>CM068371.1:53619695-63619695 GCA_034769895.1 Magicicada septendecula | reverse complement strand
TAAGATTTAAATATAAATCTTAGAATATGGAAGTCATGTATGGTTCTCCATACCGATATTTTCTATGGCAAACGATAACAGCTGCAACTTCAAACAGAATCAAATAATGTTTCGCATACAGTCCTGAATTGTAGATTTATCAAGACCTATTGTTTTTGGTGAAGATCGGTTAAGGGAAAGGGGTAGTTTACCTGGAACGTTTTATGTTTTAACAAGGGTAATTTTTTTATGACGGACGATAACTGCCGTAAATTCAAATAGAATCAAATACTTTTTTCCACACCTTCCTGAATTATAGAGTACTCAAGGTCTGTTGATTTTGGTGAAGATCGGTTAAGAGAAAAGGGTAGTTTACCTGTAACGTTTTATGTTTTAAAAGGGTAATTTTATTTTTATGACGAATGATAACTGCCGCATATTCAAAGAGAATGAAATAATTTTTTGCATACGTTCCTGAAGTTGTATGTACTCAAGGTTTGTTGATTTTGGTGAAGTTCGGTTAAGGAAAAGGGGTAGTTTACCTGCAACGTTTTATGTGATAACAAGGTTAATTTTTTCTATGACGAACGATAACTGCCGTAAATTCAAACATATTCAAATACGTTTTTGCATACATCCCTATATTGTTGAGAGCTCAAGGCCTTTTGATTTTGGTGAAGATCGGTTAAGGGAAAGGGGTAGTTTACCTGCAACAGTTTATGTTGTAACAAGAAAAATTTTTTCAGGACGAACGATAACTGCCGTAAATTCAAACAGAATCAAATAATTTTTTACATATGTGCCTGAATTGTAGAAGACTCAAGGCCTATTGAATTTGGTGAAGATCGGTTACGGGGAAAGGGCAGTTTACCTGAAACTTTTTTTGTTGTAACAAGAGTAAAGTACGGTACTTAATTTTGATAAATAAAGTATCCTGATAAGACGATCTTAATAATCCACTGTAGAAACGTATATGAAATATCTATAAATGAAGAGGCTAGTTGAACGGGTTGGGGGTAATTTTCTATAAATGAAATTTATAGTTGAAGGAGGAGGGGATAATTTTACTTCCATGTTCCTTAAGGAAATAAAACATGAATAAAAGTCATTTTTCAAATCATCTCATCGAATAGCAGAAGAGTCAACTTAAACCATTTGACAACGAGCTCACAACACTTAACAACAATACAAAATTAATAATTCAATAATAATAATAATAATACTTATGAAATTTTAACGAGAGAGCATCTCGTCGATTAATAAAATGGCGAACAACGTTTGAGGCACTTGATTAGGTTCAACCTCAACCTCATTAACTATAATATATATAATAATAAATACAAGTAGATTCGTCTTATTACAATATAAATCTTAGACCATGGAAGTCATGTATGGTTCTCCATACCGACATTTTACTTCCATGTTCCATAAGGAAATGGAAGTATGGAGATGGCAAAAAAAATCGTGTTCGAGATAATTGTAGATTCTGATTGTACTACCCTCAAAACATGAAAAAGTCATTTTTCGAAAAGTGTCTCTGTAGATTTTTTTCTATGGCAAACGATAACAGCCGCAAATTCGAACAGAATCAAATACTTTTTTTGCATACAGCCCTGAATTGTAGAGTTCTCAAGACCTGTTGGTTTTGGTGAAGATCAGTTAAGGGAAATGGGTAGTTTACCTGCAACATTTTATGTTTTAACAAGGGTAATTTTTTATATGACGAACGATAACTGCCGTAAATTCAAACAGAATCAACTACGTTTTTGCATACCTTTTTGAATTATAGAGAGCTCAAGGTCTGTTGATTGTATTGAAGATCGGTTAAGGGAAAGAGGTAGTTTACCAGCAACATTTTATGTTTTAACAAGGGTAATTTTTATGACGAAAGATAGCTGCCGTAAATTCAAAGAGCATCAAATAACTTTTTGCATACGTTTCTGAATTGTAGAGAACTCAAGGCCTGTTGATTTTGGTGAAAAATCGGTTAAGGGAAAGGGGTAGTTTACCAGCAACATTTTATTTATATATTTACTACATTATCGGCAACAAAGAAGTAGTTTGTTGTTAAAATTCCTTCCTGTCCTGTTTGGCCGTAGACCAAAGTTTTCTGCAAAACCAGATGTTTCGGCAGTACCATCGACTTCCATCATCAGTAAAAATTGAGTGCGATAACGTGAGGTGGTATACGTTAGTGACCACAGTACTGTGGTTAAGGCTGAAGCAGTAAGTAGAAAGAAGTAGTTTCTATGGACATATTTCGTTTCGAAAATGATTTTAAATATAAATCTTAGAACATGAAAGTCATGTATGGTTCTCCATACCGATATTTTATACGTTTGTTAGTATCGAAAAGTCCAGCTCGCACGAGCAGGTGGGAGAAAGTGTAACTGCTTCCATTGCTATTTGTAAGCACTCTTTCTTCGCTAACATTCAGAACGTCAGAAGTGGCAGTTAACAACGTGTTCTGCGAGTTGTTCTTCTTTCTCCAAAGGGAGGTCGATGGTGAATTCTGGGGGCACATCAGAGGGATTGCGAATCCAGTCGTATCTGGCGACAGTGATGTGGGGGAAAAATTGTTACAAACTTCTACGTTAGTGTGCCGCGGGAACTCACTACAAAGTGTAGTGGTACCGTGCACAAAATATCGGTATGGAGAACCATACATGACTTCCATGTTCTAAGATTTATATTTAAAATCATTTTCGAAATGAAATATTTCCGTAGAAACTACTTCTTTCTTCAGCCTTAACCACAGTACTGTGGTCACTAACATATACCACCTCACGATAGCGCACTCGATTTTCACTGATGATGGCAGTCGATAGCACTGCCGAAACGTCTGGTTTTGCAGAAAACATAGGACCACGGCCAAACAGCCCGGGAAGGAATTTTAACAACTAACTACTTCTATGTTGCCGATAACGTAGTACACATGACATATAAATAAAAATTATCCCTTCCCCCTTCAACTACCATTTTCATTTATAGAAAATTATCCCCACCCCCTTCAACTAGTCTCTTCATTTATAGATATTTCATTTACGTTTCTACAGTGGATTATTATGATCTTCTTTTCAGGATACTTTATTTATCAAAATTAATTTCTTTACTCTTGTTAAAACATAAAACGTTGCAGGTAAACTACCCTTTCCTCGTAACCGATCTTCACTAAAATCAATAGGCCTTGAGTCCTCTACAACTCAGGTATATTGTAACGATTGATGTGGGGCGTCCGTCTCGTTTAAGCCCCGCGATGGAAGCCAATCTGTAACGCGGTAGTTCTGTACGTGTTTGTTAAAATGTGTAGATCGTGTGTTCGCCTCACACTGGTGTCGTTACTTCAATATTTTACGCTAACGAAGTCCGCAGCGATGTGTCAATTACCAGTACAACGCGAGTGGAAACCTTACCTGTTTCTTGGATTTCGTTGTCCGTTACTCAACTAAATATCACTATTGTTTGACGACTCGGAACACTAAGTTTTTTATAAGTAAAATCGTAAAGATTTACCTTACAGCCTAAACCGGCTTTCACCTTTAGAAGGCTTCATCAGAGGCTGCCGTAGGTAGCGCTGTCCTTCTTGTTGTTGGCGACGGGATAGTTTTTCGAAAGATCGATGCTGTGTGTGTATGGTGAGATGTGTTCGAATAATGCGTGCGATTTGAATTGTGTCTGTTCGTTTAGGATGTCGTTTTTATTTGTTTTTGTGGGTTTGTATATTTCTAATTGTTCTAGAGTGTCTAGTTTTCGGCCTTTTGTGTGTACGTGTAGAATGTTCATGTTATTGTCGATGTTTTTATATGTGTGGTTTGCTTCAATGAGGTGGTTTGCAAAGGTGGATTCTGTATTGGTGTGGAGTGCCTTTGTGTGTTCAATGTATCTCTGTTTGAAGCTACGTCCTTTCTGGCCTATGTAGAATTTATTGCAATTTGAGCAATTTAGCTTGTATACCAAATGAAAACCAACTACAACTGACACACTAATACACAACACCTCCAATCACCCAACACAACACAAACTAGCTGCTTTTAGAACCATGATACATAGACTTAACAACATCCCCTTAGATGAAAAAGACTACAAAGACGAACTAAACACGATAAAATATCTAGCAGAATCTAACGGATATGACAGAACAATAGTCAGTAAACTCCTACACAAAACACAAAACAAACAACAGACAAAGACAGAAAACAACAAATTCATAACACTAACATACATCAACAAACAAACTGAAAAAATTGCCCACAAATTCAAAAAAGCAGGATACAGAATCGCTTACAAAACTACTAACAAAACAGAACACACACTATCAAAACGCACGCACAAAACACAAAACAAATTCGATCTACCCGGTGTATACAAGCTAAATTGCTCAAATTGCAATAAATTCTACATAGGCCAGACAGGACGTAGCTTCAAACAGAGATACATTGAACACACAAAGGCACTCCACACCACTACAGAATCCACCTTTGCAAACCACCTCATTGAAGCAAACCACACATATAAAAACATCGACAATAACATGAACATTCTACACGTACACACAAAAGGCCGAAAACTAGACACTCTAGAACAATTAGAAATATACAAACACACAAAAACAAATAAAAACTACATCCTAAACGAACAGACACAATTCAAATCGCACGCATTATTCGAACACATCTCACCACACATACACACACAGCATCGATCTTTCGAAAAACTATCCCGTCGCCAACAACAAGACGGACAGCGCTACCTACGGCAGCCTCTGATGAAGCCTTCTAAAGGTGAAAGCCGGTTTAGGCTGTAAGGTAAATCTTTACCATTTTACTTATAAAAAACTTAGTGTTCCGAGTCGTCAAACAATAGTGATACTTACCTGTTTGTTCATAGGGGTTTAATAATCCCGGGTGGCACCAAATTGCTTATCTAAAACAATTAAATTAATGAATAATGTGACAAAATTGTTTTCAACTATGACGGCCGGGAGTATTCGAATTTGTTCCCGCCTTCGCACGACCTATTGAATCAAGCAGGTAGTGAGTCGAGTGGCAGCGTTAGCGCTGGCCGTCAATTCTGGAAGTTCGCTAAAAACGCACAAATTATACAACACATTTCCCTATGAAATAAAAACAATGATTACACTCTGTACTAGTTTCTTTAATATTTGATTGGTAATTATTTAGTTAACAATAAAATTATATTTGATTATTCAATAAATTTTGCACCGACAAATTATATGAAAAAATTTCTCTAGGGGTTGCGAAATCGATTTTGAACGAATCGTCCAGTCCAGTATGGCGACTGTATTTGTTGTTTTACAATTATTTCGTTCAAAGACGGGAGTTCTTTTGATTATGAGAAAACGATTCCTTATGATTACAATAAAAAGTACACTACCTTACATTGTTTGTACTTAAATAATATAAAGTGTAACTACAATTTGTTCCTGTTGTGTAGTAAAGTGTGTTTCAATAGTTTACAGTTTAACATGAGGTTATTTTCTTAATTAATGAATTTTCAGTGTTTGTTTATCTTACTTAATCTTTGAAAGAAATTATATTCAGTTTATAGTGAGAGTTCAGATAACTGCGAGAAATATTTAAAGTGAGTTTATTTCAGTAAATCGGGTAATTCAATTATACTTATCAAATCAGACGACTTGGGATAAACAATCGTTCAGTTGTAATGTGATTGGGCAGCAATCGTATTCAGTTTTCAATAATCTTGGGGCTTAAGTATGTCTTGCGTCCTTTTCATGTTAGTTGAAGTTATTTTATCATTTAATTCTCAGGTAAAATGGTCCTTGGCATCAGTTAAGCATTATGGTCTCTCGTCTTCTTCTTACTGGTTCATGTTTTTGAATTTAGATTACTTTTTATACGTTTAAAATGAAAATTTAGGTCATTCAATATTTGGCATCTAATCTTGACGAGCGTCACTTTGAGAGTATCATAAATTAACGGAAATTTCGTAACCAACGTCTTGTTGTCATGGTTACATGTTAATTCTGATTGGTTAATCTTGTCTTATTACCATTGTTATAATATTTGAATTATTATTCAAAATAGCTGTATATCTTCTGATTGCTTATATTCTTCTGCCTTCCTCCCTACATATTAAATATTATCACTACTGTTATTATTTCCTTTCAAAGATTGTTTTGGTACCCCATAAGGTTGGGTTTTATAAGATATTAACTTTTGTACAATTATGTCGCTATTTGTTAATTACATTTCTTTTTTAATTTAAGTCTTTATTCTAGTATTTTTCTTTTAATAAGATTTACAAATTATCCTTGGTTGGTTATTCACCTTGGATTTGTTAATTTCCTTGTTGATTTCATACAATTTGCATTTATTTGTTTCTGATAGTTAGGCATATCATAGGCCTAAGTAGCCATTGATTATATTTACTTATTTTATACAAATTATATCTCACTTTATTCTAAGGTGCTTTGTTTTGTTATGATAATGGATCGGTTTATTTGTGGGTGTGTTTTGGGTCTGTTTTTTATCCTATTTTTATGTTTCTATTATTTTTTACATAACTGATTTTCTAGTGTAGTTAGAACTGTATTGTTTCAACTTCTTATTTATCTAATTTGCCTTGGTTAACAATATGGCTATTACTTACTATTAAAACATAACATCTAGGCCTATGATCTGTACAACTTCTCCAGCCATATCCTATTCATAAATTTAATTAAACAAATTTCTTAACAGTTATAACAGTTATTATGTAATGTTTGTTTACAATTCGTTTCATTTCTTATTATTTTGTGGGTGATAAACATCATCACTTTTTTTAAACTTATTCATTTAATTATCCCTTATAACTTGGGTGTTTATTTATTTCATTTCTAATTCCTTAGTTCTACACAATCTCTATCTTCAATCCATGGTAACACTAATTGTTTACCTTTCATGGGATTCTCCCTTTTAAATACTAGTGTATACAATTTAACTTAATTTTATTATTATTAAGATTCTTATTTAAAAATAATGTCACCATCACTCTTCAGTGTTTATTCCATATTATTAAGTGCTTACATCTAATACTATCATTAATAACATTATTAATTATTAATGTGGTTCACTATTAATCATTTAGAGTTTGTTTATTGATTATTAAGTGTTTTTTCCAATTAATATTGTTTCTAATTATTTTGGGGTTTTACACTTTCACTTTTGCACTCCTTAAATGTTTATGTTAAGTGTTTATTACTGGGTAATCCCTATACTTACTTTTTCTTTGTCACTTAGTTGGTTTTATATTCTCACTATCTCACTATCTCTCTCATTACAAATATTATTTACATTATTAATAAGTTTATGTCATTATAGAGTTTTTTTTGTTACATCTAACTCTAATTCTGGGGTTAGTGTACTTTTAATTTTTCACATTACGTTATTTGGTTTTATCAAATCATTTACATTCATTTTTCAATTGATAATAATAATTATTCTGTGTATTGGTTAGTTATTGGGTTCGTTTCCAATATTACTTTTGAGTGTACCATTTCTCCTCTTCATATTCTATATTATTTGTCTGTGTATTCTCATTCGGTTTTACTTTATTTCCTTTATACTTGGTTAGTTTCATGTTCATTTTCCTTATTTTGTTTCATTTTATTTTGGTTTTCTCCTTCTCATTTTATTTGGTTGTATGGAGTCATTCACTTTCTTCAATTGGTATTATTCTTGTTTGGGTTTCGTCTTTTCCCTTCTTCTTTTGTTTCTTTTTATTTGGTCACTCACTTGGGTTAGGTCATGTCGTCATTTGTTGTGTCATTGTCATTTTATTGTCTTTATATTAAACATTTTATTTGATACGAATTACTTTTTTATATTCATTATTCATCTTTTTTATCCCTGGTATTGGGGTGGCTTATTTGTGTTGTAACAATATGCAAAAATTTATTTGATTCTGTTTGAATTTGCGGCTGTTATCGTTTGCCATAGAAAAAATTTACACACACACACACACACACACACACGCGCGCGCGCGCGCGCCACGCACACACGCACATTTCAAAAAATGACTGTTCTTCATGTTTTGAGAGTAGTAGGCCTACAATCAGAATCAGCCCTTATTTCGAACACGATTTTTTTCGCCATCACCATATTTCCATTTCCTTATGGAACATGGAAGTAAAAACGGTTGAGAACCACTATTCTAAACAATGTTTCAGTAACTTTTTTTTATTGTGTTTTTACCATTTACTTTAATGGGGTCAATTTCAGGATGTTAAAACAAGTTCAGCCAGTTTAAAGGTAGTAATGTTGATTAGTCTTAAATTGTTAAATTGTTTTTTTCTTTTGTATGAAGCCGACTCGACCGGACCGCCCCCCCCAGACCAAATTATAGATACGCAACTCCGTGTAAGTAGTAGTCAATAGCAGTGGAGAAGCTAGTAGTTAATGAATGGGTAGGCAAAAATCTTACCTTAATTTTTTTTTGAATCACTAAAAGGACGGTAGTTCAAATCGGACGCTGAGGTAGAGTTTGCTGTTAACGAATGGTTACGCAAACAGCCGTAAGAATTGTACTAGGATGGAATCTACAGATTAGTGCAACAGTGGGACTCATGTCTTAATGTTAATGGAGACTTCTTTTAAAATCGTTGAATAAAAAATGCTTTACAGCCCTAAATGTGTTTTTATTGAACAATCCTTGTATAAGTCATACACGATAATACAACTGATTGAACTTCAAATTTTTAAACTTGATTAGTTTCTATATATATGTTTAATGTTACAAATAATTCAAATAACAATCTTGATCATCTGTTAGTTCAGCGGTATAACAGGAACACTTTTAATAACTGCATAAAATAAGCACACTTATAAACAACACAGGCGCTTTAACTTAACTTTTTGCATCACAGAAGTGTGACATGCCTCAACGCCAGTGTTGCCAGGTCAATCAGTCTTCTTTTCCCCACATGACTACCCAAAACTTCCCCACTTAGCCATCGAAATCCCCACTGCCACAAATTCATGTACTTTATACAGAGTGTCTCATTTTATAGAGTCTGAGTATATTCTAAATATTTAAATTCTATTACAAGAATAATATAAACATTATAAACTTGTTTTTTAAGTATTATAAAAGAAAATGTTCTCACCTGATGAGGTCAGCCACAGTACTTTTTGAAATACTTTTCATCCACTTAGTTCATTATGGCTTGAGTCAATATTCACACTTTCAATATATTTAACAACTTTCCAATAGTTTAATTCACAAAAAAAAAACAATTTACACTCATTCACACATATTTTTAGTTCATATACATATAGTTGCTGTGTTTCACCAGCATTGAAACATTATAGTACAATCTAAACAAGATTTATTTTGTTTGCTTGAACATTTTTCATATCCACCTGGCCAGACAGTGTCTCAGTATCCAATTTACTTCTGATTTTGTTTTTATTAATATTGATTGCACTAAAAATTCTTTCAACACACCCACTACGATGTGGTAAAGTAAATAAATAAGCCACAAAATTATTTAAAGTTGGAAAAACCTCAGTATCTTTTGCATTCTTTGTATTTTTAACTTCTCTCTAAAAGCTTAATAAACTTTCATCTGTACCAGTGTTAATATTTGTATTCCTAATAACTCTCTATTCCCTGTCTAGGTTTACCATGTTTATTTCAATACTTTTCTCAAAGGCTGCTGCTGTTGCTGAAGCCAGTGACTGAATGTCTTTAACTTTTTTCCTATCTAGAAATTCTAGATGTTTTAAGCTTTGAACATAGTCACTGTTAAAAGGAAACTGGCTGTTTTGGTGTGCACATTCAACATAAAAGTTTATGCAATTTACTCTGAAATTTTGTATTTCCACAAGATTTTTCCTTTCCAAAATCACAGTGCTCTTATAGTACCTACATAAAAATTTTGTAGTTTTGTAAACTTTATAGGATTTCTGTACTGCAGTTTGGTCAAATCTGTATTATTTGAAATTGCCACCAATTCGCCACATTTACACAAATCCCCACCATTTCTCCACTTACCATTTTGAGGCTTCAAATTTCGTCAGTGTGGGGAAAAATCCCCACACATGGCAACTCTGCTCAACGCTTCATGTGTATAGGGCCGCCAGTGATTCCTGAACAGTCATTGGTGCAGACCCAATGTATGAATTACCCCCACTCAAAAAGTACTCGAGAGAGGAGACTATGCGATAACAGTGTCTTTCTAACATGTACAGTCCCTTCAAAACAAAACTTGCACGCTTATGATGTTCTTACCAGAAATCTATTTATATTTTAACTTTATCTATTTTGTTACTTAACATCACTGATGTTACTTAGTATGTGTAACATAGTACTACATTTACTCATTACTTTGAAAACAGTCATTTACAGTTTTTGATATATTTGTTATTTGCATTGTTTTTAATGTAAGTAACCTAAATTTATTTTAAAATTATAAATTCGAGAACATTTTGAGTTATTCATGTTTAATTATGTTTTTAATATTATTGACAATAAATACAACTGTTCTTACAAGAATATATTTTTTGTATTTTTTTAATAAGTCACTGTTTCAATAGTATAAACTATCATCATCATAGTTTTGATGATGATAATTTATACTATCAAAATAGTGTTTTCCCAATCGTCAGCAATCACAGTTGAAATTTTTTCTTCACATAAGTTTTTCACATCATTTAAATTAAACGTTACATTTTTTTCAGCAACACCTCGCTTAATTTCTGACCACATCATCTCTATAGGATTTAGTTCAGGGTGGTAAGGAAGAAGCCTTAAAACTAAATGTCCTCTGCTTTGCAGAATTTGATCTAGTAAGTATGTTTTAAAGTTTGATTTATACATTTTATACAACTTCATGAAGTTCTGCTTTAACCATATCAGGACAGAACGGTATTGTGTGTTGTGTTAGCCAGTCTTGCATATCACATTTCGTAGAATTAGACGTAGGTGTTTTTTCTAGCTGTACATTATGATAGCTGACATTGTCAATTACCAACACACTGTTGGCAGGCAAATTCGGGACCAATTTTTCTTCAATCCAACGTCTGTAGTTGTCAGCGTTCATGTTATCGTGGTAATCTCGTGTCTTTTGGTTAGATTTAAAAATCAGCAGTGCATTTGGAACAAACCCGTATTGACTGCCGGCGTGAACAATAATCAATCTTTGTCCTTTTGCAACTGGAACAGCGTAGCCGCCAGGCTGAATCTGATCATTCCAGGTGTACGGAAGTGTGTGGCTGCTATGAATGTATGTTTCGTCCTGATATACTACGGTTCTGCCTTCTTCTCTAAATTTGTTTATGTTTTGTAAATATTGTATTCTCATAGCTCTTATTTCGTGAATTTCTGTTAACACAGGTCGATTATTTTTAGTTTTTACCCACCTAAAGCATATTTCCTTCAAGATAATTTTTAGGCTGCTACTGCTGCCTTTAAAGTTGATAGATTCTTTTAATTTTTCTAACAGCTTTTTTACCGTTGGGAGACACTTTTCTTCAATGTAAAAATTCCGAACTGTTCTCCTAATTACACCTTTATCAAAATCGTCAAGCCCGGTTATAGGTTTACGAACGCGGTGTTTCTTTCCCGGTGTGCTAAATGACGTTCCCGCTTCTGCATCTGGACTGTGTAGCTGCTGACCTTCCTTTATTATTCTCCTCACGAAGCTATGAGAAATACCCGTCGCTTTTGCAGTATGCTCTTGTACTTTATGGAAATCTAAGAGAGGTTTCCCACTTTCAGCCTCACTCTTCATGAAATTGTTCACATTCCACACTACCTCACGAGTCTGGCTATGCAGAGTTTTTGAACTCAATCTGGAACTTTTGGTGGACATATTAATGTAGGCTACGTTTCACACTAATATTTAAAACATATACGCGCAATTATGAAATAGTTTATTAACACTTTTCTAAAATATAATAATATGTTCTCTAATAAAATGTAAATAGGTAGCCTACAACTAATTTCACTGATTAACACAAATAGTTTTGTTGTCACAGTATAATTTGTAAATGACTATACACCACGTTTGCAAAGCCCGATGTGCACATTCCGGAACACTGCACAAAACTGTTCTGCGCATGTGCGAACTGAAAGAAAATTTTATTAGCCTCGCAGCGAGGCGTTTGTCTACTGCGCATCGAGACCTCAGTGTTCAGTTTTCACTGTTTGGCCTCTACAGCGCGTGACAATCCCCCTCCCCCGCACTTTCCTATCGCGCCTGCTCATTGCTTACATACGATGTACACAAAAAACGCTTTAAATGAGCTATGCCGAATCTCACCTGTCACCATCTAGCGGTCGCTCAGTAAAGCACCTTTCGGCTAAATAAATTCGACAGTCACAGTAACAATGTATAATCTTTACGTTACGTAGTTCATACGAATTTATAATTTCTATTCTACAGAATTTTTTAGGGAGGCACTGCCTCAATTGTCTCCATGTAACTTCGCCACTGGTCAATAGTCGATAGCAGGGCCGGCCTTAAGGACGGGCCAACCGGGCCATGGCCCGGGCTCAGATTTTTAGAGGGCGCCAAACTAGTGGATTAAAAAAATCAAGTTTTTCTTTCCTTTATGATTGTTAATAAATGGAAGTTGTTCTCTCAAGCAGGTTAAACAGCTTAGTCTGTTATCAATGAATGCCACTGTTTGGTACATAATAAGACAATCAATATAAATCTTCACAAAGCGGTATTATTTGACGTATTTTGACATTCACGTTCAGCCATAAAACGGCGGCAAGATAGACAAGACGGCGCTTCGCTCACTGACGCGTACTGTTTGAAATTGATTCTTTTTATTTGATGTTTCCACTCACATTGAGCGTCCATGTGAAACACTTATATAGGTGAGTCAAATTACAGCTTTATTAAATTAAATTTTAAAAACATGCCTTAGTGATAGTTAATGGGTTTCAAGAAAAATTAAAAAATATTTGTTAACATTTGAAAAGTTATATAGTATAAATTGTTTAAATAATTTCATGTAGACCTACAGAATAGTTTTTTTATGTCTAGGACTTAACCGCCGCCAGTAGTATAAAATAGTCAGGATAAAACTTTTAAAGTATAATGTTATCAAATTAGTACTGATAAGAAAATAAGCATCACAATTTTGGGGGGGGGGTGGAAAATTGTGTCTCGGCCCGGTCAGACCTAAAGGTTTGGGCCGGCCCTGGTTGATGGTTACCAAGAAAAGCAAAACTGAAAACCCAATCGTCGGTACGAATGATCAGACTAAACAAACGATTGAAGATTTACGCGCGCACACGTAAGTAGTTTATCACAAGTTTCCGAGACCGTCTCTATATTCTCCGTTTCATACCGATTTAGAAATAATTCTACTTACTTATTTCGCAATTGAATGCCAAATAGCTTCTCTTCTTCTCGTCCCTCCGTTCTCTATTCTTTCACACTCCATTTCTCAGTCCGTTTGTTACCACACGTAAAATACGAATCTCTGAACGATTCGTGTCACATCGTACGAGCCTACTCAAATTCAATGTAAATTTCAAAAATATTTTGACATCAGTCTTTCCAGACTTCTGAAATTTTAGTTTTCCCGTTCAAATGCAGTGGAAAACGTTTAACGCGAAATGACGTGAACCAGCTGTTTTTCGTGCTAACAGAATTTCCTGTTAAACGGACAAAAAGTGAAACAAAGTGAGGTAAAAGAACAAACACTCTATAGATTACTTACTGTATTGTGTAGTAACATAAAGTAATAAAGAATATTCAGAAGGTATTTACATATCAACGTTTTATTTATCCTCCTGAATAATTTCTGATTAATTTTGGGGGAAAAATGTGGTTAATTTTTCTTAGAGTTTAGTATACACGCACTGTATCTGTTCTTCACTTAGTCTTACGATTTAGGTTTTCTTGTACAGCAATGCAGTAGGCATATGTCTATTAAAGTTCCTATAGTCACAATGTTCATTTCTTTTTAAAAATGTCCGTTATTTTCTTTTGCACTCAATTCTGGACTACTTTACTTTCAACAAATTGTTCTAATGTTATTTTGAATGTTCATCCTCTTCATTCACAGCACTTAATGAATTATTGCTACACTTTCACATGTGAAACTTACTTTGTTTATTTACCTCGTACGCGTTTCAGCGTGATGTTCGCCTTTCTCAGCGAGGTGTTAACGTTAAGAACTTGGTAAATTTTCACTATCATTTTCCATGTCAAGTTCGTCAGCACTCTCTTCACTGTCACGGTTTTTAGTTTGTACTGTTTTGGAGTGTGCATGTATGGATTTACTTATTATGCAACTATTGACAGCCAGCAACAAAATTATTACAACAATATTTTTCGTGTTCACCGTACAAACTGTAATTGTAAAGCAGAAGCAATGATCGGGACCTGAGCTATAGTTTGTGTTAACTGCAACGATACAGCCATATGCTGTATTGGGCATTGATTTAAATAAATATAAAATTTGTAGAATTATTATAAGTTAGTTACCCCTGTAAATGGACAGGTCTGAGATTGTAAAAATATTTCATTGTTATATTAGGTGAGAAATTAACCTGTTTCGACAGGCAAAGAACACCTGCTCGATTGTATGTGTATTTACGCGTGTATCTTGTGTGTGTTAGTGATGCATGTACAGACAGGAATCTCATCTACCCTCCCCAAGTAATTGCTAAAATAATTACTTTAATTATTTGTGTGAAAACTAATTAGTGTATAAATAAACCAAAGGCACCAAAGTGTGTGTAAAATTTATAGTTATCCCCAGTGAGAAAATGACGTTAATAGGACACATTACGTGGAGACAGTGCGAAATAAATGGGCCAAAAATACGCAAATTGCAATAAGACGCTCAAATTAATACAGTGAGTGCTTAATCAAATTAGCTATGATTTGTGCTATCTCGATTCCTTACAAAACATTGCTA
Source organism: Magicicada septendecula (assembly GCA_034769895.1). Lineage (NCBI taxonomy): Eukaryota > Metazoa > Arthropoda > Insecta > Hemiptera > Cicadidae > Magicicada > Magicicada septendecula. The sequence goes on along the minus strand of CM068371.1, from coordinate 63,604,810 downwards.
TTTGCTAAAAATTGCAAATATATGAAAAGGTTCGGGAGTGGGGGCTAGGATGTGATCTGCAGGTCTCGACAAGATTATTTCGGAACCAACAGGTGCGGAATCTCGAGAGGGTATAAATTAAGGGTTCGACTGAAACCCTTCTCTTCATTTCAAGACACAGTTGCAGTCGGACATGTTGTCCGTCGGCAGAACAGTTTTATTTTATTATAAGTCTCATTGATGAACGAATAAAGACGTTCAGTAATTATGTTGACAATATTTCGGGAAACGTAAAGTACCGGGACCGTTTAAGTCAGCAAGAGTATCTACAAGAGCGACGAGGGATTCTGGACGTTAGGAGATGTTTTTTGACGCCTAACCGACGACTGAAATCCACCTTGGAGCAGATAGCAATTCTCTGAGACGGACCACACACTGCTGGAGAACGACGTTTGACTCTGGACATACCCAGGACCACGCCAAGCCAGGAGTAACGGAAACCACTCTGGACAACGCTGGACCCCGTCAATAAGTCGTAAGATCATCAAAACTCGAGGTGACATGCATAATGCATTTATAAATGACTAGCGAGTACCCGGCATGCGTTGCAATGCCACTCAAAGAAAGAAAGTGTTTGTATATATATAATATATAAAGACTTCGTTCGCGTGGTCTTCAATTTAATGCGATAATATATTTAGAACAGAATCTATTCCATTGGGTTGCCATAGTAACCAGATCTAATAAGTTAGTTTTTTAAGACCCCAAAGGACCCCCCAGAGGATCGTACGAAAAAAAACACCTGTCCTATGTTGGTTCTCCCGTTGCGTAAAATATTTGTGCCAAGTTTGGTTGAAATCGGTCCAGTGGTTTAGGAGGAGATGTGGAAGACCCCAAAGAACCCCCAAAAGAACCCCATCGAAAAAACACCTATCCTATGATGGTTCTCCCTTTGCGTAAAATATTTTGTGCCAAGTTTGGTTGAAATCGGTCCAGTGGTTTAGGAGGAGATGTGGAAGACCCCAAAGGACCCCCGAAGTATCATATCGAAAAAACACATATCCTATGTTGGTTCTCCCGTTGCGTAAAATATTTGTGCCAAGTTTGGTTGAAATCGGTCCAGTGGTTTAGGAGGAGATGTGGAAGACCCCAAAGAACCCCATTGAAAAAACACCTATCCTATGTTGGTTCTCCCTTTGCGTAAAATATTTGTGCCAAGTTTGGTTGAAATCGGTCCAGTGGTTTAGGAGGAGATGTGAAAAACCCCAAAGGACCCCCAAAAGGACCCTCCGAAGGATCATATCGAAAAAACACATTTCCTATGTTGGTTCTCCCGTTGCGTAAAATATTTGTGCCAAGTTTGGTTGAAATCGGTCCAGTGGTTTAGGAGGAGATGTGGAAGACCCCAAAGGACCCCATCGAAAAAACACCTACCCTATGTTGGTTCTCCCGTTGCATAAAATATTTGTGCCAAGTTTGGTTGAAATCGGTCCAGTGGTTTAGGAGGAGATGTGGAAGACCCCAAGAACCCCCCAAAGGACCCCATCGAAAAAAATTCATAAACCTTCGCGGGCGTGCGCACAACAACTCACCGAAGTTTCATCGCAATCGGATGAATGGTATAGGAACGCATACGGGACAAAGAAAGAAACAAACATTCATTTTTATATAGATTTTTTTAAAGAGCTCATAAAGACTATAAAAAGACAATAAATTAAAACAGAAACAAAAAAGTTTATAATTAGAAATAATATATTGGAATCTTAGATAAATGTTTAGTCGTAAGAATGAGCGATCGCATATAAAGAAATAAGAAAAAAAAGAGTTTAAATTTGAGATAGTATATTTTTGTTATCAAAGTAAATAATTGAATTGATTTGATATTTGCATTTGTAGAAAAGAATAATTTAAATTTTGAATATAAAACAAATGCCAGTCTAAAAGTAATTAATATAATTTTAAATTTAATTTTTAAACATTGGTATAGACTGAGCAAGCTGAGGTCAGATCTGAATTAAAAGAATTCAATTCAAATTACATTTTGATTTTATTTGTTTTAGTAAATCAAATTGAATAAATGTCTAGATTAAGATTATTAACATGTCTAGATGTAAGAGTGTTTTAAATGTGTGTAACACCGTATGTATTAAGGTGGCGAAGCGTGCACTTCCGTGATATGTAAGCGGCCGGAAAGCACCTGGTCTCCCCCCCCCCTCACAATTCAACATTGACTCAACTTTAGCCACGATGTATTGTAGTTCCTGTACATCTATTTTTAGACAATACATTTTAACCTAAAACTTCTTATCCTTCCATTTCATTATATTTGAAATCATGCAATTGTAAATTAACAAACACAATTTTTATTTAAAAAAAATAATCTGGTTTTAAAATATTAAACATAGTAGCCAGTGTACGTAAAATCTTTTATGACCATAAGGAAAATACAAAATTATAATATACAATAAATAATACAATTTTAATAAGAATCAATTGTAACAACACGGCCGCATCTCCTTTTTAATGTTTGAATGTGAGTTCTAGACGTCTCGATTTCTTAGCAAATAAGTCGATCACGTTGTCGTGAAAGTTCGGCTGCTGTTTCATTACCGATAGAAGGTTCTTTTCAATGGAAATCACTGAAAGTGCAGAGAGTCTGATTTCACTATGGGAGTTTCGGAGGTATGTTTTGATTCTCTTTAATGATGAGAACGACCTTTCCGATGACGCACTTGTGACGGGAATCGTAACTATTAGCTTTGCGAGTTTAAGCACTTGAGGTAGGGTATCGCAAAGATCTGATATGTATAAATATTTAAGTAAGTCTGACACACTTTTGTGGGAGAAATCTTTGTCTGAATAAATAATACAAAGCTCACTTCGCAGCCGCGGCAATTCAAAAAACTGTCCAAATGACTTTTTCAGACAGGTAAAGTGTTGTTCAGGGAATGTCGAACAAAACTGAGGAAACCTTTTAGTTTCAAGCAGAGCAATGAAATCAAGGTCATGGACATCTGAAAACCTTTCCTTCATTTTTGATTTGACTGTGTCGATTACTTCATAATAGAGTCTCTTGTAGGAGTCTTTCTTGTCATATGAGATATATTATCAATTCGCATTCTTTTACTGCGATGGTCAGATTCTTGACAACTGTCCGTCAGGATTCTCGACCAAAAATTATCAAAATTATTTCTCATTTGGTCCAAATGTTTTTTGAATTCTTCAATCTTTTTTAGACAGTAGAGTATGTTTGAGATTTTCCTTTGTAAGACATCAAAAATTATGTCGGCTTGAGGAAGAATAGAAGTGAAAATAATGAGCAAAATGTTGAAGTCAAAGTCCTTAAGAGTGGCGAGAAAGCCTCTCGCTCCATGGTATGTCTCACTGTCCCGTTCATGTCCGTTTTCAATTATGGATTGAAAGAGACGGATAACATCGCCTTTTTTTTCGAAAACAGTTAGGACGAGCCTGCTGTTGTAATTCCATCTTGTGGGTGCGACTGAGGAAAATCTTTTTTTAACTTCTTGGTCAAGAGCAAATGATCTTTTTGACGACTTTTTTAAAATATGACGCAAGCCCTGATCGTGTTGAGAAAAATAATTTACATTCTTTTATTTATCAACTGAATGTCTCAAAACCAGGTTCATTTTGTGCGCATAACAATGCACAAATAAGGCATGTTTGTGTGTAACTTTAAGAGTTGCTTGTAACCCACCCTTATCTCCCGACATAACTGCAGCACCGTCATAGGTTTGGGCCACCAATTTTTCCTCACACTGGTATGCATCTAAAGTTTTGAAAACATGTTCAGCTAATGCCTTTGCCCTGCGATCATTGCTCAAATCAGCAAATCCAAGAAACCGTTCATGAATATCACCTAGCTTATTAACGTATCTTAACACCGTGGTAACTTGACACTTATTAGTTATGTCCGTAGTTTCGTCCATTATGAGGGCTACAGACAATGCTTCCTTAATTTCTAATTTTATTTCTGATAAAACAGTCTCTGAAACGCAATCAATTAAATCATTTTGAATGTCGCTGGATAATCCACAAAATACTGTTGAACGTTCAAGATGGGAATTTAATTTACCATCATATCCTCTAAGTAAATTTATCAGTCCTATGTAGTTTCCGCTGTTACTGCAATCTTCAGATTCATTTGTCCTCGAAACGGAAGTTCTTGTTCAGCTAAAAAGCAAGTAACATCAATTAAACGACCTACAATATGCCTGTTAATTTTAACTTGCTCATTGTGTTTCTCAATGTTAATTCTGTGCTGCTCGCTTAAAGAAAACTCAATTCTAGTTGGTTTTCCAAACTTTTTTATAGCTACTTGTGAAGCAATATGGCTTTGTGACAATTCATGCCTTTTTCCTACATTGTGCATGTACTTGTCACAAAGTTACAGTCGGTAAATCCAGACTTAGTCCAAATGGTAGACCCTTCTGCCGAGAAAGGAAGACATGGCCAACAGTATAAATTTTGTCAGTTTTTTACAACCGCACAGCCACATGAACGAAACGTAATTGTGTTATTTCAAATGCCGAGTGAAATTTTTGGCTTTGGATTTTAAATTAGGCATCAAGGGTGTAGGTCTACATTTCGACACTATGGTCAGTTTGTCTGTAAAAGATCTAGCACTGAATGGCTTTACTAATAATTCTTCAATAATACAATTACACTCACTCACGCATGAGAAAGAAGTTCCTGCAACTGAATCACAAGGAGCGGTAGAAGCATACATCGCAGAAACAAACACTACAACGGTTTTAACACAACTAACAAATGCTAACAGCGAACACGCGACTACTATTGTAGCGTATTAGCGAGTGTGTGGAAGCAAGGTTCCCCCTCCAACAGTATCACCCGGCTGTCTATGCAGGGCAGTGGCCGGGAGCAATGACCGCCGTAGCAGCCAACACGCGACAGAGTTAGCAGCGTATATGGACAACGAATATACACATTCGAATCGCCGCTTACGTAAAACGCGGTTTGCATCCGCTATATTTACCTCATTTTGTTCATACAGGAAGCTCTCGGATTTAACATTTATTATAGAGAAGTCCGTGGTTTTAGCAAAAAAAGTTTATTTTTATCAACTATTTTCAAATTGTAAGCGCCGCTTACATAGCGTATATGGACGCTTCGCCACTGTATTAAGAGATAAACACTTAATAATACACTTAGTGATATCTTGATCGAAGATTATTAACGATGTTTTATTATTTATAAGGCTTGATAAAACAATAAATATGAATTTTTAAATACTCATAAATCTAATACTCTTATTATAGTTACACCTGGTATTGTTATAATTACTTACAACCTACATATATAATTTGTGTTGTTATATAATAAAGGCTCACAAAGAAGCGGGGCTCCTCAACACCAATAAATTTATATTTGCAAAAATTGTACCGTTGTATAACCGATATTTTGTAGGTACAACTTTAGTGTTAACCGTACAAACTGTAATTGTAAAGCAGAAGCAACGATCGCGACCTGAGCTATATTTCGTGTTAACCGTACAAACTGTAATTGTAAAGCAGAAGCAACGATCGCGACCTGAGCCATGTTTCGTGTTAACCGTACAAACTGTAATTGTAAAGCAGAAGCAACGATCGCGACCTGAGCCATGTTTCGTGTTAACCGTACAAACTGTAATTGTAAAGCAGAAGCAACGATCGCGACCTGAGCCATGTTTCGTGTTGACCGTACAAACTGTAATTGTAAAGCAGAAGCAACGATCGCGACCTGAGCCATGTTTCGTGTTGACCGTACAAACTGTAATTGTAAAGCAGAAGCAACGATCGCGACCTGAGCCATGTTTCGTGTTGACCGTACAAACTGTAATTGCAAAGCAGAAGCAACGATCGCGACCTGAGCCATGTTTCGTGTTAACCGTACAAACTGTAATTGTAAAGCAGAAGCAACGATCGCGACCTGAGCTATATTTCGTGTTAACCGTACAAACTGTAATTGTAAACAGAAGCAACGATCGCGACCTGAGCCATTTTTCGTGTTAACCGTACAAACTGTAATTGTAAACAGAAGCAACGATCGCGACCTGAGCCATGTTTCGTGTTAAACGTACAAACTGTAATTGTAAACAGAAGCAACGATCGCGACCTGAGCCATTTTTCGTGTTAACCGTACAAACTGTAATTGTAAAGCAGAAGCAACGATCGCGACCTGAGCCATGTTTCGTGTTAACCGTACAAACTGTAATTGTAAAGCAGAAGCAACGATCGCGACCTGAGCCATGTTTCGTGTTAACCGTACAAACTGTAATTGTAAAGCAGAAGCAACGATCGGGACCTGAGCCATGTTTCGTGTTAAGCGTACAAACTGTAATTGTAAAGCAGAAGCAACGATCGGGACCTGAGCCATGTTTCGTGTTAACCGTACAAACTGTAATTGTAAAGCAGAAGCAACGATCGGGACCTGAGCCATGTTTCGTGTTAACCGTACAAACTGTAATTGTAAAGCAGAAGCAACGATCGGGACCTGAGCCATGTTTCGTGTTAAGCGTACAAACTGTAATTGTAAAGCAGAAGCAACGATCGCGACCTGAGCCATGTTTCGTGTTAAGCGTACAAACTGTAATTGTAAAGCAGAAGCAACGATCGCGACCTGAGCCATGTTTCGTGTTAAGCGTACAAACTGTAATTGTAAAGCAGAAGCAACGATCGCGACCTGAGCCATGTTTCGTGTTAAGCGTACAAACTGTAATTGTAAAGCAGAAGCAACGATCGGGACCTGAGCCATGTTTCGTGTTAAGCGTACAAACTGTAATTGTAAAGCAGAAGCAACGATCGGGACCTGAGCCATGTTTCGTGTTAAACGTTTTCCACTGACTTTCCATATATTGTTTGTATATAACAGTCAGTTGGGGATACCAGCACCTGCTGTTTCTTCAAGTTCATAACTTACATCCCACGTAGGCCTAGTTCTAAAATACTTTGTTTTTGAAATCTATCCGTCCGTTCAAAGATATCCTGAGTAGCCTTAGCTCCTCAAGTTGATAGCACGGATCACGTTGCAATTTCCCCCTGAATAAAATTATATAACGACTTACACGTTTGTAAATTATGTTTCCTAACGACGTACGCGTTACGGCACTTGTAGAATATAAATAAAAACAAATGACGTGTGAAAGGAACGTTTAGCTTTTTGAGAAGTTCTAAAGCTTGTGTAGAGCGTTCAGAAGTTTCACTTTCTACCTGTGCCAGAGTTATAATAATTTTAGTAACTCTTTATTTAAATAGCATCTTAGTCTTAAAAAAATGTTAATTACACTGCTCGAATCAATTGGTCCCCCACATTCCATGTTTAAGTTCCCTTGGCTAGCTAGTCCAGTCTCTGCCTCTATGATGATTCTCAGAGAGTACAGAAACAGCTGGAGCGCCTCGGTAAACCACGAGGCGTTGCAATGCCTCCGCGCGTGCGTGGCAGCTCATCGTCCTAGACGACGCCTTATGATGGCCGAGCCAACCGTCCTCGACAGTATGGTTCTTAACTTCTTCTTTAGAAAACCATAGAACCTCTGACATGGGCCTGAAAATTGTTTAAAATACCTGTCTAAAAACTATGTTCTGCATCGGAATATTATATACAAATTATTAACAAAGAGTATTTTGTGTAAGCGCTGATTTTTCTTAAATGTATTTAATAGATTATTTTTAAATTATAAAGTGAAGCTTTTGTTTCTTAGAATCGAAATATTTTTGTCTAATATTTTGCTTAGTGTAGCATCACGAGTTTCTGTTTGACTGAGCTGCAGTAGGAAACCATGGATTGCTCATAGTGTGGCATTTCCTCATTGTCGGTGTCATTTTCTTTTCGTTGTCTTATCATCTTCACTGTCTCCTCATCGGTCAATAATGGAACAGGCAGATTTATCTGGAAGCCGTGTTCAATTTTGTTACATTCTTGTTACGTTATCTTCCCCATTTCTTCACCAGCGGGAAGTTTTTCGTTTAGTTCTAGTCAGAACGTATATAAAAAAATACCGAAAGGCGTAGTCAAGGTCCGCGCCGTAGATTTTCCGTGAAAACGTCGGGATAAAATCATAAGTGTTTCGTATTAATATTGTAACAGGACCCTGTATGCAGTCGTTACAAATAAAGATAAGAAAGAAAAAATTTTATTAAAAAAAATTTTCAAACAAAAAAATTTTATGTTTGTTTATAATGTCTATGACTGAGAATAAATTCAGTTTTATTGTTTTGATGGAAATTCTAAAATTTAATAAGGTAATTATTAATTATTTAGCACTTCTTGAAGATCTTAACAAAGTCCGGAGTTAATCAGATTAACTCCGGTCAGCAATCGATTTATGATTTTTCGTGCTGGTCCAATATCTCACCTTCTATAAATATTTTCTTCTTCAGGAAGTCTCGTTGCAATAATAAAACCTTAAACTAGCATGTGAAATAAGTTATAGATCCAAACAATTGAAACAAATTGATTTATTAACAAAATTAAAGAATGATCGATGTTTAATCGATTTTGAGCAATTGTCGACTCCGCCTCAGGAAATAATCGATTTGTTCATACAGGTTAAAAATTATTACAAGTATTAGAAAAGGTTCTTGGAGCGATTATATTATTAATAGTCAGAGAAGGGTAAACGAGAAAGTATAAAATTTACAAATAAAGTGTTTTCAATAACTATTATCTAACAAAATGTGAATAAATTTTATAAAATATGTAATATAGTTGAGTTGTCAAACCAATTCTGCAAGCTCTGTAGTCAGGCGATGTTGGAGGCACTGCTTCGCATTTCCAATATGGCCGCTCAAAAAGATGACGAGGTTAACTGCAATGTCGTCGCGAGAAAATCTCTCCGCAAAATTAACTTCATATATGTTTTAAATGTCCCCGAACTTGTGTAATCTGTCTAATATGTTGTTTGGTGTATTCTGGAAGAATGTTTAGTATTCACTGGTGTTAATTATGTTATATGTTTTTGGTGTTCACTTCTCTTTGTTCGCTACGCAAATAACGGTTATACTGTTGAAGATTGAATTATCACAAATATGTCGTTTTACTGTTTTTATGCACTGGTATTATGTAGTGTTGGTGTTGTTTTCACTGTTGTGGTTAAAGTTTTCTGTGGTTTTAATTGGAAAAGTGTTTAATTTACGTAACTCTCGTTTCACTGAATTTATTAGGTAACCTTAGTACTCCATTTTTCTTGGTTTCAAGGAACGCAATCTTACTTAAACTGTTCAGCTTGATCATTAACAAAGAACTAACTAACTTCCTTCACGTTAGTCAAAATCTGGCCCAGTTAATATTTGAAAAGTATTGTTAAAATAATTTCGACTTCCCATATACATGATACAAAAATACATTATATATGGAATTAATTTAGTTTATTATTCACTTTCATGAATTATTAACCTTATCATTGGTTTAATTATCTCATTCTATTTAAATTGATATATTATAGTCCATATCTGTTGACATTTTTGTGGAAATTACCAAATTTCTTTCTTTTTGGAAATCTAGGCTCAAAAACTGGTTTCCGCCTTCATATATTTTTTTCTGCCATTTTAAGTGCTATTAATACCATTATATTAAATTTCAAATAGTCATAATTCCCTTCCTTTCCTTAATTACATATAAATTGAACATTTGAACTGGTTTTTAGTGATAATGTCTGAATTTAACACTCCTCTTTTAAAATAATTAATTTATACATTTCAAAAATTTACAATAATTTAAGGTATATTTCCATATTATCATTTTAATTCATAGGTTCATTCACAGTAGTTGTTAACTGATTTACCTTACCTAAATCTTGCCAGTTTACAGGATTTATAAGTGAATTAACTGGTTTATAGTGAGTTTCTGTGAATTCATTATTTGGCCTAGAGTTTAGAATTTTACATGTCTGGTTTCTTTCTAATAAATTTAATCCTACTCCTCCTCTGACTTTAAACAGTTATTATGACATAAAAATAAAATAGTTCATAAACTTATTGTGATGTGTAGCATCTAATTCATACTACTGTTACATAAAAATAATAATGAACATTACTCAGCATTCTAAAAATTGAACATATTGCTGACATTGTTTAAAACATACATTTAACTCTTTTTTTAATTAACACAGCATACCTACTGAAACATTTTAAATGGTATGTATGCTGTTATTTAACAAATATAATAAATTCTAAACACATATAAATCTTATTGACTAAGAACTCCTTCACACATATGGAGTTCATGGCTGTGAATAAAAAGCCATGTTAAACATTTTAAACCTATGAACACTTAAATTAATTCCAGTCCTTTCTGGTCGAAACCATTATTATTTATTATCCCCTTATTGAGTAAACATGTCCACCCATACTTTAGTTATGGTCATTTCTACAAATGTCTTGTAATAGCAAAGTGACGTTAAAATAATAAAATAATGGAAACATCTTTCATTTTATTATTTTATGATTTGTGAATTATTAAATATAAAAGTTGTTTTATAATATATAGATAAGTCATAGTACCACTACAACTTTAAGTTTATTGTATTTCCAAGAACACTCACACTAGTTTACTTTCACTGGTGGTTCTGATATACTGAGTCTTATTATCTCAGACCAGACCTTTAGTCATCATGGACTGTTAAGACTTGTTTATTTTTTTTATCACACAATAACTTTAGTTGGTGCACCTCTTATCATACTATACAACACTTTTGGTTTATTAATAATTATAATTTTATAGGGTTTTGGGATGCTATACTTTCCTTAATTGTCTCTATGGGTTTGGGGTTTATGGCAGTTAATAATAGTTTTATAATGGTGTTTCTTCCATACTATTTCTTCCTTTCTTCTTGTCTTCTTTCTTGTCTTCACTCTTGTCCTTCTTCTTGTCTCCATTCTTGTCTTTCTTCTTGTCTTCACTCTTGTCTTTCTTCTTGTCTTCACTCTTGTCCTTCTTCTTGTCTTCATTCTTGTCTTTCTTCTTGTCTTCACTCTTGGGTAAACCAAGGTACTTCGTGTCATCTTGACTGATGTTTGGTTTGGAGTATCTAATTTATTTTCTGATACTGACTTTGCTCTTCGCTAAAGGTTTCAGGGTATTGTTTACTTCCTGATAATAAACTCTACTCTTCCTTCTTCTTGTGTTTGGGGTATTTTGTTGTTTCACCACTCCTAAACTGATTCTTTCTTCTTGATTTTGTGGTATCTAGTTTGTTTACTGCTCCTAACTTCCTGGGTAAATTCCTGATTTTATAATATGAGTTACTCTTAATTATTTCTTTAATTTTTTATAGTGGTTTTTATATAATGTAATGATGGTCTTTAATTTATTGTGGTTTTTTCCTTTGAATTCATTAAATTTCATTTGATATTATATTAGTATATGTAATGTAATTATTGTTTATTATCTTAATTGAATTAATAAGTAGTGGATTTTCTGTCACGCTACAATATGTAATTTAATTATCAATCTCTTTAATACAATGGTTATACAGAGTAGTATGGTTACAGAATAAATAAATCACAAGTTTATTGCATGTAGCAAGGGTCTGTGGTAGCTAAAGTAACACACGTACACCTCACACTGTATCGAATTCAAGTGTCTAGTGAAAGTCATATCGATGTTGGTGTTGCCGAGTGTTGTAGGGGCAGGAATCGTCACGGGCATCATACCAAATTGCGCGAGCATGAAGTCATTCAGCACTGTCTTATCGCTGTCGGCATTAATATTAAAGTCTACTGTGAGAATGAGGGGTACATGCGTCAAGTCTTCCAATGTCGGTATAATATTATGAATACTGACCGAGTATCGAGCCAGCGACGAAAGGGTTAGCATCTGTATATCTTGTATTCGCGTGCCAGGGTGAACGTAGATCGATGCAAGCAGGAATTTCAGTTCTCCGCCCAGGGTCACGTTGATCATGCAGATATCGCCGACATGTGGCTCTATCAGTCGAACGCCCAATGCGAGTGCTGACCTGGCACATCTATGCACGATTGGACTGTCGGTCACAGATTCGGCATTTCTATAGATAGCAACGCCACCAGCAGATCGTTTGCCACCACCGCGCTGATTGACCGATGTGCTGTCGCCAACCAGGAATTCGAAGCCTAAAATCGGCACAGCGTTGCATTTATCATCCATCCAGGTCTCCGAGACCGCGAGATAGTCCGAATGGCGCATTATTTGGTCCGTAGCTATATCTGTCGAATGAGCGACTAAACTCTGACAGTTGTGAGCGGCCACTATTATACTGTAACGTTTTTTGCCACGTTACAAATCCAGGGAACCCATCCTAATTGACAACAGCCAATTATATGGGCTGCCTACGTTGTAACGAACTGTTATTAAACTCAACACAATTAACAAAATTAATTAAGCTAATTATTAGGAAACAAGGGAAGGTATTTCACTGATATATGCACTCATTTTCATGTGTAATAAGGTGACTTCTCTTTATTAACAAATGATATGAAAAGATCCCATGACATAATTAATTAGATTAAAATGCTCAAAGGGTTTTCTGAAAAACTAGGGATCATAATGATCATGTACTTTTTACCTCGGATCCGAGTTTACTTTAAATATATAGCAAAGACGTCCGAGTATTACTAAGTTCATCTAGGTGCTTGCAAGACTTCTTTTACCATTTGAAGAATGGTATCATTTACTAAAGAGATTATAATTTACATTTACATATTAGCGTTACAACGTATGATATTCAATATTACAGTATACTCTTAGTTTGTCTCATTTATAATTTAAAGAAAATTATAGTCTTTGAAAAGTCTCTTTCATCTGTAAGTTATGTCTCAAATATAATTAACTCTCGATAGGCAAGCTATCGAGTCACCTTTACAATAAGTCGTGGTGACCTCGTCCTGGGGTGTCACTCTTGGGAATTCTGGAAGTCGGCGTCGTCATCTGAGTCGTGTCTTCGGCGAGTACTAGATAGCTGGTTCACTGAGGAGATTGAAGTTTTTCTGGTTAAAGTTGGTGTAGATCCACGTAGGTCCTAGTCAGCGTCGTATGGCTCGTATACGTCCACATGTGAAGTTTATGCAGGTCACATCTTCATATGTAAAGTTGTACTGGAATTTATCTCTTGAGGGGAGACGTCATCTTGCTTACTACTTGTTAGTTTTTTTTTTTGTTTAACTTATAAATATTTCTTAACACAACTTTCTACATTTTACATATTAAACTTGCTCGCCACGTTTAGTAGTGGGTAGCTAACAGTTAAGATTAAAATTAACCAATGCATTTTTGTAGAGCTCTCGCTCGTAGGTGTGTACGGTCTGACGGCTGCATTGTCACTCTTTTCTCGATTCGACTGGCACATTACAACGGAGCGGGGCAAGTACTCCGCGATAATATAGTTCCTACTTTTATTTAAAGTGACATTATTATTACAAGAAACAATACATTAATTATACATATATAATTTAAGTGAATTATTTTTACTACTACTCGTGCCTTCAAATTACTAATTGCAAACATTATGATTTTTATATTTTCCTAAGTTACAGACGACTCGCTAAACACGTTGAGTCCGGAATTAAACAGGTCAACGCATGATGACTAGCAAAAGGGTTAACTGTGATATTAATAGCTTTTTACAATTCGATTTTTTTTATTAATTGTTTAGTTAGAATTTCCATTTACATCTCATACTTATTCTGAGTTAGTACAGGGGCTTTAGGTTTAATAGTGCGATTTAAAAACTACTTAATTGCTAGTAAATTAATTTTTTATTTATTAAAGATTTTATTATCAATTAAATCGTCACAATACGTACACGTGCGTCACTCACCTCACAATTGTTGCTCGGCGACGCACCGAGAAATTTGCGTAGCTGTAAAGTTATTGTTGGCAGACGATGACGATCTAAACGAGTATATTCTTGTCGAATTTCGCGAGATATTTGACTGCCGTCCTCCTTTAAGCCATGATAGAACCGATGATCGCCACGCTTGTTCAGTAAGTATAACCCTTCTATTGAGGTAACACGACTCAGCGCTACGTACACTAGTTGAGTTTCTTGCTTTGAATCGTACTCTACCACTACTTGATCAAATGTCGCGCCTTGAGATTTATGAATAGTGAGAGCACAGGCTGGAGAAACTGGAAACTGCGTTCGCTTACACTTCGGTTTGCCGCGCCCAATAGATATGTTTGCGGTGCGTTTTTCAATGGGAGTCCAGCAGAGCTGTAGCACATCGAGCCTTGATTGCACGTACGGTTTCGCTTTCAGACGCGCCAGTCGTCCTATATTTTTGTTATCGAATTCGAACCAGAGCCGACCTGTTCCTTGCTGTGCAGCACTGTCGTCTATCTGCACGCTGGTGCCCTCACTTAAGTCCTGTTCTATGTACCGAAGTATTCCGATGGCGCCGTTTACTGGTCCATCTTCAACGTTTAGATTGATTGTAATCGTGTAAGGATGACCAACCCCTAATCGCAGCACATACGGCATACCTCTGCTCGCCGTCGTGTTCATCTTGTGCATAGCGAGGCGTGCGTTGGACAATTCCGTGGTATTGCGGTAGCCGCTGTACACATCCACAGCCGTACTCTCGATATCCGTCTGTATAGCCTGACTGTTGAACGCGTCCACAGATGAATTTCTGTGGAACAGCCTTACGACGCCCGTTAAGTTGGCATCGCACCACTCAGCCGTTCGGAATCCACCCTCAATAACGGCCCTTTCTTCAGCAGTTAGACGCACGCCATCGCCGATTTTTGTGAGTATTCCGGAAAACACTATGTCTGCCTGCCGCATAACTTGATCAAGGCCGAAGAACTCAAGCGACTGCCACAAACAGGGTCCGCCTATCGTGTTACGGCTGGACTTGAAGATAGGTGTTGCACACACGGGCGGTAGCTGACGCAGATCACCGCACAGTATTATATCGAGCCCACCGAAACTCATGTCATGTACGCCCGTGATTTGTTTCAGGCGGTTGTCTATTTTATGAAAGATGCTACTGCTGATCATGCTAACCTCATCGATAATGATACTACGCACACCGTTAAACATCCCTCGATACACTTGTTCGACCTCATGAGCCATGGGTTTGTCAGGTTGATTGTTGCTCATCGCTGCGATTTTAAAGGCTGAATGGACGGTGATACCGCCGAGGTTTACAGCCGCCTTCCCAGTGCTGGCACATACCACGTACGCGTTGCGCATGGAGTTATGGTGTTGAGTGAAGCGGTTGTATGTTTCCATGAGCAAACGTAGCACATACGTCTTGCCACTGCCAGCGGGCCCAGTGAAGAAGATCTGTATTGGTTGTCTATCCTGCATTACATGAAGTCGATGTATGACTTCCAGCAACAGTTCGCGCTGTGCATCGTTCGTCAATCGCATGCGCTCGCAGTATTCCTGTTTGCTGAGTACTCCCGTTCTCCGCCCGACTACAGACAGTCCATGTAGCGCTCCAGTACGTCGATATCATCGGTGTTGTCGTTAACGTCCATCAGTTGAACCAAGTGGTTTCATTCTTCCGTCGGCAGTTCGGCTTCTTCATTTTCGAACGTGCACAGCTCTCGCAACTCATTCATTAGTTTGTCGATGTCAATGTTGGCCTCGTATTCCCTACGCTTTTCCATGATTTCCTTCTCGCGTTGCTCGTATGTCTCTAGATAGCGATCACGATCCAACACATCGACAGACTCAATTCTGAACGGCACATAAAGCGTTACTAATTCACGCTTATAATTATACATGTCTTCTATATCGTAGCAACGGCTGCGCACGACTCGTGAGCGAGCGCGTTGCATATATTCCGTTGCGTCGTCGAACTCCGCCTCTAAAGCATTCTCACAGTCAACATCAGCCGCTTCGTCATCGTCGTCCTCGCTTCGCCTCGTCCTCCTCTTCTTATGCGTGTATAATGTCGATAGAGCGGGGTTTTAATTAAGTATTGTAACCATTTCTTCACAACACCCTTACGAACCACCCCGCTGAGATATGACGACTTGTGTGTAAGCTGCTTCTTTATATTCACGTGAATTGAGTAATCATCGTCCAGGTGGCGAGGCAACTGTCGGACCGTCTCGTCTACATCAATGGGTACGTTGATGACTTGACCGACGATTCCCAATGCACCTTCATGCCGCAAGCGCCTCAGTTGCATAAATGGCAATCTGGGCGAAATCAGCCTAGTAGTGATGGTGTCTAACGGTGGTAGGTTATTTGGTCTCGGTGGGTACAAGAAGCCATTCGATCTACTTAGTATGGGCAACCGCCCGCTATCGAGACTCTTAGTACAATTTCTACATGTTACAAATTCCGAGATCGTATCATCAAGGAATGCTTCTTCCATTACAGTGCGATGTTTAGCCTTAACTTTCTTCAAATCGCGTTGAAACCATAAGCGATCGCACACACTGCACGCATAGCCAAACTCGTTTGCGCTGAAAGTCTTGGCGAAATGAGCACGTGCCGTTCTCCAACGATTATCCATTTGAGGATCTCTGGTGGGTTGTTCAATAACATCACAGTCTACCGTAGCACCCGCCATCGACGCACGCGCATTGATGCCCGACGTTGACAACACGACGATATTTGGTGATCGCAATACATACTCGTCTGGCGCTGTCACGTTGCCATTGATCTCTATATTATCACTGTTTTCTGTATTGCCTTCCAACGACGTCTGCACATGATCTGTGGACGTTTGGACTGTCGGTGGCCGCTGTACGCCCGATGGACCACCTACGTTATTGCTTTGCGCCGTTTTTTCATTTTCTTTTCGGTGCTGCCGTAGCTTTCGCATTTGCTCGGCACTGGACTTTTTAGGTTTTTTAAATTCCTTTTGATGCGAGCTTTCCTCTGATTTGCGTTTTCTATAATTCTGCGCATATTTACGACTCATATGAGACGACATCTTTAATTTTTTTGCAATTTTCAATTTAATACCGATTTTTACACATATTTCGGCGAATATTTTTATTGTTTCACTTTGAGTCCTAGTAGTGCTTCTCAAGCTCTTTACAGTGACACCCGAATCAACGTCCTAGCTAAACGCGTTCTCACGCTACACTAATTTATAATTTTACACAACGCTAATTCACAACAATCACGCGCAGGCGCCTACACTAGCCCGATGACGTCACAGGCAAAACAAACACGTACAGACATGCTCTATCCATTGTGACCTCAACCGTTATTATCGCATTATTAGTCTCGTAGTTATTAGCGATTGAAATCTGACGGTATTTTGTAACACAAGAAAGTTTGACCGGCTATCACTGTGCTTAACGAGCGAATAGACTAGGGATGGCAACGATATATCGATAGTTGAAATTTATCGATATATTTCTAAATATATCGATATATTTTTTATCGATATACGTTATTTATATATTTTTGGATTATATCGATACATGTCTAAAAACGCGATATATATCGTTTTTTTGTTATTGATTTAAAAAATGTAAAACATTAAATTTACTTCTCTTAAAATGATGTTTTAATAAGGTTGTAACAAATTGTGTTTTAGTACGTCAACCCTCTAACGGTAAGGTGGGCTTTTACACATGCAAGGTAAGGTCTCGAAACGCCGCAAAGTTATTCTTCCTTGGATCTCTCGTAGTTTTGTCGTCAGATCGTAAGTTCTGGATTAGAAAAGAGAATCTTTTCTGTGACATTGAACAGCGAAATACAACCGGTCCATAGATTACAGAAAACATATCATCAAGACATAAACCAGAGTTCTTCAAAACACCGCTCATATACAACAGCCCAATAAGAGCTCTTATCTCTATCAGGTTTGTGGGAGATATAAACCACTGTACAGATTGGTATTTGATCTTCGATCTTTCTATTTCACTGTTAGTGTGGAGAACAATTTTTTCCAGCATCTCATTGGTTACAAATAAAGAAAACAATTGTACCTCATCAACGATCCCTCGAGCATCGCCTTTTGGTCCGGGCAGGTGTATGATAACATTTAAAGATGAGGTTCGTGAAAATTTGGAGCGTACCGGTTTGTTCGTCCAGATGGTTTCTTCGTCTTTCCCAATTCAAAAATCCTGTCATCATCAGTGTTTTCATAGGCAGTGTTGCCAGGTCAGTCGGTCCTCTTTTCTCCACATGGCTACTCAAAATTTCTCCACTTTGCTATCAGAATCCCCACTCCACAAATGCGTGTGCTTTATGCAAAGTGTCACCACATTTTATAGAGTCTGAGAGTATTCTAAATGTTTAAACATTATTACAAGAATGACATAAATATTAAAAACTTGTTTGAAGTACAATAAAAAAAATCATCAGCACTGCTATAATCCCGTGTCCCTTCAGCTAAGTCGAACTCGTCATCTTCGTTATCGCTGTCTATAAGAATGTTATCTTCAGTCTCGGAAACTTCTTTGTCAAAATCTTCTTCTTCTAAGTCTGAGTCTTCTTCTTCTTGCCTTTGAAACTCTGCTAATATTTTTTCAGCAGTGTACAATATTTTGTTACAAGCCATTATGCAAAAAATAAAAAATGAATAGAAAATCTAAATTCAATGAAAAAAGTCACAGTAATTAGAGTAAATTGTATTATATTGTCCACTCAATGGTACTGTCTGGCTCTTACACGTGTTAGTATTGCTACGATGCCAAAGCAATGTCAACCATATACTACTACGCTTTTTTGTGAATCGTAACATGTACACAAAGTGTAGACATTCCAAAATATACGATTGTTGATGTCTAGGCTCGACTTTGGATAAACAAGAGAGAAACTGGTTACAAAATTACAAAACAATGACAAGTGTTGTGTTCATGTTTAGTCTACAAAACAAGACTACACATTAGTTACAGTACTACGTATGTATAAAGTTCACAAGCCATGCATTCTTACGAAACTGCAAAAAATATATAGGAAGCGTTGAAAAATTTTAAAGCATTTTTGGTAAGGTCGGGTCGCATCCGACCCGAAAAGAGAAGTGCCCGGAAAAAACAAACACAGTGATCGAGGAACAATTACCTGGAAACTGGGGTTATTCCTATGCCTTCCCTATGAATGACTGAGAGGGTATCTTAGTGTTAAACCGTTTGGAGAAAAGTCAGAATGGAGAAGATGTTCGGAACAATTGCGCATGGGTCGGATCCGACCCACACCTTACCATTAGAGGGTTAATAATGAGATTAATTTATTACTATCTGCTATAAACAACGTCGGGATTTTTTGTCGTGCTCGTGCAACACTGCATTGCATTGGAATTGGAGTTGGACAGCAGTGCAGACTGAGAGCTTGCGGTCATTGGCTCATATATCGGTCTTACAGATATATCGTAATATATCGATATATTTCAAGCAATATATCGAATATAACGATATAGCTGTTACGATATATCGGAAGACCGATATATCGATATACCAGTCAATGTTGCCATCCCTAGAATAGACGTTTTCACGTTAATATAAACAATAAAGCGTAATATGTGTTTACGAGTTCAAGTAGACATTCATCGTAGCTCACGTAAATATTCCATTGTATGAGATCCATCTAACCTTAGGCCTACATAATTATGTATGACAATGAAACAAGTATACAAAAATTGATGGATCTTGCTTTTTTCTGCGGCATTTTATAATTTCCGTGTCCTCGTTTGTACGTACTTTCCGTGTCCAGATTTCTACTAGATCTGTTAAACCGAGTTAAAAAATAATAAATATATATATTAATATTTTTGAGAACACCTTTATTATGTTTCTGTTATATATGACGCACAGTGGTTGTACAATCTAGAAAGCAAAGAATTGTTATTAAGTAGGCCTATTGTTAATATAAGTAAAATGGCTATACCATAAATTTTAAATACTTAGTTTAGTAGGTTTATTTTTTATTTTTGTTATTTTTATTGTGTTGTTAGTGTATGCATAAATATATATTTATATACAGAAGACCTGCTGCCCTGTCTAACTCAACATTGGCTAAAAACTGATTGATTATTTATAATGGAGAAAAATAATTTGCCTTGTCCAGAAATATCCGAAAAGGATGCTGCATGTTGTGATTCAGAAACTTTGAAAATATTTGATAAGTTTCAAGCTTTGTATGAGGACCAGCTGAATCAAATTGACGAATCTTCTGTCGATAGTTTACAGGTGATATATAATCTACACTTTGTCATAATATTTTCACTTTTAGTTACGTGTATAATAGTAACCTTGAACCCAGTTCAGTTTCATACATAGTTTGTTTATGTTTTTGCAGTTGTCATTGCCAAACGCTTTTTGAATAAATAGATATCGTTGCTGTAAAATGAAAAGTCAATAAAATCCTCTGAACTATACAAAATTAAAATAGGCCAGACGTTTTAGTCGTCATATGTTTTATCAGATGGTATTGTTGCAGAACTTTGGTTATAATAACTAAATCTTGCATGGTTATGGTCAGTCGTTTTTTAGTTCATGATAACATAATTTAGTGTCATTAAAATGCTCCCATTTTTGTTTGTTTTAAATTACAACCTTTTGTTATTACTGTTCTTCATTAGGTATTAGTATTAACGGTATACTAAGTTTTACCACTTTCACAAGACATTGAAGATAATTTTGGCTTGTCTGTATGTGTGCGATTGCATATAAATATGTTACATTCTTACGATGGTAACATTTTTATATATAGGATTTAAAATTAGCTAAATGAATCATCCAAATATGAAGGAAGATTTAAAATTCATTATGATACTTTTTAACCTATGAAACACTCATATTTTAAGGTACAGTTTCCACTCTCCTGTAGTTGAACTTCTTTCTTTAAAGTATCATAATCGACCAACAAATCCTGAAGTCTGTTTTCATTATATTGTCTCTGTACTTCATTTATAAGCTCGTCGACTTCCATTGGTAATATTTTCTTAATTTTTTGTTCGTTTTATTGCTGAAAAGCTTCTTTCCTGCAGTAGCATAATAGGTTTAATAAAATTGCTTCAGTCAAAGCATACATTTATTTACTTCAAATATCATTGTTAAAGTGTAATCAAATGTACTGCTTACCGAGCAGTGTAAATTAAAAGTTTTGATTGGATCAGTATTTCATAGAGTTAGATAGACCATACTGTTACAGTGCCACACGAACGATTGTGTGATCCTTTGATGTCCCCAGCATCATTCTCCTGTGAACAAGTGCCCAGCCAGCCCATTTATAAAAATAAGCCTAGTCAGGAATCATAAAGGAAAAAAATCAGCAAAAACTGTCAGACAGTACAAGGTTTCATGATTAGTACTGTCCTATATTTCATGTATATAATTGTACGTAACTTGTATTAGTTATATTGTTAGTTATTGTGTACAGCAAAAATGGAGTTTTGTAGTTTCATTTGCCCATTTTTATTTAAAATAATTGATATGTTTGAGTGTTTCCATATAAAATGTAGGCTTATGTATTGGGAAAGGACTGTGAAAGCAGTTCAGTAATTTCTGTATAGCATAGAATGAAAGACACATTGTTGTCACGCTACTAAATTTATTATTATTATAATTGTTTTGGTACTGCACACCATGTTCCTTAACCTGACTGATTTAAATGTTGACACAACACAAAATTGGAGTCTGAGGGTGTTGGTAGGGTCTGCCAATTGTACCTTGGTTGAAAACCATTGTATGATTCTAATAATAAATTAGTCATGTGACAGTAACTTTCAGTATTTCATAGAAAAGTATCACCACATCTGTGTGTCAACAATAGGATTCTGTAGGACTGTGTATTATGATTAATAATGGCAAAGATACTTTCCCGCTATCTGTGCCTTCACTACGTTTTGAATATTTTGATTCACAGAGGTACTGATATGATACACTGTGTGTGTATTGTGTTTAATTTCAATGTAATAATTTAAAACATATCCATGAGTTGTTTTTTTCCTAATGAAGTATTGGTTTTTTTGATCTGAATTGCTTTTTATTGTGAGAAGCATTTTTAACATATTTGGTGGTTAGACTGGCGCTATTGATAAAAAAATTTAATGTTTGCTGAATACACAAAAACTGTGTATACAGAAAATAATACTCATTTTACAATTCACAAACAACACATCAAAGTAAGGAAGGTTACTATCCTCGACGCCCAGTGTATAACAGAACTCATTTTTTGCTGTAAACTTTAATTAGTACTTTGTGTTTTCTTTGCAAATAATTTGGTTTTGAAATCACATCACTTATGAAATTTATGAAATATATAATCTGAATTATAATTGCCAGGTTCGAGTGAGCATGTTGTGACAATTAAATTATGCTTTAAATTAAGTTCTGTAAACCGATAGGAGTCCGGTACGGTATGTACAATCCATGGTCCACCCTGCCATACTTTGTGTATCGTTAGTGTATTGCTTTGTCTACTTTCTTTATAGATAAAGTAAATAATCATGTTATAGCATACTAATAATTTATATGTACAATGTAAATGAAAGATTGGCTAGCATTACAGGCAAATTTTTCAAAACAATCACTTATTTCAATCACATGTTTTAAATATTAATATGTTGAAATGTTGTCATTTATTTTTAAATACTTTTATGTAAAACCATTATATTTAGTTATTAAATGTTTTTGTTTGTCATACAGTGAGTATTGTTTTCTTAAAATGTACAAAAACCAAAATAGTCCTGATGTTGTGAATGAAAAGTTAGGTATTTTCACATGCAGTTATACAATGCAGTCTTTTACTGTTGGTGCAGTTCTTCTTCTTCTTCTTCTTCTTCTTCTTCTTCTTCTTTCATCTTCATACCATAGGGAATCAAGCTATCACATGTTTGACAAAATATCAGAAATGTTATCTGTGTGTCCACAGGTAATGGGGAAGTACTCTGTAAAGTTGTGTATAAAGACAAATTCAATTTAATGTTACTGACATGTAGAATTATATGTCTGTTTCACACATTTGATCAGATATTCTTTATATGTTACATTTAAACAGCTAGTGTTATGATTTTGTATTTTTATTATTATTGAAATTATGTATCAAATAATTACGAATTGTTTAATATGATTGTTCACAACTACTCAGTTACCTGGCTGTAACTTTTGCGCCTTGTTACACCCAGTAGAATTAATAGAATGTTTGATACGTAGGATGGTAAAAGATTTAGTGGCATTCACAGGTATTTGTATTCATTTTGAGAGTTTTGATTGTTTGTTTTACTTTTTAAGTAATATTCATAATCTGTAATGTAAGTGTAAAATAACAATAAATTTTAGATAGCTTTTTGTACAATATAAACATCACAGTAAACTGTGATATGTTATTAACTGTGTCAGTTAACAACTGATATTATAATACCAAACAAATTCACATGAGTACATACATATTGTAATATACACTGACATATTTTCACATTTTACATTGTGAGAATTACGAGTATTTTTAAATTTTCTCCAGTACAGGGTATCAACCTGAAGCTGGATAAGTCAAGTGATGGGGCTGCCATCTCTAGGCCTCTTGACCTGCCTGATTTTTTTATCATGGTTTACTCCCTTAGCTGGTATGTTCCAGTTTTAAGGCGCCGGAATCCCGCCATTTGCCCTTTCCTGTTAGCTATCTGTTGTATAAAATTTTATAAAACGATGGGTGTACCTGTACTTATGTATGGGAGTGAAAGTTGGATAAATACCAAAAAAGGAGACAGCAAAATACGGGCAGCAGAAATGAGATTTTTGAGACGGGTCAAAGGCTGCACAAGAAGAGATTTAGTAAGAAATGAAGACATGCGAAATGAACTAAATGTATATGCAATAAATGAAAAAATAATTGAATATAAAGAAAGATGGAAACATCACGTAATACAATGGGAAATGGGAGAATACCTAAAAAAATACTTAACTACAACCCATGAGGGAAAAGAGATATAGGACGACCACGAAAACGGTGGTTGTAAGTTTGTGAGGACGGAACAGGCAAATGCCTAATCCTTGTAGTGCAGGAGAAGAAGATATTTTCACATTAACATGATATTTGTAAAATTTATTCTTTCTACAGTTATACAGTGACAATACATTTTGTTGAAATGTCAAACACAAATATTTAAAAATTGTGTCCAATTAGTTGACCCAACCTCACTAAATCATTTATCATTTATTAAGCCACAGTCACAAAAAATATATAAACAAAATAACTAATTAAAAGATTAGTGTTTTTTTTTATAAGTAAATCTGTAACAACTTAACTATAACAAGTATATCAAGTTTATTAATCAATTTATACAGTTTATTAAAACATTAGTTTGAGAATTCAATTTCAAATAAATAAGTTAATAAAAAAAATAGTGTTAACATTTTGTAATGACCATTGTACATACCTGGAACCTGTTTCCGCCAAGTTAATTTTCCAAATGACATTGAACTTCGAGAAAATATTCTATCCACGTGCAGTAAGTTGAGTAACAGACTGATAAATTTTTACAATGACGTGTTGAGATATACAAATAGTGGACGCAGTTGCCTTCTACTTTGTACTGCTTTTATTGTGGCTGTTAAATGGCTGTGTAGCATTTTTAAGTTTGCTTGAGTTTTAATTATTTTTATTTCCTTGTAAATTAGATTACTCTGGCAGCTTGCCATAAGTTGATTCTATGTATTTCATTCTATGTATTACATTATGTAGTTCATTCTAAATGTTTTTGGAATTATATTTTTATAGCCATAGACAGGTTTTTGTAAATAACTTAACAGCAGGTTTATCAGCATAATAAAATAATTATTGAGTCCCAAGTTCCCCTGTAGATGTTAAATCCTGCTGTCGCTGATTGTTCAAATTGAGATTAATTTTATAACCCACTGTGTGTTAAAAGCATTGATAACAGACAGCTGTTTATATTGTATCCAAATACATTTGACTTTAAATGTTACTTTATTGAATTACATATTTTGAAAATGTATTGGAATAACATATATACATGTGATAGGATTTAGTGTAATTTTCTGACAAAGTAAACAATAATAGATTTGAATTTAACAAAACAAATAGTAATACTTTGTGATTTTTTTTTGTATTTGCATGACTAAATAATGTATTTTAGTATGGAATTCATTTCTTTTATGTCACTTTTGTGTGTCTGGGTTATAGACTGTTTATGTCGTAGAGTGGGAATTAGTGTTAGTGTGATTGACATATTACTTAGGGTTAATGTGAGGCCTTACCATAGAATAAGGTATTTTGCATTTATGGTAAAGTCTTAATTTATAAAAGCTATCTCTATTGTATGCATGATAGTAATATAATGTTAGCTGTGAATTTAGTTGAAAATGTAGTAAAAATAAAAGAAATTATATTGTTCACCTCGTGATAGTGTTGGTAATTTAACCTTTGGATGTAGGCAATTTACCTGTACCAGTAACCAAGAGACATATGGACAACACATAGTAGCACTTTGTACACCTTTTTTACATACCTAGAACTTGTTTCCTCCAAGTTAATTTTCCAAATGACAGTGAACTTTGAGAAAATATTCTGTTCACAATAGGTTGAGTAGGATAAGTTTCTACAATGACATGTGGTGGGTCGACGATGGACTTGGTTTGTTTGTCTGTATTTATTAGTAAAATTTGTATAGATTAGTAAATTATTAGACTAGTAAATCTTGTATAGATTGTAAAACTTGGATACCATAGGATTAGGCTTCAGAGCCTATTCAAAGCCTATCATTCATCATCATTAGCAGAATATAGGGAAGTCGCAGTTCATCTCTCTCAGGACCAATTTTTGGCAGTTTGTTTTCTCTTATGATTTTTATATTATCTTTACCTCTTTGGGATTGTTCTTCTCCACTAGGCCTGTATTTGGTTGCCCTCCCCCCATCATGAAAACCTTTTATGTTTAATTCAGTTCCTTTTAAGATATCATAAAGCGAACACCATAGGAAACATCATTTTCTAGCTTATTCTTAGTGTTGATTATCTGATCTGGCCAGGAAGCACACAGCGTTTTGCTGAGACATTTGTTTACAAAAACGTGGCATTGTACTAGTTAGCTTTTGTGACTTTCAAGGGCTAACGTCCATATAAGAGGACAGATTAGACACTGCAGTTGGAAATGTGAGCTTGGTTTTGTTGAAATATAATCTTGATTCAAAAATTTTTAATTTATTTCAGACTATTTTCTGGTATTTTGTATCCTTTCATCAACGTTGTGATGTGTGTGTCCCCTCAGCTTTATCTATGATATAACCAAGGCAAAACTGATTATATTACTACTGTGCATACATGGATTTTATAAATTAGGACTTTACTATAAATGCAACGTACCGTATTCTATGGTAAGGCCTCACAAGCGCCCACATTAATCCTAAATAATATGTCAGTCACACAATGGAATAAACAGTCTATAACCAAGGCATTCTCAGTGGTCTCATTGGTTCAGAATTTCAGTGGTTTAAGGTGTTTTGTTTTTATTTATTTTTAGACCTATTTTTCTGTGCTTACCTGTTGCAAATAATTTCTCTTTTCCATAATTTCTGTCATCGTGTGAGATAGCAAATGTATGGCATCTCTGTAGTTGCTCAAGTAGACTCCACATCAGTCGCTAAGGAGCATCAGTTGCCATGCTCAGCACAGAATCAAACATTTTGTTCTAACTGTTTTATCAAAAACACCTTTTCTTTTTAAGGAACTTAAGATTGTTGTGTGGTTTAGAGTATCAAAAGCACTCCGGAAGTCTATGAATATCAATGCAGAGACTGTAATACCTTTCAGTAAATAAGCCCAATCACTTGTAGTTACCATGTAAGGTACGGTATACCTGAAAATATAATTTGTACCTGAAAATATAAAATGTCTTCTACATTTTATTGTATGGAGGCATGGTTTCAAAAACACTTCAAAACCTTCAAAGATTCTGAAATGTGAGGTGTTGAAGAATAAAGTTCACTTGTGTCAACAGACGACACGGCTTTATAAAGAACTGAAATATTAATCAATTCCAAAACATCCTGGAACTGGTACAGTCATAATTGAAAAAACTGTATCTCTAACATGTGTCAGGCAGGTTATGAAGCTAATCATTAATTTTCTCAGGTCATTTAATATTCTCAACATCATAATGCTCTTTATGTACTATGTTTGCAGTCTTAACTACACATATAGCCTTAAGGTAGTATAAAGATAAAAATATGTAACTGATAGTTATGTAACTAAAAATGTAGTTGTCTTAAAATAATAGTTGCAGTACAATAACATGTTTTCAAGATCAAGTCTTCACATTACTTCCAGGTGCTATAAACTTCCCCAAAATAATCATGTGTGTACATAAATTATTAAATCTCATTATAGCTGCACAAGACTAGGTTTTTTTTTGTATATTCACATCATTGGTTAAATGTTTTTTATACTGTATAAAGTTACCTTGTAAGACATGCTTTCATGAAGAGTAATTATTTTTCAGCTTTTTGAAGTTCATTGTGTGATTAAGATTGAAATATGATAAAACTGAATCATGCTCATTTGAAAATATTTTTAATACTTTATCAGATTCCTCAAACGATCCTGAGACTGTTCGGAGTACACTTGTGATGAGATGATATTTAGAACGAAGCATGTCTTGATTGATAATGTATAGGCCTAGTATAACATAACTCACGTTGTAGACATGAGTAACAATTCCAGGCAATCATAGCTTCCACTGATTCCATCCATAACTCAGTGTACCCTATGGAGACAGATGCTATTTAAGCTCAACTGTGTCCATGTCTGTACCCACACCATGAATGTGTGCAGGGGTGCTGATCCCCCCAACCCCTATGATCCCCCGTTTTATAAAAGAAATTCCCCCCCTTTTCTGACAAGACCTTTTCTATCTTTTACAGTAAACTTTCTTACTTAATCGAGCAAAGGCCGGGGCTTTCTAACTCAAAACTATTACAAAATATTATGTTTTACTGAAACGATATATTGATTGTAGATAGTTATAAACTAAAAAAATAAGGAATTCTAATAATAAATCACAAATTAATATTTTTAGTAAAACATGATTTGTTTTACAATACCAGTACTCTATGACTTTATTGAAAAGATACTTTTACAACTTAATGTTTTACAATACCAGTACTCTATGACTTTATTGAAAAGATACTTTTACAACTTAAACGTCTCACTTAAATCTGTTTTTATCGATAAAATGCTATAAAAATTTCAGTCTGTTTTTGGACCTTTTCGTAGTGTACTAAAATGTAGCAGAAAGCAATATAAATAAAAAATATAAACACAAAGTTCTATTGCACACTGTACTTTATTAATATAGTAAATAAAAATAAATAGCATCGAGTAGAAGACTAGATCCTTTTTTCCGTGCTCACCGCGCCTACAACCCGCCCGAAAAAGTCAACTGGGTAGATTTATTCTGTGTCTGATACATGTCCATTATAAGTTTTTACAGTTTTGTAAAATTGGGGAAGATTTTTCATGCAATAAAAAAAATCCCCCCCCCCCAATTGTCTAAATGTCGCCAATGGCGACACGATCCCCCCCTGGATGTGTGTGTGTGTGTGTGTGTGTGTTTTTCATTAATTGTTCAAAGATGTAATTAGACTTTCGTGACAACAGGAGTCAACATATTAACATATTCTAAAAAAAAATATAGTGCTTGAAACTTCAGACGTATCCATTCAATGAGTCCTGCTCTGCATTGAGGCATTGTTGTTAATGAATGCCAATAATTCATCTGTTATGTGTGAATATAAATATTTGTGTATGTTTTTGTATAGTAATACTATAATATTTGTATGTGCAACTACTTGTTGTGTGTGTGAGGTTGTACAATAATGTTGTCTTTGTGTTTAGGTAGCCCTATATAAATATCGGTATGGAGAACCATACATGACTTCCATATTCTAAGATTTATATTTAAAATCATTTTCAGCCAAACAGCCAGGCTGTGTCTTACCTGCCTTTTTATTGCTGTATTAAATGAAAAATATTATATTACATTAAAATGAAAAAATTATAATTTTATTGCCTGGCAACAAAATTATTTTATTTTTAACAATTACCATTGTTTCAAAAAGTTTAAATAAATTTTCAAGTACTTTACTCTTGTTAAAACGTAAAAGGTTGCAGGTAAACTACCCCTTCCCCTTAACCGATCTTCACCAAAATCGAAAGTCATTGAGACCTCTACAATTCAGGGACGTATGCAAAAAATTATTTGATTCTGTTTGAATTTGCGGCTGTTATCGTTTGCCATAGAAAATACGCTTGATAAAAAAACGTTGCAGGTAAACTACCCCTTCCCCTTAACCGATCTTCACCAAAAACAATAGGTCTTGAGTACTCTACAAATCAGGGCTGTATGCAAAACATTATTTGATTCTGTTTGAATTTGCGGCTGTTATCGTTTGCCATAGAAAATAAAACGTAAAAGGTTGCAGGTAAACTACCCCTTCCCCTTAACCGATCTTCACCAAAAACAATAGGTCTTGAGTACTCTACAAATCAGGACTGTATGCAAAACATTATTTGATTCTGTTTGAATTTGCGGCTGTTATCGTTTGCCATATAAAATACCCTTGTTAAAAAAACGTTGCAGGTAAACTACCCCTTTCCCTCAACCGATCTTCACCAAAAACAATAGGTCTTGAGAAATCTACAATTCAGGGCTGTATGCGAAACATTATTTGATTCTGTTTGAATTTGCGGCTGTTATCGTTTGCCAAAAAAAAAAAAAATTTCCCTTGATAAAAAAAACCGTTGCAGGTAAACTACCCCTTCCCCTCAACCGATCTTCACCAAAAACAATAGGTCGCGAGTACTCTACAAATCAGGGCTGTATGCAAAAAATTATTTGATTCTGTTTGAATTTGCGGCAGTTGTCGTTTGCCATAGAAAATACGCATGATAAAAAACGTTGCTGGTAAACTACCCCTTCCCCTCAACCGATCTTCACCAAAAACAATAGGTCGCGAGTACTCTACAAATCAGGGCTGTATGCAAAAAATTATTTGATTCTGTTTGAATTTGCGGCAGTTGTCGTTTGCCATAGAAAATACGCATGATAAAAAACGTTGCTGGTAAACTACCCCTTCCCCTCAACCGATCTTCACCAAAAACAATAGGTCTTGAGTACTCTACAAATCAGGGCTGTATGCAGAAAATTATTTGATTCTGTTTGAATTTGCGGCTGTTATCGTTTGCCATAGAAAATACCCTTGTTAAAAAAACGTTGTAGGTAAACTACCCCTTTCCCTTAACCGATCTTCACCAAAAACAAAAGGTATTGAGAACTCTACAATTTAGGGCTGTATGCAAATAATCTTTTCATTCTGTTTGAATTTGCGGCTGTTATCGTTTGCCATAGGAAATACCCTTGTTAAAACATAAAACGTTACAGGTAAACTACCCCTTTCCCTTAACCGATCTTCACCAAAAACAATAGGTCTTGAGAACTCTACAATTCAGGGCTGTATGCGAAACATTATTTGATTCTGTTTGAATTTGCGGCTGTTATCGTTTGCCAAACAAACAAAATTTCCCTTGCTAAAAAAAAAACCGTTGCAGGTAAACTACCCCTTTCCCTCAACCGATCTTCACCAAAAACAATAGGTCGCGAGAACTCTGCAAAACCGGGCTGTATGCAAAAAATTATTTGATTCTGTTTGAATTTGCGGCAGTTATCGTTTGCCATAGAAAAAAAATCTACAGACAGACAGACACACAGACACACAGACAGACACACAGACACTTTTCGGAAAACGACTTTTTTTCATGTTTTGAGTGTAGTAGAATCAGAATCTGCAATAATCTCGAACACGATTTTTTTTGCCATCACCATACTTCCATTCCTTAAGGAATATGGAAGTAAAATTGCTGTTCATTTTTTCAGTTAAAAGTAAAATTACTGCAGGACTGGGTATCAGACCTTACCGAACAAAATGTGATGCTAGTGAAAACTGTAGAGGAGCTGGAAGAAGAGGCACTGAAGAGAGTTGCCTTGCTACAGGCACGAATGCCCCAAAAGCAGGTGACTGTTTTATCAATTCAATTGTTGGTTTGTGTATGTGTGTTAAAAAAGTGGTATATCAGTTTGTAGACAGTATTTCAGTATTACAGGATATGTCACTGTGCATTACCTTACAAGAAAAACGGATTCATCACCTTGAAAATGATATTTGCAACTTGATCAAACTGTTGAGAAGAGTGCGGAAGTATGGTTGCTGGTTCTTTGAAGGTCTCAGATTCAAAGAACTTACATATGAAGATTTGTTTGACGACTGACCACTGAACACAAGCAGGAAAGGTTAATTAATACTCTATAATACAAAAATAAAACACTTTTTAATTTTATATGCATCAGCAGAATTCTAAATTTTTTCAAAATCTTTTTGTGATCAGGTGCATGAAGAATTGACCTATCACTGTTCTTGGCAACTCAGTGTCTCTACATCCAATCAGACTACATCAGTAATCTTCATGGACAGAGAAATAATATGCATACACGATGTTAGCAACACATGCAAAAGTTTATGTTTCCAAAATTATAAACAGTAAAAATAAATTTTATTTATTCCAGAATATATGTTTAAAATCATTTATTTATTTATGTGTGTGTGTTGATGATGACATAGACATAGTTGAGCTCAGAACTGTAAAATTGCAGTGAATTTAAAAGTGGTTGTTTGAATTGCGTTATTTGTTACAGGATCCCCAAGATCCATGTTTAACTACAAAACTGTCTTCTCAGGAATCAAGGTAAGCCTGTCACATAATATAAATACTTATTAATTCAAACACTTTTTTGCTACAGTCTGTTTCTTAATGTATATAATATATTTAATATTTATAATGAATTTACCTCAAGATATTTTCTCCTTATTTGGAACATGTTTCGGAAAGCTTGTGTTCCCATCTTCAGCTTTCCTGATTTTGAGTCTAGTGAAGTACTTGTGTGTTGGTTGGTTGTTATTGTGGTTTCCTGTTGGCCTCTGGTACTTTAAATTGGTATTATTGTGTGTGATTGTGGTGTATGTATTAGTATTTTGTGTATTTTCGATGTTGAGTGCTTTGAAAATTGTCGAAAATACACAAAATACTAATACATACACCACAATCACACACAATAATAGGTCAATTTAAATATCACTATAATATTGACGACTCGGAACACTAAGTTTTTTATAAGTAAAAACGTAAAGTTTTACCTTACAGCCTAAACCGGCTTTCACTGAAAAAAGCCTTACGCCGTAAGGTAAAACTTTACGTTTTTACTTATAAAAAACTTAGTGTTCCGAGTCGTCAATATTATAGTGATATTTAGTTAAGTAACGGACACGTCATGGACAACGAAATCCAAGAGGTCAATTTAAAATACTAGAGGCCAACAGGAAACCACAATAACAACCAACCAACACACAAGTACTTCACTAGACTCAAAATCAGGAAGGCTGAAGATGGGAACACAATGCGTCCCGAAACATGTTCCAAATAAGGAGAAAATATCTTGAGGTAAATTCATTATAAATATTGTAACGCAACAGAAATGCTGGCACCCATGTTACATAAATATTATATTAACAAAATAATAAGCAAGTCAATATCTAACCCCATGATAAAACAAAAGTCTAATAATTACATTTATAATTATAGATAAAGATAAATAAGGATGCAAGGTAGAAATAACGAGAATAAACAAACCTGTAAGTTAGATAATAGTTAATGATCTATGTTCAGTGAAAAG
Source organism: Magicicada septendecula (assembly GCA_034769895.1). NCBI lineage: Eukaryota > Metazoa > Arthropoda > Insecta > Hemiptera > Cicadidae > Magicicada > Magicicada septendecula. Next base: position 63,572,175 of record CM068371.1, on the reverse strand, counting down.
TAAATCAATGTGATACTGATGAGAAATGTAAGAAGTAGAATAGTACAGAAATTGTCAAAGTAAATGACCATGAAAGTAAACAAAAATGAAACAATAATTTACCTTATAGCAATAGCAAGTAAGGATTCTGAATTAAATGATATTATTTTGTGACAACGAATGTTATGATAAAGTTTATGTTATGTTATACCAATTACTTGTTGAGTTAATGAAAGGTAATGAAACAAGATGTATTATTCAATTACTGTTGTAGAATGATGTGTGAAGCAGCTAGTTAGCGTTAATAGATTTCAATTGTCTTATATGTGATCCATAGATCAAGATAAAATTGTCATTAGATATGAAAAGAATAATTGTTTATGTAAATGTTAATAGTTAAGATTTGATTATATGTATGAATTTATGTAAAAGGGCTATAGTTGTTTACCAGTTATAAACACAGGTAGGTCCGTATACAATAAAAGGCCTAACAGCCAAAAACACTATATAACCACTCATAACATAAAGGTTAGGTACATAAATTAATAATAATTAATGAATACGGTTCGAAGAGCTAGGAAAAAACATTAAATTAGTAATGATATATAATAAACCATATCAATTTATACAAATTATGATAATGCCACAATGCCATGATATCGATTGATAACATTTGATATCGAAAAGGTAGTAAATATAAAAGAAACAGGCTCATATCAGAAAACCAGCAGAATATGTGTAGAAAATAATAAACCAATTATCGGTAAAGTTATATTCCGATATGATAGCAAATTAATAAGGAATAGACAAAAAATATATGAAATAAACACTATATACAAAACATGTAGAAGGAAGAAAAAATGGGTTGCTATGGACTACAGGAAATGAAGAAGTTGTTGATTTTCAATTATTGCCTTTGATGATCTGAATGTGATGAGATTAAAAAACCTAAGAAAAGTCTAATATAATCGGAATATTCTAAATTAGTTGATACTCTTATAAAATACAAAATTTTAATGATAATATTCTTGACTCTTGCCAGTACAGTTTAACCAAACAAGACTATAGTATGAAATCACAATAAAAAATAAATAACTGGGTTCTACAAGGAAGGACTTGAATTGTCCCATATCCGAATGGAATTGACGATATATTAAACCCAATATAAAGAGTTAACTGTATCACAACTAATAATATACACTACACTGGAACTCATAACCTTTCAAATACACGGAACATCAATAATTGCTTCAACCGAGAGAAGAACGTATTTGGATCCAGGAATTGCAGAAGGAGCATCAATCGGGCTGTAAATCAATCCAGAGAGATGTATTTCCGAGGTGGACCGGACAAGAATTCCATTTTATTAAACCGAAGAAAGAATATTGTACGGCATAATCATCCAGAACAGTAAAGTTATCAATCAACCGCCTACACGATTTGCTTCGTTCTAGTCTGGTAAATTATTATTGTATAAATCATATTAACTACACAACACTTCAAATTTGTAAATCTTGCATTCTTATCTATGTATTTTTAATCTTCCCCACAGTTACAAGAACCTTCACACCCTGAATTAAGTTAATTACAAATTAAAACACATTATATAACCGAATCTAAATAAAGTATCGGACTGATCAATAATCGATTCACGCAATCTATAGCCTATGTGTATGCCAGTTAGAACATATCTTATTCAATGTTGAAGAAGTAAACAAATAAAGAACCTTTGTATAGTTGCAAAATCTTGTCATTTGGAGTATGATTTAATGAGTTGGGAATAAAAAAGTAACTGACTAAGTATAGAATAATTGGTTAACATAAACAGTGAAATAACCTCTAAGTTTCGTTGCTCCGGTACTACAGCGCTTCTAGCGGAATTCTCCGACACCAAAGAGAGAGCGTAAAAATACAAAATTATACATAATTCTCTTCAAGGTATAATAGGGTTGAACGAAATTACAGAATAACACATTAATTATTTAAGTTTCAAGTACACTAACACTGATATTTTTTTAGAGAAATAAGTTAATATTAGTTAATTAAATCACTATATCCCACAACTCCAAATATCTCAGATATTTAAATAATTAAGCAAATTAAAACGACCTAAGAGAGTAAAGACAGGGGAACATACCTGTTCATAGCAACGAATAGGCTTACATTGTGTGAAAATAACGAGACGCTCGTACTCGGCACGATACAAATTGGCGCATAACAACGTGGAGCTTGGTCAATCCTTGAAACCCAAAATAAATTTTTATTGATCACATACTTTTAATTCAATACAAATTGACGCCGGCAACGTTGGGGCTGAAAGAACGAGAATCCCGCAACTGCAAAAACTAAAAGAGACGATACAAATTGGCACTCAACCAGTGTAGGGCTTAAGTTAAGTAACTATAACTATATTAATATTACTTAACCAGAGCAGGCAACTGTGGGAGAATAAACATGCATACCAGAGGTAGATCAAGGATTAGGGCAGGAGAAACGGAGAAGGAAATAGATGAACAAGAACAGGAAATAGAACTAATAACAGATAGTGAAATGGAACAACAGACAGACGAAATAACGGAAACTGAAATAATTACGGACAAGGAAAAGGGAGTAATGGAAGAAGATGCCCTAGGGGACCATGTGATAATTCACTTTTATTTAAATGAATATAAATGTATTTGTCATATAAAATCTCTAGTAACTTATATTCGGGACTGTTTACATTGTTCGAGTTAAACACGTGTGTTACTTTTACCATAATTATGGTACTCACCATAATTATAGAATCGGGTTACTTCGATCTTGATATTTCAAAGCTCCTAAGGGTCCAAGGATTCAGCTCAGCGAGATTGCTGACAGAGATGGTCATTGAAATGAGAATACATTTAATTGCAGTAACTATCATCAATCGTAATTTATTCATGAATTTCTTTAATCGTGTACACCATATAACAACTTGACATGGCGGCCATTACTAATTTCCGCCCTTTACTATCACCACTCCTTTATGTTTAATTTTAAAGGCTAATTCAAGCAATTAATTTTACTGACTATGACTTAGTCTCATAATCATGTGATTTGATAATATCTAATTATAGTCAACGCAAACCAACCCCCATTTGGAAGTCGACATCTACCGTTCACACCTCTCTCACTCACTCACATTCATACAGACTTTTTTGAATTTACTTTTGACTGTGTACACATCATGATTATATTTTTTATGATTAAAAGAGCTCTTTATATAAAATTTTGGTTGCCACTTCCCTTGTCAGTAAACTGGACGTTCTAGTAGAGTGTCACATGTTGATTCCAAACGGCGTGGTTACATTTTCTTGGCTGCACTGAATTTACATTTAATGCTTTAAATATTGCTTTATACTGCTCACACTCTGAATGTAACTGACACTGATTTGCTTTTGATTACATTGTTAACACCTTACAATACTTTAAACTTGATTATTTCAAGCCAGCACTATTGTTGACGTGTGGTCGCCATGATGAACTTCTGTGGACTGGGCCGAAAATTATGCAAATTTTACGTATGCGTGTGTGAGTAAAACGTCATCGTTCTTTGTTTCTCATTATATAATAGCCTTGTTAGTTACGTATTTTTATAACGTCATTGTGGTTCTAATGACGTTTGGCGTTGTTGGCCAATGAAACGGGAGCAAGTAGTGCCGTTATTAGGGACTGTAACCATTATAAGTCTTTTTATCTGCACGTACACTGCTGTCCTTGAAATTATTTTGTTGTCTCGGATCTGCGTCGTTGTAGGCAAAAACCAAGGGAAATTGTATTACCCATATAAATGACTTTAAAAACATCGAAATACAATAGTTTACTACCTTGCATACCATATTTTTTATATCAGACTTTTTGTACTGTCACAACCAAATAGATAAAGCTGGAGCCAGAGAAGTACCAAGTTGGCAGGAGATGATGAAATTTATGGCAGAACAGTTTAATAAACAGAAAGAGGAAATTAAGGAAAACTCAAAGAAAACAAATGAGGAAAACAAGGAGAATTTTAGGAAAACAAATGAGGAAATTAAAGACACCTCAAAACAAATGAACGAAAGATTAAACCAAATTCACGAAAGGTTAGATAGGAATGATGAGGGTTTAAAACAAATGAAGGAAGACATCTTACAAATACATGAAGAAAATTTAAGGCAAATTAATGAAAAAATTGAAAATCTTCATGTGACAATTAACCAGAAGGTGGACCAAAATAATGAGGAAAGAAAATTAGAAATAGCTAAAACAAATGAAGGGTTAGAAAAAACTAACGAAACAATAGTACAGGTTCGTGAAGAACTACAAAATAAAATTAATGACATAAAAATTGAGAGTAAAACATTGGTCGAAGAAAATCCAACAGGAAACTGTCGGAAAATATGAGCAAATTAAAAATGAAGTACATCAGGTACGAGAGGAGAATAAGGAAGGGATTACGCAAATACAGACAGACATGGGTGAACGACTCGAAAGAGTATATGGCAATTTAAACAGTATGGAAGGTCAAATTAATACCAGTAAAAGTAAAATAGAGGAAATTAGTAGACGTGAATTACAGTTGCAAGAAGAAGTAGATTCATGGCGGGATAGGACATGCCAACATAGTCATACAAATAACCACGAGAACCGGGAGTCGATTAATTTTCGTAATTATAAGCGCAATCCGATGGAATTTTTAAAGAGGTTGGAAGAGATGATTACAAAAAATAGAGAAAATCGCTGGAGTATTATACGCAGTATGATTGATGAGACATTTAAAGATACCTATGATAATTGGTGGACAGCGGTGCGCCCGGATATACTGGACATGACCGAGTTCAAAAAACAATTTAAAGAGTAATATTGGTCTGAATCGACCCAGAACATGATTAGAAATAATTTGAGTAACGGTCGATACGAAACAAACATAGGCCAGTCTCCTACTTCATACTTTCCAGGAAAAGTATGTATGGCACGGAACTTAGAGCCCAGAATTCCCGAAGAATGTTTGGTGATACAACTATCCTACCATTATGAGGAAGGGATAAAAAATGCACGTATGTGTAGCCAAATCAAAACGATTTCAGCCATGGCCAAATTCCTTGAGAATTATGAGCACGAGAACCAATACCAAAGAAATAGGATGTTAAATTATAAATATCAGAAGTATAATAATAACGAGCCACCAACCAATTCTCATAATAAGGCTCACAATCGACCTGCGCAGAACGTTAATGCAAATAGAACCCAAAATGAACACGCGAATAATAATTCCAGGAACTATAATTATCGTGGCAATAATACTTATAATTACCGCGATAGTCGCAATAATAGAGGAGATGGGGACAGACGACCCAATAATTATAGGCATAACGTTAATTATATTTACTCCAGGCCTCAAGGTAATCAGCGACGGTATTACCCAAGGAGTCACCGATATGACAATCATTATGACCAGTCCCGGCGTGAAGACAACTATCCACCTGAAATAAATTATAGGATGGCGGAACCTAATACGGAGGATCGCACCGAAACTGTACTAAATCAACATAATAATCCAAATGAAAATAGAGAAGAGGGGGTAAGCCCTCATTTAAACTGATAGAGGCAGTGAAAAATAATGAATACCCTTCACTGAACCGTAATCTTGGGGAACAACGACTTGTAAACAAAATTAAGAATAATAATACCATAACTATAATTAATAACCACTATTTAAAGAATATTAGAGAAGATTTATTGGAAGAGGATAAGAAACATGTAAACAGTAATAGTAATAACGAAATCATATATGTAACAGCAAATGTAAATGGAGAAATAATCTTTTAAAACACAACATTAGAACATATAAGACTTCAGTATACCACCCCAGCAGTAATCCGGCAGAACGTGTATTGAGGGAAGTTGGCAGAATACTCCGAACTTACTGTCATGACCAACAGAGAAGGTGGTACGAATACTTGTCACTGACCGAAGAGTTCTTAAATATATCTTACCATCAGTCCATTGAAAATACCCCTTATACTATTATGTTTGAAAGGCTTCCACCTAGAGAAATCCAGGATATTATAAACTTTCCAAATAACCCAGAATATCAGTTTGAAACCGTTAAATTTTATAACCGAGTAATGGAAAAGGCGGAAATGAAGAAAAGGAAATATGAAAAGAATAATCCAAAACCAATTAAGTACCAAGTGGGCGAGAAAATATTAATAAGAAACAGGGAGCTACCAAGCACTCTAGAGGAAATAACTAAAAAATTATTATTATTATATACTGGGCCATATGTGATAACAAAAAATAATAATAACAATACATATGAAATAATGAACCCTATCACGAAAAGGATTAAGGGAACATACAATCAGGAGTCCATAAAGAAATATTACCACTAAATTCTAAAATACAATAAGAACCACTTATTATCGATTTTAAAGAAAAAAACACTTGTAAATAAAAGAGAATTTTTGAACAATAAAATAAATAAAAGAAAAAATGTCATTCAAAATGAAGTAAGTCTGAATTAAAATATAGTTATGAAGAAGGTATTAAGAAGAGTTAATAACAAACCCCAAGATTACAGAAGAAAGCGAGAATTATTACTAAACGTCTACAAAGAAATAGTGTGAATAATGAATAATGAAACCCCAAGATAAAAGTTTTTACCTCAAATCTACCTATACAAAATAATAAAAGAAAAATCATATGACCTAAAATACATACCGCATTGCCAAGTGAAAGAAACAACTTCAGTAAATGATTGAATGTAACCAATGTAATATTAAAGAAAACGAAAAAAAAAAAATTTATGAACATAATTCATTGAAATATAAACAGCCAAAATAATGAAATACGATAAGAAAAATAATAGTTGAGCTAAGGACTGTATCTAGTCAGAAACACAGTTATAATGATAATCAAACAATAACTACTTAGAAAATATTGAGATCAGAAAAACAAATGAAGAAGATACTTAGCGTTATAATCACAACAAGAAAGAAAAACAAAAATAATTACAAATGATAACTGTCAGATTAAATAACAAAGAATGTTTAAGGAAACTAAAATGGAATCACAAAGTAAGGATTGTAATAAAGAAATATAAAAGCAACAAAGGAAAAAAAATTTTTCCCAAATATTTATTATTAAGTAATTAAGGAGATTATTATATTTTATAGCTGACTGTAGATGAATTCCAGCAGTACTATATTAAGGTGTGGTGTGGGCAGCAGAGTATGAAGCCAAACAGTGCCTCTCTGAACTGTACCATCGCACATATTAGGGATTGTTAGGGAAATTAAATATTTAAGGAATATTAGAATAGTTGCAAGAATGACCTCAGTTTCCAGAAGAGTAGGACGAAGAAAACAGAAAGAAATTAGATGACAGAAGAATAATTGAGAAATACAGTGATTACAGTAATTATAAGTAGAAGAGATGTGAACCTAAAGTATCATTGAATATAGTAGCCAACTATCAACAAATACTGTTTACAGAAATTAAAAATGATCAAGAATGGTAATTAAAATGATGAAATGTTATTAAATAAAGAATTATTAATACTAGTCTAATGAAGTTACATTGAGAATCCCATCGTCAACCATTAATATTGAGATGAAGAAAAGGCATGTGAAAAAGACAAGTTTATTTGACCTAAACTTTATTCAGGCAAACTAAACTTTTTTAGGAGGGGGAGCATATGTAACGCAACAGAAATGCTGGCACCCATGTTACATAAATAATATATTAACAAAATAATAAGCAAGTCAATATCTAACCCCATGATAAAACAAAAGTCTAATAATTACATTTATAATTATAGATAAAGATAAATAAGGATGCAAGGTAGAAATAACGAGAATAAACAAACCTGTAAGTTAGATAATAGTTAATGATCTATGTTCAGTGAAAAGTAAATCAATGTGATACTGATGAGAAATGTAAGAAGTAGAATAGTACAGAAATTGTCAAAGTAAATGACCATGAAAGTAAACAAAAATGAAACAATAATTTACCTTATAGCAATAGCAAGTAAGGATTCTGAATTAAATGATATTATTTTGTGACAACGAATGTTATGATAAAGTTTATGTTATGTTATACCAATTACTTGTTGAGTTAATGAAAGGTAATGAAACAAGATGTATTATTCAATTACTGTTGTAGAATGATGTGTGAAGCAGCTAGTTAGCGTTAATAGATTTCAATTGTCTTATATGTGATCCATAGATCAAGATAAAATTGTCATTAGATATGAAAAGAATAATTGTTTATGTAAATGTTAATAGTTAAGATTTGATTATATGTATGAATTTATGTAAAAGGGCTATAGTTGTTTACCAGTTATAAACACAGGTAGGTCCGTATACAATAAAAGGCCTAACAGCCAAAAACACTATATAACCACTCATAACATAAAGGTTAGGTACATAAATTAATAATAATTAATGAATGCGGTTCGAAGAGCTAGGAAAAAACATTAAATTAGTAATGATATATAATAAACCATATCAATTTATACAAATTATGATAATGCCACAATGCCATGATATCGATTGATAACATATGATATCGAAAAGGTAGTAAATATAAAAGAAACAGGCTCATATCAGAAAACCAGCAGAATATGTGTAGAAAATAATAAACCAATTATCGGTAAAGTTATATTCCGATATGATAGCAAATTAATAAGGAATAGACAAAAAATATATGAAATAAACACTATATACAAAACATGTAGAAGGAAGAAAAAATGGGTTGCTATGGACTACAGGAAATGAAGAAGTTGTTGATTTTCAATTATTGCCTTTGATGATCTGAATGTGATGAGATTAAAAAACCTAAGAAAAGTCTAATATAATCGGAATATTCTAAATTAGTTGATACTCTTATAAAATACAAAATTTTAATGATAATATTCTTGACTCTTGCCAGTACAGTTTAACCAAACAAGACTATAGTATGAAATCACAATAAAAAATAAATAACTGGGTTCTACAAGGAAGGACTTGAATTGTCCCATATCCGAATGGAATTGACGATATATTAAACCCAATATAAAGAGTTAACTGTATCACAACTAATAATATACACTACACTGGAACTCATAACCTTTCAAATACACGGAACATCAATAATTGCTTCAACCGAGAGAAGAACGTATTTGGATCCAGGAATTGCAGAAGGAGCATCAATCGGGCTGTAAATCAATCCAGAGAGATGTATTTCCGAGGTGGACCGGACAAGAATTCCATTTTATTAAACCGAAGAAAGAATATTGTACGGCATAATCATCCAGAACAGTAAAGTTATCAATCAACCGCCTACACGATTTGCTTCGTTCTAGTCTGGTAAATTATTATTGTATAAATCATATTAACTACACAACACTTCAAATTTGTAAATCTTGCATTCTTATCTATGTATTTTTAATCTTCCCCACAGTTACAAGAACCTTCACACCCTGAATTAAGTTAATTACAAATTAAAACACATTATATAACCGAATCTAAATAAAGTATCGGACTGATCAATAATCGATTCACGCAATCTATAGCCTATGTGTATGCCAGTTAGAACATATCTTATTCAATGTTGAAGAAGTAAACAAATAAAGAACCTTTGTATAGTTGCAAAATCTTGTCATTTGGAGTATGATTTAATGAGTTGGGAATAAAAAAGTAACTGACTAAGTATAGAATAATTGGTTAACATAAACAGTGAAATAACCTCTAAGTTTCGTTGCTCCGGTACTACAGCGCTTCTAGCGGAATTCTCCGACACCAAAGAGAGAGCGTAAAAATACAAAATTATACATAATTCTCTTCAAGGTATAATAGGGTTGAACGAAATTACAGAATAACACATTAATTATTTAAGTTTCAAGTACACTAACACTGATATTTTTTTAGAGAAATAAGGTAATATTAGTTAATTAAATCACTATATCCCACAACTCCAAATATCTCAGATATTTAAATAATTAAGTAAATTAAAACGACCTAAGAGAGTAAAGACAGGGGAACATACCTGTTCATAGCAACGAATAGGCTTACATTGTGTGAAAATAACGAGACGCTCGTACTCGGCACGATACAATATTAAAAATGCTTATTAATATAAGCTGTTTTGCTGACCTAGACCAGGGATTCCCATCATAGCATACTGATGGGTCATGTCGTGAGTACTGCCATGAGTACCAGTACTCAGAATATTTTATTGTCAAACATTGAGACTAGCTGTACAGGAGACAAATAATTAAATATAATTTGTTTTAAAGAGTATTTGTTATGAGAACTAAAACTTTGGCAGTTTAATAAAAACTCAAATGAGTCAGTGACTGTGTCCTTTTAGAACCGGTCTCTGTTTTTACAGGGATTTCAGTCTACTGGTAAAATTAAACTGACTATTGTAACGCTTGATGAAGGGAAATAACTAAATGAAAGAAGCGACACGTGTAACTTTGTGGTAGAGAATGAAACCCCTTTTGTGTTTATTAGATTATGCCCCTTTATAAGGTTTAAATAATCTTTTTTATGCCCCTTTTATAGATGAGAATTTGAAAAGCTTGAATCTGACGTCAAATTAGAAGGATCATTTGCTGATAGCTCTGCCATGTGACTCCTTGCTAAATTCACTGTTCGGTGGCAGCAGGTTAATGCTGTTTGGATTAAAATCACAACAGATATTTTCAGTTGTCACAAATTATGTTGAGATATTCTGGGGTATTTTCAACAGCTTATTTTGTGTGAACACGTCTCTTTTTTTATTCAGCAATTTCATGAAAAATACATAACTACAAAATACTAATTAACTATTAGTAGAACATGACAAGAGATTGAAACTTGGCTCTTTTGTTGGTGGAATCTGATCAATTTTATATACCTCATTGATTTTCTTTGCCATGTGTATATTGTATGAAGAACTTTATGACGATGGGATTACTCGTGTTTTGAACTTGTCATATAATAATTTTAATTAGCGAGTATATTATTATTAATATTATAACGAAGTCGTGCCCTCCTTCGTCGTTATTATCTCTCTGTAAAATGATGAAGTGTGTCGGAGTGTAACTTGTGTATGTGTGTCTTACCAATCGTCCTCGCTCGTTAACGCAACTTATGATGCTTGAGTCCGTAGTGAACGTACGGATAACCAGGTATCGTAGTCCCGATCTGAGGGTCACTAGTAGTGTATAATTCCCGGGTGGCGCCAAATTGTTTAATCAAAACAATTAGAAATGTCTTATTATTAGCGATTCTGCTCAGACGGTGTGACGGATTCAATTTGTCCCGCCGTTTATCGAGTTGTGTGATCGAGCTGGCAGTTACCGTATTCGCTGATTGAGCGCTAGTTATCACATCAGAGACGTTCGCTGTAGATTATAATTTTAAGAATACACTTTCCTACTGAAAATAAAACACATTTTTACATACACAGTATTGATATATTAGCGATTTGATAATACTGTTTTCATAGACACAAGCTATATTTGATTTCTTATATAATTTTGCACCGGTTATTTCTTTATGAGACTTTTCTCTCTGGGTTTTTCAATCGATTTTGAACATGATTAACATACAGTATGTCGTTCTACCAAATAAGTCAACAAATGATTTCGTTCAAATCGTTCTGGATTCTTTTGATCACGTTAAAAGGCTCAGATGCAATGACAATAATAAAAATACACAACCTTACAATGTTTCTACTTAAATATTGTAACGTGTAACTATAAATGGTTTGTTGAAGTGTAGTAGAAGTGTTTTAAAGGTTCGTACATTAATGCTAGGTTATCTTTATAATTTGACCAATATACAGTGTCTTAATATTTTTATTTAATCTTTGAAAGACAATAAATTTGATTCAGTGATATTTCAGAATGTAGTGAGAAATATTCAAAGTGCGTTATTTCGGAAGTTTAGATAATTTATTGGATACTTAACAGCTTCGTAGCATGTGATTACTCTGTTGGTCGGGAATGAAGGAATGTGGCCGCAATATATTTCAGTTTTCGTTTATTCGGGCTTCGGCATCTTTTTTAAAGTATATAGATTCATTTATTCACTTCGTCTTGAAATAAAACTTCTTCTCCATCAGGTAATTGTGTTCAGTGATAGTCAGCCTCCTTCTCGTTCAATTTTGATAATTTAGTTTACTTTTAAAACATTTTAAATAAGAAAATAGGTTGTTCTGAATTCTGGCGTCTATTTTCCCGGAGCGTCACTTTCTGAGTAATGATATTCAACGGTAATTTCTTCTTCAACCGTTGTTTCCATGGTTACCAAATTATTCTGATTGGGCTAGCTTGACATAAATCTATTGTTATCAAAATTTGAATTCTTTTCAAATCTTCCTATATCTTCTGACTTCCTTCCTCCTCTTATCTTCCTTCTTAATTATTAACTATTAGCACTGTCATTTGTATTTTCTCACAAAGATTATTTTGGTATCCCACAATATTGGGTTTTTTCATGTTTTCTAAGTTTACAATTAATTTAATATTTACTAATTACATTTCTCTGTTTATATAACTCCTTATTTTGATATTTTGTTTTTAATAATATTTACCATTTATCCTTGGTTAATTAGTCACCTTGGATTTGTTAATTACTTGGCTATTTTCATACAATTAGTATTTGTTTATGTTTGACCGTTAGGCCTGTTTCAAGTCTAAGTAGCCATTACTGGTTTTTGATTGTTTCATACACATTATATCTCATTTTGTCCTAGATCGTTATTTTGTTTTTATAATTAGGTTTATTATCTATGGAGGTGTTTTGGTTCAGTCTTTGTGTGATTTTTGTGTGTAACAACTGTGCTATTCAATATTTCTTGCTAATTATTTACTAACAGTTTTCTCTTTTATAACTCAAACATTGTTTTCTTTCATCATTTTTTAATTACTCTGCCAATGTCAATAATATGGCTATTAATTACTACCATTTCATCATATAACATGTAGGTTTATGTTTGGGATAATTACCCAATCCATCTCCTATTCATAAACAGTTGTTTATACAATTAATTGACACTTATTATTTAATATTGATCTACAATTCATTACTTCTTATTTATTGTTCGGGTGATAAACAATCTCACCTCTATTGAACTTGTTTCATTACTCTCCCCTTATAACATGGGTATTTACTTATGGTTATTACATACTTATTTTCTAAAACTCTTTGCTTTCCTTTCCATGTTAACATCATCTTATTACTTTTTCTTGTGATTCTCACCTTTAAATTCTACAATACATTCTTAAGTTCTATAACAATATTATTTCGTAATTATTACAGTTAATATCACTCTTCAGTGTTCATTATTACTGAATCAATGTTTTATTTTAAATATTATTCATAATAACTTTATTAAATGTTATTGTTCGCTATTAAATCTTAAATATTGGTTATTTTACTAAGTCTTTATCTTAGCCTTCTCTATTCTTACTATTTTTATTACTGACAATATTTTTATTTATTTATCACTTGCACTTTTAAATTATTTTGTGTTCATTATAATTTACTTAGTGTTTCTTTTTCTATCATTTCACTTTAGGGTAAGTTCACTTTCACTAGGTTAATTTCCGTTTACTTCACACTATTTTACTCCCTTTCTCTACACATATTATATATAATTATTAATATCATGTCTTTCTTTATTAACAACTTACATGTATTCCTAACTCTTTGGCTAGTGTATTTTTAGCTATCGTTTTTTATTACTGACTATTTACAATTGTCATTCAATCAGTACTAACATTCATTAATTATTTTGGTTCTCAACCGGTTTCATTTTCTTTATTATTTTTGATTACATTATTTCTCCCTTCTCTATTTTTTATTCCTTGTCTGGGTTTTCTTGACGTGTTTCATTTTGTTTTCTTCATCGTTGGTTTGTTCTCTCTTTGTTTTCATTTTTCTTCTCCTTCACTTCTCTTCTTGTTTACTTTTATTTTGTTTCGTAGCTGGCCAATCTCTGGGGTTGGGTAAATGTCGTTTGTCTGTCAGTCTAGTAGTTGAGTTTCTTTATTAATCACTTTTGGTTTATTACTCTTTCTCCTTCTTTCTTAATTACATTTTATATTTTTTTTCTCTCCGCATTATTTATTTATTAAAGCATAGTATTATTTAGCATTTTTTACATACTTATTGTTATCAAAACTGATCTGAATTTGGCGATGTTATAATATTTATTTTTATTTATATTGTCCAAATTTTTTATTTAGGTATAAGTGACATTACTTCTCACTGTTAAACTGCTGGTACATTATAAAGTACCTTCCTCCATAATCTAATGGTGTTGTTATACAGGCCACAAACAGTTTAAGGGTTTGTAATCATTTAAAGGTTGAGAGCACTGACCAAAGCAACTGGTTGATTTGGATATATTTTAGTTAGCAGTAAAAAACCCATGCTTTTTTCCTCATAAACCTGAATTACTTTTTATAAGGATCATAAACATTACTTTGATCCCCAAAATAATCATTATCTTTTATTTACATCTGATAACTTCAGAACTGGAGAACATTTTGTAATTAATTAATAATTTTATACACGGTGTTCCCAAAAAATGGTGCCAAACATTGGGAAATGTATTCTGCTAAAATGAAGTAAAAGTGCCGAAAATGGTTAATTTTCCTTGTTATATGTTAAAAAAAAGTTAATGGGAACAAAATGAGATAAAATGTGATGTTGAAATTTGCTGTACACATACATTTATAATTATAAGTTCAAAACAAAAACAAAATATTGTTAACGACGTCACAGAACAATCTACGTGTTTATCGAACGTTCCAGAGAAATCCAGAATGTAAGTGTGTGGCGTAGATGCTTGTAGACGCATTTGCGAGCGTCTTCTCAATGCCGCCAGCCGTGCGGGCTGTGTCAAGGCCGCAGTTAATTACGTAGTTCATACGGGCGCTAAGACGCAATTAGGAATTGTCTAGATTTTCGGGGGCTATAAATACAATTACTCAGGGACACTCAAGTCAGTATAGCAGTGATATATTTACAGTTCGGTTCGAGAGTTATTATCAGGCGACATTGCTGTGTACGTGCAAGTGGTTATTAGTGAAGTGTTGCGTTTTATAATCGGGCAGTATAATTGTAATACAATTGTGTTTAATATTAGTGACATTTTATTCAGCAAGTGTTACGAATGGCAAGACACCGAAATAGCTCAGAAGCTCTTGTTCATGCCCTAGAGTTTGAAGCTGCCAAGTCAGCATCCCGCTACATTAATGGGTTTGTGCCATCACGTTACAGTCAGAAGATCCCTATATCACATTGCCGTTACGATGGGTGCAGAAAAACAATGTTGTCGGACAAACAATTCAAAAGTTCAAGAGAGTCGCAACGATTTGAAAAAGACAGAAGACTGAAATGTTACAACTGTGGAAAACGTGGTCATCTACAGGTAGACTGTTGGGAGAAGAAGAGAGTGATCGCACCAGTTGGAGAAGTAAAGCCCCAGAACAGCACACAGTTTCCACACTACATAAGACCAGTGGAAACTTGATTGTTAATGGATTTGCAGAAGGTAAACCAACATCATTTACAGTTGACACGGGCGCAACAGTGTCCATTGTGCGCCCTGACTTAGTCAGCAACCGCCAACCTCTAATTAGCTCTTGTACAGTACAGACTGTGACTGGAAGCCCTGTCAAGGTGCTAGGAAAGCTAGACATACGTGTACGCCTGGGTCTTCTCGAGTTTAGCCACCAAATGCTCGTTGCAGACATTGTCGATGAAGTGATTCTTGGCACGGACATTATGAATGCCTACAGATTTGTTGTGGACTTAATAGAGAATGTCCTGAAGGTTGGCCAAAAGAAGATAAAGCTTTGCATGGCTAAAATGACATGGTCTGCGAACCATTCGATTAAGTGAGTGGCATTAGTCGAAGAAAAAGTCAACAGGTCTGGTCAAGTGGAACCCTCCCTATTGCAAGCGGAAATGGAGGAAGAACTAGCAGAGGAAATACATATAAGTATAACAACAAAAGAAGTGATTGGAAAGCCAACTATGAGTGTCGAGACAAAACACTTGCTTATTCCTGACTGATAGAAGCGCCCAAGGGCAAAGTGGCTGAAGATGAGGTTACGCAAGAGGTTGTTGACGAGAACCAAACAAACTTGGATCAGCCAGTGGTGTTTAGGTCATCAGTACATGACGCAACGGGAGTGATTCCAGCAAAACTAGATGTTGAGCGGAAGACTCGCATGGTCTTCTTGTGACAAAATATTGTTACGATGTCACAGAACAGTCTACGTGTTTATTGAACGTTCCAGAGAGATCCAGAATGTAAGCGTGTGGCGTATATGCTTGTAGACGCATTTGCGAGAGTCTTCTCGATGCCACCCGCTGTGCGGACTGTGTCAAGGCCGCAGTTAATTACGTAGTTCATACGGATGCTTAGACGCAATTAGGAATCATCTAGATTTTCAGGGGCTATAAATATAATTACTCAGGGACACTCAAGGCAGTATAGCAGCGATATATTTACAGTTCGGTTCGAGAGTTATTATCGGGCGACATTGCTGTGTACGTGCAAGTGGTTATTAGTGAAATGTTGCGTTTTATAATCGGGCGGTATAATTGTAATACAATTGTGTTTAATATTAGTGACATTTTATTGTGTGAAAACAATTTATATGTAATTTATTGTAGTAGACTGTGTTGTTAAATACGAACTGTTTAACTGTAAAAATTAAAGCTGGCGATTAGTGACTTAATTGGCGTCTTGTACTTATTTTGTTTCCACTGTGCCTACGATGATCGAGTAGACCGTCATAACAGTATTATCTTAAAAATTTTCAAAATAGTCGCTGATTGAAATTTTAAATTCAAAATGTCATAAAAATCAGTACTTGTAACAAAAAATGTCTCATTATATAAAAAAAATTAGCCCTTTTGTTCGTAATGCAATGGTAGTTTGTTTATAGACTTTGGATAAAAAATAACGAAGATATTACATTTTTTCATAACAAAGCATTTGCTTACTATCCTCGAATAGAACTGCCTTTTTGAATGTAAATTGTTTTACTTTAGTTGTGTGAACAATTGTTTGAAGTTGCTTAGGTTGTTTACTGTGATTTAACAATTTTTAATTGTACTGAATAACACTGCATTTAGCCCACATAGTAACTCATGTTTCAAACGGATTGTCACATATTTAGTGAGAGATCATAAATATGTATACCATGGTCAATATTTTAGGAAAGAGAATTGAATAAATAATTAAATATTTATTTGATTTATTTCATTTAGTATTTGGAAAATTGATAAAACAATCCAGTTTCTTTAAATTTTTAACAATACAGAAGAGTTATGTGGTTCTTATAAGGAATATAGGCCAAATGTTTTGTTATGAAAGTAATATCTCTGTTATTGATTTTAAATTACTTGTGTGTTGGTAACATTATAGTAGTGAATTTCTTTGTTAGCAAAACACGTGTTGTTTATTTTAAGAGAGCACAGCTCACATAAGTTAATTAGCCTTCCACTGTTGTCATTAATTGAGTTTTCCCTGTATTGTCTTACAATGTTTCTGTTGTTATGGCTGGCTACTCGAGTGTTAAAATCCTGTAGTAACAAAATTTCATATGAATCTGATATTTGGTCTACTTGATTCTCTAGTACTCATCATATTAATTTTTTGTTGCATTAGGAGCATTGTCATTAGGTGTGTATATCCCTAAAATCATTAATTTTTCATTATATGCACTTTAAGTATTTTTCATTAATAACTTACCGTGATTTTGTTTTTTTTCTCTTCTGTTTTATCAAAATAAAAACTCCCATCTTTGCTCGTTCATGTTTTTCAACTCCTGTGTCTAATGTATATAGCCATGTTAGCTACCTGTTCCTTTTTTATTTGTTTTGGGAAGGACGGTGATATCAGTGTTCTGTTTTGATAATCCCATTAATACTTCTCTTATTTTATTTCTTATTCTCTGTACATTACATTGACCAGTATTCAAAGTCCACTTTCTTTGCCATGTCCGTTTTCCATCGAATCTGTCCTTTTTCCAGGGTCTGTTACTGGGGGTTTTTAGCTTTCGAAAGGTTTAAGGATGCTGGCTCCTATTCTTCAGAGGACAAAATTTGCTCTTGTTAGCCCTGTTTTCACTGGGGCCAGTTACCCAATCTCCACAGGGCACATATTCAGTAAATTTTACTTACAGTGTGTTCATTTTTACTAAATTGTTTTGGGATTCAAGAATTTTTGTGCCTTAACAGTTTGCATCTGTAGGCGGCCTGGCTAAAATCTGCCCTAAAATGCACTTTATTAAGACATGCCAACTCGTATGTGTATGTTACGGAATCGTGCTCCTATATGTATTAAATTTGCAGTTTATACAGTAAACAAGTATTAATTTGAAAGAAACCCATCAAACAAGTGTGTGTGTGTGTGTGTGTTCTAAACAATATTAACAGTTATTGATTATTCCTCCAGCATTCTGCAGTTCCAATTCCCAAGTGGGAGGTAGTGGCTATAGTATTTGTATTTTCCATTTTCAGTTTTTTTTTGTAAATGTTGCAGAACTCTTTCCGGCAAATGTAAAATTATTTGGGTGATTTATTATAAAACCATTTGATATAGTGGAACTAGGTTACAGCATTTAGTTAGTTAGGCCTATTTTGGGAGAGTCAGTTTACAGACATTGATGGAATGAATTTTGTGCTCTGTTGTGTTGTTAAATTTCAGAGTCAGGAAGCCAAGCATTGAGTCATTTTCATTCACTTTTCTCCTATCACTCCATTTTGTATGATTGAAATAGCATAGGGTAGGCAGGGTATGCTATCAGCTACATTTGTACAGTGTATAATGTAACGTATCAAAACAACGGTTACATAAAAAAATAATATAATACGTCAAATGAAAGAGTACCATAAGCATATTTCATCAAGCATGGAAGAAGGAATAGAAGTATGAAAATCAAAAGAGTATCTATAAGTAAATAATATTAAAGCAACCCAATGAAGAAGAAAGAAGAGTCATAAGAATATATCATCGAGTATAAAGAAGAAGGAGAGAATACAATGAGTCAATATAATACATTAGCATCCAGGCCCAATAGATCAAAATAGTGAGGGGGTATGCCGAAAGTGACTAAGGAAGACACTTATCAAATGCAATTATCATAGTGAGAAAATAGACTAATTTGTCATAATAGTAGTGAGATAAATATAAGACAATGATTATCATAATAGTGAGTGAAAATGTGGAAGAATATAACTATGTTAAATGAACAAGAATTATCACAAATAGTGAGTAACCAAGAAAAGCATCACAAATGACAAACAAATAACATGAAGAAGAAACAGAAGAAGAAGAAGAAGAAGAAGAAGAAAAAGAAGAAGAAGAAATGTACCATGAAGAATGAAGATTACGTATGACCAGAACAAGACATCAACATCCCCAAAAGATGGAAAGCAACACAATCAGTGTAATGACCAAAATAAAAATGTTAATTATAAGATTAGTAGTAATAAAAAACTACCTATCAAAGAAGGACATAGTGAACCCAGTATAATAAAAAACCAAGTGTTGAACCTTAATAAATGATCACAAACAATGACAGTGAATAATTTATATAAGTGCAACAATAAATAATGTAATAACACCAACCCCAAATAAGCAACACAGACAATATTAGTGAAGTGTTTATAAATGAGGGAAGTAAATGAAGATTAATAAGTGAAAAGATCAACGGTTATCAAGTGAAATACACAAACAATTAGTGTACCAATTATAATCCAAGATTGTAAGACCACAAATATACTCAGTAAGACCACCAATTTAATGATAATGAAAAGAGAAATAATTGTTCAAAGAGATCAATGATAAAAGCTTTATAATCCTTAATATGGAATGTGCCTGAATGCCATAGTAACACAGGACAAAATATAAATAAATGTCAAAGCCAACAAGTAGTAAACAAACTAAGTTGTTGAAAAGAAACAAATCAATGCATACAAGCTAAGATACAACCCACCAAAATGTGTAACATAGTTAGATAAAAAACTAAGTATTATTGTATAAACATATAGTGTAAAATGTGTACAACATGTGCAAAACATAGTAGTAAACAATTGTAGTAACATGCCATAATGACATGACAGTATTTAAGATGAATACTGAATAAAGTAAGAAGCATATTGTTGCCAACTAAATGACACATAACCTCACATGAACCGGACCTACAACATAAAATCATACACAATAATTAAATAAAGTAGTTATCAATAATTGTTTCATACAGAGACCAAATAAGAATAAATGTGTAAGACAATGAAAACCATATGAACTGAAAGACTATTATATGAGTCAGATTATTTATAATAACAATAAACCAATTAGACAGAACCCTATGTGACCATGGAGTTAATAAAAAAACCTTAACAAAACTTGTAAAGAGAGAGTAAGAAAGTTTACCAATAGTTAGAGGAATGTTCAATACAACTATGAGAATACCTCACAATCATTGTACAAGTAATTTAATAACTGGAATTTAATAAACTAACTAACTGTAATCATAGGACTAAGTGTAAACAACCAACATACAGTAACTTAAAGGAACTTTAGCTAACAAAAATTAGTAAGTCCACTAAACAGACCATGTACAACATTTGTACACAATTTAATTATCAACAATGCATATAATATGTGGTGAAAATAACTAAATAAGAGTGACAGAATGGCAATATAAGAGCATCATGTATGTTAAACAATGCTATATATGTAAACAAGATAACATTTGCCGAAATAAAGTATTAGCAAATGTATGTAAGTGTATCTAATAATGTTATAGTACCAAAAATATGTAGTAGCATAAGGAATAATGGTGATCTAAGCAAATATAAACATTTGGACATAGATGGTTTGCACGCCATTAGTATATTTTGCTTAAATCACAAATATGTTAATATTATGTATTAGATTATAAGAGAAATGGACTCCAGACGTTTAATCATAAGCATTAAGATATAATTACACCAAAATATAGTGGAAGGAACTTATTTTTATTAAGAACCACTATATAAATTTTAGATAAAGTGAAGTGAGTTATTAATGGACGGAATTATTACTTGTTTGGACTTAAATTAAAGACACAAGTATCCGCAAAACAATGCCACTATCCAAATGACAATCAGACTATTAATAAGAAACTTATAAGTATTATAAGATTTTCGGTCATTTCCGATTGAAAGGGAAAGCGTCATAGCGTAGCATAGACTCTAAAAATTAAAATTTTAATTTAACGAAGGTCTTTGGGGTAGAGAGTACCGCATTCTAAGCCAATAGAATGATCTGATTTTACCAGACGAGAGCAGAAGCTTTGATTAGAGGAATTAATTGTCTTCCAGCCACCGATGCGAGCGGAGCCTGCGACAGTCATCCAGAAAAATATTTTAAAATGTGTGCGTATATGAGTGTATAGCCATAACTAACCTCAACTGAACACCAATTTTTATCGTGTGACAGTGTTGTGAGTGATACAGTGAACCATTAAAAACATGATCAGTGTATAATAAGGGTCATGTTATGTGAAAGAAGCAGGGAGTATTATACATTAACAATTTAAAAATAAAATGACAAAATATTATTCGTTGATTAACGAAAATTATAGTCGACTACGCTAGCCAAGTAAACACACTTGCGTGTTTAGTTAGTAACGATGAATTATTACCAGGTTAAATGAATAAAAGTTCTCGTCTGGTTTAATGATGATATTTAATTAAAATATTTTATATTCATGTTTAAATAATAATAATAGAAGCGGAATTAATAATTTATACCGCAAACCATTACTTGTAAAATATAGTCGCTTGTTTGACTATGATTTCAGCAGTACTTGAAAAACAATAACTTAATATGCGAGAACAATCATTACTGTTAATTATACATCTTATTACAAATAAATAATGTGTTTGTGAAGATAGTATTAAGATTTTTTATGATATTAATTATTCTATTTTGTAACTTACTCCCATCTAGGTAAACTAACCTATAACCAAAACGCATATGTTTGCCACAGAGAGTCGCTTCTGTCATGAACAATTCTTATGAATAGACTCGATAATAAGAGTTTTTTTTTCGTTTTTATCAATTCCAGTTCATAATAATAATAATAATTAAACCAGTAACATTGTTTTAATAGTGCAACGTTGATAGCACGTGTACACAGCTTTTAGCATCAGAATGAAACAAACCTACCGTACGATAGTACGATAATTTGAATATCGTATTGAGGTTAATGATTTTAATTTTTTTTAATTATAATATATGAATAAATATTGTTATTTAATAAAACATCTTTGTATCTTGCATCATGTACATTCAAAGGATTCATGAAATTTGGTAATGCTTATAACCAAAGTAGACATAACCTAAATTACCATATTATTGTACATTGTACCAGTGTTACCAGCCCTGAGCTGAAGAAGTTTCAGAAATATTTTAACTTTGTTGTTTTTAAAAATTATTAGTAATTGTTTTAAAAGGGATTTTACTGAATTTCACTAATGTTAATAAACACCTCAATTTGTTACCAGTGAACAGAGAGTCTTTATTTCTATTAATTAGAAACAAATAACTTACATTTTAGAAACAATTATTTCACAAGGTGGCGGCAATATTCAAGCGGTCAACATTTGAATATTCAATTCACAGTTGAGTATCATTGTTATTTTGTTTAATGTGTGTATGTGTCGATATCCAGACAAAGTATTTTGTGTGTTATTAATGTATTTCCAGTGATATAGAACAACCCATTAAGAAGATAGAAGACGTCCACGAATGGTAAGTGGGGAGGTGAATATGACAAGATATCAGTGATTATAATCCTTTTCAAACATAAACATTAATTAAAATTTAAACATTACTAATTCTATCAAATACTAAACAACACTAATCATCGATGGTTACATTACAGCGTGAGGAGTGAAGAAGAGTCTACTAAATTTATTTTGTAATACTAAATAAGAATTTTAAAATAATTTAAAAATAAAATACAACACTAACTATTCAACCCATCCATTAAAGTTATATTACAACAAGAAAGGCATTGTGGCCAGCGCTGCTCATCAGCCTATTGTTACCTTAAGTGTTATTGTATTTAACACCTACAAATGAGGTGATCCTTGGAATGTTGAATGTACTGTCATTTCCCCAGGCCAGTACAAAGTAAGTAGGGCAAAATGGTACCTCAATTTTATGTAGTACACAATTGTATGTACGTACATGCAAACTATGTTGTTTATACTGCTCACATATATAGAGTAGAAACGTTAGCCTGAATGACGTATACCAGTTTCAAATTTAACAAGACATTGATTTTTTTTTGTAATGTTTCATACTGAGTATTTGGAAACATTGTTACTTGTATAGCAAACAGTATAAAGTTTGTAGGCAACCAACACAAGCCTTCTACATAAAAGTGATTTGTGGTTTGTACATCCACATAGTACAGTTTTTATCCTACATCGCATTGAAAACTTGTGCACTGTATTTTCAGTATACGTTCACTTAATGTGAGTTGATTCTCCATTCTTAAGATATTTTTTTATGTCTTTAGATGTAGAATAATGTACATAATTTTTAACGCAAGGCTAGCAAATTTATGAAATCCGTATGCTAGGGAATGATCAATAACACTAAAAATCTAACTAGCAACTCGCTATGAAATGTTAAAGCTAGTGTTTAGTAAAAGATAAAAATGTGAGTGACAGTGACAAGAGTTAGTTATACTTCAGGTATAATTATTTTTACAGTATTGCACAACTGACTACAGAACTGGAGGATGTTAAGAAACAGTTGTTGGATAAAGAATGTTTACTGAAGTCATATCTGAAACGCGTTGAAGATCTCAGACACAATGCAGAGGTAGTGTTCAGTCCCTTCAGAAATTTATAAAAATTTAAATTATAGAATATCATTTGTTTAAATATGATTTTTAATTGATTTTTTTTTCTGTTGAAGGCATCCAAACAGGTGAAACATTGTTCATCAATGACAGAAGAAACCTGGACATCGAAAACAGACCAGCTGTCTAAACTGCACGATGAGGTAGATTCAAATGTCATTTTAAGTTAAACATAACGTAAAGTTTAACACTTTGAGTGCTGGTGTTGTAATATTATGACGGCAGTGGTCTTGGGATTTGTGTGGGTGTAGTAATATTACGATGGCCTGTTTGTCTGTGTTTAAATGTGATCTGTAGTAGTATTATTACGATCTGTCAAACTACAATCTGACAAAACTGTTGTCAGCTGTTAGTATTGGAGAAGGAATTTTTGTCAGATACAAGTACAAGTTGCTGAAACATTGCTGTACACAGCCACTGGTACTTGTTTGTTTACAACTCGTGTGGTGTTTGGTTGTGTCATTTACGTTTATATTAGGCTACAGAGTTTTGTAGTTTTTTATTAGAAATAATACTTTTTTAAAATAGTAATTATTTTTTTTTATTTTGAATTATTATTATAGAATATTAATCTGAAAAATATCGCAGAATAGTCAGAGCAAAGTGACAGCAGTGAGGAATACACGGATTCTGATCCTTACTTTGCAGTCAGTGTATCTTATATTTTACATTATTAATTATAGAAAGTATAACAAAAATAAGTATATAATTTATTTTAGGATAACATTAAAGTTAACATTTTTATACACTTTTAAAAACAAGCAGTTTTACAAAAAAGTAGTCCGTTTCACGGTGTGGAACTGTTCGTAAGGTGATTGCACTCAAGAGTGTTAATACAGTAGAGTCCCGCAAACTCGACCTAATGTGGACTGAGAGGGTGACGAGTTACCGAAAATGTCGAGTTTTATGGAACAAGGAGTGGGTTATTCACAACTCATATTACTCTAATGAAAGTTCTAGCACAATACAGGACACAGAAAAGTACAACATACCCTAAAATAATTGTTAAAATAAAAAAAAAAACTTACATACAAAACTGAAGAAATTATTAGTTCTTTGTAGAAAAAATCTCGTGATGCTAGACTGTCATTTTGTCTTCGTCTTCCTGCAGCTTCATCACGTAGGCGACAGAGAAACAAAATGTCCATAGCAGATGCACCCTGATCCTCCAAGTAACTCAGCATTCCTTCAGCTTCTGATTCATCTTCATTTTTATCCTCGTTCTCTTTCACAAGTGCAACTATTTCACCATCTCATAAAAGTTCACAGTTTTCGTCCTCCCCCATCCATTCTCCAACATCACCATCAGTAACTTCTTCGCAGCCTGGAATTTTCTTCAAAAAGTCCACTATTTCACAATTTTCTGTCTCTTATCTGCTTTCTTGAAACTCGTTTCCTGAATGGTCCAGCAACTTTCTCCAGGAACGAATGAGGCTTATATGCTCGATTTCATTCCAAGATTCAAATATCTACCTTACTACGTCCAACATGTCTATTTTCTTTAGTTTATCGATCATGTCACACCCTCCCTCCATGGCTAAGACAAGAGATGAAAGAAGTTTACATCTGTATCTCTTCTTCAATGCTTCCAAAATGTCCTGGTCCATTAGTTGACATACCGAAGTCACATTAGGAGGGAGAAACATGGCTCTTATGTCTTCGTCTCGTAACTGTTCTGCATCAGGATGGGATGA
Source organism: Magicicada septendecula (assembly GCA_034769895.1). Classification (NCBI taxonomy): domain Eukaryota; kingdom Metazoa; phylum Arthropoda; class Insecta; order Hemiptera; family Cicadidae; genus Magicicada; species Magicicada septendecula. The sequence continues at coordinate 63,546,573 of CM068371.1, read as the reverse complement.
GGCATTGTCGAGAATGAAAAGTGCTTTCCTTGGCGGATTTCTCGGTTTTAGAAACTTGTCTACCGAAGGTACAAACTGCTGATAAAACCAGTCCTCACTGGCTTAATTTATCCATGCATTTGACTGATTCCTGTACTAAACAGGCAGATCATACAAGGTGTCAGTCCCATTAATGCACTTTTTTACGTTTTTAAATGCCTGGGGATTTTTCGACTTGCTTATGAGCGCTAATTTGAGCTTATGGCTGCCTGTTGCATTGCTGCATGCCACGATTGTAACTCTCTCCTTACTTCTTTTATAGCATGGGTCCAATTTTTCTTCCGTGGATGCAAGCGTTTTCAAAGGCAGCATTCGAAAATTCAGACCAGACTCATCACAGTTGTAAAGATTCCCAGATAGACCCTACTTTTCAATTAGTCTGTAGAAATTTTCCTTGAATTTATTAACATTTTCCAAGTCATCAGATAGTTTTTTGCCACAAACTATCCTGTCTGCCATCAAACCTGTCTGATGCCGTAGCGCTTCTTCCACCTGTTGAGCCAGCCAACACTAGCAGTAAATCCAGCCTCTCCTTCTTGAAATTCCTCATAGAATTTGAGGGCTTTCTCTTGCAAAATGGGTCCTGAAATGGATGTTCCTTTTTCCATTTGCTGCCTAAACCACAAATAAAGCGCCTCACTCACTTTCTCGTATTCGCCACCTTTCATACTTTTCCTTTTCTTTAATCTATCAGTACTTGCTCTTTTCACACACCAAGACTTGATTTCGGACCTCTTCTTTTTTCACCCTATTATAGTAATTCGTCCAACACCTAAATCCATGGCAGTTTTATTAACACTTTCCCCTTTGTCCAGTCTCTTTAAGGCATCCCAATTTCATTTCCATTGTCACTTTAATTTGCTTTCTTTTCTTCTTGTTCGACATTTTCACTTGCACAGACAACACAACACAACATTGAAAGCCTAGATGTAAACTGAGAAACTGTATCCAGAACGAACTGAAAGTTTAGCTTACAATAGGGTACAGCCATAAACCTTCAGGCAAGCCTGCTAAAGCCTAGCAACAATAGAAAGGAATGTGAGTGGTGATTGACAGCGGCTACCTGACTTTCTTCAGCCTCTTCTTTACTGAGAGGGGGAATGGAGTAGATTGGAATTTCCACGAAAAGAATAAAACCTGTCACCAAATTTGTTAGACAGTTCCAAGAATTAGTGTCACAAAGGGAAGTGTACAAAAATTGAATACCATAACAAATATTTGAACAGAACAGGAAAACATATGGACATTCATACGCATAAATATGATCTGTAATTACAATAATACAGTAATTAAAATGTACCTATACTGTGTGCACTGTATAGGTGATGTTAGAAATTATTAGTCTAGCTTTTAATAGACCACCACATTATTTCAAAGATAATGTTCTGCTTGACCAGCAGAAATCATTTAGCAATTAAAAAAAAGTGATCATCGAGTTATACGGAATGTCGAGATATCAGGAGGCGAGTTAGCGAGATTCTACTGTACCTTGTGTATTCATGGAACTAAAATATTCTGTGTATGCTTATACAACTGTTGTTTATTCTTAATTTCAGTTGAACAGAGTCGAACTGCATTTGAACAAAACACAGAAGGAGACGTGTGAGTTAAAATGTAAACTGTCAGAAGCAGAAAAGAGCATACAGAAACTGAAGTGTCATCTTGTTACTAGTGATGAGGTATGTACAGTACTTCACATAGGAAGAGGTTGACAACCAGATGGAGCAACAGCTGTTGACTGAACAGTTGCATGTGTTTCAGAATGCAAAAGACATGCGAGCAGCACTAACAGCTGAAGTCGCTGAGAAACATGACATGATTTTGGCTTTGAAAAGAGAAGTGCAGCAGTTGGAAGAACAGCTGAGACAGGCTAATATGCAGACACATTTCAAAGACGACATTATCAAGGAGTTACGCAAGGAAGTGAAGGTTGCACGCAGCAAGGTAATTGTTGGAAAGTTATGGCAAATGTGTAATTGTGTAAGAGTGAGAAATTGTCATGAATAATGACCACATTTCTGTACTTTTTAATTTATAGTAGTTGCTTGCCCATTGTAAGTTGGCTAATTTTAAGGGAAGATTGAATGCCAAAATTACAAAAAAAAATTTTGGATTGGTTTTGTTTGCTTAATTAATGGATCATGTTCCTGAGCATTTGGATAAGTAATTTACTTCAACATTCAAATTATAACTGTTTTTAAAATTTCTTTAAAATTTAATCTGCAACAGTAAAGTTAGCCACTCATTGCACTGTATTAGTGTACTACTGAAATTCACATATTTTAAAAACTATTTTGTCGCAGGTGGAAGTTTGATTCAGATTGCTTATTTTAGATTACATGTTGCCTGCCCTGAGGTGTTTTGTGATCTCTTTTTGTAGGTTAAGGAGTGTAAAAAAAATAAGTTCTTCATTTTTTGGTATCATTGTTCTCTTGTGCATGTGCATTCATTTTTAAAAACTTCAATTTGTCACACGTTTCACTCGTTTTCCCAGAATTTAGTAAAGATACAGTCATAAAATTTTAACAGCTAGGCTAGTTTATTATTACGCTGTAAACATGTGGATGTAGAATAATTAAAATTGTTCAGGTATTTTCCATTGTATTTAAACTGTGACATCAGAATTTCGATTGAAAATTAGTGTTTTATAAAAAATAATGATAAGTAATATTCTAATGTACAGATTCCAGAGATTCTAGAGCAGCAAACTCAGTTAAAAGTGATTAAAAACCACAAAACATTCCAAGAATATATCTTTAGCGCAATCCAAAAAATAATGGGACACAGATATATGCAATTTAACATTGTTAGTATAGGACATACAGTCTCCCCTTAATATTTTTGACAGTCTGTGTGTAAATCACACTAACGTTAATCCTTTATTAAGACTAGAAATGTCTGCTTTGCCCAACATTATCATATGAAAGGATGCAAGATTCTTGTAAAACATAAACAGGTGAAGGGTTTTCCATTTGTTATTTGTTGTCAGATTCAGGCATTAAAGAGATTTAAAGAATACTAAAGGTATAATACTATCAGCATTATCTTGTGAGAGTATGTGTTTGTGTGCTTGTAAGAGTTCAGTGTGGTGCAGCGTACAGGGAACATTCTAAAGTTTTTTAGATTTTTAGTTTCCCTCACATCGGATATGCATACATTAAGAATTTCACTATTACCTTCAGTCTGTAACTGTGTAGATTACTATCGGAAACTGATCTTGCTTTATTACCTTACCATAGTACAGTTGTCAGTGCTTTATAGATGTTATTAGTAAATTATTATAAATAAACCACCTTATATCCGTCGTGTGACTTCGTTACGTCGATTAAAATGACGCGTTTCGGAACATCTGTTCCATCGTCAGATAAAATCGCTCTATTGAGGTCGTTAAACGTTAAAAACACATGTTACACATAATTGTCCACTACGTAATTCACTTGCTTCTTAAATGTTATTGTTAGATGTTATTGTTTTTAAATTGAATAAAAGTTAATTTTTGTACTTGGAAATGATTTTTAAGCAGTTGAGTTTAGATAACTGAAAAAATGAAAACATTTACTTGATGGTTATAAGAATTACTCCTAGCAGTCTTATCCATTGGCAAATACAGAATTTCTACAACTGCTGTGTTAATATTGCAGTTCTATTAAAAAAAATGGTATCATGAAAATTGAAAATTCATGATTGAAAATATAAATATAATTTATGAATTATTAATTTAATTTTTAGTATGTTCTTGTAGACAGGAATGAGTGTGCGATATAAATGAATATATGCAACTTTGAGTGAATATTGGAGAAACATGTTTGTGTTTCATATTTCCCAAGTACAGTAATAGTGTTATCTCTTTTGTATGTTCACTGTAAATTTAGTTTTAATTCTTATTATTTTCTTTTCTTATTGTATCTTAAGGGTATTGGTTGTTCCATTTTGTTATATATTTAGTGTATTATCAGTAATTCATTTCAACCAGGACTGGAGGGATTCTGAATTATGAGTTTTCATCATGATATCATTTTGCTCAAAAACGTTTTAGTTTTGTCCCCAGTCTGTGTAGTGCTGTTTACTTGTGGCTGAGAGACTTAACCAATCTTCCATGCCAAATCATCCAGCCAAAGTTCAATTTGACACCCAAGGTTCTCAGATTTTAATGCAAATTTGTATATATTAAGTGAATACAAAAATAAGAAAAAATCCAAAATTTCGTCCAATTCTAACAAGTAGTTTCAGAATTATGGTCGTTTAAAGTTTTAAGAGATTTGAACTTCGGAGGACAATTTGAGCGGGAAACCAGCTTGTATGTATTTGGGCTTTTCTATGTAAAATCAATATTTATTGAGCTAGAGGCTTCAAAATTTATTAATTTGCCCTAAATTTTATGGAGAATCAGATGATACTATAAGTATTGGCATTATGATTTTTCATCATGGATAAAATTATTCTTAAATATAAAAATAAATATTCTTTCAAAGTTGTGACGCATATATCGAAAAATATCTGTGGCTAAAATCTCTCTCCAGATACCCTAATACAACCATATATTACTGAAAAGAGCATGAAATTCCCTTTCAAATGATGAAATAATATTGGTGGGTTTTTGAGTTTAAAGAGTTTTATTACAATGTAAATCTAATAATTTTTTTTGCGTGTTGCGGAAATGGTATGTTCAACAAAGACAAAGTTTGTATTAAAAAAATTAGAGAGTGAAAAAGTTCTTAAATATAGCACTATAGAGCTACAGTATATTGAAAATACAACTTACAAGGTCCATTTGCATTTACTTTGTACATATATACTAGTTGCGGCATACTTCAAATGATTAATTTTTTATGGTATGATGTCTCTTTGTAATGCGTAAGAAATTTTTGGATTGCATTAAACAAGAGATCAGTTAAATTCACAAGTTACATATATAAGTAAACATGGCTAAAATCTCTCTCCAGATACCCTAATACAACCATATATTACTGAAAAGAGCATGGAATTTCCTTTCAAATGATGAAATAATATTGGTGGGTTTTTGAGTTTTAGGAGTTTTATTACAATGTAAATCTAATACATTATTTTTACATAAAGAAAAGACGTTATGTTCAACGGCCTGGGCCATGTGCTACTTTTTGACCTCAAAGTTGATAGTGTATTGAGTTGACTTACATATAACAACCGCAATGTAAAATATAGTGAAAATATAATATTTACAAGTCACACTTATGGTTAATTTTTACTTACTACATATTCATATTTAGGTGCCATAAACTGTTCTTTTTATATAACATGATATATCTTGGTGATGCTAAGTGTTCAAAGTCTTTATCTTTTAAAACAAATCAAGTCACTTAAGTTCAAAAGTAGCCTAGGATATTACAGGATTCTAGAGTACTGCACAGCAGCTTTCCAGGGACCAAGATGATGTTTTTATTTTCCTTAACATCCTTTGGTTTTTGTAATGTAATTACCCTAAGATTATTTTTCTTTGTCAAGGGAACAGAATGTCTTTGAAATGGATCACAACAGGCTTTTTGGTTTTTTTGAAAATATTTTAAAAAATAGCACAAATGGTGAGAACAAAATGTGTCTTTTTCACAGTACTGATTTTGTACACCAACTCAAAAGTTCTACATCTTCTTTAGACAATTCATCATGTGATTAGTCAAATAATTACACAATTATAAAATCATAATTACCTTCTCACCTACCTTAATTTTGGGTCCAGAGTTCCAGCACGAACTGTGAATGTAAACGTGATTTTGAGGTTGTGAAAATAACACACTCGACTCGCATTGGTGTAAGACAACTAAAATTTTATTTTATTCTTTAAACAGTTTTCAAGTTATGAATTATTCATTTCTTTCTCTCTCAAATCATGTTATCAATTCTTTCCAAATAATTAAGACAAAAACATTCTTTAAATATTATATTAATGAAACAATCTTATATAAATAAAATTTAAAATAAACATCTTATATTAAAGAAAGCAGCCCAGTCTGCTCACGCACAACATTCATACAAACCCCCTTTTATTTATTTTGGGCCCTTTTATAGAATTGAAACTAATTAATTAGTATAATTTAGAGTCGACTACTTAACCCTGCGTTTTCTGATGACCACGCGCTGCATTGCATATGTTTACGGATGTTTCGTCTATTTACCACATTTCTCGATTTTGTTGTTCACTCCGCTAACTTCGTTCTGAGCTGTTGAATTTAACTGTTCTTATTCAAACTTTTTACACTTCGGAATATGTTAGAATCAAATTTTTAGTTCGCGAACTTTATTACTTGTCCCGGCCAGGAACGGATTATTTCGTCGACTGGCAGATAGCGTTCCCAACGTGCCTCCCCACCACCGTTGGTCAAGACGGGAAACCAATGCCTTCTTGTGTCAAAACGTTCGTCAATTTTCACACAGTATGGGCTGTCCAGGTGTGTTATACGTTGACGAAATTGCACTGCCATTCGTCACGTCACTCTAGTGGGTGCGGTTTGTGTCATACTTCCGTCTGCATACCACCACGTGGCAAGAACTTTAACAAATTATCCATGTTTGTTTGGCTTGGCTCCAGGCTGTGTGGCGTCGTCTGTGTGCCCCACTGGTGTTCGCGCGTTTGAGAGCGTCACGCAACACTAGAATTCTAGGAATGCAATTGCGTTCTACAGTCACACCTTGCAAAACTATGTGACGGTGTTCTTTGTCTGACTGTACCCGTTTTATGTAGGGGACGGCTGCGTTAGTCACATAAATTTAATAAAAATAAAATAAAATACCCCATTTTGTCCCATTACAATACCCCCCCCAATGAGAGGTCTTTTGTCGAGACAGAAGAACTCTCATTGCTAAACCCCTAAGAGGATCGGTGAGGATATGGTGCCAACAACCCCTCTTTTATTTCTTAACGCATCATGGGTAAACTACCCCCCTAGCTCGGCGACTATGGCTACACCTGAACGAGATTACTGGACTTCTCTATTCGAGATCCCAACACCGTAAACTCTGACAGATACTCACCATAGTACACCTCACCTTCTAACATTCCACCCCAAAATCAAAACCCTGGCCTTATACCATACCAGATCCTCAACCGATATGTTTCCCCCTTACATGCATACTGGGTTGCCTTCAGCAAGTACTGGGCACGTACACATACTCATTAATACCTTCTAAACAAACTCCTTATTTCAAATTTATAAAATATTTATATTTAAATTTCAATTTCCTTTTGCAAATTAACGTTACGTTTTCAAATCAAAACACAGCAGCTAAATTAACTCAAATCATTTAACTTTCGTTCAAAATTTCATTTAAGATCAAAATCAAACTTTTATATTACCATTACTTTCATCAAAATCCAAAAAATCTTTTACATGACTCGATCAACTCTATCAATTTCCTTCACTATTACTAACAATCATAAAAAACACAAATTGAACATCTTATTAAATCATAAACTCACTTATTCTAATATTTGTTTATAACACATATATACTAAACAATATTATTCAATAAACACACTAGGAATACATGTAAACAATAAGATACTTGAAACTCAAAACATCATCTATACGGCAGGCAAACTTTTTTTTTTTTTTTTCAAAAAAATTTAAATTTACCAAAATATCTCTTTTCTCAATTTTCAGAAAAACAAAAATATTTAATTCAATCAAGAAACAAAATGGCATCAATCAATTACTAGAAACTGGTCTTGTCTCTAACATCAACCATCAGCTGATCTCTCTGGGTCAAGTGAATGACCTTGACATATATACACTACACAAAGCTACACCATAGAATACATGAAACATCTTTAAAAATTTTTTACCTTCAAACATAATACAACATAATAAACATATAGCATTTAAAATTAACATGATTATTATTGTCTTACAATAAACAATAAAATTCACAATTAAATTGACCAAAATTTACATATTTTATAGCTTTATATTATTCTCAAATTCTAATACAATCTGTCCCTTGTTTCAATTATTACTACATTTTAACTATGACTTTCTTTCTTTAATATTTTCATTCTCAATTAGCTTGGGTGACTCTTAGTTATTCATAACAATTTGATTTATTAACTTGGCATTTATATATCATCTTACCCCCTTTTTTACTCTAATACTCACAAATTCTTTATCTAGTATGACACCCATCTATCAAAACATTTACCCACCATTCTCTACATCTAACTTACTACTCTTAACTCATTTCGAATCATTCTACCCTTATAACAAAATACTCTCTACCCCTTTGTACTCAGGATGTGTGTTCCCTTCCCAATGCTCATTCCCTTATTTGGTTCCTGGACCCTCCCTAGGTAACCCTTTCCGGCGCATATTGGTTTACCTCCCGCCACAACGCTTTTCGTTGAGGGACTCCTTATCACACCACCCCCCCTTTACAAAATCCTCTATCAACTAATTACTTTCCCATTACATCACTTTCATCTGCAAATTATCCCCATTCATCTATTACCTCAATATATCACTCATTACTCTACATATTTTCCCCATAGCTACTGTGTCACTATCAATACTCAACTTCTACATTACTTTTATTCACAATAATATTGTTCTCTTGTGATATTTCGTTTTATTGATATTAATAACTAAATATAATGTGATTTCGAATTTGTCAAAATTGTACTATCTACTTTGTCGGGCGCCATCTTGCCAACTGCAAGAAAATAATTTACCAAGGTTCGTATCAGCGAACTAGAAGAACAGAATTGGTTGTTTGAAATGACTACTTCGATCTACTATACTCAAACAAACTTGTGTTTATTCATAATTTAGTTTTACTGTTGCATATTAACGACAATGACAAAATTACTCCTCCCATCTTTTATACTTTTACTATTTTAACATTGACAGTGTACATGCTTTATTCTGACTACAACTTTCAAAACATTATTGATAATTAAACTGTTGAACACTAAAACAAATGCTGTAAAGAAATAATACTCAACTAACTTTTCTTAACTTAAACCAGCGCCTTTGTAATTACGTAATTCAAACTCACCCATACACACTCACACACTTTCACATTAGACAAGTTATATTCCCATTAGAGCTCATATTTTAAATTAATTTTCCCCCTCTGTTCTTGTACTGTATGAAAATAATAAAATTTGTTAATTTACTTTCCTGTTATTACGTTGAAGGTACCCTCCTACAATGTCTTCTCGTATACACACACTGATTTATTGCCGAACTGTTACATGATTATTTACTTATTATTTTCTCACTGTATCTATTCGGTTTCAAAAATACTGTTTTAGATGATCAAATCTTAAAAATTTTTACATTTTTTATGTTGCGGGCGCATCGGCGAACACAATAACTTCGCCCGAAAACCGGCGAACCGGCGACGCACAGTGGTTAGCGTCTGTATAACTCAGATGTTGTTTTGCGACTGTTTGTTCGGTGCCTCACACAGTTGCTGGCGTGACACACCCAGGATAGGCTCTGACGAAACCGATGACACACAGTTGTTATATAATTTGCTGACGCAACGCATCGCCTGATGTCTGGTTGTGTAACGTGTTTACAGATCTTGTTACATAACGTGTTTACGTTTTCCGGGTTCGTCATTGTCCTTGAACTGATTTTGGTACAGTTATTAAACTGTCCACACAATATCATTAAATAATTGTCACAGTCAATGCTGCCACGTTGCGATCGCTTCCACAATAACAAATTTACCTCTCGGTCACAAAATTTTCCTATCACTCAACAAATTATGTATTATTTATAACAAAAAATGCAAATTCTGTTATTACACCAGGTATGCCCAAAAATGCCCCGCTACACTCTCTAACACCTCTAAACTTGGCCTTGATTGACTTAAATGCCCTACTTAAACAATTACTATCACCCAAATTCTAACTTTTACAAACCATTTAAAATTCTTAACTATCTCAAATTACCCTCACTATTTATTTAAATCTTTACCCACATTAAAATCTATTAGTGAGACCTTTAATTACATTGAAATCTGCAAATCATTGAAGTATTACATATATCATACCAGTAATCAGCTGATGTTCCTGGTCAGGTGAATGACCTTTCTCTAAATACATTTCAAAATTTATACAAAATACACATGTTCATAATTCTTACCTCTAACCTACTGCATACAATTGATACAAATACACAAAACTACATAGTTATCACCATAAAATCTTGGTGGATTTAAAATCCTTACCATTAAATCTAGTATTTAAAATCTTTTTGCTCTCATGGGGACATACATTGCTACTCATTGAGTCATAGTCATAGCAACAGTTACTGAACAGCTCTTTGGATTGTCAATCCCCAACTCTCTCTATAGAGTCGTGTTTTAAGCTGACTGCCCGCTGTTTACAGAGGTTGTCACCCTCTCACTGAATTTTCAGTTACCCTCCTACTTCATCATTTACTTAAAGTCCCCCCTTATACCCCTGGCTTGTAACTGCCAGCTCCTTTTCCACACACACTATTTTTTCCTGCTGGTGGACTGTGGCGTCCATTTACATCCCCAAGAACTGAAGTTTACATATATAAGGTATAGACGCTGCCTATACCGTTCTTGGTTCAGCGTTATATAAAATTCGGTATTACTGATGTCCGAGGACACCAGTAATCCTGCTAAAATGATTCACACACCCTTATCACGGCACTACCGACACCTTCGACGATAGCCGCTGTTCCATAGTTATGTAGTTTCCTCTGTTTTACCCCCCTGTCAATTTCAAAGTTCACCAATTTTATGTCTACTTACATAATTCCACGGTCAGGGTCTGGTGAAACCGTGACCGCCCGAAATGTGGGGAAACTACCAAAAGACATATAAGGCTCACACTTACACCGTTACTACAATTCACGGAAGGGCAACTCTTATATGTTTGGTTATTTATACTTAATTTTTATATTTATTCAACATCTCTGAGATTCATGTATACTTTACATTTAAACATTAAACATTTTGCTTTATATAAATTGCATTATAAAATTCATACTTACAGTACATCACTCATATACTATCATAGACACACAAATATAAACACCAAACACCAATAACTCCATGTACCTTCTGAAACATTTTAACAACCATGTTATTCCACAAACTAAACACGATTTAACATTTATTTATTTATTAATTACCATCAAATTTAAATCTCATAAAATAATTTAAATTCATCATCACAATTCAATTATATAACATTTTAAATCAATCAGAAATATTTAAACCTCTCAAATTATTTTAATTCCATCAAGTATTGAAAACACAACATTTTAATTACTTCCTTCCAAAACAATTACAATTCATTAATTACCTTCATAATTATTCTTGTTATTTATTTAGTCTGCTCAAATATTATTATTATTATTAAAACAATTTCTACTACATACACATATTGTTTACATCAAACATTTTACAATACAGACACAATTAATTTTTCTATAAATTTATTTACGATCTTTTGTCATTAATTTTCCAGTTTACCACACCTCATTTCCTAAATTAGCAAGGTCAGAACCATAAACTAAAATATATAAAATGTCCATTTATTGAGTTTATAATTACTCTCCATCATCGTATAAATATCTAACATATTTAAAACATAAATCATTCTTGTCAACATACATTAGATTGTAATGATCATTATAATGACTACTTTTGTTAATTACATTAACACAATAATTAACTACATTTGTGTCTACCATTAATTCATAAAGCCTGTCTACATTGGTGATTCTAGTTCTGTCTCCATCAGTATTTTTGTTCAACATAAGGTAAGTTATTTTATCATTATACTCCTCTACTATATCAATCACAACATCAGGTAAGTTATTTTCATTTATAAAGGTATCATCAAAATAATCATCTATCTCCTTCAATTCTAACCGCTCCTTCAACTCATCATAACTACTTCTCAATGTAAATAACTCTATTATTCTCTCTCTCTCACAACCCCCATGAACTATCTCATTCCACGCAAAGGGCACAACAAACTTACTATATGTTTTGGCACTTCCAAGACCATCACAAAAAATAAAGGGACCATTTGAAGACACCTTGTCTGCCACACAACTACTGGAGGAAACTCTGTCCTCATACAACATTTGTGAAACCTCTGTTTCACCATAAACTTGGGGAAAATTTGCCCTTTATCCATCTAAACTTTCATCACACTCTCTCACAACCTCATCAACACTTATTCCTACCCCTTTACAACTCATTACTCTCTCACTCTCACTCACTATCTCACTAACTATCTCTATATTATCACTAACTATTTTCAGTGTATCCCTCTCTGATACCACATTTTCAATTACATTACCATTTTCAATATCATTGTTATCACTTGTTACCTCTTTATTATAATTATCGTTATTACTCACCTTGTTATTAATTATTTGAATTGTTTTACTTTTAATTTGTTCCCCTACCGACTCTACCACTTTCTCAACGCTCTGTTCTAATTTGTTAAAGTTAGTTTCTAATATTTCATTGTTTTTTTCCTAACTGCTTATTAATTTCATTAATATGATTTTTCAGCTCATCAAATTTATTATTTTGTACATCAAATTTGGTGTCAAAACTACTCTTTTGTTCATCAAATTTTCTATCAAAGTCATTGCTTAATTTGTCAAATTTATTGTCAAACTTTTCCTCATTACTATCAAAACGACTATTTATGTTTATAGTATGCTTTTCTAACATTACTTGTATCATTTTGAACATTTCATAACTATCTTCAGACCTTTTACTTTGGACCGGTATCGACTGACTTTCTGTTTTATTGTCAGTGAAGCTGACTTCATCATCATTAATTTTACTTTCCCTACTCAAGTTTGGGGTTATTTGAATCCCCGAATCATCTGTAATACTTGTTTTCACTTGTAACATTTAGTTCTATTTTATTGTCCTGACCCACATTTGGAGTCGAGTGGACCTCAAAATTATTCATAATAGCTGACTCATCAAAATTGTCAACATTAGTTATTTCATTTACATCGTTTTCATTATTTCCTGTCATTTTTAAGTTGTAAATTTACTGATTTTTGTTTAACTAATTCTTAATTTACATATACAACATCTTATACTTAATCTAACCTTGATTTATTGTTTTATGTACTTTACGTAATTTTTACGTACTGTTACTCAACCTCTGAATCACGTTATTCACTGTAGGTGCGGAATTTTAATTTCCAAAAAATTAGAACTCGTTCCAAGTTTGTGGCGCCATCTGTGATTAGTCAAATAATTACACAATTATAAAATCATAATTACCTTCTCACCTACCTTAATTTTGGGTCCAGAGTTCCAGCACGAACTGTGAATGTAAACGTGATTTTGAGGTTGTGAAAATAACACACGACTCGCATTGGTGTAAGACAACTAAAATGTTATTTTATTCTTTAAACTGTTTTCAAGTTATGAATTATTCATTTCTTTCTCTCAAATCGTGTTATCAATTCTTTCCAAATAATTAAGACAAAAACATTCTTTAAATATTATATTAATGAAACAATCTTATATAAATAAAATTTAAAATAAACATCTTATATTAAAGAAAGCAGCCCAGCCTGCTCACACACAACATTCATACAAACCCCCTTTTATTTATTTTGGGCCCTTTTATAGAATTGAAATTAATTAATTAGTATAATTTAGAGTCGACTACTTAACCCTGCGTTTTCTGATGACCACGTGCTGCATTACATATGTTTACGGATGTTTCGTCTATTTACCACATTTCTCGATTTTGTTGTTCACTCTGCTAACTTTGTTCTGAGCTGTTGAATTTAACTGTTCTTATTCAAACTTTTTACACTTCGGAATATGTTAGAATAAAATTTTTAGTTCGCGAACTTTATTACTTGTCCCGGCCAGGAACGGATTATTTCGTCGACTGGCGGATAGCGTTCCCAACCACCACCGTTGGTCAAGACAGGAAACCAATGCCTTCTTGTGTCAAAACGTTCATCAATTTTCATATAGTATGGGCTGTCCAGGTGTGTTATACGTTGACAAAATTGCACTGCCATTCGTCACGTCACTCTAGTGGGTGCGGTTTGTGTCATACTTCCGTCCGCATACCACCCCGTGGCAAGAAATTTAACAAATTATTCCATGTTTGTTTGGCTTGGCTCCAGGCTGCGTAGCGTCGTCTGTGTGCCCCGCTGGTGTTCGTGCGTTTGAGAGCGTCACACAACACTAGAATTCTAGGAATGCAATTGCGTTCTATAGTCACACCTTGCAAAACTATGTGACGGCGTTCTTTGTCTGACTGTAACCGTTTTACGTAGGGGACGGCTGCGTTAGTCACATAAATTTAATAAAAATAAAATAAAATAAAATACCCCATTTTGTCCCATTACAATCAGAAATCACATAAATATCCCTGTTCTTTGTTAATGTTGTATTTTCACAGGAAGAGTTTAATAAAGTACCCACAGTACATATAAAACTCAGTCTATACTCACTACTACACGCCACAACTTCCATGGTTAAGAAAAAACAAACTGTTAGGGTATGTACTAAAATCACTCCACAACACACTACAACACATCACATATCACACATGATGTCATTACAATGATATGATTTTTACTGATTTAAAGTAAATAAAACTGAGAAATAAATTAGACACTTAAAACATTATGCAACCTATAACATTAAGAAACCTATATTATTGTGAATAAAGCAAATGATGTTAACTAGACCAGAGCAAGCTGTATACTGAAATAAGGCTGCAAGGGATTTTGGAGATGGAGGAGGATTCATGTTCAGACTTGTCATTTCATGTCATAACAGGAGTAAGACACACCAGTGTGCACATGACCAGTGTGTCCCTACAAACTGAGTTTTGTTTTTCTTAACTGTAATAAACTTCAGATTATGTCTTTAGAATGCTTAATAATTACATAACTTAAAATGCCTCCTTATAGCTAAAAAATATATTTTAATGCTTTGATTTATTTGATACAGTTAAAATAAAAATTACTAAAGTTGCATGAAAAATAAAAAAATGTTTAAAATACTGCAGCATTATAGTTTATTTATTGCAATATTTCAAAATGTTTTAATTTTATAAACATTATTTTATAACAATATATTCATTCATCTTCACTGTTAAGACAGATTGTAGCAAATTATTTCAATATTAAACAAACATAAAAACTCACCAGTAAGTTTTGTTTAAACATTTCAAAAATAATGTTGTCCTCTTTTCAAATAAGTGGGAATGTTTACTTGTATATGTTTAACTGATCTCATGTTTAAGGCAATCCAAAAATTTCTTCTTCATTACAAAGAGACATCATACCATAAAAAATTATTCATTTGAAGTATGCCGCAACTAGTATATATGTATTGTAATAAAATTAATTAAATAAATATAGATGTGTGTTGATGATATACTTATTATGGAGTATGTGACTCCGATGTAATCAAGCCCCTCTGTTTGGACTAGCCAATTTGTAATAAAATAAATAAGATTGATGTGTGAATCTGTAAGTTGTAAGGTGTTTAATTGGTGTGGCTCTCGACGTCTTACTGGCCTGAAACACTTCCTTAAGTTTCCCAGCTGGTCGAGTCCCAGTGGTAGCAAGACCGGTCGAGTAGCGTAAAGTTGATGAAGAAATATATATGCTCAGCTTCACCGAAAGTTTCAAAACAAAAATTATTGTTTTGAAGAAAATTAAAAAAAAATTATGTTTATATAAAAAAAAATAATTAAAAAAAATTTTAATTTTATTAATTAATTAATTAGGATCAATTAATTAATATAGGGCTGTGAAGTTTTAAACAGTGTAATGCTCTTCTGAAAATTTTTATTAAAGTTTTAGTATAATTTAAATAATCTATCACCACTCATAAGACTGTCTGTAAACCAATCGATATTTGTTTACCTTTCTATTTTTTAGGTTATCTTCACTTGCGGGTGGTAAAGTCCTTGTAGATTATCAATTAGAATTATGTTATTGGTAATTAGTATTATTGAAGAAATAAAGAACTATTAAGTATTGAAAAGTATTAATGTTTTATTAAGTAACAGCAATATTGACTCTTATCGATTAGTATTGATTCTCAGGATATCGAAAAAAGTTACAAGTATATGATATAAAATTATATAGGGTTCTTTAAACAGCCAGTTATTACCAAAGTCAGAGAAATCGGGCTAATATTTAAAAAGTATAACGTTACAATCAAATTAATAGTTATTAATAAACACAGACATTGAATAATAATTTGTAAATATAATAATTGTTTTCACCCAACAGCTGTGTCGAACTAGAAGGCGGGGTTCTGGCAATGATGAGACCAATATTGCAAATGGCTGCCGTGAAGTTAGTGAGATGTCATTCGTATATTGGACGTTCCAAATAAAAGATTTTCCTGTAGTATTCCTGTTCTGATGTCTGCGAATCTCTTGTAAAATGTTGTGTAGTGTCTAGTGTGCTGTTTCTGAGTTGTATTTAGTGTATCCGTATAATTATTAGTTCAAACACTTTCCCCGATTCCATCACTAATTTGGGTTAATGTATTACACAGTTTTGTGGTGTTTTTCAGAGTAGATTTATATTGTTCTGTGTTATGGAGTGTTACTTGATTGTTTCTGTTATAATATGATAGTTTTAGAAGTATTTTACAAGTCACTCGCGATTTCACAATAACGTACTATACACTCGCTTTGTATGTCTATTATAGGTTAGGTTATGCACGTTACCAAACGTATGTCATGTTAACCGTTCAAAAACCAATAATTAACTAACTGTTTCCTTCAGTTTCAATTAAACTCTTAGCCCATATAATATTATCCTTAACATTGTTCAAAAATATTTTCACATCCTGTGTATACTTTACTATTTCACTATATGAATGCCTAAACTTTGGTTATTTGTCAATTTTATTCACTAGATGTGATTTAAATTAATCTTTCATTTCATTCAGCTTATTTTCGGATTAAATAACGCCATTTTATAGTGTTTTCTGTCCAAAAAATAGTAATTTCACTTTCAGTTAGGTATACTCTGAAAGGTCAAAACATTAAAATTTACTTCCTGTCATTATATAAATTCAGCCATTTCATCAGTTATATTTAATATTAATAATCCTATATTGTATTAAAAGGTTCCTATTCCCTTATTTTCTGGTAATTAATTGAATTAGTTGTATTCTGAAACATTATTCTGAAATATATGACTCCCATGTCTAAATTTCTGAGTTTAGTCATTTTATTTTTATTTATAATTCTGAATATAATTTATTAAAATCTCTCTAAATGGTATGTGCAATTATATGGCATGATCTCAAGTTTATTTTGTCTAAACCCCTTTTGTTTATTTGCTTTTAAATGAGTAATTTCTCTGTTTTGATGAAGTTTGGTTTCCATTCTTTTGGCCTATGATTTTTTTAACAATTTTTCTTACAAAATAATTTACAAACAATATATGATGTGTGATACCCTCTCTGACTTTTTACAAATAGTATTATAAATTAAACATGTTTTCAAATTACACAAAAACAATTAGTATTGGTTACAATACAAATAATAGTTAAACAGAATAAAGAACATTTTTTTTAAATAAATGGTTGTCTTCAAATCAGACATTTTGCAACAAAATTCCCATTTCCAACATGTAAATATGGTTTACAACAAAGGTTTTGTACTAACTAACATCTTAATTACTCTCTACTATTTACAAGTGGTAACTATTTTTATAGTTCTGATGTTAGTTGTTTCAGACCCAAACAAATGGCCTTATATCTAAAACATTTTTAAACATTCTTGTACTATATACATAAAAAACCTTATATTTATATTCTTATTTCTAACTATTATTATAAGTAGGATTCTACAGTTTTTATACCGTCTTTTACATTGTCTTTGGGGAATTGTACCCTGTCATTAACAAATAAATAGTATTAATTGTTCAAAAGGTATTATGAACTCTGTTTTTCTTTTTTCATGTAAAACAAAATGTTATTTTAAACAGATTCATGTCTTATGAACAACATATTGTCACAGTACATATTTTATTTAAGTCATTGAAAAATGCATATTTCATTGCATCCAATGTTTGTGATTGCCAAGAATGAAACACAAGGTTCATTTTTTATAATACCCAAAACTATCACTGGTTCACTTTGCACTTATATATTATGTTAATGCTAAATGGTCGTATAGTCTTATTAACATAATAAATTGGTTAGCGTTTTTTCAATGGAGATTTGTTCCATGGGTACTATATTATTGTTTCATCTTAGTTCACAGGAAACTTTTACTTTATACACTCCTCTCTCTTAAATTTATATACATGTGGTTTTTATTTCGTTATACTTTTATTTTTAGATATTTATTTTGGGGATATAGGGATTTGGGTGTCTTTTATAAGAGCATGACATCTTCTTCAGGATGCTGCCCTCTTCTTCTTTCTTCAGTCTTCTTTTCTCCTGCCTTCTGGGACTGGTATCTTCTCCATCTTCTTCTTGTTGCCATCAGGTTTCTTGGGATCTTCTCCATCTTCTTCTTTATTACAGAAATACACAACCTGTATTGGTTGATCTTGGCTTATTTTAGGGTTTCTATTCTATTTATTCTCCCTCGTTGTGGGTTTGGTCATATTGTGTACTGCTTTGTTATTTACTATTTTACCTTCCTGGGTTATACCTTGAAAACCTTTGGTTATGAGACTGGTCTTGGATGACTCATCACTAGTAACTCCTTTTATTTTAACTTGTATTTTCTTTATAATAATGATTTCTTTCCACAGTTGCTATGAATTAATCTTTTTATATTAAACTTAGTGCTTTCTTCCAAATTTAAATATTATAACTTCATTATTCTAATGATCAATTGCCATTCAATATTATGCTTATATCTGTCATGTTACAGTATTTGTACAAAGTAAATGCAAATGGACCTTGTAAGTTGTATTTTCAATATATTTTAACTCTATAGTGCTATATTTAAGAAGAACTTTTTCACTCTCTAATTTTTTTAATACAAACTTTGTCTTTGTTGAACATACCATTTCCGCAACACGCAAAAAAAAAATTATTAGATTTACATTGTAATAAAACTCTTTAAACTCAAAAAATCACCAATATTATTTCATCATTTGAAAGGGAATTTCATGCTCTTTTCAGTAATATATGGTTGTATTAGGGTATCTGGAGAGAGATTTTAGCCACAGATATTTTTCGATATATGCGTCACATATTTAAGAATAATTTTATCCAACAAGTTTAAGAAACTTGTTTTTCCACTTCAAAGTTGGCAATTGTGAATATTGTTTCTCCATGCAGGCTTTTATGTAAATGTTTATAACGTTTTTCTCTCTGGTCCCATGAAGCTGAAAAAGGTCTCATTTGAAAGAGGATGAATGTAATATAATAGCATAAAATAAAAGACATAGGTATTTAATGACATCATTTTATAATTTAAGTACAAAGTTTATATTTGATATTTCATTTAAATATTTTGCATAGTACCCTATCTTGTGTGGCCAATGAGGATTGTTTTTACTTAAGGTATGCTTATATTTTTCTGTACTAAAACCTTCAGTTAAAATTAGGCTTATCAGTGTAACAAGGCCTAACTACCTGTCAAAAATAAAAAAATATAGATTTTAAAGATTTGTCCGTATTTTAAAAATAATATTTTACTTAGGTAATGTACTTGTTGAGTTAGCTTACCTTTTCAGTCTTAAATGGTATTACAGCATATTTATAATATATACAGGTGCTTCTTGATTGATATGAAACTTAATTTTTCCTTGCCCAGGTAGCATTAATATTATTTTGAATACTTTTTTTGGATAGTCTGAAAAAAATTCGGCCCACCTAAGCACTTAATTCAGGTACATCTATGCAGCAAATTATGTTTGTAAAAGGGACCCAGCACTTATCCTCTCTCCCAACATTTCTGTGTTCTGGCCAAAAAAATGTTTTTGATGGCCAGTGAGGATGCATAAAATTGATGTAGGCATCTTGGTTGTCATCATCTAGCTCCAAAATTAGTCCAATATAACATTTTCCTCATAGACACAGTCTACATAGGTATTTGGTTGGAGATATGGAAGTTGCAGTTCTTGCGAAAAGCTATATCTTAAGGAAAAATCTTTGTCACTGCTGATACGTTTTGCTGCTATTTAGGTTTTGGGTAGTGGTTGGAAATAATGGAAGGACCTTGTGCCAATAACAGTTTTATGATCACTAAAACGCAAAGTTAACATTGTAAAGGTACATATAATCACCATACAGGTAAATACCCACATAAGATGTATTTAAAATAAAGAACTAACGCTGAAGAGAAGAAAGGATGAAAGTGGTATAAAGAAAAGTGTATTTTAATATGATTATCCGGTCAACTAAAGAAAAGTAATAATAAAAGCAACAGTTGAAAGTAGAACAAGAGACCTAGAGAGCAAAACTTATAAAATCACAGTACAATACGATTTAACTCCAATGACTCAATAGATGGTAAGTGAGAGGATACAAACACCAAATACTATAATCCCAACAAGGACCCAAGAACACCAATTATTATGATCCCACATGGGCTAAGAAGACAGAAGAAGAGGATAGAAGAAAATGAAGAAAGAAGAACCAGTAGTGCCAGAACAATAAGTGAATAAGTCAAGAAAAGTGTTTACAAAGGAGTACCTTAAAACATAGTGAAACACATAACAAACTATGACTAGTGACTTGACACTGACCTGTAAATATAAAAAGATGCTCAATAAAAATGAAAGAAGAGAAAGACATAATGATTGTATAAAACCTAACTAATAGTAGGGTAAAAGAGTGAGAATAAACTCAATGCATAATACCCCAAATGACATGCTAAGTAGACCAGCATTAATAGCTGATTATTCTATAAATAAACAAGATAAGAATGAGTAAGATAATAAATAATGATCAGATAAGACTAATGTGCAAATACCTGTGGGTGAAACTTGATAACTATAGCAAAATATAGAAATAACAGTAAATTTGCATGAATGCATTGTTGTCAACATACAGGGGTTCCAACTAACCTCACATATGGTACAGAACCATGTGCAAATACTAATAAGTGGTAGTAAAAGCCTGAAGTTTAGTAAGTAAATTACCATAATGAGAAAAGAAATTATAGAGGTAATCCAAATACTAAATGTAATTAGATTAAGAGTGTTAATTAGTGCATATAAAGTGTAAATACATGAGACTGACAGAGACAGCAAAAGTGTACACACACAAAACCACTTTAATTTAATTAACCAGGAAAAACCTATTGTATAGAAAGATCAAATAACTCCTGTTATTACTATTACTGGGTAATACTAATGATATAAGATGACAAGCAAGTCAGAATAAATATAAATTCATGCAAGTGTCTGATCACACTAACTGTAAGAAGTAAAAACACTTCAATCAAGGTAAAACCTGTATATTATGAAAATTCCAATATAAAACAACAATCAGTCTTATCCAATCATGATAACTATCCAGTATGAGGCATTAAAACATAAAACTAAATTAATTATTTGCAATTTGTTGAGAAGGACCTATATCTAGGCCAATGACCTACTTAGCTAAAAACATTCAAAATAAGAAATATATACAGTGTACACAAAATCTGAGGTGTACAAAACCTATAAAAGACATGTCATAAGATTTATTTAACAAAAGAAATAAGCAGAGTGGGCGAATGGTAGGAATAAATATGAAATTAAAACAATCCCAAACATAGGCCATAAGAGCTTAAGCCTAAAACTGACAAATCATTGTATTAAGACAAAAATAACAATTATAATTGCAATGCAAGTACATCTAAGGTTAAAGATGATCAATGTACAGCATATACGAACCGAATAATGACAAATAAATGCTTATTGTAAATAAAATAAGTAAAAATAATAACAAAAAACTGTAGATTCGTTAATGTAACACACAGACATGCCTTGTAAGGACTTAAAATAATCAGTAAGGTAAATGCAAGTGCATGGTCTGGTCATATCTTTTGTAAATAGTAGTATAAGATTGTTAAATTAGTTTTAAGAAATCGTGTGTAAATTGTGAAAAAAGACGCCTTAGCGATATATTCTCAAAACCAAAAACGGGGAGTAAGCTCACTCATTAGAATGGATTACGTAATTATTGGACCAATAAGAATCGAATAAATCATTGGGGAGTGTGTACGATTTACAGATCATCCCAAGCCGTGGAGTATGAAGGAATTATTATTGTTGTAACCAGTGGCGAAGTTACATGGAGGCAATTGAGGCAATGCCTACCCTAAAAAATTCTGTAGAATAAAAATTGTAAATACGTATGAACTACATAACGTAAAGATCATACATTGTTACCGTGACTGTCGAATTTATTAGGCCGAAATGTGCTTTACTGAGCGACCGCTAGATGGTGACAGGTGAGATTCGGCATAGCTCGTTTAAAGCGAATGAGGAAACCTGAACTTGCCTCAGCGTTTTTTGTATACATCGTATGTAAGCAATATGGTTGGAGTGATAGGGAAGTGAAGGGAGGGGGGATTGTCCCGTGCTGTACACATAGAGCGTTGAGGCATGCCTCACTTCTGTGGTCCAAACATTCAAGTTAAAGCGCGCTGTGTTGTTTATAAGTGTGTTTATTTTATGCGGTTATTAAAAGTGTCCCTGTTATTCCGCTGAACTAACAGATGATCAAGCTTGTTATTTGAATTATTTGTAACATTAAACATATATATATATTGTAACATGTCGTAGGTATCAGCTAAAGTCAAAGTACCTGCTTGCGATCGTCACTTATGAATTATAATTATTAATGTTCAAATCAATCGGATTTGAAGTTTACCAAAAGAAACAGAAATCGAGTGTGTGTTATTTGGTAGAGATTAAGGAAGTTGTTTAATCTTAGTTAGAAGAGAGAGTAAGAACAATTTCGTTACACCCAGATTATACAATTTCTTATTTTTAAAATTCGCTGTTCATAAGATCAGCTGATTTTGACATCAACCTCAAAATGTTAGGTTAACCAAACACCACGGTTCGGTAATACTCCCTGGTGGATAGTCCTCTTCTTGGCTTACTGAAAATCTACAACAACTACCCTCTACAATAAAGAATACACGTTTGATTATTTAACATAAAATATTCAGAGTATTTATTTGTATAATACACTGATTTCCTCTTCTTCCAGTATACAAATATTATAATCGATCTTTTCCAGTCAATAATACATTGGATCGATTTAGTTAAGTAAACATTTGAATTATCAGAAAATATATTTTTTATGATTTTATAATTTTATCCTTGATTAGACATTAAATAACATATAATTCATTTTTATTAATTTCCCCAGGGTTAGAGGTAAGTTCTTTGTGTTATGAGACGGTCAGAAATGAATAATTATATGCTACGCTTTACAAGATAAAAATTAATAAATTTCGAATTTTTGGTTTATTTCATAGTATGTAGTTCCGGATTTGTCCGCAAGAGTGCAGATTATTTCTTTATTATACACATGGAATCATTTACGAAATATTGAAACTGCACCACAATTTGATATGAGGTTTTCTTGGTTAATAAGGATTAATAACGTTTATATTACCTTTTTCCTCGAAGTTTTTACTTGAAAGGAGCTGTTTCTAGTGTTGTAGTTCTAGTTGTTTTGTAATTTCGTTGAATGTCCCGAAGATACAATCTCGCTAAAAACTCGAAGTGCGGTTCAGCTAGGCCAGATCTTGGAATTGGTTATTTCACTTTTTATCGGGTAGAGCACGTTATATTTGATATCTGAAGGAGTTTGAACATAAGGTGGATACTGTGAGTTAATTTTTATTCCATTTTTGTACCGTTTCCAAAAGTTTTAAAATGGTTTTAATACAATTTTTGTGACTATCACTTTTCTCAACCGAACGCTTTCAATCGTTTTAACAATTAATTCATATGTTGTTATATCGTTACTCCTAGTAACCAATAATTTTTATATCATTTTTTATTGGTGCTTCTATTTACTTTTGAGTATATAGGCTGTTTTTAAATATTATAAATTTATTTCTTATTTATAGAAAAATAATTCTTTTTAACTTTGGTTTATTATCCAATTTGATTTATATAAGGTTTTTC
The DNA here is from genome assembly GCA_034769895.1 of Magicicada septendecula. Taxonomy (NCBI): domain Eukaryota; kingdom Metazoa; phylum Arthropoda; class Insecta; order Hemiptera; family Cicadidae; genus Magicicada; species Magicicada septendecula. The sequence continues at coordinate 63,522,430 of CM068371.1, read as the reverse complement.
CGTTTATTTTCTTATAACCTTAGATATAGTTCTTTAATATTATTATTTCCTTTAATTGAATTTATATATTATTTATTAATTTCTTATAGTGTCCTTACACTGCACTATTTTCTTCTGCCATTTTCCTCATACAGCATTATTTTATTTTTTATTATCATTTTATATTTAACTCTTTTATTTTTAACCCTGGGTTATCTTATATTCAAACATAATTATTCTATTAAATATAAAATTAAACCTAGGTACTAAATTTTAGTTGCCTACACAATATAAATCATACAATAATTAAACAAAATACATAACTGGTTAGTAGCAACACAGTCTACTATTATAATCAATTGTTTCTACATCTACAGCACAAGTCTGTAAGATGCTCCCTTCAAAGTCACTTATTTACACACTGGGTACACTATAACTCACTTGTTACACTTTATATCAATTAAATATAGTTTATAATGTTTGGTGATATAAAGTAATTTAGAGCTAGGTATATTATACCCATTTCTGACCTTTATAGTAGGATAATTAAGTTATCATTTTTGAGACTGGGTTATGTAACGTTACAATATATATATATTGTAACGTAACAGAGTTGAGGTCCCCGACGTTACATAAAAAACTATGTAAATATGATTTAAAACAATGCCCAAAGCCTGTTATAATTAAATATAAGAGGGCCCATCTCACCTGAAGAATGCATTAGAGGTACCTAGTAAGGTTACTAAGTAATAAAACATTAAAAGTGTACCTAAATCCAAAATATGTAATGAGTAGTATGAGATGTAAAACATAAACATTGTGTCTAATGGGAGGAGTTTAATGTGTAGGAGTTGAGTATAATATACTGTTCGATTAATATTTAAGGTGTTATAAAATGTACTTGGTGTTGTACTGTAGCATGATATAGTGTTTACAGGATATTTATTTTATGTTTGTGGATAGTAAGTGTGGAGCTGTTGCTTTAAGGAAGTACTAAGTCCTAGGTACTCAATTTATTTATGTTAAAATTGTATTTTAATAATTAAGTATAAGTACATGCATTAGGTATGATATTATGTTAAATGAATTTACTTTAATTGATTAATGAAGATGTTTAAAATAATGTTTGTAAACTTGGCCAGGAAGGCAATAAGTGTTAATAAGTTGGCAAGTAGTTCTTATAGTTATGTTAAAAAACAATGAAGGGTTCAGTGATGAACTAAATAATATAGTGAATTGAAACCAGGAAATTAAAATTGATGTAAGTGGCCATAAGCCAGTGACTATTTGTACAGTAGGTCAGGTAAAGAAAAATTAAGTTAAAAACAAAACTAAATTATAACAGGTGTAAGAAAACCAATAGGCCTAAATTTGATATTTGTAAAAGGAAATTAATACCTTTTTAATAAGTCCAGTCAGATGAAATCATAGTAAAATATATATGGTTTAATAAGGCACATTAAGTGAGAGTTTTATGTAATTTGGTGTAATTCCAAGCATGGAGTATTTTATTTAAAAAGAGTAGTAATATTTTCTAATTCTGATTCTAGGATATTGAATATTATCCAATGACAGAAAGTAATGGTTGTTAGGGTAACTAAAATGAAAGAAATTTTGTTGATTTCAAGATTCGATTGTCATATGCTAATGGGTGAAGTTAAATTAATACGAATCCAGAAGAGAATTTTAAAAAACCTAACATTCGATTGTTATATGCTATTGGGAACAGTTGGGTAGACAAATTTAAACAGAAAATAAAATAAAATGAATGAACCTCAATAAATCAAATGTATTAAAGCCAGTCCATTCAAACAAAACTGATGAATAATTACCAATTACCGAACTAGATTTCAGGAAATATAATTATACACCTCCCAAAGGTAGCGGAATTACTAATTTCTTCTTCTAACTAATTCCATTAGAAATAAAGATGAACCCGATTTACAATTGAACCAAGATACTTATTGAATGAACAAGAAGTCAAAATTAATACAAATATAAACCAAATATACACAAGAACCTTTGGTATTGGAGACATAAACCTCACTTCCAAGAGATTGAAGAAATTATAATACTACACCAATTCCACTGGGACCGGCAACCACAAGGATTGCGAAGAAGAACGAAGAACAGAAGAAACAGAAGAATTCCTGTTACACTCCAGGACATCAACTTTCAACCTTCATTGATAATCTGGACACATTTTCTGATCAAAAGTAACCTCATGAGTACGTCTTCATGTGTTTGTAAACAGACACGGCTATCTTGAGATTCGCATTGTACGGTAACACCAGCTTATATTTAATTTTATACATTAAGAATTAATAACAATTTGTAATACTTAGTAACCTTAATTTTGCATTACCTGGCCTTACTAATCATTAAAAGAATCACACGTACCCTGGGATAAGAGATAAACAAAAATTATATTTAAATTGTATTATACAGTACTAGTCCATTAACAAATCGATTCAGCATTGTACAATCGATATCATGATCAAATAAACTGTGAAGAATACTGTTGGAAATTAAAAAGTAATATAAATAAAGAATCCTTCTTGTATGTAATGATGTCCTGTGTTATTGTAGAATAGGTATTGTATTGTGATGGGGGAGTAATTTACAGATAAATAAGGTGATTAAACTATCAAGTGAAACTAACTAACCTATAAAAATAAGTCAATTACGAGTAGCAGCGCTCGCTGTAGACAGCTGGTGGAAACGAGAGAGTGTCGAACTTCTCTTCGCCACATTTGAATTAATTTAAATAATACGGACCGAATAGGGTTGGAGAGAATTACCGAATTATTAACTAAGATACCTGTAATATAGAGTTATTATCTGGTAAAACACTTAGTAATTGATCAACACAGGGCTATGTTCAACATAAGAGTTGCAGCAATGATATAATAAATGTAACGGTACAGAAGTGTGTGATCCAGTTTTAATTTCAATTCAGTAATTAATAAATTCACTTTCCCCTGTAAGGAGCCCCAAGCAGCAGTGCACATACAGCTCGTCTAAACAATTGCCCAGACGTATTGCGTAACCGCCAGCAGCAGCCTTGTGACACAGTCTACAGTCTGCAGTGTGTCAGTAGAGAGTGAACAACAGACAGCCAGCATCAGACAGTAAAGTTGTAATTTAAAATTAAACAGTGGCCTCGGGCGTAAGATAGGCCGAAAATAATCTAATCGGTCTATCAAGTAAAGTGTTAATGTGCAGTTTGCCAAAAAATGTGCTTGCGAACAATGTAAGCCGACCGATTGAAAAGAATAGTGCTGTTATCTGTGAAACAGCCTTAAAATTTGTGATTGAGAAAATAATCCAAGTTAAACAGTATAAAATCAGTTTTCGGAGTGTTCTACAAACAAAAAGTGCGTAACACGTGGTGGCGGAAATTGTGGATTGCTTTGACCAGATGAGTAGCAAACTAAAGAACATAATCAATTGAATAAAATCAAACACCATTTTTAGTAATTTCCTTTGTTATGTATAACGTGTTAAATTTCAAACGAGATCTCTAAGGGAAAAAATTTAGTACTGGTTCATAATAATTTGTTAGAGGCTAGTTGATTAAGAAATGTTTATTTTATTAATTCATAAAATTTCACCTTTAAATAAATTCAGATTTTATTTAATATAAAGTATGTGTTAGAGTAAGTCATTATGCCATAACCATTTCCTAGTTTTCTGTGTTGACAACTCGTCTAACGAAATTTGGGATTTTCTGAGTTTTAAGGGTGATCAGATAGCGGGATTTTAATAAGGGCAAGAGTGTAATGGTTTCGATATTAAACCTCAAAATATCGTGGCGACCTGGGTAATTTAATAAGGTAAGTTTTATGGGGACTATGACGGTAAGTAAAATTCTGGCAGCGGTGAGTATTTTATGATGAGTGTATTATTTAATTAAAAAGTTAAAAGGCGAGGACCATTATATAAATAAATTTTTTTATTAATATTGATTTGCAGGAGGTTGCATCTACAATAACATAATAAACATTTTCCTTTTAAACAGATCGAATTAGTTAATTTTAAATTTTTTTAAATTAACTACAAACTGTAATTAAATAAGAAATACAACCAAATAGAGAGAATATATTTATTAAAAATTGACAAACCCAACAGTGGGGCTTGTAAACATCCTCAACTATAAAATAACGTACTTAAATAGTTTATTACAAATTGGCGCATACCAACGTGGAGCTGAATTAAACCCCGAAACAACAACCTTTTTACATTTATTACAAATTGGCGCTCAACGAGTGGGCTTTAGTTAAGTAAAAAATTAGGCTATTACTTAACTGGAGCAGGCAACTATTAGAGGCACAAGAATGCATACAAGAGGTGTTTCTAAAAGGATTGCGAAGGACCAGGAAACGAAAATGCCCGAACAAGAAAGACGACTAAGTTACGCGGAATGGATGACGGCACTATTTAAAAAATTCAGCAAGGATATGGAGTATATTAAGAAGAACGCCACCGATCACGAAAGAGCGCAAATGAGTCGCGCGAATGCAATGGGAACACCAAACGACAAAATGACTTTGAGAGACATTTATGATGAAATGTGGGAGTTAGATGCCAAGTGTAATAAAGAAAAGACTATTGGGACAGCCCACGAAAAAGACGATAACAAGGTGGAAAGGATGACAGAAGAAGATTGGGAAAGATGGGACGATAATGAAGAACAAATGAAAAACAAAAGAACAGGAGTATACGCGCAGGTGACAGAACAATATACCCAGGAAGAATATGAACAATGGAGACGAGTAATAAGACAACCTGAAAATCCAATACAAACAGAAAACACAGAATTAAGGGAATGGATAAGGGTGATGTTTGAACTATCCAGAGAAGATATGTGTAACTGGAGGAAAGAACATATTCAAACAGAAGAATTTATAGGAATGCCAAATCATAAAAACTTAGAACAATCAAATATGCAACATGAAATAGAAATAGTCAAAGTGAAGCAACAGAAGAAAATGCCAGAACAACCAAAGAAAGTGACCCACCAAGGAATGATGAATTTTATAGCAGAACAATTTAGGAAACATAACGAAATATTAAACGAAATTAGAGAAGATAACCAGAGACACCATGAAAAATTAATGAAAACAATGGATAGGTGTTTAAAGAAAATTACTGAAACCCTAGACAGCACTTCCGAAGGTGTTAAGGTAAATCCGAATACAGAGGAGAGCAGCAAGGAAACAGAAATTAGAGAAGACCAAAAGGCGTTGCTATCTGAAAATAAAAATAGAAAGAACAAAGAGAATATCCAAACCAGGAAAGAGAATATCAAGAAAATAAGGCAAACACGTCAAAGGAAATTAATGAATACACGGGAAGGATTGGAGATGATTAAAGGGGGATTAGTTAAACTGCTTAATATACCAATTGCGGAACCCAGAGAAGTAAGGCAATTAAGAAACTCTAAACGAACCACAATTGAATTCCTAGATAGATTAGACGGACCGAAAAAGCCAAAGCTTTTCGGTCCATGGAGCATGGAGCATGGAGGACTTCTGTAGATTATGTATGAACCATTCGAAAGATTAAGAAATGGTATGGAAGAATCAGCTCGAAAAACGATGGTAGACTTCAGCATGAATGAAAATTTTATAACAACAAAATGGTGGAACTACATGATAGTGAGATATGTCACAAGGACAGAAATAACTCTATACACTAGAGAGATCCGAACAACCAGTATAGAGGAAATAATGGACCACGGTTAAACAGATTCCAAACCAACCAGAAAAAAAAGGGGACTGATTTTCTGAAAACCGACCAAGCAACCCATTGGAAAGAAAACCCCAAAATTCCAAAAAACTGTAAGAACAACTTTCTAAATATTTATTCAGGAACAATATGATTTAATAAAAAGTATGTAAGTACCACTTACTTTAAATATTTCGAAACGATATAATTTGATTTTACAAACAACAAACAACCAAGAAAAAGAGAACAGATGATTAAACAATATTTATAAAGAACTGATTTAAAATGGAATGATAGAAAAAATAATATTTTTATGGTAACAAACAGAAGAATATATAAATAAATAAAAAGAATTGATGGTAATGTGCTCAAATAAGAAGAAGAATAATTTAATGACTACAATGAAGCTGAAGGAGGATAATAATTAATACAACTATAATTTAGAATTTCTCGGAATTGAAGATAATATAAGAAGAAATGATACGGAGAAAATATGTCACAAGAAGGAAAGTCAAAAGGATTTTAAAATAATGCCTATCAATAATGTTATATGCTATTAGTTAACAGAAAAGAAGAAGGAATCAATAAGAAAAGGAAATATATAATTAAATGCAAACAGCAACAGTATGAAGAATCCCAAAAGTGTTTAGTATTAGTCGCTAATCGACTACTTATAATCTTTTTATTATAACGAATTGACCGTAGAAATGTTCCGGCAATAATGTTCCTGAGCAGGGATGATGTTCCCCTGGTCTCAGAAGGTGTAAGGATGGACAGCGGAGTTATGGACCCAAAAGTGGCCACCCGACTGGTACCACCGCACAGGATAGGGAAAAATGTTAGGGAAATTGAATATTTAAGGGATAATAATTATAAAATAGCTGAAAAGAGTGATATTAGATTCCAGAAGTATAGATGAAGAAAATAGAAGAAAGATAGCAGACAGAAGCTTAATTGAGAAAGCGAATTTATAGAAGTAAATAAAAACAGTGTAATAAGAAAATAAGTGTTAAAACAGTTTTTTATGATTAGTGTAACCAGTCCTTATCAAGTAAAATGTGGAAGTACCACTACCCAGAGAAATAAATAATTGATGAATGTGCCTCCAAGAGAGAGAGAGTTGAGTAGGAAAACAGCAATTACCATTAACCGAATAACAGGTATATAACCAAACGGAAATTAAAAAAATACTATGAGTAAAAGGATAACCTGATCAGGGACGAACTATAAGTTTATTTTTACTAAACTTCATTGAGCCAAAATAAACTTCTTTCGAAGGGGGAGTATTATGTAACGTAACAGAGTTGAGGTCCCCGACGTTACATAAAAAACTATGTAAATATGATTTAAAACAATGCCCAAAGCCTGTTATAATTAAATATAAGAGGGCCCATCTCACCTGAAGAATGCATTAGAGGTACATAGTAAGGTTACTAAGTAATAAAACATTAAAAGTGTACCTAAATCCAAAATATGTAATGAGTAGTATGAGATGTAAAACATAAACATTGTGTCTAATGGGAGGAGTTTAATGTGTAGGAGTTGAGTATAATATACTGTTCGATTAATATTTAAGGTGTTATAAAATGTACTTGGTGTTGTACTGTAGCATGATATAGTGTTTACAGGATATTTATTTTATGTTTGTGGATAGTAAGTGTGGAGCTGTTGCTTTAAGGAAGTACTAAGTCCTAGGTACTCAATTTATTTATGTTAAAATTGTATTTAAATAATTAAATATAAGTACATGTATTAGGTATGATATTATGTTAAATGAATTTACTTTAATTGATTAATGAAGATGTTTAAAATAATGTTTGTAAACTTGGCCAGGAAGGCAATAAGTGTTAATAAGTTGGCAAGTAGTTCTTATAGTTATGTTAAAAAACAATGAAGGGTTCAATGATGAACTAAATAATGTAATGAATTGAAACCAGGAAATTAAAATTGATGTAAGTGGCCATAAGCCAGTGACTATTTGTACAGTAGGTCAGGTAAAGAAAAATTAAGTTAAAAACAAAACTAAATTATAACAGGTGTAAGAAAACCAATAGGCCTAAATTTGATATTTGTAAAAGGAAATTAATACCTTTTTAATAAGTCCAGTCAGATGAAATCATAGTAAAATATATATTCAATATTCATTTTTAATATGGTAACCAAATCACTTGTACGAATTAATAAATTATTTACCTTAAATTATCCGCCGTGTGATTTCTTTTATAGTTGAGGATGTTTACAAGCCCCACTGTTGGGTTTGTCAATTTGTAATAAATATATTCTCTCTATTTGGTTGTATTTCTTATTTAATTACAGTTTGTAGTTAATTTAAAAAAATTAAAATTAAAATTAAAACTATCACTCTTGCGAGATCGTTAAGAAGTTAAAATGTCAAAATTTGCATATGAACCGTACGCGGATTTGGGTGCGTACCCGTTAAAGTTCATTCTGCCACTCACAAATATATATTTAATATTCATGTTTAATATGGTAACCAAATCACTTGTACGAATTAATAAATTATTTACCTTAAATTATCCGCCGTGTGATTTCTTGTGCTTCGTCTATGACGCGTTTCAGAGCTTATGCTCCATCATCAGATATGAGTGGCAACTAGAACCAATAGGAGAGGCAATGACATAAGGGGAGGGGCCTAAAGTATAAAAGCCTACAACGTACAGTTGATAGACGTTGTTTAAGACCTGAAGATGTCAGTGATGACGAAAAGCTTAGTCGAACAATAAAAATTATAGCAGTTAGCAAATTCATAATAGGAAATATAGTAAGGATGGCTGCTAATTTAAACAATACGAAGCTTATATTTAATTTTATACATTAAGAATTAATAACAATTTGTAATACTTGGTAACCTTAATTTTGCATTACCTGGCCTTACTAATCGTTAAAAGAATCACACGTACCCTGGGATAAGAGATAAACAAAAATTATATTTAAATTGTATTAAATACAATTGTATTAAATTGAATAAGAATATTCAATATTATCTACTTGCAGAAGAAACAAATTGAAAACATCACAATTTATATATATATATATATAAACTAATCAAGTTTAAAATTTGAAGTTCAATCAGTTGTATTATTGTGTATGACTAATACAAGGATTGTTCAATAGAAACACGTATAGAGCTGTAAAGCATTTTTTTATTCAACGATTTTAAAAGAAGACTCGGATCTTTTCGGTTAAGTGGCAGCATGGAGTGAGCAATTACTCTACGTAGCAATCGCCAGTAGCAACACATATCCCCCTCCACACGTAGCGATAACCAGCGACAATTTGTATTTTTATTTTTATTTTGACATATTTTTTAATATTTATATTTTTATATTGTATTTTTATATTTGTATAAAATGGTGCTCACACACTTCTCGCATGTATGAATTCCAATCTGTGCATGTGAAGTGATTCATTTCCTACTCATCTTGACAGTATTGCCCGGTTGTGTACACCTTACTCCAACAGTAAATGAAGTACACGATTGTGAGGATATCTAATCGAGAATTATTTAGTAATGTATCCTGTCAAACTTGTTTGGATTCCCGACAGTCCTTTGTAGAACATACCCAACGGTCTTTACCTGTTGTATACAGTTTCATTTGATCACCGTTCGTACAAATTCTTGAGTTATGTAAAATATTTTTGTCTCTTAGAAACTGTATCGCTGAATCTTTGTCGGGTATCTGTGCTGTTAACTGAAGGAAATTCATGATACGCAACGGTACTACTACACTTGCGATTGCGGCATACAGAGTCGCAGGGCACGCTGTCACCATAGAATAGTTGCAAAATGCGTTGGAGGGGGAAATGCGTTGTTACTGGCGATTGCTGCGTAGAGTAATTGCTCACTGCATGCTGCCACTTAACCGAAAAGATCCGAAGTCTCCATTAACATTAAGTTCCACTGTTGCACCAACCTGTAGATTACGTGCTAGTAAAATTCTTACGGCTGTTTGTGGAACCATTCGCTTACAGCAAACTCTACCTCAGCGTCCGATTTGAACCACCATCCTTTTAGTGATTCCTTACAAAAAAATTTAAGATAAGATTTTTGCCTACCCATTCATTAACTACTAGGTTCGCCACTGGTTGTAACTCTGATAGACTGTGCGTCGCCAGCCAGAAGACAGAATAAGTATGTCGAACTCGCGATATCACCTGTGCGGGTATAAACAAACCAGTAAGGTTATGTAAGATAATCTTTTTTTTATCAGTGCGAATTAGTTGTAATATCACAAGAATTAACGTAATAATAACAGTGCGACATTGATTATACAGTGTAATACAGTATAATCTCGCCTGTTGCCAGGCAATAAAATTATAATTTTTACTTCCATATTCCTTAAGGAAATGGAAGTATGGTGATGTCAAAAAAAATCGTGTTCGAGATTATTGCAGATTCTGATTCTACTACACTCAAAACATGAAAAAAAGTCGTTTTTCGAAAAGTGTGTGTGTGTGTGTGTGTGTGTGTGTCTGTGTCTGTCTGTAGATTTTTTTTTATGGCAAACGATAACTGCCGCAAATTCAAACAGAATCAAATAACTTTTTGCGTACAGCCCTGATTTGTAGAGTACTCACGACCTATTGTTTTTGGTGAAGATCGGTTGAGGGAAAGGGGTAGTTTACCTGCAACGGTTTTTTTTTATCAAGGGTAATTTTTTTGTTGGCAAACGATAACAGCCACAAATTCAAACAGAATCAAATAATGTATTGCATACAGCCCTGAATTGTAGAGTTCTCAAGACCTATTGTTTTTGGTGAAGATCGGTTAAGGGAAAGGGGTAGTTTACCTGCAACGTTTTATGATTTAACAAGGGTATTTTCTACGGCAAACGATAACAGTCGCAAATTCAAACAGAATCAAAAGATTATTTGCATACAGCCCTAAATTGTAGAGTTCTCAAGACCTATTGTTTTTGGAGAAGATCGGTTAAGGGAAAGGGGTAGTTTACCTGCAACGTTTTATGTTTTAACAAGGGTAATTTTTTCTATGACGAACGATAACTGCCGCATATTCAAACAGAATCAAATCATTTTTTGCATACGTCCCTGAATTGTAGTGATCTCAAGGCCTTTTGATTTTGGTGAAGATCGGTTAAGGGGAAGGGGTAGTTTATGTGCAACCTTTTACGTTTTAATAACAGTAAAGTACTTGAAAATTCATTTAAACTTTTTCAAACAATGGTAATTGTTAAAAATAAAATAATTTTGTTGCCAGGCAATAAATTTATAATTTTTTCATTTTAATGTAAATCATGTATGAGAGAAAATATATCGTTCGTGGCAGGCAAGCATATCTCAGTTATGTAATGTTTACGTTTCCATTTTATTATTATGACTGCCACAAAAAAAAGGCAGGGAAGACACACACACACACACACACACAAAATTCACATTATTTCTGGCCTCATTCATGTTTATTTTCTTACATTTGCACGCTTTTTAAATGGAAAGTGCCGAAACCCATACCAACATAACGCGTGCAAGCCGAAAAAGTGTCCAGCGTGGATAGCGATTTACTTCCTGTGGATCGCTGGGCAGTGTAACTGCACGTGTTTACAGAGGAACGACTCATAGACAGACTTTTCGTCTTTAGGGAATGAACCCTCTGCAAGATGCTGAGTGAGGGTCCATGAGTGACTTCGGAGCGCTCCTCCTTCTTTTCTGCGTGTTTGTTCTGTGAAACGTACACTGTAGATTCGCAGCTTTACTCTAAGCAACGCTCAATAGGAAATGTTGAAAATTTTTGTCCACGGTGTACCCTCATACACACTAAACCTGCTCTGATGTTTTAATTACGTACATCATAATATTAAAACTTTTGAAACTTGAGCACTACTTAATGGAGATCAATCATTAACTTATACAAGCCATTAATTTTATGCATATTATATATATATATATATGTGTACAACGTTATCGGCAACAAAGAAGTAGTTTTTGTTAAAATTCCTTCCCGGGATATTTGGCCGTAGTCCAATGTTTTCTACAAAACCAGACGTTTCGGCAATGCCATCGACTTCCATCATCAGTGAAAATCGAGTGCGATAACGTGAGGTGGTATACGTTAGTGACCACAGTACTGTGGTTAAGGCTGAAGCAGTAAGTAGAAAGAAGTAGTTTCTATGGTAATATTTCATTTCGAAAATGATTTTAAATCTAAATCTTAGAACATGGAAGTCATGTATGGTTCTCCATACCGATATTTTAATATGATTAATAAGAATTATGATATTAATGGACATAGTCCAAATTGTTAAAATACATTTAATATTTTTTTATTTATATGGGATTGAACTACCCCTGCCGAATTAAGTGCATATATAAATTGAACATACTTTAACCATTATATGCTTCATGTTTACCACACTTTTCTGGTGGAATGAATGGTGATAATATCCAAACATATTATTTGTCTACAGATTAATTAATTCCAATCAGAATGATCACAGTTGCACACCACTATATAAAAATTATCCCAATTAGCGCTTTTAAGCTTCACAGCCCATCGTCAGATTGGAATAGACAGGAAATTCATGAATTTCCTGTCTATTCCAATCTGACGATGGGCTGTGAAGCTTGAAAGCGCTAATTGGGATAATTTTTATATAGTGGTGTGCAACTGTGATCATTCTGATTGTGATTTCAACCACTAACACAAATTTCTTCATTAAACGTCGATTAATTAATTATCAATTAGTTTTTGTTCAATCATAACCATGTTTAGTTTGTAGATTGTAACGTTTATTTGTATCTGTTTCCTTGTATATTGCAGACTACAAGAACCCATAACCTGTTAATGTTAATTAAGGACTAAATGATGTTGATTTAATTTTAATTATAACCAAATACCCTGAGATTGAGATTGCTCATTGCAAATCTAAGAATTTAATGTAAATGCAAGGCCATCAGCCGATTATTCAAAACGATTGCGAATACTATAAAACAAAATCTAATTGTGAATAAACCATTCTTTTATTTGTTTACAACAACTTAGTTGACGAGCATCATTTATCAGAAATAATAAAACTTTTCAGGTACTCAGTTACTAAATTACAGGTGACATTACAGTTGAAAGTGACTGACTCCAACAGTAAGTAACATAAGTGATCGACAACACCTGCAAGACTATCTGACAAGGTACTTGGTATGTGAAGTGCGGAAATTCGTCAACGGAGATTCAGAATAAACAAAATAGATAAAATAAATAATAAAATCTTTAACAAGAAATAAAAAACAATTAAAGATAAAAAGATACGTTACAACGTGTGGCTATTAAACACCCCGTATACAAAAGCTTTATTACAACATAGGTTCTACATTTTTTACATTGTCTGTATTGATGAATTGAAATGTTATTTTAGAAAAATGCTGGTCACAAATCTTGAACATTTCTTCTGGTGTACAAATCTGATCTTTATACGGAAATTTTTTTCTACAGTTGTCACAAATTTTTTTCCAGGAATTAATATTATTCCTTTTTTCTTTTTACTTCTTTAGCATATTTAAGAGATATTGGTCTTAAACCTGCTTTGATGACCTTTTTGTGGACATTCTTGGGTCGCAAAACCTTTTTTGGTTATTTTCATAATATTCAGTATAGTAGAGATAATGATGTAAACATAAATTGTAACTAGGTGTCAATGTTTTTCCTAACCTCCATAAGAATTGCTTTAACTTCATCTGGTAAATTTGAAACCAACAGTATTTCTTTTTCATTTGTAAAATTTGTGTTGTGACAAACAGAATGAGTGATCAGCACCACATTACACTGTTCTTTAGGTACTAACAACTCTTCATCTGAACTCGTGATTATACATAGATACTACAGTAATAAAGAAATAAATCTTTGTTTTAAACTGCACATTAATGGTTATCAATGAAACTTAATAGTACTAAATCAGACAAAATGATTGTTGAACCAGAATTACATGAATCAGACTACTCACTGTAGTTTGTATGTTTGTTCCAAACCCTACTGTCCCCTATTACACTGTATAAATTTATAGATTATAAAAAAACTATTTTACACAAAACCACTACAAATAATGTATACACTTTTTTACAATGAACTAATTATGCACTGTTTGTATGCTACTGCAACTCTCACAACAGTGTCACAGAGCAAACTGAGGCTTAATGTACCTCTGACTGGCTGCCTGTACAGTCATGTGGTATTCATGTTGTAACTTGTAGTCCTGCCCTGTTGTAAGTCAGTCATGCACTTGCACAATATTTCAATGAAATATCAAATGTAAACTTTGTACTTAAATTTAATGATGACATTATCAAATGTAAACTTTGTACTTAAATTTAATGATGACATTAAATTACCCATGACTTTTATTTTATGCTATTATAGTACATTTCATCCTATGCCTATAAAGAAAAGTGTTATATTGAACTAATTTTGGAGCTAGATGATGACAACCAAGATGCTTACATCAATTTTATGCATCCTTACTGGCCATCAAAAACATTTTTTTGACCAGAACACAGAAATGTTGGGAGAGAGGATAAGTGCTGGGTCCCTTTTACAAACATAATTTGCTGCATAGATGTACCTGAATTAAGTGCTTAGGTGGGCCGAATGCTTTTCAGACTATCCAAAAAAAGTATTCAAAATAATATTAATGCTGTCTGGGCAAGGAAAAATTAAGTTTCATATCAATCAAGAAGCACCTGTATATACGAGGCGTGTCCGGAAAGTAAAGATACATTGCATCTAGGCCATGAGGGAATTTCTTTTTGGCGGTGGTGGTAACACTGTCGTTATTGTTATTCGATGCCGATGCATCATAGCCATTAAGAGAATAGACTTTGCTCTTTGTAGTTTGTGTTACACATATTAAAAATGACAGCGTCGATCCAAAACCCCGCTAAATGTGAAGTTCGTTCTGTGATACGTTTTCTAAACGCAGAAGGTGAATGCCCGGCGGAAATTCATAGACGAATTACAGCTGTTTATGGTGACGTTATGAATCGACAAAATGTCTCGGAAGTGGTGCCATAATTTTTCGGAAGGAAGGACTGCTGTTCACAACGAACAAAAGAGCGGTAGGCCGTCTTTGATCTCTGACGACCTTCTTCACAAAATTGAAGAAAACATTCGTAAAGATCGTCGTTTGACGATAAGAGAATTGTGTGACTTCATTCCTGAAGTGTCTAAGACGTTGATTCATGAAAATGTGACGAAAAAATTAGGCTACAAAAAATTGTGTGCGCGTTGGGTGCCCAAAATGTTAACGGACGATCACAAGAAAAATCTGATGGGTTCCACGCTCACGTTTCTCACACGTTATGCAGACAAAGGAGATGAGTTCCTGGACTCTATTGTGACTGGGGATGAAACCTGGGTTTATCACCATACTCCTGAATCGAAGCGACAATCATTGCAATGGCGCCACACACATTCCCCCAAAACCAAAAATTCAAAACATTGATTTCAGCCAAAAAAATTATGGCTTCAGTTTTTTGGGACAGGAGAGGCGTTCTCCTGGTTGACTTCATGCCCCAAGGCAAAACAGTTACTGCTACTGCAGATGCATATTGTGAGACACTGAGACATCTTCGACGGGCTATTCAAAACAAAAGGAGAGGAATGCTGACACGTGGCATCTGCCTGCTCCACGACAATGCTCGGCCCCATACTGCACGCGTGACCTCTGCGCTGCTCGGCAGTTGGAAATGGGATGTTTTGGATCACCCGCTGCATAGCCCGGACCTCGTGCCCAGTAATTTTCACTTGTTCCTTCACCTGAAACAATATCTGGCTGGAAAAAAGTTCGATGATGATGACGAGGTAAAAGAAGAGGTCATGACATGGTTCAAAGGGTTGGGGGCAGACTTCTATGACACGGGGATACAAAAGCTGGTTCCCAGACTTAATAGGTGCTTGGTTAATGGCGGTAATTATGTAGAGAAATAAAGATATATGTATTTACATAATTGTCAGTTAATGATTTGTAAATAAATATTTTTAGACCAATTATGACATTTGTATGTTTACTTTCTGGACACGCCTCGTATTATAAATATGCGGTAATACCATTTAAGACTGAAAAGGTAAGCTAACTCAACAAGTAAATACCTAAGCAAGATATTATTTTTAAAATACGGACAAATCTTTAAAATCTATATTTTTTTATTTTTGACAGGTAGTTAGGCCTTGTTACGCTGATAAGCCTAATTTTAACTGAAGGTTTTAGTACAGAAAAATATAAGCATACCTCAAGTAAAAACAATCCTCATTGACCACACAATATAGGGTACTATGCAAAATATTTAAATGAAATATCAAATATAAAATTTGTACTTAAATTATAAAATGATGTCATTAAATACCCATGACTTTTATTTTATTCTATTATATTACATTTCATCTTCTTTCAAATGAGACCTTTTTCAGCCTCATAGGACCAGACAGGAAAAAGTTATAAACATTTACATAAATGCCTGCATGGAGAAGCAATATTCACAATTGCCAACTGTGAAGTGGAAAAACAAGTTTTATATGAGTCTATATGTTATTTTTGACTTTATATTTGGAATCCTTGTGAAATTTCAAGTGAGTATTGTGAGTTTCATAACTTAATATTAAATAATAACCATAGAAGTAGAGTTTTTATTGAAAAGTGCTCTTTAGATCTCGCGCTGCGACTAACAGATCAGCTAAAAATGGACTGTTTTTCAAAAAATAATTTTAAAAAAACTAAAGAGAATTTGGCAAAAATGAAAAATACTGGTTGTTATATTTGTCCATAGATGCTGTAAAAAAAATTTCATGAAAATCTGAAGAGGGGGGGGGGGTGAAAAATTTTGTTCTGGCCGGATGATTTGATTTGGAACGACCCTCTAGACAGATAATAAATTCATCTGTGTCTAAAAACAGTTATGGCAATGATAGATATAGAACTTTTACTTATTACAGACATTTTACGTAAAGTATCTAAAACTACTTAAAATATACAAACTTAAAAATATCCTGTAACAAATATAATTTGTAAAAGGAAACCTGTTTATAGTAAAAACTGATTATGTTTCAATGCAATAAATGTTGTGTGTAACAGGTCAAGAAGAGTTTCAAGTGATAGATTTGTTTATCTCAGAAATATTTATCACAGAAGCCCATAAATGTTTTAAATCACACACACATACACACATATTAAATTATAAATATCAATCACCAGACAGGTATAATGTTAAATTGATCAAAACTCAAAAATGTACAAAATGTTCACAACAAGAAAAACCTTATTTGTTTCCCCATTGGAAATCCTTAATGCTGCTTGTTTCCAGGGATCTGAGAACATCCCAATATATTAATATACACAATAACAGTAATCCAATAGTAAAGAACAGATACAAACTAAATAAGATAATTTAGAATTGTAAATACAAGGGCTATTCAGAAAGTAAGTTCCGATATGGTATTAATGGAAACTAAGAATTTATTTACAAAACATTTTTATTGCTATTTGAAGAACACACCTTAAACTACTTTTCTATATAGTTTCTGTCATTTTTAAAACACTTCTCATAGCGAGGCACCAGCTGTTGTATGCTGTCATCATAGAAATTTCCCACCTGTGATTTGAACCATGTATTTATTAACAGCTTGTTTGACATAGTTGGTCACCAACAAAAGATTTCTCATGCTTGAAAAGGTGACATTTGCTTGGCGTGTGTTGTGGGTTGTAATGCGGACGATGAAATTTGTGCCAGCCATACTTTGTGAGGAGATGTTGCGTTGCAGCGGCAGTGTGTGTGCATGCCATGATTCATCGCAATGTCCCAGGTAAGCATCCTACATTGCTTATTCTGCTCAGACTAAGCAAAAAAATTGTATCCACCTTGGTACCATTGAATCGCTTACTGCTTCACAAGAACCGAATCACATACCTACTTTCACATGCGGCGGGTGTCTCGAATTTCGTCGACATTACAAACACGTCCAGTGAAGCTTACTCAGTGCACAGTTGTTTACAATTGGCGTTGGCTTTCAGCAAATTGGCCGCGCATGCGCAACTCGATACGGCAGCAATATTTAAAAACAGAACTTACTTTCTGAATAACCCTTGTATTATTGTCAATAATTCAAATAAGTAAAAACATAAGAGTTACATTTCTGATACAACGGCTGAACTCACCTTCATGTCAGTGGTATACAACCTACGTCACTTTGTAATTCTAGGGACAAAGATATCACCCTACTTATCCCACTGTCACTCTAAAATTTGTGTGCCTAGAAATTCTTTTTAACAAAACTTTATTTCCTGAAGGAGATTATATAAAGATAAACAGATAACAGTGAAAAGATCTGCATATTTAAAGGAAACTAGTAACTTGTCGAGTGTTGGATGTTCTTTCCACTGATAACACATGTGGACGTGTGACAAAGTCTTATGATGCTTCCAGAAGCATACTTAATTTTGTCACTGTTCTTGGGTGAAATTTTTTTATCAGATGTAACAAGTGTTGTTGGCCCTGCCACATCATCTTCACTTTCCTCTTGTTGTCGAGGATATTTGTTTTTACGCATCTGTGCTTTTGTTTAGCTGAAGAGAGAGCTGTTTTTTCTGTACCTTTGTTGATGGTAATTAGCAGTCCATCATCGTCTCTTTCTTTTGAAAGAACTGTATTCTTGTACGTCATACAAAACTTGAAGCAATGCCAGAATCACCTGTTTTTACTTTCCGTCATGGTATTTGAACTTACGATTGACTCTGTTGTCCTTAAGTATTGGCTCCTGTGTCAAGACATTTTACATAACAATAAATTTTGATAGTTTGCACAAATATTAGCACTTAAAAATGATCACTGAGTGTAATTTTTAAAGTATTAGTGCACAGCTTGAGCCTAATGGATAATTACTTGTTTGTTATTAACAAATAATAACAAACAAACAAATTTGTAAAAAGTAAAATGCACAGGTGCGCATACAAAAAAATTTAAGCCCAAGATGGCCTGAGCATCTAGTTTTGGAATAGTGGTGGCATAACTAGGAGCTGCTCTTGGGGGGGGGGGATAAGACTAGCTTTAAGTTTGGACTCCCCATTTTCCTGAGGACATATGCAAAATTCTGAATTCTTCCAATATATTATTATGAACACATTTTATAAAATATTTGTAAGGCTGCAAATATGTACAGTATTTACTAAGTGTTAAGTGATTGTCATTATTAAGAAAACAAACTTAATTTTGTTACTTTACAAATACAGTAGAACCTCATTAAGTCCGCCTGCCCCCCTTTAACTTGGATCGCTGGATTAACCCGGACCGATTTAGGAATTAATACAATGCTAAGCAGACTGATAGAAAATGAAAGAGAATGTGGCGTGATGGAGATTCTCAATGTTAAGACTGTTATTTGTATGGTTGCCTAATCTTGGGAACAAGTGGTTAGAAGCGGCCTGATAAAATCATGGAAGAAGCTGTTGCCTAGTGTGTGTGACTTCCCAGAAAACAAGATTGAACCATTGGGAGAAACAAGTGTTGAAGAAGAAGACTCCAATGAAGTCCAGACTCAAGAATTTCTGGATATGTTTCAGAAGACATGACGGTTGCTTATATTTTGATGTCAGTGACATTGAAAGTTGGTTGGAACCAGACAGTGACAGAGGTTACAACACAATTACTGATGAGGAAATCGTTGCATCCTGTTTGTTTAATGACACTGAAAATAGTGAGGAGACAGATATGGATAACAATGAACAACCAGCAGTTATGAGTCAGGTAGAAGCAGTGTCTCAGTTAAATGAACTGACGGTCTATTTTGAGTTGCAGACAGAGACAACACCGGCTGAGCTTCTCATGCTGTAAAGGATGCGTGATCGTGTGGCTTGCAAACGGTACTCAAAACTGACGCAGCAGAAGCTTACGAGTTACTTCAAGAAATAGACATTACTGTACATGTGTTTTTTATGTGTGATAACCTGTTTGTAATCTGTAAATGTATTTCAGACATGTTCTATTCAATATAAAGAAAATTTTTTAGAAGTATGTTGTCTTTTATTGATTTTTTCGACATTCTCTGGTTAGGTTCGGTTATGTTAACCCAACATTCTCTGGTTAACCAGGAATTTCGTTATCCCAGATCGGCTCTGGTCCCAATTGATCCGACTTAACAAGGTTCTACTGTATTGCAACTCCTTTTATTTCTAAAATTCTTTATAAACCTTGTTTTAACAAATGCAGCTGACGTAGAAATAGATCTACATTATGGAATTTCACTGAGGTCTTTAGTACCTCTGAGAGATTTGAACACCACCCCCAGCATGTAGTTATGCCACTGCGGTGTACACGTTCAAAACAAAGCCATGTTTATTTTCTGATAAGAACTACCAACACACATCCTTTAATGTGGGAGGGACATCTTAACCCTTTGAGTCCTAGGTTTTACCAACTCAGACTAAACCTACTGCTGGATATTTTTTGTTTTATATCATTGTCTTTCCTTCATTTCTTATTGTAATGTCTGTAAATATATTCGGCTTCCTTGGTCACTAATGTATCACCAAATATTTCGAACAAACTATGACAGAAAAACCCACCCCAAAAAGTCGTAGGGGATGATAAGTAGGGGTGTATGACCCCTTCTGTGTCTGATTTACACTACATTGTAAAGTTTGGTTAAATATTGCAAAAGTTGTCAAACATTTATAAAAAAATTGTAATCCACTACTTATCATTATTGATTTTTTTTTAGCCCTAGTTACGATACGACGGGTGGACAAGGTTGTACCATAGCACATTGTCTGTGTTCAGTTCATAGTCTGCACTATTACCATTATTCTCACAAGTCTTACTTACATATTGTTCATCAAAGTCTTCACTGTAATCAGAGTATGAATTAATAAAATACAGGTGGATTTCTTCTTCAGTAATAATACGATTATAACAAGCCATTTTTCACAATATAACAAAGAACTAACATACAATTTAGGTTAGCTAAGTACGATATATTATAAACAAGAACAAACCGGAACTGCCAGTTTGTTTGTCATGATAGTATGTAGTGTCTTAAATAAATAACACAGTGTTACTAGTACTATAATTGAAGCAATTGTTCAGGAATGGTTGTAGTAATTTAAACAAACTTTTGAAAACATACTGGTATGTTAGTAGCCTGTAACACATGTTCCATGTGGAATTTACCAGTATCTTTATAACATTAAAAGGATTAAATATCACTGGTCAAGTGGCTACTTCAGAGAAGGCCAACTCCCCTTGTACGTTCTGAAATGTTAATTTGGAGTTATATTAAACAAATCTTAAATGGTTCAGTTCACAACATTTATAGTATATCCGTCTCTCCCATAAAGTCATAGCTCCAGCCAATAATATTAAAATTGTATTAAAAGTTGACTGGATAATAGGACTGTATTACAGTGGTATTACTTTTAACACCAACTGCATATACCTAACTGCACACACGAAACGTTTATACAAACATTCGTTATTCACATTTTGAATCACTCTTGATCATGGAAGTCTTCTAAATCTTAAAGCATTTTATAAAATATGTCTATAAGTAAAACAGTCTAATTGACAAAATTATAGTTCGAAAATTTATAATTTTAAGGTGCCTGAGTGTAATACACATAAAAGATCATATCAGAAAAAAAGATTTTGTAATACAAATCTGTGGTTACAGATAATTTCTGGTAATGGTAAATTTATAAAGCTCTTTTTATACAGTCAGCTAGGTGATAAACATGTCTAGATAAGTAGTTCATGCTTGTACAGGGTGAGTGTATTCGCTGAGATTTGTTTTTTCTGCACAGTTGTGGTTCTTGGGTTCAGGCAGTTCAGCCAGTATTTCTCCACTTATAATAATGCACGGATCAGATGAGTCGATGTTGAATTCCGGCACAAGTTGTGTGCTAGAGTTATATCAAAAAGCAGCACCTCAAAGTGATAACAGTAAGGCTGTTGTTGAAATTAGCACAAGGACGCCACCAGCGGATAGTAACAAATCAGATAGTACAATTCCTTCAAAGCCTTATGAAAATTCTCAAGAACATATCTCGGAAAAATCAAATCATGAAAAACAAAGGAAAAAGCAGAAGACAAAATTGACAGTAAGAAATGTTTTAGAGCCCAAAAGTGGGACAGCACGGTTTATCAGATTTGAAGAAAAATTGCCTGAAAAGGTGGATTCTAGTAGCAAATACATTACGAACACATGTCCTGTACATGGTAGGATAGCATTCTGGGAAAACCAAGAGAGTAGTGTTGTCTAAAAATAGAAGTATTTATTGTGAATTGAAAGAGATAAATTTTCCTATTGGGCGGTAATAGAAGCATGTTTATAGTGTAAAATTTGCTTACACAAAAAATAATGTGATATATGATTTAAAAAAATAGTATTAAGCATTTGTTTGTGCGCTAAAATTAATATTGTAGCCTAGGTGAAATAATGATGTAATTCTTCCATGAATCAAGGAATAAAATGCTGCCGAATAATTTTTTATTTTGTCTCTTAGTTATTTTTAAACAAAACAGTTGTGTTAGTTTACTGTGTTTTTAAATACGTTTCAAAATTATTTTTAAGGTAAATCTGTCCACTTTATAAAATATGCTAATTTTGTAAATAACCATTATTTACAGCCAGAAAATGTAAAGGTAGTTATGCAAGTAATAATCATGAGTTATACACCAAGTATTTCTTACTGAAAGTTTTTTTTTGGGGGGGGGGGTTAGATATTTGTGAATAAAACTACAAAAATTAAAAAATAAAAGAAAAGAATACAGTATTTTATATTCATTTTCTTCTAACCGGGAAGGTAAGTGCGGAAACATAACGGTTACATTAAGGGGGGACCTTACACCCTACCTTGCCTATGTTATTTTTAGTGTCTTTATATACCTCTTTCTCAGAAACTATAAAAGATAGAGAGCTGACATTTTTACAGGTTACTTTTACAGCCTTTTGTACATGTAGGAGCAGAATTATACTTAACAAGTTTTGATTTTTTATAAGTGTCCAAAAAATTTTCTTTTTTAAGAGTAAACATTTTTTTTAATAGAGTGTGTTTCATCATAATTCAGATTCCGGATATGTAATCTTATTAAATTTAGCTACAGTAAAAATTTCAAGTCTCTACCTTTTATAGTTCCTGAGATATAGGTACATATGTGAAATAAAAACACATTTTTTCAGGAAACTCGTTTATGTTGAAGAAGATATTTTTAGTGCATTCCTGATAAAATAGTGGGCAACTAACTCTTCAGAACAGTGCAGTTCCATAATATTTGTGTTTTTCCATTTCGTATTTCTTTTTTTTTCATATCTTGTTTTCGTCTTCTTTTTTTCATCTAAGTTTAACGTTTCATCTGCTTTTCACACCAGCATTCTGTCGATTTGCCGTAATCGCACTTTACAATTTTCACTATATTTTAATCACAAAGTACCGTACTAAGCACATCCAGTTTTCCCACTGCACCTTTATTAAATGATATAACTGCATCATACACCCGTACTTTTAGTGTTGAGGTGCCAACAAAATTGGTTTTTGGCAGTCTTTTCCAAATTACCACATTGAATGATTCGTTTGGATTCTTGGTCTTTCCCAAACAGCATTTACTCAAAATGGTTTCATTAGAGAGATCTTTATAGATTGGTTTTATTTGATTTAAAACCGTTTCAGAAAGGTAATGGTAATGGCAAAAACAAATGTATACTTAAGACGTGTATATAAAAACTGCTTCGTGAATGTTCAGACTCATGAGGCAGCACGCAGTAGGCTCAGAGAATTGATGCAAATTTTCTGTGCACGAGAGTCACTTTATTATTTTTTTTAGTTTGGTTACAATTTTTAACGTGGGCATGTTATATATCATTTTGTTCAGAACATTCCAGGCTATAATAATATATATTTCAATCACTTTCTGCTACAGTCCATTTCTTGATGTATTAATACTATAATATTTATGACTAAATTTACCTCAAGATATACTTTTTTCCTTTAGGAACATGTTTCGGGAGATCTTGTTCTCCCATCTTCAGCCTTCGCCATCTTGTTTCTGGTGTAGTATTTGTGTGTTGGCTTCTGGATGTTATTGAGGTAGTTTGTTGGTCTTTGGTCCTTTAAAGTTGCATTATTGTGTGTGGTTGGTATCTGTTTTTGTATTTTGTGTATTTTCGATGTTGAGTGCTTTGAATATTGTGTCATGTTTTGTATTGATTTGTATTTGTTCTGGTATTAATTTGTTTTGTGTTTTATGTTTGTAAATCTGTAAATTTTCCCAAATGTTCATTATGGTGCCTTTGTGTGGTATATGTTTTATTAGTGTTACTTGGTTATGTTTGGGAATTCATGTCCTGTGTTTATTGCATGTGTGGCTAAATTGGATTTATATATATTTGGTTTTTTGTATGCATTTAGGTGTTCAAAATAACGTTTTTTCAGCTGTTTTTTTTGTTTGTCCTATATAACATTTATTGCAATCTTGGCATTCAATTTTGTATATACCGTTGGTTGTTGTATTATCTTTGTTGTGTGAGCTATTTAGATTTTGTAATTTATTTTTATTAGTTTTGTATGCTATTTTTATATCTGTGTTTTTAAATAGTTTGTTAGTTTTGTCATTTTATTATTTATATATGTGAATGTGGCCCATTTTTTGTTGTTGTTATTATTTATGTGTTGTTCAGTTTGATTAATTCTTAATTGTTCATTTTTTATTTTTTATTTGATTTTATTTTCTATTTTGATCATAGTATTTTTATTGTATCCATTTGCATAACCAATTTGGTATATTATATTTCTTTCTTTGTCAGTTTCTTGTTTGTTTAGGGGTATTTTGTACATTCTGTTAAATAACGAATAAAATGCTGCCATTTTATGTTGTGGTGGGTGGTCAGAATGGTTAGGTATAATGATGTTAGTGGAAGTTGGTTTTCTATATATTGCATATTGTATGTGTTTGTTGTGTCTTGTGATGGTTATGTCTAAATAGTTGATTTTGTTATGTTTTTCTTTTTCTTCTGTGAATTGTATTTTGGGATGTATGTTATTGATTTGTTTCAGTATGTTCTCTGCATTTGTGTTTTTGTTATTTGATACATATAGTCCATCATCTACATATCTTATCCATATGCCATCTGGGTCATGTGTTTTTATGATATTTTGTATTTTGGTGTCTATGTGTTGTAGGAATATTTCTGCTATTATGCATGATAATGGTGATCCCATTGCTAAACCTTCTTTCTGTTGATAAATTTTGCTATTAAATTCAAAGTAATTTTGTTTTAGTATTTGTTGGAGACTATTTTTTATTTCGGTTATATATTGTTTGTTTTCATTTTGTTCTATAAGTTTGTTTATTATTATGTCAATTGTTTCTTCTACTGGGATATTAGTGTACATGTTTGTTATGTCATATGATGTGAAAAATGTATTTTCATTTATATTTATTATTTTTAGTTTGTCTATTAATTCGTATGTATTTTTTATGTTATGATGGTTATTTGTTAGATGGTTACTTTTTAGTTTTTGTGCTATTATTCTTGCTATTTTGTATGTAGGAGCTTTTTTGAAATTGATTAATGGACGTATTGGGTTGTTTAATTTGTGTATTTTTATTAGGCTGTTCATTTTAGGTGGTTCTGGATTATTGTTTATATATATGTCTATGTTTTTATTGTTGAAAATGTTTTTATTTGTTTTTATTAGTTTTATTGTTTGTTTAAGATAGTTTTCTGTTGGGTTTTTATCTAGTTGTACGCATTTATTATTGTTGATGAAGTCTTCGGTTTTTTTGATGTAGTCTGTTTGATCAATGATTACGGTTGCTTGACTTTTGTCTGCTTTAGTTATTATTAAATTATTGTTCTTTACATTATTTTTAATTTCTTTTATTGTTTTTCTTTTGTTTATCTTTGTTTTTCATTTCGCTAGTGATTATTTTTTTAATTATATGTGTTGCTTCTGTTCTTTTTTCTTCTTGTATATTGTCTTTTATTAGGTTAATGGCAAATTCTGTTTCTACTATTAAATTTTCTAGATTTTTGTTTGCATTTTGGGTTATGTTAGTTTTTGACATATTGTTTAAATATTCTGTTTCTTTTTTGTTAAATTCTGTATTGCTGAGGTTAATGGTTCGAGGGTAAAATGTGTGTTTATTTTTGTTTTGTTGTTTTAATGTGTTAAGTTTTTTGTTGATTGTATGAGTCTTTTTGTTTTTTTCAAATCTTATTTTATTTTCTATGTTATTGTATTCATTATTCCAAGTGATTGGATGTAATAAACTTGTTAGCTCTAAGTGTAGTTTGTATATGTCTATTGTTATGCTATTTTTCTTACTGTATAATTGATTAATTTCGTTTTGTATCCATAGCCTTTGTGCTTGTTTTATAGTTTTTTGTGCAGTCATATTTTTGTTGTTTGTGTTTATGTTGATGTATTTAGGTGTTAATTTATGTTTTTGGCATTGTCTATTGAAGTATATGTTTATGTTTGTGTTCATTAGTTGTTTTTTTCGTGTTTGAAATTTGTTTAACAATTTGGTAATGTGGTTATATGGAATTGTGGTTATGTTGTTTCTGTACATGTTAATGTATATTTATGTGAGAGATGATTTGTTATCCGTTATTTGGTAGTTGATTTCACTTATTTGATATTCACTTCACTATTTTTTTTTCTCACTATACACTTTTGTTTTTGCTTTGTTTTATAACCTCACTTTTCGTTTTTTCACTGTAGGCTTATTTACCTTGTATGGTTATATTATTTCAATCACTTTCTGCTACAGTCCATTTCTTGATGTATTAATACTATAATATTTATGACTAAATTTACCTCAAGATATACTTTTTTCCTTTAGGAACATGTTTCGGGAGATCTTGTTTTCCCATCTTCAGCCTTCGCCATCTTGTTTCTGGTGTAGTATTTGTGTGTTGGCTTCTGGATGTTATTGAGGTAGTTTGTTGGTCTTTGGTCCTTTAAAGTTGCATTATTGTGTGTGGTTGTGGTATCTGTTTTTGTATTTTGTGTATATTCGATGTTAAGAGTGCTTTGAATATTGTGTCATGTTTTGTATTGATTTGTATTTGTTCTGGTATTAATTTGTTTTGTGTTTTATGTTTGTAAATCTGTAAATTTTCCCAAATGTTCATTATGGTGCCTTTGTGTGGTATATGTTTTATTAGTGTTACATTGGTTTGTTTGGGAATTCATGTCCTGTGTTTATTGCATGTGTGGCTAAATTGGATTTATATATTATAACGTACTGCTTTTTGTTAATATAGGAGAGTTAATAGCGAAAACTTTGTATGTGGCTTATTGGGGTTCGTCTTATTTAATTAAGCTCCCAATGTGGTTATGCGCCAATTCTGTAGCGTAGCGGTTTGAGATATTAAAGTTTCCGCCTCTCCGCAGTCGCCACTTATGAATTATAATAACTGAAGTTTTTTAAAAAAAATAAATAAAGTATTTTTTAATGTTACTCAATCTAAACAGAAATCGAGAGTGTGTGATTTGGGGTACAGTAGGGAAGTTGTTCAGCCTTATGAGGAAGAGAGAGTAAGTACCAATTATTTACACTCGGTTTAGACGATTTCTGATTTTTTCGAATTGTTCGCTGTGATTTAAATCAGCTGATTGTGAGACAAGTTTCCACGCCTAGTTTAACCAGCCTACACTATAGCAAAATCTGATCCGATGTGTTGATCTCTTCTGTTTTTGTGCTGAAATCTATTACAACTACCCACTACAAAAATTATAACACACTTTATTATTCAATATCATTTTTCAATAATTTTATTTATTTATATTATTGGTTTTTTTTTGTTTCCTGCCACCAAAATACAAGTATCACAATTGATCTTTCCTTAAATAAAACATAATCTTGACTTCATAGAGTAAACATGGAATTGTCTAAAGAAAAAAACATATATGGTTTTGTTTACCAAATTTTACACTATTTTCAAAAACATCAATTAATATATAATTCTTAATAATTCCCCAGGGTTCAGGGTAAGTTCTTTTTGTTATGAGATGGTCAGAAATGGATAATTACTAAGCTTTACAAATACCGAAAAAATATTAAATAAATTTGTTTATTTTTCGTTTAGTATGTAGTTCCAGGAATGGCCGTAAGAGAGCAGCGTGCTTTTGTTTACTTTAAAAAACATGTGATTAAATGACTAGTTTCGTGTTCTATATAAACGTTTTCTTCTTGAACTATTAAACGAAATGTTTATATTACCTCTCTTCGTATGGTTCTTACTAGAATGAAGCTTTTTCTCTGGTGAGGTCTGTCTTGAGTTATAATTTCTTTACCGTCTGGCTCATATTCTATCGTCAACTTGAACTATGGCGAAACCAGGTTGAATCATCAGAAGGTTTTCTTTCACCGTTTATTAAGGAGTATAACCATTTAATTTTGATAAATCATGTATGATTATATAGTGGTCATGTTGCTTTTTAATTTTGTATTAATTTTGACTCCTCCAAAGTTCCAGAAAGGTTATTTTATTAGAATTGTAGTAGCATCATTTTGTCAACTCTATCGTTTCATTCCCAATTTTTATTATTAACAATACTTGTTATTCTCGTCACTCTTAGTAACCCATAGTATTTTTATTATACAGGCAGTTTGTAATTATTATAAATTTATATTTTATTTACCGAAAAATAATTCTTTTCCATTCCGGTTTCTTTACCAATTTGGTTTACATAATAAGTTTTTGTTCATTTTCTTATGACCTTGTATACAAGTATTTGATAATTTTATTATCTTTAAATAAATTTATATATTATTATTTATTAGTCTCTCATAGTATTCCTACACTGCACTACTTCCTGTTGCCATTTCCCTCATAGTATTATTTTAATTTTTTATTATCCTTTGATATCTAAATTTTTATGTTTTTTTCTTTTTTAAAACTAACCCTAGGTTATCCTATATTATAACACAAATATTTAAAAAAATATAACATTAACTTAGGTATAACAATTGGTTGTCCATACAATATAAATATTACAATAAATAAATAAAATACAGAATCAGTTAGTAGTATTATAGTCTACTCTCATAGTTTTATAATTTCCAAACCTACAGCACAATTCTGTAATAAGTTACCTTCACTTTCACCTTTTACCTCAATGGGTACACTATAACTCACTTTACACCGTATATCACTCGAATTGTTTATCATGTTTAGTGATATACTTTAATTTAGAGCTAGTTATAGGTTACCCATTTCTGACCTTTATGTTCTTACATGATTTAATTTATTGGGACCGGGTTATGTAACGTTACATAAAGCCCCCCCACTAGAACAAATTTATTTTGGTATTACTTGTTTATTAAAATAAATTGTTGATTATTTCTATTCTCTTAATAGTCTTGGTTTTATCTTCATAATAGTGTTTCATTTCAAACTGGTTATAAACTGACTGGTAATTCACACTGGTGGTAATTGCTGTTTTCTTACTTAACTCTCTCTCTCTCTTGGAGGCAAATTCATCAATTATTTATTTCTGGGTAGTGGTACTTCCACATTTTATTTGATAAGGACTGGTCACACTGATCATATTAAACTTGTTTTAACACTCGTTTCTATTTACTTCTATAAATTCGCTTTATCAATTAAGCTTCGGTCTGCTATCTTCCTTCTATTTTCTTCATCTATACTTCTGGAATCGAATATCAATCTATACAGCTATTTTATAATTATTATCCCTTAAATATTCAATTTCCCTAACATTTTTCCCTATCTTGTGCGGTGGTACCAGTCGGGTGGCCACTCTGGGTCCATAACTCCGCTGTCCATCCTTACACCTGCTGAGACCAGGGGAACATCATCCCTGCTCATAAAAATTATTGCCGGAACATTTCTATGGTCAATACTAAAAAATAAAAAAATTATAAGTAGTAGTCAATTAGCGACTAGTACTAAACACTTTTGGGATTCTTCATACTGTAGCTGTTTGCATTTATTTATGTATTTCTTCTTCTCCTTGATTCCTTCTTCTTTTCCATTAACTAATAGCATATAACATTATTGATAGGCCTTATGTTAAAATTCTTTTGACTTTACTTCTTGTGACATATTTCTCCGTATCATTTCTTCTTATATAATCTTCAATTCCGAGAAATTCTAATTATTGTATTAATTATCATCCTCCTTCAGTTTCATTGGAGTCATTAAATTATTCTTTATTCTTCTTATCTGAGCACATTACCATCAATTGTTTTTGTTCATTTAATTTTTCTTCTGTTTGTTACCATTAAAAATATTACTTTTTCCTATTATTTCAGTTTAAATCAGTTATTTATAATTAAATTATATAATCTGCTCTTACATTTTCTTGGTGTTTTGTCTTTTTATTTTAAATTATATGGTTTCAAAATAACTTGAGTAAGATGTCCTTACATGCTTTTAGAATTTTGGGGTTTTAGTCTCTTCATTTTAAATTATATGGTTTCAAAATAACTTGAGTAAGATGTCCTTACATGCTTTTAGAATTTTGGGTTTTTTTTCCCGCTATTCAATGGGTTGCTGGGTCGGTTCTCAGAATTTCAGTCCCCTTTTCTGGTTTGTGATCATTTAGGTTAACCATGGTCCATTAATTCAGGTACTCCCTTTACTCGGATTACTGGGGTGTTCGTAACGATTTTTGTCCTTGTTAAATAGCTCTCTATCATCTGATATTGTAACTCTGCTGATATTGAATTTTCATTAACTTCAACGGTTACCATCGTTTTCCGAACTCTTTCTTCCTTTGTAACATATTCTTCTACTACCATGTCTTGTAATTTTTCTAATACACTTGTTTCTATCATATTTATATGTAGTCTATTACACCAATATGTTGGTGACATCATTTACTGGTGATGTCATTGACCTTTTATTTACTGGTATATTTAATTTTTAAATATAGATTTAGTTAAGTTTTTTCTATAACTTTTCGAAACAGTCAATTCTCTGTAATTAACGATTGGGAGATTAAGTACATTAACCAGCCCACTCTTAATCATATCTACTTCTTCCCGTGTATGTTTCCTTTTGTTAAGACGTATTATTTTTCTTTCTTTCGTTTTCTTAATTATTTGTTTCTTTACTCCCTTAATGTTAATTTCTATGGGCCTTATCTTTTCTTTCTCTCTGTTAGGTTTATCTTCATATAACAATGCACTGTGGTCTTCTTTAGTACCTTCGGAAGTGCTGTTTAATGTTTTATCCAAATTATTAAAACCGCTGTCCATTTTCTTCATAAATGTCTCCTCCTTGTATGTATCTGCTTTCTGACTAAGTGTATTAACATTTTCAAACTTCTCCCCGAAAGTTTTCCATATCTCCTTAGTGAAATTCTCCATTTTACCCTCAAATTGTTTTAAATTCCTATTATTCTCTTCAAATTTTGCATTCATCTCTTCTCTTTGTCCTTCAACAGTTTCTTTCAGTTTATGGTATTGTTCATTCATGGTTTGTTTGATATTTCCATGAATGGTTTCTATTTTTTCATTTAGTTGTTTGACTAAACTTTCCTGAATGCTATCTATTTTCTCATTGGTCTGTCTATTTTGTTCCTCCTGCTTCTTAAAATTCTCCTTATTTTCCTCATTGGTTTGTTTTAAGTTTTCCTCCTGTTTCTTAAAATTCTCCTTATTTTCCTCATTGGTTTGTTTCCAGGCTTCCTCCTGTTTTCTAAAATTTTCATCTATTTTGTTATTGGTTTGCTTTGAAGTTTCCTCCTGTTTTCTAAATTGTTCAGCCATAAATTTCATCATGTCTTGCCAATTAGGTTCTTCTCTGTCTACCGCTTTGTCTGGTTGGTCCCCTTGGGCATCATCTTCAATTATTTCCGTTTCCGGTTCCCTAACTACTTCGGTTTCTTCTTTATCACCTGTCTGTTGGTCCATTTCACTGTCCGTGACTAATTCTATTTCTTGTTCCTGTCCACCTTCTTCAATCTCCTTTTCTTCTGCCCTCTTCTTCGATTTGCCTCGGGTATTATGCATTTCTTGTTTTCTCATAACTGCCAACGATAATTAGATTTTTTGGTATATATTTTTATTAAATTTCAAAATTCTTTTCTAATTACAGCCCTTTTACGTTGAGCGCCAATTCTGTAACGTTCTGCCGAGACGTCCTCGTTTTCGTTTAAGCCCCACGTTGCAGGCGGCAATTCTGTAACGTGCTGCTTTTTGTTAATATAGGAGAGTTAATAGCGAAAACTTTGTATGTGGCTTATTGGGGTTCGTCTTATTTAATTAAGCTCCCAATGTGGTTATGCGCCAATTCTGTAGCGTAGCGGTTTGAGATATTAAAGTTTCCGCCTCTCCGCAGTCGCCACTTATGAATTATAATAACTGAAGTTTTTAAAAAAAAATAAAGTATTTTTTAATGTTACTCAATCTAAACAGAAATCGAGAGTGTGTGATTTGGGGTACAGGAGGGAAGTTGTTCAGCCTTATGAGGAAGAGAGAGTAAGTACCAATTATTTACACTCGGTTTAGACAATTTCTGATTTTTTCGAATTGTTCGCTGTGATTTAAATCAGCTGATTGTGAGACAAGTTTCCACGCCTAGTTTAACCAGCCTACACTATAGCAAAATCTGATCCGATGTGTTGATCTCTTCTGTTTTTGTGCTGAAATCTATTACAACTACCCACTACAAAAATTATAACACACTTTATTATTCAATATCATTTTTCAATAATATTATTTATTTATATTATTGGTTTTTTTTGTTTCCTGCCACCAAAATACAAGTATCACAATTGATCTTTCCTTAAATAAAACATAATCTCAACTTCATAGAGTAAACATGGAATTGTCTAAAGAAAAAAACATATATGGTTTTGTTTACCAAATTTTACACTATTTTCAAAAACATCAATTAATATATAATTCTTAATAATTCCCCAGGGTTCAGGGTAAGTTCTTTTTGTTATGAGATGGTCAGAAATGGATAATTACTAAGCTTTACAAATACCGAAAAAATATTAAATAAATTTGTTTATTTTTCGTTTAGTATGTAGTTCCAGGAATGGCCGTAAGAGAGCAGCGTGCTTTTGTTTACTTTAAAAAACATGTGATTAAATGACTAGTTTCGTGTTCTATATAAACGTTTTCTTCTTGAACTATTAAACGAAATGTTTATATTACCTCTCTTCGTATGGTTCTTACTAGAATGAAGCTTTTTCTCTGGTGAGGTCTGTCTTGAGTTATAATTTCTTTACCGTCTGGCTCATATTCTATCGTCAACTTGAACTATGGCGAAACCAGGTTGAATCATCATCAGGTTTTCTTTCACCGTTTATTAAGGAGTATAACCATTTAATTTTGATAAATCATGTATGATTATATAGTGGTCATGTTGCTTTTTAATTTTGTATTAATTTTGACTCCTCCAAAGTTCCAGAAAGGTTATTTTATTAGAATTGTAGTAGCATCATTTTGTCAACTCTATCGTTTCATTCCCAATTTTTATTATTAACAATACTTGTTATTCTCGTCACTCTTAGTAACCCATAGTATTTTTATTATACAGGCAGTTTGTAATTATTATAAATTTATATTTTATTTACCGAAAAATAATTCTTTTCCATTCCGGTTTCTTTACCAATTTGGTTTACATAATAAGTTTTTGTTCATTTTCTTATGACCTTGTATATAAGTATTTGATAATTTTATTATCTTTAAATAAATTTATATATTATTATTTATTAGTCTCTCATAGTATTCCTACACTGCACTACTTCCTGTTGCCATTTCCCTCATAGTATTATTTTAATTTTTTATTATCCTTTGATATCTAAATTTTTATGTTTTTTTCTTTTTTAAAACTAACCCTGGGTTATCCTATATTATAACACAAATATTTAAAAAAATATAACATTAACTTAGGTATAACAATTGGTTGTCCATACAATATAAATATTACAATAAATAAATAAAATACAGAATCAGTTAGTAGTATTATAGTCTACTCTCATAGTTTTATAATTCCCAAACCTACAGCACAATTCTGTAATAAGTTACCTTCACTTTCACCTTTTACCTCAATGGGTACACTATAACTCACTTTGCACCGTATATCACTCGAATTGTTTATCATGTTTAGTGATATACTTTAATTTAGAGCTAGTTATAGGTTACCCATTTCTGACCTTTATGTTCTTACATGATTTAATTTATTGGGACCGGGTTATGTAACGTTACATAAAGCCCCCCCACTAGAACAAATTTATTTTGGTATTACTTGTTTATTAAAATAAATTGTTGATTATTTCTATTCTCTTAATAGTCTTGGTTTTATCTTCATAATAGTGTTTCATTTCAAACTGGTTATAAACTGACTGGTAATTCACACTGGTGGTAATTGCTGTTTTCTTACTTAACTCTCTCTCTCTTGGAGGCAAATTCATCAATTATTTATTTCTGGGTAGTGGTACTTCCACATTTTATTTGATAAGGACTGGTCACACTGATCATATTAAACTTGTTTTAACACTCGTTTCTATTTACTTCTATAAATTCGCTTTATCAATTAAGCTTCGGTCTGCTATCTTCCTTCTATTTTCTTCATCTATACTTCTGGAATCTAATATCAATCTATACAGCTATTTTATAATTATTATCCCTTAAATATTCAATTTCCCTAACATTTTTCCCTATTTTGTGCGGTGGTACCAGTCGGGTGGCCACTCTGGGTCCATAACTCCGCTGTCCATCCTTACACCTGCTGAGACCAGGGGAACATCATCCCTGCTCATAAAAATTATTGCCGGAACATTTCTATGGTCAATACTAAAAAATAAAAAAATTATAAGTAGTAGTCAATTAGCGACTAGTACTAAACACTTTTGGGATTCTTCATACTGTAGCTGTTTGCATTTATTTATATATTTCTTCTTCTCCTTGATTCCTTCTTCTTTTCCATTAACTAATAGCATATAACATTATTGATAGGCCTTATGTTAAAATTCTTTTGACTTTACTTCTTGTGACATATTTCTCCATATCATTTCTTCTTATATAATCTTCAATTCCGAGAAATTCTAATTATTGTATTAATTATCATCCTCCTTCAGTTTGATTGGAGTCATTAAATTATTCTTTATTCTTCTTATCTGAGCACATTACCATCAATTGTTTTTGTTCATTTAATTTTTCTTCTGTTTGTTACCATTAAAAATATTACTTTTTCCTATTATTTCAGTTTAAATCAGTTATTTATAATTAAATTATATAATCTGCTCTTACATTTTCTTGGTGTTTTGTCTTTTTATTTTAAATTATATGGTTTCAAAATAACTTGAGTAAGATGTCCTTACATGCTTTTAGAATTTTGGGGTTTTAGTCTCTTCATTTTAAATTATATGGTTTCAAAATAACTTGAGTAAGATGTCCTTACATGCTTTTAGAATTTTGGGGTTTTAGTCTCTTCACTTTTAAATTATATGGTTTCAAAATAACTTGAGTAAGATGTCCTTACATGCTTTTAGAATTTTGGGTTTTTTTTCCCGCTATTCAATGGGTTGCTGGGTCGGTTCTCAGAATTTCAGTCCCCTTTTCTGGTTTGTGATCATTTAGGTTAACCATGGTCCATTAATTCAGGTACTCCCTTTACTCGGATTACTGGGGTGTTCGTAACGATTTTTGTCCTTGTTAAATAGCTCTCTATCATCTGATATTGTAACTCTGCTGATATTGAATTTTCATTAACTTCAACGGTTACCATCGTTTTCCGAACTCTTTCTTCCTTTGTAACATATTCTTCTACTACCATGTCTTGTAATTTTTCTAATACACTTGTTTCTATCATATTTATATGTAGTCTATTACACCAATATGTTGGTGACATCATTTACTGGTGATGTCATTGACCTTTTATTTACTGGTATATTTAATTTTTAAATATAGATTTAGTTAAGTTTTTTCTATAACTTTTCGAAACAGTCAATTCTCTGTAATTAACGATTGGGAGATTAAGTACATTAACCAGCCCACTCTTAATCATATCTACTTCTTCCCGTGTATGTTTCCTTTTGTTAAGACGTATTATTTTTCTTTCTTTCGTTTTCTTAATTATTTGTTTCTTTACTCCCTTAATGTTAATTTCTATGGGCCTTATCTTTTCTTTCTCTCTGTTAGGTTTATCTTCATATAACAATGCACTGTGGTCTTCTTTAGTACCTTCGGAAGTGCTGTTTAATGTTTTATCCAAATTATTAAAACCGCTGTCCATTTTCTTCATAAATGTCTCCTCCTTGTATGTATCTGCTTTCTGACTAAGTGTATTAACATTTTCAAACTTCTCCCCGAAAGTTTTCCATATCTCCTTAGTGAAATTCTCCATTTTACCCTCAAATTGTTTTAAATTCCTATTATTCTCTTCAAATTTTGCATTCATCTCTTCTCTTTGTCCTTCAACAGTTTCTTTCAGTTTATGGTATTGTTCATTCATGGTTTGTTTGATATTTCCATGAATGGTTTCTATTTTTTCATTTAGTTGTTTGACTAAACTTTCCTGAATGCTATCTATTTTCTCATTGGTCTGTCTATTTTGTTCCTCCTGCTTCTTAAAATTCTCCTTATTTTCCTCATTGGTTTGTTTTAAGTTTTCCTCCTGTTTCTTAAAATTCTCCTTATTTTCCTCATTGGTTTGTTTCAAGGCTTCCTCCTGTTTTCTAAAATTTTCATCTATTTTGTTATTGGTTTGCTTTGAAGTTTCCTCCTGTTTTCTAAATTGTTCAGCCATAAATTTCATCATGTCTTGCCAATTAGGTTCTTCTCTGTCTACCGCTTTGTCTGGTTGGTCCCCTTGGGCATCATCTTCAATTATTTCCGTTTCCGGTTCCCTAACTACTTCGGTTTCTTCTTTATCACCTGTCTGTTGGTCCATTTCACTGTCCGTGACTAATTCTATTTCTTGTTCCTGTCCACCTTCTTCAATCTCCTTTTCTTCTGCCCTCTTCTTCGATTTGCCTCGGGTATTATGCATTTCTTGTTTTCTCATAACTGCCAACGATAATTAGATTTTTTGGTATATATTTTTATTAAATTTCAAAATTCTTTTCTAATTACAGCCCTTTTACGTTGAGCGCCAATTCTGTAACGTTCTGCCGAGACGTCCTCGTTTTCGTTTAAGCCCCACGTTGCAGGCGGCAATTCTGTAACGTGCTGCTTTTTGTTAATATAGGAGAGTTAATAGCGAAAACTTTGTATGTGGCTTATTGGGGTTCGTCTTATTTAATTAAGCTCCCAATGTGGTTATGCGCCAATTCTGTAGCGTAGCGGTTTGAGATATTAAAGTTTCCGCCTCTCCGCAGTCGCCACTTATGAATTATAATAACTGAAGTTTTTAAAAAAAAATAAAGTATTTTTTAATGTTACTCAATCTAAACAGAAATCGAGAGTGTGTGATTTGGGGTACAGGAGGGAAGTTGTTCAGCCTTATGAGGAAGAGAGAGTAAGTACCAATTATTTACACTCGGTTTAGACAATTTCTGATTTTTTCGAATTGTTCGCTGTGATTTAAATCAGCTGATTGTGAGACAAGTTTCCACGCCTAGTTTAACCAGCCTACACTATAGCAAAATCTGATCCGATGTGTTGATCTCTTCTGTTTTTGTGCTGAAATCTATTACAACTACCCACTACAAAAATTATAACACACTTTATTATTCAATATCATTTTTCAATAATATTATTAATTTATATTATTGGTTTTTTTTGTTTCCTGCCACCAAAATACAAGTATCACAATTGATCTTTCCTTAAATAAAACATAATCTCAACTTCATAGAGTAAACATGGAATTGTCTAAAGAAAAAAACATATATGGTTTTGTTTACCAAATTTTACACTGTTTTCAAAAACATCAATTAATATATAATTCTTAATAATTCCCCAGGGTTCAGGGTAAGTTCTTTTTGTTATGAGATGGTCAGAAATGGATAATTACTAAGCTTTACAAATACCGAAAAAATATTAAATAAATTTGTTTATTTTTCGTTTAGTATGTAGTTCCAGGAATGGCCGTAAGAGAGCAGCGTGCTTTTGTTTACTTTAAAAAACATGTGATTAAATGACTAGTTTCGTGTTCTATATAAATGTTTTCTTCTTGAACTATTAAACGAAATGTTTATATTACCTCTCTTCGTATGGTTCTTACTAGAATGAAGCTTTTTCTCTGGTGAGGTCTGTCTTGAGTTATAATTTCTTTACCGTCTGGCTCATATTCTATCGTCAACTTGAACTATGGCGAAACCAGGTTGAATCATCATCAGGTTTTCTTTCACCGTTTATTAAGGAGTATAACCATTTAATTTTGATAAATCATGTATGATTATATAGTGGTCATGTTGCTTTTTAATTTTGTATTAATTTTGACTCCTCCAAAGTTCCAGAAAGGTTATTTTATTAGAATTGTAGTAGCATCATTTTGTCAACTCTATCGTTTCATTCCCAATTTTTATTATTAACAATACTTGTTATTCTCGTCACTCTTAGTAACCCATAGTATTTTTATTATACAGGCAGTTTGTAATTATTATAAATTTATATTTTATTTACCGAAAAATAATTCTTTTCCATTCCGGTTTCTTTACCAATTTGGTTTACATAATAAGTTTTTGTTCATTTTCTTATGACCTTGTATATAAGTATTTGATAATTTTATTATCTTTAAATAAATTTATATATTATTATTTATTAGTCTCTCATAGTATTCCTACACTGCACTACTTCCTGTTGCCATTTCCCTCATAGTATTATTTTAATTTTTTATTATCCTTTGATATCTAAATTTTTATGTTTTTTTCTTTTTTAAAACTAACCCTGGGTTATCCTATATTATAACACAAATATTTAAAAAAATATAACATTAACTTAGGTATAACAATTGGTTGTCCATACAATATAAATATTACAATAAATAAATAAAATACAGAATCAGTTAGTAGTATTATAGTCTACTCTCATAGTTTTATAATTCCCAAACCTACAGCACAATTCTGTAATAAGTTACCTTCACTTTCACCTTTTACCTCAATGGGTACACTATAACTCACTTTGCACCGTATATCACTCGAATTGTTTATCATGTTTAGTGATATACTTTAATTTAGAGCTAGTTATAGGTTACCCATTTCTGACCTTTATGTTCTTACATGATTTAATTTATTGGGACCGGGTTATGTAACGTTACATAAAGCCCCCCCACTAGAACAAATTTATTTTGGTATTACTTGTTTATTAAAATAAATTGTTGATTATTTCTATTCTCTTAATAGTCTTGGTTTTATCTTCATAATAGTGTTTCATTTCAAACTGGTTATAAACTGACTGGTAATTCACACTGGTGGTAATTGCTGTTTTCTTACTTAACTCTCTCTCTCTTGGAGGCAAATTCATCAATTATTTATTTCTGGGTAGTGGTACTTCCACATTTTATTTGATAAGGACTGGTCACACTGATCATATTAAACTTGTTTTAACACTCGTTTCTATTTACTTCTATAAATTCGCTTTATCAATTAAGCTTCGGTCTGCTATCTTCCTTCTATTTTCTTCATCTATACTTCTGGAATCGAATATCAATCTATACAGCTATTTTATAATTATTATCCCTTAAATATTCAATTTCCCTAACATTTTTCCCTATCTTGTGCGGTGGTACCAGTCGGGTGGCCACTCTGGGTCCATAACTCCGCTGTCCATCCTTACACCTGCTGAGACCAGGGGAACATCATCCCTGCTCATAAAAATTATTGCCGGAACATTTCTATGGTCAATACTAAAAAATAAAAAAATTATAAGTAGTAGTCAATTAGCGACTAGTACTAAACACTTTTGGGATTCTTCATACTGTAGCTGTTTGCATTTATTTATATATTTCTTCTTCTCCTTGATTCCTTCTTCTTTTCCATTAACTAATAGCATATAACATTATTGATAGGCCTTATGTTAAAATTCTTTTGACTTTACTTCTTGTGACATATTTCTCCGTATCATTTCTTCTTATATAATCTTCAATTCCGAGAAATTCTAATTATTGTATTAATTATCATCCTCCTTCAGTTTGATTGGAGTCATTAAATTATTCTTTATTCTTCTTATCTGAGCACATTACCATCAATTGTTTTTGTTCATTTAATTTTTCTTCTGTTTGTTACCATTAAAAATATTACTTTTTCCTATTATTTCAGTTTAAATCAGTTATTTATAATTAAATTATATAATCTGCTCTTACATTTTCTTGGTGTTTTGTCTTTTTATTTTAAATTATATGGTTTCAAAATAACTTGAGTAAGATGTCCTTACATGCTTTTAGAATTTTGGGGTTTTAGTCTCTTCATTTTAAATTATATGGTTTCAAAATAACTTGAGTAAGATGTCCTTACATGCTTTTAGAATTTTGGGGTTTTAGTCTCTTCACTTTTAAATTATATGGTTTCAAAATAACTTGAGTAAGATGTCCTTACATGCTTTTAGAATTTTGGGTTTTTTTCCCGCTATTCAATGGGTTGCTGGGTCGGTTCTCAGAATTTCAGTCCCCTTTTCTGGTTTGTGATCATTTAGGTTAACCATGGTCCATTAATTCAGGTACTCCCTTTACTCGGATTACTGGGGTGTTCGTAACGATTTTTGTCCTTGTTAAATAGCTCTCTATCATCTGATATTGTAACTCTGCTGATATTGAATTTTCATTAACTTCAACGGTTACCATCGTTTTCCGAACTCTTTCTTCCTTTGTAACATATTCTTCTACTACCATGTCTTGTAATTTTTCTAATACACTTGTTTCTATCATATTTATATGTAGTCTATTACACCAATATGTTGGTGACATCATTTACTGGTGATGTCATTGACCTTTTATTTACTGGTATATTTAATTTTTAAATATAGATTTAGTTAAGTTTTTTCTATAACTTTTCGAAACAGTCAATTCTCTGTAATTAACGATTGGGAGATTAAGTACATTAACCAGCCCACTCTTAATCATATCTACTTCTTCCCGTGTATGTTTCCTTTTGTTAAGACGTATTATTTTTCTTTCTTTCGTTTTCTTAATTATTTGTTTCTTTACTCCCTTAATGTTAATTTCTATGGGCCTTATCTTTTCTTTCTCTCTGTTAGGTTTATCTTCATATAACAATGCACTGTGGTCTTCTTTAGTACCTTCGGAAGTGCTGTTTAATGTTTTATCCAAATTATTAAAACCGCTGTCCATTTTCTTCATAAATGTCTCCTCCTTGTATGTATCTGCTTTCTGACTAAGTGTATTAACATTTTCAAACTTCTCCCCGAAAGTTTTCCATATCTCCTTAGTGAAATTCTCCATTTTACCCTCAAATTGTTTTAAATTCCTATTATTCTCTTCAAATTTTGCATTCATCTCTTCTCTTTGTCCTTCAACAGTTTCTTTCAGTTTATGGTATTGTTCATTCATGGTTTGTTTGATATTTCCATGAATGGTTTCTATTTTTTCATTTAGTTGTTTGACTAAACTTTCCTGAATGCTATCTATTTTCTCATTGGTCTGTCTATTTTGTTCCTCCTGCTTCTTAAAATTCTCCTTATTTTCCTCATTGGTTTGTTTTAAGTTTTCCTCCTGTTTCTTAAAATTCTCCTTATTTTCCTCATTGGTTTGTTTCAAGGCTTCCTCCTGTTTTCTAAAATTTTCATCTATTTTGTTATTGGTTTGCTTTGAAGTTTCCTCCTGTTTCCTAAATTGTTCAGCCATAAATTTCATCATGTCTTGCCAATTAGGTTCTTCTCTGTCTACCGCTTTGTCTGGTTGGTCCCCTTGGGCATCATCTTCAATTATTTCCGTTTCCGGTTCCCTAACTACTTCGGTTTCTTCTTTATCACCTGTCTGTTGGTCCATTTCACTGTCCGTGACTAATTCTATTTCTTGTTCCTGTCCACCTTCTTCAATCTCCTTTTCTTCTGCCCTCTTCTTCGATTTGCCTCGGGTATTATGCATTTCTTGTTTTCTCATAACTGCCAACGATAATTAGATTTTTTGGTATATATTTTTATTAAATTTCAAAATTCTTTTCTAATTACAGCCCTTTTACGTTGAGCGCCAATTCTGTAACGTTCTGCCGAGACGTCCTCGTTTTCGTTTAAGCCCCACGTTGCAGGCGGCAATTCTGTAACGTGCTGCTTTTTGTTAATATAGGAGAGTTAATAGTGAAAACTTTGTATGTGGCTTATTGGGGTTCGTCTTATTTAATTAAGCTCCCAATGTGGTTATGCGCCAATTCTGTAGCGTAGCGGTTTGAGATATTAAAGTTTCCGCCTCTCCGCAGTCGCCACTTATGAATTATAATAACTGAAGTTTTTAAAAAAAAATAAAGTATTTTTTAATGTTACTCAATCTAAACAGAAATCGAGAGTGTGTGATTTGGGGTACAGGAGGGAAGTTGTTCAGCCTTATGAGGAAGAGAGAGTAAGTACCAATTATTTACACTCGGTTTAGACAATTTCTGATTTTTTCGAATTGTTCGCTGTGATTTAAATCAGCTGATTGTGAGACAAGTTTCCACGCCTAGTTTAACCAGCCTACACTATAGCAAAATCTGATCCGATGTGTTGATCTCTTCTGTTTTTGTGCTGAAATCTATTACAACTACCCACTACAAAAATTATAACACACTTTATTATTCAATATCATTTTTCAATAATATTATTAATTTATATTATTGGTTTTTTTTGTTTCCTGCCACCAAAATACAAGTATCACAATTGATCTTTCCTTAAATAAAACATAATCTCAACTTCATAGAGTAAACATGGAATTGTCTAAAGAAAAAAACATATATGGTTTTGTTTACCAAATTTTACACTGTTTTCAAAAACATCAATTAATATATAATTCTTAATAATTCCCCAGGGTTCAGGGTAAGTTCTTTTTGTTATGAGATGGTCAGAAATGGATAATTACTAAGCTTTACAAATACCGAAAAAATATTAAATAAATTTGTTTATTTTTCGTTTAGTATGTAGTTCCAGGAATGGCCGTAAGAGAGCAGCGTGCTTTTGTTTACTTTAAAAAACATGTGATTAAATGACTAGTTTCGTGTTCTATATAAACGTTTTCTTCTTGAACTATTAAACGAAATGTTTATATTACCTCTCTTCGTATGGTTCTTACTAGAATGAAGCTTTTTCTCTGGTGAGGTCTGTCTTGAGTTATAATTTCTTTACCGTCTGGCTCATATTCTATCGTCAACTTGAACTATGGCGAAACCAGGTTGAATCATCAGAAGGTTTTCTTTCACCGTTTATTAAGGAGTATAACCATTTAATTTTGATAAATCATGTATGATTATATAGTGGTCATGTTGCTTTTTAATTTTGTATTAATTTTGACTCCTCCAAAGTTCCAGAAAGGTTATTTTATTAGAATTGTAGTAGCATCATTTTGTCAACTCTATCGTTTCATTCCCAATTTTTATTATTAACAATACTTGTTATTCTCGTCACTCTTAGTAACCCATAGTATTTTTATTATACAGGCAGTTTGTAATTATTATAAATTTATATTTTATTTACCGAAAAATAATTCTTTTCCATTCCGGTTTCTTTACCAATTTGGTTTACATAATAAGTTTTTGTTCATTTTCTTATGACCTTGTATATAAGTATTTGATAATTTTATTATCTTTAAATAAATTTATATATTATTATTTATTAGTCTCTCATAGTATTCCTACACTGCACTACTTCCTGTTGCCATTTCCCTCATAGTATTATTTTAATTTTTTATTATCCTTTGATATCTAAATTTTTATGTTTTTTTCTTTTTTAAAACTAACCCTGGGTTATCCTATATTATAACACAAATATTTAAAAAAATATAACATTAACTTAGGTATAACAATTGGTTGTCCATACAATATAAATATTACAATAAATAAATAAAATACAGAATCAGTTAGTAGTATTATAGTCTACTCTCATAGTTTTATAATTCCCAAACCTACAGCACAATTCTGTAATAAGTTACCTTCACTTTCACCTTTTACCTCTATGGGTACACTATAACTCACTTTGCACCGTATATCACTCGAATTGTTTATCATGTTTAGTGATATACTTTAATTTAGAGCTAGTTATAGGTTACCCATTTCTGACCTTTATGTTCTTACATGATTTAATTTATTGGGACCGGGTTATGTAACGTTACATAAAGCCCCCCCACTAGAACAAATTTATTTTGGTATTACTTGTTTATTAAAATAAATTGTTGATTATTTCTATTCTCTTAATAGTCTTGGTTTTATCTTCATAATAGTGTTTCATTTCAAACTGGTTATAAACTGACTGGTAATTCACACTGGTGGTAATTGCTGTTTTCTTACTTAACTCTCTCTCTCTTGGAGGCAAATTCATCAATTATTTATTTCTGGGTAGTGGTACTTCCACATTTTATTTGATAAGGACTGGTCACACTGATCATATTAAACTTGTTTTAACACTCGTTTCTATTTACTTCTATAAATTCGCTTTATCAATTAAGCTTCGGTCTGCTATCTTCCTTCTATTTTCTTCATCTATACTTCTGGAATCGAATATCAATCTATACAGCTATTTTATAATTATTATCCCTTAAATATTCAATTTCCCTAACATTTTTCCCTATCTTGTGCGGTGGTACCAGTCGGGTGGCCACTCTGGGTCCATAACTCCGCTGTCCATCCTTACACCTGCTGAGACCAGGGGAACATCATCCCTGCTCATAAAAATTATTGCCGGAACATTTCTATGGTCAATACTAAAAAATAAAAAAATTATAAGTAGTAGTCAATTAGCGACTAG
Organism: Magicicada septendecula; assembly: GCA_034769895.1. NCBI lineage: Eukaryota > Metazoa > Arthropoda > Insecta > Hemiptera > Cicadidae > Magicicada > Magicicada septendecula. The sequence continues at coordinate 63,477,901 of CM068371.1, read as the reverse complement.
TACTAAACACTTTTGGGATTCTTCATACTGTAGCTGTTTGCATTTATTTGTATATTTCTTCTTCTCCTTGATTCCTTCTTCTTTTCCATTAACTAATAGCATATAACATTATTGATAGGCCTTATGTTAAAATTCTTTTGACTTTACTTCTTGTGACATATTTCTCCGTATCATTTCTTCTTATATAATCTTCAATTCCGAGAAATTCTAATTATTGTATTAATTATCATCCTCCTTCAGTTTGATTGGAGTCATTAAATTATTCTTTATTGTTCTTATCTGAGCACATTACCATCAATTGTTTTTGTTCATTTAATTTTTCTTCTGTTTGTTACCATTAAAAATATTACTTTTTCCTATTATTTCAGTTTAAATCAGTTATTTATAATTAAATTATATAATCTGCTCTTACATTTTCTTGGTGTTTTGTCTTTTTATTTTAAATTATATGGTTTCAAAATAACTTGAGTAAGATGTCCTTACATGCTTTTAGAATTTTGGGGTTTTAGTCTCTTCATTTTAAATTATATGGTTTCAAAATAACTTGAGTAAGATGTCCGTACATGCTTTTAGAATTTTGGGGTTTTAGTCTCTTCACTTTTAAATTATATGGTTTCAAAATAACTTGAGTAAGATGTCCTTACATGCTTTTAGAATTTTGGGTTTTTTTTCCCGCTATTCAATGGGTTGCTGGGTCGGTTCTCAGAATTTCAGTCCCCTTTTCTGGTTTGTGATCATTTAGGTTAACCATGGTCCATTAATTCAGGTACTCCCTTTACTCGGATTACTGGGGTGTTCGTAACGATTTTTGTCCTTGTTAAATAGCTCTCTATCATCTGATATTGTAACTCTGCTGATATTGAATTTTCATTAACTTCAACGGTTACCATCGTTTTCCGAACTCTTTCTTCCTTTGTAACATATTCTTCTACTACCATGTCTTGTAATTTTTCTAATACACTTGTTTCTATCATATTTATATGTAGTCTATTACACCAATATGTTGGTGACATCATTTACTGGTGATGTCATTGACCTTTTATTTACTGGTATATTTAATTTTTAAATATAGATTTAGTTAAGTTTTTTCTATAACTTTTCGAAACAGTCAATTCTCTGTAATTAACGATTGGGAGATTAAGTACATTAACCAGCCCACTCTTAATCATATCTACTTCTTCCCGTGTATGTTTCCTTTTGTTAAGACGTATTATTTTTCTTTCTTTCGTTTTCTTAATTATTTGTTTCTTTACTCCCTTAATGTTAATTTCTATGGGCCTTATCTTTTCTTTCTCTCTGTTAGGTTTATCTTCATATAACAATGCACTGTGGTCTTCTTTAGTACCTTCGGAAGTGCTGTTTAATGTTTTATCCAAATTATTAAAACCGCTGTCCATTTTCTTCATAAATGTCTCCTCCTTGTATGTATCTGCTTTCTGACTAAGTGTATTAACATTTTCAAACTTCTCCCCGAAAGTTTTCCATATCTCCTTAGTGAAATTCTCCATTTTACCCTCAAATTGTTTTAAATTCCTATTATTCTCTTCAAATTTTGCATTCATCTCTTCTCTTTGTCCTTCAACAGTTTCTTTCAGTTTATGGTATTGTTCATTCATGGTTTGTTTGATATTTCCATGAATGGTTTCTATTTTTTCATTTAGTTGTTTGACTAAACTTTCCTGAATGCTATCTATTTTCTCATTGGTCTGTCTATTTTGTTCCTCCTGCTTCTTAAAATTCTCCTTATTTTCCTCATTGGTTTGTTTTAAGTTTTCCTCCTGTTTCTTAAAATTCTCCTTATTTTCCTCATTGGTTTGTTTCAAGGCTTCCTCCTGTTTTCTAAAATTTTCATCTATTTTGTTATTGGTTTGCTTTGAAGTTTCCTCCTGTTTCCTAAATTGTTCAGCCATAAATTTCATCATGTCTTGCCAATTAGGTTCTTCTCTGTCTACCGCTTTGTCTGGTTGGTCCCCTTGGGCATCATCTTCAATTATTTCCGTTTCCGGTTCCCTAACTACTTCGGTTTCTTCTTTATCACCTGTCTGTTGGTCCATTTCACTGTCCGTGACTAATTCTATTTCTTGTTCCTGTCCACCTTCTTCAATCTCCTTTTCTTCTGCCCTCTTCTTCGATTTGCCTCGGGTATTATGCATTTCTTGTTTTCTCATAACTGCCAACGATAATTAGATTTTTTGGTATATATTTTTATTAAATTTCAAAATTCTTTTCTAATTACAGCCCTTTTACGTTGAGCGCCAATTCTGTAACGTTCTGCCGAGACGTCCTCGTTTTCGTTTAAGCCCCACGTTGCAGGCGGCAATTCTGTAACGTGCTGCTTTTTGTTAATATAGGAGAGTTAATAGTGAAAACTTTGTATGTGGCTTATTGGGGTTCGTCTTATTTAATTAAGCTCCCAATGTGGTTATGCGCCAATTCTGTAGCGTAGCGGTTTGAGATATTAAAGTTTCCGCCTCTCCGCAGTCGCCACTTATGAATTATAATAACTGAAGTTTTTAAAAAAAAATAAAGTATTTTTTAATGTTACTCAATCTAAACAGAAATCGAGAGTGTGTGATTTGGGGTACAGGAGGGAAGTTGTTCAGCCTTATGAGGAAGAGAGAGTAAGTACCAATTATTTACACTCGGTTTAGACAATTTCTGATTTTTTCGAATTGTTCGCTGTGATTTAAATCAGCTGATTGTGAGACAAGTTTCCACGCCTAGTTTAACCAGCCTACACTATAGCAAAATCTGATCCGATGTGTTGATCTCTTCTGTTTTTGTGCTGAAATCTATTACAACTACCCACTACAAAAATTATAACACACTTTATTATTCAATATCATTTTTCAATAATATTATTAATTTATATTATTGGTTTTTTTTGTTTCCTGCCACCAAAATACAAGTATCACAATTGATCTTTCCTTAAATAAAACATAATCTCAACTTCATAGAGTAAACATGGAATTGTCTAAAGAAAAAAACATATATGGTTTTGTTTACCAAATTTTACACTGTTTTCAAAAACATCAATTAATATATAATTCTTAATAATTCCCCAGGGTTCAGGGTAAGTTCTTTTTGTTATGAGATGGTCAGAAATGGATAATTACTAAGCTTTACAAATACCGAAAAAATATTAAATAAATTTGTTTATTTTTCGTTTAGTATGTAGTTCCAGGAATGGCCGTAAGAGAGCAGCGTGCTTTTGTTTACTTTAAAAAACATGTGATTAAATGACTAGTTTCGTGTTCTATATAAACGTTTTCTTCTTGAACTATTAAACGAAATGTTTATATTACCTCTCTTCGTATGGTTCTTACTAGAATGAAGCTTTTTCTCTGGTGAGGTCTGTCTTGAGTTATAATTTCTTTACCGTCTGGCTCATATTCTATCGTCAACTTGAACTATGGCGAAACCAGGTTGAATCATCAGAAGGTTTTCTTTCACCGTTTATTAAGGAGTATAACCATTTAATTTTGATAAATCATGTATGATTATATAGTGGTCATGTTGCTTTTTAATTTTGTATTAATTTTGACTCCTCCAAAGTTCCAGAAAGGTTATTTTATTAGAATTGTAGTAGCATCATTTTGTCAACTCTATCGTTTCATTCCCAATTTTTATTATTAACAATACTTGTTATTCTCGTCACTCTTAGTAACCCATAGTATTTTTATTATACAGGCAGTTTGTAATTATTATAAATTTATATTTTATTTACCGAAAAATAATTCTTTTCCATTCCGGTTTCTTTACCAATTTGGTTTACATAATAAGTTTTTGTTCATTTTCTTATGACCTTGTATATAAGTATTTGATAATTTTATTATCTTTAAATAAATTTATATATTATTATTTATTAGTCTCTCATAGTATTCCTACACTGCACTACTTCCTGTTGCCATTTCCCTCATAGTATTATTTTAATTTTTTATTATCCTTTGATATCTAAATTTTTATGTTTTTTTCTTTTTTAAAACTAACCCTGGGTTATCCTATATTATAACACAAATATTTAAAAAAATATAACATTAACTTAGGTATAACAATTGGTTGTCCATACAATATAAATATTACAATAAATAAATAAAATACAGAATCAGTTAGTAGTATTATAGTCTACTCTCATAGTTTTATAATTCCCAAACCTACAGCACAATTCTGTAATAAGTTACCTTCACTTTCACCTTTTACCTCAATGGGTACACTATAACTCACTTTGCACCGTATATCACTCGAATTGTTTATCATGTTTAGTGATATACTTTAATTTAGAGCTAGTTATAGGTTACCCATTTCTGACCTTTATGTTCTTACATGATTTAATTTATTGGGACCGGGTTATGTAACGTTACATAAAGCCCCCCCACTAGAACAAATTTATTTTGGTATTACTTGTTTATTAAAATAAATTGTTGATTATTTCTATTCTCTTAATAGTCTTGGTTTTATCTTCATAATAGTGTTTCATTTCAAACTGGTTATAAACTGACTGGTAATTCACACTGGTGGTAATTGCTGTTTTCTTACTTAACTCTCTCTCTCTTGGAGGCAAATTCATCAATTATTTATTTCTGGGTAGTGGTACTTCCACATTTTATTTGATAAGGACTGGTCACACTGATCATATTAAACTTGTTTTAACACTCGTTTCTATTTACTTCTATAAATTCGCTTTATCAATTAAGCTTCGGTCTGCTATCTTCCTTCTATTTTCTTCATCTATACTTCTGGAATCGAATATCAATCTATACAGCTATTTTATAATTATTATCCCTTAAATATTCAATTTCCCTAACATTTTTCCCTATCTTGTGCGGTGGTACCAGTCGGGTGGCCACTCTGGGTCCATAACTCCGCTGTCCATCCTTACACCTGCTGAGACCAGGGGAACATCATCCCTGCTCATAAAAATTATTGCCGGAACATTTCTATGGTCAATACTAAAAAATAAAAAAATTATAAGTAGTAGTCAATTAGCGACTAGTACTAAACACTTTTGGGATTCTTCATACTGTAGCTGTTTGCATTTATTTGTATATTTCTTCTTCTCCTTGATTCCTTCTTCTTTTCCATTAACTAATAGCATATAACATTATTGATAGGCCTTATGTTAAAATTCTTTTGACTTTACTTCTTGTGACATATTTCTCCGTATCATTTCTTCTTATATAATCTTCAATTCCGAGAAATTCTAATTATTGTATTAATTATCATCCTCCTTCAGTTTGATTGGAGTCATTAAATTATTCTTTATTGTTCTTATCTGAGCACATTACCATCAATTGTTTTTGTTCATTTAATTTTTCTTCTGTTTGTTACCATTAAAAATATTACTTTTTCCTATTATTTCAGTTTAAATCAGTTATTTATAATTAAATTATATAATCTGCTCTTACATTTTCTTGGTGTTTTGTCTTTTTATTTTAAATTATATGGTTTCAAAATAACTTGAGTAAGATGTCCTTACATGCTTTTAGAATTTTGGGGTTTTAGTCTCTTCATTTTAAATTATATGGTTTCAAAATAACTTGAGTAAGATGTCCGTACATGCTTTTAGAATTTTGGGGTTTTAGTCTCTTCACTTTTAAATTATATGGTTTCAAAATAACTTGAGTAAGATGTCCTTACATGCTTTTAGAATTTTGGGTTTTTTTTCCCGCTATTCAATGGGTTGCTGGGTCGGTTCTCAGAATTTCAGTCCCCTTTTCTGGTTTGTGATCATTTAGGTTAACCATGGTCCATTAATTCAGGTACTCCCTTTACTCGGATTACTGGGGTGTTCGTAACGATTTTTGTCCTTGTTAAATAGCTCTCTATCATCTGATATTGTAACTCTGCTGATATTGAATTTTCATTAACTTCAACGGTTACCATCGTTTTCCGAACTCTTTCTTCCTTTGTAACATATTCTTCTACTACCATGTCTTTTAATTTTTCTAATACACTTGTTTCTATCATATTTATATGTAGTCTATTACACCAATATGTTGGTGACATCATTTACTGGTGATGTCATTGACCTTTTATTTACTGGTATATTTAATTTTTAAATATAGATTTAGTTAAGTTTTTTCTATAACTTTTCGAAACAGTCAATTCTCTGTAATTAACGATTGGGAGATTAAGTACATTAACCAGCCCACTCTTAATCATATCTACTTCTTCCCGTGTATGTTTCCTTTTGTTAAGACGTATTATTTTTCTTTCTTTCGTTTTCTTAATTATTTGTTTCTTTACTCCCTTAATGTTAATTTCTATGGGCCTTATCTTTTCTTTCTCTCTGTTAGGTTTATCTTCATATAACAATGCACTGTGGTCTTCTTTAGTACCTTCGGAAGTGCTGTTTAATGTTTTATCCAAATTATTAAAACCGCTGTCCATTTTCTTCATAAATGTCTCCTCCTTGTATGTATCTGCTTTCTGACTAAGTGTATTAACATTTTCAAACTTCTCCCCGAAAGTTTTCCATATCTCCTTAGTGAAATTCTCCATTTTACCCTCAAATTGTTTTAAATTCCTATTATTCTCTTCAAATTTTGCATTCATCTCTTCTCTTTGTCCTTCAACAGTTTCTTTCAGTTTATGGTATTGTTCATTCATGGTTTGTTTGATATTTCCATGAATGGTTTCTATTTTTTCATTTAGTTGTTTGACTAAACTTTCCTGAATGCTATCTATTTTCTCATTGGTCTGTCTATTTTGTTCCTCCTGCTTCTTAAAATTCTCCTTATTTTCCTCATTGGTTTGTTTTAAGTTTTCCTCCTGTTTCTTAAAATTCTCCTTATTTTCCTCATTGGTTTGTTTCAAGGCTTCCTCCTGTTTTCTAAAATTTTCATCTATTTTGTTGTTGGTTTGCTTTGAAGTTTCCTCCTGTTTTCTAAATTGTTCAGCCATAAATTTCATCATGTCTTGCCAATTAGGTTCTTCTCTGTCTACCGCTTTGTCTGGTTGGTCCCCTTGGGCATCATCTTCAATTATTTCCGTTTCCGGTTCCCTAACTACTTCGGTTTCTTCTTTATCACCTGTCTGTTGGTCCATTTCACTGTCCGTGACTAATTCTATTTCTTGTTCCTGTCCACCTTCTTCAATCTCCTTTTCTTCTGCCCTCTTCTTCGATTTGCCTCGGGTATTATGCATTTCTTGTTTTCTCATAACTGCCAACGATAATTAGATTTTTTGGTATATATTTTTATTAAATTTCAAAATTCTTTTCTAATTACAGCCCTTTTACGTTGAGCGCCAATTCTGTAACGTTCTGCCGAGAAGTCCTCGTTTTCGTTTAAGCCCCACGTTGCAGGCGGCAATTCTGTAATGTGCTGCTTTTTGTTAATATAGGAGAGTTAATAGCGAAAACTTTGTATGTGGCTTATTGGGGTTCGTCTTATTTAATTAAGCTCCCAATGTGGTTATGCGCCAATTCTGTAGCGTAGCGGTTTGAGATATTAAAGTTTCCGCCTCTCCGCAGTCGCCACTTATGAATTATAATAACTGAAGTTTTTAAAAAAAAATAAAGTATTTTTTAATGTTACTCAATCTAAACAGAAATCGAGAGTGTGTGATTTGGGGTACAGGAGGGAAGTTGTTCAGCCTTATGAGGAAGAGAGAGTAAGTACCAATTATTTACACTCGGTTTAGACAATTTCTGATTTTTTCGAATTGTTCGCTGTGATTTAAATCAGCTGATTGTGAGACAAGTTTCCACGCCTAGTTTAACCAGCCTACACTATAGCAAAATCTGATCCGATGTGTTGATCTCTTCTGTTTTTGTGCTGAAATCTATTACAACTACCCACTACAAAAATTATAACACACTTTATTATTCAATATCATTTTTCAATAATATTATTTATTTATATTATTGGTTTTTTTTGTTTCCTGCCACCAAAATACAAGTATCACAATTGATCTTTCCTTAAATAAAACATAATCTCAACTTCATAGAGTAAACATGGAATTGTCTAAAGAAAAAAACATATATGGTTTTGTTTACCAAATTTTACACTATTTTCAAAAACATCAATTAATATATAATTCTTAATAATTCCCCAGGGTTCAGGGTAAGTTCTTTTTGTTATGAGATGGTCAGAAATGGATAATTACTAAGCTTTACAAATACCGAAAAAATATTAAATAAATTTGTTTATTTTTTGTTTAGTATGTAGTTCCAAGAATGGCCGTAAGAGAGCAGCGTGCTTTTGTTTACTTTAAAAAACGTGATTAAATTACTAGTTTCGTGTTCTATATAAACGTTTTCTTCTTGAACTATTAAACGAAATGTTTATATTACCTCTCTTCGTATGGTTCTTACTAGAATGAAGCTTTTTCTCTGGTGAGGTCTGTCTTGAGTTATAATTTCTTTACCGTCTGGCTCATATTCTATCGTCAACTTGAACTATGGCGAAACCAGGTTGAATCATCAGAAGGTTTTCTTTCACCGTTTATTAAGGAGTATAACCATTTAATTTTGATAAATCATGTATGATTATATAGTGGTCATGTTGCTTTTTAATTTTGTATTAATTTTGACTCCTCCAAAGTTCCAGAAAGGTTATTTTATTAGAATTGTAGTAGCATCATTTTGTCAACTCTATCGTTTCATTCCCAATTTTTATTATTAACAATACTTGTTATTCTCGTCACTCTTAGTAACCCATAGTATTTTTATTATACAGGCAGTTTGTAATTATTATAAATTTATATTTTATTTACCGAAAAATAATTCTTTTCCATTCCGGTTTCTTTACCAATTTGGTTTACATAATAAGTTTTTGTTCATTTTCTTATGACCTTGTATATAAGTATTTGATAATTTTATTATCTTTAAATAAATTTATATATTATTATTTATTAGTCTCTCATAGTATTCCTACACTGCACTACTTCCTGTTGCCATTTCCCTCATAGTATTATTTTAATTTTTTATTATCCTTTGATATCTAAATTTTTATGTTTTTTTCTTTTTTAAAACTAACCCTGGGTTATCCTATATTATAACACAAATATTTAAAAAAATATAACATTAACTTAGGTATAACAATTGGTTGTCCATACAATATAAATATTACAATAAATAAATAAAATACAGAATCAGTTAGTAGTATTATAGTCTACTCTCATAGTTTTATAATTCCCAAACCTACAGCACAATTCTGTAATAAGTTACCTTCACTTTCACCTTTTACCTCAATGGGTACACTATAACTCACTTTGCACCGTATATCACTCGAATTGTTTATCATGTTTAGTGATATACTTTAATTTAGAGCTAGTTATAGGTTACCCATTTCTGACCTTTATGTTCTTACATGATTTAATTTATTGGGACCGGGTTATGTAACGTTACATAAAGCCCCCCCACTAGAACAAATTTATTTTGGTATTACTTGTTTATTAAAATAAATTGTTGATTATTTCTATTCTCTTAATAGTCTTGGTTTTATCTTCATAATAGTGTTTCATTTCAAACTGGTTATAAACTGACTGGTAATTCACACTGGTGGTAATTGCTGTTTTCTTACTTAACTCTCTCTCTCTTGGAGGCAAATTCATCAATTATTTATTTCTGGGTAGTGGTACTTCCACATTTTATTTGATAAGGACTGGTCACACTGATCATATTAAACTTGTTTTAACACTAGTTTCTATTTACTTCTATAAATTCGCTTTATCAATTAAGCTTCGGTCTGCTATCTTCCTTCTATTTTCTTCATCTATACTTCTGGAATCGAATATCAATCTATACAGCTATTTTATAATTATTATCCCTTAAATATTCAATTTCCCTAACATTTTTCCCTATCTTGTGCGGTGGTACCAGTCGGGTGGCCACTCTGGGTCCATAACTCCGCTGTCCATCCTTACACCTGCTGAGACCAGGGGAACATCATCCCTGCTCATAAAAATTATTGCCGGAACATTTCTATGGTCAATACTAAAAAATAAAAAAATTATAAGTAGTAGTCAATTAGCGACTAGTACTAAACACTTTTGGGATTCTTCATACTGTAGCTGTTTGCATTTATTTATATATTTCTTCTTCTCCTTGATTCCTTCTTCTTTTCCATTAACTAATAGCATATAACATTATTGATAGGCCTTATGTTAAAATTCTTTTGACTTTACTTCTTGTGACATATTTCTCCGTATCATTTCTTCTTATATAATCTTCAATTCCGAGAAATTCTAATTATTGTATTAATTATCATCCTCCTTCAGTTTGATTGGAGTCATTAAATTATTCTTTATTCTTCTTATCTGAGCACATTACCATCAATTGTTTTTGTTCATTTAATTTTTCTTCTGTTTGTTACCATTAAAAATATTACTTTTTCCTATTATTTCAGTTTAAATCAGTTATTTATAATTAAATTATATAATCTGCTCTTACATTTTCTTGGTGTTTTGTCTTTTTATTTTAAATTATATGGTTTCAAAATAACTTGAGTAAGATGTCCTTACATGCTTTTAGAATTTTGGGGTTTTAGTCTCTTCATTTTAAATTATATGGTTTCAAAATAACTTGAGTAAGATGTCCTTACATGCTTTTAGAATTTTGGGGTTTTAGTCTCTTCACTTTTAAATTATATGGTTTCAAAATAACTTGAGTAAGATGTCCTTACATGCTTTTAGAATTTTGGGTTTTTTTCCCGCTATTCAATGGGTTGCTGGGTCGGTTCTCAGAATTTCAGTCCCCTTTTCTGGTTTGTGATCATTTAGGTTAACCATGGTCCATTAATTCAGGTACTCCCTTTACTCGGATTACTGGGGTGTTCGTAACGATTTTTGTCCTTGTTAAATAGCTCTCTATCATCTGATATTGTAACTCTGCTGATATTGAATTTTCATTAACTTCAACGGTTACCATCGTTTTCCGAACTCTTTCTTCCTTTGTAACATATTCTTCTACTACCATGTCTTGTAATTTTTCTAATACACTTGTTTCTATCATATTTATATGTAGTCTATTACACCAATATGTTGGTGACATCATTTACTGGTGATGTCATTGACCTTTTATTTACTGGTATATTTAATTTTTAAATATAGATTTAGTTAAGTTTTTTCTATAACTTTTCGAAACAGTCAATTCTCTGTAATTAACGATTGGGAGATTAAGTACATTAACCAGCCCACTCTTAATCATATCTACTTCTTCCCGTGTATGTTTCCTTTTGTTAAGACGTATTATTTTTCTTTCTTTCGTTTTCTTAATTATTTGTTTCTTTACTCCCTTAATGTTAATTTCTATGGGCCTTATCTTTTCTTTCTCTCTGTTAGGTTTATCTTCATATAACAATGCACTGTGGTCTTCTTTAGTACCTTCGGAAGTGCTGTTTAATGTTTTATCCAAATTATTAAAACCGCTGTCCATTTTCTTCATAAATGTCTCCTCCTTGTATGTATCTGCTTTCTGACTAAGTGTATTAACATTTTCAAACTTCTCCCCGAAAGTTTTCCATATCTCCTTAGTGAAATTCTCCATTTTACCCTCAAATTGTTTTAAATTCCTATTATTCTCTTCAAATTTTGCATTCATCTCTTCTCTTTGTCCTTCAACAGTTTCTTTCAGTTTATGGTATTGTTCATTCATGGTTTGTTTGATATTTCCATGAATGGTTTCTATTTTTTCATTTAGTTGTTTGACTAAACTTTCCTGAATGCTATCTATTTTCTCATTGGTCTGTCTATTTTGTTCCTCCTGCTTCTTAAAATTCTCCTTATTTTCCTCATTGGTTTGTTTTAAGTTTTCCTCCTGTTTCTTAAAATTCTCCTTATTTTCCTCATTGGTTTGTTTCAAGGCTTCCTCCTGTTTTCTAAAATTTTCATCTATTTTGTTATTGGTTTGCTTTGAAGTTTCCTCCTGTTTCCTAAATTGTTCAGCCATAAATTTCATCATGTCTTGCCAATTAGGTTCTTCTCTGTCTACCGCTTTGTCTGGTTGGTCCCCTTGGGCATCATCTTCAATTATTTCCGTTTCCGGTTCCCTAACTACTTCGGTTTCTTCTTTATCACCTGTCTGTTGGTCCATTTCACTGTCCGTGACTAATTCTATTTCTTGTTCCTGTCCACCTTCTTCAATCTCCTTTTCTTCTGCCCTCTTCTTCGATTTGCCTCGGGTATTATGCATTTCTTGTTTTCTCATAACTGCCAACGATAATTAGATTTTTTGGTATATATTTTTATTAAATTTCAAAATTCTTTTCTAATTACAGCCCTTTTACGTTGAGCGCCAATTCTGTAACGTTCTGCCGAGACGTCCTCGTTTTCGTTTAAGCCCCACGTTGCAGGCGGCAATTCTGTAACGTGCTGCTTTTTGTTAATATAGGAGAGTTAATAGTGAAAACTTTGTATGTGGCTTATTGGGGTTCGTCTTATTTAATTAAGCTCCCAATGTGGTTATGCGCCAATTCTGTAGCGTAGCGGTTTGAGATATTAAAGTTTCCGCCTCTCCGCAGTCGCCACTTATGAATTATAATAACTGAAGTTTTTAAAAAAAAATAAAGTATTTTTTAATGTTACTCAATCTAAACAGAAATCGAGAGTGTGTGATTTGGGGTACAGGAGGGAAGTTGTTCAGCCTTATGAGGAAGAGAGAGTAAGTACCAATTATTTACACTCGGTTTAGACAATTTCTGATTTTTTCGAATTGTTCGCTGTGATTTAAATCAGCTGATTGTGAGACAAGTTTCCACGCCTAGTTTAACCAGCCTACACTATAGCAAAATCTGATCCGATGTGTTGATCTCTTCTGTTTTTGTGCTGAAATCTATTACAACTACCCACTACAAAAATTATAACACACTTTATTATTCAATATCATTTTTCAATAATATTATTAATTTATATTATTGGTTTTTTTTGTTTCCTGCCACCAAAATACAAGTATCACAATTGATCTTTCCTTAAATAAAACATAATCTCAACTTCATAGAGTAAACATGGAATTGTCTAAAGAAAAAAACATATATGGTTTTGTTTACCAAATTTTACACTGTTTTCAAAAACATCAATTAATATATAATTCTTAATAATTCCCCAGGGTTCAGGGTAAGTTCTTTTTGTTATGAGATGGTCAGAAATGGATAATTACTAAGCTTTACAAATACCGAAAAAATATTAAATAAATTTGTTTATTTTTCGTTTAGTATGTAGTTCCAGGAATGGCCGTAAGAGAGCAGCGTGCTTTTGTTTACTTTAAAAAACATGTGATTAAATGACTAGTTTCGTGTTCTATATAAACGTTTTCTTCTTGAACTATTAAACGAAATGTTTATATTACCTCTCTTCGTATGGTTCTTACTAGAATGAAGCTTTTTCTCTGGTGAGGTCTGTCTTGAGTTATAATTTCTTTACCGTCTGGCTCATATTCTATCGTCAACTTGAACTATGGCGAAACCAGGTTGAATCATCAGAAGGTTTTCTTTCACCGTTTATTAAGGAGTATAACCATTTAATTTTGATAAATCATGTATGATTATATAGTGGTCATGTTGCTTTTTAATTTTGTATTAATTTTGACTCCTCCAAAGTTCCAGAAAGGTTATTTTATTAGAATTGTAGTAGCATCATTTTGTCAACTCTATCGTTTCATTCCCAATTTTTATTATTAACAATACTTGTTATTCTCGTCACTCTTAGTAACCCATAGTATTTTTATTATACAGGCAGTTTGTAATTATTATAAATTTATATTTTATTTACCGAAAAATAATTCTTTTCCATTCCGGTTTCTTTACCAATTTGGTTTACATAATAAGTTTTTGTTCATTTTCTTATGACCTTGTATATAAGTATTTGATAATTTTATTATCTTTAAATAAATTTATATATTATTATTTATTAGTCTCTCATAGTATTCCTACACTGCACTACTTCCTGTTGCCATTTCCCTCATAGTATTATTTTAATTTTTTATTATCCTTTGATATCTAAATTTTTATGTTTTTTTCTTTTTTAAAACTAACCCTGGGTTATCCTATATTATAACACAAATATTTAAAAAAATATAACATTAACTTAGGTATAACAATTGGTTGTCCATACAATATAAATATTACAATAAATAAATAAAATACAGAATCAGTTAGTAGTATTATAGTCTACTCTCATAGTTTTATAATTCCCAAACCTACAGCACAATTCTGTAATAAGTTACCTTCACTTTCACCTTTTACCTCAATGGGTACACTATAACTCACTTTGCACCGTATATCACTCGAATTGTTTATCATGTTTAGTGATATACTTTAATTTAGAGCTAGTTATAGGTTACCCATTTCTGACCTTTATGTTCTTACATGATTTAATTTATTGGGACCGGGTTATGTAACGTTACATAAAGCCCCCCCACTAGAACAAATTTATTTTGGTATTACTTGTTTATTAAAATAAATTGTTGATTATTTCTATTCTCTTAATAGTCTTGGTTTTATCTTCATAATAGTGTTTCATTTCAAACTGGTTATAAACTGACTGGTAATTCACACTGGTGGTAATTGCTGTTTTCTTACTTAACTCTCTCTCTCTTGGAGGCAAATTCATCAATTATTTATTTCTGGGTAGTGGTACTTCCACATTTTATTTGATAAGGACTGGTCACACTGATCATATTAAACTTGTTTTAACACTCGTTTCTATTTACTTCTATAAATTCGCTTTATCAATTAAGCTTCGGTCTGCTATCTTCCTTCTATTTTCTTCATCTATACTTCTGGAATCGAATATCAATCTATACAGCTATTTTATAATTATTATCCCTTAAATATTCAATTTCCCTAACATTTTTCCCTATCTTGTGCGGTGGTACCAGTCGGGTGGCCACTCTGGGTCCATAACTCCGCTGTCCATCCTTACACCTGCTGAGACCAGGGGAACATCATCCCTGCTCATAAAAATTATTGCCGGAACATTTCTATGGTCAATACTAAAAAATAAAAAAATTATAAGTAGTAGTCAATTAGCGACTAGTACTAAACACTTTTGGGATTCTTCATACTGTAGCTGTTTGCATTTATTTGTATATTTCTTCTTCTCCTTGATTCCTTCTTCTTTTCCATTAACTAATAGCATATAACATTATTGATAGGCCTTATGTTAAAATTCTTTTGACTTTACTTCTTGTGACATATTTCTCCGTATCATTTCTTCTTATATAATCTTCAATTCCGAGAAATTCTAATTATTGTATTAATTATCATCCTCCTTCAGTTTGATTGGAGTCATTAAATTATTCTTTATTGTTCTTATCTGAGCACATTACCATCAATTGTTTTTGTTCATTTAATTTTTCTTCTGTTTGTTACCATTAAAAATATTACTTTTTCCTATTATTTCAGTTTAAATCAGTTATTTATAATTAAATTATATAATCTGCTCTTACATTTTCTTGGTGTTTTGTCTTTTTATTTTAAATTATATGGTTTCAAAATAACTTGAGTAAGATGTCCTTACATGCTTTTAGAATTTTGGGGTTTTAGTCTCTTCATTTTAAATTATATGGTTTCAAAATAACTTGAGTAAGATGTCCGTACATGCTTTTAGAATTTTGGGGTTTTAGTCTCTTCACTTTTAAATTATATGGTTTCAAAATAACTTGAGTAAGATGTCCTTACATGCTTTTAGAATTTTGGGTTTTTTTTCCCGCTATTCAATGGGTTGCTGGGTCGGTTCTCAGAATTTCAGTCCCCTTTTCTGGTTTGTGATCATTTAGGTTAACCATGGTCCATTAATTCAGGTACTCCCTTTACTCGGATTACTGGGGTGTTCGTAACGATTTTTGTCCTTGTTAAATAGCTCTCTATCATCTGATATTGTAACTCTGCTGATATTGAATTTTCATTAACTTCAACGGTTACCATCGTTTTCCGAACTCTTTCTTCCTTTGTAACATATTCTTCTACTACCATGTCTTGTAATTTTTCTAATACACTTGTTTCTATCATATTTATATGTAGTCTATTACACCAATATGTTGGTGACATCATTTACTGGTGATGTCATTGACCTTTTATTTACTGGTATATTTAATTTTTAAATATAGATTTAGTTAAGTTTTTTCTATAACTTTTCGAAACAGTCAATTCTCTGTAATTAACGATTGGGAGATTAAGTACATTAACCAGCCCACTCTTAATCATATCTACTTCTTCCCGTGTATGTTTCCTTTTGTTAAGACGTATTATTTTTCTTTCTTTCGTTTTCTTAATTATTTGTTTCTTTACTCCCTTAATGTTAATTTCTATGGGCCTTATCTTTTCTTTCTCTCTGTTAGGTTTATCTTCATATAACAATGCACTGTGGTCTTCTTTAGTACCTTCGGAAGTGCTGTTTAATGTTTTATCCAAATTATTAAAACCGCTGTCCATTTTCTTCATAAATGTCTCCTCCTTGTATGTATCTGCTTTCTGACTAAGTGTATTAACATTTTCAAACTTCTCCCCGAAAGTTTTCCATATCTCCTTAGTGAAATTCTCCATTTTACCCTCAAATTGTTTTAAATTCCTATTATTCTCTTCAAATTTTGCATTCATCTCTTCTCTTTGTCCTTCAACAGTTTCTTTCAGTTTATGGTATTGTTCATTCATGGTTTGTTTGATATTTCCATGAATGGTTTCTATTTTTTCATTTAGTTGTTTGACTAAACTTTCCTGAATGCTATCTATTTTCTCATTGGTCTGTCTATTTTGTTCCTCCTGCTTCTTAAAATTCTCCTTATTTTCCTCATTGGTTTGTTTTAAGTTTTCCTCCTGTTTCTTAAAATTCTCCTTATTTTCCTCATTGGTTTGTTTCAAGGCTTCCTCCTGTTTTCTAAAATTTTCATCTATTTTGTTATTGGTTTGCTTTGAAGTTTCCTCCTGTTTCCTAAATTGTTCAGCCATAAATTTCATCATGTCTTGCCAATTAGGTTCTTCTCTGTCTACCGCTTTGTCTGGTTGGTCCCCTTGGGCATCATCTTCAATTATTTCCGTTTCCGGTTCCCTAACTACTTCGGTTTCTTCTTTATCACCTGTCTGTTGGTCCATTTCACTGTCCGTGACTAATTCTATTTCTTGTTCCTGTCCACCTTCTTCAATCTCCTTTTCTTCTGCCCTCTTCTTCGATTTGCCTCGGGTATTATGCATTTCTTGTTTTCTCATAACTGCCAACGATAATTAGATTTTTTGGTATATATTTTTATTAAATTTCAAAATTCTTTTCTAATTACAGCCCTTTTACGTTGAGCGCCAATTCTGTAACGTTCTGCCGAGACGTCCTCGTTTTCGTTTAAGCCCCACGTTGCAGGCGGCAATTCTGTAACGTGCTGCTTTTTGTTAATATAGGAGAGTTAATAGTGAAAACTTTGTATGTGGCTTATTGGGGTTCGTCTTATTTAATTAAGCTCCCAATGTGGTTATGCGCCAATTCTGTAGCGTAGCGGTTTGAGATATTAAAGTTTCCGCCTCTCCGCAGTCGCCACTTATGAATTATAATAACTGAAGTTTTTAAAAAAAAATAAAGTATTTTTTAATGTTACTCAATCTAAACAGAAATCGAGAGTGTGTGATTTGGGGTACAGGAGGGAAGTTGTTCAGCCTTATGAGGAAGAGAGAGTAAGTACCAATTATTTACACTCGGTTTAGACAATTTCTGATTTTTTCGAATTGTTCGCTGTGATTTAAATCAGCTGATTGTGAGACAAGTTTCCACGCCTAGTTTAACCAGCCTACACTATAGCAAAATCTGATCCGATGTGTTGATCTCTTCTGTTTTTGTGCTGAAATCTATTACAACTACCCACTACAAAAATTATAACACACTTTATTATTCAATATCATTTTTCAATAATATTATTAATTTATATTATTGGTTTTTTTTGTTTCCTGCCACCAAAATACAAGTATCACAATTGATCTTTCCTTAAATAAAACATAATCTCAACTTCATAGAGTAAACATGGAATTGTCTAAAGAAAAAAACATATATGGTTTTGTTTACCAAATTTTACACTGTTTTCAAAAACATCAATTAATATATAATTCTTAATAATTCCCCAGGGTTCAGGGTAAGTTCTTTTTGTTATGAGATGGTCAGAAATGGATAATTACTAAGCTTTACAAATACCGAAAAAATATTAAATAAATTTGTTTATTTTTCGTTTAGTATGTAGTTCCAGGAATGGCCGTAAGAGAGCAGCGTGCTTTTGTTTACTTTAAAAAACATGTGATTAAATGACTAGTTTCGTGTTCTATATAAACGTTTTCTTCTTGAACTATTAAACGAAATGTTTATATTACCTCTCTTCGTATGGTTCTTACTAGAATGAAGCTTTTTCTCTGGTGAGGTCTGTCTTGAGTTATAATTTCTTTACCGTCTGGCTCATATTCTATCGTCAACTTGAACTATGGCGAAACCAGGTTGAATCATCAGAAGGTTTTCTTTCACCGTTTATTAAGGAGTATAACCATTTAATTTTGATAAATCATGTATGATTATATAGTGGTCATGTTGCTTTTTAATTTTGTATTAATTTTGACTCCTCCAAAGTTCCAGAAAGGTTATTTTATTAGAATTGTAGTAGCATCATTTTGTCAACTCTATCGTTTCATTCCCAATTTTTATTATTAACAATACTTGTTATTCTCGTCACTCTTAGTAACCCATAGTATTTTTATTATACAGGCAGTTTGTAATTATTATAAATTTATATTTTATTTACCGAAAAATAATTCTTTTCCATTCCGGTTTCTTTACCAATTTGGTTTACATAATAAGTTTTTGTTCATTTTCTTATGACCTTGTATATAAGTATTTGATAATTTTATTATCTTTAAATAAATTTATATATTATTATTTATTAGTCTCTCATAGTATTCCTACACTGCACTACTTCCTGTTGCCATTTCCCTCATAGTATTATTTTAATTTTTTATTATCCTTTGATATCTAAATTTTTATGTTTTTTTCTTTTTTAAAACTAACCCTGGGTTATCCTATATTATAACACAAATATTTAAAAAAATATAACATTAACTTAGGTATAACAATTGGTTGTCCATACAATATAAATATTACAATAAATAAATAAAATACAGAATCAGTTAGTAGTATTATAGTCTACTCTCATAGTTTTATAATTCCCAAACCTACAGCACAATTCTGTAATAAGTTACCTTCACTTTCACCTTTTACCTCAATGGGTACACTATAACTCACTTTGCACCGTATATCACTCGAATTGTTTATCATGTTTAGTGATATACTTTAATTTAGAGCTAGTTATAGGTTACCCATTTCTGACCTTTATGTTCTTACATGATTTAATTTATTGGGACCGGGTTATGTAACGTTACATAAAGCCCCCCCACTAGAACAAATTTATTTTGGTATTACTTGTTTATTAAAATAAATTGTTGATTATTTCTATTCTCTTAATAGTCTTGGTTTTATCTTCATAATAGTGTTTCATTTCAAACTGGTTATAAACTGACTGGTAATTCACACTGGTGGTAATTGCTGTTTTCTTACTTAACTCTCTCTCTCTTGGAGGCAAATTCATCAATTATTTATTTCTGGGTAGTGGTACTTCCACATTTTATTTGATAAGGACTGGTCACACTGATCATATTAAACTTGTTTTAACACTCGTTTCTATTTACTTCTATAAATTCGCTTTATCAATTAAGCTTCGGTCTGCTATCTTCCTTCTATTTTCTTCATCTATACTTCTGGAATCGAATATCAATCTATACAGCTATTTTATAATTATTATCCCTTAAATATTCAATTTCCCTAACATTTTTCCCTATCTTGTGCGGTGGTACCAGTCGGGTGGCCACTCTGGGTCCATAACTCCGCTGTCCATCCTTACACCTGCTGAGACCAGGGGAACATCATCCCTGCTCATAAAAATTATTGCCGGAACATTTCTATGGTCAATACTAAAAAATAAAAAAATTATAAGTAGTAGTCAATTAGCGACTAGTACTAAACACTTTTGGGATTCTTCATACTGTAGCTGTTTGCATTTATTTGTATATTTCTTCTTCTCCTTGATTCCTTCTTCTTTTCCATTAACTAATAGCATATAACATTATTGATAGGCCTTATGTTAAAATTCTTTTGACTTTACTTCTTGTGACATATTTCTCCGTATCATTTCTTCTTATATAATCTTCAATTCCGAGAAATTCTAATTATTGTATTAATTATCATCCTCCTTCAGTTTGATTGGAGTCATTAAATTATTCTTTATTGTTCTTATCTGAGCACATTACCATCAATTGTTTTTGTTCATTTAATTTTTCTTCTGTTTGTTACCATTAAAAATATTACTTTTTCCTATTATTTCAGTTTAAATCAGTTATTTATAATTAAATTATATAATCTGCTCTTACATTTTCTTGGTGTTTTGTCTTTTTATTTTAAATTATATGGTTTCAAAATAACTTGAGTAAGATGTCCTTACATGCTTTTAGAATTTTGGGGTTTTAGTCTCTTCATTTTAAATTATATGGTTTCAAAATAACTTGAGTAAGATGTCCGTACATGCTTTTAGAATTTTGGGGTTTTAGTCTCTTCACTTTTAAATTATATGGTTTCAAAATAACTTGAGTAAGATGTCCTTACATGCTTTTAGAATTTTGGGTTTTTTTTCCCGCTATTCAATGGGTTGCTGGGTCGGTTCTCAGAATTTCAGTCCCCTTTTCTGGTTTGTGATCATTTAGGTTAACCATGGTCCATTAATTCAGGTACTCCCTTTACTCGGATTACTGGGGTGTTCGTAACGATTTTTGTCCTTGTTAAATAGCTCTCTATCATCTGATATTGTAACTCTGCTGATATTGAATTTTCATTAACTTCAACGGTTACCATCGTTTTCCGAACTCTTTCTTCCTTTGTAACATATTCTTCTACTACCATGTCTTTTAATTTTTCTAATACACTTGTTTCTATCATATTTATATGTAGTCTATTACACCAATATGTTGGTGACATCATTTACTGGTGATGTCATTGACCTTTTATTTACTGGTATATTTAATTTTTAAATATAGATTTAGTTAAGTTTTTTCTATAACTTTTCGAAACAGTCAATTCTCTGTAATTAACGATTGGGAGATTAAGTACATTAACCAGCCCACTCTTAATCATATCTACTTCTTCCCGTGTATGTTTCCTTTTGTTAAGACGTATTATTTTTCTTTCTTTCGTTTTCTTAATTATTTGTTTCTTTACTCCCTTAATGTTAATTTCTATGGGCCTTATCTTTTCTTTCTCTCTGTTAGGTTTATCTTCATATAACAATGCACTGTGGTCTTCTTTAGTACCTTCGGAAGTGCTGTTTAATGTTTTATCCAAATTATTAAAACCGCTGTCCATTTTCTTCATAAATGTCTCCTCCTTGTATGTATCTGCTTTCTGACTAAGTGTATTAACATTTTCAAACTTCTCCCCGAAAGTTTTCCATATCTCCTTAGTGAAATTCTCCATTTTACCCTCAAATTGTTTTAAATTCCTATTATTCTCTTCAAATTTTGCATTCATCTCTTCTCTTTGTCCTTCAACAGTTTCTTTCAGTTTATGGTATTGTTCATTCATGGTTTGTTTGATATTTCCATGAATGGTTTCTATTTTTTCATTTAGTTGTTTGACTAAACTTTCCTGAATGCTATCTATTTTCTCATTGGTCTGTCTATTTTGTTCCTCCTGCTTCTTAAAATTCTCCTTATTTTCCTCATTGGTTTGTTTTAAGTTTTCTTCCTGTTTCTTAAAATTCTCCTTATTTTCCTCATTGGTTTGTTTCAAGGCTTCCTCCTGTTTTCTAAAATTTTCATCTATTTTGTTGTTGGTTTGCTTTGAAGTTTCCTCCTGTTTTCTAAATTGTTCAGCCATAAATTTCATCATGTCTTGCCAATTAGGTTCTTCTCTGTCTACCGCTTTGTCTGGTTGGTCCCCTTGGGCATCATCTTCAATTATTTCCGTTTCCGGTTCCCTAACTACTTCGGTTTCTTCTTTATCACCTGTCTGTTGGTCCATTTCACTGTCCGTGACTAATTCTATTTCTTGTTCCTGTCCACCTTCTTCAATCTCCTTTTCTTCTGCCCTCTTCTTCGATTTGCCTCGGGTATTATGCATTTCTTGTTTTCTCATAACTGCCAACGATAATTAGATTTTTTGGTATATATTTTTATTAAATTTCAAAATTCTTTTCTAATTACAGCCCTTTTACGTTGAGCGCCAATTCTGTAACGTTCTGCCGAGAAGTCCTCGTTTTCGTTTAAGCCCCACGTTGCAGGCGGCAATTCTGTAATGTGCTGCTTTTTGTTAATATAGGAGAGTTAATAGCGAAAACTTTGTATGTGGCTTATTGGGGTTCGTCTTATTTAATTAAGCTCCCAATGTGGTTATGCGCCAATTCTGTAGCGTAGCGGTTTGAGATATTAAAGTTTCCGCCTCTCCGCAGTCGCCACTTATGAATTATAATAACTGAAGTTTTTAAAAAAAAATAAAGTATTTTTTAATGTTACTCAATCTAAACAGAAATCGAGAGTGTGTGATTTGGGGTACAGGAGGGAAGTTGTTCAGCCTTATGAGGAAGAGAGAGTAAGTACCAATTATTTACACTCGGTTTAGACAATTTCTGATTTTTTCGAATTGTTCGCTGTGATTTAAATCAGCTGATTGTGAGACAAGTTTCCACGCCTAGTTTAACCAGCCTACACTATAGCAAAATCTGATCCGATGTGTTGATCTCTTCTGTTTTTGTGCTGAAATCTATTACAACTACCCACTACAAAAATTATAACACACTTTATTATTCAATATCATTTTTCAATAATATTATTTATTTATATTATTGGTTTTTTTTGTTTCCTGCCACCAAAATACAAGTATCACAATTGATCTTTCCTTAAATAAAACATAATCTCAACTTCATAGAGTAAACATGGAATTGTCTAAAGAAAAAAACATATATGGTTTTGTTTACCAAATTTTACACTATTTTCAAAAACATCAATTAATATATAATTCTTAATAATTCCCCAGGGTTCAGGGTAAGTTCTTTTTGTTATGAGATGGTCAGAAATGGATAATTACTAAGCTTTACAAATACCGAAAAAATATTAAATAAATTTGTTTATTTTTTGTTTAGTATGTAGTTCCAAGAATGGCCGTAAGAGAGCAGAGTGCTTTTGTTTACTTTAAAAAACGTGATTAAATTACTAGTTTCGTGTTCTATATAAACGTTTTCTTCTTGAACTATTAAACGAAATGTTTATATTACCTCTCTTCGTATGGTTCTTACTAGAATGAAGCTTTTTCTCTGGTGAGGTCTGTCTTGAGTTATAATTTCTTTACCGTCTGGCTCATATTCTATCGTCAACTTGAACTATGGCGAAACCAGGTTGAATCATCAGAAGGTTTTCTTTCACCGTTTATTAAGGAGTATAACCATTTAATTTTGATAAATCATGTATGATTATATAGTGGTCATGTTGCTTTTTAATTTTGTATTAATTTTGACTCCTCCAAAGTTCCAGAAAGGTTATTTTATTAGAATTGTAGTAGCATCATTTTGTCAACTCTATCGTTTCATTCCCAATTTTTATTATTAACAATACTTGTTATTCTCGTCACTCTTAGTAACCCATAGTATTTTTATTATACAGGCAGTTTGTAATTATTATAAATTTATATTTTATTTACCGAAAAATAATTCTTTTCCATTCCGGTTTCTTTACCAATTTGGTTTACATAATAAGTTTTTGTTCATTTTCTTATGACCTTGTATATAAGTATTTGATAATTTTATTATCTTTAAATAAATTTATATATTATTATTTATTAGTCTCTCATAGTATTCCTACACTGCACTACTTCCTGTTGCCATTTCCCTCATAGTATTATTTTAATTTTTTATTATCCTTTGATATCTAAATTTTTATGTTTTTTTCTTTTTTAAAACTAACCCTGGGTTATCCTATATTATAACACAAATATTTAAAAAAATATAACATTAACTTAGGTATAACAATTGGTTGTCCATACAATATAAATATTACAATAAATAAATAAAATACAGAATCAGTTAGTAGTATTATAGTCTACTCTCATAGTTTTATAATTCCCAAACCTACAGCACAATTCTGTAATAAGTTACCTTCACTTTCACCTTTTACCTCAATGGGTACACTATAACTCACTTTGCACCGTATATCACTCGAATTGTTTATCATGTTTAGTGATATACTTTAATTTAGAGCTAGTTATAGGTTACCCATTTCTGACCTTTATGTTCTTACATGATTTAATTTATTGGGACCGGGTTATGTAACGTTACATAAAGCCCCCCCACTAGAACAAATTTATTTTGGTATTACTTGTTTATTAAAATAAATTGTTGATTATTTCTATTCTCTTAATAGTCTTGGTTTTATCTTCATAATAGTGTTTCATTTCAAACTGGTTATAAACTGACTGGTAATTCACACTGGTGGTAATTGCTGTTTTCTTACTTAACTCTCTCTCTCTTGGAGGCAAATTCATCAATTATTTATTTCTGGGTAGTGGTACTTCCACATTTTATTTGATAAGGACTGGTCACACTGATCATATTAAACTTGTTTTAACACTCGTTTCTATTTACTTCTATAAATTCGCTTTATCAATTAAGCTTCGGTCTGCTATCTTCCTTCTATTTTCTTCATCTATACTTCTGGAATCTAATATCAATCTATACAGCTATTTTATAATTATTATCCCTTAAATATTCAATTTCCCTAACATTTTTCCCTATTTTGTGCGGTGGTACCAGTCGGGTGGCCACTCTGGGTCCATAACTCCGCTGTCCATCCTTACACCTGCTGAGACCAGGGGAACATCATCCCTGCTCATAAAAATTATTGCCGGAACATTTCTATGGTCAATACTAAAAAATAAAAAAATTATAAGTAGTAGTCAATTAGCGACTAGTACTAAACACTTTTGGGATTCTTCATACTGTAGCTGTTTGCATTTATTTATATATTTCTTCTTCTCCTTGATTCCTTCTTCTTTTCCATTAACTAATAGCATATAACATTATTGATAGGCCTTATGTTAAAATTCTTTTGACTTTACTTCTTGTGACATATTTCTCCGTATCATTTCTTCTTATATAATCTTCAATTCCGAGAAATTCTAATTATTGTATTAATTATCATCCTCCTTCAGTTTGATTGGAGTCATTAAATTATTCTTTATTGTTCTTATCTGAGCACATTACCATCAATTGTTTTTGTTCATTTAATTTTTCTTCTGTTTGTTACCATTAAAAATATTACTTTTTCCTATTATTTCAGTTTAAATCAGTTATTTATAATTAAATTATATAATCTGCTCTTACATTTTCTTGGTGTTTTGTCTTTTTATTT
The DNA here is from genome assembly GCA_034769895.1 of Magicicada septendecula. Lineage (NCBI taxonomy): Eukaryota > Metazoa > Arthropoda > Insecta > Hemiptera > Cicadidae > Magicicada > Magicicada septendecula. Next base: position 63,452,501 of record CM068371.1, on the reverse strand, counting down.
TAAATTATATGGTTTCAAAATAACTTGAGTAAGATGTCCTTACATGCTTTTAGAATTTTGGGGTTTTAGTCTCTTCATTTTAAATTATATGGTTTCAAAATAACTTGAGTAAGATGTCCTTACATGCTTTTAGAATTTTGGGGTTTTAGTCTCTTCACTTTTAAATTATATGGTTTCAAAATAACTTGAGTAAGATGTCCTTACATGCTTTTAGAATTTTGGGTTTTTTTTTCCCGCTATTCAATGGGTTGCTGGGTCGGTTCTCAGAATTTCAGTCCCCTTTTCTGGTTTGTGATCATTTAGGTTAACCATGGTCCATTAATTCAGGTACTCCCTTTACTCGGATTACTGGGGTGTTCGTAACGATTTTTGTCCTTGTTAAATAGCTCTCTATCATCTGATATTGTAACTCTGCTGATATTGAATTTTCATTAACTTCAACGGTTACCATCGTTTTCCGAACTCTTTCTTCCTTTGTAACATATTCTTCTACTACCATGTCTTTTAATTTTTCTAATACACTTGTTTCTATCATATTTATATGTAGTCTATTACACCAATATGTTGGTGACATCATTTACTGGTGATGTCATTGACCTTTTATTTACTGGTATATTTAATTTTTAAATATAGATTTAGTTAAGTTTTTTCTATAACTTTTTGAAACAGTCAATTCTCTGTAATTAACGATTGGGAGATTAAGTACATTAACCAGCCCACTCTTAATCATATCTACTTCTTCCCGTGTATGTTTCCTTTTGTTAAGACGTATTATTTTCCTTTCTTTCGTTTTCTTAATTATTTGTTTCTTTACTCCCTTAATGTTAATTTCTATGGGCCTTATCTTTTCTTTCTCTCTGTTAGGTTTATCTTCATATAACAATGCACTGTGGTCTTCTTTAGTACCTTCGGAAGTGCTGTTTAATGTTTTATCCAAATTATTAAAACCGCTGTCCATTTTCTTCATAAATGTCTCCTCCTTGTATGTATCTGCTTTCTGACTAAGTGTATTAACATTTTCAAACTTCTCCCCGAAAGTTTTCCATATCTCCTTAGTGAAATTCTCCATTTTACCCTCAAATTGTTTTAAATTCCTATTATTCTCTTCAAATTTTGCATTCATCTCTTCTCTTTGTCCTTCAACAGTTTCTTTCAGTTTATGGTATTGTTCATTCATGGTTTGTTTGATATTTCCATGAATGGTTTCTATTTTTTCATTTAGTTGTTTGACTAAACTTTCCTGAATGCTATCTATTTTCTCATTGGTCTGTCTATTTTGTTCCTCCTGCTTCTTAAAATTCTCCTTATTTTCCTCATTGGTTTGTTTTAAGTTTTCCTCCTGTTTCTTAAAATTCTCCTTATTTTCCTCATTGGTTTGTTTCAAGGCTTCCTCCTGTTTTCTAAAATTTTCATCTATTTTGTTATTGGTTTGCTTTGAAGTTTCCTCCTGTTTTCTAAATTGTTCAGCCATAAATTTCATCATGTCTTGCCAATTAGGTTCTTCTCTGTCTACCGCTTTGTCTGGTTGGTCCCCTTGGGCATCATCTTCAATTATTTCCGTTTCCGGTTCCCTAACTACTTCGGTTTCTTCTTTATCACCTGTCTGTTGGTCCATTTCACTGTCCGTGACTAATTCTATTTCTTGTTCCTGTCCACCTTCTTCAATCTCCTTTTCTTCTGCCCTCTTCTTCGATTTGCCTCGGGTATTATGCATTTCTTGTTTTCTCATAACTGCCAACGATAATTAGATTTTTTGGTATATATTTTTATTAAATTTCAAAATTCTTTTCTAATTACAGCCCTTTTACGTTGAGCGCCAATTCTGTAACGTTCTGCCGAGACGTCCTCGTTTTCGTTTAAGCCCCACGTTGCAGGCGGCAATTCTGTAACGTGCTGCTTTTTGTTAATATAGGAGAGTTAATAGCGAAAACTTTGTATGTGGCTTATTGGGGTTCGTCTTATTTAATTAAGCTCCCAATGTGGTTATGCGCCAATTCTGTAGCGTAGCGGTTTGAGATATTAAAGTTTCCGCCTCTCCGCAGTCGCCACTTATGAATTATAATAACTGAAGTTTAAAAAAAAAAATAAAGTATTTTTTAATGTTACTCAATCTAAACAGAAATCGAGAGTGTGTGATTTGGGGTACAGGAGGGAAGTTGTTCAGCCTTATGAGGAAGAGAGAGTAAGTACCAATTATTTACACTCGGTTTAGACAATTTCTGATTTTTTCGAATTGTTCGCTGTGATTTAAATCAGCTGATTGTGAGACAAGTTTCCACGCCTAGTTTAACCAGCCTACACTATAGCAAAATCTGATCCGATGTGTTGATCTCTTCTGTTTTTGTGCTGAAATCTATTACAACTACCCACTACAAAAATTATAACACACTTTATTATTCAATATCATTTTTCAATAATATTATTTATTTATATTATTGGTTTTTTGTTTCCTGCCACCAAAATACAAGTATCACAATTGATCTTTCCTTAAATAAAACATAATCTCAACTTCATAGAGTAAACATGGAATTGTCTAAAGAAAAAAACATATATGGTTTTGTTTACCAAATTTTACACTATTTTCAAAAACATCAATTAATATATAATTCTTAATAATTCCCCAGGGTTCAGGGTAAGTTCTTTTTGTTATGAGATGGTCAGAAATGGATAATTACTAAGCTTTACAAATACCGAAAAAATATTAAATAAATTTGTTTATTTTTCGTTTAGTATGTAGTTCCAGGAATGGCCGTAAGAGAGCAGCGTGCTTTTGTTTACTTTAAAAAACATGTGATTAAATGACTAGTTTCGTGTTCTATATAAACGTTTTCTTCTTGAACTATTAAACGAAATGTTTATATTACCTCTCTTCGTATGGTTCTTACTAGAATGAAGCTTTTTCTCTGGTGAGGTCTGTCTTGAGTTATAATTTCTTTACCGTCTGGCTCATATTCTATCGTCAACTTGAACTATGGCGAAACCAGGTTGAATCATCAGAAGGTTTTCTTTCACCGTTTATTAAGGAGTATAACCATTTAATTTTGATAAATCATGTATGATTATATAGTGGTCATGTTGCTTTTTAATTTTGTATTAATTTTGACTCCTCCAAAGTTCCAGAAAGGTTATTTTATTAGAATTTTAGTAGCATCATTTTGTCAACTCTATCGTTTCATTCCCAATTTTTATTATTAACAATACTTGTTATTCTCGTCACTCTTAGTAACCCATAGTATTTTTATTATACAGGCAGTTTGTAATTATTATAAATTTATATTTTATTTACCGAAAAATAATTCTTTTCCATTCCGGTTTCTTTACCAATTTGGTTTACATAATAATAAGTTTTTGTTCATTTTCTTATGACCTTGTATATAAGTATTTGATAATTTTATTATCTTTAAATAAATTTATATATTATTATTTATTAGTCTCTCATAGTATTCCTACACTGCACTACTTCCTGTTGCCATTTCCCTCATAGTATTATTTTAATTTTTTATTATCCTTTGATATCTAAATTTTTATGTTTTTTTCTTTTTTAAAACTAACCCTGGGTTATCCTATATTATAACACAAATATTTAAAAAAATATAACATTAACTTAGGTATAACAATTGGTTGTCCATACAATATAAATATTACAATAAATAAATAAAATACAGAATCAGTTAGTAGTATTATAGTCTACTCTCATAGTTTTATAATTCCCAAACCTACAGCACAATTCTGTAATAAGTTACCTTCACTTTCACCTTTTACCTCAATGGGTACACTATAACTCACTTTGCACCGTATATCACACGAATTGTTTATCTTGTTTAGTGATATACTTTAATTTAGAGCTAGTTATAGGTTACCCATTTCTGACCTTTATGTTCTTACATGATTTAATTTATTGGGACCGGGTTATGTAACGTTACATAAAGCCCCCCCCACTAGAACAAATTTATTTTGGTATTACTTGTTTATTAAAATAAATTGTTGATTATTTCCATTCTCTTAATAGTCTTGGTTTTATCTTCATAATAGTGTTTCATTTCAAACTGGTTATAAACTGACTGGTAATTCACACTGGTGGTAATTGCTGTTTTCTTACTTAACTCTCTCTCTCTTGGAGGCAAATTCATCAATTATTTATTTCTGGGTAGTGGTACTTCCACATTTTATTTGATAAGGACTGGTCACACTAATATATTAAACTTGTTTTAACACTCGTTTCTATTTACTTCTATAAATTCGCTTTATCAATTAAGCTTCGGTCTGCTATCTTCCTTCTATTTTCTTCATCTATACTTCTGGAATCGAATATCAATCTATACAGCTATTTTATAATTATTGTCCCTTAAATATTCAATTTCCCTAACATTTTTCCCTATCTTGTGCGGTGGTACCAGTCGGGTGGCCACTCTGGGTCCATAACTCCGCTGTCCATCCTTACACCTGCTGAGGCCAGGGGAACATCATCCCTGCTCATAAAAATTATTGCCGGAACATTTCTATGGTCAATACTAAAAAATTATAAGTAGTAGTCAATTAGCGACTAGTACTAAACACTTTTGGGATTCTTCATACTGTAGCTGTTTGCATTTATTTATATATTTCTTCTTCTCCTTGATTCCTTCTTCTTTTCCATTAACTAATAGCATATAACATTATTGATAGGCCTTATGTTAAAATTCTTTTGACTTTACTTCTTGTGACATATTTCTCCGTATCATTTCTTCTTATATAATCTTCAATTCCGAGAAATTCTAATTATTGTATTAATTATCATCCTCCTTCAGTTTGATTGGAGTCATTAAATTATTCTTTATTCTTCTTATCTGAGCACATTACCATCAATTGTTTTTGTTCATTTAATTTTTCTTCTGTTTGTTACCATTAAAAATATTACTTTTTCCTATTATTTCAGTTTAAATCAGTTATTTATAATTAAATTATATAATCTGCTCTTACATTTTCTTGGTGTTTTGTCTTTTTATTTTAAATTATATGGTTTCAAAATAACTTGAGTAAGATGTCCTTACATGCTTTTAGAATTTTGGGGTTTTAGTCTCTTCATTTTAAATTATATGGTTTCAAAATAACTTGAGTAAGATGTCCTTACATGCTTTTAGAATTTTGGGGTTTTAGTCTCTTCACTTTTAAATTATATGGTTTCAAAATAACTTGAGTAAGATGTCCTTACATGCTTTTAGAATTTTGGGTTTTTTTTTCGCTATTCAATGGGTTGCTGGGTCGGTTCTCAGAATTTCAGTCCCCTTTTCTGGTTTGTGATCATTTAGGTTAACCATGGTCCATTAATTCAGGTACTCCCTTTACTCGGATTGCTGGGGTGTTCGTAACGATTTTTGTCCTTGTTAAATAGCTCTCTATCATCTGATATTGTAACTCTGCTGATATTGAATTTTCATTAACTTCAACGGTTACCATCGTTTTCCGAACTCTTTCTTCCTTTGTAACATATTCTTCTACTACCATGTCTTGTAATTTTTCTAATACACTTGTTTCTATCATATTTATATGTAGTCTATTACACCAATATGTTGGTGACATCATTTACTGGTGATGTCATTGACCTTTTATTTACTGGTATATTTAATTTTTAAATATAGATTTAGTTAAGTTTTTTCTATAACTTTTTGAAACAGTCAATTCTCTGTAATTAACGATTGGGAGATTAAGTACATTAACCAGCCCACTCTTAATCATATCTACTTCTTCCCGTGTATGTTTCCTTTTGTTAAGACGTATTATTTTTCTTTCTTTCGTTTTCTTAATTATTTGTTTCTTTACTCCCTTAATGTTAATTTCTATGGGCCTTATCTTTTCTTTCTCTCTGTTAGGTTTATCTTCATATAACAATGCACTGTGGTCTTCTTTAGTACCTTCGGAAGTGCTGTTTAATGTTTTATCCAAATTATTAAAACCGCTGTCCATTTTCTTCATAAATGTCTCCTCCTTGTATGTATCTGCTTTCTGACTAAGTGTATTAACATTTTCAAACTTCTCCCCGAAAGTTTTCCATATCTCCTTAGTGAAATTCTCCATTTTACCCTCAAATTGTTTTAAATTCCTATTATTCTCTTCAAATTTTGCATTCATCTCTTCTCTTTGTCCTTCAACAGTTTCTTTCAGTTTATGGTATTGTTCATTCATGGTTTGTTTGATATTTCCATGAATGGTTTCTATTTTTTCATTTAGTTGTTTGACTAAACTTTCCTGAATGCTATCTATTTTCTCATTGGTCTGTCTATTTTGTTCCTCCTGCTTCTTAAAATTCTCCTTATTTTCCTCATTGGTTTGTTTTAAGTTTTCCTCCTGTTTCTTAAAATTCTCCTTATTTTCCTCATTGGTTTGTTTCAAGGCTTCCTCCTGTTTTCTAAAATTTTCATCTATTTTGTTATTGGTTTGCTTTGAAGTTTCCTCCTGTTTTCTAAATTGTTCAGCCATAAATTTCATCATGTCTTGCCAATTAGGTTCTTCTCTGTCTACCGCTTTGTCTGGTTGGTCCCCTTGGGCATCATCTTCAATTATTTCCGTTTCCGGTTCCCTAACTACTTCGGTTTCTTCTTTATCACCTGTCTGTTGGTCCATTTCACTGTCCGTGACTAATTCTATTTCTTGTTCCTGTCCACCTTCTTCAATCTCCTTTTCTTCTGCCCTCTTCTTCGATTTGCCTCGGGTATTATGCATTTCTTGTTTTCTCATAACTGCCAACGATAATTAGATTTTTTGGTATATATTTTTATTAAATTTCAAAATTCTTTTCTAATTACAGCCCTTTTACGTTGAGCGCCAATTCTGTAACGTTCTGCCGAGACGTCCTCGTTTTCGTTTAAGCCCCACGTTGCAGGCGGCAATTCTGTAACGTGCTGCTTTTTGTTAATATAGGAGAGTTAATAGCGAAAACTTTGTATGTGGCTTATTGGGGTTCGTCTTATTTAATTAAGCTCCCAATGTGGTTATGCGCCAATTCTGTAGCGTAGCGGTTTGAGATATTAAAGTTTCCGCCTCTCCGCAGTCGCCACTTATGAATTATAATAACTGAAGTTTAAAAAAAAAAATAAAGTATTTTTTAATGTTACTCAATCTAAACAGAAATCGAGAGTGTGTGATTTGGGGTACAGGAGGGAAGTTGTTCAGCCTTATGAGGAAGAGAGAGTAAGTACCAATTATTTACACTCGGTTTAGACAATTTCTGATTTTTTCGAATTGTTCGCTGTGATTTAAATCAGCTGATTGTGAGACAAGTTTCCACGCCTAGTTTAACCAGCCTACACTATAGCAAAATCTGATCCGATGTGTTGATCTCTTCTGTTTTTGTGCTGAAATCTATTACAACTACCCACTACAAAAATTATAACACACTTTATTATTCAATATCATTTTTCAATAATATTATTTATTTATATTATTGGTTTTTTGTTTCCTGCCACCAAAATACAAGTATCACAATTGATCTTTCCTTAAATAAAACATAATCTCAACTTCATAGAGTAAACATGGAATTGTCTAAAGAAAAAAACATATATGGTTTTGTTTACCAAATTTTACACTATTTTCAAAAACATCAATTAATATATAATTCTTAATAATTCCCCAGGGTTCAGGGTAAGTTCTTTTTGTTATGAGATGGTCAGAAATGGATAATTACTAAGCTTTACAAATACCGAAAAAATATTAAATAAATTTGTTTATTTTTCGTTTAGTATGTAGTTCCAGGAATGGCCGTAAGAGAGCAGCGTGCTTTTGTTTACTTTAAAAAACATGTGATTAAATGACTAGTTTCGTGTTCTATATAAACGTTTTCTTCTTGAACTATTAAACGAAATGTTTATATTACCTCTCTTCGTATGGTTCTTACTAGAATGAAGCTTTTTCTCTGGTGAGGTCTGTCTTGAGTTATAATTTCTTTACCGTCTGGCTCATATTCTATCGTCAACTTGAACTATGGCGAAACCAGGTTGAATCATCAGAAGGTTTTCTTTCACCGTTTATTAAGGAGTATAACCATTTAATTTTGATAAATCATGTATGATTATATAGTGGTCATGTTGCTTTTTAATTTTGTATTAATTTTGACTCCTCCAAAGTTCCAGAAAGGTTATTTTATTAGAATTGTAGTAGCATCATTTTGTCAACTCTATCGTTTCATTCCCAATTTTTATTATTAACAATACTTGTTATTCTCGTCACTCTTAGTAACCCATAGTATTTTTATTATACAGGCAGTTTGTAATTATTATAAATTTATATTTTATTTACCGAAAAATAATTCTTTTCCATTCCGGTTTCTTTACCAATTTGGTTTACATAATAAGTTTTTGTTCATTTTCTTATGACCTTGTATATAAGTATTTGATAATTTTATTATCTTTAAATAAATTTATATATTATTATTTATTAGTCTCTCATAGTATTCCTACACTGCACTACTTCCTGTTGCCATTTCCCTCATAGTATTATTTTAATTTTTTATTATCCTTTGATATCTAAATTTTTATGTTTTTTTCTTTTTTAAAACTAACCCTGGGTTATCCTATATTATAACACAAATATTTAAAAAAATATAACATTAACTTAGGTATAACAATTGGTTGTCCATACAATATAAATATTACAATAAATAAATAAAATACAGAATCAGTTAGTAGTATTATAGTCTACTCTCATAGTTTTATAATTCCCAAACCTACAGCACAATTCTGTAATAAGTTACCTTCACTTTCACCTTTTACCTCAATGGGTACACTATAACTCACTTTGCACCGTATATCACACGAATTGTTTATCATGTTTAGTGATATACTTTAATTTAGAGCTAGTTATAGGTTACCCATTTCTGACCTTTATGTTCTTACATGATTTAATTTATTGGGACCGGGTTATGTAACGTTACAATATATTTGGTTTTTTGTATGCATTTAGGTGTTCAAAATAACATTTTTTCAGCTGTTTTTTTGTTTGTCCTATATAACATTTATTGCAATCTTGGCATTCAATTTTGTATATACCGTTGGTTGTTGTATTATCTTTGTTGTGTGAGCTATTTAGATTTTGTAATTTATTTTTTTTATTTTTGTATGCTATTTTTATATCTGTGTTTTTAAATAGTTTTGTTAGTTTTGTCATTTTATTATTTATATATGTGAATGTGGCCCATTTTTTGTTGTTATTATTATTTATGTGTTGTTCAGTTTGATTAATTCTTAATTGTTCAGTTTTTATTTTGTATTTGATTTTATTTTCTATTTTGATCATAGTATTTTTATTGTATCCATTTGCATAACCAATTTGGTATATTATATTTCTTTCTTTGTCAGTTTCTTGTTTGTTTAGGGGTATTTTGTACATTCTGTTAAATAACGAATAAAATGCTGCCATTTTATGTTGTGGTGGGTGGTCAGAATGGTTAGGTATAATGATGTTAGTGGAAGTTGGTTTTCTATATATTGCATATTGTATGTGTTTGTTGTATCTTGTGATGGTTATGTCTAAATAGTTGATTTTGTTATGTTTTTCTTTTTCTTCTGTGAATTGTATTTTGGGATGTATGTTATTGATTTGTTTCAGTATGTTCTCTGCTTTTGTGTTTTTGTTATTTGATACATATAGTCCATCATCTACATATCTTTATCCGTATGCCATCTGGGTCATGTGTTTTTATGATATTTTGTATTTTGGTGTCTATGTGTTGTAGGAATATTTCTGCTATTTTGCTTGATAATGGTGATCCCATTGCTAAACCTTCTTTCTGTTGATAAATTTTGCTATTAAATTCAAAGTAATTTTGTTTTAGTATTAGTTGGAGACTATTTTTTATTTCGGTTATATATTGTTTGTTTTCATTTTGTTCTATAAGTTTGTTTATTATTATGTCAATTGTTTCTTCTACTGGGATATTAGTGTACATGTTTGTTATGTCATATGATGTGAAAAATGTATTTTCATTTATATTTATTATTTTTAGTTTGTCTATTAATTCGTATGTATTTTTTATGTTATGATGGTTATTTGTTAGATGGTTACTTTTTAGTTTTTGTGCTATTATTCTTGCTATTTTGTATGTAGGAGCTTTTTTGAAATTGATTAATGGACGTATTGGGTTGTTTAATTTGTGTAGTTTTATTAGGCTGTTCATTTTAGGTGGTTCTGGATTATTGTTTATATATATGTCTATGTTTTTATTGTTGAAAATGTTTTTATTTGTTTTTATTAGTTTTATTGTTTGTTTAAGATAGTTTTCTGTTGGGTTTTTATCTAGTTGTACGCATTTATTATTGTTGATGAAGTCTTCGGTTTTTTTGATGTAGTCTGTTTGATCAATGATTACTGTTGCTTGACTTTTGTCTGCTTTAGTTATTATTAAATTATTGTTCTTTACATTATTTTTAATTTCTTTTATTGTTTTTCTTTTGTTTATCTTTGTTTTTCATTTCGCTAGTGATTATTTTTTTAATTATATGTGTTGCTTCTGTTCTTTTTTCTTCTTGTATATTGTCTTTTATTAGGTTAATGGCAAATTCTGTTTCTACTATTAAATTTTCTAGATTTTTGTTTGCATTTTGGGTTATGTTAGTTTTTGACATATTGTTTAAATATTCTGTTTCTTTTTTGTTAAATTCTGTATTGCTGAAGTTAATGGTTCGAGGGTAAAATGTGTGTTAGTTTTGTTTTTTTGTTCTTGATATTTGTTTTGTTGTTTTAATGTGTTAAGTTTTTTGTTGATTGTATGAGTCTTTTTGTTTTTTTCAAATCTTATTTTACTTTCTATGTTATTGTATTTATTATTCCAAGTGATTGGATATAATAAACTTGTTAGCTCCAAGTGTAGTTTGTATATGTCTATTGTTATGCTATTTTTCTTACTGTATAATTGATTAATTTCGTTTTGTATCCATAGCCTTTGTGCTTGTTTTATAGTTTTTTGTGCAGTCATATTTTTGTTGTTTGTGTTTATGTTGATGTATTTAGGTGTTAATTTATGTTTTTGGCATTGTCTATTGAAGTATATGTTTATGTTTGTGTTCATTAGTTGTTTTTTTCGTGTTTGAAATTTGTTTAACAATTTGGTAATGTGGTTATATGGAATTGTGGTTATGTTGTTTGTGTACATGTTAATGTATATTTATGTGAGAGATGATTATTTGTTATCCGTTATTTGGTAATTGATTTCACTTATTTGATATTCACTTCACTATTTTTTTTCTCACTATACACTTTTGTTTTTGCTTTGTTTTATAACCTCACTTTTCGTTTTTTCACTGTAGGCTTATTTACCTTGTATGGTTATATTATTTCAATCACTTTCTGCTACAGTCCATTTCTTGATATATTAATACTATAATATTTATGACTAAATTTACCTCAAGATATACTTTTTTCCTTTAGGAACATGTTTCGGGAGATCTTGTTCTCCCATCTTCAGCCTTCGCCATCTTGTTTCTGGTGTAGTATTTGTGTGTTGGCTTCTGGATGTTATTGAGGTAGTTTGTTGGTCTTTGGTCCTTTAAAGTTGCATTATTGTGTGTGGTTGTGGTATCTGTTTTTGTATTTTGTGTATTTCCGATGTTGAGTGCTTTGAATATTGTGTCATGTTTTGTATTGATTTGTATTTGTTCTGGTATTAATTTGTTTTGTGTTTTATGTTTGTAAATCTGTAAATTTTCCCAAATGTTCATTATGGTGCCTTTGTGTGGTATATGTTTTATTAGTGTTACATTGGTTATGTTTGGGAATTCATGTCCTGTGTTTATTGCATGTGTGGCTAAATTGGATTTATATATATTTGGTTTTTTGTATGCATTTAGGTATTCAAAATAAGGTTTTCCAGCTGTTTTTTTGTTTGTCCTATATAACATTTATTGCAATCTTGGCATTCAATTTTGTATATACCGTTGGTTGTTGTATTATCTTTGTTGTGTGAGCTATTTAGATTTTGTAATTTATTTTTATTAGTTTTGTATGCTATTTTTATATCTGTGTTTTTAAATAGTTTTGTTAGTTTTGTCATTTTATTATTTATATATGTGAATGTGGCCCATTTTTTGTTGTTGTTATTATTTATGTGTTGTTCAGTTTGATTAATTCGTAATTGTTCAGTTTTTATTTTGTATTTGATTTTATTTTCTATTTTGATCATAGTATTTTATTGTATCCATTTGCATAACCAATTTGGTATATTATATTTCTGTCTTTGTCAGTTTCTTGTTTGTTTAAGGGTATTTTGTACATTCTGTTAAATAACGAATAAAATGCTGCCATTTTATGTTGTGGTGAGTGGTCAGAATGGTTAGGTATAATGATGTTAGTGGAAGTTGGTTTTCTATATATTGCATATTGTATGTGTTTGTTGTATCTTGTGATGGTTATGTCTAAATAGTTGATTTTGTTATGTTTTTCTTTTTCTTCTGTGAATTGTATTTTGGGATGTATGTTATTGATTTGTTTCAGTATGTTCTCTGCATTTGTGTTTTTGTTATTTCAGTATGTTCTCTGCATTTGTGTTTTTGTAACACTAATAAAACATATACCACGCAAAGGCACCATAATGAACATTTGGGAAAATTTACAGATTTACAAACATAAAACACAAAACAAATTAATACCAGAACAAATACAAATCAATACAAAACATGACACAATATTCAAAGCACTCAACATCGAAAATACACAAAATACAAAAACAGATACCACAACCACACACAATAATGCAACTTTAAAGGACCAAAGACCAACAAACTACCTCAATAACATCCAGAAGCCAACACACAAATACTACACCAGAAACAAGATGGCGAAGGCTGAAGATGGGAGAACAAGATCTCCCGAAACATGTTCCTAAAGGAAAAAAGTATATCTTGAGGTAAATTTAGTCATAAATATTATAGTAATAATATATATATATATATATATAAAAAAACAGAAATGGCCTTAATAGATATCCAGAATTTAACAATGTCATGAAACAGTAAAAGTGACATCTTATATTACAGTATAAATAGAAGAAACTGTTGCATATTTTATTATACTCTGCAGACACAGATAGTGTTAAATGTTTCATGTGTTTTTTTTTTAACTTTGTGTTAATGAGAACGTGTCTGCAACAAATGGAATTAAATCGCTCTTTCATTTTGCCACAGAAATGAATAAAAATTTTTTGTAAAGTGGATGCTACACATCCTCAAAAATAAACATACATGTCCGGCCACACATTCTGATGAAGTTGTCATACAAATAAGTTCACCAGTAGAGGTTATAGAGCGCTTGTCAACAGTGTTCCAAACATTATATTTGGTCTTTCTGCATCTTTACATACTAACAACTACATTTTTGCAAGATTTTAATTGTTGGTGCATTTTCAAAATGGTAATAAAGCACTTCATTATAAAAATTAAGGCGGCTCAGTAGACCAGTGGGTATGGCACCTGGCTACTAATCTAGAGGTCCCGGGTCAATTCCCGGGCCCGCACCATAAAATCAAGGTGCGCTTTTCAGCCCCCAGGTCGACTCAGCCTGTTGAAAATGAGTACCTGGGATAACATCCTGGGGATAATAATAGGTGGCTGAAGCGTAGTGGTGGCCACACTGTCTTCCTTGTATGCCATACGGCTCACATTAGGGAGCCTACCCTGCCTATTCCTAAGCTGCTTCGGTGGTATACATGGGAGCCATTATTATTTATTATAAAAATTATTAAATGCAGATTGAAAAGCCATGTACACCTCGAACAATAGGGACACCTCTATAAGGAACAAGCAAAAATTTATTTCATGCAGACATTTTTAAGTTGCTGTAGAACAAATGACTGCATTCTGAAGAGAGTAAACCGAATTGTTTATGGGCTGAATAAACATTCAAAGGTTGTCTCTGCTAATAGGACATAACCTCAAAAACTAATAAAAAATTTGATCCATCTGTTAACCACCAGATAACTAGTGATGTTCAAAGTGATTTTGTACACACAAGCAGGGCCGGAACTAGCCCTCTTTTCACCCGGGGCAAGGGAATTTTCTGCACCCCTCCTCCCCCTCCACGCCATACTCACTCCATTTAAAACTATTTAACAAAAAGCAAAAGCATATACAAAAAAAAAAAAAAAAAAAAAAAAAAAAAAAAAAAAAAAAAAAAAAAAGCAGGAAATAAAGCATATACTTTCCTGTACTTAAGTCAATGCTATTAATTACAGCTTCGTAGCTTTACTCATCAACACACTACACTATAATGCAAACAGATCAAGTGAAATTCAGTTGTGAAATTACAGCACTCCTCTATTGTATTTTGTGTAATAATTTTTAATGGAATCTAAAAAGTAAATCTAAAAAAAGTTTTTTCTTCATTTGTTAATCTGAAATTACAGAAGTGGGTAACACATTAAGAAATGAGACATTCAGTTAAACTTCAAATCATTCTTAAGTTTATTTGGTATTTTGGTTATAAATTGGTACAGTATTCATGTAGTACTTTACTATTTCAATTTGGAACACATTGAAAACAAATTAGATTTTTACATGAGTTTTGGGTACTAAATTTACTAACAGTCCTTATTCATTCTTGAATCTAAATAAATCAAATTGTCACTTTTCGAGCTTTTTTGGCAGCCAAGGTGTTAATAATGTCATCAAAAGAAATAGATGATGTTCTCTGGTGTTCAATAGAAATGATGCTCAAGTTAGAGAGTCTGTCTTGTTCCATTGTGCTCCTCAAGTAGTTTTTGACTATTTTCAATTTACTGAAGCTTCTTTCGGCTGAAGCAACTGTAACTGGTAAAGTTAGAAAAATCTTCAATGCCGTAGTCAAGTTTGGATAAGCATCTTGAAGCCCATGTTTATAAATAATCTGGAGCATTGCCTTTGCATGTGCCGTTTTTAATCCGTCGTCAATTTCCATCGCATGGTGCTTGAAGCTTTCTACTTCTTGAAAAAGTTCTTCTTTGTTCAAATCCGTTTTGTAGGAATCCGCGACTTTTTCAGCTTCTAACCTTAGCTCTGCAACACTCATTTTATTCATTATTTTTCCATTCAGGAAACTAAATTTAAAGTTTACTTCTTCCAGAGCTTTAAATCGGACATTCATGTCGTTTAAAATGCTGTCAAATATTCCCCTCAATCCCACTTTAAAAAAGTCTTCTTGCGATAATCCACTGATCTCATCTTCACACCTCTCGTCAAACATTTTCTTTTTTTTTCTTTTCCGTTTTTCCTCAAATTCTTGAGGGACATCAAGGCTTTCAGCTATTCTTCTGGCTTCCGAAATAGTATCTTCCGGTGCATTGCTCCTTATTGATTCTAAATCTGTTATTAAGCCCTTGATGTGTCTCACAGCTGTGTCTACGGTGACATCATCCCTTTGTAGGTATTTATTTACGCGATCAATTTTTTGCAGCATTTTGCTCCAGAAGCAGGTTAGGACAATAAATTCAAATTTGCAAATGTTTTGTGCCAAACATCTAGCTTCCGCTTTTGTTTCAGCGAGCGAACTTTCAACCAATTCCTCTAAAGCATAATTCAAATCGTTTAAATGCTTATGAAAAACATCCACCGACTCCCTTCCTTACTGACCATCTGGTCTTACTCAAGGATTTTAAGAAAATCGGCACATGCTTCGTTAAAACTTCCCATCTTAAAGTAGAAGATGAGAAAAAACAAACAGACGATTTACTATGCCAAAAAAAGATTGGGCTTGTGGAGAGAGCTCAGCAGCATGCACACCAACTGAATTTCATGAATGAGCTGAGCATGGTACAAAACATGCCAGCTTATTTTCGCCAGCTTATTTTCTGTTAGAATTCTAGTTTGAACTCCCTTATAGATGCCGGCCATGTTAGCTCCATTGTCGTAAGACTGGCCTCTGCAATTTTTGATGTCCAATCCGTCATTTTCTAATTTTTTTTTTAAATTTCTTCCGATATTCCTAACCCCGTTTTGTCACGGATAATGAAAAAATCTATAAAACTCTCTGTTATTTCAGGCCCAGTTTCCATTTCTTGCTGCACCACTGATCATATTTAAGACTGGACCAGAAGTAGTGGGCATATTTAAGCTAAATATTTTGAAAAAATCATACTAGGCTTTGTAACATTTATTAAAATGTTTACAATTCAGAAAGAGCAAGGGAGATCATTTATTTGTAGTGCACGTCTGTCTGTTTTGTGCTTTGAGTTTGCAGAATTTGTGTGTCTAACTTAATATTTACACCTATGCATCTTTTTTAGAGTTTGTTGGTAAATGCATTATACTGCCTAGTTCTCCTGTCTGTTTTGATTAGTTGGGTTCTCTGTGATAGTAAGTGTCTGACAACATCAAAGTGAAATTTTAATAATGTTACTTTTTATACTTTACTATGCAAACTATACCATATGCTTACAGCAATAAAATTTTTAAATAATTTCTAAAAGTGAAAGATGGAAGAGAAATTATTTTTTGCTAGAGAGATTTTGCAGAAAAATATATTACAAAAACACTGTAACAGCATGTGTTCTTTGTTGACATTTATACAGAAGCAAGCATTTATGGTTTAGCGCTCTTATTTTTTTATTGTGTTTCAAGAAACTATGTAAAACATCATGGTGACTTTCAAGTATACTTGTGGGTGATGTTGACTGTATCCCACTACCAGTTCCAATACTAACAAATACTAGGGATGATTAGAACTGCTGCAGACGTGCTATCTCTTTCTATCAGTCTGCAAAAATCGTTGTGGTCCCATACTATAGAAGAATGATATACTTAGAATCACTTGTGGCTCATAGCTGAAAAAGTTAGATGGTGTAATTTGATAAAACGTGAAGCATGATCTCACAGAAATGAGTTTGTGGGCTGTACAAATGATGGGCAAGCCCGTACCCACGTATTGCACTATTGTTCTCAAATTTGAAGAGCTCCCGCTGGGTGACAGCATAGTACGAGAGGATTTTAGGTATGGCTTGCTACCATCTGTGGGCCTTCAATTAGACATGGTGTAACAGGGTCAGAGTTCACTGAGTCTGGGTCCAAGAGTCACTTGGCAAAGCAAGGCACTGATAAGGGGAGGGGCTTGCCCTTGAAATGGGCACAGCGGGAGTAGAACTTCATGAAAAGTGCCCATTAATGTTGTTCAGAGAACAAGACGCCTAGGGTGTTTCGGATGATCAGGTTGGCTGTCAGGTCATGAGCTTCCCAGGTATAATTACTTTGTGAATAAAGTAGCAAATCGAAACAAGTAATAGTTTTTTGTTTATTTTAAATTCCCCAATATTAATGTTGATTAGTTTCAACAATTGGTGATGAGTTTTAGAAGTGAAAAAGTACAAAACAGTTTAGTATTTGAAATTCTAAAAAATTAATAGTGTTCATATACATTTAAAAAACAGGATGAATGAAATATGAATTATTGGTAATTTGAAAAATAATGCAGTTTGAAGTTTTATATACCATAGTATATACTATAGTTTACTATACCATAGTATACTATATATTTACTATGAAATATTAATATTAATATTAACTTAATTTTAAAGATTGAGTAGTAAATGCTAGTATTTCTAATGATACATTGAGATGTGAGAAACAAGAACAGGGCTGTACAAGCATTGTAGCTGTATGGTGTACTGTCTATAGTATAGCTGGTGTGTTACTTATTACATGATGTGGACAATTAGTGAAGTAGTCTCACCTTCTAAGTCGAACAACACCTTCAGATTTCTGGTGCGTTCACACACACACACACACACACACACACACACACACACACACACACACACACACACACACACACACACACACACACACACACACACACACACACATCTGTCATGTAGCAGGTTGAAATGCAATTTATTGACATGTCCAGACTCCCGACTAAAACACTCCCCACCTGATTCTACAAGGACACTAGCCTGGGACCATGTAACACATTACTTTGTCAGGCTAGAACACAGGGCTCACTTCCTACTACTGCCTATACCTGAGATCTGCAGCATAGTCTCTGTAATGGCTTCCATGACCTAACTCCAACTCCATCTCCAGTGTGCTTAACATCGCCTGGGCAGCACAGACAGTCAGAATCTACATAAAACTCAAAGTCTGAGGATTTATGGGTACTGAATACAAATCAACACCATTACACCGACTGCCACCAAATTTTGCACAGGTAACCTTTGACACAAGGCGAAAAATACTGCCTAACTTGGAATTTGATAGTTCGCATGATTTTGGCTCTTTTAATTATGCCTTTTCGTTGATGCGTATAAAGATCTCAACAACACCATGGAGAGCAGAATTAATTACCATAGTAACAAGTACATAAACAAATGATATGTAGCGGCATCGGAACTGTACCTTTATCCGTTCCTGCAGTTTTCAATGTTTTTACTATGCGATTGTATCGATGTGTTTTGTAATTTTGTATACAGATACGTCTATATATTTTGTAATTGTCTTAAACGATTATAAAATCTATGTTTATACATATTTTCGATGATGCAATGAATAAATAATGAAATATATTAAATACTACTACTAAAGATGTCAACAACACCATGGAGACCAGAATTAATTACCATAGTTATTTTGCACATTTTGAGAGTGGTGGCAAATGAGTTAGTCATAAGAAATTTCTTCTTTCAAAAGAAATCAACCGTTTTTTTTTATAATATTGTTTCGACTGTCATTGAATACATTTAAAAAAAATTTTGAATGAAACAACTTTCCAGACAAAAATTCAAATATTTTTTTTTTACAGGATTTTGAAAATGTCGTTTTCATTATTTAAGGGGGGGGTTATTGATGAGATTAGTAACCAAATATTCAACAGTGTGTACCAAGATCATTAGTGTAAATTAATTAAACCTGTTGTGTTATAAACATTTAATTATAATATTTAATTAATAAACATGCTGGGTGGGGAGCTAGCATGGTAGTGATACTGTCATTTAATGTGCTGTTTTCCACATCATGTGGAATTGTGTACGAGTATGTTAAAATAAAATTGGTTTTCATTAAACAAATACATTATGGTGTGATATCTGATGTTTAGTAATATTAATAAATTTGTCTGTAAATATCAAGCTTTACAGTAACTATAAAGAAAGCTAGAACTTTAGACTAGAGGGTGGCAAACTGTAGAGTGATGGCTTGATCAAAATAAAAGAATAAAAGATGTCAACCTCTTGGTAACACAGTTTGTATTGTCACATGTTCAACAAGTTTCAGAGTATATTCAGGTTGTTATTTAGAAGCCTATATGATATATATTTTTGGTGGGAGAAAATTATGTTTTCTGATTTGCATGTAATTACTGACCATACAAGGCACATCAAAGAAACAAGTAACATTTCCATATATGACCTCAAAAGCTCTGGAATTGTCTCTACAAGTGTGTGTGTGTGTGTGTGTGTGTGTGTGTGTGTGTGTGTGTGTGTGTGTGTGTGTGTGTGTGTGTGTGTGTGTGTGTGTGTGTGTGTGTTCCTCATATAGTCTTGCTACAGACATGCAGGGCAGGAATTTTTTGTGTACATTTGTTTTATGTGTTTGAAATGCTTCAGACAGTTTCAAGGATATACTGACTTTGAAATATGACATCCATTATTTAAATACTAGTAATGTGAAACCATTCAGTGGCAGAAATAGAGTGGTGAGAATGTGAGTTATGAAGTTTACTGTGCAAAGATTAATGAAGGTGAGGTATGAGGTATGAAGCTGAATTGTAGTGCTGTATGTTGCTGTTCAAACCATAAAACACGCCATGTCATTTTACATAGAAATGGTTGTAATTGATAACTCATGGTGAAACATATTAATACAGAGGTTTTTAAAAATATATAAACACTTGATACGTTTCACAGTTTGTATTTAATTAATTATTATCATATTATTAATCCTATTATACACCTGATCAGATTAACAAAAATTTTCATTTAATAAATTACATTCCGTTTATAACATAGGATTAATAATAGGTTAAAAAAGCGTGGTCTTAACATGGTATCAGTAAACAAACGTAATCTTTTTTCATTACTAGTTAGCAATAAAGAAAAATCAAACACACTAGAGAAAAATGGAGTTATAAAATACACTGTGCAGAATGCGATTCTATTTATATCGGACAATGTGGCCATGCTCTGAAACATCACTTTTCTGAACATAAGGCAATTTTAACTAATACAGCCAATACATAGATACAAAAAACATAACACTACTGCACAACATACAAAAAGGTAAGAAAATGGATTTATTAGAAATTTTATAAATTAGAAAAGCAGTGAAAAATAACAAAAATTTAACAAATGAACAAACTGAATTCTGTATATCCCCTTTATTAAAAGTTGTTGTTTAGTTTAGTTAATTTTTATATGTTGCCTTCAGATTATATTTAGTTTTTACAGACACTTGACCTTCTCTTAGCTTCTCCAACCCCTCCTCCATCATTACAACACCCCACACATGTCCGGATAAACACCCTAAACACATCTTCACCACCCTGACACCTTTGTTTAGTTTAGTTGTTCACTGATCTCTATGACAATAGCTTAATAAGCTGAAACAGCTGTCAGAGTTAAATAAAAACTGTGTGGACCAGGGGTTGTGCGGGACGAAGGGCATGCCCGTCGGCCGCTCATATACTACGTCCCGAGCTTCGGATAGAGCTCCTGCCACAGGGTCTATTGATAGGGTCTGGATTTAGGGTGTGGTCTGCTACCGGCCGTGGTTTTAAATTAATTTATTAATTGAGGGTGAGTGTGCGCCGAGGCCGGGTCCAAGATTCTCCTGGCACAGATTGGTAGCGACCGAGGGCGGTGAAAATTTTCAGGACAGTATACGTATAATGGCGTCCAGGGAACAGACACGCAAGGAGTCACGGATCATTTTGTTTGATGTCAGGTAGTGAGCTTTACACGCCAAGTGCAATCCTCGGTCAAGGAGAGACTGAAGCTTTCGCTTATGGGTCTTGGCCCAGTAGCCCCAAACGGGTATCATGTAGGTAACCATCGGCACCACATAGGTGGAGACGATAAGCTTCCCTAGGCGGCGGGTCATGGCGTTGCTGCATAACACGGGATGGAGTTGATATAGATGATTGGCGGTCTTACGGGTACTTGTGCAGAGTGTGTCTGCTAGGTGAGTCGTCGGTCAAGGTGAACCCCGAGGTACTTGACCTATCGAGACCAGGGCAACAGAGTATCGCCTACGTAGAGTCTGTTGGAGAAGACTACTGCTGTGCTCTTGGCCACGTTGATGGCAACCCTCCATTTCTCTGCCCACTCAACGTACTCGTCCAATTGTTCCTGCAGCCAGATAACTGCCGTCTCAGCTCGACGATCGACGGCATACACCGCCGTGTCGTCAGCGAACATGGCCAACCTGGTGCCAGGCAACTTGGGTACGTCATTGACGTACACAGAGAAAATCGGGGGGCCCAAGATGCTTCCCTGAGGTACACCAGCAGTAATAGCCCTTGCCGAAGAAAGGGTGTTATCTACTCTCATGCAAAAGGTTCTGTTCCGAAGAAATCTAGCACTCAGATGAATGTAGCAATCTGGAAGCAGAATCTCCGTGAGTTTGTATAGAAGGCCTGGATGCCAAACACGATCGAAAGCCTCCTCGACATCAAGGAAAACGGCAACGGTCTGCTCTTGCGAGCATCCGGCCTCGGCCTCGGCCACGGTAAAAGAACTGTGAAACGTACCAAGTGTTTATATATTTAAAAAAAAATGGTTGTATTGGCCCTTTCCCTGACTTTGCCCGGTTCCTGCATTCAAAAGGTTTCCTTACCAGTCAGTTCTCAGGTAACAGTGACAATGTCAGAAGAGCTACACAGCAGTAGCTCTCTCTTCGCATCTGTCTGCATTTTATGAAGAAGGAATGCAAAGCTACAACAAATGCTTTAATAATGGTGGGACGTATATTGAAAAGTTAGGTATTTTCTTGTAAAAAATAAAATCAATAAAAAAGTAATTTCTCTATTTTTTAAAATCAAAATTATTTTCCAAACATGTTTCATATGTGTATTCAAATGTTTTGTGTTTTAACTTGACACATAATTCTTATTCAATTTTGTATTAAACAAACACCACAAAGTCTTATTCACTGACGTTAGACTCCAGAGCGTATTACGAAGGTGTTTGAGTGAGAGCACATGGCACAGAGAGAGATAGAGTGACTCACTGTGCCAGCAAGTACTGCAAACACATTATGAAGTGTACTTATATAAAAGAAATTATTAATTGGCACCTCTTGATGGACAGAACGTAATATTATTCATGTTATGCTTACCTCTGCATAACTGACACACACCCACCTTCGTATGTGTTTCGGAGAGTAACAGTTGCTCATTAATATTAAAATTAAAAATTGTCCACATATGGTATTCAGAGCACTGACAACTCAGGTGAATTATGTAGCAAGAAACATTGTGTATAAGTTTACAGTTTTACAGGTATTTTACAGTTTTTGTTGTATATATTTTGCACTAATGTATTTGTATAAAAAATACCAACATCGTATAAATTATTTTAGGTTATTTTATTACACATCATTCCAGATTTGTACACACTGATAAGCATATTGGATTGGTTGGGATGGTATTTGTTAGACTATTTTAGTTTCAGCGTGTCTTTACCATGGCAGT
The DNA here is from genome assembly GCA_034769895.1 of Magicicada septendecula. NCBI lineage: Eukaryota > Metazoa > Arthropoda > Insecta > Hemiptera > Cicadidae > Magicicada > Magicicada septendecula. The sequence goes on along the minus strand of CM068371.1, from coordinate 63,429,890 downwards.
AAAATACAGTACATCCTATTAATAACCAATTTCTACCAGGATATTTCAAGAAAAAATTGTCCTGTTAAGTACAGAAAAATCCTAAAACTATTGTTACTGTACATTATAGAATTTGTAATAATAAAAATATAGATATAGTAAGAAATTACCAATACTTCTTACATGTATTACATTTTATAAGAAAGTTCATACTATTTTTCATTTCACTTTACAAGTGTCCAATTCAAAAACTGTTTTCACATGATGCTGGTACACACAGTTTAAGTTTTAGGTACATTATGTAAGTTGTGTGTATTAAGAGACTTTTTTAACATTTTACAGTATAAAGTTAAAGAACTTACCTCAAATTGTATATAACACAACGAGACAAAATACTCTAATATGGTGAAAAGCATTATTTTTGCAGTGAAAACTACTCGGACCATAAAGTATGAGGGTGGAGTGAAAAGTCCGAGGCGTGAATAAGAAAAAAAATCACTTTTTAGATAAATGTGCGTTTATTTGTCAACATAATCTCCATTTAGTTTGTTGCACTTGTTCCAACAATGTTCTAGAGGGGTTATGACAGACTGATAAGCCCATTTGTTGAGATCTCAAAATTGCCATTCACAGGAAGCAAGTCGATCCTTTAATTCTTTGATTTAACAAGCCCAACAATTGATGTGTGAGCTGGTGCATTGTTTTGGTAAAACATCTATTTTTATCACTATAGTCATTTTTACTTGATTTAGCTGTTTAAATGCTGTAAAAATTTGCACAATACTTACCACTAATTATTTTCAAGGTAACCAGTAAAGCATATTCCACTCGCATATCAAAACAGTCGTCATAACCTTACCAGCAAAATGAATTGTCTTGCCTTGTTTAGGTTTGGTTCATCTTTTGTGGTCCATTGTTTTTACTTCTGTTTGGTTGCACAAGTGTTGTGGTGGAGTCTCATGAATGGTTATGAATCGATTCAAAGATTTGGTTGGAATGTGCTTGTAGAATGCCAACCAGTCTGTTGAATCTTCCTTTCAACATTGTTTTTGTTAGGTATGATCAAACATTGGATCTATCTTGTGCATAGCTTTGTCAAAACCAAATATTCTTGTAAGATATTGCACATGCATTTTGGTTATATGCCAAATGTCTCTAATATCTCGTTTTTTCTTTCTGTGCTCTGTCAAACCACTCTTGTAGATTTTTTCAATTGTTTCTAGCATAGCCACTTCATGGAGCATCCACAATGTAGGCTAACAAGCACATTGCATGAGAACGCACATCAGCTCTCACCCCCCTCTCTCTCTCAACAGAGAAGAGTTCCCAAACATTGAATCCAGCTCCTTTTTCATATCTTTTGCGATTAACCGTTTAAGGAAAAGTGTTTAATCATATCACAAATTTCCAAACTGTCTACTGTTAAAGGAATGCTTGAGATGCTTAGTATGGCACACTGTCAAACTAATAACAACTCATTGACTTGAAATATTGAACTTCAGTCTACAAAGGATGAAGTCATATAATAAGTATGAGCATAGTGGCCCCATCTCTTTGTGAAGTTTGTAATTTTTCACCCTTCCCAGGTATATTGTTTACCCAATTTTTAATTATGTTAAGACCAAGGGTGGCATTTTAAATATGTAGTAAGTGGCTTTTACTCCTAGAATAACACTATTCGTAGAATAGATTTTTTTATAGATTTATGAAAGGTCAATTTCACATATTACTGTATGTTCTAGATGTTTTGGACAAAAATAATATCTTGCTAATACTGCAGCCACCGTATTTCCCAGCTACACACAACTTTTATTAGAAAACATAAAAAGTCATTTCCTGGCTGTTAAAAAGAATACTGAGCCAGCTCATAGTTGCTCAGATGCTTTGAAGACCTGAAAAATGTTGGCATAAAAGTGTTATATCCTATAAAAGGGAAAATATAAATTCAGATGAATAAAGATGTAATTAAAAAAATTGCATGGATTTTTTTATCAGACCTTATAATTGAGATCACACAGTTAAAATTAGAAAACCCAAAAATATTAGTTTTTCATTAAAGTACTCAGAATTTATAACATTATTTATCAATTTTTATTATGTTCATAGGCACATCTTAAATATCAATTGCTACCATTTTCGTCTACCTAGGCCCAAATTGCCCAGCTTGGTTAAAGATGTAAATTTTGACAAACATTGTGTTTGAGTATGGGCAAATGTAACTGTACAGTTTGAGGTGCTTATATGTAGTTAAGTCTTGATGTTTGTATCGAAATTTGGAATGTTTAATTCTGTATACTAGAACACATTCACCTATGAGGAGCATTCAGATGTAAGTCTCCCTACTTTGTAATGAAATACAAATTGCTTGGATAAATAAAAAAAAAATATTTTTTCGTATAAAATCATGTGTACACTAGTTCTCTGCATAGTCTCCATTCCTGTAACCACATGTCAAAGTGTAGAACAAATTTTTTTAACATCTTATAGGAAAGTGGGTGCTGTTTCCACAGCCAAAAATTGACCTCTTGAGTACCTTTTCATCATTCTCAAATGACTTTCCTCTCAGATGAACCTTAAGCTGAGGGAAAGGATGGAAGTCCTTATGCACATGGTAAGGAGCAAAGGGTGGATGTTCAAAAAATCTATCCAAATTTGCTCACTAGCTCCTGTCTCTGACATGCAGCATGAGGGTGAATATTGCTGTGTGTTAAAGAGGACTATGTTAACAGCATGCCAGGTTTTTTTCTGTTTTGAATGCAGTTCTGATATTCAAAACCTAATCCAAAAGCATAATATCTGAATAGTACCAGAAATTAAATGATGGTGCACAGTTAGGCACAACATTCAAGCTTGCAGGATTCCACACCAATCCAACAAAACTTCCCTCCCATTTGTGCTAAATTTCCCTTACTAGTTTATGATATTTATAACAGGCAAACTTACTGGATGACTCTTGATATAACTCTAAATAATTTCACAGAATGTTACAGTAATCAAACTGGCAAATTGGTCTTTGTTCTTTGTGGAACATAGGGCACCACTGGGTTCCATTCCGCTCTGGTCTGTGCTTTTTTCATATCAGATCAACGTTTTCTGTTTCTTATGACACACGTCTATGATTGTTGTAGGTCTGCTTTGTTTCCTCTTACATGATTATTGATATTCCAGTACTTGTTTGTCTGGTGATTTATGCAGCACTGACCAGTCCATTTCAGTGTCTGTTTATTAACTTCTGTATATAAATGGAACTGCTGCATTTCAAATGTTTGAAATTTTGTTGTTACCACAATATTCCCAAATTTTTCTTAAGCATTGATAAAGACTTGTATCATTGTAAACCTCTGTGTACTAACCTACTGGTCTGTGGACCATACAGTAGTATTAAACACCACACTTTTCATATTAGTGTTAAACATTCTGATCTTAATCTGCAACTTTAGTCCTGTTGATCTCTTTGTGTTGTTTATTGTGTAAAATGCTACTTGGGCTTTGTCAGTTGAACTGTAAACTAAGGAATTGTAATTATAGCATTTTGCAGTAATATTAAAGTTTGTAAGTATATTTTTTCAAAACAAATACAAAATTAATTTGTGATATGTTTTTCTGTAACCTGAGAAAGACAACAAATCAATGACCATACTTTAATTCAAGGTAATTTTTATAATTTTTTTTTATGTACAGGAAACGTTAGCTGAAGTGTTGGGCATAAAAGAGAAATCTAGATTACACGTCAAAGACAAGGTGGATCAACTGACAGAACAGCTAGCAGAAAAGGATAAACTGATAGCGTGTCTTGAATTGAAACTTCAGAATTGTATAGCAACTACAGAAAAAGACCAGGAGGCAAGAATGAAGAGTACTGAACAAAGAGAAAAAGCACTGAAAGCGGCGGAAGCAACTGTATGTAAAGTGAAACAGAAAATAACATTGTTTATTGATGACACAGTGACATTGTGCCTCGGAGAACCTGTTAGTGTGCAGGTATGTCTAGATTAATATTATTTAGTACAGTAGTTACAGTAATTAGTTTAGATAATATAATACACTTATTCCCAAAACTTGAACACAAAATTTTTGAACTTTGTTTACCTTCATTGTGGATCTCCTTGTATCAACTTACTTTGTATAACTGAAACTACGAGGCACGTCCAGAAAGTAAGAATACAACACTTGTTAAAAATCAAAAAATGAATATATTTTAATGAAATTTACAGGGTAAATGCCAAAATATGTTATCATTTCTCCACGTAATCGCCGTTGAGGTCAATGCACTTTTGAAGCCTGGGCACCAACTTTTGTATACCCTTGTCGTATACCTTCCGCTCCACCTCCTTAATCCACTTTTTCACAGTCTCCATGACCTCCTCATCGTCCGAAAATCGCTGTTCACCCAAGAACTCCTTCAATTTGGTGAAAAGATGGTAATCCGAAGGTGCCAGGTCCGGGGAGTAGGGTGGGTGAGTCACAATGTCCCATCCAAACGACATGAGCAGGTCCTGAGTGAGCCGGGCGGTATGGGGTCTGGCGTTGTCATGAAGGAGTGACACACCACGAGTCAGCATTCCCCTTCTTTTGTCTTTGATTTTTTGTTTCAACTTCTTTAGGGTCTCACAATATGCGGCAGCATTGATGGCGGTCCCTTTGGGCATGAAATCGACCAACAAGATCCCGTTCCGGTCCCAAAAGATGGATGCCATGATTTTCCTCTGTGAAGACTGAACTTTGAATTTTTTGGATGTTGGCGAATGGGTATGGCGCCACTGCAGAGACTGTCTTTTCGACTCAGGAGTATAGTGACACACCCACATTTCATCCCCAGTCACAATTGAGTCGAGAAAGGATTCACCCTCAGTACGTGGAGCTAACAGGGGACGAACTGGTTGACGTGTTAAGCTGCTGCGATGACATTTTGTAAGGGACTGAGGCGCTCGATGTCTCATTTTGACCGTTAAGAACCCGTCTATACGTCATGGATGCCATCTTTGAAAAAAAAATTCCCTATGTCCTACACAGCCCTTTTATTCTTACTTTCTGGACGTGCCTCGTACAATCCATACACAGGAACATATTGACATGATGTAGGTAAAAAATTAAGTCACCCAAGACTTTAAAACATACATTACAAGTAATTTCTTGTGTACAGTAAAACACATTAATTCAAAAAAAAAATTAAATATCTGTACAACCTGACAATTGTCTTTGAACACTGAGATGTGTAAAATTTATGAATGAAGTGCTCCCATGTAATAATTATTGCGTACAGTGACTAAAAAGAGAAAACACTATAACAGTTTGCTGTCTCCGTTACACACAACTCTGTTTACCACATACTGTCACTTCACAGCAAAATTTGCTTCTTCTGATGTTTTCAGCAGAAATCAGCGTGCCGTATTTTTGCGAGTATAATGCACCCTCGTGTATAACCCACACCCCAATTTATCGGAATATTTCACAGAAAATTTAATTCGTGTATAAGGCACATCCGTATTTGTAATGAAAAACAGATAACAAATTTATTATAACGTAGAGAAATATATATGTTATTATATACATCCACCAAAATCAGTAAAGTTTCAATAATTTAAAAAAATTGAAACTTTACTGATTTCGGTGTATGTATATAATAATATTATAACAAATCAGTGGCATAATGTTTAGCAAAATAAATATATATGTATTGTTTGAATAGTAAATATGATGTGGCAAAACAGTGTTTTGTACAAAATAATAGAAAAAAAGTACTTACCTTGCTTATTTATTTGTAAACACAAAACAGAATTATTAAACTCACATAAAATGTAAAACAACTTAAAACTTACACATGAGTGTTTCTTTAGTTTGATATTATTTTAGTTTTTCACTATAACATAACACTTGCACATATTAATTTTCTTTATCTGTTTCTGAAGAAGGCAGTATTGCATTGCTTTCCTCCTTCTGATTCTTTTGATGTACTGTCATCCCGAAGCGCACAATCTTCTGTACCATCCAGCTTGTTCGAAATACCACATTTCTTAAAACTTTGTATAACTGTTTCACATTTTACTGTTTTCCAAGAATTTAATGATCCATTCTAGTATGAGTGAAACTGGAAGTCTTTGCAATTTTCGAGTTTTTGTGTAAGCGTGGTCACTATCGCACATCCATTGTATATAAAGTTTTCTAAAATTTCCCTTAAAAGGTTTATTAACAGACGCATCTAAAGGCAGAATTGCAGATGTTAAGCCACCAGAAACTACTGCCAAAACTGTTTTTGTTTCTTGAAGCCTTGCTTTTACTTGGTCTGTCAAATGCACTTTGAAGCTTTGCGACTTTTGTTACGGACTGTAATTTAAACTAAACCGTATAGGATGAACAAGATGTTATTTCACTCATTATGAATATACAATCTGTGTATTCACACGCAATACCGGTAACTAACTACTGTAGAAACAACAGACTAACAACGACAAACAACAGTAAGTACAGTAACAGAATGCAACAACAGAGTACCCTTATAAGTCTACAATGTGAACACATAACTGGTGGAGAAGAGATGAAAACTGCTAACCAAATTAGCGGTAAATTTCACTTTACTCTTACTGGATTCACAACTGCCAGTTTTAAGCAACGTTTCCAACTCTGCCGTGCACGATGTGACTGCACACTTACAACTCTACAATTTAGCTTGTAAATTATATTATTCATGTATAATGTGCACCCTCATTTTTGGAATAAAATATGGGAAAAATGTGCGCATTATACACGAGAAAATATGGTAAATGTAACTTAATCACTTACATTTACCACACATGCTCATGTATTTTGAAAACGAAAACCTAATTTTAATACACTTTGTATTGACAATTAATGTCAGTGAGTACCACAGATATTTTTGTCACACTGCAGGCGTTGGACTATACACCATATTTGTTAGAACTGATAAACACACTATATGAAACATTGAACAAGACTGTTCTGCGCATGTGTGAAATGCTTGAAAATGTTGTGTATTCACACTGCATGAATATATAAAGTTATACCAATAATATTTTTCAAATTATTATCCTGCCCCCCCCACACACATACTGCGACAAAACATATTAGGCATAATATAATTGAACAATATAGTCAGTTATCTGGAGCGAGGTTGTATATTTTGAAACAAATTTTAAAAATGGTCTGTAATTCACAAATAATTTATTTTAATTTAATAATTGTCTTTGAATTATCAGAACTGAACAATTACTATATATATAAATTTACAATTATTGTATTCCACAACCTACCTTCTCACTCTCGCCAGGGTTCTATAGATGAAACTGTCACAGAGTTGATTATTTGGGTTTGACTGGCGAAATAATTACGCTAACACATGGTTTTCATTAAATAATCATCTCACTTATTACTCTTTTAAAATTTCTAGTTCTCCTTTACTTTACTTTCTCTTACTCTTTCTTTTTAGCTGTTAACTATTAAACAATTATCAAAAACAAAAAGATTACTTATCCAACTAGATTACATGTTAACAAGGCAAGCCAGTACTTTGACACCTTCTCTCTTTCATTCTCATTTTCTTTTACATATTCAAACCCCCCGTTTATTGAGCTCTTAAGTCTTTCAAATATTTTAATAGGCGGTTGATTGATTTACTTAAGTATTTAAAGGTTTAAATGTTTTAAATGGTACTCATCCTTCCTGTAGCCATTGTCCAATTATTTCACCACCGCTGCAGATTCATTATTTTCACAGGACACTCCGAAATTTGTTCTGAACTGTTTAAAACTGATGTGTTGAATATCGGTTCACATTACACTCTTGTCCTTATTTAAAACAATTAAAGTAACATTTTTTAGTCGGCCGACGTAACTCGCTCGCGAGCACTAGGTTATGTATGACTAACCGGTCAGGAAGTTGAGTATCAACTGCCTGTTATTTCGTCAGTTATTTCCCGCGGGTTGCATACGCACAAGGCGTCAGGCATTGGCCGCAAAACGTGTAGAGTTTATAACGCCTTCTCTGATTGGCTGGTTTAAAATGTTCTAGAAGCTAGGCCAGTGAATTCTGCAATTTTTTGCCGCCCGATGAAATTGGGGTTTACCGTAATTCACAGACGTCCTGAGTTGTAGGTGATTAGGTAACCCGTCTAGTCAGGCTGGCTCCAGACACGAACACAGACGGGTGTTTCACAATAAAATTGTATGCATTTTGTTAAAAAAGAGGTTCCCCAGAGGTTGAACACTGTATGAATTAAAACGGGTTGCAATTATTAAAATTATTTACTCTCCTGATTCGTCCCGTTACAATCTGTTTAAAATGTCAATTGTTACTTGAACGTTGTATCCAACTATGTTGATTCATCTCACTGCTGGTCCTGTGGTCCGTCAAAATCTGCTCCCTCGTCGTCTGCTACTCTCCGCACACTGACGCTTCGCTGACACTCCTCTTGTACGCACGCACGCCGACACACCCGATAACAGTTTACTCTTTAACTCAAGGTACTGAACTGGGCTGTAATTTAACATTTATTTACTATGGTGCTTTAAGCATGCGCCTTCCTGCGTCTTGAGGTGTCCTCGCGTTAACACAGGAGTATCCCAGATGGATAAACCTCCCCTATGCGGAAATCTTGACTCATGCGAGACTAGCACTGTTTAATATAAATATTTTAATAAATTATATAGATTGGTAATTACTTTATCTAATTCCTTCCTTGCACTTAATTATTTGCGTAACGACGCGTTTCAGGAACACAGTCCCATCATCAGGTTATAAAATTAAATCATGCCCTAGTCACTCGTCGTTAAGTTTTAAAAATAAAACCACTGCACAACATTCATATTCACGCAAACACATAGCTATGTGTATTCACTCATGTGCGCGTTGTCGTAAAGTTAAAAGTCAACTGATTTGTTATCACAAACTTACACAGGCAGTCGTCAGCTTTCTTCTTGTTGTGTGCGTATTACTGTGTCAAAGAAGACGTTGGATTTAAATGATAACATATCATTCAATAACTCATCACGCTGGAATTTACTTTTTTTGTAAATTATAAATTCTTCCATTGCATCCATGAAACGTCCTTTCTTACAGTAATGTAGAGGTTTTAAATTTTGTACAAAACTGGTATAATTATGGTTGTATTCCATTAAATGCTGCGCGTAACTGGACTTTATATTATTGACATTCTTCCTGGACAGATGTTCTATATATCTATCTTTAAAACCTCTTCCTGTTTGTCCAATATAGAATTTATCGCAGTCATCACATGCAATTTTATATATGCTGGAACATGTTTCAGGATTTTTGTTTCTTTTTGCTTGTAATACATTTTGAATTTTATTGTTTGTTTTAATTACTGTAACGTTATATTTTTTTAATTGATTTTTAATGATTTGAGGTATCAAGTTAGTGTACTCAATGGATATAAATTTAATGTCATGTCTCGGTTTGTTTGTTCCTAGATTCTTTTTGTGTCTGTGTTTATCGATTAACTTGTCGACAATCGTGCTGCTATATGTTGTTGCAGTGGTTGCACAACTGTGAATGTTGTGCAGTGGTTTTATTTTTAAAACTTAATGACGATAGATATACAGAACATCTGCCCAGGAAGAATGTCAATAATATTAAGTGCAGTTACTGCATTTAATGGAATATAACCATAATTATACCAGTTTTGTACAAAATTTAAAACCTCTACATTACTGTAAGAAAGGACGTTTCATGGATGCAATGGAAGAATTTATAATTTACAAAGTAAGTAAATTCCAGCGTGATGAGTTATTGAATGATATGTTGTCATTTAAATCCAACGTCTTCTTTGACACAGTCCTACGCACACAACAAGAAGAAAGCAGACGACTGCCTGTGTAAGTTTGTGATAACAAATCAGTCGACTTTTAACTTTACGACGACGCGCACGTGAGTGAATACACATAGCTATGTGTTTGCGCGAATACGAATGTTGTGCAGTGGTTTTATTTTTAAAACTTAACGACGAGTGACTAGTGCATGATTTAATTTTATAACCTGATGATGGGACTGTGTTCCTGAAATGCATCATTACCCAAATAATTAAGTTGCAAGGAAGGAATTAGATAAAGGTAATTACCAATCTATATCATTTATTAAATTATGCAACTTGGAGACTGACCAAAAATGATAAATATTTTATTATTTGAGAAATATTGAGTTCATACCAATACAAGGTATTAGCTAACGGGTAACTCGTCACTAAAGTGTCCTTGATAACTTTTACATAAGAACGTTTCTGTTCAAAAAACTCACACAGAGAGCACGTCCGTAATATTTGAGCTGCTGGCAGGAACTAACTAGACGTACGTTGCCAGAGACCCCATCTTAATGAAAATTGGGGCCGCTGATTGGTCGAAACACCTATCATGTGATTGATGGGTAGAACTGATAGACAATCTTCTTGAACAGATTGGCAGATTTCTGCAGAATCAGGTATAGATTTTATCTACAAACCCCATTACTTCCAAAAGATAAGGAATCTATAGAAAGTTGATTTTTACTAAAAAAAATCCCTATTAAAATAGTGTGTAACAAGTCTCTGACACACAGAAAATATAGTGCTATTTAAGATGCTTGCGGTTTCCATATCTCAGTTCAATACGTTCATTTATAACAGAGTTATTCATAAAATACGAATGACACGCGCACTCGCACATGACATGATCACAAATAAATTTATGGGCATTTTGATACATAATAGTCTTTTACCCAATTCTTAATTCAAAACTTATCTCTAATTAACAGAATCAATCAAAAATCAAATTTTAACATGTCTATAACGTCATAAAATGATATATCAGCATGTAGTCCGGGCTACAGTTTCCTTTACTGCAATGTTCTATTGCAGGTATATCCCCTCCTCGGATAAAAAAAAATTTGTTTACACAGCACAAATTTTGTTTTCTTTAAACAAAATAATATCATTTCCTTTTTTTTAAACATATAACCAAACTCAAAATAAATAAATAAATAATCCTTGCTAAACTAAAAATATTTTCTTCCAATAAATTTTTGACATCTGTCAGTTCCAATGTAAATAAACATAAGCATGTGGTTGATAATCTCTGTTATCAAGGGGTAGAGTGATAAGCTAGTATAAACAGTTCATGACGTCATAATACCTACTGTTCAGTCGAACAGTTCTCAACATATTTACCAACATGGTTCAAACATACATGAATTTACACAATTTACTTAATTTACCCATTACCTTATGACATTCATTCTTTATATACCCAGATATACGTGAACATCTTAATTTTTGACATAATACTTGCATAATGACGATGCATGGAATTTCCCAATAGTTTTGTTAGTATTTTGATTCGTAACAATGTAGGTTTTTGTCACCAGACAAAAGGCTTGCCGAATGACAAGTGGCGCCCAACGTGGGGGGATGATCATCTTGCAGATGCAAGATCCAGCGAGCTACCAGCCGGCACACAAAACAACATGGCGCCCAACAAACACGTCTACAACATCCGGAGAAGAGCAGTAGGCTGACTACTGGAGAGCATTCAAGACCCAGGGGAGTTGTGACAACAGCGAGGCGTTACGTCTGCTCTCCGGTACCAGTGGATACGAGGCGAGTCAATCAGGGATCAGCAGCCGAGAAGCGACCAACTACGTGCTCGGAGCGAGCCAATCAGCGATCCCGGTTAGTGCATAAAACCAGGGCCACTAGAAATTTTCAATGGACTTTTCATCGCCATGCCATCGGACGCTCTTCGTCTCCTCTCCTCTCTCGGACGACATCGGCTTGGAGTCAGCCAGAAGGAACGGCCAAAGAATAGAACTGGCGTTCTTGCGTCTTCGCCCTCCAGTTCCGTGCCAGCGATGGACATCGCTGGGCCGGCAGCCGACTCTACAACCGATGCCGAAAGAAGAGGACTGCAGTACGCCACAAACAGCGGGCGCAACCACCGAACATCTCAGCACGGCACAACCAACATCGGCCTTCTCACCACACGGTCCTTTTTAGGGCCACCAAAAACACTAGAGTGTACGATTGGCACCATTTGTCATGCAGCAAGCCTTTTGTCCGGTGACAGTTTGTTTTCCCACCTGTTCAGATAACATAAATGGACCATTATAAAGTCTATTGAATTTAGCTGTGGTATTTTCAATACTACTACTTACATTTAAAGCTTTTAGTAAAATTAACTCGTCTACTTTGAAAGATTGCAGCTTATGATCAGAATTAAATTTTTCTGACCGCTGTTCGGCAAACTTCCTTATCCTCTCCTTTGCATCCAAATGCTTAACTTCGTTTGGCATCGGCAAATTTTGAGTGGCTACCCTTTTTATATAATCACTCCAGACACGCTTTGGTTGGACATCTGACTGCAGTTCTGATGGCGTATATCCAGTCATGGTATTGTAACACTCATTTATGGCGTTTTCAAAAAATTCCAGATACTCTGGCCACTTGCTTTGGTTATTGTTACAATAAGTCCTGAATAAACGACCAAGCTCTCTATTCATCCACTCGGCAAGATTCCCTTGATGTCTACGAATGGCTGTCAGGACTGCTTGAATGCCCCTCTTCTCTAATTCGGCTTTCCATTTTTTATTCTGGCATTGCGTGCCTTGATCAGACAGGATCTTCTTTACATGACCATACTTTGGGATGTACTTTTCTAAAATTATCCTCAGTACCGCATCTGTTGTGGGTCTGCCTACCGCATAAAGACTTACATTCTTTGTGAAGACATCCGTACACACCACCAGATTTCTCATCCCCCTTGCTGCACGTGGTAATGGTCCAAGGAAATCGATACATAGTAACTCATTTTTCCCATGCATAATGATGTTTCCCATTTCCACATATTTATGTGTGTTGGTTAGGATGTTTGGCTGTCTGGCAGGTGTGGCAGGTACGAAGTACTGATTTGACTTTTCTGGCCATGTTCATCCATATAAAATCTTCCCGCAGTGTCAGGTAGCATTTGTAAGCACCAGCATGAGCAAGACTTTCATGGCATGCCCATGTTAGGTCCTCTGTGAGGAGGTCGGGAACCATAATCTTCCATTATCTGTCAATCAGCTTGTACAAAATATTGTTAACAATCTGGAACTTTGGACTTTCTGTAACCTGTATGTCATTTATTATTTTTCTAATTTTGTTGTCACATTGTTGTTCAACATTTATGTTTTTTAATAAAGTTTTAATCTCATTAGGTAAAGCATATTTTATCGCCAAGATTTGTATTTCATTCTTATCCTTGTTATTGTTTACAGCTAGCTTAGCCACCGGCTTGGTTGTGTGAATATACTTCGCTTCAGATTGTTTACCAACGTCATTATTTCCTAATTCTATACTATATTGATTATTAACCGTACATACTAATTTATTTTTACTAAAATCAGTGATGGCATTTATTTTTTTTAAACTGTCTGTTCCTATGATGACATCGTAAATTAAATCCTAAACAACTAATACTGGTGTTTCAAGCTCCATACCTTGTGATGAAATGGTTATGTACGCTTGTTTATTTACTTTCTGAACTTCGTTGGTGGCTGTCTTAATAGTTGTATTATTAATCGGTAATATTGGTACTTTCTGAAACTCTACTATGTTCATATTGACAAAATTTTCACTAATCAATGAGATCTGAGCACCACTTTCTATTAAAACATTTCCCTTACAGTTATTTATCCTAGCTTTTAATACATTATATCTACTGTCTAATTTATCACTATTCCTATGCATATTGTAACGTCACAAAACTTTCCATACTCTTAAAACCACCAGAAGAGTGAATAATACCAAAATAATTATGAGTAAGAACCAAGTATAGGTAACAAGGAAGAATATAATAGAATTAAAATCATAAACCATCAAAGAATGAAAGGAGATAAGACCTTCAAGTGAACAGTAGTAAATCTACTATCAGCATAAAATGACACTACAACTTAACCAGACAATTTAACAGAGACGAATTGACAAAAAACTAGTTCCCAAATAGACTGTTTAAGTGAGCCTAACAAACCATTAATAAACCAAGTCAAATAGCATAAGTAGAATAAAAGATGACAGAAATGATATTTATAACATGTATTATTATTATTATAAACAGCACATTAGCTGAATAATGGCAAAGTATTAATTTGAATGACAAACATAAGGAAATATATTATTGATAATCATGAACTATGAAAGGTAATAAGAGAACAAATTGTATATGTTATAATAATGATGTGATCTCAATGTAACCACAAATGTAACAACTAAATGTGTTTAAATAATGTTGTAAGAATGTAAGATATGAAAAAAGATGTATTATCAGTCAAGGAACAAAACCTTATTATGAAATATGTAGACCAAGAGAATGGCTTAAGATGAGTTAGGATGACTCAATGAGTAATAACTAATATAATAAAAAACTCAAAGTAATGACACACAACTTATGTGGAGTCTATAATGAAGAGAAAATTGAAATGATAACAAACCAATAATTACCAAATAGATTATGAAAATCATAATCATGTAGAGACCCTACAAAGCATAGGAAGATATAGTAATAATAATAATGAAAAGGATGTAAGTCACCATAAAATGTGTAATATTATAAGTATAGGAAATAAGAATAATGTTGAGTAAAGAATAGTGAAGTAAGGAAGTCTATAAATAATAATCAACAAATGTGTAATAATGATTAATAATGTTCAGCTGGATCCAGCAATTATAAATAATAATATGTTAATTTCAATAAAATAATTATGTTCAAAATAGAAATTAAGGAGAGTTGAATCAATGTTAAAAATATTAAAATCGAATCTGCAACGTTTAGCAGAAGACACTTGAAAACAATGCATTATTTAGAATAGACTATTATTAAAATAGAATTTATTAATGAAAGATGTAACCAAACTTGCCTCAATTCATATCAAAATAACAAGAAAGAAACAAGCAATACGATGCTAATTATAGAACCTAATTTGTAATTAATATAACTGAGATAGAAACATAAATATAATAAATTTTGTGAATTTTGGATGAATACAAGTAATAATAATAACAACGCTGGACCCACGCTTAAGACAATTATGTAAGAGCTAAAAATATAATGACCTCATCATTACATAATTTTTAACCAATCAGGAATTACCTAAGAAATTAATTGGCAAAGCCTAGCGTCGATCTCAACAGACTATATATACAGAAGCGAGAGTACACAACACACATTTTGTCAAATTCCATTCGAGCATCTACTACAGGACTCCAGACCAAAATTATCATAAGAAATTATTAAACAACAGTGAATAAGTATAAATCTATTAAAGTGCATCGAAACCAGTAGTGTTCTCTTTACTAGAGGTGCGAATTAAAAGAACGAGGTTAGGTGAAATACCTAACCAAGTAATTAATTTTTCAAGAAGTCATATTCGTTCATACGCGTAAACAGTGAAGTGTACGATCAGTATACCCGATCGTAAAGTGTATTAAGAAATAATCCAAGTGATTATAATACAGGGAGTACAGTGCCATATATTTTCATTGTGTATGAATAATATGTTAGTAATATAAAAAATAATACACTTGTATACTAACGCAAAAACAATAATACTATAAGTAATAAGCACTGACTTTATTTTTTTTAGAGGAATTATACTATTCCGAATATAATAATTCATGTAATAGGATTACCGTAATTAACCTCAAACTTGTCGAGGTTAGACGAACTTTTCGTCAATCAATTTAAATTATTAAAGGTGTCTAACATATTAACTTCAATTCTTGTAAAGCATCGTAACGCAAGGCGTAGGTGTTTTATTCTGTAATTTAAAAGAAATCACCTGTAACGGGACGAATTTCGAGGGGTTTTTATTTTATTAATTTTTGGGGATTTATTATAAATATTCTAAATTCATTTTCCATCTGTGTATATGGCCACGTGTTTGAATAAAAGCATTGTGCGAACCAAGGAACAGTACGCAATAGCTGTTGTGAAACCTTTGCAAAAGAATGTGCCGGGCGTCAATTCTTAGAAATTAACGTTTATGTGGCATCCACGCCCAAACGCACTACACCAGCATGTGCGCAGACGACGCCATGGTAGTGAAACAAACATGGCTTGGACGCGAGAATTTTGCCTTGCACATAATCATAGGTGGCGGATATAAGCTTAAGTCCCGCCTATTTGCGACGTCAACCAGTAAGCACCTAAATATCGTCGACGTACAGCACACGTAAATCCTATGTGCCAGGTGAACAACTACCAAGACTTTGACAACTCAGGCTGTGCACGGCGACGAAATTTGTTCGTCGGGAAGGCAGTAATGTCCGGCATCATGCATAAAGGCAGTCCACGAGAAACCACAACACCTAACGGACGCATATAGTGCCGCGTGGGCCCGGTCGGCCTGAACTTTATCAAACATGAAGAACTAAGTCTGATACCGCTTTCATACCGACCGGGATCCCAGAAAATAATGGGCTTACAAAATTAGGACGTGCGAAGTGAAGTGATCAGCGAACAAAGTTATTTAATGTGCAGTAAACTGATGAACTAAGAAACACGTGTCCGTTCGGTGTATCGAGATATATATATATAAATTAAAATAAAATGGGGTTTTCAAAATAAAGGTATTGTAAATTAGTGTGAATGTGAGAATGGGCAGGCTGGGCTGTTTATGTAAGTAATAGATAAATAGTTAATGTATTAATATAAGATGTAGATTTTAACTTTGTCGATATAAGATGTTTTGCAAAAAAGTGTAAGGGAATTTTAATTTGTCTTGATTTTTTTATTGGAAAAGAATAACAATACAAAATTGAAATAAGTACCTATTAAAAAATTTTAATTCTCTTCAAAAGTGAGTTGCGTAAGTGATTTGTATAACCCGTAAACCATACTTGCATTCTACGTTCGTGTGACAGGATCCTGGCCCGAGAAAAAAAAACAGAAGGTAGGTGGAAATAAATAAATAATGTATTTGTATTTGTATTAATAGATAAATAAACTTCACAGTTGGCGCCCGAACAGGGACAGTTTTATAAATTAAAAATTTAATATAGAAACCACACCTACAAATAAGATGTAAGTATGGTTGAAGGTTAAATAACGGTACGTAAAAATTACGTAAAGTACGCAAGACGATGAGTTAAGATTAGATCAAATATAAGATGTTGTAGAAGTAAGTCTAAGAGCAGTATATGCAAATTAAGAAAATTAGTAAATTTACAATATAAAAAATGGCAGATAATAACGAGAATGTCAGCCTAACTGACATTGAAACAGAGAGCCAAATGAATATAGAATTAACCGGAACTGAGTCGAAAATTATGGATGAAGTAATTCATTCAACACCAGTCCCGATTAAAAAAATCTGAGGATCAAGATATGATGAAAATGATCCAATTGCTTTTAGAAAAAAATACAATATTGTGTACTAGTTTCAATGAACAGAGAGTAATGTTAAATAAATTTGATGTAAAATTAGATGAACAGATTAAATTAAGCAATGATTTTGACACCAAATTAGAGGTACAAAATAATAAATTTGATGAATTGAAAAACCATATGAATGAAATTAATGAACGTTGTGAAAATACCCATGAAATGTTTAAAAATAGTTTGAATAAATTAGAACAAAGTATTGAGAGAATGGGAGTGGATGTGATGAATCACAACACAACCAAACAACATACTCAACGATCAATTACAATATAAATCACATACACTTTTTGACACAATTACAAGAGTAAAACAAATGAAAATTATAATGATATGTATAAAAATGTGGTACTAGAGAAAAAGTTAACAAATGATGATGATGATGATCTTGAAAATGATAATATAATTAAGAATGTAGTATCAGAGAGTGATACGTTGAAAATAAATAGTGAGAGTACTGATGAAGTTGTAGAATGTAATAATGGGATGTTAATGTGTGTTTATGAGTCAGAGAGAAAGTGGAAAGATAGTATAGAGGTAGAATGGTGGCAGAGGGTAAATATTCCCCATATTTATGATGAACCAAAGTGTTCACAAATGTTGTTTTTGAAGGGCAAGAGTCCCGTGTTATTGTAAGATTTGAGTTGTTTCCCATTTTTGTATAAGTTTGTACCCTCTGTGTGGAATGATGTTGAAAGTGTGAGATGGTGTTATGATGAGAGAGATTTAGATGGAGAATTGTGTATTGATGGAGAAATAGAATTATATAAATTAAAGAGAGATTATAATGAGTGGAAAGGGATGTTAGAAGTGTGTCTAAACAATAATAATTTAATCTATGATGAAAAAATAACTGACCCGATATTGAATATAATTACTAATGGAGACTGGACAGAAATGAATAATGTTGACTTGGTATATGATTATTATGGTAAAATGAATGAACTAGAATTTTATGGTTATTACACACAAGATAGCCATATGTGGAATGTAAATAAAATTGAAAATTGTTATTTGAAACGAAGACTAATTTTTGATGATGGAGGCTAAACAGTAAAGCAATAAATGGACAATTTTAAATATTTTGTTTTATGGTGCTGACCTCGCAACCTTGGACAATGAAGTGTGATATAACTGAATAAGTAATGATGAAGAATTGTAAATAAATGTTTAGTGAATTCAATTGTGTGTATTGTTAGGTAAACAATGTGTGTATGTAGTAAAATTGTTGAGATAATAATAATAATATGTTGCAGTCTAAATAAATAACAAAAATAATTTGGAAGAAGATAATAAATGAGTTGTAATTATTGCAATTGGTGAAAGTAATTAAAATGTATTTTTAATAAGTAATTTAATTAAAGAAATTTGATATGTTTAAATATTTTTGATTGATTTAAATGTTATATAATTGAATTTTTCTAATGAATTTAAATTATTTTATGAGATGTGAATTTGATAGTAATAAATAAATAAATGTTAAATTGTTTGTTATGAAATAACACTGTTATTAAATGTTTCAGAGGTTACGTGGAAGTATTGGTAATTTGGTGTGTATATTTTGTGTTTATGTCGGTAGGTGAATAATGTACTGTAAGTATAAAGTTTATAATACCAATTAAATAGAATAAAATGTTTACAGGTATGAAAAGATTTTGATTCAATAATGAAAATAATTTGAGATAATTGTGTTAAATAGAAACTGTAAGTAAAAAATAATAATAACTGAAAGGTGATAAAATAAATGTTAATAATAAATTTGAAAATTTTAAGGAATCTAATTGTAGAAAGTGATGAATGATTTAAATGATGATGGATAAAAGAGAATGAAAATTTCACATTATAATGTTTTATAGAAAGATTTAATTTAGCTATTAGTGTGCTATCGCTGTGGTGGCATGTGCCACAGTAGATAGCGGAAAGTGTTGGGGGTAACAGGGAGTGTTACCTCCATCGGAGGCCGAAATGGCGAAAATGCACGGCACACCTTTTTGTACAATTTTATATTGTACCTTAATAAACTGCCGTGCCGTGCAGTTAATGACGAGTGTAACATGCCTGAAGGTAAAGATGATTTCCCCGACTTTTTGGGCGATTACTGCCTTACCAGCACTAATCGTGGTTTTGGCTAGCGGTCAGCTATGGCCATAATTTAAGTCCCTTGACCATAGCTGACTTGAAATTGCTTGATATTAGAAATTAATGGGGGGTGAAATTAGGGGAAATCCCGGAAACTATGGAACAGCGGCTGCCACTCTGTCCGAGTAGGGACAGCAAAGCCAGGTGGTAGCCCGCATTAAGGGGGTGTAACTATATAACAGGGATATGTTGATATCTAAATAGTTCAAATGTAACACCGAAGCAAGGACAAGGAGATGTTCAATTCCTCCACCTATGCCGTCCTTGTGGAGGCCAGTGGGCGCTACAGTCCAACAGAAAAAAACAATAGTGTGTGTGGATGGGGGGTTGCTCAAGTGAGCAACGAATTCAAATTTTATAACCTAAAGATGATAACTCGCTCTGGCACTAATTAAATGCTTGTATTATGATTTGAGAAATAGGTGTTCATATGTTTATTATACTGTGTTTATTATGTTTTGTAAATGTATTATTTTATTGTGTTAGAGATAAGGATTGATAAAAATATGTATTTCATGTAATTTGTATAATTTTGAAATGTGTTGGTCGTAAGGTCATTCACCTTGCTAAGAAAATCAGCTGATCAGCAGTAGAATGTCACTGATAAATTGTTTACTAATTTCCAAGGTAATTAATGTTCAAGGTAGTTAATGTAGTAAGAGATTTTAATTTTAATGGTGGATTGAATTGATATAGTTGAGAATTTTAAATGATTTGTAAAAGATAGTAAAAGGTAGATGTTGGGTGATTAATGTTTTGGTGGGACATGTAGATCAGTCCAAGTTGAGTTTAAAGTGGTAATAGAGAGAATAATACTGTTATGAATAATGTAATGTAGAAGTTGAGAAGTATTGATAGTGACACAGTAGATATGAGGATAATATGTAGAGTAATGATTGATATATTGAGGTAATAAGTAAATGATGATTTTATTGGACGCGTTTCGGCTTACGTATCCGCCTTCTTCAGCTTTGGTAACAGACTGCCAGCATTTTGTAATGGTTGTGTGGAAGGTGAAGTGGGGGTGGTGTGTGGAGGAAGGGGATTGGCGCGGGGATTCAACTTACTGTTTGTTTTCTGTATAATTGTGTCAAAAAGTGTATGTGATTTATATTGTAATTGATCGTTGAGTATGTTGTTTGGTTGTGTTGTGTGGTGTTTATATATTTCGTATTGTTCAGTTGTGTTAAAATCAGCTGAACACTTAAAAGCTTTAACCAACAACAATATACACTCCGCATTTGCCACACACATACACACAGAAAACCACAGTTACACCAACATAGACACTAATCTTGAAATTTTATATTACATACCCAAAGGTCGAAAACTCAACACAACTGAACAATACGAAATATATAAACACCACACAACACAACCAAACAACATACTCAACGATCAATTACAATATAAATCACATACACTTTTTGACACAATTATACAGAAAACAAACAGTAAGTTGAATCCCCGCGCCAATCCCCTTCCTCCACACACCACCCCCACTTCACCTTCCACACAACCGTTACAAAATGCTGGCAGTCTGTTACCAAAGCTGAAGAAGGCGGATACGTAAGCCGAAACGCGTCCAATAAAATCAGTAAGTTTTCACATGAAAAAGTTCATTTTTAGTTAAGTGTTAGTGCTGTGAAAGAAGAGAT
This sequence comes from Magicicada septendecula, assembly GCA_034769895.1. NCBI lineage: Eukaryota > Metazoa > Arthropoda > Insecta > Hemiptera > Cicadidae > Magicicada > Magicicada septendecula. The sequence goes on along the minus strand of CM068371.1, from coordinate 63,408,700 downwards.
GAATAATCAATACAACTATAAATGATGATATTTTGTTGTAATTGAAGTGATGTATTGAGAATGGTAATTAGTTGATGGGAATTTTGTAAGAGGGGATGGGGTGGTAGGAGTCTGCAACAAAAGGGTTGGGACGGGAAGGGACCATTTAGCGCCGGAAGGGGTTGCCTTAGGTAGAATCCAGGGACCAGATTAAGGGAATGAGTTTGGGGGGGGGACACATCCTAAGTACAAAGGGTTAGAGAGTATTTTTTTTTATATAAGAGTAGAAGTGATGCGAATTGAGTTGAGTAGTAAGTTGGGTTTAGAGATGTTTGATAGATGTTTTTGATAGAGATGGGTGTCATGTTTAGTTAAAGCTGTCAGTAATATTAGCGTCAAAGAGAAAGATTATAAATGTATACATATCAAGTTGTAAATCAAGTTAGTATAAATAATTAAATCACCCAAACTAATGGAGAATGCGATTTTTAAAGAAAGAAAGTTATAGTAAAAATATAAAATTTCAATTGAAACAAGTGACAATTTTAATAGAATTTGAAAAGGTAAAGTTGTAAAATGTGTAATTTTGGATTAATTTAAATATATATTTTATTGTTAATTATAATAATATTCTGTTATTTTTAAATGTCTTATTTTATTATGTTTTTGTGTTTAAAGATAGAATTTTAAAGATGTTCAATGTATTTTCTGAGGTAACTTATGTAGGTCAAGGTTCTTGACTTGACCCAGTTTGATCAGCTGATGGGTGATGTTCTATACTAGACCCATTTTGGCCATCAAATGATGCCAATTTTGTTTCTTAATTAATTTTAATAAATTTAAATAATTTTAATATTGAAAAAAAAATATATTCTAATAAATTAAAATTTTTTTTTGGAAAAAACAAAAAAAAAATTTTGATTTTATGCCTGCCATCTAATTGTTGTTTTGGATTTTGATTATATTATTGTGTGTGTGTGTATTAATAGTGTTTTTTATTGACTTGTATTGTTTAGGATATATGTAGAATCACATGTTAGGATAAGGAAGTTCATGTTTTTAATAAATGTTCAATTTATTTGTTTTTCAAATTATCACTAATAACGAAGAGAATTATTCAATTCAGATAAAAGATGTGTATTTTGATTTTTGAGATTAATGGTAATATACATTTGGTTTCAATTTAGAGGAAACTCCTAAATTTGATAATAAGATTTGATAGGAGGTAGCAATAAGTGTGTGTACAAGCCCAGTAACTGCTAAAGGCAGCCCAGTGTGCATGATAAGGGGGAACATATCGGTTGAGGATCTGGCATGATACAAGACCAGGGGTTTGGATTTTGGGGCGGCATGTTAGAAGGTGAGGTGCACTGTGGTGCGTGTCTGTTCGATTTTATGGTGTTGGGATCTCGTACAGAGAAGTCCAGTGATCTCGTTCAGATGCGGCCATAGTTACCAAGCCAGGGGGGTTGTTTACCCATGAGGTAGAAGATCTAAAGGGGGTTGTTGGCACCATATCCTCACCGGTCCTCTTAGGGGTTTTAGCAATGAGATTTCTTCTGTTTCGACAGAAGATATCTCATTGGGGGGGTATTGTAACGGGACGAATTTCGAGGGGTTTTTATTTTATTAATTTTTGGGGATTTATTATAAAATATTCTAAATTCATTTTCCATCTGTGTATACGGCCACGTGTTTGAATAAAAGCATTGTGCGAACCAAAGAACAGTACGCAATAGCTGTTGTGAAACCTTTGCAAAAGAATTTGCCGGGCGTCAATTCTTAGAAATTAACGTTTGTGTGGCATCCACGCCCAAACGCACTACACCAGCATGTGCGCAGACGACGCCACGGTAGTGAAACAAACATGGCTTGGACGCGAGAATTTTGCCTTGCACATAATCATAGGTGGCGGATATAAGCTTAAGTCCCGCCTATTTGCGACGTCAACCAGTAAGCACCTAAATATTGTCGACGTACAGCACACTTAAATCCTATGTGCCAGGTGAACAACTACCAAGACTTTGACAACTCAGGCTGTGCGCGGCGCTGAAATTCGTTCGTCGGCAAGGCAGTAATGTCCGGCATCATGCATAAAGGCAGTCCACGAGAAACCACAACACCTAACGGACGCATATAGTGCCGCGTTGGCCCGGTCGGCCTGAACTTTATCAAACATGAAGAACTAAGTCTGATACTGCTTTCATACCGACCGGGATCCCAGAAACTAACGGGCTTACAAAATTAGGACGTGCGAAGTGAAGTGATCAGCGAACAAAGTTATTTAATGTGCAGTAAACTGACGAACTAAGAAACACGTGTCCGGTCGGTGTATCGATATATATATATATATATATATATATATATATATATAAATTAAAATAAAATGGGGTTTTCAAAATAAAGGTATTGTAAATTAGTGTGAATGTGAGAATGGGCAGGCTGGGCTGTTTATGTAAGTAATAGATAAATAGTTAATGTATTAATATAAGATGTAGATTTTAACTTTGTCGATATAAGATGTTTTGCAAAAAAGTGTAAGGGAATTTTAATTTGTCTTGATTTTTTTATTGGAAAAGAATAACAATATAAAATTGAAATAAGTACCTATTAAAAAATTTTAATTTTCAAAAGTGAGTTGCGTAAGTGATTTGTATAACCCGTAAACCATACTTGCATTCTACGTTCGTGTGACAGGATCCTGGCCCGAGAAAAAAAAAACAGTTAGAAGGTAGGTGGAAATAAATAAATAATGTATTTGTATTTGTATTAATAGATAAATAAACTTCACACACCCTTGAGGTATGAAATATTTGTAAACAAACAACCAATTATTATTAGAGTCATCATTGCCAACCCGCTGGGTTAGGAAAGTTTAAAGCCGGATAGATTGTAATCCGTTATTCTTATTAATTTGAATGTATTAAGTTGAAATAAGCACGTTGTGAGCAATAAACGAGTAAATTGTGAATTAACAAACATTGTCAGCAATTATTGAAACAGTGATTAATTATTTTTCTCAATTAAACGAGTTGTGATTTCAAAGCACTCAAACAGTCAAGTTGGCTATTTGGACGTGTGAAGCGCCAACAGTTGAAATTAAATAAATAGACCAGAAGGAAATTAATTGATGATATTATTTTAATTACAAAATCAAAAAATAATTGAACATCAATCAAAATTGTTTATTTTACTATTTGAATAAATTCTTTTTATGGAATAATAACTAGAGATTCCATATGGCGCCCAAGTAAAATCAATTTAGCTCACTTAATTACCAACTGTGCAGTTATACTGTTTTTTTGAAAACTTAACAGTTTAACAACAAACTGAGACCATCTGAATGACAAGTACAGACAGAACTAAACTACCAGTACTACACCGAAGGTACGTGAAGGTTTTAATTACGTAATAACTTTGTCAAAACAACACATTACTGTACATAGACGATCTAGGTTCTACGAAAGTGTTAATGAACTTCAAGAGGTCTCCAAATCCAATTACATTCAACTAACTGGGATTACAACAATTAATTAATTAAAATTAAAAATTAATTAAACAAAATATCCTAATTAAATCGATTAAATAAAAAAGTAAAAAATTATTTAATGACAGAATTAATTTAAAAACAAAAGAACGAGGTATCGTAACAAAATTAGTTACATCGTCATTACTGTCATTTCTAAGTTCATTTTGTACATCATGAGGGTATACACCAGGTACGCAGTAGGTCATACTCCTGTTATTTCTTGCTATGTTTTCATTGAATTTATGACTCTGACTGGTACCTTTTTTATTATTATTTTTATTTGTTTTATCTTTGGTTATGGTCGTGACTATATGACAACCTAATTTGGAAGAATTGTGTTCGCGATCCACCTTTTTCCATTGTTTATTTTTATATTCATTTTGTTTTGGCGTGTTATTGATGTTTACCTTTGTGTGTGCATTGTATGTTCGGGATTCCCATCTACATTTTCCCATTTTGTTAGCAACAACAGCAGGTCTTCTAATGTTTTGATTCCTTGTGTGATTACAGCTACTTGTATCCCCTGTTGAAATGATGTGCTAGCTTGTTGACAATTTCTGCTTCTGATATTTCAGGCTCTAGGTGTTTCGCCTTGGCTACAAGCTGGATCAAGTATTTCTCCTTACTCCCCTTACCTGGAGTATACTTACCAAACTCCAGCTGTACACGTACTGTAATGAAACAACTTTATGTTGTTACGGGGTTTAATTAAGCTCCACGTTGGTGTGCGCCAATTTGTAAAGAAACTCTGTTTATAAGGAAATGTTTATGTTATTGTATAGGTGACCTCCTACAACTTAATATTAATAAAATTTTATTTTATTATATCGTTGCGGCAACTTTTATGTAGACCATAGCCCTGTGTTAATCAGTTACTAAATGTTTACCAGATGATAACTCTATATTACATGTATTTTAGTTAATAATTCGATAATTCTCTCCAACCCTATTCAGTCCGTATTATTTAAATTAATTCAAAAGTTGCGAAGGAAACACGTTAGTTCGGCAATCTCACGTTCCACCAGCTGTCTACAGCAAGCGCTGCTATTCGTAATTGGCTCACACTTATAGGTTAGTTTGTTTCACCTGATAGTTAATCACCTTCTTTACCTGTAAATTACTCCCCCATCAAAATACAATACCTATTCTACAATAATACAAAGCATCATTACATACAAGAAGGATTCTTTATTTGTATTACTTTTTAAATTCCAACAGTGTTCTTCACGGTTATATGATCGTTATATCGATTGTACAATGTTGAATCGATTTGTCAATGGACTAGTCCTGTATAATACAATTTAAATATAATTTTATTTATCTCTTATCCCAGGGCACGTGTGATTCTTTTAACGATTAGTAAAGCCAGGTAATGCAAAATTAAGGTTACTAAGTATTACAAATTGTTATTAATTCTTAATGTATAAAATTAAATATAAGCTGGAGTTACCGTACAATGCGATTCTCAAGATAGCCGTGTCTGTTTACAAACGCTTGAAGACTTACAGATGAGGTTACTTTGGTCCAGAAAATGTGTCCAGATTATTAATAAAGATGGAAAGGTGATGTCCCGGAGTGCAACAGGAATTCTTCTATTCTTCGTTCTTCTTCACGATCCTCGTGGTTGTCGGTCCCGGTGGAATTGGTGTCGTAATATAATTTCTTCTTTCTTGGAAGTGAGGTTTATGTCTCCAGTACCAAAGGTTCTTGTGTATATTTGGTTTATAATTTCATTAATTCAGACTTCTTGTTCATTCAATAAGTATCCTGGTTCAATGGGAAATCGGGTTCATCATTAATTCCAATGGAATTAACCTGAAGAAGGAAATAGTAATTCCGCTACCTTTTGGATGTGTATGAGTATATTTCTCGAACTCTAGTTTAGTAATTATTCATCAATTTGGTTTGAAGGAATTGGTTTTGATACTTTTAATTTATTAAGTTTAAAATCATTTTATTTTAATTTATTTTTTCGTTTAAATTTGTCTATTGAACTGAATCAATAGCATATAACAATCGAATAATATAGGTTTTTTATAAATTCTTTTCTGTATTAGCATTAATTTAACTTAACCCATTCACATCTAACAATCGAATAATGAAAATCAACAAGCTTTTTTACATTTTAGTTACCCTAACAACCATTACTTTCTGTCATTGGATAATATTTGATATCCTAGAGCCAGAATTAGAAAATATTACTACTCTTTTTTAATAAAATACTCCATGCTTGGAATTATACCAAATTACATAAAACTCTCACTTAATCTACCTTATTAAACCGTATATATTTTACTATAGTTTTATCTGACTGGACTTATTAAAAAGGTATTAATTTCCTTTTACAAATATTAAATTTAGGCCTATTGGTTTTCTTACACCTGTTATAATATTGTTTTGTTTTTAACTTAATTTTTCTTTACCTGACCTACTGTACAAATAGTCACTGGCTTATGGCCACTTACATCAATTTTAATTTCCTGGTTTCAGTTCATTATATTATTTAGTTCATCATTGAACCCTTCATTATTTTTTAACATAACTATAAGAACTACTTGCCAACTTTTTAACACTTATTGCCTTCCTGGCCAAGTTTACAAACATTATTTCAAACATCTTCATTAATCAATTACAGTAAATACATTTAATATAATATAATACCTAACACATGTACTTATACTTAATTATTTAAATACAATTTTAAAATAAATAAAAGGAGTACCACTGACTAAGTACTTCTTTAAAGCAACAGCTCCACTCTTACTATCCACAAAACATAAAATAAATATCCTGTAAACACTATATCATGCTACAGCATAACACCAAGTACATTATATAACACATTAAATATTAATTTGAATAGTATTTTATACTTAATTCTTACACATTAAACTCCTCCCATTAGACACAATGTTTATGTTTACATCTCATATTATTCATTACATATTTTAGATAGGTACACCTTTGATGTTTCAATTACTTAGTAACCTTACTATGTACCTCTAATGCATTCTTCAGGCGAGATGGGCCCTCTTGTATTTAATTATAACCGCCTTTGGGCATTGTTCTAAACCATATTTACATAGTTTTTTATGTAACGTCGGGGACCTCAACTCTGTTACGTTACATAACACTCCCCCTTCGAAAGAAGTTTAATTTGGCTCAATGTAGTTTAGTAAAAATAAACCTATAGTTCGTCCCTGATCAGGTTATCTTTTTACTCATAATATTTTTTTTATTTCCGTTTGGTTATATGCCTGTTATTCAGTTAATGGTAATTGCTGTTTTCCTACTCAACTCTCTCTCTCTTGGAGGCAAATTCATCAATTATTCATTTCTCTGGGTAGTGGTACTTCCACATTTTACTTGATAAGGACTGGTCACACTAATCATAAAAAACTTGTTTTAACATTTATTTTCTTATTTACTTCTATAAATTCGCTTTCTCAATTAAGCTTCTGTCTGCTATCTTCCTTCTATTTTCATCTATACTTCTGGAATCTAATATCACTCTTTTCAGCTATTTTATAATTATTATCCCTTAAATATTCAATTTCCCTAACATTTTTCCCTATCCTGTGTGGTGGTTCAGTTCGGGTGGCCACTTTTGGGTCCATAACTCCGCTGTCCATCCTTACACCTTCTGAGACCAGGGGAACATCATCCCTGCTCAGGAAAATTATTGCCGGAACATTTCTATGGTCAATTCGTTATAATAAAAAATTACAAGTAGTCGATTAGCGACTAATACTAAACACTTTTGGGATTCTTCATACTGTTGCTGTTTGCATTAAATTATATATTTCCTTTTCTTCTTGATTCCTTCTTCTTTATCATTAACTAATAGCATATAACATTATTGATAGGCATTATTTTAAAATCCTTTTGACTTTCCTTCTTGTGACATATTTCTCCGTATCATTTCTTCTTATATCATCTTCAATTCCGAGAAATTCTAAATATTGTTGTATTAATTATTATCCTCCTTCAGCTTCATTGTAGTCATTAAATTATTATTTATTCTTCTTATTTGAGCACATTACCATAAATTGTTTTTATTCATTTATTCTTCTTTTTGTTCCCATAAAAATATTACTTTTTCCTATTATTTCATTTTAAATCAATTCTTTATAAATATTATTTAATACTTTGTTCTTACATACTCTTGGTGTTTTACTGTTTATTAAATCAAATTGTTGCGAAATATCTTAAGTAAGTTGTCCTTACATAGTTTTATTAAATCATATTGTTCCTGAATAAATATTTAGTAAGTTGTTCTTACAGTTTTTTGGAATTTTGGGGTTTTAGTCTCTTTATTATAAATTATATTGTTTCGAAATAACTTGAGTAAGTTGTCCTTACAGTTTTTTTAGAATTTTGGGGTTTTCTTTCCAATGGGTTGCTTGGTCGGTTTTCAGAAAATCAGTCCCCTTTTTCTGGTTGGTTATCGTTTAGTTTAACCATGGTCCATTATTTCCTCTATACTGGTTGTTCGGATCTCTCTAGTGTATAGAGTTATTTCTGTCCTTGTGACATATCTCACTATCATGTAGTTCCGCCATTTTGTTGTTATAAAATTTTCATTCATGCCGAAGTCTACCATCGTTTTTCGAGCTGATTCTCCGTACCGTTTCTTAATCTTTCGAATGGTTCATACATAATCTCCAGAAGTCCTCCATGCTCCTCGGTTAGTTTTGGCCTTTTTGGTCCTTCTAATCTATCTGGGAATTCAATTGTGGTTCGTTTAAAGTTTCTAAATTGCCTTATTTCTCCTGGTTCCGTAATTGGTATATTATGTAGCTGAACTAATCCCCTTTTAATCATCTCCGATCCTTCCCGTGTATTTATTAATTTCCTTTTACGCATTTGTCTTATTTTCATTGTCTTCATTTCATTATAAACCCATTCTATTCTTCCGGTTATATTAATTTGTACTTCGTTTAATTTTTCTTGGGTTTTCGCTTGTATCTCCTTTACTCTAGTATCGTTATGGTTTCCTATTTGATTAATTTTGGCCTCTACTTCCACTCTGAGTTGTATGATGGTTTCATCTATCTTTTCTAGACCTACCTTAGTTCCAGTTATTTTTTGTCTTACTTCCTTTTCATAGTCATCAACTCTTTTGCTCAGTGTTTCATCGACAGTTGTAATACTTTCATTGATGACTTCCCTCAACGCTTGGTTTTGTTCATTGATGATCTGCCGCAACTCCTTATTACGGTTTTCAATTTTCTCGTCTATTTGTTTGGTATTTTCCAGAATCTGCTTTAAGCTCTCGTCGTTTCTGTCAAACCTTTCATTGATTTGGTTTAAGCTTTTATTTATTAGCCGGTTATTCTCATCATTTTCCTCTTTATTTTTGTCAAACTTCTCATTCATTAGTTTGAGTAAGTTCTCACTCAAAATTTCGTTTTGTTTCTTTGAGTTTTCGTTGATACTGTCTATTTTGTTTTCTAGCCTTCCTGAATTTTCATTTATACTGTCTATTTTGTTTTCTAGTTTTCCTGAATTTTCATTTATACTGTCTATTTTGTTTTCTAGCTTTTCTGTAGTTTGCTTTGAGTTTTCCTCCTGTTTCTTAAATTGTTCTGCCATGAACTTCATCATGTCTTGCCAATTTGGTTCTTCTCTTGCTACCGCTTTATCTGGTTGGTCCCCTTGGACATCCTCTTTATCGCTCGCCTGTTGTTCCATTTCGGTGTCTGTAACTACCTCTGTTTCTTCTTCCCGTCTATCTTCTTCTGTTTCTTGCTCCTTCTCCATCCTTTTAGAAACACCTCTAGTATGCATTCCTGTGTCTCTAATAGTTGCCTGCTCCAGTTAAGTAATAGCCTAATTTTTTACTTAACTAAAGCCCACTCGTTGAGCGCCAATTTGTAAAGAAACAACTTTATGTTGTTACGGGGTTTAATTAAGCTCCACGTTGGTATGCGCCAATTTGTAAAGAAACTTTGTTTATAAGGAAATGTTTATTATGTTATCGTATAGGTGACCTCCTACAACTTAATATTAATAAAATTTTATTTTATTATATCATTGCGGCAACTTTTATGTAGACCATAGCCCTGTGTTAATCAGTTACTAAATGTTTACCAGATGATAACTATATTACATGTATTTTAGTTAATAATTCGATAATTCTCTCCAACCCTATTCAGTCCGTATTATTTAAATTAATTCAAAAGTTGCGAAGGAAACACGTTAGTTCGGCAATCTCACGTTCCACCAGCTGTCTACAGCAAGCGCTGCTATTCGTAATTGGCTCACACTTATAGGTTAGTTTGTTTCACCTGATAGTTAATCACCTTCTTTACCTGTAAATTACTCCCCCATCAAAATACAATACCTATTCTACAATAATACAAAACATCATTACATACAAGAAGGATTCTTTATTTGTATTACTTTTTAAATTCCAACAGTGTTCTTCACGGTTATATGATAATTATATCGATTGTACAATGTTGAATCGATTTGTCAATGGACTAGTCCTGTATAATACAATTTAAATATAATTTTATTTATCTCTTATCCCAGGGCACGTGTGATTCTTTTAACGATTAGTAAGGCCAGGTAATGCAAAATTAAGGTTACTAAGTATTACAAATTGTTATTAATTCTTAATGTATAAAATTAAATTTAAGCTGGAGTTACCGTACAATGCGATTCTCAAGATAGCCGTGTCTGTTTACAAACGCTTGAAGACTTACAGATGAGGTTACTTTGGTCCAGAAAATGTGTCCAGATTATTAATAAAGATGGAAAGGTGATGTCCCGGAGTGCAACAGGAATTCTTCTATTCTTCGTTCTTCTTCACGATCCTCATGGTTGTCGGTCCCGGTGGAATTGGTGTCGTAATATAATTTCTTCTTTCTTGGAAGTGAGGTTTATGTCTCCAGTACCAAAGGTTCTTGTGTATATTTGGTTTATAATTTCATTAATTCAGACTTCTTGTTCATTCAATAAGTATCCTGGTTCAATGGGAAATCGGGTTCATCATTAATTCCAATGGAATTAACCTGAAGAAGGAAATAGTAATTCCGCTACCTTTTGGATGTGTATGAGTATATTTCTCGAACTCTAGTTTAGTAATTATTCATCAATTTGGTTTGAAGGAATTGGTTTTGATACTTTTAATTTATTAAGTTTAAAATCATTTTATTTTAATTTATTTTTTCGTTTAAATTTGTCTATTGAACTGAACTCAATAGCATATAACAATCGAATAATATAGGTTTTTTATAAATTCTTTTCTGTATTAGCATTAATTTAACTTAACCCATTCACATCTAACAATCGGATAATGAAAATCAACAAGCTTTTTTACATTTTAGTTACCCTAACAACCATTAATTTCTGTCATTGGATAATATTTGATATCCTAGAGCCAGAATTAGAAAATATTACTACTCTTTTTTAATAAAATACTCTATGCTTGGAATTATACCAAATTACATAAAACTCTCACTTAATCTACCTTATTAAACCGTATATATTTTACTATAGTTTCATCTGACTGGACTTATTAAAAAGGTATTAATTTCCTTTTACAAATATTAAATTTAGGCCTATTGGTTTTCTTACACCTGTTATAATATTGTTTTGTTTTTAACTTAATTTTTCTTTACCTGACCTACTGTACAAATAGTCACTGGCTTATGGCCACTTACATCAATTTCAATTTCCTGGTTTCAATTCATTATATTATTTAGTTCATCATTGAACCCTTCATTATTTTTTAACATAACTATAAGAACTACTTGCCAACTTTTTAACACTTATTGCCTTCCTGGCCAAGTTTACAAACATTATTTCAAACATCTTCATTAATCAATTACAGTAAATACATTTAACATAATATAATACCTAACACATGTACTTATACTTAATTATTTAAATACAATTTTAAAATAAATATAAGGAGTACCACTGACTAAGTACTTCTTTAAAGCAACAGCTCCACTCTTACTATCCACAAAACATAAAATAAATATCCTGTAAACACTATATCATGCTACAGCATAACACCAAGTACATTATATAACACATTAAATATTAATTTGAATAGTATTTTATACTTAATTCTTACACATTAAACTCCTCCCATTAGACACAATGTTTATGTTTACATCTCATATTATTCATTACATATTTTAGATTTAGGTACACCTTTGATGTTTCAATTACTTAGTAACCTTACTATGTACCTCTAATAATGCATTCTTCAGGCGAGATGGGCCCTCTTGTATTTAATTATAACCGGCTTTGGGCATTGTTCTAAACCATATTTACATAGTTTTTTATGTAACGTCGGGGACCTCAACTCTGTTACGTTACAGTACTTTCTGCTAGATTTTGTTGTTCCAATACCTTGCTTTAAAGTGGTTAACAAGATCTTCATATACCACAATTTTATCTTGCACGATCGAAAACCATTCAGCCGCTGTGCCCTTTAACTGACGCAACACCCAGTTTATTTTGTCAACATCGTTAAGGTTGTCAGTAGTATGCTCCATATTACGCTGGCATTGCTTAAGGAACTGTATGGGATATGGGACTATAAAAATTCATGTACGTGTTTGTCGTCCTGTGTTTTGTATACGTAAGTGACCTGGTTTGCGGTTGGAGTAGTCTGTTGTATTTGTTTTTTTTTCTGTTCTAGCACTTATAATTTGTTTTCATACGTGTTTATAGAGTCATTTACTGCGGTCGTCTGCTCTCGCATACATTCTTCTACCGCAATCACCTGCGTCTCACATTCTGTTATGCGTGTGTTGTTTAATGCTAATGCGGACTCAAACTCCACGCAGATAGATTCAACTTTCTCCGTGATTTTGCTTTCAGCAGCTTCAACTATGGCTTTATTTTGTTTAGCTTGTTTGTGAATGGCCCGAAGATTTTTTTATTTTTTTTTCAGCTTCTCTTACAGATTTTAAGTTTTCGTTTAATATTGTACTAACTTCATGTACGGATTTTAAGTTTTCGCTTAATGTTTTATTACCTTCATGCATGGATTTTAAGTTTTCGCATAGCTGTTTATTGTCGTCTTGTAATGCTTTATTATTTTTATTGTTTTCATCACGTACAGATTGAATATTAGCTAAGATTGCATTTAGTGTAGCTTGTAAATCAGCTGATAGACCTTCCGCCATTTTGAACACGATAACAAAACACAACAACAAAGTTTATCTTAATGTCCTTATTTACGTATGCCACAAATATTCCTTACGTCTACGTTTAATGTCCCTAATCTAAATTTTAATCACAATGCACAGTAACAGCCAGAAATCATATAACACAATGTCCACACAAAACCTTAACCTATACATGCACAAATAAGATAATTCACTCCAGATAACGTTCCAATACTAAATTACGATTCTAACCTAAACTCTAGTCTTTCTGAGTATATGCAATATTTAAATGATTCACACTCCAAAGACAATTTTAATATATCAAAAACACTACAAACTTTTTTTATAATATCCTATTTTGTCTTGCCAAAACCGTTGGGCGCCATTTACTATGCGACAAAACATATATTAGGCATATTAATAATTGAACGATATAGTCAGTTATCTGGAGCAAGGTTGTATATTTTGAAACAAATTTTAAAAATGGTCTGTAACTCACAAATAATTTATTTTAATTTAATAATTGTCTTTGAATTATCAGAACTGATCTGTTTAAAATGTCAATTGTTACTTGAACGTTGTATCCAAATATGTTGATTCGTCTCACTGCTGGTCCTGTGATCTGTCGAAATCTGCTCCCTCGTCATCTGCTACTCTCCGCACACTGACGCTTCGCTGACACTCCTCTTGTACGCACGCACGCCGACACACCCGATAACAGTTTACTCTTTACCTCAAGGTACTGAACTGGGCTGTAATTTTATATTTATTTACTATGGTGCTTTAAGCGTGTGCACCTTCCCACGTCTTGAGGTGTCCTCGCGTTAACACAGGAGTATCCCGGATGGATAAACCTTCCCTATGTGGAAATCTTGACTCACGCGAGACTAGCACTGTTTAATATAAATATTTTATTATTTGAGAAATATTGAGTTCGTACCAATACAAGGTATCTCGTCGCTAAATTGTCCTTGATAACTCTTACATAAGAACGTTTCTGTTCGAAAAACTCGCACTCTGTCCATAATATTCGAGCTGCTGGATGGAACTAACTAGACTTACGTTGCCGGAGACCCAATCTTAATGAAAATTGGAGCCGCTGATTGGTCGAAACACCTATCACGTGATTGATGGGTAGAACTGATAGACAATCTTCTTGAACAGATTGGCAGATTTCTGCAGAAGCAGGTATAGATTTTATCTACAAACCTCATTACTTCCAAAAGATAAGGAATCTATAGAAAGTTGATTTTTACTAAAAATCCCTATTAAAATAGTATGTAACAAGTCTCTGACACACAGAAAATATAGCGCTACTTAAGATGCTTGCACTGTCCACATCTCAGTTCAATACGTTCATTTATAACAGAGTTATTCATAAAATACGAATGACACGTGCACTCGCACATGACATGATCACAAATAAATTTGTGGGCATTTTGATACATAATAGTCTTTTACCCAATTCTTAATTCAAAACTTATCTCTAATTAACAGAATCAAACAAAAATCAAATTTTAACATGTCTATAACGTCATAAAATGATATATCAGCATGTAGTATGGGCTACAGTTTCCTTTACTGCAATGTTCTATTGCAATACATGCACAGGCGCGTACGCATAGAGTGAAATTTAATTTGAAAAATTGCTATAGATTGAATGATATACAACATATTTATGGTTGACAGGACGGTTGTCATCAAACTAGTCCGTGTAGAATACCTACATTAATCCTAATGCTTTCTGTATCCTTTGAAACTTCAGCATAAGATGGATTCTGTATAATACAAGAACCTGTATTCTGTTGTTCCATGTCGGATTACTAAACTTTGTTAGTTTCAAAACTTTAGAAACATAAATTTCCAAAAATATACACAGCTTTTAATTCACAGAAGGAGGAGAGCTTATTAAATTCAGTGTACTAGAAAACATAAGGAGTATGTGAGAACAGTTTAGATATTTAATGACCCTGTTTTGTCATTACTTGTCCAATATTCCACATGTTTAATTGCTTTCTGATACCTGAGTAAGCAGGTACAAATATTGAGAGCTCTGAATAAATCAGTTTCTAGCGTGTGACATCGTTTATTTAACCTTTTACACACACACACACGAGGTCTGAGAATTAAGTTTGTGAACTCGCCACTGTGTAAGCCACTGTAACCTTGGTATTTCAGTGTCTCACAGCAGTGGCAGATTTGTGCTGAGTGGTGTGCATTGTTGTTTGTGCTTGTGTATGTATGCACACTGTTGTGAAAATGTCTGAGCTGGAATTGCAATGAACAAACATCAAATTTCTGGTGAAACTGGTCAAGAGTGGGAGTGAAATATAGAAAATGTTAGTGCAGGTGTACGGTGAGAATGCCATGAAGAAAACAGCAGTGTACAAATGTATTAAATAGTTTTCTGAGAGGAGGGAACAAGTGACTGATGAAGAAAGGGTAGGGCGATCAGTAACGAGTCAAACAGATGAAAACATTGGCAAAATTTGTCAAATTGTGCGTGAATATTGGGCCTGACTATGATATCCATAGCAGACCAAGTGAACATTGATAGGGAAACTGTGCAGAAAGTTTTAGCTGAAGACCTTGGCATGCGCAAGGTGTGTGCCAAAATAGTCCCAAAGGAGCTCACCGATGAACAAAAGCAAAGGAGGGATGAACTGTGCACAGACCTGTTGGAGAGGCAAGAAAATCTTTTGGGCTGAATAATCACAGGTGATGAAACCTGGATCTTTGCATATGATCCTGAAACAAATTGACAAAGTGTCCAGTGGATTCTGATTCTCTACAACCAAAGAAGGTCCGTCAATCAAAATCAAAACGTTGATAACCTTTGTTGAAATCTAAGGGATTGTTCATTATGAATTTGTATCTCCAGGACAAACAGTTAACCAAGTGTACTATTTGGGAGTGCTGCAAAGCTTGCATGAGAAAGTGAGACGGAAACGACTGGAACTTTTTGCCAACAACTCATGGCTCGTGTATGATGACAATGCACCTGCAGAGACAGGACTGTCTGTACAGGAGTTTTTGGCCGGGAAACAGATAACTTTGGTAGGCCACCCACCATACTCACGTGACCTTACCCCCCAATGACTTCTTTCTTTACCCGAAGATCAAAGAAGTTTTGAAAGGAAGACATTTTTATGACATTGAGGACATTACGGCTAATACGATGGCAGCTCAGAAGGTCATTCCAGAAAAAGAGTTCAAAAATTTCTTTGAAGGGTGGAGTAGGCGCTGGCATTGGTATATAGTTTCCCAAGAAGAGTACTTTGAAGGTGACCACAGCGGTATTCAACAATAAGGTATGTAGTAGCATATTTTCTACGATGTTTGCGAACTTAATTATCAGACCTGTGTGTGTGTGTGGGGGGGGGGGTGCAAACATGATTTGCTAGCAATAGCAAATTTATAGACAAAGATATCAATACTGAGAAGGTATTGTAGGTCAGCGTTGATACAAACCATATTGGTAGGAAATACAAAATGCCACACAGTAAAATAATTTAGTCTGCAGTGTCACATTTAGTCATTGTGTTCTAATATTTGTTTTTGTTTTGAAGGAATAAGAGTATTTGAATTAAAAAATTTTAGTTTATTCAATATATAAGAATTACCATTGTGTTACAGTTTCAATTGAAGATGAAGAAACTGTTGAAAGAATTGATTGATTCTTCAAATTGTCCTCAGTCATCAAGAGTTCTTCTGGAAAACATGCAGGTAATTAATGTAATGTGTTCTTTGCTAACATATACTGAGCATAGTTTTTTTATTCACTTGGTTTTATGTAATAAAGAGTGGCCACTTTTAGAAAAAGTGTGGGCCCAGTAAAGACTATTACAGCCAGTCTTTTTTTATGAGGATATTTCAGACAAAAAAATGTTACATATTTGTGAAAAAAGTTATACTTTTTAATTTTGTCTTGGGAAGTTCAGATTAAAATACAACACACAAATACAAAATTATAAGTCTCAGCAAAGAGGTCATTGCTTTAATTCTTCATTTTTTCAAACATTCAAAGGACTATCTAAAAACATAAAGTAATGTCGTAACAGAATGTTGTAAATGTTTTAACAACTTTAATTGGAACTTTAAAAACTTTCGTCTTATATTACAGTCTCATCAGTGTTTCTATTGAAGTCTGTGTCATACTCGACAATCGATGGCTGCAGGTCGTACCCTTTCACTGTGGCTATGTGGCCTGAGACAGCCACAGAGACCACGTTTTATGAATTTCTGTGCAAGAATATTATTAATTTGTTGAAAATCGATTCAGAAAAGTGAATAACCAGACACCTAACTGCATCTAATCATTTTGTTTTTTGTGTACTCTTTCCTTTTCGAAACACTAGCAAGAAAAGTTTGATTTTTCAGTTACTTTTTTTTCATGATCACACTCTATTTAGACCCATAGTTGACCAGCTTGTTACAGTGACTGTTTCAAAACCCATACTTGTAGCCCATTACTTGCTATTTTTTATTATTACATGTCTCTTTCCAGAGATTATAGAAAGGCATATTAAACTGTGAGACATAATGACCTTTTTGCTGCGTAGAATTGTCAGAAACTGTTGAAAGCCTTGCTTAGTTTCTGCAAATTGTCTCAGTCATTGAAAATTCTCCAGGGATTCCAAGTCTGAGAGAAAAGGTTGGTTTTGCATAAAGTTCAGCTCTATCACTCTTATCACATAGCCACTTCTGACTTTTGTAGCATCACCAATTTATACAGATCTACAAGCTACTATTAATAGATGAAACTATGCATAGAACAGAATCAGGACAATCCAAAAATAACTTGTAAAGGATGTATGACAATTTAAACATAAATGATATCAAGTGAATAATAACAACCAATTAATTTTATAAAATAAAAGAGCTGTAAACTAACCCAACCACTATAAATAAAGAATTGAGTATCTACAGAATAAATAGAGTAGAAAATAGAACTCCAAACTATAAGAAAAGTAAGTATTAAAATAACAGACCAGACATACTAAATGACATGACTATAACAATAACTGAGACTTAAAATAAAAAGTTACCCAACAAGATTAGGAGAGTGAAGTAATAACAATATGATTATGAGATAGATAATAATATAAGATAATAAGATTGTATCTTACCTTCAAAACTATACTATTTATGTAACCAACTGAATATCAGAAAGGACTGATTAGTAATTAAAAATGTACTTAGAATATAAGACAACCTGAATCATTGTAATCAGAAGGATAAATAATAAATAGTACTATCAATAAATAGTAATAAGTGATTAAAATAACTAATACAAACAAAGCATGTGAACTAAATTTAGTCGGTGAAGGAAAAAGGGGACAACATAACCTAACAAGCTGTGAAATCACACTTGTAAATACAAAATATGTAGTAAAAATGATATAAAACTATTGGATGTTATATCTAGATGAAACTAGATAACATAAAGACAATTTCTAAGTCAGATATCAGGTCACCAAGATGTAATTAATGTAAAGTAACATGATGAGATATGATAGAGGATAAAGGACTAATATTGTACATTAAAAAACCACAGAAATACCAATAATAAGTGTATGTAAATAGTATTAATATAACCAGTGATGAGTGAACTAACTATTGGTCAATAAACCAAACAATAATTGTCACTAATAATATATCTAATGACCATGATCTGTGGCACCAAGATGCAAGGTTCATTAGTTAAAATAACCAGGAATTAAGAATGTCAAGATGAGAAAAGCTATTGTAAAACTTAAAAGGAACTAAGATGATTAATTAGGAAAAAGATATTAACAGAATAACATATGTATAATATAGAAATAAGGATAAATGACAAGATGCCTACTTGTACAAGAACTCATGTGATTTTAATGATAATATACAAGAAAATGGCATGTCTTGAGCAAAAATAAGTTAACCAAAAGTTTGTAGTATTCATTAGGATTAGATATCAAGTGTTATAAACTATTAAAATTCAACCATTTTATTATAGGAAGTACAACTAACTCATAGTGCTATAGGCATCATGAAGCCTAGAAACAGGTTCTGTGTTTTATTCACAATTGAATGTTTATAATGTTAAATAATTACAGCAAAGGACTTTGTATTCGTTGTATTCAATATATGTTATATCAAAATGTTAATTAAATAGCTATAGGACATATTTTAATAAAAACGTATTATATCATAAGTTAGAAATACTATCTTTGTTAATAATGAACAGAATTATGCCTTGTGAGGTATCTAATTGTTTAGTAGAACAAATGCCAGGTGATGGTAACCTTATATTTGTAATAATATTTACTTACTGCAATTAATTGACTTACCTTTTATTATTTCACGATATCTTTCGGGTGCCATCTCTGATACGCAGAGGAAAATTTTCTAGGGTTCTTATAAGCGAACCAGGAAATCAGACATGGTTGATCAAATAAACAACAACTTCGTTATGCATATACCTCAAATTTATTAATGTTATTAAAAGAAGAAACATGTTAAGATTTGCTCATTTTTGAAAAAGAAAACAAACACCTTAAAATATTGTCGCCACATGACTAAAGAGAATTATTTAGTCAACAATCAAACACTATAAAAACTTACCCCATTAAACATTCTAACCGTTAAATAAATATCAATTACATATTTTGTAACCAGCACTCCTTAATTTAAATAGATAGACATTCAGACAGCACGCGCCCACACACACTAGTGCTCAGAGATCTCATATTTTATTTTTTCATTTTAACAAAATTTAATTTGATTTTAATAAAGAATTTTACTTGATTTATAAAAGTTGAAATTATGGCAGATTGTTACATGATTGAATTTAAAAAAAAAATGTTACCCATCTGTCGCTTGAAGATGTCGACGAACCCACGCACTGAATTTACATGTTTTTAAAAGTTATTTCCTCGCTGGTTGAATTTTACCAACACTGCTTTTACATTTTGAAAAGAAAGGCCTTTGTAATGATTTACATGGTTTTGGTTTTAATGATTTCTCATGGTAATATGCGACGGGCCCGCCACCTTTTATAAAAGTTTAATATGTCTGAACACTTCAACGGTTGAGATATTTCTGAGAACGAATCATTGCGCTATGTTGTGAAGCGCCTTAGCGTAGCCACTGGTATTCATACGCCGAAACCATGTCGCATATGGGATCTATTTTAAACACACCCGCATTCTCAATCAGTGACGTCCTGGCTTACATAACTTCGTTGGTTTTCCGTCACGTAACGTATGCTGTCACCGTTCTAAAAATAACTGTTCTCTGCCGTCCACACTTGACCTTCATCCGAATTCAGATGTTGTTGTTTTACGCGTCTGTATAATTCGACGATTCGATTTATTTATTCTGCCGTTACACAATTTACAATAGAATTTATTTCCTTCATAATTCTGTTTCTGCCTTACTAAAGTTCTTATTGCTTAATAAAGTTTAATAAAATTCATTTTAATAATAACATAACAAAATATAAAATAAAATATTACAATCTTTTTAATACCCCAAGGTAAGCCCCAAAATGTCCCGTTACATATTTATATTCACAAGTAGCATAATGAATTAATATCAATTGTAAATTATTTTCATAGTTTTTAAAAAAAGTTTGGCGTCAGTTTTATAATCTCGTGCCCAAAAACCCACGCTTTAGACAAAATTAAATTATTTTGTTAACGCGGGGGGGGGGTGATGATTTAATAAAGGAATCCCGTGAATTCTAACCAATCAAAACTCTTATATCGAGATCCCCCCCCGGGTTGACATAGGTAAGAACAGCGAAAGTGATGCTCAAACTAGAGACAGTTCTTCACCAGTTTTAATGCAATATGGATGACGGAATCCGCGACCAAAAAATTCGCCAGTGACCCATAATTCAGTGCGGCACCGAATGTAAATACGGGCGTCCTAACCTTGAAGACGTGAAGTGAATCGACTAAGAGTATGAGTGTAGTGAAGTGGGGTGTAATAATAAAGCAATGAATGCTAATTAAGGTGTTAACAGTGAATATATAAAAGGAATTAAGGAAAGTATAGTGATATTTATAAAATACGTACTTAATTTATCACATTATATGATAATGCAATTTGAACTTATTGAACATATGTAACTATTGGTTAACACTACACAACCAACAAAACATTATTAATTTAGTATCTTTCCACTGATTATATGTAATTTAATTGTAAATTGAGGTTAAACGTGGATAACCTCCCAGTCACATGCTAACCTCCAATTTTGACGTCAGTGTTCAGATGAACTTTATTGTATTAGGTTAAGAAATTATTAAGTTTATATGTAATCACACTCCTATGACAAGATTGTACATTAGTTAGAGACATTATTCGTTACGTATTTTGCAGTTAAAAGAACCTGATTGTTAAAAATAACATAGATAATTTTGTCAACTGAACGGTTTATGAAACCGTGTTACCAACCCTGAGATATGAGTTTCTAACCAGATAACCGATGGTTTTCAATAATGATAATCGAATTAATTGTTTTTAAAAAAGGGTTACAATTACATCATACTATGAATAAAAGCATTTTAACAACATTAATGAAGCATGAATTTATTTTATTCAAAACTTTAATGAAGAAAGTTGTGTTAGTGGTTATAATCACAATCAGAATTATTACTGTTTCACACCACTATAGAAAAATTATTCCGATTAGCGCTTTCAAGCTTCACAGCTCATCGTCAGATCGGCATTAACAAGAGGAAGTAAAAACCAAACCCTTCGCACCCCCACCCTTCCCCTCTGGCCACACACAACATGCTATAATGCAACTGTCCCTTCCCTACCTCTGAGCCCTGTCACCCCCGTCTGTACAGTTACATATTTTTCTAGCACATTCCTTGTGTGTGTGTGTGTGTGTGTGCGTGTGTGCGTGCGCGCGCGCATTCTTTTTAAAACCTACCGCCTTTCTCATTTACACTTGTGGGCGCGGTCAAAAAAGTCAAACCCCCGCTCAATAAATAGTCCCTGAAAGGACCAAGGTGTACCGCGCGGCTGTTGTGTAGAATGTGACGGTTGCATGGCTAGTACAATGCGCCACCAGCCGCTATGTGGGCGCGGTCACTCACCCTTATTTTAAAACATCAATAGTCGGATGCAATTTAATTCTTAATGTTATCTATCCCTCCTCTTTAATTACTTTTATCTAATTATATTATAAAATATTTCTTCATTATCAAATTTAGTTTTAATATTCATTAAATTGTCTAACCCTTTTTCTCTTTCTTTCAATATTTCGAACTCCTCCCTAAGCTTCCTTTCAACTGTATTATTTACTATTTTTAAAATTTTATAATCTTCCAAAGGATTCACGAACTTATCGTTTTCTTCTATGAAATGTCTTGCATATAACGAATTCGTTGTTCTATTACCTTCTCGATGTTTGTGGTCAGACAACCTGCATACGAATTTCCGTCCTGTCTCACCTAGGTACACTTTGTTGCAATCCTTACATTTTAATTTATAAATTCCGCTTCTCTGTAATATTGGGATTTTTTCTATATTTTTATTCCTTATCTTATCAAATACCGTTTCACATTTTTTAATAGCTATATCTACTCCGTATTTATTAAATCATTTTATAATTTTCCTAGTATGTGATCCTATATGTACATATAATATAGGTATGTGATCCTATATCCTAGAATGCACACACACACACACACACACACACACACACACACACACACACACACACACACACACACACACACACACAAGGAATGTGCTAGAAAAATATGTAACTGTACAGACGGGGGTGACAGGACTCAGAGGTAGGGAAGGGACAGTTGAATTATAGCTTGTTGTGTGTGGTCAGAGGGGAGGGGTGGGGGTGTGAAGGGTTTGGTTTTTACTTCCTCTTGTTAATGCCGATCTGACGACGAGCTGTGAAGCTTGAAAGCGCTAATCGGAATAATTGTTCTATAGTGGTGTGCAACAGTAATAATTCTGATTATTTTATTCAGTCAACAAGCTTTTAGTGGTTTGAGTTAAGGTTATGTTTACATCTAAGTCAGTTGGTAGCACCCGTTGCCCGTAGAATTGAAGTATTACAAATATTCCATTAATCATCAATGACTATAACTTGATGAATAGTGTTGTCACCAGTGAAGAATCAACAATCGAAGTAAGTAATTAAGTATAATAACAACCTAATTAGTTATAATCACAACATCAAATAATGATTGCTACGAGCGGTGTAATTCAACTTATACAATTCAATTTAATTAACTCATTCCATTAGTGAGGCGTGTAAACATGATTTTGTAACAACATAAACAAGAATAATCACAGTTAGATAAAATACAATCCAGTACACGAGTAGTGTTATATAAAGTGACGTCCAACAACGTGGGGTGTTAAAGAAAAAATATATTCCCATAGAACAATATAACGAGAGTACGGTATATAACAAAGTGACGTAACCAAAGTGAGGCGTGTAAATACTGAAGTGAATATTGTAAATTGTAACCCCTCTTTCAACTTTTAGACTTTATTAAAAAAAAAAAAGCTTTTTTTTTATTTTTATTTTTTTATTGAAAGAGGGGCCACTAGTTATTTAAAACTAGGCCAGAGCCTAGGGAAGCCAAAACTGCGCTGGGTCCAGTATGACGGGACTTGCAATTAAACTCGTTGTTTAGCAACAATAACAATTTTATTTAGCTATTTCAAATAACATGCAAGTATCACCCCCAGTGTACAATCCTCTGAAAATATGCAAGTATCCTTTCATCAAATTAAATTACATATAGACATCAGCATAATAATATCTCCCAAATATAAATAAATATAACATCAATCAATATGGACACATAATTACACACAAATAAATAGTTACATAAATACACATGGCGCACACATATCGATATACATACACATATATACTACACACATGTTCACCTGGCAGGCAGCTCAGAGACATTTAACCATGCCACCGAAGAATACCATCTTCAGTATCAGTGACCTAGCTCCCCATCCCAAACTACAGTAAAAGGGTCAAGTGCCCAGCCTCCCTAAACTTTCATAAACCAATCCATTAACCAGTCCAGTTATGACTGCTTGCAACCAATGAAATTATCACAAGAATTCAAACTTTTAGAAAAGATCCCCCAGATAGGACTGCGCCATGGCCAGGTCAACATGGC
Organism: Magicicada septendecula; assembly: GCA_034769895.1. Classification (NCBI taxonomy): domain Eukaryota; kingdom Metazoa; phylum Arthropoda; class Insecta; order Hemiptera; family Cicadidae; genus Magicicada; species Magicicada septendecula. The sequence continues at coordinate 63,384,890 of CM068371.1, read as the reverse complement.
TGCACGGCCGTACGAATGTATAACAGAATTTATGATTAGAAGTAAGAATCAATAGTGTGCTCATATTAACAATTGAACTAGTAGTACACTGGCTATGGCAGTAAAAGAACTGAATGAAATATCACTTATATTGAATTATTACTGGGTTAAGATAATTTTTATAAAATATATATAAAGACAATTTTAATTAAAAAAAACTTTATAACATCAGCCCCTAATAAAACACATTTGAGTTGTTCCTACAGAATTGGCTTGGCCACAGGCGAGGCAATGCGCACCACCAGATCCAGCAACCTAAAACATGCTATAGACCTGTTACTAACGGCACCTACGGGTGACGTCCACAGGTTACAGCACCTCCCCAAACCTTTAAATCTACAAAAAAAAAACGAAACCCATATAGCTATGAATACCCTTAATCAATGTAAGCATAATTCACCCCCTATAAATCAGTAAACTTAAGTCACACACACTTTTACCCTTAAAGAAAATTTCTCAGCAAAATTCGGTAGCGCATGACCCCGTCCGGGCTCACACTTACTCAGGGGGCATAAGCCTTAGTAAAATGCACTGACAAAATTTAAAAGCACTAATTGTCTCGCTGGACTTGTGTCCCAACAACTTTAACTGGAGAAGTTCCAGGAAGAGAAGGAGATGTTCTACATTGTAGAGGCCAAAATATATGTATATAGGTTAAATGTCACCTGGTAAAATCCGCATGAAACCTGATGTATTGTCCATTTCTTCCTCCCGACGGCACAGACGGAGAATCACTCGTTTAATACCATTGGTGGCAGTTGTTCGGCCACCCGCTGAAGTGGATCGAGAATCGTCTTAGATCGGGAACCCGAAGAGTCACGTAGTCGCTTATCTAGTCATGATAGATTTTCGCAGACAACAAAATCAACTGATGGCCGCCGGGAGAAATTGGTAGCTGTTTCGTGTTCGGCTGCCTGACGAATACTGCCCAGAGCAGTGACAAGTCAAACGTTACGTATCAGTCCTCATAGAGCGCGCACAGATCGCGAACAAGGCAAGCAGATAACGGCTTATACTTCGCTCAAATAATTAATCCACAAACCCCCGCAATGACCGTCACATAATTAACTAGGAAAATGGCCGAGTATTCCAAAACTCGGCACACCCCCACTCCAAAAGGGCAACATGGTTGCCCCAATTGGAACTCAGTGGTACCCTGCAGTGTACCATCCTTATATACCATACTCAAGTTGTTATCGGTTTTCCCATCAGTCATGGCTCCCAGGAGAACAGATGCACCTCACAACTGCGTCCATTCCCCATGCGACCCTACAACGATCAACAAACAATTCCATTACTATAAATAACGAAACAACAGCCATACCTTCTCCATTTTAACTTTTTAGAACAAAACAGGGGAACTTACAATCTCGAGGACCACAATCTACTTACTTCCGGCAAGTCTCTCTAACTCCTTATTGATAGTTTTTTTTTTTAAGGGGAGGGGTAGGAAAATCGGGAAGATGAAACGGGGCAAGGATCATTTGGCGGTCAATAGTTAGGACTAAGGGTAAGGGCATGGTTCCCTCCGAAAAGGAGAATGACGGGAGAAAACCAAGGCTCGCGTGGGCAGGGGCGCAACCCTGAAGTAGACAACACCACTGGGAGTGTGGTGAACATCTACCCGCTACCCGTTAACCGCTTCTCACTTTTCTGTGACGGACTTTAGTGACTCATTCCTTTCGTACACCACTTTCTGAGGGATTATTTCGTGTTGAGCTGTACTGACTTGTTTCCTCGGAATCAGGATCAAGGCAACTTACCTCACTACTTTCACTCCGCTTTGGATTATGCTCGTCGTCTAACTCCTCTGCTACAATTTCTTCCCTTTCTACAATTTCCCCTTCTTCGTCCACATAATCCAAATCAACATCCTGACACTGCACCTCCTCAGCATCTTCCAGTTGCTCCTCTGATCCATCTTCAACCGCATCTTCCCTCAGCTCCTCACCAATTGCTTCATCACATTGGTCACCAGTTGCTTCACAAGCTTCTTCTCCAATCTCCTTGACATCCTCCTTTTCATCAACACGTTCATCATCAACATCATCGCCATCACGTCCACTACCACCATTCGAACACTGCACATCTTCATCCTCGAGTTGCTCATCTGTTCCACCTGGAACTTCTTTCTGTTCTTCGGAATCCTCAACACTACTTACAGAAGGCGTCTGCACATCTTCACACACTACATCATTCTCACTCACACGCTCCACAACGCTGCCACCAAATTTCTCCTCAACTTCTACCTCATCTCCTTCCACCACACTTGCAGCATGGACATCCCCTTGTCCATCCGCAACCTCAGAAACACTTGCAGCCTGGACATCCCTGTGTCCATCCGCAAACTCAGACTCTTCAGTCTCTCTAACACCCACAACTATACTTCCCTGTGCAGCATCTGCAGACCGCTCTTCTGCCTCTTCCTTCGATTCCTCTCCTTCACCACTCTCAGCAACTACAACGTTCTCAACATTTTCCACCCTGGAATCCAGCTGTCCAGGTTCATGTGCAATGACTAAATTAATTTCTACTGGCGATGGTAAAGAGACACTCTCGAGTGACTTCTCACATCCCTGCGTAGACGATGATGATGTTACAGGATCTGGATCCCTCACGAACCGAGATGGAGATACCGGAACAAATTCTGCGGCCTCTGGATTCAACCATGACGTCCTCACTGACGCAGTATTAACAGACGTTTTCTTGTCGTCTTGTATTAATCCACTGAAGTTATTCCGCTTTTCTTCTTTCTCTTCACCTGCTTCATCCACAACTCTATTATGCACTGGTACTTCCTCTGGAACCTTTAAAGTTTCCTTACTCTCCAAATAGGAATAACTTTCTACCGGCTCCCTACTTGCCGCTGTTTGTTTACTAACATAATTTCTTCTTCCCCTGTTAATTTCATACTTCTTTGTTTTGTGTGCTGTAGCTGTTGTTACCGTCTTCTCACTTGCCACCCCCTTGTAGCCTCCATTACTTCCGGAATATTCAGTTTTTCTGACTGTCTCTTGGGTTCTCCTCCAACCACCATGTTTGTCTTCTTTGGCTCTTCCTAATGAACCACTGGAGTATTGGACATCTTTAGCAGCTCTTCCCCAGGACTCGTCATTCGCCTGGACAGTCCTGGCATACGCACACCACCGGTCCAGGTCCGCAAAAGAACGTGGAGGCTCTGCAAAAACCAGCCGGGATCTCTCTTGGGGAGTCAGACCTTCTCGTATTACCTGTATGACTTCCGTCTCGGGCAACCCCAGTCTTAATATACGGGCAGCTTTCCTTACATCATGCACGAAGTCCCCCAATGCCTCTCCGTTGGCCTCTAGACGATAGAATAACTTCAACTTCAACTGGTCTTGTCGTCGACGGGATATGAAGAAGTCCAACACCTCTGCATGGAAAGTGTCGACACTGCAGCCCCGATGCAGAATGCTGGTGACCAGCCATGCCAATGAACCCCGGCAATACGGGTATATAAGGGACAAGACCTCCTCATCAGACACACCCGGGAAATCTGCCAACTGCAGGACCAGGTCCAAGAAAACCAGCAGCTGGTCCTCATCAAATCCATTCACAACCGGAAATTTCTGGAGAACGCCTGTAAGCGGGTGGGGCAATTCCTGATAGCATACCGCCGCCAGAATTGCACAATTCAACAAAACAAACAATCATAAAACAAATCCCCACTAAACACCTAACACAAACATAACCTACAACACATATTAACAAGAATCGGAAAAACTCAAGTACTGTCCTTCCTTTGAGTAGACCCCCGGGTTCCCTAGCGCTGCGAAAACCCGATCCACTCCAGAACCAACTCTCCGTCAGCCGCCAGACTCAAAGAAGAAACGACATCAGACACTAACACTAACATACAATCCACACCACCGAACAACTACCACAACATATAACAATTCAACAAGACATTTATTATAACTTCCGTGACTAAGTCGGGTCAATGACAGTACCGACTTCCGATCAGGCCATACCGCATCCAGTTAACCTCTCGCGCTATTACTTCATAACTATTTATATAACAGGCAGCCATTCCCCCGGCAACACCCCCGCGCCCTCCGGTAAGGTCCAATCTCAACAATAATAAAAACCCCAACTAAAACGCATGCCACGTGGCGGCACCAGGTTTACAATGGAAATCCCATAGCATCTACCAATTATTTTCATTTTCAAATATTGCTGATGTTTGATGTTCTTTCCAAACTATTTCCGAGTTTGTAAGCCCCGTCACACCACAGGACCCAAGGGTTCGACCAAAGAATCGATCACGCTCTGCTACCATTTGTAACCCCTCTTTCAACTTTTAGACTTTATTAAAAAAAAAAAACCTTTTTTTTATTTTATTTTTTTTATTGAAAGAGGGGCCACTAGTTATTTAAAACTAGGCCAGAGCCTAGGGAACCCAAAACTGCGCTGGGTCCGGTATGACGGGACTTGCAATTAAACTCGTTGTTTAGCAACAATAACAATTTTATTTAGCTATTTCAAATAACATGCAAGTATCACCCCCAGTGTACAATCCTCTGAAAATATGCAAGTATCCTTTCATCAAATTAAATTACATATAGACATCAGCATAATAATATCTCCCAAATATAAATAAATATAACATCAATCAATATGGACACATAATTACACACAAATAAATAGTTACATAAATACACATGGCGCACACATATCGATATACATACACATATATACTACACACATGTTCACCTGGCAGGCAGCTCAGAGACATTTAACCATGCCACCGAAGAATACCATCTTCAGTATCAGTGACCTAGCTCCCCATCCCAAACTACAGTAAAAGGGTCAAGTGCCCAGCCTCCCTAAACTTTCATAAACCAATCCATTAACCAGTCCAGTTATGACTGCTTGCAACCAATGAAATTATCACAAGAATTCAAACTTTTAGAAAAGATCCCCCAGATAGGACTGCGCCATGGCCAGGTCAACATGGCTGCACGGCCGTACGAATGTATAACAGAATTTATGATTAGAAGTAAGAATCAATAGTGTACTCATATTAACAACTGCACTAGTAGTACACTGGCTCTGGCAGTAAATGAACTAAATGAAATTTTACTCATATTGAATTATCACTGAGTTAAGATAATTTTTATAAAATATATATAATACGGTTTATGATTGAACCAATAGTGTGCTCATATTAACAATTGAACTAGTAGTACACTGGCTATGGCAGTAAAAGAACTGAATGAAATATCACTTATATTGAATTATTACTGGGTTAAGATAATTTTTATAAAAAATATATAAAGACAATTTTAATTAAAAAAAACTTTATAACATCAGCCCCTAATAAAACACATTTGAGTTGTTCCTACAGAATTGGCTTGGCCACAGGCGAGGCCATGCGCACCACCAGATCCAGCAACCTAAAACATGCTATAGACCTGTTACTAACGGCACCTACGGGTGACGCCCACAGGTTACAGCACCTCCCCAAACCTTTAAATCTACAAAAAAAAAAAACGAAACCCATATAGCTATGAATACCCTTAATCAATGTAAGCATAATTCACCCCCTATAAATCAGTAAACTTAAGTCACACACACTTTTACCCTTAAAGAAAATTTCTCAGCAAAATTCGGTAGCGCATGACCCCGTCCGGGCTCACACTTACTCAGGGGGCATAAGCCTTAGTAAAATGCACTGACAAAATTTAAAAGCACTAATTGTCTCGCTGGACTTGTGTCCCAACAACTTTAACTGGAGAAGTTCCAGGAAGAGAAGGAGATGTTCTACATTGTAGAGGCCAAAATATATGTATATAGGTTAAATGTCACCTGGTAAAATCCGCACGAAACCTGATGTATTGTCCATTTCTTCCTCCCGACGGCACAGACGGAGAATCACTCGTTTAATACCATTGATGGCAGTTGTTCGGCCACCCGCTGAAGTGGATCGAGAATCGTCTTAGATCGGGAACCCGAAGAGTCACGTAGTCGCTTATCTAGTCATGATAGATTTTCGCAGACAACAAAATCAACTGATGGCCGCCGGGAGAAATTGGTAGCTGTTTCGTGTTCGGCTACCTGACGAATACTGCCCAGAGCAGTGACAAGCCGAACGTTACGTATCAGTCCTCATAGAGCGCGCACGGATCGCGAACAAGGCAAGCAGATAACGGCTTATACTTCGCTCAAATAATTAATCCACAAACCCCCGCAATGACCGTCACATAATTAACTAGGAAAATGGCCGAGTATTCCAAAACTCGGCACAAAATTTTAGTAAGGGTATGAACGGTATGATAACAAAATTGGCGCACCGACGTTTGAGGCCCCAATTAGGTAAAATTGACTAACGCAATCACAAATAATAACATAACCAATAATAAAATTAAAGAGGAGAATCCCATTTAATAACAAAATTGGCTTCCAACGGTGGGGGGGGGGGGGCTGAATAGAATAGAAAAAGACAATCAACATAATTACAAGTAGTACGTAATATTTAGACACGGATAACCACGTTTAGTTACAAAGTGGCGCCCAACCTAAGAGACTGAAGTTAGGGAAAATTCACTAACCCAATCAAAGATAATAATAATATAGCCAACCTAATTCCAGCAGCAGCTGCAGTACGCAACGAAAATGCAATGTCAAGTTGCATCCAAAAAACGCGCAGCAGACGCAGAAAAAGAGATAGACATGGAAGATAAGGAGGCATAACCAGCACCTGAAGTGGAAGTGATAGTAGGGGATACTCAAGAAAAACAACCAGACAAACCAGTACAAGCAGAGAACGTTAATTGGCAAGAAATGATGAGGTTCATGCGGGAACAATTCAGCCAGAACGCCGAAAAGAATGATAAAAACCTGGAATCGTTGAAGGAAGAATTAAGTAAGAAAATGACAGATAACAACAAATCAATAAAAGAAGATAACCAGAAAAACATGGAAGAATTAAATAAGAAAATAGAGGATAATAATAAATCAATAAAAGAAAATAACCGACAATTAAGTGAGAAAATGGATGATAGTAAGAAGATAGAAGAACAGATGAAAGAAATCAGAAGAGAGATGAATCAAATGGAGGAAAATATGAATGATATTAAACAACAATTTTCAGAGGTAAACGAGAAGTGGAACCAGACAAATCAGGATCTACAACAAGCTAAAAAAGACATCCACACGCGAATAAGTAACATCGAAAAGAACAATATGGTAAGCCAAATAATAGAAGAAATACCAAACGATAAAAACCTAGAACAATTAGATCAGAAAATAGAAGATAGTAGCAAGGAAATAGAAAATAAAGAAGACAAAAGGGCATTATTATCTGAGAATAAACATAACAGAGACAAAGCGAATATTAAGCACATAGAAGTCAACATTAAGGGTGTAAAGAACCAAATAAGTAAGAAGACGAAGAAAATAGAGAAAATACGTCAAAAGAAACTAATCAATACACGGGAAGAATTGGATATGATTAATAGTGGGCTAGTTAAGATACTTAATCTCCCAATTGCTAATCATAGAGAAATAATTAATTTTCAAAATTATAGAAGGAACTTAAGATCCCCCGCACACTGAGACGAAACAGTTCCGCAACTGTTTCTTATGTCTTAAAATCTCATGTATTTATATAGGGGGTGGTGCGCACACTACAGCAACAGAAACAAAACTGTTTCCTATGGTGGAAACAGCACGGAGACAGAATAGTTGCAAAAACGTGCTAGTCCTGCTGTTTCTTATGGAAGTCCGCACACTGCAACTAAACAGTCTCGAAACTGTATCATGGTGGCACTCCATCACCACGGTACACAACACAGTCATTCTGCCAGCGTTTTGAGTGTGTTTGTTAATAGTTGGTTCAACTCGATTATTCTTAAATTTTTTATACAAATAAATTACAATGAACTACGAGAAATTTGAACAGTTAATTGATGAAGTGGAAAAATGACCTGCTTTGTTTTTAAAAAAATTTGAATGACTATATGGACATAAATTTAAAAAAGAAACTGGGAAGAAGTTTGTGCTGCTATTTTTTGTAACGCATTCTTTGGATTTCGTTATTCTACCATCTCTTTGAGAATAGCTTAATCGGCTGAAACAGTTGTCAGAATTTAACAATAAATTTTGTGAAACTACTAAGCGTTTATAGTTTTTAAATTGTTTGTATTCAACTTAATTCAAAACTCTTTGCAATGAATAAGCAGTTTTTCGTTTTTAACTGAAAATTCGTATTGCTAGTATTTTGTATAGGTACCTGAAAATTTTTTTTCAGGTACTATTATTTTTATATTAGTACCTAAAAACTAGAAATTATAGACATCCTGGTTAAAGGATACACGATTTATCATTACTCACAGGTTATTGTTACTGCTTTCATTACAATATGACAAAAAGTTGTAACGGGACAGAATTGGGTGATGGGTTTTAATGTAATTGTGAATGCAACGCACAGGAGTTACCCACACAGGGCCTCAGTCTTTAACAATAGACATTCCTGTAGGGAACGCCCCTTTGCACGTTTGTCGAGAAAATCTGTCAACATGCACCGTTTTCAGGTGCTCTGGAATGTGCACAAGTGCGCGGGTGCTTGCTCGCCCATGTCACGGACATAATCACGGACGAGGCTCGCTGGTCAGTTAGCATGAATGTACTATACATAGTGTTAACTAATTATTGTGTCACGTGGTTCCCTTTTGCACCTATCGGAAGCAAGAAGCCGAACACGAAAACGCTTTTGGCCATCTTTACAGCGTCGTCTTTGGCGTCTGTTGTCTCATCGCTGTAGAACCGCGCGGTTCAGCATAAAGGCTCGCGAGCCGAACTCTATTAAAACTTTAAAAAATGTGTTCTAAATAGAATAAAAAGTGGTAAAGAAGGCGTGCAAACTACAAATAATGTAATACAGTATAAACAACGAACAGTGAGCAAAATTATAATCAATGAAAATATATTTCGGAACAACAGTGAACAAAAAACCGGACTGAGTTCGACACGTGCCTGAGGCGACCACAGGAAAGTAAACATTATTTAAATCAACAATTTCTATTAAAATAACTCAAAATAAAGGTCATAATAAATGAAGAGATCTCTTAGTTTAAAGGGGGGTAAAATGTGTGAAAGTGAGACCGAGCGTGTACTGGGTTGTCTTATAAAATAAAAGAAATATTTCATCTAATTATAGTAAGTAAATATATTAATTTTTCTATGTTCCATAAGAATCGGTAAAGAAATTTAAAAAATAAAAAAGAGTATACAAAGAAATGTTAACTAAAACTGAGATAGTTAAAACATGCCATGAGAGAGTAATTATTATAAAATAAAACCCTAAATCACTTATAGGTTGCGAGTTCACGTGACGACCTTGGGACCCAATGAAGGTAAGCAGTTTTAAAAAATAAATTCTATTAAATGTGATATCAAATTAGACGATCACAGTTGGCGCGACGAAACAGGGACTGTTTGTGCAAATTTAAAATTTGTACAGACCGCGTCTACTCACAGATATAATGTGATTTAGAGGTTAAGCAGTAATACGTATAAATTACGTACAGAAAATGATGTTAGGTTAAGTGAGTAGTAAAACAATAGTAAGTGTAAAGTTTTGTTAGTGTACGAAAATTCCATAAAATATGGAGAATAAAATAAATGAGATTGATGTAATTGTCGGCGATGAAGCCGAAAATAAATCGATGTTTGAAAGTAAAGAAAATGTGTCAACTGAGTCGGCTAATAGAAGCGACTCAGGAATTCAAACAAACGAAATGATAAGTGAAAATAATTTTGACGAATCAAAAATAATGAGTGAAGTTTCATTTATTCAACACCTATTTCAGTTAATCAAAATAAGAAATCCGTGTGATCTTACGATTCGGTTGATTTTATGTATACGATATATTGTATGTTACACTTAGGATTATGTTTACAAAATTCGGGCGCCATCTTCGTTACATATGTTATAGGCCAGGAATCCGTTACGCGAAGTTATGATGAACGGAAGTTGCTTGAAATAATAAAACATCTGTTTATAAGTTTTACCAATGAAATACCCTTTTTATTTTATCTAACTCTTACATAACAGTTTTGCAAATGTGAAACAAACTCTAACCCCTCCAAAAGTATAATGCAAGTAAATATGTGATTTTCTAATAGTAATTATAAAATAGTAATATATGTAATTGTGCCCAACCCAGCACTTAGAAATTACTCAACACACACGCAATCTCGCTCTCTCTCTCTCTCTCTCTCATGGTACAAATTTTATTATTTTAGGAGCTCATTTTATGTAATTAAAATTTTGAATATTTGAATTTATATGATTTGTGATTTGGTCATTTTACATGAAGGAAACTTGGAAATAAAATAAGGATATTAAGGTGTTGATGGAACGTTCTCACCCATTTTGTGTAGTTCCTGGTTGTTTCGGTGCGGTAAAACTTCGCGTACGGTACCGCGAGTTTTCCGTGTACACGTTACGGTCACATTTTGTAGTTGACGCACTTTAGATATTTATATTGTTTATTAACCACTTACAGTGGCTAAAAAGGTAAAATTCACTAGTGAGTGAATGGGTTGCCAGCCGGCGTTGATCACTGCTGCAGATGAAATGACCAAGAGTCTTTGTTAGATTTTGCTGAGGTGGGGTGAACCTACGTCACACTTCCATTGTTAAGCTGTTGACAGCCTCGTGTTGTCGATGTAAACACATTCTCAGCCTCTGACATAATTAAGGTTCGGCACTCTTATCGCCACAAACTGCATACTGTTTTTTGTGATGCTTCACAGTTTTTGCTATGAATTGGTTCAAATCCTGACAAATATTATTATACACTCCACTCACTATATATTCGTACCGGTTATTTAAGGTTGGTTTGATTATGACCAAAATAGAAAAATACAATAGTTATGGTTTTATTTACCATATTTTAAGTAATCACAAAATGTATCATGATTGTACCATCACATCCGATGACGATGATATGTTAAAACAGTTGTATAATATGATGTATAACGGTTTAGAAAAACAAAATAGCAATTTTAATGAACTAAGAAGAGATATGAATATAAAATTTGAGGAACAAAATATTAAATTTGATGTACAGAATAGTAGATTCAATGAAATAAATAGTAATTTTAATGAAATTAAACAACAGAATTTTGATCTTAACAAAAATATCAATGAAATAAATGCACATTGTGACAGTATGAAAGAACATATATTAGAATCAGTAAACCATAAGTTCGATGAACAAATTTGTGAAATCACAGAAAATATTGAAAGTAAAATAAATGATGTAAATGAACAAATGACAGATCAAATTAAAACTCATGTTAAAGAACAGTGTGTAGAGATAGAAAGTAAGTGTATTAATAAGATTAATGATGACAAAAAATAAGATAGTGGAGGTAGAAAATATGTGTAAACAATCTATACAAGACAGTGTGGGGGTTGTGAATAAGCATAACCTTCAATACGAAAATAAATATGATAATAAATTAAGAGTAATTGAGCAAGACATAGTAGAAATTAGAGATGAACTACATGTGGCAGTGAGCCAAAATATAAGTAATGTTGCGGAGCGAATATTATATACTCGCGAAGCAAAAGATGATATCGAACGTGAACAATTTAGTTGTGACAGCCGGAGAGTACACCCGATGCAGTTCCTGAGTAGGGTAAGGGAATTTAACCGGTTTAATAGCAGTAGTTAGGAGATAAAATTGTTAAAGATTTTAAAGTGTTTTAAGGGTAGTTCTGAAATATAGGCGGAAGTACATAATACAGAGTGGAGTAGTTATGAGAAGTTCGAGGCAGCGTTCCAGAACAAATATTGGTCTGAAGAGGACCAGGAAATTTTACGTAGTAGAATCATGGGAACCGGGAATTTTGGGGGAGTAAACAACAACATAACCTTGTATATAATGAGAATATTCAATGAGGCAAAGTATTTAGAACCGCCGTTGCCGTTTAGATCATTTGTTAGACATGTTAGTAAACACCTGCCCAGAGAAGTACAAATTACACTAATGACGAGAGAGGTAGCGGACTTCAATGAACTAGAAAACATGTTAGATGTATTTCAAAACATTAGGGACCGCGAAATAGGTAGGCGTCCTAACCAATCAAGTACAATCAATAGAGGTCATTACATACCACAAAGAGGGTCACAACAGGTAAATGCGCATGGTAGACAAGAGTATCAAAATCGAGACGGGGTTTGGAAATGTATGGGATGCTCGGGAGAGAACTACGCCGTCAGAAATTTTTGTTAGAGGTGTAAAAAACCAAGGCCGGGACAACGGAGCGGAACTACATCGGCGCAGAACAATATACCACAGAGAGCAGGAGATGACCGCGGAGTAGCATCAAGGAGTTGGGGAAACAGCAACCGTGACGAGAGGGGAAATCTGCAGGGCAGTACCACCGCCCGAACGGAAAACTGAGGCCGACAATGGAAGCCAGGACCACACCATTGTCTACAGATGACAACAGGGTCCAGGTAACTGACGAATATAGTAACAACGTAATACAGATGGACATGACGAAGGAGTTGTTGGAGGAAGACGACGCGAGAATTATGGAAACAAAGCCGGATTGACGGAAGTAATCGTCAACACATAAGGTAAGAATTTTAAAACATTTATAGATACAGGAAGTGAGATATCAGTAGTTTCAGAAAATGTAATGGGAGAATTACAAAAAGTAAATAAACATATTCCATCATTACCAGTTGCGGGAGTAACAGTAGTGGGGGTAACCGGAGTACGGAGTAAGAGAGTTACGAGACAAGTACAGTTAAATATATGCATTAATGAAACTGAATTTGAAAATACTTTTCTAGTAGTTAAGGGACTGAGTTTAAATGTAATCTTGGGAAATTATTTTTTGGAGAGAAATAAAGCAGTAATAGATTTTAATAAACGAATAGTAGAATTTAGTAGTGGGAGTAAACCAGTCAGGGTTAATTTTAAGAGGGTGCTAGATAAGATTAAAGTTACGGGGGTAAAAATAATACATAAACGAGTAGGCGATGGAGACATAGAAACAAGAGTGAATATATGTCGAGAGAGTGAGATTGTAGAGAATGAGGAGAGAGAGATGTATGCGAGTGATGAGAGAATATGGGAAAATAGAGCGGATAAATTTTTTAATGAGGGTGGAGTTGTAGGGAGTCCCCAGCGACAGGCGTTGTGGGCAGTTGTGGAACGTTTTAGAGAAGTTGCCAACTCTTTTTTTAGTGTTTGCGGAGTTGCCTGGAAAAGCCAGGAACTATGTATGCGAGTTGAAGGTTCGAGAACACTCACCCTATATGCAGAGGAGTTATCCAGTGCCGTTTTTGAAGAGGAGAGCTGTACAAGAAGAGTTGGATAGCATGATGGAGGAAGACATTATTGAGAGATTGATATCGCCATACTCGAATCCATTAGTAGTGGTAATCAAGAAGGATGGAAAGGTAAGATTGTGTTTAGACGCTAGGAAAATAATCAAATTATAATACCTGACCGGGAGTCGCTGGAACCCATAAATGAAATTTTTCAGAAATTCAGCGGAGTCAAGTACATGACATCTTTGGATTTAACAGCAGGATACTGGCAAGTTCCGCTCGCAGCAGAGAGCCGGAGATATACTGCATTTCTCTTCAATGGTAAGAATTATCAGTTCAAACATTTGCCATTTGGACTTACACTAGTGTAGCAAGTTTCATAAAATGTCTAGATATGATACTGCAGCCTAAGGACTTAGATTTTTTAACTGTATATGTTGATGACATATTAATAGCATCACGAACATTTTCTGAACATCTAGAGCATCTTGAATATGTGTTAGATAAATTACAACAAGGGGGTCTAACGGTTAATTGGGATAAATCTAAGTTTCTACAAACCGAAATACACTTTTTAGGTTTCATTATTACTCCGGAGGGAATTCTAGCTAACCCTGATAAGGTAGAAGCTATTATGCGCTTTCCAGAACTGAAAAATATTAAGCAACTACAAAGTTTTTTGGGACTTTGCAACTTTTATAGAAAATTTCAGAATAACTATGCACAGACGACCGCAAGATTAAGTGCCGTTCTACAGAAGAATAAACAATAGAATTGGGGAGAGAAGGAAAGGGAGACATTCGAGGAGATAAAGAAGAAATTTTCGAATATGGTAATGATGAATCACCCTGATTTTTTGAAAACTTTTTATTTGCAGACTGACGCCAGTAACGTCACCCTGGGAGCGGAGTTATACCAAGATGATGATGATAAGGAACATCAGACGATAGCCTTCACCAGCAGGTCCCTTTTGGCGGCGCAGCCGAACGGAATTACACGACTACGGAAAAGGAACTGCTAAGCATCGTGTTCGCCGTAGGAAAGTTCCGAACTTACATCTTCGGCAACCGGACAATCATCAGAACTGATCACAAAGCGTTGTCATTCCTGAATACCTGCCGATTAACCCATAGCCGGCTAACCAGGTGGGTGTTAACATTACAGGAATATAATTTTTCATGGGAGTATATTAAGGGGACAGATAATAAGGTACCAGACACTCTTTCTAGGGTAGATGTCATAGAAAACAAAACAGGGAGGGATCTTAAGGAAATAGAGATTTTTCGTTTAACAAGGGAAGATAGAATTTTTGGTGAGGAATTAAGGGAGATTAAAAACATACAAAGATCAGCTAATAAATCGGGTAAAATAATCGCTAGTCTAGAAGCAGATATAGATGGGTCTGAGTATAATACACATTTTCAAATATATCAGGGAATTCTGTTCAAGAAAGAGAGGGGTGAACGTGATTGGAGGTTGGTTGTACCTGAAGAGTTGATAGATAAAATTATTTGGGATTGGCATGTAAGATATGGGCATTTTGGGGCGAAAAAGTGTACGAATGTTTTAAAAGAGTCATGTGTTTTTAAGAATATGGAGAGGCGAGTTAGAAGATTATTACGAGTGTGCGATTTGTGTCAGAGGTCAAAAGTAGTGAATTATAGGGTAGAAGGGGAGTTGAATTATGTTAAAGTGGAAAGACTGTTTGACTTAGTGGCTGACCCAAAGGTAGAGGTGGAGTGGTGTATGTTTTTGTTGTTTTGGACACGTTTTCTAAGTTTGTTAGGTTGTATAGTGTGAAGAGAGCGACGAGCCGGGTGCTGAGTGAAAAAATTACCAAGGATTACATGATAAACGTAGGTAAGCCGAAGATAATTTTATCTGATCACGGACCCCAATTCATCAGCGGTTGGTGGAGACAGACTCTTGGCTGGGAAGGCATCATACCCAAGCATACGGCCATATACCATCCAGTCTAACCAGGCAGAGCGGGTGATGAGAGAGATTGGGAGGATATTCATGAATCTACCGGGTTTACGCCGTATAAACTAATAAAGGGAACCAGACCACCTAGAATATTAAAACAACTTTTCGAGTATCCACCAGCAGAACAGACCATCGACAGAAATGTGAAGTTCCAGCTAGCGAATGAGAGTCTACTCACCAAAGGGGAGAGGAGAAAACGGAGACATGATGAAAAGGGTAAGTGGACTAAATACGAGGTAGGACAATTAGTGTTGGTAAGGAGACATGATTTGTCTAGTGCACAAGAGAAAGAAATAAAGAAGTTTTTCCTGTTATACGAAGGACCCTATGAAATAATAGAGGTAAAAATGAATAATGCTTATGTATTACACAACCAAGCAACGCAGGAGATAGTGGGTACACAAAACGCAACAAATTTTAAATTATATTGGTCGAAATAAGAATTTGAATTTTAATATGTTTTGTTTGTTTTCAGAAGGGACTCTCCCCCATTTTCGGGCGGTCACGAACTTACCAATCCTGACCTTGGGTTTTGGCACTTTGGAGGCGGACCATGGTTGGCGGAACTTCCTTCGGGTGGTGAAAGCGACGATGGTCCGGCTTCACAAAATTGGTAACGACTAGAAAGTCAACTGTATTATTGAACGGGGAGGGGGACCCCTAAGGTACGTAGAGACAATAAATTACACTCAAGGTGCATAAATTGGCACCACCCCACGTACCAACAATTGCCTAAGAGAGTGTATTAAAACAAAAATAAAAAGCAAGGCAATTTTCAAGTATTATTTACCAGCGTCATTTGCAAAATAAATTCTGCAAATGACAAATTCTTTTCTGTATAAGCACCAAACAATAAAGTAATGATAGCCATAAGAGTAATGATAAGTAGTGTTAAGTATAACGGGGTTGGTTTTGGCCGGTTCTTTGTACTAGTCCTTCAAAGCTGCCATCTGAGCTTTCAGTTCAAATTCGTTTACGTATGGTATCTGGCCATCTCCTACCCCATCTTTAAAAATCATATTTTTGGCTGATCCCTTTAGGGAAAATAGGAATTAACGTGTGAATGATTTGAAAAAAAAAATCGGTATGGAGAACCATACATGACTTTCATATTCTAAAATTTATATTTAAAATCATTTTTGAAATGAAATTTTACCATATAAACTACTTCTTTCTACTTACTGCTTCAGCCTTAACCACAGTACTGTGGTCACTAACGTATACCACCTCACGTTATCGCACTCGATTTTCACTGATGATATAAGTCGATGGCATTGCCGAAACGTCTGGTTTTGTAGAAAACATTGGACTACGGCCAAATATCCCGGGAAGGAATTTTAACAAAAACTACTTCTTTGTTGCCGATAACGTTGTACACATATATATAAAAAATATGCATAAAATTAATGGCTTGTATAAGTTAATGATTGATCTCCATTAAGTAGTGCTCAAGTTTCCAAAGTTTTAATATTATGATGTCCGTAATTAAAACATCAGAGCAGGTTTAGTGTGTATGAGGGTACACCGTGGACAAAAATGTTCAACATTTCCTATTGAGTGTTGCTTAGAGTAAAGCTGCGAATCTACAGTGTATGTTTCACAGAACAAACACGCGAAAAAGAAGGAGCGCTCCGAAGTCACTCATGGACCCTCAGCATCTTGCAGAGGGTTCATTCCCTAAAGACGAAAAGTCTGTCTATGAATCGTTCCTCTGTAAACACGTGCAGTTACACTGCCCAGCGATCCACAGGAAGCAAATCGCTATCCACGCTGGACACTTTTTCGGCTTGCACGCGTTATGTTGGTATGGGTTTCGGCACTTTCCATTTAAAAAGCGTGCAAATGTAAGAAAATAAACATGAATGAGGACAGAAATAACGCGAATTTTGTGTGTGTGTGTGCGTGTGCGTGTGTGTGTGTGTGTGTGTGTGTGTGTGTGTGTGTGTGTGTGTGTGTGTGTGTGTTCCGTGCCTTTTTATTGCGGTAGTCATAATAATAAAATGGATACGTAAACATTACATAACTGAGATATGCTTGCCTGCCACGAACGATATATTATTTTATACATGTATATTAACTCATACATGATTTACATTAAAATGAAAAAATTATAATTTTATTGCCTGGCAACAAAATTATTTTATTTTTAACAATTACCATTGTTTCAAAGAGTTTAAATGAATTTTCAAGTACTTTACTGTTGTTAAAACGTAAAAGGTTGCAGGTAAACTACCCCTTCCCCTTAACCGATCTTCACCAAAATCGAAAGGCCTTGAGATCTCTACAATTCAGGGATGTATGCAAAACATTATTTGATTCTGTCTGAATTTGCGGCTGTTATCGTTTGCCATAGAAAATTACCCTTGATAAATAACGTTGCAGGTAAACTACCCCTCCCCCTTAACCGATCTTCACCAAAAACAATAGGTCTTGAGTACTCTACAAATCAGGGTAGTATGCAAAAAATTATTTGATTCTGTTTGAATTTGCGGCTGTTATCGTTTGCCATAGAAAATACCCTTGTTAAAAAAACGTTGCAGGTAAACTACCCCTTTGCATTAACCGATCTTCATAAAAAACAACAATTATTAAGAACTCTACAATTTAGGGCTGTATACAAATAATCTTTTGATTCTGTTTGAATTTGCGGCTGTTATCTTTTGCCATAGAAAATACCCTTGTTAAAACATAAAACGTTGCAGGTAAACTACCCCTTTCCCTTAACCGATCTTCACCGAAATCAGTAGGTCTTGAGAACTCTACAATTCAGGGCTGTATGCGAAACATTATTTAATTCTGTTTGAATTTGCGGCTGTTATCGTTTGCCAAAAAAGAAAATTACCCTTGATAAAAAAAAAAACCGTTGCTGGTAAACTACCCCTTTCCCTCAACCGATCTTCACCAAAAACAATAGGTCATGAGTACTCTACAAACCAGGGCTGTATGCAAAAAATTATTTGATTCTGTTTGAATTTGCGGCAGTTATCGTTTGCCATAGAAAAAAAATCTACAGACAGACACACACAGACACTTTTCGAAAAACGACTTTTTTCATGTTTTGAGTGTAGTACAATCAGAATCTGCAATAATCTCGAACACGATTTTTTTTGCCATCACCATACTTCCATTTCCTTAAGGAATATGGAAGCAAAAATACGTATAGATCATGTACGAGTGGGTGTGTGAATCAGGGCCGCTGAATAGGGAAGGGCTGTCTCACTACTTCGATGTTTCCACTGCCGCCATGGTACTCGGTGGCGTGGAGGGGGGACAGTGCCTTGACGTCACCACTCAGACAACTCAAGTCTTGCGCGTGTTCAGTCATTAGCGTTATGACATCTGTTAGCTGTGTGTTGTGAATCGAAGCTGTTTATGTTGTACAGTTATTGTTGTGTTATGAGTGGTGTAAAGAAATATTTGTGTTGTGATTTGCAAGTGATTAAATTATGAAAATGAGTTGTTGTGCGGTCGCAACGTGCAATAATTATTCCCGTAAGACAAAGAAACTGGGAATTGACGTTGTATACCACTGTTTCCCTAAAGATCCTGAAACTGCAAAGTTATGTGTGTTAAAGTGTAAACGGTTGGACTCAGTAAACCGTAAGTACGCTCATATTTGTAGCAGCCATTTTGCGCCAACAGATTATTGTGATGACATGAATATTAGGGTTACCACAAAGGAAGATATTGAAAGTAACATCAGTCCCTTCTTTAAATTTGCCCTGTCAAACTGACCAAAACGAAACCGCATCGACTGTTTTAATAGAAGAGCGATTTAACAATAGACGGACTCGGTTGGACGGTTAGAAAAGAATTGAACATTTAAGCCCTAAAAAGCCGCGTCCAAAATCTAGTGACATTAGTCCTGCACTAATTGAGACCGGTCCAGGCAATGATAACTGTAATTGTGAGATCTACAACCTCATGGTAGAAGAGAACGAATGTTAAAAAAAAACTGTTGTTGATTTAAAAAAACAAATAGATTTGTTAAGAAAAGAGAGGCGAATGCTTTTGAGGAAAATCTCACGGAAAACAAACAACCATTGTATGTTAAGTAAAAAAAGAGCTGGCGGAATTAAAGAATTAAAACAAGAAATAGTACAATTGAAACGTGAAAGTATACAAAAGTCAAATGTGATCACCTCAGTTAACAAAATCCTTACACCGACTCAGCAAAAAGCGTTAGCTGTAAAAGGAAACGTTCGATGGAGAAGTGAAGACGTGTCACGTGCTATAATGATCAGGGCCTTGTCTCGTAAATCATATGATTTTTGGAGAGAAACTGTTGGTTTTCCTTTGCCATCTGCCACCACATTGAATCGATGGTGTGCAAAATTTACTTGTTTGCCAGGAGTTCTGAATAATGTACTGACGTTAGTCTCCAAGTGCTGCGAAAACTTATCAGTAGCCGAAAAGTTGTGTGTGTTAAGTTTTGACGAGATGCACATCGACAGCAAAGTTGTCTACGATGTTGGCTTGGACCAAATTCTCGGGCCACATTCAAAAGCCCAAGTAGCTCTTGTTAGAGGTTTAGTTTCTAGGTGGAAACAGCCTGTGTTTTTTAACTTTGATGTTACAATGGACAAGTCGCTAATGTTCATAATCATTAATGCTATTGAATTTAAAGGAATCAAAGTTTGCTCTATTGTATCCGATTTGGGAGGTTGTGGTACACTGTGGAATGAACTTGGCGTATCCACCATGAGCACGTTCTTTACCAATCTATCAGACAGTAAAAGAAAAGTATGGGTTTTCGTGACATGTCACATTACCTGAAGCTGTTGAGAAACCATTTTCTTGATGAGGGACTGGTCTTGGAAAACGGCACGGAAATAAATGTTGACATTTTAGTCAATGTACTAAAAAAGGACACAGGAGAAATTAAACTGTGCCATAAACTTGAGCCGTCTTTTTTACTTTGAAAGGAAACGAAAGACAACGAGTTGGGCCAGCTAAAGCAGTATTCTCCAGAACTACCGCTAAAGCAATACAGATGCTAAGCAGTAATAAAGAAGTAGCAGAATTTTTTGAATTGGTAGATTCCTTTACCGACATTGTGAACAGCAGTATACCGCACTCTTCTAACTCACACCCTATGAGAGCTGGTTTTGGCTTTACGCCTCATTTTGACAAGCGAGCAGAAGTGCTGAATAAAATGAGAAATGTTACGTCTACAATGCGAGTTAAAAACAAAAGAAGTTTGTTGGCATTTCAGAAAGATATAATTATATCTATAACATCCCTTTTTGGACTATTTGAAGATGTCCGTGAAATGTATGACATTAAATACATATTAACTACACGGCTTACGCAGGATGCTCTGGAGAGCTTATTCAGCCTTATCCGAGGAACTGGACAGTTCTATGACCACCCTAGCCCAACGGAATTGATATCTCGAATTAAGAAAATAATGCTGGCTAACAAGATACCGAAACCATCTAACAAAACAAATGTCACTGAGGTCGAGAAAGACAGTAGTAGCATACCAGTTTACTTGACAGCAGAGTACCTACAAACTGCATTTCACCCAGCCAAAGTGGAGGAAATCTGCAGCCTTCCTGTGAAAGGTAAGCCTTGCATTCTTAAAATCACACGTAAACAATACTTTCTGTATCTCCTATGAATAAAATCGATGACAGTTTAACCATAGGTATTGTATTTACATTATATTTATTTCTTTTTTTTTTTATTTCTATAAATATGGATTGCGTTGTTTCTATTTCAGAAAACGAAGTTGAGGAATTTTGTATCTTCCCTTATGACCCTGATCATCAAAAAGAAAGATGCTGGGCTGAGAGAGAAGCCCTCTCTTACGTTGCAGGGTATATAGCGTACAAAGTACGGGACAAGGATCCAACACTAGGCGCCTACTCGAAAAATGTCCCTTCTAATAACAGTGACAAATGGATTGAAGCTCTTTCCCACGGGAGTTTAACTGTGCCAAGTGAATCGTGGAAAAAAACAGTGGACGATTTTGAAATTGTTTTTAAATCACTCCATGGCGAAAATGATTTCTACAGTGTCCGGAGAGGAGTCATTAAAGAACTCCGAAGAAGACTTAACGGATAAATTTCCAAATGTGTGTCCACAAGCTATTAATGCCTACGCTAGATTAAGGACATTTATTAGGATCAGGCGTTTTAATGAGAACAAATCAAACGATAGAAGCTGTATGAACAAAGCTAAGAAATGGATACGTTCCAAAAAATAAAAATGTTGGTTGTAAAATTGTTGTTTGTGTTATTTCATATCCTTAATGTAATATGATTGAGTATTCTACGCAGCCCTTAATACTCAGAATGTTATTATGTCACATATTGTTTTTAGAATGTCTTATATTATTTACACGTTATTGCTAGCTATTGTTTTACAAATAATGTTATGGATAACTGCTATTTATAGAAGAGTATATACATGCAATGAAAGTATGGACATTTATTGTTAACTCATTAGGCTTATTTTAAGATGAGTAGCCGAGAAAGTATTAAATGTGTAGCTAGCGCAGAGCTGTGGCGCGGCAGTGTCTGAGCAGTGACGTCACAGGTGAGCAGCAGTGGGTACAACTTCCCGCGCGCCGTGAGACAGCCCTTCCCTATTCAGCGGCCCTGGTGTGAATGGAAATAATAAGTTTACCAAGTTCTTGGACCAGTATGGTCCAAATGGGGTTTCAAATGAGCCCTTATAAATTAAATAAAAATTACGTTTTGGTGCTATTTTATTTTTTATAAATATGGATAGAGTAGTTTAGAAAATCAAATAAATATTTTGTTGTACACACTATTTTATGGTTATGAAAGTCACAATAAGGAAAGTTAAGAAAGAAAATGTATGGTGTTACAGCACATAACCAAGACTAGGAACCTCATATAATGAAAACTAAATTTTAAAATATCACAGACATGTATATTTTATTTGTGATTCCCCACTTTCGGGCGGTCACGGAGTCACCGAACCCTGACTGTGGATTTGGATTATTGGTAGCAAGTGTGGTTGGGCAGATTGTATCTTAGCCATACTTGTTATTATTTTCAAAATTGGTGAATTTAGAAATCAACTGGGGGGTAATTCAGGGGAATGACCAAACTATGGAACAGCGGCTACCTTCGTAGGGGTTGGTAGTGCCGTGTTAAGGGTGTGTAAATAATATTTAGTAGGATTACTGGTGTCCTCGGACATCAGTAATGCCGAATTTTTTATAACGCGGAACCAAGAACGGTATAGGCAGCGTCTATACCCTAATTAAAATGCAGTTCTTGGGGATGTAAATTATAACATCGCCAAATTCAGATCATATTTGATATCTATAAGTATGAAAGAAATGCTAAAAAGTAATATAATTTGATAAATAAATAATGAAGAAAAAAATATAAAATGTATTTAAGAAAGAAGAAGGAAGAATGGTAAACAAAAGTAATTATTAAAAGAATAGACTAGACTGACAAACAAACGACTTTGACCCAACCCCAGAGATTGGCCAGATAAAACCCAAAATAAAATGAAACAAAATGGAAGTGAAGGAGAAGAAGAAGGAAAATAGAAATGAAAAACCAAATATAAAGGAAATAAAGTGAAACCAAATGATAAAACACAGACAAATAATATAGAATATGGGAGGGAGAAATGATACACTTAAATATCATAAAGGAAACGAACCCAGTAACTAACCAATGTAAAAAACAAGTATTAGTATTGACTAAATGATAAATGTAAATAATAATTGACAAACCCCGATAAATAAAAGTACACTAACCTAAGAATTAAGAGTTATATGTAAGAAAGAACTCTATGAGGGCATAAACTTATTAATAGTATAAATAATATTTGCAAAGAGAGAGATAGTGAGATAGTGGGAAAATAAAAATAACTAAGTGACAAAGAAAAAGTAATGGTAGGGATTATCCACTAATAAACACTTAAAATAAAAATTTAATAAGTGCCAAAAGTGAAAGTGTAAAAACCCCAAAATAATGAGAAAATCTAGTGATTAGATAAAAAACACTTAGTAAATCAGTGATAAACGCTAAATGGTTTAAAAGTGAATGTTATTAATAAATAAGAATATTGTTATTGATAGAATTAGAAAATAGAGTGATAGTTAAAGAACACTTAATAAATCAGTGATAAACACTAAACGATTTAATGGTGAACATGAATAGTAAGTAAGAATTTTGTTAATAATAGTAGTTAAAGATAGTATTAAGATTAAATATAAATGAAGGATACGATGTTATTCAGGGGAGAAAGCCCATAGAATGTCAACAGTGAGTGTTAACATGGATAGAAAGTAGAGATAATATAAGAAAAAAAATATATAGTAAAGAAATTAAAACAAAATCAATAAACACCCCATGTTATAAGGGATAATCAAGTAAATAAGTTTAAATGGTGTGATGATGTGTTATCACCTAAAAATAAATAAGAATGAAACCAGTGGTTAACAAACGTTGCTCAGTAGCTGTTAAAAAATTGTTCAATTAAATTTATGAATAGGATATGGCTGAAGGAATGATACAGACCATAGGCCTAGATGTTATGTTTTATGTAATAAAGAATAGTGAGTCATAGCCAAATTATTAACAATGGCAATTTAAATAAATAAGAAGGTGAATCAATACAGATCAAATAACACTGGAAAATCAGTTAGGAAATAGTTAACAGACCATAATGTAAAAAACTAATGGGAACATAACAATTAGTATAAAAACAAATCAAAAACACAACAACAAATAAACAAATCAATTATAATAACAAAACAAAACACCTTAGGGTAAAATAAGATGTAATTTGTGTAAAATAAGTAAATAGAATCAGTTACTACTTAGCCCTATGAAATGCCTAACTATCAAAAAACAAATAACTACAAATTGTAAAAAATTAACAAGGAAATTAACAAATCCAAGGCAAAGAACTAGCCAAGGATAATTTGTGAATCATATTAAAAGAAAAATGTTAGAATAAGAACTTAAAATAAAAAAGAAAAGTAATTAACAAATATTAACATAATCGTATAAACAATAATACATTCTAGAACCTAACCTTATGGGATGTCAAAATAATCTTTGATAGGAAATACAAACAGTAGTGATAATATTTAATGCATAGGAAGGAAGACGGAAGAATAAAAGCAATCAGAAGATATACAGTAATTTTGAACAAAAATTCAAAATTGCTAACAGTGGTTATATGTCAAGATTAACCAATCGGAATTAATTTGTAACCATGACAATCGTTGGTTACGAATTTTCTGTTAAATCTTATTACTTGTAAAGTGATGCTCTTCCAGAATAGACGCCAGGCCGTGAATGACAAAAATTTTAATTTAAAATGTCAAAAAAGTAAACAAAATTCCAATAGATGAACAAGTAAGAAGCAGACGATGTACGAGAACCTTTAACTGATGCCAAGGACCATTTTACCTGAAATTTAAATGCATAAATTACTACCACTAACATGAAAAGGACGCAAGACATACTTAAGCCCCAAGATCATTGAAAATTGATGACTAATGCCGCCCCATTTCATTTCAATTGAACGACTGTTTACATCAAGTATACTGATTTGATAAGTATTATTAAATTACCCTATTTTCAGAAATAAATGCACTTTAAATATTTCTCACAGTAATATGAACTCTCACTATAAACTGAATATAATTTCTTTCAAAGATTAAGTAAAAATTAAGACACTGAAAATTTGTCAACTAATAAAATAACCTGTTGTTAAATTCCGACCTTTGAAACACACTTTACTACACTTCAGGAACAAATTATAGTTACACATTATATTATTTAAGTACAAATAATGTAAGGTAGTGTACTTTTTATTGTAATCATTAATAATCCTTTTATCGTAATCTCAAGAACCTGAATTTAGAACGGAACAAATTGTAAACAAACAAAACAGTCGCCATCTTTGACTGTAAATTCGTTCAAAATCGAGTTGCTAAACCCTAGAGAAATTGTCTCATAATAATTGTCGGTGGAAATTTATTAAAAACAAAATATAATTCTTGTCAAACTGAGTAATTAACAATTACCAATGAATAAACTAGTACAGAGTGTAACCACTGTTTTTTAATTTCATTTGTGCATTTTAGCGAACAACTAGGTTGACGGCAAGTGCTCATGTCGCAAACTCAGCGAACTACCTGCTTGATTAAGAAGGTCAAATTAAGGCGGGAATAAATTTGAATTCTCCACACCGCCTGAGCTGAGATCGCCCAATCATCCTAAATTTTTTTAATTGTTTTAATTAAACAATTTGGCGCCACCCGGGATTTATACACCCCTAGTGAACAACAGGTAAGGACTCCGATACTGGTTATTGTACGTTCGCGACGGACACAATCTGCGTGAGTTACGTTCCAGAGCGACAACGGATTGGTAAGACTTGAGAGTATACACATTACCCCAATTACACTCTTACACGTTTACAATAAGACGGACGTCGTTACATAACAAAATGGACGCTACAGTCCACCATCAGGAAACAATAGTGTGTGTGGAAAAGGAGCTGGCAGTTACAACCCAGGGGCACAGATAACGCATCTGTGCACAAGGTAAATAACTAGACCGAGCTGGCAGGTTATTTACCAAATTGTAACTTGGTATAAAGGGGGGAATTAAGAAAATGATGAAGTAGGAGTAGTAGCTGAGAAATCAGTGAGAGGTAACGACCACTGTAACAGCGGTCCAATCAATTTCACTTACTCTAAAGAGAGAGTTGGTGGTTGATGACCCAGTTCCCCTGTTCAGTAACGGTTACTATAGCTATGATTCAATGATTAGTGATGAATATTCACTTATGAGAACAAACGATTTTAAGTGCTAGGTTCAATGGTAATGATTTTTAATCCACAAGAATATTTTATGATTGTAATTATATAATTTCGTGTGTTTGTGTTAGTTGTATTTGGTGTAACAGAGGTGAGGTCATTCACCTGACAATGAGGTATCAGCTGATGACTGGTGTGGACTATGTTCTTTTAGTAATTAATTTAATTTAATAATTTGTTTCTTTTTATTAATTATCAGAATATATGTTTTTGGAATTTAAATTCATTTAATTATTGAAAAAAAAATTTGTTTTGAAGTACAGTTTGTGTTGCGTTTTCATATTCAGGATATACTGCTGATTGAGTGTATTGATAATGTATTAACTGATTCGTAGTGTTTATATGATATGTTTGGAAACAAATGTAGTGATAAGGGAATTTATGATAGAGATAAGTTGTTTGTTTTGTTTTGTTTATTATGATTGTTAGAATATAGTTAAGAGGAGCGATAAAGTAAATTCATTTGAAGGATTTTGGAATTTTGAAAATTACGATTAAATTAATTAATTGAAAGAGATGATGTAAATTAACTTCAGTGTGAATCTTTGGTAAGGGACTTAGATTTATTTCAATATTTGAACAAAATTTAAATACTTTAATTTGATTTGAACGTCAAGAAAAATTTAAAGGTTGAGAAATGGGAACGAATTTTGTTTGGAAGCAAATATAAAATATTTCTGTGAATTTTATATTAATAATTAATGTGGAGATAGTGTGTTTAATGTAGTAATGAAAATGTGTACGCACCCAGTACTTGCTAAAGGCAATCCAGTATGTATGTAAGGGGAGATATAACGGTTGAGGATCTGGTATGGTATAAGGCCAGTTATGGAATTTTATGGAAATGTTACAAGGTGAGGTTGTACTGTGGTGAGTACCTGTCCGACTTTATGGTGTTGGGATCTCGAGTAGAGAAGTCCAGTAATGTGCAGGTGCAGCCATAGTCGCCGAGCTAGGGGGGTAGTTTACCCATGATTTTTTAAGGAATTAAAGGGGGGGTTGTTGGCACCATATCCTCACTGATCCTCTGAGGGTTAGCAATGAGAGTTTTTCTGCTTCGGCAGAAAACCTGTCATGGGGGGGGGGTATTGTAACGGGACAGAATTGGGTGATGGGTTTTAATGTAATTGTGAATGCGACGCACAGGAGTTACCCACACAGGGCCTCAGTCTTTAACAGTAGACATTGCTGTAGGGAACGCCCCTTTACACGTTTGTCGAGAAAATCTGTCAACATGCACCGTTTTCAGGTGCTCTGGAATGTGCACAAGTGCGCTGGTGCTTGCTCGCCCATGTGAATAATCACAGACGAGGCTCGCTGGTTAGTTAGCGTGAATGTACTATACATAGTGTTAACTAATTATTGTGTCACGTGGTTCCCTTTTGCGCCTGTTGGAAGCAAGAAGCCGAACACGAAAACGCTTTTGGCCATCTTTACAGCGTCGTTTTTGGCGTCTGTTGTCTCATCGCTGTAGAACCGCTCGGTTCAGCATAAAGGCTCGCGAGCTGAACTCTATTAAAACTTTAAAAAATGTGTTCTAAATAGAATAAAAAGTGGTAAAGAAAGCGTGCAAACTACAAATAAAATGTAATACAGTATAAACAACGAACAGTGAGCAAAATCATAATCAGTGAAAACATATTTCGGAACAACAGTGAACAAAAAACCGGACTGAGTTCGACACGTGCCTGAGGCGACCACAGGAAAGTAAACATTATTTAAATCAACAATTTCTATTAAAATAACTCAAAATAAAGGTCATAATAAATGAAGAGATCTCTTAGTTTAAAGGGGGTAAAATGTGTGAAAGTGTGAGCGAGCGGGTACTGGGTTGTCTTATAAAATAAAAGAAATATTTCATCTAATTATAGTAAGTAAATGTATTAATTTTTCTATGTTCCGTAAGAATCAGTAAAGAAATTTAAAAAATAAAAAAGTATACAAAGAAATGTTAAATAAAACTGAGATAGTTAAAACATGCCATGAGAGAGTAATTATTATAAAATAAAACCCTAAATCACTTATAGGTTGCGAGTTCACGTGACGACCTTGGGACCCAATGAAGGTAAGCAGTTTTAAAAAATAAATTGTATTAAATGTGATATCAAATTAGACGATCACAAAGTGAATATTTATGTCGACCGTTATCCTTCTCACACAGCGTGGATAATCGAGAGTTGTTCATTTACGAAAATGTGTACGCGCTGTAGGGTAATTGGGGGTATAAAGATGTTTTTTAGTCCTATTATTGTTATTAAAGTCTTAATTAAAGTTCCATTATTGTATACTTCCGATCTGATGATGAGCTCTGAGGCTTGAAAGCGCTAATCGGAATAATGTTTCTATAGTGGTGTGCAACAGAGTTATTTCTGTTTGTGATTATAACAACTAACACAACTTTATTAATTTAATATTTATAGAGACTGCTTAACTAATTAATCACTACTCAACTAATAACAATTAATACTCAATTAACTAATAACAAATTAATTCCTAAAAGTCGTATTCTGATGAGTGATGCTAGGTTTCAGAAGGCTTAATAGTTCATTGAAACTGCTGATATTCATTCTCATATATAAAAAAATTTTGGAAGGAAATTCATGCAACTGGCTATACAATGTAACAAATTTTCCTTTTATTGGCCTTTCACAATGAAGCGGATGAACCCAACAATTTTTGCTTCGTTTTCTTTTCCTATAGCGAATAACTAAAGCACAAACAGCGACAGCGTCTTCGAAAGACATCTTGAGCGAACGAAAAAAACTAAAGAAGTAAGGAACGAATTAAGTGGACGAGCAACTGTTTCGTCTCAGTGTGCGCAGGTATAGAGACAAAACAGTTTTTTGCGTGGGCGAGAAACAGAGACGAAACAGTTCCGGAACAGTTTTGTTGCAGTGTGCGGCCTCTCTAAGAGAAATTTTCGAAGGAACTCACAATAAAACGGTGAGAAAAAACTTAAACAAACCTATATTTAAATTAAATATACCGGAAAGAGAAATGCATAATAAGATGTCAGGGATATCATCAGTAATTGATATACCATTGACATATTTGTTCAGTAAACTAGATGACAAAGTGATCAATATAGGCCTTGAACCAAGTGAAAGGTTTGTATCAGAAAACTTGCAGTACAAGGTATTAGAGAGCTATATCACCAGAACGGAAATAATTCTGAACACAATAGTAATCCGAGGAATAAGTGCAAATGAAGTAATTGGCCACGGATAAACTAAGCACAAACACAACATCGAGAAAAAAAGGGACTGATTTTCTGGATATCGACAAAAACAAATCAACTAACGAAAAAAAAATATATATTAAACTAATTATTAAATAAGACAAACCAATTTAGCGTAATTACTAAGACAAAACGTTAAAAATAAGGACTATAATAACTACTTTCATAACCATGATTATAATAAGAACAGTTAGAAGAAGAAGTACATTTATTATTATATAAGTATCAGTATTTGATAATTTTTCAGTTATGGAAGAAATTACAAAAATCTCGATTACTCTATTTTTTTTTTTTTTTTTTAGTAATGTAACAATTGTAGAGCATACAATAAATACTAAAAATGCAAAACATTTGGATTTGGGTGACAATTTCTTTTAGTCGATACCTTGCTCGATTTTCACAACTTTTTGAAATTTTTGATCACTTTTTTGGGCCCTGGTGTCCAAAACTTTTGAAATTTCCAAAACTTAACACTGCATTCAGATGTTAGCTAAAATTATCTGTAATTTGTTACACCACATGAATTTTTGCCATTTTTATAAAAATTTTCATATGCACTATGCACTCACTTTTTGGGCCCTGACATCTAGTATTTTTGAATTTTCAAAAATGAACATTATATTTAATTTTTGGTTAAATTCTGGTTTAAATTACCTTTAGTTTGATAACCCACTTGGGCTTTTGCTCTTTTTTTTATAATTTAGACTCCTTTCCCACCCCCCTTTTTTGGGAGAGGGTCAATCTAAAAAACAGTGGGGTTCTGTAGCATAAAAGTAAGGACACTCATGCCACATTTTACAAAAATCAGTTGACGTGTTCAAAAGTTGTTTTGAGACATACCCTAAGCAATCAGACAAATGCTAAATGGTCGAGTTAAAACTGAGGACTCGCTTTTCTCATTCAATAGAACAGACTAACAAGGTACAGTGCAGACATAAACAGCACTTGGTAGACAAAGACACAAGTATTCTGATGTTCAGAAACCTTGAACTTTTACTGTAAGGACATTATAATGAATTAGTGCTAAAAGCTGCAGCATTAAGCAATGTATTTCTGTTTTTGTATTAGACTAATAAGGGTGATGTGTACTTAGTATGCCAGTAAAACTTTTGTATTATAATATGATGGTACTTGTTATTATAAACTGATAAATCAATCATTTGTTTGTGATGTAGGCTTATGATGATGATCCAAAGGGAGAGAGTACACCCCTAGACAAACATGTCAGAAGTTTATATATGTCAGGACAGAGATGCACTGGTTCAGAGGTAACTTTACACGGTTTTATTCTCGGGCTGCTTGCTCAGCTATACATTTTAGTATTGGGATAACTACTTAACGGTTGAAATATTCCTCATTTTCATTAACTTATATCAACTTGTATGACTTACATTGTGCATTTCAAAAACAGAAACAGTTGGTTACTGATAAAGATTGAAGCATTTTGTTGCTAACTAAAAAGCATCATTGTTTTCCAAATGCATAAATATACAGTGAATACAGTGTGACGGCAGCGAGGCAAACGTCTGCTCTCCGGTACCAGTGCCGCGAACACCTGGCGGCATGTGACACCTGACGTGTTCGCAGCGAGCCAATCAGGGATCCCGATCAGGGCATAAAAAGAGCGCCGCTAGAATTTTTTGGTGCACTCCATCGCCACGCCATCGGACGCACTTCATCTCCTCTCCTCCATCGGATGACATCGACGCGGAGCCAGCCAGAAGGAATAGCCGAAGAGTAGAACCGACGTTCTTCAGATTCTTCACCCTGTATCGCACCAGTGATGGACGTCGCTGGGCCGGCTGCGGACTCTACAAACCGGTGCCAAAAGAAGAGGAGGACTGCAGTAAGCCACAAACAGTGGGCGAAGCTGCCGAACATCTCAGCGTGGCTCGGGCGGAACAAACATCACAGTTTTTTTGCCACGCGGCCCTTTTTAGCTCAGCCACTTGCTTTTTGGGACAATGTACAGCTTTATACTTGTCAAACTATATGCTGTTCTACTTAGTGGTAATATCACTGAAACCAGGTTTATGTTTTTAATATCATTATCGTCTAAAGGTCATGCCTGGTCGAGTTATCCACATCTCTCTCTCCAACATTGTCCTCTTTAAATCGCAGTACAATACAAAGTTCATCTCGTTTCTCATGTCTTTGAAGAACGTTGCTCTTGGTTTTCCCCCATCACCTTTCTTCAGAAATGTTACTTAAGAACTGATTGTGTCGTAACATGTGCCCGATCGATTTTGCCATTCTTCTTCCAATCGTTTAAAAAAATTATCTATCTTTGTTCACTTCTGCGAGGACTTGCTCGTTACTTTTCTTATCCATCCAACTCGTCCTCGTTGTTCTCCTCGAGACTCATATTTCCATTGATTCCAGCTTCCTCCTTCTATTTTGCCAAGGATCCACACCTCACACCCATAAATTAAGACACTCCACACAGATGTTTTTGCAAACCTTCTCCTTACCTCCATATTTAAATGATTATTTGTAACCAAATTCTATTTGTTCTGAAACACCTCCTTTGCTAGAGCTATTCTTCTCTTAATCTCTTTCCCATATCTAATTAACAAGTGATGGTGCTCCCCAGCTAGCAAAAACTTTCAACCTGTACTAAAATTGTATTACCCAGTTGAATTTCAAGTTTTACATTCTCTTTCTTCTTCCCTATCACCATTGTTTTTGTTTTTTTCGTGTTAATCTTTAAGTTTCCGTAGGGTTTCAGACAGGATTAATACATAGAGTATTTTAAATCAGCAAATTTTTTATTAAATAAGAAATCAATTTTTTTCACAAGTTTAGTATGTTTTATGACCCTGTGACATACCCATGCCATTCTGGTTAATTTACGGACCAAAGCTCTTCTTTGCTTTTGTTGTCATTAGAAGACATTGACACTGGATCATGATAGTGAGGATTCTGTACGCTTTTAAACCAAATGAACTTTCGTGTAATCTTTTTGTAAGAACAGTAACCATAAAACAGTAGGTCTAGAAGTTTGGAGCCCACTGTAGGGTAGCACTGTCAGCACTGGTATATTTATATGGTCTGTATATTTGCGTAATCATGGCATCGCATGATTTTCCTGGATAACATCACTCACTACTACAGGCTCATGATCATCGTACAATTTGATATGAATAATTGAAGAATTGCAACCAGCTTCACACTGATCATTTTTTTTTTTTTTTTTTTAGCAATCAAGAATCAACCTCAGTATAAAACAACAATAGGCTGGTGATAACAGAAATTATTATGTTATTATGTAAAGAATAATTGGTTAAGTAATACTGTTATATACATTCAGATAAAATACACCTAAGTATATCACTGACTGAAATCAGAGTTATAAAATATATAACAATTTGTATTGTGATTAGGGTGAGCTTTGGGAAGCTCAGCGTTTGGGCGAACTTCACAAAAGTATTAACCAGGATCACAGAAAGTTGTTACACTTGTGGACACAGCTGAAGAATACTTCACAACAAGTGAGTGCATTATCTTACATAACCCAGGTGTTAGGAAAAAATCTTATTAAAAAAAATAGTTAAATTAAAAAGAAGTACATTTTGTGCTTGTCTCTGTTATAGCTTAGTAGTGATGGCTTGTCTGTCGAGTTGGAACAGTTTAAGATGTGTGCCACAGAAGAACAGTATATCCTGAACAAATTACAGACTGAAGTTAATCATTTGTTAACTAATATTTCATCTAAAGAAGTACAGGTAAGTTTTTAGGAGTGTAATTATATACTATGAAATATTCATTGTAGAGTTGTACTCTCTCAGTACTTCAACCTACTTTGATAGGTAGAAGCTCTCCACCTGTTTTTTGTTATAAGCTATAATTTTTGTATATTGGTGTTCATAAATTTGTAAATTAATGTACAGTTTCCGTTATAATGCACATAAACTAAGATTTGTAAAAAAAGACTATGCCATTGTGATAAAAGAAGATTTTGATTTGAAAAAAATACAAACTTTATGTGGCATATGTATATTGTTACAACTCTTACTCTGTGTGTACTATTTGTTATGAGTGTAATACGATTGCGGGTTTATCGTTAATTCAGCCCACGTTGAATTAACCAATTTGTTACCAATTCAATCTGTTTATAAGGAAAATTATTTATTATGTTGTAGATATTATTCGGTTGTTGATTATAGACCTGTGTTAATTAATTATCAAGTGTGTTACCAGAGAAAAACGCTATATTACGGGTATTATAATGAATAATTCAGTATTTTTTCTCCAACCGTAGTCCCTATGTATTATTTATTTTGAAAAGAGCGGAGAGTGGAGAGAATAAGTTAGTTCTCTATTCTCCCGTATTCACCAGCTGTCTGCAATCGAGTGCTGTTATTAACAAATGACCCGTTCTTATAGGTTAAGTTGTTCCACTTGACACTTTTATCACTTTCTTTCTCTGTAAATTACACCCTAATCGAAATACAATAACTGTTCTACAATAACACAGAACATCGTCAAATACAAGAAGGATTCTTTATTTTATATTATTTTAAATTTTCAACAGTTGCTTTCTTCGGTTATTAGAGCATCATATCGATCATACAATACTGAATCGATTTGTTATTGAACTCGTGGTTTATGTTACAATTTAATTATAATTTTCAGTTTATCTCTTATCCCAGGGTACATGTAATTCTTTTAACCATTAGTAAGGCCAGGTAATGCAAATTCAGGTTACTAGGTATTACAATTTAAATTAAAATCTTATTATATAAAGTATTAACATAAGCAGGTTTTTACCAAACGTTTACAAGCTACTCATCCAGGCCGTGTTCCAGTTAACGTGTCAGATCTAAGAGTGATGAAGAATGAAGAAAATATTTCCAACTCCAGCTTCTCAATAAAAGTTGTGATTAGTGTCCCAGGCTGTAATGGAAAGTTCTGTTCTTGATCTTCGCTGATTTTCTCGTTTCTTGTGGTTACAGGTCCCAATGGAATTAGTGTAGTATTAAGTTCTTGCTCTGCAGTCAAAAGTGAGGTTCAGTAGGTAAATTTAATTCTCTTTAATTTTTTGTTGTATGGTTTTTATTCAATTCAACTTCTCCCGGTCTGGATTATCTGCATTTATTTATGGTTTCTTGTATAACTCATTTGGTGGTAAGTTTATTTAATTTTTCTTAAGGTTTTTTATGTGAATTTTGTAGATAGGTTGTTTATTCTCAAAGTGATAATTTAGGAAGTCTTCCAATCCGTCTTTTTAATTAGTGTTTATATTTTAACATTGATTGGTAATAATTTTATTCATGAGGTTTTGTGGTTTTCTGGCAATTTTTAATGACTGAACTGTCCTCGTTTACATATAACAATTGAATGTCTAAATCAACAAGATTTCCTGCATTTTGTTGCCTTAACAACCATTGCTTCTTCTGTCATTGTATAATATCTGTTATCCTAGAGCCAGAATTATGAAATATTCTTACACTTATTTAATAAAATACTCCCTGCTTGGAATTACACTAAATCACATAAAACTTTCACTTAATCTGCCTTATTAAACCGTATACATTTTACTACATTTTCTTCTTAATTGACTTATTTTAAAAGGTATTAACTTCCTTTTACAAAATACTGAATTTAGGCCTATTGGTTTTATTACCTGTGTTATAAATTTTTTGGTTTAATTTAATTTTTCTTACCTGACCTACTGTACAAAGAGTCACTGGCTTATGGCCAATTATATCAATTTTAATTTCCTGGTTTCAATTCATTATTATTATTTAGTTCATCATTGAACCCTTCATTGGTTTTTAACATAATTATAATGACCACTTGACAACTTATTAACACTTATTGTCTTCCTGGCCAAGTTTACAAATATTATTTTAAACATCTTCATTAATTATTTAAAGTAAATACACTTAACATAATACCATACATAAATAATAAATATACTTGTATTTAATTATTTAAATACAAGTTTAACATGAATGAAATGAGTACCCATTACTTAGTACTTCCTTAAAGCAATGGCTCCACACTTACTACACACAAAACATAAAATAAATATCATGTAAACACTATATCATGATACAGTACCACAACAAGTACATTTTATAAAACATTAAATATTAATTGAACAGTATATTATATTCAAACTCCTACACAGTAAACTCATCTCATTAGACACATTGTTTATAGTTTACATCTTACACTGCTCATTACATATTTTATATTTAGGTACACTTCAATATTTTATTACCTAGTAACCTTACTAGGTACCATCAATGCATTTTTTAAGTGAGATTGGCCCTCTTGTACTATAAAGACTAATGCCACGCGTTGGGTAGCCAAATATAAAGAATTCTTACTTGGGGTGGTTAAACAAGTAATAAATTAATAATTAAAAAATCACTTACTGCCAAAATGTTTCAATTTCCCGGGCGCCACCTCATATCTACAAGGATGTGGATATAAAGGATTCATTTGCCAAACACACAACAACAATATTATGTCTAATGCTTATTTAATTAATTAAGTTGTAGCAAATTACAAATATAACACTCTGTATGGATATTTCCTTAAGTAGAATCACTTCTCTTATCTTAACAATGAGTATCTCTGAAATCGCGATTAATTAACATTTAATAATTTTCTAACACTTATAATTGTAAATTATAATCTACAATTGTATTTGGCAAATTTAGATTACTGTTTAGATATGATTTTTTTAGAATTTACCAATTGACGTTTTATTTCGCTTCAGTCGAATGCAGAGCACTGAGAGGCAGTTCTCAAGGTTAATTAATTATTAGTGTGAGTTCTTTGACTTGAATGAATAGAGTTTATTGACTTAACTCTAAAGTACCATTAGTTTGAGAGCATTGATTATTCGTAGTTCATACTCTCGGTGACATCATGTGGTCCTCTGTGTTTAGTAGTTGCTGGTCTCCGTAGTCGTTGTAGATTACGTATCCCTTCGCGGTCACTGCACCTCACGATCACTGTTTAATTATTGAAGAATTCTCGAACTGTTCACTTTTCACGGCACTCGTATTGTGTTGAATATGAGTGTCCTTAATTGATGTTGGTAAAGTTCATGTATAATGTTTTTTAAAGTATTTGTTTAGATTGCTGATTTTATGTCTAATGTCTCTGTGGTAGAATATGCACTGAGTCTCTCTGTTGATGTGTTCTGTATTATATAAAAGCTGCTGTAATGTTTATAGTTTCTTGTGAATTATTTGTACTTGTAGAATGTCTGTTAATTGAATTTGTCTTCACTTAGTATTGTACTGTGTATCCGTATTCTCCGACACTTTGTTTAATTTACGGTGAAGTTAATTAATTGTAAAGTCTGTTGTACATGTTGACTTCGCGTGAGAATAATTTATACTAATAGTCTGTCGAACGCGATTAACTGTTCAAATCTCTTGCTATGAGTTTAGAATTTAGTGATAATTATAACAACGAGTTTCGTACGATTTGTCGTATTTACTTCATTGTTCACGTTGAGAAATTGAATGTTCGCACTGAAGTAACCGTTCTCAAGACTCAGATATGCGCACTTCTGAAATTGTGTCGAGCGCTTGTAGTTGTTCACGCTTATGTAATGAATCGATGACTAAACATTGTTACCGAGTTAAGATGACTCGTGGTGATCACTTTGTAGATGAGTACTAGACTGCCGTTTTTCTGTTCTGAGATCTACCAAGTAAACTCTCATCCCACCTACCTCTGCTGAATCTTCCATCTGCTTGGATACTCTTATTGGTTCTTTAGCCAGTGTGACAAATTGTATATTCGTCATTGGTTTTCGAGTATCTCTGCTTTACACGTGATTCTCTTGTCGAACTACCATTCGTCCCTGATTGTTCCTACAGCCGTTTTCTCTATTTACTAGGAATCTCATTCAAGCACTCCAGAATTCGTGAGTTTCACTTTCCCCTTGTAAATCAGGCGACATTTCTTTGTCTCTCGTGGCCGTCTCCTAGTGTCCAATTTCTGTTACGCTTTGACATAGATACAATACTGGTATTGTTCGATCTGCTGCACCATTGTTTATCTTCAAGTTGCACTCTGGCTTTGTTTTGAGTCTGGAACGAATCTTCCTTTGTAATCACGACTTTCGTCAAATTTCTACGTTGCAATTGTTCTGGCCTCTAATGTTGTACCGTATCGAATTGACAAACTCTTTGCTTTCAGTCTGTGTCAAAGTTTTAAAAAGGGTAGATTGGTTTATTGGGGGTTATGCCTTTCTTCCCTCAGAACAGCTGCCTGATGCGAAATACAACGTCTCACATACATCTAGTAAGTGTCACTCTTTTTGTCAAACAATTAACTTTACAGCCGTAACACATCAAGCTGTCTGTAGGTTACAATGCCAAAAGGACAGTCTTACAAACTTTCCCTTCACACACCCTCACATACTTCTTTGTCAATTATAACTGCTAGTACACATTATTTTTAGCTATTATTTACTACTTGTACAATTTTATAAATATTTTCAAAAATAAACGTTACATTGTCCTTAAATTTTTTATTACTTGATGGCGTGTAGCAAAATCAAATAATAAAATTTGTGCCTTTTTTTAATTAATTATGTAAATTTTAATTAATTATGTAAATTTTAATTAATTAAGTATAAATATCTAATGAGTTACATTTATTGCTAGTGATGTAATCCCTTTAACGGGTTCGAGTACGTTCAACTTGGTTTGTTTACGTTCGAAACTGTGTACAGTGTACCCTGGTGTCTGGGGTGAGATTTATGACCTCTCCCATTCATCCCCCTGTCACTCTCTCATTCACACCTTGTTACTTGGCAAAGGGTCCTACTAACGGTTTCAATTTCTCTGTTTGCTATTCTAACCTATACAATTGTTTACAATCCTACGCACTACCATCCATTCAGACCACTTATCTTCCTAACATATCATAATATAGAATTAACAACTATCTAATTCATTATGTACATCTGTTTACATATAATTATTCACCTAGATACTATTACTGTTCTTTCTTACTTTCTATTAGTTAAATATCCACTTATATATATTTTTCATTTGTCAATAATTTTCTACTTGCAAATGCATACAACAACAAAAAAAATTCATAATATCATATTAATTATCACTTAGTTCTTATCATTACTTTCATTGTTAGTCTTTGTTCAATGTCTTTGTTTTGTTTTTGTTAGATATACTTTTATTCTTATACATAATATACAAAATATAAATCTTTACTCTGATATACATCGTCAGTTGATAACCTTACTTCGATTATTACTTTAAAATTTTACAATTATTATACATAACTTTATTATATCATATTTATTATATGAGTGCTACAATTTGCTTACTCACGTAACCGATCGTTACTAACGCATTATTTCCTTTTACTGCTCTTCTTGTCAGGTAATATATTGCTTTAGCTGTCGGACATTGAAATTTCCTCTTGTTCCTTTCTTCTCGTCCAAATATTCTAACGTATAAGTAGCTTTACTTATTTGCTTCGCAACCCTATATGGTCCTTCGTACAGGTCGCAAAATTTCGCTATTATCTTATTCATTGCATCGGATATTGGACATGTTTTAACTAATACCAGGTCACCAATGGCGAATGTTGTTAGTTCTCTTTGGTTCATCTTATTTGCATGTCTCTCTCTCTTTTCTTTAATCCTTAAGTAAATGTCTTCCGGCTTATAAGTAGTTGGTTCGGAAATCACACTTCTGTCAATAAATTTGGTCCACTCTCTGGTTGGTTTCTTTCCAAAGTGTGCCTCGATTGGACTCATCTCAATGGTACTATGGTATGTCTCATTTAAACAAATTTCAATGGCTTGGATATACTTGGCCCAATTTGAGTGTTTCTCTTTGACAAATACTCGAAATAAGTTGCCTAGTTGTCTGTTAGTTCTCTCGGCTATATTTGTACAAGGGTTCCGAATAGCGGTAAACTTCGGTTTAATTCCTAGTTCTCGTAAACTCCTCGTCCAAGTATTAGTAGTGAATTGGGTCCCATTATCAGTGACAATTGATAACGGTTTTCCCCATGACGCTATATATTGTTTGAGTCTATTTATGGCAGCACGAGTTGTAGCTCTTTTCAACGCATAAAGTTTGACGTACTTTGTGAAATTATCGATGATAACAAGAATGTATTTAACACCTCCAGTCGATGTAATTAGGGGTCCATAGTAGTCCATACTGATTAACTCCCCTTTCTTCTTTGGCAGCATCGGTATAGTTTCTCCTACATTATTCTTATGATGATCCTTACATCGCTGACATGTATCGCACTTAGTAATGATTTGATGTATCGTTTTGTTTATTCTGTCTCCAGTAAAGTACTCTCGAAAAAGTCTTTCGGTTTTTTGTATGCCGCAGTGTCCGTATACAATGTGTAATTCTTGAATTAAATTTTCTTTCATGTTATTCGGTACATATATTTTCCATGACTTCTTGTCTTGTCAGTATAGGATTTTTTTAACATATTGATATTTATTACTTAATTTAGAGTCTTCCTTACTTTCTAATTCACAAATAATTTTGTTCAATTTAGGATCTTGGCGCTGCAATTTCTCAATATTTTTTATATCCTTCATATTTTCTTATCCAATTTCAAGGTAATACGATTAATTTCCATCTCTTCACTGAAACTGACATCACTGCTGTCCATAGCGTCCTCTGGGTTTCGGCTTAGTATGTCGGCTACAATATTTTCTTTGCCTTTACAATGCACAATGTCGAAATCGTATTCTTGGATGCACAGTATCCAGCGGGTAATTCTAGCATTTGATAGGTGACATTTGTGTAGGAATGTGAGAGCTTTATTATCTGTTATGATTGTGAATTTATGTCCTAATAAGTATATCCGAAATTTCTTCAAACAATGTATGATACTCAGCAGTTCCTTCTCGGTGGTGTGATAGTTTAATTCAGCACCTTTGAAAGTTCTGCTAGTAAAAGCTACGACGGCGATGCGTCCTTCGTCATCATATTGAAACAATTGCCCTCCTAGTGCGTAGTTGCTGGCATCCGTTTGTAAATAATATTGTTTCTTGAGATCTGGGTGTTTTAAAATTACAGTATCTATAAATAATTCTTTGACTAATTTAAATTGTCGGTCGTGCTGTTCCGTCCACTTGAAGTTGTGCTCCTTCTTTAACAATTGTATTAATAAAGATGTTGTTTCAGCATATTGACTGGTAAATCTGTTATAAAAATTTGTAAGTCCTAAAAACCCTTTTAGTTGCTTTTGATTTCTTGGACGTGGAAAATTTTGGATTGCCTTTACCTTGTCTGGCATAGGACTAAGGCCTTCTACTGATAAACAGTAACCAAGATAATTAATTTCTCTACGGAAAAACTGTGATTTTTTGAAGTTCACTGTGATGTTTGCTTCGTATAAATTGGTCAATAATAGATCTAAATGTGTGAGGTGTTCCTCCAGACTGTTAGATAGACATAGGCAGTCGTCTACATATATTATCGTAAATTTCTTGACTGCATCTGACAACACAGTATCCAATCCTCTCGTCAGGCTGGCCAGACTTGTCTTTAATCCAAACGGTGTGACTGTGAAGCAGTAGGTCTTTCCTTTATATAGAAACCCGGTGAAGTCCCTGCATTCTCGCTTAAGTGGT
Source organism: Magicicada septendecula (assembly GCA_034769895.1). Lineage (NCBI taxonomy): Eukaryota > Metazoa > Arthropoda > Insecta > Hemiptera > Cicadidae > Magicicada > Magicicada septendecula. The sequence goes on along the minus strand of CM068371.1, from coordinate 63,343,857 downwards.
ACCTGCCAGAAGCTGGAGCGTAGATCGATCGATGACATATATTTTACTCCTCCGCAATTAGCAATGAGCTCGTTGATTGGTTGTGCCCCTTCGAAGTCAGGTATCATCACCCTGTTTAACTTCCTGGCGTCCAAACACAATCTTACGCTCTGGTCCTTTTTTATAACTGTCACCATGGGATTGATATATTGGCTGCTCGCTCGCTCGATCACTCCGTATCTTAACATTTTCTGGATCTCCTCTTCGACTTTGTCTTGATAGGCAATTGGTATAGGCCATCCCTTTTGGAAGAAGGGGGTGTTGTCCGTGATACGTAGTTCATGTTCACATCCATGAATTCGGCCTGGTTCTTCTCGGAATAGATTTCTATTTTTCATTAATATTTTAGTTAATTTTTTCTTCGTTTCTGTATTTATATTAGTTAACTCTTCGACAGCTTCTTGAAAGTTAATAGATTCCTCATCGGCCGTTTCTTTATCCAAAGCGATCTGATGTATATGTACTATTTCATTAGGATCCTCTACATTTTTCTTATAATTTCTATTTTTAATATGCATTACATTTTGCTGGAAATCTATAGTACACTCACCTTCCTTCAACATATTTATTCCTAGTATACAGTCTTTATTCAGTCCAGGGATGATAAAAAATACTAAGTCAAATTTATAATTATCAACCTCAGCTTCTAAAAGTACTTGTTTTCGTATTAATTTTGATTTATGTCCGAATGCACCTTTTATATTGGTATTCGATAAGTTTAATAACTCGATTCGACCTAATTTATCTTTATTATGGTTGAACCACGTTTCGGCAATTCCGTTTAATTGACTCCCCGAATCAATAAGTGCAGTTACTTTTACATTATTTAATTTTATTTTTATTTCTGGACATTTATTGTACGGGAAATTAGTCGTTTCTTCTTCTTCATCCATTTTATCCAATTCTTCACGAATATCAATATAATCTAATGCTACGTCTACTGGTTATTTATTTTTCTACTAGCTAAGTATTGTTGCCGCGACAGTGGGTTGGCTGGTCGTTTTTTGTACGTGATTCTTGTGAAGGGCCAGGTTGTTGACGCTCAATTGTTACTGTGTTGACAATGGGCTGTTTTGTTCCCCTATCCACTGTACCAAACGTTTGTTTATTGCGCCACCCAGGTCTGTGACCCTCGTGTTCAGTCTCCACTTTTATACCCTTCGTTTTATGATAGCCATTGTTAATATGTCTTCCACCGTTGTCAACCGTTGTCTGTTGTGGCGGCCGATACGATCCTCTCATTTCTCGTTGTTGAATGGTAGCAAACTCATTTAATAAGCTTTCAAATTGATCTACTTGTTGGACGCCTCTAGTTATGATGGCAACTTCTATTTCCTTACTATAGTGGCGTGCAAGTTTGCGAATCAGATGCTGGTCCGAGATTGGTGGGATCAGTTGTCTGCACTGTAGAATTTTATTCTCGAGGTATTGCACCATAGTGAGTTTACCATTCGGATAATAACATCCGTACTCCAAGCTGTCCCAGATGTTTTCTTGAATTTGTTGACTCCAGAATTTCTTGGTAAACGCCTCCTCGAATTGTTCAAACGTATGTATTTGGGATTGTACGATTCTCCACCATACTGTTGCTTCACCCTCTAGATACCTGCTAATCCACTTAATACCTCCGCTGGGGTAATATATTTCTTTAACCTCTTTTAATTCTTTTAGAAATTCCATGGGGTAGGCGTCTCGTCCGTTGTACCGTACCTCCTTTAACTGTTCTTGGTTAGCCACGATAGTATTTTGGTTGTCTTGATTGTTCATCTCTTCTTTCACAGCACTAAAACTTTTAGTAAAGTTTTAGTAAAGTATTTTGGTTGTTTACCATTGGTCTTGACTCCAACTCTGTTAATTTTCGTTTTAATTGCTCTTGATCTTCTTTCATCTCGTCGATGCGTCCACCCTTTTCTTCAGCTAATTTTCTTAATTGTTCTTCCATTTCTTCTTTGTTTACGGTAGAAATATTTCTGACTTCTTCTCGGACGACCTCTTTCGTTGTTTTTATTTCTCTTCTCACTTCCTGATTGATTCAATTTAAATTTTCACTTAAGTTTTTAGTCGTTTTTTGTATTTCACACTTAAATTTTTCACTTTGTTGCTGTACCACCTCGCCAAAATTATGCTCAGTCTTATTCAATTCTTCACGCCATGTTTTATTCACTATTTGAATATCACCAACTAATTTGTCATGCAACGTGTTCATATCGTTTTTTATCTCCTCTCTTAACTTAGTGTGCTTTCCTGTAATATCCTTAATAGCTACTTCTAATTTATTCTGATTTACTTCAACTTTTTCTTCTAATTTCTTCTGATTTACTTTAACATCTTGAATGTCTTCTCGTATCTTCTTATTGTCTTCTTGTAATTTATTCAGACTTATTTCTAATTTATTCTGTAATTTCTTGTTATCTTCTTTCATCAATTCGTATAGCATTTGCAGCTTACTTTTTGGCTGTGGTCCTTCTGCCCTTATTTGTTCCTTCTCCGTCTGTGGTACTGTCGCACTTACTTGTTCAACTTCTGCGCGTGGTCCTTCTGCCCTTATATTTTCAATATCCGTTCTGATTTCTTCCTCCATCATTGCTATGACTTGAGGATCTCCCATTTGGTTATATATCTCCATCTCTTCGCTCTCTCCAGCTCTCCTTGGTGCTTGTGTTTCTTCTTCACTGGCCATTGTCGTATAAGGTGTTTCTTTTTCCATTTTGCGTGCCTTACTTCGCGTCAACATATACCGTATATATTCGAACCGTGACTAAGCAACTGTAGTTACAATTACTAGCCCTATGTTCTTAATGTCTACTCTATTTATTAATACTTTTATTTTATTTCTAATTCTCAGTTTAGTTAACTTATTTAACTCAATTCATTCATCTGCCTTTTTGACAAATCTAAATTTAGATTGTGCCACGCGAGTTGGGCGACAAATATAAAGACTAATGCCACGCGTTGGGCAGCCAAATATAAAGAATTCTTACTTGGGGTGGTTAAACAAGTAATAAATTAATAATTAAAAAATCACTTACTGCCAAAATGTTTCAATTTCCCGGGCGCCACCTCATATCTACAAGGATGTGGATATAAAGGATTCATTTGCCAAACACACAACAACAATATTATGTCTAATGCTTATTTAATTAATTAAGTTGTAGCAAATTACAAATATAACACTCTGTATGGATATTTCCTTAAGTAGAATCACTTCTCTTATCTTAACAATGAGTATCTCTGAAATCGCGATTAATTAACATTTAATAATTTTCTAACACATATAATTGTAAATTATAATCTACAATTGTATTTGGCAAATTTAGATTACTGTTTAGATATGATTTTTTTAGAATTTACCAATTGACGTTTTATTTCGCTTCAGTCGAATGCAGAGCACTGAGAGGCAGTTCTCAGGGTTAATTAATTATTAGTGTGAGTTCTTTGACTTGAATGAATTGAGTTTATTGACTTAACTCTAAAGTACCATTAGTTTGAGAGCATTGATTATTCGTAGTTCATACTCTCGGTGACATCATGTGGTCCTCTGTGTTTAGTAGTTGCTGGTCTCCGTAGTCATTGTAGATTATGTATCCCTTCGCGGTCACTGCACCTCACGATCACTGTTTAATTATTGAAGAATTCTCGAACTGTTCACTTTTCATGGCACTCGTATTGTGTTGAATATGAGTGTCCTTAATTGATGTTGGTAAAGTTCATGTATAATGTTTTTTAAAGTATTTGTTTAGATTGCTGATTTTATGTCTAATGTCTCTGTGGTAGAATATGCACTGAGTCTCTCTGTTGATGTGTTCTGTATTATATAAAAGCTGCTGTAATGTTTATAGTTTCTTGTGAATTATTTGTACTTGTAGAATGTCTGTTAATTGAATTTGTCTTCACTTAGTATTGTACTGTGTATCCGTATTCTCCGACACTTTGTTTAATTTACGGTGAAGTTAATTAATAGTAAAGTCTGTTGTACATGTTGACTTCGCGTGAGATTAATTTATACTAATAGTCTGTCGAACGCGATTAACTGTTCAAATCTCTTGCTATGAGTTTAGAATTTAGTGATAATTATAACAACGAGTTTCGTACGATTTGTCGTATTTACTTCATTGTTCACTTTGAGAAATTGAATGTTCGCACTGAAGTAACCGTTCTCAAGACTCAGATATGCGCACTTCTGAAATTGTGTCGAGCGCTTGTAGTTGTTCATGCTTATGTAATGAATCGATGACTAAACATTGTTACCGAGTTAAGATGACTCGTGGTGATCACTTTGTAGATGAGTACTAGACTGCCGTTTTTCTGTTCTGAGATCTACCAAGTAAACTCTCATCCCGCCTACCTCTGCTGAATCTTCCATCTGCTTGGATACTCTTATTGGTTCTTTAGCCAGTGTGACAAATTGTATATTCGTCATTGGTTTTCGAGTATCTCTGCTTTACACGTGATTCTCTTGTCGAACTACCATTCGTCCCTGATTGTTCCTACAGCCGTTTTCTCTATTTACTAGGAATCTCATTCAAGCACTCCAGAATTCGTGAGTTTCACTTTCCCCTTGTAAATCAGGCGACATTTCTTTGTCTCTCATGGCCGTCTCCTAGTGTCCAATTTCTGTTACGCTTTGACATAGATACAATACTGGTATTGTTCGATCTGCTGCACCATTGTTTATCTTCAAGTTGCACTCTGGCTTTGTTTTGAGTCTGGAACGAATCTTCCTTTGTAATCACGACTTTCGTCAAATTTCTACGTTGCAATTGTTCTGGCCTCTAATGTTGTACCGTATCGAATTGACAAACTCTTTGCTTTCAGTCTGTGTCAAAGTTTTAAAAAGGGTAGATTGGTTTATTGGGGGTTATGCCTTTCTTCCCTCAGAACAGCTGCCTGATGCGAAATACAACGTCTCACATACATCTAGTAAGTGTCACTCTTTTTGTCAAACAATTAACTTTACAGCCGTAACACATCAAGCTGTCTGTAGGTTACAATGCCAAAAGGACAGTCTTACAAACTTTCCCTTCACACACCCTCACATACTTCTTTGTCAATTATAACTGCTAGTACACATTATTTTTAGCTATTATTTACTACTTGTACAATTTTATAAATATTTTCAAAAATAAACGTTACAGTACTTAATTATGGCATACTTTGGGCATTGTTTTCAGTTATTTTGACAAGTTCTTTATGTAACGTCGGGAACCTTAACTTTGTTACGTTACATAATACTCCCCCTCCGAAAGAAGTTTATTTTGGCTGAATAAAGTTTAGTTAAAATAAACTTATAGTTTCTTCATACTTTGGAATATTTATTTAATAAAATTATTAATTTATGATGGTCTCAGTCTTTCATTGTTTCTGTTTTAATCCGCAATTCAATGGGTTCTTTGGGGTTTATATTCTCTTTCTTTTCTTTAAACTTTTAATTGCACCGGATAATTGTGTTGACACTCCTTGTGTATCTGGTCATTAATTCTCTACTGGTACCTGCCTCAGTTGTAGACCTGTCCTTTCTCTCTGGAACTCATACTTCTTCTAGCTTATTACGCCATCATTTCTTATTATCATATTTATATTTAATTACTTCGCTTGGTGTATAATCCCTAAAATACTATATTTCCCTAACATTTTTCCCTAATATCATAGCTGGTACGGAATCAGAGGGGCACTATTAGCTTCCATTACTCTGCCGTTTCCCTAACTATATCTTCCGAGATCAGAGGAACTTTTATCTCTGTCCAGAAAAAAAATAAACATTGCACGATCACAACACAATACACATAATTATTATCTATAAGGTAGCTCCTTCGCTACAAACTTATATTCAAGGGATGATTACTATTATTTCTGAGGTATCCTAATACTTTTCTTAACTTCTTTATCTCGTTGTTCTGTAGTTCCATTTATCATATTATTCACCAGTATAGTAGTTAAAGCTGTTCAATAATTATTTTAAATTCTCCTTAGTTCTGTGCTGTCAATTAATTATTCTTTAGCGTACGTATTTTACTATTTTTAATTCACTCCCATTTACTTCTGCAATTAAACACTGAATCTCCTCCTTATCATAAATTGTATGGCATATTCTTCCTTCATCTAACTCATTTCTAACCCTTCTTTCTCTTCTTTAATGTTAGTTTAAAATAATTTCTTCTGAATTATATAGTAAGGTGTTCTTACTTATTTTTGAATTTTGTGGTTTTTTAAATTGATTCCACATAATTCCTCTGAAGTATCGTGTAATTAATTTATTTCATTTAATAGTTGGTTTAATATATTTTAATTAGTTTCTCATTATTTTCCTTAGATTTGCTTGATCCTGTATCCATAAAATCCGTCCCTTTTCTCTATATTCTGTTTGGAATCTGTTTAACCGTGGTCCGTTATTTCCTCTGCACTGATTGTTTGGATTTCTCTAACGTATAAAATTATTTCCGTCCTTGTGATGTGTCTCACTATTATCTGGTTCTTCCATCTTGTCGCTATAAAATTTTCATTTATGTTCAAGTTTACCATCGTCTTTCGAACTGATTCTTCCATATGGTTACTTAACCGTTCAAATGGTTCATACATAATCTCCAGAAGTCCTCCATGCTCCTCGGTTAGTTTTGGCTTTTTCGGTCCTTCTAATCTATCTAGGAATTCACTTGTGGTTCGTTTAGAGTTTCTTAATTGCCTTACTTCTCTGGGTTCTGTAATGGGTATATTATGTAGCTTAACTAATCCCCCTTTACTCATCTCCAATCCTTCCCGTGTATTCATTAATTTCCTTTGACGTGTTTGCCTTATTTTCATTGTCTTCATTTCATTGTTAACCCGTACTGTTCTTCCAGCTCTGTTGATTTGTACCTCATCTAATTTTTCTTGGGTTTTTGCTTGTATCTCCTTTACTCTAGTATCGTTATGGTTTCATATTTGGTTTATTTTGGTCTCTACTTCCACTCTGAGTTGTATGATGATTTCATCCGTCTTTTCTAGACCTACCTTAGTTTCAGTTATTTGCCGTCTTACTTCCTTTTCGTAATTATCCACTCTTTTGCTAAGTGTTTCATCGACAATTGCAATACTTTCATTGATGACTTCCCTCAACGCTTGGTTTTGTTCATTGATGATTTGCCGGAACTCCTTATTATTGTTTTCAATTCTTTCGTCTCTTTGTTTGGTATTTTCCTGAATCTGCTTTAAGCTCTCGTCGTTCCTGTCAAGCCTTTCATTAATTTGGTTTAATCTTTCATTTATCAGCCGGTTATTCTCAGCAGTTTCCTCTTTATTTTTGTCAAACTTCTCCTTCATTAGTTTGATTAAATTCTCACCCAAAATTTCGTTTTGTTTCTTAGAGTTCTCCTTATTTTCCTCATTGGTTTGCTTTGAGTTTTCCTCCTGTTTCCTAAATTGTTCTGCCATAAATTTCATCATGTCTTGCCAATTTGGTTCTTCTCTGGCTACCGCTTTATCTGGTTGGTCCCCTTGGGCATCCTCTTTATCGCTCGCCTGTTGTTCCATTTCGGTGTCTGTAATGATCTCTGCTTCTTCTTCCCGTCTATCTTCTTCTGTTTCCTGGTCCTTCGCAATCCTTTTAGAAACACCTCTTGTATGCATTCCTGTGCCTCTAATAGTTGCCTGCTCCAGTTAAGTAATAGCGATATAGTCGAATTTTTACTTAACTAAAGCCCACTCGTTGAGCGCCAATTTGTTACAACTCTTACTCTGTGTGTACTATTTGTTACGAGTGTAATACGATTGCGGGTTTATCGTTAATTCAGCCCACGTTGAATTAACCAATTTGTTACCAATTCAATCTGTTTATAAGGAAAATTATTTATTCTGTTGTAGATATTATTCGGTTGTTGATTATAGACCTGTGTTAATTAATTATCAAGTGTGTTACCAGAGAAAAACGCTATATTACGGGTATTATAATGAATAATTCAGTATTTTTTCTCCAACCCTAGTCCCTATGTATTATTTATTTTGAAAAGAGCGGAGAGTGGAGAGAATAAGTTAGTTCTCTATTCTCCCGTATTCACCAGCTGTCTGCAGTCGAGGGCTGTTATTAACAAATGACCCGTTCTTATAGGTTAAGTTGTTCCACTTGACGCTTTTATCACTTTCTTTCTCTGTAAATTACACCCTAATCGAAATACAATAACTATTCTACAATAACACAGAACATCGTCAAATACAAGAAGGATTCTTTATTTTATATTATTTTAAATTTTCAACAGTTGCTTTCTTCGGTTATTAGAGCATCATATCGATCATACAATACTGAATCGATTTGTTATTGAACTCGTGGTTTATGTTACAATTTAATTATAATTTTCAGTTTATCTCTTATCCCAGGGTACATGTAATTCTTTTAACTATTAGTAAGGCCAGGTAATGCAAATTCAGGTTACTAGGTATTACAATTTAAATTAAAATCTTATTATATAAAGTATTAACATAAGCAGGTTTTTACCAAACGTTTACAAGCTACTCATCCAGGCCGTGTTCCAGTTAACGATGTCAGATCTAAGAGTGATGAAGAATGACGAAAATATTTCCAACTCCAGCTTCTCAATAAAAGTTGTGATTAGTGTCCCGGGCTGTAATGGAAAGTTCTGTTCTTGATCTTCGCTGATTTTCTCGTTTCTTGTGGTTACAGGTCCCAATGGAATTAGTGTAGTATTAAGTTCTTGCTCTGCAGTCAAAAGTGAGGTTCAGTAGGTAAATTTAATTCTCTTTAATTTTTTGTTGTATGGTTTTTATTCAATTCAACTTCTCCCGGTCTGGATTATCTGCATTTATTTATGGTTTCTTGTATAACTCATTTGGTGGTAAGTTTATTTAATTTTTCTTAAGGTTTTTTATGTGAATTTTGTAGATAGGTTGTTTATTCTCAAAGTGATAATTTAGGAAGTCTTCCAATCCGTCTTTTTAATTAGTGTTTATATTTTAACATTGATTGGTAATAATTTTATTCATGAGGTTTTGTGGTTTTCTGGCGATTTTTAATGACTGAACTGTCCTCGTTTACATATAACAATTGAATGTCTAAATCAACAAGATTTCCTGCATTTTGTTGCCTTAACAACCATTGCTTCTTCTGTCATTGGATAATATCTGTTATCCTAGGGCCAGAATTATGAAATATTCTTATACTTATTTAATAAAATACTCCCTGCTTGGAATTACACTAAATCACATAAAACTTTCACTTAATCTGCCTTATTAAACCGTATACATTTTACTACATTTTCTTCTTAATTGACTTATTTTAAAAGGTATTAATTTCCTTTTACAAAATACTGAATTTAGGCCTATTGGTTTTATTACCTGTGGTATAAATTTTTTGGTTTAATTTAATTTTTCTTACCTGACCTACTGTACAAAGAGTCACTGGCTTATGGCCAATTATATCAATTTTAATTTCCTGGTTTCAATTCATTATTATTATTTAGTTCATCATTGAACCCTTCATTGGTTTTTAACATAATTATAATGACCACTTGACAACTTATTAACACTTATTGTCTTCCTGGCCAAGTTTACAAATATTATTTTAAACATCTTCATTAATTATTTAAAGTAAACACACTTAACATAATACCATACATAAATAATAAATATACTTGTATTTAATTATTTAAATACAAGTTTAACATGAATGAAATGAGTACCCATTACTTAGTACTTCCTTAAAGCAATGGCTCCACACTTACTACACACAAAACATAAAATAAATATCATGTAAACACTATATCATGATACAGTACCACAACAAGTACATTTTATAAAACATTAAATATTAATTTAACAGTATATTATATTCAAACTCCTACACAGTAAACTCATCTCATTAGACACAGTGTTTATAGTTTACATGTTACACTGCTCATTACATATTTTATATTTAGGTACACTTCAATGTTTTATTACCTAGTAACCTTACTAGGTACCATCAATGCATTTTTTAAGTGAGATTGGCCCTCTTGTACTTAATTATGGCATACTTTGGGCATTGTTTTCAGTTATTTTGACAAAGTTCTTTATGTAACGTCGGGAGCCTTAACTTTGTTACGTTACATAATACTCCCCCTCCGAAAGAAGTTTATTTTGGCTGAATAAAGTTTAGTTAAAATAAACTTATAGTTTCTTCATAGTTTGGAATATTTATTTAATAAAATTATTAATTTATGATGGTCTCAGTCTTTCATTGTTTCTGTTTTAATCCGCAATTCAATGGGTTCTTTGGGGTTTATATTCTCTTTCTTTTCTTTAAACTTTTAATTGCACCGGAAAATTGTGTTGACACTCCTTGTGTATCTGGTCATTAATTCTCTACTGGTACCTCCCTCAGTTGTAGACCTGTCCTTTCTCTCTGGAACTCATAAATTCTTCTAGCTTATTACGCCATCATTTCTTATTATCATATTTATATTTAATTACTTCGCTTGGTGTATAATCCCTAAAATACTATATTTCCGTAACATTTTTCCCTAATATCGTAGCTGGTACGGAATCAGAGGGGCACTATTAGCTTCCATTACTCTGCCGTTTCCCTAACTATATCTTCTGAGATCAGAGGAACTTTTATCTCTGTCCAGAAAAAAAATAAACGTTGCACGATCACAACACAATATACATAATTATTATCTATAAGGTAGCTCCTTCGCTACAAACTTATATTCAAGGGATGATTACTATTATTTCTGAGGTATCCTAATACTTTTCTTAACTTCTTTATCTCGTTGTTCTGTAGTTCCATTTATCATATTATTCACCAGTATAGTAGTTAAAGCTGTTCAATAATTATTTTAAATTCTCCTTAGTTCCGTGCTGTCAATTAATTATTCTTTAGCGTACGTATTTTACTATTTTTAATTCACTCCCATTTACTTCTGCAATTAAACACTGAATCTCCTCCTTATCATAAATTGTATGGCATATTCTTCCTTCATCTAACTCATTTCTAACCCTTCTTTCTCTTCTTTAATGTTAGTTTAAAATAATTTCTTCTGAATTATATAGTAAGGTGTTCTTACTTATTTTTGAATTTTGTGGTTTTTTAAATTGATTCCACATAATTCCTCTGAAGTATCGTGTAATTAGTTTATTTCATTTAATAGTTGGTTTAATATATTTTAATTAGTTTCTCATTATTTTCCTTGGATTTGCTTGATCCTGTATCCATAAAATCTGTCCCTTTTCTCTATATTCTGTTTGGAATCTGTTTAACCGTGGTCCATTATTTCCTCTACACTGATTGTTCGGATTTCTCTAACGTATAGAATTATTTCCGTCCTTGTGATGTGTCTCACTATTATCTGGTTCTTCCATCTTGTCGCTATAAAATTTTCATTTATGTTCAAGTTTACCATCGTCTTTCGAACTGATTCTTCCGTATGGTTACTTAACCGTTCAAATGGTTCATGCATAATCTCCAGAAGTCCTCCATGCTCCTCGGTTAGTTTTGGCTTTCTCGGTCCTTCTAATCTATCTAGGAATTCACTTGTGGTTCGTTTAGAGTTTCTTAATTGCCTTACTTCTCTGGGTTCTGTAATGGGTATATTATGTAGCTTAACTAATCCCCCTTTACTCATCTCCAATCCTTCCCGTGTATTCATTAATTTCCTTTGACGTGTTTGCCTTATTTTCATTGTCTTCATTTCATTGTTAACCCGTACTGTTCTTCCAGCTCTGTTGATTTGTACCTCATCTAATTTTTCTTGGGTTTTTGCTTGTATCTCCTTTACTCTAGTATCGTTATGGTTTCATATTTGGCTTATTTTGGTCTCTACTTCCACTCTGAGTTGTATGATGATTTCATCCGTCTTTTCTAGACCTACCTTAGTTTCAGTTATTTGCCGTCTTACTTCCTTTTCGTAATTATCCACTCTTTTGCTAAGTGTTTCATCGACAATTGCAATACTTTCATTGATGACTTCCCTCAACGCTTGGTTTTGTTCATTGATGATTTGCCGCAACTCCTTATTATTGTTTTCAATTCTTTCGTCTCTTTGTTTGGTATTTTCCTGAATCTGCTTTAAGCTCTCGTCGTTCCTGTCAAGCCTTTCATTAATTTGGTTTAATCTTTCATTTATCAGCCGGTTATTCTCAGCAGTTTCCTCTTTATTTTTGTCAAACTTCTCCTTCATTAGTTTGATTAAATTCTCACCCAAAATTTCGTTTTGTTTCTTAGAGTTCTCCTTATTTTCCTCATTGGTTTGCTTTGAGTTTTCCTCCTGTTTCCTAAATTGTTCTGCCATAAATTTCATCATGTCTTGCCAATTTGGTTCTTCTCTGGCTACCGCTTTATCTGGTTGGTCCCCTTGGGCATCCTCTTTATCGCTCGCCTGTTGTTCCATTTCGGTGTCTGTAATGATCTCTGCTTCTTCTTCCCGTCTATCTTCTTCTGTTTCCTGGTCCTTCGCAATCCTTTTAGAAACACCTCTTGTATGCATTCCTGTGCCTCTAATAGTTGCCTGCTCCAGTTAAGTAATAGCGATATAGTCGAATTTTTACTTAACTAAAGCCCACTCGTTGAGCGCCAATTTGTTACAACTCTTACTCTGTGTGTACTATTTGTTACGAGTGTAATACGATTGCGGGTTTATCGTTAATTCAGCCCACGTTGAATTAACCAATTTGTTACCAATTCAATCTGTTTATAAGGAAAATTATTTATTCTGTTGTAGATATTATTCGGTTGTTGATTATAGACCTGTGTTAATTAATTATCAAGTGTGTTACCAGAGAAAAACGCTATATTACGGGTATTATAATGAATAATTCAGTATTTTTTCTCCAACCCTAGTCCCTATGTATTATTTATTTTGAAAAGAGCGGAGAGTGGAGAGAATAAGTTAGTTCTCTATTCTCCCGTATTCACCAGCTGTCTGCAGTCGAGGGCTGTTATTAACAAATGACCCGTTCTTATAGGTTAAGTTGTTCCACTTGACGCTTTTATCACTTTCTTTCTCTGTAAATTACACCCTAATCGAAATACAATAACTATTCTACAATAACACAGAACATCGTCAAATACAAGAAGGATTCTTTATTTTATATTATTTTAAATTTTCAACAGTTGCTTTCTTCGGTTATTAGAGCATCATATCGATCATACAATACTGAATCGATTTGTTATTGAACTCGTGGTTTATGTTACAATTTAATTATAATTTTCAGTTTATCTCTTATCCCAGGGTACATGTAATTCTTTTAACTATTAGTAAGGCCAGGTAATGCAAATTCAGGTTACTAGGTATTACAATTTAAATTAAAATCTTATTATATAAAGTATTAACATAAGCAGGTTTTTACCAAACGTTTACAAGCTACTCATCCAGGCCGTGTTCCAGTTAACGATGTCAGATCTAAGAGTGATGAAGAATGACGAAAATATTTCCAACTCCAGCTTCTCAATAAAAGTTGTGATTAGTGTCCCGGGCTGTAATGGAAAGTTCTGTTCTTGATCTTCGCTGATTTTCTCGTTTCTTGTGGTTACAGGTCCCAATGGAATTAGTGTAGTATTAAGTTCTTGCTCTGCAGTCAAAAGTGAGGTTCAGTAGGTAAATTTAATTCTCTTTAATTTTTTGTTGTATGGTTTTTATTCAATTCAACTTCTCCCGGTCTGGATTATCTGCATTTATTTATGGTTTCTTGTATAACTCATTTGGTGGTAAGTTTATTTAATTTTTCTTAAGGTTTTTTATGTGAATTTTGTAGATAGGTTGTTTATTCTCAAAGTGATAATTTAGGAAGTCTTCCAATCCGTCTTTTTAATTAGTGTTTATATTTTAACATTGATTGGTAATAATTTTATTCATGAGGTTTTGTGGTTTTCTGGCGATTTTTAATGACTGAACTGTCCTCGTTTACATATAACAATTGAATGTCTAAATCAACAAGATTTCCTGCATTTTGTTGCCTTAACAACCATTGCTTCTTCTGTCATTGGATAATATCTGTTATCCTAGGGCCAGAATTATGAAATATTCTTATACTTATTTAATAAAATACTCCCTGCTTGGAATTACACTAAATCACATAAAACTTTCACTTAATCTGCCTTATTAAACCGTATACATTTTACTACATTTTCTTCTTAATTGACTTATTTTAAAAGGTATTAATTTCCTTTTACAAAATACTGAATTTAGGCCTATTGGTTTTATTACCTGTGGTATAAATTTTTTGGTTTAATTTAATTTTTCTTACCTGACCTACTGTACAAAGAGTCACTGGCTTATGGCCAATTATATCAATTTTAATTTCCTGGTTTCAATTCATTATTATTATTTAGTTCATCATTGAACCCTTCATTGGTTTTTAACATAATTATAATGACCACTTGACAACTTATTAACACTTATTGTCTTCCTGGCCAAGTTTACAAATATTATTTTAAACATCTTCATTAATTATTTAAAGTAAACACACTTAACATAATACCATACATAAATAATAAATATACTTGTATTTAATTATTTAAATACAAGTTTAACATGAATGAAATGAGTACCCATTACTTAGTACTTCCTTAAAGCAATGGCTCCACACTTACTACACACAAAACATAAAATAAATATCATGTAAACACTATATCATGATACAGTACCACAACAAGTACATTTTATAAAACATTAAATATTAATTTAACAGTATATTATATTCAAACTCCTACACAGTAAACTCATCTCATTAGACACAGTGTTTATAGTTTACATGTTACACTGCTCATTACATATTTTATATTTAGGTACACTTCAATGTTTTATTACCTAGTAACCTTACTAGGTACCATCAATGCATTTTTTAAGTGAGATTGGCCCTCTTGTACTTAATTATGGCATACTTTGGGCATTGTTTTCAGTTATTTTGACAAAGTTCTTTATGTAACGTCGGGAGCCTTAACTTTGTTACGTTACATAATACTCCCCCTCCGAAAGAAGTTTATTTTGGCTGAATAAAGTTTAGTTAAAATAAACTTATAGTTTCTTCATAGTTTGGAATATTTATTTAATAAAATTATTAATTTATGATGGTCTCAGTCTTTCATTGTTTCTGTTTTAATCCGCAATTCAATGGGTTCTTTGGGGTTTATATTCTCTTTCTTTTCTTTAAACTTTTAATTGCACCGGAAAATTGTGTTGACACTCCTTGTGTATCTGGTCATTAATTCTCTACTGGTACCTCCCTCAGTTGTAGACCTGTCCTTTCTCTCTGGAACTCATAAATTCTTCTAGCTTATTACGCCATCATTTCTTATTATCATATTTATATTTAATTACTTCGCTTGGTGTATAATCCCTAAAATACTATATTTCCGTAACATTTTTCCCTAATATCGTAGCTGGTACGGAATCAGAGGGGCACTATTAGCTTCCATTACTCTGCCGTTTCCCTAACTATATCTTCTGAGATCAGAGGAACTTTTATCTCTGTCCAGAAAAAAAATAAACGTTGCACGATCACAACACAATATACATAATTATTATCTATAAGGTAGCTCCTTCGCTACAAACTTATATTCAAGGGATGATTACTATTATTTCTGAGGTATCCTAATACTTTTCTTAACTTCTTTATCTCGTTGTTCTGTAGTTCCATTTATCATATTATTCACCAGTATAGTAGTTAAAGCTGTTCAATAATTATTTTAAATTCTCCTTAGTTCCGTGCTGTCAATTAATTATTCTTTAGCGTACGTATTTTACTATTTTTAATTCACTCCCATTTACTTCTGCAATTAAACACTGAATCTCCTCCTTATCATAAATTGTATGGCATATTCTTCCTTCATCTAACTCATTTCTAACCCTTCTTTCTCTTCTTTAATGTTAGTTTAAAATAATTTCTTCTGAATTATATAGTAAGGTGTTCTTACTTATTTTTGAATTTTGTGGTTTTTTAAATTGATTCCACATAATTCCTCTGAAGTATCGTGTAATTAGTTTATTTCATTTAATAGTTGGTTTAATATATTTTAATTAGTTTCTCATTATTTTCCTTGGATTTGCTTGATCCTGTATCCATAAAATCTGTCCCTTTTCTCTATATTCTGTTTGGAATCTGTTTAACCGTGGTCCATTATTTCCTCTACACTGATTGTTCGGATTTCTCTAACGTATAGAATTATTTCCGTCCTTGTGATGTGTCTCACTATTATCTGGTTCTTCCATCTTGTCGCTATAAAATTTTCATTTATGTTCAAGTTTACCATCGTCTTTCGAACTGATTCTTCCGTATGGTTACTTAACCGTTCAAATGGTTCATGCATAATCTCCAGAAGTCCTCCATGCTCCTCGGTTAGTTTTGGCTTTCTCGGTCCTTCTAATCTATCTAGGAATTCACTTGTGGTTCGTTTAGAGTTTCTTAATTGCCTTACTTCTCTGGGTTCTGTAATGGGTATATTATGTAGCTTAACTAATCCCCCTTTACTCATCTCCAATCCTTCCCGTGTATTCATTAATTTCCTTTGACGTGTTTGCCTTATTTTCATTGTCTTCATTTCATTGTTAACCCGTACTATTCTTCCAGCTCTGTTGATTTGTACCTCATCTAATTTTTCTTGGGTTTTCGCTTGTATCTCCTTTACTCTAGTATCATTATGGTTTCATATTTGGTTTATTTTGGTCTCTACTTCCACTCTGAGTTGTATGATGATTTCATCCGTCTTTTCTAGACCTATCTTAGTTTCAGTTATTTGCCGTCTTACTTCCTTTACGAATTATCCACTCTTTTGCTAAGTGTTTCATCGACAATTGCAATACTTTCATTGATGACTTCCCTCAACGCTTGGTTTTGTTCATTGATGATTTGCCGCAACTCCTTATTATTGTTTTCAATTCTTTCGTCTCTTTGTTTGGTATTTTCCTGAATCTGCTTTAAGCTCTCGTCGTTCCTGTCAAGCCTTTCATTAATTTGGTTTAATCTTTCTTTTATCAGCCGGTTATTCTCATCAGTTTCCTCTTTATTTTTGTCAAACTTCTCCTTCATTAATTTGATTAAATTCTCACCCAAAATTTCGTTTTGTTTCTTAGAGTTCTCCTTATTTTCCTCATTGGTTTGCTTTGAGTTTTCCTCCTGTTTCCTAAATTGTTCTGCCATAAATTTCATCATGTCTTGCCAATTTGGTTCTTCTCTGGCTACCGCTTTATCTGGTTGGTCCCCTTGGGCATCCTCTTTATCGCTCGCCTGTTGTTCCATTTCGGTGTCTGTAATGATCTCTGCTTCTTCTTCCTGTCTATCTTCTTCTGTTTCCTGGTCCTTCGCAATCCTTTTAGAAACACCTCTTGTATGCATTCCTGTGCCTCTAATAGTTGCCTGCTCCAGTTAAGTAATAGCGATATAGTCGAATTTTTACTTAACTAAAGCCCACTCGTTGAGCGCCAATTTGTTACAACTCTTACTCTGTGTGTACTATTTGTTACGAGTGTAATACGATTGCGGGTTTATCGTTAATTCAGCCCACGTTGAATTAACCAATTTGTTACCAATTCAATCTGTTTATAAGGAAAATTATTTATTCTGTTGTAGATATTATTCGGTTGTTGATTATAGACCTGTGTTAATTAATTATCAAGTGTGTTACCAGAGAAAAACGCTATATTACGGGTATTATAATGAATAATTCAGTATTTTTTCTCCAACCCTAGTCCCTATGTATTATTTATTTTGAAAAGAGCGGAGAGTGGAGAGAATAAGTTAGTTCTCTATTCTCCCGTATTCACCAGCTATCTGCAATCGAGCGCTGTTATTAACAAATGACCCGTTCTTATAGGTTAAGTTGTTCCACTTGACGCTTTTATCACTTTCTTTCTCTGTAAATTACACCCTAATCGAAATACAATAACTATTCTACAATAACACAGAACATCGTCAAATACAAGAAGGATTCTTTATTTTATATTATTTTAAATTTTCAACAGTTGCTTTCTTCGGTTATTAGAGCATCATATCGATCATACAATACTGAATCGATTTGTTATTGAACTCGTGGTTTATGTTACAATTTAATTATAATTTTCAGTTTATCTCTTATCCCAGGGTACATGTAATTCTTTTAACTATTAGTAAGGCCAGGTAATGCAAATTCAGGTTACTAGGTATTACAATTTAAATTAAAATCTTATTATATAAAGTATTAACATAAGCAGGTTTTTACCAAACGTTTACAAGCTACTCATCCAGGCCGTGTTCCAGTTAACGATGTCAGATCTAAGAGTGATGAAGAATAACGAAAATATTTCCAACTCCAGCTTCTCAATAAAAGTTGTGATTAGTGTCCCAGGCTGTAATGGAAAGTTCTGTTCTTGATCTTCGCTGATTTTCTTGTTCCTTGTGGTTACAGGTCCCAATGGAATTAGTGTAGTATTAAGTTCTTGCTCTGCAGTCAAAAGTGAGGTTCAGTAGGTAAATTTAATTCTCTTTAATTTTTTGTTGTATGGTTTTTATTCAATTCAACTTCTCCCAGTCTGGATTATCTGCATTTATTTATGGTTTTTTGTATAACTCATGTGGTGGTAAGTTTATTTAAATTTTCTTAAGGTTTTTTATGTGAATTTTGTAGATAGGTTGTTTATTCTCAAAGTGATAATTTAGGAAGTCGTCCAATCCGTCTTTTTAATTAGTATTTATATTTTATCATTGATTGGTAATAATTTTATTCATGAGGTTTTGTGGTTTTCTGGCGATTTTTAATGACTGAACTGTCCTCGTTTACATATAACAATTGAATGTCTAAATCAACAAGATTTCCTGCATTTTGTTGCCTTAACAACCATTGCTTCTTCTGTCATTGGATAATATCTGTTATCCTAGAGCCAGAATTATGAAATATTCTTACACTTATTTAATAAAATACTCCCTGCTTGGAATTACACTAAATCACATAAAACTTTCACTTAATCTGCCTTATTAAACCGTATACATTTTACTACATTTTCTTCTTAATTGACTTATTTTAAAAGGTATTAATTTCCTTTTACAAAATACTGAATTTAGGCCTATTGGTTTTATTACCTGTGGTATAAATTTTTTGGTTTAATTTAATTTTTCTTACCTGACCTACTGTACAAAGAGTCACTGGTTTATGGCCAATTATATCAATTTTAATTTCCTGGTTTCAATTCATTATTATTATTTAGTTCATCATTGAACCCTTCATTGGTTTTTAACATAATTATAATGACCACTTGACAACTTATTAACACTTATTGTCTTCCTGGCCAAGTTTACAAATATTATTTTAAACATCTTCATTAATTATTTAAAGTAAATACACTTAACATAATACCATACATAAATAATAAATATACTTGTATTTAATTATTTAAATACAAGTTTAACATGAATGAAATGAGTACCCATTACTTAGTACTTCCTTAAAGCAATGGCTTCACACTTACTACACACAAAACATAAAATAAATATCATGTAAACACTATATCATGATACAGTACCACAACAAGTACATTTTATAAAACATTAAATATTAATTGAACAGTATATTATATTCAAACTCGTACACAGTAAACTCATCTCATTAGACACTGTGTTTATAGTTTACATGTTACACTGCTCATTACATATTTTATATTTAGGTACACTTCAATGTTTTATTACCTAGTAACCTTACTAGGTACCATCAATGCATTTTTTAAGTGAGATTGGCCCTCTTGTACTTAATTATGGCATACTTTGGGCATTGTTTTCAGTTATTTTGACAAAGTTCTTTATGTAACGTCGGGAACCTTAACTTTGTTACGTTACAATATACGATTATGTAGATTTATATAGAAATGTAAATGTATTTGTATAAGCAATAGCTGCTTACTGTATTAACATGACTTTCATGCACACATCATGGGTATAGATGACCAAGGATTGTGTGAGGCGATGGGCTTACCCATTGCCCACTGTTGTGCCACGTCCCAAGCTTCTTATAGAGCTCCTGCCATGGGAAACAAAAGACTCCTGGATATTTAGATGTGGCCTGCTACCGGCCGTACATGGATATATATAGAGAGGTCACCCTCTTGTTTGAGTACAGGTGATGCAGATGACAATATAGATAACTCATGGACACTGTGTGTACACACAGAGATGTAAAAGACATTCAAACTATACCACTCTTCTGATAACCACCATTTTTATTTGTAAAAATAAAAACCAGGTGTTATGTAGATTTCAACAGCCCATCAAAGAATGTCTGAAAGATTTGTAATTGTTTTTTCTAAGTGGTTAGGCTTGAAGTATTCAAACTCTGTGAGTTAACAGTACAAATGGAGTTTAATTGTGGTTTGTTAATTTAGGCTGAAGGCGATACACAACATGAGAATACACATCACATTTGACTGTAATTAAGGTGGTATTTCAATTTTGTTACCGTTGTAAGAATGCTAATGTTATTATAATATTGTAATGGCCTCACAGATATGGTTAATACATTCAAATGTATGATCATTAATATAATTTCTTTCAGTATATAGTCATTCAAAGTATAAACCTTTATTGTTTACAATAAAAGGTCTTCCTTTTATAAACATGCAAATTGGTTGTTTGTAGTTGTTTTCGTTAATAACAAATAAGACCAGAAGGGACATTGCTTGTAGTATTTAAGACCAGAAGATTTTAGTATTGCTTTCCTGATTTTAGAGTTGTGGTAGCTATATTTTGCACTTTTGAATAAAGTACAGTGAAGCCTTGAAAGTTTGGACCTCAAAAATCCGGATCTGACAAAAACCATTTACATCTGGTTTACGCAGAGAAGAAGCTTGGGGGAACCCATTTCAGGCCTTATGCTGTGTGAAAAACACTAGGATTCAATAAATCCTCGAATGGCGCCACCAATTTCAGAGCTAGTGCAGGTTGGTTACATAATTTTAAAAAACAGCACGGGATCCGAGAATTAGAAATTCAAGGAGAAAAGTTATCATTGGACCGTGGTGTTGCTCGAACATTCAAACTAAAATTTCTTGATATGCTTGTTAAAAATGGTTTCAGCAGAGACGATGTATACAATGCTGATGAACCCGGTATAAACTGGCTTTATCTGCCTAAAAAATCTCTTGTTTCCTGCCATGAAACCTCTGCCCCAGGTTTTAAAGTAAGCAAAAGACAGTGACTGCATGCCACACCACTCACAGAGAATTGGGACGTGAATGAACAAAAATTGAAAAATCGGAACCTGCCGATAGGCTGCAGCGGATACACCTCCATACACTCCCAACACTGTTCTAGTGATTTGGTTATTTTATTAAATCACTAAAACAGTGGTATTGTGTATGCTGATGGGAGTTCTGTTTTACTTTTTGAGTACTTATAATTTCAACATCATTAAAAAAGAATAAAATATGGATTATAATGCTTTCCAACAAAATTCTAGCAGTTTAAAGTATATTTCAAAAATCCAGACAACTTGAAAATCCGGATGGAGTCCGGTCCCAGTTGATCTGGATTTTTGAGGTTCTACTATAGTTATTTTTGTGTGAGCTTGGTGAAACACTATTTTCGGATATATATGAAAATTTAGTTTTCCAAATTCTCCAGACCCTAACAACATTTTTATACTTGTTTTATTCCACTTTATTTTAAATGATAAATGATAGGATAGTAATATGATAGCTGAGTAGTTAGAATTATCTCACTTAGTCAGTTAACATATTCATACTGAGCTTGTATGTATGTATGTTTTTGCGTAGGTAGGGTGTTTCAATCGACAGATCGAGTCATTACGAGAACGCTTGCTGACCATTCAGTATCAGATTCGGCAGGGTTGTCACAATTTTGTAAGTCATAATTTTACAATAACACTGTTTTATTGAGGTGTGGACTTACATACTTGCATATTTATTCATAACAAGTATCTGTTGAATTTACAGTGTGTGTTTACTAAAAGATTAACAAATTTTAGAAGATGTCAGGTAACAGACTATATTTTTTATAGACAATATCAAGAATTCAAAATAAAGTAGCCTATCTTAAAGTATAACTAAAAAGACAAAGTAACAATACACACACACATACACACACACACACACACACACACGCACGCACGCACGCACGCACGCACACACACACACACACACACACACACACACAACTTGATGTCACCGAATTATGCATGCAACAACAATAAACAGTTGAAGCAGTAACATTATTCGCAATGTACATAGTAACAGACAGGTAAATAACATGCATCTATTAAGTATACATTTTAAAAATGTGTATGAGGGTAGGGTGAAAAGTCCCGGGCCTAAAGAAAACAATTTTTTGAATTAATTTGTATTTATTTCTCAACATAATCTCTATTCAGCTTTATATACTTTTTACAACGATGTTCTAAAGTAGTTATGCCAGACTAATAAGCCGATTTGTTGAGATACTCAAAGTAGCCATTTACAGCATCACTGACTTGATTGTCGTCAGTAAATCTGTCTACAGTGAGCCATTTTTTGAGGTTAGGAAAGAGGTAGAAGTCACTTGGGGCTAAATCGGGCGAGTATGGTGGGGGAGGAAGCAATTCGAACTTTAATTCTTTGAGTTTAGCCATCACAACAATTGCCA
The DNA here is from genome assembly GCA_034769895.1 of Magicicada septendecula. NCBI lineage: Eukaryota > Metazoa > Arthropoda > Insecta > Hemiptera > Cicadidae > Magicicada > Magicicada septendecula. The sequence goes on along the minus strand of CM068371.1, from coordinate 63,321,258 downwards.
TGTGAGATTGTGTGGTACATTGTCTTGGTGAAACAACACTTTCTTTTTCACTAAATGTGGCGGTTGTGTCTTGATTTCGTCATTTAAAAGGTGCAGTAAGTTTGCATAGAACTCACCATTACTTGTTTTCCTTTTTTAAGGTATTCAGTGAAGATTACTCCACAGGTGTCCCAAAAAACAGTTGCCATAACCTTACCAGCAGAAGGACTTTTCTTTGCCTTCTTTGGAATCAGTTGGCCTTTTGTGGTCCTTTTTTTTACTGTTGTTTGGTTCAGCAGTATTATGATGGACCCAAGTCTCATAAATGGTTACAGATCAGTGCAAAAATTTGGTTGATTTGAGCGTATAGATTGCCAAATAATCGGTTGAAGCATCCTTTCAACACTGTTTTTGGTCAAGTGTCAGCAAATGTGCCACCTATCTAGCACACAGTTTTGTCATACACGGATGTTCGTGTAAGATATTGTGCACATGTTCCGTTGACATACCAAAAGCCTCAACCATCTCACTCACTTTCATTGTATGGTGTACCAAAACGATTTTGTAGGTTGTGTCCATTTTTTCTAGCATAGTAATTTCAGTGGGACGTCCAACACGTGGGTCGTCAGTTATGCTTGTCTGACTCATTTTAGATTCAGCAAGTCGTATTCGATGGAGAACAATCCCCTAAGGTTGAGTCCAGCTCCTTTTTGGAGTTAAGCCTTTCAAAAAAAAAAAAAAAATTAAAGCATGAATTTCAAGTTATCCAATGATGTGCAAGGTGCTTACAGTGGTGGACTGTGCCACTAATAAACAATAATATAATAAACACTAATAATAAACAACTCATTGGCATGTAATAATTGAATCTAAACCTACAAAGGATGAAATCTTGCAACACGGTAAAAATAATGAGCATATGTGACGGTACATACCGGGTCACATGTATAAAGGGGTTCAAAGTTGTAATAATGTTAAAATGAGGAAATAAAACCGTTTTTACTTTGTAATCCATGTGAAACAGTAGCAGAAGAAGCTGTAAGGAATCTGGGTGTGACTGGTAAACAAATGAATCGAGCGCTATTTTTAGCCGTGTCTAGCCAGAGTGGAACCGATCTAAACCTAAAGGGGCCCCAACATCGTAATTATCGACTGACGTCACAACAATAAAGACGTAAACATCAACGTTTTATACCTCTGGAATGTAATAAAAAAACATCTCTAAAACGTCCAGAGGCATACGATATGATGTCGCCAACGTAGAGGGAGTATCACGTGCCCGGCGTTTATATACTATATACGCCCAGAGAAATCTATCTGTTTCGACTAACACCTAAAACCGGCCGGGCATGCTTCACCAACGTTCGCCAGTCGTCCGGACAAATCAATTTTGGCAATTTAAACCAGTTAAAATGTGATTAAATACTGTACAGTAAATATCAACAAGTGTCGACAGCAAGTGACGAATAAATTAAACAATTTTAAACAGTTCCGGAATTATATTCGTGAATATTACAGCAGAAATTAGCGGAACGAGCAATGGCGCCTCATAGTGGATAACTCTTCAAGATAAGTACAAAGACCTAAGCAAACTACAAAAACCAAACAAATAATGATATCTTAAAAGTAATAGGGGGGTTTTAAACAATGAAAGTTAGCGTGAATATTGTAATATAACAGTGTATTGGTGGGTTTTATTTCTGTTTGTTTTTGAAGTGAGTTTTGTAGTGTAAATTGACCCCACTTGTGTCAGAACGGATCTGTTTCCGCAATCGATAGTGTCCTCGAGCGCCTCGTTCTTCTTCCATATACTTCGGTCCGTTCGCTGCTCACTCTCCTGTTGATTTACCTGTAAATTTTCTACTTTCCTACAATGACAACTCCTTTTGTCCCAAATAACAATATTTATTTTGGTTTAAGTTATTTAGAAAAAATGAACAGTCAACTTGTGTCGAAACAAATATTGGTCGGGTCGACTCTAGCGCTCAATTTGACTTTTACACTAACAAGTTTCAAATAACAAATTATTTATAATAATTTATTAATTCTTAGGGTTTAAGGGTTCTTTTAGACTGTCATTGAATTCAGAAAATACATACAAAAATACAGTACATTACAAAGGTAAGTAAAATTTTAAAATCTTAATATTATATTTCGTTATTATTAGTTGCTATGGCAACCAGACTCTATTGGCAAGATGGCCGCTGAAAACGTTTGGCCACGGCTGTTACAAATTATTTTAAAATAAATGTTTCAGTGTTCACAGTTTTAGTTTTTTAGATTTTTCTTCAATAAATGATCACTGGTGTTTTTCTGTAAGTGTAGATAGTGCCTACGATAGTGTTGTGTAATCGTACCTGTTGTGTGGTTAATAGTTAGGCTTGGCGTCACTCACAGAAGTTATAAAAGTGCGTTCATTATAGGCCGTCAGGATTTTCAGAGGTTCTGCGTTTAATTGTAGTTTTAATTTAATTATTTTCGTCTTCTTATCTTCCACAGTGTTTACAGCTTCTATTGGTAATTATTTTTTATCGCCAATGGTCCAAAAAACATTACTATGATTTAATTAAAAACTTCTTCATTAGAGCTCATCTGCTCTCTGCAATGGTTAACAATACAATTCCAAATTCCTGCTTTTTTCATCAACGGTTTCGTGCCCTCACAATACTGGCCTGTGATTGGCCACAGTTCATAAGGTCACATGGTCAGTTTACAAGATTTAAATGTTCATTTGCCTATAATAAAAATACTCCTTTTTTAGCTTTAAGTCTCCTAAAATTTAAAGTACATCATGTTTTTCTTTATGTGATTGTGAACATTTTGATGCCTTATTTTATATAAATTGTTTATTATAAAGGGTGGTTTCCCACCTTACAAAATTTCTAACTCTGGGCCTACACTTTTAGTTTACTGACAACATTTACTAATTTGTTATATTTTATAATTTATATTTGTTATTACTGAATCTCTGATTATGAACCCTTTTTCTGATTTAAACTATTCCCTAAACGAGTCTGGACCCTTAACATTATTTGAACAATGGTTACAATAAAATCCTTTAACATATTATTTAATACATTGCCTCTGTGGCCTTGTTTACAATTATAAAATGATAAATAATATACTTAATGTTAAAAAAATAATTTAATAAGAATAATGACTTAATAGGAACAATAACTTGATAGGAACAGAATCATCCGGCATGCTATGTTTTTGGGTATGGCCTACATGGTGTAATATTGTATTTTATGATTAGTCACAAACATTAGTTGACTGCCATACTATTCAGCCATCCCATTAATCTTAATCATTACTAACTTTAACTAATCAATGATTATTTTATTGTTCATAGGTTTTCTGTCCCTAATGTATCACCTTCTGATTCTGTTCATAGGCTCTAAATATTTTTAATAACATAGTTTATGAATGTCGGTCATAAGCCCTGGCATAAAACATAAACATCTTAACTTTATTATAAACTCCCATCACAACTCTCTATTAATATGGTTCTTGGGTTTTCTTTTTACATAAAAGTACTTAACCCATACCTTTTCCATTTCCCCCTCACTGTCACTTTTAGTTTGGGAATATCACTTGTACATCACTATATAATATCAGGGATCACTAACTTTATTCCCCACTCTTTCACGTTTACATATCTACACAAAGGTTTGTATGTATATTATATACTTATTATAATACATTTTAATTAGTTATTTTATTATTTGCATTGTATTTTTTCTCTTATCATTTATATTGGACAGTCTTTTTTTTCTGTAACTACAGGTTGTTTATTTTTATTTTTATTTGTGTGGATAACATAGGCGACTTTCCCTACTGAATTGAGCAGTTTTGGTTTTGGGATGGGGCTACTATTATGTCGCATTACAATATGAAGTACTGGTGAGCCTTATTAAAAAATAAGTAAATGTAATTGTATCTATTATTAATTATGTATGTTCATTAATGTGGTCTATGAATCACCATAGAAATAGGGGCAAACCCCGTTAATGTTTTAATTGCAAATAAAATACTAAGTTCAATTTACAGAGACCACGTGTTAGTGTAATTTATTAAATCGCTACCTCAGTCTGTTTGTGCCATTTAAATCCTCGCTTAATGGATGCTGGGGGTTTCTGGATACAGGTAGGAGTTGGAATGTCAAAGGTAGGTGGTATTTTGGAAGGGAAGTTTGAAAGTTAAAAGGTCACAGAGAGAGAGAGTTCGTAAAGTCACAATTGGTGCCGTGACCAGGATTATTGTTGGTAAAAGCTTTTAAAGGTTACAATTGGTGCCGTGACCAGGATTTTGCGTAAAAAAAATTTTTTTTACGTGAAATAAGCCTGGATTGAATGAACGGAAACAGACCGAGACAAAGCGAAAGTTAAAATTTGATGTTAAGACGTACAAAGAGACATGTGGTCTGAAAAATTTGTTGGTTAAAAAGATAAACACTCATATTTATCTCAATATTAAGTTGAACTGTAATAGATATTTTAATTTAAAAATAAGTAAAACATGGAGAGTAATGATGAGGGAGTCAGCTTGGCTGACGTAACTGTCATTAACGACATAGAAACACAGTCAACTACTGTAGTAGATACTGTAACGTACCAAATTGGCAGTTACATAAAGTAACTAATTATTACGTCAAGTGACGGGAGATCATGAAAATATTTCAAAGTACATAAAATAATGTAGACAAAGTGTGTATCTACAAAGAAAAAATCCAACAATGAAGAAGGAAGAGTAATATAGCATCATCGAGTACAAAAGAGAGAGAAAATGACAATGAGCCAATATAAAATGTTAGAAACCAGGCCCAATAGGTCCAAACAGTGAGGGGAAACAACAAAAATAATCATTAAAATGAAGAGGAGCCAACAGAGTCCAAACAGCGAGGGGAACCGACAAAAATAATCATTAAAATGAAGAGGAGCCAACAGGGTCCAAACAGTGAGGGGAAACGACAAAAATAACTATTAAAATGGAGAGGAGCCAACAGAGTCCAAACAGTGAGGGGAAACGACAAAAATAAATATTACGATAAAGAAGAGACAACTCAAGAACAACCGTAATGATGGTAAAACAAACAAGTTTATTTATTAGTAGAAAATACTATGGAACAATGACAACCACGAATAGAAATATTGAAGAATATGACAAGAATAAGGGAACATTGATTATCACAAGTAATGTACGACCCAGGAGAACACCGATAGTGAACAACAATTAACCAGAAGAAGAAAGGAAGAAGAAGAGCAAAGGAAACATAACATGAAGAATGAAGATAATGTATGGACAATACAAGAAATCACCATTCACCAGGTATACAAGGAACTATATTGATGACCGGAAGAAGTGTAATGATTATTCGAGGATCAACTATAAAGAAACCAGTGTTTAGCATAATTGAGTAATCACAAACAATAACAGTGAAAACTTAATATAAGTGTGACAACCTGTAACAAGTTAACCAATTTTACCCCAAATAAACACCACAGACAATACAAGTGAGAATGTTTATAACAGAGGAAAATGAGTTACCATTATAAGTGGAAGAATCCAAGATTAACTAGTTAAAATGCACAGACAATTAGTGTGACCAGTTTAATCAAGATTGTAACACAACATAGATAATCATTAAGACCACCAAGAGAAATGTGAGATAGAACAGTAAGTTAATTGTTCATAGGAACTGATAATAAAAGCTTTGTAAGCCTTAAAATGAAATGTAACTGAATGCCACGGCAAGACAGAATAAAATATAAATAAAATCCAGAACAAATAGTAACAAATAAGCTAGTTTGTTAGGTATCAAACAATCAATGTACCAAAAACTAGGTACAACACAACAAGAAATGTAATACCATTAGATTAAGAATACTTGTGTTATTGTTTCGACAATTAGTGTAAACGTGTATTACTTAATAATTAAACCATTGTAGTAGAATACCATAATGAAATGATAATAGTAGAATCAAATACTGCATAAGAATATGTTGCACATTGTTACCAGATAACTGACACATAACCTCATAGAAAGTGCAACTATAAAATAAGATCATGTATATTAATTAAACCAAGCAACTATCAACAATTGTTTCAAACAAAGACTAATCATGAATAGTAATGCAAACTAATAAATAACATATGTACTGAAATGCACAGCAAATGAATCAGATTAAATATGATATCATAAAGCCAAAAGAACAGAAACCCAATGTGACAAGATAGTTAATCAAAATGCACTATCAAAACTTATTAAAAGATTACTAAAAATGTTACCAGTAGTTAGAGAAATATCTGATACTACTATGAGAACATATCACAAATGTAATAGTAGTAGTTTTATAATTGAAATATTAGAAACTAACTAACTAACATTGTAAAACCAGATGTAAACAAACACTATGCTAAGAATTTGAAAGCTTTCAGATAACGAAAGACTGATAAATACATTAAACAAACAAGGTACTACAATCGTACACTATTTTAATGTATAACATTATATACATTATGTGGTAAAATAATTGAAAAAGTGACAAATTAAAGAAATGAGAACAGAAGGTATTTTTGATAAGACTATAAGTATATGAAAAATAACATTTTTCATAAAATAAAATGTGAACAGATGTGAATAAATGTATATATTATTGTTAGAATGTCAAACAAATGTAATTAGGTAAGAAATAATAGCGTTTCATGCAATTATAAACAATCGAATATGGTCGCTAGGGACGCCATTACCAAATATTGTTTAAATGGTAATTACAACTATTTTATGTACTAAAACAAAAGAGAAATGGACTCGAGACGTTTAATAATGAGTGTTATAGTGTAATTGGAACAAAATATGGTGAAAAAAACTTATTTATATTAAGAATCACCATATGAGTTTGCGAAACGGCTAAGTAAGTTAATAATGAACGGATTTAATCCTTGTTTAGACTTCAATTAAAGCCACAAGTGTCCGCAATTTAATGCCACTAACCATTCGACGATACGATAATTAATAAAAAAGTTATGGCACTTATAAACTTTTCAGTCATTTTGTTTATCGATGCATACGTCACCCGTAGCCTCGAACCCAAGCGATAATTTGTAAAAAATTAAAAGTTTTATTTAACTAAAGTGTTTTGGGGTTGAGAGTTTGACCCTTTAAACCAATCAAATGGCTTAAAATAACCAGACGAGAAGGAGACGCTTTGGTGAAGCAAGCATTCGTTCCGTATCACTCAACAGGCCAGGTTCACGAAGGAAGTCGTCAAAATTATTTTAAATCGTGCACGTCACCAACATGAGTTAGACTACATACACTAACCTATACACAACAGAATACTAACGAGTGTCCAGTGCTTTAAGTGAATTAAAATAACAACTCGACCAGTGTATAATAAAGGTCGTGTTTTTTTTTTTTTTTTTTAATCAGGGAGTCCTCCATTTTAATTATTTTAACAAATTGAATTAAAATAATAACTTTCGTTAGTAAACGAAGAGATATTGTTTTGGGACTGCACTAGTCAAAAGTACTGAAGTGCTTAACCCATGATGAAAAATTATCAGAACTGAATAAATGAATTATAGCGCAATTATTAATTTAAAAAATAAATATTTTACGATTTTATCGTGATTGAGAAAATCGGTATTAAATTAAATATCGACCATCCATGTATAATAAATAGTCGCTCATTTGACTAAATTTGTTTGAATTAATGAATAACTAGTTTATTGCGAAAATATTCTAAACGACTGATAATTATACATCAGATGACATATGAATAAAATGTATATGTAATGTGCTGACGTAACGTTCGCCTGATGTTTCGTTGCATAACTTGTTGACACTGTTGGCATGTCCTTGAAGCTGCCCTTGGCACAGTTTGTCGGTTGTTGTTCTCGCTTGAGAAATTTACATACAATATTGTCAATCAGTCGTACCACCTTCGCTACCGTCGCCTACCACTAAATTTACCTCTCTTTACAAATTTTGTCCCTATCATCGAAAATGTTATTTGTTTTATAAAAAAAATACAAATTGCTTTATTACCCCAAAAATAGGCCCGTTACAATACCCCCTCAATGAGATATTTTATGCCGAAGCATAAAAAATCTCATTGACACATTCATACTTGCTAAAGGGATCAGCCAGAATATGTCGCCACAACCCCCTGTATGGTTTACAAAAAATATAATCAACTCACCCTTGGTCTGGTGACTGTGACCGCATCTGCATGACAATACTGGACTTCTCTCTCGAGATCCCAACACCGTAGAGTCAGACAGATACTTAACGCCCCTGCTCTGACGCGCTGGCCAGCTCAGGTCCGCCGCCACAGCATCACCAAACACTGAAACAACAAATCAAATATCAAATAGTGGCCTTATACAACACCATATCCCCAACTGATCTGTTTCCCCCTAGCGTTGCTGGTTTGCGCTAAGAAGCACTGGTTTTGTTTTCTACTTATTTCTAACATATATATCAAAATACCTAACAACACAATGTAAACGCTGCTATGCAGGGTGTGTCAGAGCCAGCAGCTGTGTGACACACAGAACAAAGCAGTCGAAAAACAACATCTACTAGTAACGGACACATAAAAAACTGTCGCGTCTGCCCGGCTCGCCGGTTTTGGGCGAAGTTTTGGTGTTCGCCGGCTGTGCGTAATTTTCGCCCGCACCTAAAATGTGAATACCACCAAACCGTAAGAATGTAATGAACAGTGTAAAAAGGTAACGTAAAATTTAAAGCATATTAAAATCAAATAAAATGACAGTGGTGGAGATATAAAACGAATTAGTGACGGAAACAAACGCGTGTGCGTGGAACAATATGACTTCTTCTGGACAATCAGCTAAGTAATCTACAATAATAATAACCAAATTTTCAACTATGGATTAATTTTCAAAATTTTAACCTTTTTCAATTATGAGGTCTTAAAATCGGGGAATAGTTATGTGTGTGTATGAGTGAATGAAACTATATAAATTAAGAAGGCTGGTTTGTGTTGTTAGGTCTTAATGTATATATTAGTCATGTTTAATTTTATAGAAGTATATTTGCAATTTACATACTATGTTTTAAATCCCATTATATGCTTAATAACTTCCGTCAATATGAATTTGTAATAGAGAAAGGATGTCAGGAGATAGTGTTTAAACAATAAAAGTTTTAATCAAATGTCAATAAAACTATATTAATGGGAAACAATATAAAGTTTTCTTTATTTTGAACAACCAATTCTGATCTCCTGTGTTCGCCGAAAAGAACCCCAAAATGATAGGTACAATTTTTGTGTTTTTGTTTGCTTGTTAATCATAAAACAAGATGGCGCCCGATAATTATACAAGGTATGTTATTAAATTAGTTAATGTTATGTGACTCAAAATTTAGTAGCTTCACAGTCCTTGCCATTCCACTAAGGTATGAAGATTTCGCTTGATCAGCCATTCTGACAATTAACATTGATTTCTCATCTCTAATTCTTTCTTTATACTAATAACAACACTAACATCCTTTACCATTACTTTCTTAAATATTTCTTTACACATATATTATTTCGTGCCATTCTTTACTTTGAATACTAACATTCCTCACCATTTCTTCATCTTCATTCATAATTAATTCATATCTTTTTACACATATTATTTCTTATTTCTTAACTCCTTTTCTTATTAATAATAATTAACAGTAACATTTTTCTTTTAAAAATAATTATTCATTCCCATTTGGGTATTGAGTGTGGTTCAATTTACACCCTCCTTAGTTTATAGCTAACAATGCATGGGTCGGTCAACAGGAAATTCATTGTACCTCGACGTTTAAACAACGTCCGCATTCCATTGTATTACTCCCTCATTATTGTGCGTAGACATCACCTGTTCATAGGGCAACATTTTCACCTTGCCTGTCGGCCACACAAAATCTCCCCTCTTTCTCTCGTAACGGTCGTATTCCATAGCAACAGTTTGCTCGCGGCCCATATAAACAGTTGAACCTATTTTTGTGCGTCTTTTATGATAATATTTATTGTAATTACTATAATTATAGTTATAATTATCATTTGCTTTATAATTATCGTTCGTATATCTAACATCATACTTACCACAATTTTGCGTAGTTTTTCGTATAGATAATTTACTACGTTTCTCGTTAGGCATACAGTGATATTTATCTCCGTAAGTGTGGTGCCTTAAGTGTTTGACATGTGTTTTTATCTTATGTGATCTACTAGTGTGTGTGTGTGTGTTGTAACGGGACAAAAAGGGGAAACAAAATTTTAAAATGTGATTTGAATATTTTATGTCGCCCAAGTGTAGCGTCGAGACGGGTGTGAATTGGCATTGGAATGTGCAGTTTGCAAAGAGGGAGCGCCCGCGCTTTCAACCGCGCACACAGTCGGCCAAGTTTCTCACGCTAACGGCACGAACTGGTACATTCTTTCTGGCCCGGCGCGTGGAAAACAACTTGCAGTCGACGAATAACATCTGAAGGCAGCGGACGTGAGCAGTGATGTACGACACCGACTGGGCAAAGTTTTATCTCGTCCGCCTATAAAAAGTGGTAAAATAGTTAAAGCAGTCTACTAAGAAACCTATCCCCGGTTGGGTGAACACAGAGACTCGTCAGCCTAAAACTTCAGCTTGTAATTTCAAAGTATTAAAATGTGGTTAAATTTATAATGTAAAGTGGAATTAAAAACAATGTGAGAACTATTTTCGGACATGTGAGTGAATAAACCCACAGAGTACAACACGGGTTGACCAGGACGTACAGAGAAGTAACAGTGCAACTTTCTCCTTAATTCTTGCCGAAATTATGTAAAATTTTTATAAAGCGCTAAATTTAAAGTATGGGGAAAATTTAAATATGTGTGTATGAGAGAATGAGCAAACTGGGCTGCCTTATATAATCCAATTAAAATATAAATGAATATGTAATGTTGATATAATAGTATAAGTGGCATAGCCAAATAGGTTTCAATAACCTTAGTACGTAGGCTTTCACGGCCGGTGTCATTATGATTATCTTCCAAAACGTCCGGGCTAAAAGGCCGTGGTCGAGTGCTTGAAATACTGCTAAACGTTTCGGCCGCACCACCGGTGGCCATCTTCAGTAGCGAAAAATTGTGTTCGAATAGATGACACGCCGAACACGTCTCCCAATGAACTGGGAACAAGCAACAATGAGTTACGGCTACGATGCCTCTATTTATAACTTTTTGGCCGCTTAAGGTGTATCGCGCGGACCAATGAGAAGCCAGCTCGTCATTCTCGATTCTGATTGGCCATGGAAAATAAACCATGCCAGACACTATTTAAGGAGATGCTTTCACCTCGGCGGTTCATAGCGACGGACGCATTCTTATGAATATGGATGGACTCCAGATGCAGGCGAGTGAAGTAACCCCGGACAGAAGACAACACGCGGGCTTCATCAAACATCACCCGGTGATCGTCGTGGGAAAGAGCGTGTTCAGCAACTGCGGACTTTTCCGGCTGGCCCAGGCGGCAGTATCTCCGATGTTCAGAGAGGCGCGTCCGGACACTACGCTTCGTGGTGCCTATGTAGACCTGGCCACACGTACAAGGAATACTGTACACCCCGCACGACGAGAGTGGATCCCTGGCGTCTTTCACCGGTCGCAGGAACTGTTGGATCTTTTTGGTTGGCTTAAAGATCGTCCTTAAGCTCTCGTCCTGGATTCCACATAGGCACCACGAAGCGTAGTGTCCGGACGCGCCTCTCTGAACATCGGAGATACTGCCGCCTGGGCCAGCCGGAAAAGTCCGCAGTTGCTGAACACGCTCTTTCCCACGACGATCACCGGGTGATGTTTGATGAAGCCCGCGTGTTGTCTTCTGTCCGGGGTTACTTCACTCGCCTGCATCTGGAGTCCATCCATATTCATAAGAATGCGTCCGTCGCTATGAACCGCCGAGCAGGTAGCACTGTAGTAGCGGGGCGTCTTTGCACCCGGTGCATGACTGCAGCATCTGGGACGAGCCCAATGGCTGCCTGTGGATAGACATAGTTCTGGTTCATTCGACAGGTAACCTAGAATAAAATAGGGATGGACAACCGCCAACCAGTTAACTGAGAAGGCGGGGGAGAAAGGTTTTCAATTTTTATTTATTTTAAATATTACAGCAATCAGTGGGCACTGCCGCAAGGACGGGTTCAGGCGACAGATGTCGCGCGTTCCCAGTCCTGCGTGCAGACGCCGTGAGGCGTCGGTCGCTCCCCGCGAGGCAGAGAGCCTCCGTGCCAGTGATAGCGCGTAGCAGCGGCATTCAGCGCGGTCGGCATACTAGGAAGGGAGGAAGGAAACAGCTTTGCAGGTAAATTCTGGGGCATGGGCAGATGGTGAGTATACAAGTGAGGTTTAAGCAGTTTACTTAAACTTATGGCGGGTCATCGAGAATCACCCGAGGGCGTTTGACCCGGACAGGGGGAGGTGGTTGCGTGGTGCTGATGGTTCTGAGGTAAGGGAAGGAAGAGGTCTCAGCTGCGGCAAAGAGAGTCGCAGCTAATGACCAGACAAAGGCTGAGAGAGCAGGAACTCGTAGACCTCCTCGAATTAGACTGTTTCTAACAAACCAAGGAGATCCCGACAAGGAACGGAGGGTTCTGGATTGGAAACTTTCCAGCCTACGCCTGTTGGTGGCGGAGGCAAGTGACCACCATACAGGTGCCGCATAGGTCAATACAGACCGGAGAAACAACAGATAGAGGGTAACTTTCGTGCGCAGCGCCAGGGGGCTGCGGCACGCGAGGTATGGGTAAAGTTTGGCTCGGACGCCGCGAGCCTTGGCAAGGGTGTCCGTCACGTGGGCGTTGAAGCAAAGGCGACGATCTAGCCGAACGCCTAGATACTTCACCGACTCTTTGTAGGCGATAGGCCTCCCTTCAAGGGAGAGGGGCTGGCATCGGGAGATGGACTTACGAGTGAAACAGATCGCCTCGGATTTCTCCGTGTTGATCGTCACCCGCCATTTCCGTAGCCAGTCCGGAAGCTGGTCCAACTGACGCTGCAACTGTGTACTCGCAAAACGCGGGGACACAGAGCTGTAATGATACATTGCATCGTCAGCGAACAAAGACAACGTGACTCCGGGCAAAACAGGCAGGTCGTTCGTGTACACGAGGTACAGAACGGGGCCGAGGACAGATCCCTGGGGTACGCCAGCGGCGACAGGACGAACTGCAGAGCAGGTTCCGTCGACGCTCACCCTGAAGGTTCGGTCGCTGAGATACGACCGGAGGAAAAACACTATGGACGATGGTAAGGGGGAGTTGGCGAGTTTGAAGAGAAGACCTTCGTGCCAGACTTTGTCGAAGGCCTTGCTCACGTCCAGCAGTGCGGCGGCCGTAGCCGCTCGCCTGTTGGTGGCGTCAGAGAGTTGCGTTACCACGCGGACTAGTTGAAGCGTGGTCGAGTGCTCTCTGCGAAACCCGAACTGTTCGTTGCGGATAAAATTATCCAACAACGGCGAGATGCGGGCCAGCAGGAGCCGCTCGAACACCTTCGAGATAACTGGCAAGAGAGATATTGGCCGATAGCTTTCAGGAAGCATGCGCGGCTTGCGGGGTTTAGGAATCATAACGATGTTGGCATTTTTCCACAGGCGGGGAAAGTACTGTAGCCGGAGACAAGAGTTGAACAGCTCGAGAACGAGGTCAACGCCTGAGGCCGGGAGATATTGTAATGCAGCGGCCCCGATCCGGTCAGGACCGGGGGCGCGACGGCGGTTTAGTCGACAGACAGACGAAACGAGTTCGTCTCTGTCGAACGGGAGGTCTGGGCCAGCGGGAGGGCGAGAAAAATAACCAGATAGGAAGTCCCGGACGTCTGCCGAGTGGGCAGGGTCCGAAACGCCTCGATGAACGGTAAATTGCGACTCCATGCAGTCGGCGAAGACCTCAGCCTTGCCTTCTGATGAAGACACAATCCCGTTCGGGGTTTCCAGCGGGTTGCGAGTTCTCTTCTCGCGGGTCAGTCTACTCACCGCTCTCCAGACGGAGGCGTGGTCGACTTCAAGAGACTCAAGGTATGAGTCCCATCGATCAGAGTTTACGTCCCGCAGTAGCTGCTGAACGTAAAGGGACTGTTGTTGAAATCGTCGCTTAACGACTGGGTCTCGGGTTCTTTGCCATCTGCGGCGGAGCTGGCGCCGTAGCCAGATGGCGTGGAGTACTTCCGCAGGTAAGGCCGATTTACGATGATTCACCTCGAGTGCGTAGGTGTGTCGATCCATGACACCTTGGACCAATTCCTGAAGATTTGTGGCGCGGAGATCCAGATCGTCACGAGTGACGATTGGGTCCGCCGGGAGAGATGGTAACCTTTGAGAGAGCTCGTCATGATAGGATCGCCAGTTGACTCTCCTAACAATCTGAGCGGGGAGTCGGGGTGACGCCGACAGCTCTCGAACAGTTATAACAAGGGGATTGTGATCGGACGAAAGGTCCGACACAGACGAGACCTCGATGTTGCGGGCAACGTTCTTGACAACTACTATGTCAAGAACGTCCGGCCGATGGCCGTGAAAGGGGAAGTAGGTAGGGTCTTCAGGGCCGATGACATTAAGTGCCGGGTCGCCAGAGACGAACCGGAACAGAGAATTTCCATAGGCATTGACAACGCGGCTGTTCCATGAAGGGTGTTTGGCGTTTAAGTCGCCGGCTACAATGGTTGAGAGGGGGTGGTCGAGGAGGGCGTCCCACTCCTCGGGCGGTGGCGGAGTTCGCCGGCCAGGCCGGAGGTACGCAGAAACAACGCGCAGCTCCGATCCGCCAGCGTCCACCGCCACCGCGCAGCCTTCAATAATAGATGTATCTAGAGGAGGCAAAAGCCTGTGGGATATCCGCCTGTGGACTAAAACAGCTGTGCCCCCCGAGAGGGGACAGCGAGGCCGTAGGGGACGATCCTGACGATAACAGGCATAGGCAGGAAGGGAAAACGAGTGGTAATGAGCCAGATGAGTCTCGGAAAGAAGTATGATATCAACATCATACTCCGTTACGAAAGTCATCAGTTCAGATCGCCTGGGGAGTAGCCCGAAGGCATTCCACGCAACGATCCTCAGGCTATTAGCCATTTAGGGGGAGTAGAGGAAAGAGGGCAGCTAATGATTGGAACACCAGGGCAAGCACAGTGGTAGTGTCGCGAGCAGTCCTGATGGATGCAACAAGATTATCTGCCCAGGCAGTCAGGTGATCCGCCGAAGCCCGGGAAGATTCCCGGGATTCAGGAGGACAAGCCTGACTGACCTCGACAGGGGTAGCAGATGGCGCTGGGCTGGTGGTCTGAGTAGTAGACTGCTCGCTGGAAGGTTGAGGACGATGGCTGGGGGCGGGGCGAGCCCGCGGAGAGGGTACAGGTGGAACCTGTGATGATGTAGGTCGGCCGGCGGAGTTCCGGCGACGACGAGAGCGCTTTGATTTGCCCGATCGGGCTGGAGGCGGGGCTGATTTAGCGGCCATGGCCGCGTAGGAAGGTGCGGGCGCTCCGGTAGGCGCCGGGATTGAGGCCGCTGCAGGCGGCGCCGAAGCAACGACTGCAGGCGAGACAGCGGCACCGGAAGCAACCGGAGTTGCTGCCGGGACCTGGGCAGATGAACCGGTGAGAGGCGGGAAAGCCGCTCGCCGGTTAGGGCCAGGACCAGCTACACGGCCTGCCTGCGCGCCAGGGCGCACAGGAGGTCGCTGCGGTTTCATGGCGGCGATAAAGTTAGGGCAGCCTCGGTAATTAGCCGGATGGGCTCCTTTACAGTTGCAACATTTAGCTGTGTACCCCGTCGTAGGCTTATCACAGCCACGATGAGGTTCAGCACAACGCACGCAACGCGGGGGCTGATGACAGAAAAGACTGCTGTGGCCGAACCTCTGGCAGTTGAAACACTGCGAGGGGCCGGGCCGCGGGTCAAATGTTCTGACTTGCACCCGTAGGTGCAGAAGATTCTGGAGAGTGTAAATCTCCTCGAAGGGGCCTACTTTCAGTAATTTACAAAGAAAGCTGTTGACAGGACGGCGGTCATCACCTTTGCCAACATGCAGGACGCTTACCGCGGTCGGCGCATAGCCGAGCGCAACAAGTTCCTGCCTGATGGCATCAGGGTCGGTAAAGGATGGAATTCCCGACAGAACGACCTTGATTTCACGCTCTGACGGTAGGGCAAATGTATGAAAAGATATCTTACGCTCTGTCAGGAATGACTGAACAGAGCGGAAGTCCGGGATCGTAGCGGTCGCCAGCTTTAGCGAGGGGCCTTGGCACCTCGCCTCGACCTTGACCGAAGGGAGAGCTCGGGATAAGGAACGTAACAGTTCAGAATAATTCCTATTATCCGGAATTACAATAGGAGGAATGCGAGGAGGAGACACAGTTTGGGTGGTAGCTGGATACTCACGTTGCACGCGCTGAGTGCCGCTGTTACCATGATTAGATGGCAGATCTGCAGCTGAGGCGGGCGGCGGAGTTTGGGCCAGTTTTCGCTTGCGTTTGGCAGATTTGCCCTCCACAAGCGAGAACTGTCCATCCCCCGTCCCAACACTGCACATTTCTACCGCACTATGATCACTTTCACTGTCGTGAGGAAGTGGAGTGGTACGGAAGCCGGTTGAGCATGTTTCCATTAAGGAAACAAGCGGCGCCGGCAGAGGATTCGGTGGCGTATTCGACGCCATTTCGGACAAGCCGAAATGAACGTCTACGCAGGTCTAGGATTGAGGGATCACCAGACACTGAAAACTATCCACAGGCACAATTGAACACGAAACAGACCGCACAGCACACGGAAACAAAAACACTCCCGCACTGATTAAATAAAGCTGAGTCGCACTGAACTGTAGGTGAAATCTGTAGTGATGATGATGCTGAATACGATGATGATAAGAAAAATGGTGAAAACTGAATATTTCCGCACAAATTGGAAAAATTTTGCAGAGCAAAAACAGTCACAGCCTACCCGGGCAAATGCTCTAGGTAGACTCTCGGTGAACCGCCGAGGTGAAAGCATCTCCTTAAATAGTGTCTGGCATGGTTTATTTTCCATGGCCAATCAGAATCGATAATGACGAGCTGGCTTCTCATTGGTCCGCGCGATACACCTTAAGCGGCCAAATAGTTATAAATAGAGGCATCGTAGCCGTAACTCACTGTTGCTTGTTCCCAGTTCACTGGGAGACGTGTTCGGCGTGTCATCTATTCGAACACAATTTTTCGCTACTGAAGATGGCTACCGGTGGTGCGGCCGAAACGTTTAGCAGTATTTCAAGCACTCGACCACGGCCTTTTAGCCCGGAAGTTTTAGAAGATAATCATAATGACACCGGCCCTGAAAGCCTACGTACTAAGATTAAGAACCTCTACGGGGAGGAGGTTTTCAAGAAAATTAAAAAGCTGGAGATGCTACGTAAGAAGAAAGCCAGTCTGCTGTGTTCCTTGGTCTTTTTACTGCGCTGTAGAGACTCGGGAACCGTTCCTAGGTTCCTACGACATAGACACATATTTAATACGCCACAGGCCAACAGGATATACAGGAGAATGGAAAATGCCATGCTGCGTGAGCGCATACACCACACGAGAAAAGAGTTGGCACTAAATGATCAAGACCTGTTGAAGCTGCATTTACATCTCAGCAGTTCCCTCCAGCGACAAGATTGGGAGATGTTGGATGGGCTCACATATAATGCTTTTGAGTCGTGTTATGCCAGTACCAGCCAGAGACAGCGTGACAAATTCGAGCGGTTCACTTCCCAGAACATCAGGGGAAGAATACTGGATAGTGACAGGATGGACAGGATGGTTGTGAATCTATCGAACCGTCAACTAACACCACATGAGACCTCGGTGTTAGCCAAAGGTGAGAAGTTTGCGGTTACCCCGAAGACAGTACCGGTGGAGGAAATAGTTGCGAGCGTGGAGGCAGGCATCCGAGGACTACCCCGAGACCAGGCAGATGAAATACGTTTGGAAGCTTCTAGGGCCCTTAGAAGGGCCGCTCCGCCAAAATGCAATCTTCTGTCGGCGGAGTTGCGAGCCTTGAGGGAATTGAAAAGGGATGAATCCATTGTCATTGTGCCGGCGGATAAGGGGAGCGCCACTGTGGTCTTGAACACCGAAGACTACCAGCGGAAGATTGAAGGTTTATTAGATCCGGCCACTTATCGGAGGCTGAACAAAGATCCGACTATTACTGTTCTAAGAAAAACGGATTCTTTGGTTAAGCAATCTTCTCTGGTGCCTGATGTGAAGACGGCCGTCCGGTGTTCGGAGGCCCTTCCCCCTCGTCTCTATGGTTTACCGAAGATCCACAAGGAAGACGTTCCGCTGAGGCCTATCGTCAGTGCTATTGGCTCGCCTACTTACACTTTGGCAAAGCACCTCACTGGATTGCTCAAGCCGCACATCGGGCAGACGGATTCTTTCGTCCGGGACTCTTCTGATTTCCTTCGGAGGATCCGGGAGTTGGTGCTGGAGCCTGGCGACGTTCTCGTGAGTTTTGATGTGGTCTCTCTTTTCACCATGGTCCCTGTTCAGGAGGTCTTGGGGTATTTGGGTGACCTGTTCTCGGCGGACATCACTGCTTTGTTCCGGCAGGTCCTAACAACAACCTACTTCCAGTGGAATGGCGGCTTCTATGAACAGTTGGATGGCGTCGCGATGGGAAGTCCTGTCAGCCCTGTGGTTGCAAACTTCTATATGGAGAAATTTGAAGAGTTGGCAATTTCATCTGCGCCTCTGAAGCCGAAGTGTTGGTTGCGGTATGTGGACGACACTTTCGTGGTCTGGAGCCATGGGGATGAAGAGTTGGAACGCTTCCTTGGACATCTGAACGCTGTGCACCCGCGCATACAGTTTACGATGGAGCGCGAGAGTGGTGATCAATTGGCTTTTCTGGATGTGTTGGTCCTGAAAAGGACCGATGGCAGCTTGGGACATAAAGTTTATAGGAAGCCAACGCACACCGACAGATATCTGCACAAGTCCTCCAATCATCATCCTAGGCAGAAGAGGGCGGGTGCTGAAGACTCTGGTAGACCGGGCAAAAAGAATCTGTGAGCCCCAGTATCTCGAAGATGAGTTTCGGCATCTCGAGGAAGCACTGCAGTCCAACGGCTATTCTGCTGCGGAGGTTAGGAGAGCTGCCCGGCCGAGAAGATCTGGTAGGCCGGACGAGTCGGTGTTGCCTGAGGTTGTTGGCTCTGCTGTCTTGCCCTACATCCGTGGCGTGACTGACCGCATCGGCAAGTTGCTGAGTAAGCGGGGCGTCAGGACGATCTTTAAGCCAACCAAAAAGATCCAACAGTTCCTGCGACCGGTGAAAGACGCCAGGGATCCACTCTCGTCGTGCGGGGTGTACAGTATTCCTTGTACGTGTGGCCAGGTCTACATAGGCACCACGAAGCGTAGTGTCCGGACGCGCCTCTCTGAACATCGGAGATACTGCCGCCTGGGCCAGCCGGAAAAGTCCGCAGTTGCTGAACACGCTCTTTCCCACGACGATCACCGGGTGAAGTTTGATGAAGCCCGCGTGTTGTCTTCTGTCCAGGGTTACTTCACTCGCCTGCATCTGGAGTCCATCCATATTCATAAGAATGCGTCCGTCGCTATGAACCGCCGAGGTGAAAGCATCTCCTTAAATAGTGTCTGGCATGGTTTATTTTCCATGGCCAATCAGAATCGAGAATGACGAGCTGGCTTCTCATTGGTCCGCGCGATACACCTTAAGCGGCCAAAAAGTTATAAATAGAGGCATCGTAGCCGTAACTCACTGTTGCTTGTTCCCAGTTCACTGGGAGACGTGTTCGGCGTGTCATCTATTCGAACACAATTTTTCGCTACTGAAGATGGCCACCGGTGGTGCGGCCGAAACGTTTAGCAGTATTTCAAGCACTCGACCACGGCCTTTTAGCCCGGAAGTTTTAGAAGATAATCATAGGTTTCAATAACGTTTAGAACAGAGCCAAAAAATTATGTAGGAGGAAATGAAGAGAGAGGAGAACAAAGAATGTCATAACGATAAATAATAATATAACGTCTCTCCTGTCAAGACATTATAACGTAGGGAACCAGTTTAATTGTTCACTGTTAATTAAACTAGCTGCCGTAGTTTGTAAAATTTACTTACCAACAAATTATGACAATGTATATATTAGGATTTTCTCCAAGGTTACATAAATTTATTCACTCTCTGGATATTAGCGAAAACATCTCTTTATTCTTGTATTTTAACTAAGTATATAAAAGTAATAGCTTTAATGGTCATCTTTTTGTTTTTTACTTACTTTACTTTACTTTTAAAAGATAATTCTTATAAATTCTGCATTAAATACTCTTTAAATTGTTACTCTTAGTACAGTAAACCCTCGATTTAACGGACTAATTGGGGCTGAGGGGTGTCCGTTAAATCGAAAGTCCGTTAAATCGCAAATTTTTTTTTTGAGGATATATTTAAGTCAAATAGGCCTATAACACTTGAAATTTTAATACTATTAATATCATGCAAATACCGTATTGTTCTGAATACAAGCCGCACTTTTTCTCCTAAAAACATGGTCGCTAATTTGGCCTGCGTCTTGCATTCGCGCACTAACGAAATTCGAAGTTATACCTGACTTCTGGCGGGACGAACGCTTTTGGTATCTGTGAGTTGTTTACTGCGTAAGCAACAGCAGTTTGCCTGGCTGTTGTTAACTCTGGCATTATGATTTATGACTGCAACCGTACGTTTTAACAGCAAACTGAACAAAGAATAGGAAGAAAAAGTGTAAGTGCGTGCTCGCACCCTTCTGTAGGCAGCAAGACAAAGGATGAGTAGAGGGGGTGTGAATAACATGTTTCTAAATAACGGGTAAACTGCCAGTGTGGTTTTCTATTGTAACAGCGACAACATCGCTTATCTGTATTTTAATACGTACTATTAATATCATGCAAATACAATGTTATGTACACACCTTTATTTATTCTGGATAAAAGCATCAAGAGTCAGTTGTTTTCCACTAGAATGTTGCTTCTTTATTATTAAAGATCTAAACTGTCTAAAATGGTCATAATAAGCACACACTTCCGGATCTGAAGACTCCCCAATGTACGCGATAATTTCATCCATGCTGTTTCTTATCGCTGATAATTTAGGGCCTCCTGTAACAGATGTTTCTTCATCGTTATCATCTCCATCTTCCCACATGTTAATCTATTTGTGATGCCATGTCGTTTACAAAAACGCCAAAGCCACCCATCACTCGCCTGAAATTGGATACCAATATGTTTCGCCAGTTTATCAGCAGCAGCCCGCAACTCCACACTACGAACAACGACGCCACTAGAACGTTGTTGAATAAACCACTTGTACACAGCATCCTCTAATTGTTTGTGTTTGTCTAATTTAATGTGTTTTCTTTCTCCCTCATTCTTCGAACTATCAACACTGTACTTTAGCGAAAACTGAATAAGTTTATCTTTATTCTTTCGAATGTCTGAAACGGTTTGTTTCTTTACACCGTACACTTCACAAACATGTGCAACAGACGCGCCACCTTCAAGTTTACTTATTAGTTCAAGCTTTTGCTTTATACTCAAGTTCACACGTTTTTTTCGTAACGCCAGACATACTTATGCTGTAATTCACTAATAAAGTAATGGACCTTGCTGTAACAACGCAAGTATAAACTCGTTAAGACTCTCTATTTAACACGTGCAAGGTTCGTACTATAGAAACACATGTAGCGTACACGCTGTATAAACTGATGCGACGCTGTACGAATGTGAACTGCGCGTGCATACGAATTATCACGAAAATAGCCGAATATTCAAGAGTGAAAATACGTTGCTATGGTTATGAACTACCACCAAATTTAAATCACAACCATGGACTTCAAAAACTTAATCGTGATTTTTTCGTGTCAAAATTTTTTTTTAAAATGATAATGTTTTTAGGCTGGGGGTCATTCCACAAAATGCGTGATGCAAAATGTGTAACGTCATCGAAAAATGTAACGCTCCAGGTGACGTTAGTAATAAATAAATTTGGTCACAGTGAAATAAGATGCATATCAGTGTATATTGTCAGTGTTAGTCGTCGTGATGTCTTCCACTGAACGTGTGTGACGTCTGCGTCAACGACAATGCAACGCAAAGACGGGGATCGGGGATCGTGAAGAATTAAATGAATTCTTATCTAATTCTTATCTCCGTTCTCATAAAATACAATTGGAGATGAGAAAATTTGCGTGTTTCAAAACAAGAAACGAAAGAATACTGCGATAGCCAAGCAACATCGCCAGAACAGGAGAGCCTGCAGTTTATGCACATTATACGCCTAAAAACATTTTCATTCTTTTTTTTTTTTTTTGTCTGTTAAATTCTGTCCGTTAAATCCGAAGTCCGTTAAATCGAGGGTTTACTGTATCTCAAAATCATACAGCTGTGTATTATTTCAATTACCACGGATCCGGGCTTTAACTTTGCAAAATGCTAACATATCTCAACATCATCCAAACTATTTGAAGAATAGTCTGATGTAATTTTCAGAATTACTTTATCTTTAAACATCATCAGGTTATTACTATAGCATTACAGAAATTATAAACATTTATATGCTAAACTTTAAGTGATCTAAAAGTCTTTACAAGAAACTTTACTGTTCTTTTTGTTGCGGTTTTAAAAAAACAAGTTATGCACAGAAGTTATGGTTTAATATCACCTGAATATAACGTGAGTCTGCGGTGGGTGTTCTAGATGATCCTCTTCAGTAGGTCTTCTTGGGTGTAGTTCGTTGTTCATCTGGATCATCCATTTAGTTGGTTGTTTCCGAATTGTAGTCTAGGTCATGACGGTTGGATTCTGCTACTCGAAGTTCTTACGGTTGTTGTAGTAACTTTTCTCCTG
The DNA here is from genome assembly GCA_034769895.1 of Magicicada septendecula. Taxonomy (NCBI): domain Eukaryota; kingdom Metazoa; phylum Arthropoda; class Insecta; order Hemiptera; family Cicadidae; genus Magicicada; species Magicicada septendecula. The sequence goes on along the minus strand of CM068371.1, from coordinate 63,298,381 downwards.
GTGTTGGTTGTTCACTTTTACATTTAATTTGTTTTTATTTTAGCAGCACTGATGTTTACTTTTACATGGTAAGGAACATATCTTACCGCTTACTGTTCGTAAAGAGATGTGTTTTTTATATATTATTAATATTTCCTCCACGTACTACATTACTAGTTTTTGAGTTTTACTAACGCTACATTGAATTAAATCGATTAGAAGAATTAACGTTTTGTTACATCGTTGTTTAGCGACATACACCTAAGTGTAACTTTACAACACATTTTCGACCTGCTTACATGTCGAAAATTCTCCGGCGACTGGGGCTAGTTTAGCGGCAGGGAGTCTGTAAGCTGGCGCGGTTTACGCGCTGAGAAAAGTAGTTCGTTCCTTTATTATTATTAATTGTCCGTTAATTAACTAGTATCAGTTATGCTACATTTTGTTTGGAAGTTAGATATTTCCTTTATTATTAATACGTCTTTTATTTAATTAGCAGTATTATTAGTTTTCGCTTAATAACCTTGTACTTTGCATGTTCGTACTGGACTCTTTGCACGTTGATACAGGTATCTAGGTACAGATAAGGGTGGATTATACTCTCACTAGTTATAAGAACAAAAAATTAATTTGTGTTATTTAAATAATTTTTAAATCGTCACAATAATAAATTAACATTTTATTTCACTTGATATATGTGCGTTAGAATAATCATTTCAAGTACCTGATTTCATTTTCTGTGCTGGTAAATTCGCTGTACGAAATAGGGTTACACCACTAGACGATCAGCCAGAGAGTGACAAATAAAAGATAAGTGGGAGTTTGTGATCATTTTATAATTAATTATTTTGAAAGTAATAAAACACGACAAATGGTGCCGTGACCAGGATTTGGAATAAATAATGTATTTATTCCAAATTGGCCTATTTTAAAGCACAGAGAATGGAATAGGGTCGAATCAGAATATGTAATAACTTACGTAAAATTTACGTAACATATGCAAAATAAAATTACTAGGTGTTGATAAATTGTGCATGTTAGATTACAAGTAAAATTTAATAAGTATCTATAATATAACGCGCTAGGTAGTGTGTCCGTCATCGGTATGTTACCATAGTAACAAGTAAATAAACAAATGATATTTACCTCCATCGAATATAATCTCAGAATCTGCTGAACCGATTTCAATGAAACTTTGCACGCTGATAGCAGGTACCCAACGGAAGGTTTTCCACTTTATCTGATAACGATAGGTTAAAAAGAACCGAAGTTATTGCAAAAAAACGCATTTTTTTAAACCCGCGGCTTCGATCGCGAATAACGATAGGTTAAAAAGAACTGAAGTTATAGCAAAAAAAACTCATTTTTTTAAACCCGCGGCTTCGATCACGAATATTTGTATATATGATTGTTGTGGTAACTGTCGAGTTGGTAAATTGCTAATGGTACATCTGTATTAATAATATTCTTATGGAATTCTTATCAGCATATTGAATTCGTATAAACAATACAATAATTCATTGTTTGATTATATTGTAACATTGATTATATAGTACACGTTGATTCTGACAAACCATACTCTTCGACATTTGAATATTCAGTAGGCCTATGTGCACTAGGAATAATTAATTGTCGAGAATTATACTTAACCTACTTCATCGAGAATTATGCATGAGTGTCAGTGATGTAGTATCAGTGCCTTTTTTCGTTAATTTTATGTCATCGGTAAGTAATATGTGCAGTATGTATTGTATTGTATAAATTATTAATTGCCCCCTACAGATTTATTAGTATAGATCAAATAAATAAATTTCCCTTTTTTTAGCTTTGCAATGCCAAAAAGACGATCATGTTTAGGAAGATCTATTGCTGCTGCGGAAAGAAAGAGGCGTCTTAGAGCATCTGAAAATGACGTCGAAGGAGTCGAAATGCAATCAGCTCCTGGAAACTCTTCAGAAAGATCTGAATTAGAAGAAGTCTCATGGGTTGAAAGTCCTACGATTCATGAAAATAGATTAGCGGCACAAAGACGCAGGCAAGCGACTCTCAGATCACAAGGTCCTACTTTACGATGGAATGCAAAATTAAATAGTTGTTTCAAATATAATCCAGTTATTAACTACGCGAATGAAACAGATATCGGGTTACCGAGTATGGTTTGCCCTCATTGCAAAGCTTTAAAGTGGAAAAATGAACCACATGGATTATGTTGCTCTGCAGGAAAAATGCGATTAGATCCCATACTTCCTCCTCCAGAACCGTTAAAATCATTATTAAATGGAGAACATCTTTTATCGAAAAAAATTTTGAATGCATTAAGATCGTACAATTCAGCTTTTCAATTTATATCATTTGGAGTCAATGAAATAGTCGACGGGAGCTTCATGCCTACTTTCAAACTTCAAGGGCAAGTATATCACCTCATGGGATCATTAGGCTACTCCCCACACAAAACAAAGTACCAAAATTTCTACAGGTGTATTTCATAGCTGATTATTTACAGCAATCTGAAACAAGAATGGATCATATTCGTAACTTGGATAAGCCATTAGTAACAGAACTTTAAAATTTACTTCATGCAATCAACCCATATGTTAGTGAACTGAAAAATGCGTTTGAATTTGTAACATCTGCGAATAATAATCAGTAAAATATTGTGATTCATGCTGATCGAACAGAAAATAATGAAGAGCACAGGGGTCGCTACAGTGCACCGACAACTAATGAGGTGGCAGTAGTTTTAGTTAACCAGGAATGCGATAAACTCGATATAATCCGTGCGAGGGATCATAAGCTACATCGAATTGCAGAAACGCATCGAGCTTATGATGCTTTACAGTACCCTTTAATGTTTTGCAGAGGAGAAGATGGTTATCATTTTACATTAAAATTAGTTGATCCTCAGATTGGGTTACAAACTTTTAACTCGACAGTTACCACAACAATCGTATACAAATATTCGCGTGCGAAGCCGCGGGTACCTGCTAGTTTAATAGAACAGTATAAAATGTCTGATAACGAAAAAGAAATTAATCTGATAGACTCAGTTATGAATGAGAGTTGCCTTGGGTCAATGGACCCGTCACCGAGTGTGAGTGAATTAAGCCAGCCAGTGCCAACAGCTGACTCGAGTAGGCAATCAGTAACTAACGCTGACCTAACCGAATCAATTATAATGAATAATGTAGAAGCAAAATCTACTCCTGTAGCGATAAAAACAAATATAAAAGAAAAAGAGTATTCAATGGATGATATATTCAATTTTATGAGAGCAATGTTTGATGATATTAAGCAGTGTGAATATTAAGTTAGAAAGTAGCTTTGATGTAGTAAATTGTCGTTTTGATGCCAATGACGAAAAGTTCGATAATAAATTTGATAAATTGAATAATGAAATTAAAGAAATAAAGAGTAGTTTCGAAGTACAGAATAACAAATTTGATGAGTTAAGAAGCGAATTACATAAACAAAAATTAAAATGTGAAGGAAATTTCAATGAATTAAAAAAGCAAAATAATGAATTAAAAAACGATATTAAAGAAATCAATAAAAATATTGAGAAAACCAATGAGATATTTACCAGTAACGTTAGCAAATTAGAACGAAATATTGAGAGAATGGGAGTGTGGGTAATAAATACAGGTAAGAGCAAAATAAATGAAAACAACGGATATATATGTAGTAACCGTAGTGGTGGTAGTTTAGATGCAAACAGGTAGTGGTAGACAAGGTGAGTACCGATAATTATAATAATGAGTTAACAAGTGATAACAACGAGATAATTAAAAATGTGTTAGAAAATAAAGTGAATAATAATAGTGGAGATGAAGTTTTAGTGGAAATAGAGAGTAGCAATAAGATAGTGGTTGAAGAGAGGTTGGGTTTACAAAGGGCAAATTTTCCCCGTGATTTAAATGGAGTCAAGACTCCAATAGTGAGTAATGAGGCCAGAGTTTCCTTCCATGGTTATAGAGACAAGGTGTCTCTAAGTAGGTCCCCTTTTGTGTATCATGAGTTCCCTGAAAGAATCAGGATGGGTTATGATAACGTTATGTTGCCTTTTGTGTGGAGTGATAGAGACAAAGTGAGATGGTGTCATGATGAGAGGTATTGTGAGAGAGTGGTAGAATTATTCACATTGAAAGAGAGAGAGATAATATTATTTGATGTTGTTAGAAGTTACGAAGAGCTACTAGAGAAATTAAAGAGAGAGAGAATTAGTACTATTGTTGACTTACCTTCTTATGAAGATAGTGCAGAAATAAATAATGGTAACGTTGATAATTATATTGAATGCTTACCTGTGCATATACGTGGAGTATTGATAATAGATGATTCTGAAATTGAGAGGTTAAACTACTTAGGGGTGATAGATAATAATATAGGTGGTCACAAGACCAAAATCAATGATTTAGACAGGGTATATGATTTGATAATAATGTGGGATAATCCAGTAGATTATTATGTGGGTTTTACGGAACAGTTTGAAATGTTAGAGAATTATTATATAAATAATAATAATGAAATGAGTGTGAGTAAAGATGATAATTGTTATATAAAAATAAGACTATTATACGATGATGGGGGTTAAATAAAAATTCAGTGAAGGGACATTTTAAATATTTTAGTTTATGGTAATGACCTGGCTAAATTAGGAAATGAGGTGTGGTAAACAGAAAAATGATGACAAGAAATTGTAAATAAACTGATAGTGAAATTAATTGTTAGTGTTGTTGATAATGATTTTATATGATTTAAACTTGATAATAAATAGTGAACGAATAAATGTAAAATGTAGTTAGTTGTGGAGTCATATGATTGTTAAAATGTTTCAGAGGACACATGGAGTTGTGTACATGATCTGGTGGTGATAAATGTTTATAATTTTGTGTCTATGACAGTATATGAGTGATGCACTGTAAGTATGAAGTTTATAATGCAGTTTAAATCAAATAGAATGTTTTAATGTTTGAATGATAAATTTTAAATATGTTGAAAATGTTTTAAATTAAATGATGAATAGAAGTTCATAATTGACTTGTAATAATAAAATGTAACGGGATGAAAGGTTTATGGAGTTTGAAACTAAACCTAAAATTGAAATGTTTGTAATTTTATTCAGATGCAGATTAAATGTTTATTTTAATGGAGTGAGAGAGTGAATCCTTTTTATGAAATGGTCAATTATTTTATTAAATGTAATTAAAGATTCAATCGTTAGTTGATGATAGCCTATGTAAGTAGGAATAGAGTAATTTACGGGAATAAGTAAATGTTTTGTTGTACTCACTATTTTATGTTAATAAAAGTCAAAGTAGGAAAGTTAAGAAAGCAAATGAATGGTGCTAGAGCACGTAACCAATTTCATGTAAGGAAAATTGTGAATTTCAAATGTAGCTATGTCACGTATATGTATTTTACTTGTGATTCCCCAACTTTTCGGGCGGTCACGGCCTCACTGAACCCTGACCGTGGAAGGTTTAGCTTTGACAGCTATGCTCGGGGCTCATTGCGTCACGTTCTGCCTTAACTGGCCGTAGCTGTTATCGTTGTGAGAGGTGAATTTAGAAATTGACAGGCGGGTAACTCAGGGGAATCACCAAACTATGGAAGAGCGGCTATCACCCTGTTCGCGTAGGAACAGTAAAACAGGTGATAGACCCGCATTAAGGTTATAAAGTTATAAATATGTAAAATCGGATATTTTGATATCTGGCAGTTTAACATGTAAGGCCGAAGCAAGGACAGGAGATGCCAAAATTCCTCCTCAAATTCAGTCCTTGTGGAAGCAACTGGACGCCACAGTCCAGGGGGGGCCATAGTGTGTGTGGTAGGGAGGTTACTCAGGGGAGTAACGAATTAAAACCTTAAACTGACGTAAACTGAATGGGCTGATAGGCTGATCAAACGATTTTATGTTGAATCAAGAGATATTATGCCCAAGGGCAGATTATTACAGTATATGATTTGTACGAAAGTAGTTGACTGAAATATGTTTTGCTTTAATCATTAATTAAAAGATATTAACGACTTTTATCATATGTTTTGCTCTCTATGATATTTTATAGATGACTTTACTGGGTTTTGAAAAGAGTATTTCTAGGAGAGAAGGTGTTTATTGTGTTTTATTATGTTATTATTTTACTATGTTAGAGTGTAAGTATTATAAACATATGTCATGTATTTTACATTGTATAATTTTGAAGTGTATCTAAGGTAAGGTCATTCACCTGACCCAGAGAGATCAGCTGATGATTGGGGTTAGATATGTAATATATGCCTCATAATTGATTTGTAGTTTGTTTATATAAGTAAAGGAGGGAATAATAAATTTTAATAACAAGATAATTCTTTTTGGAAATTAGATTAAAAAAAAAAATTTCGTTGCAGTAAAGAAGTTTATGTTAAATTTTGAAGTTCACTATCAGTAGAAAAGAGATCAGCTGATTCATGATGTATATCTTATGTTATCTTTGTAATCAAGTGTAGCTATTTTTGAATATATGGTAGAAATAGGTTGTTTATTATAATAAATTTGTTTATTATTGTATTGTTTATTATATTATATTATTATATTGTTTATTTGTTTATTATAAGTGTGAGTAATATAAGAAGAATAAAGTAAATGCATTTGTAAGATTTTGGAAAAATTTTTAATTTGCAATGAAATTAAGGAATGGAAAGAAATAAAGTAGACTAACGTGGATGTGGATTTTGATAATAGACCTAGATTGTTTTCACTAGTGGAATAAAATTTAATTAATTGCATTTAATTTGAAATAATATCAGAAAAAATTTTGTTGTTTGGAAAGGGAGAATTACTTTGTGTAGAAGCAATTATAGAATGCTTGTGAAGTTTATTTTAATACAAATGGAGGTAGTATGTAGTCGATAATGAAAATGTGTATGCACCCAGTATTTTGCTAAAGGCAACCCAGTATGAATGTAAGGGGGAACATATCGGTTGAGGATCTCGTATGGTATAAGGCCAGGTGTTGATTTTTTGACGGAATGATACAAGGTTAGGTGGTACTATGGTGAGTAACTGCCCGATTTTACGGTGTTGGGATCTCGTCCAGAGAAGTCCAGTAATCTCATGCAGGTGCAGCCATAGTCGCCGAGCTAGGGGGGTAGTTTACCCATGAAGTGTTAAGAATTAAAGGGGGGTTGTTGGCGCCATATCCTCACCAATCCTCTTAGGGGTTAGCAATGAGAGTTTTTCTGTTTCGGCAGAAAACCTCTCATGGGGGGGGGGGTATTGTAACGGGACAAAAAGGGGAAACAAAATTGTAAAATGTGATTTGAATATTTTATGTCGCCCAAGTGTAGCATCGAGACGGGTGTGAATTGGCATTGGAATGTGCAGTTTGCAAAGAGGGAGCGCCCGCGCTTCAACCGCGCACACAGTCGGCCAAGTTTCTCACGCTAACGGCACGAACTGGTACATTCTTTCTGGCCCGGTGCGTGGAAAACAACTGCAGTCGACGAATAACATCTGAAGGCAGCGGACGCAAGCAGTGGTGTATGACACCGACCGGGCAAAGTTTTATCTCGTCCGCCTATAAAAAATGGTAAAATAGTTAAAGCAGTCTACTAAGAAACCTAGAAAAGTGAGAACTATTTTCGGACATGTGAGTGAATAAACCCACAGAGTACAACACGGGTCTACCAGGACGTACAGAGAAGTAACAGTGCAACTTTCTTCTTAATTCTTGCCGAAATTATGTAAAATTTTTATAAAGCGCTAAATTTAAAGTATGGGGAAAATTTAAATATGTGTGTATGAGAGAATGAGCAAACTGGGCTGCCTTATATAATCCAATTAAAATATAAATAAATATGTAATGTTGATATAATAGTATAAGTGGCATAACCAAATAGGTTTCAATAACGTTTAGAACAGAGCCAAAAAATTATGTCGAAGGAAATGAAGAGAGAGGAGAACAAAGAATGTCATAACGATAAATAATAATAAATTAAGTTTTTATTTCACTTGATATATGTGTGTTAGAATAATCATTTCAAGTACCTGATTTCATTTTCTGTGCTGGTAAATTCGCTATACGAAATAGGGTTACACCACTAGACGATCAGGCCAGAGAGTGACAAATAAAAGGTAAGTGGGAGTTTGTGATCATTTTATAATTAATTATTTAAAAAGTAATAAAACACGACAGTGTCTCACACTTGGGATATCGCTATTAATAAGGTACGTTTTATTAACCTTTATTTGCTTCTCTTTAATGTTAATTACTTGTTTATGATTATCGTTAGTATGGTAATTACGAAAGTCTGTTCTCTCTTACTTACAATTACAATTGTTTGTTCAGAAACCATCATTTCACATATTTGTTCCGTTTGTTTAACAATTCTTTCACATACATTTTCTGTGATAGTCTCAATATGTGAGTTGGTATCACCAACCTTTTCTGTTAATTCTTTCACTTTGTTCGTTATTTTTATGGTTCCTGTTTAAAATTTTCAGTCTGTTGTTCTAATTTATTATTTATTTCATCCTTCATCTGGACATTGTCTTGTCTTAGCTCATTTAAATTTGCTGTTATATTTTCTGTTTGTTTTGTGCTTATCTCATCTACCCAAGCACGCATCATGGTCTGAAATGCTTCCATGTCTAAATTTCCTGGAGTCGTCATGTTGGATTATTAAAATATTTATTTATAATTTATTATTATTAGTGAACCGTATGCAAGCTTTTATTTATTTGCTGTTGAACTGTTATTTATTAATTTATTTATTTTTATTTACTCGTGTTACAATTACACCTGTTTATTTTGGGTGGGGGCCAGTTGCGTTATTACAGTACAATACACATAACAATTTTAAAATACTAACATACAAAATTAATTAAAATATACTATTAGTTATATCATATAACTCATCAACATTGGTAATCATATAGCATAAATTAATTATTAAATGTAGGCGTGTCGGGCCTCACGTTCAAGGGCGACAAAATTATACAACGATACATATATAAACGTTGTTGCACATTTAATATAATTTAAATTTGTGGTGCCCCATGATCTTGGAGCGCCATTCTTATACAACGATACATGTGTACAAATTTATATGTAATTTAATTTGTATAGCCCCACGTTCTTTGGGAGCCATTCTATACAATAATATTTAATATAAATTCGATATACTGTAATTTATGCAGGTTGTATAATGATACCAGGTGTAACTATAATAAGAGTATTTTTATTTATCAGTATTTAAAATTCATATTTATTATTTACTCAATATTATAAATATTCATAAACATCATTAATAATTGTCGGTACGATATTGCTCATTATTAAATGTTTATATCTTATGATATGCAGTGTTACACATATTTAAAAATCTCTTATATCTAGACAGGTTAATAATCTTAATCTAAACATGTTAATAATCTTATATCTAAACATGTTAATAAATTGGTTTATTAATTAAATATAAAATTAAAAAATTTTTTTTTTTTAAATAAATTTTCTTAACTCTGATCTGACCTCTACTCGCTCAGTCGACACCAATGTTTAAAATTCAATTTAAATTTATATTAATTGCTTGTAGACTGGCATTTGTTTTAATATTCAACTTTAAATTAATCTTTTCTATAATTCAAATATCAAATCAATATACTATTTATTTTGATAATAAACTACTTTCTCTACTTTAAATTCTCTTTCATTTATTAATTCTTTTTATATGCGACCGCTCATTCTTACGACTAATCATTTATCTACATTTAAAAATATTATTACTAAGTATAAATTTTTCTTTGTTTTAATTTATTGTCTTTTGATATAGTCTTTATGAGCTCTTTTTCTTTTTTAAAAATCATTTATAATGCATTACGCATGTCACCTCGAGTTCTGATGATCTTACGACTTGTTGTCCGGGGTCCAGCGTTGTCCAGAGTTAGTTGTCCATTCCTCCTGTCCTGGCGTGGTCCTGAATACGTCTAGAGTCCAGCGTCGCTCTCCAGCAGTGTGTGTTCCTGGATATGTGTAGAGTCCAGCGTCACTCTCCAGCAGTATGTTCCTGGATACGTCTAGAGTCCAGCATCGCTCTCCAGCAGCGTGATCCTCATCAGAGAGTTGTTATCTGCTGCAAGGTAGATCTTAAACATCTTCTAACGTCCAGCATCCCTCGTCGCTCTGGTAGCTTTTCCGTATATACTCTGGTAGACTTACTATTTCGTTATTTATTTTTTCCGGAATATTGTCGTGAATTTAACAAACATTATTTCTTTATAAACATTTTTCTTGCCTCCAGAAACGATTAAGACTATAAAAATAGGTAATTACCTTCTGTCAACGTTTCTTAAAATCCTTTTAGGATAACTCGAGTTTCGACACCATTTGGTGTCATCATCAGATCGGATATGAATTAGGTCAAAACATTTTGATGCATATACATCTCGTCAGATATTAAAAAATTAAAAACAACACATAACATTATATAAATAATAAATAAACTATATCACAACAAAATAACATTACAACAATAAAATATAAAAACAACGCGGCCGCAAACGAACCTGTACAGGAACGCCCCCACGGTAAGACTAATCAATGCCGGTTTGACCTTGGTTCAATTCCTTGGTCAAACCGGCATTGATTAGTCTTACCGTGGGGGCGTTCCTGTACAGGTTCGTTTGCGGCCGCGTTGTTTTTATATTTTATTGTTGTAATGTTATTTTGTTGTGATATAGTTTATTTATTATTTATATAATGTTACGTGTTGTTTTTAATTTTTTAATATCTGACGAGATGTATATGCATCAAAATGTTTTGACCTAATTCATATCCGATCTGATGATGACACCAAATGGTGTCGAAACTCGAGTTATCCTAAAAGGATTTTAAGAAACGTTGACAGAAGGTAATTACCTATTTTTATAACATTATTTCTTTCGTTACTGCGACTTGTAATAAAAAAAAAAAATAAAACTGTTTTGCCGATGGACAGCATGTCCGACTGCAACTGTGTCTTGAAATGAAGAGAAGGGTTTTTGGTCGAACCCTTAATTTATACCCTCTCGAGATTCCGCGTCAGTTGTCTCCAAAATCGTCCTGTCGATACCTGCATATCGCGTGACAGCCCCCCATTCCCGAACCTTTTCATCTATTTGCAATTATTAGCAAATAGCAATGTTTTGCACGGAATCGAGATAGCACAAATCATAGCTAATTCGATTAAGCACTCACTATATTAATTTGAGTGTCTTAGGGTAATTTGCGTATTTTTTGGCACGTTTATTTTGCACTGTCTTCGCATAGCGTGTTCTATTAACGTCATCTTTTCACTGGGGATAACTATAAATTTTATACACACTTTGGTGCCTTTGGTTTGTTCATACACTAATTAGTTTTCTCACAGTGAATTAAAATAATTATTTTATTAATTACTTGGGGCGGGTTGCTGAGATTCCTGTCTTTGCATGCATCACTAACACACACAAGATACACGTGTAACACACATACAATTGAGCAGGTGTTCACTGCGTGTCGGAACAGGTTAATTTCTCCCCTAATCTAACAATGAAATATTTTTAAAATCTCAGACCTGTCAATTTACCCGTAACTTATACAAATTGTACAAATTTTATATTTATTTAAAATAATGCTTAATACAGCTTATGGCTGTATCGTTGCAATATGTAAATAAGAATGAAAATTGTTATGCTTAAATCAGATTTAATTTTGTTGATGGAGGGTAGATATAGTGAACGAACATTTAATTATTTTAGTTTATGGTAATTACTTGGCTAACTTATGTAATGAGGTTTGGTAGACAATGACATGATATGACGTAGAGTAAATAAATTTGTATTGATGTTAAATGTATTGTGCTAAGGTTATGTTGTTAGTATGTACATTGTATTGTGTGTATAAGCAATGTTTGTAATTTTAATTGAATTTATGACAGTAATAATATTTTATTTGAATGAACAATTGATTTATGTAATTATGAAATTTTATAATGAAAGTAAATTTATTTAAAGTGTTGTAAAAGATGGATTTTGGGTAATGATTTCCTAATAAGTATAAAGCAGGAATTGATTTCAATGAACGGGTGTTAGACATGTTAAGAATTTCTGGAGTAAAAGTGATACAAAAACGGGTAAATAGTAGGGACACAGAAGCGAGAGTGAATGTATGTAGAGAAAGCGAGAATGGTGAAAGTGAAAAGAGAGTGTAGGAGAACAGGGGATATAAGTTTTGTAGTGAGGGTGGAGGTGTAGGGAGTCCCCAACGTAAGGCGTTGTGGCGGGTCGTGAAAAGTTTTAAAGGGGGTTTGCGGAGTTACCTGGAAGGGCCAGGAACTAATAAAGGCATGAATATAGGGTAAGGGAACACACATCCTACGTACAAAGAGGTTATACGGTGCCCTATTTGAAAAGAAGAGGTTCAAGTAGAGTTAGAGAAGGTTGGAGGGAGATATTATTGAGAGGTCGGTGTCACCCTATTTCAAATCCGCTAGTTGTTGATAAAGAATGACAGGAGAGTGGGGTTAGGTCTAAATGCCCGTAGGTAAACCAGATTATTATTTCTGACAGGGAGTCACCCGTTTATTGATAGATGAAAATATTAAATAGAAATTCAGAGTAAAAATTATTATGTAACAGTTGGAAGATTTAATTGAAAAATTGAAATTAAAGTTGTAATGTTTGTAAATTTTATGCAGATTCAGATATGAGATGTGTATGTTAATGTACTAATGGTAATGTTCATTTTGAGTGTTTATTATGTTGTATTATGTTCATCATGTGAAACATAAAGTGTTTAATTAAGTAGGATATAAGTGTGTATAGGTGTAAAACATGTATGTTTTAACTGTTGATTCCCCAATTTCGGGCGGTCACGGTTTCACCGAACCCTGACCATGGATTTTGTAATGTTTAAGTCACCCACTCTTAATTAATTTTAATTTCGTTCATTGTTTTCGTCCGTATTTCGGACGCCATCTTTTTTTTTTGTTACCAACTATAAAGCATAAAATTTACTTACCACTGGGCCAGGTTCGATTTAGGCTAAAGGAAGAACAGAACGGGTTATTTTTAGGAAATAACTCGTTTATTTTTTGTATACAAATGACATTACCCTTTATTTTTTCTCATACACTTGTACATTTAAACCCTTCTTTAAAAAAAATGAAACATATTCGGCCACGAGGTGCAATTGATAAAAACAAGTACAGTAATTATTACCAGCAACATTTTCCTCTCTCCTCAAAAATGGATTATACTAAATCATCAATTTAAACTCTATATCTAATTGATCGCAACCCAGCACTTCTTAAATATATATTTTTTTATTCACACAAACACACACATCCACCCCATGCCCTTAGATATCTCAATTTATAATACAATCAAAAAAATGATGTTGAATTTTGTTAACCCTTGTTAATTTGGTTTTACCCCCTTAATGTTACTTATCTTGAAATTTAGTCCAGAAGACGTCATATTGCTCCACATGCACTACATAGATTATTTCGTATTTTTCACTGACTTTACATGTTTTTAACTGTTAATCCACTCTAATTAAGATTTATATATATTGTTACTTCACATTTTTACAACTTTTTAGTTGTTTGGGCACGCCCAAAATTTTGTCTGCGGACTTATACGGCCATTCTGTACGAGTTGTTATTGCAGACTGGGGCGAAATTTAATGTCTCAATTTCTGAAGTAGTGAGGGAATCACGTGATGTCAACCTTTTGTTCTTATGAGTTTTGAATTCAGTTTTGACGAGAGTATTAATTTGACTCTACATTCCAGCGACGATCTGAAGCGGGGTGGTCTCTGACGTCATATGGTGTGGTGACCTCTGAATTACATAATTTATAGCTCACGCAGCTAAACATAACTGTTCCTCATGCGTCTGGAGTTGACCTTGACATGATTCCACTCATTTCATATTCCGTCGTTATAAAACTTCACAATTATTATTATACTTTTATGTCTCCAATAAAATTTACCCTTTTTATCTATGTATTTATGTTTATGTTCCCAAAATATTAGGTGGGCTTATATGTACCATTACAATACCCCCCCAATGAGAGGTTTTATGCTGAAACATAAAAACTCATTGACACTCTCATACTAAAACTCTCATTGACACTCTCATACTACCTAAAGGGATCAGTCAGGATATGTCGCCACAACCCTCTTTACGTTTTATTAAAAATCATGGTTTACTTACCCCCTGGTCCAGTGACTGTGACCGCACCTGAATGACCTTACTGGACTTCTCTCTCAAGATCCCAACACCGCAAGGCCAGACAGGCACTTGACGCTCCTGCTCTGACGCGCAGGCCAGCTCAGGACCGCCGCCACAGCATCACCAGACACTGAAACATGAAATCAAAATATCAAATAGTGGCCTTGTATAATACCATATCCCTAACTGATCTGTTTCCCCTTAGCTGTGCGCTGGTTTGCGTTAAGACGCACTGAGTTTCTTAACTTCTAACATACATGAATACATATTTAACATAATATAAAACATCTTTTTAAACTTCCATACTAACATTCTGTACCCTTCTCTTGTTAATTCTTGTTCCAAAATTCAAAATATTTCTCCGATTCCATCAGAATTTAAATAAACATTCCCATTACAACATTACAAATACCTTCCATTATATAATTCACTTTTCAAAATAATTAAACTTCATTAATAAAATTCTTATATAGCATATAACACATATAAATCAGCTACAAATTATTTACTTAACAATCGTTAAGCATCTTCATAATACTCCTTAAATCAATACAAAATCATTTAGTTATCTCAATAGATCAACTACATCACCCGAAATCATCAACCTAATTCATTTTAATATTTACTAACTCATTACTAACAATTTAGTAACCTCCTTCTCCATCATTATCTAATATCCCCCCATAACCCAGTTACAATTAGGTAAATAAGCTCATGGGTACACCGGTTTTGGTATTTACCTTGTTGCATAAATGCTGTATTTATGCCCCTGGCTTGTAACGGCCAGCTCCTTTCCACACACACTATTGCTTAATGATGTTGGACTGTAGCGCCCATTTGCGTCCACAAGAACTGAATTTTATTAGGGTGCAAACGCTGCTTACACTGTTCTTGCTTCGGCGTTATATAAAAATTTGGCATTACTGATGTCCGAGGACACCAGTAATCCTACTATAATGATTCATACGCCCTTAATACGGTTCTATCACCCCATTCGGTGGTAGCCGCTGTTCCAAAGTTATATGGATTCCCCTGATGAAAACCCCCTATGTGGATTCCCCTGATGAAAACCCCATGTTAATTTCTAAATTACACCAATTTCAAAGGCAACCAACTATGGTCAGGTTACAATAAGTCTGCCCACAGCTGATTGTCATCCAAAACCATGGTCTGGGCTGGTAAAGCCGGGATCGCCCGAAAGTGGGGAATCTATTTAAAACACATAATACATGTTTAAGATTCCTGCACACTAACATAATAAAACATAGTACACTCATAATTAACATTGCGATTATTACATCAAAATAAACAATTCACCTTTAAATTTGCATATAAAATTATAAACATTACACTTTAATTTCAATTGAACTTTTTACTAATTGACCATCAATTATTTATCATTTACTACACCTTTAAATTCTCAAAAAAATTTTTAATTTGTTATCAACATTCATCTTATATAATATTTCATTTATTATCTCCTTTCAAATGAATTCAATTCTTTCATCAGACACCATTTAATTACTTTAATAAAATTCACAAAGTTGAGTATACTTCACCTTGCTACATCATTACATTTAACATCAACACAAAAGTATTTACAATCCACATTATTATCTGTTATAGTTTACCAAAAATCATTTCATAATACAGTCCATTTCAGAACCACCTACTCACATAATTAAATTTTCATGAACAACAACTGTTTAACCACCATCATCGAATAATAGTCTGGTCTTACGTCTACACAAATCATTTTTTATTAAATACATTATATTATCTCTATCAATATAATGACTATTTAAATTCTCATATTTTTAATATTAACAGGATTATTCTATATTATTAGATCATATAACGTGTCACCATCGAGTATAGTCAAGTCGCCCTTAGTATGATTTGTCACAATTAGGTAATTTCATCATTATTATCATCTGCTGCTATGCCAGTTTCATCAAAAGGTAAGTACTCAGTATCATCAACCTTATCATCATTTGCTGCACTAATTACATCACAAGGTAAGTACTCAATATCATCATCAACTCTCTCTCTCTTCAGACTCTCTCTCAATTCTTTATAATTTCTACTAAACTTAAACAACTCTACCTTCCTCTCTCTCTTTAAATACCTCTCATCATAACGCCATTTCATACTTTCTCTATCATTCCATGCAGAGGGCATTAAATCATAAAAACACCTCCTGGCTCTTCCAGGAACATCACAAAAATTCAGGGAACAACTTGAAGACACCATGTCTTCCAATAAGGGACTCTCGCCCTTCGACAACAACATTTGTAAACACCTTGGTTCACAATAAACCTGGGGAAAATTTACCCTTTGCCCTATTTCCACAAAATAACTCTCTTCATACTCTCTCTCTAAATTATAAACACTTAATTTCTACTCCCATTACTGTCTCACTTTCTCTTACTGTCTCTATATTCTCATCATCACTATTAATTTTCATTGTATCACCCTTAAGTAGCTCGTTTTCAACTATCTTACCACTATCACTTGTTAATTCATTTTTATAACTATCACTTACCTCGTTAATTTATTTCTTCATTATAATTATCATTTATATTCAAATCATCACTTACCTTATTATTTGTACCATTTTCTACCCCCTCTTTTCTCTTTCTACTTTCATTTACTTCATCTTGTACTTGCTTTACAATGGCACTTAAATGTTCATCAACTTCTTTTAAACTCTTATTAATACTGGCATTTTGTTGTTTAATTTCATTTCTAATCTCGTTCAACTTTTCATTGAAATTACTCTTTATCTCCTTAATTTCACTCTTTTGTTCATTAATATGCCTTGATATTGTACATAACATACTCATTATATCATTATCAAATTGATTGTTACATTTTGTTGAGGTTGGAGTTGATTGAGTACTTGAGTCATTTATAGCTGATTCAGTTAGGCTGTTTTCTTTGAACAGATTAACTGGAGTTGAATGAACCCCTGGTTCTCCCACACCAGCCGACTCGCTCATTCCAACTTCAATCTCGTTAGTATCCATTTGAAGTATATAAGTCTATCAAAATAATTACTATACACACTATATATAATTACCACATAACAAAATATTTTCATTAACCTGCTTTACGTTACCACAACAACATCATACGTACATTTATTTATACTTTGTTTTGTTTCCTTCAACAACCATTCTGCTCTCCCATGTAGGTATGTATTTATATAAAATTTATTTATATAAACTGTCACTGGACAAAAGGCTTGCCGCATGACAAATGGCGCCAATCGTACACTCTAGTGTTTTTGGTGGCCCTAAAAAGGACCTTGTGGCGAGAATGCTGATGTTGCTTGTGCCGTGCTAAGATGTTCGGCGGCTGCGCCTGCTGTTCATGGTGTACTACAGTCCTCCTCTTCTTTCGGCACCGGTTGTAGAGTCGGCTGCCGGCCCAGCGAAATCCATCGCTGGCGCGGAACTGGAGGGTGAAGACGCAAGAACACCGGTTCTATTCTTCAGCCGTTCCTTTCGACTGACTCCGCGCCGATTCCGTCCGAGATAGCATTGCATTGCATTATGGATGTGGGGTGTCTTTGCACCCGTGGCTTGATTGCAGCATCTGGAACGTGTCCAATGGCTGCCAGAAGTAAACATAGTGCTGGTACAATGTCGACTGGTTACCTAAAACTGGAAAAGGAAACCGCCAACCAGTTAACTGAGAAGGCGGGGGAGTATAACTTTTATTTGTTTAGTGCACTGCCGCTGGTACCGATTTGAGCAACAGATGTTGCCCGTTTCAAGTCCAGTCAGCAGACGCCCTGAGGGCGTCGGTCGCTCCCCGCGAGGCGGAGAGCCTCCGTGCCAATGATTGATGACTGCGACAAGCAGCCGGCTCAGCGTGCTAGGAGGTGGACAGGAAGGAGAGAAGGACAGTTTAGGTAAAATACTCTGGTCTAGGACTGATGATTACTTGTTTTTGGTTAATTTAAAGAGGATGGCGTTATGGCGGGTCATCAAGAAGCACCCGAGGGCGCTTGACCCGAATGGGTGGTGGTGGTTCTGATGCACTGATGGTCCGTAGGTACGGGAAGGTGGAGGTAGAGGCTTTAGCAAAGAGAGTTAGAGCCAGCGACCGGACAAAGGAAGTCAAGGTAGGGACACGGAGACCCCGTCAAGGATCGGAGTGTCCGGGACTGGAAAGCTTCCAGCCTACATCTGTTGGTGGTGGATAAAAGAGACCACCAGGCGGGTGCCGCATAGGTCAATACAGACCTGAGAAATAGTAGATAGATTGTAAGTTTCGTGCGCATGGCCAGGTGGCTGCGACACGAGAGGAAAGGAGATAATTTGGCTCGGACGCCGCGAGCCTTGGCAAGGGTTTCCGTCACGTGGGCGTTGAAGCAAAGGCGACGATCTAGCCGAACGCCTAAATACTTCACCGATTCTTTGTAGGCGATGGGCCTCCCTGCTAGGGAGAGGGGCTGGCATCGGGAGATGGACTTACGGGTGAAGCAGATCGCCTCGGATTTCTCCGTGTTGATCGTCACCCGCCATTTCTGTAGCCAGTCCGGAAGCTGGTTCAACTGATGCTGCAGCTTTATACTCGCAAATCGCGGGGACAGGGAGCTGCAGTGATACATAGCATCGTCAGCGAACAAAGACAACGTGACTCCGGGCAAGACAGGCAGGTCGTTCGTGTACACAAGGTACAGGACGGGGCTGAGGACAGATCCCTGAGGTACGCCGGCGGCGACGGGTCGAACTGTAGAACAGGACCCGTCGACGCTCACCCTGAAGGTTTGGTCGCTAAGATACGACCAGAGGAAAAACACTATGGGCGATGGTAGAGGGGAATTGGCAAGTTTGAAGAGAAGACCTTCGTGCCAGACTTTATCGAAGGCCTTGCTCACGTCCAACAGAACGGCGGCCGTAGCCGCTCGCCTGTTGGTGGCGTCTGACAAGTGCGTAACAACGCGAACCAATTGAAGCGTGGTCGAGTGCTCTCTGCAAAACCCGAACTGTTCGCTGCGGATGAAACCATCTAGCAGCGGCGAGATGCGAGCCAGCAGGAGACGCTCGAACACCTTCGAGATGACTGGCAAGAGAGAGATGGGTCGATAGCTTTCAGGAGGCTTGCGAGGCTTCGGAATCATTACGATGTTGGCTGATTTCCACAGGCGGGGAAAGTACTGTAGCCGGAGACAGGAGTTAAACAGCTCAAGAACGAGGTCAACGCCTGAGGCCGGGAGATTTTGTAGATCAGCGGCCCCGATCCGGTCAGGACCGGGGGCGCGACGGTGATTTAGTCGGCAGATAGATGAAACTAGTTCATCCCTGTCGAACGGGAGGGCTGGGATTTCGGGAGGGCGTGAAAAATGTCCAGATAGGAAGTCACGGACTTCTACCGAGTGGGCAGGGTCCGAGACGCCTTGGTGAACAGTAAATTGCACCTCCATGCAGTCGGCGAAGACCTCGGCCTTGCCTTCTGATGAAGATACAACCCCGTTCGGAGTTTCAAGTGGGTTG
This sequence comes from Magicicada septendecula, assembly GCA_034769895.1. Lineage (NCBI taxonomy): Eukaryota > Metazoa > Arthropoda > Insecta > Hemiptera > Cicadidae > Magicicada > Magicicada septendecula. Next base: position 63,278,660 of record CM068371.1, on the reverse strand, counting down.
CGAGTTCTCTTCTCGCGGGTCAGTCTACTCGCCGCTCTCCAGATGGAGGCGTGGTCGACTTCAAGAGACTCGAGGTATGAGTCCCATCGATCAGAGTTTACGTCCCGCAGTAGCTGCTGGACGTAAAGAGACTGGGCCTGAAAGCGCCTTTTGACGCCGGGATCACGGGTTCTTTGCCATCTGCGGCGGAGATTGCGCCGGAGCCAGATGGCGTGGAGTACTTCCGCAGGTAAGGCCGATTTACGATGATTCACCTCGAGAGTATATGTGTGTCGATCCATGACACCTTGGACCAACTCCTGAAGATAAGTGGCTCGGAGATCCAAATCGTCACAAGTGACGATCGGGTCCGCGGGGAGTGATGGAAACCGCCGTGAGAGCTCATCATGGTAGGAGCGCCAGTTGACTCTCCTAACAATCTGAGCGGGAGGTCGGTTCGTCCGAGAGAGGAGAGGAGATGAATGCCTCCGATGGCGTGGCGATGAAGAGTGCGCAACATTTTCTGCCGGCCCTGGTTTTATGCACTAACCGGGGTCGCTGGTTGGCTCGCTCCGAGCACGTTGTTGGATTGGCTCACTGTGTCAACTGCTGGTACCGGAGAGCAGATGTTCGCATACCGCTGCCGTCATAACTCCACCGGGTCTTGAATGCTCTCCGGTAGCCAGCCTACTACTCTTCTCCAGATGTTGTGGAGGTGTCTGTTGGACGCCATGTTGATTGGTGTGCCGGCTGGTAGCTCGCTGGCGTGGCTGGATCTTGCATTCGCAAGATGATTTGTCACAGGACAAATGGCGCCAATCGTACAGTTGTGACGGCAGCGGTATGCGAACATCTGCTCTCCGGTACCAGCGGTGGACACAGCGAGCCAATCCAACAACATGCTCGGAGTGAGCCAACCAGCGACCCTGGTTAGTGCATAAAAACCGGACCGGCAGAAAATTTTGCGCACTCTTCATCGCCACGCCATCGGACGCACTTCATCTCCTCTCCTCTCTAGGACGGAATCGGCGCGGAGTCAGCCGGAAGGAACAGCTGAAGAATAGAACCGGCATTCTTGCGTCTTCGCCCTCCGGTTCCGCGCCAGCGATGGATTTCGCTGGGCCGGCAGCCGACTCTACAACTGGTGCCGAAAGAAGAGGAGGACTGTAGTACACCACGAACAGCAGGCGCAGCTGCTGAACATCTTAGCGCGGCACAACCAAAATCAGCATTCTCGCCACAAGGTCCTTTTTAGGGCCACCAAAAACACTAGAGTGTACGATTGGCACCATTTGTCATGCGGCAAGCCTTTTGTCCGGTGACAAAACGTCCCTGTTCGGGCGCCAATTGTAATGTTTTAATCACCCACTCTTAATTAATTTTAATTTTGTTCACTGTTTTTGTCCGTATTTCGGACGCCATCTTTTTTTTTGTTACCAACTATAAAGAATAAAATTTACTTACCACTGGGCCAGGTTCGTTTTAGGCGAACGGAAGACAGAATGGGTTATTTTTAGGAAGTAACTCGTTTATTTTTTGTTTACAAATGACATTACCCTTTATTTTTTCTCATACACGTGTACATTTAAACCCTTATTTTAAAAAAATGAAACATATTCGGCCACAAGGTGCAATTGATAAAAACAAGTACAGTAATTATTACCAGCAACATTTTCCTCTCTCCTCAAAAAAGGATTATACTAAATCATCAATTTAAACTCTATATCTAATTGATCGCAACACAGCACTTCTTAAATATTGTAAGGGTACATATCTTCAACATACATCTATTAAGCAACATGATAAGAATAATATATTAAATGATTAACACTATGAATTAAAAGGGATGAGTCAGAGATAAAGGAATGGGTAGTTAACATAATTATGCGATCAAACAGATAAAGGTAATAATAAAAGTAACCTCTGATAAGAGAAATGTAGCAAGCAACGAAACAAATCTTGAGAAAACGATAGTACAATGCGATTTAACCAAAATAACCCAATAGATATGGTATGTGAGTAGGTAGAACAACCCCAACACCAGTGATAGGACATATGAAGACAAATAAAATAATCAAAGGTAGACAAACAATACCAGAACACAAATAATACAGCAAAAATTAGTAACAAGTATTATATAGAGTATGTAAACAAAAGGTACACTACCAATAGTAATTAAGAGAAAACATTTGTTAATAGAATGTATGTAATTTTAACAATCCTATAGTGAAAGAAAAAAGTAGAACATAAAATATAGAAAAATGACTATAAAACTGTGTTTTAAAACCTGATCCAAGAGTGAGAGATAGGTAGGAAGTGGTAACAAGAAACAGTGAAGTGGTGGTAATATTAAAACAACTTATAATTTTAAGAAAATAAGTGAATTGTGTTAAACTATTGTAAGAAACAGAATAGGTGTGAGGGTAAGAAGTATAAAAACATATTCTATTACCAATAGAAAGTTTATCTATATAGAATATAGAGTATCAATACAATACTCACAAAATTGTTATGTTATTAAGTAAATGAAAAGTAATTTGTTTGTTTGATGTTTAAGGGAGTGTAAACCCAGAAGGCAGAAGTTTACAATAATATGTTTGTATTTATATATAAGTAAGGAAGGTATAAGGAGATGAAGAGTATGATCATTTTAGTAAATGACATACTACCATATAATAATTGTGTTTAAAAAAGAAGTTAGTTCTAGGAGATGAATAGTATGAACATTTTAGTTAATGACATACAAGATAATAATTGTGTTTAAATAAGAAGGAGTTATTTTTATGTTATAAAGTGTATGAACATTTTGAGTAATGACATGCAAAATAATAATTATGTTTAATGATAAGAAACATGGCTGAACCATATACAGACCATTAAGTTATTTATAAGTTATGTTTTTGTTAATAGATTTAAGTTGAATAGGTATGTGAGAAATGGGAGTAGGAGTAAAACTAATAATGACATAAAGAATAACAAACAACAAATTAATAAATATAATATAAATAGAAAGTAAAGTATCAGATAGGAAATAATTTGGTAAAAGTATAATGACATGAATAAATTGTAAAAACAGTTCAATGTATTTCAAAAACCAGTTCAAGAACGAATGCAAACAAGCAAACCATATGTACTTAGTAAATAATGTTTAAATAGAGCAAATTAAGAAATTCTAAGATGTTACAGTTTAGGCCTATCAACGACATAGCTGTATAAGTTCAGAAAACCAATAATAAACAATTGAATACTATAATTGGATGATATGACCAAATAAATTATGTAATTACAATTAAATAACCAGAATAACATGGCAGAATTGTGATAAATAATATAAACAAGTGAAATATGTATTAAAATAGAATTATCAGTTTTGTACAAAAACATTAGTATGGGGCCTAGATCAGCCTTATGAGATGTCAAATTGATCATTGAAAGAAAATAGGAACATCTGTGTTAATATTTCAAGCATTGGAAATATCCCCAAAGAAAAATAACATTTATAAAATATTTATTTATTTTGAACAAAAAACCAGGATTTATAACAATAGTTTCAAATGTACTTAACCAATCAGTCCATGCCGGTTACCATAGAAATGGAATGTTATTATAGTTTTTGACCGTTAGGTAACGAGATTCCATTATTAACATTTCAGAGTATAGACTCTTTACTGATCCGGACCTTTCGAAAAGCAAATAAGTAAGAATATCAAAAAGGAATGAAACCAAAGTGAATACCCGAAGTAAACAAGAGTTCCAGCTACACCAAGAGGAAGAATAAATGAAGTTACAAATTTAATAAGTAACAAAATATTTTAATAAAATAAACAGACGCCAACGAAGATGACAACCCTATCTTTGAGATTAGATGCATGCATTAACAACAGCGAAGAAACCATTGATGATCGATAACACTAACACCGTGATTGTGTTAAGTATAAATTAAATTATAATTAATTAAAAAACTAAAACTGATCCACTTTTCTCACAATAGAAAACTCAAAACTCTCACTATGAACTTGGAACTCCTATTTCTTTCAAAGATTAATAAAAAATATTTATGAACATTTGAAGTAACTATAAGATAACCTATGTATTAAACGATAACACTGACACACACTTTTAACACCACAGAGTTGAATTTAATGTAAACCTCTTTCATATTTAATTACCACAATTGTAAGGTGGTGTACTTTATTTAAATATCTTGTTCTAAACTTTTTTCGTACTCAAAAGAATTCATGGGCAGTTTAATTTGTATAAATAAGAAGATACGGCGACCATCATGTCGTCAAACTAACTTGTGCTGCCACCCTGCTCTCTGCTGAGTAAACAATTAATTTATTGCCGAGGCTAAAAGTTATTATAATAATTTCAATTGTACAATAATTATTGAAAATTAATGAGCTATCAAGCCAAATAAATAAGTATGAATCGTTACTAGCCGTCCTGTAAATTATTTCAAATATATTATGTATGTTGTGTTTTGTAGCAGTGTTTGAACCAAACAAATAAAATAGAAGTATTTGACCAAATTTTATGTTGGCAACACGTCTCCCCAGACAAGCGAAATTCGAGTTCCCGCCAGTTTGCGAGTAATTCGAATTGTTCATCACAATACCGTAAACAAATAAACTGATACAGAATCTTTTAATTGTTTTAAGGGAAAACAATTTGGCGTCTATCGGGAAGAAAAAACCAGTGAGTAAGGACAGGTAAGGATTAACAGACAACAACAAGATTCGGGACGGCTTATTAGCGCGATCGCGATCACCATTATCAGCGACAGCTTTATCACAAATTGACGCATTCAACGTGTAATTTAATCAACGCACAGATCTAAAGTTTTACTACAAAGTGGTACACCAACTAGTGAGGCTAGATTTACAGGAAGAATTGTATCTAGCGGCGATTACAAAAAAAGAAGAGCAAGAGAAAATTACTTCATTAATCCAATTTCCCAGTGGAGCAGAATACCAGTTCGATAACATGCAATTTCACAACAAGATACTCGAGAAGACGGACAAGATACGACAACGATATAAGCAATTGCAACCAAAACCCCTATAATATCAGATTGGAGAGCAAGTATTACTTAAAAACAGAGAGTTACCAAGTACCATGGAAGGGATAGCCAAGAAGCTATTGCTACTTTACACCGGACCTTATATAGTGAGTAAAGATAATCAAAATAATACATATGAGATCGTAGACCCAAATACACAAAGAAGAAAGGGAACATATAACCAATCTTCAATGAAAAAATATTATTAAATGCAAGAAAAGCATCCTGAACCCGATTAATAAACAATTAGTGTTGAAAGAGAAGTAATAAAGAACTAATAATAATAATATCATGTGTATCATACCCACCAGTAATATCGTATCACTAAGAGCTAAGGAGTATGAGTCAGAAGAAAAAGAAAAAAAAAATTATAATTTGAAATAATGTATTGTATAATCTAAATAACAATAATGTGAAGTATCCCATAATGATATTTATTTATAGTCGTACTTAGACTACTTATATAATTTTGTTAATCATTGACTGTAGATGATCCAGCAATCATATGCCTGGGCAGACGATACGTTCCTCTGTACCCAGATGATGCAGAGCAAAGGAGTCAAAAGTACTCTCCTCCGGTCCGAATCAATATAATTTTTAGGGAAGAAATGTTAGGGAATTAGATATGATAGGGATAAAAAACATTAAACTAGAATATAATACAGGAAATCAAAGAGAATACTGACACTAAATAAAGCATTAAGAACCGATAGCTCAAAACTAACAAGTGATTAATAAAATAAATTAAAAATATGATTGATAATTTCATACAAACACCTGAACGATATTTGCTGAAATAATCAATTTTAGTGGCAGGGCAATATGTAAGGGTACATATCTTCAACATACATGTATGAAGTAACATGGTAAGAATAATATATTAAATGATTAACACTATGAATTAAAAGGGATGAGTCAGAGATAAAGGAAATGGGTAGTTAACATAATTATGCGATCAAACAGATAAAGGTGATAATAAAAGTAACCTCTGATAAGAGAAATGTAGCAAGCAACGAAACAAAACTTGAAAAAAACGATAGTACAATGCGATTTAACCAAAATAACCCAATAGATATGGTATGTGAGTAGGTAGAACAACCCCAACACCAGTGATAGGATATATAAAAAACAAATAAAATAAGTGAGTAGGTAGGACAAGCCCCAACGCCAGTGATAGGATATATAAAAACAAATAAAATAAGTGAGTAGGTAGAACAAGCCCCAACACCAGTGATAGGACATATGAAGACAAATAAAATAATCAAAGGTAAACAAACAATACCAGAACACAAATAATACAGCAAAAATTAGTAACAAGTATTATATAGAGTAGTAAACAAAGGGTACACTACCAATAGTAATTAAGAGAAAACATTTGTTAATAGAATGTATGTAATTTTAACAATCGTATAGTGAAAGAAAAAAGTAGAACATAAAATATAGAAAAATGACTATTATAACATCGCCAAATTCAGATCATATTTGATATCTATAAGTATGAAAGAAATGCTAAAAAGTAATATAATTTGATAAATAAATAATGAAGAAAAAATATAAAATGTAGTTAAGAAAGAAGAAGGAAGAATGGTAAACAAAAGTAATTATTAAAAGAATAGACTAGACTGACAAACAAACGACTTTGACCCAACCCCAGAGATTGGCCAGATAAAACCTAAAATAAAATGAAACAAGATGGAAATGAAGGAGAAGAAGAAGGAAAATAGAAATGAAACAAACCATATACAAAGGAAATAAAGTGAAACCAAATGATAAAACACAGACAAATAATATAGAATATGGAAGGGAGAAATGATACACTTAAATATCATAAAGGAAACGAACCCCGTAACTAACCAATGTAAAAAACAAGTATTAGTATTGACTGAATGATAAATGTAAATAATAATTGACAAAACCCGATAAATAAAAGTACACTAACCCAAGAATTAGAGTTATATGTAAGAAAGAACTCTATAAGGGCATAAACTTATTGATAGTATAAATAATATTTGCAAAGAGAGAGATAGTGAGAAAATAAAAATAACTAAGTGACAAAGAAAAAGTAATGGTAGGGATTACCCACTAATAAACACTTAAAATAAAAAATTTAAGAAGTGCCAAAAGTGAAAGTGTAAAAACCCCAAAATAATGAGAAAATCTAGTGATAGATAAAAAACACTTAGTAAATCAGTGATAAATGCTAAATGGTTTAAAAGTGAATGTTAGTAATAAATAAGAATATTGTTATTGATAGAATTAGAAAATAGAGTGATAGTTAAAGAACGCTTAATAAATCAGTGATAAACACTAAACGATTTAATGGTGAACATGAATAGTAAGTAAGAATTTTGTTAATGATAGTAGTAAAAGATAGTATTAAGATTAAATATACTACGTTATATATATATATACGTTAAACTCACACAAATATTACACCACATTGAATTAGAACACATAATACAATATACACGAAATATCATTGAGAAAATCCAATTAAGAACACAAGAAAGGCATAACAGAAAAATCAATAACCTATTAACACGCAGAAACGAAAACATCCTTACACCGACACATAAGTTTCACGCACGTACTGTAAACACAACATTGACCCATTTCACTAATGCTGTAATAACCCTATTAGATAAAGGTCTAAAACACAATTTAGACATCATTCCAACTAATAACAACAGTAATAAAAAACATACACGTGACATAGTCCTTGATGCTGAAACAGCCATACAACACACGCATAACATAGACCAAGACACCATACGCCACGATATCAAACGCAAATTACTACACAAACAACAATATGAACATAAACAACACAGTAATGAGTTCCAATTACTAAAAAACATAAAACGTAAATTACAAGAACACAACCTAACCATACTCAAAGCGGACAAAGGCAATATTAATGTCATAATAGAAAAACAAACTTTAAACAACAAAATCGAAACATTTTTTAATGAAAACAACATCACTAAATTAAATAAAGATCCCACCCCAAATTATCACAAACAAATAAACAAAACCTTAAATAACACAAAACACATAGTATCACCTGACAACATCAAATATTTTAAACAAATTAAACCAAAAGCCCTACTTAATGCACTACCAAAATTACATAAACCAAATATTCCAATCAGACCACTTATAAACAACACACAAGCACCTGCACACAAAATAGCTAGACACTTAGATAAATTAATCAGAAATAGCATAAATTTAACTAACAACACCACTGTCATAAATAATTTAGATCTAGTGAATAAAACTCAACATATCCATATACCTCATAATTCCACACTAGCTTCATTTGACATAACAAACCTATACACCAATGTTCCCATAAAAGAAACTTTAATTACATTAGAACAATTACTAAAATTAAACAACATACCTGAAACACACATAAATGAGATCATACATTTAACTAAAATTATAACGGATCAAAATTATTTCACACACAATAACATGTTTTACACACAAATAGATGGACTACCCATGGGCTCACCTATATCAGGTATACTAGCCGAAATATTTGTACACACCATAGAACAAGAACATATATTACACAATAACAAATATACTGATAAAATAATATATTGGCACAGGTATGTTGATGACATTATACTCCTATACAATGGCAACAAAAGACAAATAGAAAATTTCCACAAATATATTAACACTATACACCATAAATTAAAATTCACACTTGAAATAGAACTAAATAATAGTTTAAACTTCTTAGACCTCACAATCACCAAAACAAACAACACACACACATACAAAAATACAGGAAACCCACCACATCAGACATGGTCATACATAACTCATCCAACCACCCAACTCAACACAAACATGCAGCATTCAACTACATGCTCCATAGACTCACTTCAGTACCCCTAAACACACATGATTACCAAGAAGAACTTAACACAATCAAATATATAGCAGTTAAAAATGGATACAACCCCGATTTGGTAAATAAAATACACAAACGCATCCTAAACACAAAAAATAAAAATAAAACACATCAGACCAACAACACACAACCCAGTAAGTACATAACACTTACATACTACAACTCCAATACACACAAAATTGCTAACACATTTAGAAAACACAATTATAAAATAGCCTACAGAACCAACAACACCATTAAGAAACATATAAATATTAACAAAGACACAGACACATACAGTAAAACAGGAGTTTATAAATTAAATTGTAATGATTGTAACCAGTTCTACATCGGCCAGACAGGAAGATCTTTTTATTCCAGATTTTCAGAACATATAAAAGGCCTCACCACAAATTACATACATTCCACATTTGCCACACATTTACAAAATGAAAACCATAGTTACACAAACATAGAACACAACATGGAAATATTACACTACCTATCAAAAAGTAGAAAATTAAACACAGCTGAACAATTTGAAATATACAGATATCACACATTACAACCAAACAACATATTAAATGAACAAGTACATTACAGATCACATACACTATTTGATACATTGATCCAAACACAAAATTTGAACTTCAGCGCCAATTCCCTCCCATCATCAATTCCCACCACACACACCTATAGTCCATAATCGTTATTCTGCAACAATGACATTCAGTATTTACTCACACTGAGGAAGAGGCACAACACCTTGAAATGTTTGTGAAAGTGAGAACAAAAGTAAGTTCATTTGTGAAAGTTTTTTATATATAATAATATTAAATATAAATGAAGGATATGATGTTATTCAGGGGAGAAAGCCCATAGAAGGTCAACAGTGAATGTTAACATGGATAGAAGGTAGAGATAATATAAGAAAAAATATATAGTAAAGAAATTAAAACAAAATCAATAAACACCCCATGTTATAAGGGATAATCAATTAAATAAGTTTAAATGGTGTGATGATGTGTTATCACCTAAAAATAAATAAGAATGAAACCAGTGGTTAACAAACGTTGCTTAATAGCTGTTAAAAAATTGTTCAATTAAATTTATGAATAGGATATGGCTGAAGGAATGATACAGACCATAGGCCTAGATGTTATGTTTTAGGTAATAAAGAATAGTGAGTAATCGCCAAATTATTAACAATGGCAATTTAAATAAATAAGAAGGTGAATCAATACAGATCAAATAACACTGGAAAATCAGTTAGGAAATAGTTAACAGACCATAATGTAAAAACTAATGGGAACATACAATTAGTATAAAAACAAATCCAAAACACAACAACAAATAAACAAATCAATTATAATAACAAAACAAAACACCTTAGGGTAAAATAAGATGTAATTTGTGTAAAATAAGTAAATAGAATCAGTTACTACTTAGGCCTATGAAATGCCTAACGATCAAAAAACAAATAACTATAAATTGTAAAAAATTAACAAGGAAATTAACAAATCCAAGGCAAAGAACTAGCCAAGGATAATTTGTGAATCATATTAAAAGAAAAATGTTAGAATAAGAACTTAAAATAAAAAAGAAAAGTAATTAACAAATATTAACATAATCGTATAAACAATAATACATTCTAGAACCCAACCTTATGGGATGTCAAAATAATCTTTGAAAGGAAATACAAACAGTAGCGATAATATTTAATACAGAGGAAGGAAGACGGAAGGATAAAAGCAATCAGAAGGTATACAGTAATTTTGAATAAAAATTCAAAATTGATAACAATGGTTATATGTCAAGATTAACCAATCGGAATTAATTTGTAACCATGACAACGGACGTTGGTTACGAATTTTCCGTTAAATCTTATTGCTCGTAAAGTGACGCTCTTCCAGAATAGATGCCAGACCGTGAATGACCAAAATTTTAATTTAAAATGTCAAAAAAGTAAACAAAATTCCAATAGATGAACAAGTAAGAAGCAGACGATGTACGAGAACCTTTAACTGATGTCAAGGACCATTTTACCTGAAATTTAAATGAATAAATTACTACCACTAACATGAAAAGGACGCAAGACATACTTAAGCCCCAAGATCATTGAAAATTGATGACTAATGCCGCCTCATTTCATTTCAACTGAACGACTTTTTACATCAAGTATACTGATTTGATAAGTATTATTAAATTACCTGATTTTCATAAATAAATTCACTTTAAATATTTCTCACAGTAATATGAAATCTCACTATAAACTGAATATAATTTCTTTCAAAGATTAAGTAAAAATTAAGACACTGAAAATTTGTCAACTAATAAAATAACCTGTTGTTAAATTCCGAACTTTTGAAACACACTTTACTACACTTCAGGAACAAATTATAGTTACACATTATATTATTTAAGTACTAATAATGTAAGGTAGTGTACTTTTTATTGTAATCATTAATAATCCTTTTATCATAATCTCAAGAACCTGGATTTTGAACGGAACAAATTGTAAACAAACAAAACAGTCGCCATCTTTGACTGTAAATTCGTTCAAAATCGATTTGATAAACCCTAGAGAAATTGTCTCATAATAATTGTCGGTGCAAATATATTAAAAAACAAAATATAATTCATGTCAAACTGAGTAATTAACAATCACCAATGAATAAACTAGTACAGAGTGTAACCACTGTTTTTTTATTTCATTAGGAAAGTGTATTATACATTTGTGCATTTTAGCGAACAACTAGGTTGACGGCAAGCGCTCATGTCGCAAACTCAGCGCACTACCTGCTTGATTAAGAAGGTCGGACTAAGGCGGGAATAAATTTGAATTCTCCACACTGCCTGAGCTGAGATCGCCCAATCATCCTAAATTTTTTTAATTGTTTTAATTAAACAATTTGGCGCCACCCGGGATTTATACACCCCTAGTGAACGACAGGTAAGGACTCCGATACTGGTTATCGTACGTTCGCGACGGATACAATCTGCGTGAGTTACGTTCCAGAGCGACGACGGATTGGTAAGACACGAGAGTACACATTACACTCTTGCTCTCCTACACATTTACAATAATATGATTTAGAGGGAGGAGAAAGGGTTATATTATAGAATTGGCGACCAACTGGTGAGGCTAGAAGAAATGGAAGTACGACATTCTAGCGGCGATTACGAAAGGATAACAAGAAGATGCATATGAGAGGAGTAACGAAAAGGTTGGCAAAGGACCAAGAAACGGAAGAAGGTAGAGGGGAAGAAGAAGAAATCACATCAGTTGACGAGGTGGAAACCATAGTAAGGGAGGAAGCTAGAGGAGATACAATCGAAAATCTGACGGACAAAGCTACACCAACCGAAGAGACAAAATTAGATAACATGATGAGGATGATGATGGAGCAATTCGGACAAATTAAAGAAGAATCTAAAAAGCAGAAGGAACAAATTAACAAAAAATTCGACATGAATGAGGAGAGTCTGAAACAGATGAAGGAAGAAACCAATGAAAATTTTAAGAAACAGAAGGAAGAAACTAAAGAACAAAACGAGGTTCTAAGGGAAAACTTAAAGAAACAAATAAGGGAAAATATAGACACACTGAACGCTAGAATCTAAAGCAACAATGAGACGTTAAAACAACAAATAGACAAAAAAATGGAGGAACATGGCGATAATGTGAGGAAGAACCAGGAGACATTGCAACAACGATTGACGGAGGACATTCAAAGAAGAAATAAAGAGTTGAAGGAACAATTGAAGGAGGACCACGAGAAAAACAAAGAAGAAATGACGCAGCAAATAAGACTAATATTAAGAGAGTATCGTGAACAAAGCGAACAGACAAAAACGAAGATGGATAAGAAACGGGAAGAAACAAATTACAAAATAGATCAACTTAATGAAACAGTAAATAATGGGTTCAAGAAATCGAGTGAAACACTAGATAGCACTTCTGGAGGTATTAATGAAAAAATAGAAATTAAAGAAGACCCAAGTACATTGTTATCTCAGAATAAACCTAACAGAGACAAAGAGAATATTAAACACATGGAATTGAAGACTAAGAAAATGCATCAAAGAAAACTAATCAATACCAGAGAAGAATTGGAGATGATGAAGAATGGACTATTTGAGATGTTTAATGTACCAATTACCGACCAGAATGAAATAATGAATCTTAAAATAACAGAAGGAACTTAATAGAGACTTTAGAAAGGAATAACTACAAAACACTGTGTAACAAAATCAGAAGGAGAAGATACTTAGTAGACAGGCATAATCCAATATCAGTGAGAGCATCGATGATGGATATACCAGTGGCCTATTCGTTGTATAAACAAATTAATGAAATGATTGAAGTAGTACTGGAAACAAGTGAGAATTTTACGACAGAAACTTTTAAATACAAAATAGTAGCAAGAAGATGGACAAGAATAGAAATCATTCTGAAAATGACAGCAATCTGAACAACGGAGGGAACTCATGTAATCATGGACCATGGGTAAACCAAGAACAAATAAACAGAGAAATGGGACTGATTTTAGGTAGACCGACCATGCAAACCAATGGAAAAGAAAAAAATATGTAAGATGAACTATCAAAATTCAAAAATTATGTAAGATCAGCTTACACTGTTATTTAGAGGAAAATATGAGATAAAATAAACTAGTGAATGATGATAATAAAGAAAAAATGTGCAAGATGAACTATCAAAATTCAAAAATTATGTAAGATCAGCTTACACTGTTATTTAGAGGAAAATATGAGATAAAGTAAACTAGTCAATGATAAATAATAACAAAGAAATTATGTGAGATCAACTTGTAATACCATGTATAAAATATTTGAGATAAATGATAAAATATGAAAATATAGATAAGATCAACTTACAATAACGTTTGGACAACATAGAGGAAAAATGAAAAAAAAAATAAAATAAAGGAATGAGCTACAAAAATTCCTAACTAGTAAGAACGAGAAACTTACTATGATATTTAAAAAATATGTGGGGGGGAACAACTTCCACTACAATTTAGAAAAAAAATATGTGAGATAAAATAAACAAACCAATGATCAAGAATGAAGTAAATAAATAAAATAAATATTCTAAGAGTTATAATATAAAATGAGATGAATCAAAGAGTAATTGAAAGTGAATAAAAAGGTTAATTGTATCAATAAAAAATCAACGCTTCAAGCATTATCAAATGGTATCGACAGAGAGAATTGAGAATTAAATATGACTCGAACTGAGCAATAATGAAATAAAATAGTAAAAGATTCCCAACATATATTATTATTATTATTATTATTATTAGTCACAAGATGACTGCATTGAAGATTCATTAATTAAGATTTACTGTTGAATAAGTCCAGCAATCATTTAACTGAGCAGGGATGATGTTCCCCTGACCTCAGAAAAGGTGTAGTTTTGAACAACGGAGTTAGGTAAGCCAATAGAGCCCATCCGAATCGATTTCAGCTACAAAGTAGGGATAGTTAGGGAAAATAAGATTTATAGGGAATAATTTATAATAAAAAATCAATAAGCCAGATCGTAATGGGAGAAAATAATGAAGAAAAGACTCAGAAGAAAGGAAGTAAAAGATACAGAATTGAACATGAAACTGAACAAGAAGCAGGAGAATTTAAGAAGAAGAAGATACAATACAATTGATAATTTCATCTAACTTAGAATCACGTTTTATAAAATGATCAATTTTGGTGGAAGGGCATTATATAACATCGCCAAATTCAGATCATATTTGATATCTATAAGTATGAAAGAAATGCTAAAAAGTAATATAATTTGATAAATAAATAATGAAGAAAAAATATAAAATGTAGTTAAGAAAGAAGAAGGAAGAATGGTAAACAAAAATAATTATTAAAAGAGTAGACTAGACTGACAAACAAACGACTTTGACCCGACTCCAGAGATTGGCCAGATAAAACCCAAAATAAAATGAAACAAGATGGAAATGATGGAGAAGAAGAAGGAAAATAGAAATGAAACAAACCATATACAAAGGAAATAAAGTGAAACCAAATGATAAAACACAGACAAATAATATAGAATATGGAGACAAATAATATAGAATATGGAAGGGAGAAATGATACACTTAAATATCATAAAGGAAACGAACCCCGTAACTAACCAATGTAAAAAACAAGTATTAGTATTGACTGAATGATAAATGTAAATAATAATTGACAAAACCCAATAAAATTTACCCCTTTTATCTATGTATTTATGTTTGTTCCCAAAATATTAGGTGGGCTTATATGTACCGTTACAATTTGGCTTGTTATTCTGAATTGGTGAAATTAGAAATTTAACTGGGGGTAGAATCAGGGGAATCTAATATAATATAACTTTGGAACACGGTTATACACCTATTGGAAGGGTGATAGACCGATTAAGGGTTCATGAATATTATTTTAGTAGGATTACTGGTATCCTGGATACCAATAATCCCGAATTTTGTGTAACGCCGAAGCAAGGATGGGGGAGAAATAAAAGAAAAAATGTTCACCCCTTCCACTTCAGTCCTTGTGGAAGCAACTGGGCGCGACAGTCCAGGGGGGAGTAATAGTGTGTGTGGAAGGAGGAATATAAAATAAAAAATAAGATAGAGAGAGTGATGATTAAATGACAATAACGAAGTGTTAAAATACACATATGGTTGACTGTACGTATAGTATTGTATAATTGTTGATTTTTAGATTCATTATGTATTGTATACAGGTTAATACTAAAGAAATTAAGAGATAAAATGAGATGTTTAGATAAAAGAGTAATAGGAAGTTATTTAAATTCTGATTGGGATCAGGAAAATATTTTGAATTTGAAGTAAGAAATAAGAAGAAGATGGCCATTTAAAATGTTTGAATTAAAATATATCATGTTAGGTTAAGGAGTTCTGTTAACATAGAATGTGTGTTAGAAGTTAAGAAAAGCCATTACTTCAAAAAAAAGGCTAACCCGTAGAACTAAAAGAAAATCAAATCAGTTTAGGATCTGGAAAAGTGTAAAGCCATTAGTTATGTTTTAAAGTGATTGTTTCATAATCTAGTGATACTGGGGTAGCGACCCTGTGCTGACCAGCGTATCAGGGTAGGGGCGTCCAGTGCCTGCCTGGCTTTGCGGTGTTGGGATCTTAACAAGAAGTCCAGAAAGTCATGCAGGTGCAGCCAAAATCACTAGATCCCATGGTAAGTTACCCATGGTTAATAAAATTTAAGGGGTCATGGTGGCCATATCCGGACTGATCCTTTTAGGTTATGTCAATGAGAGTTTTTATGCTTTGGCATAAAACCTCTCATTGAGGGGGTATTGTGACGGTACATACTGGGTCACAGGTATAAAGGGGTTCAGAGTTTTAATAATGTTAAAATGAAGAAATAAAACCATTTTTACTTCGTAATCCACATGGAAACAGTGAAACAGTCATGCCATGTGAAACAGTGGCAGAAGAAGCTGTAAGGAATCTGGGTGTGACTGGTAAACAAATGAGTCGAGTGCTATTTTTAGCCATGTCTAGCCAGAGTGGAGCCGATCTAAACCTAAAGGGGCCCCAACATCGTAATTATCGACTGACGTCACAACAATAAAGACGTAAAATCAACGTTTTATACCTCTGGAACGTAATAAAAAAACATCTCTAAAACGTCCAGAGGCATACGATATGACGTCGCCAACGTAGAGGGAGTATCACGTGACCGGCGTTTATATACTATATATGCCCAGAGAAATCGATCTGTTTCGACTATTATCTAAAACCGGCCGGGCGTACTTAACCAACGTTCGCCAGTCGTCATCTGTTTTGTTCCGCACGACATCTAAAACCGGCTGGTTGCATAAAGTCCGTGGACAAATCAATTTTGGCAATTTAAACCAGTTAAAATGTGATTAAATACTGTACAGTAAATATCAACAAGTGTCGACAGCAAGTGACGAATAAATTAAACAATTTTAAACAGTTCCGGAATTATATTTGTGAATATTACAGCAGAAATTAGCGGAATGAGCAATGGCACCTCATAATGGATAACTCTTCAAGATAAGTACAAAGACCTAGGCAAACTACAAAAACCAAACAAATAATGATATCTTAAAAGTAATAGGGGGGTTTTAAAGAATGAAAGTGAGCGTGAATATGAAGTACTGGTGAGCCTTATTAAAAAATAAGTAAATGTAATTCTATCTATTATTAATTATGTATGTTGTAAGAAGACCCTGTATGCCGGTCTTTACAAAAATAAAATAGTAGAGGGAAAATTTTATAAAAAATAAAATTTTCAATAAAAAAAAATTTTGTTTATGTTTAATCAAGGTCAATAATTAAGAAATAATACTGTTTTAAATGTTCTGTAACAATTTTAAGAATTAGGAAGGTATTTATTAATTATCGAGCACTTCTGGAAGATCTGAACCAAGTGTGGAGTTAACTAGATTAACTCCAGTCAGCAATCGATTGATGATTTTTTCTTGCTGGTCCAATATCTCACTGAAAAAATATATTTTCTTCTTCTTGAAGTCTCTTTGCCTTAATAAATAACCTTAAATTAGCCTGTGAAATAATAACAGATAAATACAATTGAAATAAATGGATTTATTAAACAATTTAATAAATAATCGATTTTTTATCGATTGAGAACAATTATCGACTCTGTCTCAGGGAATTATCGATTGTGCATACAGTAGAAAAATTATTATAAGTATTATAAAAAGGACAGGTTCTTTGAGCGATTAAATTAATAGTCAGAGAAGGGTAACGAGAAAGTATAACATTAACAATTAAAATAAATTCAAGAATTATTATTTAACAGTATTTAAATAATTCTGATATATAATGTTTAAGAAAGTTGATTTGTCAGACCATATGTAGACTGACGTCACCACTGGATGAGGTAGGCAGATTCGTATTTCAAGATGGCCGCTATTAGATCTGGCTAGGTTATTGAGAAAGTTGTCGGGTCAAAAAATCACAGCAAAATTACCTTCATGAATGTTTGAAATGTGCCCGCACTGGTGTAATCTGTCTATTAGGTTGTTTGGTGTGTTCTGAAGAAGTGTTCCGTGTATACTTGTGTTAATTATGTTATTTAGTATGTGTTCACTTCTGTGGGTTAAGTTACTCAAAAAATGGTTATGATTTGTAGCGTGAATTAGATCAAATATATTGTTTTACTGTTTAAGATCACTCGTATAATGAAGTTAGGTGTTAGTTTTCACTATTGTCGTTAACGTTTTGGGTAAATTTTGTTAAAAAAGTGTTTAATTCATCTAACTCTCGATTCACTGATATTAATGGCAAACTGTAGTACCATTTTCTACTCGGTTATAAGGAACGTTTTTTCACACAACTATTCAGCTTGATATTCAACAAAAGACTATTTTAACTTGGTCAAAATCTGGCCCAGTTAATCTTTGAAAAAGTATTGTTAACATATTTCGATTACCCATACACATGATACAATGTTACATTATATATGGAATTTATTTATTTTATTCATCACTTTCATGAATTATGAACCTTATCATTGGTTTAATCATCTCATTCCTTTTAAATTGATGTATTATAGTCCATATCTGTGGACATTTCGTGGAAATTAACAAATTTCTTCCCTTTTGGAAATATAGGCTCAAAATCTGATTTCTGCCTTTATACAAATTTTTCTTCCATTTTAATTGTTATTAATTCTATTATAATAAATTTTAATTAGTCATATTTCTCTTCCTTTCCTTAAATACATATAAATTAAACCTTTGAACTGGTTTTTTGTGTTAGTCTCTGAATTTGACATTGCTCTTTAAAATTAATTAATTTATATATTTTGAAAATTTACAATATTTTAAGGTATATTTCCTTATTATCATTTTAACTCATAGGATCATTTCCAGTAGTGGTTAACTGATTTACCTTATCTAAATCTTGCTAGTTTACAGGATTTATAAGTGAATTATACTGGTTTATATGGTTTCTGTGAATTCACCAAATGGCCTAGAGTTTAGAATTTTACATTTCTGTTTTTCTCAAATAAATTTAATCCCACCACTCCTCTGACTTTACATAGTTATTATTACATGAAAATAAAATGGTTTATAACTTATTGTGAGGTGTAGTATTTAATTAACACTACTGTTATAAAAAAAATAATTATGAACATTATTTAGCAATCTGTACAATTGAACATATTGCTGACATGGTTTGGACATATACTTTTAACTCTTTTTGAATTAACACAGCATACCTACTGAAACATTATTAATGGTATGTATGCTGTTATTTAGCAAACATAATTCATTTTAAACACATAATATAAATCTTATTTTCTAATAACTCTTACAAATACATTGATTTTATGGCTGTGAACAAACAGTTTATTTAAACATTTTAAACCTATGAATACTAAATTAATGCCAGTCCTTTCTGGTCTAAACCATTATTATTTATGACCCCTTCAGTAAACATGACCACCCATACTCTAGTTATTAGCATTTTTTTACAAATGTCTTGTAAACAAAGAGTTACATTAAAATAATAAAATACTGGAAATCTTCCATTTTATTATTTTATTATGCTGTTTATTATTGGATATTAAAGTTGTTATATAGCATATTGATAAGTCATAGTATCACTAACTTTAAGTTTATTGCATTTCCAAAAAACACACAAATTCACTTTCACTGGTGGTTCTGATATTTTGAGTCTCACTATCTCAGACCAGACCTTTAGTAATCATGGACTGTTAAGACTTGTTTATTTTCTTTATCACACAATCGCTTTAGTAGGTTCACTTCTTATAATACCATACAACACTTTAGGTTTCTAAATAATTACATTTTTATAGGATTTTGGTATGTTATACTTTCTTTTTAATCGTTTTTGTGGGTTTGGGGTTGATGGTAGTTAATAATAATAATAGGTTTTACAACAGTGTTTCTTTCATACTATTTCTTCCTCTCCTCCTGTCTTCTTTCTTGTCCTTCTTCTTATCTTCTTTCTTGTCCTTCTTCTTATCTTCTTTCGTGTCTTCATTCTTGTCCTTCTTCTGGTCTTCATTCTTCTGGTCTTCTTGTCTTCCTTCTTCATTCTTGAGTAAACCAAGGTACTTCGTGTTATCTCGACTGATGTTTAGTTTGGAGCATCTAATTTATTTACTGACACGGACCTTGCTCTTCTCTAAAGGTTTCAGGGTATTGTTTTCTTCCTGATCACAAACTTTATTCTTCCTTCTTCTTGTCTTTGGGGTATTTTGGTGTTCACCACTCTTAAACTGATTCTCTTTCTTCTTGATATGGTGTTATTTAATTTGTTTACTCCTCCTAGCTTCCTGGGTAAATTACTGATCTTATAATATGAGTTGCTTTCAATACTTTCTTTGATATTTAAACAGTGGTTTTTATATAATGTAATGTGGATTTTTATTTTATCGTGGTTCATTCCTTTGATTTCATTAAATCTCATTCAATATTATTTTAACATATGTGGTGTAATTAATTTTTATGATTTTATATGACTTAATAAGTAGTGGATTTTCTGTCGCGCTACAGAATGCCCTTCTCCAGAAGTAATTTTTTCAGACTATACTTGCTTTGTCTGAAACAATTGCTTATGATAATTATTCTAGTTTTGTTATTATTCTGGACTTCCTTCCATTTTAAAGATTTTCTTATTTATATTTGAGTTTATATCCTTCTCATTCTCACTTGATCTTCCTTGATAGTAATAGTCATCTGAGTTTCATATTTATTATTTCATTTTCATATTTCTTCTTAGTATTTTCTCCTTGGGATATTTCCTCCCTATCGTTCCCTATTTTGTGAGCTGGTTCAGTTCAGAGAGGCACTGTACGCTACTTCCTCTGCTGTCCAATACTTCACACATATTTGAGTACAGAGGCAAATCATCTCTGCTCAAAAAACATATTAATACTGCTGGAATTATCTACAGACAGATTAAAAAAATTATTCAGAATAGTACACATTTGTTACTATTTTTAAAAAATATCTTTGGGATACTTCACTTATTACTTATTATTTTTCTCAGAGATTTTAATATTCCTATCTCAGTTGTTCTTCTGACACGTTAACTGGTTGTTTCTTTCATTTGATATTATGGTAGGAAGCTCTTCTATTATTACATTTTTTAACTTTTTTTATCATATAAAGCTTTTGGTGATAAATTCTTTATTACTTTCTGTTTTTTTTATTATAATCTGCATTGTTTATTGTAGCATATCTTTATGACATTTTTAAACTGTTTCTTTGTTCTTATTATTTCCACTTGTTCTATTTTCTAGAACTTTTTATAACTGTCATTATCACAATTGACATTTAATTCATAAATCATTTTATATTAATTCGTTTAATTACATATATCTTTGATATTATTCTCACATTATTCCTGTCATGGTTATTATCCTTTCGAATGAATGTTTTTTATTAATTTTATAATGAGGTCATAATTTCTCCTCATACCACTTCAAAGTTTCATTAACTCATAATTCCAAATAAGTTTTTGTATTTTATTATATTCATTCACTTAAATCGTATCAACTCAAATCGTATTAAAAAAATTGTTTTTTTTTTTTTTTTTTTTTTTTCCTTTGGCATCATTTTATGGAAAGGTTTTTACTCTTTATATTGAAATTAGACATGATCGTACTTTCCAGAATTATTTGTTTTAATTCTAAAGTCTGTTTCCTTTATTCATCCCATTATGATCCTTTATCAACATGGTAAATATATTTGATGCGTACCATAAATATGGTATTAAATCTCTTCTGTTTATTCCACCAAAGTGTTTTATTAATAATTGGTTGGTAAGTTGTACTTACTCTTGGTTTGGAAACTTGATTTATACACAATTCAAAATTCACTCTTCTTATATTATTCCATAAAGTTTTCTCAAATAATTTGTATGTAAGGTGGGCTTGCTTTCTTTTTAAATTTAGTTGTTTTCAATTCAAAGTTCTGTTTTATATTTATCTCTTCAAAATGTTTTTTCTCAAATTCTTGGTTAGTAAGGTGAACTTACAATCTTTTTAAATTTAGATGATTTCTCATTCTAAATTCTTTTTATATTCTTGCCATAAAGTTTTCTTCAAATAGTTGTTATGTAAGGTATTACATTGTTTTTGGAATTTAGACGATTTTTATTTCTAAATTCTCTCCTTCTTTATTATTATATTATTGCCACATAGTTTTTTCATAAATAACTGGTATGTAATTTGATCTTACAATTGTTTTTGAATTTAGTTGATTTATTTCTAAATTCCGTTTATTATATTCCTTCCAAATAGTTTATTTCTTAAATCTTTGGTATGTAAGGTGATATTACATTGTTTTTGAATTTAGTTGACTTTTATTTCTAAATTCCTTTTCTTCTCTTTCCAAAATGTTTCCTTTAAATAATTGTATGTAATTTGGTATTACATTATTTTTGAATTTAGTTGATTTATTTCTAAATTCCGTTTATTATATTCCTTCCAAAAAGTTTATTTCTTAAATCTTTGGTATGGAAGGTGATATTACATTGTTTTTGAATTTAGTTGACTTTTATTTCTAAATTCCTTTTCTTCTCTTTCCAAAATGTTTCCTTTAAATAATTGTATGTAATTTGGTATTACATTATTTTTGAATTTAGTTGAATTTTGAATTCTTTTTCTTCTCTTTCCAAAATGTTTCCTTTTAAATAATTGTATGTAATTTGGTATTACATTATTTTTGAATTTAGTTGATTTTTAAATTCTTTTTCTTCTCTTTCCAAAATGTTTCCTTTTAAATAATTGTATGTAATTTGGTATTACATTATTTTTGAATTTTGTTATTTTTATTTCTTTCCAAATAGTTTCTTTCAACTAAATTGTATGTAATTGTCTTACATTGTTTTTAGAATTTAATGGTTATTCATAAAATTTCTTCATGGATGCCTGGTTAAAGACACCCTTCACTTTATTTGAATTCATCTCCTTTATTTCGTACGTGTTGTTGTTATTGTTCTTAGAGACAATAGAGGGACCAGTGTACAGAAGCAATAAT
This sequence comes from Magicicada septendecula, assembly GCA_034769895.1. NCBI lineage: Eukaryota > Metazoa > Arthropoda > Insecta > Hemiptera > Cicadidae > Magicicada > Magicicada septendecula. The sequence continues at coordinate 63,255,649 of CM068371.1, read as the reverse complement.
TTTTTTGTTATCCCCTCTAAGGAACTGGGTAATTCCCTATTCTTCAACAACACCTTCTCTCCAACGGTATAATTAATAACCTTACCCATGCTTTTATTGTACTTATTCCGCCGCTTCTCCTGATCTTCGGTCACCTTATTATGAAATTGAACTCTATTAAATATATATTTATGCTCTCTGGGGAACTCCAATATATCCTCGATCTCCCTAGGGGGTTGTCTTTCGTACATTGCGGAGTAAGGGGTTATTCCTATGGCTGGATGGTATGCCAGGTTGAGGAATTCTTCAGTGGCCTCCAAGTATTCTTGCCACCTCCTCTGCTGATCATGACAGTACGTTCTTAATAGGCGCCCCACCTCTCGCAAGACTCTTTCGGCCGGGTTACTGCTCGGGTGGTATACTGATGTCTTGTATGTATGAACCCCCATTGACAGCAGTGTATCCCGCCATTTCCTCCCCTTGAATTGTGTTCCGTGGTCGGTTATGATCGATACCGGTTTTCCGACGGTTGGGAAGTACTGGTTGATCAGGATTTCAAGAACTTTATTCGTAGTCGCCCGATTCGCTGGGTATAGCTTAACGAACTTGGTATAATGGTCCATTATGATGACGAGATATTTGTATCGGTGGCGGCCTCCACTGCGGGGAAATGGTCCACAGATATCCAGGAATACCTTCTCAAGTTTCGACTGAGAGGTTATCGGAATCATTTGCCCCTCTCTTTTCTCGTTGTTGGTTTTTACGAGTTGGCAAATGCGACAGTTTCTTATGTACTTTCGTACTTTCCGATTTATGTCTTTGATATGGCAGCTCTCTTCCAGGGCCTTTACCACCTTTAAGGCGCCCATATGCCCATATCGAACATGATAATTGAACACTATCTCCTTCTCGATATGGGTCGGAATAGTAACCTTCCATTCCTCCTTATATAAAGATGGTCTTGAAAACAGGATTCCATTATGGATTTTATAATATTGGGAGATTGTCTCATCCCCTGCTTCCAATCTTGTGATAATAGAGATTAACTTTGGGTCAGCTTGTTGGTGTGTGCTCAGGTGTTCCAAAATTGATTGTAGACCGGCGCTGCTGCTTAGAATATGGTATACTTTAAGAATACCCTCTTTCTCCCCCTCGAACGTCTGTTTATCAATGTCTACTCTAGACAATACATCCACTACGACATTCTTCTTTCCGGGGATATACTCCCACTTAAGGTCGTATTCTTGCAGCAATAGTATCCACCGCGTTAACCTTCCATGGCTTAACTTACATCTCTTATTACATCTCTTAAGGAACGAGATAGACTTATGGTCTGTCCGGACGGTAACGGAATAACCAAGGATATAAGTGCGGAACTTTCCACACGCGAACACGACACTCAATAATTCCTTTTCTGTAACGTGGTAGTTTTTCTCACATTGATTCAATGCTCTGCTGGCAAAGCAGATCACAAGATGTTCGCCCTCCTCATCCTCTTGATATAAGGTAGTGCCGAGGCTGATGTCACTGGCATCACAATTAAGAAAGAAAGGCTTGTTAAAATCTGGATGGCGAAGTATAATGGGTTCAAGGAATTTTTGTTTTATTAAAGATAATATATTCTGTTGTTCATTACCCCAGATCCATTTATTTTTGGATGAAAGTTGCGGCTGAAATCTGGCAGTCAGTTCTGAGTACTTTTCCTGGAACTTACGGTAGTAATTACAGAGTCCCAGGAACGACTGTAACTGCCTTCTATTCTTAGGTGTAGGAAAGTTCTGAATCGCTTCAACCTTTTCAGCCGACGGTGAGATTCCCTGATCATTCAAGATGAAGCCTAAGAATTGTATTTCCTTAGCAATGAAATGAGATTTTGCTAATTTTAGCGTAATATTATTTGTCGCTAGCTTCTGTAATATGTGTTCCACACGGTAGCAGTGTTCCTCCCAAGTTTCTGAGGACACTAGCAAGTCATCGACATATACGGTGGTGAATTGTAGTGCTTCTTGGCCAAGTATCTGGTCCATGCAGTGCACAAAGACTGCGACTGAGTTTACCAGTCCGAAGGGCAACCTCTTAAACAGGTAGTTCCGCCCCTCGAATATAAAGGCCAGATACTGGCGACTCTGTGGATGTAATTCCACCTGCCAGTACCCGCACACCGTATCCCAGGTACTGAAGTATTTGGTACCGTGGAACCGTTTTAAAATCTCCTCAATCTCACCGGGCGAAGTCCTGTCATTAATGATCATTTTATTTATTTCGTGCGCATCTAAACACAAACGGACTTGTCCGTTTTTCTTAGGAATAGCCACGATAGGACTTGTATATGGGGAATGGCTACTCTCTATAATGTCACGGTTAATCATTTGCTCTATTTCAGCTCTTACTGCTTGCTTTCGTGATTGCGCAATGGGGTAAGACTTCCGGTTAAAGTCCACTGTGTCTCGGAACTGTAGAGTACACTGGAAGTTTTTCACTTTACCGGGCTCATCAGAAAAGACTGATTTATATTTGTTATAAATGTTTATTAATTTGTTCGCTTGGTTTATTGTTAACTTTTCGCCAGTTATACCGCTCCGGAAATCCCTGATCTCCTGGATTTTTTGTGACCATAAATCTTCATTGGAGGTGTCGTCTATCCTTTGTTCAATTATAGATGTTGGATGGATGTAGTTAATTTTGCGGATTTGCTGGTGGATACTATCAGGAATGACTTGGTCACTACCCACCAAGTTCGCCGTCCAAGTATGTCCGTTAGTATACAGCGACAATGTTTCAGTTCTCAGATCAATGATGGCGGAATTCCTCCTGAGCACATCACACCCGACCAGTATATTAAATGGCAGACCGCTCGCCACCAAGAATTCCATATCAATTGCTATACCACAGCTCATCACACTGGCGGAGACTTGCCTACGTATTGTTTTGTTTTGTCGGCCGGTTGCTCCCAACAAAATAATATTATTCAACGGCAACGTTGGTAAAGTTCTCCCGCACTCTTGCTGTATCCTCTCCAGTTCCGTCGTACTTATGATTGACACGTTCGAACCAGTATCGATCATTAACTGGCTGGGATGCCTTCTACCTCGGCGTCGACATGTATTATTTCATTATTGAAGTTATTGGTGGGATTCCTGTTATCCTCTTCCAATAACTCACGTCTGATGTCCTTAGGTAGTTGCACCCGATGACTGTGATACGATCGTTATTATACTTATGTTTACACTCATTATTATGATTATACCCAGTATTTAGGAGCAGTAACGGGTTCTGGCGATTTATTACTGCCTGTGCCCGTTTAAAGGCTCGGCATCATTGTTCCTTTGAGCCATACTAGTTGATGCCTCATTTGGGATGCTTAGAGTGGTTCCCTGTCGATCTGTTCTGTGGTCTTCCGGTCGTTCGTGGTTAGACCTCCGTTCAGCGTCGTCTAAACTATTACTCCTCCTTGCCGGATAGTACCTTGGTTGGTCCCGTTCTAGGCTCCTCCGCCTTTCTTCATATCCGCGGTAGCTGTTTCTTTGACTGTTGTTTATCTTCGCTGTCGTCCATCTGTGGCTCGTATGAAATTCACTCGAGGGTGAGGAAACCTATTATTAACGGGATTACCATTATTTGGACCCGCACGGTTATTATTATTATTATGGTAACAATCATTACCATAATTGGGGCTTCTCTGACTATTTGTGTTATTAGGGTAGGGATTGCGGTTACCCTGATAACCATTAGAGGGTCGACTCGGGTTTGGATGGTTTGGACCCTTATTATTATTATTATTGTAACTAGAATTATTAACGTTATTATTTCTATTATTAAAACTGTTATTTTGCGGGTATGCCCGGCCTCCTTGGTACCCAGTGTTTATGTTGTTCGTACCCTGGTTGTTGTTCTGATACGTCCTTGGTTCGGGCCCATCACTTCTTCTACGACTCTGTCGGTAGTAGTCTTCATTTTCATAGTTTTCGAGGAGTTCGGTCATTGCCTGGATGGTTTTTATTTGGCTGCCCCTCCTCGCACGAATTACTTCTTCATCATAATGATATGACAACTTATTTATTAGGCACTCCTCGGGTATGGCCGGTTCTAAATGCTTGGCCATACATACCTTGCCGAGGAAATAAGCTGTCATCGAACTACCGACTTGTGGGTTGTAGTGGCCGTGGCAGATATTGTCTCTTATCAAATTTTGAGTTGTCTCCGACCAGTACTTGGCCTTGAAAAGGCTCTTAAATTGTTGATAATTGTCGATGTCGCTCCGGTTGGCCATCCACCAATGGTCATTCACCTCCCGAAACGACTCGTCAAGGATTTCCCTATTCTGCACCCATCGGTTACCTCTGTGTTTTTCTAGGTATTCCTCTATGCGTGCCAAGAACTCCATAGGCTTCCGTTTATATTGCCGGAAATTGAGCCATTCTCTGTTTTCTGACATGGGGAAATTATGATATCCAGATGGTCTGTTCCTTATCAATTCTATCTCCTCCTGGCTCTGACGCACCTGTCCCGTGATGTTCGTCATAGCGGCTTCCACGCCGTCGCATCTTTCGGTTACCTGTGTCCGCACTTTATTCACTTCTTCCAAGGCAAATTTCTTGTTTTCATCCAGTTTCGTTTCCTGTTGTTCTTTGTCATGTGTAATCTCTTTATGTATTACTTCCTGGACTTCCATCACTTCATTTTCTGTCTGACGACATCTTTTGTCTACCTCCCTGATCTGCTGGTTAACAACCACGACTTCCTGTTCTAACTTCTTGACGATGGATTTCTTCGTCTCTGTTATCTTTTTATTTAACTCTTCTTTTGCCAACTCTATTCTCTCGTCTACCTTATTCATGCTCTCCTGGTTGACTTCCCTTAATTCTTCTCTCAGCAGTTGATTGTCCTCTCTCAATTCTTCCAATCTTTCCCCCATCGTCTCTTCCATTTTCCTGTTATTTTCCCTTAATTCGTCTTTTAATTGTTGGTTGTCACTTTCTATTTTCTTACTGGTTTCTTCCATCTTCTCTTCCAAATTCTTATTATTTTCTTCCATCTTCCTACTGGTTTCTTCGATCCTCTTATTAGTATTTTCTATCTTACGGCCCAATTCTTCCTTTGTGGATCGGTTATCTTCCTTCAGATCCTCTAGTTTTTCATTTAATGAATGGTTGTCATCATCCATTTTCTTGCTTAAATTCTCCTCCATCTTCTTGTTATCTTCTTTTGTGGAATCCATTTTCTTCTCCATCTTTTTACTATTTTCTTCCATTTGCTGACTCATTTTTAGGAACATTTCCATCATCTTCTCTTCCATTGTTTTAGATTTCTCCTTCTCTGGGACATTGACTTCCACTGTCTGCGTTGGTACTTCTAGTTGTTCCTCTGGTGGTGCTGGTTGTTTCGGTTCTACCGGGTTTACCAACACTTCCGGATCTTCTACGGGTTTAATTCATCTAACTCTCGATTCACTGATATTAATGGCAAACTGTAGTACCATTTTCTACTCGGTTATAAGGAACGTTTTTTCACACAACTATTCAGCTTGATATTCAACAAAAGACTATTTTAACTTGGTCAAAATCTGGCCCAGTTAATCTTTGAAAAAGTATTGTTAACATATTTCGATTACCCATACACATGATACAATGTTACATTATATATGGAATTTATTTATTTTATTCATCACTTTCATGAATTATGAACCTTATCATTGGTTTAATCATCTCATTCCTTTTAAATTGATGTATTATAGTCCATATCTGTGGACATTTCTGTGGACCTCCTTATCCCCCATGTCAACCTCTTTTTCGGCCTCTGCCGCCCTCTTTTTCGAAGTAGCTCGTCTTTGCATTTTTCCCTCTTCTATTAATTAACCGCTGCCAGGCTTATCTTATCAAGCCCTCTAAGTTGGACGCCACTTTGTAAGAAGACCCTGTATGCCGGTCTTTACAAAAATAAAATAGTAGAGGGAAAATTTTATAAAAAATAAAATTTTCAATAAAAAAAATTTTGTTTATGTTTAATCAAGGTCAATAATTAAGAAATAATACTGTTTTAAATGTTCTGTAACAATTTTAAGAATTAGGAAGGTATTTATTAATTATCGAGCACTTCTGGAAGATCTGAACCAAGTGTGGAGTTAACTAGATTAACTCCAGTCAGCAATCGATTGATGATTTTTTCTTGCTGGTCCAATATCTCACTGAAAAAATATATTTTCTTCTTCTTGAAGTCTCTTTGCCTTAATAAATAACCTTAAATTAGCCTGTGAAATAATAACAGATAAATACAATTGAAATAAATGGATTTATTAAACAATTTAATAAATAATCGATTTTTTATCGATTGAGAACAATTATCGACTCTGTCTCAGGGAATTATCGATTGTGCATACAGTAGAAAAATTATTATAAGTATTATAAAAAGGACAGGTTCTTTGAGCGATTAAATTAATAGTCAGAGAAGGGTAACGAGAAAGTATAACATTAACAATTAAAATAAATTCAAGAATTATTATTTAACAGTATTTAAATAATTCTGATATATAATGTTTAAGAAAGTTGATTTGTCAGACCATATGTAGACTGACGTCACCACTGGATGAGGTAGGCAGATTCGTATTTCAAGATGGCCGCTATTAGATCTGGCTAGGTTATTGAGAAAGTCGTCGGGTCAAAAAATCACAGCAAAATTACCTTCATGAATGTTTGAAATGTTCCCGCACTGGCGTAATCTGTCTATTAGGTTGTTTGGTGTGTTCTGAAGAAGTGTTCCGTGTATACTTGTGTTAATTATGTTATTTAGTATGTGTTCACTTCTGTGGGTTAAGTTACTCAAAAAATGGTTATGATTTGTAGCGTGAATTAGATCAAATATATTGTTTTACTGTTTAAGATCACTCGTATAATGAAGTTAGGTGTTAGTTTTCACTATTGTCGTTAACGTTTTGGGTAAATTTTGTTAAAAAAGTGTTTAATTCATCTAACTCTCGATTCACTGATATTAATGGCAAACTGTAGTACCATTTTCTACTCGGTTATAAGGAACGTTTTTTCACACAACTATTCAGCTTGATATTCAACAAAAGACTATTTTAACTTGGTCAAAATCTGGCCCAGTTAATCTTTGAAAAAGTATTGTTAACATATTTCGATTACCCATACACATGATACAATGTTACATTATATATGGAATTTATTTATTTTATTCATCACTTTCATGAATTATGAACCTTATCATTGGTTTAATCATCTCATTCCTTTTAAATTGATGTATTATAGTCCATATCTGTGGACATTTCGTGGAAATTAACAAATTTCTTTCCCTTTTGGAAATATAGGCTCAAAATCTGATTTCCGCCTTTATACAATTTTTTCTTCCATTTTAATTGTTATTAATTCTATTATAATAAATTTTAATTAGTCATATTTCTCTTCCTTTCCTTAAATACATATAAATTAAACCTTTGAACTGGTTTTTTGTGTTAGTCTCTGAATTTGACATTGCTCTTTAAAATTAAATTTAAATTTAAATTTATATATTTTGAAAATTTACAATATTTCAAGGTATATTTCCTTATTATCATTTTAACTCATAGGATCATTTCCAGTAGTGGTTAACTGATTTACCTTATCTAAATCTTGCTAGTTTACAGGATTTATAAGTGAATTATACTGGTTTATATGGTTTCTGTGAATTCACCAAATGGCCTAGAGTTTAGAATTTTACATTTCTGTTTTTCTCAAATAAATTTAATCCCACCACTCCTCTGACTTTACATAGTTATTATTACATGAAAATAAAATGGTTTATAACTTATTGTGAGGTGTAGTATTTAATTAACACTACTGTTATAAAAAAAATAATTATGAACATTATTTAGCAATCTGTACAATTGAACATATTGCTGACATGGTTTGGACATATACTTTTAACTCTTTTTGAATTAACACAGCATACCTACTGAAACATTATTAATGGTATGTATGCTGTTATTTAGCAAACATAATTCATTTTAAACACATAATATAAATCTTATTTTCTAATAACTCTTACAAATACATTGATTTTATCGCTGTGAACAAACAGTTTATTTAAACATTTTAAACCTATGAATACTAAATTAATGCCAGTCCTTTCTGGTCTAAACCATTATTATTTATGACCCCTTCATCAGTAAACATGACCACCCATACTCTAGTTATTAGCATTTTTTTACAAATGTCTTGTAAACAAAGAGTTACATTAAAATAATAAAATACTGGAAATCTTCCATTTTATTATTTTATTATGCTGTTTATTATTGGATATTAAAGTTGTTATATAGCATATTGATAAGTCATAGTATCACTAACTTTAAGTTTATTGCATTTCCAAAAAACACACAAATTCACTTTCACTGGTGGTTCTGATATTTTGAGTCTCACTATCTCAGACCAGACCTTTAGTAATCATGGACTGTTAAGACTTGTTTATTTTCTTTATCACACAATCGCTTTAGTAGGTTCACTTCTTATAATACCATACAACACTTTAGGTTTCTAAATAATTACATTTTTATAGGATTTTGGTATGTTATACTTTCTTTTTAATCGTTTTTGTGGGTTTGGGGTTGATGGTAGTTAATAATAATAATAGGTTTTACAACGGTGTTTCTTTCATACTATTTCTTCCTCTCCTCCTGTCTTCTTTCTTGTCCTTCTTCTTATCTTCTTTCTTGTCCTTCTTCTTATCTTCTTTCTTGTCCTTCTTCTGGTCTTCTTGTCTTCCTTCTTCATTCTTGAGTAAACCAAGGTACTTCGTGTTATCTCGACTGATGTTTAGTTTGGAGCATCTAATTTATTTACTGACACGGACCTTGCTCTTCTCTAAAGGTTTCAGGGTATTGTTTTCTTCCTGATCACAAACTTTATTCTTCCTTCTGCTTGTCTTTGGGGTATTTTGGTGTTCACCACTCTTAAACTGATTCTCTTTCTTCTTGATATGGTGTTATTTAATTTGTTTACTCCTCCTAGCTTCCTGGGTAAATTACTGATCTTATAATATGAGTTGCTTTCAATACTTTCTTTGATATTTAAACAGTGGTTTTTATATAATGTAATGTGGATTTTTATTTTATCGTGGTTCATTCCTTTGATTTCATTAAATCTCATTCAATATTATTTTAACATATGTGGTGTAATTAATTTTTATGATTTTATATGACTTAATAAGTAGTGGATTTTCTGTCGCGCTACAGAATGCCCTTCTCCAGAAGTAATTTTTTCAGACTATACTTGCTTTGTCTGAAACAATTGCTTATGATAATTATTCTAGTTTTGTTATTATTCTGGACTTCCTTCCATTTTAAAGATTTTCTTATTTATATTTGAGTTTATATCCTTCTCATTCTCACTTGATCTTCCTTGATAGTAATAGTCATCTGAGTTTCATATTTATTATTTCATTTTCATATTTCTTCTTAGTATTTTCTCCTTGGGATATTTCCTCCCTATCGTTCCCTATTTTGTGAGCTGGTTCAGTTCAGAGAGGCACTGTACGCTACTTCCTCTGCTGTCCAATACTTCACACATATTTGAGTACAGAGGCAAATCATCTCTGCTCAAAAAACATATTAATACTGCTGGAATTATCTACAGACAGATTAAAAAAATTATTCAGAATAGTACACATTTGTTACTATTTTTAAAAAATATATTCCTATCTCAGTTGTTCTTCTGACTCGTTAACTGGATGTTTCTTTCATTTGATATTATGGTAGGAAGCTCTTCTATTATTACATTTTTTAACTTTTTTTATCATATAAAGCTTTTGGTGATAAATTCTTTATTACTTTCTGTTTTTTTTTATTATAATCTGCATTGTTTATTGTAGTATATCTTTATGACATTTTTAAACTGTTTCTTTGTTCTTATTATTTCCACTTGTTCTATTTTCTAGAACTTTTTATAACTGTCATTATCACAATTGACATTTAATTCATAAATCATTTTATATTAATTCGTTTAATTACATATATCTTTGATATTATTCTCACATTATTCCTGTCATGGTTATTATCCTTTCGAATGAATGTTTTTTATTAATTTTATAATGAGGTCATAATTTCTCCTCATACCACTTCAAAGTTTCATTAACTCATAATTCCAAATAAGTTTTTGTATTTTATTATATTCATTCACTTAAATCGTATCAACTCAAATCGTATTAAAAAAATTGTTTTTTTTTTTTTTTTTTTTTTTTTTTTTCCTTTGGCATCATTTTATGGAAAGGTTTTTACTCTTTATATTGAAATTAGACATGATCGTACTTTCCAGAATTATTTGTTTTAATTCTAAAGTCTGTTTCCTTTATTCATCCCATTATGATCCTTTATCAACATGGTAAATATATTTGATGCGTACCATAAATATGGTATTAAATCTCTTCTGTTTATTCCACCAAAGTGTTTTATTAATAATTGGTTGGTAAGTTGTACTTACTCTTGGTTTGGAAACTTGATTTATACACAATTCAAAATTCACTCTTCTTATATTATTCCATAAAGTTTTCTCAAATAATTTGTATGTAAGGTGGGCTTGCTTTCTTTTTAAATTTAGTTGTTTTCAATTCAAAGTTCTGTTTTATATTTATCTCTTCAAAATGTTTTTTCTCAAATTCTTGGTTAGTAAGGTGAACTTACAATCTTTTTAAATTTAGATGATTTCTCATTCTAAATTCTTTTTATATTCTTGCCATAAAGTTTTCTTCAAATAGTTGTTATGTAAGGTATTACATTGTTTTTGGAATTTAGACGATTTTTATTTCTAAATTCTCTCCTTCTTTATTATTATATTATTGCCACATAGTTTTTTCATAAATAACTGGTATGTAATTTGATCTTACAATTGTTTTTGAATTTAGTTGATTTATTTCTAAATTCCGTTTATTATATTCCTTCCAAATAGTTTATTTCTTAAATCTTTGGTATGTAAGGTGATATTACATTGTTTTTGAATTTAGTTGACTTTTATTTCTAAATTCCTTTTCTTCTCTTTCCAAAATGTTTCCTTTAAATAATTGTATGTAATTTGGTATTACATTATTTTTGAATTTAGTTGATTTATTTCTAAATTCCGTTTATTATATTCCTTCCAAAAAGTTTATTTCTTAAATCTTTGGTATGGAAGGTGATATTACATTGTTTTTGAATTTAGTTGACTTTTATTTCTAAATTCCTTTTCTTCTCTTTCCAAAATGTTTCCTTTAAATAATTGTATGTAATTTGGTATTACATTATTTTTGAATTTAGTTGAATTTTGAATTCTTTTTCTTCTCTTTCCAAAATGTTTCCTTTTAAATAATTGTATGTAATTTGGTATTACATTATTTTTGAATTTAGTTGATTTTTAAATTCTTTTTCTTCTCTTTCCAAAATGTTTCCTTTTAAATAATTGTATGTAATTTGGTATTACATTATTTTTGAATTTTGTTATTTTTATTTCTTTCCAAATAGTTTCTTTCAACTAAATTGTATGTAATTGTCTTACATTGTTTTTAGAATTTAATGGTTATTCATAAAATTTCTTCATGGATGCCTGGTTAAAGACACCCTTCACTTTATTTGAATTCATCTCCTTTATTTCGTACGTGTTGTTGTTATTGTTCTTAGAGACAATAGAGGGACCAGTGTACAGAAGCAATAATTTTTTTGTTATCCCCTCTAAGGAACTGGGTAATTCCCTATTCTTCAACAACACCTTCTCTCCAACGGTATAATTAATAACCTTACCCATGCTTTTATTGTACTTATTCCGCCGCTTCTCCTGATCTTCGGTCACCTTATTATGAAATTGAACTCTATTAAATATATATTTATGCTCTCTGGGGAACTCCAATATATCCTCGATCTCCCTAGGGGGTTGTCTTTCGTACATTGCGGAGTAAGGGGTTATTCCTATGGCTGGATGGTATGCCAGGTTGAGGAATTCTTCAGTGGCCTCCAAGTATTCTTGCCACCTCCTCTGCTGATCGTGACAGTACGTTCTTAATAGGCGCCCCACCTCTCGCAAGACTCTTTCGGCCGGGTTACTGCTCGGGTGGTATACTGATGTCTTGTATGTATGAACCCCCATTGACAGCAGTGTATCCCGCCATTTCCTCCCCTTGAATTGTGTTCCGTGGTCGGTTATGATCGATACCGGTTTTCCGACGGTTGGGAAGTACTGGTTGATCAGGATTTCAAGAACTTTATTCGTAGTCGCCCGATTCGCTGGGTATAGCTTAACGAACTTGGTATAATGGTCCATTATGATGACGAGATATTTGTATCGGTGGCGGCCTCCACTGCGGGGAAATGGTCCACAGATATCCAGGAATACCTTCTCAAGTTTCGACTGAGAGGTTATCGGAATCATTTGCCCCTCTCTTTTCTCGTTGTTGGTTTTTACGAGTTGGCAAATGCGACAGTTTCTTATGTACTTTCGTACTTTCCGATTTATGTCTTTGATATGGCAGCTCTCTTCCAGGGCCTTTACCACCTTTAAGGCGCCCATATGCCCATATCGAACATGATAATTGAACACTATCTCCTTCTCGATATGGGTCGGAATAGTAACCTTCCATTCCTCCTTATATAAAGATGGTCTTGAAAACAGGATTCCATTATGGATTTTATAATATTGGGAGATTGTCTCATCCCCTGCTTCCAATCTTGTGATAATAGAGATTAACTTTGGGTCAGCTTGTTGGTGTGTGCTCAGGTGTTCCAAAATTGATTGTAGACCGGCGCTGCTGCTTAGAATATGGTATACTTTAAGAATACCCTCTTTCTCCCCCTCGAACGTCTGTTTATCAATGTCTACTCTAGACAATACATCCACTACGACATTCTTCTTTCCGGGGATATACTCCCACTTAAGGTCGTATTCTTGCAGCAATAGTATCCACCGCGTTAACCTTCCATGGCTTAACTTACATCTCTTAAGGAACGAGATAGACTTATGGTCTGTCCGGACGGTAACGGAATAACCAAGGATATAAGTGCGGAACTTTCCACACGCGAACACGACACTCAATAATTCCTTTTCTGTAACGTGGTAGTTTTTCTCACATTGATTCAATGCTCTGCTGGCAAAGCAGATCACAAGATGTTCGCCCTCCTCATCCTCTTGATATAAGGTAGTGCCGAGGCTGATGTCACTGGCATCACAATTAAGAAAGAAAGGCTTGTTAAAATCTGGATGGCGAAGTATAATGGGTTCAAGGAATTTTTGTTTTATTAAAGATAATATATTCTGTTGTTCATTACCCCAGATCCATTTATTTTTGGATGAAAGTTGCGGCTGAAATCTGGCAGTCAGTTCTGAGTACTTTTCCTGGAACTTACGGTAGTAATTACAGAGTCCCAGGAACGACTGTAACTGCCTTCTATTCTTAGGTGTAGGAAAGTTCTGAATCGCTTCAACCTTTTCAGCCGACGGTGAGATTCCCTGATCATTCAAGATGAAGCCTAAGAATTGTATTTCCTTAGCAATGAAATGAGATTTTGCTAATTTTAGCGTAATATTATTTGTCGCTAGCTTCTGTAATATGTGTTCCACACGGTAGCAGTGTTCCTCCCAAGTTTCTGAGGACACTAGCAAGTCATCGACATATACGGTGGTGAATTGTAGTGCTTCTTGGCCAAGTATCTGGTCCATGCAGTGCACAAAGACTGCGACTGAGTTTACCAGTCCGAAGGGCAACCTCTTAAACTGGTAGTTCCGCCCCTCGAATATAAAGGCCAGATACTGGCCACTCTGTGGATGTAATTCCACCTGCCAGTACCCGCACACCGTATCCCAGGTACTGAAGTATTTGGTACCGTGGAACCGTTTTAAAATCTCCTCAATCTCACCGGGCGAAGTCCTGTCATTAATGATCATTTTATTTATTTCGCGCGCATCTAAACACAAACGGACTTGTCCGTTTTTCTTAGGAATAGCCACGATAGGACTTGTATATGGGGAATGGCTACTCTCTATAATGTCACGGTTAATCATTTGCTCTATTTCAGCTCTTACTGCTTGCTTTCGTGATTGCGCAATGGGGTAAGACTTCCGGTTAAAGTCCACTGTGTCTCGGAACTGTAGAGTACACTGGAAGTTTTTCACTTTACCGGGCTCATCAGAAAAGACTGATTTATATTTGTTATAAATGTTTATTAATTTGTTCGCTTGGTTTATTGTTAACTTTTCGCCAGTTATACCGCTCCGGAAATCCCTGATCTCCTGGATTTTTTGTGACCATAAATCTTCATTGGAGGTGTCGTCTATCCTTTGTTCAATTATAGATGTTGGATGGATGTAGTTAATTTTGCGGATTTGCTGGTGGATACTATCAGGAATGACTTGGTCACTACCCACCAAGTTCGCCGTCCAAGTATGTCCGTTAGTATACAGCGACAATGTTTCAGTTCTCAGATCAATGATGGCGGAATTCCTCCTGAGCACATCGCACCCGACCAGTATATTAAATGGCAGACCGCTCGCCACCAAGAATTCCATATCAATTGCTATACCACAGCTCATCACACTGGCGGAGACTTGCCTACGTATTGTTTTGTTTTGTCGGCCGGTTGCTCCCAACAAAATAATATTATTCAACGGCAACGTTGGTAAAGTTCTCCCGCACTCTTGCTGTATCCTCTCCAGTTCCGTCGTACTTATGATTGACACGTTCGAACCAGTATCGATCATTAACTTGGCTGGGATGCCTTCTACCTCGGCGTCGACATGTATTATTTCATTATTGAAGTTATTGGTGGGATTCCTGTTATCCTCTTCCAATAACTCACGTCTGATGTCCTTAGGTAGTTGCACCCGATGACTGTGATACGATCGTTATTATACTTATGTTTACACTCATTATTATGATTATACCCAGTATTTAGGAGCAGTAACGGGTTCTGGCGATTTATTACTGCCTGTGCCCGTTTAAAGGCTCGGCATCATTGTTCCTTTGAGCCATACTAGTTGATGCCTCATTTGGGATGCTTAGAGTGGTTCCCTGTTGATCTGTTCTGTGGTCTTCCGGTCGTTCGTGGTTAGACCTCCGTTCAGCGTCGTCTAAACTATTACTCCTCCTTGCCGGATAGTACCTTGGTTGGTCCCGTTCTAGGCTCCTCCGCCTTTCTTCATATCCGCGGTAGCTGTTTCTTTGACTGTTGTTTATCTTCGCTGTCGTCCATCTGTGGCTCGTATGAAATTCACTCGAGGGTGAGGAAACCTATTATTAACGGGATTACCATTATTTGGACCCGCACGGTTATTATTATTATTATGGTAACAATCATTACCATAATTGGGGCTTCTCTGACTATTTGTGTTATTAGGGTAGGGATTGCGGTTACCCTGATAACCATTAGAGGGTCGACTCGGGTTTGGATGGTTTGGACCCTTATTATTATTATTATTGTAACTAGAATTATTAACGTTATTATTTCTATTATTAAAACTGTTATTTTGCGGGTATGCCCGGCCTCCTTGGTACCCAGTGTTTATGTTGTTCGTACCCTGGTTGTTGTTCTGATACGTCCTTGGTTCGGGCCCATCACTTCTTCTACGACTCTGTCGGTAGTAGTCTTCATTTTCATAGTTTTCGAGGAGTTCGGTCATTGCCTGGATGGTTTTTATTTGGCTGCCCCTCCTCGCACGAATTACTTCTTCATCATAATGATATGACAACTTATTTATTAGGCACTCCTCGGGTATGGCCGGTTCTAAATGCTTGGCCATACATACCTTGCCGAGGAAATAAGCTGTCATCGAACTACCGACTTGTGGGTTGTAGTGGCCGTGGCAGATATTGTCTCTTATCAAATTTTGAGTTGTCTCCGACCAGTACTTGGCCTTGAAAAGGCTCTTAAATTGTTGATAATTGTCGATGTCGCTCCGGTTGGCCATCCACCAATGGTCATTCACCTCCCGAAACGACTCGTCAAGGATTTCCCTATTCTGCACCCATCGGTTACCTCTGTGTTTTTCTAGGTATTCCTCTATGCGTGCCAAGAACTCCATAGGCTTCCGTTTATATTGCCGGAAATTGAGCCATTCTCTGTTTTCTGACATGGGGAAATTATGATATCCAGATGGTCTGTTCCTTATCAATTCTATCTCCTCCTGGCTCTGACGCACCTGTCCCGTGATGTTCGTCATAGCGGCTTCCACGCCGTCGCATCTTTCGGTTACCTGTGTCCGCACTTTATTCACTTCTTCCAAGGCAAATTTCTTGTTTTCATCCAGTTTCGTTTCCTGTTGTTCTTTGTCATGTGTAATCTCTTTATGTATTACTTCCTGGACTTCCATCACTTCATTTTCTGTCTGACGACATCTTTCGTCTACCTCCCTGATCTGCTGGTTAACAACCACGACTTCCTGTTCTAACTTCTTGACGATGGATTTCTTCGTCTCTGTTATCTTTTTATTTAACTCTTCTTTTGCCAACTCTATTCTCTCGTCTACCTTATTCATGCTCTCCTGGTTGACTTCCCTTAATTCTTCTCTCAGCAGTTGATTGTCCTCTCTCAATTCTTCCAATCTTTCCCCCATCGTCTCTTCCATTTTCCTGTTATTTTCCCTTAATTCGTCTTTTAATTGTTGGTTGTCACTTTCTATTTTCTTACTGGTTTCTTCCATCTTCTCTTCCAAATTCTTATTATTTTCTTCCATCTTCCTACTGGTTTCTTCGATCCTCTTATTAGTATTTTCTATCTTACGGCCCAATTCTTCCTTTGTGGATCGGTTATCTTCCTTCAGATCCTCTAGTTTTTCATTTAATGAATGGTTGTCGTCATCCATTTTCTTGCTTAAATTCTCCTCCATCTTCTTGTTATCTTCTTTTGTGGAATCCATTTTCTTCTCCATCTTTTTACTATTTTCTTCCATTTGCTGACTCATTTTTAGGAACATTTCCATCATCTTCTCTTCCATTGTTTTAGATTTCTCCTTCTCTGGGACATTGACTTCCACTGTCTGCGTTGGTACTTCTAGTTGTTCCTCTGGTGGTGCTGGTTGTTTCGGTTCTACCGGGTTTACCAACACTTCCGGATCTTCTACGGGTTTAATTCATCTAACTCTCGATTCACTGATATTAATGGCAAACTGTAGTACCATTTTCTACTCGGTTATAAGGAACGTTTTTTCACACAACTATTCAGCTTGATATTCAACAAAAGACTATTTTAACTTGGTCAAAATCTGGCCCAGTTAATCTTTGAAAAAGTATTGTTAACATATTTCGATTACCCATACACATGATACAATGTTACATTATATATGGAATTTATTTATTTTATTCATCACTTTCATGAATTATGAACCTTATCATTGGTTTAATCATCTCATTCCTTTTAAATTGATGTATTATAGTCCATATCTGTGGACATTTCTGTGGACCTCCTTATCCCCCATGTCAACCTCTTTTTCGGCCTCTGCCGCCCTCTTTTTCGAAGTAGCTCGTCTTTGCATTTTTCCCTCTTCTATTAATTAACCGCTGCCAGGCTTATCTTATCAAGCCCTCTAAGTTGGACGCCACTTTGTAAGAAGACCCTGTATGCCGGTCTTTACAAAAATAAAATAGTAGAGGGAAAATTTTATAAAAAATAAAATTTTCAATAAAAAAAAATTTTGTTTATGTTTAATCAAGGTCAATAATTAAGAAATAATACTGTTTTAAATGTTCTGTAACAATTTTAAGAATTAGGAAGGTATTTATTAATTATCGAGCACTTCTGGAAGATCTGAACCAAGTGTGGAGTTAACTAGATTAACTCCAGTCAGCAATCGATTGATGATTTTTTCTTGCTGGTCCAATATCTCACTGAAAAAATATATTTTCTTCTTCTTGAAGTCTCTTTGCCTTAATAAATAACCTTAAATTAGCCTGTGAAATAATAACAGATAAATACAATTGAAATAAATGGATTTATTAAACAATTTAATAAATAATCGATTTTTTATCGATTGAGAACAATTATCGACTCTGTCTCAGGGAATTATCGATTGTGCATACAGTAGAAAAATTATTATAAGTATTATAAAAAGGACAGGTTCTTTGAGCGATTAAATTAATAGTCAGAGAAGGGTAACGAGAAAGTATAACATTAACAATTAAAATAAATTCAAGAATTATTATTTAACAGTATTTAAATAATTCTGATATATAATGTTTAAGAAAGTTGATTTGTCAGACCATATGTAGACTGACGTCACCACTGGATGAGGTAGGCAGATTCGTATTTCAAGATGGCCGCTATTAGATCTGGCTAGGTTATTGAGAAAGTCGTCGGGTCAAAAAATCACAGCAAAATTACCTTCATGAATGTTTGAAATGTTCCCGCACTGGCATAATCTGTCTATTAGGTTGTTTGGTGTGTTCTGAAGAAGTGTTCCATGTATACTTGTGTTAATTATGTTATTTAGTATGTGTTCACTTCTGTGGGTTAAGTTACTCAAAAAATGGTTATGATTTGTAGCGTGAATTAGATCAAATATATTGTTTTACTGTTTTAGATCACTCGTATAATGAAGTTAGGTGTTAGTTTTGACTATTGTCGTTAACGTTTTGGGTAAATTTTGTTAAAAAAGTGTTTAATTCATCTAACTCTCGATTCACTGATATTAATGGCAAACTGTAGTACCATTTTCTACTCGGTTATAAGGAACGTTTTTTCACACAACTATTCAGCTTGATATTCAACAAAAGACTATTTTAACTTGGTCAAAATCTGGCCCAGTTAATCTTTGAAAAAGTATTGTTAACATATTTCGATTACCCATACACATGATACAATGTTACATTATATATGGAATTTATTTATTTTATTCATCACTTTCATGAATTATGAACCTTATCATTGGTTTAATCATCTCATTCCTTTTAAATTGATGTATTATAGTCCATATCTGTGGACATTTCGTGGAAATTAACAAATTTCTTTCCCTTTTGGAAATATAGGCTCAAAATCTGATTTCCGCCTTTATACAATTTTTTCTTCCATTTTAATTGTTATTAATTCTATTATAATAAATTTTAATTAGTCATATTTCTCTTCCTTTCCTTAAATACATATAAATTAAACCTTTGAACTGGTTTTTTGTGTTAGTCTCTGAATTTGACATTGCTCTTTAAAATTAAATTTAAATTTTAATTTATATATTTTGAAAATTTACAATATTTCAAGGTATATTTCCTTATTATCATTTTAACTCATAGGATCATTTCCAGTAGTGGTTAACTGATTTACCTTATCTAAATCTTGCTAGTTTACAGGATTTATAAGTGAATTATACTGGTTTATATGGTTTCTGTGAATTCACCAAATGGCCTAGAGTTTAGAATTTTACATTTCTGTTTTTCTCAAATAAATTTAATCCCACCACTCCTCTGACTTTACATAGTTATTATTACATGAAAATAAAATGGTTTATAACTTATTGTGAGGTGTAGTATTTAATTAACACTACTGTTATAAAAAAAATAATTATGAACATTATTTAGCAATCTGTACAATTGAACATATTGCTGACATGGTTTGGACATATACTTTTAACTCTTTTTGAATTAACACAGCATACCTACTGAAACATTATTAATGGTATGTATGCTGTTATTTAGCAAACATAATTCATTTTAAACACATAATATAAATCTTATTTTCTAATAACTCTTACAAATACATTGATTTTATCGCTGTGAACAAACAGTTTATTTAAACATTTTAAACCTATGAATACTAAATTAATGCCAGTCCTTTCTGGTCTAAACCATTATTATTTATGACCCCTTCATCAGTAAACATGACCACCCATACTCTAGTTATTAGCATTTTTTTACAAATGTCTTGTAAACAAAGAGTTACATTAAAATAATAAAATACTGGAAATCTTCCATTTTATTATTTTATTATGCTGTTTATTATTGGATATTAAAGTTGTTATATAGCATATTGATAAGTCATAGTATCACTAACTTTAAGTTTATTGCATTTCCAAAAAACACACAAATTCACTTTCACTGGTGGTTCTGATATTTTGAGTCTCACTATCTCAGACCAGACCTTTAGTAATCATGGACTGTTAAGACTTGTTTATTTTCTTTATCACACAATCGCTTTAGTAGGTTCACTTCTTATAATACCATACAACACTTTAGGTTTCTAAATAATTACATTTTTATAGGATTTTGGTATGTTATACTTTCTTTTTAATCGTTTTTGTGGGTTTGGGGTTGATGGTAGTTAATAATAATAATAGGTTTTACAACGGTGTTTCTTTCATACTATTTCTTCCTCTCCTCCTGTCTTCTTTCTTGTCCTTCTTCTTATCTTCTTTCTTGTCCTTCTTCTTATCTTCTTTCTTGTCCTTCTTCTGGTCTTCTTGTCTTCCTTCTTCATTCTTGAGTAAACCAAGGTACTTCGTGTTATCTCGACTGATGTTTAGTTTGGAGCATCTAATTTATTTACTGACACGGACCTTGCTCTTCTCTAAAGGTTTCAGGGTATTGTTTTCTTCCTGATCACAAACTTTATTCTTCCTTCTGCTTGTCTTTGGGGTATTTTGGTGTTCACCACTCTTAAACTGATTCTCTTTCTTCTTGATATGGTGTTATTTAATTTGTTTACTCCTCCTAGCTTCCTGGGTAAATTACTGATCTTATAATATGAGTTGCTTTCAATACTTTCTTTGATATTTAAACAGTGGTTTTTATATAATGTAATGTGGATTTTTATTTTATCGTGGTTCATTCCTTTGATTTCATTAAATCTCATTCAATATTATTTTAACATATGTGGTGTAATTAATTTTTATGATTTTATATGACTTAATAAGTAGTGGATTTTCTGTCGTGCTACAATGTTCATTAATGTGGTCTATGAATCACCAGAGAAATAGGGGCAAACCCCGTTAATGTTTTAATTGCAAATAAAATACTAAGTTCAATTTACAAAGACCACGTGTTAGTGTAATTTATTAAATCGCTACCTCAGTCTGTTTGCGCCATTTAAATCCTCGCTTAACGGATGCTGGGGGTTTCTGGATACAGGTAGGAGTTGGAATGTCAAAGGTAGGTGGTATTTTGGAAGGGAAGTTTGAAAGTTAAAAGGTCAATAGTTAGTAAAGTCAGTGTAACTTGTTTATAACGAAAAAAGTGATTGTGTAAATGTTTTGATTATAACCAGTATACGTTTTACCCGAGAAACACGGAATACTTGAAAATTTTTGTAAAAAGAGATAGGCTTTATAATAACAAAAAATAAAGAACAAAAATAAATGTATAAATAAATTACAGAATTTAATTTTTTAACATGATGTTTTTAGGCTGGGGGTCATTCCACAAAAATGTAACGTCATCGAAAAATGTAACGCTTCCACACTTTCGATTCCCCACAGTCTAGAAATCTTCGGTCTCTGTCGTTTTAACATGATAATGTTTGTTATATAGTAAATATATTTGTTATATAGGAAATATTTGTTATTTGTACATTATACGTTTCAAAAGCCTAATAAAAACATTATCATGCTTCGATGTTCCGGTTTCGTCGAAATTTCTTTGGATTAAATAACATTCTTTAGCTGGTTCCTTTGCCCGTATTAGATAAAGTTTTTTTTTAAATAAATTAACTAAACAGATGCCTAACCTACAAACTTTAATCATGTAAATTAACATTTATGTAAATGTTAACGTTTACATTAAAACAATTACGTTTCCTGTAATTCACTAAAATATCATACAACCTTGAGTAAATTTAAATCTAATACTATAATTCAGATGCAGGAACAAAAACATGTACAATTAACTTCCAGTGAAGTAGTCCTCAGTACATGTTTGATGACTTTTTCTAATTAACTTCTTGTTTGTAAAATTGTTTTATCATTTCACTGAGAGATATAAATGTTATTGTAAAAGTGCGAAGTAAGGTAAATCTTAAGATTTACTGGTATATCCTAAGATTTACCGTTTTGTGATAGTAAATGTCTGAAAATCCTTTTAAAATGTTTGCATTTTGGACTTTTACCAACAGTTAGTGGTAAATTTCAAGATGTACTGCTGCGTTGTGGTAAAAGCTAAAATCGGAGATAAAAAGCTTTGTATCTTTCGTTTATTAAAATTATATTTGGTATTTGTTTGGTTTTCGGTCCAGAAAAATGAGTGACATAATGAGTAAAAGATTTTATGACCTTCTAGGGGAATCGTTGCGTAATAAAAAGGACAACAACTTTTTTTCATCTAAAGTAAAAAATAATATTATGTTAGCTGAAGTAAAACGGCAAAAACTGTGACGTATAAAGAATCTGTGCATTACAGGCGTTTGAAATATTGTGATATTCTTAACATTGGTGGTGAAGATAAACTCACAGCACCTGTTTCTGCAGGACGAGAAGAGATACTTTACTACGTTTGTTTTGATGAACTATTTAATGTAATGCTATTGCTATCATATTAGATATATTATTATTATGATTAGATATATTATATATTGTATATTAGAGAATCATATTGCTATTGGTGACGGAGGAAGAACCCGAATGATAGTGGAACTAAATCGCAAATACAAAAACGTTACTGTAGAGTCAGTTGCTACTTATTTAAAGTTATGTGAGCCATGTCAAAAGAAACAAAAAACGTTAAAAAAGGAGTTGTTGTGAAACCTATATTACATAATGAAATGAATTCTCTTGTCAAATCGATTTAATCGACACGCAAGCCAGCCCAGATAATCGGTTGAAATTTAGACTAGTATAACAGGACCATTTAATAAATTAGTTCTTTTACGAGCACTTCAATCAAAAGAGCTGAGGAAGTGGATAATTTTCTGATGGATATTTTTACCACTTTTGGTGCACCTAATATTCTTCATTCCGATAATGGACGAGAGTTCTGTAACCAAGTTAACCTATAAGAAGTTTAGCTGACATGTGGAAAGATGTTAAAATTGTGCACGGAGATAGTTTTCCGGAAGATAGTTCAAGTAGAATGGAAATATAAGCTGAATTTTTAATAAGAGATGAACCTGAAATAGTTGAACAACCTTACCCGGGTGATGTAACCGCTACAACAAGCAGGATTGATACAGTGAAGCACTTTCAAAATAGAGCTGCCAAAGGACTTAAAAACAAGCAGAAAAAATGACAGTTGTCTCATCTAAAAAAGTAGCTAAATCTTTAGTTGGGCAGAATGTGAGAGTCAAATTCCTAGATATAGACTGGGCAAAGGTGGGCCCAAAATCAATCATAGCTGTCGTACTGAATATTGAAAATGATGAATTTTATCAGCTTGGTACCACAGTTGGCAAACTTACATCTTTATGCACAAGAAACCAGTTCACGCTGTTACAGAAAATTTTATTAGCCTTTTTTCATGCATTTTTATGGAAATTATTATTTTTTTAATTATTAGCTATTTTTCTTTAAAATTAAAAATATTACGCTTTTACCACAACGCAACGGTAAATCTTGACATTTACCACTAACTGTTGGAAAAAGTTCGAAATACAAACATTTTAATAGTATCTTCGGACATTTACCATCATAAAATGGAAAATCTTAAGATTTACCTTAATTCGCACTTTTCAAGTAACATAAACACTTCATCACTACAATTAGATCGCGATTCACAAAATACAGTTAACAGTTCCAATGCTTTTTCAGCTTTATCCCTTGTAAGATTTGTTTTTGTTGCACCAATAATATTTCAGCAGCAATACTTCTATCATCGTCAGAATCACAGTTACCTAGTTCTTCTTAGTTATTGAAAATGTTATGTAAGATTTTAATTTCTGTCAATATACCTGAAGTTGCAGCTCTATTGTCCACATCTACACAGTTATCTAAGTTGGTACAATTATCAAAATCATTATCTTTCTGGTTTATAACCATTGTGATAAAGGAATGTAATCTTCATTATTATAGTCTTCATCCAGATTGAGATGTCTTAAGTTTGCTTTTTTAAAGCATTTCTGTATCATTAATGGTGTTATCAGTTCTATGAGTCGCTCCACAGATGAATCGTTTCGAGTACATTTATTTACTTGTTTATCGTATTGCTGGTAAATTTTCTCTGCCTAATGAGCTGCACAACAAGCAAGTGACAAAAATGAGATTTAAAACATTGGTAACACCTTGATCCATAGGTTGCAAAATGGATGTAACATTCAGTGGTATAAACCAGACTTTCTGTTGCTTAAGTTTATCAATTCAGGATGGGCAGGGCTGTTATCTATCAGTAGCAACATTTTTCTCTTTTGTGTACGAAGAGCTTCATCCCATTTACTAACTTCGTTGTGAAAGATTTCTGATGTCATCTGTCCTTTCCAGTTTGATAAATAAGTAACTGGAAGGCTTTCTTAGTTTATTAAAACACCTGGGTTTTGCTGACGTTCCAATGACAAGAAGCTTTCGTTTCTCTGTACACATCATGTTTGCACAGATTAAAACAATGTCTTTGTTTCTGATAATTACCTCCTACACATTTTTCATTTTTAGAATATAGTGGTGTATCAGGAGTTAAATTATAAAAGAAAACTGCATTATAGATATCACTGTCCAAGTAGTTTCATCTAACGTCAGGTCAAACATTTTTCACCCATTCACTAACAATGGTTTGATCAGCAGATAATGCTTCACATCTATTTTTCGCATACATAATATTATTTCTGTTTTTAAAACGGTCAATCCATCTATTGTTACAAATGAAATCCTTGCAGTCGAGTTCAGCTGCAAATTTTTTGGCGTGTACTTTTAAAATCGGACTACTAATAGGCAAACCAGCAGAACATTATAAATTTTAAAACAACTCAAGAGAGCCTCATCCAAGTCGTTTTTTTTCACATTTAAAAATTTGTTTAAAATCTTATTTTTTTAAAATATAGACAGTCTGGTTTTTTGGGTTTCGTTATTGTGATACAGTAGTATTTCTTCAACACTATTGAATTAGAAATACTGCTTTCTAAATCCTGAAATAATCGAACTTTTTCAGAAACTGTTAAAATTTTACGTTTGATGCCTGACATTTGAACTAACCGTAATAAGTGAAAGTAATGCTATAAAAGTAAACTTAGTAAGGTCTAAGAATTCAGTTCCTATTCTTAGGCGTACAGTATATTAAGCAGTAAAACAACAAACCATATGCAGGTTACAAGTAGCGAACTCTTAAGAAATAGAAAATACCGAAAAAATATGACATGTCAATCATTGCATGCAAAACATCTTGTTTTACAATATAACGCATGGTATACTGTATGTACATTACAAAAGATTTTATTTCTGGAATAAATTTCTAGAAGGATAATTAGTGTAGGATAGTGTACAAACGTCCAGTACTGAGTGCTGACCCGTTACATGAACCCAGATGTTTTGATAAGTGCAAATCTGGGGTACTTGTGACGAAACTAAACCTTTATTGTGTTAGGAGCACAATAGCAGACAGTATTTATAACCCATTCAGCAGTACTGAGTAAACTACAGTATACTTTTTCAGAATTTATCTTGTCAAATTAATTTCTGTCACTTAACTAACAAAATTTTGTTTATCATACCTAAGAAACAATTTCGTTTTATGTGATCAACTAGGCCGTATAAATCTATAGAAACCAAATATTTTACTAAAATTTGTTCATTTTAATTGAGAATTTATATTAACTGAGATCGTTATGACGAAGTTCTGCTGTATTTTAAAACTGCAGTTTTGACCCATTTCACTGATATTCATTAGTGATGTAATGGCCATTAAATCACCTGTAAAGATTTAACCAGAGATCACCTCTTTTATAAAGCTTGGTTGAAGTTGATTATTGTTTAAGTTAATGACAGTTTTTGGTCCAGTAGGTAGGCCTATTTAACAGTGAGAGCAACCTTACAGAGACCAACCTTAGTGATAGCCACAGTGATGTAACCTTAAAATTGGTTCAGTATTGTGTTCATGTATGTTATTCTTAATGAAGTATTTATTTGTGTTTTTAAATATAATGTGAATGCACAAGTTGTTCAGTTTTTTGTTAAGAAAGTTCAGTTTTTTCAGTATTATGTTTATTGCAAAAAAAATAAATAAAATGTAGTGCACATAAATCTGAATATATGAAAATATATAAAATGTGTTTTAAGTATGTATTTTCCAAATTTGTTGTAAGTTTCAAATTCTGCCTGAGTCACAACCGGCTTCAATGTTATGAGAACTTGGGCTTGCCGGGTGTTGTGGTTGTGGTGAACCAATAAGAATTCACCTTTCTTCTGATTGGCTGGTGGTGTCAGACAACTTCATGTGGACACCAAAAGTTTATAAATATGGGTGTCCTAGTCACAGCCACTAACCTTGACCACAGTTCAATGGTCACTGACTATGAAACTTTTGTCAGTGTTTTGTAGCCTTCTGCACTGAAGATGGCCATCGAAGGCACGGATTAAACGTTTGGACCAAACAACCTTGGACCATGGCCTTACAGCCTGGGAAGCCGAAGTTCTCATAACATTGTTGTTAGTTTGTTGTTTATTTATAATTGATAACAAACCAAAAAAAGCAAATAGTAAATAAAATTAATAAATGTAAAAATTATATCAGGAAGCCTTACTATATAAAATTTTAAATTATTATAACGTGCCATCTCCCAACAAGTGTTCACTGATATAATGAATGTGATGCCAGTGAAACTTAAATGTTAAATGACGTGTTAGGATGGAAATTAACAAAAGTTCATCAGACAAGGAATAAGGAAGTGCAACATTTATATTGTCTGCTGATGCTTAAAATATCCACAGGCCATAAGACATAGATGCAGCTGATTGTTGCGAGTGGTATATTCACCTCAGAAATTTATCCACATGTAAAGCATACTAGAATGTGTGAGGTAACTGTAATAAAAGAACACACAAGAATGTGGTAGTTTGCCATCTTTAGGGGTTTCTCTGATACTGTACTCCCCTCATTTGTTATTTAGGTGTCATCAAAAGTTACTATGTGCACAATAACTAACTACTATGTGTTTATTACAAGCGATTAAAAAAAAATGTAAAAAAAATATTGGTGGACAAACTGAAGTTAACCCTTGTTAATCAGATGATGAAAGCCTACACATAAAAAAAAACAGTGCTATAAACTCCTCAGAAAATAAAAATGTGTGAAGCAGCTATGGAAAGTAACAACTTCAGAATACTGTGGCATAGATATTATAATGCGACATAATAGTAACCCTGTCCCAAAGGTAGAACTGCTCAATTCAGTAGGGATGATAGTAGGCAGAGTCGCCTATGCTATCCACATAGACCAAATAAAAATAGACAACCTTTAGTTATAGAAAAGAAAGACTGTCTAATATAAATAGTAAAAGAAAAATACAATGCAGATAGTAAATAAACTAATCAAATTGTATAATAAATATAAAAAAACATACAAACCTTTTGTAATTAAGTTAATATGAAAGAGTGTGGGATAAAGCTAGTGATCCCTGATATTAAATAGTGCAAACAAACAAACACCCAATTAATAAAGTGTCAGTGCAACACCCGTGTGGGTTAAATACTTTTATATAAAAATAAAACCCATGGACCACGCTAATAGAGAGTTGTGATGGTGTTTTTAAATAATGTTAAGATGTTTATAAAGGTTTTGGCATAACTAGTTATGTTTATGTTTTATGCCAAAGCTTATGAGTAACATTCATGAACAATGTTGTTAGAAGTAGTTGGAGCCTATGAGCAGAATCAGAGTTTAAACAATAATAAATGTAAATTATAAAATTGTATTGATTAGTAAATAAATGTCAGGAAACTAAAAGTGTAGGCCCAAAGTTAGAAATTTTGTAAGGTGGGAAATCACCCTTTATAATAACCAACTTAGGTAAATAAGGTATCAAAATGCTCATAATTATATAAAGAAAAACATGATGTAATTTAAATTTAAGGAAACTTAAAGCTAAAAAAGGAGTATTTTTCTTATAGGCAAATGAACATTTGATTTTTGTAAACTGACCATGTGACCTAATGAACTCTTCAGTTTTGACCAATCACAGGCCAGTATTGTAAGGTCAGGAGACCGTTGATGAAGAGGCAAGAATTTATAATTGTATTGTTAACCATTACAGAGGGCAGATGTGCTCTGATGAAGCGAATATTATTTAAATATAAGTAATGTTTTTTGGACCGTTGGCAGTCAATAATAATTACCAACCGAAGTGGTAAACACTGTGGAAGACCAGAAGACCGAAATAATTAAATTAAACCTACAATTAAATGCAGAAACTCAGAAAATCCTGACTACCTAAAACGAAAGCACATTTGTAACTATGTGAGTGAGGCCAAACTTAGTTAATAGCCACACTACAAATACGATTACACAACACTATCATAGACACTATCTACACTTACAGAACAAACACTGATTGAAATTGATTGAAAGAAAAGCTTAAAAACTAAAACTGTGAACAGTCATTTATTTTAAAATAATTTGGAACAGCTCAAGGTTAGACGTCTGAGCGGCCATCTTGACAAAACGACAGTCGTTGCTTAGCAACGATTAACAGAATATAGTATTAAGATTTTAAATTTTACTTACCTTTTGTATAATGTATTGTATTTTTGTGTGCATTCTCTGAATTCAATGACAGTCTCAAAGAACCCATAAACCCTGAGATTTAATAATTATTATAATTAATTTGTTTATTGAAGGTTATTAGTGACATAGTCGAATTGAGCAGTAGAGTCGACCCGACCAATATTTTGTTTTGACACAAGTCGATTGTTCCTTTTTTTCTGAATAATTTGAATAAAAATAAATATTGTTATTTTGACTGGAAAGAGTTGTCATTGTAGAAAATTAGAAAATTTACAGGCAAAAGTCAACAGGAGAGTGAGCAGCGAACGGACCAGATTATTCAGAAGAAGAACAGGGCGCTCGAAGACACAATCGATTGCGGCAACAGATCCATTTTTACACAAGTGGAATCAAATTACACTAAAAAACTCTTCACGATAAATAATTCAAAGCAACACGTTAATAACTTATAAACACGTAGAAACAACGTTTGATTATAATATCCACATGGTAAGAGTTGTACCCACCAAGTTGTTGACATCTTGTCAGGGAAACTGTCTAGAATAAACGAATTTGATTCTTTTTGCTGAGTTATCAAATGACACAAATATCTTAGTTATATGTATTTTGTTTTCCAGGCACTGGTGAACGGGTCTTATTCCAGTGACTGCCCGTACAATGATAAGAATGGTTCATCTTCCAGTGAATGTAATTATAGCGATAAGGTAAATTATGTTACAATTCAGTGGTAATTTACACATAATCTTAATTACTGTCATAGAAAACAGGTTCATTTACAATAGAAATAAAGAAAAGGAATTTGTTAGTGCCAATAATAATAATAATGTGTAAATTAAACTCAGTTGTTTAAGAGTTTTTTTCTGTTATTTGGTCTAGGTGGATGTACAAACATGGATGAAGAGATTACAAGAATCATTGAGTATGGCACATACCATTCTTAAGGACTTGGAAAAAAATGTCAAAATGATTGTGAGTAATGATAATGTTAATTAAAACTAAAACAATTATCTGACTATGAACATGAATTGTTTTTACTTTTTATTAAGTATGTCTTTAAGAATGTGAGTTGTTATATAAAAAAGTTGATTTCCAATATTAACATAGCGTTGTCGATATGTTTGCAAATAAATATGTTTTTACCATATTGCTGGCCACATTTGAGTACTTCAGTACAATCATTAACAGGAATGCAATATTGTATTCTTTACTGTCCAGAACTGCTACGCTGTCGGGGCCATGTGATTTAGATACGGCCGTTCCCCCTCGCAAGGCAATGGCAAACCAGCGAGAGGTATCCTGCCTAGTATAAACCCTCCCCAACTATGCCGTTTGGATCGGGCATTAAACTTAGGTCCCATACACATGTGAGAGACTCCGTAAAACACACACCACGGGTATATGCGGGGAGGGTACAAACCAGTTGAAAGACTGAAGGACCCAATAACTGTCCAAAACATTCTCAGAGTATAAGTACAGTCCAAATTCAGTAGTCTGGAACAAAAAGTATCTGGCTGTTTTAGGGACAGTTTTTTTCCTGATTACTGAAAAAATGTAATACTATTCTTTTTATTATTATATACATACCACCAAAATCAGTAAAGTTTCAATTTTTTTAAATTATTGAATAAGGCCTTTTCAAAATTATTATAATTTCATCATCAGTTCACACTAAAATGTTCTTGTTGTGATGTCTTCTTTTATATTGTTACAACACAAATAAGCCACCCCAGTACCAGGGATAAAAAAGATAATATTAAATATAAATATACTTCATATTAAATAAAATGATTAAATATAAATAAAATATAAAGACAGTGACACGACAAACGACGACATTACCTAACCCAAGTGATTGACCAAACAAACAGGAAACAAACGAAGAAGGGAGAAAACCAAAACCAAAGAAGAATAAAGACAATTGAAGGAAGTGAACGAATTCCTACAACTAAATAAAATCAAATCAAACGAGAAGGGGAGAACTGAATTAAAATGAAGGCAATTGAAAATGAAGAAGAAGGAGAAGAAGCAGAAAAATGAAGAGGAAACGAAGTGAAACCAAGAGATAAGAAACACCACATATAAAAGGGAGAAATGGTACACTCAAATATAAAATATTGTGAATAAAACCAATAATTATCCAATACCAGAAATAAATATTATTATAAATGAAATAATTAATATAACTGTTTTAACCAAAACAGTAAAGTAGTATTATAAAAAGAAAAAGTACACTAACCCAAAAATTAGAGTTAGATATAGTAAAATCTATAGAAAAATATCATTAATACTGTGTATAATTTGTAATGAAAGAAATAGTGAGAAAGTGAGAGAGTGACAAAGAGAATTAATTATAGGGATTACCCACTAAAAAACACTTAATGTAAACAGTTAAAAAGTGAAATAGTGAAGGTGTAAATACCCCAAAATAGTAAGTGTATCAGTGATAAACACCAATTAATTAAAGGTGAAAGTGATAAGTGAACAAAGATATTGTAAATAATAAAAAGATAGTAATATATAAGAAAACACTTAGTAAATCAATGATGAACCAATAAATGATTTAAGAGTGAGCTTATAACAAATTTATATAGTTAAGGATAATTAGAAATAGTATTTAAAGTAGAGATAGATAAAGGATATGATGTTATTCAGGGGAGAAAGCCCATGTAAGATGAACAGTTTGTGTTAACATGGAATGGAGAAAGGGATTAGTAAAGAATTAAGAAATTAAGAATATAATTAATAAACACCCTATGTTATAAGGGAAAATAAATTAAATAAGTTTGAAGGAAGTGATGATATTTCTCACTCAAAATAATAGTAAAAGAATGAAATGTATGTTAAACCAACAGTAACTAATAACTTGTAAAGAATTGTTCGTTTTAATTTTATGGATAGGATATGGCTGAAGGAAGCTTACAGTCCATAGGCCTAATTGTTATATTTTAAGTATTAAGATATAGAAAATAATCGTGACATGTAATCAGAACACAAACAAATTCAAGACACAACAGCCACTAAACAAATCAATTGTAACAACAGGACAAAACGCTTTGTAATAAAATGAAATATAATTAGAATATAATAAGTAAAAATAATCAATGGCTACTTAGGCCTAGGAAATGCCTAACTGTCAAAACCAATAATAACAAATTGTATAAAATCCACCAGGAAATTAACAAATCTAAGGCAAGTAACTAGCCAAAAATTATGTATAAATCATTTTAAAAGAAAAATGTTACAATAAGAGTTTAAATTAAAAGAAATATGTAACTATCAAATGTCAGCATAATTAGACAAAACTTAATATCTAATAGAACATGACCTTATGAGATATTATTTTTAACTTTGAAAGGAAATAAATACCATAGTGATAATATTTAATACCCAGAAAAGAATAAAATCAATCAGAAAATATATAATAAATTTGAATAAAAATTTCAAATATGATAACAATGCTTTTAATCTAGGCCTTAACCAATCAAAGGGTTTCAGTTACCATAGAAACTAATACAGTTACCATAGTTGGTTACTAATTTTCTGTTAAATTTACTTACTTGGAAAAATGACGCTTGGATAGTAGGTACGCAAGATTTTGTATGACCGAAATTTTACTTTAAAAAGTTTAAAAAACATTCAAAAGCCAACAACATGAACCAGTGAGAAGGAGATGAAGAGATTCAACGATTAACTGATGTCCAGGAACTAAATAAACGAAAATTAAATAGCAGACATTCCCAAGACAATTTAGAAGAAGATGCCAGCAGCCTAAGTCACTCCAAAATTGATGAAATTTCCATTACCAAAGAAAACGATCTATCACAACCTTCTGAACTGATAAGTATCATTTAAATACCCTAATCCCAGGAATAAAAGCACTTTATATATTTCTCACATCAATACAAAACTCTTGAAACTCTATTAATTCTATCAAATATGAAACTCTTACCTTAGGGTTCTATTACAGAGTCGTACAGACGAACACAGCTGCAGAAAGGATTATTTGAAGGTTATCGGTACACATATAAATACGCAGTTCGTTTTAAAACAAATTGCTTCTAGTTTATTAGCCAAATTAATTACTTCTTCAATTAAACACTCGTCTATTACTTTATATTAGTAACACATTGAATTCAAACAGATTAATAAATGAAATCTTTCTTAACCTATAACAAATTTTATATTTTTGAATAAACCAGTACGTTTTTTTCCCTCTTTTCCCCTTGCTCTTATATTTAATAAAAAAAACTTTTCTCTTGGAGATCTCTGTTTTTGCGTTTTAAGTTTTAGTTTTATGCTGAATAATCATCATTTATTTGACAGTGGTTTAAATGTTAATATGCTGTGATTTTAGTTACCCATCCATTACGTTTTCTTCTGGTTTGCTACGCCGTCTCGTGATAACCGTTTTACTCGTTTTTACCCACTCCGGCACTATTAACATCGAGTTTGTTTGTTGTTAAACACTTTATGCACTGGAAAATGTATACTGTATGTTTTTTTTTTTTTTATATAGCCGGCCGGCTTTTAAGATTCGCCCGGGCAATTAGATGTTTAATGGCCGCGCGACCATAAGTTGCAAAGTTACAATGGAACTGGACTTAGTACTGCTAAGGCTGAGTACACAAGAGTTTTTGTGGTCACGTGATCGTGAGACTGTGTTCCCATTGGTGCTGTTTAAAAGAGCGCTATACACAGGCATAGGATTTAGCAACATTTAGTCGTCTGGTGCAATTCATAACTTGGCGTTATTTCCTCCGTGATATACGGCTGACGAAAATATGTATGTTGTTTCACAATCTGTCTGGACTGTTTGAGTGCGGAGACAAAACATAGACGTTTTGTTTTGTAATAAACACTGCATACTGTGACTAAGTCGAGGTTCCAAAAAGGTGAACAATGACTGCATGGGGAATATAATTTTTAAAATGTTAACTTGGCCCTACAATTTTGTACCGTTACAGTACCCCCCCCCCCCAATAAGAGATTGGATGCCGAAGCATACAAACTCTTATTGCCTAAAACCTAAGAGGATCAGTGAGGATATGGCGCCACAATCCCCCTGAACTCTTTACTAAAATTATGGGTACTTACCCCCCCTAGTCTGGTGACTGTGGCAGCACCCATCCGATCTTACTGGACTTCTCTACTCGAGATCCCAACACCATAAGCTCGGACTGATACCCACCACAGTATCACCCGACACTATAACATTCAATTAAAATTTAACAAAAAGGCCTTCCAATATACCGTATCCACAACTGATTGGTTTCCTCTTAGCCGTACTGGTTCATTAACAAAGTACTGGTTCATTTTTTTTTTTATTATAAAATATAATATGCATTTGATTGCATTGTAATATAGCTTCTAAATTGTCCATCGGGTACCTGTATCAATTCAAATTTAACTATCAAGCCCATCGGTTCTTCCTCAACAAGTTACATGGTTCAGCAATATAGCTTAACCCTAGAAGATACAATGTTAACAAAACAATATAAGTTTACAGTAGTACATATGCATTCCAGACAAATTAAATAATGTTCCCTGTACAATATTGCCCAGCCAAAATAACACATCAATTATACAAATTATATTCTTAACTACTCTATATATATATATATAGAACAAATCAAAAAAATTTTTTTTTCCTTCTCTACCCCTCTAATAGTCCCTTAACCCCTGATACCCGTTACAATCTGCTGTGTTCAGCACTAGGCTTCTTGGCCCTTGCAGACCTCAACCTAGCCGTAATCACATCTCCCTCATGACCTGTAACTGGGTCACCGCCTAATCCACACTCACTATTACCCCCCCCTGGACTGTAGCGCCCAGTTGCTTCCACAAGGACTGATGCGGAAGGGGTGGACATTTTTTCTTTTATTCCACCCCATCCTTGCTTCGGCGTTACAATAAAAATTCAGTATTGCACTTACTGGTATTGAGTAATCCGCCCCTAATGGACTACCACCCCTGTCTGGGTGAAAATAGCCCTGTTCCAAAATTTGGTAGATTCCCCAAAAAAATAACCCCCCTACTAAGTCTAACAAACCACCGGGTTAACAAAACAAAACAAACCACAAGCCGGTTATATCAAGTAAAATTTATGATTTGTCACAATTAACTACTTTCACGGTCATGATCCGGTGAGGTCATGGCCGCACTTAGGTGGGGAATCTACAGTTAAACAAAACATAAGTTGACATTTATAAAGGTTTACATGAACAGTAATATACACATCTTAGTTTCCAGACACTATCTTAGCCCAAACATTTCCTTTAAATGAATATTTGTTTTCATCAATTATTATTTAATCTATCATTACCTTTGAAATTTGAATCGAAATAGATTCATTATTAAAATTCATCTTTTTAATTAATTTAATTACCAATTTAATTTAATTTTATTTAATGAACAATTTTGAAATTAATTACATTTTCCAGAATGATTTTACATTGACAACATTCTCTCAAATAAATATTAACTGTATTACAATCAAAACACTACGTTATTTCATTCATCAATTATTATTTATTTTGTAATCACAGTTTGAATTTAAATCAAAAAGTTAAACGCATCACTAACATTCACATTATTAAGTTACTCCAGGGACGACTCCAATTTAATTTAGTCTTTTCGTACATTCAAAACAATTTCAATTACTGTAATTACATTTTTCAAAATGATTCTAATTGGTTTAATGTTTAATTCTTTCTTGGTATTTCAATAAATTTTACAAACATTACATCATTTGTTTCAAATTACTCCTTAACTTCCTCCATAATCACATTCTATATACCATCTATCTCTACTCCTAACCTAACATAGCAGGTACCACAAAATAATAATTAAACCTTTTGGTTACATAACTTTTACTTTAAAATATTTTCACAAATTATTTTTTCTCTAACTACCCGTGAATAGGTTATGCTTTATATGTACAGGATTATGGTATACAGGGATGCGATGGAAGACGAACAGAACCCCTATCTCAAAGACGGTGAATAACCACCCTTTTGCAGACTTCATATCCTTATCTGCCCCTTGTTTCCAAAAATAACAAACAAACCACCACCACTAATCTACAACCCCATCCCAGTATGCCATAATCCTATTAGTCTGTACAGAAATTTATTATTTCGTTTGTTTACTCAGCCACAAAAATTCTCCACTACCTACCTAATTAAGGGATGAGTTTACAATTCGTAAATAACACCAGTTTTTAATTTTGAGGATTACCCTAATGTATTGTTTAGAATTAAGGCAATCAAAGGTCCGAGAAAGTGTGCCAATTTATGTAACTATTTTTATGTTTTCTCTAAAGGGAGGGTTAGGGAAATCGGGAAGATAAAAAGGGTAAGGATCATTAAAAGGTCAAGAACTAGGACTAAAGGTAAGGACAAAGCTTCCTCCGAAAATAAGGGTAAATGGAGAAAACCAAGGCTCGAGTGGGCAGGGGCGCGTCCCTGAAATAGACGAACCCCACTGGGACAAGTGGGGAACATCTACCCGCTACCACTTACTATTTTATTATATTCCTAATTTTATAGTTATTTAGTTTATATATAATTACAGAATTTATTTTATTTTAACCAATACTTTTTTAAATTGGTGGCGTTATGGGTACCCACTATTTCCCCCGTCATTTGGTTTCGTAGAACGTAGGCATTATCCATTTTATTTTCAGCTACTTCATACGGTCCTTCATACAACAAAAAGAATTTTTTAATCTCTTTATCTTGTGCACTTGATAAATCGTGTCTTCTCACTAATACCAACTGACCTACCTCGTACTTAGTCCACTTACCTTTAGCATCATGAAGCCGTTTTCTTCTTTCTCCCTTAGTTAACAAACTTTCATTGGCGAGTTTAAGTTTCACTTCCAGATCTCGGGTGTTGTTCTCCGGTGGGAAGTTAAACAGCTGTTCCAGAATTCTAGGTGGGCGTTTTCCCGTAACTAACTTGTATGGTGTGAACCCCGTTGATTCATGGGTGGTACAGTTTAACCATTCTTCAATTCTTCCCACATAGGCTGGCCATTCACTGTGTTTAGCATGGCAATACGCCTGGAAAATTCTCCCTAATTCTCGCCTGACTCTTTCGGCTTGGTTCGACTGAGGATGGTATACCGCCGTATGTTTGGGTATGATACCTTCCCAACCCAAAGTTTGTCGCCATTTTCCACTAATAAATTGGGGTCCATGGTCAGATAGTATTATTTTGGGTTTTCCAGTTTTAATCATATAATCCTTCGTTATTTTTTCACTTAAAACTTTACTAGTTGCCCTTTTTACGCTATATAATCTTTACGAATTTCGTGAATGTATCTAATACCACAAAAATGTACATTACACCTCCCCTTCCCTTTGGTAAAGGGCCAAATAAATCCACCGCAACTAAATCAAAAGGCTTTTTCGACTTTAATGCACCTCATCTCTCCCTCTAATCAGTAATTTACTACTTTTGACTTTTGGCATAAATCGCACCCCCGGAGTAAAGTTCTCACCCTTCGTTCCATATTTTTAAATAAACATGATTCTTTTAATACATTTACACACTTCCTAGCACCGAAATTCCCATATCGAAAATGACAATCCCATATTATCTTGTCTACCAACCCTTCCGGTATAACTAACCTCCAATCCTGCTCTCCCCCCTCTACTTTCTTAAACAAACTCCCTTGATAAATCTGAAAATACCGGCTATACTCTAACTCATCTGGATCGGACTCTAAGCTAGTTATTATTTTATTCAATTTAAGATCTGTCCTTTGCATGCTATTAATATCTCTCAATTCTTCCCCAAACAATCTATCTTCCCTACTAAGTCTAAAAATTTCTATTTCTTTTAAGTCCCTCCCTGTTCTCATTCCCTCTGTATCTACCCTGGATAAAGTGTCAGGTATTTTGTTTTCTACCCCTTTTATATACTCCCAACTAAAATTGTACTCTTGTAAAGCTAGCACCCACCTGGTTATCCTGCTGTGTGTCAACTTACAGGTGTTTAAAAAAGACAATGCCTTGTGGTCAGTCCGGATGATGGTGGAATTTCCCAATAGATATGTCTGAAACTTCTTCACAGCAAAGACAATACTTAATAATTCCTTTTCAGTTGTTGTGTAGTTTCTCTCAGCAGCTAACAACATCCGGCTGGCGAAAGCAGTAGTATGATGTTCTTTGTTGTCGTCCTCCTGGTACAGTTCCGCACCTAAAGCAATATTACTGGCATCCGTCTGTAAATAAAATGTGCGCTCAAAATTAGGGTGATTCATCATGATCATGTTACTAAAATGGCCCTTTATCTCATTAAACACATCTCGTTCTCTTTCCCCCCATTTCCACTGCTTATTCTTTTGTAACACTGCGCTCAACTTAGAAATTATATGGGCATAATTTTTCTGGAATTTTCTATAAAAATTACATAGCCCTAAGAAACTTTGTAACTGCTTAATATTTCTGGGTTCTGGAAATTTTAAAATTGATTCTACTTTCTCTGGGTTAGCTTTTATCCCGTCTGGTGTAATTATAAAACCTATAAAATGTATTTCTTTCTGTAAGAACTTAGATTTCTCCCAATTAACAGTCAACCCCCCTTTACGCAGTTTATCTAATACGTACTCTAAATGTTCCACATGTTCCGAAAATGTTCGTGATGCTATCAATATATCGTCTACATAAATGGTTAAAAAATCTAAATTTTGTGGCTGCAGAATTTCATCTAGACATTTTATAAAACTTGCCACACTGGTATTCAATCCAAAAGGTAGTCGTTTAAATTGGTAATTCTTCCCGTTGAAAAGGAATGCTGTATATTTCCTACTTTCACATGCTAACGGGACTTGCCAATACCCCGCGGTTAAATCTAATGAGGTCATGTATTTAACTCCACTGAATTTTTGAAATATTTCATTTATTGCTTCGGGTGATTCCCGGTCCGGGATAATGATTTGATTAATCTTGCGGGCGTCTAAACATAATGTAACGCGGCCATCTTTTTTAATGACTACTACTAACGGGTTAGAATACGGTGATACTGATCTCTCTATTATATTCCCCTCTAACATTTTATCTAATTCCGCCTGAACCACTCTTCTTTTTGAATAGGGTACCGGATAGCTTCTTTGTACATAGGGTGCGTGTTCCCTTACTTTTAATTCACATTCATAATCTCTTGCCCTCCCTGGTATGTCAGCAAACACTTCTCGAAAACACTCTATTACCTGCCACAATGCTTTGCGTTGAGAACTCCCTACGTCACCCCTCTCACTACAAAATTTCACCGCTCTATCCTCCCAAATTCGTTTATTTATATTACCCCCTAACTCTCCCTCTCTATATACATACGTATTTACTTCTGTTTCTACTTTGCTAGCCCGATTTAGTATCATCTTAACTCCCGAAATTCTGACTTTATCTACTACCCGCTCAAAACTAATCTCAACTGGTTTACCTTCGTTATTAAGTACTAACAACCACTTCTGGAAATCAATTACCGCCTTATGCTTTATCAAAAAATCATTTCCCAAAATAACCTCCAAATTCAACCCCCGTACTACTAAAAATGTATTATCATACTCTACTCCATTAATTCTCATATTCAAATGTACTTGTTTAGTTACCCTTTTATTCCTGACCCCGGTAATGCCTACAATAGTCACCCCCGCTACTGGCAAATTTGGAATATTTTTGTTTGTTTCTTGCAAACCCTCTAATATGTGTTCAGAAATAACAGAAATTTCGCTACCTGTGTCTACTAAAATTTTTACTTCCTTACCTTCAAGTTGAATTCTTACCTCTGTCAGTCTGGTTTCTGGTCTTGCTGTCTCTAAGTCATCCTCCTCCATCAGTTCCTTGGATAGATCAGTGCGGATGACGTTATTTATGTAGTCATTGTTGTCTTGGGTCCCGCAGTCATTTGTCGACAATGGTGGGGTCCCTTCACCCACTGTCCTTGTTAGTTTTCCGTCCGTCTGAGTGGTTACACGGCCTGGAGTGTGTCCACCACGACCTCTGTTGGAAGTTCCACTGCTTCCCGGTGCTCCTCGGTTGCTGCTCCCTCCTCTCTGTGGTTGACTATTTTGGTTAGACCCAGTAGTATTGCGTTGGCAACTCCTCTCTTTATGACACCTATAACAAGTCGTTCTGCTGCCGTAGTTCTCGCAATGACACTCTCCACATCGCCAGTCATCACGTCTATAGTTATTATTGTAGCCTCCCCTTGTCCCTCTGTCTGTGGTTGGTGTCCCCCTAGATTGATTATGATTATCATTGTTATGTACCCCTGACGGGTTTGAGCGCCTACCCATTTCCCGGTCCCTGATATTCTGGAAAATATCTAATATTTGTTCAAGGTCGTTTATGCCCTCCACTTCCCGCGTCATTAGGTTAATTTGCACCTCCCTTGGTAAATGTTTACTTATATGGCATACAAATGATCTAAACGGTAATGGTGGTTCAAGGTATTTGGCTTCATTATACATTTTCATCACATAGATAGTAACATTGTTACCATTAGTCCCAAAATTACCCGGCCCCATTATCTTACTTCTAAGCACTTCTTGGTCCTCTTCAGACCAGTATTTACTTCTAAAATCCCTTTCAAAACATTTCATAACTTTTAATAATTTCATCTCCCAATTACTGTTACAAAATCTGTTAAAGTCTCTTACTCTGTTTAGGAATTGCATAGGGTGTACCCCTTCCTATCACCAGTAAATGACTCTAACTC
The DNA here is from genome assembly GCA_034769895.1 of Magicicada septendecula. Classification (NCBI taxonomy): domain Eukaryota; kingdom Metazoa; phylum Arthropoda; class Insecta; order Hemiptera; family Cicadidae; genus Magicicada; species Magicicada septendecula. The sequence continues at coordinate 63,215,401 of CM068371.1, read as the reverse complement.
TATTTCCCTATCTGCGTTATGGGTGATTACTACTTGCTCGTTGACACTATCTAGTTTTTTATTTATTACCATGTTTAAGTCGTCTTTAACATTAATTATTTTTTCTTCCATTAAATTAAACTTGTTGTTAGTTACACGTTCGGATTGAATGCTGGCCTCGTTTACCATTTCTACCGCGTCTTTTAATAACTGTATTTCGGAATTATTACTATTTTCCGTTTTATTAATCCTACTGACAATATTCTCATTAATTTCTACAATTTTGTTTGCAAAAGTTAATTTACATTCACTTATTTTATACTCCATATCAGCGCTGTATTCATTTATTTTGCTTTCACAATTGCTTTCTATCTCACTACATTGTTCCCTAACTTGTACTTTGATCTTATCTGCTACTTGTGCATTTACATTCTTTATTTTATTTTCTAAATTTTCGTTAATTATGTTAAACTGTTCGTTCACTAATTCTATCACTCTATTATTATTATCACTAATACGATTATCTAATTGTGCATTAATGACACTTATACGCTCATCGAGCTGTTGTATTAGCTTAGCATTCATTTCATTCAATTTATCATCAAAACAATTCTTTTGTTCGGCAAATTTAGCATCAAATTTATCAAATTTACAATTCATTTTATCGAATTGACTTAATAAAATACTCATCATGTCATTATCAAATTTGTTATTACATTTTGTTGAGGTTGGAGTTAACTGGACTCCAGAGTCCTCTGTTATATTTGTTTCATCTGTAACACTTGTTTTTATTTTATTGTCCTGACTCACGTTTGGAGTCGAGTGGACCTCAATATTATTCATAACAGCTGACTCATCGAAATTGTCAACATTCGTTATTTCATTAACATCATTATTCCCTGCCATTTTTTATAAGTTTATAAAATGTTACATACAAATTTTAATCTTATCCAATATTAACTTAACCCTTTTACTATTTCACTATGTTTATGTAATTTACCAAAACGTCCTCCCTCTCAAAAAACCCGTTCTGCAGCTTAATTAGGTCTGGTGAATGTAATAACAAATTACACTCGCGGTCCCTGTATCGGGGCCACTGAAACAATGTTAACTCTATCAAATATGAAACTCTTACCTTAGGGTTCTATTCCAGAGTCGTACAGATGAACACAGCTGCAGAAAGGATTATTTGAAGGTTATCGGTACACATATAAATACGCAGTTCGTTTTAAAACAAATCGCTTCTAGTTTATTAGCCAAATTAATTACTTTTTCAATTAAACACTCGTCTATTACTTTATATTAGTAACACATTGAATTCAAACAGATTAATAAATGAAATCTTTCTTAACCTATAACAAATTTTATATTTTTGAATAAACCAGTACGTTTTTTCCCTCTTTTCCCCTTGCTCTTATATTTAATAAAAAAAACTTTTCTCTTAGAGATCTCTGTTTTTGCGTTTTAAGTTTTAGTTTTATGCTGAATAATCATCATTTATTTGACAGTGGTTTAAATGTTAATATGCTGTGATTTTAGTTACCCATCCATTACGTTTTCTTCTGGTTTGCTATGCCGTCTCGTGATAACCGTTTTACTCGTTTTTACGCACTCCGGCACTATTAACATCGAGTTTGTTTGTTGTTAAACACTTTATGCACTGGAAAATGTATACTGTATATGTTTTTTTTTTTTTTTATATATATATATATAGCCGGCCGGCTTTTAAGATTCTCCCGGGCAATTAGATGTTTAATGGCCGCGCGACCATAAGTTGCAAAGTTACAATGGAACTGGACTCAGTACTGCTAAGGCTGAGTACACAAGAGTTTTTGTGGTCACGTGATCGTGAGACTGTGTTCCCATTGGTGCTGTTTAAAAGAGCGCTATACACAGGCATAGGATTTAGCAACATTTATAGTCGTCTGGTGCAATTCATAACTTGGCGTTATTTCCTCCATGATTCACGGCTGACGAAAATATGTATGTTGTTTCACAATCTGTCTGGACTGTTTGAGTGCGGAGACAAAACATAGACGTTTTGTTTTGTAATAAACACACTGTGACTAAGTCGAGGTTCCAAAAAGGTGAACAATGACTGCATGGGGAATATAATTTTTAAAATGTTAACTTGGCCCTACAATTTCGTACCGTTACACTCTCACTATGAAGTAAAAATAATTTTCTTTCAAGGATTGAATAATATAAACTTACGTAGCAAAATTGTTAACTATAAAATAACCTCGCACTAATTTGCGAACTTTGTAACAACTATTACTACACTGCCGAACAATTTGTAACCACACTTTATACTGTTTAAGTACGGATAAGGTACGGTAGTGTACTTTTTTAATGTAGGCATATTTTATGTTTTATGTTTTCTTTATAATCTCAAGAACTCCAGATTTTGGGCGAGCTGACAAATCATGTATGAACAGTAGCCAAAATGGCGTCAGAATAACTTGTTTCAAAATTAATTTCGTTAGCCTTGAGATTTGTGTTTCATGTTTTATGCCGGAGCAATTTTATTGAAAACTAACTTATAATATTGTTGTCACATTGATTAATGACCAAACCATAATTAAAGATACAGTACAGAGTATTACCATTGTTTTATTTCATAGGAAGTTGTATGATATATGTGTCTGTTAGTGATTTCACTGAGCAGACAACTAGCGCTCTTGCCATATATGCAATACAGTAAGCTGTACAGAGGCGGGAATCATTCAAACACTCCACCCGTCACCGCTGAAAACACCAATCTAACTTATTAATTCACAAATTTAATTGTTTTCATTAAACAATTTGGTGCCACCCGGGATTCACAACCCCTATGAAATTACAGGTAGGCTGTACTGATAATTGTGACAACACTACGGACTTCGGTAGCAACAACCATTAATGTAACGACCGGTGTGAGACGAACACACCACACTAACACTTTCTACACATAAAAGCAGGTGTACACATTTTACAGATACGACAAGAAAAAATAGTTACAGATTTGGCTTCCATCACGGGGCTTAAACAATAGCGGCCCTCTAAAAATAGTTGACAATATGTATAAATGTTGTTATCTGTGTCCATTATATCTCACTGCACTTCATATTGAATCTTCCACTGCCATCATTATTTGGTGAAACCAAGCAAGTCATATATTGAAATAGTTGATCATTTTCGAATATTGTCTGCTGATTCATCAATTTGTTATATTTTTTATATATTTTATTATATTTTCTTATGTTATATATAATTTTTCTAACTGTATAATATTTTTATTATTATTTACTTCTACTATTTCCATATTGTTGGTTATATCTGTTATACTATGATTCATATCAATAAGGTGATCTGCTATATTGGAGACTCCCGTTTTTTTTATTATGAAAGGCTCTGATATGTTCCATAAATCTCTGTTTGAAATTTCTATATGTTCTACCGATGTATATGTAGTCACAATCATTACACTTTATTTTGTATATTCCACTTAATTTGTATATATCGTAGTCTTTTCTATTTATTATTATGTTGTATATACTTTTATTTGGTTTGTTATGAATCATAGTATAACAGATATAACCAACAATATGGAAATAGTAGAAGTAAACAATAGTAAAAATGACATTATACAGTTAGAAAAATTATATATACGAGGTTTGTTCAAATAAAGACAGGACTTTTGAAATAGCGCTCCAATCAGTGTACGGAGCGTGTTCCGACATGTGGTGCCGCCTAGCGGCCACCTTCGGCAACTTAACCCTGATTGTTGCGTCGTTCTACTCGTATTAGTTGGCGGCATAAAACTGTTCAAGTAAACACGTGCATTCACCGTTCTGCGAAGTAAAGATGAAAGATTTTATGGAGCAGCACGTGTGTGTGAAATTTTGCTGCAAGACCGACAAAACTTTTACTGAAACGTGGGCTTTGCTTCAGCAAACCTATAAGGAAGACTGTATGAGCCGTTAGCAGTGTCATGAGTGGTTTAAATATTTTAAATCGGGCAGAACATCGATTGAGGAAGAGTCAAGATCGGGACGACTGTCAATGTCAACAAACGATGAAAACATCAATGCTGTTTGTTCCGTGATTCGTGCAAATCGTCGTTTGACTGTGTGAGAGGTTGCTGAGGAAGTCGGCATCAACATCGGGTCATGCCACGAAATTTTGACCGTAAAACATGGCATGCATCGCGTCTCTGCAAAACTCGTGCCACGTCTGTTGACCGATGACCAGAAGGAGAACCGTGTCAAGATCAACCAAGAGCTGCTTGATTGTGCCAGTACTGACAAAAACTTCATAAAAACCATCATAACAGGAGACGAAACATGGGTTTATGGCTACGACATCGAAACCAAGGCGCAATTGTCACAATGGATTGGAAAAATGTCGCCCCGACCGAAAAAAGCACGCATGAGTCGGTCAAACTTGAAGTTGATGATGATTATTTTTTATGATTATCAAGGAGTAGTCCACCACGAATTCGTGCCACAGGGTCAGATTGTTAACAAGGAGTTCTGCGTACAAGTTTTAAGACGTTTGAGGGAAGATGTGCGCCGGAAGAGGCCTGAGCTGTGGAAAAACAAGAGCTGGGTGTTGCATCACGACAACGCGCCAAGCCACTCGTCTCTGCTAGTCAGCCAATTTTTGGCCGGTAACGAAATAGCCGTCCTTCCTCACTCTCCGTACTCTCCAGACTTGGCCCCCTCGTACTTTTTCCTGTTTCCAAAATTGAAAACCATCCTGAAAGGACGTCGTTTTCAAAGTGTTGACGAGATTCAACAGAATTCACAGAGACAACTACGCACCATCTCACAAAACGAGTTCCAGGGAGCATTCCAACAGTGGTAGAAATGATGGGAGCAGTTGTTGCAAGCAGGGGGGAGTACTTTGAAGGGGGCAAACATTTGTAATGTTGTAATTACAGTAATAAAGTTTGTATGACAAAAGTCCGGTCTTTTTCTGAACAAACCTCGTATACCTACATAAAAAATATAACAAATTGATGAATCAGCAGACAATATTCGAAAATGATCAACTATTTCAATATATGACTTGCTTGGTTTCACCAAATAATGATGGCAGTGGAAGATTCAATATGAAGTGCAGTGAGATATAATGGACACAGATAACAACATTTATACATATAAAAGAAGACATCACAACAAGAACATTTTAGTGTGAACTGATGATGAAATTATAATAATTTCGAAAAGGCCTTATTCAATAATTTAAAAAAATTGAAACTTTACTGATTTTTGTGGTATGTATATAATAATATTATAACAAATCAGTGGCATAATGTTTAGCAAAATACTATTTTTTTACTGTAAAAAGTACATTAATGTTTTATGTTACAGTAAACACTTTCTTATACATTTATAACTAAACTCTTTTCATAATTAGTATATAACTGATATAAAACAGTCACTAAGTGAAATATTATTACTGTATTTACTCCTGTAATTTATGCACTTGTTTTGCTGTTTTAACCAGCAATAAACATGGTGCATAAATTACATGGGGAATTACTTACATCGACTGGTACTATTTGAGTTATTATATTTTAAAATTAGAACTAAACAAAATACACAATAAGCGGAACTTGCTGACTATTTAAGAACTAAAATATTTTGTACCACATAATTATAAATTCCTTTAATTAAAGTCTGGTTTAAGTATTAGAATTTTCATGAATTTTGTGGGTGTTCTCTAACTACATTCCGTAGTAACTCAAACCATCCGTGTAAGTGAACAAGAATTTCAAATTAATTCACGTACTAATTACCATATTTATGATTGTGTTTCTACTTTTGGGTTATTGAGTGTGTAATGTAACTTACCTTAACAGTCATCGTTGTCATTATTGGATGATTGACTCTGTGTCGGGGGGTCCAGTTCAGCATCGCTGTCGCTGGTCTTCTAACCCACGTCATCCAGTGTGTCAACATGCGCTTCCATCCAGTGCGTTTGTGATACACATCTCGAAATGTTTTGCCATTGTTTCGTCAGGTATCATATTCCAAGATTTTGTGATCCACTGGCACATTAATTCAATATAGTCATTTAATTTTTCTGGTATGTGTAAATGCTTGTCTGCTTTGCACATCCACTTGGCAAAGCGGAAAATATAAATATTTTTTATATTTTTTAAAAAGGATTGTTAACTGACACATCAAGTGGTTCCAGCATTGAAGTCAGACCTACTAGAATAAAGGCAACATCATTCTTTGTTTCATTCGAGAAATCCTTCACACTTTGCATTAAATGTCCAAGGAGAAGAAGAGGCAGCCGTCACAATAGTCCTCCAGGGTGTTTCTTCCACATCTTTTCTACCCAGTCAGTTCCAATTTGTCCCTATCCATCCTTTGTCTTGAATGACAATATGTTTCTTAACAGAAATGTTATTCCTTTTGATGTTGTTTTCCATTTAAAGATTACGTAAGGCAGAAGTTTGTTGTTGTCTGCTAGTAATAGTGAGCATATCTGTGCAGCATAGCTTTTCTGCTCTTGAAGTGCAGATTAATATGTTAGGTGATCCTTCTTTCTTGTCTGTAGTTGTGTTCCACAGACAGTAAAAAAAAAGAAATGGGGGTTTGATTCGCTTTGCCAGTCTGTCACAAATCATAAACTTTTTGTGTTGAATTTTAATGGTACAACGTTGAAAGGAAAGCAATTTGTCCATGTAATCCTTTGGTAGTCTTCGGCAAAATGACAAATGTCTTCTCAGTGAGAATTTGTTATGTTTCATAAACCTGGTAACCCACCCACTTTGCTTTAAAAAGTGTCAAAAAATGTTTAAATTTCTGGGTATTTCTAAAGCACAACACATTACCTTTCATGAGTGATAGTGTAGCAGTCATTTCATGACTCGTGAACCTGTTTATAAGTTCCTTTTCTAAATCTGAATATTTCATCCTTTGATCATCGTAAAGCCCATTTATCAGTATTAGCATTAAGGGAAGTATCTTTTTGTTTTCGTAAGAGAAGAAGACTTTGATGTCCCCCACTTATATCAAATTCACTTCCAACAGCATAATTGCCACTTTCTTCCACAAATTTTATTATATATGTTTTACACTCCAGTATAAAACTATTGTATTTTGATGTAGTCGAATTCATATTTACATAATCATTACATAATCCATTGCTGGGATAACCGACAGAATGTTACCACTAGTTAGGATAGGAACAATATGGTCTAATTCATGACTATACCGAGTTCTACACTGGGTGACTGGACATGAGTCATAGACATTCACAATGCCTTGGTACGGTAGCCTTCCCAGAAACATATTTTTCGTTTATCTTTACTAAAATGGTATTCCCATTATTTTCAAGTCCTAAACCATCTTGAAAGTCCTTGAACTTGAAAATGGTGGAAACACTGAAAGGCCTCGTCCAGAACATGACATTTAGCAGTTTAGCAAATAAGCATGACGAAGTTAGAGCTACAGAGACTGCTAATTCAAATAACAATATCAAAATGGTATTACTAAGAAAGCATGTCAGATTTCATAAAAAAGTACTACCTAATTACAATTTCCGCTTAAAGTAGGAGGTGGATAATAACATGCGTATTTTCTATATAGCTACTGAAATAGGTTAAGGCTTTCCAATGAAGGTACAAAAATGTAACCACTGAAATTCCTCACCAATATTATCTACTTTCTTTCTCAGACTTTTAATTTTTGCCTTTATTCCTAGTAATGCATATGATATTCTTTTCTTCCAAAATTATCTAAATTGGAAGAACCATTATCTAAAAATCTGTCTCTCCAGAACTACAATAGAAACTGGATTATCTGTCAGTAGTCAAGAAGAACATAGAAGAAATATTTGTTGTTGGAAAAGTTTTTGAATATTGCAATTGTTACAAAGCAGTAGCAGTACAGTAAGTCACTTGAAACTAGTATTATCGAAAAGTATATTTTTTAAAGTAATTTATGGACCATTGTATATAACATTTGCCTCCTTTCACTTCAAACACGTCAGAACACTTTGATATCTTCACTGTACCTGTTATTTTGTTATATTTTCTATACAGCAACTTCTCTTTGTCTGTAACACGGAAAATCATCAGTGACAGTCACACTTTGCTTGTAAGAGGGACATTCACGTTAGTCCGGGACTATCAATTTTTAATAAATATGGAACACATTTATGATAGTAAAAAATACTTTTATTTCTCAATGTAATCCCCTGCTACATTTATCCCAGCGTTTCACTAGTGCCTGGATACCCACAGTATAGAAAGATTTGTCGTTATGTCGAAACCAAGATAGGACTGACTGCTTCACCTCGTCACTGTTGGAATGCTGGCCTCCCAGGAACAACTTCAAGGGCCCGAACAGGTGAAAATCGCTGGGAGCGAGGTCCAAACTGTAAGGAGGGTGTGGCAATAACTCCCAGCCAAGAACTTGTAGCGTGCATGTCGTGCGGTGGGCATGCATTGTCCTGCAGAAACAGAATGCCTTTAGTGATCGCACCATGCCATTTTTTCTTGAAAGCATTGTGCACATCTTGAAGAACTTTGCAGTAGTACTCACTGTTAATATTGTCTCCACGAGGTAGAAAATCGACATGAATGATGCCATTTTTATCCCCAAAAATTGAGGCCATAACTTTACATGTAGTTCAAAATTTTTTGGGAGGTGGTGAGTCCACATGCTTCCACTGCTTTGATGCAAGTTTTGATTCTGGGGTGAAATGATGGACCCACGTTTCATCGCAGGTAACAATTCGATCGAGAAAAAGCTGGCCTTCTTTGTCAAAACATTGCTTTAACTACTTGCAGATTTGCAATCGTCTTTGCCAGTCGAAAGCAGAAAGCTGCAGATTTGCAATCGTCTTTGCCAGTCGAAAGCAGAAAGCTGTCTTGGTACCCAACGTGCACTAACCTTACTGAATTTGAGATGTTCGTGAATGATTTTGTTTACAGTTCCCACAGACACATTTATTTCTTTTGCAATTTGCTGACATGTTATCCGTCTATTATCAAGGATCAGTTCTTCCACTCACTGAATGTTCATCCACTCGCGGAATGACTACAATTGGCTCCGAACCACCTCGACCGGGATCGTCACTCACTGATGTCCGGCCTTCTTTAAAACGTTTGCACCACTCAAATGTTTTACTGCATCTATGAGTCTCATCACCGACCATACGGTGCAAGGAGTCGTGAATAAATCTCACCGGGTTTTTCACCTTCATTCACAAGAAATTTCATTACAACACGCGGTTCCACATGTGCATTGGGCACCATGTTCTTTATGACTGAGTGTTGTTATTGTTTAACGTGTAAACAATACAGTGTGCCATGTGGTAATAGCTGACACTTGCACTTCATATATACAACCAACAGAATGTGCAGGAATCTCCATTTACACTCTAGTCTAACAAAAGTCCCGGATGGACGTGAACGTCCCTCGTATTTATTGTCATCTAACTTCAAAGCCACTGTCCTTTTTGTGCGCTCCAATCTCCAGTTGAAATAGTCATTGACCTGGAACATTTTAATGGGCAGCTGAGCGAACATTATGATGGTCAAAATAGTTAGCTCTTGATTTGTTATGGCCTCATAATAATGTATTAATCATCAATATTCGCTGGCCCTCGTGACCTCTCTAGATCATAAAAAAACTATTGTGACAACCTATTTTGGGTTTTGGCTTGGCAGATGATGTGTGTACACACAGTTTTTTTTGCACAGAAGATAGAAACATGTATAGCTTGTATCATATGTTAACACTTACTGCACATTAGAGACAGTCAACTTGAAGCATAAACATTTGTGATCACGTTTTACTATGTTAAAACATGATTCACTTCAAGGAAATGTATTTGGTTTATGTTACTGTATTCATTGAAAGGAATATAACATGTAAATGCCACAAATAATGTTTTAATGCAACTGTATTAATGTGATTTTTACATGCACAGAAAGAAGAAAGAGAAGAAATTCTGCGGGTACACAAGACAAGCGAGGCAGTGGTTCACAGCCTGCAACAGCAGTTGAACTGTATGCAACAGGTGAAGCAGAGTGCATTTGACAAACTGTACACCAACGAGAAAAGTCAGCGGGAAGAATGGAACAGACTGGTAACGTCTGTACTTCACTATCATGAGATGTACAAACAAGAACAAGTAGCCAGTGACGATATGAAAGAAGAAATGCAGGTGCTACTCAACAGTCTGACTGCCAAAGCATCAAACCAGGTACTGTTCCATATTACACTCCATGTTAGGCTAACAGTGTGTACTTAAAATTAACTGTATAATTGCAGTCGACTGTAGGTTTGTTTTAAATGAATTTTCTGTAACACAAAAAATGCTTTTTAAAAATTGTTTTAGTTTTATCAGCTGATTTTTATGTAATTTTGAGTACTGATTCGAAAAATGATGCCCATTTTTTCCTATCACGTAAGGTTATTTCACAAAAAGTGTTGCCTTCAAGGCAGCGATCGAAATAAAAACACTCGTATCACTGTCGATACCTTGTTTATTTATCGTTATCACAAATAATATTTTACAAGTAAATATATAACACAGAAAACACAAATTTTGATTCACAACTGTGATATCAATTATTAGCACAATCGTAATTTATACAAACAATAACACAAAAATAATATTGATCCAAAAAAGTGGTATCAAACACGCACACACTGATTCTCACACTCACTTAGCCGAACTCACGATAGATACTGACTGGTTTCTACATTTCTTTACTGGTGTCTTGTATAGATTGGTAATGATGATACTCACCAGCATTTATCACTAGATAAGCTGAGAAAATTCTAGATGCTTATTCTATAATATCGTAGAACAAACTATGTTTACCTATCAATGCACAGTACATTTATAGACAATTCTAGCGTCTATCAGTATACATAAGTTATACATCATACACGATATATAATGTAAATATTGTAATGTAACAGTGTTTTTACGGGTTATTTATTCACCACACGTTGGTTGCGTCATCTGTAATGTAACAGTGTTTTTACAAGTTTTATTTTTATTTATTTTGAAGAGTTTGTTAGTGTAACTTGACTCCACTTATGTCAAAAACGGATTTGTTGCCGCAATCGATTGTGTCTCCGAGCGCCCTGTTCTTCTTGGAAATACTCTGGTCCGTTCGCTGCTCACTCTCCTGTTGAATTGCCTGTAATTGTCCTGTAAATTTTCTAATTTTCTACAATGACAACTCTTTTTAGTCAAATAACAATATTTATTTTTATTTTAAAGTATTCAGAGAAAGGAACAGTCGAGTTGATTCGACTATGTTACTAGCAACCTTCAATAGACAAATTAATTATAATAATAGATTAAATCTCAGAGTTTAAGGGTTCTTTGAGACTGTCATTGAATTCAGAGAATGCATACAAAAATACAATACGTTACAAAGGTAAGTAAAATTTAAAATCTTAATACTATATTTTATTATTCGTTGCTAGGCAACGACTATCGGTTCGGCAAGATGGCCGCCCATACGTCTAACCTTGTGCTGTTCCAAATTATTTTGAAATAAATGTTTTAGTGTTCACAGTTTTAGTTTTTAAGCTTTTCTTTCAATAAATGATCACTGGTGTTTGTTCTGTAAGTGTAGATAGTGTCTACGATAGTGTTGTGTAATCATACCTGCAGTGTGGCTATTAATTAAGGTTGCCATCTCTTACATAAGTCATAAACGTGCGTTCGTTATGGGTAGTCAGGATTTTCTGAGTTTCTGCATTTAGTTCTTGGTTTAATTGAATTATTTCTGTCTTCTGTTCTTCCACAGTATTTACAGCTTCTGTTGGTAATTATTTTTGATTGCCAACGGTCCAAAAAACATTACTGGTTTTTAATTAAGAATTTGCTTCATCAGAGCACATCTGCCCTCTGCAATGGTTAACAATACAACAACAAATTCCTGCTTCTTCATCAACGGTTTCCTGACCATACAATACTGGCCTGTGATTGGTCAAAACTGAGAGTTCATAAGGTCACATGGTCAGTTTACCAAAATTAAATGTTCATTTGCCTAAGAAAAATACTCCTTTTTTAGCTTTAAGCTTCCTTAAATTTAAATTACGTCATGTTTTTCTTTATGTAATTATGAGCATTTTGATACCTTATTTACAGAAATTGGTTAATATAAATTGTGATTTCCCACCTTACAAAATTTCTAACTTTGGGCCTACACTTTTAGTTTCCTGACATTTATTTACTAATCAATACTATTTTATAATTTACATTTATTATTGCGTAATCTCTGATGCTGAACCCTTTTTCTGATTTTAGCTATTTACTAAACGAGTCTGGACCCTTAACATCATTTAAACAACGGTTACAATAAAATCATTTAACATATTGTTTAATATACTGCCTCTATGGCTTAGTTTACAATTATAAAATGACAAATAATATACTTAATGTTAATACAATTACTTGATAAGAACAGTAACTTGATAAGAACAATGACTTACTAAGAACAGAATCATCCGGCATGCTATGTTTTAGGCATGGCCTACAAGGTTTAATATTGTATTTTACAATTAGCCACAATCATCAGTTGACTGGCATACTATTCAACCATCCCACTAAACTTGATCATTACTATTAATCAGTGATTAGATTATTGTTCATGGGTTTTATGAATATAGTTCATGAATGTTACTCATGAGCCCTGGCATAAAACATAAACATAACTAGTTATGCCAAAACCTTTATAAACATCTTAACATTATTATAAACTCCCATCACAACTCTCTATTAATGTGGTTCATGGGTTTTCCTTTTACATAAAAGTACTCAACCCACACTTTTTCCATTTCCCCCTCACGGACACTTTTAGTTTGGAAATATCACTTGTACTTCACTATATAATATCAGGGGTCACTAACTTTATCCCACACTCTTTCACCTTAACTTAATCACAAAAAGGTTTGTATCTTATTTTACATTTATGATACATTTTGCTTAGTTTATTTATTATTTGCATTGTATTTTTCTCTTATTATTTATATTAGACAGTCTTAATTGTTTATTGCTAAAGGTTGTCTTTTTTTACTTGGTCTATGTGGATAGCCTAGGCGACTCTGCCTACTATCATTTCTACTGAATTGAGCAGTTCTTGTTTTGGGACAGGGTTACTATTATGTCGCATTACAATATATATGAGGTATTATTCTAACCTATATATTATTCTAATGACAAAATAGTTTTAATAATCTATATATTAATACGTGAAGAGAAAACTTTGTACCCCTTTTTAAGCATATTGCGTGCACGGAGGAGTGTGAGATTTGGCATAGTTAAAGTTTATATGGAGAAGGAGTGCAGAAAGTTAAAATTTATATATAATATGTGTTACAAATACGTTAAATAAAATAAAATAAAACATTCATTTGCACTTGAAAATTCATTTAAACTTTTTCAAAGCATGGTAATTGTTAAAAATAAAATAATTTTGTTGCCAGGCAATAAAATTGTAATTTTTACTTCCATATTCCTTAAGGAAATGGAAGTATGGTGATGGTAAAAAAAATCGTGTTCGAGATTATTGCAGATTCTGATTGTACTACACTCAAAACATGAAAAAAAGTCGTTTTTCGAAAAGTGTCTGTGTGTCTGTCTGTCTGTAGTTTTTTTTTCTATGGCAAACGATAACAGCCGCAAATTCAAACAGAATCAAATAATTTTTTGCATACACCCCTGATTTGTAGAGTACTCGCGACCTATTGTTTTTGGTGAAGATTGGTTGAGGGACAGGGGTAGATTACCTGCAACGGTTTTTTTTTATCAAGGGTAATTTTGTTTGTTTGGCAAACGATAACAGCCGCAAATTCAAACAGAATCAAATAATGTTTTGCATACTGCCCTGAATTGTAGAGTTCTCAAGACCTATTGTTTATGGTGAAGATCGGTTAAGGGAAAGGGGTAGTTTACCTGCAACGTTTTATGTTTTAAAAGGGTATTTTCTATGGCAAACGATAAGAGCCGCAAATTCAAACAGAATCAAATACGTTTTAGCATACACCCCTGATTTCTTGAGTACTAAAGACCTATTGTTTTTTGTGAAGATCGTTTAAGTGAAAGGGGTAGTTTACCTGCCACTTTTTTTGTTTTATCAAGGGTATTTTGTATGGCAAACGATAACAGCCGCAAATTCAAACAAAATTCTATAATATTTTGCATACAGCCCTGAATTGTAGAGTTCTCAAGACCTATCGTTTTTGGTGAAGATCGGTTAAGGGAAAGGGGTAGTTTACCTGCAACGGTTTTTTATCAAGGGTAATTTTTTTCTATGGTAAACGATAACAGCCGCAAATTAAAACAGAATCAAATGATGTTTTGCATACAGCCCTGTATTGTAGAGTTCTCAATACCTATTGGTGTTGGTGAAGATCGGTTAAGGGAAAGGGGTAGTTTACCTGCAACGTTTTATGTTTTAAAAGGGTATTTTCTATGGCAAACGATAAGAGCCGCAAATTCAAACAGAATCAAATACATTTTTGCATGCAGCCCTGTTTTGTTGAGTACTAAGACCTATTGTTTTTGGTGAAGATCGGTTAAGGGAAAGGGGTAGTTTACCAGACACATTTTTTGTTTTATCAAGGGTATTTTATATGGCAAACGATAACAGCCGCAAATTCAAACAGAATCATATAATATTTTGCATACAGCCCTGAATTGTAGAGTTCTCAAGACCTATCGTTTTTGGTGAAGATCGGTTAAGGGAAAGGGGTAGTTTACCTGCAACGGTTTTTTATCAAGGGTAATTTTTTTCTATGGTAAACGATAACAGCCGCAAATTCAAACAGAATCAAATGATGTTTTGCATACAGCCCTGTATTGTAGAGTTCTCAATACCTATTGGTGTTGGTGAAGGTCGGTTAAGGGAAAGGGGTAGTTTACCTGCAACGTTTTATGTTTTAAAAGGGTATTTTCTATGGCAAACGATAAGAGCCGCAAATTCAAACAGAATCAAATACATTTTTGCATACAGCCCTGTTTTGTTGAGTACTAAGACCTATTGTTTTTGGTGAAGATCGGTTAAGGGAAAGGGGTAGTTTACCAGACACATTTTTTGTTTTATCAAGGGTATTTTATATGGCAAACGATAACAGCCGCAAATTCAAACAGAATCATATAATATTTTGCATACAGCCCTGAAATGTAGAGTTCTCAAGACCTGTTGGTTTTGGTGAAGATCGGTTAAGGGAATAGGGTTGTTTACCAGCAACATTTTATGTTTATCAAGGGTAATTTTTTTTTTGACGAACGATAACTGACGTACATTAAAACAGAATCAACTACTCTTCTGCATACCTTTTTGAATTATACAGAACTCAAGGTCTGTTGATTTTGGTGAAGATCGGTTAAGGGAAAGGGGTAGTTTACCTGCAACATTTTATGTTTTAACAAGGGTAATTTTTTATATGACGAACGATAACTGCCGTAAATTCAAACAGAATCAACTAGGTTTTTGCATGCTTTTTTGAACTAAAGAGAACTCAAGGTCTGTTGATTTTGTTGAAGATCGGTTAAGGGAAAGGGTAGTTTATCAGCAACGTTTTATGTTTTAAAAAGGGTAATTTTTTTATGACGAACGATAACTGCCAAAAATTCAATGAGAATAAAATAATTTTTTGCACCCTTTCCTGAGTTGCAGAGAGCTCAAGGTCTATTGATTTTGGTGAAGATCGGTTAAGGGAAAGGGGTAGTTTACCTGCAACATTTTATGTTGTAACAAGAGAAATGTTTCCATGACGAACGATAACTGCCGCACATTCAAACAGAATCAAATATTTTTTTGCATGCTTCCCTGAATTGTAGAGGACGGAAGGTCTGTTGATTTTGGAGAAGATCGGTTAAGAGAAAGGGGTAGTTTACCTGAAACATTTTATGATTTAACAAGAGTAAAGTACTTAATTTTTATAAATAAAGTATCCTGATAAGAAGCTCATAGTAATCCACTGTAGAAACGTAGATGAAATATCTATAAATGAAGAAGTTAGGTGAACGGGGTGGGGGTAATTTTCTATTATTAAAAATTATAGTTGAAGTTGGAGGGGAGAATTTTTTATATGTGTACTACGTTATTGGCAACAAAGAAGTAGTTTTTTTGTTAAAATTGCTTCCCGGGCTCTTTAGCCGTAGTCCAATGTTTTCTGCAAAACCAGACTTTTCGGCAGTGCCATCGACTGCCATCATCGGTAAAAATCGAGTGCGAAAACGTGAGGTGGTATACGTTAGTGACCACAGTACTGTTGTTAATGCTGAAGCAATAAGTAGAAAGACGTAGTTTCTATGGAAATATTTCATTTCGAATATGATTTTAAATATAAATCTTAGAAAATGGAAGTCATGTATGGTTCTCCATACCGATATTTTTGTATATTAGATATCTGTGTTTTATATTATAATGTGCAGTTGAAAGTGAAATACAGCTTAAATTTAAATTTAAATGCGCACTGAATGTCATTCCAAGAAATTTTAATACTTTTGATTGTGGATTAATGCATTTACAATGCAGGTTTTGCAATGCAAAACATTTCGAATCTGAGGTCACTTTAGGTGAAAGGACTGCATTCACTTCATGTTGTCATAAGGGTAAAGCAATATTACCGGCCTTAAGTCAAAATGAATACTTTAAATCATTGTATGATGGACTTACTTCAAGTGAACCTTCAATAAAAAGAAAGTCAAAAAATTATTTTGAAAACATTCGTAAATACAATTCATCATTTGCTATGTTTAGCTCAGAAGCTAAAATTTCGGATACAGTTACGTGTGGAGTGTATCATTTTTAAAAAACATGATGTTTTTTATCACAGATCAGGTCCAATGACTGCTGGATATGGTCGCTCACCATGTTATGCGCAATTATATTTTTATGATGTTGACACTGCTGTCAATTATAGATTATGTGAACACTATAATCAAACATGCAATAACAATATAATGCGCGAAATCTCTCTTGAATTGGAACGCATTAATCCTTTCGTTCGGTCATTCATTGCAATGAAAGATCATTGTCAGAGAGTTGAAAATCAAAATAAAGAAATTTGTATGCTCATTAAAGTAAATCGTGATTTAGATCTACGCCGTTATAATGATGCAGTTCAAACTGATGTAGCAATAATATTTAGTACAGTTGATGGTGAGCCACCCTTTGAATGAAATATGGTTTCGTTTTCAAAAGTTAATGGTACCATTAAAAATATCTCTGTTTTGGATTCATCATTGGACCCTTTAGCGTATCCATTACTTTTTCCAAATGGTGATACTGGGTGGCATATCAATATTTCTCATAATGTACCAACTACATCTAATTCAAGAGCGCCCAGAAATAAATTAACCATGCTTCAGTATGCAGCCTATCGACTTGCAATTAGAGAAGATTTTAGCATGTCGCACCATTCACAAAAATTATTTCTGCAGTGGATAGTTGATATGTATGTGAGGATAGAGGGCACAAGGTTACATTTCATTCGACAAAATCAAACAAGTCTTAGGTCTGAAGTTTACAACAATTTAACAGATTATTTAGAATTGAACCCCAATGCCAATAATGTTGGCCGTAGAGTAATTTTACCATCTTCATTCAATGGATCTCCAAGAAATATGTATCAGAATTATTTAGATGCAATGTCAATTGTACAACATTTCGGAAAGCCTTCTTTGTTTATTACAATGACTTGCAATCCAAGTTGGCCTGAAATAGTTAGCAATATTGGTGTAGGTGAGTCAGCTAATTTTCGACCTGATATTGTTGTGCGTGTATTCGAGTCCAAACTGAAAGCATTAATTGAGGGCCTTACACTAAAAAAAATCTTCGGTAAAGTTGAAGCACTCATTTATACAATTGAGTTTCAAAAGAGAGGATTGCCTCATGCTCACATTTTACTCTCTTTAAATGAGCAAGATAAAATTGTTAACGCTACCGATATTGATAAAGTTGTATTTGCGGAGATTCCTAACATTCAAACATCCTACATTACATGAATATGTTGTAAAACACATGATGCATGGTCCATGCGGTGTACTTAATTCAAATTCTGTATGTATGAGAGATGGAAAATGCACAAAAGATTATCCAAAATGATTTAATGAATTTACATGTGAATCATTAAATGGATATCCATTATACAGAAGGCGTGATAATGGTATTAATGCTGAAGTTCGCGGTAGTTGCCTCGACAGTCGTTATGTTGTACCATACAATCCGTATTTACTTCCCAAATTTAATTGCCATATAAATGTTGAAGTATGCACTACAGTTAAAAGTGTTAAATACATTTATAAATACGTGTATAAAGGCTATGACAGTGCATCTGTTGAATTAGGTTCAGAGAGAAATGAACCAGGTCAAGAAATACAAATTGATGAAGTTAAAAATTTTTTAAATGGCCGTTATGTCGGACCAACTGAAGCTGTATGGCGCATCTATGAATTACCAATGCATTTTCAATCACATGTCATCGTTAGACTTGACATTCATTTACCGCGTAGACAGAATGTTTACTTTCGAGTAGGGCAAGAACGTCAAGCAATTGAAAATGCAAGACAAACAAAATTATTAGAATTTTTTGAATTGAATCGATCAGATCCATCAGCGCATGAATATAAGTATTGTAAGTAAACGTGATTACAGCGGTTTAAAAAATTTAAATGTGTGTAGTATTGAAAATTAAAGTTAAGTTAAGAATCGATTAGAATTCGATTATAAAGAATAATAATTTTAAAAGAACTCTTTTCTGAAATATAATTGCAGTAATGCTGTTTGAATAGTATTGGTTGATCAATTTCGTGAATAAAGCGTTAATCGCTGGTCGACTGATGAAGGTAGCCGTAGCGTCGATCTGGCAGCGAAACTCCTCTTCTAAGTTAACTGTCGTCAAAGTACGTAGTGTCAAGTCTCGTCTGGACAACAAAAATTTATAATAACATACTTCCACATACCTGATCGTGATTCTAGAAGTTCTGAAGTTCACTTATAGTAATTTATAAGCTGCCAAGATGGATTTATAACCAGCTTGCTTTACTGACAAGGTTAGATCACTCCTTGTTTAATAAGGGCGCCACACAGGTTTGTTTCAGGAAAATCCCGTGAAAAACCAATTAATGAGATTAAATATTTGCTAATTTTCTTTAAAAAACTGGTGTTGATGCTTATTGCACTTTCTCTGATTCAAATTTAACAACATACAACCTCTAATCAGAGTTACTTTTGTTATTCAGAATTAATTATTAATTTACTTTTTTGAAATAAATAAAGTCAAAGTTTATGCTGCTAATAAATGGGTTTTATTGTTACCCTTGAGACTAAATTCAAACAAACACAAGTATGATAAATACATTAATATACAATTGCAATTATTTCGTTCCTTTACCCTACAAACTAGCTCAGATAGCACAAACAACTCTTCTGGTTATTCCCAGATTAACTTTTAATTTAAATATTATCTTTATACATCTCGGGCGTAAATTCTTTTAAATACAAGAAAGAACTACTTTATGCCTATACTGAAGTTAATTATTTAACAGAAAACAATATTTACTACTTCGGCCTCTTTTTTTAAAAGTCGTATCTATTTCTAGGTTATGCATTGGTCACGCTAGCTTAATTATTAACAATTATTTTTTTATCCCTTAATACTAATACAATTCTTACGTGGGGTTAACAAATCCGCTAAATAAATTTGAGCACAGTGTAGCATATATAGAAAGATTGATGTTTTTTGCGTCAGTACAATGGTGTTGAAGAAATATAAGTACACAGATTAATGAAATAAATTGTCACAATGTTACCTTTTTATTTTAATCTTATAGATTAAAATTTATTTTAAACACTCCAGCGGTCGGATTATAGTGACCCTGGTTCATTACACTGCACATGAACTAAGAACAGAGAATAACCGTCCTCTTCTAACAAAATTCGGACTAATTTAACCACTGGTTAATAATCTTTCTCTTGTTCTGATTATCGCGCACAAAACAAAATAATTACTTCACCTCGATGCACTTATTGTTGATAAACTGTTGTGTAGTTAGTTGTCTTGATGAGTCGGTTAAAATGGATGCACTGTTTACATGGTACTCTAAGTTATTAACGTATTTTGCGGCGACGAGCGACACCTCGCTCTCGATGATGACAATAAAGTGTAACGGTTTCGCTTGGTTTGGGATTATATACCCCCTTGCTTCATGGGGCTTAGGTGATTAATTCATTTAATAAGCTATTTTTTTATTGGCTCCACCAGACGTTACAAAAATGACGCATTGTTTTCTAACCGTCATTTGGCGAAGTTGATTGACAGTTATTTGTGTTGTTAGTGTTACCCTACCAATTTTTCACTTTATATTTACAAATGATGCTAACGCATGCTACGCACTTATTACAGTTGCGATCGGGAGTTTATTACTATCAAATTAAAGAACAGTTTATTAGCTTTAATTTGATATGACTTAACACTGGTTTTACTCGCACTTTCTCTGACGTTGCTAATAAATAATGTTCAGAGACATGGTTTCACACTGTCTTCTGCTAGCGAAGCCAAATATGATTCTTACCTATCTATTTATATTTTAGTGTTTCTCATCGCGTTTTCTTTTAAACGTCTTTGTCGGAACACTGACACATTCGTCGTTATACTTAATGTCTATTTATTGAATACAATTACTAAATATTAGCTTAATTATGGTGATACATTACTATGAATAATCCTTACTTTCTAATTACATTTTGTTCATCCTACTCAACTTAATGTTACGCATTAGTAATTGAGTAGTGATATTCACTGTTACATTTATTTATATTGATTGTTCAGTAAACTTTTATGTACACTAGTAGTCCTTTCTACTTAGTAATTCACTGGCAATTGTTTGTTTAGGCGTAGCCTAGGCATACCTTTAACATCGGTTTATGCCTTAATAATGGTCATTAATTACATTTGGTATAATGAGGAAGTTACTTATTCATACAAGGTTTCCTCTTACAAGTATTCTTACTTCTTAAGATTACATTTGGGATTGTAATATAAGTTTTACTTTTACATTGTGACCATAGCTAGTCTTAGTCATAGGCATTGTTATTTACTGGTCATTGTTCATTTATTATCAGCCAAATACTGTTGCTGATATTATACGAGGGCTATCCAGAAAGTAACAGACGTTTTGAAATAAAAAATTTACAAAATGAAAAAACAAAATCTTATTATATACATTTGAAAGGTACACTCTTAAGCTATTTTTCTACATAATCGCCATTCAAATTAAGGCACTTATCATACCGTGGCACAAGTTTTTCAATACCGTCTCTTCTCTGTAGAAATCTGCCGCCTGCGATTTCAGCCACTGGTTTACACCGGCATGCAGTTCGACGTCAGTATCAAAGCGTTGTGTAGCGAGCCATGTCTTCATCGCTGGGAAGAGGTGATAGTCGCTCGGCGCCAAATCCGGGCTGTATGGTGGATGATCGAACACCTCCCATCCAAAACCATCGAAGAGCTCTCGGGTACGATTGGCCGTGTGTGGACGTGCGTTGTCATGAAAAAACAAAACCTTCGCACTAAGTTTTCCCCGACACTTGTTTTGTATCGCGCGCCTTAACTTTCTCAGTGTTTCACAATACCTCTCTGAGTTAATTGTTGTGCCACGTTCAAGAAAATCAACGAGAATCACTCCTTCAGAGTCCCAAAACACATAGCCATGATATAGCCATGATCTTTCTTGCTGACACCGTTTGCAAACACTTCCTTGGTTTCTTGGGAGAATTTGTGTGTCCCCATTCCATCGAATGCCTTTTTGTTTCACTATTGACATGCTTCACCCAAGTCTCGTCCCCAGTTACGATACGATCGATAACTTTGTTACCGATAACTTTGTTTTTGTCGTAATCTTCGAGGAAAGTTACTGCTGCAGCCAGTCTCTGTTTTTTGTGGTCTTCCGTTAGGATTTTCGGAATCCACCTAGCACAAAATTTGTGGTAACCAAGCTTTTCCGCCACAATTTCATGCACCAAACTCCGTGAAATTTGGGGAAAATGTTTCGAAAGTTCCGTAATCGTGAAACGACGATCTTCACGAATTTTGTCGTTGATTTTCATCACCAGTTCATCAGTCACAAGGCTAGGTCTACCACTGCGGTCCTCATCGTGAACATTGGTACGGCCATTTTTAAAATCAATGCACCATTGCCTCACTCGGCTTTCACTCATTATTCCTTTTCCGTACACATCACAAAGTTGGCGATAAATTTCAATTGGTTTGTGATTTTTTGCCAACAAAAACATAATCACAGAACGCACCTCACAAGTGGCGGTATTTTCTATTGCAGCGCACATTTTAACACGTCACAGAGAGCAAAGTAAGAGGGGCACAGACCGCACGCTACCACAGCTGGATGCATACTGAGTGTAGGAACGTTCTGACACCAAGATGGCGGCTCTATCCCCGCCCACCGCCGCGGTCGGTCAAAACGTCTGTTACTTTCTGGATAGCCCTCGTATTATTCTTGTCATTCTTTAAATACTTTTATAAACATGTGATTTTACATTTACGTCATTGACTGGCTTGTTTGACAGCTTATAGTGAACTTGGCTTGTCCATTAGTTAGAGTCAGTCATAGTATTTGTTGTAGTGTCATGCAGTGTATTCCTTACTGCTTCTCGTGGTCCTTCTTCTTCTTTCTTCTTCGTTGGTCCTTCTCTTCTTTGCTACTTTCGTCATTAAATTATTCACTTATATTATTTCCGTGCCCTTATTTATTCTTTTGGTACACGTCTAGGTTATGTAACACTTGGTCATGTTACAGTATATTGAAATTCCTTTGCATTATGTATCGGAAGATTCCCGAAAAAAATGGAAGAAGAGAAGGCGTGGAGGTGATAAAATCATTACTCGCATATATGTAGTATCACCAAAAGACATCGAACTATTCCATTTACGATTGCTTTTATTACATGTCTGTGGTCCAAAATCATTTGAGGATGTTAGAACATATAATGGAATTATACACACTTCTTTTGTTCAAGCGTGCCATGCTCGCAGCATTGCTTCAAATGATAATGAATGGCGCGAATGTTTAAATGAAGCAAAAGAATTACATTCACCAAAACAAATGCGAAATTTATTTGGTTACATTTGTGCATTAAATGTGCCAGCCAATGCATTGGCGTTATGGAATGAATTTAAAGTATATCTTAGTAAAGATTTTTTGAGAGATTACAACGAAGAAGTATCCTTTAACACAGCTCTATTAGAAATTGAAGATATTTTGAATGTTCATAATTTGTCATGTCAAGAACTTGGTTTACCAGTTCCCACATATTCGCAGAGAACAGACGAAGCAAATGCTATTGATCCAATAGAACAAGAGTTTCTGTTTTGTGAGCATTATGAAACTGCAAATATTGAACAGCATAATCTAATTGATCATGTGATTCGTGAAGTTTTGCACCATGATACTGGATCTAATGTTTTTTGTTTAACCGCTCATGCAGGTTGTGGAAAAACATTCACACAAACAGCAATCTTTCACAAATTAAATTCACTTAATCTTAGTTGCATTGCAACAGCGTTCAGTGGCATAGCTTCAACTCTATTACTTGGAGGTAGAACTTTACACAATGTGTTTAAATTGCCTATACCCATTTTGGAAAATTCTGTAGCAAATATTACCACAAATAGTAGCTATGGACGTTACATAAATTCATCATCATTGATAAATATTGATGAAATTTCTATGTGCCAACTGCAAGTGTTGAAAATCATAGATAGATTATTGCAGGATCTATGCGATGAAAATGATGAACATAAACCATTTGGAGGGAAAACGATACTTCTGTGCGGTGATTTTCGGCAAATCTTACCAGTTGTCCCACATGGATCACGTGCAACTTTAATTGAAAATTGTGTCACGAGTTGGCATAAATTTGTTTATTTTCATAAAGTAACGTTTACTCAAAATATGAGAGCCTTACCAAGTGAAATAGAATTTGTCGAATTCTTGAAAAAATTGGTAATGATGAAGCCCCACAATTCCCTCAGTTTGGTGAAAATATTATTGAAATACCTCAGCAATTAATAGGAGATGAAAATAATATTATTAATGAGGTGTATGGAAATATTTCCGAAAACATACTCTCAGATAACATATTGAAGTCAGTTATTTTAGCACCTAAAAATGATGATTGTACTTTTATTAATACTGATATACTTAATCGAATACCAGGTGAACAGAAAACATATCATAGCTACGATAAAATAATTTGTGATGATGACAATGAAATCAATAACTATCCAGTAGAGTTTTTGAATTCTTTGACTGTTAGTGGTTTGCCACCACATAAGTTAGTATTGAAAGTTAATTGCATCGTTTTACTGATCAGAAACTTAAATACAAAGGAAGCATTAGTCAATGGAACAAGAATGCGCATCAAGTGTATGCATCGTAATGCTATTGATTGCGAAGTTTTAACTGGAACCGCACGCAATAAGAGAATTTTGATTCCACGTATAAATTTAACATATTCCGGTACTGTTTAACCATTTAACTTTCAAAGAACTCAATTTCCAATTATACCTGCATTTGTGATGACAATAAATAAGTCTCAAGGACAAACATTCGAAAAAATTTGAATTTTATTGAGGCAGCCAGTTTTTACACATGGTCAATTTTGTACGTCGCAGCAAGTAGAGTTCGATCATTCGATGGTTTGGGATTTTATATTTCCGAATATAATGGCCAAGGGCATTTAGCAAATGATGACAGAGTTTTTACAAAAAAACATCGTTTACACAGAAGTTCTGAATCATTAAATTCACTTTCAAACTATTTTAAGTTCAATGGACAACATTTATTTTTTTAACCGCCCGGTTTTTTTATTTAATGAAAAATATATGAAAAAATACGAGGCACGTATTTTTTATTTCATTTTTTATTTTGTATTAATTTTTTATTTAAATTTTATATAATTCGAAAAAGATAGGCAAAATAACTGTGTAGCCTTGGCGAAACCTGGTCAGTATGGCAATAAAAAAACCCAAGGAAATGTCAAAAAACGCGTTATTGCTTTTTCAATATGGCTTATCCAAGCTAAACCTCATTTTTCCTATCTTTCATATTTTTCAAATAACTCGAAAATTAATGCATAGAAAACAAAATTAAAAAATTATATAAGCTTTGTAGCAGATAAACTGTTTTCGAATTTTGTACCTTACCAAAAATGAAATGTAATCCACTGGAATTGAAAACAATGTATCTTATACTTCTATGAATGTCAAGTCTCATTTTTATTAGCGTTTATTTGATTCAATAATAACATAAAAAATTAAAACTGACAATGAATTATATCAAAAAATAAATACGAATACAAGCTGTAATTGTGTTTTTTTCAACTGTTACTAACATTAAATTTTAAATTTCATAGGTATTGCAGGGAATTAAGGCAAACAGCACACGCTAATGACGTATTTGTACACGCTCGCAGCTGACGTAATTGAACAAAATTCAAAAAAATTATATGCAATGATTATAGAGGTATACTCTTTGATAAAAGACCCTCAATAACGTTCAAACTTAACAATTTAATGAATTACGGTCGAATTTCGACTACTGGGTGACCACTAGTATCAATAAATATTCATAATATTACTATGAATGTGGGCCGGGTTACCCTACTATACAACAAAAGGTTATTGGTTACAAAAATTACACAAACATCATAGCTCAAATCATTAATAGAGCGGCCAGTATATATGTATATATTGTACATATTATTACAAGTCCTTATAGGGTGTAATAACGTTTCCTTTTTCCTTCAAAATTTATTATTCTGCTTTCCTTCTTGCTGCGGATCGTCCCTTTCCAGCATCCAGCAACAGTCTGCTATCGTGTTGATATCCCACCTTCCGTGATATCACCTTTCCGTTTCCTTTATACAGTGAAACCTTGATATAACACTCTTCTGCGGACTGGCCAAAAAGCGCTTTATATTGAGGGTCACTTTATATAAAGGTACCAAGTTTAACTATTTAATTTGCCGGGACTGTGATAAATGAGCTTTATATCAAGGGTTGCGTTATATCACAGGGGTGTTATATCGAGGTTCCACTGTATCTTGGTGAAATAATTCACCCTCGATACTGCACCAAGATTTTCAGGAAAGTTCCTAACATGTGAATGTAGGAAATGGACTTGATTTTAAGCTCATTTCACATCCAACAGTTTTCCAACATGTCTACCACAATATATTTCTAGTCTGGGGCATTTGTGTTTCCCAGAAACAAAAATTACAAATTTGAAAGCTTTCCAAACTTGTTTTTCATTTTCCGTCATTTTCGTCTAAAAAATTTCATCTTATATATTTTTTCTGATATCGGGCCCAACAAAAATACCAGCTTTGCTTCAGATAAACCAGGGAATGGGTCTCAAAGATATTTAGAACGTTCCCCTTCTTTTGGTAATGCTTTAACAAATTGTTTCATCATGCCTAATGTTATATGAAGTGGTGGAAGTAAAACCTTTCCTGGATCATCCAAACTTTCCCTCTCAATGTTTTTGATTACAGGCTGTAATGTTTTTCTGATTGGCCTTTCTTTCTTTATGTAATAGTGTTTTCTGTTGTGGCTATCCCATTCACACAGAAAAAATGGGAATTTGGTGTATCTGTTACCGGCAAAGTACAAAATCAGGCATTTTATAGAATGCCTAGGAATTTCATACAATGCCTGAATCCAGCCAGCAAAGTATGAAATAAAACGCATTTTATACGTTGCCTAGGCATTGTATAGAATGCTTAATGTCTTCTAGGTAATGTATAGAAGACAGGTGTGCGCTATGGTTTCATGTCACAACAGCTGAGTCTAGTGATAATGACCGCGTTGTTTTACTGCGAGTTCGATTTGACGCTGACAAATCTCAGCTTTGAAGTTCTAGTGCTAAAAACAGTGTTTTCCTCAGTGATGGTGACTATCATAAGCTAGTGTTGGATGTACATGTTGCTAAGAAGAAAGAATGGAACAACCCATGGGATTACTGGCTACTGAATAGGTACGATGTTATGCTTGTTGAAAATAAAAGTTAACTAATTCATCTCCTTAAGAACGTTCAAATCAAGACATTGAAAATATGATTGCAACTTGGATGCAGGATGAGAAAACCGACCAATGGAGTTAGGACCTATGGTTCATTCAGCTGATGAAAAATAGATTCCTCCAGCTCCTGTGGGCGTGACTGTTCGTGTTCCAATTCCTGAAGTAGACAAGGGGCGGGGAGATCTTTGAAACATCCTAGCAATCATCATGAGTATGACAGAAGACAGATTTTACAAACTGAGAACCACTAACGGATTG
Organism: Magicicada septendecula; assembly: GCA_034769895.1. Classification (NCBI taxonomy): domain Eukaryota; kingdom Metazoa; phylum Arthropoda; class Insecta; order Hemiptera; family Cicadidae; genus Magicicada; species Magicicada septendecula. Next base: position 63,188,078 of record CM068371.1, on the reverse strand, counting down.
CTAAAGCAGCTGTACACAAGATCATAGTTCATTGTATGCCCAAGACTAATGGGGGTTGAAGATATTCCTGAACAAGAAACCGCACTTCGTTCTGCTGCTACTGCCCAATCATTAGGATCCGGACAAGGGTTTGTAAAATGTGTGTGTAAGACTAAATGTCAAAAAAATGTAATTGTGTAAAAAATGAAAGAAATTGTACTTCAAAATGCCACAGCTTTCTGTCTTGCTGAAATAAGTAGAGTATATTCCATATATTTAGAATTAATAAACACCAATAATATCTAATCCATTTTTTTAACTAGATTGGTTAAAAAAAGTTCTTATACAGTATAAGTTTAATAAAATAGTATCTGAACATAATTAAGTAGAGAATAGATAATCTCGAAATGTCATACAAAGTCCTCCTCTGTGTAAAATCAAACAATTATGTGTGATTTTGTAATAAAATGTTTTCATTTTGAACGTAGTAAGCTTATTTTACACTTTGCCTAAAGAATCACTGGCATTATATAGAATGCCTAAGCAATGTACAGAATACCTGGGAAAAGTATTAAAAAACATGTGAAAAGTATTCTATTCCATACTTTGCCAAAAAACTCCAGGCATTGTATGAAATGCCTAGGTATTCTATAAAATGCCTGGATTACATACTTTGCCAGTAACATATTCACTCCGTTGACTGAGTAACATGGAAATTACTTTTAAGTCACCACAAATTCTCCATCCATGATCTGCACTGGAATGTTTACTAAGGTTCAAATCCAGATTTTCATAGCATTCTTTTAAATGAACTGAATGTCTAACAGGCACAGAAGCATTGTTACTTCCATTGTGTAAGAGTGCTGCTTTGAGTTTTTTCCGACAAATCAATAAAAAGTCTCCAGTTGTCAGTTTTGTATTCAATGTTAAAACTGGTTTTCACTAGTTTTACTGTTCTGCTCAATCTGCTTTTAACTAATTATGAGGCAAATGTTTTAATTTATGTTTGTACTCCTTTGCCAAGTATTTATATGTGCCAAATAACTATTTAATATATATAAATACGAGGTCTGACACAAAATTAATGAGACTGATGCTGTAAGTTTTTTTATTTACCTGATATGTACAATTACTGGTGGTCGTCTTCAAAGTAGGGCCCCATTGAGTCCACACACTTCTGCACACGTTCCTTCCACTGCTCAAAACATTTCTGCATATCGCTTTCCGTCAGGCTGCGCAGGAGCTCCGCCGGTTTCACCTGTACCTCTTCCACCATTGAAAAATGGGTCCCTTTTAGCGCTGACTTGATTTTGGGGAATAGGAAAAAATCGCACGCTGCTAAATCAGGGGAATATGGAGGATGTTCAAGGACTGTGATGTTTTTACTGGCCAAAATTTGTTTGAATGATAACGCATTGTGGGCAGGCGCATTGTCCTGGTGCAAGATCCACCCATTCTTCCACAATTCAGGGTGCTTCTTTCTAACACGTTCATGCAATTTTTCCAAAACTTGTTTATAATATTGTTGGTTAACTGTTTGACCACTGGGTACCCATTCTGCCATAACGTTGCCCTGGATATCGAAGAAAACTATAAGCATTGCCTTGAACTTCGAACGACTCATGCGTGCTTTTGTTGCTCTTGGGGAAGATTGTGTTTTCCAATGCATTGATTGCCACTTTGTTTCTGGATCGTACGTAAATATCCACGTCTCATCAGCTGTAATAACACTCTTTAAAAAACTGGGCTCTCCATCAATTCGTTCCAAAAGGTCACAACAAAGTTCCGTTCTCCCTTCCTTCTGTTCATCTGACAAAACTTTCGGCACCATTTTTGCACACACCTTCCTCATGTTCAACTCTTCTGTTAAAATGTGTCGAACACTTTCTCTGTTCATATGCAGCATTTCAGCAACACCACGGACACTCAATCTTCGGTCTTTTGGTATTGTGTCTCGAACTTTTACAATGTTTTCGTCGATTGTTGATGTGCGTGCTCAGCCTGGACGGTCGTCATCTTTCACGGAGTCCCTGCCTTCTAAAAATCTCTTATACCATTCAAAGACACGTGCACATGACAAACATTTATCGCCATAAGCTTCCAACATTTGGTAAGTCTCTGTTGCTGACTTTTTAAGTTTCACGAGAAACCTGATGTTAACGCGCTGATCACTTTTCGTATCCGACATTTTCCGGCGAAGCGTAAAAACACGAATGTATTCAACTGTTCTCTCACTGTGACTGAGTCAACCGAGCAACTTGTAACTTGTCACCGCGTAAGAATACAGTTCAAGGTCGAACACAGTGCACGCGCAATACAACACGATAAGTAGTTCCTTAGTAATGCTAACAGTCTCGTTATTTTTGTGTCAGATCTCGTGTATGTACAGTGTTTATATAAATAGTTATAGTGTACTTCCAGTTTGTCAAATACATCAAAATTAGATACATTATTTATGAGAAAACTGTACATGATAGAATTTTTTTATTATTTTTCCATTAATCAGCACCCAAAAATGATAAAAATCACCAATTACATTTAAGGCAATACATCCATTGCAGACCTGTTTAATTATAAATTCCATGTAAGTTCTAAAACCTTATTACTTTCAGACAAAGGGAAATAAAACTGAAAAATGTGACACCATTTGTTTATTTTTTGTTTATTTAAACAAATTAAACAGACCCCAACAACTTTCTATATAAACATTATCTGTTATTTTGTCTTATTTATATATAAATAAGCCTTCATGTATAAGGAGTTAATATAATCTTTGTGTACTACAGTGAATTTTTAGGTTTGTCATGGGGGAGCCATATATTCACATCTTTGACTTTGGTTACCAACTGTTAATCACATCTAAACATCACAAGTGCTCAATTTTAGGTATACCAGTACTTGTAAAATGACATGTTTTCTTTTAAATACTTAGTACTTAGTATAATCTTCTTGCAGAGAAGTACTTCCACAACCCATTCCTCCTCCTCCTCCTCCTCCTCTTGTTTCTCCACTAGAGTTGTAGCCCAAAATCGAGCCATGGTCTACTCTATCAGTTCTCTTTACCAGTAGTGTATCACCTCCAATCGCACACTTCCGCCATCTGTTTTGCAACTGTAACAACAGCAACCACCCTTCTTTTCCTTCGCCAGCCTTTTGGTCTTTTCCTCTTCATGTTTGTCTTTGACCGCTGTCTTTCCAACACATAGTTATGACCAAAACTTTCTTGTTATATTAGGGAGTAACCCATTTCAGTTTACATCTATAATCAACATTTTAAAATTATTTATTTGTAAAGAAATCTGAAGTTTTTTCTTTTTTTTTTTTAATTTAGTAGCACTTATCTGTAAAATTAATGAACTTGTAGTAGCTTGCATGGAAATAGCCCCGTCAAAGTCACACCGCTCACTTACAGCGTTACCACTAAGCAGCTGTTTCACTTTCATAAATAAATCCGAAAAATGCTACACAGTAGTAAGTACATAATGTAAAGAATATAACAATGTATTTTCTAAATTAAATACTTACTTTATTGTTGTCAGTATCCATTAGAATCACAATTAAAATTATGTTTTGTACTATAAACTGTTAAAAATTCTAAAATCAGTGACAAAAGAGGACTGAAAAAACAATGACACATTTTGAAGGTTTGTAGGCATCTCTACAGCAGACATTTTATAGATAAAATTTAACGTTTTTTAAAGTAGAAAACATCTTAAAACCTTATGAGTATTGCACAGTTGTTCTGATTATCTAAGATACCGGTAATGGTAATGTAAGATATTTTCACTGGTTAATTTGTGTTTTACATTTTTTTACGTAACATCTTAAAGTGAGAAAGCTTCTAATATATTATTAACAATTAAGTTCCATAACTTACACACAAAATTCAATGCGACGTGTCAGCTATAGTTTGTAACGGTACAGAATTGTGTGATCCCATAGTTTTAATTTAAATCAGTGAACATTATGAACAAATTTTCATACACATACTGTTGTCTTATGCTCCCCGTTTACTTATTGATGGGACACTACACTACTCATGACTCTGCAATCTATTTTTATTTCGTCTACTGCTGTCATTAACAATTAAGTAAAAAATTAGCAGTATAGTATAAGACGTTACGTGCACAAGCAGCATACAAATAATATTGTGTAGAAATGCAAAAAGAATTGAATTTTGTAAGAAAATATGGATAATTTTATAAGAAATAATATGAATTCTTAATGAAATAAATTATAAATCCCATATTTATATATTAATATCAACAATTTTGCTTACAAAAATTGCTCAATCGTATTTATCTGTGTGTAACTGAAAATAGGTGGTAGCACAGTCAGTAAACATACACAGTTTTAAGAGGAGTGTAAAAATTACTAAGGCATTCATAAAAGTGTCAGTCAGCAATATTTGCCGAAAAGACATGCCAACAGAGTATACGCAATTTGCATACCAATACTGCACAGAGACCTAACAGAACTTCCGAACCATATGGTTTAGGAACGACCATGCAGAGATCAAAAACAGGTTCGAATGTTTTATAAAAAGGGAAAGACCATAAGTATGAAAAAATTAAAGCGTCAACAGCAGGCAGGGCCAGCGTTCTCAGACAACAGAGTCTGTAGGATAACTGTCATGAAGAAAACAGTGAGACTTCAAATAAGTAAAAACAAAGTAACTGACCTAACAGTACTGTGTAAAGTTAGAGTGTGTATTGGTAGAAGCTTTAGATACTAACATAAGAAAAACCAGCACATTATAAATCGTAGTTTCAAAGAAGCGAAAATCGTAAAAAAAGAAGCCAAAGAAAAAGGAGAAATGCAAAGATAGAATTTCTGTAGATATTTGTGACAACAAAAAATATGCTGTCAACTCATAGAAATTTTTATAGTTAAAATTATTGGCGCTGAGCATTTAACTGAGTTGTGTTACCTACAACTAATTATTCCTGAAAAAAAACCATCTACGTGATACACAAATAAATTTTAAACGAGTCATATAAAGTGGGTGTATAAAATTTGTTTACGTATCACTGCTAAAATGCTACTCAGTGTAGTAGCCGGCAACACAGTAGGGCGAGGGGCGTAGAGGAGATGGGGGAAGCAGTGAAAGTGACTGGCCGTGTTGGGGGGACTATTTTCGTACAGGGTACTATAGTAACTTTCATTTCAAAATATATCCAAGGACAGGCTTTCTTCCGTATAAGTGATAAGAATATGTATAACAATACAGCGGTGTTATTAGCATCTGCTGAAGAAAAGTTAAAAACATTCTGATTGAGTTGGAAACATTATGAAAAGATATAAGAAAAATAGTTTTCTGATATATAAAGAATCTGATTTTATGCGTTTGTGCACTTATATTCATAGGAAGAGTGTTTACAGTACATACAGTCTCTTCAGAATTTGAGAAACTTTTTGTCTCAAATGTGTAAGTGCGACAAACAAATTGATGTATTAATATATCTTGATTGTACACTACACATACAATAAGAAATTATTCATAAACAGATATGATGGTTACAAGGGCTGATCAAATATAAGTGTGACTTTCTATGATACTTCTTATTGGGTAATATATTATAGTAGACCTTATTGGATCTCCCGTGTTAATGGTACGTATTATGTAAAATGTCGAAGTGTCAGAGTGTAACTTGTGTATGTGTGTCTTACCAATTCGTCCTCGCTTGGTAACGTAATTTACGATGCTTGAATCCGTCGCGAACGTACGGATAATCAGGTATCGTAGTCCTAGCCTGAGGTTCACTAGGAGTGTATGATTCCGGGTGGCGCCAAATTGTTTATTTAAAACAATTAAAATTGTATTATTATCAGCGGTTCCACTCAGGCGGTGTGGAGAATTCAATTTGTCCCGCCGCTTACCGATTTGTATGATCAAGCCAGCAGTTTACTGTATTTGCTGCTTGAGCGCTAGTCACCACTTCATCGATGTCCGCTATAATTTATAATATTAAGAATACACCTTCCTACTGAAAATAAAACACATTTGATATACACAGTATTGATTTATTAACGATTGGTTATTACTGTTTTCATTGACACAAGCTATATTTGATTTCTTATATAATTTTGCACCGGTTATTTATCTATGAGACAATTTCTCTCTGGGTTTAACAAATCGATTTTGAACGTAACAAACATACAGTATGGCGTTCTACCAAAGTAGTCAACAAATAATTTTGTTCAATCGTATGGATTCTTTTGATCATGATGAAAGGCTTTAATAAAATGATTCTTTTGATCATGATGCAATTACAATAATAAAAAATACACAACCTTACAATGTTTCTACTTAAATCTTATAACGTGTAGCTATAAGTGGTTTGTTGGAGTGTATTAAAAGTGTTTTAAAGGTTCGTAAACTAATACTAGGTTATTTTATAATTTGACAATTTTCAGTGTCTTAATATTTTTATTTAATCTTTGAAAGAGAATAAAATTGGTTCAGTGATATTTCAGAATATAGTGAGAAATATTCAAAGTGCGTTATTTCGGAAGTTTAGATAATTTATTGGATACTTAACAGCTTCGTAGCATGTGGTTAATCTGTTGGCCTGGACTGAATGAATGTGGTCGCAATATATTTCAGTTTTCGTTTAATCGGGCTTCGGGCATCTTTTCCAAAGTATATAGATTCATTTATTCACTTCGTCTTGAAATAAAAAGTCTTCTCCATCAGTTAATTGAGTTCAGTGATAGTCAGCCTCCTTCTCGTTCAATTTTGACAATTTGTTTAACTTTTACATTTTAAATAAGAAAATTGGTTGTTCAAAATTCTGACTTCTGTTTTTCATGAGCGTCACTTTTTGAGTAACGATATTCAACGGTAATTTTCGCTACCAGTCCCGTTTCTATGGTTACCAAAGAATTCTGATTGGTAGCTTGACATAAATCCATTGTTATCAAAATTTGAATTCTTTTCAAATCTTCATATATCTTCTGACTTTCTTCCTTCCATTATCTTCCTTCTTATGTATTAATTATTAGCACTGTCATTTGTATTTTCTTACAAAGATTATTTTGGTATCCCACAATATTGGGTTATTTCATGTTTTCTAAGTTTACAATTAATTTAATATTTACTAATTACATTTCTCTGTTTATATAACTCCTTATTTTAATATTTTGTTTTTACTAAAATTTACCATTTATCCTTGGATTTGTTAATTACTTGGCTATTTTCATACAATTAGTATTTGTTGGTGTTTGACCGTTAGGTCTGTCTCAAGTCTAAGTAGCCATTACTGATTTTTGATTATTTCATATACATTATATCTCATTTTGTCCTAGAGCTTTATTTTGTTCTTATAATTATGTTTATTATCTATGGATGTGTTTTGGTTCAGTCTTTGTGTGATTTTTGTGTGTTACTATTGTTTTATTCATTATTTATTGCTAATTATTTACTACCTGGTTTTCTCTTTTCTAACTCAGACATTGCTTTCTTTTCTTATTTATTTACTCTGCCAATGTCAACATTACGGCTATTAATTACTATTTTTTCATCATATAACATATAACATTTAGGTCTACGTTTGGGGTAATTTCCCAATCCATATCCTATTCATAAGCTTGTTTAGACAATTATTTAACACTTATTATCTAATATTGGTGTACAATTCATTACCTTTGATTTATTGTTCGGGTGATAAACAACCTCACCTCTATTGAACTTGTTTCCTTAATCTTCCCTTATAACATGGGTGTTTACTTATGGTTTTAAACTACTTATTTTATAAAAACTCTTTGCTTTCTTTTCCATGTTAACACTATCTTATTACTTTGTCATGTGGTTCTCACCTTTAAATTCTACAATACACTTTTAAGCTCTACAATAATATTCTTTTATAATCACTACAGTTAATATCACTCTTCAGTGTTCATTATTACTGAATCAATGGTTTATTTTAAATATTATTCTTAACAACTTTCTTAAGTGTTATTGTTCACTATCAAACCTTAAGTGTTTGTTACTTTTACTAAGTGTTTATCTTAGCCTTCCCTATTTTCCCTGTTACTATCATTGACAATATTTTTATTTATTTATCACTTGCACTTTTAAATTATTTTGTGTTTATTATAATTTACTTAGTGTTTCTTTTCCTATCATTTCACTTTAGGGTAATTTCACTTTCACTATGTTGACTTCCTTTTACTTCTCACTATTTCAATATCTTTCTCTTTCTCTACACATATTATATATACTTATTAATATCATGTCTTTTTCTATTAACAACTTACATGTACTTCTAATTCTTTGGCTAGTGTATTTTTAGCTATCGTTTTTTATTAATGACTAATTACAATTGTCACTCAATCAATATTAACATTTATTATTTATATTGGTTCTTTATCGGTTTTTCTTTTCTTTATTATATTTGATTACATTATTTCTCCCTTCTCTATGCCTTGTCTGTGTTTTCTTGACGTGTTTCATTTTATTTTCTTCATCGTTGGTTTGTTTCCTCTTTGTTCTCATTTTTCTTCTCCATCACATCTCATCTTGTTTATTTTCATATTGGTTCTTAGCTGGCCAATCTCTGGGGTTGGGGTCAATGTCGTTTGTCTGTCAGTCTAGTCGGTGAGTTTCTTTATTAATCACTTTTAGTTTATAATTCTTTCTCCTTCTTTCTTAACTACATTTTATATTTTTATTCTCTTTATATTTATTTATTAAAATATATTATTTTTTAGCATTTTTTATACATACTTATAGTCATCAAATATGATCTGATTTTGGCGATGTTATAATATGTGAAAATAATTCACATTTTACACGGGTTTTTAAGACCTGAAGATGTCAGTGATGACGAAAAGCTTTGTCTAAACAATAAAAATTATAGCAGTTTAGCAATTTTATAAAAGAAATATAAGAATGGCTGCTAATATAAACAATACGAAGAATAAAAAAAGTGTTTTCACCTTCACTAGAGTTGTTTCATCTTTTCTATACCACTCCGTACTTGACCTCTTGATGTCAGAAGCATAGTGGTGTACCCTCAGTTCACACATGTGAGAATGCGTATCAAAAATGCATCTTCTTCTGCCAAGCAATCCAAAAGCCTCTGGGAAATTTCACCTCTTACAATCTTGTGATTGTCATTTGCATTCAGAATTGTTGGCACCCATCTTGCGGAGATTTTGCATAACTTTAACTCTTTTTAACGATTGTTTCCACACTTCTGTAAATTACTGAAGTGACTGCACTGATTTCGTGAACAGTTATTCGTCGATCCGTGTGAATAAGTTTGTGAACTTGACAAAATATTCTGCGGTGCAATGCTGTTTCTGGGACGATGTTTGTAATTGAGGTTTGAAACTTCTTTCTGATCTTCGCAGAAAAATTATGCTGCTTGTACACTTGAGCCCTTGAAACTGTATCATTGCTGAATTATGCATGTAATCTGCACAAAAATTTTAACTGGTTTAATATTTTTTGTACTAAAAACTTAATATACTTACATGCTACACAATGGTCTCGTTCACCTGCTGTTCACCCATCGTGACAAGAGTCAAAGAAACGACTTTAGAAACAAGCACACATAGCCTTGCACACATCTAAGCATTACCCACTGTTTCCAACATTAATGAGCGTTAATGTATCTTGTACTTGTTTCAAAAGTCTCATTTATATTTGAGCGACCCTCGTATTTCTCATTTATATGTGGATATTGTATTATTGTTTTTGATATTTAATTTTAGAAACATTTTGTGTAGCACTGAAAAAGCACAAAAAACTTTGTGCATTAAGAAGAAAACATTAAATTTTAAATTGTTACTCAGACTGTTAACTTTCTACACAAAATAATTTTGGTAAGTAGAATTTTCTCTTATCCTGTAGTGTAAGAGTGCCTTGTTTCAGTGTGTCATGTACAGAATAATACCAAGTGCAAAGATAATGAATTCTTATTGTCTTGAGAATTCAGTTTGTGGTTAAAATTATTTAAAAGATGTTATTCTCTAAATAAAATCTCACTTAATCCTTACAGCTGACAATAATCTGTAGGACATGAGTTGTTTCATACACAATGCGAGTTGGTGAGATGTTGAAAATTGATTAAATATAATTATTTCACTACCGACTTGGAACACAAAGTTTTTTATGGGTAAAACGTAAAAATTTTACCTTATAGCCTGAACCGGTTTTCGGTTTTAAAAAGCTTCTTCAGAGGCTGCTACTGGGAGCACTGTCCGTCTTGTTGTTGGCGATGCTATTGACTTTTGAAAGATCAATATTGTGTGTATGGGGTGTGATATGTTCAAATAATGCGTGTGATGTGAATTGTGTCTGTTCGTTTAGGATGTCGTTTTTATGTGTTTTCGTGTGTTTATATATTACCAATTGTTCTAGAGTGTCTAGTTTTTGGCTTTTATGTGTACGTGTAGAATGTCCATGTTATTGTCGATGTTTTTGTATGTGTGGTTTGCTTCAATGAGGTGGATTCTGTAGTGGAGTGGAGTGCCTTTATGTGTTCAATGTATCTTTGAAGCTATGTCCTGTCTGGCCTGTGGAGAATTTGTTGCAATATGAGCAATTTAGTGTGTGAACACCAGGTAGATCGAATTTGTTTTGTCCTGTGTGTGTGTGTTTTGATAGTGTGTGTTGTGTTTTGTATCACACCCCATACACACAATATCGATCTTTCAAAAGTCGATACCATCGCCAACAACAAGACGGACAGTGCTCCCAGCGGCAGCCTCTGTAGAAACTTTTTAAAAGCGAAATCCAGTTCAGGCCATAAGGTAAAACATTTACGTTTTTACCCATAAAAAACTTTGTGTTCCAAGTCGGTAGTGAAATAAATATATTTAGTTAAGTAACGGACACATCATGGACAACATGGACAAATCAATCCAAGAAAATTGATTGTCGTAACTATATTCATAAATTTACAGTGTTCTGGAGAAAGAAAAGAATATTTGTAATTCCGTGTCAAATGTACTATTAAATTATCTTTGAAAAACATAATACAATGTAGTTTATAATATTTCTTATGAGAGGAAATATCGCATACTAATTTATTAGTATATATTTTCAGAGGCAGTGATGTTTCGACTAGCACATTTTGTCCCATTTAAAATGTTAGATCAGTGGTCTCAGATAAATGTTGAATGAACTGTTGTTTCCTGATGTGCTGAATTGTATGTTATGGCGTGCATATGATTTCAGAAGTTAACTTATATTTGTACTGGAATAGCAAAAGATTATACTGTTCTGTCACTAAAAAGCCAGGACAGTATACAGTATACACTTGACACTTATTGTGTAACTAAAAATAAAACACTGAAAAATATTGTAAACAGTAAGTCCCAAATGAATTGAACACATGAGAGATCTGAAACAGTAAACTTACGAGGTTTGCCTATAAAGTAATGATACTGAATTTTTTTCCCAGGAAGTGGCAACACTGTGAGACCAACAATGCAACAGCTGATAGCTGTAACATTTGTTTACATTCGTAAAAATTTTTCAGCTTCTTAACTTTAACAGATTTGGCTATGCCATAATTTTTGTAAGTGTTTGTTTTGTCTCATGTCACAAAAATGGAGCTTAGTAATATTGAGCATCGTCATACATTCAGATTTTGTGTCAATCTCCAAGACGGCACAACAGAAACATTTAACAAGTTAAAACAAGCTTACGGAGATGAAGCCATGTCCCCGGCTCAGGTATTTAGATGACCGTGAAACCGTGCAGGATGACACCATTCTGGACGATGAAGCACAGCATGAACTGGCGAAAATGAGTTGAAAGTGAGAGATCTCTTCAACTCTGATCGTCGTTTGATGGTGAGAATGATTCCTTATGAACTAAATTTAAATCACCAGACAGTTCATAAAATCGTGATGCATGATTTGAACATGTGCAAAATCTGCGCAAAAATTATTCCAAAAAAATCTCACTCTGGAACAGAAGGACAACCAAAAAAATGTGTGTCTTGACCTTCTTGAACGCATTGAAAATAACACAGATTTTATGAAAAGTGTCAATAGGTGATGAATTGTGGATTTTTGTGTATGATCCAGAAACAAAACAGCAAAATGAAGAGTGGCACACAAAAGACTCACCACACCCAAAAAAAGCAAGAAAGAGCAAATCCAAGATCAAGTCAATGCTCATTACTTTTTTCAACATTCGAGGTACTGTGCATGAGGAATTTGTGCCTCAAGGACAGAAAGTCAATCAAACTTACTTCCGTCAGGTTCTTGAGAGACTCAGAAAAAGGGGTCATTCGTGTCCGGCCATAGATTGTTGACTCTTGGATGCATCATCATAATAACGCTCCATGTCACACCGCACTTTCTGTGAACGAGTATTTGGCCAAAAAGGGCATTCCTGTGGTACCCCAGCCCCCTTACCACCGATCTTAACCCATGTGATTATTTTCTATTTCCAAAAATCAAAGTCCAACTCTGGGGCCGCTGTTTTGGAAGTGTTGAGAACATCCAAAAGATTGTGACGGACCAGCTAAAGGCATTGGCAGTTGAAGACTTCCAGCATTGTTTCATTCATTGGGAAAAACATCTCCGTAAGTGTGTGGCTTCCCAAGGGGACTACTTTAAAGGAGATAAAATTGTTTGTAGTTAATACATCAGTAAATAATTTTATACTATCAGTCTCATTACTTTGTAGACAAACCTCATAGCTTATTTAAATGTATTGAATATGACATTATTAATAATTTTTTTTCTAATGTTTGTTTTATAATGAAAGCTGTATAAATTGGAGAAATCTGCAAATGCTCACCACAGTTCACCATGTGACAAACGGAATACGCAGTGTAAGGTAAAAACAAATTGTGTGTACATTCTGTAGTAATACTACATTTGTCCTGTGTTTTGTACGAGGGCTATTCGGAAAGTAACCTCCGTTGCCACGTAGCGAGATAAGTAGTGGGGGGAGTGGCATGGTTCCTGTGCCGACTTGTATAGTAGCTTAGTACAAACATTCACAATGAAGAAAGGAGTGGCAGGCCGTCCGTAGTCAGTGATGAACTCGTTCAGAAAATTGATGAAAAAGTCCGTGGAAACCGGCAGTTCCACAATCTCTGAACTTTCTGAATAATTCGTGCAAGTTTCTCGGACTGTTTTGTATGAAGTAGTCACAGAAAAGTTAGCCTACCGGAAGTTCTGTGCTCGATGGGTACCGAAAGTGCTTTCCGAGAACCACAAAACACAACGAATGGGGTCTGCCTTAGACTTTCTGTCATGGTACGACGCGGAAGGAGAAACATTTCTCAGCAAAATTGTGACTGGCTATATAATTGTGACTGTCGTACATAAACACTGAGACAAAACAACAGCCAATGGTGTGATGTCATACCGCCTCACCAAACAAACCAAAGAAAGCGCGGTTAACTTTGTATGCCAGGAAAGTTATGGGAACCATTTTTTGGGATGCGAAAGGAATCCTCTTTGTGGAGTTCATGGAACGTGGAGCGACCATCAGTTCTGCAGTCTATTGTAAGACTTTAAAAAAACTAAGATGAGCCATCCAGAACAAATGCCAAGGTCTACTGACTTTTGGTGTCGTGTTTTTGCATGACAACACTCACCCTCACACCGCTCAGCAAACACAGGATCTGTTGTGTCAGTTCAAATGGGACGTTTTTGATCATCCGCCATATAGTCCAGATTTGGCTCCCACTGATTTTCACCTGTTTATGAAGATGAAGAAATGGCTTGGTTCCCGGCGCTTTGATGACAACGAAGAACTTCATGATGCTGTGACAGGATGGCTGTAATCCCAGGTGGCGGAATTTTATGAACAGGGGTTTCCAGACTGATCAAACGCTATGATAAATGCTTAAATTTAAATGATAATTATATAGAAAAATAGTGGAAAGGTGTAGTTTTAAGATGTATATAATAACATGTATGTATCTACATCCATATTTTATTTTTAGTGCATCTATGTCCGTCTATTTTTATAATTTATGCATCTACATCCATATTTTATTTTTAGTCAAACAGAGGTTACTTTCCGAATAGCCCTTGTACATAGTGTAAAGTTGATACGTATAGATCCCCATAATACACAACTTTATATTACACCAGTCGTCCCATACAGTAAATATTGCGAGAACTGTACACAACACTGTATGTATTGTTGTATTACTCTTAACTACGAGACATTAAATAACTTCACATTTTTAAAATGGCATCACAAACTCATTTCCTCCATGACCAATGACAGCAGGTGGTTGTATCAATGTAAACAAACCATCAGTCAATCTATATTTTGTGTGTGTGTGTGTGTGTGTGTGTGTGTGTGTGTGTGTGTGTGTGTGTGTGTGTGTGTGTGTGTGTGTGTGTGTGTGTGTGTGTGTGTGTGTGTGTGTGTGTGTGTTTACAAAATACATTATAATTGGATGAACTCGAATTAGTAACTTTTTAAGTTCTTCAAAGCTACGAGGGGTAACCCAAAATTAAGGTCTCCAAAGGACTAGAGCCGCAGGGAAATATTTTGGGCGGCAATTGGCAGCACTGCTGTGTGCGGCCATCTCCCCTCTTTCAAACAAGCGGTCGCTGAGCTCGCTCGGTCGATTAGTCTTGGCTTGGCAGCCGTTAAGAATGGAGCTCCCAATCGCTGTTCCCGCCAAGTGCGGACTTCGCGAAGTCATTCGATTTCTTAACGCAAAAGGTGTTCAGCCTATTGAAATCCATAGACAGTTGATTGAAGTGTATGGTGTGGGGTGTATGGATGTCAAAAACGTCCGCAAGTGGTGTAGAGAGTTTAAAGCTGGTCGTACAGAAATTCATGATGACGAAAGAAGCGGGAGACCGTCAGTGTCAGATGAGACGATCAGGAAACTTGACGAAGTCATGCGTGAAGATCGGAGGATCACTATCCACGAGCTCTCTTGTTTCCTTCCTGATGTTTCGAAATCCACCATTCAGAGGATTGTGACTGAAAAGTTGAAATATCGGAAGGTGTGCGCAAGGTGGGTTCCGCGAATGCTCACAGAAGACCACAAACGGCAACGCGTCGAAGCTGCCCGCGAATTTCTTGAGCGCTATGCTGACGAAAGAGACGACTTTTTGAATTCCATTGTCACAGGTGACGAAACTTGGGTTCACCACTTCACACCTGAATCCAAACGACAATCACTTGAGTGGCGGCATCCAACTTCGCCAAGGCGGCGAAAATTCAAACAAACAGTCTGCCGGCAAGATCATGGCGACTGTGTTTTGGGATCGGAAAGGTGTATTGTTGATCGATTTCATGCCTACTGGGACCACAATAAATGCAGACGCATATTGTGAGACACTCAAAAAACTCAAACGGGCGATTCAGAACCAGAGAAGAGGAATGCTCACCAAGGGCGTGTCCATTCTTCACGACAATGCTTGCCCTCATGTCGCCCGCGCAACCTCCGATCTTCTGAACCAATTTGGATGGGACATAATCACCCCCCCCCCCATAGTCCGGACTTGGCACCTTGTGACTATCATTTGTTTACACATTTGAAAGAACATTTGGGTGGAATGCGATTCGACGACGATGATGAGGTGAAAGACGAGGTCAAACGCTATCTCAATGACATGGCGGCGAGTTTTTATGACACTGGCATACTGAAACTGCCACAGCGGCTCGAAAAATGCATTGAACGTAATGGCGATTATGTTGAAAAATAGTGTGTTCTTATGCTTCACAACCATGTAAAAAGTTTTGATATTAAATTTTTTTTCTATTTTTAAAAAATATGGAGACCTTATTTTTGGGTTACCCCTCGTATGAATAAAGTTCTTTGTATGTACGATTCATGTCTATCTGTCCACACTGTTCAAGCTACTGCAGTAAAACTGAATATATACAAAGACATCGATACAGTACACATGCAATTATAGGTTTAAACGAACTTCAGCCTTCCTGCACTGACTTGGTAACTCTTATCGTGGTCAGGTTTTTTTAGTACTAAAGGGAAGGGCAATTGTGTGATGTAATAGCAGTAAAATACATTTCTCTGTATCTTACATTTACAAAGTTAACATGGAACATTTGTTTTGATGATTTGGTGGTCACAGTTCTGAGACAACATTAATTGGAGGTTAAGATAAATTTGTATCAGATGTCATAACATTCCATTGAGAAAACAGCTGTCACAACAGAACGATTCAGAAAGCAATGATAACTGAACAGTAGACACTGTTTCAATGATAATGAAATGTAGACACTTTATTATAAACACTTTAAACATCAAAATTTTGGATTCAGCAGAATAATTACTTTAATTACAAACAGTAAAAACTAAAATTATGTATCTATTATTGTACTTTTTAATTTAAGTAAATTTCTTTCACTTGTTATATACTTTACATATTGTGCCCATTACATTAAATGCCCATGACCTGTTAGTCATGCTGTCATTATTAAATTATTTGATATTTCTTGGACTAGGAAATAGTATTTGTGTATTAAATGAAGATCCGATCTGCAGGGTACTGTATATAGGTATGATCACGTCCAGCATTCCCTGTTGGAATTCTTTGGAGCTCCCATCCAATCCCATCCTTTAAAACATGTCGATCCTATTATCTGTGATTTATCATTTTTCTGGATGCGACCCTTCCCATCATTACCGTAGTTAATGGAAGTTTTGCTGCACTGTAAAAAGACAAAAAAATATATAAAAATCTCGACTAACTATATTGTAAACCAGTTATTATTATTTTTGTATAATATACCTTGCTTTTAGTGAGGCTTCTAACTAAAATGCCTACAAATAATTCTGTCTGTTTCCATAGATGTCTGTAGGCCTCTGTCTAATACTTTTCACAAATACGCATTACTGTGTAACTGTTAGAAATATGTAGTTTTTTTTTTATTGTGCAAACGTAGCATACAGTCTTTATGAAGGAGGTCCAAAACTGTAAATTATGTCCTTGACAGATATTAATTTTCCATTACCTGTCGTCGATTGCACATCTTAACAGAAGTTTAATGAAGAAAGTTGTGTTAGTGGTTAAAATCACAAACAAAAATTATTCTAATTAGCTTTTTTTTTTTGATGAGCTGTGAAGCTTCAAAGCGCTAAACGGAATAATTTTTATATAGTGGTGTGCAACAGTGATAATTCTGTTTGAGATATTTAATAATTAATTTTGTAAATTATTAAAGATGCAGAGTTTGCATTTTGAATACAATTCCTCGTAATTAGATGCCTCACAGAGACTGATACAATTTTGTTTTCAAATTTTTACTTCCTTTTCTGGCTTATGGTGCTCCCATAAAGTTAAAATTTTTCAAATTATACGCTATGTCTACATTTGGCTTAAAATTCCCTTTAATGTGATACCCATCGTGGATGTTTACAAATTTTAAAAATTTTGTTCCCTTTTGGGCTTCTGGTATCCTAAAATTTTGAAACCTCCAAAGCTGAACTATATTTAGATCCTCGTTAAAATTCTCTTTAAATTGATACCCCACATGGATTTTTATGATTTTTTTTCAAAATGTTTACCCTCATACTTTTACTGTTTGGAAGAGGGGTCAATCTCAAAAACAAAAAACAGTAGGGGCAAAATTATGGACATGCATGTTAAATTGTACAAAAATCTGTTGTCATTCAAAAGTTGTTATGAGACATCTCCCAAATAGATAGATAGACCAAC
Organism: Magicicada septendecula; assembly: GCA_034769895.1. Classification (NCBI taxonomy): domain Eukaryota; kingdom Metazoa; phylum Arthropoda; class Insecta; order Hemiptera; family Cicadidae; genus Magicicada; species Magicicada septendecula. Next base: position 63,170,465 of record CM068371.1, on the reverse strand, counting down.
AAATGGTCAAGTTAAAACTGAGGGCTTACTTCACTCATTCAATAATAAATATTATATTTTCATAGTTAATCATTTCTATATAAGTAACGCCAAAGATACTGATACATTCAGTGAAACGTATGTCAGGTGCATTGAAACGATAAAATATAATACAGCTACTTGCAGAAGAAATTATATTTGACAGTATATATAGTATTATTTTCATAGTTATATAAGAGTTTTTCTGAAAATAGATTATGGTGTCAGTTTGCTTTATGTATGTTCTGCAGGAAGACTACACCATCAAATTCTATGATATATTTTTATGTACCTATATTATAGATCCTAACAATACAGTTATTATCTGCGAAACATATTGTTACGACATTACAGAACAGTTTACATGTTTGTCGAATGTGCCACAAGAATCTCGCTCTAATGTATGTGGCATACGTGACTGTCAACGCATATGCGAGAGTTTTCTCGAAGGCGCCAGCCGCGTGGACTGTGTCAAGGCCGCAGTTAATTACGTAGTTCACATGGACGCTAAGACGCAATTAGGAACGTTCTAGTCTGTGAGTGCAGGTATAAATACATGGCGGCGGCGGCCTTAAGTTTTAGTATAGCCACGATATATTTTCAGTGCGGTTCAAGTTATGATCGGGCGAGATTACCGTGTACGTTCAAGTGTTTATTAGTGAAGTGTTGCGTTTTATAATCGGGCAGTATAATTGTAATACAATTGTGTTTAATATTAGTGGCATTTTATTACGTGTGACAATTTTTATTTGATTTGTTGTAGAGACTGTGTTGTTAATTACGAACTGTTTAACTGTAAAAATTAAAGCTGGTGATTAGTGACTTAATTGGTGTCTTGTACTTATTTTGTTTTCCACTGTACCTATGACGATCGAGTAGACCGTCGTAACAGTGGTGTCAGAACTGGGATAGAACGGTTAACAGTGGAAACAGTGGACACTTTGTACAAGACGAGTGTAATTCGTAATTAATCAGTAAACATGGATGCCAGTCAGATAATGGAAGCTTTACAAACACTGCTGCAGCAGACACAGGAAGAAGCAGAAAAACGACTGGATGAGAAATGCGTACAGGAGGCGGAAGAAGCAGAAAAACGGCAAGACGAGAAAGTGGAAGCGAGACAGAAAACCCTCCTGCTAGAGACAGAGGAACGACGACGACAGGAGGCAGAGGAATGGAAACGTGAAACAGAAGACATCAAAGCATTAATACAGAAGCAGAAACAGATGCAAGAACATAGTACCGCAGAATTGGGTCTCCTACGAGGTGAGCTTAATAAACAAGTTACTAAAATATCAGAGGTACAAGAATCAATAACATTAAAAATAGCTGAAGTAGAAAAATCTGTCTCGATTGTTGAAGAATCAATGTCTACAAAAATATCTGTCATAGAAGAATCAGTGTCTACAAAAATGTCTGTCATAGAAGAATCCGTGTCAAATAAAATATCTGCAGTAAAAAACTGAATGTCAAATATTAGAGAACAAATTAAAAGTGAAGTTGTGCAGTGCCTGAATATACAACCAAAACAACTTTGTGAACAGAGTGTACCAAGAATAAAGACAGAAAAAGACGCAGAAAATAAGTTAATAGATAAAAGTCACTTTGCCTGCAGTAGGCACAGTTCATGTCAAAGCTCCAACCTTTGACGGAAGCAGTCACTGGGCAACGTACCTCCGCCAATTTGAAGCTGCTGCATGACCAAATAATTGAACAGAGAAAGACAAGGCAGTCTCACTCGTTCTTATATTAAAAGGACCCGCAGCAGAATTACTACAGAAAGTGCCACCTGACAGCCAGAACATCTATGCCAAGTTGATAAAAGCTCTAGAATTACGGTATGGTGATAAACATTTGTGAGATGTGTTTTGCACCCAGTTGGGAGCAAGGCGACATCATTCCGGGGAGAGTCTTCAAGAGTTTGAAGCAAGTATCGACAGATTGATTAGATTGGCCTATCCTGAAGCACCAGAAAACTTCCTAATAAGGTTTGCGGTGCAGACATTTATTGATGGCATCGGAGATTGTGAAGTTCAGCAAGTGTTACGAATGGCAAGACACCGAAATAGCTCAGCAGCTCTTGTTCACGCCCTAGAGTTTGAAGCTGCCAAGTCAGCGTCCCGCTACATTAATGGGTTTGTGCCATCACGTTGCAGTCAGAAGATCCCTGTATCACAAATTGCCGTTACGATGGGTGCAGAAAAAAATGTCGAAAAACAATTCAAAAGTTCAAGAGAGTCGCAACGATTTAAAAAAGACAGAAGACCGAAATGTTACAACTGTGGAACACGTGGTCATCTACAGGTAGACTGTTGGGAGAAGAAGATACCGAGAGAAGAGAGTGATCACATCAATTGGAGAAGTAAAGCCCCAGAACAGCACACAGTTTCCACGCTACATAAGACCAGTGGAACTTGATCGTTAATGGATTTGCGGAAGGTAAACCAACATCATTTACAGTTGACACGGGCGCAACAGTGTCCATTGTGCACCCTGACTTAGTCAGAAACCGCCAGCCTCTAATTAGCTCTTATACAATACAGACTGTGACTCGAAGCCCCGTCAAGGTGCTGGGAAACGTATATGTACGTGTACGCCTGGGTCTTCTCAGGTTTAGCCAACAAATGCTCGTTGCAGACATTGTCGATGAAGTGATTCTTGGCACGGACATTATGAATGCCTACGGGTTCATTGTGGACTTAAGAGAGAATGTCCTGAAGGTTGGCCAAGAGAAGATAAAGCTTTGCATGGCTAAAATAACAGGGTCTACCAACCATTCGATTAAGCGAGTGGCATTAGTCGAAGAAAAAGTCAACAGGTCTGGGCAAGAGGAACCCTCCCTATTGCAAGCGGAAATGGAGGAAGAACTAGCATAGGAAATACAAATAAGTGTAACGACAAAAGAAGTGATTGGAAAGCCAACTATGGGTGTCGAGACAAAACTCTTGCTTGTTCCTGAGCTGATAGAAGCGCCCAAGGGCAAAGTGGCTGAAGATGAGGTTATGCAAGAGGTTGTTGACGAGAACCAAACAAACTTGGATCAGCCAGTGGTGTTTAGGTCATCAGTACATGACGCAACGGGAGTGATTCCAGCAAAACTAGTGGTTGAGCAGAAGACTCGCATTCCTGGGAACGTGATGTTCGGATCGCACGAGACTGAATTCGAAGAACCGGAGAATTATCTTTGGCAAGGACGTCCACCTAGACTGCCTGGTCGAGTATTACTTCAGAGACGGTTTGCCAGTTCGGGACGAACAGGCTTAAGGAGGAGGCAGTGTTATGACGTTACAGAACAGTCTACGTGTTTGTCGAATGTGCCAGAAGAATCTCGCTCTAATGTATGTGGCATACGTGACTGTCAGCGCATCTGCAAGAGTTTTCTCGAAGGCGCCAGCTGCGCGGACTGTGTCAAGGCCACAGTTAATTACGTAGTTCACATGGGCGCTAAGACGCACTTAGAAACGTTCTGGTCTGTGAGCGCAGGTATAAATACATGGCGGCAGCGGCCTTAAGTTTCAGTGTAGCAGCTATATATTTTCAGTGCGGTTCAAGTTATGATCGGGCGAGATTATCGTGCACGTTCAAGTGTTTATTAGTGAAGTGTTGCGTTTTATAATCGGGCGGTATAATTGTAATACAATTGTGTTTAATATTAGTGACATTTTATTGCGTGTGACAATTTTTATTTGATTTGTTGTAGAAACTGTGTTGTTAATTACGAACTGTTAACTGTAAAAATTAAAGCTGGTGATAGCGACTTAATTGGTGTCTTGTACTTATTTTGTTTTCCACTGTACCTACGACGATCAAGTAGACCGTCGTAACAATATGCATATAAGCTATTTGCAGAAGAAATTTTTATATGATTGTGAATAATATAATATTGTTATTGTAAGTAAACTCAAAGAGTTACCATAAAGGAAGATAATATAGATTATGTAACGTGCTATTTATGTATGTTGTTGGCTTTTAAAGCAGTAACCCATTGGTACTGAATAAGTTGTATTTTTTTTAATTCTAAAATGGGCAGTTTTATTTATGCTGCAATTTTCCAGCACAGTCCCATGTGCCGTCTTCTGGGTGAGTTCTGTTCATAAAGTCCATGGTATTTTGAAGTTGGTGTAAAACAGTTCTCAGTACTTGACCTTGTTCTATTGGTTTACTGAACCATGGAGTGTGAACTCTGAAGAGAGATCTCCAAACAGGATTCAGCCCAATTATGGTGTATGGGGTTGTGCTAAAATGTTGCAGCAGGAACACACCATTCCTTCTTAAATACACAAATACATAAACACAGTGTTTATATATAAATGTTGTTTATTACATTATTTCATTTATTAACAGAATGGCAGTTACATAAATGGCATGGATGGTAATTATTCATGTATTGTGTAAAAGCAAAGTACTTTTGTGTGTTTGTAGTCGTCACAGAGTTGGGATTCAGCACTACAAGTTTGTCGAGAAGAAGAATATAGTGCATTATTGAAAGCACAACAAGAAGTAAATGCGTTGCGACATCTTGTTAATATGAGAAGTGATCAGGTAATGATAAATAATTTTTCGTGCTGAATTCAGTTAATAAATAGTATAACAAAGCATCAAAGTTTTTTTTTAAATGTAAGTTTTGTGTTTCAGTAAACACTACATTAATTGTTTCATTGTGTTTTCGATTTACAGGTACCTCACCGTCTACAACTATTGGTTGTACGTGTAAAAGAAGAAATTCTATCTGCCACTCAGATTTTTATAAGTAGGGATAAACAGGTAATTGTTATGAATAAATAACCAGTTGGAGAAGTTTATTTGTGCACACTGCGCATTGTATTCAGTATGAATGCTCTTTCTGTATAAAACGCATGTACTTTTTTCATTTTTCCTTCTTAGCAGCATGTTTTAAACCATATTATGTTAACATACTGTCACCGGACAAAATACTTGTCACATGACAAATGGCGCCAATCGTACAACTCTTAATTATTTTGGGACCCTAAATAGGGCCATTGGCTAAAACGCTGTGGTGTTTGTTCCGCCGGAGCCGCGCTGAGATGTTCCGCGACTGCGCCCGCTGTTCGTGGCATACTGCAGTCCTCTTCTTCTTTCGGCATCAGTTGCGTCGAGTTCGCTGCCGGCCCAGTGACGTCAATCGCTGGCACGGTACAGGACTGTGAAGAATGCAAAGAACGTCCGTTCTACTCTTCGGCTGTTCCTTCTGGCTGACTCTGCGTTGATGTCCGATAGAGGAGAGGAGATGAAGTGCATCCTATGGTGTAAAATTTATAGCGGTACTCTTTTTATGCCCTGACCGGGATCACTGATTGGGTCACTCCGAACACGTCAGATGTCACGCGCTGCTGGTACCGGAGAGCAGATGTTTTGCCCTGCTGCCGTCACAACTCCCCTGGGTCTTGAATGCTCTCCGGTAGCCAGCCTACTGCTCTTCTCCAGATGTAGCGGTGTCTGTTGGGCGGCATGTTGTCTTTTGTGCCGGCTGGTAGCTCACTGGCGTGGCTTCGGGCATCCCCACGATGATTGCTGCCCCACGTTGGGCGCCACTTGTCACTGGACAAAAGGCTTGTCGCATGACAAATGGCGCCAATCGTACAACTGTTAGTTATTTTGGTGACCCTAAAAAGGGCCATGTGGCGAAAAGGCTGTGATGTTAGTTCCGCCCGAGCCGCGCTGAGTTGTTCAGCGGCTGCGCCCGCTGTTCGTGGCATACTGCAGTCCTTCTCTTCTTTTGGCATCGGTTGTGTCGAGTCCGCTGCCAGCCCAGTGAAGTCTGTCGCTGGCACGGTACAGGGCGAAGAATACAAGAATGTCGGTTCTGCTCTTCGGCTGTTCCTTCTGGCTGACTCCGCGTCGCTGTCGTCTGATAGCGGAGAGGAGATGAAGTGCATCTGATGGCGTAAAATTTCTAGTGGCACTCTTTTTATGCCCTGACCGGGATCGCTGATTGTCTCGCTCCGAACACGTCAGGTGTCACATCTCGGCTGCTGATCCCTGATTGTCTCTCTGTTTTTGTCAGGTGTCACGTGCTGCTGGTACCGGAGAGCAGACGTTTTGCCCTGCTGCCGTCACACTGTATAAAACACATGTACTTTTTTCATTTTTCCTTCTTAGCAGCATGTTATAAATCGTATTATGTTAAACACACAAATGAAAAAAGGAGAAATTGTTGCACTGCTCATTACATAATCACTAGATATACGAACTTACTGGAAGTACTAAAGTACTTCTGTTACTTTTGCAAATACCTCTGAATGCACAAGTATTAGAATTAGGAAGAGAAGAGATTAGAAAGGAAATTACAACATTAAGGTATTTTTTGAAAAGAAAAGGACCCTTTGTCTTTAGAATTTTCCAAGAGCTCCCAATGAGGAGGTGGGGATTGGATTTGTTAGCAGAAGTGTGTGCTTAAACGCATCATTATATGATCAGAGAGAGCATTACACCATATTTTACTCCAACATATGTGGAGCAAGGTCCCCAGAGACTCATTCTAATTATTTCGGAGTCAAACCCAGAAGTTAAAACAATCCCAAATCATTTCGATATATATTTTTTTATGTAAATATAATTATTTCACTACCGACTCGGAACACAAAAGTTTTTTATGGGTAAAAACTATAACGCACCCCTTACGTACCTCGTTTAAAACGTTTACTGTTTGTTGAATTTAACACTCGCGTTCATAAAATATATTCTTCAATTATTTATTTTTTAATTATTTAATGGTTTAATTCGATTTTGAGGTTTTCGTTTATTTATATTTGAGTAATTATTTGGTTGTAGATCCGTTGATGAATGTAAACAGTTGCGTAGATCTCTTGATGTTAGTTCACTCTCCTGTTGAATAGTGTCATCTGTGTGTGTCAGTGTATAGTCTTGATAAAGTTATTTTATATAAATCAAACCTTCACGTACCTGTGATGTAGGACTAGACGTTCAGTTGGTCACAGGTGGTTAATAAACTGTCAAGCTTTTGATCGAACAGTATATTAATGCTGTGAAAGCTTTTTGTAAACACTTTTAAATTTTACTTGGGCGCCATATGGGCATTCGAGAGAAATGTCCCATAAAAGAATTCTTCTGAATAAATTAATAGTTAATTCTGATATTTTATAAATCAATAATTGATTAAATGGTTAGATCAAGATCATGCATTAAATTTCTGTTTATTTGTTTACTATAAAAATGCACCTCAGTAATTAGTAATACTGATTAAATATTTGTTGACAAGTGTTGTTACTTTACAATTCAGTTATTTATTATTCATTATGGAATAAATTCAATTAAATACATTCATTTGAAAATAACAAACGGATCACAGATCATCCGGTTTCTTTACTTTTATCTAGCTCAGTTTAGTTACCATGAAAACTCTAGTTATAATCGATAGATTATTTATAATGGTTATTTGTCTCAAGGGTGACTTCTTTTAAGTTACAGAATAGAATGCCACAACCGTATTTTACAATGCTATTATGATATACCATATTGTTAGGTTAGACACCTTTAGTTATTGAAAGCTAACAAACGAAAAGTTCGTTTGTTCTGAATAAATTTTAGGTTAGTTATAAAAACGTTAACACATGAAATCTTATATCGGAATCTGTTAATTCCTCTAAATAACTTTAAAACAGTATTAGTTACTTATAGTATTATTGTTTCTTGCGTCAGTACATTTGTGTATTATTCTATACTGTTATTGGCTAAAATGTAAACAGAGTAAGTATTAGCACTGTACTCCCTGGTGATTAATCGCAATGATTAATTTATTAACACTTCTAACGATCTGATTCAATGATCGTGTTTACACTTCACTGATTTTCGCACCTGAACGGGTTAATTTTCTTCTTGAATAAGCTACTGCTTTGGTTATGTTTGGTACCTAACCTCGTTCGTTCACACGCACTTCTGGTTAAAGTTTCACTACTATTGTCGATGCACTGATTGAATTATACTTCTTCTTTCTTGTTGATTTATTAAATTTTGGATGATTAATTGGCCTGGATTTGTTGTTGCTGGTTGAGTGAATTTAGACAAAATGCTTCTCTGTTTACAATGACCATCGTTTATATACTTTTTTCAGAAAGCCGCTTGGCGCTCCAGGAGTCTTTCTAAAATTGTCCGTGATTGGTCCAAAATTATGTCATGATGATGTAATTCTATTAATAGGCATTACGTATTTGTATTTTGATCGCCGGTGTTGTTTGTGTTAGTATTCCTTGTATTTATTCGAGATTCACCAAATTTATGATGCTAACGTTTATATCTCAATTATTACAATTTCAATTCGGGTTCTATTACTATCATTGTACAGCTTATTTATTTATCTTTATTTTGACATGGCTTGATGCCAGTTTAGTCACAGTTTTCATTAATATTTCGTTACTTTAAACTTACTAGTGCATTGTTTACATGCGTCGTCTGCTAAATGTTGCAAATCCAGCTATTAACTTTTTCCTAATATTTGCTTAATTATTCTTAATTTCTAATTTGAACATGATTAATTGATTAAAAATAATACCTTATTATATATAAATGCTGCACTCAGCTGAACAATATTAATTATCTGTTTACATTTGTTGATTTACTAACATAAACTTCCATATTTTACTATTTTTATTTTAACTTGTCCTTCTCATCTCTTATTTTTATAACATCACCCATGTGGTGGCGCTTTACATTCTTTTCATCATTGTCATGATTCTACTTCATTATGCTTAGTAGGGTTTCTATTTAATTCTTATTTCTTTGATTTAAATTGGTCATTCAGGGTCTGTTATCATCATGTTACAATGTTTTGTTCCCTGACTATTATTATCTTTCTGTACACATTTTACTTACTTATGAAGTTACCTAAACACATACAGTGCTTACATTTATAGTTATTCTTAATTTATGATAACACATATTTGGCTTTCACATTATCTTTTACAGTTTGTGACTATTCCTAGCATAGTTCACGATATTGGTCCTTTTTAAATCATTGTTTTGACTTAGATCAGCTAATGTGCTGTTTTTTTTATTCATAATATATATAGTACATACTATTCAAGTCATTTGTTATTTTACTTATTCTGTTTTATTTTATTTATCAAATGTTTTTATTGAGCTCACTTGACAGTTTATGTGGGAAACTTGTCTTGTCATTTCGTCTTTGTCATTCAGTTTATTTATGTTGTAGTGTCATTTAGTACATGTGTGGATTTATCACTGTTTACTTGAATTCCTTCTCTCCTTTCCTTCTTTATTAGTTTATTATTTTTACTGTTACATTCTGGTTACTCATTTATAGTTCTTTTAGTATTATTCACCCTTCTGGTGTTCATTATTATTATGGAACATTTTGTGATGTTACAAAACATAAAACTTTTACCTTATAGCCTGAACCAGTTTTCGCTTGTAAAAAGCTTCTTCAGAGACTGCCGCTGGGAGCACTGTCCGTCTTGTTCCTGGCGACAGTATCGACTTTTGAAGGGTCGATGTTGTGTGTGTGGGGTGTGATATGTTCGAATAATGCGTGTGATTTGAATGGTGTCTGTTCATTTAAGATGTTTTTATGTGTTTTCGTGTGTTTGTACATTTCCAATTGTTCAAAAGTGTCTAGTTTTGAGCCTTTTGTGTGTACGTGTAAAATGTCCATGTTATTGTCAATGTTTTTGTATGTGTGGTTTGCTTCAATGAGGTGGTTTGCAAAGGTGGATTCTGTAGTGGAGTGTAGTGCCTTTGTGTGTTCAGTGAATCTTTGTTTGAAACTACGTCCTGTCTGGCCTATCTATCACATCCCACACACACAACATTGGTCCTTCAAAAGTCGATACCGTCACCAAGAACAAGACGGACAGTGCTCCCAGCGGCAGCCTCTGAAGAAGCTTTTTAAAAGCGAAAACTGGTTCAGGCTATAAGGTAAAACTTGTACGTTTTTACCCATAAAAAACTTTTTGTTCAGAGTCGGTAGTGAATTAATTATATTTAGTTAAGTAACGGACACGTCATGGACAACAAAATCCAAGAATATATTTATTTTTTTTTGACTGTGCCTAAATTGGTAGCATACTTCAAGTTTCTTTTATCCTTTCTGCCAGAAAAAATGAAAATCCAAGGTAACCCTGTGGACTTAATTATTTATGGTGTAATTAAAAGATGATGGCAGATTACCTTGGTCCGATCATTTTCAATTTCTGTTTAAATTTCGTTGGTCAGTCATTTCCAATCAGCACTTTAGCGGTAACTTTTTGCTTTTTTACATGTCTGCATGCTGATCAGCAGTGCGTACACTACATGCTACATGTAGCATGCGTACATCCTGATGGTGCATTTCCATCTGTACACTTTTATATTTTTATGATTTTCCAGATCCCTTTCTGTTTGGTTTAACCATGTGGACAAGTTTTTGGTTTATATTGGGTTTTCAGGTTCTAGAGTTTTCAGGTTCTGGGTTCTACTAGAGTACCACCATTTTTGACTGAAATACGAACATGACTGACTTCATCAAAGTATCAACTTTTTTGCAGTATCACAATGAGAATACATTTTCTTTTTTTAGTAAGCACTCAACCAAAGCCTTTTTTTGATAGGTCTGCTGCCACTCTTCCTGTAATCTCACTTTTCAAGACAGGAGTACTCATATAGTGAACATTCTAATAAAACAAGAGAGGATTATTTTCACATATCACTAAAACCACTGAAATTTTCCACATTTTATAAAAAAGAAATAAAAAAAAAATTTGAGTACTATGCAGTCAAAAGAAAGGAAAGTAAAAGTTTTAATGGGCACAGTTCACATGTTCGAGGAAATTTTTACAAAACAAGAATTTTTTAAGTTGAATTTTATAAAGGGGAGTGAAAAGCATTACTTCATTGGAATGCAGGTCTACAGTCTTAGCAAGAAAACACGAACAAATACAAAATTTTAAGACAACTGCCATTGAGTCTAATAATTTGAATCCTCTGTATATGAACAAACCTTATAAATTAGCCCACCATGCAGTGGCGGTTTCTTATTGTGGCCGCATGGACGCGCGCCCCCCTTGACAGAGAACATAAAAAACAAATCACATTACCATAGTTAACTACCTGTCCTTGGCTCTTGTTTATTTTAAAGATAAAAGATGAGCAATGATTTTTAAGCATTGATTTAGATTAGAATGAAAGTATTTATCTGTCTTGCGCGTAGTAGGTAGCGTGAACCAATATACAGGGCCACTAAGAAACTTGCGGCCTGGTTGCCATGACTACGTGACGTATCATGTGACGTCATAGCGAATATCGCCGTTTAATAAACCATGTGTTAGGGCCGCTAGTTCTGAGCGGCCTGTTGCCAGTTTTCAACAGTGGTGGTGTGCCGTTCGTTGATCGTCAGTACTTTTATCATACGTGTTTTGTGTCATGTGTCGCCTACAATCATGAATAGAGTCAGTGTCTTAATAAAAACAAATTTAACCAGACTTTCTTTAGAGGCTTAAATAAATATTAAAAAATTAGGCCGGCCATTACCTGATCTAAATTTAACACAGACCGGTGAAGGGAAAGCCCAAAATAGGACATTTACTCTGCGTTTCTAATGAGAAATTTATAAACAAAATAATTGGATATGTGGGTGTGAAGTTTCGAATTTGTTGTACTATTTTCCTTGTGTATTATTTTTCAATCCTACAGGAATAGAAAAGGATGCAAATTGGACCAGAAAGGGTATAAAAGATTTGCATCATCTTCCCACTAAAATAAAAATAACATGAATCATCTTGAAGCCATATTAATGCATGCACACAACTGGCTTTACTAGGCAAAGTAAATATTTTGACACAGCTTAATTCAGCTTATCGGACACATGTTCTTGAACATAATGCACAGGTTGGAAAGAACCGTTATATTTTGAAACGTATTATTTGTTGCGTAAAATTTTGCAGTGCTTTTGAGTTGGCACTTAGAGGTTACCGTGAGATTGAAGAATCGGTAAATCGTGGAATAGGCCTGTTTAGAGAATTAGTTGATTTTTCTGCAGAACTAGATGTTGTGTTGCGAGAACATCTGCAGAACGCTACAGTATTTAAGGGGACTTCTAAAAGTATACAAGTATACAACGATATTTTAGATAGCGTGTTGGCTGTGTGCAAAGAAGAAATTTAAAATCAAATTAAAAATTCTGATTTCTTGGCTATTCAATGTGACGAAACTACAGATTTTATGAATTGGTGCCAAATGGTACTAGTCTAATATTTAGATACGTTTTTGATGGAACTGTTCGTGAGAGCTTTTGGTGCTTTAGAAGAGTCAAGGATAAATTAGCAGAAGGGATACAAAAATGTATAGAAGAATAAGTTATGGAAAAACCACAAAAGTTAATCGCTCAAACATACGATGGGGCAAATGTAGTGAGTGGTGCTACAGGTGGTGTTCGAAGTTATATTAAGAAGAAATATCCTTACGCTCATTACATACATTGTTATGCTCACCAGCTTAATCTCTTGATCCAAAATGCAGCATCACAGCAGCGCGAGTGTTTTTTAATAATTTATCAGCAATTCCCACGTTTTTTCAAATTGTTTAAATAGGTGCGATATGTTAGAAGAAATAGTCAAGCACAGGTTACCAAAAGTAGCAACAACCAGATAGAACTATAATATTAGGACAGTCAATACTGTGTTCGAGAATAAAAGGAAGCTCATAGAAGTGTTTGAAGAGATTGAAGATAAATACCTAAGAAGCGCTACTTTTAATGAAGCTTCTGGTCTCAGACGAGCTCTAGAAGACCCAAAATTTTTGTTTTGGCTCACATTTTTTCACAAACTTTTGCCTCATGTTGACATTCTTTATAATCAAATCCGGTCAAGAAATAAGGATAGTATCCAACTTCAAAGTGATCTTCAAAATTTTGAGATTTGTGTTAAAAACATTAGAAACGAGACTGAGACTATTCAAAGCAATATTGAAGAAAATTTTCATTCAACAAAGAGGAGAAGAAAAGAAGATAATTTACCAAGAAGTGCGTTTGCTAAAGAAGTGTACGATGTAATTATTTTACAGATGAAAGACAGATTCTCATATCGTGGCCATCTGCATGCAGCTCAGTTGTTTAATTCAGAATCAGTACCAAAATATTCAAAAGAATTTCCAGTGGGCATTTCGGATACAGTGTGTTCTTCATATCTATTTCTAGACCAGACTCGTTTAAAAACAGAATTCAAAGTTATTTACTCACGACCGGACTTTAGTCAAATAATTGGAGCCACAAACTTCCTTACATTACTACTGCAACATAATCTTACTGATATTTTCCCGGAAACTATAAAAATACTAAAAATAATTTTAACAACGCCAATGACAACTGCAGAATCAGAGCGTTGTTTTTCAACTCTTTAAAAAGACAAGACATTTTTGCGAAATACTATGAGTAATGATCGTTTAATGCGTTGGTGATAATGCCCATAAATAAAAATTTAGTGCAAGATATTGACAGTTTCTATGACAAAGTGTTGGAAAACTTCATAGCTATGAAAAATAGAAGGGTAGAATTTACTTTTAAGAAATAATTGGCTTCTTTCAATCCACTTTCCATTTCCGGTAAGATTTTACATTGTCAAAAATTTTTATGATTGCGCCCCTCCGGCAGAAAAGTCACCAGCCAGCCGCCACTGCCACCATGTCAGTAAAAATGTTGACTGATGACTACACCAAATATGCCCTTTACTCTTTGTTTATTGAGTTATGTTTATTCAGTCTGAAAAAAAAAACAATTTATGCCTAGTGCATTGATGAGGAATCAAACCAATTAGAAAAAGATTGGGATCTACAGATAAAGTAAGCGTTGGTCATGGAAAATTAATCCTGAACCCTACAACCAACCAACCAATAATTTTTAAGTGTGCTTCATTTAGACAATCAATAGTTTAGACTTAATAGAAAAAATTCCTTTTTACTGTAATTTCAAAAATAAAGAAATAAAAGTGTAAAATAAAAACAAAATGATTAAATGAAAATTAAAAAATGTGTGTGATAAGGCAATGTGGATTACTTTACATTGACTCCTGTTAAAAGTGTTAATGAGAAAGGCTTTACAACATTAGGTTTGAAAAGAATGTACACACACAACACGCATACACACAGAATGTGCTAAAAAAATATTGTTACAAGAAGCATACCGAACAATCCAGAACATTCTCCACTCCCCCCAGTCCAGTGTGGATTGTGTTGCGTCATTCACATAGGTAGTTCTAGTGAATTGCAGGAACAATTAGAGATACGTATTAAGCCGCTGGCGTGCAGTAAGGAGGCAAAGCTGTACTGCACCACTGCGGGGCCTATATAAGCCATAGCAGTCGGATTGTCAGTTCAGTTATGTGAGCAATTTTCGCTAGTGCGGATTGAGTGTGTCGAAGTAAATAGTATTGTGTTAATAATTGTGTGAAACTCTATTAATAGGCATTGTTATTGCGTGTGGACAAATCTAACTGGAAATATAGTACTAGTTAATTACAAAACTGTGTAATTGTGATAATTTAAGCTGGTGATTAGTGACGTAAATGGTGTCTTGTATTTTGTTTTCCACTGTACCATACGACGATCAAGTAGACCGTTGTAACAGTATGTAACTGTACAGATGTGGGTGACAGGGCTCGGAGGTTGGGAAGGGACATTTGACTTATAGCTTGTTTGAGGGTGTGTGTGTTGACAGTGGGTGGTTGGGTGGGGGTGTGGAGAGTTTGTATTATTGTGTTATTCCTGATCTGATGATGAGCTGAGAAGCTTGAAAGCGCTAATCAGAATAATTTTTCTATAGTGGTGTGCTACAGTGATAATTCTGTTTGTAATTGTAATCTTGTTCAATGCTTTTACTGCATTCTTGGTTTACTGTCTAGTGAAACATTGACTTCTTTTTTCTGTTATTAGTGACCAAGTTCTAGTGTGTTCTGTTGTCAGGAACAGACTATGGATTTCTATTATTTCTGCCTAGATTATCAAATTTATCTCATGCAGAGGTAGTTTTATTTCCAAATAGTAACAGAAGCCAGATCATTTAGAAATTAATCTGATACTCTGATGCAGTGAGTGAATACTGGAGTCACACTTCTGCCATTATAACAGACATCACACATACTGTTCTTTACGATTTCATTGTGTTTATTCTTTATTGACGAATAATTTAAGCATCAAAAATTGTAAGTCATTACAGGTAGTAGTGTGATAAACTAGCTTAGAATTAACACCTAGAATTTTGTGTGTGTGGAATGTTCAGCTTGTAAAAAATAGTGCAATAATGTTTTTATATTTTACTGTGTGTTTAGTTGAGAAAATTGGAGAATCAAATAATGCACTTACAAGAGACGTTGCAGCCATTTGATCCACCAGTGCAGATGACCAGTATGTCCGATAACTTGTGCAGACTGCAAGAAGCAATCAAACAATTCCTGACATACACTACTCAGTATGTAAGTTTATGACATCTGTTAAATTCTGTGGACAGTTAGCTACTAAAATGTTTTATATTGCCTACCCTAAAATCTATTTACACTATGTTTCACACTCTTAGACATCTGTCAAGAACCTTTTGCTTGAGCAGGAAATTTGTGGAAACAGACTACTTTATATGGCATTAAAAGTTGTCAGTGTAGTTGAAAGATTTGATGTAGCCAGATAAGTTACTCATACACCAACCAAATAGTTCATATTTAAAGTACAAATATGTACCCATTAAATTCTCTAACTTTACAAATAGTGCATCATGTAGTGATACTAACGCAATGTGAAATATGCTACACAAGTTAATGGCTGTGCGGAACAAAGGGCATGCCTGTCGTCTGCTCGTATACTGCGTCGTAAGCTTCAAATAGAGCTCCTGCCACAGGGACGACGGATAGGGGCTGGATTTAAGGTGTGGCCTGCTACCGGCCGTGGGTATTCAATTAATTAATTAGTTGAGGGTGAGAGTATGCCGAGGCCGAGTCCAAGATTCTCCTGGCACAGATTGGTAGTGGCCGACGGGGCTAATGAGGTGGTTGCACTGGAATCGGGCGGAGCGGCGATAGACAAAATATGCTACAACCTAGTGGCAGCATAATAATGATATTGATTGGGAAGCACCCTAGTGAAAACCGCAGTATAATATTTTGCTTCACTGAGAAGGTTTGAAAGATTGTATAATGTGTTCATAGCCCTGTTAAGTAAGATGTTGAATGGAGAGCAAGAAATAACCAGGGGATAGATGAGGTATTGAGGCAGATGGATTATCAGTGTATGCCAAAGAAAATTCTGAGACCACAGGTGTATATTAAAGCAGACAGAGGGGGTTGACCTAGAATAAGATTATTGGATGACGTGCTAGAAGATCTTAGAAGAATTGACGTGAGGAGTTTTGATGAGATGGCAATGGATAAGAGATGTTGGAGATGATTGGTGTTGCATACCGGGGCTCATGTTGGACTGTAGTGGCAAAGAAGAAGGAGAAGACTATTTTGCTTAGTCATCATACTGCACCTGTTTTGTTATCAAGCTTTACATGTGCCCTGATATTTTTATTGCATTTGAAGCGAGCGATTTGTGTGAATAACAAATTAAAATTTTCTATTAGATTGGGAAAATTGTATACACAGGCACTTGAAATGTTACAAACAGCATACGAAAATGAGGCTTTCAGACATACATACAAGTGGTGGAAATGTTTTCAAAGATGAGCAAACTTCAGATGATGATCATGAAAATGCTCATTCAGGCCAATTATGAACACCCAAAACCGATGACATCATTGTGAAAATTAGGGAAATTTTATCGTTCAAATCTGTTGATTAACTGTTCATGAGATAAAATGTTAGCATTTCAGAACTGTCTGTCATAAAATTATTACACAGAATTTAGGCAAGAGTTACATTGCAGCTAAATTTGAGCCTTGCCTTTTGGTTAAGAAAAGAAAACAGATTGTAGTTTATGTGAGTCTAGGGCTTCTGAATTTAGCTAACGAGGATGAAAACTTTTTAAAACACATCATTATTGGAGATGAGATATGGGTATATGGAAACAAAAGTTCAATATTCACAGTGGTCTCTTCAAAAGGACCCCTACGACTGAAAAAAAGCAAGGTAAGTATAATCAGACATTCAAAGTCATACTTTTATGGATTCTAAGGATGTTGTTACCAATGAATTTCTTCCACACTAAGACATGACAAAGACACACCACTGAGCAAGGAATATTATCTAGAAGTAATGAAATGTGTTCATGAGGCTATAAGAAAAAAGACACTATGCTTGGAGGTCAAACCGATGGGTGGTGATGACAACATATCTGCACACATACATCACTATTAATCTTTAAGTTTTGGGCAAAAAATGAGACACAGTCATTACATGTTCTCCTTACTTGTCTGATGTAGCACCAGCAGATTTTTTTATTCCCCAAGTTGAAAATGAGGAGGTTGGAAGGTTGATGTTTCCAGTCAGTTAACTCAATAAACTAGGATTTGCTTGCAGAACTCCTGAATAAAGTTAGTGTCCTGAATAAAAAGTTACAGGAATGTTTCAAAGGATTGAAGAACTGTTGAGAGCGCTGTATTCAAAGTGGAGGGGACTACTGTGAAGACGACAAGGTGGAATAGTTCTGACCTAAGTAAAAATATTTTTACTTGAAAGTTAGGAAATTTTATGGACACACCTCATACATTTACATGTATTTGACAGTCCACGCAACTTTCATTAAATTATATTTTAACAAACTTGTGATTTCTTAATTAAAAGTGAGATTTACTTAATTGGTTGCAATAAAAATTACTGAAAATAAAACTGTAAATAGGTCCATGTTGTTGACTATCAGCAAAGGGATCACTTCACTTTATTAGATAAAGGTATGTTTAATGTTCAGTTTCAGCTTTCGTGGCCAGCATCAATGTTGTTAAGATTTCAGCTTGCCAGACTGTAAGGCCGTGGGCCAAGGTTGTTCGAAGCAACTGTTCTGGCCGTACCTTCAATGGCCATCTTCAGTGCAAAGGCTGAGGCTGAAAAAACACTGACAAGGGTTTTGTAGTAATTGACCACATTACTGTATTTTTTCAGCTTTCTGCACTGACGATGGCCATTGAAGGTACAGCTGAAATGTTGTTTGCTTTGAACAACCTTGGACCATGGCCTTACAGCCCGGCAAGCCAAAATCTTAACAAAATGTTCAGTTTATTAGTGTTGAGAAGGCACATATTTTGTGTGGTTTACAGCAAAAAAGTGGAACGTCTAATTTCTCAGGAAAGTAACACTACTTACAGAAGTAATATAATGTGATAAAAAAAATATGTAGAATACAAGAATCCTGCAAGAAACTGAAAGAGTTACTTACAAAGAAAAAATGTTTGCAAACAAAACTAATAGTAAACAACTGGTATGACTCATTTAAGATCTCCATACAATCCAGAAGAAACATTTGTGCATTTTTATGATAATTGGAGCATTATAAACATTTAATTTAATTTGCATTAAATTCTTGTTTTTAATTGTTATGAGTTATCTAAATTTCCCTGGCACTGTGATTTCAAACCTGGCCCCCCAAACATGTCATTTATACTTTCATAAATTGAATTTAAATATTATTTTATAATTTTTATAAGTTTTTATATGATTTATAATCACATATTATATAATTATTTATAAATAACTATAATGTATTTTTAGAAATTATAAATATTAAAATTTTGTACATATTTTATATTTCTAAAATTTTTTGAAAATATATATTTATATTTTATACTTGACAAAGTATATATTTATAAAAACTATAGCTTATAATTATAGTTTTATATAATATATAATTCTGTATAAAGTATTGTAATAATCATTTGTAAATATAAATATACAGTGTGTTTATGTGTTATGGTAGGCTTCTGAAAGGAATTTGTACAAACAGAGTCAGTCGAGTGTGGAGAGTCGATTGACAGCACTACAGGCAGAATTGGAGACTATGATGGGACAGGTACTGAACTACAAAAGTTTCATTTACAATACACTATGGCAATGTCTAGAACTATCCAGTGGAACCTTGATTTTGTGCAGCCGTTGCTGTAATTCTAATTTGTCACAGTTGCAACTAATTTTCTGTATAAACGATGTGTAATAAACGTTGAATTTACGCGCTGGTTTGGGTACTGAATCCTTGCCATAATGCTGTTTTTGCCAGTCACTGGAAAGGAATTTTCGAGGTCATAACTTCGTTTATTTGAATATTGTGTTGTCCCCCCAAAACTTGCAAGTTTCAGGTACATGTTTAGGGACAGACACTTACATTACATGGGGTGGCTGTAGACATACTTTGGCCATGACAACCAGATTTTAATTAATTTTCTATTTTTAAGAACACAGAGTCTAAAAAAGTGTTCTATCTCATATGATGTCATGAGTGTTCCTGTTTCTGTTTTTTTTTTTTCATCCAGAAGTTGCTATTAATTTTTCTTCTGTTTTACCAACACATTATAATCAGCCCATAACTGTTTAAAGTATTTATAATGTTTAACGTTGTAATTTTATCTGTATGGTAACTTAATTCTTCTTTTGCAGATATACATTTTAGTTTATCTATATTTATTTAATTTTAAATATTTTGAAATTAAATAATGTAACTGAAAATAGTTGTAATCTTATGTAAACCTGTAAAACTTTTGTAAATAAAAACGTTTGTGTTGTTCAGAATTTTAAGTTAATTTCATCTGTAATCAACAAATATACCTGTGCAGCGGATTGATTAATTCAGATATCTTTACTTTTTTTAATTTTTTAATCTTGAAATGTATAACTTTTTTCAAAATGAATAATATTGAGTATATTGCTAACTATATAAACCTAGATAATTCTAGAGAATACTTGTAATATTAGACATAGTTGTCATTTATAAAACTATTTATATTATGAATTCATTTTCATTTTGTATCTAAAAAGCAGTGACAAAACAAAAAACAAACTTTTAACCACACATGGTGGGGACTCTTCTGATTTCCATGTAGTACAGCTAGATTAACTCAAAAAAATAGATGTAAGGGAAACATTCGGTGGGAATGATGTCTCTTTGCAAAGAGGAAACAATTATGTAACAAAATAAAAGCCAAAAGTTATACAGTGTTAAATAAAGTATAGATATATTAAGAGAAATGATATTATTTGTACAACATGTTTCACCTGTGCCATCCTCAGTGGTAAAGTTGACTCAGCTTTGTTAAAATTCATTCTCACCATTACCCCTGAAGATACCATATCATCATATACACAAAATGTTTGATGTTAATTTAATAGTATCAATAAAACATTGCTATCGACTGATAACGTGTTGTGTTCTAAATAAGTTTGAAATAAGTAGTAACAGCCATAAGGGAAATAGAAAATATAAGGCCCCCAGTGATGACAGGATTTTTATAGAAGTTATAAAAAAGGGTATGACTACAGGTGGTGCTAATAATAAATATAAATCAGTTACTCATTTGTAAACTACCTTTAGGAGTAAAATGCGTAAGGTTTGGCATAATGCCACAATATTTATGTGTGTGTGTGCGTGCGAGAAGGGGGTTCTATAACCAAAACCAAACATTGCTTCCTTTCCCCATTTTAACCAGCCATGCTAATATCAAAGTCCTGTTGCCTCTGTTTGCAGTTAGTGTGAATATTCCATTGTCTTTTTGGATAGCTCTTCTCCCTTTTTCATCTGGTATTTGTTTCTAGACTCTTTTGAGGCATAATTGAAAATTAATCCGTGGAGATGGGCATAACATAAGTTGTTTTTGGGCACAGTGTCCAAGAATTTCCATATACCCGATTTCCTGGTTTGTTCCTTTGAAATTCCACCTGATTTGTGCTGGTAATCCATCTTCATTGTCTTTTTACCATTCATTGTCATCTTTATTGTTTTTGTCGTACCATTTGTTTAGTTCCCAAATTTCACAGCCATAGGTTGAAATACTCTCAACAATAATTTTATACATAATGGTTCCCATTTCTTTGTGAACTGTTCCCATTTCATTATTCCAACTGTGTTTACTGTGCTTAGTCGACAAGTAACCATTTTGCATTAAATGATTTTGTTAGAAATATCCCTGTCACTTCCATTTGTAGAAAACGTTACACTTAACTGTCTATTGCATTTCATAATACTGTCTGTGGTCAGGTCCAATACCACTTTGTCTTTCCCATATACTCTGTTTCATTGTTGTTAATAATAAGCCCACTTTGGCACATTCCTTATGGAAGTTTTAAAATTATATAGCATCTGACTTCAATACCTGATCATCACCAAACAGTATGTATACAGAATTATACCCTCAATTACGATTCGTATACCAGCACATTTCTTGCCCAGTGTTGTAATGCCTCATTAATATGAACTTCAAATTGTCAAAAAACCCGGAAATGTCCCAACATCCGTACCCGCACTACATTTTTGACATTTTGAATATGCAATTGTATTGATATACTACGATGTGAAGACGTAGAAGTGTACTAATTTTAAATTGTTCTATTTTCTAATGTAAAGCAAAAACACATGTTGTTTTCATTTGATAGATAATAATGGCTTTTGGTTTTTAGCTTACTGTTTAAAGAAATAAAACCCATGGTTAGGAAATATATGCTGTTTAATGCATCTACACAATGCTGGAAAGAGAGGAACATTAAAAACAAAGAACATAATGTATTTTTAACAAAAACAACAGCAAATGTAAAATGAAAATACAACTATTTCTGAATAGTAAGATTAAAACAAAAAAAAACAACGTATTAACAAATTAAAACAAAATTGCTATTCATTAGGTGGTATTATTTGTGTTATTCAGTAAAATCTCGAAAACTTCACTGGAAGCAAATTTTGTGTGAAACAACAAAAATTGGAGACATCTATAGCATTCCCGCTTTACTTTGAGTTTTTTTTTTTACATAAATTTCACAAAAAAGTAAGTATTATTTTATATTCATATTGGTTTCCATGTGTAATTTTAGTTTGCATGTTAACCAAACAATGCCAACTTTTGGTGTCACAGGCACACATCGGACTTATTGCTAGAAACATTTTTTTTAAAAAACATGACAATAAAACACAGTTGCAATTGTCAACAGATTTTTATAACATTTTATATTTTATAACATACACAAATAAATTTTCACAGTATCTATTTACTAAATAAAAAAATATGTAACATTTACTACATATCGATGCCAATAATTGGCATAAAATTAAAATATCGAAAATAAGTGCGCGTATGGTTATTGGGACAGTACCAAACTCCCTTTAACAAACTCCCTTTGTAGCAACAAAATCAGCTGATACTCTTGAGAACTCATCTTGTGAAGTTTATTTAATCTATTAATACAAATAAATACAAATACGTTATTTAATTCCACCTACCTGTTAAACAGTTTTCTTGGGCCAGGATTCTGTCACACGAACGTAGAAGCAAGCATGGTTTACAGGTTAAACAAATCACTTATGCAACTCATTTTTGAAGAGAATTAAAATTTGTTTTTTTATTTTTTGAACTTTTGTAACTTTAGAAAAAATTATTTCTCAAAAATTAAAATTTAAAATACATGCATAATAATTTTCTGTGATCCACCCCCTGATCACGACAATACAATTATAAACTTATTCTAACATCTTACCTTAGATTCATACAGATAGCCCAGCCTGCACATTCTCACATTCACACTATATTTATTACCTCCCCCTTATGATTTATTTCACCCATTTACCACATTACATAATACCCCAGCCGGCAACGTGGTGACCCCCCCGAACTCGTGGCCTCTCATTTCTTTCAATTTCGTCGTGTGTCCGAAAATAGTTTATCTTGGTTCTTCTTCTTTTATCGAATTAGCCGCACTTCATCATTATTTATTAACTGCGCTTAGTTTTAATTTAGAAAAATGTTATTTTTATGAGCCCTGTTTTGCAACCTGCCTGCGCAGGCGAAAGTCTGTAACGAACTGGGGAGAGCGTCTCTTGAGTTCACTCTCTACTAGATTGCGGTCTCACAAGGCGGCAAACAATGCCTTCTATTTCATAGTCACTGCTGGGTCACATTCAACACTCGTGGTTTTTTGTGTGTTTGACGTGGATGACTTTCGGTAAGCACTGGTTGACGTCATAAAAGAGGCTGGGCTTAGACTCACATCCGCCGTCCAGGATCATGAAGCGAATAAAACTTTTCGCCTCTAAGCCATGTTGGTTTTACCACAGTGGCGTCGTTTGCGCACATGCTGGTGTGGTGCGTTTGGGCACGGACGTCACACAAATGTAAAGTTCTTAGAACCGACGCCGGGCACATTCTTTTGTAAATGTTTCACAACAACTATTGCGTATTGTTCCTTGGTTAGCGCAATGCTTTTATTCAAACACGTGGACTGGCCACACAGATGGAAATTAAATTTCAAATATTTTATAATAAATCCCCAAAAATTAATAAAATAAAAAATCCTTTTATTTGACCCGTTACAATCTTTACAAAATTGATAACTCCATGATGTAACTCTGGGACAGCATTTACGTATTTATGTATGACTTACTCTTTGTTTTGACTTAGTATTCAATAAGTTGCTTAATGGACTTTTACCATACACTTTCTGCAGTTCAATGAACATTAGACCTACTACTTTGTTACTAACAATTTATATATCAGTAACTGTTGTTAGAACAAAAATATTGTTACAAGAATGACCACTCTGCTCCTCTGTTTCCAGTATCTCCTCTTCAAATTGATGACTGCAGAATCACGGTATTGAGTACAGTGCACTTATTTTAACCCTTGAAGTGGTGAACATCAATTTCGAGACATCGTTGCATAACTCCAATGTCTCAAAATCGGATTTGTTCTCCTGTCTCAGTATTTCATTGTTTTTGTTTGTTTATAGCTGACTAGATTGGGCCACATTCATATACAATACTTTTAGAAAGTTGTAGGGGAACTTTGGTGTATGCTATGGGCATTGTTTCTGTTAGTTTTGATTGAAAATTATTCCAAAAGTAGCGTCACCTAACGAGTTTCATTGGATATGCTTTAGTGTTATTATGATTTATAATTTATGATTTATTATAATTATGATTTAGTGTAAAATCTGTTTGTTTACATTACCTTTTTAAATGTTTTTACTGTGTTTGTTTTAATATTTTAAAGTAACTATGTTCATTGTGTATTTAAAAAACAAGTATAAAAAGTGTGAAAAAACTAAAACATGAACTTTGTAAGCAATGAGTGATTGCGACTGCATTTTTGGTTATGTTCTATTATTTTCTGTGTAGTTTGTTTACAGTGCTTTTACAAGTTTTTTTACTGTATTTTAATATTTTAAAATAAATATATCCAATAACAATATATTTTAATGACAAAATATGTCAATTATAATATTTTTTCTGTCCACAAAAAATGTATTTACTAAGTCATATAAAATTTCACTACATCTAGTACATGCGTAGTGTCCTTTATTATATTCTCCTGAATTTTATCTTTAATTTGATATGTAACGTGACATATCCGGACTCCAAATAAAAATTCAGTAACTTGTTACATAATAGTGAAATGTCCCTTGCCGCTACAGAAATTGTAATTCTGCTTACAGTGTTAATATTCCGATCATTAAATGTTTCAAATTTTAAACAATTTACACTTTTGTAAAATCAACAAACTTCACCGAGTTAAACTGTTAGTACGTGGTTTCCTCATTGTAACAGCTATGAGGCAATTGGATTTCATTGAAAAAGTGCAAAACTGTAAAGATAGGTGGTACTGGAATAGCTTGCATTGGTTTAATTATTTTTTTCCTTTAAATAATGTGGACAAACACAAACAATAAACTTGTATATGGTGTGCCTTTATATCTTTTGTTTTGTATACTTTAGTCATAATATTATAAAAATGTGTTCAAGAGTAGTAAACTAAATCAACACAAAATTGGATAATAAATTATTTATGGATCTGGTTTGTATTGTACAAAGCAAAGAGTGCTCTCAAAAGCAGATGCATTTAGATGTAAAAGTTCTGTCTGATAGTGTTGGTTTATAAATAGCTACTGGCTGGAGAGAGGGAAGATGCTGACTGCACTGCATTGCAACAGTTATTTCTGGAGTGTATATTTAATGTGTATGTTTTTGTGTTTAACTTCTCCACTTCTTCATCTAAACTGATTTTCAACAAGCATGCTTTGTATCACTGTTGAGCTGATTAAACCATTGCAGTGGACATTCACTACTCAGGTTATGGATAATTTCATTTATATTCTTTCATAGTCAAGTACGTTGAACTTTTGTCTTGTAAGCATAAAAGTGTTAAGTTTGAATTTTCAAGGAACGCTTAATTTAGCTTTTTAAAATCTTATACAAATTTGAATTTAAAAAGAAATTATGAACATCTAACTTACTATTAGGAAATATGATGTATAAACACAAAATGTCTTTAACATTAAAAGAACTGTTTTACTCTCATGTTAGTATTATTGTTGTGTTATACTAGTGTAGAAAATCTTATAGTCACTGTTGAAAGTAAATTAATGTATAAAATGAATTCATTTGGTTGTCCTTAAATAATTAGTCTTCAAGTCTCACATACAACTTATTGCTCTTGTTTACAGTATTTGTAACGTGCACATGAGTTATTCTGGTTTATTATCATGATTGTTAATAATTGTAAACAAAACTTCTTACATTTTCACCTCTTTTTTTGTATTGTATAATATATTGTTACAGAAATCCATACATGTGATTTGTGTGTAGCTAATATTTTTTATATACTCCAGATGTGTGTGTGTGTGTGTGTGTGTGTGTGTGTGTGTGTGTGTGTGTGTGTGTGTGTGTGTGTGTGTGTGTGTGTGTGTGTGTGTGTGTGTGTGTGTGTGTGTGTGTGGTGAATCGTTGAGAATTAACAGCATGAAGTATATTTAAATGCCTTGTACAAGACTTTATCTTTTACTGGCAACAGTAAAACCTCACCCTCACGTATCTGGGCTTCTCAAATCCGGGATCTCTCGTAACCGGAAAGAACAAAGTTAAAAAAACAATTTGAAGAAAGTGGATAAATTTGGACCAATAAAATTAGTAAATTTAAATTTTATTTTAAAAAATACTCTACAAATGTGTATCGTAGGTGGCAACGAAATATATATATATTGAGTAACATGAAAACGCAAGAGCAGCTGATGCGGTGTTCATTTAGGAGTGGTGTGGTAGCAGCCCCAAACTCCTAGCCAAGAAAACAAAATGATATTAACAATTTGAAAAAGTCTGTGCAAAGTTACAAACATAATGAGTACAGTGTGAACTTAAAATATTTAAAAAAATTTAAATGATAACGAGTACGATAATATATTTTAACATAATTTATTTAAGATACTCTAAATACTTACTAATTTAACCAGAATTTCCCTATTACTGCACATGTCCAGCCCACATTATCTTGGTTATAGCAGGTTTTTCTCTAATTGATGTCATATGCAGTATCTTATAATACATATTGTTTCTAAAAATATAACAATAAATCGAGGGGTTATTGGTAAAGTTACCCAAGTCCATTTAGGTGAATTTATGGAAAACTGAAATTAAAGGTTTTTAAGTGCATAAAATTATTAAACTGAATTCAAGGTTAATTTTGATTAAAATAGTTATTGATTATACAGCTTTTGTAAAATGAAAAGAAAAAGTAGATATTAACAAACAAACAAAATATCATTGGTCTTGGGTAGTTTTATTACTAATCCCTAGAAATTATATATTTGAAACTTGTGTTTCAGTAGTCATCTTACGGGAACTCCTTCAAAAGAAATATTTTAATAACTTATTATTGAGATAGCAACAAAACAAGTTAAAGAATCTGTACAACAGAGTAATACTGATAGATTATAATATTATTGTATACCAAATGTAAGAAAAGAGTTGTAATTGATTGTTATATTCACATATTTGTAACAGTTTTCATTTATGGACATTTTTATACATATATTTAAGTAAAGCTCAACTTCATACTATGTGGGTTTTATACCGTTTAGAAACTCTGAGACGTGTGTGTAAGTGCAATACTTCATATGCCGTGCATATTGATGTATGTTTGTATGTATTAACAGAATTCTTCATCGTAATACATACAGATTTTTAAAATTAAGTTTGTATACTATTTATTTGGCCCATATTCTCATTACATTTACAACAAATGATAACTGTGTTATACAACAAATGATAACTGTGTTACAGATAACTTCTGTCCTTCATCTGTATTATGTTATATAAACATTGAGTTTTGTAGGTCATATGTGTTTCATATATTTGTTTCTTCTGATTGTTTAGAACACAGAAGTAACTCAAAGACTTAATGCTGTAGAGCCAAAGAGCATTACGTTTAAGTCTGAGCAAGAGAAAACTGTAAGTAGTGAAGATTGAACTTTTTAAATATCAGATGGTTTTGTTGATTTCTGCTAAATTATGCTATTCCTGTTTTTTTGTTTTATGTACAGATGACAGTCTCGAACATTCTGTGTGATGAACATGACTGTGTATTCAAGGATAAACTCCGGAGAACAGAAGATAACCTGCTGCATGTCAAATCTCAGGTTTGTTTTAAACTCTGTACAGTTGTTAAATGAATGTAAGCTCTCAAGGTTGGTGCTCACGTTTTCACAATTTCCAGGCTGTTAGCCCAAGGGTTCGATTGTCTGTGTTTACTGTCAGACATTTCTTCTGTACCAATGACAGACATCTTCAGCGGCATATGAACACAGATAACAACCATCTGCAAACAAATTGAAACAAAGACTGTTCTGCCATGCTGAGGCACTTATATTTATACACTTCTTTGAAGGTGCTGGTTGGTCATTTTTTGCCCAGTCAAATTGCTCTCCTTTTTTTTTCCATTGGCTCGCTTATTACAGCTTAAGCAATTTATGGTGAAATAAATTTCACATATTTTATTGTGAAATAAGCGAGCCAGTCAGAAAACAATGATGTGATTGGCCAAAAACTACCAACCAGCACTTTAAAAAATTGTATAAACACGAGGGTCAGTTGAAAAGTTTGCGGAGCGACGCCTATAGTTTAGCGGTCAAACTAAAATTTTTCGTGTGCTGCAAGATTTGTATTTTACATGAACTTCTGTTAATCTCCAAATCTGTCTATCGATTTATTCATTGTTTAGAAGCTGCTTAAAATTGACGTGTCCTGCGTGTTTTGAAAAACGGACAAAATCAAACATCATGGTGTGATTCTTTGTTAAAAATTGTTTAGCACCAACTGAAATTTAGAACGAAATTGTAAATGTTTCAGGAGATGCTGGGACTTCAAAACCAATGGTTTTAAGTAGGCACTTGAGTTTAAACGTGGTCGTACGAGCATTGCCCCCCCCTGCACTGAAAGCCTAAAAAATACAACTCCAGATGCGGCAGCCATCTTGCACAACGCTTTTTCACACAAGTTCTTGAGTTAAAATACAATGCACACGCTCATATAAGATACCTATGATTTCAGCAACGTCATCCACTCCTCAATCTGTGGTCTTCCAACATCCTATGAAATTTTTTCAATAATGGCATCTTTTGTTGCACTTTTTGGACGTCCACTGCTGGACCACATTTAAACTCGAGTGTGCCCCACTTACCGTTGTTTCTGAAGGTGCAGCATCTCCTAACACATTTATAATTTCATTTTGGTTTTCAATTGGCACTAAAACGTTTGTAACAGAGAATTCATCACAACACGATATTTGATTTGGTACATTTTAAAAACACACGTGACAGGAACATTTCGAACAGCTGGTAAAAAGAGAATAAATTGACAGATATATCTGGAAATTTACAGGTGTTCACGCGAAATATACATCTTGCAGCACACAAAAGATTTTAATTCTACCATTGAGCTATAGATGTCGCTACGTGAACTTTTCAACTGACCTTCTTATAAGTGCCTCAGCACGACGGAATAGTGTATGTGTGAATTCATTTACAGGTGGTTGTAATCTATGTTCCCGTGCCACTGTTCATATTTGTTCGCGGGTGTAGCGATCTATGTTCACGCACCACTGAAGATGTCCGTCATCGGTACAGACGAAACGTCTGGGAGCAAACATAGACAATTGAGACCACGACCTAACAGCTTGGAAAACTGTGATTATCTGTACAGCTGTGTTCAGCTGACAGCACTACCAGTTCATAATAGCTAATAACCCCCCTGCTTTGGATGAAGGAAATCCCTGGAACAGGCACAACAGATTAACAATGTTTATAAACAAGTTCCTTCATTAATCAGATTTAATATTTGTGGATACGAGGAATCTGTAAATTCCGTTACTGTAAATTGCTCTTGTGATGGTTGAAAATTACTGTACTGCTTGTATCCAAATCTAAGCATGTATATGTTCAGTCATGAAGT
The DNA here is from genome assembly GCA_034769895.1 of Magicicada septendecula. Taxonomy (NCBI): domain Eukaryota; kingdom Metazoa; phylum Arthropoda; class Insecta; order Hemiptera; family Cicadidae; genus Magicicada; species Magicicada septendecula. The sequence goes on along the minus strand of CM068371.1, from coordinate 63,141,095 downwards.
GACAAGCCTGCAGCTAAAAATTAATCCTCCTGTATGCTCTGCTTGTTTATAATTTTGTTTTTGTTATATTCCAGTGCATCCATCCGTCGGTGATGAGTTGTTCCAGTTTATTTGTCATCACTCAAGGCTTTGTTTCCTTCCATGAACAGTACTCCTAAAGATTTGTTCTATAAACACACGCCACATCCTCAGTAAAATATGCCTCCTTAAACTTCTGTTGTCAAACATTTCACACTTCCCTACTGTGGACATATCATTCCACAATGCCGTACACTGTTTTCCAACCATGTTCTGTGAATCTTGATGTTACCTACCTTAGTACCCTGAATTTCTTCCATTTAGTACTTCTTGGTATCTCTTTCTTGCTGTGTAGTAGTGTTCACAACAATACTCGCTATAGCAACTGTTTTCTAAAGCTAATTGATGGAATATGCTGGTGGATTGTTTTAATCAAATCTGTTGTTCAAAACGTGGTATAATAACTCACCACTGATCTCATGGTGATGTTCGGGATTCCACATAGGCCTGGTGCCTTGCTTGTTCACATTATGTTGCAATGATAGAATAGTAGTAGTGGTTGTAATATAATGTACGTAGCATACATTATAAGTACAAACACAACACGTATGTACAGTATATAAAACAAACATTACAACTTGCATATTATTTGTGTTTTAGCTGGCAGAGAAGGAAAATATAATGGCTCAGTTGAGAGAAAACCTGCATGAACTCAGTTGTAATCTGCAAACAAGAGACATGCTGGTAAGTTGAGTTAATGCTCTGTCAAAAAATTGTAGGTACTGTGTCCATTAATGTGTCTGATCACGTCCAGATTTTTTGTTGTTTTTTATTGAAATTACATACACTTCACTGTTACTTTTCAAACTGTGGAGATAAGGCAAATCATGAAAATTTTGATCTTGTTTACAGACAAAAATATTCAGACCAAAATATTTATTTTTTGTGATCCCTATGACAAGAGACTGGTTCCACAATATATTATGATTGTGAATTTTAATGGTTGAGATAAAACGTCTGCTTTGAAATTTAAAATATCAGACCCAAATTTATGAATAACCATAAATTTGGGTATCAGACTAACCATAAGGCATGACATCAGACCTAAATTCATATTCAAATATGAATTAAAATGATTAACTGGAAGTGGTAGTTTTTTCATGTAGTTTCTTTTTTCTATTTTATGCTTAAAATTCTTTGCGTAATGTCAGTCCAGAGACGGGTAGATGGTCATTGTGGGTGGGTACAAATTGTAAGTGTTTAACTTTCACACAAATATATGCATCTAGTTGATCCACATCACTTCTCCCATCAACCTTTTGCATCATTGTTTCAGATTACATGAAACTTTATCAACATTTTCACCATATGAGGCTTTTCCACAATTATTTTTTCATATATATATATTTTTGCATATACATTCGATGCCAAGCCAACGTCTATAATGGGCTTGGTATTTTAGTCAGCTGTGCCTACCATGGGCTATCATATGTGGGGTCACATACAAAATCTACTAACAGTTATAAATGGCAAAAAAAAAACTACCTTTCTTTTTAATGTCAGTCATAATGTTCTGCACTCCATTGGCTAAGAGAAGAAGTTGTTAGTTCGATACAACTGATATAACAATTGTATCATTCTGCATTGTTTGGTTTTTGTATTTATAGTTTACATAATTTGATTGCATCAGACACACAGTGGCAAAATGTTGATAATCATACTGATTGACTGCTTTATATTTTCTTTTTTAGCAATATTGCAAAATAGTATTTAATTTTTGATATTATAATGAATATATTATCTGAAATATGTATGTGAATTGAAAAAAAAATAGAAATCAATGTAACATTTACAAACAGAAAGTAATATTTTATTTCTGAAATTTTAATGAACATATAATTTGAAATGTATAAATTTACTGAAAAAATATTTATGAAACAGGCCAATATTCACAAAAACTAAGATATTACATGAATACATAACTTGAAATTTACAAATAGACAGAAAAAAGTACTTTGTAAAAAAAGATTAGTTGTCACGAAAACTAAGAAAGTTGTATCATTCGTTACTCTCCTCATCGGAAACATGCTCTGATAAACCAGGAAGAATTTACCACAATCAATGCAGTAGCTCTTTATACGTATCAAATAGGTTTTCAGTATTTCATACAAATATACTTCCGTTAATTGTCGCATTGTTGTGGATGTCTGACACCTTTTTCTTTTTCGCTCATTGTCATTGCTATCATCTTAGTTTTCTTCATTGCCTTCTGGTCTGAAATGTTTTAAACTATCTTGCAGATTTCTGTGTATTCCAGAAGTGTTTGTACTCCTTCGAATGATTTGGGACCAGAACTAATTCATGAGGTAATGTTTTCAGAAACACTTTTCTTCTAACAACATCATGACCATTCCCGAAATAACTTGCGCGTTGATACCACTCATGTTTATCATTGCAAAAAATATGACCATTGGCCAACAGCGTACATTACTTGCTACATTATATGATGTACATAATTTGTCTGTAGTGTCTACTCCCCCTTTCGTTCTATTGTAAAATGTTATCACAGACGGCTTCTGCTTATCTCCAGTATCAGTATCTATTGATTTACCATCATGCAACCTAGATGCCAAAACAACACATTTTCCAGAAATACAAATATAAATTGTTTTAGACTGAAACAGTGAATCAATATTGTAACATGACATAAGATAGCACAAAATATCACTAATGATTAATAAAAGAAAAAGCTGAAGGTAGGAAGAAATGTTAAAAAACTTATAACTTGAAGATTAATGACCCAACTATGAAATAACAATTGACTAAGAAACAGACTATGACTTGACCCAGTAGATTGGAGAAAACAAGAAAATAGAAACAAGAAGGAAGGAACGAGAAACCAAGAAGTAACCCAAAGTATGACCACGATAATTGTAACCCCAAGATGTAACTAACAAATAATATGTAAAGTAAATGCACTAAAACAGATAGGGCATAAATAAAATGTCAAATATATAAACTATAAAAAAAAATAAACTAGAGGTATCGTATATGTTAAATGAAAAGCAAAGAAACATGAAGTTCTAAATGTAAGATAGGAAGCTAGAAATAAATAATACCCTAGTAAATAATAAACTAGTCAAAAACAAGTAAGTTATAATTGAGCTGAATAAAAACAATAAATAATATCAAAAGTGACCAATGTGGAATGAAAATAAAACAAATATTAATTACCAATAACCACACAGTGATACTAAACTAAATAAACAAACAATGTGTGAAATATCAAGTGAAAGTGGTGATAAAGAAAGAAACCTCATATGTAAGGAAAAGTGCAGTGTAGGTGCATGTAGTGTACAATATAATAAGAAGCAGACTATAGTAATATAGCGAAACAATCTTTAATAGAATATTATATAAAAAAGTATGGAACTAATTGTACCATTATTAATTTAAGTGATAGTAAGTAAGAATAACAAAAATAAGGTAAAAGTTAAGTTATTAGAGTGGAAGATAGGAGAAGCAGACACTATATTTTAGTGAAGGAATTTGTAAGTGAGTGATATTGTGTAAGGTACTATAAAAAAAAATTTTTTACTATTATAAGAGCTCGTTATTGTAGAAAACTATAGAATTAATTAACTTAGAAGATGGGGGAGATAGTAGTAAGAAACAAAAAAGAGTTAGAAGTTTAATTACAGGATTGAACCTGGTTAGAAATATTTTAATAATAAAAGGTGTGTTGTTAAGAGCACCAATGTTTTTTTGTTTATCAGTTTCTATAAAAAAGATGTTCAATGAACCAGTAAATAAAGTTTATGAATTATAAGGAATGCTGAATGGGAATATTGTGAAACCTATGCTTTAGGCCTAGCATGAAGGAGAGAATTTTATAAGTTTAAAAAAAAACAATAACCAAGGGTCAATTAGAGTATATAAAATGTTTAAGTAAGTAAGGGTATTAGATATAAAAATGTATAAATATTATTCAGTTTAAAAATAATTACAAAAGAAATATCAGTAAGAAAATAATAAAAAATGTTATTAACTAATCAAAAGTAACCATGAGGGATATCAAAATAATCTTTAGTAAAAAAGCAGAACAATGGCGTTAGTATAATTAATAGTAATACTAGCATAAGGAAGTAATCATAAATTAAAGGATTTTGACATATGTGAACAGAAAACGTTAGATTATAACAATGTTATAAGATGTTGACCAATGAGAACTAGTATAATTTGAAAGGTAACTATGGCAACTCATGGTTGTTACGTAGAGTGACCGTTGAAATCTAATTACTTCATTATTGACCAGCATAGAGGGTGGATGTATGAAGCCCTCGGAGTCAAATTAATTTTAAAAGCTTAATATTTTTCCAAATTTTGAAAGAAGAAGTGTAAGAAGACTATAATAAACAACCATGGATGAGATGACCAGTAATTAAAACATTTATAACAAATATTCTGGCCAAAACTTGGAAGGAAGTAAATCAAATTAATACCCGACTAATTCTGGAGGAAGAACTGAAGGGACCTAACTCAACCTGAGGAAGAAGATCGTCTACCAGAACTGATGGAAGCTGGACATTGGATTTCAACCATTTGAACAGGAATTTCAGCTAATCCAAAGAAGAAAGGACTCTTAGGCGTGTTCCAGAAAGAAGAAGAGGATCACAAGAGAAGCTAGGACCAGGAATCGATGAGTATAAATTAAATACTTCACCCCAAACTTGACTTCAATTACCCATAGTAAACGAACTATATTATTTTCACTTCACAGGTCACAAAATTAACTTTTCAACTGAACTTGATTATAAAATCACTTTTGATAAAATATATCAATCACTGAATTTTGATCTTATACTAAAATAATTTTAAAAACATAACTTGCTAACAAGAATTTAACCAAGCATGCACTATTTCTCATTGCCAATAAACTTACTTTTCATGTTTTAAAATATCAACTATTGTGTAATTTAGATATAAGGAATATTATAATTTTGTGCATTTATTAGTCTGTAATCCAACTTCTGTAGTCCAAAGAACTTAACCCTGAGATAATTTTATAATAAACAGAAAAAACAACATACGCCATTACAACATAGCCTAAGTAGTTTTACTTAAAGGTGTTGTGTATTTTTTTTTCTAGAATCCTTATAGTTTAGAGTATATAACTACAAAATTTCACAAAGATTGGATGATAAATAAAAAAGTTACAAATTATTTTCAAAAGAGTAGCAAGTCTTGTTTCGCAACATCTGATTGTTAAAAACACTAAAATTTCAAAACTTTGAAAGCCTATACAATGACAACGGATAGAGATAGAGGGTTAAAATTTGGTGTGGTTACTTATCTCTGTAGGGAGAACAAATAAGCCAACTTTCATCAAAATCTGAGATGGTGGGTGAGATGGCCTGGTTGAATTGACATGGAATGACCCGAAGGTGAAAGTAAAAGGAGGATTGAAGGACACCAGCAAGAAACAACTCATAAATTTGAACAAATACAAACCAGAGTCGAAGAGAAGTATAGCCAATTGGATGCATCCGTAAGTGAAGTTAAGGGTACCACAACAGCCCAGGAAGGAAAATTAGAAGAATTCCTAGTGAGAGAGTTACGCCTCCAAGAAGAAATAAATGCACTGAAGGACAGACCATTACTGAGTTCACATGTCTCATGTGGTGAAAATAGGGAGATAATCAATTTCAAGAACTACAAAAGGAATCCAATCGAATTTATTGAACGGGTGGAAGAAAGTCTAGCAAGAACCAGGGAGACATGATGGACGGTTATCAAGGGCATGATGGATGAGATGTTTAAGGAGGTCCACGATAATTGGTGGACGGCAGTACGACCGGACATTCACAATTTTGCCGAGTTTAAGGAACTTTTTAAAAACAAATACTGGTCTGAGGCGACGCAGCACATGGTACGGAATAATATTAGTAACGGCCGATTCGACCCGTACTTGGGACAATCTCCCATGGCTTATTTCTTAGGTAAGGTCAGTGTGGCGAGAAACTTAGAGCCTAACATCCCAGAAGAATGTTTGGTAACTCAACTAGCTTACCATTACGATGGGGAAATAACCAAAAGCAGACTGAGTGGGAGAATCAAAACGATACAAGATATGGCTGCTTTATTAGGGGAGTACGAGCGAGAGAAACGCTACGTACTAAATAGACAGAAGAACAGCCCGAATAATAGGAACTATGACATGAGAAATCACCAAAATGGGCCCCAAGGAAACAATGCACCGGCAAATAACCCGCCGAACAACCCAAATAATTTCCGAACATTCAACAACAATAATAACCAAAATTACCCAAGAAATAACAACAAAAATTATTACAATAATAATAATAGTCATAACAATTCCTATAACCGAGGGAATAACCAAAATGGTGGTCACTACAACAGGCCCAACCACCAATATAACAATAACAACCACCAAGGGCAGAATCAAACATACAGGCGACGGGTCAATTACATCAGCGCCAAAAATAGAAATGATGGAAGACGGTGTTACAGAGGACCAAGGAGCAGAAACGCCGAGAATGAGAGAAGAAGCAGGGAACAAAGGAGAGACGCGCCCTTAATAAATCAGCCAAATAATGACCAGAGAACCCATATAGCTCGAATCAACTACATCATGGCTGAGGACAGGGATGACCAAGAGGACTATCGTGGAAACCATGAACCTAATCCCGGTTCCAGAAATGCTGAGGGAAGGAACAGACGGAACAAAGATGACTTAGAACCATATGAGTATGATCCGTACTGTGACGGTCCCATAGAGAGATTTAACACCGCTTATAATCTACGGAATCCACTGGAAAACCATATTGGTGGAGCAGCCCGAACAGTGACCAATACAGGAAACGGATAAAACTAAGTCAAAATACTATCCAAAAAGGGACTGATGTTAGAGATAACCGACACAGCATTGATTTAAGAATAAATAATTATCTAAATTCCAAAAAAGTAAGAACAACTTACATCCAAGTGTGTGAAACTAAATAAGAGAAACAAGTTAATTTTGAAAAAAAATGTTTATAATGAAACTTCATAAAAAACTGAAATAAAATACTAACATTCAACAAAAGTGATGACGTTACTTAACATCATTAAATAACCCTATTGTGAAAGGGAATCATAAAGAATTAACATGTTAAAAAAGAACCGACCAGACAGTCAAATAAAGAATGACAATGACGTACTAAACGGACAATCAATGATGAAAAAGGTATAAGTAAACCAAAAAACAGCTACGATGCTAATATTAATTATAAATGAGAAGTTAAATGATAACAAACAAAATAACTATCATATGAAGAAAATCAAAGAAACCATGCAAAAATGTTAAGAACATCGCCACAGACATAGAGAAGGAATCCAAATAAATCAATGAGAAGAGAAGGTCATGAAAAAAAAACAATAAGTAATCCCAAGAGCGTTTTATTATATTTATATTGTGAGTCGAAAATAGACGACTATTATTATTATTAGTATTGTTATATGATGATTCTATGTTGAGATACGTCCAACATCATTTGATTTTATTGAGCAGATAGGCGTGACCTCTGAACTCAAAGTGTGTATAAATGGATAGCAGAGTAATAGAGCCACACGTGCCCTCTGGCTAGTACCAATTTATATGGATGGGAGAGAAGAAAATTTTAGGGAGATAAAACATACAAGGGATAACACTCATAATAAAAGAGTAAAGGTGGAGAATAATATCATTTCAGTATCATGAACCATGAATTAATAAAGATAAACTAAAGAAGAAGATAACGATGGATGAATTCCATAATAATAACAAGTTGATTTAATAAGCTATGTTGATGATTTCAGAAAAACAATCTTTATTTTTTGAAATAATCAATTTTGGCGGCGATGCATTATGTAACATGACATAATGCAAAATTAATGTAACATAAGATAGCGCAAAATATCGCTAATGATTAATAAAAGAAAAAGCTGAAGGTAGGAAGAAATGTTAAAAAACTTATAACTTGAAGATTAATGACCCAACTACGAAATAACAATTGACTAAGAAACGGACTATGACTTGACCCAATAGATTGGAGAAAACAAGAAAATAGAAACAAGAAGGAAGGAACGAGAAACCAAGAAGTAACCCAAAGTATGACCACGATAATTGTAACCCCAAGATGTAACTAACAAATAATATGTAAAGTAAGTGCACTAAAACAGATAGGGCATAAATAAAATGTCAAATATATAAACTATAAAAAAAAATAAACTAGAGGTATCATATATGTTAAATGAAAAGCAAATAAACATGAAGTTCTAAATGTAAGATAGGAAGCTAGAAATAAATAATACCCTAGTAAATAATAAACTAGTCAAAAACAAGTAAGTTATAATTGAGCTGAATAAAAACAATAAATAATATCAAAAGTGACCAATGTGGAATGAAAATAAAACAAATATTAATTACCAATAACCACACAGTGATACTAAACTAAATAAACAAACAATGTGTGAAATATCAAGTGAAAGTGGTGATAAAGAAAGAAACCTCATATGTAAGGAAAAGTGCAGTGTAGGTGCATGTAGTGTACAATATAATAAGAAGCAGACTATAGTAATATAGCGAAACAATCTTTAATAGAATATTATATAAAAAAGTATGGAACTAATTGTACCATTATTAATTTAAGTGATAGTAAGTAAGAATAACAAAAATAAGGTAAAAGTTAAGTTATTAGAGTGGAAGATAGGAGAAGCAGACACTATATTTTAGTGAAGGAATTTGTAAGTGAGTGATATTGTGTAAGGTACTATAAAAAAATTTTTTTTACTATTATAAGAGCTCGTTATTGTAGAAAACTATAGAATTAATTAACTTAGAAGATGGGGGAGATAGTAGTAAGAAACAAAAAAGAGTTAGAAGTTTAATTACAGGATTGAACCTGGTTAGAAATATTTTAATAATAAAAGGTGTGTTGTTAAGAGCACCAATGTTTTTTTGTTTATCAGTTTCTATAAAAAAGATGTTCAATGAACCAGTAAATAAAGTTTATGAATTATAAGGAATGCTGAATGGGAATATTGTGAAACCTATGCTTTAGGCCTAGCATGAAGGAGAGAATTTTATAAGTTTAAAAAGAAAACAATAACCAAGGGTCAATTAGAGTATATAAAATGTTTAAGTAAGTAAGGGTATTAGATATAAAAATGTATAAATATTATTCAGTTTAAAAATAATTACAAAAGAAATATCAGTAAGAAAATAATAAAAAATGTTATTAACTAATCAAAAGTAACCATGAGGGATATCAAAATAATCTTTAGTAAAAAAGCAGAACAATGGCGTTAGTATAATTAATAGTAATACTAGCATAAGGAAGTAATCATAAATTAAAGGATTTTGACATATGTGAACAGAAAACGTTAGATTATAACAATGTTATAAGATGTTGACCAATGAGAACTAGTATAATTTGAAAGGTAACTATGGCAACTCATGGTTGTTACGTAGAGTGACCGTTGAAATCTAATTACTTCATTATTGACCAGCATAGAGGGTGGATGTATGAAGCCCTCGGAGTCAAATTAATTTTAAAAGCTTAATATTTTTCCAAATTTTGAAAGAAGAAGTGTAAGAAGACTATAATAAACAACCATGGATGAGATGACCAGTAATTAAAACATTTATAACAAATATTCTGGCCAAAACTTGGAAGGAAGTAAATCAAATTAATACCCGACTAATTCTGGAGGAAGAACTGAAGGGACCTAACTCAACCTGAGGAAGAAGATCGTCTACCAGAACTGATGGAAGCTGGACATTGGATTTCAACCATTTGAACAGGAATTTCAGCTAATCCAAAGAAGAAAGGACTCTTAGGCGTGTTCCAGAAAGAAGAAGAGGATCACAAGAGAAGCTAGGACCAGGAATCGATGAGTATAAATTAAATACTTCACCCCAAACTTGACTTCAATTACCCATAGTAAACGAACTATATTATTTTCACTTCACAGGTCACAAAATTAACTTTTCAACTGAACTTGATTATAAAATCACTTTTGATAAAATATATCAATCACTGAATTTTGATCTTATACTAAAATAATTTTAAAAACATAACTTGCTAACAAGAATTTAACCAAGCATGCACTATTTCTCATTGCCAATAAACTTACTTTTCATGTTTTAAAATATCAACTATTGTGTAATTTAGATATAAGGAATATTATAATTTTGTGCATTTATTAGTCTGTAATCCAACTTCTGTAGTCCAAAGAACTTAACCCTGAGATAATTTTATAATAAACAGAAAAAACAACATACGCCATTACAACATAGCCTAAGTAGTTTTACTTAAAGGTGTTGTGTATTTTTTTTCTAGAATCCTTATAGTTTAGAGTATATAACTACAAAATTTCACAAAGATTGGATGATAAATAAAAAAGTTACAAATTATTTTCAAAAGAGTAGCAAGTCTTGTTTCGCAACATCTGATTGTTAAAAACACTAAAATTTCAAAACTTTGAAAGCCTATACAATGACAACGGATAGAGATAGAGGGTTAAAATTTGGTGTGGTTACTTATCTCTGTAGGGAGAACAAATAAGCCAACTTTCATCAAAATCTGAGATGGTGGGTGAGATGGCCTGGTTGAATTGACATGGAATGACCCGAAGGTGAAAGTAAAAGGAGGATTGAAGGACACCAGCAAGAAACAACTCATAAATTTGAACAAATACAAACCAGAGTCGAAGAGAAGTATAGCCAATTGGATGCATCCGTAAGTGAAGTTAAGGGTACCACAACAGCCCAGGAAGGAAAATTAGAAGAATTCCTAGTGAGAGAGTTACGCCTCCAAGAAGAAATAAATGCACTGAAGGACAGACCATTACTGAGTTCACATGTCTCATGTGGTGAAAATAGGGAGATAATCAATTTCAAGAACTACAAAAGGAATCCAATCGAATTTATTGAACGGGTGGAAGAAAGTCTAGCAAGAACCAGGGAGACATGATGGACGGTTATCAAGGGCATGATGGATGAGATGTTTAAGGAGGTCCACGATAATTGGTGGACGGCAGTACGACCGGACATTCACAATTTTGCCGAGTTTAAGGAACTTTTTAAAAACAAATACTGGTCTGAGGCGACGCAGCACATGGTACGGAATAATATTAGTAACGGCCGATTCGACCCGTACTTGGGACAATCTCCCATGGCTTATTTCTTAGGTAAGGTCAGTGTGGCGAGAAACTTAGAGCCTAACATCCCAGAAGAATGTTTGGTAACTCAACTAGCTTACCATTACGATGGGGAAATAACCAAAAGCAGACTGAGTGGGAGAATCAAAACGATACAAGATATGGCCGCTTTATTAGGTGAGTACGAGCGAGAGAAACGCTACGTACTAAATAGACAGAAGAACAGCCCGAATAATAGGAACTATGACATGAGAAATCACCAAAATGGGCCCCAAGGAAACAATGCACCGGCAAATAACCCGCCGAACAACCCAAATAATTTCCGAACATTCAACAACAATAATAACCAAAATTACCCAAGAAATAACAACAAAAATTATTACAGTAATAATAATAGTCATAACAATTCCTATAACCGAGGGAATAACCAAAATGGTGGTCACTACAACAGGCCCAACCACCAATATAACAATAACAACCACCAAGGGCAGAATCAAACATACAGGCGACGGGTCAATTACATCAGCGCCAAAAATAGAAATGATGGAAGACGGTGTTACAGAGGACCAAGGAGCAGAAACGCCGAGAATGAGAGAAGAAGCAGGGAACAAAGGAGAGACGCGCCCTTAATAAATCAGCCAAATAATGACCAGAGAACCCATATAGCTCGAATCAACTACATCATGGCTGAGGACAGGGATGACCAAGAGGACTATCGTGGAAACCATGAACCTAATCCCGGTTCCAGAAATGCTGAGGGAAGGAACAGACGGAACAAAGATGACTTAGAACCATATGAGTATGATCCGTACTGTGACGATCCCATAGAGAGATTTAACACCGCTTATAATCTACGGAATCCACTGGAAAACCATATTGGTGGAGCAGCCCGAACAGTGACCAATACAGGAAACGGATAAAACTAAGTCAAAATACTATCCAAAAAGGGACTGATGTTAGAGATAACCGACACAGCATTGATTTAAGAATAAATAATTATCTAAATTCCAAAAAAGTAAGAACAACTTACATCCAAGTGTGTGAAACTAAATAAGAGAAACAAGTTAATTTTGAAAAAAAATGTTTATAATGAAACATCATAAAAAACTGAAATAAAATACTAACATTCAACAAAAGCGATGACGTTACTTAACATCATTAAATAACCCTATTGTGAAAGGGAATCATAAAGAATTAACATGTTAAAAAAGAACCGACCAGACAGTCAAATAAAGAATGACAATGACGTACTAAACGGACAATCAATGATGAAAAAGGTATAAGTAAACCAAAAAACAGCTACGATGCTAATATTAATTATAAATGAGAAGTTAAATGATAACAAACAAAATAACTATCATATGAAGAAAATCAAAGAAACCATGCAAAAATGTTAAGAACATCGCCACAGACATAGAGAAGGAATCCAAATAAATCAATGAGAAGAGAAGGTCATGAAAAAAAAACAATAAGTAATCCCAAGAGCGTTTTATTATATTTATATTGTGAGTCGAAAATAGACGACTATTATTATTATTAGTATTGTTATATGATGATTCTATGTTGAGATACGTCCAACATCATTTGATTTTATTGAGCAGATAGGCGTGACCTCTGAACTCAAAGTGTGTATAAATGGATAGCAGAGTAATAGAGCCACACGTGCCCTCTGGCTAGTACCAATTTATATGGATGGGAGAGAAGAAAATTTTAGGGAGATAAAACATACAAGGGATAACACTCATAATAAAAGAGTAAAGGTGGAGAATAATATCATTTCAGTATCATGAACCATGAATTAATAAAGATAAACTAAAGAAGAAGATAACGATGGATGAATTCCATAATAATAACAAGTTGATTTAATAAGCTATGTTGATGATTTCAGAAAAACAATCTTTATTTTTTGAAATAATCAATTTTGGCGGCGATGCATTATGTAACATGACATAATGCAAAATTAATGTAACATAAGATAGCGCAAAATATCGCTAATGATTAATAAAAGAAAAAGCTGAAGGTAGGAAGAAATGTTAAAAAACTTATAACTTGAAGATTAATGACCCAACTACGAAATAACAATTGACTAAGAAACGGACTATGACTTGACCCAATAGATTGGAGAAAACAAGAAAATAGAAACAAGAAGGAAGGAACGAGAAACCAAGAAGTAACCCAAAGTATGACCACGATAATTGTAACCCCAAGATGTAACTAACAAATAATATGTAAAGTAAGTGCACTAAAACAGATAGGGCATAAATAAAATGTCAAATATATAAACTATAAAAAAAAATAAACTAGAGGTATCATATATGTTAAATGAAAAGCAAATAAACATGAAGTTCTAAATGTAAGATAGGAAGCTAGAAATAAATAATACCCTAGTAAATAATAAACTAGTCAAAAACAAGTAAGTTATAATTGAGCTGAATAAAAACAATAAATAATATCAAAAGTGACCAATGTGGAATGAAAATAAAACAAATATTAATTACCAATAACCACACAGTGATACTAAACTAAATAAACAAACAATGTGTGAAATATCAAGTGAAAGTGGTGATAAAGAAAGAAACCTCATATGTAAGGAAAAGTGCAGTGTAGGTGCATGTAGTGTACAATATAATAAGAAGCAGACTATAGTAATATAGCGAAACAATCTTTAATAGAATATTATATAAAAAAGTATGGAACTAATTGTACCATTATTAATTTAAGTGATAGTAAGTAAGAATAACAAAAATAAGGTAAAAGTTAAGTTATTAGAGTGGAAGATAGGAGAAGCAGACACTATATTTTAGTGAAGGAATTTGTAAGTGAGTGATATTGTGTAAGGTACTATAAAAAAATTTTTTTTACTATTATAAGAGCTCGTTATTGTAGAAAACTATAGAATTAATTAACTTAGAAGATGGGGGAGATAGTAGTAAGAAACAAAAAAGAGTTAGAAGTTTAATTACAGGATTGAACCTGGTTAGAAATATTTTAATAATAAAAGGTGTGTTGTTAAGAGCACCAATGTTTTTTTGTTTATCAGTTTCTATAAAAAAGATGTTCAATGAACCAGTAAATAAAGTTTATGAATTATAAGGAATGCTGAATGGGAATATTGTGAAACCTATGCTTTAGGCCTAGCATGAAGGAGAGAATTTTATAAGTTTAAAAAGAAAACAATAACCAAGGGTCAATTAGAGTATATAAAATGTTTAAGTAAGTAAGGGTATTAGATATAAAAATGTATAAATATTATTCAGTTTAAAAATAATTACAAAAGAAATATCAGTAAGAAAATAATAAAAAATGTTATTAACTAATCAAAAGTAACCATGAGGGATATCAAAATAATCTTTAGTAAAAAAGCAGAACAATGGCGTTAGTATAATTAATAGTAATACTAGCATAAGGAAGTAATCATAAATTAAAGGATTTTGACATATGTGAACAGAAAACGTTAGATTATAACAATGTTATAAGATGTTGACCAATGAGAACTAGTATAATTTGAAAGGTAACTATGGCAACTCATGGTTGTTACGTAGAGTGACCGTTGAAATCTAATTACTTCATTATTGACCAGCATAGAGGGTGGATGTATGAAGCCCTCGGAGTCAAATTAATTTTAAAAGCTTAATATTTTTCCAAATTTTGAAAGAAGAAGTGTAAGAAGACTATAATAAACAACCATGGATGAGATGACCAGTAATTAAAACATTTATAACAAATATTCTGGCCAAAACTTGGAAGGAAGTAAATCAAATTAATACCCGACTAATTCTGGAGGAAGAACTGAAGGGACCTAACTCAACCTGAGGAAGAAGATCGTCTACCAGAACTGATGGAAGCTGGACATTGGATTTCAACCATTTGAACAGGAATTTCAGCTAATCCAAAGAAGAAAGGACTCTTAGGCGTGTTCCAGAAAGAAGAAGAGGATCACAAGAGAAGCTAGGACCAGGAATCGATGAGTATAAATTAAATACTTCACCCCAAACTTGACTTCAATTACCCATAGTAAACGAACTATATTATTTTCACTTCACAGGTCACAAAATTAACTTTTCAACTGAACTTGATTATAAAATCACTTTTGATAAAATATATCAATCACTGAATTTTGATCTTATACTAAAATAATTTTAAAAACATAACTTGCTAACAAGAATTTAACCAAGCATGCACTATTTCTCATTGCCAATAAACTTACTTTTCATGTTTTAAAATATCAACTATTATGTAATTTAGATATAAGGAATATTATAATTTTGTGCATTTATTAGTCTGTAATCCAACTTCTGTAGTCCAAAGAACTTAACCCTGAGATAATTTTATAATAAACAGAAAAAACAACATACGCCATTACAACATAGCCTAAGTAGTTTTACTTAAAGGTGTTGTGTATTTTTTTTCTAGAATCCTTATAGTTTAGAGTATATAACTACAAAATTTCACAAAGATTGGATGATAAATAAAAAAGTTACAAATTATTTTCAAAAGAGTAGCAAGTCTTGTTTCGCAACATCTGATTGTTAAAAACACTAAAATTTCAAAACTTTGAAAGCCTATACAATGACAACGGATAGAGATAGAGGGTTAAAATTTGGTGTGGTTACTTATCTCTGTAGGGAGAACAAATAAGCCAACTTTCATCAAAATCTGAGATGGTGGGTGAGATGGCCTGGTTGAATTGACATGGAATGACCCGAAGGTGAAAGT
Source organism: Magicicada septendecula (assembly GCA_034769895.1). Taxonomy (NCBI): domain Eukaryota; kingdom Metazoa; phylum Arthropoda; class Insecta; order Hemiptera; family Cicadidae; genus Magicicada; species Magicicada septendecula. The sequence continues at coordinate 63,125,159 of CM068371.1, read as the reverse complement.
AAAAGGAGGATTGAAGGACACCAGCAAGAAACAACTCATAAATTTGAACAAATACAAACCAGAGTCGAAGAGAAGTATAGCCAATTGGATGCATCCGTAAGTGAAGTTAAGGGTACCACAACAGCCCAGGAAGGAAAATTAGAAGAATTCCTAGTGAGAGAGTTACGCCTCCAAGAAGAAATAAATGCACTGAAGGACAGACCATTACTGAGTTCACATGTCTCATGTGGTGAAAATAGGGAGATAATCAATTTCAAGAACTACAAAAGGAATCCAATCGAATTTATTGAACGGGTGGAAGAAAGTCTAGCAAGAACCAGGGAGACATGATGGACGGTTATCAAGGGCATGATGGATGAGATGTTTAAGGAGGTCCACGATAATTGGTGGACGGCAGTACGACCGGACATTCACAATTTTGCCGAGTTTAAGGAACTTTTTAAAAACAAATACTGGTCTGAGGCGACGCAGCACATGGTACGGAATAATATTAGTAACGGCCGATTCGACCCGTACTTGGGACAATCTCCCATGGCTTATTTCTTAGGTAAGGTCAGTGTGGCGAGAAACTTAGAGCCTAACATCCCAGAAGAATGTTTGGTAACTCAACTAGCTTACCATTACGATGGGGAAATAACCAAAAGCAGACTGAGTGGGAGAATCAAAACGATACAAGATATGGCCGCTTTATTAGGTGAGTACGAGTGAGAGAAACGCTACGTACTAAATAGACAGAAGAACAGCCCGAATAATAGGAACTATGACATGAGAAATCACCAAAATGGGCCCCAAGGAAACAATGCACCGGCAAATAACCCGCCGAACAACCCAAATAATTTCCGAACATTCAACAACAATAATAACCAAAATTACCCAAGAAATAACAACAAAAATTATTACAGTAATAATAATAGTCATAACAATTCCTATAACCGAGGGAATAACCAAAATGGTGGTCACTACAACAGGCCCAACCACCAATATAACAATAACAACCACCAAGGGCAGAATCAAACATACAGGCGACGGGTCAATTACATCAGCGCCAAAAATAGAAATGATGGAAGACGGTGTTACAGAGGACCAAGGAGCAGAAACGCCGAGAATGAGAGAAGAAGCAGGGAACAAAGGAGAGACGCGCCCTTAATAAATCAGCCAAATAATGACCAGAGAACCCATATAGCTCGAATCAACTACATCATGGCTGAGGACAGGGATGACCAAGAGGACTATCGTGGAAACCATGAACCTAATCCCGGTTCCAGAAATGCTGAGGGAAGGAACAGACGGAACAAAGATGACTTAGAACCATATGAGTATGATCCGTACTGTGACGATCCCATAGAGAGATTTAACACCGCTTATAATCTACGGAATCCACTGGAAAACCATATTGGTGGAGCAGCCCGAACAGTGACCAATACAGGAAACGGATAAAACTAAGTCAAAATACTATCCAAAAAGGGACTGATGTTAGAGATAACCGACACAGCATTGATTTAAGAATAAATAATTATCTAAATTCCAAAAAAGTAAGAACAACTTACATCCAAGTGTGTGAAACTAAATAAGAGAAACAAGTTAATTTTGAAAAAAAATGTTTATAATGAAACATCATAAAAAACTGAAATAAAATACTAACATTCAACAAAAGTGTAGACGTTACTTAACATCATTAAATAACCCTATTGTGAAAGGGAATCATAAAGAATTAACATGTTAAAAAAGAACCGACCAGACAGTCAAATAAAGAATGACAATGACGTACTAAACGGACAATCAATGATGAAAAAGGTATAAGTAAACCAAAAAACAGCTACGATGCTAATATTAATTATAAATGAGAAGTTAAATGATAACAAACAAAATAACTATCATATGAAGAAAATCAAAGAAACCATGCAAAAATGTTAAGAACATCGCCACAGACATAGAGAAGGAATCCAAATAAATCAATGAGAAGAGAAGGTCATGAAAAAAAAACAATAAGTAATCCCAAGAGCGTTTTATTATATTTATATTGTGAGTCGAAAATAGACGACTATTATTATTATTAGTATTGTTATATGATGATTCTATGTTGAGATACGTCCAACATCATTTGATTTTATTGAGCAGATAGGCGTGACCTCTGAACTCAAAGTGTGTATAAATGGATAGCAGAGTAATAGAGCCACACGTGCCCTCTGGCTAGTACCAATTTATATGGATGGGAGAGAAGAAAATTTTAGGGAGATAAAACATACAAGGGATAACACTCATAATAAAAGAGTAAAGGTGGAGAATAATATCATTTCAGTATCATGAACCATGAATTAATAAAGATAAACTAAAGAAGAAGATAACGATGGATGAATTCCATAATAATAACAAGTTGATTTAATAAGCTATGTTGATGATTTCAGAAAAACAATCTTTATTTTTTGAAATAATCAATTTTGGCGGCGATGCATTATGTAACATGACATAATGCAAAATTAATGTAACATAAGATAGCGCAAAATATCGCTAATGATTAATAAAAGAAAAAGCTGAAGGTAGGAAGAAATGTTAAAAAACTTATAACTTGAAGATTAATGACCCAACTACGAAATAACAATTGACTAAGAAACGGACTATGACTTGACCCAATAGATTGGAGAAAACAAGAAAATAGAAACAAGAAGGAAGGAACGAGAAACCAAGAAGTAACCCAAAGTATGACCACGATAATTGTAACCCCAAGATGTAACTAACAAATAATATGTAAAGTAAGTGCACTAAAACAGATAGGGCATAAATAAAATGTCAAATATATAAACTATAAAAAAAAATAAACTAGAGGTATCATATATGTTAAATGAAAAGCAAATAAACATGAAGTTCTAAATGTAAGATAGGAAGCTAGAAATAAATAATACCCTAGTAAATAATAAACTAGTCAAAAACAAGTAAGTTATAATTGAGCTGAATAAAAACAATAAATAATATCAAAAGTGACCAATGTGGAATGAAAATAAAACAAATATTAATTACCAATAACCACACAGTGATACTAAACTAAATAAACAAACAATGTGTGAAATATCAAGTGAAAGTGGTGATAAAGAAAGAAACCTCATATGTAAGGAAAAGTGCAGTGTAGGTGCATGTAGTGTACAATATAATAAGAAGCAGACTATAGTAATATAGCGAAACAATCTTTAATAGAATATTATATAAAAAAGTATGGAACTAATTGTACCATTATTAATTTAAGTGATAGTAAGTAAGAATAACAAAAATAAGGTAAAAGTTAAGTTATTAGAGTGGAAGATAGGAGAAGCAGACACTATATTTTAGTGAAGGAATTTGTAAGTGAGTGATATTGTGTAAGGTACTATAAAAAAATTTTTTTTACTATTATAAGAGCTCGTTATTGTAGAAAACTATAGAATTAATTAACTTAGAAGATGGGGGAGATAGTAGTAAGAAACAAAAAAGAGTTAGAAGTTTAATTACAGGATTGAACCTGGTTAGAAATATTTTAATAATAAAAGGTGTGTTGTTAAGAGCACCAATGTTTTTTTGTTTATCAGTTTCTATAAAAAAGATGTTCAATGAACCAGTAAATAAAGTTTATGAATTATAAGGAATGCTGAATGGGAATATTGTGAAACCTATGCTTTAGGCCTAGCATGAAGGAGAGAATTTTATAAGTTTAAAAAGAAAACAATAACCAAGGGTCAATTAGAGTATATAAAATGTTTAAGTAAGTAAGGGTATTAGATATAAAAATGTATAAATATTATTCAGTTTAAAAATAATTACAAAAGAAATATCAGTAAGAAAATAATAAAAAATGTTATTAACTAATCAAAAGTAACCATGAGGGATATCAAAATAATCTTTAGTAAAAAAGCAGAACAATGGCGTTAGTATAATTAATAGTAATACTAGCATAAGGAAGTAATCATAAATTAAAGGATTTTGACATATGTGAACAGAAAACGTTAGATTATAACAATGTTATAAGATGTTGACCAATGAGAACTAGTATAATTTGAAAGGTAACTATGGCAACTCATGGTTGTTACGTAGAGTGACCGTTGAAATCTAATTACTTCATTATTGACCAGCATAGAGGGTGGATGTATGAAGCCCTCGGAGTCAAATTAATTTTAAAAGCTTAATATTTTTCCAAATTTTGAAAGAAGAAGTGTAAGAAGACTATAATAAACAACCATGGATGAGATGACCAGTAATTAAAACATTTATAACAAATATTCTGGCCAAAACTTGGAAGGAAGTAAATCAAATTAATACCCGACTAATTCTGGAGGAAGAACTGAAGGGACCTAACTCAACCTGAGGAAGAAGATCGTCTACCAGAACTGATGGAAGCTGGACATTGGATTTCAACCATTTGAACAGGAATTTCAGCTAATCCAAAGAAGAAAGGACTCTTAGGCGTGTTCCAGAAAGAAGAAGAGGATCACAAGAGAAGCTAGGACCAGGAATCGATGAGTATAAATTAAATACTTCACCCCAAACTTGACTTCAATTACCCATAGTAAACGAACTATATTATTTTCACTTCACAGGTCACAAAATTAACTTTTCAACTGAACTTGATTATAAAATCACTTTTGATAAAATATATCAATCACTGAATTTTGATCTTATACTAAAATAATTTTAAAAACATAACTTGCTAACAAGAATTTAACCAAGCATGCACTATTTCTCATTGCCAATAAACTTACTTTTCATGTTTTAAAATATCAACTATTGTGTAATTTAGATATAAGGAATATTATAATTTTGTGCATTTATTAGTCTGTAATCCAACTTCTGTAGTCCAAAGAACTTAACCCTGAGATAATTTTATAATAAACAGAAAAAACAACATACGCCATTACAACATAGCCTAAGTAGTTTTACTTAAAGGTGTTGTGTATTTTTTTTCTAGAATCCTTATAGTTTAGAGTATATAACTACAAAATTTCACAAAGATTGGATGATAAATAAAAAAGTTACAAATTATTTTCAAAAGAGTAGCAAGTCTTGTTTCGCAACATCTGATTGTTAAAAACACTAAAATTTCAAAACTTTGAAAGCCTATACAATGACAACGGATAGAGATAGAGGGTTAAAATTTGGTGTGGTTACTTATCTCTGTAGGGAGAACAAATAAGCCAACTTTCATCAAAATCTGAGATGGTGGGTGAGATGGCCTGGTTGAATTGACATGGAATGACCCGAAGGTGAAAGTAAAAGGAGGATTGAAGGACACCAGCAAGAAACAACTCATAAATTTGAACAAATACAAACCAGAGTCGAAGAGAAGTATAGCCAATTGGATGCATCCGTAAGTGAAGTTAAGGGTACCACAACAGCCCAGGAAGGAAAATTAGAAGAATTCCTAGTGAGAGAGTTACGCCTCCAAGAAGAAATAAATGCACTGAAGGACAGACCATTACTGAGTTCACATGTCTCATGTGGTGAAAATAGGGAGATAATCAATTTCAAGAACTACAAAAGGAATCCAATCGAATTTATTGAACGGGTGGAAGAAAGTCTAGCAAGAACCAGGGAGACATGATGGACGGTTATCAAGGGCATGATGGATGAGATGTTTAAGGAGGTCCACGATAATTGGTGGACGGCAGTACGACCGGACATTCACAATTTTGCCGAGTTTAAGGAACTTTTTAAAAACAAATACTGGTCTGAGGCGACGCAGCACATGGTACGGAATAATATTAGTAACGGCCGATTCGACCCGTACTTGGGACAATCTCCCATGGCTTATTTCTTAGGTAAGGTCAGTGTGGCGAGAAACTTAGAGCCTAACATCCCAGAAGAATGTTTGGTAACTCAACTAGCTTACCATTACGATGGGGAAATAACCAAAAGCAGACTGAGTGGGAGAATCAAAACGATACAAGATATGGCCGCTTTATTAGGTGAGTACGAGCGAGAGAAACGCTACGTACTAAATAGACAGAAGAACAGCCCGAATAATAGGAACTATGACATGAGAAATCACCAAAATGGGCCCCAAGGAAACAATGCACCGGCAAATAACCCGCCGAACAACCCAAATAATTTCCGAACATTCAACAACAATAATAACCAAAATTACCCAAGAAATAACAACAAAAATTATTACAGTAATAATAATAGTCATAACAATTCCTATAACCGAGGGAATAACCAAAATGGTGGTCACTACAACAGGCCCAACCACCAATATAACAATAACAACCACCAAGGGCAGAATCAAACATACAGGCGACGGGTCAATTACATCAGCGCCAAAAATAGAAATGATGGAAGACGGTGTTACAGAGGACCAAGGAGCAGAAACGCCGAGAATGAGAGAAGAAGCAGGGAACAAAGGAGAGACGCGCCCTTAATAAATCAGCCAAATAATGACCAGAGAACCCATATAGCTCGAATCAACTACATCATGGCTGAGGACAGGGATGACCAAGAGGACTATCGTGGAAACCATGAACCTAATCCCGGTTCCAGAAATGCTGAGGGAAGGAACAGACGGAACAAAGATGACTTAGAACCATATGAGTATGATCCGTACTGTGACGATCCCATAGAGAGATTTAACACCGCTTATAATCTACGGAATCCACTGGAAAACCATATTGGTGGAGCAGCCCGAACAGTGACCAATACAGGAAACGGATAAAACTAAGTCAAAATACTATCCAAAAAGGGACTGATGTTAGAGATAACCGACACAGCATTGATTTAAGAATAAATAATTATCTAAATTCCAAAAAAGTAAGAACAACTTACATCCAAGTGTGTGAAACTAAATAAGAGAAACAAGTTAATTTTGAAAAAAAATGTTTATAATGAAACATCATAAAAAACTGAAATAAAATACTAACATTCAACAAAAGCGATGACGTTACTTAACATCATTAAATAACCCTATTGTGAAAGGGAATCATAAAGAATTAACATGTTAAAAAAGAACCGACCAGACAGTCAAATAAAGAATGACAATGACGTACTAAACGGACAATCAATGATGAAAAAGGTATAAGTAAACCAAAAAACAGCTACGATGCTAATATTAATTATAAATGAGAAGTTAAATGATAACAAACAAAATAACTATCATATGAAGAAAATCAAAGAAACCATGCAAAAATGTTAAGAACATCGCCACAGACATAGAGAAGGAATCCAAATAAATCAATGAGAAGAGAAGGTCATGAAAAAAAAACAATAAGTAATCCCAAGAGCGTTTTATTATATTTATATTGTGAGTCGAAAATAGACGACTATTATTATTATTAGTATTGTTATATGATGATTCTATGTTGAGATACGTCCAACATCATTTGATTTTATTGAGCAGATAGGCGTGACCTCTGAACTCAAAGTGTGTATAAATGGATAGCAGAGTAATAGAGCCACACGTGCCCTCTGGCTAGTACCAATTTATATGGATGGGAGAGAAGAAAATTTTAGGGAGATAAAACATACAAGGGATAACACTCATAATAAAAGAGTAAAGGTGGAGAATAATATCATTTCAGTATCATGAACCATGAATTAATAAAGATAAACTAAAGAAGAAGATAACGATGGATGAATTCCATAATAATAACAAGTTGATTTAATAAGCTATGTTGATGATTTCAGAAAAACAATCTTTATTTTTTGAAATAATCAATTTTGGCGGCGATGCATTATGTAACATGACATAATGCAAAATTAATGTAACATAAGATAGCGCAAAATATCGCTAATGATTAATAAAAGAAAAAGCTGAAGGTAGGAAGAAATGTTAAAAAACTTATAACTTGAAGATTAATGACCCAACTACGAAATAACAATTGACTAAGAAACGGACTATGACTTGACCCAATAGATTGGAGAAAACAAGAAAATAGAAACAAGAAGGAAGGAACGAGAAACCAAGAAGTAACCCAAAGTATGACCACGATAATTGTAACCCCAAGATGTAACTAACAAATAATATGTAAAGTAAGTGCACTAAAACAGATAGGGCATAAATAAAATGTCAAATATATAAACTATAAAAAAAAATAAACTAGAGGTATCATATATGTTAAATGAAAAGCAAATAAACATGAAGTTCTAAATGTAAGATAGGAAGCTAGAAATAAATAATACCCTAGTAAATAATAAACTAGTCAAAAACAAGTAAGTTATAATTGAGCTGAATAAAAACAATAAATAATATCAAAAGTGACCAATGTGGAATGAAAATAAAACAAATATTAATTACCAATAACCACACAGTGATACTAAACTAAATAAACAAACAATGTGTGAAATATCAAGTGAAAGTGGTGATAAAGAAAGAAACCTCATATGTAAGGAAAAGTGCAGTGTAGGTGCATGTAGTGTACAATATAATAAGAAGCAGACTATAGTAATATAGCGAAACAATCTTTAATAGAATATTATATAAAAAAGTATGGAACTAATTGTACCATTATTAATTTAAGTGATAGTAAGTAAGAATAACAAAAATAAGGTAAAAGTTAAGTTATTAGAGTGGAAGATAGGAGAAGCAGACACTATATTTTAGTGAAGGAATTTGTAAGTGAGTGATATTGTGTAAGGTACTATAAAAAAATTTTTTTTACTATTATAAGAGCTCGTTATTGTAGAAAACTATAGAATTAATTAACTTAGAAGATGGGGGAGATAGTAGTAAGAAACAAAAAAGAGTTAGAAGTTTAATTACAGGATTGAACCTGGTTAGAAATATTTTAATAATAAAAGGTGTGTTGTTAAGAGCACCAATGTTTTTTTGTTTATCAGTTTCTATAAAAAAGATGTTCAATGAACCAGTAAATAAAGTTTATGAATTATAAGGAATGCTGAATGGGAATATTGTGAAACCTATGCTTTAGGCCTAGCATGAAGGAGAGAATTTTATAAGTTTAAAAAGAAAACAATAACCAAGGGTCAATTAGAGTATATAAAATGTTTAAGTAAGTAAGGGTATTAGATATAAAAATGTATAAATATTATTCAGTTTAAAAATAATTACAAAAGAAATATCAGTAAGAAAATAATAAAAAATGTTATTAACTAATCAAAAGTAACCATGAGGGATATCAAAATAATCTTTAGTAAAAAAGCAGAACAATGGCGTTAGTATAATTAATAGTAATACTAGCATAAGGAAGTAATCATAAATTAAAGGATTTTGACATATGTGAACAGAAAACGTTAGATTATAACAATGTTATAAGATGTTGACCAATGAGAACTAGTATAATTTGAAAGGTAACTATGGCAACTCATGGTTGTTACGTAGAGTGACCGTTGAAATCTAATTACTTCATTATTGACCAGCATAGAGGGTGGATGTATGAAGCCCTCGGAGTCAAATTAATTTTAAAAGCTTAATATTTTTCCAAATTTTGAAAGAAGAAGTGTAAGAAGACTATAATAAACAACCATGGATGAGATGACCAGTAATTAAAACATTTATAACAAATATTCTGGCCAAAACTTGGAAGGAAGTAAATCAAATTAATACCCGACTAATTCTGGAGGAAGAACTGAAGGGACCTAACTCAACCTGAGGAAGAAGATCGTCTACCAGAACTGATGGAAGCTGGACATTGGATTTCAACCATTTGAACAGGAATTTCAGCTAATCCAAAGAAGAAAGGACTCTTAGGCGTGTTCCAGAAAGAAGAAGAGGATCACAAGAGAAGCTAGGACCAGGAATCGATGAGTATAAATTAAATACTTCACCCCAAACTTGACTTCAATTACCCATAGTAAACGAACTATATTATTTTCACTTCACAGGTCACAAAATTAACTTTTCAACTGAACTTGATTATAAAATCACTTTTGATAAAATATATCAATCACTGAATTTTGATCTTATACTAAAATAATTTTAAAAACATAACTTGCTAACAAGAATTTAACCAAGCATGCACTATTTCTCATTGCCAATAAACTTACTTTTCATGTTTTAAAATATCAACTATTGTGTAATTTAGATATAAGGAATATTATAATTTTGTGCATTTATTAGTCTGTAATCCAACTTCTGTAGTCCAAAGAACTTAACCCTGAGATAATTTTATAATAAACAGAAAAAACAACATACGCCATTACAACATAGCCTAAGTAGTTTTACTTAAAGGTGTTGTGTATTTTTTTTCTAGAATCCTTATAGTTTAGAGTATATAACTACAAAATTTCACAAAGATTGGATGATAAATAAAAAAGTTACAAATTATTTTCAAAAGAGTAGCAAGTCTTGTTTCGCAACATCTGATTGTTAAAAACACTAAAATTTCAAAACTTTGAAAGCCTATACAATGACAACGGATAGAGATAGAGGGTTAAAATTTGGTGTGGTTACTTATCTCTGTAGGGAGAACAAATAAGCCAACTTTCATCAAAATCTGAGATGGTGGGTGAGATGGCCTGGTTGAATTGACATGGAATGACCCGAAGGTGAAAGTAAAAGGAGGATTGAAGGACACCAGCAAGAAACAACTCATAAATTTGAACAAATACAAACCAGAGTCGAAGAGAAGTATAGCCAATTGGATGCATCCGTAAGTGAAGTTAAGGGTACCACAACAGCCCAGGAAGGAAAATTAGAAGAATTCCTAGTGAGAGAGTTACGCCTCCAAGAAGAAATAAATGCACTGAAGGGCAGACCATTACTGAGTTCACATGTCTCATGTGGTGAAAATAGGGAGATAATCAATTTCAAGAACTACAAAAGGAATCCAATCGAATTTATTGAACGGGTGGAAGAAAGTCTAGCAAGAACCAGGGAGACATGATGGACGGTTATCAAGGGCATGATGGATGAGATGTTTAAGGAGGTCCACGATAATTGGTGGACGGCAGTACGACCGGACATTCACAATTTTGCCGAGTTTAAGGAACTTTTTAAAAACAAATACTGGTCTGAGGCGACGCAGCACATGGTACGGAATAATATTAGTAACGGCCGATTCGACCCGTACTTGGGACAATCTCCCATGGCTTATTTCTTAGGTAAGGTCAGTGTGGCGAGAAACTTAGAGCCTAACATCCCAGAAGAATGTTTGGTAACTCAACTAGCTTACCATTACGATGGGGAAATAACCAAAAGCAGACTGAGTGGGAGAATCAAAACGATACAAGATATGGCCGCTTTATTAGGTGAGTACGAGTGAGAGAAACGCTACGTACTAAATAGACAGAAGAACAGCCCGAATAATAGGAACTATGACATGAGAAATCACCAAAATGGGCCCCAAGGAAACAATGCACCGGCAAATAACCCGCCGAACAACCCAAATAATTTCCGAACATTCAACAACAATAATAACCAAAATTACCCAAGAAATAACAACAAAAATTATTACAGTAATAATAATAGTCATAACAATTCCTATAACCGAGGGAATAACCAAAATGGTGGTCACTACAACAGGCCCAACCACCAATATAACAATAACAACCACCAAGGGCAGAATCAAACATACAGGCGACGGGTCAATTACATCAGCGCCAAAAATAGAAATGATGGAAGACGGTGTTACAGAGGACCAAGGAGCAGAAACGCCGAGAATGAGAGAAGAAGCAGGGAACAAAGGAGAGACGCGCCCTTAATAAATCAGCCAAATAATGACCAGAGAACCCATATAGCTCGAATCAACTACATCATGGCTGAGGACAGGGATGACCAAGAGGACTATCGTGGAAACCATGAACCTAATCCCGGTTCCAGAAATGCTGAGGGAAGGAACAGACGGAACAAAGATGACTTAGAACCATATGAGTATGATCCGTACTGTGACGATCCCATAGAGAGATTTAACACCGCTTATAATCTACGGAATCCACTGGAAAACCATATTGGTGGAGCAGCCCGAACAGTGACCAATACAGGAAACGGATAAAACTAAGTCAAAATACTATCCAAAAAGGGACTGATGTTAGAGATAACCGACACAGCATTGATTTAAGAATAAATAATTATCTAAATTCCAAAAAAGTAAGAACAACTTACATCCAAGTGTGTGAAACTAAATAAGAGAAACAAGTTAATTTTGAAAAAAAATGTTTATAATGAAACATCATAAAAAACTGAAATAAAATACTAACATTCAACAAAAGTGTAGACGTTACTTAACATCATTAAATAACCCTATTGTGAAAGGGAATCATAAAGAATTAACATGTTAAAAAAGAACCGACCAGACAGTCAAATAAAGAATGACAATGACGTACTAAACGGACAATCAATGATGAAAAAGGTATAAGTAAACCAAAAAACAGCTACGATGCTAATATTAATTATAAATGAGAAGTTAAATGATAACAAACAAAATAACTATCATATGAAGAAAATCAAAGAAACCATGCAAAAATGTTAAGAACATCGCCACAGACATAGAGAAGGAATCCAAATAAATCAATGAGAAGAGAAGGTCATGAAAAAAAAACAATAAGTAATCCCAAGAGCGTTTTATTATATTTATATTGTGAGTCGAAAATAGACGACTATTATTATTATTAGTATTGTTATATGATGATTCTATGTTGAGATACGTCCAACATCATTTGATTTTATTGAGCAGATAGGCGTGACCTCTGAACTCAAAGTGTGTATAAATGGATAGCAGAGTAATAGAGCCACACGTGCCCTCTGGCTAGTACCAATTTATATGGATGGGAGAGAAGAAAATTTTAGGGAGATAAAACATACAAGGGATAACACTCATAATAAAAGAGTAAAGGTGGAGAATAATATCATTTCAGTATCATGAACCATGAATTAATAAAGATAAACTAAAGAAGAAGATAACGATGGATGAATTCCATAATAATAACAAGTTGATTTAATAAGCTATGTTGATGATTTCAGAAAAACAATCTTTATTTTTTGAAATAATCAATTTTGGCGGCGATGCATTATGTAACATGACATAATGCAAAATTAATGTAACATAAGATAGCGCAAAATATCGCTAATGATTAATAAAAGAAAAAGCTGAAGGTAGGAAGAAATGTTAAAAAACTTATAACTTGAAGATTAATGACCCAACTACGAAATAACAATTGACTAAGAAACGGACTATGACTTGACCCAATAGATTGGAGAAAACAAGAAAATAGAAACAAGAAGGAAGGAACGAGAAACCAAGAAGTAACCCAAAGTATGACCACGATAATTGTAACCCCAAGATGTAACTAACAAATAATATGTAAAGTAAGTGCACTAAAACAGATAGGGCATAAATAAAATGTCAAATATATAAACTATAAAAAAAAATAAACTAGAGGTATCATATATGTTAAATGAAAAGCAAATAAACATGAAGTTCTAAATGTAAGATAGGAAGCTAGAAATAAATAATACCCTAGTAAATAATAAACTAGTCAAAAACAAGTAAGTTATAATTGAGCTGAATAAAAACAATAAATAATATCAAAAGTGACCAATGTGGAATGAAAATAAAACAAATATTAATTACCAATAACCACACAGTGATACTAAACTAAATAAACAAACAATGTGTGAAATATCAAGTGAAAGTGGTGATAAAGAAAGAAACCTCATATGTAAGGAAAAGTGCAGTGTAGGTGCATGTAGTGTACAATATAATAAGAAGCAGACTATAGTAATATAGCGAAACAATCTTTAATAGAATATTATATAAAAAAGTATGGAACTAATTGTACCATTATTAATTTAAGTGATAGTAAGTAAGAATAACAAAAATAAGGTAAAAGTTAAGTTATTAGAGTGGAAGATAGGAGAAGCAGACACTATATTTTAGTGAAGGAATTTGTAAGTGAGTGATATTGTGTAAGGTACTATAAAAAAATTTTTTTTACTATTATAAGAGCTCGTTATTGTAGAAAACTATAGAATTAATTAACTTAGAAGATGGGGGAGATAGTAGTAAGAAACAAAAAAGAGTTAGAAGTTTAATTACAGGATTGAACCTGGTTAGAAATATTTTAATAATAAAAGGTGTGTTGTTAAGAGCACCAATGTTTTTTTGTTTATCAGTTTCTATAAAAAAGATGTTCAATGAACCAGTAAATAAAGTTTATGAATTATAAGGAATGCTGAATGGGAATATTGTGAAACCTATGCTTTAGGCCTAGCATGAAGGAGAGAATTTTATAAGTTTAAAAAGAAAACAATAACCAAGGGTCAATTAGAGTATATAAAATGTTTAAGTAAGTAAGGGTATTAGATATAAAAATGTATAAATATTATTCAGTTTAAAAATAATTACAAAAGAAATATCAGTAAGAAAATAATAAAAAATGTTATTAACTAATCAAAAGTAACCATGAGGGATATCAAAATAATCTTTAGTAAAAAAGCAGAACAATGGCGTTAGTATAATTAATAGTAATACTAGCATAAGGAAGTAATCATAAATTAAAGGATTTTGACATATGTGAACAGAAAACGTTAGATTATAACAATGTTATAAGATGTTGACCAATGAGAACTAGTATAATTTGAAAGGTAACTATGGCAACTCATGGTTGTTACGTAGAGTGACCGTTGAAATCTAATTACTTCATTATTGACCAGCATAGAGGGTGGATGTATGAAGCCCTCGGAGTCAAATTAATTTTAAAAGCTTAATATTTTTCCAAATTTTGAAAGAAGAAGTGTAAGAAGACTATAATAAACAACCATGGATGAGATGACCAGTAATTAAAACATTTATAACAAATATTCTGGCCAAAACTTGGAAGGAAGTAAATCAAATTAATACCCGACTAATTCTGGAGGAAGAACTGAAGGGACCTAACTCAACCTGAGGAAGAAGATCGTCTACCAGAACTGATGGAAGCTGGACATTGGATTTCAACCATTTGAACAGGAATTTCAGCTAATCCAAAGAAGAAAGGACTCTTAGGCGTGTTCCAGAAAGAAGAAGAGGATCACAAGAGAAGCTAGGACCAGGAATCGATGAGTATAAATTAAATACTTCACCCCAAACTTGACTTCAATTACCCATAGTAAACGAACTATATTATTTTCACTTCACAGGTCACAAAATTAACTTTTCAACTGAACTTGATTATAAAATCACTTTTGATAAAATATATCAATCACTGAATTTTGATCTTATACTAAAATAATTTTAAAAACATAACTTGCTAACAAGAATTTAACCAAGCATGCACTATTTCTCATTGCCAATAAACTTACTTTTCATGTTTTAAAATATCAACTATTGTGTAATTTAGATATAAGGAATATTATAATTTTGTGCATTTATTAGTCTGTAATCCAACTTCTGTAGTCCAAAGAACTTAACCCTGAGATAATTTTATAATAAACAGAAAAAACAACATACGCCATTACAACATAGCCTAAGTAGTTTTACTTAAAGGTGTTGTGTATTTTTTTTCTAGAATCCTTATAGTTTAGAGTATATAACTACAAAATTTCACAAAGATTGGATGATAAATAAAAAAGTTACAAATTATTTTCAAAAGAGTAGCAAGTCTTGTTTCGCAACATCTGATTGTTAAAAACACTAAAATTTCAAAACTTTGAAAGCCTATACAATGACAACGGATAGAGATAGAGGGTTAAAATTTGGTGTGGTTACTTATCTCTGTAGGGAGAACAAATAAGCCAACTTTCATCAAAATCTGAGATGGTGGGTGAGATGGCCTGGTTGAATTGACATGGAATGACCCGAAGGTGAAAGTAAAAGGAGGATTGAAGGACACCAGCAAGAAACAACTCATAAATTTGAACAAATACAAACCAGAGTCGAAGAGAAGTATAGCCAATTGGATGCATCCGTAAGTGAAGTTAAGGGTACCACAACAGCCCAGGAAGGAAAATTAGAAGAATTCCTAGTGAGAGAGTTACGCCTCCAAGAAGAAATAAATGCACTGAAGGACAGACCATTACTGAGTTCACATGTCTCATGTGGTGAAAATAGGGAGATAATCAATTTCAAGAACTACAAAAGGAATCCAATCGAATTTATTGAACGGGTGGAAGAAAGTCTAGCAAGAACCAGGGAGACATGATGGACGGTTATCAAGGGCATGATGGATGAGATGTTTAAGGAGGTCCACGATAATTGGTGGACGGCAGTACGACCGGACATTCACAATTTTGCCGAGTTTAAGGAACTTTTTAAAAACAAATACTGGTCTGAGGCGACGCAGCACATGGTACGGAATAATATTAGTAACGGCCGATTCGACCCGTACTTGGGACAATCTCCCATGGCTTATTTCTTAGGTAAGGTCAGTGTGGCGAGAAACTTAGAGCCTAACATCCCAGAAGAATGTTTGGTAACTCAACTAGCTTACCATTACGATGGGGAAATAACCAAAAGCAGACTGAGTGGGAGAATCAAAACGATACAAGATATGGCCGCTTTATTAGGTGAGTACGAGCGAGAGAAACGCTACGTACTAAATAGACAGAAGAACAGCCCGAATAATAGGAACTATGACATGAGAAATCACCAAAATGGGCCCCAAGGAAACAATGCACCGGCAAATAACCCGCCGAACAACCCAAATAATTTCCGAACATTCAACAACAATAATAACCAAAATTACCCAAGAAATAACAACAAAAATTATTACAGTAATAATAATAGTCATAACAATTCCTATAACCGAGGGAATAACCAAAATGGTGGTCACTACAACAGGCCCAACCACCAATATAACAATAACAACCACCAAGGGCAGAATCAAACATACAGGCGACGGGTCAATTACATCAGCGCCAAAAATAGAAATGATGGAAGACGGTGTTACAGAGGACCAAGGAGCAGAAACGCCGAGAATGAGAGAAGAAGCAGGGAACAAAGGAGAGACGCGCCCTTAATAAATCAGCCAAATAATGACCAGAGAACCCATATAGCTCGAATCAACTACATCATGGCTGAGGACAGGGATGACCAAGAGGACTATCGTGGAAACCATGAACCTAATCCCGGTTCCAGAAATGCTGAGGGAAGGAACAGACGGAACAAAGATGACTTAGAACCATATGAGTATGATCCGTACTGTGACGATCCCATAGAGAGATTTAACACCGCTTATAATCTACGGAATCCACTGGAAAACCATATTGGTGGAGCAGCCCGAACAGTGACCAATACAGGAAACGGATAAAACTAAGTCAAAATACTATCCAAAAAGGGACTGATGTTAGAGATAACCGACACAGCATTGATTTAAGAATAAATAATTATCTAAATTCCAAAAAAGTAAGAACAACTTACATCCAAGTGTGTGAAACTAAATAAGAGAAACAAGTTAATTTTGAAAAAAAATGTTTATAATGAAACATCATAAAAAACTGAAATAAAATACTAACATTCAACAAAAGTGTAGACGTTACTTAACATCATTAAATAACCCTATTGTGAAAGGGAATCATAAAGAATTAACATGTTAAAAAAGAACCGACCAGACAGTCAAATAAAGAATGACAATGACGTACTAAACGGACAATCAATGATGAAAAAGGTATAAGTAAACCAAAAAACAGCTACGATGCTAATATTAATTATAAATGAGAAGTTAAATGATAACAAACAAAATAACTATCATATGAAGAAAATCAAAGAAACCATGCAAAAATGTTAAGAACATCGCCACAGACATAGAGAAGGAATCCAAATAAATCAATGAGAAGAGAAGGTCATGAAAAAAAAACAATAAGTAATCCCAAGAGCGTTTTATTATATTTATATTGTGAGTCGAAAATAGACGACTATTATTATTATTAGTATTGTTATATGATGATTCTATGTTGAGATACGTCCAACATCATTTGATTTTATTGAGCAGATAGGCGTGACCTCTGAACTCAAAGTGTGTATAAATGGATAGCAGAGTAATAGAGCCACACGTGCCCTCTGGCTAGTACCAATTTATATGGATGGGAGAGAAGAAAATTTTAGGGAGATAAAACATACAAGGGATAACACTCATAATAAAAGAGTAAAGGTGGAGAATAATATCATTTCAGTATCATGAACCATGAATTAATAAAGATAAACTAAAGAAGAAGATAACGATGGATGAATTCCATAATAATAACAAGTTGATTTAATAAGCTATGTTGATGATTTCAGAAAAACAATCTTTATTTTTTGAAATAATCAATTTTGGCGGCGATGCATTATGTAACATGACATAATGCAAAATTAATGTAACATAAGATAGCGCAAAATATCGCTAATGATTAATAAAAGAAAAAGCTGAAGGTAGGAAGAAATGTTAAAAAACTTATAACTTGAAGATTAATGACCCAACTACGAAATAACAATTGACTAAGAAACGGACTATGACTTGACCCAATAGATTGGAGAAAACAAGAAAATAGAAACAAGAAGGAAGGAACGAGAAACCAAGAAGTAACCCAAAGTATGACCACGATAATTGTAACCCCAAGATGTAACTAACAAATAATATGTAAAGTAAGTGCACTAAAACAGATAGGGCATAAATAAAATGTCAAATATATAAACTATAAAAAAAAATAAACTAGAGGTATCATATATGTTAAATGAAAAGCAAATAAACATGAAGTTCTAAATGTAAGATAGGAAGCTAGAAATAAATAATACCCTAGTAAATAATAAACTAGTCAAAAACAAGTAAGTTATAATTGAGCTGAATAAAAACAATAAATAATATCAAAAGTGACCAATGTGGAATGAAAATAAAACAAATATTAATTACCAATAACCACACAGTGATACTAAACTAAATAAACAAACAATGTGTGAAATATCAAGTGAAAGTGGTGATAAAGAAAGAAACCTCATATGTAAGGAAAAGTGCAGTGTAGGTGCATGTAGTGTACAATATAATAAGAAGCAGACTATAGTAATATAGCGAAACAATCTTTAATAGAATATTATATAAAAAAGTATGGAACTAATTGTACCATTATTAATTTAAGTGATAGTAAGTAAGAATAACAAAAATAAGGTAAAAGTTAAGTTATTAGAGTGGAAGATAGGAGAAGCAGACACTATATTTTAGTGAAGGAATTTGTAAGTGAGTGATATTGTGTAAGGTACTATAAAAAAATTTTTTTTACTATTATAAGAGCTCGTTATTGTAGAAAACTATAGAATTAATTAACTTAGAAGATGGGGGAGATAGTAGTAAGAAACAAAAAAGAGTTAGAAGTTTAATTACAGGATTGAACCTGGTTAGAAATATTTTAATAATAAAAGGTGTGTTGTTAAGAGCACCAATGTTTTTTTGTTTATCAGTTTCTATAAAAAAGATGTTCAATGAACCAGTAAATAAAGTTTATGAATTATAAGGAATGCTGAATGGGAATATTGTGAAACCTATGCTTTAGGCCTAGCATGAAGGAGAGAATTTTATAAGTTTAAAAAGAAAACAATAACCAAGGGTCAATTAGAGTATATAAAATGTTTAAGTAAGTAAGGGTATTAGATATAAAAATGTATAAATATTATTCAGTTTAAAAATAATTACAAAAGAAATATCAGTAAGAAAATAATAAAAAATGTTATTAACTAATCAAAAGTAACCATGAGGGATATCAAAATAATCTTTAGTAAAAAAGCAGAACAATGGCGTTAGTATAATTAATAGTAATACTAGCATAAGGAAGTAATCATAAATTAAAGGATTTTGACATATGTGAACAGAAAACGTTAGATTATAACAATGTTATAAGATGTTGACCAATGAGAACTAGTATAATTTGAAAGGTAACTATGGCAACTCATGGTTGTTACGTAGAGTGACCGTTGAAATCTAATTACTTCATTATTGACCAGCATAGAGGGTGGATGTATGAAGCCCTCGGAGTCAAATTAATTTTAAAAGCTTAATATTTTTCCAAATTTTGAAAGAAGAAGTGTAAGAAGACTATAATAAACAACCATGGATGAGATGACCAGTAATTAAAACATTTATAACAAATATTCTGGCCAAAACTTGGAAGGAAGTAAATCAAATTAATACCCGACTAATTCTGGAGGAAGAACTGAAGGGACCTAACTCAACCTGAGGAAGAAGATCGTCTACCAGAACTGATGGAAGCTGGACATTGGATTTCAACCATTTGAACAGGAATTTCAGCTAATCCAAAGAAGAAAGGACTCTTAGGCGTGTTCCAGAAAGAAGAAGAGGATCACAAGAGAAGCTAGGACCAGGAATCGATGAGTATAAATTAAATACTTCACCCCAAACTTGACTTCAATTACCCATAGTAAACGAACTATATTATTTTCACTTCACAGGTCACAAAATTAACTTTTCAACTGAACTTGATTATAAAATCACTTTTGATAAAATATATCAATCACTGAATTTTGATCTTATACTAAAATAATTTTAAAAACATAACTTGCTAACAAGAATTTAACCAAGCATGCACTATTTCTCATTGCCAATAAACTTACTTTTCATGTTTTAAAATATCAACTATTGTGTAATTTAGATATAAGGAATATTATAATTTTGTGCATTTATTAGTCTGTAATCCAACTTCTGTAGTCCAAAGAACTTAACCCTGAGATAATTTTATAATAAACAGAAAAAACAACATACGCCATTACAACATAGCCTAAGTAGTTTTACTTAAAGGTGTTGTGTATTTTTTTTCTAGAATCCTTATAGTTTAGAGTATATAACTACAAAATTTCACAAAGATTGGATGATAAATAAAAAAGTTACAAATTATTTTCAAAAGAGTAGCAAGTCTTGTTTCGCAACATCTGATTGTTAAAAACACTAAAATTTCAAAACTTTGAAAGCCTATACAATGACAACGGATAGAGATAGAGGGTTAAAATTTGGTGTGGTTACTTATCTCTGTAGGGAGAACAAATAAGCCAACTTTCATCAAAATCTGAGATGGTGGGTGAGATGGCCTGGTTGAATTGACATGGAATGACCCGAAGGTGAAAGTAAAAGGAGGATTGAAGGACACCAGCAAGAAACAACTCATAAATTTGAACAAATACAAACCAGAGTCGAAGAGAAGTATAGCCAATTGGATGCATCCGTAAGTGAAGTTAAGGGTACCACAACAGCCCAGGAAGGAAAATTAGAAGAATTCCTAGTGAGAGAGTTACGCCTCCAAGAAGAAATAAATGCACTGAAGGACAGACCATTACTGAGTTCACATGTCTCATGTGGTGAAAATAGGGAGATAATCAATTTCAAGAACTACAAAAGGAATCCAATCGAATTTATTGAACGGGTGGAAGAAAGTCTAGCAAGAACCAGGGAGACATGATGGACGGTTATCAAGGGCATGATGGATGAGATGTTTAAGGAGGTCCACGATAATTGGTGGACGGCAGTACGACCGGACATTCACAATTTTGCCGAGTTTAAGGAACTTTTTAAAAACAAATACTGGTCTGAGGCGACGCAGCACATGGTACGGAATAATATTAGTAACGGCCGATTCGACCCGTACTTGGGACAATCTCCCATGGCTTATTTCTTAGGTAAGGTCAGTGTGGCGAGAAACTTAGAGCCTAACATCCCAGAAGAATGTTTGGTAACTCAACTAGCTTACCATTACGATGGGGAAATAACCAAAAGCAGACTGAGTGGGAGAATCAAAACGATACAAGATATGGCCGCTTTATTAGGTGAGTACGAGCGAGAGAAACGCTACGTACTAAATAGACAGAAGAACAGCCCGAATAATAGGAACTATGACATGAGAAATCACCAAAATGGGCCCCAAGGAAACAATGCACCGGCAAATAACCCGCCGAACAACCCAAATAATTTCCGAACATTCAACAACAATAATAACCAAAATTACCCAAGAAATAACAACAAAAATTATTACAGTAATAATAATAGTCATAACAATTCCTATAACCGAGGGAATAACCAAAATGGTGGTCACTACAACAGGCCCAACCACCAATATAACAATAACAACCACCAAGGGCAGAATCAAACATACAGGCGACGGGTCAATTACATCAGCGCCAAAAATAGAAATGATGGAAGACGGTGTTACAGAGGACCAAGGAGCAAAAACGCCGAGAATGAGAGAAGAAGCAGGGAACAAAGGAGAGACGCGCCCTTAATAAATCAGCCAAATAATGACCAGAGAACCCATATAGCTCGAATCAACTACATCATGGCTGAGGACAGGGATGACCAAGAGGACTATCGTGGAAACCATGAACCTAATCCCGGTTCCAGAAATGCTGAGGGAAGGAACAGACGGAACAAAGATGACTTAGAACCATATGAGTATGATCCGTACTGTGACGATCCCATAGAGAGATTTAACACCGCTTATAATCTACGGAATCCACTGGAAAACCATATTGGTGGAGCAGCCCGAACAGTGACCAATACAGGAAACGGATAAAACTAAGTCAAAATACTATCCAAAAAGGGACTGATGTTAGAGATAACCGACACAGCATTGATTTAAGAATAAATAATTATCTAAATTCCAAAAAAGTAAGAACAACTTACATCCAAGTGTGTGAAACTAAATAAGAGAAACAAGTTAATTTTGAAAAAAAATGTTTATAATGAAACATCATAAAAAACTGAAATAAAATACTAACATTCAACAAAAGCGATGACGTTACTTAACATCATTAAATAACCCTATTGTGAAAGGGAATCATAAAGAATTAACATGTTAAAAAAGAACCGACCAGACAGTCAAATAAAGAATGACAATGACGTACTAAACGGACAATCAATGATGAAAAAGGTATAAGTAAACCAAAAAACAGCTACGATGCTAATATTAATTATAAATGAGAAGTTAAATGATAACAAACAAAATAACTATCATATGAAGAAAATCAAAGAAACCATGCAAAAATGTTAAGAACATCGCCACAGACATAGAGAAGGAATCCAAATAAATCAATGAGAAGAGAAGGTCATGAAAAAAAAACAATAAGTAATCCCAAGAGCGTTTTATTATATTTATATTGTGAGTCGAAAATAGACGACTATTATTATTATTAGTATTGTTATATGATGATTCTATGTTGAGATACGTCCAACATCATTTGATTTTATTGAGCAGATAGGCGTGACCTCTGAACTCAAAGTGTGTATAAATGGATAGCAGAGTAATAGAGCCACACGTGCCCTCTGGCTAGTACCAATTTATATGGATGGGAGAGAAGAAAATTTTAGGGAGATAAAACATACAAGGGATAACACTCATAATAAAAGAGTAAAGGTGGAGAATAATATCATTTCAGTATCATGAACCATGAATTAATAAAGATAAACTAAAGAAGAAGATAACGATGGATGAATTCCATAATAATAACAACTTGATTTAATAAGCTATGTTGATGATTTCAGAAAAACAATCTTTATTTTTTGAAATAATCAATTTTGGCGGCGATGCATTATGTAACATGACATAATGCAAAATTAATGTAACATAAGATAGCGCAAAATATCGCTAATGATTAATAAAAGAAAAAGCTGAAGGTAGGAAGAAATGTTAAAAAACTTATAACTTGAAGATTAATGACCCAACTACGAAATAACAATTGGCTAAGAAACGGACTATGACTTGACCCAATAGATTGGAGAAAACAAGAAAATAGAAACAAGAAGGAAGGAACGAGAAACCAAGAAGTAACCCAAAGTATGACCACGATAATTGTAACCCCAAGATGTAACTAACAAATAATATGTAAAGTAAGTGCACTAAAACAGATAGGGCATAAATAAAATGTCAAATATATAAACTATAAAAAAAAATAAACTAGAGGTATCATATATGTTAAATGAAAAGCAAATAAACATGAAGTTCTAAATGTAAGATAGGAAGCTAGAAATAAATAATACCCTAGTAAATAATAAACTAGTCAAAAACAAGTAAGTTATAATTGAGCTGAATAAAAACAATAAATAATATCAAAAGTGACCAATGTGGAATGAAAATAAAACAAATATTAATTACCAATAACCACACAGTGATACTAAACTAAATAAACAAACAATGTGTGAAATATCAAGTGAAAGTGGTGATAAAGAAAGAAACCTCATATGTAAGGAAAAGTGCAGTGTAGGTGCATGTAGTGTACAATATAATAAGAAGCAGACTATAGTAATATAGCGAAACAATCTTTAATAGAATATTATATAAAAAAGTATGGAACTAATTGTACCATTATTAATTTAAGTGATAGTAAGTAAGAATAACAAAAATAAGGTAAAAGTTAAGTTATTAGAGTGGAAGATAGGAGAAGCAGACACTATATTTTAGTGAAGGAATTTGTAAGTGAGTGATATTGTGTAAGGTACTATAAAAAAATTTTTTTACTATTATAAGAGCTCGTTATTGTAGAAAACTATAGAATTAATTAACTTAGAAGATGGGGGAGATAGTAGTAAGAAACAAAAAAGAGTTAGAAGTTTAATTACAGGATTGAACCTGGTTAGAAATATTTTAATAATAAAAGGTGTGTTGTTAAGAGCACCAATGTTTTTTTGTTTATCAGTTTCTATAAAAAAGATGTTCAATGAACCAGTAAATAAAGTTTATGAATTATAAGGAATGCTGAATGGGAATATTGTGAAACCTATGCTTTAGGCCTAGCATGAAGGAGAGAATTTTATAAGTTTAAAAAGAAAACAATAACCAAGGGTCAATTAGAGTATATAAAATGTTTAAGTAAGTAAGGGTATTAGATATAAAAATGTATAAATATTATTCAGTTTAAAAATAATTACAAAAGAAATATCAGTAAGAAAATAATAAAAAATGTTATTAACTAATCAAAAGTAACCATGAGGGATATCAAAATAATCTTTAGTAAAAAAGCAGAACAATGGCGTTAGTATAATTAATAGTAATACTAGCATAAGGAAGTAATCATAAATTAAAGGATTTTGACATATGTGAACAGAAAACGTTAGATTATAACAATGTTATAAGATGTTGACCAATGAGAACTAGTATAATTTGAAAGGTAACTATGGCAACTCATGGTTGTTACGTAGAGTGACCGTTGAAATCTAATTACTTCATTATTGACCAGCATAGAGGGTGGATGTATGAAGCCCTCGGAGTCAAATTAATTTTAAAAGCTTAATATTTTTCCAAATTTTGAAAGAAGAAGTGTAAGAAGACTATAATAAACAACCATGGATGAGATGACCAGTAATTAAAACATTTATAACAAATATTCTGGCCAAAACTTGGAAGGAAGTAAATCAAATTAATACCCGACTAATTCTGGAGGAAGAACTGAAGGGACCTAACTCAACCTGAGGAAGAAGATCGTCTACCAGAACTGATGGAAGCTGGACATTGGATTTCAACCATTTGAACAGGAATTTCAGCTAATCCAAAGAAGAAAGGACTCTTAGGCGTGTTCCAGAAAGAAGAAGAGGATCACAAGAGAAGCTAGGACCAGGAATCGATGAGTATAAATTAAATACTTCACCCCAAACTTGACTTCAATTACCCATAGTAAACGAACTATATTATTTTCACTTCACAGGTCACAAAATTAACTTTTCAACTGAACTTGATTATAAAATCACTTTTGATAAAATATATCAATCACTGAATTTTGATCTTATACTAAAATAATTTTAAAAACATAACTTGCTAACAAGAATTTAACCAAGCATGCACTATTTCTCATTGCCAATAAACTTACTTTTCATGTTTTAAAATATCAACTATTGTGTAATTTAGATATAAGGAATATTATAATTTTGTGCATTTATTAGTCTGTAATCCAACTTCTGTAGTCCAAAGAACTTAACCCTGAGATAATTTTATAATAAACAGAAAAAACAACATACGCCATTACAACATAGCCTAAGTAGTTTTACTTAAAGGTGTTGTGTATTTTTTTTCTAGAATCCTTATAGTTTAGAGTATATAACTACAAAATTTCACAAAGATTGGATGATAAATAAAAAAGTTACAAATTATTTTCAAAAGAGTAGCAAGTCTTGTTTCGCAACATCTGATTGTTAAAAACACTAAAATTTCAAAACTTTGAAAGCCTATACAATGACAACGGATAGAGATAGAGGGTTAAAATTTGGTGTGGTTACTTATCTCTGTAGGGAGAACAAATAAGCCAACTTTCATCAAAATCTGAGATGGTGGGTGAGATGGCCTGGTTGAATTGACATGGAATGACCCGAAGGTGAAAGTAAAAGGAGGATTGAAGGACACCAGCAAGAAACAACTCATAAATTTGAACAAATACAAACCAGAGTCGAAGAGAAGTATAGCCAATTGGATGCATCCGTAAGTGAAGTTAAGGGTACCACAACAGCCCAGGAAGGAAAATTAGAAGAATTCCTAGTGAGAGAGTTACGCCTCCAAGAAGAAATAAATGCACTGAAGGACAGACCATTACTGAGTTCACATGTCTCATGTGGTGAAAATAGGGAGATAATCAATTTCAAGAACTACAAAAGGAATCCAATCGAATTTATTGAACGGGTGGAAGAAAGTCTAGCAAGAACCAGGGAGACATGATGGACGGTTATCAAGGGCATGATGGATGAGATGTTTAAGGAGGTCCACGATAATTGGTGGACGGCAGTACGACCGGACATTCACAATTTTGCCGAGTTTAAGGAACTTTTTAAAAACAAATACTGGTCTGAGGCGACGCAGCACATGGTACGGAATAATATTAGTAACGGCCGATTCGACCCGTACTTGGGACAATCTCCCATGGCTTATTTCTTAGGTAAGGTCAGTGTGGCGAGAAACTTAGAGCCTAACATCCCAGAAGAATGTTTGGTAACTCAACTAGCTTACCATTACGATGGGGAAATAACCAAAAGCAGACTGAGTGGGAGAATCAAAACGATACAAGATATGGCCGCTTTATTAGGTGAGTACGAGCGAGAGAAACGCTACGTACTAAATAGACAGAAGAACAGCCCGAATAATAGGAACTATGACATGAGAAATCACCAAAATGGGCCCCAAGGAAACAATGCACCGGCAAATAACCCGCCGAACAACCCAAATAATTTCCGAACATTCAACAACAATAATAACCAAAATTACCCAAGAAATAACAACAAAAATTATTACAGTAATAATAATAGTCATAACAATTCCTATAACCGAGGGAATGACCAAAATGGTGGTCACTACAACAGGCCCAACCACCAATATAACAATAACAACCACCAAGGGCAGAATCAAACATACAGGCGACGGGTCAATTACATCAGCGCCAAAAATAGAAATGATGGAAGACGGTGTTACAGAGGACCAAGGAGCAGAAACGCCGAGAATGAGAGAAGAAGCAGGGAACAAAGGAGAGACGCGCCCTTAATAAATCAGCCAAATAATGACCAGAGAACCCATATAGCTCGAATCAACTACATCATGGCTGAGGACAGGGATGACCAAGAGGACTATCGTGGAAACCATGAACCTAATCCCGGTTCCAGAAATGCTGAGGGAAGGAACAGACGGAACAAAGATGACTTAGAACCATATGAGTATGATCCGTACTGTGACGATCCCATAGAGAGATTTAACACCGCTTATAATCTACGGAATCCACTGGAAAACCATATTGGTGGAGCAGCCCGAACAGTGACCAATACAGGAAACGGATAAAACTAAGTCAAAATACTATCCAAAAAGGGACTGATGTTAGAGATAACCGACACAGCATTGATTTAAGAATAAATAATTATCTAAATTCCAAAAAAGTAAGAACAACTTACATCCAAGTGTGTGAAACTAAATAAGAGAAACAAGTTAATTTTGAAAAAAAATGTTTATAATGAAACATCATAAAAAACTTAAATAAAATACTAACATTCAACAAAAGTGATGACGTTACTTAACATCATTAAATAACCCTATTGTGAAAGGGAATCATAAAGAATTAACATGTTAAAAAAGAACCGACCAGACAGTCAAATAAAGAATGACAATGACGTACTAAACGGACAATCAATGATGAAAAAGGTATAAGTAAACCAAAAAACAGCTACGATGCTAATATTAATTATAAATGAGAAGTTAAATGATAACAAACAAAATAACTATCATATGAAGAAAATCAAAGAAACCATGCAAAAATGTTAAGAACATCGCCACAGACATAGAGAAGGAATCCAAATAAATCAATGAGAAGAGAAGGTCATGAAAAAAAAACAATAAGTAATCCCAAGAGCGTTTTATTATATTTATATTGTGAGTCGAAAATAGACGACTATTATTATTATTAGTATTGTTATATGATGATTCTATGTTGAGATACGTCCAACAGTCATTTGATTTTATTGAGCAGATAGGCGTGACCTCTGAACTCAAAGTGTGTATAAATGGATAGCAGAGTAATAGAGCCACACGTGCCCTCTGGCTAGTACCAATTTATATGGATGGGAGAGAAGAAAATTTTAGGGAGATAAAACATACAAGGGATAACACTCATAATAAAAGAGTAAAGGTGGAGAATAATATCATTTCAGTATCATGAACCATGAATTAATAAAGATAAACTAAAGAAGAAGATAACGATGGATGAATTCCATAATAATAACAACTTGATTTAATAAGCTATGTTGATGATTTCAGAAAAACAATCTTTATTTTTTGAAATAATCAATTTTGGCGGCGATGCATTATGTAACATGACATAATGCAAAATTAATGTAACATAAGATAGCACAAAATATCGCTAATGATTAATAAAAGAAAAAGCTGAAGGTAGGAAGAAATGTTAAAAAACTTATAACTTGAAGATTAATGACCCAACTACGAAATAACAATTGACTAAGAAACGGACTATGACTTGACCCAATAGATTGGAGAAAACAAGAAAATAGAAACAAGAAGGAAGGAACGAGAAACCAAGAAGTAACCCAAAGTATGACCACGATAATTGTAACCCCAAGATGTAACTAACAAATAATATGTAAAGTAAGTGCACTAAAACAGATAGGGCATAAATAAAATGTCAAATATATAAACTATAAAAAAAAATAAACTAGAGGTATCATATATGTTAAATGAAAAGCAAAGAAACATGAAGTTCTAAATGTAAGATAGGAAGCTAGAAATAAATAATACCCTAGTAAATAATAAACTAGTCAAAAACAAGTAAGTTATAATTGAGCTGAATAAAAACAATAAATAATATCAAAAGTGACCAATGTGGAATGAAAATAAAACAAATATTAATTACCAATAACCACACAGTGATACTAAACTAAATAAACAAACAATGTGTGAAATATCAAGTGAAAGTGATGATAAAGAAAGAAACCTCATATGTAAGGAAAAGTGCAGTGTAGGTGCATGTAGTGTACAATATAATAAGAAGCAGACTATAGTTATATAGCGAAACAATCTTTAATAGAATATTATATAAAAAAGTATGGAACTAATTGTACCATTATTGATTTAAGTGATAGTAAGTAAGAATAACAAAAATAAGGTAAAAGTTAAGTTATTAGAGTGGAAGATAGGAGAAGCAGACACTATATTTTAGTGAAGGAATTTGTAAGTGAGTGATATTGTGTAAGGTACTATAAAAAAAATTTTTTTACTATTATAAGAGCTCGTTATTGTATAAAACTATAGAATTAATTAACTTAGAAGATGGGGGAGATAGTAGTAAGAAACAAAAAAGAGTTAGAAGTTTAATTACAGGATTGAACCTGGTTAGAAATATTTTAATAATAAAAGGTGTGTTGTTAAGAGCACCAATGTTTTTTTGTTTATCTGTTTCTATAAAAAAGATGTTCAATGAACCAGTAAATAAAGTTTATGAATTGTAAGGAATGCTGAATGGGAATATTGTGAAACCTATGCTTTAGGCCTAGCATGAAGGAGAGAATTTTATAAGTTTAAAAAGAAAACGATAATCAAGGGTCAATTAGAGTATATAAAATGTTTAAGTAAGTAAGGGTATTAGATATAAAAATGTATAAATATTATTCAGTTTAAAAATAATTACAAAAGAAATATCAGTAAGAAAATAATAAAAAATGTTATTAACTAATCAAAAGAAACCATGAGGGATATCAAAATAATCTTTAGTAAAAAAGCAGAACAATGGTGTTAGTATAATTAATAGTAATACTAGCATAAGGAAGTACAGTATTCCCTCGCCAACCGCGGGGGTTAGGTTCCTACAAAACATCGCGGTTAGTGAATCCGCGGTTGGTGAAGTTAACTTTATATGGGAAAAGTAAGGTTAGGGGAATCTGAAACAAAGCCAGAAATATAAAATACTGTACAACTCTTAATTATACGAGGTGTGTTCATAAAAAGACCAAACGTTTTGAGTAAAACATCAACCCGCACAAACGACGCGCCAGGACTTTGCGCGCACTTAGCGATAGTTTTTGACAACAAACTGCCACTTATTGTGTTCCGCTGTTAGCAGTAGTCTTTGAGGTATATCACATTGAGTGATATACCGCTGCACACGCTGGCTGGCGGATTAGTGACAAAGCGATTAAGAAAGACCGCGAGAACAACGTGTGCATATGAAATTTTGCAGCAAAACTAGGTTAAAACTTTTCTGAGACATTCTGGTTTTCAATTAAGCATACGCGGAAGCCTGCATGAGGCGAACGATTAGTTTAAGAATTTTTAAAGAGGGAAAAACAATGGTTGGTGCAGATCAAAGCGATATCGAAGATCATGGGAAGAGAGCTCATGATGTGGTAATTGCAAATCATTGTTTAAATGCGGATACTTTCTGACAGAATCCATTTAAGATCGTAAAATTAAATTTTGATAGAAAAATTTAAATGTATCGTATCACTGAAAAATTCTTACTGTGTTTGTTGACGATGATCAGAAAGGGACCCCGTTTTGAAATCGGTAACAACTGCGTACCAATGCAAATGGTAATGACATCTTTGGAACACAATTGAAATAGCTCTGTAAAGATTTTACATTATTGTTCTTATAGTTGACTCATTGACAGCCATTAACCTGGCCACAGATGCAGCGCTCTCGTCGCGCCCTAACCTGTTCAAAACATCGAGCTTTTTCTCCAGCGAAAGTACATTCCTAGCCCTTTTGGCTAGCTTATCACCGCCAATTATGTTTTCCGAACGTTTGGAACACATTATGACGAAAGGATAGTTTATAAAAGAGTAAATTAACACTTAGATAATAAGAACAACGCACACTAAAAACTAAAGAACACGCAATACGTCATGGCAGAAGAGCAACGCGCGACTGACTGACTTCAATACGATTTGAAGGGATATGTGTGCACGAAGCGCTGCCTAGCGGATGCTGCTACAAACCGCGTATAAGCGAATTTCAGCCCCGCGGTTGGAAACTACTGCGCATTTATAAAACCGCGTATAAATGAATTCCGCGGTTGGAGAACCCGCGGTTGGCGAGGGATTACTGTAATCATAAATTAAAGGATTTTGACATATGTGAACAGAAATAAAACGTTAGATTATAACAATGTTATAAGATGTTGACCAATGAGAACTAGTATAATTTGAAAGGTACCTATGGCAACTCATGGTTGTTACGTAGAGTGACCGTTGAAATCTAATTACTTCATTATTGACCAGCATAGAGGGTGGATGTATGAAACCCTCGGAGCCAAATTAATTTTAAAAGCTTAATATTTTTCCAAATTTTTAAAGAAGAAGTGTAAGAAGACTATAATAAACAACCATGGATGAGATGACCAGTAATTAAAACATTTATAACAAATATTCTGGCCAAAACTTGGAAGGAAGTAAATCAAATTAATACCCGACTAATTCTGGAGGAAGAACTGAAGGGACCTAACTCAACCTGAGGAAGAAGATCGTCTACCAGAACTGATGGAAGCTGGATATTGGATTTCAACCATTTGAACAGGAATTTCAGCTAATCCAAAGAAGAAAGGACTCTTAGGCGTGTTCCAGAAAGAAGAAGAGGATCGCAAGAGAAGCTAGGACCAGGAATCGATGAGTATAAATTAAATACTTCACCCCAAACTTGACTTCAATTACCCATAGTAAACGAACTATATTATTTTCACTTCTCAGATCACAAAATTAACTTTTGGACTGAACTTGATTATAAAATCACTTTTGATAAAATATATCAATCACTGAATTTTGATCTTATACTAAAATAATTTTAAAAACATAACTTGCTAACAAGAATTTAACCAAGCGTGCACTATTTCTCATTGCCAATAAACTTACTTTTCATGTTTCAAAATATCAACTATTGTGTAATTTAGATATAAGGAATATTATAATTTTGTGCATTTATTAGTCTGTAATCCAACTTCTGTAGTCCAAAGGACTTAACCCTGAGATAATTTTATAATAAACAGAAAAAACAACATACACCATTATTAAGCGTCTCTACTATTAGAAGAGTGGATTGCCAACTGCGCAACTCGTAAACGCCGGAGCGATATTAAATGTATGTTTCATTTTAACTGTAATTGACCAATGATTCAAAGAAAGTGTGAATAAATCTTCGTACCGATAAAATCGTTGTATGTTTGATTATTTTAGCAAAGGTAACATAGGAATTTGAAAAATAACAAATAAAAATACTGTAGTGAACGAAGTCGACTCGGCCAAACAGCCAGAGCCAATCAGGTGGCGAGGCAGAAAAATTTGAACTGAGCGACGAGAAATACGGTCGACTAGTAAGTATTGAGACAAGGTATAAAACGGCTCGCTACACACTAAATAAATACCACAAAAGTAAATAATAATTAACCATACAGGTAAACCGCTACATTACAATATGCATAGAAATATGAAAAATTTATTTTAGGTCCATGTTTTTCGGTATCCAAGCCACTTATAGTATATAATTAGTAAAATAGTTTACCTTTTTCTTGTCCGTCTGGTGGCCTTTTCTCTATATTTCAATTGACGCGTTTCAGGGCATATGCCCCATCGTCAGGATATCCCTTGTTAAAGGTCGTCAATGGTTAAAATATTAAAAACACTGCACACACAATTCTACACACAACAATAAATATAATACAAACATAAAAACACATAAAATGCTCAGATTTTAGACACACACGATATCGATGGTGCGCACCACGACATGCTATAGTCGACTGCAGTGTTCATGTTGTTATATGTCGTGCACTATGGACCTTGTTCTGTATTCTTATCGCTGTGTCGTATAATAGATTGGACTGGAAATACAGCTGATCGTTAAGGATGACTTCTTCTGTTTTTTTATTTTTGTAAGCTTTATATATTTCGTATTCTTCAATAGCATTCATATAATTACCTTTTTTGCATATGTGGAGGGGTTGAAAGTTCGTTGTGAAATCAGTATAACTATGGTTGTTGTCCATCAGATGGCGCGCGTAATTTGACACTGTTTTACTAAATTCTTTTCTAGGTAAATGTTCTTTGAATCGTCTTTTAAAAGGTCTACCAGTTTGGCCAATGTAAAAGCTGTCGCAGTCATTGCATATTATCTTATAAACGCCCGTCCTGTCTTCAATTGATTTTGAATGTTTAGGTAAGAGTATCTTATTAATGTTATTATTAGTTCGGTAAGCCATTTTAATATTTATCCCACCGAATACTTTGTTTAAAATTTTGGGTAGGGTGTTACCATATTCCGATGCTATATACCTAATTTTATTTTTATTATTTTCTTGTAATTCTATGTTGTTTTTCTTTTTTCTGTGTTTCTTGACCAAATTATCTACGATTGATCTTTTATAACCATTGGTCTTAGCTATGTATTTGATCGTGTTCAGTTCTTCGTGAAAATCTTTGTCTTCTAATGGTATGGAAAGTAACCTATATATTAAACTATGATAAGCTGCCATTTTTTGAGAAAAGGGATGATGTGATTCAGCATTTATCGTGAGATCCGTGGTTGTCGGTTTTCGCTAGATGAAAAGTTCCAATACCAAATATACCGAAAACCGACAACCACGGATCTCACGATAAATGCTGAATCACATCATCCCTTTTCTCAAAAAATGGCAGCTTATCATAGTTTAATATATAGGTTACTTTCCATACCATTAGAAGACAAAGATTTTCACGAAGAACTGAACACGATCAAATACATAGCTAAGGCCAATGGTTATAAAAGATCAATCGTAGATAATTTGGTCAAGAAACACAGAAAAAAGAAAAACAACATAGAATTACAAGAAAATAATAAAAATAAAATTAGGTATATAGCATCGGAATATGGTAACACCCTACCCAAAATTTTAAACAAAGTATTCGGTGGGATGAATATTAAAATGGCTTACCGAACTAATAATAACATTAATAAGATACTCTTACCTAAACATTCAAAATCAATTGAAGACAGGACGGGCGTTTATAAGATAATATGCAATGACTGCGACAGCTTTTACATTGGCCAAACTGGTAGACCTTTTAAAAGACGATTCAAAGAACATTTACCTAGAAAAGAATTTAGTAAAACAGTGTCAAATTACGCGCGCCATCTGATGGACAACAACCATAGTTATACTGATTTCACAACGAACTTTCAACCCCTCCACATATGCAAAAAAGGTAATTATATGAATGCTATTGAAGAATACGAAATATATAAAGCTTACAAAAATAAAAAAACAGAAGAAGTCATCCTTAACGATCAGCTGTATTTCCAGTCCAATCTATTATACGACACAGCGATAAGAATACAGAACAAGGTCCATAGTGCACGACATATAACAACATGAACACTGCAGTCGACTATAGCATGTCGTGGTGCGCACCATCGATATCGTGTGTGTCTAAAATCTGGGCATTTTATGTGTTTTTATGTTTGTATTATATTTATTGTTGTGTGTAGAATTGTGTGTGCAGTGTTTTTAATATTTTAACCATTGACGACCTTTAACAAGGGATATCCTGATGATGGGGCATATGCCCTGAAACGCGTCGATTGAAATATAGAGAAAAGGCCACCAGACGGACAAGAAAAAGGTAAACTATTTTACTAATTATATAAAAATTTATTAACCAAAATGATTTAACAAGACAATTGTAAACCTTTAAAAACATAACACTCACAGGCGCAGTGTATCAAATTGAACAAACATACACTAATCTTCACTTTGCAATAGCTGTTGGCATACTAAATGCTGTTGACAGATAAACGGAAAGAATATGTTAAGCTACTGAGAGACATGTGGTGCTGTCATCTGTTAGAGACAAATGGAACAAAAAAAAGTAAGACAAGTATCAATCAGATCAGCCGCGCCCGACGGAAGGTTAAGTAGCAGTAGGTATTTGTTATTGACATGTGAGTTGATTATTGTATTATTTTGATGTTTAGATCTTTATATCATTGATCAAAGACTAAATAAGTTACTAATTTTCAAAAGCCCTTAAACTTGCCTGGTTTTTCTGGTATAAACCGTCTTGTAATAGGCCAGAACTGCATAACCTCTTAGTCTATCATGTCATGAAATCCTCTTCATTCACCTCCAGCACCATGTCTAATCATTCCTTCTTGTTTTCTCATTGGCGTGTGTTTTAGAGCCATATTCCATGAAGAAGAGTTTATGAGTTTCCCTTGTTTATAGTATATTATTTTTTGAAATTAGCAGTCTGCTGTTGTGTGCGTGCATGCGTGCATGCGTGCGTGCGTGCGTGTACTGTCCCTGATTTAATCAACTAGATTTAGTCTCTCATACATTGAAAATCTGCCACACGCCACTGTTCTTGGTAAGGTTGAGACAGGTGCTGAAGAAAGGCTGCCACAGATGTAACTGAAATATCCAACTGAGGCTACACCTGCTACCCACACCATACAGAATATATAACATATCCGTTTTGTATTCCAGATGTTGTATTTACACCAAACGTTACACTACAGGTTAATCTGAGCCCTCCTTCATGTGTCATACATCAGCACTACAAATGTTCCACCTATGAAAGCTTTACAGTGTGTCATTAAACTTTCGTATGTTGTATTAGAATGATTAGACTAGTATACGAGGTCTGACACAAAAATAACAAGACTGATGCTGTAATTTTTTTACTTCCATATTCCTTAAGGAATGGAAGTATGGTGATGGCAAAAAAAATCGTGTTCGAGATTATTGCAGATTGTGATTCTACTACACTCAAAACATGAAAAAAGTCGTTTTCCGAAAAGTGTCTGTGTGTGTGTAGATTTTTTTTCTATGGCAAACGATAACTGCCGCAAATTCAAACAGAATCAAATAATTTTTTGCATACAGCCCTGATTTGTAGAGTACTCGCGACCTATTGTTTTTGGTGAAGATCGGTTGAGGGAAAGGGGTAGTTTACCTGCAACGGTTTTTTTTTATCAAGGGAAATTTTTTTTTTGGCAAACGATAACAGCCGCAAATTCAAACAGAATCAAATAATGTTTCGTATACATCCCTGAATTGTAAAGTTCTCAAGACCTATTGTTTTTGGTGAAGATCGGTTCAGGGAAAGGAGTAGTTTACCTGTAACGTTTTATGTTTTAACAAGGGTATTTCCTATGGCAAACGATAACAGCCGCAAATTCAAACAGAATCAAAAGATTATTTGCATACAGCCCTAAATTGTAGAGTTCTCAAGACCTATTGTTTTTGGTGAAGATCGGTTGAGGGAAAGGGGTAGTTTACCTGCAACTTTTTTTAACAAGGGTATTTTCTATGGCAAACGATAACAGCCGCAAATTCAAACAGAATCAAATAATGTTTTGCATACAGCCCTGATTTGTAGAGTACTCAAGACCTATTGTTTTTGGTGAAGATCGGTTAAGGGGAAGGGGTAGTTTACCTGCAACGTTTTTTTATCAAGCGTATTTTCTATGGCAAACGATAACTGCCGCAAATTCAAACAGAATCAAATAATTTTTTCCATACGTCCCTGAATTGTAGAGGTCTCAAGGACTTTCGATTTTGGTGAAGATCGGTTAAGGGGAAGGGGTAGTTTACCTGCAACCTTTTACGTTTTAACAAGAGTAAAGTACTTGAAAATTTATTTAAACTTTTTCAAACAATGGTAATTGTTAAAAATAAAATAATTTTGTTGCCAGGCAATAAAATTAAAATTTTTTCATTTTAATGTAAATCATGTATAAGAGAAAATATATCACGCTTGGCAGGCGATATTAAGATTTAAATATAAATCTTAGAATAACATCTTGAGGTAAATTTAGTATAAATATTAAAATCTTAGAATATGGAAGTCATGTATGGTTCTCCATACCGATTTTTTATTTACCTGATATGTACAATTACTGGTGGTCGCCTTCAAAGTAGGACCCCATTGAGTCCGCACACTTCTGCATATGTTCCTTCCACTGCTCAAAACATTTCTGCATATCGCTTTCCGTCAGGCTGCGCAGGAGCTCCGCCATTTTCGCCTGTACCTCTTCCACCGTTGAAAAATGAGCCCCTTTTAGCGCCAACTTGATTTTGGGGAATAGGAAAAAATCGCACAGTGCTAAATCAGGGGAATATGGAGGATGTTCAAGGACTGTGATGTTTTTACTGGCCAAAAATTGTTTGACTGATAACACATTGTGGGCAGGCGCATTGTACCGGTGCAAGATCCACCCATTCTTCCACACAATTCAGGGCGCTTCTTTCTAACACGTTCATGCAATTTTTTCAAAACTTGTGTATAATATTGTTGGTTAACTGTTTGACCACTGTGTACCCATTCTGCCATAACGATGCCCTGGATATAGAAGAAAACGATAAGCATTGCCCTGAACGACTCATGCGTGCTTTTTTTGCTCTTGGGGAAGATGGTGTTTTCCAATGCATTGAGTGCCGCTTTGTTTCTGGATTGTACGTAAATGTTCACGTCTCATCAGCTGTAATAACACTTTAAAAAACTGGGCTTTCCATCAATCCGTTCCAAAAGGTCATAACAAAGTTCCGTTCTCTTTTCCTTCTGTTCATCAGACAAAACTTTCGGCACCATTTTTGCACACACCTTCCTCATGTTCAACTCTTCTTCAAAAATGCGTCGAACACTTTCTCTGTTCATATGCAACATTTCAGCAACAGCACGGACACGCAATCTTCGGTCTTTTCGTATTGTGTCTCGAACTTTTACAACGTTTTCGTCAATTGTTGATGTGCGTGGTTAGCCTGGACGGTCGTCATCTTTCACAGAGTCCCTGCCTTCTAAAAATCTCTTATGCCATTCAAAGACACGTGCAAGCGACACACATTTATCGCCATAAGCTTCCAACAACATTTGGTAAGTCTCTGTTGCCGACTTTTTAAGTTTCATGAGAAACCTGATGTTAATGCGCTGATCACTTTTCATATCCGACATTTTCCGGCGAAGCGTAAAAACACGACTGTATTCAACTTCTCTCACTGCGACTGAGTCAACTGAGCGACTTGTAACTTGTCACTGCGTAAGATTACAGTTCAAGGTCGAACACAGTGCACGCGCAATACAACACGATAAGTATTCCTTAGTAATGCTAATAGTCTCGTTATTTTTGTGTCAGACCTCGTACTGTTACCATAAATTGCACCAACACCATCATGTGATATGTTTGTAGGTTAGGACTCAGGAGAAAAACATTAATTTACTACAGAACTCTCTAAAAATTGAACAAGAAGAAGGCAGGGCATTGCGCAGCAAAATTTGTGACATGGTAAGCTTTTTGCATTCCTCTTCAGTAAAAAGTAAACAGGGGAGCCAGGAAAATTATAATTAAAGAAAAAGTAACGAGCACTTTTGAATACTGTTTATATTTAGTTGTATTTGATGGAAAACAGAAAGCTTCAACACCTCTTTCTGGTACGTTATTAAATGTACAGTAGAGGAATTTACAGTCATTTCATAAATATTTAAATATGCCAGCCATTTAAATATTTTTTAAATATTTAAATATATTTAACAGCCAGTGATTACACTTTTTTCCTTACATTGTGCTTTATTTAAACTATATTTTATATTGTTGACACATCCTGTATTTAAGTTATTGTTACTGTATTTATTCCTGTATACATTGAAAAGACTGTACTGTGATATATTAAAAAATGCAGGTATTTGGTCAAACACAAGCCTTTGAGTACACAACAACCTGATTAAACGAGCAGTATAATGTGTGAGTGACGTCTGTTAAGTGCATTAGTAAACCTAAACTACAGTAGAACTCCATTTATCCGAACTCCAGTTATCTGAATCACCAATGATATGAATCAATATCAGGAAAGTAAAACGTATGCAATTTATAAAAAAAAAAGTGTATTCAAACTGCAGTTGCTGTACTAACAAAAAACATCGTAAGTAAATGAAATTCATATAAGACTGTGTTAGCTATGATCATAGTTTACATACTGATCAGTACAATGTTTTGTTGCCTACTGTTCGCATTCTTAAAATTGAATGTCAAGGACGCACCCATCCCCTGCCAGGTCACTCACCTCTCTCACATTGACAGTTGATCAGTGTCTTGCTGTCTATCGTGTGGTGTATGTCATGCATTGTGTTTATACAGCACAGTATTTTGCCAATTGTGTATATAAAATGTCTTCTCAAAGGAAGCGTGTTGTATTGTCAATGATGGACAAAGTGAAAATAATTGAACAATTAAAAAAAATTAATGTCTGGCAAACAGTTGGCCAAAACTTATAATGTAGGTGCAGCCACTATTTGTGATATAAAATGAAATAGTTCTTTGATTTTGAACTTTGTCTCTAATTTGGAAAGTGAAGATGGAATGTCGTCCAGAAAAGTAATGAGAACGGCTGAAAATAAAAACGTAGAAGATGCAGTTTTTAAATGGTTTTTGCAGCAACGGTCCTCTCTCTGGCCTCTGTATTTGTGAAAAAGTAAAAATTTGCTGAAAACGAGTAACAGTTGGCTACGTAGTTTTAAGGCTAGGCATAGTATTCGGGAGTTAGATTTGAGTGGAGAAAAACTCTGCAGATAACAATGCAGCTGATAAATTCATTGTTGAATTTAAAATCATAACTAAAAACTACGATCCTGAATTCATGTACAGTTCCGCTGAAACGGGACTTAATTGGAAAGCATTTCCCTGTAAAACTTTGACTTCAAAGAGAGAAGCTAGTGCTCCTGGTCACAAAATTAGTAAAGAATGTGTGACAGTGCTTGCTTGTGCCAATTCAACGGGCAGTCATCGACTCCCATTGCTTTTAATAAGAAAATTGAAAAATCCTAGGGCTTTAAAAAACGTTAAAAACCTCCTGATCATATACAAAAATCAGCTGAAAGCGTAGATGACAGCAGCATTGTTCTCAGAATGGTTCGAGGAAACGTTTATTCCGGTGGTAACAAAATATCAAAAGGAAGTGGGAAAAAAGGGAAACGTGTTGCTTCTTATTGATAACGCACCAACCCATCCTTCAGTGGATCTGTTGTAAAGAAGAAACAGACGTTTTAAAGTGCTCTTCCTGCTGGCAAATGTAACAGGTTTGTTGCAACTGATGGATTAAGGCATAATAGAGTATATGAAACAACATTACAGAAGGCAACTTTTACGTAAGCTGCTGTTAGCAGATGAAGGTGAAGAAGGCACAGTAGCATACCATAAGAAAATTGATTTAAAGGATTGTTGTTACATTATAGCCAATTCATGGAATTTGTTGAAAACGTAACATTAAAGAGGGCATGGAATAAAATTAATGGAATTTCGACAAAACAACAAATCCAGGAAGAAAAAGAAGAGGCAATGAACAAGAAGGAAGAGGAAGAAAATGAAGGTGTATTAACTGAAGACATCCAGAAAATCATTGTACAAATTCCTGGGTATTCAGAGTGTGACGTGGAAGACAAAAACGAGTGGTTACAGTGCGATTCACCAGACCCTGAATATCAAATTTTGGACGATGATGAAATTATCCAAAGTGTAAACAATGAATCTCAGCAGGTGGATGAAGACGATGACAACATTGCTTCAGTGAAAAAGTGGAAAAGGAACCTACGGTGAGTGAGGCATTTGTTTGTTTTGACACTGCCTTAAATTAGATGGAACGGCAGCCTGAATATGACCATGTGCAGCTTCTTTCCGTCAAGCGTTTGTGAGACCTGCACGCAAACGAGTTTCTATGTCAATACAATTAACTTTGTGTGACATGTTCAACTGAAAAATTATAATTATGTGTATGATTTTTAACTTTTTTTTAGTAAAAGTGAACTTTTTGCAAAACACGTGTGACCTGGTTTTTATTAAGATACTGCAACAGTACGTATGTGTATGGTACTTTGCATTGCAGAATTAGTTAAGATAATTTATGTAACTTAAAATAAATAATCAATATTGTCAGTAGTGTAATAATTCAGATAGAAAGCTGTAAAAGGGAACAACGAATTTGCCTGCTTGAACAGGAAAGTCATGCCACACAGCTGCGTCTGTGTATATGTGTATCTTATGTGTGTGAGTGCGGCCAGTTAATTCCTGCAAAGCATCACCCCTAAAATAACATTAATCAATAAATAAATTATTTAAATTGTGATAAGTGTGTATAAAATATCACAAAACAAAATACGCCACAGTGTGAATAATATAAAGATGCATGCGTACACAAAAGATTGTGCAAAAACAATAAAAAGTGTAAAGACAGTGCAAATAAATGTAAATAAAACCTATAATAATTAAGATAGAGAAAAGCGGTTAACACACAGTTGTACATATAAAAATTACCGACCAGATGAATATCGGGTAATTTGCAAAAGACTTCGCATTTTGCGAAGACCAGTGAAATAAGTGTGTAAATAATCGTGTTTATAAAGGGACGCTACGACAGACCGATTCATGCAGAGACTTTTCGAGACATGATTTTTGCGCCCAAGAGTATAAATACGCGAGACACACCAGCCTTTTTCTCTTTCTTGTTCAACCACAGCGGCAGCCGGAGGCTATGCCCGACAACTTCATCACTTTCGTGAGATCACTGCTGCAGCCAGAGGCTATTACTGGAGACGAGGAAGCATCCAACTACAAGTATAGATTCCAGCTGTATGGTACGAGTCATCGGACTACCGAGAGGATCCGGAGGACGGGGAGCGAACTCCAGGACTACACCGACTACAGAGGATCAACCAGGATCAAGGACTCAGGACTATAGAGAATATCCTGAGGAATTACCACCACGATTAAGGTGAAATAAATCCATGTACTCATCAGAAACAATAGACTCGATTAAAGACAATAAAAAAATCTAAAAGGAAGACAATATAATTTCAAAAAGTGAAATTAATAATTTTTAAATGTAACTGTTCATTGTATAGTAATTTATAGTAATATTTGGATTTATGAAAGTATATTTTTGAAATGATAAGTTAACGAAGATATTTAAAGTAATTAATATGTCATAAATAAGAGATGCATATGCAATAATAATTTAAAAAGAAAAATTAGAGAATTTAATAAGAATTAAAGAAATTGAGCAAGTCGAGAGCAATATTATATCATAATCAATGTTATTTATAGTTATAAGTTTGTCTTTTATGTTTCTATGCTTAATATGAGATATTACTTGTATTTTATTAACAAGTATGTGTACTATAAATACACACACATACTAATGACGTTTTTAACTCGCAATATTTTTGAAATTTTTAATTAATAAATGTTTGAAAGATTCTACACAATTCACGTTGTTATTATTATTACGATTACACCCATTGTAAATTTATAACGTAAGTATCGTTGCAAATAAATTGTGCTACCAAACGTGTAGCTCGTTAACGATATAGACAAAATCGTTATAATACTGTACTCATGTAATAAAAATAAACAAAAGTGATTTTTGAGCAATTTTCGCGTTTTCTTTCATAACATAACCATTTTCTTATGTTTGTCCAAATTATCCGAATTTCTGTATATCCGAATTACATCTGGGACTCATTAGTTCAGATAAATGGAGTTCTACTGTAATTGAATTGTTAAGCACTGAAGGTGTCCAATTGAAATTTCCTTATTTTTGAGACAACTGTTCTAAATCTATTCTATGTGGCTGTTTTTCTTTCTCTCCATCTTCTGTCTCTCCCCCCTTTTCCAGCCTTCTTGCACCAAAAATTCAGAAATTCAGTGAGACAAATGTCAGCTTCTTTTGTACGTTAAGCGAGATACAACAAACACTGTTTTGTAGCTGATATCGCACACTGGATGCAAGAAGGCCATAAGTGCAAACAATTTGGAAATTGAGTTATGGCACAATATTAACTAATTAAAGAGAGCTGTATTAAATACA
Organism: Magicicada septendecula; assembly: GCA_034769895.1. Lineage (NCBI taxonomy): Eukaryota > Metazoa > Arthropoda > Insecta > Hemiptera > Cicadidae > Magicicada > Magicicada septendecula. Next base: position 63,082,014 of record CM068371.1, on the reverse strand, counting down.
ACAGAGACATTAGTGATATCATCAGAGATACAGTTGATATAAAAATGTGTCCTTATGCTGCTGTTGAAAATCTGGAACACACATTTTAATGCAATACAGCCGCATGTCACTTATGGCTGTATTGCATTAAAAGAATAAACTATATTTAGGAACGTTTTAAATGAAGGTGGCCATAACTGCAATTGTGCCCATATATGAGAGTAGCATAGTTTTAGTTTCTTAAGCTGGCAGCACTTGTTCCCTTTCATGCCTTTTTCTATAGCTTGCACATTTAATTAGAATAATATATGAATAAATTAAAGATTATTTTGTTGGATTGTGTTGAGTTTTACAGAATGTTTTCAAACAGAAAATTGCTGATTCAGGTGAAATTAAATGAAATAAATGAGGTAAGCTTATAATATATAATATTTTTGAAACAGCCTTGCTTCAAGTGTTCATAACAAAGTACAAGATGAACAGAAGACAAGAGGACAAAAACGAAAAGTAAGGGAAAATGAATGGAAGAGAAATGCAGCCAAAGTGAAACGAATAAGGTGAGACATACATAGACTCAAAGGGTAACCGTGTACAAGAAATGCTAATGAGAAAAGATTGCCAGGGGGATTGCCATTATAAGTGTAAGCAAATTCAAGATGACCAATGTGCTCATATTTTTAAGACGTTTTGGAAGCTTGTAGAGATTAAAAAACAATGATAATATATATCTACCTGTATGAACAGATCGAGGCCTCAATATCAGAGAGTTATAGAAGGCACTACAAGAAATGTAAATGATGAGTACCACTTTTAAGCAGATGGAGAAATATACCTTGTTTGTAAAAAATTCTTCATATATATATTATAAGTAGGAGACAAAATGATAAGGAATATTATCAAGAAGACAACAGATGGAATTGTCAAAGATGAAATTGGCAAACACAACAACCAACCTACACTAGAATCCACGCTTAATATATAATATGTTCGAAAACATATTAATTCTATACCACGAATTGAGTCTCTTTACCTGCGGAAACAAACAAGTAGAGATATGTTAGTGGTGGAAAAACATTAGCAGATCTATACAGAAATTACGTAAAGGAATGCCAGGAACAAGAAGATATGGAAATTACTCAGTCTACAGCAACATTTTCTTGACAGAATTTAATATTAACTTTGTGTCCCTAGAAAAGAGCAGTGTTTATTCTGTGATAAATGTAAAAATTCATATGAAAAAGAATTTCTACAATTTGAGTATGAAAATCATCGAAAAGAAGTTAAATTAAGCAGAGAAGAAAAGGGCGAACATGCAGCGCTTGCAAAGGAAAAGAACTGCCCTCCCAAATCTTTGTGTTAATGTTTCTGTTGTATATTATAAACGGTGGCTGTCACTTCTGAATTTTAGTTTATGATATCGGGAGAAGTACAAGACATTGGTATGTTTGACATGAGGGTGCTAGCAAAAGGGGTTCGAATGAAATCGGTTCATGTGTTTTTCATTTTTTACAAAATGAATGCAAAGGAGAGATGGTTGCTTTTAACTCCAAGAACTGTAGAGGACAACAAAGAATAAACACATTATTGCTTTATACGTGTATGCAGTTTTTGCGTGCAATATTTCAAGCATTACACATAAATTTTTAGTAACTGGTCACAACCAGAATGAAAGAGACCATTTGCATTAATTAAACAAATAAAGCTTGTAACTGGACAGTTGGCAACCAGAATCCAAACGGCTGATAAGAAAGGCAGTCCTTTTAAAGTGACAGAAATGGATACACCAGACTTGATGGATTTCAAAAATCTTCCAAAATTTTTTGGAACATCTTTACAGTAAGTGAAAATAATGAGAAAGTTTCTTGGCTGGACATAAGAGAAATCAGAGCAGATAAAGAAAAGCCTCTTCAATTTTTCTACAAAACACGCTTTGGCAAAGATTATAAGGAAATACACACACGAAAAAATACAAGAAGCAAGCCTTCATTACCAAAATTGAATTGCGCATTTACCTCTCCAACAAGAGTAACTTATGTTTATTCAAGAAATGAGATTTAATACCTCTCTGCCAAAGCAGAATTGTAAAGAGCAATTATAAGTCATTGTGTGAAAATCTAATCCTTACGCCATAAAATGAAAAAAAAGACGCCATTCAGATGAACATGACCTATAAGATTATTCGACATTTTGTAACGATTGAAATAATTTACATATTCAAAATAGGTGTTTTGTGTATTGTTAACCGTATTATCGTTATTAAAAGAATAATAACCTATAACAAAAGAATAATAATAACCGTTAATTATTACCTATTAGTAATAAAATTAATTTTGATTGTGTTTACTATATTTTGTTCATTACTTTCAGTAATCACTTAATTGTGCCTCTTGTAATAAATGATGTTTACTATGTTTCATTCATTAAAATGTTTAAAAATAACAATAAAGATAAATTTTAACGACTATAATTAAAAAAAGAATGAAGAAAACAGATAATGTGTACTGTTTTGATAGCACTTATGGCTGTTTTCAATAAAAACAAAATTCATTTCTTCAATATTTTTGTTGTTGTAAATATAAGTGCAAAAAAAAACAAAAATATATGTCATAGAAAACAAGAAAATTTTTATAAAAGCATTTAGAGCATTAAATTTTGTTAAAACGGATGAAAAAATGTTTTATGAATTTAACAAAGCTTATCAATTTTTAACAACTATTTGAAACTTAAAACTTGATTTCCCGCAAATGTGTCTTTTAGTACTAGTGGCCCTCTATGTTTCAAGGTGCGATATATGTTTTCTTTACTGTTAATGGTGTCCAGCACACAATATACGAGGGGGTACCCAAAAATTACAAAACAACCTTATCACCTTCAAAGGTACTCTCCATTACACTTAATACATTTGTCCAATCTGCGATCCCATTCCTGGAAACATTTTTCAAACTCATCTGTTGTGATGGCCGACAGCTCCTGCCTCGTTTTTTTCTTTACTGCTTCCACGTCGTCAAAACGTTGTCCTTTCATGTCCCTCTTCATTTGCGGAAACAAGAAGAAATCGACAGAGCGAGGTCAGGTGAGTAAGGGGCGTGGGGCAAGGGAGTCATGTTGTTTTTTGCTAAAAACTGGCGCACTGGAATGGCTGCGTGAGCAGGTGTATTGTCATGATGGAAAAACCAGTCCCTCGTCTGCCACAAATCGGGCCTTTTTTGTCGCACATTGTTACGCAATCTTTTTAAAACCTCCAAATAGAAAGCCTGATTAACAGTCTGACCTAGTGGGACGAATTCAGAATGCACTACCCCTCTCACATCGAAAAAACAAATGAGCATCGTCTTGATGTTTGATTTCACTTGACGAGCTTTTTTTGGGCGAGGCGACAATGAAGTTTTCCACTTGGCTTGACTGTTGTTTAGTTTCGGGGTCGTAACCATAGCACCATGACTCATCACCAGTACTGACCTTGGAAAAAAAATCTGGGTCGTTTCGGAGCTGGTCTTTCAATGCACGGCATGTTTCAACTTGATTCTCTTTTTGCTGTTCAGTCAGGACCCGAGGCACAAATTTTGCAGTGACCCTTCTCATCCCCACATCTTCTGACAAAATTCGCTGAACCGAGCTCCAAGTTATTCCAGATAACTTACTAATCTCTTTAATGGTCCGTCGTCAGTCTTCAAGCATGATTGCATGAACTTTTTCAACATTTTTGTCAATTCTGGAAGTTGACGGACGTCCAGAACGAGGTTTGTCATCAATTGACATTTCACCTTCTTTGAAACGAGAAAACCATTGGTACATTTGAGTTTTTCCCATAGCACTATCCTTGTAAGCTGTTTTCAACATCACAACAGTTTCTGTGGCGTTTTTCCCAAGCAGGAAGCAAAATTTCACAGCAGCGTGCTGTTCACTTAAATCCGCCATGACAAAAAACGAGGAGCAAGCGAAACTGCTTTTACAAAACGAATTACTGTGACCGGACACAACCTTCCCAGGCGACAACAATGACGGCACTGAACTCGGAACGAGTTGCGCTACGCTTGCCTAGCGGGAGAAACGCGTACTACGTAAGCTCCGCCAATCGCAGCACTATTCCGGTTATTTTTGGGTACCCCCTCGTATACCCTACAGTGTTTGATGTTACTGTGAACATGCCAGACCAGCCAAAGCCTATATATTCTGTACGTTACAACTGCCATTTTGTTTTATCAAACTGGTGTATTATTAAGCTAAATGTTTTATGTATATTACTTTCTGAACACTAATGTCAGTACATGTATTTGTCATGGAAATTTTGTAATTGCAGTTTTCAAAAAAATATTTCTTTTGGTGTATTTTGAATTCAAAACTGACTTTAACGTCTGTCTGTCTTTGTATATATCATGCCACATAAACACATACAGTTTAAGACATCGGCTTCATATTTTATCAAATTGGCCAGCTGATTTTGTGTTCCAAGAAGCTAAAAAGCATGCAGAGAGGACTGTATGAACAGACTACAACCATGATAGCAAAGGTCATGTAAACCTTCAATAAACTGTTGGAGGACATGTTGAGAAAATAAGCATATCATAGAGTCTTGTCTGCAAACTTTGCTGCAAATTTTATACTGCATTTGTTGATTGGTAGATAGTGTGTCAGAATTAGTCAGAAACTGCATGTAACTGCAAATAGAAATGTAAACTTAAGGATAGAATAGAAATGTCTCTGCAAAGGTTTTCACAAGTTTGCAACAATCATTTGCATACACATTAGATTCTCAGTAATGTCTTTCATTCTCAGTAATGTGACAGAGTTTTATCTGCTCGTAGTGAAACTGAACAAATGGGAGTTTGTTGCAAAAAACTGTACTAAGCATTATCTCTTGTGAAACTGACACAATCAGTTGCTCTGTGATCAGTGTATGCGTGGGGGGGGGGGTTACTCAGCATGGTATCCAAAGCTCTGTCTTCCTTTGAACACACCTTGTACAGTATCATAAAAATTAAATGTTATCTTTTCGTTTCAAATTTTCTTAAGTGTGGATGGTTGTATCCACTAGAACACTAGAATGTACAAGGTTTGGCTGTTAAATAACTGGACTGTGCTTGGGTGTACTGTATGGATCACATATCAGTGATCGGAGAGGATATGTCATTAAACTTGAGCCATTCTGAATTTAATGAGTCTATTTGTAACTGTCACAGGTGTGAGGCAGGGGTGTATTGTTATGAGAGCTTTACAACTTTAGAAAAAAAATGTTGTAACTGTGTTACCCTGAATAATAGTTAGCGTGAAAACTGAACACCATGTTGTACTCAAGCTTCTAGTGAAATTATAAAAGAGTGCAACAGACTGTTTTAGTTTATAAAAAAAGAAGTGTTCACGGATGACTGGATGTCATGTACCCAAGTTTGTGAGTGGTACGAAAGATTTAGTGAAGGTCAGGAAGAGGTGGAAGACCAGGAAGCACCCAGGTCAGGTAACCACATCAAAAACTGATAAAAAGATACAAAAAATAAATGACTGTATGAAATGACTGTCTCCTGAGTATTAGGATGATCATGAAATAGTCAATATTGATATAGAAACGATCAGGCAAGTATTACATGAAAATTTAAACAAGAGTAGAGTCTGTCATAAAATTGTTCCAAAAATGCTAACATTTGAACAGAAGGAGCTTGACGAAAGAATGTGTGTTATGGTGTTTTAAAAACTACAAAAGCAGTTGAACATTCTTGAAAGAGTCATAACATGTGACAAAACTTTTTCTATTCTCTCTGATAAAGAGTAGCCTAAAAAGGACCCATTTTTAATACATAGAAGAAGTTTAACCAAAAACGAACAAACCTAATAAAAAAGCTAGCATACGATCAACTGCAGCAGTGATTTCAACAGTGGAAAATTTGTAGTGTATTCAAGGGGATAATTGTTAAAATGTAATATTTTGTAAATAAACCACATTTATGAAGCCAGCCTAGTCAGTTAGTAGCCATATCTTGTATAATTGCATACCAGTATATACTAATTGCATATGGTTAAAATATTCAACATATTTATCATACTAATTACACTATACAAGAGATTTCAGAATTACAAAATACGTCCATTCTCCCCACTTGATCATGTTTTGTCACGTATATCTGCCTTTAGCATACTCTAGTTGAAGACCATACCTGTTCAAATTAGGTGCACAGTCCTGATAGTTGTTTTTAGGGTTTCCTCTTCGTTTTCCTCTGTCTGACTCCTATTCTGTTATTTGGAGATCACCTTCTTCCATTATTCCAGAATGACCATATATTAATCTTTTCTATTTGGAATCTTCTGTAAGTGTTCCCTGTTATTTCATTATGTTCCTTATTGAATTATCACTTATTCTTTCTATCCAGGACTTCCTCATCACTCTTCCAGTATTCCGTTCTGTCAGTAACAGCCTCTTTTGATTCAGTATGTCTGTTGTCTACTTTTCTACACTGTATTTATAATGTTCCCAGCAGTGATGATTCTGTGGATCAATATTGCAGCATTGTTTTTATTTACTGTATTCATACTCTTTTGAAAGTTAACATGCTTATTACCCTTCAGCCATTACAAGTTGATTTCTTTACACCCTAGATTTGACATATATTCAGTTTATTATTGATCCTTAACACCAAAACCTTTCAACTGTTTTAATAAGTACCACTAGTGTATAAATTGTCTTGCTCATTATCCATGCACTTGGTTTTATTATAATTACATTTAGGCATTTATTTTCTATAAATTTCTTGCAATTGTGATTAGACTGTTCCTCGTTCAAATATTGTAAAAATCCCTGCCTGGTGCCATTTCTGTCCCATTTTCCTACCATGTACTGGACCGTCACTGTACTATGGTTATCAGGAGTGCCAAATTCTCTTGTGTTTGTTCAATATTGGAGAAAATCTACTTCCTTGTTGTAGTCATATGATTATCCACAGTAAATGATCAGCCAATTGACATTGATAAGATCAGGTTACAATGCTGTTTTGTTCATAAGTAACTTATATATAGGTATCAGTGACAAAAGTTAAGAAAGATTATGACAAAAGTCTGTTATTTGTGTTTTTATAATTTTTGGAATGTGTCACATCAGTAAGACGAGGATTTCATTTCTCTGCTTGTCTCCAAATTACTCTCAGTCAAAAAATACTTCCTACATAATGCAAACAGTTGTAGTTATAATTGAGGTATAATTTTTACTTTTTTGAGCATGTATTACCACATATTAATAATAAATAATATTTTTTATTTTCCAAAAAAATATTTATTATTAATAATTATAAAACAAGAATGATTGTGAGGAATATGAATATGACCATATATTTATAAGTGAATATTATAGAAACTCGCAAAACTAATTACAAATTATTCTTATTATTGAACGAGTAAAGCAAGTCTCAGTTATTACTAGACTGTTCGGCATTTGATTGTCTGTCTTTTGGTGTATGTCTCATGATAACTTTCTCCCCCCTCTCTCTACATCCCCCTCCCCTTCTATGAAGCACACTGTCTTCCTGCTGCAATATTCCACCAATTCCAGCTTTTCGAAAGCATCTCCACTCTCCTGCTTCCATTATTGGGCCATATCTTTCTCACTATTTTCCTTTCAAATAGTCTCAACGAATTTATTGATACAGCCGTGAGTGGCCATGTTTCAGTTCCATAAGTCACGACTGGTCTGATCAAGCTTTTGTGTATTTCATTTTGGTTTTATGAGACAGAAGCTTGGACTTAAGAAGATTAAGATTTGCATAATATGCTCTATTGCCAGCAGTGATTCTTCTATTTATTTCTTGTGAGATTTTGTTCTCTTGTTTTTGAGATTGGCCCCTCTCCAAAATAGGGAGCAAGAGTCAAAAATGTAAGGGGTCAACATTTTTTTTAAATTGTGTAAGTCTGTCTCAAGGTTGTCAAATTAAAGGGAATTTTAAAAAACTAAGAATTCACTTTTATTCTTAAATTAGAGAATTTTAACTAAAATCTGTATACAGTTTGGGAAATTTCAATATTTTTTACCTCAGGGCCTAAAAAGGGGTCAAAATTTGGAAAAATTGTAAAAATTCAGCCAGGTGTCAGACTACAAGGAATTTTAACAGAAATCCAATTGTTTGGAATTTTTAGCACTTATTGATTTCCCTACATACAAACATACCCTTGTAATCTTACTAAACCAAAAATAGTAGGGCAATCAGTATTTTCATAATTTTTATGACAATCGAAAATTATCTAATATCAAAATTTATCCAATAATAAATTTACTTTGTTCACATTGATGTACGAATTCTGCAGCTCACTATTATTCTCCAGCTAGTTATTATTAGTACATGTAGTTACTAGAGCATAAGTAGAATTACATATATTCTTGTAATGTTTGTAGGAAGCAGGCAAAACAAGCATGATGGAAGAATATTCTCAGAAGATTGAAGAGATGGAGGCAATGGTAAGTTTGACTACTTGATATTGCCTTGTTTTTGTGATGAGAACCAACATTACAAATGAGTACCAAATAGTGTCTGCTATATTTTTTACCCTTGAAGAAATCTGTGACAGTATTAACTTACAGTAGATTCAAAGACAATGCAGGACAGCATTAGTGTTTGATAGTAGTTACAGACACCCAAAGAAGTGATATTAATTTTAGTGTTATTCCTCCTCCTCCTCCTCCTATAGTGCTACAGCCCTAATTCTAGCCTTGGCCTCCTCTATCCAGACCCTCTACCTCTCTCTATCAGTAGCAAAGGACTTCCATCCTCTTACTCCAACATCTCTTTCGATCCACAGCAACAGCATCTTCCCATCTTTTCCTCGGACGGCCTCTTGGTCTTTTACCATCCATACTCCCCATAAGGATTCTTTTAGATATTTGTTTGTCGTCCATTCTTATAATATGGCCAGCCCATTGTAGCCTCCTCAGTTTTTTGTACACTTCTACCATTGATTCATTGAAATTACAATATTACTCATCATTATGCCATATCATCCATTCCCCATTTCTATATATGGGGCCCAGGATCCATCTCAGGAGCTTCCTTTCAAATACCTTCAGGCATTCAATTGTTCTTTGTGTTAATATCCAGGTTTAACTACCGTAGCACAGGATAGGCCGTATGATAGTTTTGTATATGCGTATTTTTGTCTGCCTATGAATAACTCTTGACTTAAAGGTGGTGATAAGCATGAAGTACACCTTGTTGGCTAGAGTTATCCTTCTCCTTATCTCTGTCTCATCATTCTCATCTTCAGATATCGTCGCTCCTAGGTATGTGAAACCTCCGACTGCTTCTGTACACTCTTCTTCTATAATCAAATTTTGCCTGAGCCAGGTAGACCTTGTATGACTTACCATTTTGGTCTTATCCACATTTATTGATAGTCCTACATTCAAGTGTTAGGTACCTTCACATGATTAATAATACAGTGCACATATAGGACAGACAGGAGTGATAACAATAATCAATGGTGGTAAATCAGTATGAAGCAATGCCGGAATGTTTTTTAGTAGTAAACATGCATGTATTATCATATCAAACTGACAAGTGAAGTTACTGTATTTTGAAATTAGGCATTCCCTTATGTAATTCTTAAACAGCCTAGTCACGGGAATATAATCTAGAAACACACCTGGCATTTATTAATTATGAAAAAGCATTTAATCGAGTTAACAGGGATATGTTGTGGAAAGTCTTAGAGAGAAGAGGTTATCCTCTACATTTAATTAGAGTGATCAACAACTTACATGATGGCATGGCTATTGTGATATGTACTGAAAGAGGGAAGACTGACCCAGTGATGGTTAATAGAGTTAACTCAGACAAAAGTGCAGTCTTTCTCCTACATTGTTTAATGTATACTTGGATGATATGATCGGACAGTGGAAAGTTGAAGTCAATCCAGGGATAAACTTACATCCTGCCACCACATGCATAAATACTCTGTTATTCGCTGATGACCAGGTGATACTCCAGAAGAGCAAAGATGCTTTCCAGCAGTCGATATACCACTTGAACTGTGTGTATGGGACATATAATTTTAAAATATCTCAAAGCAACATGAAGATTATGGCCTTAAAGGGAAATTCCCAATCCGTTCCAAAATAGTTATTGGGGATAAGATTTTAGAGCAGGTGTTGCACTTTGTTTTTCTTAGCTGTGACATAAGTTATGAACATGATGATGATAAGAATAAAGAAGTAAATAAGTATCAGATTATGTATGGTACAATGCAACGAACACTAAGAACCAAAACAAGAACTGATACTAAAATTAAGTTCTATAAAGTAATGGCAGTAGCTGTTCTTACATATGCTAGTGAAACATGGATGATAACTGAGAAAGAAAAGCAGCATATACAAACCACTGAAATTCATTTTTTAAGGCACGTGAGTGGTTTTCATCTAAGGGATCAAATGCTTAATGAACATATAAGGACCAAACTGGGTATATTCTCCATTAATGGTAAGATAGAAGAACAAAAGCAGCAGTGGATGGAGCACATCTACAGAATGGACCACCAGAGGCTAGTAAAGTGCGCTGTAGGCTACAAACCAGTTGGCAGATCTGTGAGTAAATCCTGGATTAGATGGCTCCAGTGAAGATGGAACAGGCTATAAGCTTATGCTGTGAAATGACATGACGGTGACAGCTATAGACACAGAGCAATGAGTAAATGGACTGGTATATTATGAATGGGGGTGGAATGGTAAAAGATCTAAATCTTTTACTGTTCTAAGAAAATGAAAGACACTGAGATTGTATAACTAGAGAAAAGATAAGTAAAATTTTGAAAACATAAGGGGATGAATGATAGACATAATAAGAAACTGAGAAGAAAAATAAACGTAGAAATTAAAATGTCACTTCATGAAATGTGCTTTGAAAGTTACAACACTGATGCATGTAACAGGAAGAAAGTAGATAGCGAAGATAGCTGTACTGCCGTATGCATGAATAATTATAAAATTATTTAAATGTTTTGAAAATGAAGAATACATCAAAATCAAATTGAAAGAAAATCTGAAAATCAGTGAGTTGATTGCACAAGGAAGAAGAGTTTCTAAAGTTTAAAATAGTGGGACTTTGGAAATAAGAAAAATTTGCAGTAGAATGAGCACTAAACTGTTGATTTCCTTCATTAAGAATGGAGACCCAGTAAATTACAGGGCTCAGGGCTTTAGGGGAGGTGTACCTTTATTGTGTTGTTTGAGGTTTCTTCAGTTGGATAAGTCTTGAGTTGTTTTGGGGTAAATGAGAAATGAGATAAATGGAGAGGGTAGTTGAAGGGGGAGGGGGTGATTTTTTGAAAATTACTGAGCAATTACATATAAAACTATTACTCTGTGAAAGTGTAAATATCATTATTGGTGGGGTTTGGTTGAGGAGGAGGGATGATTATCTGCATAGTTCAGTTTCTTTGTAAGAATAAAATATTGTTACGACGGTCTACTTGATCATCGTAGGTACAGTGGAAACAAAATACAAGACGCCAATTAAGTCACTAATCACCAGCTTTAATTTTCACAGTTAAACAGTTCGTAATTAACAACACTGTCTCTTACAACAAGTCAGATAAAAATTGTTCACACGCCATAAAATGTCTAATAATAGAGTTTCACGCAATTATTAACACAATACTACTTCACTTCGACAATACTCAATCCGCACTATCGGAAATCGCTCACGTAACTAACTGACAACCCGGCTGCTGTGGCATTATATAGGCCCGCAGAGGTGCAGTACAACTATGTCTCCTTACTACACTCTGCGCCGGCGGCTTAATGCGTATATCTAAGTGTTCCTGGAACTCACTAGAACCACCTACGTGAATGATGCAACACAAGCCACACTGGACAGGGGGAGTGGAGAATGTTCTGGATTGTTCGGTATGCTTCTCGTAACAATATGTAATTTTTATAGATAAAGTGACTCGAAAATAACATTATATTAAACGACTACCCCACCATAATAACAAAAATGTCTATAAATAATCTATAAATAGTGAAAATAGAGTGAGGGTGGGGGATATTTTTTAGAAATTATCGAACTGAATTCAAGTAAATGATTTTTAAATATAAATCTCAGAGCACAGAAGTCATGTATGGTTGTCCATATCGATATTTTACTGTGTTGTATGACAGTATTGTCTTATCTCTTACTACATAACTGGCTGATATCTATTCTTAGAGTTCTGACTGTATTAATAATTAGTGTTATGTTGTTGTTGTTATAGATTATGAAACTGCAGGATTCGGTGAAGTCAACAGACGAAGCCTCAGTAAGTACTCAAAGCCAAAAGGATTCTGTTTCCAGTGGCAAAAGCTGGTCACCGTGGTCTAACAAACAGGCTCCTTTTCGGCGACACATTCACGATGTTTAGCATGATGTGTTGTCACTTGAGATAGATCATCATCTGTTTAGGCATTTCTCTTGCTAACATAATGCCAGATCATCATATGTTACAGTTCTTGTATTAGTGTAAACAAATAACTTTGCTGTAATGCCACTACTTTAACACATAGATTGTATTTCTTAAGGCTGTGCTCCCCACCGAATGCTATAATATTTGCGCGATATCGCAGCAGCGATAGATATACTCCAACGCAAACCAAAACTAAAATTTATAGCAGTCGTCATCGAGATGTCAAAACGTGTAGTGTCTCTCCTTTTATTAACTTTGGCGTTAAAACGGAAAAAGAGGTGCTGGTTGCATGACATAAATGTTAGTAGGGACAGTTTTGGTGAGTTTCATCACTTATTTGATGATCTGGAAAAGGACGACGTTAAGTTTCGTCAGTATTTTCGTTTATATAAAGAACAGTTTAATGAAGTTTTGGGACTTATTGAAGAGGACATTCGGAAGAATGACACCAATTACAGGAAAGCTATTCTGGCCAAAGAGCGACTAGCAGTTTGCCTGAGGTAATTCGTCTCAATTTACCTGTGCATATGTTATTCTAAGAGTAATAAGCATCAGTAACTATGACCTTTTTGCATTGATTTAAACAACTTAAAATTACATGAATTAAATAAACGCATATAAGATTCAATAAAAATTATTTATTAAAAAAATATTACAAATTAATATTACAAAATGTACGGTATTATTACAAATTATTACAAAAAATATTACAGATTTTATTAAAATGGAATGTCATCTTGATTTTGGTGATGAATAGGGATTAGTGGCTGGAGTTCGGATGGTTGGAGGTCACACTCGTTGAGGACCATGACTGGTTACTCAGTGGTGAGGGCACCGCCGAGGAAAAGCCTTGGTTACTCATTGTAGAGTACTGTTCAAGCATAACCTCCTCTTGTGCGTTCAGTACCAGATCGTTAATTTGTCTCCTCAACCGTATTTGTTTAAGAGCCGGTAATTTTCTGGTAGTCTCCCACATACTTCTAAAAAACAAATCCAAATCGTCTGCTTTGTCACTGTTGAGCTCCAAAAAGTTTATTACTTTATCCACATCACTTTTACCATTATCGGGGCATTTCCGTTTTCGCATTACACTCGCAGATGTAGATGCAGTTGACAATGGTACCTCAGAATTGTCACTTTGTTGTTCCTTTGGAGCTACCTCACCTAGGTCCTCACCCTCATTTTGAACTTCAGCCACATCTGGGCCTATGTTCCCTTCCGTCCTGAAAGTAAAAAAGCTATTTACTAGACGTCTTTGGGCATTTACTATTTAGGCAGACAAGCCTAAATAGTAAAGACAAGGCACAAAGATCAAGTCAATGTATCAGGATACATTTATAGGACATAAAACGGTGATATCAAGAAAAGCTTACCGTCGAAAAGCCATGCAAGGTTTTAGAAACTCCAAATACGTTTTGTAATGCCAGGATTTCACATTTTCAGCCTTCTGTCCACTTCTAGTGGTTTTTGTTTTCATGGCTTGCCTTAGTCCATCTCTCAGACCTTTCCACTCCCTCTTAACAGTATCAACTGAAAATAACAAAAACGTACAATTGAAATCTTCTTCATGAGGAAAAGCAATTTCTTTTGTTTCAGATTTCTAGTGACCGGAGATACTTTCCAAACTATAGGATTTAGTTACAGAATGGGCGAAAGGACGGTTGCCTCAATCGTCGATGAGGTCTGCAGGGCTCTGTGGATTCGTTTAATGCCGATTGTCATGCCTGAACCTACATCAGAGATGTGGCTGAAACAGAGAAGGCTTTTAGAGAAAAGTGGGACTTTCCATACTGTATAGGGGCGATCGATGGCAAACATGTGCTAATTCGAAAGCCAGGAGGAACAGGATCCATGTACTGTAATTACAAGAAGACTTGTTCAATTGTTCTGCTTGCTGTTGTTGACGCAGACTACAAATTTATTGCAGTTGATGTAGGATCGTGTGGAAAGAACAGCGATGGCAGTGTTTTGGACCACAGCAACCTGGGAGAACACCTGAAAAATCGAACTCTTAGAGTCCCTGCTGACAAAAGGCTGTTAAATCATAGACTGCCTTTCGTCATAGTCGGGGATGAGGCCTTCCCTCTGGAAACCTATCTTCTACGACCTTATGCAAGAGACAGGTTGACGCTTGCTAGAAGAGTGTTTAATTACAGGCTCTCCCGAGCAAGATAAGTAAGTGAAAATGCATTTGGTATTCTTGTGCAACAATGGAGAATCTTCCAACGCCCTTTGCAGTGTAAGTTGGAACTGGTCGACAAAATCATAAAAGCATGCCTTGTTCTGCATAACTACTTAAGGAAAGACATAGACGGGACCTCATGCGGACAGGAAGAAGTTGCTGATGTAACTGATTCTGCATTAGCAGAGCTGCCACGCCTTCCAAAGAAGCAGTACAAATCACTCACACTGCAAATTCGAGATTATTTCACGGAATATTTCATTTCACCAGAGGGGAGTGTACCTTGGCAGTTGGACATGGTTAACCGTCAATAGTAGGCTATAATGGGCAAACTATTTTGGGTTAAAAATAAAGTTCAAGAGTGTAAATAGGGTTTGCACTAACCTAAAACAGTATTTAAGCTGTGTGCAGATATTTGTGTTTAAAGAATAGTTTTCAATGTAGATTAACATATTATCTTCGAAGGTAAGACAGGATTTAAAGTTAGAAGTAGCTTCTTGATGTGTTTTTATTATATTTATGTAGTATTTATGGAGTAAATATTATGTAGTAAAAATTTACAAAATTATACAATACATTTGAAATATAAATTATTAAAACCTTACCGGTTTTGTTCAAATTCTTTGCTGTCACTTCCCAACTCGTGGTCTTCATGTTAATGTTTTTGTAGTCTGGACTAGTCGTTAACCACAAACAAGGATGACTTTTCACTTCTTCTATCAGAGCCTCCATATTCATGGTTTCAAACGTAGTTTTTTAACGGTTTTGAACGATACAATAAAATGATGTGCGTTGGAAGCGTCGGTTTCCTGCAAAACTGTGCCTTCAGTGGTGGGGTAGGGAGGGACTAGGGAATGTGTGTGCGCATGCGCCAGCTCTGCTATACGCGATAAATATATCCAAGCCAGGAAGGTGGACGATATAGCTTTGCTTCGTAGCTTATAGCACACTATAAACTATACCCAGTGTGCGGTGCAGCATTTCGTTAATGCTGCATTGACTTTGCTATATAGTATAGCTTTATAGCACTATGGAGTATAGCATTCGGTGTGCGGCAGCCTTTATGCAGCTTTGCTTTTTGTAACAGCCTGTCAATTTTAGACTGATCAGTTTTAACATTCTCTACAGTTTAGTTTGGTGGTCATCAGCTGTTCAAAAACTATATTAAGTATTAAAACTGTGTACCTAGAATACACTGTTTAATATAGAAAAAATCATTAACAATATGAAATTTCCTATATAAAATTATGCTAAATTCTTGCTCTTACATATATATTTCTTTCTATTTTGTACAGTACCATATGGAAAATAATTGTACATAATATATATATTATTGTACATAATTATTGTACAATAATTTAACGAAATTATTGATTTTTGTTTGTAGATATATATTTTGTTATCATAAATGATAATGATAAATATCATAATATATCATAATTCGATATATTCTTATTTGTACAAAAAATTATCAATTTTGTTGTATTGCGTGATCAACATGTATTTTGCAGACACAACTGCACTGTTATCCTTTGAAGTCACTCATTTTTCTTTGCGAGTGGCAGGGTAGAAATTTAATAATAACAGTAAATTTTAGCATTTGCAGAATGAGAAATACACTGATCTTCTGTTTGAAACAACGAATGTTTAATGGTTTGAAATAATATTATGTATTTGGATTATGTTACCCATGACGCGTCTGTTGATTAACTAATTACAAGTACAACACCACCGACTCGGAACACAAATTGTTCACATAATTTGCTAACACAAACATCCTCTAAGAACGTTACCAGCTGTAGAACCAGTGGTACCAGTGGTAGAACTGCTGCCTCTGGTCTTGCTCTGGGTTTCGTTCGGAGACTCACCTCCTAGGTACTTCGGTGCCTCTAGTGCTGTTACAAAATCTTCCTCTTCCGCCCCTAGGACCGTTCACCATTTAACACCTTTAAACTTGTGAACAAATTGTTACACAATTGAATGCTGTGTTCCGAGTCTGTAGTGTTATACTTGTCATTAATATTATGTACATTCTACAATCAGATAGTTCACTCATTCTGCCCACTGCCTTCCTCAGTAACAAGCATAAATTCATAGTTAAAATTGAGGATAGACTATAATTCAATGAGAAAACATCTGATATACATAGAAAGAATTTGACACTGCAAGAAGCCATTCATGTTTCACTAGTGATAGCAAAATGTGGCAGAATTCCCATAGTCAGCTACATCTGCCTTGATGCCTCGTTTGAACAGTTGTATGAACTCCCATTTTACGTGCTTTGCTTTATTACAGTTATTGGATAACTTGTAACAGCTCCACAGAGTGTGTATCAGATGCATGGATTACAGTACCAAGTTATTTGTTTACATTATTTGTTTGTTTGTATATAACATGGCTTGTGTCATTAGTGAACTTACTTATCACCTTCAACCTTTTTAGTGTTTCTCAACACTGTTAATTTTCAGTATAGTTTTTTCTGTTTAGTGGTGATTTCTTCTCACTCTTTTCTTCCGATATGTATTTATTGTTAATAATATTGTGTTATTTTAATATAAATAAGTTACTTAATTTATAGTATAAAATTGTGTGTGTGTGTGTGCGCACGCGCGCGCGTGCGTGCGTGCGTGCGTGAATTCTGTTCTGCTAAATTACTTGGGTGATAAGGTGATATATGGGTGATAATGTGATAAATGATAAATGACAAAGTGTGGGTAAACATAGGAATATAGGTAGGTATTCAGAATGCAGAAGATGCCAACATAACCTATAAATACATTTTGTGGCTGTAACCATATATCACAGTTGTATAGATATATATATAATTGACAAAATAAATATTATATTGCTTCACTTGGCAATTAGAAAAGAATTGCCACATTAAATATTGTTTATCACACTATTTATTAAACGTCTAAATATTGAAAATATAGAGAACTAAAGTCCGTAAAATGAACGGTGGTGGTTGGGACAGGCCAGACCGACTTTCACCTTCACTTACACACATGCAGCAGATGATACCTGGCCCTTGGTGACCGCCGTGACTCACAGACTGGACATTTCTAAGCGCAAGAGCATTTTTTTACGTTGCTAAAAAAATGCAAAACCATTATTGTTTTTGAATTCTGCATAAAATTCTAAGAAAAATGATACCAAACAACAACTATCAACAAGCAATCACTGTCCTTTACAGTCATAATGAGGTCAGTATCCTGTTATGAATCACTGTTGTAATCACACGTCGTCTGTTCAGTAAACAATTTTTTTTTTGTAATTTTGTACGAGTAAAATTGAAATTACTGTAGTTTATATACTTTCATGTTTGAGTCGGAATGTAACTCCTGAATTTGTGTTTAATTATTGGGTTAATTAATGGTTTTAAGGCGCATCCACATTTTTAAAAACGAGGGTGTCTAAACACGACCACATGTCGTGTTTAGGCTCATTTTCCTTAAAATTTCATGGAGGTTACAAAAATGGTAATTTCGTTTGGCATTAAATTCAAATTTAAAAAGTCGTAATTATGTAGTAGACGGCACACTTTGCGAATCATACCTGTGGCGCGCGGGCCGGGTGTGAGTGTGCGTGCATCAGTGAGGGCACCTCAGGCAGTCTAGCCAGTCCCAACTGCTACCGTTCACTTTATAGACTGTATATTCTATTAAATTATATATTAAGTACGGTAACAGAAAAAAGTGAGCCTCAGTTATTAATGTATAGTAAATAATGTGATGGAAAGTTGCATTATTGGTTACATACTGTAGTGGTATTAGCTGTAAATAATTTCACTGGGGTGTTCAGTTGAAATAACAAAGGTTATTTCTGATGACATGCTCAATATATCTCTCAATTTAGAATACATGAAAACATTTGCACACAGACATTTTCGTGCAGAAGCTTTTGTACGATATACTTTGAGTGCAGTTTGTTGTTGGTGACCTTGCCACCAAATTAAAACCATACCAAAGTTTAACATTGTACTTAGAAACGTCAGCTGCCGTCACAAGTAAAATGTGAAATTACAAACTATCTTGTGAAGTGTACTCTTTTATAAGTAATTCTTTTGTATATAAATTTACTTTTTTTAAATTTTAGATATTTAGTTATATATAGGATTATTTTAGGTACTATTGAAAAGGTATAATTATAATAGGGTGGGGTAATCGGGAGTTGTTAATTAATTTGTAGATTGTAACATGGGCGCACCAACATCTTAGTGGTTATCAGCAACCATATAAACACTCCGTCATCCTCTGCAACTAAGAGTGACAGAGGAGAACAAGGAAAATAGTTGCCACAAATATATAAAACGGTATAATATTCCGTGGGTACTCTGGGCAAGTGCGGTACTTAAAAATGTTATTGAAAGGCCAGCGGACTTTAACTTGCCGGCTTTTGCTTCCACCTGTTTGCTGATAACATGCAGACAGGAATAGCATTAAGCCTGTACAACACTCAAAACTGTGTCTCACAAAATGTTGCGCTTCAGTGGAACAGCATTCTACAGTCTCTTCATATTTTGCTGGAGAAAAGTGTTCTCATTTATACAAAAGCACTCATTAATACTTCATACAAATTTTTTTTTTTATAAAGTAAAGGCTGAGAAAAGTGTATTCCCAACATAACAAGTTAAGGTTTCCTGTACAAGAAATAAGCAGCTGAATTCAGATGTGAGTCAAGGCATCAGATTTGTAATAGTTATTAAATATTTTTCTATTATTGTTAATAATAAAACTTTTTACAAGAATATATTTTATGTTGTAAATTACAGTGTTTCAATAGCATTTAGCTATTGAAATATTAAATTATATATTCTCGTAACAAGTTTTATTGTTAATAATAATATAAAATATATGTAACAAGAAAAATTTAAACATTTATAATTACAGATATTTTTAATTGATTAAAATTAAAGTAAGTGCCCAAAAAAACTAAGTTAAAATTAAAAGTTAATTCATCAAAAACTAACTGATTAAAGTTAAAGTTAAAATAAAATTAACTCATTAAAAGTTAAAAATTTTTTTTTTTTTACTGACCAGACTGCTTTGTTTGTTGGAATAATTAAAATCAAGTTTACAAAAATTTTGTATTTAATGTATTTATATTTAACATTTAATTGTCTATGAATGATTTTAATTGGTCTTAACTTGGCAGCTATTATTTCAAAAACTTATTGAATTTTAGCAAAGCTGCATTTCAAAATTTTTATCTACCATTCAGCTCTATGTGTGTCCTCAAATTACACACTGAAGTTGGTGACGTTTTAATGTGTTTGTCCTTGAACACATCTATCAAGTACTTAAAAGTTAAGTTGAGACTGTCCACTTCTCAGTTTGTTCATAAAATCTAGAAATTTGTGGCCAAAGTGATGATACCATATTAATATAAAAGTAATAAATGATACATAAATGCGTAACGTAACAAAAAGCACTATTTACAAAAGAACTAGCAACAAACCTGGAGAAACACAATGTAACAACTACCACTACACTAACTGCACTAATAGAAAACTGAGGACAAGTTCAAAATAACAGACAGTGAACAGTGAATGATAAATTGGTGGAAATGAAAATCTGTTTAAACTTGTGACATTTGAGTAGTAGGAGAAATGGGGCTTTGCATTCTTTGAACTAGCCAATCATTGTTAACATGTATGACATGCTCGCATAGCAGCAGGCAAATGTTGCCAGTTCACGCCAAAAAAAAAAAAAACCTGTTCTGTGCATACAGGAAATTCCAGGTTAGATCTCAACAAATTCTTGTTAACGTATGTTAGCAACATTGTATTCCCACTACTTCAACTGTCAAAACAGAAATTATGAAAATGACAGTGTTGTTTACTTGTCTGGGGTAGATCATGCACATAATTAAACAATAGACAGAAAACCACCCCCCACCACCCAGATGTTGTCAAGGAGACCTAACGGTAACATGGGAAAACCAGTCCATTGTCTGTAGACGGGTTAGGAGAACCTGGAAAAACTTTCTCAAACATTGACTTCAAAAACAGTTTTGGCTACTCTACATCTTGGGCAACCAAAAAAATTAACTTGTTTTTTTGGATTGTTAGCTAGATAATTTAATGATTAATTGAATTGTTAATGTTGTTTAATTGTTAATCCCACGCCTGCAAGGCATGGTAATGAATACATCATTCCAACGCACCAACTCATCAGTCACAGAAAAGTTGTATACAATTTGGTTTCGTGTAGTTTACCTCCACAAAAATTAATTTTAAAATATTAAATTTGGGTGTTATAAAAATGTTTGTATCTTTGCAGCAGAATCTCTGCAATATGTACAGTGAAACCACACAGATATGACAATCCCTTTCAGCAGATGTTTGTAGTCATTAGAGTGGAAACAAGGTCTGCTGCCATTTAGAGCAGTGTGAATGTGTTACTGTGGTTACTTTTTTCTACTCTCCATATCTGTCAGTGTCAAGTTATATCTAATGAGGCGTACAACCCAACATTTGTAATTTTTGGATTAGTACAGTTGAATACAGCCTAAGTTCTTCAGAATTATTTTATCGTACTGAAGAACACATAAGTTACATTAAAGTGTTTGTAGCATGTTGTGTCTTACTTGATCATTATGTAAGTGAGAATGCATCATGTACTTTCTAATTAATGACTGTAGTAAGTTTACTGTTTTTTCCTACAGTTTTCAAAGTATTAAATTGTGTAGTGCTTTGTTACCATAAATTCTTTATTCATCAGTGTTTTTATCGTCATGTAGAAACATTACCACCAGACTCCAATATAAACACGTTAGCTCCACGTGTCCTCTTTAAAACTCCCTCACATTGTTTATTGATTCAATCCGGCATTCCTAATTGAAGAACCCATTTTTCTTCATAATGAAAAAAGACAAAATGTTCTTTGATGTGATATCCTTGAACAGACATAATATTTAGTATGGTTCCAAGAATTGTACATAGAGATTGTGTGTATGGAAAACAAAGAAAACCCTTTATTACTTTTGATTCATTCTGTTACTTTGTTTTTAATATTTTAAACAACTTGATTATTTACATATGGATGTTATTTAAATTTAAACTCTGTATAGATGGTAATACATAATGACGACTATTAACATAATGTATGTACACACACAGAGACATGGAAGATATTGAAAGCGCTGTGGTATATCCATGTAGACGGGTATCTGTGTGTAGGTGGGCAATCTCTAAAAATATGTCATAATAATTTTGTTCAGGAACGAAGTAGACTAGCAGTCTAAAATTATGTTGAAATGCCTGTTCCAGCATTTGACAACTTAATATTGTTTGAAGCATTAAGTGTATAAAATTTGATATGTGTATTGAAAAACAAGAAATTGTCTTTTGAAGATGCTTAATATAAAGTAAAAATGGTCCAGTCTTGATTTGGGGGGGGGCTTGTTACAAATCATCATACTTGTAAAATAAACAGATTTTGTGGATATAATCAGTTTTATGTACTTGAAAGTAGAAATACGTTAGTAATAATTTCTAAAATATTTTAATACCAATGTGCAGAATCATTCTTTGCTTTATGTAGTAAAAGCCGCCATTGCAGAAATTTTGTTTGACAAACAGCGGCTTTTTCATAAGTGTAAGATCTCAAAAGTAAATTCACGCTCAACTGCAGTCTTGTAATTAAAGTTTTACGTAATTGTTTGTCTTCTGTTTAGTGTTTTTATTCATTTTTGCTTTGTATAATAAAAAAAAAAGTTTCTAACTTTAGTAGTTGACTAACAATCATATTTTTTGAATGAGAATGTTTTTTGAACTTAGTCTCTTCTGTCGCCCTGTAGGGTCTGTTACAATGTGCCTGTCTGTATAACAAACTAACTGTACTTATTTAACATAAAACACTTTTGTATACGATAGATGTACTTATTGACTGCCATAGCCAAATCAAAAATATGGATGTATGTTTGTTTGATCGTTGATTGTCTGTTAATAAATTATTTTCATAAATGTACTTGTTTGTTATTTCATTTCCTTTGTCTGCTTGTTATTGTGCTTGGTCATTAAGTAGTGGTGTGTGCACAGCTAACATGCACTATACTGTACTGTGTCATTACACACAGCATTTACGTTACAGTTAGGTGTGACACAGGAAATTGCATTACTCTGCAAAACCGTATTCGCTGAACTGCTGTCTCAGTACGAACTGTTTTACAAAGAGGTGAGCACTCTACTTGTTAGTATCTGTTACTTTCTTTTGCTGTCAAAGAAGAAATTGTTTAAAAAATGTTGAATTAAAAAAAAAGATACAATTGATTATGGTTTTCACTGTTCAAGATGGATTTATAAACATTTTTTAACAGGTCCACTTGGCATTTTGTTTCATATTCCGTAGGTAGTAAAGGAAAACACTGTTGCAGAATCGCTGAGAGATATCAATTTAGAGTTAGCAATTTTAGCTGGTCAACTGCACCACAAGTACCAGCAGGCAAAACAAAAATTGTCAGATTGTTACAAACTTCACAATGATTCGGAGGTAGTATTGTTTTTCATATCAGTCCATTGCATGATAACCGTAAAATTCCAACAGCATGTTTGAATAAATTTCTTTTCGAATACAGAATCTATTGAGAAATATATATTCAATAACAGAATGAAATGAATGTTAAAAGTATTGTAAGAAAATTCAGATTGAATTGTAAACTTCTTATTTTATGTTAAATCATTAGTCTTAAAATTCTTCTTAATCTAGTCACATGATGAAAATATCATAATTTTTTGTTGTTGTAACTTAATCTCCTCTACTCAATAGGCCTATACCTAAAATATATGTGGCCATTTCAAACATGTAGTTTGTTTGACTATACAGTAGTTTGTTAGATAACACTGCTCATCAGAATTAATTCTTATCTTACTGTGGTATGTATGCCATGGATTTGTACATTTTTTTAAATTCCATTTTGTATGAGTTTGACTTGTATTTGTCATTCCAGAGAAAACTGCAACGAGCAAATGCTGCATTACAGATAGTGATCAGGAATGTTAGTGACAGAGTAAGTATTCATATCTCTCTTTTGAAGTACACATACCTACCACTTTGGTGTGTCAAATTGCTAGTTGTTGTTTCATATATTGATAGTGATGTTGTTAATCTAAACCTCGATTTCCTTGATATTTGATTCACACTACATTTTCCATCACAAGGAATATTGTAGCATGACATAATCCACTAAGTTATAATTCAAATATGATCATAATTACATTTAAATTAATTAACTCAAAAGAAAGTTCAAAGGAAAATAATGAATTATCAAATAAAAATAGTTAACTATCAAATGAAAATAATCAATATCAAATGAAAAGAATTAAAAATCAAATGAGAATAATTAAATATCAAAGTGAACAACACCACCATAAAAGAAAGGTATAATTCAATTAATAAAATGCAGTGGTAAAGTATCAAGGAAATTAAATCCAAAGGAACTCCTATAAAAAATCAGGAGAATACCCAGGAGTTTAGGAGCAGGTGATAAAGAAGATACCCTGAACCCAAGAAGGAAGAGGTAGGTTAGGAGCAGGTGATAAAGAAGATACCCCGAACCAACCAAAGGACCTAAGGAAAAACTTACCTTGGAAAACCCAAGACAGAAGAATGAAGAAAAGAAGATATAGGATGGGAGAACTACGAAGAATGCCTATAAAAAAACCGATTAATAAAAATAACATACCCAGAACCAAATATTAATATAACCCCAAGAAAGTATAACACCCCAAAACCTCATGTAAAATAATTATAAACAAAAGTGTTTAGTAGTAAATAGAAGTGCACCAACTAAAGTTATTATGTAATCAAATAAACAAATCTTCACAGTCCCTTATAACTAAAGGTTTGGTCTTAGAATATTGTAGAACTCAAATATAAATAAGAACCAACAGTGTTAAGTGTACCAGTGCAAGTGATTTCTATTTAATAAACTTCAAGTGTAAAGGTGTAACTTATATTTTAACTATGTACAATCAAATAACTTTAAGTTTTATAA
This sequence comes from Magicicada septendecula, assembly GCA_034769895.1. NCBI lineage: Eukaryota > Metazoa > Arthropoda > Insecta > Hemiptera > Cicadidae > Magicicada > Magicicada septendecula. Next base: position 63,057,449 of record CM068371.1, on the reverse strand, counting down.
TAAATACAGAAATGAAATATCATGGAGTATTATTATGGAAATATGTTAAATATTTCATAAAAGAGGCCACATCTTTTTATCAAAAGACATTCATAGAAATGCAAAATGATAAAGAGAGCTGAGGGGAAATAATTACTGTGACAGGGGATTAAAAAAAAATGTAATATACAATTAAACAGAAAGGACTGTAATTAGAATAAGTTTAAAGGAAAATTTAACAATCAAATGGCTAATTATGTTCATGTTTAGAGCCTATGAACTCCGCATTTCAGTGGGTTAATATAATAGAGAATAATAAGTAATATAAGAATGTTTATTATGTATAACAGTGTGCATACAACCTAAAGTGTTTCTGTATGCATACTAGACTAATTTGTCAAATGTTTGTTATGTATTTTTAGAAATAGTTAAAACCAATGTCTAGCTTTAAAGACTGTTCATTAATTTTCAATATTGTTTTTTATAGTATGAGCATGAATACAATGCTACATGTTTCAATAGTTGTATAAGGAATTTTTATTTGATATTATGTTAACTTTAGACAGTCAGAGAGAATATATATAATTGATAATATTAAAAAACCAATATATGTAAAACAATAGAATCTAGGCCAAAATGGAAATTTCAATAACATTAATATTTGAGTAAGGAAGTTAAATAAACCAAGCAAACTAATTAGATTTATATAAGGTAGATCAATCACCAACTACTATAACTGAAACTATACTTTAAAAGAATCATATAAAAGATTGTATAAAATTATTAAAAAATTTCAAAATGTAATACCTAACCATTTCAAGGAGAAATAGTAAATTCATGAATTACAACTAAAAGACAGATCATATGTTAAATTTATAAGGAATAAGGAAAGATAAGGATTTATATCAATCAGAAATTTATTATAATCATATTTATAACACCTAACATGGCTAATATTTTGGACAAGAACAGGAACCAGATAGTAGGCCTATATTTCCAAAAAGACAGAAATATAGCAATTTTAACAAAAATCTTTATAAATATGGACTATGGCATATCAAATTAAACAGAAAGAGTTAAAGAAACCAATTATATAATTAATAGTTCACGAAAGTAATCCATAAACAAAAAATATTCTGGATATAATGTATTTTATTATCACATGAATAGGAAGTGAAAAATATTTAAACAATACTTTTTTCATATTAACTTGGCAAGATATTTCATAAGACGAAGGAAGTAAGACAGTTCTTAATTAACATTCAACGCGTACGGTTGTTATAAAATCGCTCTAAGAACCTATCTCGAATATATTAAATGGCGTATAAGGTTATGCAGTAAAAAACGAGAGTTACCGAAATAGTCATTTTAAACTTAAAATCAGTGAGACACACCACCACAAACAGTGAGAACAAACAATACTGAACAGAATACTTGAGAAATAAACCAGTAAAACTACCACACATTAAGAATTCACGTTACAACGAAACTCATGATTTGGCTACACACAGACGAGAGGGAAAACACAATTATACCAAAACAATTAAAGCCAGTGAATGAAGAACACTTAAACAGGACACCTCAAACAACACCATTGACATTATACACTATTCCGGAGACCAATAAAACAGTTGTGAAGGTGAATTTATTGTCAGAATTTCCAGCAACCATTTATACGTTTACTACATCAACTCAGCTAGCCGCCATGATGGTTCCGTGATGCACTGCAACTCTCCAGATTGATTTCATCGACAGCAGCATTGGTTTGAAAACTTAACAATTATAAACATTATATTTTATTATAATCTTTGTTATTTATTAATTATTAAGAATTCTTTTGTACATGTTATACTTTCTATGCTTGTCCCTTCTCTGACTATATAACTATAACCGTTAAAAGAACCATTCTGAACTTTCATATAATATAACCTGTTTTGTAAAATCAATTTATCCCTGTACAAGAGTCAACATCATATCAATATCGATTTTCAATCGATATTTTATAAATAAATGTTAATAAATCAAAATAATTCTATTATCTCGTTTTAAAATTATTTCATACATTAATATAAGAGTGTTTATTAACTACAGAACTTACTGGAAGACAACATTTACTAACGGGAAGTGATATACTGGAGTATAAAGAAAATCGTCAATCGATTAGTAAAGTAAGACAATCTGATTAACTCCAGATTCATTTTACGGTCAACCAGAAGTGCATATATCAACATAATAGACTCAAAGAATTTTAAAATTTCAACGGAATTTCACAACAAGAATTATTTATAAATTATTCAACAACAAACAAACATAAAAAATTTTTTTGTTGAAAATTTTTTTTTAAATCAAAATAAAAAAATTTTTTTTGTACATTACAGAATTATTTATTTGTAACAGCGTATAAAACGCGTTTGGTTACAATATTTTTAACTAATGGAAAGTACATTTATTAAAAAAATTATTTAAAAAGACTGTCTTACAAATATTTGACAGAGTACTCTCTTTAAAATGTAAAATTAAAAGCATCTCCAGGTTAGTATTTGTCCAAAATATTTTTGGATGAACTGAAATAGTTTGAACTACAATTTTAAAATGAAAACTGTTTCCCCTTGTACAAACACGAGTTTAAAAAATCAAACTCCTCCCAACCCACCAGTAAACATAAAAAAGAAGGTAGTCTCTGTGGAAGAAAGTAGAACATGAAGTGATAAAGAAAGATTTCAGGTGATACATCTTAAACATTGTGAAAATAAAGATATTTATGTATTCGTATTTCTGGCACAGTTTAGAATAACACTGAGAACAGTTATTCTGTGCCAAATGTCTGAAAAATAACTTAATGTTTCAATAGAAATAAGGGGGGGGGCAATATTTCTCTGACTAATTACGTTGGTGTAGATCGAGTGTCAGCAGCCCTGTGCCCTGTGCACACAGGCCCTCTTGAACCACCCTGCATCACAAATTATCTTGCAACTTCATTATTTATATTTTATCACTTTGAAAAGTATTATTTAAAAACTCTTTGAAATCATAATTGAAATATCCAGATGATTAATGTTGTTTACTATCACAAAACCTTTGCCACAAAATCTTTTATGAGCATTGATTTTTTGACTCTTCTGTGGGGTCACAGTTCGGAGTTGAACCGTAGCCACCATAATCATCTGCCTCCATTTTTCCCTGTCCTTGGCAATCATGTCCATTGTTTTATTTTAAGTAAAGGATCAGCATCCCTTGCCACTGTGTCAATCCAGTGATGCTCGGGTCTTCCGACAGGCCTTCTTCTACCCTCAGTTTGACTAAACAGTACCTTCCTAGGTATTTGGTTGCCTTCCATCCTAATGATGTGTCCTACCCATTACAATCTATGCAGTTGGATTGTGGTGGTCAGATTATTGTCTTTATATAGGTTTTATAGTTCCTCGTTGTGACGCATTCTCCATATCCCATTAACTTGGATTGGTCCATATACACTAAAAACTCGTTTATCCGAATTTGATGGGACTGCGCCCGTTTCGGATAAACGAAATTTCGGATAAACCGAAACTTCTATTTAAATAATAATACATATGTAAGTAAAGTAACTTTATTTAATAATAATAATAATAATTTAAAAGTTACTTACAGTGAATCTGACATAATAAACTATAAAACGGCACCGCACTGTAAATTACAGTACTGGAACAGTCCTATTGCTTGTTCGTACAGTAATCAATCATAGTTTTTTGCCTAAGCTTTGAAGCTCATTTGCTGGCTGCCCAATCTCGAAGTCGTTTCATTGTTAAAAGTTCTGCAGGGGAAGTTTCGTTTTGTCGCTCCAAATACGACAGTAGCTCTTCAAACATGCCTCTGTATGGTTACAATATATGAACATAATACTTTATGTTCAAAAATCCGAACAAATCGATAATTCGGAGTACCCCTTACCCCAGTTAGTTCTGATTATTGACTTTCTACTTTATATCACGTGGAGTCGCTTGTCTATGCTACTAAGTATAGATTGTAGCGACATTAACATTGCTTTTTGCATTTTTAAAATTTACTAAAAATATGAGTACTCAGCCTGGTTGTAGACCTGGTCCAACTGTTGAGGCACTTATTTCACCCCACACTATAAGAGTCAATGGAAGATAGTTAAAGTTATTTTTTCTTTTGATTGGCGTTGATTGTTCACTGGTTACTAGAACCGCTTTTTATCACATTTCCCTTTTAACAATTGTGTCGGCCGACTTTAATTTGCTTGAGCACTTAGGTTTTGAGTTAGTTGACCACACTATATTGTTTGTACACTACTATAGATATTCTACTGGATGGGCCGACGATGTTTTTGGCCCATCTCACATGTCTGAGGCCACCGTTTTTGGTTAACTTGAAGACGACTGTACTCTGCTACTGTCTGATGCAAACTGGGGTGACAATGTTTTTTACTGTGATTCACAAAGAGACTGAGCTGGCAAGCTGTTGCGTAATATGTCTGGCTGGGCAGACTCCACACATCAGACATAAACAGTCTGCAATAACACTGTATGTGTGGCTGGTTACGATGGGGTACCCCTTAGGTGAATACTGACTACTTTAAAATTAAAACTGATTTAAATTATTATCTTCTTAGCATACAATTCTGTACCGTTACATATTAACACAGTTTATGCTGACTAAAACAAATTATTTTTCTTTTATTAAATAAAATTGTTATTTTCTCCCCTTGTATGACAATTACTCAAATTCCTATCCTTTCTTGTACATTACTACAATTATCTCAAACACAAAATCAGATGTATAAAATTGACAAAAAAACAATTCTTATAAGCTATAACAAAATGTTTTATTCTTCGTATTGTTTAAATTAGCAGCCATCCTTACTATTTCTTTTATGAATTTGCTAACTGCTATAATATTGCATGTCAGTAATGACGAAAAGCTTAGTCGAACAATAAAAAGGTTGTTTAAGACCTGAAGATGTCAGTAATGACGAAAAGCTTAGTCGAACAATAAAAAAATTATAGCAGTTAGCAAATTCATAAAAGAAATATAACAAAATGATCTGGTTGATTACTCAACCAGTACTTTTCTTTTTTATTTCACTCGCTCTTTTACAATTTTATATTTAAACCCCTTAAAATTGAGATCTCATTAATGAGTTACTAAGTTCTGTGCACAAATTTTCATACTGTTGATGGTTTTAAAAATTAGAGTTTATTATATTTGTACTCATCCTTAATGTAGATTTGGTTGATCCCTACACTTTGAGAATAAACGGCAAATGTCCGAATACTTTTATGCTCGCCACTTGTTGTCTTGGTGATTTATTTTATAACTGTTTTGTCACATTTAAACTTATTACTTGTGTCGGCCGACGTAACTTGTGAGCACTGGTTTTTTTGTTGACCGCGCGGTCTGGAAACTAAGAGTCGACTGCGGTATATTGCTCGCACACATTACTAGTTACTGGAACGCGCGCTTCTTTACTACCCCGCGCGGCTCTGCTGTGTATACTTGGCTGGTCCAACGATGACTGACTGTTGTTGCCTCCTGCTGAAACTGGCTTGTGGTAATTACGTATTTTTCCGTAATTCACAGATGGCTTGAGTTGCAAGGGATTACGTAATACATCTAGCCAGGCTGGCTCCAGACATAAACATACTGGTCCCTCATAACATTGTATGCAGGGGTTCCCAAGAGGTTGTACACTGCTTTAATTAATATTTCTTAACATTCTTTCTCACCCAATTCTGTACCGTTACAGTATTTTATGATGTCCGTAACCTCGTAGCCTTCCCGATACTCGTCATTCTTGTGACCTTGCCAATACCTGTTTCCACGTAGCTTTTACTTTCCCGATTATAAGCGCCAAATTGTTTAATTCATAACAATTAAAAAAAATTTATTTCTTTCTCTTGATGCAACCGTATCTCTCGTCGCTTGGTGTCAGCTAAATTTGAAATCCGCTCTCACGACAGTTGTACCAACCTGTAATTCTGGTAAAAAATGTTCACGGTGCTATATTAATGAAATAAACACATAAATATTAAATACAACTATTATATTAATGACTCGGAACACAAAGTTTTTTCCGAGTCATTAATATAATAGTTGTATTTCGTTAAGTAACGGACACGTTATGGACAACGAAATCCAAGAACATAAATTATTAATTGAAATAATGAACAGGTATTATTTTTGAGTATTGGTTTATTAATTATCGGTTCTGCTTTTAATAGTTACCAAGACATGAAATTATAAAAATACATAACTTTTTGGTCCGGCTTTAAAGAAATTACAACTCAGCGGTTGGCTATGTTGGTTTGGGTCAATGGCTGACCACGCTATAATGTCGAATTTATATTATACAAATGTGTGATCAGTCAAAGAGTTCTTTTGATTACGGCAAATGGATAACAAAATGATTTTCGAAAGTACAATCCTTCACATCAAGTTAATTAAATATTATGATCCTTCTTTACAACAGTTTTCTTAGTATTTAAAACAATAGTGAGTTCATTTTATAACTATAGGTTGTTAGATATCGTTTACAGATATTTTCTTATTTCCCAAAGTGTTAATAATTAATTTTAATAATCTTTTAATAATGATTATTGCATATTTTAATAGTCATTTAGTGTTTGAACCAAGTTTTGGAGATTGTGCATTAATTTTTAAGTGTTGTGATCATCCTCGTGGGTGTAGTAAATTAATTAAATATTATACATTACAACTTCATCGATGTTTGATGGATTATTTTTATAAGTTCCGGTGTTCAGGTCGTCCTTCTCTTATTTCATTAGTTTATATTGGTTTTATTTTCTGTCATTCTCAAATACATTGGATGGATCTTGCTAATAGGTTCTGTTAATTTTGCTTTCTCATTTCCATTTAGTATTATTGGTTTTAATTCATCTGGTTGGTTTATTTTCATATTTTTATGGAGCGACTGTTTTTTGTATGGACTCTTAATTCGTTTGTAACGGTTTTTCGTAATAATGTTTTGTTGTCATGGTAGCCAGTCTCCTACTTCCATTGGTTGAAAGAATTTTGTACTCATCGTTATATATGGCTTGGGTTTTTTGCCCAACATGAATAAATATTTTCTAATTAGGATAATTTCCTTGTATTATTATCAATATGATTTTTATTATTATTGTTGAATAGCTTTTCTGATGTAGATTAATTTGACATCAAACATGATTATGTTCTATTATCTCTGGGTTGTTTTAACATTTGGCTATTTTTGTTCTTTTTAATTATTTTGTTTATTATGTTGTTTTTTGCAATTATTTTGGGTTTGTATTGTTCCTTGGTTTGTTATTTCATGTTTGCTTATCTTTTTCCCACACTGTGTACTGTTATTTGTGTATATTTTACAATTTTTGTTCACATTATTTTAGGCCTAACTTTGACTGTCCTTTTGACATTGTTTAAACTTTAAGTTTACTCTTATTACTAGTTTCTTATTGTTTTGTTTTAGCTAGTTTACACGGATTACGGATTTACATTCCTTAATAGTCATGACTATTACTGCTTCTCCGACATATTAATTCCTTTTATATCTAAATTTATAACTTTAACATTAACTGTTTCTTAGGCTTTCATCACCATTCAACATAATACAATTTACTCTTAAGACTATTTCAACAATTTTAACATTTGCACATTTCTATAATATAACTATTATCTTCTCTGCGTTTCTTTATGACATCATAACAATACCTTCAATCCTTTAATATATAATTTTAGTATTTAAACGTTCATTTCTTTTTTAGGCATACTTTTCTTTTATACCATATTATTGGTTTAAAGTTTGGTCTAGCCCTTCAACTATTAATTCTAACTGCTAACAAGAATATCTTTGATAATATTAATGGATTCTTATCCTGAATAATAACATAATGTAATGCTACTACTAACTCTTATCTATATATATATATATATATATATATATAAAATTCTCGTGTCACAGTGTTTGTAACCAAACTCCTCCGAAACGGCTTGACCGATTTTTATGAAATTTTTTGTGTATATTCGGTAGGTCTGAGAATAGGTCGTAAACTATTTTTTATACCCCTAAGTGATAAGGGTGGCCCACCCCAAAAATTTTTTTTTTGGACAAAATTTTTTATTTTTATGATTTGGCATTAAAAAATACATATAACCCTTAATTCTCACCCTTCTACCACCAACCCCCATTTTTTAATAGCGATATTAGTACTGTAATAATCTTCAACTCTCAGTGGTCGATAACTGATCAATTATACCGATTTTTATGAAATGTTTTGTGTATATTCGGTAGGTCTGAGAATAGGTCATAAACTATTTTTTATACCCCTAAGTGATAAGGGTGGCCCACCCCACAAATTTTTTTTTTATTTTTTGGACAAAATTTTTTATTTTTATTTTTTTATGATTTGGCATTAAAAAATATATATAACCCTTAATTCTCACCCTTCTACCACCAACCCCCATTTTTTAATAGCGATATTAGTACTGTAATAATCTTCAACTCTCAGTGGTCGATAACTGATAAATTATCAATCGATCAGTTATCCCCGCCAGGCGTCTACCGGTGTCACTTCTCACCCAGCAAACAGCACGGAGTAGGGATGAGAACGAAGCCGGTCTCCTGTCTTTCTCACACAATAAGCTTTCTCTCACTCCCTACACAGTTTTCGGCCATTATTATTGTTTGTGCATCGATCGTAGCAGTGACGCTTATACTTATCATTTAATTTCTCAGTGCAACTCTCATGTTAATTATATTCTCATAGTAAATTTATCATCAATTTGCAGTGCTATAATTATTTATTCCCATTTCGGTATGCGTTCGCCAAATCGAAGTGCATCTGATCTAATGAACACTGAAATGAATCGTGAACTGCAGTACAATACTGTAGAAATGGCAGCGATTGTTACTCGCAATGTCCCACTACTGACTGATGAACAAAGAACCATTTACGACCGCATTATGCTGGCAGTTTCGGCAGGACAAGGTGGATTCTTTTTTTTGGATGCACCAGGTGGAACTGGCAAAACATTTCTCATTTCGCTAATTCTCGCCAAAATATGATCAAATAATGGCATCGCATTGGCCGTTGCATCATCTGGCATTGCAGCAACTTTATTGGATGGAGGCAGAACAGCTCATTCAGCATTTAAGCTGCCACTGAATATTCAAAATAACCCAGACGCAGTGTGCAACATAAAAAAACAATCGTCCATGGCCACAGTGCTGAAACAGTGTAAAGTTATCGTCTGGGATGAATGCACTATGGCACACAAACATCGCTTGAGGCGTTGAACAGGACATTGAAAGACATAAAAAACAACGACAAACTATTTGGCGGCACTCTGTTACTCCTTTCAGGTGATTTCAGACAAACACTTCCCGTCATTCCACGTTCAACGTACGCTGATGAGATCAACGCTTGCTTAAAATCATCGCCACTGTGGCGTAATGTTGAAAAAGTACAGCTGAAAGTAAACATGCGCGTTCAAATGCTTCAAGATCCATCCGCTGAAACATTCTCAAAACAACTGTTAGATATCGGCGATGGAAAAGTTGCTGTACATGAAAATACTGGATGCATAAAATTGCCGACCGATTTCTGCACAATCATTAATTCGCAAAATGCTCTCATTGACCACATATTTCCTGATGTACACACACAATACATGAATCATGAGTGGCTGGCAGAAAGAGCAATTTTGGCAGCAAAAAATGTGGACGTCAACGATTTAAATTTCAAGATACAACAGTTGTTGCCAGGGGACTTGGTGTCATACAAATCTATCGATACAGTTTGCGATGCCAACGAAGCTGTAAATTATCCAACAGAGTTTTTGAACTCATTGGATTTGCCAGGCATGCCACCGCACCATTTACAACTGAAGGTTGGATCTCCGGTTATTTTGCTTCGTAATTTGAACCCACCATGGCTGTGCAATGGCACGCGATTAGTCATTAAAAAATTAATGAAAAACATTGTCGAAGCCAGCATTTTGAATGGCAAGTTCCGAGGCGAAAATGTATTGCTACCACGAATCCCTATGATTCCCACAGATATCCCAATTGAATTCAAACGCGTTCAATTTCCAATAATATTGGCATTCGCAATGACAATCAATAAGTCGCAAGGCCAAACGATGTCTGTTTGTGGCTTAGATTTGGGCACACCGTGTTTTTCACACGGACAATTATACGTGGCATGTTCTCGCGTGGGTAAACCATCCAGTTTGCTTGTTTTGGCTAAAGACGGACTAACCAAAAACATCGTACACTCCATTGCACTTAGAGATTGATATTGTTTTTTTTTAATTGTCATAATTAGTGATAGCAAATATGGATAACATTTTTTAATGTATATATAACTTTTAAGAGATATAATTTTAAATATATTAGTTAAGTTAATAAAGTACAATGAATTAAAAAAATGAATGGTTGGTGTTTTGTTATTTTTATAGGCCGTCATCGTCCACAGCGCTCCATTCCTCTTTCAGTCATAGACCACATCCCCACACACTTACATTAAGTTAGTTATTTTTTATTTAACTACCACAGTATTCACTATAAATAATTTATATGGCAAAACAACGTTTGCCAGGTCACCTAGTAATGTAATATAATTATAATATCTTATCAACTACTGTTTCTGGTCCTTTTCCACAACTAAAATCTAGTATTGTTCACTTATTTTGGTGTCTTTATACAGATGTTGTGTTTTATTTTTTAATTAATCACTTTCCTCCCGCACTCTCACTTTTATATGAGTTCTTGCTTATATTTGATGTGTTTTATATTTATATTTGGTGTCACACCTGCACTTGTACTGCTTCACTGTCCCTAGTGTCAATAGTGTTATACACTTTTATTTTGTTTCTTTATATTGTAACGTTACATAACCCATGCCCAAATATGAAAACACAATCACCCCGCTCTAAAGGTCAGAAATGGGTATTATGTACCTAGCTATAGAATACTTTGTACTACAGAACACTATAAACAATAACAAAGTGACATATAGTGTACATAGTGAGATATAGTGTACATAGTGAGAGGGTAAATTGTTAAAAAGGAGCATCTCACAGATTTATACTGTAGACGGAAAAACAATCAATTGTAGCAGTGGACTATATTGCTGCTAACAAATTTTGTATAATTTGTATTGTGTAGGCTACAAAGGTCTTGTACCTAGGTATAATTTTCATGTTTAATATAATAATTGTGTTTAAATATAAGATAACCCAGGGTTAGATATAAAATAATACTATATGAGCAAGATGGCATAGGAAAATAGTTTAGAGTAAGGATACTTTAAGCAAATAATAAATAAATACAATTGAAGGAAATTAAAATATTAAAGACCTAAGTATAAGCTTAAGAGAAAATAGAAAGAAAAACCTTAGATAAATTAAATTGGATTATAAACAAAATTAAAAAAGTATTATTTTTCTGTAAAGAAGAAATAAATTTATAATAATTAATAATAGCCTATATACTCAAAAGTATATAGATTCACCAATAAAAAACCATAAAAAATCGTGGTTACTACGAGTAACCAACTAACAAGATTGAAATTAATTGTTAAAACGATTGGGAAGTGAACGTTTGAAAAAAAAGTGTAATGCCTATTTAAAATTTATGAATACTTTTGGAATAAACAGTGCGAAATTTAATAAAAATTGACGAGAGATGTACACCTTCTATTAAAACTTCTTCAAGTAGCACCATCCACGCCCTTTATTTGACGAAATTTTGAGAAAACTTGACGACTGGTTCGAGGTCTAGTATCTAGCACTTCGAGATTTTGGTGAGACCGTATCCTAGTAAAATTAACTAAATTACAACTCAACTATAACTTCTAACACTATAAACAGTACCATATAAGTAAACACTTCAGGAAAAGAGGTGAAACAAACTTTATTATTTTTTGTTAACCAAAAAATCTGCATAACGGATCGCTGTGAATTTTCAGCCGCCATTAAATAATTCCGTGGTTGTAGCGAAGAACATAACCTGTACTCTGGCGGATAAACCCGGAACTACATACTAAAGAAAAAACAAATATAATCTATTTTTTTATGTAAAGCTTGGTATTAAATTATTCATTTCTGTCCGTCTCATAGCACAAAGAACTTACAAATAACCCTGGGAAATTAATAAATTAATTCTTTATTGTTTTATATTTTATAAAGGATAAAAATATTTTGTTATACTTTCTATGTTTACCAAATAAGATCGAACTAATGTTGTGTTGACAGGGAGAATCGATTATAACTTTCTGTATTGGGAGAAGATAAAAAACAGTGTATTTAATAAATAAATACCATGAATACTTTGTTATAAATAATAAAATGTGTATTATTTTCAGTAGAGGGTAGTTGTTTACAGAGTGTCAGGAGACAAAGAAGGGGACGAACAACCAGAAAATATTACAGACAATTGGTGTTAATTTAACCTCCAATTTGTTTGTAAACGTCAAAATCAGCTGGTCTCATGAGCGGAGAAATTTAAATTAAGTAATTGTATGCCAAGAGGATAATACCTTTTGCACTCTCTCTCCTAACTACGGTCAAACAACTTTATTGAATTCTCTCAAATCACACACCCTCGATTTCATTTTTTTTGGAACTGTAAACATAAAATATAACGAATTCTGTGACGATCGCAAGAGTGACGATAAGATCTAACGATACTATCCGATTTATCCCGCGAGACGTTACAAGATGGTGAACCCAACATTGGGGCTTTTGAACATTCGCAAATATAATCAATAAGTAACAGTAAAGATAATATGTTACAAGATGACGTACCAACTTGGTGCTTAATTAGGAAAGCTTAACAAATTAACGATAGTAAAAGATTGCTCTGAGAGTTACCTGCGATACGTTACAAGATGGCGCTCAACTTAAAAGGGCTTTAATTAGGAAAGAAATTTTGATATATACGAGGAATAATATAACAAAAAACCTAATTTTCGTCGGCAGCTATGAGAAAACAAGAAATGCATAATACCAGAGGCAGATCGAAGAAGAGGGCAGAAGACAAGGAGAAGGAAGAAGGTGGACAGGAACAAGAAATAGAAGAAGTCACGGACAGTGAAATGGAACAACCAACGGGTGATAAAAAAGAAACCGAAGTAGTTATCGACACGGAAAAGGAAATAGTTGAAGAGGATGCCCAAGGGGACCAACCAGGCAAAGCGGAAGCCAGCGGAGAACCAAATTGGCAAGACATGATGAAATTTATAGCCGAAAAATTTAATAAAATAGATGAAAATTTTAGGAAACAGGAGGAAAACTCAAAGCAAACCAAGGAGGAAAATGAGGAGAACTTTAGGAAACAGGAGGAAACTTCAAAGAAACAAAACGAAACTTTGAAGGAACAAAACAAACAAACCAATGAGAAAATAGATAGTATTCAGGAAAGTTTAGTAAAACAACTAAATGAAAAAATTGAGACCATTCATGGAGATATCAGACAAACCATGAATGAACAATATCACAAATTGAAAGAAACTATTAACGGACAAAGGGAATATATGTACACAAAATTTGAAGAAAGTAATAAAAATATAAAACAAATTCATGAGAAGATTGAACTGATCAGTAAAACACTTAGCCAAAAAGTAGAGACATACAAGAGGGAGACAAATAAGCAAATGGATGAAAGTTTCGGAAAGTTAGAGGAAACAATGAACAATGATTTCAAGAATTTGGATGAAACATTAGACAGCACTTCAGAAGGTATTAAAGTAAGTCCGAATACAGAAGAGACCAGGAAGGAAATAGAAATTACAGAATACCAAGGTGTAATGCCATCAGAAAATAAAAATAGCCACAACAAAGAGGATATTCAAACCGTGGAAAAGAAGACCAAGAAAATAAGGAAAATATGTAGAAAGAAAATATTAAATATAAAAGAAGTATTGGAGATGAGGAAGGGTGGATTAATTAATGTATTTAACCTTCCAATTAACGAACAGAGGGAGTTAATTAAGTTTAGATCTCGGTTAAATATGTCAACGATTGAAGTGCATCAGAAGATATTAGTCATATCTTCAAGACGGAATATATCATTAAAAAATTTGGTAAATAATCCAGAGGAAAAAGGGAATGGAATGATATTAAAAATGAGTGAATATGTTATGTCAGAGGAGGTACAATACCTGTTAGTTAAAAAGGAACTAACGATGACGGAAGACTGGTACTTAAGTGAAGGTTTCATAGCAACAAAGTGGGAGAGCCAGATGGTAAGGAGATTATCAAGGAGAGAATTAATTCCGAACACCCCAGTAATCCGAGGAAAGGGAGTACCTGAGTTAATGGACCATGGTTAAACTAAACGATAACCAACCAGAAAAAAGGGGACTGATTTTCTGATACCGGCCAAGCAACCTATTGGAAAGGGAAAACCCCAAAATTCAAAAAGCCTGTAAGGACAACTTACATAATTTATTCAGAAACAATATGATTTAATAAAAACCCCAAAATTCAAAAAGCACATAAGGACAACTTACTTAATTTATTCAGGAACGATATGATTTAATAAAACCCCAAAATTCAAAAAGTATGTAAGTACAACTTACTTAAGATATTCAGGAACGATATGATTTAATAAAACCCCAAAATTCAAAAAGTATGTAAGTACAACTTACTTAAGATATTTTGCAACCATTTGATTTAATAAAAAGAATGTAAGGACAACTTACTCAAAATATTTCGGAAAAATATGATTTAAGATAAAAGACAAAACACCAAGAAAATGTAAGAACAGATTATTATATAAATTATTTATAAATATCTGATTTAAAATGAAATAATAGAAAAATAATATTTTGATGGGAACAAAAAGAAGAATAAATAAATAAATAAAAACAATTGATGGTAATGTGCTCAGATAAGAATGTACAATAAGAAGAATAACGAATAATTTAATGACTACAATGAAACTGAAGGAGGATGATAATTAATACAACTATAATTTAGAATTTCTCGGAATTGAAAATGATATAGGAAGAAATGATACGCAGAAAAGATGTCACAAGAAGGAAAGTCAAAAGGATTTTAAAATAATGCCTATCAATAATGTTATATGCTATTAGTTAATGGAAAAGAAGAAGGAATCAAGAAGAAAAAGAAATATATAATTAAATGCAAACAGCTATAACGTGAAGAATCCCAAAAGTGTTTAGTATTAGTCGCTAATCGACTACTTGTAAGTTTCTTATTATAATGAATTGACCGTAGAAATGTTCCGGCAATAATTTTCCTGAGCAGGGATGATGTTCCCCTGGTCTCAGAAGGTGTAAGGATGGACAGCGGAGTAATGGACCCAAAGTGGCCACCCGAACTGAACCACCGCACAGGATAGGGAAAAATGTTAGGGAAATTGAATATTTAAGGGATAATATAAAATAGCTGAAAAGAGTGATATTAGATTCCAGAAGTATGAATGAAGAAAACAAAAGGAAGATAGCAGACAGAAGCTTAATTGAGAAAGCGAATTTATAGAAGCAAATAGAAATATGAGTGTTAAAACGAGTTTTTTATGATTAGTGCGACCAGCCCTTATCAAGTAATATGTGGAAGACCACTACCCAGAGAAATAAATCATTGATGAGTTTGCCTCAAAGAGAGAGAGAGTTGAGTAGGAAATTATGCCTATTACCATTTAACCGAATAACAGGTGTATAACCAATCAGAAATGAAAAGATATCATGAAGAATAAGGCAAGAATACGAAGATGGAAGAGTTCAACAATTTATTTTAAAACCAGTAAACAAAAATAAATCTGTTCTAGTGGGGGGGCTTTATGTAACAAGTTATATAACCCATGCCCAAATATGAAAACACAATCACCCCACTCTAAAGGTCAGAAATGGGTATTATGTACCTAGCTATAGAATACTTTGTACTACAGAACACTATAAACAATAACAAAGTGACATATGTGTACATAGTGAGATATAGTGTACATAGTGAGAGGGTAAATTGTTAAAAAGGAACATCTCACAGATTTATACTGTAGATGGAAAAGCAATCAATTGTAGCAGTGGACTATATTGCTGCTGACAAATTTTGTATTTTGTATAATTTGTATTGTGTAGGCCACAAAGGTCTTGTACCTAGGTATAATTTTCATGTTTAATATAATAATTGTGTTTAAATATAAGATAACCCAGGGTTAGATATAAAATAATACTATATGAGCAAGATGGCATAGGAAAATAGTTTAGAGTAAGGATACTTTAAGCAAATAATAAATAAATACAATTGAAGGAAATTAAAATATTAAAGACCTATGTATAAGCTTAAGAGAAAATAGAAAGAAAAACCTTAGATAAATTAAATTGGATTATAAACAAAATTAAAAAAGGATTATTTTTTTATAAAGAAGAAATAAATTTATAATAATTAATAATAGCCTATATACTCAAAAGTATATAGATTCACCAATAAAAAACCATAAAAAATCGTGGTTACTACGAGTAACCAACTAACAAGATTGAAATTAATTGTTAAAACGATTGGGAAGTGAACGTTTGAAAAAAAAGTGTAATGCCTATTTAAAATTTATGAATACTTTTGGAATAAACAGTGCGAAATTTAATAAAAATTGACGAGAGATGTACACCTTCTATTAAAACTTCTTCAAGTAGCACCATCCACGCCCTTTATTTGACGAAATTTTGAGAAAACTTGACGACTGGTTCGAGGCCTAGTATCTAGCACTTCGAGATTTTGGTGAGACCGTATCCTAGTAAAATTAACTAAATTACAACTCAACTATAACTTCTAACACTATAAACAGTACCATATAAGTAAACACTTCAGGAAAAGAGGTGAAACAAACATTATTATTTTTTGTTAACCAAAAAATCTGCATAACGGATCGCTGTGAATTTTCAGCCGCCATTAAATAATTCCGTGGTTGTAGCGAAGAACATAACCTGTACTCTGGCGGATAAACCCGGAACTACATACTAAAGAAAAAACAAATATAATCTATTTTTTTATGTAAAGCTTGGTATTAAATTATTCATTTCTGACCGTCTCATAGCACAAAGAACTTACAAATAACCCTGGGAAATTAATAAATTAATTCTTTATTGTTTTATATTTTATAAAGGATAAAAATATTTTGTTATACTTTCTATGTTTACCAAATAAGATCGAACTAATGTTGTGTTGACAGGGAGAATCGATTATAACTTTCTGTATTGGGAGAAGATAAAAAACAGTGTATTTAATAAATAAATACCATGAATACTTTGTTATAAATAATAAAATGTGTATTATTTTCAGTAGAGGGTAGTTGTTTACAGAGTGTCAGGAGACAAAGAAGAGGACGAACAACCAGAAAATATTACAGACAATTGGTATTAATTTAACCTCCAATTTGTTTGTAAACGTCAAAATCAGCTGGTCTCATGAGCGGAGAAATTTAAATTAAGTAATTGTATGCCAAGAGGATAATACCTTTTGCACTCTCTCTCCTAACTACGGTCAAACAACTTCATTGAATTCTCCCAAATCACACACCCACGATTTCATTTTTTTTGGAACTGTAAACATAAAATATAACAAATTCTGTGACGATCGCAAGAGTGACGATAAGATCTAACGATACCATCCGATTTATCCCGTGAGACGTTACAAGATGGCGAACCCAACATTGGGGCTTTTGAACATTCGCAAATATAATCAATAAGTAACAGTAAAGATAATATGTTACAAGATGACGTACCAACTTGGTGGTTAATTAGGAAAGCTTAACAAATTAACGATAGTAAAAGATTGCTCTGAGAGTTACCCGCGATGCGTTACAATATTAATCACAATGGTTATATCACCCTTATCACAGAATGTTTATTACTTAGTGTTTATTTGTAATTCACTCCCTATCCATATCAAGCACTCTTGGTTCACTTTGGTCTATGACTATTTTGATTATTAGTCTACTTCTGTTATTTTTTTTATTACAATTTTCTGTATCATTGTTTGTGTATTTTATTATTTGTTTATTTCATACTTACTTAGCTAATATAACAACATTTTCTTTTGGTTTGTACTTTCTATACATTCAATTATATTTACTTTTCTTAGTTTTTTATCTCATGTGTTTATTTCATTTAATCTGTCATTTGGCCAATCACTTGGGTTGGGTCATCGTCATTTGTCTCGTATACGTTACAGTCATTCTAGTGTTATTTATTTAAAATTGTTAATTCTTCGTCTTTTACCTACCTTTAGCCGCATGCTTTTTACTTTATATTCTATGGTATATTTTCCCTTGTATTGGGCTGCTTTTGGTATCGTAACAATATATATATATATATATATATATATTGCAACAATACAGCCATATGCTGTATTAGGCATTGATTTGAATAAATATAAAATTTGTAGAAATATTATAAGTTAAGGGTAAATGGACAGGTCTGAGATTGTAAAAATATTTCATTGTTAGATTAGGGGAGAAATTAACCTGTTCCGACAAGCAGAGAACACCTGCTCGATTAAATCAGTGCAAACAACTAGGGAGGCGTAAAGAAAACATAATTAAGAAGATTTTATTATTAAAATAGATCAACCATCAACTCAAACTCAAGAAAAAAAATACACGTTACATATTATTGCGCTTACAACGTGAGGCGTAAAAGTAATTCAACTACATATTAAATTTATGTAATAAATACACACCACATATTACAAATAGGCATTCACAACTTGGGGTGTGTTACGCGTGTATCTTGTGTGTGTTAGTGATGCATGTACAGACAGGAATCTCAGCTACCCGCCCCAAGGAATTAATAAAATAATTATTTTAATTCACTGTGTGAAAACTAATTAGTGTATAAACAAACCAAAGGCACCAGTGTGTAAATTTTATAGTTATCCCCAGTAAAAAAATGACATTAATGGGACACGCTACGCGAAGTCAGTGCAAAATAAACGTGCCAAAAAATACGCATATTACCCTATGATGCTCAAATTAATACAGTGAGTGCTTAATCAAATTAGCTATGATTTGTGCTATCTCGATTCTATGAAAAACATTGCTATTTGCTAATAATGCAAATAGATGAAAAGGTTCGAGAGTGGGGGCTATCAGGCGATCTGCAGGTATCGACAGGACAATTTTGGAGCCAACTGGCGTGGAATCTCGAGAGGGTATAAATTTAGGGTTCGACCGAAAACCCCTCTCTTCATTTCAAGACACAGTTGCAGTCGGACATGCTGTCCATCGGCAGAACAGTTTATTTTTATTACAAGTCTCATTAACGAAAGAATCAATCGTTCGTTAATTATGTTGACAATATTTCGGAAAACGTAAAGTATCGGGAACGTTTAAGTCTACCAAGAGTTTCTACGGAGAAGCTACCAGAGCGACGAGGGATGCTGGATGTTAGACGATGTTTTTGGACACTAACCGAAGTTTGAGATCTACCTTGCAGCAGATAACAATTCTCTGAGGAGGACCACACACTGCTGGAGAATGACGCTGGACTCTAGATGTAGCCAGGACCACACACTGCTGGAGAACAAAGCTGGACTCTAGACGTATCCAGGACCACGCCAGGCCAGGAGGAATGGAAAACTAACTCTGGACAATGCTGGACCCCGCCAATAAGTCGTAAGATCATCAGAACTCGAGGTGACATGCATAATGCATTTATAAATGGTTTTTTTAAAGAGCTCATAAAGACTATATCAAAAGACAATAAATTAAAACAAAAAAAATATTTTAGAAATGTAGATAAATGTTTAGTCGTAAGAATGAGCGATTGCATATAAAGAAATAATAAAAAAAAAAAAAAATTTAAAGTTGAGAGAGTAGATTTTGTTTATCTAAGTAAATAATAAATTGATTTGATATTTGCAGTATAGAAAAGAATAATTTAAATGTGAATATAAAACAATGCCAGTCTAAAAGTAATTAATAAATTTAATTTTAAACATTGGTATAGACTGAGCGAGTTTGAGGTCAGATCTGAATTTAAAAAAATTAAATTCAAATTACATTTTAATTTCATATTTTATTAGTAAATCAAATTATTAACATGTCTAGATTCAGATTATTAACATGTCTAGATGTAAGAGGGTTTTTAAATATGTGTAACACTGCATAGTATAAGAGATAAACATTTAATAATGAGCAATATCGTGACCGAAGATTATTAATGATGTTTATTATTTATAAGATTGAGAAAACAATAAATATGAATTTTTAAATACTCATAAATATAATACTCTTATTATAAGTACACCTGAACCCCAATTACACATACACGTTATTTGATTGTTATAATTTTGTCGCCCGTCAATGTGTGGTACGACACGCTTACATTTAATAACGTATCGTAGTAATATATATATATATATATATATATATATATTACAACGTTATTTTGTGACACTTACTTTTACACATACGCTCTTACTCATATGCGCGCACTTACCCACGTCTCGGAGGTGATACTCTTCTTCAGCAGTATTTACCTTGATGTTCCCCGGCTGGGTCGCAGGCTTTGGTCATTGGTTGAGTGTGTATAAGCGCGTGAATAACGTTATAAGTTTTAATTTACAAGTAAAGAGTACAGAGGATTGAGCAGTGGTTGTGAAATTAGTATGACTGTTTCAAGAAAAGCATATTCATTTGATTTATTCAACAATAGCAAATTGTCATGTTATTTAAATTGTTCAATGTGGGTTTCTTGTTATATGAACCCTTATATTCAATCCGAATATAATATACAGTACTCATAATATGTGTAACTCTGATTTCTTATACTTCTAAGACATAATATATACACACATAAATTATATATGACCTGAAATAGTACACAGACATATACATATAACACATATAAATATAATAGGAAACATAATTCATACGTATAACATTTAAATATTGATTTAGTTTTTACAAGTGTGGGTTCCAATGTATACCACGTAAATGCAACTTTTAATTAATTCAAATATTAAATAAAATATCAATAGAGAATCTTCTTTACATTAATTGATTCTATTTTTACTGTCTCAATTAATTAACCATTACTTAAATCTCATATTTAAAAAATTATTCATTTAATTAATTACAACATATAATAAACTATGGTTCTTTCTTGACCATTCAATTATGAGATTACTATTATGATATTCTCTACTCTCATTTATATATTTAAACAATTATTTATTCATTCTTTAAGTTAAAAAAGTATATTAATGTTCTGTAAACTTGGATATGGAAACTAGCTTTTGGTGATAGACTTCAGGGTCATAATGTTAAATAAATGTTCGAGTTCACCTGCATTTTTCCTGCACCCATTTAAATTGTTGTTACCGTCCTCCAGACTCTCGAGTTCATTGATCCTCTTCGGTATCAGCTCCTCTTGTCTCTACGTCGTTGAATTCCTCGCCCCGTCTCCTGGATGCTGAGTTCTGACGTGGACCTCTAGTCTTGATGATAAACGGCTGGATGTAGCTGCATAGGCTGTCCCTGCGTCCTCTCGTAGATGTCTAGTTCCTCGTCCTCTTCTTTCTTGTCCCTCGTTGCTGTCTAGGAGTTCTACGTAGTTATGACTCTTGTAGCTTCATTAATACAGTCTTTTATTTAAATAACTCTCTCTTTAATAACTGCACCGACGTAATGCCGGTTCCATCGCACTTCAGTTTATTTAAATACTTTCAAAACATTACTACACTTTGTAAAGTTTACGTTGTCGAGATGCGTGGATTCCTCGTACTAAATGAATTTGATCTGCACCGAAAGTGTGTCGCGCGCTGGGTTTTATACTGCTGCTCGTTGCAATTCCTGTTGGAAACTGTTTCTGACAACTTTGGACTGGCCGGCGCGTCGGTTTCATCATCACTTTCAACCGTGAGTAGTCTTTTTATATAGCGCACACTTTTTTATAAATATTATTACACCAATAGTTAGGTATAATATTAAACCTTGTCTCTGCAAATTTTGGTTGTTACCCTGTGCAAATTACGACAGCTATGGCAAAATTTCACACGGTGTCTGAACCATTCCCACGATTAATGACCACTTAATGCCAAATTGAAGCGCCAGGCGTCAGCTATGTATTCACATATGTCGCTGATTCGTGTGACTTTTGGTTCATGTACAATCCTTAAAAAACTGTGTGAAATCTTCCACCCTAGTTTGCATAATTGAACCTGCCTGTTATTTACACATGTACACATACACACACGCAGACTGATACACAAGCAGAGGCAGGCCGCTCTGACGTCACCTCTGCCGGTCTTAGCCTGTTAATAGCTCCCCTTCATTACGTTTTTAAAAACCAACAAAGTCATGCGTTTCCATATGCATGCTTACGTACAATATTTGATTTATTTAAATTTAAATATTGCTTATATTTATTACATTCTTTCTTATCTATAACGTACATTATATTATTTTTATTATGTACATCTTACATATTTTATACTTATATATGAAAACACGTTATCATACCTCAGTCAGGGGTTGATACATATACTTATGCTAAACGTATCGTTGCATAAATTCCCCTGCTGGGTAAAATAAAATTTGAATTTTATTCAAATTTTATTTCCTTACTCAGAAATTCTTTATTTACATTATTTTTTTTACAACTCACAATTAGTGGTTATAAGGGTTCTTAAAATTTTTCATTTTCCCTGGGTGGATTACGTCCCTCCCATGGACTTATAAATTGACTATTTATTAATTCCTTTATCCATAGAATTTACGGAATGCTGATGCATGGTACTTTCCAATGATCTTGTTTCTTGTTGGATCGTAGACGATAAATGTGTGTCGTCCTTTCCTCCTTTGTAATAAGTAGGGTCCCTCGTACAGTCTGAATAGTTTCTTTGCTGTATTGTCGATTCGTTTTCCCACTGGATTACTTTTTAGTAGCACACTCTCTCCTTCATGGAATGTGATGAGTTTGTGCGTTCTGTTGAACCTCTCGATCCTCTTTTCTCCAAGTTTTTCCATCCTCTTCTTCGCATTGTCATACTTGTGACTTAATGGAATTTGTAAATTTTGGTTTGGAGGTTTGTCAATGTTTCTCGACCAGAATCTATTGGGTTTCTTATTTGTTTCCAGTTCCACCGGTGTATATCCCGTAGCTTCACTGTATGTAGCATTTATAGCTTGTTCAAAAAATGATAAGTACTCTGCCCATCGGTTATGTTGTTCATTACAGTAGATGCGTAAATATTTTCCTAACTCTTTATTTACCCTCTCAGCAAGGTTTCCTTGTGGATGTCGTATTGACGTTAACATTGGTTGTATGCCGTGCTGAGTTAGCGTTTCCGCCCATGCTTTTATTTTGAAATTGTTTACCTTGGTCACTCAATATCTTTTTGATTTGACCATACTTCGGTACATATTTTCGTAGTATGACATTCAGTACACTTTTTGTGGTGGGTCTTCAAATAGCGTAGAGTCGAACTGCCTTGGTGAACACATCTATACATACAAGTATGTGCTTCGTACCCCCGTGAATAGCTCTCGGAAATGGGCCCAGGAAGTCTTCTTCTTCTTTCTTTCTATGGCACTACAGCCCTTGTTGGGCCCTGGCCTCCTTCAATTTTTCCCCCCATTCTCCTCTGTCAGCAGCCATCCTCCTCCAGGAACGCACTTTTAATATCTCTCTTGCATCCTCATCCACCGCATCCTCCCATCTTCTCCTTGGTCTTCCCACTGGTCTTTTTCCATGGATTCTGGTATACAATAGTTTTTGTGGTATCCTTTCTTCTCCCATCCTGGCTACATGACCAGCCCACCTTAGACGCTGTAGTTTTATGTACCGTGTTAACGGTGGTTCTTTATACATTTGATACAATTCATGGTTATATCTTATTCTCCAGCCATGTACGTCATTAACTGGTCCCAGGATTCTTCGTAATATTTTTCTTTCAAAGGTATCGAGAGTGTTTGCTGCCTTGGAGTTCAGGATACACGTTTCGCAACCATATGTTAGGATGGGTCTTATTATTGATTTGTATATCCTTAGTTTCGTGTTTCTGTGGATGTCTTTGGATCTGAAGATACTTGATGTGGCGAAATACGCTTTATTGGCTTGGACTATCCGGTTTCGGATTTCGGCTTCTTCTGTGCCGTTTTTTTCTAATATGGTTCCCAAGTATTTAAAGTTGTCCACCTTTTCGATATTGTCGATTGTTCCATAGTTTCTTTGTCTTCTAGTCTGCACTAATATTTTTGTTTTATCTATGTTGATTTTGAGGCCTATATTGCTAGCATTTTCTTTGAGTTCAGAATACGTTTCCTCTGCTGCATTTTTTGTCCTACACATTATATTGATGTCGTCCGCATAGGCTACTAATTGGACCGATTTGTTTGTCAGTACGTTGTTTCTTCCTACTGACAGTTTTCTGATAACATATTCTAAAGCTAGATTAAACAAGGTCGGGGCCAGCCCATCTCCCTGTTTTAACCCTCGATTGATTACAAATCCTTCTGTTTTGTGTCCTTGTATTCGTACCTGAGCCTCTGTATTAGTCATTGTTAAGTTTATCATCCTTACCAGTTTCACTGGTATGTCGAATTCGTATAAAATATTAGATAGTTTATCCCTATCTATCGAATCATAGGCTTGTCTAAAATCAACAAAAATATTATAGACGTCTATATCTTGTTCCCACGCTTTACTCAGAACTTGTCTGACTGTATATATTTGATCTATGGTGGATCTTCCTTTTCTGAAACCGGACTGGTATTCGCCGATAATCTCTTCAGCATATGGCTGTAATCTTTTATTGATAATGTATGTAAAAATTTTATATCCGGAGCATAGTAGAGAGATTCCTCTGTAGTTCTGGCATGATAGCTTGTCCCCTTTTTTATGTATAGGACATATGATGGTTTTCCTCCAATCGTCAGGGATTTGTTCTGTACTCCATATAGTGAGTATTAAGGCATGCAATTGTTCCACGAGTTTTTTCCCACCCCACTTAAGTAGTTCAGAGGGAATTTCGTCAATTCCTGGAGCTTTGTTATTTTTCTGTGCTTTAATTGCCTCTTGTATTTCCTGCATTGATGGTGGCGGTTCGTAATCGTGTTCATTTCCTCTTCTAGGCTCTTGTCTATTTCTGTCTTTTGTTTCGTCCGTTAGGACCCTTTTGAAGTATGTTTTCCACGTTATCTTAATTTCTTCTATGTCACTGATTATTTCTCCATTTTGATTTTTGCATATATTTGTATTTGGTTTATATCCTTGTTTTAAATTTTTAATAAATTTATATGCATCTCGTGAGTTATTTTCTATAAAGTCTTTTTCCATTTTCAGTATTTTGTTATTCTCGAACTTTCTCTTTTTCTGTCTGCAAGTCTTATCTGCCAGCTTCCTTTTTATTCTGAACTCTTCTTTTCTTTCTCGTGTCCGTCTTGTCATATATAATCTGTGTGCTTTGTTTCTTTCTCCAATTGCCCTTTTGCACTCTTCGTCAAACCATTGGTCCATTTCATTTCCTTTGTTTATTCCTAATATTTCTTTTGCCGCTGTTTTTATAGTGTTTTTAATGTTTTCCCAGTGTGATTCTAATGTTGGGTTTTCCTTCTCTTGAAGTTTTTCGCTGATTTCTTTTTCAAGTTTATCCCGGATGTCTTGGTCTTTCAGTTTATCTATGTTTAATCTTTCTTTTCTCTCTGTTTTACTGCTTTTGTTCTGGTTAATTTTGCACCTGAAGGTAGTTTGCACTAGCATATGATCTGAGTTACAGCATGCCCCTCTTCTGCTTCTTACATTTAATATACTTGTTGCTGCCCTTTTGTCTATCAGAACGTGGTCTATCTGATTTCCTGTTTCTCCGTCTGGAGATATCCACGTTATTTTATGTATATCGCGGCGGGGGAAGTATGTTGAGCTAATGACCATATTTTTACTAGTCGCAAAGTCTATTAGAAGGTTTCCGTTCTCATTGGATTCGTCATGCAGGCTGTGTTTTCCAGTTGTTCTTATGTATTCTTCTTCTTTCCCAATTTTGGCGTTCATGTCTCCTATAATCATTTTTATGTCATTTCTAGGTGCTGAGTCATATACTTGTTCTAACTTTTGATAAAATTCTGTCTTTAAAATCTCATCTTGGTCTTCTGTGGGACAGTGCACATTTATTATTGTAAGATTAAAGAAATGAGTTTTTATTCTGATTTTGCACATCCTTTCATTGATTGATGTAAAATCCTTTATATGTTGTTTTATTTTGTTATCTATAATAAAGGCTACTCCAAATTCTCTTGTTCCACTATTTTTTCCACTTTGGAGTATAGTGTGCCTCTTCGTGTCTCTTATTCCTTGTCCTAACCATCTTGTCTCTTGTATTGCGGCAATTCTTATTTTATATCTTTCGAGTTCATCACAGAGTTCTCTTTGTGCTCCGGGTCTGTTCAATGTTCTGACGTTCCATGTTCCTAAAGAGTATTCCATATTCCTTTGCCGTAGTCGTTGCCATTGTTTCCGTCCAATCCGAGGCTTTCTTGAAGGTTCCGTGGTGTGGTATTTTTTCCGGGGGTAGGTTACCGGCCTACCGCCCAACCCCCAACCTGGAGGACCAGGGATTTTTCTGTTAGGGTTCCCTTCCCTTAGCCGATGGGTCCCAGTTTTCTGGCGCCGGGAACTCGCCATTCACCCTCTCTCGTCTGCTACATTACGTACTCAGGGGCCACGCAACTTTCGTCTTCGAGAACGTGAGAGTAGGATTTGTGGGTAGAGCTGAGTTCCCTTCCGGGAACCTCTGACTCTCTCGTCAGAAACAGTCGGCGTTTCTCAGAGTTTTAGTGTTGCATAGTAATCGGCATCCTATACAACCTCCGAGACCTGTAACCCACCTTCAGCCCCCCCCCAGGAAGTCTACTGCTACTAATTCTCCCTTTTCCTGTTTCTTTATATTTTGCATATCTACGTATGTGTGAAGATTCGGATGTCGTGCTGTTTGACATTTGTAGCATCCTTTTAAGATTGCTTTAATTCTTCTAAACATATTATTCAAAATGAAGTCTTCCTTCAAAGCTAAATGACATTTTAAAGCAGACGCATGTGCTAAACTTTGATGATATGGTATAGTTAGTGTTTTTAACATCTCTGGTGATAGGACTATTTTCCAATCATAATTTACGAGTTTATACAATATAATATTTTTTATCGTATACCTACTAGATAGTGTTGATAATTTCAAGTGACTGATCTGCGGATCTTTATTTTGTTCACTTGCTAGATTATTTAGTAAATATTTAACTCTATCATCAGTTTGATAAGTAATGGTTGATATGTTAACCACATTGTTTCTTTATATCGCTTATTGTTCCCCCTTGTGTAGGACAATAGGTGTGAGACAACATTCTTTCCTGTTGCGGATTGTTTTTATCTTTTAGGGTGGCGCGCAACTCATGCGTGTGCAGGTCATTTAACAAGCGTGTTCATTCCGGTGTTTTGTTGGAATATGTGTCACTTTTAAAACTTGTTTGAGCTGGCTGCCGGCGTCTCCCTCGCCGTCATTCATTTTTCTTCTCCCTTGTTGTGTTCTTCTCACTCCCTCTCTCTTTGGATGTATACGGGCGTGTCAGCTGTTGAACACTTTTATTTTCATAATTATTATTATTTGCATTTATATTCTGTACATTCGCATTGTACGGTTTCAATTGCTTTTTAGACGTACCTGGATGCAAGTACGCTCCTTTATGTGGAGTTGTATTACCTTTTTTAAAGGGTTGTTTATACTCTTTCCAATTCTCTTCTCTCTTCGCAAACTGCGTCGATTTTTGTTGTATTGGATTATGCGTAGAGTACTGCTGCTGCTGCGGCTGGTTCTCTCTTCTCTCATATTGTTTATTAACAAACTGCGATGACTGTGTTACAAGAATAAGAAGTTCCTCTATGGTTTTAACTCCTTGGGTATAAACAGCAAGTCTAATGTGTCTGTCAAAATGGTAGCTTAATTTCAATACTAATTCATGCTCCGTGAAACTGGGTCTAAGATGCTTACACCATTCGACGAGTTGTATTATGTAGTCTTCCATGGAACGCTTGCTGTTGACGTAATACCGTCCATACTCCAGCTGGTCTCGTACCTCTCTCTGGGTATGTATATTCCAGTATCGATTTTCGAAGGATGCCTTGAACTGTTCATAAGTTTCTGTTTGGTCCCGAACAATCGTATACCATTTGGATGCTGTTTCCTGGAAATGTCGACTTACAAATTCTATATGGTCTCGGTCGTTTAAGTTGCTTCCTATAGTTGCCATTTCTCGTTCACATTTACGTAAAAATTCTATAGGGTTCTCCCATTTATTACCTTTGAAACTGATCTTCTCTCTATCGTCTACCTTTGCAGCACACATCATCATAGCACTGGGTCGTCTCTTGACTTCTGCTCGTAGTTTTTCTACCTCCTCTTGTAGTCCATCTTTCATATTGTTAATTTCCATGGAGTGGCGTGTAGTTTTCCTCGTGACCTCCTCCACAGCTATTTCTACCGTTTCGGTCCTCACAGTGAGTTCCTTTGTTTTATTAGTGTTGTCCAGGATGCACTCATTTACATCTTTGTGTCTGAGGTCTTGCTCCTGTTTTGTAATTTTAAACTTTTCATTCCACTGTTCAGCCGGTTGTCGAATGTGTTCTTTTGTTTCACGTGTAGTATATTCACGCTGTCTTTAAATTTACTGTCGATCTTTACAGCTTGTTCATTAAGTGATTGTTGAACTCGCTGTTCGACTGCTTCAACGCGTGCAGTAAGCTCTGTTTTTAAAGTATTACTGACGAGTTCTATTTTCTCTTCTAACCTAGTATTATTACTATCTATATTACTCTCTAATTGAGTTTTCACTTCTTCAATAGTAATTTCTAATTGATTACGACTATCTTCTATTTGAGTTTCTAATCTCATATTACTATCTTCTAATCTTTCTAAATTATTTTTTAACTCTTCATTACTACTATCTAATTTACTTTCCAATTTTTCATTGCTACTTTCTAACTAAGTTTTTAGTTCTGCACTATTCGTCTTCAACTCTTCTTTGTAACGGTACAGAATTGTGTGCTACCATAGTTTCAAGTTAAATTTTTCAATTGTCAGTATTCACCTGTGAGGTGCCCCTTGTAACCAGCAACATACAGTGTTATTGTTGATGTCTGGAGACAGACAACCCAGACGTATTACGTAATAGCTCTCCAGCAGTCTGTGTGTGTGAATCACAGTAAGCAGATTGTCACCATAGAGTTTGCATCAGACAGCAGTGGAAGCAGCATACAGTTAAATAAGTGAAACTTTATACAGTGACCTCGGAAATTTCGGTAGGCCAAAGTGAATTGAGTAGCTGAGGTCTACCGAAACTGATAAATTTAATGCCTTTTAAACTTAAACGAAATTTTAAAGTTAAACTAAGTAAACAGTGTCAGTGACGACGGGAGTGTACGGGAATTACAAGTGATAGTGGACAAAGGAATGCACGTGCAGGTAAAATGTAAAAACAATCAAATCAAATCAAAATGAAAAAACAGTAATAAAAGAGCTCGATACAAAAGGGGGTAAAAGTTATATATTTGAGGGGAGAAATCATGAATAGAAGTACTCGTTAATAGAAAATAATTAATTTATAAAACTTGTGTTTAAACAGATTCATACTTTTTAGTTGTATTTAATAAAATAAAAATAAGATTTGTCTTAATAGAAAACATGTGTTAGATTAAGTTATTACGCCATAACCATATCCTATTCTGTGCTGAAAACCTCGCCTAACGTTCTTTGGGATTTTCTGAGTGTTAAGGGTAGTTAGATAGCGGGATTTTTATAAGGGCAAGAGTGTTTAAGTTTACATATTCATCTAAAAAACATGTTGGCGACCTGGGCAATAATAAGGTAAGTTTTGTAAAGGGGAATATGACGGTAAGTGAAATTCTGGCAGGAGTGAGCAGTAAGTATTCCTATAAATCTACTGGAATCTTCTGATGGTAATATTTAATAAATGGATAAAATCAATACCTTAACATTGGCGACTCGCTGCCAGGATGTTCGTATAAATATTATATGAACTAGACCTGTTTTGAGGCACAGAATATAGGTTGTGGTAATGGCGTATTTGTAACATTTTGAGTTATTGCATAGATTTATGTAGCGTAACGTGCTTGTGAAAGTATTGTTTATTTTTATATTTGGGTAACTAACGAGTGTAGGTGTAGAGTATTTTAATTGGGTGTGTCATTAGTGTGTAAGAGAAGGGTTATTTGGAAGCGAGGGCGATTGTGTAGTTAGTAAGCTTACAAAATTGTGTATGTAAACACAACAATATAAAAATGGAAAATAATAGTGGTGAAGTCAACAGAATTGACTTAACTAGCGCAGACGATCAGGTAGCAGATAATAATGTAAGGAAAGATAATATGAGTGAGTCGCATCAAAAGATAATAAATTTCCTGGAATTGCTGTTAGAAAAACAAAGGGCAATGGTAGATGACATTTTTAAAAAACAAGATGAAAAGTGGGAAAGAGATAGATGTAAATTAAAAGAAAATAAAGAAAGCAAACCAAACCAGGTAAGTGGTTCTGATAGTGGAGGTAGTAGTGATGATACTTTTACAAATAATAATGCTAGTTCCAGTGTAGACGAGATAAAAAACGACAAGGTAGGTGATGTTGATACAAGTGATAATCAGAAAGCAGACAGTTTAAATGTAAAACAGGTGGCAGTAAACGAGGTGAGTAATAATGTTAGTTATGATGACGTTAACAAGAGTGAAATATTATTGAACAAAAATAATAATGATAAATTGAGTAATAGGGGTAGTGATATTGAGAGTAGAAATTTAGTTGAGGTTAGAGTATTCAGTGATCATAATGAGTTGGAAAGGGAGTATACAGATAGTTTAATTGTAGAGGGTGAACAGGGGGCAAATTTATGTGGGGTTAAATGTGAAACAGAGTTTTCACAAGTGTTTTATGAGGATAAGAAATCCTCACTAGGACATTTGGGCGACAATGGGTCGGCAGATGGTCAAATAAGTTTTCTGTGTGTATCTGGTAGGGCCAGATGGTGTTTAAATAATTTAGTGGTGTTGCCCTCTGTGTGGAGTGAGAATGTGAAATGTTGTGGTGATGAAAGTGATTATGAGAGAGAGAAAGAGTTAGAGTGGTTCAAGCTAAATAGAGGTTATGGAGAGTTGATAGAGAAGATGAATATTAAGAGAATTATGATAAATAATGTAGATTTACCCTGTGCAGTAGACAATGATTATATTGATGATGATAACATACACTTACCTGTAGTGAGGGTCAGCGTATTAGTAACAGCTGACAACTGTAGCGATAGAATACATTATAAAAAATTTAAGGATGTGATTGTAATAACAAATACTGATGGAGACTTGACAAAGTATAATAATGTAGACATGATTTATGATAATGTAATCAAGGGGGGTAACCCTATGTATTATTATTGTGGTACAATGGAAAAAACAAATTTGTATGGTTATTACACAAATGATAGCCATATGATGTGTATAAATAAAATTGAAATGTGTTATATAAAGATAAGACTAATTTTTGATGATGGGGGTTGAGAAATACTAAATGAACATTTAATTATGTGAGTAATGGTAAAATTACCTGGCTGATTTAGGTATTGAAGTGTGGTAAATAATAAATTATGATGAAAATTTATAAATAAATGTGTTAGTGTTAAATGTATTGTGTCAGGGTTATCTTGTTGGAATGTATATTATAGTTTAGGGGTAAACATGTTTGTAATAAGGATGAATGGTATAATATTTTATTTTACTAAAATAATGAACAAGAGGTAATAAGGAATTTTGTTTTGTATTGTGTGTTTAAATTACAAGTGTTTTAAATAATGTAACTAAAGCCAAATTGTTTTGAGTGAAGGTGAAATTAACGTAATTTAAAAGGTTAATTTTATTAATGAAGTAAAATTAAATTTGACTTGGACTGTAACAAATAGTAATTGATTAAAAAGTACAGACTAACAAGATTCATAGAAATTAAAAATTGAAGGAAGTACATGTATTAGTGGTGTTGTAATCTGGAATGTTGAGACTGAGGCAGTGTTTATAAAACCAGTCTGGCATACAACTGTTAATGTAAACAGGTATGTTGTCTGTTGTGTGACCAATGTTTACAGTCATGCTGTAGTTGACAACAACAAGAATGTTGTGTTTTGATGAATCAATGCCATGAGTAAAATCTTGTTGTGAAACATAAGAAATGTAAGATGTGATGAAATGAAGGTAATTTTTTTTTTGTAATTATTTCAATGTAATGAAATAATGTAGTGTTTTGATTGTAATGTAGCCAGAATTTATAGGAGAGGATTTATCAATGTAGATTAATAAATGAAAGTGGAAGCATTTTCAATAATGTAATTAAAGTAAATGAAATTGTTTTGAACAAATGAGATTGATATAATGAGGAGTGGAGGAATTAAATTAAATGAAATTGGTAATTAAATTAAGAAGACGATTTTTAATAATGAATTTAAATTTATTTTGTTTCAAATGTAATGGTAGATTAAATAATAATTGATGAAAGCAATGTTTAAGATATTCATTTAAAATTGAACACTGAAGTAAATCTTTGGGTAAAAATAATCAAAAAATTGTTTGGGGTGAATCAATGTGTTATTTTGAAGGGGTAATAATGTATTGTGAAAATTGTTTAATGTGTATGGAATTAGCTGTAAGTAGACAGTTAGGTTTTATAACCAAAATTATACAACCAGTACTTTGTTAATGAACCAGTACGGCTAAGAGGAAACAAATCATTGGTGGATATGGTATAATGGAAGGCCTGTATGTTAATTTTTTAATTGAATGTTATATAGTCAGGTGATACTGTGGCGGGTATCTGTCCGAGTTTATGGTGTTGGGATCTCGTACAGAGAAGTCCAGTAAGGTCTTGAAGTCTTAACATCTTGAAGTCGTTTAAACATTGTTTCGAAGTCCATTGTCGGTTGCTTCGCCATTTTTATAGTATGTAGCCTACGGTGTCCTAACTAATTCGTTATATGAATTATAATTTTATTATTGGTCAACCGTGACTCTATATTTCTTTATTTAAATTATTGTATTTATCAGTATTCATTTCACAACTCTCTTTCTTCTCTGTACTTTATTATAACAATTTGTAATATTATTCATTACACAAACTGACTATTAATTTTTTATTACAATATTTTGCTAATTATTTATTAGACTTTATTTATTACCAGGGCGTCATTTACTTGTAATGATATTTAACTTTTATTTTCTTTATGTCGGGGCCCCACGTTGGCAGCGACAATTACTATACAACGTTATTTTTGTTACAACGATGCCAACGTGGCCAAGACACAACAATAATTAACGTATGTGTTTCCCTCAACCGATCTTCACCAAAAACAATAGGTCGTGAGTACTCTACAAATCAGGGCTGTATGCAAAAAATTATTTGATTCTGTTTGAATTTGCGGCTGTTATCGTTTGCCATAGAAAAAAAATCTACAGACACACACACAGACACTTTTCGAAAAACGACTTTTTTTCATGTTTTGAGTGTAGTACAATCAGAATCTACAGTAATCTCGAACACGATTTTTTTTTGCCATCACCATACTTCCATTTCCTTAAGGAATATGGAAGTAAAAAGCTCCTACATACAAAATAGCAAAAATAATAGCACAAAAACTAAAAAATAACCATCTAACAAACAACCATCATAACATAAAAAATACATACGAATTAATAGACAAACTAAAAATAATAAATATAAATGAAAATACATTTTTCACATCATACGATATCACAAACATGTACACCAACATTCCAGTAGAAGAAACAATAGACATAATAATAAACAAACTTAAAGAACAAAATGAAGACAAACAATATATAACAGAAATAAAAAATAGCCTCCAACTAATACTAAAACAAAATTACTTTGAATTTAATAACAAATTTTATCAACAGCTAGAAGGTTTAGCAATGGGATCACCATTATCAAGCATAATAGCAGAAATATTCCTACAACACATAGACACCAAAATACAAAACATTATAAAATCCTTTGATCCAAATGGCATTTGGATAAGATATGTAGATGATGGGCTATATATATCAAGTAACAAAAATACAAATGCAGATAACATATTAAAACAAATCAATAACATACATCCAAAAATACAATTCACAGAAGAAAAATAAAAACATAACAAAATCAACTATTTAGACATAACCATCACAAGAAACAACAACCACATACAATATGCAATATACAGAAAACCAACTTCTACCAACATCATTATACCTAACCATTCTGACCACCCACCACAACATAAAATGGCAGCATTCTATTCGCTATTTAACAGAATGTACAAAATTCCCCTAAACAAACAAGAAACTGACAAAGAATGAAATATAATATGCCAAATTGGTTATGAAAATGGATAGAATAAAAATACTGTAAACAAAATAGAAAATAAAATCAAATATAAAATAAAAACTGAACAATTAAGAATTAATCAAAATGAACAACACATAAATAATAACAACAACAACAAATGGGCCACATTCACATACATAAATAATAAAATGACAAAGCTAACAAAACTATTTAAAAACACAGATATAAAAATAGCATACAAAACTAATAAAAATAATTTACAAAAACTAAATAACCCACACAACAAAGATAATACAACAACTAACGGTATATACAAAACTGAATGTCAAGATTGCAATAAATGTTACATAGGACAAACAAAAAAACAGCTGAAAAAACGTTATTTTGAACACCTAAACGCATACAAAAAACCAGAAATATATAATTCCAATTTAGCCACACATGCAATAAACACAGGACATGAATTCCCAGACATAACCAATGTGACACTAATAAAACATATACCACACAAAGGCACCATAATGAACATTTGGGAAAATTTACAAATATACAAACATAAAACACAAAACAAACTAATACCTGAACAAATACAAATCAGTACAAAACGTGACACAATATTCAAAGCACTTAACATCGAAAATGCACAAAATACAAACACATATACCACAATCACACACAGTAATACAACTTTAAAATACCAGAGACCAACAAGAAACCTTAATAGCATCCAGCCAACACACAAATACTTCACCAGACTCAAGATCGTGAAGGCTGAAGATGAGAGCACGGGACCCCTCGAACATGTTCCGAATAGGAAAAACATAACATCTTGAGGTAATATAAACACAAATTTTAAAATTACTATGTATATTGATACATAAACATTTGTGGCTGCCGTGTTATTCTGCCACACGTTGGATGCGTCGAGTTGATACAAATCAGTCGTCCTCGTCTTCGTTTATGCCCCGCGATGGAAGCCAATTTGATACAAGACGTGTGTCCTGTGTTATTCTTAAACGTGTATAAATATACTGGGTGTAAGGTGTCTTCTCTATCCGTCGTCGCTTTCGAACGTAACTTACGCAGATTTCGTCCGTTGCGAACGTACGAATAACCAGGTCTCGATGTTCTTACCTGTTGTTCACTAGGGGTGTGAAAATCCCGGGTGGCGCCAAATTGTTTTATTAAAACAATTAAAAAAATTTTAAGTTTGTATGACAAGCGCCGCTCAGGCGGTTTGAAGAATTCAATTTGTTCCCGCCTGTCTTGGCCGTCTGGATCGGCCAGTAGTTCATTGCGTTGGCTGTGTGATCGCTAGTCGTCAATACTATCTATCTGCTAAAATGTACATAAATTATTATCCACCTCCTAATGAAATTATAACACATTGGTTAAACTCAGTACTTATTTATTTTTTGTTAACGATTAATTATTCAGTTAATACAAATTATGTTCTCTTTAGTAATACAATTGCACCGGTTGATTACATGAGACACCTCTCTGGGGTTTGACAAATCGATCTCTGAACGTAACAACAGACTTTCAGTAATGGCGTCTGTTGAAAGTATACACAAAATTATTATTGTTCGATCATCTCGGTTCTTGAGATTGCGTTAAAAGGATTACTAATGTTTACAGCAATAACAATACACACCCTTACATCAGTTAAACTTAAATAATATTTTGTGTAGTTATAATTTGTTTATTGGAGTGTAGTAAAAGTGTTACAAGATATCGCTAATTAATGACAGGTTAACTTTCCCAGTTGATAAATTTTCAGTGTATTATTTTTTTAATTTAATCTTTGAAAGTAATTATGTGCAGTTTAGTTAGAGTTCAGCTTTCAGTGAGAAATAATTAACGTGAGTTTATCTGGAAATTTGGGTAATTTAATAGATACTTAACACTTCAGTAGACAGGATGAACTCATTTGATCTGGTATTAAGGAATTAGGCTGCAATCATCTTTAATTTTCAATTGTTCGGGGTTTTGGGCATCTTTTCCAAGTTAATCGGCAATGTATTATTTTCTTTTTTCTTTAATTCGGCTTCGACATCAGTTAAATGGTTTCAGCCATCGTCTGCTCCCTCGGTGTTCACTTGCTAGTAATTTCATTTGATATTTTGACGTTTTAATTAACAATTTTGATCGTTCCAAAACTGGCGTCCATTCAACAAGAGCGTCATATTATGAGTAAAGAAATCTAACGGTAAATTAGTAACCAAACGACTGTTGTCATAGTAACCAATTAATCCTGATTGGTTAATTCTGAAGTAGACTATTGTTATCAAATTTTGAATTTTTATTCAAAATAGCTGTATATCTTCTTATTGATTTTATTCTTCTGTCCTCTTCCCTACATATTAAATATTATCACCACTGTTATTATTTCCTTTCAAAGATTAATTTGGTATCGCCTAATGTACGGTTTTATGAAATATCAATGTTTGTACATTTATGTTAATATTTGATATTTACCACATTTCTCCTTTAAATTAAGTTCTTATTCTAATATTTTTTCTTTAAACTGATTTACAAATTATTCTCGGCTATTTACTCGCCTTGAATTTATTAATTCCCTGGTTGTTTTCATACAATTTGCAATTATTTGTTATTGACAGTTATACATTTCCTAGGCCTAAGTAGCCATTGATTATTTTTACTTATCATATTCTAATTATATTTCATTTTAATACAAAGTGTTTTGTTCTGTTGTTATAATTGATTCGTTTAGTGGTTGTTGTGTCTTGAATTTGTTTGTGTTCTGATTATGTGTCAAGATTACTTTCTATGTCTTAATACCTAAAATATAACAATTAGGCCTATGGACTGTAAGCTTCCTTCAGCCATATCCTATCCATAAAATTAAAATGAACAATTCTTTACAAGTTATTAGTTACTGTTGGTTTAACATACATTTCATTATTTTACTACTATTTTGAGTGAGAAACATCATCACTTCCTTCAAACTTACTTAATTTGTTTTCCCTTATAACATAGGGTGTTTATTAATTACATTCTTAATTTCTTAAATCTTTACTAATCCCTTTCTCCATTCCATGTTAACACAAACTGTTTATCTTACATGGGCTTTCTCCCCTGAATAACATCGTATCCTTTATCTATCTCTACTTTAAATACTATTTCTAATTACCCTTAACTATATAATTTTTATAAGCTCACTCTTAAATCATTTATTGGTTCATCATTGATTTATTAAGTGTTTTCTTATCTATTACTATCTTTTTAATCATACTATCATTTACAATATCCTTTTTCACACATCACTTTCACCTTTAATTAATTGGTATTTATCACGGATACACTCATTATTTTGAGGTATTTGCACCTTCACTATTATCACTTGTTAAACTTTTTATTTTAAGCGTTTATTAGTGGGTAATCCCTATTATTATTTTTCTTTGTCACTTAGTTACTTTCATTATATTTCTCACTATCTCACTATCTTTACAAATTTTATTTATATCTAATAAGTTCATGTCTTTTTCTAGATTTCTTACTTACATATACTACTAATTCGTGGGTTAGTGTATTTTTATTTAATGGTTTTTTTATTTATTATGAATTACATTTGTCACTTAGACAATACTAATATTTCTTTTTTATATTTTTTATTCATTGGTTTCGTTTCCTTTATGAGATTTGATGGTATCATCTCCCCCTTCCCTATTCTACACTATTTGTCTGTGTTTTATCACCTTGGTTCACTTTATTTTCTTTATAGTTGGTTTGTTCCATTTTTAATTTCACTTTTCTTCTCCTTCACTTCCATCTTGTTTCACTTTATTTTGGTTATTATCTGGCCAATCTCTGGGGTTGGGTCAATGTCATTTGTCTGTCAGTCTAGTTTGTATTTTTTATTTAATAATCACCTTTGGTTTACTATTCTTCCTCCTTCACTCTTAATTACATTTACTATTTTCATTCTCTTTATTATTTATTTATTAAAATATATTATTTCGTAGCATTTCTTACATACTTATAGATATCAAATATGATCTGGGTTTGGCGATGTTATTGTGTGTGTGTGTGTGTGTGTGTGTGTGTGTGTGTGTGTGTGTGTGTGTGTGTGTGTGTGTGTGTGTGTGTGTGTGTGTGTGTGTGTGTGTGTGTGTGTGTGTGTGTGACGTAACAGAAATACGGTCCTCGACGTTACATAAATCAAATTATAAGATTTAGAATACAGAAGAAAATTTATTAATTATCCACACTTGTAAAAGGTCAGAAACCCAACCCATGATTGTTTAAATAAAATAAGAATGCAAGGTAAAAAGATAAGCAAGTAATAATGTTAATAATAGTAAACCTCAAGGTTCAGTGAGAGGTAAATAACAGACATTGACACATAATGTAAATATCGGTATGGAGAACCATACATGACTTCCATATTCTAAGATTTATATTTAAAATCATTTTCAGCCAAACAGCCAGGCTGTGTCTTACCTGCCTTTTTATTGCTGTATTAAATGAAAAATATTATATTACATTAAAATGAAAAAATTATAATTTTATTGCCTGGCAACAAGATTATTTTATTTTTAACAATTACCATTGTTTCAAAAAGTTTAAATAAATTTTCAAGTACTTTACTCTTGTTAAAACGTAAAAGGTTGCAGGTAAACTACCCCTTCCCCTTAACCGATCTTCACCAAAATCGAAAGTCATTGAGACCTCTACAATTCAGGGATGTATGCAAAAAATTATTTGATTCTGTTTGAATTTGCGGCTGTTATCGTTTGCCATAGAAAATACGCTTGAAAAAAAAAGTTGCAGGTAAACTACCCCTTCCCCTTAACCGATCTTCACCAAAAACAATAGGTCTTGAGTACTCTACAAATCAGGGCTGTATGCAAAACATTATTTGATTCTGTTTGAATTTGCGGCTGTTATCGTTTGCCATAGAAAATACCCTTTTTAAAAAAACGTTGCAGGTAAACTACCCCTTTCCCTCAACCGATCTTCACCAAAAACAATAGGTCTTGAGAACTCTACAATTTAGGGCTGTATGCAAATAATCTTTTGATTCTGTTTGAATTTGCGGCTGTTATCGTTTGCCATAGGAAATACCCTTGTTAAAACATAAAACGTTACAGGTAAACTACCCCTTTCCCTTAACCGATCTTCACCAAAAACAATAGGTCTTGAGTACTCTACAAATCAGGGCTGTATGCAAAACATTATTTGATTCTGTTTGAATTTGCGGCTGTTATCGTTTGCCATAGAAAATACCCTTGTTAAAAAAACGTTGCAGGTAAACTACCCCTTTCCCTCAACCGAACTTCACCAAAAACAATAGGTCTTGAGTACTCTACAATTTAGGGCTGTATGCAAATAATCTTTTGATTCTGTTTGAATTTGCGGCTGTTATCGTTTGCCATAGGAAATACCCTTGTTAAAACATAAAACGTTACAGGTAAACTACCCCTTTCCCTTAACCGATCTTCACCAAAATCAACAGATCTTGAGAACTCTACAATTCAGGGCTGTATGCGAAACATTATTTGATTCTGTTTGAATTTGCGGCTGTTATCGTTGCCAAACAAACAAAATTACCCTTGCTAAAAAAAAACCGTTGCAGGTAAACTACCCCTTTCCCTCAACCGATCTTCACCAAAAACAATAGGTCGCGAGTACTCTGCAAATCAGGGCTGCATGCAAAAAATTATTTGATTCTGTTTGAATTTGCGGCAGTTATCGTTTGCCATAGAAAAAAAATCTACAGACAGATAGACACACAGACAGACACATAGACAGACAGACACACACACAGACACTTTTCGGAAAACGACTTTTTTTCATGTTTTGAGTGTAGTAGAATCAGAATCTGCAATAATCTCGAACACGATTTTTTTTGCCATCACCATACTTCCATTCCTTAAGGAATATGGAAGTAAAAACTAATTTTGACTGTTTCATAATAATTGATGTTTTAAGGTAGATGAGAATGAGTAAATGGTGTATGACTTAAGTTACTCAAAAGTGCTTGTTATTAATTGTATCATGTTATATTGTTATCATGATAGTGATGTTATATTTTGTGTTAACAAGTGAAAGTTTTCTGTTAATAGAATATCAGGTAATTAAGTATTATGTGTTATTAATTTACCATTGTAGAGCTGTTGTTGAACTCAGTAATTGATTACTAATTAATTTCATTTTATGTGTTATCCATAGGTCACGGTAAAGCTTTTGTTAGATTTTATAGAGTTAATTATTTGTATACATGTACTTAGATAATAAGATGATTATAATTGTAAACTTGGACAAAAGGCTATAATTGTTAACGAGATACAAAAGAGTTTAATACAACCATGTTATAAATAGATAAAAGATTCTATAATATTGCAGATAGTAACAAGTTAAATTCAGAAGTAGATCAAGGTATAATGATAGGCCTAACAACCAATAACATTATATAGTAAGTCAGATCAGAAAGGTTAGGTAAAGAAATTAGTAACAAATACTAAATAAAATCTAATGAGTTAGTAGAAGTTAATAATAATTAATAATAACAAATAAATAAACTCAAATTAAATAAATTATTATAATGCCATAGTGCAATGATACCGATAGATAATGTTTGGTAACTGAAAAATAATATTTGTTAAAATAAACAGACTAAGAGTAAAAGACAGCAAAATATATAAGAATTAGTAAACAAGCCATAAGTAAGATTATATTCGGATATAATGGAAATTTAGAAAGGGATTATTTTGATGAGTGGAAGAACATTGTATGAAATGATTATAATATAACATAATATCGAATAAGAATAAAAAAGATGGTTGCTAGGGACGACAAAGTAGATAGAATTTGTTGATTTGATTATTGGATAAATTTACATGAACGAAGACAGTTTAATTAAGAGATGCTCAGAAAAAATTTGATTTAATTTAAATACAAAGTCCATAGAAATTTAAACAAAATGAATAATAAATCGCAATAGTTTGGTCCACTATCATTTAACCATATTATATAATTGGACAATATAAAAACGATACAGGAAAGTAACGAAAAATAAAGGAAGAACTCTGATTGCAAAATTCCAGATAATGAACAAATGTTAACGTAATCAATTAACACAACCAGAGAAATAACTACCTGCATAAAGTGATATAATCCTATAACGTAAACGAAACGAAAATAAACACCAAATTATATTGGAACTTCAGTTTACACAATCCAATAGAAAAACGTAGTTGGATTCGAATTCCGTCGAAGCACGTAACCACAAAACTCGGACATTGGTGAACAAAAGGAGCGGTATTTCTACATCATCCCAGGACCAAGAATTAAACTTTATTTTCAACTTGGAACGTAGACTAACGAGAGCAAATTCATCTGCATGCTGATCTGTTGCTGTCAAGACGAAAGGGTTATCTGTACATGGCCTCATCGAGTCACGATGCTGAGCGGACGGTAAACTACAATTATTTTAAATATTATCTAATAAAAACTTAACTCTATATTGTAATACCTTGTATTCCTATTTATGCATTTTCTGATCTTACTAATAGTTGAAAGAACCTTCACGCCCTGTATTTAAAGAAATATAAAATCATAACTAAAAATAATATAAAACCTTGAATCCGATCGATAATCGATTACTTCTGACTTATAGCCTTTCGTATCTAACGTAAAAGAAACAACTTTGTTAGACAAGAAATATTAAATATTAATAAAGAATCATTTCAGAATTTCGATATCTTCTCATTTATATAAGATTTAGTGTAGTGTAAACAAGAAATAAGATAAGTAAAGAGTGTAACTAATAATCACCGTACGCGGTGGGTTAACCTACAAATTCCCGTTGTCTGGGAACCACAGCGCTATTTGCGGACTGCTTAGGTATTAAAGAGAGGAGAATACAATAAAAATTTCTGCTCTTCTCTCCAAAACAGAATAGGCTTGAGCGAAAAATTCGAATTACACCCTATACACATAATTTTCACCCACAATAACACAATTATATTAAATAGAGAGGAAAGGAGATATACTTAACAATATTATAACACATATTAAAATAAGATACACAATAAATTGGCACTACTAATCGGAGAGAGGGTTAACAAGGAGACACCCGTGTTAACATAAATTGGCTTCCATCACGGGGCTCAAGCGAGACACGTACCCGTTATAACATAATATATATGTTTTAATTACATAAGGTAGCCCATCTATAAAGAAGAAAACACCATTTAATAGAAACATGTGAGTTACAACCTTAAAGGAATAAAGAAAGTCAAAGTATGAAGGAATTAATGAACAAAAATATTAAAATATAGCACAATAATAACTTAAAACCAAGACAAGGACTAAGACGATGACAAAACCCAAGTGATTGGCAAAGGGAAGGATAAAAATAAATAACTTTGTGACCATATCACAACCCCTTGTCAACCAATAATAAAATTGTAAATGTAATTATGAAAGTACAAAGCTATGTTATTAGTGTGAGTAGTTCCATGTAAGACTACCAAGACATAAATGTAAATTAAGTAATGTTAAATAATATTGTTATTAGAATATGAAGGGAATAAACCCCTTATATAATAAATACCCAATGTTAATGATAAGGTGAGTGGTGTGGTTAGATCCAAGTGAAGAAAAGAAAGAAAAGCGGTGAATAATATAATATTAAAATGAATAATAGAACCAAGAAAAATATACTAACTGAAAGTCAGCAGTAGTAATAATGTGTAGAATGAATAATAATTAATGCTTGAATAAAAAATGATGAATGCAAACTGTGAATAAACTAATGCATAATAGGCCTATACAAATGGAATAGGTAGAATTAAAGTTCATGTGTTAAAATATGTAAATAATAGTTATAGTTATCTGTGTTAAAAAGAATATATAGAAGGGTAAAAAAACATGTTTAATAAATAATAGTTAATGAGCATAGGGAGATAGGATATCTATTAAAAAATAGCATGTGCATAGCATGTTAGAAAGAATAGTATAATGTTTTGAAATGATTATAAATCATTAAATGTTACA
Organism: Magicicada septendecula; assembly: GCA_034769895.1. Classification (NCBI taxonomy): domain Eukaryota; kingdom Metazoa; phylum Arthropoda; class Insecta; order Hemiptera; family Cicadidae; genus Magicicada; species Magicicada septendecula. The sequence goes on along the minus strand of CM068371.1, from coordinate 63,014,048 downwards.
TGTCAATTTTTGTAGTTATGGTTCAAATAGTTTTGTTTCATGGAATTCTAGAAATATGTTATAATAACTGTATAAGGAAGTTAGGTGATATAGGCCTAAGGAGCCTATAGGAAAGAGGCAGTAATTTGTAAAATTTGATATAATAGCAGTAATAAGTAAGGACAAAATGTAGGGAATACTATTAAAATTGATAATATAAATTTAAGGACACCTAATGTATATCAAAAGAACCAGTTATAAAATAATTAATATAAAAACAAAATTGTTAAATTAGTAAATCAGTAAATACTGAACCGAAACTAGTCATGTTTGGTTTCTAATTAAATTATAAAAGAAATGCAATGCAATAATGTTATTATCATAGAAATTCAAAGTAGTATAAGAAAGTTATGCTAATTTAAAAATAATTATTAATTTTGTAAAAATTCAGGAGCAAGATCTAACAATGTAAACAATTTTTCCACCAATAGGAATCTGAGGCTTGCTGGCTTGACAACCAAACATTAACAAAAAAAACCGTTAGTGCATTATTAGATTCAGAGAAGAGCAGATCATAAAATTCATGCAGCTCAATATAATAGTAATAAATCTACTAGAAATGAAATTGCAGTGAACTAAAATGAGATGATGAATAATAATAGTATGGAAAAAATAAATTTAATAACCAGAATTATTTGAAATTGAAAGAAAAAATTACTTAATTAATTATAAAAGAAAAACGAACTCAGAGAGACAAATCAGATGAAAAGGAATGTGATAAGTGTAAATTAACTTAAAAACTAAAATGAAAAACGACTAGCCTACACTGTGACACTTTTTCACTCATTAATAAACTTTATAAACACTCACTTAAGGAATAAACGAGGGACAATCAGTTTATATCTTTATTCACTTTTTAATTCATGGTGATCAAATTATTGGACATTGGAATCATATTTTAAAACGAACTATTAACCTAGTCACCCACTTTGATTCAACACATGTAATATAACCTAAGAAGTGATTTATTAAGAAACTGTATAATATTTAAGTAAGTTTTATGTGAAGTTTTGTACTTTCTAAAGATCTTTTGTTAATTTTCCTGCACTCATAAGAACCCAATTGAATTAAAATAAAACATAGCATTTTAATCAACCAGACCCACCCAGAATACTAAGAGAACACTATTGCCAACTGCTGAGCTAGTAAAGAACAAGAAAAGGAGTAAAATATATATTATAACCATATTTCATGTTGTTTAAAAAGAAATGAATAAAAAACACTAAAGAAATAATACAGTATTGACTATTATCAATTGTGTCTTTAATTTATGTTAATATTACAGACAATTTATTCCTTAATATAGCCAAGGTGAAAGTTTTTTTACAAAAAGAGGTTGGTAACCCTGATTTTTTGGAACGAAATTCAAATCAACTACAAGACAGGTGAGTTGGATTAAATTAAAATAAGAGAAAAGGAGAAATAGGTGAGAAGAATCATTTTAATTGTTTTGGAAATAAAACAATTTGGCGCCTTAAAATCGGGAAACAAACCAAATACAACATATCAATAAAGTAAAGTAAGGTAATAGATTGGCGAAGCAGGGTGAGGCTTCAGCGGGTACTACTCCGGTTCGTAACAATATATATATATATATATATTCAATCACTTTCTGCTACAGTTCGTTTCTTGATGTATATAAAATATTTAAAATTTATATTTATTTTACCTCAAGATGTAATTTTTCCTTATTTGGAACATGTTTCGAGAACTATTGTGTTCTCATCCTCAGCCTCAAAGATTTTGCATCTGGTGAAGTACTTGTGTGTTGGCCTGTCGCTATTGTGGTTTCTTGTTGGTTTCTGGTACTTTAAAGTGGTATTATTGTGTGTGATTGTGGTGTATGTATTAGTATTTTGTGTATTTTTGATGTTGAGTGCTTTGAAAATTGTGTCGTGTTTTGTATTGATTTGTATTTGTTTGGGTATTAGTTTGTTTTGTGTTTTATGTTTGTATATTTATAAATTTTCCCAAATGTTCATTATGGTCCCTTTGTATGGTATATGTTTTATTAGTGTCACATTGGTTATGTCTGGGAATTCATGTCCCGTGTTTATTGCATGTGTGGCCAAATTGGATTTATATATTTCTGGTTTTTTGTATCCATTTATATGTTCAAAATAACGTTTTTTCAGCTGTTTTTTGTTTGTCCTATGTAACATTTATTGCAATCTTGGCATTCAATTTTGCCATCAAGACCAGGCAAGAATTCGATTTTGGCATTCAATACCAGAAACCAACAAGAAACCACAATAGTGACAGGCCAACGCACAAGTACTTCTCCAGACGCAAAATCGTGGAAGCTGAGGATGAGAACACAATAGTTCTCAAAACATGTTCCAAATAAGGAAAAATAACATCTTGAGGTAAAATAAATATAAATTTTAAATATTATATATATATATATATATATATATATATATATATATAATCACTTTACCTCAAGATATTTTCTTCTTATTTGGATATTGTTTTGGGTACCATCTTGTACCCATCCTCAGCCTTCCGGATTTTGTGTCTGGTGAAGTACATATGTGTTGGTTGGTTATTATTGTGGTTTTCTGTTGGCTTCTGGTACTTTAAATTGGTTTTATTGTGTGTGATTGTGGTGTATGTGTTAGTATTTTGTGTATTTTCGATGTTGAGTGCTTTGAAAATTGTGTCATGTTTTGTATTGATTAGTATTTGTTCAGGTATTAGTTTGTTTTTTATATTTGTATATTTGTAAATTTTCCCAAATGTTCATTATGGTGCCTTTGTGTGGTATGTGTTTTATTAGTGCCATGTTAGTTATGTTTGGGAATTCATGTCCAGTGTTTATTGCATGTGTGGCTAAATTAGACTTGTATATTTCTGGTTTTTTGTATGTGTTTAGGTGTTCAAAATAACGTTTTTTCAGTTGTTTTTTTGTTAGTCCTATGTAACATTTATTGCAATCTTGGCATTCAGTTTTGTATATACCATTGGTTGTTGTATTATCTTTGTTGTGTGGGTTATTTAGTTTTTGTATATTATTTTTGTTAGTTTTGTATGCTATTTTAATGTCTGTGTTCTTAAACAGTTTTGTTAGTTTCATCATTTTATTATTTATGTATGTGAATGTATAAGGAGAAAATATACATGTTCCAAATAAGGAGAAAATATCTGGAGGAAAAGTGATTATAAATATTAAATATATATACATCAAGAAACAGACTGTAGCAAAAAGTGTTTGAATATAAATACATATTGCAACAATACAGATATTTGCATATTTGCCCAGGGGGGTATGTTGTATATTGTAATTAGTGTAAATAGAATAAGGAACAGTTTTATACAATTTTGTGCAGGAAAATGCAGGCTCTGTCCTGTCAAGAGTGCACCTGCTTCGATAGTTAAAAATACGGCGTGTATATGTTTGTGTGTGTGTAACGCCAGCTGCGACAAGAATATGGGGTGACGCGTACGATTTGTTTGTTGTCAATTAATCAGGTTTTAACAGGATTAAAATAAACTAATTATACGTTTTAAACCTGTAAGCAAAGACTTACGCCAATTATAAAGACACAATTACATAAAGGAATTTTTGATGAATATGGTGATATAAAATTTATTGCCAAAGGTGTAATATTAAAGATGCTAACTAATTAATATTAATTACTAGTGTAATTGAAGAGAAATTAATATGTGTGGTATATGTGAGTGACCAGAAAAAAATTACGCAAACAATGATATCGCTCATGTGACGAATATGTTCATGAGTTCGCGATAATTAACCGAAAAGTGAGTGTAATAAAAAGGACGCTTTGGCATGAACTGACAATCTTTAACATGTCGAAAACAGGCCTGCACCTGTCAAATTACCACCAGTATGAATACCACTGGCAATTTTGGGCGATTACACACTCAGACTCAAGAAATCTACACACGACGTCACACTGCCCGATTGCAGATCGACCTGGACACACACACTAAGACGTATGGAGGAACTCTGGAGTATCACCAACAGCAACAACCCATAGAGACAACGAACACCACATCAGCATAGTCATCATCATCATCATACTCTCAGGATTCTGGACACACACATGCAACGGTAACGGCAAATATACGCAGGTGATAAAAAAAATTATATTTTTTTATTGTGAAGAGAGCTCTCGAAAAGAACTTAAATATGAACAGATAATAATTAGAGTTTTAAAGGTAAATAGTAGTTAGATAAGAGAGTTTAATTTAATAAGAAAATCTAGAAAATAAATACCAATCTTTCGTTGTATGTAAAAATTATGGGTGTGTCAGTATAAATAAATAATAGATTGGAAGTAAATGGTAGATTATTTTCATTTTGTTTATAGCAACAATTAAAGTTTATTCTTGAGTTTTGATATTATTTTGTGTGTAAATGAGTTGCTATTATTATTTAAAATTTGAGTTAATTTCAGACACACAAAAATAAAAAGAATTTAAATAACTTGTTTAACACGTTTGTTTAGTTAGTAATATTATATGGGTGTTTAGTTTTGTTGTGTGTTATGAATAGCATAGCAGGTTACAGTATATTTGTAAAGCTTCTAAAGGAGAATATTTATTTCTCTAACGTTTGAAATTTTAAGTTTTAAATATTTTTCTATAAATTAATAAATCTTAGAATGATTATTTTGAAACAGTTTTAATTAATTATTTCATATCAACAACAATCTCACTCCTCTTTAAAAATTATTATTTATTGTGCAACTACATATACTTGACGCAACGAGAGAAAAAAATCCTGCGACCTGGCCGGTGTAATACACTTTATAGTTGCGTTGAGTACATGGTAATGTATTTGTATAATTAATTTAACGTTGCAATATATATATTTATATAACATAACAAATTATATAATGTATTGAATTCATGGGTGTAATGGTAATAAGAAGATGATACGTTATTTAAGTTTGAAATTGTTCCATTATTTATTTTTTTATTAAACAAAATTTTTCATTTCGCATATAGAAATACTACTCATTATTATATTATTTGTACGACTCCTTCATACACAACTTATAGCTAACAATTTACATACACAGGTTATACATAAATATTATTATCTAATTTTAATTAATTGAATATTCATGTTGCTCTTGGCTTACTCACTGTGTGATAATCTTTTTGCAATTTCTGATTAATTTACTTTAATAATGAAGTTACTTGTATTCCAATTTCTTTAATATTAATTAGTTTTAAACATATGCATTCTCCTTTATCAACCAAGACTTTATTAATTATGTTAACTCAAAAATCAAATATTTCTCTTATCATTTATGTTACTCTCAATTACTAAATTTTATACAAGAGATATTATTCTAAATTTTACTCTGATTTTACGTTTATGTACAATTAGTTATTCTAATACAGGTTGAATGTCTTGCATTCTAACTTTAATTAGTGTCTTTTAAATGTCTGTAATTACATTGGTTTCTCATCACCTTGTTTGACATGGTTAATCATCCGTACGTCCTTCTTTGGTCCGCAGTCTGTGTACTCCGTGTCCTCTTGGTCCTCTGGTCGGATTCTACTGCATGTACGGTTTACGAGTCGTCACGCCTCACATCATATGCTGCGGGTGTGTCCATAGACCTCCTCGTATGTGCTCTGCTGCTCTGGTTGGACTTCAGTTTGTCCTGTGCCTCTTACTATAAATTTAAAATAGCGTCGTCGACTGACATAGCCTCCTATGGTAACGGTTGAATCGAGAAGAAAAAACTTTATTAGCACGACCTGGTATTTATAGTCAGGTCGTGCAAAAACTCATGTCTGAACAATTTTGAACTTGTCAGATTTTGTCAAAGCGTCACTTCCCCCACTCTGGTTCAATTCACTATTTTCGCCTATCTTCGCGAATTACGAAGTTTGTTTCATATCACTTGATGCTCAATCGATCACTAATTTTTATATGTTTACTATACGTAAATTACACTTCTTTATTGTAATTACAAAAAGAGCTATTCACTTTTTGCGTATAGTAATTGCACTTTTCGTCATTTCGGCACGGTCTTTTAACCCTTTATTCACCTTTAATTTCTATACACTTTGGTGTCTTTTGTTTTACCCTATCATACATATTTTCCTAATAATTAAAATAAAATATAAAACTATTCTACTTGAAAAGGGTTGGTTACATTTCAGGAACGGACAGGCTTCACACACACAAACAAAATACGCGTGTACAAAATGCTAGCGACAGGTGCGTCGGGAATGTGTGTCCATGCATGAATTCTGCGCTCCCTATTTTTAACTACGATACAGCTTATGCAATCTGAATCATGTTTATTAATTCATATTTATTTATTTTTATTATTTATTTCATTTATTTTGGCAATGCACAGTACCGTTAATGGTTGTACCGTTGCATTATATATATTACATTTAATATTTATAAATAAATTTACCTCAAGATATACCTTTTTTTTTCCTTATTAGGAACATGTTTCGGGTACTATCTTGTACCCATCCTCAGCCTTCCGGTTTTTGTGTCTGGTGAAGTACATATGTGTTGGTTGACTGTTATTATTGTGGCTTCCTGTTGGCTTCTGGTACTTCAAATTGGTTTTATTGCGTGTTATTGTGGTGTATGTGTTAGTTTTTTGTGTATTTTCGATGTCGAGTGCTTTGAATATTGTGTCTTGATTTGTATTTGTTCAGGTATTAGTTTGTTTTGTGTTTTATAAATTTGTTTTGTTTTGTAAATTTTCCCAAATGTTCATTATGGTGCCTTTGTGTGGTATATGTTTTATTAGTGTCACATTGGTTATGATGTCACAAAAACCGGAAGGCTGAAGATGGGTACTCAAAAAAAATATATATATATATATATTGTAACGTACTGCTTTTATGTGAGGCACTTTAGCGAAACATACACCTTTAGTCAAGCCCCAAATGTTGGGTTCGCCAATCTGTAACGTACTGCTTAATCACGAGGCGTTCACCACTTACGAGTGTATTGCAATTACCAGCTTCGTTAATTCTGCCCCACAGTTGTACGCCAAATCTGTAACGTACCGCTTAATGTGAGGTGTGCACTTGCGAAAGTGTTATTATATGCCTCACGCAGTATGCGTCACTTTTGAATTATACTAACTGACGTTTTAAACGGTATAAATAAAGGATTTCGTTTATCTTGTTTTACTCAATCTAAAAGAAATCGAGAGTGTGTGATTTGGGGTCAAGGAGGTAATTTGTTCAGCCTTATGCAGAAGAGAGAGTAAGTATCAAATTTGCCCCTCTGTTGTGACGATTTTTTCTGTATGTTGTGCTGAAATTTTCATTAACTACCCACTACAATAAATTATAACACGTTATAATTCAATATTAATTTTCAATAATATTGCTTTATTGATTATTGACTTTTGTCTCCAGCCACCAAAGTATAGGTATCACAATTAATCTTTTTAAAAAGAAAACATCCTCTTGCCTTTACCGAGTAAACAGAGATCTGTCTAAAGAACAAAACATATATGTTGTTATTTAACCAATATTACGCTATAATAAAATACATCAGTTATTACATAATTCTTATTAATTCCCCAGGGTTCAGGGTGAATTCTTTATGTTATGAGAGTGTCAGAAATGGCTAAATGCTACGCTTTACAAATATAAGAAATTAATAAATAATTTGGTTTAATTTTCAGATATTACGTAGTTTCCGGAACTGCCGTAAGAGAGCAGCATGTATTTGTTTACTTTTGAAATAAACATATGATACAATTAATATTTTTTTTTTTTGTTCTATTTCACTATTAAAAAACGAGTTTTCTTCGGGATTTATTACGAAAAATGTTTATATTACCTCGCTCCATGTTGTCCTTACTGGATTGAAGTTTTATTCTGTGATGAGGTACGTCTTGCGTTATTATTTCCTTTTCATTTGGATGATTTTCTGATTGTCTACTAGACGTAGGCCGAATTATATTGGATCCTCAGAATGGTTTCATCCACTGGTTTTTAATGTATAACACCTTTTAATTTGGATTCCTCAGGTATAATTGGTTAGTATTCACTTTGTTTATTACTCTTGCGTGAATTTCGCCTCCTCCAACGTCCAAAAAAGGTTATTTTTTTTTATAATTTTTGTCGCATCGATTCTTCAACTCTCTGGTTCAGTTCAAAATTTTTTATTCTTATTAACAATACTTGTTATTTTCCATCACTCTTAGTAACACATAGTATTTTTATTATGTAGGCAGTTTGTGATTATTATAAATTTATATTTTTATTTATGGAAAAATAATTCCCTTCCATTCCGGTTTATTTACTAATTTAATTCATATAATATGTTTTGGTTAATTTTTTTATGACATTGTATATAAATATTTTATCATTTTATTATCATTAAATAAATTTATATATTATTTATTTAGTCTCGAATAGTGTTCATACCCGGTACTACTTCCTGTTGTCACTTCCTTCATAGGATTATTTTAATTTTATATTATCTTTGGTAGTTAAAATTTTTATGTCCTTTAAAATTAAACCCTGGGTTTTCTTACAATCTAACATAATTATTTGAAACAATATAATATTAACTGGGGTATAACAAATTGTGGTTCATACAATATAAATTACAATAAATAAATAAAATCACAAAAATCGATTAGTATTATTGCATACTACTTCCATAGTTTTATCCTATCCAAAACATACAGCACAGTTTAGTAATACATTAGTTTCACTTTGGTTTTTCACCTCAATGGGTACACTATCACTCACTTCGCACTATATACCACTCGAATTGTTTATTATGTGGAGTGATATAATTAAATTTTGAGCGAGCTTTAGTTCTACCCATTTCTGACTTTTATTCTCATTAGTTACTTTATTGGGACCGGGTTATGTACCGTTACATAAAGCCCCCCCACTAGAACAAATTTATTTTAGTTCAACTCGTTGATAGAAATAAATTGTTAATTGGTTCAAGTCTCCTAAGGGTCTTGACTTTGTTTTCATAATAATGTTTCATTGCTGACTGATTATAAACTCTGGTAATTCAGACTTGTGGTAATTGTCGTTTTCTTACTTAACTCTCTCTCTCTTGGAGGCAAATTCATCAATTATTTCTCGGGGTTAGTGGTACTTCCACATTTTATTTGATAAGGACTGGTCACACTAATCATAAAAACTTGTTTTAACACTTATTTTCTATTTACTTTTATAAACTCGCTTTATCAATTAAGCTTCGGTCTGCTATCTTCCTTCTATTTTCTTCATTTATACTTCTGGAATCTAATATCAATCTATACAGCTATTTTATAATTATTATCCCTTAAATATTCAATTTCCCTAACATTTTTCCCTATCTTGTGCGGTGGTTCCAGTCGGGTGGCCACTCTGGGTCCATACACCGCTGTCCATCCTTACACCTTCTGAGACCAGGGGAACATCATCCCTGCTCATAAAAATTATTGCCGGAACATTTCTACGGTCAATACATAAAAATAAAAAAATTATAAGTAGTAGTCATTTAGCAACTAGTACCAAACACTTTTGGGATTCTTCATACTGTAGCTGTTTGTATTTATTTATATATTTCTTCTTCTCCTGGATTCCTTCTTCTTTTCCATCAACTAATAGCATATAACATCATTGATAGGCCTTATGTTAAAATTCTTCTGACTTTACTTCTTGTGACATATTTCTCCGTATCATTTCTTCTTATAAAATCTTCAATTCAGAGAAATTCTAACTATTGTTGTATTAATTATCATCCTCCTTCAGTTTCATTGGAGTCATTAAATTATTCGTTATTCTTCTTATTGTACCTTCTTATCTGAGCACATTACCATTAATTGTTTATTTATTTATTCTTCAGTTTGTTACCATAAAATATTATTTTTCCTATTATTTCAGTTTAAATCAGTTATTTATAATTAAATTATATAATCTGTTCTTACATTTTCTTAGTGGTTTGTCTTTTTATTTTAAATTATATGGTTTCAAAATAATTTGAGTAAGATGTCCTTACATGCTTTTTATTAATTCTAATGGTTGCAAAATATCTTAAGTAAGTTGTACTTACACACTTTTTGAATTTTGGGGTTTTTATTCTCTTCACTTTAAATTATGTTGTTCGAAATAAGTTGAGTAAGTTGTCCTTATGTCTTTTTTGAATTTTGGGGTTTTTATTTACAATGGGTTGCTTGGTCCTGTATCCATAAAATCCGTCCCTTTTTTCTGGTTTGTTTGGAGTCTGTTTAACCGTGGTCCATTATTTCAGGTACTCCATGCTCTCGGATTGCTGGGGTGTTCGTAATTAATTCTCTTCTTGATAATCTTCTTACCATCCGGCTCTCCCACTTTGCTGCTATAAAACTTTCACTTAAGTACCGGTCTTCCGTCATAATTCGTTCCTTTTTAACTAACCAGTATTGTACCTCCTCTAACATAACATAGTTGCTCATATTTAATCTCATTCCATTCCCTTTTACCTTTGGATTATTTGCCCAATATTTGCATGTTGTCTTGCATCTTGATAATCTGACTAATATCTTCTGATGCACTTCAATCATCGACACATTTAACTGGGATGTAAACTTAATTAACTCCCTCTGTTCGTTAATTGGAAGGTTGAATACATTAATTAATCCACCTGTAATCATCTCCCATTCTTCCTTGGTATTTATTATTTTCTTTCTACTTGTTTTTATTATTTCCTTGGTCTTCTTTTCCACGGTTTGAATATCCTTGTTGTTGTGGCTATTTTTATTTTCAGATGGCATTACACCTTGGTATTCTGTAATTTCTATTTCCTTCCTCCTCTCTTCTGTATTCGTACTTACTTTAATACCTTCTGAAGTGCTGTCCAATGTTTCATCCAAATTATTGGAACTATGGTCCATTTGTTTATTTGTCTCCTCTTTGTATGTATCTGCTTTTTGGATACGCGTATTAACATTTTCAAACTTCTCTCCGAAAGTTTTCCATATCTCCTTATTGACATTCTCCATTTTACACTCAAATTGTTTTAAATTCTTATTCTTCTCTTCAAATTTTGCATTCATCTCTTCTCTTTGTCCTTCAACAGTTTCTTTCAGTTCATTGTATTGTTCATTCATGGTTTGTTTGATATTTCCATGAATGGTTTCTATTTTCTCATTGGTCTGTCTATTTTGTTCCTCCTGTTTCTTAAAATTCTCCTTATTTTGTTCCTCCTGTTTCCTAAATTTTTCGTCTATTTTATCATTGGTTTGTTTATTGCTTTCCTCCTGTTTTCTAAAATTTTCATCTATTTTGTCATTGGTTCGCTTATTATCTTCCTGGATCTTGTTATTCCCTTCCATTATCACTCTTAACATCTCCTGTATGCTTATATCTTCTTTTTGGTTGGATTTATCTGGTTGATCCCCTTGGGCATCCTCTTCCACTATTTCCTTTTCCGTATCCATAACTACTTCGGTTTCTTCTGTATCACCTGTCTGTTGGTCCATTTCACTGTCCGTGACTAACTCTATTTCTTGTTCCTGTCCACCTTCTTCAATCTCCTTTTCTTCTGCCCTCTTCTTCGATTTTCCTCGGGTATTAGGCATTTCTTGTTTTCTCATAACTGCCAACGATAATTAGATTTTTTGATATATATTTTTTATTAAATATCAAAATTCTTTTCTAATTACCGCCCTTTTACGTTGAGCGCCATTCTGTAACGTACTGCTTTTATGTGAGGCACTTTAGCGAAACGTACACCTTTAGTCAAGCCCCAAATGTTGGGTTCGCCAATCTGTAACGTACCGCTTAATAGAGGCGTAGTAGAGTTAAATCCTGCACCACGTTGTACGCGTCAATTCTGTAACGTACCGCTTTTATGTGAGGCACTTTAGCGAAACGTACACCTTTAGTCAAGCCCCAAATGTTGGGTTCGCCAATCTGTAACGTACTGCTTAATCACGAGGCGTTCACCACTTACGAGTGTATTGCAATTACCAGCTTCGTTAATTCTGCCCCACAGTTGTACGCCAAATCTGTAACGTACCGCTTAATGTGAGGTGTGCACTTGCGAAAGTGTTATTATATGCCTCACGCAGTATGCGTCACTTTTGAATTATACTAACTGACGTTTTAAACGGTATAAATAAAGGATTTCGTTTATCTTGTTTTACTCAATCTAAAAGAAATCGAGAGTGTGTGATTTGGGGTCAAGGAGGTAATTTGTTCAGCCTTATGCAGAAGAGAGAGTAAGTATCAAATTTGCCCCTCTGTTGTGACGATTTTTTCTGTATGTTGTGCTGAAATTTTCATTAACTACCCACTACAATAAATTATAACACGTTATAATTCAATATTAATTTTCAATAATATTGCTTTATTGATTATTGACTTTTGTCTCCAGCCACCAAAGTATAGGTATCACAATTAATCTTTTTAAAAAGAAAACATCCTCTCGCCTTTACCGAGTAAACAGAGATCTGTCTAAAGAACAAAACATATATGTTGTTATTTAACCAATATTACGCTATAATAAAATACATCAGTTATTACATAATTCTTATTAATTCCCCAGGGTTCAGGGTGAATTCTTTATGTTATGAGAGTGTCAGAAATGGCTAAATGCTACGCTTTACAAATATAAGAAATTAATAAATAATTTGGTTTAATTTTCAGATATTACGTAGTTTCCGGAACTGCCGTAAGAGAGCAGCATGTATTTGTTTACTTTTGAAATAAACATATGATACAATTAATATATTTTTTTTTTTGTTCTATTTCACTATTAAAAAACGAGTTTTCTTCGGGATTTATTACGAAAAATGTTTATATTACCTCGCTCCGTGTTGTCCTTACTGGATTGAAGTTTTATTCTGTGATGAGGTACGTCTTGCGTTATTATTTCCTTTTCATTTGGATGATTTTCTGATTGTCTACTAGACGTAGGCCGAATTATATTGGATCCTCAGAATGGTTTCATCCACTGGTTTTTAATGTATAACACCTTTTAATTTGGATTCCTCAGGTATAATTGGTTAGTATTCACTTTGTTTATTACTCTTGCGTGAATTTCGCCTCCTCCAACGTCCAAAAAAGGTTATTTTTTTTATAATTTTTGTCGCATCGATTCTTCAACTCTCTGGTTCAGTTCAAAATTTTTTATTCTTATTAACAATACTTGTTATTTTCCATCACTCTTAGTAACACATAGTATTTTTATTATGTAGGCAGTTTGTGATTATTATAAATTTATATTTTTATTTATGGAAAAATAATTCCCTTCCATTCCGGTTTATTTACTAATTTAATTCATATAATATGTTTTGGTTAATTTTTTTAAGACATTGTATATAAATATTTTATCATTTTATTATCATTAAATAAATTTATATATTATTTATTTAGTCTCGAATAGTGTTCATACCCGGTACTACTTCCTGTTGTCACTTCCTTCATAGGATTATTTTAATTTTATATTATCTTTGGTAGTTAAAATTTTTATGTCCTTTAAAATTAAACCCTGGGTTTTCTTACAATCTAACATAATTATTTGAAACAATATAATATTAACTGGGGTATAACAAATTGTGGTTCATACAATATAAATTACAATAAATAAATAAAATCACAAAAATCGATTAGTATTATTACATACTACTTCCATAGTTTTATCCTATCCAAAACATACAGCACAGTTTAGTAATACATTAGTTTCACTTTGGTTTTTCACCTCAATGGGTACACTATCACTCACTTCGCACTATATACCACTCGAATTGTTTATTATGTGGAGTGATATAATTAAATTTTGAGCGAGCTTTAGTTCTACCCATTTATGACTTTTATTCTCATTAGTTACTTTATTGGGACCGGGTTATGTACCGTTACAATATATATATATTTATTCAATCACTTTCTGCTACAGTCCGTTTCTTGATGTATATATAATACATTTAATATTTATAAATAAATTTACCTCAAGATATACCTTTATTTTTAAATATATACCTTTTATATATATAGAAAATATCAGTTCTTTATCTCACCAACTGAGAGATCATCAGAAGATCTGTTCAACAGTTCAAATTCTTCTGGTAATTTTGAAGTGTCTGAAGCACTGGGTCTTCATTGCATCATTCTGGCTACCCAGGCCACAGGAAAAATTTTACCTAGGTGTATATTGCTTTGCAGAGTGACAGGCTGATCCACAGTATTCACCACATTATTTCTGGTTTCGTCCAGTTTTACTAAACTTCTGCCAATTAGTATGTCCGGTGTGCTGACTACCTGGGGCTCAGATGTAGAGCACTGGTTTCCCCATGAGGATTTTAAGTAGTGAATTAAGTATGTCTTTCATCCATCAATTGTTATTCGAACTCTTCAATATTTACTAGAAATCTGGCCACGTTCTGTAGGTGTGGTATGTTGTAAAGTTATTTTGTATATGTAGAGGAATGGTTGAACAAATTATAAAGGAAAAGATATTAAAGTGGCAGTAAGTATACATAGTACACTTATCGTCTACACTTAATCATCTTTATTGTGATTGGCTGATGGTGTCATTTTTACCTGTACATGGGACTTTGCTGAATTTATAAGTACAGTATTCCCTCGCCAACCGCGGGGGTTAGGTTCCTACAAAACATCGCGGTTAGTGAATCCGCGGTTGGTGAAGTTAACTTTATATGGGAAAAGTAAGGTTAGGGGAATCTGAAACAAAGCCAGAAATATAAAATACTGTACAACTCTTAATTATACGAGGTGTGTTCATAAAAAGACCAAACGTTTTGAGTAAAACATCAACCCGCACAAACGACGCGCCAGGACTTTGCGCGCACTTAGCGATAGTTTTTGACAACAAACTGCCACTTATTGTGTTCCGCTATTAGCAGTAGTCTTTGAGGTATATCACATTGAGTGATATACCGCTGCACACGCTGGCCGGCGGATTAGTGACAAAGCGATTAAGAAAGACCGCGAGAACAACGTGTGCATATGAAATTTTGCAGCAAAACTAGGTTAAAACTTTTCTGAGACATTCTGGTTTTCAATTAAGCATACGCGGAAGCCTGCATGAGGCGAACGATTAGTTTAAGAATTTTTAAAGAGGGAAAAACAATGGTTGGTGCAGATCAAAGCGATATCGAAGATCATGGGAAGAGAGCTCATGATGTGGTAATTGCAAATCATTGTTTAAATGCGGATACTTTCTGACAGAATCCATTTAAGATCGTAAAATTAAATTTTGATAGAAAAATTTAAATGTATCGTATCACTGAAAAATTCTTACTGTGTTTGTTGACGATGATCAGAAAGAGACCCCGTTTTGAAATCGGTAACAACTGCGTACCAATGCAAATGGTAATGAAATCTTTGGAACACAATGGAAATAGCTCTGTAAAGATTTTACATTATTGTTCTTATAGTTGACTCATTGACAGCCATTAACCTGGCCACAGATGCAGCGCTCTCGTCGCGCCCTAACCTGTTCAAAACATCGAGCTTTTTCTCCAGCGAAAGTACATTCCTAGCCCTTTTGGCTAGCTTATCACCGCCAATTATGTTTTCCGAACGTTTGGAACACATTATAACGAAAGGATAGTTTATAAAAGAGTAAATTAACACTTAGATAATAAGAACAACGCACACTAAAAACTAAAGAACACGCAATACGTCATGGCAGAAGAGCAACGCGCGACTGACTGACTTCAATACGATTTGAAGGGATATGTGTGCACGAAGCGCTGCCTAGCGGATGCTGCTACAAACCGCGTATAAGCGAATTTCAGCCCCGCGGTTGGAAACTACTGCGCATTTATAAAACCACGTATAAATGAATTCCGCGGTTGGAGAACCCGCGGTTGGCGAGGGATTACTGTACAGGTAGCATGGCAGGACAGCTTTAGCCTATACCACAGTACTGTGGGCCTGTACGTAAACACCCGGCGTGCAGGATTTTTATACCACTGATGATGGCAGCCAGTGGAGCTGCCGAAACGTTTGGTTTTGTTATAAACCATGGACCACGGCCAAACAGCCCGGATATCATGAACAATTCATCTGACACCGGCCGTGAAAGCCTGAGGAATAATATACACAGTACAGTCTTGGTAATCAAGTCGTATTCTAGCCTTATGTGTCCAGTAATCTGGCATCAGGCATAAACCAGTTCTAACATCTCATCTTCAAGAAGCAGTGCACACTGAGAAAATGTCATCAGCCCAAGAATGTACGACATAAGTAGTTATAGTATATGTCCGTGGTGAAGAAGAAAATCTTCAGATAATAATCACAGATGAAAAAATTAACCAAACATTTGTAGAGGTGACAACAGGTAAAATGAGCAAGAGACAAAGAGTTTGCAAAAATTAGATACAGTGATACCTCAAGCAGTGGCATAACAAGTATCTGCTCGTGGGGGAGACTAGTTTAAATCTTGGACACCCATTTATTTATAAGTCTTATTTTAACACATACAACGCTTAGAAAAAGGCCCATGTTAAGTGATAATGGAATTTTGCTGAAATTTGTAATAGCTCTGGCTCTTGAGGGGGATTAATTCCCATATCCCCCCCCTGGAGTTATGCCAATTGTCACAAGTGTCAAAGATACCAGTATAAGTAGAAATTTTTTAAAAGAAATATTTAGAAACAGTGGGATGGAACAATTAACTCTTTTTGTATCAATGAAGTCATAAATTGTTTAATGGACTAACATTTACTATGTAAATTTATGTTTGCGCATCACAGTAATTACTATAAATGATAATAAATTCATGTAATTAAATATAATTCCTGGAAGGTTGTAAAACATCATCTGTGGTTTGCAAATAACATAGTTCACAGTTTCAAAATGGTGAGCTTCCAACTTGAGCTTCATTTTTTTAAGAAGGTAGACGTTGCGAGAAGCCAAATCCAGCAGATGAGGAAGGAGGGTCATGCTATTGTAGCCTAAAAAACAAAGTGTTTCATATACTCCATGAGTGGGCACATGGTTGTGAATGAGTTTCCAAATTTCTTTGTACTACCACATTTCAGGTTTTTTCACCAAACGTCCTCCCTTAGACACCTCAGAATGTTGCAGTGAAACTGAGCAGTCACAGACTAGCCCTTGTGGATGAAATTTGTGATGCACAGTCCAACAATGTCAAAGAAAATGATGAGCATGCTCTTCATCATGCCTCTGACTCACTGTGAAGACTGTTGTTTGGTGTCCGGATTATAACTGGTACACCCATGTCTCATTTCCTATCATGACCTTTGACATGGAGGTTCCCAGTACAGTGTGTTTTGTGTTGAGGGGGAGGGGATAAGTGTCCTGGGTACTAACTTTGCAGCAGTGTGGTGAATGTTCAAACCAGATGTGATGATTTTACTATACTGTTCAGTATGACACATTGATCATGCCAGCAATATTCTGAATGATTCTTTGATGCTCCTCATGTGCAAGTTCCATAACATTTTCAAGCTCTGTATTCTTGTAAGATCATCCCGACTTCTCTTCAGCTTCCAGCAATCTTCACTATTGAAATGTGAATGCCATACAAAACACCTCACACTGAGTCTTTCCTTCATTTCCATAGGCCTGCCAAATCAGTTGAATCAGGTTTCTCTTACAGGTATAAAATTTATGTTAGTTCTCTGTTTTAATTGCTAGCTCACTGTAATTACAGCTGCGCCCCTGCAAGTGGTCACAGAAACTCACATAGCATAGCTGCTTCTGGTCTTTCTGCTGCCCTCTACTTTCATTTTATAAAAATAGTCTTTCAACTTTTTGATACTATTTTAAAAGTTGCAATGTAAGGATTACATACAGAAAATAAAATTTTGAGCATAATGATAAATTTAAATTTAAAAGTGAGACAAGAGTGTTATATATTATTATCTAAACTGAAAATGTCATAAGAAAATGGCAGTTTGATTTGAACTTCAGTTTCCAGATAAATAGGGAATATGCTTCTGGTTAATCAAGTTAACGATTTCTAGTCTAGAGGAGAATTCTCAGAGAGATCTATTTAACTTAGGTAACAGAAGTGATTATTGTTTAAACAACACACAATTAATAACAAAACAGTAAGAGACAAATTATTTTAAGCAGCAAACTCAAACAGATAAATTGTTTCAAGTTCTGTTGCGTGGACTGCAACTTTTTTTTTTTTTTTTTTTTTACCTTGCAATGAAATTAGAATATTCAGTTCCATATGTAATACGATATTCAATTCTTGTTATTATATGAGTCATAATAGTTTACTATACCATTAATAGCTGAATTGGAATAAAAAAAATAATTGAATCCATACAATTGTTAAGGACCACTTACTAGACATGTGTCTTGTATAGCTAAAAATAATTAGGAGGTAAAATTAAACAATACCAGGATTATTGTAAGTTACATATAAAAATACCAGTTATTGAAAACAACACTGGATTAAAGACATAATTGTGGAGTGTTAGGAACCCACAGAAACAACAGGCATGATAGTTGTACATTGTGACGATAAGCCATACATGTAATTCTTGAAGTGATGGTGATGATGAGTGGTGCCAGGAAGGGGTTGCTAATTTTGGTGCTCATCAGAGTACTTTCATATGTTTTTGAAATTATAAAATGTAGATATTAGTATATGGTTTATGCTTTTTATGAAGATCTCAAAATATCATGACTTGTCCCCGATGATGATAACAAAATAAAAGCTAATATATTGACATCTGTGTTCAGCGTGATTAATCTTGCTGGGTGTGAGTATGAAAAGATGTGAGATCTTAAAGTATGGCTTAAGATTACTCAACTGTATAAAAACATACTGGTGGTAAAACAAATTGGAGCAAAGATTCTCTCCACTAGGTTCACATTGTAATTCACATACAAAGCTTGTCTTTTAATTGTGTAAAAATCGCAATACTGGACAGAACCTCTTCCATACCCAAGCCTAGATGATTTAAATTTGTATACTTATTGTTACTAACCACTATGGGAAGTTCCTGATATATATTGTTTTCTTTCAACAACCATAGTATTTCTACAAGTGTGTGGTTATTGCTACAAACTTCACCAGTAACAACATACCGCACAGCCATCATTATAAAATTTCTCATCCTTTTCCAATTATCACTATTCTGTGCTAGACGTGCCCACGTTGTTCCAGAAAATACAGCGATATTGCCTGTCGAGTATATCCTGCGCCTTTCTTCTATATTGGTATGTATGGTGTCTGTATTGTAGTTGTGATAGTCCTTCATCCTTGCTATGTGTCCAATTCAGCACCAGTTTAACTTTCTTGCAAATGATAGCACATTTTACTAAACATAGCATCACTTCTTTGCATATTCCTCATTTCTTTCATCTTGCTTGGAAAGGTTTCATATATGCAAAGCAGTGGTTAAAGTATTCACGAATTCGTTTTCTTAACCTTCAGACTCAATGATACCTCTACCTTCAACATGTACTTCGGTGCCAAGAATTACCTCAAGGTTGTTGCACATTGCATGCTACTTCCATACGTGATGAGTTCTTGTTGCAGTTCGAGTTCCCTGCTTATAGTTCAGACAAGTAGGGAACTACTGTTCTCCTATACTCTGCCTAGTGCCTTCCTTCATTTCTACCCTTGGTCAATCTATGCTGCTTTTACAAACTGGAACCTCTCGCTACCTCAGTTTGTCATACAGCTCACATGATCATCTCATTCCTTTTTCCTTTTTTAAATCTTCTTACTTTTCTTTTCCTCAACACAGAGTTTGGTGAGTTTGCAATTTCTTTTGCTAATACAGTCTGTTCATCTCTTCCTTTTTGATTTCATCATATACTCCTGTCTGAGTCTTTCCCTCCCACTAGGTCATTTATTCCCTTCATCAGGGTGGTGAACCATTTGAGTGATGTAACAGATAACTAACCATACTGCTTCTCCTTTTTGCAGTGGTTTTAAAAAATAGTTTCACTGAATTATTTTAAAAACAGTGTGATATCTGTTCCATTTTCGAATCACCCCATTAATTCTTTCACTTCAGACATGGTTCCTTGATATTTTGTCTTCTATTGCTCACAAATATTCATTTCACATATCTTCGAAAGACTTCTTGCTACTTTTGTGTCCAGCCTGGTTTGTTCTATACATGAGTTAATTGCCCTAGTAATCAATTTGTATACTCTTACTTCTGCATCTCCTTTTAAATTTAATTTTCCATTTAGTTTTCCTCAGATTTATAATTACTTCTTTTAAACTTCCTAGCCAGTAATATTTGTATTCATGCCCAGTATTTGAATTTTAAAACTTGCTCAGTAATATTATCATCCACAACTACTTGGATCTCATATGGTTTCAAGATATATCATAGATTTTTCAAGAGATACAATTATGTTAAGTAAGTTCTTCTTATTCGTGTTACTGAGTTACTGATAAAGTAAGCATCGCAGGTGATCTTCATTCCCAGCAAACAAAACTGCATCATCAGCATAACAGAATTTATATTCTAGGATTTTTTGTACTTCACAGAGTTGCTCGATGAGTCATTAATGCTTTGACTGAAATAACATTATTGTTAGTTGATATTTCTTCTTGCATATTGTAGCATTTTCATGACTTTTGTCTTCAAGTTTATATTAAGACTGAATTTTTTATCATCACTAAAGCACTTTAACATAGTTTTAACGTATACCATAGAACACTAAAGATATATTAAATTGTTCACTAACCTGGGGTGGAGTTAGAACCACTGACATTCATCCCATACCTATCCTAGTTAAGATTTTAAAATATCAATTGCAGTACACTACTGATCAAGTTTGGATTAACTGGATACCTTTGTGTAAACCCATGTGTGTCTGTGAAAAATGATTTTATTCTATCAGTTATAACCTGAGCAGTATTACATCTATAAATAAATTATAAAATGTGTATATACTGTAATTGTACTTGATTATGTATGTGGCTGTACTTGTCTTCTTTAAGCTTCCCATGTAGAACTGCATTTAATCGAATCAGATGATTTAAAATGGTCAAAAGAAATAAAATATAACTCAAACTGATGTTCCATAACTTTTCTAAACTTTATTCACTGATTTTTACTTCCATGTTCCATAAGGAAATGGAAGTATGGTGATGGCAAAAAAAATCGTGGTCGAGATTATTGCAGATTCTGATTGTACTACCCTCAAAACATGAAAAAAACGGGGTGTGGCTGTGTCGTGGACACGGCCGTGTGTTTTACGTGAATACGTGTACGTAACGGGTAATATTTTCTTTGAGCGTATTATATGTATACACTGAGAGAAAAAAATACTTATATCAAGTAAATTTTCTTGACATAAGAATATATATTCTCGATAATTATCGAGAATGTATATTCTTGTCTCAAACTTTTTTTAAATTTACTCAAGTGTTTTTAAATTTATTTCAATAATATTTTCTTAATTCAAATAAAATCATTCTTTTGTTTAGTTATTGCTATGAAAATAAATATTGATTTTCTTTTGTGAAGAAATTAGTTTTTTAAAAAATTTATTCTTAAAAGTTCTTGAGTCAAGAAATTTTTCTCTGAACAATAGTATTTTTTTTCTCAGTGTATGTCATAATCATTTTTGAACACTAAGAAGTCCTTCGGATTTCCATGTTTTATTTGTGATGGCAACATTTTCCTTTCGTCGGGTTCAGGAAAGAAATCAAGTAAACAAATAATTACTGTGTTATAACTTTATTAATGATAGGTCTGTGATACGAAAAGTACGAAACAAATGGCATACAGGATACATCGAGATTTCTGGTAAACGTAAATCAATACAGGTATTACCTAGCGTTGTTGGAGAAGTTTCGATGTAAGACAAATTAAACTCGCTGAGCATGAAGTCGGGCAACGAGCGGTCTTGCGAGACATTAACATTAAAGTCTCCGACCATCATGATTGGTGTAGTGAGATCTGGCTCGTATTCGGGTATAATCTTAACGATGTTTTTAGAATACTTTAACAGCGATCGTAACATACAGAGCTTAATTTCTGCTAACGCTGTGCCCGGATGGATGTACACACACCCGAGTATGAATTTGAAGATGCCATACTCGTGTGGCCAAACAGTAGGAATGTAAACAACGTCAACGCTGGCTATACTCATTTTTTGGCGAAGCAAGTACCAGGCAGCCTCTTGCGATGACATCTCAACCGTGTTGAGTAACTTCAAGCTGAGTTGTTTCAACAACTGTAGATATTCTTTCTCCGGGTGTTCATCGTGTAACTTCATTAGCTCACGATGTAGATGGCTAATGCCTCGATTTGACTTATTAACGTACTCAACTACGTAAGCCGCACAGCTGTACTCTTCAAGTATGAACTGCAAGTCGCTATTAGAGCCCAGTGTTTGTGCGATCCATGGATTGAAAGTGTTGGTATAAATCTCTGTGAAGTCGCGTTTAAACATCAACGTTGGCCGACGTAACGTAGATCGGATTATATCCAAGTACTGTGCCTTCGTTATATTGTTGTCGATATAGAACTCGCCAAGTGTGTCATAATGTTTTTCCTCTAGTAGCTTGCGCAGTTTAGTTGGAAACCGCTGCGACGACCGTCGTCTTTTGACATCGGCAGTAGCACTCGTGTCTCGCTCATCGGCCAGTAGAGTATATTGAAGCGGCATGTTGTTTCACCTCGTTTGGTACAAGTAACTGTATGTCGGTGAACTTGATTGTTGTACTGATCACCCGGCAAGTCATCACGACTAACAGAACACAGATCGGTGACCAGTTGAATGGTATTGGGCATACTTTCGGACACGGCTCGCGATAATCACAATCGAGCCACAAAAGGATGTGCGCATGCGGACTGCCACGGTGTTGAAATTAAATTCGTTGAAAGAAGTCCACAACACGATACTTGCCAAAGGGGTTCATCTTACCCTTGGGTTACAGCAACGCCATCACACAGTCTACCAATTTATTGAAATAGATGCAACACGTAACGGGATCTTCGTTGACCAAGTGACTGCGCATGGATCGAGTCAAATATACTAGTGGATCGGTTACGCTTACATCGGTAAATGCATCACTCAACTCGTGCAGTATCTTGAGAAGATTCGGCCAATGTATTTCGTTGGCACTCAGTGTAAGGAACATCGACGGCTTGCCCAGCTGGCGTATCATCGCGAAAAGATCCTTTTTGCGATTCATCCAATACTGCACAGAATTTGGTAAAGATTTGAGAAATGCAAGGTTCTTATCGCACGCTCATCGAGGAACGTACGACCTTCCAGCATTTTGCGAGTGATATTACCAGTCTGTCGTATGCATCGGAACATACTGTATATTCCTTCGACGACACGCAGCCGCATAATTTTCATGGCCATGTACAAAATGTGCTCGGGTGTGACACCGCGGCGATCGCTTCTTCGTATCTCGCTTGTTGCGATCATGAACGGGGTAACGCGCACATCCAAGTTGAACTGCCTGCCGGTACCGTAGTATATCGCAGGGAACGATAGTTCTTCGGCATACACGTCGTAAATAATGTTCAGCGGTGTTGAATGCTGGCCCGGAGCAATGTCAAGACAATTTTCCTCATTCCACAGCGTAGTGTGCTGCCTTGCAAGTAGAACCTCCGACTCCGGTGCACCGCTGTCGCACTGTAGATACTCGATCGGATCGTCACCGGCGGCGTTGGCTGCCACACAACTGGTTACTATGTTAGCATTAAACGAATCCCAGTTTACTGTGATCTTGTAATGCTTATACAATGGTTGACCAAGTAAGAATAGTAACCAAGCTTTTACCACTGACTTTTTGACCACGCCGCTCAGATACGTAGATTTATGTATCATGTTCTTCTTGATGTTGACATTGAACGCCTGATCATCGTCCAATTGACGCGGTAGCTGTTGCACCATTGTGTCCACATCGACGGGTACATTAATGACTTGTCCGATGATGCCGTAGCTGCCGTCGTAACGCAACCGACGTATCTGCATGAATGGCAGACGCGGTGATACTAGACATGCACTGATCGGATCTAATGCGGGCAACCCATGTTGCTTAGGTGGATACACAAATCCGTTCGAACGTGACAACGTGGGCACTTTGTCCGAGTCCAGTGATTTCCTACACGTACCGCACAGTTTAAAGTCAGCCACTGCCTCTTCTGGGAAAGTATTACTAAGCAGCGGGAAGTGTTTTTCCTTTGGTGGCTTCAATGAGCGCAGAAACCATAGACGGTCACACACATCACACTTATGTCCGAATGGATTGTTGACAAACGTAGTAGTGAAACGTGCACTAGCTGCTGCCCAATGTGTCTTCATAATCGGCGATCGCACACAATCGATGTCTATACAGTCCGGCGTTGATATAGAAGCGATTACATCATCCACTTGCATAGGCTCGGGCGCCCCAACTGCAGATGTACTGGCGCCGTCGTTGATCCGCTGGGACGCGTTCATTCTTTTACGTTCCCGGCACCGCTTCACTCTGGCATATGGTGTTTTACGGGTATCACTGGATTGCTCTTGAGAAGCCCTTTCCAACCGTATACGATCTCTATATTTTGATTTGGCTTTTTGACGAGTATAGGCCGACATTGCATTATTTATTTTAATTTTTTACTTTAACACCATATATATTCACTATAACTATTTCACACTAATGTTTTATATACGCAAGCGATAGATCTTGACGAGAGCTGACGATTGAAACTCAAACGAACGTCCTAGCTTCGAGTCAAAATTTATACTAAACGGACATTATGTGACGCAGCGAAACGACCTCAAAATGGCGGCGCTTCCCCCTCCGCCGCGCGCGATGCGTCACAGTCCTCACTCAACGTAACGAATTCTTTGATCCTTTAGCTATCGAGTGGTGTAATTAAATTTTGGATGTAGATGATAGATATGTAGCTGCAACACCAAACTGTATCCCCCGATTTTGTTATCATCAGTTTTCTGAATTGCCTCCCACTATGGAAGCAAATTTAAAGACGTATTCACGTCAAAAAGTCATTTTTCAAAATGTGTCTGTAGATTTTTTTTCTATGGCAAACGATAACAGCCGGAAATTCAAACAGAATCAAATAATTTTGTGCATACAGCTCTGAATTGTAGAGTACTCAAGACCTATTGTTTTTTATGAAGATCGGTTAAGGGAAAGGGGTAGTGGGGTAGTTTACCTGCAACATTTTGTTTTTAATCAAGGGTAATTTTTTCTATGGCAAACGATAACAGCCGCAAATTCAAACAGAATCAAATAATGTTTCGCATACAGCCCTAAATTGTGGAGTTCTCAAGACCTGTTGTTTTTGGTGAAGATCGGTTAAGGGAAAGGGGTAGTTTCCCTGCGTTTTATGTTTTAACAAGGGTAATTTTTCTATGACGAACGATAACTGCCGTAAATTCAAACAGAATCAAATACTTTTCTGCACACCTGCCTGCATTATAGAGTACTCAAGGCCTGTTGATTTTGGTGAAGATCGGTTAAGAGAAAAGGGTAGTTTACCTGAAACTTTTTATGTTTTAATAGGGTAATTTTATTTATATGACGAATGATAACTGCTGCATTTTCAAAGAGAATCAAATAATTTTATGCATACGTTCCTGAAGTTGTAAGTACTCAAGGGGTCTTTTGATTTTGGTGAAGATCGGTTAAGGGAAAGGGGTAGTGTACCTGCAACGTTTTATGTTTTAACAAGGGTAATTTTTTATGACGAACGATAACTGCCGTAAATTCAAACAGAATCAAATACTTTTTTGCACACCTGCCTGAATTATAGAGTACTCAAGGCCTGTTGATTTTGGTGAAGATCGGTTAAGATAAAAGGGTAGTTTACCTGCAATGTTTTATGTTTTAAAAGGGTAATTTTATTTATATGTCGAATGATAACTGCCGCATATTCAAAGAGAATCAAATAATTTTTTGCATGCATCCCTGAATTGTAGAGGACTGAAGGCCTTTTGATTTAGGTGAAGATCGGTTAAGGGAAAGGGGTAGTTTACCTGCAAGGTTTTATGTTTTCACAAGTGTAATTTTTTCTATGATGAATGATAACTGCCGTAAATTCAAACAGAATCAAATACTTTTTTGCACACCTGCGTGAACTATAGAGTACTCAAGGCCTGTTGATTTTGGTGAAGATCGGTTAAGAGAAAAGGGTAGTTTACCTGCAACGTTTTATGTTTTAAAAGGGTAATTTTATTTATATGACGAATGATAACTGCTGCATTTTCAAAGAGAATCAAATAATTTTTGCACACGTTCCTGAAGTTGTAAGTACTCAAAGTCTTTTGATTTTGGTGAAGATCAGTTAAGGGAAAGGGGTAGTTGACCTGCAACGTTTTATGTTTTAACAAGGGTAATTTTTTCTATGATGAACGATAACTGCCGTAAATTCAAAGGGAATCAAATAATTTTTTGCATACGTTCCTGAATTGTAAAGAACTGAAGGCCTATTGATTTTGGTGAAGATCGGTTAAGGGAAAGGGGTAGTTTACCTGCCACATTTAATGTTTTAACGAGAGTAATTGTTTCTATGACGAACGATAACTGCCGCACACTCAAACAGAATCAAATAATGTTTTGCATGCATACCTGAATTGTAGAGGAATCAAGACCTATTGATTTTGGTGAAGATCAGTTAAGAGAAAGGGATAGTTTACCTGCAACGTTTTATGTGATAACAAGGTTAATTTTTTCTATGACGAACGATAACTGCCGTAAATTCAAACATAATCAAATAATTTTTTACATATGTGCCTGAATTGTAGAAGACTCGAGGCCTATTGATTTTGGTGAAGATCGGTACGGGGAAAGGGCAGTTTACCTGAAACATTTTTTGTTGTAACAAGAGTATAGTACTTAATTTTGATAAATAAAGTATCCTGATAAGAAGGTCTTAATAATCCACTATAGAAACGTAGATGAAATATCTATAAATGAAGAAGCTAGTTGAACGGGGTGAGGGTAATTGTCTATAAATATGAAAATTATAGTTGAAAAGGGAGGGGATAATTTTTATATGTGTACTACGTTATCGGCAACAAAGTAGTAGTTTGTTGTTAAAATTCGTTCCCGGCCTGTTTGGCCGTAGTCCAATGTTTTCTGCAAAACCAGACGTTTCCGTAGTGCTGTCGACTGCCATCATCAGTGAAAATCGAGTGCGATAACGTGTGGTGGTATACGTTAGTGACCACAGTACTGTGGTTAAGGCTGAAGCAGTAAGTGGAAAGAAGTAGTTTCTATGGAAACATTTCATTTCGTAAATGATTTTAAATATAAATCTTAGAACATGGAAGTCATGTTTGGTTCTCCATACCGATATTTTCGAAAAGTGTCTGTCTGTGTATCTATAGATTTTTTTCTATGCAAACGATAACAGCCGCAAATTCAAACAGGATCAAATAATTTTTTTCATACATAGCTAATTTGTAGAGTACTCAGGACCTATTGTTTTTGGTGAAGATCGGTTAAGGGAAAGGGGTAGTTTACCTGCAACATTTTATGTTTTAACAAGGGTAATTTTTTTCTATGGCAAATGATATCAGCCGCAACTTCAAACAGAATCAAATATTGTTTCGCATACAGCCCTGAATTGTAGAGTTCTCAGGACCTATTGTGTTTGGTGAAGATCGGGTAAGGGAAATGGGTAGTTTACCAGCAACGTTTTTTTTTTATCAAGGGTAATTTTTTTTCTATGGCAAACGATAACAGCCGCAAATTCAAACAGAATCAAATAATGTTTCGCATACAGCCCTGAATTGTAGAGTTCTCAAGGTCTATTGTTTTTGGTGAAGATCGGTTAAGGGAAAGGGGTAGTTTACCTGCAACATTTTATGTTTTAACAAGGGTAATTTTTTTCTATGGCAAACGATATCAGCCGCAACTTCAAACAGAATCAAATATTGTTTTGCATACAGCCCTGAATTGTAGAGTTCTCAGGACCTATTGTTTTTGGTGAAGATCGGTTAAGGGGAAGGGGTAGTTTACCTGCCACATTTTATGTTTTAACAAGGGTAATTTTTTCTATGACGAACGATAACTGCCGCAATTCAAAGAGAATCAAATAATGTTTTGCATGCATCCCTGAATTGTAGGGAACTGAAGGCCTATTGATTTTGGTGAAGATCGGTTAAGGAAAAGGGGTAGTTTACTTGCAACATTTTATGTTTTAAAAGGGTAATATTATTTTTATGACGAATGATAACTGCCGCATATTCAAAGAGAATCAAATAATTTTTTGCATACTTACCTGAAGTTATAAGTAGGCCTACTCAAGGTATGTTGATTTTGGTGAAGATGGGTTAAGGGAAAGGGGTAGTTTACCTGCCACCTTTAATGTTTTAACAAAATTAATTGTTTCTATGATGACCGTTAACTGCCGCAGATTCAAACAGAATCAAATAATGTTTTGCATACATTCCTGAATTGTAAAGAACTGAAGGCCTATTGATTTTAGTGAAGATCGGTTAAGGGAAAGGGGTAGTTTACCTGCCACCTTTAATGTTTTAGCAAGAGTAATTGTTTCTATGACGGACGATAACTGCCGCAAACTCAAACCGAATCAAATAATTTTTTGCATGCGTCCCTGAATTGTAGAGGACTCGAGGCCTGTTGATTTTGGTGAAGATCGGTTATGGGGAAAGGGCAGTTTACCTGAAACATTTTTTGTTGTAACAAGAAAAGTACTTAATTTTGATAAATAAAGATCAAAATATCTTATTTTGATAAGAAGATCTTAATAATCCACTGTAGAAACGTAGATGATATATCTATAAATGAAGACGCTAGTTGAACTGGGTGGGGGTAATTTTCTATAAATGAAAATTATAGTTTTAGGGGGAGGGGATAATTTTTGTGTACTACGTTATCGGCAATAAAGTAGTACTTTGTTGTTAAAATTCCTTCCCGGCCGTAGTCCAATGTTTTCTGCAAAACCATACGTTTAGGCAGTGCCGTCGACTGCCATCATCAGTGAAAATCGAGTGCGATAACGTGTGGTGGTATATGTTAGTGACCACAGTACTGTGGTTAAGGCTGAAGCAATAAGTGGAAAGAAGTAGTTTCTATGGAAACATTTCATTTCGTAAATGATTTTAAATATAAATCTTAGAACATGGAAGCATGTATGGTTCTCCATACCGATATTTAATTTTATGCATGGAGAACCCCACTTTGAAATCATAGTTGTTCACCACACCCTTTTAAAAAGCAGGACACGTGACCAGTTCAACTACTGTGTTGGAAGTGTTTCATATATTAGTATTATTTAATAATCTGGTTAATTCTGACAAACTAACGCGTGCTCTCAGTTTTAATAACTTGAGCTAAATGGCCTATTATTTTTTAAATATTTTCTTGTGTTTTCAGAATATTTTGTTCTGGCAAAATTCAGGAAACATTAACTGCTGAAGTATTGGTGAATGAAAGTAAATTAAACTCTTTAACACTTGCATACAGCACAGTATAAAGCCTGTTGCTATATTTGTGATGTCCTCTCTGTCATTTGTACCACTAAAAATTATTTTTTTTTCTCTTGTAAAACTGCTTATTTATTAAACTCTTTTACCCTTTGTCAAATAGCTCATTGAAAATACAACCTATAGAAAAGAATTTCACCTGTTTTAGTTAAAAGCAGAAAAGGTGAAGAAAAAACAGCTGGACCAAGAAAAGATGTGTTTGCAGCATATGTTAGAAAAACTTACCAATGAAAAAGAAAAAGACCAGGTAAGTTTTGATTTTAGTGTGTAGGCATCCATCAGAATATAGTGAGACGGTTTGAATTAACTCAACTTACTCTAGCCTCAAAAAACTAATGCAGACACATTTTATATGTAGTCAGGGGCTGATTAACCATTAGGCTGACTAGCCTGTAGGCTGTAGGTTGGGGGCACAAAATTTTAGCTAAAAAATAATAAAATTTTACATCTAAATGTAAAATGGTAATAAATTACAAGGATACAAATTTGAGTTTATTTTAAACACAGGCGCCTGTATTATGGTAAAACTGTATATAAATTATAGAAGTGGTTTCCAAACTGTTTTCTCCGGTTATGAGTAATCGGCGGCAAATCCTTAGATTCGCTTCTGCTTAATTTGAACAGAAGAAACTCAATTTACAGTGATATGCATGACAAGTTTGGGTTCTTATGGAAATTACGTGTACTTTCTGAACTAAATAATGACATAATAAGACAAAAAGCTAATCACCTTCTAGAAAATTATGCTGTGGACTTGGATCAGACATTTTCTGATGAGTGTGTGCGTTTAGCTCAGTTTTTAAAAGGCTATGTACTTGTCAACCCAGAACAAGAAGGAGAAGAAAAGAAGAAAAAGCAATCTGAAGCTAAACCACTGTTGAATTTTTTGAAAATGCTCAACTTAGAATCAATGTTTCCTAATGTTGAGATAGCTGTGCACATTTTTCTTACTATGCCCGTCACTAAATGCAGTGACGAAAGATCTTTTTCAGCTTTGAAGAGGGTGAAGAATTATTTACGCTCAAATTTGTGCTAGGATAAACTGTCCTGTGTAACCCTCTTGTTAATTGAAAGTGACTTTCTGCAAAGACTTGATTTCAATGAGGTGATTAAAACGTTTGCTCAATCTAAAGCGAGAAAAAAGAATCTAGCTTGAACTTTACATGAGTCGTAACAAATCCACAAGTTATTTAACTGATTGTCTTCTTTGTGTAAATGATGTTAAATGTACCATTAATAAAACTGTTATAAATCTGTAACTACTTAGTTAATTTTTTCCTTATAAAATCCACGCAAACTACAAATGGTTGAAGGTGTAACTCTAAAACTATCTCTGAAAAATAGCCTCAGTTTTTAATTCTTGAGAGTATTTCCAAAAACAGTAAGATATTTTAAATATTCCTAAGAAATATATTGTAGGGTGTTTAAAGCTTCATTCAGCCCCTTGGAAATAAACGTACAAGTAGCCTATGGGTGGTGAGGGAGGCGCTAAAATATAATTAGCCTAGGGTGCCAAAATACCTTAATCCGGCCCTGTATGTAGTGGATTCCTTGCACCAGAGCACTATAAATAAAATTGTTGAAGTGTGTGAGAAAAAAACATAAAAGTAGTAGTTGAAACTTGAAAAATGTGTAAATAACATGATAAGAGAGAGTTACATTGTGATGTGAACTGCTGATCACACATTTAGCAGTCTCGACAAGCTGCCAATGCTGCCGCTGCGGCTGATGATGATGATTACACTGATTCATCTATATAGCTGGTGGCTACACAAATGTACTGTATAAGCGATTTCTACGTTCAAATTTCCTGCCTTAATAGATGTTATTTACGTTTACCAATCATAAAAAAGAAAAATCTACCTGAGCGTTTTAGCAGTTGCTCCAAGGTAGTCATGGGTAACTCTAATTGTGTTAACTTTGTTGTAGTCTGTTCTCCAAGTGTACAATATCCAAACAATTCCCAATTTCTTCATTTATTCAAGGCAAAGACAACAATTACTTTTCCACTGTAACTTCCAAAAATAATCACTTCAGTGCATCTGTGATTGAAGAATAACGTTTAAAAATATCAGAAGAGTGTTAATTTATCAGATTAGCATTAGTCAAATACAGTTGCAATTAGTTTTGAGATGTGCCTTTAATGTTAAAATTTACCTTGTAAGTTTGTTGATTCCCAGCTTTGATGATGTAGCCCACAAATAAACAGAATGAAAAATAAACAGCCTCATATGTTAAGCATGTAGCAAGTATGTTACTCTTATTGCAGCCTTACTCAGCCTATGATGTTTATACTAGTGGTATGTGTATATTGGTTGAGCTGAAGGTCAAGAACAAGTTTATTCACTTTTTCATGTAATAAAGACAACCACAGATTTTTGAAATCAAAATATCAAAAAAGAAAATTAAAACAATGTAGAGAGACAGAATAACAACTGGCATTTTCTCCAGTGCTTCTGAGTTTCATAAACTGCTACTTTTTATCATACAAAAAATTTTTGCCATCATCTTTACCTCCTGTATACAGTGGTGTAACTTTGGGTGGAGGGGGAACCTCTCAAAAACATAAAAATAGAAAGGAAATGTCAAAAATTAAAATATGTGTGCTGGTAAAAATGCAGTCATATAAGCAGAAAACCACACCACGTTCGTTCACGACTCGAACTGGACTCCAACAGGGAGATAGCCTGTCATGCTTGTTATTTAATCTAGCTGTAGAAAAAGCGATAAGAGAGTCCCAAATAAATAGAAGGGATACAATCCTAAATAAAAGTATACAACTTCTAGCATATCCAGATGATATTGATCTAATTGCCAGGACAAAACAGATCTCGTAAGTACTTTTACAGCATTAGAGGAAGCCTCAAATAAAATTGGACTGCAGATAAACTTGGAGAAAACAAAATATATGTATGCTACCAACAAACTACCACTTCGAAACATTGAAATAGGCTCAAAAATATAGAGGCAGTAAAAGAGTTCATGCCTATATCTTGGCTCCCAGGCAAACAGCACTAACAACACCAACACTGAAATAAGGAGAAAAATATATCTTGAAAATAAAACATATTATGGATTAAAAAAGCAGCTGGCATCTAGCTTCATCTCAAGAAACATGAAATGCAAAATTTACAAAACACTTATCAGGCTAGTGCTGATATGTACTTCAGAAACCTGGACGATGACAAAAAATAGCGAGAGACTTCTAGGTTGCTGTGAAAGACAGATTCTAAGAACAATATAGTATTTAGAGGAGTACAAGAAAATTAAATGTGGTGCAGGCACAATAATTATGAACTATACCGCCTTTACAAATAGCTGGACATTGTCAGGATAATCAAAATATACAGGCTAAGGTGGGTTGGATACATAGAGAGAATGGAGGAAGGACAGCCTATGAAACATATCTTCTACCAGAAACCAATGGGTAGTAGAGCAAGGGGAAGATCCCGCAGTAGATTCAAAGACCAGATAGAGGAGGACATCAGAAAGCTGAACATAAGAAACTGGAAAGCCAGGGCATGCAATAGGGAAGAATGGAGTCAACTCTTGGAGCAGGCCAAGACCCACCAAGTGTTGTAGAGCCACGCTGATGATGATAAGTTGAATTAAGTAATTAGGCTAATTAATTATGTGAAGACAAACATTTTAAAATGCACTACCCTGTAACCGTCTTGTGAGTACAAAATCGCTTTTGTTATGCCATATGAAAATTGGACATTTTGATAGTGTAGTAGCGGTCTGTGTGTGTGTACCAGTAAGCTCAAACACTGTAAAGTCATTGTTGCTTCTATTGTGTTGAAAAATAAACATCTCCATTTCCGATGTACTCGGAATTGTAGAAGTATTCATTAGATAAAGTGTGTAAAGATATGGTTTTAACTATGTTTTATTATGTTCCCCTCTTTATAACGCCTCACGTTGTAAGCGTCACTTTGTATATAAACTGGATTTTCGTCTTTTATTAGTTATTATTTGTAATCCAATTTACTATCTCGTTACTGTTAAATCGGTTATTTACTTTGGTTTGTAATCTAACGGTTTGGTTTGACGTTACTGTTAATTCGGTTTACTATATATTTTTGTGAATGAGGATAGCTGTTGGTGTTTATTCCTCGTATGTGTGTTAATTATATTTATTTGTTGGTTTGTTTAGGTTTTTGATTTCTTTCATCGATTTTTCTATGATTCGGCGAATAAAATTATCCGCTATCTACCTCAGACGTTTGAATAACACGGTTGTAATGTAGAAACAATTCTTTAATAAGTACCTTCGATTACCATCTCGAACGTACCGATTGAGGTTATTTCTATTTTCGTAGTTATCTTCAGAATTACCACAGGCTGACGTCTTCTTGGTCTTCACTCGTTCAGTGAGTTAAGAAATCGAACCCTGAGACAGAATCGATCTATGCTATTGTTAATATCGAATACATAATTTTCCAAAAACGTGAATAAAATAAATATTGAACTTTATTATTATCAAATACAATTCCATGTGTTTTATTTCTCGAATGTATTAAATTAATAGGATTCACAATACTTCTAATACAATAATTTATTCCTCAGCATCTTTAAAAAATGTATATTAAAAAGTTTTGCACTTCCTATTCAAATCTTATGTGTCTATTATACATGCTTTTGATGGTCAAAGAGATAGTCCAATATTCATTTAGCGGTTAAATAATTTGAAAATTAGAAAAATTGAAAAATTAAATGGGTGTAAAATTTTTGTAGCAGTGACAAATACAGAAGATAATTAAATTAAGAATGACACCAACAATAATCAAAAAGAGAAAGTTTTGTCATGCACTAGGAAATTACACTCTACCTTTCTGTACATTAGAAGGGAAGATAAAGATATCTTAAAATTAAGAATAACGCCAACAATAATCAAACAAAGAAAGTTTCTACATGCATTGGGAATAAATACCTTTGTGTATGTTAGAAGGGAAGAAACAGGCATCTTCAACTGTAGTAGATTTTTTAATTGAAAAAAAAATATAGAGATTATGCAGATGGCGACAAGTTTAAAAGTTATGTTCAGAGGAAGAAAATGACAGGCGTTGTCTCATAGATAATGTGTTTTAAGTTTGTTAAGTGCAAGTTCATATTCATTTAATTGGTACATAAAATATGTTTCTGTTAAAATGTAATATATTTTTCTGAGTAAAGTAAAATCGTTCTATCTAATAACTGATTTTACTTTCTTGTTTTTGTAATTCACTTAAGACATTTGTTACTTTGTATTTGTAAAATACTTAGTTCATTATTTTAAATCTAGATACAGATTGTATCTATTGTTTATCTAATTTTATAATAATCCGCATTTTAGTGATTCATATAAAAGTAGTCTGTACTACAAATATAATCTATTTCATTTACAGATTATTTTACTTTCAATGTTTGTAGATTCATGACCATTACATTAACAGATTTTTTTCTATTATCTGCTTATAACTTGGTTCAGAGATAGTTCTGAGATACT
Organism: Magicicada septendecula; assembly: GCA_034769895.1. Classification (NCBI taxonomy): domain Eukaryota; kingdom Metazoa; phylum Arthropoda; class Insecta; order Hemiptera; family Cicadidae; genus Magicicada; species Magicicada septendecula. The sequence continues at coordinate 62,979,154 of CM068371.1, read as the reverse complement.
ATCATACAAACATACTACATATGAATATGGTGAAATAGTGTTGTAGAGTAGGTTTAGACTGGTTGATACTAATGTAGATGCCACTCTATCTAAGTATTAATCAACAATCTGATTAGAGATGTTTGTCATACATTTCAGAACACTGTGAAAGAACTTCACAAGGAAATAGCACACTATCAAAAAGAGGTGTCTAGACTTATGTCACAGGTAACAATTGTTTTACTTATAGCATGTTTTATTATGACATGAATGAACAACAGATATTAAACAGAATATGTAACTTTTTGTTCAGGTCTCTGAATTGCAAGCAAGTCATCAACAGAGTTCTGCCCATGAGACAGGATTTGGTTTTAATGATCAGGTAATTTATTTGTCTTATTATGACATGTAAATATACAGAGAGAAAAGTCTTCCTCCCATTAAAATACATCAGAAGTAATAAATTTTCAGAAAGGTAGAAGCATTTTCAATATAAACCACTTGTTCATTATTGTGAAGTTTCTGACAAGTGTTGAGTGAAATTGTAGAAAATTCATAAAAAGTAAAATGGTACAGTAGCTTGTGTTGTTAACAAATTAGGAAAACTGTGTACAGTACCTGGGTAGGGTGAAAAGTTCCAGGACTCGCATAGTGATGGTGCCACTGTGCTCATTATTACTTCCATGTTCCATAAGGAAATGGAATGATTCTGATTGTACTACTCTCAAAACATGAAGGAAAGTCATTTTCCAAAAAGTGTCTGTGTAGAATTTTTTCTATGCCGAACGATAACTGCCGCAAATTCAAACAGAATCCAATAATTTTTTGCATATGTGCATGAGTTGTAGAGGACTCAAGGCCTATTGATTTTGGTGAAGATCGGTTAAGGGGAAGGGATAGTTTACCTGCCATGTTTAATGTTTTAACAAGGATAAAGTACTTAATTTTGATAAATAAAGTATCCAGAAAAGAAGGTCATAATAATCCACTGTAGAAAGGTAGATGAAATATCTATAAATGAAAAGGGTAGTTGAAGGGGGGAAGGTAATTTTCTATAAATGAAAATGATAGTTGAAGGGGGATGGGATAATTTTTTATGTGTACTACGCTATCGGCAACAAAGAAGTAGTTTGTTGTTAAAATTCCTTCCCAGTCAGTTTGGCTGTAATCCTATGTTTTCTGCAAAACCAGATGTTTCGGCAGTGCCATCAACTGCCATCATCAATGAAAATCAAGTGCGCTAACGTAAGGTGGTATATGTTAGTAACCACAGTACTGAGGTTAAGGCTGAAGAAAGAAGTATAATGTAAATATTTCATTTTGAAAATGATTTAAAATATAAATCTTAGAACATGGAAGGCATGTATGGTTCTCCATACCGATATTTTTGAACATGTAATTTGATTTCATCCTTGGTAGGGTGAATTTCAATGTTTTAAGTCAGTGACTTTTATTAATTTGAAAGTATGCCAAAGTTAAGTGCTTCTAGCTTTATTTTAACAGTAGGCAGATTGGAAATTTATGCCATGATTAATTTTCTAAAAGATTTAAGTGTACCATAGTAGATATAAAGAAGGGGTTTGAATTAATACTGTGAAACCTTTTTCTATCAAATAAAATGGTTACACACCTGATTTCTGAATTTAAAATGGGTCAGCAAAGTACCATTGTTGAACCACATAATGGACATCCCATTGAAGTGCCAATTTCAGAAACCATAGAAAAAAACCATCAAAGCATTTTGGCAGACAGTAGAATGAAAGTTAGTGAGTTGGGAGAGACTGTTGTCATATCACCTGAACATGTGCGCAATATCTTACACGAGCATTTGTGTATGACAAAGTTGTGTGCAGGATGGGTGGCATATTTCAGTGCCACACCTGAACAATGACAATGTCACAAGAATGTTTCAAAAATTCGTTTAGTGCTGAGTAAGCACAATCCAGTCACATTTTTTAGTTGATTTATAAAGATGGGACATGGGTCCACCACAACATTCCAGAGACCAAACAATGGACCAAGAAAGGCGAACCCACTCCGAGGATGGCAAAGACAATGCCATCTGCTGGTAATGTTATGGCAACATTTTTGGGACACATGTGGAATAGACTACCTTAAAAAGGGGAAAACAATTAGTGCTGAGTATTATGGAAAATGCTGCCACATTTAGCGAAAAACAATGTGCTGTTTCATCAGGACTGTACACCAGCTTACACATCAATTGTTGCGTTGGATAAAATCAAAGATTAAACGAACGTTCTGATTGCTTCCTTACCCACCATACTTGCCAGGTTTCACCCCAAGTGACTTTTATCTTTTCCATAACTTCTTTCCTAATGACTCTCAGTGGAAAACAATTTGCAGGGAACAATCATGTCAGTTACACTGTAAATGGCTATTTTAAGGACCTCAACAAATTGGCATATCAGTCAGGCATAACCACTCTAGAATGTTATTTGGAAAAGAATATCAAGATGGAGATCATATTGAAAAATAAATTCAAATTAATAAAACAAATTCTGTTTTCTAATCAGGGCTGGAACTTTTCACCCTACCCTCATGTGTAGGTAAATTTGATGATCTTATAGAAATCAGTTTCTTTCTTTACTAAAACTACCATTGTTTAGTTTTGTTCCAAGTCAATAATTTGACACTGGAGGTCACTCATAAATCTAATAGTATTTGCATAAATTTATTGTCTTGCAATTGTTCTATTATTAACATTGGAAAAGAAATTGTTTCAGTTCATAAATAAAAATTGTAACGAAATAATGTTGGTGTTCGTGATGTTTAAGCCCCGCGATGGGAGCCAATCTGTAACTAAGAGACTGGTGTGTCTCTGTAAATGATGTGTGTACACTTTTGTTGTATGTGTTAGTGCGTTCGTCTTGCACTGGGGTCGTTACATCAATGGTTGCCGCTAACGAAGTCCGTAGCGATGTCACAATTATCAGCACAACCGAGTGGAAACCTTACCTGTAATTCCATAGGGGTTTGTGAATCCCGGGTGGTGCCAAATTGTTTGTTGAAAACAATTAAATTTATGAAATAATGTGTTAAAAAGATGCTTTCAGCGATGACGGCTGGGGCATTCGAATCGGTTCCCGCCTTTGTACAGCTTGCTGTATCGAACAGGTAGCGAAAGCGCTAGTCGTCTATTCTATAAGTTCGCTAACACACACATATACAATACAATTCCCTATGAAATAAAAACAATGGTTACACTCTGTACTGTTTCTTTAATGGTTGTTTGGTAATTATGCAGTTTGACAATAATATTATTATTTGGTAATTTAATAAATTTGCTCCGACATTAGTCATGAAACGCTTTCTCTCAGTTTGACGAATCAATATTGAAACGAGCTATTCAATGCAGTAATGGCTGCTGTTTATAATTTACACTTATACTTGTTCAAAATCTGGAGTCCTTTTGATTACAAGGAAAATATTAAGTATGATTACAATAAAAAAGTACACTACTTTACATTATTCGTACTTAAATAATATAAAGTGTGGCTACAATTTGTTCTGCAGTGTAGTAATATGTGTTTCAAAAGTTCGCAATCTAATGCGAGGTTATTTTTTAGTTAACAAGTTTTTCTATGTAAGTTTATTTTATTTAATCCTTGAAGGAAATGATTTTCAGTTCATAGTGAGAGTTCGTATAGATTTGAGAAATTTAAAGTGCTTTTATTCCTGAAATTTGGGTATTTAAATCATACTTATCAGTTCAGAAGGTTTGTGATAGATCGTTGTTCCCGTGAATTGGAAAATTCATCAATTTTGAGTGATTTAGGCTGCTGGCGTCCTTTTCAGATTAGTCTTGGGAATTTCTTCTTTTAATTTTCATTTAAATTGTTCCTGGACATCAGTTAAATGTTATTACTCTTCATCTCCTTCTCACTTGTATATGTTTTTGACTTTTGATTAGTTTTTTAACATTTTAAAGTAAAATTTATGCCATACAAAATTTTGCGTCCCTGCTATATATGCGAATTTGATCAGTAATGAGAATTAATACTATACGTCACTATACGAGTAATGAGAATTAATGGAAAAATATCGGTATGGAGAACCATACATGACTTCCATATTCTAAGATTTATATTTAAAATCATTTTCAGCCAAACAGCCAGGCTGTGTCTTACCTGCCTTTTTATTGCTGTATTAAATGAAAAATATTATATTACATTAAAATGAAAAAATTATAATTTTATTGCCTGGCAACAAAATTATTTTATTTTTAACAATTACCATTGTTTCAAAAAGTTTAAATAAATTTTCAAGTACTTTACTCTTGTTAAAACGTAAAAGGTTGCAGGTAAACTACCCCTTCCCCTTAACCGATCTTCACCAAATTCGAAAGTCATTGAGACCTCTACAATTCAGGGAGGTATGCAAAAAATTATTTGATTCTGTTTGAATTTGCGGCTGTTATCGTTTGCCATAGAAAATACGCTTGATAAAAAAACGTTGCAGGTAAACTACCCCTTCCCCTTAACCGATCTTCACCAAAAACAATAGGTCTTGAGTACTCTACAAATCAGGGCTGTATGCAAAACATTATTTGATTCTGTTTGAATTTGCGGCTGTTATCGTTTGCCATAGAAAATACCCTTGTTAAAAAAACGTTGCAGGTAAACTACCCCTTTCCCTCAACCGAACTTCACCAAAAACAATAGGTCTTGAGAACTCTACAATATAGGGCTGTATGCAAATAATCTTTTGATTCTGTTTGAATTTGCGGCTGTTATCGTTTGCCATAGGAAATACCCTTGTTAAAACATAAAACGTTACAGGTAAACTACCCCTTTCCCTTAACCGATCTTCACCAAAATCAACAGATCTTGAGAACTCTACAATTCAGGGCTGTATGCGAAACATTATTTGATTCTGTTTGAATTTGCGGCTGTTATCGTTTGCCAAACAAACAAAATTACCCTTGCTAAAAAAAAACCGTTGCAGGTAAGCTACCCCTTTCCCTCAACCGATCTTCACCAAAAACAATAGGTCGCGAGTACTCTGCAAATCAGGGGGCTGCATGCAAAAAATTATTTGATTCTGTTTGAATTTGCGGCAGTTATCGTTTGCCATAGAAAAAAAATCTACTGACAGACACACAGACAGACAGACAGACACATAGACAGACAGACAGACAGACAGACCCACACACAGACACTTTTCGGAAAACGACTTTTTTTCATGTTTTGAGTGTAGTAGAATCAGAATCTGCAATAATCTCGAACACGATTTTTTTTGCCATCACCATACTTCCATTCCTTAAGGAATATGGAAGTAATTAGTAACCAACGGCTCGTTTCTATGGTTACCTATTACCTTTGATTGGCTCAGGCATGGTTTATTACCATTGTTATCATATTTGAATTTTTATTCAAAATTACTGTATATTTTCTGATTGCTTTTACTTCCATATTCCTTAAGGAATGGAAGTATGGTGATGGCAAAAAAAATCGTGTTCGAGATTATTGCAGATTCTGATTCTACTACACTCAAAACATGAAAAAAAGTCGTTTTCCGAAAAGTGTCTGTGTGTGTGTCTGTCTGTGTGTCTGTAGATTTTTTTTCTATGGCAAACGATAACTGCCGCAAATTCAAACAGAATCAAATAATTTTTTGCATGCAGCCCTGATTTGCAGAGTACTCGCGACCTATTGTTTTTGGTGAAGATCGGTTGAGGGAAAGGGGTAGTTTACCTGCAACGGTTTTTTTTTAGCAAGCGTAATTTTGTTTGTTTGGCAAACGATAACAGCCGCAAATTCAAACAGAATCAAATAATGTTTCGCATACAGCCCTGAATTGTAGAGTTCTCAAGATCTGTTGACTTTGGTGAAGATCGGTTAAGGGAAAGGGGTAGTTTACCTGTAACGTTTTATGTTTTAACAAGGGTATTTCCTATGGCAAACGATAACAGCCGCAAATTCAAACAGAATCAAAAGATTATTTGCATACAGCCCTAAATTGTAGAGTTCTCAAGACCTATTGTTTTTGGTGAAGTTCGGTTGAGGGAAAGGGGTAGTTTACCTGCAACGTTTTTTTAACAAGGGTATTTTCTATGGCAAACGATAACAGCCGCAAATTCAAACAGAATCAAATAATGTTTTGCATACAGCCCTGATTTGTAGAGTACTCAAGACCTATTGTTTTTGGTGAAGATCGGTTAAGGGAAAGGGGTAGTTTACCTGTAACGTTTTATGTTTTAACAAGGGTATTTCCTATGGCAAACGATAACAGCCGCAAATTCAAACAGAATCAAAAGATTATTTGCATACAGCCCTAAATTGTAGAGTTCTCAAGACCTATTGTTTTTGGTGAAGATCGGTTGAGGGAAAGGGGTAGTTTACCTGCAACGTTTTTTTAACAAGGGTATTTTCTATGGCAAACGATAACAGCCGCAAATTCAAACAGAATCAAATAATGTTTTGCATACAGCCCTGATTTGTAGAGTACTCAAGACCTATTGTTTTTGGTGAAGATTGGTTAAGGGGAAGGGGTAGTTTACCTGCAACGTTTTTTTATCAAGCGTATTTTCTATGGCAAACGATAACAGCCGCAAATTCAAACAGAATCAAATAATTTTTTGCATACGTCCCTGAATTGTAGAGGTCTCAATGACTTTCGATTTTGGTGAAGATCGGTTAAGGGGAAGGGGTAGTTTACCTGCAACATTTACGTTTTAACAAGAGTAAAGTACTTGAAAATTTATTTAAACTTTTTGAAACAATGGTAATTGTTAAAAATAAAATAATTTTGTTGCCAGGCAATAAAATTATAATTTTTTCATTTTAATGTAATATAATATTTTTCATTTAATACAGCAATAAAAAGGCAGGTAAGACACAGCCTGGCTGTTTGGCTGAAAATGATTTTAAATATAAATCTTAGAATATGGAAGTCATGTATGGTTCTCCATACCGATATTTTACTTCCATATTCCTTAAGGAATGGAAGTATGGTGATGGCAAAAAAAATCGTGTTCGAGATTATTGCAGATTCTGATTCTACTACACTCAAAACATGAAAAAATATCGGTATGGAGAACCATACATGACTTCCATATTCTAAGATTTATATTTAAAATCATTTTCAGCCAAACAGCCAGGCTGTGTCTTACCTGCCTTTTTATTGCTGTATTAAATGAAAAATATTATATTACATAAAAATGAAAAAATTATAATTTTATTGCCTGGACAAAATTATTTTATTTTTAACAATTACCATTGTTTCAAAAAGTTTAAATAAATTTTCAAGTACTTTACTCTTGTTAAAACGTAAAAGGTTGCAGGTAAACTACCCCTTCCCCTTAACCGATCTTCACCAAAATCGAAAGTCATTGAGACCTCTACAATTCAGGGACGTATGCAAACAATTATTTGATTCTGTTTGAATTTGCGGCTGTTATCGTTTGCCATAGAAAATACGCTTGATAAAAAAACGTTGCAGGTAAACTACCCCTTCCCCTTAACCGATCTTCACCAAAAACAATAGGTCTTGAGTACTCTACAAATCAGGGCTGTATGCAAAACATTATTTGATTCTGTTTGAATTTGCGGCTGTTATCGTTTGCCATAGAAAATACCCTTGTTAAAAAAACGTTGCAGGTAAACTACCCCTTTCCCTCAACCGATCTTCACCAAAAACAATAGGTCTTGAGAACTCTACAATTTAGGGCTGTATGCAAATAATCTTTTGATTCTGTTTGAATTTGCGGCTGTTATCGTTTGCCATAGGAAATACCCTTGTTAAAACATAAAACGTTACAGGTAAACTACCCCTTTCCCTTAACCGATCTTCACCAAAATCAACAGATCTTGAGAACTCTACAATTCAGGGCTGTATGCGAAACATTATTTGATTCTGTTTGAATTTGCGGCTGTTATCGTTTGCCAAACAAACAAAATTACCCTTGCTAAAAAAAAACCGTTGCAGGTAAACTACCCCTTTCCCTCAACCGATCTTCACCAAAAACAATAGGTCGCGAGTACTCTGCAAATCAGGGCTGCATGCACAAAATTATTTGATTCTGTTTGAATTTGCGGCAGTTATCGTTTGCCATAGAAAAAAAATCTACAGACAGACACACAGACAGACAGACACACACACAGACACTTTTCGGAAAACGACTTTTTTTCATGTTTTGAGTGTAGTAGAATCAGAATCTGCAATAATCTCGAACACGATTTTTTTTGCCATCACCATACTTCCATTCCTTAAGGAATATGGAAGTAAAAGTCGTTTTCCGAAAAGTGTCTGTGTGTGTCTGTAGATTTTTTTTCTATGGCAAACGATAACTGCCGCAAATTCAAACAGAATCAAATAATTTTTTGCATACAGCCCTGATTTGTAGAGTACTCGCGACCTATTGTTTTTGGTGAAGATCGGTTGAGGGAAAGGGGTAGTTTACCTGCAACAGTTTTTTTTATCAAGGGAAATTTTTTTTTGGCAAACGATAACAGCCGCAAATTCAAACAGAATCAAACGATTATTTGCATACAGCCCTAAATTGTAGAGTTCTCAAGACCTATTGTTTTTGGTGAAGATCGGTTGAGGGAAAGGGGTAGTTTACCTGCAACGTTTTTTTAACAAGGGTATTTTCTATGGCAAACGATAACAGCCACAAATTCAAACAGAATCAAATAATGTTTTGCATACAGCCCTGATTTGTAGAGTACTCAAGACCTATTGTTTTTGGTGAAGATCGGTTAAGGGGAAGGGGTAGTTTACCTGCAACGTTTTTTTATCAAGCGTATTTTCTATGGCAAACGATAACTGCCGCAAATTCAAACAGAATTAAATAATTTTTTGCATACGTCCCTGAATTGTAGAGGTCTCAAGGACTTTCGATTTTGGTGAAGATCGGTTAAGGGGAAGGGGTAGTTTACCTGCAACCTTTTACGTTTTAACAAGAGTAAAGTACTTGAAAATTTATTTAAACTTTTTCAAACAATGGTAATTGTTAAAAATAAAATAATTTTGTTGCCAGGCAATAAAATTAAAATTTTTTCATTTTAATGTAAATCATGTATAAGAGAAAATATATCGCGCTTGGCAGGCGATATTAAGATTTAAATATAAATCTTAGAATATGGAAGTCATGTATGGTTCTCCATACCGATATATTCTTCTGTCTTCCTTCCTGAGTATTAAATATTATCACTACTGTTTGTCTTTCCTTTCAAAGATTAAATTAATACCTCATAAGGTTGTGTTCTATTAGATATTAACTTTTGTACAATTAAGTTAACATTTGGTAATTACATATATCTTTAAATTTAAGTTCTTATTGTAATATTTTTCCTTTAAAATGATTTACACATTATTCGTGGCTAGTTACTCGCCTTAGATTTGTTAATTTCCTTGTGGGTTTTATACAATTTGTAATTATTTGTTTTGACAGTTAGGCATTTCAGAGGCACTAGTAGCCATTGATCATATTTACTGAAGTTATACAAATGATGTCTCATTTTATTCTAATGTGTTTTGTTTTGTTATTATCCCATTTGTATGGTTCTGTTATTTTCTACATTAACTGATTTTCTAGTGTAATTAGATTTGTATTGTCTTAACTTCTTAATTATCTATTTTACCTTTGTTAACAATATGGCTACCACTCCCTATTCTTCATCAATTAAAAACATAACATCTAGGCGTATGCTCTGTACAATTTCTTCAGTCATATCCTATACATAAATATAATTACACAATTATTTAACAATTATTAAGTAAAGTTTGTTTACAACTCATTTCATTAATTACTATTTTTTGGGTGTTAAGCAATATCACACCTTTTGAATTTACTTAATTGATTTTCCCTTATAATCTGGGGTGTTTATTGATTACATTATTAACTTCTTATTCCCTAATTAATCTCTAACTTCAATCCATGTTAACACTAGCTGTTTATCTTTTCATGGGATTCTCCCTTTTAATTACTATTGTTTACAATTAAACTTAATTTTCTCAAAATCCTTTCTTAATTAACAATGTCATTATCACCTTCCAGTGTTCATTTCATATTACTAATTGTTTACATTTAATATTATCATAAACCATATATTTTTAATTACTAATTTGGTTCACTTTTAATCACATAGTGTTTCCTCATCACTCTTCAGTGTTTCTTCCACATTAGGAAGTGCTTACATCTAATTATATCATTAAAACCTTATTCTTAATTATTATTTGTTTCACCATTAATCAATTATTGTTTATTATTGATTATTAAGCGTTTTATTACCATAAATATGGTTTCTAACTATTTTGGGGTTTTACACCTTCACTATTGCACTCCTTAAATGTTTACATTAAGTGTTTCTTAGTGGGTAATCCCTATAATTACTTCTCTTTGTCACTTTACTTTCTCACTATTTCTTTCTTTACAAATATTATACATAGTATTACTAAGGTTATATTCCTATAGAGTTTTATTACATCTAACTCTAATTCTTGGGTTAGTGTACTTTTCTTTTTATTATATTACTTTACTGGGTTTTGTTAAATCAGTTACATTAATTATTTAATTGATAATAATATTTATTTCTGATATTGGATAATCATTGGCTTTATTCCCAATATTATACTTGAGTGTACCATTTCTCCCTTACATATTTTATATTATTGGTTTGTTTCTTATCCCTTGGTTTAGTTTCATTTTCATTTTTCTTCTTCTTCTCCTTCATTTTCAATTGGCTTCATTTTAATTTGGTTCTCCCCTTCTCGTTTGGTTTTATTTCATTTGGTTGTATGGATTCATTCACTTCCTTCAATTGGCTTTATTCGTATTTGGTTTCGGTTTTTTCCCTTCTTCTTTGTTTTCCTGTTTGTTTGGTCAGTCACTTGGGTTAGGTCAAGTCGTCGTTTGTCGTGTTATTGTCATTTTATTTTCATTAGTTTAAACATTTTATTATTCAAGTTATTTTTTATATTGTATATTCATCTTTTTTCTCAGTGGTATTGGGGTGGCTTATTTGTGTTGTAACAAAAGTAACATTTATATTTATGTTTCCCTTTTTCCTTTATTTCACTTTTTATTACCAATGAGAAACTTTCTCTGTAACATCAGATGTTAGTTCTTTCTATATTTTAATAGGTTCTTTTTTATTTAGCTTGTGTATCACTGTATTGTTTCTTATCTTATTTGTTCACCATATATTTTCCATTTCACAAAGTCAAGATCTTTAACTTTTCCTAAGAATGACTACCAATAATAAACCCTTCACTTGCAAAATATATATAGTTAGCTCCATAACTTCCATAAGTAAGTGATCGCTAGTAAAGAAGAAATAATAAATTGAAATATATTATCATTTAACTGTTAAATGTAATAATTAAATGTGACATAACACACAGAAGTAATACACTGTGTTATATATTTCAGGTTTTGCAAATCAAATTTTTCAACACTTTGAAATCTAAGTAAATTTGAAAAATGTTATGAACTCATCAAAGAAGTACAAGTCTGTTATTTTTCAAACCTGCTTTGATTTTCAGTTGTTTTAAATTTCATTATTGTCAGCTATTTGTTACCATTCAAACTATTCAAAACACATTACAGTAATCAAATTTTAATATACCAACAGGCATAAAATTGTTTAATGAGTTAATATATTTTATTGCAGGCTTAGAGCGTTGCCAATGTCTTGGTTTGTTCCACAATAGAGTATGTTGTCAGTTTGATGCATTATGTATGTAAGTGTACATAGTGCAAAAACTGTCTTCTTCTTCCTCCTCCTCCACACCCCAAATATTAGGCCTTGAGTCTGGTCTGGTTACACATGTGAACTTTTGAAGATTCAAACATTTCTTGTTGTGGGCAAGTTTATACAACATGTCTACTCAGTTTACCAGAAATTCAAGTTATTAAGTAATAAAAACAGTAGATGAAATTGAAACAATGGCATTAAATGCACTGTGATCTCTTTGCCTGCATCCCACTATGGTTTAATTTAGCTTTGAGATTATTACTTGTAAACAAAAAATTGTAAATTCCCTATGTTTTGTAATGTAGTCACTACACAAGAGAGTTAATGATCTTTCTGAAGAACTTGCATGCATGAATGAAGAAAACAACAAACTTGCTCTTGAAAATGAACTGGTAGTAAACAAAATGCAGAGTGGAGGTAAAATCAGTGAGATACACAAACAAAGAATTGAAGAGCTCAGACTGGCATTAGATAGGAAAACAAACGAGGTAAATGGTTAACTTTAAAAAAGTTTTGTATATTATAACAAACTATATAACAGATAACAACTAATATGTATTTAGCATAGTATTTTATAAATCAGAATTCACCATACCCACTGTAAGAAATATTGATTTGCGTATATATTTTAGTTGTAAGTTAACATAGTTAAATTCAACAGAAAACAAGAAATATTTTCAAAAATAAATATTGTTAAAAGGAAAAACCAAACAAGATAGATTAACTCAACTTACCATTATGATCTCCCACCATGGTGAGGTTCAGTGCATTGTATATCATTATAGTCACTGCTTTTTTGTGGTGAATGGCATTCCATCAGCTTTTTGAAAATAGTTTTTTATAGATATTAGACAAATTTAACTTATATATTGTAGTTGTCTTGTTTGTTCATCATCTTTTTTCGCAGCACTACACTTTATATAATAATGAAACTTTCTCTTGTGAACTTACTTGTCTTTTTCTTCTTTGAACGCGTCCCGGCGTCGTGTTCGCCTTCGTCAGCTTAGAAACAGACTGCCAGTACTTTGTAATGGTTATTGCTTGGAAGGTATAGTGGGGGTGGTGTGTAGAGGAAGGGGATTGGCACGGGGATCCAAATTATTGTTTGTTTTTTGTATAATTGTGTCAAAAAGTGTATGTGATTTATATTGTAATTGGTCGTAAAGTATGTTGTTTGGTTGTGTTGTGTGGTGTTTGTATATTTCATATTGTTCAGCTGTGTTGAGTTTTCGACTTTTGGGTAAGTAGTGTAATATTTCAAGATTAGTATCTATGTTGGTGTAGCTATGGTTATGTGTGTGGCAAATGCAGAATGTATATTGTTGTTGGATAAGGCCTTTAAGTGTTCAGAGTAACGGGATGAAAAAGATCTTCCCATCTGGCCTATGTAGAAACTATTGCAGTTATTAAAATTTAATTTGTAAACACCTGTTCTATTGTATTTGTCTATGTCCGTGTTTGTATCGTTGATGTGTTTTTGATGGTATTGTTAGTTCTGTATGTTATTTTGTACTTGTGTTTTCTGAATGTGTTGGCAAGTTTGTGTGTGTTGGAGTTATGGTATGTGAGTGTGATGTATTTATTGTGTTGTGTGTTGATAGTATTTTGTGTTTTGTTGTTTTTCTTTTTTGATGTGTTTGTGTAGTTTGCTTATTAAATTGGGGTTGTATCCGTTTTTCATTGCTATGTATTTGATGTGTTGAGTTCGTCAGTATAATCTTGTTTACTTAAGGGTATTTTAGTTAGTCTATGGAGCATATGGTTGAAGGCCGCATGTTTTTGTTGTGTTGGGTGATTTGATGTGTTGTGTATAACCATGTCGGTTGTGGTAGGTTTCCTGTATATTTTGTATGTGTGTGTATTGTTAGTTTTGTTAATTGTTAGGTCTAGAAAATTTATACTATTGTTTTGTTCAATTTCCAGTGTAAATTTTAATTTGTGGTGTATTGTGTTTATGTATTTGTGGAAGTTTTCAACTTGTCTTGTGTTGCCTTTGAATAAAAGTAATATGTCATCTACATACTATAACGGGACGATTTTTGAGGGATTTTTATTTTATTAATATTTGGGGACCTATTATAAAATATTTTAAATTCATTGTCCATCTGTGTGGCCAGTCCACGTGTTAAAATAAAAGCATTGCGCGGACCAATTAACAGTACGCCGTAACTGTTGTGCAACCTTTACAAAAGAATGTGCCCGGCGTCGATTCTAAGAACTTTACATTTGTGTGACGTCCGCGCCCAAATGCACCACACCAGCATGTGCGCAAAACGACGCCGCAGTAGTAAGACAACAATGGCCTGGAGGCAAGATTTCTGTCCGCCTCGTGGACCATGCTGGAGGAAATAAAACTAAGCCCATCCTACTTTGGTGACGTAGAACAGTGCTCACGGAATATCGTCGACATCCCGCACTAAAAAACTCCTATGTGTCAGGTGTACAGCCACAAGACTGTGACAACTTAGGCTGTGCGCGGCGATGAAATTTGTTCACCGGCAAGGCAGTAACGTCCGGCATCATGCATAAAGGCAGTCCACGAGAAACCACAACAGCTAACGGACGCAGATAGTGCCGCGTGGGCCCGGTCGGCCGGAGCTTTATAAAATATGAATACTAAGTATAATACCACTTTCAGACCGACCGGGATCCAAGGAAATAATGGACTTACAAAAGTATAACGAGTGAAGTGAAGTTGTCAGCAAACAAGTTAATTAATGGGCATTGAATCGGTGAGCAAAAAACACGTGTCCGGCCGGAGTCTCGGTAGTTAACAGTTAAATCTAAATGATTTCGTTAAATAAAAAATAAAGGGTAAGGTGTTAATATACTGTGCGTGTGTGTGTGAAAAAGCAGACTGGGCGGTCTGATGTCTGTATTAAATTAAGGTAAGATGTTAAAATAAGATAAAATAGTAATTGTCTCAATCATGTAGCGAATAGCGGAAAATCATTATGCTTGTATTTCATTTCAAATTTTGAAGAAATAGTCTGACAAAAGGTTTTTTTTAGTAAAGAAATAAAATTTTAATTCTCTTCAAAAATGAGTTGCGTAAGTAATTCAATTAACCCGTAAACCACGTTTGCATCCTAGTTGTTCGTGTGATGTAACTCTGGCTGTAGCAAAAGGGATTTTTAAGGTGAGTGGAATAAATAAAATTATGTATTTGTATTTGTAATAGATAAATAAACTTCACAATACCTGTGCCAGTAAATGATTTTGTTGGTGTATTTGTTGTTGTTTATTATGTGGTTCTGTTCTATGTTGTGTATATATATTTCTGCCAGTATTCCTGATGTGGGGGATCCCATTGGGAGACCGTCTGTTTGTGTGTATATCTTGTTATTGTATGTAAAGTAATTTTGCTCAGTTATTATTTTGGTAAGTGTGATGATCTCTTGTATGTGTGTTTCAGGTGTGTTGTTTTGTCTGAGTAATTGTTCTAGTGTTTGTATGGTTTCTTGAATTGGGACATTGGTGTATAAATTGGTTATATCAAAAGATGCTAGTGTTGAGTTGTGTGGGATGTGGATGTATTCAGTTTTCTTGACTAGGTCGATGTTGTTTTTGATAGAAGTGTTGTTACTGAGATTAATGTTTTCTCTGATTATTTTGTCTATGTGTTTGGCAATTTTGTGGGAGGGAGCTTGTGTGTTGTTTATTAATGGTCTGATGGGAATGTTAGGTTTGTGTATTTTTGGTAATGCATTTAGTATAGGGGGCTTAGGTTTTATTTGTTTAAGGTATTTGGTGCTTTCTGGTTTGATTATATGTTTTGTGTTATTTATAAATTTGTTAATCTGTTTTTGAAATTTTAGTGTGGGGTCTTTATTTATTTCCGTTATATTATTTTCGTTGAAAAAATTTTCAATTTTAGTGTTTAGTTGATGTTTGTCTATTATGACGTTTATGTTCCCTTTATCAGCTTTTAATATTGTTATGTTGTGTTCATGCAACTTTTCTTTTACATTGTTAAGCATTTTTATTTCGTTGGTGTGTCTTTTTGGTTGTATATGTGTGCGTTGGAGCTTATGTTTTATGTCGTGACGTATTGGGTCCTGGTCATTAATATGCGTGTTTTGTACAGCTGTTTCTGTGTCTATGATTATGTCACGTATGTGTCTATTGTGGCTTTTGTTGTTAGTTGTATTGTTATTCAAATTATGTTTCAATCCTTTGTTTAATAAATCCATTTCATCTGTTGTGAAATTAACGTTAGTTGTATTTACTGTGCGTGTGTGGAATTTGTGTGCCGGTTCAGGGATTGATTCGATTGCGCGTTTTGTGAGGTTTGTTATTTTTTTGTTGTGTCGATCTTGTATTGTCAATTTGAGTTTTTCTATGTTGTCATGTGTGTGTTGTATTACATTTTCAAGTTCTGTGTGGTGTAATATTTGTGTAAGTTTCATGTGTAAGTTGTATGCCTGTCTGTTGAGTGTGTCTTTTTTATGGTATAAATAATTGATTATGTTATTTAGGTTTAATTGTTCTAATTTTCGTTTGGTTTGATGTGCTGTATGTGTGTTTTGTTTTATTGTAACTTGTGCGTGTGTTGGTATGATGTTGTGTTTTCGGCAAGTTTTATTGAAGGCTATGTGTAAGGAAGTTTTTGTTACTTGTTTTTTGGCGTTTCTGTACTTATTGATGAAATACGCTTTGTCTGCGGTATTATAGTTGTCTTGTTTGTTCATCATCTTTTTTCATAGCACTACACTTTATATATGAAGCGTATTTATTTTATTGATGCGTTTAGCGTATTAAGCGTTTATTGATGACCTATTAAATCATAAAAACGCCTACTAAAAATTAAAAAACTACTTAAAAACACATTGTTTTCCTGTAAGGGACTCTTGCCCTTCAAAAACATTTGTAACCAGCTTGGTTTACCATAAAACTGGGGAAAATCTACCCTCTGCCCTATATTCACAAAATCATTGTCTTCATACTCTCTCTCTAACTTACAAATACTGATCTCTACTCTCTCTCTCTCTCTCTCTCTCTCTCTCTCTCTCTCTCTCTCTCTCTCTCTCTCTCTTCTCTTCTCTCTCTCTCTCTCACTGTTTCTATATTATTATGATCGCTAATTATTTTCACGGTATTATTTTTATATATCTCGTTTTCAACTATCTTACTACTATTAGTTGTTAATTCATTTTCGTAACTAACACCTACCTTGTTGATGATCCCTTCGTAATTATTTGTTATTTTACTATTACCCTGGTCATCTGTTATTTCGTCACATTCACCCGTAACTGTGTCATTTTCTACCTCCTCCTTCAGCATTCTACTTTTGTTTATTTCGTCTTGTATTTTATTTATATTTATCATTATCTCACCTTTCATTCCCGCAATAGTCTTATTCATACTTTCTAATTTATTGTCTATTTCTCTTAATTTTTTGTCTTGTTTGTTTATTTCCGTTTTCAGTTCTATGTTACTAGCATTTATCTCGGACTTGATTTCAATTTTAAATTCATTTAAACTTGCGTTTAGATTATTATTTTCTGATTTCAACTCATTTAAGCTCATATTTATTTCTGATTTGACTTCCGTTCTAAATTCGTTCAAATTCGTGTTTTGTTGGTCAAATTTACTACTCATCATTTCCATAAATAATGCTAACTGACTAAGTACGTCTACATCGTCGATTCTGCTACTCTTAGCATCTACTGTCTCAATCGTTAATTTGTCTGTTGTATTGTCTACGCTCTCGTTAATATTTGTCGATATTAAATCGTCTTGCGTAACATTTAAAATTGCCCCCTCCCCAATATCTTCACATAAATTTGCACTCTTGCTTTTCTCTGCCATTTTCGATCAGGTTGTAAATTAATTTATTTTAATTTTTAATTCACAACGTCGCTGTTTACAGGCACCATTTGAAGTAGGGCAAGTGAATTAGTATTTGAAATTTTTAAATTTTGTCCCTGTTCGGGCGCCATTTGAAGTAGGGCAAGTGAATTAGTATTTGAAATATTTAAATTTGTCCCTGTTTAGGGCGTCATTCGAAGTACTACTTACACAAAACTACATATTGAGGTGACAACACCATCTGATTGAAATAACAAACTTATCTCTTATTTCTTATAATTTAATCATTTATTTAAAATTATGAAAAGCAACCCAGACTGCTTTCTCACACTCAGACATACGTAAATAATTTCCCAAAATATAGCGCTCTTTACTTTGACATGTTTTATGATTGATTTTTGTTATGTAATAAATAACTACTCTTTTGACATGTTTTATGATTGATTGTTATGTGATAAATAGTTACTCATTCGGCGTCTCCTCCAACCAAGTGTCGCACTTCGTTGATCTAGTTTGTCCACATTTTTAGTCACCCCGCACTTCTAGTAATTAAATTTGATGTCATATGTCCCTTCCGTTTTGTCTCACTTCAAATTAAACTCTCAACTGGACTTTTCCCACATTTTATTTAAATTTTGAAAAAATTTCGACTCGCGAGTCTTGATACACACCTGGCCAGGCGTATGATGTCTCAACGACTGCCCACGCTACCTAAAAGCTGGCGATCATTTCCATTTGCACCGCCTACATGATGTTGGCGGGAATACAATGACGTTCAGACAGCTCATTGGTTCTTTTCGATCGTCGACACTGTTCTATGGTAATACAACAGGCCGTGGCTCACCACTTCTGTCGTCTTCCCAAACACGTGGCAAGAAATCCTTTGGCTTAGCCATTTTTTGTTACGGCGTCCTTTTTGCTTGTGTGACGCAGGTGATGCGCTCGTGCTAGCAGACTCACATTCCACTCCGTTTCCCAACAGTATTGCGTTCTCTAGCTACAATCCGTTCAAAATGTTATGTCACTGTTCTTTGTTTGAATACAGCCGTTCTACTTGGGACTTACAATGATGACATTGAATAATTTCAATAAAAATAAAAACTCCTTTTTTGCCCCATTACAAGCTTTGGCAATAAATGTTTTGATGAGTTTTTTTTTATAAATGTTTTGTTAATAATTGAGAAATGATATAGTAAAGAAATTTGAAGGAATAAATGTGTTATATTATATAAAAGAGAGTAGTGTACGTTATTGATGTAACCTTAAAATCACGTTGATATTCACAGTTCGTGTGACGGACCGGGACTCAATTAAGGTAGGTGAGACATTAAATATTATTTTATACTTGTGTATTTATTTATAATAGCACAGTATGCCCCTCTCTCATTAATTCTTATCCCAATTTCCCTGATTCCAATCAGAATTTAAATAACCACTTCCCATTACACCATTACAAATATTTTTCATTACCCAATTCACATCTCAAAATATTTAAATTAATTACTAGAATTCCTCTTAAACACATTTAAATTGACTACATCATCACAAATTATCTATTTATATCTTTTCTCAAAAATTGTTAATTATCTCCATAATACTCTTCAAAACAACACAAAAATCATTTAATTACATCGTAAGATCAATTACACATTCTATATTATCAACATAATTCCATTTAACCAGTTTATTTTA
Source organism: Magicicada septendecula (assembly GCA_034769895.1). Taxonomy (NCBI): domain Eukaryota; kingdom Metazoa; phylum Arthropoda; class Insecta; order Hemiptera; family Cicadidae; genus Magicicada; species Magicicada septendecula. The sequence goes on along the minus strand of CM068371.1, from coordinate 62,959,952 downwards.
TCCCATTAATAATAATCATCAACTTCCTCCTTCCACACACACTATTGCTCCCCCCCCGGACTGTAGCGCCCAGTTGCCTCCACAAGGACTGAGGCAGAAGGGGTGAACATTTTTTTCTTTTATTTCACCCCCATCCTTGATTTGGCATTACATAACCTTCAAGGTACTAGTACCTTTACTAATAAACTTATTGATATGCCCCTATTCGGTCTACCACCCATACATAGGTATGTAGCCGTGTTCCAAACACAAAATTCTTAGGTTCCCCTTTCGTTCCCCATTAAATTTCTATGTTACACCAATTTCAAGGCAACCGACTATGGTCAGTGTACAATAATTCTGCCCATGCTGGTTGTAAACCAAAACCACGGTCTGGGCTGGTAAGGCCGGGACTGCCCGTAAGTGGGAAATCGCATTTAAAACATACAATACATGTTTTATATCTCTACACAATTACATACTACTCAATTAGACACTATGCTTCTCATAATCGACATAATACCACATAATAAACACTCAAATTGAATATTACCATTATTACATTAACATAAATCTTTCACACTAGAATCTGAATAAAATTTACAAACATTCCCTTTAATTTCCATTTTTTTTTCAATTAAATCTTTCAACTGTTTATTTTACATTATCACTTCAACTTTGACTTTCTATTGAACCTTTTAGTAATCAACCTTTAATTATTTATCATTTATTATACAATTAAATTCTCCAAAAAATTTAAATTTATAACCAACATCCCTCTTTTTAATCAAATTAATTTAATTACATAATTTAAATCATTTTACATTCATAGTACTTTACTTTCATAATAAACTTCATTTATGGCAAAATATTATTGTTATTATCAACTCAATGATAACTGTACACCCTGATCATACAAAATACAATGTACCTCCCAATAACATAACCTTAACACAATACATTTAACATCAATACAAATTTATCTACAATTTTCATCATATCATTTTATTGTTTACCACACCTCATTACATAAGTTAGCCAAGTAATTACCATGAACTAAAATAATTAAATGTTCATTCACTTTATATCTAACTACCATCATCGAACAATAATTTTATCTTACGTATACACAATTCATTTTTAATTAAGTACATTTTGTTACTACCATCAATAATAACAACTATTTGCTTTTCCAATGGTTCCATTACCCCATAACAATGGTTTGCAGGATTACTCCACATTATTATCAGATCATATATCATGTTAGCTTTAGTATTTCTATTCTAGTCTCCGTAAGTATTTTTGTCAACCCCAGGTAAGTTATGATCTCATCATCATATTCATCTACTACATCAAGTACACTAATCCTACTCCAAGGTAAGTGCTTTTTATTGTCAATATTATTACTCCACCAGGTAAGTTTTTAATTCTCTCAACTCTCTCAATACTTATTCTCTTTACTAACTCTTTATGATCTCTACTCAACTTGAATAATTCTATTTCTCTCTCATTCTCCAAATCACCTTCCCACTCCCATTTCACATTTGCTCTCTCTATCCATGCAGAGGGCACTGCAACATCATAAAAACACCTCCTGGTTTTTCCAGGACAACTACAAAAACTTAAGGGACCATTTTGAGACCTTTCGTCTATGATTGAGGGACACTTTCCCTCAAAAAACACCTGTGAAAACCTTGTTTCACAATATACCCAGGGAAAATTCTCCCTCTGCCCCATATTTCTACTTAAACTCTCCTCATATTCCTTTTCTAACTCATGAACTCCCCCCTTTTCTACTACCCCCTACTCCCATTACTCTCTTACTACCCCCTACTATCTCTATATTCTCATCATCACTATAAATTTTTTCTGTATCACCCTTAGATACCCCTTTTTCAACTACTTTACCACTATTACTTGGTAACTCATTATTATAATTACCACTTACCTCGTTAAATATTTCTTCGTTATTATTCGTCATCATATCACCATTATAATTATCACCTGTATTGACACCAATGTCGTCTGTTACTTCGTTATTTTCATTTATACTACACTTACCTGTATCTATTCTCCACATTCCCATCCTCTCAATACTTTGTTCTAACTCGCTAAATTTAATATCAAACGTCTCATTGGTTTTCTCCAAACGTTTATTAATTTGCTTTATTTCATCTCTAATTTCATTAAAATTGCTTTCATTTGTATCAAAACAGATATTTATTTGGTAATTTATTTTATCAAAATTTCTTTCACTTATAATGCTTTGTTCGGTTAACATCGCTTGTATCATTTTCAGCATTTCGTTCTCATCAGGTTTTTTACTTTGGATAGGCATTGATTGATTTTGAACGTCATCCATTATTACCGACTCTGTTACGCTTATTTCTGTATTTGATTCACTTTCCGTATTTATGTCAGTTTGGCTGACTTCATCGTTATTTCTCTCCATTGTATTTATTTTATTACTTAATTCTTATTTATAATATGTATGCACAACTCATATCATCTAACCTTACAACATGCGTCTATTTAGACGTAACTAAAAATTGTATTTATTTACTTCCAATAACCCGCTCTGCTCTCCAAAACAGGCCCACATTTACATAAATAAATTTTTATGTAAACGTCCCTGTTCAACGCGCCAATGTAACTTTATTTTACTACTTACTTTTTTTACTTTTACTTTTCTTGTTTACAAGCAAAACCGCTGTGGCCTGTGTCTATTTTCGGAAGCCATCTTGAATTATTGCCAACTGTGTATGAACAAATACTTACCCAAGGTTCGTTTGAGCGAATTCATGAAAGAGCAGAATGGGTTGATTTTTTGTAAATAACTTACTCAATTATTTCACAAAATCTTATTTTATTAAATTAGATCAAATTAATTTCATCTTTTCCAAACACTGCCAATTACTTTCGTTACTTTATTGCAAACAATTTCAATTAATTTAATTCCCATTATAAGCAAAAATAATAGAATTTATAAACGTACATTCAAAATAGAAATAAACAAATTTTAGACATAAACTTAAATTTATTCATGCAAACCAGCACTTCTTATTCAGTAATTTCCATTCACACACACACTCATACACACTCCATGCCCTCATGAGATCTCAAATAAAATTGGAAGACATGATTTTTTGAATTTACTTAGCTGAACTTTCTTATTCCACACGCGGAGTCATTCATGTGGTATCTGGTGGTTCCTGTCACTATACTCGCCGAAACTGTTTTAAAACTGTTGCTTCATTTTCTTTTTGCACACTCGACACTGGTAGTTATTTTCCGAACCATATTTTTATTACCATCTTTCTACTTTTTGGCGTTACATAAACTTCATTTTATATTAATATAAAAACTGTTTTCTTTTACACTTTACATTTTGCGTATTTGGGTGCGCCCATACTTTTATCCGCGGAACTTTTTGTGACCGATCGGCACAAGAGTGTAATTTCAACTGGGTAAGATTGAAAAATGGGGCGAAAACTGCCCATTTTTGTCGTCGCTAGATGTTGGTTGGCGACTGACTTTATACGCCAAGCGCAGACAGACTGCTGACGCCGTCCCGGCGAGTTAGCAGACACTCACGCATTCCTACGTGACGTATGCTGGGCTCGGCTTATGACGGTGTGTAGCGTGACTTCAAAATGCAAAGTTCAGAGTTCGTTTCACTAAAAATAACTGTCTCCCTGCCGTTATCGCCAACCTTGACGCTAATAATTTTGCCCCATAAAATTTACCAATAAAATTACCCACATTCACAAAATATCCCTGGACGGTATTACCTGTACCGTTACAGTTAGTGACTTAATTGTTGTCTTGTACTTATTTTGTTTCCACTGTACCTACGACGATCGAGTAGACCGTCATAACAGTATACACTGGTGGATCACAGATAGACATAACAAACCCAGCAGAAGCAGGAGTACACTGTGTATGCTTCTGCAGTATATACTCCTACAGGACATACTCCTGCAGTATGCTCCTGTAGGAGTAAAGAAAACAAACTTAGATGGTAGAATAGAGGCTACCTCTCTAGCCCTACAGAAACTTCTTTACAGACCCAAAGCATTTGACAAAGTCTTCTTAGTAGATTCAAAAGCAGCCATACAACCAGTTTCTTCCAACAGCCAGGCAAAATTAAAGAAGATAAATGACATAAAACAGCCTCTAAAACCTACAGGCACTCAATAAAACTGTTGTATTTCAGTGTGTTCCATCTCATGTCGGACTAGAAGGGAATGAGATGGCAAACAGACTTGCAAAACAAGGCACTGCAATATGTACAAAAAGCTACTCCACTTCAAGGCAACTCACTAAAGAAACTCTTGAACCATAAAGTAACAGAAAAATATAAAGCAGACTGACAGATTACTATAGCTGCTACCAAGAAATGGAGAGATGTACATAAACCCTGGACTGACTACAGAAAGGATGCAGTAGCAAATTTTATACTAAAGACTGGTTGTGACTGTCTAGCAGCTCACTTAAGGATATTTGGTATACCTGACATATGAGTGCACATAATGTCATTTGGCAAACTCCAAAGAACACCTACTCTGGTGCCCTAAGCTTAACAGCTGAAAAACACCTCCAAACTCTGATGGGATGCCAGAACAGTGATGATGAGTTAATTTCTCCAACATCGGCCATAGGAACAACAACAACATATTTAGGGTTAATTAACATAGAGTATAATGTATTATTTTCCCTTATATATTGTTTCTGTGTCCAAGTAGGCTTATAAATTAAAAGTATATTTAATATTACCTGTTGATACACTAAAGCAGTTAAATCTTGTTATTTGAATTAGCAGTCTCCATAATTCCAACTTTGTCATGTTTACTTGCTGAACTGCTACTTGTCATGCTCCGGACGAGGCTTTTCAGTGTTTCCACAATTTTCAAGTCCTAAACCATGACCTAGGACTTGAAACTTGGTTTAGGACTTGAAAGTGGTGGATACACTGAAAGGCCTCATCCGGAACATGACAAGTAGCAGTTCAGCAAGTAAACATGACAAAGTTGGAAAGCAGTTAAAATATCATGGCTCAATTTATAGTCGAGTTAATTCAAAACTTTGAGTAATAGAGGTAGAGAGGCGTTAAAGTTTGATTTAAATATATTTAATTTTCTAGTTAATTATGTTGTCAGATGCAGCAGCTGGAAACTTCACAGAAGAGATATTTTAAAGAGTGCTTGTCATTGAGAAAAGAACTGCGACAGATTAAAGACAAGATGTGCAAAATGCAACATGAGGTGAGTATGATAGGCTTATGTCAGTGTAAACACTAGTAGCTTGTTTACTACTGTATTACGAGACTGTTTACTATAGATTGATACTGTAGGAAACTGTTTACTGCTTTAAAAACAAAATGTAATTTTTTTAATATAGTTGTCTCTATAAATATGTAATATATTCATTTACTCATGCTGCTAAATGATTAGCGTTATCTCCATTCAAACTCCGATAATGCAGGTGTTAGACAAAGTAATTAATACATGCAGTAATAATTATTAAACAAAGTAATTATATGTATGCAGATGTTAGGCCATACATTTTTATTATATTCATGATGTAATTGTGAAATAGACTATGTCAGTATAAATTGTGTCCTTTAGATTGAAAATGCAAAACAGATGATGATGGTGAGTGAATTAGCTGAGAATGAAGTGTGTGCACTCAAAGAAAAGCTGGCGCAGAAAACAAACAAACTTGCTGAAATCACTGAAGTTGCAAAAAAAGCAGAGGTAATTATTATCAAATTTCTTTTGTTAGAATTTTTAGTCTAGCACCATACTATAATCCAGTTATACATCTGCTTGATTACAGATGTGTATTGAGTGTTCTTTACTTCTTCCGAATATTTGTAAATTAGTTTAATGGTCAGATATTGTCCAACTTCCTTATTTTGTTATTTCACTTTTTACAATTATGATAATACAATACACTGCTTGCTTCATCGTTACATCAGTAGAACATTTGTTAAACATCTGTCACGTTAGATCAATTAAAATAAAATGTTTTACTAAAAAAACTATTCACAAAGTGCTTACAGAAAGTAAGCACTATGTATGCATAATGTGTCAGTGAACTTTATGATGTGTGAGTTTAATTTTTATTGTCAGTATGCTGTTTACTGTTTTGAGAGGTATGATATTTGTATGTGGTTTCTAGAGTGTATTTATTACAATTAATCAGTTGACTGGCCTGTGAGTTTGAAATGAAAGCACCGTTGTGACAAGAATAATAATAGTAATACATTAGGCTCATGATATTCCGGCCTTCTGTGGCAGGCAGCCAGGCCAGATTTGAAAAATCCCAGAATACACAGAAGTTAATGCCTTTACAATCTACTCCATTATTTTGTCCCCATGCATAATTAATTGACTACTGTAACGTTATTTTAACTACATTATATTTACTATGATGCTAGCTTTCATTATTCTATATGTTTTCAATTGAAAATTCATTCAGAAAACTATGAAATATTATTATACTACAACACATTTGTATTAAAACAAAAGGTTTGAAATAAATAAAAACATTGAGCATCCTAGTTACCTTTCTTCCAAAAATTAATAACGCCAAGAAATTCTTGGATTTCGTTGTCCATGACGTGTCCGTTACTTAACTAAATATCACTATAATATTGACGACTCGGAACACAAAGTTTTTTATAAGTAAAAACGTAAAGTTTTACCTTACAGCCTAAACCGGCTTTCACCTATAGAAGGCTTCATCAGAGGCTGTCGTTAGTAGCGCTGCTCGTCTTGTTATTCTTGTTGAGCAGCGCTACTAACGACAGCCTCTGATGAAGCCTTCTATAGGTGAAAGCCGGTTTAGGCTGTAAGGTAAAACTTTACGTTTTTACTTATAAAAAACTTTGTGTTCCGAATCGTCAATATTATAGTGATATTTAGCCAAGAAATTAATATATACAGTGCATTAATGTTTTTTAGAATGTAATACTAGTTTGATTTTATAATTGTTACAATATGTTATCATTGAGTTAATTGAATTAGACCGATCACGCTTTCTAAATTACTCTGTTTTCACTGTATATTTATTACTAAATATTTTTGAGTCAAATTAATTTTTTGCACCATTCCAATTTATGGAAAACAGTGAATTCACTTTTAAATTGTTTAACAATTGAATTCTATAAAAATGCGTTTGTTTGTTGTGATTAGCTTGAGTTGGAAATGCGGTGCAAGGAACAAGAATCAGTTATAGATGAGCTGAGCCAAAACGTGTGTAAACTGTCACGTCAGGTGAGATATATACTGTGTAATAACTGCTACTTTTTTCAATCCATTTCTTATTATTAGACTTCATCCTATTTCTTTCTCTTTCAGTTAGTCTATCCATATCTCCCTTCATATTTCTTGCTAATTTTGTTGCAATGAACAGAAATGAGACATGGAAGATTTAGTAGGGTTTAAAGTTGTCTGTAATAATTCTAATTCTAATAATAATAATATGTTATAATGTTTACAAATTTCTTGTGAAATATAATGTTTACAAATTTCTTGTGAAAAAACTAAGTTCATGACAAACATCAAGAAGATATTCAAGAAAATGAAAACTCGATATGGGCAAATCTATAGAACTGACAAATTCAACTATCTCGAATAAGTTATTGAACAAAATGTCTCAGAAAGAGAAGCCATTAAAGCATGCATTAAGATGATAATTGCTTACCATTTAACCAATGATATATGAGGGGTAACCCAAAAATAAGGTCTCCATATTTTTTGAAAATAGGAAAAAAACATTTATTTTCAAAACTTTTTACCTGGTTGTGAAGCATAACAACACTATTTTTCAACATAATCGCCATTATGTTCTATGGATTTTTCGAGCTACTGTGGCAGTTTTAGTATGCCAGTGTCATAGAAGCTTGCCACCAATTCATTGAGATAGCGTTTTACCTCTTCTTTCACCTCGTCATCGTCGTCGAATTGCATTCCATCCATATGTTCTTTCAAATGTGTAAACAAATGATAGTCACTGGGTACCAAGTCCGGACTATAGAGGGGTGGGTAATAATGTCCCATTCAAATTGGTTCAGAAGATGGTTGCGGGCGACATGAGGCCGAGCATTGTCGTGAAGAATGGACACGCCCTTGGTGAGCATTCCTCTTCTCTGGTTCTGAATCGCCCATTTGAGATTTCTGAGAGTAACACAATATGCATCTGCATTTATTGTGGTTCTAGTAGGCATAAAATCGATTAACACATCACCCTTCCGATCCCAAAACACAGTCGCCATGATCTTGCCGGCAGACTGTGTTTGTTTCAATTTTCACAGCTTTGGCAAAGTTGAATGCCGCCACTCAAGTGATTGTCGTTTGGATTCAGGTGTGAAGTGATGAAACCACATTTCATCACCTGTGACAGTGGAATTAAAAAAGTCGTCTCTTTCGTCTGCATAGCGCTCAAGAAATTTGTGGGCAGCTTCGACACGTTGCCGTTTGTGGTCTTCTGTGAGCATTCGCGGGACCCACCTTGCGCACACCTTCCGATATCCCAACTTTGCAGACAAAATCCTCTGAATGGTGGATTTTGAAACTTCAGGAAGCAAACAAGAGAGCTCGTGGATAGTGATCCTCCGATCTTCACACACGACTTCTTCAACTTTCCTGATCGTCTCGTCTGACACTGACGGTCTCCCGCTTCTTTCTTCATCATGAATTTCTGTACGACCAGCTTTGAACTCTCTACACCACTTGTGGACATTTTTGAGATCCATACACCCTGCCCCATACACTTCAATGAACTTCGTCTATGAATTTCAATAGCTTGAACACCTTTTGCGTTGGGAAATTGAATGACTTCCCGAAGTCCGCACTTCGCGGGAACAGTGATTTGGGGCTCCATTGGTAACGGCTGTCAAGGCAAGACTAATCGACCTAGCGAGCTCGGCGACTGCTTGTTTGAAGAGAAGGGATGGCCGAATACAGCAGTGGTGCCAACTGCCGCCCAAAAAATTTCCCTGTGGCTCTAGCACTTTGGAGACCTAATTTTTGGGTTACCCTCATATACAACAAGAAATCAATATCCATTAATGCCAAACTTAGACATTGAAACGTTCTATATTTAAAATGATATCGTATTAATTTAAAATTAATGTTAACACACTCCTACTTACCATTGCGTGGCTTCAAGGTTGCGTCATACGTATGTTTGGGATGCAGACGTAATTTCTTAAGGTTGTGAGAATAATTTGCACAACACATTTATATGAAGAGAATTTCCATTTAATGTTTCACTGTTACTTTAATGAAATTAAGAACATACATTTAGTAAATACATGTTTCAGGTGTTGTGCAACACGTGACTCTGTTGTAATATGACTTACAATCTACGGCTTACCTTTTTTTTTTTTTTTAGGGCACAAACATAAAATGCAAACACAAATATACACAGAAAGCCGCCCAGCTTTGCCACACTCACATTTATACCAAACTAAAAACCCCTTCACATTTTATACAAATCAGAAACCCCCTAACACATCTTCATATGATACATCGACCACGCGGTCATCGCGCCCGTGCTAAGTCCCCGTTCAAATGTCCGAAAGGTATTCGAAACTATTCACTCTCTTAAGCTCACTCCTGACTGTTGATAATCTCTTATTTTACTGTTGATTACGTTACAACGGTTAACGGTGAGGTCGGCCGACCCAAAAAAGAACTGTTACGGAAATTTAGATGAACCGCATGCGGTCGGTATGTAAGAGGCACTGGGGAGAAGTTGGCTCTCTGTTCCCTCTCCACAGTTTTCAACACTGGAACTCACTGCCTTGGGTGTCGTCGCCGAAGCTGCAGCCCATGCCATGCATGTTGTTTTTTTGAGTCAATGTCGCATATGATCTTCTACAGGCATTGGCTGACGTCATTTAAGTGGGCTTGGTCTAAACGACACTTCCGTAGTGAACCCAACGGAACGATGAAAATTTCACTCTCTGGCCATCTTGAGTTTTTGTCAGAGCGTCACTTGGAGCGTGATTGAGCAGTTGCGTATGTGCGCTGCCACACACAAGTACAAAGTTCTTAGAATTTTGTGGAGGTAAATTCTTCTGCCGTGTTACACCACTGAAATTGCGCGTCGCTTTTGTTCCAAACGCTGTTTCTCAACATCGTGCTGTTGCTTGGAAAATAACGTTGCACAATACAATTACAGTTTTTTCCAATTTATTATACCAGTCCGCCCGGAAACGAAATAAATAAAAATATAATAATGCCCCAAACGGTTAAAAATAAAAACACCCAAAAATGACCCGCTACAACATTACTCAACAGTAATTTTCCTAGAAGCACTTTATGCAGCTTAGTGTCTGGCTCTGAATAAGAAAATGATGATGGAAGAACTGGAAGTCACAGAAAGGAAAAGATTAAGAAAAATCTTGGGACCAATAAAAGATGGACAACAGTACAGAATACGCCACAGTAATGAAATAATGAGCTGTACACATATGTTGAGAAAATCACAGACGTAATTAAAAAAAAAAGAATTACTTTCTATGGACATATTCTAAAAATGAATCCTGACAGAGTAACGGGGAAACTTTGTAACTATTTCAGGAAGCTCAAAAAGTCCAATATGTGGTTCAAAGAAACAGAACTCCAGTTTACTCAAGAAGACATTGAAGAATGCTTACCACTCAAAAAGAAATTTAAAAATGCCCAAGGTTTTCAGGAAAAACCTAAGAAGAGGACAGGTGCCATCTGGACTGACAAAGGAGGGACAGACATCAATCAAGAATGAAGGAGGCAGTGGCGTGCGGTGGGTAAAATTTTGGTGAAGCTGAGGCATATTCAATACCGTACTACGGTCTGTACTTCATTTAAATTTCTTCCATTGTTGCTGCCCCATCATATGCTCGACTAGTTTTTCACTGATAATTTAAATTCAATCAGCAACTGGTGAATGAGCTCTGTAATTACCTTGGCATGTCGATCACAACTTACGTCTGTACATTTCAAAAATCTCTCTTTTACTTCTCTATCGTAAGCATACCAATAATGCAAAACTAGAAATGAGATCATTTTTCATTCAATTAGATAGGCTCCTGAATACAGTAGATGTTTCCATACTATCCGCAAAAAGAAGGCCATATTTGGCTGGTGCTTTAGAGGTCCTATGTAATTCCCTCTATTAACTGACTTTTCCGTTTTGTCGTGTTCCTGAAATGGTAATTCTTGTTTATCTAGCAAACAGACAGCATTAATTAGTCTCGTAAGAATGTCTCTATTAGCCGATATCTTGTGAGCCGATATCTTGTGAGCCGATATCTCCGATTTAAATAGGTCGTCTAAAGCAGTTTGTATTCTACTCTGATTGACAGCTGTAAAACACAATGATGAACAAAGATAATTCACAGTAATTTCATGGCCAGCAATAGATTTAACTAGGTTTTCTAAATGTTTGAATCAAGTGTTGGCTAAGCTATTGTTCCTGCCCTTTCCAAACAACAAACAGTACCAGAAAAATTCCGCATTTAGATCAGCTCTACCAGCCAACCACTCACATTTCCTGTACATTTTTTGGGTTTTTGAAAGATCCAGGGTCGGCCTACCAGTTTTTATAATGTCAGTTTTTTCGTTAAATATCCAGGAAGAAAACGACTTTTTGAGATGGTCTTTTATTATACAAAGTGACATTGTAGAAATATTGAAACCAACACTGAAACTACTCTAAAGTATATAACTATAACTTTGACTATAATGTATATTGTTTAAATGCAACGTAAATAAAATGTAAACGCAATATTTAATAAGGTATGACTATAACTCTTCAAATGTTAAAAATGGATAACGCATATGGTTTAAACATGGTACTATATAAAACATAACACACACAGCGATACCAGCAAACTCAACATCATGCAGTCCAACTCAACTCAAGCTAGCTTCAGTTCGCTACCATGGCAGTGGTGGTTTCTGTCTCACTCTATGTGCGCGCGCATCTTTCTACTGTAGGGGTACCTCAAGCTGCGACGAACCTGATTGTAACGGGACATTTAGGCCTACCTGGGATAATATAAAAAATATTGTGTTTTAATAAAACTAATGTTTTATTAGGTAATAATAATTTTGGGGAAACATGAAAAATAATATAAATATTAATTATGGGAGAGTAGACAAATTTAGAGTTCATGAATTATACAATGCAATAAACCAACATGTGGATTTGTGTCAAGGTAGCTCCAGACGCTAGTAGAACAGTTATTTTTAGACGAGTGAAAAGCAAATTATGTAACTTAACGGATCGTACGATGTTACGTCAGTTCATACGTCACGCTGGTATGCGAGGTGTGTCAGCCGACCTCACATATTGGCGTAGTAATACAAACCAGAACAATAAGATTTGGTCATGTAACTGCGACCACTTCCGAAAATAGTCCAGTTCGCCTCGCCCCAATTCAAATCTACTCGTGATGCCGGCCGGCCGCGAATAAAAGTTTAAGAAAGTAAATCGCGGGCGCCCGTACTTAAAATGTGAATACCGCACGTATAAAATTTTAAACGTAAAATAACGAATGTCAACTTAATAAAAACATGTAAATTCAGTGAAGAACTCTACGTGGTGCGCGTGGGACAATGCAGCGCCTTCACAACTAATCATCAGCTAAGTAACAAATGGGTAGAGTAAAATTTTAACAAGGGCCAAACCAAAATTACAATGTTATTAATATTTTTTTTTAACAAAAATGAGATCTCTAAGGGTATGGGGTAACTGGGTGTGCGTGCGTGACTGAAAGCATGTTAGACAAAGAAGGCTGGTTTGTGGTGTTTAAGATTAGTTTGTATTTAATTTCTTGCTGTTTTGGAATTTATATACCGTCTTTTAATTTTCATTATATCGAAATAACCATATAATCAATATATATCATATACTGTGAATTTCATAACAGATAAGGGAGGGGAAGAAATAGTTGGTTAATGATGAAAACTTAAGAAAAGAAATAATATCAATAAAACTTAAAGTTTTCTTTATTTAGAATAACCATAATCTGTTCTCCTGTTCGCCGAAAAGAACCTGGCCCACTGGTAAGTAACAATTTTTTCATACAGTTGGCAAACTTAAAGATGGCGTCTGAATAAATAGATGTAAACAAGTGATTATGTGCAGACAAATAGAAAATAAATAATCCTAAAAATATTAATAGTTACAATTGGCGCTTCCGAACTGTGACATTTATATAATAAATTTTATATAAATATAGGCCTACTTGGAGAGCAGAATGGATATTTGAAATAACAAAATAATGTATAAATAAGGTACGTATAAGGAGGTTACGAGAGTAATGTAAAGTGTTGAATAAATAGAATACTTTGTTATGTGATAAGTATATGTTATATATGTTAGTATTTTGAAAAAAAGTGATAACTTTACCATTAAAAAATGGAAAATAAGGAGATAAATCTAGAAAACACTCTTACAGAGTCAATGATAATGAGTAATGTAGAAGCAGAGTCTACTCCAACGACAACTAGAGTAAAAGGGCTGTCATTGGACGATATATATAATTTCATGAGAACAATGAATAGTAATATTAACGTAAAAGTTGACGTTCACAATAGCAAATTCGATGAACAGAAAAGCGAAATCAATGAAATAAAAAGTAGTTTCAATGAGAAATTAAACGAACAAAATATTAAATTTGACATACAGAATAGTAAATTTGACGAAATTAGAAACAAAATTAAACAGCAGAATTTTTATTTTAATAAGCATATTAATGAAATTAATACACGTTATGATAGTCTGAAAGATGAAATATTAGAATCTATAAGCAACAATTGCAAGGAAAAAATTAACGAGATGAATAAAAAGTTAGAAAACAAATTAAATCAGATAATGAATAAGAAGGTAAGTGACAATGTTACAGTTATGACAAATAATAATGATAAAATAGTGGAATTGGTAGCATTAGAGAATAAAATGTTGAATAGTGATGATAATTCTGAGAGTATAATGGGGGTAGAGAATAGTGACAAGTCCGATAAATTCAACGAAAATAAAGACGATCAGATAACATATAATGAGGTAAGTAGGGGTGAGAATTATGACGATATAATTAAAAATAGTGGTGACAAAATTTTAGAGGAGGTAGAATGTAATAATGGAATGTTAGTGTGTGTTGAGTTAAAGAGAGAGTGTAAAGAGAGTTCAGAGGTAGAGGGGTTGCAGGGGGTAATTTTTTCCCGTGGTGTTGTTGGGGGTGAAGAAGGGTCTTCACGAGTATATTTGGTAGATGACAGGTCTACAAATAATTGTCCTTTGAATTTTAGTGAGGTTCCTGGTAGGACCAGGTGTTTTTGTGATTTAGTGTCCCCTGCATATATTAAGAGAGAGAGTGTGACTTGGTGTTATGATGAGGGATATTTTGAGAGAGAAAGGTATGGTGATAGGAAGATAGAATTGTTTGAGGTAGGGAGGAGTTATACAGAATTAAGAGAGAGAGTGAATAGAGAGAGAGTTGATAATTATAGTGAGTACTTACCTGGTACTGAAACTGATGTAGCAGTAGTAGTTGATGATAAGATAACTTACCTTAATATAACAGAAAATACTAAAGGAGAAATTACCATACACGATGTCGACAGGAATTTCGAATCGATGGTATGCAAGAATATTTGTATTATCAGTAGTATTGATACAATGGAACAAAATAATAATGATGATTGTTATAATTATAATAGCCATATGTATTCAATTGTAAATGAATGGTATAGTTATAAGATCAGATTATTATATGATGATGGGGGTTAAATAAGAAATCAGTGAATGGACATTTTAAATATTTTAGTTTATGGTGATGACCTTGCTAACTTATGAAATGAGGTGTGGTAAACAGAAAAATAATGACAAAAAATTGTAAATAAATTTATAGTGAAATTAATTGTGTTTGTGTTGCTATGTATTCTATGTAAACAACGTGTGTCTGTAGCAGAAATTGATTTTAATGATAATAATATTTTATCAGATTAAATAAATAATGAGAGTTTGCAATAAATGAATTGCAATTGTTTTGGAAGAAGGTAATTAAAGTAATGTTGTTGCGTACTGGAAGCTCTTGAAGTTCTAGAGTTGTTCCAAAGAAGCTAAGTAGAAAGGGCTGGGTTTGAAACGTAATGAAGTGGACTGTAATTCTGATGTATAATATACATTTATTGAAAACGTTAAATTTTAGAAGCCATTGTCGACACGTGCGGATGTTTAAGGGCCATAACGCCCGTTAATTTAGTTTTGATAAAGGTCAAGATCCATTTAAATTAGACGAAAGTCGTCTGAGTAATTTAGCGAAAACTGCACATGAAGATAATTGGATGATGATCCAGAAGCCGCGGCTGAAAGAGTGATTTTTAACGAGAGTAACGCTCGGAGTCTAATTAGAAACTAAACTTAACTTGTCCACCGTCAGTCCGGCTGACTGCCGGCAGCGCTTGATAAGCAAGTGATGTCATCCGCGCGTGTCGCATTGCAGTGGTCACGACACACAGATAATAAATACAGTACAAAGTTTGAACAAATGTGTTCAAATAACTGATTGAATTAAAATAAATTGTAGATGAATTAATTGATTTAAATGTGGTAGAAATAAATTTTGATAATGAATCTAAATTATTTTTATGAGATTTGAACTTGATAATAAATAGTAAATGATAAATAATTGATAGCTAATTAATAAAAGTTCAGTTGAAATTAAAATGTAATGTTTATAATTTTATATGCCAATTTAAAGATGTAAGGTGTGTAATTTTTGATCAAAATTAAATGTGAATTGTTTATTTTATTAAATAAATTAATGGAATTATCGCAATGTTAATTATGAGTGTATTGTATGTATTATGTTAGTGTAGGAATCTTAAACATGAATTGTATGTCTTTTTAGTAGTTTTCCCCAACTTTTGGGCGGTCACGGTGTCACCGAACCCTGACCGTGGATTTGGCTTAATATTCTAAATTGGTGAACTTAGAAATTAACCGGGGGGTAACTGAGGGAAATCTACATAACTATGGAACAGCAGTTAGCATCGAAGGTGGTGATAGTGCCGTATTAAGGGCGTATGAATCATTATAGTAGGATTACTGGTGTCCTCGGACATCAGTAATGCCGAATTTTTATATAACGCTGAAACAAGAACGGGGTAGGCAGCGTCTACACCCTCATTACATTGCAGTTCTTGTGGATGCAAATGGGTGCTACAGTCCACCATCAATAAACAATAGAGTGTGTGGAAAAGGAGCTGGCCGTTACAAGCCAGGGGCATAAACAATAGTGTTTATGCAACCGGGTAAATGCCTTGCATGGTTTACCCATGAGCCTATTTACCTAATTGTAACTGGGATAAAGGGGGGATATTAGATTTTGATGTAGGAAGAGGTTACTAAGCTGTTAGTAATGAGTTATTGAATATTAGGTAGATTGAATGATGTAGAATATGTAGTTGATTTTATAATGTACTTAAATGATTTTGTGTTGATTTGAGATGTTTTGATGGAGATGATTAACAAAGTTGAGAAAGATATAAGCAAATAATTTGTTATTGTGTAGTTGATTTAAATGTGTTTACGAGAATTTTAATAATGAATTTAAATATTTTAGATGTAAATTGGGGATGAGAGATTTGTAAGGATGTAATGGGAAATGTTTATTTAAATTCTGATGGGACAGGGTAATAATTTTGAATTTGGAAGAAGAGTTAACAAGAGAGAGTATACAGAATGATGTTCAGGAAGTTTACAAATGTATCATGTTATTTTAAGTGTTCATATATACATGTGTGTTAAGAATTAAGGAAAACCAGTGCTTCTTAACGCAAACCAGCACAGCTAAGGGGAACCAGATCAGTTAGGGATATGGTAAGATACAAGGCCACCATCTGATATTTTTGATGTTTCAGTGTCTGGTGATGCTGTGGCCGCGGTCCTGAGCTGGCCAGCATGTCAGAGCAGGAGCGTCAAGTGCCTGACTGGCCTTGCGGTGTTGGCATCTCGAGAGAGAAGTCCAGTAAGGTCATTCAGGTGCGGTCACGGTCACTGGACCAAGGGTAAGTTAGATATTTTTTTTATGTAAACCGTAGAGGGGGTTGTAGCGACATATCCTTTAGGAAGTATGAGTGTGTCAATGAGAGTTTTTATGGTTCGGCATAAAACCTCTCATTGAGGGGGTATTGTAATGGGACATTTAGGCCTACCTGGGATAATATAAAAAATATTGTGTTTTAATAAAAAAACTAATGTTTTATTAGGTAATAATAATTTTGGGGAAACATGAAAAATAATATAAATATTAATTATGGGAGAGTAGACAAATTTAGAGTTCATGAATTATACAACGCAATAAACCAACATGTGGATTTGTGTCAAGGTCAGCTCCAGACGCTAGTAGAACAGTTATTTTTAGACGAGTGAAAAGCAAATTATGTAACTTAATGGATCGTATGATGTTACGTCAGTTCATACGTCACGCTGGTATGCGAGGTGTGTCAGCCGACCTCACATATTGCCGTAGTAATACAAACCAGAACAATAAGATTTGGTCATGTAACCGCGACCACTTCCGAAAATAGTCCTGTTCGCCTCGCCCCAGTTCAAATCTACTCGTGATGCCGGCCGGCTGCGAATAAAAGTTTAATAAAGTAAATCGCGGGCGCCCGTACTTAAAATGTGAATACAGTACTTAAAATGTGAATACCGCACGTATAAAATTTTAAACGTAAAATAACGAATGTCAACTTAATAAAAACATGTAAATTCAGTGAAGAACTCTACGTGGTGCGCGTGGGACAATGCAGCGCCTTCACAACTAATCATCAGCTAAGTAACAAATGGGTAGAGTAAAATTTTAACAAGGGCCAAACCAAAATTACAATGTTATTAATATTTTTTTTTAACAAAAATGAGATCTCTAAGGGTATGGGGTAACTGGGTGTGCGTGCGTGAGTGAAAGCATGTTAGACAAAGAAGGCTGGTTTGTGGTGTTCAAGATTAGTTTGTATTTAATTTCTTGCTGTTTTGGAATTTATATACCGTCTTTTAATTTTCATTATGTCGAAATAACCATATAATCAATATATATCGTATACTGTGAATTTCATAACAGATAAGGGAGGGGAAGAAATAGTTGGTTAATGATGAAAACTTAAGAAAAGAAATAATATCAATAAAATTTAATTCATGGGAAATAAGTAGTTTTCTTTATTTCGAATAACCATAATCTGTTCTCCTGTTCGCCGAAAAGAACCTGGCCCACTGGTAAGTAACAATTTTTTCATATGTAGTTGGCAAACTTAAAGATGGTGTCTGAATAAATAGACGTAAACAAGTGATTATGTGCAGACAAATAGAAAATAAATAATCCTAAAAATATTAATAGTTACATGCTTCACCTACTGTAGCAGTGAGAGCGTATAAAGTCAGTCTACTTAGTCACGTTAGATAAATCCAGAGAATTTTTATTTTTGTTAATTAAAATTAGATTCAATTAAATATTAACATCTACTCTAAACAATAATTGCAGTTAGTGTGTCGTGTCGTTAGTCATTATTGAAGCAGTGCTTCACTTGCTTCCCTTGACCGTACGCCACTGGAAAGAGGTATGGGAGAGGAGGAAGAGAGTGGAGAAGAAGGGAAGAACCAGTTGAACCAAACATAGTCCACAGTGGCTCATATGAAAAAAAAAATAATAATAAGTTTAATATAATTCAGTTTTGATTATGATTTTTTTGTTACTATGCTTCCTTGTGTAGTAAATCAATTAAGTGTTGTACATTGTTTACAAATAAAACACTTAACATATAAGTTAGTTATAAAAATATTTTGTAAAAAATTATTAGTTTTCAAAAAAGTGATAAATTTCCTTTTGACCATCCATCATCCAAATTACATTTGGCAGAAAAATAATATACAACAGGCATGCTTGCTCAGTAGTAAAACTCTAGTTTAACAAAATTGAGTTTAACTTGCAGTTATACACCATCATTCCATCATTATATACGTAGATAACATAGTACAGTACTACTTTCTTTTAATCAGGTGAAGATACAAAGTGAAAGATGCGAGTGTAGAGAATTAGAGTTGTCGAAGTGTCAGGACAAACTGAAACAGGCTGTCAAACGAGAAGAAAGAGTTCACCAAGAGGTGTCCAACAAGGTATGAATAAAAGACAACTTTTTGTGCAATTCCCAGCTAACCCAGACCGGTTGCTTTTGCTATATACATTGTGCCCAAACTATCAGGCATTAGCAATCACACAATATTATCAGTGGTGGCTGGTGGTTCAAAATTGTGGTGGTTGCAGTATAGTTGTTTGAGTGGGTGGGGGAGAGGTTAAAAGACGTTAATCTATCAGAATCACAGTTATACAAATTTATTACTATCATTTTATAACCTCAAACAACGGATAATATTTGCCTTGGAGCAACGTAAACACTAAACTTTATACAGCTTACAAATCAAGAAGGCTGTACTGATTTGATGACACAACTAACGATGCACTACAACGCTACTAGTGGAGTGATGTGGAAGCTTTGCAACCACCAAGCTCACTTATGGAATGTAAGGCAATTGTGAAGAGTAACACACGTCCTTCCATATGTTTGTTTAGTAAGCTCAGCCATTTACTGTTGAAGGTGCAGGCGGCCTACAATCACCAGCCTCCACGCCACTTTTGAATTGTACACGAACGTTACTGGATAGAATCTAATACACTTTCCATTGAAATTGATGGCACTTTTAACTGCTTAATGTTTTCACATATTATTTTATAATTTAGTTATTCTATATTGGTGGTTGTGCAACGCTGCAGCCATAACACCAGCCACCACTAATATATAATAATTCAAAATTTTGCAAACATTATAAAAAATTTATTTTTGAATGTTACCTAATCTACTTAGCAAATTTATGATAGAAAGTGTTGCGTAGCTGAAAGAACGGTCTGGGAGGTATTTTGTCACCATATTTCTCCAGATACACAAGTAAAAATTAAAAATAGAATATTTTGAAAATAAGTAAAATCAGCCAGTTTACAGGTCTCAGAATAGTCAAACGGGTTCGATTTTATACAAAAAAAGAGAATGGTTTTATGAATTTTATAAATTTGAAGGTACTTTGTGGATATTGATGCTGTAAATGAAATACAAATGTAAAATCTGATACATATAAACTCCATAGGTATTATAAACAGTGTTATAAACAAAATATGACGATAAACTTCACAGACTTACTGCAATAACATTTCTACACAGCTATTGCATATTACCGCTGTGGTTGTACATTGGGAAGTAACACACTTGTCTCAGTAGATTTATCAATATATATGTGCAGTTAAAAAAATTGTTTATTTCTTCAGTTTAAATTTTTGAGTAGCTATTTTTAATAGCTATTAGTAATAGCTTTTATTATTAGCTATTTATAATAGCTTTTAGGAGCTAAAAAATACTATTTTTAATAGCTAATAATTTATAAGTATTACATAAGTTGCTCTGTACCTACTGTCATAAAAGTATTGGAAATAAATCAATAATTTTTCCATTTTGTGCAACATACGTATTTTGAAAGCAATACAACTTTTATTACCATAATTTCAAGGTAATGATCAGATTGTATTTTCCATTGTTGTCATACTTGATTCAAGGTACCAAAATTTACAAATTCCCAAAGTTTAATAATTTCAACACTTTTTCATATCCCCTTTGGTACAATTTCCCATACACTGGTCCGTAAACTCATGTAATACACCAATTGTTAAAGATGCCATATATTAGATGCCTGTAAAGTTTGTATAAAATTACATGTATATTTTTGTCATTAGGAAACAGAATTGCAAGAACGCATTCATAATGAACAAAAACGTGTATGCCAACTGACTGATGAGGTGAGAAGTCTGACAAAGGAACTAAGCTGTATCAAAGAGTTGCTAGAACAAGAGAATTCTAGGCATACTGCCACTCAACAGATTTTACATAAAACTTGTTTGGAATTGGATGAAGTAAAAGGACAGGTAATTATTTGTTCTTCTGAAGCAAATATTTAATATTGAGATATATATTATACTAGAAAAGTTTAAATTATTGCTTAAGGAGTAAATAGGTACAATTGCGATGAAACCGTCAACTCTCTCTTAGGAAGAAAAAGAAGTGTACTGAAACATTTATCAATTGTTTAGTGCTTGTAGAGGAAAATGTATATTTTAGTATGTCATTGTGACTGGTAATGCATTCAAAACCCCAAAGAGCTAAATTACTTCTCAGTTTATAAGTTAAAAAGTTGAGAAAAATAATCAAATAATAAAAACTGAGCAACTTTTTGAGATGCATGTATTACTTATAGAATAAATTTATATAGGTAATTTTATTATAAAAACATATCTTTTTACCATTTCTGATATTTTTATAATTACTGTGAATTCTACCGGTAATTATGTGTGTGCATGCATGCTCACACACTAGTTTTATTTTGATAATTCTGTTTATTCTTTAAAGCATTCAATGTATTTTTTAAAACACACAACATGCTAGGGTAAAGCTAATTTGGCTTAATTGTTCAAGTTAATACGTTTAAGTGTCTATTTTGTATTACAGCTGAACGAGTCGAATATCACAGTAAATAAATTGCAGGGTGCACTAACACACCTCAGCATGAAAGTTGTCACACAAGTACAGAAACTGGAAGCCAAAGATACTGTGATAAAAGAAAAGCAAGAACAGCTGGCTCAGCTGGAGTGTTTACTGAAACAAGTAAGCTTGTGTGTGTGTGTGTTACAGAGGATGATGTGTCGTTAAGACATTTTGTGACACCATGACATAGTACTTTGATGGTACAGTCTACAGTTAGTCTTACCCTCTGACACACTGTGCCTCCATTTATTTCTGTCAATACTCTTCTTTTTTCCTCTCATTTTGAGTTAATGTATTATGCTGTCAAGTTACAGTTTGGATATGTTCCTAACCCAGTTTTTATGAACGTATTCCATAGAGCTTAGTCTTAGACATCCCCTTTTAGACATTTGATTAGCTGTACAGACCTGGATATATTATCATTACTTGGATCAGTACTCTGTACTATTACTGTTATCAGTCATGATCTGAATAAGTTTCTGTACATGTAATGAGTTCTACTGACCTTCATAAATCTTCTTTGTATTTGGTTACTTATATCTTTATTATTGTGTGATTATACAAATTAGTGTGTCACATAAAATTTACTTAGCAAATACACATTGAATAATTTCGGGCGCCATGATGGAAGTCTGTGTAACAACGTATGAGATTAAGCTTACCTTTCGGTCCAAGATTCGGGTTAACGAACCAATAATGGCGAAATGTGTTACCTGAAATAACTCACTCGTACTTGTAACTTTTACCAATGACATTACCCTTTATTCATATAAACATATTTAAAAGACATATTTAAAAATGTGTGCCAAACATGCACATTTTACGCCTCGGGGCGTGTTCCCATTTATCTGAACCTAAACACTGATAAGAATTACAGGTTTTTACCCTCCAAAAGAAACATTTGTAACAAAATAATAAAATCTGGTATACTAAATAATACTAACCATGATAAACAATTAATCTTGCACAACCCAGCACTTAAATTATTTTATTTCACGCTCTCTCTCTCTCTCTCTCTCTCTCTCTCTCTCTCTCTCTCTCTCTCTCTCTCTCTCTCTCTCTCTCTCTCTCTCTCTCCCTCTCATTCTCTGGTACAATATTTTATTTTATGAGCTCATTTGAATGAATTTTGAATTGGTCATTATAATGATGTTGATGTACTTGAATGATAAAATATAGGAACGGTCTCACCAAAATATCGGACAGGTCTCACCGCACTGCTAGGATCCGTCTATCGTGCACAATCTGTTCTCTTTTACTTCGTCTTCGGGCCCACACCGTCGTGTACACCCTCGAAAACACTTTGGGCAGATTTTAGCCGCACGCAGTTCGACGATCCATTGGCCGATGACACCTGTTCAATTGATTACCGCCCCAACATTTCTGGTATTTTGAAAATAATTATTTAACCACTTTTGGTGGTGTAAAAGTTAAAAATTCACTCTTAGTGAATCCCTGCCGGCCGGCTACGTTCACTGTCCAGGAGAAAATGACACAGAGTCTTTGTTTAACATTGCATAGGTGGGGCAAAAACTACGTCACCATTCTTTTGTTCGTATAGCCAAGCCTCGAGTTGTTTACAGAAATATGCATTCCTTCAGCTGACGTCATCAGGGCTAGTCTCGTTATCTCTATCTGTGACACTCAGTTTTTTGCTGTGTTTGCCGTTTTACAATGAAAGCGATCGGAATCCTGTCAATTCCAATCTGCGTTGTATAAAATAATTATATAGTCCACTCACCAAAACTTTATTGGGATTATGAAATATTACAAAATTTATTACCAAATAATTGTTAAAATAAATAAATACAATAATTATGGTTTTTTGGACCATATTTTTATAAATGTTAGATTGTACCAGAATTGTACCATCACAAAACCCCCTCAATGAAAGATTTTGTGCCGAAGCATAAAAACTTTCATTGACCCATTCGTACTTCCTAAAGGGATCAGCCAAGATATGTCGCCACAACCCCCTTACAATTTATATAAAAAGAAATCAATAACTCACCCGTGGTCCGATGACGATGACAGTACCTGCATGACCTTACTGGACTTCTCCTTCGAGATCCCAACACCATAAGGCCAATCAGGTGCGTAACGTTCCTGTTCTGACATGCTGGCCAGCTCAGGACTGCCGTCATAACATCACCAAACACTGAAACAATAAATTAAAATATCAAAATAGTGGCTTGGTATATTACTCTATCCTTAACTGATCTGTTTCCCCTTAGCTATGTGCTGGTTTGCGTTAATAAGCACTGGGTTTGCTTGAAATACTAGAAATATAAATACAAAAAATGTAAAATACAAGAATTATATAGAATTGCCATTCTCTTCATGGACTACCCTGAATTGTAAAAATTGTTTCGATTCCCATCGATAATAATTAACTCTTTCTGTTTCATAATTAATGTAATTATAAAAGAAACAAATATTTAAATAAAACATATGGAAATCCACATATAAATCCCCAATATTACTTAAATCTCCCAAATATTACTCAAACATGGAGAAAAACATTTTATAGAAAAAAATAATTAATAAAATCTTATTGAAATTAATATTATTATTATTATTATTATTATTATTAACAGTTATTAACTGGCGCTGTTAATAATATTTACCCCTCTTTCTCCTCCACACACACTATTTCCTATATACATCATGTTAAAATTTCTATGTTAGTACATAATACATAATATATGACACATCATAATCAACATTGATACATTAATACAGTTAATGCATTGAAAAAGTTAATTCACATTTAATCTTGATTAGAATTTACACATTCTATCTATTTAAATTTACATTTAAATATAATAAAAGTTACAATTTCAATTAATTAATTCATCATTAATTCTAATCTTTCATTAATTAGCCATCACTTATTTATTATAATTATAAAATTCATTTCAAATTTATTATTAATATTCATATTACATTATTATTATTTAATCATTCATTTCTTATTCCCTTTCTACTCTGAACTTTCCACCTAACCTAACTACCTAACCTTTCACCTTTTTATCCTGATTTAGTCTGGGTGACTCCTGTATTCACTATGCTTTTACTTATTTTTATAATCTTACTCACCTTTCTTCTAACTAACAACCAAATTTACCTATCATGACACCAATTTCTCAATTATAAACACCTTTCACTAATTTCATTCCGACGATAAATCCTTTGTACAGAGATGGGTGTTCCCTAACTGGCTATATACATTCATAATATTTTGCCCTTCCAAAAAATTCGGCAAACACTCCCTTAAACTACGCTATTACCTGCCGCCTATTACGCTATACGTTGGCTACTCCTTATCACCTCACCCCCACTACAAAATATCATCAGCAACAAATAAATGTTTAACCTTTACTTTACTTACCTCTACAAATAATCACTAACTACTGTGTCCCTAAAATATCTAATACTTTCTTTGTATTATTTTCTTTAAAATTCTTAACTATCTAACTCCATTTACATTAATTAATTAACTCACCTGCCTTTATCTATACCCAGGCTCTATCCCTTTTTAAACATCCTACATTACTATACTCATTGACAATTGCCTTATAAAATTCATATCTCACCTACTCATAACAGTACATCTCACTTTTCAAATATATATTCTTACTTAATGATTTATTAATATTCATTAGGAATTACCTTCATTACAAATTAAATAATAATTTAACTTCATTAGAGGCTTTCTGTTATAATTAATAATTTACAACTTCAGTTACAAAGTTAATACAACTTTCTTTTGTATCATATTAATTCAGTAATTACTATTCAATTATTTAAAAATTTTCACTTATTTAGTTAAACAAAAACATGTTAACTGTTACTTATTAAAACAATACATAATACATGGTGTACATAAAATTTACCTGTAATACACAACATCAAATACATAAATACATTGATATTAACACATATCAAGCAATGAAAAATATACAATCCAAACTCATTATTATTTTGTCATTAATCAAAATCAGTCCATATGCAGTCCAATTCAAAACCACTTTGCACATATATTAAATGTTCATTACACAATAAAACAATCTACCCTCCATCGCTGAATAACATTCTAATCTTAGGTCTATTTATCTTATTGTCTATTAAATAACTTTTATTATTATAATCGTTATAATAATTATCAAACATTTTATATATTCCGTTTACAATCTCCATCGGTTTATTATATATCAAGTCACGATCGGGTATAGTTCCGTCTACATCAGTAAGATCATATGTTATAATCTTGTTAGTCATATAGTAATTATCATCATAATTTTCTACCACTACACCTGTTACTTCCCAAGGTAAGTGCTTGATACCATTATTATCATCATCTATTATTATTTTAATTTCACTTTTACTACAAGGTAAGTATTCATTATTTTCATCCACCATCTCTACTCCTAACCTTCCTACAAATTCTCTGTACTTTCTATTTACTTTAAAAATCTCTATTACTCTCTTTCTCTCACCATATCTCTCACAATACCTTTCTACACTTTCTCTCTTTATATAATTCTCACCATAACACCAAGTTACACTCTCTCTCTCTCTCTCTCTCTCTCTCCAAATATGCAGGGGTCACTAACTCATAATTACTGTACCACCTGAGGTACACAAAAACACCAAGGAACTCTATTTGTAGACCTTTCGTCTCCCAAATATAAATTTAAGGAACTCTCGTCCTTATTAAAAATACGTGAAGACTTGACTTCACCCCCTAACACAACATCAAAGGAAAATTCTAACCCCTGCACCCCTTTAACAAAAATACTTTCTCTAAGCTCTCTCTCTGACTCAACACACTCAAACACCTCATTATCACTCATAATACTCTCATTATCATTTTCTAATATCATATTCTTACTACCTGTAAACTCATTATTCAATATATCACTGTTATTTACTTTATTAATCAGTACTTCGTTTTTCGTCATATTTTCACTACTACTCACCTTCTGATTTTCTATTTGGATTAATTGCTCATCCAACTTTGAAATTACTATATCACATTGCTTATTAAGATTTTCATTACGATTTTTAATTTCTCTTTTTATTTCGTCTAACTTTACATCGAATTTGTTACTTTGTTCATCGAATTTATTTAATAATAACTGCATCATTGCAGCCATACCATCTGTCTTATGTATGTCTTGACTACTTGAGATGGAGGTTATTGGTATTGTCTCTGATTGTACAAATGCAGTCGTACTCGACTCGCCCATCTGACTAATTTGTGTTAATGGAACATCCATCTCACTAGTCAAATCTACATCAGTTGTACTGATTTCTATAGTTTTATTGTCATTGGTACTCATGTTTGCTATTTTATCTCTAACACATATAGGTTTATAACCTAGTAATTTAACCCTAGCTTACTCACGTGTTTGCGTACTTTCGCAATTACTTCAGGTAATTATTTCGCTTTCCTGGTAGGTGTTACTCCACATAAAATTAAGTTTTATGTCGAGCCCCTGTTATTCCGGGAGCTAAATGTGATTCTAAGTCCCTGTTCGGGCGCCAAATGTGATTATACAAATTAGTGTATCACATAAAATTTACTTAGCAAATACACATTGAATAATTTCGGGCGCCATGATGGAAGTCTGTGTAACAACATATGAGATTAAGCTTACCTTTCGGTCCAAGATTCGGGTTAACGAACCAGTAATGGTGAAATGTTACCTGAAATAACTCAAACGTACTTGTAACTTTTACCAATGACATTACCCTTTATTCATATAAACATATTTAAAAGACATATTTAAAAATGTGTGCCAAACATGCACGTTTTACGCCTCGGGGCGTGTTCCCATTTATCTGAACCTAAACATTGATAAGAATTACAGGTTTTTACCCTCCAAAAGAAACATTTGTAACAAAATAATAAAATCTGGTATACTAAATAATACTAACCATGATAAACAATTAATCTTGCACAACCCAGCACTTAAATTATTTTATTTCATGCTCTCTCTCTCTCCCTCTCATTCTCTGGTATAATATTTTATTTTATGAGCTCATTTGAATGAATTTTGAATTGGTCATTATGATGTTGATGTACTTGAATGATAAAATATAGGAACGGTCTCACCAAAATATCGGACAGGTCTCACCGCACTGCTAGGATCCGTCTATCATGCACAATCTGTTCTCTTTTACTTCGTCTTCGGGCCCACACCGTCGTGTCCACCCTCGAAAACACTTTGGGCAGATTTTAGCCACACGCAGTTCGACGATCCATTGGCCGATGACACCTGTTCAATTGTTTACTGCCCCAACATTTCTGGTATTTTGAAAATAATTATTTAACCACTTTTGGTGGTGTAAAAGTTAAAAATTCACTCTTAGTGAATCCCTGCCGGCCAGCTACGTTCACTGTCCAGGAGAAAATGACACAGAGTCTTTGTTTAACATTGCGTAGGTAGGGCAAAAACTACGTCACCATTCTTTTGTTCGTATAGCCAAGCCTCGAGTTGTTTACAGAAATATGCATTCCTTCAGCTGACGTCATCAGGGCTAGTCTCGTTATCTCTATCTGTGACACTTGGTTTTTTGCTGTGTTTGCCGTTTTACAATGAAAGCGATCGGAATCCTGTCAATTCCAATCTGTGTTGTATAAAATAATTATATAGTCCACTCACCAAAACTTTATAGGGATTATGAAATATTACAAAATTTATTACCAAATAATTGTTAAAATAAATAAATACAATAATTATGGTTTTTTGGACCATATTTTTATAAATGTTAGTTGTACCAGAATTGTACCATCACAATTGTGTAATATTGTTCAAAAATACTTATTTTTCTCACAAAAAATAAACTTGTACCATATGATATAATCATATGACAACTATGTAGATATCATCAGTATTGTTTAATAGTATACTCTTACAACATCCTCATGGAGGAGATACTTTACTACACTGAAGATGCTGCCACTGGAAATAACAAAATTTATGTTTAGTACAGTTAAAGGTGGAGTATATGCTAAAAATATTGTTTTGAGAGACTTGATTACATAGGGAAAAAATGAAGACCATAAAAATGGGTTTTTAATTGAAATAGGATGGAGCGTTGAAAGCTATTAACATTATTTTCTTTTGTGTTCATGTACACGTGTATACAGTCTTTATTGAAATGTATCTGAGGCACTTTCGGATGCCCTATTGGCAAGTACCATTTACATTTAAAGTATGTACATAGTACATCTTCCATTACTTGTTCAGTTTTTCTAATCAATCCATGAATTTAAAGAGTAACTTCCGACTTTGTGTGCTTTGGTGAAAACATTGTCGAGACACTATTATTCCTCACAGATTACTCCTTTAAATCTCTATAACAATAATGAAGGCTGATGCGTATTAAGATGTTTATTACTTCCATGTTCTGTTCAAAATGAAAGTATGTTGATGGAGGTGTTAAAATTCATGATGTTGAGATAATTACAGTATTACAATCAGTGGGATTCAGAATATAATAAAGTGTTGGTGGTGGTTTTATGAGTGGTGGGTGTGTAGGTAAATGAAAATTTTGGTCACATTTGAGTGGACAATCAGAGTGTCTGTTTTTGTATGTAGTTTGTCCAAGCTGTCATGTAATCACTTTTAATTGCCCCAAACCTTACTGTAATTTTGACAATAACACATGTTTTATTCGAAATGCAAATAATCTAGGATTAGTAGGAGTCCACAGTTCCATAATTACTTTTGTACATTTCAAACACACAAATTACTGTATTATGCCAGCAGACACAGCTAATCATAATTTTTACTGTATAAAATGAAAATTTTGATGTTGATTCCAGAGAACGCTGGTATTGTGTTTTAAGATTCTGGATCAGACTACTACTAGTTGCTTTCTGGTTCGTGTCCTTGTAATGACTCCATTATACAGTACTTGCTTTTTCAGTAAAAGTTTCTGTGTTAATCATAATCATTATAAAGAATAATACACAATAAAACAATAATGGCCTAAATAATACTAATTATGTGAATGTATAAATAATAACAGAGTCAAATGTGAATTTTGTAGTTTTTTTGTTCAACCTGTATCAGTCAGTACGCCCATGCGCAGGGATCTGGGGCCTTCTGGGCCTATACTACCATGCCTGTAGTCCTTGCCCGGTACACACTACCTCAGAGTTGGTGCGGGAGTGGTACTGGTCCTACGGCTGGATTGGAGCTGTTGGAATCAGGCCAAACATGTGTGCTTCGCGAACGGTAGCTCGGGTAATGGTGTTACTGATAAATAGCTGCAAGAGGTACAGTGAAGCCTGGTAGTAGGTGCGTGAAATGGAGCCAGGGTTTCCAGAGTCCTTGGTTCAGTAACTGCATAAGGTGCAGTGAATCCGAAGTAGCATCACGTGTTCTGGGAACCAGAGCTGTCTTCTCTGGCAAGTATCCTCAAGATGATCCATTGTTTGGATCCCAAAAACACGCATCCATGAAAGGTGCACCGGCAAAGCCCATGTGACTGAATAGTGACCCCCTGCTTGTGGCCGTGGAGGAGCCCCGGGGACTCACGGTTGGTTATCACTGCCAATTGTGGGTGGCCTCCTGTGGGTCCAAGACCCCACCCAGATACACACTGCTTTTGAGCGCAGGGGGTACCCCTTTCTTCAGTGGCATCAGTACTGATGGTTGGGAAAAGTGTATCGCTCACGTGAATGGCAAAGGATGCATCTTTACTCCTAGTACCATATTGCAAACGGGAACCAGGGTGCGCAGTCCCTGGTCAGCAGCTGTGTCGGACCTCTCGGGCCACTTGTTCTCCCCTCACCGGCAGACTGGGATCCACTGCATTGGCAGCGTCCTAAGTTGGACTGAGCAAGAGGGGGAGGATATGGCAACCTGTCTTAGCACTGGCCTGGTGGGGCAACATTCCCTGTACTGCCGCCAGAAGGTGGAGGAAAAGCTGTAGAGCTCTGAGGGCGATCCTGTGGATTGACCTTTTAGGTTGCCCCCCCCCCCATGACCACTGTGGGCTTTGAGGGTCATTGTGTTGATCAGCAACATACTCAGAAATGGTACCATGTGATTGTGATACAGTCCGACTAGTGGTCCTCTCCCTCCAGTGTTCACAAGTTGAGGAATGGTTCCGTGGTTACTGTAGTTAACCCAGCTAGGGTAGATTTTCCCTAAAACTGTTCTTTCTAGGAGTTTAGGTGTGTGTTCTGTGATCCATACAGACTATGATGAACCATACCCGGTTCCTCCTCTTGTAGGAGGTTCTCCGGCTCGTGGTTCACGTCGTCTTTGACGTTTGAGTGCTCTACTGTATCAGCCAATACAGTTTGGTTCAGCTATGGTTCAAGAAGTCATGCAGTCCGAGTCCATACTTACAGACATGTACATTTTAACTTTATTAAACCAATTTAACAACCATATGTTATTGTTATTATTGTTACTAAGATCAAACGTTCTGCTCGTTATATGAGGCGGTATGCTCAGAGGTAAAGTTGTGTTCCATTTATAGACTGTAATAGCTACCGTTTGAGGAAAATGGATATCAATAATTTTCAACATTGATTCAGTACCAGTTTTGTACAGTTAAAAAACAATGATATGATTCTCTAAACAGTTGTGTAAAACTTTAGGTACTAAATATTATGTCGTAAAATTGCAACATAACTAGGAGATACATATATTGATGCTTGTGTTTCAGAAAATTGAGGAATTTAAATTGAAAGATCAACAGATTGAAGAACTGAAATGCAAGTGTTCAAAAATAAAACAAGAACTTGAGGTAGACGTCAGCAGTAATCACTGAATTGGTTTTGCTGTGTATTCTGTAGTCATATGCAGTGTTTTAATATATAGTTGTAAACTTTTTGTCCATTACTTTGAGCTTAACCTTCGTTTATTGATGTAATTTCATGTTATTTAATAGTAGTAGTAATAGTAGCAACAATAGTAGCCATAGTATTTATAATAGCAGTAGTAGCAGCTAATAATTTATTGTGACTTCTTGTATAATCTGTTGCTTTCACTCACAACATGTACTGTTACCTCTTATGTGAATTATTATTTATATTCTGTAACACTTTCTATGTAGAACTGTCGTCAGCTATCGTCTTCTAAGCACTGTTATAAGTTTCATCTTCACTACAGTCTGTATCTCTATACTGTCAAGTATGCAATGTCAGACTATCTCTTACAAAAGTAAATGTATATACATAGTTTTTAAAATAAT
This sequence comes from Magicicada septendecula, assembly GCA_034769895.1. Taxonomy (NCBI): domain Eukaryota; kingdom Metazoa; phylum Arthropoda; class Insecta; order Hemiptera; family Cicadidae; genus Magicicada; species Magicicada septendecula. The sequence goes on along the minus strand of CM068371.1, from coordinate 62,928,105 downwards.
TACTTCCTCATCATTGTTTATGCATCGCTACAGACAAATACAAAACGTGAAATACAAGAGTTGCAGTGTAGAATGAAGCAGTTGGCTGCAGAGTTGGAAGCGTCACGCAGAAACGAAGAGTGTCATGCAAGCCTTCTCGATGAGGTCAGTTTATAATCGCTAATGGTTTCAGGTATCTGTGTGACAACATTAAATTTTCATATATCAATGGGTCAGTGGTAAAACTACCCAAGTCCAATGATGTTTCAAAAAACTCATTTTATTTTTTTTATTAATTTCTATTTTTCTTTCATTCTTCAAAACCTATGTAATCAATGAAAAACTCTATTAATAATAAAAATTAGCCTTGAAAATCAGTTTAATAATTTTATGAATTGTAATTGCACTTGGGAACCTATAATTTCAGTTTTCCGTAAATTACCAAAGTGGACGTGGGTAACTATAATGAATATATGAATGTTTTAGTGGATGGTTAGTGAGGATCGGTCAATAATACAAATTTTAGCTATTTTGCGTCGACGTTTCGACAATATTTATTGTCATCTTCAGGACAATTGTTGCTAACGCCAAACACACAACTGTGAATGTTTGGCATTAGCAACAATTGTCCTGAAGATGACAATAAATATTGTCGAAACAATGCAAAATAGCTAAAATTTGTATTATTGACCGATCCTCACTAACCATCCATCAAAACATTCATTCATTGACGGTCACTAAAAATTTAAAGATATAATGAATATGTTCATTCTGTAACTATAAATGAATATACACTGTAACTATAATGAATATATTATATGCATTTGTAAAGTTAGTGCAAAATTCAACAACATTTTAATGTCTTGTTTTAAAGGGGGTATCTAACATGTGTTTCTATAAAAAGGTTAGCAGAATTATTTATTTGTTTAATTTTAGAAATAAATAAAACTTGTTAGTTGTAAAGCAAACAAGAAAACAGATGTTAGTTTTTTTTTAAAAAAGAAGGAAGTTTTATGATCAAACAACTGCGTCTTAGAGTTTGAACTGTTATTAATCAATTACATAATAAAATACACAATAAAATTGAATAAACTTCCACTTACCATCACTCAGTAGCCTCGGATTCAGGGTTGCGTCATACGAACGTTAGGTTACAGGCGTAATTTTCAAGGTTGTGTGAATGATTTACACAACACGTTTTTATGAAGAGAATTACATTTTAATTTAATTTTGAATCATTTAAAAATTTGTTTATAAACTTTACATCTGCAATAATTTTGTAAGAATATATTGTTTGGTTACATGATTATCATCCTTAATCTAATGCTACAACTTACCTTAATTTATACACACATATACACAAGACTGCCCAGCCTGCAATTTGGCACACACTCAGACACACATATAAATTTATTTATTAATTAACATATGTAATAAAGTCCCCCCAGCCCTTACACCGAAACCGACGGCACGTGTTTTGCGCGCGCACTCATTGATAGTTAATTCACCGTTTCATTCCTCAACCAAACTCTTCGATACTGTTCCGCTTGTCAAACCGACCGCGGTCACACACTATTTACTGTTGCTACAACTTCCCCTTTTCTTTGTTAAATTAAAACTTTGGTGACGAGCCCACCTGGAACCAGCACGGCACCATGAACTGCTACTTGTGGACTACTCTTGGAACTTGTAATGTAACAGGTACTTTTTACTTTTTGCCGGGAATCAGTGTTTCACTGCCACTACGCTTTCGTCGCTCCGGCTGCATTTGTTGGGAAGTAACCACTTTATATATGGATTGGAGCGGATATGTGTGGATGACCAGAGCTTAATATTAGGCTTGGCTCTGCTGATGTCATTGGAAAGACCGGATTTAGCCATGACTTCCTGCCGCTCAAAAAGCACATTGTGGAATTTTATTCGTCCTAGGACATCCGGTTTTGTGGCTGGCTGCGTCACTCAGATTTGTGGTGATACAGTTGTGTCTATGTGCTGTTTACACAAGTACAGATTTCTGAGAATTTTGAAAGGGGGTAAATGCTTCGCTTGCCGGCTTACACAATAACACCTGCGTATCGCTTTTGTCTCACTGTTGCTCAACATCGTGCTGTTGCATGGAAAATATCGTTGCAATGCGTTCTATTATAACGGAATAAATGTTGTTACCCAGTAATTTTCACAACTTCTTTTTACAAGCCCGCACCAAAATGAAAGAAATAAAAATATAATTATCCCATACTGTTGAAAATAAAAACACCCAAAATTTGACCCGCTACAATACCCCCTCGATGAGAATTCTGCTGTCCACGACAGAAGAAATCTCATCGATAACCCCGAAGAGGACCGGTGAGGAACTGGTGCCAACAACCCCCTGGTTCTTAATCTCCTGGGTACACGACCCCCTGGCTCAGCGACTATGGACTCATCTGAACGAGATCACTGGACTTCTCTATAAGAGATCCCAACACCGAGAAATCGATCAGACTCGCACCATAGCACGCCTCGCCTTCTAACATGCTACCCCCAAAAATCCTCAATCCCTGGCTAAAATTATTCCAGCTCCTCCGCCGATGTGGATCCCCTTTTTGCAAGCTGGGCTGCCTTTAGCAGATACTGGGCTCACACACACTCACGTTACATGATACCCTAGCGCATTAAAATAAAATTTTCTTTTAAAATTTATTATAAATTTAAAAAATTTAAAATTCAAAAAAAATAATCTTTTATCAAAAAAAATTCTCTTCCTCTTTTTTCTAATTTTTTGTTTCAAATGACTTAACCTAAACATTTCTACTAATATAAACACTTTCTTACTCTAACATGAGAATCACTTATAGTCTACCAATAAAATGTAATACAATAAAATAAACATGGTTAATGCACACATAATAAAAGAATATCTAACATATTCATTCGCTGGCAGGCGAAAAATCTTTTTTTTTTTTTTTTTTTTTTTTTCAAAAATTCAAATTCCCAAAAATTTTAAAATCAAAAAAAATTTTACATTTGTTCAAAGGTTTCATTTATATTTAGAAATTATTCAAAACTGGTTTAAAGTGATTAAATAAACAAATAAAATTAATTCCCTACTATACAAGCTTAGTAGGTGTATGACCTCATCAGCTGATCGTAACTAGGTCAAGTCCAGAACCCTTGACCTACATATGGTATGTATGATTTCTGAAAACACTGAACATCTGTAATATCCTAACTTGAAATACAAAACGTAATAACACAAAATATTTAAAACAAACAAAATATTAATATAGATAATAAACAGATTGACATTTAAATTATTTAAAACAAACAATGCTTAATTTTACATTATTTTCCAATTTTATCAAAATTCTGTCACTGGTAAAAAAAAAATAAACAATTGTATCTTTATTATAAATCTCTCTTTTTATTCAACAATTTTAACTCTGCATTACTGTGGGTGATGTCAACTATTTATCTCATTTGCTGTATTAGATCTCTATACATATATAAACTTTACCTCTCCCTATGGCTCTACTATTAATCAATTTCCATTCTCATGACACCCATCTCTATCAAAATATCTACTAATCAGGACACTCTAAACCCCAACTTATCATTTAACACAATTCGCCACCTGCTCTACATATAAAATACTCTCTAACCCCTTTGTATATAGGATACGTGTTTCCCCGCCCCCAAAAAACTCATTTCCCTTATTTGGCCCCTGGATTTTACCTAAGGCGGCACCTCCTCACTAAAATCTATTCCTATCCCGTCCCAACCCTTGTTGCGGACTCCTACATTACACTACCCTCTAATACAAAATTGCCATCCCCAAAAAATCTCAATCTCATTACATTACTACAAATACACAAAATAACCTCATTAATTATAAACATAAATATATATCATTCAGAACTCTACAATTTCTCCATTACTACTGTGTCAGCATCTATATTTCACAAAATTCTGTTACATTACATTAACTCAAAAACAACATTACATCTCTATCATTTCAAATTCAACTTTTCATTCAATTTGGACAGGTCTACATGTCCCATAAAACATTTATCACCCATGAATTATCTTTTATTAATTTGCATAAATTATTGTTATTTTCTTTCTCATATTCTTTTTATCTTTACTTCAAAATATCTGTAGTACATCAAACATAGCATTGAACATTAATAACTTGTAACCTTTATAACTAACCTACCAGTGACATCATTGCTGATCAGCTGATCTCCTGACATAATTAAAACACCATGAATACCATTCAAAATTGGACAATTACATGTAATACATTATCAACACTTACTCCTATTATGTTGCTTGCCTGCCAGGCGGCTAATTATTGGCTTCGAAAAAAAAATACACATAATAAAAATACATTTTGTCAACAACTATATCTAACACACAACAACAAAATGATACCTAGAAAATTATAGTATGAATCTTATATTACGAGTCTGAGCATATAATTATGTGGACAGAGCACAAGCATTTTTGATTGAATTAAACTTTGAATAAGCCAAACTTTTGTCATTAAAATTTTAAATTCGTGACTCCTTTGCGTCACCTCCCAGCCACACACACTATTTCAGATTATGGAGGACTGTCTCGCCCTTTCGCTTCCACAGAGACGGTATATTTTGGAGCAGGGTTTTACCCCTCCGTGTCTCTGCTTCCGCTGTTAAGTTTAAAATTAATGAACATCATCATGTTCTTGTTATAAAATCATACACCCTTAAAAACGGATCTGCCACCGGTCTTGCTGTTCCTCCTCGAACAGAGTGGCAGCCGCTGTTCCCTAGTTCCGGAGATTTCCTCTAAGGTCCCCCCATTAGATTTCAAATATATACCAATTTCAAGTCAGCTATGGTCAAGGGACTTGGTATGACCATAGCTGGCCGCTAGCCAAAACCACGGTTAGTGCTGGTAAGGCAGTAACCGCCCGAAAAGTCGAGGAAATCTAACTTTAATTTCACTGCCTGTTTCATCAATACCATTATGTGCGACACGTTATTTAGTAATGTGTGTAAAATTTTTTATCTACACGGATAAGGTGTGCCGCACATTTATCGCCAGTTTGGCCTCCGATGGAGGTAACACTCACTGCTACCCCCAACCCTTTTCGCTACTTGTGAGAGCACAGGCCACCCCCACAATAGCCACTTAATAACTAACTAATTAATTAACAAATGAAACTAATCTTTCTACATGTGCAGTTCCACACTCCATTGTTTTATCACTTCATTGAGCACCAAACTACCCCCCAAAATTATCCTCACATCTTGTATTGACAACAAGTTTTTATTTTGTTACACATCGTTTCAAAACGTTCCCATACTCACTGATACTAAAACTCTACACTTATATTTGGTCACTTAATTCTAAAATTTATTTACATTTTAAATTTATAATTTATAACTAAGTGGTCAGTATCCCCGCCTGAAACGGGGGTTTTGTCGAGATGGAGTAGGGGACGGTCAGACACCATACGTGAATTCACGTTCCCCTCATCTACCATTAAATCACATTACCTTGTTTTTTTTTTCAACTACCTTAATTACCATTTATACAAATCTACTCTCCCTCTCATTCATCCATGCATGCCGTCTGTCCGGCCCCAAACCCATCTCCACAGAATCCATTTTCTTAATATACTGGAACTTCTATCATTTGCTAAATTTTTATTTTGCAAATGACAGTGGTGAAATAATACTTGAAACATTGCCTCACATTATTTTTGTCTTCATACTCTCCCTTAGGCAATGTTGGTATGTGGTGGTGTGCTCATTTATGCATCTTGAGTGTATAAAATTTATCTCCACATACCTTAGGGGTCCCCCTCCCCGTTCAATAATGTAGTTAAATTTCTAATTGATACCAATTTTGTGAAGTCGGACCATCGTTGTTTTCACTGCCCGAAGGAAGATCCTGACAACCATGGCCCGCCTCCGATTTCCGAATTCCACGGCCAGGACTGGTAAGATCGTGGCCGCCCGAAAATGGGGGAGGATCCCTTCTGAAAACATACAAAAATGTTTGAAAAACTTATTTATAAACATAACAATTAAAGTGACCTATATAACTTTAAATTCGTCGCATTTTGAGTACCTACTATTTCCCGTGTCGCTGGGTTCCTCAGCACATACGCATTCTGCATTTTTATTTCAACAATTTCATAAGGTCCTTCATATAACAAGAAAAACTTCTTTATTTCCCTATCTTGAGCACTGGACAAATCATGTCTTTTTACTAACACTAACTGACCTACCTCATATTTGGTCCATTTCCCCTTAGCATCATGTTTCTGTTTTCGTCGCTCTCCTCTAGTAAGTAAATTCCCGTTCGCCAATCTAATTTTCATATTCATGTCCAAAATCTGACCTTCAGGTGGGTATGTGAAAAGTTGTTCTAATATCCTGGGCGGCCTTGTTCCCCTGATCAACTCATGCGGCGTAAATCCCGTGGACTCATGGGTGGTACAATTCAGCCACTCCTCTACTTTTCTCACGTAGGATGGCCATTCTGTGTGTTTGGCGTGACAGTACGCCCGGAATATCCTACCAATCTCTCTCATCACCCGTTCTGCTTGATTCGACTGAGGATGGTACACTGCCGTATGCTTGGGTATGATGCCTTCCCATCCAAGCGTCTGCCGCCACTTGCCGCTTATAAACTGTGGACCGTGGTCAGATAATATAATTTTCGGCTTTCCCACATTAAGCATATAATCTTTGACTATCTTCTCGCTAAGTACTTTACTCGTCGCTCTCTTAATGCTATATAACTTTACAAATTTTGAAAAAGTGTCTAAAACTACAAATACATATAACACACCTCCTCTACCTCTGGGTAATGGTCCGTATAAATCAACCGCAACTAGATCGAAAGGCTTATCTACTTTTATATAATTCATCTCTCCTTCCACTCTATAATTCACTACTTTCGATTTTTGACATAAATCACACACTCTCAACACTTTTCTCACTCTCCTCTCCATATTCTTAAATATACATGACTCTTTCAAAACATTCGCACACTTCCTCGCACCAAAATGACCATACCTTATATGACAATCCCAAACAATTCTATCTATTAACTCATCAGGTATAACTAACCTCCAATCACGCTCCCCACCATCTACTTTTTTAAACAAAATACCCTGATATATTTGAAATCGCTCATTATATTCAGATCCCTCTACATCTGTTTCTAAACTAACCATTATTTTACCCAGTTTGCTATCAGATCTTTGCAAGTTTTTAATGTCACTTAATTCCTCACCAAAAATTCTATCTTCCCTAGTTAGTCTAAAAATTTCTATTTCTTTAAGGTCCCTACCAGTTTTATTGTCTATAACATCTATTCTAGAAAGTGTATCTGGTACCTTATTATTTGACCCCTTTATGTACTCCCATGAAAAGCTATATTCCTGTAAGGCTAATACCCACCTGGTTAATCGGCTGTGTGTTAGCTTACATGAATTCAGAAATGACAGTGCCTTGTGGTCCGTCCGGATGATCGTGGTATTCCCTAGGATGTACGTGCGGAATTTACCCACGGCGAACACAATACTTAGTAGTTCCTTCTCAGTTGTCGTGTAATTCTTTTCCGCCAATAACAGTGATCTACTGGCGAAGGCGATCGTTAGGTGTTCCTTGTCGCAGCTCTCCTGGTATAACTCGGCACCTAGCGCTACATTGCTGGCGTCGGTCTGTAAATAAAAAGTCTTATTAAAATCGGGATGATTCATCATGATCATGTGACTAAACTTTCTCTTAATTTCATTAAACGCAGCGCGTTCCGCATCGCCCCATCTCCACTGTTTATTCTTCTGCAGTACAGCACTCAGTTTGGATGTTGTGTGTGCGTAGTTCTCCTGAAATTTCCTGTAAAAATTGCATAGGCCTAAAAAACTCTGTAGTTGCTTAATGGTTTTAGGTTCAGGGAATCGCATTATGGCTTCGACTTTGTCAGGGTTGGCTAATATCCCCTCCTGTGTAATAATAAATCCTAAAAAGTGTATTTCTGTCTGCAGAAACTTAGACTTGTCCCAATTCACTGTTAAACCCCCTCTTTGTAGCTTATCTAATACATATTCTATGTGTTCTAAATGTTCAGTGAACGTTCTAGATGCTATCAAGATATCATCGACATATACAGTTAATAAATCTAAATCCTTAGGTTGTAAAATATTATCTAAACATTTGATAAAACTGGCAACACTGGTGTTTAATCCAAAAGGTAAGCGTTTAAACTGGTAATTCTTACCGTTAAAAAGAAAAGCTGTGTATTTCCTGCTCTCTGTTGCTAATGGCACCTGCCAGTATCCAGCGGTCAGGTCTAAGGACGTCATGTATTTGACTCCGCTAAACTTTTGTAAAATCTCATTTATGGGTTCTGGAGATTCCCTGTCAGGTATAATAACTTGATTAATTTTCCTAGCATCTAAACATAACCTTACCTTGCCATCCTTCTTTATCACTACCACCAAAGGGTTTGAATAAGGTGATACTGAGCGTTCAATTATGCCTCCTTGCATCATACGGTCTAATTCCTCCTGTACAGCCCTCCTCTTCGAAAACGGCACTGGGTAGCTTCTCTGCATGTATGGTGCATGGTCCCGAACTTTCAGCTCGCAGATGTAGTCCTTTGCTTTCCCTGGTGATTCATCAAACACCTCTCTGTACTGCTCGACAACTGCCCACAACTCCTGTTGTTGAGTATTTCCTACAACTGTATTTTCATTGAAAAATTTATCGGCTCTATTTGCCCACACACTCTCATTACACTCATGCATCTCTCTCTCCTCATTTTCTAGACCATCACTCTCTAGACATATATTTATTTTAGTTTCTATCTCTCTATCACTTATCTGTTTATGTAACATTTTTATTCCCGTGACTTTATTTTCATTTACTACTTTCTTAAACTCTATTCTGACTGGTTTATTCCCCTTCTCAAATTTTACTATTTGTTTATTAAAATCTATCACTGCTCCGTTTCTTTCCAAAAAATCATTTCCCAAGATTACATCTAAACTCAACCCTTTAACTACTAGGAAAGTGTTTTCAAATTCAACTTCATTTATTACAATATTTAATTGTACTTGTCTGGTTATTCTTTTACTTCTCACCCCAGTTACCCCCACTACAGTAACCCCTGCAACTGGTAATGACGGTATATTCTTGTTTAACTCTTTTAATTCACCCATGACATTTTCAGAAATTACTGATATCTCGCTACCGGTATCAATTAAAGTTTTATAATTCTTACCTTCAAGGTTAATCGTCACCTCAGTTAATCCTGCTCTCCGTTCCATCACCTTGTTCTCCTCTTCTTCTAACAGTTCCTTCGCCATGTCCATCTTGATAACGTTATTATGGTATCTGTTGATTATTTGGACCCTCCTGTTTTCCGTAGACAATGGTTCGGCCCGCTTCTCCATTGTCCTCCCTAGTTTTCCGTGGAGGGACCCGCCACAGCTGGATGATTTCCCCCTCTCCCTCTATTATATTGTCCTCCTCCTCTCGGCGCTCCTCTGTGAAATCCTCCTCCTCTCGACTGTTGATTGGGTGGTGGGTTTGCTCGCTCGTTCCTGGCGCACTCCCTGTTCCGATGACATCTGAAACAATTTGTTCTATTAGCATAATTGTCGGTTTCACATGTCCTACACCTCCAACTCTCGCCCCTATTATCGAAACTTCCTCCCCGCGCTCCTCTATGAAAATTCTGTGTACCCCTGTTATGATGGAAATTATTATTATGGTGTGGTACTACTGGTGTAGTTGAGCGTCGCCCTATGTCGCGTTCCCCTATATTCTGTAATACATCTAACATGTTTTCTAACTCACTTATATTTGTAATCTCTCTAGTCATTAGCGTAATTTGCACTTCTCTGGGCAGGTGTTTGCTAATATGTCTTACAAATGATCGGAAAGGCAACGGCGGTTCTAGATATTTAGCTTCGTTGTATATGGTCATCACATATATGGTTAGGTGGTTATTAATCCTACCAAAATTCCCGTTACCCATTATTTTACTTCTTAATATTTCTTGGTCTTCTTCTGACCAATATTTATTTCGAAAAGCTATCTCAAAATCCTCAAAACTATCCCACTCTGTATGGTGTACTTCCGACCATATCTCGGCACTACCTTTAAAACATTTAATAATCTTCATCAACTTAACCTCCCAGCTACTACTATTAAACCGATTAAACTCTCTAACCCTATTTAAAAATTGCATGGGGTGTACTCTACGATTGTCACAAGTAAAAGTTTCTAATTCTATTTCATTATTCGTATCTCGTGTCATAAATATGCGCTCAGTAACATTGTTTACATTTTGATTTTTTACTAGGCTTAATTCATCTCTCATACTACTAATATTTTGTTCAAGAGAATATAATTTTTTGTCATTACTATATTCAGACTGTACATTATTTTTTGATATTACATCGATAGATTCATTTACTGCTTGTATTTCTGTCTTATAATTACTTTCAATTTCATATATTTTAGATTCTATCTTACTTTGGTGTTCATCAATATTCTGACTAAATTTTTCAACTGTCATTACTACACTATTCAACTTACAATCAGTTTCAATATTACATTTAATAATTTTAGATTCTATGTCATTGTTATGCTCATTCATTGAACTTATTAAATACTCGTTATTCTCATTTATTTGCTTCTCAACTCTATGTATCTGACTATCTATTTCATTAAATTTAACATCTACTTTTTGCATTGAATCATCTAATTTAGTTTCTACTTGGTTAACTCTATTGGTAAATTCTACTTTGGTATTTTCACAACGCTTATTAATTTCTTGAATCTCATTTTTCAACTCATTATTCAGATTTTTTAGTTCATTAAATTTAGCGTCAGAATCACTCAGTAATTTAATACTTTGTTGCTCTAAAATCAGTTGCAACATGTTCATGACTTTCTCATCTTTATCTATCTCTTGTTTACTTTGAACAGGTGTCACTAGACTTTCTATTTTATCGCCAGTTAAGCTGACTCCCTTGTCATTACTTTTATTTTCATTATTTGATTTTGGGGTCGTATGGATCCCCGAATCATCTGTATTATTTGATCCATTTATACTACTTATATTCAGAGTTTTGTCGCCTTGACCTACATTCGGTGTTGAATGTATGTCAAGACTACTCATCACAGCTGATTCGTCAAATTCAGCTGTTGTTTCACTTATCACAGTCGAGTCGGACAAATCGACTCCGTTCTCTGTATTTTCCATTATTATACTTTTAAATATGTAATTTATTTATTATCTGAACAAGTATTTTTTCCTTATTTTACGTAACTTTACGTATTTTCACTCAACCTCTCAATTACGCTTGTATCTTATTTGTAGGTATGGAATTTCATTTTATTAAATTCGTTCCGGTTCGCGGCGCCATTGAACTGTTATTAATCAATTACATAATAAAATACACAATAAAATTGAATAAACTTCCACTTACCATCACTCAGTAGCCTCGGATTCAGGGTTGCGTCATACGAACGTTAGGTTACAGGCGTAATTTTCAAGGTTGTGTGAATGATTTACACAACACGTTTTTATGAAGAGAATTACATTTTAATTTAATTTTGAATCATTTAAAAATTTGTTTATAAACTTTACATCTGCAATAATTTTGTAAGAATATATTGTTTGGTTACATGATTATCATCCTTAATCTAATGCTACAACTTACCTTAATTTATACACACATATACACAAGACTGCCCAGCCTGCAATTTGGCACACACTCAGACACACATATAAATTTATTTATTAATTAACATATGTAATAAAGTCCCCCCAGCCCTTACACCGAAACCGACGGCACGTGTTTTGCGCGCGCACTCATTGATAGTTAATTCACCGTTTCATTCCTCAACCAAACTCTTCGATACTGTTCCGCTTGTCAAACCGACCGCGGTCACACACTATTTACTGTTACTACAACTTCCCCTTTTCTTTGTTAAATTAAAACTTTGGTGACGAGCCCACCTGGAACCAGCACGGCACCGTGAACTGCTGCTTGTGGACTGCTCTTGGAACTTGTAATGTAACAGGTACTTTTTACTTTTTTGCCGGGAATCAGTGTTTCACTGCCACTACGCTTTCGTCGCTCCGGCTGCATTTGTTGGGAAGTAACCACTTTATATATGGATTGGAGCGGATATGTGTGGATGACCAGAGCTTAATATTAGGCTTGGCTCTGCTGATGTCATTGGAAAGACCGGATTTAGCCATGACTTCCGGCCGCTCAAAAAGCACATTGTGGAATTTTATTCGTCCTAGGACATCCGGTTTTGTGGCTGGCTGCGTCACTCAGATTTGTGGTGATACAGTTGTGTCTATGTGCTGTTTACACAAGTACAGATTTCTGAGAATTTTGAAAGGGGGTAAATGCTTCGCTTGCCGGCTTACACAATAACACCTGCGTATCGCTTTTGTCTCACTGTTGCTCAACATCGTGCTGTTGCATGGAAAATATCGTTGCAATGCGTTCTATTATAACGGAATAAATGTTGTTACCCAGTAATTTTCACAACTTCTTTTTACAAGCCCGCACCAAAATGAAAGAAATAAAAATATAATTATCCCATACTGTTGAAAATAAAAACACCCAAAATTTGACCCGCTACAAGTTTTAATGTTGTAGTGTAGAATACCTGAAAGAACAAGAGCATGCCTATACAAGAAAGACACAAGTTCATAATGTTTTGAAAAATTACTTGTTATAAGTGTTACTTTTTTATAAATCAAATTAAATAACCTAAGGAAATTAATCAAATAAATACTAATAGTAACTTTTATTAGTAATTATAATTATCGTTAATAACTATCTTATTGGAGTATTCATAATTATTTTAGCCACATGTATTTTATTTCATCTCTCTCCTTTATTACCATAATCCATAGATCACGTAGAAATTCCAGTATTGTTTAACTTCTGCTAACGTCTTGCGGTACTGTAGTGATCCTTCAGTTTCTATATGAACCAGTCCTGTAATACACAATATAATCACAGTCTATGAAAACATACAGTCATTAATATGACGATGTTTTTTTTGCATTCACTTTTATTATAGCATTCCTAGCAGAGCAAGACTACTTGTGTGAATAACAGTTACAAACACACATAAAGCAGTCATTTTTACAAATGTAAAGTAGTACATTTTACAAATGTATTATTAAATTACATTCTGTAGATGAAAATGTATAAAGAAGATGTTTTAGCACTACAAATTTGTTACAAATTATAGTAACAAAATAAATCATAATGTTTTACTCTCACTCAGCCTATTCACTGACACCCTTGTTACTAGCTAAAACTATGTTTTTTTTTTTACATGTCTAAGTTTACATACTTAAACTTAGAAACTTTACAGATTTACTTGAATAAATATTTGAATAAAGTGTACTTACTATACACCTAACCTAGTTGTGTAAGTGAAAAATTTGCACAACTTTTTTTTTTTCAATAATGAATTTACAAAACAAACCATATAATACATACAAGTGTAAACTAGGTATTGTGAGTGAACGTATGTCGTCGTCCGTGTTTGGAAGCCAATTTGTAACTGAACGAGTAGGCCTACGTACGGTTTTGTAAGCCACCCGTAGTTTACGTCACTTTGTATTATAAAACTCTTTATTTATTTAAGTTTGTTTATAACTGTTTTTATTATTTAAATTTGGTTATTGTTTTTTGTTGTTGTTAAAAAAATGTTTTAAAATGTTCGATTATATTTGTTTTTTGAAATTTATTTATGGTGTGACGTTTCTTCGGTTGACTAGGCGAATCTACGAAGTCGATCTCTCACTGAAAGTACATTTTTATTTCATCAAATAATTACTTACTTTAAGTGAAGTTGGCTAACCGCACAGTGTTGATATGATAATTTCATTTTAGATTTATTCAACATAAATTCAATTTGCCGCTGTCCGTGTTGCCATCCATTGCGAGATATCCACCTGTTCTGTAATATCCTAGTCTACTGAAATAAATCGTCTGACTCTATTTTTGTCGTATAAAATTATGATTTATTTTCTGATAATATTCATTAAATTGCTTTAAAAATACAGTAAACCCTCAATTTAACGGACTAATTGGGGCTGAGGGGTGTCCGTAAAATCGAAAGTCCGTTAAATCGCAAATTTTGTTTTTTGAGGATATATTTAAATCAAATAGGCCTATAACACTTGAAATTTTAATACTATTAATATCATGCAAATACCGTATTGTTCTGAATACAAGCCGCACTTTTCCTCCTAAAAACATGGTCGCTAATTTGGCATGTGGCTTGCATTCGCGCGCTAACGAAATTCGAAGTTATACCTGACTTCTGGCGGGACGAACGCTTTTGGTATCTATGAGTTGTTTACTGCCTAAGCAACAGCATGGCTGTAGTTAACTCTGGCGTTATGATTTATGACTACAACCGAATGTTTTAACAGCAAACTGAAGAAAGAATAGGAAGATAAGGTGTAAGTGTGTTCGCACCCTTCTGTAGGCAGCAAGACAAAGGATGAGTAGAGGGGTGTGAGTAACATGTTTCTAAATAACGGGTAAACTACCAGTGTGGTTTTCTATTGTAACAGCGACAACATCGCTTATCTGTACTTTTTTTTCATTCGGCGTTTTTGTAGTGCGTTTGCAGTATGAGTGATATTGTGGAGACTAAAGGCACGCAGTCAGATCAAATTAAACGTAAACTGTACGATGTGAATTATAAATTAATTGTGATACAAAATGTAGAAAAAACATACAATCGCGAAGCCGCAAGGAAATTCGTTATTGATGAATCCTGTTTTCGACGATGGAGAAAACAGAAGGAACGACTTTTAAATGCAAATACTGCGCGACGAGCATTCGCGGGACCTCAAGTTGGGCATTTTGTAGCAGTAGAGTCCAGCGTCTGTGAATACGTACGGCTTTTAAGAAGGCAAGGACTCCCTGTCACTAGACATGTTTTAAAATTAAAAGCTTTAGAAATCGCAGAAGAATTAAAAGTTTCCGGTTTCAAAGCCAGCTTCGGGTGTAAAAGACGAATGATGCGGTGAAATGGATTTGCGCTTAAATGACGTACATCACTCACGCTAAAACTACCGAGTGACTACGAAGAAAAACTCCTACAGTATCAGCGGTTTGTCATTCATTTATGCAAGAAGCATAATTACTCACTTGAACACATGGGAAATGCCGATGAAACGCCCGTATTTTTTTTTATTTACGTATATTTACTGTGGACCAAAACAGAACCAAATCTGTAACAGTAAAGATTATGGGAAAAGAAAAGTTACGTGCCACTGTAATGCTTGCTATATTAGCTGATGGACGAATATTTCACAGTGAAATAAGATGCATATCAGTGTATATTGTTCATTGTTTGTCGTCGTGATGTCTTCCACTGAACGTGTGCGATGCCTGCGTCAATGACAATGCAAAGACAGGGATCGTGAAGAATTAAATGAATTCTTGATGAATACTCCGTTCTCATCAAATACAATTGAAGATGAGAAAATGTGCGTGTTTCAAAACAAGAAACAAGAAGAAAAGAAACGAAAGAATGCTCTGATAGCCAACCAATATCGCCAGAACAGGAGAGTCTGCAGTTTATGTACATTATACGTTTCAAAAGCCTAAAAACATTATCATGCTTTTTTTCCGTTAAATCCGAAGTCCGTTAAACCGAGGTCCGTTAAATCGAGGGTTTACTGTATAATAAACTGTTACTTGTTTAATTGGAGTTTACAATATAATTTAGTTTTATGAAAATCTTATCTCAGGGTTGGTTGTTCTGATTTACAACTATCAGAATGAGTAATCTTATTTTTGGTTAAACTATTTTATCTAAAATGTAGGTCCTTTTAGACTGCAGAATACAAATAAACAAATAGAAGACTTATACTACCATTATTGGGTAGTCAGAGAGTGATTACAAAATTAATTATATATTAATGTATAACAGAAAGTATCGTAGCCATGTCTGGTTCCAACATTATAGGTTAACTTGGTGTATTGTAACTGTCACCAATGAACTTTAAATGGATTAGTAATTCTTTTATAACACATAAAATATAAACACAATAAAGTAATAAATTAATTCAGTGTTCCAGGACGAATCATCTGAACAGTTATATTGGATTACTTTACAGGTAATCTGTTAATTATTAGAATCGTATTTAGCTAGGTACCAACTTCTTTTAATAATAAAAGAAGGGAATATTGTATTAGTATTAGACTCTTTCTTAAATCTAAACATAAATTATATTTTCATTTAGCTTTTGATAATTAATCTTGTCAATTGACAATTCTCAAAATTCTGATTAACTGTTATTAGTTTACCTTCGGTGTATCTATTAATGACTTCATCGATATAATATTAATTAAAACACTCTTAGTGTTTATATTGAAAAAACTATCATCTTTATAATTCTCTTCTACTAATTAAATAAAATTAATTTGAGAATTCTCTTTGTAATTAACAACTTAATGAAAATAATGAGGTGCAATGCCCTATATTCGTTCGTATGTACACATAGTATTAATGTTGTTTCGATAAAATATATCGTCAATATCTTAAATTCCTTAAATATAGTAAAAAATCACTTTACTCCCTGTAATTCGCGTATTTGCTATGGATTATACACTTAGCAATTCATGTCGCACTATTAAGTCTTCACTAAACTTAAAATAAAACGTTATAATGATTTTACTAAAATAAGGTTATGTTTCCTTGTTTACATTTAACACGCACAAAGTTAGGTAAGACTGTTGTTTTCTGGCGATGCGGAGCAGTCGTCTGTCTTGCTTCAATGGTTATGAAAAAGTGTCCCAAGATGGTGTCCGTTTCTGCTGTTCTCGTTTGCATTCCTTGTAAAAATTATCGAATTCTCTCTTTTGATTGGCTAAGGATCTTTACTTGAGCGCACATACCCCCCTTCGCTGAATTATTTAATTGTTACAACAAGCGTGGGCCTTTGGGTTTGAGAGTACGAACTGACGCTAAACATTTTTCCAAAATAAATCAAATATTTTTAAACTGATATAACTTTCTTATAACACCTCTGATTGTGAATCTAAGCTTATTACGGCATGGCGAACATTTGGCTCTTAATTTAGAGTCCACACATGATATATTTTCGTCCATGATTAAGGAAGATATTGTTTGAAATTAATACTTTGTACTGTTCCTTAATAAATTTAGGCATTCTTTCACTAACACTAACAAATGACAATCACATCTCTTCGAGATTATGCTTTTCAAGTCTTTTTACACTCCTTACTTATTATCTACTTATTATTATTGACAAAATATATCTCCTATGCTAAGGTTGCATTAGGCCTATGATTCTACTATATTGACTAATTACATTTTAATATTTGTTTCTGGACAATTTCTGTTGTGTCACAATTACACGTACATGATCAGTGCAACTACTGTTCGCTCTAATTCCTGTTAATACATTGTTATTTCCTGGTTTTGAGTCTATATAATCACCTCTATATTGTACTATAAGGTGTCACCTTACTTTACTTCATTCTTAATTAAGTAGTGATCTTTTAAGTCACTATCTTGTTCATAATTGTTCATTACAGTTATTACATTGGTTTACAATCTTGTGTTTTACATTGGTGCATTCTCTTGTGTTGAGAATTTAATAATAGTACTTGCAGCTAGTGTCACATGACAGATGTATTTAATTATTATTATTATGCCTTACATTAGTGATAATAATTATCTTACAATATTATGCTAGTGATATACCATCTTCCGTACTATACAGATATCACCCTTTCTGTTTCTGGTTAATTTTACAACTTGTTTTATCTAAACTTTACATGGTGATTCCCATTCTGTCTATTTTAGGTCATTTTAGTTTACATTAATTACAAGATAAATACTACTCTAGGTAGTTTATCTCGTTATTGGTAGAACCTTTACAACATCTACTTGATTTTTTGTCCAAGAGATTTTAGTTTAATTATGTTTTATTTTGCTAAACATTATGCCACTGATTTGTTATAATATTATTATATACAGTACATCCACCAAAATCAGTAATTTTTTTTTATATTTTTATAAATAAGGCCTTTTCGAAATTATTATAATTTCATCATCAGTTTACACTATAAAATTTTATAAAAATTTATTATAAAAATATAAAAAAAATTTACTGATTTTGGTGGATGTCTGTATATAATAAAATTATGTTTTAGTTATTAATTCTTATTAATCTAAGTGGAAAGTACATGTATTTAGGTTATGTCTCCCCACTCTAATGCAACAATCGGTTGGCTGAGCTGATTTTCATTTACAATTTTTATCTCGTTTTTACTTGTATTAGTATTATTAATTATCACATGTAATTTATCAATTGGTTCTTTTTCTCTCTATTATCATTTTTTCATAACTTATTTGGTAATTATTACTGTTATCTGACAATTTTGGTTCTCTATTAACCTACATTAATTCTGGTCATGATATGTTATCATACTGTTGTTTACAGCTTCTTATTATACTAAAATTCTTATTACTCTCACTCTCTTGGCTAATATTGGATAGGGCAACTCATTTACTAGACTAGTGGTCATATTCAGGTCATCTAATGTAGTCAGTTATTGTTTTGGCTATCTGTCATTGTATCTCATTTTGTACTTAACCTGTTGTTGGCAATTTATTTCACATTTGGCCTTCTTATCTTATAGTTAGTGTAAGTACGTGGTTCTTCTTGTGTCACCATATTGATTGACATCATTATTATTATTGTTTTCTTCTTTATAATATGTGTTCTTCTTTGTTTCTTGGCTTCTCACTGACCGGATCTATTGGGTTATTGGATCTATTGGATAATCACTACTTAATACATTTTCCTTCTTGTTTTATTATTATTACCATTACTGTATTAACTCTTTTGTTGTGAGTTGATTCTTCTATTATTATTTACTTATGTAGTTTTAATGCTTGGTATTCTCCTTGTAAATACTTAATGGGTTTTGTCCCCCTCAATTATTATGACATGTTGTGTATATTTTGATGTTCAAATATCGTGGTCATATGTCTCGTTACAATATTAATGAAGTTTAACTTTATCAAATGAATGAACCTGCCTTCATAAAAACCTGAAACCCTATTTCTTGAGATGCCTATTGTCGGTAGCATATGATATATTATAACCAATTAAATAAATAATAGTCTTGTGTTCAGTTTACACTTTAAATATGGGAGTAATGTAAACAGATTTGTGTTAATATTCTGTCATCTGCTTTATTGCTAGCTCACGACTATTAGCACTAGCTTTGCCTTGATTGTGTTTTAATTATGAACAACTTCACAAATTTATGTTTTGTAAAACTGCTACAATTCTGTCTCTTCTCATAACGACGTGTCTTTACAACCTTAATTTACCACCCTGTCTGTTAATAAGTTTATTTCTTGTTTGCCAGTTAATTCTCAACAGTTTCCTATTACACTGTATTTCAAACACTTCAGCTATTTTTTTTCTAATATCCATGTTGTCCAACTGTCACTCGCATATAAACTATATGCATGTACTCCTCTAATATGTTGTCACAGACAAAAGGCTTGCCACATGACAAATGGCGCCAATCATACACTCTAGTTATTTTGGTGGCCCTAAAAAGGACCAAGTGGCGAGAACAGTGATGTTGGTAGTGCCGCGCTGGATGTTCGGCGGCTGCGCCCGCTGTTCGTGGCGTACTGCAGTCCTCCTCTTCTTTCGGCACCGGTTGTAGAGTCGGCTGCCGGCCCAGCGAAATCCATCGCTGGCGCGGAACGGGAGTGCGAAGACGCAAGAACGGCGGCGGTTCTATTCTGAGCAGATGTTCGCATACCGCTGCCATCACAACTCCACCGGGTCTTGAATGCTCTCCGGTAGCCAGCCTACTGCTCTTCTCCAGATGTTGTGGAGGTGTCTGTTGGGCGCCATGTTGATTGGTGTGCCGGCTGGTAGCTCGCTGGCGTGGCTGGATCTTCCATCCCCAAGATGATCGTCGCACCACATTGGGCGCCACTTGTCACCGCACAAAAGGCTTGCCGCATGACAAATGGCGCCAATCGTACACTAGTTATTTTGGTGGCCCTAAAAAGGACCGAGTGGCAAGAACGGTGATGTTGGTAGTGCCACGCTGAGATGTTCGGCGGCTGCGCCCGCTGTTCGTGGCATACTGCAGTCCTCTTCTTTCGGCACTGGTTGTAGAGTCGGCTGCCGGCCCAGCGAAATCCATCGCTAACGTGGAACGGGAGTGCGAAGACGCAAGAACGGCGGCAGTTCTATTCTTCGGCTGTTCCTTCCGGCTGACTCCAACTCGATGTCGTCCGAGAGAGGAGAGGAGATGAAGTGCGTCCGATGGCGTGGCGATGAATAGTGCGCAAAATTTTCTGCGAGCCCGGGTTTTATTAACTAACCGGGATCGCTGATTCGCTCGCTCCGAATGCTGATGCCGGATTGGCTCGCTGTGTCCACCGCTGGTACCGGAGAGCAGATGTTCGCATACCGCTGCCGCCGCCACCGCCCGAGGAGTGGGACGCCCTCCTCGACCACCCCCTCTCAACCATTGTAGCCGGCGATTTAAACGCCAAACACCCTTCATGGAACAGCCGCGTTGTCAACGCCTATGGAAATTCTCTGTTCCGGTTCGTCTCTGGCGACCCGGCACTTAATGTCATCGGCCCTGAAGACCCTACCTACTTCCCCTTTCACGGCCATCGGCCGGACGTTCTTGACATAGTAGTTGTCAAGAACGTTGCCCGCAACATCGAGGTCTCGTCTGTGTCGGACCTTTCGTCCGATCACAATCCCCTTGTTATAACTGTTCGAGAGCTGTCGGCGTCACCCCGACTTCCCGCTCAGATTGTTAGGAGAGTCAACTGGCGATCCTATCATGACGAGCTCTCTCGAAGGTTCCCATCTCTCCCGGCGGACCCAATCGTCACTCGTGACGATCTGGATCTCCGCGCCACAAATCTTCAGGAATTGGTCCAAGGTGTCATGGATCGACACACCTACGCACTCGAGGTGAATCATCGTAAATCGGCCTTACCTGCGGAAGTACTCCACGCCATCTGGCTACGGCGCCAGCTCCGCCGCAGATGGCAAAGAACCCGAGACCCAGTCGTTAGGCGACGATTTCAACAACAGTCCCTTTACGTTCAGCAGCTACTGCGGGACGTAAACTCTGATCGATGGGACTCGTACCTTGAGTCTCTTGAAGTCGACCACGCCTCCGTCTGGAGAGCGGTGAGTAGACTGACCCGCGAGAAGAGAACTCGCAACCCGCTGGAAACCCCGAACGGGGTTGTGTCTTCATCAGAAGGCAAGGCTGAGGTCTTCGCCGACTGCATGGAGTCGCAATTTACCGTTCATCGAGGCGTTTCGGACCCTGCTCACTCGGCAGAAGTCCGGGACTTCCTATCTGGTTATTTTTCTCGCCCTCCCGATGGCCCAGACCTCCCGTTCGACAGAGACGAACTCGTTTCGTCTGTCTGTCGACTAAACCGCCGTCGCGCCCCCGGTCCTGACCGGATCGGGGCCGCTGCATTACAATATCTCCCGGCCTCAGGCGTTGACCTCGTTCTCGAGCTGTTCAACTCTTGTCTCCAGCTACAGTACTTCCCCCGCCTGTGGAAAAATGCCAACATCGTTATGGTTCCTAAACCCCGCAAGCCGCGCATGCTTCCTGAAAGCTATCGGCCAATATCTCTCTTGCCAGTTATCTCGAAGGTGTTCGAGCGGCTCCTGCTGGCCCGCATCTCGCCGTTGTTGGATAATTTTATCCGCAACGAACAGTTCGGGTTTCGCAGAGAGCACTCGACCACGCTTCAACTAGTCCGCGTGGTAACGCAACTCTCTGACGCCACCAACAGGCGAGCGGCTACGGCCGCCGCACTGCTGGACGTGAGCAAGGCCTTCGACAAAGTCTGGCACGAAGGTCTTCTCTTCAAACTCGCTAACTCCCCCTTACCATCGTCCATAGTGTTTTTCCTCCGGTCGTATCTCAGTGACCGAACCTTCAGGGTGAGCGTCGACGGAACCTGCTCTGCAGTTCGTCCTGTCGCCGCTGGCGTACCCCAGGGATCTGTCCTCGGCCCCGTTCTGTACCTTGTGTACACGAACGACCTGCCTGTTTTGCCCGGAGTCACGTTGTCTTTGTTCGCTGACGATGCAATGTATCATTACAGCTCTGTGTCCCCGCGTTTTGCGAGTACACAGTTGCAGCGTCAGTTGGACCAGCTTCCGGACTGGCTACGGAAATGGCGGGTGACGATCAACACGGAGAAATCCGAGGCGATCTGTTTCACTCGTAAGTCCATCTCCCGATGCCAGCCCCTCTCCCTTGAAGGGAGGCCTATCGCCTACAAAGAGTCGGTGAAGTATCTAGGCGTTCGGCTAGATCGTCGCCTTTGCTTCAACGCCCACGTGACGGACACCCTTGCCAAGGCTCGCGGCGTCCGAGCCAAACTTTACCCATACCTCGCGTGCCGCAGCCCCCTGGCGCTGCGCACGAAAGTTACCCTCTATCTGTTGTTTCTCCGGTCTGTATTGACCTATGCGGCACCTGTATGGTGGTCACTTGCCTCCGCCACCAACAGGCGTAGGCTGGAAAGTTTCCAATCCAGAACCCTCCGTTCCTTGTCGGGATCTCCTTGGTTTGTTAGAAACAGTGTAATTCGAGGAGGTCTACGAGTTCCTGCTCTCTCAGCCTTTGTCTGGTCATTAGCTGCGACTCTCTTTGCCGCAGCTGAGACCTCTTCCTTCCCTTACCTCAGAACCATCAGCACCACGCAACCACCTCCCCCTGTCCGGGTCAAACGCCCTCGGGCGATTCTCGATGACCCGCCATAAGTTTAAGTAAACTTAAACCTCACTTAACTTGTATATTCTCTATCTGCCCATGCCCCAGAATTTACCTGTAAAGCTGTTTCCTTCCTCCCTTCCTAGTATGCCGACCACGCTGAATGCTGCTGCTACGCGCTATCACTGGCACGGAGGCTCTCTGCCTCGCGGGGAGCGACCGACGCCTCACGGCGTCTGCACGCGGGACTGGGAAAGGGCGACATCTGTCACCTGAACCCGTCCTTGCGGCAGTGCCCACTGATTGCTGATTTTTAAAATAAATAAAAATTAAAAACCTTTCTCCCCCGCCTTCTCAGTTAACTGGTTGGCGGTTGTCCATTCCTGATATTAGGCACCAGTCGAAGAACCAGACCTATGTATATTTACAGGCAGCCATTGAGCTCGACCCAGATGCTGCAGTCATGCACCGGGTGCAAAGACGCCCCGCTACTACAATGCTACATGCTACCGCTGCCGTCACACTTTGTAACTATACGACTCTTATCGTCTATGTAAAATGTGTATGTATCGTGTGTTCGCCTCACACGTGTGGTCGTTACTTAATGCTTACGCTGACGGTGTCCACAGCGATCTTTCGAATTACCGGTACACACGAGTGGAATCCTTACCTGTTCTTCTATAAGTGTTTGTATTTTCCGGGTGGCGCCAAATTGTTTTAACTGAAAACAATTAAAAAATGGAAAATAGGATGATTGAGTGTTCATGGTTATGACGGTATGGTGAATTCAATTATTCCCGCCGCGTGCGAATTGATCATGTAGTTCGCAGAGTTTCCGATGTCTAGCGTTTACCGCCACTGTCGCTCGTCCCTAGTATACACAAATCATATAATACAATTTCCTATGGAATAAAGAATAGTGGTTACGACTCTGTACTGGTTTATTAAATTGTGATTAATAATTATTTAGTATTATACAATAATTATATTTTGTTATTAAACAAATATGCTCCGACAATGAGACAATTATTCTCAAGGCTTGGCGAAATCGATTTTGAACGATTTTAGTTAGTTTGGATTCTTTTGATTTACGAAAAAGGATCAGTTATGATTACAATAAAGTACACTACCTTCATTACTGGTACTTATATACTATTAGGAGTAATCACAATTTGTTCTTGAAGTGTTATAAAGTGTGTTTCAAAAGTTCGTAATTTTTGTACAGGTTATTTTTCTTGTTCACATAAGTTTAGTGTTTTGTTTTTCAATTAATCTTTGAAAGAAATAAGATCATCAGTTTATAGTGAGAGTTCAAAATGTTGTGAAAAATTTTAAAGAGAATTTAAATTTTTTAAATTCGGGTAAGTCAGCAATACTTATCAATCAGTTGACTTGAGGTGTAGTGTCATTCAGTTGAATTAGGTTGGGTCATCGTTTGTTCATCAATCTTCAATCATCTTGGGATTCAATCACGCCTTGCGAATGATCGAATTTAATTAATTTGGAATTAATTAATCTGTTCTGTTGCCTAGGTTGTATGTATTAGTTCCTCATCTGGTAGTTTGGTTCTTCATTTTCATAAATTTGGTTACTTTTGATTGTTTTAAATTAAAAATTGGGCCATTTACGGCTTGGCGTCTATTCCTCTTGAGCGTCACTTTGGAGTTAACAGTTTCTAACGGAATATTCATAATCAGTTGTCATGGTAACTGATTGATTCTGATTGGCTATTCATGACTTAAGCCCATTGTTAGAATATTTGAATTTTTATTCAGAATGATTAGATATCTTCTGATTGCTATTATTCTTCGGTCTTCTTATTTAAGTATGAGATATTATCACAACTGTTCGCATTTTCTTTCAAAGATCATTTTGACATCCCACAAAGCTGGGTTTGCTTATGTATTATGTTTTGACAGTTATGTTGATATTATTTAATTACATTTCTTTCTTATTTTATTTCCTTAATTTAACATTTATCTCTTAAAATGATTCACTAATTATCATTGACTAGTTACTTGCCTTGGATTTGCTAATAGCATAGTTAATTTCTAACAATTTGTTGTTATTGGTTTCTTACAGTTAGGCATTTCATAGGCCTATGTAGTAACTGGCTATATTTTCTTATTTTATACAAATTACATATTATTTTACCCTCATACATGTTTTGTTTTGTGTTACAAATAATTTGTTTATTGGTTAAATTGTTTTGGGTCTGTTTTATTATAATTGTATGTTTTCATTAGTTTCCATATTATGGTTTGTCTATTATTTTCTAACTGCTTTTCTAGTATTATTATGTTTGCATGAATTTATCTATTTTCTTATCTATATTGCCATGGTTTATAATTGGTCTATTATTTACTATTCTCTATAAAATATAATATAACATTTAGGCTTATGGTCTGAATAACTCTCAGCCATATTACTATTCATAAACTTAATCAAACAATTCTTTAACAGTTATTATGCTACTCTTGTTTACCATTTTTTACTTCTTATTTATTTTTTGGTGATAAACATCATCACGTCATTTACTTTAGTTAATTAACTATCCCTTAGAACATAGGATGTTTATTGGTTTTGCATTTCTATTCTTTACTATATTTTTCTATTCTAATGTTTACTAGCTCACCACGGTAACACTAACTTTTGACTTTTCCTGGTATTTTTCCCTGTATATCCTTGTATTCCTCATCTACATTTAACCTTAATCTTAATAATAACAATATCCTTGTTTACTAACACTGTTCACCATTAACCTTTAGTGTTTATCACTGGTTTTTGGGCGTCTATCCCTATCAATAGGGTTTCTATTTATTTTGTGGGGTTTACACTTACACTTTGCACTTTTTATATTATTTAAGTGTTACTAGTGGGTATTCCCTAACATTAAATTCTTCTTCTCACTCACTCATGTTCACTATCTAACTATCTCTCACTTTACAATGGTTAGTTATACTGTTAACAAGTTCATATCATTATTGAGTGATTTATAATATTTACTCTCTATTTATTTGGTTAGTGTACTTTTAGTTTGTCACTACTTTATTGGATTTTAATACTTATCATTTACTTTGATTAATTAGTTGGTACTAATAATTATCATTTACATTTATCATTTATTGGTTTGTTTTTCATTACTTTATTTGAGTGTACATTTCTCCTTTTCTGTTCTATATTATTTGTTTGTGTCTTTTCATTTCTTCTCATTTTATTTCATTCATATATTGTTTGTTTCCTTTTCATTCACCTTCTCATTTGATTTCACTTATTTTGTTTATATGTCCTATCACTGGTATTGGGGCTGGTTCTACCTTCTCACTTATTTTATTTGTTTTTAAATCTCCTATCACTTGTATTGGGGCTGGTTCTACCTTCTCACTTATTTTATTTGTTTTTAAATCTCCTATCACTTGTATTGGAGCTGGTTCTACCTACTCACTTACCATCTATTGGGTTATTATGGTTAAATCGCATTGTACTATCGTTTTTTCAAGTTTTGTTTCATTGCTTGCTACATTTCTCTTATCAGAGGTTACTTTTATTATTACCTTTATTTGTTTGATCGCATAATTATGTTAACTACCCATTTCTTTATCTCTGACTCATCCCTTTTTATTCATAGTGTTAATCATTTAGTATTTTATTCTTATCATGTTGTGTCATAAATGTATGTTGAAGATATGTACCCTTACATATTGCCCTGCCACTAAAATTGATTATTTCAGCAAATATCGTTCAGGTGTTTGATTGAAATCATCAATCATTTATTTAATTTATTTCATTAATCACTTGTTAGTTTTGAGCTATCGGTTCTTAATGCTTTATTTAGTGTCAGTATTCTCCTTGATTTCTTGTATTATATTCTTGTTTAATGTTTTTTATCCCTAATATCTAATTCCCTAACATTTCTTCTCTAACATTATATTGAATCGGACCGGAGGAGGGTACTTTTGACTCCTTTGCTCCGCCGTCAATTATATCATCTGGGTACAGAGGAACGTATCGTCTGCGCAGGCATATGATTGCTGGATCATCTACAGTCAATCATTAACAAAATTATATAAGTAGTCTAAGTGCGACTATAAATAAATATCATTATGGGATTCTTCACATTATTGTTATTTAGATTATACAATACATTATTTCAAATTATAAAATTTTTTTTCTTTTTCTTCTGACTCATACTCTTTAGCTCTTATTGATACGATATTACTGATGGGTATGATACACATGATTTTATTGTCACTAGTTTTTTATTACTTCTCTTTCAACACTAATTATTTATTAATCGGGTTCAGGATGCTTTTCTTGTATTTAATAATATTTTTTCATTGAAGATTGGTTATATGTTCCCTTTCTTCTTTGTGTACTTGGGTCTATGATCTCATATGTATTATTTTGATTATCTTTACTCACTGTATAAGGTCCGGTATAAAGTAGCAATAGCTTCTTGGCTATCCCTTCCATGTTACTTGGTAACTCTCTGTTTTTAAGTAACACTTGCTCTCCGATCTGATATTGTATGGGTTTTGGTTGCAGTTGCTTATATCGTTGTCATATCTTGTCCGTCTTCTCGAGTATCTTGTTATGAAATTGCACGTTATCGAACTGGTATTCTGCTCCATTGGGAAATTGGATTAATGAAGTAAATTCTCTTCTCACTGCTTCCTTCCACGAAAATGCGATCAGGTAAGAATTTTTTATCAAAGTTGACAGGCTCTCGGAATTCAATTTCGCACTGATAATCTCTGACCTTCCCAGGTGTATCTGAAAATACATGTCGGTATCTATTGTACACGTGTATAAGTTGTTCCGCTTGTTGAACAGTTAACTGTGCGTTCGTTTTCTCTCTCTGGAAAGTTCGGATCTCTTCGATTTTTTTGTGCCATAGTTGTTCATTGTCGGTCTCGTCGCAAATTCCATTGTTCGGTGTTTGTTCTCCAGTATTTTGGTATTTCTGGATATGATACGTGGTTCTGTTCGACTGTTTTTCGTCACCACCAATTAAATCTGTGGTCCATTGCAAGTTATCCTTCTTCAAGAATATGGATTTATTTAGGTCAATTATAGCTGAGTACTGGTGCAGCATATCGCAACCAATTAGCATCTGGAATGGTAATCCACTGGCTACTAGGAATGTCATTGTTATGGTTTGTCCGTCGCTCGTCAGTTCTAGTTGTACCTGTTTTCGGACGGTTCTATTCTGTCGTCCGGTCGCTCCTACAAGGACAGTGTTGCTGATGGGTAGCGTGAGTATAGTCATCTTACTCCCTTCCTGTATTCTATGCAGTTCGATAGTGTCGATTAATGAAATGTTGGATCCCATGTCTATCATTACTCGCGTTGGTACTCCGTTAACTTTAGTCGAGATAACACCTGACGGCAGCAGTATGCGAACATCTGCTCTCCAGTACCAGCGGTGGGCACAGCGAGCCAATCCGGCATCAGCATTCGGAGCGAGCCAGTCAGCGATCCCGGTTAGTTAATAAAACCCGGGCCGGCAGAAAATTTTGAGCACACTTCATCTTCACGCCATCGGACGCACTTCAACTCCTTTCCTCTCTCGGACGACATCGAGGCGGAGTCAGCCAGAAGGAACAGGCGAAGACTAGAACCGCTGCCGTTCTTGCGTCTTCGTACTCCCGTTCCGCGCCAGCGATGGACGTCGCTGGGCCGGCAGCCGACTACAACCGATGCCAAAAGAAGAGGACTGCAGTACGCCACGATCAGCGGGTGCAGCCGCCGAACATCTCAGCGCGGCACGACCAACACCAGCTTTCTCGCCACCAGGTCCTTTTTAGGGCCACCAAAAACACTAGAGTGTACGATTGGCGCCATTTGTCATGCAGCAAGCCTTTTGTCCGGTGACAAGTGGCGCCCAACGTGGGGCAACGATCATCTTGCGGATGCAAGATTCAGCCACGCCAGCGAGCTACCAAGCCGGCACACCAATCAACATGGCGCCCAACAGACACCTCCACAACATCTGGAGAAGAGCAGTAGGCTGGCTACCGGAGAGCATTCAAGACCCGGTGGAGTTGTGACGGCAGCGATATGTGAACATCTGCTCTCCGGTACCAGTGGTGGACACAGCGAGCCAATCCGGCATCAGCATTCGGAGCGAGCCAATCAGCGATCCCGGTTAGTTAATAAAACCCGGGCCGGCAGAAAATTTTACACACTCTTCATCACCACGCCATCGGACACACTTCATCTCCTCTCCTCTCTCGGACGACATCGGCGCGGAGTCAACCGGAAGGAACAGCCAAAGAATAGAACCGGCGTTCTTGCGTCTTAGTCCTTCAGTTCCGCGCCAGCGATGGATTTCACTGGGCCGGCAGCCGACTCTACAACAGGTGCCGAAAGAAGAGGAGGACTGCAGTACGCCACGAACAGTGGGCGCAGCCGCTGAACATCTCAGCGTGGCACTACCAACATCACCATTCTCGCCACTCGGTCCTTTTTAGGACCACCAAAATAACTAGAGTGTACGATTGGCGCCATTTGTCATGCGGCAAGCCTTTTGTCCTGTGACAATGTAAATATACTAATAAACAGATTTGTGTTTCATTTTTGCCACTGATGATGTATTTATTAGAGCAAGAATGTAACATTTGGTTGATGAAATTTGCACAACAATTAAATACAACTTCGAAATGGAATAACTGTGTTTATTGAGAAATTAATTTTTGCTACAAAATTATTACATAAATATTCATTTTTAATTCATCTGTTTCCTTCCAAAAAGTGGGTTGAAATTAATTAAAGTAAGCAATTCAAATTGTATGTTAGTTTTATTTTGAATTTTTCCAGTAATGGAGTTATCATTTTAAGAACATTATAAATGAAATTGGTTGAATAACTCAATTTTTTTAATAATGCTCCCTCTAAGCCAGTAATATAATTATTATTTTTTTGAGAAATGTTGGTTTATATAATAAACTCAATGGTAACTGCAAAATTAAATTATATGTTTCCAAGCCAACTGTTACTAGGTACTATTATTCATTTTCATTGTTTACAGCAAACCCAGAAGCTGGAACAAAAAGAAGAGGAGTTGTATTGCATGAAAATGGAACTGATACAGTGCAGCAAACAGGTATTTTATTTTGTGTTATGTTTGATTAAGTAGCTCATTAGAGCTTTATACTCACTCAGTGCAGTTTTCATGATCACCCCTATAAATATTTTGAACAAATGGGGCATTATTTTAAAGTCGTTCAAAATTTAGTTTCAGTAAGTGGCAAATATTTTAAAATCAAAACCAAATTTAACCAAACCAGTACAAAAATTGAGAACCTGTTAGATGTTCTCTGCTGGTGAAGGAGTATGAAATTTGTTTCAAAACTAGTGAGAAAATTTTTTAATGGTACAGATTGGTACCAGTTACTGAATCATGCAGTCACTGATTAACTTAGTATTGTAAATACCACTGGTGTTATATGCACCTTATTGGTTTCATTTTATGTTGACTAATGTTTTAACCAACCCATAGTGTATTTATAAATTGAATAAATTAAAACAATACTAACTGTGAAGTAGCACCAAGGTAACGTTATATCATCAGATTTTGACAAGCTCTATAAAGAGACAGAGGTTTATTAGAAATTAAATTTTAGTTTTAAAATGTTATCCAGAAACAAGGTGAAGAAACATTGTAACAGTATTGCTCTTTTACCATTATTATCATTTTATAATACAATAATAATACTACTAAAACTCACTGCTGCCAGAATTTTTCTCACCGTCATAATCCCGTTAAACTTACCTTATTTAACTGCCCAGGTCACCACGATATTTTATGGTTTAATATCGAAACCTTTACACTCTTGCCCTTACAAAAATTAAAATAATCCTGCTATCTGACCACCCTTAAACTCAGAAAATCCCACAGAACGTTAGACGAGGTTTTCAGCACAGAATAGGAAATGGTTATGGCATAATAACTTACAACTAACACATATTTATGTAAAATCAAATACTATTTTATTGCTATTTCTTTCTATATTTTTAAATATTACTTCTCTATGTTACCAGTACTTTGATATTTTTCCCACACACACACTCTCTCATTCTTTACAATTTTGAAAAACCCCCGATTAATTGAGCTCTTTGATTTATTGTTTACTTTAAAATTTTGGCCAACTAAATATATTTTTTCACTGTACTTAACTTCTCTCGCTATCCAAATTGTTCCACCATCACGCAGTTCACTTTCACTTTTATCGTCACTTCGACCACATTAGACTGTTATTAAATTTTTTTTGCGGTTTTGTTTCATTATTTAAAATTGCTGTAGCATTTGGTATTTTCTGGTAGGCCTTGTACTACCTTTCGGCCTACCAGACAAAGTATTCTCGAGGCCACTGATATAAAGGTTTAACTTATAGACGACTGTTCTCTGCTACTGATGCAAACTGGTGACAGAGTGTTTTACTGTGATTCACAAAGAGACAGAGCTGGCAAGCTGTTGTGTAACACGTCTGGCTGGGCAGACTCAGACATAAACAGTCTGCAATAACAATATATGTGTTGCTGGTTACAATGAGGTTCCACAAAGGTGAATACTGACTACTTTGGGATTACAATTGATTTAAATTATTATCTTTAACACCCAATTCTGTACCGTTACAATACCCCCCCCCCCAATGAGAGGTTTTATGCCGCAGCATAAAAACTCTCATTGCCTAAAACCTAAGAGGACCAGTGAAGATATGGCGCCGCAACTCCCCTTAGTTCTTACTAAAATCATGGGTCCTTACCCCCCTAGTCCGGTGGCTGTGGCTGCACCCATCCGACCTTACTGGACTTCTCTGCTCGAGATCCCAACACCATAAAATCAGATAGGCACCCGCCACAGTATCACCTGACTCTGAAACATTCAATTAAAATATCAGCCTTCCATTATTCCATATCCCCAACTGATTTGTTTACTCTTAGCCGTACTGGTTCATTATTGGCAAAGTAGTGGTTCTTTTCTATATCAAGTACTGGTTTCTTTTCTACAAAATACAATATACATATGTCTACATAGCAATATAAACTTACTGTCTACTTACATTTATTTACATTGAATACATAAAAATCACATACCAGTTATATATTGGTAATTTTCTCCCCTAACAAAACACGGTTCCCCGCCAAAAGTACAAGTAGATTACATAAAATACAAATAAATTAAAACTTCAATTATTATTGCCTTATTATTCAATACACAATTCAAACCAAAATAAATTTAAATTCATTACTAGAGTTCACATTTTAAATCAATTTAATTCCAACTCAAACTTAATTTCATTCCTTCTCATATTCAAAACAGTGAAATTGCTTTAGTTACATTATATTCAAAATGATTCTACTTTAATTTATTAATCTATATTACAACCAGGTCACCAAGTTACATCATTATATGATTCACAAAAAATTAACTTCAATTCATCACATCTTATATTTCTTTTGTTTCATAATAGAATTTACTCGTAGCAATGATTCATCAAAATAAAACATTCTTGTTATTGTTAACTCCAGCATGACTGTAAACATTAGTCACACAAAATACAGTGTCCATGTCAACAGCATATCAGCTGCTGCACTACTAGAATATTAACATCACCTTTAATTTTTACTTTAAATGAATATTGTAATCAGTTACCATTGATGTTACAATTCCCATCACAGTATATTTATATTCCTTACTAAAATTCACAATTTTAAATTAATTTCATTTCAACTCAAATCAAAACAATTTCTTTAGTTACATTATTGAAAACACTTATGATTTAAACACACAATACAAAATAAAATTCCTTAGTACCTCCTGTTAATTATTTAGCAAAATAAAATATTATTATTATTATAACATACTACAAACATCTGTTACATATTCATTCTCCCAACATACCCTGACACAATACATTTAACACCAACATATTTATTTACAAATTCGTCATATCCTTTTATTATTTACCACACTTCATTACCTAAATAAGCCAAGTAATTATACAATTGACTCAAATAATTAAATGTTCATTCAGTATTTCTCTAACCCCCGTCATCGAAAATTAGTCTTCTATTCACATAACATTTTTCATTTTTATTTACATATATTATATGGCTGTCATTTGTGTTGTAACCATAAAAATTTGTTTTTTCCATTACACCATAATAATAATGTTCAGGGTTACCCCCCCCATTATTATTTTATCATAAGTCATGTCTACATCATTATTTTTTGTTAAGTCTCCGTTTGTTTCTTGGATTTCAAATTGTTCAAATTGCAATAAATTCTACATAGGCCAGACAGGACGTAGCTTCAAACAGAGATACATTGAACACACAAAAGCACTCCACACCACTACAGAATCTACCTTCGCAAACCACCTCATTGAAGCAAACCACACATATAAAAACATCGACAATAACATGAACATACTACACGTACACACAAAATGCCGAAAACTAGACACTCTAGAACAATTAGAAATATACAAACACACAAAAACAAATAAAAACGACATCCTAAACGAACAGACACAATTCAAATCGCACGCATTATTCGAACACATCTCACCACACACACACAGCTTCGATCTTTCGAAACACTATCTCGTCGCCAACAACAAGACGAACAGCGCTACTTACGACAGCCTCTGATGAAGCCTTCTATAGGTGAAAGCCGGTTTAGGCTGTAAGGTAAAACTTTACGTTTTTACTTATAAAAAACTTAGTGTTCCGAGTCGTCAATATTATAGTGATATTTAGTCTCCGTTTGTATCATTGGTCACAATTGAATCATTTATTTTTTCATCACTATAGTTGTCAGCTGTTACTAATACGCCAACCCTCACTACAGGTAAGTGTTTATTATCAGTATTGATCTCAATGTAATCATCTTTCACTACTACATAAGTACTAAAAGGTAAGTCTATATTATTTATCATAATTCTCTTAATATTCATCCTCTCTATCAACTCTCCATAACCTCTATTTAGCTTAAACCACTCTGACTCTCTCTCTGTCTCATAATCACTTTCCCAGCACAATTTCACATCCTCACTCCACACAGATGGCAAAACCATTTTATTATAACACCATCTGGCTGTACCAGATATACACAAAAAACTTATTTGACCATTTGCCGACCCATTGTTGTCGCCCAAATGTCCTAATGAGGATCTTTTATCCTCATGCACCACTCGTGAATTCTTTGCTTCACATTGAACCCCAGAAAAATTTGCCCCCTGTTCACCCTCTACATTTAAATTATCTCTCCATTTTTTCTCCAACTCATCAACGCTAACTACTACTCTGTTGCTAACTTCAAATAACGTTCTACTTTCATCATTACTATTACTGTTACTCAGTATATCACCATTATTTTTATTCAATAATATTTCATCATTACTGATTTTAACCTCACCACTTACCTTGTAATTCCTTACTTCATTATTTATATTCTCACTACACTTACCTGCGTCTTCATTATGATTAACCCATATATTTTCACTATCTTCACTTACTTCGTCATCTATTATTTCATCTGTACTTAAACTAACACTATTGTCTGTAAAAGTATCGTCATCATTATTATCTCCACTATCAGAACTACTCACCTGGTTTAGGTCACTTTCTTTATTTTCTTTTAATTTATCTGTCTCTGGTTTCCGCAATAATTTATCCCATGTTTTGTCCATCTCGTCAAACCCCATAACACCCCTTAGTTCCTTAAAACCCTTCTCCATATTATCATCCATTGTTTTCAAAAGATTCAACACATCATCCCATGAATACTCTTTTTCTATGGTTTCCTTTACCTCAGTCATGTTTAAACAAAATTATTTATTATAAAACCCTTTTATATAGTACAATAATTATTCACATTAACTACAAATACCCATTACATAAAATCGTCACTAATATATATATATATATATATATATATATATATATAAATATTGTAAAGAATAGGAATGTTACTATGTTAATAGAAGACGATGATGCCCCACGTTGTGAGCGTCAATTTGTAAAGAAACAATGTTAGGAGGAGTCCTTTTTATTTCAGCCCCACGTTGGAGTCGTCAATTTGTAAAGAACTCTGTTACGTTGGGTGTATTTAGTTATATGAGACTCCCATGAATCAACGTTAAGCAACACGTTGAAGGTGGCGATTCGTAACAATTAAAATGTTGTTACCTGGTTTAATTAATGCGTTATTAATAAATATATCTATTCGGTTGTGGTCGATGAAACCTCCTGAAAATATGTTATTAGACAAATATAATTATAATAATGTTTTTTTTTTTAACTTATAATCGTACTACGATATAGATCTAACTTAGTATTCAGTAGTTGGGTAATATTAACGATATGTATCGTGTATTAACTGAATGTAATGAATATTCTTGTCAATCCTAGTCACTCGACGTTAAGAAATTCTATTCAAAGTTTGCACTGAAAACACGCTAGTTCCACGATCTCCCGTTCCACCAGCTGTAAGTATTTAGCGCTGCCACTTGTAATAAGCGTACTTATAGGTTAGTTGTTCATCGGGTTTGAATAAACCTTTTATTGTAAATTATTATAACCACTACTTATAGTATCTATTCTGCAATAACTTCAAATATTATCTCATACAATCAAGATCCTTTATTAATTTTATCTATTAATTCACGGTACCCGTTGTTTCCAAAATAACAATATAATCAAATCGATCACACAAAAATATATCGATTATTAATCAATCCAATTCCATAGACTTATACAAATGAAAAATAATAATAAATAGTTCTTATCCCAGGGTTCGTAAAGTTCTTGGAACCATTAGTAAGGCCAGGTAAAATGCATAATTAAGGTTACTCAAGTATTACAAAACAAAATTATTTACTCTAAATATAGTGAAATTAAAATAGGTTGTTTTTTTACCGAGTCGACGAAAGCTTCGACTGGCTGTGGACGTCTGTAAACAGTTGCCAAGGCTCAGGTTAACTTATCTTCATCCAGTAAAAGTGTTCTGCCTTTAATAAAATTGATTGTGGAGAGTAATGGGAAGCTCTCAGGAATTCTTCGGACTTCTGATCTTCTTCTATGATCTTGATAATTCTCGGTCCCGGTGAAATGAAAATAGGATCCCAGCTTCTTCTGCTGCCAGTGAAGGTTAACTCTGCCAAACTAGGTCTTCTTGTATTTTCAATAATTCCGTTAGTTCGGGCTTTTTCTCTTAACAGATCTTCTGTTTATAGAAGGAATTGGTTTAATACCGAATCCAGCGGAATTATTTGGTGAATGAGGTGAGAGGTTTTCAACTCTTTTTAAATGTATTCAGTTACAATTTGGAAGGTTATTTAATTTTATTACTCATTGGTATTATGATAAAAGTATGTTTTAAAGAGGTTTTTTTAATTTTAATTCATTTTTCTTCCGAATTTATTATTCAATTTTTTGTTAAATGTATCTGCCCATCTCAACCTAATAGCTTGTAACAATCTGAACGAATGATTCAAATAAACAACTTATGTCCATTTCAGTTGCCTTAACAACCACGTTTTTTAGATATCCTTGAGCCGGCATTATAGAATAGTACTACTCTTTTCCAATAAAATACTCCATGCTTGGATTAATATTAAATTACCTAAAATTCTCCCCTAACCTTCCTTCTTAAACAGTAAATGTTTTACCATAGTTTCATTGGACTGGACTTCTTAAAAAGGTATTAATTTCCTTTCACAAATATGAAATTTAGGCCTATAGGTTTTCTTAAACTGTTATAACATTATTTGTTTTTTTTAACTTAATTTTCTTTTACCTGACCTACTGTACAATTAATTATTGGTTAATGGTTAATTACATTGATTTTAATTTCCTGGTGTTTACTTTATTATACTAATTAAAGAACCCTTACACTGGTCATGGAACCCTTCATTAGTTTACAATATAATTATTAGAACTACTTGTCAAACATTGAACACTGATTGACAAATTTACAAACCTGGTCAAATTTACAAACATTAATTAAAACAACAGCATTATTCAAATTTAGACAATACTTAAAAGTTAGTATAATGCCTAACACAGGTAACTATACTTGATTGTCTAAAGACAAATCTAACATAAATACAAACATAATTATTGATGAAGTATTCCTTATCTATTAAACAACATCAGTTTTCTTACCATACTCAAAACGTAACATAAATATTCTGTAAACATTAACATGTTACAGTATAAAACAAGCATAATTTATTATATTTAACTATTAATTGGTATGGTTTTTTTTGTATTTAACATTAATTATTGCCTCTTTTGACTTGAGGTACTTCTCAGATGCATTAACTACTGAGCAACCTTAATTCAGGGTATGGTCCTTGACCATGTTTCATATTTATTTTTATGTAACGTTGGGGGACCTCAACTCTGTTACGTTACAATATATATATATGTAAACATACAATAACGCTACCAAAACATAAATCTATACAATAATTCAAAATTTTACAAATACGTTATTACCACAACCTATTTTCTGTGCCTCAAAACAGGTCTAATTCATATAATATTTATACGAACATCCTGGCAGCGGCGCCACTGTAACGGTATTGCTCTTTTACCATTATTATCATTTTAAATACAATAATAATACTACTAAAACTCACTGCTGCCAGAATTTTTCTCACCATCATAATCCCGTTAAACTTACCTTATTTAACTGCCCAGGTCACCACGATATTTTATGGTTTAATATCGAAACCTTTACACTCTTGCCCTTACTAAAATTAAAATAATCCCGCTATCTGACCACCCTTAAACTCAGAAAGTCCCACAGAACGTTAGACGAGGTTTTCAGCACAGAATAGGAAATGGTTATGGGATAATAACTTACAACTAACACATATTTACGTAAAATCAAATACTATTTTATTGCTATTTCTTTCTATATTTTTAAATATTACTTCTCTATGTTACCAGTACTTTGATATTTTTCCCACACACACACTCTCTCATTCTTTACAATTTTGAAAACCCCCTGATTAATTGAGCTCTTTGATTTATTGTTTACTTTAAAATTTTGGCCAACAACTAAATATATTTTTTCACTGTACAGTGGAACCTTGGATTCCGAGCATAATTCGTTCCGGGAACGTGCTTGTAATCCAAAGCGCTCATATATCAAAGCAAATTTTCCCATAAGAAACAATTGAAACGCGGATGATTCATTGCACAACACAAAAATATTTATTCGCATAACATTTCTAATACAAAATACAGTATAACGTAAAACAAATTAAACTGCACTTTACCTTACAATAGAGTCATTGTTGGTGTGAGGGAGACGAGAGAGATGACATGAGAAGGGTTATTGTGTAGCACGAATTTCACTAACGGAATCACTGCTATCTGTTGGCTCACTAGAATTTTCTTTTCGTGCAACTTTAACAAGGAACCTGTCCAATGACTGTTGCTTTTGCCTCTTTTTGAGGATTTTACGAAAATGTGACATTGCATTGTCATTGAACAGATTCATTGCTCGCATTGCTACAGCCTTATTCGGGTGGTGTTTTTCTATAAAATTTTGCACCGTTTCCCACATTTTGCACTTCTCCTGAATCTCATTTGAAGTGAGAGATTCCTCTGACTTTTCCTCCTCCTCTTCACCGGACGAGATCTCCTCCATAACCTCCTCCTGTTGTTCGCGATGCAGGTCCATCAGTTCGTTGATGGTCAGTTCCTGGCTATGTTCTTCCACCAGCTCTTGAATGTCGGCGTCATTCACCTCCAGCCCCATGGTCTTCCCTAAGGACACAATTTCATCGACAATCGGCAGCTCATTTTCACCAGCAATCCCCTCAAAGTCACGTCCAAGAATGCAGTCAGGCCACAGTTTTCCCCAAGCAGAAGTGAGAGTTCTCTTGGTGACCCCATCCCATGCTTTATCGATGATCTTCAGGCAGTTCACAATGTGGAAATGATTTTCCAAAACTCTCAGAGGGTAAGGTCTGTTCCTTTGGTCACTTCGAAGCATCGCTGAAATAGTGCTTTGGTGTATAGCTTCTTGAAGTTCGAAATGACTTGCTGATCCATAGGCTGGAGTAGTGGAGTAGTGTTGGGAGGAAGGAACTTAACCTTAATGAACTTGAATTCCTCCAGTAAGTCGTCCTCAAGGCCTGGAGGATGAGCAGGAGCATTGTCCATAACCAGCAAGACTTTGAGCGGCAGATTATTATCTAAAACGTATTTCTTCACTACAGGACCAAAGACCTCGTTCATCCATTCAACAAAGAACATACGAGTGACCCAAGCCTTAGTGTTGGACCTCCACATAACGTTTAACTGGCTCTTCTGCACCTTGCATTTCTTGAAGGCTCGTGGATTCTCGGAATGATACACAAGCAGGGGCTTTACTTTTAAATCCCCGCTGGCATTAGCACACAATAACAGGGTTAAACGGTCTTTCATGGGCTTGTGACCAGGCATTGCATTCTCTTCTGCTGTAATGTAGGTCCTCTTCGGAATCTTTTTCCAAAAAAGTCCTGTTTCATCGCAGTTAAAAACTTGCTGCGGCAGGTAACACTCGGTAACAATGAGCTTCTGGAACTCAGCAGTGAATGCCTCAGCTGCCTTAGCATCCGAACTTGCAGCCTCCCCATGCCTCGCAACACTATGGATGCCACTTCTCCTCTTAAAGTTATCAAACCATCCCCTGCTGGCCTTGAAGCTTTCTTCGATTTCTGTTGACGTACGTGTACTACATGGCAGTTTACTTACGAGGTTGGCGTACAACGTCTTTGCCTTCTCGCAGATTAAATTCTCGGTCACAGTATCACCTGCTAGTTGCTTATCATTTATCCAAACGAGAAGCAACTTTTCTACATCTTCCAGAACACGTGGCCGTTGCTTTTATACTCTTGTGACTCCTTTTGCTGCATCTAGCCCTTTTATTTCTTCTTTCTTCTTTAATATTGTGCAAATTGTTGACGTAGACTTGTTATAAAATCTCGCGATATAAGCCACTCGCATACCTCGTTCGTGCTTTTCGATCATTTCCTTTTTAACTTCCATCGTAATCATCTCCTTCTTCCGACCGAATTCCTTTTCAGCCTTCTTTTCCTTCACTGGGCCCATTGTTGCAGTACAGTTATAACACTAATAACACTAATGAAAGAAACAAAACATGTATACGCTTGTACGGTGTTGACTATGCGAGCGAGGCACGCCAACTGAAGTCCAGCGCGGGAGAATATTACACACAATCGCCCAGGAAAGAGAGGCAGAGGGGAGGGGAAAACGTAGGCTCAGGGGAGGGGAAAACGTAGGCACACATGACGCTCGTATTGCGGAACCTCGCTCGCTTATCAAGTTACAATTTATTTAAAATTTTTGCTCGTCTTGCAAAACACTCGTAGACCACATTACTCGCATTCCGAGGTTTCACTGTACTTAACTTCTCTCGCTATCCAAATTGTTCCACCATCACGCAGTTCATTTTCACTTTTATCATCACTTGGACCACATTAGACTGTTATTAAATTTTCATTGCGGTTTTGTTTCATTATTTAAAATTGCTGTAGCATTTGGTATTTTCTGGTAGGCCTTGTACTACCTTTCGGCCTACCAGACAAAGTATTCCCGAGGCCACTGATATAAAGTTTTAACTTATAGACGACTGTTCTCTGCTACTGTCTGATGCAAACTGGTGACAGAGTGTTTTACTGTGATTCACAAAGAGACTGAGCTGGCAAGCTGTTGCGTAATATGTCTGGCTGGGGAGACTCAGACATAAACAGTCTGCAATAACAGTGTATGTGTTGCTGGTTACAATGAGGTTCCACAAAGGTGAATACTGATTACTTTGGGATTACAATTGATTTAAATTATTATCTTTAACACCCAATTCTGTACCGTTACAACATAAGATAATAGAGTTTGACAAAACAAGGGAAGGAAGTGTAAATCTGATATCATGTGAGTGTTTGCTTTGCTTTCCATCACATAAGTGTTTGGTTTTATTAAAAGTTATGTTACATAAAAATGTTTTCCTCTAAGGTATAATAGTGAAAACCTGTAATGAAGAAAACAGATTGGTATCAATAAATGATGAACAATACACAGCTTTTACATCACCACAAAACTCGAGACACGTGACACTAAATATGGACTACATTTTATATTTTTAGCCATATATATTTCAAAAAATACTAATAATAAATAACTTAATATTTTATTTCCACAAGAATATATTTTGTATATAATTTGTTTTACACTGTTTTGACATCATTTTTTTACCATCATGTTCGGTAATATATAGTAAGAAATATACAGTATTTCTGAAGGTGACAATAAAAAATACTGTCAGAACACTGTAAAACAAATTATATATAAAATATATTCTTGTGGAAATAAAATATTACTTCTTACCAGTGGCGTGGCGTGGATATAACACCTGTTGCCGGTTGCGGTAAACCTAAAATCTGACCTAAAAATTAATTTGAATTTTTTTCTTGTATCATGTGTTCTTTTTAAAGCATTTCTATCATTCCATGAGAGAAGAAGAGGGTCCCGGTTCAACGGGATCTGACTCTCATTATACTTACACAGAATAAATCAAAACACAAATAATTGAATTAAAAATAATAAATACAAACAGAGAAACACATTACTAAATGAACAAAACACAAATAGGTATGTAGTATCTGCTGCACGTCAGTTCCGAAAATGAACATAGCTGCTAACTGAGCATTTTGCCGATTATAAAGTGGCAACACATTGGGTGGACGAATGTGTCCGCAACTCCACAGTTTGTACAGTGACAACTACTAAGACATCAATGACCGTATGCAGTAAAACATTGCCAATGTTTGAGCTGGCAACACAAGATGGCGCAAGTGCCCAGCAGTTCAAAAGCAATGTTATGTTTTTCTTCAAGTTTCCCTACTAACATTGGTCAGATTTCAAATTATTCAGTAACTAAAGTATTTATTCTGTGATATAATTATTATTATTTTCTCTTATTTACTGTTGCTGCCGGTAACAGCGGTTAGATGGACGCCATGCTACTGCTTATTATTAATAATTATAAAACAAAAATAGTGGTGAGGAAATAAGAATATATTTCAAAGATTATTCCTTTGTTAGTAACTCGTTCAGTTTCCTGCAGCTCTCCCATATTTGAAGATACTACATTTCAAAGATTGCACACATTTTGTAGTATTGGCCCAATCCGTATTCCATAGTGGTGTGACTATTTTCTATTCGTGAATGTAAAGAAACCAGCTCGAAAGATCATCATTTAGACATAGTGATGGACACACATTATACTATAATAAACACATTGAAGACTTTTTTGTAAGTGCTTGAAGCACTTTTCCACTCCAGGAAGGGAGCAATGTCCTCATAGCATATTGTTTGAAAGAATTTATTTATAACAAAGCAGTTAAATAAGGCCTTTTATCATTAAACATGTTCATACTTATATTTACATTGTTTAAAAGCAATAAACATTATCAAACATGTTCCTGAAGGAACCTTACTTTCCCTTGAAGATATTGTAGCTTAATCTCCAATAATTATGTCATTATCATAAACATGTTATTGAAAGTGAGTTAAGAAAATAAATTGTACACTAAATTTTTTTATGTTTTAGTGTTTTTATAAAAAAGGTTTTTTGACAAAATAATGAATAAAAGTATACAATGTCTCATATATTAAATTAAAGAGAATAAAGGGGCTAAAATATGGTATATGACATGTCGACAAAATATTGTTGACTAAGTTGTAGCATAACAATGAACTCCACTAAATATCCCTGAAGTAAGTTAACGTTGAATAGAAGTCCAGGTCTGAAAGTGTTAAAATTAAAACAATAGTATAAAGGGCTTTTAAAAAGTTATTGTAGTGTTTTCAATGGAATATTTAAATGAAAGTACTTTTGTCCTCGATCCTATTCTCCCCAAACATACACCCACAGACAGACGCACGTGCGTGCACACACACACACCACTTCATAATGGATTGTGTTGTGTCTTTAAAAAGTTTGAAATTGTTGTAGATCATGTACATTATACCTGTATGCACAGTTTAATTTTAGCATTATGTAAATTGTTGTAATTCAAACTTAGTTTCCGCATTTTGTTACAGAAATGTGAAGACCTCAAATGTAAACAACAAACAATTGAAGAATTACAGCGTGAATATGCAATACTGAAAAGAGAATGCCAGGTACATTGACAGATAAGTAGGCCTACAGGCTTGATTTACTGAAACTAATATGGTCACTAAATGCAGCAGACAGTCATAACCGTCGATAATTAACTCTGTTCCATTTTATGTCTGCTCTGTGTGCACCATTAACAATTAATGTGTTGATCTTTTTGTTTTTAAAATTTGTATATATGTTGTTAACTGATTGCTACAAAGTTTGATGTCGCTCATCTTGAAAAATTCAAGTATAAAAAGAATGTTCTCATATATAAAAGCACATACACCATACACAGATTCAACCACATCACATCTTTGATTATTTTATCAGACAGTTGCT
Source organism: Magicicada septendecula (assembly GCA_034769895.1). NCBI lineage: Eukaryota > Metazoa > Arthropoda > Insecta > Hemiptera > Cicadidae > Magicicada > Magicicada septendecula. The sequence goes on along the minus strand of CM068371.1, from coordinate 62,884,759 downwards.
TTTACTCCTGTATGCACAGTTTGCCTTATAAAGTAGGCTAGATAAATATTGTTAAAATGGTCTGCTTGATCGTCGTAGGTATAGTGGAAACAAAAATACAATACACCAATTAAGTCACTAATCACACCTTTAATTTTTACAGTTAAACAGTTCGTAATTAACAACACAGTCTCTACAACAAATCAAATGAAAATTGTTCACACGCAATAAAATGTCTACTATAATTAAACACAATTGTATTACAATTATACCGTCCGATTATAAAACACCACTCTTAACTAATAACCACTTGAACGAGCACAGTAATATCGCTACTATAACTCTCGTACCGCACTCTCAATATCTCGCACTAATACTGACTGAATGTTGTTGAGTACTGGTATTTATACCGCCCCAAATTACTAGATTATTCCATAGTGCGATAGCGCCAGTATAGTTACGACGTAATTACTTGCAACCTTGACACAGTCCGTGCACCTGAGTGAAGTCTGGCACAGCCTAGAAAATGCGTCAACAAGCACGTACGCCACACACGTTACATTCCGGATCACTCTGGAACATTCGATAAACACATAGATTGTTCTGTGATGTCATAACACTGCCCCCTCCTTAAGCCCGTTCGTCCCGAACTGGCAAACCGTCTCTGAAGTAGTACTTAGCCAGGCGATCTAGGTGGCCAACCTTGAACTTTCACTGTCGTTTCTGTTGAATCCGATAAACAACATCGTTGATTCTTTTTTTCACAGTGTAGGGTCCTTCCCAGTTAGACTGAAGCTTAGGTGAGCGACCATGATGGCGCGCTTTGGGTTGAACAACCAGACCTGATCTCCTTCTTGGAAACACACACTATTGCTGCGAATGTCTTACCGAGTTTTCATTTTATCACTAGCAATCTTCAGCCGTCCTCTTACCAAGCGATTCATTTCTCGCAGTTGGTTTTCTAATTGCGAGGAATAGTTCTGTGGCGCTTGGGACTGAGTCTCAGGTGATCCGAACATTAAGTCCCCAGGAAGACGAATCTCCCTCCCAACACCAATTTTGCTGGAGTCATGCCGGTTGTGTCATGTACTGATGATCTATACGCCATGGGGAATAGTGATATATGTTGGTCCCAGTCTGTTTGGTTCTCGTCAACAACCTTCGAAAGATGCTGCTCAAGTGTCCTATTGAATCTCTCAACAATCCCGCCCGACTGAGGATGCAGAGGCGTTGTCCTGGTCTTTCGAATTCCAAGTAGACGGCATAATTCTTTAAACACTCCTGATTCAAAATTTCTCCCTTGATCCGTATGGATTTCCATAGGAGCTCCATAACGGCAACAGAAGTTGTGAACTAACTGCTTTGCCACAGTGGTAACCTCCTGATTTGGAATTGCATAGGCTTCCACCCACTTAGTAAAGTAGTCACCTACGACCATGATGTACCGGTTTCCATCGTCAGTAACTGGGAATGGTCCAACAATGTCTACGGCAATTCTCTTGAAAGGCAGTCCAACGTTATATTGTCTCATTTTTTCCCTGCTTCTGATTTGTGGCACATATTTCACACGTCCGAACCCATTCCTCGGGTTCGAAGATGAACCCATTCGTGTTGTGGTGAAGATGAAGCAAATAGAATCGCTTCCATATTTTGTCAAGGGTTTGGTAACGCCGAGATGGCCTCCAGATGTTCCATCATGCATCATCTTCAAAACAAAACTGCACTTGACATCGGGAAACTGTCAACTGCATGAGCACGTCTCGTCCATCTGCACTTTCCCAAGCCATTTTCATCAATCCGTTTTCTAAGATCAAAGATTCCCATTGTGCCGAGTAGCCCTTCAGCACTTTGGAACTACGGCAGATATCTTGCCAATCCGGGCAGCGACCTTCCTCTTTTGCTGTCAAGATTGGTCCAATGTCTTCGTCAGTCATCTGTTCTTGTCGACAGTCTTGTGTTGTCCAGCCGACAGCCAGAAAATCTACAGTGATGGCTTGAACATGTTCGCTTGAGTTTTGTTCTTCCTTTCTGTGGCAATGTCAGCAGTCTTCCGGGCACGGTCTTCGTGATAAGCCATCTGCATTACCATGCAGGCGCCCCCGTCGATGTTGTACCTTGAAGTTGTACTCTTGCAGATGTTCAAGCCACCTTGCCAACTGTCCTTCTGGATTTTTAAATCTTAAGAGCCATGCAAGCGCAGCATGGTCAGTACGTAGTGAAAACTCTCTTCCATAGAGGTATTTATGGAAGTGCTCCAACGCTCGGATGATTGCCAGCAACTCTCTCCTCGTGACGCAATAATTTCTCTCCGGTTTACAAAGTGTCTTGCTGTAATACACTATTACTCGTTCTTCACCATTTTGAACTTGAGACAAAACTGCTCCTAGACCAGTATTGCTTGCATCTGTGTCCACAATGTACTTTCCTTCGGAATCTGGGAAAGCGAGAATTGGTTGCGAACATAATGCAATTTTCAAAGTCCTAAATGCTTGATCATACTCCCTCGACCACTGGAAGTTTCGTTTATTTTCTGTTAGCTCATGTAGTGGTTTAGCAATAGTAGCGAAGCCTTTCACAAAACGTCTGTAATGTGAGCATAATCCCAGGAAACTCCGAACTTCGTGTTTACTCTTCGGTACTGGCCAGTCTCTTACGGTGTCTACTTTATTAGGATCCATGCTAACACCCGCTGCCGAAGCCAGATGGCCCAGATACTGTACTTCCTTCTGGAATAGAGAACACTTCTTCGGGCTCAGCTTCAGTTGGGCACCATGAATTCTAGTTAGAACCTCCTTAAGGTTTTACAAATGGTTTTTGAAAGTCTTCCTGATGACTATGACATCATCTAAATAAAGAAGGCAAGTTTTCCATGTCAGGCCTCGGAGTACTAGGTCCATCAATCTTTCAAATGTTGCCGGTGCATTACAGAGTCCAAATGGCATGACGTTAAATTAGAATAAGCCACTTGGGGTCAACAGAGCAGTCTTTTCCTTGTCTTCTTGATGAAGACCCATTTGCCAATATCCACTCTTCAGGTCCAATGTGGAAAACTACTGTGCTCTGGACAACGTGTTGAGTGTATCGTTGACGCGAGGTAATGGATAGCAGTCTTTCTTTGTAACGTCATTTAACCTCCGGTAGTCTACGCAAAAACGCAGCCCATTATCCTTCTTCGCTACCAGCACTACAGGAGAAGACCAAGCACTTGACGAAGGTTCGATTACTCCCTCTGTCAATATGTCTTGTACTAACCGAGACATTTCCTCTTGTTTAGATAATGGAGGCCTTCGAGGAGGTTGGCGTATCGGTGTTGTGTCCCCGGTATTGATGTCGTATTGCACAAGAGAGGTTCTTCCCAGTGACTGTCCCCGAACTGGAAAACAATCTTTGTATTCAAGTAAAAACTGTCTTGAGTTCTTTTACCTCACCACTTGAGAGGTCGTTAGAAGATCTTCAATAATTCTTGCAGTCCCTCTGGTAATTTGTCATTAACCGAAGCACTGGATCTTCGTTGCATCATTCCGGCTACCCAGGCCACAGGAGTCAATTTGCCTAGGAGTGTATTGCTTTGTAAAGTGATAGCTTGATCCAAAATATTTGCCACTCAAATAGGTACATTTCCGGTTTCGTCAGGTTTTACTAAACTTCTGGCAATTAGTATGCCCAGTATGCTGACTACCTGGGGTTCGAATATAGAGCGCTGGTTGCCCCTAGTATCTACCTCGGTTCTAACCATGATGATCTTTCGGAGTTTGGCGGAACAGTTACGGCCACTTGGTTTATGACGTCCATCGATTTTTCTGCTGTCGTCATTGTGGATAGCATTACCTCGTCGCCTTCGATTCTCAAGACATTGTTTTTGAAGTCGACTATAAATCCGTATGCGATCATAACGTCCACACCAAGAATTGCTTCATCCACAATGTCTGCAACAAGTACTTGATGATTAAACTCAAGTCGACCGAGGCGTAGATTCATCTCCACTTTTCTATACACTTTTACAGGCCGTCCAGTAGCTGTTCGCAAGCTGCAAGAGCACCAGAGCACTTGAGATCTTTCACCACGTCGGGGCGCACAATAGAAACTGTTGCGCCTGTGTCAACTGTAATTGAGATTGGCCTTTCTTGAAGAAATCCGATAACTACCAAGCTCCCGCTGTTTTTCTGAAATGTAGAAATTGCGTATTGTCTAGGGGCTTCGTTCCTCCAGTTAGTCAGCACACGCCCCATTGTACCAACTATTGCTCATTTCCCTGCTGCTGAATTCTAACCCGACAATCTTGTTATAGATGTCCAGGTTTCCCACATCTACAACACTTCGGTCTTCCATCCTTTCTTATTTTATTCTGTGGCGCCGACCAATGAGTCTCTCTTCCTTGTTCTTCTTCCTCATCGTCTGTGCCATCGCGATCTTTTAGTGCGCACTTTATGACTTGTCCAACCAGACGCTGATTTGGCAGCCTCAAATTCAAATTGCAAAGCATGTACCAGGGCGTCCGCACTGTTCTGGTGTCTTGCCATTCGTAACAACACTTGCTGTATTTTGTTATCTCGGACACCAGCAGTAAATGTCTGCATCGCAAAACTCGTTCAAAAATCTTCTGGCGCTTCAGGATAAGCCAGTCTAATTAGTCTGTCGATACTTGCTTCAAACGCTTGAAGGCTCTCCCCGGAATGTTGTTGCCTTGCTCTCAACTGGGTGCAGTACACATCTCGCAAATGTTTATCACCATACCGTAATTCTACAGCTTTTATCAATTCGGTATAGGTGTTTTGGCTGTTAGGTGGCACTTTCTGTAGTAATTCTGCCGCAGGTCCTTTTAATGCAAGAAAGAGGGAAACAGCTCTGTCCAATTATTTACGCATGCAGCAGCTTCAAATTGGCGGAGGTACGTTGCCCAGTGACTGCTTCCGTCAAAGGTTGGAGCTTTGACATGAACTGTCCCTACTGCAGGCAAAGTGACTTTCTCTGTTAACTTATTTTCTGTGTCTTATTCTGTCTTTATCACTGGTACAGTCTGTTCAGAAATTTGTTTTGGTTGAATCTTCATGCACTGTTAAACTTCACTTTTAATTTGTTCTCTTATGTTTGCCATTGAGTTTTCTACTGCAGATATTTTTGTTGACATAGCTTCTTCCACAGTCAGAACAGATTTTTCTACTTCAGATATTTTTGTAGACATCAATTCTTCAACACTCGAGACAGATTTTTCTACTTCAGCTATTTTTAATGTCACTGATTCTTGTACCTCCGATATTTTAGTAACTTGTTTATTAAGCTCACCTTGTAGGAGACCCAATTCTGCGGTACTATGTTCTTGCATCTGTTTCTGCTCCTGTATTAATGCTTTGATGTCTTCTGTTTCACACTTTCGTTCCTCTGCCTCCTGTCATTGTTTTTCTGCTTCTTGCACCTCCTGTCTGCATTTCTCATCCTGTTGTTTTTCTGCTTCTTCCGCCTCCTGTCTGCGTTTCTCGTCCTGTAGTTTTTCTGCTTCTTCCTGTGTCTGCTGCAGCAGTGTTTGTAAAGCGTCCATCATCTGACTGGGATCCATGTTTACCGATTAATTATGAATCACACTCGTCTTGTACAAAGTGTGTACTGTTTCCACTGTTAACCATTTTATCCCAGTTCTGACACCACTGTTACGATGGTCTACTCAATCGTTGATTGTAGGTACAGTGGAAACAAAAATACAAGACACCAATTAAGTCACTAATCACACCTTTAATTTTTACAGTTAAACAGTTCGTAATTAACAACACAGTCTCTACAACAAATCAAATGAAAATTGTTCACACGCAATAAAATGTCCACTATGATTAAACACAATTGTATTACAATTATACTGTCCGATTATAAAACACCACTCGGATTATAAAACTAATAACCACTTGAACGCGCACAGTAATATCGCTACTATAACTCTCGAACCGCACTCTCAATATCTCGCACTAATACTGACTGAATGTCATTGAGTACTGGTATTTATACCCCCCCCCAAATTACTAGATTATTCCATAGTGTGATAGTGCCAGTATAGTTATGACGTAATTATTTGCAACCTTGACACAGTCTGTGCACCCGAGCGAAGTCTGGCACAGCCTAGAAAATGGGTCAACATGCACGTACGCCACACATGTTACATTCCGAATCACTCTGGAACTTTCGATAAACACGTAGATTATTCTGTGATGTCATAACAATATTTTTTAATACCTAAATATTGGGTGAATTCAACAGACCTCTTTTGAGATGCTCATGAACCACTACTTGAGCATCACTGTGCCAGAGATTTGATATGCAATATCTGCTAAATCAGAGATTTTGTTTATTCACTCTATAACCAGCGTTTCCCCAACTTTTTAGCCCACAGCGTGCTACAAGTAAATAGTCAGAAGCCGCAGCACACTATCTCCCTCTACATACCAACCCCTTCACCATCTATACCTTTGTATGACGTTTTTAAAATTACACTGTAGATAATATACCATAATAATGAATGTTACTTACCTCAGTACCACTTGCTGTTTGCCAGTTACGTCAGTTGACTTTTCTAACTGTGACGCACATTTATCAACAAACTTAGATTTTTGTGACTTATACAATTACAAAAACTTTGATACACATTTTCTCACATAACTTCCGCTCTTTATTAAATTAATTTCCAATGTTAGCTTCAAGACAGGACTATTGAGTACATAAGCAAACAATTTTCTGATATCTTTTTTTTCTGAGTTAGACACTTTATTTTATATTTTTTATTATTTTTCCAAAATTTTGCGCCACACAGTTTGGGAAATGTTGCTCTATAATCTGTATTATGTTAACATAAAATTGATTACATGTGTGCTAAGTAAACGTAATAAAATTGCTTGTACTGTAATATGCTGTCTAGTGTCCACGCGTGTTTGTTTCAGACAAAGGCAGCTGACCAGAATGAAATTCGGGCATTGCAGTGTAAGGTGAAACAACTGAACGCAGATCTTGAGTCAGCGCGTAGGAACGGACAGTGTCATGCGGACTTTCTTAATGAGGTTAGGTTCTCTGCCACGATTTATAAACACACACACACACACCTGTTCAGTTACCAGCGTGCTAAAATGTTGAAAAATTAATATTTTAACAGCAACATGTTAGTTAAGAAATTGCATGTAAGTAAATAATAAGTGAAATAGAAGATGTAATGGCTGATGATGATTGTGTGTGTGTGTGTGTGTTCACAATTTATTTAAAGTTGTGAAAATCAATTTCCTAATACCATGCATTGTAATCCATATTATGCCTAAACGTAAAAACAAAAGTAAACTTTACAGTTCAACAATTATTCAATTAAAAACTGACACGTCTGTAGAAAACTGCAGGATGAACAGGATTCGCCAGGTTTGTCTCTTATTTTATTACCACAAGATAGTTACCTGTTATGTGATATGGTATCATTAGTGATTAAGCTAAGACAAAAATGATACACAAGTACACCAGTAAACATATAAAACCACAGAAACTAAACATTTGTTGGTAAACTTTTGTATCAAGAGATTTAAATAATCAAAATAGGAAGCAATTACAATCATTTTAGGCCTTTGTAATTACTATCGAAAGTTTCAAAACAATTATTCAGAATTAACGGCCAAGTTCCAATATCAACTATCCGCCAAAAATAAATGGAGATGGTGTCAAGAACAAGACGAGACTTTCCAGCTAATTAAAGACAAATTTGTAGAAGTAGTGATACTCCATCATCCAAATTTTAACCACCCTTTCTTCTTAAACTGCGATGCCAGTAATATCAGTCTGGGAACGACCTTGTACCAAGAGGACGAAAATGGCAATCATCTCGTTATTAGTTTTGCTAGCAGGACACTGAATCAGTGTGAGAAAAACTATAACGTAACAGAAAAGGAATTGCTCAGTGTGGTGTTTGCCTGTGGAAAATTTCGTACTTATATATTGGGATATCCAGTGACAGTCCGTACAGATCATAAATCCATATCATTCTTAAGGAGGTGTAAGTTAAGCCACGGTAGACTGACCAGGTGGATACTTGCCCTGCAAGAATATAATCTACAGTGGGAATATATTCCAGGGAATAAGAATGTTGTAGCTGACGTGTTGTCATGGGTGGATTTGGAAAATCAGACATTTGAGGGGGAGAAGGAGAGCATACTCAAAATTTACAATATCATCAGGGACAGGTCCGATTTGGAGGAAGTGGTACGGAACATCAGAATACACCAGCAGTCCGATCCAAAGCTAAACAATATTCAAAATCGTCTAGCAGATCAAGATGACACAGTAACAAAATTTTATTGTATACACAATGGGGTATTATTTATTAAAACATCTCTTGATGAGGAAATCTGGAAGATAATAATCCCTACTAGTATTGAGAAGGAAATCATCCTGACTACCATATCCGATATGGCCATATGGGGGGCATGAAAGTAGTAAAGGCATTAGAGGAAAATTGCCATATAAAAAATATTAATCGTAAGGTAAGAAGGTATATTAAGACTTGCTTTATTTCCCAGTTAGTAAAATCCAACAATGAAAAGAAAGAGGGTGTAATGATACCTATTACATCACAGAAGAAGCTGGAAAAGGTTTTCTTGGATATATGTGGGCCATTTCCCCATTGTGGCAGGTGCCATCGATATAAATATATTATAATAATGATGGACCATTTTACTAAGTTTATAAAATTATACCCGGTTAACCGAGCAACCACTTTGAAAGTTTTGGGAGTGATTACCAATAGGAAAACCTATGTCAATCATTACCGATCATGGGACTCAATTTAAAGGGAGAAGATGGAGAGATACTTTATTGGCACTAGGTATCAAGACCTATAAAACATCTGTTTACCACCCCAGTAGTAATCCGGCGGAGAGAGTGTTGAGAGAGGTAGGAAGGATACTTTGAACGTACTGCCACCATCAACCGAAAAAATGGCAAGAATATCTATTAGCCACAGAAGAATTCCTCAATTTAGCCCATCATCCAGCTATAGGGATTACACCGTATACTGCAATGCATGAGAAACCATCTCCCCAAGAGATACAAGAGATTATTGAATTTCCTACCAATAATGAATATAAATTTGACCAGATAAAGTTTTATAATAAATTGGCTGAGGACCAGGAAAGGCGAAATAACAAATATAAAAAAGCAATTAAAAAGGTGTTAAAATACAAAATCGGAGAAAAAGTATTACTTAAGAACCGGGAATTACCCAGTACTATGGAAGTGATTACTAAAAAATTATTACTGCTGTATACCGGACCATATGTGATTACTAAAGATAATAACAATAACACTTATGAGTTGAAAGATATTAATTCACAAAAGATAAAAGGCACGTATAATCAGCTATCAATAAAAAAATATTTTGATGACAAACCATAAAAATTCTAAAAAGAAGTAAGGCCATCTTACAGTATATTTCAAGGAAATTATTTTGAATCAAATAAGAAAAGAAAAGAAATAAAATATCAAAATTCTAAAAAGAAGTAAGAACATCTTACAATATATTTCAGAAAGACATTATTTTGAATCAAATAATAAAGAGAAGGAATAAAAATAAAATATCAAAAGTCTAAAAATAATAAGGACAACGTATGTCAATAAATTGAATGAAATAATTTTACATAGAAAAAAAATATATCCATGAAAATGATCAGCATTATAAGAAGAAGGTACACCAGTGATTTGAATGAACCAGTTCTGAAGGGTAGCATAGAAAACAATTATCACAACTCTGAAGGCTAAATAGTGACAACTAACAACAACTATGTAAATGAAATAACTCTAGAAACAAAGATGTTACGGAACTTTTAAATGGAAAAGGGAATAAAAGACCAGATTGTCTATATGTTTCAAATATTATAATTTGATGAAACCCACAATGAAAATAATGTTATAGAAGAATGAATAGGAGAACCAATTAACCAAAACAAATAAGGATCAGGTATTAAGACCAGACATTATGCCATGAGCAATAGAATAATTGATTAAACAACAAATGGGAAAAAAAATAATAAAATATATGCTACTCACAGTGTAAACAAGAAGCAGGTTGTACAAACAACTAACAAAATTAAAAGGAATTCAAAAAAGAGGATGAATGGATATTATGCAATATACCTAGTGATACATAATATAAACTGAGCTTTAAAATGTAAAGGAACCATATGGATAGAAGTATTAATTAATCTGAACAATTATGAAGTGATGATTCGAAGGATGTTTATTATTAGTCGAAATAGACTACTTTTTATAATTTGTATTTTATGACTGGATGTAGATAATTCCACCAGTTTTTATAATTGAGCAGAGATGATAGTGCCTCTGAGCTCAAATAAGTGAAGTATGGTCAGCAGAGAATGTAGCCAAAATGTGCCACTCTGAACTGTTCCAGCTCACATGTTAGGGAATGTTAGGGAGTGAATATCCCAAGGAAGAAGCACCAAGTAAGAAAAGAAAAATATATAATATTAATAATAATAATATAAATCAGAGTAAAATGACTATGTAATAAGAGTGAAATAAAAAATGAAACAGAAAATATACATGTCAACTTAGAGCTCAACCATAAAGAAGCAGGTATATAAGTGTATAAAAAACCAAGAATATAATAAAGACAAGGGTCAGAAGCAATTATTTCATCCATACTAAGCGTATGATCTGAACTAATCACTTTTACAGGAGGGCATATGTAGCATAACGGAAATTTTGCCTTATTTTACAATTATTATACAATTATTTACATTATTAATATGCCACATTAGCCTCCTTTGACATTATAAACCTGAACACAAACATCCCCATCTCTGAAACAATCACCATCCTACAAAACAAACTCAAACAGAACAACACACCAGACGAACTTATCAACGAAATAACAGAAACTCTGAACAGTATCACAAAACAAAACTACTTTACTTATAACAATAAATACTACACACAGAATGATGGCTTACCCATGGGCTCCCCCATATCCAGCATTCTAGCAGAAGTCTTCCTCCAACACTTAGAAAAAACAAAAATACTCACAAACAATGACAGACACTCACATAAAATACTATATTGGCACAGATACATTGATGACATTCTAATACTATACAGGGGAAACAAAAGACAATGTGAACAGTTACTAACGCCAATAAACAAAATACATAAAAACATAACCTTTACTGCCGAATACGAACACAACAATACCATAAACTTCTTAGACCTCTCCATCACAAAACTAGAACACAGGCACAAATTCAGTATATACAGAAAACCAATTACAACTGACACACTAATACACAACACCTCCAATCACCCAATACAACACAAACTAGCTGCCTTCAGAACCATGATACATAGACTTAACAACATTCCCTTAGATGAAAAAGATTACAAAGACGAACTAAACATGATGAAATATCTAGCAGAATCTAACAGATATGACAGAACAATAGTCAGTAAACTCCTACACAAAACAAACAACAGACAAAGACAGAAAACAACAAATTCATAACACTAACATACATCAACAAACAAACTGAAAAAATAGCCCACAAATTCAAAAAAGCAGGATACAGAATCGCTTACAAAACTACTAATAAAACAGAACACACACTATCAAAACACACACACAAAGCACAAAACAAATTCGATCTACCCGGTGTTTACAAGCTAAATTGCTCAAATTGCAGTAAATTCTACATAGGCCAGACAGGACATAGCTTCAAACAGAGATACATTGAACACACAAAGGCACTCCACTCCACTACAGAATCCACCTTTGCAAACCACCTCATTGAAGCAAACCACACATATAAAAACATCGACAATAACATGAACATTCTACACGTACACACAAAAGGCCGAAAACTAGACACTCTAGAACAACTGGAAATATACAAACACACAAAAACAAATAAAAACGACATCCTAAACGAACAGACACAATTCAAATCGCACGCATTATTCGAACATATCTCACCCACACACACAGCATCGATCTTTCGAAATTCGATTTCGTCACCCACAACAAGACGAACAGCGCTACCTTCGGCAGCCTCTGAAGAAGCCTTTTAAAGGAGAAAACCGGTTAAGGCTGTAAGGTAAAACTTTTTGCTTTTACTTATAAAAAACCTAGTGTTCCGAGTTGTTAAAGTAATAGTGATATTTAATTAAGTAACGGACACGTCATGGACAACGAAATCCAAGAATATACAGTCAATTGAGAACAAAATGTGTTAAACCATATAGGATGATTATTAGCCCAGTAATATAATCAGTATACCCAGTAAGATAAGGAGGAGTAAGGAAATACAGCTAAGAACAAATTAATTAAAATGAAAAATCTCCACGCTACCAAAACCTATTTTAAAGACAGAACACTCTATCAAAGTAAACCAAAATAAATAAATGAAATTAAACTATAGTTGTTATACAAATTTAGAAACGCATATGAAAAAGTAAGAGAATACAATACCAGTAGTCTGATCTAATGTAAAGTTAATTATGAATAAAACAGTGTATAATTAAGGGGAATGCCCCAAACCAGTTTTGAGAGGACAGCAAAAGACTGTAATTAGGCTAAGACCGTGATTTGTTTATTTGTTTAGTTATTATAGTTAATTATTATATTGGTATTCAAAACATACTATGTTGATATTAGTATATACTAGATGTTAGAGAATAAGTGTTTATTGTAGTTAAAGAATATTAGATTATGTCAGAATTTTGTTAAGGAAGGAAAGGCAATATATTAATTCAAATGTCTTATAAATAGTGAATCAAAAAAGATAATCATAATAATGTGAAATAATTATAATATGGATAGGAAAAATGAAAATTGATAATCATGCCAAATTCAACTTTAACCCTGTAATCAAATCAGAGGAGATAAATTAGATCAAATTGATATAAATTATTCCCTTTAGCATACAAATACTTTATTATAATTATCACAACAACCTATAGTAGTAATTAAAAGAGTCAGAGGGTAAAATTGACTTAAATAGTGATGGTACAAGATAATGCCTAAGCAGTAAAGCAAGTACAAGTAAAATGTAAATAAATCAGTAAATGTTTAGTATAATGACAAAGTGATGAAGGCAAATTATAATGATTTAATTAGTGATCTTATTTGAGGACAATGGTAACATAAAACATAGTGTAAACCATTTAATGGGTAATTATGTGAATCATGATAAGGCCTAGAAGTAAATGTCAAGGAATGTAACTTTTGAGTTTAATTCAAAACAAACTAGGTCATGTTTAGTATTAATTGGTATAAAATCAAAGCAGGAATATAGTTATATAATTAAAATTTCATAAAAAGACTAAATAACTAAGTTATAGCCAGTAAAATATAAAAAATGTCATTTATTTCTATAAAACTGAATTGGGAATAAGTCAAACAGCTGATAGTGAACAATGAAAATACAACCAAAATCTTACAGGATTTTCTATATGAAGAAACAAATATAGTTAGTTGATTGTTAGACTACAAGCAGAACAGACATGTTAGAGTATTGGGAAGAAATCTGAATTAAACTTTTAACTAACTAAAACCAATATGTACTATGGAAATATGAAATAATGAAGTACATACAATAAATCAGCTAATCCAAGTTAATTAATCATTGGAAGAATAAAACATATTTAAAACATACAAACTAACTATCAGAACGAACGACTACAAGATAATTATAAATCTAACCTAATCTATGAACAGCAACTGATTTGAAGAAACCATTTCAACACTACATACGTATTACCGAACGAAATCCAGTGGAGGACGAAAATCAAACACTACAACTTGGAAATCTTACAATAACTACATCACAGAAGATGAATTTATCAACTACTGCACTTTATTGAAGTAAAATCTCAGAGAAAGATCGTTAGCGTGGGACAACGTATGGAGGCAGTCATCTTGTAATTGCAACCAGCCCGAGACGAAGAAGGCGTGACGTCAGCACACTCAGCTGGCGGTTCGAATATCTTTTTACTATATACAGTAGAACTTGGCTAATTCGAAGCTGAAGGGACCAGTAAAAAATTCGAATTATCCAAAAATTCGAATTAGGAAAGTTTTAATAAGGGTAGAAAAATCAAATCAAAAACCGAAATTCAGTAAAGCAATATGTTCTTTATTAAACAATTTCCTTATACATATGTATTACAAACGTATAAAGACGTTTCAGTACAAAATATAGCATTTACAGTTTTTTAAAAAAGCTAGAAACTTTTGATTGCATATTGCAATTAATACACTGAGTTGTAGTAAACTCTTCAAGTTTATTAAGTGCTTGGAAAATAGCGTCACTTACGTTCTGCTGTCCTTCAACAGACCGTCTCAAGTCTTGAATGTAATTTGATGCCTGTGAATCCGTTGGAATCAGTATCTCTGGAAGTTCTAGCTGGTCCCCTTCTTCATCTGAAGATGCACCATCATTTCTTTTGTTCATAACATCAGCCACGATCTCCGCATCTGTCTGTTCACCGCACACCGCCAAGTCTTCATCCATGTTTAAAAACTCTTCGTAACGAATGCCTGCGTCATGTCCAACATCATTCCAGTTATCCGCAGTGGGTACGACTTCTCTAGCAGCTTTATTCTCCTCTTCACCTTCAATGTGGCAGAAACCACCTTTACGAAAGCAATTAGCAATTGTTTTTTGCGTAACTTGGTCCCAAGCACTGTTGCACATGCGGGCAGCTTGAAGGATCTTAATCTTGATAGTATTTTCGTGCTCATCTAATTAAGCACCTGACAGAATGTTTTGGACCACAAGCTGTCTAAAAAATACTTAACATTTTTGGTTACACCTTGGTTGAACTACTGAAGTCATGTTTGGGGGGAAAAACACAACCTTTACATTTTCCATCACAAGAATAGTGTTGTGCGCTCTACAGTTGTCAATAAACAAGACGATTCTTCTGTTTTGATTCCGAAATTGCCTGTTGATTTTCAAAAGCCATCTTTCGAAAATTTCACCTGTCATCCAAGCTTTATTGTTTGATTCATATTCAACTGGTTTTGTTTTTACATTTTTGAAACAACGTGGGTTAGCTGACTTCCCTATCATTAGCAAAGGCAGTTTTTCAGAGCCATCCATGTTTGCTCCGACTAAAAGTGTTATGCACTCCTTGCTGTGTTTGCCGCCACTAGAACTTTCTCCTTTAAAAGCAAGTGTTTTGTCGGGGGTGCATTTGAAGAATAAGCCCGTCTCGTCTACGTTAAAAATGTCTTTAGCGTCTCTATCAGAAATCAATTGCAACAAATCGTCTTTCCATGAATTTGCAGCTTCAACGTCAACAGATCCACTTTCCCCACAAACAGTTTTGAAAGACATGCCATTCCTTTCTTTAAAACCATCGAGCCAACCAGTGCTGGCCTTAAAATCATTTTTCCCTAAGCTAGATGCGAATTCCTCAGCTTTGGCTCTGACAAGGGGCCCACTGACTGGAATTTTTTGTCCCTTGCTTGCTTAAACCACTTCACTACACATTCATCTACGTCAGAATTTTCTGGTCCTCGCGCTCTTTTCCTATCTTTGTCGCTGGCTTTACACACACTATTCAAAATCTTCTCTTTATTTTTTAGTTGTAAGTTTTGAATTATCTAACTTGCCTTCCCTGACTATTTCGACAGTTCAAAGAATCCATGTTCATTAATAATTTAATTTGAAATAATTTTGGAATATGTATTAATCGACCTGAGATCAAGTCTCGACTCCGAGAGCAATAGTCGACGCAAGTCGAACAATCGCATTGATCCTAATAAACATAATTATTTGTTTTAAATTGTCGTTTTATTGATTAGTTAAGAACTAAATTAAAATACATTAATTATCAATTTATAAACGAGGACTTCAGAAGGAAAAAGACGAGCAGAAGAAGAAATAAAGACACTGAATTGACCGCTACCTTCAATCGATTTGGCTACGACAATCTATTTAATGCGGAGAAACAAATATTTCTTCACCAAGTCATACCTAATTACTAATTATTATTTTAATTAATTGAATAATAATAATAATAAAAATAATAAAAACACTTAACATAATTAAATAATAAAATTGATATAAAAAAATAAAAATAAAAATTGTATTAAACAATAAATAAAACCACAAAACCAGAATTTATTTGTTTTATTACAATATATATATACACAGGACCTGTTCTAAAAAAGATTTCTTCTGTTTCAGTACTTGATCATCATAACATTCACTATCTTTCATTTTTTTTGACAAATATATACATATATTCCTTGTGCATTAATAACATTAATTAAAAAAATAATATTAAAAATGTAAATTAATCAGACCATTTAAGAAGTGGATGCCTTTTAGCACAGTTAATAATTAATCACAATTAAACATCCCTTAGACATGTTCTCACACAATTTTACTCATTATAATTTTGAAAACTATAAGTTTATATTCATGTCCTTTTTGCTTTAAAAAACTGTAAAGTGTAGTAGTTGTTGAGTTTTTATAAATGGAAACTTCCCACCTGTATTTTTTTTTAATGCTGATTCCCGTTAAATCCTGTGATGATGGTTAATAGTGGTGCTGGTAAGTTGGGAAGTGGGTACTCATCCTCCTTCTGGGCAACTGTCCTCCTGGTGTTCTGGAGCACGTGTGTGTGTCTGACAGCGTTGTGGGAGCTTTCCAGTGGACATCTCTGCCGATGGTGACGGATGTTCAGTTCACCATCTCAGCTTTTCCCCTTCTCTCGGCTGATCGAGGACCCTGAGTCACTTTATGGAATTACAAACTCATAGTAGATGAAGAGATTTTTTGCCCTGCCATCAGATCTTGGAAGTACCCAGTCGGAAGTATTTAGATGAAATGAGAGTGAATCGCTAGTGTTGCCCGCCCAGCAAAACTAGTTACAAATTGTTAAACGTTTACCGAAAACAGCTGATTCTGGTTGCTGTATTAATTCGCTGCAGTGCTCCATGGCCTCTCTGAGTTACGTCGCGGCAGCGCGGCAACCTTGATTTACTGATCAAGTGGGCGTTGTCTCCGCAGGGCGGCATTTCAAATTTAAACCATGCCAGGATATCTCAAGTCCCGGCACACCCTCACCCCAAAAGGGCAACCTGGTTGCCCCAAAATCAAATCAAACCACAGCCTCTTGGCTGCCCTATCATTACCACCACAGGTCTATTGGCTGCCTTGGGAAAACTCAGAAAAAATACCACTCTTAGGAAGACAGAGGCTCAGAGGGAAAACAAAACAAGAAGAAGGAAGAATTGGAGCATGTGGGTGCGTGTGTGGCTGAGTGTGTATGTGTGTGAGTGTGCGGTACTTCATGCTGACCTGGCCAGGGCCAGCACCCAGAGATGAGAGACAGAAGAAGAAAAGAAGAAAGACAATAATTGGGTGCACCCTAGAGCTCTGACCTCCTAACTAATTCGTTGAAGTGAGGAGTTGTTTCTAGCATTTTTTTTCTATTAAACATTAACCACATTCCCAGAGCACTTAGTCTGTCCTCTTTAAAATTGTGTTACGTGTAAATGTTTTAATACGTTTGAGGGTGAGAAACATTGTTCACTTTCTGCTGTAGTCATAGGAGTTGTACAAATAATTTTTGATAGTTTTACCAGTTTGGGAAAGACAGTAACTAGATTATTTTCATATAAAAAATTGAATAGAACCAATGTGCCAGTTGCCTTTGCGAAGTATAGAACTACTTCTGCTGTAAGTCTGCTGTACAGAACTACCAGTTCATATCTTAATGGAATTGCATTTAAATTAAATTGTTTAGTATCAATTTGTAACTGTGTTTCTGGGAAGATAAGATGATGTTTAGAGAACAGGGTTGGTTGCAACAAAACTTCTGTTGCTGAATGGTCTGAAAGTGAAAATCTGTCATCTATGTTGGTCACTATTATGTCACAAACTTCTTTAGCTGCAGTCTTCTTACTTTCATCAAAACATGCCCTTTTTGGATTTTGAGATGATTCTCCAAAAATCATTTGTTGTAGACAGGATGGCATCAAAGTCAGTATAATCTCTTGACATTTTGGATGTGTGACTTAAATGAGGTAACATACTGGTGCATAGGAGTAACTTGGGAGGGGCAAGGGGGGCACTCCCCCCCAATGTTCCGAGCATTATAAAATTTTGTTTCCAGTTGTTATAAATAAAAACTAACAAAAGACGTGTTTTGGAACACCGTAATGAAATAATAAGCGCAGCTGTAATTCTAAAGAATTTGCTCTCTTTACTTTCCTCTCTTTGTCACACATATTCTTCTGAGTCATCATCTCTGTGCTCGGATTGTTTACTGTTTGATTCCAGATCATCGCTGTTTTCAGTTCAGCAGAATTTTGCAAACACTACAGCCCAGTATAAAAGAGAGCGGTATGGTAGGGGTAACAGACTCGGCAGTATGAACAAAGCTGGCTTACTGTGCAAGACGTCGATGGCTTTGTTCACGAATCTTAAAAGACAGTCATTTGGAACTGTTATTTGTTAATGATTACTGATACAAGTGCGGTCAGTTGCTTGGTCATGTATGTAGTCCGTTAAAGTACATGTCGCTTGTCTCTTTCTTAATTCGTTATTGTTGTGATTGTTTTGGTTTTCTGTGTTCCTAAATTCTGAGAAATGGGAGATAAGAAACGCAAAGGAGTAACACTGCTTAATTTCTTTGAAAATTTTCTGACTGACAATTCGAAAATTTCGTTGTATTGTGACTGATTCGGCTTACTGCTACTACTGCCGAGCATTTTGTGCCAGTGTGCCTAAGGGAGAGGATGCGTTTATAAAAACTGGGTATAAGAATTGGAAGAACTGAAATTGTTTATGTTTATAGGCCTACAGTATATTTTTTCTAGGTAAACATACTTGGAAATACAACTTATGAAGAAAGGTTTGTTGATGATTAAAAAATGAAATTGTCCCTCATTTACTAACTAAGAATTGTTTCTAAACTTTCTAATTTGTATATAATATATTTTATTAATTTTATTATATAGATGGTCTCACTACCATCTATATAATAAAGCTTGAATTTATGAAGCTTTACCCTCCCCCCCCCCCAAAGTTAGGCCCATGTACTGGTGTGTTTCAATACTGTCAATTTCCACTTGCTGTAGTAAATGTCACAGGCTGGCGTAATGTTGTTGAAAAATGTTAACCAAAAAATAAAATCATCATTATTTAATGTGTTTTTCAGTCCTAATGCTTTCTGGACAGTTGACTTGTCACTCTCATCATCATCTATGCTTTTTTCAAGAGCAACAGAAATATCATTTTTATGAATAAATACTGTTATCACACAATGGAATTTAAAATTCCACCTGATAGTAGAACATTTTGGGAGACGTTTCTTTACTACTTCATCAAGTATGGCAGTTCGTTTAGAAGACCTTAAAAAAATGTTGTAAAGCCATCTAAATTACAGAAAAATATTTTTACGTGTTTAGTTGATGGGCATACCAATGTGTGTACTGGGCGTTTTCGTACACAGCTTTAACTTTTGCTTGAACATCGTTGTGTTTTCCACTCATTGCTGCTGCCCCATCATAACTGTAAGCAACAACTTTACCAGGCATCTTATTAAGTTATAATTTTGCTAGTTCTTCAAAAACAGTATTACTAATACCTTCTGCAGAGTTATCTTGTGCACTGACAAAACTGATAAACCTCTCATCTAATTTTCCATTCAATTCATACCTCACAACTAACACCATTTGTAACAGAGTGGCACAAACGGATGTTTTATCTGCTTCAATCGCAATGTAATCAGTTTTATTTATTTCTTTTTTTACTAGTCCAATGCACACTGTGTAAATATAATCAAAAATTTCAGGTTGAATTGTTTTAAAAAGGCCAACAAAAACCCTAGTGTTGGTTTTTCAATATGCTCTCTTAAGGTGCTATCTAGGCCCGCCATTTGTTTTTTCTAATAAATAATATATACAGTGTGATGGTACAAACTGGGTCACAGGTAAAAAGGGGTTCAGAGTTTTTAATCATGTCAAAATTAAGAAACAAAACCAGTTTAAGAGAACAGTGGCAAAATGCGACGTAAGAAACCTGGGTGTGTATCGTAAACAAGTGAGACGACGTCTATTTTTAACTGTGTCTAGCCAGAGCAGAGCCGATCTAACCCTATAGGGGCACCAATATTGTAATTATTGAATGGTGTCACAAAAACGTCATGGGCCAAACCTTTGTTTATCTAATATTGGAATTCAGGATGGGCATCGCCAAGCCTTAAAATTTGCCAGCATGGAATGTCTAGCATGGAGGGAGTATCACGTGACCCACAAATATATTGGCCGCACCGAGACCAAAATCGTGCTGTTTCGACCAACATTTTATCCCGGCCGGGTGTATATAATCTAAGTCCGCGGACAAAACTTTGTTTTTGGACTCTAAACAGCAAAAGATGTAATTAAATAAGTAAATTCAGTATCAACAAGTGTCGACAGTGAGTGACAAATAAATTAAACACTTAAAAGCAATTTCGAACAGTTTTAACGAGTGTACGAGGAAAGTGCGTACCAGGAAGGATGTGTCACAAGGAGTAATGAAAATCAGCTAAGTACAGAATCAGATTGATCAGCCCACAATTAATACTTCTATCATTCAGAAAATGACCTTCTAAAAATGAGATCTCAAATCTAGAAAGGGGTGGGAGATGAATGAGAGAGAGAGAGATAGAGAGAGAATGTATAGTACTGGTTAGTCCTTAAGTAGAAAATAAGTTTTATTTTGAGTATAATAATTAAGTTTGTGTAGGAAAATCATTTGTTTCATCACCCATAAGTGGGGTAATATTGGCCATTATAACAAAGAAATGAAAATACATAAAAAAGTGTGTCTATTTCAAAATGACCACGTGTTAGTGTAAATTATTAAGTCGCTACCTCAATCTGTTTGCACCATTCAACACTCGCTTAACGAATTCTGGAGTTTCTGGATACAGGGAATCAAAAAGGTAGGTGAGACAAAAAGGTAGGTGGTAAGTAGTTTGTAAGGTTACAATTGGTGCCATGACCAGGATTTTCGCGTAAAGTTTATGTGGAATAAGCCTGAATTGAATGAACGGAAACAGACTGAGAAAAGATGAAGTGAAATTTTAGGTTAAGACGTTCAAAAAACACGTGGTCTGAAAAATTTCTATATAATAAAAGTAAACACTCATTAAGCATCTCAATATTAAATTAAACTGTAATAGATATTTTGATTAAAAATAAGTTAAATACTGGACTGTATAATGAAATGATTTTTGGTAAAGGCATATTAGTGAAATTAGCGTGTGTGTGTGTGTGTGTATATATATATATATACACGTTGCGTATGTGTGACTAGGTTATGTTTGGTAATGTAAAACTGGGGAGGTTATTATTTGTTTATTTTTATATATGAGCGATAATTTTATGTAGTGGGTATTTGAAGTTAATGTGAATAATTATTGAGTAATACAAAGGGTATTATATAAAAATTTCGTAAGCATGGCTGAGGCACAAGAAACCGAAATAGGCACATGGGAGGAATTCTTGGACGGGTTCTGGAGGTTTATGGAAAAAATGACTGATGATGATTGGCATAAATTTAATGATGGTCTTAAACAAACCCCTGGATTACACCCTTTCTTGAAAGAGCATAGTGATAAACACTGC
Source organism: Magicicada septendecula (assembly GCA_034769895.1). Lineage (NCBI taxonomy): Eukaryota > Metazoa > Arthropoda > Insecta > Hemiptera > Cicadidae > Magicicada > Magicicada septendecula. Next base: position 62,863,128 of record CM068371.1, on the reverse strand, counting down.
TAATGATAATAAAAAACGAACTGAAGAAGTAAGAGTGTAAACAAGAAAGTAAATCAAATCAAGTAATGGATAAGAAGGTAAGTGAAAGTAACATAGTTGAAGTGGTAGTGTTAGAGAATAAAAAAGTGAATAATGATTATAGTGCAGAGAGTGTAGTGGGGGTAGAAAATGGTAGAGAGACAGATCAATTAAACGAGAATAAAGACGATCAAGTAACAAATAAGAAGGTAAGTAATGATAATAATGACACGACGATGAAGAGACAACAAAGGGTTAATTTGTCTATTGAGAGTAAGGAGAGTGATGAATATGTCGCTGCGTATAAAGAAAAGTGGAAGCAGCAGGACAAATAATTTGAAGAATATCTTGATAACTGGCGTAATGAGAAGACAAAAGAGATTAACGAGTTAAGAAAAGAAAATGAGAAAAGAAATGGGAGATGGCTGAATTACAAAAGGAATGGAGAAGAAAACTAAATGAAGGGTGGAAACAAATTATAGATAGATCAAGGGAAGAGCTCAAAAGGGGGGATCTAAGTGAGTGGTACAGGCAATATTTGGAGGAAACTATTGAGGAAGTGGAAAGGGAAATAGTTACAGGTGAGTGTAAGGAAAATGAAAATAATCAGATAGTAGATGACAAGGTAAGTAAAAGTGATAAGAATCACGATATCACAAGTGATAATGGTGACATAATTGAAAACGTAGTGATAGAGAATAATTAATGATAGTGGAGGTAATAATGAGGACAATACTTTTACAAACAATAGTGTTAGTGTAAGTGCAGTGGAGATAAAAGACGAAAAGGTAAGTAATATGGTTAATACAAGTGAAAATACAAATGATAATCATCATGATGACAAGTTAAGTGCTAATGAACATATGAATAACGAAGGAATAATTAACGAGGTAAGTGATATCATAATGGTGATAACTATGATAGTGAGTTGAAATAATGGTGTAGTTGAAAGTGGGATATCTAAGAACGATACAGTGAATAATATTAGCGATAATGAGAATATAATGGAAGTTGAGGTTAGTGGGGTAGTAATAAGTGTTGATGAGTTGATGAAAGAATGTAGGGAGAGTGTAAGAGAAAATAGGGTGCAGAGGGTAAATTTTCCCCGAGTTATATGTGAAGTAAAGGCTTCACAAGTGTTGTTGGAGACAAGAGTTCCTCATTAGGATATTTGAGAGACAATGGGTCTGCAAATAGTCCGGTAAGTTGTAGTGTATCTGGTAAGGCCAGATGGTGTTTAAATAATGTAGTATTGCCCTCTGCGTGGAATGTAAGTGTGAGATGGGTTTGGGAAAGTGATTATTGTGTGTGAGAGAGAGAGAGAGAGATGTTCAGGTTAAACAGAGGTTATGAAGGGTTAGTTAAGAGATTAAATATTGAGAGACTAGACTATATTGAAAGACTTACCTTGTGCAGTAAATGTTGAGGAATATTTTGATGATACCACTGTTGGTAATAAGCACTTACCTTGTGATGTAATTGATGTAGTAGATGACTATGATGATGAGATCATAACTTACCTGGTGATGACTAAAAATACTAAGGGCGAATTGACTATGAACAGTGTAGACAGATTTTATGATGATACAATAATATGCAATAATCTTGTAGATTATTATTATGCTGTAATGAATAAAACAAATTTACATGGGTTTTATATTGACAGTAATAAAATAATGGACTTAAATAAAAATGAATTGTACCCGAGTAAGATTAGACTAATTTTTGATGATGGAAGGTAGATATATAGTGAATGAACATTTAATTATTTTAGCTTATGATATAATTACTTGGCTAACTTATGTAATGCGTTTGGTAGACAATGACATGATATGACGTAGAGTATAAATAAACTTGTATTGATGTTAAATGTATTGTAACCTTAATGTATTAAGGTTATGTTGTTGGTACGTACATTGTATTGTGTGTGTAAGCAATGTTTGTAATTTTAATTGAGTTTATGACAGTAATATTTTATTTGAATGAACAATTGACGTTTATGTAAATTATGAAATTTTATAATGAAAGTAAATGAATTTAAAATGTTGTTAAAGATGGATTTTGGGTAATGATTTTTTCTTCCATGTTCCATAAGGAAATGGGAGTATGGTGATGGCAAAAAAAAAATCGTGGTCGAGATTATTGCATATTCTGATTGTACTACCTTCAAAACATGAAATAAAGTAATTTTTCGAAAAGAGTTTGTGTGTCTGTCTGTCTGTCTGTGTGTCTATCTGTAGATTTTTTCTATGGCAAACGATAACAGCCGCAAATTCAAACAGAATCAAATAATGTTTTGCATACAGCCCTGAATTGTAGAGTTCTCAAGACCTATTGTTTTTGGCGAAGATCGGTTAAGGGAAATGGGTAGTTTACCTGCAACATTTTATGTTTTAACAAGGGTATTTTCTATGGTAAACGATAACAGCCACAAATTCAAACATAATCAAATAATTTTTTGCATGCAACTCTGAATTATAGAGTTCTCAAGACCTATTGTTTTTGTTGAAGATCGGTTTAGGGAAACGGGTAGTTTACCTGCAACGTTTTATGTTTTAACAAGAGTAATTGTTTCTATGACAAATGATAATTGCCGTAAATACAATCAGAATTGAATAATGTTTTGCACACCTTCCTGAGCTATAGAGAACTCAATGTCTGTTGATTTTGGTGAAGATCGGTTAAGGGAAAGGGGAAGTTTACTTGCAAGATTTTATGTTTTAACAACGGTAATTTTTTCTATGAAGAACGATAACTGCCGCACATTCAAACAGAATCAAATAATGTTTTGCATGCATCCCTGAATTGTAGAGGACTCAAGGCCTGTTGATTATGGTGAATATCAGTTAAGAGAAAAGGGTAGTTTACCTGAAACGTTTTATGTTTTAACAAGGGTAAAGTACTTAATTTTGATAATGTATCCTGAAAAGCAGATCATAATAATCCACTGTAGAAACGTAGATGAAGTATCTATAAATGAAGAGGTGGGGGTAATTTTCTATAAATGAAATTGATTGATGAAGGGGCAGGGGATAATTTTTATTTATGTCATGTGTACTACATTATCGGCAACAAAGAAGTAGTTTGTTGTTAAAATTCCTTCCCGGGCTGTTTGGCATGGTCCAATGTTTTCTACAAAACCAAACGTTTCGGCAGTACTATCGACTGTCATCATCAGTGAAAATCGAGTGCGCTAACGTGAGGTGGTATACGATAGTGACCACAGTACTGTGGTTAAGGCTGAAGAAAGAAGTAGTTTCTATGAAAATATTTATTTTCGAAAATGATTTCAAATATAAATCTTAGACATGGAAGTAATGTATGGTTCTCCATACCGATATTACTTCCATGTTCCATAAGGAAATGGAAGTATGGTGATGGCAAAAAAAAATCGTGGTCGAGATTATTGCAGATTCTGATTGTACTACCCTCAAAACATGAAAAAAAGTCATTTTTAGAAAAGTGTCTATGTGTCTGTCTGTCTAGATTTTTTTTCTATGGTAAACGATAACAGGCGCAAATTCAAACAGAATCAAATAATGTTTTGCATACAGTTCTGAATTGCAGAGTTCTCAAGACCTATTGTTTTTGGTGAAGATCGGTTAAGGGAAAGCGGTAGTTTACCTGCAACGTTTTATGTTTTAAAAAGGGTAATTTTTTCTATGACGAACGATAACTGCCGTAAATTCAAACAGAATCAAATACTTTTTTACACACCTTCCTAAATTATAGAGTACTCAATGTTTGTTGATTTTGGTGAAGATCAGTTAAGAAAAAAGGGTAGTTTACCTGCAACATTTTATGTTTAAAAGGGTAATTACTTCCATATTCCTTAAGGAATGGAAGTATGGTGATGGCAAAAAAAATCGTGTTCGAGATTATTGCAGATTCTGATTGTACTACACTCAAAACATGAAAAAAGTCGTTTTCCGAAAAGTGTCTGTGTGTCTGTCTGTCTGTGTGTAGTTTTTTTTCTATGGCAAACGATAACTGCCGCAAATTCAAACAGAATCAAATAATTTTTTGCATACAGCCCTGATTTGTAGAGTACTCAACGACCTATTGTTTTTGGTGAAGATCGGTTGAGGGAAAGGGGTAGTTTACCTGCAACGGTTTTTTTTATCAAGGGAAATTTTTTTTTTTTTGGCAAACGATAACAGCCGCAAATTCAAACAGAATCAAATAATGTTTCGCATACGCCCCTGAATTGTAGAGTTCTCAAGACCTATTGTTTTTGGTGAAGATTGGTTAAGGGAAAGGGGTAGTTTACCTGTAACGTTTTATGTTTTAACAAGGGTATTTCCTATGGCAAACGATAACAGCCGCAAATTCAAACAGAATCAAAAGATTATTTGCATACAGCCCTAAATTGTAGATTTCTCAAGACCTATTGTTTCTGGTGAAGATCGGTTAAGGGAAAGGGGTAGTTTACCTACAACATTTTTTTAACAAGGGTATTTTCTATGGCAAACGATAACAGCCGCAAATTCAAACAGAATCAAATAATTTTCTGCATACAGCCCTGATTTGTAGAGTACTCAAGACCTATTGTTTTTGGTGAAGATCGGTTGAGGGGAAGGGGTAGTTTACCTGCAACGTTTTTTATCAAGCGTATTTTCTATGGCAAATGATAACTGCCGCAAATTCAAACAGAATCAAATAATGTTTTGCATACGTCAGTGAATTGTAGAGGACTCAAGGCCTTTAGATTTTGGTGAAGATCGGTTAAGGGGAAGGGGTAGTTTACCTGCAACCTTTTACGTTTTAACAAGAGTAAAGTACTTGAAAATTCATTTAAACTTTTTCAAACAATGGTAATTGTTGAAAATAAAATAATTTTGTTGCCAGGCAATAAAATTATAATTTTTTCATTTTAATGTAAATCTGTACATAGTATAAAGTCTTCTCTACATAGTCTAAAGTTTTCTCTCTGTGTTTGAAATCGCTAATCTCAGGAAGTACTGAACGGATTTTATTCAAGTTTTCGCCAATAGATAGAGTGTCTATCGAGGAACGTTTATGTGTATAATTAATACATATATGTTGTACATTAGCTTAGCTATCACGGTTTATGTCAAGTAAGTGGTATAGTTTACATCTTATATATAAAAATGAATGTTTCTTTGTTTGTCCCGTATGCGTTCCTATACCATTCATCCGATTGCGATGAAACTTCGGTGAGTTGTTGTGCGCACGTCCGCGAAGGTTTCTTCCACATCTCCTCCTAAACCACTGTACCGATTTCAACCAAACTTGGCACAAATATTTTACACAACGGGAGAACCAACATAGGATAGGTGTTTTTTCGATGGGGTCCTTTTGGGGGTTCTTTGGGGTCTTCCACATCGCCTCCTAAACCACTGGACCGATTTCAACCAAACTTGGCACAAATATTTTACGCAAAGGGAGAACCAACATAGGATAAGTGTTTTTTCGATACGATCCTTTGGGGGGTCCTTTGGGGTCTTCCACGTCTCCACCTAAACCATTGGACCGATTTCAACCAAACTTGGCACAAATATTTTACGCAACGGGAGAACCAACATAGGACAGGTGTTTTTTTCGATACGATCCTCTGGGGGGTTCTTTGCGGTCTTAAAAAACTATTAGATCTGGTTACTATGGCAACCCAATAGAATAGATTCTGTTCTAAATATATTATCGCATTAAATTGAAGACCACGCGAACGAAGTTGTGGGCAACAGCTATTTATTTTTAAGAAGCCTACTTTAATTAAACTTTATTAATTAAACTAACATTTTCATTACGTACAACGTGAAACTCCGCAGCGAAGCACGGGTATTCTGCTAGTCATGTATAAGAGAAAATATATCGTGCGTGGCAGGCAAGCATATCTCAGTTATGTACTGTTTACGTTTCCATTTTATTATTATCACTACCGCAATAAAAAGGCAGGGAAGACACACACACACACACACACACACACACACACACACACACAATTCGCGTTATTTCTGGCCTCATTCATGTTTATTTTCTTACATTTGCACGGTTTTTAAATGGAAAGTGCTGAACCCATACCAGCATAACGCATGCAAGCCGAAAAAGTGTCCAGCGTGGATAGCGATTTGCTTCCTGTGGATCGCTGGGCAGTGTAACTGCACGTGTTTACAGAGGAACGATTCATAGACAGACTTTTCGTCTTTAGGGAATGAACCCTCTGCAAAATGCTGAGGGTCCATGAGTGACTTCGGAGCGCTCCTTCTTTTCCGCGTGTTTGTTCTGTGAAACGTACACTGTAGATTCGCAGATTTATTCTAAGCAACGCTCAATAGGAAATGTTGAAAATTTTTGTCCACGGTGAACCCTCATACACACTAAACCTGCTCTGATGTTTTAATTACGGACATCATAATATTAAAACTTTGGAAACTTGAGCACTACTTAATGGAGATCAATCATTAACTTATACAAGCCATTAATTTTATGCATATTTTATATATATATATATATATATATATATATATATATATATATGTACAACGTTATCGGCAACAAAGAAGTAGTTTTTGTTAAAATTCCTTCCCGGGATATTTGGCCATAGTCCAATGTTTTCTACAAAACCAGACGTTTCGGCAATGCCATTGACTTCCATCATCAGTGAAAATCGAGTGCGATAACGTGAGGTGGTATATGTTAGTGACCACAGTACTGTGGTTAAGGCTGAAGCAGTAAGTAGAAAGAAGTAGTTTCTATGGTAATATTTCATTTCGAAAATGATTTTAAAAATAAATCTTAGAATATGGAAGTCATGTATGGTTCTCCATACCGATATTTTTATTTATTTTTTGACAAATGATAACTGCCGCATATTCAAAGAGAATCAAATAATTTTTTGCATACATTCCTGAAGTTTTATGTACTCAAGGTTTGTTGATTTTGGTGAAGATCGGTTAAGGGAAAGGGGTAGTTTACCTGCAACATTTTATGTTTTAACAAGGGTAATTTTTTCTATGACGAACGATAACTGCCGTAAATTCAAAGTGAATCAAATAATTTTTTGTATATATTGCTGAATTGTAAATAGTTGAAGGCTCATTGATTTTGGTGAAGATCGGTTAAGGGAAAGGGGTAGTTTACCTGCCACCTTTAATGTTTTAACAAGAGTAATTGCTTCTATGACGAACGATAACTGCCGCACATTCAAACATAATCAAATAATGTTTTGCATGCATCCCTGAATTCTAGAGGACTCAAGACCTATTGATTTTGGTGAAGATCAGTTAAGGGAAAGGGGTAGTTTACCTGCAACATTTTATGTTGTAACAAGAGAAATTTTTTCATGACGAACGATAACTGCCGTAAGTTCAAACAGAATCAAATAATTATTTACATATGTGTCTGAGTTGTAGAAGACTCAAAGCCTATTGATTTTGGTGAAGTTCGGTAACGGGGAAAGGGCAGTTTACCTGAAACATTTTTTGTTGTAACAAGAGTAAAGTACTTAATTTTGATAAAAAAAATTATCCTGATAAGAAGATCTTAATAATCCACTGTAGAAACGTACATGAAATATCTATAATTATCTTGTTGATTCATCCTCTTCGTTCACTTTTTTAAATATTATTATATATATATATATAAACTTTCACATATGAACTTACTTTGGTTATCACTTTCCCATATGTTTCAAGGTGATATGCCTCTTCCTCAGTGGGAGTAAATACTGAATGTCATTTTACAGAATAACGGATTATTATGTTATTCTGTAAAATGACATTCAGTATTTACTCCCACTGAGGAAGAGGCACATCACCTTGAAACGTATGGGAAAGTGATAACCAAAGTAAGTTCATATGTGAAACTTTATATATATAATAATATGAAATATCTATAAATGAAGAGGCTAGTTGGATGGGGTGGGGGTAATTTTCTATAAATGAAAATTATAGTTGTAGGGGGAGGGGATAATTTTTTATATGTGTACTACGTTATCGCCAACAAAGAAGTAGTTTGTTAAAATTCCTTCCCGGGCTGTTTGGCCGTAGCCCAATGTTTTCTGGAAAACCAGACGTTTTGGCAGTGCCATCGACTGCCATCATCAGTGAAAATCGAGTGCGATAACGTGAGGTGGTATATGTTAGTGATCACAGTACTGTGGTTAAGGCTGAAGCAATAAGTAGAAAGAAGTAGTTTGTAGCAAATATTTCATTTCGAAAATGATTGTAAATATAAATCTTAGAACATGGAAGTCATGTATGGTTCTCCATACCGATATTTTAATAAGGCAGTAATTGGTTTCCATAAACGGGTATTGGAGTTAGATAACGAAATTAAGCCAGTCAGGGTTAGTTTTGAATGGATATTGGACACAATAAGAATTTCAGGTATAAAAGTGATATAAAAACGGGTCAGTAGGGGGGACACAGAAGTGAGAGTGAATGTATGTAGAGGGAAAGGGAGTAATGAAAGTAAAGAGTGAATATGGGAGAACAGGGTATGTAAGTTTTGTAGTGAAGGTGGAGGTGTAGGGAGTCCCCAACGTAAGGCGTTGCGGAGGGTTGTGGAGAGTTTTAAAGAATTGGCGGAGTTACCTGGAAAGTGCCAGGAACTAATAAAGGCTTGAGTATAGGGTAAGGGAACACACATCCTATGTACTAAGAGGTTAGACGGTGCCCTATTCTAAAAGAAGAGCTGTTCAGAAGGAGTTAGAGAAAATGTTGGAGGGAGATATTATTGAGAGGTCAGTGTCACCCTTTTTCAAATCTGCTAGTTGTTGAAAAAAGAAGGATGGGATAGTGGGGTTATGTCTAAATGCCCGTAGATAAAACAGATTATTATTCCTGAAAGGGAGTCACTCGTTTATTAATAGATGAAAATATGAAATAGTAATTCAGAATAGAAGGTATTATGTAACAGTTGGAAGATTTAATTGAAAAATTGAAATTTAAGTTGTAATGTTTGTAATTTTTATGCAAATTCAGAGTTGAGATGTTTATGTTAATGTAATAATGGTAATGTTCATTTTGAGTGTTTATTATGTTGTATTATGTTTATCATGTGAAACATAAAGTGTTTAATTGAGTAGGATGTAAGTGTGTATAGGTGTAAAACATGTATTGTGTTTTAAATGGGCGGTCACGGTTTCACCGAACCCTGACCGTGGATTTGGCTTACCACCAGCTATGGCCAGGCTTATTGTACCCTGACCATAGTGGGTTATTTTCTAAATTGGTGGACTTAGAAATTTAACTGGGGGTAGAATCAGGGAATCTAATATAATATAACTTTGGAACACGGCTATACACCTATTGGAAGAGTGATAGACCAATTAAGGGTTCATCAATATTGTAACGTCTCGCGGGTAATCTCTCGGAGTCTTAAAATATACATTTCCTAAAAAGGTTTCTTATCGTCTATTTATGCTCTTCGAAAATCTCGCTTTAATGAGAGTCACAGAATTTGTTATAATTTATGTTCAATGTTTCCAAAAATCGAGTGTGTGTGATTATGCAAATATTTCCCTTAGATTTTATTTGGGTGAATTCAATACCATTGTTTGACCGTAGTTAGGAGAGAGAGTGCAAAAGAGAATTACTCTCTTGGCATACGATTAATTAATTTAAATTTCTCCGCTCATGAGACCAGCTGATTGTGATACTTACAAACACATTTGAGGTTAAATTAACCCCAAATGGTATGTAATATTTTCTGGTTGTCCGTTCTCTTCTCTGTCTCCAGACAATCTGTAACCAACTACCATCTACTGAGAATAATACACATTTTTATTCAAACAACAAAGTATTCATTGGATTTATTTAGCAAATTTTTGTTTTATCTTCTCCCAAAACAGAAATGTATAATCGATTCTTACTGACAACACAACATTAGTTCGATCTTATTTTTTAAAACATATAATGTATAACAAATATTTTTATTTTCAGAAAACAATAAAGAAACAATTTATTAATTTCCCAGGGTTATTTTTGAGTTCTTTGTACTATGAGACAGTCAGAAATGAATATTGGTTAATACCAAGCTTTACATAAATTAATTTATTATAATTTGTAGTATTTTAGATTATGTAGTTCCTTGGTTATCCGCCAGAGTGCAGATTATGTTTCCTCACTAAACACAAAAATTATTTAATGGCGGCCGGAATGTTCACCAGTCCACATTTGCTGTTTTTTGGTTTAACAAAATAATAAAGTTTATTGTCACCTCTTCTCCTGAAGTGTTTAAAGATATGGTGCTGTTTCTAGTGTTATAATGTTATAGTTGAGATGTAATTTAGTTAAATTTTACTTGTTAACGATCTCACCAAAATGTCGACGTTCTGTGAACTAGGCCTGGATCTCGTAGTTTGATTTTTCAAAGTTTCATCAAATTAAGGGCGTGAATGGTTCTACTCGAAGGATTCTAATATGCAGTGGACATCACTCATCAATTTTATTAATTTTGCACTACTTATTCCAAATGGTATTCGTTAATTTCTCAAATTTTTATAGGCATTACACTTTTCAAAACGTTCACTTCCAAATCGTTTTAACAATTAATTCAAATCTTGTTAGTTGGTTACTGTTAGTAAACCAAGAATTTTTTATGGTTTTTTATTGGTGAATCTATATACCTTTTAGTATATAGGCTATTATTAATTATTATAAATTTATTTCTTCTTTTTATAAAAATAATCCTTTTTAGATTTTATTTATTATCGAATTTAATTTATTTAAGGTTTTTCTTTATATTTTTCCTTAAGCTTGTACATTGGTATTTTTATATTTTAATCTCCTTTAATTTGATTCATTTATAATTTATTATTTACTTAATGTATCCTTACTCTAAACTATTTTTCCTATGCCACCTTGCTAACGTAGTATTATATTATTATTATTTTATATTTAACCCTGGGTTATCTTATATTTAAACAAAATCATTATTAAAACACAAAGATTATTCCTAGGTACAAAACCTTTGTGGCCTACACAATACAAAATACAAAAAATACAAAAATTGTCAACAGCAATATAGTCCACTGCTACAATATCAATTGTTTTTCATCTCCAGTACCAATCTGTGAGATGCTCTTTTTAAAAGTTTACACTCTCACTAAATACACTATATTTCACTTTGTACACTATATTTCACTTTGTTATTGTTTACAGTGTTTTGTAGTACAAAGTTTTTTATAGCTTGGTACATAATACCCATTTCTGACTTTTAGAATGGGGTGATGACTGGTTTTAACGATGGTGATTGTGTTATCATATTTGGGCATGGGTTATGTAACTTTACAATATGTATTTTAGTAGGATTACTGGTATCCTGGATACCAGTAATGCCGAATTTTGGGTAATGCCGAAGCAAGGATGGGGGAGAAATAAAAGAAAAAAAATGCTCACCCCTTCCGCTTCAGTCCTTGTGGAAGCAACTCGGCGAGACAGTCCAGGGGGGTTATAGTGAGTGTGGAAGGAGGAGTTTAAAAGGTAAAATCAAAAATAATCTAGAGAGAGTGATAAGTAAATCACAATGTAACGAGTAATAGTATAGTGTTAAAATACACATATGGTTGACTGTACGTATAGTATTGTATAATTTTTGATTTTTGTGTTCATCACGTATAGTATACAGATTGATGATGAAGAAATTAAGAGATGAAATGAGCTGGTTAAATAAAAGACTAATAGGAAGTTGTTATTTAAATTCTGATTGGAATCAGGAAAATATTTTGAATTTGGAATAAGAAATAATAAGAAGATGGTCATGTAAAATATTTAAATTAAAATATATCATGTTAGGTTAAGGAGTTCTGTTAACATAGAATGTGTGTATTAGAAGTTAGGAAAAGCCAGTACTTCAAATAAGGCTAACCAGTACGAATAAAAGGAAATCAAATCAGTTCAGGATCTGGAATAGTAAAGTTCCATTAGTAATGTTTTAAATTGATTGTTTCAGAATCTAGTGATACTGTGGTGGCGACCCTGTGCTGGCCGGTGCGTCAGGGCAGGGGCGTCCAGTGCCTGCCTGGCTTTGCAGTGTTAGGATCTTGACAGGAAGTCCAGTAAAGTCATGCAGGTGCGACCGCAGTCACTGGATCAGGGGGGTAAGTTACCCATGGTTTAAATAAAATTTAAGGGGGTCATGGCGCCATATCCGGACTGATCCTTGTAGGTTATGTCATATGCTTCAGCATAAACCCTCTCATTGAGGGAGTATTGTGACGGTACAAACCGGGTCACAGGTAAAAAGGGGTTCAGAGTTTTTAATCATGTCAAAATTAAGAAATAAAACCAGTTTAAGAGAACAGTGGCAAAATGCGATGTAAGAAACTGGGTGTGGATTGTAAATAAGTGAGGCGACATCTATTTTTAACTGTGTCTAGCCAGAGCAGAGCCGATCTAACCATATAGGGGCACCAATATTGTAATTATCGAATGGCGTCACAAAAACGTCATGGGCCAAACCTTTGTTTATCTAATATTGGAATTCAGGATGGGCATCGCCAAGCCTTAAAATTTGCCAGCGTGGAACGTCTAGCGTGGAGGGAGTATCACGTGACCAACAAATATATTGGACACACCGAGACCGAAATTGTGCTGTTTCGACCAACATTTTATCCCGGCCGGGTGTATATAATCTAAGTCCACGGACAAAACTTTGTTTTTGGACTCTAAACAGCAAAAGATGTAATTAAACAAGTAAATTCAGTATCAACAAGTGTCGACAGTGAGTGACAAATAAATTAAACACTTAAAAGCAATTTCGAACAGTTTTAACGAGTGCACGAGTAAAGTGTGTACCAGGAAGGATGTGTCATGAGGAGTAACACAAATCAGCTAAATACAGAATCAGATCGATCACCCCACAATTAATACTTCTATCATTCAGAAAATTACCTTCTAGAAATGAGATCTCAAATCTAGAAAGGGGTGGGAGATGAATGAGAGAGAGAGAGAGAGAGAGAGAGAGAGAGAGAGAGAGAGAGAGAGAGAGAGAGAGAGAGAGAGAGAGAGAGAGAGAGAGAGAGAGAGAGAGAGAGAATGTATAGTACTGGTTAGTCCTTAAGTAGAAAATAAGTTTTATTTGGATTATAATAATTAAGTTTGTGTAGCAAAATCATTTGTTTCAACACCCATAAGTGGGGTAATATTGGCCGTTATAACAAAGAAATTAAAATAAATAAAAAAGTATGTCTATTTCAAAATGACCACGTGTTAGTGTAAATTATTAAGTCGCTACTCAATCTGTTTGCACCATTCAACACTCGCTTAATGAATTCTAGAGTTTCTGGATACAGGTAATCAAAAAGGTAGGTGAGACAGAAAGGTAGGTGGTAAGTAGTTTGTAAGGTTACAACAGAACACACAGGCTCAGGCCTACGCAGAGTAAGTTCCACGTTTATGTACACAAGGTACTGCAAAAACACTGTTTTACACAGAATACACAGCCTACTAAAGAATAAATTGTTAGAATACTATGTTTACATATAAAATACAACTAAAACACAATCAACACTTTTTAAAACACAAAAGAAAATATAGGCACTTAAGCACCAACAGAGACGTTCTAAACAACACACGGGTTCTCTATAAAAGCAGCTGCAAAATCAGTCAGTGGGCAGAGTCCTCCTTGACATGGCTGCCGCTCATTTAAAAGCATAGAAATGTGTGCACGTCCTCTTTCCTTGTTCCCTGCAAGACCGTCTATGCAAAAGGGGGGCGGGCTGTCGAGAAAGCGTCTGACTGCGGGACCATGCCGAAAACATCGGGTGATCGCTATTAGTCACACCAAACATATCTATCACATAAGGAAACTACACATTATAGTTATATTATTGACAAGTTGGGTAATTTGAAAATTTAATGTGGGGGGTTGCGCACTTTTCCCCTCCCTGTACGAGCCGCCACTGATATCTTGAAAACATTAAAGAAAGAGGAGACCAGAAAGTAGACATGGAAAATCCATAATGTACCATGAAGAATGAGATACTTTCTGATGTGATCCCAGTAGTCTTCTTTGATTAAAATTCGCATCCAAACAAGTGAAAAATTTGATGGTATATTACTGGTGTATTATAACAAAGATAAAATATTAACTGTCATAAATCAGGCTAAAAACAGAAAGTAGATTAACATCAGTTTCTCAATTAACAATCATATTTGACAGTTGTCATCACATTGACAATCTATATTGATATATAACCAAATCTTGAAGCCTGTTTGGGCATTTTGTATAAAACTAGAAATGGGAATGTGCGAAAAAGTCATTCAAAAATTAAAACGTTCCAAAACAAAGTTCTACAGAACATTGTACATATGTCATAGCAATCTCCACTGCCATCTTGAAATTCAGGATATGTCTAATGACATAAAAGATTTGTTACCAGGCATATGCTTGTTTGCACCAACATGTTAACATTGATACTCTCAGACACCTTTGTAACTAGAACATAATCAGAGGTTAAAGGGAACAGAGGCCTTCAAGATGATACAGTGTTCAGTGTATAGTGTTGTGTGAGTGTAATGTATATGTGTGTTTAAGTGTATATGAGCCCTTAGAATCATACTGTTGTAAGTCAGAATTTCCAGATTACCTTTTAATGGCAATATTGTAAGATTATTGAGAGGCAAGAATTATGAGACTTTGGAAGCTCTATAAATTGGAATAACAAAAGCTTTAGGTTGCATTTGACACTTGTACTTTTCATGAAGCAATGTGAGAAGTTTTTTTTAATTAATAAAGTTCTGTTAATGGTTACAATCACAAACAGAAGTACCACTGTTGTACACCACTATAAATAAAAATTCCCGATTAGCGCTTTCAAGCTTCACAGCTCGTCATATGGTTATATTTCCAATCTGATAATGAGCTGCAAAGCTTGAAAGCACTAATCAGGAATTTTTATTTATATTGGTATGCAACAATGTTATTTCAATATGAGAAGCATTAATTTACACAAAACTAAGAACTGCTTATGCCACCATGATTTTGATCTGCTCATAGAATATTACTTTCAAACACTGTTGGGAATATGGTTGATTTAGAAACAAACTAATGATTAGTCTTTATCCCTAGACTTAATATGAAATATAAATAAAAATATATTAACCTGTATTTGCAGCAGACACAGAAACTGGCACAGAAAGATGAAGAACTGTATTGTATGAAAGTCGAGTTGGAACAGTGCAACAAGCAGGTAAGTACATCATATATAAACATGTTATTTATCATTTACATTTTATCTATGGTCTGTATGTACAAGTAATTTATAAATAAATTTGTCCCTAGTTCGGACGCCGCTTGCACAAGCACTTACTTTTACATAAATTAATAAATAAACTTTATTTGCTTATTATGCATCTTTAGGCTCTTGTAGCCGCCATGTTGTCTATTACCAACTTAAAATTATACTTACCAGGGTCCAGGTTTCGTATCAGCAAACCGGAAGGTCAGAATTGGTTATTTGAAATCAAACATATTGGTTACCTTCATACATACCTTATTCTTTTATTTCCTCAAAACAATTCAATTGCATTTAAATAAACAACAGAAAAAAAACTTAGATTCTTTTACAATCCCATCATAAATAAAATATCCCTTCTCCCTCTTATTTTTGATATTACCTTTTAACGGAAAAAATACAATGATTACTTATTCGTATATATATTGGTATTACCTTGATTACAATAGACATATTTAAAATAACATAGAAATAGTTAAACCCATATTTTCACAAACCAGCGCCTCTGACTTTTATTACATGATTATTACACACGCACATCCACTCTCCCATGGTACATATTTAAATTTCCCCTATGACCTCATTTAATTTTTTAAAAGGTTTTAATTTTGAATGGTTTATAAATCTCTCCACGTTTTGTTACTTATCTGGCATTTTTAGTCCCAAACTGCCCGGTCTCCTCCGGTATTCCTCATCACTCCGCACATTTTATTTTCTGTCTTTTTCTTTTACATAAAATAATAGTTGTTCCGAATTAGTTAATATACAACTTCTTACTTCACCTTTTACATTTTGTATTATTACTAACAGTTTCTAACGGAATAATAATAAATAACGTTCGGTTGTTATGGCAACTGTCTGACTCTCATTGGCTATTCATAATTTAAGTCTGTTGTTATGATATTTGAATTTTTATTCAAAATGACTAAATATCTTCTGATTGCTATTATTCTTCTGCCTTCTTATCTATGTATGAGATATTATCACAACTGTTCCTATTTTCTTTCAAAGATCATTTTGACATCCCACAAAGCTGGGTTTGTTTATGTATTAATGTTTTGACAATAACGTTAATATTATGTAATTACATTTCTTTCTTATTTTATGTTCTTAATTTAACTTTTACATCTTAATATGATTCACTAATTTTGCTTAACTAGTTACTTGCCTTGGATTTTCTAATACAATAGTTAATTTCTTACAATTGGTTGATTTTGGATTTATACAGTTAGGCATTTTATAGGCCTAAGTAGTAACTGACTATATTTTCTTATTTTACCCAAATTAAAGATTATTTTGCCTTTACCTATATTTTACTTAGTGTCACTTATGACTTGTTTACTTTTTGAATTGATTTGGGTTGTTTTATAATAATTGTATGTTCTCATTACCTTACACAATCATGGCTTGCATATTATTTACTATTACTTTTAAAACTAACATAAAATCTAGGTTTATGGTCTGTATACCTTTTTCAGCCATATTCCTTCCCATAAACTTAATTGAACAAATCTTTTAACAGTCACTATGCTAATCTTGTTTATATTTTGTTTATTCTTAATTATTTTGGTGACTAACATTATCACACCATTTCTTTTATCTTACTAACTATCCCTTTGAACATAGGATGTTTTACTTATTTGCATTCATATTCCTTACTACATATTTTCTTTTTCTACCTAACCATGGTAACACTAATATTTTTACTCATCATGGGATCTTTTCCCTGAATTTTCTAATCTACAATCACTCTTAATTCTAATAACAATAATGTTCTTACTCTCTGGCACTTTTCACCATTAAACTGTAGTGTTTATCACTGGTTTTTAGGTGTCTATACTGATCTTTAGGGTTTTATATTTATTTCAGGTTTACACTGGCACTTTGCACTTTTTTATGGTATTTGAGTGTTACTAGTGGGTATTCCCTAACATGAAATTCTCTTTTCTCACTTAATTATGTTCACTCCCTACCTATCTGTCACTTCTGGGTTTTTTATTACATTATTCATAATTATTAGTTATACTGTTAACAAGTTTCATATCATTATAGAGTTATTCACAACATTTAATCTCTATTTCATTGGTTAGTGTACTTTAGTGGTTATTACTTTATTTGATTTTAATAATTATCATTTACATTTATTATTTATTTGATTCTTTTTCATTATCATTTGAGTTTACTATTTCTCATTTCCTTTTCTGTATCATTTGTTTGTGTCTTATTATATCTTATCATTTTATTTCACTTTATTTGTTGTTTGTTTCCTTTTCATTCACCTTCTCATTTGATTTCATTTTATTGAGTCAATCACTTGGGTTGGGTCATAGTTGTTTGTCTCGTCATCGTCATTTTATTTTCACTCATTTAAACATTTAATATAGTTGATTCATAGTTTTTTCCCTAGTATTGGGGTGGTTTGTTGTATTGTAACAATATTCGTGTATGTTTTATACTTGTTTATAATTTGATTTGTTTAAAAATCACTATGGACAAAGAACATCACTGCTACAGTAAGCTACATTCAACAGTAATAAGGCTGATTGTAAACAGAGATGGCTGGAGTTACTGGAAATGATTTGTTTTCAGGCATAAACATGGCCTATTAATAAAATATGACAAGTAATTTGTACATCTATTCTATAAATGGGCTATTTATCAAAAATCAGGCCATAATCAAAAATATGCCCAAGTTAAAGAACTATATGTGTAAAACAACAAGAAGAGTCTGCTCAGAGAAATTCTGAGCATTGTAAACTTTGGTAATATACGGGCCCCTGTAAATTTTCAAAGTGGAAATCTGACAGTAATAAATTAAAATTTACAAAAATAATTATTTTTAATCTAAATGTTAAAATTGTAGTGTCCTGTAGTATGTTCTCAATAACATGAAAATGATTATTTTACCGATTGTTATATATCCTCAAACTAAAGAGAAGGATTAACAACATTTTATTACATTTCATATTTCAATAGATTTCCTATGGTAAATTATATTTTAAAATTATCCAAGGTCTGCTATAAGTTGCCTGGCAAAAATGAATTTGCTTAAAACTTCTAATGTCACACGACATGTGGCCTGTTAAGCAGTCTATATTTTATTTCCATATTAAAATAAAAGAAGATATACGAGGCTTATCCAGAAAGTAAGTACTATTTGGGCATTAAGAAAATGATAAAAATTATTTTCAAATAATTTATTTTTCTAAAATTCTACATACCTTAATCTACGTTTCTACATAGTCACCATGCAAGTTGAGACATTTGTCGTATCTTGGCACTAATTTTAATATGCCCGCTTCAAAGAATTCGGCCGCCTGCGACTTCAACCACTGCTGGACGTTTCCCTTTATCTCATCATCACTTTCAAACTTCTGGCCGGCAAGAAATTTCTTCATATGCAAAAACAAATGGAAATCGCTGGGAGCCAAATCTGGACTGTAAGGAGGATGACTGCATTGTTCCCAGCGAAATGAATCAACAAGCTCCGCCGTTACACGTGCGGTATGCGGTCGTACATTGTCATGCACAAACACCACTCCGGAAGTCAGTAGTCCATGCCTTTTGTTTTGTATTGCTCGCCGTAACTTTTTTAGTGTTTCACAGTAAACTTCTGCATTGATTGGGTGAGGCACCCAAACATCATAAATTCCACTAACAAAATTCCTTGACAGTCCCAAAAAACGGTGCACATGATTTTTTTTTGCAGAAAGAGGTGGCTTTGCTTTCTTGGCTTTCGGGGAACCTGTATGCTGCCATTGCAGTGACTGTCGTTTAGTTTCTGGTGTCTCATAAGAAACCCATGTTTCATCACCAGTGACAATTGTTTTCAAAAAACAATTTCCATCTCTTTCATAACGCTGCAAAAATTTCAAGTCTGCTCCCATGCGTTTCGTTTTGTGACCGTCCGTTAGCATTTTCGGCACCCATCTCGAACACAGTTTTTTGTAGTGTAAATGTTCAGTCACAATTTCGTGTAATAAAGATCTAGAATTGTTTGAAAAATCCATTCACAAATCAGAAATTGTGAATTGCCTATTGGAACGAACCTTCTCGTCAACACTGCGCAGCAATTCTTCGTGGACTAAGGACGGGCGACCACTACGCTCCTCGTCACGAACATTTTCTCTTCCATCGTTAAACATCCTAACCCACTTTCTCACCATACCTTCACTAATCGTAGTATTCTGTCCATAAACTTCACAAATCTGACGATGAATTTTATAAGGACAAAGATTTCTCGCATTCAAAAACCTAATAACTGTTCTTATTTCACAACTGGGAGGCCGATCGATTTTTTTAAACATGATTACCGATGTGTAGTAAACGTAAATCGGAACGTTAAACAAACAATATAGCTTGGCTACTTCGTCGTCGAATAGAAAGAGGTAACTACGCATGCGCAACCTTCGTACTACAATATGCGCGGGATATATGTGCAGACGGTACTTACTTTCTGGATAAGCCTCGTATAAATATTTTCAACTTTGAAATTTTATTCTGATTCAGATTTTACCCTAAAAATGCAAATAAGAATGCAGTATATGAGGTGTGACTGAAAAGTATCCAAACATTTTGACTATTACAGGAACCAGTTGTGCAAATGCATTGTAATTTGGTAGCCAATCAGACGGGACCTTCTGACACATGCGTGAACATTCATTAACATATTGGAGTATTGATTTAGCTGTGAGCATCTGTTGTGCGAACAAATGACTAGGTCACCAAATTTATATTAAATTTTGTGTGAATCTTGAACATTCAGCCATCGAAACTACCACAAAGATTACGAAGGTCTTTGGAGAAGGTCTGTTGAAGACCTTTTCCAATTTTTAATCAAATTTATATTATACATAACTTTAAACACATATTTGAGATAATTCTTTTTGTGAAGCAGTGTAGTGGAGCAAATTTTTATCGTTTCTTTTAATATATTTTTGCATAGTGATTATAAACCTGAAGTAATTGTGGTGCATGTGTATAGAATATTTTGCATTTCATTGTAGAATAACGACCTAGAAGAAGAACTGAAATTAGAAACTGCTGAAGTAACAAGCTTGGAAGAGCAAAACTGTAAGCTAATGCAGAAACTTCAGCAGTATGAATTGTGCAATAAACAGCTTTTGTGTCAGGTGAATGAATAAATATTATAGCTGCATTGTATACAGTTTTGGGGAATGAATTGTTATGGCTTTACTAACAAAATGTGTATATGGTATAGGTGAACACTCTGCATCAACTTGTGTGTGATCTGAGACAGGGAAAGTCTTGTCAGGATGTAGAGACGCTTGCAGAGCAACGAGAAATAAGTCTTCAGTTGGCGTCTGAAGTGCGTCACAATAAGAAACAATTAAAAGCGCTTGCACGTGAAAACAGGTGAGTGTTTATTGAATATCGAATACAGAGTTGAGGTATGTGGTATAATTGTATAATATAAAATTATAACTGGGCTCTGAGGCTCAGGCATTTTATGTAAGTACAGTACAGTCTCTGTACCCTGACATGTCTAGTAATCTGGTGTTGTGCACCTGACAGATGGTCACAACCCTGAATGTTTCAGAAGTTTATCAGTATAGTAATTAGACTTTGATTATACCTTCAGTATTATAATGTGTTTCGTATATGGTCAAACAGCATAGAATAAAATCTAAGAACATTTTAAAGTTAAGAGATTGTAGCATGATTGCCAGAAATAGGACAGTAGAGTAAACTTGTTGAGGAAATCAGGATTATAGCTGAAAAGAAGATGAATAAGAAAAGGAGAATATAAAAAATGATAAGGACGAGGAGGAGAAGGAAAACATAATAAGAAAAAAGAAGACACAAAACTTATGACTGTTTTGGTAGTAATTATATTGTCATACAACACAGTTAATCTGTGAATTAGTTTAAATTAAATCAGATCCAGTATGAGTATGATGGGTGTAGAACATTACGTATCTCTGGTGTGCAGAATAAGCTGTAAATATCTGCCCTGTGGCACACCATGAGTCACGTAGTCAATTAGCGATGTAGTACTATTTATTTGCTCAGTGTAACAATATGATTATGATCAACCACATAAGTAGAAGCAGTCTTTGCTAGTGTATGAAGATTTATTTATTTTTATGGAAGCATAATTTGGGGTAATTATTATATTCAATACTGTCACATGTTTAATCATTCGTATTGATCGCTTATCCCTTTCGGTCACCGTGCTGTCGATTGACACCAGTGTGTTTAGTCGACTACTGCGTGCAAACGAGTGCTGTATTCGTTTCATTATTTTGGTGGCATCTGATGACATCATAGTTCTAACTTTTGCCACAAGCAGCGTTTCAATTAGCTTTGAGTTGGCGATGATGTGGTTATGTTTCCCATGTTGGTCAGTGTGCTGCAAGTTACTTTTGAGATACTGTGCTTTTAATTATATGTTAAGGTTGATTTTATTCAAGTCTGACACAAAATAATCAACACAACTACTTATAAAAGTTGTGAATAACACATAAACATGATAGTTGCAAAATATTTTCTGTAGATTGCGGTCAAGCATTTTTTAAATGTCTATGTTGTTATTTGACACCACCATGACTAATGGGCACTAACTACGTATAACTAAAAAAAAAAAAACTGTCTTTCGTCATATTGTAAAGTTACAAAGAATTTATTGTAATTTTCACTGGGCTTATACTATATACAACCATAACTATATATAAACATGAAAGAAAATATGTATCTACTGAAATTTAGGAACAGCATTGCTAAAACACTGATTCCAATGGAAAAAGAAAAAAACTCCGTTGCCAAGAAAATAGGGCGTCCGCGGTCAATCAGCCAAGAAGATGATGAATATGAAAACCCAAAAAGATCCAAGAAGGAAATTAGTCTAGTTTCAGATTCCAGATACGAAGTCCATTTTTACTGACAATTAACATTGATGGTAGGGAACAAAGGTGCAAGTTGGAAGGATGCAAGGAGAGGAAAAGACTTCAATGTTTCAAGTGTAACGTTTCACCTTGTATCAACAAAAACAATACTGTTTTGTTAAATTTTATGTTAAATGAGAAATTCTACTTATTTTTAATAAATTGTGCATAACGTGAGTACTATTTACTATTTCTGTAGTATGTACTTTTTTACGTAATGTACTCATGGAGTCAAAACGGTGTCAATTGACAACATTCAATTTTTCAGAAACTATAAATTAAATACAAAAAATTTTAACTTAAGGGTGTTCAAATGAATGATTATGATAAGAAAATAACAAATCTATTTTTTTCAAAAACTAAAGAAAAATAATGACTGAAAGGGTTGTAGGTGACAGCAACAATGGTGGTACTGAAAAATGTTGAATTATGATGATTCAGCACCTTGTTCTGAATCATAGTTGCATCATGCGCCAAATGATTACAAGACTACCATTTTATGTGTTCACTGCTGATAGAAATCTTAAAACACATTTACACTTTTTATAACCCATTTATGAAGCGGAGGAAGACTGGTTGAAAGATTGCTTATATTTGTTATAAAAACACGTGTACTGGTTACTCAAAACACAAATACAATGCCCCTTTGGTTTGATTGTTATAAATTAAGGGTACCAATATTTCCGGACTTGAAAGAAATGAAACACAGATGTAAACGTTCTTCGGTAAGCAGTAATACTAGTGTAAGGAATCAGTAATGTTAAATTACAAATATAAGAACATAATGAATTCAATAACCATTGTTAAATTTATGTTAATATGCTAGGAACTGATCAAAATTAGTTCAGTGATTGTGAAACCACTTCCATATTTTCCCTTTAGTTCTTTATGTTAATTCAGTTTTTTTTTTTTTTGAAAGTGGAGCATGTTTTGCAGAATTATCCAGAGGCCACTTTCCCTCTCCCTCTCCCTAGAGTTAGATCAGATACAAATGTCTTACTTTAATCACAAACATTTTATCTATACAGTGTGTTATAATTGAAGGGAAAGGCCAGCAAAATTATTAGATCCCTCTCCTGAGAAAAGTCTATGTTTTCTTTAAAATATCAATTTTTGAAATGTATTATTATTGTATATTACTATTATTAGTATTATTACACGCATTTTCAACAGATAGGCAAAATTCACTCCATTGCTCTTGTTGCAAGACTCTTTTAGTGATTCCTTCTAACTCGTATGACTCATAAAATATGAACTATTTCAAATTATGCCTTTCTGTCTTAATCTCACTTTTGCTATACAATTTCTTGCTTTATAATTTTGTAACATTCTTGCCTTTCCTGTATTTTTTTATGTCTACTATGCAGACTTGGGAAACTTAATAAAATTTTTTAACCAATTAAAGTTAAAGTTATTGCCCAAAAAAAAACTAAATTAAAATTAAAGTTAATGCATACAAAAATTAATAGATTTAAGTTAAAGTTAAAACAAACATGACTAATGAAAAGTTAAAAATTAAATTTTTTTATTGAGCAAACTACTTTGGTTATTGAAATAATTAAAATCAGATTAAAATAAGTCCACAAATATATTTATGACAACGTTAATTATTCTTAACTTTACAGTTATTATTTCAAAAACTTATTAAATTTTGATAAAAGGTGCATTTCAAAATTTTTACTTGCCATTGTGCCATGCGTGTCTTTAGAATGGACAGAATGGACACTGCAGTCAGCAATAGTTTTATGGTTCTCCTTGAGCACACACATCAAGCCCTTATTAAAAGTTGAAAAGAGATTGTCTATACTCTCAGTTTGTTCATAAAGTCTAGAAATTTTAGCCAAGGTGATGATGCCATATTAATATAAAAATAATAAATGGTATGTAACAAAAATAAATATATAACAGAAAATTTCTGTATTTATAAAACAACTACAGTAGACGCCCTCTCGTCTGGCCACCTTGGGACCAGACCCTAGGCCGGATTACAAAATGGCTGGACGAACCGAAAATATGCTGTAATGATGAAATAACACTCTTTAATGAATGATCCATAATATAAATGACCCAATACAGTATATATAAATTACTATTAATTATAATTACTCACCCTTACTATATGGTAGCAAGTAAAAAAACAAACAAGGAAAAATTACTGCATAAATTCAGCGTTCCTGTGTAAACCATAACCACAAAGCGTCGTCTACTAATTCGTTATTTGTTTTTTTTAAAGTGCATCGCGTTGAAAGCACTTTTTCAATTTCAATTTGAGTGCAGAAAGTCTCAATCGATTTTCTGTTTCGGCGCCAGTCATTAACATTACTCTTGACTACATTAAACTCTTGGCAAATACTGTGGACCGATTCACCCTTATCGAGACGCTGAAGGACTTGTAATTTTTGGTCCACAGTCACGAACGTGTTTTCGTTGCGCACTCATGTCGGAAAACATTTTTATTTACACACATACATACAGTATTACTATATACAGATATATTTACACAGAACTCACAACATAAGACATGCATCCGCACATGAACAAAAGCGCGAGTCAACTGAGCTACATATATTTTCCGTTTAACAAGTTGGAGCTGGAGGCTCGTCTAGACTGTGGGTAGACAACGTATGGCTGGCCGAACCATCCGACGG
Organism: Magicicada septendecula; assembly: GCA_034769895.1. NCBI lineage: Eukaryota > Metazoa > Arthropoda > Insecta > Hemiptera > Cicadidae > Magicicada > Magicicada septendecula. Next base: position 62,838,355 of record CM068371.1, on the reverse strand, counting down.
CCAATCCAACCGAGGCCGGACTAGAGGGCGTCTACTCAGGGGTGGATCCAGAGAGGGGGCAATTCCCCCCCCCAGAATCTTACTTGGTAAAAAATGGCCGTATTTACAAATAGGGAATTTTTAGTAGGTTGGTAACCAACTAACCAAGTGCCTGTTCACACAAGCGCAACACTGTAACTTTATTTTGTGTGTGATATCTTATAATGTTAAAATATTTAAAAATGTATTTTCTACACATAACAGTAGCCGCCAATTACTTTGATTCTATTAAGTGGCTGATTCTAACAAGTGGTAAGAATATTTTATGCATTAAACGTCATAGGAATAAATCTGTACTAGTAACTGTGATCACATTAAGCAGTGGTCACTGTATTTAATTTTTATTATTTTTACTTCCATGTTCCTTAAGGAAATGGAAGTATGGTGATGGCAAAAAAAAAATCGTGTTCGAGATTATTGCAGATTCTGATTGTACTACACTCAAAACATGAAAGAAAGTCATTTTTCGAAAAGTGTCTGTCTGTCTGTCTGTAGATTTTTTTCTATGGCAAACGATAACAGCCACAAATTAAAACAGAATTATATAATGTTTTGCATACAGCCCTAAATTGTAGAGTTCTCAAGACCTATTGTTTTTGGTGAAGATCGATTAAGGGAAAGGGGTAGTTTACCTGCAACGTTTTTTGCTTTAACAAGGGTATTTTCTATGGCAAACGATAACAGCTGCAAATTCAAACAGAATCAAATGATTATTTGCATACAGCTCTGATTTGTAGAGTACTCAAGACCTATTGATTTTGGTGAAGATCGGTTAAGGGAAAGGGGTAGTTTACCTGCAACGTTTTTTGCTTTAACAAGGGTATTTTCTATGGCAAACGATAACAGCTGCAAATTCAAACAGAATCAAATGATTATTTGCATACAGCTCTGATTTGTAGAGTACTCAAGACCTATTGATTTTGGTGAAGATCGGTTAAGGGAAAGGGGTAGTTTACCTGCAACGGTTTTTTTATCAAGGGTAATTTTTTATATGGCGAACGATAACTGCCGTAAATTCAAACAGAATCAACTACATTTTTGCATACCTTTTTGAACTAAAAGAACTCAAGGTCTGTTGATTTTGTTGAAGATCGGTTAAGGGAAAGTGGTAGTTTATCAGCAACGTTTTATGTTTTAAAAAGGGTAATTTTTTTTATGACGAACGATAACTGCCGAAAATTCAAAGAGAATCTAATAATTTTTTGCACACTTTCCTGATTTGTAGAGAGCTCAAGGTCTGTTGATTTTGGTGAAGATCGGTTAAGGGAAAGGGGTAGTTTACCTGCAACATTTTATGTTGTAACAAGAGAAATGTTTCCATGACGAACGATAACTGCCGCACATTCAAACAGAATCAAATATTTTTGTGCATGCATCCCTGAATTGTAGAGGACTGAAGGTCTATTGATTTTGGAGAAGATCGGTTAAGAGAAATGGGTAGTTTACCTGAAACATTTTATGATTTAACAAGAGTAAAGTACTTAATTTTTATAAAGTATCCTGATAAGAAGCTCATAATAATCCACTGTAGAAACGTAGATGAAATATCTATAAATGAAGAGGTTAGGGGAACGAGGTGGTGGTAATTTTCTATTATTAAAATTTATAGTTGAAGGTGGAGGGGAGAATTTTTTATATGTGTACTACGTTATCGGCAACAAAGAAGTAGTTTTTGGTTAAAATTGCTTCCCGGGCTGTTTAGCCGTAGTCCAATGTTTTCTGCAAAACCAGACTTTTCGGCAGTGGAATCGACTGCCATCATCAGTGAAAATCGAGTGGGAAAACGTGAGGTGGTATACGTTAGTGGCCACAGTACTGTGGTTAATGCTGAAGTAATAAGTAGAAAGACGTAGTTTCTATGGAAATATTTCATTTCGAATATGATTTTAAATATAAATCTTAGAACATAGAAGTCATGTATGGTTCTCCATACCGATATTTTTAAATATGTTCTCCATCAAAATTTAATAGTAATTTTGTATCTGCAAAATTTTAATATAATATTGTTATAAAAAACGGTATTACTTCTTTTTTTTACTCTTTGTTCTTTCCTTTTTTCCAATATTCTTTCATCTTTTCACTGTGTCTCTTCTTCCTGGCTTCAGTCCACTTTGTACCTGGATTTTTCTCTCTCCTACCCTGGACTCCTTACATTTTTAACACTTTTGCCTGAAAAACTTCTCTTTCAATTGCTTCTTCTGCGTGTATATTATTTTTTCTAAATCCTTTTGGACTTCTTTAATCCAACTTGACGTTGACTTCTTCCCCCACAGATATTTGAAGATTTGTTTTGTCAACCTATTGTCGTCCATTCTATTTAAATGTCCAAAAAAATAATAGTCTTCTTTTTCTCATTGTTTCTGTTATACTTTCTATACTTTGATATATTTCATCATTACTTCTTAATTTCCTCCAACCTTCTGAAGGTTTTCGTGGACCTAATATTTTCCTAATAATTCATCTTTCCAAAATTTCTAGTTTGTCTAAATTATAATTCAATGCTAGACATTCACTTGCATATAGGCATTCTGGCTTCACTACTGTACTGTAATGCCTTATTTTCACATTTTTAGATATGCACTTTTTATTGTAAATATCTTTAGTTATACCATATGCCCGTTCCATCTTATGAATCCTTTCCTCTGTAGCAGATTTTTCCAAGCCATTCTCCTAAATACTTAAATTTTCGAACCCTTTCTATTCGACCAATATCTGTTACCAGGAATTTTGGCATGTTTTTAATGTTTGTGAGAAATTTGTTTTTTTCTGCAGAAATTCTTAAGCCTGTTCTACTGGCTATGTCCTCTAAAAATTAACTTGTATTACTGCAGATGTCAGATATTCAGAAAGTACAGCAAAGTCATCTGCGAATGCCAAACAGTTTACTTCAATACGTTTGTTCCTTCTTCATAACATGATTGGTGATATTTTGCATTCCTTTATTCCTTTATTTTGCGTTTTTTCTTTTATTAAATAGAATTTATTATGATTCATTCCATCCCATTATATAGCTATTAAGTATATCATACTTTATTTTTTATAAAAATAGATTTGAAGGTAATATAACCAATTAAGCTATTACCGTGATCTACAAAATGAGTGCGAATTTACTGAAGAGTAACATTATGAAGGGCAAACGTATTACTGCGCTCTTTGTGTAACACTTGTATTAGATATGCCTAATAAAGAAAAGTAATATATGTCAAAAAATTAATAAAGTTTATGCTTATACATGATTTTATTATGTATAAGTAGACAATAAATTGTGTGTTTATGACTTATGTTTACAAAAAATTTTGGGGGGTTGCCCAACCACCAGTTTGCCCCTCCCGACATTAACGTTTGGATCCGCCCCTGCGTCTGCTGTAATATGAAATTGGAAAAACAAAACTATAACCATTAGCACTACACTAACTATACTAATATAAAAATGATGACAAGCACAAAACAACGGATAGTGAACAATAAACTGGTGGGATAAAAATCTGTTCGAACTTGTGACATTTGGGAAGTAGGAGAAATGGGGCTTGGCATTCTTTGAACTAGCCAATCATTGCTAACATTTTATGATGTACTCGTACAGACAAATGTTGCCAGTTCCTGTCACAAAATAAACACATGCAACACGTTCAGTCCACTCAATGACTTCTAGTTTGGATCTCAACATGTTCTTGTAACATATGTTAGCAACATTGTATTCCCACTACCTCAGCGGTAAAAACAGAAGTTATGAAAATAACATTGTTGTCTATTCGTTTGGTGTATAATCACATGCTTGTTCTCAAGGAGTCAAAGGAGACTTAACAGTAATATGCAGAAAACCAGACCATTGTCTGTTGGTGAATCAGGAATACCTGGAACAAACTTTCTCCAATATTGACTTGAAAAACGATTTTTGCTACTCTGCCTCTTGGGTAGCCAAAGGTTAGCTTGTTAATTTTGTAGTCGTTAGCAAAAAAATTCAATGATTAATGATTCAAGTTAAAAATTACCAATATTACATAAGAAGCCATGGATTGTACATTCTGTACGTTCAGCAGATCAAGTATACTGGTTCATGTGTTTGGTTTTCAATTATTGACACTTCACAGTTCTTTGTTCTAGAATTTTCTCACAGTCTTACAATCCACAGACCCCAGAATTATGCACCCTTCTGAACATTTGTTGAGCAAATTTTACCACCTACTCTTGTAAAATATATTATTATTACATATAAATATTATTATTATTATAATATTATAAATATTAAATGTATTATTATTATTGTATTATTATTACCATTAAATGCTGCTGAAGGTTATGATGTTACAATCTGTGTTATAATTAGATTCCACTAAACATAACTCTTTAGTTATGTTTGTCATCTGTGGTTGTGACCCAGTGTTATTATTATTATTATTATTACATTTTTATAGTTGTTAATCCCCAATCCGCTACTATGCAGTTTTTTTTTTACACAATTATATATAACTGTTATATTTCTTACAGAATTATGTAGAACAATTTATTTGTATACATTCATCAATATAATAATTATTACTAGATCACTGAAAGAACTATTGATGAAGATAAAGTCTGCAAACATCAGCCTGAGCAGAGAATGCAAACTGTCAAGGTCAGAAAAGAAATCTGTAGTGATCAGTAATTCTGACAGTAATTATAATACAACAGAATCTGATTTTACATCCAGTAAGTCTAAATCAGCTGTTCTACTATCCGAAACACATGTGTCAGTTAGCAAACAGTTTTTGAATAAGGGCAGCAGCAAAAAATTTTAATTTTGTAACTCTGATGTAAAGTGTCAATGTGTGTGCAAGCAAAAAGTATCTATTTTGATTTTGAAGTAAAATTTATCTAATTGTAAATATTGGGGTCAGAATATATTTTATACTTTTGTAAAGATAGTAACGTATGTGCTGGGCATTTTAATATACATAAGTACTTTCAACATGTTTGATTTGCATACTGTAAGTTATATTTATTTTTAATAAAATATTAAAAATAAAAGCTAACCTGTTTCAATGAATTAATGTTTATTAAGAACATTAGTGTGTCCATATATTAGAGAGTAAATAATTTATTGTTGATTACTTGTTAGTGCCTTCAGTATCTTCACATTCTTTCACATGGAGTCTAAAATTTGGCAATGACAACTGTCGTATTATTGGCAACATGGCCAGGTAAATGTGGCAAAACACAAGCAGCACAGAACGACACTCAGTTGGATCAAAGATTCTCTTGCTGTTGGGTAAATGCTGCAATGTGACAACGTAGGTTTTATATAGTGATCTTAATAATGTATTTTGGTCATAATATTATAGTCTAAATTATGTTGCCAATCACTACCTAAACATGCCATTTTGTTACTCATTTTAATTACTATGATTTATGTAGTCACAATAAATTTCAGAAGCAATCTTAGCATATATAGGTGTCACTGATTTTTGATACATAGCTTTTTTGATAATGGTGAGGTTGGCCTAGTGACTTCATACTGGTGGACAGAACCAAGTGTAGCTAGCACATTGAGCCATCTCCATGAAACACTTGGCTCTGAACAGTATTGGTTTGTAATGATTGTAGTTAAAATACGTGTGCATAGAATTTTGAATGCTAGGCTACTTGTGCATAGAATTTGAATACAAAATGCTTCAAAAAGTTATCTATGAAACAAACTCCAAATCCCCATCTTAGAAGCTGAAAATAAAAGGAATTCTTGATTGTACGGCTGGCCTCAGTATGATTTGTAGTGTATTCTATGCCAAGTGGTCAGGTAACCCCACACAGGAGCAACATATGTGATTACTGTCAACATACGTTGACAATTGTCTGGTAGTCTGGCATACCAGAAAGAATGAGGCCATCAGTGGCAACTATCCTGAACAGCTAGGCCTCGTGAGTTACCACAATAGATGTCATTTAACTACATACAGATTTATGTTGATAGTGTATAGTGCAGAATCTGTATGTGGCTGTTAAAACACACTTTCAAATGAAAAACATGTCTTTATAGTTCTCAGGTCATCTATCATATGCTACATACATGGTCTCCTAGCATCAGATGATGAAAACCTCATTTTCTACTGTCCTGTTGTTAATTTAAACATTGTTGTATTCCTGCATGTCTCAGAAAGGTAGTGTGGGTGACGTTGATGAAGACATAATATTAGAAAAAGTATCAAGAATACAAAATACAATAATAGAATGATTATAGAATTAGAGAAACTGTAGTAAAGTGGCGTTGAAAGGAAAAATGATGGACAGAGCTTGTGTGGACTTAGATAAAAAAAAAGGCGTTTTATATTATAAAGTGTTTGCAACTCTGTCAAATAGTAAAAGATAGAGACAAATTGTGTAAATGTTACATTAACATGTGAAAACAGTGCCTGGGGATAGGTAAAGTAAATACTTGTCATCTGTTGGTAAAATTTTAGTGCAGCCACGTAAAGTTTTAGTCGTGAATGGATACACAATAGAACAACATACCCTATTTGTGAATTTCAAAATACGTGTCTGTAAAACATGTGTAGACACCTGGATGTCACTCATCATTCATTTCGTTCAGCTAAAAACTTCAGGTTCACAAAATTATTGTTGAAGACCCAAAAATGTCAGTTCCATGCCATTAGCCTTATGGTTAAAAGTGAACTATACACCAGAATAGGTTGTTATTCATTGGCCAGAATTGACTTTCTGTGACCCGAAATGACTAACATGGACTTCTGAAGGATGTGTGGTTTCAAGAAGATGATACAATATGAACAGAGCCAATAAAATGATGACTGTTAATTTAGAAGTGAATTCTTTTCAATAAACAGTACTGTCATTTACCTGCCAAGAGCATAAATTTCACATCACTAGATTACTTTATTTTGGAATACATGAAAATACATACCAAAAATCCACAAACTGTACATGTCATCAAAGACAATGAGTTGACAGTTTCAATTGAAATACAAAAATGGCATTCTCTGTGCATTAAAAAATTGCTGTGGCGATGGTTTCCATATTATTTTTCATATCAAATAGTGCCATCCTAATACTTATTGATATTAAGATATTGTTACGATGGTCTCATGGATCATTGTACTGTACAGTCGAAATAAAATACAGACACCAATGAAGTCACTAATTACTGGCTTTAATTAGTCACAGATAATAATCAACAAGGTACTCTTATACAATAGTTCATGTTAAATTTGTGCACATGCAATAATAATATCACCTTATTACAGTACCACACTAATTAACACAATCATTTTCCACTAGTCTGCAACAATCACTTCATCCTTACTAAATAAATCACCTACTGTAACCGACTAAATAAGCCAACCACTGTTGCTTATGTAGATCCTGCAGAGGTTCCAGAATAATTTTCCATATTCCTGGCAGCGTGCCAGCATAATTTTTGTAGTTACAAGAGCTCGAACAGTATGGAGGCAGTACGAGTGTATGGCCTTGACACAGACACTGCATGTGCTGGGCTAGTCGAGAGAGTTTTACGTATTTGTTGTACCAATATTATAGTTTTAGAAATTTAAGTGTATTTTATTTGTAAAATATTTCAGATAGCTCGTATAGAAAACCATGTATCTATTATTAGTACATGAAATAAGTACAAACCTGCACAGAGTTCAGTAAGACACATTCCTTGAAGAAATAATATGTCTGAGCTTGGTTTTGCCATGGATAACTGCAGAAATATCTATGAGTTCTATAGAAAATATCAATAAGTGTGGAAGCTTTTCTCATGGTAAAATTATTAGCAGCAGCCCATCGCATAATTCTGCCTAATAATAGCTGCGCCAATTGGTCTTCGTTTGCTAAAATTATAACTGTGAATTAGCACAGTGAAGTTTCTGTAACTTCATATGCTGTAACTTTATATACTTGATAAAAGTTTCTGTGCTTAATCATATGATACTCTGTAGTCTCAAACACTGTGCCATCTGTCACACTCTCCCCACTCATCTAGTTACTGGACAATATATTTGTAATCTAGCCTTTAGCCTTTAGCCTTTTGATTGGATAAGCAAAGTAAGTTCTCAGTTTTAACTCAGCTGTTTGGCATTTGTTTCTCTATCTATCTGTCTGTTTGATGCATGTCTCATGATAATCTCATAACTTTGGAACACATGAACCGATTTCTGTAAAAATTTGCATACATGTCTGTACTCTTACTGTACAGAACCGTATTGTTTTTGAAAGTGATCCCCCAAAAAATAGGGGGACAAGAGGTACAAATGTCAGGCGCCCAAATTTTGAAAAACATAGAAGTCCTTGTGGGATATAAAATTAAAAGAAACTTTAACAAAAATGTGAATTTAATGTTCATTCATGAAAATTACAAAATTTTGGTACGCCAGCAACCAAGAAGTAGGTAAGTAGGTGAAAATCTTGATAAAATCATAAAAAATTCATGTGGCATATCAGATTTAACTAAAACGTGACACTTTAAATTAAAACTTTTAAGACACTTATAAGACCGGTTGTCACTTTTGGAGGCAAGACACGGACATCGACAAAAAAGGAACAAGAAACCTTAAGAAGGTTTGAAAGAAAAATCATAAGATATGTTTATGTCCCAGTTAAAGATGATTACAAATGAAGAAAAGAAATAGCAGGGGATAGATAAGCTATTGAATCATAGGACATTGTAAGATTCATAAAGGCTCAATGAATATAATGGCTAGGTCATCTAGAGCAGATGGATGATCAGTGGATGACAAAGAAAATCCTATAAAAGCAAAAAGAGGGGGCGACCTAGGATAAGGTGGTTGGATGATGTGCTGGAAGATCTCAGAAGAATGGATGTGAGTGATTACACAAGATGGCAATGGATAGGAGACTTTGAAGAAAATTAGTGTTGGGAGTCATGGCTCATGTTGGGCTGTACTGCTGAAGAAGAAGAAGAACTAAAATGTGAATGTAATGTTAGTTTTTGTTAATTTAAAAATTTTGGTACACCAGGGCCCAAAAAGTGGAGCAAAAGTTCGATAAAATTGCAAATTTCATGTGGTATATCAAATTATATAGAATTTTAACCAAAATATGAATATAATGGACAATTTTGCAAACTTCAAAATTGCCTGACCCAGGGCCCATAAATGGGATCAAAAATCTGAAAAATTGTAAAAATCCAGCCAGGTGTCAATTAAAGAGAATTTTAACAAATTCAACTGTTTGAAATGTTTAGTGTTTATTTATGTTTTTCTTTTATAGAATTGCTAAACTGCTATAATTGTTTTTATTATTTAGACAAAGCTTTTCGTCATTACTGACATCTTCAGGTCTTAAAACCATGATTCAGGTCTGTTTATTTATGATTGCTCTACAATTGTTACTTTACTAAATAAATAAATCCTGATTAGTAGGTTAATCAGAATATTCATATTTCTTCTGATAATGGAAACATTATATATTATCAAATTTATCCAATAATAAATGTACTGTGTTGAAAATAAGTATTCACGATAAACGTTAGTTGGAACTCTATACATAGGTTAGCATCATTTTGGCATCAAGCATTACATCAGAAGTATCAAATGTTGACAAGATGGCGGCTCTGCCCAGCCATTTCTAAAATATTTTTAATAAATTGTTATAGTAAATGAAAAAATAAAATTAATCAAATTATATTATTAGTATATGTGCTACATATTCTGAGGTTGAAAATCTACATGTGCATGCTTTGAAAAATAAAAATTATTAACATTGACCATTTTGTTTGATTTCAAACAGTAGAAGTAGCACTATACAGGGTGCGTCCGCTAAATCCGGACAAAATTCAATTTGAATTTCCCACCACATTTAACTTCAGCAGTATTCGATTGTTGGCGTTCAGGTAAGCCAGCTGTATGTGTAAGACGTGCATAACCTCAAAATGAGTGAGTCTGTGAGATCGAGTGCGGAATATAATCGACAAGAGGCAGTAATTGAAGCGCTTCGCACCGGGTGTTCATTGACCGAAATTATTCGCTTCTTCGGGTACCCGCGATCGACCGTTTACGACATCACGCAAAAGTATGCAGATGCGGAGAACTCCGAAGAAGGTTCCACGAACCCTGCAAGGCAAAGCCATTCAAGAGAGAAGACTGCTAGGGCCCCGAATGTCGTCCAAAGGGTTCAAGAGCTCATTTCAGAAGACCCAGGGGTGCCGCTTCGTAAATTGTCCACCACACTTGGGGTGAGTGAGGCCACCATGCGTCGAATCGCAGAAAAAGACCTGAGATACATGTCTTATGTGCTCAAGGTACGACAAATGCTGTCTGAGGCTGCCAAGGTCAAAGAGAGTTGCCCGCTGCAATTTGCTTCTTTGTTCATTGAAGCACGAAGCTGCGGGTCGCCTCAGGTTTTTTCTGATAAAAAGATTTTTACTGTTGATGCAAAAGTGAACCGAAGAAACGACCGTTGGCTCGCGCATGATCCCGAGGATGTCCCTGTAGTAGCCAGGATGAAGTTTCCGGCCAGTGTTCATGTCTTAAGCATCGTCTCCAGTGAGGGTGATGTCATGCCGCCACATTTCTTTAAAAAGGGAGAAACCATCACGATGGACATTTATCTCCAGATTTTGAGAACTGTAGTGAAGCCATGGATGGAAACTGTGGCCTCCGGGAGACTGTACATCTTTCAACAGGACGGTGCACCTGCTCACACACACCATTTAGTGCAGAACTGGCTTTCCGATAACATGTGCGCATTCTGGTCTAAGGAATTCTGGCCTCCGAATAGTCCTGATTTAAACCGCCTTGATTATTACGCTTGGGGCATTATTGAAAGGGTGTCCAACAAGTCCTGGCACCCCAACGTGGCAACCCTTCAGGCCAATATTGAGGCAGCATTTGCGGATTTAGACAAGGAGCCGTTGAAGAGAGCGTGCTTGCGCTTCAGAACAAGGAACGAGGCAGTGATCACAGCAAACGGGCATTATATCAAATAAATATTATTGTTTTATATAAATAATAAATGATTAAATATTATTGTTCTATTATTGTTTTAATAAACTGTTTGTTTTGTCCGGATTTAGCTGATGCACCCTATATATGTTTGTGAAAAGTATTAGATATAGGCCTATATTCATCTATGGAAACCTAGATAAACTTAAAAGCTATGACTAAATAGTTTGTCATTAGGTATCATGGTTATAAATTTAACTAAAAAACAGTCTAGCAGTTTGTTTATTGTATGTTAATGTTTATTGTATGCTTTACAATTGTTACTTGACTGAAAAAGATAGTAGAGTAATAGAAGTTTTTTTTTATTTTTGTGATAACTGAAAAATTATCTAATACTGAAATTTTCCTGATAGTAAATGTTCAAAATAGTGAGAGAGTTCTGCAGCGCACTGAGATTACTAGTAATAAGTACCGTTCAGAATTGGTTTTTAACTAGGAGATTTCTTACACTAACCCTCCAGAGCACAGATTATTAATCCATTAATTATGCATTACATGTGTGTATGCAAGTATGTCTGTGGTCTCAAACTCAAGACTGGGTGGACATATTTGATGTTTTTGTAAGTAATTAATGCATTTGATTTCTAGTCAGATGGTTCATCAGCCCACCTGTCCTCAGTGATGCTGAACAGTAACAAGTGTAAAACATAATTAAAATGTGTTAATTAAGGTATTAACTGTTATAATAATATAACACATTATAAAGCAAATTGTATACGGCTTAATTATTTGTTTTTGCAGCTGAAACAACATCGTTTATAGAAGTATTCGATTTTTTGAAGTGAAACTTCTTTGGGCACGGTAGGAAAAATGTTCGTTATGCGTTATATGCATGCATGTGTGTGTATATGTGTTTAGTAGTATACCAAAATGAGGAAATGTACAGTTATATATAATTATTGTTACGAATATTTTAAGTTAACGATATGTAAAAAATAATCTACCTAGTCCTACATAATTTAATGACATATATGTTAAAAATTGTTTATGAATACGATCGACGTCATTCTCAATCATTATTATATGTTGCTTTATCACGTGTGACGAGTATTGAAGGATTACACAGAACAACGAGAACATATTCTACCATGGCCGAAGACGATCATCATCAACAATTGATTTGCAAGAGGAATTTAAACGGCTTTCACTAAACAAACTAGAAACTATAAATAAAAATTTAGTTAATTTCATCAATAACAGAAAAGGTTTATCAATATTCACTTTTAATTGCCAAAGTCTTACAGCTCATGCTGTTCCTCTAAAAGATATAGTTGTGAAAAATTCAAATGTCATAGTTTTATCAGAAACTTGGCTAGCCAATGAAGATGACGTATCTGTTCTTAATTTCAACTGTATTGTGAAATATAAATGACCAAATATTACAGCGGGAGGTGTCGGGATATTTCAAAAGTCTGACGATATTATTAACATTATAACTCCATCCATGGATTTTTCCGTTACTCAATCTGATGTCTATGGTTCAATGGCATCTACAGTTGGCGATTTGTGTATGGCTGAATGTAAAATGGAAAATGGGCAAAAAGTTGTGATTGTAGCAGCGTATATTTCTCCTAATAAAACATTAGATTATATTATTGATTTTCTCCATCATTCATTATTATCGTATACATCACAAGGTGCCGCCATACTTCGTAAAGATTATCATAAAATACCTATGATTTTAAGTGGAGATTTCAATGTCAATTTTGCATTAGACAAATCTATAAAACTGGTTGAATTTTTAAAAGATAATTTAAACCTGTCTATACAAAATGATAAAAAAATATCTACGACAAAATCGAATACGACAATTGATGCAGTATTCACAAGGTTTCTGGATAATATTGAATGTAAAACATACATTTCTTATTTTAGTTACCATAAGCCTTTGGTTACAAAAGTGTGCGATGAAATGTCACTAAATATTAACGAAATAGAATAATAATAATAATAATAATTTCTGTAAATATATATAATAAAATATTTTTAATTTACTAAAAATGAAAATTTTTCTTATACTGATACCTCTCCCATCCTATTAAATTTTAAGTATACAGTTAAAAATAATAATAATAATAATGGATAAACAAAAAATAATGGATATAACCCAAAGAAGTTTCACTTCTTCCGCGTGTACACACTTACTGATACATGCACCCAAACTTTTTTTCTAGTAATGATGATAGTCGAACAAAAGTACAACAATCTGAACAAAGTACAACACAGTACAACAAAGAAAAGTACAACATTTATTCACATGCATAATTTCTGCCTAAACCTGCCTAAATGAATGAATCAACTGGCAGTCAGTTTACGAATTGTTGGATATACTACTTGCTTCTTCCAGTCTGGCTTTTCTCTTGAGGCTTACCAGTAATAAAAAAAGTAAAGCTAGACAAGAGACGTGTATCAAATTCTATAAGACAATGGCAGTACCAGCACTGCTGTATGGATGCGAGACCTGGACTACAAGGAAGAAGGTTCCAATTACAGGTTGCAGAAATGAGGTATTTTAGATTGGTAAAGAGATACATGCAACTTGATCATATAAGAAACGAGTACATTAGACGATAACTTGATATAAGTTTCCCTAAATGATCTCATTCAGCATTGTAGAAATTGCTGGAAACAACGTCTAGAAAGAATGGGCAATACCCGCTTTCTGAAGTTGGCTTATGAGTATGATCTGGTTGGAAGATCTATAGGCAGGCCAGTCACAAAATGGCGGGAGTCGTGAGCCCGGAACAGGAGAAATCCTATCTATGATGATGATGATGATGATGATGACTTGCTTGTTGCTCTTCCATTCTGAGATATTTATGAAATGTATGGAATGGTATACTGCATCTAGTTTTGTCGGACGCTTGGAGACACTGAATTGATAAATGTCAATAAGCTTTCGGTGATAATGTCATTGGGAATTGTATAATTAAAACTGGTATTATGCAACCAGTCAACAAATAGTGAACAGTGTTCCAGTAGGCTGTGTACAAGTCAGAATAGGTATCTTCAGACAAATTTTAGATGATTTTTGAAGGTCCAGGAATTTGTTGACCAGGTTGGTATCAGTTATTTCTATACGAGGGGGTACCCAAAAATAACAGGAATTTTTTTTTTAAAGCTATGTATTTAACATTTTTACAAAACAACATCACCTTCAAAGTACTCTCAATTACACTTAATACATTTGTCCAATCTGCAATCCCATTCCTGGAAACATTTTTCAAACTCGTCTGTTGTGATGGCCGACAGCTCCTGCCTCGTTTTTTTCTTTACCACTTCCACGTCGTCAAAACGTTGTCCTTTCATACCCCTCTTCATTCACGGAAACAAGAAGAAATCGCACGGAGCGAGGTCATGTGAGTAAGGGGCATGGGGCAAGGGAGTCATGTTGTTTTTTGCTAAAAACTGGCGCACTGAAATGGACCTGAGGCACAACTTTTGCAGTGACCCTTCTCATCCCCAAATCTTCTGACAAAATTCGCTGAACCGAGCTCCAAGTTATTCCAGATAACTTACTACTCTCTTCAGTGGTCCGTCGTCGGTCTTCAAGCATGATTGCATGAACTTTTTCAACATTTTCGTCAATTCTGGAAGTTGACGGACATCAAGAACGAGGTTTGTCATCAATTGACATTTCACCTTCTTTGAAACGAGAAAACCATTGGTACACTTGAGTTTTCCCATAGCACTATCCTTGTAAGCTGTTTTCAACATCACAACAGTTTCTGCGGCGTTTTTCCCAAGCAGGAAGCAAAATTTCATAGCAGCGCGCTGTTCACTTAAATCTGCCATGACAAAAAACGAGGAGCAAGCGAAACTGCTTTTACAAAACGAATTACTGTGACCAGACACAACCTTCCCAGGCGACAACAATGACGGCACTGAACTCGGAACGAGTTGCACTACGCTCGCCTAGTGGGAGAAATGCGTACGACGTAAGCGCCGCCAATCGCAGCACTATTCCGGTTATTTTTGGGTACCCCCTCATAGATGCTCTCTAGACATAACTCCATCTAACATCCAGTTATTCTCAAAATCAAAACGTAACTCTTGTGTCAACATTGAGTAGAAAGTAACAACAGCACCAAGTTATTCGTATAGAAGTGCTATGATCAGTTAAAGATAACTGGACTAAGTAGCAGAATCGTAGTCACAAGGAGCTACATATTTCAAAGGGAATTAGGATTTGAACACCATTAAGTAACTTTCTCATACCCAAATTATTATTTTTAATAATCAGATATTTTTTGTATGGACAAAAAATATCTTGTGGTATTTATTTGTCTGTTCTCTCCTAATGTTGCAATGTGAGGACTGTTTGGTTCTTTTGGGACGTTATTAGAGAAATACATATTTAATTTGTTAGCTGTCTTATGTACATAATTTGAGATACATTACAAGTATTTTACAATAATAAAATTAAAAACTATATGGTATTTTTTAATGCTTCACACATAATTATTCCACTTGGATGTTAAAATTAAATATTTAATTTTACTTTGTGATGTCAGGGACATGATAAACATTCTTAAATATATACTGAGACAGGTATACCTGAGAACACAAAAAAATTGGATTAAATTGTGAATTTCTAAAATAAAATTGAAAATTGGTTTGTCTTTATGTAAGTTTTGGTTGCCAACACAGATTATTGGACATTGAATTGAACAATGTTCTATTTTTGTAGCACTCAAGTAAAGCAACTACTAATTAGAGTCACTTATATATTTACCAAGAAAAGAAGATGATTTTTCCATGTTGTCTTGCAAGAGTCGTTTACAGTAAGGAGGAAATGATTCCCAGTCACATATCACAGGATTTAACCTGTCACATTGTTCTGTAAATGCAGATAGTCTTGTGACAGCCAGTGTTTCTGTACATATTGTTAATTGTTGTGCAGATGCATATCTTTTTGGAAACACAGTAGGCTCCGTGACATGTATGCATGGCAATGAACTTACTTGTATCGGTTTTAAATATAAAAATTTGTTAGCTGCCATTTTGTTACAGTAAATTTAATACTATAATAAAGTGTTTGCTTGGAAACTGCAAGTAGAAACAGATATTGTTGTGTTTGTAGCTGCCACACAAGAAGTGAAATGGATCTACTGTGGCTCACATCACACTGCTGCCTCAAGTTCCTGCATCACCACCCGACACCAGCAGGAGCTATGGAATTCTGTGCTTGTTCTAAACACTCTTAACAAAGGAAAGCCGATGTTTCAGTGTCCTCCGGTTTCTACAAAAGCATTCAGGTCTTTTAAAGACTGACTTCAAATATAAGAGAGTCATTAGGGTCATTTGTGGAATACCATTTAACATAATTCACTTGACACAGTAAACTGATTTTTATGAAATTTTGAGTTGTTCCATTTATTCATTGTATTCTGTCATTTTATTGAAGATAATCTAAAATTCAAGATTCACATTTTTTATTATATCATTGTAAGTGAGAAACCCATCTTTGGACGGTGTGAAAAGTAATTTGCATTTGGTTTCTGAAGTTGAAACTTCAAAATTTTGTTGTCTAAACCATCTCTTAAGGTTACAAGTTTTCTTATATGTAATCGTGTTAAAAATTTATGATTACAATAGCAGTGTTATGGAATGGTACTGATTGAGGAATACAATCAAAATAAACAAATAAAACTTCACTAATTTGTTGGTCAGCACTCTATCTCAGGGGCATAACTACAAGATGGTAGACTGGCCAATGTCCAGGCACCCGCCGTCTTTCCTTTTTATATTATATTTTCTTATTCACTTACTTTGTAAGAGAGACATCTCAACAGTACGTAACTAAACAGTATTTATGGTATTTCTGTATAATTTTCAATACAAAATCAAATCAGAAGATAAATAATTGAAAGTAGAAAATCCCATTATTCTACACACAGCAGGTATGACATGAAAAACATTATGCTGTACATTGCTAATGTACAATGAACTGTATAGACAGCTGCATAAATACCTCTCTTTGTTGCAAAATAATTTCCTTTTTCAACTGGTTCAGTTATAACTAGATAAAACAATGATGACTGGAGTACAAGTACAGTACAAGGAAAGATGTTTTCTTTACCTCATTGCTGGGTTGGGGTTACCTGACCACTTCCAGACCCAGCTGGGTCATACATTCCATTATGAAGATGAACATTTATAGAAATTTAAGAGAGTCTACTTGGAATTGTTGCCAGAAGACCTGAAAGCTCTGGTTATGCTACTGCTTCATCTGAAAGCTTAGAGGTTAAGATTTATAAACTGATTTATAAACCTACAAAAATTAAGTAAAAGCTTTCAAGTACGTTACACCACTAAAGACATGTTTTACCTTCTAAAGTCCTATAAAATCAGAAATACTGAATGTACTTGTCACATAATCTTGATTATTATACGAAATTGTGTTTATATTATTTGTATTGTTTTTATTATTTTGTATGGAGTTTATTTTTGGAAGGTTTTTGTTTTTAAAAGACAATATAACAACTTTATGCACAGTTTCATTTGATGCAGAGGTGGATCCTTGAGAGGCTAATGTGGCCAAACCCCCTTTACTTCACAAAGCCTGTACAGCATTTGAGAATATAGAATATAAAATAAGGGCTGCGTGGCTCTGCTCACTCCATTCACAGCTAAGAGAATATCGTGTGTGCTAATCCGAGAAAACTTTGTGCATAACATCATATTTCTAATATACCCCTCCCTGGAAACAGGACTCAATACCTCAACTTCCTGTGCTTTCTGAAAAATTTTTCAATTACAATGCTACAGATGTGTGTTTAGGGTTATTTTCACAAAAATTTGGCAAACTGTGTGGTTTGTTGAGATCGAACAATTTCAACTGGTTGCTCTCCATTGTTCTTTGCCCTGTGTATCCGTCTTCATCTGTATATAACTCTTTCCATGTCTGATATCATCAAGCACTCCAACATTTCTTTTCCCTGTCCATTCCTTCCTTATACGTTTCCCTCTATAATCCTTAGCTGCAGACATTTTCTCTGGATTGTATGCCCCAACTAAGGGATTTTTCTCTTCCTTATTACTTTCAGCAGCTTTCTTTCCTCTCCTTTTCTCATTAATACTTAATTGTTTCTTACTCTATTAGTCCATTTCACATTACACAACCACATTTTTTCTTCCTTTTTGATGCTCCTTGTTTCACTGCCACACAAAACATTCAGCAAATCTCTCTCACATCCTTCTTACTGTTGTCCTAAATGCTCTTACTTTCTCAAAAGCTTTCTTACCCACATATATCACACTTCTGATTTCCTCTGTACAGCTTCCATTCCATGTCACCGTACTCTCCAATCGAGTTCATTTATAAAGAACATTTATTACATGTTCAAAAATGTATTATCTATAAGTCCAGAGACAGGAACTTGACATAAACAAAATATTTATTTTTTCTTAGTAAATATCTTTCTGCAAACGTGGAATTCTCCTTTTCCTTCCCTCCTTTTCCTTTCAATTTTTTTTCGATTTTTCTTTCAATGCTGTGCATGGCACTTCTCTTCTTCAAATAAGACACAGGTTCTAATACCGAACTATGTTTCTATAACCATTGTATGCTACTCTTATAACTATTTGTTCATTTCATGCGTCATTTTAATTTTTCTGTTTTCCACATCAACGTCTTAGATGCTTCTAATCTTTCCCTGCTCATGTTACATATTTTCTATGGAGAGGATCATGTTTCCTGCAAAATACAACACTTTAAAATTTATGTTCTTGGTATTAGCTTTGTTTTCACTATAGCTTCTTTTCATATTGAGGAAAAACAACTGTTTTGTTATTTTATTTCTATTTTATTTTTCCATATACATATGTAAAATCTTGAGAACTGTTTATGCAAATAGCTTTAAATACACTCATGCTAGAAACCGGAGGACCTCTGATTCAGACAGAAAAATGGGAACAGTAAACATCCATTTATAGAAGTTTCCCTGTTTTAGTACAAATATAGTAACTGTTCACTTCCAATAATTATATGACTGTGTCAATAAATTTAATTCATTGTTTATCACTATTGTCATACCTCTTTTTTGTTCTGCCGAGAGGCGATGCCAACAGTTTCCTTATCTGCTTGTCAGTTTTTTGTTACTAGTAAATAATAATTTAATTCTAATGTAATGTTTCGATTAATCATCATTGTTTCTTCCACATACAGGTTCGCGTGTTAATTTTAAGCAGTATTATAAGATGTAAACATAATTGTTTTTTATCTGTATAAAGTACAATTTACTTGTTCTAGTTAGAAAAGGAAGGAAATTATTAAGCAAGAATATTTATTACCAGGGTATTCAATAGCCTGTTTAATTTTGTATTATTTAAGATTTTATATTAATACTCGTATAAGTATTTTTACTAGGTGCAGTAATTTTAATATTGCAGTAGATCATTACAAGATTCTGAAAGAAAAATTGGTACGTAGGAGGGACAGATTATTGTTACAAAATATCATACATGATCTACTGACAATGCTTGTTTGTCTGTCTAAGTCAATCTATCTATCTAGATCTATCGACGTATTAAATAATGTATGTTATTTAATACAGTTTTCATACAATAAGACTGATTTATGGTAACATAATTACATTGTATATCATGATTTATGTAACATAATTATAATGTTACAATAGTCCCAGTTTATGTATAAATAAAAATACGGGCATTAATGAAAGAAAGATTCATGATCAATATCTGCAGGACCGGATAAGGGAGGGGGGTTCAAAGGTGACAGCTGTACCAGCCCACGAGCGAGTGGGGGGTTCGGGTCTATCATGAAGAGAACAAATATTTGTGAACAAAAAGTGATGTGCTATGTTGCATACTTGAAAGCCACCAAACATGAAATTTTGTGAAAAATTAATTGATTTCATTAATGTAATTTAAAACTTTCCTGCAACTAAAATGATAATACTTTTGTAGTATTGTACCACATCATTGTAATCTATCAGTGTCTATTTTTAGTGTCAAACTATTTTAATAATTTTTAGTACCAAAATGAAAAATACTATTTAGATCAGTTTGGTCGTGACTCTTGTTTTATACAATGTTTTAATGTAATAAATATTATTTGATGGACATTATCATACATTTTAGTCATTTATACTTTTTAGTAATCCTTGTAGGTAGAGTTGTCATATTTTGGAAGGAGGCAGTTAACTAACTTTCTGTCGGTGGCCCTAAGTATCAGCAATAAATATACTTAATTAGCCGATACACTCAGGTTCACTTGGACAAACTTACTTATGTTGTTTCTAGTTTGTTATAGCTCTCAGTGTCAGTTAACATTTTGTATATAATGGAATAGTCTAAATAATGCTACTTAGTAGAAGAATCTGGTAAAAATGTAATGTATGAATGAACATATTTTCCTTTGTAAGTAACTGGTAATGTTTCTTGCAGTATTTGTACGTTGTGTATTATATTATCAAACAATAATTACTTATCCATATATATTTTACTTACTTTTTGTACAATAAGACTGATTAATGGTTACATAATTATAAATTATAACATTGCATTAGTGTTGCTTTATATATAAATAGAAAATATGGCGGTCATAAAAGTACAGCCATAAAAAGAAAGATTCATGTAGATTGATAAAAAATAAGAAAAATACACTTGCAGAAATAATTATTGTTTCAGACTGTACACCATGTGTGTATAAAAGTAATTGCCTTGTTTAGCATCGCAGTTTTTCATAATTCTGGCAGTGTCTCGAAAACTGAATAAACATTTTAAAATTCAGTTATGTTGTTGCTGACTTTACAAGAACACACATAGTTACAATAACATTCTACTGCCACTTACTAACTATTGATCTCCAGCCAAACCAAACGCTATAAAAATCGCTGATTTTGATGTTTCTGTCTTCCACGCTTCTGAAATTCCTTTTCCTGAACATCATCTTTTTTTGCAGACAAAACTACTGACATCAGTCAAATTGAACAGTTTTCCCTAAGTGTAAGATATATAGACACAGAAACCATCAGTATGAGGGAAGATTTTCTCTGCTTTGTACCCGAATTTGATGTCACTGGCGCTGGTTTGGCGCATACTTTAATGGAAAACCTAACAGCGTTGGGTTTGGACTTGGCTAATTTGAGAGGACAAGGGTATGACGGTGCGTCTACCATGAGCAGCGAATTCAGGGGAGTACAGGCTTATGTTCAAGAAAAAGTGCCTTCAGCTGTCTACACTCATTGTGCCTCACACTCTCTCAATCTATGCCTATCTGATGTGAGTAAAGTCTCATTTGTTAGAAATTGTATGGGGGTGATTAAAGAAGTGAATGCATTTTTCCATATGTCAGCCAAAAGAAAAGAAATTTTAAAATGTAAAATAGCAGCATGTTGCCAAAGTGATTATAAGAAGAGAAAACTAATATGTTTGTGTGAAACCCGATGGGTGCAACGCCATGATTCAGTTTTAATGTTTAAAGAGATTCTAGAACCAATTATCTTGGCCCTTTTGGATCTTGAGAATGAATCTTTTTCAAGGGAATCAGCTGCAAAGGCTCATGGTTTGAGTAATACAATATGCCAATTCCAATTTATTGTCAGTTTGTTCGTGTTGAGCGATATGCTATCTATAACTCTAAATTTATCGGAGACACTACAAAAGAAAGAAATTGATGTTTCAAAAGCTGTTAAGAAGATTTCTGCTATTTTAGAAAATGTCTCTTTAAAGAGAAGTAGTGCCAATGAACATTTTGCTGAAATATACAAAGAGGCAAAAAATTTTCCGATAAAATAAAAGTTCCTGAAGACGTCCCTAGAACATGTAAACTGCAGGTAGGCCGTTCTAATATAACTTACTCCTCTGCAGAAGAGTATTACCGACGTTCTATCTACGTGCCATACTTAGATGATTTTTCCTCCTCCCTCAAAGAGCGGTTTGAATCACACCAAGAAACAGTTGCGTCATTACAATGTGTCTTGCCCGAGTTTTGTGTCTTAAATGATTTTGAGTCTTTAGAACCAGCTTTTCACTTTTATGAAGCAGATTTATCATACAAAGAAGTTGTAATGAGTGAGTACGCTCTTTGGAAAAATAAATGGAGTCAAGAAAGTGAGGATCTACGTAAAACAGCAGTTTGTGCTCTTGTAAAATGCGACAAAGACTTTTTTCCTAACTTGTACATTCTTTTAAAGATTTTAGCTGTATTGCCTGTTTCCATTGGTACTGCAGAAAGAAGTTTCTCCAGCCTTAGAAGATTAAAGACATATTTGAGGAATACTACATCAGAAAACAGATTAAATGGTCTGGCACTACTTTCCATTCATCGTGACATTTATATTAGCGATGAAAAAGTTATAGACAAATTTGCAAGCCTTCCAAGAAAACTTGATTTTGTTCTTTAGTTGTTTTAATCTATAACGCAAGTTTTTTGAATATGTTAAGTTGTGTATCCATCTAATTTGGACTTGGTTTAACAGGACACTAAATAATATATATATAATAATAATAATAACATTTTATTATGTAGTATACTCAGGTACAAAATACACTGTATTCCACTGTACTTTTGAGAAATAAACTATAAATTTGTAAAAAATTTAACTGTTTACCTTTCTGCTTAATAAATTGACATGTATTTAGATATTTGCCATTCGTACTCCTGCTGATTTCCCTAACAGGAAACAGAACCTGATGTTAGCACGTTGGTATTTAATGTCTGCCATTGACAAATCACCGAAAACGTGAAACAGCGCTTACAAAAAATAGTCACACTGACCGCGCTAATGTTTCTACAATAATGCCGCTACGGCAACTGATACAAAATGGTGTCTAGTGAAGGCACCTAGCGGGAGAAGTCGGAACTAGCGTTCTACTAACTGCCAGAGAAAAATTCTCGTTACTTTTGGGTCCCCCTCGTATTTATACCCCGCTGATATGCCAGAATAATCTGTCACTTTGGATGACATGTTAATGAACACAGTGCGCTGACAGTACAGCCTGAAATAGACTTGATTGTTGACTCATGATAAGTGTCATGTAATTGTCTTTCATCTCAAAGCAGCAATATGTACGCGGACACATTACAGCTGGGCTCTGCTGGGATAACCGAGATACTTGTAGAACATTCCGTATTATTAACAAAATATACTTATCAAGTGATTCATTAGCCATCCTCGTGTTTGAGAACATTATTACCTATTTTAAAAAACTAAATACGTAGAACTTGGGCTTGATTTTTCAGATGAATCTTTCACAAATTTTAAAAATTATGGCGTTTAGATGGAAGAAAACAGTCAACAGATAAATTTTGTTAGAAGTAGATGACATTCATTTCAAAAGCATCACAAAAATGGGCTGTGAAGTTATATTTTCCCATGAATCATACATATATTACACCCACATGAAAAATATGGCATGGTCTGATGATCCCTGCTGAGTGGTTATTAAAAAATATTATCCAAAGGTCAAAGAATAATAATGTAATATAAAGGCAGTGACACAGGAGGTTTTCCAAATGTGCTTTTAGGTTTTAAGTCAGGCCAGTTTTCTGGTGATTATCACAAAGAAATGAATGTAGAAAATTATGAGAATTGGCAGAAAATGAAACTTGTTTCAAACCTACCACTCTGTTCAGTTTTAGTGGTAAATAGTGTCCCGTGCCACAATAAGATGTTTAACAAAGTGCTCAATTCCACAACTAAAAAGTCAGAAATATCAGAACAGTTCTGAAACAGAGATATTCCTAATAGCGAAAGTATGTATAACCACGAACTGTACCACTTAATAAAAATCAATAAACCAAATAATGAAGAGTTCTACACAGATTATATTTTGGAACAAGACAGTCACAGTGTCTCAGATTACCCCGTTATCATCCATAAATTGGTCCCATAGAACTTTCTTTGGCAAGGGTAAACATTTTACAGTACCTCGTAAATCAACTGAATGGTTCATGAAAGAAATGAACAAGTTTTTTTTGGAATTGACAAGTGGAGACTGGGAAAAATGTTATGATCATGCTGTTACATGTGAAAACATTTATGCAGAGGGAGACAGGTTTAGTGAATGTTAAAAAGAATTTATTATATGCCTTTATGACATCAGTGACACTATTGACAATGACTCTGATTTTTCCAATTGTATAGATGAATTGTATGACGTCATAGATGGAACTGAACCACTTCCTCATATCGGTGAGTTAAAGAGTATTTTCTCATTGATATTTTTATTATAAAATGTTTTACAACTATATTTCATTTTCAACATGACACACTCAGCTGGCCAGGGAATCTCTGTAATGTGCGCTTGTGAAATAACCATCCTCACCAACGTTGTGTACCCCACTTACTACTTATGGGCACAGATCATACTTCCATAACTTTGACAAGTCATAGAAAGAAGAATAAGATAATAAATTAAAGCATCAAAACATTCTTCTAATCAATTCTTATACAGGGAGGAACAAACTCCATTTACTTAAATCATTTTTTTTTTTTTTACTTTTATTTCATAACTAAGAGCAGTTTTAACAACCAGCAAACTTGATGGAAAGACATTCTGTGTGTAGTACATATGAACTGTACAGTTCACAACCAAACTGAGGCAAATATACATCATGTAATTTCAAGAGAACTGAGTTTAAAGTTTCTTCCTTCAACTCAATCAACTCGCAACATAAAAATGAATTGTTGCTGTCAACAGTTACTATAACTAATGGACTTTGTTTACTATGGCAGTACACAATATGGGATCTGATGCATACTGAAGCCGCCATCTAAATTGAAAAAAAATGGACTTGGTCTTCATTTGGTTTTGGGGTATGGAGCAAACAGTTTTAAATTAACAGTGTACTAGTACACACTTTGAGTACTAAAAATATTTCAAAACGATGATGAAATTTTTATTTTTCATGTTGGTACTATGTATGCAAGGTGTATACAACTGTCTCAGTTTGAGCAGTTTGAGGTATACAATCCACTCTGCAAATGCCAGTCACAGTTAGACTAGTGGATGGGACATCAGATTGCTACTTGTATGAATAATAACTCTTTTACAAATTGAAAGTTTGATTTCACAACTCAGTATAAATAGGCTTCTCTTTCCACAATAGCACTGCAATGGCCTGGTCCTCTTGTTAATCCCTTTATAAATGTATTGTAACCTCAAAGCTACTGATAACTATCCAACAGAAAAAAGAATTTAGCATGCTATGGGGTTTGTACTGAATAAGAGATGATCAAAGAGTCAAAATCATAGTCCACTGTGTGATATGGTATCACCTTTGCAAACACCTGTGCAACTGTAGGGTCTTGGTTTTTGGAGGTATTCACAGAAAAAGGACACCATGGGGGAATTGTCTCCCCCATTCTTTGTGTGTAAGGAATTGTCTCATACCTGGGGCTACTTAAAAATTTTTTTCAAAAATAAGACGTAGAATCATTGCTTTCAGTCAAAAAGTAATGATATCAAAAAGTGATAATTTACAACTGTAAGTAGTGATTCATTTAAAAATAATAAAAGAAAGCAGTTTATTGGCTGAAACAAATACTGTTCTTTGGTGAACACAACTTCTAATTTTTACTTTGCCCAAGTAATATTATGAATATGCAAGCAAATTAAAATGGAAGATAGATATTAATAAATAAACCAGTCCCATGTCAAGTGTGATTAAGGAAATTTACTCGTAGGAGGAGGAGGAGGAGGAGGAGCCCTACTATGCCTGTAGTTGTACACTTTTTTCGGTTCATTGTTTCCCAGATCCACTTCTGGATATGGTCTCATAAGGTTATTTCTCAATGGGAAGGCCACATCCGTCACAATGACGTGGGGTAATACAGTCTGTGTCTTTGGTAAAGTCTTCTTTGGAGGGAAATTCAATTTATTTGCGTATAACATTTTTCCAATAGCAGATGACTTGAAAATTCCCCCATCACTGTTCCTACCATATGCTAAAACATCAACAGTGATAAATCTGTAATTTGCATCTACTAAAGCCAACAAAACGATGCTATGTTGGTGTTTGTAATTACAGAAGAGTGAACCAGTTTTGGGAGGCATTTCGATAGTGATGTGTTTGCCGTCAAGTGCACCGCAACAGTTCGGGAAGTTCCACAATTCCATAAATTCCCATTCTATTTCTTTCCAGTGTTCTGTAGTGGGATAAGGAAGAACGATTTTTGACATTGTTTCCCAAATCAAGTTAATGGTTTCATAAATTATGGTGCGAACTGTCGTATAACCGAGGCGGTAGCTGAACGACAGAGTAGTAAATGAATTTACGTGTCCAAGGTACCTGAAAAGAATGGAATAGATATAATAAGTAATAAATAGCCTTTTGCAAAACAGATATCTAGGGTAAATTGTGAAGTTTTATCCTCACCTTCAAGTTTTTGGACCCACGTTTTTGGTCTCATAGGTAACAAGATGGGATTGTAAAATTACATGAGATATTTTTATAACCAGTATAAACAGCTGACCAGTAATTAATTTGTAAGTGTTATGAGCAATTTGTTAATTATTACAAGATTTTGATAAAAATTACAATAAAATTTTACTATCATATTTTGTTTTGTTTGAGACAAAAAGTTACTGGTCGTAAATTAAAAACAAAGTGTTTCAGATATACGTATAAATAATCTTTTCCCTAATCTGACTTGTAGAATACACTCTGAAAGTGGGGGTAAACTTTCGTGAATTACTCTATATATATATTGTAACGTAACGGAAATACGGTCCTCGACGTTACATAAATCAACTTATAAGATTTAGAATAGAGAAGAAAATTTATTAATTATCCACACTTGTAAAAGGTCAGAAACCCAACCCATGATTGTTTAAATAAAATAAGAATACAAGGTAAAAAGATAAGAAAGTGATAATGTTAATAATAATAAACCTCAAGGTTCAGTGAGAGGTAAACAACAGACATTGACACCTAATGTAAAAACTAATTTTGACTATTTAATAATAATTGATGTTTTAAAGTAGATGAGAATGAGTAAATGGTGTATGACTTAAGTTACTCAAATGTACTTATTATTAATTGTATCATGTTATATTGTTATCATGATAGTGATGTTATATTTTGTGTTAGCAAGTGAAAGTTTTCTGTTAATAGAATACCAGGTAATTAAGTATTATGTGTTATCAATTTACCGTTATAGAGCTGTTGTTGAACTTAGTAATTGATTACTAATTAATTTCATTTTGTGTGTTATCCATATGTCATGAAAAAGCTTTTGTTAGATTTTATAGAGTTAATTATTTGTATAAATGTACTTAGATAATAAGATGATTATAATTGTAAACTTGGCCAAAAAGGCTATAATTGTTAACGAGATACAAAAGAGTTTAATACAACCATGTCATAAATAGATAAAAGATTCTAGAATATTGCAGATAGTAACAAGTTAAATTCAGAAGTAGATCAAAGTATAATGATAGGCCTAACAACCAGTAACATTATATAGTAAGTCAGATCAGAAAGGTTAGGTAAAGAAATTAGTAACAAATACTAAATAAAATCTAATGAGTTAGGAGAAGTTAATAAGAATTGATAATAACAACTAAATAAACTCAAATTAAATAAATTCTTATAATGCCATAGTGCAATGATACCGATAGATAATGTTTAGTAGCAGAAAAATAATATTTGTTAAAATAAATAGACTAAGAGAAAAGACAGCAAAATATATAAGAATTAGTAAACAAGCCATAAGTAAAATTATATTCGGATATAATGGAAATTTAGAAAGGGATTATTTTGATGAGTGGAAGAACATTATATGAAATGATTATAATATAACATAATATCGAATAAGAATAAAAAAGATGGTTGCTAGGGATGACAAAGTAGATAGAATTTGTTGATTTGATTATTGGAAAAATTTACATGAACGAAGACGGTTTAGTTAAAAGACGCTCAGAAAAGATTTGATTTAATTTAAATACAAAATCCATCCAAATTTAAGCAAAATGAACAATAAATCACAATAGTATGATCAACTATCATTAAACAGTATTATATAATTGGACAATCTAAAAACTTATAAGTGAAAGTAACTAAAAATAAAAAGGAAGAACTCTGATTGCAAAATTCAATAAAATAAACAAATGTTAACTTAATTGACTAACAAAACCAGAGAAATAACTACCTACATAAAGTGATATAATCCTATAACGTAAAAGAAACGAAAATAAACACCAAATTATATCGGAACTTCAGTTTACAACATTCAATAGAAAAACGTAATTGGAATCAAAAGTCGTCGAAGCACGTAACCACAAACTCGGACATTGGTGAATAAAAGGAGCAGTATTTCTGCATCATCCCAGGACCAGGAATTAAACTTTATTTCAACTTGAAGCGAAGACTGACGAGAGCAGATTCATCTTCATGCTGTTATTGACCGAACAAGACGAATAGGTTATCTGTACACGGCCTTATCGAGTCACGATGCCGAGCGGACGGTAAAACTACAATTATTTTAAATATTATTTAATAAAAACTTAACTCTATATTGTAATACCTTGTATTGCTATTTATGCATTTTCTGATCTTACTAACAGTTGAAAGAACCTTCATGCCCTGTATTTAAAGAAATATAAAATCATAACTAAAAATAATATAAAACCTTGAATCCTGTCGATAATCGATTACTTCTGACATATAGCCTTTTGTATCTCACGTAAAAGAAACAACTTTATTGGACAAGAAATATTAAATATTAATAAAGAATCCTTTCAGAACTCTGATATCTTCTCATTTATATAAGACTTAGTGTAGTGTGAACAAGATATAAGATAAGTAAAGAGTGTAACCAATAATCACCGTACGCGGTGGGTTAACCGACAAATTTCCGTTGTCTGGGAAACACAGCGCTATTCGCGGACAGCTTAGGTATTAAAGAGAGGAGAATACAATAAAAATTACTTCTCTTCTCTCCAACGCAGAATAGGCTTGAGCGAAAAATTCGAATTACACACTATACACCTAATTTTCACCCACAATAACCCAATTATATTAAATAGTGAGGAAAGGAGATATAATTAACATTATTATAAAACATATTAAAATAAGATACATAATAAATTGGCACATTAAAAAGAGACGACGAAGGAGTTATATTATAAATTGGCTTCCATCACGGGGCTCGAACGAGACGCACGCACCCGTTATATATATATATATATATATATAATTTGTGATGTTTTCAATTTGTTTCTTCTGCAAGTAGATAATATTGTATATTCTTTTTAACACCTGACGCACGTTTCACTGAAAAATATCAGTATCATCAGAGGTTTCTAAGTGAATTAATAACAATCGAAATAATTCTATTAATATAAAATTAATGAATAATCGAATTTGTATCAATTTTAATGTAAAATAAAATAACTGATAATCGATTTAGGTCGATTAGTTAACGATTGTTTTAATGTTTATTTTCTTCATCAGCTGTTTTCTCGGTTATATTTGAAATTTTGTTTATATTTTATTCATTTTTATTTTTTAGTAAATTTATAATTTTAAATAGATCGTCTTGTTTTGTTTTTATTTGGGTTTGTTCTTTAATTAATAAATTATTGTTATTGTGTTTGTAAATGTTAAGATTTTACCAAATATTCATTTTTTGACCTTTTTGTATGTTTTTAATTAATTTTATATTTTCAATGTTTGGAAACTGGTGGTTATTATTTAGACAATGTGTGGCTAAATTAGATTTATAAATATTTGGTTTTAAATATGCATTGCGGTGTTGAACGAATCTGTCTCGTAGTTTTTTCTTCGTCTGGCCCACGTAAAATTTATTGCAATCTGGACATTCTATTTTATATATTCCATTTTTATTGTGAGTATTGGATTTAGTTTTAGGTTTTATTTTATTAAAAATTATATTATCTGTATTATAAGATATTTTTAAATTAGTATCTTTAAATATTTTATTTAGTTTTTGAGTTATATTTCCGTAATAAGTGAAGGTTGTATATTTTATATTATTATTAATAGATGAATTTTTAAATGTAGTGTTTTTAGGAATTTTATTAGTGATTTATGTTTAATTTTATTTTCTAATTTATTAATAGTTTTTATTTTGTATCCATTTTTAACTGCTATTTGTTGGATAATTTTTCTTTCTGTGTTATTTAATGGGATTTAATGGGATAGGAGGCCCCCGCCATCCCCGAGAAAGCAGGCAAATGAGCCGCTAGATTTTGTGTCTGCTCCGTATCCAACTCAGGAGGCTGGGGGAAGCCGCGGGAGTGCGAGATTGGCCAGGCTGAAAGCCCAGCAATGCCGTCACCACTTGATCCGCAAGTGACTTGACTGTGGTGCTGATCTCTGGAATCTTCGTTTGAGCTGACAAGTTCTCCAGTCGGTGTTGTAGGTGTTGTAAACGCTGCCGGACCCGCAGGGTTGGTGGGGCCGACTCAAGACCCTCAATCAACTCCCGCAACTCTCCCCATTTCTCTTGGCACAGTTCTACCTCCGCTGTCACATCAGTCAACTTGACAGTGGACGTCACCTCACCAGTGGCGAGGGCGTCCCTTAACCGCTTCCTCAGGGAGGCGACGTCTCCCTGGGGCCTCCCACTCCGGGACTTGATCTCGAACTCGAGCTCGTCCTTGAGGAATAAATCGGGATTAATCCCACTCATTCCCGAGCCGCCCGAATATTCCTACCCCCACAATATACACAACAATAACAAAAAGACTATTATCACAAAATCAGAAAAACGTGAGTACTGTCCTTCCTTCAAGTAGACCCCGGGCTCCCTAACGTTGCGAAGACCTGACCAACTATCCCGAACTAGCTCTCGTTACCACCACACAAGAGGACAAACAATTTCTGACACCAACACACTACATAAAATCAACTACACCTAACACCTATCACAACATTTCACAAATACATGCAACAACCACTAAAGACGAACATTGCCATTCCAAAAAAACTTGTAAACAATGAACTATCCGTCGGTCTGCCCTACCATACCGGCTCCCGATCGGGCCATACCATATCCCGCCAAACCAACACGAGATTATTTTAATATGAATCAATAATAAAGTCCATTCCCATCACAACGCCCCAGATCTCCGGTAATTCAAACGTCCCAAAAAATATTCCAACTAAAATGCATGCATGCCTCGTGGCGACACAATGTTTACAAATTCAAAACAGGCTGACAAATCACACATCCACGATAATAATCATTATTCATAATAACCTTATTCTCTAACATAATAACATAACACAAAACATAGACATGTATAATTTCTCTAAGTTATATTTTTTTCTAGACCGTTTCCCACTTTGCAAGTCTCGTCCCACCAAAGGACCCAAGGTTCAACCACAGATTTGAACCACGCTCTGCTACCATTTGTAACCCTCTTTTTATTTGTGTGGGAGTTCAATTTTTTTTTTTTTCAGAAAGTTTGCATACAAATTATGTCCAGCCAGACACGCGCACAATTAAAATGATTTTATGCAGTAGTGAGTCAATGAAGTATAACTGGAGGTTTGTGGATTGTTAAACGCACGATACATGGTGTTTCCTATAGAGGCCAAATTGAAGTAAGAATTGGGTTAATATCACCTCGTTTTATCCAGAAGCTTCCCAAGTGATCTGTGCCTGTTGTACGGTCAGTCGGTCTTGCTGAGTGGGTGTTTACGGTGGCATGCTTTACAGTTGTTTCTCCTCCGGCAGGCGAGGAACGAGAGTCTAAGAGTGTTCAGGACATGATGGACGATGGAATTTCCACCATGCTCGAATCAGGTCTCCGTCTGTCTCGGGAACCCTAGGCATTAATAATAATTAATTCGCTGACAAACCACTTATTCCCAAACATAACACACACATGTACCACTGCCTAGGCTTGTATAGACAGAATCCAACAGGAATCAAACACCTGCCACCCCTGACCAATTCAACAATGTTCGTTATAAATAGGTGCAACATTTTCTCTTTTATATTTTAAATTAATAATTCCCCCACAAGACCTCAATGCCATATGATTCGGTTCAATTTATAAATTACGCCTACATCAGTATGCAAGTTTAACACACCGCAACATGTTCTAAGTTAATAATGGCCACGTGCTCACACATTCAATTCGTCAAAGTTCACCAGAATTACATACTTTTTTACACCCCTCTTGACATGGGCAATTACTATTTACTAATTACAATGTATAAGGCTGTTTCAGTGTTCAAACAAATCAAAATACCTGACAATGAACATACTTTAGGTTCACGACCACGAGGCATGCTTATCAAACTTATCCGTTCACATCTACGCCAATTATTGTTTAAAAATAGAACATTTTACAAGCAATGAATAATATATATTTAATTTACTTACCGGAGGTCTGTAAGCGTCTACCTAGTCATGATAGGATAGAAATTAGACGAAATAACCCCAAACTCAATCTGCCGAAGGAGAGGCTGCTTCCGAAGCGAAGGACACAGTTCGATTGGACAAATTCTGCAGTCCGCGAGCCAGATTAGACAACCCAATTACCCGTTTTCACCAACAGATAGCGCAGGCATGCAGTAGCGAGAAACACGTTCCGGCTGACAACGTGAAATAATGAATCGCAAATCCCAATTCTTAATAAATTATATTTTTGTACGGTGGCCCGGTTTCCTGTGTGAAACCGCGGCACAACGCATTCGTTGATTATAAAACTTCGCCGGTAAGAATATTTAGAGAAGAAAGAACTGAAAGCAATAACCACGTAATTAACGTTCATTTTATTTTCTTCATAATTCATTCAATGTTATTAAGCGGTGCCTACTTCCAAGATGGCGTTATTATACAAACGACCGTTAAGGAAGGGAACGTTGACGCACATGCTAATAGTAGGCTAACAATAGGGTGAACCCAGTACTTTCTTTCTCGCCTTTTCTTCCGAAAACGTAACACGTAACAGAAGGGCACAGATACATGCAGTCTCATCGAAATCCATTTCACAACTGTACTGAAAATCGCCCATGTATGGGCGATTTTTAATCGCTCGTGTGCGTTCAAAACAATTTGAAGGGAGTACTTCAAATAACCGATATTTTAATCGGCCGAGTAAAAAATCGACCGTCTGCGCTAGCCCTTAGTTTGATTATTTTAAATACAATTATCGAACATACACCACCAGTCTACAACCACAAATGTTCAGCACTCTAGACAACTGGCGAGGTCACATCAAGCAGAGGAACGATATGCAGAGCAATCAAGGCGTCTGCTAGGACAACAGCAGCTGATGCAGAGCGACATATCATTCTACAGCAACCAGAGAGGACCAGAAGGAACGAGTAACTGAAGAACGACAAGTGGAACCGGAGAACGTGCAGAGAAGTCCATTAGAAGAGGACCTGCCGATCACCGGAGGACAGGGGTACAATCTACAGAATTGAGGTGACAAATAACCAATTTATAATTAATAAATGAAAGAATAAAGATATTGAAAAGACATTTTAAAATTTAAAAATAAAGAAAATGTGTGTCAAATGTAGATAGAAATAATAGAATATAATTTAAATTTAGTAAGAATTTTCTTTGATGATGAACAAGTAAATTAAAGTTAATTTAAATCATTGCTTGGATGATTGACGATTAATGTAATAATTTTAAATTTTAATTTAAAAGTGTAAAGTAATCAGTGAGTAATATTACACGCAATGTATAAAGTAACGTAGTTGGAAGTATAGAAGAATACTAACAATTCTATTAGTCAATTTAAAATTTTATAAAGCATTAAGATGTATGCAATGCATAGAGTAATGTAATAAAGAAAAAATATATAAAGCAAAGAAAACAAGACTGCAAATAAAGCACACAGTCAGACTGAGCGGTCGAGAAATTTTAGAATAACAAATAAATGTTTAACATAGATTTTTGTGAATATAGTATATAAGATTTATTTTATGATGAATGTACTGCAACAAAGAAACGTTTAAACAAATGATAATGAATATTTTGTGGCGAAGTAAATGCTATTTTAAAAACACTTATAATTTCTTTTGAATAAATTAATGAAAACATGTTACAATTTAAAAATGACTACTCTTATTATGATTACACCCAAACTCCAACTATACATACACGTTATCAATATGGGGTACTAGGGTCAGCAGAAATCAGCTGACTGAAAAAACAGCCGCCATCTTGGTTGGCTTTGGGTAGATTAGGCGGGTTACTACTAACCACCAAGTCTTATAGGTTAGGGCGCTGTGATAAGTGGTTTGACACCTTTCCCTACGGGGAGGGAAAATTCCCTTTAGTTAAGAGAAATAGGGAAAAAGACATAATATTTTTACTTTTTGTGGAAATCAGCTGACTGAAAGAACAGCCGCCTTTTTGTTTGGCTTTTGGTTGATTTGGCGATAAATTGCTAACCATTAAGTTTTTATAGGTTAGGTTGCTGTATTAAGTGGTTGGCACATTTCCCTACGGGGAGAGAAAATTCCCATAGTTAAGGGAAAAAGACTTCGCATATTTTATTTTGTGAAGAATTGAACTTTATTTCCTTATATTGTATATATAGGACTTAGTGGATTTTAGTTTAGTTAGTGATTTTATGGAAATAAGGATAATTTACATTAGTTTAGGCATAGTATAGAACTTAGTTATTTTACATTCATATTTGTGGTGTGAGGATTTAGAAATTTTTTGGTTTGGATTTTCAGATAATATGATATATTAATAGTTTGAAACAAAATAATTAAATTCTAACTAGATCACAGAATTACTCTCATAATAAGTAATTCAGATTGTTACTCGGACCAATTCTAATAGTTTTTAAAAATATCGGTATGGAGAACCATACATGACTTCCATATTCTAAGATTTATATTTAAAATCATTTTCGAAATGAAATATTACCATAGAAACTACTTCTTTCTACTTACTGCTTCAGCCTTAACCACAGTACTGTGGTCACTAACGTATACCACCTCACGTTATCGCACTCGATTTTCACTGATGATGGAAGTCGATGGCATTGCCGAAACGTCTGGTTTTGTAGAAAACATTGGACTACGGCCAAATATCCCGGGAAGGAATTTTAACAAAAACTACTTCTTTGTTGCCGATAACGTTGTACACATATATATAAAAAATATGCATAAAATTAATGGCTTGTATAAGTTAATGATTGATCTCCATTAAGTAGTGCTCAAGTTTCCAAAGTTTTAATATTATGATGTCCGTAATTAAAACATCAGGGCAGGTTTAGTGTGTATGAGGGTACACCGTGGACAAAAATTTTCAACATTTCCTATTGAGCGTTGCTCAGAGTAAAGCTGCGAATCTACAGTGTACGTTTCACAGAACAAACACGCGGAAAAGAAGGAGCGCTCCGAAGTCACTCATGGACCCTCAGCATCTTGCAGAGGGTTCATTCCCTAAAGACGAAAAGTCTGTCTATGAATCGTTCCTCTGTACACACGTGCAGTTTACACTGCCCAGCGATCCACAGGAAGCAAATCGCTATCCACGCTGGACACTTTTTCGGCTTGCACGCGTTATGTTGGTATGGGTTTCGGCACTTTCCATTTAAAAAGCGTGCAAATGTAAGAAAATAAACATGAATGAGGCCAGAAATAACACGAATTGTGTGTGTGTGTGTGTGTGTGTGTGTGTGTGTGTGTGTGTGTGTGTGTGTGTGTGTGTGTGTGTGTGTGTGTGTGTGTGTGTGTGTGTGTGTGTGTGTGTGTGTGTGTGTGTGTGTGTGTGTGTGTGTCTTCCCTGCCTTTTTATTGCGGTAGTCATAATAATAAAATGGAAACGTAAACATTACATAACTGAGATATGCTTGCCTGCCACGAACGATATATTTTCTCTCATACATGATTTACATTAAAATGAAAAAATTATAATTTTATTGCCTGGCAACAAAATTATTTTATTTTTAACAATTACCATTGTTTGAAAAAGGTTTAAATAAATTTTCAAGTACTTTACTGTTGTTAAAACGTAAAAGGTTGCAGGTAAACTACCCCTTCCCCTTAACCGATCTTCACCAAAATCAAAAGGCCTTGAGTTCTCTACAATTCAGGGACGTATGCAAAAAATTATTTGATTCTGTTTGAATATGCGGCAGTTATCGTTCATAATAGAAAAAATTACCCTTGTTAAAACATAAAACGTTGCAGGTAAACTACCCCTTTCCCTTAACCGATCTTCACCAAAAACAATAGGTCTTGAGAACTCTACAATTTAGGGCTGTATGCAAATAATCTTTTGATTCTGTTTGAATTTGCGGCTGTTATCGTTTGCCATAGAAAATACCCTTGTTAAAACATAAAACGTTGCAGGTAAACTACCCCTTTCCCTTAACCGATCTTCACCAAAAACAATAGGTCGTGAGTACTCTACAAATCAGGGCTGTACGCAAAAAATTATTTGATTCTGTTTGAATTTGCGGCAGTTATCGTTTGCCATAGAAAAACATCTACAGACAGACACACACACAGACACTTTTCGAAAAACGACTTTTTTTCATGTTTTGAGTGTAGTACAATCAGAATCTGCAATAATCTCGAACACGATTTTTTTTTGCCATCACCATACTTCCATTTCCTTAAGGAATATGGAAGTAATAAGTATTTCTCGCCACTACCTTTTTTTCGAATCTCTCTGCCATCGTCCGAGCCAGTATTAATTTTTCTTCTGAGTTGTTAACTCTTCTTCTTTCAATTTCTAATTCTCTAGTCCACCAACTAACAGTACGCAACTTCTTATTAGCTCTAGGTATCGAATCTTCCGCTGCCGCAACTATTGTGGTGGTTAAATCGACCACTTCCGTTTCTAACTCCCCAAGTGCTACATGTGGTTGTCTCATTCTGTTCTTCAGACTGTTCATAAACAGGTTCCAGTCAGCCTTTCTCAAGACAAACCGTCCACTCCCCCTGACTCTACTTATCACTCCAGAAAAGTCTAGAAACTCAAATACAATCAACCTATGATCACTATTACCTTCGCCATAAACCTTCCAATTTGCAATCCTAACGTTCGTGGTTCTCAAGGTAATGTCAATGTCAATATTAGTTTCCGCAACTGCCTCCGGTACCCCGGCAAATGTCGTCAATCTTCCCTGTTCATTACAAATCTCTAGTCCATTTGCCGCAATAAATGCTTCTAGCTTTTCACCTCTGCTGTCAGTCTGCCTATCGTGCCACAGTTCAGATTTAGCATTCACATCACCTGCAAACACAACAGCTCTTTCTTGTCTGGTACCGCAGACTCTTATCCCACGTTGTTATAAAGCTATCGATCTCCTCACTATATTGGAAATAAGAATTTACCATGTATATTTCCCTCTCTCCTACTATCACCTTTACGCATACACGGTGTTCATCTGACAGCTCCCTGATGAACAGTCCTTCTATTCTGTCATTTATGATTACAATTGCTGCTTTCGGTGTCTCCGATGCATTATCCACCCTAAACCCGTCGAGGTGTGGTATACGCCCTTCACACACATATGGCTCTTGTAACAGAATAACGTCCAAGCTTCTATCCCTAATTACGAATTTAATTCCTCGAGGCATATACTCGACCTCATAACGTTAATCTGCGCGACCTTAATTGCTCCTATTGATTCCCACTCATTTTAATATCTAGTCATAGATATCTTTCTCTCCACCGCTCTAACATAAATTGGACAATCCCTGGTTCCTCCAAGGTGATTACTCGGCTTCTTAGCCGTTTTGCAGACGACACATACTGGGGGCTGTTCCTTCCTTGTGCACGTAGCATAGCTGTGTCCCTCGACGCCACAGTGCGAACATATCTCTTTGTTTCCAGCTGTTACGTGCCCGTACTGTTGACACTTGTAGCACCTTGACACGCTCAGGAAGTCCGTTGTCCGTTACTCTACAGGATGCAAAATCAAATCT
The DNA here is from genome assembly GCA_034769895.1 of Magicicada septendecula. Lineage (NCBI taxonomy): Eukaryota > Metazoa > Arthropoda > Insecta > Hemiptera > Cicadidae > Magicicada > Magicicada septendecula. The sequence continues at coordinate 62,800,495 of CM068371.1, read as the reverse complement.
ATGTATATTCGCCCATTCATAAGTAGAGCGTTTCGGATGCTTGGATAGCACTTCACATCCGTACTAACTTGGTTAGCTGTGATTCCCAAATCTTCCAAATTTTGCTTATACAAACATTTTTTAAATTCTTCCTCTGTCAAGTCATTATCGATGTCAAATATTTGCATCCTAGTGTTGCTCCTACTCGGCTCTCGACACTGGATTGTGGGCACCGTCTTTGCTGCCTCCTTGTTCTTTTCCGCCGTCCAATCAGTTCCTGTCTCAATAGCAACGCCTCCCTTTCTTGTTTTTCTCAATGATTGTATTTGGAATCCTTCTTCCTTGGGCGCAATTATCTCTTTTATCTTTTTCTTTACCTCTTCACTATCCGTCACTGTCTCGTCCTTGGGATAGACAAGGACTGTCTTGTCTATTGGTTTAGGAGCAATGTTCCTCCGACCCACTTTGGTCTTCATAACATCTGCTTAAGTGTCGACACCGCTGTCTTCTCCTGCCTCTCTTCTAGTCACCCCTCAAGTTTCGCAACAGTCAGCCTTAACTTGCTCCTCCATTTTTGCAAAGACTCCCAATTTGAAACGCGCAGATACCCTATTTACTTTATTACTTTCATTATAAATAAAATCTTCGAGTTCACGCCGCATTAATCCATAGTCCACCAAGATCTCCTGGGTCTCCTCTCCTCTCTTCCTTTTCGTTTCTCCCGAAACGGATCCCCTACGGCCAACTTCCACTTCAGATTCCGTGTCTGTATCCATTGGTGTACTCATGTTGTTTACACAAGAGAGACAACCAAGAAGCTAACAAAGAGGACAGTCTTGTTCCCTACCCCGGGAACAAAAAAAAAACCTGTAATAATATCGTATAAAAACAACAAAAAGAATCCCTCCTAAAATGGGGAGTATGCAACCCGCACACCCCAACAACAACAAATTTTGCTTCTTCTACAATTATATACTTTATGTCCTATACAAATTTTTTTTATCCATTGTTACAATAAACAATAAAACACGCGAGGTGCAAAATTTTCCTTAGTCCACCAATACTGAAAAAAAGACAATAAATTCAAAATATATAAAAATCACTAAGTCCTATTAATCCTATTCTAATACATTATATCAATATACAATATGCAATGCCATCGACTTCCATCATCAGTGAAAATCGAGTACGATAACGTGAGGTGGTATACGTTAGTGACCACAGTACTGTGGTTAAGGCTGAAGCAGTAAGTAGAAAGAAGTAGTTTCTATGGTAATATTTCATTTCGAAAATGATTTTAAATATAAATCTTAGAATATGAAAGTCATGTATGGTTCTCCATACCGATATTTTTATAAATGTAAGACAGGAAAAGAAGAATGCCCGGGAGCGATTCGTGACTGTAGAAGGAAATCAGGATCCATGGGGTTTCCCCTATAAAGTAGTAAGAGGTCAGAGTAAGAAAGAGCTACTGATATCTGCTGTGAAGTTCGATGGAAATGTAGAGACTCATATTGGTATGCTGGCGGAAAAATTGCTGGACTCGTTGTTACCCTCTGACCCGGGGGACTATACGGATTTAGAAATGAGAGTGGTTAATAGGGCAAGTGATTTTATGGTTAATGAGGAGATAAATGAAATCACAGAAGATGAACTTAGGGATGCAGTCTTTTCTATGGGTAGGAGAAAGGCCCCAGGATTCGACGATATTACAGTTGAAATTCTCTGTAAGGCATGGCCAGTTATAAAAGACCGTCTGAAGGAGATCATGAATAGGGCTTTACAGGAAGAGAAGTTTCCCAGGCATTGGAAAATTGGTATTGTAAAGGTATTGAATAAGGGCTTAGGAAAAGACCCCCAGGTGCCAAAGTCTTACAGGCCGCTAAAATTGTTGCCAGTAATGGGTAAGGTGTTTGAGAAGATATTAAATTGGCAAGTCTTAAATAAACTGGAAGGACAAAGGATGTTGCATGAACAGCAGTATGGGTTCAGGATTGGGAGGAGTCCAGATGCTTCAGGTGGTGAACACAACTGATCAAAAGTACGCTCTAGGAATCTTCCTTGATATATCAGGAGCTTTCGATAACGTATGGTGGCCACGAAGTTTGGTCCAGCTACAGGACTTTGGGGTAACGGGTAAGGAGTTTGGTTGCATACGTGATTACTTTAATGATAGACACGCTATACTAAGGTTTAGAGGAGTAGAGAAAGAAAAGCTGCTGTCCATGGGTTGTCCTCAAGGATCGGTTCTAGGACCGACTTTGTGGATTGTGTTGTTTGATGCTTTCCTACGTTTGCGGTTGCCGGAGGGATGCCAGACATTCGCATATGCAGATGATGGACTTCTGCTTGTATGTCCAAATTCAAGGATAGATATGGAATACAAGGCGAATGAAGCGTGTAGAATAATCAGTGATTGGAGTAGGGATAATAGGCTGCGTATTAGTGCAGAGAAAACTAAGATGATGTTGTAAAACGGAAAGATGTCCAGAAAACCTATTGTTAAACTGGGAGACTCCAACATCGAGTATGTAGCGCAACATCTATATCTCGGCGTAACTTTGTATGAAAAACTGAACTTTCGTCAGCATTCGGTACAGGTGGCAAATAAGGCAACCGCAATCTTTTACAAAATACGCCGGGTGGCTAGAGCAAATTGGGGCTATGATAGTGCGGCTCTTACGACCTTATATAAAGGGTTAGGGGAGTCGATACTGTTGTATGGCGCAGCAGTCTGGGACCATAAAATGAGCCTGTCAACCTATGCGGAGATTCTACTACGTGCGCAAAGACTGATGCTGCTTACGATAAGTAAAGGGTACAGAACAGTATCGAAGGAGGCATTACTGGGGTGCTGCCCATAGATCTAAAGGCGCAGGAGAGACGGGACCTGTACTTCGATAAGAAGATTGGCGGGAATAGGGCAAATAATATAAAGCACTGGTGTATGAGGAAATGGCAAGATAGGTGGTCTGACTGCGAAAAGGGTAGAGTCCTTTATCTGCTGATGCCTGATGTCATGGAAAGGTTAAGGACGAAGTTGGATGTTATATGAGGAAACGATGGTGGTTTTTAACGACGTAATTGGGAAATTAGGGAGGAGCAGCTTATTCATGTGATTTGAATATATGAATTGATAACAAAGCAACAGGAAGTCACTATGAGAATCGTGCGAAAATAATGAAATATAAAAAGGAGTCCAGCAAGTAGAGAGCCCGGGTCTTCGTTAAAGACTAGAGTCTGATGAAGCTCGGAAAATAAGAAATAATGAGGTAGAAATTGAGTATGGGGAGAGTGGTCCCCTTAAACCACTCGAGATGAAGGACTAACCAAAGCCCCGGGTGTGCAGACCCGAAATGGTGGCTGAATGCTGCGTATGGTAGGTCTCCCTGAATGGGAGGCCGACCCGTTGTTGATGAGAGGCGGGCCAGGACTTGCCCTGGCCTTGCTAAATCAACTCCTCGGGTATGGGGAGCCCCGTAGGTAGGGTACGCCCTGCCTGCGCCCCGACTGGCATCGGGGGTAAGTCCGGTTTTTACATGGGCTCATTCCCGATTTATTGGGTTGGACTCGAGGATGGTCTGTGGTTTCGGCTGTGGGGCGTCGCCTCTGTGTCCGTCTTGTGCGGTGGAGTTGGATGCCCCTTTCTGCTGTCAAAACCTAGAGAATAGATATTCCGTAACCCAAGGAGGGATAGAGCTGCACGTCTCAAACCCAAGGGTACTGACCAAAACATCGTCAGGCGCCTGGTCAGCGTTCAGGACAATTGACCTCCAGCTCGATGGAGAGCCGGGGATGGTATAAGCAGAGGCTTGGAGCATCTCCGTCATGCTTAGAGTGTACTGTCCCTATTCTTTTCAGTAGAGAATACGGGGCGAGCGTATTTAAATCGATTATCTGCCTACAAATCGACTTCCCGAAGACGTACGGACGTCAGACTGGTGTCTTTTGTAGACGTCCGCTACAATATCCAATGGTCATAGCATTACCTTGTCTGGGAACCATATTATCTCAATTCCCGGGCGTACTTAAATCGATTAGGCATATGCGTCATTAAATCGCCCCCTGCAGCCAGTGGTTCACCACTGGTCACTGAGGCTCAGCTGATGGCCTGGGTCAGCGGCATTGTCCCGCAAATTCTTGCTGCTCGGGATGTCCCGTCTATACTCATGGTGATCCTAACATCTCTGATCGCCCTGATTGTCCCTACATCTAACCATGGCTAGACAGTTTCGGTTCGTCGCGTGGAATGCCGATGGTGTTCCTGCGCGTCGGGCCGAACTGGCAGCTTTCCTTGTGGAGTACGATGCAGATGTCGTACTCCTCTCTGAAACCCATCTTCCCCCTAATCGTCGATTCTCCCTGCCAGCCTATGCTTGCTACAGGAATGGTCCCGATCGCCACCGCGCATCTGGCGGAGTGGCGATCTTAGTCAACAGGCGGAACTCTCATAGACAACTCCCCGCCCCTGCAACGACCCTCATCGAAGCATGTGCTGTGGCGCTCAATGTTGCCGGCCTGGAGGTGCGCTTTGTTTCTGTGTACCACCCGCCTGGCCATCGAGCTCCGCCGCACGAGGAGTGGGACACCCCCCTAGACAGCGATCTTCCAACCATCGTTGCCGGAGACCTTAACGCCAAGCATCCCTCTTGGAACAGCAGAACGTCAAACCCTTACGGTATTTCTCTCCGTAGGGCTGTCGAAGATGATCCCAGTGTCCTCATCATCGGGCCGTCCGAATCGACATACTTTTCCCGTGCGGGTTATCCGCCGGATGTCCTTGATATTGTAATTGTTAAGGCCATCCCTTTTCATCTACAAGTCAGCGCGGTGTCGGACCTCTCGTCTGATCACGACCCCCTGCTTGTAACTGTCTTGCTGCCGTCAGTCTCACCCCGACTTCCCGATCGTACTGTTAGGATAGGAGAGTCAATTGGCGATCCTATCACGACGATCTGGCTAGGCAGTTGCCGCCATCTCTCCCTCCGGACCCACTCGTCTCTTGTGACGAGACCTCGTCCAGTCTGCAATGGACAAGCACATCTATACTGTTCCGGTGAGTAATAAACGCTCCGACCTTCCTGCGGAAGTTCTCCAGGCCATCCGATTACGGCGCCAGCTCCACCGCAGATGGCAGCATACCCGTGACCCTGCCGCTAGTCGGCGTTTTCGAGCCCAGTCGGAACACGTCTCGCAGCTTCTGCTTGACGTAAACGCGGATCGATGGGACTCCTATTTAGAGTCCTTGGAAGTCGACCACGCCTCCGTATGGAGAGCCGCTGGTAGACTGAAAGGCGAAAAGAGGACTCGCCATCCCTTGAATACCCCGGACGGCACTGTATACTCTGCAGAAGGCAAGGCGGAAGTCTTCGCCGACTGTATTGAGGAACAGTTCACCGTCCATAGAGGCACCTCTGACCCGGCTCATACGGCCGTCGTCAGGGATTTCCTTTCTGGATACTTTTCTGCTCCCCCCAATGACCCTCCTAATTTGGTCGACAAGGAAGACCTTACGTCTGTCCTTAGCCGACTGAAGAAGAGAAAGGCCCCTGGTCCCGATCGCATCGGCGCCGCTGCGTTGCAGAATCTCCCGCCTTCGGCTGCTGACGTTCTTCTTGAGCTGTTCAACTCCTGTCTCCGGCTGAGGTACTTCCCCCGCCTGTGGAAAACCGCAAACCTCATCATGATCCAGAAATCCAAAAAGCCGCCCACGCTACCTGGAAGCCACCGCCCGATATCACTATTGCCAGTAATCTCGAAGGTATTCGAGCGCCTTCTCCTGTCCCGTATTCGGCCCCTGGTGGATGGTTTCATCCGCGAGGACCAGTTTAGGTTAAGGCCGAGGCACTCGACTACTCTTCAGCTAGTACGGGTTGTCACCTGTCTAGCAGATGCCGCCAACAATCATCAAGCAACAGGAGCCGTCCTGTTGGATGTGAGCAAAGCCTTCGATAAAGTCTGGCACAAAGCCCTGCTCTACAAACTGGCGCATTCGCCACTCCCGGCATCTATCGTCCACTTGCTCCGATCCTATCTGACGGATCACACCTTCAGAATCAGCGTAGATGGGGCGTTCTCTCGGGTTCGCCCTGTCGCCGCCGGCGTCCCACAAGGATCTGTCCTCGGCCCCGTTCTGTACGTACTGTACACGAACGATCTGCCTGTTTATCCCGGGGTCACGTTATCTTTATTTGCCGACGACGCGATGTTTCATTTTAGCTCGCTTTCGCCTTGGTGGACGAGCGTAATGTTACAACGCCAGTTGGCTATGCTTCCGGACTGGCTAAGGAAATGGCGGGTAGCGATCAATACGGAGAAATCCGAGGCGATCTGCTTTACTCATAAGTCCATTTCCCGATGCCGATTCCTCTGCTTAGAGGGGAGACCCATCAACTGGACTGCGACGGTGAAGTATCTAGGTGTTCGGCTTGATCGGCTCCTAAACTTCAACGCCCACGTGACCGCAACCCTCAACAAGGCTCGTGGTGTCAGAGCCAAACTATCACCTATGCTTTCGCGGAACAGCCGCCTGGCTGTCCGTAAAAAACTTACATTGTATCTACTGTTCCTCCGGACAGTACTCACTTATGCGGCGCCCGCTTAGTGGCCTCTCCTGTCGGCCACCAACAGGCATAGGCTGACGACATTCCAGAACTGGACCCTACACTCCCTCACGGGGTCCCCGTGGTTTGTGCGAAATTCCGCCATCCACCGGGGTCTCCGTGTTCCCACCTTAGAGGCCTTCGTCTGGTCCTTGGCAACGCATTTGTTCGCCAAGGCCGGCGAGTCCCCTTATCCGCACCTCCAAAGGCTGAACAGCATGGAGAATAAACCGCCCCCTCGCCCCGTCAGGCGCCCTAGGCCGCTGTTAGACCTGCGCTAAGTTCATCACATGGACCCCCCAGAAACGAATCCCCTAACCTTCTGGAGACTGAAATGATCAGAATCATTCACTACCTGCGCCTGCCGAAACTGTAGTCAATCATGGTGCGGCAGATTGGATTGGATTGATTTATTCCCAGCATCGCCTTTGCCGATTCGGCAGGGCTGTGATCCGGGATACGGGCCCCCTCGAGGTTGTGCAATGCCTTCCTTGCGATAGCCGACTGCCCCGGTGATGAGTCCCTTCGACTCGGCCGCCGCCTTCGGGCGGTCGAGCCTCTTGTCCTCGCCAGCGCGCCTCTAAGTTTCCGTGGGCTATGACCTCGGGGACCACGGAGCCGTGCCCAGGCGTGGCAATTGGCTGAAGCCATTACACCTGAGATCCCCGTCAGCACCTGCTTTACTGATTCGGCAGGGTAATGACCTGAGACACGGGCTCCCGCGAGGTTGTGCAAGTGCCTTCCTTGCGGAAGCTGGCTGTCTCAGAGTCATTCCTTACCGTTTCGGCCGACGCCCTAGGGCGCTCGAGCCTCTTGTCCTCGCCAGTGCGTCACTACGTTCCCAAAGGCTAACCCGAGGGGACCATGGTGTCGCACCTCGGCGGGGCAATTGGCTGAAGCAAAAGCTCAAGCTTGCCTCCGTGGTGGCCATGTAATTTATCATGGACCCGCGGACTGCACCATAACTCCCTTGTGCAGAGCAAACGACCGCGCTGACCTGTTGGCACCTGGCGTTCATCAGGCCTTGGCCTGGACAACGCAAACAAATTAGGGTGCAAGACGCCCGTGCAGCATCCATCCATCCATCCATCCATTAAATTGACTTCTGGAAGCCGCAGCGACGCCAGACTGGCACCGTTGTTTTCGTCTCGACGCCCCCTACAATATTCACCCATCAGATCCGTTTTTCGCCCCATATCACGCGTGATAAACGAAAGCGTGTCAAAACGCACGGCACGTTATAAATACCGTATTATTTGCAAAATGAAAGTCATACTCCGACGCGCCGCTTCGGACTATACCTTTCGTTTTTCCTTAGTAAATCGGCTGCCGATGGCCGTAGAGACACGAATCCGGTACTATTGTCCATGTATCACAGCATACCTTATGACTGATTCACCTTATATAAATTCCATCAGTTTAACTGTTTTATTTAACTTAATTAACAATTATAAGGGTGTTTGAGTTTCCTATTTGGCCTAGATTTTTCTGGTTTTATTTATAATGTTTTTGAATAATACTGGGTTTATACCCCTTCTGACTTTCTTATTTTAATACAATATTAATTAAAATCTCCTTAATTAACTAATAGAACATATAGTATCGTATTCATACTCATAATACATAAACAATATTTGAAATTAACAATATGGTCTTCTAATTCAGACATTTTAGTTTTAACTACTACTAGTAACATATAATAAACATTTTATAAAAAGAGTATGGTATCCATACTTAGACATTTTAGTCTGGATTAATACTGTTAGACATATTAAACATTTTTATAATAATAACAAAATCTCATATTCTACTCACCACATTGAATTATGTATTTCATGGGCTTTAATATAAACATAACAAGCCCTTTATTTTTTTTTTCTGAAACTTATTTTGGTTGTAGTCTTATCTGTTTTTATTTTGGTATTTGAACATTTATCCCCTGTCACTTTATTTATTCACCACCTGCTTTCACTTTATCCTTTACATTTTAATGAAGGTTTTTAGATAAAAAGTGGCAACTTCTTAGAAACATTAGTAATTGTTTTCATAAGAATATTTTATAAAATTTTATTTCTGTAGTCATTGAAAACATTAAAGTTTTTTAATGGTACACATGTACTTAGTTGAAGTATTAGTCACACTTCTACTTGAAGTTTATATAATACACTGAAATAACTTGCACCTGTTCACTTATATTTTTGGATCTTATCTCTAATTGAGTTTTACAATATTCCAAAACCAAAATATTAGTTATAAGGGATTATGAAGATTTGTTTATTCCGTTATACAATAACTTTAGTGGGTGCACTTCTGCTTACAACACTACACACTTTTGTTTACAACTATTTTACATTAATATCAGGTTTTGGGTGTTATACTTTCTTTCGCGACATTTAATCTCTTTCGGGGTTTGTTATATTCTTCTTAATAGGTTTCCCTTGGGTATGTCTTGTAGTCCTCCCATCCTACAATTTTGTTTCTTCAAAATTCTTCTTTCTTAGTTTATTCAAGGTAACATTGTTTTCTCATGTCCGTTGGTTTGTTCGGGGTATCTTCCTTACCTACTCATATCCTACCTGGGTATTATCATTATTTTATTTTAGTTTTTTTGGGTTTATTTTTCTTTCTACATTTTTGTTGCATTGTGGATCTTTATTTTTACTTTTTCCCTTTATGGTGGTATTTTATTTTGATATTTTGTTGTTTTCATTTGAATTTTTCTTGACATTTAATTATGATCATATTGTAATCTTTATTAAGTGGATTATCTGTCTTTTACTTCAAATTCTATCTAGTTTATAAATTTTCCTGATTGGTAAACCATTTAAGTTCTGCTGTATAGGTTTTCACCTATTTTTTACAACATTACATATGCAGTTTACTAGAGTTATTTATTATTAAGTTCCAGAGAATCATATTTGGTATTTTGGTCTTATTATTTTATTCCATGTTCATCTTAAATTTACTATTTAACACATATTTTACATTATACAGGTTCCTTACTTAATTATTATTCTGTTCTTCATTATTATGATAAGACAATTATTTAGGTTATAGTATATTCTTTATGTATAGGGAAACATCATGTTACATAATGCCCCCCTTAAAGTCTGGTTATTTCAGTTATTGTTATACGAGTTACTCTTGTTATATCGTAGTTACTGAAATAACCGACTTTTAAAAAAAAGTCACCGCCCATGCTGCAAATAACAGGTGCTGTCCCGTTTACAAGGAGCAGCTGGACAAACTTGTTAAGCCAGTCCAGCCCAAGCCAAGACATGCTATGCAGTCATTAGTAAAATCGGCCAAAGCTCTGAGCCTGTGGTACGGAAACCAGCCCCAAGGTCTGCTCCGGTTCTGAAACCACCAAGTGCAGTGAGCCCGATCAAAGCTCAGCAGGCCACACCAAAAGCTGCGCCCCCGGAACCGGAACGCGAGATACCCGCCTACGCGAAAGTCCCGTTGCCGCAGGATGATGAGTAATTGATCCTCCACTGCTGCCGCCACCCAAGCCTCGATACCCCAGATCAGGCAAGAAGCAAGGTAAACCTCAGGCCAAGAACACGGGCCAGCCAAAACCTGCCACTGGACCCAAGCCCGTCCACCAAAAGCCAGAGCGACCACCCGCTCCAGAACCTGCCCCCAAGGCTTCCACCGCCTCGCCCCGCCGCAGCTATGCAGCTGCCGCCAAGCGTTCTCCCCAGACATCATCTACCGATGATCTCGCCGTCATTTCCGACTTTCTGGCAAGCTACGACTAGCAGAAAGTAGCCCAAACTTTCCTCAAATTCAAGGAACGCTTGGCAACAGCCTTGCCCCAAGACAAATTCCTCCTCTTGGTGGAAGCCTGCCGTATTATTGGTCTGTTATGAATGGACAACCACGGCAATCCCTCAAGCGAGACCTCGAGCTCGTGCCGTGGAACGCCAATGGCCTCGCTTCCCGCCATTCTGAGCTCTTAGAGTTCGTTGCCCTTCACAAGCCCGATGTGCTTCTTATTGGTGAGACGCACCTGACCCCGCATCGTCGATTCTGACTACCCAACCACTTGTGCATCCAAGGAATTTAATAAAAACACAGGAAGAATTTGAGATGATGAACAATGGGTTAATTAATGTACTGAATATCCCAATTACCAACAATAAAGAAATCATGAATGCCAGAGATTATAGGAGGAGATTAAAAGTAATTTCAATAATGACCTACCATAAAACTATAGTTTACAACTTGGAAAGGACCAGAGATAAATGGGAAATACCAGAGATAAAAATACGTGGGAAATTATCAATGATATCATTAGTCATTGATGGACCAGTGACATATTGTTTTAATAAACAATATGGTAGGGTGAGTCAAATAAGCTTTGCATCAAATGAAAGAATAACAGCAGGAAAAATGAATTACAAGGAAGAAGTGAGAAAAGTCACAAGAAAAGAAATAATTATGAAAACCATAGTAGTCCGGACAATAAGGGCAACTGAGGTTATGGACCCAGGATAAATTAGATACCACACACCATCAAGAAAAGGAACGGATGTTATAATAACTGGCTATGGCAGAAAACCATTTCAAAAGAGAAGAAAAATAAGTATCAGAAAGCAACGGGAAAAATAATAACATATAAAATAGGAGAAAAAGTACTGCTGAAAAATCGCGAATTGCCAAGCACCCTAGAAGGGATCACTAAGAAGTTGTTACTACTATATACCGGACCATTTATAGTCACCAAAACGAATAACAATAACACTTATGAACTAAAAGAGATTGCTTCAGGAAAAATCAAAGGAGTGTATAACCAGGCCTCCATAAAAAAATATTACGAGAATTAGTAAAAACATATAAATTCAAAAACAACATAAGATCAACTTACAACTAATTATTTATGGGACTTAATTTGGAATTGAAGAATAAAAGTTAAAACATAAATTCAAAAGAAAGTAAGATCAACTTACAACAATTACTTATAGGAATTAATTTGGAATTGAAGAATTTATTGAATTAAACATATAAATTCAAAAGAAAGTAAGATCAACTTACAACAATATTACTTATAGGAATTAATTTGGAATTGAAGAATTTATTGAATTAAACATATAAATTCAAAAAGAACATAAGATCAACTTACAACTAATTATTTATAGGTATTAATTTTGAATTGAAGTAATAAATAAATTCAAAAGAATGTAAGATCAACTTACAACAATTATTTACAGAAATCAATTTTGAATGAAATAAAAAGATATCAACAAAATTCTAAAAGAAAGATAAGATATCAATAATATGAGTAAACTAGTTTTGGAAAGGAAATATTAAGAGATTTACGAAATACAAGGGGAAGTAAGGACCATTTAAATAATATAATGTTAATGGAATAATTTGGATGAAACCCATAGCGAAATAATAATTTTGAAAAAAAAATATAATATAACTATGATCACTACTTTAATCGTAATTATGATAAGAACAATTGGAAGAATAACTGTAATAAAATAATACCATTAGAACTCTTAATGAGAACCAAGAAAAAAAAAGGAAATAATAATTATATATGCTATTAATTTTGATAACCAGAAGAAGATTGTGCGACAAATAGAAGAATTAAAGAGAATTCAGATGAAAAAACTTACACCCAACAACTAGTGATAAATATATCAACAGAACTTCCAACCATGAGAAAAATAATATATATTAACAGAGCTTCCAATCATGATAAAAATAAATATATCAACCAAACTAAAAAGATAAAAGAATAAATAATAAGGAGAATAAATAATAAGAAGAATAACTGAGATAGAAAATATTAGTAAATCTGAGAAACTACGAAGTGAGGTATCCAGGGATGTTTTTTATTAGTCAAAAAATAGACTATTCTTATATAATTTTTATTAAACGACTGTCTGTAGATAATTCCAGCAGTGTTATATTTTGAGCAGAGATGATGTTCCTCTGATCTCAATTAGAAGTGTAGTATGGCCAGCAGAGTATATTTAGCCAAAAATGCCTCTCTGGACTGCCCCAGCTCATGTGTTAGGGAATGAATATCCCATGGATAAAGAACTAAGTTAAGGAAAAAATAAATATAATAATAATAATAATAATAATAAACCTCAGATAACAATATCAATCAAAGAAGAATCAATTTAAAAAAAAAAAAAAAAAAAAAAAAAACAGCTTAAGTATGAAGAAGCAGATGTAGAAATGGAGAGGAAGACAAAGAATATAATAAATAAAAAATGTCATAAGCAATTATTTCATACATACTCAAAGTATGATCTGAACTAATCACATCTGGAGGAGAGCAATCTGTAGCATGACAGATTATCCACATTATTCTAATTTAAAAAAAAATGAAAAAATGATCATATATAAAATAAAAATAAAATGACATCAATGAAAACCACTATAAAATTAGTCAAGGACCACAAAGTAGTGAAATAATAGTTAGGAGAGATCAAATAATTAAAATCAACCATGCAATATATATAAGAAATTATAGAAAAATAATGATAGGCCAATGTATAAAGTAATTAGACCCAGGTAGTATAGGAGTAGGTCAGGAAATGCCCAATATAGACAAACATCCAAAATAAAAGAACAACTATTAGAGAAACAACCATATGTAATAAATTTAAAAGCCCCCAAAAAACATGAAACTAAATGAGAAAAGTATAATGCAATAAAATAAGAGTAAATGTGAATTAGGTGTAAGTAAAGGTTCTAATATAAATGTAAAAATGTACCAGTGCAATTTAATCTTATAATGAAAAGCGAATCCGGATGATCTAATATAAGTGATATTCTTTATCATATAGTATCAGACAAAATGACAAAAAATGATATAAGAATATACAATACATAAGTGGAGTGATCAAGGGTAAATCCCTAAAATAAAACAAAAACAGCAAGGACTCCATGAAAATTAATTTTAAGAAATATTTTAGTTGATGGAAAAACAGATGTGTTTTGTTTACTTTAACAGTTCATTGAACTCAAGGCTTGAATGTCTGAGATGAAGAATAATTTTTTGTTATAAAATATTTGTTATGTTTTAATAATATTAATTAATAATAAACCTTACTGTAATTTAAATAAGGGTAATTTAGTTAAGATGTCATAAGAATTGTAGGTCAGAGAGGGTATTAGCAAGCTGGAATAATAATAAACATTGTAAATGAACTAACATAAAATCTAGGCCAAATGGTAAATCACACAAACCTTGTAATTAGTAAATAAAATAAAGGAAATTAATTAAATTGATGAAAATTATATAATGTAAATCAATTACTGTATATTATAACTGTAACAATACTTTGTAAAGGTATTGAAAAAATGTATAAGATATTATTAGAAAAAATGCAAGTGTAATAACACTGGAATATAAGAAGAAAGCCTAAATTAAAGATAATATGTAAATTAATTAACCCAAATCATAAAATTACAAAGGATTAAATGAAAATAACCATTTTATTTCAATCAGTGATCTTGCTCAATGATAACTAGAACATAATAGAAATTGTAAACCATTTGAGGTGACAGGAAGTACAGTTAAGGCCTACATTCTAATATACTGTAAATTTGACTTTTCGAGTTAAAAATACTATAAAGTATATCATGTTTGGTATTAAATAACGCAGAATTAACTAAGGAAAGTAATTATGTAATTAGCATTTCATAAAATTAAATAATAGTAAAAATGTAATTAATCATATAATGTAAAAGTCAATTATTTAGGCGGAAATGCCATTTGTTTAAAACTATGTAGATTTAATATTAATTCAGCCAGAACTGATTGTATAGAGGGAGAAGTTGTTAGTTGATTGTTACACGTTGAGACGGACACTTCTAAACGAGCTCAGACAAATTGTTTTATTTAAAAAGAGAGAAGGTGTATTTTTGGATATAACCGAACCTATAAAAAAATAAAACGAAAAGTGTAAAAATATAATTAATAAACACTGAGAGAACCTGGAATCAACCAAATTAATTTATTTATGGAGATTTGAAGTTATAACACAGATGGTAGAACGAAATAAACGAGAATTCTAAATTTTATCAACACGAAATTGGACATTATAAAATCTCACAACCATTGGAACAAAAACACATTGAAAACACTGATTGCCAAGCCGAACAACTGACCACTAAGTTCGAATAATTACACTGTGATGAAGAGGAATTAACTACTACTGCGTGGAAGAGGAAAACACCAATAACCAACATTTATTCGAAGGAATTCTGCAGTGAAGGCGTCTCGTATACACTCATCACGTGGGCGGCCATGATGGAATAATCCCAGAATGCTTTGCGGCGACTGCAGGACGGCATCTCAAGTCTGGTTCGAGAATTTATCTTATTAACATTTTCTATTCAATAATAATTTTGTATTTTAAGATAACTAAGCAGTTTTTATTGTAAGCATTATACTTTTCAGCTTTGCTCTTTCTCTGACTATTATAAAATAACAGCTAAAAAAACCTGCAATTTAATATTAATATTTTATATACTGTGTTTAATAGCCCTGAGATAGAGTTTGTAATTGTCGATTAACTAATCGATTCAAAGTCGATTAGTATCTCTAACGTTAATAAATTATTTAAATATTATAATTTTGAGTTTCATTTATTGATAAAAAGATAGACAGAAGAATTCCAGATAATATATTACACCTGGACTCCGAGAAAAGAAGAAAATAACATCGCTGAAGGAGTAACATCACAGAATAACGAAAGACCGCTAATCGATTATGTTATGAGATAATAAATATAATTAACGCGGAAAAACAATCCTGATTATTCTAAACTATTAAATTGATTAAATTAATAATTAAAAGAAATACAATTACATAAATACATAAAAAATAATTAAATAATTAATTAAATAAATAAAAATTTTGTATTACAATTTTTTTTGTAACTCAGAATAACCAGAAAATACGTTTTGTTACAAAACATATATAAAGAACTCAAATAGACCCAGTGGCAGAAGTCCTTTCTGAGACCCGGGACACTGCACTACTCGCAACCCCCAGTCGTGTAATTTTGCACTCTTCATCGCCACGCCATCGGACGCACTTCATCTCCTCTCCTCTCTCGGACGACATCGGCGCGGAGTCAGCCGGAAGGAACGGCCGAAGAATAGAACCGGCGTCCTTGCGTCTTCGCCCTCCCGTTCCGCGCCAGCGGTAGGACGTCGCTGGGCCGGCAGCCGACTCTACATCCGATGCCAAAAGAACGTGTGAATATTAAATTATTATGTACACAGTAGAACGGTATGATGGTTGGATCATTATTTTCTAATCTTTCTCGAATTGTTTTTAGTTTGGGGTCGGTGGTTTGATGTTCCTTTACTTAATTTAAAACTCCTTCCAAGTCTTCTCTGGATTTCAGTATATGATAGACTTTTCCGACGTTTTCTTGATCTATGTCATATGTTCCTCTTTCTATGTTTACCCTGGATAGTCCGTCAGCCACTATATTTTGTTTTCCAGGCACGTACTCCCAGTTTATATTGTATTCTTGCAGGATGAGAATTCACCTTGTTAGTCGGCCATGGTTGAGTTTACATTTTTTTAGAAAGGATATTGATTTATGGTCCAATCTTACGGTTAACGGATATTCCAAAATGTATGTACGGAATTTTAAACAGGCGAAGATTACATTGAGGAGTTCTTTCTCTGTTACTGTATAGTTCCTCTCGCAGGTGCTCAAAACTCGGCTGGCGAAACTAATCACTAGATGATTGCCTTCTTCGTCTTCTTGATATAATTCAGCACTCAGGCTGACGTTGCTAGCATCACAATTTAAGTAGAATCCTTGGTTAAAATCAGGGTGGTGTAGTATAATACTGTTCAGGAATTTAGTTTTAATTAAATTAAAATTATCTTCGGTCTTACCCCATTTCCACTTGTTCTTTATTGAAAGTAAATGCTGAAATTTAGCGGTCAGCACCGAATAATTTTGCTGAAATTTTCTATAGTAATTACAGATCCCTAAAAATGATTGTAAATGTCTAATGTTTTTAGGTTTTAGGAAATTTTGAATGATTTCCACCTTCTCAGGTGATGGCATGATCCCAGTCTCTGAAAGTATAAATCCGAGAAATTGTAGTTCCTGTGTTATGAATTTGGATTTATCGAGTTTAAGGGTAATGTTATTTTGCTGGAGTTTCCTCAGTACCAACTAAATTCTACTGCAGTGTTCATCCCATGTTGTAGAAGTGATCAGTATGTCGCCCACATACACTGTTGCAAACTCTAACATTTCCTTTCCTAAAATTTGGTCCATGCATTGTATGAAGATAGCTACTGAATTTACTAATCCGAAAGGCAAACGTTTGAATTGGTAGTTTCTTCCTTCGAAGACGAATGCGACGTACAGGCGACTGTTCGGATGAAATTCTATCTGCCAGTATCCGCAGCCAGCCTCCCATGTAGGCCTACTCATGAATTTGCATCCATGGAACTTCTTCATTATGTCTTCTATCTCTCCTGGAGATGTATGGTCGTTTATTATCATTTTGTTGATCTCACGTGCGTCGAGGCATAAACGCACCTGTCCGTCCTTCTTGGGTATTGCTACAATGGGGCTGGTATTGTGACGATTTAATTGAAACTGTAATCTTAAATAAATAAAAAATTAAATTCGCGAGCGATTAAGTATTTTTAAATCGCACTATTAAACCTAAAGCCCCTGTACTAAATCAGAATGAGAATGAGAAGTGAATGAAAATCAACAGAAGCACTAATAAAAAGTCGAATTGTAAAAAACTTATTAATATCACAATTAACCCTTTGCTAGTCATCATGCGGTGACCTGTTAGTTCCGGACTCAACGTGTTTATCGAGTCGTCTGTAATTTAGGAAGATATAAAAATCATAATGTTTGTAATTAGAAATTTGAAGGCACGAGTAGTAGTTAAAATAATTCACTTAAATTATATATGTATAAGTAATGTATTGTTTTTGGTAATAAGAATGTCAATTTAAATAAAAATAGGAACTATATTGTCGCGGAGTACTTGCCCCTCTCCGTTGTTATGTGCCAGTCGAATCTAGTAGAGAGTCACTATGCTGCCGTCAGACCGTACAGACGTATGAGCGAGAGCTCCACGAAAATGCATTTGTTTTTTTAATTTAATTTTAAAATATTAGCTACCACTGCTAAACGTGGCGAGCGTTGTGTAATGTGTGAATGATATAAAGATGTGTTAAGAAGAAAAATGTAATAAATAAAACAAAAACTTAACTAGTAGTAAACAAGATGACGTCTCCCCTCAAGAGATAAATACAAGTACAACCTTATACATGAAGATGTGATCTGCATAAACTTCATAAATACACGTATACGATGCATAAGACGCTGACGAGGACTTCCGTGGATCTACACCTACCTTCACAAAAGAAACTTTAATCTCCGCAGTGAACATCCTATCTAGTACTTGCCGAAGACACGACCCAGATGATGACGCCGACTTCAAGAATCCCCAAGAGAGACACCCCAGGACGAGGTTACTACGACCAATTGTAAAGGTGACTCGATAGCTTGCCTATCGAGAGTTAATCATATTTGATACACAACTCACATTAAAAAGAGACTTTTCAAAGACTATAAATTTTGTTTAAAATTAAAATGAGACAAGCTAAGAGTTTACTGTAAGATTCAATATCATACGTTGTAACGCCTTAAATGTAAATGTAATTTATAATCACTTTAAGTAATAATACCATTCTTCAAATGGTAAAAGAAGTCTTGCAAGCGTCTAGATGAACTTAAAATACTTAGAAGTCTTTGCTATAAATATACTTAAAGTAAACTCGGATCCGAGGTAAAGGAATACAGAATCAGTTTGATCCCTATGTTTTTATGAAAAGCATTTAAATATTTTAATCTAATTAATGATGTCATGGGATCTTTGAGTAACAGTTGTTAATAAAGAGAAGTCATTTTGTTACACATGAAAATGAGTGCATAAATCAGTGAAATACCTTCCCTTGTTTCCTTATAATTATCTTATGTAATTTGTTCTATTAATTTGAGTTTAATAACAGTTCGTTACAACGTAGGCAGCCCATGTAATTGGCAAGTGTCAGTTAAGATGGGTTCCCTGGATTTGTAACGTGTCAATACGTTACAGTATATGGTGAACTCCTTTTTTCAATAATGTCTTCTTCGACCATTCTTAGTATTTCCTTCCTTACAGCTTCCTTTAACGACTGTGCGATAGGATGCGACTTCTTGTTGAAATTTACGGAGTCCTGCAACTTTAATTCACATACAAAATTCTTCGCTTTACTAGGTGAGTTGAAGAATACATTGAGGTAGTTGTGGTAAATGTCCACTAACTTCGTCTTTTGTTCCACACTGATTATCTCTGTAGATCCTCTTCCTTGGAATGACATAATTTCTTGCAATTTTTCCTGCCATAATTCTGATTCTGTTACGATTTCTTTGTTTCCTATGGGTGTCCTAACGTCTTCCCTAACGTGGTATGAACGCCTGCACTGAGGGGCACTTGTGCTTCCAATTATCTCAGCAGACCATTCATAGCCGTCTGAACGCAGTGTCACTTTACCACTGGCCAGATCAATAACCGCAGAGTGGTACCATAGCATATCACACCCTATTAACACTTTAAAGGGTAGCCCTTGGGCTACTAAAAACACCATAGGAATTCCTATTCCTTCGCTTGTAACATCCAGGCTTACTTGTTGCTTTATAGTTTTATTTTGTTTACCTGTTGCTCCTATAATCGCAATAATGTTGATGGGCAGTGTGGGTATTTTCTCCATGTTAGACTCCTGTATCCTGTTCAATTCTGTTATGTCTATTAAGGAAATGTTCGCTCCAGTGTCGATCATTACCGCTGTCAGCACCCCTTGTAGTTCTACTCTGACATACACTATGTCACCGTTTGGTTTTGCCTCTTCCATTGTTCTCTCTTCTAATAAATCCGTTTGTATATTTTTTAGATAATAGTTCCGTATAACCGTTATTGGTTCTTCATCTCGTTTGGCTGGGTTTATTTTTCTCATCGGGCCTGGGTCCGCTTGGAGTGACGGGCGGTCCAATGTTCTCACTGCGTACTCTCGTTTCCCCTACCTTCGTCAATGTTGATAGGTCGTTCTTGTTCATTCCTATGTTGGTTTCCTGAGGGTACGTCCCTTCTTCTGTCCCAGCTTCTTGATCTTTGATTTTATTCACTGCGACTTCTTTGTTGTCGCCTGTTGTCGTCGTCTCTTCGATATTGGTTATTGTAGGTCCGTTCGTTGTTAAAGCTCCGACGCCGTCCTCGAAATCGATTGTTGGATGGACTTCTATTGCCGTTATTTGCTCTCACGTGATTTACCCGTTGTCGGTTGTCACGCTGCTTTTCATTGGGCCTCTCACTTCGATTCTCGAGCCTTCGTCGATTCCTTCGATAATAAGCCTGCTGCTCATAACTTTCTAAGAGGGCTTCCATTCCTCCCATCGTTTTTACTTGTCCACAGAGACGCGTACGTACGATCTCTTCCTCGAAATGGTACGATAATTTTGTTATTAGACACTTCCGGGATCTTGGGTTCTAAATGTCTGGCTACACAGACTTTACCAAGAAAGTAGGCTGTTGGTGTCTGTCCTCTTGTTGCGTCGTACTTTCCATTGCACAAATTATCCCTGACAATATTTTGTATGGACTCCGACCAATATTTTGTCTTGAAGATTTGTTTAAATTCGGCATAACTGCTGACCTTTCTTATTGCGGTCCACCAGTTATCTGTAATGTTTTTGAAACTTTCATCGAGAAGATTTTTTACCATGTGCCATCGGTTTTCTTTGTTTCTGTTCAACCATTCTTCTAACTCTCCAGGAATTCTAGAGGCTTTCTGCGATATTCTTTAAAATTGATTATATCTCTATTTTCTCCCAGTGGTATATGTGTGTAATTGATGGGTCTATTTCGCAGCATCTCTAATTCTTCTCGTATGTTGATGAGTTCTCTCCTCTGGATTTCTTCTATTTTTTCTTTGTTGTTGTTCACTTGACGTTGTACTTGTCCTAAATTGTTTTCTAGCTGATCGTTTTGTTCCTCTAACTTATCCTGTAATTTTTCAAATTTTTCTTAGATCTCTTGTTGAAGTATTTCCACTCTAATTTACTGTTATCTTCAACATTAATTATTTGATTTATAATTTTTTCACGGAATTGTACTAATGTTTCATAAGTTCTTTCAATTTTCTCATTTGTTTCATTGATTCTGTGTTTTATTTCTTCTATGTACTCTTCTAATTGATGTTTCATCGTATCATTATTCTGTTTTAACGTTTCGTTGTTCTGTTCAGTTTTCTAGTTGAGTGTTTCAGTGTTATTTTCCATTTGTTTTTGACGTAGAATACGTCTTACCTTTCAGGCCAGCAATAGGCACCCCTAACCAGAAAATCGAGCGTTAAGTTTTCACGTCACGTTTGAAATTGAAATATTATCTAAACGACAAAAGATTCACGCTTATATGAGGTACCATTCGACAGATAAAGGAACAAAGATAATAAATAGCACAATATAAGCGGGCTATTGCATCATCCAGCGCGGGGTGAGCGGGGGCAGAAGTTTTTGGTGGCCCTAAAAAGGACCGAGTGGCGAGAACGGTGATGTTGGTAGTGCCGCGCTGAGATGTTCGGCGGCTGCGCCCGCTGTTCGTGGCGTACTGCAGTTCTCCTCTTCTTTCGGCACCGGTTGTAGAGTCGGCTGCCGGCCCAGCGAAATCCATCGCTGGCGCGGAACGGGGGTGCGAAGACGCAAGAACGGCGGCGGTCCTATTCTTCGGCTGTTCCTTCCGGCTGACTCCGCCTCGATGTCGTCCGAGAGAGGAGATGAGATGAAGTGCGTCCGATGGCGTGGCGAAGAAGAGTGCGTAAAATTTTCCAAGTTCCAAGTTGATGTAGGGCACAGCACAGTGCGTGCCCCGGTGACGGCAGCGTCCGGGCAAGCCCGATGACTGCCTGGTGCTTGATGAGTAAAATTTTCTGCCGGCCCGGGTTTTATTAACTAACCGGGATCGCTGATTGGCTAGCTCCGAACACGCAGTTGGTCACGTCTCGGCGGCTACTGATGCCGGATTAGCTGTCTACCTAGAGCATTTGCCCGGGTAGGCTGTGTCTGTTTCTGCTCTGCAGAATTTTCTTAATTTCTGCGGAAATATTGTTATTGCAACATTATCAACATCACCATTATCTTCAGCATCATTCACTACATCGAATTCATCGCATCAACAGTGCAAAACAGTTTTTATTTAGCTAGTGCGGGAGTGTTTTTGTATCCGAGTGCTGTGCGGTCTGTGTCGAGTTCAATTGTGCCTGTGAATAGTTTTCAGTGTCTGGTGATCCCTCAATCCTAGACCTGCGTAGACGTTCATTTCGGCTTGTCCGAAATGGCGTCGATTACGCCCCCGAATCCTCTGCCGGCGCCGCTTGTTTCCTTAATGGAAACATGCTCAACCGGCTTCCGTTCCACTCCACTTCCTCACGACAGTGAAAGTGATCAAAGTGCGGTCGATATGTGCAGTGTTGGGTCGGGGGACGGACAGTTCTCGCTTGTGGAGGGCAAGTCTGCCAAACGCAAGCGAAAACTGGCCCAAACTCCGCCGCCCGCCTCAGCTGCAGATCAGTCGTCTAGTCACGGTAACAGCGGCACTCAGCGCGAGCGTGAGTATTCAACTGGAACCCAAACTGTGTCTTCCCCACGGATCACCGGACGGCATTGTGTACTCCGCGGCCGGCAAAGCTGAAGTCTTTGCCGCAACCATGGAGGAGCAATTCACCGTCCACGGAGGCGTCTGCGACCCCGTCCACTCGGCCGAGGTCGCAGACTTCCTATCTGGATATTTTTCCCGCCCTCCAGCTGACATCCCTGACCCGTTCGACCGGGCCGATGTTGTCTCGGCTATTGGTCGACTTCGCCCTAAGAGGGCGCCCGGCGATGATCGTATCGGAGCGGCGGCGCTACAACACGCTCCCCCTAGCCTCATCAACTTGGTCCACGAGCTGTTCAATGGATGTCTCCGGCTTCATTACTTCCCCAGCCTGTGGAAGCGTGCGAAAATCATCATGATCCCCAAGCCTCGCAAGCTGCGTATTGACCCCTCAAACCATCGACCCATCTCACTGTTGCCAGTCATATCGAAGGTACTCGAGCGCCTCCTGCACGGTCGGTACGCGCCTCTGCTGGATGGTTTCATTCGGCAGGAGCAGTTCGGCTTTCGCAGAGAGCACTCGACGACCCTTCAACTCGTCCGGGTTGTTACCCATTTGACGGACGCCTACAACAAGCATCTGTCCTCCGTCGCTGTATTGCTCGACGTGAGTAAGGCCTTCGATCGAGTCTGGCACGAAGGCCTTCTCTACAAACTGGCCCACTCCCCACTCCCTGCCTCATTCGTTCATTTTCTCCGATCGTACTTGTGCGATCGTATCTTTCGGGTATGCGTCGAAGGGTCGTACTCATCCGTCCGACCAGTCGCCGCAGGCGTACCTCAGGGATCTGTCCTTGGCCCCGTTCTGTACCTCGTGTACACGAACGACCTGCCTGTTCAGCCTGGAGTCACTCTCTCGCTCTATGCGGATGACGCTATGTACCACGCCAGCTCAGCGAGTCTTGATTTCGCAGCTGGCCTGGTGCAACGTCAGCTCGCCGTACTTCCGGACTGGCTAAGGAAGTGGAGGATGGCGGTCAATGCGGAGAAATCCGAGGCGATCGCCTTTTCTCGTAAATTAACTTCCCGCTGCCAGTCCCTCTCCCTCGAAGGGAGCCCAATCGAGTGGAAACGGACTGTAAAGTACTTGGGCGTCACTCTTGACCGACGCCTAAGCTTTGCACCTCATGTCTCTCTGAGTCTCCAGCGCGCCAGAGGCGTCAGAGCCAAACTATTTCCCTTTCTCTCTCATCGGGGTTCAGTGCCTGTGCGCACTAAACTCACCATCTACTTGCTCTTTCTTAGGGCAATCCTGACTTACGCAGCCCCCGCCTTTTGGGTACTACTCAGCCCATCCGTTGTCGCCCGGTTGGAAGCTTTCCAATCCCGAACCCTCCGCTACATCTCCAACTCTCCCTGGTTTGTCAGAAATGATGCCATCAGGCGAGGGTTGAAGGTTCCTTCACTTACCGAATTCGTTCGGTCCCTAGCCCTCAAACTATTCTCCCGAGCCTATGTCTCGACCCATCCTCACATCCGTCGACTAAGCACAGATGTCGGCCCACCACCTAGACGCCACAAACGCCCCCGAGCGTTGCTCGACGACCCCCCATAAGCACTTACAGAACATCTGCCCCATCCCCCCGACCTTGAGAATTTTCACGCTCCTCCTCCTTCCTTCTTTCTCATGTCCGTGCTGGCGCTCGGCGACAGACTAGAGGGGGGTCTGCGCTCGCCCTAGGTGTGCCTAGTGCCACCTCTGGTGGACGCTGCCTCCTCCTACGCTCTCTCCCGTGCGCCGACATTGCCGCCTGGCAGCCCTCGGCGACTTTTCCTGAGCGGCTAGGGGCGCCCTACCCGTTGTGGGAGGGTCATTCCTGCTTCTCACGCGAAAGGTCTTCGAGGTCTCCCCCATTCTGCCGTCACGGGTCTCTTCGAGGTCCCAGGGTCCAAGTAAAATCATAACATCCTGTCCCTCCAAAATAAAATTGATGGAGGTCCCATTCCTTTCAAAGCGCGAGATCGCTAGCCAAGGTAACAGCAAGGCAACATGCAGTCATCGGGTATCACCCGGACACTGCGACCACCGGAGCACGACTAGCTGCTGCTCCGTTCAACTCTGGACTCTGGACTCTGTCTTCCCCACGCATTCCACCGATTGTAATTCCTGATAATAGGAATTACTCTCAGTTGCTGCGTTCTCTAACCCTAGCTCTTCCTTCGGTCAAGGTCGAGGCGAGGTGCCAAGGCGCCTCGCTAAAGCTGACGACCGCTACAATCCCGGACTTCCGCTCTGTCCAGTCATTCCTGACAGAGCGTAAGATATCATTTCATACTTTCGCCCTCCCGTCAGAGCGAGAAATCAAGGTCGTTCTGTCGGGAATTCCATCCTTTACTGAACCTGATGCCATCAGGCAGGAACTTGTTGCGCTCGGCTATGCGCCGACCGCGGTAAGCGTCCTGCATGTTGGCAAAGGTGATGACCGCCGTCCTGTCAACAGCTTTCTTTGTAAATTACTGAAAGTAGGCCCCTTCGAGGAGATTTACACTCTCCAGAATCTTCTGCACCTACGGGTGCAAGTCCGCACATTTGACCCGCGGCCCGGCCCCTCGCAGTGTTTTAACTGCCAGAGGTTCGGCCACAGCAGTCTTTTCTGTCATCAGCCCCCGCGTTGCGTGCGTTGTGCTGAACCTCATCGTGGCTGTGATAAGCCTACGACGGGGTACACAGCTAAATGCTGTAACTGCAAAGGAGCCCATCCGGCTAATTACCGAGGCTGCCCTAACTTTATCGCTGCCATGAAACCGCAGCGACCTCCTGTGCGCCCTGGCGCGCAGGCAGGCCGTGTAGCTGGTCCTGGCCCTAACCGGCGAGCGGCTTTCCCGCCTCTCACCGGTTCATCTGCCCAGGTCCCGGCAGCAACTCCGGTTGCTTCCGGTGCCGCTGTCTCGCCTGCAGTCGTCGCTTCGGCGCCGCCTGCAGCGGCCTCAATCCCGGCGCCTACCGGAGCGCCCGCACCTTCCTACGCGGCCATGGCCGCTAAATCAGCCCCGCCTCCAGCCCGATCGGGCAAATCTAAGCGCTCTCGTCGTCGCCGGAACTCCGCCGGCCGACCTACATCGTCACAGGTTCCACCTGTACCCTCTCCGCGGGCTCGACCCGCCCCCAGCCATCGTCCTCAACCTTCCAGTGAGCAGTCTACTACTCAGACCACCAGCCCAGCGCCATCTGCTACCTCTGTCGAGGCCAGTCAGGCTTGTCCTCCTGAAGCCCGGGAATCTTCCCGGGCTTCGGCGGATCCCCTGACTGCCTGGGCAGATAATCTTGTTGCATCCATCAGGACTGCTCGCGACACTACCACTGTGCTTGCCCTGGTGTTCCAATCATTAGCTGCCCTCTTTCCTCTACTTCCCCTAAATGGCTAATAGCCTGAGGATCGTTGCGTGGAACGCCTTCGGGCTACTCCCCAGGCGATCTGAACTGATGACTTTTGTAACGGAGTATGATGTTGATATCATACTTCTTTCCGAGACTCATCTGGCTCATTACCACTCGTTTTCCCTTCCTGCCTATGCCTGTTATCGTCAGGATCGTCCCCTACGGCCTCGCTGTCCCCCCTCGGGGGGCACAGCTGTTTTAGTCCACAGGCGGATATCCCACAGGCTTTTGCCTCCTCTAGATACATCTATTATTGAAGGCTGCGCGGTGGCGGTGGACGCCGGCGGATCGGAGCTGCGCGTTGTTTCTGCGTACCTCCGGCCTGGCCGGCGAACTCCGCCACCGCCCGAGGAGTGGGACGCCCTCCTCGACCACCCCCTCTCAACCATTGTAGCCGGCGACTTAAACGCCAAACACCCTTCATGGAACAGCCGCGTTGTCAACGCCTATGGAAATTCTCTGTTCCGGTTCGTCTCTGGCGACCCGGCACTTAATGTCATCGGCCCTGAAGACCCTACCTACTTCCCCTTTCACGGCCATCGGCCGGACGTTCTTGACATAGTAGTTGTCAAGAACGTTGCCCGCAACATCGAGGTCTCGTCTGTGTCGGACCTTTCGTCCGATCACAATCCCCTTGTTATAACTGTTCGAGAGCTGTCGGCGTCACCCCGACTTCCCGCTCAGATTGTTAGGAGAGTCAACTGGCGATCCTATCATGACGAGCTCTCTCGAAGGTTACCATCTCTCCCGGCGGACCCAATCGTCACTCGTGACGATCTGGATCTCCGCGCCACAAATCTTCAGGAATTGGTCCAAGGTGTCATGGATCGACACACCTACGCACTCGAGGTGAATCATCGTAAATCGGCCTTACCTGCGGAAGTACTCCACGCCATCTGGCTACGGCGCCAGCTCCGCCGCAGATGGCAAAGAACCCGAGACCCAGTCGTTAAGCGACGATTTCAACAACAGTCCCTTTACGTTCAGCAGCTACTGCGGGACGTAAACTCTGATCGATGGGACTCATACCTTGAGTCTCTTGAAGTCGACCACGCCTCCGTCTGGAGAGCGGTGAGTAGACTGACCCGCGAGAAGAGAACTCGCAACCCGCTGGAAACCCCGAACGGGGTTGTGTCTTCATCAGAAGGCAGGCCGAGGTCTTCGCCGACTGCATGGAGTCGCAATTTACCGTTCATCGAGGCGTTTCGGACCCTGCTCACTCGGCAGAAGTCCGGGACTTCCTATCTGGTTATTTTTCTCGCCCTCCCGATGGCCCAGACCTCCCGTTCGACAGAGACGAACTCGTTTCGTCTGTCTGTCGACTAAACCGCCGTCGCGCCCCCGGTCCTGACCGGATCGGGGCCGCTGCATTACAGTATCTCCCGGCCTCAGGCGTTGACCTCGTTCTTGAGCTGTTCAACTCTTGTCTCCGGCTACAGTACTTCCCCCGCCTGTGGAAAAATGCCAACATCGTTATGGTTCCTAAACCCCGCAAGCCGCGCATGCTTCCTGAAAGCTATCGGCCAATATCTCTCTTGCCAGTTATCTCGAAGGTGTTCGAGCGGCTCCTGCTGGCCCGCATCTCGCCGTTGTTGGATAATTTTATCCGCAACGAACAGTTCGGGTTTCGCAGAGAGCACTCGACCACGCTTCAACTAGTCCGCGTGGTAACGCAACTCTCTGACGCCACCAACAGGCGAGCGGCTACGGCCGCCGCACTGCTGGACGTGAGCAAGGCCTTCGACAAAGTCTGGCACGAAGGTCTTCTCTTCAAACTTGCTAACTCCCCCTTACCATCGTCCATAGTGTTTTTCCTCCGGTCGTATCTCAGCGACCGAACCTTCAGGGTTAGCGTCGACGGAACCTGCTCTGCAGTTCGTCCTGTCGCCGCTGGCGTACCCCAGGGATTTGTCCTCGGCCCCGTTCTGTACCTCGTGTACACGAACGACCTGCCTGTTTTGCCCGGAGTCACGTTGTCTTTGTTCGCTGACGATGCAATGTATCATTACAGCTCTGTGTCCCCGCGTTTTGCGAGTACACAGTTGCAGCGTCAGTTGGACCAGCTTCCGGACTGGCTACGGAAATGGCGGGTGACGATCAACGCGGAGAAATCCGAGGCGATCTGTTTCACTCGTAAGTCCATCTCCCGATGCCAGCCCCTCTCCCTTGAAGGGAGGCCTATCGCCTACAAAGAGTCGGTGAAGTATCTAGGCGTTCGGCTAGATCGTCGCCTATGCTTCAACGCCCACGTGACGGACACCCTTGCCAAGGCTCGCGGCGTCCGAGCCAAACTTTACCCATACCTCGCGTGCCGCAGCCCCCTGGCGCTGCGCACGAAAGTTACCCTCTATCTGTTGTTTCTCCGGTCTGTATTGACCTATGCGGCACCTGTATGGTGGTCACTTGCCTCCGCCACCAACAGGCGTAGGCTGGAAAGTTTCCAATCCAGAACCCTCCGTTCCTTGTCGGGATCTCCTTGGTTTGTTAGAAACAGTGTAATTCGAGGAGGTCTACGAGTTCCTGCTCTCTCAGCCTTTGTCTGGTCATTAGCTGCGACTCTCTTTGCCGCAGCTGAGACCTCTTCCTTCCCTTACCTCAGAACCATCAGCACCACGCAACCACCTCCCCCTGTCCGGGTCAAACGCCCTCGGGCGATTCTCGATGACCCGCCATAAGTTTAAGTAAACTGCTTAAACCTCACTTTGTATACTCACCATCTGCCCATGCCCCAGAATTTACCTGCAAAGCTGTTTCCTTCCTCCCTTCCTAGTATGCCGACCGCGCTGAATGCCGCTGCTACGCGCTATCACTGGCACGGAGGCTCTCTGCCTCGCGGGGAGCGACCGACGCCTCACGGCGTCTGCACGCAGGACTGGGAACGCGCGACATCTGTCGCCTGAACCCGTCCTTGCGGCAGTGCCCACTGATTGCTGTAATATTTAAAATAAATAAAAATTGAAAACCTTTCTCCCCCGCCTTCTCAGTTAACTGGTTGGCGGTTGTCCATTCCTATTTTATTCTAGGTTACCTGTCGAATGAACCAGAACTATGTCTATCCACAGGCAGCCATTGGGCTCGTCCCAGATGCTGCAGTCATGCACCGGGTGCAAAGACGCCCCGCTACTACAGTGCTACATGCTACATGCTACCGGATTAGCTCGCTCCGAGCACGTAGTTGGTCACGTCTCGGCCGCTGGCAACGGAGAGCAGATGTTCGCATACCGCGCAGAAGAGTCTACCTCGAGCTGTTGCCAGGGTAGGCTGTGTCAGTTTGGATGGCATTTTTGCCAGGTGATTTAACAGTTGTTTGTGCATATTTCACAGTGCTTTCTTCACCATTTGAAGAAATAGTGTTTAGTTTGTGCTACCACTATTTATATTTGTGAATTTTTATCTACTTTGTGAGTTATTGCCAGTATCTTCAGTGCAGTGTAGTGCGCGGCCGTTTTTTGTGTTCGTGTGCTGTGCGGCTTCTGGTGAGTACGTGTGTCAGTGCCTGTTCGTTAGAATATTAGTTATTGCCAGTATCTTCAGTGCAGTGTAGTGCGCGGCCGTTTTTGTGTTCGTGTGCTGTGCGGCTTCTGGTGAGTACGTGTGTCAGTGCCTGTTAGTTAGAATAATCAGTGCTGGTGAGTTCTCTCTCCTATAACCACCTTTGACGTCCATTTCGGAATAAACCTGACGTTCCTTTGCCGGAGCCGTTAAGCTCTCTCTTGGGCGCTTGCGGTTCTGCTCCCTTGAATTCACCTCTCCCCCGTGAAACCAATTGTGAAAGTGGCAGTGAAAGTGATATTTCCGATGTCCATATGGGGAGTGTTGGGTCGGGAGATGAAGAGTTTTCGGTTGTGGATGGCAAACGCGCCAAACGCAAGCGAAAACTCGCCGCCAGTCAGTCTCCCGCCTCACCTAACCAGGTCGCTGATTCAGGTAACAGCGGCCGGCAGTCTGTTAATCTTCCATCCACTAGTTCCAAGCCTGACCCTTCTACCACCAAGTTTCCTCCTATTATCATTCCTGATAATAGGAATTACACCCAGCTTTTGGCTGCCCTCCGTTCTGCCCTTCCTTCGACGTCCGTGGAAGCGAAATGCTCCGGCAAATCGCTGAAGCTGGTCGTCAAATCCATTGTCGACTTCCGCGCTGTTCAGCACTTTCTGTCAGCGCGGAACATATCCTTTCACACCTTCGCTCTCCCTGAGGAGCGTGAGGTTAAAATCGTCATCCAGGGTATTTCTTCCCATACCCCCTCCGATGCTATCGTGCAGGAATTGACCTCTCTTGGATATACGCCAACTGCTGTGTCAGTTTTGCACGCCGGCAAAGGGGACAACAAGCATCCAGTGAATTCCTTCCTTGTTAAGTTGCTCAAAACTGGAAATTTTGAGGAGGTCTATGGCCTCCAAACACTCCTTCACCTGAGGGTGAATATTCGATCATTTGACCCGCGCCCAGGCCCTGCTCAGTGTTTCAACTGCCAGGGCTTCGGGCACTCTTCCCTATTCTGCCATGCGCCCCCACGTTGCGTGCGGTGCGGCGACCCTCACCGTGGCTGTGATAAGCCTCGTGTGCCGGGTTTTGTCCCGTACTGCTGCAACTGCAAGGGCGCCCATCCGGCTAGTTACCGGGGTTGTATTCATTACATCGAAGCTGAAAGGCAGCAGCGATCTGCGCGCCCTGGCGCGCAGCGTAGTGTAGCTGGCCCGGCCCCAAATCGGCGAGAGGCCTTCCCCCTCTCACCGGTGCATCTGTCAAGGCCCCGGCAGCGACTCCTGTCGCTCCCGCGGTCTCAGTCCCGCCTGCAGGCGTCGCTCCGGCGGCGCCTGTGACGGCTCCACTACCGGCGCCTGCCGGAGCGCCCGGCCCTTCCTATGCAGCTGTCGCTGCTAAGCCATCATCGAAAACCACTTCCGCCCGCAAGGGTACCAAAAAGCGCTCGCGTCGCCGGACTCCCGGCCGACGACATCAGCAGGCTCGACCTGCCCAACCTCAGCGGGACTCTCCCGCCCCTGTCATCTCCCAACCTCCGCGTGAGCAGACCATAGTCCAGTCCGCTACCCCAGCGCCATCTGTAGTCCTGGCCGAAGTTCCTCAGGAACGTCCGCGCGGGTCCCGGGAATTTTCTCGGGCTCCAGCGGATCCCCTGACGGCTTGGGCCACTCAACTCGTAGAAAGCATCAGGTCTGCTCCTGATACCTCGACTGTGCTAATGTTAGTGTTCCAATCCCTCTCTGCTCTCTTCCCTCTCCTCCCCCTCAATGGCTAGATCCCTGCGGATCGTCGCTTGGAACGCCGATGGCGTTTCCTCTCGCCGATCTGAGCTGGCGGCTTTCGTCGTGGAGTACGACGTTGATGTCGTGCTTCTCTCCGAGACCCATCTAGCCCCCTACCATCGATTCTCACTTCCTGCTTACACTTGTTATCGTCAGGATCGTCCCCCACAGCCGCGCCAACCCCCGAAAGGGGGTACGGCGATTCTGGTCCACAGGCGGATATCCCACAGGCCACTACCCCCCCTAACTACTCGACTCATCGAAGGTTGCGCGGTGGCAGTGGACGCAGGCAGCTCGGAGTTGCGCATTGTTTCCGCGTATCTCCGGCCTGGCCTGAGCCCGCCGCCCCCGCCTGAGGAGTGGAACGCTCTCCTCGACCACCCAATCTCGACAATTGCAGCCGGCGACTTCAACGCCAAACATCCTTCCTGGAACAGTAGGACTACCAACGCCTACGGCAGATCACTCCGCCGGTTCGTCCTTGACGACCCGGATACGCACGTCATCGGCCCTGATGATCCTACCCACTTCCACTATGCCGGTCACCGACCGGACGTTCTTGATGTAGTTGTAGTCAGGAACGTGGCCCATAACATCCAGGTCTCGTCAGTGTCAGACCTCTCGTCTGATCACAATCCCCTACTAATAACTGTTCGAGATGTGTCGGCTTCACCCCGACTTCCTGCTGGTCCTGCTAGGAGGGTCAACTGGCGCTCCTATCACGACGAGCTATCTCGAAGGTTCCCATCTGTCCCAGCGGACCCGATCGCCACTCGTGACGATCTGGATCTCCGTGCCACTCATCTTCAGGAGTTGGTCCAAGGTGTCATGGATCGACACACATACAACGTAGAGGTGAATCGTAAATCGGCCCTTCAACCGGAAGTTCTCCACGCCATCTGGCTTCGGCGCAAGCTCCGCCGCAGATGGCAACGAACCCGAGATCCCGCCGTCAAACGGCGGTTTCAGGCCCAGTCTCTTTACGTCCAGCAACTTTTGCGGGACGTAAACTCTGATCAGTGGGACTCATACCTTGAGTCCCTTGAAGTCGACCCAGCCTCCGTCTGGAGAGCAACGAGTCGCCTTACTCGCGAGAAGCGTACTCGCAACCCGCTGAATACCCCGAACGGCATTGTTTCTTCGTCGGAAGGCAAGGCAGAGGTCTTCGCCGACTGCATGGAGACTCAATTCACCGTTCATGGAGGCGTCTCGGACCCTGCCTTCTCGGTTGTGGTTCGAGACTTCCTATCTGGTTATTTTTCCCGCCCTCCACCTGACCCTCCCGCTCTCTTCGACAGGGACGAACTAGTTTCGTCTATCTGTCGACTAAACCGACGTCGCGCCCCTGGTCCTGATCGGATCGGGGCCGCAGCTTTGCAACATCTCCCGGCCTCGGGCGTTGAATTGGTCCTGGATCTGTTCAACTCCAGTCTCCGGCTGCAATACTTCCTCCGCCTGTGGAAAAATGCCAACATCTGTATGATTCCCAAGCCCGGCAAGCCTCGAATGCTTGCAGGCAGCTATCGTCCCATATCATTGTTGCCAGTACTCTCAAAGGTGTTTGAGTGTCTCCTACTCGCCCGCATCTGGCCGCTGCTGGATAACTTTATTCGGAGCGAACAGTTCGGGTTCCGTAGAGAGCACTCGACAACTTTACAACTCGTCCGAGTTGTCACAGCATTATCCGACGCCGCCAACAAGAAAGAGTCTACGGGCGCTGTCTTGTTGGACGTGAGTAAGGCCTTCGACAAAGTCTGGCACGAAGGTCTTCTCTACAAACTAGCTCACTCCCCCATCCCACCGTCCATTGTGCATTTCTTGCGGTCATACCTCTGTGATCGTACCTTCAGGGTTAGCGTCGAAGGGTCCTGTTCGTCAGTCCGACCCGTCGCCGCTGGCGTTCCGCAGGGATCTGTCCTCGGCCCCGTTCTGTACCTAGTGTACACGAACGACTTGCCTGTTATTCCTGGAGTCACGTTATCTCTATTCGCTGACGACGCAATGTATTACTGCAGCTCCCTGTCCCCGCGAATTGCGTGTTCAAAGCTGCAGCGTCAGTTGAATCTGCTTCCGGCCTGGCTACGGAAGTGGCGGGTGCTGATCAACGCGGAGAAATCCGAGGCGATCTGTTTCACCAGCAAGTCCACTTCCCGATGCCAGACCCTCTCCCTCGAAGGGAGGCCTATCGCCTGGCAAAAGTCGGTGAAGTATTTGGGCGTTCGGCTAGACCAGCGCCTTAGCTTCAACGGCCACGTGACTGCTACCCTCAACAAAGCTCGAGGCGTCCGAGCCAAAATATTTCCCATGCTCTCGTGCCGCAACCGCCTGGCTTTGCGCACTAAAGTTACGATCTATCTTTTGTTTCTCCGGTCAGTATTGACCTATGCTGCTCCCGCATGGTGGTCGCTTGTGTCGACCACTAACAAGTGTAGGCTGGAAGCTTTCCAGGCCCGTATCCTCCGATCCTTGTCGGGGTCTCCATGGTTTGTGAGAAATAATGTCATTCGTGGAGGCCTTCGAGTTCCTACCCTTGCCGAATTTGTCCGGTCGCTTGCCGAAACTCTCTTTGCTTCTGCAGCGACCTCGTCCTTTCCTTATCTCCGTTCCATCAGCACGTCTGAACCACCTCCCGCTATACGTGTCAAACGCCCTCGGGCGATCTTAGACGACCCCCCGTAATTCTATATGCTGCGACTTAGGTTCCCGAGCAACTCTATCTCCTTGTTACAATCCTATCCAGCCAGATACCTTCCCCAAGTATGTTGGTTTGCAAACTGCTTGGCGCTGTTACCGATGCCACAGACACGGCGGTTCCCTGCCTCGCGGGGAACGACCGGCGCTACAAGGCGCCTGTATGCCGGGCCGGGCGCGTGCGGCATCTGCCGTTCGCCCCGCGACCGGCGGCAGTGTTACCATGACCCGGTACCTATATACTACAAAATTGAAAAATTTTCCGCCGCCTTCTCAGTTAACTGGTTGGCGTGTCCCTCCCGAAAAATTTAGGAAACCTTTTTGAAAGTCCAGCACTGTTTTCTTCTGACAGCCATCGGGCACGTCCCGGAAGCTGTAATAAGCCACGGGTGCAAAGACGCCCCACTATGCAATGCAATGCAATGCAAATCGCATACCGCTGCCGTCACAACTCCACCGGGTCTTGAATGCTCTCCGGTAGCCAGCCTACTGCTCTTCTCCAGATGTTGTGGAGGTCTCTGTTGGGCGCCATGTTGATTGGTGTGCCGGCTGGTAGCTCACTGGCGTGGCTGGATCTTGCATCCGCAAGATGATCGTCGCCCCACGTTGGGCGCCACTTGTCACCGGACAAAAGGCTTGCCGCATGACAACTGGCGCCAATCGTACACTCTAGTTATTTTGGTGGCCCTAAAAAGGACCGAGTGGCGAGAACGGTGATGTTGGTAGTGCCGCGCTGAGATGTTCGGCGGCTGCGCCCGCTGTTCGTGGCGTACTGCAGTCCTCCTCTTCTTCCGGCACCGGTTGTAGAGTCGGCTGCCGGCCCAGCGCCGATGTCGTCCGAGAGAGGAGAGGAGATGAAGTGCGTCCGATGGCGTGGCGAAGAAGAGTGCGTAAAATTTTCTGCCGGCCCGGGTTTTATTAACTAACCGGGATCGCTGATTAGCTCGCTCCGAGGACGTAGTTGGTCACGTCTCGGCCGCTGGTAACGGAGAGCAGATGTTCGCATACCGCTGCCGTCACAACGTATTTCTGATGATGCAATGAATAAGTAATGAAATATTAAATACTACTACTAAAGATGTCAACAAGACCAGAATTAATTACCATAGTAACAAGTAAATAAACAAAAGCAATTTAGCGGCATCGGAACTGTACATTTATCCATTCCTGCAGTACATTTTTGATGTTTTATATAATACGCGATTGTATCGACATATTACGATGTGGAAAGTGTACTAATTGTAAATTGTCCTATTGCTTAATGCAAATCAACCCTAAAGCACACAGACGTATTCTTACGCTCTGAAGATTTGCGGCCGTGGCTCCGACAAAGCCCCCGCCGATTATTTTTTAAGGTTTAAAGGAATTATAGAACTCTAAAGTTTCATTAATGAAACAACACGAAAAAAAAGTTGTATGTGTATTCTTTCGTAATGTACGCTGATTTACGTTCAAAATCCTTCCCAAAGCACTTATGTAAATACCTTTAGCTTAGTGAAAAAACTCAATCAATTTTTTTTCTCCTTTTTCGAAATCCATCTATTCGAGGTTAAATTTGATGGTATATAACATCGATCATTAACACTAGTTTTAAAATTATAATCAAATTTACTCATCTCGCATTGACAATATAATCTCTTAGTACCAGGTATTTTTCTGTTAAAAATTTTTTTAACAATATTACAGCCAAGCGATATCTTGTTCTTTCTCTGAAAAGAAAATGAATCGGTTATTTAAAAAAACCACGAATCAAGTTTTTAATTAACATACATAAAAAGATATTACTATTATTATTATAAAAATAAAACACTTGTTCTTCAGAGTGTAAATTCTCTCCACTCACAAGCACTCCGAATGTTATAGTGGCTACCATATGGTGGTGAACGACATACATCTCCCTCGCATTCGCACAAACACATAACATCGAAACAAGGTTTCTGTAACTATGAGAGAAATCTTTTAAAAATTTAATTAAATTATTAATTACACGCAAAAATTTAATTAACACATTACTATTATTATTAACGATTGTTTATCTCAATTTTCTATGTTATAAACCACATACGTTTTAATAATTCAAACCAGAATATAATTTCCTACAAGACACACTTATAATAATAATACTTGATCAAATACAAAAGAATATAGACACATCAAATGATAGTTAGTGTTGTATTAAAAAAAACATGTATTATGAATTAAAGTTATTTTGGTATCTTAGATAACAACAGACGCGAGAACGGTTACGAAGTGGACATCCGCTAGAGTCATGCCTTGACCACTCATATTTTTTTACCAGCGAGGTATACGCTATACCAGTAAAATTATACATCATATAGTACATCTGATTAACCAGCTTTGTTTTAGCAATTAGCAAATCTTTTATTTGAAGATACTCAATATTATGATTGTTACAATAACTAATTGGTGTTTTGAAGAGTGTGAAAAATTCATTACGAATAAATACCTTCATTTTGTTAATTTTTTTTCGTTTCGTATTGATATCCATCTACTCACTGTCCTGTAATCAATACGATTATTTTTTAAATTATAAACAAATTTAATCATGTCGCATTGACAATATAATCTTTTAATACCATGTATTTCTCTGTTTAAAATTTGTTTTACAATATTACATCCAAGCAACATTTTGTTCTTTCTCTGAAAATGAAGAAAATGAAACAGTTAATTAAAAAAAAAACCTCGAAAAAGGAGAGAAATCTACTTCAACATTTAAAAAAACATTATTAATATTAATATTATTATTATTATTGATTGGTCCTGTTGTCGTTTATTTTGTCTGGAAAAAAAGAGAAAAACATTAATACATAACCACTTCTGTATAAGTAAATATTAGAAGTACTGAAATATCATACTCACATAATCAATTCCAACTGGACGCTGACTTTTCCGTTTGCCAGAGGAGTGTGGGACGTTACAAGCAGGGACAGCGCGCACGCCTTTACCGCTTGCAGCTGGTCCTCGGTGAACACATCGCTCCATCTTCTTGGGAGGTACACGTAAAATCGCTTCTCCTCCGGCTGCGGACAGGCTCCGGTGTCTTCAAGGTCCACCACTACAGACTCTCCGAATTTCGTTTGGACGAATTTCATCGCCAGGATGTGATATTTTACGTTAAACGAGAGACTCGTTAAGTCCCTTTTCGGCAAAAATTTCGGAACTGCTTTGGCGTTGGAGACGATTCCTTCCATGGCGAGTACTGGTGGCTGCACAGGGAAACACTAGCGTATTTATTCTGTCTCCCCGTTCCATCATCTCTTTCGGTCACGACCGGTCGTAGACACGGCTACGAAAGCGTTAACCCCCCCCCCCAACCACCCGCATATCTGCTTGCTGTTCCTTCCTTCGGTCACGACCGGTCGTAGACACCGGCTACGAAAGCGTTAACCCCCCATCCCGCACCCCTTCCCGCACCCATCAACGGCGACAACGTGGAGCCTCACCACCACCCCGCACCTCTACGTTGTTGAGAAACACCACCCCGCACCCCGGCTCGTCGCGAGGCCGATCAGCGAGCGGGTTTCGGTCAAGGGTGCAGCGGCAGCGTCACCGGTCACCGAACTGTCTATATAGGGAACCGACGATCGGTTCCCTGCCTCAGTCCTTGACAGAAATTCACAATGGCCAGCAGCAGCGAACACCATGCTATCAGAGGTAATGTCATTACAATTAAATTTATAGTACTCGACAATACACAAACATATAAACAGTATTATTAGATTACAAACACACAGTTATTGATAAAATTTGTAACGAACCTGTAGCATTAAATAATTATATAAAGTGGTATTTGGCAGTCCGTGTATCTTTTAAAAAGCTAATAAACACAGAAAGTATTTATTGTACCGCAACATTCAGATCACGTACAGAACTCAAATCACAGTATGACGATGTCGATGAACAGTATTCGATAGATAGCGAGAAAATAATGGAGTGAGTTGAAAAATTAACGCGTGACGGAAGCGGGTAGGTCGAAAGCGGTGTCGAGAGCATTGAGATAAATATCACGAAATATAATCCGCTTGTCGGGTCAAGCTTTCTGCCTACACCATCAAAATTGCACAATACTAAAGGAATTGTCAATGTTAAAAATTTAAAAGATGAAAAGTGTTTCTTGTGGTCTGTGCTCGCCGGTATACACCCGATCGCGTGTAACCCGCATCGCGTTACCCACTACCTACCGTACGAAGAAGAAATAAACATGAAGGACATTCCTTATCCCGTTGCAGTCGACAAGATAAAACGGTTTGAAAAATTAAACGTAAACATATCCGTTAACGTTTTGGCTACGAACGCGAGGTATATCCTTTACGTATCACTGAACATCGCGGCAGAAAGTACCACGTAAACCTACTGCTACTGTCCAACGCGAACACTACTCACTACTGCCTCATACGGAGCCTTTCGCATGTGCTCTCTTCGTTGACGAAACGAGAAAACGCTTCGTTTTACTGCAACTACGGTCTACACAGATTTTCGGACAGTAAAGATACCAACGCAGCGCGAAAACGAGTTGAAGAACAAGAACGCAACTGTTCTCAGCACGGAGTACAGAAAGTAAAACTTCCTGACAAGAACGAAAAGTGGATGTATTTTAAAAACTTTTCACTTTGTCACCGCGTACCTTATACGGTATACGCTGACTTCGAATCGTTTATTGTTCCGACCTCCGGTAAAAACGTGGCACATCATATACCAGCGAGTTTCTGCTATGTGATAGTTGACTGGAGGGGAAAAGCCGTCAAGGAACCTGTAATATACCGCGGTAAAGGCGTGGTAGACACGTTCCTTCGTGTGCTTTTAGCCGACGTTCAACGACTCGATATAAATTTTAATAAACCGATCCGAATGACAGCGGACGATGAACGGTCTTTCCGAAACGCCACGCACTGTCATTGTGCAAGAAGCCATTAACGGACGACACGGTTCGAAACCATTGCCACATAACGGGAAACTATTTAGGCGCTGCGCACAATGCGTGTAATATAAATTACAAAATACCGACTCACGTTCCGTTTTTTCCATAATTTAAGTGGCTATGACTCGCATCATTAGATGCAAGGTTTCGGAAAGTACAAGGAAGATGAAATAACGTGTATCGCTACTACAAGCGAACGTTACATCTCCCTATCACTCGGTCCGCTCCGGTTTCTCGATTCTCTGCGGTTCATGAACGCGTCACTTGAAAAACTCGTCTCTAACTTATCCGCGGATAAATTTAAAATACTTAATCAATTTTACACGCGTAATGTTGATTTACTGTTACGTAAAGGTGTGTACCCTTACGAATACGTTACGGACGAATCCAAATTTGACGAGAGGCAGTTACCGGACCGCGAACATTTTTACAACGGGTTGACAGAGTCGGATTTAGACGAAGAAGATTACGCGCACGCTCAAGCTGTTTGGTCGGCTTTCGACATGCAAACGTTCGGTGACTATCATGACCTTTACTTACAAACGGACGTACTGCTGCTTGCTGATGTATTTGAAAACTTTCAAAACATGAGCTTGCAGTACTACGAACTCGATCCGTGTAACGTGTTTACCGCCGCCGGTTTAGCGTGGAACGCGATGCTGAAAATGACAGGGGTCAGGTTAGAGTTACTCCGCGACATAGACATGCACTTGTACATTGAAAGCGGGATCCGGGGCGGCTTAGCAACAATTTCTAATCGGTACGCCAAGGCCAACAACCCGTACATTCCCGATTATGACGCTAGCAAGCCGCACAACTATTTACTGTACCTCGATTGTACCAACCTGTACGGAATGGTTATGACACAGACTTTACCACTGTCCGGTTTGCGATGGTTGGAACGTACAGAGAGCGATACGTTGAACATGCACGTGTTACGCGACGATGGTGACACCGGTTACATCCTCGAAGTCGATCAGGGGTATCCACATTACCTACACGACTTACACAGTGACTACTCTTTAGCACCCGAAAAGCGTACTATTACAGACAGTATGCTTTCACCGTACTGCTATCGCACAAAGCTGTTAAAAGACTTTGTGTGCAGTAATGATAAGGTAGAGAAACTGATAACGTCCCTTGAGGACAAGACAAAATACATTGTTCATTACAGAACACTGAAACTCTACCTCGAACTAGGAATGGAGTTGAAAGCGATTCACCGTGTGTTGGCATTCAATCAGTCCGTGTGGTTGAAACCTTTCATCGAGTTTAATACGGAGCGACGGAAGGAAGCCAGAAACGTCTTTGAAAAAGACTATTTTAAGTTAATGAATAACGCGCCGTACGGTAAATCGTTGGAAAACGTACGGAAGCGAATCGATTTCAAGTTAGTTGCAAACGAGAAGAAACTTCTCAAACTAACGGCTAACCCTAGGTTACAACATTTTTTCATCTATAACAATGACCTGGTAGATCTCACGATGAAAAAAACGTCCATTACACTGAACCGACCTCTGTACGTTGGGTTCAGTGTATTGGATATTATTAAGCTGATCATGTATCGGTTCCATTACGGATTCACGATGAATACGTACGGATCACGTGCACGTCTATGCACGACGGACACGGACTCTGTTGTACGACATTCGCACCGACGATGTCGTACAACATGGGGAAACATCTCGAACTCTTTGACACGTCGGAGTACCCTAAGACACTTCCGTGCTACAGTGAAACGAACAAGAAAAAGTTGGGTACTTTTAAAGATGAAACGAATGGAATACCGATACTTGAATTTGTCGGGTTGCGTGCAAAATGTTATTTATTCGTTACGGCAAACGATAAGGAGGAAAAGGTAGCGAAAGGTGTGCCACGTTCCGCGATAGCTACACAGTTGAAACATCGACTTTATAAGGAATGTGTAAAGACCACTTCTCAAACTTATACTACGGCGCTGACTATTCGCAGCGAAAAGCACAACCTGTATACGCAAAAGCTTACAAAATTATCGCTGTCGCCGTACGATGACAAACGACACGTCTTGGAGGACGGCGAAACAACACTGGCGTACGGTCATTACAAACTCTGTCAACCCAGACGCGAGATAATCCAGCAAGCAAGAAATCAGTTATAAATTATGCGTTCGATATACGTTGATATAAGACTCGCTTGCGGGACCAACACACTGTCAGTAGCGATGGTGAAGTCGATGAGATTCAGTGAAAACGTAACGGTATATCTCGTACCAAATTTTTGCGATTCGCGTTTCGGGTGGCGATATGGAAAACGTACGCAAAACTATTGCAAGGGAATTGCACAGACCGGTGAGAAGGAACTTTCCCAGACGTGCGGTGGAGGTGAAGGGGTTACACGATCTCTACCAAGCGGACTTGGTGGAAATGATACCGCATGTCAAGTTGAACAAGGGGTACAAATATCTAATGACGGTAATTAACGCATTTAGCAAGTACGCATATGCGATTCCCTTAAAAACTAAATCGGGTGTTGAAGTAGCGCAGGCTCTCGAACCAATAATTGTAAAAAATAAAATACCTGCAAACGGATAACGGGAAAGAGTACTTTAACAGTACCGTACAAGCTCTACTAAAGAGATTCAACGTCAAACACTATTCAACGTATAGCGAGAAGAAAGCGTCCATCGTGGAGCGATTTAATCGTACGTTCAAAACGAACATGTACCGTGCGTTCAGCGAGCAAGGTCATTATCGGTGGTTGTCGGTTTTACCCGAACTGGTGATGGAATACAACGATAGAGTGCACAGAACTATAGGGATGAAGCCGCGACAAGTCGACGAGAGCAACGAGCGAATAGTGTTGGAACGAATAAGAAAAAATACCGCACTGCGGAAAGTGAGCAAGAAACATAATTTTAAAATAGGTGCTCGAGTGCGTATCAGTAAATACAAAATCACATTTGCTAAAGGTTACACACCAAACTGGACGAACGAGATATACACCGTGCACAGATTTCAGCCGACAGTACCGGTTACGTACTTGTCGAAAGATCACACGGGTGACGTTGTGGAAGGTGGGTTTTATGAACAAGAATTGAGTAAAACCAGCGTTGGCGATGTGTATCTCGTTGAGAACATATTACAACGTAAAGATGATCGCGAGTGCGCTGGCTCGGCTTTGACGGTAAACACGATTCGTGGATACATAAAAAAGATCTGATATAATAACATTACCAAAGTATTTAACCGAACGTAAACGAGTTAAGATGAAGATTGAACAACAATCGATAAAGTTAAATGTTATGTTAAGAACGTAGATTCTACTAAGTACAACGGTGAAGTTGCATATAATAAACACAGTCCACTGTTTCCGAACACAGTTCGATGCATCGTGTGCGGCGGATCGTGCAGCGAGAAGTCAAATGTGTAAGTCTGACTGAATCGTATCTTCTGATAATTTATATTTTGTGCCTTTCTTCATATAAGTAGAGTCCCCATTGTAAAAAGGCGATATATTTAAAACTACTTGTTTTTACAAGCTGAATTGTTATCATTACTTGTAACATGTTCTGTTTTGCACATCTTCAGAGTACCGTATATAGTATCATGTAGTACAATAGTATACAATATATATACAATATACAATAGTAGTACAAATTTGTCATAAAACATGATGGTCACATAATGAACAATAACAGACTGGAATAGAAGTATTTTACCACAGATTCAGACCAGTTGATGTTTCAATTACTTGTTTGTAGTATACAGACTAAAAAAAAACATAAAACTTATCAGAAAAACACACTTGTGGGATGATGATAATAAAGGCTAGGTGGCCACCAGGTACGGAGTGAAGCGGAGTGGAGCATAGTTGAGTGCAGTGGAGTTGAGCTGAGTCACTTAGGAGGTGGCAATAGAAAGCAGAGTACTGATAGAATTGCTAGTTGCTAACTGACTGAGTATGGTTGTCAGTGGGAAGGTGGTATGGTGGGGGAAGCAGAGTCAGCTTCCAAATGGACCTCAGCCGAGGCAAAGATGAGCGCAGTGGACCTATGCAACGTCACATATTGTCTGGAACATTTTGTAGGGAGGAAAACAGCAAGCAACAAGCAAGTAGCAAGTGGTTTCAATGTTGATTGTGTTTTGACTCAGAATTTGTAATACAGTGAAACCTCATAGATTCAAAATCAAAGAGACTGCAATACAATCTCAAGTTAACAATAGTTTTAATTACAGAGTTTTGTGTACTGCTATCCATA
Source organism: Magicicada septendecula (assembly GCA_034769895.1). Taxonomy (NCBI): domain Eukaryota; kingdom Metazoa; phylum Arthropoda; class Insecta; order Hemiptera; family Cicadidae; genus Magicicada; species Magicicada septendecula. Next base: position 62,757,675 of record CM068371.1, on the reverse strand, counting down.
TTGTCTGCTTTTCAGCAGCCCCAAGCACTAAAAGTAGGCTCCATTGAACTACCTTGCACCAACAGTGTCAAGTACCTCAGGCTTCATCTTGACTCTAGAGTCACCTGACAAACCCATGTGCAGACTATCACCCAACATGCTTTGGCACAACTCCATAAATTATGTTCCGTACTTTCAAGTTCAGCAATGACTCCCTGGCTTTGGTAGTTCATACAATCAACATGTATTTGTTGGTGTGATTACCTATGCCTGTCATGTTTGGGACACCTGTCCACCCATCATAGACAGTCACTTCCAAAGTGAACTCAGCTGGGGACTGAAGTTCCCTGCCTGTTTTCTTTGAAGAGGACTAGATGTCTGCTCACTTAATGACAGCCTGAGACACTGGTTGTGCAGATTCTGTGATTGGGTGGCCTGAGTTACCCACAATTCCCTGATTGTTGGACTCAGAAAATATTGTCGATGGGCAGGCGACTCTTGAAAGCATTTAAACATTTTTCTTGCCTCCAGAAACGATTAAGACTATAAAATAGGTTATTTACCTTCTGTCGACGTTTCTTAAAATCCTTTTAGGATTACTCGAGTTTCGACACCATTTGGTGTCATCTTCAGATCAGAATATGAATTAAGTTAAAACATTTCGATGTATATGCATCTCGTCAGATATTTAAAGATTAAAACAACACATAAAATCATATATAACAATAAATAAACTATATCACAATAAAATAACATTAATAAAAGAATATAAAAAACAACGCGGCCGCAACGAACCTGCACAGGAACGCACTCCACGGTAAAATTTACCGTGGAGTGCGTTCCTGTGCAGGTTCGTTGTGGCCGCGTTGTTTTTTATATTCTTTTATTAATGTTATTTTATTGTGATATAGTTTATTTATTGTTATATATGATTTTATGTGTTGTTTTAATCTTTAAATATCTGACGAGATGCATATACATCGAAATGTTTTAACTTAATTCATATTCTGATCTGAAGATGACACCAAATGGTGTCGAAACTCGAGTAATCCTAAAAGGATTTTAAGAAACGTCGACAGAAGGTAAATAACCTATTTTATAGTCTTGAAAGCAATCCCATTTGTTAGCCTTATTGCTAGAGTGATTCACCAATTGAGGAAAGCTTCAATCCCCCCCCCCATCCTACTTCATTAAAATTCAGTAAATAGAAATTGACAGACTCAGTGGCAGGAATCATAGTCTCTACCTCAGTACTGGGACACCTTGTCAATGGGTTTTGGGGGCCTCCAATGGTAGGGCCAAAATGTCTGTCTTTAATAACAGTCGACCATGGTCTAGCAGCCCGACTAATACTAATAATAACAATAATTCTAACAAAGTTGATGCCAGCCATGAAAGCTTAAGGAATTGCATTTAATATTACTGTTAGAAATAAAATAATGTACTTTTGCTGCATATGAGTCAGTGACTACAACAACAAGAGGGTATTCCTCTTACCTGTCTTAATGATAAGAGGAGTTGTTATCAATTAATTTGTGCATGCTTTCTCTGGTACTGTGTAAATTACACTCTTCTGGAAGTATGAAGGCATATCCCCTGTTTTGTACATCCTAGATGCTGTGGCGGCTCATGAAGTAACCTTAAAGGAGGGTGCTCTAAAAATTATCAAATAACGTACGTATACTACAACTTACCCTATTACCATCTTCACACTACCCTGTATTTACCTTGCACACTATACTTAAATAAGTATAAAATTAATAAAAAATAAAACCATAACAAGTTATTACGGTACCTATTTTGTTTGAAGTTGCAGACTGTTCATCGTGAAATACAAACTGTAAACAAAAAGTATACAAACATGTTTTTAAAATATCAATCACTATATACACATTATGAATTATAAGAAATAGATTATCCATAAGCTTACTGTTTGAAAGAAAAATTTAATCTTCTGTTTTTATCTGAAATGAATTTTTCTATGACTAGTTCGTTAAAGTGTGGTATCTTGCAAATCACTGACTGTTGTATAGACAACACAGCCAAAGCAGTTAATTTGTCTTCACTCATGGTATTTCTTAAATAGGATTTGATTAACTTCAGAGCTGGAAAACACCGTTCAGTTTCTGAAGTAGTCATAGGAATAGTTACAAGTATTTTTAATGCTTTTGTGATTTCTGTAAATGCACTTTTACAGACATTTAACACTTACAAAAACTGTTACATCTTTTATCCGAAAGAAGTTACAAAATTTAATGTCTTCAAGCAGCAGCCATATATTCGTCTGTTATTTCTTATCTTGAGTAAAAAAACTTCAAGCTTTGTCATAAAAGAATTTTTGTCAATCATTGGAAATGCACTGCGAAACTGGTTAATGTCATCTACGGAAGATCATTTTTCTTATGTTCATTGAGGTGTTCGGATTGAAATATCTTTGCTCCACAAAGATGGTTTTTGAATACAAAGCTTTCTTTATTTGAAATACAGTTGTATAGCAAATTTCTTTTCCCAATAATTTCAAATTCTCATTATTCGGGCATTGCCTCTTTCTAGATGTAGGCCCTTCTGTTATCATCTTAATTCTTTCCTCTGTTATATTTAATGAAGAATGTAACATATTTCTTATTTTGATTATTGCTTTTTTGAAGTTATCAATAGCTTTTCAAATTCTGACTGGATTAGTTTGTACAACTTGTAACTGGTAAAATAATATATCAACATGAGGCATTATTTTGTAATGAAATTTAGCCCAAACAAGAATGTGCTATTTTCAAGCCAGTTAATAAGCCCAGCAGCTAGTGTTACGATTTATGGATTGTATATTTTTGAAACGCCTGACTGTATAATTTGAAAACATTCAAGAATATTGCCTTTGTAATTGAAAACTATTTGTGCTAGGTATCTTTTTACTGCATACATATTTTAAAGCCAGTCTCCTGTCTGAAGAATGGGAGAAAAAGTCAACAAGCCCATTTAAATTGGCATAAACATTTTTACACTTGTTATATTTTAAGCATCTTGTTCAACCAATTTATTTAATTTGTAAGCATAACAATAAAAATAATGAGCATTTCTGTACTTTTCTTTGATCTTAACATTCACACCTCTCTCACGTCCAAGCGTAACAGCAGCTCTATCATGTGTCTGTGTGATCAGTTTATCAGAATTATTTCCTAAAATCAGATCAAGCTGCTGTAAAATACACTGTGAAAATCCATCTGTGTCTTGTTTATCTGGCTTTGAAAACCCCCAAAATCGTTAGTGAATATCACTGTTTAATTCATATCAAAAAATCAAGACTGTCTGTTTTCAGGGATATGTCTGCCATTGTAGCCAAAAATGAGGCTTTCTTAATCTCTTGTACAGTATGTTCATGGCATGCACTGCAAAAGCTCATTTTGTACCATCTTAGAGGTCCCTTTAAAAACAAGACCTTATTTCATATGGCTATTAAAAGCAGCATCAATTTTTCTTGTATAATTTACCAATTCTAAAAATACACCTTTATTATTAAGGTGTGATTTCAAACATTGCTGCTGCCACCAAGCCGCAGGTTGGTAGGTTGGCGGTGTGTGGCACGTGCATTCAGTATGTCTTTTTTACCTTCCAGTGATGAGAAACTTGTGGATTAAGATCTTAAAAAAGAGAGAGGATCAAGAAGAAAAGGATATGAAGAATCTGACCAAATTCCATTCTGCGATAGAAACTTTCGGGGAACACGTTAAAAACGTGGTGAGTAGCCTACCTCCTTTACAAAGAAACTGTATGTATATAAATATTACAAGTATGTATATGTGTAAGTAGTAGGCCTACATATGTATGCAGCTTTTCAAGGATAGATGGTGGACTTGGTTGAAATTACCTGTGTGATTACTGCATAAATTTGAAGTTTTTGAAGTGGTTCCTTAATTTATAAATATGTTATAAATACAGCCAGTACCGTATTGATATCATCATATGATAGCACGAGACATGACTTTTCTGGTGTAGATCAGGCTCTAAATCTCGAGAATCTAAACAAATATACTTGGACTATACACATTATGAAATGTAATAAACATGGGAACTTTTGTATAATTTTTAAATAATAAAAACTGATATTTAACTGTGGATGTGAATACAAGGTGGAAAACGTGTGTTGTATATGAAGTTCATGCTAAACCCAAGTCTCTATTGTCAAATACCTTACAAACATACAGTGAAACTCGTATCTCTGCTGTGTTTATTAAATTAAGGAACCACTTCAAAAACGTCAAATTTGTGCAGTAATCACACAGGTAATTTCAACCAAGTCCACCATCTATCCTTGAAAAGCTGCATACATATGTAGGCCTACTACTTACACATATACATACTTGTATAACTTGTCGAATATTGGTTTAAAAGTCTACTTTTTTTTGAGGACGTTATTTACCGCAGAGTTAGGGAAAGTTTCTGTTGGGCACTAATACACTGTTGTGTTGTAGAAGGCTTCATGTCTTCAGGAACCAACCTCAGCGCTATACTAACTGATTATAATTGAGTTTGCAGTATTGTCTAAACGGGATACGAGATCTTCATCCCGTTGAAATTGACTTTCCACCAATAGGCCTATTTTAAAACATCCTTCTTCATGACTTTTGAAGACATCTTTGGTGGTTTTCCTTTTCCGTTTGTGGATAAATAACGCTAGCATTAGCAAAGTGTCATTGTCTTCTTCTTCTTCCAGTACATTCATTAATTTTAGTTTCTTAAAAGCAATAAACTACATACTAGTACTGCATAAATGTCAGTATGAACTGTGTACTTAGCGAAATATGAATGTAGTATCACCTTCCCTCAGACAGTAATGCTGCCATTTTGGCAGTAAGAAACGAAATCACCAAAACCACTGTGGCAGCACTGCTGATGCTGCTCCGTTCCTGGCAGTGGTAGCGAGCTGCCTTGTTAGTGAGTTTCAAAATCGTACCTTTAGAGTCTTCCTTTTTTTTATGACCTTGAATAGGAAGATTACAATTACCAACTATCAAAACTATCACTCTTTTAAAACTATCACTCTGTGTCTATATCTATCACTCTTGAAAGAATCGGTCAATTTTTCTCACTCTTTCATTATGTCTGCGATCATTTTCTGTATATGCTGTACTCAAACTGGCACAAATGTTTGTTTTCCCTAGCAGCTGAAAACTGATGAAATTGTTTTTATGTTTTATAGAGTTTTCATGCTTATTAAGATGCTTAAGATCACTTACACTATCTCTTGTCCAACTGTCATCATCACCAAACAATAAACACACAAAACAAAAAGTTACTTTCTTTTCATGCCCACATATGCACGACATATCAAACACTTTCCTATCAAAGCAGCATGTAAACTTTTCTTTTCCTTCAAACTTTGTGTGTACTTGACTCAAGTGCAAATTGGGTCATTGTTTTTATATCAAGTTTTTGTCTAATGACAAGGGAGAAAAGTTAAGTTTTCTAATGTTGGAAACATTCATTTTCAATCAAAACTCGAGTAAAAACCTGTAACAATACATTCAATACTAACACACTGCAAGCCAGTAGGACTCCCACTGGTGGAGTTCACACTACGTACATAATTACTGTTTAGCTAATGTTGTCATGATAACCAGACTGTTTGCACAGAATTGGGCTGTGCTCTCAGATGTCCAAAGCTCATGAGTGGCAGCACATGTTATCATTTTTTTTACTACAATTTCTCTAGTAGCTGCACAATGCATTATAATCATATTTCTCATGACAGAAGGCGTTGACCTGCTGAAATTTTAAGGAGACTGAGCACAAGACAGTGAACAATCTCTTTCAAAGACTCAAGTGTTTCATTGGCTCAAAAAATTTTTTTACTGGACAGAAAACTGTGGAAAATCAACCCCCACCAATAACAGGTTAGTATTCAAAGGCAGGTCTGAGCCGCCTCATTACCCCTTCTCAAAGTTTTGAGAAAATTTTTTGAAAAAAAAAAAAAAAAATTAAGTTTTTTTTATTTATTATTATTTTTTTTTTTTTGAAAAGGGGAAGGCGACCCGTAACTTTTTAGGACTAGGCAGATGGCCTAGATGAAGCATAAAATGCACCAAGCCCATTGTGACAGGACTTACAAATAAAAGTCAGGATTAACATAACAACATTTATTTTGCCTTAGACCTTATAGCAACAGTAGCCAATAATGTTATACGTACATCTATTTTAGGACAGTAATCTTCTATAGTTCAGCTTAAACATTCATGAGGCCCTCGGTAATTCAGCATCATAAATCAAATTACAATATTATAACAGCCAACCAAATTATTCACTCTTAAGTGACAGAACAAGAGCCCAGCAATGATTAATCATTTTGTTTGTTGCTTAACGGACACTCAGAATACTGAACAAGTTCAATTAATACTGCTCCTAACCAGCACCCATACCAAGCCAATGCATGGCTCTGAAAAAACCCCTTTTAGGTGACTTTAGACCTTCAACAATTAGCACTCCTTTTTAATTATAGCAACCACTCCCTGTAATGATTAATCATCACTAAATTAAATTGGCATAATGCCTACTGACAAATAATAATAATCTCACAATGACCCAATGGGTATGCTAACAATTTTATTAGTGCTTGTAAATTCTTATATGCTTTCTCAATATTAATCACTATTGTATATAAATCTACTATAATCTTCATGAAATTCGCAAACAATCAGAACAGCTCGAGTTTCGCCCAGGCTGCAAGCATGCACATCCCGATTCGACTGACAACTAGAAAACGCTTAAACAAAACTAAATAAAATATGAGAGAAGAAAGGCTGCAAGGTAACACGCAAATTTACTATTGTAGATGACTTCCAGTTAAATATGGCTGACAGCGTGAGCTGCCCTAGCGTGATAATTCATGAACCTGCACAAACAGTTAATCTGACGAAATTAAAGAATTGGAATAAAATAAAAAACGGAATCAAACAATCGCTCTGTACATGCCTGCTAGTCTGGCATACAATTATTGACTTATTAATAATTTACAGATTAGTACCACTGAATTATAAACATGCACATAATGAACAGACATGTTCAGTTTTGATCATCTACTGTTTAACTGCAATTTAACTCACAAAAACGGAATGTAATTTCTCTATTCTTTTATATTTCACTGCAATAGTGTGGCAAAATGTGTCGCGAGGTCGACTTTACATAATTAGAACTGTTTCACCTGGTGTAAGGCTGTTACCACATGCTGAGGTAGATGGTCAGCTCATGCCTCGATGTGTAGCGAGTTCCTGGTTCAGGATCCGGGAGATTCATCCTGTATCTATTGCGGGTCCCATCCCTAACGTCCGGCGACGAAAGGAGAACTATGCTGCAATGCTCTGGCTGATGGCGACAGATGTAGTCATCGCCATCGGTTCTGTCTCAAGTCCCTGGCTGGTTCGGGAACTCTATAAGCACATGTATTTTGTAGAAAACATCACTAATAATAATTCATAAACAGCCAACTCGACTCTAGTGTCGCACTTACACACCACACTTCAGATACAACAAGTCGCTCGCACAGAGTTTTAACAATTGAACCAATTACATTTTACTAATTAACTGTGCCACAGTAAAGCTATAATCATTTCTTACTCAAAGAGTTAAGGCTAGAACTTTATAATATCATGTGCTTTCATCTAAAGAATTCACCACGTGGCCTCAATTACACTAAGTTATTCTCAATTGATCGTTAGTTATTTTAATATTCTACTGACCCTAATACTTCACAATTTAGTAATTAACAAATGTAATTAGTTTACAAATATATATTTTTAATCAGTTTAAGGCAGTTATAAAATAATTCACCATGTGGCTTCAATTACGCTAAGTCATTCGATAGATTACCAGTTTGTGAAAATCAGTGGCACCTTTACGCTACAATCAATAAGTATCAAATATAATCAATCATCTTGAAGCTGTTTTATTAATTTTAAAGCAGTTATACAAGATTTTGCCATGTGGCTTCACCATGTTTGCACCAGAGCAGAATCACGCACACACCTCTTGATCCAATTCCATCCGAATTATAAATATATTTACGCACATTTTCATTTTACTTAATAACAAGGTATAATCAAAAGAAACTCACCAGAGGTCCTTAATAAATTTACTCGCCCATGGCAGAAAGAAGAAGGACTGTGTGTCTGAAGAGTCAAAAAAGCAGAACCAAACGTGATGTTTTACAAAACATCATACACACAAGAGAATTATGGCCGGATCAACATAGCACAGCGCATGATTCGGAGGAGGAGGAACAGTATCCCTGAGTTGAAAAAGGCTTATACACGTCCACCAGCAATATCAAGAGCAAAGATTGATGATCTACTTTCATTGTGCAGAAATAACAGCATTCCGTATCAATATTGGCAGTTCTATGAATCATTGAACTCAGAATGAGAATAAGTATAATTTGTTGTTTTTGATTTTCCATTGTTTTAAAATTTTGAACTCTGAAGAAAACATTTTTTGTTTTAGATTTTCCAATGTTTCAACACATTGAACTCTAAACAATACTAAATATCACTATAATATTGACGACTCGGAACACTAAGTTTTTTATAAGTAAAAACGTAAAGTTTTACCTTACAGCCTAAACCGGCTTTCACCTATAGAAGGCTTCATCAGAGGCTGTCGTTAGTAGCGCTGTTCATCTTGTTGTTGGCGACGAGATAGTGTTTCAAAAGATCGAAGCTGTGTGTGTGTGGTGAGATGTGTTCGAATAATGCGTGCGATTTGAATTGTGTCTGTTCGTTTAGGATGTCGTTTTTATTTGTTTTTGTGTGTTTGTATATTTAGTGTTCCGAGTCGTCAATATTATAGTGATATTTAGTTAAGTAACGGACACGTCATGGACAACGAAATCCAAGAATCTAAACAATACTGTAATTATTCGATTTTTTAATTTTCCAGTGTTTTTTATGTTAGTAATTTTGTTTTATTTAGTACTGTTTTTAAAAATATTAACCGTTAGCAGTAGGACTAAGACTGGAAGTAACCAGGCACAAAAGGGTCAGCAATTATTTTGTATACTTCGAAATTCAAACATCATTGTTGTACTATTTTATAGAGTAAAAGTAGAGAAAAACCTTAAATGATTGCATTTTAAATAAATATGGAGTAATTTAATGGCTTACTTTGCTTCGTACAGTAGTAACAACTATAAACTCATCATAAACCCTCTACAATGTCAGTTCAGTAGAGAAACAACTCAAAAGGTAATTATTGTTTAATAATTAATATTTTAATAATTTAATATTTTAATAATTTAATATTTTAATATTTATTAATTTATTTATTTTAATATTTTAATATTAAACAATAATAAATATATCATATTTACAAAAAGATACGAACATCAATTTACCATCTAATTAATGTTGAAATTGTAATCTTTATGATAAACAAAACCAGAATACTGGAGGTAATTGTGACAGTAGATATACATTATAATAGCAAGCACAAAAACTTTAAACCCAATTATCTTAAAATTAGTTTTTTTGAGTTGTTGCTGTCTTGAACTAGGCCATCGATAATTGTCTGAGTAATGAAAATTTGTCTTAATTGGCAGTTAACGCATAAAACATTATTTCTTTGTTACAAATTCTGCACACATATCACATATTTTGTAATTCTAAAATTGATTAAGTCGACCAAAATTGTTGGTATGACCTGTTTATATATAAATTATGCACACATTATAAGATTAAACCAAGTAGGAAGTATAAGGGACTGATATTGTGTGTATGTGTGTGCGCGTGCACATGTGATTACACCGTGTATAAATAACAAAACCATTAAAAAAATAAATATTACTGAAACATTTCTCTGTGACCTCAACATGAAGTATTTACACATACTGTTGGTTTTTATGGGTAAGTATAGTGCATTGCAGCTTAATTTCATTAAAACAAAAAAATTTGTAAGCAGGTTCTCACAATACCTGTTAGTTGAAAAATCGCTTATTTCTCAAATCACATTCCTGGTACTAGAAACTGCTTTATTTGGTACTATTTTATTTTACGTTTATGTCAATATATTATATCAACAAAATTATCTACATGAATTAATTCATGATGTGTTACCATCATGTATCTGGAAACTATAGTTATGACCACTACACAATATGTCCTGATGTTTTCATATAATGCACGTTAGAATAGGTCGAACTGGCATCATTAATACCAGTTCCAATTATTGCCTCTATGAATGAATGTTTATACTACTCAATTGCTGAACACTCGTTGTTCTATAACCTACGATAATGAAGTTCGTAATACGTATATTAAATTGTACCTACATTAATGTTTTATCTTGTAGTGTAACAGATTTTTAGTCACAGTTTACTTCACATTATATGGTTGAATACAGAAAGTGCAGCATTTTTTTACAAACATTACACGCAATAAATCTAATTTCTTCAGTGAAAACATGGCACATATAAAACTCTCACACATAGACAATTTTCTGTTTCTTATCGAAATTATTAGTTATGTGTCTGTACATGAATTATAAACTATAATTATGAACACATGAATTGGAGTTCCAGAGCTTGCCTTGGTTGGACACTTGTCTATAACTCCTATAGTGCATGACTTGGAATGCAAAAACTATTTGTTTAGCACATGAAGAAAAAATGATTTTGTTTTACTATTTCAAATAAAGCATATCTCAGCAGTTTTTTTATTATATTTTCAGTTTGTTTTACTACTGTCACAATTGCTGGGAACTGCCCAAGTTGCCCACCTAACTCCAGACCAGTATGTGCTTGTGACTCTAAACTAGGTTGTAAGACCTCTACATGGTGTGAAGTTAACGTAAAAAACCAATGTAACAAAAACAGTGAGTATAATTTACTGTATTGAAATCATAACAACACATACTCCTCAGGCAGTAAGATATTACAGTAAGACCTAGACTTACAAGAAAGATACATTATTTGGTGAAGTTTCTTGGATGCTATCCATACCTTCACCAATATCTTCATCAGTTTCAATACCTGTAGCTATCCTCTCATGCAATTCAGGGCCCCTCATAGTCTTCTTCCTCCGCACTCCATTTCATACATTTTCCTTGCCTCATTCATCCTGGTAAATTGTCGCAACTCTGTAGTTTTAGTTCTCCTTACATTTTTCCTGATCCTGTCTCTTCTCACCTTACAAGCTGAAGTTTAATTCATTGTATTTATTTTATTAATTGTCATTATAATTTACTTTTTTCTTGCCATGTATAATAGTCTAAAAACCTTGTTGTTACATTGTGCATGCGTGCACGGACGTGTGTGTGTGTGTGTGTGTGTGTGTGTGTGTGTGTGTGTGTGTGTGTGTGTGTGTGTGTGTGTGTGTGTGTGTGTGTGTGTGTGTGTGTGTGTGTGTGTGTGTGTTTATAGTCTTCTTCTTCTTCTTCTTCTTCTTCTTCTTCTTCTTCTTCTTCTTCTCCTTCTCCTTCTTCTATTCAAGGGTTAGGTTATATAAACCTGCTCCAGCACCCACCTCATCCTCAGATGATCCATGTATTTTCTACCAATGGCTTTATAGTTCAGTGCCACTTTCGATTCTCTGTCATCCTTTGCAGATGATCACACCATTGTCTTCTGTGAAACAATTTCATTTATGTCCTTTACTTTGAGTTGTGCTCTAATATCCTCATTCCTTATTCTATCTTGCAATGTATAATAAGTTTAAAGTACTTCAAAGAAACTGCATTTCAGAACTCCGAATCTTGGTGCATTCCTTTTTTTGTCATAACTCACGCCTCACTCACATATGTCAATGTGGGTATTGCGATTGTCTTATAAAATTTAATTCTTGTACTGTGTCTTGTTTTATTTTTAACATTTCTATGAATTGTACCACATATATTCCTAATTGTATTTATCTTCTCTTTTATATCATATTCAGATTCATAGCTTACAGCACATCCAAGATAATTAAAAGGGCTCACTTGTTCTAAAGTGTTGTTTATAACTATCTTAGTCCTCTCTGGATATTTACCTTTAAAGGCAATGGTTTTAGTCTTTCTCACTGAAAATGTCAGTAAGTACTCTCTTGCTACTTCTTGTAGTTGAAACATAGCTCATTGTAAATCTTCCTCATTTTCTTGAATAAGAACTGTGTCATCTGCATATAGCAGGGAATCCATACAAATTGATTTGTTAAGCTGTATTCCCAAAGTCACTCTGGATTTCCATGCTCTCAACATATATATTCTCTCAACATGCTCTCAATGTATATATTAAACAAGGTTAGGAAAATACATAATCACTGCCTAACTCCCTTATTTATTGGACTGTCACCTGAGAGCTTACCATTCAGATTCAGGACTACAGATCCTAGTCAGCATGTAGTTCCTCATCCATGTCAGGATGTACATTTGTAAATGATCTTAACTGCATTTATTAAATGCTATGGATATCCTCTTCTATCCGTATTATTCCTTAACTTTTGACAGTTTACATTATCAAAAGGTTTTTTGTTTCAACAAAAGCGATATGCATTTCCTGGTTATACTCCCGCCTTTTCTCTATTACCTGTCGTAACACAAACAATGCATCCACAGTCGACCTACCCTTTCTAAAACCCATTTGCTCTTTAAGAAGTAATGCATCTGAAATGAAATGATTGAGAATTCTTTATATATTTTATATGTTGAGTCCAGTAAGCTTATTCCTCTGTAATTATTTGCATCTGTTCTGTCTTCTTTTTTATATAACAATATCACTTTTGCCCACCTCCATTCTTTCGGAATGTTGCTTTCCATCCATATGTTATTTAGAAAATGGAGAATTTGTAAATGCAATAATGTGCCACCATATTTTATTAACTCAGCATTTATTTCATTAAGTCCTAGTGCCTTTCTACTTTTCACTCTATTCATTGCTTGTGGGAGTTCTTCAATTGTTAACTTATCTAGACCTTTTCCACTTGGCTTACTTACAGTATATATTCCTTATCATTTTCTATTGTGCTGTCAAAATATAATTTTCTATAATCGTTTGGCCATTCATTTCCCCCAATCATATTAACACGAACCTATTCTCTTTCAGAGCTATTCAATGTTTTCATCACTTTATGTGCCATAGTCTGTCTACCATATAAATCGTGTTTCATAGTAGCCATGAGTCTTGATGGGCTTGTTTAATAATTCTCTTTGTTACATTTCTTATTCCCAGAACATTCTCCACTCCCCCCGCCCCATCCAGTGTGGCAACTGTTGCATCATTCAAGTAGATGATTCTAGTGAGTTCCAGGAACACTTAAGATAAGCAGTAAGCCACCGGCGTGGAGTTATGGAGAGAAAGCTGTACTGGACCTCAGCCCGGCGTATATAAAGCCATAGCAGCCGGGTTGTCAGTTAGTTATGTGAGCGATTTTTGCTAGTGCGGATTGCGTGTTGTCGAAGTGAAGTAGTATTGTGTTAATATTTTGTGAAACTCTATTAATAGACATTGTTATTGCATGTGAACAAATCTGACTGGAAATATTGTACAAGTTAATTATAACTGTGATAATTAAAGCTGGTGATTGGTGACTTAATTGGTGTCTTGTATTTTGTTTCCACTGTACCTACAATGATCAAGTAGACTGTCGTAACAGTGGTGTCAGAACTGGGATAGAACGGTTAACAGTGGAAACAGTGGACAGTTTGTACACGACGAGGTAATTTGTAAAAATGGATGCCAGTCAGAATGATGGAAGCTTTCCAAACGCTGCTGTGGCAGACACAGGAAAAAAACAGAAAGACGACAAAAAGAAGAACGAAGACAAGAAAGAGAAGAAGCAGAAAAATGGCAAGATGAAAAACGCAGGCAGGAAAGAGAAGAGACAGAGGAACGATGACGACAGGAGGCAGAGGAACGGAAGCGTGAAACAGAAGACATCAAAACATTAATACAGGAGCAGAAACAGATTCAAGAACATATTACCGCAGAATTGGGTCTCCTACAAGGTGAGCTGAATAAACAATTTATTAAAATATCAGAGGTACAAGAATCAATGACATTAAAAATAGCTGAAGTAGAAAAATCTGTCTCGAGTGTTGAAGAATCGATGTCTAATAAAATAGCTGAAGTTGAAAAATCAGTCACGAGTGTGGAAAAAGCTATGCCAACAAAAATAATAGACTCGATTACAAATATAAAAGAGCAGATTAAAAATGAAGTTGAGCAGTGCCTGAAGTTACAACCAAAACAACTTTGTGAACAGACTGTACCAATGATAAAGACAGAAAAAGACGCAGAAAATAAGTCAATAGAGAAAGTAACTTTGCCTGCAGTAGGGACAGTTCATGTCAAAATTCCAACCTTTGATGGAAGCAGTCACTGAGCAATGTACCTCCGCCAATTTGAAGCTGCTGCATGCGCAAATAATTGGACGGAGAAAGACAAGGCAGTTTGACTCGTTCTCTAATTAAAAGGACCTGCGGCAGAACTATTACAGAAAGTGCCACCTGACAGCCAAAATGCCTATGCCGAATTGATAAAAGCTCTGGAATTATGGTATGGTGATTGTACGAGATGTGTACTGCATCCAGTTGAGAGCAAGGCGACAGCATGCCGGGGAGAGCCTTCAAGAGTTTGAAGGGAATATCGACCGACTGATGAGATTGGCTTATCCCGAAGCATCGGAGGATTTCCGGAAGTGGATTTCTCTCATTATGTTTATTGACGGTATCACAGATAGTCAACTACAACAATTGTTAAGAATGGAATGGCATGATAATAAATCAGACGCTCTTGTTCATGCTCTCCGTTTTGAAGCAGCCAAGTCGGCGACCTTCATTAATCAAAGTATGCCATCACGTTGTAGCCAAACAGATCCAATATCACAGTATCATATAATGGACAGAATAAAGAGACAATTCAAGAACAACAGTTTAAGAAGTCAGCAGTGCTACAACGATCTTTCGAACCAAAGGATAACGACAGAAGACTGAAGTGTTACAACTGTGGGAAACATGGTCATCTACAGGTAGTCTGTTGGGAGAAGAAAAATACCGAGAGAAGGGAGTGATCGCACCAATTGGAGAAGTAAAGCCCCAGAACAGCACACAGTTTCCACACTACATAAGACTAGTGAAAACCTGATTGTTACTGGATTTGTGGAAGGTAAAGAAACATCATTTACAATTGACACGGGCACTACAGTGTCTATTGTGCGCCCTGACTTAATCAGCAACCGACGGCCTCAAATTAGCTCTTGTACAATACAGACTGTGACTGGAAGCCCCATCAATGTGTTAGGAAAGATAGACGTATGTGTACGCCTGGGTCTTCTCGAGTTTAGCCACCAAATGGTTGATGCAGACATTGTTGATGAAGTGATTCTTGGCACAGACATTATGAATGCTTACGGATTTTTTGTGGACTTAAGAGAGAACATCCTGAAGGTTGGCCAAGAGAAGATAAAGCTTTGCATAGCTAAAATGTCAGGGTCTGCCATTCAATCAAGCAAGTGGCATTGGCAGAAGAAGAAGTCAACAGTATGGTCAGCAACCTTTCCTATTCCAGGTGGAAATGGAAGAAGAACTAGCAGAGGAAGTAGGCCTACACATACGTGAAATGGCAAAAGAAGTGACTGGAAAGCCAACTATGGGTGTCAAGGAAAACCCCTTGTTTGTTCGTGAGTTAATAGAAGCGCCCAGGGGAAAGAGTTGCTGAAGAGGTTGTTGATGAGAACCAAACAGACTTGGATCAGCCAGTGGTGTTTAGGTCATCAGTACATGACACAACGGGAGTGATTCCAGCAAAACTAGTTGTTGAGCGGAAGACTCGTATTCCTGGGAACTTGACGTTCGGATCACACGAGACTGAATTCGAAGAACCGGAGAACAAGCAAGGACATCTACCTAGATCGCCTAGCCAAGTATTACTTCAGAGCCAGTTCGGGATGAACAGGTTTAAGGAGGGGGCAATGTTGCGAGAAGTCTACCAAACAACCCAGAACATTCTCCACTCCCCCCGTCCAGTGCGGCACCTGTTGCGTCATTCAAGTAGAACACTTAAGATAAGCAGTAAGCCGCCGGCGTGGAGTTAAGGAGGGAAAGCTGTACTGGACCTCAGCCCGGCGTATATAAAGCCATAGCAGCCAGGTTGTCAGTTAGTTACATGAGCGATTTTCGCTAGTGTGGATTGCATGTTGTCGAAGTGAAGTAGTATTGTGTTAATAATTATGTGAAACTCTATTAATAGACATTGTTATTGTGTGTGAACAAATCTGACTGGAAATATTGTACGAGTTAATTATAACTGTGATAAT
This sequence comes from Magicicada septendecula, assembly GCA_034769895.1. Lineage (NCBI taxonomy): Eukaryota > Metazoa > Arthropoda > Insecta > Hemiptera > Cicadidae > Magicicada > Magicicada septendecula. Next base: position 62,741,431 of record CM068371.1, on the reverse strand, counting down.
TAAATCTGGTGATTAGTGACTTAATTGGTGTCTTGTATTTTGTTTCCACCGTACCTACGACGATCAAGTAGACCGTCATAACAGTATTACTGCAATGCATTGATTTAATCTGTTCTTATAAAGATTTCTGGTACTTTCATCCTCCAATCCATAAACTTTAAAGACTAGATCATAACTTTTGAGTTGTTGACCAAAATTATTTTGTTTTTTCCATCGCTTATGTAGTTGTATATTTGATGTCAGAAGAAAATGATCTGAAAAAATGTCATACCTCATTCAGGCTCTTGTACCTTCAACTTGTGATACTAGCTTCATATTAACTATTGTATAATCTATAATTGATCTAGAACCTGGTCTATAAATTGACCAGGTATATTTATAAATATCCCTTTTTCTAAAAAATCCATTAGTTATCTTTAGATCATTGTATGCCACAGATTCCCTTGGGTTTTCACTGTTTCTGTTAAATGTTGGCTCTGCGTCTGGCCCCTATAAGTTTTAGAATAGGACTACTGCCAACTCTAGCATTTAAGTCACTAACAAGTATTACGCTACAGTTTTTATTATACTTGACAATTATTTTTTGTGTTTTTTATAGAATAAAGTTGTTTCCTCCTCTTTCCCTTCTTCTGGAGCATAAACACCTATTATAATGTATCCTCTTTCATACTTAACCTTCAGGGTTATTATTCTTTCACACATAAAATCATAGTCTTTATAGTATAATGTGTGTTTATAGTATGTATGAAAATAAAAATATTTCTAACTGTGAAAAATTATATATACCAATATTATTTAAAAATATCGGTATGGACAACCATACATGACTTCCATATTCTAAGATTTATAATCTGAAATATGCTTGCCTGCCAAGCACGATATATTTTCTAATATATACATAATTTACATTAAAATGAAAAAATTATAACTTCATTGCCTGGCAACAAAATTATTTTATTTTCAACAATTACCATTGTTTGGAAAAGTTTAAATGAATTTTCAAGTACTTTACTCTTGTTAAAACGTAAAAGGTTGCAGGTAAACTACCCCTTCCCCTTAACCGATCTTCACCAAAATCTAACGGCCTTGAGTCCTCTACAATTCACTGACGTATGCAAAAAATTATTTGATTCTGTTTGAATTTGCGGCAGTTATCGTTTGCCATAGAAAATACGCTTGATAAAAAAACGTTGCAGGTAAACTACCCCTTCCCCTCAACCGATCTTCACCAAAAACAATAGATCTTGAGTACTCTACAAATCAGGGCTGTATGCAGAAAATTATTTGATTCTGTTTGAATTTGCGGCTGTTATCGTTTGCCATAGAAAATACCCTTGTTAAAAAAACGTTGTAGGTAAACTACCCCTTTCCCTTAACCGATCTTCACCAAAAACAATAGGTCTTGAGAACTCTACAATTTAGGGCTGTATGCAAATAATCTTTTGATTCTGTTTGAATTTGCGGCTGTTATCGTTTGCCATAGGAAATACCCTTGTTAAAACATAAAACGTTACAGGTAAACTACCCCTTCCCCTAAACCGATCTTCACCAAAAACAAAAGGTCTTGAGAACTCTACAATTCAGGGCTGTATGCGAAACATTATTTGATTCTGTTTGAATTTGCGGCTGTTATCGTTTGCCAAAAAAAAAATTTCCCTTGATAAAAAAAACCGTTGCAGGTAAACTACCCCCTTCCCTCAACCGATCTTCACCAAAACCAACAGGTCGTGAGTACTCTAAAAATCAGGGCTGTATGCAAAAAATTATTTGATTCTGTTTGAATTTGCGGCAGTTATCGTTTGCCATAGAAAAAAATCTACAGACACACACACACACAGACACACACACAGACACTTTTCGCAAACGACTTTTACTTCCATATTCCTTAAGGAATGGAAGTATGGTGATGGCAAAAAAAATCGTGTTCGAGATTATTGCAGATTCTGCTTCTACTACACTCAAAACATGAAAAAAAATCTACAGACAGACAGACACACAGACAGACAGACACACACACAGACACTTTTCGGAAAACGACTTTTTTTCATGTTTTGAGTGTAGTAGAATCAGAATCTGCAATAATCTCGAACACGATTTTTTTTGCCATCACCATACTTCCATTCCTTAAGGAATATGGAAGTAAAAAGTCGTTTTCCGAAAAGTGTCTGTGTGTGTGTCTGTCTGTGTGTCTGTAGATTTTTACTTCCATATTCCTTAAGGAATGGAAGTATGGTGATGGCAAAAAAAATCGTGTTCGAGATTATTGCAGATTCTGATTGTACTACACTCAAAACATGAAAAAAAGTCGTTTTCCGAAAAGTGTCTGTGTGTGTGTCTGTCTGTCTGTGTGTCTGTGTGTCTGTAGATTTTTTTCTATGGCAAACGATAACTGCCGCAAATTCAAACAGAATCAAATAATTTTTTGCATACAGCCCTGATTTGCAGAGTACTCGCGACCTATTGTTTTTGGTGAAGATCGGTTGAGGGAAAGGGGTAGTTTACCTGCAACGGTTTTTTTTTAGCAAGGGTAATTTTGTTTGTTTGGCAAACGATAACAGCCGCAAATTCAAACAGAATCAAATAATGTTTCGCATACAGCCCTGAATTGTAGAGGTCTCAAGATCTGTTGATTTTGGTGAAGATCGGTTAAGGGAAAGGGGTAGTTTACCTGTAACGTTTTATGTTTTAACAAAGGTATTTCCTATGGCAAACGATAACAGCCGCAAATTCAAACAGAATCAAAAGATTATTTGCATACAGCCCTAAATTGTAGAGTTCTCAAGACCTATTGTTTTTGGTGAAAATCGGTTGAGGGAAAGGGGTAGTTTACCGGCAACGTTTTTTAACAAGGGTATTTTTTTCTATGGCAAACGATAACTGCCGCAAATTCAAACAGAATCAAATAACTTTTTGCATACAGCCCTGATTTGTAGAGTACTCACGACCTATTGTTTTTGGTGAAGATCGGTTGAGGGAAAGGGGTAGTTTACCTGCAACGGTTTTTTTATCAAGGGAAATTTTTTTTTTGCCAAACGATAACAGCCGCAAATTCAACCAGAATCAAATAGTGTTTCGCATACAGCCCTGAATTGTAGAGTTCTCAAGATCTGTTGATTTTGGTGAAGATCGGTTAAGGGAAAGGGGTAGTTTACCTGTAATGTTTTATGTTTTAACAAGGGTATTTCCTATGGCAAACGATAACAGCCGTAAATTCAAACAGAATCAAAAGATTATTTGCATACAGCCCTAAATTGTAGAGTTCTCAAGATCTATTGTTTTTGGTGAAGATCGGTTAAGGGAAAGGGGTAGTTTACCTACAACGTTTTTTTAACAAGGTTATTTTCTATGGCAAACGATAACAGCCGCAAATTCAAACATAATCAAATAATTTTCTCCATACAGCCCTGGTTTGTAGAGTACTCAAGACCCTTTGTTTTTGGTGAAGATCGGTTGAGGGGAAGGGGTAGTTTACCTGCAACGTTTGTTATAAAGCGTATTTTCTATGGCAAACGATAACAGCCGCAAATTCAAACAGAATCAAATAATTTTTTGCATACGTAAGTGAATTGTAGAGGACTCAAGGCCATTAGATTTTGGTGAAGATCGGTTAAGGGAAAGGGGTAGTTTACCTGCAACCTTTTACGTTTTAACAAGAGTAAAGTACTTGAAAATTCATTTAAACTTTTTCAAACAATGGTAATTGTTAAAAATAAAATAATTTTGTTGCCAGGCAATAAAAATATAATTTTTTCATTTTAATGTAAATTATGTATATATTAGAAAATATATCGTGCTTGGCAGGCAAGCATATTTCAGATTATAAGTCTTAGAATATGGAAGTCATGTGTGGTTCTCCATACCGATATTTTACTTCCATGTTCCTTAAGGAAATGGAAGTATGGTGAGGGCAAAAAAAATCACGTTCGAGATTATTGCAGAATATGCTTGTACTACACTCAAAACATGAAAAAAAGTCATTTTTCGAAAAGTGTCTGTGTGTGTGTCTGTCTGTGTGTGTGTCGGTCTGTCTATAGATTTTTTTTTTTGGCAAACGATAACAGCCGCAAATTCAAACAGAATCAAATAATGTCTTGCATACAGCCCTGATTTGTAGAGTACTCACGACCTGTTGTTTTTGGTGGAGATCGATTGAGGGAAAGGGGTAGTTTACCTGCAACGGTTTTTTTTATCAAGGGTAATTTTGTTTGTTTGGCAAACGATAACAGCCGCAAATTCAAACAGAATCAAATAATGTTTCGCATACAGCCCTCAATTGTAGGGTTCTCACGATATGTTGATTTTGGTAAAGATCGGTTAAGGGAAAGGGGTAGTTTACCGGCAACGTTTTATGTTTTAACAAGGGTATTTTCTATGGCAAACGATAACAGCCGCAAATTCAAACATAATCAAATACGTTTTTGCATACAGCCCTCATTTCTTGAGTACTAAAGACCTACTGTTTTTGGTGAAGTCGTTTAAGGGAAAGGGGTAGTTTACCAGCGACGTTTTTTGTTTTATCAAGGGTATTTTGTATGGCAAACGATAACAGTCGCAAATTCAAACAAAATCATATAATATTTTGCATACAGCCCTGAATTGCAGAGTTCTCAAGACCTATCGTTTTTGGTGAAGATCGGTTAAGGGAAAGGGGTAGTTTACCTACAACGGTTTTTTATCAAGGGTAATTTTTTACTTTTTCTATGGTAAACGATAACAGCCGCAAATTCTAACAGAATCAAATGATTATTTGCATACAGCCCTAAATTGTAGAGTTCTCAAGACCTATTGTTTTTGGTGAAGATCGGTTAACGGAAAGGGGTAGTTTACTGCAACGTTTTATGTTTTAACAAGGGTATTTTTTCTGTGACGAACGATAACTGCCGTAAATTCAAAGAGAATCAACTAATGTTTTGCATACAGCCCTGAATTGTAGAGTTCTCAAGACCTATTGTTATTGGTGAAGATCGGTTAATGGAATAGGGTAGTTTACCAGCAACGTTTTATGTTTTGTCAAGGGTGTTTTCTATGGCAAACGATAACAGCCGCAAATTCAAACAGAATCAAATAATTGTTTACATACAAGCCTGAATTGTAGAGTACCCAAGACCTGTCGTTTTTGGTGAAGATCGGTTAAGGGAAAGGGGTAGTTTAGTAGCAACGGTTTTTTTCAAGGGTAATTTTACTTCCATAATCCTTAAGGAATGGAAGTATGGTGATGGCAAAAAAAATCGTGTTAGAGATTATTGCAGATTCTGATTCTACTACACTCAAAACATGAAAAAAAGTCGTTTTCCGAAAAGTGTCTGTGTGTGTGTCTGTCTGTGTGTCTGTCTGTAGATTTTCTTTCTATGGCAAACGATAACTGCCGCAAATTCAAACAGAATCAAATAAGTTTTTGCATACAGCCCTGATTTGTAGAGTACTCAAGACCTATTGTTTTTGGTAAAGATCGGTTGAGGGAAAGGGGTAGTTTACCGGCAACGGTTTTTTTTTATCAAGGGAAATTTTTTTTTTTGGCAAACGATAACAGCCGCAAATTCAAACAGAATCAAATAATGTTTCGCATTCAGCCCTGAATTGTAGAGTTCTCAAGACCTATTGTTTTTGGTGAAGATCGGTTAAGGGAAAGGGGTAGTTTACCTACAACGTTTTTTTAACAAGTGTATTTTCTATGGCAAACGATAACAGCCGCAAGTTCAAACAGAATCAAATAATTTTCTGCACACAGCCCTGATTTGTAGAGTACTCAAGACCTATTGTTTTTGGTGAAGATCGGTTGAGGGGAAGGGGTAGTTTACCAGCAACGTTTTTTTTTCTATGGAAAACGGTAACTGCCGCAAATTCAAACAGAATCAAATAATGTTTTGCATACATCCCTGAATTGTAGAGATCTCAAGGACTTTCGATTTTAGTGAAGATCGGTTAAGGGAAAGGGGTAGTTTACCTGCAACCTTTTACGTTTTAACAAGAGTAAAGGTCTTGAAAATTTATTTAAACTTTTTGAAACAATGGTAATTGTTTAAAATAAAATAATTTTGTTGCCAGGTAACAAAAATAAAGTCATTTTGATTATAAAATATAAATATTTACAACAAGAAAAGAATTTTCAGTTTTCAAAATTTAAAAATATTTTTATAAAACAATGGGTTCTTTTTGAGGTGGGGACCATGTCACTCACTCCATCTCAAGCCTCTCCCATTTTGCAGAAAAAGAGGACCCTGTCAAGGCTGATACTTTGACGACAGTGACAGGGCTTTCCACCAAATTCAGCAGAGTGACAGGTAGGCCCAACTCTGATTGGCTCCTCAGATTTCCCCAGCGTTAGTAGGTTCTATGAAAATATTTTATTTCAAAAATGATTTTAAATATAAATCTTAGATATGTTTTATAAATCTCATGTTGTATGTTTAACATGGGTAATTTTTTATATGACGAACCATAACTGCCGTAAATTCAAACAGAATCAAATAATTTTTTACATATGTGCCTGAGCTATAGAGAACTCAATGTCTGTTGATTTTGGTGAAGATCGGTTAAGGGGAAAGGGCAGTTTACCTGAAACATTTTTTGTTGTAACATGAGTAAAGTACTTAATTTTGATAAAGTATCCTGATAAGATCTTAATAATCCACTGTAGAAACATAGATGAAATATCTATAAATGTAGAGGCTAGTTGAACGGGCTGGGGGTAATATTCTATAAATCAAAATTATAGTTGAAGGGGGAGGGGATAATTTTTTTTTATATGTGTACTACGTTATTGGCAACAAAGAAGTATTTTTTTGTTAAAATTCCTTCCCTGGCTGTTTGGCTGAAAATGATTTTAAATATAAATCTTAGAATATGGAAGTCATGTATGGTTCTCCATACCGATATTTTACTTCCATATTCCTTAAGGAATGGAAGTATGGTGATGGCAAAAAAATCGTGTTCGAGATTATTGCAGATTCTGATTCTACTACACTCAAAACATGAAAAAAAGTCGTTTTCCGAAAAGTGTCTGTGTGTGTGTCTGTCTGTCTGTCTGTGTGTCTGTAGATTTTGTTTCTATGGCAAACGATAACTGCCGCAAATTCAAACAGAATCAAATAATTTTTTGCATACAGCCCTGATTTGCAGAGTACTCGCGACCTATTGTTTTTGGTGAAGATCGGTTGAGGGAAAGGGGTAGTTTACCAGCAACGGTTTTTTTTTAGCAAGGGTAATTTTGTTTGTTTGGCAAACGATAACAGCCGCAAATTCAAACAGAATCAAATAATGTTTCGCATACCGCCCTGAATTGTAGAGTTCTCAAGATCTGTTGATTTTGGTGAAGATCGGTTAAGGGATAGGGGTAGTTTACCTGTAACGTTTTATGTTTTAACAAGGGTATTTCCTATGGCAAACGATAACAGCCGCAAATTCAAACAGAATCAAAAGATTATTTGCATACAGCCATAAAATGTAGAGTTCTCAAGACCTATTGTTTTTGGTGAAGATCGGTTACGGGAAAGGGGTAGTTTACCTGCAACGTTTTTTTATCAAGCGTATTTTCTATGGCAAACGATAACAGCTGCAAATTCAAACAGAATCAAATAATTTTTTGCATACGTCCCTGAATTGTATAGGTCTCAATGACTTTCGAGTTTGGTGAAGATCGGTTAAGGAGAACGGGTAGTTTACCAGCAACCTTTTACGTTTTAACAAGAGTAAAGTACTTGAAAATTTATTTAAACTTTTTGAAACAAACGATAACAGCCGCAAATTCAAACAGAATCAAAATATTATTTGCATACAGCCCTAAATTGTAGAATTCTCAAGACCTATTGTTTTTGGTGAAGATCGGTTGAGGGAAAGGGGTAGTTTACCAGCAACGTTTTTTACTTCCATATTCCTTAAGGAATGGAAGTATGGTGATGGCAAAAAAAATCGTGTTCGAGATTATTGCAGATTCTGATTCTACTACACTCAAAACATGAAAAAAAGTCGTTTTCCGAAAAGTGTCTGTGTGTCTGTCTGTGTGTCTGTGTGTCTGTCTGTCTGTCTGTAGATTTTTTTTCTATGGCAAACGATAACTGCCGCAAATTCAAACAGAATCAAATAATTTTTTGCATACAGCCCGGTTTTGCAGAGTTCTCGCGACCTATTGTTTTTGGTGAAGATCGGTTGAGGGAAAGGGGTAGTTTACCTGCAACGGTTTTTTTTTAGCAAGGGAAATTTTGTTTGTTTGGCAAACGATAACAGCCGCAAATTCAAACAGAATCAAATAATGTTTCGCATACAGCCCTGAATTGTAGAGTTCTCAAGACCTATTGTTTTTGGTGAAGATCGGTTAAGGGAAAGGGGTAGTTTACCTGTAACGTTTTATGTTTTAACAAGGGTATTTCCTATGGCAAACGATAACAGCCGCAAATTCAAACAGAATGAAAAGATTATTTGCATACAGCCCTAAATTGTAGAGTTCTCAATACCTTTTGTTTTTGGTGAAGATCGGTTAAGGGAAAGGGGTAGTTTACCTACAACGTTTTTTTAACAAGGGTATTTTCTATGGCAAACGATAACAGCCGCAAATTCAAACAGAATCAAATAATTTTCTGCATACAGCCCTGATTTGTAGAGTACTCAAGACCTATTGTTTTTGGTGAAGATCGGTTGAGGGGAAGGGGTAGTTTACCAGCAACGTTTTTTATCATGCGTATTTTCTATGGCAAACGACAACTGCCGCAAATTCAAACAGAATCAAATAATTTTTTGCATACAAACCTGATTTGTAGAGTACTCGCGACCTATTGTTTTTGGTGAAGATAGGTTGAGGGGAAGGGGTAGTTTACCTGCAACGGTTTTATTTATCAAGGGAAATTTTTTTTTTTTTTGGCAAACGATAACAGCCGCAAATTCAAACAGAATCAAATAATGTTTCGCATACAGCCCTGAATTGTAGATTTCTCAAGACCTATTGTTTTTGGTGAAGATCGGTTGAGGGAAAGGGGTAGTTTACCTGCAACGTTTTTTTAACAAGGGTATTTTATATGGCAAACGATAACAGCCGCAAATTCAAACAGAATCAAATAATGTTTTGCATACAGTCCTGATTTGTAGAGTACTCAAGACCTATTGTTTTTGGTGAAGATTGGTTAAGGGGAAGGGGTAGTTTACCTGCAACCTTTTACGTTTTATTTTCTATGGCAAACGATAACAGCCGCAAATTCAAACAGAATCAAATAATGTTTTGCATACAGCCCTGATTTGTAGAGTACTCAAGACCTATTGTTTTTGGTGAAGATCGGTTAAGGGGAAGGGGTAGTTTACCTGCAACGTTTTTTTATCAAGCGTATTTTCTATGGCAAACGATAACAGCCGCAAATTCAAACAGAATCAAATAATTTTTTGCATACGTCCCTGAATTGTAGAGGTCTCAATGACTTTCGATTTTGGTGAAGATCGGTTAAGGGGAAGGGGTAGTTTACCTGCAACCTTTTACGTTTTAACAAGAATAAAGTACTTGAAAATTTATTTAAACTTTTTGAAACAATGGTAATTGTTAAAAATAAAATAATTTTGTTGCCAGGCAATAAAATTATAATTTTTTCATTTTAATTTAATATAATATTTTTCATTTAATACAGCAATAAAAAGGCAGGTAAGACACAGCCTGGCTGTTTGGCTGAAAATGATTTTAAATATAAATCTTAGAATATGGAAGTCATGTATGGTTCTCCATACCGATATTTTAACAAGGGTATTTTCTATGGCAAACGATAACAGCCGCAAATTCAAACAGAATCAAATAATGTTTTGCATACAGCCCTGATTTGTAGTGTACTCAAGACCTATTGTTTTTGGTGAAGATCGGTTAAGTGGAAGGGGTAGTTTACCAGCAACGATTTTTTTATCAAGCGTATTTTCTATGGCAAACGATAACAGCCGCAAATTCAAACAGAATCAAATAATTTTTTGCATACGTCCCTGAATTGTAGAGGTCTCAATGACTTTCGAGTTTGGTGAAGATCGGTTAAGGGGAACGGGTAGTTTACCTGCAACCTTTTACGTTTTAACAAGAGTAAAGTACTTGAAAATTTATTTAAACTTTTTGAAACAATGGTAATTGTTAACAATAAAATAATTTTGTTGCCAGGCAATAAAATTATAATTTTTTCATTTTAATGTAATATATTATTTTTCATTTAATACAGCAATAAAAAGGCAGGTAAGGCACAGCCTGTCTGTTTGGTTGAAAATGATTTTAAATATAAATCTTAGAATATGGAAGGCATGTATGGTTCTCCATACCGATATTTACTTCCATATTCCTTAAGGAATGGAAGTATGGTGATGGCAAAAAGATCGTGTTCGAGATTATTGCAGATTCTGATTGTACTACACTCAAAACATGAAAAAAAGTCGTTTTCCGAAAAGTGTCTGTGTGTGTGTGTCTGTCTGTCTGTCTGTCTGTCTGTCTCTGTGTCTGTAGATTTTTTTTCTATGGCAAACGATAACAGCCGCAAATTCAAACAGAATCAAATAATTTTTTGCATACAGTCCTGATTTGTAGAGTACTCGCGACCTATTGTTTTTGGTGAAGATCGGTTGAGGGAAAGGGGTAGTTTACCTGCAACAGTTTTTTTTTATCAAGGGTAATTTTGTTTGTTTGGCAAACGATAACAGCCGCAAATTCAAACAGAATCAAATAATGTTTTGCATACTGCCCTGAATTGTAGAGTTCTCAAGACGTTTTGTTTTTGGTGAAGATCGGTTAAGGGAAAGGGGTAGTTTACCTGCAACGTTTTATGTTTTTAAGGGTATTTTCTATGGCAAACGATAAGAGCCGCAAATTCAAACAGAATCAAATACGTTTTTGCATACAGCCCTGATTTCTTGAGTACTAAAGACCTATTGTTTTTGGTGACGATCGTTTAAGGGAAAGGGGTAGTTTACCTGCCACGTTTTTTGTTTTATCAAGGGTATTTTTTATGGCAAACGATAATAGCCGCAAATTCACACAAAAACATATAATATTTTGCATACAACCCTAAATTATAGAGTTCTCAAGACCTGTCGTTTTTGGTGAAGCTCGGTTAAGGGAAAGGGGTAGTTTACCTGTAACGGTTTTTTATCAAGGGTAATTTTACTTCCATATTCCTTCAGGAATGGAAGTATGGTGATGGCAAAAAAAATCGTGTTCGAGATTATTGCAGATTCTGATTCTACAAAATCAAAACATGAAAAAAAGTCGTTTTCCGAAAAGTGTCTGTGTGTCTGTCTGTCTGTCTGTCTGTCTGTCTGTCTGTCTGTAGATTTTTTTTCTATGGCAAACGATAACTGCCGCAAATTCAAACAGAATCAAATAATTTTTTGCATACAGGCCGGTTTTGCAGAGTTCTCGCGACCTATTGTTTTTGGTGAAGATCGGTTGAGGGAAAGGGGTAGTTTACCTGCAACGGTTTTTTTTTAGCAAGGGTAATTTTGTTTGTTTGGCAAACGATAACAGCCGCAAATTCAAACAGAATCGAATAATGTTTCGCATACAGCCCTGAATTGTAGAGTTCTCAAGACCTGTTGTTTCTGGTGAAGATCGGTTAAGGGAAAGGGGTAGTTTACCTGTAACGTTTTATGTTTTAACAAGGGTATTTCCTATGGCAAACGATAACAGCCGCAAATTCAAACAGAATCAAAAGATTATTTGCATACAGCCCTAAATTGTAGAGTTCTCAAGACCTATTGTTTTTGGTGAAGATCGGTTAAGGGAAAGGGGTAGTTTACCTACAACGTTTTTTTAACAAGGGTATTTTCTATGGCAAACGATAACAGCCGCAAATTCAAACAGAATCAAATAATTTTTTGCATACAGCCCTGATTTGTAGAGTACTCGCGACCTATTGTTTTTTGTGAAGATCGGTTGAGGGGAAGGGGTAGTTTACCTGCAACGGTTTTTTTATCAAGGGAAATTTTTTTTTTTGGCAAACGATAACAGCCGCAAATTCAAACAAAATCAAATAATGTTTCGCATACAGCCCTGAATTGTAGAGTTCTCAATACCTATTGTTTTTGGTGAAGATCGGTTAAGGGAAAGGGGTAGTTTACCTACAACGTTTTTTTAACAAGGGTATTTTCTATGGCAAACGATAACAGCCGCAAATTCAAACAGAATCAAATAATTTTCTGCATACAGCCCTGATTTGTAGAGTACTCAAGACCTATTGTTTTTGGTGAAGATCGGTTGAGGGGAAGGGGTAGTTTACCAGCAACGTTTTTTATCAAGCGTATTTTCTATGGCAAACGGTAACTGCCGCAAATTCAAACAGAATCAAATAATTTTTTGCACACGTCAGTGAATTGTAGAGGACTCAAGGCCTTTAGATTTTGGTGAAGATCAGTTAAGGGGAAGGGGTAGTTTACCTGCAACCTTTTACGTTTTAACAAGAGTAAAGTACTTGAAAATTCATTTAAACTTTTTCAAACAATGGTAATTGTTGAAAATAAAATAATTTTGTTGCCAGGCAATCTGAAAATTTCAGATTTTGTACCACAAAATCTGAAAAGATTATACGATAGTTTATGAAATGGTTAATAATACGTCAGTGGAAGGTGTAATGAGAAATTAGCAGAAATGGAAACCTGGGGAATGTTAACTGTTCTGTAGATACAATTTTGTCAGAATGTTTGGAAATGATCATCAACATTGAAGAAAAAGTAAGCATGTTAAGAAACATATGTAAGTACTTATTATAAAAAAATAATGTTTGTTTTTTGATAATGTCATTTTGATTATAAAATATAAATATTTACAACAAGAAAAGAATTTTCAGTTTTCAAAATTTAAATATATTTTTATAAAACAATGGGTTCTTCATTGAGGTGGGGACCATGTCACTCACTCCATCTCAAGCCTCCTCTCCCATTTTGCAGAAAAAGAGGACCCTGTCAAGGCTGATACTTTGACGACAGTGACAGGGCTTTCCACCAAATTCAGCAGAGTGACAGGTAGGCCCAACTCTGATTGGCTCCTCAGATTTCTCCAGCGTTAGTAGGTTCTATGAAAATATTTTATTTCAAAAATGATTTTAAATATAAATCTTAGATATGTTTTATAAATCTCATGTTTTATGTTTTAACATGGGTAATTTTTTATATGACGAACCATAACTGCCGTAAATTCAAACAAAATCAAATAATTTTTTACATATGTGCCTGAGCTATAGAGAACTCAATGTCTGTTGATTTTGGTGAAGATCAGTTACGGGGAAAGGGCAGTTTACCAGAAACATTTTTTGTTGTAACATGAGTAAAATACTTAATTTTGATAAAGTATCCTGATAAGATCTTAATAATCCACTGTAGAAACGTAGATGAAATATCTATAAATGAAGAGGCTAGTTGAACGGGCTGGGGGTAATTTTCTATAAATCAAAATTATAGTTGAAGGGGGAGGGGATAATATTTTTTATATGTGTACTACGTTATTGGCAAGAAAGAAATATTTTTTTGTTAAAATTCCTTCCCTGGCTGTTTGGCTGAAAATGATTTTAAATATTAATCTTAGAATATGGAAGTCATGTATGGTTCTCCATACCGATATTTACTTCCATATTCCTTAAGGAATGGAAGTATGGTGATGGCAAAAAAAATCGTGTTCGAGATTATTGCAGATTCTGATTCTACTACACTCAAAACATGAAAAAAGTCGTTTTCCGAAAAGTGTCTGTGTGTGTGTCTGTGTGTCTGTCTGTCTGTGTGTCTGTCTGTAGATTTTTTTCCTATGGCAAACGATAACTGCCGCAAATTCAAACAGAATCAAATAATTTTTTGCATATAGCCCTGATTTGTAGAGTACTCGCGACCTATTGTTTTTGGTGAAGATCGGTTGAGGGAAAGGGGTAGTTTACCTGCAACGGTTTTTTTTTATCAAGGGAAATTTTTTTTTTTTGGCAAACGATAACAGCCGCAAATTCAAACAGAATCAAATAATTTTTCGCATACAGCCCTGAATTGTAGAGTTCTCAAGACCTATTGTTTTTGGTGAAGATCGGTTAAGGGAAAGGGGTAGTTTACCTGTAACGTTTTATGTTTTAACAAGGGTATTTCCTATGGCAAACGATAACAGCCGCAAATTCAAACAGAATCAAAAGATTATTTGCATACAGCCCTAAATTGTAGATTTCTCAAGACCTATTGTTTTCGGTGAAGATCGGTTAAGGGAAAGGGGTAGTTTACCTACAACGTTTTTTTATCAAGGGTATTTTCTATGGCAAACGATAACAGCCGCAAGTTCAAACAGAATCAAATAATTTTCTGCATACAGCCCTGATTTGTAGAGTACTCAAGACCTATTCTTTTTGGTGAAGATCGGTTAAGGGGAAGGGGTAGTTTACCTGCAACGTTTTTTTTTTCTATGGCAAACGATAACTGCCGCAAATTCAAACAGAATCAAATAAGTTTTTGCATACATCCCTGAATTGTAGAGGTCACAAGGACTTTCGATTTTGGTGAAGATCGGTTAAGGGGAAGGGGTAGTTTACCTGCAACCTTTTACGTTTTAACAAGAGTAAAGGTCTTGAAAATTTATTTAAACTTTTTGAAACAATGGTAATTGTTTAAAATAAAATAATTTTGTTGCCAGGTATCAAAAATAAAGTCATTTTGATTATAAAATATAAATATTTACAACAAGAAAAGAATTTTCAGTTTTCAAAATTTAAAAATATTTTTATAAAACAATGGGTTCTTTTTGAGGTGGGGACCATGTCACTCACTCCATCTCAAGCCTCTCCCATTTTGCAGAAAAAGAGGACCCTGTCAAGGCTGATACTTTGACGACAGTGACAGGGCTTTCCACCAAATTCAGCAGAGTGACAGGTAGGCCCAACTCTGATTGGCTCCTCAGATTTCCCCAGCGTTAGTAGGTTCTATGAAAATATTTTATTTCAAAAATGATTTTAAATATAAATCTTAGATATGTTTTATAAATCTCATGTTGTATGTTTAACATGGGTAATTTTTTATATGACGAACCATAACTGCCGTAAATTCAAACAGAATCAAATAATTTTTTATATATGTGCCTGAGCTATAGAGAACTCAATGTCTGTTGATTTTGGTGAAGATCGGTTAAGGGGAAAGGGCAGTTTACCTGAAACATTTTTTGTTGTAACATGAGTAAAGTACTTAATTTTGATAAAGTATCCTGATAAGATCTTAATAATCCACTGTAGAAACATAGATGAAATATCTATAAATGTAGAGGCTAGTTGAACGGGCTGGGGGTAATATTCTATAAATCAAAATTATAGTTGAAGGGGGAGGGGATAATTTTTTTTTATATGTGTACTACGTTATTGGCAACAAAGAAGTATTTTTTTGTTAAAATTCCTTCCCTGGCTGTTTGGCTGAAAATGATTTTAAATATAAATCTTAGAATATGGAAGTCATGTATGGTTCTCCATACCGATATTTTACTTCCATATTCCTTAAGGAATGGAAGTATGGTGATGGCAAAAAAATCGTGTTCGAGATTATTGCAGATTCTGATTCTACTACACTCAAAACATGAAAAAAAGTCGTTTTCCGAAAAGTGTCTGTGTGTGTGTCTCTCTGTCTGTCTGTGTGTCTGTAGATTTTGTTTCTATGGCAAACGATAACTGCCGCAAATTCAAACAGAATCAAATAATTTTTTGCATACAGCCCTGATTTGCAGAGTACTCGCGACCTATTGTTTTTGGTGAAGATCGGTTGAGGGAAAGGGGTAGTTTACCAGCAACGGTTTTTTTTTAGCAAGGGTAATTTTGTTTGTTTGGCAAACGATAACAGCCGCAAATTCAAACAGAATCAAATAATGTTTCGCATACCGCCCTGAATTGCAGAGTTCTCAAGATCTGTTGATTTTGGTGAAGATCGGTTAAGGGATAGGGGTAGTTTACCTGTAACGTTTTATGTTTTAACAAGGGTATTTCCTATGGCAAACGATAACAGCCGCAAATTCAAACAGAATCAAAAGATTATTTGCATACAGCCATAAAATGTAGAGTTCTCAAGACCTATTGTTTTTGGTGAAGATCGGTTACGGGAAAGGGGTAGTTTACCTGCAACGTTTTTTTAACAAGGGTATTTTCTATGGTAAACGATAACAGCCGCAAATTCAAACAGAATCAAATAATGTTTTGCATACAGCCCTGATTTATAGTGTACTTAAGACTTATTGTTTTTGGTGAAGATCGGTTAAGGGGAAGGGGTAGTTTACCTGCAACGTTTTTTTATCAAGCGTATTTTCTATGGCAAACGATAACAGCCGCAAATTCAAACAGAATCAAATAATTTTTTTGCATACGTCCCTGAATTGTATAGGTCTCAATGACTTTCGAGTTTGGTGAAGATCGGTTAAGGAGAACGGGTAGTTTACCAGCAACCTTTTACGTTTTAACAAGAGTAAAGTACTTGAAAATTTATTTAAACTTTTTGAAACAAACGATAACAGCCGCAAATTCAAACAGAATCAAAATATTATTTGCATACAGCCCTAAATTGTAGAATTCTCAAGACCTATTGTTTTTGGTGAAGATCGGTTGAGGGAAAGGGGTAGTTTACCAGCAACGTTTTTTTAACAAGGGTATTTTCTATGGCAAACGATAACAGCCGCAAATTCAAACAGAATCAAATAATGTTTTGCATACAGCCCTGATTTGTAGTGTACTCAAGACCTATTGTTTTTGGTGAAGATCGGTTAAGTGGAAGGGGTAGTTTACCAGCAACGATTTTTTTATCAAGCGTATTTTCTATGGCAAACGATAACAGCCGCAAATTCAAACAGAATCAAATAATTTTTTGCATACGTCCCTGAATTGTAGAGGTCTCAACGACTTTCGAGTTTGGTGAAGATCGGTTAAGGGGAACGGGTAGTTTACCTGCAACCTTTTACGTTTTAACAAGAGTAAAGTACTTGAAAATTTATTTAAACTTTTTGAAACAATGGTAATTGTTAACAATAAAATAATTTTGTTGCCAGGCAATAAAATTATAATTTTTTCATTTTAATGTAATATATTATTTTTCATTTAATACAGCAATAAAAAGGCAGGTAAGGCACAGCCTGTCTGTTTGGTTGAAAATGATTTTAAATATAAATCTTAGAATATGGAAGGCATGTATGGTTCTCCATACCGATATTTACTTCCATATTCCTTAAGGAATGGAAGTATGGTGATGGCAAAAAGATCGTGTTCGAGATTATTGCAGATTCTGATTGTACTACACTCAAAACATGAAAAAAAGTCGTTTTCCGAAAAGTGTCTGTGTGTGTGTGTGTGTCTGTCTGTCTGTCTGTCTGTCTGTCTCTGTGTCTGTAGATTTTTTTTCTATGGCAAACGATAACAGCCGCAAATTCAAACAGAATCAAATAATTTTTTGCATACAGTCCTGATTTGTAGAGTACTCGCGACCTATTGTTTTTGGTGAAGATCGGTTGAGGGAAAGGGGTAGTTTACCTGCAACGGTTTTTTTTTATCAAGGGTAATTTTGTTTGTTTGGCAAACGATAACAGCCGCAAATTCAAACAGAATCAAATAATGTTTTGCATACTGCCCTGAATTGTAGAGTTCTCAAGACGTTTTGTTTTTGGTGAAGATCGGTTAAGGGAAAGGGGTAGTTTACCTGCAACGTTTTATGTTTTTAAGGGTATTTTCTATGGCAAACGATAAGAGCCGCAAATTCAAACAGAATCAAATACGTTTTTGCATACAGCCCTGATTTCTTGAGTACTAAAGACCTATTGTTTTTGGTGACGATCGTTTAAGGGAAAGGGGTAGTTTACCTGCCACGTTTTTTGTTTTATCAAGGGTATTTTTTATGGCAAACGATAATAGCCGCAAATTCACACAAAAACATATAATATTTTGCATACAACCCTAAATTGTAGAGTTCTCAAGACCTGTCGTTTTTGGTGAAGCTCGGTTAAGGGAAAGGGGTAGTTTACCTGTAACGGTTTTTTATCAAGGGTAATTTTACTTCCATATTCCTTAAGGAATGGAAGTATGGTGATGGCAAAAAAAATCGTGTTCGAGATTATTGCAGATTCTGATTCTACAAAATCAAAACATGAAAAAAAGTCGTTTTCCGAAAAGTGTCTGTGTGTCTGTCTGTCTGTCTGTCTGTCTGTCTGTCTGTCTGTCTGTCTGTCTGTCTGTCTGTAGATTTTTTTTCTATGGCAAACGATAACTGCCGCAAATTCAAACAGAATCAAATAATTTTTTGCATACAGGCCGGTTTTGTAGAGTTCTCGCGACCTATTGTTTTTGGTGAAGATCGGTTGAGGGAAAGGGGTAGTTTACCTGCAACGGTTTTTTTTTAGCAAGGGTAATTTTGTTTGTTTGGCAAACGATAACAGCCGCAAATTCAAACAGAATCGAATAATGTTTCGCATACAGCCCTGAATTGTAGAGTTCTCAAGACCTATTGTTTCTCGTGAATATCGGTTAAGGGAAAGGGGTAGTTTACCTGTAACGTTTTATGTTTTAACAAGGGTATTTCCTATGGCAAACGATAACAGCCGCAAATTCAAACAGAATCAAAAGATTATTTGCATACAGCCCTAAATTGTAGAGTTCTCAAGACCTATTGTTTTTGGTGAAGATCGGTTAAGGGAAAGGGGTAGTTTACCTACAACGTTTTTTTAACAAGGGTATTTTCTATGGCAAACGATAACAGCCGCAAATTCAAACAGAATCAAATAATTTTTTGCATACAGCCCTGATTTGTAGAGTACTCGCGACCTATTGTTTTTTGTGAAGATCGGTTGAGGGGAAGGGGTAGTTTACCTGCAACGGTTTTTTTTATCAAGGGAAATTTTTTTTTTTTTCAAACGATAGCCGCAAATTCAAACAAAATCAAATAATGTTTCGCATACAGCCCTGAATTGTAGAGTTCTCAATACCTATTGTTTTTGGTGAAGATCGGTTAAGGGAAAGGGGTAGTTTACCTACAACGTTTTTTTAACAAGGGTATTTTCTATGGCAAACGATAACAGCCGCAAATTCAAACAGAATCAAATAATTTTCTGCATACAGCCCTGATTTGTAGAGTACTCAAGACCTATTGTTTTTGGTGAAGATCGGTTGAGGGGAAGGGGTAGTTTACCAGCAAAGTTTTTTATCAAGCGTATTTTCTATGGCAAACGATAACTGCCGCAAATTCAAACAGAATCAAATAATTTTTTGCACACGTCAGTGAATTGTAGAGGACTCAAGGCCTTTAGATTTTGGTGAAGATCAGTTAAGGGGAAGGGGTAGTTTACCTGCAACCTTTTACGTTTTAACAAGAGTAAAGTACTTGAAAATTCATTTAAACTTTTTCAAACAATGGTAATTGTTGAAAATAAAATAATTTTGTTGCCAGGCAATCTGAAAATTTCAGATTTTGTACCACAAAATCTGAAAAGATTATACGATAGTTTATGAAATGGTTAATAATACGTCAGTGGAAGGTGTAATGAGAAATTAGCAGAAATGGAAACCTGGGGAATGTTAACTGTTCTGTAGATACAATTTTGTCAGAATGTTTGGAAATGATCATCAACATTGAAGAAAAAGTAAGCATATTAAGAAACATATGTAAGTACTTATTATAAAAAAATAATGTTTGTTTTTTGATAATGTCATTTTGATTATAAAATATAAATATTTACAACAAGAAAAGAATTTTCAGTTTTCAAAATTTAAATATATTTTTATAAAACAATGGGTTCTTCATTGAGGTGGGGACCATGTCACTCACTCCATCTCAAGCCTCCTCTCCCATTTTGCAGAAAAAGAGGACCCTGTCAAGGCTGATACTTTGACGACAGTGACAGGGCTTTCCACCAAATTCAGCAGAGTGACAGGTAGGCCCAACTCTGATTGGCTCCTCAGATTTCTCCAGCGTTAGTAGGTTCTATGAAAATATTTTATTTCAAAAATTATTTTAAATATAAATCTTAGATATGTTTTATAAATCTCATGTTTTATGTTTTAACATGGGTAATTTTTTATATGACGAACCATAACTGCCGTAAATTCAAACAAAATCAAATAATTTTTTACATATGTGCCTGAGCTATAGAGAACTCAATGTCTGTTGATTTTGGTGAAGATCAGTTACGGGGAAAGGGCAGTTTACCAGAAACATTTTTTGTTGTAACATGAGTAAAATACTTAATTTTGATAAAGTATCCTGATAAGATCTTAATAATCCACTGTAGAAACGTAGATGAAATATCTATAAATGAAGAGGCTAGTTGAACGGGCTGGGGGTAATTTTCTATAAATCAAAATTATAGTTGAAGGGGGAGGGGATAATATTTTTTATATGTGTACTACGTTATTGGCAAGAAAGAAATATTTTTTTGTTAAAATTCCTTCCCTGGCTGTTTGGCTGAAAATGATTTTAAATATTAATCTTAGAATATGGAAGTCATGTATGGTTCTCCATACCGATATTTACTTCCATATTCCTTAAGGAATGGAAGTATGGTGATGGCAAAAAAAATCGTGTTCGAGATTATTGCAGATTCTGATTCTACTACACTCAAAACATGAAAAAAGTCGTTTTCCGAAAAGTGTCTGTGTGTCTGTCTGTCTGTGTGTCTGTCTGTAGATTTTTTTCCTATGGCAAACGATAACTGCCGCAAATTCAAACAGAATCAAATAATTTTTTGCATACAGCCCTGATTTGTAGAGTACTCGCGACCTATTGTTTTTGGTGAAGATCGGTTGAGGGAAAGGGGTAGTTTACCTACAACGTTTTTTTAACAAGGGTATTTTCTATGGCAAACGATAACAGCCGCAAGTTCAAACAGAATCAAATAATTTTCTGCATACAGCCCTGATTTGTAGAGTACTCAAGACCTATTCTTTTTGGTGAAGATCGGTTAAGGGGAAGGGGTTGTTTACCTGCAACTTTTTTTTTTCTATGGCAAACGATAACTGCCGCAAATTCAAACAGAATCAAATAATTTTTTGCATACGTCCCTGAATTGTATAGGTCTCAATGACTTTCGAGTTTGGTGAAGATCGGTTAAGGAGAACGGGTAGTTTACCAGCAACCTTTTACGTTTTAACAAGAGTAAAGTACTTGAAAATTTATTTAAACTTTTTGAAACAAACGATAACAGCCGCAAATTCAAACAGAATCAAAATATTATTTGCATACAGCCCTAAATTGTAGAATTCTCAAGACCTATTGTTTTTGGTGAAGATCGGTTGAGGGAAAGGGGTAGTTTACCAGCAACGTTTTTTTAACAAGGGTATTTTCTATGGCAAACGATAACAGCCGCAAATTCAAACAGAATCAAATAATGTTTTGCATACAGCCCTGATTTGTAGTGTACTCAAGACCTATTGTTTTTGGTGAAGATCGGTTAAGTGGAAGGGGTAGTTTACCAGCAACGATTTTTTTATCAAGCGTATTTTCTATGGCAAACGATAACAGCCGCAAATTCAAACAGAATCAAATAATTTTTTGCATACGTCCCTGAATTGTAGAGGTCTCAACGACTTTCGAGTTTGGTGAAGATCGGTTAAGGGGAACGGGTAGTTTACCTGCAACCTTTTACGTTTTAACAAGAGTAAAGTACTTGAAAATTTATTTAAACTTTTTGAAACAATGGTAATTGTTAACAATAAAATAATTTTGTTGCCAGGCAATAAAATTATAATTTTTTCATTTTAATGTAATATATTATTTTTCATTTAATACAGCAATAAAAAGGCAGGTAAGGCACAGCCTGTCTGTTTGGTTGAAAATGATTTTAAATATAAATCTTAGAATATGGAAGGCATGTATGGTTCTCCATACCGATATTTACTTCCATATTCCTTAAGGAATGGAAGTATGGTGATGGCAAAAAGATCGTGTTCGAGATTATTGCAGATTCTGATTGTACTACACTCAAAACATGAAAAAAAGTCGTTTTCCGAAAAGTGTCTGTGTGTGTGTGTCTGTCTGTCTGTCTGTCTGTCTGTCTCTGTGTCTGTAGATTTTTTTTCTATGGCAAACGATAACAGCCGCAAATTCAAACAGAATCAAATAATTTTTTGCATACAGTCCTGATTTGTAGAGTACTCGCGACCTATTGTTTTTGGTGAAGATCGGTTGAGGGAAAGGGGTAGTTTACCTGCAACGGTTTTTTTTTATCAAGGGTAATTTTGTTTGTTTGGCAAACGATAACAGCCGCAAATTCAAACAGAATCAAATAATGTTTTGCATACTGCCCTGAATTGTAGAGTTCTCAAGACGTTTTGTTTTTGGTGAAGATCGGTTAAGGGAAAGGGGTAGTTTACCTGCAACGTTTTATGTTTTTAAGGGTATTTTCTATGGCAAACGATAAGAGCCGCAAATTCAAACAGAATCAAATACGTTTTTGCATACAGCCCTGATTTCTTGAGTACTAAAGACCTATTGTTTTTGGTGACGATCGTTTAAGGGAAAGGGGTAGTTTACCTGCCACGTTTTTTGTTTTATCAAGGGTATTTTTTATGGCAAACGATAATAGCCGCAAATTCACACAAAAACATATAATATTTTGCATACAACCCTAAATTGTAGAGTTCTCAAGACCTGTCGTTTTTGGTGAAGCTCGGTTAAGGGAAAGGGGTAGTTTACCTGTAACGGTTTTTTATCAAGGGTAATTTTACTTCCATATTCCTTAAGGAATGGAAGTATGGTGATGGCAAAAAAAATCGTGTTCGAGATTATTGCAGATTCTGATTCTACAAAATCAAAACATGAAAAAAAGTCGTTTTCCGAAAAGTGTCTGTCTGTCTGTCTGTCTGTCTGTCTGTCTGTCTGTCTGTCTGTCTGTCTGTCTGTAGATTTTTTTTCTATGGCAAACGATAACTGCCGCAAATTCAAACAGAATCAAATAATTTTTTGCATACAGGCCGGTTTTGCAGAGTTCTCGCGACCGATTGTTTTTGGTGAAGATCGGTTGAGGGAAAGGGGTAGTTTACCTGCAACGGTTTTTTTTTAGCAAGGGTAATTTTGTTTGTTTGGCAAACGATAACAGCCGCAAATTCAAACAGAATCAAAAGATTATTTGCATACAGCCCTAAATTGTAGAGTTCTCAAGACCTATTGTTTTTGGTGAAGATCGGTTAAGGGAAAGGGGTAGTTTACCTACAACGTTTTTTTAACAAGGGTATTTTCTATGGCAAACGATAACAGCCGCAAATTCAAACAGAATCAAATAATTTTTTGCATACAGCCCTGATTTGTAGAGTACTCGCGACCTATTGTTTTTTGTGAAGATCGGTTGAGGGGAAGGGGTAGTTTACCTGCAACGGTTTTTTTTATCAAGGGAAATTTTTTTTTTTGGCAAACGATAACAGCCGCAAATTCAAACAAAATCAAATAATGTTTCGCATACAGCCCTGAATTGTAGAGTTCTCAATACCTATTGTTTTTGGTGAAGATCGGTTAAGGGAAAGGGGTAGTTTACCTACAACGTTTTTTTAACAAGGGTATTTTCTATGGCAAATGATAACAGCCGCAAATTCAAACAGAATCAAATAATTTTCTGCATACAGCCCTGATTTGTAGAGTACTCAAGACCTATTGTTTTTGGTGAAGATCGGTTGAGGGGAAGGGGTAGTTTACCAGCAAAGTTTTTTATCAAGCGTATTTTCTATGGCAAACGATAACTGCCGCAAATTCAAACAGAATCAAATAATTTTTTGCACACGTCAGTGAATTGTAGAGGACTCAAGGCCTTTAGATTTTGGTGAAGATCAGTTAAGGGGAAGGGGTAGTTTACCTGCAACCTTTTACGTTTTAACAAGAGTAAAGTACTTGAAAATTCATTTAAACTTTTTCAAACAATGGTAATTGTTGAAAATAAAATAATTTTGTTGCCAGGCAATCTGAAAATTTCAGATTTTGTACCACAAAATCTGAAAAGATTATACGATAGTTTATGAAATGGTTAATAATACGTCAGTGGAAGGTGTAATGAGAAATTAGCAGAAATGGAAACCTGGGGAATGTTAACTGTTCTGTAGATACAATTTTGTCAGAATGTTTGGAAATGATCATCAACATTGAAGAAAAAGTAAGCATATTAAGAAACATATGTAAGTACTTATTATAAAAAAATAATGTTTGTTTTTTGATAATGTCATTTTGATTATAAAATATAAATATTTACAACAAGAAAAGAATTTTCAGTTTTCAAAATTTAAATATATTTTTATAAAACAATGGGTTCTTCATTGAGGTGGGGACCATGTCACTCACTCCATCTCAAGCCTCCTCTCCCATTTTGCAGAAAAAGAGGACCCTGTCAAGGCTGATACTTTGACGACAGTGACAGGGCTTTCCACCAAATTCAGCAGAGTGACAGGTAGGCCCAACTCTGATTGGCTCCTCAGATTTCTCCAGCGTTAGTAGGTTCTATGAAAATATTTTATTTCAAAAATGATTTTAAATATAAATCTTAGATATGTTTTATAAATCTCATGTTTTATGTTTTAACATGGGTAATTTTTTATATGACGAACCATAACTGCCGTAAATTCAAACAAAATCAAATAATTTTTTACATATGTGCCTGAGCTATAGAGAACTCAATGTCTGTTGATTTTGGTGAAGATCAGTTACGGGGAAAGGGCAGTTTACCAGAAACATTTTTTGTTGTAACATGAGTAAAATACTTAATTTTGATAAAGTATCCTGATAAGATCTTAATAATCCACTGTAGAAACGTAGATGAAATATCTATAAATGAAGAGGCTAGTTGAACGGGCTGGGGGTAATTTTCTATAAATCAAAATTATAGTTGAAGGGGGAGGGGATAATATTTTTTATATGTGTACTACGTTATTGGCAAGAAAGAAATATTTTTTTGTTAAAATTCCTTCCCTGGCTGTTTGGCTGAAAATGATTTTAAATATTAATCTTAGAATATGGAAGTCATGTATGGTTCTCCATACCGATATTTACTTTCATATTCCTTAAGGAATGGAAGTATGGTGATGGCAAAAAAAATCGTGTTCGAGATTATTGCAGATTCTGATTCTACTACACTCAAAACATGAAAAAAGTCGTTTTCCGAAAAGTGTCTGTGTGTCTGTCTGTCTGTGTGTCTGTCTGTAGATTTTTTTCCTATGGCAAACGATAACTGCCGCAAATTCAAACAGAATCAAATAATTTTTTGCATACAGCCCTGATTTGTAGAGTACTCGCGACCTATTGTTTTTGGTGAAGATCGGTTGAGGGAAAGGGGTAGTTTACCTGCAACGGTTTTTTTTTATCAAGGGAAATTTTTTTTTTTTGGCAAACGATAACAGCCGCATATTCAAACAGAATCAAATAATTTTTCGCATACAGCCCTGAATTGTAGAGTTCTCAAGACCTATTGTTTTTGGTGAAGATCGGTTAAGGGAAAGGGGTAGTTTACCTGTAACGTTTTATGTTTTAACAAGGGTATTTCCTATGGCAAACGATAACAGCCGCAAATTCAAACAGAATCAAAAGATTATTTGCATACAGCCCTAAATTGTAGAGTTCTCAAGACCTATTGTTTTTGGTGAAGATCGGTTAAGGGAAAGGGGTAGTTTACCTACAACGTTTTTTTAACAAGGGTATTTTCTATGGCAAACGATAACAGCCGCAAGTTCAAACAGAATCAAATAATTTTCTGCATACAGCCCTGATTTGTAGAGTACTCAAGACCTATTCTTTTTGGTGAAGATCGGTTGAGGGGAAGGGGTAGTTTACCAGCAACGTTTTTTATCAAGCGTATTTTCTATGGCAAACGATAACTGCCGCAAATTCAAACAGAATCAAATAATTTTTTGCATACATCCCTGAATTGTAGAGGTCACAAGGACTTTCGATTTTGGTGAAGATCGGTTAAGGGGAAGGGGTAGTTTACCTGCAACCTTTTACGTTTTAACAAGAGTAAAGTACTTGAAAATTTATTTAAACTTTTTGAAACAATGGTAATTGTTGAAAATAAAATAATTTTGTTGCCAGGTAACAAAAATAAAGTCATTTTGATTATAAAATATAAATATTTACAAGAAAAGAATTTTCAGTTTTCAAAATTTAAATATATTTTTATAAAACAATGGGTTCTTCATTGAGGTGGGGACTTGACGACAGTGACAGGGCTTTCCACCAAATTCAGCAGAGTGACAGGTAGGCCCAACTCTGATTGGCTCCTCAGATTTCCCCAGCGTTAGTAGGTTCTATGAAAATATTTTATTTCAAAAATGATTTTAAATATAAATCTTAGATATGTTTTATAAATCTCATGTTTTATGTTTTAACATGGGTAATTTTTTATATGACGAACCATAACAGCCGTAAATTCAAACAGAATCAAATAACTTTTTACATATGTCCCTGAGCTATAGAGAACTCAATGTCTGTTGATTTTGGTGAAAATCGGTTACGGGGAAAGGGCAGTTTACCTGAAACATTTTTTGTTGTAACATGAGTAAAGTACTTAATTTTGATAAAGTATCCTGATAAGATCTTAATAATCCACTGTAGAAACGTAGATGAAATATCTATAAATGAAGAGGCTAGTTGAACGGGCTGGTGGTAATTTTCTATAAATCAAAATTATAGTTGAAGGGGGAGGGGATAATTTTTTTTTATATGTGTACTACGTTACTGGCAACAAAGAAGTATTTTTTTGTTAAAATTCCTTCCCTGGCTGTTTGGCTGAAAATGATTTTAAATATAAATCTTAGAATATGGAAGTCATGTATGGTTCTCCATACCGATATTTTACTTCCATATTCCTTAAGGAATGGAAGTATGGTGATGGCAAAAAAAATCGTGTTCGAGATTATTGCAGATTCTGATTCTACTACACTCAAAACATGAAAAAAAGTCGTTTTCCGAAAAGTGTCTGTGTGTGTGTCTGTCTGTCTGTGTGTCTGTCTGTCTGTCTGTGTGTGTGTCTGTCTGTCTGTAGATTTTTTTTCTATGGCAAACGATAACTGCCGCAAATTCAAACAGAATAAAATAATTTTTTGCATGCAGCCCTGATTTGCAGAGTACTCGTTACTTCCATATTCCTTAAGGAATGGAAGTATGGTGATGGAAAAAAAAATCGTGTTCGAGATTATTGCAGATTCTGATTCTACTACACTCAAAACATGAAAAAAAGTCGTTTTCCGAAAAGTGTCTTAGTGTGTGTGTGTCTGTCTGTCTGTCTGTCTGTCTGTCTGTCTGTGTGTGTGTGTGTCTGTGTGTCTGTAGATTTTTTTCTATGGCAAACGATAACAGCCGCAAATTCAAACAGAATCAAATAATTGTTTGCATGCAGCCCTGATTTGTAGAGTACTCGCGACCTATTGTTTTTGGTGAAGATCGGTTAAGGGAAAGGGGTAGTTTACCTGCAACGGTTTTTTTTAATCAAAGGTAACTTTGTTTGTTTGGCAAACGATAACAGCCGTCAATTCAAACAGAATCAAATAATGTTTCGCATACAGCCCTAAGTTATAGAGTTCTCAAGATCTGTCGATTTTGGTACAGATCGGTTAAGGGAAAGGGGTAGTTTACCTGCAACGTTTTATGTTTTAACAAGGGTATTTCCTATGGCAAACGATAAAAGCCGCAAATGTAAACAGAATCAAACAATGTTTTGCATACAGCCCTGATTTGTAGAGTACCCAAGACCTATTGTTTTTGGTGAAGATCGGTTAAGGTAAAGGGGTAGTTTACCTGTAACGTTTTATGTTTTAACAAGGGTATTTCCTATGGCAAACGATAACTGCCGCAAATTCAAACAGAATCAAAAGATTATTTGCATACAGCCCTAAATTGTAGAGTTCACAAGACCTATTGTTTTTGGTGAAGATCGGTTGAGGGAAAGGGGTAGTTTACCTGCAACGTTTTTTTAACAAGGGTATTTTCTATGGCAAACGATAACAGCCGCAAATTCAAACAGAATCAAATAATGTTTTGCATACAGCCCTGATTTGTAGAGTACTCAAGACCTATTGTTTTTGGTGAAGATCGGTTAAGGGAAAGGGGTAGTTTACCTGTAACGTTTTATGTTTTAACAAGGGTATTTTCTATGGCAAACGATAACAGCCGCAAATTCAAACAGAATCAAATAATTTTCTGCATACAGCCCTGATTTGTAGAGTACTCAAGACCTATTGTTTTTTGTAAAGATCGGTTGAGGGGAAGGGGTAGTTTACCTGCAACGTTTTTTATCAAGCGTATTTTCTATGGGAAACGATAACTGCCGCAAATTCAAACAGAATCAAATAATTTTTTGCACACGTCAGTGAATTGTAGAGGACTCAAGGCCTTTAGATTTTGGTGAAGATCAGTTAAGGGGAAGGGGTAGTTTACCTGCAACCTTTTACGTTTTAACAAGAGTAAAGTACTTGAAAATTCATTTAAACTTTTTCAAACAATGGTAATTGTTGAAAATAAAATAATTTTGTTGCCAGGCAATCTGAAAATTTCAGATTTTGTACCACAAAATCTGAAAAGATTATACGATAGTTTATGAAATGGTTAATAATACGTCAGTGGAAGGTGTAATGAGAAATTAGCAGAAATGGAAACCTGGGGAATGTTAACTGTTCTGTAGATACAATTTTGTCAGAATGTTTGGAAATGATCATCAACATTGAAGAAAAAGTAAGCATATTAAGAAACATATGTAAGTACTTATTATAAAAAAATAATGTTTGTTTTTTGATAAAGTCATTTTGATTATAAAATATAAATATTTACAACAAGAAAAGAATTTTCAGTTTTCAAAATTTAAATATATTTTTATAAAACAATGGGTTCTTCATTGAGGTGGGGACCATGTCACTCACTCCATCTCAAGCCTCTCCCATTTTGCAGAAAAAGAGGACCCTGTCAAGGCTGATACTTTGACGACAGTGACAGGGCTTTCCACCAAATTCAGCAGAGTGACAGGTAGGCCCAACTCTGATTGGCTCCTCAGATTTCTCCAGCGTTAGTAGGTTCTATGAAAATATTTTATTTCAAAAATGATTTTAAATATAAATCTTAGATATGTTTTATAAATCTCATGTTTTATGTTTTAACATGGGTAATTTTTTATATGACGAACCATAACTGCCGTAAATTCAAACAGAATCAAATAATTTTTTACATATGTGCCTGAGCTATAGAGAACTCAATGTCTGTTGATTTTGGTGAAGATCGGTTACGGGGAAAGGGCAGTTTACCAGAAACATTTTTTGTTGTAACATGAGTAAAGTACTTAATTTTGATAAAGTATCCTGATAAGATCTTAATAATCCACTGTAGAAACGTAGATGAAATATCTATAAATGAAGAGGCTAGTTGAACGGGCTGGGGGTAATTTTCTATAAATCAAAATTATAGTTGAAGGGGGAGGGGATAATATTTTTTATATGTGTACTACGTTATTGGCAAGAAAGAAGTATTTTTTTGTTAAAATTCCTTCCCTGGCTGTTTGGCTGAAAATGATTTTAAATATAAATCTTAGAATATGGAAGTCATGTATGGTTCTCCATACCGATATTTTCTATGGCAAACGATAACTGCCGCAAATTCAAACAGAATCAAATAATTTTTTGCATACAGCCCTGATTTGTAGAGTACTCGTGACCTATTGTTTTTGGTGAAGATCGGTTGAGGGAAAGGGGTAGTTTACCTGCAACGGTTTTTTTTATCAAGGGAATTTTTTCTGTTTTTGGCAACCGATAACAGCCGTAAATTCACACAGAATCAAATAATGTTTCGTATACAGCCCTGAATTGTAGAGTTCTCAAGACCTATTGTTTTTGGTGAAGATCGGTTAAGGGAAAGGGGTAGTTTACCTGTAACGTTTTATGTTTACAAGGGTATTTCCTATGGCAAACGATAACAGCCGCAAATTCAAACACAATCAAACGATTATTTGCATACAGCCCTAAATTGTAGAGTTCTCAAGACCTTTTGTTTTTGGTGAAGATCGGTTGAGGGAAAGGGGTAGTTTACCTGCAACGTTTTTTTAACAAGGGTATTTTCTATGGCAAACGATAACAGCCGCAAATTCAAACAGAATCAAATAATGTTTTGCATACAGCCCTGATTTGTAGAGTACTCAAGACCTATTGTTTTTGGTGAAGATCGGTTGAGGGGAAGGGGTAATTTACCTGCAACGTTTTTTTATCAAGCGTATTTTCTATGGCAAACGATAACAGCCGCAAATTGAAACAGAATCAAATAATTTTTTGCATACATCCCTGAATTGTAGAGGTCTCAATGACTTTCGATTTTGGTGAAGATCGGTTAAGGGGAAGGGGTAGTTTACCAGCAACCTTTTACGTTTTAACAAGAGTAAAGTACTTGAAAATTTATTTAAACTTTTTGAAACAATGGTAATTGTTAAAAATAAAATAATTTTGTTGCCAGGCAATAAAATTATAATTTTTTCATTTTAATGTAATATAATATTTTTCATTTAATACAGCAATAAAAAGGCAGGTAAGACACAGCCTGGCTGTTTGGCTGAAAATGATTTTAAATATAAATCTTAGAATATGGAAGTCATGTATGGTTCTCCATACCGATATTTTCCATAGTAGACGATAACAGCCGCAAATTCAAACAGAATCAAATGATGTTTTGCATACAGCTTTGTATTGTAGAGTTCTCAATACCTATTGGTGTTGGTGAAGATCGGTTAAGGGAAAGGGGTAGTTTACCAACAACATTTTATGTTTTAAGAAGGGTAATTTTTTATATGACGAACGATAACTGCCGTAAATTCAAACAGAATCAACTAGGTTTTTGCATACCTTTTTGAACTAAAGAGAACTCAAGGTCTGTTGATTTTGTTGAAGATCGGTTAAGGGAAGGGTAGTTTATCAGCAACGTTTTATGTTTTAAAAAGGGTAATTTTTTTATGACGAACGATAACTGCCGAAAATTAAATGAGAATAAAATAATTTTTTGCACTCTTTCCTGAGTTGCAGAGAGCTCAAGGTCTAGTGATTTTGGTGAAGATCAGTTAAGGGAAAGGGGTAGTTTACCTGCAACATTTTATGTTGTAACAAGAGAAATGTTTCCATGACGAACGATAACTGCCGCACATTCAAACAGAATCAAATATTTTTTTGCATGCTTCCCTGAATTGTAGAGGACGGAAGGTCTGTTGATTTTGGAGAAGATCGGTTAAGAGAAAGGGGTAGTTTACCTGAAACATTTTATGATTTAACAAGAGTAAAGTACTTAATTTTTATAAATAAAGTATCCTGATAAGAAGCTCATAGTAATCCACTGTAGGAAACGTAGATGAAATATCTATAAATGAAGAGGTTACGTGAACGGGGTGGGGGTAATTTTCTATTATTAAAAATTATAGTTGAAGGTGGAGGGGAGAATTTTTTATATGTGTACTACGTTATCGGTACCAAAGAAGTAGTTTTTTGTTAAAATTGCTTCCCGGGCTCTTGAGCCGTAGTTCAATGTTTTCTGCAAAACCAAACTTTTCGGCAGTGCCATCGACTGCCATCATCGGTGAAAATCGAGTGCGAAAACGTGAGGTGGTATACGTTAGTGACCACAGTACTGTGGTTAATGCTGAAGCAATAAGTAGAAAGACGTAGTTTCTATGGAAATATTTCATTTCGAATATGATTTTAAATATAAATCTTAGAACATGGAAGTCATGTATGGTTCTCCATACCGATATTTTCTATGGCAAACGATAACTGCCGCAAATTCAAACAGAATCAAATAATTTGTTGCATACAGCCCTGATTTGTAGAGTACTCACGACCTATTGTTTTTGGTGAAGATCGGTTGAGGGAAAGGGGTAGTTTACCTGCAATGGTTTTTTTTATCAAGGGAAATTTTTTTTTTTTTTGGCAAACGATAACAGCCGCAAATTCAAACAGAATTAAATAATGTTTCGTATACAGCCCTGAATTGTAGAGTTCTCAAGACCTATTTTTTTTGGTGAAGATCGGTTAAGGGGAAGGGGTAGTTTACCTGCAGCGTTTTTTTATCAAGCGTATTTTCTATGGCAAACGATAACAGCCGCAAATTCAAACAGAATCAAATAATGTTTTGCATACGTCCCTGAATTGTAGAGGTCTCAAGGACTTTCGATTTTGGTGAGGATCGGTTAAGGGGAAGGGGTAGTTTACCTGCAAACTTTTACGTTTTAACAAGAGTAAAGTACTTGAAAATTTATTTAAACGTTTTGAAACAATGGTAATTGTTAAAAATAAAATAATTTTGTTGCCAGGCAATAAAATTAAAATTTTATCATTTTAATGTAAATTATGTTTGAGTTAATATCTTTATATATACAGTGGAACTTGGTTATTACGGCCTCGGCTGTTACGTCAACTCGGGTGTAACGTTATTTTGTCATAAGTCCGGTCAAACTGATATATTTAACATTATAAAAATTCCCGGTTTTAACGTCACTAAATATTGTACTACTCTGTTATAGCGTCAAATATTTCTCAGATATTTTACTCTAAATTTCATATAAACGTATATATGTGTGCGCGCGCGCTAGCCCATGGCTACAGACATACATTGTATGCAAGCGATAAGCACTGTAACAGGACTGCCAGCGCCAGCCATTTTACGTGCTCCAACGGATGGCTAGATCGATTTAAGGCCCGACACTCGATTTCCTTTGCAAAAATTTGTGGTGAGGCAAAATGCGTAGATCTGAACGTTACAGGCGATTGGGTGCGTAACACTTGGCCAGAAATTAGACGATCATATAAAGATGAAGACATCTTTAGTGGACATGAAGCCGGAATTTTTTATAAATTAACTCCAGATAAGACTTTCAAATTTAAAAATGAAAAGTGCGTTGGTGGGAAGCTCTCTAAACAAAGAGTTACAGTTTTTGTTTGTGCGAACATGACGGGAACCGAAAAAAGGAAACTTTTAGTTATCGGGAAAAGTTTGCATCCTAGATGTTTTAAAAACATCAAAAAACTTCCTGTAAGTTACACTGCCAACATAAAAGCGTGGACGACTTCTTGTATTTTTGAAGATGACTTCTGTACGTGTGTATGTCACTGAACTCCTCCATGTATAAAATAATATATCGTTCGTGGCAGGTAAGCATATCTCAGTTATGTAATGTTTACGTTTCCATTTTATTATTATGCCTACAGCAATAAAAAGGCAGGTAAGACACACACACACACACACACACAATTCACGTTATTTCTGGCCTCACTCATGTTTATTTTCTTACATTTGCCCGCTTTTTATTTTCTCAGTTATGTACTGTTTACGTTTCCATTTTATTATTATGACTACCGCAATGAAAAGGCAGGGAAGACACACACACACACACACACACACACACACACACAGTTCGCGTTATTTTTGGCCTCATTCATGTTTATTTTCTTACATTTGCACGGTTTTTAAATGGAAAGTGCCGAACCCATACCAACATAACGCATGCAAGCCGAAAAAGTGTCCAGCGTGGATAGCGATTTCCTTCCTGTGGATCGCTGGGCAGTGTAACTGCACGTGTTTACAGAGGAACGATTCATAGACAGACTTTTCGTCTTTAGGGAATATTTAGGTAATATTTCATTTCGAAAATGATTTTAAATATAAATCTTAGAATATGGAAGTCATGTATGTTTCTCCATACCGATATTTTTTCATGTTTTGAGTGTAGTAGAATCAGAATCTGCAATAATCTCGAACACGATTTTTTTTGCCATCACCATACTTCCATTCCTTAAGGAATATGGAAGTAAAATACATTTCCTTATATGTTTACAGTGTCAGAAAAAAGTTTAAGACCACCTACGGTATTAAAAAAAAATTATTTATTTTCAATATATTTATTTTATCAGAAGGTTGTATAAAAATTGTTTGTGTTAAATTACCATATCTAATAATCAACGGGACTTTCTATTGCCTTGAAATATGCCTTAATCCTGTCAGGCATTGAGTGGATCAGGCAAGACGTTTTTCACTCTTCACTGGTAATTTGTTGCCATAAGGTACTGACTGCCAGTCTCAATTCTGCTCCATTCCTGGGCCTTTGCTTTGCCAATCGATAAGTAATTGTGTTGTTAAGATTCTCTATTGGATTGGAGTCTGGACTGCATGGTGACAATGAAAGCAGCTCAACATCTTGGATACTGAACCATTTCCTGTTAGCCTTGGATTAGTTGTATTGGTAGTTGTCTTGCTAGTAGAAGTAACTTTTTCCAAGGAGTGTCTGAGCAGAATGAACCAACACTTCCTCCACAGTTTTACAGTATTTCCCACTGTTCATTGCACCTTACACTCTCCAGGCCCCTCAGATGTGATAACAACCTCAGACCATTACAGTATCACTACCTTGATGGATTGCCAGGTTAACACAGACTGGAAATTTTTTTCTGTTTTTGTCCTGTGAACTCTGTCAGAAAATAGCTCAAAACTACATTCATGTGTGAAACTTATCCTCTCCCAGGCTTCTTTAAGCCACCCTAAACATTCTTTGCAAAACTGAAGTTGTTGCTTTTTGTAATTATTATTTATTAGAGGTTTACGGATTGCAAAATAGGAACCTAGGCCTGGCTTATTCAATCTGTTATTCTGCTGTTTCTATTGTTTTTATAAAGTCAAAGCAACTTATGAAGATGTATGCCTTGGACAACCTGCCCTAGGAAAGTTAGTTAAACACATGTTTTAGACACTGCTAGAACATTACCTATTTGCCTTTATGATTCACCAGACTTTATTTGCCACTTAATCCCATCTGATACTGATTTTTCTCCATATTGTCTCTAACACAAAATGCATTCACCAATAACCTTAAAGTGAATAGCCATAAGAACAAAAATTAGATGAGTAGAAGAAAAAGAATACCGGTAAGCACTATGTTCCAACCCACTTCCATAGACATGTAAAATAAAATATTGTCACCACATAAAAATGTGGGAAATTTTAATCATCCTTAAAATAAAATTTATTTTTGTTTAATTTTCTGTTATAATTTCAAAATGTTTAATCCCTTAAAAATTTCAGTAAAATTTAAAATCAGTCCTTATTTTAAAAAATTTGTTTCATACCATTTATTTAAAAGAGAAACATAAATATTGTCTGTAGAAATAAAATATCATAGCTCTGCATGCAGCCATTTTGTAACTAAAATTTTTTTTGTCTCTTACGGTAATTATGGTAAATGTTTAATTTTGTAGGTAAGCCTAAATCTTAAAAATAGCCAATCTTTTGAACCAGTTGACCCTTATGAATTTTACTTTGACCAAAATCTTTCATTTTCAATGTAGATTATTGTAAACATTTTAGTTTGTTAATACAATAGCAAGTTTAAGAGCAGCAGATAATATAGTTTGTGCTTTGTAGGGGTGATCTTAAACTATTTTATGACACTGTATTAATAAAAATGTTCTTACTCAACACAAATAAATTTTATAAAACAGCAACTATGTTATATTTATAACACACACACACACACACACACACACACACACATATGAGAGTGCAAACTATTGAAACAGGTATTATAAACTTACATTATTGAAAAAAAATGTATCCTTGATATATTCAGTGAACAGGGGTGAAAACCAATATATTGATTAAAAGATCCTGTATAATGTTTGATAATATTAAAAAGAAGATTATAGAAAAAACACAGTTTTACAAAAAGAATGGTGGTATCTTGGAACAGAAAATATAAAAGAGGAAGTGTAGATTAGGGAATTATAAAAATTGGGAAGCAAATGGAATTATTTATTCACTATATGCTAGACATTCATTTGAATAGAATAAATAACCAATGAAAAGTTGGGGGGCATTTAAAGTCACATGTAATATGGAAGAAAAGAAACTGAGAGAAAAACTAGGGATGCTTAAAGAAAAGAAGAAAGTATCTAAATGATTTAAGTAATGTTTTGACATCAATCTATTGTAAAAATGTTTTCTTTATATCAATTCCAATAAATAAATCTTGTGTTTGTTTACAGATTATGTTATTATATACTTTGGAGCATGCAAGAAGTGATGTAACTGGACCTGACTGTACTGATGATGTATTGTCTCTGGTAGACATGCAGATAATTCCTGGCAATTAATTAACTTTTTTACACATTAAATACCATAACACACACACACACACACACTTGTACAATGGTGGTTTATGTATGTATATGAAACTTAGTAGTATGTCTAGGAGAACAAAATTTAGAAGTATCAAGTTATAGTCTTTCATTTAAATAAAATTTCCAGTTTTAATTATGTGTTAATATAATGGCATATTCTTGGATTTCGAAGTCCATGATGTGTCCATTACTTAACTAAATATAATTATTTCACTACCGACTCGGAACACAAAGTTTTCTACATAGGCCAGACAGGATGTAGCTTCAAACAAAGATACATTGAACACACAAAGGTACTACACTATACTACAGAATCCACCTTTGCAAACCACCTCATTGAAGCAAACCACACATACAAAAACATCAACAATAACATGGACATTCTACACGTACACACAAAAGGCCGAAAACTAGACACTCTACAACAATTGGAAATATACAAACTCACGAAAACAAATAAAAACGACATCCTAAACGAACAGACACAATTCAAATCACACGCATTATATGAACATATCAACCCTACACACACAATATCGATCTTTCAAAAGTCGATACCGTCGCCAACAACAAGACGGACAGTGCTCCCAGCGGCAGCCTCTGAAGAAGCTTTTTAAAAGCGAAAACTGGTTCAGGCTATAAGGTAAAACTTTTACGTTTTTACCCATAAAAAACTTTGTATTCTGAGTTGGTAGTGAAAAAATTATATTTAGATAACTGCATATGTAATGTTTAAAGGTATCAAAAGTAAACTTACTGAACCTATGTCAATATAAATTTACATCTTAACCAGACTTGTAACAAGGAATTTTCTATGGGGACATAGTCTACATGGGCATTGTAGAGCTGAATTTTTCTATGGTGGCAGGTACTTTATAAGCAGGAGAAGACACACTGTCAATAGTAGGGAATTCATCAGTTCGAGCCTACTGTCTAAGTTATATGACAGCAGCTAGGAAGCTGGTGCCTTATGCCTTGTTAAGGTACACCTTGTAGGTTTCCTATAAGATGTTGTTGGAATTCTACATAATGGGCGAGAGGTTGTAACCCTCTTGCCTATGCTCAATGATCATGATAATAAACATTATGACAACTTCTTGTTTTGAAATAATAATGGCAAAATGGAGTCCAGTAAGTTACTCATTCTAAAAGACAAAACATTTGATACCAAACATACATTCATTTGAATGTATGGTATTCAGGGGCGTATTTACAGGGGGGATGAATGGGACCAGACCCCCCCACCCAGAGGGTCAAAAAAGTTGACAAATTTTGTTATGCCTTAATTTTGAGGCTTATTTATTACTTTTTTTAAGCTGTGTACGCTAATATAGTAGTAACTCTTTTACTTTCATGATCCGTAAGGAAATGGAAGTATGGTGATCGCGAAAAAAATAGTGTTCGAGATAAGGGATGATTCTGATTGTACTACCCTCAAAACATGAAGAAAAGTCATTTTCCAAAAAGTGTCTGTGTGTAAAATGTTGTCTATAATGAACAATAACTGCTGCAAATTCAAACGGAATCAAATGATTTTTTTCATATGTGGCTGAGTTGTAGAGGACTCAAGGCCTAATGATTTTGGTGGCGATTGGGTTAATGGGGACGGGTAGTTAACCTGCAACGTTTTACGTTTTAACAAGAGTATAGTAGGCCTACTTAAAAATTCATTTAAACTTTTTCAAACAACAGTAATTGTGAAAAATAAAATAATTTTTTTGCCAGGCAATAAAATTATTATTTTTTTTTTTTAATTTAAATCATCTATGTGTGAAGATATATCATTCCTGGCAGGCAAGAATATCTTAATTATGTAATGTTTTCATTTCCAAAGTTGTATTATTGTGATTACTGCAATAAAAAGGCAGGCAGGACACACACACACACACACACAATTTGCGTTATTTCTGGCCTCACTGATGTTTACTTTTCTTACGTTTGCAAGCTTTTTAAATGGAACAAAACCCACACCAACACAATGTGTGCAAGCATGAAAGCATGGACAGTGATTTGCTTCCTGTGGATCGTTGGCCAGTGTAACTGCACGTGTTTACA
This sequence comes from Magicicada septendecula, assembly GCA_034769895.1. Classification (NCBI taxonomy): domain Eukaryota; kingdom Metazoa; phylum Arthropoda; class Insecta; order Hemiptera; family Cicadidae; genus Magicicada; species Magicicada septendecula. The sequence continues at coordinate 62,703,314 of CM068371.1, read as the reverse complement.
GAGGAATGGTTCATAGACAGACTTTTTGTCTTTAGGGAACGAATTCTCTGCAAGATGCTCAGGGTTCATGAGTGACTCCGGACCACTCCTTCTTTTCTGCATGTTTGTTCTGTGAAACGTACACTGTAGATTCACAGCTTTACTCTGAGCACCACTCCATAGGGAATATTGAAAATTTTTGTCCACGGTAGACCCTCATACACACTAAAACCTGCTCTGATGTTTTCATTACGGGAATCATAATATTAAAACTTTGCAAACTTGAGCACTACTTAATGGAGATCAAACATTAACTTTTACAAGCCATTAATTTTATCCATACTTTGAAGCAATTAATGTTTTAATAAATTAATATGATCTGCGTACTTATTTCTATTATAAGAATTACAAACTAATATGTACATGTATGTATGAATGAAAAATATATAAATATTTTTCTCCTCTGGAAAATTGTTTGCCCCTCCTGGAAAATATTTTGACCTCACTGATGGCTAGTTATTTACCAGCCTATGTAGGATGTAGTGTTAAGACATGCATTAGAATGGCAGGTGTTAAACAAATAGAAGACACAAACGTATTAAGGAACAAATGTTTTTCTGTGAAATTTATAATTATATGGATGAATAGAATCATCACTCAGGAAATCAGAAGACGAATGGAAAGAAAGAAAGACTCGATTTTAAAATAGAAAAATTACTAGTATGGTATTGACAGGAAAGACTTTGATAACACTACAGACATCATTCACCCTCGGCCAATAACACACAGCAGGAGTCTAAATTCATTACAGGAATCAGATCACAGCATCCTTTGGCCAGCTCTTTGTTCAACCTACAAACATTTCATCCAAAAGTACAGTCCTTCCTCATGAAGGTTGGTGATAGTCTTCACCCATCTGAAATGGGGTACCATTTTACCTGATACGTAATTTCTTCAGAACTCAAGCATCCACTTATTTTATGTTTTGTCACCATATATAGCTTTGCTTCTCGTCAAATATATATTATAGACACAACATAAAATTTTTCACCTGTCATGTTTTGGTTGTAGAGTAAAGAACGTAAGTTTTCGTGGCTCCGTGCTCAGCGCATCTATCAACAAATATTAGTAGCAGGCACTAGTCCTTCATTAGTCTTTTTGCTTGGAACAGATAATGAAAATTACATCTCAAAGTCACCCTATAACATATGCCTCTTGTTAAATGAGGAAGCAAGTTCTTAGGGTTTAACTTAACCATTTGCATTTATCTGTCTGTCTGTCTAATTAATTGGGATATGTTTCATGATAACTTTTGAACGCATCAACCAATTTTCATAAAACTTGGCACACATGTCCACACTTTACTCTACAGAACCTTGTTGTTTTTTAGATTAACCACCGCAAAAATAGGACGGTGAGTCAGAATTGTGAAAACATCGTAAAATCCCAAGTGGGTATCAAATTGAAGGGAATTTAAACCACAATCTGAATATAGTATTCATGTTTTAAATTTTTAAAGTTTTTGGCCGTCAAAACCTGAAACATTGGTGAAATTTTTTATAAAATCATAAAAATTCATGTAGTATATTAAGTTAAAGCAATTTTGACTAAAATCTGAATGTAATGTTAGGTTTTAAAATTTCAAAATATGTGGACTTTAAGAACCAGTAAAGAGATCACAGTTTTTTAAGTGAAAATCCAACTGGGGTGTCATTAAAACAGTGCCGGATCTAGGGGGGGGGGCAAAAGGGGGCAAGCGCCCCGGGCGGCGGCAAAACGAGCTGTAGGTAAAAATTAAAAAAAAACTAAGAAAATTTTAAAATCACTGATTGAAATTAAATAAAAAAATTTAATCGGTCATAACAGACCACCAAAATTTGTAAAAAAAAAAATTGGCAGTCGGGGGACTGGCCGACAGAAGTGAAAACTTCAAAAATTATAAATATAAAAAAAAGTTGGGTGCGTGTACCTATTAACGCGCGTTAGAAGTTATACACGCATTTGAAAAACCAATGCATGTATTTAACTAAGAACCGTTTTATATTCCGATTATTCGATCATACGGTTAATTTACTTGCACTTATTTAATAAACAAGAAAAGAGAGCTGTCTCTGGTATAATCGGGCCTCAACACCGAGTAAACCCGAACGTCGGTCTCGGCTCGAGAGCCGAGTAAACCCGAACGGTAGCGTAACGAAATTGTAAGTTTTCTCTCATGGACTCTCATGCAAACAAAACGTGAGTGAGTCATCCTCTTCCCCTCTTCCGCTCCCCATTTCACCAAAACAACAAAAATATCACGCCACTGTCAGTCTGCAGTTGCAGTCAGTAGTGATCGGGAAGTGCGTGTAATTGTTTATACGAGTTAGTGAGTTGAATATTGCAGTCCGTGTTTAGTGACCCAGTGAAAATAAATTTATTTCAGATATATTCTATTCGTTACAATCATTATCATTATCATGTTACCTCGAAAACGGCTGTCGTGGGCTGAGTATAGAAAGAGAGCTGAATTACGTACTAAAAAAGCGAAACAAAGTGGTAACGCGATGTCTAGTTGGCTAAAAAAGTCTACAGAGGACACTGACCTTGACGGATTAAAACATGAAAACCAGTCTGATTCAGATTATCAAGGTGAAGATGAAGCTAGCGTAGGCTTCGTAGAGCCTTTAACTGAAACGACTCTTGCAGAACCTATCGATGCGGTCCTATTCGATCCTTCAAAGCCTAGCTGTTCGAATTTGGAAGACAGGCCAGTTGAAAACTACCTCCATATTAATAGTTCAACTGGAGAAGAATCTGTATCAAGCTTGACATTGACAATTGATCCGTCTGAACCAAGAACTTGGCCTACTCATGACAAAATCAATGACAGTGTTCGTTGTTTTTTAAGCGCTGAGACGACAAAATTGGTAACAAGTTTTCCCAAATGCATCGAGTTTCAGTCAACAGAAAGGGAAGGTCGACACTTAACAAATTCAGCTTGGTACAAAGAGTTGCTCAAAAATGAGAAAGTTGAAAGGACTTGGTTAATGTATTCTAAAAAGGACAACGCACTTTTTTGTATTCCATGTAAGCTGTTTAAGAGCCCTGAAACTTTAAAACCGGGAATGTAGGGCCTACTCATTACAAACAAGCGGTTTAACGAATTGGAAAAAAGCATTAGAAAAGCTTTGCCAACACGAAATTTCAAAACTGCACAAGGAAAATTTTGTTAAATGGAAGACCTTGATTAAATCAATGAACAATGAAAATTTCGGCATTAGCAGTCAACTGGGAAATGCTATTGAAAGTGAAAAATTAAAATGGAGGGAAATTTACGTGTAATTATTGATGCTATCCTCTACCTGGCATGTAACTCTCTTCCACTTAGAGGCACAATAGAAATAGAAACTCAAAGTAAACTGACAATGTCGTTTACTTCTAAAGAGCAGGGCAATTTTTTTGAACCTGATTGTTTTGCTCTCGAAACACAACGCAACTCTGAAGGCAGCATTGGAGGAACGAAGAAAAGGGCAAGTGTCTTACCTTTCCAAGACAGTACAAAATGAAGTAATTGAAATGTTGGGTGACTGTGTCCGGAATAAAATACTCACCGATGTTTTGCAAGCTAAGTGTTATACAATAACGTTTGACTGCACCCCAGACGTTTCTCATACAGAACAAATGAGCCAGGCCATTCGCTATGTTACGAAAAACAACCAAGATGAATATGAAGTTAAAGAAAGTTTGTGGGAAAACAGGTGAATATTTGACAGATACTATTATTAGTAAATTAAAAAAAGATGGATTAGAAATAAAAAACTCCCGTGGCCAATCGTATGACAACGGTTCAAACATGAGTGGTGTCTACAAGGGTGTACAAGCAAGATTTCAAGAGACTAATCCACGGGCTGTGTATGTTCCATGCATAGCTCATTCTCTGAATTTGGTTGGACTGAATGTCAGTTTCTGCTGAAACTTCTAACGTGTTTGGAGTGGTTCAAAGACTTTATACATTTTTTGTATCTTCACCTCAAAGGTGGGAAATAATGAAAACTAATACTAAAACTAACTTAAAAGGAACAAGCCAGACTAGATGGTCCGCGAAGTCTGAAGCTGTTCATGCAGTTGTTAAAAACATTAATGGAGTGATTGAGGCTCTAAAAGTGCTGAAAGAGGGGCAGAATCCCACCTGAAACAAAGTCAGAAGCAGAAAGCCTCTTACATGCTGTTCTCGACTTCCGATTTCTCTTGTATCTGGTAGCATGGGCCGAACTATTGAAAGAAGTTAATAGAGTTAATAAAGAAATTCAAAAAAATGACGTAATTCTTTCAAAGTCACTTGATATGCTAAAAGGCTTGACAAAGACGATGGAATGTTTGAGGAAAGAACCAAATTTTTGGTTACAAACTGCTAAAGAAATTGCAGAACGTATCGGCATGGAGCCAACTTTGACATCACATCCTAAAAAGAAACGCTTGCCAGGGGAAATTATGGAAGATCAGGTGAGGTCATTTTCCCCTGAAGAAAGATTTTTCCATTCTATAAAAGAAGTAGTCGATGTAATAACGACTGAGTTGAAAACCAGGATGGGAAGTGCCAAAAACCTCAACGAGAGTTTTTCATTTCTGACTGGGAGAGGTCTGTGGGAACTCACTGACAAAGACTTGAAAACTCGATCAAGAAATTTGGCCATTGCATATCCAGAAGACTTAAGCAAAGATGAATTGAGGTATTGGTTTTTCGAGACCACGTAACTGAAACAGACTCCAAAGAATTCAATGTGAGATGTTATTTAACTCATTAAATATATGAATATATAAACTTTACTTCCACCTACCTGCAAAGTTTCGGTTATCTGGGTCCAGGATCCTTCTCGTACGAACGTAAGATACAAACGTGTTTCACAGGTTAGTGAAACAACTTACTCTACACATTCTATGAAGAGAATTCATGATCTTTTTAATGTTTTAAATGTTTAATAAATTTTAACAAATTTTACTCATGCTTTCGCATATTAAACAACATTGAAATGGTTTCTTCTTCTCGTTATACCTTACAGTTATGCAATTTCTATTCTATCTTCGTCTACTAGTTTACCTTATTTTAAGTCATACTTACACAGCCCAGCCTGCCCATTCTCACATTCACTCAATTAATTTTAATACACCCTCCCCTGATCATTTTAATTACCCCTAGACATGTTGTGTAATACTCCCGGCCGGCAACGTGGTTTTCGATCGATCTCACTATTCACGTTTTCATTGATTTGTGTGTCCAAAACTAACTGTATCTGTTATACACTGAAAAATATTAGCCGCTGCCACATAATTTCAACGGGTGGTTCACTTTTTACTTGAAATCGAGAAATTTAAGAGAGCCCCATAGGGCTGATGTCTGGCCAGACAACGTCTTCAAGTGAAACTGGGAAGAGCCGCTATACTTGCACGGCCAACTGGATACTTCGTTTTTTTTTTTGATGGAACACAAAGCCTGTTGTTTCGTCGTCGTTCGTAATTTCTATTTAAGCCATGTAAAAGTTTGCCAGAGTATCATAGTAGATATTTGTGTGGCACTGGCTGACGTCACTAAATAGGCAGTGACTTAGCCACATTTCCTTCAGCACGGATTGTAGGTCTCACAAAACTTCGTCTCTGCGCCATTTTCGATAGCGTCGGTTGATCTGCTTAGCGTCCCCGCCCGCGCACATGCTCGTATAGTTCTTGGAAACTTGAGGTGGCTACATACCTCAACTGATTGCACAATGCTATTACGTCTTGCCTTTGTTCTAAACTGTTCCATTCACCACGTGGTCTGTCACAATGGGATTAAATTCTACAATATATTTTTATGAAACCCCAAAAATGAAATAAAATAAAAATACCCACATTTTTGACACGTTACAAATGCACTTGACCTACTCAAAAGAGGGATCTTTGCGACGCATTCCCCAATGTTTGTGTCACATTGAGGATTTATTCTACCCTACCAACAACATCTGCTGGCTGTGAAAGAAGCTTCAGTAAACTGAAAAAAACTATTTAAGATCTTCGATGTGTATTAAGAGAGACTATCTAACCTTTCAATATTATCCATAGAAAGTGATATTGCTAATTCAATTAATTACGAAGATGCAATAAATTCATTTGCTGAAAGAAAAGCAAGAAAAGTGCCACTTTAAAAGTGTACAGTTTATATTATTAAAACAAATCAAAACTCAAAATTAAATTAAATTTGTTTAATCTGTTCAGTTACATAAACTAAACTAAATTTAAAACAACATAGTGAAATTATTTTCAAGAGTGTTTTTATACTGAATTGCTATATTTTATAATGTTTACATCTCACAGAATTTTGAAAATTATGATTTAACTAGGCTATACTAGAGAGGGTAAAGTTGTTGAAAATATACAACGTTAAGTATTTTTCTTTAAAAAGTATTGGAAAATAATTAAACTTAATTAATAAACCCAATGTTTTAAATTCTGTAAATAAATTTCTGTACATATTATTTATTAAAAATCATTTTTTTCCTTTTCACTCGAAACGCAAATTTTAAACGTTTAACAGTTCAAAATATGGAGAGGGTGGAAAGGGCAGCAAAATTTATCTTTGCCCCCCCAAAGAAAAAAACCTAGATCCAGCACTGCATTAAAAGGAATTGTAACCCAAATCCTAATGTTCCTAATTGTTTGCGTTTAGTGTATGATTGTGTGCTCTACAGTTGTTATGTTACTAAAGAACTATTAGAGTAATCAGGATGTAATTTTTCCTGAAAATTGTCTAATATCGAAATTTATGTAATAATAAATGTACTCCGTTCGAAACAGTGAACAAGTTCTGGGAACATACTAGTTAATCATAATGAGACAAATATATTTAAAAAGAGTCTGATATATGAACACACAAATATTGTAAAACAGTTGAACATGTAATATAACCTACACTTAATTTTTGAGCTAAGCAGAAGCAGGCCTACTCCAGAATTAGACGCTGTGAGCACACTACTGGTTAAATATCAGACAATGAAGCATGTGCTTTGAGATGCGTCATCAATTGTAAACAAGAAGTCACAAGGCAGATTGAAAAGGTTAGTTTATCTATTCATACAAGTGAATTAGATACCACTGAAAATATGTATGCTAAATTGCCTTTCATTACATAAATAAGTTTATTAAATTTCAGAGACAATAAAATAACACATAAAATCAAAATGTACGGTAGTTTTAAACTGAAACCAAATCAGTTGGCCTGTGGATCGAGACCTAATAAAATACTGAAGAAATAATTGTACTGAAGGTAAGATTAGGGTGCACTTTATAATTAATTAAATCAAACAACGGTTTAAAATAATAACGTTAATGGATTTTATTTCTGACACAATGTATACACTATGTACTGTGGGATGTGATTTGTTGTGTAACATACTGGTTATAATTTGTCTGAATACACTCTCAACTTCCAGTGAAACAGATGATTTATAATATCAGTGGCGTATCTAGAATATAAATATTTATATCACCCTCAAACTATTTGCATGATTTATACATTTTTTGGGCTAATTATGGGGTAGTCGTTTAATTTAATGTTATTTTCAAGTCACTTAATCTATAAAAATTAGGTAATCGCTAATAAGGTATCTTATTCTTCAAAATTAAGTACTTTACTTGATATCAGCAAAGAAATTTTTTAAAAATCACCCCCTCCCCCTTCAAGTAACCTCTTCATTTATAGACACATTATTTACCATTTTATAGTGGATTAATATGACTTCATTTTCAGGGCAACTATTTATCAAAATTAAGTACTTTACTCTTATTAAAACACAAAACAATGCAGGTAAACTACCACTCCCCCTTAACCAAAAAACCCTGTTTTTGATATTTTCACTTTTGTTGAGTAATAGTTTCATTATATGTAATTACAGTAGAGCATCGATTATCCGAACCTCCAGGACGAGGGCCCGTTCGGATAATCGATATTTTGGATAATAGATTGTAAATTGAAAACATTATTTCTCTTTACAAAAACAAAGGTTTTTATTACAAAATCATTTCTAACATACTGTTATATAATTATAGCAACCTGTATACTGTACTGTAATGTACGAGGGTTATTTTTTTTTCAACTTCCAATAGACCAATAAACAGACACATGAATGACATCAATAATTTTATTATATACAAAAGTTTCATATATATGTAAACTACTTTATGTAGTCACCACCATTGTTGAGGCACTTATCATAGTGAGGTACCAACTTTTCTATGCTCATGTTGTAGAATGTTCGCGCCTGAGTAGTCAGCCAATATGTCACACTTGACTTTAACTCATCATTATAGTCAAACCGCTGCCCACCTAACCACTTCTTCAAGTCAGTGAACAAATCCTAGTCACTTGATGCCAAGTCTGGGCTATAAGATGGGTGATCAAGGGCTTCTCACCCAAATTCATGAAGCAGGTTTTGTGTGAGTGCAGCTGCGTGAGGTCATACGTTGTTGTGGTTTGGGAACCCACCGAGCACAGAATTTCCTATACCCAAGTTTCTGAGTAAGAATATCATAAAGAGCAGACCTAGAAATTTCAGGAAAATCAGCAGAAAGTTCAATAATTGTGAAACGATGGCGCTCTCGAACCATCCTGCCTACCTTTCAACAACATCATCAGTAGCCACTGACTTTCCTCCTTGCCCTCCTTCATCGTGAACATCAATTCGCCCTTCTTTAAATTTTTGACACCATTCCCGAACTGAACCATCACTCATCACATTTACTCCATACACATTACACAACCTTCAATGATTTTCTGTAGCACTATGACCTTCAGCTTGAAGAAATCTAATAACAGACCGAATCTCACACTTGGAGGCAATTTCAATTATAAGTTGCCATAATTAAACTGTTTTCACCACAGTAATAGACAAAATAAATATAAAACCAGTGGTTATAGGTTAGAACAAAGCCTCAAAAATATTAATCAACAATCAGATTGTTGCTGTGTCAACAGAACCAGGTTTGCCAACTCACCGGATGTTGAAAAAAAAATAGCCCTCGTATTACTAAGGCTAAAAATCATTGAATTGAAACTGAATATAATGAATAAAAACCAAAAATTAATTTAAACAAAATTAGAGTTTAATGACAAACACTGTACTATAAAATTAATTAAAACGCAGACACTTGGTGGCAGAGACTTCTGTCAACACAGTTTGTTTATCAATTGTAAATGTGTTTATCGAAGTTTGTTGATGTAAATGTGTTTATTGATTGTAAGGCTGTATAGCTACAGCGTTTATTTATTACTGTACAGTACCATAATAATTTACAGTATACAATTTTTTATGTTCAATAAATATCCAATACGCCTACACGTGTCCAATAAATTACTGTACAGTACAGTACATAATTGTACTTTTTATTCAGTTCGGATAATAGATCATTCGGTTAAAAGATGTTTGGATAATCGATGCTCTACTGTAATAAGGTATCTTATCCTTCAAAATAAAGTACTTTATTCGACATGGAAAAGGTAGCTTTCAAAAAATTACCCCCTCCCCCTTCAACTATCCTTTCTACAGTGGATTATTATGACCTTCTTTTTAGGATACTTTATTTATACTTTACTCTTGTTAAAATGTAAATGTTGCAGGTAAACTACCCCTAACCGATCTTCACCAAAATCAATAGGCTGTTGAGTCTTTACAACTCGGACACATATGCAAAAAATTATTTGATTTTTTGTTTGAATTTGTGGCAGTTATCATTCGCCATAGAAAAAATTCTACATACAGACACACACACATGGACTTTTCGGAAAATGACTTTTCTTCATTGTTTGATGATAGTATAATCAGAATCAGCCCTTATCTCAACACAATTTTTCTCGTGACCACCATTCTTCCATTTCCTTACAGACAATGGAAGTAAAAACTAACGTCTAGGTAACATAGAACTGTATGTATGCTCGAAAACATTGCGAGCACAAGAGCTGCTATCATACGCTAAACGTTCTGCCATACTGTTTCACATGGCTCATCGAATACCAGTGTTCGAAAAATTCTTCATAATAATTTAAACATGCAGCTGTACAAAATTAAAATATTTTAAACCTTAAGTGACTGGTAAAGTAAACCGTGTGACTTTTTGCCACCAGTTCTCATAAACTGTATGTTATAAATAACAGCGTAGACGTTATTCACAATGAGCTAATTAGTAATCAAACGTAATTCCATCTGAGCAGATATGTAAATAAACAAACCTTTTGGTATTGAGAGCCAAATAACCATCGAGATATGCTTCGAGAACCACTGCTGACACTGCTAAACTTACTGTATTGTGTGCAATAGCTTCCTTTGGTATAATCAGTCCTCACTTCTTTGAGGATGAGAATGGGAATTCTACTACTGTCACATCAGAGCAATATGTCCAAATGATAATGAATTTTTGTCTCCCAAAGTCGCTGAAAAGTCTGAAAACACACCAAACAGTATGGAGAGCAACCAGCCATAGGGCTAAGCGATCGATGGATGCAGTTTAACGACTTCAGGAGTAGCAACATTCCGTGGCCTGCGAGATTGCCGGCATGCCATTTATTTTATTGGGGATATTTTGAGAAAAAGGTGCATAATGATCCACCCGCATGAAACATCGAAACACTCAAAGTTGGTGTAATTTCAGTTCACATGTTACACTGTGTAATGGAAAACGTAAAAACTCAACTTCAAGAGTGTGTGAGTTGAATTTGTTGCTACATTCGGGGAGTAGTGTTCAAAAACTTGTAGTTTCTGCATCTAATTAAATGTTATTATGTATACTTTCAATTTAGTGTAAATGTTAATTTTACAATCCATAAATAAAAACAAAACTGAATTTTTAAAGTCACCCGTATCATTGACTGATCCTGTATTTTAAGAATTTTTTTTACAAATGTTTAAAGGAATTACATCATAGTGGAGATCATAGTATGTTATATTTCCTAAAAACACAAATTACAGGAATTAATTCTCACCATTTGTATAATAGTAAAGCATTTAGAAAAGAAAAATTAAAAAATTTTTAATTGTTGTAATTGTTAATAACAATAAGTTGTTTGTTTCTAGGCAATTGACAGAAATTAAATGAAATTATTTAGTTTAATTCAAACCAGCAATGATAACAGATTTGTCCTGTTGATGTCTCTGCAGATAAATTCAGTTTGTGGCTTCTTTACCCACTGTGAAATACTCCAGGTAATAGAATTTTTGCTACTCTGACTGTCAGGATTAGGATACGGGCATCACACTCACACACACCCGTTTGGTGGACGACACATGTCCTGTGTTGCAGTCTGTGTGTTGCGGGTCAGTGTAAGTGCGCGCCTTGCATTGACTTCAACACACACTCTGGTAAGCGTGCACATGTGTTGCCCGCGCTTACAGACTCACATCGCACCGCTGAGCCGACACATGTCCTGCAATGCAGTCTGCGTGTTTGGGATTAGTGCAAGCGCGCACCTTGCATTGACTCCAGCACGCACTCTGGTATGTTGCACACATGTGTGCTCACAGTGTACACACATGCTTCGTTGTTTTAATCGTGGCAATCATAGTAGTAAAATTTTGCAACTGGAGTATGTTCGCAATGGGCAAATTCAGCCAGGGTTGAACTTATTGTAGAGACAACATATAAAACTCAAAAACACATTACATGTTCTGGGTTATGATTTGACACAATAAATATATACATTTCTGGTGGATGAACAAGGACACCATGTTGGACTTATAATAAATATATTAACAGAAACTACAAATTTAAGTTTTCTTGTTACTTTATTTAACATATTTCTGTAATTAATAGTTTCCATATTCTTTAATAAATTTTTAAAGAAATTCTTTAATATATCTGTTTAATTTTCTGTTGTTGGTGTTGCTCCTATCGTAGAAGGTGGTGTCGTACAATGTAGGTTGTATTGTACAAAGGCTTACATGGCCAGTGTCATTTTGATTAAAATTATTTTCCAGGCTGTTTGGCCATGGTCCAAAGTTTGTGACAAAACCAGACATTAGTACTGTGGTCCTAACATATATCATCTCATGTTAGCATTTAATCGTATCCATTGAAGATGGCAGTCAGTGGCACTGCTGAAACATCTGGTTTTGTCACAAACTTTAGATCATAGCCAAATGCCCCGGGAAATAATTTTAATCAAAATGTAGGTTGTACTTTATAAAAGGCTTAACTTTAACACTTGAAAGTTAACTTTATGTAAAAGTTAAATTACATATTTTTAGTTTTCTTCTTCTTCTCCTCAACCCAGAGGTTAGTGGGCTTGCTTGCAATTTCTTACTTTACATAGATAGCCTCTTGATCACCACATACCTTCTTTCTTTTCTTACCCGAACTGTGTGTCCTACATGGGCCTGGGCCTTACCCTCCCACTGCGCCCTTGATCGGGGTAGTGAACCAGTTTGAATGGTATATCAGGTGCCTATCCAACCTTTCCTTTCCACAGTTGATCCAATCAAAATTTTTTTTAGTTTTATAAGCACATGAATGCTTAGAAGTCTCCTTTCTGCACTTACTTTAATACTGTCTTCCCACTTCAACCTGGGTTTGCCTCTTTTCCTTTTACTTCTGTTTTTAATTCCCACGCTCTTCTAGGGTATCTTCGATTTTCTATTCTACAAAGGAGGTTAAATATCTCAACTGTGAGCTTTGTGTCATATCAGTTAGAAGGATCATCTTTAAGTTCCTGCGAATAGTGAGGCTTCATATTAAATCTGTTACTATTTTAACAAAACATTTAATTTTATTCGCACACTTATACTGACAGTCACTTGGTGGAACCTTATTAACAGTTTTTCCACATTTATTCTGAAGAAACCTTTATGCCGTCCAGAATAAGTTTGTCAAATGTGCTCTCCACCTCGAATGAATGTTCACTAAACAATTCCAAATCTTATCAGAAGACGTACATCAAACAACTACTATCGTTAGAACTTATCACACATTTCAACTACTAAACAATCTATAATCGTCTTCAAGTGTAAGGTAAACTAGTACATTAAATACAAACTTAAGCCTATTCAAGATTGATTCATGCACTAACAAACGTGGATGGCAAAAAAAAAGAAAAACTATCTTCTACAAAGTTAAATACAACTACAGAAAAACTGTGTAAAAAGAACCGTTACTTACCCTTTAAGTTTGCTGGACAGACCGGGAAGCACCACCACACTGATACAAGTTTACGCATTGAACAACCTTGTGTCAATGGTGGTGCTTCTTGGTTCTGTCCAGTAGACTTAAAGGGTAATAGCGGTATGTAGGTAGAAGTTATGTGTAGTAAATTCTAATGATGATACTTGTCTGACCTAACCCTGCTGATAATGTTCACATACCACCGAAAGTTCAAAGATTGAACTCCAAATCTTTAAGTTTCCAATTTGAGAGTTATACTCTAGCTATTCTATGCCAATTCTTTCTCATTCTAATGTCTGTTAACTTCCAGTAATGTTGGAAACATTGTGGCAACAGCGATTCTTTACGTCTGCTCTCCGGTACCAGCGACACGGCGCGTGATACCTGAAGAATACGAGGCGAGCCAATCCAGGATCAGCAGCCGCCGAGACATGACCAACTACGTCTTCAGAGCGAGCCAATCAGCGATCCCAATTAGTGCATAAAACCCGGGCCGGCAGAAAATTTTACGCAGAAAATTTTCCAGAAGGTAGCTCGGAACTCAGATCCCGGGCGGTTCATCTCTGCGACGCACAACCGCACAGCCCAGAGCGAAAAAAAAAAAATTGTACGCACTTCATCGCCACGCCATCGGATGCACTTCATCTCTTTTCCTCTCTCGGTCGACATCGAGGCAGAGTCAGCCGGAAGGAACCGGTGTTCTTGCATCTCGCCCTCTAGTTCTGCGCCAGTGATGGATTTCGCTGGGCCGGCAGCCGACTCTACAACCGATGCCGAAAGAAGAGGAGGACTGCAGTACGCCACGAACAGCGGGCACAGCCGCCGAACATCTCAGCGTGGCACTACCAAGATCAGCATTCTCGCCACCAGGTCCTTTTTAGGGCCACCAAAAACACTAGAGTGTACGATTGGCGCCATTTGTCATGCGGCAAGCCTTTTGTCCGGTGACAACATATTAGGTCGTTCCCTGTCTTACCCCCTTCTGTATTTGATAACATGTACCGGTATTATAGAATATCTAAAGTACATGCTATTGCTATAAAGAATGTAATTAGGTTAATAATAGAAATTCCTTTACAATCTGCTAAAAGCCAATTTGAATTATTTGTTGTAAAATCGCTGCCATATTATGATAAAACACTAGCTCAATTTGTGACAGTGCATAGTGAATCAGTGTATCTCACCATATCTAAAAGTAGATTAAACTATGTGATGTCAAGCTACGAACAAGTGTTTCAGTGTATTCGATCACCGTATGGAGTTTGTCCCCTCAGCGTACCACTTGTACCGGCTTCCGAGAGCAACAGTTGTGCCTTCGCCATGTTTACTGGAGACGATGAGCAGAGTCATCGACTGTGTAGGAGAAAAGTGATGGCAAACTACAACCGACCTGTGATGTATGCTGGAAATAACGGCAATTTATGGATTTACAGTATGCCAAAACCTACCCGAGTAACGCTTCAATGCTATGCTTCACGCAATAGCTTAAAGGAAATAAGTCCGCAAACACAATTGTTAAGCGGCACCGGAATTCTTCTGAATACCCGAAATTGTCATGTATATTCAAAATACTTCATGTTACTCCCACGATCAAAGGGAAAAACTTTCACAAAAATTCAGACTAATCATGTGGTGATACCACTTATTCAAAACGTCCTAACCTTTTCTGAAGTAAAAACATTCCAGCCAAGTAACGAAACTTCAACTGATAATTTTACTGCAGACATACAAGAAATCCTAAATAATGTATCTGACCAAGTTGATACTATCTCGATAACCGAGCTGCAAAGGAAACTAGAGCTGATAAGAGCTCAGCGTAAACAAAGCTTTACGTCACTCTCATTCATAATAATAATCCTACTTATCTTCTTCCTAACCACAGGTGTAGCAGCATTTGTTTGTGGTATATGTCATAACGAAGCAATGCGGAAACTATGTACACATACTCCAGCCACTACGCCCACTCACCCAGTGCAGCAGACGGAGGTTATCTATGAGGAAATTCAGAGCACCCCCAGAGTTCGATTTGTACGAGGACCAGTGATTCCTGCTACTGGATCGTCTTGACTGCCACCGGTACACACCGCCAACAACAACCCCTCCCCCAGTGATCAGCGATAACAAGCAACACGCACACACAATAGTAAAAGCAGCAAACAACACGTGATTTAACCAGTTTAGTTTAGTGAATTGCTATATAAAAATATCTTGGTTGATTAAGTATGTAAGAAGGAACAGCCTAATAGAAAAAATATATGTAGTTTGGACTATGGGGACTATGAGAACTGTTAAAACATGAGAGAAACAGTTTAAGTTTACTTTTTGTATATGCTTAGTTATTTTATTATTAATTTGTTGTGTTACAGCACTCAGGACACCAGGATGTTGAAAAGCAAGGTACTCCGGTACCTTCCTTTTCAAAACGAGGGAGTGATGTAGTAAGGCGCAAAGTTTTATTCATTATTATAATTTTGGAATTAGATTTCTTTATTTTATCATGACTGTGAGAGAGTATGTTTAAATTTGTCTCACTGTGGTTACGTTTCAGTCGTTAGTAAAAACCACGAAAACCATAACTTCCTATGTTCCCAAGCTTGTACAGGAGGAAAGGACTCTTTTAACCTTTATACACGTCACATCGCCTTGAGTGACGACCTCTCTCCTGATTGGTTGATTAATGCTCCAGGAGGCCCAGTCCGAACCTTGTGTCCCAGGCGTGGTCCCCTAGTAACCAGAGTCTATAAAACTGACAACTTAGTGAGACTCATTCTCATTCTGTTCGTTTCGCTTTTGTTAGCAGTCTATAAAATAGCTAGAGGGGATGTGGGTTGCGTTTGTACTGTGTGCGTCTTGACGATGTCGACTACTTCACTCCTATTAACTACCGTGTGGTGTGCTGCGTGTTGTAAGTACTGAAAGATATTACGTGTTACAAGTGTTAATGAGTTAAAGGTATAAAGGGTAAAGAGTGTAATCAGAGTAATTTCCACTTTAAATGTTAAATAAAGAAGTTCTTATTGTAAAGCTAGAAGTTGTAACCAATCATTTCACACAACCCGCTCACGTTGCCTGTTAGTTTGTCAGCAATTCACCGCTCGGTCACGACATACTGTTACATAAAAATGTCGCCCTGGACGTGGGGCACGACATGCCTACATTTATGTATAAAAATTTGTTGCATAAATTCTTGCCCATGAACGTATGGCCCGATCCCCACCATTTAACTATTAAAATTTTTTTTTGTAGCTAAATGGTTGCTCTAAAAATAAGAGTGTGTTAAATAATAATAAAAAAATATTGTTACGACGGTCTACTCGATCGTCGTAGGTACAGTGGAAACAAAATAAGTACAAGACACCAATTAAGTCACTAATCACACCTTTAATTGTTATAGTAAAACAGTTCGTAATTAACAGCACAGTGTCTACAACAAATCAAATGAAATTGTTCATACGCAATAAAGTGTCCACTAATATTAAAACTCAACTGTATTACAATTATACCGTCCGAATACAAAACGCAACACTTCACTAATAACTACTTGAACGTACACCGTAATAACTCGAACCGCTCTGTAAATATATCGCACTAATACTCTCGAACCGCACAGTCAAAAATCTCGCATTGAACTGAAAACTACGGCCGCGACGCGATGTATTTATAGTTACGCTACACACACCAGAAGCTTCCAAACTGCGTCTTATCTCTCGCGAACTACGTAATTGCTGCGGCCTTGACACAGTCCGAGCGCCCGAGCGAAGGCTGGCAAAGTGCGAGAAAATTCTCGCAACATGCGTTTAGTAGCACGTACACCACACGCTTACGTCGAGATCTTTCTGGGACATTCGATAAACGCCTAGATTGTTCTACGCTGTCGTAGCACTGCCCCCTCCTTAAGCCTGTTCGTCCCGAACTGGCAAAGCGTCTTCGAAGTAATACTCGACCAGGCGATCTAGGTGGCCATCCTTGCGAAGGATAATTTTCCCGTTCTTCGAATTCAGTCTCGTGTGATCCGAACATCACGTTCCCAGGAATACGAATCTCCCGCCCAAACACCAATTTTGCTGGAGTCATGCCGGTTGTGTCATGTACTGATGATCTATACGCCATAAGGAATAGTGGTATACGTTGGTCCCAGTCTGTTTGGTTCTCGTCAACAACTTTCGAAAGATGCTGCTCAAGTGTCCTGTTGAATCTCTCAACCATCCCGTCCGACTGAGGATGCAGAGGCGTTGTCCTGGTCTTTCGAATTCCAAGTAGACGGCATAATTCTTTAAATACTCCTGATTCGAAATTTCTCCCCTGATCCGTATGGATTTCCATAGGGGCTCCATAACGGCAACAGAAGTTGTGAACTAACTGCTTTGCCACAGTGGTAACCTCCTGATTTGGAATTGCGTAGGCTTCCACCCACTTAGTAAAGTAGTCACCTACAACCATGATGTACCGGTTTCCATCGTCAGTAACTGGGAATGGTCCAGCAATGTCTATGGCAATTCTCTCGAAAGGTTGTCCAACGTTATACTGTCTCATTTTTCCCCTGCTTCTGGTTTGTGGGCCCTTGCTTGCAGCACATATTTCACACGTCCGAACCCATTCCTCTACGTCGTGGCGAAGATGAAGCCAATAGAATCGCTTCCGTATTTTGTCAAGGGTTTTGTTAACGCCAAGATGGCCTCCAGATGTTCCATCATGCATCTCCTTCAAAACAGACTGCACTTTACTTCGGGGAACTATCAACTGCATGACCACGTCTCGTCCATCTGCACTTTCCCAAGCCCTTTTCAGCAATCCGTTTTCTAAGGTGAGAGATTCCCATTGTGCCCAGTAGCCCTTCAGCACTTCGGAACCATGGCAGATATCTTGCCAATCCGGGCGGCGACCTTCCTCTTTTGCTGTCAAGATCGGTCCAATGTCTTCATCAGTCATCTGTTCTTGTCGACAGTCTTGTGTTGTCCAGCCATCAGCCAGGAAATCTACAGTGATGGCTCGAACATGTTCACTTGAGTTTTGTTCTTCCTTTCTGTGGCAATGTCGGCAGTCTTCCGGGCATGGTCTTCGTGATAAGCCATCTGCATTACCGTGCAGGCGCCCCCGCCGATGTTGTACCTTGAAGTTGTACTCTTGCAGCCGTTCGAGCCACCTTGCCAACTGTCCTTCCGGATTTTTAAATCTCAAGAGCCATGCAAGTGCAGCATGGTCGGTACGTAGTGAAAACTCTCTCCCATAGAGGTATTTATGGAAGTGCTCCAAAGCTCTGACAATTGCCAACAACTCTCTTCTTGTAACACAATAATTTCTCTCTGGTTTAGAAAGTGTCTTGCTGTAATACGCTATTACTCGTTCTTCACCGTTCTGCACTTGAGACAAAACTGCTCCTAGACCAGTATTGCTTGCGTCTGTGTCTACGATGTACTTCCCTTCGGAAGCTGGAAAAGCGAGAATTGGCTGCGAACATAATGCAATCTTCAGCGTTCTAAATGCTTGTTCACACTCTCTCGACCATTGGAAGTTTCGTTTATTTTCCGTTAGCTCATGTAGTGGTTTAGCAATAGTAGCGAAGCCTTTCACAAAACGTCGGTAATATGAGCATAACCCCAGGAAACTCCGAACTTCGTGTTTATTCTTCGGAACTGGCCAGTCTCTTACGGTGTCTACTTTATTAGGATCCATGCTAACGCCCGCTGCCGAAACCAGATGGCCCAAATACTGTACTTCCTTCTGGAATAGAGAACACTTCTTCGGGCTCAGCTTCAGTTGTGCACCGTGAATTCTAGTTAGAACTTCCTTAAGGTTTTCCAAATGATCTTCGAAAGTCTTCCCGATCACTATGACATCGTCTAAGTAAACAAGGCAAGTTTTCCACGTCAGGCCTCGGAGTATCAGGTCCATCAATCTCTCAAATGTTGCCGGTGCATTACAGAGTCCAAATGGCATGACGTTAAATTGGAATAAGCCACTTGGGGTCGAGAAAGCGGTCTTTTCCTTGTCTTCTTGATGAAGACCCACTTGCCAATATCCACTCTTGAGGTCCAATGTGGAAAACCACTGTGCTCCGGACAACGTGTCGAGTGTATCGTCAACACGAGGTAATGGATAGCAGTCTTTCTTTGTAACGTCATTTAACCTCCGGTAGTCTACGCAGAAACGCAATCCACCATCCTTCTTCGCTACCAGCACTACAGGGGAAGACCAAGCACTTGACGAAGGTTCAATTACTCCCTCTGTCAACATGTCCTGTACTAACCGAGACATCTCCTCTTGTTTAGATAATGGAGGCCTTCGAGGAGGTTGGCGTATCGGTGTTGTGTCCCCGGTATTGATGCGATGTTGCACAAGAGAGGTTCTTCCCAGTGGCTGTCCCCGAACTGCAAAACAATCTTTGAATTCGTGTAAAAACTGTCCGAGTTCTTTTACCTCACCACTTGAGAGGTCGTTAGAAGATCTGTTCAATAATTCTTGCAGTTCCTCTGGTAATTTAGAAGTATCCGAAGAACTGGGTCTTCGTTGCGTTATTCCGGCTACCCAGGCCACAGGAGTCAATTTGCCTAGGAGCGTATTGCTTTGTAAAGTGATAGCTTGATCCAAAATATTCGCCACTCTAATAGGTACATTTCCGGTTTCGTCAGGTTTTACTAAACTTCTGGCAATTAGTATGCCGGGTGTGCTGACTACCTGGGGTTCGAATATAGAGCACTGATTGCCCCTAGTATCTACCGCAGTTCTAACCATGATGATCTTTTCGGAGTTTGGCGGAACAGTTACGGCCACTTGGTTTATGACGTCCATCGATTTTTCTGCTGTCGTCATTGTTGATAGCATTACCTCTTCGCCTCCGATTCTCAAGACATTGTTTTTGAAGTCGACTATAAATCCGTATGCGTTCATAACGTCCACACCAAGAATTGCTTCATCCACAATGTCTGCAACAAGTACTTGATGATTAAACTCAAGTCTACCGAGGCGTAGGTGTATCTCCACTTTTCCATACACTTTTACAGGCCGTCCAGTAGCTGTTCGCAAGCTGCAAGAGCACCAGATTGGCTTGAGATCTTTCACCACTTCGGGGCGCACAATAGAAACTGTTGCGCCTGTGTCAACTGTAATCGAGGTTGGCCTTTCTTGAACAAATCCGGTAACTACCAAGCTCCCGGTGTTTTTCTGAAGCGTAGAAATTGCGTATTCTCTAGGGGCTTCGTTCCTCCAGTTAGTCAGCACACGCCCCGTTGCACCGACTATTGCTCGTTTCCCTGCTGCTGAATTCTAACCCGACAATCTCGTTGTAGATGTCCAGGTTTCCCACATCGATAACACTTCGGTCTTCCATCCTTTCTTATTTTATTCTGTGGCGCCGACCGTCGAGTCTCTGTTCCTTGTTCTTCTTCCTCATCGTCTGTGCCGTCTCGATCTTTTAGCTCGCGCACTTTATGACTTGTCCAACCAGACGCTGATTTGGCGGCCTCAAATTGCAAAGCATGTACCAGGGCGTCCGCACTGTTCTGGTGTCTTGCCATTCGTAACACTTGCTGTAGTTCGTTATCTCGGACACCGGCAGTAAATGTCTGCATCGCAAAACGCGTTCGAAAATCTTCTGGCGCTTCAGGATAGGCCAGTCTAATTAGTCTGTCGATACTTGCTTCAAACTCTTGAAGACTTTCCCCGGAATGCTGTCGTCTTGTTCTCAACTGAGCGTAGTACACCTCTCGCAAATGTTTATCACCGTAGCGTAATTCTAGAGCTTTTATCAACTCGGCATAGATGTTCTGGCTGTCAGGTGGCACTTTCTGTAGTAGTTCTGCCGCGGGTCCTTTTAATGCAAGAACAAGCGAAACAGCCTTGTCTTTTTCTGTCCAATTATTTGCGCATGCAGCAGCTTCAAATTGGCGGAGGTACGTTGCCCAGTGAGTGCTTCCGTCAAAGGTTGGAGCTTTGACATGAACTGTCCCTACTGCAGGCAAAGTGACTTTCTCTGTTAACTTATTTTCTGTCTTGATCACTGGTACAGTCTGTTCAGAAATTTGTTTTGGTTGAATCTTCGTGCACTGTTCGACTTCAGTTTTAATTTGTTCTCTTATGTTTGCCATTGAGTTTTCTACTGCAGATATTTTATTTGACACAGATTCTTCTATAACAGATATTTTTGTAGACATCGATTCCTCCACAGTCAAGACAGATTTTTCTACTTCAGCTATTTTTAATGTCATTGATTCTTGTACCTCCGATATTTTAGTTACTTGCTTATTAAGCTCACCTCGTAGGAGACCCAACTCTGCAGCGGTTTGTTCTTGTGTCTGCTTTTGCTGCTGTATTAACTCCTTGATGTCATCTGCTTCCTGCTTCCGTTTTTCATCCTGTCGTCTTTCTGTTTCTTCTCTTTCTTGTATTCGTTCTTCTTTTTGTCGTCTTTCTGCTTCCTCCGCCTCCTGTCTGCGTTTCTCGTCCTGTCGTTTTTCTGTCTGCAACAGCAGCGCCTGTAAATTTTCCATCATCTGACTGGCATCCATTGTTTATCGATTAATTACGAATCACACTCGTCTTGTACAAAGCGTCCACTGTTTCCACTGTTAACCGTTCTATCCCACTTCTGACACCACTGTTACGACGGTCTACTCGATCGTCGTAGGTACAGTGGAAACAAAATAAGTACAAGACACCAATTAAGTCACTAATCACACCTTTAATTGTTATAGTAAAACAGTTCGTAATTAACAACACAGTGTCTACAACAAATCAAATGAAATTGTTCATACGCAATAAAGTGTCCACTAATATTAAAACTCAACTGTATTACAATTATACCGTCCGAATACAAAACGCAACACTTCACTAATAACTACTTGAACGTACACCGTAATAACTCGAACCGCTCTGTAAATATATCGCACTAATACTCTCGAACCGCACAGTCAAAAATCTCGCATTGAACTGAAAACTACGGCCGCGACGCGATGTATTTATAGTTACGCTACACACACCAGAAGCTTCCAAACTGCGTCTTATCTCTCGCGAACTACGTAATTGCTGCGGCCTTGACACAGTCCGAGCGCCCGAGCGAAGGCTGGCAAAGTGCGAGAAAATTCTCGCAACATGCGTTTAGTAGCACGTACACCACACGCTTACGTCGAGATCTTTCTGGGACATTCGATAAACGCCTAGATTGTTCTACGCTGTCGTAGCAATATATTATATGTAATAATAATTATTTATATTAAACATTAACGGAATGTTATGTTAATTGTTGTGTAATAACACAGCTGGCGCCCACAAATAATATTGTTTGTCTATGTAACAGGTGTAACTGTAATGAGTATTAATAATAACTATTAATAAAAATAAAGAAATAATAAATAAGTAGGGAACGGTTATAAATAATAATTGTTAAAGAATAACTACGAAATAAATATTTTAATAATTATTCAACATGGCAGAACCAGGAGGGTTGAATTTAGAAGCATTTAAAAATTCGATACTGGCCATGATGGACGAATTAGTCATAAAACAAGCCGAAAATTTTAAAGAAGAGTTGAAAGAAGAGAATGTCAAACAAATAAGAAAAATAGATGAAATAGATACAAAACAAACAGAAAGTTTAGAAAATAAGTTAGAGCAACAGTCCAAAAATTTTAAACAGGACACCATAAAAATCACGAAGAGGCTAGAAGAGTTAAAAATTGGTAATCTTGAAATAAAACAAAGTATAATTGACGGCAATGCACAGTTAACCGAAAAAATTGTTGATACAAATTTACGCATTGACACGATCATAGAAAATATCTGTGAAATAATTAATAAACAAACGGAGATAATATGTGAAGAATTCATACTAGTTGAAAATACGTGTGTAATTACTAATGATAAATATAAAAAAGTAATTAACATTAAGGAAGAGAAGCAAATAAGGGTTAATAAAACGTACCTTATTAATAGCGATATCCCAACTGTGAGACACACACACACAAGTAAGTCACATAAGAGGACACATGTGAAACACTTAAGACACCACACTCACGGAGAAAAATATCACTGTAGACCTAACAAGAAACGTAGTAAATTATCTAAATGAAACACTACACAAAATTGTGGTAAATATGACAGTAGGTATACACACGAAAAATATAAAGTGAACGATAAGTATAACTATAAGTATAGTAATTACGATGAATATTATCATAAACGACGCACAAAAAAATGTTCCAATATGTATGTAAAACGCATACGAACTAGTAAGAAATACGTTCGACAAGAGGGGCGCAGCAGTGAGAATGAGAGAATTATGGAATGCGACCGTTACGAGAGAAAGAGAGGAAATTTCATGTGGCCGTCAGGCAAGATGAAAATGTTACCCTATGAACAGGTGACGTATATGATAAAAACAAACGTCGCAGCAATACAATGGAAATGTAACGAGGGGGTAACCCAATGGAATGTTGTCGCGAGGGTTAGCACAATGAATTTCCTGTGCGCACCAAACAATTGTTATAATATGAGGGGTGTCAGCTCTAACGACACTGCAACTCAGAACTCAAGGCAAATGAAGATAAATAATTATTTTTAAATGAGAAAAATAATATTACTATTAATTATTAATAATAAGATAAGAGAGTATAATTAAAAAATGTTATTTATTAAGGTTATGATTGCAAATAAAAAAATAAAAAGAAATATTAGTGAAAAGAAATAAGGAATATTATTTTAAAGGGTTAATTAAGAAATGTATTATTAATGGTAAGGAATGATAGTGTAGAGAAATATTTAAGAAGTAATGGTAAAAGATGTTAGTGTTGTTATTGGTAAAAAGAAAGGATTAGAGATGAGCAATCTATGCTATAATTGTCAGAATGGCTGACAAGCGAACACTTAATGGAGATACAAGGACACAGAAGAAAGCGAGAGTGAAAAGTCAAAAGGGCAGAGACTACTTAGGATTAAGGACTTCGAGAAAAATATCATTGTTTTCCAAGACAGTTCCTCTGTAACCAATCGTGTGACACACTACAAAGCTAAAAGAGTATTCTGTTACGGAAGTGTATTTCAGGAATGTAGTAGCGATCAGAAAGGTAATGTTAAAGAAATATAATAAAAGGTAATGAATGTTAATGTATTGTATAAGTAATATAAGAAAAGTTAAGAAAGATAAAGTAATGTCATGTTAAGAAAAGAGTTAAGGAAGATTAGAAGCGAAGGTAAGAATGTATGAGTAAGATAATGTAAAATTAAGGACCGAATTACACACATACATAGAAATGTAGAGCATACAGAAAGAGAACAAAGGAGAGCTAATTGCAGTGGATTTTCTGGGACCACTACCACGATCAAGTCGAGGTGTGAAGCATATATTGGTATGTATCGATGTGTTTTCCAAGGCAGTCCGACTGTACCCAATTATGCGACCCACAACCAAAGTTGTTCTAAAGATACTACTGCAGAAATATATTCCGACATATGGAAAAATGAAGAAGGTACTCGGTGATCAAGGTGTACAATTCCAGAGTGAAAAATGGGAGAGGGCGTTAAGGGAAAATGGAATACAACCTGTACTCACATCCATAAGACATCCCCAAGGAAACCTTGCTGAGAGAGTCAACAAAGAATTAGGTAAATATTTACGAATATACTGTCATGATCAACACAATAGATGGGCAGAATATTTACCATTTCTTGAAAAAGCCATCAACGAAAATTATAGTGAAGCAACAGGATATACTCCAATGGAATTGGAAGCAGATAAGAAGCCAAACAGATTTTGGACCAAGTATATACACAAACCTAATAACCAGAATGTACCTGTACCAATAAGTGTAAAAATTGAATACGCAAAGCAACGAATAATAGAAAGAGGTAACAAGAGAGTAGAGAGATTTAATCTAACTCACAAGCTACAACAATTTAATGTAGGAGAGAATGTACTACTCAAAGCAAATCCTGTTGGAAAAAGAAGCGAGTATACGGCAAAGAAATTCTTCAGACTGTATAATGGACCGTATACGTTAAGACAGCGAGTAGGACAACACACTTTCATAGTATATGATGAGACACAGAAGAAAGGAATTGGTAAATTCCAAGCAACGTCATTTAGGAAGTTCTACACATAAAAATAACGAGGTCAATGAAACCAGTCAGATCAGCTGTTGTTGAAGCCACCCTACAAGGTCACGAGCAGTGAGCGTGTGAAGAGGGAAGGTGAGACGTATATGTACACTCCAATTAAGGGTGAAATGACGAATACTATTCTTTATTATTTGTTATATTTTTTTTCAAACCATTGTAATAAAAAAAAATGTAATAAATAAATTTATTAAATTTTTTTATTACCAAGCAGAAGGATAATGCAACAGTACAAATAAGTGATGTACTGAGCATTGAATATAAAAATTTAAATATACCTAATAAACTGTAAATAATTAATAATGTATTAGAAATAAGCATGTCAGGGATTGCAAGCTTGGCTCAGACAAAAATATGAACAGGTGTTTCGACCTGAATCGACGTGCACACACACACAAATGTAACTGAAAGCGTGTACACCAGTATTTTGCAAATGTGTGTGACGCAGGTCTATGCAGGCGAGTTTACCACCCCAAGATTGCATAATTACTGTTTTTCCGTAATTATTCATAAACTATAAATAAGGAGTAAAATCCAAAAACACAATAAAATGTAATAAAATTAACTAAATACTGTGTACAAAAACCATGTGAAAGGGACACACCGTACGAGTGTAGTGGTGAAAAAACTGTGTACAGAGCGAAAGGGTTAAGTTGCAATGTCCAAAAATACAGTGAACATGTGTAGTGAAAATAGTTGTAAGATGAGTATAAGAGTATACTTACAGCACTCTGCAATTCGCAGAAATATAAGAAATAGCGAAATTGACAAGGAGTGGGGGGACTGAACCCAGAGACAATTTCAGACATGTCGATTTCGTACAACTGCAGGTGTTGACCAAGACGTGGGTATAAATAGGACACACACGCTACAGTTGTTCTCTTTTTCGATCACCCACAGTGCAGCGGGAGCTTCTGCCCGTCCGCACAAAATATTTAAATTTTTTGTAAATAGTTTCATCCTTCCAGTTACATACAGTTATGTAACTGGATTGTAAAAACAAGTAATTTTAATTAGTAACAGAATTACACAAGAAGAAAATCCATATAAGAAGATCAACTGACGTCAAAAACAGCATGAGAAGAAGTTCCAGAGAGAGAAAGAGAGAGAGCTGACGACTTAATTCCAGAGAGCGAGACGACGCTGGACAAGCGAGAGACGACTGTGCTGGACAAGAGGAATCGATGCTGAGTTCGAGATGAGGACGATTACAGATGGATCCAATGATTGAGTATGATTGACAACAATAAGGTGATAAACAACTTATTTATCTCTTAATCGAACAATTAACTCAAAGACAATTAAAGACATTCTTGTTCTATTTAAAAGTAAGAGCCAATGTATTATAAATATAGAGAGTTAGAATCATAGATGTTATTGAAGTAAGATTAACGTAAATAAGAGCTCAAATTAATATTGAAATGAAAATAATGCAAAGCATTTAAATAAAAATTAGCGTTTTTATAAATCAGTACTGATAAAAGAAAGATAAATTCAGTAACTATTCATATTTTTGAGTTTACAGTACAATATCTAAAAAGATATTTAAACATTGATCTTTCGAAGCACACTAATTGGCTGAGTAGTCAGGAAATGATATTTTTTAATAAAATAATTAGTAGAATAGAATATTTAGTCAGTAAGGATGTATATAGCGTAAGCCTTACGGCATAGTAACAAAGTAATAACGAATGTTTTGAGTCGAATCAAGTGCCATGCGCACAATTTTATTAGTACCAAATAAATTTGAAATACCGTTATAAGTTACATCGAGTTCTTATTACAGATACACCTGAAACCCAAATTAAATTGTATTTATGCAAGTTGTATTGTTATATAAATTGTCGCTCCAAGATCGTGGGGCTATTCAAACACAAATAGATGTGTATTTTCAACCTGTATACACACAACTATATATGTACTGTTATATAAATTGGCTCCGAAAGAACTTGGGGCTATCTATATATTAGTACGTGAAGAGAAAACTTTGTACCCGTTTTTAAGCATATCGCGCGCACGGAGGAGTGTGAGATTTGGCATAGTTAAAGTTTATATAGAGAAGGAGTCCAGAAAGCTAAAATTTATATATAATATGTGTTACAAATACATTAAATAAAATAAAATAAAACATTCATTTGCACTTGAAAATTCATTTAAACTTTTTCAAACAATGGTAATTGTTAAAAATAAAATAATTTTGTTGCCAGGTAATAAAATTATAATTTTTTCATTTTAGTGTACGTACATACTGCCTATGTCAAACACATAATAGTCTGTCGTTTGTTTACATTCATACTGCCAATGTCAAACACATAATAGTCTGTGGTCAAACAGTCGCACAGAGTAGAGATTGTCGCCAAAGAATTTTAAAATGTTGCCAACAAATAATTACTGACAGATTGACTGAATGAGCTGTGAATTTTGTGTGATTTCAAATGTCCCTTTTTCAATAGTCTGTGGAGTGTATGTCAAGGCAAAAAAGCGTTTATTTTATATTTTGTATATTAGATATCTGTGTTTTATATATTAATGTGCAGTTGAAAGTGAAATACAGCTTGCTTAATATACACCTGTTGCAAAAGGAAAATTTTGTAGCAGAAATTTGAATTGACTTACTCTCGCCTAATTATTATTGGCGGTTTAAAAAAGTGAGTACATTTTATTATGTTTAAATTAAGCCCTGTCTAATCTTAGTTTCAGTAATTTCATTACATGTTTTTTTTTACATTCAGATATTCGCACCTACTTCCATTATGCCTCGACATAGAACATTGACGGGTCGGACTGAGAGACAAAGAAGAAGGAATATATATTCGCATGACAGTCAAAATGATAATAGACCAAATGCAAATTTAAATAGTGTAAATAGTATAACATTGACAGGTCGGAGTGAGAGACAAAGAAGAAGGAATATATATTCGCGTGAAAGTCAAAATGATAATAGACCAAATGCAAATTTAAATAGTGTAAATAGTATACAAAATGATTAAATTATTTTGAGGGATACATTTAAATGCGCACTGAATGTCATTCCAAGAAATTTTAATACTTTTGATTGTGGATTAATGCATTTACAATGCAGGTTTTCCAATGCAAAACATTTCGAATCTGAGGTCACTTTAGGTGAAAGGACTGCATTCACTTTATGTTGTCATAAGGGTAAAGCAATATTACCGGCCTTAAGTCAAAATGAATACTTTAAATCGTTGTATGATGGACTTACTTCAAATGAACCTTCAATAAAAAGAAAGTCAAAAAATTATTTTGAAAACATTCGTAAATACAATTCATCATTTGCTATGGTTAGCTCAGAAGCTAAAATTTCGGATACAGTTACGCATGGAGTGTATCATTTTAAAATACATGATGTTTTTTTATCACAGATCAGGTCCAGTGACTGCTGGATATGGTCGCTATCCAGATAGATTACGTGAACACTATAATCAAACATGCAATAACAATATAATGCACGAAATCTCTCTTGAATTGGAACGCATTGATCCTTTCGTTCGGTCATTCATTCCAGTGAAAGATCATTGTCAGAGAGTTGAAAATCAAAATAAAGAAATTTGTATGCTCATTAAAGTAAATCGTGATTTAGATCTACGCCGTTATAATGATGCAGTTCAAACTGATGTAGCAGTAATATTTAGTACAGTTGATGGTGAGCCACCCTTTGAACGAAATATGGTTTCGTTTTCAAAAGTTAATGGTACCATTAAAAATATCTCTGTTTTGGATTCATCATTGGACCCTTTAGCGTATCCATTACTTTTTCCAAATGGTGATACTGGGTGGCATATCAATATTTCTCATAATGTACCAACTACATCTAATTCAAGAGCGCCCAGAAATAAATTAACCATGCTTCAGTATGCAGCCTATCGACTTGCAATTAGAGAAGATTTTAGCATGTTGCACCATTCACAAAAATTATTTCTGCAGTGGATAGTTGATATGTATGTGAGAATAGAGGGCACAAGGTTACATTTCATTCGACAAAATCAAACAAGTCTTAGGTCTGAAGTTTACAACAATTTAACAGATTATTTAGAATTGAACCCCAATGCCAATAATGTTGGCCGTAGAGTAATTTTACCATCTTCATTCAATGGATCTCCAAGAAATATGTATCAGAATTATTTAGATGCAATGTCAATTGTACAACATTTCGGAAAGCCTTCTTTGTTTATTACAATGACTTGCAATCCAAGTTAGCCTGAAATAGTTAGCAATACTGGTGTAGGTGAGTCAGCTAATTTTCGACCTGATACTGTTGTGCGTGTATTCAAGTCCAAACTGAAAGCATTAATTGAGGGCCTTACACTAAAAAAAATCGTCGGTAAAGTTGAAGCACTCATTTATACAACTGAGTTTCAAAAGAGAGGATTGCCTCATGCTCACATTTTACTCTCTTTAAATGAGCAAGATAAAATTGTTAACGCTACCGATATTGATAAAGTTGTATCTGTGGAGATTCCTAACATTCAAACACATCCTACATTACATGAATATGTTGTAAAACACATGATGCATGGTCCATGCAGTGTACTTAATCCAAATTCTGTATGTATGAGAGATGGAAAATGCACAAAAGATTATCCAAAACGATTTAATGAATTTACATGTGAATCATTAAATGGATATCCATTATACAGAAGGCGTGATAATGGTATTAATGCTGAAGTTCGCGGTAGTTGCCTCGACAATCGTTATGTTGTACCATACAATCCGTATTTACTTGCCAAATTTAATTGCCATATAAATGTTGAAGTATGCACTACAGTTAAAAGTGTTAAATACATTTATAAATACGTGTATAAAGGCTATGACAGTGCATCTGTTGAATTAGGTTCAGAGAGAAATGAACCAGGTCAAGAAATACAAATTGATGAAGTTAAAAATTTTTTAAATGGCCGTTATGTCGGATCAACTGAAGCTGTATGGCGCATCTATGAATTACCAATGCATTTTCAATCACATGTCATCGTTAGACTTGACATTCATTTACCGCGTAGACAGAATGTTTACTTTCGAGAAGGGCAAGAACGTCAAGCAATTGAAAATGCAAGACAAACAAAATTATTAGCATTTTTTGAATTGAATCGATCAGATCCATCAGCACATGAATATAAGTATATTGAAATTCCTTTGCATTATGTGTGGGAAGATTCCCGAAAAAAATGGAAGAAGAGAAGGCGTGGAGGTGATAAAATAATTACACGCATATGTGTAGTATCACCAAAAGACATCGAAGTTTTCCATTCACGATTGCTTTTATTACATGTCTGTGGTCCAAAATCATTTGAGGATGTCAGAACATACAATGGAATTATACACACTTCTCTTGTTGAAGCGTGCCATGCTCGCGGCATTGCTTCAAATGATAATGAATGGCGCGAATGTTTAAATGAAGCAAAAGAATTACATTCACCAAAACAAATGCGAAATTTATTTGGTTACATTTATGCATTAAATGTGCCAGCCAATGCATTGGCGTTATGGAATGAATTTAAAGTATATCTTAGTGAAGATTTTTTGAGAGATTACAACGAAGAAGTATCCTTTAACACAGCTCTATTAGAAATTGAAGATATTTTGAATGTTCATAATTTGTCATGTCAAGAACTTGGTTTACCAGTTCGGTCTGTATTCGCAGAGAACAGACGAAGCAAATGCTATTGATCCAATAGAACAAGAGTTTCTGTTTTGTGAGCTTTGTGTTTTGTATAATGAAACATTTGTGTGTTTTGTGTAATGAAACTGCAAATATTGAACAGCGTAATCTAATTGATCGTGTGATTCGTGAAGTTTTGCACCATGATACTGGATCTAATGTTTTTTGTTTAACTGCTCATGCAGGTTGTCGAAAAACATTCACACAAACAGCAATCATTCACAAATTAAATTCGCTTAATCTTAGTTGCATTGCAACAGTGTTCAGTGGCATAGCTTCAACTCTATTATTTGGATGTTGTTAATGATGCGGCCCGTGGGACCAAAAAAATTTTAATAAGAAGAATGATCCGTCACGTGAGGACCAAGAGTTATGTTGAGATTCGGTCGAGTGGACCAAATAAAAATGTGTTGAATGTCGGCACGTGTGCTCTAAGATTTTTTCCATCAGAAGGAATGAAGCTTGGTGTGTTATCGTCAGGATGCAGAATGATAAAGATAGTGGACTGTATTAATACATTTATTAAGTTTCCTTTTTTTTACACTCAACTCATAGTACTAAGGTTGGCTAATTCTGAAGATTAAATTTGAAGAAACCGATTCGTAAATGAAGCTACATTTTGATTAGGCACAAATGCGTGCCACTCAGCTACATTGAAAAACGTTGAGGCCTAAGGCTTAAATAATTGTCGCGACAACAAGAAAATGAAAACGACAGAATCAGGCAGCAAACGTGATGACGTCCGCTGCCAGCCAAGGCTCGTAGAACTGTAACTATTGTAAAAACATGATAAGAACGATTTGAAAGCGTACAGATTAGCCAACCTATGAATGCAAAAATTACCACACTACTGTCCATAACTGCCCGCAAAAAATCAAAAGATTTTTTAATACATTTTAATAACTTATTGTAGAAAAATACAGAGTTCTTAATAATAAAGGTCAATCTCAGTAGGCTGCATTGAACCTTGTGGTTGTAATCTTAGATAACAGTTATGACATTAACTGCTTAGAGATAAGCAGGGCCGGAACTAGGGGGGGGCAGATGGGGCATGTGCCCCGGGCGCCGGCTTGGAGGGGGTGCCGAAGGCGCCAGCCAGCCCAGACACGGGGCGCCGAAAAAGCGAAGAAATAGTAAAATTATTTTCTATATCGTCTATATGTTACAATTTTTCAAATAATAAAGCATTATTTGTGCGATTTAGTTTTTAACGTCTTCAATTTTATTTTTATTTAATTTGATGTAATTTAAAAAGCAGTAATCATATCACATAGATGTTAAGAATTCATTATTAATTGAGAATTATCCCTGCCCGGTTTCAATCGGCTATATACAAGTTACAACCGATTTTCGTAAGTGCTCGAGCGTGTTCGGCTACTTCCGGCTCGTTGCGGTTTAATGCAGATAAATGTTTGGAGGGAAAAGAAAAGATTGTGCCAAAGTTGCCAAGGAAACCACTGT
Source organism: Magicicada septendecula (assembly GCA_034769895.1). NCBI lineage: Eukaryota > Metazoa > Arthropoda > Insecta > Hemiptera > Cicadidae > Magicicada > Magicicada septendecula. Next base: position 62,670,934 of record CM068371.1, on the reverse strand, counting down.
TCAGTAGTTCAGTTTATCATTTACGTGCAAGGTGCAAGTAGTGAAATCGTTCCATTGCTGATATTTTTGTAATAAATACGAATAATTAGATTAATTTTCTTTATATTTCTCGGTACCATTGGCCGAATTAGTCACTCAACACAACAAAAATGTCAAGGAAACCTTCTGGAGCACAATACAGGAAAAAAGCCAAGATGCGGCATCACAATGGAAACAGATTATCATCATTAAGCCCAGTATTTGTTGAATTAAAAATTAGTTTAATTTATAACATTAATTGTTGATGCTAGGCTTTGAAATGTTAAAAATGTTTGCCTTTTATCATGACAAAACTGTTTACGGGAAAATTAACAGACAACTCCAATTCCTTATTGTTCATATATCGCTCCACCCAGGGGCGTATCAACTAATTTTGAGATAGTTTACTGGCCGGGGGGGGGATAGGAAAAGTTTTGAAAATTGGATGGAAATTGGAGATTTTCGAGGTTTTCTGCAGCGAAATTCAGCTCGTAATTTAACTCATTCTTAGAATAGATTTAAAAATCGTAAACAGTTGGGGAGTTTAGGGGATCTTTAAAGAAGAATTCAGCTCGTTATATAATTTTGTTTTCCCAGGGCATTTTTTGGGCTTTCTGGATCAACCGCGCAGCCAGGAATTTCTCCTGGGGAAATATACATATTTTTAGTGCAAATTATTCAATTGGAAAAAATAATTACAACGTAAAGTACGTAAGTTAGAAATTCAAATTATGTGCAACAATATTTTCTCGGAGTAAAATGTTATATTAATGTTCATGGAAAACAAAAATTTTTTAAATACTTAAATATTGAGCAAAACGTCCTTATTACGTGGATAGTTATAAGTGACAATCTGGCTAGTCAAATCATAAAATAATAATAAAATTTATACATTTACGAGTAAAATTCATGGATCGTTTCTCTTAAACACCCCCCCCCTAAAGTAGTATTTTTTTTTATGAAAATTGTCATTTTAATGTTAGAAAATGACTACAACAAAAATTTGGATGGAGAAACGTGTTTAAAAAACATTTTTTTTTTGAAAAAACTTTTTCTTAGTAAAAATATTGTTTTTGCTCATTAAATTTCAAAAAATAAATTTTTCAGTATAATGATTATTTGTAACATGAGCTTTACGATGTTTTTATTAAAAAATAACATTTTAATGATCCTTCCGCGTATTATTATTTCTAATTTAACGTACCTACAATACTTCTTTAATAAAAATTTGCAAAAAAAATAATTTTTTTACTCTCATGGATATTTTTTAATGAAAATTTCGTATCCCCCATGTAGTGGATGGGGGGCTTCGCCCCTTTCTGTGACCCCCATGCATATTATTATTTCTAACTTTTAGGTGAGGTAAGCTCCCAACAACGAGACGAAGAAGGTTCACAAGGAGAAGAACATCCAGTTGAGGCCGACCACTCTAACTATGTACATATGGAAGCCACGAACACTGACACTGTAAGTACTGCTAAAGATATAGAAATCGCTGAACAGCTAGCTCTCAGTAAAACGGACGATTCTGCAGTTTCGAGCATGATAGATAATAGCTCAAAAATTTATAGAAACAAAGAGCTTCAGGACTCACAGTTAGATTTTGATATTAACGACCCAGGGTCATGGCCAAGTACAATATCTGATCATCAGAGATGTTACATAACGAAAATGAGGTTAGATAAAGATAATGAACAAGAGCTAGATCTAAGTAAAAGTATGAGGGAGGGCCGTAGCCTCACAAAGGACTGGTTTTTCAAACTGTTGCCTAATGGAGAGCAAGTAAAAAGATCCTGGCTAGGTTATAGCAAGATTAAAAATGCACTATTTTGCATCCCATGTAGGCTATTTTCACAAACTTTTAAAGAATCTACAACTAGCTTGTCATTTTTAGCTAAAGAACAGGGTTTCACCCAATGGAAAAAGGTGAGTGAAAGAATTCCAGATCATGAAAATTCGCAAAATCACAAGCGTTGTTTTTGTTCTTGGAAATCACTTGAAACGTCAATGAAAAAGGGAGGAATAGATAAAGAACTACAGGAACATATAGCAAGAGAAGAAACTCACTGGCGACAAGTGCTTCGCTGTATCATTGACGCAATAGTTTTTTTAGCAAAACAAGGAGGGCCATTAAGAGGGTCATCTGAGCTAGATAATTTTGGTGATCCAAGAAGTGGGAGGTTTTTAAACACAATCGATTTGATTTCCCATTACAATGCTGATTTACGTGATCATATCAATCGCCATAGAAAAGGTCAGATTGGGTATTTTTCCCACAAGATTCAAAATGAATTTCTCACATTAATTAGCAGCAAAGTAAGAGAAGATATTCTCAAAGATGTGAAAGATGCCAAATATTTTTCAATTATATTTGATGCTACTCCCAATATTGTTCCACAAAGAACAGATGAACCAAATTGTTCGGTATGTGAAAATGACTGAAACTAGGCCTGAAATAACAGAGGTTTATAGATTTTTTCATTATCTGTGACAAATCTGGGTTAGGAATATCGGTAGAAATTTTAAAAAAATTAGAAAATGACGAATTGGACGTCAAAAATTGCAGAGGCCAGTCTTACGACAATGGAGCTAACATGGCCGGCATCTATAAGGGAGTTCAAACTAGAATTCTAACAGAAAATAAGCTGGTATGTTTTGTACCATGCTCAGCTCATTCATTAAATTTAGTTGGTGTGCATGCTGCTGAGCTCTCTCCACAAGCCCAATCTTTTTTTGGCATAGTAAATCGTCTGTTTGTTTTTTTCTCATCTTCTACTTCAAGATGGGAAGTTTTAAAGAAGCATGTGTCGATTTCCTTAAAATCCCTGAGTAAGACCAGATGGTCAGCAAGGAAGGAGTCGGTGGATGTTTTTCATAAGCATTTAAACGATTTGAATTATGCTTTAGAGGAATTGGTCGAAAGTTCGCTCTGTAACGCTGAAACAAAAGCGGAAGCTAGATGTTTGGCACAAAACATTTGCAAATTTGAATTTATTGTCCTAACCTGCTTCTGGAGCAAAATGTTGCAAAAAATTGATCACGTAAATAAATACCTACAAAGGGATGATGTCACCGTAGACACAGCTGTGAGACACATCAAGGGCTTAATAACAGATTTAGAATCAATAAGGAGCAATGCACCAGAAGATGCTATTTTGGAAGCCAGAAGAATAGCTGAAAGCCTTGATGTCCCTCAAGAATTTGAGGAAAAACGGAAAAGGAAAAAAAGAAAATGTTTGACGAGAGGTGTGAAGATGAGGTCAGTGGATTATCGCAAGAAGACTTTTTTAAAGTGGGATTGAGGGGAATATTTGACAGCATTTTAAACGACATGAATGTCCGATTTAAAGCTCTGGAAGAAGTAAACTTTACATTTAGTTTCCTGAATGGAAAAATAATGAATAAAATGAGTGTTGCAGAGCTAAGGTTAGAAGCTGAAAAAGTCGCGGATTCCTACAAAACGGATTTGAACAAAGAACTTTTTCAAGAAGTAGAAAGCTTCAAGCACCATGCGATGGAAATTGACGACGGATTAAAAACGGCACATGCAAAGGCAATGCTCCAGATTATTTATAAACATGGGCTTCAAGATGCTTATCCAAACTTGACTACGGCATTGAAGATTTTTCTAACTTTACCAGTTACAGTTGCTTCAGCCGAAAGAAGTTTCAGTAAATTGAAAATAGTCAAAAACTACTTGAGGAGCACAATGGAACAAGACAGACTCTCTAACTTGAGCATCATTTCTATCGAGCACCAAAGAACATCATCTATTTCTTTTGATGACATTATTGACACCTCTGGTGCCAAAAAAGCTCGAAAAGTGACAATTTGATTTATTTAGATTCAAGAATGAATAAGGACTGTTAGTAAATTTAGTACCCAAAACTCATGTAAAAATCTAATTTGTTTTCAATGTGTTCCAAATTGAAATAGTAAAGTACTACATGAATACTGTACCAATTTATAACCAAAATACCAAATAAATTTAAGAATGATTTGAAGTTTAACTGAATGTCTCATTTCTTAATGTGTTACCCACTTCTGTAATTTCAGATTAACAAATGAAGAAAAAACCTTTTACTTTTTAGATTCCGTTAAAAATTATTACACAAAATACAATAGAGGAGTGCTGTAATTTCACAACTGAATTTCACTTGATCTGTTTGCACTATAGTGTAGTGTGTTGATGAGTAAAGCTACGAAGCTGTAATTAATAGCATTGACTTAAGTACAGGAAAGTATATGCTTTTGTTTTTTGTTAAATAGTTTTAAATGGAGTGAGTATGGAGTGGAGGGGAGGAGGGGGCGCCGAAATATACCCTTGCCCCGGTTGAAAGGAGGGCTAGTTCCGGCCCTGGCGATAAGCTTGAGTGATGATAAGAGTTAAGCAGGACAAGGTTGGCGTGCAACTTGATTTGTGCATGAGTATAAATGCAAAAGTTAGCAATGTATTGCCAATATATATTGTATGTATACAATATTGAACAATATAAGACATGAAAATACATAATTTGACAATGTTTAATGATGAATAGTCGGTGACTCATCACATGATGGGCCCGATAAATTGTAACATTTATGCAAGTCATAGTGGTTAGCTTGAACCAGTTAAGGCCAGTAGACCTATACAAGTAGTATTGAATACAATGAACAAACAAAATTATTATAAAATTATACATGTAAAGACATATATTTAGCATGACGCCATATAGTCTGCACGATGCATGCTATACCTGAAGTTTCAGGAATATACAATAAATTGTTATGTGAAAACAAGCTATACATAGTTGACTGATTGCAAGCACAAATTGTAATGACATGTATGTCATAATTAAAGCATGAATAATAATTGTGCAATGCGTGATCACAAAATGCAAAATACAATATGAAAATAACAATACAGGCGTGGCGTGGTTATAGACAGTAGATGCGAAAAACAATGTGTTTTACATAAATACAAGTTATATAATAAATACAATAGAAATCAGTTTAGTTAATTACAAATATGAATAAGGCACAATAGCATAAGTGACAAGTACAACAATGTGATTATACAAGTGTAATACATGAGTTGAACAATTGCGAGAAATACATTCATAGAATAATAAATATCACACATATTGACAAATGTGCAAGAAAATGCATACATGGTTTGTATAACTGCAGACCATGCGAATATTATGTAACAAATTTTTATATAAAACAATACCACTAATGACATGACACATACCCAATACCAATATCAAAATGTAAATGTGTAGGACATAGTATGCCTCACAAATTATTAACATATAAATACAAAAATAGCAAAGTATACCACCATGAAACTATGATAAGTATAGACATAATAGCACAGTGCATGGTTGTGAAATTACAAGTCACATGCAAATTTAGTATAAAAACACGCAATGATGCAAATTAACATGAAAATGTTGTGATGATACATATCACAATTAAGTTGACCAAATGGTCATACAATAAAGTAATGAAAGCCAGTGGCCAAGTAAAATAGCATTGTGCTAAATAATTATAGTAACCTTGTGTCTAAGTCTCGTCCCACGCCGGCAACAAACATAGCTTATGAACTGGTCTCCGTAAAATACCAGTAGGCGTGCGAATGTCTACAACTCTAATTAAGTTGTCTGAGCCGGGAAATGTGGCTGTAATTACACCAAATTTCCATGCTAATGGAGGTAAGATATCCTCAATCAGTAAAACCAGGTCACTAATGGAAACATTATCCTTGGCGAATTTCCATTTGTGACGTTGTTGTAATTGATGTAAATAATCGCGAGACCAAGCCTTCCAAATGACTTGGACAAACTTCTGGAGAAGTTGCCAACGTCCAAGACGAGATATGGGAACGTGAGATAAGCCTGGGTCAGGTATCGCCGTTAATGTTGCGCAAATCAAAAAATGGCCAGGTGTAAGTGGCACCGGATCATTTACATCCGATGAAATGGCAAATAATGGGCGTGAGTTTAGACATGCCTCTATCTGAGACAAAACTGTCGTAAACTCCTCGAAGGTGAGTATAGACTTGCCTACTACGCGGCGCAAATGATACTTTAAACTCTTTATACCGCTCTCCCAAAGACCACCAAAATGGGGTGACGAGGGCGGAATAAATGACCATGAAATACCCTGAGAGGTCGTAAAGGATTTGATTGATGAGGTGGCATCCTTATTATGCCAAAGATTGTAAAGGTCATGTAAAACATTGCGGGCCTTCCTAAAGTTCGTGCCATTATCAGAATATAACCGGCTGGGTATGCCCCTACGGGACATAAACCGACGTAAGGCAGCTATAAACGCGTTGGCTGTAAGGTCGGAAACCAATTCCAAATGAATGGCCCTGGTTGCTAAGCAGATGAACAAAGACACGTACGATTTTGAGAGAGTCCTAGATTTCTGCCCGCCATGACGAATCATGAAGGGACCACCATAATCAACTGCGCAGAATAGAAACGGCCGCGAAGGAGTGACTCTAGGAGATGGTAAAATACCAAGCCTCTGAACCTGTTGGTTGGCACTAAACCTGAGGCACTTGACGCATCTACGAATGATGGAGCGAATGACTATCTTGGCGTTAATAATCCACCAACGTTGACGAAGTGAGTGATGCACGAGTTGAGCACCAGCGTGAAGTAGACGAATGTGTTCGCGTTCAACAATAAGGCGAGTAATATGAGCCGATGGATGCAAGACAATAGGATGCTTATTGTCATAAGGTAGTTGCGACTGCTGTAAGCGCCCGCCGACACGTATTACGCCAGACTCATCAAGAAACGGGTCCAGAGAAGACAACTTACTCCTAATAGAGACAGAAGACCCATTACGAAGACAATTAATCTCGGCAGCGAAGTGGATCGACTGAGATTGTTTTATGAAAAAATTAAGACTGTAATGAATTTCGACGGGGGTAAGAGCGCCCGAAATTTTCTCAGCACTGGAGAGTGTAATATTTTTGATGAATCGAAAGCAGTAAGCGTATACGCGTGTCAGACGGTGCAACAAAGAAAAGTCCCTTGAAAGATCAATAGCCAGGGTAGACATTAGAGAAAGTTTGGGGGTTTGTTTTTCCTCCGCAGTGAATTCAGAAGACGACAGATTAGAAGGTAAAAAGGGTGAAAAAAGATTGGACTCGGAAGATTGAGACAAACAGGCGGGACCGTGCCACCAAAGCGAACAATCGCGCAAAACGTCGGGGTGACATCCCCTAGAAATAATATCAGCAGGATTATGTCGAGAATTGATGTGATGCCATGTGTAGGCTTGCGTAAGACGCTGAATCTCGGCAACACGATTAGCGACGTAGGTTTTCCACCTCGAAGACTGGGCATGAATCCAGTAAAGGGACACCATAGAGTCAGAATATAGATGAACACTATTAATAAAGGAATGAAGAGCAGGGACGACCTTGAATACGAGTCGCGATAACAACAAGCAAGCGCAAAGTTCAATGCGAGGTAATGACACCTGTCGTAGGGGGGCCACGCGAGATTTAGAACACAGAAGGTGACAAGAGGCCGATGAATCTTGATAAATGACTCTAATGTAAACACAACACCCATAACCCTTTTCAGAAACATCCGAAAACCCATGTAATTCAGCTATCCTTGCCTTAGACTTGCAACGAATAGAACGTGGGACAATAATTTTACTGATCAGACATAATTTATCGCATAATGAATGCCAATGCAATTGCCAGGAGATTGGCTCATCCCAACCGAGATTGCACAGCCAGAGTTGCTGCATAAACTGTTTGTACAGGAAAACAATGGGGCCGACGAGTCCGAGTGGATCGTATATACCTGCGAAAATCGATAGGATTTTCCTCTTGGAGATGCTTGATTCAACGGGGAATGATTTGATGTCAAACAAAAATGAATCGGTAGTGTTATTCCAGAAAATGCCCAAGGTATGCACATTACCCTGTTTGTTTAAAGGGAGTGATAAATTGTCATGATTTGTGACCACCTTGGGTTCATTTGATGCCCATTTATGCAGCGTGAGACCGTATTGACTCAACAACGTACCTAAGTCAGATTTCAACTTGGTCAGATCAGAAATGGTGTCTGCACCGGTTAGCAAATCGTCGACATAGAAATTATTGGTTATAGCTGACGCTGCGTCAGGAAAAGAAGCTTCATGATCCTTACCAATTTGATTAAGACAGCGAGTAGCCAAAAACGAAGCACTAGCAGTGCCGTAAGTTACAGTTCGCAATACAAAGTGTTTAAACTGTTCGAGGGGAGAGTCACGCCACAGAATACGTTGATAATGACAATCCTTCTCAGCTACCAAAATTTGTCGATACATCTTCTCGATGTCGGCGATGAGAACATAGTTATGCATACGAAATCGCAAAAGAATAGAAAAAAGGTCTGGTTGGACGTTCGGGCCTACCAACAAGATGTCATTGAGAGAAAGGCCATTGGTAGTTTTGGACGAACCGTCAAAAACGACGCGAAGTTTTGTCGTAGAACTAGAATGCTTAAAGACGGCATGGTGTGGCAGATAGTAGGTATTTGAAACCCCAGAATTGATAGAGCAATTGTCGATAAGCGTCATGTGGCCAAGATCCTTATACTCCTGAATAAAGTTTGCGTATTCGCGCGCAAGCTTAGAATCACGCATGAACCGGCATTCCAAACTCAAGAATCTTGCTTCAGCGTTGGCATAGGACTCACCCAACTGGGGATGGTCAGACTTAAATGGTAGCGAAACAACGAACCTACCCCCTTGATTGCGATGAGTAGACCTAACGAAATGCTCCTCACAAGCTGACTCGTTATTAATAGGTGCATTATCAGGGATAGTTTCTGTCTCCCAAAATTTTTCGAGAGACTCCAGAATTTGACCATCGTTGTTCCTAGCTAGGAACGAAACAGCAGGACCCTTATTACGGCAGTGTTTGGGCAGATTGCCTGCAAGAATGTAGCCTAACCTTGTTTCCTGTATAATAGGAAAATGAGAACCGTGTACGTATTTGTTAGCTAAAATTAAATCTAGGTAGAATTGCGCTCCTAAAAGTATGTCGATGTCAGCTGATATGTTGAAATTTGGATCAGCAAGGAAAACGTTATCTGGAATGTTAAATTGATTTATATCAAAAGATTGTGCTGGCAGTTTATGGGTTAATGCAGATAAGGCTGCACATTTTGCCTCGAAGTTAAATCTTTGATAGCGGGAAATAATGCGTATAGACGCAAGATTAGTGGCACAACACGCGGTATTATTTATACCTGTAATCGGTATGTTAGATTTAGTCAAGTTAAGCCGTAATTTCTTGGCAAATGATTCCGTACAAAAATTTATTTGTGAACCCGCATCCAGAAGAACTCTTGCGAGTTGTCTGTTGCCAGGCTGGTCAATGACAAACACAATTGCTGTTGATAAAAGAATATTATTTGTAGATTGTAATTTGAGTGAACAATAGTTACTGCTGCTGGGAGAAACTGGCTTCGACACATTGTTTATGTGCAACAATGTATGGTGTCGTTTTGAGCAGATCTTACATGATTGTTTAATCTTACAATTAGATGAGAAATGATCTGGTCTTAGACAATTGGTACAGCATTTATGATTTAATATAAACTGTCCTCGTTCTGATGTGCTTAGTGCACGAAATTTATCACACATGTAAAAATTGGATGATTAGATTTACAGCATAAGCATGAATAATTATTTGACGCTGAGTGATAACTTTTAAATGCAGTGCTGCCAGCAGCGTTTCGTGATTTATTTTTGTCAGATTTATTATTGAATCTTAAACTTAGCTTGTTGAGTTGCTGTCCGGCATCGATAGGCAGTGTATTTTCTAACAACTGTCTACGTGCGTTTAAAAACTGAGTAAAACCTTGAAAGTTAGGAAGATTATCGGGGTCTATAGACTCCTTCCATAATTTAAACGTAGTATGGTCGAGTTTTGCTGACAATAATTGTACAGTGATAAGCTCGAATGAATCCATTGACAGTTGCATGGCCGCCAGTGAATTAACGGAAGACGTTATCGTATTTATGAATTCTGGCAAACTTTGGACAGAGTCTTTAATTGTTGACTTTACTTCAAGTAAATTTTGAATATAGTACTTAGCTAGTATGAATTTGTTGTCATATCTAGCGGACAGCAAACTCAACGCTATCGAGTAGTTTTCGTTACAAATAGGTAATGACTTAATTAAATCTAGCGGCTCATTTTTCAGAGACGAATACAAATAGTGTAGTTTCTGCACTGACGTTAGATCAGATCTGGCATGCACCAAGTCCAGAAATATTGAGTAGAAATGCTGCCATTCTAAGATATTGCCTGTGAAGCAGGGCAAACTTATCGGTTTTAGTTGCATATTGCTTGTTAATACGGGAGATACAGTTTGAACGTTAAAGGTTTCTATCAATTGTAAGATATTGGCTTCTGTTGAATATAACAGCTCTTCGACCTCAACTCGGTCTTCTTGAGCAGCGTTTATGTCTTTAGAAATAAGTTCAATTTCGGACTGTACCTCATCGTATTTTGTTGCCAAGCTTTTTAGACTTTCAAGTCTAACTGTTAAAAAATGTTTGGTGTTAGTGTTTTTGTCAAAGTTACTGATAGCCGAATTAATACGCACTATGGCAGACTTTAAGCCGCCTCTCTTTCTGACCAACACTGAGGCCTTCTTCAGCCATTGTACGCACCTGTTAATGATGTGGTACCTGGTATGCGATGTCCTGAAGCGTCGAGGCCGTGGAGAAGATGGCCAACACACAGACCGGAGAGATGACTGCTTACACTAGAGTACTGACGCTAGCACATGGATGGTCTTGCAGTGATGTCGTCAGGAGGCTCAAAGGCGACGAAAGAAATGCTGGTTAAGTTACGACACGGTCGGATCAGTGAATATGCTGAGTCGCCCGTGATGGCCAGAAATTGGGGCAGAAAAATAATGAAAAGGTGAATGACGAATCCAGGCACGGAGCGACCAAAAAATGTTAATGATGCGGCCCGTGGGACCAAAAAAATGTTAATAAGAAGAATGATCCGTCACGTGAAGACCAAGAGTTATGTTGAGATTCGGTCGAGTGGACCAAATAAAAATGTGTTGAATGTCGGCACGTGTGCTCTAAGATTTTTTCCATCAGAAGGAATGAAGCTTGGTGTGTTATCGTCAGGATGCAGAATGATAAAGATAGTGGACTGTATTAATACATTTATTAAGTTTCTTTTTTTTTACACTCAACTCATAGTACTAAGATTGGCTAATTCTGAAGATTAAATTTGAAGAAACCGATTCGTAAACGAAGCTACATTTTGATTAGGCACAAATGCGTGCCACTCAGCTACATTGAAAAACGTTGAGGCCTAAGGCCTAAATAATTGTCGCGACAACAAGAAAATGAAAACGACAGAATCAGGCAGCAAACGTGATGACGTCCGCTGCCAGCCAAGGCTCGTAGAACTGTAACTAGGGATGGCAACGATATATCGATAGTTGAAATTTATCGATATATTTCTAAATATATCGATATATTTTTTATCGATATACGTTATTTATATATTTTTGGATTATATCGATACATCTCTAAAAACGCGATATATATCGTTTTTTTGTTATTGATTTAAAAAATGTAAAACATTAAATTCACTTCTCTTAAAATGATGTTTTAATAAGGTTGTAACAAATTGGGAATTGTGTTTTAGTACTTCATTAACCCTCTAACGGTAAGGTGGACTTTTACGCATGCAAGGTAAGGTCTCGAAACGCCGCAAATTTATCCTTCCTTGGATCTCTCGTAATTTTGTCGTCAAATCGTAAGTTCTGGATTACAAAAGAGAATCTTTTCTGTGACATTGAACAGCGAAATACAGCCGGTCCATAGATTACAGAAAACATATCATCAAGACATAAACCAGAGTTCTTCAAAACACCGCTCATATAGAACAGCCCAATAAGAGCTCTTATCTCTAGCAGGTTTGTGGGAGATGTAAACCACTGTACAGATTGGTATTTGATCTTCGATCTTTCTATTTCACTGTTAGTGTGGAGAACAATTTTTTCCAGCATCTCATCGGTTACAAATAAAGAAAACAATTGTACCTCATCAACGATCCCTCGAGCATCGCCTTTTGGTCCGGGCAGGTGTGTGATAACATTTAAAGATGAGGTTTGTGAAAATTTGGAGCGTACCGGTTTGTTCGTCCAGATGGTTTCTTCGTCTTTCCCCAATTCAAAAATCCTGTCATCATCAGTGTTTTCATAGGCATTTCGATCATCAGCACTGCTACAATCCTGTGTCCCTTCAGCTAAGTCGAACTCGTCATCTTCGTTATCGCTGTCTATAAAAATGTTATCTTCAGTCTCAGAAACTTCTTTGTCAAAATCTTCTTCTTCTAAGTCTGAGTCTTCTTCTTCTTGCCTTTGAAACTCTGCTAATATTTCTTCAGCAGTGTACAATATTTTGTTACAAACCATTAAAAATGAATAGAAAATCTAAATTCAATGAAAAAAGTCACAGTAATTAGAGCAAATTGTATTCTATTGTCCACTCAATGGTACTGTCTGGCTCTTACACGTGTTAGTATTGCTATGATGCCAGAGCAATGTCAACCATATAAGTTACTACTACGCTTTTTCGTGAATCGTAACATGTACACAAAGTGTAGACATTCCAATTGTATTCTATTGTCCACTCAATGGTACTGTCTGGCTCTTACACGTGTTAGTATTGCTATGATGCCAGAGCAATGTCAACCATATAAGTTACTACTACGCTTTTTCGTGAATCGTAACATGTACACAAAGTGTAGACATTCCAATTGTATTCTATTGTCCACTCAATGGTACTGTCTGGCTCTTACACGTGTTAGTATTGCTATGATGCCAGAGCAATGTCAACCATATAAGTTACTACTACGCTTTTTCGTGAATCGTAACATGTACACAAAGTGTAGACATTCCAATTGTATTCTATTGTCCACTCAATGGTACTGTCTGGCTCTTACACGTGTTAGTATTGCTATGATGCCAGAGCAATGTCAACCATATAAGTTACTACTACGCTTTTTCGTGAATCGTAACATGTACACAAAGTGTAGACATTCCAATTGTATTCTATTGTCCACTCAATGGTACTGTCTGGCTCTTACACGTGTTAGTATTGCTATGATGCCAGAGCAATGTCAACCATATAAGTTACTACTACGCTTTTTCGTGAATCGTAACATGTACACAAAGTGTAGACATTCCAATTGTATTCTATTGTCCACTCAATGGTACTGTCTGGCTCTTACACGTGTTAGTATTGCTATGATGCCAGAGCAATGTCAACCATATAAGTTACTACTACGCTTTTTCGTGAATCGTAACATGTACACAAAGTGTAGACATTCCAATTGTATTCTATTGTCCACTCAATGGTACTGTCTGGCTCTTACACGTGTTAGTATTGCTATGATGCCAGAGCAATGTCAACCATATAAGTTACTACTACGCTTTTTCGTGAATCGTAACATGTACACAAAGTGTAGACATTGCAAATATACGATTGTTGATGTCTAGGCTCGACTTTGGAGAAACATTGCAACAGATACAACTCGAAAGTCACTGGTTACAAAATTACAAAACAATGGCAAGTGTTGTGTTCATGTTTAGTCTACAAAACAAGACTAAACATTAGTTACAGTACTACGTATGTATAAAGTTCACAAGCCATACATTCTTACGAAACTGCAAACCGTTTATTTAGAAATCTTGATTTTAGGGTTCATTTAACCAGTTTACCTAATGAATCTCTTCACATAAACGTCTCCATAAAAGAATGATGAACATGAAGTTATGAAAAGTACACAAATAAACAATGGAGCATTGAAAGTCATAAGATCCAAGAGGTGTTCTAAATTTACCGATATATCGTAATATATCGATATATTTCAAGCAATATATCGGATATATCGATATAGCTGTTACGATATATCGGAAGACCGATATATCGATATACCAATCAATGTTGCCATCCCTAACTGTAACTGTTGTAAAAACATGATAAGAACGATTTGAAAGCGTACAGATTAGCCAACCTATGAATGCAAAAATTACCACACTACTGTCCAGAGGTAGAACTTTACACAATGTGTTTAAATTGCCTATACCCATTTTGGAAGATTCTGTAGCGAATATTACCGCAAATAGTAGCTACAGACGTTACATAAATTCATCATCATTGATAATTATTGATGAAATTTCTATGTGCCCACTGCAAGTGTTGAAAATCATAGATAGATTATTGCAGGATCTATGCGATGAAAATGATAAACATAAACCATTTGGAGTGAAAACGATACTTCTGTGCGGTGATTTTCGGCAAATCTTACCAGTTGTCCCACATGGATCACGTGCAACTTTAATTGAAAATTGTGTCACGAGTTGGCATAAATTTGTTTATTTTCATAAAGTAACGTTTACTCAAAATATGAGAGCCTTACCAAGTGAAATAGAATTTGTCGAATTCTTGAAAAAAATTGGTAATGATGAAGCCCCACAATTCCCTCAGTTTGGTGAAAATATTATTGAAATACCTCAGCAATTAATAGAGATGAAAATAATATTATTAATAAGGTGTATGGAAATATTTCCGAAAACATACTCTCAGATAACATATTGAAGTCAGTTATTTTAGCACCTAAAAATGATGATTGTACTTTTATTAATACTGATATACTTAATCGAATACCAGGTGAACAGAAAACATATCATAGCTACGATAAAATAATTTGTGATGATGACAGATGACAATGAAATCAATAACTATCCAGTAGAGTTTTTGAATTCTTTGACTATTAGTGGTTTGCCACCACATAAGTTAGTATTGAAAGTTAATTGCATCGTTTTACTGATCAGAAACTTAAATACAAAGGATGCATTAGTCAATGGAACAAGAATGCGCATCAAGTGTATGCATCGTAATGCTATTGATTGCGAAGTTTTAACTGGAACCGCACGCAATAAGAGAATTTTGATTCCACATATAAATTTAACATATTCCGGTACTGTTTTACCATTTAACTTTCAAAGAACTCAATTTCCAATTATACCTGCATTTGCGATGACAATAAATAAGTCTCAAGGACAAACATTCGAAAAAATTGGAATTTTATTGAGGCAGCCAGTTTTTACACATGGTCAATTGTACATCGCAGCAAGTAGAGTTCGATCATTCGATGGTTTGAGATTTTATATTTCCGAATATAATGGGCCAAGGGCATTTAGCAAATGATGAAAGAGTTTACAAAAAACATCGTTTACACAGAAGTTCTGAATCATTATATTCACTTTAAAACTATTTTAAGTTCAATGGACCACATTTATTTTTTTAACCGCCCGGTTTTTTTGATTTAATGAAAAATATATGAAAAAATACGAGGCACGTATTTTTTATTAATTTTTTATTTAAATTTTATATAATTCGAAAAAGATAGGCAAAATAACTGTGTAGCCTTGGCGAAACCTGGTCAGTATAGCAATAAAAAAAACCCAAGGAAATGTCAAAAAACGCGTTATTGCTTTTTAAATATGGCTTAGCCAAGCTAAACCTCATTTTTCCTATCTTTCATATTTTTCAAATAACTCGAAAATTAATGCATAGAAAAAAAAATTAAAAAATTATATAAGCTTTGTAGCAGATAATCTTCAAACTGTTTTCGAATTTTGTACCTTACCAAAAATGAAATGTAATCCACTGGAATTGAAAACAATGTAGCCTATCTTATACTTCTATGAATGTCAAGTCTCATTTTTATTAGCGTTTATTTGATTCAATAACAACATGAAAAAATTAAAACTGACAATGAATTATATCAAAAAATAAATACGAATACAAGCTGTAATTGTGTTTTTTTCAACTGTTACTAACATTAAATTTTAAATTTCATAGGTATTGCAGAGAACTAAGGCAAACAACACACGCTAATGACGTATTTGTACACGCTCGCAGCTGACGTAATAGAACAAAATTCAAAAAAATTATATCCAATGATTATAGAGGTATACACTTTGACAAAAGAACCTCAATAACGTTCAAACTTAAAAATTTAATGAATTACGGTCGAATTTCGACCACTGGGCGACCACTAGTACAAATTAAATTACATGTAAATTTAAATTTATACACATACAACATAAATTATACAACTTATGTATACAGTTGTATTGTTGCAATACAATACTATGACACTAATATGTATAAAAATACTGTGTGTACAATTTACTACTAAATTGTAGTTACTACATATAACTTAACTTGGAAATGGTTTAGTGGCTAATTGGTTTGCGCCTACACTTCATACTAATGAATCTACTTATAATATCTTCATAAATTAGTTTTCTTAAAATCTCACTTTCAATGCTGAGCAAAGCCAAAACGTTGAGCCTGTCTTCTAACATGGAGGTTCGAAGCCTGTTTTTGATCAACTTCAATTTTAAAAATGACCTTTCTCCACTGCAGTTAGTGACCATAAGTGACAGGTGCATTCTTAGAGCGACCTCGATATTAGGAAAATAATCTTTGACGTTTCTTTCTAGGAGGAGTTTATACTTCCACCTCAACTGACTAATGACTTTTTCATTTTCCTCATCTTTTTGAAACTCATGGTAAAAAGCCTTGAACTGAATCAGTTCATTTCCCAATTGATCATCTAAGTCATTGTTATATGTTTCTACTAAGTTTTGAGCTGCTGCAATTATCTCTTCATTAGTAAGTGTATCCAACTTGTTGAGAAACCCAAAACGGGTATCAACTAGTTTGTATGCCTCAAGCTCTGCCGCAAAAGATTCAAATTGAAGTACACAGGAAGGAAACTCTGAGTTCGAAATTTTTCTGATGGGGTCAGCTCAACCTTTTGGTGCTTGGACTGGGACACAGTCAAGAGGTGCCAAACGCACGTTTATTTTGCGGTTGCGCCGTGTTTCACTCTCGTACTCATTGCAAACAGTTAACTCAGCAGCTTTCACCTCATATTCTTCAAAGCTATCCCGTTTTGTTCCTATGAAGCTTGTTAGCGATGTCAGTGCTGAGGCGGCTGTGTTCACGTCCAATCTAGGGTTCTGCAGAGTTTCACTAGTTTTGTTTACTTGTCCCAAGATATCATCCCAAAATACTGTGTACAGATTTACAATCAAGTAGATCACCGTCACAATTTTGAAGTGCTGTGGCGCCCATTTTTATGCAGTAATCTATATTACCTTGTGTCATAAACTCCGGCCACAATCCAATGTCATTTTCCAAGCAAACATTTTCACTTAAAGCAGGTCCAAGAGAAACCCCCTCCAGTTCCCACGCGACGCCAAGCGATCGAGTTTCCTGAATGCTGACTCACTCATTTCAGTTGACCACTGAAGAGTTCAGCCGAATTAGTCCACATGAAATAACTGCGTCGACGTCTTTTATGATTATAAGAGGGCCCGCACCACGGTATTAAAACAAAGACATTTTTTATTTTAGTCTGTTCAAAATTAAAATTTTTAAACAGTTTTTTTTTGTGGTGCGGGCCCATAGGCTGCAGCCTAGATAGCCTGCGCGTAAATGCGGCCCTGACTCTCACAGGTTAATTTGCAAGCAGTACTACTTCACACTGAAAATAAATGGTCACCAATCCCTTCAGTTTATACTGCTCACATGTCGGAGTCATGTGATAGTATGAAACTTTTATTGAGCAGAATTCATTCCACATTGCCGAGGACTTTAAACACACTTAGACAATATCAGCCCGGGTTCCTCTTGCAGTCACCGGTAATCGCTAGCGAGAATCCTCTGAAATAACAAAAGTTACGCTATCCACTAATTTGTTACAATTTCTTAAGTCTTGGAGAGTTTGATTGACCGTTTCTATATAGTCCACAAATCGCCTTCGTTTTATCGTTCATGATTAGTTTCCGTTTTGATCGCTCTTTCTTTTGTCATGCCTCCTCTTCAATACGAATTGCTTTTTTAACAGGAGTCAATGAGAATACTTGACTTTTTCTTCTTAGCACATTTTTTTTTTTTATTTTTGCAGTCGCTTTCGGATAAGGGTGAATTTATTCTGGTGTCAATTGTGCTAAGGTATTAGCAGATGTCTCGTTTATTCCCGACGTGGGAGGCCCGGCTTCTGTGGTCACTTAACAATCTTTTGTTGGTGTTAATCTTTCTTCATAATTACTTTTGTCTCCTATCTCTCTGTCAATTACAGGTGAACACAGAAACTCTTCGATACTGAATATATTTTAATTTATTGGCCAAATTCCAGTTGAACTAAAACCTGCTGTCAGTTAGATGGTGTAGCTGCTTTTGAAAGAGTATCTTTTGCTAGCCCAGGTATGTCATATATTGTCATGATTTTACCTGGGTTTATTGTCATCCAGCTCTCAGCGGCTGCACCGAAACAGGCCATATAAACACTCTTGTCTAATGGCTGAAGTCAGATTGTAATGGGTATGAGGTATAAACTGTTTCATAAATAGTAAAAAAAAAAAAAAAAAAAAAAAAGAGAGGCTGTAATGTATCTTGATGGATGTGCTACTCCAATACAACCTGCTGGTCCATAAATAATCAAATTGATCTCTACATAACACTCTGGGGATAACGATAAGTGGTGGTTTCCAGCTGCCATCTATGAAAATACCACTGGTTTCACCCTTTTCCAAAGGCATAACCCTACTGACTTATTTCCTTTCAAACTGACAACTTTGTTGGGACAGTGCACTGTTGTTACGCTGCCTGGTTTCCTTCACATTCCAAATATTGTGACAATAAAAATGAAGGCGACTTATCGCAGAATTCGAATATTGAAGAAAGTTTTATGTTTATTAAAACTAAATGTTATTGCAAAACTTGCTTCAGCCTCTCTAAAAAACAACCTTGAATGTCGCTGCATGAAGCCAGTAAAACAATCTTTTACTGGCCCAGTTCACCAGAAAATCGACATTATTTGCAAACACGTATTCGGAGGCTGACATACGAATATTCTTAGGGTACAAACCATAATAACTAACAGAATAGTGTAGATCATAACTCAAAAATCTGATTTTTCTTTTTGTTCTTTCCTAAATACAAGTTGTGGAAAACGCCGAGTCTTTGTAGGGTTTGTGAGCTACATTGCCCCAGAAAGTTTTTCACTTGTACGTTTGAACCAAATATGAAAAAAAGAAAACGGAACAAAATGTTTTACTTACATTGTACCAACATACCACTTTCCTTCTGGTGAAATTGAAGGTACACCTTTAATTTTAAAATTAATGGCTGAAGTGTAGTGCTGCTGGCCACTCTACCTTTAATATGTGTGTCGAACACTCACTTTAGGCAACCTATTCTATCTCCTAAATTTCCTAGGCGGCATAAAAAGGAGCCATTATTACTATCATCATTTTAAAAATTTTAGTTTTTTAGGATTTAATAAACATGTAATCTTCATTATAGGATCACAAGTAACTGACACATAATTAATTCTGAGATCTGTTAGGTTATGAATTAGTTTTCTTTTAAGAGTTATAGAGAAACACAACTTGCCCTCATGCTGCCACATTGCTTTTGTATTAGTATGATTCAATTGTACACTTACCATGGATCCAACAAAATACATAGCTGTAAACACCCATAGCAAATTAGTGACAAAAAGGTTGCTTTACACGTTCTAAAATACAAAAGGGAACAAAGACTCATTTTACTGTACACTGCTATAATCAGACTGGAGGAGCACGTACTACAAGCTATAACAAAAACGTTAATACAGTTGCAGAGGTGCTGCGACTAAGGGACACTTGAAGAAGTACAAAGTATCAACTTATGTCTCTCTGCTCTCCCCTATATGGCAATACTGTCTTATAATGACTGTTAAACAAATCAAATGTATTGTATACCTTTATATGTGTATTTATACAAAATATATCATAAAAAGTTTTTTGTGGCAAAAATACCTTTATGTGTATTTATACACAATATACAGTATCATAAAAGTTTTTTGTGACAAAAATATCTGTCAAATTTTTGTATGTTCATACACACTTTTTAAGAGAAAATTACTTAAAACTTCGAATGTAACAAGAAATATATTGTGTCGAGTATTCATAATACAAACCCTTAGATATCAAATATGAAATGAAAATATAAGAACGTTAAATGTATATTCTATAGCCAGCAGAATAAGGGAAGGAAAAATAAAATAGAGAGAGGATATCAAGAGAATGGAAAACATGAGACTACCTAAACAAGTAAGATACAGACCTCAGGGAAGACGAGATATACGTAGGGCAAGGAAAAGAGATGCCTTCAGTGAAGGCAGAACAGGCTGTAATCCTATACCTTGACATGGAGAAAAAGATTCATAATACTTAATAGCACACTTAAGTACAAAATATTGGTATGGTGAATCATACACGACTTCCATGTTCTAAGATTTATATTTAAAATCATTTTCGAAATGAAATATTTCCATTGAAACTACTTCTTTCTACTTACTGCTTCAGCCACTTACTGTGGTCACTAACGTATACCACCTCACGTTATCGCACTTGATTTTCACTGATGATGAAAGTCGATGGCACTGCCGAAACGTCTGGTTTTGCAGAAAACATTGGTCTACGGCCAAACAGGCCGGGAAGGAATTTTAAAAAAAAACTGCTTCTTTGTTGCCAATAACGTAGTACATATATAAAAAAAAATTATCAGGTAAACTATTACGTTACAACAAAAATGTTTCAGGTAAACTACCCTTTCCCCATAACCGATCTTCACCAAAATCAATAGGCCTTGAGTCCTCTATAACTCAGGCACATATGTAAAAAAATATCTGATTCTGTTTGAATTTACAGCAGTTATCTTTGTCATGAAAAAATTTCTCTTGTTACAACATAAAATATTGCAGGTAAACCTACCCCTTTGTCTTAACCGATCTTCACAAAAAACAATAGGTCTTGAATACTCTACAATTCAGGGCTGTATGCAAAAAATTATTTGATTCTGTTTGAATTTGCGGCTCTTATCGTTTGCCATAAGAAAATCTATAGACAGACACACAGACACTTTTCAAAAAATTACTTTTTTTCATGTTTTGAGGGTAGTACAATCAGAATCTGCAAAAATCTCTAACACGATTTTTTTTGCCATCACCATACTTCCATTTCCTTATGGAACATGAAAGTAAAATCAAAGTAAAATTCTGGTGGCAAAAAAAATCAAATATTCTATCAAAAATTGGGGATATACATTTTTGGTAGGTATTTGGTAGGCCTACTTGCGTTGCACAAGGAATGTGTTATGGTCACTAGGTTAGTGATAAAAAATGACTTACAAGTACATTGATTTTTATTACAAAATTTATACAAACAGTTTCAATTTATGGTATCAATAATTCATAAATATTAAGGATAATGAACAATTTATTTCTTCAGAGAAGATACATAAAACATTGCAAAAATAATACATATCAGACAAGTATTATTACAACAAAAATACCACACAGACATTTGAGCTTTGTTACTTTATCAGTAACTATAAGATTACATTAATAAAGTAAATAGAATATTTATTTACAAGAACATAATTACAAAAAGTAAAAACACCTTTGATGAAATAAACATTTTATTTATTACATCAAACATAACTAAACTCAGATGACAATATAAATGAACTAAATATAGGTTTTTCTGCGAGGGAGTGTAGGATTGATTAGGGGTTCAATTAGTTCAAATTATTAAAAAAAAAAAAGCATAAACTATAAATAGAAAAACTAGACTGGTATGTTTACAACAAAATGAAATCTTCAAGTTACATTTAAACTACACCTTTTTAATATGGTGCATTAATATTTCACCCCTCTCTCTCTCTCTCTCTCTCTCTCTCTCTCTCTCTCTCTCTCCCCTCTGTGTGTGTATGTGTGTGCACGCATGCGCAAGAGACAGAGAGAGAGAGAGAGAGAGATAGAGAGAGAGAGTTAACTATATAAGAATACAGCAGTTCTATAAGGAGAAATTTACCTCCAAACTTATAAATCTTGCACAACCATCTGGCGATATAAGAGGTTCTACAGCAATGGACTCTGTAACAAAGAAAGAATTTTAGCTAACAGAAAAATAATTATCATTGCCAGTATCAACAAAAGTGCAAATTACTAAATGAAATAATTGCAATTTTATGGGAAATAACGTTATTAAACGAATTATGTACTTTATTAAGAACTTTTGTTTTGCCAGCAGCTTCCAAAACTCTTTATATAAAAAATAATATAAACAAACTTATTTAGAGCTTCAAACAATACTTGTCTTAAAATTATCATATGATTATACTTTCCAAAGGAAGCCCCTGATTTGAAAGCATTGACAACCTATAATACTACTAATTAAAAATGATTCCAACTACTATGTTACTAAATTTTCTCATTTAAAATGTAAATGGGACTGTTAATAACTTTATATTGTTGTCATTAACAAGACAAAACACAATCATTAATGGCTATTTTAATCACAAACTTCAAAATCCCCTATAAAGCTTGCTCAATGAAATAGGACATTCCTGATGCAGAAAATTAACTTTGCCATAACACAAATTAAATAACGCCCAAACAAAAAAATGCTTTGAAAACAAAACATTAATGAAATATGGTATGAATTCATTGTGCTACATTCAAAGCTGATTTTCTTAATTGATTTAAAGTATACAAGTCTAGTTTGTCAAGTAAAGATAATTTAGGTAAACCTAACACTACTTATGAAACAAACATTAAATCAAATATGCTAATGTTACAAAATTCACAAATAGAAAAAAATAAAATTTGAAATTATCTATAGGCTAAATTGCTTTGATTATATTACCTTCTCCACTTGATATGTTTTCCACATCAATATCATCTGATGTCGATACTACTGATGGTCCAATAATAGTCATTGTTTCCCAGTCAATTCTGGAATGTTCAGGAGAAACCTGAAAGATCATTACAAAACTCATACATAATTTTTCACTAACTTAATAATTAAGAATATTAAGCTAATAATTAAGAGAATAATTTATTTTCTTAACCTAGCACAATATTTGTAGGTTAGCACTATGAATTTACAAAAAGTTAATGGATTTTGTGTAAATTTCTAAAAAAATTAAATTTACAGCATAATCTAGTAGTTATTTTATAGTAATCTATTTTAATTTAAATGAACTCAATTCTAAAAGTTAAAAACAAACTTACATATTGCAGTCCTTTTGTTATTCAGCTAGCACTATTGGGTGGTTACATCTCTGCACTGAAGATTCCTGAAAAAGATTTCTAATATAATCATACAAACTCGAAAAACAAAAATCTGTTCAAATGATTAACATTGAATAATATAATCCTGATTATAACTAGCAAATACATTACGGATAATTCATCCATACTCTGTATCATCTAAATCTACTATTAAGTATAAGACACCCCATAAAATTTTTTAGACTATTAAGATATTAATTTTTTAAAATTTCATGTGATATTAGTTTAGTATCATTTAGGAGGTTAAACAATATAAATACAATTCTACACATTAAGTTACAGATTATAAATACAGATAATAAGACATTAAATTAATAAAAATAACACTATAGGCCTACATCAATTATCGGGTTAAGAACCTGCTGTAAGCAGTGATAATTTTAGTTTAGTGAGCTTTAATCAAACTTGCATGCAATAATAAATTTTACATAAGATAAAAGAACGAAGCTGTCTTTAGTCACCAGCAAAACCTTTTCTGTCTGCAAGTTAATGTTATAAAATTTAAAAACAGCACAATTTTATTAAAAAATTTAATCGAGATTAAAATGCACGTTTAAGTCACAAATTAAAGAAGTCACAGTTCAAATTCTCTTTTCACTTTTTCTTTTACCTGACAAATGTTAGCCCTTAATTTTTAAAGCAGAGCTGTGTTAAAACAAAATTTTTATGACAAATATATTACAATTTAATGGACTCAATGGTATGAAAGTAACTATGTGTACAAAAAATTACAACAGTTTGCTTTAGTGAGGATACAGTAGCCATAGGCCTATATTATAAATTTTGTTATATTAGGTCTTAAAATTAACCTTAACTTACTAAGTCATATCTTATTAAGTAATTACGTTTCTCTGAAAAATGCTGAATTTGAAAGTACATTTAGAGTAATATAGCTGGACTGAAGAATTAAATAAAATATGTAACTAGTTAAATACGAGCAGAGTTCAAATTAAATATATTATGGTAAGGCCTACCATCTTGTGTTAGGTAGGACCACATTTTACGAATAAAATGACTTACAAATTGGATACATTACACAAATATAGGTAGGCCTATTTCCTTTTTACAATTGAAAACGTACACAGTCTAGCTAATATTTCTATAGGCTAATGGGTGTACTGAGTAGGAACTCAAGGCTTAGTTCTTGTCTTCAGACATTTTATACTTCATATCCAAGCCACAGATTAAATTACTGGCAAAACATTTAGGCGGAATTTACGAACAAAATTTAGCATAAATTTCAGGCCTAATCTACCACTCAAACTTACCAACTCTTGATCAGTCACATCAGAAACTTATGTGTGTGGTAAATCAAGTTCTGTGTAATATGTGCAATCATTTGAAAATCGATCACGTAAATTTTCACAAAACAGATCACAAAACGAATTAAGAATATTCGTCTTACATCTGTAAGAAAAATAAAATTATGTAATGTTCATACATGAATCACCATAAAAGTAATAAATGGAATTTTTTTAGAGTAGACAAAATCATAGTCAGACTTACAGGAGTATCTATAATAAAGAAAAATTATTTAATTAAATTGCAGTCAATGCCCTCACAGGGACTTTTTTTAAAAATGAGTTAATTACCCCTTGGGTAATTATGAAAATTCTCATCAATGCTGATATTGCGCTGATATATTTTTATTCTATTCTTCTGTTATATAAACACGAGAAAAATAATTTTAAACTGCGGTCGAACCTATTTACGGAGACAAAAAATTAAATTTTTACTCCCATAAGAACGCATGCAATGGTGAATGTAAGGCCTACCATCTTGTGTTAGCCTAGGTATATTGTATTAATTAAATTAGAATGCTAATTTGCTCCATTATTAAATTTTGGACAGAACAGTGATATTAGCATAGTTGGGTCTGTAACAGGTAGTGTTCGACAAAGTAATCTAGACATGCAAACATAACCTAACACACCTAATTTGCTACAAACAACGGACAACATACACCAAATAAATGATCATCTTACCTTTCATTATTATTCCTAGCACCTCCAACATCTTTTTACTTCGACTTGCCATCGCAAACACTTCAATATGAACAACAAAATTCTGTCCCACACACCTCAACAAACGAAAGCAAATTACCGCAAACACACTAAACGCAGCGCGAACTAAAACTAATGGCCGGTCGCCTTTTTTTCATTGCACCAACTACACAAAGTAAACACATGGTAAAAACACACTTCCCTGTAGTGTCTGTCTTTTGTACACATGTTCAAAATTTAATAGAATAATTTATTAGAAATGCCAATATGGCCGACTAACTACCCATATTTCATTATATACATGTGTATATTTCGATCAAGTTGTGATGCTTCAGCGTACAGCAAAAATACGACGTATAAAGTTCAGTATAAGTTTTTCGCATGCTGACACCCCATAACTTGGTCACCGTAACTTCATCTCCTAAAGATGTACATATATAAGTTCATCAAATTTGTTGAACATGCCCTGGGTAAAAACAGGCGTGAGTTGAAGAAACTAGGGAGCGCTAAGTGTGTGTGTGTGTGTGTGTGTGTGTGTGTGTGTGTGTGTGTGTGTGTGTGTGTGTGTGTGTGTGTGTGTGTGTGTGTGTGTGTGTTACGATGCTACCTTTTCTCTAACACAATTATCTAATATTGTAATGTTAGATAAAAAGTTACTTACCCGTGATATTACTTTACCTGGGCGCCAGAACAAATCCCAGATACAAATGACACGGTTTCAGCTTAGCTCAGTGCATGGAGACACTCTTTCTCAGGATTCGTTCAGTGATTGTGGTTTTCAAGGGGAATCGTTACAAATAACACTTTAATATTTGCTTGATTATTTTAATTAACGTTTTAATCAATTATTTTTAAACTTGAAATTGTTAATGGTATTGCTTAATTCTACCCTAACACTTATAATTACTGAGTGAGTGTGAAAAGTAACGATTAAGACGTTCAAACGACCTATGGCTCTTATCTGGTTTAATTAAGAGATTGCTATCTCCCAAACCAGTGCTAAAGAACAGGTCTGCAATAATTTGCACGTCCAATACTACACCCCACTTTCCATTCAACACTCCTATACTATGTTAGAGCTAATCTTATAATTAAAATACAAAGTGTGAAATGCTTAGTGTCTTTTAAAAATTGTTTATTGCTTTTATTATTTATTTAGTGCTTATTTCATTGATCAATGAATCTATTTCTTACTGTTTGATGCGTTGACCGAAGATAGGAATCCATAGAGGTCCTCCTTTTGATGGTTGTGCACAGAAGAATTTATGTTGATCAATGCTGTAGAAGATGCCCTGGCAATTACAGATGCTGTAGCCTACTGTCGCACAGGTCCTTCACGGCTGATGATTAATTAATTAATAATTTAATTAATTAACGTTGTTTTACGCAGCGAGAGTTGTTGAACGGTATTAGTTCATCTTCACTGCGGACTACTTCTCGAATTTGATCTTACTTATACTTTTGCGTGATTGAAAAAATTTCTGTACGTAAATTATACACGACTAGTGCATTGAAGATCCGAATGAAGAGTGATGCTACCCCTCGCTTTGAGTTGGCATCAGTTTTAAATACGGGATTCTGATTGGCTGTTCAAATAAATCATGCGTTTTTCCAGTTTTGACAATCTCAAACAGGTTGACGAAACACCCCGTGACAGGTTTGAAACGCAGAGAGTTTCTAGTTAAAATCGTACTTCCTGTGTTTCCAAATCGATTGATTACAGGTATTTGCAAACGTGTTTTTAAAGATCTGACCACAGAATATTGTTGCTTAGGTCTTTATCTATGTGTGTGTGAAAACACCTAATTCCTACGTAGCATAATTTTCTTGTTATTCCTTTTGGCGTACGTCTTCTGTATAACTTCTCCAATTGTTAATTATATCAAGTGAGATTGCGGCTACTTATAAAGCTTCTCTTGCTGAATACAATGCTGTTTTCAGAATTGCCGTATATTTATTAGTTTTTAAGTTATCACAGGTTGAACTGATAATTTGTATTGCATAAAATTTCATGTTCGTACCAGTATCTGATGTCGCTGTGACGCGGTTAGAGTGAGTTGGCTGCGATTGTACGCTCTCTCTCTTGCTTACGCTGCTATACTCCCTCCGTCAGACACTTTCATATAACGCTCAGTTAGGACGCTAATATGAATCAATATATATATATATATATATATATATATATATATATATATATTCATGAGGATTAAATGCAAATTCAAAAGGTTTTTCATTAACACTCACAAATCTATTTATTAAATGCACACACTAAAATTAAAATGATATACAGTAATATTAAAAGCTGTACTGTATGTATATTTGAAAACAAAATACTTTCTGTGAAACTTACTTTTTAAAAATGAACCAAGAGGTTTTTTGTTTTTGAGTTGATCTTTTTCTGGTACTAACACCCTGCCATTTTCGGAGCACATATTTTTCTAGCAGAGTACCTGGGACTATACACAATCTTGAACTATCAAACCTTGAACTATTCAGGCTCTACTGTACTTACTTGAGAGTCTAGTTTAACCAATTTTTGTATTTGATACAAACTTTTTCTTGCACACTAGGACTGTGTCACCACTAATACTCAACTAGGACTGTGTCATTTTATAAAATACTCAACTAAAAATCCATATTTTTCTGCTGATTCCATCTTCCTTGTTATTTCAGATTTACACGATCTGTAGCTCTTTACATTTTTTACTTCAATCACATTTGCAGTGGCAGATGGAGTGCACCCAAGCAGTGAGTAATCTCTAAACACAATCAGGCAATACAATTTTACATTTATGACCTCCCTCACTCCAAACAATATTGCCAATAGTGTAAAATTTGATGTTTTGGGGTGCAAGGCACTTTTTCTCATGAACTTTAGTATTTTTTTACTAATTTTACTATCAAAAGAATTTTTTTAAGGTATTTTGTAAGTCAGTTATGCTTTAAACAGCATACAGTAGAGTACACTATGAGCAATTTTAAAAACAAACAAAAATAGTATGACACTATCACAATAAATAAGGCTAATTAATTAAGAAAGTATTTGTGGGACAATATTATAAAAAAGCATGTTAACAGCCAGGAGATTAGAGAAGAGTATACGAGATTAAGTTGGAAATATAAAACTTAAATGAAAAAACAGAGATGCATAGAAGAAACTGGAAAGACCACCTGTAGCATATGGATGATCAAAGACTACCAAAAGCAGCAAGTAGATACAAACCAGCTGGAAGAAGTGTAGGGAGACTAAAGAAAAGATTGGCTATGAAGCCAGAACAGGTCACCAAGGCCTAATACTTGTTGGAGAAGAAGAAGTTAACAGCCAAAGGTGATGTTATAGTAATTTCAAATGCCTCTTAAGGTGTTAAGAAAAGAATCTGATACTATGACTTGTGCTTCACAACAGTTAGTTCACATTGCTGAAAGTAACAATTATGCCACATCATTCATATATAGAAGTCACCTCAATTGCATCAACTCAATGAGAGTTTCAATAATATGTATGAAAATATCAGAAATTAGTCATCTTAGGTAAATTGGGAGTGAGAGATTGTCCCACTTAACTCGCGTGCGCGCGCACACACACAGTTGCATAATGAACAGGATGTAGGATGTAAGGTATATAAAAATCTCAGTTTACTCAAAACTTCACAAACGTTTAATAATAATCAAAAGAATACAGTGTATAATAATTATTACATAAACATAAGCATAGATATAAATAGTAAAAAGTTTTGACCCCACGAAGATCTTGTTTGGGAGAAAAATAAGTTACTTGAGGCAAAATACAATACTTTTACTTGTATTTGAAAGTTTCCTTTATGTTTAAAGAAAAATGTATAAACTTCAAGAATAATAATACATATGACAAAACCAATACTTAAAACAAATGTTATAGGAATAAATCATAGCTAAATCATAATAACATGATTATGAAAATATATAACTAAACCATGATGATTCACATTGTACTACACCCAAATATTACACATCTATTTTTAAACAAATTTAAATTTAATACTATAGCTTCTGTTTATATTGTTATAGCTTGTTTTATATTTCTGTAATCAACAGAAAACAGCTGACCAGATGGTGTTATTAAAATGCATTATTTTTCGTAACAGCAAACTCATTAATAAATTGGAACAAAATATAACTGCTACATTATCACAAGCATCAGTTTTTAATTGCCATTGATTGATACATTCGCTTAGTCAGCTCAGCATTAGAGTTAACTTTTGATACAAATATCCAAACGTTGTGTGCTGATCCAACCAACGGTTTTGTTAAGAACTTGAATAACATGATTAACAGATGCAAGAGTCTATTTGACGAAACCACACGACGCGTATTAAAGCCTATAAATGCCCGGGCACCTCAATTCACAGGTTTACCCAAGATTCATAAAATTGATGTACCAATTAGACCACTTATAAATTTTACAACAGCCCCAGGGTATAAAATCGCCAAAAAACTTGCAAAAATAATAAAAGACAACATAAGATTCGAAAATAATCATAGTATCAAAAATAATATTGATTTTGTTAACAAATTAAAAGACATTAAATTGCAGCCTAATTACAAAATTGCGTCATTTGATATCGTTAACTTATACACAAACGTACCTATTCAGGAAACAATAGCCATTTTAAGGGAACTCCTCAACGAAGCAAAATTACTAAGTTCACAAAAAATTAACGAATTAATTGATTTATTAGAAGTTATATTAAAGCAGAACTATTTCACGTTCAATAATAGTTATTTTATTCAAGAGGAGGGCCTCGCCATGGGCTCACCACTTTCTGGCTTATTATCAGATATCTACCTGAATCATTACGAAAGTACACATTTACTGTCCAATAAAAATAAACTTCACAGCAAAATAGTCTTTTACACGCGATATGTCGATGATACTTTTATAATTTTTGACGGTTCACTACGACAGATAGATATATTGAGACATTATATGAATAGCATACATAAACGCATACAATTCACCCTCGAAACTGAAACTGACAATAAGCTGAATTTTCTTGACTTAACAGTCATAAAAACAAACAATAGATTCCAATACCAAATCTATAGAAAACCAACCACAACAGATATCACTATACACGCAGACTCCCACCACCCTATATCTCAAAAAATGGCTGCATATAACAGTTTTATTCATAGGCTAATTACAATACCACTTGAGACAATTGATTTTCAAATAGAGTTAAATACAATAAAATACATAGCCAGAGCTAACGGATATCAAAGTTCAATGATAGATAAACTACTCAAGAAACAACAAAACAGACAAATGAGGCCCCCGAAGAACAAGGATGGAGCAATACACATATCAACTGAGTATGGTAATGTCCTTCCGAAAATTCTAACAAATGTCTTCAAGAAAATGAATATAGCGACGGCCTTTCAAACAAGCAATAACATATATAAAATACTTGGTCCAAAAACGGCCAGACCTTTAGAAGTAAAAACAGGTGTATACAAGATAATATGTGATGACTGTAACTGTTTTTATATAGGCCAGACGGGGAGACCTTTCATAAAGAGATTCAAAGAACATCTCCCCAAAAAAGACTTTGGAAAAACTAAATCCAATTTTGGACGACATTTGATTGACAATAAACATAATTATACGGATTTTATTACAAACCTTAAACCAATACACATATGCAATAAAGGTAGGAATATGAATGCTAATGAAGAATTTGAAATATATAAGGCCTTTAAAACCAGTCCAGATTATTTATTAAATGATCAGTTAAATTTCCACTCTAACTCGTTGTATGACACTGCGATGCAAATCTCAGAACAACTAAGGTACACGTCACACATCATGCGCGAGCAGCGATAGCGGTGAACTGATAGCGTTAGTTCAGTGTTGTCAAGGTGCGCACCGAAAACGTATCACGCGTGGTAGATACTGAATTCGAACTTATGTTTAGTGTTTTATGTGTTTGTGATATATCTTAATGTTTCGACGACCTCGCAAGAGTAATAACACCTGATGATGGAATAAATGTTCCGAAACGCGTAGTGTTGTTTTAAAAAAGGAAAGTCACAAGACGGATAATAAGGTAAAGTTTTATATATTAATTTAAATATAAATGGCGCTCCAAGATCGTGGGGCATGGCAAACATAATTAATTAATTAATTGCCGATTCCATTTATATACACTAAATATAAATGGCACCCATTGCATGGCAAAAGAGAGCAGGCAGTAGTAGTTAGATTAATTAAAATAATATAATACAATAAGATATTTATAGTGTAAGGTTAGCTTGACTGGTAACTGGATGATAACGAGAAGTAAAGCTAAAATGGCTAGCGGTAGTTCAGCCAGCATGAACTTTGACATCAATAACCAGTTAGGCGTACCCAACAACGGAGAAGAAAACTCATCGGTCGAACCAAATATGACTAAGGAGACGTCAGAAGTCAGAGCGCGGGGACAGGAGTCGCAACAACAACAAGGAGAAGTCACATTACAATCGTTGATGGACTTCATGAGCGAGAAGTTTGACGAGCATCTTACCAAACAGAATGACTATTTCAAAGTAATTAATGAAAAACAGAATGAGATGTTCGCCAAACAGAAGGACCATCTCAAAGAAATTAGTGAGAAACTCGACAGACAGAATGAAAGGTTTGACAAATTCAGCGAAAAACTAGATAGTTATACAGAAGAAATTACGCAAAATATGAATGAGCAGTTCACGCTGTTTTGCACGGAAATACGTGAATACAAGAGTACCTGGAACGTGGATAGAAGCGAAGTCCAGAAGAAGCAGGAAGAAGTGGTGAATAAGAATTACGAAGATGTACAGAAAGTACAATATACTGATAACACTGTTGATTTTACAGACGTGTCAGCTACTGAGAAATTAGCAACTGTGGAATCTAACGTAAGTGTCAATAACAATCCAAGAAACAAGTGGATTAAGAAGAGAAATGACTTTGTTTCTTTGTATCTGACGAAGTCGGAAGATGATTATCCTGACATGGATAGGGATAGTAAAAATTTAC
This sequence comes from Magicicada septendecula, assembly GCA_034769895.1. Classification (NCBI taxonomy): domain Eukaryota; kingdom Metazoa; phylum Arthropoda; class Insecta; order Hemiptera; family Cicadidae; genus Magicicada; species Magicicada septendecula. Next base: position 62,638,626 of record CM068371.1, on the reverse strand, counting down.
TACCATCAAGTAGAATGCGTAAAAAGTACAAATTAATTAACACGAGGATAGATACTGCATCAGTGAATCTTATGATGAAGTATCCAGCTTGTGGAATAAGCATAGGTCGGCTAAGTAGTCGAGCTGCATCGATAAGAAGCATGAAGGGAAAGTTCAAAGTTGAAACGAACACTGCATGTTATAAAGCTGAACGCAAATTTAAGCAAGCCATGGATGATGTGAAGCGGAAGGACCTACCAGATCTGTATGCATATTCGTCATGGACAAGAAATGTTATGAGAAAAAGGAGAAGAACGAATTTTACTAGACGACTTAAAAATGTAAAAAGTCGTAGTAGTACTGAAAGAAGAGTCCAAGCACTCGAGGTAAGATTTCTTAGGAACCTAGGAAACAAAAATTTATTATGTAAGCACACGGGTAGTAAAATGACTGTCGAGCAACGGAGTTGTAAACAGGCTTGGAAGAGACGACAAAAGCAGTGTGGCGCGTGTTTGCCTAGAGAAAGTTATTGGAAGGGACGGTATGACATATTTTCTACCCACCCTCAGAGAGAGAGAAAGGGACATGTCATAAATCTTGGAGGCGCAAGTGCAGCACATTGTACCAGAGTAACGGGGACGGCTAACCGGCCGTTGAGTAAATGTGTGACGCAAACCCCAAGATCAAATACCCTTACTGTTTACAAACAAAAATGCGTGCGTTAGTAACGGCACAAAATCTACAAGACATGCAACTATGTCTCCACGAATAGAATTTAAGAATGAATAAATGATAACGTATTAAGAAGATGATCTTAAGAATGTCTGAAAATTTAATGATTAAGTTAGATAGTATTGAATAAAATACATTAAATACATTGGTTGTGTGAGAATACGTAAACCAAAGAAAATAAATTGATGAATGAAGATTGATGAATAAAATTAAAACGAAGCCATGTATGAGCTCGTGGAATGCGATAGCGGAAAGGTACGAGGAAGATTTAACGTACGACAAATTAAGCCATATCATGAACTGGCGAAAGAGGTACGGATTGCACAAGAAGGTAGTAATGACTCCGGCTGCTAGATGACTGCAAAGCGGAAACGTAAGATAGGTAATTTGCTCACGCGGCCAGTCCAGCTAACCAAAGAATGATGTACATTTTACCATACTGTGTTTAATTCATACTTCAATATTAATCGTGTTTGTGATCAGCATGTATTCATTAATTACAATGTTAATTAGGTATTTAAACATCAATATGTATAAAGTAATTTGATAACGTGTACCATGTATCAAAGAGACATTATGATACAATGATACAGGACATTAAAGACATTAATAATTGTGAAATAATAACTTGATAAAATGTAGTGAATCGAGTAATTTGCTTATGCAATTAATAATTTAAATATGAACAATCGTTTTGTAACTTTAGGAATAAGCGTCTAAGTATACATCATGAGGTATGATGAACCCTTAATTGTTTAATTAATATGCATATTTCATTTATTAATGTAATCATTTATAATATGTCACAAGTTAATCTTATGTATATATTTATTTGTTTAGCAACTATAGTCATGAGATACTAGTAACGAATTTAAGGTATTTTGTTGTTATATGATTCATCGATATATGATCGATTGATTTAATTGCTAGCTAATCTTCAGCTAATTTATTACGTTATATAGGTATAACGAAAGAATGTAGGCAATAACGAACAAACTGTCTAATGAGTAGATGTAAATATCTTAGTTCAATTATTTACATGAAATAATATTGTATAATCCACATATAAACGGATAGAATGTAGAAAATGCGTTCATTTCACTCAGATGGGCGGCAATAAATTCATATGATCATGTAAGACCCCAAGATAGGGAATAACTATTAATTGCCCCATATGTGAGAGATATAGGTCATTCAACCATGTCCATTCCAAAGCAGACGTCCACAACTGGGACAGAGCGCAGAAATTGGATCAGATGTCTCCTGTTAATCCAACATCCAATCCAATTTGGGGACAATATAGTGATCAAAATTTTAAAAATTTATAATTTCTTGATCAAGTGGCACGTTCACACACTCGAGTTGACAGACCCAAGCCCGGGTCGTAAATAAAGACGAATTAGGGACACGTCAGACCCGACGCCAGTGCGAAGACAATGATGAAAACGGCTGAGTACACGCCACAATAAGAATCTAAGGAACGTCGTTGACAGCTCAAAGTTAGTTACAATTTATAGCACATAGCACATAACGAACGGAAACAAAGGCTTAGTCCAGCTGCCTGGTTACGCAGAAGTGAAATGGAACACATGCTGTGGGGGTGAGTTGTAACGAGCACACATAAGAACGTTACACCCAGCAACAAAGGGTGCAGAGAAATCTCGACAAATATGTAGACAATAGAACGGGCATTCAGTGAATACTAGAGGTACGCACAGCCCAGCATGAAAACAAACCCTGACATCTAGCCAGATTTACAACTAGAATGCTAGAAAGCTGGATTCATCCAGGGACGTCACCAACGAAGAGTTGATAATCGGCGGAACGAGCGAAGGGTAAATGAACAATTAACCAAGACACTGCAGACTCTTAACAAAAGCTAAGTCAGAGTACTTTGACAACGTGGAAACAAAGGTTGACAGACAGGCGAGAGAATTGCTCTAGTTTCTGAGAATCAGCACAACGTTCGTCGCTGGAATATTCCGGGGATGTCGGCGACCAACCAGCGCTGGGCATCTTCCTAAAGAACTGGTGGAGAGAGTAATAACGTCTCGAACGACGAATCGGGAAACCGATGACAAGATCTACAAGGTGGTAGGAATTTAGGGAACCTAAGTAGTTACAGTAGTTATGGTAGTAAGACGGAATAATACAATAGTAGTAGTTGGAGCGGTAATAACGGTAGTAATTGAAATAGTTTTCGCGACGTACTCAACTTTTAACTCAGTGAAATCATAACCAAGTCGCGGTCTTAAGTGAACTTAGACATTCAATTCAATCGCAATTATACAAAAGTATGTTCGACAGTTATATGAGTTCCGATAATCAACAGTACGAATAGACATAACTATCGTTAAATACCAGTGTGTACGTGACTCTAAACTACGACCGACACGCAACATAATAATACAAGTGAGTAACAATCCGAGGGTAAAACAGTGAGTGACAGTTCAAACACTATTCCACCATAATGATTCTCAATATTGAACATTTGAACTGAGTGAATCAACACGAACACTATTACGCACATTGCATACACTACGTCCAAGATAGATGAAATAGTTAGCTATATGAACACGCACACAGCAAACTCTAAGAGTAAACCATTTTAATGACGATGTTAGCATCTTAACACTTGAACTCAAAAAACACTTGACACCAGCGGGGAGTCCAACACCACACTATACATAACGAGAGTGGAAATCAGTGAAGTGAAGTGAAGTGTTCTTCGATTAACAGTGATTAGGATGTACGAGGAATCCACCAGCGGATGTCATCTTACGCCGATGGAATTTGTGGATAAACCCTTTTGCAAGATAAGCCTTTATGTTTCTTAAATCCTAGTGATACTTATACTACTGCACTGTCTCATCTTTTCAAAGAGCTACTCCCGAGAGATTTTTGTAAAGTTATATAAATCATAAATCTTATAATGTTAATATTAAAGTAATTCATCTGAGCATAATGAACGCATTTAGCTAGGGATAAAATATATTTGATTGCTTATTGTTTGTATATGTATATTATTGTGTTGTATTTGAATGTACCATATGTCTTGTGTTTTCAGAAAACAACGAACGAATATTATTGTAATTTTGTTATTATGTGTCTTAATTATGTCTTTGCAGGACATAGTAATTTACTTAATCAACAATATAATAAATAAGTGATTATTACCTATTTACTTAAATCTTGCGTTCATTATTGCAAAATTAACCTTGACAATTAGTTTATCACGTTCCCAGTAATTTCATAAAGAGTCTCAGAGTTATGCTAATTATCAATGGACACAACCAAATCGACCACTGAAATGTCAGATTAACAGGCTCATGTAAACATATTGATTTGTTAACTATATTGAGTCAAATCCGACGAATATAATTTACTTTCCATATGTGTGTTAACTATTAATGTCAATTACAACCATGTTTGATTACATATAATTAGAATACAAATTTAATTAGACCCAATTTATCAATTTATAATTGGATAATTCGATAATAATAATAATTAGCATAATTGCACTAAAAAGTATAAAAAATATATACCTAAATATACATTTCAAGCCAGGGGAAAATCTGCCCCCCCCACAAAAAAACTGAAAAAAAAATGGAAAGTTATTATTCGAGGGCTGTCCAGAAAGTAACTTACGTTTCAGTGTGGGCAGCGATGGGGTGGGGCTAGCGCCGCCATCTTGGTGACACTGGGTGGCATGACTCAGTACGCATCCAGCTGGGGCCGGTATAGGTTTGTCTTGTGTTTCTGTGCTTTACTAATAATTTTTAAAATGAGTGCTGCGATTGAAAATCCTGCGAGCTGTGAAGTGCGCTCAGTAATACGATTTCTGCAAGCAGAAAACTGCAGACCGGTGGACATTCATCGGCAACTGTGCGAGGTGTATAGGAAGAATGTTTTGAGTGAGGGAGGAGTAAGGCAGTGGTGTCTTACGTTTAAAAATGGCCGCACCAATGTGCACGATAATGAGCAAAGTGGCCGGCTGAGTGTTCTTACTGACAAACTGGTGGAGAAAATCAATAAAAAAAATCTGTGAAAATCGCCGCTTTACGATTACTGAGCTATCACACGAGTTTCCTCAAATTTCATGTAGTTTGCTTCATGAAGTTGTCACGATAAAGCTTGGTTACCATAAGTTTTGTGCCCGATGGGTCCCAAAAATGCTTACAGAACTGCACAAAAACCAGCGGATGGCATCAGCATTGTCATTTCTTGATGCCTATGACAAGGATGGTGATTCTCTACTGGACTGTATTGTAATGGGGGATGAAACCTGGGTTACGTACGTTAATTGTGAAACAAAATATCAATCCATGGAATGGGGCCATACTTGCTAACCCAAAAAACCGAGGAAGTGTTTGCAGACCTTGTCAGCAAGGAAAATGATGGTGACAGTTTTTTTGGGACAGAAAAGGGGTTCTCCTGGTAGAGTTTATGGAACGGGGTACCACAATCAACTCCGAGGTTTACTGTGCAACCTTAAAAAAGCTGCAGAGAGCAATCCAAAACAAGCAACGCGGTAAGTTGAGCTCCAGGGTATTGTTCTTATACGACAACGCCCGTCTGCATACAGCAGCACGAACGCAAAAACTTCTGGGAAAATTTGGATGGGAGATTTTCAATCATCCCCCATACAGCCCTGATCTGGCACCGAGCGATTATCACCTGTTCATGCGTATGAAAAAGTGGCTGGCAATGCAGCGCTTTGAAGTCGACGAAGAGCTGAAGGCAGGCGTTAATGAATGGCTGAAATCGCAGACAGCAGATTTTTACGATGAGGGCTTTCAAAAACTCGTAAATCGTTATGATAAGTGTTTGAACTTGAATGGAGACTATGTGGAAAAATAGTCTAAGAATGTAGTTTTCACGTGTGTAAATAAAACATTTTCTTTCATTTTTTTATTACTTATTCTAAAACGTAAGTTACTTTCTGGACAGCCCTCGTATAAGTACCATAAAATATATTATTTATTTGTTATTTATAAAATACTTTTTCCTGTGAATATCAATCTTCTAAGGTCAACAGACTGATTTGATCCTAATTATGTTTATGCTAATGAGTAACCCTGCACAGATGTGTGTGTGTGTGTGTGTAATTTGAAAAGTCTCTTCCGGAATTAATGTAATAATTATTAAAAACAATTATTTTCTCTTTCAAGCTGTATTCCACAATAGCCTGACATGGCTATTGTCATCTCGTAACACTTATGGCTAAACAGTCAGTGTTGTCCATAGACAGATGGCATTCAGGCTAATCACATTTACATTATGTACATTTTTTAAATGTTGTATTACAATAGGCCTATAGGGTGCCATTATACAAACTTTGTTTTAAAGAATACAATTTACAAATATAAGGTCGTTAACTTTTTAAATTGTTAAATGCCAAAAAATAATGACTTAATACTGTAACATGCTTTATCAGACTTTCGTAGTAGGAATTATGACATAGAATACAGGGACTGAGTATGGCATAATTCAAATCTGAAGAAGAAATGAAAAATTACTGTAAATGTTACTTTTATTCTGTTTTTTTACTGTTTCTTTAATTCCAGGGTTCCAGTATGTCCTAAAACTGACTTTAGGAAGGAAAACTGGAATGGATATTCTCATCTTTGATTCCATGCCTCTAAGCCAATCTTGACTCCGAAATAAAAATTTTGGCTATGTTCCTTATTTCGATTGTATATAAATAAATATATAATTATATTACCACAAGATGTTCTTTTCCTTGTTCCAAATAAGGAAAAGAACATCTTGAGGTAATATAATTATAATATTTAAATACTTCATATATATCAAGAAACCAACTGTAGCAGAAAGTGATTGAATAAATAAATATGTATAGAATCATGGAATAATAATCTCAAATCTCAAAAACAGAATCTTTATTCATTAATATTCATAGTTTACATAGCGTACACTTGTACCGAAATAAGGGAAGCTACAGTTCACATTATTTATTTGGCTTTCAGTATAATATAGTATTAAAACTAAAAAAAATTCTTTGAAACACTAGAATATAAAATGTTCAAAAACAGTCTCATACAACTTTTGGTTCTCTTTCCTTTTCTAAATGAATGTACACAATTTTCTTGGTATTAACTGATCAGTTGATTTTCCTCATCTCCCTCTAAATAATTGATCAGACATATCAATACATATTCTTTTTATATAATACAAAAAGTAATAATTATTGTTTATTAGGTTTCAGTTGTTTACTGAAAAAAATACAGCCCACTGTAATTTGTTACATTATACAGTATTTACTTTACAAACCTGTATTTAATGATTTTGTAGGTAGACATTATACTCAAAGTAGGAGATATAGTATGATCTATTAAGTCCAGAAAGATTGACTGGTTAGAGAATGGGTTGAGACAGGGACCTAAAGAATCCTGTATGGTGAAGTAGGAGGAATGAGCAGTAGGAATACCACGAGGCGATGGATACAAGAGGTGGAAATGAATTTGGAAAGGTTGGGAGTCAAACATCTGAGACACTTGGCAGAAAGACACGAGTGGAGATAAACAGTGGAGGATACCAGTGTCCACACAGGCTGTAGTGCTTTAGGAGAAGAAGCTTTAATGATTTTGTAATGCTTGTTTATCATTACTTTATTATTATTGATAATTTTGTCGTTTTATGCATTTCACTGTACTAAAAATGTCATTAATTTTCTTGTATTTTTAAATTCACCCTATTCTGCAATTATATTGTCACCACCCCTGAACAGTTTACAAATAAAAAACCCCATCCTCTCTCAGAATAATTGATTAGTTAAACATACAATGCTTATAAAAAGTACAAAATTATTATGAAAAACAAAACAAGCACCTGTTCTTTGATGTCTTGCAATTGCTGCTGCAGTTTCTGAATATCAGAGTTTGATGTATCACGACTGCCATTGTTCATCAGTGTTCCAGTCAGCACAATAGGTTCGCCTTGTGGCACTGGACAAAAAAGTATTATAATTAAGCATTACAAAAAAAAATGTTTCAAATTGAACCCATTAGTAGTTCACTACTCTTACTAAAATTAACACAACAGTGAATAAATAAATTTCTGAATAGCAAAATACAAATGGAACCTCAGGATACCTATATATTTAGATATCAGTATCTACTGATTGAACTACTTTTTTTTTAATAATCAGCTTTAACCAAGTTGAAACCCAATTTATTTTCTAGTAGTATGCATGCAAAGTAGAGTACACGAGTCAAAAGGGATTTTAAGAAGTATGAGAAACTAGAAAAATGGAGTACGTAGCAAGAGAAGACAGTATTAAAAACAAAATTGAAAGATACTAAGAAAAATCTTAAATATTTATCAGCATGAAAGTAGTACCACCACCAAATGCATGCAAAACATTTTACCTAAAAATACTCTGCATTAGAAACACAACAGTTAATGTAGTGTCAATAATTATCAACAACTAATTAACTAAATATCACTATTACATTAACGACTCGGAACACTAGGTTTCTTATAAGTAAAAATATACAGTTTTACCTTATAGCCTGAACCGGTTTTCTCCTTTAAAAGGCTTCTTCAGAGGCTCTGAAGAAGCCTTTTAAAGGAGAAAACTGGTTCAGGCTATAAGGTAAAACTTTATACTTTTACTTATAAAAAACCTAGTGTTCCGAGTCGTTAATGTAATAGTGATATTTAGTTAAGTAATGGACACGTCATGGACAACGAAATCCAAGAAACTAATTAACATACAGGACAATAATATGTCAGTTCAAGTTGTATTTAGTGCAAATTTAGTATTTAATTCAAAACATGTGTATATGACTCTATGTAGTTAACCTATGTAAAGGCTATTCTGTAAACAAATATGCATCCAGTGCAAAAATTACATAATTTTTATTTAAAGACAATTTTATGTTTAACATAAAGTTTAATTTTTGACTTAATGAAAGTTAAGAGTTTTGCTTATCTACTGTATTCTACATGATGTGATAAATTGTGAAACAAAAGTTAAACTAATTGAAACAATGAGTTTACTTCTCAGGCTATCAAATCACTTCAAATCAGAATAATGTCTCTTGCCTGGAAGTAAAATGAATATCAATTTGATACTAATACCAGAACCTAATTTGCATGTTATTGTTGAAAGTTATAAGTTACGCAGAATTTTAAACATTATTTATTTATTTATTTATTGTTGAGCTATTTCATCGAGTTCGTTTCTAATGAGCTCTTTAGTTGAGTAGAATAATTATTTTCAGTGCCTAAAGAGGCCTTGAAAGTACACAACAAACACATTTTTGATATTGTATAGAGGGGCTTAGTAATGACGCAAGTAGAGAAGCAGGTCAGGTTAGCAAACAAGTGAAAACCAAATTAAATATACGTCAGGCGGGTTTATACAAGGTGCGTGTGGAGAATATAACAGATTACCTTCTTCGTCAGATGACACATCACACTCTGATTCATGTCGTAAGCAATCTTCATCTTTGTCTGTATCATCAGAATCTGAAAATATCAAAGGAGACAAATATGACGATTCCATGAGTTTAACGAAAGTGACGTCATCTCTTTCTTCCACTTTGTGTTTTCGTCTGGTGGTAGTGATTGTACATGTACCTCATCACCGATTTCTCCTGATGGGGGTGGTCATGGTGAAGGTGGTGGTTTTAAGTAACCCTTTATCTTGGTCTGTGTCATCAGAATTTGAAAATATCAGAGAAGGAGAGAAATATGACAATTCCATGAGCTTAACGAAAGTGTCATTATCTCTTTCTCCCACTTTGTGTTGTTTGATATGGCTTAGTCAGTGTAAAACCAGAAAGACCACATATTTCTAGAAATTTCAAATACAAATTGTAGGTAGAAAGAGACTAACACCATAGTAAACTTTACTCCACTATCTATAACAGTATCATTCTTTCACAGATGGTCGTGTAAGACACCATGTTAATTCCTATGCTGCATAATAAAATTGTCACCCAGTAATTTATTTGTACTGTGAATAGAAAGATTTTAATGATATGAACATAATATAAATATTAATTTTACTGATCGACAACAAACTGATATTTCATACGTGTTCAGAAAAAACATGCATTAATTAAGTGTAACAATTTGCTGAATATAATGTATAACATTGCAAGTGCACCGGCACTATTACAGGGCAATAAAAAGTAAAAACAACAAAACACTGGAATCTTTATATCCCTATACTGTATAAAGTTCCTGTTTATTTAGGCCAAATGTTTCTTACCTATCTTTTCATATAAATTTGTTAGATCTTAAGTCCTACATATATAAATGATAACATGTATTACTACAAAGCTAAACAAGCAAAAGTACAAGTATAAGGAAACTTCTATTATTATTATTATTTGCAGCACATAAGCGCCCACAGGGGAAGCCAGGGGGCATCAGGGGAAATTCCTTTTAGTTTAATTTTGTGGACAAAGTATATAAAAAAATGTGTTTCAGTGATTTAAAATTTCTTAAATTTTCAGTGTAGCACCCCCCAGACCTCCACTTTCTGTCTAAAACTACTTCCGAACCTCTAGTATTTAAAATCAGCTTAAATATTTCACAGGAGGACTTCTAATTTTCCAGGTAAGGGCTCTAACATCACCGTGTGTGCCCTATATTGTTTGAAAATTAGCTTAAGAGTGGCGTTTTTAACCTTCAATTTTTAAACTTTTAAACAACTTTAGGTCTAAATTTAAAAACTTTTCCATTGGATGTCTCCGTACCTGGTCTCTGTGCAGTTTTGTGTGTAAAAGTAGCTTTAAATGACGCTAAAGAATCTTTTACGCATTTTTCTGTTTAAAAGTAGCTCAAACCCCAGGTAGTCCACATACCACCTACTCATGACTTTCCCCTCTACCCCACTGGTAAAGATTCCTGCTGGCGCTCATATAGCAACATAAATGGAAAAAGCAAGCGCCACCAAGATATGCCTGAGAGGATGAAGATAGTTGGTGTATCTAGTGGCTCTACAACAGCTTAGATTAGAATATAATCTATACCAAACACGGGAGTATTTACAAAGTTTACGAAGTTTTGAAGTACAGTACTAGCTATAAACCATTCAGTTAAAAACTTTATATTTATAACTTTAAAATCAACATTACTAGCACTCCTAATATCACAAACTAAATGCCAAATAGTTAAGTTCATTAAAGATCTCACTTTGCTTGGTTGTCTATAGGGCCTAGATTTGTAATATTCCAATTATCCCAACAAATAATCTCTTCTAAAATATTTCAAACACATATGTAATATGCTTTGACTGTTTGTTCCTACACAATTGGTCTACAATTTATTATATGCACATTTATTGACTAATGTTTTGTAGTTGGTCTATTTTGATGGCGCTTACTCTTTGTCCCTTCATAACACATGTAGTTATGACATTTAATAATGACTTACTTAATTTTACAATGCGAGCCGAGTAGAAGCAACCATTTTCCCACTTCACTTCTCTTATGTCACCAGGTATAACTGTAGAGGATTTCTTGATTTTGTTTAAAGGGACACATTGTTGTATACGGTCTGATATATACTCAACTTTTACAGAACCATCAGGTCCTGAAAAAATATTAGGTCTATTTTCAAAACTGGATCCCTCAGTTTTGGAGGTACAGGGCTGCAAACTGGTTTTGAGGTCTAAATTACCGATTTTACTGACTAAAATCACTGAAATACTGACTTCTTACTGACCTAAGATAAAATAACTGACCTTAATTACTGACCTCCATCGACCATATTAATATTAATTTACAAGTAATTAGAGACAGTTTAAAACATATTTTTTATAATTGGCCACCCTTCTCCCCACTGAGCAGCTGTAAAACAAAATCTAACATACAACAGCATTATTTTAGTTTGAGACTTATTAAAAAACATTAAAAACTAAACATTGTTCAAGTAAAATCAGCAGGCATATTGTTAACTGGTTTACAGCTACTCAGGCCAATTTCCCTTGCCACCATTATAAGTTAATTTTGTATATTTATTTTATTGACATATTATTCAGCGCTTAACTTACATCTTATATCTAATAAAACTGTAACATAATTACCCATCTTAAATATTCCTAGAATAATATAATGTACATACCAAGAGAACGTTAAATATCCTTGGTACTCTATGATCAGTCTGCTTAAGAATTGTAATTGAAACTCATTGCTTGGGTTTTTTATTGAAAAATGAAGTAATTAGTGAAGATTTTCTTTTCTCAACATTTTTCTGAATTTTTTCCGCATCATGTCTTTTTATGTCAGCTTCTTCTTTAACTTTCTGAGCACTTTCCAGGATTGCCTGTGCAACATTAGCCGCAACAAGATCCTTATTTTTAATAGCCTGCTTTAATCTTTCATTTGCATCTTTTAAAAGAGTATCAGCTACTTTTCTTTTCTCTTCTTCATGACTTTTCAGTTGTTTTAATACTACTTCTTTTTCATCAATACCTTTCCTCTCAGCTGAGAGTTTTTTCTCTAATTCGTTTTCAGCAATACGCTCTTTCTCCTTTCTTTAAACGCTGTTTTTCTAGGTACTGCCTATGATGTATATAGGCTGACTGAGCGAGATTCAAGAGCTCTTTGTTTATATGAACCAAATGTACTTTTCCATCATAGAGTTTATGCAACTTAACGTGAAGATAGGCATCCAGAGTTCTTTCAGACATACTTGCCCGATCAGAGGTCATAACTCTCTGTGAGCTTGAGAAGCCTCTTTCCACATCTGCTGAACCATGAGAAAGAGATAAAGCTGCTTTGACAACCTTAGAAACAAGTGGGTACTTAATCTCACCTGCCTTATCAGTTTTCTTAAAAAACTGGTTCCAGTAAACATCAGTGCGATTGCTCTTGCTATGAAGCTCATCTTCTTCCAAACTCAGTAACTTCCATTCATCAATAAGGGAGGCTATGTTCAGATCAATAGGCAATGCTTTTGCCACTTCAACGATGGACTTCCAACTATTGTCTTTTGTTCTTTCGGATGGGATCAAACATTCAAAATGCTTCAATAAAGGTTTTGACGTTAACGAAGACTTGGTAAAAATGTGTTTACAACTAGCAATGAAATGCTTTTTTGCTTGGAGCAGAAATGCAAGTTTGTCCTGTTCTGGTAACATTTGTAATTCTTTTACATCTAATCCACAGTTTACTTCTTTAAGAGGAAGAAAACTTTTCTCATCATTCAAGGAATCTAACGAGAAGATAACCTCAGAATGACATATACGAGTCATTAGTCTGCTTGTTAGAGTTTTGAGGTGATCATACAGAAGGTGAATCAAAGGTTCTTCTTTCTGAAAGTGACCAGTAAACTGTGAAAATATGTGAGCACTGGAGCAACCAAAGTTTATTTCCACTTTCATTGTGTTAACTTTCAGAAGACTAACAATGTTCTTGTATTTGGATGATATCATTAAATCACTTTTATATTTTGGCACAAATACCAAGAAATACTTCGTGACTGCTGGCCACTGTTCTAGGAGTCTTAAACCTGCTGACTCCAAAGACAACCACCTTGAAGAAACATGTTTGATGAACCTGTGCTTAGGTAGCTTCAGATCATTCTGAATTTTTTCAAAATCTTCCCATCTCGAAGGCCAACCATCAAAAAAGTCATGAATAAGGAATATCAAATTTGAAGCGTTATCACCAAGTTCTTTCTTACCGTGCCTAAAAGCATTGTGAAGTATGTGAATGTTGCATGTACCAATGTCAACCATTCGTTTTTTTCTTAATAAAATAAGAGATTCATTCATCAGGTTTGTAACTGCTTTATTGACATTGGGCCCATCATTACTGAGCATCAGTAAGTTGGTTCGCAGTAAGGTTGTGTTATCTATAGCTTCACACAGCTTATTATACAATTCATCAGCGGTAGCTGACCCCATAAAAAGTGTGCAAATTCCTTGTAACAATCATTTCTTTAGATGGAGACCAATACTTAACAGCTGTTTGAAGTTCTTTTGATGAGCCAGCATTAACAGTTTCGTCAAAACAATGTGAAAAGAGCACCATCCATTTCATTCAACATTTGCTTTTTAAAGAATGGTGCCAGAGCATCAGTTATCAAGTATTGTGCCTTTGTTCTTGAAAGTGAAAAATCTGTAGGAACACTTGATGGAAACATCGCTTCAAAAGTCTCCCGAATGTCTTCACAGGATGGAAGCAAAGGAAAGTCCGCTGCAACTGTCTTCATTACCCAAATAAGTTCCGCTTTGGCTGCACTATCTCTAATGTTGTACAACTGAACCATTTGCTTGATTGTTTCACCAACACTAGTAGATGGCGCACAGTCTTGTGAACCAGCTGTGCATTGGCGAACTGAAGTCAGGTGAAGTTGTGAAGAGGAAAGTTTTTGTTTACATTCTTCTTTATGCTTCCGAGAAGATGCATGCTGTTCCACGGCTTCATATCCCCACGAAATATTGGAAGTTTTTACACAAAGGGTACAGAACATCTCATGGTCACTGGCTTTACGTCCCCACTCAGCAACAATATATCCATTACAGTCAGACTTTCTCAGCCAGTCACTTTTAAATTTACACCTGCCCATTTCAAATACTTTACACAGTAAGAAATTGTTTTTAAACACTTAAGAGTCCCAACAAATTATTTGATTTCAAAAAATTATTAAGGCCGGTACGAAACAACGGATTAAAAGACTTTGGGTGGTCGCTTTCTTCCCTTCAGTTCCGGTTGTATTCTTCTTTCTTAACTTTGAGCCAGTGTAGTAAGTCTATGGAAGCTCTAACAATTTTTTCAGTGATCTTTCATGGATATTATCGGCCTTATAAACTATACCAGTAAACCAGCACGTGAAACAAAAACACAGATGAAATGTACTGTTAAAAATATTATGGTGCTATAAAAATCTGTTAGTGCAACAGGAATTTATAGCACCAATATTGCGCCCTCAGTTAAACATCATTGGGCAAACAGTACATTCCAGACTGCTTTTTATACTGGAATGCAATCTCACAATCTGCTTTTCATACCTAATCTTAATTATTTATTTCTGACAAAAAAATTTTTAATTATCATGTTAGAAAGTAAGGAAATAAAAAAAATGAATTGCCGGTATTGAGTAAAAACCCTTTCTTAAGAACCACTAAATTCTGCTTTAAAAAACTGACTTTACTGACCAATTTAAAAAATACTGGCTTTTTACTGACTTGCTCAAAAATACTGACTTTTACTGACTTTACTGACCAGTTTGCAACACTGGTATATTTTGAAAAGTATGTAAAATCCGAGTTCATTAATGGATCTTACATAAATACTTCTAAAATGAAGTTTTGTTTAATATTTCAAACTAATCAAGTACGCCTATTCAAATAAGCCTATTTCCTAAGAAGTTCTGGTTTTTATCTTTGGATAAAAATAAGTATTATAAGAATTTAAAGATTTTTCTGACTTTATATTAAAATTTAGAAAAGAGTACTTTATTTTGAACATCTCACATTGTCCATTAGAGATCACGTCAATGAACAAAAAAATTAAAATCTGCGTATGTCATAAGATATTTGTACACTTACGCTTCTGTACAGCCTTTTTACAAAACGCCGCCTTTATGTAATACTGGCATGGATAACCATACATGAATTGCATATTTTAAGATTTATATTTAAAATCATTTACAGTACTTAAATTTGGTTTGATAATTTCTAAAAAAAAATATCCCCCACCCTCAAATTATTTTCACTTAGATATTTTTGTTATTATGGGGTAGTTGTTTAATACAATGTATTTTCGAGTCACTTTATCTATAAAAATTAGGTACTTTGTTCTTATAAAGAAACTGAACTACATAGATAATCATCCCTTCTCCTCAACCGATTTCCACCATTAATGATATTTACACTTTCATAGAGTAATAGTTTTATCATATGTAATTGCTAAGGTATTTTATCCTTCAAAATTAAATACTCGTACTTTACCTGATATCAGCAAAGTAATTTTCAAAAATCAATCCCTCCCCTTTCAACTACCCTCTCCATTTATAGATATCTCATTTACCATTTTATAATGGATTAATAGGACCATTTTCGGGGCACTTATTTATCAAAATTAAGTATACTTTACTCTTGTTACAACAGAAAACAATGCAGATAAACTACCCCTCCCCCTTAACCAAACAATCCCACTTTAGATATTTACACTTTTATTGAGTAATAGTTTTATTATATGTAATTACCAAGGTATCTTATCCTTCAAAATGAAGTAGTTTATTCGACATCAGAAAGGTAATTTTCAAAAACTTCCACCTCCCCCTTCAACTACCCTTTTCATTTATAGATATTTCATCTACCTTTCTACAGCGTATTATTATGATCTTCTTTTTAGGATGCTTGATTTATCAAAATTAAGTACTTTACTCATGTTAAAACAAAATGTTGCAGGTAACTACTCCTCCCCCCTTAACCGATCTTCTCCAAAATCAATAGGCCGTGAGTCCCCTACAACTTGGACACATATGCAAAAATTTATTTGATTCTGTTTGAATTTGTGCCATTGTTTGCCATAGAAAAAATTCGATCTATAGACAGACACACAGACACTTTTTGGAAAATGACTTTTCTTCATGTTTTGAGGATAGTACAATCAGAATCGGGCCTTATCTCGAACACGATTTTTTCGCGGTCATCATACTTCCATTTCTTTACAGCACATGGAAGTAAAATAAAGGTTAATTTTACAATCTGGCTAAAGACACACAGCCCTTTTATAATATATCTAAAACCTGTAGTATTATTTTAATGGATAATGTTCTGGATAAAACGGCTAACACAGACTTAGTCTTAAAAAAAGAATTAAATCACTCTTCTTTTCAATAGTTGGTAATTTATAGCTTATACTTTTCTAAAACATTTTTCTATTCCTCAAAATATTAAGTTGACATAAAATCACTAATGTTGGATAACATTAGTAACAAATAACATTAACATCAATAATATATGACTATTATATAGTCTAAATCTAAAACACAGATTTTTACAGATTATGTTTAAAACAGAGATCACCAAATACTATGAAAGTATTTGGCACAGCAGGTATAAATTTTGCAGTAAGACTAAATTAAAGTTAACTGTTTTACTAAATGGCTAGGCACGGTTAGCCTATTTGAGATCACTGCGTATCATTTACTTAAATACTGGCAACCGTAGTCTTTTTACAAAACGCCCAACATTTCTTAGTATGATTAACCCTAGAACAGTACCCTTCCCAAATCAGCACTTGTTGATACCCACCGTCATTTTGACGGACAAAGGTATTTTATCTCTTTTGATAGACATTATAATGGGATAATAATAAAAGAATAAAAAAGGAGGGTAGGAAAAGGATTTTTAAAAACAAATGCATTTCTGTACAATTTTCATAAAAAAATGTAATATCAAATTTTTTCAAAACATACACTTAGGCTAGTGATTTTTACAAAACCGAGTGTTACTAACATTACAGACCTCTTGTCTATTTAAATTGAAGAAAATTGAACTAAAGAGATCATTACATTTGAACTTCTGCTTTGAAATCAATAAGAAAATGTACTAAAAGTGTTCTTACTAACTACTATTTATTTGTATGAATCTAAAACGAATGCAATAGAACAGTCGAATTTGAAACTTCAAAAAAATTATAAAAACAGCTGTCTATAGTAATATTCTTTAGCAGTATAAACAAAACTTCTTTTGGTATTCTCCACAAATCAGAGCATTGCATTTTTCACAGGAAACTGCAGTCATCCGTTTCTTTCAGTTGTGGCAAAAGCGGCATGTCCTGCATCCTGTCTTTTCTTCGGCAGATGACGATTTTTGCTGAGACGGTTTTGTTGGGGATTCTTGTAGGACATTTTTTATGATTTCCCTCTTCACCAACTGTGTGTGAAGTTCGAGAGAGAAACCATAACGTGATAGTGGCTTTTTTGTTGTGGCAAACTGTCTGTAATAGTTGATAACATATATCACATAGGAACTGACTAAAGCCAGATTTATCATATTAAAAAAGAAGCAAAGAGGCCATCTTTTCGTTTTCCTGCTGCAGCTCATGGCTTTACATAGCTGATGGGTGGTATCAACTCCACCTTTGGTTGAATTATATGTTGATATTATTTCTGGTAAATTTGTCTCTTCATTTACCATTCCTTCCAAATGCATAGAAGAAGCCAGAGTTACAATTTTGTTTTTCTTTGGCGTGTAAGACAAAATGGTACAATTCTTATCATAAAGGAACATAGAACTTTTCTCTTTCCAACCACTAAACTTTGGATCTATAAATTCTTTTGGAAGCTCCCTTTTATTTTTTTCTAATGGTTCCCACAACAGTAAGTTTTCTTTCCTCAAAAAGTCTGTTTACCAAAGGAATATTCGTGAACCAATTGTCCATTGTCACGTTGCGCTGTGTGCCTCGGATGCTTGCAGTCAATTTGTCAACATAGTAATCAGCAGGTGGGGTATCAGCAGGAACAGAGCCTTTTCCTGTGTATACTTCTGCATCCACCATATAAGAGGTGCTACTGTCGACCAGCATTATTATCTTAATGCCATACTTGTTAGGTTTAGAAGGGATGTACATTTTGAACCCACCCCGTCCCCTAAATGCTACCAATTGTTCATCTATTGTTACATAAGATCCAGGTTTATAGTATTTTTTACAATTGTCTACAAAGCTAAGACATGCTAAAAGAAAATCAAACCGGAACTGGGACATTGTTGCACGGTAATTGTTCCCTGAGATTTTACAGTTAAACAAAACACTAGAATGATGATTATTGTCTTTCAAAGCAGCTGATAAAACAAGAATACCAAAAAGTGCTTTTATTTCTTCTCTTGAAGTATTTTTCAACCTCCCCCAATTTTGTCTTGAGTATTTTTCTCTTGATTTTTCAATGGCAGTATTTGTATGGAGCACAATTTTATCTATTACATCATCCGACAAAAATAAAGAAAAACATTCTAGAGGACAATAAGTGTATTTGGTTTCTGGTGTTGGACCAGGTCGCACGTGAACCACATTTCTAGCAGCAGTTTTATTTTGTAAAGAGATCGGCTTGGAGTTCCATTTATATCCACTTTTTCCAAATAAGATTGGCTTTTCGGAAGAAATTATAAATTCACAATCCTTGGTAGTTCTCTTCATCATACACTGAGATGTACCTGGGTTTTTCTGAATTCTTTTCTTCCTTTTCTTTCCCTTACTGCTGTCTCCCCGGTGTTCAAGTGTGCTGTCATTGGTAAAAGTAGATGGTAAGCAAGGAGCTTCCATATCAGAGGAAGGGTCTATAACGGTCGGCGGTCTAGGTTCGTGAACAACTATTTCAGGAATTTCATGGGGAGTGCCTTGGTCTATTCCATGTAAAACCCTAATCGCTTCTGCAATGATGTCTCCTGTCATAAAGTCTTCATCAAGTAGGTTGGAAGGTGCGAGTAATTCACAGTCACTTTTGGCAGAATCGTCATCGTGAATTTCAGACTCCGTGAAGTCGTCATCTTGTTCCTCTTCACTCAGTTCTGCTAGTACTTTCAAATAATCTTTTTCATGAACAATCTCTCTGTTCATTTTGCCTGAAAAGAAAATGCAACTTCACAAATAGGACAGAGGAAAGATAACTGAAAAACTGAAATATAATAACCCCAGCTGATGTAATAGAGAAAACAATAGGAAAAGTGAAATCTACTACTCACCGACAATTTGACGGGTAAGCGATAATCACTACTCTCCGTCAAAAACTCTGATATATATTTACGTATATAGCTACTGACCGACAAACTGATGGGCATACCTGGTTTTGTAACCTTCATAGCGACGTCAGAAGAAATGCAGCGTCTACTCTCGTTAGTGCCGAATACCCTACTAACACCCGTTAGCACATACGCTGCTCCCCCACCTCTAGTATAAAAGCATAAGTGGGGGGAGGCGTAAGAATTGAAGTACCTGTCATTTTGACGGATAGGTAGCGTTAAGAAACATGTTATTCTAGGGTTAAGAAACATGTGTCTGTTCAACAAAAAGGTGGCGTTTTGTAAACAGGCTAGGCTTTTACAAAAAGGCTGATTTATAAGTATCCTGCGACACATGTTGATTAAACATTTTGATATTAACGCCTTACTTGTTGCCTGAATAGTTGCTTTATAGTAAAATCCATCTTTCCACTGGACTTGTCTTTTATCACCAGGCCTCAAAACTATTGAGTGTTTTATACTTTGTAAAGGACACGTATAGTTCAATTTGTCTTCAAGGAATTGAACCTCTACTAAGGTAAAATCTGGAAAAGTAAAAGCAATTATGTCAGAAGTCTCATATAAACTTTCATTAATCCCTAACATGTTGAAGAAATGAAATAGCTTGGCCTTATATATATATATATATATATTTTGTAACCAATTTATATTATATGGTTACGGTCTTTTCTTCAAGCCTCTCTTTGGATTCGTCAACTTGTAACACGTAATATTTGTGTTACTTAAATGTTATGTAGATGTTATGTTGTGTGCACTTAAATTACATACACCGCCCGTTGGAAGTGTCAATTTCTAACAAATAAATAATGTAGCGACTAACTCGCACTGGAGTCGTCAATTTGTAATTATTAATACTTTATGTTGAACGGCGAATGGTTTTGTAATCTGCCGCTCGCTCCCACTATACGTACCGTTACCGTGACGTCACTCACCGTTGCCAACCGTCGTGGTTTCCGCTGTACTCTGTGAACTTATTTTCTAAATGGAACAGCAATAATAACGACGCAAATATAACATCAAACATATATCCTTATAGAAATCCTTTATTCAGAAAAGCACTGGTTAATTGTTTCTTTATATTGATTATGATAATCACAATTGTGGCGCAAATTATACGTCTTCTTTTTACCAGTTGGTACAGTAGTAGCAAATATTCAGTATTTAGTCAGACCAAAAGACTGCTTTGGTTAATGTTTCTATTAAAAATAAAATATCTCAGGGCATATCTGGTTCGGGGATTACATTTAAACAAAATATTATTCTATAAATCAAAATACAAGTTTTACAGTTAAAGGATATTACAAAGTTAGAGTGTAACGTGCACACAAGCACTCGGATCGTGATTACTAGTTATGATAGGTTATGTCCAGTTTAGGTGTTTAATAATTATTATCCAAATCAAAGGTTCTTGTGGTGTTTGAAAAGGTGTCAATCTCAAATCGTGTTATTAGTGAGTGTTCTTAGTGTTGGTGTGATATGGTGTCTGTAGTTTTAGTTGATTAATACTTAAAAAGTCGTGTATACAAAAGTGGGTGTTGATACACAATATAATAAGATGTCAAAGTCACCAAATCCTCTTCGTTGTATGGTTCGTGGTCGAAGATAGGGCCCACGTCCGCTTCAATCCTTCTCACTGGTTCTTGGGTCTTCTATTTCATATACTGGATGTTCCTCACTTGGTGTAAAAAGTTCGTGTTATGTATCTCTATCTGTATCAATATGTCTGTAACGTGTTTTCACAGTTTATTCTTAATTATGTTAGACGTTTTACAAACGCGTCTGTACGCTATGACCGTTGTTAAAGAAGTCTCATTTTATTTATCCGAAATTTCTGGTTGCTAAGGGTAAACTTGGAATCTGGTTGGTTGATTCGGATACACATTGTCATATACTTTCATTATTTCAAAATCTAAATTTGTTCAAAACCTTTAAATTAGTATAATTTTTCTGTACCGATTGGGAATTTAAAACTATTATCAGCATTATTTTGATCTTTACATTTGTGACATATAGACACTAAACATGCCTACTTTTACTTAAGAACTACAGATGTTACAATTTTGTTATTTGAATTTTTCTTAAATAACTTGAGATGTATTATTTTGTTTCTAGATTCGTTGTGTACACTATTAACTATAAATATATTTATCCTTCCACATTTGTTTTACAAAATCCCTAACATTATTATCTAAAATTTACAAAAGTTGGTTTTACCTGGCCTATGTACTGGTGTTATTTTCATCACCATGTTTAAAACCTTTAACAGTTAAATTAACTTTTAACAACCATAAAAACTGTTTAACATATAACACTATCTTAACAAAACAAAAAGATATACTATCCTATTAGTTTAATTTCATGCCCACATGGCTATGATTCTACTGAACCTTTGAACAAATAAACTGTTTTTTACTTAAACTATACAATTGTTTGACACTTAGCAATAACATCTTTTTTAGTCTACTTTGCTTTGCCAATCAATTGATCACTGTTTGACACCAGTTCTATGGTGATATATTTGTTAACATAAAAAATGAAATTAACATCAGTTAATTGATATTCTCTTAAAACAACTGCTTCACCTGCTACATACAAAAAACAACATAAATACCATGATAATAAAACAACGTGATAAAACATAATAACATGCACATTTTTATAAAATAAATTATGTACTAATTAATTAGTCTTCTCTCAGTTAATTCATTAATTATTCTAAAACTGTCTATGTTATGTTTCACATTACTTGTCACTATGTTTATCGTTTACCCTTTTCGGGTTTATATACAAGGTGCGCGTGGAGGCAACTCTTGAGGTGTATACAAGGTGCGCGTGGAGGCAACTCTTGAGGTGTATACAAGGTGCGCGTGGAGGCAACTCTTGAGGTGTATACAAGGTGCGCGTGGAGGCAACATTTTATTTACTTAATATATTCTCTTATTTCAGTTCCGTCTTGCGACTTCTTCTAGTAGCTTTGTCACGCGCTTCGGATCGATCGTTCCATCTTCAGAAATAGGCTATATACACCTCATACGAGATCGTCAAACATTAAAATTTTAGATTAATGAAGAAACTTCCGATCTGACGATGAGCTGTGAAGCTTGAAAGCGCTAATCGGGATATTTTTATATAGTGGTGTGCAACAGTGATAGTTCTGCTTGTGATTAAAATTTTAATTAAACTGGAATACATGAACAACACAAACTGTTTCACATACACGCTACTTGAACAGTATAAACGGGTCCCTTTTGGGATAAACAGTTTTGTCTTATTCATTTAATTTCTGTTGAGTGATATTTACTAAAAATTTAGACTTTTTATTAATATACATAAACATTCACGTTTGAGATTACAGTATGTAGGCCTAAACAACCGTTTGTCACTGAGCGAGCGGCCCGTCGCAATCCGCCAGGTCGAAAGTAATTTTAATCAGATTATACATATTATATGTTACACAAAACATTAAAAAACACTTCGTTGTACTAGGTTCATAAATTTTTCTACGTATATCGTCCTAAGCGCGGTTTATGGATTAAATATGAAATAATTTGCTTTTTATGAAATAATAACAAATTTAGAAATTAACTTTTTCATATTAAATGATTACAAGATTGCTCTCTCTGATGTATCGTTGTTTGAGGAACACAAAATTCCTGTTACCGAGGTTTAAAATACTCTAAATACTGTGAAAAATGAACGGGCACCAGGTCCAAATGAATTCCATATAAGCTCTTTAAAAATGGGGGCAGGTGGACCTTTTGACATATGTTTCAATTACTTTTGAAAAAGTGAAGAGCTTCCTCTTGAATGGAAGACTGGGTGTATTTCCAACCTTCGCAAAAAAGGCAGCAGATTTACAGAGAACCAATTCAATCTCAAGGTTAGGCCTATATGCAAAATTTTTCAAAGCAAGAATTGAAAACCAATATGAGGAGGATATGGGTTCGTACAGGCCAATCTTGTATAGATAATACCTTCACATTGAAACAACTTGTTGAGAAAAGAATGACAAAAAATGTTAACACCAATTTAGTACTTGCAGACCTCAAGAAGGCATATAACAGTGTTCCACTGAATAAGCTATGTCGGTGTTATTAAATGTGGTGTCAATGCTGTATATGTTAGAGCTGTGTCAGAACTGTACAGAACTGTATATGCGCTATACACCAACATTACTAGCACCATAAAGATAGACTCAAAACTATCTGATGAATTTCCAGTCACCAAACAATTGCGACAAGCTTGTGCTATAGCACCCACTTTATTTAAGACGTAGGGCCTACTTGAAGAACGGCTTTTTTATTTATTCTAAAGGTACAATATACTAATGGTATTGTAACAAAGGTGTGTGTTTTAACGTATTATTTATTGTGTCCTTCAGTCTTTCAACTGGATTGTACCCTCCCCGCATATACCCCTGGTGCGTGTGTTACGGAGTCTCTCACAGGTAGGCCTATATGGGACCTACAGTTTAACGCCGGATCAAAACGGCATAGTTAGGGAGGGTTTATACTAGGCAGGATACCTCTCGCTGGTTTGCCATCGCCTTGCGAGGGGGAACGGTCGTATCTAAATCAGATGGCCCCGGCGAGATTCGAACCCGCGCCGACAGCGTAGCAGCGCCACACGCTGGCCACTACACCACGACCGCTCAAACGTATAACTTCGCATAATTCCATATTAGCACTTTCAACGGCCAGAATGCTAATTCTTAAATCTAACCACAACGTATATACTAATTTCAGCTTCTTATGTAAACGACTTCATAATGATATATATTAGAGTGTGTCCATGAAGCTACTGAATATAATGTAATGTAGTGTATAATTCGTATTATACACTATAATATGAATAAACTCGTTTAATTTAAATTCTTCTACTGATTTTTCTGTTTAATTTATATAGATCAACAAAAAAGAAAAACAGCCTCTGAAGAAGCTTCTTAAAAGCGAAAACCGGTTCAGGCTATAAGGTAAAACGTTTTACGTTTTTACCCATAAAACACTTTTTTTGTGTTCTGAGTCGGTAGTGAAATAATTATAATTAGAAAAACGCGCTTACAACTTACCGTATATTATCGCGATTTCCCCCATTTTTCTGAAATGTTTGACTGAAAAACACTAAGGGGGGATTTACCAGAGGATACATAAAGCAGTGACAAGTGCTTGACAACGTAAATACCACAGAAACTTCTCTTTCGTTTCGTTTTAGATGTTGAATCTGCGGCAAGTATCATAACGTTGGCTTTGTTCTGTATTACTCGTATTTCGTACAACCACCGTCACGAACTTGACGTACGTATTCCATCACCCATTATCGATTGCACGGAAAGATGGCTCCGTGCTCAGAGCGCCTATCAAAAAAATGACGGTGCTAACTTATCTTCTTAAATTACTTAGATAATGAAAATTGTTTTTGTAAACTACACTACAATATATGTACACCTGCTGTCTGTATTTGGTCATACTTTGACCAGGTATTTTTTAACTTTCTAGTTTACCGTTTAGATTTAATAGTCTTGTAGTTCAGTTTACTAAATTGTTTTCATTTTCTATAACTTTTCGATAATAATATATAATTTTTAATATTACCGTACACTTTTAATATTATTATATTACTACTACTGTTTAATTATTATTAATATTTTTATTTAATATTTTCAATATAATTTAATAATTATGCATCACACATAAACTACAGCAATCACAGGTTCATTTTCAAACTACGTGCGTGCGCCCGCGCGCCTGTTAATGAGAAATAAAGTCTCTTAGTGAAATGTCATAAAAGTATTCAAGTATTTCAGGTCTGTTGCTGTTTAAAGGAACGGGTGAATATTGTTGTATACATTTTTCAGAAGCCTGCAACTTTCTCTTTGAAGTTTTTTATTAAGCGTGTAATAGTGCACATGTCTATGTAGCACATAAGCCTCTTTATTACCTCAGGGTTCTCATTTGGCTAGGGCGAACAAATATCAGAAGAAAAAAAAAATAAAAGTGGTTAAATAGAAATGTACTTAAGAAAATTAAGATAGGTTTTTGTGACGGGGAACTGAGCTGAGTATGTTACGTCCTCTGTGTGTACGAAGGACTAATATCCCCGTGTCGAAGGTCCATCAAAACAACAAGGATCAGAATCATCGTGGATCCGTAGGATTATCTCTGGGTGGCACATTTCGCAGAAACAGTAGTATCAAAAAAAAAAAAAAAAAAAAAAAAGCCAGAAAACTGAACACGGAGGTTCACCACGTATTCCGGCAGGAGTTTCAACCACTTCACGATCAGGACTCGACTTACTTGGTGACCCAAATACCAAAATACACTAATGTAAAGTCACCCCTTTGTAAGGAACGGAGGAAAGCGCTGGCAACTATGCAGAATCCGGCCAAGAGTCACGAAATCATCCTCGACGATTCCCTAACGAAGTTCGCTGCCATGTGTTCAGCATTTCAATATGCTGAAAGAGAAAGGTCAAGTCGGACTAATAAAGTGCTACAATTACAGCCGTAACGGTTTGTCTTTCCAGACGTGGACGTGACCGGCTGTTATCTTCATTTTACAGTCTTTGTGCCATGAAATTGAAAATATTGTAAAGAAAATGAAGTTCGTTTGACATGTAGGGTGGTTGCAGCAGTGGCTCCCATGCCCGTTTAGATATTAGAGTACTGCTGGTTTGTGACGATACAAAAGTGCCAGAATCATGTACAATACTGGTTTTTGGACTATGTCGTATTGCAAGTGGTTGATCAATTAAGATGTACCACTTCATTTGTGGGACATTTTTGTAGAAATACAACAAATGTTCTACGCCCTGGTAGGACTACATTATTCTGACAAAGAAAACTTAAAAGACTGGTAAAACTGAAGCAGAGTATATTACAGCTCAAATCGAAACTATTGAGGTTGGGTCCCGTGGACAGACAAGAACTTGACTAACTGAAATGGACATACTGTTTCTGACTAATCAGAAAACAGTTAAGAAAGAAAGAAAGAAAACGTGATGTTACAACTAAAATTATAAAGAAATTATAAACTATTCTCAAAATTAAAAGTGATAATTAATTAAATTAAGAGCCGAAAACGATCTTTTAAAAATACTTCTAATCACGCCTGCATTTAAGAACTTCTTTAGTTTAAGCCCTATACGATGTTCTTGGTTGTAAGACCCCCTTAGGTAGGCCTATACAAATTTCAAGCCTGATCAAGTAGTCCAGCAAAATTAGGAAAAATACGGGAAATAAGTTTTGATACTTTGCCATAATACTCGTTGGGGGTCTAGCAGTTGGAAACAAAAAAGTTCCCTCCCCTAGGGGGTGCGCGTCCCCCTCCACCCACCAAAAACAGCACTTTTTAGCGGGGTTTTTCAGTTTTTTCAATTTTTACGCAAAAACACTCGATTTTCGACAACAACCTTTATTACAAAAATGTTTCTCATAAAATTCTACATAAAAAAGATTGTACGAGGTACCATTGGAAAGGAAGCACTACGATTATTTTACCTACGCACAAGGCCAAGTGAAGAAAGAGGGAAGAACAAAGTGATATGAACGGCGTACTAAAACATGAGTCACTACAGCAGTTCATCAGAAAATTGTTGCACGTGTTATTTATAAACACTTGTAAACATACGTGTCCACGTGTTCAGTGTATTGTTGTGTCTAGTTAACGTGACCCCGAATCTCTGTAAATGTTAGTTACTGTTCGATAACTTCACGAGTTTAAATTTTTAAAAATTCCTCGGTAGGTGAATAAACACACAGGCCCAATTATGTATTTTTTGTTTTTACAATGATTATGTAGCATAATGGTCATTCTGCATCGTGAAAATAATTGACCTATACAGTTGTCATGACAACTAGTTAAGGAAATTTCGAGTGATCTTCCCTCGAGTTACGAAATTAAGGAGATGGAAGTATGT
This sequence comes from Magicicada septendecula, assembly GCA_034769895.1. Lineage (NCBI taxonomy): Eukaryota > Metazoa > Arthropoda > Insecta > Hemiptera > Cicadidae > Magicicada > Magicicada septendecula. The sequence goes on along the minus strand of CM068371.1, from coordinate 62,611,265 downwards.
AATATTTAATTACTTTTTTTTAATGTAAAAAACCTAGGGGGGATTAGCGAGGGGGGAATTATGCGATAATATACGGTAATGGTGTTAATAATTTCCTTATAAATGTAATAGTTGTTTCTGATTAACATATTTGCTTTTGTTAAAAAAAACAAATATTACAGAGAAAATAAATATAGGTGCATATATTTATATTCATTTTATTTATTTTGCTAAATATGGCTATTTCATTCTTTTACTGTTTCCACCATTAAAAAGTGACATACATTTTCACTACTAAAACAAACGTTATCAACTCACACAATCCGGAATCTTTACCTAACGTACACATTTGTACACTTGATCATACTGACGAATAAGGGGTTCTTACTAGGGTTGCCAACCGTACTATAATATATAGTATTGTACTGTATTTCGGGTCTGCGTACTAGGCCTATATACTGTTGAAGAAATATATAGTACCGTACGCAAAAATACTATATTTCAGTTGGATGGATCAATCTTTTTTTTGCAACACCGAAACTAATAACAAACAAATCCCTCACTTTGTGAACGCACCTTATGATTGCCGTTCGACTGATGCGATGTGCGTGTATCCGAATTCCGAACGCGCCTCCGTCTTGCTGGGTTCCGAACTTATGTCAATGTCAAAATTGACAACGTCAAACAAATGTTTGTTTTTGCAACTGTCTTTGCTTCGTTTTTGTTTTGGTATTTTGTTAATTATTTTCACTCGGAGGTTGTTCTTCCTTTTGAGAAGTTGAAGTCCTAATTAAATTAGTTATGAAAAGTGGTAGCGATAACGAAAGTGCGTCAAGTTCAAGTGCGCCACTAACACCCACTAAAAAGCGGAAAATACAAAAAAAGACTCCAAAAATATAAACCTGAGTGGGAAAGAGTGTATGATTGGATTACTAAAGATCCCCAAAATGTCTATAATGTAAAATGTGCACCATGTAACATAACATTTTCTATCGGAAAAAGTGGCATTGGCCAGGTGAGTTCTTTTAGGTTAAGTTAGGTATTTGCATCCTCTTTTGTCGGTTGTTTTGGTTTGTTTTTATTCAATAAAATTGTCGACTGATTTGCATGAGTATTTGAATGATGTGTGGTGTTTTATAACTCATTGCAGATTAAACAACATGGTGAGACAAAGCAACATAAACTTAAAGCTGAGCTTTGCAAGAAAACTTCTACGTTAGATCGCTTTTTTGGTTCATCGGGCTCTTTCTCCGTTTCTGCTCCCTTTGCAAATACTTGTGATGACGGTGACAAGATAACAGCCAGTGAACTTGCTTTAACCTACCATATACTGTGAAGCACAATCTTTCCTATAACAGCATGGACTGCACTGTGAAACTTAACAAAATCATATATGTCGATTCTAAAACCGCTTTGAACACACAATTAGGACGCACTAAAATGGAAGCACTGGTTAATGAGGTTTTAGGACCTTGTGCCTTACAAACATTACTGAATGATTTAAATGCCCCCGATTTATATTTTTGTTTGCAAACTGATGCAAGTAATAGACAAAATATAAAACTTTTTCCTTTAGTTGTTCGATATTTTGATATTGAGAATGGGATACAGAACAAGTTATTAGACTTTTACGAAAATTGTGATGAGTCAGCAAATGGGATGTTTGACGCTATATACAAATCACTATCCCAGCACAACCTTTCCTTTGATAGAGTGTCTGGTCTGAGCGCAGACAATACCAATGCGAACTTTGGTATTCACCACTCTCTTTATAAAAATATAGAACACCTAGTTCCTAATTTGGTGAAGGGCAATTGTCACGCACACATAGTTCACAACACAGTCAAGCATGCAATGAATTTTTAAGAATTGATGTTGAAAATATAATTTTAAAAATTTACAGCCATTTCTCTGTATCTGCAGTCCGAAGAGAAGAGCTTAAAAAATTTGTTGCTGCTATTGAAGGTGAATGGCATGAGCTGAAACGACATGTTGGTACCAGGTGGCTTTCATTGCTACCTTGCGTGGACAACATACTTTTGAATTGGAAGCCTTTGAGTGATTATTTTATTAGTTTAGGGGAGGAGTGTCCTACACATATTCAAAATAGTTTGATGATGAATGAAACTGATGGAGACAGTAAAGTTCAAATCTTTTTGAATTTTGCGAGCCATTTTTTACATAACTTTCATAAAGCTGTTAAACAACTTGAAGGTAATAACATCACAGTCTTAGATGTGTATAATATTATGTCAACTTTAAAATCGGCGCTAGAACAACGTAAAAAAGACTGTTTCTTTGGTTATGAAACCAAAAAAATGTTGCAATCCTTAGAAGCCAAATCCCCCACAGAAAGTGATAAAATTAAAAAAAATTTTCTAGTATTCGTTGATAAATGTCTGGAATATCTTAATAAATGGTTTGATTTTAATGAAAGCAATTGGTTATGCAAAATCCAAAAATTAAATTTAAAACACGAGGTTTCATTTGATGACTGTGAGACAATATTAGAAGTTCTAAATTTACAAGAAAAAATGAATATAAAAATGGACGAACTTTACTCTGAAATAATAATATTAAACGAAATCTTTGCAAAAGTAAAAGATTGTAGTGAGTTTACCGACAGAACCACAGGCCAAAAATGGCAACATATTTTTAAAAATACCGAAAATAACTTACCAAATTTATTTAAGATTATTTCATTCCTGCTCTCTATTCCCGCCACTTCGGCATTCACAGAAAGGATATTTTCAATTATGAATTCGAAATGGCGAGAAGAGAGAAACAGAGCGAGTATCTCATTAATAAAACATGAGCTTTTGATCTACATTAATTTAAAAATTGAATGCGATAATATTATACATATGACACTTTTATTGTAGACAAAAAATTGTTAAAAGATGCAAGAAGTGCAAAAAAATATAGTTTGTATAAAAATAAATAAGTAACAAACATACCTTTGTCTTTTTTTTACTCTTTCCATAAAATACTACATTTTTTATACTTATTCTGAAAAATACTATAATTAGCCGAAAAAATGTTGGCAACCCTAGTTCTTACATACTCAATTCATTGCATAACAAACATTTTCTTATTACCGGAAAATATTGGGTTTTACGTGTAGCTGTTACCTAAGCTTAGTAATGAAATACTCTATATTACACATACATAAAAAAAGAAAAATAATTTAATATACCTTTTTTGTCAGTCATGTCTGCTCCCTATCAACGTACAATCACTGAGGTACGGTATGACAGACTGACTGATTTATACAAATGGTAAGGCGAGAGTTGAGTGGGGGGTGGCAATAATCAAATTGGAGTCGTGATGATGAAAAATAAACATTGCATTGGGAAAGAGGAAATGCAGACAATTTCATGGATGTTTGTAAACAGCGGAAATGTTGAGGATAGATTTCCTTCTTTTTAGTGGAATCTGCAGGATAGGCCTATAGAAATGTTTACACAAGTCTCGTATCTTCTTCCTGGAACCTGTTGACTGTTATCTAACGGTTGATTGTCTCTCCGTGCCCCTCACATTCATATACAGTACAGTTTTTCTTCATTACATCCTAGACTCAACAATATCGTCTATACAGAAAGCAAAACATTTTACTTATTTTATACGATTCCTTAAAACTCCCGCTGCCATTTGGTTTGTTGTCCACTTGTACACGTTTTGAGAATTCCGACCAGCGACAGCCCGAGGGATTTTGTCGCCGTAAGTGAACTTTACAATTGCCCCCCTCCCTCCCACCAATTTAAAGAACTGTTGTAATATTAACGACAATTAAATAGCCTACGTTGACACCCTCTTCCCACAACCATACCTGAATGTAGCCTATATGTTTTAGGAACTCGGCATAGGATGATATAGGAAATACTTGCCTTCTAAATTAAGTTACTCTTATAAACTTAAGTCGATTGTTCAGTTTCTTACTAAATTAATAAAGCAGTGATAGGATGGGGTTTTAATTCTCACTATCTCCGTGAACAAAGAATCACAGTGAAAATATTCAGTCAAATATATACTTCCCATGTTTGTAATGACATGATTAAAAATATTCGACCGAAGCCGACGTCAGCGTCGAAAGACCCGGCGCGCTCCGCATCGTGAATTTACAGCTTATAGGCCAGTTTAACCAAAAAGTACTAAACAGAAGAAACATATTTTTGTTCCTTCATTATTTAAACCTCAGCTTGACAGTATACAATAACTAAAACTTTCTTCCAATATTCTGAACCAAGGCGCCCCGCATTGATTTATAGTTTGGTTCTTTATTCTTTATTTTTCATCGTTTGTTAGATTCTCCAAATGAAATTGCAAATGCTCTCATACTATGGACGAAATTTGAAAATATTTTATTATTCATAATTCTTTAGAAAAACTGATCGACTTCCGAAAGAAGGCCACAGCAAGATCCTCCCCTTTCCAGGAGCGTCGCCTGCACCTCCAGCGGTTCCGTCCGATACCCCGTGTAGCGGTACAATTTCTTATTAAGTAGACCTACAGATGGACGCTTGCATGACGGAATGACACTACATAAACGCCACTTTGATAGATAGGGATCACAAAGTCTGCTGGACGGGTTGACGGGTGGGCAGAAAATGAAAATCATCTTACACATTCCAGTTTACCTCAAACTGACTATAGTGGGCCTACAATGATTTTGTTTTAATGTTTTTTTCTCATAATGATTTAATTTAAATAATTATTGGCCAATATTGTCAGTGGGGACAATGATTTTAGCATCCCGTAAAATTTATAAAACTTTTTTTTCTAAAAATTCCCCCCCCCCCCCGCCAAATCGTGAAGGTCGCCTAGTGCGCGAGCCAGCCTTGAGTCCGATTTCAGGCGCCAAGTACGCCTACAAAATTTTTTTGAAACTTCGAAAAAATAAAACGGTTGAAAATACGCGGAATGATAAGGGTAAAAATATTAAATTAATTTTTTTAAATGTTTACAATTACAGTATTATATATATACAATGAATGTATATTCTTCACAAAAGAAAAGAGTTAAAGCTGGAATCCTTACTCTAGAATGATTGTTTACTTCACTTAATGCTAAAACACATGCTTTAGAAGCAAAACACAGCTGAATATAGAATCAATGTAGTTCTACTTTGTAGGGGCTTGCTAAAATTTCGTTTCATTTTATCTCACAGTAAACACAAAGATAGAGAAACAGTACCTATACATCACTTCTATACGTGTAACAGTCAAGATTTAAAGTAACCGAGACCAGTTTGGGTATCAGCTGACTAGTCATCTGAGAGCATTGCAAAGAGGTAAGAGTAACCAAGTCCTGTTAGGTAGTTTTACCTCTGTGAATTATAGTGATCTAAGACTTGGGTATAATAACTTATCTGATTACCACTACGAGCACTACAAGATTTTACCAGTAACAGATGTGTTGTTTTTGAGGAGGCTAAGTGCATAAACTCAATTCAATTTGCACTTGCATAGTTTTAGCACTAACCCCTCGATATATTCTGGGTAATATCGTGTTTGTTACCACAATCCAGTGGTGCTGCAGTCAGCTGCGACAGCATTTCCGCAGACACGGATCTAAAATTCAGAGTTGCATGGCTAATAGACCACTTTGCTGACTTGGTCCAACAAACAACAGCTTATTACACTAAATCACTTCAGCACAGTATATGCTGGTTTCATTTCCATATATCCCGATACTTGCACATTCAGTACCCACTTTTTGAGACAGGTTGTCCTACAACAGGGTTGCCTTGCAAACTGCAGTGGAATCTAATAAAGTGAACATTTTTGTGTCTTGTGACAGTTGTACGTATATAAGCATGTGTGTGTGTGTGTGTGTGTGTGTGTATGCTTTTTTGACGTTTGGAGGTTATACCTTTTACTCCTTCACTTTTCTGATATTTTGGAGTTTATACTTTTTATTCTCCTGCATTTCTGACATTAAGCCTTTAAGATAATAATGTCTGGCAAAGTCTCATATACAGGAATATCCAGCAAAGGCACATTTAAAAATGTGTCAATTATTTATATTTCATGATTAACTTCTTGTAAAGCAATCAGGAATTTCCCATCCCTACTCGTTACCCTATCATTAAGATTTAAGATTGCCCCCCCCTGAAGTTGTATGTATTGGTTTTTTTTTTTTTTTTTTTGCTCTGGGCTTTGCGGTTGTGCGTCGCAGAGACGAACCGCACGGGAACTGAGTTCCGAGCTACCATCTGGAGCTCCTGCCTCGTGGCCCTGCCCAAGTAGGGCGTGTGCTCTATAGCAGGCCGATTCTCGGCTGTTGTGCTAGCCTACACTAGCGCAATATACACCGAGGGCGTTTCCACGAATCACCTGGGCGTATACGGTACCTTGCCAGCCCAGTCACTAGAGGATTGTCTGGGAACCTCGCCGCACGTGCATAAAATTTGCGTGCAAGCCGCCTGAAAGTGTCGTCTAAGGAGCGGACGCCAAGTCCTCTCCTTAGAAGGCGAGATGAGAAGCGACGGGGGACTTTGGCCGCTAGCCGAAGCCCCCTGTCGAGGACGCTCTGCAACTTCTTTTTATGCATTGCGGCGAGGTAACCCCAGACCGGGCAGGCGTAGGTAATGACCGGCAGCAGATACGCGCCGACGATCATCCTACCCAATTTCCTGGTCATGGCTGGGCTGATCAGGAGTGGAAACAGTGCGCACAGGCGAGTGGATGCTCGCTTAAGAACTGTCTGTGCGTGGGTACGCCAGGTGAGCCGACGGTCAAGGTGTAAGCCGAGGTACTTGACCTCGTTGGACCAGCGCAAGTACGTACTGCCGATACGTAGTTGCCTAACGGGGTTCTTCCGTCGCTTAGAGAATTCGACGGCTACACTCTTGGTAGGGTTGAGGAGCACTCTCCAGTTCTCAGTCCAGTCCACGAGCGTGTCGAGCTGGCGCTGCAATCGTAGGACGGCCCTTTCCTCATGACGATCGGCCGTAAATACGGCCGTGTCGTCAGCGAAGAGGGCCATCTGGACTCCAGGCTGTCTCGGCACGTCGTTGACGTAGATCGAGAACAGAAGGGGGCCTAGAACACTACCTTGAGGGACGCCGGCTGTGATTCGTCTCTCGGAAGAGACTGAATCGCCAACTCTCACGCAGAAGGTCCTCTCCGTCAGAAAGCTAGCAACCAGATGGAGGTAGCAGTCCGGGAGCTGGACTTCCCTAAGTTTGAATAACAGGCCATCATGCCATACGCTGTCGAAGGCTTTCTCAACATCCAAGAAACAGCCAACGGTCCGTTCTCTCCGACACCCGGCTTCCGTGATGCTTTCCACCAGTCTCATCAGTTGATGAGTGGTCGAATGCCCCACACGAAAGCCGAACTGTTCGGGGACCAACACGTCAAAGTTGGTTAGATGTTCTCGTACACGACGCTGTACGAGGCGCTCAAAAACCTTGGACGTAGCGGAGAGTAGGCTGATAGGCCGGAGGTTTTCCGAGCGGGTGGTATCCTTTCCCGGCTTCGGGATCACGATAACCGTCGCCTTTCTCCATTTCTTGGGAAAGTAGGCCAGTCTAAGACACGCGTTGAACAAATCAGTCAAGAATTGAACTCCAGGCTCGGGAAGAAGTCGTAGAGCGGTGGTGGTAATACCGTCCGGGCCTAGAGCTTTTCTTGGCTGAAGTTCAGCGAGCCGATCTGAGACCTCTTCCAAAGAGATGGGTTCGGGCTCCGTCGTGATCGGAAGTGACAGAAAGTCTTCCACAGCCATCTCGACTTGTTCGTCAAAGTCCCAGTCCATGGGCGGGTTGGGAGCGAACTGTCGCTCGAAACACAAGCCCAAGTACTCGGCCTTCTCCTCCGGGCGACCCAGGGGTCGACCGAACGGTCCAACAATGGCGGGAAGTGGAGGTCGGCGCCTCCGTCCCGTCAATGCGGTAGGTATTCTGTACGGGTGAGATTGCGGGTCCGCATCCCCCGTTCGGGCCACGTCGAGTTCCCAACAGCTACGTCGGAACGCCTTCAGACTGCCACGCAGTCGTCCGGTGAGCCGATTGTATGCTGCCTTATCGGCCGGATCACGGGTCCTCTGCCAACGTTTCCGGAAGTAATTCCTCTCGCGAGCGAGAAGAGAGACTTCCTCAGGGATGCGTTGGTAGCCAGGCGTGAAACCAGCTCGCGTACGTGAAGACACGCCTATAGCCGAGATGATTGCCTCTTCAATTCCCGCAACTGCTTCGTCTAGGAGGCGAACGGAATCGAGTGGGGCCGCTGGCGGCAATCGACGGCACAAGGCCGGGCCGTAGCGATCCCAATCGATAACCTTCTTCTGGTCAGAACGTGCATAGGCGTGCTGGGTAGCGACGTGGACCAAGATAGGGTTGTGGTCGGATGTCAGCTCCGTAAGTGAGAATACCTCGACCGGACAGACGACTCCTTGGGTCACCGCGATATCCAGAACATCGGGAGCCGCGTTAGGCTGTGACGGAAAGAACGTGGGTTGCGCTGGACCAAACACCATCGCCCGGCGCGATTCAACAAAACTGAGCAAGCGCCTCCCGTTCGGAGTAGTCAGGCGACTATTCCAAACGCGATGCTTGCAATTCAGATCGCCGGCCAAAATTACCCTTCGATGGGAATCGAAGATGACTTCCAGGTCGCCAACAAGGAGTTCAGCTCGTGGGGGCTTGTATGCTGAAACCACGAGGACGCCGCCAAGAGCTCCGTGGACCTCAATGGCGGTGGCCTCTAGGTTGGTAAGCTGCGGCAAAGCGACACGATGATGACCTATGGAGGTCCTCACCGCGATCGCCGTGCCGCCTCCTCGTTGGCCAACTCGGTCATCCCGATAGACCACGTAATTTGGTAATCGAAACCGGTTCGCCGGGGTCAGGTGGGTTTCAGTAAGGAGAAGTACGTCGGGTTTGAACCGAGCCAGGAATTCAAGAAGGTCGGAATGCTTGGAACCGATGTTGTTAGCATTCCAGGCTACGAGCGAGAGATCTCGTCTAAGGGATCGGTTCATAGAAGACCTATTACTTCGCAGGCTTCCACCAAGAGCATAAATCTCTCAGTTGGGTCGGCAGTTTCCAGGCGGTCTCGGATGGACCTGAAGGTAGATGCGACTTTCTTGAGGTCGTAGCCAGACAGAAAGTCGCGGACGAACTGTGCGTCATCGGAAATGACGGACTGGGCGGTTTGCCTGGAAACTGAGGCCGCATAAGAGCGACCAGGTTTTACGGCAGATCGGGTCGTGGTGGAAGCCATAGGACCAGGGCCAGACGGTTTGGAATCAGCGGCAGGAAAAGTACGCTGTTGCGCTTCGTCGGACTTATACCGGGAAGCAGGACTTTTCTTGGGCTGTGGGCCGGCAGGAGCTCGGGGCCGAGCATCCGGTGTGGTTATCCCTTTGTTCCTGGGTTTTGTGACGCCTGCTCGCGGAAATCGCGGAGGTGGCAGGGGCGGCGAGGCTACCTCTGGTTCAGAGGCGGGAGTAGGAGGTTCCGCGGAGGTGGAGGGTTCATTCTCCGGCTCCAAAACCGAGATGACGGCTACTGGGCGTGTCTCTGCTTCGGAAGGAGACGCGGTACGTTTGGTTGCCTTTGCAGGGGCTGGAGGTGGAGCCGGAGAGGGCGCGCGCCGTGCCGGTTGTGCCTGAGGTTGAGGCCTAGCCTGCATTTTAGGCTGTCTAGGTTGGGGCTGCATAGCTGGCTGCCTTGGCTTCGGGAGGGGCCCCTGCGGGTTTTGCTTCCGCAGGAGCTCCGCCTTATAGACCGGGCAGTTTACGTTACTCGCTGCGTGGCCTTGGCCACAATTAATACAGCGGAATTTGGTCTTGTCTGCCACAGTGCAGGCCTGGGTTGAATGTCCCAGAGAACAACGTAGACAGGCCGGGGCATTGCGGCAGACGTCGGTGTGATGGCCGAACCTCTGGCACCGGTGGCACTGCGCGAGCTTGCCCTGGGGACGACTGGTTTCCACCATGACGCGGAAGCCAAACAGCCGCGTCAGTTGGAAAATTTTGTCAGCTGTCTCGCCCTTCTCGAGCTGGAGACGGACGAACGGGAGAGGTACTCGGGTTTCTGAGTGCGTGAACAGGCGGAAAATTGCCTGCACTGGGTACCCGAGGTCTCGGAGTTCCATGAGGATCTCCTGTGGATCGGTGTGCGCGTCAAGCCCTCGCAAAATTACAGACAAGGGCTTGACTCGCTTAGGAGTAAAGGTATGATACTGAAGGCTGTGCGCCTGCAGGAAAGCCTCGACCAAGCGATGGTCCTCGAGCTGGCGGACGACAATCCTGACCGTATCACCGCCAAGCAGCTTCAGGTCAAGCTTGTCGGCCGACAGGCCGTGGGCCGCGATCAGCCGTCTGTATAAGGCGGCGACATTAGACACGCTATGGACGTACAGGGGCGGCGCACGACCAACAGCGGCAGCAGCCGGAGCTGCTGTCGAAGCAGTCGGAACCGCGGCCTGTGGGCCCTGAGAAGGTCCAATGTCCATGGCCGAGGTGCTAGAGGAAGCGGTTGGGTGGGTCCTCTTGGGCTTCTTAGCCGGGCGATTACGCCGACCAACGGTCGCGAACTCGCCCGACTCGTCAGCCGGAAGAGGAGGAAGCGGGTTAGGGAGAGGATCATCCGTCTCCATCGCCCGAGGCGATTCAGGCGAGTCGCCCAGATGGGGCAGCAAGGCGGGGCCGAGCGACTCGGCACTTGGGCCGTTGCCTGTGGAAGGCATGCTGGCCAGGTGCGACGGCTGCCGGGCAGAGACTGCTAGGCAGTCACTGCCAGACGCCAGGGATCTCGGGTCCGGCCGAAGCCGGATTACCCGCGCGTCTTCCTTGCTCACGACGATGCGGGAGGAGCTGGGCTAACGACCAGCTTCGTTGAATACCAGTCCTTACCAAGACTGGTGTCCACTGGCCCCTTTACCCCGGCGATATCCTAGCTCGCTTACCACTGGTGGGGGCTTGCAAGGATCGTCCGGGGCAGCGCTACCTAACAGTCGTGAGCAAGTTAGGAATTACACACTGATACGGCACTCACCAGGTGAACCCAGAGCAATCCTCTTCTTTCCTGTCCGGCAAGATGTTTTCCGGCGCAGGTGGTCCTTAGAAGGGCAACTTCGGCCAGCTGTTGCTTCTACCAGCTACTCAATTCACTGGAAACAGCTGGCACGTGAGTCTTCTGTCCCACGAAGAGAGCGGCGATATTCCTCGTCTTGCGAGGTGGGCGGATGCAGCCAGAAGCTGAAGAAACGTCCAGAGTAGAGAGCAGTCCAAGGAGCAGTCCTGTCCGTCTGAAGTCTGGAGCAGAAGAAGTGGATGTGATCGTCTCGTATGTATTGTGACGGCAGCGGTATGCGAACATCTGCTCTCCGGTACCAGCGGTGGACGAGGCGAGCCAATCTGGCATCAGCAGCCGCCGAGACGTGTCCAACTGCGTGTTCGAAGCTAGCGAATCAGCGATCCCGGTTAGTTAATAAAACCCGGGCCGGCAGAAAATTTTGCGCACTCTTCATCGCCACGCCATCGGACGCACTTCATCTCCTCTCCTCTTTCGGACGACATCGGCGCGGAGTCAGCCGGAAGGAACGGCCGAAGAATAGAACCGGCGTTCTTGCGTCTTCGCCCTCCAGTTCCGCGCTAGCGATGGATTTCGCTGGGCCGGCAGCCGACTCTACAACCGGTGCCGAAAGAAGAGGAGGACTGCAGTACGCCACGAACAGCGGGCGCAGCCGCCAAACATCTCAGCGCGGCACTGTCATTAGCGCTTATTAAAGTTATTTTTATTACTTTTTTGTAAATCCATGATGGAATTTTTGTATCTCCTCATATATTCATACATTTCATGCCAGATTATAGTTGCACTCCATTTATTTTGAAGTTTTTACGTAACTTGACTGTACTACAGCTTGGCAACTCTTTCTGAAGCCCTGGCTGGCAGCGCTAGCTCCGCGTCTGTGGGGAGGGAGTAACCCTACTTTGAGTGAGAGAGAAGGCAATACGATGTGCTGGAAACACATCACCACGTCACACCCAGCGCCTGGCCTGCAGTGTTGTCAGACTGCCGTAAATCAACACCAGAGCGTGATGTTGCCACAATGCTCGCGTTACGGACCTTTACCGTGGGACGACTTGGAATGGAATGAACATATTGTAGTATCCGACAGCGCTGCATGAACAGCACATGAAACAAGCTCCTATTGGCTCGCGCGGGAACAAATAGAGTGGCTCGAGTAACATGTGGACTGGAAGGGCGAAGGGAGGCTCTTCAGCTTCGAATTTCGTCCGGGGACTCAGATAAAGTTGCCAGACTGTATATCATATTTCAATAATTTGATACCACTTTGCTTCAGATGATAATGCAAATTTTACAACAGTTTCAGATTTTTCGTTGGCACATCTTATTGAGGCCTGTAATACACAATGAAATTCAAAAATTCTGTAGTAAATTTCGTTGCTATAAGGGAACAAATACCTTAACTGAACTATAATCACTTCTTAAAGATTATTTCAAATTAAAACAAAACTTGTACCGACAGCTAGCGACATGACAATTTTTGACAGACAGCGATAGTGGTTTGTCTATGAGACCTGTTACTCAGTATGTCATGGTTGACATTAAAGCCTAATGCAGGACTCCATGTGTTATGTTCCTCATGACCTAAATTTACAAATGACAATTATTAACTTCCCCAGTTAATATTATTGTAGCTCTTTATTTGTACTTCATTTGGTTTTAATTTGTCACAGTATTGTGTTAATAAAGGAAAAAAGAATTATTTTAAGGTAGACACAGTGTGAGTGTATGAGGTACTGACTAAGCAAGACGAAGGTCTTGCAATTCATGCTTGACAAAAAAAAAAACTGCTGGTTTCTATATAGTTTTTTGTGTGTAAAAACTGTTCACTCATATTCCTATACAAATTTCAATATGAAGTACCAACAAACCTATGCAAATAATATTGAATTTCTTAATTTTCCATATTTTTAGTATTTTTTCAGTTTATGTTACCCACAAAACAAGCAACGCCAGTACAGAAATAATAATTAATTCAATTGGCTTGCCTCCAGTCTCCATATTGAGGGAGTCAACCATCTTAAGGTAGCAGCACACCATTAAGGCTCTCAGCTCCTGAGAGTCAACCCTTATGGGGGAGGCATAGTGCAATGGGGACATGCATCCTACACTCCCATGCTTCATCACCGTGCTGCACACATAATAAAAAGGATTCTGTGCAGCTTCTGTCTGTTAAAATTCACTATAGTAAGCTTTTGGGGGTTTAAAGACTCATCACTACCACTGATACAGTTGAGTCACATGAGTCAAAGGAGTGGCTATGATTCTGACAGGAATTTACTGCAAGCATGTGCAGTGCCACCAGGGGAGGAGGGAAGGTCTGGACTGCCCAAAAATTACATCTGGTTATGATGTAATACTTAATGTTCCCCCAAATTATTGAAGATTTAATTCTTACTTATAAAATTTTACTTGTTGATATTATTAATAAAATTACCTTTCCTAGGCGCGGAAAATTAAAAAAAATGGTTTATTTAATTCAAATCGAAATTGAGTTCAAATGTGTTTCATCAGCATTGTTGCATGTAAAGTTTTCTCATGCCATTTATTCTTTTGAAATACTTGAGGTGAGTGGACTTTTGGCATTATGTTTGTCACAACTAAAACATCGACAAACACACTCACAGGGGGTATGAATATTACATGCCTACGCATGAGAAACTGCGTATTTTGGTACAATATGAGGTGCACGGGCACACACACAGGTTGTGGCAAACATAATCATGAAATTTTCCACTTACGTATTTTCACAAGGACAAATAAAGTCAGTATTTAATTTATTTCAAAGACATCAAAGAGTAAATGACAGTAGACCCTACTAAGGTTACAGTTCAATGTTGTGTAATACACAAGACTGTGTAAGGTACTTAAATGATATCGTACATTAGCAATTTCGATAAACCTTTTTAATAAATTACAAATTTGTCTTCATTTAATTTATTCTGACACATTATGCAATGTCTATTAACATATATTGTGAACTGTTTATGCAACTTCAGTCTAGTTAACAACCACCAATTTTCTATTGTTTGCCTTCCTTTCTAAGTCTTGAAATATTAGCAGTTGAAAACCAACTAAACAAACACCTGAATTGACATTCTCTGTAGTAGTTTTTTAAACTTTACTCTTGAACAAAAACTGAATATTATAGTTTGATGTAAAGACCACTAAAAAGTTTTATCTTAATGACTAGTTCTTTCGATACTTAAATCATCATGTAACGGGGCATTTAGGCCTACCCGGGGTAATAAATAAAAAAATCATTGTGTTTTAATAAAAGGAAGTAATAAATATTTGATTATGTAACGCTAATTTTGAGGAAACATAAAAGGTGATATAAATGTTGATTGTGGGGAGAAGTAAACAGATTATTTCATGAATTATACAACGCAATAGACAAATGGGCGAAATTGGGCCAAGGTCAGCTCCAGTGACTAACATATTATGTAACAGAACATCAGACCATATTACGTCAGTGAATACGTCACGCTGCTATGCAGGGCGTGTCAGCCGAACCTCATACTGGCGCAGTGATACAAAACTTAGAATAATAAGAATTGGTAAAACAGCCGCGACCACTTCACAAAATAGTGCCGTTCGTCTCAGCCCAGTATAAAATTAGTCCATGAGCCGGCCGGTCACGAATAAAAGATATAAAACAAGTTTACGGGTGCCCGTATGTAACAATTTATTTTAAAATATGAATTTAAATCAAAAGTAAACAGTTTAATAAAGTTATAGTTCCGGTGAACGAACGAAATAAGGAAAATGTGCAGAATGGAAACGAAATGCGTGGTAGAGACGGACTCGTCAAGATCTTAAATTTTGCAGATAAGTAACCAACCAGGGGTAAATCTAAAAGCTTTCAAAATTTTGAGAATGTTTTACAAAAGAACTGGCAGCCTAAAATAAACTTAAACTAATGAACTTAATAAACCGGGGGGGGGGGGGTGCAGAAATGTAGAGAGAGAGAGAGAGAGTGTGTGAATATAAGAATATAAAAGAAGTGCTGGTTTGTGTATAAAAGAAAGAAATATAATTAATAAGTAATAAAAAATCAATAATGGAAAAGATGTAAGTAAATTAATTTTAATGGAATTCATTTCATGAGTTTGTAGCTAAATCTGCAGAAGTGTGTAAGTGCAGGAAAAGAAGTTTTATTTTTTTATTATGTGCCTTATGGAGTAAATAAAAATTTTTTTTGTTCAGTGCAAATGTGAATTAAACTAATTATTGCAAATAAACCATTCTGCTCTCCTGTGTTCGCCGAAAAGGACCTGGCCTTGGTAAGTACATATTTTCTTTTCTTGTAGTTGGCAACACAAGATACCGCCCAAAAAAATCGGAAATAAAGAAATGAGTCGAATTAAAATTGATTGAGTTCTAATTAAAATTAAAGAGATAAAATAATATCACAATTGGCTTCCAAACTTAGGGACATTTATATAAAGAAATTTATATAAATATAGGCCTACTTTGGAGAACAGAAATGGTTGTTCAAGGTAACTAAAAATATGTAAACATAGATAGTAAGGTTATGATATGATTGATAAATGTGTATTGTAGATAAGTAAAAAATTAAATCGTATAAAAATGAATACTAATGAAAATATTAGCAAGGACGTCAGCTTCACTGATAGTCAAACTGAAAGTCAAATAAATAGTGACTCAGGAGTTCAAACAAATGAAAGTAACTTTGATGAGTCGAAAATAATGAATGAAGTTGAGATTCATTCAGCGCCTATTATAGTAAATCAAAATAAGAAATCCGATGAAAATGATATGTTAACACGGTTGTATAGTATGATGTGTAGCAATTTTAGTGAACTAAGAGGGGACATGAATGAATTGAAAGAACAAAATAAAGAAGTCAAGAATGATTTCGAGAAAATAAATTATCGTTTTGATAGTAATGATAAAAAATTTAGTGAACTGAGGGGTGAGATTAACGAACGTTTTGACATTAATAACAGTAAATTTAATGAGATCAGAGATGAAATAAAACAACAAAATATTAATTTTAGTAAACAAGTAAATGAAATTAATACACGTTGTGATAATATTAAAGAACAAATCTTAGAATCAGTAAACCATAAGTTCAATGAACAGATCAATGAATTGACAGAAAATATTGAAAGTAAACTAAATTATGTAAATGAACAAATGACAGATCAAATTAAAATTCAAGTTAAAGAGCATAGTGTAGAAATAGAAAGTAAGTGTATCAATAAAATTAATGAAAATAATGATGAAATAAAATTTAAGATCATGGAGGTAGAAAGTGTATATAAACAATCAATACAAGAGAGTGTGGGGGTTATGAATAAACATAACCTTCAATATGCAAGTAAATATGATAATAAACTTAGCATAATAGAACAAGATATAGTAGAGATTAAAGATGAATCACATGTGGTGGTGAGCCAAAATTTAAATAATGTTGCGGAGCGAATATTATATACTGGCGAAGCAAAAGATGAGATTGAACTTGAACAATTTTGTTGTGATAACCGGAGAGTACACCCGATGTAGTTCTTGAATAGGGTAAGGGAATTTAACCGTTTTAATGGCAGTAGTTGGGAGGTAAAGTTATTAAGAATTTTTTAATGTTTTAAGGGCAGTTCTGAAATATGGGCTGAAGTACATATAACAGAGTGGGGTAATTATGAGAATTTCGAGACAGCATTCCAAAATAAATATTGGTCTGAAGAGGACCAAGAAATCTTACGTAGTAGAATCATGGGTACAGGGAATTTTGGGGGTCATAACAACAACATAACCATATACGTAATGAGGATATTTAACAAGGCGAAATATTTAGAACCGCCATTGCCGTTTCGGTCGTTTGTCAGACATATTAGTAAACACCTGCCTAGGGAGGTACAAATTACCTTAATGACTAGAGAGGTAGCGGACATAAATGAGTTGGAAAATATACTAGGCGTATTTCAGAACATTGGAGACCGTGAAGTAGGTAGGCGTCCTAACCAATCAGGTATGAATAATAACAGTCATTATACGCCACAAAGAGGGTCACCACAGGGGCATGTATACAATAAACAAGAAAATCACAGTCGAGACGTGGGATGGAAATGTACGGGATGCTCGGGCGAGAATTACGTAGGTAGAGATTTTTGTTTCAGGTGTAAGAAACCAAGGTCGAATCAGCGGGGCGGAAATACGTCGTCACATAACAACATACAGCAGCGAGCTGGAGATGAGCGCGGGGGAACATCAAGGAACAATGGAGGTCGTAACCAGCATGAGAAAGGGCACCGGCAGAGCAGTACCACCGCCAGAACGGAAAACTGAGGCCGACAATGGAAGCAAGGACCACACCATTGTCCACGGGGAACAACAGGGTCCAGGTAGCCGACGAATATCATAATAATGTTATACAGATGGATATGACGAAAGAGTTGTTGGAAGAAGATGACACAAAAGTCATGGAAACCAAAACCGGATTGACGGAGGTAATCATCACCATAGAAGGTAAGAATTATAAAACATTAATTGATACAGTAAGTGAAATATCAGTAGTTTCAGAAAATGTAATGGGAGAATTAAAAGAAATAAATAAAAATATACCATCATTGCCAGTTGCGGGCGTAACAGTAGTGGGGGTAACCGGAGTACGGAGTAAAAGAGTTACTAAACAAGTACAATTAAATATATTCCTTAATGAAACTGAATTTGAAAATACTTTTCTAGTAGTTAAGGGACTGAGTTTAGATGTAATATTGGGAAATGATTTTTTGGAGAGAAATGGGGCAGTAATAGATTTTAATAAACGGATAGTAGAATTTAATAGAGGGGGTAAACCAGTCAGGGTTAATTTTAAGATGAAGTTACAGATACGGGGGTAAAAATGATACAAAAGCGAGTAGGTGATGGGGATATAGAAACTGAAGTGAATATATGTCGAGAGAGTGAGATTGTAGAGAGCGTTGAGGACGAGATGCATGTAAGTGATGAGAGAGTATGGGAAAATAGGGCGGATAAAATTTTTTAATGAGGGTGGAGTTGTAGGGAGTCCCCAATGACAGGAGTTGTGGGCAGTTGTGGAGCGTTTTAGAGATGTGTTTGCGGAGTTGCCTGGAAAAGCCAGGGACTATGTATGTGAGCTGAAGGTTCGGGAACACTCACCCTACATGCAGAGAAGTTATCCAGTGCCGTTTTCAAAGAGGAGAGCAGTGCAAGAGGAGTTGGATAGAATGATGAAGGGAGACATTATTGAGAGATCGATATCGCCTTACTCGAACCCATTAGTGGTAGTAATAAAGAAGGACGGAAAGGTAAGACTATGTTTAGATGCTAGGAAAATAAATCAGATTATAATACCTGACCGGAAGTCACCGGAGCCTATCAATGAGATTTTTCAGAAATTTAGTGGAGTCAAATACATGACATCTTTGGATTTAACCGCAGGATACTGGCAGGTGCCGTTAGCAGCTGAGAGTCGGAGATATACAGTAGACTCTCAACTATCCGACCTAATGTGGCGGTCGGCCGGGTCGGATAGCAAAAAAGTCGGATATACCGGAGCCGTAGGCATACCAGCCTCTGTAAGGTCAATGACCGCCACCCTATTGCGTTGAATGTACTTGTTGCTATTTGGATGCGTACGACATATCAGTTTGTCCTTATAAATGACGTACAGTAATAAATGAATTAGAAAGAAATGAAATAAGAATTCGCAACTACAGTATCTTTCACAAAACCTTTATTTGAAGGACGAAACAAAATGTGTAGTTAACAATAAGTAGAATGAGTTTTACTATGAGTTTTAATTTATACGAAAGCTTTCAACCAAATTAGTTGTTAATATAAATCAAATTATAATAACCTAAAACTACGTACTGTATAATGAAAGAACAAGTGAAACTTACATTGTCTAAGGTTTGAAAAAGTCTGTAACTGAGACCTGCTTCTTTCCTCGCATTAATTTCCTCGCCGCTATATCCTTCCACTTACGTAAACATATGATGTCTGCTGGTGTTGCTTCTTCTTGCTGGCCAATGTATTCCACTGCCGCCTCGATCGCCTTCAGGCCTTCGGAGTGGGTTATACGATCGGAGGGTTCATCACCTTGTTCCTCTTCAATCGGCTGTTCATTTAATACCATCGCTACAATATCTTCGTCTGCAATTTCTTCGATTTCGTCCTTTGCCAACCATTCTGTGATGTCTCCCAATGAAGCTTCCTCACATCCGGGAACTTTTTCTAACAGCGATACAAGCGCAGTGTTATCAGTTGCATTTTCCACATCACATTGCTGTTCTACCTCTTCCCACTTATCACTGGCTCTGTGATCCAGCAAAATTTTCCACGATCGCACAAGTGTTAAAGATGGAATTTCATCCCATGCCTCGGACACCCATCTGATGACGTCAAGCATGTCTACTGACTGTAAGTGCCGTCGCAACTTCTGTATTATCAATTGTCGCGATGATATAGCTTAGTAGCCTACGTCGATATTTCTTTTTCAAAGCTTGGAGCACTCCCTGATCCATTGGCTGACATATAGATGTAACATTTGCAGACAAGAACAAAGCTTTTATGTCTCCATCTTTTAATTGGTCATTTGCTGGATGTGAAGGAGCGTTATCCAAAACTAGGATTGCTTTCCTTGTTAAATTGTTTTCAGCTAAATGTTTTTCAACTTGTGGCACAAATTCCTGTTCAAACCAATTTTTGAAAATTTCTCCATTCATCCACGCCTTTTTTTGATGGGTATAATGCAGGGGCAAAGAACTTAAATCTTTAAGATTTTTAAAAGCCCTAGGCTTGCGAGATTTTCCAATCAAGGTCAGTCTCAACTTGTGGTTTCCGGTTGTGTTACTACAAGCTAAAACTGTAACGTGGTCCTTGCTCTTCTTGAACCCTGGTGTGGCCTTTTCCTGTTTAGACGCTAGTGTTTTAGACGGCAACATACGGTAATTCAAACCCGTCTCATCACAGTTGTACACTTGTTCTCCGGAAATACCTTCCTTATCAAGCAGGTCAAAAAAGTGTTTTTTAAAGTCAGGGACAGCGTCCTTATTAGCAGACAATGCTTCACCACTAATCGTCATCTGACGAACACCAAAACGTTTCTTCCAGCGATCAAGCCACCCGTCACTGGCAGTAAACTCACCATCGTCTCCTTCGATCTGTTTTTTAAACTGAATCGCTTTTTCTTGGAGCAAGGGGCCTGAAACCGTCAATCCTTTCCCCCTCACATTTTCATACCACAGATATAAAGCCTCTTCAACTTCCACATGTTTTCCTTTTTGCATAGTTTTTCTAACTTTCACGCCACTGCCACTTGCTTGCTTAGAACACCATTTTTCAATCTCTGCGCGATTTCTTCGCCAATCACCCACAGTAGTTTTTCCAACTCCTAACTCCAGTGCAATTTTGTTTACCGACTCACCAGAATCCATTCTTTTTATTGCTTGCAGTTTTTCTTCCAAAGTTACTACCACTTAATTTCGTTTGTCACCCATATTTCACTTAAAAATAAAAGCCACCAACAATACTGTATACACACTTTATAACAAATTAACAATCCACGAACGACTGAACCGCACAGACTGACTTCTGGATACAGACTGACTGATGCACCTGTTACACACTCAAGTAGGAACACGAAACTTTCCTGTCACAACATGAATCAATTGGCGTACTGTACTGGTAACTGGTGATTCACGCGTAAGCGCCTTCACCCGCGTGGCGGGATTGCTCACATGACGTTTGAAGGCGCTAGTAATCAGATCAGAAATGCTGCATACGTACCGTACTCAAAAAATACTTTTTTTTTTTAGTAGAGCAGGTCGGATAGGCCGGAGGTCGAATAGGGGGGAGTCGGATAGCCGAGAGTCTACTGTACTGCATTTCTCTTCAATGGTAAGAATTATCAGTTTACGCGTTTGCCATTTGGGCTTAACACTAGTGTAGCAAGTTTCATAAAATGTTTAGATATGATATTAAACCTAAGGACTTAAGATTTTTTGACTGTATACGTTGATAACATATTAATAGCGTCTAGAACATTCTAGGAACATTTAGAACATATTGAATATGTATTAGATAAATTGCAAAATGGGGGTTTAACAGTTAATTAGGAGAAGTCGAAGTTTCTACAAACTGAAATACATTTATATATTTCACAATATTATATATAACTATAATACTATACAATATTATAACTCCAGAGGGAATTCTAGCTAACCCTGATAAAGTAGAAGCTATAATGCGCTTTCCAGAACTGAAGAATATTAAACAGCTACAAAGCTTTTTGGGTCTGTGCAATTTCTATAGAAAATTCCAGAGAAATTACGCACAGACGACAGCAAGGTTAAGTGCTGTACTACAGAAAAATAAACAATGGAAAAGGGGAGAGAAGGAAAGGGATGCATTCGAGGAGATAAAGAAAAAATTTTCAAATATGATAATGATGAATCACCCTGATTTTTTAAAAACCTTTTACTTACAGACTGATGCCAGTAACGTCGCCCTGGAAGCGGAGTTGTATCAGGAGGATAGCGACAAAGAGCACCACACGATAGCTTTTGCCAGCAGATCTCTTTTGGCAGCTGAAAGAAATTATACAACTACGGAGAAGGAGTTGCTGAGTATCGTGTTTGCTGTAGGTAAGTTTCGCACATACATCTTGGGGAACCAGACAGTTATCAGGACGGATCACAAAGCACTATAATTTTTGAACTCCTGCAGATTAACCCATAGCCGTCTAACCAGGTGGGTACTAACCTTACAGGAATACAATTTTTCATGGGAATATATTAAGGGAACAGACAATAAAGTACCAGACACTCTTTCCAGGGTAGATATCATAGAAAATAAAACAGGGAGGGATCTCAAGGAGATAGAAATTTTTTGATTAACAAGGGAGGATAGAATTTTTGGTGAGGAATTAAGGGATATTAAGAGCATGCAAAGATCTGAAAACAAATCGGGTAAAATAATTGCTAGTTTAGAAACGGATGTAGAGGGGTCGGAATATAATGCACGTTTCCAAATATATCAGGGAATTCTGTTCAAAAAAGTAGAAGGGGGTGAGCGTGATTGGAGATTAGTTGTACCAGAAGGGTTGATAGATAAAATTATTTGGGATTGCTATATAAGGTATGGGCATTTTGGGGCAAAAAAGTGTACGAATGTTTTAAAAGAATCGTGTGTTTTTAAGAATATGGAGAGGCGAGTACGGAGGTTCTTATGTGTATGTGATTTGTGTCAGAGGTCTAAGGTAGTAAATTATAAGGTAGAAGGAGAGTTGAATTATATTAAGGTAGAGAGACCGTTTGATTTAGTTGCTGTAGATTTGTATGGGTCATTACCCAAGGGTAGGGGTGGAGTAATGTATGTTTTTGTTGTTTTAGACACGTTTTCTAAGTTTGTTAGGTTATATAGTATCAAGAGAGCGACGAGCAGAGTGCTGAGTGAAAAAATAACAAGAGATTATATGGTAGATATAGGCAAGCTGAAGGTAATTTTATCCGATCATGGACCCCAATTTATAAGTGGTAGGTGGAGACAAACTCTTGGATGGGAAGGCATCATACCCAAGCATACGGCAGTATACCATCCACAGTCCAACCAGGCAGAACGGGTGATGAGAGAGATTGGTAGGATATTTCGGGCGTATTGTCATGCCAAGCATACAGAATGGCCATTCTACGTTAAGAAAGTAGAAGAATGGTTGAATAGTACCACCCACGAATCCACCGGGTTTACGCCGTATGAATTAATAAAGGGAACAAGGCCACCTAGAATATTGGAACAACTTTTTGAGTATCCACCAGAAAATCAAACTATAGACGTGAATATGAAGATCCGACTAGCGAATGAAAATTTACTCACAAAAGGAGAAAGGAGAAAGCAGAGACATGATGCTAAAGGTAAGTGGACTAAATATGAGGTAGGGCAATTAGTACTGGTAAGGAGACATGATTTGTCTAGCGCACAGGATAAAGAGATAAAGAAGTTTTTTCTATTATATGAGGGGCCATATGAAATTGTAGAAGTAAAGATGAATAATGCGTACGTGTTACGAAACCAAGCAACACAGGAGATAGTAGGTACACAAAATGCGACGAATTTGAAGTTGTATCGGTCACAATAAACGTTTGAATTTTAATATATTATTTTATATTTTCAGAAGGGACTCTCCCCCATTTTCGGGCGGTCACGGCTTCACCATCCCTGACCGTGGATTTTGGCTGTTTGGAGGTGGACCATGGTTGGCGGAACTTCTACCTGGGGTGAAAGCAACGATGGTCCTACTCCACAAATTGGTGCAAGTAGAAATTTAATCTTATTGTTGAACGGGGAGCGGGACCCCTAAAGTTCGTGGATGAAATATATATATTGTATCGTGACGAGTACGTACGGTTCAAGCCCCCACTGTTGAGTTCGTTAATTTGTAATGGGACGAGTACGAGCGTCTCGTTATTTTCACGCAATGTAAGCCTGTTCGTTGCTATGAACGGGTATGTTCCCCTGTTTTACTCTCTTAGGTCGTTTAGTTTACTTAATTATTTAAATATCGTAGATATTTGGAGTTGTGGGATATATTGATGTAATTAATTAATATTAACTTAGCTCTCTAAAAAATATCAGTGTTAGTGTACCTGAAAACTTAAATAATTAATGCGTTATTCTGTAATTTCGTTCAACCCTATTATACTTTGAAGAGAATTATGTCTAATTTTGTATTTTTACGCTCTCTCTTTGGTGTCAGATAATTCCGCTATAAGCGCTGTAGTATCGGCTCAACGAAACTTATAGGTTATTTCACTGTTTATGTTAACCAATTATTCTATACTTATTCAGTTACTTTTTATTCCCAACTCATTAAATCATACTCCAAATGACAAGATTTTGCAATTATATAAAGGTTCTTTATTTGTTTACTTCTTTAACATTGAATAAGATCTGTTCTAACTAACATATGCTTGGGCTATAGATTGCGTGAATCGATTGTTGATTATTCCGATCCTTTATTTAAATTCAGTTATATAGTGTGTTTGTTTTTGTAATTAATTTAATTCAGGGTGTGAAGGTTCTTGTAACTGTGGGGAAGATTAAAAATACATAGATAAGAATGCAAGATTTACAAATTTGAAGTGTTGTGTAGTTAGTATGATTAATATAATAATAATTTACCAGACTAGAACGAAGCAAATCGTGTAGGCGGTCGATTGATAAATTTACTGTTCTGGACAATTATGCCGTACGATATTCTTTCTTCGGTTTAATAAAATGGAATTCTTGTCCTGTCCACTTCGGAAATACTGCTCTCTGGATTGATTTACAGCCCGATGGATGCTTCTTCTGCAACTCCAGGATCCAAATACGTTCTTCTCTCGGTTGAAGCAATTAGTGTTGTTCCGTGTATTTGAAAGGTTATAACTTCTGGTGTAGTGTATATTATTAATTGTGATACTGTTAATTCTTTCTATTTGTTTAATATATCATCAATTCCCTTCGGATATGGGACAGTTCAAGTCCTTCCTTGTAGAATCCAGTTATTTATTTTCTATTGTGATTTCATACTATAGTCTTATTTGGTTAAACTGTACTGGTAAGAGTCATAAATATTATCATTAGGATTTTGTGTTTTATAATAGTGGTTGCTAATTTAGAATATTCCGATTAAATAGACATTTCTAGGGTTTTTTAATCTCATCACATTCAGATCATCAAAGCAATTATTGTCAAATCAACAACTTCCTCTTTTTCTGTCGTCCCTAGCAACACATGATTTTTCTTCCTTCCACATGTTTTGAATATAGTGTTTATTTCATATATTTTTTGTCTATTCCTTATCAATTTGCTGTCCTATCGGAATGTAACTTTACAGATAGTTGGTTTATTATTTTCTACACATATTCTGCTGGTTTTTTGATATAAGCCTGTTTTTTTTCTTTTTTATATTTAATACCTTTTCGATATTAAACGTTATTAATCGATATCATGGCATTATGGCATTATCATAATTTGTATAAATTTTATTATATATCATTATTAATTTAATGTTTTTTTCTAGCTCTTCAAATCGTATTCATTAATTATTATTAATTGATGTACCTAACCTTTATGTTATGAGTGGTTATATAGTGGTTTTGGCTGTTAGCCCTTTTATTGTAAACGGATCTACCTGTGTTTATAACTGGTAAACATCTATAGCCCCTTTTACATAAATTCATACATATAATCAAATCTTAACTATTAACATTTACATAAACAATTATTTTTCTATATCTAATAACAATTTTATCTTGACCTATGGATCACATATAAGAAAATTCAAATCTATTAACGTTAATTAGCTGCTTCACACTTCATTCTACAACAGTCATTGAATAATACATCTTGTTTCATTATCTTTCAATTAACTCAACACATATTTGGTATAACATAACATAAACTTTATCATAATATTTGTTGTCACAAAATAATATCTCTTAACTCAAAATTCTTATTTGCTATTACTATAAAGTAAATTATTGTTTCATTTTTTGTTTGCTCTTCACTGAACATATATCATCAACTATTATCTAACTTACAGGTTCGTTTATTCTCGTTAATACTACCTTGCATCCTTATTTACCTTTATCTATAATTATAAATGTAATTATTAGATCTTTGTTCTATCATGGGGTTAGATATTGACTTGTTTATTATTCTGTTAACCTTGTTTTTATGTAACACGGATGCTAGCATTTCTGTTGCGTTACAGTATTTAAAAAAAAAAACCTTACAATTGGCAATTATCCACGAACAAATAATAGTTTTATTTTATTAAATAAAGTGATCCAAAATTAATGTGATTTAACAAGTGCAACTCGTGAGGAGTCATTTCGTTACCTAGCAAAATTGTTCAGTGAGAAGTAACGATTTTGCTCGGTAACGAAATAAACATAAATAATTTTAAAAGGCAGGCAAATTTATTTAGGAGTAAAAGAAGTAGTTATAATTTAGATATAGAAGGTAGAAAAATTTAAGGTGACCAAATTGGCAGTTTAGCAGTATAGTATACGTATTGCACTTGTTAGAGACTATTATAGTAAGATACATTATGTGTACCTAGTTTAACTCCATGGGAGATAGTAACGTAAGTGTCAGAGATAGAAAAGAGCAGACTAGTATCTGGTAATAGTGAAGAAGAAAATGATGTGATTGTGAATAGATTAAATGTAAAGTGTAATATCTAAGGGAAGTGAATTAATTACAAGGACATAGTAAAGCTATGATAAAAATACAGAACTGTTTAATGAACAGCGAGAATTATACAATAAAGTTTGTAAATTACATAAAACATAAAATAACCAAACATATAAGAATTTACCCTCTGTGAACTGTAGTAGCAGTATAAGCGTAAACCTTATATGTCTTTTGGTAGTTTCCGCTACATTTCGGGCGGTCACGGCTTCACCGAACCCTGACCGTGGATTTATAATGTAAATATATTCTAAATAGGTGAACTTAGAAATTAACCGGGGGGTAACTCAGGGGAATCTACATAACTATGGAACAGCGGCTATCATCGAAGGTGGTGATAGTGCCGTATTAAGGGTGTGTGAATCATATTTAGTAGGATTACTGGTGTCCTCGGACATCAGTAATGCCGAATTTTATATAACGTTGAACCAAGAATGGTATAGGCAGCGTCTACACCCTAATTACAATTCAGTTCTTGGGGATGCAAATGGGCGCTACAGTCCACCATAAACAAACAATAGTGTGGAAAGGGAGCTGGCCGTTACAAGCCAGGGTGTAAACAATAGAGTGTTTATGCAACCAGGTAAATGCCTTGCACGGTTTACCCGTGAGGTGATTTACCTAATTGTAACTGGGATAAAGGAGGGATATTAGATTTTGCTGTAGAAGTAGGTTACTAAATTGTTGGTAACGAGTTATTGAATATTAGATTGAATGATGTCAATGATATAGAATATGTAGTTGATTTTATGATGTACTTAGATAATTTTGTGTTGATTTGAGATGTTTTGATGGAGATGTTTAACCAAGTTTGAGAAAGATATAAGGAAATAATTTGTTTTGATGTAGTTGATTTTGTTATATATAAGAATTTTATAAATGAATTTAATTGTTTTGAGATATTAATCCTAGGAGGAAAGGTATTTGTAATATTGTAATGGGAAATGTTTATTTAAATTCTGATAGAATCAGATAAATATTTTGAATTTTGGGAGTAAGATGTAACAAGAGAAGGGTATGAAGAATGTCGATATTGAGGCTGGATGTTTTATGTTTTGTTATAATAAATATTGTATTCATATATATGTTAGGAGTTAAGGAAAAAACCAGTGCTTCTTAACGCAAACCAGCACAGCTAAGGGGAAACAGATTAGTTAGGGATATAGTATTGTAGAAGGCCACTAGTTGACATTTTGATTTGTTGTGTCAGTGTTTGGTGATGCTGTGGCGGCAGTCCTGAGCTGGCCACCACGTCAGAGCAGGAGCGTTAAGTACCTGTCTGACTTTATGGTGTTGGGATCTCGAGAGAGAAGTCCAGTAAGGTCATTCAGGTGCGGTCACAGTCACTGGACCAAGGGTAAGTTAGATATTTTTTTTTGTAAACCATAAAGGGGGTTGTGGCGACACATCCTGGCTGATCCGTTTAGGAAGTATGAGTGTGTCAATGAGAGTTTTTATGCTTCGGCATAAAACCTCTCATTGAGGGGGTATTGTAACGGGGCATTTAGGCCTACCCGGGGTAATAAATAAAAAATCATTGTGTTTTAATAAAAAGGAAGTAATATTTGATTATGTAACGCTAATTTTGAGGAAACATAAAAGGTGATATAAATGTTGATTGTGGGGAGAAGTAAACAGATTTATTTCATGAATTATACAACGCAATAGACAAATGGGCGAAATTGGGCCAAGGTCAGCTCCAGTGACAAACATATTATGTAACAGAACATCAGACCATATTACGTCAGTGCATACGTCACGCTGCTATGCAGGGCGTGTCAGCCGAACCTCATACTGGCGCAATGATACAAAACTTAGAACAATAAGAATTGGTAAAACAGCCGCGACCACTTCACAAAATAGTGTCGTTTGTCTCAGCCCAGTATAAAATTAGTCTGTGAGCTGGCCAGTCACGAATAAAAGATATAAAACAAGTTTACGGGCGTCCGTATGTAACAATTTATTTTAAAATGTGAATCTAAATCAAAAGTAAACAGTTTAATAAAGTTATAGTTCCGGTGAACGAACGAAATAAGGAAAATGTGTGGAATGGAAACGAAATGCGTGGTAGAGACGGACTCGTCAAGATCTTAAATTTTGCAGATAAGTAACCAACCAGGGGTAAATCTAAAAGCTTTCAAAATGTTGAGAATGTTTTACAAAAGAACTGGCAGCCTAAAATAAACTTAAACTAATGAACTTAATAAACCGTGGGGGGGGGCAGAAATGTAGAGAGAGAGAGAGTGCGAATATAAGAATATAAAAGAAGTGCTGGTTTGTGTATAAAAGAAATAAATATAATTAATAAGTAATAAAAAATCAATAATGGAAAAGATGTAAGAAAATTAATTTTAATGGAATTCATTTCATGAGTTTGTAGCTAAATCTGCAAAAGTGTGTAAGTGCAGGAAAAGAAGTTTTATTTTTTTATTATGTGCCTTATAGAGTAAATAAAAATTTTTGTGTTCAATGCAAATGTGAATTAAACTAATTATTGCAAATAAACCATTCTGCTCTCCTGTGTTCGCCGAAAAGGACCTGGCCTTGGTAAGTACATATTTTCTTTTCTTGTAGTTGGCAACACAAGATGGCGCCCGAAAAAATCAGAAATAAAGAAATGAGTCAAATTAAAATTGATTGAATTCTAATTAAAATTAAAGAGATAAAATAATATCACAATCATCAGTAGGAAACCAACAGAAAATATTTGATCTGACTATCCATTCAAGTATTGAAAGCACTAGTCACTAGTAGGCTATTAGAACTAGAAAGCACTAGTATTAGAACACTTGTATAGTGTCTGTGCATAAAAAAAAACTATAAAGTTTGAATAGTGGAGCCACAAGCACTTCATTGCAGATAAATAAATAAAGCTGAGTTGCTCACTTTCGTGAATCAAAAATATATAATTTGCAAAAGTCAATAAAGACTGATGCTGGATTTAAGCAACACGAGAATAATAGAATAATTTGGCACACAAGAATACTAATTAGCTATTTGGCATTCATAATAACTTAAATATCAATACTCTAAATAAAATAAAGGATGACTAATATGTATGTGTAGCATGGAGAAGACACCAAATCTATACTGAAAATCAGTTATTTTGGAGCTGTTGGAACATTACACTTCAAAATATAAATTTTAAGATGAAATATTACTCTAAAATTGCCAAGAATACACATCATGTAGTTAAAACTAACCACTAAAAATATATTATGTCACTCAAAAATTGATTACATATGCCAAGCTAAATGAATTGGTTTATGGTTGATTTCATGTTCAAACAGGTCATAATTTTATACTGTAGTAAGTTATTGCTTGGAATATGACATGTACGAAAAGTTTCTTGGCTTTCAGTCTGCATAGAAACCGGAGGCCCCTCCTTCACATAACTGTATAAAACTGAGACAGACTTAAGTTTCCGCGTTGTTCAGATGATTACATTCTTTTAAGTTACATTCTCTCTAAAAATGTGTACATGCTTTGTAAATCAGATTAAAACTTACAAACTTTTTATAACTCTTCTGTGTCTTATGTTTTTGTGAGTGGATCTTTAGATTTCTGTGAATGAAATATCTACATAATTACAAACAGAATTATCACTGTTGCACACCACTATAGAAAAATTATTCTGATTAGCGCTTTCAAGCTCATTCTCTGATATGATGAATGAATTCCGATCTGACGATGAGCTAGAAGCTTAAAAGTACTAATCGGAATATTTTTTCTATAGTGGTGTGCAACAGTGATAATTCTGTTTGTGATTATAACCACTAACACAACTTTCTTCATTAATCTATATAATTCTAACTTAAAGTATCCATAAGAAATACTGAATTAAAAAGATGAGTGACACCCTGTAGTAGGGTTGCCACTATGCATTATATTTTGCTGCAATCAACATCCACTAGACTGGAGGCGATCACTGAAGGCTGATTGGTCTCTAGTGTAGTCATCACATGCAGTGAATGTGTGCAACTGATATGTGAAGGTGGACCGTACATTAGCAGATGCATGTGTTGTCTAGCATTCGATGCACAAACAAAACCATTACTACTGAATTCCATTTGATGAGTCGGTGTTCAATGACTTCATGCAAACAAAACAGTGTTCAACTGCTAATATTTCAAGACAGGCTGTTCAGTTGTTCATCATACATTGTGTTACATAAGTTGGTTTTGACCTTTCAAACCAAATATGACCTCTCATATAACACAGTTGATGTACCATGTCTATAACATATGTACAAAAAATTCTTAATATAACAGACAGGTTAATAGATGAGGATTTCAATATGAAAACCAACAAGCAAAAGACAAAAATAGTTTGCAGCAGAAATACAGTTGACAGGACAGGAATTAAACACTGAAAAATGAGATCATCAAAGAGGTGGAAGAATTTAATTCCTTGTGAAGTAAAATTTGAAATGATGGTAAAAGCTGTAGGGAGACTGTGAGTAGTATATATTAGGCAAAAACTACACACAACACATTATACTGCCGGCTGACAGTAGTCACTGTCTGTCCAAAGCCCCTAGCAGCTACTCCACAGTAGTTTAGGGCAGTGGCGTAGCTAGGCGAGGAGATCGTTGGCCTTCACAATTAAAAGGGGACAAAAGAGCAAAAATGAAGGCCCATCCAATGAACAAAGTAGTTAATAAATGCAAATGTGTAGATTTTTGTGTGAAAGTATGTCCAGAAAGTCTTAAGAATATTTGTTAAGTCAAAATTAAGAAATTACATATTGTAATATTACTGGTATTCAGTTTGAATACATTTATTAGTAACAAATGTAGACTATAAAAAATGTAATATAAAAAATTTATAACATAAAAATGTTCTAATAAACATGCAAATTCCTTGTAGGTCTAAAGTGCAGCGTCAAAAGAATATCCTATAGCAACCATAAAGTTAAACAAACAACTACATTAAAAGTAGTAAAATAAATCACTTACAGGTTAATGGTTTCGTCTTCTGTTAATAAACACTTAATATTTATTTTTCATACTTAATAAATATTTAAAATGTAACTTTCCTGGTATTAATTGCTGCAAAGTCGGTTATTATATAAAGACGAATCACTATAATCAAAAGACGAAGCAATGTTGTTTTCAATTGAAAGTATCGCTAGATTTGATACCCTGTCTTGAGATATTGTTGATCGTAGGTACGATTTAATCAATTTGAGATTACTAAACGATCTTTCACAAGAAGACACAAACATTGGTAAAGTAAGAAAAATTTGTAAAGCTGTTGCTAGTGTTTTGTAGACTTCTAATCCCATTGAAGAAGTGTATTGTAGCAGTCCCTGAGGTGTAAAGTCCATTTGTTCTGCATTAACTTTTGCCCTTTTTAATAAAAGCATAATGTCTTTCAAGTCATTGAACTGTTTAGATCATGTGGATACAGTTTTGCAAGCACTATGCTCTTACAGTTGATTTGGGAAAGCTGAACCTTAAAATGTATATCCCCATGATTTACAAATGCCTTAAATTTACATAGGAACCCAAAGCGTTTTTATAACTCTTTTATGTTAGAGAAATGGCTTGAAATTTCTACTGACAGTTTGTCCAAAATTTTTATTAGAAAACGTCGCATTTCTTGCCCAATGGTTAATGCAGAATCATCTGCATACTCCCCTGGCATCATGCGCATCCTTCTTATCCTTTCTGTGATATTGACACATCCATTCATTACATACCTGCTCTGCCTTAGTAGACATTGTCACACAGCTCATTCCTCCAAACGTTTAAGTGCGTTAGCTTTTCCAGAAGTGTCAATGCTTGAATAAAGCTTATTCCTTTGGTCTGCAAGATTTTCTAGATTTTGTCCATAGAAGAAAGAATATCTGTCCAGAAAAAGAGCAAGGTCACAAAATTAAAGTTTTCTATTGCATTAATTATTGAGGCTGCATCTTCCCTTGTATCAATAATTGTTTCAGTCAGTGTATCCCTCCATTTCTCCATTGCAGCAATCACTGCATCCAGCTGAGTGGATAGTGCTTTCACCGCATCTGCTTTTGAACTCACGATGTCCATTTAGAGTAATATTTATGAAGTCTTTAAGAACAGTGCATCTATAAGTGGAACAGGAAAAGAAGGTGAATAGACATTCCACTGTCCCAAAAAGTGTTACTGCCTGAACATTTACATGACCTGCATGAACTCCAACCAAGTTAAATGAATGGTTGTCACAGGAAACAAACACAGCTAGTGGATTCAACTCTAACATTCTCTTCTGAACTTCTGAATGGATACCAGCCATTGTTGCTTGATTGTCATACGACTGACTTCTGCAATCGCTAGATTCAGTCCATCTCTCTCAAATTTACTTGTAATAGCTTGTATGAACTCCTCTGCTGTTTTCACTTCTAAAAGAACAAAATCTATGAAGGCTTCCTTGATATCAACAGAATTGCATTTAATTTCAACAAACCTTATAATTTGAGATTTGAGACACCTTATAACTGCACAGTTCTACATGTGCAGCATCTGGTGTTGTGTCAAATACAATACTAAAGTACTTCGCCTTCTTACATGCAGTAATAATATATGTGCGCACTCTTTCTCCTAACAGGCTTATTATTTTATTTTGAGTAGTTGGTGAAAGATACGATATAGACCCAGATTTACGAGAGACTGAATCCACATGAGATCTCATGACAGGGTTAAATTTATCAAAGTATTTTAACAAAGCCAGAAAGTTTTCAGGATTGTGATCGTTAGTAATTTTGACTCTTGATGTCTTCTCAGTGCCAGATTTTTTTGTTCAAGGGTTTGTACTGTGGCTACTAAGATCCCTGCCTCAGTCTTCTGCTATTTTGTGATTATTATTGATACCACGTGATTAAAAAAAGTTTTTTGTAAGGACTCAGATAATTTAAGATGCCAAATTGTGATTGGAGATTGATTACAGGTTCAGTTATATTAAAAAATAGAGTCTATTACTAGTTGTTTATTTTTTTAATATTTTTCTAAATTTTATTGGGGAGGCTTACACTCCCTTGCCTCCCCTGGTGAGCTGCCGCTGACTTCTACTCAAATTCACTCACATCTGTCCATCACTTTGTTTAACTTGTTGCTATATCAATATGATTTGACAGCATTCCTGAAAAGTATGCTATCTTCAAAAATACTAATGCTCAAAAACTATTTTCAAAGTAACATTGAAAGTAAAATGGGAAAATTCATGCTTTCTCGAACTCAATAATCTGTAGATCTAACTTTTAACCAGATTTTTAATATGATAGAGAAAAAAAACTTGCTTTTGGTAATTTATTTCTATTAGTCACATTGTTCTATTTATAATGCCTTCCTTCTTTTTATAATATAATAAGGTCAATTTGCTGAGCACTTAACTTTTATGTGGGAGTAATTTAATATAATTATATTTGTACTGATGCATTTCATACCTGTAACAGGAAAAAGCATTTGTTAGTATATGTTGAAAAATGGTTACATGTGTAGTATTAATTTATATCATATTAAAAACTGTTTAAAAAATAACTACATTAAACTTAAACAAATTGAACAAATGACACCTACTGTGGGAGTAACAAGTTTTCACTTATGTTCTGCTACATACATACATATATAGATTTGGTGAGAATAAACTGATTGTACTTACTTCATCAGCTTTAATAAAAACTTTAACTGGTTGACGTAATTATCAAAACACCATGTGTAACCACGAGGCTGCCATTTGTGTAAATACAGTGGAGTCACGATTAACTGAGATAATGTGGACTGACACCTCCTCGGATAATCAAAAACTCGGAGAAAACGGAAGGTTCAAAGGAAAATTGCATTAGTATAAGCTATTTTCTTCTGTTGCACCTATTTGGTGTAATACACGTAATTGCTTCATATTGCAAGTGATACTTTGCCACAAAAACATTTAATAATTGGAAAAAAGGAAAAATAAGAAACTGAGCTGATTCTATGACTTAAGTAATCCTTTATTAATTACACTAAGTGGCAAAAACAGTAACAGTACAGCTCTAGTCAGATTAAAATCTTAAACAATTAAATCTCATAATTTCTTTAAAGTCTTTTAACAGTTTTTTGCTTGATAGCGCTTCCTCTCTTCTTTTCCGCCACATTGCGCACACGACGCAGGACCAGAATGTCAGCTGGTGACGTGTCTTCTTGTTGTTCAGACAATGCCCTATCGATTGCACTTAAACTGTCAGCATGGCTTATCTTATTCTCCACAGTAGGAGTGTCATCTTCTTCATTGTCACTGTTTTTATTTTGAGTAATCAAATTTACAATGGCCTCTTCGGATAGTTCACATTACTCATCGTCATTCATCCAGTTGTTAACATCTTGACTCATCACTGCCTCAGTAACTGGTAGCTGATTTAAAAGTTCCACTAGTTCTACATCATCTTCATTCTCTTCATCATCGTTTGTGTTATCCCTTTTTGGCAAAATGTTTTTCCAGCTTTTCAGGACAGTAGATTCTTTCACATCGTCCCATGAAGCCGCCAGCCAATAAATCACATCTATTAGGTTAATTTGTTTCAGACTTTCAACAACTGTTTTGCCATCTTCTAAATCGTCAAGCAAATGCCTCAGTATTCTCTTTCGGTAGTTTCTTTTCAAGTTTTCCAAAACCACTTGATCTAGGGACTGAATAAAAGTTACATTGGGAGGTAAAAAGAGGACCCAGATGTCATCTCCACTGACCAACTCACACTCATCGGAATGAGTGGGAGCATTGTCCAACATTAAGAGTACCTTATGGGGCAGATTATTTTCATCACAAAATCTTTTTATGCTCGGCACAAACTGTTCATGAAACCATGATTTGAAAATTGAGGAATATAACCATGCACTTTTTTCGTTAGTGTACTTAACAGGAAGATTGTGGAATGCTTAACATTCACATTTTGGAACGCTCTTGGTTTTTTTTATTTGCCTATTAGCAAGAGTTTAAGCTTGTGGTCACCAGATTTATTTGCACATGTCAAAACCGTCACTCTCTCTTTGCTTCTTTTGTAGCCAGGAGCTGACTGTTCTTGGTGTACTGCAAGAGTCTTGGTAGGCAACATTAAAATTCAGGCCCATTTCATCACAGTTATAAATTTGCTGTGGACCAAGATGGTTTTTTATAATGATGTTGTCTAGCTTGTCAACAAAGGAATCTACTGCACCGCCGTCAGCTGACAATATTTCACCTGTAATATTTAACTGCTTCACGCCATATTGCTTTTTCCATCGATCAAGCCAACCAATGCTTGCTGTAAATTCCCCTTCTCCATCTTTGAAGCGATTGAAGAATTGCAATGCATTGGATTGTAACATTGGATCAGACAAGGGACTTGCCTTCTCTCTGATCTTTTGAAACCACAAAAACAACGCCTTCGATGTCTGTTTATATTCGGTATTTTTTTTCTCTTCTTTGAGACAGTTTGTATCTCTTTGTTCCCAGTCATTTGTGCACGTTGAGACACCCACTCCTCAATTTGCACCCTTTTTCTTCTCCAGTCTCCGACAGTCACTTCACCAACACCTAAATCACTTGCCACTTTTTTAATGTTTTCACTGCGATCTAATCATTTGATAGCATTAGCTTATCTTGTAGTGATAAAACCACACATTTTCTTTTTTCACTCATTCCCAAACGAAACTGTACAACCAAATCATGAGAAACCTTAATACAAAGCACAGCTACTAACACATCACAGTCGATTATATTTTAACAGCGCGACAATTGACAGCAAACTAACTCAGATCAGGGAGCTTGAGCAGGGGACAGTAGGGAGTGTGAGTCACATAGTCAAGGCCGCTGTGTACAGTCTGGTGTCAATTAAAATATGTCGCATAGCGTCTGGTGCCGATGTAAGAACGACAGTTATAATAATAGAGAGTTCATTATTTCTTGGTTTAGGCTCGGATAACACAGAAGCTCAGTTAATCGCGACTCCACTGTAGATTTACTCAGAACTAAGCACTCACAAATAAATAATAACTAGTGTAATTTGGTAGACTACCAATAACACTGTCTTTCAACAGATATACTCTTATGCACTATGGACCCAGATTTAGCAATAATAGTATTTGTAGGTGTACTTGTCTGTATTGTAACATACGGTACTGCTATGTGCCCATGTAGTTGCATTTTGAACATACTGGGTCCATCAAAAAGATGACAGTCAGTCCTTAAAAGTTTTAAGACTGCCTGATAAAACAATGTGCAACACTAATGAATCATTTTCATAGATCTGATGCAGCTGGTTTAATTTAAATATATTGAAATAACTATTTCATATTTTCATAGATTGTTCTGTTTTTCATATTCTTAATGTGATGATGTTAGGGGAAAAGGGCAGTTGTTACAGAAGCATAATTTTTAAGAAAATGCAAATAATCCATAAAAATCGTTATAAAAGTTTCTTTGTTTAATAGCATAATCTATTACATATTTATTTCATTGTTAAGAATTTTTAAAGTTATATTACTTAAAGCGGATATTGAGAAAAAATTTATAACTTCAGCAAACTACATTAAATACTGGCGGAAAAGGGCATGTCACACATAAATGCTGTCCTTTTTTTTACAAAATTTGCTTTCTTTATTGCCTATTCTGGTATAATCACAAGTACTTATTGTAGTATGTAAACTGTAAACTTAAAATTATGTAAATATGTTAGTACTGATGTTCTTAAAATAGAACAATGTAATGGCTAATCTTGATCACGAGGTAATTTTTATTCTGCCAACCCACCAGAATCACAGAATACATGTAAATGTTTTATTGAGGGTTGAGTTAGATCACACTGTAGTAGTGTAGCACTGAAACTTCCAGAAACCCTTCTTGCCAATTTCTTCTGTACCGGTATACATGTAGAATGTTACTTTATCGTCTGAAAGCGAATGGACATTAAAAGAACAGAATAAAAGTTGCCTACAATAGCAAACATTGTGGATCGTTACGTTGGGTATTGGTAAGTTCTTACCAAAGTCCATACAGACAGCATGAAAGTCAGGATTATTTTTGAAGTTTTTGCTAACAACTTTTTTATGCTTGAAAAACATTTCTGCCTTTTTCAGGTGTGTGTCTATTCTCTAGTATTTTTCTATTCCATCTTTTTATCATCATTTTTCGCATCCCCCAACTTTTAAATTTGTTAAGCTCTCATCACACTGGCTCCAGGTGTCACTTCGGGGATACCCAAATCCAATATTGAAGTTGTTGAATGTACTACAATAATTTTCAAGAGACTTTTAATATGTGGATTTCTTTCACAAACATTTCATACATTTTTGTAATATTTAAACTTTTAAGGAGGTTTTTTCAGTCTTTACTTCAAACTGTAGCTTAAAAGAAGAAATTGTGCCTTTATTTTTAAAACTGTTTCATGACTCCAATAGCATGTGTGCAATTTCTACGTTTACGCCTTTTATCCTTAGGAGATGCCCCAGTAACATACAGTGTTGAATAATTCTTAATTTTTTTGTGAAAAAATGCCACGGAAACAGATAAAGGCTTTCAAACAAACTGGTATTTCTTGCACTCAGTCATCACGAACAACTCTTGCCTTGTAGCAATAAGAAGCTTCATGTAAAGAACCACCAACTTCTCGAGGTCTACATTTTTTAATGGGCACCTATAGTAATTAGTCCAGTCAAGTGTGAGTTTTGATTATTTACATATGATTAACTATTGTAGTCCTTTATAATTTTGTTCCCATCTTCTACAGTTCAAAACACTTACGACGTTTGCAATTACAGTTGTGTTCCAATTCATGACTTTGAAGATTAAGTTTTTTGTTTATGTCACGCATAAGTCCAAGTTAAGGTCTCTTCTTTACATTCTTGTTTTGAACACCGGTATCACTACTCTCAGATTCGCAGCACTCTATTTCAGACATTGTAATAACACATTGGACATAAGTAAATCACAAAATGCATGGTACTGGTCAACAGCAGAATACAAACTGGAGGCAATTGTTTGTGTTAGCACACAAATGTACAGTCAGGGAATTGTGACAAGTGTCCTTCTTCCCATCACCAGCCCTTCATATTAAAACCAGCTACAACTAGAGTAGCATTGAAGATACGGCATTGGTAACCTGGCCTGGCTGTACTGCTTGTTTGAGAGTAGGTCTGCCAACTGAAAACAGGCTTAGTAAAAAAAAGTGACAAATGCCCTTTTTCCCTTGGTGTTTTCATATCTTGCTTCTGATGCATTATGTCTTTAGATCAGCCCCAGGAAAGAACTCTTGTTGCTTGTCTGTCTAATCCTAATCTAATCTAAAGTAATCCTCTTTTAACTCAACATACTAAATCCTGTTTTGGTATGCCTACCATTTGTACTGTGTTCTTGATTATGTTCTCTTGCCTTTCAAACCAGGATCCTTTCAGCTCAAAAACCGGATTCCTAAAACCATGTTATATTAACAGATCTATTTCTTTCTCTACACATATACGCACACAAATATATGAATGTGTGTTCAATTATAACCTCATTCACCTTAAGATGTGACGTATGCTTATTCTAAATAGCAGAATACTAATTGCAATTGATAAATCAGACAAAATTACTTTCCTAGAACTCTTGAGTATGCACTGGCAATGCATGTTTATAGGTAACTTTCTTAACATGCAACACTAATAATACTTCTTAATATACCCATTTCATGTGGGTCAGAAATATGTCAGCAATAACTGTACCTGAAGGCAGTGACTATCGTATACACGTATGTATATATGCAGTGACACACACACATATGTTAAAACACATGTATGAGACTTATCACAATATTTACATGTCTACAGGAGGTGTTACCCCCACCATACTTACTGTGTATCATAGACTGGTACACCAATGTTGGACTGGCTAATTCATTCAATATAAATATTAAACA
Source organism: Magicicada septendecula (assembly GCA_034769895.1). Taxonomy (NCBI): domain Eukaryota; kingdom Metazoa; phylum Arthropoda; class Insecta; order Hemiptera; family Cicadidae; genus Magicicada; species Magicicada septendecula. Next base: position 62,572,144 of record CM068371.1, on the reverse strand, counting down.
ACTTAAAGTTTCCATAAAATATAAACCTCAAATAAATTTTTTACTATTCATTAATTTAATTATCTTGTTGGTACATCCTCTTCATTCACTTTTTTAAATATTATATATATATATATTAAACTTTCAGTGAACACTTACTTTTTGGTTTTGTTTCCCATACGTTTCAACTTGGTGTTCGTCTTCCTCAGTGGGATTTGAAATACTGAATGTCTGTACATAGTAACGGTTATGGGTTGTAGGTGTGTGTGGTGGGAGTTGCTGGTGGGAGGGAATTGGCACTAGGATTCAAAGTGTGTGTTTGAATCAGTGTATCGAAAAGTATGTGATCTATAATATAATTGTTCATTTAATATGTTGTTTGGTTGTAGTGTGTGATATCTGTATATTTCAAATTGTTCTGCTGTGTTTAGTTTTCTACTTTTAGGTAAGTAGTGTAGTATTTCCATGTTGTGCTCTATGTTTGTGTAACTGTGGTTTTCATTTTGTAAATGTGTGGCGAATGTGGAATGTATGTAGTTTGTGGTGAGGGCTTTTAAATGTTCAGAATATCTAGAGGAAAAAGATCTTCCCGTCTGGCCGATGTAGAACTGGTGGCAATCACTGCAGTTGAATTTATAAACCCCTGTTTTGCTGTATGTGTCTGTGTCTTTGTTAGTATTATTTATGTGTTTCCTGATGGTGTTGTTAGTTCTGTAGGCTACTTTATAATTGTGTTTCCTAAATGTGTTAGCAATTTTGTGTGTGTTGGAATTGTAATATGTGAGTGTGATATATTTACTGGGTTGTGTGCTGTTGGTTTTATGTGTTTAGGATGCGTTTGTGTAGTTTCTTTATTAAATCGGGATTGTAACCATTTAATATATATATTATATTATTAATATTGTAATATAACATTGTGTTACTGTTCTATGGTGTTCTAAAATTCTGATGTAATGAAGCCCCACAAGTTGGGCTAGCCAATTTTGTAATATAAATGTAAATTACAAAATATACAAATATAAAAATATGTGTAGTTGTATGAGAGAATTGTACTCTCACTATTGTGTGTAGTAATATAGATGATGTCTTCTAGTCTTCATTCGGCTCTCTCTGCTGGTCTTCACTTTGGTAATATATAATTGTAATTGTAATGGTGTTCTGGGATAATATTACCCAGATTGACTTTTATGGTGCGTAGGTGTAGTAATGACGTTCCGCTCCGGGAGACGTCGATTTGGTAATGTTCCTAAAAAATGCTGTTATCAAATGTTCTTGGTGTATGTTGTTGTTGTAGCAATTTGAAATGTGATATTATTTTATAATTCTGAAATAATTGTTTTCGAGGTGTTTATATTCTTAAAATTTAGTAATAAATTGAGATTATTGATTGTAATTATAAATAGTATGGTATGGTGTGTCTTCTAGTAATGATCTTCCCTTCGTTAAATTTATTAAAAAGACAATCCACTTTGAATTAGGCGCGAACAGCTCCCTTCTTCTTCCTCTTGAAAGGTTGTAATTCGCATATATTGCCTTTAAAGGTTGTCGAGTTTTCTTTATTAATTAATGGTTATATTCCTTTATTAAAGAAATCAAATTCAATTCACTAGATAACAAGCGTTTATTCAACAAAATAATGAATTTGCTTAATTGAAAACAATGTTATAATGCCGTATCGACTCACTCAGGTCCGGTCGATCTATGACTTTTATATTGGTATTATACACATATAGGTTCTTTTAACGGTTATTTATAAAAAAGCCAGAGAAGGTCAGGGTCAGAAAGTATAACACTTACAATGCTGAAAATGTATTAAAATTAAACAATAGAATGGTAATTAGTAATAATAAAAGTTTATATATAATTTTTATTCACCACAGTTCCGCAAACAGTCGACTGGTTGTGTTGATGAGATCAGTCAAAGTGGCCGTCTGGCGCATGCGTGGATTTCACCTTCTAACATTGACAAAGTACTTGTGGAATAAATATGTTCCTTCTGCGATTAAATCCTCTTCGTACTCGTTTAATCTCTTCTTGGGTATAGTTTAATGTCACTGGAGTAAGATGGAAAAGTCACTGGGTGTAAAAATGTTGTTAAATAAGTAGATCAATTGGTGTTTATGTGTGTCCGTTTAACCTCGAATATTCACTTGGTATTTGGTGTGATTCCAGTGTTATTTCGTTTAAATAGTGATATGTGATGCTGTTTATAGGTGTTATGTAGTTCATAGGGCAACTTCACCACTTCACAATGATTAGAATAGTTTAAAATTTAATTTTGACACAAAAACTGATTCCGAACTTTAGTTATACGTAATCGCCATTAAGGTTGGGTTTTATAAAATATTCACGTCAAGTGTGCTCTTCAATGTATAATAATGAACTGCGTGGATTTCCTTCGTCATCCGAAACGTCTTAGCCAATTTAATATTAAAAGACATTGTTTAAAATTGCCATAACTTCCGACACACTTTAATTTCGTGCACTATGCTTATAAAGTAAATTCGTTATTACTTAACTGTTTGAAATATAAAATACATATTCGTTTTCACTATTCTATTCTACTTATTTTGATAGTAATTAAGTTAGTATTACAAAGTTTTATCTGAAAATTATTTCTTATAATTTTTTGGGAGGTAGGCCTAAAATTATACTTCCCTGTCTTCTATGTAAATAATAGCCATTTTAACTAATATAATTATTATTCTATGAAATCTGAAATTTGTATAATTATCAATTCTCACTTATTTTATTGCAATTTAGTATATTAATGATGGTTTTTTCATATAATTCAGTTGTATATGATTCCCCTTCTGATAAAGTTAGTGAACCTATTTCAGTTTCAAATGGTATTTCATTATACAAATAAATAATTTTACTCATAGAATGACCATATCTTTAGAAAGCCTTATTTACATAGTATTTAATATGTTGGGTGTATCTTGCCTAACTATTGTCAGTTTGACTGGTTTATAAGATTAGGTTTATTAATTATTCTGCATTTTAACTTTATTATATTGCCTAGATTTGAATTGTGGCTATTTGCAGAATGTTTTACTAATGTAATTATTTTATTTCCTTCTCTGACTTCTGACTCTGATATATTTGATTAAAAATTAGTTCTCTGATCTGGCATAACAGTAATTATAGATTATACAATTAAAATATAACACCCAGATATATAAAACTGGTGTTCTTAATAACATTGTTTTGGTATATCACCTAATAACATAATAAAAAGTATTTCTACAACATTGGAATGTTATCTAATTTTAGATAATGCATTCCTAAATTAACATGAACAATAAAATAACAATTATAATACTAATATTTCTTATGACTAACCCTTACTTATCTAAATGCTATATTTAATTAGAACCCCACATTTGGATCCATATATAATTGTTAATACCTTCTACTACTCCATCATAAACAGTTAGTTCTGTAATTCCCCATTTTATAAGATTTATGCCCCCTCTTAAAGTATAACCCTGGCTATCTAAGTTATATTCCATTCTATGGAATGTTCATACAGTTTTAGTAGCTTTTTATTAGTAAAATTACTACTTCATTATCAAAGTAGGCACTGTTCACAAAACTTAAAGTTTGTTACTTTGTACTGCTACTCATGCACCTTTCTTAAAGTTTATTAGTTATAATTTGATCACTTACACCTTTCCATGGTAAATTATTACTATATTTACTAGTCTTTTTCTAGTTTTTAATATGAAATATTCAACCATGGGGGAACTGTGAAGATTTGTTTATGCACATTACACAATAACTTTTTGAATGCACTAATATTTACTACAGCTAACACTTTTAGTTTTTTGTCAGTTTTACAGTGATATGGTTTTTTATTGTGTTATACTTTCTTTTTTGGGCATTCATTGATTTTGGGGTTTTTTGGGGGTTCTTTCCCTATGGAGTTTTTGTTTTATATGGGTCGTCTTAATTATTCTTCTTTCTTCTTGAGTTTGGTTATTCTTCCTTCTTCTGTAGTTTTGGATTATCCTTCCTTCTTCCTTCTTCTGTAGTTCTTATTTTTATTATTCTTCCTTCTTCTTTGAGTTTGGTTCTTCTTTATTCTTCCTTCTTCCTTCTTCAGTAGTAGTAGTTTTAATTAGTCTTCCTTCTTCTTTCTTCAGTAGATTTAGTTTGTTCTTCTTTCTTCAGTAATAGTAGTTTTAATTATTCTTCTTTCTTCTGTCTTCTGTATCTTTGATTGTTCTTCTTTCTTCATTCTTCAGTAGTAGTAGTTTTAACTAGTTCTTCTTTCTTCTTTAGTTTTAATTAGTTTCGTTTCTTCTGTCTTCAGTAGCTTTGATTGTTCTTCTTTCTTCATTCTTCAGTAGTAGTAGTTTTAATTAGTTCTTCTTTCTTCAGTAATAGTAGTTTTAACTATTCTTCTTTCTTCTGTCTTCTGTATCTTTGATTGTTCTTCTTTCTTCATTCTTCAGTAATAGTAGTTTTAATTAGTTCTTCTTTCTTCAGTAACTTTGATTGTTCTTCTTTCTTCTTTGAGTTTTGATTAGTTTTGTTTCTTCTGTCTTCAGTAGCTTTGTTTTTTCTGGTCTGGTTTCTTTGACGGGGTATATTAATTGCCTGCTTCTATCTTACCTGGGTAATTTTGTTATTATCATTTTTAGTCTTCTGGGTTTTTAAATTTGTATTATATTATATTGTTTGCAGAAATTTTCTTTATTCAACCTTCCTTGTGAATATATTATTAAACAGTGCATTTTAATTAATTCTCATCTGGATATTCCATATCTTAGAGCTTTATTAATGATCATTGAGTAATGTATTTGTGTGGATTATCTGTCATGCTACAGATTGCTCTCTTCCAGAAGTGATTAGTTCAGATCATACTTAGTTTGTCTGAAATAATTGCTTATGACATTATATTATAAATTATATTTCTTTACTTCCTTCACATTTCTAAAATTTTTTCTCCTATATTTTTGAGCTTATCTATATTTCATTATTAACTGGATTCTTACTGATAGTAATAGTCATCTGAGGTTCGTTATTTTTTATTTTTCCATTTTCTTCTTAACTCGTTTCTTTATCCTTGGGATATTTATTCCCTAAAATTCCCTAATACGTTAGCTGGGGCAGTGTCCAGAGGGGCTCTGTAGGCATCTCACTCTGCTGGCCATACTACGTCATTTATTGATTACAGAGGTAAATCATCTCTGACCAATACATAATAATACTGCTGGACTTATCTCAGACAGTCATTAATAAAATTATATAAGAATAGTCCACCTTATGACTATTAAAAAAAAAATTAAATATCTTTGGATATTTCACTTCGTATACGAACAGATCTATTTATATATCTATCTTAGTGAATCTCTATCTCAGTTATTTTTCTCAATGGTTAGCTCTGCTGGCATTTTATTTCTCCTTGTGATTGGAAGCTGGTATAATATAATCATCACTTATTATTCAGTGTAAAGTTTTTAATTCTCTGTCATTTTTTGACTGTTATCACAATCTCCTTCTGGTCATTGGTAGCATATATTTTGTATTATATTTTTGTTCCTTTCTTAATTCTTGTGAATCGTTCCACTAGTATTATGTTTTTTCAATTACTCTCTTAATTGTCTTTCTAATAACTGACATTTATTGTATGATCATCTTTTTCATATGGATTTATTTATATATAGTTTTTCCTTTCTTTTTCAAAATTTTATTTTGCTCTTGCTTTTTATCCAAATGCACTCTTTATTATTAATGTCATATGTTTAATATCTCTGTTTATTTGACATAAAATTCTCATTAATTTCACTTCATAATAAGTTTATTCATTTAAATGGTATCAGTGGTTTGTATTGCCATTTCTTTATTCTGGAAAGTTTTTCAGAATTGGTCCCATATATAATTGTTTGTAATGTGTTATCCAAATTCTTTTTCTCCTTGTTCATTTCTAAAAGTTGTTTTTAAAATAAGGTAGTAAATTGTTTTTACTTGGGTTTTTGAATTTTGATGATTTAATTCAAAATTCATTTTCTCTTTGATTCATAAATTGTTTCCTAAATGGTAGGCAGTAAGTAGTCATTACTTCATTTTTGAATTTAGTGGTTTAATTCAAAATTCATTTTCTCTTGTCCATAAATTGTTTTCTAAATAATAGGTAGTAAGTAGTCATTACTTCATTTTTGAATTTTGAGATTTAATTCAAAATTCATTTTCTTCTTGATTCATAAATGGTTTTCTAAATAATAGGTAGTAAGTAGTCATTACTTCTTTTTTGAATTTTTACTTACTTCTTCTATACCTTCCATTATTCATAATATTTTTTCATGGATGCCTGGTTATATACTCCCTTTATCCGGTCTGAATCGATCTCCTTTATCTCATAGGTATTGTTATTTTTCACATTGGATATTATATATGGTCCTGTGTATAATAGTAATAATTTTTTCGTTATTCCTTCCAGTGTGCTGGGAAGTTCACGATTTCTTAACAAAATTTTTTCTCCCTTCCCATATATTATTACTTTGCCACTGGCCTTTTGATATTTATTCTGCCGTTTTAACTGGTCTTCTGCCACCTTGTTGAAGAATTTAGCTTTATCAAATCTGTACACATGGCTACTGGGGAACTCGAGGATATCTGTGATCTCTCGTGGGGGTGGTTTCTCGTACATAGCAGAATATGGGGTTATCCCTATAGCTGGATGGTAAGCTAAGTTGAGGAATTCCTCCGTGGCTTCTAAATAGTCTTGCCACCTTTTTTGTTGATGGTGACAATAAGTCCTGAGGATCCTCCCCACTTCTCGCAACACCCGCTCTGCCGGATTACTGCTCGGATGGTAGACCGAGGTTTTGTATGTACGAATGCCCATTGACAATAACGTATCCCTCCAAATTACCCCTTTAAACTGAGTTCCATGATCAGTAATGATCGAAGATGGTTTCCCCAGGTGTGGGATATATTGTTCAGTTAGTATCCCCAGAATTTTCCTGGTAGTCGCTCGGTTAGTAGGGTATAGCTTAATGTATTTGGTGAAGTGGTCCATTATGATGGTTAGGTACCGATATCGGTGTCGACCTCCACTACGGGGAAATGGTCCGCAGATATCGAGGAACACCTTCTCCAATTTCGCTTTGGAAGTGATTGGGATCATCACACCTTCCTTCTTCTCATTATTAGTTTTTACCAGCTGGCAGATCTTACAACTCTTTATATACATTCGGACCTTTCTATTGATGTTTTTTATATAGCAGCTCTCCTCCAGAGCTTTTATTACCTTGAGGGCGCCCATATGCCCGTAACGTATATGGTAATTCACTATCAATTCCTTTTCGATCTGTGTCAGGACCACTACCTTCCAGATCTCTTCCTTCAAAGATGTTTTAATGAACAGTATTTGTTTATTCATCTGGTAATATATAGTAACGGTTTCATCTCCCTCTTCTAGCCGAAGTCTGAGGTTTCTCAATTTTGGGTCCGCTTGTTGGTGGGTACTCATGTTGGTTAATATTGTTGTTAAATCGGCTCTGGTGCTAAGAAGATGATATATTTTCAGCACGCTTTCTTTCTCCCCTTCGAAAGTTTGTTCCTCCACATTGACCCGGGATAATACGTCCGCTACTATATTTTTCTTACCAGGGATGTACTCCCATTGTAGATGGTATTCTTGAAGGGCAAGTATCCACCTCGTTAGTCTGCCATGGTTCAGTTTGCAGCTTTTTAAGAATGAAATAGATTTATGGTCAGTGCGGACAGTCACAGGGTATCCCAAAATGTAAGTGCGGAACTTACCGCAAGCGAATACCACACTCAGTAATTCTTTTTCCGTTACCGTGTAATTCCTTTCGCAGTGGTTCAAGGATCTGCTTGCGAAGCTAATTACTTGAGGTTGACCCTTCTCGTCCTCCTGATACAGTGTTGTTCCCAGGCTGATGTTGCTGGCATCGCAGTTCATGAAGAACGGTAACTTAAAGTTTGGGTGGCGAAGTATTATCGTATCCAGAAATTTGTCCTTAATTTGTTGGAAAATCCCCTCTTGTTCCTTACACCATACCCATTTGTTTTTAGATGATAATTGAGGTTGGAACCTCGCGGTCAACTCAGAATATTGTTCCTGGAACTTTCTATAATAATTGCAGAGTCCCAGGAATGACTGCAATTGCTTCCTGTTTTTGGGTGCCGGGAATTTCTGGATGGCTTCTACCTTTTCTGCCGACGGTGAGATTCCTTGATCGTTTAAGTTAAATCCGAGGAATTGCACTTCTCGGGCGATAAATTTGGATTTTTCCAACTTCAGTGTGACGTTACTGGCAGATAACTTCTCAAGCACATGCTCCACACAGTAACAGTGTTCCTCCCACGTTTCAGATGTTATAAGGAGGTCGTCAACGTACACTGTTGTAAACTGAAGGGCTTCTTGTCACAATATCTGGTCCATGCAGGTCACAAAGATGGCAACTGAGTTTACCAATCCGAAGGGCAATCTTTTGAATTGGTAATTGCGCCCTTCGAATATGAAAGCCAGATATTGGCAACTCCGTGGGTGCAACTCTACCTGCCAGTATCCGCACACCGTATCCCAAGTGCTGAAGTATTGGGTACCATGGAAGCGTTTCAAGATCTCCTCAATCTCACCGGGCGAGGTTCTATCGTTAACGATTTTCTTGTTAATTTGCCGTGCATCCAAACAAAGCCGGACTTCGCCGTTTTTCTTGGGAATTGCGACAATAGGGCTGGTGTATGGGGATTGGCTATGTTCTATTATATCATTATTAATCATACGATTGATTTCCGCTCTTACTGCCTCTTTTCGAGAATGTGCAATAGGGTAGGACTTCCTATTAAATTCTACTGTATCCCGGAATTGAAGGGTACATTGATAGTTTCTAACCTTGCCTGGCTCATCGGAAAATACTGAGCGGTACTTCTCATAAATTTGTATCAATTGATTCGCTTGAGTATTGGGTAATTTTTCTCTATTAATTCCGCTTCGGAAATCTCTTATCTCCTGTATTTTCTGATACCATAAATCTTCGTCGGTAGTTTCATATACTATATTATTGGAAATAGTGTTAGTATTTGTATGATTTATACTACGTATTTGCTGGTGGATACTGCTGGGAAGTGTTATTTCACTACCGACTAAATCGGCTGTCCAGGTTATATCTCCGGTAAAGAGTGATACCTTCTCCATTCGTAAATCAATAATAGCCGAGTTCCTTCTCAGTACATCACATCCCACTAATATGTTGAAAGGTAATCCTGCTGCAATTAAGAAGACCATGTTCATAGCTATACCCTTACTAACGACATTCAACGATACTTGTTTTCTAATTGTCTTGTTTTGGCGACCAGTGGCACCGATTAATGCAATGTTATTTATAGGTAAGGTTGGCAATAACTTACCACAATTTCCTTGGATTCTCTCCAATTCTGTTGTATTAATTATGGATACATTCGCACCGGTATCAATCATGAGTTGTGCGAATGTTCCTTCGACTTCTGCATTAATGTATATTATTTCATTATTTATTATAGGGAGGCGAGCGTTGTCCTCCTCCAGTAATTCATTTCTAATATTTTTCAAGTAATTACATCGAATGATTGTAATTTTATTGGGATTATTTACTATCGGCAATTCATTTACATACCCAGGCGATAGAAGCAGCAAAAGGTCCTTATTGTTTATTACTGCCTCCTCCCGTTTAAATTCTCCTCATCTTGGTTATTGGAAGGACCAATAGAGGCATCAGTAGGGAAACCTTGAGTTGGTTCCAGCCTTTCCGTTCTCGGTTCGTAGGTTTGTTCTCTATTTGTACGCCACTCCGGGTCATCCAGGCTAGTACTTCGTCTCGGCAGATTATAACTAGAGTGGTCCCGTTCTCGGCTGCGGTTTAGATCTTCGTACTCGCGTACTCTGCTCCACCGTTGCTGGTTATACCGGCGGTGGTTGTTTCCTTCCGCCCGTATAAAATTTACCCAGGGTCGGGAGAACCTATTGTTGTTGTTATTCTGATTAGGGTAACCCCTATTGTTATTGTCAAATCGCTCGGTGTGATTTGCAGGATTGTTGTTTCTTGGTCTATTCATATAATTATTCGGGTAATAATTACCTCGATTTCCGGAGAACCCGTTATTATTTCTGTTATTATTTGGGTTTATATTTCCATGGTTATTATTGTTGTTGTTACCATTCGTGGGATGTTGATTATGGTAGTTCGGGTTATATCTATTTCCTTGGTACCCACTGTTGACCGGTTGACTATTATTGTTTGATGACGGATTATTTCGAACTTCCGGCCGCTCGTTCCTTCTTCGGCTCTGCCTGTAGTATTCTTCATTCTCATAGTTCTCCAATAGCTCCGTCATTGCCTGTATGGTCTTTATCTGACTACCTCTTCGAGCTCTTATGACCTCCTCGTCGTAATGATAAGAGAGCTTGTTCACCAGGCATTCCTCTGGTATGGCTGGTTCCAGGTGCTTGGCCAGGCACACCTTCCCAAGAAAGTACGCAGTCATGGTACTGCCAAACTGAGTTCTATATCGGCCATTGCAGATGTTGTCCCTTATTAAATTCTGGGTGGTCTCTGACCAATACATAGACTTAAACAAACTTTTGAACTGTGGATAATCGGTTATTTCGCTCCTGTTCGCCATCCACCAATTATCTGTCATATCACGGAACGATTCGTCTAATAGTTCACGATTATTGGACCATCGATTACTTTTATGTTTGGCCATATATTCTTCGATACGGGCCAAGAACTCCATTGGCTTCCTTTTATACTGGCGAAAGTTAAGCCATTCTCTGTTCTCGTTTATTGGGATATTAGTAAAGCTGGTTGGTCGGCTCCGAATTGCTTCCATGTCCTCCTGGTTCTGTCTCACTTGACCAGTGATGTTAGTCATTGCTTCCTCCATTCCGTCGCATCTTTCTGTAATTCGAGTTCGTACCTTGCTAAGTTCTTCCTGGCTTTCCCTTCGGTTTTCTTCTGCTTTCTTGCGAGTAGATTCTTCAAGATTTGTGACCTTGGTGTTCACCACTTCCTTGAACTCTTGTACCTCCACTTCCGTCATTCGACATCTTCCATCAACTTCTCTTATCTGTTGATTTATAGTTATGGTTTCGTCTTCCAGCCTTTTGGTCATAGATTTCTTGTTTTCCATGAGTTCCTTGTTCATTTCTTTTCTTAATAGCTCCATTCGTTCGTCTAATTTGTCGAGATTCTCCTGGTTCACTTCCCGTAATTCTTCCCGTAACAGTTGGTTATCTTCTCTTAACTCTTCCCTTAACTGTTGATGATCACTTTCGATTTTCTTATTGGTTTCTTCCATCTTTTCTTCCAAATTCTTCTTATTTTCTTCCATTTTCTTTTCCACCTTTTTACTGGTTTCCTCAATTCTCTTATTGGTCCTTTCGATTTTACGGCCCAATTCTTCTTTTGTTTCTTGGTTGTCCTTCTTCAATTCTTCCTTTAAAGATTGGTTATCATTCTTCAAATCTTCTAATCTTTTATTATTTTCTTCTGTGGTAGAATCCATTTTCTTGCTTAATTCTTCCTTAGTTGAATCCACTTTCTTACTGGTCTCTCCTATGTCCTTTTTCAAATCTTCTCTCATTTGCATGAACATTTCCATTAATTTGTCCATTTTACTTTCCTTTGTAGTTTTAGTTTTTTCTATCTCCTGGTCTTGGACCTGGACGTCCCCTATTTGAGTGGGTATTTCGGGTTGTTCCTGTTCCACCCGTTCTATTATCTTTTCCACGTCCTCCACTGGTGTCGCCTCCTTATCCTCCATATCGAGTTCTTTCTCGGCCTCCACCGCTCTCTTCTTTGATGTGGCACGACGCATTATTTTCCCTGATTCCCTGGCTGGGTAACCGCTGCCAAGCTGAATTAGGAATTGGGTAAGTAATTACAGTAATTTCAACCCCTAATTACAGCCCTTTAGTTGGACGCCAATTTATGTAATATAACATTGTGTTACTGTTCTATGGTGTTCTAAAATTCTGATGTAATCAAGCCCCACAAGTTGGGCTAGCCAATTTTGTAATATAAATGTAAATTACAAAATATACAAATATAAAAATATGTGTAGTTGTATGAGAGAATTGTACTCTCACTATTGTGTGTAGTAATATAGATGATGTCTTCTAGTCTTCATTCGGCTCTCTCTGCTGGTCTTCACTTTGGTAATATATAATTGTAATTGTAATGGTGTTCTGGGATAATATTACCCAGATTGACTTTTATGGTGCGTAGGTGTAGTAATGACGTTCCGCTCCGGGAGACGTCGATTTGGTAATGTTCCTAAAAAATGCTGTTATCAAATGTTCTTGGTGTATGTTGTTGTTGTAGCAATTTGAAATGTGATATTATTTTATAATTCTGAAATAATTGTTTTCGAGGTGTTTATATTCTTAAAATTTAGTAATAAATTGAGATTATTGATTGTAATTATAAATAGTATGGTATGGTGTGTCTTCTAGTAATGATCTTCCCTTCGTTAAATTTATTAAAAAGACAATCCACTTTGAATTAGGCGCGAACAGCTCCCTTCTTCTTCCTCTTGAAAGGTTGTAATTCGCATATATTGCCTTTAAAGGTTGTCGAGTTTTCTTTATTAATTAATGGTTATATTCCTTTATTAAAGAAATCAAATTCAATTCACTAGATAACAAGCGTTTATTCAACAAAATAATGAATTTGCTTAATTGAAAACAATGTTATAATGCCGTATCGACTCACTCAGGTCCGGTCGATCTATGACTTTTATATTGGTATTATACACATATAGGTTCTTTTAACGGTTATTTATAAAAAAGCCAGAGAAGGTCAGGGTCAGAAAGTATAACACTTACAATGCTGAAAATGTATTAAAATTAAACAATAGAATGGTAATTAGTAATAATAAAAGTTTATATATAATTTTTATTCACCACAGTTCCGCAAACAGTCGACTGGTTGTGTTGATGAGATCAGTCAAAGTGGCCGTCTGGCGCATGCGTGGATTTCACCTTCTAACATTGACAAAGTACTTGTGGAATAAATATGTTCCTTCTGCGATTAAATCCTCTTCGTACTCGTTTAATCTCTTCTTGGGTATAGTTTAATGTCACTGGAGTAAGATGGAAAAGTCACTGGGTGTAAAAATGTTGTTAAATAAGTAGATCAATTGGTGTTTATGTGTGTCCGTTTAACCTCAAATATTCACTTGGTATTTGGTGTGATTTCAGTGTTATTTCGTTTAAATAGTGATATGTGATGCTGTTTATAGGTGTTATGTAGTTCATAGGGCAACTTCACCACTTCACAATGATTAGAATAGTTTAAAATTTAATTTTGACACAAAAACTGATTCCGAACTTTAGTTATACGTAATCGCCATTAAGGTTGGGTTTTATAAAATATTCACGTCAAGTGTGCTCTTCAATGTATAATAATGAACTGCGTGGATTTCCTTCGTCATCCGAAACGTCTTAGCCAATTTAATATTAAAAGACATTGTTTAAAATTGCCATAACTTCCGACACACTTTAATTTCGTGCACTATGCTTATAAAGTAAATTCGTTATTACTTAACTGTTTGAAATATAAAATACATATTCGTTTTCACTATTCTATTCTACTTATTTTGATAGTAATTAAGTTAGTATTACAAAGTTTTATCTGAAAATTATTTCTTATAATTTTTTGGGAGGTAGGCCTAAAATTATACTTCCCTGTCTTCTATGTAAATAATAGCCATTTTAACTAATATAATTATTATTCTATGAAATCTGAAATTTGTATAATTATCAATTCTCACTTATTTTATTGCAATTTAGTATATTAATGATGGTTTTTTCATATAATTCAGTTGTATATGATTCCCCTTCTGATAAAGTTAGTGAACCTATTTCAGTTTCAAATGGTATTTCATTATACAAATAAATAATTTTACTCATAGAATGACCATATCTTTAGAAAGCCTTATTTACATAGTATTTAATATGTTGGGTGTATCTTGCCTAAATATTGTCAGTTTGACTGGTTTATAAGATTAGGTTTATTAATTATTCTGCATTTTAACTTTATTATATTGCCTAGATTTGAATTGTGGCTATTTGCAGAATGTTTTACTAATGTAATTATTTTATTTCCTTCTCTGACTTCTGACTCTGATATATTTGATTAAAAATTAGTTCTCTGATCTGGCATAACAGTAATTATAGATTATACAATTAAAATATAACACCCAGATATATAAAACTGGTGTTCTTAATAACATTGTTTTGGTATATCACCTAATAACATAATAAAAAGTATTTCTACAACATTGGAATGTTATCTAATTTTAGATAATGCATTCCTAAATTAACATGAACAATAAAATAACAATTATAATACTAATATTTCTTATGACTAACCCTTACTTATCTAAATGCTATATTTAATTAGAACCCCACATTTGGATCCATATATAATTGTTAATACCTTCTACTACTCCATCATAAACAGTTAGTTCTGTAATTCCCCATTTTATAAGATTTATGCCCCCTCTTAAAGTATAACCCTGGCTATCTAAGTTATATTCCATTCTATGGAATGTTCATACAGTTTTAGTAGCTTTTTATTAGTAAAATTACTACTTCATTATCAAAGTAGGCACTGTTCACAAAACTTAAAGTTTGTTACTTTGTACTGCTACTCATGCACCTTTCTTAAAGTTTATTAGTTATAATTTGATCACTTACACCTTTCCATGGTAAATTATTACTATATTTACTAGTCTTTTTCTAGTTTTTAATATGAAATATTCAACCATGGGGGAACTGTGAAGATTTGTTTATGCACATTACACAATAACTTTTTGAATGCACTAATATTTACTACAGCTAACACTTTTAGTTTTTTGTCAGTTTTACAGTGATATGGTTTTTTATTGTGTTATACTTTCTTTTTTGGGCATTCATTGATTTTGGGGTTTTTTGGGGGTTCTTTCCCTATGGAGTTTTTGTTTTATATGGGTCGTCTTAATTATTCTTCTTTCTTCTTGAGTTTGGTTATTCTTCCTTCTTCTGTAGTTTTGGATTATCCTTCCTTCTTCCTTCTTCTGTAGTTCTTATTTTTATTATTCTTCCTTCTTCTTTGAGTTTGGTTCTTCTTTATTCTTCCTTCTTCCGTAGTAGTAGTTTTAATTAGTCTTCCTTCTTCTTTCTTCAGTAGATTTAGTTTGTTCTTCTTTCTTCAGTAATAGTAGTTTTAATTATTCTTCTTTCTTCTGTCTTCTGTATCTTTGATTGTTCTTCTTTCTTCATTCTTCAGTAGTAGTAGTTTTAACTAGTTCTTCTTTCTTCTTTAGTTTTAATTAGTTTCGTTTCTTCTGTCTTCAGTAGCTTTGATTGTTCTTCTTTCTTCATTCTTCAGTAGTAGTAGTTTTAATTAGTTCTTCTTTCTTCAGTAATAGTAGTTTTAACTATTCTTCTTTCTTCTGTCTTCTGTATCTTTGATTGTTCTTCTTTCTTCATTCTTCAGTAATAGTAGTTTTAATTAGTTCTTCTTTCTTCAGTAACTTTGATTGTTCTTCTTTCTTCTTTGAGTTTTGATTAGTTTTGTTTCTTCTGTCTTCAGTAGCTTTGTTTTTTCTGGTCTAGTTTCTTTGACGGGGTATATTAATTGCCTGCTTCTATCTTACCTGGGTAATTTTGTTATTATCATTTTTAGTCTTCTGGGTTTTTAAATTTGTATTATATTATATTGTTTGCAGAAATTTTCTTTATTCAACCTTTCTTGTGAATATATTATTAAACAGTGCATTTTAATTAATTCTCATCTGGATATTCCATATCTTAGAGCTTTATTAATGATCATTGAGTAATGTATTTGTGTGGATTATCTGTCATGCTACAATATATATATTATATTATTAATATATATATATTATTAATATATATTGTACTGATATGTTTCCTCTCCTTAAAACCCCACTGTTGGGTTTGTCGATTTGTACATACACCTATGCCAATGTGTTTTGAATTATTTTAATTATGTAAATCTCGGAGATATTTGGAGTTGTGGGATGTATTGATGTAAGTAATTAATTATTAACTTAGCTCTCTAAAAACTGTCAGTGTTTGTGTACCTGTAACTTAAATAATTAATGAGTTATTTTATAATTCCGTTCAACCCTATTATACCTTGAAGAGAATTCTGTCTAATTTTGTATTTTTACGCTCTCTCTTTGGTGTCAGATAATTCCACTATAAGCGCTGTAGTATCGGCTCAATGAAACTTATAGGTTATTTCAATGTTTATGTTAACCAATTATTCTATACTTATTCAGTTACTTTTTTATTCCTAGCTCATTAACCATACTCCAAATAACAAGATTTTGCCAATATATAAAGGTTCTTTATTTGTTTACTTCTTTAACATCGAATAATATATGTTCTAATTAACATATGCTTGGGCTATAGATTGTATGAATCGATTGTTGATTATTCTGATACCTTATTTAAGTTTGGTTATGTAGTGTGTTTTAATTTGTAATTAATTTAATTCAGGGTGTGAAGGTTCTTGTAACTGTGGGGAAGATTAAAAATATATAGATAAGAATGCAAGATTTACAAATTTGTAGTGTTGTGTAATTAGTATGATTAATATTATAATAATTTACCAGACTAGAACAAAGCAGATCGTGTAGGCGGTTGATTGATAAATTTACTGTTCTGGACGATTATGCAGTACGGTTTTCTTTCTTCGGTTTAATAAAAAGTAATTCTTCTCCTGTCCACTTCGGAATTACAGCTTTCTGGATTGGTTTACAGCCCGATGGATTCTTCTTCTGCAACGACAGGACCCAAATAGATTCTTCCCTCGGTTGAAGCAATTAGTGTTGTTCCGTGTTTTTTGAAAGGTTATAAATTCTGGTGTAGTGTATATTATTATTTGTGATACTTTTGACTCTTTCTATTTGTTTTAATGTATCGTCAATTCCTCTCGTATATGGGACGGTTCAAGTCCTTCCTTGTATAATCCAGTTATTTATTCTCTATTCAGATTTCATTCTGTAGTATTATTTGGTTAAACTGTACTGGTGATTCATATATATTGTCATTAGGATTTTGTATTTTATTATAGTGTCTGATAAGTTAGACTATTCTGATTAAAAAATATTTCTTGCGTTTTTAATCTCATCACATTCAGTTCATCAAAGCAATTCTTGTTAAATCAACAACTTCCTCTTCTTTTTTCGTCCCTAGCAACACCTGACTTCTTCCTCCTACATGTTTGAATATAATGTTTATTTCATATATTTTTTGTCTATTCCTTATCAATTTGCTATCCTATTGGAATGTAACTTTACCAATAGTTGGTTTATTATTTTCTACACATATTCTGCTGGTTTTTTGATGTAAGCCGGTTTTTTTTTCTTTTTTATATTTAATCCACTTTCGATATTATATGTCACTAATCGATATAATGGCATTATGGTATTATCATAATTTGTATAAATTTTATAATATATTATTATTAATTTAATGTTTTTTCTAGCTCTTCCAATCGTATTCATTAATTATTATTTATTGATATACCTAACCTTTATGTTATGAGTGGTTATATAGTGGTTTTGGCTGTTAGGCCTTTTATTGTAAACGACCTATCTGTGTTTATACCTGGTACACATCTATAGCCTCTTTTACATAAATTCATACATACAATCAAATCTTAACTCTTAACATTTACATAAACAATTATTTTTTCCATATCTAATAACAATTCTATCTTGACCTATGGATCACATATAAGAAATTCAAATCTATTAACGTTAATTAACTGCTTCACACTTCATTCTACAACAGTTATTGAATAATACAACTTGTTTCATTATCTTCCATTAACTCAATACATATTTGGTATAACATAACACAAACTTTATCATAATACTTGTTGTCATAAAATAATATCTCTTAACCCAAAATTCTTATTTGTTATTACTATAAAGTAAATTATTGTTTCATTTTTTGTTTGTTTTTTCATTGAACATTTATCATCAACTATTATCTAACTTACAGGTTCGGTTATACTTGTTAATATTATCTTGCATCCTTATTTACCTTTATCTATGATTATAATTGTAATTATTAGATCTTTGTTCTATCATTGGGTCAGATATTGACTTGTTTATTATTCTGTGAACCTTGTTTTTATGTAACTTGAATGCTAGCATTTCTGTTGCGTTACATATGCTCCCCCTCCTAAAAAAGTTTAGTTTACCTGAATGAAGTTTAGGTCAAATAAACTTGTCTTTTTCACATGCCTTTTCTTCATTTCATTGTTAATGGTTGACGATGGGATTTTCAATGTAACTTCATTAGACTAGTATTAATATTTTTTTTTTTTATTTATTTAATAACATTTCATCATTTTTATTAACATTCTTGATCATTTTTAATGTCTGTAAACATTATTTGTTGATAGTTGGCCACAATATTCAATGATTCATTAGTTTCACATCTCTTCTATTTATAATTAATATAATCACTGTATTTCTCAATTATTCTTCTGTCAACTCATTTCTTTCTGTTTTCTTCGTCCTACTCTTTTGGAAACTGAAGTTATTCTTGCAACTATTCTAATATTCCTTAAATATTTAATTTCCCTAACAATCCCTAATACATGCGTTGGTACAGTTCAGAGAGGCACTGTTTGGCTTCATACTCTGCTGCCCACACCACATTTTAATATAGTACTGCTGGAATTCATCTACAGTCAGCTATAAAATATAATAATAATCTCCTAATAATCTCTTTAATTATTTAATAATAAATATTTGGGAAATTTTTTTTCTTTGTTGCTTTTATACTCCTTCATCACTATCCTTCATATATTGTGATTTCATTTTAGTTGCTTATACATTCTTTGATATTGAATTTGACAGTTATCATTTGTAATCATTTTTGTTGTGATTGTAATGCTAAGTATCTTCTTCATTTGTTTTTTCTCTGATCTCAATATTTTCTAAATAGTTGTTGTGTGATGATCATTATAACTGTATTTCTGACTAAATATATATTCCTTAGTCCAACTATTCTTCTTCTTATCGTATTTCATTATTTTGGCTGTTTATTTTTCAATGAATTATGTTCATAAATACTCTTTCTTTCTTGTCTTCTTTAACATTACATTGGTTACATTCATCGTTTACTGAAGTTGTTTCCATCATTTGGCAATGTAGTATGTATTTTAGGTCATATGATTTTTTTCTTTCTTTATTTTGCATGGGTAGATTTGAGGTAAAAACTTTTATCTTGGGGTTTCATTATTTATCATTCACATTATTTCTTTGTAGACGTTTAGTAATAATTCTCGTTTTCTTCTGTAATCTTGGGGTTTCATTATTCATTATTCACACTATTTCTTTATAAACATTTAATAATAATTCTCGCTTTTTGCTGTAATCTTGGGGTTTCATTATTCATTATTCACACTATTTCTTTATAAACATTTAATAATAATTCTCGCTTTCTTCAAAATCGATAATAAGTGGTTCTTATTGTATTTTAGAATTTAGTGGTAGTATTCAACTCAAATTCTTTTTAAATTCCAAGTATTTTCTCTTCAAGACTGGTAATAAGTTGTTCTTATTATTTTTTAGAATTTATTCATTATATTTCTTTTTGGATTTAGTAATTTTTTTTTTTCTTACTAAATTCGTTTTATATATAATAGTTATTTCAAATAATTTTTGTAAGTTGGTCTTACTGTCTTTTAGAATTTTGCCGTTACATATATGATTTCGTTATTACTATTACTGTTTACATGTTTCTTATCCTCTTCCAATAAATCTTCCCTGATATTCTTTAAATAATGGTTATTAATTATGGTTATTTTACGATTACTCTCAATTTTGTTTATAATTCGCTGCTCCCCAAGATTACGGTTCAGTGAAGGGTATTCATTAATTTTCACTGCCTCTATTAGTTTAAATGAGGGCTTACCCCCTCTTCTCTATTTTCATTTTGATTACTGAGTTGATTTTATACGGTTTCAGTGCGATCCTCCGTATTAGGTTCCGCTATCCTATAATTTCCTTCAGGTGGATAGTTGACTTCACGCCGGGACTGGTCATAATGGTTGTCATATCGGTGACTCCTTGGGTAATACCGTCGCTGATTACCTTGAGGCCTGGAGTAGATATAATTGACGTTATGCCTATAATTATTGGGTCGTCTGTCCCCATCTCCTCTATTATTGCGACTATCACGATAATTATAATTATTATTGCCACGATAATTATAGTTCCTTGAATTATTATTCGCGTGCTCATTTTGGTTTCTATTGGCATTAACGTTCTGCGCAGGTCGATTGTGATCACTATTATTAGAATTGGTTGGTGGCGCGTTATTATTATATTTCTGATATTTATAATTCAACATTCTATTTCTTTGGTATTGGTTCTCGTGCTCATAATTTTCCAAGAATTTGGCCATGGCTGGAATCGTTTTGATTTGACTACACATACGTGCATTTTTTATCCCTTCCTCGTAATGGTAGGATACTTGTATCACCAAACATTCTTCGGGAATTCTGGGCTCTAAGTTCCGCGCCATACATACCTTTCCTAGAAAGTATGAAGTAGGAGACTGGCCTATGTTTGTTTCATATTTACCGTTACTCAAATTATTCCTAATCATGTTCTGGGTCGAATTCAGACCAATACTTCTCTTTAAACTGTTTTTTGAACTCAGTCATGTCCAGTATATCCGGGCGCACCGCTGTCCACCAATTATCATAAGTATCTTTAAACGTTTCATCAATCATACTGCGTATAATACTCCAGTGACCTTCTCTATTTCTTGTGATTACCTCTTCCAATCTCTTTAAAAATTCCATCGGATTGTGCTTGTAATTATGAAAATTAATCGATTCCCGGTTCTCGTGGTTATTTGTATGACTATGTTGGCATGTCCTATCCCGCCATGAATCTACTTCTTCTTGTAATTGTAATTCACGTCTATTAATTTCTTCTATTTTATTTTTATTGGTATTGATTTGACCTTCCATACTATTTAAATTGCCATAGACTCTTTCGAGTCGTTCGCCCATGTCTGTCTGTATTTGCGTAATACCTTCCTTATTCTCTTCCCGTACCTGATGTACTTCGTTTTTAATTTGCTCATATTTTTCGACAGTTTCCTGTTGGATTTCTTCGACCAATGTTTTATTCTCAATTTTTGTGTCATTAATTTTATTCTGTAATTCTTCACGAACTTGTACTATAGTTTCGTTAGTTTTTTCTAACACTTCATTTGTTTTGGCTATTTCTAATTTTCTTTCCTCATTATTTTGGTCCACCTTCTGGTTAACTGTCACATGATTATTCTCAATTTTTTCATTAATTTGCCTTAAATTTTCTTCATGTATTTGTAAGATGTCTTCTTTCATTTGTTTTAAACCCTCATCATTCCTATCTAACCTTTCGTGAATTTGGTTTAATCTTTCGTTCATTTGTTTTGAGGTTTCTCTAATTTCCTCATTTGTTTTGTCGAATTTCTCATCATGTTTCCTAAATTGTTCCCTTAAGTTTTCCTTATTCTCCTCATTTGTTTTATCTAATTTTTCCTCCAGTCTCTTTGAGTTTTCCTTATTCTCCTCATTTGTTTTATCTAATTTTTCCTCCAGTCTCTTTGAGTTTTCCTTATTTGCTTTCCTTGAATCTTCCTTAATTTCCTCTTTCATTTGTCTATTACTTTCCATTATAATCCTCAATAGCTCCTGCATACTCATGTCTTCCTTTTTGTTGGATTTATCTGGTTGGTCCCCTTGGGCAACTTCTTCCATTACTTCCTTTTCCTTGTCCGTAATTATTTCAGTTTCCGTTATTTCGTCTGTCTGTTGTTCCATTTCACTGTCTGTTATTAGTTCTATTTCCTGTTCTTGTTCACCTTCTTCCTTCTCAATATCTTCTGCCCTCCTCTTTGATCTAAATCTGGTATCATACATTTTTATTCTCCCACAGTTGCCTGCTCTGGTTAAGTAATATTATTATACTTATAATTACTTAACTTAAGCCCTACACAAGTTGAGCGCCAATTTGTACTACCTCGGGATTCTCGTTCTTTCCGGCCCCACGTTGGGCGCCAATTTGTACTGATATCTGTTTCCTCTCCTTAAAACCCCACTGTTGGGTTTGTCGATTTGTACATACACCTATGCCAATGTGTTTTGAATTATTTTAATTATGTAAATCTCGGAGATATTTGGAGTTGTGGGATGTATTGATGTAAGTAATTAATTATTAACTTAGCTCTCTAAAAACTATCAGTGTTTGTGTACCTGTAACTTAAATAATTAATGAGTTATTTTATAATTCCGTTCAACCCTATTATACCTTGAAGAGAATTCTGTCTAATTTTGTATTTTTACGCTCTCTCTTTGGTGTCAGATAATTCCACTATAAGCGCTGTAGTATCGGCTCAATGAAACTTATAGGTTATTTCAATGTTTATGTTAACCAATTATTCTATACTTATTCAGTTACTTTTTTATTCCTAGCTCATTAACCATACTCCAAATAACAAGATTTTGCCAATATATAAAGGTTCTTTATTTGTTTACTTCTTTAACATCGAATAATATATGTTCTAATTAACATATGCTTGGGCTATAGATTGTATGAATCGATTGTTGATTATTCTGATACCTTATTTAAGTTTGGTTATGTAGTGTGTTTTAATTTGTAATTAATTTAATTCAGGGTGTGAAGGTTCTTGTAACTGTGGGGAAGATTAAAAATATATAGATAAGAATGCAAGATTTACAAATTTGTAGTGTTGTGTAATTAGTATGATTAATATTATAATAATTTACCAGACTAGAACAAAGCAGATCGTGTAGGCGGTTGATTGATAAATTTACTGTTCTGGACGATTATGCAGTACGGTTTTCTTTCTTCGGTTTAATAAAAAGTAATTCTTCTCCTGTCCACTTCGGAATTACAGCTTTCTGGATTGGTTTACAGCCCGATGGATTCTTCTTCTGCAACGACAGGACCCAAATACATTCTTCCCTCGGTTGAAGCAATTAGTGTTGTTCCGTGTTTTTTGAAAGGTTATAAATTCTGGTGTAGTGTATATTATTATTTGTGATACTTTTGACTCTTTCTATTTGTTTTAATGTATCGTCAATTCCTCTCGTATATGGGACGGTTCAAGTCCTTCCTTGTATAATCCAGTTATTTATTCTCTATTCAGATTTCATTCTGTAGTATTATTTGGTTAAACTGTACTGGTGATTCATATATATTGTCATTAGGATTTTGTATTTTATTATAGTGTCTGATAAGTTAGACTATTCTGATTAAAAAATATTTCTTGCGTTTTTAATCTCATCACATTCAGTTCATCAAAGCAATTCTTGTTAAATCAACAACTTCCTCTTCTTTTTTCGTCCCTAGCAACACCTGACTTCTTCCTCCTACATGTTTGAATATAATGTTTATTTCATATATTTTTTGTCTATTCCTTATCAATTTGCTATCCTATTGGAATGTAACTTTACCAATAGTTGGTTTATTATTTTCTACACATATTCTGCTGGTTTTTTTATATAAGCCGGTTTTTTTTTCTTTTTTATATTTAATCCACTTTCGATATTATATGTCACTAATCGATATAATGGCATTATGGTATTATCATAATTTGTATAAATTTTATAATATATTATTATTAATTTAATGTTTTTTCTAGCTCTTCCAATCGTATTCATTAATTATTATTTATTGATATACCTAACCTTTATGTTATGAGTGGTTATATAGTGGTTTTGGCTGTTAGGCCTTTTATTGTAAACGGACCTATCTGTGTTTATACCCGGTACACATCTATAGCCTCTTTTACATAAATTCATACATACAATCAAATCTTAACTCTTAACATTTACATAAACAATTATTTTTTCCATATCTAATAACAATTCTATCTTGACCTATGGATCACATATAAGAAATTCAAATCTATTAACGTTAATTAACTGCTTCACACTTCATTCTACAACAGTTATTGAATAATACAATTTGTTTCATTATCTTTCATTAACTCAATACATATTTGGTATAACATAACACAAACTTTATCATAATACTTGTTGTCATAAAATAATATCTCTTAACTCAAAATTCTTATTTGTTATTACTATAAAGTAAATTATTGTTTCATTTTTTGTTTGTTTTTTCATTGAACATTTATCATCAACTATTATCTAACTTACAGGTTCGGTTATACTTGTTAATATTATCTTGCATCCTTATTTACCTTTATCTATGATTATAATTGTAATTATTAGATCTTTGTTCTATCATTGGGTCAGATATTGACTTGTTTATTATTCTGTGAACCTTGTTTTTATGTAACTTGAATGCTAGCATTTCTGTTGCGTTACAATATATATATATATATATCCTTATTTACCTTTATCTATGATTATAATTGTAATTATTAGATCTTTGTTCTATCATTGGGTCAGATATTGACTTGTTTATTATTCTGTGAACCTTGTTTTTATGTAACTTGAATGCTAGCATTTCTGTTGCGTTACAATATATATATATATATAATATTAATTTAATATAATTCTTTATTCTTCAATGTACCTGAAAATTTGCTTAACTTTATTTAATTTCCTGGCTTTGTCTTCCACAATCAGTTGCCTTGTCGCCACATGACCCTTGTAAACATCTTTTCTAATTCACTAATTTCATCCTGATAAAAGTTCGAGAAGTTCCTGATAAAGCTCCTGTCATAAATACTATAATTCTGCAAACCTGAAATCTGGTCAACTCTACTACTGGTAACAACTCAAAATAGTTGCTTATCTACTGCTTCCTTGAAACTGGAATATGTACTACTGGTTATTTCCACTTGCCAACTAAAAGATACGTAAAAAGCACAGGGATGTTTGTATATGACCCTTGAATTACCACTTCAGTGCAGTCATAGCTGATATCAGAGTTGACTTCCATTTCATCAAAACTAAAATGACCTAATCACATCTTGCTCAAAGTCTGTAAATACATTTATGTGGGTTTTCAAAATACTGAAGCTTAAGGCTATGAATCTTGGAATAACTGGAAACTAGGTAAGGCAATGTTTTACTGTAACTTTGATGAGTGAATACTTCAAAATATGCACAAAGTTCAATGCTCTGTTGGATATCAACCTCAAAATAACCATTTTACATATGTCCCCTTACAACCAATCACACATTTTCTTTGGTGATAATTTTTTAATGGCAATACGAAAACAGAAACTTGATTTTGATTAATCTGTACTTCAAGGGCATACAGTATTTTGTAATTTCTGTCTGTGCCAAAGTTAATTCCTGCAACAAACTCTTGTCATTCTACTTATTTATAAATCAGTTTTCTTTTGTGACAGGATACAACTCTTCACACTCAATATTTTTTAACACTTCTAAAGTGAAGCACGAGCACGCGCACACGCACGCACACACACACACACACACACACACACAGTATATTAGATGATGACTCTTGTTATTTTGTGACAGTTTCACTTTTACATTAACTTCCTTGAAAACTTTGGTTCCATTTTTACATTAACTTCCTCCAAAACTTCAAAAATGTTGTCTACTAAGGGGATTGCTCTAGCTCATCTTTCTGAGATGATTGAAGAGACAATTGGTGGTATTTTAATATGCATAACTGCTGTTACTGTAGTCTTTTAAATACAAGTTGAACACTCAGATTATGTTCCAAATCACCTGTAACATGGGACAGCGTAAATGCATGCATACAAAAACACTGTATAAGAAGAGCAGGCAATGCTAACAGTTCTACCAGTGACATCACTGATGCGGTTACATACTGCACAACCACTTCAAAGTACGTATCGCGCATTCACAGTACTGTGGCAAGTAATGAAAAATATTTTAATAATAATCTTTTAAATACTTGAAAAATTTGTAATACATTCATTAAACAGTTTATGAATAATAGTAATAAATTATGAAACAGTTTAATGAAATATCAGACAGGAATGTTAATGGTTTTACATCCATTAATACAAGGGGGTACCCAAAAATAACACATCTGTAAAAAAATTGTTTTAATAATTTTTACTTACTGAAACTTTAGTTTCCTTCAAAGTACTTTCCATGTGACTGAAGTTTCCCAATAGTTTTTCTAATGCTGGAAACGTTTTTGGAATTCCTGAAGAGGAACGCTGCCCAAGGTGTGGAGCAATTTTCCTTCGACTTCCTTGACAGTACAAAAACACTTTCCTTTATTTTCATATGCAGGAAGAAAAAAAAGTTGCATGGACAAGACTGAGCAAATAGGGAGAGCAGTATGGATGGGGGCATTGTCACCGTGCAGAAACCAATCATATCACAAAGCTTTTTTGTCACACACTTTCACACAGTCTTCTCAACATGTCCAGGCAGAAATGCTAATTCACTGTCTGTCCAGGAGGAACAAATTCTCTATTAACAATCCAGTTCATTATTAAAAAAGCAGATCAACATTGTCTTCATAATTGATTGACCTTGCTGTACTTTTTTGGTCTCAGTTATTTCCATTATTTTGTTTCTGGGACATAACCATAACTCTTATCTCCTGTCATAATATTAGAAAAAAAAATATGGAACATTTTGAAGTTGGTCCTTCCAATAATGGCACACACTAATATGACTGCTTTTCTGATCTTCTGTGAGCAACTGAGGGACCGATCATGCAGCTATGCATTTAATGTTCAGATCTTTTGTTAGTCAATTAAAAAATTTCTTCCATAGTCTGACAGTCTTTGTCATTCCTAATTGTAGGTCAACCAGATCTTGGTTAGTCTCCATGTGACATTTCCTCTTGTCTGCAATGTGAAACCACCTGGTTTCGACCTGACCCGTGTTTTACTTAAAGCTTTTTCTTTAAAAGCATTTTGAAGTAACACTACTATCTCAGCAATTGTTTATCCTATGAGGGAACAAAATTTAATGCACACTTTATCATAAACCATAACAAAAATCATATGTGTTTAAAAGACATGGAATGCCATATGAACAATACAGAGCAATGTCACTTGGCAGACTGCCACAGAATACTGAAAGCTTCCTACATCTAGTGGCAGAATTTGCAACTGCACGTCAGGACAGTTTCTGATTATTTTTTTGTATCCCCTCATACACATTACCCTACTGTTAGTTAGTTTATATTATGTTAGAACCATTTTTCATAACAGTATTAGTTTCTTAAAATATTTTTGAATATTTTCGTAGGTTTATAATAAATAGTAAGTTTTTATTTTCCTCATTTTTATTATTGGCATTATTTTTTGATTTCAATGTGTACTTTTAAAAATTATTATTAGAATTAGGAAGTAAAATAGAATACTTATTTCTAAAAAACCATATACTAAAGTCTTGATACATTTAAAAATATCAATAAATTATTATTTTTGAATTTTATTACTAACCACAAAGTACGTTATTCATCATTTTGTAATATACAATGAGTTGAGAAGAGGTTCTTAACTATTTCAATTGTTGCTGGATCCTGCTTAAAAATCTGAGGAAATTATAAAGTACAGTTCAATATATGAGAAGTGTTATCGGTATGCTCCTGTCTATGCATATACTAGCTACTTCTGCTAGTCGGTAAACTACTTGGATGCTACAATCAGGGGCGGATTAACCATTAGGCTGACTAGGCTGTAGCCTAGGGCGTGGCACTTTGGGGGCCACAAAATTTTAGCTAAGAAATAATACAATTTTACAGCTAAATGTAAAATTGGTAATAAATTACAAGGATAAAAATTTGAGTTCATTTGAACATAGGCGCCTGTTTGCGAGAAATTATGGTAAAACTGTAAATACATAATAGAAGTGCTTTCCAAACTGTTTTCTCCAGTTATGAGTCATCGGTGTAGCCCTCTTGTTCACTGAAAGTGACTTTCTGCAAAGACTTGATTTCAGTGAGGTGATTAAAACGTTTGCTCAATCTAAAGCGAGAAAAAAGATTCTAGCTTGAAATTTACACGAGTCCTAACAAATCCATAAAATATTATCTGATTTTCTTCTTTGTGTAAATGATGTTAAACATACTCTAAATAAAACTGTTATAATTCTGTAACTACTTAGTTAATTGTTTCCTTATAAAAGCCATCAAACTACAAATGGTTGAAGCTGTAACTCTAAAACAATCTCTGAAAAATAGCCTCAGTTTTCAATTCTTTAGACTATTTCCAAAAACAGTAAGATATTTGAAATATTCCCAACTAAAAAATATATTGTAGGGTGTTTAAAGCTTCATTCAGCCCCTTGGAAATAAACGTAGAGTAGCCTATGGGGGGTGATAATATATAATTAGCCTAGGGCGCCAAGATACCTAAATCCGGCCCTGGCTACAATAGAAACTTGCATGTTTCACAGTTCACTTCTAACCTTTATTTTCTTCTTCTTCTGTACCTCACGGAGTAGGCACTTTGCCTATTCCGTCTTCACAGATTATCTCTCCTCTCATTCTCGGTCTTCCTACATTTCTTGTACCAAAGGGTCTATATGGAAACACAACCTTAGGTAGTCGTTCATCCTCCATTCTGTCCAGATTCTGTAACCATTTACTGCGATTCCCATTTTAGCATTTATGGAAAATACCTGTAGTTCTTCTCTAATATCCTTATTGCTTTTTATATACAATCCTTATTGCTCTTTCTTTTTTAACAATAAAATCACCACTGTAATATACGTTATATAGCAAATAATAAACAAATGAGATCCTTTCTCAATGACAGCAATATCTACTGAAATTTGACTGTTTTGTTCTTACTTTACATTTACCAATAAGACCTATTTGGTAATATATGTTTACCTGTTCACAAATATTATTCCCTATTTTGCTACTAATTTATGATACCCAATCATGTGTCTACTCTTCTCAGACAATGTAATATATTAAATATGTACATTATAATAAACATACACATTGAAATACACTGAAAAAATACTTCTTCTCTGGGAACTACAGTTACCACTTCCTTACAGGCACAAACTGTAAGCATTTTTACATATTAACTATGTACAATATTTACTAGACACCAAGGGGAAATACCTCTATATTCTAATATAGTCTATAAAAATGTTCAAGTATTTAAAATAGTTAATTTTTGACCATAATTTTACTTCCATATATTTTCTTTCCTGACTTATATTAATTTTTACTACATAAAAAACTGAAGATTCTTGTAACATACTGTTAAAAAACAAAATAAGAAACTTATTTTCATACTACACGGAATGATTCTTAGCGTGTTCTTTTCATGAGTAAAATTTAATTCTACGCTTGCTTAATGTTTCTGGAGTGTATGCAGTCACTTATAGTTTATTATCCTCTTCAAGGAGTTTCATATCTCGCCGACACAATGAGGTACAAGACTAGCAATAATTATGTAGCAGTTCATTGAATTGTCATCATTAATGAACATTTACAGTATAAATTATGGATTAACTCATTATAAAAAAATCGATATGGAGAACCATACATGACTTCCATGTTGTAAGATTTATGTTTAAAATAATTTACTTGAATTTGGTTAGGTAATTTCTAAAAAAATATCACCCACCCTCAAACTAATTTCTCTATTTATAGATAATTTTGTTATTATGGTGTAGTCATTTAATATAATGTTAATTTCAGTCACTTTATCCATAAAAATTAGGTAGGCTTACTTTATTCTTATAAAGAAACCGAACTGTGCAGATAATCATCCCTCCTCCGAAGCACTCCGAAGTCACTCAGGACTATGAGCATCTTGCAGAGGGTTCATTCCCTAAAGACGAAAAGTCTGTCTATGAACCGTTCCTCTGTAAACACATGCAGTTACACTGCCCAGCGATCCACAGGAAGCAAATCACTATCCACGCTGGACACTTTTTCAGCATGCACGCGTTGTGTTGGTGTGGGTTTCGGCACTTTCCATTTAAAAAGCGTGCAAATGTAAGAAAATAAACATGAGTGAGGCCATAAATAACGCAAATTGTGTGTGTGTCTTGCCTGCCTTTTTATTGCGGTAATCATAATAATAAAATGGAAACGTAAACATTACACGAATGATATATTTTCTCTCATACATGATTTAAATTAAAATGAAAAAATATAGAATTTTGTTAAAGTGAAATGAAATGTTTCCATAGAAACTACTTCTTTGTTGTCAATAACGTATTACACATATAAAACTTATAAAATATCGGTATGGAGAACCATACATGACTTCCATATTCTAAGATTTATATTTAAAATCATTTTCGAAATATTACCTAAATATTCCCTAAAGACGAAAAGTCTGTCTATGAATCGTTCCTCTGTAAACACGTGCAGTTACACTGCCCAGCGATCCACAGGAAAGAAATCGCTATCCACGCTGGACACTTTTTCGGCTTGCATGCGTTATGTTGGTATGGGTTCGGCACTTTCCATTTAAAAACCGTGCAAATGTAAGAAAATAAACATGAATGAGGCCAAAAATAACGCGAACTGTGTGTGTGTGTCTTCCCTGCCTTTTCATTGCGGTAGTCATAATAATAAAATGGAAACGTAAACAGTACATAACTGAGAAAAAAATACATAAATGAAAAAACTATAATTTTATTGCCTGGCAACAAAATTATTTTATTTTTAACAATTACCATTGTTTGAAAAAGTTTAAATGAATTTTCAAGTACTTCACTCTTGTTAAAACATAAAAGGTTGCAGGTAAACTACCCCTTCCCCTTAACCGATCTTCACCAAAATCAAAATTCCTAGAGTCCTCTACAATTCACTGACGTATGCAAAAAATTATTTGATTATGTTTGAATTTGCGGCTGTTATCGTTTGCCATAGAAAATACGCTTGATAAAAAAACGTTGCAGGTAAACTACCCCTTCCCCTCAATCGATCTTCACCAAAAACAATAGGTCTTGAGTACTCTACAAATCAGGGCTGTATGCAGAAAATTATTTGATTCTGTTTGAATTTGCGGCTGTTATCGTTTGCCATAGAAAATACCCTTGTTAAAAAAACGTTGTAGGTAAACTACCCCTTTCCCTTAACCGATCTTCACCAAAAACAACAGGTCTTGAGAACTCTACAATTTAGGGCTGTATGCAAATAATCTTTTGATTCTGTTTGAATTTGCGGCTGTTATCGTTTGCCATAGGAAATACCCTTGTTAAAACATAAAACGTTACAGGTAAACTACCCCTTTCCCTTAACCGATCTTCACCAAAAACAATAGGTCTTGAGAACTCTACAATTCAGGGCTGTATGCGAAACATTATTTGATTCTGTTCGAATTTGCGGCTGTTATCGTTTGCCAAAAAAAAAAATTTCCCTTGATAAAAAAAAACCGTTGCAGGTAAACTACCTCTTTCCCTCAACCGATCTTCACCAAAAACAATAGGTCATGAGTACTCTACAAATCAGGGCTGTACGCAAAAAATTATTTGATTCTCTTTGAATTTGCGGCAGTTATCGTTTGCCATAGAAAAAAAATCTACAGACACACAGACAGACACTTTTCGGAAAACGACTTTTTTTCATGTTTTGAGTGTAGTAGAATCAGAATCTGCAATAATCTCGAACACGATTTTTTTTGCCATCACCATACTTCCATTCCTTAAGGAATATGGAAGTAAAAAAATTACCCCCTCCCGCCTTCAACACTTTTCATTTATAGATATTTCATCTACCTTTCTACAGTGGATTATTATGACCTTTTCAGGATACTTTATTTATCAAAATTAAGCACTTTACTCTTGTTAAAACGGAAAACGTTGCAGGTAAAGTACCTCTTTCCCTTAACCGATCTTCACCAAAATGAAAAGGCCTTGAGATCACTACAATTCAGGGATGTATACAAAACATTATTTGATTCTGTTTGAATATGCGGCAGTTACCGTTCGTCATAAAAAAACTTACCCTTGTTAAAACATAAAATGTTGCAGGTTATTTGATTCTGTTTGAATTTGCGGTTGTTATCGTTTGCCATAGAAAAAATTCTACACACAGACACTTTTCGAAAAATGACTTTTTTTCATGTTTTGATGGTAATGCAATCAGAATCTGTCATTATCTCGAACACAATTTTTTTCGCCATGACCATACTTCCATTTCCTTATGGAACATGGAAGTAAAAAACTGAACACAGAATGCAATAAATATGCAGTGGCAATAATTACAAGAGTCAGTATTGGCAAGTATTAAACTTGTTTTGGCATGGATTATAAACATGCCCGAGACCAGCGTTAAATAAGATAATACAGCGTGTGTCACTATTGGAGGGAAACACTTCCAATGAAATGCTCATGTTGTGATCTCACTATTTGTGTACACGAGCTACATGTAAGTAAGAAATAATCTGATTGTTGTTAACGCAAATGTTTTATTTTAATTTTCTTTGTTTAAATGCTGTTAAAATAATGGGTCTTATAATTATGTTTGTCTAGAGTTTTTCAACACTAAATGACCTCCCTACATAATAAGTTAACTGATGTCTTCTGTTTCCTATGATACACATCTGCAGTTAGCTTGCCATAACAATTCTCTGCCAAGATCTGCACAATGGTCCATGCTACAACGACTTAACTTTATTGGAGATAATTATACAATTACATATAACCAATAGCCCCAAGTGTGGTGCCAAATATAACTTTAATTACTTGTTGCCATTAATTACCTTCTTAAGCACCGCGATTGGAGAGCCAATTATAACTTTAATTTACGGTAACTAGATATTACCATTAGTTATATTGTGTTAATTAATAGATTATATTTTTTCCATCAAGCAACGGTAATTACGGTTACAATGAAGTCTACTGCTGTTAATTGTAATTGTATTAAGTTTACTTATGTGTGATGAGTACAAATAATCTTTATGTTCATGAATACTAATTGTTGTATCATCCCTTAGGTAGTTATTAAATAATGAAACGCATACACATTTCTCAGTATAATTGTTGCATTTATTATTATTACGTTACTTGTCATTCATATTAATTCCATATGATTTTAACATTTTATGATCATTCGTTAATTTAAAATATGATCTATCTCAATAGACATTCATTCTAAGATCTCTATCTCAAGGTTCGATTTAAATTTTAACACTTATCTCTATTAAATACCATATTACACATATTTTATTTAGAAACGGATTCATGTTAATATATGAAGTTTATCTTTAACAAGACATACATGAGTTTTTTAAGTAAGCCATATTTTATACGTAGGTTCTTTGAGTAGGACAGACAGGTGTTTTAACAAAATATTAAGTAATGCATAAAATTTACTGTTGGTACGTTATCCACTCTGCGGCGTGTAGAACTGTGCTGATTATCATCTCCCACTCTTTAGATCTGCCATGAAAGTGTAGATGCGCTAATCATATCGTGGTTTATTCTCGTATTGCATGATAGTTGAACACTTTTTTGATCACTCCACTTTGACTAATACACACCGGCATCTTCCGACGTTCCAATAGAATAATCACTGGTTACTAGTTATAACGTTTATTCTTGTTACATGAGTTATAGTTTTCACACCACTGTTTTAGAACACATGTTGCGATCCTAATTGTTTTACAAGTTATATATTACTACTACCTTAGTTTGCACTCCTCAATATTAATTGTATTATACACCTTGTTTGTTAACTTTGATTCTACGAAATATAATATGTTACAAATCTTCACAATTATTTACTCATGTTAAATCTTTGTACGTTTTTTAAGTCAATTCACGGGATTTTCACTACCGACTAAAGGTCGGTTAAATTTTCTGAATTTCCGTAAAGGCTCTGAACTGTTAAGTTACGACTCCACGAAACTTATAACATACTCTCGTCAACACTTATGACCGACTCCCCCGAAAGATTATTATTCTTAGACTCCACGATCCTGCTCTCGGCTTATTTTATTACTGAAATCCACCTAATTCCCCCTTAAGACTCTCTTAGTCCACCACCTTTGTTACCATTGGTTATCGTTCTTCTTTTCTACAAAAATTCCCTCCTATTTCTTTTACACATTACACCGCTACGTTTCCATTGGTTTTTCGTTCTAGTTTTTCTAAGAACTTGATTCCTGGAAACCTGCCTACGTTGAACTCTGGTTTCTGATAGGATATCTTACTTCCCTACTCTATTCTCCTTGCTTTTGGTTCCACCCTCAGTCTGTGACGATAGTCCGATTTCACACGCGTCAATCATCCTGTCATTTTTTCTTATGTCCCTTTCAGACAAATTCTCTTAATTGCCTTCTAACGTACAGCTGCACCTGGTTAATGAGTGTACTCCACTTTGCTCTAGATTTCTCAGTATCTCCTTGTCTGGCCCCCGCTGATTTTTTCCATACCCAAGCGAGACCAATTACTTCATTGTCTTACATGTCCAGCTGCATCCTCTGTTAGAGTTCACACACTTGGTGTGGCCTTTCTTAGTAAATTTCTCTCTGGTGTTTTTGCTATCCCTTACTCACAACCACCCTTTTCTTTAAGCGTCCAAATGTACTCGTTACATTAGTTAGCCTCCGATGTAGCTCTCTTTGTATTCTAATTGTACTCCTCGCTAGGGTGTCTTCCTGACATTCAGCTAGAACAATCTTTGGTTTCGCTAAACGTCCAGCTGCCTCGTTGATTAGTGCATTCGCCTCCATCGTATTCCTTCTTAGTATTTTCTCACTGTACTTTGTTCTGGCGATTGTTCTGCCTATCAGCTAAAACAAACCCTTAATTTCTCCACGCTTTCAGCTGCAATTGTTAACCTTGTTCACACGCCTCTGCTGCATTTCCTGGAAAATTTTCTCTCTGCCGAACCTCTGCTCTTGTTAGATTTATGATACCTAAAGACGTGTGCACGTCGACGTTGACGGCTGTTACACTCCTTTGTATTAACTCCTTTTATAGCTTCCCACATACGTCAATGTCAATCCAACAGCTGGCACCTGCTTCATCTTCTTTTTTTTCCGCATTTTGGCGTTACATACACTTCACATTATCCATAAAATTCACAATTTGTGTATTAAGAATAATGCAGTTACATTCTGTGGTTGTATTCAATTTTGATTTCTTCATGCAAGAATATGTGACTGCAAGATTTACCATAAAATCAACGAAGTGTACAATGAAATGAAGTACGAATCGCCAGTACTGTGATGGTGCCACAATTTTACTGCACGGAGAGAGCGCATATCCTTGCACTGATATCACAACCAGATATTTAACTGACTGTACTTCCATAATTATGATGGATGATTTGCTGTGTCATGTTGAGAATTCATCAAGCAAGATTGGCGTTCACACTCAATAAAATTAGTGAAAACTTGTCATTGTTTCCCACATTATTATCCATGAAATATGTCACCATACAAGTACTTAAAAATTCTGTATGAGGTGGGTTCCACTCTGTCTTAGTCATGGACACAAGAAGTGTATGGGTACCATTTTTATTATTATTTTTTGTTTTAACTGTTAACCAAAGGACAGAGATAAAATTCCTAACACATGTTATAAAGGCGAAAAACCTGGATTTCGTATGCTATCCCAGAGAGTAAACATGAGCCGAGAGAATGGCATCACTCTCTTCCACTATCCAGACCAAAAACATTCTACTGGGCAGTCTTTGACTTAAAAGATAATGGCTACTGTCTTCTTAAAGTTAAAAGGGCCATTCCTTGTTGACGTTACACACAGTTGAGCCACAATAAATGCTGACATGTTTTTCAAAACAATACAAAAATTACAGAGGAACATTTAAAATAGCATAAGGAGCCTGTTGTCTAGTGGCATTTGCTTTTGCACAACAATGCGTAGCCTCAAGGTTGTATCAAAACAAAACAGTTCCTTGTAAAATTTCAGTGGTAACTTATTTGGTCATCAGGCTTCAGCACTGACCTTGACCCAGTCACTATCATCCATTTTCCAAACCAAAACTTTCTTGAAGAAACTATTTTGAAAGTCACGACTTAACAGAAAACACTGATTACTTGTCTCAATGAACTGGTGGTGAAGGAACATGATACAGTAATACATAAAGTAGTATGATGTGTTTAAATGTACAAGGTGACTATGTACGAGGTCTGACACAAAAATAACGAGACTGATGCTGTAATTTTTTTTATTTATCTGATATGTACAATTACTGGTGGTTGCCTTCAAAGTAGGACCCCATTGAGTCCACACACTTCTGCATACATTCCTTCCACTGCTCAAAACATTTCTCCATATCGCTTTCCGTCAGGCTGTACCTCTTCCACCATTGAAAAATGGGTCCCTTTTAGCGCCGACTTGATTTTGGGGAATAGGAAAAAATCGCGTGGTGCTAAATCGAGGGAATATGGAGGATGTTCAATGACTGTGATGTTTTTACTGGCCAAAAATTGTCTGACTGATAATGAATTCTGGGCAGGCGCATTGTCCTGGTGCAAGATCCACCCGTTCTTCCACAATTCAGGGCACTTCTTTCTAACACGTTCACGCAATTTTTGCAAAACTTGTTTATAATATTGTTGGTTAACTGTTTGACCACTGGGTACCCATTCTGCCATAACAATTCCCTGGATATCGATGAAAACGATAAGCATTGCCTTGAACTTTGAACGACTCATGCGTGCTGTTTTTGCTCTTGGGGAAGATGACGTTTTCCAATGCATTGATTGTCGCTTTGTTTCTGGATCATACGTAAATATCCACATCTCATCAGCTGTAATAATACTCTTTAAAAAACTGGGCTCTCCATCAATCCGTTCCAAAAGGTCACAACAAAGTTCCGTTCTCCTTTCCTTGTGTTCATCTGACAAAACTTTCGGCACCATTTTTGCACACACCTTCCTCATGTTCAAGTCTTCTGTTAAAATGTGTCGAACACTCTCTCTGTTCATATGCAAGATTTCAGCAACAGCACGGACATTCAATCTTCAGTCTTTTCGTATTGTGTCTCGAACTTTTACGTTTTCGTCGATTGTTGATGTGTGTAGTCGGCCTGGACGGTCGTCATCTTTCACAGAGTCCCTGCCTACTAAAAATCTCTAATACCATTCAAAGACACGTGCACGCAACAAACAATTATCGCCATAAGCTTCCAACAACATTTGGCAAGTCTCTGTTGCCGTCTTTTTAAGTTTCACGAGAAACCTGATGTTAACACGCTGATCACTTTTCGTATTCGACATTTTCCGGCGAAGCGTAAAAACACGACTGTATTCAACTGCTCTCTCACTGCGACTGAGTCAACCGAGCGACTTGCAACTTGTCACCGCATAAGAATACAGTTCAAGGTCAAACACAGTGCACGCGCAATACAACACGATAAGTAGTTCCTTAGTAATGCTAACAATCTCGTTTGTTTCAGACCTCATATACTATTTCTGTTCATAGTTCGATCCTGATGTAAACAAACATCTGAAACACTATTGGTCAGGGGCGTTGACACTGTTCACACAGTAATATGTTATGTCCATGCGCAGAATTTCTGTATTGTTGTGTGGCAGTTGTCTTATCACTTAGTTTTACTGTGACAAGTGGTTTTTTACTACAATGTTTAATCATCTACGTTTATGAATAGCCTATATGGTAGAGCTTTTTTGCTGCTGATTGAAAATATCGATGAGCCCAGCATTTCGGGCAGGAATATAAAGCGGTAAAAATTTACTGGCTTTTCAGAAAGTAGTGTTGAAAGTATTAGAAGTGAGATTAAAAACTTAAGAAAACTCGTTATGCCAGGAAAAGAATAAAACAGGAATATACTGTTTTTGGAAATGCGATGATATCATTAATCACCTATATAATGTCTATAACTTTTCCCGTGATTATGCTCCAACCCTAAAAAACTATTATTATTAGACTCCGATTTACCTCATATGGGAAGTACCAGCCTCCATGGACTTTTGAAATCTATGGGATTTTAATTTATTAAAAAAATTAATTCTCTGTAATTTTAAATACATATTTAGACAAGTTAATAAAGAAGTTCAGGATGGAGAATCAACATAGTTTTACTCATATTAGTCATGGTTCACAAACGAGACACAACTAGTACACTATGGAGTGATTACACAATAAAAACATCATGACAAGGTTTTTGGTCAGATTTATCCACTAAAATAACACCTCCATGTAACAAAAGCAAGTGTCTGACATTACTTCATACTGGTAATGAACATGGGTTGTTAGGTGGTGAGTCTAAAGCCTGCGTCACACTATGCTACTTTACTAGCCGCCACTGCATTTCTATGTCACACTGTTTTTAGGTAGCCGTTACTTAGTAGTGGCTAGTACTGTACAGCAAAGTACATGGTTGCGTAGATTGGTTTGATGTTAAAAAGTATTGAGCAAAATGTTATCTGAGGGTGTGCAACGTGAGGTGAAACTGAATTGATTTTATTTTAATACAAAAAATAACAGATAATTGAATTTATAATAAAAGAAATCATCGATTTGCTTTTACTTATCAATTGTTTTAATGTTTATTTACTCAATCAGCTGTTTTGTTGGTTATATTGGAAAAATTTATGTTTATATTTAATTTATTTTAATAAATTTATAATTTTTAATAGATCGTCTTGTTTTGTTTTTACTTGAGTTTGTTCTTTAACTAGTAAATTATTGTTATTATGTTTGTAAATATTAAGATTTTCAGAAATATTCTTTTATGACCCTTTTGTATGTTTTTAATTAATTAAATAGATATAATTTTACTTGCAGAAAAAGTTAATATTTGAAGAATTATTCATATGTTGGAATATAATTATTTTGTTACTCGACCACTTAAATAAATCACTCATTGTAAATGTAGAAATAGAATGCTTAAAAGCCACAATACAGCAAAACCAAAAAGCACGTGGTGACATGGGAGATGCTACTTCACTACACTGCACTGTCACACTGGGCGACTAGGGCGCTACTCGGTAGCGGATGATGAGTAATGTGGTCTCAAGGTCAGCTACTGGCTACTTAGTAGCGCTAAAAGTTGAACACACCCAACTTCTCTGGCTACTGATTTTTCAAATTATAGTAAAAAATAAAACCATAAAATAGTTTTAGTGATTTTCACTAAAACTATTTTATGGTTTTATTTTTTACTAGTGAAAATCACTAAAACTATTTTATGGTTTTATTTTTTACTAGTGAAAATCACTAAAACTATTTTATGGTTTTATTTTTTACTATAATTTACAATGGATTTTCACCAAGTAAAGGCATCAAGCATTAATTATTTGAAAGATGCTACAACTAGCATGTTGGCCTTGTGGTATTTTAAAGTGTTACTGATTTTTCACTTCCCGGTGAGTGCTAGTAGCTACTACGAACTATGTTACACTAGGCTACTTAGTAGCTGGTAGTGAAGTAGCATAGTGTGACACAGCCTTTAAAACCAGTGAGAATTATCACACTGAAATGAATGGTGATGTGTTCAAAAAGTGGTTTGAAAAGATGTCGCACTATTGCCAAACAATAGTGTAGTAATCACGCCCCATAATAGTGTGTATAACACCCTCTGATCATTCTGTGATGACTGAACATATTCTCAATAATGCATGGTGGAAAGTATTGTCGCCCAACTTAAAAAATATATATTTGAAGAACGCTGTGCGAAAACTGAACTTTAAGACTTTTTCCTTATCACTGCTTTTTTAATCCCAATAAATTAATATTGAGCCAATTAAAAGGATATACTGCCCGTTACAACACAACACATAAGCTGCCTGACATAAAAAAAATTATATAGAAGGTGGTAAATGAAATAACAATGGACTAGTGGCGAGCATATAAGCAAGGAAGAAGGTAAACTATGGTGACTGGACCATATTACCCACAACGTTGCTGTAGACAGTCTTATCAAGACTTACATTTTACCTTACCGTTGACTCAAGTTCCGAAACAGATATGGACGGGATTTAATAAATCTCTGACAGTAACTGATAGTAGACAGTATACTGGTAAGTAATTATCAAACTGTCTATTTTCATAAATAAACTTCCTTTGGTTTTGTGTGATTTTAACACACCGAATAAAAAAAAGCCATTAACTGGTGTTCTATAATATTTCATTGTCACTCTGACACGGTCACACAAATTTGACTTTGGTCATAAATATAAGAATTATCACAATTTATATGTGTTTATACAGTATCAACTTTACATGTGCCCTGTCCTTATTTCTTCTATCAGTGTGACACACCTCTAATTCAAGCAGCAAGTAGCGTTTCAGATATGCCACGCCTATTTGTTTACATCAGGATTGAACTAAGAACGGAAACAGTATAGACATATAGAAATAGTATAGTACCTTCAGGTTTCTTTACGTTAAATAAAAAATATTATATTTTAAATCTTTGTAATTTTTTTTTTAACGATAATTAGTAATAATGTCTCTGCTTCTTTTAGTAATGGGTATTATTTTCTATGAACTATGACACATAAGAAATAACAGTTGGTAATTATGCCAACGTTTGATATTGTGAGCAGAGTTTCACCTGTAAACATACTGAAATATTAATTACTGTGTATTATCATATAATCCCCCCCCCCCAAATAAATAGTCACTGGAAATTTCCTTAACCAGTTATGATAACAATTATTTACTTAGTTGTGCATCCTGTTATGATTCCCTTGCGCGTACACCCACCCAGTGCGTGGCAGCTCAACTTAACAATAGATGTATACCTACTGCATTAATGGTAAATGTTTCTCAAGCTGAAAACGGATTCACCAGTTTTGTAGTTTACATTGGGTTGTCACAGTGTGTTAACGTGCGTGTAAATACTTACACGGAAATGTCAAAATACAGTAACTACATGGCACAGCTACATGTTCTCCTTCACCGATGAAAATTGAGTAAAATCAGAAGGAAGACATTTCTCTGTCCATTCTAATTTGATTCGTTACTGGTGTAGCGAGTAATTTACTAAATTAAAAAAAAAGTACATTTGTTTCTTCCACCCTCAAAACACTATGTTATTTCCCAGTTTCTTATACTATAACGCCAATAATTACGTGTACAGCACATACAGTAAAACTGAAAGTTAAGGGCATATGCGCAGAAACCAATTTATGGATGGACGAGTCCACTTTGAAATTGTGAATGGCGGGAGGGTAACGGAGAATCAGCTGGTATGCAAGTGAAGGTATTGCCAACTTGCATGTGATGTTTTAGTTACCCGTACATTGTTAGTTACTATGTGACGTACTATCTCAGTCTTGGATTTGTTATTATTATCTCAATTTATTATTAACTGTATCGTTGTTTTACAGTCACTCATTTTTATTAGTTATTAAATTTTTAGTTAATTTATATTTTTTTTGGTAGTTTTTATTCTGTAATCACATATTATTGTAATTATTTGTGTTATCACCCAGTAACGAGATTTGTTAAAATGGATACTTAACACCGAAAGGCCTCGCCGAGCATGGACCACCAGCCAGCAGTACAGCAACAACGTAGGCTACTGAAAAAAAACTGGCGGATATAATATTTTCCAATCAGATTTTTTGTGTTAGCAGAATTCATAACTCCAATGTTTTTTTCAGTAGCCTACTTCTTCAACTACCAAAGACCGGAAAGTTATTGATAGTCAAGCATGGGAAGTAATTTTAATGTTTTACAATTTATGAGAAGAGTGGCATCCAATGGTAAGCCCATTGCTACCCATCATTAGAGAAAACGTTAACTTCAAGGGCCAAATTAGTTTTCTCAGGGTTCTTCTAAGAAAAATTGGATAGGCCTGAGAATCAAAATAGGCCAACTGAATAAGCTTTTTTAAAAACGAAACTATTCATGCTAGCTTTCGAACATTCTTGAATGAGTCAGAAGGTGTTTTATTAAGGTCTTGCGTTTCTTTAAAATAAATGTAAATAATTATAAAAAAGAAGAGAAATAATAGTAGAATATTAGTTGTATAATGAAAAATATATTACAGGTGTGTGTGTGTCTGTGCGTGCACTCAAATTTTGCGTAATAATAAAATGAAATAGAATACTGAAATAATTCATAGATATTGAGCATTGCATGTTATAACTTCAATTTTTCGCTTTATTTACAGTAGAACGTTTGCCATCTGGTAAAACATAAATTATCTCATTTCTCATTCATCTGTTTCTTTTACCAGTTGTAACACTTTTAGTGTTAAAAGATTGTAAAAGATACTCTTTTCTTAAAATTCTGTATTGAAATTACTTCGTTTTATTTCTTCTAGAATCAGTTTTTTGTTGTCCAGGATTAAACAGAATTTTGCAATTAAATTAATACGAAGAACGCGTTCCTTTGTGTAATGATAAACTGGAAAGATATTAGAGTGTAATTAAGGAATGGAGTGTACAGTTTGCAAATTCCATTGCGATAAGAACGGTCAGAAAGGCTGTAGTTTTTTACGTCTCAGCAGTACACAATGACAGAACCAAACAACACTCAGATATGTTTATAAAACATTCTGATATGTAACAGCAACAAATTCTGATACGTGAGAACAGTACATATCATTTGCTTAATTTGTATAGTAATACAATTACATTATTATTATTATTTGATTTACGTCGGAAACAATAAAACGTATTTAAAGCAAGTTGTGTGACTGTACACACACAGATAGAGATTCGTAGTAACACATTTACAACAAACCTTAACAGTCACAAGTTTTTGTTACTATTAGAAATAATGTTCATAGGGTGGCAGCAGTGTCGCTGATAATTCTCTTCTCAGATCTCACAGCGACTCCCTCCCCATCGCCTTTCCCCTCTGACCGTAAGCGTTTCGTGTATTTCCATGCCCTTAACTTTCAATTTTGCTATACATATGTTGATGATGTACACCATAGCATCAAATACATGAAAAATACATGTCTCTATGGTTTTAACTAAGAACCACATGGTCTATATGGTCAAATCAACATACTTCTAGTTGTATATATGATTAGAAAAAAAATATATGGAGTACAATAAAAACATACTACTTTTTATTAAACATTAGAAACAAAACACGTTTAATGAAATGACAAGGCATTCACTTGTAAACGAACCTACTGCCAAATAACTCTGACGAAGTTATTGACTGAACACACACAACATACACATGATGTGCAACAGCAAGGGAATCATTTAGTGCAGTTTGCAGTCTGCTTACATACTTTTTTTGATAATTTGTAGCAAACAATTTGATGCAACACTTTTTAACCACCCAGTGTGTAACTTTTGGTAACAGCCTGTAGCGTGGAGCCAGGTACAGCGTGATACAAAAATGTAAATTGTCAGGAAAGCACGTAGCAGAAATACTTAGAATCGACCACGTGTTAGCTGCATGAACTGCTAACCATCTCTCGCAGGATATCGCCGGTTGCGAGAAGCCAATGAAAGAACGAGTTGAGGACCACGCGGTCCATGCCCTAAGTCGGCTATAGTATAGAGTGCAAGCGACGCTCAGCCCCAGTTGAAAACCATTCATCCAGTAGTTCAGATCAACTCTTCATAGTGAACACACGTTACAACAGTGGCCTCGGAAATTTCGGTAGGTCAAAGCAGTAATAGTAGCCTAGACCTACTGAAATGTATTGCAATATTAACGAAGAATACTAGGAAGAAACAGTGAGCGTGACATACGATGAATTCTTAAATTAAAGTAATTAGAACAGTGTAAGTGGTTAAAGTGAAAGTGAACGGGAAGATGGCGGAACAATTGGAATAGCGAGGAAAGTTAAGTAACTTACAGTGAATATGTTGGCCAACAATTTTTGAATCTTTAAATAATAAAGCACTCAATAAAAGGGGGGTGAAGAACATATAAATTTGTAAAGAGAGTATAAGAGTGTGTGTGAGGGAAAATGCGGGCCCGCGACTCGAACAAAAATGTGATTTTAGAATGATATTTATAATTTCAGTCAGAATATAATTATACAGTGAGTAACCAAATAATTAAAGTAACAGTTTCGATAAAAGATGGTGCGAACAATATGTGCTAAGTGATGGAAGGTACTACGGAACACTGGACTCTTTCGGACATAAAATAGCCAGCTAAGTAACCAGTGGTGTACACCAAATTCAAAATTATGTCTTTTAAAAGGACTCTCTTTGCCATTGAATAAAGAAATTGAAATCTCAAATGGGCATGGGGCGTATGTATGAATGTGAGCATGAATAAAAATGATAAAATAAGAAGCTCTGGTTTGAGTTAATTAAATTTTGATGGTAGTTTCAAAGATGTTATTTTGCATATAAATTCATATATAAGAAAAATTAAGTTTTTGTCTGAATAATTTTCATTTTGATATGTAAAAAATTGTTGGAACTGAAAGGGATATAAAAAACAAGAAATGATCAATACAGTTTTATTGCTTGGTAAACTAAGAAATGATCGTTATTATTCTTATAACCAGTTCTGATTTTCCCGTTTGCTGATTCGAAACCTGGACCCTGACGAGTAAAATTTTAAGTTGGCAGATAACAACATGACGGCTACAGAGCCTACATGGATAGTAAATAAACAAAATCTATTTAT
Source organism: Magicicada septendecula (assembly GCA_034769895.1). Classification (NCBI taxonomy): domain Eukaryota; kingdom Metazoa; phylum Arthropoda; class Insecta; order Hemiptera; family Cicadidae; genus Magicicada; species Magicicada septendecula. The sequence continues at coordinate 62,527,670 of CM068371.1, read as the reverse complement.
GAATTTATAAAAAGGTAAGTACTAGTACAAAATAGTGAATGAACATTTAATTATTTGAGTTAATGGTAATTACTTTGTAATCGTCTACTCTTTTACTTACCTTTAACACACGCCACTCTGACTTGCTGCACTCAGAAGATCCCCAACTATTCTTTGGTCGCCACGATTTTTTTTTATATGGTTCAAAATCGAAACCTATTTACACTTTCGGCCAGGTTCATTAGACGAAATCTTTCATACTGGATAGGTGCTGGTAATGTGGCGTAATAATTAGCTTAACACATAGTTACGCTATTAACTCATTTTATTAACATTAATTTCAATCTTACGTTCTCCTCCAATTATAATTCTCATCAAACTCTTTATCTCAAGTTATAATTTAAAAAACATTCTTGTAAAAGTACCTTGATTTTAATTCTTTAAAATAGTGATTTGATAGCGTTACTTTTTCTCGTTCTAATTTTAAACATATACCTACACAACAAAAAAATAAATGTTTCAACTAACTTATTCTACATTCTTGTTTTAGTTTATTAAGGCGGCCCAGCAATGCCCACACACAACTCACATACCAATTTCTAAAAACCCCGTATTTATTTACTTGATTAAATAAATTGGCCTCATTAACAATTTAAAAAACTTTTACTTGTGTAACGGCGTCTCCTCCGACCTCGTTGCGTGACCCGCACCAAGTCCTCGTTTACATGTCCCAAAAGTTATAAGTTTATCTTAATTTCAACTCACTCACTTCATTTTCTGATTTAATTTCACTTTTTAGATAACGGTTCCGTGGTTTTACCGGCTAGGTCGGCCGACCTTTTTTTAAAAAAAAACTTTCAGTAGAATTTAAACTGACCGCATGCGGTCTGTAGGTGAGATGAACTGGGCGGCAAACTTTATCTGACGATGTGACATTGGGCGGGCAGCACTGCCTTGCCTGCAAACGAATTTCATCGCCGTTCACAGCCTTCGTTGTCCAATTTTTAATAGCTGCATACCTGGCACACAGGATTTTCGTGTGCCGTGCGACGACGATATTTCACAGCCTTCACTTTCGTTTAGCGTGGATTAGGCGCTTCGCAGATGCAGGTGCCCGCGCATTGGTGAGTGGTCGTCACACAGACGCAAAGTTCTAGGAATCATATTATCGTCAACAGCACGACATTCCTTTATATTGTTACATCACCCCGTTGCAGTGTACCGTTTCTTTGTTTAGACTGCCAGTTAGATTCAAACTGGTAACTAGCCACATATATGAAATGAATTGTGCAATTTAATAGAATCAAAACCAAAATTAATAATAAAAAATAAAAAGCCTTCTGATTCGCCCCATTACAACTTGGCTTACTTATGTAATGAGATGTGGTAAATAATAACATGATGTGATGAAAATTTGTAAATAAATGTGTATTGGTGTTAAATGTATTGTGTCAAGGTTATATTGTTGGAATGTATACAATAGCTTATGTAACAAATGTTTGTAGTAAGGATTGATGTTATAATAATAATATTTTATTTGACCAAATAATTAACAGGAGGTAATAATGAATTTTATGAATCGAAAGTGTTTATTTAAATCAAAAGTGTTTTGAATAATGTAATTAAAGTAACTTAAATTGTTTTGATTGGAGTCAGATTAAATTAATATAAAATGTGAATTTAGTAGTGAACTTAAATTTATTTTATTTTGAATTGTGTAATTGATTATTGAATAATGTAATAATGATTGAAGTTGGATGATGAAATTTTTAATAGAAGAGTAAAGTAAAAGTGATAATGAAAGGTAAACAGTTAAAATGTTGATTTAATGGGCAAAAAAGATTTAAATTGTAATGTTCATAACTTTTTATTTAAATTCAAAGGTGAAATGTTGGTGTTACCCGTAATATGTATTCTACAGCAAGGTTGTTATGATTTATTTGTATTCTATGTAATCAATTTGTAATTTTGGTGGGTAACAGTGTTTTGTTAGGGGAGAAAATTACCAGTATATAATTTGTATGGGATTTATATGTACTAGATGTAAGTATATAATAAGTTTATACTGCCATGTAGACATTGTATTTTATGTAGTCCAGTTACCGGTTTGTTTGAAACTAATGTAAAATGTTTAAAAGCTAGAAATCTTGGTAGCCAATTTGACCATGATGAATTGAAATTGTTGTGATAGTGTATGAGTATGAGTTTAGATAATTGGAGTTGAATTAATTAATTTAACAGATGGAAAATGTCATAAATTTGAATAATTTAACTTTTGACTTGAAGCAAATAAGGTGGTAATGTTTTGTTTATAATTTCAATGCAAATTCAAAGGTGACAGATTTGTGTCAATGTAAAAATGGTAACGTTTATTTGAAATGAGTATTATGTTGTAACATGTTTAAGAGTGAACCATAAGGTGTTGAATTGAGTAGTAGGTAATTGTGTATGAATGTAGAACAGATGTATTTGTATATTACCAAAATAAATAAGCAACCAGTACTTTGAGAAAAAGAATCGAACCAGTACTTTAACGACTAACCAGTACAACTAAGAGGAAATAAATCGGTGGAGGATATGGAGTAATGGAAGGCCGTTTATTGATATTTTGATTGAATGTTTTAGACTCAGGTGATACTGTGGTGATGTGCCTGTCTGATTTTATGGTGTTGGAATCTCGACTAGGGAAGTCCAGTAAAGTTGGATAGGTGCAGCCACAGCCACCCAACTAGGGGGGTAAGTAACCCTTGATTTTAGTAAGGATTTAAGGGGGTTGCGGCGCTATATCCTCGCTGATCCTCTTAGGTTTTATGCAATGAGAGTTTTTATGCTTCGGCATAAAACCTCTCATTGGGGGGGTATTGTAACGGTACAGAATTGGGTGAGAAAGAATGTTAAGAAATATTAATTAAAACAATGTACAACCTCTTGGGAACCCCTGCTTTAACAAAGCTGCATACAATGTTATGAGAGACCAGTCTGTTTATGTCTAGACAGTTCGTCTAGACGTATTGCGTAATCCCTTGCAACCCAGGCTATCTGTGAATTACGGAAAAATACGTAATTACCACAAGCCAGTTTCAGCAGGAGGCAACAACAGTCAGTCGTCGTTGGACCAGTCGAGTAGACACTGCAGAGCCACGTGGGTCGTAAAGGAGCGCGTGGTTCTAGTAAATCTTGTGCGAGTAAGTTACATCGGCCGACACAATTATTAAAAGTGAAATGTGAGAAAACGCGGTTCTAGTAACCAGTGAACAATTAACGCCAGTCAAAAGGCAAAATAACTTTTAACTAGCTTCAATTGACTTTCGGAGTGCGGGGTAAAATAAGTGCCTCAACAGTTGGATCAGATCTACAACCAGGCTGAGTACCCTATAATCAATTTTAAATCAAAATTTTTAACTATATTTCAATTTATATTTGCAGATGTTTTACAAAGTAATGATATCTCAAAGTGGGGTTTAGTAGATTGCCAATGTAAAAGAACGAATGTGTGTGAGTGTGGGGGCAAATTACGTACTGGTTCGTTCAATAGAAACCTAAGGAACAAATTAGTTAAGGCAAGTAGTTTTAACTGACTATGGTCTTTTCTTTTAAAAGTAGGAAGATAGAGTGTAAGATTGCATAACCAAACCATATAACTTATGTAGATGATGTAATAGAGGCAGTATAACATAGTAATATTGAATAACAACGTAAAGTAAAATCTATCTTGTTCAACAAAAGAGAAATAATTTGTTAGAACAAAAAAACTGTGTTAGCGTAATTATTTCGCACTTAAACCTAAATAATCGCTCTGCAACAGTTTCGTCTATAGGACTCTGGAGGTGAACCCGAAGGTAAGAAAAGACTTTTTTTATAAATTTGTAAAACTTTATTAACAAAAGAAACTGTACAGTAACAATATAAAATTACAGAAAGAAAGAAAGAGGTAAAATGAGAATATAAATAAATGGGATTTGTTTAACCGAAGATGTGTTAATTTAATTATCACGCCTAATTACCATAACCTGTATTGTGTTGAAAAGCACGCCTAAAACAAACCTGGGTAAGTGTTAAAAAGGGATTTAAATTATCTAAATTCAAAACAGGTAAAGTGTATCTAGGTTTCCACATCTGCCTTTAAAGATGTAGGTGGCAGCCTTGAATAATCTGGATCTTCTGGCGTAGTTACGGTGAGGGTGACGAAGCAAGTTCGTCAGAAGAAAGGTAAGTTTGGTTAAAAATTTATAAAGTTACAATACCCACAATAGTAACAATCCGCATAATAATACACATGTATGATGATTAATGGTGTGAAATAAATATAAATACAGTATATTTATTTTTAAAACATTATCTACACTATTTAGGTACTGTACATAATTTATTAATAAATTATTTACATGTAGTATTTAAATTATTCACAAAATGCTAATTAGGAACAGTTTTAGTTTGTGCCAGAATGAAAAAAAAAATAATTCGCCTGCTATTAAATAGTTAAGTACACTATTTTATATCAATTGTATGGTGCACTTCATTTATTGTCCTAGAATATCTAAGAAACGCTTTTGTAGTTCAGCACAACATTGGCATCAGATATAATCTAATTAAATTATATAATCATATACAAATGTATATACATAAATATACTCAATTTTACAAAAGCCTGTTTTTATTTTAAATTATTCTAAAGAGATTGTACAGATAAACTTGTAAGATTTTAACAACACCCTGAATTCAACTAAGTGAAAGAATTTTGTCAGACAGATGGGTTTCTGAGTTGCATCACACAGCAGTGGCATTAACTTGTTTTGAAAAACAAATAGCCATTCATGCTTTAATATATAACTAACAGCAATGTAATACCATCCATACATAATCCGATCCAGAAAACCAGCAGCATCATAAATTTATCACATTTCAAGTGCACTTTCCACATTACATAAATCTGGAAAAAAATTAAACACTAAAATAATATTTATACTTCAGTATTCAGAAACTGAAAATAAACATGTGTCAGTCCTGTTGACTTAAAAAGAGTGGCCTGTCAAACTAATATTTCAACACATTTTCCGTCAAACATTCTTTATCTAAATTATAAAGCTGAATTAAATTTACAATTTTTGTTATCCAAGGACAAACCAGTATGCCAGGCTTGAAATGACTGCAACAATGTAATGCTTTATTTAAGTTACATATCACAACCTAAATGCGAAAACCGTCACAAAATAAATCCGGTAATTCATACATTTGCATATATAGAAACAATACTGCAATCTTAGCTGCAGTAAGCGATTTGAATTTTGAAGGTACTGTGTTTGAATTTGATAAAACGTAACATTGGACTGCACAGAATTTGTGTATATGACTTGGGCCTGGAAAAATGTGTGCAGTGTGAGATGAATAGAACCTGCAGGTATTAACAGTTCCCACACTAACTTGAAAAACACCAATTGTCATCAGATCTAAGATGTGGGAAACCAAAAACGCAGTGACTCGATCCAGTGGGCAGTGGACATGTACATCCTGCATACTGGAACTACTGGTGGTTGACCAGCAAGCTGTGGCCACACACTACATGGACATAAAATATATCATGGATATTGCTGTGGTATGACATTGTTATACACTACGTGTGTTAAGAGTGGGGGCATTGTTCCTTGTAAAAGACACTAATTTGCTTTACATCAAATATATATATTAATTTCAATTTTTAATTAATAAAGCTGTGTTAGTGGTTATAATTACTAACAGATTGGAAATATCTGTGATGCTGATATTTCCGATCTGATATAAGCTGTGAAGCTTGTAAGTGCTAATCGAATAATTTTTTCTATAGTGCTGTGCAACAGTGTCATTTCGTTCATTTCAATGGTTTAATTTTTTGGTAACACATGCACTTATTATTTATGTGTTGTATGAGCAAACTTAATGTATTTGCTAATCAGGTGCCACAGATAAGATTTAATAAATTAATTTACCTTCAATAATCCACCGTGTGACTTCTTATAAATCTCTTCTATTATGCGTTTCGGAGACTATGCTCCATCTTCAGACAGTAAAATAAAAATAAAACTGTATCACTCTTACGAGTTCGTTAATTATTAAAATGTCAATTTGCATATGAACTGTACGCAATGTTGGGTGCACACCCGTTCAAGTTCAATCTGTTACTCCAGATTGCTCTGCTGTGTGACTGAACAAGGATTATTCAAGAAATATTTCAATGTATTTTCAGAATTAAATTCAAATTATAAATTATTTCATTTAACTAGTACGAATATTTATTTACTAAATCGGTTAATAAAAGTGACAACGTGCCATGACAAACCTTATCATGAGTCTAGTCTATTTATTATTTAAATGTTGTGTAGAGTATTATTAAATGATAAATTTTGTCAAAGACCAAAGGTTTTGAGGTTGTGGTGAATAGTATCACAACAGACTGTAAGTGCCAATTTTGATCATTGTTTAACAATGTTTAATATTTACCAACATAATATTTCAAATCGAATAACTACTAAGTATCAATTTTTATGGTTTACAATACAAATGTATGGTAGAAGTGTATATGAGTTCAAGTTATTTCACACGTCACCTTACTATAGTCTATTCTGTGTTCATTGTGTTTACCTAAATGGCCCTGGAGGTATTTCTTTTAAGCGACAGAATTTTGTATGAAGTTTTGTTTAACAAGAACAGTGAATCAGTTTCCATACACCGACTTTCAAATACTGACAGTGACCCTGAGGTTTATATTTTTCAGAGGCTTGCCCGGTAGGTTCTGGGGCCTTGTTTGGAACTTAACCTTACAGATTTACTTCAACTTTGTCGAATTTTGTTGCTTCTCTGCTATATACACTTTTCCCTCGAACTAGGCCGTTATCATATGGTTGCGAAACCGAAAGGCCTCATTTGAGGGAAAAGTGTATATAGCAGAGAAGCAACAAAATTTGACAAAGTTGTTATGAAGACTGCTAACATAGAGAAAATAACAGATTTACTTCAGCAAAAAGAACCCTGTAAGATAATTTCCATCGGAAAATATAAAAGACTACGAGTTTATATAAATTTATTTATGAGACTGAATTTCTTAAAAACATTTAGCATTTAATCATTAGTTCTGCATTATATAAATATTAAAAATAAATATAACAAAGTACCAAATGAGATTTATGAAGGTCAGATAATGTTAAGACACAAAGAATACACAGCAACTGAAGATTCTGTGATTGGCATAACAACTAGGGTTCACATCCACTAAAATGAAATCCTAGGACAATTAGAATAAAAAACTAGGTCAATCATGGACACAAGATAAGTAAGGCTACACTTAAAACAAAAAAAGAAAATCGAACACATCTGAAGTGTTATTAGCATGTCATTCATAATAAACTATCTTGTTGGGACACAATGACTTTAAAAATTACTTTTTGAAACAAAAATTTAGTTTATAAAATAGTTTACTTATCAACTGTAAATAACAAAAGGATATACACAAACAATATTGTATCAAATGGTATAATTTTTCCTAATGTAAACAATATTTTAATTAAATAGTAAACAATTACAAACAAACAAAAAATACACATTAATCAAAAAAATAAATGAAACAATTAAAATACACAATTAAGTGATAATCAGTACTTTTTTATATGCCCCCTGTTAAGATCTTACTCACTTTTCAGTTTCCCAATCATGTTTTCCTTTTTTGAATGTGGGATAAACTGTAATGCATCAATGCGCTTTATCATTTTCTAATTAGCAAAATAAATAATGAAACGATAAAATTAGAGACTGATGCTATTTTTATTTAAATTTAAAATCACAACCTAAAAATCACTTGTCACCCGACTTACATTCCGAACCAAAATATGCTTCTTAAAATCAATGTTACCAACTGTTTTTTTTTTAAAGAGACTGATTTCAGCCACTTTAAAAATAGTAATGTTGATTAGTCTTAAATTGTTTTTTTCTTTAGTATAAAGCCGACCCGACCCCGGACCCTCCCCCAGGCCAAATTCTGGATACGCTACTGCTTTCACATAAAATAGAGGACACATCTGGGAAAACCCAGACAGATGTCTACCCCCTACCTACTCATGACCACATGAGTGTAACATTACATGTTAACTATTACATGGACATCCTTATGGCACTTGGTGAACTGTTTTTGTAAATAATGGGAATAAACATTTATGACTTTATAATATACATAATATACATTATTTTCTAATATAACATAAATAATATTCTTATATATTAATTTAAACTAATCATGAGTATTAAATCTTATTTAAATTATTTCGTCTGTTTCTATGTAGATAATTAACAAATCTATATTTTTACAAAATTCATGTAAAATTCAATCTTTTTTTATCATCACAAATTTAAGGAAACACGTTTTGTTTTAATATAACATGCAGTTTTAATTGCCAGAACTGCATACTGGGTTTTCTAATTTTACTAGTAAGTTATAAACTACAAATGGATGATTCTGTAGATAAATTAAATAAATTATCACGCTACAGAGGCACAAGATAAACTTTAGGAAACCACTTATCTATTGGTTAATACAGCTGGAAGAGGTGATATTTAACCTTGAGCTTGGAGCAAAGGTTTTCTTATAATTATATGATACGTCAACAGTCTTAACACATACTCAAATTATCACACCATATTAAAAAAAGAATATCTCTCACAGTTAAATTCATATTCCTTTGATATAAAACTGAAATAAATTCATTGTTATTTGTCAGGATACCAGCCCAAATATCACGACAGAACTACAATTGTATTTTAAAAACACACGATCTAGCCTTCAAAACTGGCAGAAAGACCTAACACTACATTATTTATAAGATGATTAACAAGACTAAAACAAAAATAAAGACACACTACATGCATCAGATTTTTACATTTATAATTTTTTCTATTTTATGACAAAATTTCATTTTAACTTAACTTGGGGAGATGACTGATCAGACAAATTAAAAGTTCTGCATCAAGACATGTACGATAGAAGTTGATTAAAATCAAGCGACTACAGCCGCAGCCATATTAAAACAAGCAAATCAGTATTTCATTACATTTATCTACACTGTTACAAAATAAACAAACGATAATAATTTAATATTATTATTATTAAGATATTGTACAATCTGTCGCTGTATATGATGTTATCTGCTGTAACTGCTCTTATGCAAAGCTAAATATCACTATAAATATTACCATTAACAAAGTCTACTTCCTACATTAAAATTATACACTATCATTCGTACTTTCATTTTTAAATATTTCTACTGTCTTTTCAATGCAAATACACATCATAATATGTTATACGTTTTATGATGTTTTTGGATCAAATGCATAATATATCACAAATAATGAAGTGTAAGGAGACAATCTGAACATACTGAAGGGAACCATCTGATTAATGTTATATATAAAACTAATGTAAATGAGACTAGGCATTAAGAGTACAAACATTGTTTTGTTCACACGGTGTGCACACATCGTAATATCACAGCATATATTTAGCACGGCGCGCTGGTTGCTTCAGCCCATGTACTGGTAGCTTGCTGATACACTCTGAAAACAAACGAAATGTTCACAGTGCTATAAAACACAGTTATAAAAATTAAACTAACTTTAACAGCAGAGAAGCAATGGGGTTTTTTCACACACACAATTATTAAAGATTGTTCAAATTGTCCAACCATGTTCACACACAACACTGGGAGCGGAACTTTGGTAAGCACATCAGAGTAAGTAAATGAAGATGGAGAAATGGTTTGGGAAATCTTAACATGATAAAGTGCAGTTAAAACAAATTTTGACTACTTGATACCATAGACCCATTCATCTGATACTATCATTTTCATTGGAAAGCTTGATAAAAGCGTCTGGTTTCATTGATGTTAGAAATATCTTCCGTACTATAGTCAGCAATAACGTCTTGCAAAACAACATTCTGGTCTTGGACTTCTCCAATATTCACTGATCCCGCTTCTCCTGAAGCATTTTTGTAGAAAATTTTGTCCCTTGTAGGAAATATATCAGGCCATCGATAAGAAGCTTTAAGTTTAGAAATTCCTTTTTTATTCTTGATTTCCATTTTTGAACAAACAGTTCAACAGTTTTCTTTTAAACTTTGAAGCTTTTGATGTAATAATGTTTTCTTAATTGCGCAGCCCTTCTTGAAACTGTCTCTGTGTACCAATCAGATTGCACCATTAGTACAATGAGACTACTATTTCCTGTCCATGTTGACACAATTATGCAGTATACACCAATCGCAACCAACTGCTTTCAATGGAACTGACTCATTCATGTGCAGAAACATCTACAACGTAACTACATTGATGCGATCAAAAATTAATTACCACGACAACAGTTTCTTTGATGCTGTCTGTCATTCTCCTAAGCAAGAAAGTTACACTGTACCAAAGCAAGCTTCCTTTCACATAACAATACTGTACAGTAAAAAAAAAAAAACGACAACAGGAGATATAAACATTTAACACAGTTTGATGAAAGGAGACATAAAAAGAGTCTCACAGTCCTTTGATGCCTTGTCATAGTCATAACTTTTGTAAGCAAAACTTTGTCACTATGATAAGTGTTAGTAATTATAGTTTGAAGGATTTTGCCAATCTTTGATCGTTCTGCTACAGAGAAATAAAAGGGCATAAATTCTGGTTTGTGAGTTGTCTGCGTCCAATGTCCGCTTTTTGGGAAAGTCAAGTCCACTAAAATATATACAATTAATTTCAAAACTGTCCGTTAAAGAGTTGTCTGCTAAACGGAGATTTTACTGTATTGAACACTGCAGTATCGGCAGTTTTAATTCCTTCCAAAGACAGAAAACAGCAGAACAACTGTAAATGTTTTACTTACATCTTCCTTAAGGAAATGGAAGTATGGTGATGGCAAAAAAAATCGTGTTCGAGATTATTGCAGATTCTGATTGTACTACACTCAAAACATGAAAATATCGGTATGGAGAACCATACAGGACTTCCATGTTCTAAGGTTTATATTTAAAATCATATTCGAAATGAATTATTTCCATAGAAACAACTTCTTTCTACTTATTGCTTCAGCCTTAAACCACAGTAATGTGGTTACTAACGTATACCACCTCACGTTTCGCACTCGATTTTCACTGAGATGGAAGTCGATGGCACTGCCGAAAACTCTGGTTTTGCAGAAAACATTGGACTACGGCTGAACAGCCCGGGAAGGAATTTTAACAAAGAACTACTTCTTTGTTGCCGATAACGTTGTACACATACAAAATTCTCCCCTCCCCCTTCAACTATAATTTTCATTTATAGAAAATTACCCCCACCCCGTTCACCTAACCTCTTCATTTATAGATATTTCATCTACGTTTCTACAGTGGAATATTATGAGCTTCTGATCAAGATACTTTACTTATCAAAATTAAGTACTTTACTCTTGTTAAAACATAAAACGTTGCAAGTAAACTACCCGTTTCTCTGAACCGATCTGCACCAAAATCAATAGGCCTTCAATCCTCTACAATGCAAGGATGCATGCAAAAAAATATTTGATTCTGTTTCAATTTGCGGCAGTTATCGTTCGTCATGAAAACATTTCTCTTGTTACAACTTAACATGTTTCCGGTAAACTACCCCTTTCCCTTTACCGATCTTCACCAAAATCAACAGGCCTTGAGCTCTCTACAATTTAGGAAGGGTTGCAAAAAAATATTTCATTTTCTTTGAATTTACGGCAGTTATCGTTCGTCATAGAAAAAATTACCCTTGTTAAAACATAAAACGTTGCCGGTAAACTACCCCTTTCTCTAAACCGATCTTCACAAAAATCAACAGACCTTCAGTCCTCTACAAATTAAAGCTGTATGCAAAACATTATTTGATTCTGTTTGAATTTGCGGCTGTTATCGTTTGCCATAGAAAAAATATTACCCTTGATAAAAAAACGTTGCTGGTAAACTACCCCTTTCCCTTAACCGATCTTCACCAAAAACAATCGGTCTTGAGTACTCTACAATTCAGGGCTGTATGCAAAAAATTATTTGATTCTGTTTGAATTTGCGGCTCTTATCGTTTGCCATAGAATAAAATTACCCTTGATAAGAAAAACGTTGCAGGTAAACTACCCCTTCCCGTTAACCGATCTTCACCAAAAACAATATAGATCTTGAGTACTCTGCAGATCAGAGCTGTATGCAAAAAATTATTTCATTTTGCTTGAATTTGCGACTCTTATCGTTTGCCATAGGAAATACCCTTTTAAAACATAAAACGGTGCCGGTAAACTACCCCTTCCCCTTAACCGATCTTCACCAAAAACAATAGGTCCTGAGAACTCTACAATTCAGGACTGTGTGCAAAACATTATTTGATTGTGTTTACATTTGGGGCTTTTATCGTTTGCCATAGAAAATACCCTTGTTAAAATATAAAATGTTGCAGGGAAACTACCCCTTTCCCTTAACCGATCTTCATCAAAAACAAAAGAACTTGAGTACTCTACAAATAAGGGCTGTATGCAAAAAATTATTTGTTTCTGTTTGCATTTGCAATCGTTATCGTTTGCCATAGAAAAAAATCTATAGACACACAGACACACACACACACACACACACATAGACAGACAGACACTTTTCGAAAAATGACTTTTTCATGTTTTGAGTGTAGTACAACCAGAATTTGCAATAATCTCGAACATGATTTTTTTTGCCATCACCATACTTCCATTTCCTTAAGGAACATGGAAGTAAAAAATACGCATGATAAAAAACGTTGCTGGTAAACTACCCCTTCCCCTCAACCGATCTTCACCAAAAACAATAGGTCTTGAGTACTCTACAAATTAGGGCTGTATGCAGAAAATTATTTGATTCTGTTTGAATTTGCGGCTGTTATCGTTTGCCATAAAAAATACCCTTGTTAAAAAAACGTTGTAGGTAAACTACCCCTTTCCCTTAACCGATCTTCACCAAAAACAAAAGGTATTGAGAACTCTACAATTTAGGGCTGTATGCAAATAATCTTTTCATTCTGTTTGAATTTGCGGCTGTTATCGTTTGCCATAGGAAATACCCTTGTTAAAACATAAAACGTTACAGGTAAACTACCCCTTTCCCTTAACCGATCATCACCAAAAACAATAGGTCTTGAGAACTCTACAATTCAGGGCTGTATGCGAAACATTATTTGATTCCGTTTGAATTTGCGGCTGTTATCGTTTGCCAAACAAACAAAATTACCCTTGCTAAAAAAAAACCGTTGCAGGTAAACTACCCCTTTCCCTCAACCGATCTTCACCAAAAACAATAGGTCGCGAGAACTCTGCAAAACCGGGCTGTATGCAAAAAATTATTTGATTCTGTTTGAATTTGCGGCAGTTATCGTTTGCCATAGAAAAAAAATCTACAGACACACAGACACACAGACAGACAGACAGACACACAGACACTTTTCGGAAAACGACTTTTTTTCATGTTTTGAGTATAGTAGAATCAGAATCTGCAATAATCTTGAACACGATTTTTTTTGCCATCACCATACTTCCATTCCTTAAGGAATATGGAAGTAAAAAGTCATTTTTCGAAAAGTGTGTGTGTGTGTGTGTCTGTCTCTGTCTGTAGTTTTTACTTCCATATTCCTTAAGGAATGGAAGTATGGTGATGGCAAAAAAAATCGTGTTCGAGATTATTGCAGATTCTGATTATACTACACTCAAAACATGAAAAAAAGTCGTTTTCCGAAAAGTGTCTGTGTGTCTGTCTGTCTGTCTGTCTGTGTGTCTGTCTGTCTGTAGATTTTTTTTCTATGGCAAACGATAACTGCCGCAAATTCAAACAAAATCAAATAATTTTTTGCACACAGCCCTGATTTGTAGAGGACTCGCGACCTATTGTTTTTGGTGAAGATCGGTTGAGGGAAAGGGGTAGTTTACCTGTAACGGTTTTTTTTATCAAGGGAAATTTTTTTTTTTGGCAAACGATAACAGCCGCAAATTCAAACAGAATCAAATAATGTTTCGCATACAGCCCTGAATTGTAGAGTTCTCAAGACCTATTGTTTTTGGTGAAGATCGGTTAAGGGAAAGGGGTAGTTTACCTGTAACGTTTTGTTTTAACAAGGGTATTTCCTATGGCAAACGATAACAGCCGCAAATTCAAACAGAATCAAAAGATTATTTGCATACAGCCCTAAATTGTAGAGTTCTCAAGACCTGTTGTTTTTGGTGAAGATCGGTTAAGGGAAAGGGGTAGTTTACCTACAACGTTTTTTTAACAAGGGTATTTTCTATGGCAAACGATAACAGCCGCAAATTCAAACAGAATCAAATAATTTTCTGCATACAGCCCTGATTTGTAGAGTACTCAAGACCTGTTGTTTTTGGTGAAGATCAGTTGAGGGGAAGGGGTAGTTTACCTGCAACGTTTTTTATCAAGCGTATTTTCTATGGCAAACGACAACTGCCGCAAATTCAAACAGAATCAAATAATTTTTTGCATACAGCCCTGATTTGTAGAGTACTCGCGACCTATTGTTTTTGGTGAAGATCGGTTGATGGAAAGGGGTAGTTTACCGGCAACGTTTTTTTAACAAGGGTATTTTCTATGGCAAACGATAACAGCGGCAAATTCAAACAGAATCAAAAGATTATTTGCATACAGCCCTAAATTGTAGAGTTCTCAAGACCTTTTGTTTTTGGTGAAGATCGGTTGAGGGAAAGGGGTAGTTTACCTGCAACGTTTTTTTAACAAGGGTATTTTCTATGGCAAACGATAACAGCCGCAAATTCAAACAGAATCAAATAATGTTTTGCATACATCCCTGATTTGTAGAGTACTCAATACCAATTGTTTGTGGTGAAGATCGGTTAAGGGGAAGGGGTAGTTTACCTGCAACGTTTTTTTATCAAGCGTATTTTCTATGGCAAACGATAACAGCCGCAAATTCAAACAGAATCAAATAATTTTTTGCATACACCCCTGAATTGTAGAGGTCTCAATGACTTTCGATTTTGGTGAAGATCGGTTAAGGGGAAGAGGTAGTTTACCTGCAACCTTTTACGTTTTAACAAGAGTAAAGTACTTGAAAATTTATTTAAACTTTTCGAAACAATGGTAATTGTTAAAAAGAAAAGAATTTTGTTGCCAGGCAATAAAATTATAATTTTTTCATTTTAATGTAATATAATATTTTTCATTTAATACAGCAATAAAAAGGCAGGTAAGACACAGCCTGGCTGTTTGGGTGAAAATGATTTTAAATATAAATCTTAGAATATGGAAGTCATGTATGGTTCTCCATACCGATATTACTTCCATATTCCTTAAGGAATGGAAGTATGGTGATGGCAAAAAAAATCGTGTTCGAGATTATTGCAGATTCTGATTCTACTACACTCAAAACATGAAAAAAAGTCGTTTTCCGAAAAGTGTCTGTGTGTCTGTCTGTCTGTCTGTCTGCCTGCCTGTCTGTGTGTCTGTAGATTTTTTTTCTATGGCAAACGATAACTGCCGCAAATTCAAACAGAATCAAATAATGTTTTGCATACAGCCCTGATTTGCAGGGTACTCGCGACCTATTATTTTTGGTGAAGATCGGGTGAGGGAAAGGGGTAGTTTACCTGCAACGGTTTTTTTTAAGCAAGGGTAATTTTGTTTGTTTGGCAAACGATAACAGCCGCAAATTCAAACAGAATCAAATAATGTTTCGCATACGGCCCTGAATTGTAGAGTTCTCAAGATCTGTTGATTTTGGTGAAGATCGGTTAAGGGAAAGGGGTAGTTTACCTGTAACGTTTTATGTTTTAACAAGGGTATTTCCTATGGCAAACGATAACAGCCGCAAATTCAAACAGAATCAAAAGATTATTTGCATACAGCCCTAAATTGTAGAGTTCTCAAGACCTATTGTTTTTGGTGAAGTTCGGTTGAGGGAAAGGGGTAGTTTACCTGCAACGTTTTTTTAACAAGGGTATTTTCTATGGCAAACGATAACAGCCGCAAATTCAAACAGAATCAAATAATGTTTTGCATACATCCCTGATTTGTAGAGTACTCAATACCAATTGTTTGTGGTGAAGATCGGTTAAGGGGAAGGGGTAGTTTACCTGCAACGTTTTTTTATCAAGCGTATTTTCTATGGCAAACGATAACAGCCGCAAATTCAAACAGAATCAAATAATTTTTTGCATACACCCCTGAATTGTAGAGGTCTCAATGACTTTCGATTTTGGTGAAGATCGGTTAAGGGGAAGAGGTAGTTTACCTGCAACCTTTTACGTTTTAACAAGAGTAAAGTACTTGAAAATTTATTTAAACTTTTTGAAACAATGGTAATTGTTAAAAATAAAGTAATTTTGTTGCCAGGCAATAAAATTATAATTTTTTCATTTTAATGTAATATAATATTTTTCATTTAATACAGCAATAAAAAGGCAGGTAAGACACAGCCTGGCTGTTTGGGTGAAAATGATTTTAAATATAAATCTTAGAATATGGAAGTCATGTATGGTTCTCCATACCGATATTACTTCCATATTCCTTAAGGAATGGAAGTATGGTGATGGCAAAAAAAATCGTGTTCGAGATTATTGCAGATTCTGATTCTACTACACTCAAAACATGAAAAAAAGTCGTTTTCCGAAAAGTGTCTGTCTGTCTGTCTGCCTGTCTGTCTGTCTGTCTGTAGATTTTTTTTCTATGGCAAACGATAACTGCCGCAAATTCAAACAGAATCAAATAATGTTTTGCATACAGCCCTGATTTGCAGGGTACTCGCGACCTATTATTTTTGGTGAAGATCGGGTGAGGGAAAGGGGTAGTTTACCTGCAACGGTTTTTTTTAAGCAAGGGTAATTTTGTTTGTTTGGCAAACGATAACAGCCGCAAATTCAAACAGAATCAAATAATGTTTCGCATACGGCCCTGAATTGTAGAGTTCTCAAGATCTGTTGATTTTGGTGAAGATCGGTTAAGGGAAAGGGGTAGTTTACCTGTAACGTTTTATGTTTTAACAAGGGTATTTCCTATGGCAAACGATAACAGCCGCAAATTCAAACAGAATCAAAAGATTATTTGCATACAGCCCTAAATTGTAGAGTTCTCAAGACCTATTGTTTTTGGTGAAGTTCGGTTGAGGGAAAGGGGTAGTTTACCTGCAACGTTTTTTTAACAAGGGTATTTTCTATGGCAAACGATAACAGCCGCAAATTCAAACAGAATCAAATAATGTTTTGCATACAGCCCTGATTTGTAGAGTACTCAAGACCTATTGTTTTTGGTGAAGATCGGTTAAGGGAAAGGGGTAGTTTACCTGTAACGTTTTATGTTTTAACAAGGGTATTTCCTATGGCAAACGATAACAGCCGCAAATTCAAACAGAATCAAAAGATTATTTGCATACAGCCCTAAATTGTAGAGTTCTCAAGACCTATTGTTTTTGGTGAAGATCGGTTGAGGGAAAGGGGTAGTTTACCTGCAACGTTTTTTTAACAAGGGTATTTTCTATGGCAAACGATAACAGCCGCAAATTCAAACATAATTAAATAATGTTTTGCATACAGCCCTGATTTGTAGAGTACTCAAGACCTGTTGTTTTTGGTGAAGATCGGTTAAGGGGAAGGGGTAGTTTACCTGCAACGTTTTTTTATCAAGCGTATTTTCTATGGCAAACGATAACAGCCGCAAATTCAAACAGAATCAAACAATTTTTTGCATACGTCCCTGAATTGTAGAGGTCTCAATGACTTTCCATTTTGGTGAAGATCGGTTAAGGGGAAGGGGTAGTTTACCTGCAACCTTTTACGTTTTAACAAGAGTAAAGTACTTGAAAATTTATTTAAACTTTTTGAAACAATGGTAATTGTTAAAAATAAAATAATTTTGTTGCCAGGCAATAAAATTATAATTTTTTCATTTTAATGTAATATAATATTTTTCATTTAATACAGCAATAAAAAGGCAGGTAAGACACAGCCTGGCTGTTTGGCTGAAAATGATTTTAAAAATAAATCTTAGAATATGGAAGTCATGTATGGTTCTCCATACCGATATTTTTATATGGCGAACCATAACTGCCGTAAATTCAAACAGAATCAACTAATTTTTTACATATGTGCCTGAGCTATAGAGAACTCAATGTCTGTTGATTTTGGTGAAGATCGGTTACGGGGAAAGGGCAGTTTACCAGAAACATTTTTTGTTGTAACATGAGTAAAGTACTTAATTTTGATAAAGTATCCTGATAAGATCTTAATAATCCACTGTAGAAACGTAAATGAAATATCTATAAATGAAGAGGCTAGTTGAACGGGCTGGGGGTAATTTTCTATAAATCAAAATTATAGTTGAAGGGGGAGGGGATAATATTTTTTATATGTGTACTACGTTATTGGCAAGAAAGAAGTATTTTTTTGTTAAAATTCCTTCCCTGGCTGTTTGGCTGAAAATGATTTTAAATATAAATCTTAGAATATGGAAGTCATGTATGGTTCTCCATACCGATATTTCCTATGGCAAACGATAACAGCCGCAAATTCAAAACTGAATCAAATCATTTTTTGCATACAGCCCTGATTTGTAGAGTACTCACGACCTATTGTTTTTGGTGAAGATCAGTTGAGGGAAAGGGGTAGTTTACCTGCAACGGGGTTTTTTTTAATCAAGGGTAATTGTTTCCTATGGCAAACGATAACAGCCGCAAATTCAAACAGAATCGACTACTCTTTAGCATACAGCCCTGAATTGTAGAGTTCTCAAGACCTATTATTTTTGGTGAAGATTGGATAAGGGAAAGGGGTAGTTTACCTGCAACGTTTTATGTTTTAACAAGGGTATTTCATATGGCAAACGATAACAGCCGCAAATTCAAACAGAATCAAATGATTATTTGGATACAGCCCTAAATTGTAGAGTTCTCAAGACCTATTGATTTTGGTGAAGATCGGTTAAGGGAAAGGGGTAGTTTACCTGCTACGTTTTGTTTTAAAAGGGTATTTTCTATGGCAAACGATAAGAGCCACAAATTCACACAGAATCAAATAATGTTTTGCATACAGCCCTGATCTGTAGAGTACTCAAGACCATTTGTTTTAGGTGAAGATCGGTTAAGGGAAAGGGGTAGTTTACCTGCAACGTTTTATGTTTTAAAAGGGTATTTTTTATGGCAAACGATAAGAGTCGTAAATTCAACCAGAATCAAATAATTTTTTGCATACAGTCCTGATTTGTAGAGTACTCAAGACCTATTGATTTTGGTGAAGATCGGTTAAGGGAAAGGGGTAGTTTACCTGCAACAGTTTTTTTTAAACAAGGGTAATTTTTTTCTATGGCAAACGATAACAGCCACAAATTCAAACAGAATCAACTATTCTTTTGCATACAGCCCTGAATTATAGAGTTCTCAAAACATATTGGTTTTGGTGAAGATCGGTTAAGGGAAAGGGGTAGTTTACCAGCAACGGTTTTTTTTAAACAAGGGTAATTTTTTTCTATGGCAAACGATAAAAGCCGCAAATGTAAACAGAATCAAATAATGTTTTGCATACAGCCCTGAATTGTAGAGTGCTCAGGACCTATTGTTTCTGGTGAAGATTGGTTAAGGGAAAGGGGTAGTTTACCTGCAACGTTTTATATTTTAACAAGGGTATTTTCTATGGCAAACGATAAAAGCCGCAAATTCAAACAGAATCAAACAATTGTTTGCATACAGCTCTGATTTGTAGGGTACTCAAGACCTGTTGTTTTTGGTGAAGATCGGTTAATGGAAAGGGGTAGTTTACCTGCAACATTTTGTTTTAACAAGGGTAATTTTTTCTATGACGAACGATGACTGCCGTAAATTCAAAGAAAATCAAATATTTTTTTCCATACCTTCCTAAATTGTAGAGAGCTCAAGGCCTCTTGATTTTGGTGAAGATCGGTTTAGAGAAACGGGTAGTTTACCTGCAACGTTTTATGTTTTAACAAGAGTAAAGTACTTAATTTTAATAAATAAAGTATCTTGATAAGAAGCTCATAATAATCCACTGTAGAAACGTAGATGAAATATCTATAAATGAAGAGGTTAGGTAAACGGGGTGGGGGTAATTTTCTATAAATGAAAATTATAGTTGAAGCGGGAGGGGAGAATTTTGTACGTGTACTACGTTATTACAAAGGAGTAGTTCTTTGTTAAAATTCCTTCCCGGGCTGTTTAGCCGTAGTCCAATGTTTTCTGCAAAACCAGACTTTTCGGCAGTGCCATCGACTTCCATCTCAGTGAAAATCGAGTGCGAAAACGTGAGGTGGTATACGTTAGTGACCACAGTACTGTGGTTTAAGGCTGAAGCAATAAGTAGAAAGAAGTTGTTTCTATGGAAATATTTCATTTCGAATATGATTTTAAATACAGTGGAACTTGGTTATAACGTCATTGAAGGGACCAAAAAAATAATGACGTTATGTCCGAGTGACGTTATAAAAGAGTCGTTATAAAAGACCCTTTTTAATCACTAGTAAGGAAGGAGAAATAAAAAAAAGATCTTTGTATTATTAACATTATTCGTGATATTTATTCTAAAGTTTACAAACTGCATTTCATTTATACAAACAGCATGACGAATATTTTAAAAGATCAAAAAGAAAGTACATGTAACTTACATTTAGGCTTACTGTTGAAAGTAATCCGTAATTTTCTTTTGAACGCTCCTTTCTGAAAAATAAATTCTTTCTGTTCTGCTGTGGAGATGCTGCGCTGCATTGAACGTGTCGTCAGACGTCTCTCTAAAGCAGTAAAATCGTGAAAGAGTTTCGGCGGCTCTCATTGCTTCCTGTACTGTCGGACAAAAGATGTCGGCATCCTCCTCTTGCTCAGCATCTTCTTCAACACTATCTTCTTCTTCTATGTTTTTTACTTCCGCAATAATTTCTGCGTCACTCAACACTGGAATGTTTCTACTAGGTCATCCACTGATGCATAGGAATCAAGTTCATTTCCAAATTCATTTACGTCGAATTTCTTAATCCACTCTGAGAGCGGCAAGTCGTCGTCTTCGTCATCATCGGGTAAATTTTCATGTACGAGTCATGCTTTACTAAAGCATTTTGCTATCGTCTTCTTTGTTACACTCTTCCAAGAGTCGTCTAGGAATTGTATTGCATCTAAGAGTGAAATTGTGGCAGGTTGCGCCGTGTCCATACAGAAAATAATTTTTTTTTAAAGTTGCTTGCGTAACACTTTAGGCTTCTAATGATGCCTTGGTCCATAGGTTGCAGGACACTCGTACAGTTGGCCGGTAAGAAGAACAGATTAATGTTTGTCAAATTTAACTTTGGATGGGCTGCACAGTTGTCAACTAGAAGTAGAATTTTTCTGTTTCTCGATGACAGTTCTTTATCCCACTTTCTTAGTTCATCTTCAAAAATACTAGAAGTCGTCCACGCTTTTTTGTTGGCAGTGTAACTTACAGGAAGTTTTTTGATGTTTTTAAAACATCTAGGATGGAAACTTTTCCCGATAACTAAAAGTTTCCTTTTTTCGGTTCCCGTCATGTTCGCACAAACAAAAACTGTAACTCTTTGTTTAGAGAGCTTCCCACCAACGCACTTTTCATTTTTAAATTTGAAAGTCTTATCTGGAGTTAATTTATAAAAAATTCCGGCTTCATGTCCATTAAAGATGTCTTCATCTTTATATGATCGTCTAATTTCTGGCCAAGTGTTACGCACCCAATCGCCTGTAACGTTCAGATCTACCCATTTTGCCTCACCACAAATTTTTGCAAAGGAAATCGAGTGTCGGGCCTTAAATCGATCTAGCCATCCGTTGGAGCACGTAAAATGGCTGGCGCCGGCAGTCCTGTTACAGTGCTTATCGCTTGCACACAATGTATGTCTGTAGCCATGGGCTAGCGCGCACACGCACATATATACGTTTATATGAAATTTAGAGTAAAATATCTGAGAAATATTTGACGCTATAACAAAGTAGTACAATATTTAGTGACGTTAAAACCGGGAATTTTTATAATGTTTAAGATATCAGTTTGACTGGACTTATGACAAAATAACGCTACACCCGAGTTGACGTAACAGCTGAGGCCGTAATAACCAAGTTCCACTGTATAAATATTAGAACAAGGAAGTCCTGTATGGTTCTCCATACCGATATTTTATTTTATGTAACAAATTTATTTTTTGAAAGTTACTCTGCAGTATCTGGGCATCTGGATTAGTAGATTCTAATGTGACTACAGACAAAACAGATTTCTATTGTTAGTACCTGAAGCTGGCGAGGATGATGGTTGAGATGTTGAATATGACAAGCTCTGCACATCAAATGGCCATCCAATGGATAGCATCGCTTGTCTGGTTCATCTGTCAACTGCATACCACAGTCCTGAGCAAAAATAAGTAAAATCTATTAAGAAAACTTGAAAATATAAATATTTTTTATGGAAAATATAAATATTTTTTATGACAAGTTTTACTGAAAATTGTTTCTTTAAAAAACTTAAATATAATTAATAACTACGTACTGTCAATATAAAATCTTATATTCAAGCCCATCGTTATAAACACTCTTACAAATCTATATAAAATTGTTGGAGCGATTATAAAATTGTGATTTATAAATGTTTACAATCACAGTCTTAGAATAAGAATAATGCTACGACAGCACAGAACAATCTACGCGTTTATCGAATGTGCCAGAAGGATCTCGATGTAAGCGTGTGGTGTACGTGCTACTAGACGCATTTTGCAAGAATCTTCTCGACTGTGCCGGGCTTCGCTCGGGTGCTCGGACTGTGTCAAGGCCGTAGTAATTACGTAGTTCACGAGAGATAAGACGCAGTTTGGAAGCTTCTGGTGTGTGAGCGTGACTATAAATACATCAGGTAGCGGCCTTAGTTTTCAGTTCCATGCGAGATATTGGATAGTGCGGTTCGAGAGTATTAGTGCGATATATTTCCAGAGCGGTTCGAGTTATTACTGTGTACGTGCAAGTAGTTATTAGTGAAGTGTTGTGTTTTATAATCAGACGGCATAATTGTAATACAATTGAGTTTTAATATTTGTGGTCATTTTATTGCGTGTGAACAATTTTCATTGGATTTGATGTAGAGACTGTGTTGTTAATTACGAACTGTTTTACTGTAACAATTAAAGGTGTGATTAGTGACTTAATTGGTGTCTTGTACTTATTTTGTTTCCACTGTACCTACGACGATCGAGTAGACCGTCGTAACAGTGGTGTCAGAACTGGGATAGAACGGTTAACAGTAGAAACAGCGGACACTTTGTACAAGACGAGTGTGATTTGTAATTAATCGATAAACAATGGATGCCAGTCAGATGATGGAAAATTTACAGGCGCTGCTGTTGCAGACAGAAAAACGACAGGATGATAAACGCAGACAGGAGGTGGAAGAAGCAGAAAGACGACAAAAAGAAGAACGAAGAGAAGAAAGAGAAGAAGCAGAAAAACGACAGGATGGAAAACGTAAGCAAGAAACAGATAAAACGGAAGCTCTCTTTGAAGTTATGCAGAAACAGTTGTAAGAACACAGTACCGCAGAATTGGGTATCCTACGAGGTGAGCTTAATAAACAAGTTACTAAAATATCGGAGGTACAAGAATCAATGACATTAAAAATAGCTGAAGTAGAAAAATCTGTCTTGATTGTTGAAGAATCGATGTCTACAAAAATATCTGTTATAGAAGAGTCTGTGTCAAATAAAATATCTGCAGTAGAAAACTCAATGGCAAACATAAGAGAACAAATTAAAAGTGAAGTCGAACAGTGCACGAAGATTCAACCAAAACAAATTTCTGAACAGACTGTACCAGTGATAAAGACAGAAAAAGACACAGAAAATAAGTTAATAGAGAAAGTCACTTTGCCTGCAGTAGGGACAGTTCATGTCAAAGTTCCAACCTCTGACAGAAGCAGTCACTGGGCAACGTACCTCCGCCAATTTGAAGCTACTGCATGCGCAAATAATTGGACAGAGAAAGACAAGGCAGTTTCACTCGTTCTCTCATTAAAAGGACCCGCGGCAGAACTACTACAGAAAGTGCCACCTGACAGCCAAAACACCTATGCCGAATTGATAAAAGCTCTGCAATTACGGTATGGTGATAAACATTTGCGAGATGTGTACTGCACCCAGTTGAGAGCAAGGCGACAGCATTCCGGGGAGAGTCTTCAAGAGTTTGAAGCAAGTATCGACAGACTAATTAGACTGGGCTATCCTGAAGTGCCAGAAGATTTTCGAACGCGTTTTGCGATGCAGACATTTACTGCCGGTGTCCGAGATAATGAACTACAGCAAGTGTTACGAATGGCAAGACACCAGAACAGTGCGGACGCCCTGGTACATGCTTTGCAATTTGAGGCCGCCAAATCAGTGTCTGGTTGGACAAGTCATACAGTGCGCACTAAAAGATCGCGACGTCACAGACGATGAGGAAGAAGAACAAGGAACAGAGACTCGACGGTCGGCGCCACAGAATAAGATTTGTTCAAGAAAGGCCAACCTCAATTACAGTTGACACAGGCGCAACAGTTTCTATTGTGCACCCCGACGTGGTGAAAGATCTCAAGCCAATCTGGTGCTCTTGCAGCTTGCGAACAGCTACTGGACGGCCTGTAAAAGTGTATGGAAAAATGGAGATACACCTACGCCTCGGTAGACTTGAGTTTAATCATCAAGTACTTGTTCCATACATTGTGGATGAAGCAGTTCTTGGTTCACATTATGAACGCATACGGATTTATAGTCGACTTCAAAAACAATGTCTTGAGAATCGGAGGCGAAGAGGTAATGCGATCAACAATGACGACAGCAGAAAAATCGATGGACGTCATAAACCAAGTGGCCGTAACTGTTCCGCCAAACTCTGAAAAGATCATCATGGTTAGAACTGCGATAGATACTAGGGGCAATCAGTGCTCTATATTCGAACCCCATGTAGTCAGCACACCGGGCATACTAATTGCCAGAAGTTTAGTAAAACCTGACGACACCGGAAATGTACCTATTAGAGTGGCGAATATTTTGGATCAAGCTATCACTTTACAAAGCAATACACTCCTAGGCAAATTGACTCCTGTGGCCTAGGTAGCCGGAATAACGCAACGAAGAACCAGTTCTTCGGATACTTCTAAATTACCAGAGGAACTGCAAGAATTATTGAACAGATCTTCTAACAACCTCTCAAGTGGTGAGGTAAAAGAAATCTGACAGTTTTTACATGAATTCAAAGATTGTTTTGCAGTTCGGGGACAGTCACTGGGAAGAACCTCTCTTGTGCAACATCGCATCAATACCGGGGACACAACACCGATACGCCAACCTCCTCGAAGGCCTCCATTATCTAAACAAGAGGAGATGTCTCGGTTAGTACAGGACATGTTGACAGAGGAAGTAATCGAACCTTCGTCAAGTGCTTGGTCTTCCCCTGTAGTGCTGGTAGCGAAGAAGGATGGTGGATTGCGTTTCTGTGTAGACTACCGGAGGTTAAATGATGTTACAAAGAAAGACTGCTATCCATTACCTCGCGTTGACGATACACTCGACACGTTGTCCGGAGCACAGTGGTTTTCCACATTGGACCTGAAGAGTGGATATTGGCAAGTGGGTCTTCATCAAGAAGACAAGGAAAAGACCGCTTTCTCGACCCCAAGTGGCTTATTCCAATTTAACGTCATGCCATTTGGACTCTGTAATGTACCGGCAACATTTGAGAGATTGATGGACCTGATACTCCGAGGCCTGACGTAGAAAACTTGCCTTGTTTACTTAGACGATGTCATAGTGATTGGGAAGACTTTCGAAGATCATTTGGAAAACCTTAAGGAAGTTCTAACTAGAATTCACAGTGCACAACTGAAGCTGAGCCCGAAGAAGTGTTCTCTATTCCAGAAGGAAGTACAGTATTTGGGCCATCTGGTTTCGGCAGCGGGTGTTAACATGGATCCTAATAAAGTAGACACCGTAAGAGACTGGCCAGTTCCGAAGAATAAACACGAAGTTCAGAGTTTCCTGGGGTTATGCTCATATTACCGACATTTTGTGAAAGGCTTCGCTACTATTGCTAAACCACTACATGAGCTAATGGAAAATAAACGAAACTTCCAATGGTCGAGAGAGTGTGACCAAGCATTTAGAACGTTGAAGATTGCATTATGTTCGCAGCCAATTTTCGCTTTTCCAGCTTCCGAAGGGAAGTACATCGTAGACACAGACGCAAGCAATACTGGTCTAGGAGCAGTTTTGTCTCAAGTGCAGAACGGTGAAGAACGAGTAATAGCGTATTACAGCAACAAGACGCTTTCTAAACCAGAGAGAAATTATTGTGTTACAAGAAGAGAGTTGTTGGCAATTGTCAGAGCTTTGGAGCACTTCCATAAATACCTCTATGGGAGAGTTTTCACTACGTACCGACCATGCTGCACTTGCATGGCTCTTGAGATTTAAAAATCCGGAAGGACAGTTGGCAAGGTGGCTCGAACGTCTGCAAGAGTACAACTTCAAGGTACAACGTCGGCGAGGGCGCCTGCACGGTAATGCGGATGGCTTATCACGAAGACCGTGCCCGGAAGACTGCCGACATTGCCACAGAAAGGAAGAACAAAACTCAAGCGAACATGTTCAAGCCATCACTGTAGATTTCCTGGCTGACGGCTGGACAACACAAGACTGTCGACAAGAACAGATGACTGATGAAGACATTGGACCGATCTTGACAGCAAAAGAGGAAGGTCGCCGCCCGGAGTGGCAAGATATCTGCCATGGTTCCGAAGTGCTGAAGGGCTACTGGGCACAATGGGAATCTCTCACCTTAGAAAACGGATTGCTGAAAAGGGCTTGGGAAAGTGCAGATGGACGAGACGTGGTCATGCAGTTGATAGTTCCCCGAAGTAAAGTGCAGTCTGTTTTGAAGGAGATGCATGATGGAACATCTGGAGGCCATCTTGGCATTAACAAAACCCTTGACAAAATACGGAAGCGATTCTATTGGCTTCATCTTCGCCACGACGTAGAGGAAAGGGTTCGGACGTGTGAAATATGTGCTGCAAGCAAGGGCCTACAAACCAGAAGCAGGGGAAAAATGAGACAGTATAACGTTGGACAACCTTTCGAGAGAATTGCCATAGACATTGCTGGACCATTCCCAGTCACTGACGATGGAAACCGGTACATCATGGTTGTAGGTGACTACTTTACTAAGTGGGTGGAAGCCTACAAAATTCCAAATCAGGAGGTTACCACTGTGGCAAAGCAGTTAGTTCACAACTTCTGTTGCCGTTATGGAGCCCCTATGGAAATCCATACGGATCAAGGGAGAAATTTCGAATCAGGAGTGTTTAAAGAATTATGCCGTCTACTTGGAATTCGAAAGACCAGGACAACACCTCTGCATCCTCAGTCGGACGGGATGGTCGAGAGATTCAACAGGACACTTGAGCAGCATCTTTCAAAAGTTGTTGACGAGAACCAAACAGACTGGGACCAACGTATACCACTATTCCTTATGGCGTATAGGTCATCAGTACATGACACAACCGGCATGACTCCAGCAAAATTGGTGTTTGGGCGGGAGATTCGTCATCCTGGGGACTTGATGTTTGGATCACCTGAGACTCAGTCCCAAGAGCCAAAGAACTATTCCTCACAATTAGAAAACCAACTGCGAAAAATGAATCGCTTGGTAAGAGGACGGCTGAAGATTGCCAGTGATAAAATGAAAACGCGGTATGACATTCGCAGCAATAGTGTGGGTTTCCAAGAAGGAGATCAGGTCTGGTTGTTCAATCAAAAGCGCCGTCGTGGTTGATCACCTAAGCTTCAGTCTAACTGGGAAGGACCCTACACTGTGAAAAAAAGAATTAACGATGTTGTTTATCGGATTCAACAGGAAGGACAGCGAAAGTTCAAGGTCGTCCACCTAGATCACCTGGCTAAGTACAAATTTAGAGACGCTTCGCCAGTTCGGAACGAACAGGCTTAAGGAGGGGGCAGTGCTACGACAGCACAGAACAATCTATGCATTTATCGAATGTGCCAGAAGGATCTCGATGTAAGCGTGTGGTGTACGTGCTACTAGATGCATTTTGCAAGAATCTTCTCGACTGTGCCGGGCTTCGCTCGGGCGCTCGGACTGTGTCAAGGCCGTAATAATTACGTAGTTCACGAGAGATGAGACGCAGTTTGGAAGCTTCTGGTATGTGAGCGTGACTATAAATACATCGGGTAGCGGCCTTAGTTTTCAGTTCCATGCGAGATATTGGATAGTGCAGTTCGAGAGTTTTAGTGCGATATATTTCCAGAGCGGTTCGATTTATTACTGTGTACGTGCAAGTAATTAGTGAAGTGTTGCGTTTTATAATCAGATGGCATAATTGTAATACAACTGAGTTTTAATATTTGTCGACATTTTATTGCGTGTGAACAATTTTGTAACGATACAATTAAGCCAAAAAAAAAAAACAAAGGAAACAGTTACACAAATTCCTTTTAATTTAAAGTAACTCGCAGTCTAATAAAAGATTGATATATGAAGTATGAAGTAAAAAGTGAGATAATAAGGAATAAGTTACACACATTCCTATATAATAAAAATGTAAGAAGCACAAACTTACAATTATAATTGAATCAAAAATAGCTAAAAAGGAATACGCTACAAACATTCCTTTAAGGTAAGACAATTAACTTACCAAAGAATTATCAAAAATGATGTTGAATACAGAATAAAATAAACAAAAATAAAATCAAGCTCAAATTAATGAGATAAATACTTGAAATTATACTGAATCAAAAGTATTATAAAAAAAAAAAAAATTTAAAATTATACCTGGTACAAGGAGAGAGGGAGATTATGTATAAAACAAATATACAAATATGGCTAAAGCAGAATCCTGCTAAATGACTAAGAAAAAAAAAATGTCTAAGACAATTAAAATGATCACAACGAGCATTGAAAATAAAATAATGAAAAGTGAGATATGACGTATGAATAAATATAAAAACAATCAAGTGTATGAGGAGATGATAGTGTATAGTTAAGGTATAGCGGAAGGAAGAATGAGTCGTATTGACAAAGTGATCTAAAAACAAACCACAAGGTGGACAATCCCAAATTATATTATGTTATTATTATTATTATTAAGTCACAAGTTGACAAAGAAAGTATTTAAGATTGACTGTTGAAAAGTCCAGCAATCCAAATGAACTGAGTAGAGCAAATGTGCCTCTAGTCTCAGAAAAATGAGTAGTAATGGGAGAAACCAACTACTGTATAAAAGTTAGGGAAAAATTTGTGTATGAGGGAAAATGCACCAATGGAAATAAATAAAAACAGATCCAAATAAAATGGAATGAATTAAGTAAGAAGAGAAATGAAGAATGGAGAAACAAACAAGGAAGAGGAGGAAAAAAGTTATCTATAACTGATAATTTCATAAAAAACTATGCTAGTGTTTTATTAAAATGATCAATTTTAGAGGAGAGGCATTATGTAACGATACAATTAAGCCAAATCCCGTACCAGTGATAAAAAAGATAATTCTTGATATAAAAATACTTCATATAAAATAAAATGTTTAAAAAATGATTAAAATGTAAATATTTTGACACGACGTACAACGATATTACCCAACCCAAGTGATTGAGCCAACAACACAAACATAAAGAAGGGAACCACGTAACATACTTAAGAAAAATATGATAGACAAATCAATAATGAACACAGACTTAAAGAAGAACCAGAAGAAGAGAACAGATCCCTACAATTAAACGGAATTTAAACCAGAAGAGAAGAAGAGGAGAACCGAACCAAGATGAAGACTATTGAAGATGAAGAAGAGGAAGAATGAAGAGGAGACAGGTTAAATCCAAGGGGAAACTAACACACATATAAAAGGGAAAGATAGTATACTTAAGGATAGAATACGGTCAATAAACCTCGAATAATTATGTATTAATGAAACCAATATTATTATTATCATTAATTTAACCTATGTACCCATTTTAAAGACAATACAATTGTAAAGCAATGTAATACAGAAAAAGTACACTAACACAGTCAGAAAGGTTAGATTTAACAAAACACAACTAACCTAATATTGTTAATAGTAAATATCATACTAAAACGAAATAGTGAGAAATGGTAGTAGAAAGTATAGGGATTACCCATTAAATAACACTAAATACAAAACAGTGAACCAAAGTGAAGTGCTTTAGTGAAGTGTAAATACCCTAAAAAATAGTGAAGGTGTATGTGAAACATTAAAAATATAATGATAAGTAAGGAGACACTTTATAAAACATTGATGAACAACCAATGATTGGAGTGACATTGTAAAAATTAATATATCTAGAAATAATTAGAAATAGTATTCCAAATTAATATAAAGGAAGCTTGTGATGTTATTCAGGGAGAAAGCCCAGACAAATAACTTGTGTTAACATGGTATGGTAGAATAGAATTAAAGTTTTGTTATTAAAATTAAGATTGCAAAGAATACAACACCCCATGTTGAAAGGGGAATTAACCTTCATAATTTTATGAAAAGTGACAATGTTTATCACTTTAGTTTGTAACAAAAGAAAGAAATCAATGTTAGAACTAATAATAACTCATGACTTGTAAAGAATAGTTGGTTCAATGTTAAAAGAGGAATATGACTGAAAGGAACTTACAGTCCATAAACCTAATTATTATATTTTAAAGGAAGAGTAATGAAAATGTATGTTGAATAGTAGTTAAAAAACAAACAAATAAGTGAAGCCCATCAGGCTGAATTCAAAATGTAATTTAAAAAGAAATACACCAAAAAACAATCTTGACTATGAAAACATCTAACTGCCAAAGACATTCAAAAGTAAATTGTATCTATTTCACAAGAAATCTTACTAATCTAAGACCAGTGAATGGCCAATAATTATATGTCAATTATTTTAAAACAGAAATATTATTGTAATAGTTTAATGTAAGAAAGATATGTTATTTATTAAATATCAAATAATTAGACTATAGTTAATGTATAACAGAATATGACCTTATGAGGTATCGTTGTAAACTTTGAAAGGAAAGAAAGATAATAGTGATATCATTTATTACCCCAAAGGAATTATAAAGGAATAAAACCATTAGGAAAATACTTAATAAATTTGAATAAAAATTCAAATATTTTAACAATGTCTTTAAAGGAGTAATTAACCAATCACAGAATTATGGTTACTATGACAACGAGACGATGAGGGCTTATTTTCCGTTAAATTATAGAGACTCTGAAAAACGACGCGTGGGAAGGCACGCAAAATTGGAACGATTGAAATTTTAATTTAAACAGTTACAAAAAGTCGAATCAGTGAACCAAGATGACCCAAGACAAATAGACGTCAATCTACAAAGAATTCACGATGTCCACGAACCAAATTAAATAAATTAATTAGAGAAAAACCCAAGACCAGATTGAAAAAGATGTTAGAAGTTTAAAACCAGCCCAAATTTGAACAATATTCAACTATCCTGATGACGACATTTCAACATGATATGAACTGATAAGTACCGAATAAATTCCTTAATCCCAAAACCCCAAATTACTTACAATATTTTTCAAATGATAAAATTTCTCACTATTTAAAAAGTAGTATTTTCTTTCAAAGGTGTAAATGCATAATTTACTTACTTAAAAAACATTTCATTAATCAAAATATAACCTTATTTGAGAGCACAATTTTTGTAACAGAAATACGACACTACCGAACAAATTGTAAAAACACATTATAATTTCTAAGTATGTATAAGGTATGGTAGTGTACTTTTTTAATGTAACCAACGTTTATGTCTTATTTCATGATCAAAAGAACTCCAGATTTTAAACATAGTAATTTATTAAATCTGACTGACGCCATTTCGTCAAACGATAATGTTTTGAATCAATTTTGCCAACTCTGAGATATTTTGTGTTTCATGCTCTAAGCCGGAGCCGAATGTTATAAAATTATTTATAATTCATTTGTCATAATTATTGATGACCAAATTTGTATTAAAAATACAGTACCGAATATTACTATCTTGTTATTTCATAGGATTTTGTAGAATATATGTGTGTTAGCGAGTTTTAAGCAGCAGCCAACTAGCGCTCATCACGAGTGGACGAGTCGACAACCTGTATAGCAGCGGGAACAATTCGAACGCCACAGCTGTCCATGCTAATACCACGTATTATCTTAGAAATTAACTATTTTAATTGTTTTAACAGAAACAATTTGGCGCCACCCGGGAATCGTAATCCCTATGAATTAACAGGTAGGTTGTACTGGTAACATTGACAACGCTACGGACTCCAGTAGTGACGTCGATTTATGTAACGACCAGTGTGAGGCAAACACACTACATTCACACTAATACACAAAATAAACATTTGTGATAAAATTTTAACAGGTACACGACCTCGTTTTCTCGTTACATATTGACGAACCCAACGAGGGGCTTTAAGAAAGAAGGACGTACCCTATTTTTAACGTTACATATTGGCGACCAGCAACGTGAGGCTAGAAAGACTAACTAGCGGCGGTCATGAATAGACACGGTATGGTTACGAGGCGCAAAGGGAAGGAAGCACCAAACCAAGAAGGAAACCCAGAAGAAATGGAGGAAGTTGAGGAAGTAGAAATTGAGGAAACGACTGGAGAATTGCTGGAAGAGAACCCACAGGAGGACCAAATGGAAAATCCAAACCCACCTGAACCTGAACCAGAAATAGAAGCAGAAGTCATGGTAAACGACCAACCAGTCAAACCAACAGAAGAAACAAAACTAGATAGAATGATGAAGTTCATGATGGAACAAATTGGACAAATGAGCAGGAGCCATGAAGATTTAAATAAAAAATTAGAATCAGACAAGGAAGATAGAAGACAAGACAAGGAAGAATTGAATAAAAAATTGGAATCATTACAAATGGGAATGAATAAAAAACTGGACCAGAACAGTGAAGAATTGAAGAAGCAAATGAAGGTAATACATGAAAGTCAGGAGGCGTTGGAAAAGAAGAACGAAGAGCTGCAGAAACAGATCAAGAAGGATCTGGAAATAGTAAATAAAAAGATGAAAAATAATCATGATATTCTCCAACGAAAAATCGAGGAAGCAAGTGAGAAAACCAAGGAGGAATGGAAGCAACAATTGGTCGAATATCGAGAGGAGACCAGGCAATCGGTAGCGGAGACCAATGAAGCCTTGTTACAAGTACGGGAAGAAATGAACTATAAAATCATCGATGTCGAGGAGGAAAATAAATTGAGAGCGACCGAATTCTACCAAGTCCTTACCGAAGGATGCCAGAAGAAGAAACAGGAGGTGATCAAGGAACTGGAGGAGAGGCACCAAGAGATACAAAAAGATGTGAATAATCGTGTGGAGAAGGTGTACACGGTCATAAATAAATTAGACGGAATGACCAAAGAAAACAGAGAGAAAATCCAGGGGATCAGTACGCGAGAGAAACAGATGCAGGAAGAATTAGATGCATTAAGAGAAAAACCTTATGGTAACACACAGTTCATAACCAGTGAAACTCGAGAAATGATTAATTTCCGCAGCTACCGGAGAAACCCGATAGAATTCCTTAAACGGGTAGAAGAGCTGATAGAGAAGAACAGAGAAACCAGGTGGTCCAGTGTGAGAAGTATGATCGATGAAATGTTCCGTGACACCCATGACAATTGGTGGACGGCCACACGACCTGAGCTCAATGATACCCAAGAGTTCAAGAAACAGTTCAGGGAGAAGTATTGGTCCGAATCAACACAGAATGTGGTCCGCAACGATATCAGTAATGGAAGGTACGATACACAAGGAGGACACACGTTAAAATCTTACTTTCTGGGAAAAGTATGCTTAGCCAGAAATTTGGAACCCAAGATACCCGAGGAGTCGTTGGTAATACAACTGGGCTATCATTACGAAGACGCCATCCAGAAGGCCAGAAGACAAGGACAAATTAAAACAATTCAAGGGATGGTTAGTCTATTGGAGGACATGGAGAATGATAACCAGTATCGAAAGAACAGGATCACAAACCAAAGGTACAACAAGTGGAATGAACATAACAATACAACTAATTTCAATGTACCCTACAATCATCCACAAAACAATAACAGGAATAACTGGGGCCGAAATAATAATGATGATAATGCAGAACAAACATTCAATAGAAATACACAGCAACACCCTCCAAATGATCAGCCTGGTAGCAGAGGTCAACAAAACAATCATTCAGGGAATCAGAACAACAACAGAAACAGCCCAAATAATAATAACCGACCGAATGATAATTACCGAGGAGCTGGACCTGAACAACGTACCAACGGTCACCCCAATGACCATAATTACTATGGCAACCGGTATCATCCCAATTACCAGTACAACCGGGGACCCGGGGGTAATCAGAATAGAAACGACGACAGACGTCGGGTAAACTTCATCCGTGGACAAAGGCAAAATAACCAAAGAAGATATAGCCCGAACTGGCGTCCTAACTGTTATTACCAAGTGTCAAATAACAATAATAATCCATCAGCAGAGAGTAGGAGCAATGAACCACCTCGCAATGAAGATAACCAGAGCCCAAGGGATGAAAATGCACAAAACATACGACAGGTGAACAGTATGGTGGGAGTGAGATCCGGAAACGATAACCAAAGAAGGGATGCTCCATCCGGAAGTAATCAGGCCGAAGAAAATTACGACTGGATACCCTTCAGCAATGACCCACCGGAAAATTTCCGCATAGAATATAACAAAAGAAACCCACCGGAACTTTGGATTCCATCAAGAAGTAATGGAAATCGATCAAACACACCTCAGACAGAAAGGCAAGTCATGGACGAAGAAGAAGGGACGGCCGATCACTGGAATGCCTAATGAACCATGATCAATAAAACTTAAAATAATATCATCCAGAATAAGTGTGTCTATCAAGCACTTGAAGGAGTAGAGGTGCATAATAACAAAGAGTTGAACAAGAGAAGGAAATAATATAGGAAAGAAAAGGAGAAGTCAACTTACAACAAATATAAATAACAAGGTCCGGTGTATAGTAATATGAATAGAACAATTATGTATATCATAATAAACCGTATATAATCACAAAAGATAATGGTAATAATACTTACCAGATCAGTAATATCAATACAAGGAAAATCAAGGGAGTTTATAACCAAACTTCAATAAAAAAGTTTTACGAGGAAGAATAAAACCATTGTGAAATGAAACATATTTCAAAATTCTAAAAGAGATTGTAAGAGCAGCTTACTAACTTATTTAGATGATATATGCGGAACCATAAAAAGAATTAATATAAGTAGATAATAATGTAAGAAAAAAAAAAACAAAGGAAACAGTTACACAAATTCCTTTTAATTTAAAGTAACTCGCAGTCTAATAAAAGATTGATATATGAAGTATGAAGTAAAAAGTGAGATAATAAGGAATAAGTTACACACATTCCTATATAATAAAAATGTAAGAAGCACAAACTTACAATTATAATTGAATCAAAAATAGCTAAAAAGGAATACGCTACAAACATTCCTTTAAGGTAAGACAATTAACTTACCAAAGAATTATCAAAAATGATGTTGAATACAGAATAAAATAAACAAAAATAAAATCAAGCTCAAATTAATGAGATAAATACTTGAAATTATACTGAATCAAAAGTATTATAAAAAAAAAAAAATTTTAAAATTATACCTGGTACAAGGAGAGAGGGAGATTATGTATAAAACAAATATACAAATATGGCTAAAGCAGAATCCTGCTAAATGACTAAGAAAAAAAAAATGTCTAAGACAATTAAAATGATCACAACGAGCATTGAAAATAAAATAATGAAAAGTGAGATATGACGTATGAATAAATATAAAAACAATCAAATGTATGAGGAGATGATAGTGTATAGTTAAGGTATAGCGGAAGGAAGAATGAGTCGTATTGACAAAGTGATCTAAAAACAAACCACAAGGTGGACAATCCCAAATTATATTATGTTATTATTATTATATTATTATTATTATTAAGTCACAAGTTGACAAAGAAAGTATTTAAGATTGACTGTTGAAAAGTCCAGCAATCCAAATGAACTGAGTAGAGCAAATGTGCCTCTAGTCTCAGAAAAATGAGTAGTAATGGGAGAAACCAACTACTGTATAAAAGTTAGGGAAAAATTTGTGTATGAGGGAAAATGCACCAATGGAAATAAATAAAAACAGATCCAAATAAAATGGAATGAATTAAGTAAGAAGAGAAATGAAGAATGGAGAAACAAACAAGGAAGAGGAGGAAAAAAGTTATCTATAACTGATAATTTCATAAAAAACTATGCTAGTGTTTTATTAAAATGATCAATTTTAGAGGAGAGGCATTATGTAACGATACAATTAAGCCAAATCCCGTACCAGTGATAAAAAAGATAATTCTTGATATAAAAATACTTCATATAAAATAAAATGTTTAAAAAATGATTAAAATGTAAATATTTTGACACGACGTACAACGATATTACCCAACCCAAGTGATTGAGCCAACAACACAAACATAAAGAAGGGAACCACGTAACATACTTAAGAAAAATATGATAGACAAATCAATAATGAACACAGACTTAAAGAAGAACCAGAAGAAGAGAACAGATCCCTACAATTAAACGGAATTTAAACCAGAAGAGAAGAAGAGGAGAACCGAACCAAGATGAAGACTATTGAAGATGAAGACTATTGAAGATGAAGAAGAGGAAGAATGAAGAAGAGACAGGTTAAACCCAAGGGGAAACTAACACACATATAAAAGGGAAAGATAGTATACTTAAGGATAGAATACGGTCAATAAACCTCGAATAATTATGTATTAAAAAAACCAATATTATTATTATCATTAATTTAACCTATGTACCCATTTTAAAGACAATACAATTGTAAAGCAATGTAATACAGAAAAAGTACACTAACACAGTCAGAAAGGTTAGATTTAACAAAACACAACTAACCTAATATTGTTAATAGTAAATATCATACTAAAACGAAATAGTGAGAAATGGTAGTAGAAAGTATAGGGATTACCCATTAAATAACACTAAATACAAAACAGTGAACCAAAGTGAAGTGCTTTAGTGAAGTGTAAATACCCTAAAAAATAGTGAAGGTGTATGTGAAACATTAAAAATATAATGATAAGTAAGGAGACACTTTATAAAACATTGATGAACAACCAATGATTGGAGTGACATTGTAAAAATTAATATATCTAGAAATAATTAGAAATAGTATTCCAAATTAATATAAAGGAAGCTTGTGATGTTATTCAGGGAAAAAGCCCAGACAAATAACTTGTGTTAACATGGTATGGTAGAATAGAATTAAAGTTTTGTTATTAAAATTAAGATTGCAAAGAATACAACACCCCATGTTGAAAGGGGAATTAACCTTCATAATTTTATGAAAAGTGACAATGTTTATCACTTTAGTTTGTAACAAAAGAAAGAAATCAATGTTAGAACTAATAATAACTCATGACTTGTAAAGAATAGTTGGTTCAATGTTAAAAGAGGAATATGACTTAAAGGAACTTACAGTCCATAAACCTAATTATTATATTTTAAAGGAAGAGTAATGAAAATGTATGTTGAATAGTAGTTAAAAAACAAACAAATAAGTGAAGCCCATCAGGCTGAATTCAAAATGTAATTTAAAAAGAAATACACCAAAAAACAATCATGGCTAATCTTGACTATGAAAACATCTAACTGCCAAAGACATTCAAAAGTAAATTGTATCTATTTCACAAGAAATCTTACTAATCTAAGACCAGTGAATGGCCAATAATTATATGTCAATTATTTTAAAACAGAAATATTATTGTAATAGTTTAATGTAAGAAAGATATGTTATTTATTAAATATCAAATAATTAGACTATAGTTAATGTATAACAGAATATGACCTTATGAGGTATCGTTGTAAACTTTGAAAGGAAAGAAAGATAATAGTGATATCATTTATTACCCCAAAGGAATTATAAAGGAATAAAACCATTAGGAAAATACTTAATAAATTTGAATAAAAATTCAAATATTTTAACAATGTCTTTAAAGGAGTAATTAACCAATCACAGAATTATGGTTACTATGACAACGAGACGTTGAGGGCTTATTTTCCGTTAAATTATAGAGACTCTGAAAAACGACGCGTGGGAAGGCACGCAAAATTGGAACGATTGAAATTTTAATTTAAACAGTTACAAAAAGTCGAATCAGTGAACCAAGATGACCCAAGACAAATAGACGTCAATCTACAAAGAATTCACGATGTCCACGAACCAAATTAAATAAATTAATTAGAGAAAAACCCAAGACCAGATTGAAAAAGATGTTAGAAGTTTAAAACCAGCCCAAATTTGAACAATATTCAACTATCCTGATGACGACATTTCAACATGATATGAACTGATAAGTACCGAATAAATTCCTTAATCCCAAAACCCCAAATTACTTACAATATTTTTCAAATGATAAAATTTCTCACTATTTAAAAAGTAGTATTTTCTTTCAAAGGTGTAAATGCATAATTTACTTACTTAAAAAACATTTCATTAATCAAAATATAACCTTATTTGAGAGCACAATTTTTGTAACAGAAATACGACACTACCGAACAAATTGTAAAAACACATTATAATTTCTAAGTATGTATAAGGTATGGTAGTGTACTTTTTTAATGTAACCAACGTTTATGTCTTATTTCATGATCAAAAGAACTCCAGATTTTAAACATAGTAATTTATTAAATCTGACTGACGCCATTTCGTCAAACGATAATGTTTTGAATCAATTTTGCCAACTCTGAGATATTTTGTGTTTCAAGCTCTAAGCCGGAGCCGAATGTTATAAAATTATTTATAATTCATTTGTCATAATTATTGATGACCAAATTTGTATTAAAAATACAGTACCGAATATTACTATCTTGTTATTTCATAGGATTTTGTAGAATATATGTGTGTTAGCGAGTTTTAAGCAGCAGCCAACTAGCGCTCATCACGAGTGGACGAGTCGACAACCTGTATAGCAGCGGGAACAATTCGAACGCCACAGCTGTCCATGCTAATACCACGTATTATCTTAGAAATTAACTATTTTAATTGTTTTAACAGAAACAATTTGGCGCCACCCGGGAATCGTAATCCCTATGAATTAACAGGTAGGTTGTACTGGTAACATTGACAACGCTACGGACTCCAGTAGTGACGTCGATTTATGTAACGACCAGTGTGAGGCAAACACACTACATTCACACTAATACACAAAATAAACATTTGTGATAAAATTTTAACAGGTACACGACCTCGTTTTCTCGTTACATATTGACGAACCCAACGAGGGGCTTTAAGAAAGAAGGACGTACCCTATTTTTAACGTTACATATTGGCGACCAGCAACGTGAGGCTAGAAAGACTAACTAGCGGCGGTCATGAATAGACACGGTATGGTTACGAGGCGCAAAGGGAAGGAAGCACCAAACCAAGAAGGAAACCCAGAAGAAATGGAGGAAGTTGAGGAAGTAGAAATTGAGGAAACGACTGGAGAATTGCTGGAAGAGAACCCACAGGAGGACCAAATGGAAAATCCAAACCCACCTGAACCTGAACCAGAAATAGAAGCAGAAGTCATGGTAAACGACCAACCAGTCAAACCAACAGAAGAAACAAAACTAGATAGAATGATGAAGTTCATGATGGAACAAATTGGACAAATGAGCAGGAGCCATGAAGATTTAAATAAAAAATTAGAATCAGACAAGGAAGATAGAAGACAAGACAAGGAAGAATTGAATAAAAAATTGGAATCATTACAAATGGGAATGAATAAAAAACTGGACCAGAACAGTGAAGAATTGAAGAAGCAAATGAAGGTAATACATGAAAGTCAGGAGGCGTTGGAAAAGAAGAACGAAGAGCTGCAGAAACAGATCAAGAAGGATCTGGAAATAGTAAATAAAAAGATGAAAAATAATCATGATATTCTCCAACGAAAAATCGAGGAAGCAAGTGAGAAAACCAAGGAGGAATGGAAGCAACAATTGGTCGAATATCGAGAGGAGACCAGGCAATCGGTAGCGGAGACCAATGAAGCCTTGTTACAAGTACGGGAAGAAATGAACTATAAAATCATCGATGTCGAGGAGGAAAATAAATTGAGAGCGACCGAATTCTACCAAGTCCTTACCGAAGGATGCCAGAAGAAGAAACAGGAGGTGATCAAGGAACTGGAGGAGAGGCACCAAGAGATACAAAAAGATGTGAATAATCGTGTGGAGAAGGTGTACACGGTCATAAATAAATTAGACGGAATGACCAAAGAAAACAGAGAGAAAATCCAGGGGATCAGTACGCGAGAGAAACAGATGCAGGAAGAATTAGATGCATTAAGAGAAAAACCTTATGGTAACACACAGTTCATAACCAGTGAAACTCGAGAAATGATTAATTTCCGCAGCTACCGGAGAAACCCGATAGAATTCCTTAAACGGGTAGAAGAGCTGATAGAGAAGAACAGAGAAACCAGGTGGTCCAGTGTGAGAAGTATGATCGATGAAATGTTCCGTGACACCCATGACAATTGGTGGACGGCCACACGACCTGAGCTCAATGATACCCAAGAGTTCAAGAAACAGTTCAGGGAGAAGTATTGGTCCGAATCAACACAGAATGTGGTCCGCAACGATATCAGTAATGGAAGGTACGATACACAAGGAGGACACACGTTAAAATCTTACTTTCTGGGAAAAGTATGCTTAGCCAGAAATTTGGAACCCAAGATACCCGAGGAGTCGTTGGTAATACAACTGGGCTATCATTACGAAGACGCCATCCAGAAGGCCAGAAGACAAGGACAAATTAAAACAATTCAAGGGATGGTTAGTCTATTGGAGGACATGGAGAATGATAACCAGTATCGAAAGAACAGGATCACAAACCAAAGGTACAACAAGTGGAATGAACATAACAATACAACTAATTTCAATGTACCCTACAATCATCCACAAAACAATAACAGGAATAACTGGGGCCGAAATAATAATGATGATAATGCAGAACAAACATTCAATAGAAATACACAGCAACACCCTCCAAATGATCAGCCTGGTAGCAGAGGTCAACAAAACAATCATTCAGGGAATCAGAACAACAACAGAAACAGCCCAAATAATAATAACCGACCGAATGATAATTACCGAGGAGCTGGACCTGAACAACGTACCAACGGTCACCCCAATGACCATAATTACTATGGCAACCGGTATCATCCCAATTACCAGTACAACCGGGGACCCGGGGGTAATCAGAATAGAAACGACGACAGACGTCGGGTAAACTTCATCCGTGGACAAAGGCAAAATAACCAAAGAAGATATAGCCCGAACTGGCGTCCTAACTGTTATTACCAAGTGTCAAATAACAATAATAATCCATCAGCAGAGAGTAGGAGCAATGAACCACCTCGCAATGAAGATAACCAGAGCCCAAGGGATGAAAATGCACAAAACATACGACAGGTGAACAGTATGGTGGGAGTGAGATCCGGAAACGATAACCAAAGAAGGGATGCTCCATCCGGAAGTAATCAGGCCGAAGAAAATTACGACTGGATACCCTTCAGCAATGACCCACCGGAAAATTTCCGCATAGAATATAACAAAAGAAACCCACCGGAACTTTGGATTCCATCAAGAAGTAATGGAAATCGATCAAACACACCTCAGACAGAAAGGCAAGTCATGGACGAAGAAGAAGGGACGGCCGATCACTGGAATGCCTAATGAACCATGATCAATAAAACTTAAAATAATATCATCCAGAATAAGTGTGTCTATCAAGCACTTGAAGGAGTAGAGGTGCATAATAACAAAGAGTTGAACAAGAGAAGGAAATAATATAGGAAAGAAAAGGAGAAGTCAACTTACAACAAATATAAATAACAAGGTCCGGTGTATAGTAATATGAATAGAACAATTATGTATATCATAATAAACCGTATATAATCACAAAAGATAATGGTAATAATACTTACCAGATCAGTAATATCAATACAAGGAAAATCAAGGGAGTTTATAACCAAACTTCAATAAAAAAGTTTTACGAGGAAGAATAAAACCATTGTGAAATGAAACATATTTCAAAATTCCAAAAGAGATTGTAAGAGCAGCTTACTAACTTATTTAGATGATATATGCGGAACCATAAAAAGAATTAATATAAGTAGATAATAATGTAAGAAAAAAAAAAACAAAGGAAACAGTTACACAAATTCCTTTTAATTTAAAGTAACTCGCAGTCTAATAAAAGATTGATATATGAAGTATGAAGTAAAAAGTGAGATAATAAGGAATAAGTTACACACATTCCTATATAATAAAAATGTAAGAAGCACAAACTTACAATTATAATTGAATCAAAAATAGCTAAAAAGGAATACGCTACAAACATTCCTTTAAGGTAAGACAATTAACTTACCAAAGAATTATCAAAAATGATGTTGAATACAGAATAAAATAAACAAAAATAAAATCAAGCTCAAATTAATGAGATAAATACTTGAAATTATACTGAATCAAAAGTATTATAAAAAAAAAAAAAAATTTAAAATTATACCTGGTACAAGGAGAGAGGGAGATTATGTATAAAACAAATATACAAATATGGCTAAAGCAGAATCCTGCTAAATGACTAAGAAAAAAAAAATGTCTAAGACAATTAAAATGATCACAACGAGCATTGAAAATAAAATAATGAAAAGTGAGATATGACGTATGAATAAATATAAAAACAATCAAATGTATGAGGAGATGATAGTGTATAGTTAAGGTATAGCGGAAGGAAGAATGAGTCGTATTGACAAAGTGATCTAAAAACAAACCACAAGGTGGACAATCCCAAATTATATTGTGTTATTATTATTATATTATTATTATTATTAAGTCACAAGTTGACAAAGAAAGTATTTAAGATTGACTGTTGAAAAGTCCAGCAATCCAAATGAACTGAGTAGAGCAAATGTGCCTCTAGTCTCAGAAAAATGAGTAGTAATGGGAGAAACCAACTACTGTATAAAAGTTAGGGAAAAATTTGTGTATGAGGGAAAATGCACCAATGGAAATAAATAAAAACAGATCCAAATAAAATGGAATGAATTAAGTAAGAAGAGAAATGAAGAATGGAGAAACAAACAAGGAAGAGGAGGAAAAAGTTATCTATAACTGATAATTTCATAAAAAACTATGCTAGTGTTTTATTAAAATGATCAATTTTAGAGGAGAGGCATTATGTAACGATACAATTAAGCCAAATCCCGTACCAGTGATAAAAAAGATAATTCTTGATATAAAAATACTTCATATAAAATAAAATGTTTAAAAAATGATTAAAATGTAAATATTTTGACACGACGTACAACGATATTACCCAACCCAAGTGATTGAGCCAACAACACAAACATAAAGAAGGGAACCACGTAACATACTTAAGAAAAATATGATAGACAAATCAATAATGAACACAGACTTAAAGAAGAACCAGAAGAAGAGAACAGATCCCTACAATTAAACGGAATTTAAACCAGAAGAGAAGAAGAGGAGAACCGAACCAAGATGAAGACTATTGAAGATGAAGAAGAGGAAGAATGAAGAGGAGACAGGTTAAATCCAAGGGGAAACTAACACACATATAAAAGGGAAAGATAGTATACTTAAGGATAGAATACGGTCAATAAACCTCGAATAATTATGTATTAATGAAACCAATATTATTATTATCATTAATTTAACCTATGTACCCATTTTAAAGACAATACAATTGTAAAGCAATGTAATACAGAAAAAGTACACTAACACAGTCAGAAAGGTTAGATTTAACAAAACACAACTAACCTAATATTGTTAATAGTAAATATCATACTAAAACGAAATAGTGAGAAATGGTAGTAGAAAGTATAGGGATTACCCATTAAATAACACTAAATACAAAACAGTGAACCAAAGTGAAGTGCTTTAGTGAAGTGTAAATACCCTAAAAAATAGTGAAGGTGTATGTGAAACATT
Organism: Magicicada septendecula; assembly: GCA_034769895.1. NCBI lineage: Eukaryota > Metazoa > Arthropoda > Insecta > Hemiptera > Cicadidae > Magicicada > Magicicada septendecula. The sequence goes on along the minus strand of CM068371.1, from coordinate 62,483,543 downwards.
AAAAATATAATGATAAGTAAGGAGACACTTTATAAAACATTGATGAACAACCAATGATTGGAGTGACATTGTAAAAATTAATATATCTAGAAATAATTAGAAATAGTATTCCAAATTAATATAAAGGAAGCTTGTGATGTTATTCAGGGAGAAAGCCCAGACAAATAACTTGTGTTAACATGGTATGGTAGAATAGAATTAAAGTTTTGTTATTAAAATTAAGATTGCAAAGAATACAACACCCCATGTTGAAAGGGGAATTAACCTTCATAATTTTATGAAAAGTGACAATGTTTATCACTTTAGTTTGTAACAAAAGAAAGAAATCAATGTTAGAACTAATAATAACTCATGACTTGTAAAGAATAGTTGGTTCAATGTTAAAAGAGGAATATGACTGAAAGGAACTTACAGTCCATAAACCTAATTATTATATTTTAAAGGAAGAGTAATGAAAATGTATGTTGAATAGTAGTTAAAAAACAAACAAATAAGTGAAGCCCATCAGGCTGAATTCAAAATGTAATTTAAAAAGAAATACACCAAAAAACAATCATGGCTAATCTTGACTATGAAAACATCTAACTGCCAAAGACATTCAAAAGTAAATTGTATCTATTTCACAAGAAATCTTACTAATCTAAGACCAGTGAATGGCCAATAATTATATGTCAATTATTTTAAAACAGAAATATTATTGTAATAGTTTAATGTAAGAAAGATATGTTATTTATTAAATATCAAATAATTAGACTATAGTTAATGTATAACAGAATATGACCTTATGAGGTATCGTTGTAAACTTTGAAAGGAAAGAAAGATAATAGTGATATCATTTATTACCCCAAAGGAATTATAAAGGAATAAAACCATTAGGAAAATACTTAATAAATTTGAATAAAAATTCAAATATTTTAACAATGTCTTTAAAGGAGTAATTAACCAATCACAGAATTATGGTTACTATGACAACGAGACGTTGAGGGCTTATTTTCCGTTAAATTATAGAGACTCTGAAAAACGACGCGTGGGAAGGCACGCAAAATTGGAACGATTGAAATTTTAATTTAAACAGTTACAAAAAGTCGAATCAGTGAACCAAGATGACCCAAGACAAATAGACGTCAATCTACAAAGAATTCACGATGTCCACGAACCAAATTAAATAAATTAATTAGAGAAAAACCCAAGACCAGATTGAAAAAGATGTTAGAAGTTTAAAACCAGCCCAAATTTGAACAATATTCAACTATCCTGATGACGACATTTCAACATGATATGAACTGATAAGTACCGAATAAATTCCTTAATCCCAAAACCCCAAATTACTTACAATATTTTTCAAATGATAAAATTTCTCACTATTTAAAAAGTAGTATTTTCTTTCAAAGGTGTAAATGCATAATTTACTTACTTAAAAAACATTTCATTAATCAAAATATAACCTTATTTGAGAGCACAATTTTTGTAACAGAAATACGATACTACCGAACAAATTGTAAAAACACATTATAATTTCTAAGTATGTATAAGGTATGGTAGTGTACTTTTTTAATGTAACCAACGTTTATGTCTTATTTCATGATCAAAAGAACTCCAGATTTTAAACATAGTAATTTATTAAATCTGACTGACGCCATTTCGTCAAACGATAATGTTTTGAATCAATTTTGCCAACTCTGAGATATTTTGTGTTTCAAGCTCTAAGCCGGAGCCGAATGTTATAAAATTATTTATAATTCATTTGTCATAATTATTGATGACCAAATTTGTATTAAAAATACAGTACCGAATATTACTATCTTGTTATTTCATAGGATTTTGTAGAATATATGTGTGTTAGCGAGTTTTAAGCAGCAGCCAACTAGCGCTCATCACGAGTGGACGAGTCGACAACCTGTATAGCAGCGGGAACAATTCGAACGCCACAGCTGTCCATGCTAATACCACGTATTATCTTAGAAATTAACTATTTTAATTGTTTTAACAGAAACAATTTGGCGCCACCCGGGAATCGTAATCCCTATGAATTAACAGGTAGGTTGTACTGGTAACATTGACAACGCTACGGACTCCAGTAGTGACGTCGATTTATGTAACGACCAGTGTGAGGCAAACACACTACATTCACACTAATACACAAAATAAACATTTGTGATAAAATTTTAACAGGTACACGACCTCGTTTTCTCGTTACATATTGACGAACCCAACGAGGGGCTTTAAGAAAGAAGGACGTACCCTATTTTTAACGTTACATATTGGCGACCAGCAACGTGAGGCTAGAAAGACTAACTAGCGGCGGTCATGAATAGACACGGTATGGTTACGAGGCGCAAAGGGAAGGAAGCACCAAACCAAGAAGGAAACCCAGAAGAAATGGAGGAAGTTGAGGAAGTAGAAATTGAGGAAACGACTGGAGAATTGCTGGAAGAGAACCCACAGGAGGACCAAATGGAAAATCCAAACCCACCTGAACCTGAACCAGAAATAGAAGCAGAAGTCATGGTAAACGACCAACCAGTCAAACCAACAGAAGAAACAAAACTAGATAGAATGATGAAGTTCATGATGGAACAAATTGGACAAATGAGCAGGAGCCATGAAGATTTAAATAAAAAATTAGAATCAGACAAGGAAGATAGAAGACAAGACAAGGAAGAATTGAATAAAAAATTGGAATCATTACAAATGGGAATGAATAAAAAACTGGACCAGAACAGTGAAGAATTGAAGAAGCAAATGAAGGTAATACATGAAAGTCAGGAGGCGTTGGAAAAGAAGAACGAAGAGCTGCAGAAACAGATCAAGAAGGATCTGGAAATAGTAAATAAAAAGATGAAAAATAATCATGATATTCTCCAACGAAAAATCGAGGAAGCAAGTGAGAAAACCAAGGAGGAATGGAAGCAACAATTGGTCGAATATCGAGAGGAGACCAGGCAATCGGTAGCGGAGAACAATGAAGCCTTGTTACAAGTACGGGAAGAAATGAACTATAAAATCATCGATGTCGAGGAGGAAAATAAATTGAGAGCGACCGAATTCTACCAAGTCCTTACCGAAGGATGCCAGAAGAAGAAACAGGAGGTGATCAAGGAACTGGAGGAGAGGCACCAAGAGATACAAAAAGATGTGAATAATCGTGTGGAGAAGGTGTACACGGTCATAAATAAATTAGACGGAATGACCAAAGAAAACAGAGAGAAAATCCAGGGGATCAGTACGCGAGAGAAACAGATGCAGGAAGAATTAGATGCATTAAGAGAAAAACCTTATGGTAACACACAGTTCATAACCAGTGAAACTCGAGAAATGATTAATTTCCGCAGCTACCGGAGAAACCCGATAGAATTCCTTAAACAGGTAGAAGAGCTGATAGAGAAGAACAGAGAAACCAGGTGGTCCAGTGTGAGAAGTATGATCGATGAAATGTTCCGTGACACCCATGACAATTGGTGGACGGCCACACGACCTGAGCTCAATGATACCCAAGAGTTCAAGAAACAGTTCAGGGAGAAGTATTGGTCCGAATCAACACAGAATGTGGTCCGCAACGATATCAGTAATGGAAGGTACGATACACAAGGAGGACACACGTTAAAATCTTACTTTCTGGGAAAAGTATGCTTAGCCAGAAATTTGGAACCCAAGATACCCGAGGAGTCGTTGGTAATACAACTGGGCTATCATTACGAAGACGCCATCCAGAAGGCCAGAAGACAAGGACAAATTAAAACAATTCAAGGGATGGTTAGTCTATTGGAGGACATGGAGAATGATAACCAGTATCGAAAGAACAGGATCACAAACCAAAGGTACAACAAGTGGAATGAACATAACAATACAACTAATTTCAATGTACCCTACAATCATCCACAAAACAATAACAGGAATAACTGGGGCCGAAATAATAATGATGATAATACAGAACAAACATTCAATAGAAATACACAGCAACACCCTCCAAATGATCAGCCTGGTAGCAGAGGTCAACAAAACAATCATTCAGGGAATCAGAACAACAACAGAAACAGCCCAAATAATAATAACCGACCGAATGATAATTACCGAGGAGCTGGACCTGAACAACGTACCAACGGTCACCCCAATGACCATAATTACTATGGCAACCGGTATCATCCCAATTACCAGTACAACCGGGGACCCGGGGGTAATCAGAATAGAAACGACGACAGACGTCGGGTAAACTTCATCCGTGGACAAAGGCAAAATAACCAAAGAAGATATAGCCCGAACTGGCGTCCTAACTGTTATTACCAAGTGTCAAATAACAATAATAATCCATCAGCAGAGAGTAGGAGCAATGAACCACCTCGCAATGAAGATAACCAGAGCCCAAGGGATGAAAATGCACAAAACATACGACAGGTGAACAGTATGGTGGGAGTGAGATCCGGAAACGATAACCAAAGAAGGGATGCTCCATCCGGAAGTAATCAGGCCGAAGAAAATTACGACTGGATACCCTTCAGCAATGACCCACCGGAAAATTTCCGCATAGAATATAACAAAAGAAACCCACCGGAACTTTGGATTCCATCAAGAAGTAATGGAAATCGATCAAACACACCTCAGACAGAAAGGCAAGTCATGGACGAAGAAGAAGGGACGGCCGATCACTGGAATGCCTAATGAACCATGATCAATAAAACTTAAAATAATATCATCCAGAATAAGTGTGTCTATCAAGCACTTGAAGGAGTAGAGGTGCATAATAACAAAGAGTTGAACAAGAGAAGGAAATAATATAGGAAAGAAAAGGAGAAGTCAACTTACAACAAATATAAATAACAAGGTCCGGTGTATAGTAATATGAATAGAACAATTATGTATATCATAATAAACCGTATATAATCACAAAAGATAATGGTAATAATACTTACCAGATCAGTAATATCAATACAAGGAAAATCAAGGGAGTTTATAACCAAACTTCAATAAAAAAGTTTTACGAGGAAGAATAAAACCATTGTGAAATGAAACATATTTCAAAATTCCAAAAGAGATTGTAAGAGCAGCTTACTAACTTATTTAGATGATATATGCGGAACCATAAAAAGAATTAATATAAGTAGATAATAATGTAAGAAAAAAAAAAACAAAGGAAACAGTTACACAAATTCCTTTTAATTTAAAGTAACTCGCAGTCTAATAAAAGATTGATATATGAAGTATGAAGTAAAAAGTGAGATAATAAGGAATAAGTTACACACATTCCTATATAATAAAAATGTAAGAAGCACAAACTTACAATTATAATTGAATCAAAAATAGCTAAAAAGGAATACGCTACAAACATTCCTTTAAGGTAAGACAATTAACTTACCAAAGAATTATCAAAAATGATGTTGAATACAGAATAAAATAAACAAAAATAAAATCAAGCTCAAATTAATGAGATAAATACTTGAAATTATACTGAATCAAAAGTATTATAAAAAAAAAAAAAAATTTAAAATTATACCTGGTACAAGGAGAGAGGGAGATTATGTATAAAACAAATATACAAATATGGCTAAAGCAGAATCCTGCTAAATGACTAAGAAAAAAAAAAATGTCTAAGACAATTAAAATGATCACAACGAGCATTGAAAATAAAATAATGAAAAGTGAGATATGACGTATGAATAAATATAAAAACAATCAAATGTATGAGGAGATGATAGTGTATAGTTAAGGTATAGCGGAAGGAAGAATGAGTCGTATTGACAAAGTGATCTAAAAACAAACCACAAGGTGGACAATCCCAAATTATATTATGTTATTATTATTATATTATTATTATTATTAAGTCACAAGTTGACAAAGAAAGTATTTAAGATTGACTGTTGAAAAGTCCAGCAATCCAAATGAACTGAGTAGAGCAAATGTGCCTCTAGTCTCAGAAAAATGAGTAGTAATGGGAGAAACCAACTACTGTATAAAAGTTAGGGAAAAATTTGTGTATGAGGGAAAATGCACCAATGGAAATAAATAAAAACAGATCCAAATAAAATGGAATGAATTAAGTAAGAAGAGAAATGAAGAATGGAGAAACAAACAAGGAAGAGGAGGAAAAAAGTTATCTATAACTGATAATTTCATAAAAAACTATGCTAGTGTTTTATTAAAATGATCAATTTTAGAGGAGAGGCATTATGTAACGATACAATTAAGCCAAATCCCGTACCAGTGATAAAAAAGATAATTCTTGATATAAAAATACTTCATATAAAATAAAATGTTTAAAAAATGATTAAAATGTAAATATTTTGACACGACGTACAACGATATTACCCAACCCAAGTGATTGAGCCAACAACACAAACATAAAGAAGGGAACCACGTAACATACTTAAGAAAAATATGATAGACAAATCAATAATGAACACAGACTTAAAGAAGAACCAGAAGAAGAGAACAGATCCCTACAATTAAACGGAATTTAAACCAGAAGAGAAGAAGAGGAGAACCGAACCAAGATGAAGACTATTGAAGATGAAGAAGAGGAAGAATGAAGAAGAGACAGGTTAAACCCAAGGGGAAACTAACACACATATAAAAGGGAAAGATAGTATACTTAAGGATAGAATACGGTCAATAAACCTCGAATAATTATGTATTAAAAAAACCAATATTATTATTATCATTAATTTAACCTATGTACCCATTTTAAAGACAATACAATTGTAAAGCAATGTAATACAGAAAAAGTACACTAACACAGTCAGAAAGGTTAGATTTAACAAAACACAACTAACCTAATATTGTTAATAGTAAATATCATACTAAAACGAAATAGTGAGAAATGGTAGTAGAAAGTATAGGGATTACCCATTAAATAACACTAAATACAAAACAGTGAACCAAAGTGAAGTGCTTTAGTGAAGTGTAAATACCCTAAAAAATAGTGAAGGTGTATGTGAAACATTAAAAATATAATGATAAGTAAGGAGACACTTTATAAAACATTGATGAACAACCAATGATTGGAGTGACATTGTAAAAATTAATATATCTAGAAATAATTAGAAATAGTATTCCAAATTAATATAAAGGAAGCTTGTGATGTTATTCAGGGAGAAAGCCCAGACAAATAACTTGTGTTAACATGGTATGGTAGAATAGAATTAAAGTTTTGTTATTAAAATTAAGATTGCAAAGAATACAACACCCCATGTTGAAAGGGGAATTAACCTTCATAATTTTATGAAAAGTGACAATGTTTATCACTTTAGTTTGTAACAAAAGAAAGAAATCAATGTTAGAACTAATAATAACTCATGACTTGTAAAGAATAGTTGGTTCAATGTTAAAAGAGGAATATGACTGAAAGGAACTTACAGTCCATAAACCTAATTATTATATTTTAAAGGAAGAGTAATGAAAATGTATGTTGAATAGTAGTTAAAAAACAAACAAATAAGTGAAGCCCATCAGGCTGAATTCAAAATGTAATTTAAAAAGAAATACACCAAAAAACAATCATGGCTAATCTTGACTATGAAAACATCTAACTGCCAAAGACATTCAAAAGTAAATTGTATCTATTTCACAAGAAATCTTACTAATCTAAGACCAGTGAATGGCCAATAATTATATGTCAATTATTTTAAAACAGAAATATTATTGTAATAGTTTAATGTAAGAAAGATATGTTATTTATTAAATATCAAATAATTAGACTATAGTTAATGTATAACAGAATATGACCTTATGAGGTATCGTTGTAAACTTTGAAAGGAAAGAAAGATAATAGTGATATCATTTATTACCCCAAAGGAATTATAAAGGAATAAAACCATTAGGAAAATACTTAATAAATTTGAATAAAAATTCAAATATTTTAACAATGTCTTTAAAGGAGTAATTAACCAATCACAGAATTATGGTTACTATGACAACGAGACGTTGAGGGCTTATTTTCCGTTAAATTATAGAGACTCTGAAAAACGACGCGTGGGAAGGCACGCAAAATTGGAACGATTGAAATTTTAATTTAAACAGTTACAAAAAGTCGAATCAGTGAACCAAGATGACCCAAGACAAATAGACGTCAATCTACAAAGAATTCACGATGTCCACGAACCAAATTAAATAAATTAATTAGAGAAAAACCCAAGACCAGATTGAAAAAGATGTTAGAAGTTTAAAACCAGCCCAAATTTGAACAATATTCAACTATCCTGATGACGACATTTCAACATGATATGAACTGATAAGTACCGAATAAATTCCTTAATCCCAAAACCCCAAATTACTTACAATATTTTTCAAATGATAAAATTTCTCACTATTTAAAAAGTAGTATTTTCTTTCAAAGGTGTAAATGCATAATTTACTTACTTAAAAAACATTTCATTAATCAAAATATAACCTTATTTGAGAGCACAATTTTTGTAACAGAAATACGATACTACCGAACAAATTGTAAAAACACATTATAATTTCTAAGTATGTATAAGGTATGGTAGTGTACTTTTTTAATGTAACCAACGTTTATGTCTTATTTCATGATCAAAAGAACTCCAGATTTTAAACATAGTAATTTATTAAATCTGACTGACGCCATTTCGTCAAACGATAATGTTTTGAATCAATTTTGCCAACTCTGAGATATTTTGTGTTTCAAGCTCTAAGCCGGAGCCGAATGTTATAAAATTATTTATAATTCATTTGTCATAATTATTGATGACCAAATTTGTATTAAAAATACAGTACCGAATATTACTATCTTGTTATTTCATAGGATTTTGTAGAATATATGTGTGTTAGCGAGTTTTAAGCAGCAGCCAACTAGCGCTCATCACGAGTGGACGAGTCGACAACCTGTATAGCAGCGGGAACAATTCGAACGCCACAGCTGTCCATGCTAATACCACGTATTATCTTAGAAATTAACTATTTTAATTGTTTTAACAGAAACAATTTGGCGCCACCCGGGAATCGTAATCCCTATGAATTAACAGGTAGGTTGTACTGGTAACATTGACAACGCTACGGACTCCAGTAGTGACGTCGATTTATGTAACGACCAGTGTGAGGCAAACACACTACATTCACACTAATACACAAAATAAACATTTGTGATAAAATTTTAACAGGTACACGACCTCGTTTTCTCGTTACATATTGACGAACCCAACGAGGGGCTTTAAGAAAGAAGGACGTACCCTATTTTTAACGTTACATATTGGCGACCAGCAACGTGAGGCTAGAAAGACTAACTAGCGGCGGTCATGAATAGACACGGTATGGTTACGAGGCGCAAAGGGAAGGAAGCACCAAACCAAGAAGGAAACCCAGAAGAAATGGAGGAAGTTGAGGAAGTAGAAATTGAGGAAACGACTGGAGAATTGCTGGAAGAGAACCCACAGGAGGACCAAATGGAAAATCCAAACCCACCTGAACCTGAACCAGAAATAGAAGCAGAAGTCATGGTAAACGACCAACCAGTCAAACCAACAGAAGAAACAAAACTAGATAGAATGATGAAGTTCATGATGGAACAAATTGGACAAATGAGCAGGAGCCATGAAGATTTAAATAAAAAATTAGAATCAGACAAGGAAGATAGAAGACAAGACAAGGAAGAATTGAATAAAAAATTGGAATCATTACAAATGGGAATGAATAAAAAACTGGACCAGAACAGTGAAGAATTGAAGAAGCAAATGAAGGTAATACATGAAAGTCAGGAGGCGTTGGAAAAGAAGAACGAAGAGCTGCAGAAACAGATCAAGAAGGATCTGGAAATAGTAAATAAAAAGATGAAAAATAATCATGATATTCTCCAACGAAAAATCGAGGAAGCAAGTGAGAAAACCAAGGAGGAATGGAAGCAACAATTGGTCGAATATCGAGAGGAGACCAGGCAATCGGTAGCGGAGAACAATGAAGCCTTGTTACAAGTACGGGAAGAAATGAACTATAAAATCATCGATGTCGAGGAGGAAAATAAATTGAGAGCGACCGAATTCTACCAAGTCCTTACCGAAGGATGCCAGAAGAAGAAACAGGAGGTGATCAAGGAACTGGAGGAGAGGCACCAAGAGATACAAAAAGATGTGAATAATCGTGTGGAGAAGGTGTACACGGTCATAAATAAATTAGACGGAATGACCAAAGAAAACAGAGAGAAAATCCAGGGGATCAGTACGCGAGAGAAACAGATGCAGGAAGAATTAGATGCATTAAGAGAAAAACCTTATGGTAACACACAGTTCATAACCAGTGAAACTCGAGAAATGATTAATTTCCGCAGCTACCGGAGAAACCCGATAGAATTCCTTAAACAGGTAGAAGAGCTGATAGAGAAGAACAGAGAAACCAGGTGGTCCAGTGTGAGAAGTATGATCGATGAAATGTTCCGTGACACCCATGACAATTGGTGGACGGCCACACGACCTGAGCTCAATGATACCCAAGAGTTCAAGAAACAGTTCAGGGAGAAGTATTGGTCCGAATCAACACAGAATGTGGTCCGCAACGATATCAGTAATGGAAGGTACGATACACAAGGAGGACACACGTTAAAATCTTACTTTCTGGGAAAAGTATGCTTAGCCAGAAATTTGGAACCCAAGATACCCGAGGAGTCGTTGGTAATACAACTGGGCTATCATTACGAAGACGCCATCCAGAAGGCCAGAAGACAAGGACAAATTAAAACAATTCAAGGGATGGTTAGTCTATTGGAGGACATGGAGAATGATAACCAGTATCGAAAGAACAGGATCACAAACCAAAGGTACAACAAGTGGAATGAACATAACAATACAACTAATTTCAATGTACCCTACAATCATCCACAAAACAATAACAGGAATAACTGGGGCCGAAATAATAATGATGATAATACAGAACAAACATTCAATAGAAATACACAGCAACACCCTCCAAATGATCAGCCTGGTAGCAGAGGTCAACAAAACAATCATTCAGGGAATCAGAACAACAACAGAAACAGCCCAAATAATAATAACCGACCGAATGATAATTACCGAGGAGCTGGACCTGAACAACGTACCAACGGTCACCCCAATGACCATAATTACTATGGCAACCGGTATCATCCCAATTACCAGTACAACCGGGGACCCGGGGGTAATCAGAATAGAAACGACGACAGACGTCGGGTAAACTTCATCCGTGGACAAAGGCAAAATAACCAAAGAAGATATAGCCCGAACTGGCGTCCTAACTGTTATTACCAAGTGTCAAATAACAATAATAATCCATCAGCAGAGAGTAGGAGCAATGAACCACCTCGCAATGAAGATAACCAGAGCCCAAGGGATGAAAATGCACAAAACATACGACAGGTGAACAGTATGGTGGGAGTGAGATCCGGAAACGATAACCAAAGAAGGGATGCTCCATCCGGAAGTAATCAGGCCGAAGAAAATTACGACTGGATACCCTTCAGCAATGACCCACCGGAAAATTTCCGCATAGAATATAACAAAAGAAACCCACCGGAACTTTGGATTCCATCAAGAAGTAATGGAAATCGATCAAACACACCTCAGACAGAAAGGCAAGTCATGGACGAAGAAGAAGGGACGGCCGATCACTGGAATGCCTAATGAACCATGATCAATAAAACTTAAAATAATATCATCCAGAATAAGTGTGTCTATCAAGCACTTGAAGGAGTAGAGGTGCATAATAACAAAGAGTTGAACAAGAGAAGGAAATAATATAGGAAAGAAAAGGAGAAGTCAACTTACAACAAATATAAATAACAAGGTCCGGTGTATAGTAATATGAATAGAACAATTATGTATATCATAATAAACCGTATATAATCACAAAAGATAATGGTAATAATACTTACCAGATCAGTAATATCAATACAAGGAAAATCAAGGGAGTTTATAACCAAACTTCAATAAAAAAGTTTTACGAGGAAGAATAAAACCATTGTGAAATGAAACATATTTCAAAATTCCAAAAGAGATTGTAAGAGCAGCTTACTAACTTATTTAGATGATATATGCGGAACCATAAAAAGAATTAATATAAGTAGATAATAATGTAAGAAAAAAAAAAACAAAGGAAACAGTTACACAAATTCCTTTTAATTTAAAGTAACTCGCAGTCTAATAAAAGATTGATATATGAAGTATGAAGTAAAAAGTGAGATAATAAGGAATAAGTTACACACATTCCTATATAATAAAAATGTAAGAAGCACAAACTTACAATTATAATTGAATCAAAAATAGCTAAAAAGGAATACGCTACAAACATTCCTTTAAGGTAAGACAATTAACTTACCAAAGAATTATCAAAAATGATGTTGAATACAGAATAAAATAAACAAAAATAAAATCAAGCTCAAATTAATGAGATAAATACTTGAAATTATACTGAATCAAAAGTATTATAAAAAAAAAAAAAAATTTAAAATTATACCTGGTACAAGGAGAGAGGGAGATTATATATAAAACAAATATACAAATATGGCTAAAGCAGAATCCTGCTAAATGACTAAGAAAAAAAAAAATGTCTAAGACAATTAAAATGATCACAACGAGCATTGAAAATAAAATAATGAAAAGTGAGATATGACGTATGAATAAATATAAAAACAATCAAATGTATGAGGAGATGATAGTGTATAGTTAAGGTATAGCGGAAGGAAGAATGAGTCGTATTGACAAAGTGATCTAAAAACAAACCACAAGGTGGACAATCCCAAATTATATTATGTTATTATTATTATATTATTATTATTATTAAGTCACAAGTTGACAAAGAAAGTATTTAAGATTGACTGTTGAAAAGTCCAGCAATCCAAATGAACTGAGTAGAGCAAATGTGCCTCTAGTCTCAGAAAAATGAGTAGTAATGGGAGAAACCAACTACTGTATAAAAGTTAGGGAAAAATTTGTGTATGAGGGAAAATGCACCAATGGAAATAAATAAAAACAGATCCAAATAAAATGGAATGAATTAAGTAAGAAGAGAAATGAAGAATGGAGAAACAAACAAGGAAGAGGAGGAAAAAAGTTATCTATAACTGATAATTTCATAAAAAACTATGCTAGTGTTTTATTAAAATGATCAATTTTAGAGGAGAGGCATTATGTAACGATACAATTAAGCCAAATCCCGTACCAGTGATAAAAAAGATAATTCTTGATATAAAAATACTTCATATAAAATAAAATGTTTAAAAAATGATTAAAATGTAAATATTTTGACACGACGTACAACGATATTACCCAACCCAAGTGATTGAGCCAACAACACAAACATAAAGAAGGGAACCACGTAACATACTTAAGAAAAATATGATAGACAAATCAATAATGAACACAGACTTAAAGAAGAACCAGAAGAAGAGAACAGATCCCTACAATTAAACGGAATTTAAACCAGAAGAGAAGAAGAGGAGAACCGAACCAAGATGAAGACTATTGAAGATGAAGAAGAGGAAGAATGAAGAAGAGACAGGTTAAACCCAAGGGGAAACTAACACACATATAAAAGGGAAAGATAGTATACTTAAGGATAGAATACGGTCAATAAACCTCGAATAATTATGTATTAAAAAAACCAATATTATTATTATCATTAATTTAACCTATGTACCCATTTTAAAGACAATACAATTGTAAAGCAATGTAATACAGAAAAAGTACACTAACACAGTCAGAAAGGTTAGATTTAACAAAACACAACTAACCTAATATTGTTAATAGTAAATATCATACTAAAACGAAATAGTGAGAAATGGTAGTAGAAAGTATAGGGATTACCCATTAAATAACACTAAATACAAAACAGTGAACCAAAGTGAAGTGCTTTAGTGAAGTGTAAATACCCTAAAAAATAGTGAAGGTGTATGTGAAACATTAAAAATATAATGATAAGTAAGGAGACACTTTATAAAACATTGATGAACAACCAATGATTGGAGTGACATTGTAAAAATTAATATATCTAGAAATAATTAGAAATAGTATTCCAAATTAATATAAAGGAAGCTTGTGATGTTATTCAGGGAGAAAGCCCAGACAAATAACTTGTGTTAACATGGTATGGTAGAATAGAATTAAAGTTTTGTTATTAAAATTAAGATTGCAAAGAATACAACACCCCATGTTGAAAGGGGAATTAACCTTCATAATTTTATGAAAAGTGACAATGTTTATCACTTTAGTTTGTAACAAAAGAAAGAAATCAATGTTAGAACTAATAATAACTCATGACTTGTAAAGAATAGTTGGTTCAATGTTAAAAGAGGAATATGACTGAAAGGAACTTACAGTCCATAAACCTAATTATTATATTTTAAAGGAAGAGTAATGAAAATGTATGTTGAATAGTAGTTAAAAAACAAACAAATAAGTGAAGCCCATCAGGCTGAATTCAAAATGTAATTTAAAAAGAAATACACCAAAAAACAATCATGGCTAATCTTGACTATGAAAACATCTAACTGCCAAAGACATTCAAAAGTAAATTGTATCTATTTCACAAGAAATCTTACTAATCTAAGACCAGTGAATGGCCAATAATTATATGTCAATTATTTTAAAACAGAAATATTATTGTAATAGTTTAATGTAAGAAAGATATGTTATTTATTAAATATCAAATAATTAGACTATAGTTAATGTATAACAGAATATGACCTTATGAGGTATCGTTGTAAACTTTGAAAGGAAAGAAAGATAATAGTGATATCATTTATTACCCCAAAGGAATTATAAAGGAATAAAACCATTAGGAAAATACTTAATAAATTTGAATAAAAATTCAAATATTTTAACAATGTCTTTAAAGGAGTAATTAACCAATCACAGAATTATGGTTACTATGACAACGAGACGTTGAGGGCTTATTTTCCGTTAAATTATAGAGACTCTGAAAAACGACGCGTGGGAAGGCACGCAAAATTGGAACGATTGAAATTTTAATTTAAACAGTTACAAAAAGTCGAATCAGTGAACCAAGATGACCCAAGACAAATAGACGTCAATCTACAAAGAATTCACGATGTCCACGAACCAAATTAAATAAATTAATTAGAGAAAAACCCAAGACCAGATTGAAAAAGATGTTAGAAGTTTAAAACCAGCCCAAATTTGAACAATATTCAACTATCCTGATGACGACATTTCAACATGATATGAACTGATAAGTACCGAATAAATTCCTTAATCCCAAAACCCCAAATTACTTACAATATTTTTCAAATGATAAAATTTCTCACTATTTAAAAAGTAGTATTTTCTTTCAAAGGTGTAAATGCATAATTTACTTACTTAAAAAACATTTCATTAATCAAAATATAACCTTATTTGAGAGCACAATTTTTGTAACAGAAATACGACACTACCGAACAAATTGTAAAAACACATTATAATTTCTAAGTATGTATAAGGTATGGTAGTGTACTTTTTTAATGTAACCAACGTTTATGTCTTATTTCATGATCAAAAGAACTCCAGATTTTAAACATAGTAATTTATTAAATCTGACTGACGCCATTTCGTCAAACGATAATGTTTTGAATCAATTTTGCCAACTCTGAGATATTTTGTGTTTCAAGCTCTAAGCCGGAGCCGAATGTTATAAAATTATTTATAATTCATTTGTCATAATTATTGATGACCAAATTTGTATTAAAAATACAGTACCGAATATTACTATCTTGTTATTTCATAGGATTTTGTAGAATATATGTGTGTTAGCGAGTTTTAAGCAGCAGCCAACTAGCGCTCATCACGAGTGGACGAGTCGACAACCTGTATAGCAGCGGGAACAATTCGAACGCCACAGCTGTCCATGCTAATACCACGTATTATCTTAGAAATTAACTATTTTAATTGTTTTAACAGAAACAATTTGGCGCCACCCGGGAATCGTAATCCCTATGAATTAACAGGTAGGTTGTACTGGTAACATTGACAACGCTACGGACTCCAGTAGTGACGTCGATTTATGTAACGACCAGTGTGAGGCAAACACACTACATTCACACTAATACACAAAATAAACATTTGTGATAAAATTTTAACAGGTACACGACCTCGTTTTCTCGTTACATATTGACGAACCCAACGAGGGGCTTTAAGAAAGAAGGACGTACCCTATTTTTAACGTTACATATTGGCGACCAGCAACGTGAGGCTAGAAAGACTAACTAGCGGCGGTCATGAATAGACACGGTATGGTTACGAGGCGCAAAGGGAAGGAAGCACCAAACCAAGAAGGAAACCCAGAAGAAATGGAGGAAGTTGAGGAAGTAGAAATTGAGGAAACGACTGGAGAATTGCTGGAAGAGAACCCACAGGAGGACCAAATGGAAAATCCAAACCCACCTGAACCTGAACCAGAAATAGAAGCAGAAGTCATGGTAAACGACCAACCAGTCAAACCAACAGAAGAAACAAAACTAGATAGAATGATGAAGTTCATGATGGAACAAATTGGACAAATGAGCAGGAGCCATGAAGATTTAAATAAAAAATTAGAATCAGACAAGGAAGATAGAAGACAAGACAAGGAAGAATTGAATAAAAAATTGGAATCATTACAAATGGGAATGAATAAAAAACTGGACCAGAACAGTGAAGAATTGAAGAAGCAAATGAAGGTAATACATGAAAGTCAGGAGGCGTTGGAAAAGAAGAACGAAGAGCTGCAGAAACAGATCAAGAAGGATCTGGAAATAGTAAATAAAAAGATGAAAAATAATCATGATATTCTCCAACGAAAAATCGAGGAAGCAAGTGAGAAAACCAAGGAGGAATGGAAGCAACAATTGGTCGAATATCGAGAGGAGACCAGGCAATCGGTAGCGGAGAACAATGAAGCCTTGTTACAAGTACGGGAAGAAATGAACTATAAAATCATCGATGTCGAGGAGGAAAATAAATTGAGAGCGACCGAATTCTACCAAGTCCTTACCGAAGGATGCCAGAAGAAGAAACAGGAGGTGATCAAGGAACTGGAGGAGAGGCACCAAGAGATACAAAAAGATGTGAATAATCGTGTGGAGAAGGTGTACACGGTCATAAATAAATTAGACGGAATGACCAAAGAAAACAGAGAGAAAATCCAGGGGATCAGTACGCGAGAGAAACAGATGCAGGAAGAATTAGATGCATTAAGAGAAAAACCTTATGGTAACACACAGTTCATAACCAGTGAAACTCGAGAAATGATTAATTTCCGCAGCTACCGGAGAAACCCGATAGAATTCCTTAAACGGGTAGAAGAGCTGATAGAGAAGAACAGAGAAACCAGGTGGTCCAGTGTGAGAAGTATGATCGATGAAATGTTCCGTGACACCCATGACAATTGGTGGACGGCCACACGACCTGAGCTCAATGATACCCAAGAGTTCAAGAAACAGTTCAGGGAGAAGTATTGGTCCGAATCAACACAGAATGTGGTCCGCAACGATATCAGTAATGGAAGGTACGATACACAAGGAGGACACACGTTAAAATCTTACTTTCTGGGAAAAGTATGCTTAGCCAGAAATTTGGAACCCAAGATACCCGAGGAGTCGTTGGTAATACAACTGGGCTATCATTACGAAGACGCCATCCAGAAGGCCAGAAGACAAGGACAAATTAAAACAATTCAAGGGATGGTTAGTCTATTGGAGGACATGGAGAATGATAACCAGTATCGAAAGAACAGGATCACAAACCAAAGGTACAACAAGTGGAATGAACATAACAATACAACTAATTTCAATGTACCCTACAATCATCCACAAAACAATAACAGGAATAACTGGGGCCGAAATAATAATGATGATAATGCAGAACAAACATTCAATAGAAATACACAGCAACACCCTCCAAATGATCAGCCTCGTAGCAGAGGTCAACAAAACAATCATTCAGGGAATCAGAACAACAACAGAAACAGCCCAAATAATAATAACCGACCGAATGATAATTACCGAGGAGCTGGACCTGAACAACGTACCAACGGTCACCCCAATGACCATAATTACTATGGCAACCGGTATCATCCCAATTACCAGTACAACCGGGGACCCGGGGGTAATCAGAATAGAAACGACGACAGACGTCGGGTAAACTTCATCCGTGGACAAAGGCAAAATAACCAAAGAAGATATAGCCCGAACTGGCGTCCTAACTGTTATTACCAAGTGTCAAATAACAATAATAATCCATCAGCAGAGAGTAGGAGCAATGAACCACCTCGCAATGAAGATAACCAGAGCCCAAGGGATGAAAATGCACAAAACATACGACAGGTGAACAGTATGGTGGGAGTGAGATCCGGAAACGATAACCAAAGAAGGGATGCTCCATCCGGAAGTAATCAGGCCGAAGAAAATTACGACTGGATACCCTTCAGCAATGACCCACCGGAAAATTTCCGCATAGAATATAACAAAAGAAACCCACCGGAACTTTGGATTCCATCAAGAAGAAATGGAAATCGATCAAACACACCTCAGACAGAAAGGCAAGTCATGGACGAAGAAGAAGGGACGCCCGATCACTGGAATGCCTAATGAACCATGATCAATAAAACTTAAAATAATATCATCCAGAATAAGTGTGTCTATCAAGCACTTGAAGGAGTAGAGGTGCATAATAACAAAGAGTTGAACAAGAGAAGGAAATAATATAGGAAAGAAAAGGAGAAGTCAACTTACAACAAATATAAATAACAAGGTCCGGTGTATAGTAATATGAATAGAACAATTATGTATATCATAATAAACCGTATATAATCACAAAAGATAATGGTAATAATACTTACCAGATCAGTAATATCAATACAAGGAAAATCAAGGGAGTTTATAACCAAACTTCAATAAAAAAGTTTTACGAGGAAGAATAAAACCATTGTGAAATGAAACATATTTCAAAATTCCAAAAGAGATTGTAAGAGCAGCTTACTAACTTATTTAGATGATATATGCGGAACCATAAAAAGAATTAATATAAGTAGATAATAATGTAAGAAAAAAAAAACAAAGGAAACAGTTACACAAATTCCTTTTAATTTAAAGTAACTCGCAGTCTAATAAAAGATTGATATATGAAGTAAAAAGTGAGATAATAAGGAATAAGTTACACACATTCCTATATAATAAAAATGTAAGAAGCACAAACTTACAATTATAATTGAATCAAAAATAGCTAAAAAGGAATACGCTACAAACATTCCTTTAAGGTAAGACAATTAACTTACCAAAGAATTATCAAAAATGTTGAATACAGAATAAAATAAACAAAAATAAAATCAAGCTCAAATTAATGAGATAAATACTTGAAATTATACTGAATCAAAAGTATTATAAAAAAAAAAAAATTTAAAATTATACCTGGTACAAGGAGAGAGGGAGATTATGTATAAAACAAATATACAAATATGGCTAAAGCAGAATCCTGCTAAATGACTAAGAAAACAAAAATGTCTAAGACAATTAAAATGATCACAACGAGCATTGAAAATAAAATAATGAAAAGTGAGATATGACGTATGAATAAATATAAAAACAATCAAGTGTATGAGGAGATGATAGTGTATAGTTAAGGTATAGCGGAAGGAAGAATGAGTCGTATTGACAAAGTGATCTAAAAACAAACCACAAGGTGGACAATCCCAAATTATATTATGTTATTATTATTATATTATTATTATTATTAAGTCACAAGTTGACAAAGAAAGTATTTAAGATTGACTGTTGAAAAGTCCAGCAATCCAAATGAACTGAGTAGAGCAAATGTGCCTCTAGTCTCAGAAAAATGAGTAGTAATGGGAGAAACCAACTACTGTATAAAAGTTAGGGAAAAATTTGTGTATGAGGGAAAATGCACCAATGGAAATAAATAAAAACAGATCCAAATAAAATGGAATGAATTAAGTAAGAAGAGAAATGAAGAATGGAGAAACAAACAAGGAAGAGGAGGAAAAAAGTTATCTATAACTGATAATTTCATAAAAAACTATGCTAGTGTTTTATTAAAATGATCAATTTTAGAGGAGAGGCATTATGTAACGATACAATTAAGCCAAATCCCGTACCAGTGATAAAAAAGATAATTCTTGATATAAAAATACTTCATATAAAATAAAATGTTTAAAAAATGATTAAAATGTAAATATTTTGACACGACGTACAACGATATTACCCAACCCAAGTGATTGAGCCAACAACACAAACATAAAGAAGGGAACCACGTAACATACTTAAGAAAAATATGATAGACAAATCAATAATGAACACAGACTTAAAGAAGAACCAGAAGAAGAGAACAGATCCCTACAATTAAACGGAATTTAAACCAGAAGAGAAGAAGAGGAGAACCGAACCAAGATGAAGACTATTGAAGATGAAGACTATTGAAGATGAAGAAGAGGAAGAATGAAGAGGAGACAGGTTAAACCCAAGGGGAAACTAACACACATATAAAAGGGAAAGATAGTATACTTAAGGATAGAATACGGTCAATAAACCTCGAATAATTATGTATTAATGAAACCAATATTATTATTATCATTAATTTAACCTATGTACCCATTTTAAAGACAATACAATTGTAAAGCAATGTAATACAGAAAAAGTACACTAACACAGTCAGAAAGGTTAGATTTAACAAAACACAACTAACCTAATATTGTTAATAGTAAATATCATAATAAAACGAAATAGTGAGAAATGGTAGTAGAAAGTATAGGGATTACCCATTAAATAACACTAAATACAAAACAGTGAACCAAAGTGAAGTGCTTTAGTGAAGTGTAAATACCCTAAAAAATAGTGAAGGTGTATGTGAAACATTAAAAATATAATGATAAGTAAGGAGACACTTTATAAAACATTGATGAACAACCAATGATTGGAGTGACATTGTAAAAATTAATATATCTAGAAATAATTAGAAATAGTATTCCAAATTAATATAAAGGAAGCTTGTGATGTTATTCAGGGAGAAAGCCCAGACAAATAACTTGTGTTAACATGGTATGGTAGAATAGAATTAAAGTTTTGTTATTAAAATTAAGATTGCAAAGAATACAACACCCCATGTTGAAAGGGGAATTAACCTTCATAATTTTATGAAAAGTGACAATGTTTATCACTTTAGTTTGTAACAAAAGAAAGAAATCAATGTTAGAACTAATAATAACTCATGACTTGTAAAGAATAGTTGGTTCAATGTTAAAAGAGGAATATGACTGAAAGGAACTTACAGTCCATAAACCTAATTATTATATTTTAAAGGAAGAGTAATGAAAATGTATGTTGAATAGTAGTTAAAAAACAAACAAATAAGTGAAGCCCATCAGGCTGAATTCAAAATGTAATTTAAAAAGAAATACACCAAAAAACAATCATGGCTAATCTTGACTATGAAAACATCTAACTGCCAAAGACATTCAAAAGTAAATTGTATCTATTTCACAAGAAATCTTACTAATCTAAGACCAGTGAATGGCCAATAATTATATGTCAATTATTTTAAAACAGAAATATTATTGTAATAGTTTAATTTAAGAAAGATATGTTATTTATTAAATATCAAATAATTAGACTATAGTTAATGTATAACAGAATATGACCTTATGAGGTATCGTTGTAAACTTTGAAAGGAAAGAAAGATAATAGTGATGTCATTTATTACCCCAAAGGAATTATAAAGGAATAAAACCATTAGAAAATACTTAATAAATTTGAATAAAAATTCAAATATTTTAACAATGTCTTTAAAGGAGTAATTAACCAATCACAGAATTATGGTTACTATGACAACGAGACGTTGAGTGCTTATTTTCCGTTAAATTATAGAGACTCTGAAAAACGACGCGTGGGTAAGCGGCACGCAAAATTGGAACGATTGAAATTTTAATTTAAACAGTTACAAAAAGTCGAATCAGTGAACCAAGATGACCCAAGACAAATAGACGTCGATCTATAAAGAATTCACGATGTCCACGAACCAAATTAAATAAATTAATTAGAGAAAAACCCAAGACCAGATTGAAAAAGATGTTAGAAGTTTAAAACCAGCCCAAATTTGAACAATATTCAACTATCCTGATGATGACATTTCAACATGATATGAACTGATAAGTACCGAATAAATTCCTTAATCCCAAAACCCCAAATTACTTAAAATATTTTTCAAATGATAAAATTTCTCACTATTTAAAAAGTAGTATTTTCTTTCAAAGGTGTAAATGCATAATTTACTTACTTAAAAAACATTTCATTAATCAAAATATAACCTTATTTGAGAGCACAATTTTTGTAACAGAAATACGACACTACCGAACAAATTGTAAAAACACATTATAATTTCTAAGTACGTATAAGGTATGGTAGTGTACTTTTTTAATGTAACCAACGTTTATGTCTTATTTCATGATCAAAAGAACTCCAGATTTTAAACATAGTAATTTATTAAATCTGACTGACGCCATTTCGTCAAACGATAATGTTTTGAATCAATTTTGCCAACTCTGAGATATTTTGTGTTTCAAGCTCTAAGCCGGAGCCGAATGTTATAAAATTATTTATAATTCATTTGTCATATTTATTGATGACCAAATTTGTATTAAAAATACAGTACTGAATATTACTATCTTGTTATTTCATAGGATTTTGTAGAATATATGTGTGTTAGCGAGTTTTAAGCAGCAGCCAACTAGCGCTCATCACGAGTGGACGAGTCGACAACCTGTATAGCAGCGGGAACAATTCGAACGCCACAGCTGTCCATGCTAATACCACGTATTATCTTAGAAATTAACTATTTTAATTGTTTTAACAGAAACAATTTGGCGCCACCCGGGAATCGTAATCCCTATGAATTAACAGGTAGGTTGTACTGGTAACATTGACAACGCTACGGACTCCAGTAGTGACGTCGATTTATGTAACGACCAGTGTGAGGCAAACACACTACATTCACACTAATACACAAAATAAACAATTGTGATACATTTTAACAGGTATGACCTCGTTTACTCGTTACATATTGAAGAGCCCAACGAGGGGCTTTAAGGAACAAGGAAGTACACACCCACGTTTTAGCGTTACAATTTTCATTGGATTTGTTGTAGAGACTGTGTTGTTAATTACGAACTGTTTTACTGTAACAATTAAAGGTGTGATTAGTGACTTAATTGGTGTCTTGTACTTATTTTGTTTCCACTATACCTACGACGATCTAGTAGACCGTCGTAACAATATTTAGAAAAGCAATTTTATTACTAAATAAACTAACATTTATATTCTTGCACTTTTTTTTAAGTATATTTTATCACACCACTGAAATTAAAGCAACAAATATAACCGGAAGGAAAGGAATTTTGAACCAACAAGTATGTCTTCTGTTACCACAATGAAACATGCATATAACATGCACTTGGAAGTTAGACAACAACTTCCAGGGAAAGGTTTCAGGAAAATAATCCCCAGGAAGGTTTCAGAGAAAAACTTTTCAGCAGTTCTGAACACAGACAGACTTATTAGACTGAGATATCCTGAAAGATATTTTCAAATACAGTTTGGAATCAGCATACTTATACGTGATAAGTATGAACACACAATGGATGTTGGATGGTTATGGAGCCACCATGTCAGCATCCCGCTGGGCCAACCATGAAGTGTGTTCAATAAAAAATTGTGATTGCAAAGGGGATGAAGAGGAAATAAATAAAACTGAAGTAGTCGTAAATGATCAGGATTACTTATGAGGTCTGACAATAAAGTATGTACCACGCTGTCTATCTGCTGAGACACCACTTTACAGAAGTGCCCTATAGTTTATTTATGCCGTTACATGACGTCTCACAGCTATGTCTTTATCAATCAATACTGTTTTGTTTCCCACACAGTCTGTTGTGTTTGGATTCACTATCACTAGAATGACACTACGTGAAATTAGAGCAACAAAAAAGCATTACATCTGTTGTCAAATCTGGAAAAAACGGACATGAAATTAACAATATGCAAATACAAGTATACAGGGGTAACATTATAGAAAGACCATTTTACTCATTTTCAGAGTGACGAGAAGATGTTCCTGATGACAGCAGGTCGAGGTGACAGTAAAAGCGGAACTTTTGTAAGCACATCAGAGGACGTAAATGGTTTGGGAAATCTTAACATGATAAAGTGAATGCAAAACAGGTACTGAAACTGGAAAAGATAAAGGTACTGAAACTGGAAAAGATCTGAACTGTTTGCTAGCAAATCGTAGATCTTTCATCATGACAATGTTAGCTACTCACACTAGACTAGTCCGAGTTTTCGCATGAAAAAACTAGGTGTTTGAACATCCATCCTCTTTACTGGATCTGACCCTGTGTGATTTTGTTATTTCCCTAAAGACAAGGAAAAAATGAAAAGGGATGCAGGGACAATATCTTTGTGGTTAATGGATTTATTCAAGGCAAGTCAGTTTATGTCCATTACAGTTAACATGAAGGCCTGAGTGTCCCACTGGGAGCCCTGATGTAGTGAGTCTTCATTTCGTGTTCTGGTACTTAACAAAATGTCAAGTAACAATGTCCATCACTTCTTGTTTATCAGTTTATAAAGACAAGTACAGTAAACTCCCAATTATCCGCATAATACAGTGGCGTGATTGCCACGGATAACCAAATTCTGCAGATAAATTGGATAGCAATATGTAGAAAAAAGGCCACAACATAATGAAAATTGTTTATTAACCTTAGCAGTTTATTCAAACTGAAGCAATATAGTAAAACAGTGTTAAGACGGTCATCATGAAACCTCATGAAAACCGTGCATTTAAGTGTGGTATTACCTAGTTAGAAATATATTCAGAACGAAACTGTGTATCTAATAATCACATTTTTATGCAGTTTAAGTACTAATTCATATAAACTGACTTTTCATAAGAAGAAACTGTACTGGTAAATTGTCTTACATGTATAATCTACACTCAATATTTCTGAAGCTACTACCTATATACCTACAGAAGATATGTAGGCCTATAAAAAATCCGAGTGAACGTCTCCCACATTTTAATGTGTAGCGGGAGTAGATTCAGGAATTAATTAATGCAAATGTATGAATTAAAAAATGTCAGAAAAAAACATGTCAGTGAAATCACTGCTGACCTGTCGGCAAACAGCAAAGGTGGCGTTCAATGTTATGCAATTTTTCATATCCATTAACTAACCCAGTAGGGTACAACTGCTTTCAATTATACCGCATAAATATAAAGACAACGTACTGAGAAAATTAAATGTGCTTACAGTCACAGTAGAGTACATTTGCCCAGATGACTCATGGTACCAAGCTGCTGAGCGCCTAAACAATACTGTACCTGTTGGTGAGCAGTGACACAATCCGCCCCTCAGACATACGTTTGCATAACTTAAATAATTTTCATACAACATTGTTAATGATAATTAATAAAATAGCATATTAAGATTAGTGGAACAGAAGCTTTATTATCTGCTGAAATTTATTTCTGCTTTTTAAAAAAAATCCTCCGCTTGCTGAGGATAATCTGCAACATGGATAAACCGCTAGCGGATAATCAGGAGTTTATTGTATAAAGAAAACACAGATATAAGTAATGGACGTAGTGTTGACACAAGTTCATGATGATAAGACAAAGAAGTAGTTTACTGACGAAGTTTTTCACTACTGAAAGCTACTATTTTGTGACACGACTTTCTTGTCAGGAAGGAATCTGGAGCACTTTCACATAATTATCTACAGGACCTGCTGGGAATAAAAACTTTTCCTATAAACAGACCATGTTCCTGAAAATTAAAAACTGAGAAAGACTGGCTGGATTACTGGAATGTTTGGAAGAATATTTTATACCTTAAGGTATAAAAAAGGTGGAGGAATCTTCATACTAATGCTAGCAAGTTGTCTTTATGTCCATGCTGTGAATAATGAAGATAGAAGTGCAAAAAGGATAAACAGAATATAATAAAACAGACTGAACAATTCAGACTTTTGTCAAGGGCAACTAGACGGCAATGATACTGGGCTCATCCTGAGAGGAAGGGAGGAAAATCAGCATTCTGGACTTGCAAGATATCTGACATAGCTCTACGAAAGTGGATTTAAGAAGTATATATGGGCAAGGTGTGTCATACGCAACTTGTAGTACCCAGACTTGAAATGTTCAACAAAATGCATAAGGGTTGAGTGTGTATGGAAGCCAACAAAACAACTGATAACATCATCAAACTATTCTACAACTCGAGAGGTGGCAGGTGTGGAGAACTGAAAACTAAGTATCTCACCTTACTTTCAAACAACATTCATTTGCAGTGTAACACAAGTTTTGTCTCTCGACTTGTACTGGCTTCACAGTCACAGTATAATGTGAGCCTTTTCAAGTTCTAGAGAATTGACATAGACAACTGACACAGGATGTCCTGTCCTATATGGGATGATGGAAATTGATTCATATAGCCGTAGCTGACTATTTTATGAAATGGGTGGAAGGTAATTTTAGCTTCAATTTATTAATTTCTGCATTTATACTGTCCACTCAACATAAATATTAAAAAAAAGATAACCTCACACGGCTGCCTGCCATTAAAAATTAAATGCTACCTAGTCTGATACGTGAACAACGTCGAAAGTGCTTATCAAAAGCTATTTTCCCAATGTAGATGGCAATATTTTGTTTCCTGGCTAAATATGTTTATCTACTAATGCAAATTTATTATTTTTAATAAACGTTTTACCTCACAGATATAGCAATCCACATGAAAATCCTTATCCATTGACACAACTCGTACAGTTTCCTCTGTTCCCTGTCAACAAACATTAATGTTTTGTATTAACTCTAAACGTCCATGCTGAGACCACAAATAAATTGTTACATTCCCATCTTTAGTAATCTAAGAACAGTTTTTCTGTGCTATTCTCTCTCTCTCTCTCTCTCTCTCTCTCTCTCTCTCTCTCTCTCTCTCTCTCTCTCTCTCTCTCTCTCTCTCTCTCTCTCTCGCACACCATTCAGGCTTGATGAAAAGTTGCCCTTTATACATAATGTACATTATTCCTGACTTCATTGGCTCAAGAAGTGATTTAGTCAAATTTACATGTTCCTCCTTTTATAGTTCACATTAGGCAAGACTGCCTGTTCCTTCTGCATGTGTTTAATTTTTTTGTAATCCATGGCTTTGAATCCCCACTCCAATTAATTTTAATGGTTAAAAGATTTGTCTACACATGGTTTAATTTGATGGACCTGTCGACAACTAGGGCAGTTTGCTACAAGAATGGGGCCAAAGAAGATATTATATCCTTATCACGTCTATCCGTTACGGAAGAAAACAGCTCAAAAATTTAGCCTCTTGTTACTCACGTGATAAAGAAACTAGTAAATATCTAACTGGTTTTCATAAAGTTATACAATCTCATATATAAAAATCTACTGATTTTTGTAAAATCAATAATAACAGAACTTTCAGTAGAAATTAAAATAATTTTTCACTGGAATTATATTAAAAAATCTTACGCACATCAAAAATAATAAAGGAAGAAAAATTCTACCCAAATAATCACAAAAATTATAATTGAATTATATAACAAAAATTGTATTATTTCATTACAATTATAAATGAAATAATTGTAACTAAACTCAATTGAAAAATAATTATTCTGGAGAACTGCTGATTTGGGGAAATACAAGGGATAACATCGATCTGAAGAGTTCTTCTTACCTAGAATATCATGGCATTATTCACCATTTATTTATCCTCTTATGAGGTAGATTGTAAAACATTAGGACATTAAGTCCCGTAAAAATAAAATAACACTACAAAGTGTCCTATATTTATGTATAAAAGTATTTACATCCTTACTGAGATAGATATCTTTTGAATTGGTTGTAGAGTGTGTTCGCAACATTGGCAAGATCCATTAAAATGATGAACAGAGTTATGACAGTGAAAACAAAGAAATTTTCTGTCGTAATATTACTGCCTTTATGGTTAACGCAGATGTTACGAATATACTGGATCTGATCTACCTGTGAGACTTTGACTTCGATATCTATCCGTTATGTTAACTGTGTACTTATTGTATTCCTGTTACTTGTTGTGGTGGTGTTTTATATACAGTCGACTCCCTCTAATCCGGACACCTCGGGACCGGATCCCTGTCCGGATTAAAAAATTTCCGGACCATCCGGCGGTTTTTTACTTATGTAAATTACAACCTGTAATAGCGTACCTATATTTATAAATCACATTTTAAGACAATTTTCAAGTGTACGGAACACAATTTTAGGTTCATAAAATTGTCCCAAACGAATAAACTTAAACCTAAAACTAATGAAAAACTTGGCTTTGCAATATTAAAAGAAATCTGTTATTTTCTTCTGCTTCTTTACTTCAACTGTTTTCTTGAAGGCATAATCACGCCACTTCCTTAGAAACATAACATCCACAGCTGATGCGCCAGGCTGTTGTTCGACGTAGGTAGTTGCCAGTTCCAGTGCTGCCCTACCCTCTGCATGAGTCAAAATTCCCACGCCATTTCCCGCTTCACTATCACCTTCGTCGTCGTCTTCTTCTTTTTCTTCCTCTTGACGAAGGACTACATCGACGATTTCGTCATCATTCAGGATTTCATTAGCCAGTTCATCATCAGCTCGCGAAATCCATTCCACAACGTCATTCTCATTAATACTAGCAGAATCAGGCAGCCGTTGTAAATCCTTTAAAATTGAGTGGCTGTCATCAGGTTCAGTTGCATGAATATTTAACCCTATTGTATTTGGGTTGTCTTCTTGTCTCTTCTCAACGAGAGTTTCAACATCTGGCCACAATTTTCTCCAGGATTTGGTAAACGTAGATGATGGGATTTCATCATACGATTTAGCAGCGATATAAATGACGTCCTTAATGTTAATTGTCTTGAGCGTCTGGATGAGACCTGCATTGTCATTACCATCCATCTTATCCAAAATTTCTGAAAGAAGCTTCCTCCGGCATTTTCTCTTAAAGCATTCGATTACACCCTG
Organism: Magicicada septendecula; assembly: GCA_034769895.1. Classification (NCBI taxonomy): domain Eukaryota; kingdom Metazoa; phylum Arthropoda; class Insecta; order Hemiptera; family Cicadidae; genus Magicicada; species Magicicada septendecula. The sequence continues at coordinate 62,454,540 of CM068371.1, read as the reverse complement.
GTCCATGGGCTGTGCGATACTTGTTACATTTGGAGGCATATATAAAAGCTTGATGTCACTGTAACTATCACATTCGAGACCTTCCTCTGGATGCGTAGGGGCATTATCAAGCACAAGAACTGCTTTTACTGGCAATTTCAAGGATGTCAAATGTTCTTTTACAGACGGAACAAATTGAGCCACGAACCACTCCTTAAACAAATAAGAATCCATCCAGGCAGACTTTTGTGACCTGTAATACACTGGAAGGGAAGATATGTTTAAGTTTTTGAATACTCTGGGTTTGGCCGACTTTCCAATCACAAATAGCGGCATCTTGTGTCCCAGTTGCGTTTGAGCATAGTGCAACAGTGATCCTTTCTTTATTTACTTTAAAGCCCGAAGCAGACTTTTCTTGAGGAGTGGCACAGGTTTTATTAGGCAAAAGTTTATAGTTAAGCCCGGTCTCATCGATATTGTACACTTGTTCTGGGGTTAGTTTTTCACGCTCAATGATACGCTTCAATTTTTCAGAAAAATCATTAGCTGCCGGTTGGTCTGCTGAAAGCTTCTCCCCGCAAACTCCAAGGAAACGCACTCCATGCCGTTTTTTCCATCTCGTTAGCCACCCATCGCTTGCCGAGAAGTTTCCTTTTTCCCCAAGTTTTGAATGAAGAATGACGGCTTTTTCTTTCAAAATCGGCCCATTTATAGGAGTCCCTCTTCTACGTTCCTGCATGAACCACAACCATAATGCGTCATCAACAAGTTCATGGTGTGGTTTTTTCAAGGTAGATCGAGTAGAAAGGACAGATTCGACTTCAATTTGCATACAAAAATCCTCGATCGATTTTCTGTTTTTCCGCCAATCATAAACTGTGCTTTTCCCTACATTAAACTCCGTACAAATACTTTGCACTGATTCACCCTTATCTAAACGTTGTAAAATATTAAGTCTGTCTTGCATTTTAACCGTATTATGCTTCCGTTTTTCACTCATTTTTGAGAATTTTACTGTCAAATAATCAGAGTTACTGAAACTACAATTTCACCTAACAAATAAACTCACTTATAATAACATATGTAACTCACATTGAAAATTATTAAAACACACAACAATATCAGTACAGTAGTAATTAGTAAAAACAGCTACAGTACACTGTATGACGATCCGGAGCAAACGCAATCGTAAGCCGAACTGAGGATCTTTGTTTACATGTAGGCCGGAAATAAACAGACACGCTCAATCCTGTCGTTTTCGGCCGTGAGAAACCCGGCGCGCGCTGATGACTCATTTCCAAGAAGTAGTCCGGACCATCCGGCGTCCGAACCATCGGAGTCCGAACGAGAGGAGTCGACTGTATGTGTAGAATTTCACCCATATCTTCTTTGTTATGTTGATGTTCCCCTTAAAATACACCCTGGTTACATACTGTTCTACGCACTCTGATCACATCAGAATACAGTCATTCTGATTCCCTGTTAGATAGAAATCTTCAAGGAGGGAAGATAACTGTAAGGGATGGGATTGCTTTAAGGGGAAATGTGGTGGCCATCAAAATTTAAGATGTAAGAAATTATGTTATTAAACAAATTAACTTAATCATTATAAAAATAATAACACTGCCAACGCTTTTATTTAAAGGTATAATAAACCTTGTACCATTTATGTTACAGAAAACATTTTCTTTCATTTTAATTTATTGTTCATAAATCCAATCACACACACACACACACACACACACACACACACACACACACACACACACACACACACACACACACACACACACACACACACACACACACACACACACACACACACACACACACACACACAGAGTCTACACATACCTCAACAGGAGTTATTCCCTTTCCACAAGCTGCACACTTTGGTGCGAACATTCTGAAACAAAAATCCAAATCTAAGCATTTTATACTCAGTACAAACACTTTGTCCTATAATTCTATACTCTTCGAATAAACTGTAACAGTAGCATGCCATATGAACTCTTGAATTTAAAAAAAAATAAATTTTTAAATCTAAAAAAGCCATTTTATTATCAGTGGAAAAAAACAGTGAAAAATGATTTAAAAAATTACTGTATACTGAAGAAGGAGATAAGAAAAATAAATAAGAGAGGAATGTAATGAATGGAAAACCAGAGTGTCTTCTTATATGATACATTCCTGCTTTACAATGATGGTTTAACTTACAGTAGAGTCTTGATTAACCGAGGTTCCGTATTATCCAAGCCTAAACCAGAAAAAATTAAAATAAAGAATTTGCCGACCTACTTTAATTGGCACCTGACTGTACGCGAGTTTCTTAACTGCGTGAGTCTTTGCCGACCTACTTTAATTGGCACCTGACTGTACGCGAGTTCCTTGATCGCGTGAGTCTTTGCTGACCTACTTTAATTGGCACCTGACTGTACGAGAGTTCCTTGACCGCATGAGTCACACCCCCTCCCTTCAGCTCCCCACTTCTACCCGCTTTTGTTTGATCCCTTTCAGTTGTCTGAACTGAACAAGTGTCAACCAGAGTCAGTGAAGGGTTCATCTGTCCAGTGATTGTTAAAAGTACAGTAATGAGTGCGAAAAGGAAACGCGTTGTTCTTTCTCTGAAAGATAAGCTTAATGCTATTAAATGTTTGGATCGGGGTGAAACCTTAAAAAAAGTGGCAAGTGATTTGGGTGTTGGTGAAGTGACTGTAGGCGACTGGAGGAGAAAAAGGGCACAGATTGAAGAGTGGGTGACTCAGTGCGCTCAATCAACGGGAGGTAACAATGTTGTAAAAAATAGGAAAACAATGAAAAATGGTGATTATGAACAAACATCGGAGACGTTGTTTTAATGGTTCCAGCAGATGAGAGATAAGGGTAGTCCGTTATCTGGTCCGATGTTACAAGCCAAAGCCTTAGAGTTTTTTACGCGTTTCAAGATGAAGAAGAAGAATTTACTGCTAGCATAGGTTGGCTAGATCGTTGGAAGACGCAGTATGGCGTAAGGCAGTTAAAAATTTCAGGCAAGATTTTGTCGGCCGATTCAAGTGCAGTTGATTCTTTCGTAAGTAAATTGGATGGAATAGTTAAGAAAACCAAATTAAGACCGCAGCAAATTTACAATTGTGATGAAATGGGACTCAATTTCAAAATGTTACCGAGCAAGACTCTAGCAGCTAAGCAGGAACAATCAGCTCCCGGTTACAAAAGAAGCAAGGAGAGAGTTACAGTTCTAGTGTGTGCTAATCAGTTTTTATAGCGGCGACCACAAACTTAAACTTTTGTTGATAGGCAAGGCCAAAAAACCCAGGGCTTTCAAAAATGTGAACATGGATAATCTTCCGGTAAAGTACACAAACCAAAAAAACGCTTGGATGGAATCTTCAATCTTTAAAACTTGGTTTTTTGAGCAGTTTGTGCCAAGTGTAAAAAATTCTGTGATGAAAAAAATCTTCCAAATAAAGCTCTTCTCCTTCTGGACAATGCGCCCACTCACCCAGATGAATGCGAATTGGTTAGTGGTGATATAAGAACTGTTTTCTTGCCCCCTAACGTTACCTCTTTAATTCAACCCCTTGACCAAGGGCTCTTAGAAAATCTAAAGCGCCATTACTGGCAAAGACTGTTGAAACATTTGCTTGAGGACTTAGAAAATGATCTAACCGTTGTCGAAAGCCTAAAGAAAATGAACCTCAAAGATGTCATTTACTGGTTGGGCGAGTCATGGAGTGACGTGAAAGAATCTACACTGAAGAAAAGCTGGAAAAACATCACCCCAAAAAATGATACCACTAGGCCAACTGAAAACTGACGAAAAAGACGATTCATATGACGAAGATGATTTGCCCCTAAGCCACCTTTTAAATATGCTTCCAGTTACAGAAACAGTCACAGAGAAAGATGTAAACGACTGGATGAACGACGACGAGCAATGTGAACTTTCTGACGAGGCTATTGCCAATGTAGTGTCACAAAATAAAAACAGTGACGACGAAGATGACGACACATCAACCGAGGGAGGCCTGGAAAGCAGAATCAGTCACACTGAGGGTTTGAGTGCTATCAAGAAGGCACTACTCTACATAGAACAACAAGATGACACGTCACCAGCTGACATCATTATGTTGCGGCGTTTGCGCAGTATGGCGTCCAAGAAGTGAGGCAGTGCAATGAAACAAGACTGTTAAAGATTTTTTTCAAAATCTGTAAATCAATGATTTTCAAGTGTGTTTAAGGTATGTACTGTAATGTAAATAATGTTTAGTATATATTAGTCCTTTCATCGTACAGTACAGTAATACAACTGCTATTTTTGTAATTTGATCTCATTTTTCTTGTAAAATAAACTGGAGTACTCTGCCAAGAAATAACTGTTTGCAGTACTTTTTTAAACGTCCTGTTAGCCCTAACACGATTGAAACAACAAAGAGTTGTCTCCTTATTGCTACTAAAGTAATTATTTTATGTATCTCAAAGTAGACAACCTGTTTTCTTATTCTATCCGTGTTATCCGAAATTTTGGTTATCCGAGGTTGCCGCGGTCAACATTAACTCGGTTAATCGAGACTCTACTGTACTTGTAAACATCAATAATGTTCACATAATTATATACAGTGTACTGGTGTAGTTCAATAACAATTATCTCCCAACATTAATGCACTCAACAAATCTCAATTCTTGTTCAAGACATTCAGCCCTTGGTTTTCTACAGTCATCACACCTGAATTCCTAAGTACTTAATTAATTTTCATTACATTTCCCTTTTTCCATGATTAATATATTGTTATGACAGTCTACTTGATCATCGTAGGTACAGTGGAAAACAAATAGAAGACACCAATTAAGTCACTACAAGAGTCTCTACAACAAATCAAATAATAACTGTTCACACGCCATAAAATGTTAACTAATATTAAAACACAATTGTATTACAATATTACTGCCCGATTATAAAATGCCACACTTCACTAATAACCACTTGAACGTACGCAGTAATATCACCCAATAATAACTTGAACCGCACTGTAAATATATCTTGCAAATATACTGAAAACTAAGGCCGCTGCCGCCTTGTATTTATACATCCATGCACAGACCAGAAGATTCCAAACTGCGTCTTAGCGCCAGTGTGTATGACGTAATTAATTGCGGCCTTGACACAGTCTGCGCGGCTGGCGGCTTCCAGAAAAATTTCGCGAATGCATCGAGAATCATGTACACCGCCGCATTACATTCTGTATCCCTCTGGAACGTTCAATAAACACGTAGATTGTTCTGTGATGTCGTAACACTGCCCCCTCCTTAAGCCTGTTTGTCCTGAACTGGCAAACCGTCTCTGAAGTAATACTTAGCTAGGCGATTAAGGTGGACGTCCTTCCGAAAGATAATTCTCCGGTTCTTCGAATTCAGTCTCGTGTGATCCGAACATCACATTCCCAGGAATGCGAGTCTTTCGGTCAACCACTAGTTTTGCTGGAATCACTCCCGTTGCGTCATGTACTGATGACCTAAACACCACTGGCTGATCCAAGTTTGTTTGGTTCTCATCAACAACCTCTTGCATAACCTCATCGTCAGCCAGTTTGCCCTCGGGCGCTTCTACCAGCTCAGGAACAAGCAAGAGTTTTGTCTCGACACCCATATTGGCTTTCCAATCACTTCTTTTGTCGTTACACTTATTTGTATTTCCTCTGATAGTTCTTCCTCCATTTCCGCTTGCAATAGGGAGGGTTCCTCTTGACCAGACCTGTTGACTTTTTCTTTGACTAATCCCACTCGCTTAATCGAATGGTTGGTAGACCCTGTCATTTTAGTAATGCAAAGCTTTATCTTCTCTTGGCCAACCTTCAGGGCATTCTCTCTTAAGTCCACAACAAATCCATAGGCATTTATAATGTCCGTGCCAAGGATCACTTCATCGACAATGTCTGCAACGAGCATTTGGTGGCTAAACTCGAGAAGACCCCGGCGTACACGTACGTCTACCTTTCCTAGCACCTTGACGGGGCTTCCAGTCACAGTCTGTATTGTACAAGAGCTAATTAGACGCTGGCGGTTGCTGACTAAGTCTGGGCGCACAATGGATGCTGTTGCACCCGTGTCAACTGTAAATGATGTTGGTTTACCTTCCGCAAATCCATTAACGATCAAGTTTCCACTGGTCTTATGGAGCGTGGAAACTGTGTGCTGTTCTGAGGCTTTACTTCTCCAATTGGTGCGATCACTCTCTTCTCTCGGTATCTTCTTCTCCCAACAGTCTACCTGTAGGATGACCACGTTTTCCACAGTTGAAACATTTCGGTCTTCTGTCTTTATCCCATCGTTCAAATTGTTGCAACTCTCTTGAATTTCTGAATTGTTTATCCGACAAGATTGTTTTTCTGCACCCATTGTAACGCCAATGTGATACAGGGATCTTCTGACTGCAATGTGATGGCACAAACCCATTAATGTAGCGGGACGCTGACTTGGCAGCTTCAAACTCTAGGGCGTGAACAAGAGCTTCTGAGCTATTTCGGTGTCTTGCCATTCGTAACACTTGCTGAAATTCACAATCTCTGATGCCATCAATAAATGTCTGCACCGCAAACCTTATTCGAAAATCTTCTGGTGCTTTAGGATAGGCCAATCTAATCAGTCTGTCTATACTTGCTTCAAACTCGTGAAGACTCCCCGGAACGTTGTCGTCTTGTTCTCAACTGAGCGTAGTACACATCTCGCAAATGTTTATCACCGTACCGTAATTCTAGAGCTTTTATCAACTTGGCATAGATGTTCTGGCTGTCAGGTGGCACTTTCTGTAGTAATTCTGCCGCGGGTCCTTTTAACGGAAGAAGGAGTGAGACTGCCTTGTCTTTCTCTGTCCAATTATTTGCGCATGCAGCAGGTTCAAATTGGCGGAGGTACGTTGTCCAGTGATGCTTCCGTCAAAGGTTGGAGCTTTGACATGAACTGTCCCTACTGCAGGCAAAGTGACTTTCTCTCTTAACTTATTTTCTGCGTCTTTTTCTGTCTTTATTTTTGGTATAGCTGTTCACAAAGTTGGTTTAGTTATATCTTCAGGCACTGCACCACTTCACTTTTAATTTGTTCTCTTATGTTTGCCATTGAGTTTTCTACTGCAGATATTTATTTGACACGGATTCTTCTATGACAGACATTTTTGTAGACATCGATTCTTCTTTGACAGATATTTTTGTAGACATTGATTCTTGTACTTGCGATATTTTAGTAACTTACTTATTAAGCACACCTCGTAGGAGACCCAATTCTGCGGTACTGTGTTCTTGCATCTGTTTCTGCTCCTGTATTAATGCTTTGATGTCTTCTGTTTCACACTTCCGTTCCTCTATCTCCTGCTTACGTTTTTCATTCTGTTGTTTTTCTGCTTCTTCTGCCTCCTCTCTGCGTTTCTCATCCTGTCGTTTTTCTGCTTCTTCCTGTGTCTGCCGCAGCAGTGTTTGTAAAACTTCCATCATCTGACTGGCATTCATGTTTACCGATTAATTACGAATTACACTCGTCTTGTACAAAGTGTCCACTGTTTCCACTGTTAACCGTTCTATCCCAGTTCTGACACCACTGTTACGACGATCTAGGTACAGTGGAAAACAAATACAAGAGACCAATTAAGTTACTAATTACCAGCTTTAATTTTCACAGTTTAAAACAATTCGTAACTAACAACACAGTCTCTACAACAAATCAAATAAAAATTGTTCACACGCCATAAAATGTTACTAATATTAAAACACAATTGTATTACAATATTACCGCCCGATTATAGAATGCAACACTTCACTAATAACCACTTGAACGTACGCAGTAATATCGCCCAATAATAACTCGAACCGCACTGTAAATATATCGCAACTATACTGAAAACTAAGGCCACCGCCGCCTTGTATTTATACATCCGCACACAGACCAGAAGATTCCAAACTGCGTCTTAGCGCCGGTGTGTATGATGTAATTAACTGCGGTCTTGACACAGTCTGCGCGGCTGGTGGCTTCCAGAAAAATCTCGCAAATGCGTCGAGAATCACGTACACCACCACCGCATTACATTCTGGATCCCTCTGGAACATTCAATAAATATGTAGATTGTTCTGTGATGTCGTAACAATATTATCCTTTCTGCCTTCTGAATTATCTATTACACTAGTTTGGCCAAATTCAAAGTTAGCCTCAAATGTTCATATTCTCTCTAATCTCCCTTGCTATATACTGCACAGTCTTCATATGTGCTACCAGAACTATGATAATCAGCCGACATAGTGTACACTCTGTTGTAATGTCATGTAATCAGTTACTCATTCCATCATAGCTTCTCTTTTCATTTTGCTAAAAGAAAGTTTGTGATGTACAAACTCATCCCTATGGTTTTACTTAAAACAGCTGATGTCATTTTAATTACTAAATTTTATTGGTGCTACTTGATTTCTATGTAAATGTTTAAAATTTTCATAAATGTTCCACTATAGATAAATGAAGTGTTATATAAGTGAAACTGATCTAGGAAATTATTCAGAAACAACACACATGAAATATGTTGAGGTTGCTTGTGCTTGTAAACAGGATGTTTATGGGAAATTGGCAGTTACCTAGGAACTAACACTTAAATATGAACTGATAATCCTGTGTGTTAGGCCTGCAATAAGAATTGTCAACTTAACAAAGAAACTGTATTTTGAATTCAGAAATGGCACACGAATGTCAAACTGTTCTTACACAAGGTATGACGTTATATTAACGAATTTAACTTACAACATGTGTCACAGAGTAACTTGGTATAAGAGTGCTGAAAAATAATGAAGGTCCTCATTCTTGTGATATTCACTGGCCTTATTAAACAATATTATATTACATATTATACTTACAATATTACATGTTATAATACATATTTTTAATAAATCAGACATATTTTACTATAGTTAAATGTTGATTACGTATAACAACTGGGAAAATTAGGTGATGAATTTGAAACCTAAGGAATACGTATTGTAGGATACTTCAGCTTCAAGCTTTTTCTCTTTGTACTCTTACTGATACTGGAATTACAAAATCTTCCATATAACTTATCTTCCATATAACTTAACATCATTTTGTTAATCCAGAATCACCCACTGCAGACTTTCAAGCATTTACAACAGGCTTCTTTAAATTATAACTACTATTACTTCAACTATCTGTTAAAATTATACATTAACAATACAGACATCAGCTATTATTTCTGTTATACAAATGGTTCAGTTTGAAAATATTTACTCTAACAGAAATATTTTAAAGAGAAATAACGACAAATCTGTTCTGCAATTTTAAAACCATCTCTGCAGGATACCATGGTAAAGTTCAACATTTTGTATGTGACTGTTGCCACATTTACCTGATTGTAAATCAACTCTAACTTTTAAGACAATTCCCAATTTGGGCAATGTTCAAATTAGAAAATATCAGGCATAAAAAAAAAACATGAAATTATCTTGTCAAAGATTTACAAAGTATATTCACACATACTTGACAAAAATTATGACTGGAAATAATAGTTACATTTGCATAATAGTAAATATCCACACTTATATTTTCAGTTTGTAATAATATTAACAAATACAAAAACCAACAAACTCTACTACTGTTCATTCATTGTCACTCTTTAACATTATTCTCACTCTCGTTGTCTGCACCAGTTCCCATAAATACAACCTTCAGCTCCATACATATCCATGGCACTGGATAACACTTTTTAAATCTCATACTATATCTTGAAATTTTATCTGATGCTAAATTGTTTTAATCAATTAAAATATATGAGGCTTTTTAACATTGCCTTTAGGGGATAAAACTATACTCGTCACTATTGTAACCTATCACATCTAACCTCTCCATTTCTTTTAACAACTTACTGTTACATCTAAAGTATGAAACTGTGATGTCATCCTCCAAATATAACAACAACATCTGTACTTAAGTTAGTTCCACAAGTTTTTAATTTCTGGAATCAAGTGTCCCTTGAATGCATTAAAGGAAAGCACACCCCGCCCCTTTGTTTCAGTAAGTCTACTGGCATTCTGTTCCATACCACATCAACTGTGTTGCCTTTCATCCATTTTTTTGGATTCTGACTACAATTCTACTTGACAAACTTTCCTTGCGCATATTTTCTTTTTTAGTAACAGATATGGTGGTATGAATGCTAATAATGCTACCCTTCCTGTTATCTCTTAATATGATTGTAATTCTCAACTTTTCACAGTCTGTTACTTCAACTCTCACAGACCATGCCTCTTTTAAATGAAAGTAGAATTTAATAGCAACTGAAAAAAAAACTGGATTTTCATTGGAACTCCCAATTTAGCTTAAAAGGTTTTTATTCTTTCATACCTGCTTAACAAATTTTTGATATGCAAGAAGTTTTTCGTCATATGCTTTAGGAAGTTTATTAAATTGATGTTATTTTACCACAAAATTTGTGTAAACTGCTCCCCGTGAACTCCTGGTTTGGTATGCCTACTCTTCCTGCAGTTGCTTTACATAGACTGGTTTCCAACCACTCTGCCTTTGAGTATGCACAAAGTTTACAACATTATCTTCAACTCCTTGGAATTGTCTGTTATGGCAATTTTGTTGTATTCTTTGCATTTTACAGTTTCTGTTTCACAAGAATCCAGCAAAGAATATTTAGGATCTGATATGCCAAAAAGCATTATTTCGTTAACTCATACTCACATATATCAACAATACAAATACATAAATATGTGAATAATATGTACTTTTGGTACTTACCACGTGTTTGTCACACTTCCTGTAGGCACACGCTACCCACATGTATATTAGTTTTATACCCAGGGTCCAAAGTTCTTTAAGCGAAAGTGCAGAAAACAATCGGGTTGTATGACATAATAAACGAGTTGGCATTTTAGAGTTATGAAATTTGGTTTAATTACTGCATTTTGATGATCATTCAATTTACAAATGGTGGCTTACACCACACCCAACATGGCGGCCCTTTTCTTCCACTCTTTATATATAATCTGTTTTACAATATTTATTTTCTCTACATGTGTCTCATATCAGAATTAGTTTTTACTGCAGTATTTAATTTTAATTTAACATTATCACACTAAAAGATCTTTTTAAAACACAAACCAACGGCTCTTTTAAAAGACGTGGCAGGCCCGTTCACTCACGCTCTCTCTCTCTCTCTCTCTCTCTCTCTCTCTCTCTCTCTCTCTCTCTCTCTCTCTCATCACATGGTTAATAATTTTGATTTGTTGCGATTTATAGTTCAAATTTTGTTTATGAGCTCATTCTTTGACAAAATTTACTGAAAAAGTGCACTTCCCTGACTGTAGAGGTTTCCAGATTATGGGCGTTCCATGGCTAGTCTGATGTTCGACGTGCTGATAAACTGATCGTCTGGCTGTTGTCACCGAAGCTACATTATTAGACTGTTATTAAATTTAGATATATTTTTTCTGCCTTTTACATTTTTGATTAATTATAAACACTTTTACTGGCCCACTTTGTACCAGCACACTTTCACAACGTGCTCACTTCATGACGACTTGTAGTTGACTGGGCCGACATCTTTGTCGTATTGTCGACAGGTGGTGGGGATTAATTGGGATCAACCCTTTGTTCGAGACAGCTGACGGCATTGTTTCTAGTCATCACTATGACGTGTGTCATAATTTGTTATAACAATTTGCTTTTGTCGATCAGCACAGCCATCGAATACGTTTTGTTTTGCACGTACGTTCTTGGCCTTGAGATGAATCGTACCGATGAACTGCGTCGTTTCTTTAAACAAGGGGGAAGTTGACCTAACCAGGTTTTATATGCATAAATACAATAAAAGAATACAATAGAAAATCCTTGCATCCCATAATTATAAAAACAGGCTGTTTCTCCTGTTACAAAACCCCCTCAATGAAAGGTTTTATGCCGAAGCATAAAAACTTTCATTGACCCATTCACACTTCCTAAAGGGATCAGCCCAGATATGTCGCCACAACCCCCTGTAGTGTTACTATAAAAGAAAAATTTACAATCACTCACCCTTGGTCCAATGATGATAATCGTACCATCTGACCTTACTGGACTTCTCAGGAGAGATCCCAACACCATAAGGCCATTAGGCACTTAACGCTCCTGCTCTGACGCACCGGCCAGCTCAGGACCGCCGTCACAACACCATCAAACTCTGAAACATGAAATACAAAATTTTAAAATAGTGGCCTTATCTATCTCCATATCCACAACTGATATGTCTCCCCTTAGATGCATTGGTTTGTGTTTTGAGTCGTTGGTTTGCTTAACTTAAAATTCTCCCCTAATAAAACAAACAAGATTTAAAACAGAAAATCCACTTCTCTTTTCAACACTCCTACATTTATCAAGATTTCCTGACTCCAGACAATATTATTTATCCTCTTTACCACAAAAAAATATATTCTTATCCTACACCTAACACATAAAACAATTTTCAAAAGTAACGACTAATCATCTTCATTACATAAACACAAAAAATATAACTATTATGGCAAACACTTCAAATATTTTAAATTTCCTTTACTCAACTTTCTTTATTTTTACATATCTTTGCAACAGAATCAAACTATATTTTTTGTTCAAAACCATTTCTAACCTTATCCTTTTTAACATGTCAACATTTGTTACCGTCGCTACCCCTGTAACAACCTCCTAACCGCACACACTATTGTACCCCCACTGGACTGTAGCGCCCAGGTGCCTTCACAAAGACTGAACTGGTGGAGGAATTTTGTCATCTCCTTGTCTTTGCTTCAGCATTACATTAGAAAAAGTAGTTAGATATCATAATATCTATAAGTTACATAATTATACGCCCATAGTGCGGGTCTATCACCATAATAAAACATAATAAACATTGAACATCAAACATTAGCACTGTTACATTTACATTACATAATTCACATTTAAATAACTTGTACCAAAACTTTATAACACACTACGGCTTCAACTTTCTATTAACTTTTATTATTTAACATTCATTTATCATTAGATTCTATACAAAAAAATTTCAAATTTATCATTTACCTTTCAGTTACCTACCTTCCTACCATGAATTTTCTTTTTCTAACCTTTCCTCAATCCTTATCTAGTTTGGGTGACTCTCTATTATTCACTATTATCTATATCTTATTTTGGCATTTGTCTATGTAACCTTACTACCCCTTTTTTCTAACAACCATTAACATATTATGACACCAATATCTCAATTATAACTCCCTTCACTAATTCCACTTACCTCTGGCACCGCTCGTCTTTGTACTAGGATGTGTGTTCCCTACCTGGCCATACACATTCCTAACCTTTTGCCCTCCACCAAATATCGGCAAACACTCTAACCCAAATTGCTCCGCCTGCCACAACGCCACACGCTGGTCTCTTGCCACGCCGCACGCTGATCACTCCTTACACCACTACCCTTACTACAAAATATCATCATCAACAAATATATTTACCATTCACATTACTCACCTCTCTATATATAATCACTAACTACTGTGTTCCTAAAATATCTAACACTCTCTTTGTATATTATCTGTATCTCAACTTCTTATTTATCTAACTCCCAATAACTCTGCTTAACTAACCTGCCTTATTGATCATTATTCCCCAAACTCTTTTATAACATTTCACCTTTCTGTGATCCTTGACAATTGCATTAGAAAATTCATCCCTCACCTACTAATAACAATACATCTCAATATCCAAATATGTTACATGCTTACTCACTTATTATCCATTAGAATCTAAACTCATAATATCATTTAAAATCATCATCAAACTTTCTTCAATTATTTAAAATTCTACAGTACATGGTTTACAAAAAATATACATACAATACCTAACATCAAGAATACACAAATACATTGACATCAACACACAAAAAATATACAATCCAAATTATCATTTAATCATTTACCAAAATCAGTTTATAAAACAGTCCATTTCAAAAACACTGTCACATATTTAAATGTTCATTAACACAATAAAACATCTATCCTCCATCGTCAAACAATAGTCTTATCTTCGGTCTGTACAATTTATTTTTTATTAAATACATTATATTAACATCATTAATATAATACACATTTAAATTCTTATATTTTATAAAACCAGCATAATTAATAGGGTTATTCCCTATCAATTCATCATACAACTTGTCACGATTGGTTATTGTCCTGTCACCTCCAGTATAATTAGTCACCACTAGGTATGTTATAAAGTCATTATTTTCATTATGATCTTCTCCTATTTCTGTTTCACTACAAGGCAGGTTCTTATTTTTATTATACATCATCTCTACTCCTAACTTTTCCATAAATTCTTCATACTTTCTACTTATCTTAAAAATCTCTATTTCTCTCTTTCTCTCACCATATCTCTCACAATACCTCTCTACACGCTCTCTCTCAATATTTGCAGGGGACACTAATTCACAACTACTGCACCACCTGTGAAGTGCACTAAAAAACCTAGGGACAACTTTACTTGTAGACCATATGTCTCCCAAATATACATTGAAGGCACTCTCGTCCTTCCTCAACACATGTACTTCACCCCCAACTACGCCATTAAGGGAAACATTTACCCCCTGCAATCCCCCTACAATTATACTTTCTTTACACACTCTCTTTAACCCTTCAACACACACTATCATTCCCTCATTATCATATTTTATTCCCACTAAACTCTCATTATCACTACCCGTGTTTACATAATCATTTTCTAATATCATATTTTTATTTATTTTATCATAATTCTTACCACTGCTTACCTTGTCTTTATTTATGTTCAAATTGTCTATTACTTTACTCTTAGAATTGTCATCTATTTCTTTAATCTTATTTTGCAACATGCTCATTCTATTACTAGCATTATTCTCATGTTTTGATACTGTTTGGTCTATTGTTTCAATATGTTTGGTTATGTCTATTATGTTTGATTCAAATTTCTCTAGCTTATTTTGTAAAACATTAGTTTTAATTTCTATCTGTTTATTTACTTCACATTTAGTTCTACTCTCTATCTGCTCATTAACTGTGGTTAAACATTTATTCTCTATTTTGTGTTTCTATTTGGTTTTGAACTGTCTCATTGATTTGATTAATTTTATCATCTAAATTACTTATTTTGGTATGGAATTGCTCATTAATGGTTTCTGCTTGTTTTTGAATACTGTCACAATGTATTTCTATCTCATTTATTCTTTTGTCAACACTAACATTTTGTCTTTGTATTTCTTTTTTCACTTCATCGTATTTTACATCAAACTTAATACTCTGTTCTCTTAATTCATTATTTTGTATTTTCATTAATAGAAAAAGGTCCTCTAATGATACCTTATTGTTTACAATAGGTGTTGAGTTTGCTTCGGGTTCACTCATTAATATAGATTCTGTCGCTGTATTATTCATATTTATACTTTCGTTATTTGCCATTTTGATAATACTAATAATAATAATTTTTTAATAATAAACTATCGTTTATTTTCACTTGTTGCTTTCTATTTTAATTAAACAATCACATAACCTCTCATTGTAATGTTACGTGCTGTTTTATTATTTCGGTACCCGTTTGTTTCTGCTCTTTGGCTTATTTATATAATTTTTTGATTTTATACAAAGTCCCATTCGGTCGCCATTGTTAACTCACTCCCACATATCAACAATACAAATACATAAATATGTGAATAATATGTACTTTTGGTACTTACCACGTGTTTGTCACACTTCCTGTAGGCACACGCTACCCACATGTATATTAGTTTTATACCCAGGGTCCAAAATTCTTTAAGCGAAAGTGCAGAAAACAATCGGGTTGTATGACATAATAAACGAGTTGGCATTTTAGAGTTATGAAATTTGGTTTAATTACTGCATTTTGATGATCATTCAATTTACAAATGGTGGCTTACACCACACCCAACATGGCGGCCCTTTTCTTCCACTCTTTATATATAATCTGTTTTACAATATTTATTTTCTCTACATGTGTCTCATATCAGAATTAGTTTTTACTGCAGTATTTAATTTTAATTTAACATTATCACACTAAAAGATCTTTTTAAAACACAAACCAACGGCTCTTTTAAAAGACGTGGCAGGCCCGTTCACTCACGCTCTCTCTCTCTCTCTCTCTCTCTCTCTCTCTCTCTCTCTCTCTCTCTCTCTCTCTCTCTCTCTCTCTCTCTCTCTCTCTCTCTCTCATCACATGGTTAATAATTTTGATTTGTTGCGATTTATAGTTCAAATTTTGTTTATGAGCTCATTCTTTGACAAAATTTACTGAAAAAGTGCACTTCCCTGACTGTAGAGGTTTCCAGATTATGGGCGTTCCATGGCTAGTCTGATGTTCGACGTGCTGATAAACTGATCGTCTGGCTGTTGTCACCGAAGCTACATTATTAGACTGTTATTAAATTTAGATATATTTTTTCTGCCTTTTACATTTTTGATTAATTATAAACACTTTTACTGGCCCACTTTGTACCAGCACACTTTCACAACGTGCTCACTTCATGACGACTTGTAGTTGACTGGGCCGACATCTTTGTCGTATTGTCGACAGGTGGTGGGGATTAATTGGGATCAACCCTTTGTTCGAGACAGCTGACGGCATTGTTTCTAGTCATCACTATGACGTGTGTCATAATTTGTTATAACAATTTGCTTTTGTCGATCAGCACAGCCATCGAATACGTTTTGTTTTGCACGTACGCTCTTGGCCTTGAGACGAATCGTACTGATGAACTGCGTCGTTTCTTTAGACAAGGGGGAAGTTGACCTAACCAGGTTTTATATGCATAAATACAATAAAAGAATACAATACAAAATCCTTGCATCCCATAATTATGAAAACAGGCTGTTTGTCCTGTTACAATTTGTATCACAAATATTGTGCTTTTCTGCCTGAATAAGTGTCGTGCCTACAGTATATCACAGTATTGTCTGCAAATGACACATAATTCAACATTCCAAGATATATCAACACTACAGTACAACTACAATGTTAATTAACAAACAAATATAACATTAAAAACAGAATCACAGAACACGAAAATTTGTATTCTAACTGGACTAGAACGAAATTACTTAATAATATGAGTTTTTCGATAGGATAATATTACTACATAGACGATTTTTTCTTACTTTTTAACTCTTTTCGTGTTTTAAAAATTGTTCAGTTTGTGTATGCAGAGAATCCATCGATGCAAATTCACTTTTGGACAACCAAACAACACCTGATCTGCATCACAGTTGTGATTCTCCGTGCCATTTACACAGTTGTGACACAGTCTTCTCATATAACAACCTGTCAAGCTGATGCCACATTTTAACATGGTGTTATATCCCAACCGTAAAACAAATGTGTTATTTAATAGAGCAAAAATGTAACTACGTAACAAAAATATTAAGTAAGTATGATAACATGGCAGTGCTACAATCTAATGGAAACACACCTGACCGAAACAACGAATCAACTGTTGTTCTTTTCATAATATCGATACTACTCACTACCAATTAGACCTTTTATATGTGAATATAAGGCAACTTTATATTTTTACATATATAAAATTGGAAAAAAGACTCTCTTACAATAGGGTAAATGTGGTATTTAACAGAGAATTTAGCATGCACATTATTGTTGTATATCCACTCTGACAACAAAGGTAAAATTTAATCACACACTATTTTTCATTATATGTAATTATTTCCATTTGTTTTAAGCATATAAACATGAACCAATATTTAGTTGCTGTTTCACTTACATGCCTGTTTTAAATTATTAAATATTTTCGTAAGGCAATAAAGAATATTCAGATTTTACGATTCTTTCGTTACAACGATTATACAAAATGACACTCTTCGACACTAAAAATTTGACAGTCTTATTCACTTAGAAAAATAACTACTAGTACAAATATATACATATAAACATTCATTCATCTGTAACATAAAGAACAAACTGTAACCAATTAGACATACTTGTGATAGTCATTGACGCAGTAAATTTTGTTATCCACATCAACTGTGAAAGGAACTCCATCCAGACATTCATTACACATACAACAACGAAAACAGCCAGGGTGATACGACTTCCCCATCGCCTGCAGGATCTGAAACATAACATTGTTTATGTCAGCAGTTTTGCAATGCAGCATAGTCAACTTACCCACACAGGCACACTACAAGCCTGACAATATTAACTGATCGCTAATTGTTGATATGGCATTACACACACATATGGTTCCATTATCAAAATATCAAATTTCTGAACGGTATCATACAAAGTAACATAAAATAATCAAAAGCATTTCAAGTAACACACGAGTGACAGTACAGTTGAAGGTACTGATAGATATACCAATTGGTAACCACATAAATTTTGTACACTTGAATGAAGTGTACGTCACTTTAGTTTCTGCTGTTTTACATTAACTTTGCTTTAATTCACTCCACTTTTAATTTAGGAATAACATGTTAACATCACACTAGTATCTTAATTTGTAATAGTGTCATATAAGATTATCAAAAGTTCTGCATTACCATACTCAAAATATCAATTTACAGATATATCAAAATTCATGAACTTGTTAGAATTTTGTCTTAGAATAAGGTCATGGTCAAAGTTGTTAGTTGCAGACGTTTCGGCCATACCTTCAACAGCCATCTTCAGTGCATACAGTTTAAACACAGACCTGCTGGTTACTGACTGACTGCGGTAACTTGGTCAATGTTACAGCCTCTGTTCAAACTTTATGCACTGAAGATGACCATCGAAGATACAGCCAAAACGTCTGCAACTAACAACTTTGAACCACGGCCTTACAGCCCGGCAAGACAAAATTCTAACTTTGATGCCGGCTATGAAAGCCTCAGACATCAATTCATGAACCTATGTTTATTATACGTCCCGTCTGTTCTTGACTGTCTGTGGACCTAAAATTCTCAGGTCCATTCACACCTAAATTAACACTAATAAACTAAACAACTTTGTAAAATTTAAAAATCCTAATATTGCTACTGTTTTAAACTCTGTTAACAACTTAACAGAGGAAACAGAAATAACAATGTTGAAACTCAAACCTTGTAACGCTCATCTGTTATTAGTAACGACGTTCAAAATCACAAACGTCTATTTTATTATTTTAGAATCATCAACCCCTTGAAATTGTCAAATGTATTTAGATAAATTATCAGCATGATGTATTCCGATAAATACCAATATTGTATAGGATGCAAATAGTTTCCTTTTTTTTCCTTCATCACAACTAAACAAATAACAATTTACAATAATAACTCTGCCATCCATTGACATGAAATTGTGATGAGATGGTAATTTCAAAATATTATTGCCCCGGTGATAACAACTTTAACGTTTCCTGTAAACAATGTTTAAAGCAATGGCACAGTCAGGACCTTTCTACGGAAAGGAGTTGTAGAATGGGATTTTTCAATGGTGGCAAATTTTACTGGTGATGAGTGGGATGAAAGCTTTGGTGGTAGGGAATTCACCATCTAAGGCGGTGTCCTACGTAGACGACAAAAAATCATACGCAACTGTGATCGAGCGATTTTTTTGCAACAAAAGATTTCAAACAATTCAAACGTATAGATGTGTCCTACGTTGACAACGCAGCCATGTGCGGCAGTCGCAGTTTCACACGTGCGGGCGGCTAAACACAAACCTGCTTGTGATTGCCCGCAGCGTAGTGCGTGCGACCTTCAGTCAGACCAGAGACATTGGTGTGAGTGCGTCATCTTGTCTGTGAAAATGTTAATATCAGAAGTGCAAAAGCATCCTAGCCTATGGAATTTACATCACACACAGTACCAGAAACTAACCTATTTATAACAATATGCAACTTTTAATTCTGCCTGTACCAGATAACTTTTAATAAATATTATAGACACCATTTATTAAATGTCATTTAGTAAATATCAAGATTCAATAATAAATCTTTAATTAATTACCTGATAGTGACGACCAAACGTTCTTCAATAGAAATTGGTCGCTGAAAGTTGGTAACTTGTAACGAAAAATAACTTTTTATTATATTCACAATGTAGTCAAAAGTATCAACAGACATTCTTATATAATGGTGGAATAGTTCTGGAAAAGCTCTTAGTTTTCCAGACAGATGATGAAACTCACCAAACTCTAATCTCTCCGTATGCCCTTCGAATCCCTTGATTTTCTTAGGTACGCATACGTAAGTACTGAACTATCCAGCAACAACAGTTTACGTCGTTTCTCGGCAGAGAGCATGGTAGCAACTGAGCTAAAATCGTTCCGAAGAGAGAGTTTCTACGTAGGACACAAGGTTTTCCCCGCAGGAGACGTTGAAAAGAAATAGCACGATCGCACTTGTGTGCGATTTTTTGTTGTCCACGTAGGACGGCGCCTAAGCCTACTGTGTATGTTGTATAACGGCAGCAAGACGAGCTGATAATGCCTGCCTGTAGGTTGTACCTACAAGACATCACTGGCGACCTTCACAATGGTGGGAGGGTTTATAACCACCAGTATCCCCCCTGACTACGCTAGTGGTTTAAAGCAATTTGTTATCAACATCTCTCTGTACAATCAATATCGTGTTCATATTTTACTACTTTTCTGGTTAAACACATCTTTATATTAAATAAGTAAAGTTCATTCCTGATGAACAAAGTAATTAAGTATACTAAAGATGGACTAGCCAGAATAAGACAAGATAATTTTATCTTATTGTGTTTCAAAGTAATTGTGATACAAGTAAGATGCCTTCGGGCATTTCACAACCAGAAAAAAAAACTTCAAAGTTAAATCTGTAGTTGATGATTATGTACTTTCATTATGTATTTAGCCATTCTACAAAAGTCTGCTAAAAGTAGGGAGTTTTGACTGCATTCATGGTTTCAGAAATATGATGCGGTTATTAAATAAATAAACTGAGAGAGATCACAGAAATGTTTAAGGCTTTTATAGTAATGTTGGTATAGTTTTGACTGCCCTCTAGGTCTGATCAAAGACAAACTAAGAAAGACTGGAAAAAACCTGCATCACCACATCTGCACCTGCATCTCCTTTGAAGATGATGACAATAATCAAGTTCCATTCTTCTATGTATATTTTTTTTATAATCAAATACACATTCTACAACAATACACATACACAAAAACAGCTTAATATGTAGATTACTTTTCTGCACTGGGAGAGAACACATGATTCAATTACTCCTGCACATTAGCATTGGGTTTCTTATAAAAATATTGGCTCACCAAAGGTTTGCAATTGTAAACAACTACCCTGCCCCAGCCACTCCTGCAGGAGTCGAGATACACTGAGGATAAAACATCCTGCCCACAATATTGTCACTTTAAACAAGACTAACTGCACCATGGACAATAATCTCTTTCTTTGTTTTAATTACATTATTGAAAAATAATATTTTATAAACTGCATGGTAAAACTGCACATGTATTTCTAAAATTATGTTTATTTTCAACACAATCTCTCTTAGACCGACAATGCTGTGTTACCATTTACCATCACAAAATCCAATCCATTATAGCCAACTGACAAGGAAATTTTCTTACACATGAAGAGAACATTGTAAAACTAATAGTACATACGCTGGATGTGACGTTAAACCACTTCATTAATTTTTTTTATTACCAAAATAAATTTTTTTTTACTTTGGTATTATCTCACATAAGTTTTTTACAATGTAGAAAATGTTACGACAGTGCTCTGTTGTTACTGTTATGATTTTTGGAATGTAACATATCTGAAAAAATATCTTTAGCATCAAAAGCTAATGTCTGTTTGACTAGCCAAACATTGTATATAACGATGGGGCTTTCAATGTTTTACATAGTAAGATGTTGAAAAATGGAATAGAACATCACTGAAGGTGACAAGCTTTATTCATTTGAGGGGAGGGTGTACATGACAGTGTGTTTTCATGGAATGGGGGAGAATAACCGTAGTTTCTACACAACTACAGTATGTGTGTGTAAGTTGAGTACAGAACTTTCTGTACAGTTTTTTAGAATGTTTTACAGTATTACATATAGTGTTATGTAGTGTTCATGGAAAACCACTGTAGCCAATCCGACATTTATTTTATTACACTATATATTCTCAGTACAGTACACATTTTCTGTACATTACTGAGTAGGGAGGCAACTTAATTTCCTTTTCCTGACTTAAAAATTAATCTTACCACTATGTGTGGGAAAATAATATTACGACATTACAGAACAATCTACGTGTTTCTCAAATGTTCTAGTGGAATCCGACTGTAATGTGTGTGTGCATACATGATTCTCAATGCGTTAGCTAGACTGTCAGAAGTTGCGCGGCCGTGTGTACTGTGTCAAGGCCACAATGAATTACGCTCTAATGTTTTCCTTTATTGCGATGCGCAGTATCGACTATTCTGGAACAATTCTGCTATCTATTTAAACGACGACAGCTGCGCTTAGCAGTCAGTTATTTTTGGGCGATTACACAGTGCATTTGAGTTGCGATATATTGAAGTACGGTTCGTAGTATTGTGGCGAAGTGTTATGGGTTTTATATTTGTGCGAGACAGTTGTGTTTTATATTAGTAGACATTATTATTGCGTGTGAACAATTATTATTTGATTTGTTGTAAGAGACTATCTTGTTGATTACAAACTGTTTGTGATAATTAAAGCTGGTGATTAGTGACGTAATTGGTGCCTTGTATTTTGCTTTCCCATACGACGATCAGTTAGACCGTCGTAACAATAAGAAACTAGGTAAGATCAAATCCCCATACTCATACCAAAAAGATGATTAACAATGTAACTGAATTTTTTGAAAGAAAAGTGAGAGGTATGCCATTTAATAAAGTTAAAAAACATATAACATAAGTCACAAGGCTTTCAAAAAATATTTATTAAGGAATTAAAAAAAGAAAGGGATACAATCAACGAAGGCATGTCAACAGATTTTTTAGCACAAAAAGTTAGACAAAAAAAACCACAAATTATTGACGATTTAAATACGGTTGCATAAAGTGAACTGTACACAGTTTTTATGTAACTGATAAAAAATTGTCACAGTAAAATAAAGTATTTTAAATCAAACAAACTGAAATTATTAATTTTTGAGGCGGGGACAGTAACTTTGAACAGAATCCTGAAGAAACTTGGTTACAAGCACAAGATTGAAGACTGAACACTGTAGGATATTAAAATTGAAACAAATATCAGATATCCATGTATTTCAAATTTGGACTCCATTTCACTGTGACTGATCACAGATTTTTTTTATCTGTACACTTGTGACGTCAGAATTTTTAAATGACAACACTTTTCTGTTGTCACACACATTTTATTGATATCACTGTTAATACCAAACGTTTTGTGCATTGTATGATGTGGCATACCACTGAGGTACCGCATCAAAAATGGGCAGAACGTTTGGTATTAGCAATGATATTGTTACGAGAAGCCTACCGAACAACCCAGAACATTCTCCATTCCCCCCCCCTCGTTGTAATGTGTCAAAATGGGGGCTTTTATTTTTTATTAAATTTATTAAAATGTCCAGTATGGCAGCTGTGCGTCATTCAACTACGTGATTCTAGTGAGTTCCAAGAACCCTTAAGATACTACGCATTAAGCCACCAGCGTAGTGCAGTAAGGAGGCAAAGCTGTACTGCACCTCCAGGGCCTATACAAAGCCATAGCAGGTGGATTGTGAGTTCAGTTACGTGAGCAATTTTAGCTAGTGTGGATTGAGTGTGACGAAGTGAAGTAGTATTGTGTTAATAATTGTGTGACATTAATAGACATTGTGTAATATTAATAGACATTGTTATTGCGTGTGGACAAATCTAACTGGAAATATTGTACGAGTTAATTACGAATTGTTTAACTGTGAAAATTAAAGCTGGTGATTAGTGATTTAATTGGTGTCTTGTATTTTGTTTCCACTGTACCTACGACAGTCAAGTAGACCATCGTAACAGTGGTGTCAGACGTGGGATAGAACAGTTAACAGTGGAAACAGAGGACACTTTGTAGAAGAGTGGTGTTAGTGGTAGTTGATAAAAAAAGGAAGAATGGATACCAGTCAGATGATAGAATCATTCAAAGCAATGCTACTGCAGATCGAGGAACGATGGCGCCAGGAGGCAGAAGAAAGACGCCGACAAGAGGCGGCAGAAGTACAAAAACGACATGATGAGAAACGCAGACAGGAAAGAGAAGCGGCAGATGAACGACAGAAAGCACTAATGGAAGAACGACTAAAAGAAAAACGTAAGCGTGAAAATGAAACACCAGAGAGACGACAAAAAGAACAATTTAGTTGTCAATCAGACGAAGTTAAGGTGTTCGTACAAGAGGATACCACTGCAAAATTCATCCTGTTACGAGGTGAACTGAAGAAACAAGTTGACACAATATCTGAAATAGAAAAATCTGTGTCAACTATGAAAACAAATATTTCAAGTTCAGAAGTTTCTATTGCAAATTCAATAAAACAAATTATAAAGGAATTTGAACATTTAGCAAAGGAAATAGTTGATAAAGAAAGACCATTAATAAATGCTGATGAAGATTCAAAATATCAGAGAAATCAAACTGTAGTAGGGCCAGTTTTCACAAAGGCCCCAACGTTTGACGAAAGTACTCATTGGGCAACTTATATTCGCCAATTTGAAGCTGCCGCTCGCTTAAATAAATGGACAGAAGAAGAGAAAGGACTTTCACTAATTCTTGCTTTAAAAGGGCCTACCGCAGAACTAATACAGAAAGTGCCATCTGACAGTCAGAACATCTATGCCGAATTAACTAAAGCTCTGGAATGGTGACCAGTATTTGTGTGAAGTGTACCGTGAACAACTTAAAGTGAGGCGACAGTGTTCAGGGGAGAGCCTTCAAGAGTTTGAAGCGAATGTCGACCGATTGACGAGATTGGCTTATCCTGAAGAATCGGAGGACTTCCGGAAGTGGATTTCTCTCATTATGTTTGTTTATTGACGGTATCAGAGATGGTCAGTTACAACAAGTGTTAAGAATGGCTCGGCATGATAATGAATCAGACGCTCTTGTTCATCCTCTCCGTTTTGAAGCTGCCAAGTCGGCGACCTACATTAATCAAAGTATGCCATCATGTTGTAGCCAAACGGATCCAATACCACAGTATCGTCATAGCGGATGGCATAAAGAGACGATTCAAAAACAACAGTTTAAGAAGTCAGCAGCACCACAACGATCTTTCGAACCAAAGGATAAAGACAGAAGACCGAAGTGTTACACCTGTGGGAAACATGGTCATCTACAGGTAGACTGTTGGGAGAAGAAAATACCGAGAGAAGGGAGTGATCGCACCAATTGGAGAAGTAAAGCCCCAGAACAGCACACAGTTTCCACGCTACATAAGACTAGTGGAAACCTGATTGTTACTGGACTTGCAGAAGGTAAAGAAACATCATTTACACTTGACAGGGCGCTACAGTGTCTACGTGCACCCTGACTTAATCAGCGACCAACGGCCTCAAATTAGCTCTTGTACTATACAGACTGTGACTGGAAGCCCCATCAATGTGTTAGGAAAGATAGACATACGTGTACGCCTGGGTCTTCTCGAGTTTAACCACCAAATGCTAGTTGCAGACATTGCTGATGAAGTGATTCTTGGCACGGACATTATGAATGCCTACGGATTCGTTGTGGACTTAAGAGAGAATGTCCTGAGGGTCGGCCAAGAGAAAATAAATCTTTGCATGGCTAAAATGACAAGGTCTACCAACCATTCGATTAAGCAAGTGGCATTGGCCGAAGAAGAAGTCAACAAGTCTGGTCAAGAGGAACCTTTCCTATTCCAGGCAGAAATGGAAGAAGAAATAGCAGAGGAAGTACAAATACATGAAACGGCAAAAGGACTGACTGGAAAGCCAACTATGGGTGTCAAGGAAAACCCCTTGTTTGTTCGAGAGTTAATAGAACCGCCCGGGGGAAAAGTTGCTGAAGATGAAGTTATACAAGAGGTTGTTGACGAGAACCAAACAGACTTGGATCAGCCAGTTGTGATTAGATCATCAATAAATGCTGCAACAGGAGTGATTCCAGCAAAACTAGCGGTTGCGTGGAAGACTCGTATTCAACTATATTCCTGGGAACTTGAAGTTCAGATCACACGAAGCTGAATTCGAAGAACCGAAGAACAAGCAAGGACGTCTACCTAGATCGCCTGGCCAAGTATTACTTCAGAGATGGTTTGCCAGTTCGGGACGAACAGGCTTAAGGAAGGAGAAGTGTTACGAGAAGCCTATCCTATCGAACAACCCAGAACATTCTCCACTCCCCCCGTCACGTGTGGCAGCTGTGCGTCATTCAACTACGTGATTCTAGTGAGTTCCAAGAACACCTCAGATACTACACATTAAGCAGCCGGCGTAGTGCAGTAAGGAGGCAAAGCTGTACTGCACCTCTCCGGGGCCTGTATAAAGCCATAGCAGGCGGATTGTCAGTTCAGTTACGTGAGCGATTTTAGCTAGTGCAGATTGAGTGTGACGAAGTGAAGTAGTATTGTGTTAATAATTGTGTGACATTAACGGACATTGTGTAATATTAATAGACATTGTTATTGCGTGTGGACAAATTTAACTGGAAATATTGTACGAGTTAATTACGAACTGTTTAACTGTGAAAATTAAAGCTGGTGATTAGTGATTTAATTGGTGTCTTGTATTTTGTTTCCACTGTACCTACGACGATCAAGTAGACCATCGTAACAATATTAATAAAAGATATTTCCAACCAAAAACATACTGTTATTAACACAATATACCTGTATCACATACTTATGTGAATGAAACGTAAGCAGACATGCGAGTCAAAGCACAATGTACAGCCAAAAGGGAAACAACTAATTAAGTGTACAAATAGGCTGAGAATGTGAATTTACACATAACACCCTCTTTATATTTAATCAGGCACCACAGTCTTGGTGGGGGGGGGGAGCCTAAAATTATAAATGAATTATGCATTATTATGGATGGATGTAAAAGAATTTGTTAGCAAATATTTCTCAAATAAACTGACAAAACCTCATACTACAATATTATGGTTAATCATCTGTACAGCAACACAAAAATAAATTCTGGACATGACTGAACAGTTGAGAGAAAAGCGACTTATCTTTGACAGTTCCATGTACCAGTACTGTACAAATTAATAAAACAAGTTATCATAATAAATAGACAAAACAATGAGAATGCAGTAATATGATTTTGTTACTACTGCCATTACATTGCATACTTAACCCAACCGAAAATCTGGACAATAGTAAAAGAACTAAGTTGCTACTGAAAATTTTAAAGACATCCGATGCTAAAAAAAAAAACTCTGGAAGAAAAGTTGAGACATACTGGCACAGAAGCATGGAGAAATGTATGCGGTCATTTAATAAAATATGATAAAGATTTATACGGAAGGAACGTTCAAAATATGAGTTAGCAGAATGCTTTGTATAACATATAATGATAGTGTAATGACTAACCTGGTGGGTCAAGGTGACAATAACTGATCGGTACCTCTGGTGTTAATTGCCTGTCATCACACAAGGATGAATAAAATTAACTTATTTATGAAGATACTAGTAATTATAATACGCACAGTTAGGTTACCAACATAACTTAAGGGGAGCAGAAGGCTCAAAAATATTTTTTTTTATTATTATTTTTTATTTTTTTCTTGTCCTCTAAAGTCTTCTTTATCAGAATATATAAAAATTTTGGGGAAATTTTGAGTACAAATACTTAAAATAATATACTATATGGAGTAGTGTTTGATGTTTCGGTGTGACGTAAAAGGTGACTGGCGTTCGATCACTTTACACGGTACAGTTTGTAATATACCGCAGGGAAATTTTATTTTCTAACATTGGCAGTAGCACAGGAAATAATTCTACATTGTTGTTCAGCTGGTAGTTATATTGTTTTACTTTTGTACGGTTTGTGTTTTGGAGGTTATATGAATTCAAAAAAGGATGGGGACAACACTAAGAACATTAAAAAAAGATATGAAAGGAAAAAATTAGATGAAGGTATGGTTCTGGGGGGGGGGTTAATAGATTGACAGATTCTCAAATAGATAAATTACAAAATTATTATGGACTGGCTATCAGAAGGGGAGTCTCTAGTGTACAGGATATGACAAAAAATATTTGGGCAACCTTTTTTCACAAACTGTCTTCAGATAAAAATCCGCAGCATGGTTTATCCCCCATAGGAGCCTATTCGTGGTGCAGTTATAATAAGGCTCAGGTCTTGAAACTTCCTCACCAACACAAAAACAGCATACCAGAGCCAGTTATGGTGGTGATAAAGAGGATTTACAGGGATTTAGCAAATCCAGAACTTTTGAAGGAATGTCTGCACGGACGTACCCAAAATCCAAAACAACGTCGTTTGGTCCAAAATTCCAAAACTAACATATGTTAGGCTTATCTCATTAAAACTAGGTGTGCATGATGCTATTTTAAGTTTCAATGATGGGTACTACAGTAAGGCAGCTATATACAAACAATTATGGCTGAAGCTGTTAAAAGGTCTGTTGATGCTCTACGCAGTTTTGATGTTCTCCGGTTAAAAAAGCTGAACAGGCTGTTACAGAAGTGACTAAAGAGGCTAAGACAAAAGAGAAGAGCCAAGAGGAAACTCCTAGAAGACAAAGAGTTTAAGAATGATGACCCAGATTATGGAGCAGGGCTGTTTTAACAATATATGGCAAGTCAAACTTTAACGCTCGTTTTCCGAGAAACCATTTCTTTTAAAGAATAGGTACATTTTTCTCAAGAACGGTTAAAGGTAAATGCTTGAAATTTTTGTACACACAATAGACAATACGACCAACTTACTGTACTAGAATTATTACCATAGACACCCTCATTTCCCTAAAACAAAACTTTTACTCAGAAAAAATAAAATTTTTGTATTGAAATTTTTAAATATATATTTTTTTAAATTCTTGTTATGAGACAATAATTCTAGTACCAGATATTTACTAAGAGCCGTAGAAGACACTGTGAAAATTTCATAGGTCTTGTGTTATTAGTTCCAGAGTAAAATGTACCTAAACTTTGCTGTTTTTACATGGGGAGAATAGGAGCCTCCCGCTCCCCTTAAAGGCAATATCAAAAACCAATTTTATAAAAGACAATAAAAATCAATATAACAAAAAATTTGATAATAATAAAATAGGAACACAAGTACATTATAAAGTATAAATAAAATTGAGTCTACTAACATTAATTTACACTGATCGAATGGTCCCTCAGCAGTTGGCAGAACGTTTTAATATTTAAATTTAATAAATAAACACTTGGTTCAGTTCTGCAGACACTTTTTACTTTCCTGACAATTATTTCACCAGCTTTAGAGAAGTTCAACTCTCAGTTGAAATCTATCTTCTGAAGCTACCACAACTGGTGAAACAATTATCGGAAAATAAAAAGTATCTGTAGAACTAAACCAAGTGTTTATTTAGTATATTTAAATATTATTAACTAAAGTATATAAAAGAATACTAATTACATAATTAATAGCACCTGATGGATTGCTGCCACAAATTTACAATCTAGTTTTTTACATTCTGACAAAATTAATTCAAATTAAAATTGTAAGATTTTTAATATGAAGATATACCAAGTACTCACACTATACTAGATACATGTATTTAAGGCATTTAATTTTTTGTTTTTATGTGATTCTTTTCTACAGTGGTGGACTCAATTTTGTCTACTGTTATAGAACTGTCAAACAAATTCAACTCAATCTCTCATAAAATAAAGTATTTGTCGGTGATCTGATAAAACCTTTGGCCAATGGTACAGCACTTTTACACAGAGTTTTTGTTTTTTAAATAGAATTTTCAATCTATGAAATAAGTGTTCATGCAAAATATTATTTCGATACTCTTAGCAGAGACAGATGTCGTTACTTGGCAACAATTTAACCACGAGTATGGAGCCTGCCCAATTAACTTTTTAGTAGTTTTACATATTTCGAATTCATTACAAAGACCATCTTCTACTTGGTACTCATGACTATACGTAAGTTAATTCAATGGTTATAACTGAACCGAAAACAAAAAAATGGTGCCACTGGAAGTTCGTGCACGCTCACACAATTTTCATATAGAAAACTGAAAGGTTTTTGAACAGAATTTAACTCTTTTCTATATCAATAAATATAGAAATTCTCTTATTATTCATCTTTATGTGTACATATTCATACATACAAGGGACCAGAAATGGTTTATGCTAATAATTCTGGTACTTTCCTGACAACAGTATTTTTATTCTAAGAATCTCATAGAGATAGTACATCATATAAAACTATTTGTTAAAATCATCAATATTTACCATTTCCATAATCAAGTGGCCACAGATTGCACACTTCTCTGCAGTCTGCTGGAATCCAGAATACTACAAGAAAAACAAATACAATTAACGTAAATCACTCACAAATAATATAAATTATCTGTTAAGCACAATTAACAAAAACATAACTTTTCCATTGTGTAACGTTTGAAATTTTTTTAAATTATAATGTTCCCCACATTTATTATTAATAACAATGCTAACAGCAGCTCATTTTCTTTTACGGAAGCGGTTTAGAATTCAGGTGGACTGGGCTGGCTGCCTTACACAAACTGTTCAGCACACATAATAAAGGTAGCGTGGCCACACTATACACACCAGCTGTCCATTATTACCTCAGACATAGGTTGTGTTAATCTGGAGACTGAAAGATGCACCTTGATTTTAAGGCATGTTTGGGAATCAAACCAGAAACCTCTAACTTTATTACTGTATCATTATTATTATTATTGTAACTATTATTTCTGGTACTGTTCATGTTATTTTTTAAAAACGTTTCAATGCTGGAATCAGGAATGTAACCAAATTTCTTTTTTTTGGGGGGGGGGTCCTAATTTTTCCCAGGACCAAGATAGTCACAAGGACCATAAAGTCGGGGTTTAGGACATTCTGGAACCACAGACACAGAAAAAATATAACAAAAGAAACACTTAGTCGTTTTCTATTATCAGATCTAAAATATCAGTATGGAGAACCATACATAACTTCCATGTTCTAAGATTTAAAAAGTGAAACCTCGGAATGCGAGTAACGTGGTCTACGAGTGTTTTGCAAGACGAGCAAAAATTTTAAATAAATTGTAACTTGATAAGCGAGCGAGGTTCTGCAATACGAGCGTCACGTGTGCCTACGTTTTCCCCTCCCCTCTGCCTCTCTTTCCTGGGCGATTGTGTGTAATATTCTCCCGCGCTGGACTTCAGTTGGCGTGCCTCGCTCACATAGTCAACACCGTACGAGCGTATACATGTTTTGTTTCTTTCATTAGTGTTATAATTAGTGTTATAACTGTACTGCAACAATGGGCCCAGTGAAGGAAAAGAAGGCTGAAAAGGAATTCAGTCGGAAGAAGGAGATGATTACGATGGAAGTTAAAAAGGAAATGATCGAAAAGCACGAACGAGGTATGCGAGTGGCTGATATCGCGAGATTTTATAACAAGTCTACATCAACGATTTGCACAATATTAAAGAAGAAAGAAGGAATAATAAGAGGGCTAGATGCAGCAAAAGGAGTCACAAGAGTATCAAAGCAACGGCCACGTATTCTGGAAGATGTAGAAAAGTTGCTTCTCGTTTGGATAAATGATAAGCAACTAGCAGGTGATACTGTGACCGAGAATTTAATCTGCGAGAAGGCAAAGAAGTTGTACGCGAACCTCGTAAGTAAACTGCCATGTAGTACACGTACGTCAACAGAAATCGAAGAAAGCTTCAAGGCCAGCAGGGGATGGTTTGATAACTTTAAGAGGAGAAGTGACATCCATGGTGTTGCGAGGCATGGGGAGGCTGCAAGTTCGGATGCTAAGGCAGCTGAGGCATTCACTGCTGAGTTCCAGAAGATCGTTGTTACCGAGTGTTACCTGCCGCAGCAAGTTTTTAACTGCGGTGAAACAGGACTTTTTTGGAAAAAGATGCCGAAGAGGACCTACATTACAGCAGAAGAGAATGCAATGCCCGGTCACAAGCCCATGAAAGACCGTTTAACCCTGTTATTGTGTGCTAATGCCAGCGGGGATTTAAAAGTAAAGCCCCTGCTTGTGTATCATTCCGAGAATCCACGAGCCTTCAAGAAATGCAAGGTGCAGAAGAGCCAGTTAAATATTATATGGAGGTCCAACACTAAGGCTTGGGTCACTCGTATGTTCTTTGTTGAATGGATGAACGAGGTCTTTGGTCCTGTAGTGAAGAAATACGTTTTAGATAATAACCTGCCGCTCAAAGTCTTGCTGGTTATGGACAATGCTCCTGCTCATCCTCCAGACCTTGAGGACGACTTACTGGAGGAATTCAAGTTCATTAAGGTTAAGTTCCTTCCTCCCAACACTACTCCACTACTCCAGCCTATGGATCAGCAAGTCATTTCGAACTTCAAGAAGCTATACACCAAAGCACTATTTCAGCGATGCTTCGAAGTGACCGAAGGAACAGACCTTACCCTCCGAGAGTTTTGGAGAAATCATTTCCACATCGTGAACTGACTGAAGATCATCGATAAAGCATGGGATGGGGTCACCAAGAGAACTCTCACTTCTGCTTGGGGAAAACTGTGGCCTGACTGCGTTCTTGGACGTGACTTTGAGGGGATTGCTGGTGAAAATGAGCCGCCGATTGTCGATGAAATTGTGTCCTTAGGGAAGACCATGGGGCTGGAGGTGAATGACGCCAACATTCAAGAGCTGGTGGAAGAACATAGCCAGGAACTGACCATCAACGAACTGATGGACCTGCATCGCGAACAACAGGAGAAGGTTATGGAGGAGATCTCGTCCGGTGAAGAGGAGGAGGAAAAGTCAGAGGAATCTCTCACTTCAAATGAGATTCAGGAGAAGTGCAAAATGTGGGAAACGGTGCAAAATTTTATAGAAAAACACCACCTGAATAAGGCTGTAGCAATGCGAGCGATGAATCTGTTCAATGACAATGCAATGTCACATTTTCGTGAAATCCTCAAAAAGAGGCAAAAGCAACAGTCATTGGACAGGTTCCTTGTTAAAGTTGCATGAAAAGAAAACAATTCTAGTGAGCCAACAGATAGCAGTGATTCCGTTAGTGAAATTCGTGCTACACAATAACCCTTCTCATGTCACTCTCTCGTCTCCCTCACACCAACAATGACTATTGTAAGGTAAAGTGCAGTTTAATTTGTTTTACGTTATACTGTATTTTGTATTAGAAATGTTATGCGAATAAATATTTTTGTGTTGTGGAATGAATCATCCGCGTTTCAACTGTTTCTTATGGGAAAATTTGCTTTGATATACAAGCGCTTTGGATTACAAGCACGTTCCCAGAACGAATTATGCTCGCAATCCAAGGTTCCACTATATTTAAAATCATTTTTAAAATGAAATATTTCTGTAGAAACTACTACTTTCTTCAACTTTAACCTCAGTACTGTGGTCACTAACGTATACCACCTCAAGTTAGTGCACCCGATTTTCACTGATGATGGCAGTAGATGACAATGCCGAAACGTATGGTTTTGCATTTAAACATTGGACCACGGCCAAACAGCACGGGAAGGAATTTTAACAACAAACTACTTCTTTGTTACACATATAAAAAATCGGTATGGAGAACCATACATGACTTCCATGTTCTCAGATTATATATATAATCATTTGGTACTGCCTTTATGCGTACCTGCAGTCATTTCGATAACACGATTTTTGGGCTTCGATATGTAGTGAATATCACGCATAATTTTATGTAGTGAAAGAATTATACAAATTTTAATTTTGTATGTTGCAAAATAGTTGGCTGGTAATTGCAATTGATTTTGTTTGTCATTTTTTAATGGGAAATGACTGTAGCAGTAATTTATCACCGGGTCTTGGCTGTGACGCCAAAAATTGATTATGTTAGGTTAACATGAAAACTGAAATTATACATGGAAACCAATACGAGTGTAATGTAAAACTATTTTTTTTTTATACATGTACATAAGTACATACATATTACTACTATATATAATATTATGCATATTTCTTTTCTGACAAGTACTCGTTTTGTGACTAACAAAAATCAAACATCCATTATGTACAATATGTAGAGCATAAGTTGTCATTCCTTAATACAGTGTCTTTTGTTTTTCCATTAATCATAAATATTTGTATTTTTCATTTTGTATTTGCTGTTGTTTTTTCCAATTTGTCAACTTAAAAACGTTAGGTACTTTATTTTAAGAGTTACTCTGTTATAAGCATTGTATTACACGTTTACTGTTGTTTTCTCAATCACAGCTTTTATTTATTTTAGCAGTAAACTAAAATCCCAAAACCATTATTACCTAACCTCCCAAATGAAAACAACACGTATTTTTGCTTTACATTAAGAAATAGGGCAATTTACAATTAGTACATTTCTTATTTTTACACCGTAATATATCGATACAATCGCATATTAAAAACATCGAAATGTATTGCGGGTACTCATACAGTTCCAATCATTGACTTAATTTGGTTCGATAATTCCTAAAAAATCGGTATGGAGAACCATACATGACTTCCACGTCCTAAAATTTATATTTAAAATCATTTAAGTGTTAATTAAATAAGTGGATGCTTGAGTTCTGAAGAAAGTACGTATCAGCAAAAATGGTACCACCATGTCAGGTGAATTAAGACTATCCTCAGCCTTCGTGAGGAAGGACTGTACTTTTGGATAAAATGTCTGTAGGTCGAACGAAGAGCTAGCTAAAGGTAGCTGCGATCTGCTTCCTATAATGAAATTGGACTCTCGCAGCGAGGGGCCGAGGGATGTCTATAGGTGTTATCAAAGTCTTTCCTGTCAATACTATACTAGTAATTTTTCATTTTAAAAATCGAGTCTTGATTTCTTTCTTTCCATTTGTCTTCTGATTTCCTGAACGACTATTCTGTTCACCTGTATAATTATAAATTTCTCAGCAAAACATTTCTTCCTTAATACGTTTGTGTCTCCTGTTTAACACCCACCATTCTGATCCATGTCATTACGCTATATTCCACACAATCTAGTAAATAACTAGCCATCAGGGAGGTCAAAATATTTTCAAGGAGGGGCAAAATATTTCCAAAGGAGAAAAATATTTATATATTTTTCATACATACACACATAAGCACATATTAGTTTATAATTCTCATATCATAATAGAAATAAGTACACAGATTGTATCAATTGCTCAGCATCTTGCAGAGGGTTCATTCCCTAAAGACGAAAAGTCTGTCTATGAATCGTTCCTCTGTAAACACGTGCAGTTACACTGCCCAGCAATCCACAGGAAGCAAATCGATGTCCA
Organism: Magicicada septendecula; assembly: GCA_034769895.1. NCBI lineage: Eukaryota > Metazoa > Arthropoda > Insecta > Hemiptera > Cicadidae > Magicicada > Magicicada septendecula. Next base: position 62,419,098 of record CM068371.1, on the reverse strand, counting down.
TCTTTTCGGCTTGCACGCATTGTGTTGGTTTGAGTTTCGGCACTTTCCATTTAAAAAGCGTGCAAACATAAGAAAATGAACATGAGTGAAGCCTGAAATAACACAAATTTTGTGTGTGTGTGTGTGTGTGTGTGTGTGTGTGTGTGTGTGTGTGTGTGTGTGTGTGTGTGTGTGTGTGTGTGTGTGTGTGTGTGTGTGTGTGTGTGTGTGTGTGTGTGTGTGTGTGTGTGTGTGTGTCCTGCCAGCCTATTTATTGTGGTAATCACAATAATAAAACTTTGGAAAAGTAAACATTACATAATTGAGATATGCTTGCCTGCCAGGAACAATATATTTTCACTCATACATGATTTAAATTAAAATGGAAAATATAGAATTTTGTTAAAGGGAAATGAAATGTTTCCATACAAACTACTTCCTTCTTGGCAATAACGTAGTACATGTATAAAACATATAAAAATTTACCTCCATCGACTACGATTTTAATTTATAAAAAAAATTACCCCCTCCCCTCTTCAACTACCCTTTTCATTTATAGATATTTCATCTACCTTTCTACAGTGGATTATTATGACCTTCTTTTCAGGATACTTTATTTATCAAAATTACGCACTTTACTCTTGTTAAAACGTAAAACGTTGCAGGTAATCTACCCCTTTCCCTTAACCGATCTTCCCCAAAAACAATAGGCCTCGAGTCCTCTACAATTCAGGGCTGTATGCAAAAAATTATTTGATTCTGTTTGAATTTGCAGCAGTTATCGTTTGCTATAGACAAACATTCTACAGACAGACAGACACACACAGACACTTTTCAAAAAATTACTTTTATTCATTTTACTTCCATATTCCTTAAGGAAATGGAAGTATGGTGATGGCAAAAAAAACGTGTTCGAGATTATTGCAGATTCTGGTTGTACTACACTCAAAACATGAAAAAAAGTCGTTTTTCGAAAAGTGTCTCTGTGTAGATTTTTTTCTATGGCAAACGATAACTGCCGCAAATTCACAGAGAATCAAATAATTTTTTGCGTACAGCCCTGATTTGTAGAGTACTCATGACCTATTGTTTTTGGTGAAGATCGGTTGAGGGAAAGGGGTAGTTTACCTGCAACGGTTTTTTTTATCAAGGATTTTTTTGTTTTTTTTTGCAAATGATAACAGCTGCAAATTCAAACAGAATCAAATAATGTTTCGCATACAGCCCTGAATTATGGAGTTCTCAAGACCTATTGTTTTTGGTGAAGATCGGTTAAGGGAAAGGGGTAGTTTACCTGCAACGTTTTATGTTTTAACAAGGGTATTTTCTATGGCAAACGATAACAGCCGCAAATTCAAACAGAATCAAATAATTTTTTGCATACAGCCCTGATTTGTAGAGTTCTCAAGACCTATTGTTTTTGGTGAAGATTGGTTAAGGGGAAGGGATAGTTTACCTGCACGTTTTTTATCAAGGGTTAATTTTCTATGACGAACGATAACTGCCGCATATTCAAACAGAATCAAATAATTTTTTGCATACGTCACTGAATTGTAGAGAACTCAAGGCCTTTTGATTTTGGTGAAGATCGGTTAAGGGGAAGGGGTAGTTTACCTGCAACCTTTTACGTTTTAACAAGAGTAAAGTACCTGAAAATTCATTTAAACTTTTTCAAACAATGGTAATTGTTAAAAATAAAATAATTTTGTTGCCAGGCAATAAAATTATAATTTTTTCATTTTAATGTAAATCATAAATCATGTATAAGAGAAAATATATCGTGCGTGGCAGGCAAGCATATCTCAGTATGTACTGTTCACGTTTCCATTTTATTATTATGACTACCGCAATAAAAAGGCAGGGAAGACGCACAAAATTCGCGTTATTTCTGGCCTCATTCATGTTTATTTTCTTACATTTTCACACTTTTTAAATTGAAAGTGCCGAAACCCATACCAACATAACGCAAGACGAAAAAGTGTCCAGCGTGGATAGCGATTTGCTTCCTGTGGATCGCTGGGCAGTGTAACTGCACGTGTTTACAGAGGAACGATTCATAGACAGACTTTTCGTCTTTAGGGAATGAACCCTCTGCAAGATGCTGAGGGTCCATGAGTGACTTCGGAGCGCTCCTTCTTTTCCGCGTGTTTGTTCTGTGAAACGTACACTGTAGATTCGCAGCTTTATTCTAAGCTACGCTCAATAGGAAATGTTGAAAATTTTTGTCCACGGTGTACCCTCATACACACTAAACCTGCTCTGACGTCATAATATTAAAACTTTGGAAACTTGAGCACTACTTAATGGAGATCAATCATTAACTTATACAAGCCATTAATTTTATGCATATTTTTTATATGTATGTGTACAACGTTATCGGCAACAAAGAAGTAGTTTTTGTTAAAATTCCTTCCCGGGATATTTGGCCGTAGTCCAATGTTTTCTACAAAACCAGACGTTTCGGCAATGCCATCGACTTCCATCATCAGTGAAAATCGAGTGCGATAACGTGAGGTGGTATACGTTAGTGACCACAGTACTGTGGTTAAGGCTGAAGCAGTAAGTAGAAAGAAGTAGTTTCTATGGTAATATTTCATTTCGAAAATGATTTTAAATATAAATCTTAGAATATGGAAGTCATGTATGGTTCTCCATACCGATATTTTTGATGGTAGTACAATCAGAATCTGCCGTTATCTCGAACACGATTTTTTCGCCATGACCGTACTTCCATTTCGTTATGGAACATGGAAGTAAAAAATATATAATTTTGTCAAAGTGAAATGTTCCCATAGAAACTACTTCTTTGTTGTCTATAATGTAGTACACATATAAAACTTATAAAAAGTTACCTCCTCCCTCATCAACTACCATCTTAATTTATAGAAAATTACCCCATCTCCCTTCAAGTACCCTTTTCATTTATAGATATTTCATCTACCTTTCTACAGTGGATTATTATGACCTTCTTTTCAGGATACTTTATTTATCAAAATTAAGCACTTTATTCTTGTTGAAACGTAACACGTTGCAGGTAAACTACCCCTTCCCCTTAACTGATCTTCACCAAAATCAACAGGCCTTGAGGCCTCTACAATTTAGAGACGTATGCAAAAAATTATTTGATTCTGTTTGAATGTGCAGCAGTTATTATTCGTCATATAAATAAAATGAACCTTGTTAAAACATAAAACGTTGCAGGTAAACTACCCCTTTCCCTAAACCAGTCTTCACCAAAAACAATAGGCTCTGAATACTCTACAATTCAGGGCTGTATGCAAAATATTATTTGCTTCTGTTTTAATTTGCGGCCGTTATCGTTTGCCATAGAAAGAATCCTACACACACACACACACACACACACACACACACACACACACACACACACACACACACACACACACACACACACACACACACACACACACATTGTAGAAAATGACTTTTCTTCATGTTTTGAGGGTAGTGCAATCAGAATCAGCCCTTATCTCGAACACGATTTTTTTTGCCATGAACATACTACTATTTCCTTATGGAACATGGAAGTACAAATTATCCTCTCCCCCTTCAACTATCATTTTCATTTATAGAAAATTACCCCCTCCCCTTCAACTACCCTTTTCATTTATAGATATTTCATTTACCTTTCTACAGTGGATTATTATGACCTACTTTTCAGGATACTTTAATTACTTAAGTACTTCAAAATTAAGTACATTACTCTTGTTAAAACATCAAACGTTGCCAGTAAACTACCCCTTCCCACTAACTGATTTTCACTAAAATCAATAGGCCTTGAGTACTCTACAACTCAGGCACATATGCAAAAAATTATTTGATTCTGTTTTAATTTGCGGCAGTTATCATTTGCCATAGAAACAATTACCCTTGTTAAAACATAAAACGTTGCAGGTAAACTACCCCTTCCCCTTATTCAATCTTCACCAAAATCAAAAGATCTTGAGGACTCTACAATTCAGGGCTGTATACAAAAAATTATTTGAATCTGTTTGAATTTTCAGCTGTTATCGTTTGCCATAGAAAAAATTATACACACAAGACACTTTTCGAAATATCGGTATGAAGAACCATAAATGACTTCCATGTTCGAAGATTTATATTTAAAAACATTTATGAAATGACATGTTTCCATAGAAACTACTTCTTTCCACTTATTGCTTCATCCTTAACCACAGTACTGTGGTCACTAACGTATACCAAGCACACGTTATCGCACTCGATTTTCACTGATGATGGCAGTCGACGGCACTGCCGAAACGTCTGGTTTTGCAGAAAACATTGGACTACGGCCAAACAGCCCGGGAAGGAATTTTAACAACAAACTAATACTTTGTTCCCGATAACGTAGCACACATATAAAAATTATCCCCTCCCCATTCAACTATGATTATCATTTATTGAAAATTACCCCCACCCCGTTCAACTAGCCTATTTATTTATAGATATTTCATCTACATGTCTACAGTGGATTATTAAGATCTTCTTATCAGGATACTTTATTTATCAAAATTAAGTACTTTACTCTTGTTACAACAAAAAATGTTTCAGGTAAACTGCCCTTTCCCTTAACCAATCTTCACCAAAATCAACAGGCCTTGAGTTCTCTACAATTTAGGTACGTATGCAAAAACTTATTTGATTATGTTTGAATTTATGGCAGTTATAATTTATCATAGAAAAAATTAACCTTGTTGTCATATAAAACGTTGCAGGTAAACTACCCCTTTCTCTTAACTGATCTTCACCAAAATCAATAGGTCTTGAGTCCTCTACAATTCAGGGATGCATGCAAAACATTATTTGATTCTGTTTGAATGTGCGGCAGTTATCGTTCGTCATAGAAACAATTACTCTTGTTAAAACATTAAAGGTGGCAGGTAAACTACCCCTTTCCCTTAACTGATCTTCACCAAAATCAATAGGCCTTCAGTTTTTTACAATTCAGGGCTGTATGCGAAACATTATTTGATTCTGTTTGAATTTGAAGCTGTTATCGTTTGCCACAGAAAAAAATTAACCTTGATAAAAAAAAACGTTGCAGGTAAACTACCCCTTTCCCTTAACCGATCTTCACCAAAAACAACAGGCCTTGAGTACTCTACAATTAAGGGCTGTATGCAAAAAATTATTTGATTCTGTTTGAATTTCCGGCTCTTATCGTTTACCATAGAAAATAATCTCGAACACAATGTGTTTTGCCATCACCATACTTCCATTCCCTTAAGGAACATGGAAGTAAAAATCTACAGACAGACAGATAGACACACAGACACTTTTCGAAAAATGACTTTTTTCATGTTTTGAGGGTAGTACAATCGGAATCTGCAATTATCTCGAACACGGTTCTTTTTGCCATCACCATATTTCCATTTCCTTATGGAACATGGAAGTAATTAAGCACTTTATTCTTGTTGAAACGTAAAACGTTGCAGGTAAACTACCCCTTTCCCTTAACCGATCTTCACCAAAATCAACAGGTGCAGTTATTTAACTCGAGTCCTCTACAATTCAGGGCTGTATGCAAAAAATTATTTGATTCTGTTTTAATTAGCGTCAGTTATCGTTAGCTATAGAAAAAAATTCCCCCCCCCCACACACACACACACACACACACACTTTGGAAACTGACTTTTCTTCATGTTTTGAGGGTAGTACAATCAAAATCAGCCCTTATTTCGAACACAATTTTTGTTGCCATCACCATACTTTCATTTCCTTATGGAACATGGAAGTAAAAACACAAATAAATACTGAAATCTGAATTTGTCTTATTAACTGCCTATAAACTGTTGCATAATGCCTATGACAAAAGTCTGATAAAACATGTCACAATCATAAATCATTATTTTTGACATTTAAAGTAAAATAATTTGCATGACCTATGTTTCTAAATTATACTTATTGAAAACCAAGTTTGCTTAATGTCACCTTGTAAGCCTATAATGAAATAACATTAAAAATGTTCACAATGTAAGTGTGGTTATCCTGAATCCCATGTTTCTACAAACAATACTGACCGTTTAAACCTAAGTTTTCCTGGAGGAGGAAGGCTGGCCCTCTGGGACCCTCCCCCTGGCTATGTCCCTGGGTGCAATGGGCAACCTTTTTTGTACTACAATCACTTTTGTGATTGTAAAATTTAGGGGATGTCATCTGATTATTTACTATAAGTTCTATAAATATATAATAGGCATAAAGCCATATATAAAGTCTGGTGAATATATAGTTTTTGTGATTTAAAAAAAAAATTACATATCACATTTTAGCCCCCTGTCCCCCTATATTTGGGTGGGAACAACCTCAAAAATAATAGTGCTTTGTGCAGTAACGTTTTGTAAATTCATTATAATCAGCACTAAACCTACTAAATTTTTTTTAAAACACATTATGAAACAACACTGAAGCCTAATTTAATATGTTTGGCCTAATACCAGCTTGTATGCTGAGCAAAATTTTTAAGGTATTGAGGTGAGGGTGTGGATTTATATATACCCATTTACAGGGGGAATTTATCTTACAAGGTTGAGCATCTCTATTTTAAACAAATACTGTCATAGGCGTGCATTGTAGAATAGAATATTCTGACTGCATGATTAGTTGATCACACACTGTAATTATTTATTTACACGATTCTGAACATATTGCAAGTACTTATTTAATGTGCGTCATGTTTTATGATAAATGACCTCACACTTTCACTGACACTAATTTTAAGTTATTTAAACATAAACACTCAAACATTCAAGTGTCCTCTTAAACACAATGTTGTGCAAGTCGACATGCATGATAACACAAATAATTCTGCCTAGCGTCCTAAATAAATGATTAACAATTATAATAAAATTCATATATTGGTTTTATTTATTGGACTCTACTTGTAATAAATCTCCTGATTAAAACGCACACACAAAACAGTTTAGTTAAAAAGTACACTATATTGACTACAAAATCAATTAAATATAATTAATGCCAACTCAGAACACAAAGTTTTTTATAGGTAAAAACATAAAAGTTTTACCTTATAGACTGAACCGGTTTTCGCTTTTAAAAAGCTTCTTCAGAGGCTGCCGATGGGAGCAGTCCGTCTTGTTTTTGGCGACAGAGTCGACTTTTGAAAGATCGATGTTGTGTGTGTGGGGTGTGATATGTTCGAATAATGCGTGTGATTTGAATTGTGTCTGTTCATTTAGGATGTGGTTTTTATGTGTTTTTGTGTGTTCGTATATTTCCAATTGTTCTAGAGTGTCTAGTTTTCGACCTTTTGTGTGTACGTGTAGAACATCAATGTTATTGTCGATGTGTTTGTATGTGTGGTTTGCTTCAATGAGGTGGTTTGCAAAGGTGGATTCTGTAGTTGAGTGTAGTGCCTTTGTGTGTTCAATGTGTCTTTGTTTGAAGCTACGTCCTGTCTGGCCTATGTAGAATCTGTTGCAATCTGAGCAATTTAGTTTGTAAACACCAGGTAGATTGAATTTGTTTTGTGCTTTGTGTGTGTGTTTTGATAGTGTGTGTTCTGTTTTGTTAGTAGTTTTGTATGCAATTCTGTATCCTGCTTTTTTGAATTTTGTGGGCTATTTTTTCAGTTTGGTTGTTGATGTATGTTAGTGTTATGAACTTGTTGTTTTCTGTCTTTGTCTGTTGTTTGTTTTGTGTAGAAGTTTATTGACTTTTGTTCTGTTGTAACTCCTATACAAAACAAACAACAGACAAATAGGCAGAAAATAAAATATTAGAATTTGTGGTATGATGTCTCATAAATTGTTCTAAATGTTGTGTCAAATATAGATGTTATCTTTAAACACTTAAAACTATCTAAGAAACAAACGACCAACAGACTTGTATTAACATACGGACATGGGTGATAAGACACTTGTACTTTAGAAAACAAATATTCTAATCAATTTCTGTAACAAAAAAAAAACTTACTAAATAATCTTCTTCGCAATACACCCTTCCATGCACATTGTAAAATGCTTTGCCACGTAAGGCCCGTCCGCATGAACAACATATGAAACAATTTGTGTGGTACAGGTTGCCCATAGCTTGACACGCCTGTCCTGCGCCTGTCACCTTTTCACCGCATGTATGGCAGATACCTGCAACACAAATGTGACTTTCATTAACAATAAATCGGTGCACATTCATATACATACACAACCATTTACACGTAGTACACATACTTACAACTAGCCAAAGGTACAACTGGAGATGATGACTGGTTGAAAACAGAATTACTGGACTGATGATTGTGGGCAGCCACTGGAGACTTTTTCACGGTTAGCACGTTGCCTACCACCTGGCACTCTGGTGGTTCACTATCACTTATCACTGGATGTGTTAGCATTGCTATTTACTATCATAATTTAAGTTTAAATATACCACCACAGTTCATTCAAACTCTCAACAGTTTCACTGTAACGTTCACTGCTTGCTCGCTACGACGACGACGACAATGTGGCACATACTTGGGCACAGTATAAACACAACTGTATTTTCAACACTTCACGCTATTCATAGTGACTCGTCAACAGCAGCAGCAGATCACCTAAATAAATATTAGTTTACACCAGTTAATGGTTGTGGAATGTTGAAACTCACCGAACACTGGGAAGGGATAATTATAACAACATCTGGCAGATACCATACTGAACGACAACACGATTTATGCAACAAACGTTGTAACTTCCCAACTTACAACTATTGCAGCAATTGCCTTGAGACAATGAAACTCTCGTCACTGCAACGAATTAAATAATTGACAACAACCAACTGGCTATCAACCTGAGTAATATAATGTAGTGTACAACCTCGTCTGTTAACGATACCCATACAATTATCTGCTAATGACAAGAGCAATTAAATTATGGTGACAACTATTCTTGAATATAGAAAATCATAAAATTTCATACATTATTATAACATATAATTGTACGTTTAAATACAGTAATATTGTACTACATTTGTGGTATATTATATGCCACTATGTGCACGTTGTTTTAAGAGAGAAACACTGTACCAATATAAAAATAATAAAACTGTTATACTTGGGTTATACGAGCCACAACAACAAAATGGTTACTGCTGTTCAAAAGACAAATTTCTACACAAGACATCGTTTTGGCCATCTTGTCTATAGATGTCTAGCATTCTTTTTAAATAAAATACACTTGTCTAAACGAAAAAAAATTCAGGTCTAAGGCTATATCCAAGTTTACTTCAAGTCCTTCACACTCTCCTAAAAAAAAACAACAACATACAATATTATTAGAGGATTCAAATTGTAATAGGGAGACATTTGTATTTTCATTTTTTAATTCCACTGTTTTAGACTTTACAAAAATTTTCTTGTTAGAATTCGAACACATTCATTACACCTGTTTGTCATGTTTTGATAATTTATAGTTTGAATTATAATATAAGATCTGTCGAGAAAGTATTCAGCCATTTTGAAGATATTCATAATGCATCATTCAACCTTTACAAAACTGCATAGCCATTTGTGGAAGACCCTCGTCAGGTTTTCTTTGGACCTCTTATTCAGCAGTGAGATCCCATTAAGCAAGCAAATGTTTTGTATAGCCATTGCATTTACAATTACTGAGCACATATGTCACCAAATTTCTAACAAGTTTTGCTTCATCACCTTGGACATACATCTACAGAAATTATTTGAATTATTAACAGAACGTTCAGGAAGAATCCATGAATGATGAAGTCTGGTGCTGATGCTTTTACGATGGCCAAGAATCCATAGAAAGCAATCCTTGTTCGGAAGCAGCATCATCATAGTTATGTTAACTGCTTTTTATGACCATGTAGGTACGGTCCTCTGGGTCAGGCAATAACTAAGCAGTAGTATAGAGAAATTCTTCACATTAGAAGCAAATGGAAGCAGCTATGGGCAAGTGGTGGTGATTGACAGCCTGCACATTCTTTGTGCCTCCACACAGTTTCTTGGAGAAATATCATAATAAACACGTTCCTCAGCCACCCTACAGTTCCGATTCTATCCACTGTGAGTTACAAACTCTATACAATTGCCACTGAAAGGGAGCAGATTTCTGATGGTGGAGAGAAGATTCATGAGAATGCAATGCGGCAGCTGATCAACATTATTCTGAAAGAGGGTTTTTGAGACTATTTGAAAAAGTGGTAGAGATGCTGGGATAAGTATGTGAAGTCCCAAAAGCCTTCCTATGTTAGGTAAGTGAAAATAATACTCGCGTGTATACATTCTGGACATACCTTGTATACGAGTCCATTTTATTTGCAACATGTATATTTTTTAATATACACTATGGAAAGAATTTAAAAATAAGCCTTAGTACAAATTTCATACTGCAGACTTCGATCAGTATGTTCATACTTTGTTCACTTATTTCTGTAAGTTCATATCACTGAACAGGTAGATTCATTACCATATTACTGACAAGACAAAACCATGAATCTGTTAGCTTTGTGGTTTCACTTTACAATGACTGTCAGGAACAGACCATTATATGTCTGAGAAATTATATATTCCTTAGAAAACTAGTTGACACACTAAAACTATGTGAAAATATTGGAGTATACAAAATATGTATACTTCATGAAAAAGCCACACAAACACACAATTACAGCTCTATCAGTTGCAAGTTTTCAACAGGAAAAGTTAAAGTTAAGGCTAATTTTTCCTGTAACATCACAAAAGTTACATGCATCATATTTTGTAATCGGGTGTTTTCCCTGTAAGCAATGGAGTAAGTGTTTCTATGACTCATACAAACATTTTGTTTTATACACAGTTTTCAATTGCTCTTAAGAATGCTATGTGCCATACTACAACCCCACAATGACTGAACAAATAACAATCACTCACATTACGATCTTAAATTAAAAGTATTAGTATTTCACACATTATACGTATGTAAACAGTTTTACTATATGTGTATATTAAATAGAATGTAATCTAAGATGAAATCTATAATTTTGAATACACACAAAATTCACATTTTCTTCTTCTTACTTCAAACTAGAATGAACTGACCTTTGCTGGTGATGAGAAATATGTTCCTAATATCACACATTTCAGTTTCTTGGTATTCATGTTACCCACACACTTGCACCATTTATGTGGTTAACCACATTATTATTCACACTTAAAGTACACAAGCATTTGCTGTCTTGTTTCTACTAAGTTATGTATGGTAATGTTTAAAAGTTTTTGTTATGGTTCAAATATACACTAAAAACTCGTTTATCCGTATTTGATGGGACTGTGCTGGTTTCGGATAAACCAAAACTTCTATTTAAATAATAATACATATGTAAGCACAGTAACTTTATTTAATAATAATAATTTAAAAGTTACTTACAGTGAATATGACACAATAAACTATAAAACTGCACCGCACTGTAAATTATAGTTTCTACAGTACTGAAACGGACCTATTGCTTGTTCGTACAGTAATCAATCATAGTTTTTTGCCTAAGCTTTGAAGCTCGTTTGCTGGCTGCCTGATGTCGAAGTCGTTTCATTTAGTTCTGATTATTGACTTTCTACTTTATATCACGTGGAATTGCTTGTCTACGCTATTAAATACAGATTATAGTGACAGGAAAATGCTTTTGTGTATTTTTGAAATTTACTAAAAATTGTTTCAGATAAACCGGATTTTCGGATAAACACGATTTGGATAAACGAGTTTTTAGTGTATGACCAAAATTCTAATCCCCAATCTGTTTTAAAATTAGACAAAAACAAAATATTATACTGTGTTCAAAAATGACACAATCTTCAATGTGTGTGTATAAAAAAACTTGTTTTAATTTTTTTTAATGCGACAAAATATAATCATATATAACTAAGGACACTGATAACTGACATTTGGGACGGGAATCCACAAGAAAAATTAACCGCTTTAACTGAAAATCAAATCTCCACTTTATAAAGCCTAGTGTCAGTGAAATACAGTTATCTATGGTTTTCACAACTACTGTCTCTCCCCAAAACAAATTCAACATGCAAGGACAGGTCATGTAGGTCATACTCCCTCTTTGCTTTCCTATCCGAAACAAATTCAGGATCCCAAATAATAAGTTACTACGCTTTATAAGCTAAGTCCATCCATACAGATAATTCTTGACAAAGTGTCTTCACAGGATGCCAAGTTCACTAGATAACAGACAATAGGTCGAATTTGAAGAGTAGACTCACGGTGTTCAAGCCGTACAAATATTAACACTAATGTTAAAAAATGAAAATTACAGAATTAGTGAAACTGTCAAGATTATTATCATAGTTTTTCCAAAACTCAAGAATAGTCGTCAATCAGTTTAGCAATGTTGTAAATCATGTTTTTAAATAATACAAAATCATCAATAAGAAAACAAAAACTTCTAAGTATAGGGAGGATGGTGATTTAAAAAATAATTTACTTTCAGGAACATTGAACCCAGAGTACAGAATTTCATTTGTGCATTTCAAATACTATTGGCAAGTATTTCAAGTTATGACAAAAAAAGAAGTTTTCACTGGGATAAATCTGAGGCTATCAGTATACTTTAAATCACTTTATTTTTACTATTCATATATTAAAATCATTTTTTTTTTAATTGTATGAAGATAGTTGTCACAATGTATGTTTGACAAAGAAATGAGTGTATAAATAACAGTTGTGTTAAACTTGTTTGTATAACGAATTATTTATATTTAACAGTTACGAATTCGTATTATAAGTGTCGACAGCTCTAGAGCCGGTTTGAGCGAAACTACCAAATGGTTGCTGCTACTAATCGTATCTAATCGAACAAAGTTTACCAAATAAAATACAATAAGGTAAACAAGAACACCTGGCGAATGGTTTGATCCGTGCTCACAGCAACAAACACGACCATCTTCAGCGCGCCGCGGCACACAACAACAAGACTGCAGCTCAGACGACCGACCACAATAATAGCCCCACGGCTTGGCCCGGCCCCAGACACAATTACAGAGCGCCTCGCCGCCACCACCGACATTCAATTGCTAAAATTACTTTTAATAATAACTAGTGACCGCATGCATCAGCTACTTACATTACTCGACGAAAATATTTTTTGTTTTTCTGTGCGCCGTTGCCCGTATTGCGATGTTGTTTCTTGGATGTCAACGGTGTAAAAATAAATAATGTTTATAAACTGCGGCGCGACGCGGGAACGTTCAAACTGCTTGCACGCGCACGCGTGCCGTACACCTGTTGGCTGGCGCGCGGAGCTGAGTGTCAAGGTAAATAAAGGACGCATAACTCATCATGTCTTAATTTTGTTCAACATCACTTTACGTTCACGAAACGGTGTAAACTAGTCCGATATCGATAACACTGTTTTTTTTTTTTACTTCCATGTTCTATAAGGAAATGGAAGTATGGTGACGGCGAAAAAAATCGTGTTCGAGATAAGGGCTGATTCTGATTGTAGTACCCTCAAAACATGGTCATTTTTCGAAAAGTGTCTGTGTAAAAATTTTTCTATGGCAAACAATAGCCGCAAATTCAAACAGAATCAAATAATTTTTTGCATACAGCCTTGAATTGTAGAGGACTCGAGGCCTATTGATTTTGGTGAAGATCGGTTAAGGGAAAGGGGTAGTTTACCTGCAACGTTTTATGTTTTAACAAGAGTAAAGTACTTAATTTTTGATAAATAAAGTATCCTGAAAAGAAGATCATAATAATCCACTGTAGAAACGTAGATGAAATGTCTGCACAAAAACCGAGAAAGTGAAAAAAAACGAGTTCTGCCATAAAAAGGGAGAGTTGTATAGTAATAGGAAGGGGTCGCCCCCCCTATAGTATAGTAATGAAGAGGTTAGTTGAAGGGGGAGGGGGTCATTTTTATTTATGTCATGTGTACTACGTTATCGGCAACAAAGAAGTAGTTTGTTGTTAAAATTACTTCCCGGGCTGTTTGGCGTGGTTCAATGTTTTCTACAAAACCAGACGTTTCGGTAGTGCTATTGACTGCCATCCATCAGTGAAAATCGAGTGCGCTAACGTGAGGTGGTATACGTTAGTGATTACAGTACTGTGGTTAAGGCTGAAGCTGTAAGTAGAAAGAAGTAGTTTCTATGGAAATATTTTCATTTCGAAAATTATCTTAATATAAATCGTAGAACATGGAAGTTGTGTATGGTTCTCTATACCAATATTTTTTAACTGTCATGGTTGCTTGCCTACTATAACACAAGTTGTTTTTCGGAACTGTCCCAATAACCGTACCCGCACTCATCTGCATTTCGATTGTGCAATTATTGCCATCGATATATAATAATGAGTATTTCGTATAATTTTAGTTGGATAATAGAAACCGTGAAAATTTATTTGTTAATGTTATGAAATAGTGTTTGTGGTGTCACTGTAGTAATATAGCTCCGATGTGGCCAACGCAAAAGTTGGCGTTGTTAGGTTAAATGCAAACTAAAATTGTACACGGAAACCAACATGCCTACAAAATAATACTCGATTTCTTGTCAGATCCAAGTAAAAAAACCAACTCGAAATAAGGCGGGGCCAAGGGCGACCCCTTCCTATTACTATACAACTCTCCCTTTTTATGGCAGAACTCGTTTTTTTTTCACTTTCTCGGTTTTTGTGCAGATCACTGGAAAAGCAACCAACTCGAAGTAAGGGGGGTTGGGCCACCCCTGCTTATACATGTCTCCCTTTTTATGGCAGAACTCGTTTTCCACTAATACTCGGATTTCCTGCAGATCACTGCAAAACCCAACTCCACGGAAGGCAGGATGCTATATATGTCCCCATTTGTTTTGTGTTTCGCACAAAATTTCCTTCTATTTAAGTTTTCGAGATTTGACTGATTAACATAAAAGAATACTGACCACCTGACGAAAAACAACATCTTGTTTTCATTTGTTAATACGTTGTTTCTTGTTTTAATCTTACTAGTCAGAAGTTATTGTATTTATCACTTTACATTTTCTGTTGTCGTTTTTGTTAAAAATACGTATGTTCTTTATTTTTTTGTTTCTTTTTTTCAAGCATTGTGTGGACACATTAAGTGTCATATTTTTCCCAACCATGGATACGACATCTTTAAACAGTAAGTTAAAAACCAAAAACCATTATCAAACCTCACAAATGAAAACAACACGTATTTTCGCTTTACATTAAGAAAGAGAATAATTTACAATTAGTACACTTCTTCTTCACATCGTAGTATATCGATACAATCGCTAACTGAAAACATCGAAGATGTAGTGCAGGTACGGATATTGGGGCGATCTTTCTTTCAAACATGAATTTCAAAGTAGCTGGCATCAAGCATGAAAAAAAAAGGTACTTATACAATAAATTTACCTGCTGCACTACTTTTTCGGTGTTTTGAGTCGGCAATAGTATCGATACGTTATGCAGTGAAGAAGAAGAAGAAGTGTGCCAATTGTAAATTTATTGCTGAATATAATGCGAAAATACGTAATGTTTTAATGTGTGAGATTAGGGGTAAGAGTGTATTGGTTTTCCAGTTAAATGTGAAAAAAAGAAAGAAAACTCACGGTATGGTAAAATGTAACTGTAATATGAAATATAAAGACTGTATAACAAAGCTTGATGACAATCGCAACACGGGTGAAACCAATGCAACTGAAAGCATTGTAACAGTCCAACGTTTTCTTCTTTATATATAAACTGTGCTTAACCTAAGCTTAAAATGTTGTTCATACTGTATTTCACGATTTATTTTACGGCTACAAAATTATACTTTAATCTAACCTAACGAACCTATTTTGCATGAGAACACACATGTTGCGGTTAAAACAGAAGACAGAACTTTGAATTATACTGGAAGCATATGCACAAACATACCGAAAACGTTGCACGTGTACCGACGAACTACAAGAAAAGCGAAAACAACCAATACGTTTTGGTAACAACAAAAATGTGTAAAATTTAACGTTTAAAGCGGAACGGAAGTTTTGTTACATAAAGTTGGTTTCATTATGATTTGAACAACAAACAGAATATTATTTCACATGGGTACTGGTTTTTCTTTGTTCTTTCAATTTGCCTGTTAAGCCAATACCATGTTTTGCCATTAATATTACGCGAGTATAACGAATAATATTAATAGAAACGCTTCGCTTAAAAATTACATGAAAATGAAAAACGATTACAACCGGAAACAAACAATTTTAAAGCATGAAACAAAACAGTCATTTTACACGCTTTCTATGATTTTACTAAAATTATTTAATACATATATAGATACCGACTATCGCAATATCAAAATATCGGTATGGAGAACCATACATGACTTCCATGTTCTAAGATTTACATTTAAAATCATTTTCAAAATGAAATACTTCCATTGGAACTTCCTCTTTCTTCAGAATTAACCACAGTACTGTGGTCACTAACGTATACCATTTAACGTTAGCGCACTCGATTTTTACTGATGAAGGCAGTCAATGGCGCTGCCGAAACGTCTGGTTTTGCAGAAAACATTTGACCACAGACAAACAGCCCGGGAAGGAATTTTAACAACAAACTACTTCTCTGTTGCCGATAACTCTGTACACATAAAAAATTATCCCCTCCCCCTTAAACTATCATTTCCATTTATATAAAATTACCCCCACCCCCTTCAACTACCCTTTTCATTTATAGATATTTCATCTACCTTTCTACAGTGGATTATTATGACCTTCTTTTCAGGATACTTTATTTATCAAAATTAAGTACTTTACTCTTGTTAAAACATAAAACGTTGCAGGTAAACTACCCCTTCCCCTTAACCGATCTTTACCAAAATCAATAAGCCTTGAGTCTTCTACAACTCAGGCACATATGCAAACAATTATCTGATTCTGTTTAAATTTGCGGCAGTTATCGTTCGCCTTAGAAAAAATTCTGCACACAGACACTTTTCGAAAAATGACTTTTCTTCATGTTTTGAAGGTAGTACAATCAGTATCAGCCCTTATCTCGAACAAGATATTTTTTCGCCATCACCATACTTCCATTTCCTTATGGAACATGGAAGTAAAATTAATGCAGGAACAGTTATTAAGAAAGTACCAAAAATGTAAATACAAAGAGAAATACAAATTTTTGTATCCCATAGTAACCGTACATAATTGGGACAATGGTTTCGACTCACCAGTATTAACACTTAACAACGATATAAACGCAACTTCTGATACTGAACAAAATACGTTACTTGCTGAAAAAAAAGGCGTGCTCATATTAAGTATAATCAAAATCAAATTAACGCAGGACATTTAAATGGCAAATGTTTCGCAGCAGAAAGCAGTCGACAACATTTAAAGCAAAAACCTATATTGCCAGCAGCACATCAATCTACAAAACGGGCGTTGACTCTGCGCCACTTATTTTACATAACCGACAGTCGCGCAGACTTTTATTTTTTACAAGCAAAAATTTCCTTTTCACCACCTACATATTAGATTACAAAGTGGGTATATGTATTAATTATCTTCGTTAAGTATGTGGGCTGCTGCTGTAACTGTAACCATGGCAACGACCGACCGTAGTGTTGGTGCAACTGAACAAAATATTTAACCTTGTGTCTGAACGCAAAGCAACCTTGATGCACACGAGCTAGCATCAATTACTCTACCGTTTTATAATTCTGTAATGACATTGTTACATAATGGAATAATAGCCTCACGTACTGGTTCATGAACTAGACAGCTCCGTCATCCGTATTTAAATCGTATGCAACACTTGTGGCGAACTGTAAGCGGTACTAGAACCAGATGCTATAGGTTTGATCAAAAAGTGCGTGCAATATTGCACTTTCCACCTCGACACGTGTCCGATTAAAAAACTGTTTTATGTGATGTTGGTACACATGTTAGTGACAATAATCGTCTAAAATTTTAGTCCTATTTGATGGATAGTTTGGATTTACAGCTGAGTAAGTAGTCCTTAGGTGTATTAGGCGATTTTTTTGTCATTCTACAATGCAAGATTGAAGAACATGGATTAAATTTTTTGTAAACTGTGGGATAAACTGCTCTGTCCTCGTAAACGTGTACAGAAGGCTTCTGTCGAGACCGCTATGCGTGAACAAGCAGTTTACAACCTTCAAAGACTGCCATAAACAAGTTGAAGATCATGGTCGTCAGATGAAGATTATGTTTTTGTGTTCCACGAAATTTCATCGCTAGGCGCAGTGGTATAGAGTACTATTCGGACATTTTACGCCATTCGTATGAAGCTGTTCGTAGAAAACGGTCAGATTTATGGAAGAATAATTTATGAAAATTGTGGCCCGATAATCCGCCTGGACGCACGTCATTACTTGTTAAGAATGTGGTCAGGTTAGGCAAAAGAAAACGTCATAATGATGACACGACAACTGCCGTATTCACCAGATGTGTCCCAACGCGATCTTTCTTCCTCCCAATAGTGACAATTTCCGCGAAAGAACGTTTCGCGATCGTTGAAGACGCAAAATGAAAATCGCTAAGCGAGCTTAAGGGTGTACCTAAAAGTGCACGCTTGAAATATTTTGAAGACTGCAAAACGACTGGCTTAATCGTGTTACATTCGCCTGAGACTACTTTGGTGGGGGTAGTATAAGTCTCGATGAATGAGGGCATAATTTTTTTTAAATAAACAAGAACTGCATGAACGTTTTGATCAAACATCTTAAATTATAGACCGGAGTACGGTAA
Source organism: Magicicada septendecula (assembly GCA_034769895.1). Classification (NCBI taxonomy): domain Eukaryota; kingdom Metazoa; phylum Arthropoda; class Insecta; order Hemiptera; family Cicadidae; genus Magicicada; species Magicicada septendecula. The sequence goes on along the minus strand of CM068371.1, from coordinate 62,400,419 downwards.
GCAGTGCGGTACAAAAACGGACAATTTTTACCGTGAGTGTCATCGGGAACTGGCAAAACGTGCCTTTTTACTTACACGATATGGCACACACAGTGAATAAAATAATGTTGTTAATTAAGTGGAAATTTGGCGAGAGATGCACATATTGAACTTGATATAAAAAGGCACCTTTTTTTTATTTTTATTACTATTCTTTAACAGGATGTTTAAAGCTCAGTTTCGATGGTACGTGAACATTATCAGGAGGGTTAGGTCGGACAGTAGGCATCGTTAGAATCTATCTGGTGTAAGTTAACCTACAACATTAAATACTGTACAAACTTGACCCTTCCCGAGAACAAGCGTGAACCGTCAATAAACCACTACTCTAACAGGGAAGCTTTTTAACCACTTCAGAAAGCTCGAAATGTCCTATACGTGGTTCAAAGAAACAGAAACAGACATAGAATAACTCCAGATTACTCAAGAAGACACTGAAGAATGCTTGCCACTCAAAAAGAAATTTAAAAATGCCCAACGTTTTCAGGAAAACCCCAGGTTTTCAGAAGAGGACAGGTGCCATCTGGACTGACGAAAGGCGGAAGAGACATCGATCAAGAATAAAGGAGATGTGGGAGAGGAGGAAGCGAGAGAAGAAGGGAGGCGCCAGTTGAGCCAAAGGTAGTTCACAGTGACTCTTCGCAAAAAAAAACACTACCATAGGGCGTATCATGCTAACAGTAGCCTATTAAGAAGCAAACTCATTTGTCGTAACACAAAAATGAAAATATATCAGCCACTTATTAGACCGGTTGCTGGTTATCGAGGCGAGACATGGACATTAGCAAAAAAAGGAACAAGAAACAGTAAGAAGGTATGAAAGAAATACTGTTCGACGTGTTTAAGGCCCGATTAAAGAAGATGACAAATGGAGAATAAGAAATAACCAGGAGATAGATGAGCTATTGAAGCATGAGGACATTATAATATCCGTAAAGGCTCAACGAATATTGCGGCTCAGTGGCGTGGCGTGGGTACATAACAGCTGTTGCCGGTTGTGACAGGCCTAAAACTTACCATAAAAATTAAATCGTGTTTTTTTCTAGTACCAAGTGTTCTTTTTAGAACCAAAATATTTTTTTATAGTATTTTCTATCATTTGTATGGCTGTAGAAGATGGCTCCGATTATACTTACACAGAATAAATGAGGACACACACATAGAGACAAACAGAGAAATACATAACTAAACGAACAAAACACAAATAGGTATAGCAACTGCTGCACTTGGTTCCGAAACAAACATAGCTGACAACTGAGCGTTTTGCCGGTTTATACAGCGGCAACACATTGGGTGTCCCCCTCCCGTTTGTACAGTAACAACAACTACGAGATCAATGACCACACGCAGTAAAACATTGCCGATGTCTGAGCCGGCAACACAAGACGGTGCAAGTGCCCAGCAGTTCGAAAGCAATCCTACGCTTTTCTTCAAGTTTCCCTACTAATATTGTTCGGATTTCATATTATTCAATAACCAAAATATTTATTCTATGATATAATTAATATTGTTTTCTTTCATTTCCAGTACTGTTGCCGTCAGCAACAGCGGTTACAAAGACGACACGCTACTGCTGTGGCTGATTTATTTAGAACGAATGGATGATCGTATCGTTCACGCTGTATATCACCACCAACTAGACCTATCTTTTTTGCGATTTTGTCATGCACGGAACGACCTTTCACTCGTCTCAAGACAAGTTATAATTTTAAACTAAAACATAAATCGTTTTGATATGGCAAACAAAATGTAGAAAGAATATCGGTATGGAGAACCATACATGACTTCCATGTTCTAAGGTTTATATTTAAAATCATTTACGAAATGAAATGTTTCCATAGAAACTACTTCTTTCCACTTATTGCTTCACCCTTAACCACAGTACTGTGGTCACTAACGTATACCATCACACGGTATCGCACTCGATTTACACTGATGATGGCAGTCGACGGCACTGCCGAAACGTCTAATTTTGCAGAAAATTTTTGTCTACGGCCAAACAGGACGGGAAGGAATTTTAACAACAAACTACTTCTTTGTTGCCGATAACGTAGTACATATATAAAAAATTATCCCCTCCTTCTTCAACTATAATTTTCATTTATAGAAAATTACCCCCACCCCGTTCAACTAGCCTCTTCATTTATAGATATTTCATCTACGTTTCTACAGTGGATTATTAAGATCTTCTTATCAGGATACTTTATTTATCAAAATCAAGTACTTTACTCTTGTTACAACAAAAAATGTTTCAGGTAAACTACCCTTTCCCCGTAACCGATCTTCACCAAAATCAATAGGCCTTGAGCATTCTACAACTCAGGCACATATGTAAAAAATTATTTGATTCTGTTTCAATTTACGGCAGTTATCGTGGTTCGTCATGAAAAATTTTCTCTTGTTACAACATAAAATGTTACAGGTAAACTACCCCTTTCCCTTAACCGATCATCACCAAAATCAGCAGGCCTTGAATACTCTACAATTTAGGGATATATGCAAAAACTTATTTGATTATGTTTGAATTTACGGCAGTTATCGTTCGTCATAGAAACAATTACCATTGTTATCACATAAAACGTTGCAGGTAAACTACACCTTTCTCTTAACTGATCTTCACCAAAATCAATAGGTCTTGAGTCCTCTACAATTCAGGGATGCATGCAAAACATTATTTGATTCTGTTTGAATGTGCGGCAGTTATCGTTCGTCATAGAAACAATTACTCTTGTTAAAACATTAAAAGTGGCAGGTAAACTACCTCTTTCCCTTAACCGATCTTCACCAAAATCAATAGGCCATGAGTCCTCTACAACTCAGGCCCATATGTAAAAAATTATTTGATTCTGTTTGAATTTACGGCAGTTATCGTTCTTCATGGAAAACGTTCTCTACTTACAACACAAAATGTTGCAGGTAAACTACCCCTTTCCCTTAACCGATCTTCAACAATATCAACAGACCTTGAGTTATCTACACTTGAGGAAGGTATGCACAAAAGTATTTGATTCTGTTTAAATGTGCGGCAGTTATCGTTCGCCATAGAAACAATTACTCTTGTTAAAACATAAAATGTGACAGGTAAACTACCCCTTTCCCTTAATCGATCTTCACCAAATTCAACAGATATTGAGTTCTCTATAGCTCAGGAAGGTTTGCAAAACATTATTTGATTCGGATTGAATTTACGGCTGTTATTATTCGTCATAGAAAAAATTACCCATGTTAAAACATAAAATGTTACTGGTAAACTACCCATTTCCCTAAACCCATCTTCAACAAAAACAATAGGTCTTGAGAACTCTGCAATTCAGGGCTGTATGCAAAACATTATTTGATTCTGTTTGAATTTGCGGCTGTTATCGTTTGCCATAAAAAAATACCCTTGTTAAAACATAAAACGTTGCAGGTAAACTACCCCTTTCCCTTAACCGATCTTCACCAAAAACAATAGGTCTTAAGAACTATACAATTCAGGGCTGTATGCAAAAAATTATTTGATTCTGTTTGAATTTGCGGCTGTTATCGTTTGCCATAGAAAATACCCTTGTTAAAACATAAAACGTTGCAGGTAAACTACCCCTTTCCCTTAACCGATCTTCACCAAAAACCATAGGTCTTAAGAACTATACAATTCAGGGCTGTATGCAAAAAATTATTTGATTCTGTTTGAATTTGCAGCTGTTATCGTTTGCCATAGAAAATACCCTAGTTAAAACATAAAACGTTGCTGGTACACTACCCCTTTCCCTTAACCGATCTTCACCAAAAACAATAGGGCTTGAGTACTCTACAAACAAAGGAGGATAAAGTATAACTTTGATAAATTGAAGGATAAGGAGATGCAACAACATTTTTCACTAGAATTGAGTAACCGATTCCAACAGCTAAGGGAGGAAGAAGAAGGACAGGATATTGAACACAATTGGAAGAGCATAGAGAGTACCTACATAAATACCTGTGAAAAGGTCCTAGGCAAGAGGGGGAGAGGAAGAGAGGAATGGATTACATCAGAGACATGGGAAGCCGTGAATCAAAGGAAGGAATGTAAGAAAAGACTCAATACCGCAAGAACGCAAGAAGAGAAGGTACAAGCTAGAACAGACTTTAATCAACTTAACAAAACAGTGAAGAGGAGTTTTCGACGAGACAAACGAGCATTTATCAACAATCTTGCAACACAAGCTGAGACGGCAGCACAAAACAATGACAGTAGGACTCTGTACCACATTACTAAGAGATTAACAGGAAAGTTTTCAAGAGCGGATAAACCGGTGAAAGCAAAAGATGGGAGATTACTGTCCACACAAAAAGAACAGCTAGAAAGATGGAGAGAACATTTTCTGGAGATTTTGAATCGGGAAACAATCGAAGAAGGGGAGACAGAGGTGATGATAGAAGAAGAGCAGGAAGATGTTGCTATTAGTACAGAGCCACCATCAAGAACAGAGATTCAAAGGGCCATTAAACAACTTAAGAATGGCAAAGCGGCAGGCATGGACAATATCGCACCGGAGGCCTTGAAAGTGGATATGGGTACTTCAGTTGAGATTCTATTCCCACTTTTTAAGAAGATTTGGGAGGAAGAGAAGATCCCCTCAGATTGGAAGAAAGGACTGTAGATTAAGCTTCCGAAGAAAGGAGATTTATTAGAATGTGATAACTGGAGAAGGATTACCCTCCTTTCGATACCAAGTAAGGTACTCTCACGAGTAATTCTTGAAAGGATAAAACAGCGAGTTAACTCAAGGTTGAGGAAAGTGCAAGCAGGATTTAGAGAAGGTTATTCCTGTACGGACCAGATCAATACACTGCGTATAATTATCGAACAATCCACGGAGCTGCAGTCGTCACTGTATATACTATTTGTAGACTTTGAAAAGGCGTTTGATAGTGTAATGAGGAAGAAGATGTGGAAAGCCATGAAAGAGTTTGGGATTCCAAAGAAAATTATTAAGTTAACTCACGAAATGTATGAGAACTACACATGTCAAGTTTTACACCAGGGGATGTTGTCCGAGCCCATCCCAGTAAATAAAGGAGTGAAGCAAGGATGTTTGCTGTCACCAACATTATTTATTATGGTGCTGGATCTCATGATGAAGAAGGCAATGAATCGCCGAAGAGGAATTCAGTGGGGACTGACAGATAGGTTGGAGGACTTGGACTTCGCGGATGACCTGTGCTTGCTAACCAACAGTTTTAAGGATATGGAAGCAAAGCTGAACGATTTAAAAACCGAAGCATCAGAGGTGGGATTGAAGATTAATGGAAAGAAAACCAAGGAGATGCATTATAATAAACGCAATAAGGCACTATTATTTTTAGGAAACCAAGAGATCGAACAAGTCAAACAGTTTTGTTACCTGGGAAGTATGGTCACCACGGAGGGAGGAACCATAGAGGATATAGTAAATAGAATAAATAAGGCTAAAGGAGCATTTGCAATGCTGAGACCAATCTGGAAATCAAGGGAACTTAACACCAATACCAAACTACGCATCTTCAATACAAATGTCAAGTCGGTACTGCTCTATGGGTGTGAAACTTGGAAGACTAACAAACAACTGATTAGCAGACTCCAAACATTCGTGAACAGAAGTTTGCGGAATATCCTGAGGATATGGTGGCCACAAGTTATCTCCAATGAAGAGCTGTGGAGAAGAACCCATCAAACACCCATTGACATTGAGATGCGTCGTAGGAAACTGAAGTGGATTGGGCATACATTACGACGAGATAGAGACAACATAGCAAGACAAGCCCTGGAATGGAACCCTCAAGGTAGCAGAAGAGGCAGACCAAGGAACACATGGAGGAGGAGTGTAATGGCGGAAGAGATGGAGAAAGGAGGGAAGACCTGGCCCGAGATCAAGACGATGGCGTGGAACAGAGTCCGGTGGCGGAAGTTCATTGATGGTATGCTCCACTTAGGAGATGCAGGACTAATGATGAATGATGACTCTACAAACAAGGCCTGTATGCAAAAAATTATTTGATTCTGTTTGAATTTGCGGCTGTTATCGTTTGCCATAGAAAAAAATCTACAGACACACACAGGCAGACACACACACACACACACACACACACACACACACACACACACACACACACACACACACACACACACACACACACAGCCACTTTTCGAAAAATGACTTTTTTTCATGTTTTGAGTGTAGTACAATCAGAATCTGCAATAATCTCGAACACGAGTTTTTTTGCCATCACCATACTTCCATTTCCTTAAGGAACATGGAAGTCAAAATTAAAAAGTAAACAAACATATCAGTATGGAGAACCATACACGACGTCCATGTTCTACGATTTATATTTACAATCGTTTTCGAAATGAAATATTTCCATAGAAACTACTTCCTTCTACTTACTGCTTCAGCCTTAACCACAGTACTGTGGTCACTAACGTATACTACCTCACGTTATCGCGCTCAATTTTCACTGATGATGGAAGTCGATGGCACTGCCGAAACGTCTGGTTTTGCAGAAAACATTGGACTACGGCCAAACAGCCCGGGAAGGAATTTTAACAACAAACTACTACTTTGTTGCCGATAACGTAGTACACAAATAAAAATTATCCCCTCCCTCTTCAACTATAATTTTCATTTATAAAAAATTACCCCTACCCCGTCCGACTAGCCTCTTCATTTATAGATATTTCATCTACATTTCTACAGTGGATTATTAAGATCTTCTTATCAGGATACTTTATTTATCAAAATTAAGTACTTTACTCTTGTTACAACAAAAAATGTTTCAGGTAAACTACCCTTTCCCAATAACCGATCTTCACCAAAATCAATAGGCCTTGAGTCTTCTAGAACTCAGGCACATATGTAAAGTTATTTGATTCTGTTTGAATTTACGGCAGTTATCGTTCGACCTGAAAACATTTCTCTTGTTACATCATAAAATGTTGCAGGTAAACTACCCCTTTCTCTTAACCGATCTTCACCAAAATCAACAGGCCTTGAGCTCTACAATGTAGGGAAGTATGCAAAACATCATATGATTATGTTTCAGTTCGGCAGTTATCGTTCGTCATAAAAAAATTACCTTTGTTATCACATAAAACGTTGCAGATAAACTACCCCTTTCCCTTAACCGATCTGCAACAAAATCAACAGACCTTGAGTTATCTACAATTGAGAAAGAAATGCACAAAATTATTTGATTCTGTTTAAATGTGCGGCAGTTATCGTTCGTCATAGAAACAATTACTCTTGTTAAAACATAAAATGTGGCAGGTAAACTACCCCTTTCCTTTAAACGATCTTCACCAAAATCAATAGACCTTGAGGACTTTACAATTCAGGAAAGAATGCAGAACATTATTTGATACTGATATAATTTACGCCACTTATCATTCGTCATAGAAAAAATTACCCATGTCAAAACATAAAACGTTGTAGGTAAACTACCCCTTTCCCTAAACCGATCTTCAACAAAAACAATAGGTCTTCAGGACTCTACACTTCAGGGCTGTATGCACAATATTATTTGATTCTGTTTGAATTTGCGGCTGTTATCGTTTGCCATAGAAAAAAACTACAGACAGCCAGACACTTTTCGAAAAATGACCTTTTTTCATGTTTTGAGGGTAGTACAATCAGAATCTGCAATAATCTCGACCACGATTTTTTTTGCCATCACCATACATCCATTTCCTTATGGAACATGGAAGTAAATATCGGTATGGAAACCATACATGACTTCAATGTTCTAAGATTTATATTTAAAATCATATTCGAAATGAAATGTTTCCATAGAAACTACTTCTTTCCACTTACTGCTTCAGCCTTAACCACAGTACTGTGGTCACTAACGTATACCACCACACGTTATCGCACTCGATTTTCACTGATGATGGCAGTCGACGGCACTGCCGAAACGTCTGGTTTTGCAGAAAACATTGGACTACGGCCAAACAGCCCGGGAAGGAATTTTAACAACAAACTACTACTTTGTTGCCGATAACGTAGTACACATAAAAATTATCCCCTCCCCCTTCAACTATAATTTTCATTTATAAAAAATTACCCCCACCCCGTTCAACTAGCCTCTTCATTTATTGATATTTCATCTACGTTTCTCTACAGTGGATTATTGAGATCTTCTTATCAGGATACTTTATTTATCAAAATTAAGTACTTTACTCTTGTTACAATAAAAAATGTTTCAGGTAAACTGCCCCTTCCCCGTAACCGATCTTCACCGAAATCAATAGGCCTTGAGTCTTCTACAACTCAGGCACATATGTAAAAAATTATTTGATTCTGTTTGAATTTACGGCAGTTATCGTTCGTCATGAAAATATTTCTCTTGTTAGAACATAAAATGTTGCAAGTAAACTACACCTTCCCTTAACTGATCTTTACCAAAATCAACAGGCCTTGAGATCTCTACAATTTAGGGATGTATGCTAAAACTTATTTGATTATGTTTGAATTTATGGCAGTTATCGTTCGTCATAGAAAAAATTAACCCTGTTATCACATAAAACGTTGCTGGTAAACTACCACTTTCTCTTAACTGATCTTCAACAAAATCAATAGGTCTTGAGTCATCTACAATACAGGGATCTACATGCAAAACATTGTTTGTTTCTGTTTGAATGTGCGGCAGTTATCGTTCGTCATAGAAACAATTACTCTTGTTAAAACATAAAACGTTGCAGGTAAACTACCCCTTTCCCGTAACCGATCTTCACCAAAATCAACAGACCTTGAGTTATCTACAGTTGAGGAAGGTATGCACAAAATTATTTGATTTTGTTTAAATGTGCGGCAGTTATCGTTCGTCATAGAAACAATTGCTCTTGTTAAAACATAAAATGTGGCAGGTAAACTACCCCTTTCCCTTAACCGATCTTCACCAAAATCAACAGACATTGAGTTCTCTATAGCTCAGGAAGGTATGCAAAACATTATTTGATTCTGATTGAATTTACGGCAGTTACCATTCGTCATAGAAAAAATTACCCACGTTAAAACATAAAACGTTGCAGGTAAACTACCCCTTTCCCTAAACCGATCTTCAACAAAAACAATAGGTCTTGAGAACTCTACAATTCAGGGCTGTATGCAAAACATTATTTGATTCTGTTTGAATTTGCGGCTGTTATCGTTTGCCATAGAAAATACCCTTGATTAAAAAAAAAAAACGTTGCAGTTAAACTACCTCTTTCCCTAAGCCGATCTTCACCAAAAACAATCGGGCTTGAGAACTCTACTATTTAGGGTTGTATGCAAAACATTATTTGATTCTGTTTGAATTTGCAACTGTTATCGTTTGCCATAGAAAATACCCTTGTTAAAACATAAAACACTGCAGGTAAACTACCTCTTTCCCTAAGCCGATCTTCACCAAAAACAATAGGTCTTGAGAACTCTACAATCTAGGGCTGTATGCAAAAAAATTATTTTATTCTGTTTGAATTTGCGGCTGTTACCGTTTGCCATAGAAAAAAAATCTACAGACACCCAGACAGACACACACATAAGACACTTTTCGAAAAATGACTTTTTTTCATGTTTTGAGGGTAGTACAATCAGAATCTGCAATAATTTCGAACACGATTTTTTTTGCCATCACCATACTTCCATTTCCTTAAGGAACATGGAAGTAAAATGACTTTTCTTCATGTTTTGAGGGTAGTACAATCAGAATCAGCCGTTATCTGGAACACGATTTTTTTCGCCATGACCACACTTGCATTTCCTTATGGAACATGGAAGTAAAAAGTGTGTTAAACCGAAAAACGGAGTTGTTAAATGCATACAGGCCTAACATAAATTTTACATAAAAGCTGTTCAATATGTAATTATTTTGCTGTAACTATACCGTATATTCGTGGGCTGTTATGGGAGGAGTCTACTGTACAACAGAGGCTGGAGTGTTAGTCTGAACTGAGCCAATGAGGATAGACACACCTGCCCCCAAAACCGTGTCTGAACTAGAGGCGGCCCAATATACTTATATACCAGGTATCTCGGAACGATATTTTTGTGGGACGGATATAACTGACTGAAAAGTTGAAATACCTGTTCCGATTCAACCCCCCCCCCCCCAAACAACTAACGAGTATACAAGTACGAAGCCACTATTTGGTGCTGAATACTTCATTCTGCGCATGTGCCGATTCCCATACAAGTACGAAACGAAGCAAAACAGCGAGGTTCAGAATACCTCTATGCCAAAAAGACGACGCTGTTTTTAATAAATGAAAAAAATTCATACTGATGATACATTTATTCTCGTGTGTTATGCAGATATATAATACAGATATAATAACAAATTATAATAATATATTATACTAGTGACCAACTTGGTAAATTATATGAAAAAGCGAATTATATTGTGTTATAACCTACAGAGTGGCTGATAGGCCATATAGTACTTTTTGTTTCTGCGATTTCGGAGATGATTGTAACTTAACTGGACATCCCGCGTAAATTTTTTTGACATTCTTTGTTGTGCTATTACGTACACTCTAAATTCCATTGCCTGAGTTTCGCAAATGATTTGTCTAATCAAAATGGAATAATTTAATATTAAATCTATGTCAGTTTGTTTACTCCTAGTGAAAACTTAAATTAGTATTCCCAAAGGGAGATAGGCCTATAAATTCTCTCGTTTCTTAATAAAGTAACAGCTTAATAAAGTCACAGTGTGAAGTAACATTGTTAATACTTTTAGTTTCAATTTATTTCTTATAACAATTACATAATACAGGTTATATGAACAATAAGTATATAATAACAGGTATTTGTATGTGTTACTTTTTTGGAACGGTATGGTTCGTACCTGTTACTAGTTTAGCACACCTCTAGTCTGAAGCCACAATTGGATTTATGGTGAGGGGGACTGACCACGGAGCGACAAATCTGTGGGGCCATCGAAATTGCAAAAACAAAACAAAAAAATACAACTTGTATTTGCTGAGTAAACAAGAGATGTTACGTCCCCTTTTCTTCTGCTCGCTTCCCCGGCTTGTCCGTTCCGCAGGATGCTCATATCCCCACTAACTGTGTTTCTAGATTTCTTCTAAGTTCTACCTTTTCTTTTGCAGTAGGCCTACACCTTGTTTTCTTTTCTGGTTTTATTCGGTATCCATGACTTGCAAACTGTCTGACTCGGGTATTTTTCAACGCCACCCAATACACGTTTCTTCAACACAGCGACGCCCCAGGATTAAAACCATTCTGAAAATCATCTTTCCAAACGAATGTAACATATTAAAAACAAACAAAAAAATCTGTCCGAGCTTGAAAACTACTATTCTGAAAAATATCTAAAACAAAAGGCCTTTTCGATCCGACCTAATAACAAGTAAAATATTAAAATGAGTTACAAACTATAAGTGTAATAAACGACCCACACATCGAAGGAATCGTGTGATTTAATGCTGAGTTACAATCCGAGAAGCTGGAAAGGGGGACAAATACCCACACTAGGAAAAACCTGGAACCGGGAAACCTGTTCACGAATTATCATCATCATCGTACCGACCCACAAGTCTTGTATAAATTCTCTCAAAACTTTTCGGAAGAATTCTGATGCGCTTAAATAATAATTTTATAAGTAGTCATAAATTGTCGCTTTAGAAAGAAACAAACAAATGTTTTCCAGTTCGTCAGCAACAGGAAAGAACTCCTACTCAGCAGCTTTCATTGATATCTCTTTCAAGCTTTCCCCGAAGTACAAACTAAAAAAAGTACCGCACCAATTCTTTCTCTGTTACTCAAATAATATTTAGAAAATAACATTTTATTTTTACAACTGGATGCATACTCGTCTACCCTGAGTCAGACAGTTTGCAAGTCATGGATACCGAATAAAACCAGAAAAGAAAACAAGGTGTACTGCCTGAGAAGAGTCATCGGGTTACAGTAGAACAAACTTGTAGATGCATACAGATTTGTTGCCCATCAAATCGGGGGTACCCCCAGGGAGTGTACTAGGAACCTTTTATATACAGCCGATCTGACGAAAACGCATGTAGCAACTTCCTCTCGTGACACGGCAGTGCTACAGCGACGTGCGAATGCAATCAATCTGTGGCTAAAGCCGCAGGACCAGGGCCTGACGTAGACCGATGGCGTTTATCGCCACGGCAATCACAAAAACTGTACTGGTTGACAGCAGAAAGTCCTATGTGGCACTGGTAACCTATAAAGCTATCACAAACCGTACTGGTTGAGAGCAGAAAGTCCTATGTGGCACTGGTAACCTATAAAGCTATCACAAACCGTACTGGTTGAGAGCAGAAAGTCCTATGTGGCACTGATAACCTATAAAGCTATCACAAACCGTACTGGTTGAGAGCAGAAAGTCCTATGTGGCACTGGTAACCTATAAAGCTATCACAAACCGTACTCGTTGACAGCAGTAAGTCCTATGTGGCACTGGTAACCTACAAAGCTATCACAAACCGTACTGGTTGAGAGCAGAAAGTCCTATGTGGCACTGGTAACCTACAAAGCTATAACAAACCGTACTGGTTGACAGCAGAAAGTCCTATGTGGCACTGGTAACCTATAAAGCTATCACAAACCGTACTGGTTGAGAGCAGAAAGTCCTATGTGGCACTGGTAACCTATGAAGCTATCACAAAGCGTACTGGTTGACAGCAGAAAGTCCTATGTGGCACTGGTAACCTATGAAGCTATCGCAAACCGTACTCGTTGACAGCAGAAAGTCCTATGTGGCACTGGTAACCTATAAAGCTATAACAAACCGTACTGGTTGAGAGCAGAAAGTCCTATGTGGCACTGATAACCTACAAAGCTATAACAAACCGTACTGGTTGAGAGCAGAAAGTCCTATGTGGCACTGATAACCTATAAAGCTATCACAAACCGTACTCGTTGACAGCAGAAAGTCCTATGTGGCACTGGTAACCTATAAAGCTATCACACAATGACTCAACGGCGTACAGCTGTAAGGAACCGCCGGCGACTAACTTTGATACACTGCAACGCTTCCACTGGGTAACTGAAAGTGAGTTACAAATGTCTTTAATCGTAGAAACCCCACAGTTCGCCTTTAAAATCTGTCCTTCTTTCCATCCTCACCACTCTCATAGTACGCTGTCAGCTGCTTGCCCCTGTTACCTTGGTCACCGGCACGGAGGCTCTCTGCCTCACGGCGTCTGCTTGCTGAGCTTGAAACAGGCGACATCTGTTGCCTGAATCGATTCCTCCAACAGCAGTGCCACAAATACAAGTCTTCTTTTTTCCCCGCCGTCTAGCGACTGATCGTGTTGATGGTTTTTCTTCCAGTTTTTAGGCTACCCGTCGACTGTACCAGCTCTAAGTTTATCTTGTGGCAGCCACGGGCGCAAAGACATCCGGCACACACAATGAAATCGTAGAAATGACGCAGCGCCAATTATAGTGACGGATTCAAAAACTTCAATCTAGTAGTGCGTACACTGGAACGTTTCAAGTCTAACGATTTAATGAAACAGATTTCATTAGGATGTAATGGACCATTAGAAAACAATGTCTGGTCCATATACGGTGTATGCAGATTGTCGATAGTGGAACACCTCATGCACATGACTGTTCCTCATTCACTAATTTTACTTACAGCCCACGTACTAATTGTTATACTAATTAAATACAATTGAAATAGAAAAAGACGTAACAATGCAGCATTAAATTATTGCTAAACTACTTTAAAGAACGCCCAAATTCAACATAAATTAATAACTAAATAAAATTGAAATTTATTTTGTGAATAAAATAGTCGCTTGGGTTAGTTCTACTAACTTTTTATTAGTCCTTACAATAATTGTTTCACCAGTTACGGTAGCTACAGAGGTCAGTTTAAATTTTTTTTAAACTGTAGAACTAAATAATTTAGTTATTATTATCTAGATGACTGAAATGACATAACTCAGGCACGTGGCTGGGTATACTCTCCATGATCATAGAAGAAACACAGATATACGGCAGGAACTGAATATTATGAGTATACTCGACAGGATCGCCCAGTAAGTTACTGGCTGAATTGGTGGGAACACTTTGCCGAATGGATGACTGCCGCATCCCCAAACAACTACGGAACTATAAGCCGAGGGGACGGAGAGGTGTGGGACGTCCGAGGAAGCGCTGGAGTGACCAGCTGTAATATTTGCCTTTTTGAGACCAGAACAAACCATTCGTGGTTTAAACCTTGAGGATAATGATGATGATGATTATCTAGATAATTATTATCTATTTATTAAATTTAAACATTTTTATAGCGTTCGACCACGTGTAATAAACCAATAATTTCCAAATGACATTTATCAATAATTTCGATGCTAATAATACTTTATTGGTCTGATTCCCCCCCCCCCGCAAATCAATACATAAAGAAGGCGGAAAAGCTTAAGTTCATGCGATAATTACACAGGCTTCCTCGTCTTTAAAAATATTCGCTGTTTACAAAAAGTGTTAAAAAACAGAGAAATGTTAATTACGCCTGGTCCACCTTACCTGCAACATTAGGTTAAGTGAGTGTACTTAATTCAGATTTTAGGGCCGATTCTACAGGTAACTGTAGTTTGAACGAAAATCTGTAAAGAAAGCGACACACTAACTTCAGGTACGCAAATTTCGAGTTTTTTAAAGCTGCTGTTTGCAAATAAAATGCATGCGTGAAGGAAGTGAACCGTTTGAAACTATATTATACAATCTCTCGTCCGAGTTTTAAAAGTTTATTGTGTATATAGGCGTACTGTACTCGCGACATCACTACGTTGCTGAAGTGACTGCCAATGATGTCCCAACTATACACAGAAATAACTCGTACCTGAAGAAAGTGCGAACCAGCCCCACTCACGCTTACGTTTCCCCCTACATTATCAGCTGATTTATATTTTCACTTGTACTTTCCTGTGAACAGTGGCGGATTATCCATAACGCCAGAGTATGCTGCAGCACCGGGCACCAGTGCCTCTAAATGTCAGTTGAATAGACTAAGCGAACCAAAGCTTTTGATCACCATGCATTAACCATGGAAAGTGTCGAGTTGGAAAATCAACCGAAAGCTCTTATAGAAGTTTACTCGAATGATATGAATAACGATCTTCTACTAGAATTGAACCACTTTGTGCCACGAGTAAAACTGCAAGAAAGAGGGTTTTTTTCAAATCGTTCGAATGAAGATGATAGACTACAAGATACAAAGTATTAAAATGGATTATTGACTGTATTCATTGATTATTAATGTGGACGTATTTACGAATATATACATTGCTTATCGTCTGTTTTTTACGATTCCAATAGCTAACTGCGAATCTGAAAGTCAATTTTCTGAATTAAAACGCATTAAAAATATGTTGAGTTCAACTATGGGAGATATGAGATTATCTTCGTTAGCAAGGTCGAATATTGAAAGTGAGATATTTGAATCGCTCGATTTAAAAGAAATTATACAAGACTTCGTTACGGCAACATCAAGAAAAAATGGATCGATTAGTATTTTCAAAGCTTAAGTACTACTATGTCCATTGTAATCATTATTTAGCTAAATATTTGTTGTAGTTTGAGAGTTTTATAAAGTAATTGTCAACTTTTGAAATTCTGTATGCCATTCATCAGTGTAAATAATGGATAAAAGGTTGAATTTTGAGTCGAGGGGGGCACCAGTCTGATGGCAGCATAGGGCACCCACGCGCCCGTCTGTGTACGTAACTCTCTGAAACTCAGGTGATGTTTCTCCCTCAAACTTCTGCCAATGTTTGTTAACACAACAATTTACTACTAGTTTGATGCTAAAATTTGGAGTACACGAAACCCATAGTGGGGCATTCTAAACCGATCTGTGCTAAAATCTGTTAAGGGAAGTCGGCACCTTTTTGGGACAAAAAAAAAAAAAAAATGCAAAAAAATTTGATGTTAGAAAATTCCCCATTTCTTCCTCTTTCAGAAAATAAATATAGTTTTATGTTTGAATGGTCATTTCTATGTTAAAAAATTAATAAAATTAAAAGAAATGCGAACTATTTAACGTACGATCCAAATGTTGTGCGTTTGGGAAATGATATGTAAAGTTGAGTAAGGGAAAAGAAGATAGAACAATGTACAAACATGAGCACTCCCTACCAGAAGCAGTAATGGAAGCCCATATATAAAGACTAGTCTAACGAAGATCTCTTAAAACGCTGTCTTCACGGTAAACTCAGAACCCGAACGAAAGTTTAAATATTTCTATCTGGCAAAGACCCCCACAAACTGTGGGCCTGCAACCTGCAATTCTCAAACTTGTTGTCACAGATACAACTATATGCTTTAATAAATGTTGTATTGGGAAGGCAAATGTCCTTCAAAGCCTTCAGATCAATCCTGGGAAATTTATGGTTGAAGGTCTCAAACAGATTGACGCAGAACGTATACGAAAGACTGATAAGAAGACTCGAGACAAAATAAAAGACAAAAAGTAGGAAAAAGACTGTTAAAAAGGAAGAGACAAGAAGGTGAAAGTGAAAGTTATTGTCCTGGTGGATTTTATAGTCATAAAATTCTTAGTGTGTTTTCAGTTTTTAAACCAGCTTTTCCGAAGTTACCATTCTTCAATTTTAGATACATTTTCTAAAAAAAACTATGAAATTTACAAGCCTGATATTTTGCAGACATGTTATTTACTCTTATACAAGTCTGCCTTACCAAAATTATAAAAAAATAACAATTAGCAAAACCTTTAATAAAAAAATTTTACTTTAAAATTATACGTGAATAAAATTTATAAAAGTCAAATTTTTTTCAATCGTAACCGGACATGATATTTTAGTAACTTTGCTACATTAAGAAAAGGTAAGTGTGCTTAGTATTTTTTTTGTTTAATTTTATATAGATAGGATTAACCGTTTTTGAAATAATGGTAGCCTACCTAAAGCTGGCTAATTTTCCCATTTAAATACCATTGGATTGGAAAAGGTACCCACTCCCCTTAAGTTTTTAGACACATTCATATACCATGTGTACATATCGCGTAAAAAACCCACTATTCCTGACGATGAAGAACAAGGGGGCCAATCCTTCCCAACGACGCTATCCCCCCCAGTTTTTTTAAGAAATGAATCCCCCCTCTTCAACGTACGGCACTATCGCCATCTTACAAGTTCGTACTTAATAATACGGAGAATATATTATCAGGCTCACAATCACAGAATACGGTATTTGAAATATTTACTACGTTTGTGGGTACGGTATTTGATCTTCATATGTTTACAACGATTTTCTACTTCAGCGTATATTTGTGGACACTCAGTTTCGATAATTAATTAACTACCTAAGTCATTATGAAATGAATGTTCCACTCCTTTTGATCGTTGAAATGGATTACAGAATGCGAGCGAAAACATAAAATTCTATTAGATTCCGTATTTTCTTGAATGTTATTGAATGAATGTTATTCCTCTGTAAGTAACTCATTAACTTTCCTGCACACGTCTCCCATGTAATATCTTCAAATAAATACACTGCTAGAAGATTTATTTTCACCTGACACACGTTTTACAGAAATTATTCCGTATCTTCAGAGGTTTGTTTGAATGTTGCGCTTAATATATAGTTTAATGTTTCACTTGAACTATATTGTAGGCGAAACGTTCAATTACAATTCAAACAAACCTGTGAAGATACAGAATAATTTCTGTGAAACGTGCGTCAGGTGAAAATAAATCTTTCTTGAATAAATATACAAAAGGAATGAATGATAACAGTTTTAATGACATGTTGGACCTTTACTAAATATTCTCCCCAATGATGCCAATGACCCCCCCCCCCCGTAGATGGCTCTGATCCTGAACAAAAAACGCACGCAATTTTGAAAGCCGCGCCGCTAAAAGTTAGGCAAAACTCATTACTAACTGATAAAAAAAAAATAAAAATATAGTCATATAAAACACACAAAAGCTTGCAGAATGTCAATATACGTAACGACTAGAGTTATAAATCCGAGTCCGATTCCCAATATAAATCACAGGTAAGCTTTTTGTTGCACTTCAGCGTCAACCGTACACTGCAATCACAAATATATTCTCACCAGTCGCGTGGTATGCAGCAGCACTCGTAGACAAAACACGTACTGGGCGCGCGCGCGTAATTTGGCGGCGCACTCGTCCGGCCGGGAGTCACCTCTACACTGGCAGTGTGTCACCCTCGAACGTGACATTTGCCCAACTTAAATATCAACACACGCACACACTGTGCTGTGCTGTGCTGTGGGGCGGACGCGAGTGGGCAGTAGCAATCGCGGGGACCGGTTCACCCAACCAACCTTCACTGCTTCCTACTTCCTCGGGCCCACCACGCTCTTACGTACTACTACAACTACCACCCTACACGCTCTTCCTCCGCACGCCATACGCGATAATATGTTAAACAAAGGATATGTCTTTATTTACTATCTTCACAACAAATTACAGGCAGGAGGAAATCCATAAGACAAAAAAGTCAACCGCGGCGCCTGAGGTTCGAACGCCATCGAAGAATCTTTTCCGGAAGATCTTTGTCTTTCATCATTCCTTGAACACTAACTTTCCCACCCATTCCACCGAACGAAAACGGGTGGGGGTCTGTGCTATCTTTCGGTAACCGGATAACTTCTGGTAAGCCTTAATACCTACTCGTAAACTTCTCAAGTCCACATCTGTTAAATGAAGTGATTCAGGTAACGCCCTCCAAGTAGTTTATTAATTCAATTTTTAATTTCATGCGATGTCACGCTGTATGCGCCCCGTTTCCAACGATTAACTGCATTATTCTTACGTTAATTTACGACTACGATCGGGCGTTGATCCTGCGGAAAACCGACGAGTGCTGTTTTTGGGGGGTTGGGGGTACAGGGGGGACGCGCACCCTCTAGGGGAGGGAACTTTTTTGTTTAAAACTACTAGACCCCCAACGAGTATTATGGCAAAGTATCAAAACTTTATAAATTATTTCCCCTATTTGCCCTTTTCTGGTCTAATTTGACTGGACTAAAACGGTACTTTCCCAATATCCGTACCCACACTACAATTTCGATGTATCGAATATGCGATTATATGAATATACTACGATGTGAAGAAGTGCACTAACTGTAAATAATTCTATTTCTTAATGTAAAGCTCTGTTAATATCGTTTGTGAGGTTAGGTAATGGTTTTTTGATTTTATCTTACTGTTTAAAGAAATAAAAGCCATGGTTGGAAAAATATGACGTTTAATGTGTGTACACAATGCTTGAAAGAGAGAAACATAAAAAACAAAGACATTACGTATTTTTAACAAAAACAACAACAGAAAAAAGTGAAAAATACAATTATTTCTGAATAGTAAAATTAAAACACAAAAAACAATATATTAACAAATAAAAACAAGATTTGTTATTCGGTAGTTGGTCAATATTCTTTTATGTTATTCAGTAAAATGTCGAAACCTTCACTGGAAGCAAATTTTGTGCGAAAATATCGGTATGGAGAACCATACATGACTTCCATGTTCTAAGATTTGTATTTAAAATCATATTCGAAATGAAATGTTTCCATAGAAACTACTTCTTTCCACTTATTGCTTCAGCCTTAACCACAGTACTGTGGTCACTAACGTATACCACCACACGTTATCGCACTCGATTTTCACTGATGATGGCAGTAGACGGCACTGCCGAAACGTCTGGTTTTGCAGAAAACATTGGACTACGGCCAAACAGCCCGGGAAGGAATTTTAACAACAAACTACTACTTTGTTGCCGATAACGTAGTACACATAAAAATTATCCCCTCCCGCTTCAACTATAATTTTCATTTATAGAAAATTACCCCCACCCCGTTCACTTAACCTCTTAATTTATAGATATTTCATCTACGTTTCTACAGTGGATTATTATGAGCTTCTTATCAGGATACTTTATTTATCAAAATTAAGTACTTTACTCTTGTTACATCATAAAATGTTTCAGGTAAACTACCCCTTTCTCTTAACCGATATTCACCAAAATCAATAGACCTTCAGTCCTCTACAATGCAGGGATGCATGCAAAAAAATATTTGATTCTGTTTGAATGTGCGGCAGTTATCGTTCGTCATGAAAACATTTCTCTTGTTACAACATAAAATGTTGGAGGTAAAGTACCCCTTTCCCTTAATCGATCTTCACCAAAATCAACAGGCCTTGAGTTCTCTACAATTCAGGAACGTATGCAAAAAATTATTTGATTCTCTTTGAATTTACGGCAGTTATCTTTCGTAAAAAAAAAATACCCTTCTTAAAACATAAAACGTTCACGTAAACTACCACTTTCCCTTAACCGATCTTCACCAAAAACAATAGGTCTTGAGAACTCTATAATTCAGGGCTGCATGCAAAACATTATTTGATTCTGTTTGAATTTGCGGCTGTTATCGTTTGCCATAGAAAAACATTACCCTTGATTTAAAAAAATATCGGTATGGAGAACCAATTATGTTTGAATTTACGGCACTTATCGTTCATGAAAATATTTCTCTTGTTACAACATAAAATGTTGCAGGTAAACTACCCCTTTCCCTTAACCGATCTTCACCAAAATCAACAGGCCTTGAGTTCTGTACAATTTAGGGATGTGTGCAAAAACTTATTTGATTATGGTTGAATTTACGGTAGTTATCGTTCGTTATAGAAAAAATTAACCTTGTTATCACATAAAACGTTGCAGGTAAACTACCCCTTTCCCTTAACCGATCTTCACCAAAACCAATAGGTCCTGAGTACTCTACAAATAAGGGCTGTATGCAGAAAATTATTTGATTCTGTTTGAATTTGCGGCTGTTATCGTTTGCCATAAAAAAAAATTACACACACACACACTTCGAAAAATGACTTTTTTTCATGTTTTGAGTGTAGTACAATCAGAATCTGCAATAATCTCGAACACGATTTTTTTTGCCATCACCATACTTCCATTTCCTTAAGGAACATGGAAGTAAAAAGTGGAGACATATATAGTATCCCGCCTTACTTCGAGTTGGTTATTTTTACGTGGATTTCACAAAAAGCAAGTATTATTTTAAAGGCATATTGGTTTCCATATGTAATTTTAGTTTCCATGTTAACCTAACAACGCCAACTTTTGCCATCACAGGCGCACATGGGACTTATAGCTAGAAACATTTTTCGTAAAAAATATGACAATGAAACACGATTGCCATCGTCAACAAACTATTTTATAACATACACAAATAAATTTTTACGATTTGTATTATCTAACAGAAATTATACGAGATAATCACTACACATCGACGCCAATAATCGCATAATCTTTTCGAAATATCGAAAACGAGTGTGGGTACGGTTATTGGGACAGTACCCATTAAACACAGTTGGGAATACTGGCAAGTGTACTGGTTGCTAGAATACCAGATTGTTAAAGCTTCATAACGGTTTGTTTCGTTTTTCACTGATTTTTGAGTATTTAATTTTGCGTGTTTGTATAGTTTTTATGAAAAATGTCCCTTACCCCTCAAGACGGTGTAAAAAGCGACGATTTAGTGGCAATGAGCACACAAGACAGAGAATTTAAAGTGACGAAAATGTACAGACAGAGAAGTGAGAGAAGCATGATTGTACTGGGCACATACAGGATGGATGGGAGGCAGACTGAGACAGTTATTGAGAACGATTATAAATTTAAAAAACTAAAAAGATGACAAACCATTGTCAGGCAAGGCTCACCTTACTGACAGAGAAATTGAGTTGTTAGTTTATTATGGCAAGATTATAAGGAACAATACTCGTAGCCTTGACGAAATGCATAAAGCTGGTTGGGTCACTTCTTCTCATAAGGTTTCTAGAGATAAGAAACCGAATCATCATAGATTGTGTCCAAAGAAACCAAATTGCTGGTGTGGTTATGACGACACTTTTGAATGACAGTGAAATTTTGTTAACACAAAAACTGCTGTGTCATAAGTAGTCAAGCCCACTTGACAGAACAGCCTAAACTTCTCTGGAAATGTTTGCATGAAAATAAAAAGAATACAAATGAATCTCTAAATTCACCTATTTGAAGCAGATGTCCTAAAACTACATTTTACAATAAAAAAAAGTTTTTAAAATATCAGAAGTAGATGCAGTTTCACACTACAATGATGGATTTATTTCAACAAAAAACACTAGAAAATTTGTGTGGCGTTGTTGGTGGCTGAGCTGAAAAACGTTACAAATACTGAACGGCCTACTATATGTGGTGAATTACATGATTTGTTAATAAGGAGGTCCTCACCACCAAGCTATGGGTGCTATAGGCCAATAACCTGCACACTGAAGACCGCACTTATTCAAAGAAAGCAAAGAGAGAAAGCCGGACGGAAATTTTTGGAAATGACGATCTAGAGGAAAGCCCAGAACGATGTGGCAAGACAATGTGCAAATCTTCTTGGAGGACTTGGGCAACCCTTCGAATCAAGCAAGGCCGCTTGCTCTCCAGAGGCAACAGCGGCAATCTGTTTGCAACTCCTCGACACCCCAGGATGCGACTAAGACTAAGTTAATTAATAAAGTAAGAAGGAAAATGAAAAGGGAGGGAAGAAAGAAAGATTATGGTTATGTACCGTATATAACACTGTTACGACGGTCTACTAACTACAAGACACCGATTAAGTCACTAATCACACCTTTAATTGTTCGTAATTAACAACACAATCTCTACAACAAATCAAACGAAAATTGTTCACACGCAATAAAATGTCCACTAATATTAAAACTCAATTGTATTACAATTATACCGTCCAATTATAAAACACAACACTCAACTAATAACCACTTGAACGCGCACAGTAAATCGCTACTATAACTCTCGAACCGCACTATCCAATATCTCGCATTGAACTGAATTGCATTGCATTGCATTAGATAGTGGGGCGTCTTTGCACCCATGGCCATATTACAGCTTCCGGGACGTGCCCGATGGCTGTCAGAAGAAAACAGTGCTGGACTTTCAAAAGAAGGTTTCCTAATATTCGGGAGGGACACGCCAACCAGTTAACTGAGAAGGCGGCGGAAATTTTTCACAATCAGTTATATTTATATAGGTTCCGGGCATTGAACTGAAAACTAAGCCGCTACCGCCATGTATTTATAGTCCCGCTCACACACCAGAAGCTTCCAAACTGCGTCTTATCTCTCGTGTGAACTACGTAATTAACTGCGGCCTTGATACACAGGCCGAGTGCCCGAGCGAAGCCCGGCACAGTCGGGAAGATTCTCGCAAAATGCGTCTAGCAGCAGGTACGCCACACGCTTACATTCTGGATCTCTCTGGAACGTTCGACAAACACGTAGATTGTTCTGTGATGCCGTAACAATACCATAAACAATGTATTAATAAAAATGTATTCACTAAAATCTTTAAACGTCCATTTCTCAAAACATCAATTTTTTAAACTTTAACATTCCTTTCTTGAAAACTAATGAACTTTTGGCCATTTGTAGAAGCTATTAACTGAGCCAAAAAATGTAACATATTTAACTGTACTTCTATTTTATCATTAAAAAACATTTCCAAAAAATGTTCTAACGAACTTTATGAGTATATATTATTCTTTTTAATTCAGATTATTCACTTGGTTTATGAAAGTTATGAAACAGTGTTTATTTGGTTTAATGATGATAGATACATCTGGTTCTGTACGCCTGTTAGGTACATTAAATATTATGCATGTTAGTTCTAAGCATCGAGTCTTAAGCCTAAATTTTAGACACTCTGATTCAGTACATGTCGTTATGCAAAAATTTGAGAATGAATAGAAAATTCAGTTACCACCCCCTTAATATATTTAAAAGATTGACAAGATTTGTAAAATAAATGTAATTTTAACCTTGTGCAAACGTAATGATTGAATAGAAACATTCTATTTTACATGGGAAAATGTAAAATTAGTCAATCATATTAAATTACATATTAAAAAACAATAAAAACATCTTACTTCAATCGATATTCATTGTGTTTTCCAAAAACTCAACACACATCATAAATGTTTCATAATAGAATCATACAGAATAAATTGTAGATTGAAGGCTGATTACTATTTTGCACTTCATTCATTTAAACAAAAATAGCAGTGGCAGACACAGAATTAGTCATTTTTATAGTGAGACTGCAAATTTTATGTTTGCACGTATTATTTTCATGTCCATACCGAGATATAGTTAAGGTCCCAAACGTTACATAAAAACTTTGTTCATAGAAACTCAAACAATACCCAAGGGATCCCATAATTAAGGTCAAGAGGGCCAATCTCACCCAAAAAATGTATTGGTGACACCTAGTAAGGTTACTAGGTAATAAAATAGTAAAAATGTATCTAAATATAAAATATGGAGTGATCAGTGGAAGATGTGAACTATAAACACGGTGTCTAATGAGACGAATTTACTGTAGACGAGTTTGAAAATAATAGACTGTTTAATTGATATTTAATGTTTTATAAAGATGTACATGTTGTTGTGCTTTATCATGATATTGTGTTTACATGATATTTGTTTTGTGTTTAGTATGTAGCAAGTGTGAAGCCATTGCTTTGAGAAAGTATTAAGTAATGGATACTAATTTCATTCATGTTAAACTTGTATTTAAGTAATTAAATACAAGTGTATTTATTATGTATGGTATCATGTTAAGTGTATTTACTTTGAATAATTAATGAAGATGTCTTAAAATAATATTTGTAAACTTGGCCAGGAAGACAATAATTGTTAATAAATTGTCAAGTGGTCATTATAATTATGTTATAAACCAATGAAGGGTTAAATGATAAAATAATAATAATAATAATAATAATAATAAATTGAAATCAGGAAATTAAAATTAGAATAATTGGCCATAAGCCAGTGACTCTTTGTACAGTAGGTCAGGTCAGAAAAATTAAATTAAAAACAAAACAAAATTATAACATGTAATAAAACCAATAGGCCTAAAATTAGTGTTTTGTAAAAGGAAATTAATACCTTTTAAAATAAGTCGATTAAGAAGAAAATGTAGTAAAATGTATAAGGTTTAATAAGGCAGATTAAGTGAAAGTTTTATGTGATTTAATGTAATTCCAAGAAGGGAGTATTTTATTAAATAAGTGTAAGAATATTTCCTAATTATGGCTCTAGGATAACAAATATTATCCAATAACATAAGAGGAAGATGGTTGTTAGGGACAACAAAATGCAAGATATCTTGTTGATTTGGACATTCAATTGTTATAAATGAACGAGGACAGTTCAGTGGTGATAAATCTAGAAAAAAACCAATAAACCTAATAAATAAAATTACTGTTAATTCAAATTAAAACATAGTAACTGATCAAAAAGACGGTTGGACGACTTCCGAGACTCTCACTCCGAGAATATTAAAATACCTATCAATAAAATTCAAATCAAAAATCTAAAGAATAAATTAACTAAACCTACCGTCAAATGAGTAATAATGGAAAACAGTAAATAAATGAAGATAACCCCAGACCTGGAGAAGTCGAAGTGAATAAATACCATACAACGAAAAATAAAGAGAATTAAATTTACATACAGAACCTCACTTTCAACAACGGAGCAAGAACTTAATACTACACTAATTCCGTCGGGACCTGTGACCACCAGAAACGAAAAATCAGCGAAGATCAAGAACTGAACTTTCCATTACATCCTGGGACACTAACACCAACTTTTATTGAGAAGCTGGAGGTTGATATATTCAAGCCATTCATCATCACTCGGCTATCCGTCACCGTTTAGTGGAACACTGCCTTAACGAGTATCTTGTAAACGTTTGGTAAAAAAACCTGCTTATGTTTATACTTTATATAATAAGATTTTAAAACTAAATTGTAATACCTAGTAATCTGAATTTGCATTACCTGACCTTACTAATAGTTAAAAGAACTACATGTATCCCTGAGATAAAAGACAAACTGAAAATTATAATTAAATTGTAACATCTAAAACACGAGTTCAATAACAAATCGATTCTGTATTGTGTGATCGATATGATGTATTAGTAGCAGGAGAAAGCAGCTGTTGGAATTTAAAAATATATAAAATAAAGAACCCTTCTTGAATTTGACGATTTTGTGTTACTTGTAGAATAATTATTGTATTTAGAATAGTGTGTATTTTACAGAGAAAGGAACGTGAGAAACGCATCAAGTGGAACGACAACCTATAATAACGGGTCAATCGCCAATAACAGCGCTCGTCTGCAGACAGCTGGTGAATACGGGAGAATAGAGAACTAACTTACGCTCTCCGCTCTCCGCTCTTTCCAATTTAGATAATACAAACCGACTAGGGTTGGAGAAAAATACTGAATTATTCACTATAATAATTGTAATATAGTGTTTTTCTCTGGTAAAACACTTGATAACTACTTAACACAGGTCTATGATCAATAACCGAATAATATCAACAACTTAATAAATAATTTTATAAATAAATTAACATTGATTTGCAGGAGTTATTATATTACACTTATAAGTATATTTATATTACAAATATTTGGGCATAATTAGACTAGAGTGCCGAAGATTATTAAACGTAATAGGTAGTTGTTTCAAATTGCCGCATTCAACGTGGGGCTGAATTAACTATAAACCCGCAACCGTAATACACTAGTAATAAACAACAACACATAATAAAATATATTGTTACAAATTGGCGAACCCAACAGTGGGGCTTAATTAGGCGAGAGTTTCAAAGTTACATACACACATAAGAGTTGTTACAAATTGGCGCTCAACAAGTGGGTTTAGTTAAGTAAAAAATCGACTATATCGCTATTACTTAACTTGAGCAGGCAACTATTAGAGGCACAGGAATGCATACGAGAGGCGTTTCTAAAAGGATGGCGAAAGACCAAGAAACGGAAGAAGATAGACGGGAGGAAGAAGCAGAGATAGTTACAGACATCGAAAAGGAACAACAGGCGGGTGACAAGGAGGAAGCCAGAGGAGGCCTGGATTTACAAAAATTATGGGAATTAATCAAAGAAGAAAATAGACAAACTAATGAGAAAATAGACAGTATTAAAGAAGATAATA
This sequence comes from Magicicada septendecula, assembly GCA_034769895.1. Lineage (NCBI taxonomy): Eukaryota > Metazoa > Arthropoda > Insecta > Hemiptera > Cicadidae > Magicicada > Magicicada septendecula. The sequence goes on along the minus strand of CM068371.1, from coordinate 62,373,323 downwards.
GACAAACTAATGAAAAAATAGACAGTATTAACGAAAACTCAAAGAAACAAAACGAAATTTTGAGTGAGAACTTAACCAAACTAATGAATTAGAAGTTTGACAAAAATAAAGAGGAAACTGATGAGAATAACCGGCTGATAAATGAAAGCTTAAACCAAATTAACGAAAGGCTTGACAGGAACGACGAGAGCTTAAAGCAGATTCAGGAAAATAACAAACAAAGAGACGAAAGAATTGAAAACAATAATAAGGAGTTGCGGCAAATCATCAATGAACAAAACCAAGCGTTGAGGGAAGTCATCAATGAAAGGATTGCCAATGTCGATGAAACACTTAGCAAAAGAGTGGATAATTACAAAAAGGAAGTAAGACAGCAAATAACTGAAACTAAGGCAGGTCTAGAAAAGACGGATGAAACCATCATACAACTCAGAGTGGAAGTAGAGGCCAAAATAAATCAAGTAGAAAACAATAACCAAACTAGAATCAAGGAGGTACAAGCGAAAACCCAAGAAAAATTAAACGAAGTACGAATCAACATGGCCGGAAGAATAGAACGAGTTAACAATGAAACGAAGACAATGAAAATAAGGGCAAAAACGTCAAAGGAAATTAATGAATACACGGGAAGGATTGGAGATGATTAAAGGGGGATTAGTTAAGCTGCTTAATATAACAATTGAGGAACCAAGAGAAGTAAGGCAATTAAGAAACTCTAAACGAACCACAATTGAATTCCCAGATGGATTAGAAGGACCGAAAAAGCCAAAACTAACCGAGGAGCACGGAGGACTTATGGAGATTATGTATGAACCATTCAAACGATTAAGAAACAGTATGGAAGAATCAGTTCGAAAGACGATGGTAAACTTTAGCATAAATGAAAATTTTATAGCGACAAGATGGAAGAACCAGATGATAATGAGATACGTCACAAGGACGGAAATAATTCTACACGCTAGAGAAATCCGAACAATCAGTACAGAGGAAATAATGGACCACGGTTAAACAGATTCCAAACAGAATATAGAGAAAAGGGGCGGATTTTATGGATAACAAATAAAGCAAACCAAAGAAAAATAATGAGAAACTAATTAAAATATATTAAACTAACTATTAAATGAAATAAACTAATTACACGATACTTCAGAGAAACTATGTGGAATCAATTTAAAAAACCACAAAATTCAAAAACAAGTAAGAACACCTTACTATATAATTCAGAAGAAATTATTTTAAACTAATAAACATAAAAGAAGAGAAAGAAGGGTTAGAAATGAGTTAGATGAAGGAAGAATATGCCATACAATTTATGATAAGGAGGAGTTTCAGTGTTTAATTGCAGAAGTAAATGGGAGTGAATTAAAAATAGTAAAATACATATGCTAAAGAATAATTAATTGACAGCACGGAACTAAGAAGAATTTAAAAGGAATATTGAACAGCTTTAACTACTATACTGGTGAATAATATGATAAATGGGACTACAGAACAACGAGATAAATAAGTTAAGAAAAGTATTAGGATACCTCAGAAATAATAGTAATCATCCCTTGAATATAAGTTTGTAGCGAAGGAGCTACCTTATAGATAATAATTATATGTATTGTGTTGTGATCGTGCAACGTTTATTTTTTTTTCTGGACAGAGATGAAGTTCCTCTGATCTCAGAAGATATAGTTAGGGAAACGGCAGAGTAATGGAAGCCAATAGTGCCCCTCTGATTCCGTACCAGCTATGATATTAGGGAAAAATGTTAGGGAAATATAGTATTTTAGGGATTATACACCAAGCGAGGTAATTAAATATAAATATGACAATAAGAAATTATGGCGTAATAAGCTAGAAGAAGTTATGAGTTCCAGACAAAAGGACAGATCTACAACTGAGGGAGGTACCAGTAGAGAATTAATGACGAAACATACAATGAGTGTCAACACAGTTTTCCGGTGCAATTAAAAGTTTAAGGAATAGAAATAGAAAATAAACCCCAAAGAACCCATTGAATTGTGTATTAAAACAGAAACAATGAAAAACTTAAACCATTATAAATTGATAATTTTATCAAATAAATATTCCAAGGCATGAAGAAACTATAAGTTTATTTCAACTAAACGATATTCAGCTAAAATAAACTTCTTCCGGAGGGGGAGTATTATGTAACGTAACAAAGTTAAGGTCCCAAACGTTACATAAAAACTTTGTTCATAGAAACTCAAACAATACCCAAGGGATCCCATAATTAAGGTCAAGAGGGCCAATCTCACCCAAAAAATGTATTGGTGACACCTAGTAAGGTTACTAGGTAATAAAATAGTAAAAATGTATCTAAATATTTTAAATATGGAGTGATCAGTGGAAGATGTAAACTATAAACACGGTGTCTAATGAGATGAATTTACTGTAGACGAGTTTGAAAATAATAGACTGTTTAATTGATATTTAATGTTTTATAAAGATGTACATGTTGTTGTGCTTTATCATGATATTGTGTTTACATGATATTTGTTTTGTGTTTTGTATGTAGCAGGTGTGAAGCCATTGCTTTGAGAAAGTATTAAGTAATGGATACTAATTTCATTCATGTTAAACTTGTATTTAAGTAATTAAATACAAGTGTATTTATTATGTATGGTATCATGTTAAGTGTATTTACTTTGAATAATTAATGAAGATGTCTTAAAATAATATTTGTAAACTTGGCCAGGAAGACAATAATTGTTAATAAATTGTCAAGTGGTCATTATAATTATGTTATAAACCAATGAAGGGTTAAATGATAAAATAATAATAATAATAATAATAATAATAAATTGAAATCAGGAAATTAAAATTAGAATAATTGGCCATAAGCCAGTGACTCTTTGTACAGTAGGTCAGGTCAGAAAAATTAAATTAAAAACAAAACAAAATTATAACATGTAATAAAACCAATAGGCCTAAAATTAGTGTTTTGTAAAAGGAAATTAATACCTTTTAAAATAAGTCGATTAAGAAGAAAATGTAGTAAAATGTATAAGGTTTAATAAGGCAGATTAAGTGAAAGTTTTATGTGATTTAATGTAATTCCAAGAAGGGAGTATTTTATTAAATAAGTGTAAGAATATTTCCTAATTATGGCTCTAGGATAACAAATATTATCCAATAACATAAGAGGAAGATGGTTGTTAGGGACAACAAAATGCAAGATATCTTGTTGATTTGGACATTCAATTGTTATAAATGAACGAGGACAGTTCAGTGGTGATAAATCTAGAAAAAAACCAATAAACCTAATAAATAAAATTACTGTTAATTCAAATTAAAACATAGTAACTGATCAAAAAGACGGTTGGACGACTTCCGGGGCTCTCACTCCGAGAATATTAAAATACCTATCAATAAAATTCAAATCAAAAATCTAAAGAATAAATTAACTAAAGCTACCGTCAAATGAGTAATAATGGAAAACAATAAATAAATGAAGATAACCCCAGACCTGGAGAAGTCGAAGTGAATAAATACCATACAACGAAAAATAAAGAGAATTAAATTTACATACAGAACCTCACTTTCAACAACGGAGCAAGAACTTAATACTACACTAATTCCGTCGGGACCTGTGACCACCAGAAACGAAAAATCAGCGAAGATCAAGAACTGAACTTTCCATTACATCCTGGGACACTAACACCAACTTTTATTGAGAAGCTGGAGGTTGATATATTCAAGCCATTCATCATCACTCGGCTATCCGTCACCGTTTAGTGGAACACTGCCTTAACGAGTATCTTGTAAACGTTTGGTAAAAAAACCTGCTTATGTTTATACTTTATATAATAAGATTTTAAAACTAAATTGTAATACCTAGTAATATGAATTTGCATTACCTGACCTTACTAATAGTTAAAAGAACTACATGTATCCCTGAGATAAAAGACAAACTGAAAATTATAATTAAATTGTAACATCTAAAACATGAGTTCAATAACAAATCGATTCTGTATTGTGTGATCGATATGATGTATTAGTAGCAGGAGAAAGCAGCTGTTGGAATTTAAAAATATATGAAATAAAGAACCCTTCTTGAATTTGACGATTTTGTGTTACTTGTAGAATAATTATTGTATTTAGAATAGGGTGTATTTTACAGAGAAAGGAATGTGAGAAACGCATCAAGTGGAACGACTTAACCTATAATAACGGGTCAATCGCCAATAACAGCGCTCGTCTGCAGACAGCTGGTGAATACGGGAGAATAGAGAACTAACTTATGCTCTCCGCTCTTTCCAATTTAGATAATACATACCGACTAGGGTTGGAGAAAAATACTGAATTATTCACTATAATAATTGTAATATAGCGTTTTTCTCTGGTAAAACACTTGATAACTACTTAACACAGGTCTATGATCAATAACCGAATAATATCAACAACTTAATAAATAATTTTATAAATAAATTAACATTGATTTGCAGGAGTTATCATATTACACTTATAAGTATATTTATATTACAAATATTTGGGCATAATTAGACTAGAGTGCCGAAGATTATTAAACGTAATAGGTAGTTGTTTCAAATTGCCGCATTCAACGTGGGGCTGAATTAACTATAAACCCGCAACCGTAATACACTAGTAATAAACAACAACACATAATAAAATATATTGTTACAAATTGGCGAACCCAACAGTGGGGCTTAATTAGGCGAGAGTTTCAAAGTTACATACACACATAAGAGTTGTTACAATAAACAAGAGTGTGTAAAAAAAAAACTAGTTACATAAAAGGCTACATGAAGTAAACCACTTACTACTTTATTTTACAAAAAAAAAACTTGTTTAATTATAATAGAATTAATTCCTCTCAAATTAAAATTTACTAATATTTTCTATGCTTACAAATAATATTTTACTTAGCCATTCTGACTCAATAATCAAAAAAATTGAAATTTTATTAAAATACGGATTACGTTTTTTGACTGTAGAATGAATTCGAAAAATAACATTTTACATTAACGAAGATTAAGAACAGAAAAACTGTTTTGGTCATGTTATGATACGAAAAATCATTAGTTCCCAAGGAAAATTTAAAAGAATAAGAACGATACATTTTGTTTTGTCTGAAGATTTTTTAAGTGTGTTTTTAATTTTAAATTGTTATTTACAATTTTGTGTTTATTTAATAAAATTGGACATATCTGTTGTATCTGCCAGTTCTGGAGGAATTTTTATAAGTTTTCAAAATTTTAATGCATGGAGTAACAGTCTCACCATCCAGAGAAATCTGCACTTGTCTGATTGTGTTTTTGATCTAGCATGATACAAACTGCTAACCCTGCATAATCAGGCACAGTCAGGTGAAAATAACAAAATCTATACTACAGAATTGTAATATTTAGAATACTACATATAAAAAAAAGGTATTACTCTAGTTTCATACAGAATTATCACTGTTGCACACCATTATAGAAAAATTATTCCGATCCGACGATGAGCTGAGAAGCTTTAAAGTGTTAATCAGAATAATTTTTTATAGTGGTTTGCAACAGTGATTCTGTCTGTGATTATAACCACCAACACAACTTTCTTAATTACTCTAGTTTCATTTATTAATGTGTTATGAAATTTAACTCACAATGAAATTAATATTCCCATTTGTTCTTTATAAAATATAGATAAGAGGATTCCATAGCCATTTTTATGTTCAAAATTGAGTTTTTACTGAAAGTACTGTGTTCTGTCAGCCTAAAAGTACAAATTGTACAACAAAATGTGAACAAAATCTCTGAAACTGAGGGTATGACATGTTAAAATTCAGTACTTCATACAGCCATGCACCAACGCAATTTTAATTAAAATATTGTATTTACACAATTAGATATTTGTTTTTTTTTTAAATTTTTTTCTTACAAAACATCCAGTAAACAATTTTGAAAACATAAGTTTATTCAAACTTAAGCAGCTAAAATTATCTGTTTCTACTTTATACAAAAACTACAGACACACTGAAGTGTTTCTTATAGAATCCATAGCCAATCTATATCTGTCAATGAACAGCCATAAATAAAATCAACAGCGATATTCTATTGTTAGAAAATATTATTTCATTAGAACTAGCAATTAGGCAGGTTCTGTCTGGGAATGTTATCTTAATGTGGCTGGAAAAGGTAATGAGTTGTTGATCTCTTAGCAACATCATAATAACTTGAAGATAGTCATGGCTTTGTGACAGTTTAGATCATGTATAGTTAACACAGCATTTTTTTTTTTTTTTTTTTTTTTTTTTTTTTTTTTTTTTTTTTTGTAACAGCCTCCTATCACTTATACAAACACAAAGTGTATTACAATTTCACACAGCCATAAAGCATTCCGAATAATTTCAATGCTTATTACATAACAATTGAAGTTCTAACTATATATCCATTACATTACTGCAGTTTACATGTTAGTTCTTTGGCAAATAATTATATTACTTTTGTATCATGTGTAACTCTGTAACATAAATGTTATGGTTTACTGCCCTCCCACTCCGTACTGCATATCAAAGGGTAATTTCTTTGACGCAGTTACTGAATGGATTTTCAATACATCACAAAGAACTTATACGTGTAAAAGTTTATTACTGACTCTGCCATAAAATGCTGTAACTAAATGTTTATGGAACAAAAGTTTAATGAATTATCATTACCCACTTTTCCTCGATGGCCGTTTACTGCCCCACATAAGGACTGTAATGACCACTTCGGAGGTTTATTGAACAAACAAAGCAAGTTCTCAGTTTTAACTTGACAGTTTAGCATTTGTCTGTCTGCCTGTCTGTTTATCTCACAATAACTTCTGAATACATCAACAGATTTTCATAAAACTTGGCACACGACTCGTTACTTTTGCCCTGTAGAACCCTATTGTTTTCGAGGTTGCTCCCGTGAAGAAGCAAAAACATGAGGAGTCAAAAATTGTGCAAAAATCCTAAAACCCCATGTGGGATATCAAATTAAAAAGAATGTTTAATTAACATCTGAGTGTAGTGATACGTTTTGGAAATTTCAAAATTCTGGGAATATATGGCCGAAAATAGATTCTTTTTTTTTAATTGTTAAAATCCAGCAGGGCGTCAGGCTGAAAGGAACTGTAACCCAAATCTGATTTTGTAATGTTTATTGTATGTTTGTGTGCTCTACAATTGTTATATGACTAGAGATATAAATATCGGTATGGAGAACCATACATGACTTCCATGTTCTAAGATTTATATTTAAAATACTTTTCGAAATGAACTATTTCCATAGAAACTACTTCTTTCTTCAGCCTTAACCACAGTACTGTGATCACTAACGTATACCACCTCACGATACTGCACTCAATTTTCACTGGCGATGGCAGTCGATAGCACTGCGGAACGTCGGGTTTTGTAGAAAACATTGGATCAAGCCCAAACAGCCCAGGAAGGAATTTTAACAACAAACTACTTCTTTGTTGCTGATAACGTAGTATACATGAAATATAAATAAAAATTATCCCCTCCCCCTTCAACTATAATTTTCATTTATAGAAAATTACCCCCACCCCCTCAAACTAGCCTCTTCATTTATAGATATTTCATCTACGTTTCTACAGTGGATTATTAAGATCCTCTTATCAGGATACTTTATTTATCAAAATTAAGTACTTTACTCTGTTACAACAAAAAATGTTTCAGGTAAACTACCCTTTCCCCGTAACCGATCTTCACCAACATCAACAGGCCTTGAGTCCTCTACAACTCACGCATATATTAAAAAAATTATTTGATTCTGTTTGAATTTACAGCAGTTATCGTTCTTCATGAAAAAATTTCTCTTGTTACAACATAAAATGTTGCAGGTAAGCTACCCCTTTCCCTTAACCGATTTTCACCAAAACCAACAGGCCTTGAGTTCTCTACAATTTAGGGACGTATGCAAAAAATTATTTGATTATGTTTGAATTTACGGCAGTTATCATTCGTCATAGAAAAAATTACCCTTGTGATCACATAAAATGTTGCAGGTAAACTACCCCTTTCTCTTAACTTATCTTCACAAAAATCAATAGGCCTTGAGTCCTCTACAATTCAGAGATGCATGCAAAACATTATTTGATTCTGTTTGAATGTGCGGCAATTATTGTTCGTCATAGAAACAATTACTCTTGTTAAAACATAAAATGTTGCAGGTAAACTACCCCTTTCCCTTAACCGATCTTCACCAAAATCAATAAGCCTTCAGCACTTTACAATTCAGGAACGTATGCAAAATATTATTCGATTCTGTTTGAATTGGCGGCTGTTATCGTTCGTCATAGAAAAAATTACCGTTGTTAAAACATAAAGTGTTGCGGGTAAACCAGTGGCGTAAATAACGTCAATGCAACCGATGCGACGCATTGGGGCGCAGAGCCTGTGGGGGTCGCAGTGCATAAACGGATATACTGGAAAACATTTCAACCAAATGAAAAAAAAATTTTTTTAAAAGAATTATTTATTTATTTATGGTGAACGTGTTAATCAGGGTTGATTTTTTCACTCTTTCACTTCAAAAGAATTATTTAAATAATTATAATATAAGCAAATACTGTACATACCAATACGTGCAACTCTTGACATTTTACATACAATCCGGTGGCAACCTATGAAGCAGAGCCATGTAGCGTTGTGCCAACTCAAGACACGGGAGGCGCTAGTGTAAGTTGGACGTATTAATATCTATAGTATTTGCAGTTAGTAATAAACTCAAGACACGGGAGGCGCTAGTGTAACGTGTTACCACATTTTACCCGAAGTTGGACGTATTTATATCAATAGTATTTGATATAAGGCATTAATTATCATAAATATTTAGCTCGGCCGGGACCTACTGAACTACGAGCAACGGGCCTGAGTTATCGTCGGGTTGGTTACTGTTAGGGTAAACGAGTAGCGAGTGAAAGTGGGGGACCAAGTGAATCACTCAAAGATTCCAAGAATCGCTCCCACCTGCTACTGTCTACGCCTGTTTACTGTTTACTGTCGAAAGTGGAAATCACTCAGTCCTTTTTATACAAATAACACGATTGTGCGGTTCGGTAGTGCTGTATGTTTTAATAATTTTTGGTTACGGTTACTTGTGTTCAGTTTAAATAATATTTTTTTTTTTTCTTTAAATTAATTAATAGTAATTTGTTATTACATTTACCATGGACGGAAACAAACGACCGAGTGGAGCTGAATTTCGGAAAAGGAGAAAACACGAAGAAAAAATTAAAAAACTACCAAAAATTGACACTTTTTTTGTTAAAAAATGTGATTTTACGGGAGGTTCTGCGAGTCAGTCCAATGGAGTTAGTGAGAGAGAGTGTGAAGGCGATAAAAGTTTAGAAGAAATGACACTTTAAATTTCCAGGGAGATGATTCAAAATCAGAAGTCGACCAAAATGTGAGTACAGACTTAAATACTAATTTTAACGCCCCTTCAACATCATCAACCGTTGTAAATAGTATAGTACAAGAAAATGTAGAAAATATCGATAACAGCAATGATGATGCAACAGGAAATTTTAATACAGATATCGCCCTTTTCTCAGAAGATGAGGTAAAAAAAGATGAGTTTAAATCTCTAATTTTAAACTCTGAACCATGCAGACCTCAAGGGCCTTTTCCTAAAGATCCCAAAACAAATAGGTCTTTTTCAAAAGATTATTATTTTTGCGAAACAAAGACTGGACAGAAAACTGAGCGTTTTTGGCTTTGTTACTCTCTAGTATTAAATGGGGTGTATTGCGAACCCTGTTGGCTGTTCGTTAACAGACTTGATAAAAACTTTAACAAAGCATGGTCCACGGGAAAAATCAATGATTGGGGAAATCTCTCATCAAAAATAAAAGACCATGAATGGAGTAAATGCCATACTCACGCGTGTAAGGCTTATGGAATCAGAAAAAGTAACAGAGACATTAAAGTACTTTTTTATGAAAAAGAAGAAAAAATGCTTTAAGTAATAAAGAGAATCCTTGATGTTATCTCATAACAATGTCAACTTGCCACTTAGCTTTCAGGGGTCACCGCTCTGAATGCTCTGAAAGCATCAAAAGTATATCCAGTGAGTCAGGGAATTTTCTGAATATTATTGATCTCCTCTCTCGATATGATCCTATTTTAAAGAGCCATCTGGAAAACGAAGGTAGCAGAATAAAATATCTAAGCCCTACAATTCAAAACGAATTGATCCGTTTAGCATCTCATCAGATTTTGTGTGAAATATTGTCTGAGGTCCAACAATCATCCTTTTTTTCACTCATTTTGGATACCACACAAGACATTTCAAAAATTGATCAACTATCAATAATCTTGAGGTACGTTTCTTACAAACCGGATATTAATCAACTTAAAATAATAGAATCATTTTTAGGATTTGTGCAAGTTTCAAAACAGTCGGCTGAAGGCCTAGAGGAGCATGTAGTTAAATTTTTGGAAGAAAAGAAAATATCTTTGGATAAGTGCCGAGGCCAGGGTTACGATGGGGCGTCTGTCATAAGTGGAATTTACACAGGGTTGCAGGCTAGAATAAAATCGAAGTCACCTACCGCTGAATATGTGCATTGTGCTAATCATAATTTAAATGACAGTGTGAAATCTATTTTAGAGATTTCAGTGTTCTATGATATAATAAACATTATATATGTGTTTTTCAGTCAAAGCCTACCAAGATGGCAATCTTTAGCAGAATCAACCGATACATGCATTATAAACTTGACCTTTAAAAAACTCTGTCCTACAAGGTGGTCTTCGAGATACGACGCTTTACTAGCAATCAATGTTAATTTCGTCCCAGTGATGAAGTGCTTAACCAAAATAATTTTGGCTTCAAACGTGACCAGTGAAGTAGTAGAAGCAACTGGTCTTAGGAAACAAATGGCTTCATTTGATTTTGTTTTGATGCTTGTTTTTCAAAGCAGAGTTTTAGAAAGGATTCATCAGATCACATCGAAATCCCTTCAGAGACCTGACATTAATCTGGACGATGCGAAAAATCTCCTTCAGAAGAGTATCAATACCGTAAGGGATCTGCGGGGACAATTCGACGATGTTGTGGATCAAGCCAGAAAATTAGCTGCTAAGTGGAACATCGATCCTTCAATGAACACCAAACGCAACAGAAGAATTAAAACTTTTTTTGACGAACTTGCAAAGGACTATGAATTTAGTAACCCTTTATACAGCTTTAAAATAAAGGTATTTTTGAAAGCTATTGATATTTTAATTTCACAATTAAATGATAGGTTTAAAAGTATGCTACGCCTAGTTGATACTTTCAGTTTTTTGAAACCAGAAAATCTATTAGAGTTTTCAGACGAACAACTAATAGACTCAGCCTCTGGGTTTTGCAAAAAGTATGAATCCGATGTGACTGCTGCTTTGGTCAATGAAGTCATTTGCTTTAGAAATTTTGTCAAAGATGATATCAAAAGTAATAAAATAAGCAAAATCAGCCAGTTGGCTGACTATCTATTGATTAAAGATAAGTTTATTGCGTCTAGTGTGCCAAACATTTGTACAGCATTTATAATGTTTATAACCTTGCCAGTCACAGTCGCAAGTAGCGAAAGGTCGTTTTCAAACCTAAAAATCATAAAAAGCTATTTAAGGAACTCGATGTCTGGTACTAGACTATGTGACCTTAGTATATTAGTATTGAACACGAGAGATCTTGATGTTTAGATTTAGTCAAGTCAGCTAAACAGTTTTTACAGTTAAAAAGCCGCCGGGGTTTCGTTAGGGAGTAGCCTTAAAATGTGAACCCGAGTAGCAGACATCATTTTAAATAGGTTAGTTTATTATTCAATAATAAAAAATGTAAGGCATATAACAAATGTGTTTTGTAATATTATGTAACATTATGTACATATATAAATATCATGTTTCAAGCTTTATAATGTAAGGCATATAACAAATGTGTTTTGTAATATTATGTACATATCAATAAATATCATGTTTCAAACTTTATAAAAATGTAGCAACGAGTATATTTTTATCATCCTGTAACAAACGTGCAGTAAATATAAGTAATGTGATTCTCATTTCAGTTATTTTCTAATGGTGTATAAAAATATTATGTAAATTCTCTTTCAAACAAATGTTTGATATACAATTTAAAAATACTTCTTAAAAACGATTTCTCTGAATAATTATGCTCTGTTTAGTATGTTTAGGAGGGAGTTTGAAAAATGTTGCGAGGTAAAGTAGTACCTAGGGGGTAAGGATAAAGTTGGTTATTTTTTCTGGAGGGGGAGAGGGGCGCACAGGAAAAACGCTTGCATTGGGGCGGAGTCATCCTTAGTTACGCCACTGGGGTAAACTACCCCTTTCCCTTAACCAATCTTCACCAACATCAACAGACCTTGAGTACTTAACAATTCAGGAACGTATGCAAAAAATTATTTGATTTTCTTTGAATGTGCGGCAGGTATCATTCGTCATACAAAAAATTACCCTTGTTAAAACATAAAATGTTGCAGGTAAACTACCCCTTTCTCTTAACCGATCTTCACCAAAATCAAAAGACCTTGAGTTCTCTATAATTCAGGGAGGTATAAAAAAATTATTTGATTCTGTTTGAACTTACGGCAGTTATCGTTCGTCATAGAAAAAATTACCCTTGTTAAAACATAAAACGTTGCAGGTAAACTACCCCTTTCCCCTAACCGATCTTCACCAAAAACAATAGGTCTCGAGTACTCTACAATTCAGGACTGTATGCAAAAAATAATTGATTCTGTTTGAATTTGCGGCTCTTATCGTTTGCCATAGGAAAACATCTACAGACAGACAGACACACAGACACTTTTCGAAAAATGACTATTCTTCATGTTTTGAGGGTAGTACAATCAGAATCTGCTATTATCTCGAACACGATTTTTTTTTGCCATCACCATACTTCCATTTCCTTATGGAACATGGAAGTAAAAATTTGGATTTTAGTAATGTTTCCCATAATTGAAAAATTATCGAATATCGCAAATTTATCACAAAAGCGAGTTCCGCAGCTCAGGAAGCATACTATTATATTTCTGTAGTATAACATGTGTAAGCTCGGAATCAAGCTAAATGAGATTACAACTGTAGAACAACACATGTGAAAACAATCAAACTACATCCTGTCCTGTAAATTACAATATCATAGGTTGAGAGGTTGAGAATACTAATGAAGTCAAGGATCCACACGAATACAAGACAAATAATGAAGAAATGCGTATGCTTATATAATGTGACTCTCTTTAACACTTTCAGTTGAATGTTTTGGCTACGACTGCTCTATTTGGTGACTTTTGTATTAACTATTCTACTGGCAGTGGTCAAAATGATGTCTGGTGAATTATAGTCTGATGCCTTCAATTTGAAAAAATTCAAATTTAACAGAAGATTATAATCTGTGGCTGTCCGACCTAAAAAGTCTTTGTATTACTGAGGCTGTTTTGCTGAATGGAAAACTTGATTAAACGTCTTTTATATAATTACCGATCAAAAGGGAAAAGAATAGACCACATGTAACAATTGTTTCCTATTAAGAAGGCAAATATTATTTAACTAGTGCTGAAAAGAAGACTTCAACTTCACGCAATGTTCAAAATAAAATAGCTACAATGCCTGCATGATAATGCTACTGGGAATGGTATTTGCTACACTGTATACCGTGAGTGTGACAGTGCATAAACTACTAAACACATTACAATAGTGCTTATAAGCAACTCACGTACACGGTGTTATGCCCAACAGGCTAATTCAATTATGACAGCAGTTACTGACTCACAAAAATACTATGTCACAACACTGATATAGCAATGGTACAGATATATAACCCAAATAAAATCATAATGTATTGTATTATACTGAAACACCTGAAGACACTGTCAAGTACACACCAATAGCCAAAACGTATTCTATACATTTTATAAGAAAACAATACAATAAACTTTATCTACCCTCTTTCCCCTTGCCACCCATCTCTAGATGAATCTATCAAATACTATATAACTCACAAATTAAAAAGAACTTTACGAGTGCGCAAAGAATAGTTTTAAAATAGTGGCATATTTAATTCATGAAATATTAACGGATGACAATGGAATATTGGTACACAACTGATGTCAGGATTTATCATTAACTTTGCATGACATACCTATGATTTATGTCAGCAGCTGCCAACATTTTTTTTTAATTAAGAAAGTTGTGTTAGTGCTTATAATCACAAACAGAATTATCACTATAATTAATTAAAACTTCCGGGCTGAAAGGCCGTGGTCGAATGCTTGATGTAATATCGCTAGACGTTTCGGCCACACCACCGGTGGCCATCTTCAGTAGCAAAGAATGTTCGTAATAGATGGTATGCCGAACAATTCGCCCTGTGAAATGGGACAAGCAACAGTGAGAGACGGCAACGCTGTTTCTATTTATAACTTTTTGGCCGCTTTAGGTGTATAACGCGAACCAATCAGAAGCCAGCTCATCATTCTCCACTCTGATTGGCCATGGAAAATAAACCATGCCAGACACTATTTAAGGAGATGCTTTCACCCTGGCGGTTCATAGCGACAGACGCATTCCTATGAATATGGATGGACTCCAGATGCAGGCGAGTGAAGTAACCCCGGACAGAAGACAACACCCGGGCTTCATAAAACATTACCCGGTGATCGTCGTGGGAAAGAGCGTGTTCAGCAACTGCGGACTTCTCCGGCTGGCCCAGGCGGCAGTATCTCCGATGTTCAGAGAGGCGCGTTCGGACACTACGCTTCGTGGTGCCTATGTATACCTGGCCACATGTACAAGGAATACTATACACCCCGCAAGTATTCCTTGTACGTGTGGCCAGGTATATATAGGCACCACGAAGCGTAGTGTCTGAACGCGCCTCTCTGAACATCGGAGATACAGCCGCCTGGGCCAGCCGGAGAAGTCCGCAGTTGCTGAACACGCTCTTTCCCACGACGATCACCGGGTAATGTTTGATGAAGCCCGGGTGTTGTCTTCTGTCCAGGGTTACTTCACTCGCCTGCATCTGGAGTCCATCCATATGCGTCTGTCACTATGAACCGCCGGGGTGAAAGCATCTCCTTAAATATTGTCTGGCATGGTTTATTTTCCACGGCCAATCAGAGTGGAGAATGATGAGCTGGCTTCTGATTGGTTCGCGTTATACACCTAAAGCGGCCAAAAAGTTATAAATAGAAACAGCATTGCCGTCTCTCACTGTTGCTTGTCCCATTTCACTGGGCGAATTGTTCGGCATACCATCTATTATGAACATTTTTTGCTACTGAAGATGGCCACCGGTGGTATGGCGGAAACGTCTAGCGATATTACATCAAGCATTCGACCACGGCCTTTCAGCCCGGAAGTTTTAATTAATTATAGTGACACCGGCCGTGAAAGCCTACGTACTAGAATTATCACTGTTGCACACCACTATAGAAAAATTATTCCGATTGGCGCTTTCAAGCTTCTCAGCTCATCATCAGATCGGAAATAGCCTGATCTGATTATTTCTGATCTGACGATGAGCTGAGAAGCTTGAAAGCGCTAATCGGAATAATTTTTTTTTAATGTTATTACTTGCAAAATTTTCACTGGACTTATATAATAAAAGAAATGTATTATACTATACTATATTACTAATCATGTTATGGATACAATGTTAAGACTCTTCTAAAACCAAATTCAGATATAACTACTGTCCTGACCATTCTGTAATATTTAAAGCTTTCCTTGTAATGTTTTTCAGTACATTACATTCAGATTATAGAAATCAGAAAACAGTTTAAGAAATTTATTTAATTCATTTACGTTTTACATAACTTTAAAGTAGGCCTAAATTAAAAAGCAAGTAAACAATATTTGATAATAACACCTGACGGTAAGCTGGAATCTTACGTGACTGCTAGTTCACTAACTAATCCAAATGTAGAAGGAACTATTAGAAATACACAGATTCAAAACCCACATTTGATAAGTTTATTATACTAAAATATAAAATTCTTGTGTGTCTAATGTTATCAGTTTTTCATTTTTCTTATTTTGAGTTATATAAAGATAACACAAAATTCTTGTGTGCCTATTCCATCCATCCATGTTATATGTAAAAGCTCATGGACCAATTATACAACTGAAAGTATTTTTAGTTATAACTTTAAAATACAATTTTTGGTAGTTTAATGCCCACTAAACACCAGTCTAAAAGCCATTGTATAGTTTGTTCACAATACAATTGTAATATCTTGTGGACTGTGAAAAACCACAATGAAGATGAAGAAAAAAGTACTGACAAATGTTTCAAGTAAAGCTTTAAATATGTTAAAGTGCTTAATGACAGTAGTTATATCTGAATTTGCATTGACAAGACTCTTAATAATATATTCAAAACATCTCTCTCTCTCTCTCTCTCTCTCTCTCTCTCTCTCTCTCTCTCTCTCTCCCCCTCCCTCCCCCCTCTCTCTATGCTAATGAGTGAAACTGTTATCAGATGCTTTGTTTGTAACTCTACATGTTAACGTTATGATGATCACAACATTTCAAAGATTTGGGAAAGTTCACCATCATCTCAAAAGAATGCCCGTGTTGCATACATCTATGATAACAAGTGGTGGATTGTAAAATTTCTCAAGGTGAATGAAGAAAACAAAGGCCTATTGATTCATTTTTTTTTCCATGTGGACCAAAAACATCTTTTAAACTGTCCAAAAATGATACAGTTTGAGTGCTAGTAAGCAATGAAATTTCTGAAATATTTATTTCTCTGAGTGTAAAGTAAATTTTTTACAGAAAAAACAAAGGTTATGATTACCACTCGAAGGAAAACCAGGAAACCTGAACAGTTTGAAATCAAACCACTAAAACAGGAAACAGTTAATCAGCTTAAATATTTGGGATGTTGGCATGCAGAAGATAATGAAGAAATAAATGAAATTAGGAAAAGAATACAGGCCGCAAATAGAGCATATGCTTCATTGACTACATTCAAGGCAAAGAATATCCACCATCACTCCAAGGTCACATTACATAAAGTTATGATAAGACTGGCGATAACATATAGCAGCGAGACTTGGACTCTGAATGAACGAGCCCCTAACATAGTCAATACCTTGACTATTTTGAGGAGAATTTTGAGGAGAATATATGGACCGATCCAACTCAATGGGATATGGAGAATGTGTCACAATGAGGAACTATACAAACTATATAAAGACAATGATCTGGCCACCACCATCCGACTGCATCGACTGCCATAGGCAGGACATATCATTAGGATGGAAGGCAGCCGATTCCTAGGAAGGTACTGTTTTGTCAAATTGAGGGTAGAAGCCCTGTCGGAAGACCCAAGCATCACTGGACTGACGCAGTGGCAAGGGATGCTGATGCTTTGCTTAAAATAAAACGATGGACACCGATCACCAAGGGCAGGGAAAAATAAAGGCAGATGATTATGAAGGCTAAGGGTCGACTCCAAACTGTGACGCCATAGAAGAAGAAGAAGAAGAAGAAGAAGAAAGTATCTCTAAAACCACACAAGTATTACTCATATAACTTATGCTACAAGTTTCGACCTATGAGTGGATTATCCTGTGAAAATTTTATAATTTTTCACTCAGTCCCTCTTCAGATATTCAATCTTAAACTTTGCATTTTTACACCAGTGCTATGTTTGACAATCTATATAAACAAAGAAGCTTCTAATATTTCATACTTCCTCTGAGAGTAGTACTACAAGATATCTATTTAGGAAAAAAATTATAAAGGATAGTCTCACTTCCATCTACTGTAATTTTAATGTGAAAAATGTAATTTTCTGCATGGTTTTGGAATAAGATACAGACCTGAAATTTTTATCATTTGTAGAGTATGTATATATACATGGTTTAACATGGGGGGTTTCTTGATATAATGATTAGTTGTGAAATTAAAAAATAATATATTTATAAAAACATAGGTTAAAAAAGCGTTTTATTACAAAAATCATAACTTTGGAAAAGAATTTTTTTTAACCCCCATGTTAAACTACACAGAGCATACCCATGAACAACTCATAAAAATTTCAAGTTGATATCATTATTGGTTCCTGAGAAAAGTGTGCAAAAAGTTAAGCAATTTAACATTGGCGGGATAGGCCTTACTCTGAGCCCTTAAATTGGAATAAAACTAACAGAAGAGATAACCAATGACTTGGTTGTAGTACAATGGTTACAGTACTTATAGCCTACTACATGTTTATGATGACATGTGAAAAACATAGACACACATACTCACTGTTTCTATGCTTAGCTTTATGCTGTGCTTACAAAAAAACCTTGTACAATCGATGCACCTGATATAACATTTAATTTTGGAAAACAACACACTACATTGTGTACACTGCACCATGCATGCAGCACACACACCTGTAGAGCAACGACAATGCCCCCCCCCCCCACACACACACACACACACACACACACACGTCTCAGAACCGCCCAAAACCAGATACTTGCATATAACAAAAAATGACACTCAAGGCTGGTTTGCACAAAAGAAAACTATTAATTTTCAGTTATCCACATTTTACAGTAACTGCCAATTCTATGAAGCCAGAAATACTCCAAAAGATTGAGAATTATCTGCAATACAACAAATTGACACGAAACTTTCTGTAATGTCTCCTACATAGCGTCTAGATGAAAGTTTAAAAAAATGTGGGTGCTCTCACCCCTAAAATGCTTGAAAATTAGTTTATTGTAAACTATTAAAAAAAATTGATAAAACTACGCACAATTATCTTTTTCAAGTCTCTGAGTAAGAATGTAAGGTCAAATTTATTGTACAGTATGTAGGGGAGTCAAAAGGAATAATATGAATGGATGACATATATAAAACAGATATTTAAAAAATGCGTTTCTTACGATATTCAGAAATTCATTTTAAGTAAAAACATAAGTAAGAAGTATGGTGGCCAAAATTTCATTTGTGTATTAAATAGTACAGGGTTAAAATCACTCCTAAACACTGGAAATTTCTTTTGTACCAATCTACTTGGAATAAACTGTTGGAAATTGTATACTTAAGTTTTCTAGGTAAATGATTAAGAATGTAAAGTGAAAAATACTGTAAAACACAGGGAAGTCAAAATAGCCAGTTTAAGGGGGAGAGTAAAATTTTCAAAATATCTTTGAATTCATATTTCTTATAATAGCACACAAAGAGAAGACAAAAGAAAAAATGAAAAAGAAATCAGTTATGAAATTAGTTAACCATCTTCATTAAAATAATGTTTTTATGTGGCCCAAGGTACAACATGCCCTGGGATTTCAGTGCTGACCCGTGTAATTAGAAATTCAGTAAAGTTTACCACCATATTTATACAATCATATCTTGAAAATTGTCCTACAAAAAAATTAAAAAAAAAAAACTTGTTTGTTTTAAACTTTATTTACTATGTCTTTTTTTGATAATTCACACTGAGAATGATGTAGATTAATGTCAAGCTACAAGAATTTAAAAATTTTTACTTAAAAAAATTACAGCAGACATATTGCCAAATTTTCCTCCCAAATTAAAAATACAAACAATTTTTTTATCATAACATTGTTATTTGTTATCATAATGTTATTTGATCATAAATAATATCATGATAAAACAAAATTCCATTATTTAAAGAAAATTCCATTCAATTTAAAGAAAATTCCATGGCCTTCAATTTAGTTCATAAGCACTTTTTCTCAAAGAGTAAAAAGTTGTTTTTGAAAAAAAAAAAAAAAATTGAAGCACCATTTTTTAACAATATCATACTTCCCAAAATATTTGACATACAGGAATAAGAAAAATATCAAATTGTTTCAAGTAAACTAACTTTTGTATCCCTTCAATGTTTTTGATACAGTCAGTATTTTTCGAGTTGTGTAATGAAAATTAACACAAGGTAATGATTTTAGGAGGGGGGGGAGTGAAAACCACAATTTTTAACTCACAATAACTCGAAACCATTGGTTTTCATGAGAAAATGTATACAGCATTTATTCTTAGAATTCAAAGATCTATAAATTCCACAGATGTTTTTTATTTTTTTATTTCCCACCCATTGAGAACGCAAACAATGGGACTAGCATTTTAACTCAATGAAATGAAAAATGAAGACACATTAAAAAATAATTCAAGTGCAGAAAAAAGAGACGATTGCATCGTAGCAAGGTGAAGAACTGGCAGACATTTGATGGAAAAACAAGATGAACAATGCAAGGTCAGAAGGTGTAGAGTACAAAGAAGAGGATGTACGATGAGTATTGTTTATTTTTGTACAGTATTATATTGTATCCATGTAACAAACCAATTAATCACACTTGTGGGAATCCCTGCGAGACATGTACTCGAGAACTTAAACCTGCATACAACTGAAATGTTAACTCAACACAAATAAATGTTCTGTTAAATTTAAAAATTTAAGACCTATTTAAATTACAAACTACGTTATCTGTAGATGTACACACATGTGGTCATGTTCCTATATATATATTGTAATATAAATAATTAGATAATGTGGGCTCTTAATTTCTGCCCCACTGTTGTAGGCGTCAATTTGTAATATAATTAATATATAGAATGTGTTCTTATCTCTTATCCACGTTGTAAGCGTTAATTTGCTATATAAATAAAAGATGAATGTGTTGTATTTTCACTGTCTATATGGTTTATTTATAAAAAGTGGTTAATAAAAGGGAGTTCAGAGAGATTTTCGGAGATACGCGTTTAATTCTCCCAAAACAATTTGGTTGATGTATTATTATGTTGCAAGGGTCTAGCGTTGTTGAAGTTAATCTCTAAGATATTATAACAAGTAAATCAGCCCTGAACGAGTAGCGTGTAATATTAGTTTAGTATATTTGGTGGTTAGATCGTTCGTATTAAGGCCTAGACGGTGCAACAACGTTAAGAGAGGGGAGTATAAGCCATGAATTGTTTTTCTCTTCTCTCGCAGTTCGACTACTGTATGAGTGCTTGTGCTGTGGTTTATCGTCAGCCAATTATTTAAGGTTTAAGTTTTCCCAATCGCAGTATATCTCTCGTTTCTCTCTCTGTAAACTACAAATTATCCAAAACGCACTAAATAGTCAGCAATTAATAAGTCATCATTTTCAAGAAGGATGCTTTATTTTTATTTTTTTTTTTTAAACACACGTTCTCTCTTTGCTTGGTTTCAACAGATCAACCACACTTAAGTGAATCGACTATGTTACAGCATTCGATTTTCAGATATTAAATTTTAACTATATTATTATTTTTTCTTAATCTCAGGGTTCGAAAAGTTCTTGTGACTATTAGGAAGGTCAGAAAATGCCAAATAAAAGTACAAGGTATTACAAATATCATGACGAGGTTCACTCATAATGGCAGCGTACAGATATTTCCATGATGGCCGCTTAATCAATCTACAGATGTCTGCATCGTATTGTAGCCAATCTCCAGTTTCGAAAATAAAAGTTTGGTGTATTTGTCCCTGGATGGAGTATAGTTCCAATTCTTAATCTTCACTAATGTTGAAGTTTCTCGTGGTTATGGATTACCATGGATTTTGTGTAGCAATAGTTTTTTTTTTCTTCACTTGATTGTAAGAAAGTGAGGTTCAGCATTCGATTTTAAATTTTCTTTTTAAATATCACTATAATATTGACGACTCGGAACACAAAGTTTTTTATAGGTAAAAACGTAAAGTTTTACCTTACAGCCTAAACCGGCTTTCACCTATAGAAGGCTTCATCAGAGGCTGTCGTTAGTAGCGCTGCTCGTCTTGTTGTTGGCGACGAGAAAGTGTTTCGAAAGATTGAAGCTGTGTGTGTGTGGTGAGATGTGTTCGAATAATGCGTGCGATTTGAATTGTGTCTGTTCGTTTAGGATGTCGTTTTTATTTGTTTTTGTGTGTTTGTATATTTCTAATTGTTCTAGAGTGTCTAGTTTTCGGCCTTTTGTGTGTACGTGTAGTATGTTCATGTTATTGTCGATGTTTTTATATGTGTGGTTTGCTTCAATGAGGTGGTTTGCGAAGGTAGATTCTGTAGTGGTGTGGAGTGCTTTAGTGTGTTCAATGTATCTCTGTTTGAAGCTACGTTCTGTCTGGCCTATGTAGAATTTACTGCAATTTGAACAATTTAGTTTATATACACCGGGTAGATCGAGTTTGTTTTGTGCTTTGGGCATGCGTTTTGATAGTGTGTGTTCTGTATTGTTAGTAGTTTTGTAAGCGATTCTGTATCCTGCTTTTTTGAATTTGTGGGCAATTTTTTCTGTTTGTTTGTTGATGTATGTTAGTGTTATGAATTTGTTGTTTTCTGTCTTTGTCTGTTGTTTGTTTTGTGTTTTGTGTAGGAGTTTACTGACTATTGTTCTGTCATAACCGTTAGATTCTGCTAGATATTTTATCGTGTTTAGTTCGTCTTTGTAGTCTATTTCATCTACGGGGATGTTGTTAAGTCTATGTATCATGGTTCTAAAAGCAGCTAGTTTGTGTTGTATTGGGTGATTGGAGGTGTTGTGTATTAGTGTGTCAGTTGTAGTTGGTTTTCTGTATATACTGAATTTGTGCCTGTGTTCTAGTTTTGTGATGGAGAGGTGTAAGAAGTTTATAGTATTGTTGTGTTCGTATTCGGCAGTGAAGGTTATGTTTTTATGTATTTTGTTTATGTGCGTTAGTAACTGTTCACATTGTCTTTTTACTTTAATTTATTGCATTAATTTCTTTACGTCATTCGTCCTCTTCATTTTATTTATAATTTATTACTTTCATTTTTGAATCAAAAGTTATTTGAATTATCTTGAAAATTAGTTCTTTTAGATTTTGTCTTTTTTATTTCTACTCATAAAGCTGGACTATCCTCTTTCACCGATAACAATGGAATAAACAAACTTTCTTGCCTTTATGTGGTCCTTGACAACCAATCTCTGTTCTGTTATTGGTTAATATCTGTAATCCTTGAGCCATCTAATACCGGCCATAATTAATAAATGTTCTTGCACTTATTTAATAAAATACTCCTTTACAAAAGTCACGTTATATCATATTGAATTTTCATAGATCCTTTGTTATAAAATTACATACATTTTGCTACCTTTCTCATCTTAATCTTATCATTCTAACAAGTACTATCTCCTCATTACAAAATACTAATTTTGGGACCTATTCTTCTATTACATATATTATGTTTTTATTGTAATTCATGGCACTTATCTGCTATTAATAATGACTATTACTTTCTTCTAATTTATTATATAAAATTTAGTGTTTTTACATTGGTTGGTTGCCTAACTTTTCTGACATGGCTTCCTGTACAATGTGTCACTGGCTTAGGGCCAATAATTAAATTTTTTACTCCATTCTGGTTTTTAATTTATCATTACATAGTTTTTTAGTATAGAACCCTTCATATGTCCACAACATAGTTACAGTAAAACCCTTTGGCATATTATCACCAATTATTGCCTTCCTGGTCAAGTTTACAATTATAATCTAACAACACAACCATTATCTATTCAATGTAGTTAAAAAATAGTTACTCTATATAAATTTTAACATAAATGCCATGATGACATGTTCATTTTTATAAATTAACTAAACATCAATTAACTAATACACTCTTTACGTAGTTATTTAACATCTCCTACATCCAAAACTCCAACATAAATGCCATGATGACATGTTCATTTTTATAAATTAACTAAACATCAATTAACTAATACACTCTTAATGTAGTTATTTTCGAGCATTGAATAAACTGTTTATACTATTTTTTTCAGATTATTTAAAACTGCACTTATCACTCACTCTTTGCACTGACTCCTTCACTGACCACTTCATAGTTTGTATTTCTACACATTTATCTTTGGCTCTACTACCTTGTATTTTTATTTAATATCATTTATTTTTACTCAATAAGGGTTTACACTTACCTGACCTTCGTTACAATGAATAACTCTAGTGTTTTTTTTATTATAATTTTTATGTAACGTAGGGGACCTTGGTTTTGATACGTTACAATATATATGAATAATACAATTGGTCATTCCAAATTAAATCATTCTAAATTGGCTCCATACCCTATTACTTATGCACTATTCTGTACTCTGAATAAATAAACAAAATCTATTGTTGGAACATAGATGTTGTGGTATTTCTGAGTGTCAAAAATAAAATATCGGTATGGAGAACCGTACATGACTTCCATGTTCTAAGATTTATATTTAAAATCATTTTCGAAATGAAATATTTCGATAGAAACTACTCCTTTCTTCAGCCTTAACCACAGTACTGTGGTCACTAACGTATACCACCTCACGTTTAGCGCACTCGATTTTCACTGATGATGGCAGTCAATAGCACTGACGAAATGTCTGGTTGTGTAGAAAACATTAGACCATGGCCAAACAGCCCGGGAAGGAATGTTAACAACAAACTACTTCTTTGTTGCTGATAACATAGTATCAATAAAAATTAACCTCACCCCTTCAACTATCATCTTCAGTTATAGAAAATTACTGCCACCCCCTTCAACTATCATTTTCATTTTTAGAAAATTACTGCCACCCCCTTCAACTAGCCTCTTCATTAATAGATATTTCATGTCCCTTTCTACAGTGGATTATTATGACCTTTTCAGAATACTTTATTTATCAAAATTAAGTACTTTACTCTTGTTAAAACATAAAACGTTGCAGGTAAACTACCCTTTCCCCTTAACCGATCTTCACCAAAATCAATAGGACTTGAGTCCTCTACAATTCTGGGACGTATGTAAAAATTATTTGATTCTCTTTGAATGTGCGGCAGTTATCGTTCGTCATAGAAAATA
Organism: Magicicada septendecula; assembly: GCA_034769895.1. Taxonomy (NCBI): domain Eukaryota; kingdom Metazoa; phylum Arthropoda; class Insecta; order Hemiptera; family Cicadidae; genus Magicicada; species Magicicada septendecula. Next base: position 62,348,486 of record CM068371.1, on the reverse strand, counting down.
TCGGTATGGAGAACCATACATGACTTCCATGTTCTAAGATTTATATTTAAAATCATTAATAGATATTTATAGATATTTCATCTATGTTTCTACAGTGGATTATTTAGATCTTCTTATCAGGATACTTTATTTATAAAAATTAAGTACTTTACTCTTGTTACAATAAAAAATGTTTCAGGTAAACTACCCTTTTCCCGTAACCGATCTTCACTAAAATCAATAGACCTTGAGTCCTCTACAACTCAGGCACATATGTAAAAAATTATTTGATTCTGTTTGAATTTACGGCAGTTATCGTTCGTCATAGAACAAATAAACCTTATCACATAAAACGTTGCAGGTAAACTACCCCTTTCTCTTAACTGATCTTCACCAAACTCAATAGGTTCCTCTACAATTCAGGGATGCATGCAAAACATTATGTTGTTAAAACATAAAATGTTGCAGGTAAACTACCCCTTTCCCTTAATCGATCTTCACCCAAATCAACAAGCCTTCAGTCTTTTACAATTGAGGAATGTATGCAAAAAAATATTTGATTCTGATTGAATTTATGGCAGTTATCATTCGTCATAGGAAAATTTACCAATGTTAAAACATAAAACGTAGCTGGTAAACTACCCCTTTCCCTAACCTGATCTTCAACAAAAACAACAGGTCTTGAGAACTCTACAATTCAGGGCTGTATGCAAAAAATTAATTGATTCTGTTTGAATCTGCGGCTGTTATCATTTGCCATAGAAAATACACTTGTTAAAACATTAAAGGTGGCAGGTAAACTACCCCTTTCCCTTAACCGATCTTCACCAAAATCAACAGACCTTGAGTACTTACAACTTCAGGAACGTATGCAAAAAAGTATTTGATTCTCTTTGAATATGCGGCAGTTATCATTCGTCATAAAAATAAAATTACCCTTTTAAAACATAAAACGTTGCAGGTAAACTACCCTTTTCTCGTAACCGATCTTCACAGACCTTGAGAACTCTATAATTCATGAAGGTGTGCAAAACATTTTTGATTCTGTTTGAATGTGCGGCAGTTATTGTTCGTCATAGAAAAATTACCCTTGTTAAAACAAAATTTTTCTCAGGGCTGTATGCAAAACATTATTTTGAATTTGAAGCTGTTATCGTTTGGCATAGAAAATAATCCTTGATAAAAAAAACTTTGCAAGTAAACTACCCCTTTCCCTTAAACGATCTTCACCAAACACAATAGGTCTTGAGTACTCTACAAATCAGGGCTGTATGCAAAAAAATATTTTATTCTGTTTGAATTTGCGGCTGTTATCGTTTGCCGTAGAAAAAAAATCTACAGACACAAGACAGACAGACACACAGACACTTTTTGAAAAATGTATTTTTTTCATGTTCTGAGGGTAGTACAATCAGAATCTGCAATAATCTCGACCACGATTTTTTTTTGCCATCACCATACTTCAATTTCCTTATGGAACATGGAAGTAAAATATCGGTATGGAGAACCATACATGACTTCCATGTTCTACGATTTATATTTAAAATCATTAATGAAATGAAATGTTTCCATAGAAACTACTTCTTTCCACTTATTGCTTCAGCCTTAACCACAGTACTGTGGTCACTAACGTATACAACCACACATTATAGCACTCGATTTTCACTGATGATGGCAGTCGACGACACTGCCAAAACGTCTGGTTTTCCAGAAAACTTTGGACTGCGGCCAAACAGACCGGGAAGGAATTTTAACAACAAACTACTAGTTTGTTGCCGATAACGTAGTACACATATAAAAAATTATCCCCTCCCCCTTCAACTATAACTTTCATTTATAGAAAATTACCCCCACCCCGTTCAACTAGCCTCTTCATTTATAGATATTTCATCTACGTTTCTACAGTGGATTATTAAGATCTTCTTATCAGGATACTTTATTTATCAAAATTAAGTACTTTACTCTTGTTACAACAAAAAATGTTTCTGGTAAACTACCCTTTCCCCGTAACCGATCTTCACTAAAATCAATAGGCCTTGAGTCCTCTACAACTCAGGAACATATGTACAAAATTATTTGACTCTGTTTGAATTTACGGCAGTTAGGCCTATCGTTCGTCATAGAAAAAATTACCCTTGTTAAAACATAAAACGTTGCAGGTAAACTACCCCTTTCCCTTAACCGATCTTCACCAAAAACTATAGGTCTTGAGAACTCTACAATTCAGAGCTGTGTGCGAAACCTTATTTGTTTTTGTTTGAATTTGCGGCTGTTATCGTTTGCCATAGAAAAAAATTACCGTTGTTAAAACATAAAACATTGCAGGCAATCTACCCCTTTCCCTTAACCGATCTTCACCAAAAACAATAGGTCTTGACTACTCTACAATTCAGGGCTGTATGCAAAAAATTATTTGATTCTGTTTGAATTTGCAGCTCTTATCAAATTGCAAAAAAAAATCTACACATTGACAGACAGACAGACACACACTTTTCGAAAAATGACTTTTTTTCATGTTTTGAGGGTAGTACAATCAGAATCAACCCTTATCTCGAACACAATTTTTTTCACCATCCCCATACTTCCATTTCCTTATGGAACATGAAAGTAAAAATACATCTTGTCACACATGCCATTAGATAAATAATTTAGGGGTGTGCCAAATGTGTCTTCCAAATGAAATTATTTCTCAAGCTTCTGGTACATTAATGTTAATTAAAATGTACAGTGACAATGAATCATGTGGAAAAAATACAGTTCTTAAAAAGAAAGATACAACACAAATTGAAAAAAAAATTCATCACAGAGGTATGCAGTAAATAGCACACAAAACAGATTATTTCAAATGCCATGGATTCAGAATATTATTGTGCACTTGACGAAACAATAATAATATTCATACATATATAATATGAAACACAGTGTTGCTAACCCAAACAGTGCTACCAACTTGCCAAGTCTGTTGCACAGTGACTTTCTGAACTTGAGGCACTTCAAAACTACATACGAGGGACGTCCAGAAAGTAAGAATACAAGGGCTGCGTAGGACATAGGGAAATTTTTTTTCAAAGTTGGCACCCGTGACGTGTAGACGGGTTCTTATCGGTCAAAATGAGACATCGAGCGCCTCAGTCCGTTACAAAATGTCGTCGCAGCAGCTTAACACGTCAATCAGTTCGTCCCCCGTTTGCTCCACGTACCGCAGGTGTGAGATTCGCTCAGTCATTTGTTTCCTCACGTTGCGCTGAGGGTGAATCCTTTCTCGACTCAATTGTGATTGGGGACGAAACGTGGGTGTGTCACTATACTCCTGAGTCAAAAAGACAGTCTCTGCAGTGGCGCCATACCCATTCGCCAACATCCAAAAAATTCAAAGTTCAGTCTTCACAGAGGAAAATCGTGGCATCTGGCTTCTGGGACCGGAACGGGATCTTGTTGGTCGATTTCATGCCCAAAGGGACCACCATCAATGCTGCTGCATATTGTGAGACCCTAAAGAAGTTGAAACAAAAAATCAAAGACAAAAGGAGGGGAATGCTGACTCATGGTGTGTCACTCCTTCATGACAACGCCAGACCCCATACCGCCCGGCTCACTCAGGACCTGCTCGTGTCGTTTGGATGGGACATTGTGACTCACCCACCCTACTCCCCGGACCTGGCACCCTTGGATTACCATCTTTTCACCAAATTGAAGGAGTTCTTGGGTGGACAGCGATTTTCGGACGATGAGGAGGTCATGGAGACTGAAAAAGTGGCTTAAGGAGGTGGAGCGGAAGGTATACGACGAGGGTATACAAAGGCTGGTGCCCAGGCTTCTAAAGTGCATTAACCTCAACGGCGATTATGTGGAGAAATGATAACATATTTTGGCACATACCCTGTAAATTTCATTAAAATATACTCATTTTTCGATTTTTAACAAGTGTTGAATTCTTACTTTCTGGACGTCCCTCGTATACGCACAATTTGGTTCTTACGTTCAGTTATGGTGTACTAATAAAACTGTTTTTCTTTAAAAGCATAAAACCATTTTGTTTTTATCTTTTTTTCAATTACTATATACCGTACTGTTTTAATGGAAGCCGATTGTTTCAAATACAATAATAAATTTCATTTTGTCTGCCACTTTACATGTTAGAAAAGTACCGGTACATTTCTGTTATGATAGACTTCATAAACATCGAACAAAATACAATGATTCCTGGAGGTTTACTATAAACACAGAGTTTATTAATCCTATATTAATTTTTTTTATAAGCAATATGCATGAATTAACTAAAATACTAAATATTCGAATTTTTTAATATTATAATTAATTAATTTAAGTTTGTATGGGTGAGTGTATGTGTTGTTGTTTGTTATGGTGTTGTTGTCTGGGCCTGACTCACAAACTCTTGTTGAAGTACACTACAACTACTACTACTACTACCCATGTCATAGTGTCAGCTGAACAAATGTGACATGTTCACATTACCATGTGAAAGTTGTTTCATACTCTGTGCGCGTGTACATTTTTTAATCGGCCGGTGGGCACATGTTATGAATTACTTATCAACCACACGTAATTTTAACACAAACTTAAAATACTTATACATTTATTTGAATAATAACAGTGTACATAACAGTGGTTGTATACACTTCTGTTTTAAATTTCTGGTACTGCAGTTTTGCATTTCATTTCTGCAATATGGATAGTTTATACTGATATTGTTACAACGGTCTACACGGTCGTCGTACGGTACAGTGGAAAACAAAATACAAGACACCAATTAAATCACTAATCACCAGCTTCAATTATCACAATTAAACAGTTTATAATTAACTCATACAATATTTCCAGTTAGATTTGTCCACACCCAATAACAATGTCTATTAGTAGAGTTTCACACAATTATTAACACAATTCTCTTTGACAAACACTCAATCCGCACTAGCGAAAATCGCTCATGTAAGTGAACTGACAACCCGGCTGCTATGGCTTTATATAGGCCGCGCTGAGGTCCAGTACAGCTGTCCCTCCTTACTGCATGCTGCCGGCTTAATGAGTATCTCAAGTGTTCCTGGACTCACTAGAACCACCTACTTGAATGACGCAACACCTGCCACACTGGACAGGGGGAGTGGAGCATGTTCTCAGCTGTTCTATGTGGTTCAATAAAATACTCGTGACAATATTTATGTTTCACTTACTAGTACACAATGTACACGTTTTATTAAACATTATACAAACTGTAAAACATACCAAACAATACAGTTTACTTTCTGTGCACTCATATATGTGGAAATAGTATATTATATATGCTGTCTAATATTACATACGAAGTGTGCCTGCAATCCCAAGCTTTCCTAATAGTGAATGAGGTAGCACTACTAAGGTATTACGGAATATATAATATGCTGCAAACTCACAGCCCCATTAAGAAGCACAGTACTGAAAACTACATTATATTTTTTGCTTAGTTATCATTTGCGCCCGTTTTTGTTTACAAGTGTTCATATGTGCGCTGCCAATATTTATTTACTGCATTTAAAATGAGTAATTTTTATGAGCAATTAATTAATACAAGATTTAGTATTAAATTGGGAAAATCCTTTTCATACACTTGAAATGTTACAAACAGTATATGGGAATGAAGCTTCCGGACTTAAAAAGTACAAGTGGTGGAAATATTTCAAAATGGCACACTTCAACTGATGATGCTCCTTGTTCAGTCTGACCGTCAACATCCAAAACTGATAAAATTGTTGTGAAAGTCAGAGAAATCGTTCGTTCTGCTGTTCCAACTACTTAAGGGGTAGGTGAATATGTAAGTATTTCAAAAACTGACTGTCATGAAGTTTAATTAAGAAAGTTGTGTTAGTGGTTATAATCACAAACAGAATTATCACTGTTGCACACCACTATAGAAAAATTATTCCGATTAGCGCTTTCAAGCTTCTCAGCTCGTCGGATTGGAAAATCACTGTGGTGTGCAACAGTGATAATTCTGTTTGTCATGAAGTTATTATGCAAAATACTCCCTTCGTAACTCACTTTTTGATTGTGAACACAAAAAAAACAGATACACGTTCATGTGTGTCAAGAGCTTATGGATTGAGCTAACAAGGACAAAAACTTTAAAAATTGCCACTACCAAACATGAGACATGGCCATATCGATATTGCAGGGCTGCAAACTGGTTTTGAGGTCTAAATTACTGATTTTACTGACTAAAATCACTGAAATACTGACTTCTTACTGACCTAAGATAAAATAACTGACCTTAATTACTGACCTCCATCGACCATATTAATATTAATTTACAAGTAATTAGAGACAGTTTAAAACATATTTTTTATAATTGGCCACCCTTCTCCCCACTGAGCAGCTGTAAAACAAAATCTAACATACAACAGCATTATTTTAGTTTGAGACTTATTAAAAAACATTAAAAACTAAACATTGTTCAAGTAAAATCAGCAGGCATATTGTTAACTGGTTTACAGCTACTCAGGCCAATTTCCCTTGCCACCATTATAAGTTAGTTTTGTATATTTATTTTATTGACATATTATTCAGCACTTAACTTACATCTTATATCTAATAAAACTGTAACATAATTACCCATCTTAAATATTCCTAGAATAATATAATGTACATACCAAGAGAACGTTAAATATCCTTGGTACTCTATGATCAGTCTGCTTAAGAATTGTAATTGAAACTCATTGCTTGGGTTTTTTATTGAAAAATGAAGTAATTAGTGAAGATTTTCTTTTCTCAACATTTTTCTGAATTTTTTCCGCATCATGTCTTTTTATGTCAGCTTCTTCTTTAACTTTCTGAGCACTTTCCAGGATTGCCTGTGCAACATTAGCCGCAACAAGATCCTTATTTTTAATAGCCTGCTTTAATCTTTCATTTGCATCTTTTAAAAGAGTATCAGCTACTTTTCTTTTCTCTTCTTCATGACTTTTCAGTTGTTTTAATACTACTTCTTTTTCACCAATACCTTTCCTCTCAGCTGAGAGTTTTTTCTCTAATTCGTTTTCAGCAATACGCTCTTTCTCCTTAGCTTCTTCTTCTTTCTTTAAACGTTGTTTTTCTAGGTACTGCCTATGGTGTATATAGGCTGACTGAGCGAGATTCAAGAGCTCTTTGTTTATATGAACCAAATGTACTTTTCCATCATAGAGTTTATGCAACTTAACGTGAAGATAGGCATCCAGAGTTCTTTCAGACATACTTGCCCGATCAGAGGTCATAACTCTCTGTGAGCTTGAGAAGCCTCTTTCCACATCTGCTGAACCATGAGAAAGAGATAAAGCTGCTTTGACAACCTTAGAAACAAGTGGGTACTTAATCTCACCTGCCTTATCAGTTTTCTTAAAAAACTGGTTCCAGTAAACATCAGTGCGATTGCTCTTGCTATGAAGCTCATCTTCTTCCAAACTCAGTAACTTCCATTCATCAATAAGGGAGGCTATGTTCAGATCAATAGGCAATGCTTTTGCCACTTCAACGATGGACTTCCAACTATTGTCTTTTGTTCTTTCGGATGGGATCAAACATTCAAAATGCTTCAATAAAGGTTTTGACGTTAACGAAGACTTGGTAAAAATGTGTTTACAACTAGTAATGAAATGCTTTTTTGCTTGGAGCAGAAACGCAAGTTTGTCCTGTTCTGGTAACATTTGTAATTCTTTTATATCTAATCCACAGTTTTCTTTAAGAGGAAGAAAACTTTTCTCATCATTCAAGGAATCTAACGAGAAGATAACCTCAGAATGACATATACGAGTCATTAGTCTGCTTGTTAGAGTTTTGAGGTGATCATACAGAAGGTGAATCAAAGGTTCTTCTTTCTGAAAGTGACCAGTAAACTGTGAAAATATGTGAGCACTGGAGCAACCAAACTTTATTTCCACTTTCATTGTGTTAACTTTCAGAAGACTAACAATGTTCTTGTATTTGGATGATATCATTAAATCACTTTTATATTTTGGCACAAATACCAAGAAATACTTCGTGACTGCTGGCCACTGTTCTAGGAGTCTTAAACCTGCTGACTCCAAAGACAACCACCTTGAAGAAACATGTTTGATGAACCTGTGCTTAGGTAGCTTCAGATCATTCTGAATTTTTTCAAAATCTTCCCATCTCGAAGGCCAACCATTAAAAAAGTCATGAATAAGGAATATCAAATTTGAAGCGTTATCACCAAGTTCTTTCTTACCGCGCCTAAAAGCATTGTGAAGTATGTGAATGTTGCATGTACCAATGTCAACCATTCGTTTTTTTCTTAATAAAATAAGAGATTCATTCATCAGGTTTGTAACTGCTTTATTGACATTGGGCCCATCATTACTGAGCATCAGTAAGTTGGTTCGCAGTAAGGTTGTGTTATCTATAGCTTCACACAGCTTATTATACAATTCATCAGCGGTAGCTGACCCCATAAAAAGTCTGCAAATTCCTTGTAACAATCATTTCTTTAGATGGATACCAATACTTAACAGCTGTTTGAAGTTATTTTGATGAGCCAGCATTAACAGTTTCGTCAAAACAATGTGAAAAGAGCACCATCCATTTCATTCAACATTTGCTTTTTAAAGAATGGTGCCAGAGCATCAGTTATCAAGTATTGTGCCTTTGTTCTTGAAAGTGAAAAATCTGTAGGAACACTTGATGGAAACATCGCTTCAAAAGTCTCCCGAATGTCTTCACAGGATGGAAGCAAAGGAAAGTCCGCTGCAACTGTCTTCATTACCCAAATAAGTTCCGCTTTGGCTGCACTATCTCTAATGTTGTACAACTGAACCATTTGCTTGATTGTTTCACCAACACTAGTAGATGGCGCACAGTCTTGTGCCAGCTACCAGCTGTGCATTGGCGAACTGAAGTCAGGTGAAGTTGTGAAGAGGAAAGTTTTTGTTTACATTCTTCTTTATGCTTCCGAGAAGATGCATGCTGTTCCACGGCTTCATATCCCCACGAAATATTGGAAGTTTTTACACAAAGGGTACAGAACATCTCATGGTCACTGGCTTTACGTCCCCACTCAGCAACAATATATCCATTACAGTCAGACTTTCTCAGCCAGTCACTTTTAAATTTACACCTGCCCATTTCAAATACTTTACACAGTAAGAAATTGTTTTTAAACACTTAAGAGTCCCAACAAATTATTTGATTTCAAAAAATTATTAAGGCCGGTACGAAACAACGGATTAAAAGACTTTGGGTGGTCGCTTTCTTCCCTTCAGTTCCGGTTGTATTCTTCTTTCTTAACTTTGAGCCAGTGTAGTAAGTCTATGGAAGCTCTAACAATTTTTTCAGTGATCTTTCATGGATATTATCGGCCTTATAAACTATACCAGTAAACCAGCACGTGAAACAAAAACACAGATGAAATGTACCGTTAAAAATATTATGGTGCTATAAAAATCTGTTAGTGCAACAGGAATTTATAGCACCAATATTGCGCCCTCAGTTAAACATCATTGGGCAAACAGTACATTCCAGACTGCTTTTTATACTGGAATGCAATCTCACAATCTGCTTTTCATACCTAATCTTAATTATTTATTTCTGACAAAAAAATTTTTAATTATCATGTTAGAAAGTAAGGAAATAAAAAAAATGAATTGCCGGTATTGAGTAAAAACCCTTTCTTAAGAACCACTAAATTCTGCTTTAAAAAACTGACTTTACTGACCAATTTAAAAAATACTGGCTTTTTACTGACTTGCTCAAAAATACTGACTTTTACTGACTTTACTGACCAGTTTGCAACACTGATATTGAAATGGAACTCAATCACCACAGTGAATGTCAACAGGGACACCACAAATTCAAGACAAGTGGCATGAAATGTTAAAGTCATACTGATAGTTTTTTGGATTCTAAGGGCATTGTTCATCCTGAATTTCTTCCACAAGGCACAAGAGTGAACAATGAATACTGTCTTGAAGTAATGAAACATCTTCATGAGGCTATCAGAAAACTCTTGAAGATGTTTTTCTCATCAGAAGAGGCCCAATGCTTGGAGGTCAAACCAACGGATGCTTCATGCTGACAGCATATGTGCACATACACCACTATTAATCCATTAGCTTTTGGCTCTTCAAATATTTCGATACTCGACAAGAATCAAATAAGCTTCTTTTTCTACTTTCATTTTGCGTTTAGTAAATATTTCTAAGCAGATTAAATTCTGAATTATTGAGTTTCAAAGGGACATATATTTTTCTCGAGCCTTCTCTAAAAATCATCATAAAACAATTATTGTGATAGCTTATAACTGGGGAAATTTTGAGCGTTAAACTTTACTGCTTTGGCTTTTACCATAACTTTATGTACCTAAACATGTCCCCAAAGTTTCATTTAAATTCGTAATCCGCACTTCAGGTATTCTCCTTGTCAGTGCAGTTTCTGATATTTCGCTTGGTCGGAAAATTGTATTTATTCATACGAAAATGAAAATTTTTAAATGGTTGGGGTTTAAATGGGCCGACAAGGAGGGCCCGAGGCTTTAGCCACCCTAGCCTTCCCTTAATCCGGCACTGGTTGTTACCAGACATATTTCAGAATGCAATTACATTGCTACAAACGTGAAAAATTACATTTGAACATACATGCTTTGTTCACAATTTACAGCCACCGTTCACCCATATTGCCCATATTTCTTTGTGATAGTAAAAATAATGCAATTAAAAATTTCATTTAACACAAATTATCAGGCGAAATTAATGTTTCCATGTGTTGTTATGCCTGAAATATACAAAAACAAGAGTCGCACAGCTGTATTGTTAGTTGTTTCCAGAAAACTACTGAAAAATGCAAAAAAAAATTTTGTTTGTTGCCTGTTCAACTGGTTGGGAGAGGACAAAAAATTTTCTTTATTCTGACTTTCCCCTATATATCAACTGCAAACAAAAATGGTACCCCCAATATCCTAGAATTATTTGGTATGTTCTAAGTGAGCAAATATATTATTGGCAGCTGGTAGGTATAATGTCTTGGCAGGTCACACACATTCCATTACTTTATTACCCACATTCTAAACAATAATACTTTTAGAAGTATTACAGTACAAATTAACCTCCTTTTGGTGTCTTATTTTGTTATTGAAATTCCTTTAAAACCACATAGAAATATGTGCACAAGCGCGTGCGCACATACAAATATGGATTATATTATTGATGAGCTTAATTATTTATATATGAATGTTACATAAGAAATGGAGAACATAAAGAATCTATACAACAAGTGCACGCACAAAACAATAAACACAATAGAGACAGCTGAAGAATACATTGGGTCACTGCAAAATTATGCCCACGCTTAAGGAAAGTGCCCCTCTCCAATACACTGTCCTATTCTCTATCTGACAAACTCAATTTACTCCAATGAGCAAGCGTATTCTTATACAAGATCACATTTGGATGCTCTATTTTATTTAAAATACAGAGAAAATTACCTAAGTAACAAAAATATTTTAATATCGTTTTATACCGTGAGGTACACAGGATGAGTCTTTTGGATGAGCCACCACTGAAATATAGTACTGTAATTACATGTATAGCACAAAATTTAATCTTTATTTAAATTTCCATTTCTGTTTGTAGTCGCTATCTTGACATTCAAAAAATGGGTCTCGCTACCCTGTCATATGCTCAAACACTACACTTTGATACATAATGGAAGAATATTTTTTTACAATACATGTTCAGTTCCATAAGATTGACAATGATACGTACATATATAATGAAAACTACGACAGAACACACTTATTTTTTTTTCAAATTATACTTTTATCACCTTCTTTATACTTTTATTATTAAGTGTTTACACCAACTTTCAGCACTTTATATCTTTCCTTTGTAAGGAACGCCGCAGCCTTAGGAAATATCTGCACTAATTCAACTTAACATAAGAGTTTTAACAAACAACAAAAATGATATTTAATCCATACAGTTTAGCAGACAGGACAGTGATGTAAAATAATGCTCTTCAATACACAATCTATATACTGAGCAATCGTGTAAACTCTAATAAACCTGTGTTTTTATAATTTTTGAACACCTGTGCTGTAAATGTTACTTCACGCTGGTAGGTTTTTTTTAATATTAATCATGCGCCTATAACAGTACTGATGTCCAAGAACAAGAATGTTAGTTTTGACTACATACGGCCATCAACAACATAGAGACAACAAACGTCAACCCAAACCACAACACAGCATCCTGACCACAATGTGTGCTTATCACACATACTCTGTTGTTCACTGATGTCATATCTGTGTTAAACACAAATGTACAAAGAAAAATAAATCGGTTTTAAATTAAACAACAACAAAAATGTTAGTGTTTTTACAAATCACAGACACCCTACAAAAGGCATGGAAATATACATGCAAATGACTGATAATAAACACATACGAATCTAACAAAAATACATAACTTTTTTTATCAGGCAATTAATATGTAGTTTCAAATCTTGAGAGTATTCGGTGAGCAGACAACAGCGAATACTAGTTATTGTTCAAAACATAGGCAGACTTATACCACATTCAGTAGTGTGGTATCAGCTGATTCATTTAACAGTAGTGCGGGTTCATTTTGATTATCTATGTAGAAAATCCTGCAATTAATCAAACCATGAAAACATTTCAACTAGTCTTAAATGGCCCTGCAATACTGATTGCATCATCATCTTCTGAACTAACCAGACTTGACAAGATCAGCTGAAATAAAAAACCAAATCAATAATCCAATAGTCTTGGCAACAAATCCAATTCATTCAATGGTCTTAATTTTGGTTAGAGTGTCATCATCCAAATGTGACTTAGCAATGGCTATCAATTCTGTGACAAACACTAACAAAATCTTCTCGACAGCTCTGAATTTTTTGGTTTAATTTTTTGTCATCGCTTCAACTAACAGAAATAAATAAAAATTTTACTAAATCATCAACATATCATACAGTTGATTTGATTAAAATGAGACTTGCCATTGTCACATTTGAGCAAAAATCAGACGAACATGTTGATGAATGCAAAATTTGGTTAACTAAGTGGTTTTCCTAAATAATCCTTGTGAATTCATCAGATAGCTGTGTCTTATAATAAGCATGGTATTTAAACTAGACAGTACGAGTGTAGCAAGTTGTTACACATCGACAACTAATCACTTTGAACTAACTCTCAGTCACTATTATTCTCGCACATTTTCTGTTGTTTGCAATAATTTAGTTTGAGCATGTGATTTTGTTGTTGTCTGTATTTAATTCATAATAAATATTATCGCACTTCAGTCTTAACAGAACCAAAAGGCAAAAATAAAACCACAGTAGCAGAATTACTGTCTTGGAGTGTTGCTACTACCATGTTGCACAACATTCCTGATGTAAAATTTATAAACATTATAAATACTAGTTTCGATGTTTTAAATGTAACAATTCCCGTTCATCCCACACACAAAATGAAAAACAGAATGAATATTATGGAGCAAGAGGTCAGCCTGAATAAATTGTATTCTTTGTGTTAAGAGTCTATGTGTCTTATTGGTACACGGAATATACTGCTACTTCAAAATGGATTTAACGGTCAAATATCAATTAACGGTCCTTAAGGCCTGTTTAAAGAATTTAAATGTAAAGGATTTATACCTACTTAACAGCAGCAATATGTAATCAAGATACCCCGAAAGCTTCTTTTCTTAACATCAACTTACTACAGCAGTTTCACAAGGAATGAAGTTACGGTTATTAAAGCTAGAATGTAGGCAATATAATAAAAACGGAAAATTGCAAAAGTAATGACATGTTACCTTACAGCACTGATGCGTTAAGTCCATACATAATAGAAAATACTACTGCAGAGAGAAAAACTAAAGGATTTAAGCAACAGAGAGAAAGACTCTAGTGGACACATAAGCTAGTGTAAAAATTTAAATGGGGAGGACGTAACCGAGGTAGATGAATTTAATTTTGATAGAACTGACATTACAGAAAGCAGGGAAAATAAAGAAAGGGAAATTTTTCATCCGTCTTAATTGATTGAAGACAAGTTAACATGTTTTTACGTTTCAATGCTTGTATTTCTTAAGCGATGAAATATAGTCAGCCGTAAACATCTGTAATAGGACCGTACAACTCTCTTCGTTAAAAAAAATTCACAGGTGGTATCAGAATTATGAAATGCGAATTATAGCACGTTTTCTGTACATGTTACAAGACAGCTGTCTCAGCCATATTTAGGTCATATTTCCGGTTAACCTCCGTACAGTTTTGTGGCATGTTTAAAACATTATTTTCTCAACTTTTTAGACATTTTTTGGTCGTTTTTGTGTTTTGTGTTATATTTTAATTTTATTAGTGTTAAGTTTTCATTTAACGGGACCAATATCTGTCCATTCAGGAATTTGAACAGACAACAAATGAACCTAGTTCTGAAATGGATGATAGTGACTTAGATGATGAATTTGTACATGAAATTGACAATGACGATTCTAATGTAGATGTTGTAATGGTGTTGTACCAAATGTGCAAGAAGAACCATGTGTACATTTCATCAACTCAATATTACTATCAGTCCTATAACGTACCTCTGTGTGTGTCAAAATACTTCAAAGTATTCCATACTAAAATAAATTGTAATGCATAAATATCATTTTTACTTTTCTAAATAACTGTGCAGTATTTGTTAGTGTTTTAGACAAGTAAATAAATAGATTTAAGGACATAATTTTACCAGTACAATGTGAACAGTGATATGTGTGCTAACAGAATTTTTTTTAATTCAAAACATGGACACATAAAACTAGAAATGTGAAAACTATAATAACATTAGACTTGTCACACTGGAAGAAGAAATTCTCCTCTACAAAAGATTAACTTACATAAAAGGTAAGTAGAAGTTTTTTTTATTGTGAAAATTAGAAATAAGCCAAAAATCTTCAGTTTCTGGTTTTAGCTACATCCAAGAGGGCCCAGTCTCAAAAGTATTCAAAAGAATTGTTGAAAAACATGAGAGTTCAACAGGCCAAATTTATGTGAAATACGTTGCGTAAGATTTTCTCATGAAGCATTTATGAAATCAACAATTCAGTGAGCAGTAAATAATGTAAAGTGCATTTATGAAATCAGCAATTCAGTGAGCAGTAAATAATGTAAAGTGGACATCTGTACGGAGGACTGAAGCTGGGTATAATACAACAGGCCAAACAAGATGGCAGCCACGGGAGCACGCGTCACTCCCATGCACTTACAGTATACAATTTTATTATTTCTTCTTTGATTAAATCAAAGTAACTGATATAATTTTGATTTTCACTTCCTTACTACAGTGTTGACAACACAGTCTGAAAATAATTTTGAAACTGCAATTGATTACAGCTAACTGTGAAACCCTTGCTGATTACCGTACACTGCCATTATGGCAGAAGGTATCAGCATTGAAGAAGCAAGTGAGAAACTACAATCTGCCAATGACAAAATCAATTATTGGACTGAAAGATGGTGGATAAAACTCAATGAAGGTAAGTCAGTGCACACTAATTTCACCAATAGGCAAATTAATTACCTGCCTGTGGTTATCAACCAACAAGTCATACCACATGAAAACAGTGTTAAGTATTTAGACAAGTCAGTAGATGCCAAGCCACACTGGAAGAAACACATAAAAAGGAAAAGAACTGAACCTGACCAAAAATTTAGAAAAATGTACTGGCATTCTGAGTACAAATTGGGTGACATTCTGAGTTATCTGTACATATTAATCTATTGGTATATAAACAAGTCCTTAAACCTGTCTGGACGTATGGTGTACAACTCTGGGGATGCACAAAGCATTCTGAGTTATCTGTACATAATAATCTATTGGTATATAAACAAGGCCTTAAACCTGTCTGGACATATGGTGTACAACTCTGGGGATGCACAAAGAAAAGTAACAGAAAACTTATCCAGATATTTCAAAATAAAGTACTGAGGTGTATTGTTAATGCCTCATGGTATATACGAAATTAAGAGACATCCACAGGGATTTGAAGATTACTTCAGTTGAAGCTGAATTCAGCGATTCACCAAGAAGCATGAGAAACGTCTACATAACCACTTGAATGTTGAGATACTGCACCTTCTTGATAATACTAAACTTGTGCGAAGGCTAAATAGAATGAAGCCATTTGATTTAGTGTAGTGTGTCAATTGATAGGCATCACAAGAAGAAAGTGATTAGTTTTGAAAAGAGTGTGCCATCCTATACCTTGTAAATTTGTTATGAGATGTAAACTGATAGATGGGCTTAGCTCAGTCTCAATTGAATAAATATAAATATTGGAAATTACAATTGACTCCACCTAACTTCGAAGCCCTTGCTGTAAATTATTAGCAATGGCTGAAAACCTATATGAATGTAGTAAATTTTATTCCTGTACATGCATTGCACTTGATGATATACATACAGCTAAATTAGGCTCCATTATATTTCACACCACTGTAGGCATAGGAAGGAATTGTTGATGGTATGTTGTGTCATCTAATGACTAATAACCAAACCCAATGTACAACACATCACATCACAACCTGACGTTAATCGTATCATCGATGTGCGCAATAAAGCAACAGAGTTACTGTGTGCAATTTTATACTGTTTACTTTATACATATTTTAATAACTTTATTAGAGGGGTGATTTAATATCATGTTGACTTTACGCTATCTCTGCAAATGCCAGAGCTACTGTATCTAATCTAATCATATGTGTTTGTGGCTTGTTACCGTGCATTCCTGCTTGCAAACACCGTTATCACGCCATGGTTATAAAATGAAATCAAAATATCCGGGAATGGAAATAATTATAATCATTCAGCAGTGTGTGTGCACACGTGCATACACTTAACGTGGTAATTTGTTAAATTAAATACACTTTCTCAACTTGATGAATTAAAATTATTAATGTATTTGTGTCACAGTTACTTGGGTTTTGTAGGCATATGTTTACAGCATACTTTTGGTTCCCACTGTTACATGCTCAACTCTTCTCTCTGTATGACTGGGGAGACAAAACTTGGCAAAAGGTTAAAAAAAATGAGCAATAGTTTGCCCCAAAACATATCTCATAAATGGTTATGAACATATTTTGACATGTATTCATTAAATATATAAATTATATATGTGTTATAAACATTTTGCCTTTCAAATTTGTCTGAAATCCTATACAACCTGTAAACATTATTGGTTTCAATTTATATTGTTATCATATCGGTCATTCAATACCAAAGAAAATACAATTATTACACAAAATAATTTTAAAATGTTAAATATAAATATAAATCACTACACTCCACTACAGAATCCACCTTTGCAAACCACCTCATAGAAGCAAACCACACATACAAAAACATCGACAATAACACGGACATTCTACATGTACACAAGTTCGTACACGTAGACATTCTACACAGAGGCCAAAAACTAGGCACTCTAGAACAATTGGAAATATACAAACACACGAAAACATAAAAAAGACATCCTAAACGAACAGACACAATTCAAATCACACGCATTATTCGAACATATCACACCCCACACACCCAATATCGATCTTTCAAAAGTCGATACCGTCACCAAGAACAAGACGGACAGTGCTCCCAGCGGCAGCCTCTGAAGCTTTTTAAAAGCAAAAACCGGTTCAGGCTACAACGTAAAACTTTTACGTTTTTACCCATAAAAACTTTGTGTTCCGAGTCGATAGTGAAATAATTATATTTAGTTAAGTAACAGACATGTCATGAACATCAAAATCCAAGAAATTAAAAATGTTGTTAAAAAATGTGACATGTAATTTGTTATTTAGAATACTTCCATTTTAAAGATTTTATCTTTAAAATTTTGCACATGCCAGCCGCAACTATGAATCAATGACTTAAGGTATAAAATATAAAAGCTACACAAGTATTTTTATACAACTTATTATACACGTCATGCACACATAGCTGCAATGATTTTTGATATGACAAAAAGTATAAACAAAAGCGGCTGTGCAGTTCAACTGATACCTACACAAAGGAACAGTCACTACATATTCTCTAGAAAAGGCAATGAGTTGCAAAACATGTCTTGTGGGTTAGTGGTTTTAAATTAAGTAATATTTTTCCTTATGATTCTGATAAGAAATATTAAAAAGCTTCATTTTCCTCACACAAATAAGCATTAAAAGTTAATAGATTCTTCAGCAACTAAGTTATTGGAAAACTCACACTATTCCCTACACACTGAGTTGTTCTCAGTTCTAGTGAAATTTGACTTTCAGTAAATTAGATTCTAATTTTTTTATTTTGCTTTAAATTAATTTACAGTCTTACAGTAAGTCACAGAAATCCATGGCAATGACTGCCAGTAGTTATTCAAAAGCAACAAAATTCTTATTTCAAACTAAATCAAAATATATGTTCGTATATTAAAAGATTCTGTAATAAATCTTTTGTGAGATCGCGTACAGTAAATATGTAGAATTCATTTTGTACAGACCAGTGGTTCAATGGTTCAGTGAACCCCCTACATAACTGAATACGTTTATGGATTTGTTGAATAGTTTCATATTTAAATAACGAAATTTGTGAGATTAATCTTATTGACTGAACAATGATCGATTTGCATAATACGCGAATTGCTGGCTACTACTGCTTGAGGTGAAAAGCAGCTCTCAGCACCTCCAAGGCTATGTAAGAGAAGGGCTTTGAAGGGGAACTCACTATATGCAAAATTACAATGAACTGTCGCTAACGTTCCAGCTTAGCGACAGAGATGAATAGTTGCGACAAAGGCCGAACCGACCCAACCAGGAATGTCAACATTTCAATATTTTCATTATACCGCCATTTGCCATTATTATGATTTTTACACCACATGATTTGCCTGTTTACCTTCAGTTATGTGTCAGATTTCTCTGTTCATTTAGTACCGTATGCAATGAAGTCTTTGTACTCCAAAAATAAAGTGTATTAATGTAGTCAATAAATAATTACAGTAACATTAGGCTGACTGAAGCGTGCATAACCTCCAAAGTGCTTGCTGGTGTTTTTTGTTTCTTAAGTGTTCAGGTATTTCTTATTTTTGTGTTCATTTCATTGATTTGGTAAAATAAATAGTGTTCAATCTATTTTAAAAACAAACTTTTTCTTCTCTCTCTCTATTGAAGATAAATGCAAAATCAAGAAACTCGGTAGGCCGCTTCCCAATTTTAAATATTAAACAGAAACATTTAACTATCCTTTTATCTTAATCATTTTCTATATAAGTAACTCGATGTTTCTTGCAGTAATTATATAATTTGTGATGTTTTCAATTTGTTTCTTCTGCAAGTAGATAATATTGTATATTCTTTTTAACACCTGACGCACGTTTCACTGAAAAATATCAGTATCATCCGAGGTTTCTAAGTGAATTAATAACAATCGAAATAATTCTATTAATATAAAATTAACGAATAATCGAATTTGTATCGATTTTAATGTAAAATAAAATAACTGATAATCGATTTAGGTCGATTAGTTAACGATTGTTTTAATGTTTATTTTCTTCAGCAGCTGTTTTCTCGGTTATATTTGAAATTTTTTTATATTTTATTCATTTTTATTTTTATTTTTTAGTAAATTTATAATTTTAAATAGATCGTCTTGTTTTGTTTTTATTTGGGTTTGTTCTTTAATTAATAAATTATTGTTACTGTGTTTGTAAATGTTAAGATTTTCCCAAATATTCATTTTTTGACCTTTTTGTATGTTTTTAATTAATTTTATATTTTCAATGTTTGGAAACTGGTGGTTATTATTTAGACAATGTGTGGCTAAATTAGATTTATAAATATTTGGTTTTAAATATGCATTGCGGTGTTGAACGAATCTATCTCGTAGTTTTTCTTCGTCTGGCCCACGTAAAATTTATTGCAATCTGGACATTCTATTTTATATATTCCATTTTTATTGTGAGTATTGGATTTAGTTTTAGGTTTTATTTTATTAAAAATTATATTATCTGTGTTATAAGATATTTTTAAATTAGTATATTTAAATATTTTATTTAGTTTTTGAGTTATACTTCCGTAATAAGTGAAGGTTGTATATTTTATATTATTATTAATAGATGAATTTTTAAATGTAGTGTTTTTAGGAATTTTATTAGTGATTTTATGTTTAATTTTATTTTCTAATTTATTAATAGTTTTTATTTTGTATCCATTTTTAACTGCTATTTGTTGGATAATTTTTCTTTCTTTGTTTCTTTCTGTGTTATTTAATGGGATCCTAAGCATTCGGTAAATCATGGAATTAAATACTGCCATTTTGTGTTGGGGAGGATGATTAGAAGTATTTGGTATTACTAAGTCAGTTTGAGAAGGTTTTCTGTATATTGCGTATTCAAAATTTGTTTCATTTTTCTTTATTGTTAAGTCTAAATAATTTAATTTATTATTAGATTCTTCTTCTAACGTGAATTTTATTTTAGAATGTAAATTATTTATGGAGTTGAATATTTTATTTATATTTATACCATTGTTTTGGGAAATGTACAGAGTGTCATCAACGTATCTAAAATAACATCCTAATGGGTCGTTCAATTTTATTATATTTATTATTTGTTCGTCGAGTTTTTGTAGGAAGATTTCTGATATGATAGCGGAGGTTGGGGCTCCCATAGCAAGGCCATCTGTTTGATAGTACAATTTGTTGTTGTATTGAAAATAATTTTGATTTAAAATTATTTTTAAAGTATTAGTTAACTGTTTAATGTATGTGTTACTTTCGTTATTTGTTTTCAGATTATTTATTATAATATTTATAGTTTCTTCAATGGGAATGTTTGTATACATGTTTGATATGTCGAATGAATATAATTTTGTATTTCAGTTTACTTCTACGTTTATTAGTTGTTCCGTGAGTTTGATACTATTTTTTATATTGTGTTTTGCTGGAAGTTCAATTTTATGTTTTAAGATTTGAGTTAATAATTTTGATATTTTATAATTTGGTGCGGTCCTAGCGTTTATTAAAGGTCTGATAGGTTTATTGATTTTGTGTAATTTTATTAAAGAATTTAATTTTGGTGCACAAGGATTATCCATTTTATATTTAAAGGAGTCTTTAGGATTTATGATTTGGTTACTATTTTTTAGTATATTTGTTATTTGTGTTTGATATTTATTTGTGGGATCTTTATTTAATGTTATGCAATTATTATTAACTATAAATTCTTCTGTTTTATCGTCTAAATCTTTCTGAGAAATTATTATTGTACTATTACTCTTATCAGCTTTGGTTAAAGTGAGGTTATTAGTCGTTAGTTTCTGTTTTATGTTATTAATGGTTTTATTTTGTTTATTTTTATTTTTAATATGATGATTTTGGTTATTATATTTTTTGATATATTTTATTATTTCCATTGAGGCTTCTGTTCTTATTTTATCTTGTTTTTCTTGTTCTACATTATTAATTGCTTTTTCAGTTTCGACTATGATATTATCTGTTACATATTTGTTTACATTTTTAAGATTTGTTTATGCTTAGGATCCCATTAAATAACACAGAAAGAAACAAAGAAAGAAAAATTATCCAACAAATAGCAGTTAAAAATGGATACAAAATAAAAACTATTAATAAATTAGAAAATAAAATTAAACATAAAATCACTAATAAAATTCCTAAAAACACTACATTTAAAAATTCATCTATTAATAATAATATAAAATATACAACCTTCACTTATTACGGAAGTATAACTCAAAAACTAAATAAAATATTTAAAGATACTAATTTAAAAATATCTTATAACACAGATAATATAATTTTTAATAAAATAAAACCTAAAACTAAATCCAATACTCACAATAAAAATGGAATATATAAAATAGAATGTCCAGATTGCAATAAATTTTACGTGGGCCAGACGAAGAAAAAACTACGAGATAGATTCGTTCAACACCGCAATGCATATTTAAAACCAAATATTTATAAATCTAATTTAGCCACACACTGTCTAAATAATAACCACCAGTTTTCAAAGTGGTAAGTAAACAGCTATTCCAATCTCCTCAGCCTACACATAGATATATATTATTGCCTGTCTTCTTTATTTACAGTGTGGAACAGTAGATCCTGTTACAGTATACTGGATTTAGTACTGGGTTGAGGCACAGATACTTCTTAAATAATACGTCTACTCTACATGAGTGTTGTGGTTGGTTAGGTACCGGTAATGATAGTACATAATTGTGTGTAATGATTGTACATTGGGTTTGACGTTTCTTTACAAACCCAATTGACTCTGTAGTGCTCAATTCTACGTCTTTTCACCTCACTGTAACCGTTTATTCTCCGTTTCTTCAAGCAATTGTTCATGTAACCTGTCTTGTATGTTACTGTACTAATTTTTAAAATAAACACATGTATCTTGTAGCATAAGCTATTAACCGTAGTGCATACTCCTTCTTTATCTAAAAAGTGGTAGATATGTAATACTAACCTATTAAAACTATGTATTTAACAATACTAACTTATTAACCATAATGCATGTTCCTTCTTTATCTAGAAAATGTTAGACGTTGAATATTGTGTTTTTACAGAAACACCAGCTAGCCACAGGTAGCCGTGAGTGGTAAGGAGGTGACTCTATACGCTTCTCGATACATCACCTAGAAAGATATTCTGGACCTCTGCGGACCTCCACATGAACTCACTTAAATAGGAATCTAAGCGTTCCCTTCTTCTACCACATTCAATCATGTTTCGTCGTTTACAGGACTGCCACATGATTTCTACGCCTTGTGTATACGCTCCCGTTTGAGGATCCACAAAGTTATAACTATGGTTTACAGTCAAATGACTGTACTGTTGTGGCAAATTAACAATTTGATGGTTCAAACACCACTCATCTGACATTATAGTAGACCCTGGTTCAATATTTGCCACTATGAGAGGTAGGAGGGTAGCTGCTGATCGATCTTTGACACGACACAAGAAGCATTCCTTCGTTTCTCGGCAGTATCCACCGAATACCCATTGTTGTGGATACACCTGGCCAACATTATTTTTTCTCTTGGCAAACACACTCTTGTCAATTTCAAATGTTAAATTCGGTCCTCAAATTTTCCGTGGGTTTCTCATGATGTCTATGGCACAGATATATCTTAAGTAAGCCGTCTACTCTGTGTGTGTGTTGACGCCGATTTCCAGTTGATTTTTACTGTTTTTCACACTACTACACCCTTCACACCAGAAATAAATAAATTTTATTATTTTTCTCAGCAGTAATTTGGACCCCTCTAAAAATGTGCCCTTGCGAACTACCTTATACTCACAGCAAGTCTTATTTTAACACCAACGCTGTTGCTGCCCAAGGCTCAACACCATGTCATGTCCGTTAACACAACGACGAGGATTGTGAACCAAACCTTTTTCTTGAAGAAAAGAAACTGCAGCATCCTCTTCTGTACCAATAACACTCAACCATCATAGCTACTCACAACACAACACTGATTAAAAAAGTAACGAAACTGAACAAGCTGTAACAACACCAATTAAAGATAAGATATTAATTAATAAACTAAATTAGCAAATTCATAAGTGTTTTATATTGGTTTCCACTGTACTATGTGACGATCGGTGAGACCGTCGTAACAAGTTAACGAAACATCCCAATTAATTCAATATTACACTTTGAGGATTATAATTTTACATATACACTAATGTAAAATATAGAACATTATTGTTATCTGATTTCAAGCTTGCAGAGTCAATCCAAATAAATTATGTCTGAATGTATGTACACACATAAAAGGCAAAATACAAGTGTTCTGTCTTGTCTGCTGTCATAGAAAATATATTCTGTATTTCTTTACAGTTGCAACTTCATTCATGTGAGTGAAAATTAATTTATATAAATCTCAAATCATCACATGGAATCTACACTGTTGACTGTAAACAAATACAATAAATTCCTTCTGTGATCACTTTGGGCCAATATGAATTTAATAGCACTAGCCGAATAATAACAATAACTGATAACAAGATTATGCAAGATTTGCCATTACTTTCCCATACCTGTGATTACAGGCATATTGATATACCTGTTACTATGTATAGAGGTGTTACTATATATATATATATATATATATATATATATATTATTGTATGTTAAAACTGTGAGGTGTATTTTATAATCTGGAACATTTTATACCAAATGATTTAATCACAAAAGATTATGTAAAACACAAAATTACAACAAACACACCAAAAGTATCTATAGAAATTAAAAAATAAACAAAATTATATAAATGACAAAGTATTCAATAAATGATTAAATATGTACCATAATTTATTATGCAATTATTTTGTATAGAAACAAACATCCACTAGCAGCTACAAAACCAATTTTCCCTATAATGTACCTAGCAAGATCCTGATCTTTTCAATACATTGTTGGATTGTTAATGCTAGCATTTTTTATTCTTTTCCCTAAACATTTTGAAACCATAATTTCAAAGCGATACTACCTGAGATGCCTTTCCATTGTGTTTCCTTTTGCTCCAAAAAAAATATTTTGTTGTGGTGTTGATATGTCTTTATTCTTTAAAATTTTGTGTGAGGGAGATTGAAAAATTTTTAACTGAACTGTACCATTTCATTGTCTCAGTTTTTGTCATTTTTTGTGCTACTGTAAAGTGTTCACTTTTTATTTACACTTAAGTATTGCTGTTTTTATTTTACATTTTTACACTTTCTGTCAAGCTACTGTAAAGCTACAGTAAAATATACAATTTTATTTTTTTTAAATGATCAAACCAAGCACTTGTCTGTAATGAACAGAACACTGTGTAATAACTGAAATATATGCGAGTTTTATTTAAGGTTATTGCTGGCTCTCACATCCTACCTTCCAGTATTTGCGTAACATCCGTCAGAACAGTGAATAACTCAACAGGATACTAAGTCATTCTTACTACTGTTCAGGTGCATTTAGCATGTACACCAGAGGCAGATTTATGCATAGGCAAAGTAGGCAACTGCTTACGGGCGGCAAATTTTGTAAAGGTCGTTATGTTGTTTTTATACCTAAGAGATGTTTCAAATGCCGCTCCATTTTGTCTCAATATGATAAGAAGCTTTTAAAAATATATATTGTTTAGTAACAAGGCTTATTACATAAAGAGAATAGTTCATCATTTACTTCTGATCTGTATGTGAAGTAGGCCCTACTTCGTTTTTTCACAATTACATATACATACATTATATGTGATACTTCCATTATATTAATTATTTAACTATTAATTTGTTTACATTCAAATTTCGAACATCCTTTACCGACTCTGTAATTTGACATGACTGAATGTCAATAGATGTCACTAGCTGCTAACAAACAGACCATGAGCATAGTATAATTTCATACCCAACTCTAGTGCCAATTGAGCTTCGACCTGCTGAGGAGGGAAATAAGAGGTCTACACATAGTACGTGTCCGTTAAACACCTGTTGTACTTTACATAAATCGTTAAATATATATTCATCAAATAAACTGATAGGCAAAAAGTGATAAGTGAAAGGATGATTATGTCAAAAGATGTGTATAATGTATTTTCATTTATTATGTTAGGGTTATATTAGTGGAATGATAATATTCTACCACTACTGTATTACAGTATACACATGTAATGATATATCTTGGCAAAATACTATGTAATAAATTTGGATAAAAGGCGCATTTCAAATAGAAAGGATAGCTGGTGTGATCAGATAACAAATTTGTATTAGTCTTTTGAGAATGTATTCCTATCAAACTGCAATAAGTATATTTTCAAACCTTTATGGATGTGTGTCATGTAATTTACCAAAAGAAACAGTTAAAATATATCTTTTCAATTAAACAAAAATTGGTCTTGTAATATGAGTCAGTAATATAGCAGGAACTAATCACTTAATTGCTATTACAAAATGCCTTATTCCTTTTTCATGATGATCAGATTTTGCTATACGCCTGCATAAATAAAAATTATTAAATTGCTTAACTCTCAACACAAAGTATTTAAACTATTTAACATGAAAAGTTCATCATGTCACATATTCTAGTAACAAGGTAAGTTTTTGGAATAGTGTTTTAGCTGAATTTATACACTAGGAGGACACTCAGCATTTAGTTTGTGTGTGTAACTCTGGTTAATCAGAGAGAATTATTTGTGTAAATTCAAATTTAGTAATACAAGTCTACTACCATAAAGGCCTGGAATGCTATGCATTAAAGAATTTTAATTAACTTTATATGGGGAAATCTGGTTTACATACACTATTTCTGAAAATAATAATCCTGAAATGTACTTTTATCAGTACTTATATCAAGTTAAGTGCAATAATTAAACAGATTCTTCAACTTGCACGTTGCAAACTTCAGGCGCCTTTACTTTATTTTTAATTTAACATCAATTTATGTTCGGCAACGTTAAAAAGAACATGCTATGGCCTCTGAGAAAGTACACAGTGAGTGGAAGCTGGTTTAAATGAAGGTAAATATTTTATCTAATAATTAGTGTCCCGTGTTAGAAAACGTGTGCAATACATATTATAAAAAGAAGGATATTGTTTTTACTTCCATGTTCCATAAGGAAATGGATGGCGAAAAAAATCATATTCGAGATAAGGGCTGATTCTGATTGTACACCCTCAAAACATAAAGAAAAGTCATTTTTCGAAAGATGTCTGTGTGTAGAATTTTGTCTATGACGAATGATAACTGCCGCAAATTCAAATAATTTTTTGCATATTGTAGAGGACTCAAGGTCTGTTGATTTTGGTGAAGATCGGTTAAGGAGAAGGGGTAGTTTACCTGCAACGTTTTATGTTTTAACAAGAGTAAAGTACTTAATTTTGATAAATAAAGTATCCTGAAAAGGTCATAATATTCCACTGCAGAAAGGTAGATGAAATATCTGTAAATGAAAAGGGGTAGGGGGAAGTTGAAGGGGGAGGGGATAATTTTTTATATGTGTACTACGTTATCAGCAACAATGAAGTAGTTTGCTGATAAAATTCCTTCCCAGGCTGTTTGACCGTGGTCCAATGTTTTCTGCAAAACCAGACGTTTCGGAAGTGCCATCATCAGTGAAAATCGAGTGCGCTAACGTGAGGTGGTATATGTTAGTGACCACAATTCTGTGGTTGAGGCTGAAGATAGAAGTAGTTTCTGTGGAAATATTTTCATTTCTAAAATGATTTTAAATATAAATCTTAAAACATGGAGGTCATGTATGGTTCTCCATACCGATATTTTAATTATTTCCATCAAATAGTATTATTGTTTAATACATGTTCTATCCAGATCAAATTATGTGTATACAGTTCTGGAAAAATTAGACAGGCATAAAAATTTTGTTTGTTTATTGTAAACTGTATTATGTTTGGAAGTATCCCAAAGTAAATTTAACATTAATCATGTCAATCAATGAGGCCAGAACAGTTTTATAAGACTAGGAGAATCCTTGAAATGTTTGGAGCATCACTAGGTCATGATGGATCTAATCGTCAAACTTCAGTTGCTGTGAAAAACTGGCAGATATGAGTAGTCACTTGATAAAGGATGGTATTGTAAAAGCAACAATTCTTTCAGAATTATCTTATAACCCTGTATTTAGATCATCAGCAGATTTAAACTTTTCTTATTCGTGTTAGGAATGTATCATGTAAAACTGCTGGAAGTATGGAATACAAGGACGAATCAAACATTGTACATTTTTATGTTAGGTACACTTTACAAAACCTTTTCATCAGATGTTCAAAAGAGCAAACTTGTAACTTTTTTTTTATAAGCCCCTTAGTAAGGTTTCTCAGCAACAGTTACTGGATGTCACAGTTTGTTTCTAGGATGTTTTACAAAGTAGTGGAAACTTGCTACTTAAATTCTGTGTTTCTTTGACTTCCTATTCTAAAGTAATCTTTAAGGTTTTTTAAGGGACTTGAAGATAACTCTACTAGGAATAAATCTGCATCTGTGCTACAGATAAGTATGGATGGGTCTAATCCTAAATGGAAATTTTAAGAACAATTCAGAATACTGTGACTCTGGGAACACAAGTTGATAAAATGTAAAAAATGGCAAAGTAACTGTGGATAAACGCAGAATCCATGGTGTTAAAAGGTTTGAAGAAAAAGTTCACCATGAGTTATCTTGTCTTTTTCAATCAGTAGTAGTATGTATACCTAGAAATTTTTCAGTGTAACGAGTTGGTTTCACCTTTTCTTAATTCTTAGCCTCATATTATGAGTACAAATGTATGCCTACTTATAAGTAACTTTACTAATGAAAAGTCTCTTTAAAAAAGAGACTTGTGTCCATGTTAACAGCAAAGATGACTATTACTGAAGCTCTGAGAACTGTCATATGATAATGGCATGATAATGTATCAGTTAGAATAATCAACAACTTATTAAGGCACACTGTAAGGAGCTATCCTTTAATCATTTTGCACACATCACTCCAGAAGTCTGTTCTAAAAACAATTATAATCAAATTGCTGTTTCACAGTACTAATAATGCAGCATGGCAAAATTTAAACCATTTTTATTGGTCTGAACGTTGTTCCAAGCTGAGTATACCAAATATGTTTGTAATAGGTTTATAATTTAAGATGTGAAGTATATGAAGCCATTACTAGTACCTGTTCATTATACAACAAATAATAACTATAATTTCCATTAATTTTGTTAATGTTCTTTGCCATTCGTTATTTAGTTATTTTTTACTATCAGGAAAAGTTCTGATGAAACTTCTGTATGTGTTATTTTTGGTCTCTCTCTCTCTCTCTCTCTCTCTCTCTCTCTCTCTCTCTCTCTCTCTCTCTCTCCCCCCCTCATTTTTATTTATTGAAAAAACATAAAAAACTGACACTCCTCTGTATGTGTCCACATTGCATAAAATTAAAAAAAATTAATCCAAGAAATTAAAAAAAAAACTTGTAAACTCTGAAAACATTTGCTCTCATATAGATGTTGCATCTTAGAAGCTCTTGATAATTGTGAGTTGTTCTTAGGAATGCTATTGGAGTTTGCTGGTTTGAGATGAAATAATTGAGTATATAGTTTCAGAAAATGATGGTTTATTGAATTAAAGAGACATATTTTAATTCTTATTAAAATTTAGATTGACATAATTGATTGCTAAAGCGTGCAGATTTTAACACGGCATGAGTGCCAGAGAATTGAATAGAAATAAGATGTGGGCGTGCATTACAACCCGTAAGCCGAAATTGTCTAAATAAATGGTCGCATGGTGATCATGCTAATAGAATTAAATACTGAAAAAAGAACTGTAAGTAGCCGCTCGCTGCGGTGAGTGAATACGAGTGATCAGCTCGGAGTCTTTAGTAGAACTAACTTAATTTTGACTGTAGTCAGCCGGTCTGAATCCCGGCTGGCGATATCAGAGAACAAACATGACGTCATCTACACGCTTCGCAATATAGTATTTATTCTTCGTATTGTTTAAATTAGCAGCCATCCTTACTTTTCTTTTATAAAATTGCTAAACTGCTATAATTGTTTTTATTATTTAGACAAAGCTTTTCGTCATTACTGACATCTTCAGGTCTTAAACAACACCTCGTGTCCATCAATGACCTCGTTGTTTAAGACCTGAAGATGTCAGTAATGACGAAAAGCTTTGTCTAAATAATAAAAACAATTATAGCAGTTTAGCAATTTTATAAAAGAAAAATATAGTATTTAGATTACAAAGTACACATGGGTACAAAGTTTGACCATACTGCCCGCACAAAATCGGGGCGATTTTGCAACTTAATTAACTGTGAAATTACATGGTAATTTACATTACATGATGATAAATTCAATAATAAATAACCATTACTAATATAATAATAACAACATAAAAAATTGACATGTATAACAATAGCGCAATAAAAACCAGAAAATTAATAGTAGATAACAATATGATTAACATATTAAATTCATGTGCGGATTACAAAATACATAATGATTTACGTTACATAGTTATTTACGTTACGTTACACGGTAACAGAACAACAATAATAAAATTCCATGACATACAAACATGGGAATAATACATGAGAATACAACAATCAGGTATAATAATTAGTAGTACATAATAAAAAAATAATGATCACAAAAAATTCAACAATCTGTTACAGGTAACAATACAATGACAAAGACATAATAATTTACATGCATTATATTGGAATAACAATCCCCACAAATCCAAAAATACACAACCGTAGAATAAGTACAATAGTGAAAAACATAATAATTGATACAATAATAATATAACAATTCCCAAAAAATTCAAAAATACCCAAAAACATGATTGTGATACACAATATCACAATAAACATAATAATAGTGTATTAATCATAACAAACAATTCATGTGATCGCCCCAGGAATACCCCGGGCGTGAAGTAGGGTAATGTGATAAAGTTCACATTCCTGATACGTGTCGCATGATGCTCATGCGACTAATCTAGTGCAACCGGAAGTGGGCATAACTTATGAATGGGTCGACGTAGAACACCAAGTGAGGTGCGAACGTCCGCGACGCGCACTATTGAGTCCTGACCTGAATAAACATTCGTGACTACCCCGTGTTTCCACTGAAGAGGGGGGGGGGAATTGTCATCTAGAATAAGGACTAGTTGTCCGGGAGTAAAATTTTTTGACGTAACGCGCCATTTGTTGCACTGTTGCAACTGGTGCAAGTAATCCTTTGACCACCTGTTCCAAATGGAGTGGGTGAAACTTTGGAGCAGTTGCCATCTGCCCAAACGAGTAATATTGATTTGTGAATAGTCAGGTTCCGGGAGAGCAGTGAGCGGAGAACCAACCAGGAAATGAGCTGGAGCTAAAGGTTCGGGGTCCCTAGAGTCATTGGATATGGCGAACAAGGGGCGTGAGTTAAGGCAAGCCTCTATCTGGGTTAAAATGGTGTAATACTCCTCGCAGGTAAGAATGGTTCCCCCTACCACGCGTCGCAAATGAAACTTGACGCTCTTGACTCCGCTTTCCCACAGGCCACCAAAATGCGGAGCTGAGGGAGGAATAAAGGACCAAATATGGTAAAACCCTGGACGGACTGCTCAAAACCCTTAGACTGCAAAAGTTTATATAATTCGTGAAGCGTGCTACTTGCACGACGAAAATTTGTTCCGTTGTCGGAAAATATCTGATCAGGGATACCTCTACGCGCAATAAATCGTTTTAAGGCAGCTAATAAAGGCGTCTGATGTCAGATCTGAGACAAGTTCCAAGTGAATGGCCTTAGTGGTCATGCATATAAATAAGGCAATCTAAGCCTTGGAAGTTGATTTTGAACGCTGCCCGCCATGACGTACAAGTATCGGACCGGCATAGTCGACCGCCGATTGGGAAAATGGTTTAGCAGGCGTAACACAGGAGGGGGTAATTGTCCTAGTAGTTGGTGTGCGCCCCTAGCACGGAATCTAAAGCAGGTGATACATTTATGTATTACCGAACGTATATAAGATTTGTCATTAAGTATCCAATATTTCCGTCGTAGAGAGAACTGAGTCAATTGTACACCAGCGTGTAATAAACGAAGGTGCTCGCTTTGTATAATTAATTTACTGAGATGAGAGTGTAGGTGCAGTATGATTTGGTGTTTGCTCTCGTAACTGAGCTGAGAGTGCTGAAGGCGTCCCCCTATGCGTAGTATTCCTGACTTGTCCAGAAAGGGGTGAAGAGAGAGAATTTTACTGTTATCAGGTATGCAGCGTTGTTCCTCAAGTTTCTTAATTTCTACTCCAAAATGCGACTTCTGGGACTGGCGAATAAAAACCAAAAGTGTACCATGTAACTCATGGGAGGTTAAAAAGTAAGTGTTCCTATCCTCTGTGGGAATCCTAGAGTTTCGGATGAATCGACGACAATACGAAAACACGCGAATGAGCTTTGAGACCGATGGGTAGTTCTCAACATAATTAGATGCGGATAATGCGACAATCAATGAGGTTTGGACCTGTTTACGTTGTTCCTGCTCAAGCTCAGGATGAGTGCAGGGAGAATGGGCATCGAATGCACAGATAGGCCATGATGATGACTCGTGGGATAACCAGGCTGGACCATGCCACCATTGTAGATGACTGTGTAAAATCCGAGGGAGACCACACGATAAAATGTCGGCAGGGTTGTCCAATGACGATACATGATGCCAGGTACCCCTTGTAGTGAGACGCTGTATCTCGGCAACACGGTTGGCGACGAATACCTTCTATCAGGAAGACTGCTGGTGGATCCAGTGTAAGACTATCATTGAGTCCGAGTAAAAATATAATTCGTCGAATTTGTAATTCAAGGCCTCTATGACCTTCGAAGCTAACTGAGCCAACAATAGACATGCGCAAAGTTCAAGTCTGGGTAGTGTTATCTGTTTCAATGGAGCGACTCTAGATTTAGAACATAACAGGTTTGATGAGATGGCGTGGTTTGAATAGACCGTACGCACGTAAATACAACACGCGTAACCCTTAGCTGACGCATCTGCAAAACCGTGGAGCTGGAATGCAATGATTTGCGAATTGCTTAAACTCTTTACAGACCTCGATATTTTAAAGTAAGTGTCTGAAACCAGCTGAGAATAAAGTTCTAACCACTGATTAGATAATGAATCTGATAAGGGTTCGTCCCAACTTGTACCCGTTAACCACAATCGCTGCATAAAATGCTTACACCAGAATGTAACAGGGCCAATGAGACCCAAAGGGTCGTAAATTCCTGCGATGACTGATAATACACCTCTCTTGTTGACCACCTCGGGATTGGCATGTCTCTGGACACTATATAAGAAACTATCTTCGTCCATGTTCCATTGAATACCTAACGTACGCACAGTTTGATTTTTACTAAAGTCGTGGGAAGAATGAGCATGCGACGGTATGATTTTCTGATCGTTGGAGTATCATTGGTGCAATGTAAAACCGTATTGGCTTAGTAACTCTGTGACGTCGGATTTCAGTTTGGATAGGATGTGAGGGTTGTCTGAACTGGTGATAAGATCGTCCACATAAAAATCGTTCGCGATAGCTGAACAAGCTATAGGGTATTGAGTTTTATTTTCCTTGGCTATTTGAGCCAGACATCTTGCTGCAAGAAATGACGCACTTGCAGTCCCATAGGTGACTGTCCTCAAGGCGTAATGTTGGAGTTCCCTATGGGGGGCATCGCGCCAGACAATGCGCTGCAAATTGGAATCCTTTGGATTAACTAAAATCTGCCGATACATCTTCTCAATGTCCGAAATGAGGACATATCAGTGAGTACGAAATCGAGCCATAATAGAGAACAGATCCTGCTGGACCGTGGGACCAACAAACAGTGTGTCGTTCAAGGACAAGTTGTTTGTTGTTTTGGCGGAGCCGTCGAAAGAACTCGCAATTTAGTAGTTATGCTAGAGCCTTTAAAAACTGAATGGTGCGGCAAGTAAAATGTATCTGACTGGTCTATATGATAAATCGTACGCATCAAGTAAAGACATGTGACCAAGGTTTAAATATTCATGCATGAATGCGCTATAATCCTTGTGAAGAGCAGGGTTCTGCTTGAACTTGAGCTCCGAGTGATTGGAACCTGCGGATAGCGCCGGAGAGAGAATCGCCTAAATGACAATTATGTAACCTGCGTGGTAGGGATACCACAAATCTGCCATCCTTATTACGGACAGTATTCGATACAAAATGATTCTCACAATCCGAATCCTCAACGGAGGGAGCACGAATAGCAACGTCCTCTAACTACCAAAGGTCCTTTAGTTGCGAGGAAATTGCGTTATCATCTTCACATACCATGAATGATGAAACCGGTTTTGTCATATCGACATTAAATGGCAAGTTACCTGCAAGAATGAATCCCAACTTAGTCTCCTGTATTATGGGAAAATGTGGGCTACGAATAAATTTGACAGGTTCAATTAATTCCAAGTAATACTGAGCACCGAGCAATATATCGATTTGCGACGAAAAGTTCAGCTGCGGGTCAGCTAGAAATATGCCCTTTGGTAAGTTTAGGGAGGAGAGGTCAAATGATTCAGCAGGAAGATTATTAGTGATACTGGGAAGCACAGCGCAATGTATGTTTAAATTAAAATTTTTATAACGTGAATGCAATCTTACTCTGGTACTGAAATCAGCTTGAGATAATGAATTGTTTATACCCGTGATGGGTAATTGAGATTTAATCAGTTTTAAACCCATGCGGCGAGCAAAACTCATGGTGCAGAAATTAGCTTGCGATCTTGAGTCCAATAAAATCCTAACGGGTGCTTCCTACCTGCTTGGTCAGTTGTCATGCAGACTGCGGTGGACAATAATATCGATCTGTTTGTTTGTAATTTTAACGAACACTGATTGTTACTTGACGAAGCGTTATTGCTAGATATATGGATCATTGTGTGATGGCGTTTAGCGCACATTCTGCAAGAGAATTTGGAGGGACAGTGTGCAAGGTCGTGGCCTGGGCGTATGCAGTTTAGACAAAGTTTATTTTTAATTAGGATATTTTTCTCTCGAGAGGAGTGATCGCTACAAATTGCGGACACTCAGTAAGACGGTGTTTAGCTTTGCACAGCTGACATATGTTATTGCCGATATGAGCGTGGAATACAGTCCTTTTAATATTAATCGGTTTAATTGCTTTGCGATATGGACTCTTATCGCTAACGTGTACCTTGTTTACGGAACTGGGCACGCTATCTAAGTTTTGCAATATCTGCCTTCGGTTATTTAAAAATTTTATAAAATTACTAAAATTAGGAAGTCGTTCATCCGACAAGCCTTCTTTCCAGAGCCGACACGTATGAGTTCTGTGTTAAGTGTTGAACTAAAATCATATCAAATGTATTTACAGGTAAATTTAATGAATTTAAGGCATATATATTTGCAGTAATCTCGTCAATGAACCTAGAAATGCTGACCCTGGAATCTGGTTGTACGGACTTGATGCCCAAGACATTCCCTATGTGATGGGCTGACACAATTAATTTACTGTCGTATGTTTTTTAATAAGTCAATGGCTACTGCATAATTTTCATGAGTTATTGGAAGAGATTTTATTACATTTAATGCCTCGCCACTCAATGAAGAGTGTAAGTAGTGTAATTTTTGAATATCTGTCAGATCAGTTCTGACGTGTATTAACTCGACAAATATATTGTAATAGTGTCGCCAATCAATAATGCTTCCTGAGAAGGAAGGCAATTTAATCGGTTCTAAGTGTATCGGGGGGGGGGGTTAATTGGTTTAATTGGCGTAATTTCGGTTTGAATTAACGGTTTTTGGTTCAACTCCTCTACTTGTTTCAATAAATGGTGTAATTTGCATTCGATATTGCAGAGATCATCCTCGGTTTGAACTCTGTCACTGACTGGAGCGAAATCTGAATCGTCAGCCTTGATTTGAGTCTGAATATCGTCATATTTAGCGGACAATTCCATTAAATGGCGGAGCTTTATTTTTAACGCATGATGATCGCTTATGTCTGGATCAAAGTAATCCGCGAAAAGTATTCACGCGAGATATGGAGGCCTTAATTGTGCCGAGTTTCTTTATCAAGGCCTTCAAATCAACCATGACCGAAATTTTAAAATGCAATCTGAACCAAAAATTAAATGCAGGGAAGGTGAACAGTTGTTGGAATTTATAATAATTTACTACAATTTGATATAATGCGGGAGCCAGTGATCTATGTACCTTAATATATAACTGACTATAATAGGCACTTAATTTGCTTAAAACTAGTTGTGAATGTTATCGAAAATATAAATCATTCGACATGATAATAAGTTTATGACCACTTAACAATGATATCTGTTTCTGTAGAACTTATTAATAATGCTGTATTAAATGTTATTAACTGTGTACCAAAAAAGTTACTTAGATTATCATAATTATATGAAAAGATTATAAAAAATAAAAGCTCATAATCACATGGACGTTGATCCAGGCATGCTGAAGCTGGCTTCGATCCCGCTGCTCGATCCTGTTAGGAGTTGTTGCAACTCTTGTCTCTACTGGTCAGATGATGCCTGATGTTGCAGCTCTCCATAATTTTAAAGCTGTGGAACTTTTTCAATGTAGAATAACTAATATTGTCCTGCCGTGTCCCGTCGTCTCTGGTTTACTGCTCTGCAGAATCTTGTAGTGTTGATTGTGACGTAATTTTTGAACATAATAGAGGCACGCAACTGTCAGTAATCCAAAGTTGAAAATGTTGGGGCTTGAACCAAACGCCGTTTTGGCCCATTAAATGAAATATTAATGTTGTCCCGTGGGGACCAAAAATGTTGGACAAAAATACGGATCCAGGAGGACCAAAAATGCTGTCGCTGTGGACAAAAATACGGTCGCTTGTGGACCAAGAAATGCGGTCGCTTGTGGACCATAAAATGTGAAATCCTGCCCGTGAGGACCAAAAATGTTGCGTCTTAGAAGCTCTTGATAATCGTGAGTTGTTCTTAGGAACGCTATTGGAGTTTGCTGGTTTGAGATGAAATAATTGAGTGGACTGTATAATGTTTCAGAAAATGATGGTTTATTGAATTAAAGAGACATATTTGAATTCTTATTAAAATTTAGATTGACATAATTGATTGCTGAATTGAATAGAAATAAGATGTGGGCATGCATTACAACCCATAAGCCGAAATTGTCTAAATAAATGGTCGCATGGTGATCATGCTAATAGAATTAAATACTGAAAAAAGAACTGTAAGTAGCCGCTCGCTGCGGCGAGTGAATACAAGTGATCAGCTCGGAGTCTTTAGTCGAACTAACTTAATTTTGACTGTAGTCAGCCGGTCTGAATCCCAGCTGGCGATAACAGAGAACAAACGTGACGTCATCTACACGCTTCGCAATATAGTATTTAGATTACAAAGTACACATGGGTACAAAGTTTGACCAATAGAATTCAAATTAAATAAAGAAAAAAAGGAATTGTGTGTGTGCTAGTGTGTGTGTTTTAATGGAGACATCTTCCCCCTTGCTCCTCAACCACTTTCAGAAAGTGAACAGACAGAACAATACCTGACCTGCAAATGGTCTTGAAACATACTTGTGATCTTGCAAAAGAAGATCAGTCCTCTGTGTCTTAATGATAATTAGTTAATCAATGGACATGTCATGGACAACAAAATCCAAGAATTTACAAATGAATAATGAAAACACAAAGATTAAAAACTAATAAGAAATCATTAAATAGACATAAAGAAACAAATTAGTAAAATTTATTAATGAATCAAAGGAATTCAGAAATTCAACTGATATTCACACATTAGTACTTAGTGTTACTAATTTCACAATTCCACAAAATTTGTAATTATTGGATAGTGAACATTGGATTTCAATATAGTAAGCATACATATATTAATGTAAAGCACGTTTCTTAAACTGAAAACAAATTCTTTTGAGTTAGTGTAACGTGTTGTGTTACTGTAAGGCAGAGCAGTGCTGTTAGTGTACTAATTAAGATGCACTAAATGTATAAATAAAGCTAAATGGCCTAATGAGTTATTCTTAGATGACATCATTAATCTTCTTGGTAATGGTGTAAAAGCCTTCCCACAGTGGTTGCAGGTTCGGGCTGATTTCTTTCTTCCTTATCATGTTATAGAACTAAGCCTGGCAGCAGGTGTGAGCCCTGAAGATATTGCAACCAGTCTTCATCTTTGTATTTGCCAAAATAAAGTT
The DNA here is from genome assembly GCA_034769895.1 of Magicicada septendecula. NCBI lineage: Eukaryota > Metazoa > Arthropoda > Insecta > Hemiptera > Cicadidae > Magicicada > Magicicada septendecula. The sequence goes on along the minus strand of CM068371.1, from coordinate 62,310,753 downwards.
GTTCTGAGCCAGGTCATGTAAATTCAGGTTAGGCCAAATTGCTCATTAGACTTTGTCTAAATTTAAAGATACAAAGTGTCGATACAGATTTTAGGACCGTAATTTAAAAACATTGTTTGCACATATGAGTAGGAAGCAGATGTATTAATATAATATGTTACCCAACAAGCTACAGGAATATTTAATGAAGTAGTTACTGGACTTAAAACCTGCAGTAGAAACTCAGTTTTTATAAAACAAATAGGGAGAGAATTGAAGATTTCATGTTTGTAAATGTTAGATCTATTTTCTTCACAAGTAACTAATGGCTGGTTATGATTTGTAATCACGTTTTCTCATAATGTATGTTGTTAATGACCTTTTTTAAGAGTATGAAAAGAAACAATAGATATCGGTATCTGAAAAAAAGTGAATGTTATTGGTACATACTAAAGTATAAAGTCCCATTTGTTTCTATTCATTAACAAAGGTCCGTACTGTAATAATTTTGTGTGTAATATACAAGCATTCTTTAATATGTTTACGAGATTCTCCAATTTTATTTGCATTAATTCGGACCATAGTAACATTAAATTCCACTCTAACCCATTATTAATACATAATCATTTGCGTGTTAACAGAAACTGCACATTGCTTTTTATTGCACTATGTTGAAAAAAGGATTTTAATGTACTTGTTTGGTTATAGGCCTACGTTAAATTGTACTGTGCTCTAATTGGAAGTAGGTTTTAATTCCGGTACTTCGAATAAATACAGCCTTTAATGTATATACAGCCTTTTATCCATACAATAAATACAGCCTTTGAATGTACACTAAGTAAGGAAATGTTTGTTAAGTCTAATTAATTTTAAAAATCTAAAAGGTTAAGTTAGATAATTAAACGTAGACACAACCTCTCAAAATAGTCTCTGTACCGTAATTATGTGCGATAAATGGAAACTAATTTCTGTACTTCCAATAAATACACCCTTCTAATAAAATATGTGCCAATAAACCCCAATAAAATATGCACCAATAACGTAGCCTATTAGGTTATACATTCTAAATTGGAAGTAGGTTTTAATTCCGGTACTTCGAATAAATACAGCCTTTAATGTTATGTACAGCCTTTTATCCATACAATAATTTAATGTACACTAACAAAGAAAATTTTTGTTAAATCTAATTAATTTTAAAAATCTAAAAGGTTAAGTTACATTGTTAAACGTAGACACAACCTCCAAAAATTGTCTCTGTACCGTAATTATGTGCGATAAATGGAAACTAATTTCTGTACGTCCAATAAATACACCCTTTTATTGTACACTAACAAAGTAAATTTTATTTAAGTTACATTGTCGTACATAACCTCCATAACCTGGCATTAGTTACTTGTGAAGAAAACACAGTTGTAGTACACATCGGACACCGAAATAAAGTACAAACGCGGAGACGGAAGTTGATTTGGCCGCAGGATATCGTGAAAGACCCCATTTTTGTATTTTAACGTTGAGTAAATGGATAAACGAAAGTTATAAAAGAGTTAGAAAGTTTAAAATTGATCTATAAAAAATAAAATATTTGTTTTTACCAAAACATGTGTTAGAGTAGTTATTACGCCGTTACTATAACCTGTCCCATATCGAGAAGCACACCTAAAACGAACCTGGGTAAGTGCTAAACAAGGGAATTTAAATTATCTAAATTCAAAACAAGTAAAGTGTATCAACGTTTCCACATCTGCCTTTAAAGATGTTGGTGGCGACCTGAATTAATCTGGATCTTCTGGTGGAGTTACGGTAAGGGTGACAAAAAAATTTTGTCAAAAGAAAGGTAAGTTTGGCATACAAATTTAAAATGTTACAACAATAACATTTATAAGGGCATTACGTTATTAAAAATCGGTATGGAGAACCATACATGAATTCCATGTCCTAAAATTTATATTTAAAATCATTTAAATATTAATTAAATAAGTGGATGCTAGAGTTCTGAAGAAATTACGTATCAGCTAAAATGGTACCACCATGTCAGGTGGATTAAGACTATCCTCAACCTTCATGAGGAAGGACTGTACTTTTGGATAAAATGTCTGTAGGTCGAACAAAGAGCTAGCTAAAGGTAGCTGCGATCTGATTCCTGTAATGAAATATGACTCTCGCTGCGAGGGGCCGAGGGATGTCTATAGTGTTATCAAAGTCTTTCCTGTCAATACTGTACTAGCAATTTTTCTTGTTTTAAATCGAGTCTTGATTTCTTTCTTTCCATTTGTCTTCCGATTTTCTGAACGACTATTCTGTTCACCCGTATAATTTTAAATTTCTCAGCAAAACATTTCTTCCTTAATACGTTTGTGTCTCCTGTTTAACACCCACGATTATGATCCATGTCATAGTCATAACGCTATATTCCACACAATCTAGTAAATAACTAGCCATCAGGGAGGTCAAAATATTTTCAAGGAGGGGCAAACAATTTTCCAAAGGAGAAAATATTTATATATTTTTCATACATACACACATGCACATATTAGTTTATAATTCTCATATCATAATAGCAATAAGTACACAGATTGTATTAATTGCTTTAATACAACAACACTGTCCAGCGATCCATAGAAAGCAAATCGATGTCCACCTTTTCGGCTTGCACGCGTTGTGTTGGTGTGGGTTTCGGCACTTTCCATTTAAAAAGCGCGCAAACATAAGAAAATAAACATGAGTGAGGCCATAAATAACGCGAATTGTGTGTGTGTGTGTGTCCTACCACCCTTTTTATTGCGGTAATCACAATAATAAAACTTTAGAAAAGTAAACATTACAGAATTGAGATATGCTTGCCTGCCAGGAACGATATATTTTCACTCATACGTGATTTAAATTAAAATGAAAAATATAGAATTTTGTTAAAGTGAAATGAAATGTTTCCATAGAAACTACTTCTTTCTTGTCAATAACATAGTACACATATAAAACTTATATAATTTATAAAAAAAATTACCCCCTCCCCCTTCAACTACCCTTTTCATTTATACATATTTCATCTACCTTTCTACAGTGGATTATTATGACCTTCTTTTCAGGATACTTTATTTATCAAAATTAAGCACTTTTCTCTTGTTAAAACGTAAAATGTTCCCGGTAAACTACCCATTCCCTTAACCGATCTTCACCAAAAACAATAGGCCTTGAGTCCTCTACAATTCAGGGCTGTATGCAAAAAATTATTTGATTCTGTTTGAATTTGCAGCTGTTATCGTTTGCCATAGAAAAAATTCTACACACACACACACACACACACACACACACACACACACACACACACACACACCTTTCAAAAAAATGACTTTTTTTCATGTTGTACAATCAGAATCTGCCATTATCTCGAACACGATTTTTTTTGCCATGACCATACTTCCATTTCCTTATGGAACATGGAAGTAAAATGAAAAATACTAACTAAAGAGAGAACTGTGATTACTACTCAATGCATGGGGGGAACAGTAGTTTGTTTTATGTAACTACATGACATCATCTGTTTTTGCCCACTTCACAGTTAACAAATAAAATCTGTTTGTCACAGGCACATTGCAGAGGAACAAACACAAATAATAACTAATTAAGGCAAACTGTCCTGAAGGCAATAATATTGACTAAAATTAATAAGGTAACAGAAGATATAAAACAAACAATGCTCGGAATTAATTTTATAAATCTTCCAGTACTACTACTTAACATGATGACTGTTAACTTATATCCAACCGATTTCACATAATCTCCAACGAAGTTGTGTTGGTCAGTCCAACTGTAAAATTTTAATTATTTATGTAGGCCTACAACAAACATAATTGTTTATCACCTGTATAGGTTTACACAACTGTCTCTAAATTTTAAATAAAATTTTTCTTTCAAATACATTTTTATAAATGGTACTTTAAAAATTCCTTTAACTCGTTTTTCTGAAACCACTTTCAAATATGCCTTTATCGTTAAAACATAAATTTTCGTAAAGTAACAAAGGCACACTATACTTTACAAATTTTATATAAGCTGGCAAAATAAAGAAAACCTTTTAACAAATAGTACTGCATATTGTAAAACGATTAAATGACAAGCTTTTAATATTTATCCAATTACAAAAGTAATTCATACTTTTCTGAATTTATAATACAAAATTATAAAAAAAAACACATTCTACTCGTTTGTAAATATAAGTTACTTTGTGAAATTTTATGTTCCCAGACGTGTATGAATCCTATATTTGGCAAGTGCAAATGCGTGTACACGCACACAATGAAACAAATAATAATAATAATAATAATGACAAGAATATTATTTTGCTGCCATCAATAAAAGTGTAAAGATAACATAGATCAAACGAAATGACTGACCACATACTGTACATGAGGAAAACCTGACTACAACCCGGTATAAGCAGTTACAATGCCACCACAAACAGTGAAGGTCTCCACTCATTTGGTTTGGCCTACATAACTTATTAAATGACTCAACATCACTTTTACTCTTCATTTGTGTTGTGACTTTTTCTACTCCTACATGAATCATCAAATGCAGCAGCATCATGCCAAAGTCAACCTGTTTCTGAAAGTACACACAGCAGAAATGACTGCCTATACCAAAAAGATATTCTGTAATGTTGAAAAGAATATGAAGAATGTGAACAGTTCACTGAATATAATAGGTAAAACCAGATAAGGTGTTAGTTGTTCACCACATGACAACAACTGAATAAATACAGACTGAATTTGAAAATATGCAATCATATACAGAGGCAGAAGCAGACAATAGTTGCAATAACTGATACATCACAGATCCGGGTGAACGAACACAATGTACAAGTGCACACACAAATAAATGAAAAGTAATTATTAATTACAATCAACCTGTATCACAATCAAACATGATGATTTGTCAAGTAAATTACAGCTAACACAGGTTACTTTTTAGTTCCTGAACAAACATTCAAGCAATTAAGTAAACATTGCACAACTTAACACAGATTACAGACATATTTACACTTCAAAATTCATATTAGCCAACAAATCTTTAAGAAAATAAATCTATTATAAAATTTAGAATACATCATATTGTTTCAAAAAAAACATTTTAGCTTACCACCCTTTTGTCACCAGCCCTCCCCTTGGAAACAAAAATAAAATAAATTCATGAGTTTTTTAAACTTGCTAATAAAGTACTGCTGGTGGTTTGTGTATCTACAAAAACAGGTACATATATCAATAGACAGAGGTGAAATAAACTGATATCGAGAAACTGATAGATACAGAGGACACAAGTAGGTATTATAGATAGAGGCTTACCTATACTATATATGGATATGACAGATTACGAATTTCATTGTCAGAAATCCAAATAATCCAGATACACAAATGCAACATCCACTCCATACTGTATACCAAAGAAAAACTTGTTTAACAGAAGGTGACTAGTCATACAATATTTCCTATATAACACCATAAAGAATTAAAATACATGATAATACAAGTAAAAGGGGGTAAAAGTTTATTACTGAACTTGCCACAAAATCCTACAGCTACATCTTTATGTAAGCAACATATTTTTTTTACCATCTTATCACCCAGTTGGTCCTCAATGATTCCTCTACAGCCCCAGAGATGCTCACTCTAAGAAACTATTAGTTATAAAATATCTTTAACAATACAAAGGCTACTAAACTGTTACCCTCACTTTATTCCCTTTAAAATTATAGTTTTCAGAGAAATTTAAGGGTAATAAAAAAATGTTAATACTATTATCATTATATAATTGGAGCATGACATATCACCAATGACTCACCAAAATATTCGCCTTCTTCTTCTTGTTTCTCCATTTCCTCCTCGAGCTGTCGAGTTAGTTCTTCTATTTTTCGTTCAGCTTCTGTGGGGCCCTGAAATTGAAAAACACATGTACTTTTACAACTGTTCAAATGTATTTTTTGTGTAATGATTAGTAACTTCCACGCACATATTTATTGCATCTTGAAATTTGTCCTAATTTATAGCATATTTTAGACAATTTCATGTTATTCATAAGCCTCTTTTTATGAGTAGAGCACTCAAACAACGAAACAATATACTACCAAAAGAGGATTAGTATACACTTTTTGCAGTGTTTCACAGTGCTGTTTACCGTTTAATAATGTTTGTGTTTGAACGTGGTGTTTGTTCATCGATAATTCATTGTGCCCATTTCACTCTGCATTAACACTATTTCTGCTAGTCAAATACAAAGACTTCACCTGCAAATACCATCTGATACTGTAGAATTAGAATTAATCACGCTTCCTTTATAAATTCTTGTGATTTGTTGTGAATGACATGTTCGCATATCAAATACTACACAACATACTTTTCCACCTACACAATACTAACTTTGGATAACATTTTAAATGAAATTTTACATTTACTAACTGAGCTAGCATCTGCTTCATCAGAGGCGGCCACAACTAGTAGCGCTGTCAGTTCCAGATGTCATCAGATCTTTGTTGTGTGTGATATTCACAGAGTTTGTATGATTTAAACTGGTCTGTTCATTTAAGATGTCGTTTCATATTCTAGTTGTTGTAACATTACATAATCAGTTCCTAATACTGAATAAAAATAAAGAAATACCTATTATTATTATTTTGTAAAATAATAATAATAATAATAATAATAATAAAGTCAGTAGTTACCCCATTCCCCAAGTCAGAAATGAATGATTAAGTATCATGCTATGAAACATTTGTACAATCTTTACACCAAACAATAAAACACTTTAGCAATTAAAAAACTGTACTAAGTGTTACCATAGAAGTGCAGTGAGTACAAAGTGCAACATAGTATGATATATGTAAATTTTAAACAAAAAAAAGACATCAATCAAAAATGGTGATGAAGATACAGAACTATAGTAATTAATAATAAGTTTAGTAATAAGTTGTTGTGGTTTTGTTTTGTTAGGCCACAAAGGCAATATCAATGTAAGTAAAAGATTATTTTGTTTATGTTTGAAGGATCCAGGGTTATATAAGAAATTAATCACTGCTAATTAGAATAAATTGTAAAGAGATGGTGGCAGATAAAATAGTGCCTAGGGCAGTAATACATTTACATAAGTAAGTCAGAAATAAACTAAGTTAAAAAACCACTAAATTATAAAATGTAAGTATCTAAGTTTATGTAAATCATATGAAGAAAAACATTATGTAAATTAAATGTAATTAGAGTTAAAGTTTATGAAGGAGTATTTTCCCTCAAAAATGGAAGAACTAATAATATCTTAATACTAGCCTATTTACTAAAACTGTACCTAGGTTAGCCAATAAAAACTCATCAATTTCTTGGTTACTAAGAGTAACAGAGTTAACAAGATGGGTAATTGTTAAATTGGATTTTCAAGAGTGTAGATGACAGAAATAATGTCCAGCAAATTTTCAAAAATTAGTAACTACCGTTTGAACAAATCACTATTCTAAATTAATGAAATGATTCAGCACAAGAAACTACGTCTGAGACATCCATTGAACCAAAATAATTGATGTGAGAATATCGAAGAACATTGAAAAATTATCCAACCATCAGATTGCTTGAAAAAAATTTGAACTACCACTACGTTGGTGAGAACGCCTACCTTAATAAACTAAAAAATTACACATCACCAACAAGTAACGAACACTAGAAACAGTACAACATCATTCAAGTTATAAGAAAACTTAGTGTGAACATTTTTAATTTTCTTTATTTAACCCAAAACTGTAAACACGTGGTTTCATTAAAACTAAATAGCAGCCATGTTTGTTGTTTTTCCATCTGTATGATTACGAGTAGTCTGCGCTCTGGCGTTTAAAAAACGAACTTATTGAATCAGACTTTAAGAAATAAAATATTAATTATTGTAAAGTATGATACTATTATCTAAGGATTTCTGACTTTCTTATAGCTCAAAGAATCCCCAAATAACCCTGAGATAAATAACTTATTAATTTTACTAATAACTTATTTGAATATATCTGTTGTGTTATTAAAAAAAACTTATATCGAAAAATATTGTAATTTCGATAATAGTCGATCTGGAAATCGATGAACTGGATGTAATAGTTTCCAGAAAATAAACCAATTTCAATCAATAAATACCTTTCTTTTAGGGGAGTGACTTTGTATTATTCTTTGTAGATAGCAGATTTGTTATGGGAAACAGGTGAATAGCAGAGAAGAGTAAGAAAGTTAGCTCAGACATCGTAGCCTATGATGTACAACAGCCAACATAACCTGTAACTGGTTATCAAATTGAAAACAGCTGATGCAATGCGCATTTAAATAAAATGATCAAACCGTACACAAAGAGAGGAACTCTCTCTCTCTCTCTCTCTCTCTCTCTCTCTCTCTCTCTCTCTCTCTCTCTCTCTCTCTCTCTCTCTCTCTCTCTCTCTCTCTCTCTCTCTCCATAATAACTGAATTGTAATACCTGCAAGGAGATATAAAAACAACAAAGGATCCCGTGGTTTATTTTTTTTTACTAAAGAGTTACACAATAATTAAAAATAACACAGACAGAGTATCCAAAAGACGAAACACTGAGAGAAATTACAAGTCCGGATGAAAGCTCGCGGTACGTTACAAATGACGCTAACAACTTAGGGCTAAACTAACGTAATAATTATATGTGGCAGAGGACGATAGAAGATTCTCACGGGACATTACAAATGACATACAAACGTGGGGCTTAAGACAACTACAGAAAGATTGAACAGATTAACAGGTAGACGAGTTTCTCCCGGGACGTTACAAATGGCGCTCAACTTAGAGGGCTTAAATTAAGAAAGAATTTCGAAATATACACAAGTAATTAATATAACGAAAAACCTAATTTTTGTCGGCAACTGTAAGAAGCCAAGAAATGCATATCAGAGGCAGGCCAAAGAAGAGGGCAGAAGACACGGAGAAGGAAGAAGGTGGAAAGGAACAAGAAATAGAAGTAGTCACGGACAGTGAAATGGAACAACAGACAGGCGATAAAGAAGAAACTGAAGTAGTTATGGACACGGAAAAGGAGAAACATGCGGGCGACAAAGCGGAAGCCAGAGGAGAACCAAATTGGCAAGAAATAATGAAATTAATGGCTGAACAAAGCAGACAAAACAATGAAATTATTTCTTAATTAACTTATTACAATTTGTAGTTGTTTGTTTTTGACAGTTAGGCATTTTCATAGGCCTAAGTAGCCATTATGGTATTTGACTTATTTCATTCAAATTACATCTCCTTTTAGCCTAATGGGCTTTATTTTGTTATTATACTCGGTTGTGTTGTGTTTTGGGTCTGTTTATGTGTTACTATTTTGTCATTATTATTTTATACATAATTGTTTACTATCTGGTTTCCTCGTTTTCTAAGTCATACATTTCTTAATTTTTTTACTTATTTAATTCGCCAATAATAACAATGTGGCTATTATTTACTATTTTTGTATCTTATTAAATACAACATCTAGGCCTATGGTCTGTATAGGTCTTCCAGCCATATCCTATTCATAAACTTGCTTAAATAATTATCTACTAATATTTGTTTACAATTCATCTCATTGTATATCATTTTTTGTGTGATAAACAACATCACTTTTTATGAACTTACTCTAATAACGATCCCTTATAACATGGGTGTTTATTGATTTGTTTTAACTCCTTAATTTTTAAACAATCTTTACTTCCCTCCATGTTAACACTATCTGTTTTCTCTTTCAGGGTATACTCCCTTTTAATTATAATTGCCTTCAATTAAATTTAACAGTAATATTCTTTGTTAACTAAATACTGTATTCATCACTTTTCAGCGTTCATTATACCTTAATTAACTGTTTATACTTACTACTATTCTTAATTACTACTATTCTTCACTTTTAATCATTTAGTGTTTCCTTTGGATTTATTAAGTGTTTATGCTTTCATCATTCACTATTTTTCACTATATTAACATTCTTTATTTTACACTATTCTCATTTAATCATAGCCTTCACTTTTAAATTATTTATAGTTTATTATAATTTATTTGGTGTTCTTTCTTTATCACTATACTTTGGGGTTTTTACACTTTCATTTTGCACTTCACAAATGTTTTTGTTTTTTAAGTGCTTCTAAATGGGTAATCCCTCTAATTACTATCTCACTACCGTACTATCTCTTTCATTACAAATATCATTAATAATATTAACAATTTTATGTCTTTATATTTTTATCATTACCTCTAACTCTAATTTGTGGGTTAGTTTGCTTTTTTATATTTAACATTGTTTAATTGGGTTTCTTTCAATTGTCATTTACTTTTTTATCCCTTAATTGATAATAATATTTACTTTTTTTCATAGGTTAATTATTGGTCTTTTTTCCAATATTACATTTGAGTGTATTATTTCTCCTGCTCATATTCTTTATTACTTGTTTGTGTCTTATCATTTGTTTTCACTTTTATTTATTTCCCTTTATCTTGGGTTTGTTTCTTTTTCATTTCCCTCCTTCTTCATTTTCATTGTATTTGGTTAGGTTAGGTTAGGTTTGTTTGTTTTATTTTGGTTTTTTTTCCTTCTTCATTTGGTTTGGGTAATCACTTTCTTCTTCATTTGGTTTTATTCTCGTTTGCTTTTTGTGGTTCCCTTCTTCTTTTGTTTCCTTTTGTTGGGTCAATCACTTGGGTTAGGTCATGTTGTCGTTTGTCGTGTCATTGTCTTTTTATTTTCTTTATATTAAACATTTTATTTTATATGAAGTATTATTTTATATTCTGAATCATCTTTTTCATCCCTGGTATTGGGGTGGCTTATTTGTGTTGTAACAATATATATATAATATTTCAATTTTAGTATACTCAATTCTCTCTCCTGGAGGAAAATTAACTAATGATATTATTTCTCGTGGTGGTGTTTTTTCGAACATCACTTGATGAGGACTGGTCCCAATAGTCAATAAAAACTAGTTCTAACGCTCTCATATTTCTATCTACTTTCTTTCTTCATAATTCTGGAATCTGATATAATATCTTCTTAGCTGGTTTGCTATCCGTTAAATATTTAATTTCCCTAACATTTTTCTCTATCATGTGCGGTGGTTCAGTTCAGGTGGCCACTTTTGGGTCCATTACTCCGCTGTCCATCCTTACACCTTCTGAGTCCAGAGGAACGTATCATCTGCTCGGGAAAATGATTGCTGGAACATTTCTACAGACAATTCATTATATATAAAAAAACCTACAAGTAGTCGATTGGCGACTGATAAAAAACACTCTTGGGATTATTCACGCTGTTGCTGTTTACATTTGATTATATATTTCTTTTTTCTTCTTGATTCCTTCTTATTTTCTGTAGCTATTTTTAGATAACGTTGTTGACAGGCATTATTTGTAAATCCTTTTGATTTTCCTTCTTGTGACAGATGTTCTTCGTATCATTTTGTTCTTTTTCCTTCTTGAGCACTTCCCTTTCTAATAAACTTCAATCGGTAGTTTGTTGATAATTATCATTATTATTACAGTAGTTTTTTTTTACCACATAGTCGTTTGTCTTATTTTTATTATATTAGTATATTATCATTTTTCTTTCTTCATTTGATTTGCCTTTGTCTTTATCCAACATTTCCATCCCTTTTTCCTCGCTGTGTCTGTATTCAGTTTAACCGTGGTCCATCACTTCATTTACCCTTGTTGTTCTGATTACTACAGTGTCCATAATGATTTCGGTTCTCGAGATACCGCTCAGTAACTTGTACCACAAGATTTCCATTATAACATTTTCAATGGTATTGAAGCTTAGATCCATCACTTTATCATTTTACTCTTCTCTGCTATTCACCTGTTTCCCATAACAAATCTGCTATCTACAAAGAATAATACAAAGTCAATCCCCTAAAAGAAAGGTATTTATTGATTGAAATTGGTTTATTTTCTGGAAACTATTACATCCAGTTCATCGATTTCCAGATCGACTATTATCGAAATTACAACATTTTTCGAAATAAGTTTTTTTTATAACACAACAGATATATTCAAATATAGTTATTAGTAAAATTAATAAGTTATTTATCTCAGGGTTATTTGAGGCTTCTTTGAGCTATAAGAAAGTCAGAAATGCTTAGATAATAGTATCATACTTTACAATAATTAATATTTTATTTCTTAAAGTCTGATTCAATAAGTTCGTTTTTTAAACGCCAGAGCGCAGACTACTCGTAATCATACAGATGGAAAAACAACAAACATGCCTGCTATTTAGTTTTAATGAAACCACGTGTTTACAGTTTTGGGTTAAATAAAGAAAATTTTAAATGTTTCACACTAAGTTTTCTTATAACTTGAATGATGTACTGTTTCTAGTGTTCGTTACTTGTTGGTGAAATGTAATTTTTTAGTTTATTAAGGTAGGCGTTCTCACCAACTTAGTTGGTAATTCAGATTTTTTCAAGCAATCTGATGGTTGGATAATTTTTCAATGTTCTTCGATATTCTCACATCAATTATTTTGGTTCAATGGATGTCTCAGACGTAGTTTCTTGTGCTGAATCGTTTCATTAATTTAGAATAGTGATTTGTTCAAACGGTAGTTACTAATTTTTGAAAATTTGCTGGACATTATTTCTGTCATCTACACTCTTGAAAATCCAATTTAACAATTACCCATCTTGTTAACTCTGTTACTCTTAGTAACCAAGAAATTGCTGAGTTTTTATTGGCTAACCTAGGTACAGTTTTAGTAAATAGGCTAGTATTAAGATATTATTAGTTCTTCCATTTTTGAGGGAAAATACTCCTTCATAAACTTTAACTCTAATTACATTTAATTTACATAATGTTTTTCTTCATATGATTACATAAACTTAAATACTTGCATTTTATAATTTAGTGGTTTTTTAACTTGGTTTATTTCTGATTTTTACTTCTGTGTAGTGTGCAGTGTGTACAAAGTGCAACATAGTATATGTAAATTTTAAACAAACAAAAAGACATCAATCACAAATGGTGAAGAAGATACAGAACTATAGTAATAAATAATAAGTTTAGTAATAAGTTGTTGTAGTTTTGTTTTGTTAGGCCACAAAGGCAATATCAATGTAAGTAAAAGATTATTTTGTTTATGTTTGAAGGATCCAGGGTTATATAAGAAATTAATCACTGCTAATTAGAATAAATTGTAAAGAGATGGTGGCAGATAAAATAGTGCCTAGGGCAGTAATACATTTACAGAAGTAAAAGTCAGAAATAAACTAAGTTAAAAAACCACTAAATTATAAAATGCAAGTATCTAAGTTTATGTAATCATATGAAGAAAAACATTATGTAAATTAAATGTAATTAGAGTTAAAGTTTATGAAGGAGTATTTTCCCTCAAAAATGGAAGAACTAATAATATCTTAATACTAGCCTATTTACTAAAACTGTACCTAGGTTAGCCAATAAAAACTCAGCAATTTCTTGGTTACTAAGAGTAACAGAGTTAACAAGATGGGTAATTGTTAAATTGGATTTTCAAGAGTGTCGATGACAGAAATAATGTCCAGCAAATTTTCAAAAATTAGTAACTACCGTTTGAACAAATCACTATTCTAAATTAATGAAACGATTCAGCACAAGAAACTACGTCTGAGACATCCATTGAACCAAAATAATTGATGTGAGAATATCGAAGAACATTGAAAAATTATCCAACCATCAGATTGCTTGAAAAAATCTGAATTACCAACTAAGTTGGTGAGAACGCCTACCTTAATAAACTAAAAAATTACACATCACCAACAAGTAACGAACACTAGAAACAGTACATCAAGTTATAAGAAAACTTAGTATGAACATTTTAAATTTTCTTTATTTAACCCAAAACTGTAAACACATGGTTTCATTAAACCTAAATAGCCGGCATGTTTGTTGTTTTTCCATCTGTCTGATTACGAGTAGTCTGCGCTCTGGCGTTTAAAAAACGAACTTATTGAATCAGACTTTAAGAAATAAAATATTAATTACAGTAAAGTATGATGCTATTATCTAAGCATTTCTGACTTTCTTATAGCTCAAAGAATCCCCAAATAGAGATAAATAACTTATTAATTTTACTAATAACTATATTTGAATATATCTGTTGTGTTATAAAAAAAACTTATTTCGAAAAATGTTGTAATTTCGATAATAGTCGATCTGGAAATCGATGAACTGGATGTAATAGTTTCCAGAAAATAAACCAATTTCAATCAATAAATACCTTTCTTTTAGGGGACTGACTTTGTATGATTCTTTGTAGATAGCAGATTTGTTACGGGAAACAGGTGAAAACAGAGAAGAGTAAGAAAGTTAGCTCAGACATCGTAGCCTATGAAGTACAACAGCCAACATAACCTGTAACTGGTTATCAAATTGAAAACAGCTGATGCAACGCGCGTTTAAATAAAACGATCAAACCGTACACAAAGAGAGGAGCGCTCTCTCTCTCTCTCTCTCTCTCCATAATATCTGAATTGTAATACCTGCAAGGAGATATAAAAACAACAAAGGATCCCGTGGTTTATTTTTTTTACTAAAGAGTTACACAATAATTAAAAATAACACAGACAGAGTATCCAAAAGACGTAACACTGAGAGAAATTACAAGTCCGGATGAAAGCTCGCGGTACGTTACAAATGACACTAACAACTTAGGGCTAAACTAACGTAATATTTATATGTGGCAGAGGATGATAGAAGATTCTCATGGGACGTTACATTGTTCATGTGTGACACTGTTTACATATAGGATCTACAAGTTACTGTTATTTGTACATGCGCGAAATATTTTACTGAGGCTGTTGGCAAATGTTGATTCAGTGGAGGAGAGTAGTATAGCGAGTTCCAGTGTTCATTCTATCTCTGCTTAAAGTTGTGTCCTGTCTGGTTTATAATACAATTTTTTGCTCTGACAGCACTTTTTAGTTTGTAAATTCCACGTAAACCAAATTTGTTAAACTGTTTGTGTATATGTGTGTTTGACAGTGTGTTTATTTTGTTTATGGTTCTGTATACTAAAATTGAACCAATGAGTGGAAAAAGGGAGTAACTACAATTTATTGATAAATTAAACTGAGATAACCATTTTACTAAATACCACTATTATATTAACGACTCGGAACACTAAGTTTTTTATAAGTAAAAGCATAAAGTTTTACCTTACAGCCTGAACCGGTTTTCATCTTTAAAAGGTTTCTTCAAAGGCTGCCGCTTTAGTTAAGTAACGGACACGTCATGGACAATGAAATCCAAGAAAATAACCATTTTGTTCATTGGAGTAATTCAAACCATATTTGCAGTAATTCAAAACTCCGCCAGTGCTGCTTAGTCTAGAGTGGAAGAAGGGAATAACTGCCGTAGTAGTCCCTTTTCCATAAAGGCTGTGCCAACGGCTGGCTCAGGTAAGTCTCTTCTTGCTATCGTGTACACACATTTATTTCACTATTCCGTGGAAGTATACGGTTTGGTTACTGAGTGAAATTTTTAAAGTACTTGTGTTTATGTATATATTTTTAGTGCTGGGGTGTATTAACGGCGGGGGGGGGGAGTGAACAGGATCAAAAAGTTGGCGAATTTTGTTACTAGTTAACTTCTACGCTCTTCAGTTTTTTCAGAGTTAACTAGTAACTCTTTTTACTTCCATGTTCCAATGGAAGTATGGTCATGGCGAAAAAAATTGTGTTCGAGATAAGGGCTGATTCTGATTGTACTACCCTCAAAACATGAAGAAAAGTCATTTTTCAAAAAGTGTCTGTGTGTGTGTCTGTCTGTGTGTAGAATTTTTTCTATGACAAATGATAACTGCCGCACATTCAAACAGAATCAAATAATTTTTAGCGTACGTTCCTGAATTGTAAAGGACTCAAGCCCTGTCGATTTTGGTGAAGATTGGTTAAGCAAAAGGGGTAGTTTACCTGCAACGTTTTATGTTTTAACAAGGGTAATTTTTCTATGACGGATAACTGCCGCTCATTCACACAGAATCAAATAATTTTTTGCATTCATCCCTGAGTAAAGTACTTAATTTTGATAAATAAAGTATCCTGATAAGAAGAGCATAATAATCCACTGTAGAAACGTAGATGAAATATCTACAAATGAAGAGGCTACTTGAACGGGGTGGGGGTAATTTTCTATAAATGAAAATTATAGTTGAAGGGGGAGGGGAAATTTTTTATGTGACTACGTTATCGGCAACAATAAAGTAGTTTGTTGTTAAAATTCCTTCCCGGGCTGTTTGGCCGTAGTCCAATGTTTTCTGGAAAACCTGACGTTTCGACAGTGCCATCAACTGCCATCATCAGTGAAAATCGAGTGCGATAACGTGAGGTTGTATACGTTAGTGACCACAGTACTGTGGTTAAGGCTGAAGGAATAAGTAGAAAGAAGTAGTTTCTATGGAAATATTTCATTTCAAAAATGATTTTAAATATAAATCTTAGAACATGGAAGTCATGTATACCGATATTTTAAATATAGAAACGGGTTTATCACACGGCATTTTTGTATACATTTGAAATATGAAATATATAGGAAAATAAATTCAGTCAGAAAGTATTTTCTACATAATGTTTCAGTAACGCGAATTTTAAACTTGTTATTACTGTTTACTTTAATGGGCATTGATTTCAGGATATTATCACACATTTTTTTCAGCCACTTTAAAGACAGTAATGTTGATTAGTCTTAACTTGTTTTGTCTGAAGCCGACTTGGCCAGACCCTGCCCCCCCCTCCAAAGGTCAAATTCTAGATATGCCACTGTTTTAGTGTGGTCAGTCTGTTTAATGTCATTCATTAGTGTTGTGCGATAATAATACACAGTATGTAAACCTTTCTTTTTTGTGATGTACGTGAGAATATCTTTCAGTGGACACTGCTTTTTCTAAAACTTAGAGTAAATGATTTTAACTTTATATCTGATAAACCGTACGACAGCACAATCTGCATGAACAGGAAAACGGTTTATGATGTTATGTAGCTAATGAAACATTTTTTAAAAGGACTATAGGGAACTGGATAGTTTATCTTGAAAAACTAAGGATGGCAAACAAGATGATGGCCTCATACACAACTGAGGTGAATAACTGAAAATTATGATCAAGTTTAGCTTTCTTAACTTTTTAACATTAACTGTGAGGTACACCATTGTAACTACTGTATCCTAGCAACATTTTTTTTTAATTAATCCGAGAAGTGATATACACTTATTTCATCTTTTAAATATATGTTTAAAGAAAAGCTATACAGGTAAAGACTAGGAAGCAAATAAAATAAAAGTTGGCTTCGATGAGTGGAAAAAGGGAATAACTTTGGAAAATAAAAATATATATATACAGCACACAATGCAACATAAAGCAAAGTTTGTTATACAGTAATATACTATAAACAATGGTAAATATTTTCCCTATTAACAACATTTAAATCAAACTAATAGGGAAAGCTGTAGAATGTTTTTCTGTTTCCTGAAAAGTACAGACTTCCATGTAGTTATTACCTTTTCCCGCTCACCGGTTCAATCGTTGCCTGCACTTCTGAATTTGTGAGAAACGTTTTCAGTATGGTTGTTAATGTAGGTGAGTAGTTTTTCTATCTTTTTCTGTTGCTTTTGGTTTTCTATAGGAGTCTGCCTATTAGTCCTGTCATACCTTCAGCTAAGGATGTCGTCTGTGTACATATCTTTTGTGAATCCACCATGTTACTTTTCTGTACACACTTACACCATGTTACCTGGCTTTCACGGTATTTCCCCCATTTATACAAATTTACAAAATCCATTTGTTAATACCTAATTCGAATGAACTGAATAAAAAACAAGTGAATACTAAGATTTACATATCAAAATGGTGTTTAATATCAATAAAATTATAATAAAGTAGAATAAAAACATTAATAGATAATATGCTCACACACACGCGCACGCTCGCACGCGCGTGTGTGTGTGTGCGTTTCCAGTGGGCACTGCATAGAAAGGACTGTACTAGAAAACTGTAAAACAATTCA
Organism: Magicicada septendecula; assembly: GCA_034769895.1. Lineage (NCBI taxonomy): Eukaryota > Metazoa > Arthropoda > Insecta > Hemiptera > Cicadidae > Magicicada > Magicicada septendecula. The sequence continues at coordinate 62,292,740 of CM068371.1, read as the reverse complement.
ATGGACACATCCAAAACTAAATTACTGAATTACAAAAATTATTAAGGTGAGCAGGAGACTAAAAGACATGAATAAACCATATGATAACAGCGTTTTGCAAGACGGCATGGTTATCTACTGTGAACTGAACAAAATTTGCATACAGACAAATCACCAGTAGGGTATTTGCTCATAATGATAACTGCAAATTAATCTGAAGAAAAACATTCTAACACATACAGGACTAATGTAAACATATTGTAAATTTCCTAAATGTAAACCAGGGACTTTACATAACGCTATTAAAATGTTTTACGCATACAGCTGGAATTCATGTATTTCTACATGCTCATGAGCTGTTGGCAACAGTGAAATATTTCAAATTAGTGTTGGTTTTTCTATAGTGTGAGTGTATAATAGAAAAAAGTGAACTGGTAACTTTGATGGAATTCCCAATAATTTTTAATCATGAGGCTCAGTGTCCCTCTAATCTATCACCAAATCATGTATTACAAAAGTATACAACATAACCCTCTTTACTGAAACAAATGACAAGATTTAAATTTTATTATCACTACAATAGGGTTTATTTTGTTATACAAAAATGGTATTCTATGTTTTCAAAAATATGCAACATCCAATCGTGCTAATGTGAAGCAAAATCAGAGTAACGGTTATCTTATTAAAACATAAACATAATCTGACCTAGAAAAATGGACCATTAAAAGTATGACATTTTTATGACCACACTTTGTAAAAGCTGACTGTCTATAAAAATATTCTTATTAAAGTTCTGGAATAATATGCTAGTGAAAAGTTTACATGTTTCCCCCGATACAACATCATCCAGCATCATCAGTTGCAGCACTGGCAACTGATAAGTGCTGTGCTGAGCGATTGCTTATCTTTTCACGCCATTACAAGATAAACACAACTTCAAATTTGAATATTAATAATACATGAGAAAACACCTATTTATATTTATGGCCAGTTTTTGCTCAAGATATTAAATTTTACATTATCTGACTTAAAATTGGTTTAAAATAGATTTACACTAAATTAATATTTTTTATTATAGTTTTTGTCGCTATCATTATTATAATTTATTACTATTTGTGTTTATTATCCCCACTGCACGCACACACGCACACAAATGGTTCTTCCTCTCTACACTAGCTTTGTTTCCTTAACATGAAATCTTGTTCCCACAGTAATACACTTTCCTGTTTGATTTGCAAGGTTAATATTTCTTTTTGTTCCACATGCCTTAGAGGCTATTGTCCTTTAAAAACAAACCATACTTGGCTGTTGCATTACACTATGTACTGACTCACTTATTATTGTGATTAAAGCACATACACACATGCACAAACTATTGTTTCTTAGTCACAGCGTATGATGCTAGTGACTAATCTTTCCTTAGACTTCTTAAAAATGCCTTCATAACACTTCTGTAATACTATTTCCTTTCTTTCCTAGAAATAATATGTAATCATAATAGTACAAAACAAGAAAATCATATTTCAAACATTTATTTTATCAACTGTCATTGAAAATTTTACTCAACCGGTTTAATAACAAAAATGATCAAATTTTAAATTCTTTTTTTTTTTGTATTACTGTTTCTGACTACCTCACATTATGTCTATTTATTTACAATGGCAACCTTAGCAAATCATTTTATTTGCTCTGTTCTTACACTAATAATTAAATATAATTAACTATAGTCTTTATAAACCATAAATAACCACACCAACAGCATCATCCAAAGACAAAGGTATGCATTAATTTTAAATATACTTTACAGAGTTGTAGAATGGCTGATTGTATATTACAAGAAAATCTAGCAGACATGTCATGTGGTATCCTTTTATATTGCACACCAACATTAGACAAACGTACGGCAAAAAGTCCAGTACAACTGTAGCTCACAATAAATATTGTCAAGTACCAGTTTTATGAACCTCAACGACATATAAAATTACTCAAAAATATTATGTGATTCACTAGGAATTTTATCTTATTGCGCAGCATAAAAAATTTAAAAAACACACACATGTGCAACAGAATATAACAAAATAGTTTAACATTATATATTGTAACGTTACCAAATATGGTAGTTACATAAAATAAGCTAATATAACGTCAAGTAACAGAAAAGCATGAAAGTATTTCTAGATAAATAAACCTATGTGAATAAAAGTGTGTATCTACAGATATATTAGTATAAAAATCCAACGATGAGGAAGAAAGTGTTAACATAGCAGCATCAAATACGAAATGAAAAAACTAAATGACCATGATGGTGGAATCCGAATGTAAACAAACAATAAGGAGCAAGTTATTTATACAAAATGCAACATACAAACTTGTTTAAAAGTAGATAAAAATGTTATCAAGGATCAGAAGAATGTCTGATACTACTTTGGAAATATAAATCAAGTGTAGCAATAATAATTTAATTATTGTTTTAACAAAAATAACTGAATACCATGCTATGACATAATGTAAACAAACCCATTACTAGAAATTGAAGGGTTCTCAGATAGCTAAAAGCTAACAAATATAAATTAGGTACTATAAGTGTACACTAATTGCATTTATTACATAATATACCTTGTATAGAAAAAACCATAAGTAAAATGACAATTGTAAGAAAAGAGATAGGAGGGTACTGAAACCATGTAAATAGTATATGAAATATAGCCCTGTACATATACTCAAGTACAAATTCGTGTAAATAGACGTTTCTATTATTATTAGGTTACAATATCAGTGTTATTAGATAAGAAAAATTAGTTTTAAGTACAATTGTGAATAATCAAATATGGACGCCCAAAGACGCCATAACTAGATATTGTTTGGGTAACAATTATTCCCAAATTTTGTATTAAACAAGTTGAGATATAGACTCAGATCGTTTAATTAAAAGTGTTTTAGTGTAAATAATTAAGTTTGGTGTAATAAACTTATTAAATATAAGATGCACCATAAAAATCGATAAAATCGTTATAGTGATTTAAGTAATGGACGGATTATAATCTTGTTTGGACTTTAATTAAAGCGCAGGATGTCCGCAATTTATTGACACTAACCGTTTAACGATAAGACAAATATTAAGAAAGTTATTACGATTTTAAACTTTCTAATTATTTTTTGTACCAGTGCTGACGTCACATAATCTCCAACGCAAACGCCAAAATTGGTAAAAAATTAAAAATTTTAAGAAAATAAAGTACTTTGGGTTAGAGAGTTCAAACATTTCAGCCAATCGTATGAATGGAAATCGGCAGACAAGCTGCAGACGTTCCGACGGAACGAGAGAGTCATCTATCAACCATCGAACAGACAGGTCATGTCACTCTCCGGACGAGATATGAAGAAGTTTATTTTTGAATTGTGCGCGACATGTAAACATCAGTAACTGACATACACTAACCTAAATACTACACAAGCATTAACGAGTGCACTGTGCGGAGTGAATAATATTTAAATACGATCAGTGTACAATATCGATCGTATTTACGAGTGTTGTGCAAAAAATAAAAACAGGGAGTACAATACTTTTTATTAATTAACAATGAAACAGAAATAAAATTTTCTGTAAATACTTAATGTTGATATACAACGCAAGTCAGTAATAGCGAAGTATCATAAATGATGATGGAATTTATCAGAATTAATGAAAGTATTAATTCGCAATTGTTAACATGTTAAATAAATATTTTAATTATTTTTCATAATTAAAAGATTCACGATTAAAGTACTTATCACAAAATACGAGCAATATAAATAGTCGCTCAATTGACTAACGTTGTTTTTTTGATTTTCTCTATTTGAAAATAAATATTTTAACTTTTATGCGAAAGAGTATTATATGATACTGATAATTACACATCAGAACTATTATAAATCATATGTATATGCTTAGATTAAGAAGAAATAAATATTCAAGATAACTAACTCTAATTACAGTTTACGTGATGAGATAACCTTAAAATCATAACTGTAACTTGCCACCTTCTTTGTCACAAGTCTGTTCTCATGTAATCCAAAACCAGATGAAAACAATAACAAGAGTTTTTTTAATAACTTTTTCTCTTGCAAGTAAATAATTCCCACAGTGAATTATTAAAATATAGTAATACATTTCAGTAGTGCAAGCCAACGCACTTGTTGATTGTCAAATAAATACTGTAAACGGCGTACGAATTCCCGCGTACGATAATACCATAACTATCTGTTATATGGTACTAATTTTCTATTTTTATATTTGTTTGTTTGTTATTTATTTACTGTTCAATTGATATCATTGTAAATGCCACATCTTGTACCTGGCATCATGCTACTTAAAAGAACCACACGAACATGGTAATTAACTGATATAAGAGGACATAACCTCTCAAATTAAAACTATTGTATAACCAACAGGGTTACCAGCCTTGAGGCTAAGGAGAGTCTTATTTTAAATTTTGTTCATTGTAATTATTATCAGTAAAATTATTAGTAACTGATTGTCAATTTTAAAAGATTTTATAACATCATTAACCGTTAATAAACCTCTGCATTTTATTACCAGTGGAAAAAGAGTATTATTTCAAACTTAAATTAATTCATTTATTAATAGTCAGTTCTACCAAAAGGTGGCGGAAGAATTCAAATACAACTCATAACTTTATTTAGCTATTATATCATTTTATTGTGCATGCTAGTCACATTGGATATTCAACCAGAATATCTACTTGTATATGTAGTGTGTGTATTTCAGCTGAGCAGTCACCGAACAGAACTACAATATCCACGTGTGGTAAGTGGGGGAGGTTACTAACGGAGTGCGAGAAATATTTTTAATTAAAGAAGTGGACCATCGATACCCACATATTTGTCAATTACAATCAAACTAATAATAATAGTTATAATTTGAACATTTTATCAAACAACATTATTGTAGATACCGGTGCGTATCTGCAAGCAACACCATTACACTACTATATCACTTAGTATCTTCAGAATAAATTATATTACAACGTGACGAACCCAACGTGGGGCTCGACTTAATAAGACCCCACTATATCTACACATCCAGCATCAAGAACGTATACACCTCTAGAAAACGTACTATAACCAATAATCTAATAACCCCAATCCGTCAAGAGACTGCAAGTACATTGCCAGCGACAAGATGTCAGGACTCACAAGAAAACAGCAGGAAACCCAAACAGAAGGGAGCAGACCTGAAGAACTAATATTACCAGGAGGTATGAGCACCATGGAACTCATGGAAATGGTGAAGACAGCGATGAAGGAGGCTTTAAAGAAAACCCATAAATTAATAGATGAAAACATCCAATCATTAAAGGAAGACAACCGATTATTCATCGAAAAATTAAGAAGACAGAGGGAACAATCCAACCCGAAGATAGATGACAAACAAATGGAGATTGAAGAAGTACCTGAAAATAAAAACATGGAACAAGCGAATCCAGAGCCTAAAGATAGTGGAGAAAAGAAGATCCAAATAATTAAAGAAAAGGAAGAGGTGAAGATGGAAGAAAGAAGAACCATACGCCCAAGGAAGGCAAGAATTACAAAAGAATTAATTGAACTAGAAATGGTCTGATTAATATGGTCAACTTACCAATCGTCAACCATAAAGAAGGGACCATCAGGAAGGAGTATCAGAGGAGTTTCAAGACAATAGACGAAGAGGAAGATTATGTAACAGCGAAGAAGAAGATGACCAACAAAGCATTTCAACCACGGATTTCAAAAAGGAGAGTGAGATATTTTAAGAAAAAGGAAGGCTATCAAGAGAAATGGGACCGGATTATCGAAGGATATGCCAGAGAAATCAGAGAACTGAGGAAGAAGAGGAGCCAATTAACGGAAGGACCAAATCAGAAGGTAGATGACGGTCAAACAGCATTGAGGGAATTACCAAACGTCAATACTTACGACAACCAAGAGAACCATAGACACAAATACATTGAAGAGAGAGAGAAAAAGAAGACAGAAGAATGGAAGGCAGACACAGCCCTAATAGCTTTCAAATGGAAAAACCAGATGATAGCCCGATATATGTCAAGAACGGACAGGAGTATGGACACTGGAGAAGTCCGAACGACAAGAAGAGAGGAGAGCGATGATTATGGTTAAAATGAATAAAAAATACACTGAATTATGGGACCGACTATATTTGATAACCAGTAATGCTTACAACCAAGTTTCAATGAAACGATATATCAGCGATTAAGATATAAGACTAAAAGTGAAAAAATAGCGATGAAAATTATTTTGTTATGGATATTATGTAAAAGATGAAAATATTTGTTACGAAGATGAAATGAAAAATGAAAACATACTTGTGAATATAACTGTTGACTATGTAAAAGATGAAAAATGAAATGTGGTCATGAAGATTATTGTTTATTAAAAAGTGAAAGATAAAAGTATGATTATGAAAATAAATGTTGACTAAAGAAGAAAGGATGTAATATTGCTATGAAGATTATTATGTGTTTATATTAAATGAGAAGTAACTGTATAACTATGTAATGAACATTGAATATATTGTAATTTTATAATGTGAAAAAATATGCTCCCAAAGAATTTATGTAGAGGATTCAGAACATTGTATTTATAAATAATAGAGTACTAATAAAGAAGAAAAGAACTATACGAGACTGATGCACTCCATCTTAGGCACAATTATTTCCAAGAGCCACGTCAACAAGTAACTGTTAACATCTCACCCGTACTATAAAAAAGAAAGGTACAATACGAGGCCGACACACGACAACTATGGCACAATTAATTCCAAGAGCCACGTCAACCAGTAAAAATTAACATCACACCCATACTATAAAAGAGGAGAAGTAATATACGAGAAAGACAACTTACATCCCTGGCACAATTAATTCCAAGAGCCACGTCAACCAGTAAATTTTAACATCATACCCGTACTACAAATGAAGAAAGAAGGAGCAAATAAGAAGTTGGAGGAGCAAAACTAAATAAATATCATTGATGTAGACAAGCAACCACACACAACCACATTGATTTCTAGTGTATTTTACTAGAGAAAAGCCAATACCACATGGACTATATAACAACTAAAACCATGAGAAAGGAGAAAAAATAAATGTATTTATGAATTATATCTAGAGGAATAAACCCTGAAATGAAGAATATGACGAGATGACGTTTAATGTGATACAAAATGAAGAGATTAATCGATGATGAAGAAGAATGAAGAGTAATATACTAACGAAGATAATCATGAGAGTATACCAGTGATGAAATGTAAAACAAACTAACCCTACAATATGTGAAGAATTTAGTCGAGTTGGATCAAGAAAAAGAGAGTATAACAATGTATAAACCGCAGATGCGTGAGTTAATCCCAAGGATATTTATTATTTGTCGGAAGAACGACCACTATTATTATATTTTTGATGATTTGAGATGAATTGACTGATGAATAATGCCAGCAATCATTTATTATTATTGATGGAGATGATGTGCCTCCATATTTATTGAAGTTAGTATGGCCAGTGGAGTTGAATAGCCAAAGTGAGCCGCTCTGAACTGCCCCAGCTAAGCTTATGTTAGGGAATTAGGGAACTAAATAAACAAGGGAGACAATTACATAGAGAAGAAATAATTATGATTCAAATAGAAGGAAGTGAAGGGATATATGTAAAAAACATGTGAATCGACATGGAAACGTACAACAATTGATGAATTCTTCAATGAAAAATAAGTATAATGATTCAGAATTAATCAATTCTTATAGGAAGGCATATGTAACGTTACCAAATATGGTAGTTACATAAAATAAGCTAATATAACGTCAAGTAACAGAAAAGCATGAAGTATTTCTAGATAAATAAACCTATGTGAATAAAAGTGTGTATCTACAGATATATTAGTATAAAAATCCAACGATGAGGAAGAAAGTGTTAACAACGAAATGAAAAAACTAAATGACCATGATGGTGGAATCCGAATGTAAACAAACAATAAGGAGCAAGTTATTTATACAAAATGCAACATACAAACTTGTTTAAAAGTAGATAAAAATGTTATCAAGGATCAGAAGAATGTCTGATACTACTTTGGAAATATAAATCAAGTGTAGCAATAATAATTTAATTATTGTTTTAACAAAAATAACTGAATACCATGCTATGACATAATGTAAACAAACCCATTACTAGAAATTGAAGGGTTCTCAGATAGCTAAAAGCTAACAAATATATGAAGGGAATTAGGTACTATAAGTGTACACTAATTGCATTTATTACATAATATACCTTGTATAGAAAAAACCATAAGTAAAATGACAATTGTAAGAAAAGAGATAGGAGGGTACTGAAACCATGTAAATAGTATATGAAATATAGCCCTGTACATATACTCAAGTACAAATTCGTGTAAATAGACGTTTCTATTATTATTAGGTTACAATATCAGTGTTATTAGATAAGAAAAATTAGTTTTAAGTACAATTGTGAATAATCAAATATGGACGCCCAAAGACGCCATAACTAGATATTGTTTGGGTAACAATTATTCCCAAATTTTGTATTAAACAAGTTGAGATATAGGCTCAGATCGTTTAATTAAAAGTGTTTTAGTGTAAATAATTAACTTTGGTGTAATAAACTTATTAAATATAAGATGCACCATAAAAATCGATAAAATCGTTATAGTGATTTAAGTAATGGACGGATTATAATCTTGTTTGGACTTTAATTAAAGCGCAGGATGTCCGCAATTTATTGACACTAACCGTTTAACGATAAGACAAATATTAAGAAAGTTATTACGATTTTAAACTTTCAAATTATTTTTTGTACCAGTGCTGACGTCATATAATCTCCAACGCAAACGCCAAAATTGGTAAAAAATTAAAAATTTTAAGAAAATAAAGTACTTTGGGTTAGAGAGTTCAAACATTTCAGCCAATCGTATGAATGGAAATCGGCAGACAAGCTGCAGACGTTCCGACGGAACGAGAGAGTCATCTATCAACCATCAAACAGACAGGTCATGTCACTCTCCGGACGAGATATGAAGAAGTTTATTTTTGAATTGTGCACGACATGTAAACATCAGTAACTGACATACACTAACCTAAATACTACACAAGCATTAACGAGTGCACTGTGCGGAGTGAATAATATTTAAATACGATCAGTGTACAATATCGATCGTATTTACGAGTGTTGTGCAAAAAATAAAAACAGGGAGTACAATACTTTTTATTAATTAACAATGAAACAGAAATAAAATTTTCTGTAAATACTTAATGTTGATATACTACGCAAGTCAGTAATAGCGAAGTATCATAAATGATGATGGAATTTATCAGAATTAATGAAAGTATTAATTCGCAATTGTTAACATGTTAAATAAATATTTTCATTATTTTTCATAATTAAAAGATTCACGATTAAAGTACTTATCACAAAATACGAGCAATATAAATAGTCGCTCAATTGACTAACGTTGTTTTTTTGATTTTCTCTATTTGAAAATAAATATTTTAACTTTTATGCGAAAGAGTATTATATGATACTGATAATTACACATCAGAACTATTATAAATCATATGTATATGCTTAGATTAAGAAGAAATAAATATTCAAGATAACTAACTCTAATAACAGTTTACGTGATGAGATAACCTTAAAATCATAACCGTAACTTGCCACCTTCTTTGTCACAAGTCTGTTCCCATGTAATCCAAAACCAGATGAAAACAATAACAAGAGTTTTTTTAATAACTTTTTCTCTTGCAAGTAAATAATTCCCACAGTGAATTATTAAAATATAGTAATACATTTCAGTAGTGCAAGCCAACGCACTTGTTGATTGTCAAATAAATACTGTAAACGGCGTATGAATTCCCGCGTACGATAATACCATAACTATCTGCTATATGGTACTAATTTTCTATTTTTATATTTGTTTGTTTGTTTTTTATTTACTGTTCAATTGATATCATTGTAAATGCCACATCTTGTACCTGGCATTATGCTACTTAAAAGAACCACACGAACATGGTAATTAACTGATATAAGAGGACATAACCTCTCAAATTAAAACTATTGTATAACCAACAGGGTTACCAGCCTTGAGGCTAAGGAGAGTCTTATTTTAAATTTTGTTCATTGTAATTATTATCAGTAAAAGTATTAGTAACTGATTGTCAATTTTAAAAGATTTTATAACATCATTAACCGTTAATAAACCTCTGCATTTTATTACCAGTGGAAAAAGAGTATTATTTCAAACTTAAATTAATTCATTTATTAATAGTCAGTTCTACCAAAAGGTGGCGGAAGAATTCAAATACAACTCATAACTTTATTTAGCTATTATATCATTTTATTGTGCATGCTAGTCACATTGGATATTCAACCAGAATATCTACTTGTATATGTAGTGTGTGTATTTCAGCTGAGCAGTCACCGAACAGAACTACAATATCCACGTGTGGTAAGTGGGGGAGGTTACTAACGGAGTGCGAGAAATATTTTTAATTAAAGAAGTGGACCATCGATACCCACATATTTGTCAATTACAATCAAACTAATAATAATAGTTATAATTTGAACATTTTATCAAACAACATTATTGTAGATACCGGTGCGTATCTGCAAGCAACACCATTACACTACTATATCACTTAGTATCTTCAGAATAAATTATATTACAACGTGACGAACCCAACGTGGGGCTCGACTTAATAAGACCCCACTATATCTACACATCCAGCATCAAGAACGTATACACCTCTAGAAAACGTACTATAACCAATAATCTAATAACCCCAATCCGTCAAGAGACTGCAAGTACATTGCCAGCGACAAGATGTCAGGACTCACAAGAAAACAGCAGGAAACCCAAACAGAAGGGAGCAGACCTGAAGAACTAATATTACCAGGAGGTATGAGCACCATGGAACTCATGGAAATGGTGAAGACAGCGATGAAGGAGGCTTTAAAGAAAACCCATAAATTAATAGATGAAAACATCCAATCATTAAAGGAAGACAACCGATTATTCATCGAAAAATTAAGAAGAGAGAGGGAACAGAGGGAACAATCCAACCCGAAGATAGATGACAAACAAATGGAGATTGAAGAAGTACCTGAAAATAAAAACATGGAACAAGCGAATCCAGAGCCTAAAGATAGTGGAGAAAAGAAGATCCAAATAATTAAAGAAAAGGAAGAGGTGAAGATGGAAGAAAGAAGAACCATACGCCCAAGGAAGGCAAGAATTACAAAAGAATTAATTGAACTAGAAATGGTCTGATTAATATGGTCAACTTACCAATCGTCAACCATAAAGAAGGGACCATCAGGAAGGAGTATCAGAGGAGTTTCAAGACAATGGACGAAGAGGAAGATTATGTAACAGCGAAGAAGAAGATGACCAACAAAGCATTTCAACCATGGATTTCAAAAAGGAGAGTGAGATATTTTAAGAAAAAGGAAGGCTATCAAGAGAAATGGGACCGGATTATCGAAGGATATGCCAGAGAAATCAGAGAACTGAGGAAGAAGAGGAGCCAATTAACGGAAGGACCAAATCAGAAGGTAGATGACGGTCAAACAGCATTGAGGGAATTACCAAACGTCAATACTTACGACAACCAAGAGAACCATAGACACAAATACATTGAAGAGAGAGAGAAAAAGAAGACAGAAGAATGGAAGGCAGACACAGCCCTAATAGCTTTCAAATGGAAAAACCAGATGATAGCCCGATATATGTCAAGAACGGACAGGAGTATGGACAGTGGAGAAGTCCGAACGACAAGAAGAGGACAGCAATGATTATGGTTAAAATGAATAAAAAATACACTGAATTATGGGACCGACTATTATGATAACCAGTAATGCTTACAGCCAAGTTTCAATGAAACGATATATCGGCGATTAAGATATAAGACTAAAAGTGAAAAAATAGCGATGAAAATTATTTTGTTATGGATATTATGTAAAAGATGAAAATATTTGTTACGAAGATGAAATGAAAAATGAAAACATACTTGTGAATATAACTGTTGACTATGTAAAAGATGAAAAATGAAATGTGGTCATGAAGATTATTGTTTATTAAAAAGTGAAAGATAAAAGTATGATTATGAAAATAAATGTTGACTAAAGAAGAAAGGATGTAATATTGCTATGAAGATTATTATGTGTTTATATTAAATGAGAAGTAACTGTATAACTATGTAATGAACATTGAATATATTGTAATTTTATAATGTGAAAAAATATGCTCCCAAAGAATTTATGTAGAGGATTCAGAACATTGTATTTATAAATAATAGAGTACTAATAAAGAAGAAAAGAACTATACGAGACTGACGCACTCCATCTTAGGCACAATTATTTCCAAGAGCCACGTCAACAAGTAACTGTTAACATCTCACCCGTACTATAAAAAAGAAAGGTACAATACGAGGCCGACACACGACAACTATGGCACAATTAATTCCAAGAGCCACGTCAACCAGTAAAAATTAACATCACACCCGTACTATAAAAGAGGAGAAGTAATATACGAGAAAGACAACTTACATCCCTGGCACAATTAATTCCAAGAGCCACGTCAACCAGTAAATTTTAACATCATACCCGTACTACAAATGAAGAAAGAAGGAGCAAATAAGAAGTTGGAGGAGCAAAACTAAATAAATATCATTGATGTAGACAAGCAACCACACACAACCACATTGATTTCTAGTGTATTTTACTAGAGAAAAGCCAATACCACATGGACTATATAACAACTAAAACCATGAGAAAGGAGAAAAAATAAATGTATTTATGAATTATATCTAGAGGAATAAACCCTGAAATGAAGAATATGACGAGATGACGTTTAATGTGATACAAAATGAAGAGATTAATCGATGATGAAGAAGAATGAAGAGTAATATACTAACGAAGATAATCATGAGAGTATACCAGTGATGACATGTAAAACAAACTATCCCTATAATATGTGAAGAATTTAGTCGAGTTGGATCAAGAAAAAGAGAGTATAACAATGTATAAACCGCAGATGCGTGAGTTAATCCCAAGGATATTTATTATTTGTCGGAAGAACGACCACTATTATTATATTTTTGATGATTTGAGATGAATTGACTGATGAATAATGCCAGCAATCATTTATTATTATTGATGGAGATGATGTGCCTCCATATTTATTGAAGTTAGTATGGCCAGTGGAGTTGAATAGCCAAAGTGAGCCGCTCTGAACTGTCCCAGCTAAGCTTATGTTAGGGAATTAGGGAACTAAATAAACAAGGGAGACAATTACATAGAGAAGAAATAATTATGATTCAAATAGAAGGAAGTGAAGGGATATATGTAAAAAACATGTGAATCGACATGGAAACGTACAACAATTGATGAATTCTTCAATGAAAAATAAGTATAATGATTCAGAATTAATCAATTCTTATAGGAAGGCATATGTAACGTTACCAAATATGGTAGTTACATAAAATAAGCTAATATAACGTCAAGTAACAGAAAAGCATGAAAGTATTTCTAGATAAATAAACCTATGTGAATAAAAGTGTGTATCTACAGATATATTAGTATAAAAATCCAACGATGAGGAAGAAAGTGTTAACATAGCAGCATCAAATACGAAATGAAAAAACTAAATGACCATGATGGTGGAATCCGAATGTAAACAAACAATAAGGAGCAAGTTATTTATACAAAATGCAACATACAAACTTGTTTAAAAGTAGATAAAAATGTTATCAAGGATCAGAAGAATGTCTGATGCTACTTTGGAAATATAAATCAAGTGTAGCAATAATAATTTAATTATTGTTTTAACAAAAATAACTGAATACCATGCTATCACATAATGTAAACAAACCCATTACTAGAAATTGAAGGGTTCTCAGATAGCTAAAAGCTAACAAATATATGAATGGAATTAGGTACTATAAGTGTACACTAATTGCATTTATTACATAATATACCTTGTATAGAAAAAACCATAAGTAAAATGACAATTGTAAGAAAAGAGATAGGAGGGTACTGAAACCATGTAAATAGTATATGAAATATAGCCCTGTACATATACTCAAGTACAAATTCGTGTAAATAGACGTTTCTATTATTATTAGGTTACAATATCAGTGTTATTAGATAAGAAAAATTAGTTTTAAGTACAATTGTGAATAATCAAATATGGACGCCCAAAGACGCCATAACTAGATATTGTTTGGGTAACAATTATTCCCAAATTTTGTATTAAACAAGTTGAGATATAGGCTCAGATCGTTTAATTAAAAGTGTTTTAGTGTAAATAATTAAGTTTGGTGTAATAAACTTATTAAATATAAGATGCACCATAAAAATCGATAAAATCGTTATAGTGATTTAAGTAATGGACGGATTATAATCTTGTTTGGACTTTAATTAAAGCGCAGGATGTCCGCAATTTATTGACACTAACCGTTTAACGATAAGACAAATATTAAGAAAGTTATTACGATTTTAAACTTTCTAATTATTTTTTGTACCAGTGCTGACGTCATATAATCTCCAACGCAAACGCCAAAATTGGTAAAAAATTAAAAATTTTAAGAAAATAAAGTACTTTGGGCTAGAGAGTTCAAACATTTCAGCCAATCGTATGAATGGAATTCGGCAGACAAGCTGCACACGTTCCGACGGAACGAGAGAGTCATCTATCAACCATCGAACAGACAGGTCATGTCACTCTCCGGACGAGATATGAAGAAGTTTATTTTTGAATTGTGCGCGACATGTAAACATCAGTAACTGACATACACTAACCTAAATACTACACAAGCATTAACGAGTGCACTGTGCGGAGTGAATAATATTTAAATACGATCAGTGTACAATATCGATCGTATTTACGAGCGTTGTGCAAAAAATAAAAACAGGGAGTACAATACTTTTTATTAATTAACAATGAAACAGAAATAAAATTTTCTGTAAATACTTAATGTTGATATACTACGCAAGTCAGTAATAGCGAAGTATCATAAATGATGATGGAATTTATCAGAATTAATGAAAGTATTAATTCGCAATTGTTAACATGTTAAATAAATATTTTCATTATTTTTCATAATTAAAAGATTCACGATTAAAGTACTTATCACAAAATACGAGCAATATAAATAGTCGCTCAATTGACTAACGTTGTTTTTTTGATTTTCTCTATTTGAAAATAAATATTTTAACTTTTATGCGAAAGAGTATTATATGATACTGATAATTACACATCAGAACTATTATAAATCATATGTATATGCTTAGATTAAGAAGAAATAAATATTCAAGATAACTAACTCTAATAACAGTTTACGTGATGAGATAACCTTAAAATCATAACCGTAACTTGCCACCTTCTTTGTCACAAGTCTGTTCCCATGTAATCCAAAACCAGATGAAAACAATAACAAGAGTTTTTTTAATAACTTTTTCTCTTGCAAGTAATAATTCCCACAGTGAATTATTAAAATATAGTAATACATTTCAGTAGTGCAAGCCAACGCACTTGTTGATTGTCAAATAAATACTGTAAACGGCGTACGAATTCCCGCGTACGATAATACCATAACTATCTGCTATATGGTACTAATTTTCTATTTTTATATTTGTTTGTTTGTTTTTTATTTACTGTTCAATTGATATCATTGTAAATGCCACATCTTGTACCTGGCATCATGCTACTTAAAAGAACCACACGAACATGGTAATTAACTGATATAAGAGGACATAACCTCTCAAATTAAAACTATTGTATAACCAACAGGGTTACCAGCCTTGAGGCTAAGGAGAGTCTTATTTTAAATTTTGTTCATTGTAATTATTATCAGTAAAATTATTAGTAACTGATTGTCAATTTTAAAAGATTTTATAACATCATTAACCGTTAATAAACCTCTGCATTTTATTACCAGTGGAAAAAGAGTATTATTTCAAACTTAAATTAATTCATTTATTAATAGTCAGTTCTACCAAAAGGTGGCGGAAGAATTCAAATACAACTCATAACTTTATTTAGCTATTATATCATTTTATTGTGCATGCTAGTCACATTGGATATTCAACCAGAATATCTACTTGTATATGTAGTGTGTGTATTTCAGCTGAGCAGTCACCGAACAGAACTACAATATCCACGTGTGGTAAGTGGGGGAGGTTACTAACGGAGTGCGAGAAATATTTTTAATTAAAGAAGTGGACCATCGATACCCACATATTTGTCAATTACAATCAAACTAATAATAATAGTTATAATTTGAACATTTTATCAAACAACATTATTGTAGATACCGGTGCGTATCTGCAAGCAACACCATTACACTACTATATCACTTAGTATCTTCAGAATAAATTATATTACAACGTGACGAACCCAACGTGGGGCTCGACTTAATAAGACCCCACTATATCTACACATCCAGCATCAAGAACGTATACACCTCTAGAAAACGTACTATAACCAATAATCTAATAACCCCAATCCGTCAAGAGACTGCAAGTACATTGCCAGCGACAAGATGTCAGGACTCACAAGAAAACAGCAGGAAACCCAAACAGAAGGGAGCAGACCTGAAGAACTAATATTACCAGGAGGTATGAGCACCATGGAACACATGGAAATGGTGAAGACAGCGATGAAGGAGGCTTTAAAGAAAACCCATAAATTAATAGATGAAAACATCCAATCATTAAAGGAAGACAACCGATTATTCATCGAAAAATTAAGAAGAGAGAGGGAACAGAGGGAACAATCCAACCCGAAGATAGATGACAAACAAATGGAGATTGAAGAAGTACCTGAAAATAAAAACATGGAACAAGCGAATCCAGAGCCTAAAGATAGTGGAGAAAAGAAGATCCAAATAATTAAAGAAAAGGAAGAGGTGAAGATGGAAGAAAGAAGAACCATATGCCCAAGGAAGGCAAGAATTACAAAAGAATTAATTGAAATGACTAGAAATGGTCTGATTAATATGGTCAACTTACCAATCGTCAACCATAAAGAAGGGACCTTCAGGAAGGAGTATCGGAGGAGTTTCAAGACAATGGACGAAGAGGAAGATTATGTAACAGCGAAGAAGAAGATGACCAACAAAGCATTTCAACCACGGATTTCAAAAAGGAGAGTGAGATATTTTAAGAAAAAGGAAGGCTATCAAGAGTAATAGGACCGGATTATCGAAGGATATGCCAGAGAAATCAGAGAACTGAGGAAGAAGAGGAGCCAATTAACGGAAGGACCAAATCAGAAGGTAGATGACGGTCAAACAGCATTGAGGGAATTACCAAACGTCAATACTTACGACAACCAAGAGAACCATAGACACAAATACATTGAAGAGAGAGAGAAAAAGAAGACAGAAGAATGGAAGGCAGACACAGCCCTAATAGCTTTCAAATGGAAAAACCAGATGATAGCCCGATATATGTCAAGAACGGACAGGAGTATGGACAGTGGAGAAGTCCGAACGACAAGAAGAGGACAGCAATGATTATGGTTAAAATGAATAAAAAATACACTGAATTATGGGACCGACTATTATGATAACCAGTAATGCTTACAGCCAAGTTTCAATGAAACGATATATCGGCGATTAAGATATAAGACTAAAAGTGAAAAAATAGCGATGAAAATTATTTTGTTATGGATATTATGTAAAAGATGAAAATATTTGTTATGAAGATGAAATGAAAAATGAAAACATACTTGTGAATATAACTGTTGACTATGTAAAAGATGAAAAATGAAATGTGGTCATGAAGATTATTGTTTATTAAAAAGTGAAAGATAAAAGTATGATTATGAAAATAAATGTTGACTAAAGAAGAAAGGATGTAATATTGCTATGAAGATTATTATGTGTTTATATTAAATGAGAAGTAACTGTATAACTATGTAATGAACATTGAATATATTGTAATTTTATAATGTGAAAAAATATCCTCCCAAAGAATTTATGTAGAGGACTCAGAACATTGTATTTATAAATAATAGAGTACTAATAAAGAAGAAAAGAACTATACGAGACTGACGCACTCCATCTTAGGCACAATTATTTCCAAGAGCCACGTCAACAAGTAACTGTTAACGTCTCACCCGTACTATAAAAAAGAAAGGTACAATACGAGGCCGACACACGACAACTATGGCACAATTAATTCCAAGAGCCACGTCAACCAGTAAAAATTAACATCACACCCGTACTATAAAAGAGGAGAAGTAATATACGAGAAAGACAACTTACATCCCTGGCACAATTAATTCCAAGAGCCACGTCAACCAGTAAATTTTAACATCATACCCGTACTACAAATGAAGAAAGAAGGAGCAAATAAGAAGTTGGAGGAGCAAAACTAAATAAATATCATTGATGTAGACAAGCAACCACACACAACCACATTGATTTCTAGTGTATTTTACTAGAGAAAAGCCAATACCACATGGACTATATAACAACTAAAACCATGAGAAAGGAGAAAAAATAAATGTATTTATGAATTATATCTAGAGGAATAAACCCTGAAATGAAGAATATGACGAGATGACGTTTAATGTGATACAAAATGAAGAGATTAATCGATGATGAAGAAGAATGAAGAGTAATATACTAACGAAGATAATCATGAGAGTATACCAGTGATGAAATGTAAAACAAACTATCCCTATAATATGTGAAGAATTTAGTCGAGTTGGATCAAGAAAAAGAGAGTATAACAATGTATAAACCGCAGATGCGTGAGTTAATCCCAAGGATATTTATTATTTGTCGGAAGAACGACCACTATTATTATATTTTTGATGATTTGAGATGAATTGACTGATGAATAATGCCAGCAATCATTTATTATTATTGATGGAGATGATGTGCCTCCATATTTATTGAAGTTAGTATGGCCAGTGGAGTTGAATAGCCAAAGTGAGCCGCTCTGAACTGCCCCAGCTAAGCTTATGTTAGGGAATTAGGGAACTAAATAAACAAGGGAGACAATTACATAGAGAAGAAATAATTATGATTCAAATAGAAGGAAGTGAAGGGATATATGTAAAAAACATGTGAATCGACATGGAAACGTACAACAATTGATGAATTCTTCAATGAAAAATAAGTATAATGATTCAGAATTAATCAATTCTTATAGGAAGGCATATGTAACGTTACCAAATATGGTAGTTACATAAAATAAGCTAATATAACGTCAAGTAACAGAAAAGCATGAAAGTATTTCTAGATAAATAAACCTATGTGAATAAAAGTGTGTATCTACAGATATATTAGTATAAAAATCCAACGATGAGGAAGAAAGTGTTAACATAGCAGCATCAAATACGAAATGAAAAAACTAAATGACCATGATGGTGGAATCCGAATGTAAACAAACAATAAGGAGCAAGTTATTTATACAAAATGCAACATACAAACTTGTTTAAAAGTAGATAAAAATGTTATCAAGGATCAGAAGAATGTCTGATACTACTTTGGAAATATAAATCAAGTGTAGCAATAATAATTGAATTATTGTTTTAACAAAAATAACTGAATACCATGCTATGACATAATGTAAACAAACCCATTACTAGAAATTGAAGGGTTCTCAGATAGCTAAAAGCTAACAAATATATGAAGGGAATTAGGTACTATAAGTGTACACTAATTGCATTTATTACATAATATACCTTGTATAGAAAAAACCATAAGTAAAATGACAATTGTAAGAAAAGAGATAGGAGGGTACTGAAACCATGTAAATAGTATATGAAATATAGCCCTGTACATATACTCAAGTACAAATTCGTGTAAATAGACGTTTCTATTATTATTAGGTTACAATATCAGTGTTATTAGATAAGAAAAATTAGTTTCAAGTACAATTGTGAATAATCAAATATGGACGCCCAAAGACGCCATAACTAGATATTGTTTGGGTAACAATTATTCCCAAATTTTGTATTAAACAAGTTGAGATATAGACTCAGATCGTTTAATTAAAAGTGTTTTAGTGTAAATAATTAAGTTTGGTGTAATAAACTTATTAAATATAAGATGCACCATAAAAATCGATAAAATCGTTATAGTGATTTAAGTAATGGACGGATTATAATCTTGTTTGGACTTTAATTAAAGCGCAGGATGTCCGCAATTTATTGACACTAACCGTTTAACGATAAGACAAATATTAAGAAAGTTATTACGATTTTAAACTTTCTAATTATTTTTTGTACCAGTGCTGACGTCATATAATCTCCAACGCAAACGCCAAAATTGGTAAAAAATTAAAAATTTTAAGAAAATAAAGTACTTTGGGCTAGAGAGTTCAAACATTTCAGCCAATCGTATGAATGGAAATCGGCAGAAAAGCTGCAGACGTTCCGACGGAACGAGAGAGTCATCTATCAACCATCGAACAGACAGGTCATGTCACTCTCCGGACGAGATATGAAGAAGTTTATTTTTGAATTGTGCGCGACATGTAAACATCAGTAACTGACATACACTAACCTAAATACTACACAAGCATTAACGAGTGCACTGTGCAGAGTGAATAATATTTAAATACGATCAGTGTACAATATCGATCGTATTTACGAGTGTTGTGCAAAAAATAAAAACAGGGAGTACAATACTTTTTATTAATTAACAATGAAACAGAAATAAAATTTTCTGTAAATACTTAATGTTGATATACTACGCAAGTCAGTAATAGCGAAGTATCATAAATGATGATGGAATTTATCAGAATTAATGAAAGTATTAATTCGCAATTGTTAACATGTTAAATAAATATTTTCATTATTTTTCATAATTAAAAGATTCACGATTAAAGTACTTATCACAAAATACGAGCAATATAAATAGTCGCTCAATTGACTAACGTTGTTTTTTTGATTTTCTCTATTTGAAAATAAATATTTTAACTTTTATGCGAAAGAGTATTATATGATACTGATAATTACACATCAGAACTATTATAAATCATATGTATATGCTTAGATTAAGAAGAAATAAATATTCAAGATAACTAACTCTAATAACAGTTTACGTGATGAGATAACCTTAAAATCATAACCGTAACTTGCCACCTTCTTTGTCACAAGTCTGTTCCCATGTAATCCAAAACCAGATGAAAACAATAACAAGAGTTTTTTTAATAACTTTTTCTCTTGCAAGTAAATAATTCCCACAGTGAATTATTAAAATATAGTAATACATTTCAGTAGTGCAAGCCAACGCACTTGTTGATTGTCAAATAAATACTGTAAACGGCGTACGAATTCCCGCGTACGATAATACCATAACTATCTGCTATATGGTACTAATTTTCTATTTTTATATTTGTTTGTTTGTTTTTTATTTACTGTTCAATTGATATCATTGTAAATGCCACATCTTGTACCTGGCATCATGCTACTTAAAAGAACCACACGAACATGGTAATTAACTGATATAAGAGGACATAACCTCTCAAATTAAAACTATTGTATAACCAACAGGGTTACCAGCCTTGAGGCTAAGGAGAGTCTTATTTTAAATTTTGTTCATTGTAATTATTATCAGTAAAATTATTAGTAACTGATTGTCAATTTTAAAAGATTTTATAACATCATTAACCGTTAATAAACCTCTGCATTTTATTACCAGTGGAAAAAGAGTATTATTTCAAACTTAAATTAATTCATTTATTAATAGTCAGTTCTACCAAAAGGTGGCGGAAGAATTCAAATACAACTCATAACTTTATTTAGCTATTATATCATTTTATTGTGCATGCTAGTCACATTGGATATTCAACCAGAATATCTACTTGTATATGTAGTGTGTGTATTTCAGCTGAGCAGTCACCGAACAGAACTACAATATCCACGTGTGGTAAGTGGGGGAGGTTACTAACGGAGTGCGAGAAATATTTTTAATTAAAGAAGTGGACCATCGATACCCACATATTTGTCAATTACAATCAAACTAATAATAATAGTTATAATTTGAACATTTTATCAAACAACATTATTGTAGATACCGGTGCGTATCTGCAAGCAACACCATTACACTACTATATCACTTAGTATCTTCAGAATAAATTATATTACAACGTGACGAACCCAACGTGGGGCTCGACTTAATAAGACCCCACTATATATACACATCCAGCATCAAGAACGTATACACCTCTAGAAAACGTACTATAACCAATAATCTAATAACCCCAATCCGTCAAGAGACTGCAAGTACATTGCCAGCGACAAGATGTCAGGACTCACAAGAAAACAGCAGGAAACCCAAACAGAAGGGAGCAGACCTGAAGAACTAATATTACCAGGAGGTATGAGCACCATGGAACACATGGAAATGGTGAAGACAGCGATGAAGGAGGCTTTAAAGAAAACCCATAAATTAATAGATGAAAACATCCAATCATTAAAGGAAGACAACCGATTATTCATCGAAAAATTAAGAAGAGAGAGGGAACAGAGGGAACAATCCAACCCGAAGATAGATGACAAACAAATGGAGATTGAAGAAGTACCTGAAAATAAAAACATGGAACAAGCGAATCCAGAGCCTAAAGATAGTGGAGAAAAGAAGATCCAAATAATTAAAGAAAAGGAAGAGGTGAAGATGGAAGAAAGAAGAACCATATGCCCAAGGAAGGCAAGAATTACAAAAGAATTAATTGAAATGACTAGAAATGGTCTGATTAATATGGTCAACTTACCAATCGTCAACCATAAAGAAGGGACCTTCAGGAAGGAGTATTGCAGGAGTTTCAAGACAATGGACGAAGAGGAAGATTATGTAACAGCGAAGAAGAAGATGACCAACAAAGCATTTCAACCACGGATTTCAAAAAGGAGAGTGAGATATTTTAAGAAAAAGGAAGGCTATCAAGAGAAATAGGACCGGATTATCGAAGGATATGCCAGAGAAATCAGAGAACTGAGGAAGAAGAGGAGCCAATTAACGGAAGGACCAAATCAGAAGGTAGATGACGGTCAAACAGCATTGAGGGAATTACCAAACGTCAATACTTACGACAACCAAGAGAACCATAGACACAAATACATTGAAGAGAGAGAGAAAAAGAAGACAGAAGAATGGAAGGCAGACACAGCCCTAATAGCTTTCAAATGGAAAAACCAGATGATAGCCCGATATATGTCAAGAACGGACAGGAGTATGGACACTGGAGAAGTCCGAACGACAAGAAGAGAGGACAGCGATGATTATGGTTAAAATGAATAAAAAATACACTGAATTATGGGACCGACTATTATGATAACCAGTAATGCTTACAGCCAAGTTTCAATGAAACGATATATCGGCGATTAAGATATAAGACTAAAAGTGAAAAAATAGCGATGAAAATTATTTTGTTATGGATATTATGTAAAAGATGAAAATATTTGTTATGAAGATGAAATGAAAATTGAAAACATACTTGTGAATATAACTGTTGACTATGTAAAAGATGAAAAATGAAATGTGGTCATGAAGATTATTGTTTATTAAAAAGTGAAAGATAAAAGTATGATTATGAAAATAAATGTTGACTAAAGAAGAAAGGATTTAATATTGCTATGAAGATTATTATGTGTTTATATTAAATGAGAAGTAACTGTATAACTATGTAATGAACATTGAATATATTGTAATTTTATAATGTGAAAAAATATGCTCCCAAAGAATTTATGTAGAGGATTCAGAACATTGTATTTATAAATAATAGAGTACTAATAAAGAAGAAAAGAACTATACGAGACTGACGCACTCCATCTTAGGCACAATTATTTCCAAGAGCCACGTCAACAAGTAACTGTTAACGTCTCACCCGTACTATAAAAAAGAAAGGTACAATACGAGGCCGACACACGACAACTATGGCACAATTAATTCCAAGAGCCACGTCAACCAGTAAAAATTAACATCACACCCGTACTATAAAAGAGGAGAAGTAATATACGAGAAAGACAACTTACATCCCTGGCACAATTAATTCCAAGAGCCACGTCAACCAGTAAATTTTAACATCATACCCGTACTACAAATGAAGAAAGAAGGAGCAAATAAGAAGTTGGAGGAGCAAAACTAAATAAATATCATTGATGTAGACAAGCAACCACACACAACCACATTGATTTCTAGTGTATTTTACTAGAGAAAAGCCAATACCACATGGACTATATACCAACTAAAACCATGAGAAAGGAGAAAAAATAAATGTATTTATGAATTATATCTAGAGGAATAAACCCTGAAATGAAGAATATGACGAGATGACGTTTAATGTGATACAAAATGAAGAGATTAATCGATGATGAAGAAGAATGAAGAGTAATATACTAACGAAGATAATCATGAGAGTATACCAGTGATGAAATGTAAAACAAACTATCCCTATAATATGTGAAGAATTTAGTCGAGTTGGATCAAGAAAAAGAGAGTATAACAATGTATAAACCGCAGATGCGTGAGTTAATCCCAAGGATATTTATTATTTGTCGGAAGAACGACCACTATTATTATATTTTTGATGATTTGAGATGAATTGACTGATGAATAATGCCAGCAATCATTTATTATTATTGATGGAGATGATGTGCCTCCATATTTATTGAAGTTAGTATGGCCAGTGGAGTTGAATAGCCAAAGTGAGCCGCTCTGAACTGCCCCAGCTAAGCTTATGTTAGGGAATTAGGGAACTAAATAAACAAGGGAGACAATTACATAGAGAAGAAATAATTATGATTCAAATAGAAGGAAGTGAAGGGATATATGTAAAAAACATGTGAATCGACATGGAAACGTACAACAATTGATGAATTCTTCAATGAAAAATAAGTATAATGATTTAGAATTAATCAATTCTTATAGGAAGGCATATGTAACATTTCCAAATATGGTAGTTACATAAAATAAGCTAATATAACGTCAAGTAACAGAAAAGCATGAAAGTATTTCTAGATAAATAAACCTATGTGAATAAAAGTGTGTATCTACAGATATATTAGTATAAAAATCCAACGATGAGGAAGAAAGTGTTAACATAGCAGCATCAAATACGAAATGAAAAAACTAAATGACCATGATGGTGGAATCCGAATGTAAACAAACAATAAGGAGCAAGTTATTTATACAAAATGCAACATACAAACTTGTTTAAAAGTAGATAAAAATGTTATCAAGGATCAGAAGAATGTCTGATACTACTTTGGAAATATAAATCAAGTGTAGCAATAATAATTTAATTATTGTTTTAACAAAAATAACTGAATACCATGCTATGACATAATGTAAACAAACCCATTACTAGAAATTGAAGGGTTCTCAGATAGCTAAAAGCTAACAAATATATGAAGGGAATTAGGTACTATAAGTGTACACTAATTGCATTTATTACATAATATACCTTGTATAGAAAAAACCATAAGTAAAATGACAATTGTAAGAAAAGAGATAGGAGGGTACTGAAACCATGTAAATAGTATATGAAATATAGCCCTGTACATATACTCAAGTACAAATTCGTGTAAATAGACGTTTCTATTATTATTAGGTTACAATATCAGTGTTATTAGATAAGAAAAATTAGTTTTAAGTACAATTGTGAATAATCAAATATGGACGCCCAAAGACGCCATAACTAGATATTGTTTGGGTAACAATTATTCCCAAATTTTGTATTAAACAAGTTGAGATATAGGCTCAGATCGTTTAATTAAAAGTGTTTTAGTGTAAATAATTAAGTTTGGTGTAATAAACTTATTAAATATAAGATGCACCATAAAAATCGATAAAATCGTTATAGTGATTTAAGTAATGGACGGATTATAATCTTGTTTGGACTTTAATTAAAGCGCAGGATGTCCGCAATTTATTGACACTAACCGTTTAACGATAAGACAAATATTAAGAAAGTTATTACGATTTTAAACTTTCTAATTATTTTTTGTACCAGTGCTGACGTCATATAATCTCC
Organism: Magicicada septendecula; assembly: GCA_034769895.1. Classification (NCBI taxonomy): domain Eukaryota; kingdom Metazoa; phylum Arthropoda; class Insecta; order Hemiptera; family Cicadidae; genus Magicicada; species Magicicada septendecula. Next base: position 62,266,707 of record CM068371.1, on the reverse strand, counting down.
AACGCAAACGCCAAAATTGGTAAAAAATTAAAAATTTTAAGAAAATAAAGTACTTTGGGCTAGAGAGTTCAAACATTTCAGCCAATCGTATGAATGGAATTCGGCAGACAAGCTGCACACGTTCCGACGGAACGAGAGAGTCATCTATCAACCATCGAACAGACAGGTCATGTCACTCTCCGGACGAGATATGAAGAAGTTTATTTTTGAATTGTGCGCGACATGTAAACATCAGTAACTGACATACACTAACCTAAATACTACACAAGCATTAACGAGTGCACTGTGCGGAGTGAATAATATTTAAATACGATCAGTGTACAATATCGATCGTATTTACGAGCGTTGTGCAAAAAATAAAAACAGGGAGTACAATACTTTTTATTAATTAACAATGAAACAGAAATAAAATTTTCTGTAAATACTTAATGTTGATATACTACGCAAGTCAGTAATAGCGAAGTATCATAAATGATGATGGAATTTATCAGAATTAATGAAAGTATTAATTCGCAATTGTTAACATGTTAAATAAATATTTTCATTATTTTTCATAATTAAAAGATTCACGATTAAAGTACTTATCACAAAATACGAGCAATATAAATAGTCGCTCAATTGACTAACGTTGTTTTTTTGATTTTCTCTATTTGAAAATAAATATTTTAACTTTTATGCGAAAGAGTATTATATGATACTGATAATTACACATCAGAACTATTATAAATCATATGTATATGCTTAGATTAAGAAGAAATAAATATTCAAGATAACTAACTCTAATAACAGTTTACGTGATGAGATAACCTTAAAATCATAACCGTAACTTGCCACCTTCTTTGTCACAAGTCTGTTCCCATGTAATCCAAAACCAGATGAAAACAATAACAAGAGTTTTTTTAATAACTTTTTCTCTTGCAAGTAAATAATTCCCACAGTGAATTATTAAAATATAGTAATACATTTCAGTAGTGCAAGCCAACGCACTTGTTGATTGTCAAATAAATACTGTAAACGGCGTACGAATTCCCGCGTACGATAATACCATAACTATCTGCTATATGGTACTAATTTTCTATTTTTATATTTGTTTGTTTGTTTTTTATTTACTGTTCAATTGATATCATTGTAAATGCCACATCTTGTACCTGGCATCATGCTACTTAAAAGAACCACACGAACATGGTAATTAACTGATATAAGAGGACATAACCTCTCAAATTAAAACTATTGTATAACCAACAGGGTTACCAGCCTTGAGGCTAAGGAGAGTCTTATTTTAAATTTTGTTCATTGTAATTATTATCAGTAAAATTATTAGTAACTGATTGTCAATTTTAAAAGATTTTATAACATCATTAACCGTTAATAAACCTCTGCATTTTATTACCAGTGGAAAAAGAGTATTATTTCAAACTTAAATTAATTCATTTATTAATAGTCAGTTCTACCAAAAGGTGGCGGAAGAATTCAAATACAACTCATAACTTTATTTAGCTATTATATCATTTTATTGTGCATGCTAGTCACATTGGATATTCAACCAGAATATCTACTTGTATATGTAGTGTGTGTATTTCAGCTGAGCAGTCACCGAACAGAACTACAATATCCACGTGTGGTAAGTGGGGGAGGTTACTAACGGAGTGCGAGAAATATTTTTAATTAAAGAAGTGGACCATCGATACCCACATATTTGTCAATTACAATCAAACTAATAATAATAGTTATAATTTGAACATTTTATCAAACAACATTATTGTAGATACCGGTGCGTATCTGCAAGCAACACCATTACACTACTATATCACTTAGTATCTTCAGAATAAATTATATTACAACGTGACGAACCCAACGTGGGGCTCGACTTAATAAGACCCCACTATATCTACACATCCAGCATCAAGAACGTATACACCTCTAGAAAACGTACTATAACCAATAATCTAATAACCCCAATCCGTCAAGAGACTGCAAGTACATTGCCAGCGACAAGATGTCAGGACTCACAAGAAAACAGCAGGAAACCCAAACAGAAGGGAGCAGACCTGAAGAACTAATATTACCAGGAGGTATGAGCACCATGGAACACATGGAAATGGTGAAGACAGCGATGAAGGAGGCTTTAAAGAAAACCCATAAATTAATAGATGAAAACATCCAATCATTAAAGGAAGACAACCGATTATTCATCGAAAAATTAAGAAGAGAGAGGGAACAGAGGGAACAATCCAACCCGAAGATAGATGACAAACAAATGGAGATTGAAGAAGTACCTGAAAATAAAAACATGGAACAAGCGAATCCAGAGCCTAAAGATAGTGGAGAAAAGAAGATCCAAATAATTAAAGAAAAGGAAGAGGTGAAGATGGAAGAAAGAAGAACCATATGCCCAAGGAAGGCAAGAATTACAAAAGAATTAATTGAAATGACTAGAAATGGTCTGATTAATATGGTCAACTTACCAATCGTCAACCATAAAGAAGGGACCTTCAGGAAGGAGTATCGGAGGAGTTTCAAGACAATGGACGAAGAGGAAGATTATGTAACAGCGAAGAAGAAGATGACCAACAAAGCATTTCAACCACGGATTTCAAAAAGGAGAGTGAGATATTTTAAGAAAAAGGAAGGCTATCAAGAGTAATAGGACCGGATTATCGAAGGATATGCCAGAGAAATCAGAGAACTGAGGAAGAAGAGGAGCCAATTAACGGAAGGACCAAATCAGAAGGTAGATGACGGTCAAACAGCATTGAGGGAATTACCAAACGTCAATACTTACGACCACCAAGAGAACCATAGACACAAATACATTGAAGAGAGAGAGAAAAAGAAGACAGAAGAATGGAAGGCAGACACAGCCCTAATAGCTTTCAAATGGAAAAACCAGATGATAGCCCGATATATGTCAAGAACGGACAGGAGTATGGACAGTGGAGAAGTCCGAACGACAAGAAGAGGACAGCAATGATTATGGTTAAAATGAATAAAAAATACACTGAATTATGGGACCGACTATTATGATAACCAGTAATGCTTACAGCCAAGTTTCAATGAAACGATATATCGGCGATTAAGATATAAGACTAAAAGTGAAAAAATAGCGATGAAAATTATTTTGTTATGGATATTATGTAAAAGATGAAAATATTTGTTATGAAGATGAAATGAAAAATGAAAACATACTTGTGAATATAACTGTTGACTATGTAAAAGATGAAAAATGAAATGTGGTCATGAAGATTATTGTTTATTAAAAAGTGAAAGATAAAAGTATGATTATGAAAATAAATGTTGACTAAAGAAGAAAGGATGTAATATTGCTATGAAGATTATTATGTGTTTATATTAAATGAGAAGTAACTGTATAACTATGTAATGAACATTGAATATATTGTAATTTTATAATGTGAAAAAATATCCTCCCAAAGAATTTATGTAGAGGACTCAGAACATTGTATTTATAAATAATAGAGTACTAATAAAGAAGAAAAGAACTATACGAGACTGACGCACTCCATCTTAGGCACAATTATTTCCAAGAGCCACGTCAACAAGTAACTGTTAACGTCTCACCCGTACTATAAAAAAGAAAGGTACAATACGAGGCCGACACACGACAACTATGGCACAATTAATTCCAAGAGCCACGTCAACCAGTAAAAATTAACATCACACCCGTACTATAAAAGAGGAGAAGTAATATACGAGAAAGACAACTTACATCCCTGGCACAATTAATTCCAAGAGCCACGTCAACCAGTAAATTTTAACATCATACCCGTACTACAAATGAAGAAAGAAGGAGCAAATAAGAAGTTGGAGGAGCAAAACTAAATAAATATCATTGATGTAGACAAGCAACCACACACAACCACATTGATTTCTAGTGTATTTTACTAGAGAAAAGCCAATACCACATGGACTATATAACAACTAAAACCATGAGAAAGGAGAAAAAATAAATGTATTTATGAATTATATCTAGAGGAATAAACCCTGAAATGAAGAATATGACGAGATGACGTTTAATGTGATACAAAATGAAGAGATTAATCGATGATGAAGAAGAATGAAGAGTAATATACTAACGAAGATAATCATGAGAGTATACCAGTGATGAAATGTAAAACAAACTATCCCTATAATATGTGAAGAATTTAGTCGAGTTGGATCAAGAAAAAGAGAGTATAACAATGTATAAACCGCAGATGCGTGAGTTAATCCCAAGGATATTTATTATTTGTCGGAAGAACGACCACTATTATTATATTTTTGATGATTTGAGATGAATTGACTGATGAATAATGCCAGCAATCATTTATTATTATTGATGGAGATGATGTGCCTCCATATTTATTGAAGTTAGTATGGCCAGTGGAGTTGAATAGCCAAAGTGAGCCGCTCTGAACTGCCCCAGCTAAGCTTATGTTAGGGAATTAGGGAACTAAATAAACAAGGGAGACAATTACATAGAGAAGAAATAATTATGATTCAAATAGAAGGAAGTGAAGGGATATATGTAAAAAACATGTGAATCAACATGGAAACGTACAACAATTGATGAATTCTTCAATGAAAAATAAGTATAATGATTCAGAATTAATCAATTCTTATAGGAAGGCATATGTAACGTTACCAAATATGGTAGTTACATAAAATAAGCTAATATAACGTCAAGTAACAGAAAAGCATGAAAGTATTTCTAGATAAATAAACCTATGTGAATAAAAGTGTGTATCTACAGATATATTAGTATAAAAATCCAACGATGAGGAAGAAAGTGTTAACATAGCAGCATCAAATACGAAATGAAAAAACTAAATGACCATGATGGTGGAATCCGAATGTAAACAAACAATAAGGAGCAAGTTATTTATACAAAATGCAACATACAAACTTGTTTAAAAGTAGATAAAAATGTTATCAAGGATCAGAAGAATGTCTGATACTACTTTGGAAATATAAATCAAGTGTAGCAATAATAATTGAATTATTGTTTTAACAAAAATAACTGAATACCATGCTATGACATAATGTAAACAAACCCATTACTAGAAATTGAAGGGTTCTCAGATAGCTAAAAGCTAACAAATATATGAAGGGAATTAGGTACTATAAGTGTACACTAATTGCATTTATTACATAATATACCTTGTATAGAAAAAACCATAAGTAAAATGACAATTGTAAGAAAAGAGATAGGAGGGTACTGAAACCATGTAAATAGTATATGAAATATAGCCCTGTACATATACTCAAGTACAAATTCGTGTAAATAGACGTTTCTATTATTATTAGGTTACAATATCAGTGTTATTAGATAAGAAAAATTAGTTTCAAGTACAATTGTGAATAATCAAATATGGACGCCCAAAGACGCCATAACTAGATATTGTTTGGGTAACAATTATTCCCAAATTTTGTATTAAACAAGTTGAGATATAGACTCAGATCGTTTAATTAAAAGTGTTTTAGTGTAAATAATTAAGTTTGGTGTAATAAACTTATTAAATATAAGATGCACCATAAAAATCGATAAAATCGTTATAGTGATTTTAATGGACGGATTATAATCTTGTTTGGACTTTAATTAAAGCGCAGGATGTCCGCAATTTATTGACACTAACCGTTTAACGATAAGACAAATATTAAGAAAGTTATTACGATTTTAAACTTTCTAATTATTTTTTGTACCAGTGCTGACGTCATATAATCTCCAACGCAAACGCCAAAATTGGTAAAAAATTAAAAATTTTAAGAAAATAAAGTACTTTGGGTTAGAGAGTTCAAACATTTCAGCCAATCGTATGAATGGAAATCGGCAGACAAGCTGCAGACGTTCCGACGGAACGAGAGAGTCATCTATCAACCATCGAACAGACAGGTCATGTCACTCTCCGGACGAGATATGAAGAAGTTTATTTTTGAATTGTGCGCGACATGTAAACATCAGTAACTGACATACACTAACCTAAATACTACACAAGCATTAACGAGTGCACTGTGCGGAGTGAATAATATTTAAATACGATCAGTGTACAATATCGATCGTATTTACGAGTGTTGTGCAAAAAATAAAAACAGGGAGTACAATACTTTTTATTAATTAACAATGAAACAGAAATAAAATTTTCTGTAAATACTTAATGTTGATATACTACGCAAGTCAGTAATAGCGAAGTATCATAAATGATGATGGAATTTATCAGAATTAATGAAAGTATTAATTCGCAATTGTTAACATGTTAAATAAATATTTTCATTATTTTTCATAATTAAAAGATTCACGATTAAAGTACTTATCACAAAATACGAGCAATATAAATAGTCGCTCAATTGACTAACGTTGTTTTTTTGATTTTCTCTATTTGAAAATAAATATTTTAACTTTTATGCGAAAGAGTATTATATGATACTGATAATTACACATCAGAACTATTATAAATCATATGTATATGCTTAGATTAAGAAGAAATAAATATTCAAGATAACTAACTCTAATAACAGTTTACGTGATGAGATAACCTTAAAATCATAACCGTAACTTGCCACCTTCTTTGTCACAAGTCTGTTCCCATGTAATCCAAAACCAGATGAAAACAATAACAAGAGTTTTTTTAATAACTTTTTCTCTTGCAAGTAAATAATTCCCACAGTGAATTATTAAAATATAGTAATACATTTCAGTAGTGCAAGCCAACGCACTTGTTGATTGTCAAATAAATACTGTAAACGGCGTACGAATTCCCGCGTACGATAATACCATAACTATCTGCTATATGGTACTAATTTTCTATTTTTATATTTGTTTGTTTGTTTTTTATTTACTGTTCAATTGATATCATTGTAAATGCCACATCTTGTACCTGGCATCATGCTACTTAAAAGAACCACACGAACATGGTAATTAACTGATATAAGAGGACATAACCTCTCAAATTAAAACTATTGTATAACCAACAGGGTTACCAGCCTTGAGGCTAAGGAGAGTCTTATTTTAAATTTTGTTCATTGTAATTATTATCAGTAAAATTATTAGTAACTGATTGTCAATTTTAAAAGATTTTATAACATCATTAACCGTTAATAAACCTCTGCATTTTATTACCAGTGGAAAAAGAGTATTATTTCAAACTTAAATTAATTCATTTATTAATAGTCAGTTCTACCAAAAGGTGGCGGAAGAATTCAAATACAACTCATAACTTTATTTAGCTATTATATCATTTTATTGTGCATGCTAGTCACATTGGATATTCAACCAGAATATCTACTTGTATATGTAGTGTGTGTATTTCAGCTGAGCAGTCACCGAACAGAACTACAATATCCACGTGTGGTAAGTGGGGGAGGTTACTAACGGAGTGCGAGAAATATTTTTAATTAAAGAAGTGGACCATCGATACCCACATATTTGTCAATTACAATCAAACTAATAATAATAGTTATAATTTGAACATTTTATCAAACAACATTATTGTAGATACCGGTGCGTATCTGCAAGCAACACCATTACACTACTATATCACTTAGTATCTTCAGAATAAATTATATTACAACGTGACGAACCCAACGTGGGGCTCGACTTAATAAGACCCCACTATATATACACATCCAGCATCAAGAACGTATACACCTCTAGAAAACGTACTATAACCAATAATCTAATAACCCCAATCCGTCAAGAGACTGCAAGTACATTGCCAGCGACAAGATGTCAGGACTCACAAGAAAACAGCAGGAAACCCAAACAGAAGGGAGCAGACCTGAAGAACTAATATTACCAGGAGGTATGAGCACCATGGAACACATGGAAATGGTGAAGACAGCGATGAAGGAGGCTTTAAAGAAAACCCATAAATTAATAGATGAAAACATCCAATCATTAAAGGAAGACAACCGATTATTCATCGAAAAATTAAGAAGAGAGAGGGAACAGAGGGAACAATCCAACCCGAAGATAGATGACAAACAAATGGAGATTGAAGAAGTACCTGAAAATAAAAACATGGAACAAGCGAATCCAGAGCCTAAAGATAGTGGAGAAAAGAAGATCCAAATAATTAAAGAAAAGGAAGAGGTGAAGATGGAAGAAAGAAGAACCATATGCCCAAGGAAGGCAAGAATTACAAAAGAATTAATTGAAATGACTAGAAATGGTCTGATTAATATGGTCAACTTACCAATCGTCAACCATAAAGAAGGGACCTTCAGGAAGGAGTATTGCAGGAGTTTCAAGACAATGGACGAAGAGGAAGATTATGTAACAGCGAAGAAGAAGATGACCAACAAAGCATTTCAACCACGGATTTCAAAAAGGAGAGTGAGATATTTTAAGAAAAAGGAAGGCTATCAAGAGAAATAGGACCGGATTATCGAAGGATATGCCAGAGAAATCAGAGAACTGAGGAAGAAGAGGAGCCAATTAACGGAAGGACCAAATCAGAAGGTAGATGACGGTCAAACAGCATTGAGGGAATTACCAAACGTCAATACTTACGACAACCAAGAGAACCATAGACACAAATACATTGAAGAGAGAGAGAAAAAGAAGACAGAAGAATGGAAGGCAGACACAGCCCTAATAGCTTTCAAATGGAAAAACCAGATGATAGCCCGATATATGTCAAGAACGGACAGGAGTATGGACACTGGAGAAGTCCGAACGACAAGAAGAGAGGACAGCGATGATTATGGTTAAAATGAATAAAAAATACACTGAATTATGGGACCGACTATTATGATAACCAGTAATGCTTACAGCCAAGTTTCAATGAAACGATATATCGGCGATTAAGATATAAGACTAAAAGTGAAAAAATAGCGATGAAAATTATTTTGTTATGGATATTATGTAAAAGATGAAAATATTTGTTATGAAGATGAAATGAAAATTGAAAACATACTTGTGAATATAACTGTTGACTATGTAAAAGATGAAAAATGAAATGTGGTCATGAAGATTATTGTTTATTAAAAAGTGAAAGATAAAAGTATGATTATGAAAATAAATGTTGACTAAAGAAGAAAGGATTTAATATTGCTATGAAGATTATTATGTGTTTATATTAAATGAGAAGTAACTGTATAACTATGTAATGAACATTGAATATATTGTAATTTTATAATGTGAAAAAATATGCTCCCAAAGAATTTATGTAGAGGATTCAGAACATTGTATTTATAAATAATAGAGTACTAATAAAGAAGAAAAGAACTATACGAGACTGACGCACTCCATCTTAGGCACAATTATTTCCAAGAGCCACGTCAACAAGTAACTGTTAACGTCTCACCCGTACTATAAAAAAGAAAGGTACAATACGAGGCCGACACACGACAACTATGGCACAATTAATTCCAAGAGCCACGTCAACCAGTAAAAATTAACATCACACCCGTACTATAAAAGAGGAGAAGTAATATACGAGAAAGACAACTTACATCCCTGGCACAATTAATTCCAAGAGCCACGTCAACCAGTAAATTTTAACATCATACCCGTACTACAAATGAAGAAAGAAGGAGCAAATAAGAAGTTGGAGGAGCAAAACTAAATAAATATCATTGATGTAGACAAGCAACCACACACAACCACATTGATTTCTAGTGTATTTTACTAGAGAAAAGCCAATACCACATGGACTATATACCAACTAAAACCATGAGAAAGGAGAAAAAATAAATGTATTTATGAATTATATCTAGAGGAATAAACCCTGAAATGAAGAATATGACGAGATGACGTTTAATGTGATACAAAATGAAGAGATTAATCGATGATGAAGAAGAATGAAGAGTAATATACTAACGAAGATAATCATGAGAGTATACCAGTGATGAAATGTAAAACAAACTATCCCTATAATATGTGAAGAATTTAGTCGAGTTGGATCAAGAAAAAGAGAGTATAACAATGTATAAACCGCAGATGCGTGAGTTAATCCCAAGGATATTTATTATTTGTCGGAAGAACGACCACTATTATTATATTTTTGATGATTTGAGATGAATTGACTGATGAATAATGCCAGCAATCATTTATTATTATTGATGGAGATGATGTGCCTCCATATTTATTGAAGTTAGTATGGCCAGTAGAGTTGAATAGCCAAAGTGAGCCGCTCTGAACTGCCCCAGCTAAGCTTATGTTAGGGAATTAGGGAACTAAATAAACAAGGGAGACAATTACATAGAGAAGAAATAATTATGATTCAAATAGAAGGAAGTGAAGGGATATATGTAAAAAACATGTGAATCGACATGGAAACGTACAACAATTGATGAATTCTTCAATGAAAAATAAGTATAATGATTTAGAATTAATCAATTCTTATAGGAAGGCATATGTAACATTTCCAAATATGGTAGTTACATAAAATAAGCTAATATAACGTCAAGTAACAGAAAAGCATGAAAGTATTTCTAGATAAATAAACCTATGTGAATAAAAGTGTGTATCTACAGATATATTAGTATAAAAATCCAACGATGAGGAAGAAAGTGTTAACATAGCAGCATCAAATACGAAATGAAAAAACTAAATGACCATGATGGTGGAATCCGAATGTAAACAAACAATAAGGAGCAAGTTATTTATACAAAATGCAACATACAAACTTGTTTAAAAGTAGATAAAAATGTTATCAAGGATCAGAAGAATGTCTGATACTACTTTGGAAATATAAATCAAGTGTAGCAATAATAATTTAATTATTGTTTTAACAAAAATAACTGAATACCATGCTATGACATAATGTAAACAAACCCATTACTAGAAATTGAAGGGTTCTCAGATAGCTAAAAGCTAACAAATATATGAAGGGAATTAGGTACTATAAGTGTACACTAATTGCATTTATTACATAATATACCTTGTATAGAAAAAACCATAAGTAAAATGACAATTGTAAGAAAAGAGATAGGAGGGTACTGAAACCATGTAAATAGTATATGAAATATAGCCCTGTACATATACTCAAGTACAAATTCGTGTAAATAGACGTTTCTATTATTATTAGGTTACAATATCAGTGTTATTAGATAAGAAAAATTAGTTTTAAGTACAATTGTGAATAATCAAATATGGACGCCCAAAGACGCCATAACTAGATATTGTTTGGGTAACAATTATTCCCAAATTTTGTATTAAACAAGTTGAGATATAGACTCAGATCGTTTAATTAAAAGTGTTTTAGTGTAAATAATTAACTTTGGTGTAATAAACTTATTAAATATAAGATGCACCATAAAAATCGATAAAATCGTTATAGTGATTTTAATGGACGGATTATAATCTTGTTTGGACTTTAATTAAAGCGCAGGATGTCCGCAATTTATTGACACTAACCGTTTAACGATAAGACAAATATTAAGAAAGTTATTACGATTTTAAACTTTCTAATTATTTTTTGTACCAGTGCTGACGTCATATAATCTCCAACGCAAACGCCAAAATTGGTAAAAAATTAAAAATTTTAAGAAAATAAAGTACTTTGGGTTAGAGAGTTCAAACATTTCAGCCAATCGTATGAATGGAAATCGGCAGACAAGCTGCAGACGTTCCGACGGAACGAGAGAGTCATCTATCAACCATCGAACAGACAGGTCATGTCACTCTCCGGACGAGATATGAAGAAGTTTATTTTTGAATTGTGCGCGACATGTAAACATCAGTAACTGACATACACTAACCTAAATACTACACAAGCATTAACGAGTGCACTGTGCGGAGTGAATAATATTTAAATACGATCAGTGTACAATATCGATCGTATTTACGAGTGTTGTGCAAAAAATAAAAACAGGGAGTACAATACTTTTTATTAATTAACAATGAAACAGAAATAAAATTTTCTGTAAATACTTAATGTTGATATACTACGCAAGTCAGTAATAGCGAAGTATCATAAATGATGATGGAATTTATCAGAATTAATGAAAGTATTAATTCGCAATTGTTAACATGTTAAATAAATATTTTCATTATTTTTCATAATTAAAAGATTCACGATTAAAGTACTTATCACAAAATACGAGCAATATAAATAGTCGCTCAATTGACTAACGTTGTTTTTTTGATTTTCTCTATTTGAAAATAAATATTTTAACTTTTATGCGAAAGAGTATTATATGATACTGATAATTACACATCAGAACTATTATAAATCATATGTATATGCTTAGATTAAGAAGAAATAAATATTCAAGATAACTAACTCTAATAACAGTTTACGTGATGAGATAACCTTAAAATCATAACCGTAACTTGCCACCTTCTTTGTCACAAGTCTGTTCCCATGTAATCCAAAACCAGATGAAAACAATAACAAGAGTTTTTTTAATAACTTTTTCTCTTGCAAGTAAATAATTCCCACAGTGAATTATTAAAATATAGTAATACATTTCAGTAGTGCAAGCCAACGCACTTGTTGATTGTCAAATAAATACTGTAAACGGCGTACGAATTCCCGCGTACGATAATACCATAACTATCTGCTATATGGTACTAATTTTCTATTTTTATATTTGTTTGTTTGTTTTTTATTTACTGTTCAATTGATATCATTGTAAATGCCACATCTTGTACCTGGCATCATGCTACTTAAAAGAACCACACGAACATGGTAATTAACTGATATAAGAGGACATAACCTCTCAAATTAAAACTATTGTATAACCAACAGGGTTACCAGCCTTGAGGCTAAGGAGAGTCTTATTTTAAATTTTGTTCATTGTAATTATTATCAGTAAAATTATTAGTAACTGATTGTCAATTTTAAAAGATTTTATAACATCATTAACCGTTAATAAACCTCTGCATTTTATTACCAGTGGAAAAAGAGTATTATTTCAAACTTAAATTAATTCATTTATTAATAGTCAGTTCTACCAAAAGGTGGCGGAAGAATTCAAATACAACTCATAACTTTATTTAGCTATTATATCATTTTATTGTGCATGCTAGTCACATTGGATATTCAACCAGAATATCTACTTGTATATGTAGTGTGTGTATTTCAGCTGAGCAGTCACCGAACAGAACTACAATATCCACGTGTGGTAAGTGGGGGAGGTTACTAACGGAGTGCGAGAAATATTTTTAATTAAAGAAGTGGACCATCGATACCCACATATTTGTCAATTACAATCAAACTAATAATAATAGTTATAATTTGAACATTTTATCAAACAACATTATTGTAGATACCGGTGCGTATCTGCAAGCAACACCATTACACTACTATATCACTTAGTATCTTCAGAATAAATTATATTACAACGTGACGAACCCAACGTGGGGCTCGACTTAATAAGACCCCACTATATATACACATCCAGCATCAAGAACGTATACACCTCTAGAAAACGTACTATAACCAATAATCTAATAACCCCAATCCGTCAAGAGACTGCAAGTACATTGCCAGCGACAAGATGTCAGGACTCACAAGAAAACAGCAGGAAACCCAAACAGAAGGGAGCAGACCTGAAGAACTAATATTACCAGGAGGTATGAGCACCATGGAACACATGGAAATGGTGAAGACAGCGATGAAGGAGGCTTTAAAGAAAACCCATAAATTAATAGATGAAAACATCCAATCATTAAAGGAAGACAACCGATTATTCATCGAAAAATTAAGAAGAGAGAGGGAACAGAGGGAACAATCCAACCCGAAGATAGATGACAAACAAATGGAGATTGAAGAAGTACCTGAAAATAAAAACATGGAACAAGCGAATCCAGAGCCTAAAGATAGTGGAGAAAAGAAGATCCAAATAATTAAAGAAAAGGAAGAGGTGAAGATGGAAGAAAGAAGAACCATATGCCCAAGGAAGGCAAGAATTACAAAAGAATTAATTGAAATGGCTAGAAATGGTCTGATTAATATGGTCAACTTACCAATCGTCAACCATAAAGAAGGGACCTTCAGGAAGGAGTATTGCAGGAGTTTCAAGACAATGGACGAAGAGGAAGATTATGTAACAGCGAAGAAGAAGATGACCAACAAAGCATTTCAACCACGGATTTCAAAAAGGAGAGTGAGATATTTTAAGAAAAAGGAAGGCTATCAAGAGAAATAGGACCGGATTATCGAAGGATATGCCAGAGAAATCAGAGAACTGAGGAAGAAGAGGAGCCAATTAACGGAAGGACCAAATCAGAAGGTAGATGACGGTCAAACAGCATTGAGGGAATTACCAAACGTCAATACTTACGACAACCAAGAGAACCATAGACACAAATACATTGAAGAGAGAGAGAAAAAGAAGACAGAAGAATGGAAGGCAGACACAGCCCTAATAGCTTTCAAATGGAAAAACCAGATGATAGCCCGATATATGTCAAGAACGGACAGGAGTATGGACACTGGAGAAGTCCGAACGACAAGAAGAGAGGACAGCGATGATTATGGTTAAAATGAATAAAAAATACACTGAATTATGGGACCGACTATTATGATAACCAGTAATGCTTACAGCCAAGTTTCAATGAAACGATATATCGGCGATTAAGATATAAGACTAAAAGTGAAAAAATAGCGATGAAAATTATTTTGTTATGGATATTATGTAAAAGATGAAAATATTTGTTATGAAGATGAAATGAAAAATGAAAACATACTTGTGAATATAACTGTTGACTATGTAAAAGATGAAAAATGAAATGTGGTCATGAAGATTATTGTTTATTAAAAAGTGAAAGATAAAAGTATGATTATGAAAATAAATGTTGACTAAAGAAGAAAGGATGTAATATTGCTATGAAGATTATTATGTGTTTATATTAAATGAGAAGTAACTGTATAACTATGTAATGAACATTGAATATATTGTAATTTTATAATGTGAAAAAATATGCTCCCAAAGAATTTATGTAGAGGATTCAGAACATTGTATTTATAAATAATAGAGTACTAATAAAGAAGAAAAGAACTATACGAGATTGACGCACTCCATCTTAGGCACAATTATTTCCAAGAGCCACGTCAACAAGTAACTGTTAACGTCTCACCCGTACTATAAAAAAGAAAGGTACAATACGAGGCCGACACACGACAACTATGGCACAATTAATTCCAAGAGCCACGTCAACCAGTAAAAATTAACATCACACCCGTACTATAAAAGAGGAGAAGTAATATACGAGAAAGACAACTTACATCCCTGGCACAATTAATTCCAAGAGCCACGTCAACCAGTAAATTTTAACATCATACCCGTACTACAAATGAAGAAAGAAGGAGCAAATAAGAAGTTGGAGGAGCAAAACTAAATAAATATCATTGATGTAGACAAGCAACCACACACAACCACATTGATTTCTAGTGTATTTTACTAGAGAAAAGCCAATACCACATGGACTATATACCAACTAAAACCATGAGAAAGGAGAAAAAATAAATTTATTTATGAATTATATCTAGAGGAATAAACCCTGAAATGAAGAATATGATGAGATGACGTTTAATGTGATACAAAATGAAGAGATTAATCGATGATGAAGAAGAATGAAGAGTAATATACTAACGAAGATAATCATGAGAGTATACCAGTGATGAAATGTAAAACAAACTATCCCTATAATATGTGAAGAATTTAGTCGAGTTGGATCAAGAAAAAGAGAGTATAACAATGTATAAACCGCAGATGCGTGAGTTAATCCCAAGGATATTTATTATTTGTCGGAAGAACGACCACTATTATTATATTTTTGATGATTTGAGATGAATTGACTGATGAATAATGCCAGCAATCATTTATTATTATTGATGGAGATGATGTGCCTCCATATTTATTGAAGTTAGTATGGCCAGTGGAGTTGAATAGCCAAAGTGAGCCGCTCTGAACTGTCCCAGCTAAGCTTATGTTAGGGAATTAGGGAACTAAATAAACAAGGCAGACAATTACATAGAGAAGAAATAATTATGATTCAAATAGAAGGAAGTGAAGGGATATATGTAAAAAACATGTGAATTGACATGGAAACGTACAACAATTGATGAATTCTTCAATGAAAAATAAGTATAATGATTCAGAATTAATCAATTCTTATAGGAAGGCATATGTAACGTTACCAAATATGGTAGTTACATAAAATAAGATAATATAACGTCAAGTAACAGAAAAGCATGAAAGTATTTCTAGATAAATAAACCTATGTGAATAAAAGTGTGTATCTACAGATATATTAGTATAAAAATCCAACGATGAGGAAGAAAGTGTTAACATAGCAGCATCAAATACGAAATGAAAAAACTAAATGACCATGATGGTGGAATCCGAATGTAAACAAACAATAAGGAGCAAGTTATTTATACAAAATGCAACATACAAACTTGTTTAAAAGTAGATAAAAATGTTATCAAGGATCAGAAGAATGTCTGATACTACTTTGGAAATATAAATCAAGTGTAGCAATAATAATTTAATTATTGTTTTAACAAAAATAACTGAATACCATGCTATGACATAATGTAAACAAACCCATTACTAGAAATTGAAGGGTTCTCAGATAGCTAAAAGCTAACAAATATATGAAGGGAATTAGGTACTATAAGTGTACACTAATTGCATTTATTACATAATATACCTTGTATAGAAAAAACCATAAGTAAAATGACAATTGTAAGAAAAGAGATAGGAGGGTACTGAAACCATGTAAATAGTATATGAAATATAGCCCTGTACATATACTCAAGTACAAATTCGTGTAAATAGACGTTTCTACTATTATTAGGTTACAATATCAGTGTTATTAGATAAGAAAAATTAGTTTTAAGTACAATTGTGAATAATCAAATATGGACGCCCAAAGACGCCATAACTAGATATTGTTTGGGTAACAATTATTCCCAAATTTTGTATTAAACAAGTTGAGATATAGACTCAGATCGTTTAATTAAAAGTGTTTTAGTGTAAATAATTAAGTTTGGTGTAATAAACTTATTAAATATAAGATGCACCATAAAAATCGATAAAATCGTTATAGTGATTTTAATGGACGGATTATAATCTTGTTTGGACTTTAATTAAAGCGCAGGATGTCCGCAATTTATTGACACTAACCGTTTAACGATAAGACAAATATTAAGAAAGTTATTACGATTTTAAACTTTCTAATTATTTTTTGTACCAGTGCTGACGTCATATAATCTCCAACGCAAACGCCAAAATTGGTAAAAAATTAAAAATTTTAAGAAAATAAAGTACTTTGGGTTAGAGAGTTCAAACATTTCAGCCAATCGTATGAATGGAAATCGGCAGACAAGCTGCAGACGTTCCGACGGAACGAGAGAGTCATCTATCAACCATCGAACAGACAGGTCATGTCACTCTCCGGACGAGATATGAAGAAGTTTATTTTTGAATTGTGCGCGACATGTAAACATCAGTAACTGACATACACTAACCTAAATACTACACAAGCATTAACGAGTGCACTGTGCGGAGTGAATAATATTTAAATACGATCAGTGTACAATATCGATCGTATTTACGAGTGTTGTGCAAAAAATAAAAACAGGGAGTACAATACTTTTTATTAATTAACAATGAAACAGAAATACAATTTTCTATAAATACTTAATTTTGATATACTACGCAAGTCAGTAATAGCGAAGTATCATAAATGATGATGGAATTTATCAGAATTAATGAAAGTATTAATTCGCAATTGTTAACATGTTAAATAAATATTTTAATTATTTTCCATAATTAAAAGATTCACGATTAAAGTACTTATCACAAAATACGAGCAATATAAATAGTCGCTCAATTGACTAACGTTGTTTTTTTGATTTTCTCTATTTGAAAATAAATATTTTAACTTTTATGCGAAAGAGTATTATATGATACTGATAATTACACATCAGAACTATTATAAATCATATGTATATGCTTAGATTAAGAAGAAATAAATATTCAAGATAACTAACTCTAATAACAGTTTACGTGATGAGATAACCTTAAAATCATAACCGTAACTTGCCACCTTCTTTGTCACAAGTCTGTTCTCATGTAATCCAAAACCAGATGAAAACAATAACAAGAGTTTTTTTAATAACTTTTTCTCTTGCAAGTAAATAATTCCCACAGTGAATTATTAAAATATAGTAATACATTTCAGTAGTGCAAGCCAACGCACTTGTTGATTGTCAAATAAATACTGTAAACGGCGTACGAATTCCCGCGTACGATAATACCATAACTATCTGTTATATGGTACTAATTTTCTATTTTTATATTTGTTTGTTTGTTTTTTATTTACTGTTCAATTGATATCATTGTAAATGCCACATCTTGTACCTGGCATCATGCTACTTAAAAGAACAACACGAACATGGTAATTAACTGATATAAGAGGACATAACCTCTCAAATTAAAACTATTGTATAACCAACAGGGTTACCAGCCTTGAGGCTAAGGAGAGTCTTATTTTAAATTTTGTTCATTGTAATTATTATCAGTAAAATTATTAGTAACTGATTGTCAATTTTAAAAGATTTTATAACATCATTAACCGTTAATAAACCTCTGCATTTTATTACCAGTGGAAAAAGAGTATTATTTCAAACTTAAATTAATTCATTTATTAATAGTCAGTTCTACCAAAAGGTGGCGGAAGAATTCAAATACAACTCATAACTTTATTTAGCTATTATATCATTTTATTGTGCATGCTAGTCACATTGGATATTCAACCAGAATATCTACTTGTATATGTAGTGTGTGTATTTCAGCTGAGCAGTCACCGAACAGAACTACAATATCCACGTGTGGTAAGTGGGGGAGGTTACTAACGGAGTGCGAGAAATATTTTTAATTAAAGAAGTGGACCATCGATACCCACATATTTGTCAATTACAATCAAACTAATAATAATAGTTATAATTTGAACATTTTATCAAACAACATTATTGTAGATACCGGTGCGTATCTGCAAGCAACACCATTACACTACTATATCACTTAGTATCTTTAGAATAAATTATATTACAACGTGACGAACCCAACGTGGGGCTCGACTTAATAAGACCCCACTATATCTACACATCCAGCATCAAGAACGTATACACCTCTAGAAAACGTACTATAACCAATAATCTAATAACCCCAATCCGTCAAGAGACTGCAAGTACATTGCCAGCGACAAGATGTCAGGACTCACAAGAAAACAGCAGGAAACCCAAACAGAAGGGAGCAGACCTGAAGAACTAATATTACCAGGAGGTATGAGCACCATGGAACTCATGGAAATGGTGAAGACAGCGATGAAGGAGGCTTTAAAGAAAACCCATAAATTAATAGATGAAAACATCCAATCATTAAAGGAAGACAACCGATTATTCATCGAAAAATTAAGAAGAGAGAGGGAACAGAGGGAACAATCCAACCCGAAGATAGATGACAAACAAATGGAGATTGAAGAAGTACCTGAAAATAAAAACATGGAACAAGCGAATCCAGAGCCTAAAGATAGTGGAGAAAAGAAGATCCAAATAATTAAAGAAAAGGAAGAGGTGAAGATGGAAGAAAGAAGAACCATATGCCCAAGGAAGGCAAGAATTACAAAAGAATTAATTGAAATGACTAGAAATGGTCTGATTAATATGGTCAACTTACCAATCGTCAACCATAAAGAAGGACCTTCAGGAAGGAGTATTGCAGGAGTTTCAAGACAATGGACGAAGAGGAAGATTATGTAACAGCGAAGAAGAAGATGACCAACAAAGCATTTCAACCACGGATTTCAAAAAGGAGAGTGAGATATTTTAAGAAAAAGGAAGGCTATCAAGAGAAATGGGACCGGATTATCGAAGGATATGCCAGAGAAATCAGAGAACTGAGGAAGAAGAAGAGCCAATTAACGGAAGGACCAAATCAGAAGGTAGATGACGGTCAAACAGCATTGAGGGAATTACCAAATGTCAATACTTACGACAACCAAGAGAACCATAGACACAAATACATTGAAGAGAGAGAGAAAAAGAAGACAGAAGAATGGAAGGCAGACACAGCCCTAATAGCTTTCAAATGGAAAAACCAGATGATAGCCCGATATATGTCAAGAACGGACAGGAGTATGGACACTGGAGAAGTCCGAACGACAAGAAGAGAGGACAGCGATGATTATGGTTAAAATGAATAAAAAATACACTGAATTATGGGACCGACTATTATGATAACCAGTAATGCTTACAGCCAAGTTTCAATGAAACGATATATCGGCGATTAAGATATAAGACTAAAAGTGAAAAAATAGCGATGAAAATTATTTTGTTATGGATATTATGTAAAAGATGAAAATATTTGTTATGAAGATGAAATGAAAAATGAAAACATACTTGTGAATATAACTGTTGACTATGTAAAAGATGAAAAATGAAATGTGGTCATGAAGATTATTGTTTATTAAAAAGTGAAAGATAAAAGTATGATTATGAAAATAAATGTTGACTAAAGAAGAAAGGATGTAATATTGCTATGAAGATTATTATGTGTTTATATTAAATGAGAAGTAACTGTATAACTATGTAATGAACATTGAATATATTGTAATTTTATAATGTGAAAAAATATGCTCCCAAAGAATTTATGTAGAGGATTCAGAACATTGTATTTATAAATAATAGAGTACTAATAAAGAAGAAAAGAACTATACGAGATTGACGCACTCCATCTTAGGCACAATTATTTCCAAGAGCCACGTCAACAAGTAACTGTTAACGTCTCACCCGTACTATAAAAAAGAAAGGTACAATACGAGGCCGACACACGACAACTATGGCACAATTAATTCCAAGAGCCACGTCAACCAGTAAAAATTAACATCACACCCGTACTATAAAAGAGGAGAAGTAATATACGAGAAAGACAACTTACATCCCTGGCACAATTAATTCCAAGAGCCACGTCAACCAGTAAATTTTAACATCATACCCGTACTACAAATGAAGAAAGAAGGAGCAAATAAGAAGTTGGAGGAGCAAAACTAAATAAATATCATTGATGTAGACAAGCAACCACACACAACCACATTGATTTCTAGTGTATTTTACTAGAGAAAAGCCAATACCACATGGACTATATACCAACTAAAACCATGAGAAAGGAGAAAAAATAAATTTATTTATGAATTATATCTAGAGGAATAAACCCTGAAATGAAGAATATGACGAGATGACGTTTAATGTGATACAAAATGAAGAGATTAATCGATGATGAAGAAGAATGAAGAGTAATATACTAACGAAGATAATCATGAGAGTATACCAGTGATGAAATGTAAAACAAACTATCCCTATAATATGTGAAGAATTTAGTCGAGTTGGATCAAGAAAAAGAGAGTATAACAATGTATAAACCGCAGATGCGTGAGTTAATCCCAAGGATATTTATTATTTGTCGGAAGAACGACCACTATTATTATATTTTTGATGATTTGAGATGAATTGACTGATGAATAATGCCAGCAATCATTTATTATTATTGATGGAGATGATGTGCCTCCATATTTATTGAAGTTAGTATGGCCAGTGGAGTTGAATAGCCAAAGTGAGCCGCTCTGAACTGTCCCAGCTAAGCTTATGTTAGGGAATTAGGGAACTAAATAAACAAGGCAGACAATTACATAGAGAAGAAATAATTATGATTCAAATAGAAGGAAGTGAAGGGATATATGTAAAAAACATGTGAATTGACATGGAAACGTACAACAATTGATGAATTCTTCAATGAAAAATAAGTATAATGATTCAGAATTAATCAATTCTTATAGGAAGGCATATGTAACGTTACCAAATATGGTAGTTACATAAAATAAGATAATATAACGTCAAGTAACAGAAAAGCATGAAAGTATTTCTAGATAAATAAACCTATGTGAATAAAAGTGTGTATCTACAGATATATTAGTATAAAAATCCAACGATGAGGAAGAAAGTGTTAACATAGCAGCATCAAATACGAAATGAAAAAACTAAATGACCATGATGGTGGAATCCGAATGTAAACAAACAATAAGGAGCAAGTTATTTATACAAAATGCAACATACAAACTTGTTTAAAAGTAGATAAAAATGTTATCAAGGATCAGAAGAATGTCTGATACTACTTTGGAAATATAAATCAAGTGTAGCAATAATAATTTAATTATTGTTTTAACAAAAATAACTGAATACCATGCTATGACATAATGTAAACAAACCCATTACTAGAAATTGAAGGGTTCTCAGATAGCTAAAAGCTAACAAATATATGAAGGGAATTAGGTACTATAAGTGTACACTAATTGCATTTATTACATAATATACCTTGTATAGAAAAAACCATAAGTAAAATGACAATTGTAAGAAAAGAGATAGGAGGGTACTGAAACCATGTAAATAGTATATGAAATATAGCCCTGTACATATACTCAAGTACAAATTCGTGTAAATAGACGTTTCTACTATTATTAGGTTACAATATCAGTGTTATTAGATAAGAAAAATTAGTTTTAAGTACAATTGTGAATAATCAAATATGGACGCCCAAAGACGCCATAACTAGATATTGTTTGGGTAACAATTATTCCCAAATTTTGTATTAAAAAGTTGAGATATAGACTCAGATCGTTTAATTAAAAGTGTTTTAGTGTAAATAATTAAGTTTGGTGTAATAAACTTATAAAATATAAGATGCACCATAAAAATCGATAAAATCGTTATAGTGATTTAAGTAATGGACGGATTATAATCTTGTCTGGACTTTAATTAAAGCGCAGGATGTCCGCAATTTATTGACACTAACCGTTTAACGATAAGACAAATATTAAGAAAGTTATTACGATTTTAAACTTTCTAATTATTTTTTGTACCAGTGCTGACGTCATATAATCTCCAACGCAAACGCCAAAATTGGTAAAAAATTAAAAATTTTAAGAAAATAAAGTACTTTGGGTTAGAGAGTTCAAACATTTCAGCCAATCGTATGAATGGAAATCGGCAGACAAGCTGCAGACGTTCCGACGGAACGAGAGAGTCATCTATCAACCATCGAACAGACAGGTCATGTCACTCTCCGGACGAGATATGAAGAAGTTTATTTTTGAATTGTGCGCGACATGTAAACATCAGTAACTGACATACACTAACCTAAATACTACACAAGCATTAACGAGTGGACTGTGCGGAGTGAATAATATTTAAATACGATCAGTGTACAATATCGATCGTATTTACGAGTGTTGTGCAAAAAATAAAAACAGGGAGTACAATACTTTTTATTAATTAACAATGAAACAGAAATACAATTTTCTATAAATACTTAATTTTGATATACTACGCAAGTCAGTAATAGCGAAGTATCATAAATGATGATGGAATTTATCAGAATTAATGAAAGTATTAATTCGCAATTGTTAACATGTTAAATAAATATTTTAATTATTTTCCATAATTAAAAGATTCACGATTAAAGTACTTATCACAAAATACGAGCAATATAAATAGTCGCTCAATTGACTAACGTTGTTTTTTTGATTTTCTCTATTTGAAAATAAATATTTTAACTTTTATGCGAAAGAGTATTATATGATACTGATAATTACACATCAGAACTATTATAAATCATATGTATATGCTTAGATTAAGAAGAAATAAATATTCAAGATAACTAACTCTAATAACAGTTTACGTGATGAGATAACCTTAAAATCATAACCGTAACTTGCCACCTTCTTTGTCACAAGTCTGTTCTCATGTAATCCAAAACCAGATGAAAACAATAACAAGAGTTTTTTTAATAACTTTTTCTCTTGCAAGTAAATAATTCCCACAGTGAATTATTAAAATATAGTAATACATTTCAGTAGTGCAAGCCAACGCACTTGTTGATTGTCAAATAAATACTGTAAACGGCGTACGAATTCCCGCGTACGATAATACCATAACTATCTGTTATATGGTACTAATTTTCTATTTTTATATTTGTTTGTTTGTTTTTTATTTACTGTTCAATTGATATCATTGTAAATGCCACATCTTGTACCTGGCATCATGCTACTTAAAAGAACAACACGAACATGGTAATTAACTGATATAAGAGGACATAACCTCTCAAATTAAAACTATTGTATAACCAACAGGGTTACCAGCCTTGAGGCTAAGGAGAGTCTTATTTTAAATTTTGTTCATTGTAATTATTATCAGTAAAATTATTAGTAACTGATTGTCAATTTTAAAAGATTTTATAACATCATTAACCGTTAATAAACCTCTGCATTTTATTACCAGTGGAAAAAGAGTATTATTTCAAACTTAAATTAATTCATTTATTAATAGTCAGTTCTACCAAAAGGTGGCGGAAGAATTCAAATACAACTCATAACTTTATTTAGCTATTATATCATTTTATTGTGCATGCTAGTCACATTGGATATTCAACCAGAATATCTACTTGTATATGTAGTGTGTGTATTTCAGCTGAGCAGTCACCGAACAGAACTACAATATCCACGTGTGGTAAGTGGGGGAGGTTACTAACGGAGTGCGAGAAATATTTTTAATTAAAGAAGTGGACCATCGATACCCACATATTTGTCAATTACAATCAAACTAATAATAATAGTTATAATTTGAACATTTTATCAAACAACATTATTGTAGATACCGGTGCGTATCTGCAAGCAACACCATTACACTACTATATCACTTAGTATCTTTAGAATAAATTATATTACAACGTGACGAACCCAACGTGGGGCTCGACTTAATAAGACCCCACTATATCTACACATCCAGCATCAAGAACGTATACACCTCTAGAAAACGTACTATAACCAATAATCTAATAACCCCAATCCGTCAAGAGACTGCAAGTACATTGCCAGCGACAAGATGTCAGGACTCACAAGAAAACAGCAGGAAACCCAAACAGAAGGGAGCAGACCTGAAGAACTAATATTACCAGGAGGTATGAGCACCATGGAACTCATGGAAATGGTGAAGACAGCGATGAAGGAGGCTTTAAAGAAAACCCATAAATTAATAGATGAAAACATCCAATCATTAAAGGAAGACAACCGATTATTCATCGAAAAATTAAGAAGAGAGAGGGAACAGAGGGAACAATCCAACCCGAAGATAGATGACAAACAAATGGAGATTGAAGAAGTACCTGAAAATAAAAACATGGAACAAGCGAATCCAGAGCCTAAAGATAGTGGAGAAAAGAAGATCCAAATAATTAAAGAAAAGGAAGAGGTGAAGATGGAAGAAAGAAGAACCATATGCCCAAGGAAGGCAAGAATTACAAAAGAATTAATTGAAATGACTAGAAATGGTCTGATTAATATGGTCAACTTACCAATCGTCAACCATAAAGAAGGACCTTCAGGAAGGAGTATTGCAGGAGTTTCAAGACAATGGACGAAGAGGAAGATTATGTAACAGCGAAGAAGAAGATGACCAACAAAGCATTTCAACCACGGATTTCAAAAAGGAGAGTGAGATATTTTAAGAAAAAGGAAGGCTATCAAGAGAAATGGGACCGGATTATCGAAGGATATGCCAGAGAAATCAGAGAACTGAGGAAGAAGAAGAGCCAATTAACGGAAGGACCAAATCAGAAGGTAGATGACGGTCAAACAGCATTGAGGGAATTACCAAATGTCAATACTTACGACAACCAAGAGAACCATAGACACAAATACATTGAAGAGAGAGAGAAAAAGAAGACAGAAGAATGGAAGGCAGACACAGCCCTAATAGCTTTCAAATGGAAAAACCAGATGATAGCCCGATATATGTCAAGAACGGACAGGAGTATGGACACTGGAGAAGTCCGAACGACAAGAAGAGAGGACAGCGATGATTATGGTTAAAATGAATAAAAAATACACTGAATTATGGGACCGACTATTATGATAACCAGTAATGCTTACAACCAAGTTTCAATGAAACGATATATCGGCGATTAAGATATAAGACTAAAAGTGAAAAAATAGCGATGAAAATTATTTTGTTATGGATATTATGTAAAAGATGAAAATAGTTGTTATGAAGATGAAATGAAAAATGAAAACATACTTGTGAATATAACTGTTGACTATGTAAAAGATGAAAAATGAAATGTGGTCATGAAGATTATTGTTTATTAAAAAGTGAAAGATAAAAGTATGATTATGAAAATAAATGTTGACTAAAGAAGAAAGGATGTAATATTGCTATGAAGATTATTATGTGTTTATATTAAATGAGAAGTAACTGTATAACTATGTAATGAACATTGAATATATTGTAATTTTATAATGTGAAAAAATATGCTCCCAAAGAATTTATGTAGAGGATTCAGAACATTGTATTTATAAATAATAGAGTACTAATAAAGAAGAAAAGAACTATACGAGACTGACGCACTCCATCTTAGGCACAATTATTTCCAAGAGCCACGTCAACAAGTAACTGTTAACATCTCACCCGTACTATAAAAAAGAAAGGTACAATACGAGGCCGACACACGACAACTATGGCACAATTAATTCCAAGAGCCACGTCAACCAGTAAAAATTAACATCACACCCGTACTATAAAAGAGGAGAAGTAATATACGAGAAAGACAACTTACATCCCTGGCACAATTAATTCCAAGAGCCACGTCAACCAGTAAATTTTAACATCATACCCGTACTACAAATGAAGAAAGAAGGAGCAAATAAGAAGTTGGAGGAGCAAAACTAAATAAATATCATTGATGTAGACAAGCAACCACACACAACCACATTGATTTCTAGTGTATTTTACTAGAGAAAAGCCAATACCACATGGACTATATACCAACTAAAACCATGAGAAAGGAGAAAAAATAAATGTATTTATGAATTATATCTAGAGGAATAAACCCTGAAATGAAGAATATGACGAGATGACGTTTAATGTGATACAAAATGAAGAGATTAATCGATGATGAAGAAGAATGAAGAGTAATATACTAACGAAGATAATCATGAGAGTATACCAGTGATGAAATGTAAAACAAACTATCCCTATAATATGTGAAGAATTTAGTCGAGTTGGATCAAGAAAAAGAGAGTATAACAATGTATAAACCGCAGATGCGTGAGTTAATCCCAAGGATATTTATTATTTGTCGGAAGAACGACCACTATTATTATATTTTTGATGATTTGAGATGAATTGACTGATGAATAATGCCAGCAATCATTTATTATTATTGATGGAGATGATGTGCCTCCATATTTATTGAAGTTAGTATGGCCAGTGGAGTTGAATAGCCAAAGTGAGCCGCTCTGAACTGTCCCAGCTAAGCTTATGTTAGGGAATTAGGGAACTAAATAAACAAGGCAGACAATTACATAGAGAAGAAATAATTATGATTCAAATAGAAGGAAGTGAAGGGATATATGTAAAAAACATGTGAATTGACATGGAAACGTACAACAATTGATGAATTCTTCAATGAAAAATAAGTATAATGATTCAGAATTAATCAATTCTTATAGGAAGGCATATGTAACGTTACCAAATATGGTAGTTACATAAAATAAGATAATATAACGTCAAGTAACAGAAAAGCATGAAAGTATTTCTAGATAAATAAACCTATGTGAATAAAAGTGTGTATCTACAGATATATTAGTATAAAAATCCAACGATGAGGAAGAAAGTGTTAACATAGCAGCATCAAATACGAAATGAAAAAACTAAATGACCATGATGGTGGAATCCGAATGTAAACAAACAATAAGGAGCAAGTTATTTATACAAAATGCAACATACAAACTTGTTTAAAAGTAGATAAAAATGTTATCAAGGATCAGAAGAATGTCTGATACTACTTTGGAAATATAAATCAAGTGTAGCAATAATAATTTAATTATTGTTTTAACAAAAATAACTGAATACCATGCTATGACATAATGTAAACAAACCCATTACTAGAAATTGAAGGGTTCTCAGATAGCTAAAAGCTAACAAATATATGAAGGGAATTAGGTACTATAAGTGTACACTAATTGCATTTATTACATAATATACCTTGTATAGAAAAAACCATAAGTAAAATGACAATTGTAAGAAAAGAGATAGGAGGGTACTGAAACCATGTAAATAGTATATGAAATATAGCCCTGTACATATACTCAAGTACAAATTCGTGTAAATAGACGTTTCTACTATTATTAGGTTACAATATCAGTGTTATTAGATAAGAAAAATTAGTTTTAAGTACAATTGTGAATAATCAAATATGGACGCCCAAAGACGCCATAACTAGATATTGTTTGGGTAACAATTATTCCCAAATTTTGTATTAAACAAGTTGAGATATAGACTCAGATCGTTTAATTAAAAGTGTTTTAGTGTAAATAATTAAGTTTGGTGTAATAAACTTATAAAATATAAGATGCACCATAAAAATCGATAAAATCGTTATAGTGATTTAAGTAATGGACGGATTATAATCTTGTCTGGACTTTAATTAAAGCGCAGGATGTCCGCAATTTATTGACACTAACCGTTTAACGATAAGACAAATATTAAGAAAGTTATTACGATTTTAAACTTTCTAATTATTTTTTGTACCAGTGCTGACGTCATATAATCTCCAACGCAAACGCCAAAATTGGTAAAAAATTAAAAATTTTAAGAAAATAAAGTACTTTGGGTTAGAGAGTTCAAACATTTCAGCCAATCGTATGAATGGAAATCGGCAGACAAGCTGCAGACGTTCCGACGGAACGAGAGAGTCATCTATCAACCATCGAACAGACAGGTCATGTCACTCTCCGGACGAGATATGAAGAAGTTTATTTTTGAATTGTGCGCGACATGTAAACATCAGTAACTGACATACACTAACCTAAGTACTACACAAGCATTAACGAGTGCACTGTGGGGAGTGAATAATATTTAAATACGATCAGTGTACAATATCGATCGTATTTACGAGTGTTGTGCAAAAAATAAAAACAGGGAGTACAATACTTTTTATTAATTAACAATGAAACAGAAATAAAATTTTCTGTAAATACTTAATGTTGATATACTACGCAAGTCAGTAATAGCGAAGTATCATAAATGATGATGGAATTTATCAGAATTAATGAAAGTATTAATTCGCAATTGTTAACATGTTAAATAAATATTTTAATTATTTTTCATAATTAAAAGATTCACGATTAAAGTACTTATCACAAAATACGAGCAATATAAATAGTCGCTCAATTGACTAACGTTGTTTTTTTGATTGTCTCTATTTGAAAATAAATATTTTAACTTTTATGCGAAAGAGTATTATATGATACTGATAATTACACATCAGAACTATTATAAATCATATGTATATGCTTAGATTAAGAAGAAATAAATATTCAAGATAACTAACTCTAATAACAGTTTACGTGATGAGATAACCTTAAAATCATAACCGTAACTTGCCACCTTCTTTGTCACAAGTCTGTTCTCATGTAATCCAAAACCAGATGAAAACAATAACAAGAGTTTTTTTAATAACTTTTTCTCTTGCAAGTAAATAATTCCCACAGTGAATTATTAAAATATAGTAATACATTTCAGTAGTGCAAGCCAACGCACTTGTTGATTGTCAAATAAATACTGTAAACGGCGTACGAATTCCCGCGTACGATAATACCATAACTATCTGTTATATGGTACTAATTTTCTATTTTTATATTTGTTTGTTTGTTTTTTATTTACTGTTCAATTGATATCATTGTAAATGCCACATCTTGTACCTGGCATCATGCTACTTAAAAGAACCACACGAACATGGTAATTAACTGATATAAGAGGACATAACCTCTCAAATTAAAACTATTGTATAACCAACAGGGTTACCAGCCTTGAGGCTAAGGAGAGTCTTATTTTAAATTTTGTTCATTGTAATTATTATCAGTAAAATTATTAGTAACTGATTGTCAATTTTAAAAGATTTTATAACATCATTAACTGTTAATAAACCTCTGCATTTTATTACCAGTGGAAAAAGAGTATTATTTCAAACTTAAATTAATTCATTTATTAATAGTCAGTTCTACCAAAAGGTGGCGGAAGAATTCAAATACAACTCATAACTTTATTTAGCTATTATATCATTTTATTGTGCATGCTAGTCACATTGGATATTCAACCAGAATATCTACTTGTATATGTAGTGTGTGTATTTCAGCTGAGCAGTCACCGAACAGAACTACAATATCCACGTGTGGTAAGTGGGGGAGGTTACTAACGGAGTGCGAGAAATATTTTAAATTAAAGAAGTGGACCATCGATACCCACATATTTGTCAATTACAATCAAACTAATAATAATAGTTATAATTTGAACATTTTATCAAACAACATTATTGTAGATACCGGTGCGTATCTGCAAGCAACACCACTACACTACTATACCTACACATCTATAATATTCAGTTATAGATTGGCGCTCGATCGCGGGGCAGAATTGATTGAAGATCACATTAAGAACGAATATATATACTGAATCTATAATAAAGAGTTACGTTATAATATACATTATCAAAAATAAAATTTCCTGTGCAAGTAGTAGTAATGTTTACAAACATAGCCTCTGAGGATACCGATATATTCAGTGAAATATACGTCAGGTGAATTGAAACAATAAAAATACATTAGAACTGCTTGCAGAAGAAATTATATTTGATAATTATATATAACATTATACAAAACTGTAAGAAACTGATCAAGTTTATTATACAGAAATTATGGAACAAAATAGTTATAACAAGTGGAGTTTACAAGATTTCCTGTTAAAAAAATACAGTTTTTAATTTCACAAAAACTTAAAATTTTACAAGTTTTGAGTGTAGCTTTCCACTGAACTCTTAATATATTATTTGATCTTTGTCTATTTATACTGGCACTCAATCAGATAGTGCACAACTCTTCACAAAACAAGAGCATAGAGCTAGTATGTAAACAGGCCTGGCTCCAGGCAGGGGCGAACCGTGCCACCGCCCAGGGTGGCAAATTTTAAAGGGAGGCAGATTCCGGGATGTTTAGTTTTGAAATTGAGGGAAAACTTAATATCCATATTATTATCGTCAGCAAAACACTGCAAAGTACTGACGTGGATGTAACAAAAGCTGTCAGTTTACTTGAAAATACAAGCATTTATTTCATGTCTGTCAGAAGTGACTTAAAATTTCAAAGCTATATAGTTGACGCTAAGGAACTAGCCACTAAATTGGACATTGAAAACCCAATAATCACAGGCTCAGCACAAGTACGAAGGAGAAAGATTAAAAGACAATTTGATTATGAGGGAAAAGACGAATTCATTGAAGATCCAGAGTTGCGGTACAAAGTCGTTTTAAAGTCATAGATATTACCATTTGTGCTTTAAGTGAAAGAGTCCAATAGATTAAGAGTCACAGTAAACTTTTTGACTTCCTGTACGATGTGAGTAAAGTCAGAGACATGTCACCTGAAGTCTTGTCAGCTAAGTGGACTAAATTGTGCAATGACTTAACTCATGGTGAATCAAAAGACATCAGTGCTATTGATTTAGAGGATGAACTTAAATTGGTTTCAACAATTGTAAAACCTGAAACCTAAAAGTACAAATGTTGGTGTCGCTCTAAGAACCTTGCTAACCTTACCTGTGACAGTGGCAAGCGGAGAAAGGACTTTTTCGAAACTCAAATTATTAAAACTTATCTCAGATCAAGTATATCCGAAACTTGTCTGAGTGGTCTGGTGACTACATCTATAGTACATCAATTAGCTGAATCACTTGATTACAACAAAGTCATAAAGGAGTTTGCCCGTGCAAAAGCTAGACGAGTATTTTTTAATTAAGATATATGATACAGTACTTTTGTTATATTTCAATCATAATGAATTGTAGTTACTATTTTAATTTTAAGTCATCACATAGGCATACAGTTTTATTGCCTCACAATTCCTTGTATTGTCTCTACAATTTTTATTGTAGCCCTTCGCCGCATCGTAAACACAGAAAAGTTTTAGTTACTTGATAAACACAACAATGCAAACATTCCTAGTCATCATTTGAAGGCAAATCAAATCAACCTATTTTTAGAGTAGGTCTAGTGTGCGTGAATGTGTTCAGAGTTAAAATAGGGACGGGGGGCGGCACTCATAAATAATGCACAGGGCGGCAGAAGCGCTGGGGTCAGCCCTGTATGTAAATAAGTATTACCTAATATCCCTAATGCCAATAATACATCAGACTTATGTCAGAAATCATTTGCAACAAAATCAATAAAATTATAAAGTAATGGCTGAAATACTTTTGAATTTTATCGGTTTTACCATTCGATATAATTAAAATTACATTAAATTATGTACAGAAATGATACGTTAACAGAAATTATACGTTAACAATGTTGCTATGTTAATATTGTAGGTAATCGCCGTCTTGCGTCTACTAATGTGTCACGCAACGTAAACCTATTCGTTGCTATGTACGGGTATGTTCCCCTGTCTTTACTCTCTTAGGTCGTTTTAATTTACTTAATTATTTAAATATCTGAGATATTTGGAGTTGTGGGATATATTGATTTAATTAACTAATATTAATTTATCTCTCTCTAAAAAATATCAGTGTTAGTGTACTTGAAACTTAAATAATTAATGTGTTATTCTGTAATTTCGTTCAACCCTATTATACCTTGAAGAGAATTGTGTATAATTTTGTATTTTTACGCTCTCTCCTTGGTGTCGGAGAATTCCGCTATAAGCGCTGTAGTACCGGAGCAACGAAACTTAGAGGTTATTTCACTGTTTATGTTAACCAATTATTCTATACTTAGTCAGTTACTTTTTATTCCCAACTCATCAAATCATACTCCAAATGACAAGATTTTGCAACTATACAAAGGTTCTTTATTTGTTTACTTCTTCAACATTGAATAAGATATGTTCTAACTGACATACACATGGGCTATAGATTGCGTGAATCGATTATTGATCAGTCCGATACTTTATTTAGATTCGGTTATATAATGTGTTTTAATTTGTAATTAACTTAATTCAGGGTGTGAAGGTTCTTGTAACTGTGGGGAAGATTAAAAATACATAGATAAGAATGCAAGATTTACAAATTTGAAGTGTTGTGTAGTTAATATGATTTATGCAATAATAATTTACCAGACTAGAACGAAGCAAATCGTGTAGGCGGTTGATTGATAACTTTACTGTTCTGGATGATTATCCCGTACAATATTCTTTCTTCGGTTTAATAAAATGGAATTCTTGTCCTGTCCACCTCGGAAATACAGCTCTCTAGATTGATTTACAGCCCGATTGATGCTCCTTCTGCAATTCCTGGATCCAAATACGTTCTTCTCTCGGTTGAAGCAATTAGTGATGTTCCGTGTATTTATAAGATTATGATTTCCAGTGTAGTGTATATTATTGGTTGTGATACAGTTAATTCTTTATACTGGGTTTAATATATTATCAACTCCTTTCGGATATGGGACAATTCAAGTCCTTCCTTGTAGAACCCAGTTATTTATTTTTTATTGTGATTTCATACTATAGTCTTGTTTGGTTAAACTGTACTGGCAAGAGTCAAGAATATTATCATTAAAATTTTGTATTTTATAAGAGTATCCACTAATTTAGAATATTCCGATTATATTAGACATTTCTTAGGTTTTTTAATCTCATCACATTCAGATCATAAAAAGCAATAATTGAAAATCAACAACTTCTTCATTTCCTGTAGTCCATAGCAACCCGTTATTTTTCTTCCTTCTACATGTTTTGTATATAGTGTTTATTTCATATATTTTTTGTCTATTCCTTATTAATTTGCTATCATATCGGAATATAACTTTACCGATAGTTGGTTTATTATTTTCTACACATATTCTGCTGGTTTTTTGATATGAGCCTGTTTCTTTTATATTTACTACTTTTTCGATATCAAACGTTATCAATCGATATCATGGCATTGTGGCATTATCATAATTTGTATAAATTGATATGGTTTATTATATATCATTACTAATTTAATGTTTTTTCCTAGCTCTTCAAACCGTATTCATTAATTATTATTAATTTATGTACCTAACCTTTATGTTATGAGTGGTTATATAGTGTTTTTGGCTGTTAGGCCTTTTATTGTATACGGACCTACCTGTGTTTATAACTGGTAAACATCTATAGCCCTTTTACATAAATTCATACATATAATCAAATCTTAACTATTAACATTTACATAAACAATTATTCTTTTCATATCTAATGACAATTTTATCTTGACCTATGGATCACATATAAGACAATTGAAATCTATTAACGCTAACTAGCTGCTTCACACATCATTCTACAACAGTAATTGAATAATACATCTTGTTTCATTACCTTTCATTAACTCAACAAGTAATTGGTATAACATAACATAAACTTTATCATAACATTCGTTGTCACAAAATAATATCATTTAATTCAGAATCCTTACTTGCTATTGCTATAAGGTAAATTATTGTTTCATTTTTGTTTACTTTCATGGTCATTTACTTTGACAATTTCTGTACTATTCTACTTCTTACACTTCTCATCAGTATCACATTGATTTACTTTTCACTGAACATAGATCATTAACTATTATCTAACTTACAGGTTTGTTTATTCTCGTTATTTCTACCTTGCATCCTTATTTATCTTTATCTATAATTATAAATGTAATTATTAGACTTTTGTTTTATCATGGGGTTAGATATTGACCTGCTTATTATTTTGTTAATATAATATTTATGTAACATGGATGCCAGCATTTCTGTTGCGTTACAATATACATGTTAACATTTAACAGATTAAATCAATAGTTAAGAATATTAATACACTAAAAGATTGTGAATAAACTAAAAGAGGAAAATATGAACTAAATAATCTGCTGCAGTATCCAGTGTGTTGAACTTGGTTCTTAATTCATGTTACTGTAAACAACTGACAAAGAGACAATTTTAACAAAGAAGTGTAACTTTTCCAAATACCCAATTAATTTAAAATATTTGTAAAAACCAACAGTGTAGCAAGATTATAGATTTCTCATGCTCAGTGTTTGACTTCTTCTTTCATGTACTGGTATGTAAAACATTAAAATATTAGCCTATATAAACAATCTTGTATTGTATGAAGAGGCTTTATTTTATTATTACAGCTAGGCTATATTATTTATGAAATCTGATAAACATTCCTTGACTTTTCTACAATGGTTGACAAAAAAAGTTTAATAGCAGATATTTATAATATATAAGGTAATATCCTGTTACAAAAACCATATAATCAGAGTACTTACTAATGAAATACTTGTTAACTCAGACATGCGACCTTAACAAGTATCACTTTTGGCATGCATGGTGCCTTCAAATTCATCAGACTTTTTCCTTCTGACCCTCAATCTTATGGGCATTAACAGATTTTTTTTCAAAAGGTTTAGTAGACCAGTGCATCAACAGTGTTCTGGGTTCAACTGCCAGGAAGCATCACAACATCAAGATTAGCTTTTCAGCACCCAGCTCAAGTTACCTTGTGAAAAAATGAATATCTCACGTTACAATAAAAGACTGAAGCTAGCAGCCCACCCTGCCTTTCTCAATCCACTTTTTGGAGGTACAAAAAAACAAGTCTATTATTTATTATTATTACAGATATTTTCTTCTATATAAACATTGCCAGAGAAGATAACTACATTCATTTGTAACTACTTTCAATGCCTTCACACTTCATGTTTGCCAGCTGATTGATATACAACATATACAGACCACCCCCATCTATTTGGTCAAACCAGTATGCTTTTAAATATTTTAATATCGGGGGACCGAGCTTTGCTCGGTTTTGATATTTATTTATATATATACAGATTATTTTTACATTAAATTGTCTAGGATTTGTAAACATAAGCAGAAATTTGTAAACGTAAACAGAAACTATACGTGTATTGTATAAACATTTAAAATAATAGCAATTGCATTATACACATACAAAAAATACAAGTAAATAGAATAATACAAAATACAGTATAATACAAAAATAATACAAAATTATTGGAAAGTTATAGTAAAGTCTTCTAGTATTTCTAGTCTTCTAGTATTTAGTATTTATTTCCATAACATTTCGTGTATGGTGAGGATTTTCTGGTGGCAAAAGAACTTTTAAGCTGCTTCGTCTTTTTACTCTAGAAAATGCTACGTACATTCCATGCATAAAAACTGATATAAGTAAGTAGATACCAACGAATTCAAATGTTTGTCCTTGAGCTTTGTGGATGGTCATAGCAAAATCAGGTCTTACAGGGAACTGATGCCGTTGCATAGTACATCCAAGTTGATTTTTACTAGAATCTAATGTGATTCTTGGGATATGGACTTTTCAGCCTGCATTCTCTCCAGTGATAATCTTTGATTTAATAATATTGTTACACAACTCATTAACTATTAACCTTGTTCCATTGCATAGTCCTTCGGAGACACAAGAGCATTATTATTGTATTGTTTACAAGTTTCAGTTCATGTGGTGGTAGATCAGCCATTTCTACGGAATTCAGGAATGCAGAAGTAAATTCGAGACCTCCTTCTGGTTGATCTTTTGACAGAATCATAACTGTTATAAACTTTGCACTCTCCAGAAAGCTTTTCAAAAATTTCTGCATTAATTTTATTAACATCTTTATTATTGGTTCTAGTATAGCCTTGTCCTTCGTATCTTCATATCTGTTTTTAGCCAGTCTCCGAATACTTCTTCAGTAAGATTGCCGTTGGAAAGAATATCCTCTGGTAGTTCAATCTCATGCATAGCATTTACTGGCAAGTCTCCATTGCCAACTTTTAATAAATATTCAGCAAAGTCTCTTTGCTCTGGATTCACACGCATATTTTCTGTCAGTGAAAAGAAGTTAAAATGATGCCAAAAACTGTTTTTCATAATCGAAAGGTCTACCAACTCACTGCGGTTAGCACAAGGTTGAAGGGGCAAACATCGCCGGAAATCTCCTCCAAAGACAACAATCTTTCCACCAATGGCTATATTAGGATTTCCTATAGAACGAAGTAGTTGATCCATATTGTGTAATCCATATTTAGGTAACATACCCCACCCACCAACCCGAGCGTTTTACTCTATAATAAAACGTACCTTTCTGTTGTAAGTCACAAAGAAGCAAAAGCAACAGTTTCAAAAAACTCATAAATTATTATTAACTTTAGCTTACTAACAACCTTTTTCGAAATGTTTCAATACAATTCTTGAATTTTTTTGTTCATGACATGTCCGTGTATTAATGCTTACCTCAGAGAACACAGAAAACACAACAGCGTACAGGGAACACGTTATAAATTAAATTCAATCACTTTCTGCTACAGTTCGTTTCTTGATATATATATATATATATATATATATATATATATATAATTTATAATATAGTATTTAAAATTTATATTTATATTACCTCAAGATGTTATTTTTCCTTATTTGGAACATGTTTCGAGAGCTCCCATCCTTTCAGAAAGGCTGAGGATTGTTGACCTCAGCCTTTCTGAAAGGATGGGAGCATGGGAGCTCTCGAAACATGTTCCAAATAAGGAAAAATAACATCTTGAGGTAATATAAATATAAATTTTAAATACTTTATAAATTAAATACGTTATTGCTCACTTAATACTATTAGATAGGGTATACAATTATTGTTCGTCTCAACTCTTATTTTGTTTATTTACATTGAGTGCAACAGCTATTTATTCTTCTTCATATATAAACATATCGACACTGCACCGTTTGCATTTATCGACAGTTTCTGTAATTTATTTATCTGTACGTTAAGAAAGCTGGTTAGAAATTGCAGTTGCCTAGCAATAATTATAGTCCATTCAACTAAAGAAGATCGCTGACTTTCAAAGCCTGCCATTTCCACAAAAGTAGAGCCAAAAATTAAAGAAACACATAGTTATAATCGTCAATCGCTTTTCTTTAAGTGGTTTATATTTCAGAATTTTACAGCTAAGTGTTTTTTCACGGTAAAGCAATATTTAGAAAAAGTCACGGTTTTTTCATTGTTTTACCGTAACTGCCAATTTTATGAATTTATTTCTTAGTAAGTAATGCCTTGAAAAAATTTTCTTGTTCAAGGATTGTTGACCCACTCATTCTACACAACATGTAAACATTTCAAGTTCATATTTTTCTTTTTTTACTAGTTATTAATTTTTTTCTAAGATCATGTTTTCTCGTAATCTAGAAACGTTTAACAATCAAGTGTTATATCGTTTTGAAGCTTACAATACCAACAGGTTGGTTAAATTATTGAAATTAGTTTAAGATGCTTTGCTGAATTTTAACTGTGAGATAAGTTTAGAGCGAAAGGCCAAGCGACGCGTACAGTAACAGGCATGGCATAGTAGACCACAGCGCAGCAGGTCGGCCTCATAGCGCCAGTTAGGTGTGCTGAATGCAGGGGCCTTCCGTAAGTAGGGAATGCGTTTGTAATCTGTTTGCGGTAAGCCTATATTAACCTAACAAACGAGGCTTTTCAGCCTCCCTGTCGGAGATATGAATAAACTGCCGACATTTTTTTTATGATGCACTTTAAATATTTTTCCAACTTTAATTACCCGTGAAGTGCATTATGAATTTATTAAAGAAAGTAGTGATTCTTTCGTATGTTCTGGTGTCTGAATTATGTGTCCCAAAACATTGAAGTGACCAGAATTTATTTATTTTAAGACCTACGGCTACATAAACGTTTATATTTTTGTTAATGTCCTCAATAATATTTTAAATTATTGTTATGACTTTTTAACATTTTATATTTTATAACAATTAAAATTTCAACGTATTTTATGCGTTATAAAACAATTCAGGCAAAATAAAATTTCTTAAACATTCGAAAAATTGTACTACAATATTAATTACATAATTATATAGGCTACATACCACAACACAATGAAGGGTACTTAAGGTGATAGTGGCAAAGGTGTGATCCCCTCCAGAATTGAGTCATCGCCAATGTCCATGTCATCCTCTTCTGACTGAGGAAGTATTTCCCGTTATGTTTATGACGAACCGCTCTACTACTTCATCAAGGATTCCCTCTGCTTCCCAGGCTTCCTTAGTCAGCTTCTCCACGTGTCGCACGACGTCTGCCCACTCCTTTTCGCCGATTAGCCCAAACCCTTCATTTATCAAACGCTCCATTTCCATCAAAGTAAACTTTTTGTTGTTCCTTGCCACGTGTCCTTTTAACTGTGCCCATATCATTTCAATACAATTGAAATGGCAATGATAAGGAGGCAGTCGAATTATTTCGTGGCCATGACTTTTTGCCAGCTCGTCAATTTTGTAAATTGGAAATCTTGGCTTATGAGCCAAAACCATGTCTATTAATTCGCCTTTTTTGAGTTCTGGCCCTGCTTGCACTCCGTGTCTCTCCAACCACTCAATCATCGCAGATTTTTTTGACGACATTCTAGGCACTTTGTCTATTTGCACTGTGTGGTATGGAGCATTGTCCATAACTATTACTGAGTTTGGGTCAATGTTCGGCAATAGTCGCTCTTCAAACCACTTATAAATCTGTTATGGTCCATTTCTTCATGGTAGTCTCCTGTCTTCTTAGACCGAAACATAAGTAAAGCATTGGGAACAAAACCTTTTGATGTGCCAGCATGCAGGACAATAAGCCTGCCTCCTTTGCCGATTGGAACGGTCATTGTTCCTTCGAGAGTGTTGTCAGTCCATCCCTTACTTTCACTATGACTAGCATTCACCCATGTTTCATCAAGCCATATAATTTGTATAAAATCCTTTTGTTTAACACTGCTCAGATAACGGCAACACCAAGCAACGATGTCTTCCCTTTCCATCAAAACTTTTCTACCGTTTACTTCGGAATAATGGAATCCCAGATCGCGAAAAACTATCCAGAGAGAAGTTTTTGCACCGCTAAACAATCCTGTATTTGTCGCTGATACCAGCATTTTATCCAGTGTGGGGTGTTCACGACGTTTGTAATACCCGTAAACACATCTAAGCAGTCTAAGCACATCCTCTTGAAACGGGTCTAGTTCGGTAACTTTGGCCGCATGTTTTCTCTCTTTCCCAGGCGTCGAGACGGAGCTTTGGCCAGCTTTAACTGCTGCTGATTTTTCACGACACACTCGTGTCACTGTTGCAGTTCCAATTTGTAAAGCTCGTGCGGTCCTCTCCGCTATTTTGAAAAAGGTATTACAGGTTCACCAGTTTTTTCAAGGTATCATTTTCTTTTTTAAAAAACTCCCGGATACTCACGATCATTTCTCTTCCTTGACTCTTTATCGTACTTCCTTTCCGAAAAACAGTCTTCCCAGCACTTGTTGATGATAAACTTTCTTCGTCCTTGCCATCTCTAAGATTAAAAAATATAATTGAACAAAACACTTCAGCTATCTCAGACGACAACACTTTACAAAACAGAACACTCCACCAAACTAAAGTATGTTGGTATTTTGTGTATGTGGTGGGGTGTGTGATAGCGGTGACCTTATCATCAGGTTGTGGCACGCGGTAAGCAATTCGGCCTACATAATCAGAGGGCAAGCATAAATGTGCTTTCAATCTTTAATAACATTTTTTAATTAATATATTACAAAGTGTAGCTATATACAACCATAATTAACATTCACTTAACGCCTACAACAATTACTTGGTGACATTTAGTTCTAAGAAGTAACGGCCGCCGCACAGACAGCGGCCATTGTACTAGAAATGAAACTACTGCAATTTTGACATAATTAAGATATTTCTGTTGAAATGTGATAACCAACACTTGACAATAATGAAATCATCTTATTAATGTTAACATTGTGGCACAATTGAATTGAATTAGGGATCTCGGTAATATCCAACGACGAGTAAAGGTTAGCATAATTCAAAAGAAATGTCTTAATTTCTTTTAAAATTTTGGCTGTTTCATTAATGGAAAACGTTTCATTATTATAATACCGTACAGCACAAAAACAAATATATACAAAGCAGTAATACATCTCCGTAAAGACAAATAAATAAAAACAATATTTATTTCGATTGATTAGATTTCGACACACTAGGTATTACAGTATTAACATTATGGTTCGTGTTGTCGTCGGCGCGCGGATAAAATGGACCCAGTACGGAACTGAGTGTACTCCACGCTTTGTCCGTCGCTTTACATTTTAGTGAAAGAGCGCTTCAAATATAAGTTGATGTAAAATATAGTAGCTGTTTAAGCTTGTTTTCACTCAACTTGAACTTTCGTTAGCGTTGTCTTCTCAGTGTTGGCACAAATTTCAACTCTAACAGTGCTCCCATTTACGAGTTGTCCGAGGTCAACAAAAAAATTAATAACGCCTATAAAAATAATCGCAGAGAGTTCAAATGGGAATATGTGATGTAGGATGAATGTAAAAATAATCGTTGAACAGGAAAAATTTGTTGACGCTGTACTTTTTTTGTAATGAATTATCAAAGTTGACAATCGTTGTAGAAGGGGTAAAAAACAGTGACTTTTTTAATATATCTCTTAACGTTATGAAAACAAAGAATCAAAAAAATATGAAATGTACACAAGTAACGCAGAAAGGAATGACGATTCCAACAATATGCCTATTTATTTTTTGTCTTTGAAAATTTGGAAACGGCAGGCTTTGAAAGTCAGCGATCTTCTTTAGTTGGACGGACTTTAATTGTCGCGCGGTATCGGTCCCGCGATATTTTAAGATAAAGGCCCTCAGATTTTGCCCTTAGATGAATTTTGTGGAAAATGAGACCGAGTCCAATCGATCCTGGTGTCAAAATACCCTTAAGTACCAACTTCCGAGAAAATCGTTAGAGCCGTTTTCAAGAAGAAAAAAAACATAGCTACATACAATTATTGCTCTCTTAATAGTATAGGATATGAAAATGTCAATCAACGTTATAAAAATTCTCACTGACACTATAATAAGCCAAAAAATTGTTTCCTATATCAAAAAAGACTTGATAATTTGGAAACTTAATATTTTTTTATAATATTAAGCATAACTCAGATTGCATTTTTTCCAGGTCTAACTGATCACATTTTTATAGTTTCTGCATTACACAATTTAAGATCTATTGATCTGATACACTCACCAATGTCATTGACACCGTCAAGTTCCTTCTTTCCCTACATCAATCAGAATTGTTTATATTCTATTTTTATAATCTTACACCATTTTCCTCCTTTTTATACACACACACATATGAATACACGTTCACAATGTTGTGAGTATTTAGTCCATTTAATCTTGATTTCTGCCTGAGATGTACACAGTTTCCTCCTGTACAGTCAAACAGACAGGCAACTTCTTATATTTTATACCTTCAAAATATGCCCAAAACATTGAAAATTTGCTATTTCTATGTATCAGTTGTCATGAGCAGTAACTTATCAAATCAAAAAAACTAACCACATTAAATGCAAGTCATATAACCTGATGAAAGCGCATGGTTTAGAAATGTACTATTCCAGGATATGCACTTTTACAACACAGTAATTTTTCTGCTTTTTGAAGAAATGGGTGATGATGACGTGCAGAGTGATGATGAAGAAGAATAAGAAGACGAAGAAATTCAATAACCACCAACTGTTTGAAAAAAGTGTTACAATCTTTTAGGCGGATCAAAGATATCTGTGTTACTCTCGATAAGGAATGTGGGGAGAATGCTGCGTAGAACAGTGTAGTAAAGTTTACTGTTTGGTCGAAAATTATGCAATTCAAAAGAAAACTGCTATCGCCAAAATTCAAAAGTATAATTTCTTTACCACGTGTTGTAATATAAGTATTTTCATTTGAAACACACTTTAAATAGGGATACGACTGCAAGTACATGTAATAAAATGATATAGCTAATCAACCGTATTTGATATACTGTATTGTTACTATCCCCGCCAACCCCTTTATTAAACAGCCAACTTTCTAAGAAGCCACACTTTACAGAGATCCAAGGGTAGCCACTTAAGACAGGTTTTCCTGTATTTTGTTGAGTACTGCTAAGAATTTTTATATTCCAGGCCATACGGTGTAATGTCAAATGTGTATTTGAAACCACTTTAACAACATTTCTAACTGAGCATCTTACATGTTTATAATTCACATCACTCTATACACCACCAGTCTTCTACGTAACCTATACAGTACACAGACAACTACAACTACCTGTGAGTTCTGAATCAAAGACAAATTAATAGGCATACAGAACACTATACACGTTAAATGCGACTCACATTATTCAGCTTTTCCTGTTTTAGTTGGCAGTGTAAATGCAATACATTGGACCCACACTACTTCTCGGCCTAAAATACGTCAAGCAATCTAATGACAATGTTCCCAACAGTTATTTGTTTTCACTGATGCCAATTCGTCTTTTAAATATTGTTTTGAAACTAGGAGGTGAGTAAATTTATAAAATCTGCAAAAAGTTAGTAACCAGTGCCCTTATAAAAATGGAGTTTTGAACATTGATAACAACTTATCAATGATTACAAAGCAATTATTATAATTTGCATGATACCTTATTTCCAAACGTCAAATCTGTTCTGAAGGGTACAGAAATGTATATCCCAGTTATCTGAAGCTGAATTATTAATAACGAGTCAAGTTGATTTTTTATTATGTTAATACATTAAAATATGAGTTATCGTGTGATTTGCTATTACACTGGGCAATTTTATCTTATTCTTACTGTCACTATTTTCTTTTATTGTACCATTTGTTTTGTTGTACAAATTTTCAACAAGAAACGGTTTCATAAAATTCTGCATTCACTTTAGGTACCCACGGTATCGTGGTATAGCTATATCATGTTGTTTATTTTTTTTAATAGGCTACTTACATTTGCATATATATAGATATTCGAATTATAACCCCAATTTTACAATGTGTTGTTCACTGAATAAGTGAGGACAGTTCTCAGTTCTAACTCGATCATCTGACATGTTTTTGTCTCTGTTTGGGACATGCTCACAGTAACTTTGAATTCATCAACTGTTTTTAACAAAACTTGGCATGAGTGTCTATACTTTTACTCCACAGATAACTATTGTTTTTGTGACCAATTCCTCCAAAATTAGAGGGAGACAGGGAAAAATTTGAACGGGTCATATTTTTATTTTCTAATCGAACAGTTCTGTATGGCCATGTATTTGAGCACATGACAGTGTATGCCAAGACAAACCGCTGAAACCTCCACTTGAATTCTGTGGGCAATACTTTTCTTATGCTGTCAACTAAACGGTAAATGTGGATCAGAGCACTGTAATAGTGGGGCACAAGATCAAGATTCAAGACCACTACAGACAATATGAAATTTCAAAGAGATGCCAAAGTGAATAACTGTGAAAACTAATAGGACATACACATTACTTAGGCCTAAGTGTAAACGTTATAAAGAATGGATCATCTAATTTAAGCAAAACAAATGTTACTAAATAAGCATGTTAAGGGTTGAAAGTAAAAAAAAAGAATATACACAAAAACTGCTTGTAGTGGATTAACAATTAGCTGTTAATAAAATGGCTTAAACAACTAGCTGTTAAACAAATCAGAGGGTTGCTCTTCAGTCGTAAGCAGAATTATTGCTAACCATTCATATATCGAAAAGCTTTCAAGTGTCCAAAAAAGTCTTATCAAAAAACTGTTAATTTTGTTTTACTCCTTACATGCAACAAGCACTTTTCTGAAAGCACGTTTGTATTGCAGTTTGAAGTAGTTGGCACTGACAACAGCTTGGGCCAGTGAACGGCTGATGTAACAAAGCAACCTATAATGTATATACAGTACAACATTGTCTCCAAAATGTTTTTTCAGAGTTATATATTAATATTTGACAACTTACAAACCGAAAAGATAAGTAGCCGGGTCATTCCATATCAAATCAAGCAAAAAAAAATAGTTTTCAAATTGACAATCTCAGATTTTGTTGAAA
The DNA here is from genome assembly GCA_034769895.1 of Magicicada septendecula. NCBI lineage: Eukaryota > Metazoa > Arthropoda > Insecta > Hemiptera > Cicadidae > Magicicada > Magicicada septendecula. The sequence continues at coordinate 62,221,724 of CM068371.1, read as the reverse complement.
CTTTGGCTAACTATACTCTTTAACATCCTGAATTCAAATATAATTTTTTAAAAATTCTATCTCTTACAGTTTTTGTGTTATAATTTTTTGAAAATTGTAAATATCGCTTTTTTTTACATGCGCTCAGCGCTAAAAATGTTCTAATTCCAGTCCTATAAGTCCTAGAGAGTTGTGTAATAGCTCATTTTAAAGAGGATTTAACGGGCTTTAATTTGATATTAAACTTCAACACTTTTTGGTAAAAAAATGTTTTTTGAAAAACTCCAAAAAATGTTTTTGAAAATTTTTTTGAGATAGTGTTTTTTAAAAATTTTGAAAATAATATATATTTTTTATGGTGACTTAGTGAATACATCATAAAAATTTCAAAGTGGGACCATGATGGGATCAGCAGTTATGACGAAAATGCATCACAATAGTTCAGTATTTTAATGCGTTTTGTCATATGGGCTTGTCCCAGGAAAGATTGGGATTTAAATGACCAAAACTTGTGTTAACTTAGTAGGCCTAGTATTTAAATAACTAGCCTTTTTTTATCTGTTTTTTTAGTAAGTTAATATATTTTTTTAGTATTTTGCTGATGCATATTAACAATACAAAATATTAAATAAATAAATACAATTGCACTGCATACATTCTAATTTTAATAAAAACATTGATAAATAAAATGCATTATTTAAAATTATTTATTAATACACTGTAAATACCATACATTATAGTCTAACTCAATGGTATACTGTAATAACAGTACTCAGAACAGCAGATCACAATGTAGCAACAGACATATATGATGCTTGTGCAGACCTGTAGCTTTCATGTCCCAACAGGACTAGCTGGCTGTGGCTCGTGACTCCACAGGTTGCTTACAGTCTTCATGGGCATGTTGCTTTCAGAGAGTGAACAAGTATAACATTAGTATTTGATTTTGTGTTGATGTTGTAATTTTTGCCATTTTCCTTTTGTTTATAATATTTTTCAACTTAGTGAAAAGTGTTTTGGTATTTTCAGTGCATTTAAAGTGTGTTAAAACAATCATTTCATTAATCTAAGTTGTCTACAAAGAAAACTAAGGAAAAGTGTAGTATTTCTTATTAAACATATTTTAAAATGTTACATATTTTTAAAGTGACCCTTTTATGGTAATTTAAAAAAAAATTTTCAACTAAGTTTTAAGACCTAAAATGGCAGAGGCCAGTACTTCAAAAATTAATATAATGTCTGTATACTGCTGCAATCCATTTAAACGGCCAGGACATGACTATGACAAAAAAAATTTAAGAACTGTAAACAATAATATTTTAAAACGCCATAAACAAATAGTTGATGGTGATAAATTATGTGATGGTTGCCGTAAATCTGTTCTTAAGTTACGTGTACTTAGCCTAGAAGCAGAAGACTGTTTAGATGATGTTCACGAAAGAGAAGACGGAATTCAACTTTCAACCCCAGAAAAGACTGAAGCCATGGAAACTTTAAATAAAAGTCTCAGTCTGATTGATGAAACTCCAGTTAAAAAATACCGTCTAAGAAAAGAAATATCCAGAGAAAAAATTAAAAAAGGTCACAGAAGCTTTTAGGGCCAAAATACTTGGTTTGAGCCCAGAAAAATCCAGTTGAGCCCAATAAAACTGATAGTGAAATAATTAACCAACTAAAAGGAAAATTCAATAGTACGACAAACAAAAGTTTACAAATGCAAATTTTAACTACACTTCCAAAAAGCTGGACCTTGAAAGAAATAGAAACTGAATTTGGAGTGACAAATTTTATTGCTAGAAAAGCTAAAAATCTTGTAAAAGAAAAAGGTCTTCTCCCAATCCAAAACCTGGCAAGACGTTAAGCTCGGAGACAGTAGATTTAGTTCAAAGGTTTTATGAGTCTGACGAGGTGAGTCGGCAGATGCCAGGTAAGAAAGACTTTGTTTCTGTTAGAGTAAATGACAAATGAGTCCATGTTCAAAAATTTCTAATTACTTCCATGTTCCTTAAGGAATGGAAGTATGGTGATGGCAAAAAAAATCGTGTTCGAGATTATTGCAGATTCTGATTGTACTTCACTCAAAACATGAAAAAAAGTCGTTTTTCAAAAAGTGTCTGTGTGTCTGTCTGTAGATTTTTTTCTATGCAAAACGATAACAGCTGCAAATTCAAACAGAATCAAAAGATTATTTGCATACAGCCCTGATTTGTAGAGTACTCAAGTCCTATTGTTTTTGGTGAATATTGGTTAAGGGAAAGGGGTAGTTTACCTGCTACGTTTTATGTTTTAACAAGGGTATTTTCTATGGCAAAAGATAACAGCCGCAAATTCAAACAGAATCAAATAATTTTTTGCATACAGCCCTGATTTGTAGAGTACTCAAGTCCTATTGTTTTTGGTGAAGATTGGTTAAGGGAAAGGGGTAGTTTACCTGCTACGTTTTATGTTTTAACAAGGGTATTTTCTATGGCAAAAGATAACAGCCGCAAATTCAAACAGAATCAAATAATTTTTTGCATACAGCCCTGATTTGTAGAGTACTCAAAACCTATTGATTTCGGAGAAGATCGGTTAAGGGAAAGGGGTAGTTTACCTGCAGCGTTTTTTTATCAAGGGTAATTTTTTTTTTGGCAAACGATAACAGCCGCAAATTCAAACAGAATCAAATAATGTTTTGCATACAGCCCTGAATTGTAGAGTTCTCAAGACCTTTTGGTTTTGGTGAAGATCGGTTAAGGGAATAGGGTAGTTTACCTGCAACATTTTATGTTTTAACAAGGGTAATTTTTTCTATGACGAACGGTAACTGCCACATATTCAAACAGAATCAAATAATTTTTTGCATACATCCCTGAATTGTAGTGATCTCAAGGCCTTTTGATTTTGGTGAAGATCGGTTAAGGGGAAAGGGGTAGTTTACCTGCAACCTTTTACGTTTTAACAACAGTAAAGTACTTGAAAATTCATTTAAACTTTTTCAAACAATGGTAATTGTCAAAAATAAAAAAATTTTGTTGCCAGGCAATAAAATTATAATGTTTTCATTTTAATGTAAATCATGTATGAGAGAAAATATATCGTTCGTGGCAGGCAAGCATATCTCAATTATGTAATGTTTACGTTTCCATTTTATATGATTACTGCAATAAAAAGGCAGGGAACACACACACACACAAATTTCGCGTTATTTCTGGCCTCACTCATGTTTATTTTCTTACATTTGCACGCTTTTTAAGTGGAAAGTGCCGAAACCCACACCAACATAACGCGTGCAAGCTAAAAAATTGTCCAGCGTTGATAGCGATTTGCTTCCTGTGGATCGCTGGGCAGTGTAACTGCACGTGTTTACAAAGGAACGATTCATAGACAGAATTTTCATCTTTAGGGAATGAACCCTCTGCAAGATGCTGAGGGTCCATGAGTGACTTCGGAGCGCTCCTTCTTTTCCACGTGTTTGTTCTATGAAACGTACACTGTAGATTCGCAGCTTTACTCTAAGCAACGCTCAATAGGAAATGTTGAAAATTTTTGTCCACGGTGTACCCTCATACACACTAAACCTGCTCTGATGTTTTAATTACAGACATCATAATATTAAAACTTTGGAAACTTGAGCACTACTTAACGGAGATCAAACATTAACTTATACAAGCCATTAATTTTATGCATATTTTTTATGTATATGAGTACAACGTTATCAGCAACAAAGAAGTAGTTTTTGTTAAAATTCCTTCCCGGGATGTTTGGTCGTAGTCCAATGTTTTCTACAAAACCAGACGTTTCGGCAATGCCATCGACTTCCATCATCAGTGAAAATCGAGTGCGATAACGTGAGGTGGTATACGTTAGTGACCACAGTACTGTGGTTAAGGCTGAAGCAGTAAGTAGAAAGAAGTAGTTTCTATGGTAATATTTCATTTCGAAAATGATTTTAAATACAAATCTTAGAACATGGAAGTTATGTATGGTTCTCCATACCGATTTTTTAAAATACATTAAGGGAATCTTTTGTACTCTTCAAAGAACATTATCCTGGACAGAAAATAGGCTTTTCTAAATTCTGTGAACTTCGCCCAAAGCATTGTGTTCTTGTTGGATCTGCTGGGACGCATTCAGTTTGCGTATGCACTATACACCAAAATGCAAAGTTAATGATGGCTCAATGTAAACTACCAGAGTTGCTAAATGGAGAAATACCAATCAAAACTTATAACGACTTAACTAGTAAAATGGTTTGTGAAATTCCTACAGACAAGTGTTATTTCAATCAATGTATAAACTGTCCAGGTGTTAGTAATTTGAAGTCTCTATTTGAAGATTCGAGTTTGAACAAAACAGCATCGATAATGTGACATACAAACAGTGGATGTGGATTGATAATAAGTCTGTCCTTGAAACCATAACCAAACCCACTGAAGATTTCTTGGACTGTTTGTTTGATAGTTTGCCCAAACTACTGAAACATTCTTTTATTGCTACCAAACAATCATCTTATCTGAGACATATGAAAGAGAATCTACCTCTAAATCAATACATTGTTTTGTGTGATTTTGCTGAAAATTATTCTTTTGTTCTCCAAGACGCTGCTCAAGGATTTCACTGGAACAATGCTCAAGCAACGATACATCCTTTTGTAATTTACTACATGGAAGATAACAAGTTACAGCACTTGAGCTTAGTTATCATTTCTGATTGCATGGCTCATGATACAGTTGCTGTACATTTGTTCCAACGGCTCATGATAACTTTCTTGAAGCAGAAACTACCGCAAAAACTAGAAAAGATTCATTATTTTTCAGATGGAGCAGCATCCCAATATAAAAATAAATCAAATTTCCTTAACCTCTGTCATCATATTGCAGACTTTTTCATTGAAGCAGAATGGAACTTTTTTGCATCTTCACATGGGAAAAATGCATGTGACGGTGTAGGAGGTTCGGTTAAGCGTTTAGCCGCGCAAGCAAGTCTTCGTATGGTATACAACGAACAGATTATGACTCCTCGCCAACTGTATGACTGGGCTAAAGACAATATTAAAAGTATTGATTTCATTTATTCAACACAAGAAGAATATGAACAGGAAAATACATTTTTGAAAACAAGATTTGAAGAAGCCAAAACAGTGAAAGGAACTCAACAGTTTACAACTACAGACCAAAAAATGAAACCAGAGTTTTGGTTAAAACTTATTCCTTTTCAGATGATGTACAAGAAGAGGTACCTACTAGTTTCAGAAAATGATGTTGACGGTGATTTGGAGTTAAGTGACGTAGTTGGTTTTGTGACATGTGAGTATAATAACGAATGGTGGTTAGGATGTGTTTTAGGAATTGCAGATGAGGAAGTGAAAATAAGTTTTCTAGAACCTCATGGATCTTCTCCATCCTTTAAGTATCCTAGGTCACCAAATATCTTAATTGTGAATAAAACTGAGGTACTAACTAAAGTTGACCCTACAACACAAACTGGAAGAGTTTATCATCTGACAGAGTATGAAAGTATAAAAGCAAGTAAAAAGCTCCATTCCAGATCAAAAGGAAGAAATAAATAGCTGTACGAGGCAAGGTTAAATCTACAGAAAACTGTTTATTTCTGAGACTTTTTCAAACACTATGCTCTGTTCATAAAAGTATCATTTTGGTACAGTTTAAATAAAAATTAGTTATTTTGTTTTCTTTCTGTTCTGTATCCTAGCTTAGGTACAATAATTTTAAATAATGCATTTTATTTATCAATGTTTTTATTAAAATTAGCATGTATGCAATGCAATTGTATTTATTTATTTAATATTTTGTATTGTTAATATGCATTAATAACGCATTAAAATACTGAACTATTGTGATGCATTTTCGTAATAACTGCTGATCCCATCATGCCCCCACTTTGAAATTTTTATGATGTATTCACTAAGTCACCATAAAAAATATATATTATTTTCAAAATTTTTAAAAAACACTATCTCAAACAAAATTTCAAAAACATTTTTTGGAGTTTTTCAAAAAACATTTTTTTACCAAAAAGTGTTGACGTTTAATATCAAATTAAAGCCCGTTAAATCCTCTTTAAAATGAGCTATTACACAACTCTCTAGGACTTATAGAACTGGAATTAGAACATTTTTTAGCACTGAGCGCATGTAAAAAAAAGCGATATTTTACAATTTTCAAAAAATTATAACTCAAAAACTGTAAGAGATAGAATTTTTTAAAAATTATATTTGAATTCAGGATGTTAAAGAGTATAGTTAACCAAAGTTTCAAAGAAATCTGAGATAGTCAATTTGAGTGCCTTGTTGGTTTGACATGGAATTACATATTTTAATTTGTAGTTGATGTTCCATGAATACTAATAACTAGCTGCTCTTAGAAGAGCTTTCAGATCCCGCTTTTCTACACAAATCAGCCTACTATGTGGTACATATGATTACAAAACGAATTCGAGAGTATTGTACATTATTAGATGAGTTTTACATTTTTTATTACAAAGCTGTTGATATAAGCAGTTGGGGTACTTTAGCTTTGTTGAAACTATTCTTTCTAGTTACTAAGATACAAAATTAGTACCCATTCACTGTTCTACATATAAGTTCTCTTCTCCACCACTATCATAAGATTCCAAGCAACCATTTCTACATGAGTTAGTTAATTGTTTATATAATCAATATATCTTAAAAATCTCAGGTAAATATTTACCTGTGCTACACCATACGCCATATTAACTGAGTAGTTAGTGGGATCACCACTACATTTTGCCTTAATGTAATTCAGTTGCCTACAACGCAAAGCATTACATTTCAGACTCGTGGGTGGCCGACTCATCAGTTTCCTACAGTATCCACCGCTGAGAGTGATTTTGGGTAGCCGGCTCACCGCACATGCTTTAGTCTACGGCGCCTCCGAGGTTACTAATAATAAACTCGCGGTGGGCTCAACGCAAAGCTTTAAACCGCCGTTTGGGCTCAACGCAATTTTGAACATGTAAGAATCATGTAAATTTTGTTTTGGAAACGCATCAACATGATTTCCAGTCAAATTCGGCTCACCGTCTACACAATCAATATGGCGATCATTCACTTTTGCATGCATCCTTATGGGAGTATTTATTTTATTTTTTTTCTTCGTAAATAGCTTCGACCCCCGTTTAAAATTAATTTTCGCGTGTTTATATAACATAGAAGAATAACAAAAAAAATATTTCACTTCAAGACTGTATGGTGGAGCACAGGTAAATATTAACCAAATCTCATTAGGCTAATTAAATATGAAACCATTCTCTCAACGAAGCCTTTAACATATTTAAATTGTTAGGGGTTCAACAAAATATTAAACCTTATGGATGAGATGCAATTCTATGAGTTGTAAATAAACAAATTCTACTTTTATTTAATGAGTAGACATACACACCTACATTATAATATACATTAATAAAATATATTGTGGCATAAACGTGTTAAATTAATTTTCTATACCCTTTATTTTCTAGTAAATACTAAAGGCAGGAACCATGGTGACAAATGCAGTTAACAAACCATCAATAAAACCCTGTTATCTAACCTATTAACAGTTCATTTAGTATTAACAATATGTTTTGATTATGAGTAAAATCACTTACCATTGGTCGTGGTGGAGTTACATTGTATGGCAAAAGATTTTTCCCACTTGCTGATGATGCCATTGGTTTCACTTTTGCAGAAGGAGTAGGACTCGGTGGGCTAACGCTGCCAGCAATTCCAGACATTGGTGGTCGCTGATAACTTGTCGCCAATGAAGTCTGTCCCATTGTTACTATTGCCGACTGTTGCTGACCCATTGTTGTTGTTGTTGTTGGAGGAACACCTGGTGTTGGTCTTGAAACAGTCGCTGGTACTGATTGTTGCTGTGGTCGTGATTCTACTGTTACCATTTGCTGGTGGGGAATGTTCACTGTGGAATGTGAATGCCCTGGATATGGTGGCGGCATGTATGTAGTCTGTGATGACATTACGCCTACATGGACTTGCTTCTGTTCACCAAGTACAGCTACCTGAGGTCCAGGTTTGGCAGGTTCATAATGAATTGGTTTATTTAATTCTTGAATATTTTCATATACAGGAGGAGCTTCATAAGGTGGGTATTCCTTGTTTGATGCAGTATTGAACTTCACACCAATGGGTACTTGGGGCTGCGCTTTCCTGTAGCTTGATTCATAAAGGGCACTATCCGAAGCTATGTAACTTGTCCTAGGACTGGAATGTTTGGAATCCTGAGAGCCCAAACTGGAATGTGGACTGGAATGCGATTGTGGCAACTGATGATAATATGGTGGCACCTGCAGAGGTGCACAATGTGCATTGTAATAATCTATGTTTTCATACAACGGTGAATTTACTTTGGAATATTCATAGTTTGACATACCTGTCATACTGGTTCTTGGGCTGTTTGATTCTCTGCTGGATCCACTGTGACTGTGTGTCGGGCTCACACCACCAGCTTTCACCATATACACTGAATTATAATATTTATTATGATCTGCACTATTATGTGTACCACCGTTTTGGTTGGTGTGAGTAGACCGATTAGGAACATCATTTAAATTAACATTAGCGAGGCCAGCACTAATTGTTTCTACCTGTTTCGGTGTGGCAAACTTGGATGCTGCAATTATATTACCTCTTTCATACATCTTGTAGTCTGCTGTTGACGGCTGGTATTTCGGTGGATTAGAACCTTCAACAACGAAACTTTCAATTGCACCTAACGTTCTTTGTTTACTATCTTGGTACCTATTCTTATCTTGTAACGTTCTCACGGGAGACCCAGCGTTACTGGTAGGTAAAGACCTTGAACCTCCTCCAGCATTCATGTTACTATCATAAGTGTTACCGCTTACTCCTCCACTCAGTATATTCCCTGACAAAGATCTGCTTGGTATAACTTGGCTTTCACCAGACTTCGTTATAATTCGACCATAACCTGCTTCTGTCACCCTGTCGCCTACATTATGTGCATCCCCATTTCCACCACCTGGCCCTAAATAGCTGTATGACATTTTCGATTGCTGCATATAGGGATCCATTGTCAATCGCCTACCGAGTTCAACTTTCAAATTTAAAAAGACCTCTGTACACTAGAAACATATAAATATTATTTTTCATAATATCAAATTATTCATAACCGTATTCACAAGTGCAGTTCATTGTTCTCTTCTACCACTTCGAAGCTTCCACAATAACTTTAATTTACATGAACAAATTATAAAAACGAATGTTAGCCACTATACAACTGATACAAAACTTGTCACTCGTTATTTCGTACTCACAAACTTAACAATTAAAAACATACAAAAAAAAAAACACACAACACATAATAGCACTTCACGCCATGCCCATTCGTCTTAAACTGGAGTTTGGATTGGAAGCAACAACTCGCACCGCACTCAATATCCGTCCGCCATTACAAAAACATTAAAGTAGGAAACAAAAGTAGTTCGAAACCCATAGTATCCTAATTTCTTACAGATTCAGTTTTTTTGCAGTAATTTATTCCTTGCTATATACTTATATATGTTAATCGGATTTTTATAAGTTATAATAATAAAATATTGTAAAAATTATACAATTTTACAGAAACGCCATCAAAACTAAGCTAAAAGATTAAAATTAATATAGACTTGATCAGCAAAATATGAATTTATGAAAAGATCCCATGGATGAAAGATCCCAACATTTTTCGCTGCCAATACAACAAAGTAAAAGGATGTAAACATCAATATAAACATTCCTTACAAAACTAACTGTGCTGGATTCATTCATTTTGGTTAAAACTGTAATAGTTCTGTTCAAAAACCTATAACTGTATCGTCTACGATAAATCTAACAATTTTTTATCTGGTTACAAGTTACAAGACTAATAGTCGTATAATCGTAATCGTCTCTTACGATCACACGCCATTCGCGCTATCTGTTAGCAAATGTCTGTATTAGTTAAACACAGAGTAACCATACGGGATTATTTTATAAAATAAACAGGCATAATATTTATAAAGAAAATATACATTTTCTCTGCAATTGTTACATATTTATTTTAACACAAACAAAAGTAATGTACACTGTCAAATAATTATAACGTATTACAGCTATTTGTTTATAAATAAAAGTTTAACCAAAATTAATAAGTGAAATTTTCAAAAGCGTTCAGTCCCTATCATTAATATTTTAATTCAATATTATGTTGAAGAAGCAATAATAACAATGTACAAATGTATTATATGAGTCGTTTACTTTAAAAACCAGATATATCCAAAAAATTAAAATTTTCAGGAGAGCTAAAAAACTTCAAAGGATCTTCAAGCATAGCATAAGGTTATGAAGACCAAGTTAATGCAGCACAATGCAAAACTAACACTATGTAAAACTAGTAAGCTCCTTGACCTGCAGAACTTGCTGAATATTTTGAACATAATACATTTATTATTAGATAAATTTCAATACTAGATAATTTTTAAATTGTCAGAAAAATTAATAAAACCCTTCAATTACTCTATAACTTTTAGTAAAATAGAAACTGTAGTCATAGGCGTGTGCAGGACTTCAGTAGTGGTGGTGCCAAGAATTGCTTATGAGGGGGGGGTCTGGGGTCCTCCCCCGGAAGATTTTTGAAAATTTATTGCTTAAAAACGTGTTTTAATGCTATCTGGAGGCCATAAAAAACATTTTGAAAAGCGAGGTTTTTTGAGGGCCTTCAAATAAATGTTTACTTTTTTAAGGGACTCAACTTTTTGCACTTACCGGACCGATCAAAAAAGACAACACACACATGTTTAACAAAGTAGTTTTAGAAATATCAATTTAGACGAATTTTGTCTTTTAATGAATGATCCAGTTAGCCTATCTGGTTAATTTGTATAACAAAACGGAAACAACTTTGATTTTTAGAATATTTATTTATATCCAATGTACAATATTAGTGAAAAAAAAAACACAGAATTGAAAAATTGATTAATTTGTACTGTAGACAAATAAAGCTGCAACAGGTTCAAGTTTAGTATTTAATAGTTAGTAGTGTCCAGAACAAAATATAAAAGTTAGGAAATTTTTTACATTACATTACAGGGTCATCCGACGGTCGAATGCAACACTGTTTTTGAAGTTGTCAATTACATCACATGTTCTTGCGTTAGCAGCCAGTTCTTGTTCCAAAAACGGAATCATCAAGTTTTCCAAACGATCTTGACACATCGTAGATCTGAGCTTGGATTTTATGATACTCAGCTTTGAGAAGGTTCTTTCACTTGTACAGCTAGTTACAGGCATCGTGGAAAATTTATTAATAACAGCACTAAAGTTTTCAAAGGTTGAACTTCGCTGGAACTTCGATTACCAATTAATCCAGTCCGGAACACTTTTAGGCGGAAAGTTTGAATCAGTTTCTCCACGCTTCTTTGATTTCAACAGCTTAAATTCTGCCTCTAGTTCTGCACCACTGACATTGAATTGTTTTGCGAGAATTTTGAAGTCCTTATTTTCACACTTGTAACAATCATTAAGATTCAATCCCATCAGTTTCCCTGTGGCAGAGATAACGTTTTTTGTTTCTTGAGCAAATCGAGAATTTAGATTTTCCACAAGGCGGTCCAAAACAGGATTGTAAGTGAACAGTTTCAATTCCTCTTTTTTTGTGTCTGCGTAGAAAGCAGAAGAAGGGCAACTAGTGTCTTCTAAGAGGACTGATACTTTCCTTTTCCGAACATTAGAGATTTGAACATCTAATGTACTACACATTTCCTTTGTTTTGACAAAAATATCCTCAAACTCTTCTTCACTATTTCTCATTTCTACCAAAGCAAGAGCTAGGCTTTCAACATCTTCAACTGCTTGGCAAAGGTCTATTTTAGGACTTTGCAGAGCTTTGCTCACTTTCACCACAAGCTGAAGTACGGGATGCATAATTTGCAAAGATGCAATAAAATTAAAAGATTTTACTTGTAGCAAAATACCTTTACCTTGGGCCCGAACTTTTGAATTGGAAGTAGATTCCGTACACTCTTCAATGGCTTTTACAATTTCGTTTAATTGAACATAAATTACAGACACCGTTTCTGAACGGCAGGGCCATCTAGTGTCTGAAAGGGATTTTAGAGTCTTTAGTTTCATTGTAGTTTGTTTGACAATATCCTCAAAGACAGCGTGCCCCTTCGATTAAGTTAAAAACTAGCTGGACTATTCCAAAGAAGTCGAAAATAATTGGATTTTCCTTGTGACTTGTGCAGGCACTTACCAAGGCAAGGTTAAAACAATGTGCATAACAGTGCACGTACATTATGGATGGATTGACTTCTTTACATCTGGCCTGTACTCCGGTAAATTCACCGGCCATTGCCGAAGCGCCGTCAAAACACACACAAACTACATCTCTCCACAGCACACCTACTTCAGACAGCACACAGTTTATTGCCTTAAGTATGCTTTCCGCATCAGTAGACTTCAATCGCTGTACGGACACCAATCTCTCGACAGGATATGCATTTCCTTTCGGTATGTAGCGAAACACGACTGCTAATTGCTCGTGATGGCTCACGTCAGATGTTTCATCGCCAATAACTGCAAAGGGCTGTCCCTTGATTTCATCACTTATAGTTTTCAGTATCGCTGCTGTAAGTGACGATAAGATGTCATTTTGAATGAGGTTGCTAAGATAAGTACAAACTGAACGCAACTGGCCGACTGAGTCTCTCGTCTCAGTCTGACTGGCACCAGCACCGCGATAGCTGGCGCTGCCACTCTGCCGCTCAGTAAGGCCTAAAAACATGGCAACGACAGCAACTACACTATTCATGCAGCCGCTTCCCGACGCGACGGCCGATGCCAGATTATGTGACAAAAGCTATACAAAATTAAAGTTGATTAGATTCATATATTTATCAGTTTAATAGGAGTGCTGTCACGGAAATTATGCAGTTTCTACGTAAAAACATATTCTGCACATAAAAAAAAACAAAACAAAAAAATTCTCAATCTAGTGGTGGTGCCATGGCACCAGTGGCACCTTCGTTGGACACGCCTATGACTGTAATGTAAACAAGTGTGGAATAATCACTAAAATTCCAAATTACTGCATCTTTTTAGTTAAACTTATAATTATTTATAACCAATTAGAATTAACCATTAAATTTATATCCTCCATTCTAATATGGGTCTAGCCCAGTGCAGTCTTCATATCCTTACAGATTCTGAGACCAGGTTCTCTTTATATATATGATACACTTTGTTTATTGTCCCTTGGTCTCCCATGGACCACTTTCTTGTACTCGCCCTATAATGTGTCTTCGAATTCTTCTTTCAAAAATATCTACAATGTTGGCCATATTCTGTGTTAAAGCCCATGCCTCACAGCCATGGCATAGCACTGGCCTAATGATGGTCTCGCATACTTTCATTTTTGTTTCCCTATTGTGGTGCGTGGACCCAAATAATGGCAGTAGAGCGAATTATACTTTGTTAGCAAGCAGTGGTGATCCTTCTTCAGATCTTGGGTTTTCTGATCCAATTTTTACTATGTTTACTAAAAAATATACAATATTATCTACCACTTCAATTGTGCCACCCCCTCCATCAAAATGTCTTGATCGATCTGATCCCCTTCTAGTTTGGCTGAGCATTTTTATTTTATCAATGTTTATATCTAGCCCACCTTCTTTCGCTTTATTTTTTAGCTCCAGAAATATCTTTTGCAGCTGTAATGTGTTATGACATGATGTTGATGTCATCTGCATTTGTACAGTTTTGTTTGTTAACAGGTTGGAGGAGCTATTTATTGATAAGCCTCTAGTTACTCGTTCCAAAGCAATATTCAACAATATTGGGGCTAACCCATCACCTTGCTTTAACCCTCGTGTTATATGTGGGGGAGCAGTTAGTTGGCTATGCACTCTTAATTGAGCTTCAGTAGTCACTTGGGTTTGTTTTACCAGTTTATCTGCTATAGAACTCAGTGGCAGCTGGTGTTATGATTGCAGGGTTGCACAACCACCAATATAATTTAACTAAACTATAAAATAATAAATACAAACACTTAGCAGTTAAAAGTGTCATCAATTTCAACGAAAGCATATTAGTTTCTGTGCGGCAAAGTTCACGTACATTTCAAATGTGGCAGGCAGGCAGGTGGTTGTAGGCTGCTTGGAACTTCAACAGTAAATGGCACAGCTTACTACCCAAACATATGGGAGGATTGCGTTACTCTTCACAGTTGCCCTATGATCCATATGTGAGCTCGGTGGTTGCAAAGCTTCCACAACGCTCCACTAGTAGCATTGTAGCACATCCTTAGTTGTGTCATGAAATCAGCACAGCCTTCTTGATTTGTAAGTTGTGTCAGATTTAGTGTTTATGTTGGTTCAAGCCAAACATTAACCGTTGTTTCAGGTTATAAAATTATAGTAATAATTTTGTATAACTATGATTATGATAGTTTAACGTCTTTTAACCCCTCCCCCACTAACTCAACCAACTATTACAACTACTACAATTTAGAACCACCAACCGCCACTGAAACTATATCTAAGACTTTCCACAAGTGTACGTACCTAAAAACAATATGTAAAGTTTTTTCCAAACATAGCTTACAAACTTATTGAACATTATTCAAAATCTGTAAGGGGTTTTAACATATATTTATTATGTCAAATTATTAAAGATATTGAGTTTCTATTTTGAATAAAATGCTTCATACCTTAATACCCAGGCCTAGCTCCAGGCAGGGGCGAACCGTGGCACTGCCCAGGGCGGCAAATTTTAAAGGGTGGCAGATTCCGGGATGTTAAGTTTTGAAATTGAGGGAAAAAATAAAATTATTCACCTAATTTCATCACAATATGTAAGATTAGTAAGAGTTACTTTATGTATAAAGTCAGCGCAGTTTAACGAAGAGTCGAAAACTTGTGAACGAGAGAACGTAAACGTGACAATGAGTGCTGCTTTGCATGAGTCATCAGCAGATAATACTGCCCCACTACGTTAACGACTGTGCCACGCCACCAGTCACCACCACCCACTCTTGGCACGCGAAAAAGTTTTAGTTATTTTATAAACACAACAATGCAAACATTCCTAGTCGTCATTTGAAGGCAATCGCCGTATCATTAGAGCAGGTCTAGTGTGCGTGAATGTGTTCAGAGTTAAAATAGGGAGGGGTGGCACTAAATACTGCACAG
This sequence comes from Magicicada septendecula, assembly GCA_034769895.1. Taxonomy (NCBI): domain Eukaryota; kingdom Metazoa; phylum Arthropoda; class Insecta; order Hemiptera; family Cicadidae; genus Magicicada; species Magicicada septendecula. Next base: position 62,206,556 of record CM068371.1, on the reverse strand, counting down.
GGCGGCAGAAGCGCTGGGGCCAGCCCTGTTAGTACCACACACAGATTTTTAAAATTTTCTTAAAATGTCTACTTCCACTTTTGGCCTGCAGTGTCCCTAAAGTAAACACTACATTCGAATTTGGATTAAAATTCCGTTTAGTGTGATGCCAGGCATTATTTCTACAATTTTTCCAAAATTCTGATCCAGATTTTGGTCCTGGCGTCCTAAAATTTTGAAATTTCTAAAACTGATCACTATATTCAGATATCAATTAAGTTTTCCTGTAAAGTGTAAAAAGTGTTTACATGGGATACACATGCCAAGTTTTACATAAATTGGTTCATACATTTAAAAGTAAAGTCATATTCCAAACAGACAAAAGCCAAACGGTTGAGTGAAAACTAAGAACTCAGATCACTTGTTCAACAATAATCAGGCCAATAGTTGTCTATGAACATAAAACTTAGAGGACACTCACTTGGAAAGAGTGACAAAATGCTTGAAGTTTTTGAAAGAAAGCTTGTACAAAAGATACAATAAAAGAAAACTAGCTTTCTTGTATTATGATATTAATTGATGACTCATTAGTCACTTGGTGAAACATATTAATACAAAGGTTTTGTAAAATATATAAAAACACTTGGTAAGTTTCACAGATTTTATTTAACTCTGACAGCTGTTTCGACTACGAAAGGTCAGGTGTCTTTAAAAACTAAATACAATAAACAAAAACTAAACTAGATACAAAAAACATAACACTACTCCACAACATACAAAAAGGTAAAAAAATGGATTTGTAAGAAATTCTAGAAATTAAAAAAGCAATAAAAATAACAAAAATTTAACAAATGAACAAACTGAATTCTGTGTATCCCCTTTATTAAAAGCTGTTATTTAGTTTAGTTTATTTTATATTTTGCATTCAGATTATATTTAGTTTAGTTAATTTTATATTTTGCATTCATGATTGTATTTAGTTTTTAAAGACATCTGACCTTCCCTTGTCTCTTGCACCTCCTCTCCATCACAAGACAGATGTTCCAGATACGCCCTAAACAGATGGTCACCACCACCACCACCTTTACTCACATCCTGTGTTTAGTAATTTCATTCATTCGTCTCTTTGACAATGGCTTAGGTAGTCGAAACAGCTGTCAGAGTTAAATAAAATCTGTGAAACTTACCAAGTGTTTTTATATATTTTACAAAACCTTTTCTTGTATTAATGAAAACAATATGTGGAGAATACGCTTCAATCATGAGATGAATCACTTGTATAAGGGCCACAGCCTGGTGAACTGTAAAGTTGTAGAAAAGTATATGGACAGGGGAAGGAATACCAAGAAATCCTTAGAAACAATGGAAGAGGTTAGGATGCCAAGAAGGGCAGCCAAGGGACAGTTTATGGGAAAGAGGAACAAGGGAAGATCACGGACACATAAAAACGGATACAAGAGTGTTGCTTAGTTTCATTAATTGGTAGCCACTGTCACAGAAAATGAGTTTATTGCACCATTATTATACTTACATTTCCTATAGAAATTGAAACACAGAAATAGGTAGAGATTTATTTTTGTTTGCCAACCAATAACAGCCACATCTTGAGACAAACTAGTTCTATATTTGTAACGTGAGTTGCATTACAGTGTCACAGGTACAGCAAATATCTCATTTATTTGACTAAAAGACTCGTATTTTGGCTGTGTGTAAGACAAAACACAGGAGTCATTCAGTAAGTGAAGAGAAAAATGCTTACTGTTTTATTATTGTTAATTCAGTTAAATTAACAATTTACCTTGTTTTTCAACATAAACCCCGACTACAATTATACATTTGTTACATCACTCTACTGCTCTTTTTAATGCTTCCTGCAAAGAATTTTATACCTTGAAGTCTGGGCCAGTTTTACAAATTTGTTTTCACTACTTTGTTGCCATTAACTTTGAATCCACATAAAAACTCCTTGAGGGGACCTAAAAAAAAAAAGAAAAAGTTAGAAGGGCCATGTAATTGGACTGTAAAGCGGTTGACGCAGAAATCCTGACCCAATTTTTCAACGATCTGAAATGCTAGTTTTGCAGTATGCAGGCAAGCATTAACTTGCTGAAAAAGCACTAATTTTCTCTGTAGTAAAATCTTTTTCAGTATGACAGGCTTCACTTTAACTTCAAACGTATTTCTGCTGTATCTACAGTGTCAATGGAGTATCTAGAATTTGGCTGGGGGGGGTCTGGGGTCAGATCGGCTTCATACAAAAGAAAAACAAGTTAAGACTAATCAACATTAATATATTTAAAGTGGCTGGAAAACGCATAATAGCATCCTGAAATCAGTCCCATTAAAATAAACTGTAATATCACAATAAAAATACATTATTCAAAGATTATTTACAAGATACTTATTAACTGAATTGATTTTACTATATTCCATTTTTTAAACGTCTACCCTAATGTTGTGTAATAAACCTGTTTGTATATTTAAAATATCGGTATGGAGAACCATACATGACTTCCATGTTCTAAGATTTATATTTAAAATCATTTACAAAATGAAATGTTTCCATAAAAACTACTTCTTTCCACTTATTGCTTCAGCCTTAACCACAGTACTGTGGTCACTAACGCATACCACCACATGTTATCGCACTCGATTTTCACTGATGATGGCCAGGCCCGCCGTCAGGGGGGGCAGGGGGGACAAAATCCCCGGGGCCCGGCCTTCTGGGGGGCCCGATTTAAATAACAGTTGACTAAAAAAATGTATACAGTAAAAACGTTTGTTGAACAAATATATGCAAATAAAAAAATCATTTCAATCTATAATGAATAATATCACGTAATTTAATCATACACGGAAAACCTGAAGCACTGTAAATACAAGTGAGCCTCTCGTGGTAAGAAGCAAGAAACGATGTCTGCGACGTTGCTAACGCTATCACCGATTTTTCCGGTGAATTCAACATTCAACTGTTGGCACTGAACATAAACACGAAAAATGTGTTTACGCTGGGCGCTACGAAATATTTCGTGTGTATGTTCAGTGCCAACGCTGTCACTCTCTCTCTTCTCTCTACAAGTCTAGTAGTCTACTACCCTACACAAACAATCCTTCTCAGTTCCTTTTGTGCTGTTCAAAGTGTTGAATGTAACAGGTCATTTTTCTAGAAGTGGACTAGTGAATTATTTATTATTAATCAATTGTGTGAATAGTGAATGTGAATTTGTGTGGTGGCCCAGAAGTGAAATATCTTTTAACGAAGTTCAATTAAGGTGAGTTTGTTTAAAGCTATTGGTGCATTTGATTTTACTTTAATTTAAATAAAGATACGAGACAGAATTCTCCTTATTCAATTCTAGGAACATGAATTAATTTATATCATTTAGGAATTTTAAAGTAGACCCTCCCGTATTAAATTATGTTTTATTGCGGACTGCTGTTAAGAACGTAAATTGTAGATATCACTTCCTCATTTAATTTCACTTTAACAAATAATGCATTTTATCATATAATTATAGCTATCTCAGACAACCGATTCATTAAATAAATCTTGTCAGTACTTCATTTTGACAACATTATTGAACGTTTGAAGAGAAATATTGAATTTGTATCGTTCAGCAGTTCAGCCTAATCAGAATTTATTTTTTTCTCTACTTTCTTTAATGAAAATTATTTTTAAAGGATTATTATTTTTTTATACTTCTTCTACACTTCCAAAGAAAGTCTACTGAGCGGAAAAACCGAGTAGCAGAAAGTATATTACCACCAACGAATCATCCATTTCACTGTTTTCCAATTATCTCAGATGGATGATAAATACTGAAACTGAACTACTACTGAGCTTTAGGAAAAAAATAAATTCTGATTAGGCTGGAATCCATGGAATCGAAAATTTTACCATATCAGTGTTATTATTTCTTTTCATTCATTCAGTCTTTCAGTTTTATGCTATAATTAATTGGTCCGGATGATCAAATTTACTTATGGCCGTTGAAATCTTGAAATATTTAATTTGATATTGGACTTGGACTTGGGTTTGCGATTGACCTACGGTTTTTTTTTTTTTTAGGGCAGAATGGAATATCATCACAAGTCTGGGGCTCTGAAACGAAAAGAGAAACGGGAGAAATATGAAAAAGCCAGCAAAGGCCAAAAAAACTTACTGGGTTTTTTTCTTCAAAGAAAGATATTGGTGTTGAAGAAGACAATGAAGATTTAGAAAACTATGAGATTGAGTCCGGTATACCACAAACCCCTACCAAAGATGTGTTAGCTGTTGATTGTGAGCCGTCAACATCCAATTTTAGGAACGGTAAACAAACTTGCTATGATATCGCAACAGTTCATACAGATACAGAAGATGCCGTGGGTAGTTGTGATATTGCGTCGTCAGACACGTCCAAGTATATGCATACAAAATTTGACATCGGAAGTCTAACTAGTTTACAAACCAATAAAAAAGATTTAGAAAGTGCTGTGGTTTCGGGACCAGAGCTACACCCAACAAATTTTCCTTATGACTCTACTGGGCGATTATTCCCGACATCATTGCTAAGCTGCAGAATGCCTAATAATGAAGTAATACCCAGGGAATGGCTAGTTTGGAGTAATAATAGGCAAGCGTTATTTTGCTTTCCATGTAGATTGTTTTCTCTTCAGCCAGAATCCGTTCGTTCTTGATTTGCTTCAATAAATGGATACTCAAAAGATTTAAAATGGAAAAAGCTCTATGATAAAATCCCTGAACACCAAAATAGCTCTGGCCACAAAGAATGTTATTTAAAATAGAAAAATATGGAAACATTTTTTGAGAATAGAGGTACAATTTTCCAAAGCTTGGAAACACAAATTAATGATGAAATCTCTAACTGGAAACAAATTTTAAATCGGCTTCTTGATGTAACGTTATTTTTGAGTGAGCGGGGCCTGCCATTTAGAGGTGTGTCAAATAAGGTTGGGGATTCAAATAATGGCAATTTTTTGGGATTGCTTGAACTTTTAAGTCATTACGATCGTGTTTTGGCAACACATCTAGAACGAGTCCAACAGTCCTACAAGTCACAAAAAAAGCTACAAGCTCATTATTATCCAGGGAAATTCAAAATGAATTCATATCCTGTTGTGCTGATCATGTAAGGCAAATCATCCTAGGCGAGTTGAAGAATTCAAAATACTATTCAATTATTGTGGATGCTACACCAGATTTAAGCCATGTAGAACAGACATCATTTGTAATTAGATACGTTGGTTTAAATGATATTTCAAATGGATATGAAATACAGGAAAGATTTTAGGAATTTACTGATTGTAATGAAAAAACAGGGCAAGATATTGCAAATTTAATCAAATCAGTTCTTGAAAAGAGCAATATTCCAATAGAGGAGTGCAGAGGCCAAGGCTATGATAATGGCAGTAACATGAGTGGGGCTTATCAAGGTGTGCAGGCTCTTATTTTAAAATTGAATCCTCTGGCTAAATACTCTCCCTGCGGATGCCACAGCCTGAACTTATGTGGTGTAAGTGCTGCAGAATGTTATAGTGAAGTACAGAAATTCTTTGTGTACCCTTTTCTCTTAACTGATCTTAACCAAAATCAAAAGGTCTTGAGTCCTCTACAATTCAGGGATGCATGCAAACATTATTTGATTCTGTTTGAATATCCGGCAGTTATTGTTCGTCATAGAAACAATTACACTTGTTAAAACATTAAAGGTGGCAGGTAAACTACTCCTTTCCCTTAACCGATCTTCACCAAAATCAATAGGCCTTCAGTTCTCTACAACTCAGGAACGTATGCGACAAATTATTGAATTTACGGCAGTTATCATTCGTCATAAAAATAAAATTACTCTTTTAAAACATAAAACGTTGCAGGTAAACTACCCTTTCTCTTAACCGATCTTCACTAAAATCAACAGATCTTGAGTACTCTATAATTTAGGAAGGTGTGCAAAAATGTATTTGATTCTGTTTGAATTTATGGCAGTTATCGTTCTTCATATAAAAAATTACCCTTGTTAAAACATAAAATGTTGCGGATAAACTACCACTTTCCCTTTACCGATCTTCACTAAAAACAATAGGTCTTGAGAACTCTACAATTCAGGGCTGTATGTGAAACATTATTTGATTCTGTTTGAAGTTGCGGCGGTTATCGTTTGCTATAGAAAAATATCGGTATGGAGAACCATACATGACTTCCGTGTTCTAAGATTTATATTTAAAATAATTTACGAAATGAAATGTTTCCACAGAAACTACTTCTTTCCAGTTATTGCTTCAACCTTAACCAAAGTACTGTGGTCACTAACGTATACCACCACACGTTATCACACTCGATTTTCACTGATGATGGCAGTCGACGGCACTGCAGAAATGTTTGGTTTTGCAGAAAACATTGGACTACGGCCAAACAGCCCGGGAAGGAATTTTAACAACAACCTACTACTTTGTTGCCGATAACGTAGTACACATACAAATATCGGTATGGAGAACCATACATTACTTCCATGTTCTAAGATTTATATTTAAAATCATTTTCAAAATGAATGCCAAACAGCCCGGGAAAGAATTTTAACAACAAACTACTTCTTTGTTGCCGATAACGTAGTACACATGACATATAAATAAAATATCGGTATGGAGAACCATACATGACTTCCATGTTCTAAGATTTATATAAAAATCATATTCGAAATGAAATATTTCCTTAGAAACTACTTCTTTCTACTTATTGCCTCAGCCTTAACCACAGTACTGTTGTCACTAACGTACACCACCTCACGTTTTCGCACTCAATTGTCACTGATGATGGCAGTCGATGGCACTGCCGAAACGTCTGTTTTTTCGGAAAACATTGTACTATGACTAAACAGCCCGGGATGGAATTTTAACAAAGAACTACTTCTTTGTTGCCGATAACGTAGTACACATAAAAAATTCTCCCCACTGCCTTCAACTATAATTTTCATTTATAGAAAATTACCCCCACCCCGTTCACCTAACCTCTTCATTTATAGATATGTCATCTACGTTTCTACAGTGGATTATTATGAGCTTCATATCAAGATACTTTATTTATAAAAATTAAGTACTTTACTCTTGTTAAAAAATAAAACGTTGCAGGTAAACTACCCCTTTCTCTATACCGATTTTCACCAACATCAATAGACCTTCAGTCCTCTACAATGCAGGGATGCATGCAAAAAAATATTTGATTCTGTTTCAATTTGCGGCTGTTATCGTTTGTCATGAAAACATTTCTCTAGTTACAACATAACATGTTTCAGGTAAACTACCCCTTTCCCTTTACCAATCTTCACCGAAAACAACTGGCCTTGAGTTCTCTACAATTTAGGTACGTATGCAAAAAATTATTGATTTTCTTTGAATTTACGGCAGATATCGTTCGTCATAGAAAAAAATACCCTTGTTAAAACATAAAAAATTGCAGGTAAACTACCCCTTTCTCTACACCGATATTCACCAAAATCAATAGACCTTCAGTACTGTACAATTCAGGGCTGTATGCAAAACATTATTTGATTCTGTTTGAATTTGTGGCTCTTATCGTTTTCCATAGTAAATACCATTGTTAAAATATAAAACGTTGCCAGTAAACTACCCCTTTCCCTAAACCGATGTTCAACAAACTCAACAGACGTTGAGTTCTATATAACTCAAAAAGGTATGCAAAAGAGTAGTTGATTCGGTTTGAATTTACGGCAGTTATCGTTCGTCATAGAAAAAATTACCCTTGTTAAAACATAAAATGTTGCTGGTAAACTACCCTATTCCCTTTACCGAACTACACCAAAACCAGCAGGCCTTGAGAACTCTACAATTCAGGGCTGCATGCAAAACATTATTTGATTCTGTTTGAATTTCCGGCTGTTATCATTTGCCATAGAAAAAAATTACCCTTGATAAGAAAAACGTTGCAGGTAAACTACCCCTTCCCGTTAACCGATCTTCACCAAAAACAATAAGTCTTGAGTACTCTACAAATCAGAGGTGTATGCAAAAACGTATTTGATTCTGTTTGAATTTGCGGCTCTCATCGTTTGCCATATAAAATACCCTTTTAAAACATAAAACGTAGAAGGTAAACTACCCCTTTCCCTTAACCGATCTTCACCAAAAACAATAGGGACTGAGAACTGTACAATTCAGGCCAGTATGCAAATAATCATTTGATTCTGTTTGAATTTACGGCTGTTATCGTTTGCCATAGAAAATACCCTTGTTAAAACATTAAACATTGCAGGTAAACTACCCCTTTCCCTTAACCGATCTTCACCAAAAACAACAGGTCTTGAGAAATCTACAATTCAGGGCTGTATGCAAAACAGTATTTGATTATGTTTGAATTTGCGGCTGTTATCGTTTGCCATAGAAAATAATTACCCTTGATTAAAAAAAAAAAGTTGCAGGTAAATTACCCCTTTCCCTTAACCGATCTTCACCAAAAACAATACGTCTTGAGTACTCTACAAATCAGGACTGTATACAAAAAATTATTTGATTCTGTTTGAATTTGCGGCTGTTATCGTTTGCCATAGAAAAAAATCTACAGATAGACAGACAGACAGACAGACAGACACACAGACACACACACAGAGACACTTTTCGAAAAATGACTTTTTTCATGTTTTGAGTGTAGTACAATCAGAATCTGCAATAATCTCGAACACGATTTTTTTTGCCATCACCATACTTCCATTTCCTTAAGGAACATGGAAGTAAAATTATCCCCTCCCCCTTCAATAATCAATTTCATTTATAGAAAATTACCCCCTTCATTTATTGAAAATTACCCCCACCTCTTCATTTATAGATATTTCATCTACGTTTCTACAGTGGATTATTATAATCTGCTTTTCAGGATACTTTATTTATCAAAATCAAGTACTTTACCCTTGTTAAAACATAAAATGTTGCAGGTAAACTACCACTTTCTCTTAACTGATCTTCACCAAAATCAATAAGCCTTGAGTACTCTACACTTTAGAGAGGTATGCAAAAACTTAGAGGAAAAGGTGCAAATATGGGCTACCATTTTTTTTCTTTAAATATCTTAAGTTTTAATGGAAGTTAAGAAGTGCCATTGTACAATTACAATCTCATTTACATTTCCTATAAAATATACAGGATAGAACTTAAAAAAACAAATTCCAGATTCAGTTAATAAATACTTTCTGTAAATGTGTAAAATCAATGATTTTAAAATGATGGTGCAAATACGGGCTACTATAAAAAAGTGGAAAAAAATAACAAAAAATTACTTGAAAATACCAGTTTTTTTTAGCAAATTTTACAAATAGATCTATGACATTTATGAGTTACATTTATTATATAAAACCGTTACAGGTAAAACATTTTTTAATATTATTTCAGTTTATCACTTAATATTTTCTAGTCAACGCTTAGAATTAAAACACCAAAAAATTTGTGATTTTGTTCACTACTTAACCTACTGACAAAAGTCGCACACATAAATGTCTTTCTCAGCTCCTGAACAATCATTGTGTGCCCACATTGAACACATGACGCACTGCACCCATAATTCACCTTTTGTGTCGTCTGAAAATTTACTTTCACAAAAAATGCACGTTGCATCTTCATCTTCAGGCTTTTTCATCCCAATAGGCAACTCCAAGTCACTGTCACTTTCAGGCACGTTTGGATCTGGTTCATTGTTTGATTCTTCTGAATCTAGATTTAATCTCCTAGTAGGTTTCAATTTTTTCTTAAGTCCAGTCTGCGATTTGCCTTTAGTCTGCCTTTTCTCACCTCGAAACTCTAGGATCTTTTTTTCATTCTTTAGACTTGATTTCTCCAAAGAATGTGTAAGCAAATTTTTGTAAGGGCTCCCAGTTATTAGAGCTGCACTGGTGGACTTGCGACCTCTGTTAATTGTCTTTTTTTTAATGACAGGAGGAGGTGAAATATGAAATGGGCTGATGATTCCCGACGAACTGCCTGAGAGAGTAGTCCAGAATTGCTTGTTGGCGACTGACTTTCTGTACCTGGGTTATTGGCCTTGGTCTGCTGTTCTAGATTTTGACTTAGTCCATGCTGTGCTGAAGGTGATGGTGGTGAAGTAAAGTTAGGAGTACTGCATGTCTTTAGTGCTTCAGTTTCTGCTGCGATAAAGTCTGCATCGGTGAAAATGTTCCTGTCGAACGGCATAATTCCCGTTACACGAAATCCTTGTACTGCTATGTCAGCTCTCTGAACGTTTAGGTACGCTTTACCGAAGGGTTCCATGATGTCATACTGACTGAGACAACCGTTTGAATGCAGGAGGGCGGATCTGATTTCACTGCTGTAGTAATGTTTTAGAGGGCCCATGAAGGTTTTATCAAGAGGCTGCAATTTGTGTGTACAGTGCGGCGGCAATGAAATTATCTTTATATGATTTGCTCGAGCTATGTCAATGACGTCGAGGTTTCTGACGTGACTATAATGTCCGTCTAATATCAACAACACAGGTGACTCTGCTGTGGGATGAGTGTACTTAACGAAATGTTGGAGCCATTCTGCAAAGAGGTTTGATTGAACCCAACCTGAAGGATGAGCCTTACCAAAGGAACCAACAGGTTTACCTTTCATAAGTAGTTCCGACATATTCTTCCTTGGAAAGATAAACATTGGTGGGACGAAATCGCCTTTTGCACTCATACAAGCTACAACAGTCATCGTTGAACCTCTTTCGGCTGATGTCAGAGCTCCGATCTGCCTCTTCCCTTTCCTGCCAATGATTTTTGGTATCTTGCTCTGTACAACACTGAGTCCTGTCTCATCAACATTGTATACCCGATCAGGAGAGTACTGGTGTGCAGTGTACGCTTCTTCCAAAATGTCAAAGAACTTCTCAACATTTTCTTTATTGAAGCCGCAAGCCCTGGCATAAGACGTCCCTGTTGGTTTGCGAACAGACAAAACAGCTTTATGCCGTTGCAGAAACAGATCTGCTCACGCTCTACCTGCTTCACCTGTTTTGAAAGGATGAGGCAAAGTATTTTTTATGGCTAACTGGTAAGCAAGACGTCTCAAATCCATTATGGTGAAACCAAAAAAGCAGGATTCCATATACAGCAGATACTGTACTAACATGTCTTCTAAAGTTTCCCCTAAAACAATCTTTCTCCCAAGCTTTTTAGAGGCTGCTAATTGAGGAGTGAGGGATGTTTCCTTACACAGTGTTTGTAATGTAGTACGAGGAACATTGAACACTTTTGCTGCTTTTAATGTACCCATTTTATTTTCTCTTACAGCAGCAATAGCCTTGGCCATATCTTCTTCACTCCATTGCTTTCTTTTATTTTGTGTCACATACCGTGGTTTGTTCCTAGGCATCCTGAAACAAAAAACAGCATAATAAGTTTTTTGTAACAGGATGCAAACAGGTGGTGTAAATATAGACTACTAGCCCATACTTACACCACCTACAGTAGCCCATATTACCACCAACATATCATATGAAAAGTTTAGCTTGTGTTTAAAAGTGCTGTTAATATGTACTAATAAAATATCAACTATCTAAACGCTTATTTCTTTGACTAAACATCTGCTGTAGGACAGACTAAAATATGCACGCATTTCTAAGAAAAAAACATGAAGCAAACATACCTGTAAAAACTTTTGGCGCACGGGTAGACAAAGCAACGACGTAACACACTAACCACGTGGCGGACTGCACACAAACTAAACAGAATGCTTCAGCGAGCTTGGGAGAACTATTCACATTACTCCCAGTAGGTTGCAGCACCTTACAGTCGTGTAATCGTGTTTGCCTATATTTACACCCTAGCCCATATTTGCACCTTTTCCTCTATTTGATTATGTTTGAATTTACGGCAGTTATCATTCATCATAGAAAAAATTTACCTTGTTATCACATAAAATGTTGCTGGTAAACTACCCCTTTCCCTTAACCGATCTTCACCAAAAACAACAGGTCCTGAGAACTCTACAATTCAGGCCAGTATGCAAATAATCATTTGATTCTGTTTGCATTTACGGCTGTTATCGTTTGCCATAGGAAATACCCTTGTTAAAACATTAAACGTTGCTGGTAAACTACCCGTTTCCCTTAACCGATCTTCACTAAAAACAATAAGTCTTGAGAACTCTAAAATTCAGTGAAGCATGCAGAACATTATTTGTTTCTGTTTGAATGTGCGGCAGTTATCGTTCGTTATAGAAACAATTATTCTTGTTAAAACATTAAAGGTGGTAGGTAAACTACCCCTTCCCATTAACCGATCTTCACCAAAATCAACAAGCCTTCAGACCTTTACAATTGAGGAATGTATGCCAAAAAGTATTTGATTCTGTTTGAATTTGTGGCTGTTATCGTTTGCCATAAAAAATACCCTTGTTAAAATATAAAACGTTGGAGGTAAACTACCTTTTCTCTTAACCGATCTTCACTAAAATCAACAGATCTTGAGTACTCTATAATTTAGGAAGGTGTGCAAAAATGTATTTGATTCTGTTTGAATTTATGGCAGTTATCGTTCTTCATATAAAAAATTACCCTTGTTAAAACATAAAATGTTGCGGATAAACTACCACTTTCCCTTTACCGATCTTCACCAAAAACAATAGGTCTTGAGAACTCTACAATTCAGGGCTGTATGTGAAACATTATTTGATTCTGTTTGAAGTTGCGGCTGTTGTCGTTTGCTATAGAAAAATGTCGGTATGGAGAACCATACATGACTTCCATGTTCTAAGATTTATATTTAAAATAATTTACGAAATGAAATGTTTCCACAGAAACTACTTCTTTCCAGTTATTGCTTCAACCTTAACCAAAGTACTGTGGTCACTAACGTATACCACCACACGTTATCGCACTCGATTTTCACTGATGATGGCAGTCGACGGCACTGCAGAAATGTTTGGTTTTGCAGAAAACATTGGACTACGGCCAAACAGCCCGGGAAGGAATTTTAACAACAACCTACTACTTTGTTGCCGATAACGTAGTACACATATAAATATCGGTATGGAGAACCATACATTACTTCCATGTTCTAAGATTTATATTTAAAATCATTTTCAAAATGAAATATTTTCATAGAAACTACTTCTTTCTTCAGCCTTAACCACAGTACTGTGGTCACTATCGTATACCACCTACGTTAGCGCACTCGATTTTCACTGATGATGACAGTCTATAGTACTGCAGAAACGTTTGGTTTTGCAGAAAACATTGGACCATGCCAAACAGCCCGGGAAGGAATTTTAACAACAAACTACTTCTTTGTTGCCGATAACGTAGTACACATGACATATAAATAAAATATCGGTATGGAGAACCATACATGACTTCCATGTTCTAAGATTTACATAAAAATCATATTCGAAATGAAATATTTCCTTAGAAACTACTTCTTTCTACTTATTGCTTCAGCCTTAACCACAGTACTGTGGTCACTAACGTATACCACCTCACGTTTTCGCACTCAATTGTCACTGATGATGGCAGTCGATGGCACTGCCGAAACGTCTGTTTTTTCAGAAAACATTGTACTATGACTAAACAGCCCGGGATGGAATTTTAACAAAGAACTACTTCTTTGTTGCCGATAACGTAGTACACATAAAAAATTCTCCCCTCCGCCTTCAACTATAATTTTCATTTATAGAAAATTACCCCCACCCCGTTCACCTAACCTCTTCATTTATAGATATTTCATCTACGTTTCTACAGTGGATTATTATGAGCTTCTTATCAAGATACTTTATTTATAAAAATTAAGTACTTTACTCTTGTTAAAAAATAAAACGTTGCAGGTAAACTACCCCTTTCTCTATACCGATCTTCACCAAAATCAATAGGCCTTCAGTCCTCTACAATGCAGGGATGCATGCAAAAATATATTTGATTCTGTTTCAATTTGCGGCAGTTATCGTTCGTCATGAAAACATTTCTCTTGTTACAACATAACATGTTTCAGGTAAACTACCCCTTTCCCTTTACCAATCTTCACCGAAAACAACAGGCCTTGAGTTCTCTACAATTTAGGAACGTATGCAAAAAATTATTTGATTTTCATTGAATTTACGGCAGTTATCGTTCGTCATAGAAAAAATTACCCTTGTTAAAACACAAAAAATTGCAGGTAAACTACCCCTTTCTCTAAACCGATATTCACCAAAATCAATAGACCTTCAGTACTGTACAATTCAGGGCTGTATGCAATACATTATTTGATTCTGTTTGAATTTGCGCCTCTTATCATTTTCCATAATAAATACCATTGTTAAAATATAAAAAGTTGCCGGTAAACTACCCCTTTCCCTTAACCGATCTTCAACAAACTCAACAGACGTTGAGTTCTATATAACTCAAAAAGGTATGCAAAAGAGTAGTTGATTCGGTTTGAATTTACGGCAGTTATCGTTCGTCATAGAAAAAATTACCCTTGTTAAAACTTAAAATGTTGCAGGTAAACTACCCTATTCCCTTTACCGAACTACACCAAAACCAGCAGGCCTTGAGAACTCTACAATTCAGGGCTGCATGCAAAACATTATTTGATTCTGTTTGAATTTCCGGCTGTTATCGTTTGCCATAGAAAAAAATTACCCTTGATAAGAAAAACGTTGCAGGTAAACTACCCCTTCCCGTCAACCGATCTTCAACAAAAACAATAAGTCTTGAGTACTCTACAAATCAGAGGTGTCTGCAAAAACGTATTTGATTCTGTTCGAATTTGCGGCTCTCATCGTTTGCCATATAAAATACCCTTTTAAAACATAACACGTAGAAGGTAAACTACCCCTTTCCCTTAACTGATCTTCACCAACACCAATAGGTACTGAGAACTCTACAATACAGGGCTGTATGCAAAACATTATTTGATTATGTTTGAATTTGCGGCTGTTATCGTTTGCCATAGAAAATACCCCTGTTAAAACATAAAATGTTGCAGGTAAACTACCCCTTTCCCTTAACCCATCTTTACCAAAATCAACAGATCTTGAGAACTCTACAACTCAGGGCTGTATGCGAAACATTATTTGATTCTGTTTGAATTTGCGGCTGTTATCGTTTGCCAAACAAACAAAATTACCCATGATAAAAAAACCGTTGCAGGTAAACTACCCCTTTCCCTCAACCGATCTTCACCAAAAAACAATAGGTCTTGAGTACCCTAAAAATCAGAGCTGTGTGCAAAAAAATATTTGATCCTGTTTGAATTTGCGACTGTTATCGTTTGCCGTACAAAAAATCTATAGACACACAGACAGACAGACATACAGACACACACACAGACACTTTTAGAAAAATGACTTTCTTTCATGTTTTGAGTGTAGTACAATCAGAATCTGCAATAATTTCGAACACGATTTTTTTGCCATCACCATTTCCTTAAGGAACATGGAAGTAGAAAATCGGTATGGAGAACCATACATAACTTCCATGTTCTAAGATTTATATTTAAAATCATTTTAGGAATGAAGTATTACCATAGAAACTACTTCTTTCTACTTACTGCTTCAGCCTTAACCACAGTACTGTGGTCACTAACGTATACCACCTCACGTTATCGCACTCGATTTTCACTGATGATGGAAGTCGACGGCATTGCCGAAACTTCTGGTTTTGTAGAAAACATTGGACTACGGCCAAACATCCCGGGAAGGAATTTCAACAAAAACTACTTCTTTGTTGCCGATAACGTTGTACACATATATATAAAAAATATGCATAAAATTAATGGCTTGTATAAGTTAATGTTCGATCTCCATTAAGTAGTGCTCAAGTTTCCAAAGTTTTAATATTATGATGTCCGTAATTAAAACATCAGAGCAGGTTTAGTGTGTATGAGGGTACACCGTGGACAAACATTTTCAACATTTCCTATTGAGCTTTGCTTAGAGTAAAGCTGCGAATCTACAGTGTACGTTTCACAGAACAAACACGCGGAAAAGAAGGAGCGCTCCGAAGTCACTCATGGACCCTCAGCATCTTGCAAAGGGTTCATTCCCTAAAGATGAAAATTCTGTCTATGAATCGTTCCTCTGTAAACACGTGCAGTTACACTGCAGAGCGATCCACAGGAAGCAAATCGCTATCCACGCTGGACAATTTTTCGGCTTGCATGCGTTATGTTGGTGTGGGTTTCGGCACTTTCCACTTAAAAAGCGTGCAAACGTAAGAAAATAAACATGAGTCAGGCCAGAAATAACGCGAATTTTGTGTGTGTGTGTGTGTGTTCCCTGCCTTTTTATTGCAGTAATGATAATAATAAAACGGAAACGTAAACATTACATAATTGAGGCACGAACAATTACAAGCGCCTGCCACGAACATTAAAATGAAAAAATTATAATTTTATTGCCTGTCAACAAAATTATTTTATTTTTAACAATTACCATTGTTTGAAAAAGTTCAAATGAATTTTCAAGTACTTTACTGTTGTTAAAACGTAAAAGGTTGCTGGTAAACTACCCCTTCCCCTTAACCGATCTTCACCAAAATCAAAAGGCCTTGAGATCACTACAATTCAGGGATGTATGCAAAACATTATTTGATTCTGTTTGAATATGCGGCAGTTACCGTTCGTCATAGAAAAACTTACCCTCGTTAAAACATAAAATGTTGCAGGTAAACTACACTATTCCCTTAACCGATCTTCACCAAAATCAAAATGTCTTGAGAACTCTACAAATCAGGGCTGTATGCAAAAACGTATTTGATTCTGTTTGAATTTGCGGCTGTTATCGTTTGCCATAGAAAATACCCTTTTTAAAACATAAAACGTTGCTGGTAAACTACCCCTTTCCCTTAACCGATCTTCACCAAAAATAACAGGTCTTGAGAGCTCTACAATTCAGGGCTGTGTGCAAAAGAGTAGTAGATTCTGTTTAAATTTGCGGCTGTTATCGTTTGACATAGAAAAAATTACCCTTGATTAAAAAAAAAACCCGTTGCAGGTAAACTACCCCTTTCCCTTAACCGATCTTCACCGAAAACAATAGGTCTTGAGTACTCTACAAATCAGGGCTACATGCAAAATATTATTTGATTCTGTTTGAATTTGCGCCTGTTATCGTTTGCCATAAAAAAAATCTACAGTAGACACACAGACAGTTTTCGAAAAATGACTTTTTTTAATGTTTTGAGTGTAGTACAATCAGAATCTGCAATAATCTCGAACACGATTTTTTTGCCATCACTATACTTCCATTTCCTTAAGGAACATGGAAGTAAAATATCAGTATGGAGAACCATACATGACTTCCATGTTCTAAGATTTATATTTAAAATCATATTAGAAATGAAATATTTCCATAGAAACTACTTTTTTTTTACTTATTGCTTCAGCCTTAACCACAGTAGCCTACTGTGGTCACTAACGTATACCACCTCATTCGATCTCGATTTTCACTGATGATGGCAGTCGATGGACTGCCGAAAAGTCTGGTTTTGAAGAAAACATTGGACTACGGCTAAACAGCCCGGGAAGGAATTTTAACAAAGAACTACTTCTTTGTTGCCGATAACGTAGTACACATATAAAAAATTCTCCCCTCCCCCTTCAACTATAATTTTCATTAATAGAAAATTACCCCCATCCCGTTCACCTAACCTCTTCATTTATAAATATTTCATTTACATTTCTACAGTGGATTATTATGAGCTTCTTATCAGGATATTTTATTTATCAAAATTAAGTACTTTACTCTTGTTAAAACATAAAACGTTGCAGGTAAACTACCCATTTCTCTTAACCGATCTTCACCAAAATCAATAGACCTTCAGTCCTCAACAATTCAGGGATGCATGCAAAAAATATTTGATTCTGTTTGAATGTGCGGCAGTTATCGTTCGTCATGAAAACAGTTCTCTTGTTACAACATAAAATATTGCAGGTAAACTACCCCTTTCCCTTAACCGAGCTTCACCAAAATCAACAGGCCTTGAGATCTCTACAAATCAGGAACGTATGCAAAAAATTATTTGATTCTCTTTGAATTTACGCCAGTTATCTTTCGTCATAAAAAAATACCCTTGTTAAAACATAAAATGTTGCTGGTAAACTACCCCTTCCCCTTAACCGATCTTCAACAAAATCAACAGACCTTGAGTTATCTATAATTCAAAAAGGTATGCAAAAGAGTAGTTGATTCTGTTTGAATTTACGGCAGTTATCGTTCGTCATAGAAAAAATTACCTTTGTTAAAACATAAAATGTTGCAGGTAAACTACCCTATTCCCTTAACCGATCTTCACTAAAACCAACAGGTGCTGAGAACTCTACAATTCAAGGCTGTGTGCAAAACATTATTTGATTCTGTTTGAATTTGCGGCTGTTATTGTTTGCCATAGACAAAAATATCGGTATGGAGAACCATACATGACTTCCATGTTCTAAGATTTATATTTAGAATCATTTTCGAAATGAAATATTACTATAGAAACTATTTCTTTCTACTTACTGCTTCAGCCTTAACCACAGTACTGTGGTCACTAACGTATACCACCTCACGTTATAGCACTCGATTTTCACT
This sequence comes from Magicicada septendecula, assembly GCA_034769895.1. NCBI lineage: Eukaryota > Metazoa > Arthropoda > Insecta > Hemiptera > Cicadidae > Magicicada > Magicicada septendecula. The sequence continues at coordinate 62,188,040 of CM068371.1, read as the reverse complement.
GATGATGGAAGGCGATGGCATTGCCGAAACGTCTGGTTTTGTAGAAAACATTGGACTACGGCCAAACATCCCGGGAAGGAATTTTAACAAAAACTACTTCTTTGTTGCCGATAACGTTGTACAATATATATAAAAAATTGCATCAAATTGATGGCTTGTATAAGTTAATGTTTGATCTCCATTAAGTAGTGCTCAAGTTTCCAAAGTTTTAATATTATGATGTCCGTAATTAAAACATCAGAGCAGGTTTAGTGTGTATGAGGGTACACCGTGGACAAAAATTTTCAACATTTCCTATTGAGCGTTGCTTAGAGTAAAGCTGCGAATCTACAGTGTATGTTTCACAGAACAAACACGCGAAAAAGAAGGAGCGCTCCGAAGTCACTCATGGACCCTCAGCATCTTGCAGAGGGTTCATTCCCTAAAGACGAAACGTCTGTCTATGAATCGTTCCTCTGTAAACGCGCGCAGTTACACTGCCCAGCGATCCACAGGAAGCAAATCGCTATCCACGCTGGACACTTTTTCGGCTTGCACGCGTTATGTTGGTATGGGTTTCGGCACTTACCATTTAAAAAGCGTGCAAATGTAAGAAAATAAACATGAGTGAAGCCAGAAATAACGCGAATTTTGTGTGTGTGTGTGTGTGTCTTCCCTGCCTTTTTATTGCGGTAGTCATAATAATAAAATGGAAACATAAACATTACATAACTAAGATATGCTTGCCTGCCACGAACGATATATTATTTTATACATGTATATAACTCATACATAATTTACATTAAAATGAAAAAATTATAATTTTAATGCCTGCCAACAAAATTATTTTATTTTTAACAATTACCATTGTTTCAAAAAGTTTAAATGAATTTTCAAGTACTTTACTGTTGTTAAAACGTAAAAGGTTGCAGGTAAACTACCCCTTCCCCTTAACCGACCTTCACCAAAATCGAAAGTCCTTGAGATCTCTACAATTCAGGGAGGTATGCAAAAAATTATTTGATTCTGTTTGAATTTGCGGCTGTTATCGTTTGCCATATAAAATTACCCTTGATAAAAAAACGTTGCTGGTAAACTACCCCTTCTCCTTAACCGATCTTCACCAAAAACAATAGGTCTTGAGTACTCTACAAATCAGGACTGCATGCAAAAGATTATTTGATTCTGTTTGAATTTGCGGCTGTTATCGTTTGCCATAGAAAATACCCTTGTTAAAAAAACGTTGCTGGTAAACTACCCCTTTCCCTTAACCGATCTTCACGAAAAACAATAGGTCTTGAGAACTCTACAATTCAGGGCTGTATGGGAAACATTATTTGATTCTGTTTGAATTTGCGGCTGTTATCGTTTGCCAAAACAAAAAAATTACCCTTGATAAAAAAAAAACCGTTGCAGTTAAACTACCCCTTTCCCACAACCAATCTTCACCAAAAACAATAGGTCGTGATTACTCTACAAATCACGGCTGTATGCAAAAATTTATTTGATTCTGTTTGAATTTGCGGCTGTTATCGTTTGCCATAAAAAAAATCTACCGACAGACACACAGACAGACACACACACAGACTCTTTTCGAAAAACGACTTTTTTTCATGTTTTGAGTGTAGTACAATCAGAATCTGCAATAATCTCGAACACGATTTTTTTTTGCCATCACCATACACTTCCATTTCCTTAAGGAACATGGAAGTAAAATTATAATTTTATTGCCTGGCAACAAAATTATTTTATTTTTAACAATTACCATTGTTTGAAAAAGTTTAAATGAATTTTCAAGTACTTTACTGTTGTTAAAACGTAAAAGGTTGCAGGTAAACTACCCCTTCCCCTTAACCGATCTTCACCAAAAACAATAGGTCTTGAGTACTCTACAAATCAGGGCTGTCTGCAAAAACTTATTTGATTCTGTTTGAATTTGCGGCTGTTATCGTTTGCCATAGAAAATACCCTTTTTAAAACATAAAACGTTGCAGGTAAACTACCCCTTTCCCTTAACAGATCTGCACCAAAAACAATAGGTCTTGAGAACTCTACAATTCAGGGCTGTATGCGAAACATTATTTGATTCTGTTTGAATTTGCGGCTGTTACCGTTTGCAAAAAAAATTACCCTTGATAAAAAAAAAAACCGTTGCAGGTAAACTACCCCTTTCCCTCAACCGATCTTCACCAAAAACAATAGGTCGTGAGTACTACAAATCAGGGCTGTACGCAAAAAATTATTTGATTCTGTTTGAATTTGCGGCAGTTATCGTTTGCCATAGAAAATACCCTTGTTAAAAAAACGTTGCAGGCAAACTACCCCTTTCCCTTAACCGATCTTCACCAATACAATAGGTCTTGAGAACTCTACAATTTAGGGCTGTACATTACAATTACATTACAATTATCAGCCATTTCTGTTATTGTAACTCACCAGCTTCATTGAGTAAACTCATCATTGTGAGATTCCAGAGCTGTAGTTGAAATCAGTTGGTTGTACTGTGTGCTCTGTATCAGTAACATTTTCTTGACCATTTGTAAATCTATCAATCCATTTATAAAAATTATACTATTCATACAACTTTTGCCATATTGTTTGAGCATCTGAGAGTAAATTTCAGATGATTTTACACCTTCAGAAACAAGAAATGTTATCACTTGTTAAACAAATATTAGAGGTTATTTGTACTGAAATATAAGTCAAATGGCTGTGTTATCGGAGGTACAAGAATCAATGACATTAAAAATAGCTGAAGTAGAGAAATCTGTTTCGAGTGTTGAAGAAGCGATGTCCACAAAAATATATGACATAGAAGAAACCATGTCAAATAAAATATCTGCAGTAGAACTCTCAATAGCAAACATAAGAGAGCAGTTCCTGAAGTTACAACCAAAACAACTTTGTGAACAGACTGTACCAATGGTAAAGACTGAGAAAGACCCAGAAAATAAGTCAATAGAGAACAGGTCACCTCGCCTGCGGTTGGGACAGTTCATGTCAAGGCAGCAACCTTTGATGGAAGCATGCACTGGGCGACGTATTTACGCCAATTCGAAGCTGCTGCATGCGCAAATAATTGGACGGAGAAAGACAAGGCAGTTTCACTCGTTCTCTCATTAAAAGGACCCGCGGCAGAACTACTACAGAAAGTGCCACCTGACAGCCAAAACACCTATGCCGAATTGATAAAAGCTCTGGAATTACGGTATGGTGATAAACATTTGCGAGATGTGTACTGCACCCAGTTAAGAGCAAGGCGACAGCATGCCGGGGAGAGTCTTCAAGAGTTTGAAGCAAGTATCGACAGACTAATTAGACTGGCCTATCCTGAAGCGCCAGAAGATTTTCGAACGAGTTTTGCGGTGCAGACATTTACGGCCGGTGTCCGAGATAACGAACTACAGCAAGTGTTACGAATGGCAAGACACCAGAACAGTGCGGACGCCCTGGTACATGCTTTGCAATTTGAGGCCGCCAAATCAGCGTCTGGTTGGACAAGTCATAAAGTGCGCGCGCTAAAAGATCACGACGGCACAGACGATGAGGAAGAAGAACAAGGAACAGAGACTCGACGGTCGGCGCCACAGAATAAAATAAGAAAGGATGGAAGACCGAAATGTTATAGATGTGGGAAACCTGAACATCTACAACGAGATTGTCGGGTTAGAATTCAGCAGCAGGGAAACGACCAATAGTCGGTACAACAGGGCGTGTGCTGACTAACTGGAGGAACGAAGCCCCTAGGCAATACGCAATTCCTACACTTCAGAAAGACAGCGGGAGCTTGGTAGTTACCGGACTTGTTCAAGAAAGGCCAACCTCGATTACAGTTGACACAGGCGCAACAGTTTCTATTGTGCGCCCCGACGTGGTGAAAGATCTCAAGCCAATCTGGTGCTCTTGCAGCTTGCGAACAGCTACTGGACAGCCTGTAAGAGTGTATAGAAAAGTGGAGATACATCTACGCCTCGGTCGACTTGAGTTTAATCATCAAGTACTTGTTGCGGACATTGTGGATGACGCAATTCTTGGTGTGGACGTTATGAACGCATACGGATTTATAGTCGACTTCAAAAACAATGTCTTGAGAATCGGAGGCGAAGAGGTAATGCTATCAACAATGACGACAGCAGAAAAATCGATGGACGTCATAAACCAAGTGGCCGTAACTGTTCCGCCAAACTCCGAAAAGATCATCATGGTTAGAACCGAGGTAGATTACTAGGGGCAACCAGTGCTCTATATTCGAACCCCAGGTAGTCAGCACACCGGGCATACTAATTGCCAGAAGTTTAGTAAAACCTGACGAAACCGGAAATGTACCTATTAGAGTGGCGAATATTTTGGATCTAGCTGTCACTTTACAAAGCAATACGTTCCTAGGCAAATTGACTCCTGTGGCCTGGGTAGCCGGAATGACGCAACGAAGATCCAGTGCTTCGGATAATTCCAAATTACCAGAGGAACTGCAAGAATTATTGAACAGATCTTCTAATGACCTCTCAAGTGGTGAGGTAAAAGAACTCGGACAGTTTTTACATGAATTCAAAGATTGTTTTGGAGTTCGGGGACAGTCACTGGGAAGAACCTCTCTTGTGCAACATCGCATCAATATCGGGGACACAACACCGATACGCCAACCTCCTCGAAGGCCTCCATTATCTAAACAAGAGGAAATGTCTCGGTTAGTACAGGACATGTTGACAGAGGGAGTAATCGAACCTTCGTCAAGTGCTTGGTCTTCTCCTGTAGTGCTGGTAGCGAAGAAGGATGGTGGATTGCGTTTCTGCGTAGACTACCGGAGGTTAAATGACGTTACAAAGAAAGACTGCTATCCATTACCTCGCGTTGACGATACACTCGACACGTTGTCCGGAGCACAGTGGTTTTCCACATTGGACCTGAAGAGTGGATATTGGCAAGTGGGTCTTCATCCAGAAGACAAGGAAAACACCACTATCTCGACCCCAAGTGGCTTATTCCAACTTAACGTCATGCCATTTGGACTCTGTAATGCACCGGCAACATTTGAAAGATTGATGGACATGGTACTCCGAGGCCTGACATGGAAACCTTGCCTTGTTTATTTGGACGATGTCATAGTCATCGGGAAGATTTTCAAAGACCATTTGGAAAACCTTAAGGAGGTTCTAACTAGAATTCACGGTGCCCAACTGAAGCTGAGGCTGAAGAAGTGTTCTCTATTCCAGAAGGAAGTACAGTATCTGGGCCATCTGGTTTCGGCAGCGGGTGTTAGCATGGATCCTAATAAAGTAGACACCGTAAGAGACTGGCCAGTGCCGAAGAGTAAACACGGAGTTCGGAGTTTCCTGGGGTTATGCTCATATTACAGACGTTTTGTGAAAGGCTTCGCTACTATTGGTAAATCACTACATGAGCTAACAGAAAATAAACGAAACTTCCAGTGGTCGAGGGAGTGTGATCAAGCATTTAGGACTTTGAAAATTGCATTATGTTCGCAGCCAATTCTCGCTTTCCCAGATTCCGATGGGAAGTACATTGTGGACGCAGACGCAAGCAATACTGGTCTAGGAGCAGTTTTGTCTCAAGTTCAAAACGGTGAAGAACGAGTAATAGCGTATTACAGCAAGACACTTTCTAAACCGGAGAGAAATTATTGCGTCACAAGGAGATAATTGCTGGCAATCGTCCGAGCATTGGAGCACTTCCATAAATACCTCTATGGAAGAGAGTTTTCACTACGTACCGACCATGCCGCGCTTGCATGGCTCTTAAGATTTAAAAATCCGGAAGGACAGTTGGCAAGGTGGCTTGAACGTCTGCAAGAGTACAACTTCAAGGTACAACATCGACGGGGGCGCCTGCATGGTAATGCAGATGGGTTATCACGAAGACCATGCCCGGAAGACTGCCGACATTGCCACAGAAAGGAAGAACAAAACTCAAGCGAACATGTTCAAGCCATCACTGTAGATTTCCTGGCTGACGGCTGGACAACACAAGACTGTCGACAAGAACAGATGACTGATGAAGACATTGGACCGATCTTTACAGCAAAAGAGGAAGGTCGCCGCTCAGATTGGCAAGATGTCTGCCGTGGTTCCGAAGTGCTGAAGGGCTACTGGGCACAATGGGAATCTCTCACCTTAGAAAACGGATTGCTGAAAAGGGCTTGGGAAAGTGCAGATGGACGAGACGTGGTCATGCAGTTGATAGTTCCCCGAAGTAAAGTGCAGTCTGTTTTGAAGGAGATGCATGATGGAACATCTGGAGGCCATCTTGGCATTAACAAAACCCTTGACAAAATACGGAAGCGATTCTATTGGCTTCATCTTCGCCACGACGTAGAGGAATGGGTTCGGACGTGTGAAATATGTGCTGCAAGCAAGGGCCCACAAACCAGAAGCAGGGGAAAAATGAGACAATATAACGTTGGACTGCCTTTCGAGAGAATTGCCATAGACATTGCTGGACCATTCCCAGTTACTGACGATGGAAACCGGTACATCATGGTTGTAGGTGACTACTTTACTAAGTGGGTGGAAGCCTACGCAATTCCAAATCAGGTTACCACTGTGGCAAAGCACTGAGTTCACAACTTCTGTTGCCGTTATGGAGCCCCTACGGAAATCCATACGGATCAAGGGAGAAATTTCGAATCAGGAGTGTTTAAAGAATTATGCCATCTACTCGGAATTCGAAAGACCTGGACAACGCCTCTGCATCCTCAGTCGGACGGGATGGTTGAGAGATTAAATAGGACACTTGAGCAGCATCTTTCGAAGGTTGTTGACGAGAACCAAACAGACTGGGACCAACGTATACCACTATTCCTCATGGTGTATAGATCATCAGTACACGACACAACCGGCATGACTCCAGCAAAATTGGTGTTTGGGAGAGAGATTCGTCTTCCTGGGGACTTAATGTTCGGATCACCTGAGACTCAGTCCCAAGAGCCACAGAACTATTCCTCGCAATTAGAAAACCAACTGCAAGAAATGAATCGCTTGGTAAGAGGATGGCTGAAGATTGCCAGTGATAAAATGAAAACTCGGTATGACATTCGCAGCAATAGTGTGGATTTCCAAGAAGATCAGGTCTGGTTGTTCAACCCAAAGCGCCGTCGTGGTCGCTCAGCTAAGCTGCAGTCTAACTGGGAAGGACCCTACACTGTGAAAAAAAGAATCAACAATGTTGTTCATCATATTCAACAGGAAGGGCAGCGAAAGTTCAAGGTCATCCACCTAGATCGCCTGGCTAAGTACTACTTCCAAGACGGTTTGCCATTTCGTGACGAACAGGCTTAAGGAGACACTGTTACGACGTCACAGAACAATCTACGTGTTTATCGAACGTTCCAGAGATATCCAGAATGTAAGCGTGTGGCGTACGTGCTTGTAGACGCATTTGCGAGAGTCTTCTCGATGCCGCCAGCCGTGCGGACTGTGTCAAGGCCGCAGTTAATTACGTAGTTCATACGGACGCTAAGACGCAATTAGGAATCGTCTAGATTTTCGGCGCCTATAAATACATGGCGCAGCGGCCTTAGAGACAGTATTAGTGCGAATTATTGACCGTGCGGTTTGAGAGTTATAGTAGCGATATTACTGAGCGCGTTCAAGTGGTTATTAGTTAAGAGTGGTGTTTTATAATCAGACGGTATATTTGTAATACAATTGTATTTAATTATAGTGGACATTTTATTGTGTGTGAACAATTTTCATTTGATTTGTTGTAAATGACAGTGTTGTTAATACGAACTGTTTAACTGTAAAAATTAAAGGTGTGATTAGTGACTTAATTGGTGTCTTGTACTTATTTTGATTCCACTGTACCTACGACGATCGAGTAGACCGTTGTAACAATATGAAATGTAACTTCAGCAAAAATGAAATAAAATGCATTCCATGTACTTTGGTATGTTTTGAGTATAGTGTAATAGTGAAACTGAAGTCACGGAGAAAATTATTTTAATTATAAAGCGACTTGACATGGAATGATCCTTCAATTACCTGGCAGCACTACCGAGTCTGCTTTCATGGTTGAATTAAACTTTACACACTCTCAGGCTCCCATACTGACTCATCATACTGCCAAATAGAACTGATATTTTAGTATAGGCAGAAGACAAATGTTAGATCATTTATTACTTTTCAAACTTACGTTATTAATTTTATCTTTAAGTATCACAGACAAAATTTTTACTGAGACTTTAAAAAATTGCAATTAATCAATTCAGACTTGTCACATACTTTACAGCGCACAAACTGAGGTAAGACTATCTATGTTAAGCATCAATTGAAAGAGAAACTATAGTAGAACCTTGATATTTTGAACTGATTGGAGATGAGATGTTCAGACTGTCAAACACATGGGATCCATTTACCTTAATAATGGAAAATAAAATATTTCTAAATATGGTAAAAAGAGTAAAAGTCTAATGTGTGTTGACTAAAATACAATACAGTTTTGTAACCAAGTTAATTATAGAGCTTTTGTTTAGAACATCTATCTCAATATTTTTTTACCATTTAATTAAATTATCTTAAACTTTCTTTAAAGGTTATATAAATCTCTGTTTTACCTATAATTGTATAACCCGTTTCAGACACTTTAGTATAATTTGCTTAGAGTGAAACCGAATGACTACGGTTTGGGCTATCAACATGTATGGGGGGGGGATCATACAGAGCGGTGTGATCCATCATGCCCCCACTTGGTACAGAGTTTAGTTAGGGTTAATATTTGTGTTACATAACTCACTTACAATGTGCATTATTTATTTACAATTATTATTATAAAATAACATATAAAAACAAAGCAATATAATTGAAAATAAAACATTTCTTACAAAATCTACTTAAAATAAAATACAATACATAATTTACATTTGCATATATACAGTTATAGTATAGATATACAAATTTTATAGTATAAATAAGTTCAATACTAATCAACGTTGTAATTAGTATATATATATATATATGCATGAAATACTTGTATTTCAATGTGTGTAACTTCAGGTTGACTAACTGCACTGCAAAGACACAACAAAGTAAACACATTGAAAGAATTCTTTCATGTTACAATATTTAGGAACTTCTAAGCTGTTTAGAAATACTTTGATTTGACATCTCACATTTATTTTGTTTTGATTTAACAGGCAGTCTACATTAAGAGAAGAAATATAAGATGTTTATTTTTCACAAAACAGTTTGTTGTACGATACTTTTGTCTTATCACCACGCAGATAACAAACATGAAAATCAAAAATCTACATTTCCATGCGTTTAATTATGTGTTCTTTATGTACATTTGTTTTAAAATATTTACTACACAGTTACACGTTAACAGACCAGCGTTTTGATATTTTATTTTCTTTATTGTCACTTTTACAAAACAAGTATTTCTGCAGTATTTCAGCTGGAAATTTCAAGCTCTATATACAGCACCATAAACACATATTGTCTTTATTGATTTTCAAACTAAAACATAAACACAAAGACAAATTATATACATCAGAGGTTATTTTTAATAATTTGCCTTGGCATTAGGACTCTATATTTTAAGAAAGTAAAATCAAGCCTAATAAACTGCCCAAATTCACATGATTGGCCAGTAAATACAAAATAACTATTAGTAGCAGCCAGAGTGTGAATACATGCAAATCTCCATATTGGTACTTTCATAACCTGTTTAGTTTCTTATACAATATGTTTAGTCCCTTTTCTTATGACAATTCATAATACTGTCAAGTTTGCTTACATTATTATGAAACACTTTTGACACTCATTATTTAGTTTCTAAAATAGTATATTTTTCTTGTAAAAAGGTTTTAGCCCTCTCAAAACTGTTGCTAATACACAGCATATTACATCAAGTATTGTGCTGTAATGCACAGCTTTGTCAGTCATTGAAGGCACTCTTGGTACGTCAAAACAATAGATCATCTACTGCCTCAAGAAGAGTGATCAATTAATAAGTTGCAGTAAGATAGTTGATACTTCGAAAGTACAAAGACAGAATATGTGACGAGAACATTATGAAATGCATAAAGAATATAAGCAGTCATTTCACAAAAGTGGGTATCTGCAAATCTTGAGAAGGTATACTATAAAGCTTATGAAAAACAGATAATTATTGGTAAGTATGGTTTGCACCAGTGATTGGCACTGAGCGTTTCTTTTTGCCGTGGATCCTGCAGCACGAAGTCATGGTTGCATGACGTGTAAGGAATTTAAGATGTAAAAGGATGCCCAAGAAGGTCAAAGGCAGAGTCCACTAGCAGATTATATGTCCAAGTATACTGTATGGCTCTGAATGATTTAGGCTTTACTTGTGAAGTGGGAGAAGAATCTGGACACAGTAAACATGTGAACGTTGAACATGTGTGGTTTTTTGGTTGTGTTGTTGTCGATAAGATATGTGGATAAGAGTGAAGGGGTGTGAACTTAAATGAGGTCTGCAAAAGAAAGATTAGAAAATCGCATTTGGAATGGTAGGAGCACATGGAGGCAGATCCAAATGAAAATATTACACTTTTTTAGCTACAGACCTGAGGTATCTTGGATTGAAGCCAGAAGATACACTGGACAAAGGAAGATGAAAAACTAACTGCTGTGTCATTGATTCTCTGTAGAAACAAATCATGAAGTTAAGTAATGAGTTATATATTATTTAGTATAAATGAGAGTCGATATTGTCTGTCTTCAGCAAACAAGTGTGACAAGTTTATCCTATATGTCTGCAATCAGATTGTTACAGAAATGAAGTCTTCCTCACACTGGTTTTCTTGCATATTAATGATTGGTATTAAACGAAAATAAATAAATTTAATCAAACTGTTGTTTGATGTTTGCAAATCATGTTAAAAACAATGGGATTTTTTCAGTTATTATGTTTACTCTTTTGAAATAATCGGTACATTACTGGCATCAGGTGTAAAATACAAATAATTTTAAATATATCTTTCAATTATTGTAACCATATACTACAAGAAATTTCAAAAACATGATTTTTTTTCACCAACTGTCTTGCTAAAGTCAACTTTTGTGCTTTTTGTTTTCTTATTACTGGTTTTTGGTATGTCTATAGTGATGATGGCACTAACGGTAGCCATACTTACAGTAGTACACTATAGATAGGTCTAGCTGTATCGACAACTAATCTGTGTTTACCGAAGAAGTGATTGGGGGAAACGTTTTTTTAATATCCAGCAAATCGCAATGGCAATAATTGTGCTTATGAAATAGATTTGACAATAAAGTTCACAATGTCCGCAGTGTGTCCATTGCAATTGCACTGTATGAAAAATTATATTTTTTGCTGATTTCATCATCATTACCCTTATTGTGAGCTCGACCCAGATGCTGCAATCATGCTCTGAGTGCAAAGACACCCTGCCATATAATGCAATGCAATGCAATTACCCTTATTACTTTATTACATGAAAAATTGGACGAAAAAGCTGAACCTGTGATATTGCAGCTGTTCATACAGCATTATCTATAAGAGAGATTTTTAGTAGGAAGAGGTCATTGTGTTGGAACATCCTTCCTGTTTACTGAACCCAGCTCAGTGTTTCTTTTCCCGCAAATAAAGGAAACATTAAAAGGATACCTGCCCAGAGTAATATTGGCAATTGAACAAAACCCATTCCAAAGTTGCTTTAAATGACGTATTAGTTACTGGAATCAGTGTATCACTTACCAAAGAGATTACTTTGAAGGGAGCCACAGTGATATTCAGCAATAATGCCTGTAGGACTGTTCCGGCAGTGAGTTCATGATCTTTACTGTCAGACCTAGCAATCAACGTTACAATGTATAATTGTATACGTACACAAACCATGGCATTATACCCACTTATGGTTTGTTAGCTCTACTGAATTTGTTACAGAAGTTGAAAATAGTAATGCACACTTCTTACATTACACATACAAAAATTGTGTCCAGTTGTAGCCCACATTACTAATCAGCACTAACATGGCAATATTCTACTGAATGCCTTGTTTCTATATTTACAATATTTTCATGATTGAAATTCCTTAACATATACTTATGATTACAACTGGAGTAAAAGTTACTTTGATTAGAAGAAATAAAATAATTCTAATTCAATTTAAAACACTAAATAATACTTTTATCATAACAATAAAAGTTACAAGTTAATGTGATTCAGATGTCCGTATAAATTTTGTAATTAGCCTTAAAACAACTTTTTTAATAAAAATATTTACCATTTTTTTATATTTAGTTATTTGTAAAACATGACAATAATTGCAACTGATAAAGATAGAATTGTGCGATACCTTTCTTATCTTGATACAGAATTTAAATTTACAAAACTGAATTTCACAGACAAGAAGGAAATATGGTTTTATATTTGCTTCGCCAATTGTCTATAGCTTTTTGATGTGTTTACAATTAAAACAGGCAGTATGTTACTAAAAATATTAAGGTCCATATTGCAAGCCTCAGTTAGTTCTGTTACTGTATATCAGAATTTCTTTAGTTCTGTTACAAATGTTAGGATTTTATTTAATATATAGGTGGTCCATAAGTCACTTGTCACTATAAGTTATTCTCAGTTTAGTAGCAACTGTGAATTAATAAGTAAATTTTGTTGTGAGGTCATTAACTAGACACAGTATCAAAGCATGTTGACGTTCCAACAAAATTTATTTCATCATCAGGATCCCTGTATGCTGTGGCGTACGCAGGGAGGGGGGCTCAAGCCTCCTCCAACCGCAAAAATGTAATATACACTTCCTTAATTTACTTAGGCTCTCGTTTAAAATTACAAAATTGCATATTTCGGCCGATTTGGATGGGGATATAAATACTAACAAAATAAGTAGTTTATAATAATAATTATTACTTCAGTTATAAATTGTAGTTCATTGAGCGGTGTATTACGCTGAGTGTAATGTTGAGTAAGCTACCTGTTTTCTCTCTCTCGCTCTCATTTGATGGCGCCGCCACTCCGGCCACCAGCCAATACTACCAGTGAACACTAAGAATTTTTACTTAAGTATTAAATAATATTTTTATGAAACCTAAATAAGTACATAAGCCTTTTTCATAAAAATATTATTTAATACTTAAGTTAAATTCAGCTCTTTCTTGCAGTTATCAGTCGATAAATAAAACGATAATTTTAATAATGTTGCTAATTTCATGCCCTGAATAATGAAAAAAAACTTTAAAAACATTTTAAATTTATACGAAATTTTTGGATAATTGTTTTTATAATTTTTGGATAAGTCCCCCAATCATGAATAATACATTATTAATAAAGAAAATGTGAAACCTACTGAAAATAATACGCCTACTAATAAATTGTAACCATTAACTGGCATATGTACTCTATCTTATACTATAAATTGTAGAAGAGTAGGCTAATATATGGACTAAGGTTTAAAAGCCCCCCCCCCCCCAGATTGATTTCTGTGTACACCACTGTCTGTATGGGCAATACAGAAATAATTAGTAGGCAAAAGAGAGGAGAGAGTTTTACATAAAGAATAATATTAACTATTATTCATACATTTTACCTTGTGTATTAATAAGAAGTGAGTTCTCAGTTTTAATTCAACTGTTTGGCATTTGTCTGTTTGGGGTATGTCTCAGTGTAACTTTTGAATGCACCAACTAATGTTTGTAACACTTGTCTCTGGTCGTGATAGCTTCTGTAATAGACTAGGTCTACATTTTTTGTTATATGGGCATTATGGTAATTAAAAAAAAAAACAACAATGAAGTGTTCAGTAGCGTGGCGCTGTGGCGTTCATGTAACCACTGTTGCCAGCGGCAACAGTACTGGAAATAAGAGAAAATAATATTAATTATATCTCAGAATGAATACTTTGGTTATTGAATAATTTGAAATCTGAACAATATTAGTAGGGAAACTTGAAGAAAAGCATAGCATTGCTTTAGAATGGCTGGGAACGGGATCTGCTTTTCGTTGCCGGCTTGGACATCGGCAATGCTTTACTGCACATGGTCTTTGACCTTGTAGTAGTTGTCACTGTATTGACTGTGGAGGGGGGGGGCACATTCGTCCACCCAATGTGTTGCCACTGAATTAACCGGCAAAACGCAAAGTTAGCAGCTATGTTCATTTTCGGACCCGACATGCAGCAGTTACTACTTACCTATTTGTGTTTTGTTCATTCAGTCATGTGTTTCTCTGTTTGTCTTTACTATTTTTAATTAGATTATTTGTGTCTTGATTTATTCTGTGTAAGTATAATGGAGTCAGATCCCGTTGAACTGGAACCTTCTTTTTCTGCCAGCGAATGATAGAATATACTCTAAAAAGTATATTTTGGCTCTAAAATGAACTCTTGGTACTAGAAAAAATTCGAATTAAGTTTTAGGCCTATCACAACCGGCAACAGCTGTTATGTACCCATGGCATGCCACTGGAAGTGTTCACTGTATTCATAATAATACAAAATGTAATAATGATTGTCTGCTTTAAAATTATTATTTTTCTACAAAAATACTCAGGGTTTTCATAATTTTTGTTTTATTTATTAATTTTTTTTAAATAAACAGGAACAAAACCTCCATTAACTGTGAGAAAACACACGGTTACTTCCTCATGGTGTCTCTTGGCTATAATGCTAAGAAGCATACACACGACCTTTACTCACAGCTTTAACAAAATAAAATGTATTAATTTGATTTTACCTAATAATAAATGCATTTCGTACAAAACAGTGAATGAGTTCTGCAGTTCAGGGACCTTACTATTTATAGATTTCATACTTATTAATACTCATTATAAGGTATTATTTCTATACTGCCTGTATACAGGTCGTGATGGTGATTATACATTTTGTTGAAACATCAAGCTTGCACAGCCAGTGTCAATATGCTGAAAATTACGTATATCTAAAAACTGGGCTGTTATGACGTGGTCGGTTGCTATGAAATGCTGTCACATTTTTGAACAATTCCTGGGTCCCTGCATAAAGTCAAAAACCTCAGGGAACACAACAGGTGGGACTTTTTCTTTCTCTGTCCCTCAAAAACCATTACTCCTTTAATAATAAAAAACAGCCAATCACAGAAAAGCGACCATGTCAAGGCTCTGTGATTGGCTGATACCTGGTCGGTGAGATTATAAAGGTAACCTTTGTAACCTGGCTGCCTTGTTGCTTCTACCTGATACAGGTATCGGCGTACATCTGCCGCTATTGTGTTCTTACGTTCTGTTGCTTTCTGGTGGCCTGAGGAAGATTCCCCAGGGGGAATCGAAACATTGCCGACATGATGGCGTTTCATAGCAACCGACCACAGCCTAACAGTCTGTTTTTTTTAGATATAATTTTCAATATACGAACACAAATGTTTTAAAGCTGTGTGTAGTCATTGACTGAACGTCAAACAAAAATCATCCATCATTAGAAGTCACCAGAAAATAAATTTTATGTTAAGCAACTTATAGCCCACCTAGACAACACAAAATTTGTATACACTAGTTTTTAATTTAACACAGTTTTATAGTAGAGTGAGTGTCTTTCTACTTAATACTAATAAATTAAACAATTATAATCATTGGAGTATTAATTTTATTTTTAAGTATTGTTCGCGTAGACAATTTATTTGTTATTTTTAATGACGTTTTATAACATTCTACACAGCATATGGCAGCACTTAACTGGCCACTAGGAATCATAGCTGTCCTTATTATATGATGCTGGACAGTTGTGGAGATTTATCCATATTAGCACACTGGTAACAAAGTTTATGTCAAGATGGAGCCTATTAACAATAAACATATTGAATGAAATTAAGTTGTATAAGAAATGTTATTTCTGTAACCCATAGCAGAGGCCAAATTAGTTGAAATTCAAAATGGTTTTCGGAAAGGAAGGTCCTGCTCAGATAATATCCACACAATAAATAGAATATGGGGGAAGCGGAGAGAATTCAACCTTGTGTCATATATTGCGTTCGTGGATTTTGAAAAGGCTTTCGACAAGGTAGACAGGAAGATGTTATAGGAAATTTTACAAAGAAATGGGTACTCTAAACACCTTATTTCAGCAGTAAAGAGTTTCTATTTGGACTACTGATATACTCTTCATGCAAAAGTATACTTCTGCAAAAAGGAAGAGAGCAGAAGGTTCTAAGTATAAATCAAGGCATAAGACAGGACTGTAGTCTCTCTCCAACTCTGTTTAATATACGTTTGGACAATGTCACTCGTAGGTGGCAGAGTATTTACCCATCAGTGGGTATTTCTCTAAGACAAAGCGAATTTGTTAATACGCTGCTGTTTGCTGATGACCTGCTGCTTACAGATACCACTGAAATTGGTTTGCAAAGAGCGCTATATAATTTATAGTGGTGTTCGATTCAGTATAACTTAAGAATTTCAACAAGTAAAACGAAGGTGATGGCTTTCCTGGGAAGCAATCTTGTAAGAGCCAAAGTAATTATTAACAACCAACTAATTGAACAAGTCTCTCCTCACTTTAGCTACCTAGGGTATGATATATCATATGAGGACAATAGAGACATAGACAATAAACTACATAAGTTGCAAATGATGTGTGGCACCATAATAAGAACACTAAAAAACAAGATACAGAAAGATACTCAGCTCAAGTTTTACAAGGTAATGGCTGTCCCTATGCTTCTTTATGGAAGTGAGTCATGGATAATGAGAAAGAGAGATATAAGCCGCATACAAGAAGTGGAGATGAAATTTTTAAGATCGGTCAAAGGCTGTTCTAAACAAGATCAATTTACAAATGAAAAGATTAGAGAAGAGTTGGAAATATACAACTTGAATCAGAAAATAAAGTTGCATAGAAGGAATTGGAAGGTCCATGTGGAGCATACGGATGATGAATGATTGAAGGCTACCAAAAGCAGCAAGTAGATACAAACCAGCTGGAAGAAGAAGCATAGGGAGACCAAAGAAAAGATGGGAATAAATCCTATGAAGCCGAACAGGTCACCAGGCAATATCCAGAGATTGCTTGTTGTGAAAGAAGAAGAAATGTTTTTTGGATTTAGTATAGGTATTGAGCACAACCAATCTCTGGAGCGTACTTTTTACAGATTCAAGTTAGTAGATTTATTAGAAATTTCTGGTAATGTATAATGTAACTTGAATAGTTATACTGAAAGTAGTCTAGTTCCATTCACAAAAATGGTTCCCCAAAAAAATATAAAATGATTGACTTCATAAAAATAATATGGAATGTTGTTCTTGACTGTTTGGTTTCTCTGACTGCAGCAAATTCAAAACAGCAACTACGAGAAATGTAATGAACAATTAAATAAATACTCTGAATGCGCCTCAGGTTAGTGTACAAACAATGCAATAATCAGTCTTCTTACACTAAGCTAAAATTTCATTGTAGGCAAATAAAGGTGAATTTTTACAGAATTACTTTCTTATGAATGAAGAAGGGTAGGAAGGTAGTTTATACTGGTAAAGTAATTGATGTGACAGAGACATGACTTACAATTGAATATAAGAGGAGTATTGATTGTTCAATGGTACTAAATTAAGGAAACTGACATTGCTAACATTGAAAAAGCTAGACAATACACAAAATAAATAGCTACTCCCCTGCTGCTGAAGGGGCAAAAATCATTTATCAATGTTATTTAAGAAGGCAAAAATCATGTTGCATATTTCGAAGGGATACTAGAGACACTCTCCACCCTCCTAGTTGAAGGATGTAAACATATAAAGAATTATAAAGTAAAAAGGTACTGTACTTAATAAAAGTCATAAAACTGTGACACAGCAGACTATGAACTTTTAAACAACCACAGTAAGTGTACTAAATGTATTCTGTCCTAGTACTGAAAGACGTGTATTTCTCTAGCTAACTAGTTAATATTCAGTACAATGAAATTAGATTATAAAGTAGCTCATAAAGGAAAAACATTAGTAGAAGTAATTTTCATATTTAGAAATATGTACTAATTCAAGAAATCGGTGACTCACTAGCCTTATTTACAAGTTAAAGTGTGTAAAATGAGGTTTAAAAGTAATTTTTAGTGATAACTGTAATTAAAGTATCTATTTTACAGAGAAAATTTTAGATTTTTAAGCTTAAGAAAATATCTTAATTTTTGGGTTTTACAACAGAAATGACTAATATAACTGATTTTTTTTTTAATTACACTTTGTCGTCTGCTAAAAGGAAACAAAATCAAATTTCATGCTCTGTTTTCATGACTTACTCAAAATACATATACGCTTATACTTAAAAAGTGATCCATGTAAAGAGCTAATTGCTCATTCAGTCTTCTTTCACTTTAAATCTATTTTACAATGAAATTAGTCAGTTCATATATAGATACTTGTAAAAAGGTGAATGAAATAAAATTGTTATTTGACAAGCTATTAGCATCGTTTCTTTAAAAGACAATTTTATGTCCAGTTTTAATCTCTGACTGTAGTAGTGATTACAGTCAATATCTCATCACTTTCTTTAGAATATATACTTTCAAATAAAATCTACAAAGAAAGGTCACTCGCATCAATTACTTCCTTTTAAAGTCTACTTTAACTGTACTATTTGAGCAATATGCTTTTAAAAACTTAGTACATATGTGTGCACTAAACCTCTACATATGTGTAGCAGTCACTTCAATAACACTTAGAATGTAACAAAAGATTTTATAGAACAAATAAGCATGAGCAATATTATAAAATTCTATAAAATACAGTATTACTAAAAAAAATACAAATTTCATTTACTTTATACGTATGAGCGTATGAGATATACTTATTTTATAATTATTTTAATTTTTTTTAATATAATGCAAAGGTGATGTCAGAATTTCTAGTGACAGTCACTATTACACACTGCAAGGATGTGAAAACAACACCATTCTTTGAAAATTCAACTGTAAATTGTTTTTCCAGAAACATGAGTCATTTATATAACTCATAAATTGACAACAGAAGCAAACTGTTCGAGAGCCAGACAACAAGGTTTAATAAACTGCTAGTCCAAGTAGATTACTTTGTAGGCTTGCATGACTGGAGTCAATGTTATTAAATTGAGTTCCCGGGCTGTTTGGCTGTAGTCCAATGCTAAAATCCATAGTAGACGTTTGGCCATGCCATCGACGGCCATCATCAGTGAAAAATTTGAGTTTCCACTAACGTAGGGTGTTCACATTAGAGACCACAGTACTCTGTGGTAATGATAGTAGTCCTGTGAAAGTCACTTGTACTTCCTCCTGATTGGCTGATGGCATCTAAACTGTTTCCTGATTGGCTGGTGGTGGAAAAAAACTACATCATCATGGGACTTCAAAAATTTATAAGTACAAGTGACTTTCACGGGACTACATCCCATCATCCGAATTTGATGAGACCATGCCCGTTTAGGATAAACTGAAACTTCTATTAAAGTAATAATACATATGTAAGTACAGTAACTTTATTTAATAATAATAATTTAAAAGTTACTTACAGTGAATATGACACAATAAACTATAAAACGACACCGCACTATAAATTATAATTTCTACACTACTGAAACAGTCCTATTGCTTGTTCGTACAGTAATCAATCTGGCTGCCCAATCTCGAAGTTGTTTCATTTAGTTCTGATTATTATTGACTTTCTACTTTATTTCATGTGGAATCACTTGTCTACGCTATTAAATATAGATTGTAGCAACAGGAAAATGCTTTTGTTTATTTTTAAAATTTACTAAAAATTGTTTCGGATAAACCGAATTTTCGGATAAATGCGATTCGGATAAACAAGTTTTTAGTGTAACTTGTTCTGGTCCTGCATGACTACATTCCCAAAGGTAAGGAAAACCTCTTAAAGAGTACAGTTTGACAATTCCAAAGTCAACAGAATGACAGAAGATTATTCTATAAAAACAGTCCCAAAGCTGTTTTGAAGGGTGGAATAGCTGCTGGCATTCATGACTTTCTGTAGATTAGTTTGAAGAGGCTGGTGGTGATGTTCAACAATAAGGTACATACAAACATTGTCACACCACTTTGCTATCTTTGTTATCAGATTTCCAGACTTTGCTGCCAGACAATAATTCCAGTCTGTTTTGCATGTACTGTGAACTATCCACATTTGAAAAAATGAACTTTACATATATTTCATATGGAGTACATTAAGAAAAATATAAGAAGCTGGAAATTATGTGTAGACAGTAAGTCTGTCTTACTGTCTTCATTCTAAAATTAAACCTGTAAAGTAGGGTACTTTACATTAATGGATGATCCAAATCATATGGTGTAGAAGGGCAAGATTATATATAAGCTGATGAGTCACATATATATATTTTTTAATAACTATAATTATGTTAAGTAGATGGGATACAAATATATCACATATTGAGCCAGGCCCGGCTTCAGGCAGGGGCAAACCGTGCCACTATCCAGGGCAGCAAATTTTAAAGGGCGGCAGATTCCGGAATGTTAAGTTCTGAAATTGAGGGAAAAAATAAAATGATTCTCTTAATTTCATCACAATATGTAAGATAAGTAAGAATTACTTTATGTATAAAGTCAGCACAGTTTAACGAAGAGTCAAAAACTTGTGAACGAGACAACGTCTATAGAACATCAGTTAGCTGAATCACTTGATTACAACGAAGTCATAAAGGAGTTTGCCAGTGCAAAAGCAAGACGAGTATTTCTTAACTAAGGTATATGATACAATACATTACTTTTGTTATATTTCAATCACAGTGAATTTTAGTTAGTATTTTAATTTTAAGTCATCACATAGGCATACATTTTTATTGTCTCATGATTCCTTGTATTGTCTCTACAATTTTTATTGTAGCCGTTCGCCACATCATAAACACGAAAAAGTTGTAGTTATTTGATAAACACAAGAATGGAAACATTCCTAGTCATTATTTCAAGGCAATTGCCGTATCTTTAGAGTGCGTGTATAGTGTATGTGTTCGGATTTAAAATAGGGAGGGGGGCATGGCACTCATAAATACTGCACAGGGCGGCGGAAGTGCTGGGGCTGGCCATGTATTGAGCAACGTTTGTTGTGACATTGAAAAAAATCAGAAAATTTGGGAAAGACCACAATATGCACAACTATAATTTTAAATAAGTTTACAATGTTCTCTGATGTTGTAATTTCCAATTTTCTTAATTATGCCATTATACGTTCCATCTCTCTCCTTATTCAAACGTATGCACCTAATCAAATTGTGTAACTGTAGAGTGACAATATGTAGCATGTTTTAAATCAAGCTACTATCTCGTAAGTGCATGTGCGTATGTTTAAGCAAGTATAACTATGATAAAAACATTAATAATATTTTTATTTTATAAACTATTTCAACTACTTATCTGTTGTAAGCCACTGTAAAATAATAAAATACAAATGTGAAATAACATATGTAGTCATGAGGTTTCATGTCACTAGTTGTTATATTAACAAGTAGTGAAAAAAAACTATCAGTTTTCAACATACACACATCTCTTAAATAGTATTAACAAAAGTAATCGATACACATGTTCGACAATAAAGTTTGCAAACTTATCAGAATGTGTTTGTTGGTGGCAGTTTTGTACAGGAATGCCATACTGATTTCCTGTCACCTGCTATGAGAAAGTTGTGAAAGAGCTAAAAGTCACAGACTTTTCATTAGCAACTCACATCACAACAATGTCCTTGAGTTAGTTTTTGATAGGAAAAATCGTGCTGAAAGCACCTTATCAGAAACACATTCGAATGACACAGAAAAATCATGAAGGGGACCACGATAATATTCAGCAATAAGGTACACTACTGTAATCAAATTTCATTGTTCAGTGTTTGCAAACTGTATTGTTATACCTTGGATTCTTACTTCTTTATATACACCCTGAAATCTCATTTATTTTAAATAGAAAAAGCAATGGCTCCAATAAAAAAGAACACTAGAGGTATGCAGTATCTCACATAAGTACTATACAATGATTACATTCTAGACCTCACAAGAGGTCAGTAATAATATCATATTGACAGTTGTATATATAAATTTATTAGGCACAGGTCCATTACTGTCCTCTATACTGAGCATAGCTTATTTTACTATAATTAAAATTATATCTATAATATCTTATTTAAATTTATTTCAATATAAAAATAAAACACTGATACATTGGTAACACACTAAGTAATGTAAATCATGATTTGCATCAGAGTTATTGCTTGTCACCCTCTGATGTTTCATATTTGTATAAAGGACTATAACCATGGTACTCAGTCATAGAAACTATCATTGCTTAAAATAGAATCAACCTTGAAAATATGACAAAAAAACTACAGGATGACTGTAAGAAGTGGAAATGAGGACTAATATAAATACATTTCTACAATCTGAGTATCAATCTGGAACTGAAATATTCAGGAAAAGAAAACCATCAATGATCCCTACTGACCTGAATCCATTTTGTCTTTTTTATTCATCTGAATACAAAAACTTAAACGTTTTATTCAATTACTATACAGTAAACGCCCGATTATCCGCAGAATTAGGTGGTGCGGATTACCAATTTCTGTACACAAGCTGCAATGTGTATAAAAGAGCCAGAAAGTAATGAAAATTCTTTTTATTAACATTAGCTGTTTTTATTTTTTAATATAATCACCATTTAGTTTTAAACATATAAAACAATGTTTTTACTACTTTACTATTTCTGGAAAATAGCTTCTTCACATTCACAAAAATGCTTGTTAAGTGTTTTGATAATTTCAGAATTTGATGCAAGTGTCTTTCAAACATTTCAATCATGCAATTTTGAAGATTCATGACCTGGTATCTTATTTTGATGAATTAACATTTTCTTTTTTATCAAATGAGGGAATTTATTCTTGATATTTTGTTCATTCAAATGATCCAATAATATTGCATAATGTTATTCTTTTATAATCTTTTGTTTTCAAATAATTGTTGAGTAGTATGCCAAGTGCGCCACAGAAAATGGCAGCTATTACATCTAGTCTTTTCTCTTTGGGCTCCTTTATATCAAATGCAGGGATCTGTATAGCCAGCAATGTGAGGCTCACTAGGGACAGATATAATTAACATTGGATTGGTATGCACAGTTACCATTAGGACATGTGGAATTTTTTCTCCTAGTTGCGAGTTCTGTTTCTGAGCCTTCTCAAGTATGCAAAGTGTGGCCTCTATAGGACAGCTTCGTCATATGCAATGTTTTTGTAAAATTTTAAACACACTGCCAGGAGTTATGCTTACAATCTTAGATATTTCATCATTCTTATCATCAAATACAATCTTAATACATCTATAATCTTATATCTTATCAATCTTACATATCATTAATGGAGGCACTTGGTGGATTTTTCAGTCACCTCTTGTTGTGTCCCCATTTGGGATGTCTACTACACTCTGAGTCAAAACTTCTTAAATATGTTTCACTTCAGCTCTCAATTTTTTTATTAATGATATAGGAGGTGCATAGACAACACGGACAGATTCTAGCTCAAATTTGATCTTATTGCTCCTTTTCCCTTTTAAATTTAGGATTTTTATTACTACTGGGATCAATGAATATAATCAGTGAACGTGTTTTACATTTTCACGTGAACTGTTTTAAAGTTATAACTCATTAATTACATTAAAAGTTTGATATTAGTGACATATTATCTTAATGAAGGGACATAACCCTCATATAATAACATCATTCTCCATGGATGGATGGGCCACTAAGGATATCTGGTGTTCAAAAAGTGTGTTTGAACCTCAAAGATACAGTTGTTCCTGAATCTGAATTTAAAACAGTCACGAAAACCTGGATAACGTGCTTCCAATTGACCTATGGTTTAATTGTTTTTAGTTTAAGGTCTACAGAATTGTTATGACTGTATACATTTATATCTTACCACAATTTATTACATACAAAAAGCTTACTTCAAGTACAGTTCTTAGTTAACAAGTTGTCAGGGAGAGTTGAGAACATTAATTTTGACCTTTGCCACGTATCTGTATGTTGAATCAATGCAAAGTGTATAAAAAAGACACTGTTAGAAGTATTGAATAAAAATACAATCAACATCACTTATAACAGTCATGTACATTTAATGGAAATGAATGCTTGTAATGTCTGTAACATTAGAAAAATTGTTTCCTATTATTTAACACACTTCCTGATTAAAACTAATAGGAGATATGAGAGATCTTACATAGGCAGGTGGGATTTATTATAAATTATTTCAAATATAATTAAAAATTAACTATTACATCCTTTCTTAATGAATGGTATAGAGCAGTGATTCCCAAATGTTCTCACTTCCTGGTGTCTATATTGCCTGAAAGTAAAAGAAAAACATACTGAATACTGTTTTATATAAATTGTTGAAAAAAATAAAATTCAATTAAATTAAAACTCTCAATTATCACAATAGGACACAAAATAATTAATACAAGACTGACTTCATATGAAATAGTTTGGGCAATTGATCGAATACAACCCAGTATAGCGTAATTAGAATTTGATGATCAAGGTTGCTAATCATCTAAAAACTTTAATTCCAGTTGGAACAGCAATAATTATTGTAGCAGAAGTAAAATAAGCTCGTGTAGTCTCAAATTTTGTTATAAAGTTCGACAGTAACTGAAGAAAATCCAATTATTAAAACAATAATGGAGTGCATGGGCACTGAAAGTCATAAATTTCCATTGGAATCTGAAAATTATGCCTTCCATTTTAATACTCATCATCATTATCATCTACTTTCAAGCGTTAGGCACTGTTTATGACTATTTTGGCCTAATACATTTTAATACTGTAAAATTCTATGACGCCTTGTGATAATTTCATGCCACACTCAAGTGTAGCAGTACACCATTTGGGAATCACTGGTATATATTGGCATTGGGACTATATACTTGTAGCTATATGTTTACAATGTAATGAAAACGTATAGCACACCAGAGTGTGCATTTTTGATTTAAATATGTACAATATATTATAAATCAATTATTATCCATTCACAGTAGCACTTATTTAAATGTTACAAAACACAGACACACACAAATAGGCTACAATATATAAAAAACTGTTGAACTAACGTTTACTTGTGCTGCACATACTTTCAGACGAATTCTTCACTTGCGACAGTATAATGACTTGATTTCATTACAATGGGTCAATTCAAAGCCTGTAATACAGTGATACCACCGTCTGTATTGCTGCAAAAAGTATCCAGTAGTCCCAACTTATTGAAGCAATTACTAAATAGTTACGAAACACAATAGTGCGTTTGTGTATCCTATTTTACAGTTGCGTCTCTAATGCCGTGTCAGGTCGGCGGGTAACTTTTATCAACGTTTCAGGAGAACGGAAAAGGAACAACAGTTTACTGAACAAATCTTCTTCAAGAGCAAAATCACGACTTTCTCGTACCAGGTAAATATCAAGGCACAGCTGAAAAGCAAAAATATACAACATTAAAAGTTGTACGTTTACAAGTAAAGGATAAAGTGATATAAATTAAATGATTTAGCCACTTGTGCTTAGTTGAATTGTACCGATAATTACAATGAAAGACACTTGGCTAACTACACTAATTTTTTTTTATGCTAAGTGATTTATGACACAATTATCGGTCAATATAATAAAGTGTGTTTGAACAGTTTTAAGCAATATTTATATTACATAGCTAGAGTACGTTACCTG
The DNA here is from genome assembly GCA_034769895.1 of Magicicada septendecula. NCBI lineage: Eukaryota > Metazoa > Arthropoda > Insecta > Hemiptera > Cicadidae > Magicicada > Magicicada septendecula. The sequence goes on along the minus strand of CM068371.1, from coordinate 62,162,394 downwards.
TAGCACTCTGTCCACATAAGGCATCTCTGTAAACATTATTATATATGACAATCTTGACACAAATGATCGGAATATTTTGAAGACCAAAAGGACAGCTCCCACATAAAGACCTGCAAGCCTGCAACATAAATTTAATTTTTGTTGAAGTAAAATGACCCACATTTTTGCCTAAACATGTATGTTTTCAAAGAACACAAAAGCCTTCCAATAAATAATGTGGCCAGACAAGTCAGTTTGACGACTTCTTTTCCTGTCAGTTACTAGAAGCAACCAAATTCTGCTCCATATACATCCCCAACTACTAACACTATGCAAGTAAGGTTCAGCATTCTCAAAATTCTCTAATAATCTGTCTGTACATATATGAACTGTCAAAAATGAATTGTCAAGATGTATTGTATGAAAACATTTTTTCTTCAATCAGTTATAAATGACAATTTACAAAGTTGATCCACTCATTTTGAATAATCTGTCACAAATTGTCTTTGCCATGTAAAAAATTCACAATCCTATGCTACTTCAAAGGCCACTTTGTAACAACTCATTTCTAGTCTCTTTCTGCAGAATATATATGAAAGTTGTTGCAAGCTGCAGTCCAGCTATACGAACAATGGAATAAAGTCACCTTTTGAAACGTAAAACAATACTCACTCTATAGAAAACAGGACACTTATTACTGAGATATAACTGGCTGCCTTGTAACATTTTTATTTTGTTTCCTTCATTAATGAAAAGTATCATCCATGATATCAGAGACATGAATTCCTTGTAACGATTAGTGAGTTGATTAGTCTCATTATGCAGAAGGCACCTATATTGTTGATTATTTTCAGTCGGCTTATTGCCTTCTATTTTCAAATGATGGAGAGAATGCCTTTCTATACAATATATTTTATAAGTAATTTGCTACAGACATGTTAAAGAGACAGGAGAGCTTTATCGCCACTCTTCTAAAAGCACATCTATTTCTCATAAACTTCTACTTTTGTTTGTTCATGAACTTCTTTTTATATGTCTCATAAACTTCTGTGCAGTTTGTTTAAAACTACACCCATTGTTACAGTACATCAACCATTAGGAAACACGTTAACATACACAATTAGTTTTATTAATGAAATGACATGTTTTGTAAAAACACAAATGCATTATTTCTTTCTTTACATTTGTACTGTTCTGTAATTGTTCGTGTCTTATTGTATACAAATTATATATTTCATACTAAAAAAGGAAATTACACTAAGTAAAGGCAAGACAAGATCATGAGAGAAACATAACTACTACAATAATATATTTTATTATACACTAAATTTATTACGAAACTTTACTTGAATATTTAATATAACGACAGGCTCCTCATCCATATAACAATATCAATTTTCCCAGTTGACAATCACATTTTATGAATATTATTATTAACACCAAACGTTTTGCCCATCCTCAGTACAACTCGTTTTGCCCATAACCATAGAATGGGTAAAACACTTAATAATATCACTAAATCATGAGTGAACTACAAAAGTGTTATTACTAGAAGAAATTCCAACCATGGAATCTATGAGTGACAGTAACCCGTCAATCCAATATGCGACTGAGACAATATACGTCACTTCCTTTTAATGTTATCATAAATTTTGTTGCGTTCACTTTATTAGCTACATACAGATATATCCTCATTATACGAGATAAAATTTATATTCACTAACCTGACCTTGTATACATATCTGGCTTGTATTTCTGATTTGCAATATTTATTATGCATATCTTTATAATGTATTTGTTTACATACCTTTTTCAGTTATTAAAGTTTTTGTCGGTTTTTTATCCACACTTCCATCATGTAAAAAAACTACAGAGTTTAGCTGCAATAACACCGATTAACGTACAACAAAAGCATATTACTAACTATAATAATTTATTCTGATGAGGAACACCAATTATTTTAGATACAAATTTAAAATTTTACGTCACTGCCTGAACTAATTTTTGCTCATTACAACCTTTATCAGAGGTTGCCACTAGAAGCGCTGTCCATCCTATTTTTGGCGACAGTAATGTCATTTGAAAGATTGTTATTGTGTGTGTGTGTAGTGGAACATTTCAAATAATAGTATGTGTGATTTAAATTGTGTCTTTTCTTGTTTCTAAGTGTTTGTATATTTATAGTTGTTCAAGAGTGTCTAGTTTTTGGCCTTTTGCGTGTACATGTAACATAAACATTAACGATAACATGAAAATTCCACACATACACATGAAAGGCTAAAAACTAAACAACATCCTAAACAGACACAATTTAAATCACACATACTGTTTGAACATATTACACAATACACACACAGCAATGAACTTTAAAATGACAGCACTGTCACCAAAAACAGGACGGACAGCGCTCCTAGTAGCAGCTTCTGATGAAGCTCGTAATAAGCAAAAACTGTTTCAGGCAGTGAGGTAAAAATTCAAACATTTTTATCCAAAATAATTTGCGTTCCATGTCAGAATAAATTATATTATAGTTAGTGATAACACTCAGAACTATCATGGACAACAAAATCCAAGAAATGCATATTATTAGTATATTAATTCTTTCCATTATAGCATTCAGTTAAAAAATCCCATTCCGAATCGTTTCACTGTGTCATTCAAAATACAACACAAGGGTCTTCAGAAAAGAAGAGGTGGTTTCTTTATGGAGTACAGTTTAAACTGTAGGTATTGGTTATTTGTAATACGCAAATTATTTCTAATGCACATCGAACATTAAAGTAATTTGAATAGGCCACCTTTATCCTTTAATCTTTTTTTTTATTGACTAGAAATATTACACAACCTCATATATATAAACATGATGGATTCTTTATATTAACAAAATCCCAAAAAAGATTTTTTGAATGGCTCAGTAATTTTCAGCTGTAACAAGTCAAAATTTTTAATCATACAGTAACACACATTAATCTTTATCAGTATCAGAGTAATTACTTTTTTGTTTATTTTATGAGTACTATACCACTCAAATGACTAAATTTTGGTATGTAACAAACGAATAAATCTATTAATTTTGGCTTCACATCATCACAGACTTCTTTCCATTCTATTTAAAACATTTTCACACAATTTTTGTTACGCCATATATATTCGTCCACTTAAAAAAAAAGATTAAACCTTTTAAAATTTTCTGTAAACAAAAGTGAAGTGCAACTTTAGATTTTTATTCCTGAACTACATAAGCAGCCACGTTTTAATTTTTAGTCCAAGGAATTTGTGAATTCAAACCTAAACTAATCTGACTGTTAATTATCTATGCAGTAGAACAAGTTCCAACAAAGACTCCAGGATGTACTGGATCTGATTGAAGTAGGAATGCTAAGAGAAAAGAGAACCCATTCGCTAAAGTAACAGATATTTTCCCCAAATGATATTATTGCATCTGCTGAATAAATGCTGTTACACCATTCATTTGGACATCCAAGGTATGTGTAATAGCAGAGATTACTTAACCATAAGTTGACTATAACTGTTGTTGAATGGCTGATGGATTCAATTGGTCAGCAACCAGATTATTGGTATCTGTTTGATGAGACTATTATTTGAATAAGGTGATGAACATCTGTCGTTGGTAGCCAAACAATATAATAATAAAACGAAATTTTACACATTTTTGGACAAAAACAATTTTTTGAAGTTTCTCACATTTCTGTAATCCAGTAAAATTACTATGTTTAGACTTTACAAAACAATAAACTACTTTGGTTGATTTGATTAATTAGCCATTGTTCAGGGACAAAACACGTGGGATTTTTATAGACGTTTCTCACGTAAATTTGAGAAAGATTTCTTTCACATGATGGAAATGTTACTAGTAACCTTATTAAAAAAGGTTTCAAACAAATGTTTAAGTTTGAACTTCTTTATGAAAGTTTGTTATTATAACAAGCATACCAAAACTAGTATTTAAAAAAAGTATATTTAATATTTATAAACACGTTACCTCAAGAGGTTTTCTTCTTATTTGGAACATGTTTCGGGAAGCCTTGTGTTCCCATCTTCAGACTTCCTGATTTTGACCCTTGTGTGTTGGTTGGCTGTTGCTGTGATTTCCTGTTGGCCTCTGGTGCTTCAAATTGGTATTACTGTGTGTGATTGTGGTGTATATATTAGTAGTTTGTGTATTTTCTATGTTGAAAATATAGAAAATACCTCAAAGGCTCAAAATCAGGAAGGCTGAAGATGGGAACACAAGGCTTCCCGAAACATGTTCCAAATAAGGAGAAAACATCTTCAGGTAACGTCTTTATAAATATTAAATATATTTTATACATCAAGAAACAGACTGTAGCAAAAAGTGTTTGAATTTAAAAAAGTAGTATAACATAGGGGCAAAAGCTTTCTGTTGTGTAGAGGACAAAATGCATAATTTCTGCCAGTTACTGTACGTATTGACAATAGTTAGTTTTGATTTTACTCAGTGTCTGAAATGAGATACAAAACCAAGGCATTGTAACCATTTCATAATACTCAAAATAAATTGTCAGAAAAAATTAAACAAAATATAAAATAAATATAACTATTTCACTACCGACTTGGAACACAAAGTTTTTTATTTGTAAAAACGTAAAGTTTTACCTTATAGCCTGAACCAGTTTTCGCTTTTAAAAAGCTTCTTCAGAGGCTGCCACTGGGTGCACTGTCCATCTTGTTGTTGGTGATAGTATCGACTTTCGAAAGATTGATATTGTGTGTGTGGGGTGTGATATGTTCGAATAATGCGTGTGATTTGAGTTTATTGACTATTGTTCTGTCGTATCCGTTGGATTCTGCTAGATATTTTATCGTGTGGAAATTTATCGTGCTAGAACAATTGGAAACATACAAACACACGAAAACACATAAAAACGACATCCTAAATGAACAGACACAATTCAAATCACACGCATTATTCGAACATATCACACCCCACACACACAATATCGATCTTTTGAAAGTCGATACCGTCGCCAACAACAAGACGGACAGTGCACCCAGCGGCAGCCTCTGAAGAAGCTTTTTAAAAGTGAAAACCGGTTACCGTTTATGTTTTTACCCATAAAAAACTTTGTGTTCCGAGTCGGTAGTGAAATAGTTATATTTAGTTAAGTAACGGACACGTCATGGACAATGAAATCCAAGAAAAATATAATTGGATTATATACTTCTTAGTTTGATTACATTCCACCCATCTTACTCTGCGCAATTATGTACTTAGAAGAAGATGAAAATTTATACAACATGTCTGCACAAGCTTACACACTAAGTTAATGAACACAAATTCATCTACCGCAAACAGCATATACAGCTGTGGGTATAATTAATGGAATGCCTACTGCGCTTGTCTGACCACAGTTTACGTTATACAGATTTTTTTTACACATTCGAAGTACCAATGATCAAGAAGCGAATACCAGGAATACATAGAGAATTTGGTGAAAAAGTCAAAGTAAAAAAAAATAATATAAAGTAAAATATAAATTTGTTTTATTCATATAAAAGCACACAGATTATCACATATACGCAAAGCTGGTATATTAAACCTACCTGTATTCAACTATGTACAGTAGTACCTGTAAGCCAATATATTATCAACTCATTACATAATTATAATTGAATAAACAGCACAGGTTAAAGAATAAAATAGAATATTTATTTGTTTAATCTGCTATATATACATTTACATTCACCGTCATTCACAATAGTTTCTCTGGTATCTCAAATAATAAAAAATAAATTTAATAAATATTAAACAATATCACTTACAAGTCCCCTGATTAATAATAGTAATAATAACAACAACAAGAAATAACACAGGTAACTTGAAACAGCAGTTTTGTACACAAGGAAAGCACCATACAACAGAATATGGTAAACAAGTATGGTACAACAAAACTTTAGCACTGGAAGACAGCGATTAATTAACTTGTAAATAAAATCATGTTATTTACAATAAACTTTATTACACGTGCACACACAATTGTATCAGATTTTCTATGTAATTAAAATGTCTATTCTAGATTTCAGTAGAAAATATAAATAAGTCGACTGGTACGATGTACTGAACGTAACAAACTTATTATTGTTGATGTAATAATGAATAATAATTGTATGGAGTTAAAGTCAATGCTTCCACATATATAACTGTTAGTATATGTAGTGACAAACAGATAAAAGATCATACTCTTTCAAGTAATCCTGTCCACCAACTAACTCTTAAAACATTTTTATATTCTTACAACATTTGGCATACAGATTCATAGAACTTGCTTTGATGCCAGGCTGTGTAGTTATTGCAGACAACAATAACCGAAGGAAGCATTTATTATCTTTGAACTAATCTTATAGTATCCCACAAAGTTTTATGCTGTTCTTTTGATATCTACATACATGTACCAAATTCTATAAAATGTGTTCTACTAGGACAGTCAAATACAACATTTTCAGCGTTTTATGTAAAATAACTTGTTCAAAAGAAGCCCATGTAATATAAACACATTAAACAATAAATCAATTGCATTCTGAGTATACTACAAAGAGAAATCTTTGAAACGTTACAACCCATGGTAATTAGTATGTGTTCTGATAATGGACAGCTCAAGCAAGACACTACGTGATTTGGGAGTATTGTAAAGTGTTCTGTTCTATACTTCTGAAATCACTAGAGGGATTCCATTAGACAGCCACACTATCACTAGAGTTCCCTGCATAGAAGTAGTCCCGTCAAGGTCACTCACTTTCACTGCTTCTCCCTGTCACCTCCACGCCCCTCGACCTGCGTTGTTGCCGGCTACTACATTGTGTAGCGTTTTAGCAGTGATACGTAAGCAGATTTCATACATCCACCTTATATGCCTCGATTCAAATTTATTTATGTGCATCGTGTAAATGAATTTTTTATCAGGAATAATTAGTTGTGGGCAACATAATTCAGTTAAATGCTGGGCCACAATATTTTAGCTATAAACATTTCTATGAGTCGGCAGCATATTTTTTGTTGTTGCGTAAATATCTACAGAATTTCTATCTTTGCGTTTCTCCTCTTTCTTTGACTTCTTTTGTTACGATTTGCACTTCTCTGAAACTACGATTTATACTGCGCTGGTTTTTATTATGTTAGAATCTAAAGTTTTTAGCAGTACACACCCTAACTTTAAAAACCACCATTAGGTCAGTTACTTTATGTTTTCCGTAAGTAAAGTTTTACTGTTTTATCATAGCGATTATCCTACAGATTGACAGTTGTCTGAGAACGCTGACCTTGCCTGCTGTTGTCGCTTTAATTTTTCATATTCACGGTCTTTTCCCTTTTGTAAATGAACCTGTTTTTGTTCTCTGCACGGTTGTTCCTAAGCCATATGGTTCGGAAGTTCTGTTAGGTATATGTACACTTTTGGTATGCAAATTGCGTATACCCTGTCGGCATGTCTTTTCGGTAAATATTGCTATCTGACACTTTTATGATGCCTTTGTCATTTTTACACTCCCCTCAAACTGTGTATGTTTACTGGCCGCGCTACTACCTGTTTTCCGTTGCACAAAGATAAATAGGACTGAGCAATTTCTGTAAACAAAATTGTCGTTTTGTTGTGACAAAAGCCAATCCCATTTCATTTACAGTACTCCATTTCAAGTAGGTTAAGTGGACGAGGTGAGGAAGAGACGAATTAGCAACAAACAACATCCAAAATATTTATCGTCCTTAGTATTGTTGACAGATGAGTTTTTCAACATACTGCTTATTTGTAATAGTCATAAGGAATTCTATAGTTTATAAAGTAAGGAAAATTTTAATTATAAAATTTGTACGGTAAATTTATAAAATATAGAATTATAAATTTAAATTCTATATTTAAATATTTATAATATATTAATGTGTGCATAAGGAATGTATAATTTATTTCATAAGGAATTCGTATTGTTTTTTATAAAATTATACTCATTTTCTTAAGAAATTCAATTCGTTTTCATGTTTATACATACTATTATTTTATGCTACTTGTACATGTAACGTCTTATACTATAGTGCTGATTTTTGTTCCTTAATTATTAATGACAGCAGCGCAGGAAATAAAAATAGAATATTTTTTGGAGTCACGAATAGTGCGGCGTTTCTTCAATAATTAAACGGGACAAGCTTAAGACACGGGATGCGCACAAAAATTCGTTCGAACAAACTATAGCTGACGTGTCACATTGAATGTTATGTGTAAGTTATGGAAATTAATTGTTAATTAATTATTAACAATGTATTAATGGTGATGTAATTATTATTAACAATGTATTCTAATGTATGTATTAGAAATTTTCTCACTGTAAAATGTTACGTAAAAAAAATACAGTAAACGCAAGTTAACCAGCGAAAATATCTTACATTACACTATCTTACAAAATCAGAACAACTGTGTGATACTCGTACGGTTTAACATGTTTTTTACTTTAAATAACATTAAATTTTATCTATAAAATGTCTGCTGTAGGCATCTATGAACCTTCAAAACGTTTTTTTGTTGTCGTTGTTTTTTCAATCTTCTATTGCCATTGATTTTAGAATTTTCAACAGTTTAAAGTACAAAAAATTATTTTAATTGTGATTTTAATGGAAGCCTCATTGACAACAACAAAGTATATATTTAATTCAAAAATCACTTTGTTATACTCTTTACATTAAGTAGGCCTACTTACTAGTGTAGCATTTTTCGGAAGAAAGGGAAACTGTTGCTTAGTGGCAACGCTGTAAGTAAGCGGTGTGACCTTGACGGTACTACTTCCATGCAGTTTACTTAATACATCTGTATTCTGTATAAACATCCTAAAAACAAACTTATTATTTCAAATAAATGGGGTCCCTTGTAATTCATTATGACATCCTTTATTATGGTGTCATATAACATAAAAAAAAGGAACTCAGCCACCTACAAAAGTAGATCTTATAAAAAAACATCTAAAAGAATTCAAAACATTTATCAGGGCTTAGTTAGAAAGGTAATATGTTATTTTATTGTAAATAATAATGAAATATAGAAATATAAGCATTGTAAGCTATGTTATTTAATACGTATTTGTTATTACTTGATGTAAGTGTATATAAACACATTGTTATTAAAATAAGGAAAAACTTAGCATACAGTATTACACAATTGTAATGGCACATGGTGTAAAAAGAAAATGTGTTACTGGCTGTCTCTATTAGACAGATCTGATTATTTAAAGCTGACACAATACACGTAGAATGAACAATATACAAAACTGTATTAGAATATGTGGAAAAAATTGAGTGGGAAATTGTATTTGCTATACGCAAGGAGGTTTACAGTTGCCTACGAGACTACTCCCAAGTTACTTTAAGCTGGATTTGGAATATACGGAAATACTGTACAATTCAATGGTGGTCTAGGGTACATACAGTACCACAGGCATGTCTGAAAGTGGAAATGGTTTAACAGTATTCACATTATTTGTATTCACCACGCATGGTTAGGTTTATACCCGCTCAATGCACGTTTTTTTCATTAGCTATAATGTACACAAATTTGTTTGTACAATTTGTTTGGTGTTATTTAAACATTTGAATTGCTTCAATTATGTATTTTTATGTAAACTGGTTTCTGTTTACCATGTACTTACATGAAGAATACTCGAGTTAGAATAACGTCAATTTATTTTAACTAAAGTGACAGTTTAAGTCTAGTTGCCTGGATGTTTAACACACTACTGCAGCTAGATTAAACAATATACACCTAATCACTTTAGCATGTTTGTCACCTTAATCATTAACTAGGTTTCTCAAACAGGCTTTCTGTATTACAAGTTTTATTAAATTGAATAATATTCTTAAATCTAAAACAGACACTGATAACCATACTACAGAATCAGTAGACAGTTTCAATTGTTTCAGTTGCAACCAACGTGCAAAACTGATTGAACAAAGTAAGTTCTTGTAAAAGAACTTAATTAAATTATTATTTTACACACACAGGCAAAAAAGACACAAATGCATACACACTTCCTGTTTAATATTAAGTGGTATAATTAGAATAAGGGTAGAACTTATTGGACATACACTGCGGCATGAAGAACTACTAAAATTGGTAGGAATGGAAGGAACAATAGAAGGTAAAGGATATAAGGGAAGACCAAGGTTGCAGTATATAAAGCAAATTATGGATCATGTAAATTGTGAAACTTATGAGGAAATGAAAAGGAAAGCACAAATTGATCACAATGGAAGACTGCTGCATACCAACCTTAGGATTGAAGACATAAGAAGAAGAGAGATATTAACTAACTGGGGTATTGCATTGTTCCTGACATTAAACTGAATAGTGTTCAGTGTTACATGAATAGTTTTGTTATGTAAGTATATTTATCTGAAGACAATTCCTAATCTTTGAAGGAAAAATGTCGAAGTTTTGGAATTACTATGGCAACTAGTTATATTCTATATTTAATACAGAGCCACATCCTACACACAGCAATAATAACTGCTGCAACACTCAAATTGGCATGAATAAGTTTTCTTTAACGCATCACAATTATTAACCATTATTACATCAGTCTCAAGAAGTTTGTCCTATTCAATATGTTCACAATATTATATATATATATATATATATAGCTTAATCTATACTTAAGTATATCTGTTTAACAAGTTCTTCTATTTTTCATACTGCTTGTACTGTCTTTAGTAAAAACTTCACTATATGAAAATTCAACATCCTGTGTTTATTTATTCTAAATATATACTATTAAAAAAATACCGAGTTATGGTATAATATTTATTTATATTATTTATACAAAATAGAATATGTGAATTATCAAATCTAAATTATAAATTCTTCAAATGATATACAGTATTTAATTCATAGATTTGTCAATTAACGTTTTAATGTTGTATTTGTATTATATTTCAGACAGTCGTATATTATAGGCTAGTATAAAACTAATACTGAATATAGTGCCTGTGTGTGAACCATCCATAACAGTACTTGTTGGAGTCAAGGCTGTGACACCCAGTCATAATATATGCTACAGTGTTACCCAGTTAGCATAGTGTGTATAGTGTAGCACTAACAACCAATCTACATTACTTAATTTAGTCCAGTCAACGAAGGAAAAATAGGGGAAATAATTCGTGTAGTCGCAAATTTTTGTACAGTGGTAGGGGGGAGTGCCATGAACAACATACTAAAATTCCTGCTCGGTGGGGGGTGAGCGGGGGTGGGGGAGTGTTTAAAGTTCATTTTTTGACGTTTGTCATGAATAACTCGAAAACCACGGCCTCTAGCGAAAAAGTGTCCATGTACAAAATTAAACTACATGAAATTTCCTACAAAAAAAGGTCCTATTCATTTTTTCTCTAGGATGAATAGTTTGCAAGATGCAGGGGATGGAAAACCCACGGATTATTAAAAATAGTGTTTTAATGGTATAAAATTAATGTTTAATGTTAAATGAACTTAGAACTAACAGAAAATCTACATTACTTATTAAAAACAAACATCTTATCTTGAATGTGTACATTTCAAAAATCAACAATTGAATCATCATCATCATCATCATCATCATCATCTTGCAGATCGAGTAATGGTGCACCATTCGTACACATACCATGGCATGTGCCGCACACCATGGAGCATGGAATGCCGGCTTTTCGGCACCCACATCGTCTCCCACACCCAGTAGAACATCGGCAAAAGATGTTGTTCAGTATCGCTTCAGGTGCTAGTAGGTCTTTGGTTGTTACTGGGGTGAGCGATCCATCCTTCCCTTGGTTCCATCCCCACTCGGTCGGGGGTAGGGGGTTGTCGAGCCATTGCTGTATCTGTAAGTAAGTAACCAAACCGCTGTAAGTAACAAGAAATAGTGTTGTAAAAAGCATTATATAAAAACAGTAAGTTAATAAAATTAATATACCTGTAAATAAACTCTAAAAGAGTGTTGGTGCGCAGCTCCTCTGGTTGGTGGCAGTGAGGGGAGGTCTGGTTTTGGCTTCGTTGATGCGTTTAGGAATGCAGCATACTGGAGTTTATTCAGATCTTGCTGATCTGCAGTCGCTTGGTACATTTCTAAAAACATCTTCTCACCAGCCTGTGCAACCTTGTCTGCTGGTGTCGAGGGGTTAGTGAAGATGTCGGATATTGTTTTCATTTGCCTGGGAATCTTGCTGAACAGCTTAACCATTCCTCCTTTGCTTTTGTTGTAAATGGCGGAGGTGGTGTCACACCCGCTAAAGGCATGGAGAAGGAGGATGGTTTCAGCAAAAGGAAGTTGTTGGAGTTTGTTTGTTGAAAACAATTTTGATTCCACCTTGCCCCTGCCAGGCTTCATGAAGTATACGTTGCTCCCTGGTCGTGCAAAAGCAATGAGTAAAACAATCAAGTCGACATCTTCCCCTATTATTGTGACAGTTGGGTGTAGGGCAGCTTTCTCTAACCCACATCTCACTATAGTGCCATCAGCATCCCCTGTAGCAACTATTGTTTCTATTCCCCTTGTTGTCATTTTGTCACTGAGGAGTTGTATAAGCCTGGTTTTGTTATTTTCGTTTGTGAGAAAATGCTCCTGTTGAACAGTGACATTCATGCTTTCATTAAAATTAATGTCAACTGAAGTTTTTGTGAGGCCCCTTCTCTTCTGCTCTGCTCGTTTTGTACTGTTGAAGTCACCATAACCATCGAAAAAACACAGTACAGTTTTGACCGTAATGTTTGAGTACATAGGCTATGTATTGCTCGCAAAGTACAGAAATCTTGGTACCCACATTCCATTTCACACGGTGAAGAAGGAAGCCTCCATCTACTACATTGGTGCTCGCTCTTAGATCATGAGTTGCATAATTATCCTCTGGAAAAGCATCGTAGAGAGAAGACTTCTTTCCTTTCCTCATTCCCCATTCATTAAAGAGAGCCAACGGGAATGGAGATAATTCATATTCCATAAGCTGTGCAACATCCTCATCACTCTTTTTTGCAATGGCAGTTCTTTGGAAAATTGTCAGAGGGTCTACAGTCACTGTTTTACCGTTCACTTTTACTGCATTGCTCATACTAGCCAATGACAACACCACATTCTTCGTAGACTGTTTTGTGTCACCAAAATTACAACCAACAAAATTTTGCATGGTTCCAGTACCAATTTCTAGGGCTCGGTGACTATTTATTTTTGAGTTTCCGATTATCCCTGTCGACAGAGACATAAGTGAATTCATTTTTGGAAAAGGAGGATGGTCATTGAACCATTCATAAATCTTTGCCCGGTCTTGTCCATCCCTATTTTGCCGCGATACGCGGAAATCAACATGCTGCTCCCCACTTGAAAAAGTCACTCCAGCACACTCCTCTAACGACGAGCAGATGGCGGTTGCTCCAGGAGACCCACCAACCCACTTCGCTAGAACAGAATCAGTTATTCCTCTTCCTCGCGTCAGGCCACCTGAGCTTTTAATGGAGCGCATTAGAGTCTGCTCTATGGTCATGTCTGACCAAACCCCTGCCCAACGTGAAGCAGTTTGATTTATGGTGAAATAACCCTTATCTGCAAAATCCTTGAACATGTGGGTGGCTAGTTTTCAATGCTAGCATGTCTTGCACGTAAAGATGGGCACATTTTGCATGTTGAAAATGAAGCCGCGCGTGTGGTTTCATAAACGTATCTGAGTGTTGTATGGTCTGTCCTTGTGTACTGCTGAGACGTAAAAAACTACAGCCTTCCTGACCGTTCTTATCGCAATGGAATTTGCAAACTGTACACTTCCACTCCTTAATTACACTCGACAATCTCTCGAGTTTATCATTACATAAAGGAATGTGTTCTTCATATTAATTTAATTACAAGAATCTCTTTAATCCTGGACAACAAGAAACTGTTTCTAGAAGAAGTAAAATGCAAGTAATTTCAATACAGAATTTTAGGAAAATAATATCTTTTAAAATCTTTTAACACTAAAAGTGTTACAACCGGTAAAATAAACAGATGAATGAGAAATGAGAATATTAATTCATTTAATATTCGGTCTGAACCCACTTCATTTAACATTAAACATTAATTTTATACCATTAAAACACTATTTTTAATAATCTGTGATTTTTCCATCCCCTGCATCTCGCAAACTATTCATCCTAGAGAACAAATGAATAGGACCTTTTTTGTAGGAAATTTCATGTAGTTTAATTTTGTACATGGACACTTTTTCGCTAGAGGCTGTGGTTTTCGAGTTATTCAAGACAAACGTGAAAAAATGACCTTTAAACGCTCCCCCACCCCCCGCTCACCCTCTACCGATCAGGAGTTTTAGTATGTTGTTCAAGGCACTCCCCCCTACCACTGTACAAAAATTTGCGACTACACGAATTATTTCCCCTATTCGACCTTTTTTGGCCTTCGTTGACTGGACTAATTGAGAACATCAAAGTGTGAATGGAGGACTTCTTCAAAGAAAAAAAATATTATCATTTTATTTCACTAACAAAAACTTAGACAGCACCCAACGCTTCAACAATTTTGAAATTAAAATGAAAGGTCAAAAACTATGTAGATAAAAAAGAGATGACATACTAAAAACAAAAATTGAAAAAAGGCAACATAAAAAAGAGATAGGAGTTTATAGGAAAAATATATTTGTGATAAGTTTTTATGGAAATATTATTTGATTAATAATAGAAAAGATTCTGCAACTGTTATGAACTACCTAACCAGGCATACTGTTAATGGTCAGGAAGTTTTCATTCTTGAATGCTTTCCAGAAGGTCGACGAGAAAAGTATCAAAAAATTCTGCCTCTTTTTAAAATAAATAACAAACACTTAAGTTTGTATAACTTATAACTTAAGTTTGTAAGTCTTTAGTTTGTATAACTGATAATGTACAAATATGTACCAACATGTATAGAAATGCTTTTCTGAAACTGTACCAATCTTAAAAGATGAACAAATTAAAACAATTATGTAAACAGTGTATCAGTAATTAGTTGATGTCACAGCACACAATAAGAAGTGAGACCTCCCAATTACTAAGAACTGAGTAGAATTTTTAAAATCCTACTCACATTATATATAACATAAATCATTTTATTAAACACGAATTTAATGTAATAATCTAAAGAGTTATGATATTTTAAAATGTAGCTAATGTACACCGATGATAAACTATTTATAGTTTTAACAACTTAAAATTAAAAATCTGATGAAATGAAGTTTTGGGTGAACAAGATTCCATAATTATGCGGGCTCCAGCATACAGCTGCAGAAGACTTACTGTTATGAATTAGTTGAATTATTAGAACAGTCACCAAAAAGTATAAATATTATTAACCAATAATAATTAAACTAAATATAATTAACTAATATGGAATACATGTTTCACATGATACTAATTCAAATCATAATCAAGTGACTGAATAATTTACATATGACATGTTACATGTTACACTACATTAAAGTATTATAAAAAACAAACATTAATAATATTATACAATAGAGTAATAATCACATGATGTAAATAAGTAGTTATTAATAAGTATACACAACAATGCATTACTAGCTAATAAGAGCTATGGCTAGAAAACTTTCTTAATAAGAAATATATAGTGATATTTATCAATATTTGATAATATAAATTTTTGTGCGTTTCACGTATCATTCTATAAAATTGGGGTTGGCAAACTGTACCTTCAGTCGTGTTATATCGTTACTTACGTTTATCAACAATTGTACGTGCATACAAAGACAAATGAGTTATGTTGGCATGCCACTGACAATATGGAAAATTATTCTGGAACCTCTGTGAGATCTATATAAGCAACAGCGTCCACTTAGAAGTTAATTACCCTTGGCGTTAATGTAGAGTGCAGATCAAGTGAGTGTTATGGATTAGTGGAAAGTGATTATTGTATTACACTTAGTGTGGAAATATAATAGTTGAAATTATTATTGCGTGTGGACAAATTTAACTTGAATTACTGTATGAGAGTACCTTTCTGATTACAAATTGTTGTTTATAACTACCTGAAGTTTGTAATTAGTGACTTCACTGGTGTCTGTATT
Source organism: Magicicada septendecula (assembly GCA_034769895.1). Classification (NCBI taxonomy): domain Eukaryota; kingdom Metazoa; phylum Arthropoda; class Insecta; order Hemiptera; family Cicadidae; genus Magicicada; species Magicicada septendecula. Next base: position 62,146,334 of record CM068371.1, on the reverse strand, counting down.
TTGTTCCCACTGTACAATACAAAGATCTGTGATAATCCCAACACTACCAACATCTGTTATGAGTATCACTTGAATAGTGTTTTTTAACTGTTTGAAAACAGATACAGTTTAACTGAGATAGAGACCATCTTAGGTGTTCGAAAGGTTAAGTTGTTACATTGCTATCCTTTGTATATAATTATTATTTCATACACACTATTCGCATAAATAGAAATTACATAAATAAAATGTATTTGGATGAAATGCCATACTGTTGCATTACTGACTGTGAGAGATGCAGTTTACTAATGCTGTTTAGAATATAAAAAACAATAAACACGTAAACTTAAAAGTGCAATAATCGTAAAAATAGCATGAAAAAAATACATTTTTTAAAATTAACAGTAATGTGCAAAATAATAATAAATTAAAATAATGATAATATATTAACAATGTTCATACTTTAACTTCGAAATAAAGTAATCGTACATTGTAGTTGAAGGTTTTGACTTTCTGAGAGGATACGATTAGTTCAATATCTTCATAAATTCCTCAGGTAAGCCTGTTTTTATATACATTAATTTTTCCTTGTTCACTTTACCATTTTCACTATAATGTTACTGTGCCATATTGTAGTAATTTCTGTATTTATTATAAGCTAGTCTACTTAAAAGCTAGAACACCTAGCTTATACCTGAACTGACATTCTGACGATGTGAATCTTCCAAGTTTTCAAAACTACAGTATACTACAACTGATTTCTAGCTACCAGTTAGCTATTCCCACCACATGGAGATTTCATAAAACAACAGTGGTGCCTATTAGGCTAAAAACGTTTGCCAACCCCTTATTATAAACATTTTTAAAAATATTAATGACAAAATGACTTCAAAATCTATATAGATACATGTAGACCTAGTACGAACTACATAAACATCTGACTAGTAAAAGTATGAATGTTCCGCAGAACAAGATAAATAATGTGTTACAGACTGGAACTGTAATAAACATAAAAACTATAAATAGTACCAACACACACACACACACTGAATTTAAAAAACGACACATGACCTGGGTGATACAACTTAAAAATTTTAACAAATGCTAAAAATTCAATGAAAGATGATTTTAACAACATACTGAAATGACGTGTTTTCTAATAAAAGGTACATGAAAAAATGCTACTCAATGTAATAATCCTACAATGTCAATGAAATTCAAAAACTATCATGTACCACACTAAATATTCAGTGAAACGATGACAATGTAAAGTTCCTTGTACAGTAATGACATCAGTTGGGAACAACACACTGACGGAAAAGTTTGAAAACAAACAGGAGCAACATTAAATTACACGTGTCGTATAAAATACAACATTTATGATGGATGGAAGGCAGTGTATCCAGAGGAAACGTGTATAAGGCACCAAACGTAGCCTTCCCTTATGTCACCTTCTGTGAATGATCTCAGTATGCATTATTTACGAAGCCAACTGAGGTAAGTCTTCAGCCTCGTCAGGAGGTACTTCTTCAGGTGGTCTTGTCCACTTTATTAACGTTTCTGGTGAACGATACAGGAATACTAATTTAGCAAACAAGTCTTCTTCCAGATCCAGCTCACCACTTTCACGGACTAGGTAGATGTCCAGACATAACTAAAAAAAGAAAGAAACACACAACACATTAATATCAAATGAAAACTATTTTTTCTTTAAACCCATATGTAGATCTGCATTAAAGATCTACCAAAGACCAAAGAGTGTAATTGGTTTCGATATTTACTCCTTAAAATATCATGGCGACCTTGATGAGGGCTTTGGGATCTTCTGGTTGTTTTTTAAGGTAAGTCGTAAAGAAGATCGCAGTAAACGGGGAAAGTAGTTTCTTCTCTTCTTGTGTCTTTATTTGTAAAGTTACAGTCCGTGGGGTGTGTTATGTTCGAATAATGCAGGTGATTTGAATTGTGTCTGTTCGTTTAGGATGTCGTTTTTATTTGTTTTTGTGTGTTTGTATATTTCTAATTGTTCTAGAGTGTCTAGTTTTCGGCCTTTTGTGTGTACGTGTAGAATGTTCATGTTATTGTCGATGTTTTTATATGTGTGGTTTGCTTCAATGAGGTGGTTTGAAAAGGTAGATTCTGTAGTGGTGTGGAGTGCTTTTGTGTGTTCAATGTATCTCTGTTTGAAGCTACGTCCTGTCTGGCCTATGTAGAATTTATTGCAATTTGAGCAATTTAGCTTGTATATACCAGGTAGATCGAATTTGTTTTGTGCTTTGGGCATGCGTTTTGATAGTGTGTGTTCTGTTTTGATAGTGTGTGTTCTGTTTTGTTAGTAGTTTTGTAAGCGATTCTATATCCTGCTTTTTTGAATTTGTGGGCAATTTTTTCAGTTTGTTTGTTGATGTATGTTAGTGTTATGAATTTGTTGTTTTCTGTCTTTGTCTGTTGTTTGTTTTGTGTTTTGTGTAGGAGTTTACTGACACTATCTCACCACACACACACACACACAGCTTCAATCTTTCGAATAACTATCCTGTCGCCAACAACAAGACGGACAACGCTACCTATGGCAGCCTCTGATGAAGCCTTCTAAAGGTGAAAGCCGGTTTAGGCTGTAAGGTAAAACTTTACGTTTTTACTTATAAAAAACTTAGTGTTCCGAGTCGTCAATACTATAGTGATATTTAATTATCTTTACTTAAAAAGACTGAAAAACTAACATGTTATTTTGTTATTGTTATCTTTAGATACATCATTCATTACATAAGATTCGATTATCTTTTTGTACAAAACTAAATTATTACACTCCACATATCACATTCCACTTTTCATCTAAATATTGTGTAGATCATATTGTTACAAATTGTTTGTATATGTATGTATACTGAACATAATATAACGTATGACGTGATTCTATTTATGTTAATTGAACATATCAAATTCTTATAATAAAATACATATAAATAGCACTATGGCTTCGTCTCACTTAATTATCCGTTCACTCTTAATTGAATCTTTAGCGCAAAATCCCTCTTACACCAAATACACATGAGCACCTCTTACACCAAATTCAACCTTTTACATGTTGAATCAGTTCACATGTCACTTGACACTGAAGTTTTCACTTTTAGCGTGTGTGTCCCAAGGAACACCTATTTTTTTATGTTTTTTAATGTGACACAACTTTGGTACAATTCACAAACTTAAAATTTTAATTTCATCTGTGTGGAATGTGGGGGTTTTTACACCAAGTTGTTACAACATTGATAAACAGCTGTTACTTTTGAAATATTGTTCCATCTTAATAGTTTCATAATTAATGTTAACTGAAAGTACAATTTAAAACTAGCATTTGAATGTACAATTGTGCCATATGCATTATTGATACCACTAATATTTCAGCACTACAAGCAATAACCTTCTGCAAAGTGTTATGATGAGTATTCAATACAATTTCCATTATCTTGGTTACAGAATTATTTTTAGGCTTTATTTTAAGACATACAATTAGCTAAGAAGTAGGCCTATGTTAAGTGATTATGGAATTTTGTTGAAATCTGTAATAGCTCTGGGGAGGGAACTGATCCCCCTGACCCCCCCCATTGTTACGCCACTGCTTGGTGAACAAGTTATAAGGAACATGGGATTATTTGAATAAGTGTATGTGGATAGTGTTAAAAGACCATAAGCATCTCTCTGTAAAATGTAGTATGCATATATCTGTATAATGCTTGCAGTACCAGTCACCAGAAAAGTTATGAGCTCTTCACCGACTTCAGTAGCAGAGAAGAGCCTATAAGATGACATACACTATAGAGTATTTACATTTACCTACTTACCACCACTACAAGTTAGTTATTTATTTTACTTGAAACAGCATTTAACAGCAAAAAATAAAGAACTGTACATTCATCACAGTCATTCTATACGACTTTCCAGAATTTTTCCAGAATGCTATACATACACAGTTTGCCAGTATAGCAGTGCATTATGATAACAATACATTCAAACATTATCTTGAACTTTCTGTCAATTTGATCAATGGACTTCATGACTGAAGCCATGCCATACCTATTTTAACATTAAAGTATTGACGACTCGGAACACTAAGTTTTTTATAAGTAAAAACGTTACTTTTGAAGCCTTCTAAAGGTGAAAGCCGGTTTAGGCTGTAAGGTAAAACTTTACGTTTTTACTTATAAAAAACTTAGTGTTCCGAGTCGTCAATACTTTAGTGATATTTAGTTAAGTAACGGACACGTCATGGACAACGAAATCCAAGTATTTTAACATCTTGCTTGGTAACTCACATAAACTTTAGGTTACTGTAACTGACTGTCTTTTTACATTACTGCTCATCATTTGTTTGTCTTCTTCTAACCTCTTATAATTTACTCATTGTTAATGTTTGTCCAGTTCATCTTCCCCATTTTTTCATAACAAACTGCTTCTCTGCCGTTGTTACTGTCCAAATTTCATGTGAATATGACACAAATTCATGTTTGTGACCTTTTACTTTCTTGTGTATTATCAACACTATTTTTATAAGGCTTTTTTATTATAGGCTTTTTTAAAATCTTCTTCAGCTGTTAAATAGATAACTTGCTTTCATGCTTATTTCTGCCATCTTTTGTAATTGTCAGTACTGAGATATAAGAATTCTTCACATTTTATAGTTTTTATCCAAAAGGACTATAAATCCACATTAAATTATTAAGGTCTCAATTTTTTAAGAAACCAGCTCTGTTTCCCATTTTTTCTTTTTCATGTTCACACTGAAAGAAGTAGAATTCTGACTGTATCTATTAACAGAATCTACAAACCTTATTTGACTCAGAAAAATTTCAACTGAAGAATTCAGTTGCTAACTGAATCTCACTTGTAAGTAGAAGTCAGAACTAGTACTTTGTTACGCTTTTATAAATTTTATAAGTTTCAATTTCTTTGGTTTATCTGCTTTCTGATACTTTCACCAGTGTGTCTACGGTTAAGAAAGACTGACTATTTCTAAACAAGTAAATTGATTTAGTTTTTAAATCTGCAACAAAAGTAACAGCACTACCAAATCAATTTTTGTATACTAGCCTTAACTCTACTGTTGTTACGCCGATAAAATAAATAGTACCACACAGCTGAGTGTGTACATGATTCTGGGCACGCCACAGCATGTGAGTGTGTTCCAGATGTTATGCAGCATGTAACACTGTGGACTGTTCTAGGTCACAGGAGATGCCCTTCCTAGATGTTTACTCGCCTACTCTACTAGTATCCACACCCACTAACTTGCTACACTGCAAGGCGGTGAAGGCATAAATACTGGATTTCAGAAAGGCCCAGTTCCAGTTTAGACCAGATGATATTCAAGTATGGATCGAAGTGTTTGTTATGAAACCTGTAATAAGGTGACACTTTTGTTGAACAAATTTACCTTGAATTATTGTGTAAGAGTGCTTTGTTGATTTATAACTGATGTTTGTGTCAATTAAAGTTTGGTGTGACCATCATAACAATATCAATTTGTTGATGCCAACTTACCTACCAATAACTATATAACCATAATAACGTAGACACTAAAAATAGTTTACCAGTAACAAACTAAGTCCAGCAAACTCTCCGTGATTAAATATCTGTGTACCTTGCTGCCGTGTCCTTGGAAAGCTCTGTCAACTTAGATTTGTAGTCATATTCCTCTTATCCACACCCCTTTCAGTATTTAGTTTGTTTTTAGGAAGAGAAAAAAAGGCACATGGATTTAGACAGAATAAGCATGGTGGGTGTTCAAAAACAGTAATTTTTTCCTACCAAAATCTCTGTCACAGAACAGTACATTTACCATTTGAGTACATATGTTGTCACGGTGCAAAACCCACGCGTTACTCACAAAAGTTCTGTTTTTTACTTCCATGTTCCTTAAGGAAATGGAAGTATGGTGATGGCAAAAAAAATCGTGTTCGAGATTATTGTAGATTCTGATTGTACTACACTCAAAACATGAAAAAAAGTCGTTTTTGAAAAGTGTGTGTGTGTGTGTGTGTGTGTGTGTGTGTGTGTGTGTGTGTGTGTGTAGATTTTTCTTCTATGGCAAACGATAACAGCCACAAATTCAAACAGAATCAAATAATTTTTTGCATACAACGGAAATTTTTTATGTTTTAACAAGGGTAATTTTTTCTATGACGAACGATAACTGCCGTAAATTCAAAGAGAATCAAACAATATTTTGCATACGTTCCTAAGTTGTAAACAACTGAAGGCCTATTGATTTTGGTGAAGATCGGTTAAGGGAAAGGGGTAGTTTACCTGCCACCTTTAATGTTTAAACAAGAGTAATTGTTATTATGACGAACGATAAATGCCGCACATTCAAACAGAATCAAATAATTTTTTTCATGCAGCCCTGAATTGTAGACGACTGAAGGTCTATTGATTTTGGTGAAGATCGGTTTAGAGAAAGGGGTAGTTTAGCTGTAACATTTTATGTTTTAACAAGGGTAATTTTTTCTATGATGAACGATAACTGCCGTAAATTAAAAGAAAATCAAATAATTTTTTGCATACGTTCCTAAATTGTAGAGAACTCAAGGCCTGTTGATTTTGGTGAAGATCGGTAAAGGGAAAGGGGTAGTTTACCTTGTAACAGGACAGATTTGAGGGGTTTTTCTTTATTAAGAGTTAATGGTAGAAGTGCGTTACCCATTTGGGGCCTCAGTTTTTAACAGTAGACTTTCCCATAGGGAACGCCCAGTTGCACATTTGTCCAGAAAGTCTGTCAACATGCATCGTTTTCAGGTGCTCTGGAATGTCTCAAAGCGCGCACATGCTTGCCCGCTCAGATAAATCGTCACGTACAAGGCTCGCCAGTCAGCCACAAGGAATTTACCGAACCGCGTGGCCACTAATTACTGTGTCACGTGATTCCTTTCGAGCCTATCAAAAGCAAGTTGGTGTACACGAAAACGCTTTGACCATCTTGAGAGCGTCGTTTTGGCATCTGTCATCTTATAGCTGTAGAACTGCGCAGTTCAGCATAAAGGCTTGCGAGCCGAAAATCTATTAAAACTTTCAAAAATATGGTTTAAAGTATAAGATAAAGTGATATAAAAAATGTGAGAGCAGTTATAACTCAGTGACGTAAACATTTTAAACAGCAGAAACCTTTTCGGACATAAACAGTGAGATCTTAAAAAGTGAGAACGTGACCAAAATTCAGCGAGTGAGAACATCTTTCGGACTAAAACAGTGAACAACCAAAACGAACTAATTCCAACACAGGGTATTCATGGCGGCAAAAGGGAAGTAACCTTTTAAACTCATTTTAAATACGTATAAAATTTTATAAAACGAGCTCTAAACAAATACAACGAAAATGGGATAAAAGTATGAAAGTCAAGTATGAATGAGAGCAATTACTGGGTTGCCTTTCTATAATTTAAGTTATTATTTACTTTAAGGATAATATAAAAAAGAAAAATATAATAAAAAGAATGCTACACTTTGTGTATCTGTGGTGAATGGGGTGTAGACCCCAATCTTAAAATCTGTTGGATTCGAAATCTGATTATTATTTGTAAAGGAAGTTATATCATTATTTTATGCCTAAAAGTGAATATTACACATTTGTTCAATAAATGTTGTGTTAGTTAACAAGAAATGAGAGTCGAGTTCATTAATAAAACATAACCCTAAATCACGTTTATAGGCCTCGAGTTCGTGTGAGGGACCTTGGACCGTATAAAGGTAAGAGTGTGGTAAGAGTAAATTATTTATTAATAAATGGTTTATTGATTTCAAATAAAATGTAGCATTACATTTGGTGCCGCGAACTTGGACTGTTTTTATAAATTTAATTTTTATAAACCACACCTACACGTGGAGATAAACGTGATTTGTGAGTACGTACAAATTACGTGCAGGTTATGTGACGTGTAGACTATAATTAAGTAATACGTGTAATATTGATAAATACTGAGTACATATAAGATTAAATTTCTGTAAGATTAAAAAATAACAAAGAAAGTAGAATGGAGAATAATGAAAATAAAGTCAGTATGGCTGATGTAATTGTCGACGAGGAAGCCGAAAATAAATCGATGTGTGAAAACAGAGAAAGTATGTTAACTGAGCCGGCTAATAGAAGCAACTCAGGAATTCAAACAAGTGAAAGTAATTTTGACGAGTCAAAAATAATGAATGAAGTTGAGATTCATTCAACACCTATTTCAATTAATCAAAATAAGAAATCCGATGATGATGATATGTTAAACCGGTTGTATAATATGATGTATAACAGTTTAGAAAAACAAGACAGCAATTTTAGTGAATTAAGAAGGGATATTAACATAAGATTTGAGGAGCAAAATATTAAATTCGATGTACAGAATAGTAAATTTGATAAAATAAGTAGTAATTTTGACGAAGTAAATGTCAAACTAAATGAACAAAAAATCAAATGTGAAAGTAATTTCAGTGAGTTAAAAAACCATATTAATGAAATCAATAAGCGTTTTGAAAATACTAATGAAGAATTTGCCAGTAAGTTTAACGAATTAAATACCAAAGTAGATAGTTCAATAAAGAATATAGATATTAAAGTTAATGAGATAGATAATGGAATAACAGAAAGTCTGGAAAGTAGAATGAACAATGTAAATGAACAAATAACAGATCAAATTAAAATACAAGTTAAAGAACAATCTGTAGAAGTAGAGAATAAGTGCATGAATACAATTAACAAGAATAATGATAATGTTCAGAATAAAATAGCTGACATAGCCAATAAGTGTAAACAAGATATACAATTTGTACAAGAAAACATGGGGGTTATGAACGAAAATTACCTCAAATATGAAAATGAGATAATTTAAGATAATCGAACAAAATATATGCGAGATTAAAGGGTGGTGGGAAGCCAAAAATCAAATAATGTGGTGGAGCAAATAATATATACCTGCGACACGAAAGACGAAATCGAACTGGAAACATTTTGCAGTGAGAACTGTAGAGTACATCCAATGCAGTTTTTAAATAGAGTACGGGAGTTCAATCAGTTTAACGGTAATAGTTGGGAGGTAAAACTTTAAAAAATTTTTAAATGGTTTAAAGGTAATTCTGAGATATGGGTGGAGGTGCATAGAAACGAGTGGGGGAGTTACGGAAATTTTGAAACAGCATTCCGGAATAAATATTGGTCGGAAGAGGAGCAGGAAATATTGCGTAGCCGAATAATGGGAAGAGGGAATTTCGGGGGAGAGAGTAATAATATTACTGTATACGTGATGAAACTCTTCAATGAGGCGAAGTATTTAGAGCTGCCATTGCTATTCCAGTCATTCGTCCGGCATATCAGCAAACACCTACCTAGAGAGGTGCAAATCACTTTGATGACGAGAGAGGTGAGTAACATAAGTGAGTTAGAGAATATGCTGGATGTTTTTCAGAGTATTTAGGGACCGGGAAGTTGGCAGACGTCCACACCAACCCAATGTGAACAGCGGAGGGAGTTACACACAGCAAGGAGGACAGCACACGGGAACTATGTACAATGGTTGGGAACCAAGCAGACGATATCCGATGTGGAAATGTGGGGGGTGTCCAATGGAAAATTATGCAGACCGTAATTTTTGTTATAGATGCAAGAAGGCGAGGCCATGTCATCAGAACCGGATGCAGCAGAGATATAGCAACCCACATCAGAGAACAGGTGAGGATCGAGCAGAAATACCCAGAAATGGAGGAGGAAACCACCGAGCGGAAAGAGTGTACACACAAGGAGGTACGACCAAGCAGGCGGAAAACTGAGAAGGACAATGGATAAAGAAGCCCGGCCACTGTCGATAGATAACTGCGGGGTCCATGGAGATAGATACAGGAATCACATCATTCACACAGATATGGCTACAGAACTAATGGAAGAAGAGGAGATGAGAACAATGAGACCAGAGGCCTGGTTGACGGAGGTAAAGCTGGAAAATGAAGGTAAGCCAGTTACGACACTAATAGACACAGGCAGTGAAGTATCAGTAATAGCAGAACACATATTAAATAAGTTAAGGGAAAGTGATAAACATATTCCATCTTTGCCAGTTGCGGGGGTAACCACTGTGGGCATTACGGGTGTTAGAAGTAAAAGGGTGACAACACAAGTCCAATTGAGCATAGTAATAAATGGGGAGAGTTATGAAAATACATTCTTAGTGGTAAGGGGATTAAACTTAGAAGTGATATTGGGTAATGATTTTCTGATCAGGAATAATGTGATAATCAATTTTAAAAAGAGAGTATTAGAATTAAATAGTGAAGGTAAACAGATAATGGTTAATTTTGAGTAGGTGTTAGATACGGTGAAGATTTCGGGGATACGGGTTATACCAAATAGGGTTATAGATAGGGACATGGAGGTTAGTATGAATATATGTAGAGAGAGAGAGAGAGAGTGAGTGATGAGAGTGAGGAGCGAATATGGGAGGATAGAGCGGTCAAATTTTGTGGTGAGGGTGGCGCAATAGGGAGTTCTCAACGTGAAGCGTTGTGGCGGGTAGTAGAGGGTTTTAGGGGAGTGTTTGCCGGGGAACCAGGAAGGGCAAAAGGTTATGAATGCGAATTAAAGGTGAGGGAACATGCGCTGTACATACAACAAAGTTATCTGGTACCATATTCAAAGAGGAGAGCCGTACAGTTAGAATTGGATAGGATGTTAGAGGGGGGTATTATAGAGAGATCGGTGTCGACCTATTCCAACCCTTTAGTGGTAGTTATAAAGAAAGACGGGAGAGTTAGGTTGTGACTAGACGCAAGAAAAATTAACCAAATTATTATTCCAGACAGGGAGTCCCCTGAAGCAATCAAAGAGATTTTCCAGAAGTTTAGTGGGGTAAAATATATGACATCACTGGACTTGACGGCAGGGTATTGGCAGGTACCGCTAGCACAAAATAGCCGCAAGTATACCACATTTTTATTTAACGGTAAGAATTATCAATTTACTCGCCTACCGTTTGGGTTGAATACCAGCGTAGCTAGTTTTATTAAGTGTCTTGACGAAATTTTGCAACCTCACAATTTAGATTTTATGACTATCTACGTGGATGACATTTTGATAGCTTCTAGGACATTCGAGGAGCATATAGAACATTTGGAATATGTATTAGATAAGTTATACTGGGGAGGTCTAACAGTGAATTGGGACAAATCGTAGTTTTTACAGAAGGAAATTCATTTTTTAGGATTCATCATAACACCTACAGGAATCCGGGCTAATCCAGACAAAGTGGAATCCATCATGACGTTTCCTGAGCCAAAAAACATAAAGCAGCTACAAAGTTTTCTTGGTTTATGTAACTTTTACAGGAAGTTCCAGCGAAACTACAAAAAACCGGGTACCAGACACACTATCACGAGTAGACACAGATAGGAATAGAACGGGTAGAGATATTAAGGAAATAGAGATTTACAGATTGTCCAGGGAAGATAAACTTTTTGGGGAGGAGTTAAAAGACATAAACCTAATGTAGAGAGCAGATAGCAAATTAAACAAAATAATAACGAGTGTAGAGTCGGAGGTAGATGAGTTTGAGTATAGACAATATTTCCAAGTATTTAATGGGAGTTTATTTAAAAGTGTAGAGGGTAGAGAAAGGGATTGGAGGTTAGTCATACCGGATGGATTGATAGAAAAAATAGTGTGGGACTGTCACTGTAGGTATGGACATTTTGGGGCAAAAAGGTGTGTAAGTGTACTAAGAGAATCTTGTATATTTAGAAATATGGAAAGGCGGGTGCGAAAAATACTTAGAATTTGTGAAATATGTCAAAAATCTAAAGTGGTGAATTATAGGGTAGAAGGTGAGTTAAATTACATTAAGGTTGAGAAACCATTGACTTAGTAGCAGTAGATCTGTATGGCCCATTGCCAAAGGGTAGGGGTGGTGTTATGTATATCTTCGTTGTGCTTGATACTTTTTCAAAATATGTCTGATTGTATAGTGTGAAGAGAGCGACAAGTAAGGTGCTGAGTGAAAAAATCACACGCGACTACATGATCCACGTCGGAAAGCCGAAAGTAATACTCTCAGATCACGGACCGCAGTTCATCAGTGGAAAATGGCGCCAGACTCTCGGATGGGAAGGCATCATACCAAAACACACCGCAGTATATCATCTGCAATCCAACCAGGCGGACAGGGTCATGAGGGAACTGGGCAGGATTTCCCGAGCTTACTGTCACGCCAAACATAGCGAGTGGCCCTTGTACGTGCAAAGAATTGAGAACTGGCTGAACTGCGTAACGCATGAGTCGACAGGGTTCACGCCTTACGAGTTGGTAAGAGGAACACGTCCACCTCGGATTTTAGAGCAGTTTTTGACTATCCACCAGAGACGAATACAATAAACCAAGACGTGAAATTGATGCTGGCTAATGAGAGATTATTGACAAAAGGAGAAAACGGAGGCACGATATGAAAGGTAAGTGCGTGAAATATGAAATCGGGCAGTTAGTGTTGGTAAAGCACCATGACTTATCAAGTGCTCAAGACAAGGAGAAAAAAAGTTCTTTTTGCTGTACGAAGGCCCCTACGAAATAATAGAAATCAAAATGAATAATTCATATGTTTTGCAGAACCAGGCGATGCGAGAAATAGTGGGTACACATAATGCCATGAATTTAAAGCGATATTGGTCGCAATAGATTCTAGATCAAGTTTTATGAATTTTAATATGTCTTGTATGTTTCAGAAGGGATCCTCCCCCATTTTCGTGCGGTCACGAACTTATCAATCCTGACCGTGGGTTTTGGCACTTTGGAGGCGGACCATGGTTGGCGGAACTTCCATCTGGTGGTGAAAGCGACGATGGTCCGGTTTCACAAAATTGGTATCAAATAGAAATTCATCCATATTGTTGAACAGGGAGGGGGACCTCTAAGGTACGTGGAAAAAACCTTACCTTCAAGGTGTACAAAGTAGCACCACACCACGTACCAATAATTGCCTAAGAAGTAAAATAAGAAAAAAATAAAAAGAGAGGCACTTTTCAAATACTAAATAAGATAAAATTTTTCAGTATTCTAACAAAAACATGTTTTGTCGAGATGGGTTTGGAGGGGGATAGACAAGCATACGTGGATGAATGACAGAGTAAATTCTTTTAAATTGTAATTAAAGATTTAATCATTAGTTGGTGCTAGATTGTATAAATAGGAATAGATTAGTTTAGGTAAACAAGTAAATATTTTGTGGTACTCGCTATTTGTATGCTCATGAAAGTCACAATGAAAGAAAGTAGGAAGACAAATGAATGGGGCTAGAACCCAGTATACGTATTATGAGTTTGTATAATGAGATTTGTAAATCTTTATTTTTGATTTAAATAAATAACATATATTATATACTTGTGATTCCCCAACTTTCGGGCGGTCACGGTGTCACCGAACTCTGACCGTGGATTTGGACTATTGGTAGCAAGTGTGGTTAGGCAGATTGTATCCTAGCCATACTTGCTATTACTTTCAAAATTGGTGAATTTAGAAATCAACTGTGGGGTAAATCAAAGGGGAATCACCATACTATGGAACAGCGGCTATCATCTGAGGTGGTGGTAGTGCCGTGTTAAGGGCTTGTAAGTAATATTTAGTAGGATTACTGGTGTCCTCGGACCTCAGTAATGCCGAATTTTTCATAACGCTGAACCAAGAACGGTATAGGCAGCGTCTATACCCTATATAAACTTCAGTTCTTGGGGATGCAAATGGACGCTACAGTCCACCATCAGGAAATAATAGTGTGTGTGGAAAAGGAGCTGGCCGTTACAAGCCAGGGTCACAGATATCGCATCTGTGCATAAGGTAAACGATCGATCCGGTTTATCCGGCGGGTGGTTGCCTAATTGTAACTGGGTATAAGGGGGGAAATAATAGAATGATGAAGTAGGAGATGAGGAGTAACAACCGTAACAGCGGTCCAATCAAGTTGACCTACTCTACTCTACAACTAGAGAGTTGGCAATTGATGACCCAGTTCCTGTTCGGTAATGGTTGTGACGGTACAGAATTGTGTGTTAGAGACAGTCAAGATTTAAATCAGTTAATTCCAAAGCAGCTAGTATTCACCTAAGGGGAACCTCATTGTAACCAGCAACATACAATGTTATGGTAAACTGTTTATGTTTAATGTCTGAGTCTGCCCAGCCCAGACGTATTACGCAACAGCTTGCCAGCTCAGTCCCTGTGTAAATCACAGTAAGAACACTTCTTCACCAGAGTTTGCATCAGACAGCAGCCGATTACAGTCGTCTGCAAGTTAGTTAAAAACAGTGGCTTCGGACGTGTAAGATAGGCCGTAAATAAATTCGGCCTACCCAATACAACTATCAAAGTGTGTGAACTATGTAGTGGTCAACTAATTAAAAAACCTAAGTGCTCGAGCAAACTAAAGTCGGCCGACAAAATGTTACAAAAGTGTGAAGTGTAACTTAAAACCACGGTAAATTAAATAAGACGGAGTGTGCCGTGGCAGTGTAAAAAATTTATGAACTATTGAAATAACATTTTGAAGTGACCCGAAACAGCTAACCCCACGAGGCGGTGAGGAAACAGTTAGGTACGCCGTGGATGTGTTAAGTACCTTTCATAACACTAATTGAACAATTCCATAAATCTATAAAATAAATACAAATACTGAGCTATAATAACGGGGTTTAAAATAAAAAAGAAATGTAAAGAGTATGAGTGAGAGAGTGTTGCAAAGTGCTGGTTCCCAAAATCACGCTATTGTTAAGTTATTTCATATTGATTGTTTAAATATTCATGCCTTTCTGTTTTTTATTGAAAGTGTAGGGTGAATGTAAAGTGAAAGCAAATATTGAATTAAAGAAAGCTAGTTGTTTTAGAATACGAAAAATTGGTGTTAGCACAATTATTTCGAAACTCAAACCCATATAAACTTGTCTGCAGCTGTTGTCGTCTGTAAGACCCTGGAGGAGAACCCTAAGGTAAGATATTATTATTATATTATCAAATGATTGAAATTCAATAGTTTCAGTAACGCCCGAGAACAGGGACTTGAATATATTAATAATTGATAGAAATTATAGTTTCATGGTTACTATAAGTTTATGATTCGATGATTAGTGATGAATATTCACTTATGAGAACAAACGATTTTAAGTGCTAGGTTCAATTGTAATGATTTTTAATCCACAAGAACATTGTATGATTGTAATTGTATAATTTTGTGTATTTATGTTAGTTGTATTTAGTGTAACGGAAGTAAGGTCATTCACCTGGGAATGAGACATCAGCTGATGACTGGTGTTAGAGATGTAGTATGTTTCTTGTAGTTGTTGATTCATAGACTCTTTTATTAATTACTTTAACTGAATAATTTTTTTTTTATTAATTGTCAAAATAGATATTTCTGGAAATTAATTTTTTTTTTGAAAAAAAAAGATTTTTGTTCTTTGCAGTAAAGATTTTTATTTTATTTTTTGAAGTTCGCTATAGGTTGATAATGTATCAGCTGATAAATGATGTTTATGTTTTCTGTTATAACCATGTGTAATTGTATTTGAATAGATGATAGAAATAAGTTGTTCGTTTTATAATGATTGCTAACATATAGTTAACGAAATTTAAGTTCATGTTAAAGTATTTGGAATTTTGAAATCGAAATGATTAATTAAAAGAGAGGAAGTCAACTTAAAATAGTAACTTTGGGAATGAACTTTAAATAAATGAATGAAATTTATTTTGTTTTGAGATGATAATATCCAAACAAACAATTAAAAGTTGAGAAATGGGAGTGAATGTTATTTAAAGGTAATTATGAAATGTTTATGTGAATTTTACACTGATAATGATGAGTATTTGGGGATAGTGTGTGTAATATAGTAAGGCACATACGTACGCACCCAGTACTTTGCTAAAGGCAATCCAGTATTTATAAGGGGAAATATATCAGTTGAGGAGTTGGTTGGGTATAAAGCCAGTTATTAATTTTTATCGGAAATGTTACAAGGTTAGGTGATACTGTGGTGTGTATCTGTCTGGTTTTATGGTGTTGGGATCTCCGACAGAGAAGTCCAGTAGAATCATTCAGATGCAGCTATAGTCGCCGAGCTAGGGGGATAGAGTACCCATGATGTGTTAAAGACTTAAAGGGGGTTGTTGGCACCAAATCCTCACTGATCTCTTAGGGTTAGCAATGAGAGTTTTTCTGCGTCGGCAGAAAACCTCTCATTGGGGGGGGGTATTGTAACGGGACAGATTTGAGGGGTTTTTCTTTATTAAGAGTTAATGGTAGAAGTGCGTTACCCATTTGGGGCCTCAGTTTTTAACAGTAGACCTTCCCATAGGGAATGCCCAGTTGCACATTTGTCCAGAAAGTCTGTCAACATGCATCGTTTTCAGGTGCTCTGGAATGTCTCAAAGTGCGCACATGCTTGCTCGCTCAGATAAATCGTCACGTACAAGGCTCGCCAGTCAGCCACAAGGAATTTACCGAACCACATGGCCACTAATTACTGTGTCACGTGATTCCTTTTGAGCCTATCAAAAGCAAGTTGGTGTACACGAAAACGCTATGGCCATCTTGAGAGCGTCGTTTTGGCGTCTGTCATCTTATAGCTGTAGAACCGCGCGGTTCAGCATAAAGGCTCGCGAGCCAAAAATCTATTAAAAATTTCAAAAATATGGTTTAAAGTATAAGATAAAGTGATATAAAAAACTGTGAAAGCAGTTATAACTCAGTGACGTAAACATTTTAAACAGCAGAAGCCTTTTCGGACATAAACAGTGAGATCTTAAAAAGTGAGAACGTGACCAAAATTCAGCGAGTGAGAACATCTTTCGGACTAAAACAGTGAACAACCAAAACAAACTAATTCCAACACGGGATATTCATGGTGGCAAAAGGGAAGTAACCTTTAAACTCATTTTAAATACGTATAAAATTTTATAAAAAGAGCTCTAAACAAATACAACGAAAATGGGATAAAAGTATGAAAGTCAAGTATGAATGAGAGCAATTACTGGGTTGCCTTTCTATAATTTAAGTTATTATTTACTTTAAGGATAATATAAAAAAGAAAAATATAATAAAAAGAATGCTACACTTTGTGTATCTGTGGTGAATGGGGTGTAGACCCCAATCTTAAAATCTGTTGGATTCGAAATCTGATTATTATTTGTAAAGGAAGTTATATCATTATTTTATGCCTAAAAGTGAATATTACACATTTGTTCAATAAATGTTGCGTTAGTTAACAAGAAATGAGAGTCGAGTTCATTAATAAAACATAACCCTAAATCACGTTTATAGGCCTCGAGTTCGTGTGAGGGGCCTTGGACCGTATAAAGGTAAGAGTGTGGTAAGAGTAAATTATTTTATTAATAAATGGTTTACTGATTCCAAATAAAATGTAGCATTACAACCTGAAACATGTTATGTTGTAACAAGCGAAATGTTTTCATGACGAACGATAACTGCCGCAAATTGCAACAGAATCAAATATTTTTTGCATGCATCCCTGCATAGTAGAGGACTGAAGGTTATTGATTTTGGTGAAGATCGGTTTCGAGAAAGGGGTAGTTTACCGGCAACGTTTTATGTTTTAACAAGAGTAAAGTACTTAATTTTGATAAATAATGTATCTTGATAAGAATCTCATAATAATCCACTGTAGAAACGTAGATAAAATATCTATAAATGAAGAGGTTAGGTGAACGGGGTGGGGATAATTTTCTAAAAATGAAAATTATAGTTGAAGGGGGAGGGGAGAATTTTTTATGTGTACTACGTTATCGGCAACAAAGAAATAGTTATTTGTTAAAATTCCTTCCCGGGCTGTTTAGCCGTAGTCCAATGTTTTCTGCAAAACCAGACTTTTCGGCAATGCCATCGACTTCCATCTCAGTGAAAATCGAGTGCGAAAACGTGAGGTGGTATACGTTAGTGACCACAGTACTGTGGTTTAAGGCTGAAGCAATAAGTAGAAAGAAGTAGTTTCTATGGAAATATTTCATTTCGAATATGATTTCAAACAGAATCAAATAATTTTTTGCATGCAGCCCTGAATTGTAGAGTTCTAAAGACCTTTTTTTTTTTTGGTAAAGATCAATTTAGGGAAAAGGGTAGTTTACCTGCAACATTTTATGTTTTAACAAATGTATTTTCTATGGCAAATGATAACAGCCGCAAATTCAAACAGAATCAAATAATTATTTGCATACAGCCCTGAATTGTAGAGTTCTCAAGACTTTCAAGACTTATTGTTTTTGGTGAAGATCGGTTAAGGGAAAGGGGTAGTTTACCTGCAACATTTTTTTCTCAAGAGTAATTTTTTCTATGGCAAACGATAACAGCCAAAAATTCAAACAGAATCAAATAATTTTTTGCATACAGCCCTAATTTGTAGAGTACTCAAGACCTATTGTTTTGGTGAAGATCGGTTAAGGGAAAGGGGTAGTTTACCTGCAACTTTTTACTTCCATATTCCTTAAGGTGATGGCAAAAAAAATCGTGTTCGAGATTATTGCAGATTCTGATTCTACTACACTCAAAACATGAAAAAAAGTCGTTTTCCGAAAAGTGTCTGTGTGTGTGTCTGTCTGTCTATCTGTGTGTCTGTCTGTGTGTGTCTGTAGATTTTTTTTCTATGGCAAACGATAACTGCCGCAAATTCAAACAGAATCAAATAATTTTTTGCATGCAGCCCTGATTTGCAGAGTACTCGCGACCTATTGTTTTTGGTGAAGATCGGTTGAGGGAAAGGGGTAGTTTACCTGCAACGGTTTTTTTTTAGCAAGGGTAATTTTGTTTGTTTGGCAAACGATAACAGCCGCAAATTCAAACAGAATCAAATAATGTTTCGCATACAGCCCTGAATTGTAGAGTTCTCAAGATCTGTTGATTTTGGTGAAGATCGGTTAAGGGAAAGGGGTAGTTTACCTGTAACGTTTTATGTTTTAACAAGGGTATTTCCTATGGCAAACGATAACAGCCGCAAATTCAAACAGAATCAAAAGATTATTTGCATACAGCCCTAAATTGTAGAGTTCTCAAGACCTATTGTTTTTGGTGAAGTTCGGTTGAGGGAAAGGGGTAGTTTACCTGCAACGTTTTTTTAACAAGGGTATTTTCTATGGCAAACGATAACAGCCGCAAATTCAAACAGAATCAAATAATGTTTTGCATACAGCCCTGATTTGTAGAGTGCTCAAGACCTATTGTTTTTGGTGAAGATCGGTTAAGGGAAAGGGGTAGTTTACCTGTAACGTTTTATGTTTTAACAAGGGTATTTCCTATGGCAAACGATAACAGCCGCAAATTCAACAGAATCAAAAGATTATTTGCATACAGCCCTAAATTGTAGAGTTCTCAAGACCTATTGTTTTTGGTGAAGATCAGTTAAGGGAAGGGGTAGTTTACCTGCAACGTTTTATGTTTTAACATGGGTAATTTTTTCTATAACAAATGATAACTGCCGTAAATTCAATCAGAATCAAATAATGTTTTGCATACCTTCCTGACCTACAGAGGACTCAATGGATGTTGATTTTGGTGAAGATCGGTTAAGAGAAAGGGGTAGTTTACCTGCAACATTTTATGTTTTAATAATGGTAAATTTTTCTATTATGAACGATAACTGCCGCACATTCAAACTGAATCAAATATTTTTTTGCATACGTTCCTCAATTGTAAAAGACTGAAGGCCTGTTGATTTTGGTGAAGATCGGTTAAGGGAAAGGGGTAGTTTACCTGCCACACTTTATGTTTTAACAAGAGTAATTGTTTCTATGACGAACGATAACTGCCGCACATTTAAGCAGAATCAAATAATTTTGTGCATACCTTCCTCAATTGTAGATAACTCAAGGTATGTTGATTTTGTTGAAGATCGGTTAAGGGAAAGGGGTAGTTTACCTGCAACATTTTATGTTGTAACAAGAGAACGTTTTTCATGAAGAACGATAACTGCCGTAAATTCAAACAGAATCAAATAATTTTTTACATATGTGCCTGAGTTGACGAGGACTCAAGGCCTATTGATTTAGGTGAAGATCAGCTAAGGGAAAGGGGTTAGTTTACCAGCCACTTTTAATGTTTTAACAAGAGTAATTGTTTCTATGACGAACGATAACTGCCGCACATTCAAGCAGAATCAAATAATGTTTTGTCTGATCCCTGAATTGTAGAGGACTCACGACCTATTGATTTTGGTGAAGATCAGTTAAGAGAAACGTGTAGTTTACCTGCAACGTTTTATGTGATAACAAGGGTAATTTTTTCTATGACGAACTATAACTGCCGTAAATTCAAACATATCAAATAATGTTTTGCATACTTCCCTATCTTGTAGAGAACTCAAGGCCTGTTGATTTTGGTGAAGATCGGTTACGGGGAAAGGGCAGTTTACCTGAAACATTTTTTTATCAAGGGTAATTTTTACTTCCATATTCCTTAAGGAATGGTATGGTGATGGCAAAAAAAATCGTGTTCGAGATTATTGCAGATTCTGATTCTACTACACTCAAAACATGAAAAAAAGTCGTTTTCCGAAAAGTGTCTGTGTGTCTGTCTGTCTGTCTGTGTGTCTATCTGTAGATTTTTTTTCTATGGCAAACGATAACTGCCGCAAATTCAAACAGAATCAAATAATTTCTTGCATACAGCCCTGATTTGCAGAGTACTCGCGACCTATTGTTTTTGGTGAAGATCGGTTGAGGGAAAGGGGTAGTTTACCTGCAACGGTTTTTTTTTAGCAAGGGTAATTTTGTTTGTTTGGCAAACGATAACAGCCGGAAATTCAAACAGAATCAAATAATGTTTCGCTTACAGCCCTGAATTGTAGAGTTCTCAATATCTGTTGATTTTGGTGAAGATCGGTTAAGGGAAAGGGGTAGTTTACCTGTAACGTTTTATGTTTTAACAAGGGTATTTCCTATGGCAAACGATAACAGCCGCAAATTCAAACAGAATCAAAAGATTATTTGCATACAGCCCTAAATCGTAGAGTTCTCAAGACCTGTTGTTTTTGGTGAAGATCGGTTGAGGGAAAGGGGTAGTTTACCTGCAACATTTTTTTAACAAGGGTATTTCCTATGGCAAATGATAACAGCCGCAAATTCAAACAGAATCAAATAATGTTTTGCACACAGCCCTGATTTGTAGAGTACTCAAGACCTATTGTTTTTGGTGAAGATCGGTTAAGGGGAAGGGGTAGTTTACCTGCAACGTTTTTTTATCAAGCGTATTTTCTATGGCAAACGATAACAGCTGCAAATTCAAACAGAATCAAATAATTTTTTGCATACGTCCCTGAATTGTAGAGGTCTCAATGACTTTCGATTTTGGTGAAAGGGGAAGGGGTAGTTTACCTGCAACCTTTTACGTTTTAACAAGAGTAAAGTACTTAAAAATTTATTTAAACTTTTTGAAACAATGGTAATTGTTAAAAATAAAATAATTTTGTTGCCAGGCAATAAAATTATAATTTTTTCATTTATGTATTTTTTCTCAGTTATGTACTGTTTACGTTTCCATTTTATTATTATGACTACCGCAATGAAAAGGCAGGGAAGACACACACACACACACACACACACACACACACACACACACACACACACACACACACACACACACACACACACACACACACACACACACACACACACACACACACACACACACACACACACACACACACACACACACACACAATTCGCGTTATTTCTGGCCTCATTCATGTTTATTTTCTTACATTTGCACGGTTTTTAAGTGGAAAGTGCCGAACCCATAGCAACATAACAAATGCAAGCCGAAAAGTGTCCAGCGTGGATAGCGATTTGCTTCCTGTGGATCGCTGGGCAGTGTAACTGCACGTGTTTACAGAGGAACGATTCATAGACAGACTTTTCGTCTTTAGGGAATGAACCCTCTGCAAGATGCTGAGGGTCCATGAGTGACTTCGGAGCGCTCCTTCTTTTCCGCATGTTTGTTCTGTGAAACGTACACTGTAGATTCGCAGCTTTATTCTAAGCAACGCTCAATAGGAAATGTTGAAAATTTTTGTCCACGGTGTACCCTCATACACACTAAACCTGCTCTGATGTTTTAATTACGGACATCATAATATTAAAACTTTGGAAACTTAAGCACTACTTAATGGAGATCAATCATTAACTTATAAAAGCCATTAATTTTATGCATATTTTTTATATATATGTGTACAACATTATCGGCAACAAAGAAGTAGTTTTTGTTAAAATTCCTTCCCGGGATATTTGGCCGAAGTCCAATGTTTTCTACAAAACCAGACGTTTCGGCAATGCCATCGACTTCCATCATCAGTGAAAATCGGGTGCGATAACGTGAGGTGGTATATGTTAGTGACCACAGTACTGTGGTTAAGGCTGAAGCAGTAAGTAGAAAGAAGTAGTTTCTATGGTAATATTTCATTTCGAAAATGATTTTAAATATAAATCTTAGAATATGGAAGTCATGTATGGTTCTCCATACCGATTTTTTTCTATGGCAAACGATAACAGCCGCAAATTCAAACAGAATCAAATAATGTTTTGCATACAGCCCTGTATTGTAGAGTTCTCAAGACCTATTGGTGTTGGTGAACATCGGTTAAAGGAAAGGGGTAGTTTACCTGCAACATTTATGTTTTAACAAGGGTAATTTTTTATATGACGAACGATAACTGCCATAAATTCAAACAGAATCAACTACGTTTTTGCATACCTTTTTGAATTATAGAGAACTCAAGGTCTGTTGATTATGTTGAAGATCAGTTAAGGGAAAGGGGTAGCTTACCAGGAACATTTTATGTTTTAAGAAGGGTAATTTTTTATGATGAAAGATAACTGCCGTAAATTCAAAGAGAATCAAATAATTTTTGCATACGTTCCTGATTTGTAGAGATCTCAAGGCCTGTTGATTCTGGTGAAGATCGGTTAAGGGAAACGGGTAGTTTACCTGCAACATTTTATGTTGTAACAAGAGAAATGTTTCCATGATAACGATAACTGCCGCACATTCAAACAGAATCAAATATTTTTTTGCATGCATCCCTGAATTGTAGAGGGCTGAAGGTCTGTCGATTGTGGTGACGATCGGTCAAGAGAAAGGGGTAGTTTACCTGCAACGTTTTATGTTTTAACAAGAGTAAAGTACTTAATTTTGATAAATAAAGTATCCTGATAAGAAGCTCACAATAATCCACTGTAGAAACGTAGATGAAATATTTATAAATGAAGAGGTTAGGTGAACGGGTTGGGGGTAATTTTCTATTAATGAAAATTATAGCTGAAGGGGGAGGGGAGAATTTTTTATATGTGTACTATGTTATCGGCAACAAAGAAGTAGTTCTTTGTTAAAATTCCTTCCCAGGCTCTTTAGCCGTAGTCCAATTTTTTCTGCAAAACCAGACTTTTCGGCAGTCCATCGACTGCCATCATCAGTGAAAATCGAGTGCGAAAACGTGAGGTGGTATACGTTAGTGACCACAATACTATGGTTAAGGCTGAAGCAATAAGTAGAAAGAAGTAGTTTCTATGGAAATATTTCATTTCAAATATGATTTTAAATATAAATCTTAAAACATGGAAGTCATGTATGGTTCTCCATACCGATATTTACTTCCATGTTCCATAAGGAAATGGAAGTATGGTGATGGCAAAAAAAATCGTGGTTGAGATTATTGCAGATTCTGTTAGTACTACCCTCAAAACATGAAAAAAAGTCGTTTTTCGAAAAGTGTCTGTGTGTGTGTCTGTAGATTTTTTTTCTATGGCAAACGATAACAGCCGAAAATTCAAACAGAATCAAATAATTTTTTGCATACAGCCCTAATTGTAGAGTACTCAAGACCTATTGTTTTTGGTGAAGATCGGTTAAGGGAAAGGGGTAGTTTACCTGCAACTTTTTTTTTAATCAAGGGTAATTTTTTTTCTATGGCAAACGATAACAGCCGCAAATTCAAACTGCATCAAATAATGTTTTGCATACAGCCCTGAATTGTAGAGTTCTCAAGACCTATTGTTTTTGGTGAAGATCAGTTAAGGGAAGGGGTAGTTTACCTGCAACTTTTTATGTTTTAACATGGGTAATTTTTTCTATAACGAATGATAACTGCCGTAAATTCAATCAGAATCAAATAATGTTTTGCATACCTTCCTGACCTATAGAGGACTCAATGGATGTTGATTTTGGTGAAGATCGGTTAAGAGAAAGGGGTAGTTTACCTGCAACATTTTATGTTTTAACAAGAGTAATTGTTTCTATGATGAACGATAACTGCCGCACATTCAAACAGAATCAAATATTTTTTTGCATACGTTCCTCAATTGTAAAAGACTGAAGGCCTGTTGATTTTGGTGAAGATCGGTTAAGGGAAAGGGGTAGTTTACCTGCCACATTTTATGTTTTAACAAGAGTAATTGTTTCTATGACGAACGATAACTGCCGCACATTTAAGCAGAATCAAATAATTTTGTGCATACCTTCCTCAATTGTAGATAACTCAAGGTATGTTGATTTTGTTGAAGATCGGTTAAGGGAAAGGGGTAGTTTACCTGCAACATTTTATGTTGTAACAAGAGAACGTTTTTCATGAAGAACGATAACTGCCGTAAATTCAAACAGAATCAAATAATTTTTTACATATGTGCCTGAGTTGAAGAGGACTCAAGGCCTATTGATTTTGGTGAAGATCAGCTAAGGGAAAGGGGTTAGTTTACCAGCCACTTTTAATGTTTTAACAAGAGTAATTGTTTCTATGACGAACGATAACTGCCGCACATTCAAGCAGAATCAAATAATGTTTTGTATGATCCCTGAATTGTAGAGGACTCACGACCTATTGATTTTGGTGAAGATCGGTTAAGAGAAACGTGTAGTTTACCTGCAACGTTTTATGTGATAACAAGGGTAATTTTTTCTATGATGAACTATAACTGCCGTAAATTCAAACATAATCAAATAATGTTTTGCATACTTCCCTATCTTGTAGAGAACTCAAGGCCTGTTGATTTTGGTGAAGATCGGTTACGGGGAAAGGGCAGTTTACCTGAAACATTTTTTGATGTAACAAGAGTAAAGTACTTAATTTTGATAAATAAAGTATCCTGATAAGAAGATCTTAATAATCCACTGTAGAAACATAGATGAAATATCTATAAATGAAGAGGCTAGTTGAACGGGGTGGGGGTAATTTTCTATAAATGAAAATTATAGTTGAAGGGGATGGGATAATTTTTATATGTGTACTACGTTATCGGCAACATAGTAGTAGTTTGTTGTTAAAATTCCTTCCCGGGCTGTCTGGCCGTAGTCCAATGTTTTCAGCAAAACCAGACATTTCGGCAGTGCTGTCGACTGCCATCATCAGTGAAAATCGAGTGCGATAACGTGTGGTGGTATACGTTAGTGACCACAGTACTGTGGTTAAGGCTGAAGCAATAAATGGAAAGAAGTAGTTTCTATGGAAACATTTCATTTCTTAAATGATTTTAAATATAAATCTTGGAACATGGAAGTTATGTATGGTTCTCCATACCAATATTTTCATTATCTTTTCGTGTAAGGTTTTTCGGGACATCCTATAGTAGGATCCTATAGTATAAAGCTACATAGTATTCCCACATAAGGCTACTAAACACTGTCACTGCAGATATTATGTTCACAGACTTTATTGTCAGGCATCATAAAACACTTGCGCTTAGATGGTGTAGTCATTTGTAAATTTTGCAATATGATCTTTCTCCAGACTACAATATGCTGCTGGACAAGTGTAGGAGTCAGCAACAGATATATTGTCTTAAGTAAGTTTGACCTACAAAGTGAGGAATTATAGAATTCAAGCACTCAGTCGAACACTGTAAAAAATGACTAAGATACCTGCAGTGAATGAATGACTAAAGATACTTGCTAGGATATTCATAACATCCATTTGAATTGGAATCCAGGAGGAACCATACTAAATTAAGTACACTTTTATTAGGCCAAGTTTAAAATGCTTTTAGACCCAAGTATTTCAGTTAATGCCACTATACAATTTAATTAAAACTATTCTTAAATTGGTTAAATATTAATAAAAAAACAATACTTCAAACAAAAGCTAAGAAAAATGTCTGAAGGTCAGAATTATGGCTGGCAACTAACCAGTAAGTAATAGTCTTGACCTCTGCTTGCTCACAGAGTTTGTCTGGCTGTCTGGCAAGCCAAAGTTCGTGACAAGCTGTCACACCAGAAATTTAGTTATTATTTTATTGTCACTTTAATAACACATACTAAGTACACAAGACACTCACCTGCAGCACTCGGTCAACATTTGGCATGTCGTCGAACATAATTTTGAATGAAATTCCAGTAAAGAATCCTCTGATAAACGAATGCACAACAATAACGAATGTTGTGTACAAACCGATGATGCTGAAACAACAATACATGATATCAGTACAAAGCTCTCCCATCGGAATAATGCACACAGTAACTACATAACTAAGTATTATATATGTGTACACTTTGGTTTGCATACGCCAGTGCTCAATACAGGTGACGTGTGTGAAACACAAATACGCTTTGTGAATGTGTTTAGTTTGTTATCAAGTGTAACGCTTTTATTACTTTGAAAATCAACGCAATTTCTGACAATATGCATTTTCAAACTTTCTTCTATTATTTTTATCAGCACACACAATACTAGCTCTCAGTCTTCTTCCATATCTGCACTATAGATGGTTATCTTTATATAAACAAGTTACATTGCATGAAGGCAGGAAAGGGGCCACAGACATGCCTATATGTATATCTGGACAAAACATTTGTGTGCCCCTGCTCTCTTACCTCAACTGCTAACCATACTGTTACTCGAAACATATTCTCTCTGTGAGTACAACAGTTATTTATGATGGTATAATTTTTATAATGAAATTTATTCATGTTTCAGGGAAGTTGAGGTGTCTGAAAACTCTTCACATGTTATTTTCACTATTTATTACAATATGTAGCTAAAGCCTCAGGCTGTACAGACATGGTATGTATTATGGGCAGTTCAAACAACAACAAAAAATTTTAATTATTTTTGGGTTTTGGTCTAATATTATTCTCTGAAATCTGCTCTTTAAAATGGTATATAACACTTGATAGTAACAAAATTATTTGTTGGTGTAAAAAATTCTTTTCTATCACCTTGCAGAGCGTAGGGATCAACCTTCTGATGCCCAACTGTCCAAAAGATCTGGATACATGGTGCAAGTATAACAGATCTCAACTAACAAATAAAGTTTATGATCACACAAAACATTTTCACTTGCCTGAAGTTATCATGAAGGAAATTAAACCCATTTTTCAACAGTTGTCAGATCCCAATCTACTGGGAAAATGTTTGAAAGGCAAATCACAAAATCCAAATGAGTCTCTTAATAATTTGATATGGTCACGCATACCAAAAAGGCAAAAAACTTTTGAAGCAATGAAACAACTTGATATTGCTTTTTCAGCTACTGATCTTGAAAAAAACATCAGACAGTCAAGAAGTTTATTAAAAAGGAAGCTGGAGGACTTATATTAATAAGAGGAGCACCCAGACAATCCTTCTTACAGTGCTGGGCACTATTAAAATTGTAAGTAGACTGACTTATCACATATTCCAACCAACCGTTTTTGCTCGTTTTCCGAAAATTGACTTAAGTTTAGATGTCAGATATTTCAATAACCGTTAAAGATATGTTTACCAAATTTTTATTTTAGCTCACTGGTATAAAATACTAGTTCTGTACATAGGGATTTGAAAATATTTATATTACAGACCAAACAGGAATTTTTTTTCAATTTATTTATTGGTAGAAAAACATATAAAACAAAAAATCACAAATATTTTAATTTTGCACTAAAATAAAAAAATCTTGTGTACGGAACTATTAAAAGAGTTTCTTTCCATAATAAAATAAACTGCAAGGTTCTAGGTATTATAGTTTTTGAGATATCTGACATCTAGTTAACATTGAGTTTAAATGGAGTTCGGACTGCCCTTAAACTATATGTACAAAATAGTTATGTCTACACATACTTAGCACAAACTGTATGCAGTTACAGTGAAATCCACTTTTAATGAGGCAATACCAAAATAATAACGAAAAACAAAACTGCCAACAATAACTAGTGGATAAGGTTGTTTTAACTGGTGTAAGCTTCTGAGCCACATCGGCCTTCTTATGAAGTATGAAAGACAGCACCCATGCACACACAGAGTAACAGATTGCAGTTTTCCTTGTCTGGTCTGTTCTACCATTCTACTTACAAAAGATATGAACTGTTGTTGTTGTCAGCCTTTGTTAATAGGAATATTATAAGTAGATGCATCAAAGTGTCAGGATTAACACAATTCCCATATGGCCCAGCCTGTAAACTACCCGCTTAGGCTATGAATGTAATAATTACAAACTACTGTATACATGATATGACATGACATGATAATTATCATGACTTTAGGGAATGGTCGATTACATCCTGTGACAGAATGGAAGTTGATAAACTTTATCGTAATGTTTATTGATAAATGCTATGATTTAAATGTCAAACTAGACTCTTTTTAAACTTCAAAACACATTTTTATTGCTGGGAAAATAACGTATAAAACTTGTTAGCAGAGTAGATACGCAAGTCTGGTAGTTATTAAAAGTGCTCTTTTTTTAGATTTTATTTAGACGTTATTTCAAATCTTCTTTATCTTTTGTCATATACAATTCTATGTGACATGTTATTTTTTATGACAATTCGTATCAAAAATTTATCTTTATATCAATGGAATTCCCTCACCAACTTCTTCTTGTAACCGGCATATAGCAATATTTGCTAACCCTGCAAAACATCCACTAGACAGTTTTTTTTTTTCACAAGTTTTCGGCCAAATTATTAATTATTAAAACTTACTGGTTTTAAGAATTCTTCAACAAACTTGTATTTACTGCTGCGTACACAGTAGTGTTAATATTATGAATGCCATTTTCCCCTGCTGTTTCACACTTCAAATAATCTATGTGTTACACAGTCTCCTTCCCTCTGATCCACATTTCTGTATTGATAACAACAACAGGGACCACATTTGTTGTCCAAAGAACTGCATCTTTATTGTACAGGTCATGCTGATAATACTATACTGAATAGTAAAGAAAAATGTACATCTTGTCAATATCTATACAGTGGTGTTTATATACTGCTGTGGGTATGCTTTTTATTTCTCCATACAATCTACTCGTTACTTTTTTTACCTACAGGATTATGTGAGAATACTTAAAAAAAAAATATGGCATGACTATAATGGTGTATTCATGACAATACACGGAAAGAGTTCAGTATAGAGTTTTGGACACATTCAAATGTGCAGCACATTATTATTGATCTTATGTTAACACAATGACCGGTAGCTACCTTTGAGGGCTGCCTACTGCTGTGGCCTACGCATTTATAAATAAATTTAAACCTAATTACAAAAAAAAATTTTTACTTATCCCAAATATACATAGACTGCCTGAAAGCAAGCTCAAAACATCCTTCCTATTTCATATGATATGTGTCCAATAACATGTTAAATGTAATCCACTGTAGGCATTCAAATCATACCATTTTCAAAAAACTTCAGTTTTTTTATACAGCAATATTTCTGCATTTTAACATCTGTCCCACAATTATTCAAAAGTTCATAAATTTAACTTCATTAAGATGTTTACATGAATCCATTATAATAAACTATGAAACTAAGACAACAAAATACCCTGCACATTTCAAAAAGCGCGTAAACAAATAAAAAGGCATCATTTTATTTTATTCACTATTTACTGATTATCTTTTTGTTTTTTATTTTATTAAATTTATAAAATTCAGGAGCTCAGAAGGTAAGACCCTTCCTAGCTACTAAATATTAAACATTAAATAAGTAAAAATAAAAACAAATATGGTAAGATGAACAACAAAAATAACAAAAAATTTTTACAATAAAAATTTTGTATAAAAAGAAACAAAATCAATCTAATGTAGAGTACATCTGTCAATATTTTGATTGTAAGAGATGTGCAAAATGCACCTGATAAAAAAAAATGATGCTGTTTTTTTTTGTCAAGGTGATGTTGCCCTCTGCAGGTATATTGCAGAATTAAAATATTACTGTTAATATACCAAACAAACCTACAGACATGTAAGAGCTGTCTAGTTCAATGAAAATGCTGTTAAAATCATGGACAAGCTACACTCGTGTGCTTAGACCCTAAGATTGGAATGATGTGGACATGTCCATAGTCCTCAATGTGTTAACAAAGCCAGGTAGTTAGTACTTGGGCTGGCAATACTTCTACTAATTTGTGTTAAGTACATGGGATGTGGTAGGCAGCAAACATTCACACAAGGTGTTACTTTCTATACACCTCTGGCTACAAATTTCTGTGATTTGCTAACATAATATACTTGTGACATGTGTTTATCACTATGCCAAACTGTTAGGGTGCACAATTGGGTGGTTAGTGTTATACATGGAATGGTAACACTGACTTACAGCTAATTTAATTACTTGTTGATTATACAAGAGAAATTTCAGTTTTATACTTATGCTTTTGAAGTGGGATAAAAGTAAATTACATTCAGTACTGTGCCGTGTTTTTTGTGAAAACCCGGCGTCTCGATAAAGGAGCATATATTAAAATAATTAACCACCGTTTGATTCTTTACTTATGCGTAATTAAGCATCGATACGGGTTACGTTGCATGCTTGTACCAGACGCCAGAGCATTCTGGTGGAGTAGAGTGAATACGTTTTTCCACGCGAGGTCGAAGCAGTTCAGATTTCGGCAGTGTGGTGTCAACAGCAGCCTTCCTGGCAGAGCAAGTTTCTTATTTGTTGTAAATTACTATCTTCCATGGTTAAATAAACGCTAAGTGATCTCCGGTAAGTGTGTTAAAAATGTTTTTGTTCATTTTATCATAAAAAGATTTACATTTAGCTTAACGTGGATGCGAGTCGATAACGTTTAAAGTTGCCACGTGGCGGGCAGGTTCATTGTTGATTATTCAAGTTGTTTTAAATATTAATACAGCCTAAAATATGGTATTTTATAATATATATATATATATCATTTCAATTGTACAAAAAGGGGCGTAAGGAAAATTATTTTGTAATTTTGTAGGACTGGCGTACTTTACGAAACTGTCTGTGAGCACATTGGGCTATATGCCGCATACCTGTTCGAGTTTGTTAATTTATATTGAAATTGTATATTAAGAGGCATAATTAGTTTGAAGAACAGTTTGTGAATAATAATTTATTTTATATTAAATTATATTGAAATTGTAGATTATGAAGCATTGAGGCCTTGAGGGTGTTATAGTAGTTTAAAAGAAAAACTTAAAGTGAAAAATGTTAAAACGGGTTATGATGAGCAGAGTGAGTTTTTTTTATGCTGTGGGATGTGAGTGTTGTGAATTACGGGACACTGAAGTAATTATCATTATGAATGTTTAGGGTTCCTGATTTAGTCGAAAATCTGACTTACTCCACGTGTGGTTAACCATTGGCCACAATGCTATAAACATATCTATGCTCCATCTTGGCCGCCACGGGAGGAACGACTGGACGCCACGCCACAGTACCCACGAGACATCTTCTAGATTATACTCAGGTGACATTTATGCTTTAAATATACTCTAGGCCGCTGCAGCAAATACCATGTGTTGTGACATTATTCTCAGAATAACTCAAGTTCGATTCTCAATTGTGCTCACGTCCAGCTGGACATAATGGTTACAAACTTTATCTGTATTACTCTCTGAATGTAATTACGCCCCAGAATAAGTGTAGACCCAGTAGGGGCCATGTGGCCGTCGATCTTTAATGGTATACTTTTTAACGGTAAAAGTTGTGGGGAATCAGAATTTTAGTGATTTATGTGGGTGCTATTCATATATGCTGGGGGACTTAACCGGCTGGTCGGGTCCCTATTACAAGTGGGTATTTTATTGATATATATATTTTTATAATTTAAAAAGGGGTTGGGTTTTTTTAAATGGATTTTAAGGGTTTTGTGGTTCTTTAACCTGAGGCTGTCACCCGTTGGTGCAGTTGTCTGCAGGTACCTGACATGTTATTTTTTGTTGGATCTGGTACGGGCGCATGTCTGCGGCTGGGTCAATTCAGCTCTCTGTGAATTCTTTTATATATTTTTATAAAGCTCAAACTATAGATTTTACAATTTTATAAAATTATTTTGGCTCTTTAATAATTCTTTAATAATTAAATTCATCATTGTCTTTTTTTACTGCCATAGTCAGTTCAGGATCTGTTACGTTTTTTACATATATTTATAATATTAGTTTCTCACTATTTCATTTTATAATTGTAAAGTTATAAAATCCGCCTCAGTTTATATTTTATTTTCTGGTGGTTATGTTCCACTTGGGTTTTCTTTAAAGTTTTGAATTCTTATAAAAACATAAAAGAAAGTGAGAACTTACAATTTTATAAACCCATACAGACATGTTAACCTTGTGATGGTACTTTACTATCTGGGGACAAACCCCAATTTTTTTTAATTATAAATTGTAACTTGAGAGTTTGTACAGGCTGCTAGGCCAATTTAAACTGGTAAATTCTAGTCCTTATAACTAATTCAGTTTGTTTGAATTCTGTTATACTCTTATGAGTTAATGGGTTTTGGTTTTTTTATGAAAATTTATGTAAGGCTGTGCCGGCCACTTAAACTGATAACTGTAGTCTTGGGTCATGATGACTATTCCAGATGTTCTCCACATTAATGTTTGGGTATGATAGGAATATACAGGCTGTCTGCCAGGTTGAACATGTTGTCTGTTATTGGTAATGTATATGTATACGTGTATCTATGTGCAATTATGTGTTTTTATGTCAAGTGTTATAAAGGGTAATTTATATAATTTATATGCTATAGTTAAGCAATTCATATGATTATTGTGTTATGTGAATAATATATATATACTTATATTTATAATGTCGGGAATATTATTGTGGGAAATTATGACAGTAAAATAATGTTTCAAGAATTGTGATATATGATGATACGTGATGATAAAAAGCATGGCAAATTTTAAATTGCAAATTTGGGGAATTTTGGCACTAAAGAATTGTGCAGGATGATATATTAAATGTGAATTATGATAGTACCTTTTTAAAAGAAAAAATTGCAATTAATATGTATAAATACAAAAGGGTTTTCTGATATAATAAAAGTTGTTATTGTTTGTTAATAGCGAGTTTTAATTGCAAGTCCCGTCTCACTGGACCCAGCGTATTTTATGCTTCTCCTAGGCCTTCTGCCTAGTTTTAAATAACTAGTAGCCTCCTTAAAAAAAAAAAAAAAGGAGGGGTTACAGTACATATACTAGACTGAGATTAAGAATTTTTTGTGTGTGCTGAAAGTAACTGAGAACTTTATTGCTGATATCACTATGCTGTACAGAGGTTCAGATTTGAATACCAAGTTATGGTACCTAAGTTTTTTCTTATGGACTTTCTAGAATATGTAGTTGGCCTTTAAAATTTCAGTAAAAAAATTTGTTTTATATTGTGTCTAGAAAAGGAAATAATCACACAAACATAACAACATAATCTGGTCTACTATATTTGGTCAGAAAACCTATTAATGTTTCAATGTTTCACACTTTTTACTAAACTTTCTTTATTGAAGTAAATTATTATATTGATTTAGAACAAATATCAATAAAAGAACTTGCTTTTTTATTTTGCATATTGCTTTCAGGGACTGGTTGTATCCCCTTCCTCAGTGCTTGGTAATCTCTGGGCAAGACTGTAAGATACAAAAGTACGTTCTTCGAGAAAGTAGTTTTCAATTAATTTTTGTGTATACAATATGGACATAAAATAGAAGAATCAAATGAAATTCTATTGTGGTTGAATAACCTAAATATACTGAATGAAATAGTAATATGGAGGAATATATTATTTACTATTTCTAAACTATATTGGTTTCGGTTTAGACCGGGCATGCTTCTGACAAAAGTATCACAGTAGTATGCTACTAGTCAACCCTGTAGAGACTGTTTCATTATCATTCCATATGTTGTAAAATTTACACTGGCGTTGACACTGTTTTGATATAATACATTTCCAATATCTAAAATTTTGTTGTTCAAACACATAAATACCACTCGTATGTTCAACACATAAGCTGAAACTTATGTAACCAACAAGTAAATATATTTGTTAAACATCACTAATTAATAAAAATTATATTGAACAATAAATATGATACTGAGACAAAACGTTATTAACTAATGTGGAATTAATTATAATGTTAATAATTTTACTTACACAGCAGAAATTGCTTATAATGATGTTAAAGGGGATTGAAATTTTCATCATTATAAATATCTGATATACTGTTATTTCTGTATTGTATACATAAGCCTTTGAATTGGCACAACTAGGGAATTTTTGTCTCCAGAAGTGATACACTCTTAAATGTGATATTGCTATAAACAGTTTCTACTGTATAATCAACAAATAATGCTGCTAATTTAACAGGTTACTAAATGATAATATGCCTTACAGCATTAAGCTACTAACAATTTGCCTGCAATTATTAAACAAGTTATAAAACACAAAATACAATTTTCAAAAACTTACCACTTCTACTGCTTCCTCGTCATCACCATGTGATCTGTTATTTTACACTTATCATAAACTATGTAAATAATATGTTCATCGTAAGCTCACACGGTCGGTGTCAATATTATAAAAATGATTACAAACCAGGCTGTTAAGTTCTCATATAACTGTTACGCTTTATAAAAACCATGGTCAGATCTTATATAACAGCAACATTGTGGGCAATGTTTTGAATCCCACCATCAGGATCTGCTTCAGGCCGCAAAATGTTACAGAGTGTTGTAAAACAGTTACAGCAGATCTATGCCGAACGATACCTGATAACTTTCCCACGTAAGTTGGTTGCTCTTACCAGGGATTGTTCAGCCAAGATCCGTTGTACCTGTGTAACTGTTTTTCAACACTCTGTCGCTTTTTGCACCCTGAAGATGATCCCCTGAGGATGGGATTTGAAATGCTGCCCATGGTGTCGCTGTTATATAGCAACCAACTGTGGCCTAACGGACTGGGTTTTAATCATTTTGATAATAAATAATTTGTGTTTAATATGATTTGCAAATTGAGTGATGTGATATTATCATTATTTTGCATATGACAGTGATTAAAAATAAAACAGATCTTATTTGTCCTCAGTTTATGATAAATGTAAAATAATAAATCACCTGCCACTGACTGGAAAGCAGTAAACGAAGGAAAGATAAAGCTTTAGAGAGTTTGTAATACGTATGTTTTGTAATATGTATTAACAAGTTTCAATTATTCTATATTAAGAGAGTGTTGTGTATTCGATCATTAAGACTATTGAAGCCTACAATAAGATCAATTCAGTCGCCTGTTAGACACGTGTTATTATCATACATATATTACTCACACATTACTATATCAAGCATTTACAGTAAGCAGCATAAATATGTCTGTATTTACAAATAATGCGACACCATCTCAAAATTAAATACATGCAAGATTATACAAAAGACAGCACTCAATTGCTGTAGTGTACAATACAAAAGCTGTGTAATATGTGTATAATATGTATTGTGAATACAAAACGAGCATGGCTGGCTTTAGAGAACCATAGCTCACGATCAGAGAATGAACACCCCGGTACATCTGCATTTTATTTATACCATTCTCTAGTCTCAAGATTTCTTGATAATACATTTTACCACAATACTTAAGTACAATCTAAAGTTGCCTGAATGATACCTTTATTAGTCTTTAGTGGCACTGAAGGTAAAGCCTTTATAGTACATAAATAAATAATGACATAGGGATAATATTTATCCAGGTGTTTAGATTACAATTATTATGTTCTTCTGCTGAGAAAGTCTGGTAATCATAATTGTTGGATGTCTCAGATAGCTGTGCAAGAAGAAAGGGAGCTGATATTATACCTTGAGATGGATACACATAATATGAACCCACGATACATCACTACTGAATACACTGATTTGACTAGTATGTCACATTACTTTGTATTTGATACCAATTAAAGAGAAAACAATACATGAGGGTTTATTTTCAGTTTATGATATCTATAAATAATAAATTACCTGGCATTGATGTTGTTGTAATAGAAGGATAAAAACAAGAAAAGTTTTTGTAGACTATGTAATAAGTCATTACTATTCACTGAGTATCTGCATAATGCTGTGCAAGTCCTACCATAACATTTTTACATTAAAAGTGTGCTATACGAGCTGCTATAAATTATACAGCAATGAGTTTTCTTTCCACTTTTTTATGAAAGAAATATTAAAACTCCTGAAAGCTAAACTGAACTTTTATCACCCATATGAATAGCTGGATTCTGGAAATATTTTGGACATCACCTAACATTGAAGGTTTTAACTAAAGAAAAGCTACTGAATACAACTACAGTAGAGTCTCGCTAATCCGGACTTGATGGGACCGGACCCCGTCTGGATCACCGAAAGTCTGGATTAAACGGAATCAGCTTTAAAATGTCTGTAAAACAAGTTTTAGATGGGTAAAACTATATTAAAATCGATGTTTTTATCATAAAAATGACTTTTTTAGTCTCAACACTACAACGTAGGCCTACTTTTTTAACGTACGAATTGATTTAGGATAAAAACAAAACATCTTATTGATTGAAATTCAAAGTTTATTGATTGTACAGTACTAAAGAAAACTACAGTACATTACTATTACATACAGGTAATTAAAAAGTGTAAAAACGAAATAAAGTTTAAATTCTGTACAGGACTGTAAGATAAAATGAAACTATGTATATGTACATATGTATGTACTGTACAACTGAAAACAAGAATTAAGTCTTTGAACTCACTTGAAAAAGTCTGTAATGTTCTTTTGTTTTAATAAAGACTGACGTCGTTTCGCCGTGTGATCTCGTAGGCGCCTCAAGGTCAGTAGCTCAGCAGACGATGTGTCGCTTTGTTTCTCGAAGTAGGTCATCAACCCCTCCAGCATTGTAGTCGCTTCACCATGAGTTGGTCTAGCTGATTCCTCCGTACTGTCATCGTCATCTTCCGAACTGTCAATTTCTGTTGCCGTGTTTGTAATGCACACCTCCACGATTTCATCTTCGCTTAACACCTGATGACCAATATCGTTGTCACTGTTCATCCACTCTGAAATGTCACTTTCTTCCACGTTGGCACAACCCTCCAACTGTTGAAAAACTTGAACAAAATCAGCGTCATCATTTGCAGTTGTTTGATTTTCATCTTGTCCCTGGTTTTCTTGTGGGATGCTAGGCCAGTTTTTTCCAGCTTTTTTTTTTGAACAGTTTGACAGCTTAATCTCTTCCCACGCTTCTGCGGCTAAATAAATGACAGTCTTTATTGTCACGTTTTTAAGAAGATCCATGAAGTTACCTGATGGGTCTGCTTCTTGTTGCTCTAAAAGAGACAAGATCAACTTTTTCCTATATCACCGTTTTGTTGCTTCAATCACACCTTGATCCATTGGTTGTATCAAAGCGGGTCACGTTTTGTGGCAGAAATTTCACAAAAATTTCACCATCTCGTAATTCCTCTTCACTAGGGTGACACGGTGCATTGTCTATGAATAACACAGCTTTTTCTGGGAGTTTTTTCTCTCTAAAGAACTTCTTTGTTGTAGGCACAAATTTTTCAAAAAACCAATCTTTAAAATTTGTCCATTCATCCATGCAGATTTGTGTGAGGTGTACTGGGCTGGAAGAGCATTTACATTAACATTTTTAAGGGCCCTAGGCTTAGCCGATTTTGCGATCACCAAAAGTGGAAGTTTTAAATCACCAGAAGCGTTACTGCAAGGAAGCAAAGTCACTCGTTCTTTCTTTACCTTATAACCTTTGGCTACAGAATCCAGCTTTGACAAGGCTCTAAGTTTTCATTGCTAACAAACTTTTCAAATTTTACTTTAAAGTCTTCACTTGCAACATTGCCACCTGACAAAATTTCACCACTTACACCAAGTTCACGAACGCCATGTCGATCTTTCCACCAAGACAACCATCCCACACTGGCAGTAAAAGCAGGGCCACCTTTTAATTTTTCATTGAGTTTGAGCGCGATCGGTTGTAACGTTATGCCCGACAGCGGAACGCCCTGATCACGTTGTTGGAAAAACCAAACGTACAAAGCCTCGTCTAAAGTTTCGTTTTTTGTTTTTTTTTTTAACGTGCTTCTGTTACCCAATCTGTCCTTGCTCACCATTTTCGCACAAAAATGTTCTATTTCTTTCTGATTTTTTTTTCCAGTCAGAAACAGTTTGTTTTCCCACTCCTAACTCTTGCACGATTTTAGTTAATGATTCACCAGCATCAATACGAAACAAAGCTTGGAGTTTTTGTTCCATTGTTACAGTCACTTTCTTACGTTTAGTTGCCATTTTACGTTGCTCTTAATAAGTGCACACAATAAAACACACGCACTGAATAAGCGCACTGAATAAAAACATGGCCTTAAAACGGACTGCACGGTTACCAGTACGAGTATCAACTGAAGGAAACAAAACAAAACGACAATCAACTGTGCAGGTAGAGAGAGTCCCGTCCCGGAAAACAGGCTGCGCGCCGATATGAAGGCGTATTTACAGCTAATTTGGCTGACGCGCACGGCTGACGGATGATACCGATGGCGCAAGGAGTTCGTGGGCACGCGGGGACTCCCATCAGTGAGTCACTTCCCGGAAAACAGGCTGCGCGCCGACATACGCGCCGCACGTTTCACAACGTTAATGTAGGCATACTGTATACAGTAGTAGTAGCCCTACTTTGTTTAAGAGTTGTTACAACGGAACATAAATACAGTTTAAAGTAAAGTAGGTTTTAAAATTTATGCACGCTTTTTGACGATTTTTTTTTTTTGAGGTCTGTCCGGATTAACCGGATGTCCGGACTAGCAGGGTCCGGATTAGCGAGACTCTACTGTATTTGTATATAATAGTTTGCGATTTTTGGAAGGTATCTGTCCTTATTGAACTATAATATGAATAATGGCAGCATTAAGACAATCCAGAACAGACAATAGAGATGCTGAACTGTACAGCTTATAATTATACTGTATTGCTACAGCTGTTGGGAAACTTCATGAATCAACTATAGATCATTTCAAATTGAGAAGAATCCACTGATACACTGAAATTGTTCACAGTTTTAAATGGAGTATGCATTTAAAACTGTGAACTGGAATAATATGGGAATTAACACAGTCAGAGAGTACACACCCTATCTGAGTTTTAGCAGATTAGAATGGTCGTACGGATCGTCTTGTTTGAACAAATCATATAGAATTATTGACACCAGATGAAATAACTATTTAGAACTGTAACGATAGTATAAATAAATAAAGACACCAATAAAGACTTAATACACAACAGTTCTTCAAGACTGTCCAAAACACACTAACGTAACATCACGAAGCTAAACACATTAGCTGTCAACTTAATGTAACAACATTAAAGACACAACAACAATGGTCAGGAAATTGATCAATAAAGTAAAGTTGCTTGAGTAGTGAAACTATTAAAAAAAAAAGGCCATGAACTAAATACAGAGAAGACCAAACTCATGACCAAGCTATTGCTAACTGAAAAAATGAGATATCTGGGAGAATAATCAAGCAAGTATTTCAAAGACAAACAACTGGAGCATGAAACAAGATTAAGATAATCAATGAAACACGTTGAATCCAGCACCAAATCAAGCTGACATGGGTAGGT
Organism: Magicicada septendecula; assembly: GCA_034769895.1. NCBI lineage: Eukaryota > Metazoa > Arthropoda > Insecta > Hemiptera > Cicadidae > Magicicada > Magicicada septendecula. The sequence continues at coordinate 62,106,509 of CM068371.1, read as the reverse complement.
CACAGAAAACTCCACAGACATTAAGTAACTACTTATTTATTTTTCTTTTTACGTCTGATGATAACAGCAAAAATGAAAGCTGTAGAAACACTGTAATGATATAATTAAATTAAAATATATTCTTGTAAAAAGAATTATTTATTACTCAATATTAAAATACGACAAGAATAAATTTAGTGTGTTTTGAACATAAAAAATAACTGTGAACATTATTTGAGAAGTACATAACATCAATGCTTGAAACTCTTATTTTCACTAGGTAAGCAGTAGAAAGATTGAGAACAGCTCAGCATGCAATAGAGAATTCATAATTTCATTACTAGATGAGACAGAATTCCATATAACACTATTTTACACGGGGGAAAAGGACTAAGAGATGTTGTTCAAGAGTATTGTAGAACTGAAATTGAGGTGGGCTAGACATGTGGCGTGACTGAATTACGAATGGACACTGAATTAATACATGGAAATTGAAGGTGATAAAACAAAGCATTGACAGACATATCAGTTAATAACATCAGTTAATTGTAATACATAACTCACAGACAGGACAACCAATGCACAGCATGGACAAAAATGGAAAGCCTTAGACCAGCTGATCTGAGAGAGTAAAAAATATGGACAATATACAATTTCTCCGTGTTTTCTTTTGAATGTAGAAAATTACTGTACAATCTCTACAAACAACATGTTTTCAATATTCAAATATATTTGATGTATTTTATCATTTAATCTGAATTTCAACAAATTAAATGACAATTAAATTAACTTGATATTTTAGTCAGAAGAATTGTGGAGTTTCTCATTTCTCCTTTGATATAGAAAACTTTAATTTTTGTAAACAATAATTTTATTCCTATTATTATGGCACTGAATATAAGAAAAGGTATGCTATTTCATAGACATCAGGTCCAATTAATAGTTAGACCCTAGGAGTAGACTCGCAAATTGTCCCAAATTAAATGCATTCTCTTCTACTGAACTAATATTCTTTAAAGCTCACCATGGCCATAAATAATGTGGTCATGGTGGTAGTGTTGTATGCACTATGAATCATAAAGATTTATAATGAAAAGCCATAAATTTTGTGCCTGTCAAAGTATACAACTATATTATACAGCAATACTAGTATCTAAAAATAGTAAATACTAGTAAACAAACCATTGCAGCAGTATTTTATAGACACTATATTCCAAGATGTGTTTTTGCATTAACATTTTTAATATTTATGTAAAAGGAAAAATACTAAAATGCCAAAAGCAAATTGAAATATACTGTTTTCAGAAAGTGTGACATTTTATATTCCTTAAGTTCTCATAAATACCAAATATTTCACATCTTCCCTGACACCCACTTCATCAGTATAAACATCATCACAAACAAAAATTAGGTTCCTGGAGTTTGTTGTCCATGATGTGTCCGATAGAATAATACTGACATGGAACACAAATTATTATTGTTCAAAATTATTAAATTTTTAACAATAATAATTTGTGTTCTGTGTCAGTATTATTTTATATAGTAAAGAAATTTGGTATTTACAAGTATGATTTCTTGAAACTAAAATGTTACACTTTCTCCTCACAAGGAAAAACAGTGAAATATTAATCAAAATTGTGACATATTATGTATAAAAACAGGCCAACACATTGGCAGCATATGTGAAAAAATAAAAATATTTTAAAGGAAAATTAAAATGAAGCTGAATTTGTTGAAAGCTTTGATGTGAAAAATTAAATACACTTTATAGAAAAAATTACCTGCAATATACATTTTTGTAAACTCTTCACTTCATGTTTACTAACAAGACAACAACACACTACACTTTCTTGATACTCTCTGTAAGGAGTTAATAAAATGCACCATTTACATACGCTGTGAACTTCAGTGGACCGTTTCTTTATACAAGTAACTGGTTGTTGTATTTATATAACAACAGACAGGTAAGTCAGAAATCTTTTAACGTATTTTCAGCACTACAATAAAAAACTTACAAGCAGAGAAAAAATTTACAGTTATTTACAGTATTATTTACACAGTTATTATGCACGTAATGCCTGGCAAAATTATAGAAAACACATACATATTTATTAAAATCTGAGAAGTCAAAATACAAAATTGATTAATTTTTTGTAATGAAATGTTTAAATCATGCAAAAACTGTTTAGTTAATTATCAGTTAACAGCTTATATTAAGGTAGAACCAGTACAAAATAATTACAATTTAAAATATATATATATAATAAATTAATTCAGTTCTTTTGGTTATACAATATTTATTATAGTTAGCATTACATGCTGTGAAAAATAAATGGTGTCTGAAATCCTAATTTAAATAACTTCTAAAATTATTATTTTTGTAATAATTACTATATAACACAAAATTAGTTACTTTAATTCAATAATGATTTTAAAAAGACAGTTACTTATACTAAGAATCTAGGTATTAGTAATGACTAATGACATTTTAAAACTGCTGTCATCATTAGGTATTCCAAAGAAGTTAGTCACTCCAGTGCAACTAACCATGAGTAACAACAAACCAGCAGTAGTGATACAAAGGAAAGAAGTGAGCTATTTCATATTGTAGTGTGTGAGGCAAGGGAATGCACTTTTTGCCTTGCTGTTTAATCTGGTCCTTCATTAAGCTGCCTCAAAACTTAAAAGAAGCTACAAGTAAGTACCACACGTATTCAAATGGAAGTGTATATGGATGATGCTGCAACAGTGGAGACGAGTGAGAATGCCATATGGAAAGTGTCTGGGAACTTACAAAGAGAAACCAGGTGCTAGGCACAGCGATAAATCACGCTAAAACTAGATTTATGATTTTTTTCCTAGCTTGGCAAAGAATGCACATTAAAATAAAAGTCCTCTAGAAAAAGGTAAGAATTATTACTCTGCTTCTAAATACTAGGTAGTCAATCAAAATTGAAAATCTATTAAGCGTCTTCTAAAGCTGGTAATAATGTACGGGAGTTAGAAATGGGCTCTTCAGAAAAAGGACAAGATGTTCTGGGCAAGGAGTATTCTAGAGTTATTTGGACCCACACAAGATCAAGAGTGCTCCTGGAGGCATAATCAAGTAGAAAATGTAACGATATTGGAATATTTATAAAAGCATAAGACATAGACAGCTGAGACATGTGAATCAAATGAAGAATGGCAGAAGTATTAAAAAGGTAACTGCGGTGAAGTTGGTAGAGGCTAGTTGGCAATGAAGATGAAGGAAGAGGTGACTGTAAAATATAAAGGACAAGAATGGGGTGGAGAGCTGCTGATCACAGATCAAGATGGTGCACAATGTTGAGGAGGCCAAGGGTTGCAGGATAGTAGTGCCAAGAAAGAAAAAAAGATATCGGCCATGTTTTATCTGATTTTTACCAATTTAGACAACCAACATCCCAGAATGTAAATTATTAATTACTGTATACTGTGAATGTGTGAACTAAAGTTCTCAACATACTAACATTCAAATACCATTAAGAAATCTTAATCTCTATCTGCAATATCTAGTATTCAGGTTCTGTCATAAATGAACAGAATATATGTACATACAATGTGCCAACACTTATATATTTTAAAAACTAAAGAAATATATTTTATTTCTACATTAGTTTTCACTTTTTACAGTGTAGATTATGAAACTATATTTTCTATATATTTATAGAAAGTAATAATAAAAAAAGTGAATGTGTATGTACTAAAAAAAAAAGGCTGTGTTTTTGAAAGGCTACTCGTAAGTTTATTTAATCTAATGGTTATGTATTTTATTGTAAATAACTAATTACTATCACAATGAATTAAAAGCAAATGTGAATATAACTGTATATTATATGAATATAGTTAAAGAATACATTTTTAAATCTTAATAAAACTATTTATAAAATTCGTCTACAATGCACTTAGTAAAGTAAACCCTATTTTTATCAGACCTTTTATTACTTTTCTCAGATTTTCCCTTGCTTTTATCATAATTCTTACACTTCTTTATGTTAAATTTTTTTGCTTTTACGCAACATACATTTGAAAACTTGTCAGCGGCTGTATAATGAAGATGTCAGTCAGTTTATAATTCCTGTATCCTTTCTTCGGATGTTTGATTTAAGGTTTTCTATGTGGTCTTCTTCCCATGTTAGCTATTGTGCCTGATTTTGTGCCACAACCATTGGTATTCTCTTCTGTTGAGACTATTCCACAATGTGTAATCTTAAAGACATTATGATCATTCTATCAACACCTCTGCATTATCCTCTACCACAATGTTTCTAAAGCCTCTAATCATTCCTTGCCTCTATTCCCATAATTCACCTCATCACAGTTGTTGGGAATGACATGTATTTCTGCAAAGTTTGTACCAAAAGTGCTCACAGCTGACAGAAAAGTACCCAGGCGTCAGGCACTCAAGACCTGCTTGAATGTGCTAAAAATGATGAGAACTTCATTAAAAAGATCATAACGGGTGATGATGGATACGATCCAGAAAGTAAGGCTCAATCTTCAGTGCAGAAGATGCCAAATTCTTCAAGACCAAAAAAGGCAGAACAGAGCCAAAGCAAAGTCAAGAACAACCTCACAGTTTTCTTTTATCACAAGAGGATTGTTCATCATGAATATGTTCCAGCAGGCCAAATGGTAAACCAGGATTACTAGATTTCTGTTTTGAGGCAGGTGTGGGGTGCAATTCAACGAAAAAGGCCGCAGTTGCATCAGAGTGGTGAATGGTGGCTTCAACACAATGCCCAATGTCACATGGTGTTCAGCATTTTCTTGCAAAACAATATTCCACAGCTCCATCATCCTCCGTATTAACCATATGGCTCCCTGTGACTTTCTTCTCTTTCTGAAGATAAAAAATCAACTGAAAGGGAGATTGTTTCAAAACATAGAAGAGATAAAACAAAATGTGACGAGAGAATTTACAGCTCTTAAGAAGATGACTTTATGCTTCGAGCAGTTGGAAAAGCGATGGCAGAAGTGTGTGGCTGCGGAAGGGGTCTATTTTGAAGGTGACAAATGTACAAATACGTAACTCTTGTATATTTTTGTAAATAAAATCAATCCTGATTGTTTCTATTCACACCTCGTATACTAGTTGGTTTGACCAATTAGTAGCACAAACTATTTCATTCTTCAGGTGTTCAATTAACTACCACATGGAATGATCCATTCACTGAGTCACAAAACGTCAGAAACAAGACTGGGAAATATTTATTTAATTAATTTGTATTTTACACTGATTAAAAAGAAAACAACACACACGATTTTATTTATTATCAATTTATGATAACTGAAAATAATAAATCACCTGGCACTGATCGGACTGTAATAGAAGTATAAAAATAGAAAAGAATAGTTTTTGGAAATCCACACATACAAAGTACATTTGAAATTATCCAAATGAAGTAACATAATGAGTACACATGATTACTTTAACAGACACACCAATGGCAGTTTCCATCTCTACAAAATATATTGAATTGCAGTTACGAGAATGTGCCAAGTAAATCTCTAATGAGGGTACAAAAGAGTCATGAGTAATAAAAATGGGATTGAATAAGACTGTAAAAGTCACACGCTACATACAAAAACATTACTAGCGACACAAAGTAACAATGGTGGCAAGAAACACGACCTAGGTAACAAACAACAATCATACATAATTATGATACTGGGCCTACCACTGTGTACAAAGTACCATGCGGATCCTGCTGAATACATATAAATGAAAATCATATATACCTCACGATAAAGAAAGCTCCAATGGTAGTAGAAATTACTGTTCATCCTTCTTCCAGAAGATACTGTATACAGTTTTATTTATGTAATAAGTATATATGTAATAATAGGTATATTTAATAAGTTAATATACATAATTTTTATTATACTACTGTTTAAAATATGAATACTAATTATTTGCACTACATGTGAAACTGAAGATTTTGTACATTCAACTGGATAACATTCAATTCATGCTGATTATTAATCAAACTGTCATTTAAGTAGTATATACACCCACTGTATGCACAGTCTTTATACATCTGTTTATCTATGCAGCTATTTATACATCTATTTACATAAACTCAAAAACAGGGTAACAAAAAACAAGTACTATTAATACTGTATAACCTATAGTAGTCTATACTGAAAAATAGGTCCTGGTTATAATAGATATATTAAAAAAAGACTATTTAAAGAAAAAGAAAGATTCACATTTTCTTCCAAGTAGACTCATCTTGAAGTTGCTATACAAATGCTTTGAAAACATTTTCGTTTCCATTTCAACTTCAACGTAACTCCACTTGGATGCAAATTCCTCTGACAGTACTTCATTTTAATCTTATTTAATATAAAAAAGTATAATTTTAAAATAATATACAAATGATTTGTTCTAAACCAATAATAAACACTATGAAACAAAATAAAATCTTAAAAACACTCACCTGATGGGAAATTAGATTGTTTTATAACACACAGTAAAGAGAAAGTTACAAATCGGTCCCTAATTACATTTGATAGTGGGAAAAAGATATAGTAGCAAGAGCACACATATAATATAAATTTCATAGAGTATGAATACAATTCAAATTTCCTTCAAACAAAAATCAGGAAGAAAAATGTTACTGCTTTACTTTTATTTTTCAAACCAAAATAAACAAACAAATTTATATCACTTCATTTCAGAAAATCAGCTTCTGAGATGAGATAATCTTAAGGTCATCTAAATGTTGCACACAAGACTTGGTTATACTGTGACAATGAACAGAAAGAATAAATACAGGAAACAAAAGAAGAAAGGCAAGATTATGTCTTGTATATAATTGGCTCAACATTATTACAAGTACAGTATTACCTTCCAAGCATAACAAGGAAAGGAACAGATAGTAAACCCAGTCTTTATGGCTACTGCTGAAATTTAATTTAACTGTGATGGCAGCGGTATGCGAACATCTGCTCTCCGGTACCAGCGGAAGACAAAGCTAGCCAATCAGGGATCAGCAGTCGAAACGTGACCAACTTACGTGCTCGGAGTGAGCCAATCAGTGATCCCGGTTAGTGCATAAAACCAGGGCCGCTAGAAAATTTTGGCGCATTCTTCATCACCACGCCATCGGACGCACTTCATCTCCTCTCCTCTCTCGGATGACATCGGAGCGGAGTCAGCTGGAAGGAATGGCCGAAGAATAGAACCGGCATTCTTGCGTCTTCGCCCTCCAGTTCCGTGCCAGCGATAGGACGTCGCTGGGCCGGCAACTGACTCTACAACCGATGCCGAAAGAAGAGGAGGACTGCAGTACGCCACGAACAGCGGGGGCAGCCGCCGAACATCTCAGCGCGGCATGACTAACATCAGCGTTCTCGCCACTCAGTCCTTTATAGGGCCACCAAAATAACTAGAGTGTACGATTGGCGCCATTTGTCATGCGGCAAGCCTTTTGTCCGGTGACATAATATACATGAAGTTTATGTCTGACTCTAGCATAAAGACCTTCTACGAGATGAATTTTGTTCTTCATCTACAGTACTCCACACACACACACACACACACACACACACACACACACACACACACACACACACACACACGCACGCACGCACGCACGCACGCATGCCACATACTTCCAGGCACATACTTTTCATAAATGAATTACATTTCCATTACATTTATGAGACAATATTTTAGAGAATTTTACTTTAGCTATCCAAATCATTTTCATTTTAAATGGTGGGTTTGGTAACTTGTCAGTAAACATAGAAATAGTTTTCTGTTTATTTCAAGGCCGGTAACATAGTGTAAATTATGACTTACCCCTTGCCACTGATCAGATTGAGTGTAGCTGGAAAAGCTTTGTCGTTGAAAGTGTAAATGATAAGGTTATCACAGCTGGCATATGGGAGTTTTTTCAAAACGTCATTCGCAATCTTATCTCTACAGTCTTCCTTGATTTCCCACCAGAACAACCTGTTAAGGTTGTCATGACGCAGCCGCATTGTTATATTGCGGAATGGATTCTCTTCTTCTTCTGTGTCATCTGTACACCACAGTAAAAATTATTATTTATTAAACATCACATATGTACTTGCCTATGTTGTAAGTTTATAATAGCTCTTCTAACACTGTATACTGCAGGTACACAACATGCTATATGCCAATTAATTACTATTGTTGAACACAACAAATTCTACAATTTTTCATGATACTGTAAATTACTATGTTTAGAAAAAGTAATAGAAATGAAAACATTTTCAAATTGTTTGACATTGTAAAGAAACAACATGAAAACATGCGTATGTGTAGTTTATGCATAAAATTGCATCTTCTGCTTAGGGGACTTCTATTAAATGGATGCACACAGTGTCAACTGACTATATTTCTCTTGACACGTAGTGCTCACAATTATTCCATTACTAGCTAGCCAACAACTATGGAGATAAGACTACAACGTCTGCTCAAAAAAGTATTCCGACCATAGGCTGGGGGGGGGGAATAGGTCACCTTGTAGCTTCTACTCTGTTTCCCTTGTAACTTCACAAACTTAATCTAGCAGTCCTTTCATTGTCAGAAACACCTTTAAAAGTCTTCTTTTGGTACAGCTATTAGCTGTGCTATTGTATTTGTCAGTATGCCCTCCTGGCTGTCAAATCAGTACCTTTTAGTGGTGTCTTCAGCTTGGGGAACAACCAGAACAAACAAGGCGCCATGTTTGGCAAGTAAGGAACTTGGAGAACCTGAAGAATTCTGTGTTTGACTAAGAAATCCTGGATTAGACATGATCATGATGCAACTGTCATTTGTGTGATTGGTACAGGTAGTTGTCTCTCACATGAAACTATACCACAAAGATGACACAGAACTTCCAGACAGTACTCTTTGTTAACCATCTGGGCTTCTGATGCATCTCTGTGATCACAACTCCACAGTAAAAAAAAAAAAAAACAGTCAATGTCACTTTCACTTTGCTTCTCACTTCTCTTGCTTTCTTCAGCCTTGGGAACGATGGCGACTTTCACTGTAATGCTCGATCCTTGGTTTTGGGTCATACCCATACACTTAAGACTCATCACCAAACATCGCAGTCCTAAGGAAGTCAAAATCACCATTAGTGAACCAGGATGTTCTGAAAAGTGATATCTTTCTGTTCAATTAAAAGCAGCTTTAGCACTCAGTGCATTACCAAATAATTTGTTAAAATCATGTGTGCAGAACCCTTACTAATCATAATGTTATCTGCAATTTCTCAGATGGTCAGCATTTGTTATCAGACATGTGATAATATGCATGTGTGATAAACTTTTTAAAGACATGTGAATTTCAGCTTATTGATTCAGCACAAATACTGGTGTGCTGGGCATCACCAACTGAAGCACAGCTATTTTTTAAATGGTTATAGCATACTTCAATCTGTGTAACCCCCACAGTATTCCCACAAGCCTACTTAATCTTACAAACTGTTTTACTTTAGATATCACCAAGCTTTTGGCAGAATTTGGTGGAGTAACGTCACATAATGTTTCTTATTATATACAAAAATAAAAAAGCACTTGTTAATGGCTGCTGAACAACCAACAAGATAAACATAAATCCTTGCTATAAAAGATAAAAAAAAAATATTTATGCACACTAGGTATACTGCTGCAGTCCACAAGATTTGACCACTCACATTCAAATACTTTCCAAGGAAAAAGTTTGGTTAAATACATTCTGCACAGACCTTTTATATTAATCAACTGAAAATATTGTTAAGACAGTCTACTTGTAGATGTGCACATTTTCCACAGTTGTAACACTGATGTCAGAAGTCAGTACAACAGGGCGTGTGCTGACTAACTGGAGGAACGAAGCCCCTAGACAATACACAATTTGTATACTTCCGAAAAATAGTGGAAGCTTGATGGTTACTAGATTCGTTCAAGAAAGGCCAACCTCGATTACAATTGACACAGGCACAACAGTTTCCATTGACCAACAAATACACAATATAAAATGACAACTTCTAAATTATAAGGCAAATGAAGATAGTACACTGCATTATAAGACAATGTTACTATGTGACAGATTATATAACACAAATGCAAAACTAGTGTAGGCAAGAGTGTGAGAAATGGACTTCCTTATCTAACTACACAAGCCAAGTGGCCAGAGTCATTACGTGGTTTCACGAGCTGCTTGGACTGTCATATTCTATGAAATGTAGAAGAAAACTGTATGTAAAATATATTTTGATATTTGTTACATAGTAAATGTATTCAATTAACATATCATAACAAATAATACCAGTGCAATACCTGTAGTCATAAGCTGAGAGACAGGAGTGGCTGTTCCTCTGCTAGTTACTTTGATAAACTTTGGCAACACATTCGGTATGATGATCGGATCTACAGCAATCGACGAGTTCAGCAACATGTCTACTAGTCGTTTCCTTTCAGGATTGTTAGCTGTAAGTGTTGCTTCTTGGCTGCCTGACACTGAGCCTGGCTGTTCAGGATTGGTGGAATGCCTGGATATTGTCCAGTCTAGCTTCACTGTTATTGGGTTTGCTGAAGAAAAAGAAACATTGCAAAATGATTTATTTAAAACAATATTTTGTGTGTTTCAGTGTCAAGGCACGAGTACTTTCCACATACCCCCCCCCCCACACACACACACACACTGAGGTAATTCAAATTAAAAATTAGTTCACATTGCTACTGATCTCTCCTTACTAGTTTGTTGTTTTCTGATCTTTCAGTTAAAATATGCAAGTCATTGCCCTTATTTAAAATTATTTAGAAATGTAAAATGTAGATGTTCTCATTCCCTTGTCTCTTAATTGAAAGAAAACTATATAAGACACTTCATAATGATGCAGTCCAACATCATCCCCATCAACAGCTGGTAAAATGTTTGTCATAAACGTACATGTTAAATTTTTCATTATGATACAATCTGTTTATGAAAATAAGATAAAACACTTACAGGATTCAGCTTCTTTTTTCATATTTTCTTCATCTGGTGGTGATATAGTCCACACCGATGTTGAATGTGCACTCAGCTGGACAGTTCCAACATCATCATACTCATAGTTGGACAGGAACGTCTGCGCTGCTCTTGATCTCTTGTAAACCAGGCTCATGACTTGCCACTGATCTCCACTGAATCTGCAATACACAACTACATGTGACTAAAGCATAATACAAACATATAATACAGAATCAATAAACATATTTTTTTTATTTAAAAGACAATAACAAAAGAAAACAGATTATAAATAATAACTGAAATTATAAAACAGAACTGAACAAACCAGCACTATCAATAAGTATGTACACCATTCTACTTCCTATCGTGTTCATTATCGTTATTCTCTTCGGATATTTCTTAGGATACACTATCTCTAATCTGCACACACACACACACACACACACACACACACACACACACACACACACACACACACACACACACACACACACACACACACACACACACACACACACACACACACACACACACACACACACACACACACACACACACACACACACACACACACACACACACACACACACACATGTCTCTCTCTCTCTCTCTCTCTCTCTCTCTCTCTCTCTCTCTCTCTCTCTCTCTCTCTCTCTCTCTCTCTCTCTCTCTCTCTCTCTCTCTCTCTCTCTCTGTATATAGTACAATAAATCATACAGCAAGGAAGTTTATTAGATTATAATTTTCTACATATACTGTGTCTATCAATTAGTACAAGAAATATAACTGTATGACATAGTATGTTGTATGTTCTGCATTCTTATACAACATAATTTTACAAAGTGCTATCCAAAGTTCTGAGAATTTATTACAATTTTTTTTTATGCTGAGGCCTAATTTCCAGTGCCACCTTTGGCTTATAAGAAATGATTCTGGCAGTCAAGCACCTATTGTAATTGCACTTAAGGAAAGCTACAACAGAAGACTAAACTATGTCTTGAAGCTCTATGCACACTTGAACCCAACATTCTTGATAATCAGTGTCTTGTAAGTCATCTTATTTTCAGTTCATCTGCCACAATGCACACACAACAGTTTGACAAGTTCACAAACACCATGAACGGTTTAACTTATTTCTTCAAAAATGACTCTGTCACTGTTTGGCTTTTGCTATGATGGTTAACCAAATTGTGTTTGTCATCTCTGATAGCAGCTTCTTTTTAAAAGTTTATCCCACCAAAATTGTCTTGCATAATTTAAATGTTAGTCACCATAAGCCTCTTATAGCACAGTTTATTGAGCTTGAAGCAAATACTTTGTTCCTCAACACCAGCTATTTTGACAACTGCAGAACCATAAAAAACACCTCTTAAATAAAACCCAAAACTTAAAATCCATGTAGTTAGACAGATGTTAGTACACAAACCATGTAAATTGCAAATCTAAACAATTGTGTTGTCATTCACACAGACCACTCAAATTACTGGAACTTTTGGGCAGATTTATATCCAGAAGGGCATACTATTTAATGCCAGATTAAAAAATAAACAATTAGTGATTTTTTTTGTATCATATTCAATGACATTGTATGTATTCAATAGTAAACTATTTTGCACACAAATATTGTTAAAATATTTTACTGCAAGTAAACTGATGAAATACAGATAATAAAAATACCATTTTGATGTATGCCATCAAACGTATTATAGTTTGACAATTTAGTTTAAATTGTAAACCTCATAGTTTGAGAATAATATCCTTCAACAATAATTTATGAAGATTACAATTATATAATATGTATTCCACCCTACCATCTTACTACTAAACTGCCTTATAACATCTTCTAATTACAAAGGCGATGCTTCAGTTTCATGTGCAGTTAATCTTCCTTTTGATTAGGCTGCTCTAATGTTACACTCATTATGATGCTTTACAGTCGTTAACGTTTAACTAAAAAAATATCACTGTTGCACATAATGTATCCTCTTAACATAAAGAATAGGGGATAATGAAGATCACATAGGTAATCCTTTTTTTAATAACAAAATTAAAACAAATTTTATATACACAAAAAAGGATTACCTATGGGATCTTCATTATCCCCTATTCTTGCAGAAATATACATGAATGATTTTGAAAAGCAATTAATAAATTCCACTAAGTATAAAGACAATATAAAATTATGGACTAGGTACGTTGACGATGTATTAGTAATTTGGGAAGGAAGCATAGAAGAAGTGCATGAGTTTATAAATGAGGTAAATAATAAGAATAAAAACTTACAGTTAAAGAAGAGATAGGAGGTAAGAAAATAAATTACTTAGAGTTAAACATAGAAATTAAAAATAATGAAAAACTACAGTTTGGGATATTTAGGAAAGAATCGTATTCTGATATAATTATACCAAGAGAGTCTTACCACCCTTATAGATATAAAATGGCGGCAATCAATTCATTTTGTTATAGAGCTCAGAAGTGTTTAAAAGAGACAGAATCAAAATATAGGGAGTTAAAAACGATGTAACGGGACATTTCAGCCCACATAGTGGTTTGGGGAAAAATAAACAAATTTTATTTGTAATTCAAAAGTATAAATAATAATGGTAGAGTTTTGTAACGACGCAGGCAAGTGCATGAAAACGTATCAAGGTCAACATTGCAGACGCAAAAACAACAATTATATTTAGGCAAACGAACTTTGACCGATGAAGTCACCAGTTACATAACCGCCAAGCCTGCAAATACGTCACTTGGAATGCAGCGCGTAATTCGCCTCGCCTTGAAAACTGGTTCGTCATATTCAGAAGACAATAAGGTTTGGTCACGTGATGCCCTCTCCACCTCGAAAATAACAAAGTACATTCGTCCCAGTCAAGTATTACAGCTTGTGCCGGCCGGTCACGAATAAAAGTTTTGAAACGAAATCGTGGGTGCACCCAAACAAAAATGTGAAAGTATCAACAAAATCGGATCGGAATTGCAAAAAATTAATTAACAGTTAGGATGTAAAAGTACATTACTTCAGCAAAGTGCGGGAGACCAAGAAATAGCAGGAATGATCGAAAGTGCGCAGTAAGATGGACTCACCTGTTGTAACCAGATAAGTAATTAAACGAGGCATCATATAATTTCTTCAGTCAGGCATAAGTAAATTCATCATCAGGCATAAATAAATTCAAAACCATTATAAATTTTGTTAAAAGAAATGTTTTACTAAAATGAGCTTAAAAGGGGAATATAAAATATGTACCGCATGAAAGTGTGAATGTAAAGAATCTACATTTAAGAAGTGCTGGGTTGTGATCTATTATATATATAATTTAAGTTGATGATTTATTATATTTTATTTTGGTGGGAGAGTAAAATGTTGATGGTAATAATTACTTTTAACTTGATTTGATAAATTGCGCCTCATGGCCGAGTAGATGTTTTCATTCTTTTCGAAGCAGGATTTAATGTACAAGTGTTATGAGTAAAATAAAAGGGGAATGTCATTGGTAAACAAAAAATATAAGAGTAAATTACTGAAAATAACCCGTTCTGCTATTTCCGTTCGCCTAACCGAAACTGGCCCAAAGGTAAGTAAATTTTATATCTCATTGTTGGTAACTAGTAAAGATGGCGTCCGGACTATGGACGAATAAAGTAAACAAAATTAGATAATTCAAAAATAATAAAAAGGAAAGTATATTACAGTGGCGCCCGAACAGGGACTTTGACATAACATTTTTTTAATTTTATGGCGAAGTAGGCCTACTGGGAAGAGCAGAATGGTTATTTGAAATAACAAAAATTTTAGAGGTACGTAAAAATAGACATACAAAGATAAGGTTATGTTGTGATCATGTGTAGTATGAGTAAATAGAATACCTTGTTAGATAATAAGTATGTGTTATATTATATATTAGTATTTTGAAAAAAAATATATATATATATAAATTTTAGAGGTGGCAGATAATGATGAGAATGTCAGTTTAACTGATATTGAAACAGAAAGTCAAGTAAATATTGAATTAAGCGAGACTGAATCGAGAATAATGGAAGGCATAACGAGTCAATCGATGCCGACCCCAGTTAAAAAAGATGATAGTAATGACATAATAAATATGATGAAACTCCTTATGGATAAGCAAAACATAATGATAAATAAATTTGATGAACAAAAGAGTGATTCTGATGTTAAGTTCAATAAAATTAATAGCAAGTTCAATGAACAGAAGAACGAAATTAAAGAAATAAAAAGTAATTTGAATGAAAAATTTGAAACAATCACTGATAAAATATTAGAATCAACAGATCAGAAGTTCGATGAACAAAATGCAAGAATCGATGACATGATTAATAACTTTAAAATGAATAAACGAGACGAGAAGCGGGAAGGAGATAGATATCGATTAGAGGAGAATACAGGTGAATCAAAACAGGTAAGTGGTGTTGATGATAATTATGAGATTAAGTTGGGGGTAGAAAGTGGTGAAAAGTCCGATAAATTAAACGAAAATAAAGACGCTCAGTTAACACATAGTACGGTAAGTAGGGGTGAGAAAAATGATAATATAATTAAAAATATGGTGTTAGACAGTAAGGTTGTGAATACTGAGAATGCTGATAAAGTTTTAGTGGGAGTAGAATTTGATAATGAAGTGATAGAAAGTGTTGATGAGTTAGAGAGAAAGTGTAGAGAGAGTTTACAGGTAGAGGGGTTGCAGGGGGTAAAGTTTCCCCGGGTTTATCGTGAACCAAGGTGTTCACTGTTGTTGTTGAAGGGCGAATGTCCCTTAGAGGAAAACAATGTGTTTTCAAATTGTCCCTTGAGTTTTAATGAGGTTCCTGGAAGAACCAGGAGATGTTTTAATATAGCAGTACCCTCTACATGTAGTGATAGAGAAAGAGTGAAATGGGGTGAGAGAGAGTTGTATGTTGATGGGGAGATAAAGTTATTTAAGGTTGGTAGAAATTATAAAGAATTAGTAGAAAGGTTAGGTATAGAGAGAGTGGATAATTATATTGAAATCTTACCTTGTGTTGAACCTGATATAGCAGCAGTAGATGATGATGTTGTTAATGATGAATTTATAACTTACCTAGTTGTGACAGATCATCCTAAGGGCGACATGACTATACTCGATGGTGACAAGTTATATGATATAATAATATGGAATAATCCTGTTGGTATTGTGGAAGAATATGAGAATATAAATAGCCATTATATTGATAGAGATAATATAATGCATTTAATAAAAAATGATTTGTGTAGACATAAGACCAGACTATTATTCGATGATGGTGGTTAAACAGTTGTTCATGAACATTTAATTATGCGAATAGTGTGGTTTCAAAATGTATTGTATTATGAAATGATTTGTGGTAAATGATAACAGATAATAATTTGGATTGTATATTCTTTTGTAAGTTGATGTCAAATGTATTTGTGTATTACATTATGGTGTACTCTGTATTTTATGTAAACAATGTATGTATGTATTAGGAATTGATTTAATAATAATTATAACATTTTTCAGATTAAATAAATAATGAGAATAATTGTGAAATTTTAAAATGTAACTAAAATAACTTAGTGTTAAAAAAAAATTGATTGAATTAAATAATTGGAGATTAATTAATTAATTTAAAATGTTGTACAGAGGAATTTTGGTGATGAATTTAAATGATTTTCTGAGATTTAGATCCTATAATGAACAGTAAATGATTAAAAATATAATATGTTTGGATATTGAGTTATATTGTTGTTATGAGGTAAGTTATGAATTTTCTAATGTAGTTTTCAATGATCATATTAATGTAAAATGTGATAAAAAATGGAGTTTGGGTGATAATTATTTCAATAAGTCATTGGAGTCAGTCAAAGTTAATTTAATGGGTGTTAGACAAAATAAGAAGTTTGGAATAAAAGTAATACAGAAATGGGTCAATAGTACGGACACAGTAGAGAGAGTGATTGTATGTAGAGCAAGTGAGAGTAATGTAAATGGAGAGTAAATAGGTGGTGGTGAAATTTTGTAGTGAGGGTGGAGGTGTAAGGAGTCCTCAACGCAAGACGTTGTGGCGGGAGGGGATGTTTTATAGAGGGTTGCCGGTTACCTGGAAGAAGCCAGGAACGGATAAGGGAATGAGTATAAGGGAAGGGAACACACATCCTAGGTACAAAGAGGGTATCAGGTATTTGGTAATAAGAGGAAAATGATTCAAGTAAAAGTAGAGAAATTAGTGGAGATACATATTATTGAGAGATCGGTGTCACATTATGCAAATCTGTTAGTGGTTGTTAGAAGGAAGAAAGGGAGTAAGGTTATATTTAAATGCCCATTCAATAAATCAAATCATTGTGAATGACTGAGAATCACCCGAACCAATTAATGATGAAAATGTTAAATAGAAATTCATAGTGGAAATCTAATAATAAATGAAATGTGATGTAAAATGAATGTTGATAACAAATTAAAAAATTGTTGGAGAATTTAATGGTATAGTAAATGATAAATAATTGATGGTTGATTAGTAAAAGGTTCAACTGATATCAAAATATAATGTTTATAATCTGATATGCAAATTTAAAGGTAAATTGTGAATTGTTTATTTTTAAGGTAATAACAACAATGTTCATTATGAGTGTTTACTATGTTTTATTATGTTAGTGTGAATGGAATAAATTTAGTTATAAGGTATGCTATTATAGTGACGGCATGTTGTTGCTATACATAGTGGTAAGGGTTTGATTGATTAACATCTATGAATGTTACAATCAAAGGAGGCCCAAATAGGGCGTGATATAGCTTCACCAACACTAATCTTGGTTTTGGACGACAACCAGTTGTGGGCAGATATTGTAAACCTGACCATGGTTGGTTGCCTTTTAAAAATTGGTTTGAATCAGAAATTAACGGGAGGGTGAATCAGGGGAAATCATACCGGAACTATGGAAGAGCGGCTACCACCCGTTCGCGTAGGAACAAATAAAAGGGTGATCAACCGTTTTAAGGTTTTTACTATATAATCAGTAAGAGTTTGTAAACCCTTAGGGGTAACCTTATCTGAACTTTGATTGTAATGCCGAAGCAAGGACAGGAGATGACAAAGTTCCTCCTTAACTTCAGTCCTTGTGGAAGCAACTGGGCGCTACAGTCCAGGGGGGGCCATAGTGTGTGTGGAAGAAGGTTTTTAAATTGTTACTAAATAAGCTCTGATTGAATAAAAAGAAGATAAAATTAATGATTATCGTAATAATGTGGTAACAGTGAAGTATTGAAGGAGGTTGTTTTGATTATCCATGTATCTGTGGTATCGAATAACTTTGTATTTTTATTAATTATGTTCTGTATTAGTATTTTTTATTAATTAGGTGCTGTATTAGCTAATGATAGCAGTGGTCATGTTGAAATGAAAAAGTAAGATGATGTAGTTGATTTAAAGATGTTTAAGAGATTTTTGATGATGAATTTAAATATTTGAAAGGTAAATGTTTTATATCATGTTAAGTACATATCCATATATATGTGTTAGGAGTTAAGGAAAAAACCAGTGCTTCTTAACGCAAACCAGCACACAGCTAAGGGGAAACAGATCAGTTAGGGATATGGTATTATACCAGGCCACGATTTGATTTTTAATTTGATGTTTCAGTGTCCGGTCCTGAGCTGGCCTGCGCGTCAGAGCAGGAGCGTCAAGTGCCTGTCGGGCCTTGCGGTGTTGGGATCTCGAGAGAGAAGTCCAGTAAGGTCATTCAGGTGCGGTCATAGTCACTAGACCAGGGGTAAGTTAACCATGATTTTTTAATACAACGTAAAGGGGGTTGTGGCGACATATCCTGGCTTATCCCTTTAGGAAGTATGAGAGTGTCAATGAGAGTTTTTATGCTTCGGCATAAAACCTCTCATTGAGGGGGTATTGTAACGGGACATTTCTGACCACATAGTGGTTTGGGAAAAAATAAACATAAATTTTATTTGTAATTCAAAAGTATAAATAATAATGGTAGAGTTTTGTAACGACGCAGGCAAGTGCATGAAAACGTATCAAGGTCAACATTGTAGATGCAAAAACAACAATTATATTTAGCCAAACGAACTTTGACCGATGAAGTCACCAGTTACATAACCGCCAAGCCTGCAAATACGTCACTTGGAATGCAGTGCGTAATTCGCCTCGCCTTGAAAACTGATTCGCCATATTCAGAAGACAATAAGGTTTGGTCACGTGACACCCTCTCCACCTCAGAAAATAACGCAGTACATTCGTCCCAGTCATGTATTACTCCTTGTGCCGGCCGGACACAAACAAAAGTTCTGAAACAAAATTGCGGGTGCACCCAAACAAAAATGTGAAAGTATCAACAAAATCGGATCGGAATTGCAAAAAAAAAATTAATTAACAGTTATGATGTAAAAGTACATTATTTCAGCAAAGTGCGGGAGACCAAGAAATAGCAGGAATGGTCGAAAGTGCGCAGTAAGATGGACTCACCTGTTGTAACCAGATAAGTAATAGAACGAGGCAGCATATAATTTCTTCAGTCAGGCATAAATAAATTCAAAACCATTCTAAATTCTGTTGAAAGAAATGTTTTACTAAAATGAGCGCAAAAGGGGAATATAAAATATGTACCGCATGAAAGTGTGCGTGGTTGTGTGAATGTAAAGAATCTATATTTAAGAAGTGCTGGGTTGTGATCTATTATATATATATATATATATATATATATATAATTTAAGTTGATGATTTATTATATTTTATTTTGGTGGGAGAGTAAAATGTTGATGGTAATAATTACTTTTAACTTGATTTGATAAATTGCGCCTCATGGCCGAGTAGATGTTTTCATTTTTTTCGAAGCAGGATTTAATGTACAAGTGTTATGAGTAAAATAAAAGGGGAATGTCATTGGTAAACAAAAAATATAAGAGTAATTTACTGAAAATAACCCGTTCTGCTATTTCCGTTCGCCTAACTGAAACTGGCCCAAAGGTAGTAAATTTTATATCTCATTGTTGGTAACTAGTAAAGACGGTGTCCGGACTATGGACGAATAAAGTAAACAAAATTAAATAATTCAAAAATAATAAAAAGGAAAGTATACTACAACGATAAAGGGAATTGTAAGAATAGTAACTATAACACCAACATAGTGGATCAAGTTATGAAAAGTATTAATATACAAAAAGCTAAAATAGAACCAGAACAAAAGAATTATGCAGGGTCATTGACATACATAGGATCTCATACTAGAAAAATTATAAAATGTTTTAATAAATACGGAGTCGATATAGCTATTAAAAAATGTGAAACGGTATTTGATAAGATAAGGAATAAACATTTAGAAAAAATCCCAGTATTACAGAGAAGCGGAATTTATAAATTAAAATGTAAAGACTGCAACAAAGTGTACCTAGGTGAGACAGGACGGAAATTCGTATGCAGGTTGTCTGACCACAAATGTGGAGAAGGTAATAGAACAACGAATTCGTTATATGCAAGACATTTCATAGAAGAGAACCATATGTTTCTTAATCCTTTGGAAGAGTATGAAATTGTAAACGTAGTAAATAACACAGTTGAAAGGAAGCATAGGGAGGAGTTAGAAATATTGAAAGAAAGAGAAAAAGGGTTAGACAATTTAATGAATACAAAAACTAAATTTGATAATAAAGAAATATTTTATAATATAATTAAAAAGTAAAAGACAGAGGATGGATAGATAAGATTAAGAATTAAATTGCATAGGACTAATTGGATGTTTTTAAAATAAGGGTGAGTGACCGCGCCCACAAGTGTGAATGAGAAAGGCGGTCAGCATTAGGTTTAAAAGGAATGTGCGCGCGCGCACACACACACACACACACACACACACACACACAAGAGGAATGTGCTAGAAAAATACTGTATGTAACTGTCCAGACGGGGGTGACAGGGCTGAGGACAGTGGGGGGGGGAGGTGGAGGTGTGAAGGGTTTGGTTTACATCTGCTGGATATTTCTGATCTGACGATGAGCTGAGAAGCTTGAAAGCACTAATCGGAATAATTTTTCTATAGTGGTGTGCAACAGTGATAATTCTGTTTGTGATTATAACCACTAACACAACTTTCTTCATTAAAATTTAACTAAAGACCTATTCTTGTTTCCACAAATATGAGAAACTGTCAACTTCCTCTAGTATGACTGAGAGATTTTTCATGTCTTATGGCAGACATTGGCAGCACACTCAAACTACTAAATCTGCCCTTAGCCTCACAACTGTTCTAGAAATACTATACATCTATATAGCAAACAAAACATAAGCTTTCTTAAAGCTTTGTTAAAAATCCAATAAGGCGAGCACTGCGTGGTTGTTTGCCTCTATAGCGGTTATCTGCTACACAATACTGTCTTTAATCTGCTTTATCAGATAAAGGCGAAGAACCGCTCAGTGGCCGACCAAATGTGAATAGGTGCACACCCACTGACACGTAATACAATGATTTTAACTAATGATGACCTCCTACAAGGGATATTTTATGGTTTGATGATGAAGCATATGCTTTGAAATGCGTCATCTACATATAAAAAGAAGTCACAAGAAGGATTGAAAAAGGGTTAGTTTGTCTGTTCACACAAGTGACTTGGATACTGTTGTAAGCATGTATGTTAAACTTTGTAATTTCTTAACCAGCTATTTTTTCTTGTATTGTACAGTTCAAAATGGCTTTCATATTCCTGTTTTTTTTTTTTAATCTTTACACTTACAACATTTAATGAAAGTTAATGTTGGCAGTTAATGAAAGGCAAGGTCTACTTTACTTTACCTACCGTATTTATTGCTTTTTCTGAGATGGGATATTATCAACAGCTAAACGGCTTTTTATGTAAGTCCTATATTCACCCTCCATTTAATTTTTTTTTTCATGTTTAAAACACTTCTAGAAAACATACTGCACTAAACCTTAGATTTTAAACTTGACACAGATAACGTTGAAGGAGGCCCAGACATCAAAATAAAATAAACTTAAAACAGATTGTCCATTGCAATGATAAATCACCAAGCAGAAAAAGTGGTATAAATGAAAAATTAAAAAAAAAAGTTAAACTCAATAATGACTTGAAGGGGGAGAAGTCAAATGCATGTGCAATACTTCCCATCTTGAACTTTCTGGCCACTAATGGTGCACGGACACTATCTTTTTGGTAGGCATTCACACGACAACATAGGGCACACTCTGTGTTAAATTTGTTTACTCTGTAGCAGATAACACAGATACATATCGAACTTTGTTTAGACTTTCTACAAATTTAGTTAAGATTTTAATCACATTACAAAGACATCACTCTTTCCTGGAAATTAATTTGTGATGTATGATACTTTTCGGTACTGCTTATAGAACATAGAAACTATTCATTCAAAAAAAAAAAAAAGGAAAACAATTTGATATTTTATTTTCTTGTTGGGCAGTCACATAATTAACAGGGAACTATGACAAGTGCAACATATCCATGACATCTGACAGTGGTAAAGCTTTCATACTATTACAGACAATTTAAAGAAATTAATGGCACTTATGAAACTGTTTCTACCAAGTTCAAACAATATTTATTTAAACCCTATAACTAAATGATTTAATTCATATGCTAATTTTGTACATGTCTTTAAATAAATTAAAGAGGAACAAACATTTTAGGAACATAAGATGAATTAAGTCAAAAGAAGAATGAGTTAAAGGGGAGAACAACTTTTTATTAAAAAAATAAAAATAAAAAAAATGAATTCTTAAAGATTCAGATTCCGTTGGGAGGATAAAGGGGTAGAAATCTGGATTGAGGAGGAACTTTGGCAGAATACTTCAAAGTATCATTAACAGTTTGGCATTCTGAACAACGTTTTGGTCAGTTCTTGTGATGGGAGGGGGGCTTTGATGAAATTTGTAATACTGACGTGCCCCAACTGGTGGCCAAATTATGTAACACAATATGTTATAGAAAAATTCAGAGTACACATACAACTGTAACAAAATGTTATTACTCACTTGAAAATAGAATTATTCTGTGCTGACATAGTATAGATCGGCTGGTATGCACCAATGCGTACATTAAGTGTGACATCATATGGAAGGTTGGGTTGGCCAACAGTATTGCCAAGTGCAAACAGGACCAATGGGAACCAGATCAATGCTATTATAGCTATTAAACATCCACCGCCCACCAAATATTTTGTTATTGGTGATTTCTTTTCTCCTCTTGGTTGTGGATATTCTGTCTCTGCACGCCTCTGGCACTGTGCACAAAAAAAAATTAATAGAATATTACATCTTTGCTAAATAAAAATAAAAGTACACATAATTTATAGCATAGAAATTAGAGTTAAACTTTAACAATTATGTAAATTACACTATATGATTATACTGTACACAAATCCTTAAATTCGTAGTGACCGTCAATCAATGAATTTTTTGGTGAAGGGTTTGTGAGGATCAGTCAAAAATATAACACAAATTTTTTAACTTATTTGTGTCGACGTTTTGACAATGTTTATTGTCATCATCAGGACCTGTGTATGAATACAAAAGAAATGTCAAACACAACAGAACAATTATTTGGATGAATGTGTTTGTGTATGTGAGTGTGTGTGTATGTGTGTGCGCACATGCACATGTGTGTATGTATCATTGTATATGTGAAGGAGTTGAGATAGTTTGTTTACATTGAAACGTTCGTTATTTAAATGATATCATAATAATTTAAAATCAATGTTAATACACTCCTACTTACCATTGCGTGGCTTCAAGGTTGCGTCATACGTATGTTTGGGATGCAGACGTAATTTCTTAAGGTTATGAGAATAATTTGCGCAACACATTTATATGAAGAGAATTGAGATTTTACTTTGGATTATGTCAGTTACATTTACATATAGAAACAATGTTATACTACTTATTGCATTTTACTTATGCTCATCTGCAACTATGGCTTACCTTATGTTTGATACTTACACAATTTAATCTATACAAGTACGTAGCACAATTAAAAAAAAACACACACACAAAAAAACAACAGCCCAGCTTTGCTTACACACCCACTCATTCATAATTGATAAAACCCTCAATATTTTACATAAAACCCACCCCAGCCCTTACGTAACCCATTGCCACGCGGTCGCAGCGCACACTCATTGTCCGTTTTATTAAATGTTATACTTCTTAATGTCCGAAAAAATACTTTACTATTTGCCGCCTTCTAGATTGATGTCAGTCACAAACTTTTCCACTATTATTTCACTCTTTACCGGTAAAACTAAAAAAAACTTTGGAGAGAGCTTAATCAGCTCATTGCCGTCCGGCAACTCTAGTGGAACTGGGCAGCTTGCTTCGTTGAGTCGCGGGAAATGCGCAGTTTTTAGTCCATCAGGTTTTAGTCGCCGTTCACGCTTAATTGTGTGGGATAACCACTTTGTACATGGAATGGAGCTTATATATGTGTGTGACCAGAGGCCGATATTGGACTTGGCTCTGCTGGCGTCATTGGAAAGGCCGGATTTAGCCACGACTTCCTGCCGCTCAAAAAGCACATTTCTGGATTTTGTTCGTCCCAGGACATCCTGTTTTGTGGCTGGATCCGTCACTCAGATTTGTGGTGATACAGTTGTGTCTATGTGCTGTTTACACAAGTACAGATTTCTGAGAATTTAGAAGGGGGTAAATGCTTCGCTTGCCGGCTTACACAATAACACCTGCGTATCGCTTTTGTCTCACTGTTTCTCAACATTGTGCTGTTGCATGGAAAATAACGTTGCAATGCGTTCTATTATACTGGACTGAATTTTGTTACCCAATAATTTTCACAACTTCTTTTTACAAACCCGCACCAAAATGAAAGAAATAAAAATGTACTTGCCCCATACGGTAAAAATAAAAACACCCAAAAATTGACCGGCTACAATACCCCCTCGATGAGAATTCTGCTGTTCATGACAGAAGAAATCTCATCGATAACCCCAAAGAGGACCGGTGAGGAACTGGTGCCAACAACCCCCTGGTTCTTAATCTCCTGGGTACACGACCCCCCTGGCTCAGCGACTATGGACTCATCTGAACGAGATCACTGGACTTCTCCGTAAGAGATCCCAACACCGAGAAATCGAACAGATTCGTTCCACAGCGCGCCTCGCCTTCTCACATGCTACCCCCAAAATCCTCAATCCCTGGCTAAAATTATTCCAGCTCCTCCGCCGATATGTTTCCCCTTTTTGCAAGCTGGGCTGCCTTTAGCAAATACTGGGCTCACACACACTCACATTACATGTTAACATAACACATTAAAAATAAAAGGTTTCTTTTAAAATTTATTAAAAATTTAAAAAATTCAAAATTCAAAAAAAAATAATATTTTATCAAAAAATTGTCTTCTTTGTTTTTTCTGGTTTTATGTCAAACTAAGCTAAATTAACCATTGCTTATGGCTAAAACATCCTTAACTTAACAGGTGAATACTTAGATTCTAACAATACCATGCAGTACAAGAAATCAACAAAATAAACATGTTAAATACATACATAATAAAATACTCATTACTCAAAAATATTTACTCGCTGGCAGGCGAAAAATCTTCCCCCCCCCAAAAATTTAAAATTTTCAAAATTTTAAAATTCAAAAAAATTTAAATTTATTCATTAAAAAATTTTATTAAATTTATTTATTCAATAACATATTTATTAAAATTATTCAAATATTGGTTTGAATTAATTAAACAAACAAATTAAAATTGGCTTCCTACTATACAAGCTTAGTAGGTGTATGACCTCATCAGCTGATCATAACTATGTAACAGTACAGACTGACCCAGTACCAGAATTATGGGAATTATGGGTATTTTCATTGTTTTATTATGTATTTTTTTTAAACATACAGAATGGTTAGGTACATTGTCCCTCTGGAAAACGGAACAACGTAAATTCGGCCAGAGTAAAACACCAAGGTCTCCGGTGGACGTGAAAACAGCAAAATCTACCATGGCGGTGTTTATGACGAAGTACCACAATATGCATTATGATTGGGCTATAACACTAGTCCGTCATCGCTAAGAACAATGACGCACTGAGTACAATGTGTGCAACGAGGCGTTGTCCAGCAAGACAAAGCGGGATGACGTAAGAACTACACACACACAAGCAAGAAATTACACTTGCCTCGCTCTCATTTCAACGCCATTCTTCAGAGGAGCCACAGCGATGTATCGTTGTGTGTATAACTTTTTAACAATACTTTAATTCAACTAACAAAAATGTTACCAACAGTAGTGGAGCAATAAAGGCTCATCTTGTTTACAGTATAAATATATAAAAAATGTAAATTCAGTGCACACATCCATCTAATTAAACTCAGCGGAATTAAAGGCGAACACCGACCATCACCATGGGAGTCTCACACCAACAACGGATGGACACCACCACCTAACAAGCAGAGAAGTTCCTTTTGTCATTTTTATAGTTAATGAGCTCATTAATATCAAATCGATAATAAAAAAGAATGTACGGGTTTGAAGTTGAATGTGTGAGAATGAATGCGTGAATGTATGGCCATAACACATAAGCCGAAGGCATTGGTTTGTGCAGTAACTAATTAACTATTAATAAATGATTTTAAGCTGCAGCTATAAAGTGTACATTGATATTAATTCAACAGATAAAGAAATAGAGAGAATCAAAAGAGATAGGAAAAGTAGCCACCATTTTGTTTTGTGTCATATCATATGACGTCACTATTTTGACCGCATGGTTGTATGTGTACTACCTTAGATTGAATTAAATTTGATGGTTAATTTCAAGAATACCTGGTTATCATTTGTGTTGTCAACTGTGTTTCAAAATCTTCCTGTACCCGAACCCTGGTACCCCTTAGGTAGAAAACAAGTTATAAAGGAAGAAAACGAGCCCGGCAAATAATGAAATTGGTGAGTATCATTAATACCGAATTATGGTATTTGTTATCTATACCTTACTAAATATATATTGTAATATTATTGATTATAAGTTTGTGTATTCACAATTGTCGCCCTCACTGGGACTTGATAAATTATTATTATGGGTAAGATAACCTTATTTATGTATTTAAAGTTTATTGACAAAGGTAGTATTGTTAAAAACAAATATAAATACATTTATATTGTAATATTATTATTTATATAAGTGTGTTTATTCACAATTGGTCGCCCTCACAGTGGACTTTGTATAAAATTAATTTATATAAAACAGATAGATGGAGAAACACAGAAGACGATATATAATGAATGAGAGGTTATGTTGTTAGAGGTAAATAGAAATACGAGTGGAGTATATTGCGTAGTCAAATACAAATAGAGATAAATAACCATTTAAATACTAAAATACAAAATGGCAGAAAATAACAATAGCATAGAAATAGAAAATTCAGAGACAGAATCTATTTTACGGGAAAGACACATTAGCTCAACACCTAAAGTAGCCGAAAATAAAATATCATTAGAAGACCTGTTCGCATTGATTAAAACACAAAATAGGGTGTTAAAAGAGATTGACGAGAAGTTTGATAGCCTCGAAAATGAATTGAAAAAACAAAATAATGTACGAGACGTAAAATTGAACCAATTAGACGAGAAACTAAAAAAAGTTGAAAACGAAATACAGAGACAAAATTGTAGTATTGACAAAGTAGACAAGTTAGAGATAGACAAAAACAAGGTAAGTAGTGGTGAGAATTATGATAGAATTACAAATATGGTGTTAGAAAATAATTGTGTGAGTATTGAGAGTAGTGATAAAAGTATAATGGGAGTAGAATTTGATAATGAAGTGATAAAAAGTGTTGATGAATTAGAGAGAAAGTATAGAGAGAATTTACAGATAAAGGGGTTGCAGGGGGTAAGATTTTCCCTTAATGTTGTAGTAGGGGGTGAAGTAAAGACTTCACGTGTGTTTAGGAAGGACGAGAGTGCCTTCAATGCGTATTTGGAAGACAGAAGGTCTACAAATAAAGTGGTCCCTGGTTTTTTTTTGTGCACTTCACAGGTGGTGCAGTGATAAAGCAGTAGAGTCCCCTGCATATATGGAGAGAGAGTGTGTAGCTTGGTATGATGGTGAGAAATGTTTTGAGAGAGAGAGAAAGAGAGAAATTGAGATATATAAAGTAAAGAAAAATTATGAAGAGTTTATGAAAAGGTTAGGTGTAGAGATGATATATAATAAAAATAATAAGTACTTACCTTGTAATGAAGCTGATATAGTAATCGTAGGAGATGATAATGAAAATAATGACTTAGTAACTTATCTGATTGTGACGAATTATACTGGAGGTGACAGGACAATGACCAATCATGACAGATTAAATGAGTTTGTGGAAAATAATGAAAATTTGAATGGTATATGCATTTATGATGTTAATATAAGAGATTCAATAATAAGCAATGTATATAGATATAAGATAAGACTATTGTTCGACGATATGGGGTAATTGTTTATTGTGTTATGAACATTTAATTGTGTGGACAGTGTTTTTAAAAAATGGACTGATTAGGACTGATTATGGTGAATGATTTAGTGATTATGTGAATTGTAGATTTTTGTGTATTGATGTCTATGTATTTGTGTACTTACTGTTGTGTATTTTATGTATTTTTTATGTAAACATGTATTGTAGAATTTTAAATAATTGGAGGAAGTTAATAATGATTTTAAAGGATATTATGAGAATTCAGATTCTAATGGTTAGTAGATGATTATGTATTTGGATATGAAAGGTGTTGTCAGTTGGTAAGTGATGAATTTGTAATGGTGTATTAAGTTGAAATGTTATAAAGAGTTTGGGGATAGTGATAAATCAGGGCATTGGAGTTAGTTGAATAAAGTTATTGGGAGTTAGGAAAAATAAAGTGTTGAGATGCTGATAAAATATAAAGAGGTGTTAGATATTTTAGGGACACAGTGGTTAGTAATTATATGTAGAGTTGAGTGATGTGAGTGGTAATTATATTTGTTGTTGATGGTGATATTTTGTAATAAGGGTATTGGTGTAGGAGTCCAACGAGAGATGTTGAGACAGGAAGGGAACGTTGTGTGCCGGAAAGGGTTATCTGAAAGGGTCAGAAACCGATAAGGGAATGAGTTGGTTAGAGGGAATACACACATACTAGTACAAAAAAGGTGCGGTGCCAGAGGTTTTAAATGGGATTTATGAAGGGGTTTATTATAGAGATATTGGTGTCAAAAAATATATTAATGGTTAGAAGCGGCTAGTGTAGAAAAAAGGGGTAGTAAGGTTAGGTTGACAGATGCCAAAATAAGACAGAGAAAAATGAGTAACAGAGAGTCACCCAAACGAGTAAGGATAAAAGGATTAGAAAAGGAGAATTCATGGTAGGAAGGTGAGGTAACAAAGGAAGGTAATTGTAACTGAAAGGTAAGGATAAATTTGAAATTGTTGTATAGAATCTAATGAATGTTAAATAATTAAAGTTAATTGAGAATTGACGTGATAAAGTTTGCTACAAATCATGTAAACTTAAATTGTTTAATGTAAGGTAAATGTAACAATGTTAATATGTAATGTACAATGTTTTATTATGTTGGGGGGCAATAGAGTGTGTGGCTAGGAGGTCGTTACAGGGGTAATGACGATAATAAGTGTTAAGAGATAGTATATTTTAAAGTTGAAAAAATAAAGTTAAAAAATGAAGTTAAATAAAATATTCTAGTAAGCTGCCATTTACAAAATAGATAAATGATTATAAGTTGAGCAACAAAGTTTAAAGGAAAAGTGTCTGCCATGATAGTTGTAAGTTGAATTTATAGAAATAATTAGGTGAAGGTATTTTGGGGTATAATAAAGAATGATTGATATATTGTGTTATATGTAGTTGCCTATATATGTTGTTTATTTTCTTACAAGGAAGTAGTTGAATTTGGTGGTGGTAAGAAATCAAGGTATTTTAAGTCTTGTTATGGTTAAGTGACACTTTTGAATTAAAAAAAAAAAAAAAAAAAAAAGCAAACCAATGCCCGAACACAAACCAATGCGTCTAAAAGGGGACATATCAGTTGTAGATATGTAAGTGTATTATACCACTATTTTGAAATTTTGTATTGGATGTTTCACAGTTTTGTGGTGTTGCAACCGCAGTCCTGGGCTGGCTGGAGCGTCAGAACAGGAGTGTAGAGTGCCTCATGGCCTTATGGTGTAGGGATCTCTCAGGAGAAGTCCAGTAAGGTCAGAGGGTGCGACCAGCATCATAGGACCAAGGATAAGTGATGATAAAATTTTTTTGTGTAACGTTACAGGGGGTTGTGGTGACGTATCTAGACTGATCCTTTTAGGAGAGTGTGAATGAGTCAAGGAAATTTTTTTATGTTTCGACACAAAAAATTTTCCTTGAGGGGGTTTGTAACAGTACAGACTGACCCAGTACCAGAATTATGGGAATTATGGGTATTTTCATTGTTTTATTATGTATTTTTTTTAAACATACAGAATGGTTAGGTACATTGTCCCTCTGGAAAACGGAACAATGTAAATTCGGCCAGAGTAAAACACCAAGGTCTCCGGTGGACGTGAAAACAGCAAAATCTACCATGGCGGTGTTTATGACGAAGTACCACAATATGCATTATGATTGGGCTATAACACTAGTCCGTCATCGCTAAGAACAATGACGCACTGAGTACAATGTGTGCAACGAGGCGTTGTCCAGCAAGACAAAGCGGGATGACGTAAGAACTACACACACACAAGCAAGAAATTACACTTGCCTCGCTCTCATTTCAACGCCATTCTTCAGAGGAGCCACAGCGATGTATCGTTGTGTGTATAACTTTTTAACAATACTTTAATTCAACTAACAAAAATGTTACCAACAGTAGTGGAGCAATAAAGGCTCATCTTGTTTACAGTATAAATATATAAAAAATGTAAATTCAGTGCACACATCCATCTAATTAAACTCAGCGGAATTAAAGGCGAACACCGACCATCACCATGGGAGTCTCACACCAACAACGGATGGACACCACCACCTAACAAGCAGAGAAGTTCCTTTTGTCATTTTTATAGTTAATGAGCTCATTAATATCAAATCGATAATAAAAAAGAATGTACGGGTTTGAAGTTGAATGTGTGAGAATGAATGCGTGAATGTATGGCCATAACACATAAGCCGAAGGCATTGGTTTGTGCAGTAACTAATTAACTATTAATAAATGATTTTAAGCTGCAGCTATAAAGTGTACATTGATATTAATTCAACAGATAAAGAAATAGAGAGAATCAAAAGAGATAGGAAAAGTAGCCACCATTTTGTTTTGTGTCATATCATATGACGTCACTATTTTGACCGCATGGTTGTATGTGTACTACCTTAGATTGAATTAAATTTGATGGTTAATTTCAAGAATATCTGGTTATCATTTGTGTCGTCAACTGTGTTTCAAAATCTTCCTGTACCCGAACCCTGGTACCCCTTAGGTAGAAAACAAGTTATAAAGGAAGAAAACGAGCCCGGCAAATAATGAAATTGGTGAGTATCATTAATACCGAATTATGGTATTTGTTATCTATACCTTACTAAATATATGTGCTAATATTATTGATAAGAGTGAGTGTATTCACAATTGCCGCCCTCACAGTGATTATAAGTTTGTTTATTCACAACTAGGTCAAGTCCAAAACCCTTGACCTACATATGTTATGTATGATTTCTGAAAACACATTGAACATCTGTAATACATTGAAATACAAATGTACAGGCTGATTCTACCTTGAAATACAAACATAGTAGCATAAAATATTTAAAATTACAAAATATTAATATAAATGATCATCAGCTTGATATTTAAATTATTTAAAATTACCACCTTAATTTTACATTAACTTCAATTCTATCAAAATTCTGTCACTGGTTGAAAAAATAAACAATTGTATATTCTTTATCATGAATCTCTCTTTTAGCTTAACAATCCTACTCTTCATTTAACAATCTCACTATACTTTACTGTGGGTGATATAAATTATTCATTCTCGTTTTTCTGTATTAGATCTGTATGCATATATAAACTTTCTCCCTCTGATTCTAATATTAATCAACTTCCATTCTCATGACACCCATCTCTATAAAAATATCTATCAAAACACTCTAAATTCAATTTACCTCTGGCACCGCTCATCTTTGTACTAGGATGTGTGTTCCCTACCTGGCTATAACCATACGAGCCAATGCCCCTCCAAAATATCGGCAAACACTCACGCGAACTACTCTATTCTCGCCACAACGCCATACGTTGTTCACACCTTACCACCTCACCCTTACTACAAAATATCATCAACAAATATGTTTATATCTCATTCGCATTACTCATTGCTACATATACTCCCTACTACTGTGTCAACATCAATACTTCTCAAAATACTATAACATGTATAAGCTCAAAACAACATTACCTTATATCATCTCTACTAATTCAACTTTAACTTTGACAGATCTATATGTCACATAAAATATTTATCACCCCAAAACTATCCTTTATTAATTTGCATAAATTATTGTTATTTTATTTCTCATATTCTTTTTATCTTTACTTCAAAATATCTGTGATACATCAAACATTACATTGAACATCAATTACTTAAAACAATTATAACTAATGTACCAGTGACGTATTATTGCTGATCAGCGGATACCTAACATAATGAAAATACCATGAATACCTTTCAAAATTGAACAATTACATGTAATATATTATCAATACTTCTATTGTGTTGATTGCCTGCCAGGCGTTTACTTATTGGCTTACAAAAAAAAATATACATATAATGAAAACACATATTCTTATCAATGCTTATCTAAAAGACAATAATAAAATAATACACTTAAACTGTAGCATGAACACCTTATTTTTAAATAACTAAGCAGCTAGAGTTACCTAAACAGGGCACAAGCAGTTTTATTAAATCAAACTTTGAATAAAATGTTATGTTATAAAATTTACATTCGTGACTCCTTTGCGTCACCTCCTAGCCACACACTCTATTGCCTCATTATTATTTTAACAAAAAATTTTCTTTAATTATTTTGTGTCACAATAGGATTTTGCTCAAAATACTGATTCAGCAGCCTACAACATTTCTTGTTATGGGCACCAAGTATGTCTGTAGGCATTAGTCACAACATACCACTACAACACACCTGTTTACTGTTTACATAAACACAGTTGTGTGCCAGACTTGTTTTCATAAACAACAGTTATAAACATTCTCAGTTTCAGCATTCATATTCTAAACATTCTAGTTACATCATACATTGCCATACCTGCTTGCTACACTTTTCAAGTTTTATAAATCTTCTAGATAATATATTTGTCTCTTAGATTTTTCTTTTATGAAGTTAATGCATCAATATGTAAAATTACAATTTCCATTTGCAGTTGGAATTTACACAGCACTAACATTGACAATATTACGTTACTCCAGGGGCGGTTACAATTCTATTTCATCTCTTAGTACATTCAAAACAATTTCCATGACTTCGATTACAATTCTCAAAATGATTCTACGTGATTAACTGTTTGTTTTTTCTTAATATTTCAATAAATTTTACAAACATTACATCATTGGTTCTGATCTCACTTTAAATTCCTCCACAATCACATGCTTAATACCATTATACCGTACTCATAACCTAACATAGCAGGTACCACAAAATAATAATTAAACCTTTTGGTTACATAAGTTTACTTTAGAATATTTTCCCAAATTATTTATTTACTTGGTATTATACTTATTATAATATTTATACTTATTATTTTTTCTTAATTACCTGTAAATGGGTTGTACTTTACTTGTACAGAATCATTGTTTCTATTAAATTATACAAAAATTTATTATTTAGTTTGTCTACTCAGCCACGAAACTTCTCCACTACCTACCTAATTAAGGGATGAGTTTACAAGTCATAAATAACACCAGTTTATTTAATTTTGAGGATTACCCTAATGTAGTATTTAGAATTAAGGCAATCAAATGGTTCAAAAAAGTGTGCCAATTTGTGTAACTATTGTTTATGTGTTTACTCTAAGGGAAGGGTTGGGGAAATCGGGAAGATAAAAGGGATAAGGATTATTAAAAGGTCAAGAACTAGGACTAAAGGTAGGGACAAAGCTTCCTCCGAAAATAAGAGTAAATGGAGAAAACCAAGGCTCGCGTGGGCAGGGGCGCGTCCCTGAAATAGACGAACCCCACTGGGACAAGTGGGGATCCTCTATCCGCTACCACTTACTGTTTTATATTATTTATAGTTATTTATAATTATTTAATTATAGGTTTATTATAGTGGTTTAGTTATATTTAATTACAGGATTTAATGTATTGTTTTGTTTTAAGATGCAAAATATTAATATTATTTTTGATATCACAACAAGTTTTGCTACATACATACATTATTTATCTAACGTTTTACAACACACAAATAAATTTACTAAACATGTATTTACAATCCTTCATCAATAATTATTCAGTTATATCACACTTCAATATCAAAATCAGCTAGGTCATTACCATATATTAGCATATTTAAAATTGTTCAATTGTGAATTTAAGGCTCAACCTCCATCGTCAAAAATTAGACGGGGTTTCACATAACATCGTTCAATTTTATTACCACACAAATGACTGTTTTGTGTGTGGTAACCATACAAACTAAACTCATCCAATTTATCCACATAATCATTAAACAAGTCAACATTAAGTACATTGGTTAAGTCTCCATCAGTAATATTCGTTATCAACTCAGTTATTTTTTCTTCATAAAGTAAATTATTATTATTTAGACATGTATTATCAAAATAATCTTCACTCTCTATTTTAACAGGTAAGTTTAACATCTCTTTCAACTCATTATAATCTCTCATTAGTTTATATAATTCTATCTCTCCATTTAAATCTCTCTCATTCCATGCAGAGGGTACAAAATTATTCAACAAAATTAAACAACTCAAATCTTTCATTAATAAGGGTCTCTTGCCCAAAAATAACACTTTTGAACACTCTGGTTCATCATAAATAAGGGGAAATTTTACCCTCTGCTCTACACATTCGCTTAAACTCTCCTTACACACACTCTCCATCTCATCAACAACTATTACCTCCTCATTAACCTCTAATCCCATTAAACTCTCATTATCACTACTATCTACACTTTCATTAATAATCTCATTATTTATTTTTTCCGTATCAGTCTCTGATACTAACTCTTCAAACACATTAACATTCTCAGTATTAAATTCATTATTTTCGACATTATTGTTATTATTTGTTAACTCTTTACCTGGCATTACATTTTTGTACTTGTCATTACGATTTTCATTTGTTTTATTTTTCTCGGTACTCATCACATGTACTCCCATTCGCTCAACACTCTGTTCTAACTTATTCAGACTAGTTCTTATCGTTTCATGGGTATTTTTACAACGTTTATTAATTTCTTGAATGTCATATTTCAACTCATTAATCTCCCTGCTTTGTCTATCTAATTTTATGTCATTACTGTCAAAACGACTATCAAATTTATCTAATTTTATGTCATTATTGTCAAAGCGACTATTTAATTCGTTAAATTTGTTATTCTGTACATGAATGTCCATTGATATGGTTCTTAATATACTCATTATATCATCGTCTAATTTGTTACATTTTGTTGAGGTCGGGGTTGCTTGAATCCCTGAATCCTCTGTATTATCTTTTTCATTTGTGTTATGCACATTCATGTTTTTATCGTCTTGACCTACATTCGGTGTTGAATGTATTTCAGGACTACTCATCACAGCTGATTCGTCAACTTCAGCTGTTTCACTTATCACAGTCGAGTCGGACAAATCGACTCCGTTCTCTGCTGTATTTTCCATTATTATTATTTTTAGGTATTTATTCTGTTTCTTATGTGAACAAATATTCTTTACTTACTTTGCGTAACTTAACTTTACATAAGTACCTTTTGCGTATTCTCACGCAACCTCCAAATTACGATTGCATCCCATTTATAGGTATGAAATTTATTTTATTAAATTCGTCCCGTTCGTGGCGCCAATGAAACGTTCGTTATTTAAATGATATCATAATAATTTAAAATCAATGTTAATACACTCCTACTTACCATTGCGTGGCTTCAAGGTTGCGTCATACGTATGTTTGGGATGCAGACGTAATTTCTTAAGGTTATGAGAATAATTTGCGCAACACATTTATATGAAGAGAATTGAGATTTTACTTTGGATTATGTCAGTTACATTTACATATAGAAACAATGTTATACTACTTATTGCATTTTACTCATGCTCATCTGCAACTATGGCTTACCTTATGTTTGATACTTACACAATTTAATCTATACAAGTACGTAGCACAATTAAAAAAAAACACACACACAAAAAAACAACAGCCCAGCTTTGCTTACACACCCACTCATTCATAATTGATAAAACCCTCAATATTTTACATAAAACCCACCCCAGCCCTTACGTAACCCATTGCCACGCGGTCGCAGCGCACACTCATTGTCCGTTTTATTAAATGTTATACTTCTTAATGTCCGAAAAAATACTTTACTATTTGCCGCCTTCTAGATTGATGTCAGTCACAAACTTTTCCACTATTATTTCACTCTTTACCGGTAAAACTAAAAAAAACTTTGGAGAGAGCTTAATCACCTCATTGCCGTCCGGCAACTCTAGTGGAACTGGGCAGCTTGCTTCGTTGAGTCGCGGGAAATGCGCAGTCACGGCCATCAGGTTTTAGTCGCCGTTCACGCTTAATTGTGTGGGATAACCACTTTGTACATGGAATGGAGCTTATATATGTGTGTGACCACAGGCCGATATTGGACTTGGCTCTGCTGGCGTCATTGGAAAGGCCGGATTTAGCCACGACTTCCTGCCGCTCAAAAAGCACATTTCTGGATTTTGTTCGTCCCAGGACATCCTGTTTTGTGGCTGGATCCGTCACTCAGATTTGTGGTGATACAGTTGTGTCTATGTGCTGTTTACACAAGTACAGATTTCTGAGAATTTAGAAGGGGGTAAATGCTTCGCTTGCCGGCTTACACAATAACACCTGCGTATCGCTTTTGTCTCACTGTTTCTCAACATCGTGCTGTTGCATGGAAAATAACGTTGCAATGCGTTCTATTATACTGGACTGAATTTTGTTACCCAATAATTTTCACAACTTCTTTTTACAAACCTGCACCAAAATGAAAGAAATAAAAATGTACTTGCCCCATACGGTAAAAATAAAAACACCCAAAAATTGACCCGCTACAACATCTTCAAATGTTTTCTTTAAGACGAGAAAATTATAATATCACAGATATTAATTATAAAAGCAATAATCACCAATTAGATATTAGAATTGGTACAGAAAACGTTTATACATATACCAGTTAACATACAGAATAGTAAAATATATTATAGCTAAATACAGATTAAGGGATGTTGAATTATGTAATTATTAAAAGTTATTTTTAACATGTTTCACTCACTACTGGTATTAAAAACAATCATTAATTTAGAAAATTCTAAATTACACAATAACTGTAGAACTTTACGAACTCAGATAATTTACATCAGATTAATTTTATAATTAATTAAAAAATACCATTAAATTATGAGTAATTTAAATTGTAATAGTGTATAAATTACGTTCTGTGATATTATAATTTTCTCGTTGTCTTAAAGAAAACATTTGAAGATGTAAACAAACTATCTCAACTCCTTCACATATACAATGATACAGACATATGCATGCACACGCGTGTGTGCACACATACGGATACACACTCACATACACAAACACTTTCACTCAAATAATTGTTCTGTTGTGTTTGACATTTCTTTTGTATTCATACACAGGTCCTGATGATGGCAATAAACATTGTCGAAACATCGACACAAATAAGTTGAAAAAATTTGTGTTATATTATTGATCGAGCCTCACAAACCCTTCACTGAAAAAAAAACTGTATACAAAATTATATTTAATTTATGAATGTAACTTGTTAATGTACTTTTACTTTCAATATAAAATTAGGTGAAAGAATAAATAAATTCAGTTCAGAATTCACGTATGGTATACATTATATCAAACATCTATTTTCAATCTAGGACAAAAAGATCAAAATAAAAGGCTTCTTTAAAAGATTGCTGAGATGGAGTGTACACAGTTGAATTTGAATTTATCTGATGGACTTCTACCATCCCAGAAAAAATATAAATGTAACGTTTCGGCCACCCAAACAATCAGCAGCCATCTTCGGGCTAATTATATACTAATACATGTAAAGAAATGAATAATACTGTATCAACCAGTGACAGAGAGTCAAAAAAATAATTCCTAAAATTCGTAGTGACTGTCAATCAATGAATTTTTCGGTGAAGGGTTAGTGAGGATCAGTCAAAAATATAAACACAAATTGTAACTTATTTGTGTCGATGTTCTGACAGTGTTTGATTGTTGCTGATGTCAAACACACAACTACTGTCCTAATGATGACAACAAACACTGTCGGAATGTCGACACAAATAAGTTAAAATTTGTATTATATTTTTTACCAATCCTCACAAACCCTTCACCAAAAAATTATGAAAAAACATACAATATTCACAAAACGCAAGCACAATGCACACAAACACTTGCACACCACCGAGGTCAACAGCTGATGTATCAGGATCAAAGACAACAGAT
This sequence comes from Magicicada septendecula, assembly GCA_034769895.1. Lineage (NCBI taxonomy): Eukaryota > Metazoa > Arthropoda > Insecta > Hemiptera > Cicadidae > Magicicada > Magicicada septendecula. Next base: position 62,067,816 of record CM068371.1, on the reverse strand, counting down.
ATGCCAGTACATTAGTTCCCAGCAATCATAAAGTTGAAAAGTTACTTAAATAAATTGTCTCCAAAATTGTATTGCTTATCTTAATTCATTTGAAACTAGTGAAAATGTTTTAAAAAAAGGAAACAAATCCTTTCTAATAGGATCCACTTTGGATCACACACACACACACACACACACACACACACACACACACACACACACACACACACACACACACACACACACACACACACACACACACACACACACACACACACACACACACACACACACACACACACACACACACACACACACACACACACACACACACACACACACACACACACACACACACACACACACACACACACACACACACACACAAGCTGTAACTGCTATCTTGAGCATCCTGGTTTAATTACTTGTCACTAAGTTAATAATGTTACAGTTTACCTCAAAAATCAGATTCCTCACTAAAATGACGAGAAAACATTGATTGGCAGAAATTTTCAAAGTAAATATATGGCCCACCAAAATTTGAATAAAACAATCTAATTAGCAACTTTGTTTTACTTTACAACATAACTACAGTTTGAAATGATAAGATGAGATGGACACGATTCATGCTATACCAAAGGATCCTTCGGACCCTGTAAAATATCTCACTGCACCTGCTGGGTATCAAGAAAAAAGTGAAAAAACAAAATGGAAACTACATGACAGTACACACCAACTTGCAGATCAATAACTGATTTGTTTTGTAGGATCTCTTTGGATGATAATGATCAAGTATACATTTAGCAACATTGTTTTCGATGTACTGTTCTTGCCTGTACTTGTACCTGTCCTTCACAAAACTTGTAAATTAATAATACAAATCTTTCTGTTCATAATTTTGCTGGCACAACAGCATTTTGACCATATGAAATCAATTTCTTTAAGATTTAACTCTCTGATACGTTTTACAGCACAAAGCCTGCAGCTGAATATAATGATAAAAAATTAAACTTACTTTCAGTTGGAATATATGAGCAAATATATCTTCCATTTTCAACCAATCTGATAGAGTCATTGAAGTGTCTGTCCAGATCCAGTCCATAAGAGCCCGTAACTCAAACACAAATGGAACACCCATGAATCTATTACATACCAAACAAATAATTATAAGTAGTCACACAATAGCTATAAAATACTCTTACCAATTTTATCGCTATAAAATACTATAAGGTCTAGAGTTACAGTCCATATACTATAGTCCATACTTACTATTTTTTATGCTATACTAACAGTCTTAATTACACAATGTAACTTTACAGTGATGTGACAAATCCATTCTCTGCAGCTCATTGAAAACAATGTTGGCAATTATCACACTGAACCTTTGTGAAATTAATCAAGTCAATTTCACTGCCTAGTGTCTACTTGAGTTACCTACTGTAAAACATTATACAGATCTGAAGTAAACATCTGGTCACTTTGCACTTAATAACTGCATACAAATAAACAAAAATTGGTTTCATAATTAAATATATTTGCATGTGCTGAACAAATGGCTTTTGTTTTCAATTATTTGTTAACAGCCACCACTAAACGCTGGCTTCCTTAGCACAATAGGATTGGAGCTACTGTGCCCCACAGTCTTTAATGAATCATGATTGCCTTGTCATAGAAATGCCTTCTTGTCAGTACAACCTGGCATGCCAAACCGATTTGCTTATGAAACCAAAGACAATTTTTTCAAATACAGTCTAGAACTGTTACGTTAAATTCACAGCCTGCCTTGGAGTTCATAAAATTGTTTCTTTTTTTATAGTACTTTTTTTTAAATAAAGTTTTTCCACATATACATAGTTCTATCTAAAATAGCATCCTGACATTAAAAAGTCAGTATCACAAAAAAGGATGGAAAAAGATATAAAAGAAATGTACGTGTAAAAACAACGGACATATTAGAAAAAATTTACAGGCATTACACAAATGCAATGCGCAGAGAAGGGCATTGAAAATGCTTCAATAAATCTAAAAAATATATATATTTATATTTATTCACCAATCAATGAATCCATTCTTCATTCACCAATCAATAAATTCATTCTTCATTTACCAATGTATAGATTATAAGTTAAATGTAGTCGCATTCATAAGCGAAGTTTTATATGTGTACTACGTTATTGACAACAAAGAAGTAGTTTCTATGGAAACTCACCGGTTCCCATTTTCGATCACGCACCAGCGATCAGCCGCAAATGTGCGACACGTCCTTATAAACATTTTCAATGTTAAAAACAAGGTTAACTGTTGTGTACATGTACGTGTGTCCATTTCACAAATTTATAAAATTCAAGTTTAATATTTATTATTATAAAAATAATAAAATATGCACACAATAATAAATGGGAATTTTACATTTTACCTATCCAATTAATTTATATTTTGTAAATAAGCAACTTTTAAATAAAAATATGTATGCTAATACTTAGCTTACATAATGGTTAACTTCGGTTATTACGTTAAGCTAATAATCTATATATATAAAAGAGAAATACCACTGACTCACTGACTGATTCATCATGAAATCTCCGAAACTATAACACCTAGAAACTTGAAATTTGGCATGTAGGTTCCTTATGTGATGTAGGTATCCGCTAAGAAGGGATTTTTCAAAATTCGACCTTTAAAGGGGGGAAAAGGGGGGGAAGTTTGCCTGACTGACTGACATAGAATCAACGTAGAGCAAAAACTACTGAACGGATATCAATGAAACTTTGAACATAGCTTCATCATAGGTCTTAGGTGCTCACTAAGAAACGGTTTTAAAAACTTACAGTCCTAAGGGGCAACCCCCCCCCTATTGTATGTATGTATCTATGTATGTATGTTCCACATCTCCTCCTAAACCACTGGACCGATTTCAACCAAACTTGGCACAAATATTTTACGCAACGGGAGAACCAACATAGGATAGGTGTTTTCTTCGATGGGGTCCTTCGGGGTCTTCCACATCTCCTCCTAAACCACTGGACCGATTTCAACCAAACATGGCACAAATATTTTACGCAACGGGAGAACCAACATAGGACAAGTGTTTTTTTTTCGATGGGGTCCTTTGGGGTCTTCCACATCTCCTCCTATACCACTGGACCGATTTCAACCAAACTTGGCACAAATATTTTACTCAACGGGAGAACCAACATAGGGTAGGTGTTTTTTTCGATACGATCCTTCGGGGGGTCCTTTGGGGTCTTCCACATCTCCTCCTAAACCACTGGACCGGTTTCAACCAAACTTGGCACAAATATTTTACGCAACGGGAGAACCAACATAGGGCAAGTGTTTTTTCGATACGATCCTTTGGGGGGTCCTTTGGGTCTTAAAAACTATTAGATCTGGTTACTATGGCAACCCAATAGAATATATTCTGGTTACCATAGCATCGGTGGAAGTCTCCCGCGTAGGAAATAGCGCGGGAGTCGTCCGACGGGCCTTCCCCGGAGTTCATCCACGGAACCCGGGGAGTCTTAGGTCGGATCCCGCGAAAGACGGCAGGGCCAGAGTCCACAGTTCTTATAAATAAAGATATAGGTTACGATATCAAAGGTGGTGTATGCATCTTAAGAAACTCCTTAATAGTGTGTGAATTCAGAGTTGTTTCAGTTTGAATTTAAAAGTGGGTAAGTTAAGATCGAAGTAAGTTATAAGCGAGTATAAAAAACAAAGTTTTGATAGCAAATGTATTCAGATCATAGTGTTCAGACAATATAAATGCACTTGCTTCAGTTTGAATTTAAAAACTGATAAGCTGAAATCTATAGAGGTATTGTATTGTTAGAATAAGTTTAGGAGACACTAATTTAACAAATGCCTTATTTCAACATTAACACAATGAAATATAAAAGACAGTAAATATGCAGCGCGGCAAGTACTGTAGACATTTTATTGAAAACTAATTTAGCTGTTCGCCCTCTCCCAGAGTTAGAAATCGAGCAGGAGCATCACGCGCAACAGAATTCTTCTCCAGATATAAGAATACAGTTTATGACATGTTCTTAAACAGGTGCGCTACAGAGTATTCCTCCAGTGAGAATGCGAACGTAACAATATAAGGAAGATTATACAATATACAAGTAATATAACGTTAGAACAAGAATAGGTGCCTATCAGCCTATGAATAAATTATGAACCCGAGCAACGCTGGGTAAATCGGCTAGATATAGATATCTATATAAGCCAAATACCACTGACTGACTCACTGATCACGATATCTCTGAAACCACTGAATGGATATCAATGAAACTTTGAACGTAGCTTCATCATAGGTCTTAGGTGCTCACTAAGAAACGGTTTTAAAAACTTTCACTCCTAAGGGGCAAAAAACCAAATAATGAAATGTATCACGGGAATTTCATACTTTGTAAATGAAGTGGTTGTAGCGGGTCAAATTTTGGGTGTTTTTATTTTCAACAGTATGGGATAATTATATTTTTATTCATTTCATTTTGGGTCGGGAGCCTTATAAAATATGACGAAATAACCGTATTATTGTGCAACGTATTTGTCAGGGTAATAGACCAGAGTTGAGAAACAGCGTTGGGAACAAAGGCGACGCGCAATTTTAGTGGTGTAACACGGTTGAGGAATGCGGCAGAGCATTTGCACCTCCACCAAAATTCTAAGAACTCTGTACATGTGTGTCAACGCTCAAGCGCAACTACACCCGCACGCGCTCAAAGAACGCTCTCGACAAAAACCAAGATGGCCAGAGCGTAAAAAATATTAGTCGTCTTCTCTAAAACCTCCCGGAAGGCGCATTAGACTCCGCCTACTGTTGGTGACATCAGCGGAACCAAGTCCAATATCGGCCTCTGGACACACACACACATACCAGCTTTAATCCATATATAAAGTGGTTACTTCCCAACAAATGAGCCCGGAGCGACGAAAGCATAGTGGCAGTGAAACACTGATTCCCGGCAAAAAGTGAAAAGTACCTATTACATTACAGTGCAGTCTCACAGTTGTATCCACCGGCGCCGGTACAATTAAAGTAGGCTCGTCAGCCAAGTTTTACTTTATCAACAGAAGAGGTGTTAATTATGGCCAAAAAGTTTATGTGACCGCGGTCAAGAGCAAATGTAAAACTACATCAGACATTTTTTGGACACTTTCACACGAAATTAGAAAAGAACAATGGGTGTGCGCGAAGACCACGTGGCCGGGGGTCATTTCGTTTATTGAAAGTAAGGGTAGGGGTTTTAAAAGAGTATGGGGTATTAAAGAAATTAAAATTAAGTTAAGTGAGAATGGCAGGCTGGGCTCTCTTGTAAGTAATAGAAAATAAGAATAGCATATAAGACGTAATGATTACACAACTTGTAAAATCTTAATATTTTGAAGGTATGTAAAATCTAAATTTGGAGAAAAAGTATCAATTTAAAATCTTTTGAGTAATAAAAGAAAACTAATTTCTCTTCCAAGATGCATTGTACAAGTTCTTCACACAACCTTGAAAATTACGCTTTTATCCCAAAGTACGTATGAGATCCTGGACCCCAGAACACGCAAAACAGTAAGTGTAAGTTTTTTTATTATGGTATAGTTTTTATAAGTTATTTAAATGGTGATAAATACGTAAGTTCACAGTGGCGCAGCCGAAAGGGACAGTTTTTATAAGTTAAAAATTTGATGTAAAAACCATACCTACAAATAAGATACAAGCGCAATTGAGAGGTTAAGTGAAAGACGTAAAGTTACGTAAAATAAATAAAAAATATTTGTTCAGACAGATAAGAAATAAATTACATATTTAAAAATATAATAATGGAAAATACAGAGAACGGAGTCGATTTGTCCGACTCGACTGTGATAAGTGAAACAACAGCTGAATTTGACGAATCAGCTGTGATGAGTAGTCTTGACATACATTCAACACCGAATGTAGGTCAAGGCGACAAAACTCTGAACATAAGTAGTATAAATGGATCAAATAATACAGATGATTCGGGGATCCATACGACCCCAAAATCAAATAATGAAAATAAAAGTAATGACAAGGGAGTCAGCTTCACTGACGATAAAACAGAAAGTCAGTCGACGCCGGTCCAAGGCAAAAAGTCTGACGATAGTTATGAAATATTCAAAATGATACAAACAATGTTAGATATGAAATTCAGCGAACAGAAGAGTGATTCTGACGCTAAATTTAATATCCAGAATAACAAATTTGATGAGTTGAAATATGAAATACAAGAAATGAATAAACATTTAGAAAGCACTAACGAAACAATAAAAACTAGTTTAAATAAGTTAGAACAGAAGTTTGAGAAATTAGGTGACAATGTGTTAAATATGACAAAATGTAAAAATGACGAAATAGTAGACAATTCTGAGAGTATAGTGGGGGTGAAGAATAGTGTAGAAGCAAATGATGAAAATATAATAACAAATAATAACAATAATGTCAAAAATAATGAATTTAATATTGAGAATAATAATGTGTTCGAGAAATTGGTATCAGAAAGTGATACGGTAAAAATAAATGATGAGAGTATTAATGAAAGTGTAGAATGCAGTGATTATGAGATGTTAATGTGTGTCAGAAAGTTGGAGAGAGAGAGAAAAAATAATGTTGTAGTCGAATGGGGACAGAGGGCAAATTTCCCCCTTGTTGTTTATAATGATGATGATGATTTAATGTGGTTTTTTCAGGGCAAGAGACCCTTATTGTTAAATGAAGTAATGTTGTATAATGTAGTACCCTCTGTCCGTAATAATTGTGAGAGTGGGATGTGGTGTTATGAAGAGAGAGAAGTAAGTAGAGAAGGGTATGTAACAGAACTGTATAATTTGCATAGAAAATATGAAGAATGGAAGGAAAGTTTAGAAGTATATGTGAATGATAATGATTACAATGATTTAATAAAAATAATTAACCCGATAGTGAATGAATTTAATGATGAAGACTTGACAAAAATACCTAACGTAGACTGGTTGAACGAGTATGTGAATAAGTTGATTGAAGTTAGTTTTTCTGGTTACGACACACAAAACAGTCATTTGTGTGCTGATAAGATTGAACGATGTTATGTAGAACCAAGGTTGATTTGGAACGATGGAGGTTAAACTATTAAAACAATAAAAGACAGTATAAATATTTTGTTTTAATGGTTTTTTGACATGGCAGATTTGGACAGAAGTGTGGAAAAAATGGAATAATAATTAACAAGAGTTGTAAATAAAATCTAGTGAATTTATATGTGTGTATGCAAGATGATTGTTGTGATAGTAATATTGAAATACTTGCAATTTAAATAAATAAACCAAATTAATTTGGAAAACAAGTAATCAGAGAATTATAATTGTTTGGATGATAATGAATTCTATATTGTTAACAATTAATTTAATTAAAACAATTGATATATTTTAAATATTTTAATTGATTATGTAAATGTTGTATAATTAATTTTTTGTAAATTCAGTTTGTTTTACGAGATGGAAATTTGGTAATGAATGATAAATTATTTAATTTAAATTAATAAATTTTGTGAAATGTTTCAGAGATGGTGGTGATTATGTTTTGTGCGCATATCATGTTAAATGGATTGTAAGTAGGAAAATTTTATAATCATGTGTAATAAAAATATTTACAGGTGTAATTGAGATTCTAATTCAGCAATAAGATGTTATTTGGAAATAAGTTGGTTCAAGAAATAAAGATAATTAAAAAATGTTAATAATAAATGAAAAGTGATAGATAATGATTATTAATAATAAATTTTGAAAATTTCAAGAAAGTTAAACGGTAAAAGGTTATGAATGGGTTAAATGAGTGTTGATGCAAATATTATATGATAATGTATATACAAATTTTAATTAGTTGTCAATTATAATTAGTTATTATGTGGCTATCGAGGGGGTGGCCTGTGCTCTCTTGGATAGCGAAAAGGGTTGGGGGTAGCAGTGAGTGTTACCTCCATCGGAGGCCAAACTGGCGATAAATGTGCGGCACACCTTATACGTGTAAAATAAAAATGTTTTACACACAATATTAAATAACGTGTCGCACATAAGAGTATTGATGAAACAGGCAGTGAAATAAAAGTTTAGATTTCCTCGACTTTTCGGGCGGTTACTGTCTTACCAGCACTAACCGTGGTTTTGGCTAGCGGCCAGCTATGGTCATACCAAGTCCCTTGACCATAGCTGACTTGAAATTGGTATATACTTGAAATTCAATGGGGGGACATTAGAGGAAATCTCCGGAACTAGGGAACAGCGGCTGCCACTCTGTTCGAGGAGGAACAGCAAGACTGGTGGCAGATCCGTTTTAAGGGTGCATGATTATTAACAAGAACATTATGATGTTCAGTACTTAAAACTTAATAGCGGAAGCAGAGACACGGAGAGGCATAACCTGCTCCAAAATATACAGTCTCTGTGGAAGCGAAAGGGCGAGACAGTCCTCCATAATCTGAAATAGTGTGTGTGGCTGGGAGGTGACGCAAAGAAGTCACGAATTTAAAGTTTATGACGTAAAAGTTTTTGCTTATTCAAAGTTTAATTCAAATAAAACTGCTTGTGCTCTGTTCAGGTAACTAGCTGCTTAGATGTTTAAAAATAAGGTGTTCATGCTATAATTTTAAGTGTATTATTTTATTGTTGTCTATTAGATAAGAATATGTAATTTTATTATGTGTGTATGTGTTTAAGCCAATAAGTAAATCGTCTGGCAGGTTAACATAAGCATCAGAATCAGAGAAATGGGAAACAATGAGGTGAGAAGGGAGAATGAATAAAAATAAATATGTATATTCCATATAATTTGTTCAATCATGAAATGTGTTTTTAATATGTTAGGATATCAGCTGATCAATAATACCATGTCACTGGTATATTGGTTTGTAAATGTTACAAGTCATTAATGTTTAGTGTACTACAGATATTTTGAAGTAAAGACAAAAAGAATGTGAGAAATAAAATAGCAATAATTTATGCAAATTAATAAAAGATAATTTATGGGTGATAAATGTTTTATGGGACACATATACCTGTCCAATTTGAATTAAAAGCTAAATGTGAAATGATAGAGATGAATATGATGTAATGTTGTTTTGAGTTGATGTAATGTAATAGAATCTTGAGAAGTATTGATGTTGACACGTTAGTTGGGGAGAATAATGGTAGAGTTCTGAATGATATATTTATGTTTATAGTTAATGAGGTTATTTTGTGTAATTGTAGTAATGTAATGAGATTGAGAATTTTGGGGATGGCAATTTTGTAATAGAGGGTAGTGTATTTGGGGAGTCCGCAACAAGGGTTGGGACGGGATAGGGATAGATTTTAGTGGGGAAGGGGCCGCCTTAGGTAGAATCCGGGCCGCCAGATAAGGGAATTGAGTTTTTTGGGGGCGGGGAAACACGTATCCTATATACAAAGGGTTAGAGAGTATTTTATAATGGGAGAAGGTGGCGTTTGTGTTAAATGATAAGTTGGGGTTTAGAGTGTCCTGATTAGTAGATGTTTTGGTAGAGATGGGTGTCATAGGAGTTGAAGTGATTGATGTTAGAGTCAGAGGGAGGAAGGTCATATATGCATACAGATATAATACAGAAAAATGAGAATAAATGAGTTACAACACCCACAGTAATGTAGAATTAAACTGTTAACTAAAGAGAGGAATTTATAATCAAGATTATACAATTGTTTATTTTTTTCAACCAGTGACAGAATTTTGATAAAATTTGAAAATAATGTAAAGTCAAGAATTGTTTGTTTTAAATAATTTAAATGTCAACTTGATTATTATATTAATATTTTGTAATTTTAAATATTTTGTGTTATTACGTTTTGTATTTCAAGTTAGGATATTACAGATGTTCAAAGTGTTTTCAGAAATCATATATAACATAGGTAGGTCAAGGGTTTTGGACTTGACCTAGTTACGATCAGCTGATGAGGTCATACACCTACTAAGCTTGTGTAGAGTAGGAATCCAATTTTAATTTGTTTGTTTGATCAATTCAAACCAATGTTTGAATAACTTTAATAAATATGTTATTTAATAAATAAATTTAATAAAATTTTTTAATGAATAAATTTAAATTTTTTTGAATTTTAAAATTTTGAAAATTTTAATTTTTTATTGAAAAAAAAAAAAAAACTTGATTTTTCGCCTGCCAGCGAATGAATATTTTAGATGATGATTCTTTTATTATGTGTGTATTAACCATGTTTCTTTTATTGTATTGCATTATGTTGGTAGACTATAAGTGATTCTCCTGTTAGAATAAGGATGTGTTTATATTATTAGAAAGGTCTAGGTTAAGTCATTTGAAACAAAAAATTAGAAAAAACAAGGAAGAGAATTTTTGATAAAAGATTATTTTTTTGAATTTTGAATTTTTTAAAATTTTAATAAATTTTAAAAGAAATTTTATTTTTTTTTCGTGTTATGGTAACCTGTAATGTTAGTGTGTGTGAGCCCAGTATTTGCTAAAGGCAGCCCAGCTTGCACAAAAGGGGAACCATATCGGTGGAGGAGCTGGAAGAATTTTAGCCAGGGATTGAGGATTTTTGGGGTTAGCATGTTAGAAGGCGAGGCGCGCCGTGGTGCGAGTCTGATCGATTTCTCGGTGTTGGGATCTCTTATGGAGAAGTCCAGTGATCTCGTTCAGATGAGTCCATGGTCGCTGAGCCAGGGGGGTCGTGTACCCATGAGATTAAGAACCAGGGGGTTGTTGGCACCAGTTCCTCACCGGTCCTCTTCGGGGTTATCGATGAGATTTCTTCTGTCGTGGACAGCAGAATTCTCATCGAGGGGGTATTGTAGCGGGTCAAATTTTGGGTGTTTTTATTTTCAACAGTATGGGATAATTATATTTTTATTCATTTCATTTTGGGTCGGGAGCCTTATAAAATATGACGAAATAACCGTATTATTGTGCAACGTATTTGTCAGGGTAATAGACCAGAGTTGAGAAACAGCGTTGGGAACAAAGGCGATGCGCAATTTCAGTGGTGTAACACGGTTGAGGAATGCGGCAGAGCATTTGCACCTCCACCAAAATTCTAAGAACTCTGTACATGTGTGTCAACGCTCAAGCGCAACTACACCCGCACGCGCTCAAAGAACGCTCTCGACAAAAACCAAGATGGCCAGAGCGTAAAAAATATTAGTCGTCTTCTCTAAAACCTCCCGGAAGGCGCATTAGACTCCGCCTACTGTTGGTGACATCAGCGGAACCAAGTCCAATATCGGCCTCTGGACACACACACACATACCAGCTTTAATCCATATATAAAGTGGTTACTTCCCAACAAATGAGCCCGGAGCGACGAAAGCATAGTGGCAGTGAAACACTGATTCCCGGCAAAAAGTGAAAAGTACCTGTTACATTACAGTGCAGTCTCACAGTTGTATCCACCGGCGCCGGTACAATTAAAGTAGGCTCGTCAGCCAAGTTTTACTTTATCAACAGAAGAGGTGTTAATTATGGCCAAAAAGTTTATGTGACCGCGGTCAAGAGCAAATGTAAAACTACATCAGACATTTTTTGGACACTTTCACACGAAATTAGAAAAGAACAATGGGTGTGCGCGAAGACCACGTGGCCGGGGGTCATTTCGTTTATTGAAAGTAAGGGTAGGGGTTTTAAAAGAGTATGGGGTATTAAAGAAATTAAAATTAAGTTAAGTGAGAATGGCAGGCTGGGCTCTCTTGTAAGTAATAGAAAATAAGAATAGCATATAAGACGTAATGATTACACAACTTGTAAAATCTTAATATTTTGAAGGTATGTAAAATCTAAATTTGGAGAAAAAGTATCAATTTAAAATCTTTTGAGTAATAAAAGAAAACTAATTTCTCTTCCAAGATGCATTGTACAAGTTCTTCACACAACCTTGAAAATTACGCTTTTATCCCAAAGTACGTATGAGATCCTGGACCCCAGAACACGCAAAACAGTAAGTGTAAGTTTTTTTATTATGGTATAGTTTTTATAAGTTATTTAAATGGTAATAAATACGTAAGTTCACATGGTTGACATCTCAGTTTAATGGAAACCCCGAATACATTTAGTTCTGAGTTTTTAATCATTGTTTTAAATTGAAAAACTTCGTTGTTTGCAGTTTCTTATAGTCGAGAAAATTTCGAAGTTCAATTAATTAATAAATGTATATCCTTTTTTTTTCTCGGAAACGGCTCTAACAATTTTCTCGAAATAAATAATAAATAGCTGTTGCTATGAATGTAAATAAATAAACTAAGAGTTGAGAATTTGTACAATCTATCTAATCCTATAATATTAAGCGAGCAATAATTGTACAATTATGTACAATGTGAAACTCCGTAGCAAAGCATGGGTATTTTGCTAGTAATGTATATTCTCTTCTAGATTTACTTATACATTCTTTTATTTTATTTTTTAAATTCAATTATCATTTTTGAGATCACATAACTAACTATGTATATTTATTAAAAAAATATAAAAACTGAAATCTATTAATAACTTAGTTGAAAACATATTTAATGTTAAAATATTGGCATATAAACAATTAATATTTTAATAAATAAAATCCTGAAAATTATATCATAGATACAGTACATTGAATGTATGTGCCCACATAGAAATGTATGGGGTCATTTAAAATGTTTGCGGACCTTCATTGTTCTAGGTCATACGTTGCGCCTATGTCCAATCTCAGTTTGACATGACTGGTCTAGAATACAGGCAGGATGGATATTGAGGAGGCAATTCGATCTGATCTGAAGTTGAGGTAACATTCAAAAGTGATCACTGCCAACTGGAAGTAATGATTGTAAATTTTCTTTGGTTGTTTAACCAAAATTTTCTAGTATTCTTTGTTCTCTTTATAGTACCAACTAGCTTCAGATAACTCCTTGTATATACCTAAGGTGTGTAAGCAGATCTTTTCTTGTTTGTAATTTATGGAATATACTATTATAACTGATGTCATTCATATTTCTTGTTGCTTTGAAATTGAAAAATATTTGTTTGATAAATTTTGGAATATTATTTGTTGTAGTCTGTATCCCATAGAGCTGAGTACAGAGTAGGTCTCCCTATTCACTAATAATCAGATTTATTAACCAGACTCCTAATTCAGCTCCTATATAATCTTTCCTTAATTTTCCTTGTTTAGTATACTTTTTAACTCTTAGTAACGCAACTACAGCTCACCACAACATTTTCAGGTGCTTTAACAGTCAACAAATATTGGAATATGTTTAGATGCAATACATTGCAGCAGTAAATTTTTAAATTGTTTTCTTTATGATTCTGTAATATCAATATGAGGTTCACAAATTACTCAGAACAACTCTTGCAGCAATGAAATAAAATCTCGCATCGTACGTGGCAACAGGTGTTAATACTCCTATGAAAAGCTTTTCAAATCCAGGATGTTAAGGAAATAACTTAAGGTAACTATACACAAAAGTCTTATACGACCAGTAGTAACATACGGATGCAAAGCTTGGACACTAACCAGCACAGATGAGCAACATCTAAGAATATTTGAAAGAAAAGTCTTGCAAAAAGTCTTTGGATCTCTACAAACTGAAAATGGCTATTGGAGGATTCAAATGAACTATGACCTGGACCAACTGATTGAAGGTGCCGACATAGTCCGGTTTATTAAGAGTAAGAGGTTTGAGTGCCTGAGCTATGTAAGGCGAAGGATGACAAAAGAATTGCTAAGACAATTGCAGACTGGAGACCAGTAGGAAGAAGGAGGCAGACCCAGAGGTTGGATGACGTGGAGGATGATTTGAGATGTATGAATGTGAGGGGATGGAAATGGATGTGTAATGAGAGGGCAGAATGGAAGAAAGTCATTGAGAAGGCTAAAGCCCACATTGCGTTGTAACACCAGGAATAAGAAAGGAAGGAAAATATCAATGTGAAGTGTTCGAGTTATTTATTTTCTCCAGTAATTTTCCACAAATATGTTTACTGTATGTAAGAGGACAGAATGAAAACTGTAGTAATAAAACAAAGATTTTGTCAACTACAATACAGAAGCTATAATGTCACAAAACTGTACTGCAGTATAAAACATAATTTCAGAGTAGTATGAAATATAAATGGTGTACACTTGAAATAGTAAGGAAAGGCTGTGTGGAGCAGCAGTTCTTGGTGAGGACAATTAAAGATACTGTCCAAAAACAAAGTAAGGATAAATTGTTCATGATATCCGGGCTGTTTGGCCGTGGTCCATGGTTTATAACAAAATCAAACGTTTCAGCAGCTCCACTGGCTGCCATCATCAGTGGTATAAAAATCCTGCACGCCAGGTGTTTACATAAAGGCCCACAGTACTGTGGTATAGGTACCACGGCCAAACAGCCCAGATATCATGAACAATTCGTCTGACACTGGCCGTGAAAGCCTGAGGAATAAAGTAAGGATAAGATTGACAATGCAAACTGATGGTATGTAGAAATGACTCCTTGGCATATTATGTATCACATGTCTGTTGTGGGTCCAAAATCTAATCATCAATTTGAGACTCTGTGTCTAGTTGCAAATCCCCTGTTATCAGTACACAGATATCTCATGTGACAGAACTATTATTAAAAACATATAGTCCGTTATTCCTAAAGAAAAATATTAATTAAGTCACTTTGCTTTATAAATTAGTTTAATATTTTAATTTTTAAGAAATTTGCTAAAATATATATCACAAATTATTTTTAAACAGAAACATTCACTCATCATCAAAATATTCATAATGCAAGAAGTGAATATTTAGGGAAAAGACTGCACTCCTCATACCAAGTGAAGGCTCCACTCATTCTCTTTAAAGAAAAAGTGATGGATTAAATTAATAGAGAAATTGCTGCTAGAAAATTTTAGAAAAGTAAATTCTCTGGGATGAACCATACTTACACTTTGAAGAGGAACATGTTAACATAGTTGTAACTTTTGCACAAAAAGTTGCCAAGAATGCGAGTCGGATAACCACTGCGAATTTGGTACGCAGACAACAGTAGGTAGAAACACTTCAACATGTACCACATTTGAGGTGGGGTCGCAGCATTGAACTGCCTGTAAAACATACAACACAGAGTTTAGGTTTGTTTTAAAGTCTGACGTTGCGGTGCACACATGACAACAACACGAGAATCCATATGTGTTTCTATACATGACTGAAAACAGTACATTTACCTGTATACTGAACAACATTTATACCACCCAATCATCTTGTGTTGCTCTTTATTATAATATATACGACTTCTTGTCTGATATTTGAAGCTACCTTAACCAATCTGATGTAAAGAGTGTCTTTTTTTATTGGAGACAGAAAACAGTATATATGTTACCGGCAAAGTACAAAATCAGGCATTTTATTGAATGCCTAGGAATTTCATACAATGCCTGAATCCAGCCGGCAAAGTATGAAATAAAACACATTCCACATACTGGCTAGGCATTGTATAGAATGCCTAACGTCTTCTAGGTAATGTACAGTAGAAGACACTCTGGCATCAAATGATCACCCTATGAAGCTCTCTTTGGATGTAAAATTAAGGTGGGGACTACAACCTCGATTCCCCATGATGTGTTAGAAACTCTTGAAAGTGAAGAAGATCTCGAACAAGTCATCAACAATATATGCCTACAGACTACACAAAATACCGATACCGGCAAAACTAAATCTATCAACCCTACCATGCCTAACCTAATTTATGCAAGCATTTCAACTGTAAGCATTGATCCTGTAGAGCATTTAGCCCAGCCCAAACCACCGAAGCAAATCACCCTTTAGACGCAGCCCAAGAATCCCGCCCAAATCCAACAACGGCATGCTGTGTTTATTCAAAAGAAACTTCGGATTCTGAAAAGTGTGTAGAGTGCTGCAGAGATACATGTGGACATTTTTTGAACACTAGTGGCACATTTTTTGAACACTGGAGATGAGTGTGACGATGGCAAGAAGCCATCATTTCTAGAACTTCAGGCAAAGAGATGAAATCTGATTCTGACAAAAAATTTCGTCCAGCTCCTGTGGGCGCATCTGTTCGTATTCCAATTCCTGAAGTAGACAAGGGGCGGGGAGATCTTTGAAACATCCTAGCAATCGTCATAGTGTGACAGAAGATGGATTTTACAAACTGGGAACCACTAACAGATTGTTAAAGGAGCTGTACAAAAGATCGCATTTCACTGAATGCCTAAGACGGGGGTTGAGATGTTCCTGAACAAAAAACGCACTTCGTTCTGCTGCTACTGCCCAATCATCCGGACAAGGGTTTGTAAAATGTGTGTGCAAGACTAAATGTAAAAAAATGTAATCGTGTAAAAAATGAAAGATAGTGTATTTCAAAATGTCACAGTTCTCTGTCTTGTAATAAGTAGAGTATATTCCATATACTGTATTTAGAATTAATAAACATAAATAATTTTTAATGTATTTTTTAACCAGATTGGTTAAAAAAGTTCTTATACAGTATAATTTTAATAAAACAGTATCTGAACATAATTAAGTAGAGAACAGATAATCTCGAAATGTCATACAAAATCCTCCTCTGTGTAAAATCAAACAATTATGTGTGATTTTGTAATAAAATGTTTTCTTTTTGAACGTAGTAAGCTTATTTTACACTTTGCCTAAAGAATCACTGGCATTATATAGAATGCCTAGGCAATGTACAGAATACCTGGGAAAAGTATAAAAAACATTTGAAAAGTATTCTATTCTATACTTTGCCAAAAAACTCCAGGCATTGTATGAAATGCCTGGATTACATACTTTGCCGGTAACATATATAAATACCTAAAATCTACAATCATATGCATATGGTTACTTATAAACATTCATCACATGGAAAGTTTATCAGATACCTTCTTTTGTCAAAATAGCAAATTATGGTATGGAATACGATCAGCAAGTCAGATAACTGTAATTCTATGATTGTGACTAAGAATACTGTTTGTATGTTGTTACATACACGACTCTGAGACTCTGTCTTCCTTCTGTTTGTTAATATTATTTCTATTTATTACCCTACAAGGTATATTGAGTTTTCATAAGTTGCAATGAATTAAAGTTAAACTAGTTTTACGCTTCGCGTCGGAAGCGCCAATCTGTAACTTTATAGTTAAAGATGATGTGTTGGTCATGTTTAGTTTAATTTAATTTAAAACATTGTTAAAATGTAGCTTCGACCTATCTTGTCGAATCATGTTATTTATATTTGTTTAATTGTATAGCCCGCGTAGCAGACAACAATCTGTAATATAAATATTTTGTGCGTGATTCTTGTATTTATACCATGAATGATGACTGATTATTTATTTAATAAATATTTGCGGTTCGTAGTAAAATTGGTTTTATTCAAATCACTAGTTGAGTGTTGTGAAGAGTGAATGATGTATCTGAAAATTAAATTTGTTCTTATTCATAATTGCCTAGCCATCGTACTCAAGTAGTGTCGGTAAGGTGTTACACTTTACTTCATGTCTCTTATCCTAAATGATGTTTATAATTCCTATTTTTATTATTTAATGCAGTGGAAATTAGTTGAGACTCTTTCAGCTGTCCTTTTTAAATGGTTAAATCTTATTATGAGTGCTGGGTCCGTCTTCTAGGTTAGTCCACTTACCGTAAATTATCTGGAGTCGTCTCTTATTTAATTATTCAAAACTCCTCAACTCTTCTTTAAAATAATTAAAGTTCTTTTTTTTCTTCTTTTAATCCAAAATAAAAGACAGTTTTATCAAGGATTAAGAAAATTAATTCGTTTATTTTTATTAAATACAATTTTGTTGAATTATAGATAGATGTCTCAACATCAATATCGATTATTGCTCCCGGTTCAATTCTGTGTTTCTTTCATATATCTTTACTCAGTTCGTGGTCCTTTTGACTGTTATTAAAGTTCCGAAATGCCACAAGAAGTATCATACATTACAAATAAATAATTCTTATATACTAAAATAATAAGTCTTAACATTAAATAGAACACAACAAAAAATAATTATAAAATTTGATTTCTGAATATGGCCAAAGCAATCTTGTACCCAGAGTTCCTTGGGAATTTAAAGATGGCTGCTCTGGTTTACTCTAGGCTTCACATATAATGTGTTGTCAAATATTTTGAAACTAAGTTTGCAAATAAAGTTAATTACACTAATAGTTAACTGTTCTTTAATTTAGTTTCTTCACAATTATGCTGGTGTTAAAGTGTCAGTGAAATCCGCTTTTGTTGTGTTGTGACGTTAAATGTGTCTATAGAAATAGGTTAACAATATCTCTCACCAAGTCAGTTGAATAATTAATTGAAACTGTTATAATATTTTTCCTTTTTAATTTATCCTTCTTTCTTCTATTTTTCTTTTTTTTCTATATTATTTTTTTATAGTTAACTTGTTTCAATATTTTTTCTTTTAAAATTTCTTGTCTGCCTCAGACACCATTCTGCTAGATACTTTTTACAGTAAAGAGTCCCAGATTTCTTCAACCATTCAGTTTCAATTTAAAAGTTCATAAGATTTATTATTATTTGCCTCTATTTTTTCTTCCAGTTTTTTATTCCATCTTTCCATATTTCTTCGTTCAAATTCCATCATCCATTTATAAGAATTCATTGTGTCTTCTCTCATTCGTTTTGTTCGTTCAAATATTGCTTGTGTTTCATTTTATACTTTCAGTCAGGGCTTTTATTTTTACTTCTTCCTTGAATGCTTCCATTCTTTTACGTTCATCTTCCCTTGTCTGTTTACGATCATTCATTTCTTCTTTCCTCCACTGTTCTATTTGTTTATTGAATGATTCTGTATTCTGTTTTATCCTTTCCTTTAATTCTTTATTATTATCCTCAATAGTGTCATCACTATTCTCTTTCACCCAAGCGTATATTCCCGTTTTTTGTTCTCTCATTTGTCTAATATTATCATTCAATCTATGCCAATCATCATCAGTCATTCTTTCCATATTTTTATCATTATTTTCTTTTGTGGTTTCGATGGTCTGTTTCTTATCATTCTTCGATCTTATCTCCCACAGTCCATTATAAATTTCTTCCAATGTCTTACCTCTTCTCTTTGATATTTCAATCAAATCCCTCATGTGCTGTCAGTCTAGATCAATCGTATTCTTATTAATATAATCTATTTCCTTACTGTACTTTTTAAACAACACTGTCATCCACTTCTCTACGCTTTCATCCCTTCTTTGTTCTGACATTTAGTATGTCTGTTACTTTATAATGCCTTCACAAGTTGTTTCTCTCGTATCGACCTATTTGGTTTCTTACACTTAAGATAATTGGAGGGATCATTGATCTCCACAGTCTTATCTGCGTGATTAATGATCATCCTCGTTTTCCATTTTTTTTCACTTTTCACTTATACACCTTTCACAAGTTCTGTCTTATTATCTACAGTACATGGTTTGCGTTCACCATATTGACCAATGAGATTTCACAAAAATTTGGTCAAGACCATTGCAGGAGTAAGAAATTATTATTAGTCTATTGTTAACTCTGAAACTGAATGGTTGGAGAAATCTGTGACTCTTTACTGTAAAATGTATCTAGCAGAATTGTGTCTGAGGCAGCCAAGAAATTTTAAAAGGAAAAATATAGAAACAAGTTAACTATAAAAGAAAATTATATAGAAAAAAAAAGAAAAATAGAAGAAAGAAGGATAAATTAAAAAAGAAAAATATTATAACAGTTTCAATTAATTATTCAACTGACTTGGTGAGAGATATTGTTAACCTATTTCTATAGACACATTGTAACGGTACAGAATTGGGTGAGAAAGAATGTTAAGAAATATTAATTAAAACAGTGTACAACCTCTTGGGAACCCCTGCATACAATGTTATGAGAGACCAGTCTGTTTATGTCTAGACAGTTCGTCCAAATTACATTAATCACTTGCAACCCAGGCTATCTGTGAATTACGGAAAAATACATAATTACCACAAGCCAGGAGGCAACAGTCAGTCATCGTTGGACCAGTTAAGTAGACACAGCAGAGCCGCGCGGGGCCGGAAAGGAGCGCGCGGTTCCAGTAACTAACAATATGTGCGAATAATTAAAGGTCAAACCAGTGTTCGCAAGGAAGTCACGTCAGCCGACAAAATTAATGTTTTAAAGGTGATAAAACAGTAAAATAATATATAACACAGAGAACAATCCAAATGAGCGTGCAAAATAAACTTTCAAACATTTTTAAGCTACTTTCGGAGTGTTTGGTGGGAAAAGTGATAACAACTGGACAAGTCTACAAGAAGGCTGAGTACCAACATAATCAATTTATATTTTAAACTCAGTAACAGCATTTAAATTCATATATGGGGATGTCCCCAACCATTATGAGATCTCAATAAACGGTGAAAAGAATAAACATGTAAAGCAGAGAGAGAGAGAGAGAGAGAGAGAGAGAGAGAGAGAGAGTATGAGAGTGTGCGTAGTTATAGAGTCAAAGTACTGGTAAACATTAAATTAATTAATCTTGTAATAGCTTCTAATAAGGAGTACGTTTTATATTTTTTGGAAGTTTGTTTGGAAGTGTTGGGAGGTTAAGGACATTGAAAAATAAACTGAAAGAAAGTATTAATTAAAGTAGAAATTGGGAAATAATTTTGTTTAATAAAAGAAAACTAATTTGTTAGAATTATAAAAACTGTGTTAGCATAATTATTTCGCAACTCACACCTGAATATTCACTCTGCAACTGTTTCATCTATAAGACCCTGGAGGTGAACCCAAAGGTAAGAAAAAGTTATAAATTCTTAAATCTTGGTTAACATTTTATTTGAGCAGAAATTATCATTGTTACAGTGGCGCCCGAACAGGGACGAATTTATTATTTGCAAGAAAATAGTATTGTTACAGTGGCGCCCGAACAGGGACGGTTTATACAATTGATTTTAACTATATAAACTAGACCTAATTTAAGTTGCAGAGATGGATTATTTGGGAGTGAGGGTGTTTTTGTAGGTTACATATAAATGTGTAATTAAAGGTTATGAGTATAAGGTTAGTAACACAAAACGAAGAGTAAATTTTAAGATGTTTATAATTGTATAGGCAGTTCATATAATTATTTGCTTAAATTAGTTATAGTGATAAAGATGGAAAATAAGAACGAAATAAATATGACTGACTCGACAGTTACGAGTGAGTTAGGAGACCATTTAATGCCTACAACGGTCCGAGAAAATGTTTTAACTGAGTCAGCGGTTACGAATGATTCGGGGTTGGAGACAACTCCAACCGTAGTAAATGAAAATAATGTAACTGATTCAATTATATAATTAGTAACGTGGGAGCGAAATCTATGCCCGTGGCAACTAGAATAAAAGAAAGAGAATTGTCAATAGATGATCTATTTAACCTTATAAAAAGTCGTTTTGACATAAATGATCATAAATTCAATGAAGTAAAGAGCGATATCAATAAACATTTTGACATAAATGATCATAAATTTGATGTACAAAATGCAAAATTGAATGAATTGAGTAAACGCTTTGATATAAATGATGTTAAATTCGATGAACTAAAGAGCGATATTAATAATCTGAAGCTACAAAACTCTAACATTGATAAACGTATAAATAATATTGATGAATGCTTCCAGACAGTTATAAAACGAATGAAAGATGATGTAGATGATATTAGAAAAAGAAGAGAGAGTAGAGAAAGTAAAATAAACTGGGTAAGGGTTTTAGTATTGAAAATAGTAGTAATGAGATATTAGAGAATAAAATAATCGGTTCTGATAATGAAGATAGTGAGACTATATGTAGTAATCATGATGATGGTAAGTTAAGCGCTAATGAGAATATAAACAAGGAAGCAACAGTTAACAAGGTAAGTGAAAATAACGGAAATATAAATGATAATGGTGTTTGTTTAAGCATCAAACAAGTGACAGTAAACAAGGCGAGTAATGTGGTTAATACAGTGAATAATATTAGTGATATTGAGAGTAGAAAGTTAGTTGGCGTTAGTAATGGAGTAGTGATAAGTATTGATGAGTTGGAGAAAGAATGGAGTAAGCGTCTAAATGTAAGAGTGGGGACAGAGGGCAAACTTTTCCCGTGATGTAGAGGGTGAAGCAGAGACTTCACGAATGTTTTTGGAGGACGAGAGTTCCTCGATAGTTTTTGTAGAAGATAAAAGATCTTCAAAATGTCCCTTGGTTTTTAGTGTATCTGGTAAGGCCAGATGGAGGTTAAACAGTGTGGTATTGCCCTCTGCGTGGAGTGAGAAAGTGAAATGGGTTTGGGAAAGGGATTATTTTGATAAGGAGAGAGTGATAGAGTTGTTCAAGTTAAAGAGATTTTATAAAGAGTTAGTGGAGATTTTAACTAGAAAGGGAGGGGATAAAATTAACTTACCTAGTAATGAGACTGAGGTAACTGATAATGAGAACAATGATGATATTGATGACTTACCTTGTAACAAGATTGAAGTAATTAGCACAGTAGTAGATAATTATAGGGATAATAATAAACCCTTACCTGTTGTGAGAGTTAGCGTACTAGTAATAGCTGATGACTATAGTAAGGAATGTATAAACTATTTAACTGAGACAGAAAATACTGATGGAGACTTAACCAAAAATACTGATGTAGACATGGCTTATGATAAAATAATAATGGGGGATAACCATGGGAATTATTATTATGGTAAAATGGATAACAAAGATTTAAATGGTTATTACACAAATGGTAATAATATAATGTATGAAAATAAGAATGAAAATTGTTATGTGAAAATCAGACTAATCTTCGATGATGGTGGTTAGATAAATAGTGAATGAACATTTAATTATTTGAGTTAATGGTGTAATTACTTGGCTGTTTTAGGTAATGATGTGTGAAACAATATATTATACTATACAAATTATACAATATATATGTTTATACAAAGCGCTGGTTTAGTTTAAAAATAATAATATAAACTTACAGTCTACTTACAGTTCAATCATATAAATTAAATAATATTCCCCGTATAATATTACCCATCCAAAATAACACATTGATTATACAAACAGTTTTTTATTATTGTTACCCAAAAATTAAGTTTACTATTAAGTTATCATTAATTGGTATTTAATCTACCATTACATGTGAAATTTGACTCAAGTTAAAAATTCATTATTAAAAATTATTTTTCCAATTAATTTAATTACCAATTTCATTTAATTTTAATTCCTCAAAATCTGAGTTACAGTAATCACCTCATTATTTCAATCTTATTTGTTCAAAGCAAAAATATTAATTGTATTACAATAAAAAGCCACCTCCATTTCAACACATCTTACATTTCTTTTGTTTCATAATAAGGTTTCACTGCTGGCAATGATTCAGCAGAATACAACAGTTATCAACTTCAACACCTGGCTGTAAACATTAGTCAAAACATACAACACACCTGTTTACATTAACAGTTGTCTGCCAGACTGGTGTTATAAACACTCTCAGTTTCAACATTCATAGTTACATCATATACTGACACATATACTTACTTCAACTTTTAATTTCTATGAGTCTTTTAGTTAACATATTTATCAATTTCTATTTATTACAATTCAAACCAAATATAATTTTAATTTACCTTTTTAAATTACTTTAATAACCTCCAACCAGAACAGTTTAACTTTAATTACAGTATTTGAAACACTTTTAATGCACACACAATTCAAAAGTAAATTCATTATTACCTCTTATTATTATTGTTAATTGGCAAAATAAAGTATTATTATTATTGTAACATACTATAAACATTGTTACATAAACTTTAATCTACATTCAGACAATATAGCCTTGACACAATACATTTGGCATTAACACAGTTATTTACAAATTTTCGTCATAATTTTCTTGTGTACCACACTTCAATACCTAAAGCAGCCAGGTCATAACCATTGTAACGCAACATAGTTGAGGTTCCCCAACGTTACATAAAAGACTGAATGAAATATGGTCAAAGACCATACCCTGACTTAAGGTTGTTCGATAGTTCATATGTTTGAGAAGGACCTCAAGTAAAAAGGAGGCAATGACTAATATTAAATGTAAAAGAGCCAGACCAATGAATGATTGGATGTAATGAAATGTTTGTTTTGTACTGTGACATGTTAAGGTCTACAGAATATTTATATTGTATGTTGAATGTGTTAAAAATGAAATGACGTTGTTTGATAATAATACTTACTCAATAATAATGTTTATATTTTATATTAGATTTGTTTTTATACAGCACAATATAGTTACCAATGTTAGGCACGGTACTAAGTTGTCAGTATTGTATAAAATTGAAAGATACTGTTGATCTAATTAATGTTTATAAACTGGATCAGGAGTGTGACCAGTGTTTCAAGTCTAACAAGTAGTTCTGACAATTATGTCATAAATTAATAAAGGGTTCCAGAACCAATTGATTAATGTAAAAACAAATAACCACCAGTAAATTAAAATTCATGTAATTAACTATGTAATCAATAATTAATTGTACAGTAGGTCAGGTAAAAAAGAAAATTAAGTTAAAAACCAAATAATGTTATAATGGTTGTAAATGAATCTATAGGCCTAAATTCCATATTAGTGAAAGGAAATTAATACCTTTTTAGTAAACCCAGTCCAACGAAACTCTAGTAAAACATTTACTGTTTAATAAGGAAGGTTAGGGGAGAATTTTATGTGATTCAATATTAATCCAAGCATGGAGTATTTTATTGGAAAGGAGTAGTAATATTCTATAATGCCGGCTCAAGGATATATAGAAAACATGGTTGTTAAGGGCAACTGATTTTTTAGTAACTTGTTGATTTTGAATAGATGGTACTGATTGTTACAAGCTATTAGGTTGAGATGAACCGATATATTTAAAAATATATGAATAAATATAAAGAAAATATATATCCTAATTGAAAAAGCATTTTTGCAAAACAATTATACTGGAATGTTAATGAATCATACAAATTAAATAACCCTATAAATTATCAATGAATACAATAAAAAAGAACTGAAAGCGTCTCACCTCATTCACTAAACAATTCCGCTGAATTTGGTATCAAACCAATTCATGCTATAAATTGAAGACCAATAAAGAGTTGAAGTCTGAATTAACGGAAATATTTGGAAATACAGAAGATTCGGTTGACGAAATAACCTTCATTGACAGTGGAAGCTGAGATCCTAAGTCCAGTTCGTTGGGACCAAGAATTGTGAAGACGCAAAAGAAGACTCGAAGCACCAGAGTTCCCGTGGGATTACCATCATCCATTCATTGAAGACCAGAGCAGTTTTACTGGGTGAAGACGATATAACCTGCATTTTGATCGTAGTTGACAAACATTCACCGCCTAATGAAGCTTTCGCCGCTTGGGTAAAAAAACAAATTATTTTCATATCATTGTATTTTAAGTAAATAATTTTATTCTTTTTGTAAATTGAACAACCTTAATTATGCGTTTTACCTGGCCTTACTAATGGTTCAAAGAACTACACGAACCCAGGTATAAGAATTATTTGTCATTATTTTCAAAGTATATATGTTTTTCTTTTTAGAATTCGAATAATTAAGAATCGATACATGTTGGGATAGTCGATTGTATTGTCTTATTGTTTGTCTGAGACAACGTAACTGGTTAAATACCAGAGAAAAATAAATAAAGTACATTTGTTGTATGAGATAACGTTTTAATCATTGCAGAGAAAATAATATATGTAATTGGCGTAATAATTTATTAACAGATTGATACAAACACTCAGAATAACTAACCTATACGCACACTTATTTATAATAACAGCGCTCCAAGTTTGCAGCTGGTGAGACGGGAGATTGCTGAACTAACGGGTTCTGCCATACTAAATTTGAATGAAATTTTTATCGTTGAGGGACTAGGGTTGAGACAAAAACCACTTACATTCAGTAAATACTCCATATATATTGCTCATATTAAATAACCACTGAGAATTAAATTAAGTCTACAGAATACTACCATTATAAATTCAGAAATATAATTCTAAGTTTGTGGACTTAATAATCTGTGTTCTGAGGGTTTCACTGGTCACAACCGCAAGGTATATTAGTTAATAACATATTAATTAAACCAGGTAACAGCATTTTAATTGTTACGAATCGCCACCTACAACGTACTACTTGGCGTTTGTTACACCGGAGTCTCTTATAACTAATTACACTCATAGACAAGATCTCTTTATAATTTGACGTCTCCAGCTGGTATCATACATTATTACATATGTCCTCACATAATTAACAAGCAGTTCGTTACTAAATTGATTACAACAGTGGGGTTTGAATAAGACGGACATTTTCGCTAGCACCGGCACATATTAGTCTCTTTACAAATTGGCACATAACAACGTGGAACTTATTTAAACACGTACTCGACACATTCTATATATTTTATTTTGTTACAAATTGCCGCCTGCAACGTGGGGCTTAAACGAAAACGAGGACGTCCATTAGTCTCTTTCTTTACAAATTGACGCTCGCAACGTGAGGCATCATCGTCGCATCTTAACACCTAATTATCTCTCTCTCTTTACAAATTGGCGCTCAACGAGTGGGCTTTAGTTAAGTAAAAACTCATATTATTTGTTACTTAACTTGAGCAGGCAACCATTAGAGGCACAGGAATGCATACGAGAGCTCTTACGAAAAGAATGGAGAAGGAACAAGAGACAGAAGAAGATAGGAGGGAAGAAGAAATCGAAATAGTTAGGGATACGGAAACGGAAATAGTGGAAGAGGATGCCCAAGGGGACCAACCAGAAAAAGCGGAAGCCAGAAGAGAACCAGATTGGCAAGAAATTATGAGGATGATGATGGAGAAAATTGATAGCATTAAGGAAAGCAATAAACAAACAATAGATGAAAATTTTAGAAAACAGGAGGAAAACTCAAAGCAAACTACAGAAAAGATAGAAAATAAAATAGACAGTATCAAAGAAGATAATAGACAAACTAATGAGAGTTTAAGACAAACTAATGAAAAAATAGACAGTATAAACGAAAGGTCAGAAAAGCTGGAAAATAAAATAGACAGTATTAAGGAAAGTACTAGTGAACTTTTGAGACAAACCATAAATGAAAATAATGAACAGTTGAAGGCCGATTTTAGACAAATCAATGAGAAGCTGGAAAATAAAATAGACAGTATTAATGAGAACTCAAGAAAACAAAACGAAATTTTGAGCGAAAATTTAATCAAGCAGATGAATGAAAAGTTTGACAAGAATGACGAGAATTTGAGACAGATTCAAGACGATAACAAAATAATGAACGAAAAACTTGAGGAAAACAATAAACAAATGAAAGCAGATCTTGAGAAAATCAATGAGGATAACCTTATACGAATCGATGAGAGAATTGAACATTCTAACCAGGAAATAAGGGAAAATGTTGAAAAACAGAATGAAGTATTAAGACAAGTTATCAATAAGGAAATTGAGGACGCTAGTGAGGCAATCAGCCAGAAGGTAGTTAAGAACGACAGCGAAAGAAAACAGGAGATCGCGGAAACAAATAGAAAACTGAAAGCAACCGATGAAGTTATTACACGAAATAGAGCTGAACTAGAGGTCAAGCTAGGCCATATAGAAGAAGAAAACCGAATTCAAGTGGAATCAATACGAACTGATTGCGGAAACCAGCATCGAAATTTAGATACGATCATGAACGAAGTACAGGAGCAAGGACAACGTAACCAGGATAGAATCGAGAACCTACAACGGTCAGTTGACAACCGATCGATCACTGTCCCATATACACAACATATAGACGACCGGGAGACCATCAACTTTAAGACATACAGGAGAAATCCAATGGAATTCTTGGAACGGGTCGGCGAACAAATTATGAGAACCGGTGAAAACAGGTGGCCAATAATTCGTCGTTATTTAGACGATCATTTTAAAGAAACTTATGATAACTGGTGGACAGCCACCAGGCACGAGATACGAAGCTACGAAGAATTTAAAATAGCTTTTAAAGCCAGATACTGGTCAGACGCCACCCAGAACGTAGTGAGGGAGAGCATCAGTTATGGAAGATATGACGCCAGCAGGGGAACAACACTTACCGCCTACTTCCTGGGAAAAGTATGTTTGGCAAGACATCTTGAACCAAAAATCCCAGAGGAAATTCTCGTCACCAGGTTAGCATATCACTATGATAACGGTATATCAATAGCACGATCGGGTGGACAAATAAAAACTATACAGGCCATGTCAACGCTATTAGAAGAGCACGAGCGTGAAGTACACTATCGAAGGAGTCGTCAGAGAAACGACCAGTACGGGAACAGGGATTTCCCAGACTATAACAATAGAAACAATAACCATAACAGTCATGAGGCGAATAACCGGACGAACTATAATGGCAGGCCTGGTAATTATGGTAATGAGGCGTACCAACGGCAAAATAACAACAACAGCCCAAGGAACAACGGAAACAATTACGGGAATAGACAGAGTATTCCGAACAACCAATATAACCGGTCATATAACCCAAATTACCAGAATCGGAACACGAACAACCGAAATTATGATAACAGTAACCGTAACCCGAATAACCAAAACCATAACTACAGAAGAGTTAATTATGTGGGGGCGTACGACAATTATAACGGGAGGACATACTACCAAGGACGTCGAAGTTTTGATAGGGACACCGATTGGAACCAGTACAGTAATAACGATCGAAGGGAGACTAGAACTAATAGGGGCAGAAGTCGGAGTCAGGAGGACTACCGCCGGGTTAACTACTAAGAGGATCGTCCATTACGGGTTTCCAGACCAATGGTGAATTTTATAAGGGCCGAAGAGAATGGTCCAAGGAATG
The DNA here is from genome assembly GCA_034769895.1 of Magicicada septendecula. NCBI lineage: Eukaryota > Metazoa > Arthropoda > Insecta > Hemiptera > Cicadidae > Magicicada > Magicicada septendecula. The sequence goes on along the minus strand of CM068371.1, from coordinate 62,038,976 downwards.
ATCAACACCAAGGGGAGAATGATAATGAGTGTTTACAACGGAGCAATAGCATCGGAGAATCCAGATCCGGAAGCGAGAACCAAAGAAGGGACGATCCATCTAGGAATGTCCGAATAATTTATAATCAACAGAACCCACCAGAACGCTGGATTCCCCTAAGAGGAGATGGCCACCAACCCAGTACATCCCAGGATGTAAGACAAGAAATAAATGAAGAAGAAGCCACGGCCGACAGATGGAATACATAAAGAGAAAAAAAAAACCACAAAATTCTAAAAGTATGTAAGGACAACTTACTCATGTTATTTCGAACAATACAATTTAAAATGAAGAAACTAAAAAACCCAAAATTCCAAAGGATGTAAGAACAACTTACTCATAATTATTCAGAAACAGTATGATTTAAAATAAAGAGAATAAATACCCCAAAATTCAAAAAATGAAGTAAGCTCAACTTACAAACAAGTATCTAAGAAAACAATTTATGAATTATATAAGAAAGAGAATTTTGAAGATAAAAAGAACAACCAAAGTCGAAAAATAAGTAAGAACACCTTACTATACAATTTAGAAGAAATTGATTTAAACTGATATGAAAGAAGAAAAATATTTTACACTAATTCAACCTAATAAAAATCATCAAAACCAGAAGACGAAATGAGTTTATCTGATATAATATAATAGCGAGAAATATAATTTTGAATGTAAAAGAAATAATAATGATTGTGCCAGAAGAATATAGCTACATAATGTAATGTATAGTACTGACCAAAATCTCATAACCAGCTGTATTGATCACAAAGGAATATGAGCCAATGAAGACAAGAGAATGAAGAAGCCAAAATGGAACCATCAAAAGGATCACAAGAAAAGAAAAAAAAAAACTAATGGTTAAGAATTATCCGTAAACAAAACCCAATTAATAAATGTCAATAAAATAGCCAAGTATTGGAGAGAAAAAGTGTATAATAGAAGGAAGAATTAATATGATGAAATAATATGATCTGAGTTAAAGTACAGTGAATAATCCCTAGAATATGATTATTATTTATTATTTTATTGAAGGTCACATGATGACTACCTTACGAGGTTTATTAATGAAGATTGACTGTAGAATATTCCAGCAATCATTTGACTGGGCAGAGATGATGTTCCTCTGATCCCAGAAAGTATGTAACGGACGACGGTAATTGGTTAGCCGATAGAGCACCACCGATTCGATTCCAGTTATAATGTTAGGGAGGTTTAGGAAAATTAAATATTAGAGGGAAAACTCACAAATAAATATAGAGAATTAAATAAAACCAGATCCAAAATGTATAATTAATGAAGAATGTCACAAGAATGATTATAGAAATAAGATTTAAACTTGGGAAATAATTGACTTTAAGAAGGAACGAAGAAATGATAATAAAATAACGAATAATAGGGAAATATAAAAGTACTATAAATAGGAAACCAATTGACCAGATACAAATTAGAAGTTTATTTCTTGCTAAACTTTGTTTATACCAAAATAAACTTATTTCGAAGGGGGGGGGTGTTATGTAACGCAACATAGTTGAGGTTCCCCAACGTTACATAAAAGACTGAATGAAATATGGTCAAAGACCATACCCTGACTTAAGGTTGTTCGATAGTTCATATGTTTGAGAAGGACCTCAAGTAAAAAGGAGGCAATGACTAATATTAAATGTAAAAGAGCCAGACCAATGAATGATTGGATGTAATGAAATGTTTGTTTTGTACTGTGACATGTTAAGGTCTACAGAATATTTATATTGTATGTTGAATGTGTTAAAAATGAAATGACGTTGTTTGATAATAATACTTACTCAATAATTATGTTTATATTTTATATTAGATTTGTTTTTATACAGCACAATATAGTTACCAATGTTAGGCACGGTACTAAGTTGTCAGTATTGTATAAAATTGAAAGATACTGTTGTTCTAATTAATGTTTATAAACTGGATAAGGAGTATGACCAGTGTTTCAAGTCTAACAAGTAGTTCTGACAATTATGTCATCAATTAATAAAGGGTTCCAGAACCAATTGATTAATGTAAAAACAAATAACCACCAGTAAATTAAAATTCATGTAATTAACTATGTAATCAACAATTAATTGTACAGTAGGTCAGGTAAAAAGAAAATTAAGTTAAAAACCAAATAATGTTATAATGGTTGTAAATGAATCTATAGGCCTAAATTCCATATTAGTGAAAGGAAATTAATACCTTTTTAGTAAACCCAGTCCAACGAAACTCTAGTAAAACATTTACTGTTTAATAAGGAAGGTTAGGGGAGAATTTTATGTGATTCAATATTAATCCAAGCATGGAGTATTTTATTGGAAAGGAGTAGTAATATTCTATAATGCCGGCTCAAGGATATATAGAAAACCTGGTTGTTAAGGCAACTGATTTTTAGTAACTTGTTGATTTTGAATGGATGGTACTGATTGTTACAAGCTATTAGGTTGAAATGAACCGATATATTTAAAATATATGAATAAATATAAAAAAAATATATATCCAAATTGAAAAAAAAAACATTTTGCAAAACAATTATACTTAATTTTGCAATGAATCATACAGATTAAATAACCCTATAAATTATCAATGAATACCATAAAAAAGAACTGAAAGCGTCTCACCTCATTCACTAAACAATTCCGCTGAATTTGGTATCAAACCAATTCATGCTATAAATTGAAGACCAATAAAGAGTTGAAGTCTGAATTAACGGAAATATTTGGAAATACAGAAGATTCGGTTGACGAAATAACCTTCATTGACAGTGGAAGCTGAGATCCTAAGTCCAGTTCGTTGGGACCAAGAATTGTGAAGACGCAAAAGAAGACTCGAAGCACCAGAGTTCCCGTGGGATTACCATCATCCATTCATTGAAGACCAGAGCAGTTTTACTGGGTGAAGACGATATAACCTGCATTTTGATCGTAGTTGACAAACATTCACCGCCTAATGAAGCTTTCGCCGCTTGAGTAAAAAAACAAATTATTTTCATATCATTGTATTTTAAGTAAATAATTTTATTCTTTTTGTAAATTGAACAACCTTAATTATGCGTTTTACCTGGCCTTACTAATGGTTCAAAGAACTACACGAATCCTGGTATAAGAATTATTTGTCATTATTTTCAAAGTATATATGTTTTTCTTTTTAGAATTCGAATAATTAAGAATCGATACATGTTGGGATAGTCGACTGTATTGTCTTATTGTTTGTCTGAGACAACGTAACTGGTTAAATACCAGAGAAAAATAAATAAAGTACATTTGTTGTATGAGATAACGTTTTAATCATTGCAGAGAAAATAATATATGTAATTGGCGTAATAATTTATTAACAGATTGATACAAACACTCAGAATAACTAACCTATACGCACACTTATTTATAATAACAGCGCTCCAAGTTTGCAGCTGGTGAGACGGGAGATTGCTGAACTAACGGGTTCTGCCATACTAAATTTGAATGAAATTTTTATCGTTGAGGGACTAGGGTTGAGACAAAAACCACTTACATTCAGTAAATACTCCATATATATTGCTCATATTAAATAACCACTGAGAATTAAATTAAGTCTACAGAATACTACCATTATAAATTCAGAAATATAATTCTAAGTTTGTGGACTTAATAATCTGTGTTCTGAGGGTTTCACTGGTCACAACCGCAAGGTATATTAGTTAATAACATATTAATTAAACCAGGTAACAGCATTTTAATTGTTACGAATCGCCACCTACAACGTACTACTTGGCGTTTGTTACACCGGAGTCTCTTATAACTAATTACACTCATAGACAAGATCTCTTTATAATTTGACGTCTCCAGCTGGTATCATACATTATTACATATGTCCTCACATAATTAACAAGCAGTTCGTTACTAAATTGATTACAACAGTGGGGTTTGAATAAGACGGACATTTTCGCTAGCACCGGCACATATTAGTCTCTTTACAAATTGGCACATAACAACGTGGAACTTATTTAAACACGTACTCGACACATCCTATATATTGTTCTTTCTTTACACCATATACTAAAGTATTTAAAACTGTCCATTCATTGGGTTTATATTCAACCTCCATCATCAAAAATTAGTCTTTTCTGCACATAACACTTTTCAATTTCATTGATACACAACATATGGCTATCATTTGTGTAATAACCCTTATCAACATAATATTTCATACCATTATTACCTACTGATTCATAAAACCGGTCTACATTTGTGATTTCAATTCTGTCTCCGTAAGTGTTTTTATTCAACATCAAGTAATTTATTTTCTCATCATATTCATTTACTATACTCATTACAGCATCAGGCAAATTATTATTATTTATGCAGGTATCATCAAAATAATTATCAATCTCTATTTTACAAGGTAAGTCAATTTGTTCCTCTCTCTCAATGCATAAACTCTGTACTAATATTTCATAATCTCTGTTCATCTTAAATATTTCTGTTTCTCTCTCTCTATTTCTCTCATCACAATATTTCTCACAACATTTCACATTCTCTCTCTCACTCCATGCAGAGGGTACCACTTTGTTACTACAACATCTGGCTTTACCAGATAAACACAAATAATTTCTTTGACATTTTAAAGACCTTTTGTCTTCTACAAAAACTAGCGAGGAACCTTTGTCCTCCAACAATACTGGTGAAGCTTTTTCTTCACCTGTCTCACAAGAAAAATTTGCCCTCTTTTTATACTCTCCATTTAAACTGTCTTCACGCTCTCTCTCATTCTCATCGGCATTTGCTAACAGCACTTCATTACTAAACTCTACTTCAACAAAATCTCTCTTATCACTCTCAACATTAATCTCCTTGTTCTCTACTACCACGTTTTTACACATATCATTATAATTCTCATTTGTTTTACATTCAAAATTTTCATTTACCTCCTGTATTTGTTTATCGATTTTTTCTGCTATGCTACTCTCTATTTCATCAATTCTGTTATTCATATTTTTTAATGAATGACTCAATGTTTCATTTAATTCATATTTCAATTTGTTAAAGTTACTCTCACACTTAATTTTTACTTCATTAATCTCAATTTTGAGTTCATCAAATTTATTATTTTGTTCGTTAAATTTGACATTGAGATTACTATTATTAACATCGAATCTATTATTAATCAGATTCAATAAGTCATTTAATGACAACTCTTTTTCTCTTGTTTTAGTTGCTACGGGAGTAGAATTCGCTCCCGGCTCATTAATCACTACAGATTGCATTAAATTACTTTCGTCTAAATTTCATCTACTCGGCTTGGAGTCGTCTCCAGCCCCGAATCATTTGCTACCACTGATTCACTAGTTTCCATCTTTGTCAATTAATTTGACTACGCAATAAACTGTCTACACAATTAAAAATTTCTTAAATTAACTATATCAAACTTCATTAAACATTTATATTTTTGGCAAACACGCCCTCACTTCCCAAATAACCTGTTCTGCAGCTTAATTAGGTCTGGCGACTGTAATAAAAATTACACTCGCCGTCCCTGTTCGGGCGCCAATGAAACAATATATTATAATTCAAATTAATATTTAACTTTTATCTTACCTTGGGGTTCTCTTCCAAAGTCGTACAGACGAAAAAATCAGCTGCAGACAAGGTTATCTGAGGTTAAGTTGCGAAATAATTACGCTAGCACAAATTTTGTGGATTCTACTGAATTTGCTTTCTTTTATTGAACTGAACTATTTCCTTTTACTTTGACTTTACTACAATTTTCATAATAAAACAAGAATACATGGGCATTTAATCATTCAATATAAACTAATGACAATAACTTAATAATAACTTTAATTCAGTAGCCAGCACTTTACATCACTCTCTCTCTCTCATACTGTTTTAATTCCCTTACTCAGATCTCATTAATAAAATGTTTTAATTTGGACTTATTGAATTGTATTTTAGAATGGTTCTGGTTTTTGTTAATAAAATGTTCAGTACATATTACCCATCCGTTGTAGGTTCCTGTAGTTAGTCATACACTCGTATCGTTCTACCGCACTCACGTAACTGTTTTAGTTTAACTTATTATGTCGTTATTTACTTACTTCACCTCCTTACTTTAAAATGTATATGTTGATATATTTTTTATATAGCCGGCTGGCTTTTAAGATTCGCCCGGGCACTTAGAATTTTAACGGTCGCGCGACCATAAGTTGCAAAGTTACAATGAAACTGTTTTTGTGTTTTTATTAGATAGGCCCTTTTGCTTTAGGCCTATCTTGCACGCCCGAGGCCACTATTTTCAATTAACGAACTGTACTGTATGCTGCTGCTTACTACTGTTGGCTGTTGCTTCTGTGGTGACAATCTGCATACTGTAATTCACAAAAGCCTGCTGCTGGGGCAATTACGCAATACGTCTAGTCTAGTTGTCTAGACATCATTGTTTATGCTAACAGTGTGTTACTCTGAGGCACCTCACAGGTGAAAGCTAACAATTGAAAATTAAAACTGATTTGATCTATATCTATAAAAATGAATGTTTCTTTCTTTCTTTGTCCCGTATGCGTTCCTATACCATTCTCCTCCTTGAAACTTCGGTGAGTTGTTGTGCGCACGCCCGCGAAGGTTTATGAATTTTTTCAATGGGGCCCTTTGGGGGGTTCTTGGGGTCTTCCACATCTCCTCCTAAACCACTGGACCGATTTCAACCAAACTTGGCACAAATATTTTATGCAACGGGAGAACCAACATAGGGTAGGTGTTTTTTCGATGGGGTCCTTTGGGGTCTTCCACATCTTCTCCTAAACCACTGGACCGATTTCAACCAAACTTGGCACAAATATTTTACGCAACGGGGGAACCAACATAGGATAGGTGTTTTTTTCGACGGGGTCCTTTGGGGGGTCCTTAGGGGTCTTCCACATCTCCTCCTAAACCACTGGACCGATTTCAACCAAACTTGGCACAAATATTTTACGCAACGGGAGAACCAACATAGGATATGTGTTTTTTCGATATGATCCTTCGGGGGTCCTTTGGGGTTTTTCACATCTCCTCCTAAACCACTGGACCGATTTCAACCAAACTTGGCACAAATATTTTATGCAACGGGAGAACAAACATAGGACAGGTGTTTTTTCGATACGATCCTCTGGGGGGTCCTTTGGAGTCTTAAAAAACTAACTTATTAGATCTGGTTACTATGGCAACCCAGTGGAATAGATTCTGTTCTAAATATAGTATCGCATTAAATTGAAGACCACGCGAACGAAGTCTTTATATATTATATATATACAAACACTTTCTTCCTTTGAGTGGCATTGCAACGCATGCCGGGTACTCGCTAGTATAAAATAAAATTGAAACTGGGGTAGCACACAATTCTGTACTGTTACATGTGTGGTAAACAATAACAGGATATTGTTATTGACAAAAATTTGTAAATAAAATTGTATTGGTGTTAAATGTAGTGTGTTAAGGTTATGTTTATATTCTGGTAGTGCCTCAGCTGATATGTGGTTGACATGTACTTTGTGTGACTAATGTTTATAGTTACTGTGTTGGTAATGACAATAATATTTTATTTTGATGCACCATTGCCATAAATGAATTTTATTATGAAATAAAATAAATACAAGATCTAATTAAATGGAGGTAATTTGTTTTGGACAAGGTAATTAAAGTAACTTAAATTGTTTTGATTGGAGTCAGATTAAATTAATTTAAAATGTGAATTTTAGTAATGAATTTAAATTTATTTTGATTTGAATTGTAAAATAAATGGTAACTGATTAAAACAAAATGATAAAAATATTTATTCAAATTGAAAATTGAAGCTAAAGTGGTCATATTTGTAAACTCTATTTAAATTCAAAAAGGAAATGTTTGTGTCAATACCATCTGGGTAATGTTTATGTTGAGATAAGGTATTTATGAAAAACCTATATTGTAAGTTTAATTGTAGATTCCCCATTTAAATGCGGTCACGGCCTCACGAAACCGTGACCGTGGAGTAGTTAATTTATAGCAAGACATGAATAAAATTGTTGTAATCGGATCATGGTTTGTTTTTGTCAACCTGGTGTATTGTGAATGTTAATTGGGGGTAGTTTAGGGGAATCTACTACAAAAATTTTATATCCAAGGCTAGGCACCGAAAGAGGTGATAGACCGCCCAAGGGCTCATTAATAATTACTGAAGTAGGATTACTGTTACTAAACAGACCAGCCATACCGAAGCAAGGACGGGGTGAAATAAAAGAAAAACAATGTTCACCCCTTCTGCCTCAGACCTTGTGGAGGCAACTGGGCGCTACAGTCCAGGGGGGGGGGTAATAGTGTGTGTGGAAGGGTGCTGGCCATGTTACTACCAGGGCATAAAATGAAATGTTTGTGCAACCATGTTAATACCAAAATCGGCATACCCGTGAGGTAACTTGCACAATTGTAACAGGGGTTAAGGGAAAAAAGGGGGGTGGGGGTGGAGGGGTAAAAAAATGGTATTTTGCCATTGTAAGTTGGTAAACAATGTATTCTTGTGTATGTAACATGTATTTTACTTTCTTGGATTTCGTTGTCCATGACGTGTCCGTTACTTAACTAAATACAACTATTATATTAACGACTCAGGACACAACTAGTCGTTAATATAATAGTTGTATTATGTATTTTACAATAATGTTGTTATTATTTACTTTGTGTTGTAAGATTTTGGTGGGGAATAGTGTTTTGTGAGGGGAGAAAATTAACATTATATAATTTGTATGGGATTTACATGTATTAGATGTAAGTATACAGTAAGTTTATATTGCTATGTGGACATCGTATTGTATGTAGTCCAGTTACAGGGTTATTTGAAATTAAGGTAAAATGTTTAAAACATAGAAATCTTGGTAATCAATGTAATTAAATTAATTTGAGGTAATTATGTACATTCAAAGGGGAAATATTTGTTATAATGTAACAATGGGAATGTTTATTATGTTGTATTATGTTTAAGAGTGAACCGTAAAGGGTTGAATTGATTATTAGGTAATTGTATATGAATGTAGAACAGAGGTATTTGTATATTAACAAATTAGATAAGAAACCAGTACTTTGTTAACGACTAACCGGTACAACTAAGAGGAGACAAATCGGTGGAGGATATGGAGTAATGGAAGGCCGTTTATTGATATTTTGATTGAACGTTTCAGAGTCAGGTGATACTGTGGTGATGTGCGTGTCTGATTTTATGGTGTTGGGATCTCGAGCAAGAAGTCCAGTAAGGTCGGATAGGTGCAGCCACAGCCACCGGACTAGGGGGGTGAGTACCCATGATTTGAGTAAAGATTTAAGGGGGGTTGTGGTGCTATATCCTCACTGATCCTCTTAGGTTTTATGCAATGATAGTTTTTATGCTTCGGCATAAAACCTTTCATTGGGGGGGGGGGTATTGTAACGGTACAGAATTGGGTGAGAAAGAATGTTAAGAAATACTAATTAAAACAGTGTACAATAGCGTGGAACGAAAATGGCCTTTTTTTATTTTTTTTTTTTTTAGTTTTGTAATAGTGGGGAAAAGTTGCCTTTTAGGTTCAAAAAGAAGAAACAAAAATTTGGTTGCTATACTACAACACCTTGAGGTGCCGCAAAGAGCTTAAAGTTTGTAAAAAAATTAAAAAAATTGAAAAATTATAAACTTTGATAAATTATTTTTTATGGTTTTCTCGTACATATAATGTTACAAAAGATAGTTGTAAATACATATATAAGCATTAGAATTGGAAAAAATGATTAATTACAAAATATAATAATAATAAAAAAATATTTTTTAATGTCAAAAAGTTTGTATTTTTGCTAATTTTGAAACTTTTGCGAACATTTTGGTTATTACAAATAGTAGTAAATAAGGTTGAAATAAAAGCTCATCAAATCAACTATATATTTTTTTATTAGAGCACACGTAAAAAAATATCATAATACACTTTTAAAGACACTGAAAGTTCATTTTTTATGATTTAAAAAGCCCTTAATAATTACAAATGTTACAGCTGCAAAATGTTTGTTTCTACTTCATTGACACATTAAACTGTTTTTTTTGTATCAAATTTTGGCATGTTCTCACGTGAGTCAATTTTTGGTCTTATATATCCTTCTCTTGCGATTGAACCACAGACATTTTGAGCCGATTCGGTCACCAGTTTCACAGCTCTTTCCACTGCTTGCGTGTGACAAGGAAGCCGGGGAAAGTCGATAAGCGGGTCCACTTTACTATTTGGTTGAGCTTCAGATGTCTTTGAGAGAGTCAATGGAAACATGTTTTACCAAGGGGGGGGGTCAGTTACGTCATTTTCAGCCCATGAGATCATGTCGATGTAATCCTTTGCGTCAAAGTTTATCTTTGGAACTTTAAACTTCCTGACTCCGCCTCTACTTTCTGTTCTTGCTTTTAAAACACGTCGTAAACCAAGTTCTCTTACATTTTTGCGCTCATCACATAGCATGGACAAAAGGAGATTTTCTGCAGCAGCAAAGTACCCATTTCTTTGAATAACCGGGTGTAGAATGTTCTTGAAATCATCAGAGAGATAGCGTGGATAAGCTTAAACATAAGTTTGGAACCATAAGTACATGAAGGTTTTAACTTAATGTTAAACTACACAGGTGCATACACTTTCACAATGTACTCAGCCAGAGTCTTAAGGTTTTCAGTTGGATTTTCAGTTGCCACATACAATCTAAGTATACGGTTTGCTAATGTAAGCCACCTGGAGTGAGCAAGTTTTCCAGGGTTTCTTAAAGATAAATCTAGTGAGCAATTTCCACTTGATACAGCGATACACATATCCAATAACTACTTCTGATCTGTATTTAAATCATTTACGTTCTCCAAAAGAGGAAGGTTATTTTCAATTGGCAAGAAAGTAACCACAGGAAGATTAGCACAGTTTTCCAGCTGCTGACCTATTTCGCCTTTAAACTCATTGGGTCCCTTCGTTTTACCATCTAAATGACAAAAAAGATGTCGCAAAGGTAGCTTATTTCCTGTTTTTATCTTTCTATTTATATTAAAACGCCTATTTGAAACTTTTTATTGCATAATCGAGACACGTAAAATTCTTTGAAAAAGTTACAAAAAGTGTTTTTATAAAACTTTACCGCTCTTGCGGCACCTCAAGACATAATCCAAAAAGTTAAAAAAAAATTGTATGTCTTTTTTGATACAAAAACTGCTTTTTTGACAGTATTTGAAATAAAAAAAAATTTTGACAACTTCTTAAAAAAACTTAAAAATGTAGCGAAAATTGCAATTTTATGAAAATTTATCGTCCTTGCGGCACCTCAAGACGTGCTCCAATATTTTTCATATCTTTTTTTTATCTTATCTACACCAAAAGGCAACTTTTCCGCGCTATTACAAATTAAAAATCCAAACTTGATTTTTTCGTTCCACCCTAGTGTACAACCTCTTGCATACAATGTTATGAGAGACCAGTCTGTTTATGTCTAGACAGTTCATCTAGACGAATTACATAATCACTTGCAACCCAGGCTATCTGTGAATTACGGAAAAAATACGTAATTACCACAAGCCAGGAGGCAACAGTCAGTCGTCGTTGGACCAGTCAAGTAGACACAGCAGAGCCGTGCGGGCAGTAAAGGAGCGCATGGTTCCAGTAACCAGTAAACAGTGTGCGAGTAAGTTACGTCGGCTGACAAAATTAATATTTTAAAGGTGATAAAACAGTAAAATAATGTATAACACAGAGAACAATTCAAACGAGTGTGCAAAATAAACTTTCAAACATTTTTAAGCTACTTTCGGGGTGTTTGGTGGGAAAAGTGATAACAACTGGACAAGTCTACAAGAAGGCTGAGTACCAATATAATCAATTTCTATTTTAAACTCAGCAACAGCATTTAAATTCATATATATGGGGATGTCCCCAACCATTATGAGATCTCAATAAAGGGGCAAAAAAAAAACATGTAAAGCAGAGAGAGAGAGAGAGAGAGTGCATAGTTATAGAGTCAAAGTGCTGGTTGACTAGTAGACATTAAATTAATTAATCTTGTAATAGCCTTCAAGAAGAAGTAAATTTTATATTTTTTGGAAGTTTGTTTGGAAGTGTTGGGAGGTCAAGGACATTAAAAAATAGACTGAGAAAAAGTATTAATTAAAATAGAAATTGGGAAATAATTTTGTTTAATAAAAGAAAACTAATTTGTTAGAATTCAAAAAACTGTGTTAGCGTAATTATTTTGCAACTCACACCTAAATATTCACTCTGCAACTGTTTCGTCTATAAGACCCTGGAGGTGAACCCGAAGGTAAGAAAAAGTTATAAATTCTTAAATCTTGGTTAACACTTTATTTGAGCAGAAATTATTATTGTCACAACACAACCAAAGCGGATTTCACTGACACTTTAACACCAGCATAATAGTGAAGAAACTAAATTAAAGAACAGTTAACTATTAGTGTAATTAACTTTATTTGCAAACTTAGTTTCAAAATATTTGACAACACATTATATGTGAGCCAGAGCGGCCATCTTTAAATTCCCAAGGAACTCTGGGTACAAGATTGCTTTGGCCATATTCAGAAATCAAAATTTATAATTATTTTTTGTTGTGTTCTATTTAATGTTAAGACTTATTATTTTAGTATATAAGAATTATTTATTTGTAATGTATGATACTTCTTGTGGCATTTTGGAACTTTAATAACAGTCAAAAGGACCACAAACTGAGTAAAGATATACGAAAGAAACACAGAATTGAACTGGGAGCAATAATCGATATTGATGTTGAGACATCGATCTATAATTCAACAAAATTGTATTTAATAAAAATAAACGAATTAATTTTCTTAATCCTTGATAAAACTGTCTTTTATTTTGGATTAAAAGAAAAAATAAAAGAACTTTAATTATTTTAAAGAAGAGTTGAGGAGTTACGAATAATTAAATAAGAGACGACTCCAGATAATTTACGGTAAGTGGACTAAAATAGAAGACGGACCCAGCGCTCATAATAAGATTTAACCATTTAAAAAGGACAACTGAAAGAGTGTCAACTAATTTCCACTGCATTAAATAATAAAAATATTAATTATAAACATCATTTAGGATAAGAGGCATGAAGTAAAGTATAAAACCTTACTGACAATACTTTAGTACGACGGCTAGGCATTACCCCACTTGGCAATTAACGGATACGAACAAATTTAATTTTCAGATAAATCATTCACTCTTCACAACACTCAACTAGTGATTTGAATAAAACAAATTTTACTATGAACCGCAAATATTTATTAAAAAAATAATCAGTCATCATTCACGGTATAAATACAAGAATCACACATCAAATATTTATATTACAGATTGTTGTCTGCTACACGGGCTATACAATTAAACAAATATAAATAACATGATACGATGAGATAGGTCGAAGCTACGTTTTAACAATATTTTAAATTAAATTAAACTAAACACGACCAACACATCATCTTTAACTATAAAGTTACAGATTGGCGCTTCCGACGCAGAGCGTAAAACTAGTTTAACTTTAATTCATTGCAACTTACGAAAACTCAATATACCTTGTACGGTAACAAATAGAAATAATATTAACAAATAGAAGGAAGATAGAGTCTCAGACTCGTGTACATAACAATACACAAAGAGACAAACTGTAAACACAACTGTAAACTGTAAAGAGACAGCTGTTGACTAATACTATATGAATCCACTATATTTGCTACTGTAGAATCAATAAACTGTAAAAGTATTTACAAAATAATAAAATTATTTATGCCACGGTCAACTTTACACATTCCACTTAAATACTTTAAAAGATATGATTGTATAGTAGTGTTTTATTTAGTTTAATGACTTATGCTGAACCTCTTTAACATAGTCAAAGTAACCTCTTCTAAGCTATTTAAAGTAATTAATATTATCTCTTATTCTGAAAAATAACTGTCTTACAGGGTTATAGAATTCTCTTATGTGAAGTTACCAGTACTCATAAAATAGCTTTGAAAGACCAGGCTTTAATATGTTTACAAAATGCCTGTCTAGACGTTACTAAACTTCACTAGGATATTTTCTGAGCCTGTCAGTTGATTTCTCTAACTAATCTAACAGCAGGCCCTGAGACATATTTTGTAACTACTAATACATGTTCATTTGAATGAACATAATGTAAGCTTTCTATATTACAATACATAATTTATATGAACAAGAGAAGACTATCTACTAGCCAGCTGTAAATACTTAGAAATGTTTTATAACAGACAAACTATTATCATTTTATTATTATATACATACCACCAAAATCAGTAAAATTCCATTTTTTTAAATAATGAATAAGGCCTTTTCGAAATATTAAAATATCATCATCAGTTCATACACTGTAATGTTCCTGTTATGAATTAGTATGAATATACTAATTTCTTCTTATTAGTATGAATCATAGTATAACAAATATAACCAACAATATGGAAATAGTGGAAATAAACAATAATAAAAATGACATTATACAGTTAGAAAAATTATATATATACCTTCATAAAAAATATGACAAATTGATGAATCAACAGACAATATTTGAAAATGATCAATTATTTCAATACATATCTGGCTTGGTTTCACCCAATAATGATGGCAGTGGAAAGTTCAAAATGAAGTACAGTAAGAGGTAATAGACACAGTTAACAACAGTTATACATTTAAAGGAAAACATCATAACAGGAACATTAGAGTGTATGAACTGATGATGAAATTTTAATATTTCGAAAAGGCCTTATACATTATTTTAAAAAATGGAATTTTACTGATTTTGGTGGTATGTATATAATAATATTATAACAAGTCAGTGGCATAATGTTTGGCAAAATATTATCATTTTATTATCCACATCTATCAAAAACAGCTGCCTGGGCAAACCTGACAACACTGTTCATAACAAAGCAGAGAACTTGGAGATATACGATAGCAAAATGCGGATACCTAACACATCAGCAGCAATTCCACTACTGGTGTGTTCACAAATAAGGCAACATTGCTTACAACTGGCCTCACATTGCTGTGACAACATTATGATTGGTTATCATTAGTCTGTTAGGACACGCCTTCCACAATAGTCAGAACCAAATTCTTAAAAAATACAAAAGAATGGAAAACCATAACAGTTGATAAGACAGCCAGAATAATGCTACTGTTGATCTCATGCAACTGAAGTTAATCATCACCCATGTTCAAGACGTGCAGATGGTTGACAGTGAGAATAGCTACATGTGCCAGCTGCACCATCGAGATGACATTTACTTTACGACGTTCTATGTATGTCTCCATAAATATACTCATGTAACTGTGGCATCTTTAGCAACCCTTTTCTACTAAGACTCTCCAAAACATTTATACTGTCAATTTGATCTTTCCTTCTACTTCCCTACCTCTTTTCATATTTTCTTATTCTAACCTGTTCCTCATATTACTGTCTTTATGTCACAGTACTCTCTCATATTTTGTGATCTTTTTCTCTCCTGCAGGGTACCAATAATTATACTTATAAAATCTTCTGGCTAAATCTTCTGTATCAGCTTGTTCATTTATCAAACCAGTCTCTTACATTTATCAACATAATTCCTTTGTAAGTAACTCATTGAGTTTCCTGCACGTCTCCCAAGTGATATCTTAAAATAAATATACTGCAAGTAGGTTTATTTTCACCTGATGCACGTTTCACATAAAATTACTCTGTATCTTCAGAGGTTTGTTTAAATTGTAATTGAATGTTTACAACATAAATGATCCTTTCTCTAGTGCACCACAGTTTCTCATAATGATTTACTTTTTTTTTCATAATTTTGATTATGAACAGAATTATCACTATCAGTTATTTTCTCTATGTTAGCAGTCTTCATAACAACTTTGTCAAATTTTGTTGCTTCCCTGCTATATACACTTTTTCCTCGAACGAGGCCTTTCGGTTTTGCAACCATTATCAAGTTCTTCCTACAACAACCAACCTACTACAGTTGTTGTAGGAAGAACTTAATAATGGTTGCAAAACCGATAGGCCTCGTTCGAGGAAAAAGTGTATATAGCAGGGAAGCAACAAAATTTGACAAAAAATTATCACTGTTGCACACCACTATAGAACAATTATTCCGATTAGCGCTTTCAAGCTTCTCAGCTCATCGTCAGATTGGAAATATGATATTTCCAATGATAATTCATTCAGTGATAATTCTGTTCGTGATTAAAACCACTAACACAACTTTCTTAATTAATTTTGATTATGTTATATACAGTTCCTTCACTACACTTTTCCTACATGTTTTTTATTACATTTTTGCTAGATTACCTAGTACTATTTGCTTGGTGATTTGTACATATACTGCTTCTATTTCAACATTTTCATCAGGTTACTTTATTTCTTTAGTTCATTAAGCTTCACAGTTGCTGGTGCTTATATTTGAATTAACATTATTTCATTTCTTTATTAATCCATTCTTCCCTTACCCATCTACAACTGTTTTTAAAGTGTTCTATTTCTTGGACAACTGCTATTTACTGAAACCTTGAAACCTAAAATTCACAATTCTTGTCTCTTATCTTATCTAGACTTTATTTTATTTATGTCCTAAATATTTCATCTTTACAAGCTTTAGTCTTGTTTCCAGATCAGTCACTAACAGACTGTGGTCAGAGTCTGCATCTCCTGTACTTCTCTATGAGGTATCACATGATTATGTAATTTTGAAACAGGATGTTGATCCTGTTATGGTTTGCTCCCTCATAAAAATTAATTTCTTTTAATTTATTTTCATTTCGTCGACAATACAATTTTAGACTCGAGTGGCAGTAGTTTTAAACTTTACTTTAAACACTTTAGATATGTTGCCCAGCTTTCTGCGGGCTTGTTTATCTACGTCTGTTGAAATTTAATTACATAAAACTTTTGAGCTGCATGACCTGCAACATAATCTCTCATATTTAGTTCACAAAAAAATACAGATTGCAGCACTTTGGCATTTTACATTCCTTGTTTTACAAATAGGAATTATATGTTTTCACAGCCTTCTTTCTGTGTTAAATTATTGTTAAAATTTTTATGCAGAAAATTGTGAAGTTATTATTTATAAATATCTTTTACAATCATTTGTCAGGTGACTAGTTTGGATAAATAATTAATTTTAATTAGATTTTATGTAACATTTATAAATGCAAACGGACACAAACCTTTTATATAAAAAAATGCATTTTTTCCAATTAATTAAAAAGTATTAAACATCGTATTATTTCAAATTTGTGTGTCAATTTAAAAAGAAAGAATTGATCTTTTATGATATATACACATTTTAGTAAATGTTAACTAGTCTCCATAGAAAAAATTATGAAATACACAAAAAATTGGGTGCATCCAAATTGTTAACTCTCATTTTATAGTTTATAATTTATTTATATATTTCACTATCAGATATGTATTTATATCTGAACGATCTGAAGCCCCCTTTTAATGTCGTTAAAATTTGTTAATTTTATTTTAATTTCACTCGCAACACACTGTTGTCCAGTATTATCGCTAGACCATTTTATGCTTTTGCTTATCCCACATATATCACTTTATACTGCCTCATGTGAGGACTATGCCATTTTAGACCTTGAGGCCACATCATATTCAATTAATTTTGTGTCACGTCTGTGTTGACATTCTATAGTTTTCCACTGTTTGTATTCAACTAATTCCATATGTGTACTCATTGTTTTTTTTTGCCCCCCATATAGTCCCATTCAGGGATCTGAACATGGTGTTTCCAGAATACTTCTCATGGTCAATCATCTTGTATCTGAACATAAAAAAATAGCTAAGGATAAACACACACACACACACACACACACACACACACACACACACACACACACACACACACACACACACACACACACACACACACACACACACACACACACACACACACACACACACACACACACACCTTTACTTGAATGGTTCTCCATGAAAATCATTCGCGCAGAGAGCTCCATGAGCTCTACCACAAAGTTCATCTCGTTTGATAGGTGATTTTTTATTTTTATTTTAATACTTATAAAACACGTAACCCCAATTTTTGTACTATTTCATATCTATGGCTTACTGACGTATTTTATTCACCAAGAACAATTAACAACTGTTTTATAAGGTCTTCTTATATCATATTATAAATAGATAAGAGAATGGAACACATGGCAGAAAATATACATTACTTCACATGACTCATTATTTCAAGGTGCATATTGATTTACTACATTATTCTACTTCATGTCTGTATTTATCCGAATTTCCTTGGTTTAGAATACTACAATTTGTATATTTATTATTTTTCTATAACAATTCAATATTTGTTTCTGTAAAAGGCTCTGTGCCTCTACAAAGAGTTACAAAATCAACACCAAAATTGAAAAAGCAATTTAATGATCCAATTTTAAATTTATTTGTTTACAAATATTCCGACCGTGGTCCACTAATGTTGTTACTCACAAATGTTACCGTGGTGTGGACCACGACCCAATAACCCGGAGTTTAATCAGTTTGTCCCCAACACTGTTGACGGCGACCGTGAAAGCCTTATATAGACAATACAATATGTTTACAATGTACTAGATTTACACCAATGTTTACCTTTCGGTTACAGCAGGCAGTACAAAGAACATCCACGCGTGCACACCTATGACAAGTACAAACTGGAAAATCACTTTTCCAAGAATGAATTTGCGAAGGTACAGAGTTCGGTCGACAATGATTAACGCAAACTGTAATATTAACATCACCAAAAACGCTACTGGAACTTTGTTTTCTTCAAAGTACTGTGAAACACCACCATCGCCCTGCTGTGACTGTAAATACAAAATTTAATATATTAGCAAACAACAAAATAAAAAGTTAATAATGCTCTACTAAACACAAACTCTACTTGAGGGAAACAAATCAGAGAAAATGTTAACACTCTCAGACAACCTGATGTTGACTTCTAGATAATCTGAACTAACACTTCTACCATATTATCAAATGGTAAAATCATTTTTAGTTTTATAGTGGATGGTTAGTGAGGATCGGTCAAACAATTGACCGATCCTCACTAACCATCCACTAAAAAATTCATTGATTGACGGTCACTAAAAATTTAAGGATTTAGTTTTATACCAACAGTTAACGAAGATTTCTGTACACACCACAGTGATGTAACAGTTATTTTGATCATTTTGTTATTCAGTACCGTGATTTAAAATTATTTTATTCAAAAACAAAATTACAGTTATGGATCCTTAAGATCCTCCTTACTTAAGTTACTCCACTTAAGATGGCTGTTAAAGGTACAGTTGAAACATAATATATTACTTAAATGACTGTACAACAAGTATTAACAGAGACACTTTACTAAAAATGAACTTTATCTTGTGAAAAACTTACTTTTTTCGTCGGACGCGTTTCGGCTTAGTATCCGCCTTCTTCAGCTTTTAGTCAGACTGCCATCATTTCGTAACGGTTTTTGTGTGGAAGGTGTAGTGGGGGTGGTGTGTGGAGGAAGGGGATTGGCGCAGGGATTCAACTTGATGTTTGTTTTTTGTAAAATTGTGTCAAAAAGTGTATGTGATTTATATTGTAATTGATCGTTGAGTATGTTGTTTGGTTGTGTTGTGTGGTGTTTATATATTTCGTATTGTTCAGTTGTGTTGAGTTTTCGGCCTTTAGGTAAGTAATGTAAAATTTCGAGATTGGTGTCTATGTTGGTGTAACTATGGTTTTCTGTGTGTATGTGTGTGGCAAATGCGGAGTGTATATTGTTGTTGGTTAGAGCTTTTAAATGTTCAGAATAACGGGATGAAAAAGATCTTCCTGTCTGGCCGATGTAGAAACTATTGCAGTCATTACATTTTAATTTGTAAACACCTGTTTTGTTATATTTGTCTATGTCTGTGTTTGTATTATTGATGTGTTTTGTAATGGTATTGGTTGTTCTGTATGCTATTTTGTATTTGTGTTTTCTGAATGTGTTGGCGATTTTGTGTGTGTAGGAGTTGTGTTATGTGAGTGTGATGTATTTATTGTGTTGTGTGCTGATGGTATTTTGTGTTTTGTTGTTTTTGTTTTTGATGCGTTTGTGTAGTGTGTTTATTAAATTAGGGTTGTAACCGTTTTTGATTGCTATGTATTTTATTGTGTTGAGTTCGTCGGTGTAATCTTGTTTATTTAAGGGTATTTTAGTTAGTCTATGGAGCATATGGTTGAAGGCCGCATGTTTATGTTGTGTTGGGTGGTTTGATGTGTTGTGTATAACCATGGTATAGCACATAACACAATAAATACATCACACTCACATACCACAACTCCTACACACACAAAATCGCCAACACATTCAGAAAACACAAATACAAAATAGCATACAGAACAACCAATACCATTACAAAACACATCAATAATACAAACACAGACATAGACAAATATAACAAAACAGGTGTTTACAAATTAAAATGTAATGACTGCAATAGTTTCTACATCGGCCAGACAGGAAGATCTTTTTCATCCCGTTATTCTGAACATTTAAAAGCTCTAACCAACAACAATATACACTCCGCATTTGCCACACACATACACACAGAAAACCATAGTTACACCAACATAGACACCAATCTCGAAATTTTACATTACTTACCTAAAGGCCGAAAACTCAACACAACTGAACAATACGAAATATATAAACACCACACAACACAACCAAACAACATACTCAACGATCAATTACAATATAAATCACATACACTTTTTGACACAATTTTACAAAAAACAAACATCAAGTTGAATCCCTGCGCCAATCCCCTTCCTCCACACACCACCCCCACTACACCTTCCACACAAAAACCGTTACGAAATGATGGCAGTCTGACTAAAAGCTGAAGAAGGCGGATACTAAGCCGAAACGCGTCCGACAAAAAAGTAAGTTTTTCACAAGATAAAGTTCATTTTTAGTAAAGTGATAGTGCTGTGAAAGAAGAGATGAACAATCAAGACAACTATTAACAGAGAGCTTACCTTGATTTATTTGTGTTTAGTATACACCAGGCATAATTTTTAATATATCATGTCAGATAATTTTTCTGGTAAACTACCATATTTTGGCTTCAAAATTAAGAAAATATGTTAATGCATTGCCAAGAGTAAACACTATCGGAAATAAAAATAAATACTAATGCTATACATCCAAGGAACATTAGCTGTAAGACACCTGGACTCTCAACCAATTTTGTAAAGATAACGGAGCTGTTACTTCTGACATTCTTAAAATGATGTTGAATTTTCTTCTAACATCTACACCAACTTAAATTGAATAAAAAAGAAATTTATAACATGGAAAATTACTTTTTGTGTGTTGAAGTCTAATTAACTCGGTCTGTTTGTAACTTACCCCAAATGAAGCAAAACCAAATATAACAACAAGGAAATTGAAGAAGTCACAGAAGAACATGTACGCATACACATCGGCTGTTACTCTGACACTTGGTTCCAACAGAGTCATGAAAAACCCTTTGATCGGACTGAAGTACTTGTTCGCTCTGGAAAAAATAATAATAGTTTAGGACCAGGAAAACTGCAGATATATATATTTCAGTACAAACTGCACACACACACACACACACACACACACACACGATGCTGTCAAAAGGCTTTGGACCAATAATAATACTTTCAAAAATTGAAGCAACTAATAAATCTGTTTTGTCTATTAAGATAATGTTTACACTAAACTACAAAACAACAACATCCAAGTCATTGGGATATAGAGAATATGTCACAATGCGGAACTATACAAGCTATATAAAGACCACCACCATCCGACTGCATAGATTGCAATGGGCAGGACACATCATTAGGATGGAAAACAACTGAATATAGGCCCGCCAGCCTTTCCTGAACAGTCATCTGCGCCGACCCAATGCATGTATTACCCCCACTTTCAAGTATAGCTAAGTTATATACAGAGAAGAGAGAGGAGACAATGCTATAAAGCTATAAAGTTCACTGTCTCACTTCCATATTATTTCCCTCTCTGTCACACATATGCTCCCGTTGTTCTCACCAGTCTTGTTGCAGGCGATGTTCACGCTATGAAACACTGCACAAAACTGATCTGTAGATGTGTGAAGTGAATGAAAATTTTGTTAGCCTCGCAACGAGGTGTTTGTCTACTGCACACCGAGATCTAAGTGTTCAATTTACTTCGTCCTACCTCTACCTAGGAAGGCACTATTTTTTCGTCAAATCGAGGGTAGAAGGCCTGTTGGAAGACCCAAGCTTCGCTGGATTTACGCAGTGGCAAGGGATGCTGATACTTTACTTAAAATAAAATGATGGACATCAATCGCCAAGGACAGGAAAAAAAGGAGGCAGATGATTATGGAGGCTAAGCTTCGACTCTGAACTGTGACACCATAGAATAGAATAGACAAAACAACAACAACTATGGTTATTAATTAATTAACACAATGCTCCATCACACAAGAAGAGAACATTAAAGTACAAACTAAAGACTTATGGACAATGTACTTTACATTATCATCCTTCTGTTATTTGGGAACAGTAAATGACATAAGAGGCAAAATACACTAATGTGAACATATACGTACATGGAATAACAAATATAATAATGCACAACAAAATAAGGAAAATATAACTATATAAGAGAATGGCTACACCTAAGCTGATCTATGATGGGAAGCAAAGTGTGGATCCCCAGCAAGACATAAATAACAGAAATGAAGATTTCTAAAGATGTGTTAGGCAGGATGCATCACACTAACATTAGAAATTAAGATTCAAACAGGTAAAGCTGACATTTATTAAAAAGAAAAGAATACAGAGAGATATGTGAAGAATTAACTGTTTGAACGAATAAGTGGACTATTTAGTTAATCTTTATAACAGACATTATGTAATTATGATGTAATACAATCGATGAAAAGAATAAACGCAGGGAGTCTACGTAAAGATACGATAACTCTTACAAAACAGTTCTAACCTGGCTGAAACAACAAAGATTTTTGAATCCAAGAAGTGACAAATGAGTACTTGATTCAGCCAAATTTTTATGTGAGATATTTCATACACTGTGCTGATTATTTTTTAATGTTCTCAAACGGTGACTGTTGGTGTTTATATCAAACGGATTTGTAAAATTTTCTGTCATTTTGTATAATTTTCATAAGATATTATGTATGAAACATAAACAGTTGAAGTATAAAAATGAAAATAAAGATAAATTTATAAATATTATCTTCTTAACAGCTAGTGCCGTCTTTAATATATGCAAGCACAGGCTCGCCAAGGCTACAAATATGTTTGTTTTGTCTTGATGTACTAAAACCTATGTTTTGTTTGTTTGTATTAAACCTGGTCTTCCTTTTATAACTCCCAAAGGATTGCTAAAAGACTTTTCATCCTACAGACATATGGTTTCTATATAAGAGTTGAGTAACATGATTTGATGGAAATGATATTGATCTGATTTCTACATTGCTTTTGTAGAGGTCATTATACTGCCTATTGGGTCTTGTAATGTTGATACTTTTACGAAAACCCCTGGATATATGTTAAAGTAAAATATGTGAAACTTTTCTGAAAATGTGTTATATTCCTCTTAAAATATGTATTACCACTGTTGCACTATCTAATGTACTTTGCTGAAATAACAAGAGCAAACAAATAAGAGCATTTTCAGTGGTCCAGAGTAGAATTATCGGTATGGAGAACCATACATGACTTCCAGGTTCTAAGATTTATATTTAAAATCATTTTCAAAATGAAATATTTCCATAGAAATTACTTCTTTCTACTTCTTG
Source organism: Magicicada septendecula (assembly GCA_034769895.1). Classification (NCBI taxonomy): domain Eukaryota; kingdom Metazoa; phylum Arthropoda; class Insecta; order Hemiptera; family Cicadidae; genus Magicicada; species Magicicada septendecula. The sequence goes on along the minus strand of CM068371.1, from coordinate 62,015,077 downwards.
CTTCAGCCTTAACCACAGTACTGTGGTAACTAACATATACCACCTCATGTCAGCGCATTCAAATTTCACTGAAGATGGCAGTCGATTGCACTGCCAAAACGTCTGATTTTGTAGAAAACATTGGACCACTGCCAAACAGCCCGGGAAGGAATTTTAACAACAAACTAGTTCTTTGTTGCCGATAATGTAGTACACATATAAAAAATTATCTCATCCCCCTTCAACTATCATTTTCATTTATAGAAAATTACCCCCTCCCCCTTCAACTATCCTTTTAATTTATAGATATTTCATCTACCTTTCTACAGTGGATTATTATGACCATCTTTTTAGGATATTTTATTTATCAAAATTAAGTACTTTACTCTTGTTAAAACATAAAACATTGCAGGTAAACTACCCTTCCCCTTAACCTATCATCACCAAAATCAATAGGCCTTGAGTCCTCTACGGCCTTGAGTCCTCTACGGCCTTGAGTCCTCTACAACTCAGGCACATATGCAAAAATTATTTGATTCTGTTTGAATTTACAGCAGTCATCGTTCGTCATAGAAAAAATTACTCTTGTTAAAACATAAAAACGTTGCAGGTAAACTACCACTTCCCCTTAACCGATCTCCACCAAAATCAATAGCCCTTGAGTCCTCTACAATTCAGGCTGTATGCCAAAAATTACAAATTAAGTAAAAAATATGATTCTGTTTGAATTTCGGAAGTTATCGTTTGCCATAGAAAAAATTCCACACACACACACACACACACACACACACACACACACACACACACACACACACACACACACACACACACACACACACACACACACACACACACACACACACACACACACACACACACACACACACACACACACACACACACACACACTTCAAAAAATGACTTTTCTTCATGTTTTGAGGGTAGTACAACCCTTATCTTGAACACGATTTTTTTCGCCATCACCATACTTCCATTTCCTTATGGAAAATGGAAGTAAAAAGTAAATCTACAATTACAATAGAGTGAGCACACGTTTGTTTTTGGTTTACTTTGTTTCACACAATGTGTTACTATTTTGAGTTTGGTAATAACATAAAAGTAGATATTTATCACAAAATATACACAATCAATGAAATGAATGGCAAATGTACAAAACCTCTGAAATATAGTAAGAAAAAATAATGAAGTTATTTATGACTCTGAATATTGTGTTTTGTTTATAATGGAAGTGAGATATGAATTGTTACAAAAACCGAAATGACACATGAGTTGGGCTCAGAGATAAGATCCCTATAATATGCAGCAAATAATGCAAATACTGAAATAAAGAGATCTGTTAAGATTTACACAGAAATGCATTTATTTATTAAAAACGACAACAATAACTGCAAAACTGCCAAGAAGTGTAATAGACCATGAAGGTATTAAGCACAGGCCAGGTAAGGAAACAGTAGATTCAACCACGAAGGAGCACATCCACTGAAAGAAGAGTGAGACAGTTCAAGTATGTTACATGCGACACAATCACAGTACTTACGACATTGGTATAATTCCAGGGAAGTACTCGCAGTTGTTCTCCACAGTGCTCTCAGTTCTCAACTCCATGGTTGCAGATTTCTCACTAGTTTCGACAACGTCTACTGTCTCAGTGCTTTCATGGTTTCCTGTGTTCACCACAAATTCCACTTTCTTGACATCTCTAGTAGTTTTCCACAAACCAAGAGATTTCAACATTGACCTAAACAGAAGAAAAAAAAAACAATACAGTATATTTTAACGGAGCTTGGTCTTAATAATTTTGATATTGTAATAAATGAAGAATTCTATACAAAACTGTGCTCTCTAATCAATCATCTAATCATTTTTCTTACGCGTGCAAATTAAAACAGACAGAATAATGATTCCATTTTATTTATCAACATAGTAATAATAATTGCCCAAGGGCTTGTCATCTGTTAAATTTGTAACCAATAACATACTTTTTTAAATATGAGGATTGTTCAACGGAAACACGTTTGATGTGTGACAGCTGTAAGTTTGTTGCCATGGCATCGGAATTCATTTGTTTATATTGTCTGTTTAAGTATTAGTGGCGCATCTGTCAAAAATATTTGCAATTTGCAGTTTGCTCTTTTCTAAGCATTATGACTGGATTGAAAAATGGCATCTATGATAGAAAATCTGTCCAAAGATAATCTGCGTGCCGTTATTCAGTTTTTGGCCGCTGAGGGGCATTAGCCAATGGAAATTTATACGAGAATGAAAGCTGTATATGGTAACTATAATTATTATCATACGGTAGTGGTTGAATGGTGCAATAAATTTTGACAAGGAAGAGAATCCCCTAAAGATTTGGCCTGTCCCAGACCTGCACGTTGTGCAGCATCAGATGAAAAGCTGGAAACTGTTTGTGAGACAGCTGGAAACTGCTTTACACGCAAATAGGCGGATCAAAGTTAGAGAACTTTCTCAAATGTTGAGCATCAGTGTGGGAACTGTTCATTCCATCATTCACAGTCTTGGTTATCACAAAGTTGCTGTTCAGTGGATTCCACGACTGCTTACTGATGAGCAGAAAATTGCGTTCAGCCTTATCATTACAGCATTTGATGCACTATCACCAACAAGGTAATGCCTTTCTACACCAAATTGTTGCCGGTGATGAGTCTTGGTGTTATCACTACGAACCAGAATCCAAACACTAGAGTATGCAGTGGAAGCATGCACAATCTCTGAAGGCAAAAAATTGTCGGTTCCAACCTTCGGCAGGAAAAGTAATGGTGACCGTATTTTTTTATTATTAGGGTGTGCTGCTCTTAGATTTTAAAGAACCTGGAGTCAATATCAACACTGAGCGATGTGCAGACAGTTTAAAACACTTATGGGTCAGCATCAAGAAAAAAACGTCCTGGGAAGCTGACAAATGGTGTCATTCTTCTGCATGATAATGCTCGACCCCATGTAGCCCAGACGATTCAAGATCTGCTTGGTCGTATAAAGTGGGAAGTCTTACAACATCCACCTTACAGTCCCAACTTGTCCCTGTATGATTATCATGTTTTTTACGCTCATTAAAGAAATCACTAAAAGGACGGCAGGTCAAATCGGACACTGAGGTAGAGTTTCCTGTTAGCAAATGGTTCCGCAAACAGCCGCAAGAATTTTACCAGCAGGAAATCTACAGATTAGCACAACAGTGGGACTCATGCCTTAATGTTAATGGAGACTTCTTTTAAAACTGTTGAATAGAAAATGCTTTACATTCTCTAAATATGTTTCTATTGAACAATCCTTGTAGTAAAAATTCTCAGACAAGACAAAGCGCATATAAGACTCTAATACAAGGTACTAACAAAAAGATACCAGACTACCCTTCAGAATTTTCACATCGCACACTGATTTAAAAGTGGCTTCCATCCCCTTCAAACAATCGCCTGTGTCAGTACAAAGATGGCTACGTTCATTTACCATCATGCTTCATATGATCCCTGGAAGTATTTCTCTATTTGAATATCCCCAACAGTGTTTAAATGCCATCCTTCAATTTCATTTTAGGATCAAAAAAGTCACAAGTCTGATGCGCAATAAATGACTGTCACGCTACATACTGCCCAAAATACTCATATTGTGAAAGGTCTATGTACAGCAGCCAGTTTCTGTTGTGTCACAATTGTGGTCTTTTACAGTGAACATCCTCACAAAGTTGCCTCAAACTGTCACAGTACAGTCTGCAATAATTGTCTGACTCCGAGAAACAATTCCAGTGCACAATACTTGATGTTGTTTGAAAGCTCTTCTCTTGTGATCATTGCTGCTTGGTCTCTAGATAAAACTCATAATTCCAACTCTTATCTCTTGTGATGCTCTTTAACATGAAGGGAGGTTCATAATAATATATCCTTGCCCAGTTTACAGAAATTGTGATGCAAAGGTCCTTTTGGTTGATATACAATACAATTTATAGCAACAGGTTGCCAGTAATGTATGGCAAAGAGATTGTATGCACAGCAATTTCATAATGTTAATTCAACAAGCAACACACACAAATTTCTAAGTACTATTTTACTTCACAATACTTGTAGTATGTTCATTTGTAATATTTTCCAAATACTGCCAACATTTTCAGGAGAGTTATCTTGGCATGTGGTTGTCCAGCTCTGCCATCCTCCAGTAGTATTCGGCTATTTTAAAAATGGGAGTTCGGCCCATAGCATCAGTTGCTACAGACCTGCTATAGCAAGTGTCAGATTTTCCAAATTTAAACATGTTTAAACTATTATTTTCAATCTTGTTATTTAATATCTCAAGATCTTTCTTTATTTGCCTCTTCAGCTCCTCACTCTTCTTTTCTAACGTTTCTTGGTTTCTTTTCAGGGCTTCGTGGTTGTTTTCCATCTTGTTATTTAGAAGTTCTATGTCCTCCTTGATTTGTTTCTTCAATTCTTCACTGTTTCTGTCCAGTTTTTCGTTTAAGAATTCCCTGTCTTCCTTTCTGAATAGTTCTAATTTTTTATTCAATTCTTCCTAGTTTTGGTCTATTTTTCCATTCATTTCCTCCTTCGTTTTCTTTGAAGTTTCTGCTATGAAATTCATTATATCTTGCAGGCTCGGTTCCACTTTCTGAGTGGGTTTACTGGGTTGGTCCCCGGTCATTACTTCCATTTCCGGTTCTGGTTGGTTTGGGTTTTCTGGTTGGTCCTCCTGGGGATCCTCTTCGAACAATTCTCCAATCATTTCTTCAATTTCTTCCATCTCTTCTTGATCTTCACCTTCAGTTCCTTTCTTTTTTAGGTATCTTGTAACCATGGAATGTCTCTTCATAATCGCCGCTGGTCTTCTTTTAAAGCCTCACCGGTTGGTCGCCAATCTGTAACGTCAAAACTGGTATACATTTTACAGAGACACACCAGTTTTGTCGTTACAGATTGGCGCCCAACAAAACTGGTGTGTCTCTGTAAAATGTATACCAGTTTTATATGTGTTAGTGTTTGTGCGTCCATCTCGCACTGGGGTCGTTACATCAATTTTGCGCTAACGATGTCCGCAGCGATGTTAGGATTACCAGTATAACACGGCAGTAACCTTACCTGTTCTTATATAGGGGTGTGTTAATCCCGGGTGGCGCCAAATTGTTTGTTAAAACAATTAAACTTATTAATATGGTGTTCTCAGCTGTGATGGTCGGGGCGTTCAAATATTTCCCGCTCGTTCCGCCTTCTGTATCGTGTAGGTAGCTGTACTAATCGCGACTTGAGCGCTGATAGTCAAATCTAGCTTTCGTAAATGAACACAAGTAATATAATGCATTCCCTATGAAATAATAACAACGGTTACTCCTTGTAATGGTGATTTTAATGTTTGCTAGTAATATTTTCAATTTTGACAATTAAAATATATTAGTTGATTAACAACTTTGCACCGACTTTTTACATGAAACAATTTTACTCAGGATGACGAATCGATTAAGGAACGAGGTACATACTCCAGCATGGCCGCTGAAGTGTTCAGTTATTATAATATTTTTGTTCCAAAATCGTGGAGTCTTTTGATTACAAGGCAAAGAATTACTATGATTACAATAAAAGTATTTTACCTTACTCTAAATGTACACAAATAATAATGTGTGTGGTTACAATCTGTTCTGTAGTGTCGTTAAATGTGTTTCGAAAGTTCGTGTGTAAACAATAGGTTAGATTTTATGTTAACAAATTTTCCGTGTGTTTATTTTTCTTAAATAATCTTTGAAAGAGAAATATTTGGCTTACAGCGAAATCAAATTACTTTTAGTAAAATTCAGAGTGATTTTGTTTTTGGAAATAAGGTAATTAAATGGTACTTAACACATCAGTTGACTTGGTGTTATCGTTCATTGGTTCGGAAGAGGATTGGGCAGCAATAAGTTCTATTTTCATTGATCTTTGGACTTAAGTAGGTCTGGCGTCCTTTTCATATAGAATGTGGTCATAATTTTCTTTTATTTTTCTGTTTTATGGTCCTTGGTCTTTATTTGACTGCTCCGATGGCTCATCTGCTTCTTATCCAGTCATGGTTTTGAATTTCGTTCACTGTTTTACATTATTTAATTAAAAATTGGTCTTCCAAAATTCGGCTTCTATTCTGTTAGAGTGACGCTTTACGAGTAACGGTATTCAAAGGTAATTTTCGCCACCAACGTCGGTTTCCATGGTAACCAAAGAATTCTGATTGGTTGAGATTGATATAAATCCATTGTTATCAAAATCTGAATTCTTTTCAAAATCCTAGTATATCTTCTGATTGCTGTTATTCCTCTATCTTCCTTCCTAATTATTAAATATTGTCACTATAGTATGTATTTCCTTTCATAGATTATTTTGATACCCCACAAGTTTGGGTTATTTTAGGTTTTATGTTTTTACAATTATTTTAATACTTGTTAATTACATTTCTTTTTGAATTCAAATGCTTATTATAATATTTTGTCTTAAAAATGATTTACAATTTATCCTTGGTGAATCCTTCGCCTCGGATTTGCTAATTTTTTAGTTAACTTATTACAATTTGTAGTTGTTTGTTTTGACAGTTAGGCATTTTCCTAGGCCTAAGTAGCCATTATGGTATTTGACTTATTTCATATAAATTACATTTCCTTTTAGCCTAATTGGTTTTATTTTGTTATTATAATTGGTTGTATCATTTATTGTTGTGTTTTGGGTCTGTTTATGTGTTATTAGTATGTCACTATTATTTTATACATAATTATTTACTATTTGGTTTCCTCGTTTTCTAGTCATACTTTTCTTAACTTTTTTACTTATTTACTTTGCCAATAATAACAATGTGGCTATTATTTACTATTTTTTGATCTTATTAAATATAACATGTAGGCCTATGGTCTGCATAATTCTTCCAGCCATATCCTATTCATAAACTTGCTTGAATAATTAGTTAACTATTATTTGCTAATCTTTGTTTACAATTCTTCTTATTTTATATTATTTTTTGTGTGATAAACAACATCACTTTTATGAACTTTTTAACGATCTCTTATACCATGGGTGTTTATTGATTTGTTTTAACTACTTAATTTTTTAAACAATCCTTACTTTCCCTCCATGTTAACACTATCTGTTTTTCCTTTCAGGGTATCCTCCCTTTTAATTATAATTGCATTTACTTAAATTTAATAATAACATTCTTTCTTAACTAAATACTGTTTTCATCATTTTTCAGCGTCCATTATACCTTACTTAACTGTTTATATTTACTGCTATTCTTAATTACTAATATTCTTCACTTTTTTATTTAGTGTTTCCTTAGGATTTATTAATTGTTTATGATTTTATCATTCACTATTTTTCACTATATTAACATTCTTTATTTTACACTATTCTCATTTAATCATCACCTTCACTTTTAAATTATTTATAGTTTATTATAATTTAATTAGTGTACTTTCTTTATCACTACACTTTGGGGTTTTTACACTTTCATTTTGCACTTCACAAATGTTTTTGTTTTTTAAGTGTTTCTGAATGGGTAAACCCTCTAATTACTATCTCACTACCGTACTATCTCTTTCATTACAAATGTCATTAATAATATGAACAATTTTATGTCTTTATATTTTAACAATACATCTAACTCTAAATTGTGGGTTAGTTTGCTTTTTTTATATTTATATTTAACATTGTTTAATTGGGTTTCTTTCAATTATCATTTACATTATTATCCCTTAATTGATAATAGTATTTACTCTTTTTCATAGGTTAATTATTGGTCTTTTTCCAATATCACGTTTGAGTGCATCTCCTGCTCATATTCTTTATTACTTGTTTGTGTCTTATCATTTGTCTTCATTTTTATTTATTTCCCTTTATCTTGGGTTTGTCTCTTTTTCATTTCTCTCCTTCTACATTTTCATTGTATTTGGTTAATACTTTTGTTTTCCACCTTCTCCTTTGGGTTCATTTTAACATGTTGCATTGAGTCATTCAATTCCTTTAATTTGTTTCATTTTTGTTTGGTTTTGGTTTTCTCCTCTCTTCATTTGGTTTGGTTAATCACTTTCTTCTTCATTTGGTTTTATTCTTGTTTGTTTTTTGTGGTTCCCTTCTTCTTTCGTTTCCTCTTGTTGGGTCAATCACTTGGGTTAGGTCATTTCGTCGTTTGTCGTGTCACTGTCTTTATATTTTATTTATATTAAACCTTTTATTTTATATTAAGTATTATTTTATATTCAGAATTATCTTTTTCATCCCTGGTATTGGGTTGGCTTATTTGTGTTGTAACAATATATATAGTATTTAAAATTTTATATTTATGTTACCTCAAGATGTTCTTTTCTGTTTATATACGGTATATATATATTGTAATGCGACATAATAGTAGCCCCATCCCAAAACCAAAACTGCTCAATTCAGTAGCTATGATAGTAGGCGAAGTCGCCTATGTTATCCACATAAACCAAATAAAAATAAACAACCTGTAGTTACAGGAAAAAAGACTGTCCAATATAAATGATAAGAGAAAAAATACAATGCAAATAATAAAATAACTAATTAAAATGTATTATAGTAAGTATATAATATACATACAAACCTTTGTGTAATTAAGTAAACGTGAAGGAGTGGGGAATAAAGTTAGTGATCCCTAATATTATATAGTGATGTACAAGTGATATTCCCAAACTAAAAGTGTCAGTGAGGGGGAAATGGAAAATGTATGGGTTAAGTACTTTTATGTAAAAAGAAAACCCAAGAACCATATTAATAGAGAGTTGTGATGGGAGTTTATAATAAAGTTAAGATGTTTATATTTTATGCCAAGGCTTATGAGTAACATCCATAAACCATGGTCTTAGCAAGTCATTGTTCTTATTAAATTATTATTTTAACATTAAGTATATTATTTATCATTTTATAATTGTAAACTAGGCCATAGAGGCAATATATTAAATAATATGTTAAATGATTTTATTGTAACCATTGTTCAAATAATGTTAAGGGTCCAGACTCGTTTAGTAAATAGTTAAAATTAGAAAAAGGGTTCAGCATCAGAGATTAAGCAATAGTAAATGTAAATTATAAAATAATATTAGAAGACTAAAAAAATATAAAATATAAAATATTGTCAGTAAACTAAAAGTGTAGGCCCAAAGTTAGAAATTTTGTAAGGTGGGAAACCACCCTTTATAATAAACAATTTATATAAAATAAGGTATCAAAATGTTCACAATTACATACAGAAAAACATGATGTACTTTAAATTTTAGGAGACTTAAAGATAAAAAAGGAGTATTTTTCTTATAGGCAAATGAACATTTAAATCCTGTAAACTGACCATGTGACCTTATGAACTCTCAGTTTTGACCAATCACAGGCCAGTATTGTGAGGACACGAAACCGTTGATGGGAAAGCAGGAATTTGGAGTTGTATTGTTAACCATTGCAGAGAGCAGATGAGCTCTACTGGAGAAGTTTTTAATTAAATAATAATAATGTTTTCTGGACAGTTGGCGATGAAAAATAATAACCAATAGAAGCTATAAATACTGTGGAAGATAAAAAGACGAAAATATCAAAATTAAAACTACAACTAAAAGCAGAAACTCAAAAAATCCTGACTGCCTATAATGAACACACTTTCATAACGTCTGTGAGTGACGCCAAGTTTAACTATTAACCACACTACAGGTACGATTACACAACACTATCATAGGCACTATCTACACTTACAGAAAAACACCAGTGATCATTTATTGAAGGAAAACCTTAAAAACTAAAACTGCGAACACTAAAACATATATTTTAAAATAATTTGTAACAGCACGTGGTTAGTTGGTTCAGCGGCCATCTTGCCAATATAGCCTTGTTGCCTGGCAACAGAAAATAATAACATATAGTATTAAGATTTTAAAATTTTACTTACCTTTGTAATGTATTGTATTTTTGTATGTATGCTTTGAATTCAATGACAGTCTCAAAGAACCCTTAAACCCTGAGATTTAATATATTATTATAAATAATTTGTTTATTGAAACTTGTTAGTGTAAAAGTCGAATTGAGTGGTGGAGTCGACCCGACCAATACTTTGTATCGACACAAGTCGACTGTTCCTTTCTCTAAATAACTTAAACAAAAATAAATATTGTTATTTGGGATAAAAGGAGTTGTCATTGTATAAAATTAGAATGTTTACAGGACAATTACAGGTAATTCAACAGGAGAGTGAGCAGCGAACGGACCAAAGTATATGGAAGAAGAACGGGGTGCTCGAGGACAATCGATTGCGGAAACAGATCCGTTTTGACACAAGTGGGGTCAATTTACACTACTAAACTCTTCAAAACAAATAACTTAAAAACCCACAAGTACACTGTTATATTACAGATGACGTCAACAACGTGGGGCTAAATAACTATAAACCCGCAACCGTAGAAACACGAATATATTACATAAGGCGCCTACAACAGTGGGGCGTAATTAAATAAGATGAGTACACAATTTTCCTCATCTTATCAACACTCGTAACATACACTGTTACATAACAATATATATATATATATATTATATAATAATATATATATATATATATATTCAATCACTTTCTGCTACAGTCCGTTTCTTGATGTATATAATACATTTAATATTTATAACTAAATTTACCTCAAGATGTTATTTTTCCTTATTTGGAACATGTTTCGAGAGCTCCCGTGCTCTCATCTTCAGCGTTCGCGATCTTGTGTCTGGTGAAGTATTTGTGTGTTGGCTGCTGGATGCTATTAAGGTTGTTTGTTGGTCTTTGGTATTTTAAAGTTGTATTATTGTGTGTGATTGTGGTATATGTATTTGTATTTTGTGTATTTTCGATGTTGAGTGCTTTGAACATTGTGTTATTTTGAACACCTAAACGCATACAAAAAACCAGAAATATATAAATCTTATATATAGAAATATATCTTATATAGAAATATATAAATATTTTAACACCTTATTTTGTGTATTTTCGATGTTGAGCAAATACATATACCACAATCACACACAATAATACAACTTTAAAAGACCAGAGACCAACAAGAAACCTTAATAGTATCCAGCCAACACACAAATACTTCATCAGATGCAAGATCGCGAAAGCTGAAGATGAGAGCACGGGAGCTCTCGAAACATGTTCCGAATAGGAAAAATATAACATCTTGAGGTAATATAAACATAAATTTTAAATTACTTTATATACGAGGTGCTATCAGAAAGTTCCCGGACTAGGTCTAATAAATTTTTTTTGCTTACCTAGGCCATTAATGGCTCCCATCTCCTTCAAAGTAGTCTCCCTGCGAATTGATACAACGAATCCAGCGGTGTTTTCATGCCTGGAAAGTGTCAAAAAAAGTCTTTTGCTGAAGGCTGTCAAGCACCTCCTGCGTTTTTGTCTTAATGTCTTCTACAGTGTCAAAACGGTGACTTTTCATGTGAATTTTTATTTTCGGGAACAGAGAAAAATCACAGGGGGCTAAATCTGGTGAATATGGAGGGTGTGGGACGGTGGCCATATTGTTTTTGGTCAAAAACTCTGTTGTTTTCAGTGAAGCGTGAGCAGGTGCATTGTCGTGATGCAACAGCCAGTTTTGCTCTTCCCACAATTTGGGCCTTTTTCGTCGCACATTTTGTCTCAGCCGCCTCAAAACGTCACAATAAAAATCTGAGTTCACTGTAAAACCAGCTGGCATGAACTCGCGATGGACAATGCCTTTGATGTCGAAAAACACAATGAGCATGGTTTTTGTTGCACTTCTGACCTGCCGTGCTTTTTTTGGTCTCGGTGATTGTGGACTTTTCCACTGTGACGACTGCTGTTTTGTTTCTGGATCATAACCATAAAACCAGCTTTCATCACCGGCTATGACCCTGGAGATGAAGGTAGGGTCATTTTCAGACGTTTCTCTGAGTTCACTGCACACATCAACACGGCGCTGTTTCTGATCCACAGACAAAAGCCGAGGGACGAATTTCGCAGCAACACGACGCATGCCTAAATTTTCAGTTAGAATTTCTTGACAGCTTCCATAGCTTATTCCAGCACTTGTACACAACTCATGGATTGTTTGATGACGGTCTTCGTGAATGAGTTGTCAAATTTTTTCAACATTTTCATCCGTTTTGCTCGTGGAAGGTCATCCTGAACGGTGATCATCTTCAAGTGACATTCTGCCGGCCTTGAAATGAGCGTACCACTCAAAAACCTGTGTTCTGTGTAGGGAATGTTCTTCAAAAGCTTCTCGAAGCATTGCAAAAGTTTCAGTAGGCGATTTACCAAGTTTAAAATAAAACTTAATGCACGCGCGTTGCTCGAATTTATCAGCCATCATAAAATTAGCAAATGAATGTTAACACACGATTACAAAACACAACGCGTAGACCGAACACAACCTCACAATGCAACAAAACTCGGCAGAGTGCCTCATTACGTATTATGGAATCGGACACTGGGACGCCAGGTTGTACAGTCACGTCCAACAGCCGTGCCAAGTACAGTCCGGGAACTTTCCGATAGCACCTCGTATATCAAGAAACGAACTGTAGCAGAAAGTGATTGAATATATATAGAAACTGACAAAGAAAGAAATATAATATACCAAATTGGTTATGAAAATGGATATAATAAAAATACTATGATCAAAATAGAAAATAAAATCAAATACAAAATAAAAACTGAACAATTAAGAATTAATCAAACTGAACAACACATAAATAATAACAACAACAAAAAATGGGCCACATTCACATATATAAATAATAAAATGACAAAACTAACAAAACTATTTAAAAACACAGATATAAAAATAGCATACAAAACTAATAAAAATAAATTACAAAATCTAAATAGCTCACACAACAGAGATACTACTACAACTAACGGTATATACAAAATTGAATGCCAAGATTGCAATAAATGTTACATAGGACAAACAAAAAAACAGCTGAAAAAATGTTATTTTGAACACCTAAATGCATACAAAAAAACAGAAATATATAAATCCAATTTAGCCACACATGTAATAAACACAGGACATGAATTCCCAAACATAACCAATGTAACACTAATAAAACATATACCACACAAAGGCACCATAATGAACATTTGGGAAAATTTACAAATATACAAACATAAAACAGAAAACAAACTAATACCTGAACAAATACAAATCAATACAAAACAGGACACAATATTCAAAGCACTCAACATTGAAAATACACAAAAAACTAACACATACACCACAATCACACACAATAAAACCAATTTGAAATACCAGAAGCCAACAGGAAGCCACAATAATAATAGTCAACCAACAACACATATGTACTTCACCAGACAAAAAAAACCGGAAGGCTGAGGATGGGTACAAGATAGTACCCGAAACATGTTCCTAATAAGGAAAAAAAAGGTATATCTTGAAGTAAATTTATTTATAAATATTAAATGTAATATATATATATATATATATATATATATATACACACACTTAATATCATATAAACAATCATTTGGTACTAATAACCCTTCAATTAATTACCTATCAATAAAAAAAGCTTACAATAATCTTCTGCATGATAAAATGGAAACTGTGTCACAAATATAAGCGATGTTTAAAGCAACGTACCTATGAAAGAAGACGATTAGCAAGACCATCAGGTCATACATAGCGTACATCGGTTTACGTTCGATGCCTATGATTCGTGGAGGATAGAATGGAGCGTTGTCTGGTACTACTCGCTGATTCCAAGGCAGTAATTCAAATTGGAACATACACTTGATAACCACAATCACCTGCAAAGAAATTATCCAGTAAATAAGCTTAATTTAACACAACATGAATCACAAAAAACATTTAAAATTTCAAATGTACTTCTGGTAAATCTGGTCAAATAATAATTATTTCTGTAAGTGTATTTATATCATTTTTGTGTTTGCTATATTTTATGCTACTGCACATTTCACAGATTCAATATGTACCTTCAGGGGTTTCTATATACATTTTATATTTAGTACAGTAATCCTCCGTTATAACAGACTAATAGGAATTCTGAGATGTCCATTATATTGAAAGTCCATTGTAACTGGTATAGCAAAGTAGACCTTATAAAATGGATATGACTCATTTAAACTACGTAGATAAAAATACCAACTATTTATTTTAGTATATTTATATAAAATAAACTATACAGCAGTACAACAATATACAGCAGTACAACCTTAAACAAAATACTGTATACATAATTTTAATAAAAACTTAGTCCACTGTAAAGAACAGTTTATATTTTACATAAACTATTCATAATTATAGTAAAAACTTTGTCCAACATCTGTCTCCTTCATAAACAAAATGGCTATGTGTCAGAATCACTTTCCATACTCACTGACTTAAAAAAATTACTAATTTTGTTAGAGACTGATTATAGTTAATTTATTTAGTCAATAACTCATGACGGTGTCGCAAGCGATCATAACAGTGAGACAGGTTTTCACTTTTTGACTGCTGAACATACTCAGTGACAAAGTTCATGTGATCTTTTACTTCACTCTCTTTCAATTTTCGAACCTGATTGTCTTTGATTTTTCAACACTCCATGTTTCTTAGAGATGTCCATTATAAGCAGGGTCCGTTATAACGGGGGATTACTGTATACAAATACTGCAAGAAACATCAACGTTGTATATTGCATAAATGTACTATCAACATGCTTTTTATTTACTTGAAAACATCATATATATTTTGCTTTGTATAGTATCCAAGTCACTATTTCAAAATAATTTAATTACTTTGTATCCGTCAGTGACTTCATTTTATCGTTTTTTATATAGACGCGTTTCGTGACATGTGTCACATCATCAGTATCCCTCGTCAAATGTTAAAATTCACATAAAACACATAAAAACACATTTGCACATACTTACTAAATCACAATAATGACACACATCGTACATATGTTACATCGTATTATGTGTGTGTCGTTATTGTGATTTAGTAAATATGTGCAAATGTGTTTTTATGTGAATTTTAACATTTGACAAGGGATACTGATGATGTGACACATGTCACGAAATGTGTCTATATAAAAAACGATAAAACGAAGTCACTGACGGATACAAAGTAATTAAATTATCATATATATGCTCATCCTCAGCCATTTTAAGTGTCACTGCTTGATGCTTGAAATACATCTTGAGTAAACAAAAAAAAATCTTCACATACATTTATATAAAAAATAAATGTGTGTGTGTGTGTGAAACATGTTTTTTATAAATCACTAAAAGAAAAAAATTCAAAAACAATCCATGAAACAGACCTAATTTTATAATTTCTGGTTAGTGTTTTTAGTACTATACCATTTTAAAATAAAATACTGTTATGACATTACAGAACAGTCTACGTGTTTGTCGAATGTTCCAGAAGAATCTCACTCTAATGTGTGTGGCATATGTGATTCTCAACGCATTCGTGCGACTTTTCTGGAAGCCGCCAGCCGCGTGGACTGTGTCAAGGCTGCAATTAATTACATCGTAGTTTAGAGATAAGGCATAGTTTGGAATCTTCTGGTCTGTGCGCAGATGTATAAATACAAGGCGGCAGCGGCCTTAGTTTTCATTTATAGTTACGATAAATTACAGTGCGGTTCGAGAGTTATTATCAGGCGATATTACTCTGTGCTTTCAAGTGGTTATCAGTGAAGTGTTGTGTTTTATAATCAGACATATTAATTGACATTTTATTTAGTGTGAACCATTTTTATTTGATTTGTTGTAAGAGACTGTGTTATTAATTATGAAATGTTTAACTGTGAAAATTAAAGCTGGTGATTAGTGACGTAACTGGTGTCTTGTATTTTGTTTTCCATTGTACCATACAACGTCAAGTAGACCGTCATAACAATATACTGTATGCTGTTTAAGCATTGAGTCAATGATGGTATTCTTTTTTTGTTCTCTTTAACAGTGGCACAAACAAACTACTACATAGACATTTATTTATGCTGTTACTTCAGACAAATTATGCCTTTATTCATCGACATTTACACTCCCCATCTCGGTCGGTTATAACACGATTATGCCAGATTTTTGTTCATCTTCCAAAACACTTTGCGAATACACTGTTTGGTATAGCCTTGAGCTCAATCAGTGATTTTTGCTTTATGTCTTCAACAGCTGCAAAATATTGTTTTTTCATTGTGTTTTACATTATTGGGAAGATGAAAAGTCAAATTTGGATAAATCTGATGAATATGGCAGTTGTAGTGTCTTTATGATTTTTTTTTGCCTAAAATTTTTGAACAGCAATGACATGCACCCTGGTGATTATCGAGGTGCAATTTTCTTAAATTCTCCTTCTACTAATCTGGCTGTTTCTACGAACAGATGACACAAGATGCATAAATGTCTGAATATAGTCTTTATTTACCGTTACACCTAGAGACGAAAATTCATAGGACACAAATTCACACTCTTCAACTCATTATCTAGTCTGTGAAGATTTTGTGAACCATTTCTAAACTGTTAATTTATGCATGGCAGACTTGCCAGACGCCTTCTGTAATACTTTCATCATGACAGAGCAGTTCATATTATTCTTTCCACATGCATAAATGTCTGAATATAGTCTTTATTTACCGTTACACCTAGAGACGAAAATTCATAGGACACAAATTCACACTCTTCAACTCATTATCTAGTCTGTGAAGATTTTGTGAACCATTTCTAAACTGTTAATTTATGCATGGCAGACTTGCCAGTCGCCTTCTGTAATACTTTCATCATGACAGAGCAGTTCATATTATTCTTTCCACAAAATCTAAGCCATGTTCTTCAATCTTGTATTGTCACACAAAATGACAACTTACTACACTATGAATTCATTGAGGCTTAAATGTTAGTCAGTTGTCAATAAGATGTTTGCAGTGTACTAACATAAAATGAAAACAGTTTTTTAATCAGATGTTTGGAGCACCAGATATTAAAAAGTTGAACGAGTTTTTAGATCAAACCTCATATATAGTAAACATCTACTTAGGTTACTTCTATATACAGTAAATGGTTTAGCTAGCATTTCATTTTCCTGAGTAAGAAGTTTAAAAGAAGAATGATTCCTAGTGACAATTACTTTACTGTTATTATTATTATTATTATTATTAAAGATTTTTAAAACATTTTCGGAAAAGGTCACAGTCATCAGTGTCTGACAGCAAGTTCTTATGACTGAAGCTATTAACAAAAGTTAAAACAACCTTAGTTTAAATCTAATATTACACATTTGTGATTTTATATAGCAGATATTTTAAAATGTTTCTCTTTCCTGCTTTATAACATAATAATACAGACATTATACTGTAACATTTTAATATATTTTTATTACAGTATAACAATTACATCATATACCACAAACATATAACACAAAAAGATACTGAGGATACTTACTTCTGTGTAAGCGATAATTGTAACCCAGAAAGTTTTGGAAGGCCTTGGGATTGTCAACGTGCCCCACAGGAAGACCATGAGTGGTAACGGCAGTGAAAGCAGAGTCGCTGATCTGATCTGATGTAAGAATATGATAAAGTAGCACACGAGTTCTGTGTGTGATATTATTGCATACCACAAAGCCAAACAGAGACGCACTATAGGTGGCTGGTCTGCAGCACTCAATTCTCTCTCTTGTTCCATTTCCTCAATTCGTAAAGGACTATACATTCAATTTAGACATCAGTACAATACAATTAACAAAATTAAAAAGTTTAGCAGTCATTCAAATAAGTATGTACAGTATAATGTTAATAAATAAAGCTTGTTTTAGTTAAGTATAAACAATGAAAACAGACCCAGAACATTAAAAAAATGATAATATAAATAAAACACCAAATGTTATTAAACTGAAAGTAAACATAATTTGTAGAGAACCAAATAATTAGAAAGAAAGATTTTCAAGACTAACGATGAATCTGGTTAAGAAATCAATGTTCAATGCTGCAGGTTACAATCTTGATGTGTGCGTGTGTGGGGGGGGCACACACATGTGCAAGTGCATGTATGAGCTTGTCACTCTTTTACCTTAACCCTCAATGAAATAAAAATAAAATAAATGGAATTATGTATTCAACGCAACAGTTACAAATCAGATTTCATTGGAAAAAATTCTGAGATCCCCTGAGCCTTAAAAGTGATAGTATCACCTTTACAAAATAGCACAGTATATGAACAAAATATCAGAAAAACATTAGCAAATTTCAGGATAAAATCAGTCAACAATATGTGGCATGTTTTTATTTTTAACACTGAAAATGTTTATACGGACGTGTCGCACATTTGCGGCCGATCGCTGGTGCATGATCGAAAATGGGATCCGGTGAGTTACCATAGAAACTACTTTTTTGTTGTCAATAACGTAGTACACATATAAAACTTCGCTTATGAATGCGACTACATTTAACTTATAATCTGTACATTGGTAAATGAAGAATGAATTCATTGATTGGTGAATGAACATAAATATATATATTTTTTAGATTTATTGAAGCATTTTCAATACCCTTCTCTGTGCATTGCATTTGTGCAATGCCTGTAACTTTTTAAAATGTGTTCTCGTAAATTGTCCTAATGATTTTGCTTCTCTATTTGCTATATTGCTATTTACATGATGGTAATTCAAAAAGTACGACAAACAGTTAAAAATATTGGTACAAGAACTATGATGATTAAAGTTTGACAATGATATGCCTGCACATCTGCCATAAATTTAAAACAGCTGATTCACAACTATTTTATTTCAACAATGCTAAGCCCTCTTTAAATGCACAAGTTATAAAAATAACGTTCAATCACAAAATTTCTGATTTAGAACATGTAAACCATGTAAAATTTACTGACAGATGAACAAACCACATCATGGTAACAGTTGTATAAATTGTTTAAATTTGTATATGGCTGAATTTTAAAAAAAAAGGCTAGAAAAGTGCTACTGATAACCAACATGAGTGATGATGATGATGATCACTTGAGGTTTCTACTCCAGCTTTGAAATCTCTCATTGATGAACTTACTGAAGGACACAAGCAAATTACGTTAAGAAAGAGGTACCAATCCAGATTACCATTCATGAACAAATTCAATATGCATCATAAGCTTACACGGCTGGTGTCAAGAGCAGGCTGTTAGGCCATGGTTGGTTGCTATTCACGGTCTAACAGCCCAGTTTATTCTCAGTTTAATTATAATTCAATATGCAACCATCACATGAAAAAGCGATCGTAATTATGTTCTTGAAAAATACAATTCTTTGTGTGTGTGTGTTTTAAGAAAAACCTGCAATAATTAAAACAGAGGCAGTATATATTGAAATGGCATGTTAATTCTTTAAAATAATGCTCACTGAACACTGTTATAATCAACCTTTGAAACCTTTGCAAAATTTAGTTATGAGATCCTGTCATATCCCATCTTATAGTCCAGACCTTTTCCTTTAGACTAATTTTTGTGTGGGCACCTCAACAAGACATTATATTGAGTTAAAGGTAACAGCAAAAAAGATGTAGGCCATTTTCAAAGTGCCTCAGATTTCAACAATTCTTTTTTCCATTGATATAAAAACCTTTAAAGCAATAGGCAGAAATGTATAATCTACTGAAGATCAGTGATGGCAACAATATCTACCTTGTATACCAGAGAAGACAATTTTATTTTAAAAATTTGTGTAAAACCTGATTTTTGTAAAATACTTTTCCCTTTTTTCAGTAATTTGTTAGGCAAATACCTGAAACCATGGAGTCTTGGTTGTGCAGTAGTCACTTGATTCACTTCTAAGTCACAGGAATGTAGAATCAAATCCACTGTGGAATGGATATATTTTAACAATATACTATGTGATTCTGGGTCTACTTGGGGCACATAATATGTATGACCTGGATATCTAGTTAGCATAGATACATGAACTTGTCACATTTGTACAAGTATTACCATGTGCTGTTTGTAAGAAACTTTCTACTCCAATAAAAAGCAGAACATGTTCTTTGGTTTTTTGGCAGACCAGAATCTGTCCTTTGACGGCAGTCCCATGATGTTAGTTAAGTTTTTAACTACATTATGATACTTTATTATATAGTTGTATATGGCTAGAAATAAAAATTTACATTGACAAGCCTAAACCTAAACCTTTAGGGGATGAAAAAGGATTATATTAAAATTTTTTTAATTGAAATACATCAACACAAAATACAAAATAACATACTGAGTTACTTTTCATGTTAACATAAAATATTTGAATAACTTCAGTTTGTTTTTTCAGTACACAGGTATTAAAACTTACTATAATTTTTAATTTGTCTCATGAGTTTCAATGGAATTTTACCATTGCTAAACTTTAAAATACTCACTGTTTCAACCACCAATAACTTGTGGTCATCTCCAAGTGTAACAAGAACTTAGTTTTACAATTTAAAACTAACTACATGAAAAATTTGCAACATCAAGCTCAACTTGTCGAAAAATAAACATTGTAAACAGCAACACCAAACTACAAAATAAAAGTAAAACAAAACTATAAAAGAAAAACAAAAGAATAATCCTACACACCCTCAAAGTCCACTGAGCATAACTGGGAAACACAACAACAGTTACAAAGGTTCACATTACGAACAATCTTTGTGAGTGTCTCCTCAGCAGAATTGTCTATAATTTCGTGTGGAAAAACAGTTTCAAGATCCCAGTACACCAGGTACAGATTTAGTGGAAATGTTCACTAACAACTGCAACTGTCATTGTCAAATATTTTTTCCACAAGTTATACTTCAATAATTGGTATCCAGCTGGTGATTGAGTTGAAAAACTTGGAATCAATCTTTGGGAAACATGAGACAAAACAGGTTAAAGAGGCAGCAGTGTAATTTCTCAACTGACAAACAAATGTAAAAAGACAGCAAAGAATTTTTTGATGAATTCACAGCCTAAAAGGATAGTATCACAGCTAGTACCTGAATATCCAATGTCGGCAGTAAAAATGGGACCAAATATAATTTGAAATTAATGTCCCAGTATGGTGTGATACTATTTCAAGTATATTGGAAGTGCCGATATTTCTGCACTCCTGATATATAGTGTAAAAAGTTTTGTCAAGTTTCCCTTACACCAACCAACAGTCCTCATGGCATGAAGTTATACATATGGAGCAATTTGCAGCTGGTTTAATAATGTGGCAGTAATGGAAAAAACACTCTAAACAAAATTGTATAAAGAACTAACATTTGGTAAAAAAAATCCATAAAGATCATTTTCCATCTCCATCTTAACGGTTTGTGACGGCAGCGGTATGCGAACATCTGCTCTCCGGTACCAGCGGTGGACACAGTGAGCCAATCCGGCATCAGCGTTCGGAGCTAGCCAATCAGCGATCACGGTTAGTTAATAAAACCCGGGCCGGCAGAAAATTGTACACACACTTCATCACCACGCCATCGGACGCACTTCATCTCCTCTCCTCTCTCAGACGACATCAAGGCGGAGTCAGCCGGAAGGAACAGCCAAAGAATAGAACCACCGCCGTTCTTGCGTCTTCACACTCCTGTTCCGCGCCAGCGATGGATTTCGCTGGGCCGGCAGCCGACTCTACAACCGGTGCCAAAAGAAGAGGAGGACTGTAGTACGCCACGAACAGCAGGCGCAGCCGCCGAACATCTTAGCGCGGCACAACCAACATCAGCATTCTCGCCACAAGGTCCTTTTTAGGGCCACCAAAAACACTAGAGTGTACGATTGGCGCCATTTGTCATGCGGCAAGCCTTTTGTCCAGTGACAAGTGGCGCCCAATGTGGGGCGACGATCATCTTGCGGATTCAAGATCCAGCCACGCCAGCGAGCTACCAGCCAGCACACCAATCAACATGGCGCCCAACAGACACCTCCACAACATCTGGAGAAGAGTAGTAGGCTGGCTACCGGAGAGGATTCAAGACCCGGTGGAGTTGTGATGGCAGCGGTATGCAAACATCTGCTCTCCGGTACCAGCGGTGGACACAGCGAACCAATCCGGCACCAGCGTTCGGAGCTAGCCAATCAGCGATCCCAGTTAGTTAATAAAACCCGGGCCGGGAGAAAATTTTACACACACTTCATCGCCACGCCATCGGACGCACTTCATCTCCTCTCCTCTCTCGGACGACATCGAGGCGGAGTCAGCTGGAAGGAACAGCCGAAGAATAGAACCGCCGCCGTTCTTGCGTCTTCGCACTCCCGTTGCGTGCCAGCGATGGATTTCGCTGGGCTGGCAGCCGACTACAACCGGTGCCGAAAGAAGAGGAGGACTGTAGTATGCCACGAACAGCAGGCGCAGCCGCCGAACATCTTAGCACGGCACAACCAACATCAGCATTCTCGCCACAAGGTCCTTTTTAGGGCCACCAAAAACATTAGAGTGTATGATTGGCGCCATTTGTCATGCGGCAAGCCTTTTGTCCGGTGACAGGTTGTAAATGCCTAGTTACTCTTTTGAAGAGATGGCATAGCTTGCAGAGTAATAAAAACGATGAGTTACATATTACCAATTTGAAAGCATCCATTGCCAATTGCCTCTGTAACCAAAACAGAGGGAAACAGAAGAAGAGAGGGAGACCTCTTGCATCTTCAATTGAAAATGAACAAGAACTGAAGAAGAAAAAAGGGCCAGTAACACCTTAGTTACTGTCAAAGAAATACAAACCGACAAACTGGGCCACTGGCCACAGTTTACAGAAAAATGAGGATTTTGCGAGAAACCTGGCTTCAGTAGTGTGCTGCAAAAAGTCAATTCTGTAAACTGTGTTATTCATTTGGACTTTACACAAACTCTAATTTATTGTTTTCTTGACTTAAACACAAATTGGTTAGATACAGCAAATAACACAGGGAATAAAACTGTATTTAGTTTGACATTTATTTATACACTAGTAATATCATTGTAACAATATTTTTATTTCTGTAATACTTAGTACAAGTAAAAGTGCTTCATCACAGCTATCGTTTCAATTTAGTTCACTGTATATCTTTGAAAGTAAACTTATAAGTGAATAACTCCAAGATTAAAAATATTACTTGTACATCATTAGGAACACAAGTACCTAACACACGGTAGAAGTCACAGACCCTTTTAAAAAAGTCAAATATTGAATAAAGTAGAATGAACAAACATTTCTAATAATTAAAATAATGTAATAATAAAATAAGTTTTAGCATCACAAACATTACTTTGGGCAGTAGAGGGTTAAGCAAAGAGGTTATTCATATAAATTAACTGAATTTTGACTTAACATTGAGTTAAATGTGATAAAAATATGACAATATTAAAAGCTGTTAGTTTAAAATTTCAGAGAAATGTTTAAAGAGAGATTAGTTTCTGCTGATAAGCCGTTCTTACTAGCACATATTAGTAAAGGATGTCAGTCTTTTGTTAAAAATGTTAATATAAAATACTTTTAATTTCAAATGATTATTTTATGATTTTTTAAAGTAAACCATATTCATTAAAGTAAAATTGTTATATATTTGAAATGGTTAAAGGACAGAATTCTTGAAGAAATCAAAATGAAAAATTAGATGAATACGAATACAATCAAATCATGAGATGTGTTTAAAAAGAAGAATGAACTGGTTTAATAATGTGGTGATCAGTACAGAGATTGTGTTCCAACATGTGGTGCTAACTAGCACAACTTTTGAAAACACAAAACTTGATGCATCATGCTACCATTGGTGCTATTTGAATATAGCTACATTAGCTGGAGTACATGTTCACTGTATACTAATCTCACATAGGATTTTTAACAAAGTGAGAAAATGAGACATCTTAAAGAACATGTTTGTGTTAAATTTTGATTCAAAGATCAGTAAAACTTTACAGGCATTGGAAATCCTTCAACAAGCATATAGGAAAGACTCTATGAGCCGAACATGGTGCTATGAATGATTCAATCACTTTATAGCGTACATTACACTGACTGATGAAGCTTCCACATTAACAATGATTATGACATTGACACAGATTGTGCTATAATTCAAGAAACTCACTAATTAACTGGCCAAGAGATTGCTGAGGAAGCAGGCATGAGCAGGTACACAATTTGAACAGAAAAGCACCACATGCCCACAAAATTGGTGCCACGATTGTTGACCAATGATTAGACAGTTTTTGTTCAGAAAGCATTAAAATCAGCCAGTAACTGCTTGACCACGTCAACATTGATGAAAACTTCTTAAAAAACAGGAGACCAGACGTGTATTTATCGCTATGATGTCAAAACCAATACCCAATCGGTGCAGTGGGTGGGGAAAGAATTGACCCGGCCAAAACAGACTCTCATTAGTCAGTCAGACACGATTGACAATGCTTTTTTGACTGGAAACACTCAGTCCATTATGAAGAGATGTATAGCCACGAGAGGGGATTAGTTTGAAGGGGGCAAGCTAAATAAAATTGTAAATATAATCCAGCTTTTATTACAAAAGTTCAGCTTTTTTTTAACACACCTCATATAAGATTTAAACATCAATAAATGTTAAGAAAATCAGTAATGGAAAAGAAAGACAACAGTGAAGTAACCCAAGATGATAATGAAAAAAAATTCTTAGCCTAATTTATCAAATCGCAAAAATATACAGCATGAGGATAACAAATAACTATGACCATACGTCTTCTTCCTTTCTCCCTTATCATAAACATAACTCCGATTGTGTGAATGTTCTTTGTTATCACACACACACACACACACACACACACACACACACACACACACACACACACACACACACACACACACACACACACACACACACACACACACACACACACACACACACACACACACACACACACACACACACACACACACACACACACACACACACACACACACACACACACACACACACACACACACACACAGTCAGCAAAATATAATTTTGATTTAAGTTTGTACATATGGTTTGTCAGTACAGTATTTACTAACTTACTGATCATACAACACGTGTTAGTTTATACACATTTATTTATAATTATGTGATGTTACTTAAATTTGTTTCTTCTGCAAGTAGTAATTATATAGGTCAGACAAAGAAAAAACTACTACATAGATTCCTTCAACACCGCAATACATATTTAAAACTGAATATTTATAAATCTAATTTAGCCACACATTGTCTAAATAATAAAGACCAATTTCCAAACATTAAAAATATAAAATTAATTAAAAACATACAAAAAGGTCAAAAAATGAATATTTGCGAAAATCTTAATATTTACAAACACAATAACAATAATTTACTAATTAAAGAACAAACCCAAATAAAAACAAAAGGCAATCTGTAATGGGGCAAAAGGGGGGCTTTTTATTTTATTAAATTTGGGTTTTATTTTATTAAAATATTATTAAATTCGGTTTCATCTGTGTGGACAGCCACGTGTTCATATGAAGCGTAGTTAGAACAAAGGACTTGTGAGGTGATGCCAATGTAATGGAATGTTGTGTTGTTGACGGTGATACAATTCTTGGAACTTTGATGCTGTGTGATACCCGCACACAAACGCGCAAGCACCAACATCTGCGGAGCGCGCCTAAGCGACGCAGAGTTGTTTGAAACAAAATGGCTTGGTGATGAATTTTGTCCAGCACGTGGTCTCAACATGACGGAAACGAGATCAAGTCCTGCCCACATTTTGTGACGTCAACCAGTGTGACGATTTAAATTGTGACATTTACAAAAAAAAATTTTTTTAATTAATTAAGGTTGCGTACAATTAACCATTTAAATCTCACAATAATAATAATAAAGACATGTAGGTACTAAGTGTGAATGGAAGAAGTAATTAAAAAGGGCAAAGTATCCATAAAGAAAAGGCGTATTGTAAATAATTATTATGTTCGTATTTAACCCTTTGCTTGCTAGCAAGCGCCTACCTGTTGATACCGGACTCGACATGTTTTCCGAGTCTACTGTAATTAAAAATAATAGAGTAAACTAATGTTAATAATTAAAGTATCTGTAGACACAGATAGTAACTAAAACAATTAATTTAAATGATGTATTTTTTATCTAGCGATAGTCTGTATAAATAAAAAAGTTTATTTAAAGAGAAACAGGAACTATATATGCTCGCGGAATAAACACCCCACTCTCTCTTGTCATGTACAAGGGTAGCGGACGAAAATTCGCTCTCTTGCGATGACGAATCCCAGCTGTGCAGATGCACGAGCAAAATGCTCTGTTCAAAAGTTATGCAATTTGTTGTTAGTGTGGATTAATTAATTATTATTTTGTATTTTACTAACTGTTACAAAAAGTGTAACATGTAACGTTAACAAAAAGAAAATTCCAAAAACTTTGTAACAAGAAGAAAGATGTAACTACAAACGACGAGTGTTAATAAAGAAAAAACGATGACTGCAATCTTCACCGATGGACGAATCTTTTCAACATCTGACCTGTGGTCATGGACCATCTAAATGAGAACTCTAGTATACCCTACCGATGATGCAGTTCGAGACATCTGAGAATCAACGAGTATCTGTGTAGAAGACTCTACCTACCCTGCAGACGTATTAAGCCATGAACAACAGAGACCAGACCAAGACGAGGACGACGTTTTAGGACTCCCAAGACGGAACCACATGGAGGCGATTACTACATCCAAAAAATAGAGGTGACTCGATAGCACGTCTATCGAGGAATAATGATAATATTTTTTGTAACACAATACTCTATTTAAGAGACTTTCAGAGACGATTGATTTTTATAAGAATATAAAAACTTAAATTTGAGAATTTAATTGTAACTATTCAATATCATTCAATTGTAACAGTTTAGATATTAACGTAACGTAGTGTTATTAATACCATTCTTCTAATGGAATATATATAAAGCAAAAAGGTAAAAGTCTTGCAAGATAAAATTTTGAATTAAATATAATTAAAAGATTAGAGACTAAATACCAATGGTTACCCGGATCCGGGGGTATAGCTAGATAAATTTGTTGTGATCCCATATTCTAAATAAAGCATTTCACTTAATTTTAATAATTTAATTAATAATGTCATGGGATCTGTTCTTTGGAGTAAATGTTATATT
Organism: Magicicada septendecula; assembly: GCA_034769895.1. NCBI lineage: Eukaryota > Metazoa > Arthropoda > Insecta > Hemiptera > Cicadidae > Magicicada > Magicicada septendecula. Next base: position 61,987,969 of record CM068371.1, on the reverse strand, counting down.
TCAAATGTTTAATAAAGCCAGTCTTCTTGTTACACACATATACTGAGTATATAAATCAACAGTTTCACCTTCCCTGATTCCTCGTATGTCTTACTGTGTGTTGTTCTGATTTAAATTTCAGCTCGTCTCGAATAAGGCAGCCTGAAATAATTGGCAGAACCAATTATTTTGGGTTCCCTCCGTTATAACTCAAAAGAAGAGGTTATACCAGTGAACACTAAATATCGTCAACGTCCAACACACGAAAATCCCATGTGTCATGTGTGCAGCTACCAAGAGTTTGAGAATGAAGGCTGTGTGCAGCGACAAAATTTGTTCGCAGGCATGGCAGTAATGTCCGGCCTCATGTAGAGTCAGTCGAGATACTGTGGCGGCGTCGGACGGACGCTCGCTTCGACTCAGTGGTCCCAAGTAAATTATTTAAAAATGTAAAAAGTAATAAACCGGTAACAACCAGTAAACGTATATCAGAATGGAGTTAGTGCAGTGAAGTGAAGAAAATTAAAGCGTAAAACTCAAACTTTTGGACCTACATTCAGTGTTACACAACGATGGATAAGTAAACAAACAATCGTAACATTTTATAATTTCATGAAAGTTTAATAATAAAGAGCTCGAAATAATTGGGGTTTTAAAGAATGAATGCGAGAGCGTAGCAAACTGGGTTAGCCTTAACGTTAGTATAACTAAATATTGAAATAGAGATAAGATAGGAAATAATTGGTTTGTGTTATTCCTATTTACAAAAGACAATCAGATTTGAGTTAAAGATGGATAGTCACTAAAATATAGAGTAATAATTTTATTCAGATGAATAACAAATAATAGAAGAAATTAAAGGGTCTTGTTTTATATAACCATGCGTTAGTGTAGTTATTTCGTCATTACCACTTCCTCATGTTCTGTGCTAAAAGATTCGTCTAACGTCCCGGGTTCTTCTGAATTATTATGGGGAGGTAGTCAGATTGCAAAATTGTCCCATTTTTTATTAAGGTAGAGTGTTAAGGTTTCGATATTTGACCAAAAATATCGTGGCGACTCTGGGCTTCTGATTAAAATTTTAAAAAGGTAAGTAAGTGAAAAGATCGCAGGTAAGTTTCTGGCAGTATTTTTACTTTAATTTATTTCGATTAAGTTTGTTCATCAACAATTGGTGACCCTGCCAGGATCCTGATATAATTTTATACGAGGTAGACCTATTTTAAAGCACAGAAAATAGGAATTGGTAATGACGTATGTGTAAGAAATAATCGTATATAATTACGTAAAATAAGGTTATGTTTTGGTAGGAGTATGATGTGTACAATGGTGTTAGATGTTTTGATTTTATGTGTGTAGTTTAATAATAGTTTTTTTTATATATAAAGAGGTTATATAAATAAATTTTGAAGTACGAGTATAAATATGGGCAAAGTACGAGAGAATGATATGGGTTTCTCGTGGGACGAGTGGGAAAGCGAATTTAGAGGGGTTGTAGGTGAAATGACAGACGAGGAGTGGGGTAATTTAGATAACAATTTAACGCGGATGGAAGAACAAGAAGAGGGAATATTCGCAGAAATTAAAAAACATAGTGAGATGACAAATAATAACGGTAAGATAGTTGAAGTAATAGTGGTAGAAAATAAGACAGTGAATAGGCCTAGTGAGAAGGATGATAGTATAAGGGGAGTAGACAATGGTAGAGAAACAGATCAAGTTAACAAAAATAAAGTCGATCAGGTGGCAGATAATGAGGTAAGTAATGAGATGAGTGAATCTGATTATAAAATTATAATGGATATGTTGCGAATGATTGATAAAAAATTTGATGAAAGGGCAGAAATGATGGATAAACATTTTGATAATATGAATAAACGGTTTAACGAAAGTGACAAAAAGTGGGATGAATGGATGCGGGAACTAAAGACAGACCGATTAAAGGAGAACTCAGAAGTTGAATTAAAACAGGTAAGTGTTTGTGGTGGTAGTAATATAACGAAAAATAATGAAGGAATAGTGAAGGTAAGTGGTGGTAGTAACACAAGTAATTATAATGATGAAATAATGTTAAATAAGAATAATTATATAGTTGAAAATGGGGTATCAGAGAGTGATGATAATGATGTTAATTACAATTCTGAGAGTATAGTGGGGGTAAAGAATAGTGGAGAAACGTATAATGAGATGAGTAGGGGTGAGAATTGTGAGAATGATGTTTTAGTGGAAGTAGAATGTAATAATGGAATGTTAGTGTGTGTTGATGGGTTAAAGAGAGTGGGTGAAGAGAGTTATATTGTGGGTATGAAGCAGAGGGTAAATTTTCCCCAGGTTTATTGTAAAACAAGATGTTTACAAATGATGTTGTTTAAGGGCAAGAGTCCCTTGTTAGTGGAAGACATGAGGTCTTTGAGTTGTTCCCCAAAATTTTATGAGTTAGTACCCTCTGCATGGAGTGAGAGAGAAAAGGTGATATGGTGTTTTGATGAGAGAAATAGAGGGATCGAGATTTTTGAAATAAATAGAGGTTATGAAAGGTTAGTGCAGAGGTTAGATATTGAGAGAGATGAAAAAAGTGATAAGTAAAAATACTTACGGAGACTGGACAAAAATAAATAATAGTGACAGGTTTGATGACATAATAAAAGGGAAGATGAATGACATAGAGGTAAGGGTTTATTATAATAATAATAATAATAATAAATGGAATGTAAATAAAATTGAAAAATGTTATGTGAAACCCAGACTATTATTCGATGATGGAGGCTGAACATAAACTTAATAAATGGACATTTTAAATATTTTGATTTATGGTTCTGATCTGGCTGATTTTGGAAATGAAGTGTGATAAAACTGAATAATTAATGATGAAGAATTGTAAATAATTGATAGTGAAATTAATTGTGTGTATTGTAAAATGTTAGGTAAACAATGTGTGTATGTAGTAGAAATTGTTGTGATAATAATAGTAATATTTTTGCAATCTAAATAAATAACAAAAATAATTTTGAAGGGGATAACAAATGAATTGTAATTATTGTAATTGGTGAGAGTAATTAAAAATGTTGTTTTCAATAATTAATTTAAATAAAATAATTGGAGGTGTTTAAATATTTTGATTGATTTAGATGTTAAATAATTGAATTTTTCTAATGAGTTTAAATTATTTTATGAGATGTGAAGTTGATAAGTAATACATAAATAAATGATAAATTATTTAGTATGGAGTAACATTGTTGTTATTGTTTCAGAAGGTACAGGGTGTTTGGTGTTTTATTTGTGTATTTAGGACAGTGTATGAGTGATGTACAGTACTGTGAGTATACATTTTACAATAAAAGTTATACAGAGTAAAATGTTTACAGGTGTGAAAAGATGTTGATTCAATGATGAAATTAATTTGAGATAATTGTACTAAATAGAAACCATAGTCAAAAGGTAGTAAGAATCGAAATATGAGATAAAATAAATGTTAATAATAAATTTGAAAATTTTGAGGAATCTAATTGTAGAAAGTGATAAATAATTTAAATGATGATGGATAAAAGAGTTAATGAAAATTTCACATTATAATGTTTTATATAATTATATAATTTTCTGTATAAAAATTATTTAAATGAGAACTGTTTAGTAATGTAAAAATGTCAATGTTCAAGGTCAATGTGTGTTATGTTATCATATAAGATATGTGGGTAATTTTGGGGGTTGAGTGGTGTTAATAGAAGTGCTATACTTAGGGAGTGCAAAAACTGCAAAGGTAGACGGATTAGTTTAGTTATTAAGTGGCTAGTACGGTGGTGGCATGTGCCACTGTAGGTAGCGATAACTGTTGGGGGTAACAGAGAGTGTTACCTCCATCGGAGGCCAAAATGGCGTGATATACACGGCACACCCTTTTATACAATTTTATATTGTATCCTGATAGATTGCCGTGCCGTGTATGATAATGATGATGATAACATGCCTGAAGTTAGAGTTGATTTCCCCGACTTTTCGGGCGATTACTGCCTTACCAGCACTAATCGTGGTTTTGGCTAGCGGTCAGCTATGGCCATAAATTAAGAACCTTGACCATAGCTGGCTTGAAATTGGTTTATATTTGAAATCAATGGGGGGTGAATTTAGGGGAAATCCCCGGAATTATGGAACAGCGGCTGCCACTCTGTTCGAGTAGGAACAGCAAGGCCAGGTGGTAGACCCGTTTTAAGGGTGTATAAATTTGTAACATGGATATGATGATATCCAAATAATTTCCAATATAACGCTGAAGCAAGGACACGGAGATGTAAAGTTCCTCCACCAATGCCATCCTTGTGGAAGCACATGGGCGCAACAGTCCACCATAAAAAAACAATAGTGTGTGTGGCTGGGTGGTTGCTCAGGGGAGCAACGAATTAAAATTTTGTAACCTAAAGATGATGACTCGCTCCTGAAGTAATTAAATAATTGTATCATGATTTGAGAAATAATTGCATTAGATGTTTATTCTGCTGTGTTTATTCTATCTTATAAATGTATTAGTTTATTGTGTTAGAGGTAAGTGTTGATAAAATGTGTAATTTGTATAATTTTGAAATGTGTTTATGGTAAGGTCATTCACCGTGCTAAGAAAATCAGCTGATCCGCTGTAGAATATCACGTATAAATTGTTTGTAAATTTCCAATATAACTAATGTTTGAAGATAATGATTTTAATGTGTTAAAGAGTGTATTTTAAATGATGACAAAATGATGGAAGTAATTTAATATAGTTAAGATTTTTAAATGGTTTGTAAAAGATGGTAAATGTTGGGAGTTGGGTGATTAATATTTTGTTGGGACATGTAGATCAGTCCATGTTGAGCTTAAAGGGGTAATAGAGAGAATAATATTGTTGTGAATTAATGTAATGTAGAATTTGAGATGTAATGTTGACACAGTAGCTATGGGGAATATATGTAGAGTATTGATTGATATATTGATGTAATAAATAAATGGAGATATTTTGTTGTAGTTGGAGTATTGTATTGGGAGAGTAATTAGAGTTGATGGGAATTTTGTAAGAGGGGGTGGTGTGTTAGGAGTCCACAACGAAAGGTTTTGGGACGGGAAGGGACCGTTTAGCGCCGGAAAAGGTTGCCTAGGAATGAAGTCCAGGAACCAGATAAGGGGAGGGAAACACACGTCCTGAGTACAAAGGGTTAGAGAGTATATTTTTTTTATATAAGGGTAGAATGATGCGAATTGAGTTGAGTAGTAAGTTGGGTTTAGAGAATGTTTGATAGATGTTTTTGATAGAGGGGTGTCATATTAGTTAAATCTGTTAATGAGTGTTAGAGTCAGAGGGGTAAAGATTATATATATATATATATAAATGCCAAGTGGTAAATCAAGTTAGTATGAATAATTAAGTCACCCAAATTTATTGAGAATGTAAAAGAAAGAGAGTCATAGTAAAAAATATAAAATTAATGGAAACAAGTGACAATTTTAATAGAATTTGAGAATAAAGTAAAGTTGTAAAATGTGTAATTTTGAGTAATTTAAATGTCAATTTTATTGTTAATTGTATTAATACTTTGTTAATTTTAAATGTCTTATTTTTATTATGTTTCATTGTGTTTAAAGAGAAGAAATTTTAAAGATGTTTTATGTATTTTATGATGTAGCCTATGTATAACCTATGTAGGTCAAGGTTGTGGACTTGACCCAGTTTGATCAGCTGATGGTTGAGGTTATAAACTAGACCAGTTTTGGCAATGAAGTAATGCAAATTTTGTTGTTTAATTGATTTAAATAATTTTAAATTTTCCGAATATGGAGAAAAGTATATTTTAATAAATTTAAATTAAAAAAAAAAAAAATTAAAAATTTGATTTTCTGTGCCTGCGATCTAATTGATGTTTTGAATTTTGATTATATTATTGTTTATGTGTAGTACTAGTGTTTTTTATTGAATTGTACTGTTTAGTATGCATGTATAATCAAATGTTAGGATAAATGTGTTTGATTTAACGATAAATATTTTTGAATTGGAAAATGTATTAACAAGTATATGTATGCGCCCAGTATTGCTGAAGGCGACCCAGTGTGCATGAAAAGGGGGAACATATCGGTTGAGGATCTGGCGTGGTATAAGACCAGGGGTTTGGATTTTGGGGGGTAGCATGTTAGACGGTTAGGTGCGCTGTGGTGCGTGTCTGTTCGATTTTATGGTGTTGGGATCTCGAATAGAGAAGTCCAGTAATCTCGTGGAGATGTGGCCATAGTCGCCGAGCCAGGGGGGGTAGTTTACGCATGATGTATAAGAACAACTGGGGGTTTGTTGGCACCATATCCTCACCGATCCTCTTAGGGGTTTAACAATGAGATTTCTTCTGTTTCGACAGAAGATCTCTCATTGGGGGGGGTATTGTAACGGGGCAAAAGGGGGCTTTTTATTTTATTAAATTTGGGTTTTATTTTATTAAAATATTATTAAATTCGGTTTCATCTGTGTGGACAGCCACGTGTTCATATGAAGCGTAGTTAGAACAAAGGACTTGTGAGGTGATGCCAATGTAATGGAATGTCGTGTTGTTGACGGTGATACAATTCTTAAAACTTTGATGCTGTGTGACACCCGCACACAAACGCGCAAGCACCAACATCTGCGGAGTGCCTAAGCGACGCCGAGTTGTTTGAAACAAAATGGCTTGGAGATGAATTTTGTCCAGCACGTGGTCTCAACATGACGGAAACGAGATCAAGTCCTGCCCACATTTTGTGACGTCGACCAGTGAACACTAAATATCGTCAACGTCCAACACACGAAAATCGCATGTGTCATGTGTGCAGCTACCAAGACTTTGAGAACGAAGGCTGTGTGCAGCGACAAAATTTGTTCGCAGGCATGGCAGTAATGTCCGGCCTCATGTAGAGTCAGTCGAGATACTGTGGCGGCGTCGGACGGACACTCGCTTCGACTCAGTGGTCCCAAGTAAATTATTTAAAAATGTAAAAAGTAATAAACCGGTAACAACCAGTAAACGTATATCAGAATGGAGTTAGTGCAGTGAAGTGAAGAAAATTAAAGCGTAAAACTCAAACTTTTGGACCTACATTCAGTGTTACACAACGATGGATAAGTAAACAAACAATCGTAACATTTTATAATTTCATGAAAGTTTAATAATAAAGAGCTCGAAATAATTGGGGTTTTAAAGAATGAATGCGAGAGTGTAGCAAACTGGGTTAGCCTTAACGTTAGTAAAACTAAATATTGAAATAGAGATAAGATAGGAAATAAATGGTTTGTGTTATTCCTATTAACAAAAGACAATCAGATTTGAGTTAAAGATGGATAGTCACTAAAATATAGAGTAATAATTTTATTCAGACGAATAACAAATAATAGAAGAAATTAAAGGGTCTTGTTTTGTATAACCATGTGTTAGCGTAGTTATTTCATCATTACCACTTCCTCATGTTCTGTGCTAAAAGATTCGTCTAACGTCCCGGGTTCTTCTGAATTATTATGGGGAGGTAGTCAGATTGCAAAATTGTCCCATTTTTTATTAAGGTAGAGTGTTAAGGTTTCAATATTTGACCAAAAATATCGTGGCGACTCTGGGCTTCTGATTAAAATTTTAAAAAGGTAAGTAAGTGAAAAGATCGCAGGTAAGTTTCTGGCAGTATTTTTATTTTAATTTATTTCGATTAAGTTTGTTCATCAACAAATCTATTTAAAATTATAAATTTATTAAAAAATAAAAATAAATAAAATATAAACATTAAATATTTCAAATACATCGAGAAAACAACTGCTGAAGAAAATAAACATTAAAACAATCTATTGTTGTATTGGAGTGTTAGTGGTCTCAAATATTTCTACTAATCATTTTGTACAAACCACTATGTTGTCTTTGGTATTGACGAGCGCTTTCGGCAGTCAAGCCATCTTCAGGTCATTTACCAACGTTGGTAAGAGACCTGAAGATGGCTTGACTGCCGAAAGTGCTCGTCAATACCAAAGACAACATAGTGGTTTGTACAAAATTACTAGTAGAAATTAAAACAATTGTTAACTAATCAACCTAAATCAATTATCAGTTATTTTACATTAAAATCTATACAAATTCGATTATTCGTTAATTTCTATATTAACATAGAATTATTTCGATTGTTATTAATTTACTTACAAACCTCTGATGATACTGATATTTTTCAGTGAAACGTGCATCAGGTGTTAAAAAGAAAATATACGAAATTACTACTTGCAGAAGAAAGAAATTTATATAACATCACATAATTATATAATTGCTGCAACAAACTTCAAGTTACCTATATAGAAAATGATTTATTTATATGTACAGTATTTTAATGTATATATAAGCATGCATTTATATAATTATCCTTCTAAAACTAACGTACAGTTTACACCTGTATCTTACACAACATAAAACTGCCATTCCAAAAATAACAATCCGCTAAAAAATGTTTTGATAAAATCTAGCCTATTGGTAATAAAGATTAAGGTCACACAATAAGCTGCAAAACATATTATTTACAAAGCCTGCATAAATTACACACAATAAATAATACAAAAAACTACATTATATATACACAGTAGCAAGAAGGGAAGAAGAGACGTGTTCTTCTTCTGACAGCGGAAGGAAGATTCGTTTCTGACTGCAACAACAAAACGTATGTAAAGCTGCGAGAATGATTTTACAAAAAACATACGGTGTCAAGAATGATGCAGGAGCCCTTTACCTTGAATCAGAGTCCAAACCTCTTTCCAAGCTTGGAGCAAGAATGCGAATGACAGGCACCGCAATATGTAACCTAGAAGAAGACAAGCCACCATCCTGCTAAACACTACAACAGACACGTCTGCAAACATGCGACACCCACCACATTCTGGCTGTTAATTATAATACACACACTCGCACCTATACACTTCTGTCATACCATTCAATCTGCTGTCATTTTACTTAATACCACTATTTACTGCAATAATTACATGTAAACAGTAAATGCTGTGCAAATCTATTAAACCTCAGAAGTTTGCCAATCAATGAAATTTTGTTTGGAAATGATATATAAAACATTATTATTGGGGATTAAATCTAATCAAGAAACATTATTATCTTTGCATCAAGTCTAACTATGGAGTATGTATTTATAAGTGTTCGAGAAAAAATTAATATCTTGATGGAAACATAAATTAACTGAATAGCTCAAAATGTGCAAAGTTTGCTTCCCACCTGTTGCCTGTACACATTACCAAACAACAGTGAATCAACATAATGTAGAAGTATGACACCTGAACCAATGCATTACAATGATCAGTTCCCGCTGTCTTGGGAAAAGATGCCACACCCAGACCACCAGTTTAAAAACATAAGTGTAACAAAAGGGAAAAACATCTTTGGTAGCTCATACAAATATATTTGGACAACCACACAAAATTGTAAAGCAATCACAACACATCTTAATTCCAAATCAATGTCCATAATGATCTGTTTCAGTACACATAATTCATAAAATACTATCTGTTACAGTTGTTTTGATGGTTCATCCTCTTCATTCACAGCACTTAATATTAGTGATTACTGTACTTTCACTTGTGAAAACTTACGTTTCTTATTGTCCTCGAACGTTTCGGTGTGGTGTACACCTTCCTCAGCGAGGTTTGAATACAGAGTGTCATGAACAAGTGTAGCGGTTTATTCACAGGTTGGTGGGATGTGTGGGGGGGTTTTTGGTGGGAGGAGGTTGGCGCTGGGATTCAAAGTATAGTTTTGTGTATGATTGTGTCGAATAGTACGTGTGATTTAAAGTGTAGCTGGTCATTTAGTATGTTGTTTGGTTGTAGTGTGTGGTGTTTATATATTTCATACTGTTCAGCCGTGTTGAGTTTCCTACTTTTTGGTAAGTAGTGTAGTATTTCAAGGTTGTTTTCTATGTTGGTGTAGCTGTGGTTTTCAGTCTGTATGTGTGTGGCGAATGCGGAGTGTATGTAGTTATTAGAAAGGGCTTTTAAGTGTTCGGAAAACCTTGGAGAAAAAGATCTTCCCATCTGGCCTATGTAGAAATGGTTGCAATCACTGCAGTTTAATTTGTATACTCCTGTTTTATTGTATGTGTCAGTGTCTGTGTTTGTATCGTTTATGTGTTTTTTGATGGTGTTGTTAGTTATGTAAGCTATTTTGTAATTGTGTTTCCTGAATGTGTTTGCGATTTTGTGTGTGTTGGAGTTGTAGTATGTAAGTGTGATGTATTTAATAGGTTGTGTGTTGTTGGTATTTTGTGTTTTGGTGTTTTTGTTTAGGATGTGTCTGTGTAGATTGTTTATTAACTCGGGGGTGTATCCATTTTTTATCGCTATGTATTTGATTGTGTTGAGTTCTTCCTGATAATCTTGTTTACTTTGTGGTATTGTTGTGAGTCTATGGAGCATATAGTTGAATGCGGCATGTTTGTGTTGTGTTGGATGGTTAGATGTGTTGTGTATGACCATGTCAGTTGTGGTAAGTTTCCTGTATATTTTATGTGTGTATATTGTTTGTTCTGTTAACAATTAACACCTTGACCTTACAATTAACAAAACAAACAATTAAATTTTATAAAAGGCACTTGAAAAATAAGTCTATACATATTTCTATGTTAGATTCACACATGTCCAGCATGTTAGTTTCAGTTCAGTTCGTAGTCCTTCAGTCTTTCGACTGGTTTGGACCCTCCCCACATATACCCGAGGTGTGTGTGGTACTGAGTCTCTCACAGGTATATGGGACCTACAGTTTAACGCCGGATCCGAACGGCAATTTTGGGGGGGGGGTTCTACTAAGCAGGATACCTCTCGCTGGTTTGCCATTGCCTTGCGAGGGGGAACGGTCGTATCTAAATCAGATGACCCCTGGCGGGAACTGAACCCGCGCATGTTAGTTTGGTTTACACAAAATCACGTCCAGCATGTTAGTTTGGTTTACACAAAATCTGCAATCACCAATGTGAGACTGTTGTTTCACATAATGATGGAACATCTATTAAAAATGGATAATGTCGTAGTAAATCCTGCCAAGTGCGAAGCCCTGTTTAGCACAGATATTTTATTGTTTGTACAAAAAAAAGGAAATTCATCAGCAGTGTACTGAAGTGTATGGCAAAAATGCAATAAGTGGCCACAAAGAGGAGAAATAATGCCTGGGTTTCAGTAACAGCTACCCCATACTCCAAACTTCCTGGTATATTTCTGATGAATGCCATAGAAGCCAAATGTAAATTGTCAAGAGAAAGCCATACAGAATATCAATAAAAATAAATGTTTGTGAAAGAAGATAATTCTCAATAAATGAACTGAGTGATACTTTTGTATATACTGTATTGGCCCGAATATAAGACGATGATTTTTTTCTATAAAATGCTCTTCCAAAACCCATACTCGTCTTATATGCGCAACCTAACATTTAAAAATTTCGTGTTAAGTGCCTTGCATATTTTGTAACATTTGCCAGCTGCACAGGGTTGCCATGTGCGTAGCATGAATCAACACGCGTGTTTATAATGAACTTAAGGTCAAGCTCAAGGTGAAAATCCCAAGCACACTTTCACCACTGCGGGGTTGAAGTACCGTATTGTGTCACAGATGTTAAAAAAGTTGTTCAATTTAAGGCCCCTTTTATGCATCTGATTCAAATCATATGATAAGTTTTGCATCCGAGTTGACTCCAATTTTTATCGTGCGTCAAAAATATCGGAAGTGGGTGCGTGTGAACAAACTCTATCAGTGTTGCCGTCATCAGTACTGAAAATGAATCTGTGAGTGTTGTGTGCCACTTATCGGTTCGTTTTTATAAGCTTCAGAAGCGGAATCCCATAGTGCTCTCCTGTTCTGTATTTCGTCAGTGAGCCTTTCTGTATTAATGTCTTCCGTATTTACAAAAACAAATTAATAAAATCACACCACGATGTGAATACACTGATTACTTGGCATAACTGGCCTCATCAATTCTAGGCAGGAAGGTTGGCAGCACTGATGTCTGAAAGTCATGTGATAAAAAATCGCGCGAGTGCATAAAGAAAACCATTACGACTCATGTATCTAAACAACTCGCCCGATATTTTATCGGATGCATTCCTAGGACACCGCGATATGTTTTTGAGTATGGAATGATAATAAATTTATCGTATGACAGTGCATATAACGGCCCATTTGTTTCTGTTTTTCTACATGACGTACTTGGGCTGGTGTAAATGTATGATGCGGTGTCCAGGTCTGTGTTTACGACGCAGGACTTGTGCAATGCCTATCTGCAGATTATACTAACAAACTGATCCCTTATCAGCGGTATATTATAAAACTGAGGAAAGCCCACAATTACCTGCTTGGCCAAATGGCAAATGTTGACCAAACACCAGTGTTTTTCGATATGCCACCAAATGTTACTGTGGACAGAAAGTGTGTAAAATCAGTTATAATTAAATCTATAGGCAACGAAAAATCACGCAATACTGTGATGCCAGGAGTTACTGCCTATAGAAGAAAACTTCTGCCATACGTTATTTTGAAGAGAAAAATGCTTCAGAAGGAACAGTTACCACCTGGGATTGTTTTTAGAGCACAGGAAATGGGGTGGATGACTGAAGAGCTTATGGCAGATTGGTTTAGGGTTGTTTAGGGACGTCGGCCAGGTGCTTTACTAGGGCAGAGAGGTAGTTCTTTCATGGTCACACAAGTGAGAAAATAAAGAAGCTGGTTGCAGAAATGAACACTGATCTTGTTATAATCCCTGGGGGAATGACTTCTCAGCTTCAAGTTTTAGATGTGGTTGTTAATAAACCATTTAAGGACTACTTACGGAAGAACTATAGTGACTGGTTAATTAATGGAAACCATGCATTGACTCCAACAGACAAGTTGAAGAAACCAAGCATACAGTTACTGCCCCAGTAGAAAATCACAGCCTGGGGAAAAATCAAAAGTGAATCTATTGTAAAGGGGTTTAAAAAATGTTGTGTTTCTAATAACATGGATGGGAGTGAGGATGACATTTTGTGGAAAGACTACTCCAGTTATGAATCTGATTTCCAGTACCAATTCTGAATATGGACTTGGAAAAGAAGAAGAAAACGAGGATGATGATGACTGGAACTAAAAACAGTAAGATACTTTAACACTTATAATTTCACCTTTATATAACATAGCCATATTTACTTAGTGTAACTTCAAGGTATGATATTTAGACCATTTAATTGTCTTTCTCATACAATACTTCAAAAAATTCAGTGTCGTCTTATATGCAGGCCCTTTTTTTTCTTGTAAAACACCATCAAAAAATCTAGGGTCGTCTTATATGTGAGGCCGTATTATATTCGGGCCAAACCAGTATTTCATGCACTGCTCTTTGTGAAATAAATCAAAAAAGTTTCTTTGCTACAAAATCTATAGGTGGGTTTCAAAGTTGTTCACCAAGGCCTATGAAACCACAGAAAAGCAAACACATTTTTGGATCAGTATCATCCTGAAGATAAATTCCTTGAATGCACTGTCACAGGACATGAGACGTGGATCTTAAATGTAAACCCAGAAACAAAACAGCAGTTTCAAGAAGTGAATCATTTTATTAACAAAAAAAAAATCTTATTTATAAAGTTGTGATACCTTATTCACCAGTGTGCCTTAATTGTCAAAATTAAAAAAACTGCAAATAAAAATGTTCCTTCAAAACACTGCTGACATGGCTATTTGTCTTCTGGAACAGTCCTGCTTCACACATCACACACTGCTGCTGATATTTGTAAAGTACTTGATAAAAATGAAATGTACAATTTCTGTTATCCTCTATACAGGCTGAACTTAATTACTTTAAACTTTTTAAGTGACTGAAAAATTTCTTGAATTCACAAAGTTTAATGAATGACAAGGTCAAAAGTATGGTAGAAGGGTGGATGAAATAAATAAATGGTGAGAAACTTCTTCAAAAAAGGAAAGAAAGCTTGTTCCATACTAAGCAACTACATATGGGTAGCGACTATGTTATAAAATAAGTAACATTCAAGGAAGTTTACAAATGTAATACAATTAATTTATTAGAAGAATCTTCAGACCAGTGTGCTGTAATGGAGAATGGAGGATCAGATCTAATCAAGAAATAGACTCCATTTTAAAACAGGGAGATATCGTCTAATTAATAAAGTCTAGAAGAACTAGTTGGATATGGCATGTAGAAAGAATGGACAACCAAAGACTCCCCAAATGGATAATGAATGGCCATATAGATGGGAGCAGAAGAAGAGGCAGGCCAAGAAAACGATGCAAGACAACGGACGTGGAAGAAGATCTGACTAGGATGGGTGTCGGCTCATGGAAGACCAAGGCACATAATCGGACTATCTGGAGGCAGATCATTAGGGAAGCCAAGGTCCATCCTGGACTGTAGTGCCGTATATGTATGTATGTATGGTATGCATGTAATACAATTAATTTATACGTACAATTGTTTCTTTAATAGCCTATTGAACTTTAATGTTGCAAATTAGCTTTGTACAATATATAATATGTGAACTATACAATCTTCTTCTTCAGGTAGGTCAGTGTCAGGTACATATAACACCAAACCACCTAATTATGTTGGCTGTGACTTCTGGTACACTTAATGAACAACACAAGGGAGCTATGAGTATGTTTGAATACAGATTTCACTTTGTTTACTTGCACAATTTTCTTTGTAAGATGAATATTTCTGTTTGCTTCATTCTTTTTGTATCAATACTGTGTGTGTGTGTGTGTGTGTAATAGTAATGATGAAAACAAACCTGTTCTGCTACCCAGAATATTAAACGACCACCACCCAAAAAAGCTGCACTTCTGTATTTCACTTACATATGAAAATTTATATACCACAAGTATTGTAACCTAACTGTCGTGGGAGAAAATGTTTTAACTAGTATGTTCCCTGAGCTGCAGAACTCGCTCACAATTTTGAATGAAGTACATTTATTTTCAGATAAATTTTCATATTAGATAATTTTTCAGTTATCAGAATAATTATGAAAATCTCAATTTACCCAACTACTTTTTGTTCAGTAAAGTAACAATTGTACAACAATCATACAATAAATGCTAAAAAAATCAGAATTTTCACCCACTTTTTAACCTCTGGCATCACAATATTTTTAAATTAAAAAAAACACTAAATTCATATTTTGGTTAAAATTTCCTTTACTTTGATACCCTATATGGACCTTTGTCAGTTTTCTCAAATTTGGACCCCTTCACATTTTTGCCTCCACCACCCTTTTTTTGTGGGATCAATCTCAAAAACAATAGGGTTCTGTAGGGTAAAAGTATGGATATGCATGCCAAGTTTTATGCAAATGTGTTGATGTCTTCAAAAGTTATTGTAAGACATACCGAAATAGATGACAAATCCTAAACGGTCAAATTAAAACTGAGAACTTACTTCGCTTGTTTCAATCTTATCAATGATGTAACATATTACAAGAGGACAATATGATAATCTCATCTCAAATAGAAAAAAGACTTGTTTCCCACTGTCAGTTCAGTCTATGTCATAAGTAGTACTTTATATTTAATTTTTATAGTTATTATTATTATTATTATTATACTTGCTGTATTACATTAACAGTACATCTTTTTTTAACAGCTGAATACAGTCGTGGACCTCTTGATTAAGAGGCAGGACATAACCCACAATCCCAACTGTAAAACCTTGATGAAGTTGTGAAAAAGTAGATAAAATGTCCATTTAGCTTTAACGAATGTATGTTTAAATTCAGTCAATCAAATCTTAATCCACTCTCTACTCCTATCAGTGTAGAGCTTCCTGGCAACCAAATGTCATGTGGTCAGAATATTTGGGTTTGAATTCATTTATGAGAAACTGGACTTTTTATTATGACCATATTCTAGGAACACGTTTAATTACCATTATACAATGAACCAAAGAATATCTTGTTTATTTATTTTTAGGGATAATTTAAAGGTCAACTAAATTTTTGATATGCTGAAAATTTAAACAATTTGAGCGCGACATCGAGTAAATCAATCCACTGTCCGTTAAGGTCATATTGCTACGCCGTTACACAACGTTCTACATGTCTCTCGGCTATCCCAGCTGTAATGTGTGTGTGTGCGTACATGATATTTGACATGCGACACAGTGTTACATAATATGGAACAGTCTCGTACACTCGACAGTGTTGTTCAACAAGCTTCTCAACTAGCCCAACAACGGTGCGTGTTTCTGCCAAGGTCGAAATGAAGTATCCTCTAGAATTTTCAAGTGTTTGTTAGAGGACACCTATTATGGAACTCTGCAGACTATAAATACCCCAACCCGCCGCTTAGTTTTCAGTTATTGTCGGGCGATTTACACAGTGCGTCTAAAGTGGTGTATTAGTGAAAAATGATTATAGTGCGGAACTCTTTATAGTTGACATTATTATTTGTGTGGACGGATTAATTTGAATTATTGTACGAGTATAATCTTGTTGAATAACCTGTTGATTACAAACTGTTAATTGTGATAATTAAAGCTGGTTTTTAGTGACTTCATGTATTTTGTTTCCCACTGTACCATACAACGATCAAAGAGACCTTTGTAACGATATTTTTATGGTTATTTAAGTTTTTGGATACAGAAAAGTTACACGTGTATTCTAAAAAGGAAGGTGTTTTTAATTTTTTAATCTGATATTACTAACTAAATTCTTCATCATCCATACAAAAATGGGTTCACAATTATATCATCAACACAATTATATCAACTAACCACAAAACTTAATATCCTTCTATAATATGCCACCAATAATGGTATTCAATATGTTGAAGTTAAACACCACACTGTCTAGTCCTAAACAGACACGCTTTCTATAAAAATTTGTTTTCATCAGTGATACACATGTACACACACTATCTGATATATAAAATCATGTGCAACCAATCACTTGACTACTTCACTAAACAGATCATGCTTCACTGTATTATTTACTTTGTGCTATTAAGTATGTTACTGCTACTCTTGTGCTGGGCTCTTGTACTACTGTAATATTATGTTATATTTAAAAACATGTTAATACTGTTACTGCTATAAAACACACACACTGACAGCCAACAGTAATATCATAATCATCACAAATACAATGTACATTATAGTAAATATTAGGAAAGAAATACACTTAGAGATATTATATAAAAGCATGTTAATCATATTAGAGACAAATTCGAGGAGAATAACTAGAAAAATGACAAAAAAGAGAATTAGAGAGAGACGAAAAGACAGTAGAAACAGAGTAGCTTGTAACTACATGGTGTTACGAACCTCTCCTTCTCAACGTAGGAATGTTCAGTAACAGGTGACACTGATTCTACTTGAGCATCTGTCGAGTCTGAGCTGAAAGCCACACATACACAACTACAATAACATAACACTGTACCCATTCTAAGTTATCGTATTATTACTACTTGCTTTTGTCTACAATATAAATGATAATGATGATTATCCCCACACCCAATATGGTTTTAGAAATGATATACAGTATATTTGTTTTTAGACTGTTTTTCTACTACAACAACTAAGGAACTAATGATGCTAAACTGTCATAGTGTGTGCGCATAAGCTGCTGCAGCTGCATTGTGCTTGTATGACATGAACTACTCATTTTCTCCACATAGTTGTTGTGAATTGTGTGTGTTTTTACTTTGAACACTGTAAAACACACACACATACAGAATGAATACAAAGTGTTGTTAGTACAGCATTTTGTAAGACGGCTTACCTTGTTTTGGGCTTTGATGTGAGGGTAAAGGGCAGAGGCTGCCACACCATCGAAGTGCCCGTTCTAAATCCCTGTCCGAACCCAGTCTTTTCCTATAACAGACAATGACAATTACACTATGCTGCAAAGAAAATATTTTTGTGTGATGATTTACTGCAAATACGTGTTTTTAATAGTACTTTTGCTGCTGATTCTAGATGTAACCTTTTTTTTCTTTCTAACATGTCAGACTTTTTTTTACAAATTCATTATTTACTTTTGAGTTTTTACTACTTTTATGTATTGTTTCTATGACTTTTATGGCAAAATTTATGACAGCACAACAGAAGAATACATACTTATTTCACATATTTCATATAAACCAGTCTGTATAATGTATTAATACGTGTGACGATACAAATGAAAGAAATAGTACTCAAAAGCCTGATTTGGTAATTAAATATGATTTATTTTGAACGCTTCATTTCAATTTCATTTTCATCATTTTACATTGAATAAAAACATATAATAAAGTAATGTATGAGAATATATGAGAAAATATATACATACAATTTACTTTTTCTGTTCACTATACTGTTTTTATTTTTTAAGCTTCTTTTTTGGCAGGCTGAAGTTTCTTTTTCTTGATTTACACCCCTCAGCAGTACCGTCTCTCTTGAGCATGAAACAGTAGTCGGCCGTCATGTTAACATTCCAGCATCCCTGGTATCTCCTTTCCATGTCTATGATATCTCAGTGGAAACATTCTCCATGTCCTTCGCTGACATCGCCAAGATTCTCAAGGAAAAAATCAATGTGTGAGTAGGGATAGTGAAGTTTAAACACTCATGTTACAGCTCAATTTCCTAAAATGTTGTAATATGGTTTTTACAATAAATTTGTAGTTTTGATCTTTTTTGTTGTTCAAGAAGTTTTTCACAACTTCTTGAAATATATTCCAAGCATTTTTTTCTGTTGCATTCATAGTATTTTCAAAAGCCTCTTCCTTCATCAAATTTCTTATTTGCGATCCAACAAAGATCCCTTCTTTTAACTTTTCAGTATACACTTTTGGAAACTTTGTTTGTAGGTGTTGGAAACAGCTAATGTCTTTTGCAAGTGCTTTAGTAAACGGTTTCATCAAACCAAGTTTGATATGAAGAGGTGGTAGAAGAATTTTTTCCCGTTGTACATGTGGTGGTTTGCTTGTAATATTCTTTGAACCCGGTTGGAGATTTTTCTCTTTTGAGCCAGTCTGTTACCTTCCAATGTTTGTCCTTTGCTCAACTGTCCCATTCACAAAGGAAACATCTCATTTTTGTATATCCAGATTGTTGACCAAGCAGCATGCCAATCACTTTCAAGTTACCACAAACCACCAAAAAATGCCTTTCGTAGTTAAGTTTTTCAAAATAATGTTGAGATTTTCATAAGCCTCTCTGTTTGGTGCCAACAGAAAGCCAGCTGGGGTAAGTGTGCCAACTGATTCCTCTTGTCATAAAAAAATTCCTCACTTTGCGAAATCTAAATTTCCCGGTTTTTAATATTATTTACACTCATTTGAATTGCAAAAAAATTGTACATTATAGATAAAAATATAAATTAAATCTGAAATAATCGCAAAAAAGTACTTTGAAACCACTTTAATTTATATGATCAACTAAACTCATGCTGCATAGTGTTATGTCCCTACACTTTGTACATATAGTCTTAAAATATGAAAATTACTAACGGTGAAGCTGGTTACTGGTATAAGACATCAAAGTGATAACAATACCTGAATGATAACAATAATCAGCAACAGTACTGTGTTCAATGTGAAATGCCACACTGGTGTAACAGTTTTATTACGAGAAAAAGTACACAATAAACTTGTCAAACTGAAAGATGAAACACTTTACGAGGTTGTTTGACAAAACGTTTATGCAGTTTTTGTTTATTTAAAAACTTATGCATTGCTTCATCGATACTTATATTGCCCCCTACAAATCAGTCTCAGTCGAATGAAACATGATTATGCCAGACTTCTTTTCAGTCTTCAAAACATTTCGAGAATGCACTTTTTGGTATAGCCTTAAGCTCACACTGCAATTTTTGTTTTACGTCTCCAACAGTTGCAAAACATTGTCCTTTTGTACTACTTTTTATTATGGGAAAGAGGAAAGAACATCTAGCAGTGAAAGATTGTCGCTAACATGTGTACCAACATCACATAAAAAATCGGTATGGAGAACCACACATGACTTCCATGTTCTAAGATTTATATTTAAAATCATTTTCGAAATGAAATATTACCATAGAAACTACTTCTTTCTACTTACTGCTTCAGCCTTAACCACAGTACTGTGGTTACTAACGTATACCACCTCATGTTATCGCACTCGATTTTCACTGATGATGGAAGTCGATCGCATTGCCGAAACGTCTGGTTTTGTAGAAAACATTGGACTACGGCCAAACATCCCGAGAAGGAATTTTAACAAAAACTATTTCTTTGTTGCCGATAACGTAGTACACATATATATAAAAAATATGCATAAAATTAATGGCTTGTATAAGTTAATGATTGATCTCCATTAAGTAGTGCTCAAGTTTCCAAAGTTTTAAGATTATGATGTCCGTAATTAAAACATCAGAGCAGGTTTAGTGTGTATGAGGGTACAACATGGACAAAAATTTTCAACATTTCCTATTGAGCGTTGCTTAGAGTAAAGCTGCGAATCTACAGTGTACGTTTCACAGAACAAACACGCGGAAAAGAAGGAGCGCTCAGAAGTCACTCATGGACCCTCAGCATCTTGCAGAGAGTTCCATTCCCTAAAGACGAAAAGTCTGTCTATGAATAGTTCCTCTGTAAACACGTGCAGTTACACTGCCCAGCGATCCACAGGAAGCAAATCGCTATCCACGCTGGACACTTTTTCAGCTTGCACGTGTTATGTTGGTGTGGTTTTCGGGACTTTCCATTTAAAAAGCGTGCAAATGTAAGAAAATAAACATGAGTGAGGCCAGAAATAACGCGAATTTTGTGTGTGTGTGTGTGTGTGTGTGTGTGTGTGTGTGTGTGTGTGTGTGTGTGTGTGTGTGTGTGTGTCTTCCCTGCCTTTTTATTGCAGTAATCATAATAATAAAATGGAAACGTAAACATTACATAATTGAGATATGCTTGCCTGCCATGAACGATATATTTTCACTCATACATGATTTACACTAAAATGAAAAAATTATAATTTTATTGCCTGGCAACAAACTTATTTTATTTTTAACAATTACCATTGTTTGAAAAAGTTTAAATGAATTTTCAAGTACTTTACTGTTGTTAAAACGTAAAAGGTTGCAGGTAAACTACCCCTTCCCCTTAGAGCTCTACAATTCAGGGACGTATGCAAAAAATTATTTGATTCTGTTTGAATTTGCGGCTGTTATCGTTTGCCATAGAAAATATCGGTATGGAGAACCATACATGACTTCCATGTTCTAAGATTTATATTTAAAATCATTTTCGAAATGAAATATTTCCATAGAAACTATGTCTTTCTACTTATTGCTTCAGCATTAACCACAGTACTGTGGTCACTAACGTATACCACCTCACGTTTTCGCACTCGATTTTCACCGATGATGGCAGTCGATGGCACTGCCGAAAAGTCTGGTTTTGCAGAAAACATTGGACTACGGTCAAACATCCCGGGAAGCAATTTTAACAAAAAACTACTTCTTTGTTGCCGATAACGTAGTACACATATAAAAAATTCTCCCCTCCACCTTCAACTATAATTTTTAATAATAGAAAATTACCCCCACCCTGTTCACCTAACTTCTTCATTTATAGATATTTCATCTACGTTTCTACAGTGGATTACTATGAGCTTCTTATCAGGATACTTTATTTATAAAAATTAAGTACTTTACTCTTGTTAAATCATAAAATGTTTCAGGTAAACTACCCCTTTCTCTTAACCGATCTTCTCCAAAATCAACAGACCTTCCGTCCTCTACAATTCAGCGAAGCATGCAAAAAAATATTTGATTCTGTTTGAATGTGTGGCAGTTATCGTTCGTCATGGAAACATTTCTCTTGTTACAACATAAAATGTTGCAGGTAAACTACCCCTTTCCCTTAACCGATCTTCACCAAAATCAATAGAACTTGAGCTCTCTGCAACTCAGGGGGTGCAAAAAATTATTTGATTCTCATTGAATTTTCGGCAGTTATCGTTGGTCATAAAAAAATTACCCTTTTTAAAACATAAAACGTTGCTAATAAACTACCCCTTCCCTTAACCAATCTTCAACAAAATCAACAGACCTTGAGTTCTCTTTAGTTCAAAAAGGTATGCAAAAACCTAGTTGATTCTGTTTGAATTTACGGCAGTTATCGTTCGTCATATAAAAAATTACCCTTGTTAAAACATAAAATGTTGCTGGTAAACTACCCCTTTCCCTTAACCGATCTTCACCAACACCAATACGTATTGAGAACTCTACAATACAGGGCTGTATGCAAAACATCATTTGATTCTGCTTGAATTTGCGGCTGTTATCGTTTACTATAGAAAAAAATTACCCTTGATAAAAAACCGTTGCAGGTAAACTACCCCTTTCCCTTAACCGATCTTCACCAAAAACGACAGGTCTTAGATAGTCTACAATTCAGGCCTGTATGCAAACAATTATTTGATTCTGTTTGAATTTGCGGCTGTTATCGTTTGCCATAGAAAACACCCTTGATAAAACATAAAACGTTGCTGGTAAACTACCCTATTCCATTAACCGATCTTCACCAAAAACAATAGGTCTTGAGAACTCTACAATTCAGGGCTGTATGCAAAACATTAGTTGATTCTCTTTGAATTTACGGCAGTTATCGTTTGTCATAGAAAAAATACCCTTGTTAAAACATAAAACGTTGCAGGTAAACTACCCATTTCCCTTAACCGATCTTCACCAACACCAATAGGTACTGAGAACTCTACAATACAGGGCTGTATGCAAAACATCATTTGATTCTGTTTGAATTTGCGGCTGTTATCGTTTACCATAGAAAAAAATTACCCTTGATAAAAAACCGTTGCCAGTAAACTACCCCTTTCCCCTAACCGATCTTCACCAAAAACGATAGGTCTTGAGAACTCTACAATTCAGGGTTGTATGTAAAATATTATATGATTTTGTTTGAATTTGCGGCTGTTATCGTTTGCCATACAAAATACCCTTGATAAAACAAAAAACGTGGCAGGTAAACTACCCCTTTCCCTCAAACGATCTTCACCAAAAACAATAGGTCTTTAGTACTCAAGAAATCAGGGCTGTATGCAAAAACATATTTGATTCTGTTTGAATTTGCAGCTCTTATCGTTTGCCATAGAAAATACCCTTTTAAAACATAAAACGTTGCAGGTAAACTACCCCTTTCCCTTAACCGATCTTCGCCAAAACCAAAAGGTCTTGAGAACTCTATAATTCAGGGCAGTATGCAAAACATTATTTGATTATGTTTGAATTTGCGGCTGTTATCGTTTGTCATAGGAAATACCCTTGTTAAAACATAAAACGTTGCAGGTAAACTACCCCTTTGCCTTAACCGATCTGTACCAAAATCAACAGATCTTGAGAACTCTACAATTCAGTGCTGCATGCGAAACATTATTTGATTCTGTTCGAATTTGCGGCCGTTATCGTTTGCCAAACAAACAAAATTACCCTTGATAAAAAAAAAACCGTTGCAGGTAAACTACCACTTTCCCTTAACCGATCTTCACCAAAAACAATAGGTGGCGAGTACTCTACAAATTAGGGCTGTATGCAAAAAATTATTTGATTCTGTTTGAATTTGCGGCTGTTATCGTTTGCCATAGAAAAAAATCTACAGACACACAGACAGACACACACACACACACAGACACTTTTCGAAAAACGACTTTTTTTCATGTGTTGAGTGTAGTACAATCAGAATCTGCAATAATCTCGAACACGATTTTTTTTGCCATCACCATACTTCCATTTCCTTAAGGAATATGGAAGTAAAATATCGGTATGGAGAACCATACATGACTTCCATATTCTAAGATTTATATTTAAAATCATTTTCAGCCAAACAGCCAGGCTGTGTCTTACCTGCCTTTTTATTGCTGTATTAAATGAAAAATATTATATTACATTAAAATGAAAAAATTATAATTTTATTGCCTGGCAACAAAATTATTTTATTTTTAACAATTACCATTGTTTCAAAAAGTTTAAATAAATTTTCAAGTACTTTACTCTTGTTAAAACGTAAAAGGTTGCAGGTAAACTACCCCTTCCCCTTAACCGATCTTCACCAAAATCGAAAGTCGTTGAGACCTCTACAATTCAGGGACGTATGCAAAAAATTATTTGATTCTGTTTGAATTTGCGGCTGTTATCGTTTGCCATAGAAAATACGCTTGATAAAAAAACGTTGCAGGTAAACTACCCCTTCCCCTTAACCGATCTTTACCAAAAACAATAGGTCTTGAGTACTCTACAAATCAGGGCTGTACGCAAAACATTATTTGATTCTGTTTGAATTTGCGGCTGTTATCGTTTGCCATAGAAAATACCCTTGTTAAAAAAACGTTGCAGGTAAACTACCCCTTTGCCTCAACCGATCTTCACCAAAAACAATAGGTCCTGAGAACTCTACAATTTAGGGCTGTATGCAAATAATCTTTTGATTCTGTTTGAATTTGCGGCTGTTATCGTTTGCCATAGGAAATACCCTTGTTAAAACATAAAACGTTACAGGTAAACTACCCCTTTCCCTTAACCGATCTTTACCAAAATCAACAGATCTTGAGAACTCTACAATTCAGGGCTGTATGCGAAACATTATTTGATTCTGTTTGAATTTGCGGCTGTTATCGTTTGCCAAACAAACAAAATTACCCTTGCTAAAAAAAAAACCGTTGCAGGTAAACTACCCCTTTCCCTCAACCGATCTTCACCAAAAACAATAGGTCGCGAGTACTCTGCAAATGAAGGCTGTATGCAAAAAATTATTTGATTCTGTTTGAATTTACGGCCGTTATCGTTTGCCATCGAAAAAAAATCTACAGACACACAGACAGACAGACAGACAGACACACACACACACACAGACACTTTTCGGAAAACGACTTTTTTTCATGTTTTGAGTGTAGTAGAATCAGAATCTGCAATAATCTCGAACACGATTTTTTTTGCCATCACCATACTTCCATTCCTTAAGGAATATGGAAGTAAAATATCGGTATGGAGAACCATACATGACTTCCATATTCTAAGATTTATATTTAAAATCATTTTCAGCCAAACAACCAGGCTGTGTCTTACCTGCCTTTTTATTGCTGTATTAAATGAAAAATATTATATTACATTAAAATGAAAAAATTATAATTTTATTGCCTGGCAACAAAATTATTTTATTTTTAACAATTACCATTGTTTCAAAAAGTTTAAATAAATTTTCAAGTACTTTACTCTTGTTAAAACGTAAAAGGTTGCAGGTAAACTACCCCTTCCCCTTAACCGATCTTCACCAAAATCGAAAGTCATTGAGACCTCTACAATTCAGGGACGTATGCAAAAAATTATTTCATTCTGTTTGAATTTGCGGCTGTTATCGTTTGCCATAGAAAAATATCGGTATGGAGAACCATACATGACTTCCATATTCTAAGATTTATATTTAAAATCATTTTCAGCCAAACAGCCAGGCTGTGTCTTACCTGCCTTTTTATTGCTGTATTAAATGAAAAATATTATATTACATTAAAATGAAAAAATTATAATTTTATTGCCTGGCAACAAAATTATTTTATTTTTAACAATTACCATTGTTTCAAAAAGTTTAAATAAATTTTCAAGTACTTTACTCTTGTTAAAACGTAAAAGGTTGCAGGTAAACTAACCCTTCCCCTTAACCGATCTTCACCAAAATCGAAAGTCATTGAGACCTCTACAATTCAGGGACGTATGCAAAAAATTATTTGATTCTGTTTGAATTTGCGGCTGTTATCGTTTGCCATAGAAAAT
This sequence comes from Magicicada septendecula, assembly GCA_034769895.1. Taxonomy (NCBI): domain Eukaryota; kingdom Metazoa; phylum Arthropoda; class Insecta; order Hemiptera; family Cicadidae; genus Magicicada; species Magicicada septendecula. The sequence goes on along the minus strand of CM068371.1, from coordinate 61,962,208 downwards.
ACGCTTGATAAAAAAACGTTGCAGGTAAACTACCCCTTCCCCTTAACCGATCTTCACCAAAAACAATAGGTCTTGAGTACTCTACAAATCAGGGCTGTATGCAAAACATTATTTGATTCTGTTTGAATTTGCGGCTGTTATCGTTTGCCATAGAAAATAAAACGTAAAAGGTTGCAGGTAAACTACCCCTTCCCCTTAACCGATCTTCACCAAAAACAATAGGTCTTGAGTACTCTACAAATCAGGACTGTATGCAAAACATTATTTGATTCTGTTTGAATTTGCGGCTGTTATCGTTTGCCATATAAAATACCCTTGTTAAAAAAACGTTGCAGGTAAACTACCCCTTTTCCTCAACCGATCTTCACCAAAAACAATAGGTCTTGATAAATATACAATTCAGGGCTGTATGCGAAACATTATTTGATTCTGTTTGAATTTGCGGCTGTTATCGTTTGCCAAAAAAAAAAAAAATTTCCCTTGATAAAAAAAACCGTTGCAGGTAAACTACCCCTTCCCCTCAACCGATCTTCACCAAAAACAATAGGCCGCGAGTACTCTACAAATCAGGGCTGTATGCAAAAAATTATTTGATTCTGTTTGAATTTGCGGCAGTTGTCGTTTGCCATAGAAAATACGCATGATAAAAAACGTTGCTGGTAAACTACCCCTTTCCCTCAACCGATCTTCACCAAAAACAATAGGTCTTGAGTACTCTACAAATCAGGGCTGTATGCAGAAAATTATTTGATTCTGTTTGAATTTGCGGCTGTTATCGTTTGCCATAGAAAATACCCTTGTTAAAAAAACGTTGTAGGTAAACTACCCCTTTCCCTTAACCGATCTTCACCAAAAACAAAAGGTATTGAGAACTCTACAATTTAGGGCTGTATGCAAATAATCTTTTCATTCTGTTTGAATTTGCGGCTGTTATCGTGTGCCATAGGAAATACCCTTGTTAAAACATAAAACGTTACAGGTAAACTACCCCTTTCCCTTAACCGATCTTCACCAAAAACAATAGGTCTTGAGAACTCTACAATTCAGGGCTGTATGCGAAACATTATTTGATTCTGTTTGAATTTGCGGCTGTTATCGTTTGCCAAACAAACAAAATTTCCCTTGCTAAAAAAAAACCGTTGCAGGTAAACTACCCCTTTCCCTCAACCGATCTTCACCAAAAACAATAGGTCGCGAGAACTCTGCAAAACCGGGCTGTATGCAAAAAATTATTTGATTCTGTTTGAATTTGCGGCAGTTATCGTTTGCCATAGAAAAAAAATCTACAGACAGACAGACAGACAGACAGACAGACACACAGACACACAGACAGACACACAGACACTTTTCGGAAAACGACTTTTTTTCATGTTTTGAGTGTAGTAGAATCAGAATCTGCAATAATCTCGAACACGATTTTTTTTGCCATCACCATACTTCCATTCCTTAAGGAATATGGAAGTAATACGCTTGATAAAAAAACGTTGCAGGTAAACTACCCCTTCCCCTTAACCGATATTCACCAAAAACAATAGGTCTTGAGTACTCTACAAATCAGGGCTGTATGCAAAACATTATTTGATTCTGTTTGAATTTGCGGCTGTTATCGTTTGCCATAGAAAATACCCTTGTTAAAAAAACGTTGCAGGTAAACTACCCCTTTCCCTTAACCGATCTTCACCAAAAACAAAAGGTCTTGAGAACTCTACAATTTAGGGCTGTATGCAAATAATCTTTTCATTCTGTTTGAATTTGCGGCTGTTATCGTTTGCCATAGGAAATACCCTTGTTAAAACATAAAACGTTACAGGTAAACTACCCCTTTCCCTTAACCGATCTTCACCAAAAACAATAGGTCTTGAGAACTCTACAATTCAGGGCTGTATGCGAAACATTATTTGATTCTGTTTGAATTTGCGGCTGTTATCGTTTGCCAAACAAACAAAATTTCCCTTGCTAAAAAAAAACCGTTGCAGGTAAACTACCCCTTTCCCTCAACCGATCTTCACCAAAAACAATAGGTCTTGAGAAATCTACAATTCAGGGATGTATGCGAAACATTATTTGATTCTGTTTGAATTTGCGGCTGTTATCGTTTGCCAAAAAAAAAAAATTTCCCTTGATAAAAAAAACCGTTGCAGGTAAACTACCCCTTCCCCTCAACCGATCTTCACCAAAAACAATAGGTCGCGAGTACTCTACAAATCAGGGCTGTATGCAAAAAATTATTTGATTCTGTTTGAATTTGCAGCAGTTGTCGTTTGCCATAGAAAATACGCATGATAAAAAACGTTGCTGGTAAACTACCCCTTCCCCTCAACCGATCTTCACCAAAAACAATAGGTCTTGAGTACTCTACAAATCAGGGCTGTATGCAGAAAATTATTTGATTCTGTTTGAATTTGCGGCTGTTATCGTTTGCCATAGAAAATACCCTTGTTAAAAAAACGTTGTAGGTAAACTACCCCTTCCCCTTAACCGATCTTCACCAAAAACAAAAGGTCTTGAGAACTCTACAATTTAGGGCTGTATGCAAATAATCTTTTCATTCTGTTTGAATTTGCGGCTGTTATCGTTTGCCATAGGAAATACCCTTGTTAAAACATAAAACGTTACAGGTAAACTACCCCTTTCCCTTAACCGATCTTCACCAAAAACAATAGGTCTTGAGAACTCTACAATTCAGGGCTGTATGCGAAACATTATTTGATTCTGTTTGAATTTGCGGCTGTTATCGTTTGCCAAACAAACAAAATTTCCCTTGCTAAAAAAAAACCGTTGCAGGTAAACTACCCCTTTCCCTCAACCGATCTTCACCAAAAACAATAGGTCGCGAGAACTCTGCAAAACCGGACTGTATGCAAAAAATTATTTGATTCTGTTTGAATTTGCGGCAGTTATCGTTTGCCATAGAAAAAAAATCTACAGACACACAGACAGACAGACAGACAGACACACAGACACTTTTCGGAAAACGACTTTTTTTCATGTTTTGAGTGTAGTAGAATCAGAATCTGCAATAATCTCGAACACGATTTTTTTTGCCATCACCATACTTCCATTCCTTAAGGAATATGGAAGTAAAAATCGGTATGGAGAACCATACATGACTTCCATATTCTAAGATTTATTTTTAAAATCATTTTCAGCCAAACAGCCAGGCTGTGTCTTACCTGCCTTTTTATTGCTGTATTAAATGAAAAATATTATATTACATTAAAATGAAAAAATTATAATTTTATTGCCTGGCAACAAAATTATTTTATTTTTAACAATTACCATTGTTTCAAAAAGTTTAAATAAATTTTCAAATACTTTACTCTTGTTAAAACGTAAAAGGTTGTAGGTAAACTACCCCTTCCCCTAAACCGATCTTCACCAAAATCGAAAGTCATTGAGACCTCTACAATTCAGGGAAGTATGCAAAAAATTATTTGATTCTGTTTGAATTTGCGGCTGTTATCGTTTGCCATAGAAAATACGCTTGATAAAAAAACGTTGCAGGTAAACTACCCCTTCCCCTTAACCGATCTTCACCAAAAACAACAGGTCTTGAGTACTCTACAAATCAGGGCTGTATGCAAAACATTATTTGATTCTGTTTGAATTTGCGGCTGTTATCGTTTGCCATAGAAAATACCCTTGTTAAAAAAACGTTGCAGGTAAACTACCCCTTTCCCTCAACCGATCTTCACCAAAAACAATAGGTCTTGAGAACTCTACAATTTAGGGCTGTATGCAAATAATCTTTTGATTCTGTTTGAATTTGCGGCTGTTATCGTTTGCCATAGGAAATACCCTTGTTAAAACATAAAATGTTACAGGTAAACTACCCCTTTCCCTTAACCGATCTTCACCAAAAACAATAGGTCTTGAGTACTCTACAAATCAGGGCTGTATGCAAAACATTATTTGATTCTGTTTGAATTTGCGGCTGTTATCGTTTGCCATAGAAAATACCCTTGTTAAAAAAACGTTGCAGGTAAACTACCCCTTTCCCTCAACCGAACTTCACCAAAAACAATAGGTCTTGAGAACTCTACAATTTAGGGCTGTATGCAAATAATCTTTTGATTCTGTTTGAATTTGCGGCTGTTATCGTTTGCCATAGGAAATACCCTTGTTAAAACATAAAACGTTACAGGTAAACTACCCCTTTCCCTTAACCGATCTTCACCAAAATCAACAGATCTTGAGAACTCTACAATTCAGGGCCGTATGCGAAACATTATTTGATTCTGTTTGAATTTGCGGCTGTTATCGTTTGCCAAACAAACAAAATTACCCTTGCTAAAAAAAAACAGTTGCAGGTAAACTACCCCTTTCCCTTAACCGATCTTCACCAAAAACAATTGGTCGCGAGTACTCTGCAAATCAGGGCTGCATGCAAAAAATTATTTGATTCTGTTTGAATTTGCGGCAGTTATCGTTTGCCATAGAAAAAAAATCTACAAACAGACAGACAGACAGACAGACAGACAGACAGACAGACAGACACACACACAGTCACTTTTCGGAAAACGACTTTTTTCATGTTTTGAGTGTAGTAGAATCAGAATCTGCAATAATCTCGAACACGATTTTTTTTGCCATCACCATACTTCCATTCCTTAAGGAATATGGAAGTAAATATCGGTATGGAGAACCATACATGACTTCCATATTCTAAGATTTATATTTAAATCTTAATATCGCCTGCCAAGCACGATATATTTTCTTTTATACATGATTTACATTAAAATGAAAAAATTATAATTTTATTGCCTGGCAACAAAATTATTTTATTTTTAACAATTACCATTGTTTCAAAAAGTTTAAATAAATTTTCAAGTAATTTACTCTTGTTAAAACGTAAAAAGTTGCAGGTAAACTACCCCTTCCCCTTAACCGATCTTCACCAAAATCGAAAGTCATTGAGACCTCTACAATTCAGGGAAGTATGCAAAAAATTATTTGATTCTGTTTGAATTTGAGGCTGTTATCGTTTGCCATAGAAAATACGCTTGATAAAAAAACGTTGCAGGTAAACTACCCCTTCCCCTTAACCGATCTTCACCAAAAACAATAGGTCTTGAGCACTCTACAAATCAGGGCTGTATGCAAAACATTATTTGATTCTGTTTGAATTTGCGGCTGTTATCGTTTGCCATAGAAAATACCCTTGTTAAAAAAACGTTGCAGGTAAACTACCCCTTTCCCTCAACCGATCTTCACCAAAAACAATAGGTCTTGAGAACTCTACAATTTAGGGCTGTATGCAAATAATCTTTTGATTCTGTTTGAATTTGCGGCTGTTATCATTTGCCATAGGAAATACCCTTGTTAAATCATAAAACGTTACAGGTAAACTACCCCTTTCCCTTAACCGATCTTCACCAAAAACAATAGGTCTTGAGTACTCTACAAATCACGGCTGTATGCAAAACATTATTTGATTCTGTTTGAATTTGCGGCTGTTATCGTTTGCCATAGAAAATACCCTTGTTAAGAAAACGTTGCAGGTAAACTACCCCTTTCCCTCAACCGAACTTCACCAAAAACAATAGGTCTTGAGAACTCTACAATTTAGGGCTGTATGCAAATAATCTTTTGATTCTGTTTGAATTTGCGGCTGTTATCGTTTGCCATAGGAAATACCCTTGTTAAAACATAAAACGTTACAGGTAAACTACCCCTTTCCCTTAACCGATCTTCACAAAAATCAACAGATCTTGAGACCTCTACAATTCAGGGCTGTATGCGAAACATTATTTGATTCTGTTTGAATTTGCGGCTGTTATCGTTTGCCAAACAAACAAAATTACCCTTGCTAAAAAAAAACCGTTGCAGGTAAACTACCCCTTTCCCTCAACCGATCTTCACCAAAAACAATAGGTCGCGAGTACTCTGTAAATCAGGGCTGCATGCAAAAAATTATTTGATTCTGTTTGAATTTGCGGCAGTTATCGTTTGCCATAGAAAAAAAATCTATAGACAGACAGACAGATAGACAGACAGACACACAGCCAGACAGACACACACACAGACACTTTTCGGAAAACGACTTTTTTTCATGTTTTGAGTGTAGTAGAATCAGAATCTGCAATAATCTCGAACACGATTTTTTGTGCCATCACCATACTTCCATTTCTTAAGGAATATGGAAGTAAATAAACTACCCCTTCCCCTTAACCGATCTTCACCAAAATCGAAAGTCATTGAGACCTCTACAATTCAGGGACGTATGCAAAAAATTATTTGATTCTGTTTGAATTTGCGGCTGTTATCGTTTGCCATAGAAAATACGCTTGATAAAAAAACGTTGCAGGTAAACTACCCCTTCCCCTTAACCGATCTTCACCAAAAACAATAGGTCTTGAGTACTCTACAAATCAGGGCTGTATGCAAAACATTATTTGATTCTGTTTGAATTTACGGCTGTTATCGTTTGCCATAGAAAATAAAACGTAAAAGGTTGCAGGTAAACTACCCCTTCCCCTTAACCGATCTTCACCAAAAACAACAGGTCTTGAGTACTCTACAAATCAGGACTGTATGCAAAACATTATTTCATTCTGTTTGAATTTGCGGCTGTTATCGTTTGCCATATAAAATACCCTTGTTAAAAAAACGTTGCAGGTAAACTACCCCTTTCCCTCAACCGATCTTCACCAAAAACAATAGGTCTTGAGAAATCTACAATTCAGGGCTGTATGCGAAACATTATTTGATTCTGTTTGAATTTGCGGCTGTTATCGTTTGCCAAAAAAAAAAAAAATTTCCCTTGATAAAAAAAACCGTTGCAGGTAAACTACCCCTTCCCCTCAACCGATCTTCACCAAAAACAATAGGTCGCGAGTACTCTACAAATCAGGGCTGTATGCAAAAAATTATTTGATTCTGTTTGAATTTGCGGCAGTTGTCGTTTGCCATAGAAAATACGCATGATAAAAAACGTTGCTGGTAAACTACCCCTTCCCCTCAACCGATCTTCACCAAAAACAATAGGTCTTGAGTACTCTACAAATCAGGGCTGTATGCAGAAAATTATTTGATTCTGTTTGAATTTGCGGCTGTTATCGTTTGCCATAGAAAATACCCTTGTTAAAAAAACGTTGTAGGTAAACTACCCCTTTCCCTTAACCGATCTTCACCAAAAACAAAAGGTATTGAGAACTCTACAATTTAGGGCTGTATGCAAATAATCTTTTCATTCTGTTTGAATTTGCGGCTGTTATCGTTTGCCATAGGAAATACCCTTGTTAAAACATAAAACGTTACAGGTAAACTACCCCTTTCCCTTAACCGATCTTCACCAAAAACAATAGGTCTTGAGAACTCTACAATTCAGGGCTGTATGCGAAACATTATTTGATTCTGTTTGAATTTGCGGCTGTTATCGTTTGCCAAACAAACAAAATTTCCCTTGCTAAAAAAAAACCGTTGCAGGTAAACTACCCCTTTCCCTCAACCGATCTTCACCAAAAACAATAGGTCGCGAGAACTCTGCAAAACCGGGCTGTATGCAAAAAATTATTTGATTCTGTTTGAATTTGCGGCAGTTATCGTTTGCCATAGAAAAAAAATCTACAGACAGACAGACAGACAGACAGACAGACACACAGACACACAGACAGACACACAGACACTTTTCGGAAAACGACTTTTTTTCATGTTTTGAGTGTAGTAGAATCAGAATCTGCAATAATCTCGAACACGATTTTTTTTGCCATCACCATACTTCCATTCCTTAAGGAATATGGAAGTAAAATTACCCTTGATAAAAAACCGTTGCAGGTAAACTACCCCTTTCTCTTAACCGATCTTCACCAAAAACGATAGGTCTTGAAAACTCTACAATTCAGGGACGTATGCAAAAAATTATTTGATTCTGTTTGAATTTGCGGCTGTTATCGTTTGCCATAGAAAATACGCTTGATAAAAAAAGTTGCAGGTAAACTACCCCTTCCCCTTAACCGATCTTCACCAAAAACAATAGGTCTTGAGTACTCTACAAATCAGGGCTGTATGCAAAAAATTATTTGATTCTGTTTGAACTTGCGGCTGTTATCGTTTGCCATAGAAAATACCCTTGTTAAAAAAACGTTGCAGGTAAACTACCCCTTTCCCTCAACCGAACTTCACCAAAAACAATAGGTCTTGAGAACTCTACAATTTAGGGCTGTATGCAAATAATCTTTTGATTCTGTTTGAATTTGCGGCTGTTATCGTTTGCCATAGGAAATACCCTTGTTAAAACATAAAACGTTACAGGTAAACTACCCCTTTCCCTTAACCGATCTTCACCAAAATCAACAGATCCTGAGAACTCTACAATTCAGGGCCGTATGCGAAACATTATTTGATTCTGTTTGAATTTGCGGCTGTTATCGTTTGCCAAACAAACAAAATTACCCTTGCTAAAAAAAAAACCGTTGCAGGTAAACTACCCCTTTCCCTTAACCGATCTTCACAAAAAAACAATAGGTCGCGAGTACTCTGCAAATCAGGGCTGCATGCAAAAAATTATTTGATTCTGTTTGAATTTGCGGCAGTTATCGTTTGCCATAGAAAAAAAATCTACAGATAGACACACAGACAGACAGACAGACACTTTTCGGAAAACGACTTTTTTTCATGTTTTGAGTGTAGTAGAATCAGAATCTGCAATAATCTCGAACACGATTTTTTTTGCCATCACCATACTTCCATTCCTTAAGGAATATGGAAGTAAATATCGGTATGGAGAACCATACATGACTTCCATATTCTAAGATTTATATTTAAAATCATTTTCAGCCAAACAGCCAGGCTGTGTCTTACCTGCCTTTTTATTGCTGTATTAAATGAAAAATATTATATTACATTAAAATGAAAAAATTATAATTTTATTGCCTGGCAACAAAATTATTTTATTTTTAACAATTACCATTGTTTAAAAAAGTTTAAATAAATTTTCAAGTACTTTACTCTTGTTAAAACGTAAAAGGTTGCAGGTAAACTACCCCTTCCCCTTAACCGATCTTCACCAAAATCGAAAGTCATTGAGACCTCTACAATTCAGGGACGTATGCAAAAAATTATTTGATTCTGTTTGAATTTTCGGCTGTTATCGTTTGCCATAGAAAATACGCTTGATAAAAAAACGTTGCAGGTAAACTACCCCTTCCCCTTATCCGATCTTCACCAAAAACAATAGGTCTTGAGTACTCTACAAATCAGGGCTGTATGCAAAACATTATTTGATTCCGTTTGAATTTGCGGCTGTTATCGTTTGCCATAGAAAATACCCTTGTTAAAAAAACGTTGCAGGTAAACTACCCCTTTCCCTCAACCGATCTTCACCAAAAACAGTAGGTCTTGAGAACTCTACAATTTAGGGCTGTATGCAAATAATCTTTTGATTCTGTTTGAATTTGCGGCTGTTATCGTTTGCCATATGAAATACCCTTGTTAAAACATAAAACGTTACAGGTAAACTACCCCTTTCCCTTAACCGATCTTCACCAAAAACAATAGGTCTTGAGTACTCTACAAATCAGGGCTGTATACAAAACAGTATTTGATTCTGTTTGAATTTGCGGCTGTTATCGTTTGCCATAGAAAATACCCTTGATAAAACAAAAAACGTGGCAGGTAAACTACCCCTTTCCCTCAACCGAACTTCACCAAAAACAATAGGTCTTGAGAACTCTACAATTTAGGGCTGTATGCAAATAATCTTTTGATTCTGTTTGAATTTGCGGCTGTTATCGTTTGCCATAGGAAATACCCTTGTTAAAACATAAAACGTTACAGGTAAACTACCCCTGTCCCTTAACCGATCTTCACCAAAATCAGCAGATCTTGAGAACTCTACAATTCAGGGCTGTATGCGAAACATTATTTGATTCTGTTTGAATTTGCGGCTGTTATCGTTTGCCAAACAAACAAAATTACCCTTGCTAAAAAAAAACCGTTGCAGGTAAACTACCCCTTTCCCTCAACCGATCTTCACCAAAAACAATAGGTCGCGAGTACTCTGCAAATCAGGGCTGTATGCAAAAAATTATTTGATTCTGTTTGAATTTGCGGCAGTTATCGTTTGCCATAGAAAAAAAATCTACAGACAGACAGACAGACAGACAGACACACAGACAGACAGACAGACAGACACAAACACTTTTCGGAAAACGACTTTTTTTCATGTTTTGAGTGTAGTAGAATCAGAATCTGCAATAATCTCGAACACGATTTTTTTTGCCATCACCATACTTCCATTCCTTAAGGAATATGGAAGTAAAATTACACTTGATAAAAAAACGTTGCAGGTAAACTACCCCTTCCCCTTAACTGATCTTCACCAAAAACAATAGGTCTTGAGTACTCTACATATCAGGCCTGTATGCAAAAAATTATTTGATTCTGTTTGAATTTGCGGCTGTTATCGTTTGCCATAGAAACAAATTACCCTTGATAAAAAAATGTTGCAGGTAAACTACCCCATTCCCGTAACCGATCTTCACCAAAACCAACAAGTCTTGAGAACTCTACTATTCCGGGCTGTATGCAAAACATTATTTGATTCTGTTTGAATTTGCGGCTGTTATCGTTTGCCATAGAAAAAAATTACCCCTGATAAAAAAACGTTGCAGGTAAACTACTCCTTTCCCTTAACCGATCTTCACAAAAAACAATAGGTCTTGAGAACTCTATAATTCAGGGCAGTATGAAAAAAATTATTTGATTATGTTTGAATTTGCGGCTGTTATCGTTTGCCATAGAAAGTACCCTTGTTAAAATATAAAACGTTGCAGGTAAACTACCCCATTCCCTTAACCGATCTTCAACAAAATCAACAGACCTTGAGTTCTGTATAATTCAAAAAGGTATGCAAAAGAGTAGTTGATTCTGTTTTAATTTACGGCAGTTATTGTTCGTCATAGAAAAAATTACCTTTGTTAAAACATAAAATGTTGCAGGTAAACTACCCTATTCCCTTAACCGATCTCCACCAAAACCAACAGGTCTTGAGAACTCTACAATTCTGGGCTGTATGCAAAACATTATTTGATTCTGTTTGAATTTGCGGCTGATATCGTTTACCATAGAAAAAATTACCCTTGATAAAAAATGTTGCAGGTAAACTACCCCTTTCCCTTAACCGATCTTCACCAAAAACAATAGGTCTTGAGTACTCTACAATTCAGGCCTATATGCAAATAATCATTTGATTCTGTTTGAATTTGCGGCTGTTATCGTTTGCCACAGTAAATACCCTTGTTAAAACAAAAAACGTTGCAGGTAAACTACCCCTTTCCCTTAACCGAACTTCACCAAAAACAATAGGTCTTGAGTACTCTACAAATCAGGGCTGCATGCAAAAAATTATTTGATTCTGTTTGAATTTGCGGCTGTTATCGTTTGCCATAGAAAAAAATCTACAGACACACAGACAGCAGACACACAGACACTTTTTGAAAAACGACTTTTTTTCATGTTTTGAGTGTAGTACAATCAGAATCTGCAATAATCTCGAACACGATTTCTTTTGGCATCACCATACTTCCATTTCATTAAGGAACATGGAAGTAAAACAGTTTTTAATCGGGCACTTACGGCACAGGAAATTCAGAAAGTGCACAAACTTTTTGATCAAACATCGTAATCGTATAACATGGCATTGCTGAATCACTTAAGGAAACAACATACGTACATTACTTTTGTATACAATAAAGCAAACTTAAAACATTTCTTTTATGAATACCATGAATCAAGCTTTATTCATACTTCCAAGAATAGTCTTGAATATCTTGTCTGTAGATTGTCGCTTTGTTTTGTGCAGTCAAAATTGCATTTGTGGGAGATTTTTAGAATTTTATATAATACTGTCTTGAATAGTGGCATTTTTAATTTGTATATGATAATTGAATTGTAATTCATTACTTTGTTAGTAATTCCATTTTTCTCTAAACCCATTTTCTTACCATATTATATGAAAACATGATCTACCTACAAACACTTAATGAACTAACACAGTAAACCATAATAATCTGTGACACAATACTGAAGTACGCACACAATGTCTATTCTACTGAATAAATACTATATGGAAACAATGGAAAGGTACATTTCCCCAAACAAAAATTTCCCCAGGAAGAAACGCCACAGGCTGCAAGAACTGGAGCTGGGTTGTTAATCAGTACTAATACAAATATGACAAATATCGTCACAAAGTATGAGAAAAGAGGTACAAAATTAACAAGCAGATTCGAGAAAGGAAGAGTTATGACATATGACAGGTAGTAAAAATACAAATCTTTATGGAACAAATACAAGAAATTAAGTCTAATCTCTCACTTAGTTTGGTACACACATTTTAAATATCGGTATGGAGAACCATACATGACTTCCATGTTCTAAGATTTATATTTAAAAGCATATTCGAAATGAAATATTTCCATAGAAACTACTTCTTTCTATTGCTTCAGCATTAACCACAGTACTTTGGTCACTAACGTATACCACCTCACTTTTTCGCACTCGATTTTCACTGATGATGGAAGTCGATGGCACTGCCAAAACGTTTGGTTTTGCAGAAAACATTGGACTACGGCTAAACAGCCCGGGAAGGAATTTGAACAAAAACTACTTCTTTGTTGCCGATAACGTAGTACACATAAAATTTTCGCCCCTCCCTCGTCAACTATAATTTTCATTAATAGGAAATTACCCCCACCCCGTTCAACTATCCTCTTCATATATAGATATTTCATCTACGTTTCTGCAGTGGATTATTATGAGCTTCTTATCAGGATACTTTGTTTATCAAAATTATGTATTTTACTCTTGTTAAAACATAAAACATTGCAGGTAAAATACCCCTTTATCTTCACCGATCTTCACCAAAATCAATAGGCCTTCAGTCCTCTACAATTCAGGGATGCATGCAAAAAAATATTTGATTCTGTTTGAATGTGCGGCAGTTATCGTACGTCATATAAACATTTCTCTTGGTTCAACATAAAATGTTGCAGGTAAACTACCCCTTTCCCTTAACCGATCTTCACCAAAATCAACAGTCCTTGAGCTCTCTACAACTCAGGAAAGTATGCAAAAAATTATTAGATTCTCTTTGAATTTTCGGCAGTTATCGTTCGTCATAAAAAAATTACCCTTTTTAAAACATAAAACGTTGGTGATAAACTACCCCTTTCCCTTAACCGATCTTCAACAAAATCAACAGACCTTGAGTTCTCTTTAGTTCAAAAAGGTATGCAAAAACGTAGTTGATTCTGTTTGAATTTACTGCAGTTATCGTTCGTCATATAAAAAATTACCCTTGTTAAAACATAAAATGTTGCAGGTAAACTACCCCTTTCCCTTAACCGATCTTCACCAACACCAATAGGTATTGAGAACTCTACAATACAGGGCTGTATGCAAAACATCATTTGATTCTGTTTGAATTTGCGGCTGTTATCGTTTGCCATAGAAAAAAAATTACACTTGATAAAAAACCGTTGCAGGTAAACTACCCCTTTCCTTTAACCGATCTTCACCAAAAACAATAAGTCTTGAGTACTCTACAAATCAGGCCTGTATGCAAAAAATTATTTGATTCTGTTTGAATTTGCGGCTGTTATCGTTTTCCATAGAAAATACCCTTGTTAACACATAAAATGTTGCAGGTAAACTACCCCTTTCCCTTAACCGATCTTCACCAAAACCAACAGGTCTTGAGAACTCTACAATTCAGGGCTGTATGCACAATATTGTTTGATTATGTTTGAATTTGCAGCTGTTATCATTTGCCATAAAAAATACCCTTGTTAAAACAAAAAAAGTGGCAGGTAATCTACCCCTTTCCCTTATCCGATCTTCACCAAAAACAATAGGTCTTGAGTACTCTACAAATCAGAGCTGTATGCAATAACTTATTTGATTCTGTTTGAATTTGCGGCTCTTATCGTTTGCCAAAGAAAATACACTTTTCAAACATAAAACGTTGCAGGTAAACTACCCCTTCCCCTTAACCGATCTTCACCAAAAACAATAGGTCTTGAGAACTCTATAATTCAGGGCAGTATGCAAAAAATTATTTGATTATGTTTGAATTTGCGGCTGTTATCGTTTGCCATAGAAAGTACCCTTGTTAAAACATAAAATGTTGCAGGTAAACTACCCCTTTCCCTTAACCGATCTTTACCAAAATCAATAGGTCTTGAGAACTTTACAATTCAGGGCTGTATGCAAAATATTATTTGATTGTGTTTGAATTTGCGGCTGTTATTGTTTGCCATAGAAACAAATTACCCTTGATTAAAAAAAACGTTGCAGGTAAACTACCCTTTTCCCTTAACCCATCTTCACCAAAAACAATAGGTCTTGAGTACTCTACAAATCAGAGCTGTATGCAAAAAATTATTTGATTCTGTTTGAATTTGCGGCTGTTATCGTTTGCCATAGAAAAAAAATCTAAGACAGGCACAAAGACAGACAGACACACACACAGACACTTTTCGAAAAATTACTTTTTTTCATGTTTTGAGTGTAGTACAATCAGAATCTGCAATAATCTCGAACACAATTTTTTTTTGCCATCACCATACTTCCATTTCCTTAAGGAACATGGAAGTAAAAAGCCGTTTAAAGAGTGACAACACCACTGTATACAGAAGCAGCCTGTTAAATAATACATAAAGGCTAAGTACGAGGGGCAGTCAAAAAGTTAGCTGCACTTTGTAATGGGTCTAAATTTACCTAAATATTATTGTGTAATTTCATAAATTCTATAACATGTAAAGATGAGGCCCTTTTGAGGTGACGCGATAGCCAGTAAATATTTTCATGACCATGTATGGTTATGTAATAAAAGACAAAAATCTATTTATAGCCAGTGATTAATTCCGTCAGTATGTTGTTGACGAGAAACAGGAAATTACGAGTTGAAAAGTGACGGTAAGATCAGCGAAACTCTTCAATGCTGAGGACGAGACGAATAGTGGGGAGCGGGGTGAAGCAGTTTGAAGACGCAACAAATGGAAATTTGTAACACTGAACGCCAGTTGACCACCATCTTTTGCACAGTATAGCAGTGAGAAAGTTATGTAACGTAATTGCGGGTGCCTGCATACAACAGAAAATGTGAATTTATACATATTTCAAAATACAAACAGTTCTTGGCTAAATATTCATCCATAATAGTGACTAATTGCAGTAAATTGACAGTTCGGCCGTAAAATGTGAAAGTGAGAACTATAAAACAGCAAACAGTGCAAGCCACGAGGAGACGCCCCAGGTGTCGAATTTCTACGCATCAACAGGGAAGTAGACATTTCAAAAATAATTAAAATACTGGGTTTTTCATAAATTATAAAGTTGAGCTCAACAAAAGCTAAAAGTATGTAAAGGTGTATGATTGTGTGTGTGAAGCATATGCATATAGGCCTAACAAGAAGTGTTGAGTTGCATAATTTTGATATACGTAGTAGTATTTTGATGTCGTAGTTTGTTGATAATCAGTTTTACGCCTTAAGGCAGAATAAGTGTGTTCATGATTTTTGTCATGTTTTTCGAGAGAAAATAAATAACGTTATATTTTACTTGATATACGCATTTTTTTATTTGTATTTGCTCACTGTTCTCTGCCTAAGTATACTAAACGAATCGCTGGACCAAACATTACATATAACCATATTCATTTTAATAAACAATTACTGAGAAACACTTCAGTTGGCGCCCGAGTAACAGTGACATTGTAAATTAACAGTGAAATTTACATTGTAAATTATAATTGATTTACAATTTAGTCGAAAAATGGTAGAGAAAGACGCAAATATAAATTTATATGAAAGTGTAGATGTGGGAGCAGTGTTTAATGTTACGCAAGATAGTATGATAACCACGCATGAAAATGTCGAGAGCGTAGGCGAAATATTGAATGTAAATGAAACGGTCAAAGGGGGTAGTAGCGAGATAATATATTTAACCAATTAGCGTTGATGATGGAAGTAATGAATAATAAGTTTGAAGTAATAAATAATAAGTTTGACCAACTAGATAAGAATAATGATAAGAATATGGGAATGATGAATGATAAGTTTGACCAACAAAATAAGAATCATGATAAGAATAATGATAATTTGAACATGAGTTTGAATGCATTTAAAACCGAAATCAAGTCAGAAATGAATAATAAGTTTGACCAACAAAACACGAGTTTAAATGAATTTAAAACTGAAATGAAGTCAGAAAATAATAATTTAAACACGAGCTTGAATGAGTTTAAAATTGAAATCAAGTCAGAGATAAATGGTAGTAACATAGAGCTGAAAACGGAAATAAACAAACAAGACGAAAAATTAAGAGAAATAAATAACGAATTTGTAAACATAAGAAGTGAAATAGAAATGAGTAAATTAAGTATGAATAACCAATTTAAAAGTAAAAGTGAGAATTTTGATGGAGTGAGTGAGAAATTCGTGGAAATAAATACTAAACTAGAGAAACAGAGTAAAACTATTGCGGGAGTGAAAGGTGAAATGACTATAAGTATAAATAAAATACAAACCGAGATGAAAAATGATATAAAAATAATTAGCGAAAAGCAGGATAAGAAACTGCTAGAGACAGACAAAAAATTCGAGGCGTTAACTAGTAGATTTAACGATAAATTTAAAAAACAAAATGACAAAATTGAAAGTAATGTTCAAGGTGTGATTGATGAATGTGAACAGATTAAAAAAGCAAATAAGCTACAAGAGAGTGTGAATAATGAACTCAAAAGTAACATTGAACAACTGGATACAATTAAAACTAGTGTAACTAATTTGAAAAGTAAACACACAGAACATGAACAAGAAATAATTAAAGTTAGAGAAGATCTAAGCCTAGCAATTAATCAAAAACTAACCAATATGTGTGAGAGAGTGAATGTTGATGTTGAATTAGGTATATTGATATTTCAGTGATGAGGGTAGGGGAGTGAACCCTATACAATTTTTAAATTCTGTAAAGAGTTTTAATAAGTATAACAAAGAAAGCTGGGAAATAAAATTAGTACGAATTTTGAAATATTTTAAAGGGGATGCTAAAATTTGGGCGGATGCTCATAATGATAATTGGGCAGATTTTGATGAGTTTGAACGAGCATTTAAAAATAAATATTGGTCAGAGGAAAAACAAGAGGGTTTACGCAGCACAATAATGGGATGGGGTAGTTTCAATATTAAACATATGAGCATTACGTCGTACGTGACGCGAGTATATAGCCAGGTTAAACATTTAGAACCACCAATGTCTCTTTCATCTTTTATAAGGTATGTTAGTAAATATTTACCTAAAGACATACGATCCACAATTAGAACCCAGGAGTTTACTGATATAGCTGAATTAGAGAAAATCTTAGAAGCTTACCAGAGTATGAAAGAAGAAGAAGACAATAAATATCAATCAATAAATATTAGAGATAGAGAATCGAGACCAATAAATACCGAAATAAGACAACCAGACCATTTTATTAGACATGATAATAATATGAGTAGATCAGAGGGGGGTGCGTGGTTATGTCCAAACCCTAATTGTAGAGCTAGCAATTATAATAGTTCTCGAAATCAGTGTTATAGGTGTCAGGATCCTAGGGGTGGTGCCTAAGGGAGAGACGATAATTATAACAGAGGGTTTAATAATGGCGAATACAACAGAAGGGAAAATTATAATACCGAGGTAGGGGTAGTAATAGAGGGAGAGGTTTTACCAGTAATAGGGGAATGCCGGGAAATTTGAACCACAGAGGGAGAGGGGGATATGTTAGTAACCTAAACGAGACCAGGGGTGTTGAAGCACCTTCTAATAATCACAACAGTAGAGGGGATCATAGGGGGGTTTACAGCGAACCACCACCTCCAGCATAGTTAAACTAATAAGGACGGTTGAAAAGGAAAGTCCCCAGCCGTCTGGAAATAACATAACAATAGTGTCACTTATTACCAATATATGTAATGAATTATCCGATGAAGAAGTAGGGGAAAGTAGCAGTAATTTTAGCATGGCAGAATTCAAAGCCGAAGTGTTTAATTCCAAATTACACTTTTCTAGTAGATTCAGGGAGTGAAGTGACCGCTATAGATGATAAAGTTTTTAAAAAAATAAAAAATCAAACCACGGAGACAATTCCACAACTACCAGTATTGGGAATTAGTGTTATAGGTGTAACAGGTGTTCACAGTAAAAGAATAACTAAGCAAATAATGTTACAGCTAAAAATAAATAAACACACCATAAATGCAACTTTTTTAGTCATTCCAGGTTTGAATATGGGAGCAATAATGGGTAATGATTTTTTAAATAATTTTAAAGCTGAGTTAAACTATTATACACAGACTATGAAATTAAACAATGAAAATAATATAATTGAAATACCATTTATATGAAAAAGAGCTGTAGAAATGAAAGCATTAAAAATAATTAGTAAGGGAATTTTAATTTCTGATAATGACTTAAATGAATGCAGACCCTTGATGATTAATTATTGTAATTTAAGGGGAAGTAAACATGAATTATTTGAAACTGAAGATAGTTGGGTTGAAAAAATGAATAAAATCCTATATCAAACTGGGGAATTTAGTTATCAAGATAGGGAGAAAATAGTACAAGTAATAGACAAAAATAAATTAGTTTTTTCAGACGAACCAGGTCTAGTAAAAGGGTTTAAGGGTAGATTAATTGTTAAAGAAAAAACACCTTTTGCACCTAAAGCATATCCGGTACCATACTCTAAAAGGGGGTTAAGTACAAGAGGAAATAAACAAGATGTTAGCAGAAGGGATAATAGGAAAATCCACCTCACCATATTCCAACCCTTTAGTAGTGGTTACAAAGAAAGACTTATCGATAAGACTATGTTTAGACGCTAGACAGGTGAACAAAATAATTATTCCAGATAGAGAGTCACCAGAAATGGTGAGCGAGATTCTACAACATTTCAACGGGACAAAATATATTACGACATTGGATTTAATGGCTGGATATTGGCAAATAGAACTGGAGGAAGGTTCTCGCCAGTATGTAGCATTCCTATATAATGGCAGGAACTATCAATTTTGTAGATTGCCTTTTGGACTAAACGTAAGTGTTTCAATTTTTATTAAATGTTTAGACTATGTATTAGGGAGAGAGATTTTAGAGTTTACAACTGTTTATGTGGATGACATAGTAATAACTTTGTAACGGGACAGAATTGGGAATTGTAATCTAGAGTTTTTTTCATAACCCGAGTATATTTTGTGAACGAACTATAGCTCCGGGACAGGTATGAAATGGTACAGGAATGTAAAAGTTATCAACAAGGGTGCGCATTCATGCATACGCGCGCACCGGTCGGCCAGGTTTCTCACGATAATGTCACGTACAAGGCTCGCTAGTCAGCCAGAGTGAATATACAGTACCTCGTGGTCGCTAATTACTGTGTCACGTGATTCCTTTTGAGCCTACCCCGAAGCAAGTTGGTGAGTAGGCGAACGTTTTTGGCCATCTTGGAAGCGTCGTTTTTGGCGTCTGTCGTTCTACAGCTGCGGCTTCGGCCGGTTCAGCATAAAAGGCTCGCGAGCCGAAAATCATTTAAAAAGTACAAAATGTGACTTAACTAAAAATTTAAAGTGGTAAAAAAAATGTGTGACATCTATTAATCGTTAGTGAACCAGTAAGAACATAATTTCGGCAGCGACCAAAATTTTAACAGTGCGAACTTAATTCAGAATAGAACAGTGAACACCAAAAAACGGACTAATTACAACACGAGTTCTTCACGGTGGCAACAGGGAAGTAGCTACATTTCAGTAAAAAATAAATTTAAATAAATATGACCATTTAATTAAAAGGTGCTAAAACATAAAAGATGGGTGTATAATGAATGAATGAGAGTGGGAGCAAACACTGGGTTGTCTTTTAATTAATTTAATAAATAAATTAATTTAAGTATAAGAAAAAAAAATACTTGTGGTTTTGTATTTCAATGTGTTTGTGGTTTTTAGTCAGATGGGGTCGCTACCTCAGTATTTAATTTTGTTCATTTGAAAGGTTAGAGAATGTAAAAGGAGAAAGCCTGTTTTAAATTGATTCATAAAAAGAGAATGACAAAAAGAATAATAAATGAATTTGAAATAGTTAACCGTAAATGAGAGTAATTATTGCAACACATAACCCTAAATCACGCTTATACATCACGGGTTCGTGTGAAGGACCCTGGCCGACACAAGGTAAGAGAAGTTTTTATTTAATTATGATGCGGTAGAGTGATTGTATAATCACAATTGGCCCCCGAACTTGGACTGTTTATAAAAGCAATTTTATATAAACCGCACCTACAGGTGGATATAAGCGTGATTTGGGAGTACATAAAAATCACGTGCAGGTTATGTGAGGCTCTTACTATATTTAAGTAAAACTTATAGTAGTAATTGATACCGAGTATATGTAAGGTTAAAATTTTTTAGATTTAATCTAATAAATAAAATAGAAATGGAAAACGAAAATAAAGTCAGTATGATGGATGTAACTGTCACGGGGGAGGTAGAAATTCATTCAGACCCTAATGTGGTCAAAGAAAGCGTTTTATACGAAGCAGATGATATAAACGATTCAGGAATGGAGACCACTCCAAGCCTAATAGATGATAATAATTTAACACAATCTGTAATAATTAGTGAGGCAGGAGCAAAATCGACTCCCGTGGTAACAAAAACAAAAGAAAAAGAATGGTCAATGGACGATATCATGAATTTTAAGAGTAGACGTTTTGATAGTAGTGATACAAAATTTCATAAATTAAGCAGTGATGTTAGTGAACTGGAAGAACACCATAAAGAAATAAAGAGTGATTTCGCTAAAATAAATAGTCGTTTTGATAGTAATGATGAGAAGTTTGATAATAAATTTGATAAATTAAGTAATGATATTAACGAACAAAGAATAAAATGCGAAAGTAGTTTCAATGAAATTAAGAATAATTTTGATGAAAAGTTTTATAAGATAAATAATCGTTTTGATACAAACGAAAGCAATTTTGATGAGATTCGAAATGAAATAAAACAAATTAATAAACGTTTTGAAATAACCAATGAGATATTTGAAACTAAATGTAACGATTTAGAACAAAGTATAGAGGGTACGGGAGTGTGGAGAATAAATACAGGTGAGTGCAATGTTAACGAAATAACAGACGACATTGGTGTTAAAACAAGTGAGAATGTAATTAATGAAGCAACTGAGAACAAGGTGAGTAATGGGGTTAAAATAAGTGATGATTTTAATGGACAGAGAATTACAAATAATATTGATGGCAGTTCAAGTGCAAATAAAGTAGTAGTTGAAAAGGTAAGTAAGAATAATGATGATATAATTAAAAATGGGATGTTAGAGAGTAGTAATAAGATAGTGGTTGAAGAGAGGTTAGGTTTACAAAGAGCAAATTTTCCCAGTTGTTTGAACGGAGTACAGACTCCATTAACGATTTATGAGGACAGAGTTTCCTCCCGTGATTATAGAGACGAGGTGTCTCTAAGTAGGCCCCCTAGTTCTCATGAGTTCCCTCGAAGAATCAGGATGTGTCATGATAACGTTATGTTGCCTTTTGTGTGGATTGAGAGAGAAAAAGAGAAATTGTGTTATGATGAGAGGTACTGTGAGAGAGTGGTAGAATTATTTACATTGAGAGAGAGAGAAATAATATTATTTGATGTGATTAGAAATTACGAAGAGCTACTAGAGAAAATAAAGAGAGAGAGAATTAGTAATATTGGTGACTTACCTTGTTATGAAGATAGTGCAGAAATAAATAATGATAACGTTGATAATTATACTGAATGCTTACCTGTGCATAGACGTGGAATATTAATAGCAGATGATTCTGAAAATGAGAGGTTAAAATGCTTAAGGGTGATAGATAATGATACAGACGGTGACAAGACCAAAACTAATGATGTAGACAGGTTATATGATTTAATAATAATGTGGGATAATCCAGTAGATTATTATGTGGGTTTTACAGAATAATTTGAAATATTAACGGGTTATTATATAAATAGTAATGATGTAATAAGAGTAAGTAAAGATGAAAATTGTTATGTGAAAGTAAGACTAATTTATGATGATGGTGGTTAGAGATAACCAGTGAATGAACATTTAATTATTTTAGTTTATGGTAACTACTTGGCTAACTTATGTAATGAGGTGTGGTAAACAATAAAATAATATGACGAAAAAATTGTAAATAAATTTATAGTGAGATTAATTGTGTTTGTATAATAGGTTATGTGGTACTTTGTAATTCATATAAACAATGTATGTATGCAAGGTGAATTGGTTATATAATGATAATAATAATCATATTTTATCAAACTAAACAAATAATGAGAATAATTGTGAAGTTGATAATGCAAATGAATTGTAATTATGTTGGAGTATGGTGATTAAAGTAACTTTGTGTTTTAAAAAAACTGATTGAGTTAAATAATTTGAGATTAATTAATTAATTAATGTTGTATAAATGAATTTTGATAATGAATTTAAATGATGTTTCTGAGATTTGAACTTTATAAGAAATAACAAACGAATAAATGTAAAATGTGTTTAGTTGTGGGTCATATGGTTGTTATAATGTTTCAGAAGGTACATATGGTTTTGTACGTTATGTTTGTGGTGAGAATTGTTTATAGTTTCCGTCTATGACAAGTAATGATGTGTTCATTTGATGGAGTGGTTGACCATATGTAAGTATGAATTTGATAATGACTTTGAAGTAAAGTAAAATGTTTGAATAATAAATTTTAAATGAGTTTAAAAGGTTTTAAATTAGGTGATTAAATAATTTGAGGTAGTTATGAATTTTCTAATGTAATTTTCAATGATTAACTTACTGTAAAATGTGGTAAAAGATAGAGTTTGGGTGATGATTATTTCAATAAGGCATTTGAGTCAGTCAAAGTTAATTTTAAAAGGGTGTTAGACAAAATAAGAATTTTGGAATAAAAGTAATACAGAAACGGAACATTAGTAGGGACACAGTAGCTAGAGTGAATGTGTGTAGAGAAAGGGAGTAATAGAGTGGAGAGTAAATAGGTGAGAGCAAGGTACATATATTTTGTAGCGAGGGTGGAGGTGTAAGGAGTCCTCAACGCAAAGCGTTGTGGCGGGTAGTAGAGTGTTTTAGAGGAGTGTTTGCCGATATACCCGGGAGGGGCAAGAAATTATGAATGTGAATTAAAGGTGAGGGCACACACATCCTAGGTACAAAGAGGGTATCAGGTGCTTTATTATAAGATGGGAATGATTTAAATGGAGTTAGAGAATTTAGTGGAGGTAAATATATTTGAGAGATCGGTGTCACCCTATGTAAATCCGTTAGTAGTTGTTAGAAGGAAGAAGGGGGTAAGGTTATATTTAATACCCATTCAATAAATCAAATCATTGTGAATGACTGGGAGTCACCCAAACAATTGATGATGGAAATACTTAATAGAAATTCATAATTGAAATGTAATAATAAATATAACAAGTTAAAAGAGTTAATGGAATTTGAAACTAAACTTAAATTTTAAATGTTTGTAAATTGTATTCAGATGCAAATGAGATGTTTATTTGAATGAAATGAGGTTTATATTCTTTATGAATGTTTATGTTGTATTATGTTTATTTGTATTCAGGGTACCTATAGAAAGGTCATTCACCTGACAATGAGGCATCAGCTGATGACTGGTGTGGACTGTATAATGTTTAATGTAATCAATTCATAGGTTCTTTTATTAATTAATTTAACTGAATAATTTTTCTTGTTATTAATTGTCGGAATATATGTTTCTGGAATTTAAATTCATTTAATTATTGAAAAAAAAAATTTGTTTTTGAAGTACAGATTGTGTTGTGTTTCATGTTCACTATATAAAGTGAGGTGGTGTTGATAATGTATCAGCTGAGTAAGAGTGTTTATATGATGTTTTGTAACCAAATGTAGTGGTGATGGAGTCGATGCTAGACATAAGTTGTTTATTTTATTTTGTTTACAATGATTAATGATTAATGATTAGTTTACATGTAAATTAAGAGGAGTTATAAGGAAAAGTAAATTCATTTAAAACATTTTTGGAATTTTGAAAGTTGCAATTAAAATGATTAACTAAAAGGTATGATGTAAACTAACTTTAATGTGGATCATTGGTAATGGACTTAGATTTATTTCACTACTTGGAAGAAAGTTAAATAATTTAATTAGATTGGAAATGATAATATCAAACAAACAATTAAGAGCTCAGAAATGGGAATAAATTTTATGTAAAGATAAATATAAAATATTTATGTGAATTTGACATTAATGATGAATATTTATAGATCTTGTATTTAAGATAGTAATGAACATGTGTACGCACCCAGTACTTTGATAAAGGCAATCCAGTAAGGGGAGATATATATCGGTTGAGGATTTGGTTTGGTACAAGACCAGTTGTTGATTTTATCTGGAATGTTACAAGGTTAGGTGATACTGTGGTGAGTGCCTGTCTGATTTTACGGTGTTGGGATCTTGAACAGAGAAGTCCAGTAAGGTCGTTCAGGTGCAGCCATAGTCGCCGAGCTAGGGGGGTAGTTTACCCATGATGTATTAAGGAATAAAAGGGGGTTGTTAGCACCATATCCTCGCTGATCCTCTTAGGGTTTAGCAATGAGAGTTTTTCTGTTTCGGCAGAAAACCTCTCATTGGGGGGGTATTGTAACGGGACAGAATTGGGAATTGTAATCTAAAGTTTTTTTCATAACCCGAGTATATTTTGTGAACGAACTACAGCTCCGGGACAGGTATGAAATGGTACAGGAATGTAAAAGTTATCAACAAGGGTGCGCATTCACGCATACGCGCGCACCGGTCAGCCAGGTTTCTCATGATAATGTCACGTACAAGGCTCGCTAGTCAGCCAGAGTGAATATACAGTACCTCGTGGTCGCTAATTACTGTGTCACGTGATTCCTTTTGAGCCTATCCCGAAGCAAGTTGGTGAGTAGGTGAACGTTTTTGGCCATCTTGGAAGCGTTGTTTTTGGCGTCTGTCATTCTACAGCTGCGGCTTCGGCCGGTTCAGCATAAAAGGCTCGCGAGCCGAAAATCATTTAAAAAGTACAAAATGTGACTTAACTAAAAATTTAAAGTGGTAAAAAAAATGTGTGACATCTATTAATCGTTAGTGAACCAGTGAGAACATAATTTCGGCAGTGACCAAAATTTTAACAGTGCAAACTTAATTCAGAATAGAACAATGAACACCAAAAAACGGACTAATCACAACACGGGTTCTTCACGGTGGCAACAGGGAAGTAGCTACATTTCAGTAAAAAATAAATTTAAATAAATATGACCATTTAATTAAAAGGCGCTAAAACATAAAAGATGGGTGTATAATGAATGAATGAGTGTGGGAGCAATTACTGGGTTGTCTTTTAATTAATTTAATAAATTAATTAATTTAAGTACAAGAAAAAAAAAATACTTGTGGTTTTGTATTTCAATGTGTTTGTGGTTTTTAGTCAGATGGGGTCGCTACCTCAGTATTTAATTTTGTTCATTTGAAAGGTTAGAGAATGTAAAAGGAGAAAGCCTGTTTTAAATTGATTCATAAAAAGAGAATGACAAAAAGAATAATAAATGAATTTGAAATAGTTAACCGTAAATGAGAGTAATTATTGCAACACATAACCCTAAATCACACTTATAGATCACGGGTTCGTGTGAAGGACCCTGGCCGACACAAGGTAAGAGAAGTTTTTATTTAATTATGATGCGGTAGAGTGATTGTATAATCACAACTTCACCAGATATTAATACACAGTGTGAAAGGTTAGATAGAGTATTAAGTAAATTGCATGAGTATGGCATAACTGTCAAGTTTAAGAAGTCAGAATTTTTAAAAGAACAGGTTAATTTTTTAGGCCACATAATTTCAGCCAAGGGTATCAGTACAGACCCTAAGAAGGTGGAAATAATACAAAATTTTCCAGTACCTAAAAATGTGTAACAATTGTGAAGTTTTTTAGGCCTGTGTAATTATTATAGGCAATTTGTAGACAAATTTTCTAACTTAACGGTACAATTGGGGCATTTGTTAAATAAAGGTAATCGATGGCAATGGAGTTTACAAGAACAAACTGTATTTGAGTTAATAAAAAGTAAGTTTTTAAACACTGTCATATTAGCTCATCCTAATTTTATAGAACCATTTTGCATATATACCAACGCATCGGACATAGCTTTGGGGATAGAACTATTTCAGTTAGATGGGGATGGTAACCATAAAGTGATAGCTTTTGCTAGTAGATCCTTAGTAGCTAGTGAAAAGAACTATACAATAACGGAAAAGGAGGCGCTATCAATAGTTTTCGCCTGTAGAAAATTCAGAACGTATTTGTTAGGAAACAAAGTAATAATAAAACCAGACCATCAAGCCTTAACATTTTTGAAAAACTGTAAACTAACACATGGTAGGTTAGTGCATTGGATGTTAATACTACAAGAGTATGATTTAACCATTGCAGTGTATTGTAGGGGTAAAGAAAACATAGTAGCTGATGTCCTATCTAGAACTGATTTTGACAATAATACTGAGGTAGATATGGCAAATACATATAAAATATTTATAATCAAAGAAATGGAGGGAGTAGATATGAAAAAATTAATAAATAACCTAGCAACAGAACAAGGAAGAGATACATAACTTGGTAAAATAATAATAGCGTTAAATCAGATACCCAATATACCTAACAAATGGGGAAAACATTTTAGTTTGTATAATAAACATTTATTTCACCGTACAAATGAACAAGGTGATGATTTGAAAGTATGCATTCCTAAAGTTATAATACCTGAAGTAGTGAAAGATTGTCATTTGAGGTATGGTCATATAGGTCCCAAGAAATGCAGTGACATATTAAAAGAGTCTTGTAAATTTAATAATATGGAAAAAACTGTACGTAAACTGTTAAAAGCTTGTGAAATTTGTCAGAAACCCAAAGTAAATAATCGTAAGCAGGAGGGTTTAATGCAACATGTAATATCAGACAGTCCATTAGCAATAGTTGCCGTCGATTTATATGGCCCGCTACCCAAAAGTCGAGGAGGGGTGAATTATTTATTTGTTGTACTAGATGTTTTTACCAAATTTGTAAAATTGTACCCGATTAAAAAAGCTACACCCTTGGTATTAGCTAGAAAGATAGTCAGTGAATACATTGCTGAAGTAGGTAGACCTAAAATAATATTATCGGATCATGGTTCTCAGTTTACCAGCAACACCTGGAGGGAAACATTAGGTTGGGAAAACATTTTAGTTAAACATACATCAGTGTATCATCCCCAATCAAATCCTAGTGAGCGTGTTATGCGGGAATTAGGGCGTATGTTTAGGACCTTCTGCCACAAAAAACATTCATTGTGGGCCACATTTGTGAATAAAATAGAAGGATACATTAACTGTAGCTTACATGAGTCCACTAGTTATACTCCTCATGAGTTAATGTTTCAGAGGAGGCCATCACGCATAATAGAGGAGCTAATAAACTTTCCAACGCGAACCGAGGTACCACATGGGAGAAAACTGGTGATTGCCAAGGAGCGGCTTTTGAGTAAAGCAGAACAACAGAAAAGAAGACATGATAGGAATTTAACACCCATCCAATATGAGGTAGGGCAACTGGTATTAATAAAAAACCACGATCAATCATCAGCTTTGAACAAAGAGATTAAAAAATTCTTCTTGTTGCACGACGGTCCCTATGAGGTTAGTGAAGTAAAAATGGAGAATGCTTATGTATTAATAGACCTGCAAACCCGAGAAATAAAGGGAACCTATAATGTAATACAGTTAAAAAGGTATTATGTACATGAGTAATGTTGATTATTCCTTTAATTCATTAAAATCATGGACGAATAAATACAGATTATTTTATGATGAATTGGGGGGGGGGTACCTGAAAGTATAAGTTTTAGTCTAAACATTAAGGTAATGGGTGCATTGTTTAGCACCATTTAAAAAAAAAAAAAAGAAAAAAATTGTGGCGTTGTCTGCAGTTGGCCATCATAATTAATTAGATTTACGTTATCTATGTATAAAGATAAACCATAGAAGAGATATGGTAAATGCGATGCGATTTTCGGGCGGTCACGGCTTCACCGAACCCTGACCATGGATTTGGCTTAATATTCTAAATTGGTGAACTTAGAAATACAACTGGGGGGGGGTTTAGATCAGGGGAATCTAAGATTATAGAACTTTGGAACACGGCTATATACCTAAGTATGGGTGATAGACCGATTAAGGGAGTGTGAATATTAATTTAGTAGGATTACTGGTATCCGGGATATCAGTAATGCCGAATTATGTATAACGCTAAAGCAAGGATGGGGGAGAAAGAAAAGAAAAAAGTGTTCACCCCTTCCGCTTCAGTCCTTGTGGAGGCAACTGGGCGCTACAGTCCAGGGGGGTAATAGTGTGTGTGGAAGGAGGAATTTAAAATAAATTCATAACTTAATAAATTATAATAAATTATGTGATGATGGAGAAGGTGGTTACTAGGTTGTTAGTAACGAAATATTAAAGATTAAAATGAGTTACATCAATAATGTAGAGTATGTAATTAATTTTCTGATGTAAATGAATGATGTTGTGTTGACGAGGAGTATTTTATTTTAATGTAGTAAAGGGTAATATGAAGATACTTAACGAATGTTAAGTAAGTAATTTGTTCTAATGTAGTTGATTTAATGTGTTTTACTCTATACAAGGAGTTTGTTAATTTTGAAATGTGAATGGAATATTTATAATGGAAGGGATTTATACGTTGTAATGGAAATGTTTATTTAAATTTAGATGGGAATCAGAGCGATCATTTTGAATTTTGAGGTAAGAGTTAACTAGAGAAGGTTATACAGAATGTTGATATGTAATTCTTATAATGTATTATACTTAGACTTAGTATTAAAAAAAAAAAAAAAAAAAAAAAAAAAAAAACTACTTCTTAACGCAAACCAACCACAGCTAAGGGGAACCAGATCAGTTAGGGATTTAGGGATATGTTATTATACCAGGCCACTATTTGATATTTTTTGATTTCATGTTTCAGTGTCTGGTGATGCTGTGGCAGTGGTCCTGTACTGGCCTGCGTGTCAGAGCAGGAGCGTCAAGTGCCTGTCTGGCCTTGCGGTTTTGGGATCTCGAAAGAGAAGTCCAGTAAGGTCATTCAGGTACGGTCACAGTCACTGGACCAGGGGTAAGTTAAACACAATTTTGAATAAAACGTAAGGGGGTTGTGGTGATCCCTTTAGAAAGTATGAGAGTGTCAATGAGAGCTTTTATGCTTCGGCATAAAACCTCTCATTGGGGGGGGGGGTATTGTAATGGGTCTAAATTTACCTAAATATTATTGTGTAATTTCATAAATTCTATAACATGTAAAGATGAGGCCCCTTTGAGGTGACGCAATAGCCAGTAAATATTTTCATGACCATGTATGGTTATGCAGTAAAAGACGAAAATCTATTTATAGCCAGTGATTAATTCCGCCAGTATGTTGTTGACGAGAAACAGGAAATTACAAGTTGAAAAGGTGATGCTAAGATCAGCGAAACTCTTCAATGCTGAGGACGAGACGAATAGTGGGGAGCGGGGTGAAGCAGTTTGAAGACGCAACAAACGGAAATTTGTAACACTGAACGCCAGTCGACCACCATCTTTTGCACAGTATAGCAGCGAGAAAGTTACGTAACGTAATCGTGGGCGCCCGCATACAACAGAAAATGTGAATTTATATATATTTCAAAATACAAAGAGTTCTTGGCTAAATATTCAACCATAATAGTGACTAATTGCAGTAAATTGACAGTTCGGCCGTAAAATGTGAAAGTGAGAACTATAAAACAGTAAACAGTGCAAACCACGAGGAGACACCCCAGGTGTCGAATTTCTACGCATCAACAGGGAAGTAGACATTTCAAAAATAATTAAAATACTGGCTTTTTCATAAATTATAAAGTTGAGCTCAACAAAATCTAAAAGTATGTAAAGGTGTATGATTGTGTGTGTGAAGCATAAATAACATAAATATATAGATAACTATAGACCTAACAAGAAGTGTTGAGTTGCTTAATTTTGATATACGTAGTAGTATTTTGATGTCGTAGTTTGTTGATAATCAGTTTTACGCCTTAAGGCAGAATAAGTGTGTTCATGATTTTTGTCATGTTTTTCGAGAGAAAATAAATAACGTTATATTTTACTTGATATACGCATTTTGTTATTTGTATTTGCTCACTGTTCTCTGCCTAAGTACACTAAACGAATCCCTGGACCAAACATTACATATAATCATATTCATTTTAATAAACAATTACTGAGAAACAATTCAACATGACTGTATTTTTTTTTTTTTACAAGGGATATTTTGATGAAAGGCAACACTGGTTTGAACTTCCACTTCCTCAGCCTTATTAACGTGTCTACGTGGTTGGAACAGTTAGTCCATTGTTAGCCATCAAACATGTCATGTCATTTGCAAGTTGTGTCCAAGTTAGAATTACATGCAGTGACTCGTTTTCTGTGGGCAAAGAGGTGCAACCCAACCCTACTGAAATTCATTGCCTGTTGAGAGAAGTGTATGGTGACATAGCATTTTCACGACAGGCCATCTCAAAATGGTGCGAGTTGTTTGAAAATGGCTGCACGGATATGGAGGAAGATTACTGGCAGGGAAGCCCATCAACTTCGGTCACAGATGACAACATTGAACGGATTCACCAATTGTTGCTTGCGAATAGGCGAATCACAGTAGACAAAAGTGTAGCCGAATTGCGTATTTCGTATGGAAGTGTACACTACATCAACAGAAGAACACAAGGGAAAACGTTTCCAGTCAGCTCTCAAGTTTTTGGATCGATATGAGAAGGAAGGTAATGACTTTTTGGAAAAAATTGTTACCGGAGATGAATGCTGGATTCATCATTTTTCATCCGAAACAAAATGAAGTTCGCATGAGTGGAAATATCCTCATTCCCCACCTCCAAAAAAGTGCCGAAAGGTTCCGACTGCCGGAAAGGTAATGCTGACCATTTTCTTCGATAACAAAGGTGTTGTGCATACTGAATTTATGCCAAAGGGGTCTACAATTAATTCAGTATCATACTGTGAAACCTTAAAAAGGCTGAGAAAGGCGATTAAAGATCGACGGCAACTGACAAAAGGAATTGTGCTTCTGCATGACAATGCAACACTTCATTCGGCACGCATTATGAAGGAACTTCTCAAAACGTTTAAGTGGGAGGAGTGGGAACACCCTCCTTACAGTCCTGATCTTGTGCTGTGTGACTTCCACGTGTTCGGTCCTATGAAAGAAGCCCTTGCAAAGCGGCGATATTTTACCGATGAAGAAATCCAAATTGTGACGCAGGAATGGTTATCAGACGTTGGACGGGAATTTTTCAACAAACGAATAGAGAAACTTATGTCACACTATGATAAGTGTTTGAATTAACTTGGGGACTTTATAGGAAAGTAGATCTTTAATTGTACTTTCATATAAATAAACGTTTTTTCATAAATATTCTACATGTTACATTTTTTATGAAAGCGCAACTAACTTTCTGACTACTCCTCGTACATTGAAAAAATTAAATAAGAGAAAGGGATGTACTTTATCACTGCTGTCTTTCAATGTTCACACTAATCAGCTGTTGAAAAAACTATAAAGGATATGAATGGAATATAATGGAACTACTTACTCAACAGAAAATTGCCAAACAGAATACAAAGATGGATCTGTTTAATAATCTGGAAGATCACAAAATATTGCATTGCATTATGGATGCGGGGTGTCTTTGCACCCGTGGCTTGATTGCAGCATCTGGATCGTGTCCAATGGCTGCCAGAAGTAAACATAGTGCTGGTACTGTCGACTGGTGACCTAAAACTGGAAAAGGAAACCGCCAACCAGTTAACTGAGAAGGCGGGGGAGTATAACTTTTTTGTTTAATGCACTGCCGCTGGTACCGATTCGAGCAACAGATGTTGCCCGTTTCAAGTCCAGTCAGCAGACGCCCTGAGGGCGTCGGTCGCTCCCCGCGAGGCGGAGAGCCTCCGTGCTAGTGATTGATGACAGCGACAAGCAGCCGGCTCAGCGTGCTAGGAGGTGGACAGGAAGGAGAGAAGGACAGTTTGGTGAAATACTCTGGTCTAGGACTGATGATTACTTGTTTTTATTTAATGTAAAGAGGATGGCGTTATGGCGGGTCATCAAGAAGCGCCCGAGGGCGCTTGACCTGAATGGGCGGTGGTGGTTCTGATGCACTGATGGTTCGTAGGTACGGGAAGGTGGAGGTCGAGGCTTTAGCAAAGAGAGTTAGAGCCAGCGACCGGACAAAGGAAGTCAAGGTAGGAACACGGAGACCCCTTCGAATCACATCGTTCCTTACAAACCAAGGGGACCCCGTCAAGGATCGGAGTGTTCGGGACTGGAAAGCTTCCAGCCTACATCTGTTGGTGGTGGATAAAAGAGACCACCAGGCGGGTGCCGCATAGGTCAATACAGACCTGAGAAATAGTAGATAGATGGTAAGTTTCGTGCGCATGGCCAGGCGGCTGCGACACGAGAGGAAAGGAGATAATTTGGCTCGGACGCCGCGAGCCTTGGCAAGGGTTTCCGTCACGTGGGCGTTGAAGCAAAGGCGACGATCTAGCCGAACGCCTAAATACTTCACCGATTCTTTGTAGGCGATGGGTCTCCCTGCTAGGGAGAGGGGCTGGCATCGGGAGATGGACTTACGGGTGAAGCAGATCGCCTCGGATTTCTCCGTGTTGATCGTCACCGCCATTTCCGTAGCCAGTCCGGAAGCTGGTTCAACTGACGCTGCAGCTTTGTACTCGCAAATCGCGGGGACAGGGAGCTGCAGTGATACATAGCATCGTCAGCGAACAAAGACAACATGACTCCGGGCAAGACAGGCAGGTCGTTCGTGTACACAAGGTACAGAACGGGGCCGAGGACAGATCCCTGAGGTACGCCGGCGGCGACGGGTCGAACTGTAGAACAGAACCCGTCGACGCTCACCCTGAAGGTTCGGTCGCTGAGATACGACCGGAGGAAAAACACTATGGTCGATGGTAGAGGGGAATTGGCAAGTTTGAAGAGAAGACCTTCGTGCCAGACTTTATCGAAGGCCTTGCTCACGTCCAACAGTACGGCGGCCGTAGCCGCTCGCCTGTTGGTGGCGTCTGACAAGTGCGTAACAACGCGGACCAATTGAAGCGTGGTCGAGTGCTCTCTACGAAACCCGAACTGTTCGCTGCGGATGAAACCATCTAGCAGCGGCGAGATGCGAGCCAGCAGGAGACGCTCGAACACCTTCGAGATGACTGGCAAGAGAGAGATTGGACGATAGCTTTCAGGAAGCATGCGCGGCTTGCGAGGCTTCGGAATCATTACGATGTTGGCTGATTTCCACAGGCGGGGAAAGTACTGTAGCCGGAGACAGGAGTTAAACAGCTCAAGAACGAGGTCAACGCCTGAGGCCGGGAGATTTTGTAGAGCAGCGGCCCCGATCCGGTCAGGACCGGGGGCGCGATGGCGATTTAGTCGGCAGATAGATGAAACTAGTTCATCCCTGTCGAACGGGAGGGCTGGGATTTCGGGAGGGCGTGAAAAATGTCCAGATAGGAAGTCACGGACTTCTGCCGAGTGGGCAGGGTCCGAGACGCCTTGGTGAACAGTAAATTGCACCTCCATGCAGTCGGCGAAGACCTCGGCCTTGCCTTCTGATGAAGATACAACCCCGGACGGAGTTTCAAGTGGGTTGCGAGTTCTCTTCTCGCGGGTCAGTCTACTCGCCGCTCTCCAGACGGAGGCGTGGTCGACTTCAAGAGACTCAAGGTATGAGTCCCATCGATCAGAGTTTACGTCCCGCAGTAGCTGCTGGACGTAAAGAGACTGGGCCTGAAAGCGCCTTTTGACGCCGGGATCACGGGTTCGTTGCCATCTGCGGCGGAGATTGCGCCATAGCCAGATGGCGTGGAGTACTTCCGCAGGTAAGGCCGATTTACGATGATTCACCTCGAGAGTATATGTGTGTCGATCCATGACACCTTGACCAATTCTTGAAGATGAGTGGCTCGGAGATCCAAATCGTCACAAGTGACGATCGGGTCCGCGGGGAGTGATGGTAACCGCCGTGAGAGCTCATCATGGTAGGAGCGCCAGTTGACTCTCCTAACAATCTGAGCGGGAGGTCGGGGTGAGGCCGACAGCTCACGGGCAGTTATAAAAAGGGGATTGTGATCGGATGAGAGATCTGACACTGACGAGACCTGGATGTGATGGGTCACGTCCTTGGCTATGACAATGTCAAGGACGTCCGGTCGATGACCGGAAAAGGGGAAGTGAGTAGGGTCTTCTGGGCCGATGACTTGAAGTACCGGGTCGTCGGAGACGAACCGATACAGATTTTCCGTAGGCGTTGGCTACTCTACTGTTCCAGGAGGGATGCTTGGCATTTAAGTCGCCGGCTACAATGGTTGGTAGGGGATGATCGAGGAGGGCGTCCCACTCCTCGGGCGGTGGAGGTAGCCGCAGGCCGGGCCGGAGATACGCCGCAACAACGCGCAACTCCGATCCGCCAGCGTCTATCGCCACCGCACAACCTTCAACAAGAGATGTATCTAAAGGGGGTAGTGGCCTGTGGGATATCCGCCTGTGGACTAAGACGGCTGTCCCCCCCGAGGGGCGACAGCCAGGCCGTTGGGGACGATCCTGACGATAACAGATGTAAGATGGCAGGTTGAAGGTATGGTAGCGAGCCAGATGAGTCTCGCAAAGGAGGACGACATCAGCGTCGTACTCCGTTACGAAAGTCATCAGTTCAGATCGTCGAGGGACTACCCCATGGGCATTCCACGCAACGATCCTAAGACTCCTAGCCATTCAAAGGAAGAATTGGAAAGAGGGTAGACAGTGATTGAAACACCAGGGCGAGAACCGTGGTTGTATCTGGAGCAGACCTGATGTTGTTTACCAAAGTTTCAGTCCAGGCAGTCAGGGGGTCCACCGGGGCCCGGGAAGATTCCCGAGATTCCGGAAGACGGACCTGGCTGGCCACGGCCGGTGTTGCAGATGGCGCAGGGCTCGGGGACGGACGTGAGGTCTGCTCAGTTGGGAGCTTAGGTTGATGGCTGGGGGCGGGCGGGGCCCGCTGAGGTTTTACAGGCAAGGCCTGTGGAACTTGTCGCTGACGGCGACGAGTGCGCTTCGATTTGGAGCTCCGAGGAGCGGAAGGCGGGACTGATGTAGCGGCCACAGCCGCGTATGAAGGGCCGGGCGCTCCGGCAGGCGCCGGGACAGAGGGGACTGCAGGCGGCGCCGAAACGTCGACTGCAGGCGGAACTGGGGCCCTGGGAGCAGCCGGAACTGCTGCCGGGGCCTGAGATGATGCTCCGGAGAGAGGTGGGAAGGCCTCTCTGCGGTTAGGGAGGGGACCTGCAACACGGCCTGCCTGCGCGCCAGGGCGAGCAGGAGTCCGCTGCAGCTTCATGGCAGATATAAAGTCTCTACATCCTCTATAGCTAGCCGGATGGTCTCCGCCGCAGTTGCAGCAAATGGCCGTGAACCCCGTCTTGGGCTTATCACACCCACGATGAGGCTCAGTACACCGCACGCAACGCGGAGGGTGATTACAGAACAAGCTGGAGTGGCCAAACCTCTGACAGTTAAAACACTGCGAGGGGCCTGGCCGCGGGTCAAAAGTACGAACTTGCACCCGAAGGTGCAGGAAGTTTTGGAGGCCATAGACCTCCTCGAACTGGCCTACTTTGAGTAGTTTCACTAGAAAACTATTCACAGGACGGCGATCTTCCCCCTTGCCAGCATGCAGTACACTTACCGCCGTCGGCGAATAGCCTGAAGCGACAAGCTCCTGCCTGATGGTATCGGGGGCGGTCCAGGAAGGAAGTCCAGAAAGAACAACTTTAATTTCGCGCTCTGAAGGAAGCGCGAAAGTATGGAAGGAGATCTTCCGATCGGTAAGAAACTGTTGGGCCGATCGGAAGTCCGGGACTGTTGTGGCCGCAATTCGAAGCGAGGAGCCTTGGCACCTGGCCTCGAGTTTGGCCGAAGGAAGCAGATTCTGCAGGGAACGGAGAATTTCCCTGTAGTTACGATTGTCTGGAATAACAATCGGCGGAATTTTAGGTTTGGGGACAGATTTGGAGTGTTGCTGAGTAGGTTGGCTGGCGCTGTTACCGGGACTAGATACCCGATGCGTAGCAGCGGCCGGTGGCGGGCTGGCGACCAATTTTCGCTTGCGTTTGGCAGACTTGCCCTCCACAAGCGAAAATTCACCTTCCCCCGTCCCCACACTACACATCGACGCACAATCACTTTCACTTTCACTATCACTAATGGTATGGGACGGCAGCGGGGTAGAATGAGGACCAGTACCGCAGGTTTCCATTAAGGTTACCAGCGGTGCCGGCAAAGGAACGGGAGTTGCGTTCGACGCCATCTCGGGATGAGCCGAAATGAACGTCGAAGACGCAAAAAAAGGGCTAGGAAAGAGTGACTTTCACCAGCACTGAATCACTACACTGACAGACAAAGAACACGAACACCAGACGCGCACTGCACACGAGTCACAAAAACACACGCGCACGACACAATACACTGGTAATTTATAACACAATGATGATGATGAACACAGATGATGATGTGTTGAAGAAATCACGGTGATAGAACAATAAACAACGGTAAAATTCACTGGCAAAATTGCCGTACAAAGTGACGCAGCCTACCCTGGCAACAGCTCTAGGTAGACTCACAAAATATGAAGAACATGATAGCTAAATTAATAAAAGTAGAAACAGAAACATTCCTTCCAATGACTGACTACAAGGAAGAGAAGAAAGTGAGGTAACCAGAAGTGGACACAATATCTACAGGACAAGAAGTAGAGGGCACCTGAAAGAATGATAACAAATGTGTAGTAACATGGAAAGAAACAGATACAGATTGTGAAGACTACGAGGTGTGATCAAAAAGTAACGATAATTTTTTAATTGTGCGAACTGTATCGTGTTAAGCGAGGTAATTTTTGTTTTCTAAGTTGGTAGTTCTGCCAGTGACACATGTATCAGGCAGGAACCAAGCTGCGACGCTCAGTTTGCGTTTGGCGAGTGAATGAGTCAGATGTACTTCAGTGTGTCGGCGATTTTTTGTGTGGTGAAATGTCGGATCAGAGAATTTGTCTAAAATTTTGCGTTCAAAATGGAATTAAGTGCAGTGAAGCTTTCAAAATGTTAAAGAAGGCCTTTGGCAACGATACTACGTCACAACCACACGTTTATGAGTGGTAAAAATGCTTTCAGGAAGGTCGAGAAGACATCGAAGACGACGCAAGGTCTGGGCGTCCTAGCTCATCAACCAATGATGAAAACGTGGAAAAAGTTAAAGCGCTTGTGCTTACCAATCGCAGAATCACCATTAGAGAGGTTGCAGAAGAAATAGGAATTTTGTATGGCTCATGCGAAGCGATTTTTACTAATGTTTTGAACATGAAACGCGTGGCAGCCAAATTTGTTCCGAAACTGCTGAATTTTCAGCAAAAACAGCATCGCGTAACCATCGCTCAACAAATGCTTTCTGATGTCGCTGACAACCCAGACTTACTCAAACAGGTCATAACTGGTGACGAAAAGTGGGTGTATGGGTATGACGTTGAAACGAAGGCTCAATCGTCCCAATGGAAGTTTTCTGAGGAGCAAAGACCAAAAAAAGCACGTCAAGTTCGGTCAAATGTCAAGGTCCTTCTAACTGTGTTCTTCGACTACAATGGAATTGTTCATCATGAATTCTTACCGTCAGGTCGTACAGTCAACAAGGAGTACTACCTACAGGTCTTACGCAATTTGTGTGAAGCAATTAGGAGAAAACGACCTGAATTTTGGAGAGACAACTCGTGGATTTTGCACCGTGACAATGCACCAGCGCATTCCGCTTTACTTATCCAAGAGTTCTTGGTGAAACACAATACCGTTGTGATGCCGCAACCACCCTTTTCTCCAGACATGGCTCCCTGTGACTTTTTCCTATTTCCCAAGGTCAAAAGGACACTAAAAGACAACGTTTTTCAACAATAGATGAGATAAAGGCAAAATCGCAGGCTGAGCTGAAGGCGATACCTAAAGAGGTGTTCCACCAGTGTTTCACAAACTGGAAGCTAGGTTGGCATAAGTGTATAATATCACAAGGAGACTACTTTGAAAGGGACGGGATAAACATTGAAGATTGAATAAATTCTTTTTGAGAAAATGACAAAATTCTCATTACTTTTTGATTACACCTCGTATATGCTTCAAAAGTGAATTGAAGTATTAAATGTGTGAATGCTCTGGTGTGAAGAAAGAATTGAAAAATGATGAATTCCCATGTAACTCTTTATCCAAACTGAAAACTGTTAACAACGAAATTAGTGATAATGTCATTATCAATGCTATCAACAATTATCAACAAAGAACCAATGTTAATACTACTTTGATTGTTGTTAACAGTGATCAGCTCCATTTCAACTTTCATTGTCAATTGTTATACAGATGCATCTCTATTTTTATTTTGAAACGAGATTGCACCAATTATCATATAAATGAGTTTAGTTTGGTTTTGGTTTTACATGAGTTTGATCTCAATTTATTGCAAAATAGTGATTATCAAATTGTGGCTTTATACGACATTTGAATAATCTGTATGCCTCCTTCTCGCTCTCTCTCATTCCTTGCTGAGTGTTCCTTTCCTACCTATTTCTACCAACATCTATCATATACTCTTCTGCCTCTTTGTATTCTCCAAAGGAGCTTTACAATTTGTTAGTTTAAATTAAATTTGCTGGATCAGTCAAGATTTATTTGAGAGCTTTGTACCTAATATGCTGATACCATTTAACATGTTGGTATTCTTAATCCCCCCCTCTCTCTCACTCACTCTCTCTCTCTCTCTCTCTCTAACACCTGTTTTTGTCGTTTATAACCAAAATATCGGTTACATATTTATAATGGATGAAACAATGACTTACTATTTAGTCATTATTCTGTTCAATTTACCTAATGTTTTCAATGTTCAGAGTGTGGATAACTAGAGACAAATCAACCATCAATCTAGTAACCACGTGCGGTGGCGACACCCATGGAGGAGGTGTGTATGTAAACATGCCTTTGTTACTTATATAGACCAATCATGACAGACAAGACCACTGTATAATTGTCCTCAGAAAAAGGCATGAAAATGTAGACCATGTTTTGACTGACTCGGATCCATTGATAATGGCAGCACAGCCACTGAGATCGTGAGACTTGAACGTTACCACTGTGCTGGCTCGTGCTACTATTTAGAAAGTTCTGATACCTTATTCCCCAATATTCAATTCTTTTATTATAGCAACACACAGCCATCTTACACATATAAAATACAAAAATTCAGTTTGTGCATGCACAATTCTGGTCTCAACATTACCTGTAAAAAAAAACAAATGTATAACTTTATTTACCTACACTACACCATAACAATGCACTCACCTTCAATTGTTTCTTCTCAATGGCAAGAGTGCGCATGACATAACGATAATCCCTAGAGAATTTATTCAAGTACCTAGTTAATGTCACCATTACACTGTTGATAAAAGCACCAACGAATTTCAAAAATGTTACAATCTTGCCAATCACTGAATCATCCTCTTGATCATCTGTTGACAATTAAAATATTCATTATATAAGAAGCAATATCAGTACACAATGTAATTTCACTTTTTAATACATTCATGATGTTTATATCAGAAGGTTACACTAGTGGCTATTATAATACAGTAAAACTACCTCAAGTAGGCTCAAATATTGTAGAATCAATTTTTTTTCAGATTAGGTAGATTTCCACACTGTACTAAAATCTATGCATCAGGCTAGTTAAAAAAATAATCTACTGAAGTACTAGATATGTTTAGACTGAAAGGTTTAGTGCTGAACAAAAGGAAATCAATTTAGCTGAGAAGAAGGAAGAAGAATTTTAAATAATAAGAAAGACATCTTTGTATGGGGTTACTTTTTGATGATAAACAAAGCTGGGAGACTGTTCATAAAAATGCCTATTTAAAATGTTAAAAGTTATATAAAATAACAAGGTACCAGGAGATATTTTCCTGCACGCCACTGCACACACACACAATTTTCAGGTTTACAATGACTGATTATCATTATGAGCCAGTAGTAGTTTACATCAGCAGCTGAGAAAGATAGCTTTCCGAACCTTTTGTATGACACAACATCTGGTAATTAATTGGTTAGGAGGAAAAATAAAATTCAGACAGCAAAAATGTCATGTTCGCGTTTGTACAATGACACAAACCAGAAGAGGGTCACACTGAAACGGAAGTTATTAGTAAACACTTGCAGCTAGAAGCATGTCTGTTTATTAACTAGTTGCAGAAAAAAAAAAAAACATATTTCTTTTGTCAAAGGTGCCAACCGTGTTTCAACCAGCAGGGAATACGATCAGAAGATCTCATATTAGGTAAAGTCAAAACTTTTTCATAGATAGAAAGTTGTTTATATTCTAATGACATGGTTTGGTAGTTTAAACACTGATGTTCTGCAACGTTTCACTGAGTATTATCTCGTTGTACTTTTCTGGAATTGAATCTTTGTGTTTCAAACATCAATGTTTGTTTTTTTATTATTACTATTCTAATAACATGCCATAAAATTTGTTTTAATAAATGTTACACTTCCCAGAACTTTTCAATATTGTACTTCAGATGAAATAAAACTTTTAGCTGCCTAAAGTAAAACACAGTTCAGCATTTCTGTCCATCTTTTTGTAATTATAATGTCGCCTATTGAAAGCAATTTTTATTATCTACTTGCAATTTTTATTATCTACTTATGTGTTAGTTATATAATTCATTTGTTCTGTTACGACATTATAAAACATGCTACGTCTTTCTCAGCTGTAATGTGTGTGTGCGTACATATTGCTGCTACTTTGAGATGAAGGACAATTATGTGACACTCGTCATGCGTCCGCAACGAGACTTTTCCAGATCATACCGGTCCGCACGCGCTGTGTTCAAGGCCGCGATCAATTACGCTCTAGTGTTTTCTAGTAGACGCCTACTATGGAATATTCTGGAATCTCAGCGGAGTATAAATACAAGACTTCAGTGACACTTAGTTTCAGTTTTAGTGGCGATTTATTCTAGTGCGGTTCAAAGCATTGTGGCGAAGTGTTATGCATTTTATAATTGTGCAAGACTCGTTGACATTATTATTGCGTGTGAACAATTTGTATTTGATTTGTTGTAACGAGACTATTTGTTGATTACAAACTGTTTAATTGTGATAATTAAAGCTGGCGATTAGTGACTTAATTGGTGTCTTGTATTTTCTTTCACACTGTACCATATGATGATCAATAGACCGTCGTAACAATACATTTATATCTTATTGAGTATTGAGTATTATATGTATATATTATTGAGTAATTACTACTATTAATAATAAATAGTAATTACAATAATATTATAATAGTAACTATAATAATAATAATAATAGGCAATAATAATAATTTTTATATAATTATTAAGAATATATTTATATATTTTGTATATAAAATATTTAAAATTTATATTTATTTTACCTCAAGATGTTATTTTTCCCGTATTTGGAACATGTTTGTAGCAGAAAGTGATTGAATTTTTGTATATTTACAATGTTTCAACAGTATTAACTGTCATCTTACTTTACTTTCAAAACAGTGTAAATATATAAAAATGTAAAAAATATTATTGTTAAAAACAAGTAATATTTATTATTAATAATAAATTCATTTATAATAACCTTTTTAAATTTAGTTCATACATGGTCACTAAGAAACATACATGTACAAGCGTGTGTGTGTGTGTGTGTGTGTGTGTGTTTTTTTTAAAGTATCCATTCTTTGACAAAAATATATTCTTCAAAACTTTGAGTTTGGCAGTTTTCATATAGATTTTTACTTTATCCAAATTATATATGAAAACAGAGTCAGATTTTTTAAGTAAGATATTTATAAGTTTTTTTAAAGTAACATAACCACATATCCACACAGAACAACATACCTTCTTCATCAGAAGACTCAATGAATCTGGACTTTGCACCTTCACCACTAGTACCAGGCTTTGGACTGTAAAACACAAAATATGGTTTACACAAGCTTTTAAGTACAACTGAATTAAAACACTTTCAGATATTAAATTCTCCTCTATCAGTCCATCCATCTTCACACACACACACATACACGCGCGCGCGTTCATATGCTGTAATTTGTATAAAATTACAGCACCTTTATTTAGAGTTTGTGAATTAAGACAACATTAAACAATCAATGTACTACACACAACATAAAAACGAATTATATTGTGGTTCAGTTTC
The DNA here is from genome assembly GCA_034769895.1 of Magicicada septendecula. Classification (NCBI taxonomy): domain Eukaryota; kingdom Metazoa; phylum Arthropoda; class Insecta; order Hemiptera; family Cicadidae; genus Magicicada; species Magicicada septendecula. Next base: position 61,919,733 of record CM068371.1, on the reverse strand, counting down.
CAGAGCTATCCTCTTGCCAACAAACTGTGCTAATTCTTGTAAACTAGAGAGAACCCCCAACACAAATTCAAAGTAATATTATGAATGTTGCATAGTATAATGGGTGATACTGTGATTGGTATTCTTAAACTGTTTGTAGAAATATTGTAAAAGTATTTGTCATTAGAATAGGTTAAGTATGTAGGTTATGTTACTCACATGTATTTTCGTTATCCACAATTGATGTATAATTTATGTATATTGATGCACACTATTTACAGAATACACTAGAATGTTCTGTATCAATGTACAATACACCTGTGGATGAACAGAGTTTATTCTACCAGGTTCTAGAATATGGACCTGGGTCAAACTAGACCATTCTAGTAACTGATGCATGTTGGTGAATAACATCATTGCCAACCTATATAAAGAACTGTCAGAGACAGAGTTGATGATTCTCGATTCTGAGAGTTAGTGAGTTAAGTTACAGAATTAGTTTTTGTGTTTGATACCACTTTTCTGGATCAATATTATATTTGTGTGTTATCTGTTGTAGCGGGTCGATTTTTGGGTGTTTTTGTTTTAACCGTTTGGGGCATATATTTATGTTTTTATTTATTTCGTTTTCGGGCGGACTGGTATAAAGTATGGTAAAGCTGCAGTATTGTGCAACGTATTTGTCCGTACAACAGAACAGTGAAACAACGTAAGACGCAGTTGTTGTCGAGGAATGCGGCAGAGAATTCGCGCCAACCACAAAATTCTGAGAACTTTGTACCTGTGTGTGGCAGCGCACATACGCAACTGCTCAATCACGCTCCAAGTGACGCTCTGACAAACAACTCAAGATGGCGAGAGCGTAAAAAAAAAAAATATTCGTCGTCTTCTATAAGACCTCACGGAAGTCGCATTAACTCCGCCTACTGTTGGTGACATCAGCGGAACCAAGTCCAATATCGGCCTCTGGTCATCCACATATACCAGCTCTATGCCACGCATAAAATGGTTACACGACAGCAGGAACAAGGAGCGACGACGAAAACCTCATGGCATGGAAGAACAACTTCCATGCAGGAACAGGTAGTTGTACCTGTTATGTACACAGCCATACAGTCAACAGGACGCCAACACCGCTACAGAGAATGACCGTTTGGTTTAGGCCCCGGTCGGTGGTGTTCTAAATACGCCTAACTCAATCATATCGTGAATACCGACCGGGACCCGAGGAATTGACTACGTTATAGACGAGTGCAGTGCAGTGGCCGTTGAAAAGCAGTTAATAACGAATAATGTAACCGGGAAGGCACGTGTTCGGTCGACCTCGCGCCATATAAAATGAGACGGGAACTTGTAAAGAATAAATATTTCGCTCGTGTATCTAATATGGGTTAAGGGTGTTTTGATAAATTAAAATAAATATATGTGAGAGTGTGTGAGCAGCTGGGCTATCTTCTTAGACGTAAGTAATATTATGTAAGGCTATTAAATAAGATGTATAAACCAGAGTTACCCAACCTTTAAAAACATGTAAGACAATTGATTTGGAAAACAAAGTTATAAAATCGCACTATTTGATTATTAAACAAAAATAATTTCTCTTCCAAAAAATTGAGAGTTAGTTTCTTTCAAAACCTTAGTTCGTTTTATGTACTGTCATAGTTCGTCAAACGAAATGGGTGTACCACCACTACTCGATCCGGCCAGATCCAAGTTGAAAGGTAAGTGGGAGTTGTAATCTGAATAAAATAGAATAATACCAAAGTAAATAAAGTTACAATTGTTGCCGCGTGACCAGGATTTTAGATAACAAAAAAGTTATTACAACGGCCTACATGTGACAGTACATTGAACGGAATACGGTGGAGAAAGTAAATTGATGTTGTAATATCAGTTTTGAAAAAAGACTGATCATTGGTAGTTGTTAAGTAAGACAAAATAGATTAAATAAAAAATGTCTGAAAACACAGAGAAGAGCAGTATAGTAAATTCAATAATGAGTGAAAGTGACCTTGAGTCACAGTCACTGAATGAAAGTGATATGCGGACAGCTGAGCCGAGCGCTGTTACAGAAACAGCTGTTGGGGGCAATGTAATCATTCATTCTACCCCAATTGCTGCTCAAACACAATTAAGCGAAACAGATGTTGATTCTGGGATTCAACTAACCCCAGTTTTAACAACTAAAAGTAAACAGTCCGATGATACGGATATATTGAGTTTTTTACGAAAGATGAGAGGTGAGTTGGAAAGTCGTTTTAATTCTAATGACGAAAAATTTGACAAAATAGACCGTCGTTTTGACGTTCAAAATAGCAATTTTAATAAAAAATTTGAAGAACAGAATATTCAGCTTCAGCAAAATATAAATATAAAATTTGACGAGTTGATAAATAACATACAAGACAAGAGTGTATGTCTTGGAAATGACAATGAAATGACAAAAATTAGTTCGAATAAAGTAGAACAGAGTAAGAATAATACAAACGAAAGCTGTAATGACAGTGTTGTGTTAGGCAATGAGTTAATAAATAATAATGTTGAAAATAATGAGAATAATAGTAATGTATTTGAAGAACTAGTATCGGAGACTGATACGGTAAAAATAAAGAATGAGAGTACTGATGAGTTGGTGGAAGGTAGTGATTATGAGATGGTAATGTGTGTCAGTGAGTTAGAGAGAGAGAGAAAAAATAATGTTGTAGTAGAGTGGGGACAGAGGGCAAATTTTCCCTTTATTATTTATGATGTTTATGATGATTTATTGAGTCCACAAGTGTTGTGGTTGAAGGGCAAGAGTCCCGTATTGGTAGATGAATTGAGGTGTTTATTTTTGTGGAGTAATTGTGTACCCTCTGTCCGGAATAATTGTGAGAGTGTGATGTGGTGTTATGAAGGGAGAGAAGTAAATAGAGAATGGTATGTAACAGAATTGTATAATTTGAATAGAAAGTATGATGAATGGAAGGAGGGCTTAGAAGTGTACTTGAATAATAATGATTACAATGATTTGATAAAAATAATTAGACCGATAGTGAATGAATGTAATGACGGAGACTTAACAAAAATACCTAACGTAGACTGGTTTAATGAGTATTCTGGTAAAATGAGTGAATTTGGTTGTTCTGGTTATGACACACAAAGTAACCATTTGTTTGTAAATAAAAAGCAACAGTGTTATATAGAACCAAGATTAATTTTTGACGATGGTGGCTGAACTAGAATATCAGTGTATAGACCTTGTTAGATACTGTAAATTCTGGTAATGACCTTGCTGATTTGGACATCTGAAGTGAGATACACTTGAACAATTTTGACGTATATTTTGTAAATAATATTGAATTCATTTGCGTTGCGTGTATTGTGAAATGTAATGTGTATATGTTTTAGAAAATGTTGTATTAATAATAATAATATTATTAATATTTTTGCACTCTAATTAAATAACAAAATAATTACGAAGACAATAGTTAATGATTTGTAGAATGTTGATAATAATTGAGATAGGTTATTTTAATAATCAAATGAATATGTTATTTTAATAATCAAATGAATTAAATAAGTGGAGATGTTTAGATAGTGTGATTGAATATTATGTGTTTGAATTTTATAAGGTAATTAAATTGTTTGGTGAGATTTTGATTTAATAATAATTAATAAGTAAATAAATGTTAAATGGTTTATTTTGTGGAACATAATGATTAAAAATATGTATTAATAATAAATTTAGAATTTTTGAAAATCTGATTACAACACAGGATAAATTCATCATGATGATAAATAAAAAGGGTTAATGAAACATTTTAAATAATAATGTTTATAAATTTTTATATAAATTATTTAAAAGAGAATTGTCTGTTTGATGTATGCTAATAATCCAGGTTTATTGCTATTCGTAAAATAAGGTTCATACTATAATTTTAAAGGTATCATTTTATTGTTGTGTGTTAGATATAGTTGTTGATAAAATGTATTTTCATTATGTGTATAATTTTTTTTTCTAAGCCAATCATTAGACGCCTGGCAGGCAATCAACATAATAGAAGTAAGTGTTGATAATGTATTACATGTAATGGTTCAATTTTGAAAGGTATTCATGGTGTTTTAATTATGTTAGGATATCAGCTGATCAACAATGATGTCACTGGTATAGTGGTTTGTAAAGGTTACAAGTAATTAATGTTTAGTGTACTACAGACATTTTGAAGTAAAGACAAAAAGAATATGAGAAATAAAATAACAATTTATGCAAATCAATAAAAGATAATTCATGGGTGATAAAGGTTTTATGGGACATGCAGACCTGTCCAAGTTGAATTAAAAGTTGAATGTGAAATAGTAGAGATGAGTATGATGTAATGTTGTTTTTGAGTTGATCTGATATAAAAGAATTTTGTGAAATATTGATGTTGACACAGTGGTAATGGAGACTTTATGTAGATTTTGAATGATATATTGTTGTGTTTATAGTTAATGAGATTATTTTGTGTATTTGTAGTAATGTAATGAGATTGAGATTTTTGGGGATGGCAATGTTGTATTCGGGGGTAGTGTATTTGGGGAGTCCGCAACAAGGGTTGGGACGGGATTAGAATAGATTTTAGTGAGGAGGGGCCGCCTTAGGTAAAATCCGGGGGCCAAATAAGGGAAATGAGTTTTTGGGAAGGAAACACGTATCCTATGTACAAAGGGTTAGAGAGTATTTTTTTTTATATATGTAGAGAAGGCGGCGTTTTGAGTTAAATGGTAAGTTGGGGTTTAGAATGTCCTGATTAGTAGATATTTTTGATAGAGATGGGTGTCATGATAATTGAGTTGATGAATATTAGAGTCAGAGGGAGAAAGTTTATATAGGTATAGAAATCTAATACAGAAAAACGAGAATAAATAATTTACATCACCCACAGTATATTAAAGTAAGATTGTTGAAAAGAAAGAGAGATTCATGATAAAGAATATGCAATTGTTTATTTTTTTTTCACCAGTGACAGAACTTTGATAAAATTTGAAAATAATGTAAAGTCAAGAATTGTTTGTTTTAAATAATTTAAATGTCAATCTGTTTATTATTTATAATAATATTTTGTTTATTTTAAATATTTTATGTTATTAGGTTTTGTATGTCAAAGTTAGGATATTACAGATATTTAAAGTGTTTTCAAAAATCATACATAACATATGTAGGTCAAGGGTTTGGGACTTGACCTAGTTATGATCAGCTGATGAGTTCATACACCTACTAAGCTTGTGTATAGTAGGAATCCAATTTTAACTTGCTTATTTAATTAATTCAAACCAATATTTGAATAGTTGTAATAAATATTTAATAAATAAATTTAATAAAATTTTTGTTAATGAATAAATTTAAATTCTTTTTTGAATTTTAAAATTTTAAAAATTTTAAATTTTTTCGAAAAAAAAAAAAAAAAAATTTTTTTTGATTTTTCGCCTGCCAGCGAGTGAATATGTTGAGTAATGATTATTTTGTTGTGTATGTATTAATGATGTTTCTTTTATTGTATTGCTTTATATTGGTAGGCTATAAATTGTTCTCATGCTAGAGTAAGGATGTATTTGTATTAATAGGAATGTTTAGGTTAAGTCATTGAAACAAAAATTAGAAAAAAGAGGAAGAGAATTTTTTGGTAAAAGATTTTTTTTTGAATTTTGAATTTTTTGAATTTATAATAAATTTTAAAAGGAAGTTTTTATTTTAATGTATTATGATAATATGTAATGTTAATGTGTGTGAGCCCAGTATCTGCTAAAGGCAGCCCAGCTTGCAAAAAGGGGAAACATATCGGCGGAGGAGCTGGAACGATTTTAGCCAGGGATTGAGGATTTTGGGGGTAGCATGTTAGAAGGCGAGGTGTGCCGTGGTGCGAGTCTGATCAATTTCTCGGTGTTGGGATCTCTTACGGAGAAGTCCAGTGATCTCGTTCAGATGAGTCCATGGTCGCTGAGCCAGGGGGGTCGTGTACCCATGCAGATTAAGAACAAGGGGGTTGTTGGCACCAGTTCCTCTCCGGTCCTCTTCGGGGTTATCGATGAGATTTCTTCTGTCATGAACAGCAGAATTCTCATCGAGGGGGTATTGTAGCGGGTCGATTTTTGGGTGTTTTTGTTTTAACCGTTTGGGGCATATATTTATGTTTTTATTTATTTCGTTTTCGGGCGGACTGGTATAAAGTATGGTAAAGCTGCAGTATTGTGCAACGTATTTGTCCGTACAACAGAACAGTGAAACAACGTAAGACGCAGTTGTTGTCGAGGAATGCGGCAGAGAATTCGCGCCAACCACAAAATTCTGAGAACTTTGTACCTGTGTGTGGCAGCGCACATACGCAACTGCTCAATCACGCTCCAAGTGACGCTCTGACAAACAACTCAAGATGGCGAGAGCGTAAAAAAAAAAAATATTCGTTGTCTTCTATAAGACCTCACGGAAGTCGCATTAACTCCGCCTACTGTTGGTGACATCAGCGGAACCAAGTCCAATATCGGCCTCTGGTCATCCACATATACCAGCTCTATGCCACGCATAAAATGGTTACACGACAGCAGGAACAAGGAGCGACGACGAAAACCTCATGGCATGGAAGAACAACTTCCATGCAGGAACAGGTAGTTGTACCTGTTACGTACACAGCCATACAGTCAACAGGACGCCAACACCGCTACAGAGAATGACCGTTTGGTTTAGGCCCCGGTCGGTGGTGTTCTAAATACGCCTAACTCAATCATATCGTGAATACCGACCGGGACCCGAGGAATTTACTACGTTATAGACGAGTGCAGTGCAGTGGCCGTTGAAAAGCAGTTAATAACGAATAATGTAACCGGGAAGGCACGTGTTCGGTCGACCTCGCGCCATATAAAATGAGACGGGAACTTGTAAAGAATAAATATTTCGCTCGTGTATCTAATATGGGTTAAGGGTGTTTTGATAAATTAAAATAAATATATGTGAGAGTGTGTGAGCAGCTGGGCTATCTTCTTAGACGTAAGTAATATTATGTAAGGCTATTAAATAAGATGTATAAACCAGAGTTACCCAACCTTTAAAAACATGTAAGACAATTGATTTGGAAAACAAAGTTATAAAATCGCACTATTTGATTATTAAACAAAAATAATTTCTCTTCCAAAAAATTGAGAGTTAGTTTCTTTCAAAACCTTAGTTCGTTTTATGTACTGTCATAGTTCGTCAAACGAAATGGGTGTACCACCACTACTCGATCCGGCCAGATCCAAGTTGAAAGGTAAGTGGGAGTTGTAATCTGAATAAAATAGAATAATACCAAAGTAAATAAAGTTACACTGTTTTGTTCGTATAAATTACAGTATAATCAATATCATAGTTGTAAACTGAAATCCCTATTTCTGTGTTATATATTTACTTGTGAAAAATTATTTGTGACAATGATAAATAAACAAGCTGTCCACAGTGTTACTAGTGTTTCATTTTAATTGCTGCCTAGAAGACAACATAATGTATACAGCTGCAGGTTGCCTCAAAAAACTTGTGTTACTCATCTTTTTTATTGATACGTGTCAGATAATGGTGCACAGACTGAACACAGTACAGACATATTATTTATATTAAATTTTGAATGAAAATTCATTTTTAAATTATTTAAGGGGCAAGCACTACGCAACACTGTCCACATAAAAAACAGTAAGCTTTGTGTCTGAAACTAGAACAGTACCAAATGCCTAATTCTTGTATTCACAAGTATGGGAATGTATCTTACAGCAGAAAAATTTAAATGCTGACATTTACCAACAAACTGTTGTTAGGTATAGAATTAACATTTCATTTAGCACACCCTAAATTAAGCATGTAGTTTTACACAATTGTAATGAAGAATGCTGTAACGGAAAAAAACACCTTGCATTAGTTTTTGATGAAAATGATCCATGCGTTTGCCAAGTTTCCTTCCCTACATTCCTTTAAATTTTCTCTTTCTTTAATTTCTTTATTCTGTGTGTGCACATTATTTTTGTTTTCTGTCAGTACTCTCAATCTTCTACCACCATGGTGCTTCCATGATGTACTATATTGTTTGATACACCTCTTAACTGCTTGATAAAACCGACGGATACAAACGTAATATCCAGCTGTTGCAGTAGTTAGTATAAATTGTTTTCAAAATAAAGTATAAAACAAAAATAATTTCAAAGGCACTAAAATACAGGCACATTAATGTGAATAGTAATTCATTTTAATTTTACACATTATAGAAATTTAAAGGTACTTATTTAAACAACATAAAATAAATACATTTTGCCTAATCAATCTGTAAATTTTATTCCCACCTCTCACATATATGATAATTCCTTTTGCAGTAGACTTTGTGTGTGTTCAATCTGTTATTATTTTGTAACTTTAAAATGAGCAAAAATTTATAAATTAATTCAACGATGTGTTAGACATGAATGAAGCAAACACTGTCTTCAGCTAGCACGCTAAATCCCAGCAGGAAACCAAAGCAGCTAACTGGCTCTAAGCAAGTGGTTCCAGTTAGAGAACTGATGACTATCTCCATCTCACTTAGGGGTACAGTTATTCAGTTGAGTTGTGTTCAACTGCCAGTACAAATGAATGCAGAATTTTAAATTTGGCGACCTGATACTACACACTGCTTTTGACAGCATTTTCCCAACATGGGATGTTTTATGCTTCACTTTTTCTTTTAAAATCGGACCTTGATATTTTTCATAATCAAAATTTATATGATGTGTAACAAACCACTAGAAATGACATTATTTGGAGTGTGAATGACTGAATGATGTATTGTCAAAAAGATATAATTTTCTGAGCAATATGGTATTGATATTCTAAACATGGAATCAAACATGGAATGGCTAGTTCACTCAGTCTAAAGAACTATGTTACAAGACCCACATTGTTCATGAATAACTCTATCGTTAGTTGAAAATAAAAGAGAATTAAACATTTTGATCAATTCCTACCCTTGGTTTTGTCTACACTATCACTGAGTATAAACAATACACATACAGTATCTTTATTTTTTAAAGCAAATTAAATCTTTTTTGTAAATGTGTTGTTCAGTTCAACTGTTATTTCTAAAATTCATTCACATAATTTTTATTGTCCGTAAAATAGAATATTTATGCATAAATAAGTGTCCTGATACAAATCTGGTCATTGAAACACTTCACTGAAATAATAAAAACAATTTCATTCAAATGAAAAACAATAAAATGTGCTTTCAAATGTTTAATTCACATTTCTTTGGCACCGTAAAATATCATTACATAGAGTTTAGGTTGTTTGATGGCCTGTTTTACTTTGTTAATTATGCAGGGGAGGTCTAGTGCTGCTCCTATGTGTAATCCTACGAATCTTCTGAGATGGGAGCACTCTGTGACTTGTTCAGTTTCTGTGTCATTCAGGGCTAACCTACTACAGTTTGGAATGTTTGATTCTCATCTCTTTAGTTTTGGTGACACAGATCTGCAGTCCTATATATTGTGTGTAAAATTTTAAATTGTTTACCTTGATCTTCAAAATGGTACAGCAACAAACACAGAACATCTGCAAAATCTAGTTGCTCTTTGCAAGTACTGGTAGTGCAATTAATGTCTGATTGTTGCCCTTCTAAGCATGCTGTCCATCACAGCCAGGAACAGGTTTGACAATAGAAAGCAACCCTTCTTCACTCCTGTCTGAACAACTACAGTTTGGGACAGGGACAGGGTATCATTATGTTCCAACTGGCACACTTTGCAAGCATATATACAATGCTTGAGGAAACATTACTTCATTTTACAGAACTACAACATATTTTGATATACCTGTATATGTATCCACAGTATTACAGTATTTATTAGTCAGCAGTATAATAATGACATCACTTTTGAATGTGTGTCATTTTGTAGTTCACTCAGCAGTATAAACATTTTGACAAAAACATCATTCAACATATCAATGTCAATAATAACGGATATTGGTGGGTGGAAGGGGGTTATAATGTACAAGCACCCCAAAACATGAAGAAGGTTTTTTTTTTGCATTTGGCATTATTTAGGAAAAAGCACTTACACTGAATAATAATATACTTTTAAGTACGATCTCAAGTTCATCTACCTCCTTGTCCAATTTTAATGCACGCAGAGGCTAATTTTAAAACGTTAAAAACCAACACTGTTAGACTGTAGGGTGAATCTGCATCACTGGATTTTGGAGTGGTGAAAGTATATAATTCATATTTGGTAAACCTCACGAATGAAAAATTTATCTTCCAGAACAGATATTTAATGCAAACAAAACACGTCTTTTGGGGGAAAATGCCTAACACTGATTATATAATTATTCCGTTTTTTTCTCTACATACTCTAGGATGTTTAACCATTTTTTTTAAGTTTAAAAAAACTTAATTTTAATATATATACTAAGCCCAATGAGAAAAATTCACTACCCTTTGTACTGCTGTTTCCTGTTGCATCATACTGATTACAGTATTGGTTTAAAGAAAATTACATTATCATAAATTACAACAATGTGCATAGAAGTACACTCCTTTTAAGATGTGATTTAACATTCACCAAAAGACCAAATATTCTGTGTCCCTTACCTCAATATAAAACATGAGTTCATAAATTTATAACTGTAATTCTTCTATGCTAGACTTGATGTATTTAGTCATAATATGCATGAGCCAATATTGTTTAAAATGCTGTTGGTTATTATAAGCATGGTAGTGATGTATTTTGAAGTGAACACGATTAAAATATTTATCAATTACAAAATTACCAACGCTTCTGAAAAAAATTAAAACATCCACTTCTTACATTATTCGGAATTATTTATAATCAATATCTTTCTTAAAATTATGCACAATTTAGGTCTATAGCTTTTTCCATGTAACATGATAGCATGATAAAGAGAAAGGTTAATAAGTTTTAGTGTATTGTATGTAGTTAAATTAATTTTTTAGAACAAATGTTCTTTATAAATATACAAATAACACATTAACAGGAATTTTTTTTATGATGTCCATTATTTTTATAGTAACTTAGCAAAGCTGATTCTAGTTCAGAAGGGATGGAAGACTGTCTTTTTAGATTTCACTGCACTATAACTAATGACCACTCTAAAAAACATGAAACAGCACAGCCAAATCTAAAAATGAGCATGGATTTTTTTAAATCAATTATTATTTATGTCAGATATTATAAAGCTGTAAAGGCTCTGCCTTTCTTTGAACAGAGTAGAATAATGCTTCTGGACACCCTGCTGAGGTGTATGAAACCATTCAAATGGAATTTTTGCTGTACGCACACCATTGTTACTACAGTACATAGACAAAATGTAAATGCTGCAGTTGAACACTGTTTTAAGGGGCATTTAAGAAACTGTTTGAGGACATGGTAAATGATAACACAAGTTAATATTACGTGGGGGTTTGAAGAATTTTACAAATTACTAATAGTACTGTGAAAAGAAAACTACCAGCTACCACAGTCCAAGCACTATATGTCTGTTAACCACTGGACTGAAATGGTTAGAAAAGAAGAAACTTTATACTGAACCAGTATTGGGAAGAAATGACTGAAATGGGAAGACAGCTATCAGGAGTAAAATACAGGATATAGATACAAGTGAATAAGCACTTGAACTACTGATGTGAAGATAATGTTGAACTCGAAGCTGTGTATCAAGTTCAAAAAATTATATTTTTTAAAATTTTATTACAATTACTACCTATTTTAAATTAAAGGCCAATAATAAAGTACACCCCTTTATTACATTATAAGAAACAATTTTCAGCTCAAACCTATCCCAAAATTTCAAATTCAGCCAATGTTTTAATTTATGCAGAGTTTGTGTAATTTCCACATTAAATAAAGAAATACTGTATAATATGCTAAGTGCATGATATGCTGTTACTACAATATTGTAACGTGACAGATGTAAGCATAATATTGAATGGCAATTGATCATTAGAATAATGAAGTTATAATATTTAAATTTGGAAGAAAGCATTAAGTTTAATATAAATAGATTAATTCATAGCAACTGTGGAAAGAAATCATTATTATAAAGAAAATACAAGTTCAAATAAAAGGAGTTGCTAGTGATGAGTCATCCAAGACCAGTCTCATAACCAAAGGTTTTCAAGGTATAACCCAGGAAGGTAAAAAAGTAAATAACAAAGCAGTACTGAATATGATCAAACCCACAACGAGGAAGAATAAATAGAATAGAAACCCTAAAATAAGCCAAGATCAAACAATACAGGTGGTGTATTTCTGAAATAAAGAAGAAGATGGAGAAGATCCCAAGAAACCTGATGGCATCAAGAAGAAGATGGAGAAGATACCAGTCCCAGAAGGCAGGAGAAAAGAAGACTGATGAAAGAAGAAGAAGGCAGCATCCTGAAGAAGATGTCATGCTCTTATAAAAGACACCCAAATCCCTATATCCCCAAAATAAATATCTAAAAACAAAAGTATAACGAAATAAAAACCACATGTATATAAATTTAAGAGAGAGAAGTGTATAAAGTAAAAGTTGCCTGTAAACTAAGATGAAACAATAATATAGTACCCATGGAACAAATCTCCATTGAAAAAACACTAACCAATTTATTATGTTAATAAGACTATACGACCATTTAGCATTAACATAATATATAAGTGCAAAGTGAACCAGTGATAGTTTTGGGTATTATAAAAAATGAACCTTGTGTTTCATTCTTGGCAATCACAAACATTGAATGCAATGAAATATGCAATTTTCAATGACTTGAAATGTGTACTATGACAATATGTTGTTTATAAGACATAAATCTGTTTAAAATAACATTTTGTTTTATATGCAAAAAGAAAAACAGATTTCATAATACTTTTCGAACAATTCATACTATTTATTTATTAATGACAGGGTACAATTCCCCAAAGACAATGTGTAAAAGACGGTATAAAAAACTGTAGAATCCTACTTATAATAATAATAGTTAGAAATAAGAATATAAATATAAGGTTTTTATGTATATAGTATAAGAATGTTTAAAAATGTTTTAGATATAAGGCCATTTGTTTGGGTCTGATACAACTAACATCAGAACTATAAAAATAGTTACTACTTGTAAATAGTAGAGAGTAATTAAGATGTTAGTTAGTAAAAAACCTTTTTTGTAAACCATATTTCCATGTTAGAAATAAGGATTTTGTTGTAAAATGTCTGACTTGAAGACAACCATTTATTTAAAAAAAAAAATTCTTTATTTGTTTAACTATTATTTGTATTGTAACCAATACTAATTGTTATTGTGTAATTTGAAAACATGTTTAATTTATAATACTATATGTAAAAGTCAGAGAGGGTATCACACATCATATATTGTTTGTAAAATATTTTGTAAGAAAAATTGTTAAAAAATCATAGGCCAAAAGAATGGAAACCAAACTTCATCAAAACAGAGAAATTGCTCATTTAAATGCAAATAAACAAAAGGGGTTTAGACAAAATAAACTTGAGATCAAGCCATATAATTGCACATACCATTTAGAAAGATTTTAATAAATTATATTCAGAATTATAAATAAAAATGAAAATGACTAAACTCAGAAATTTAGACATGGGAGTCATATATTCCAGAATAATGCTTCAGAATACAACTAATTCAATTAATTACCAGAAAATCAGGGAATATAAGCCTTTTAATGCAATATAGGATTATTAATATTATATATAACGGATAAAATGGATGAATTTTATATAATGACAGGAAGTAAATTTTGATGTTTTGACTTTTCAGAGAATAACAAAAATGAAAGTAAAATTACTAATTTTGGACAGAAAACACTATAAAACGGCATTATTTAATCTGAAAATAAGCTGAATGAACTGAAAGATTAATTTAAATAACATCTAGTGAATAAAATTGACAAATAACCAAAGTTTAGGCATTTATATAGTGAAATAGTAAAGTGTGCACAGGATGTGAAAATATATTTGAACAATGTTAAGGGTAATATTATATGGGCTAAGAGTTTAATTGAAACTGGAGGAAACAGTTAGTTGATTATTGGTATTCGAACGGTTAACATGACGAGAGTTTTGTGACGATCTAACCTATCTTATAACGGTAAAGTTGAGCGGCGAATAGTACGTTATTGTGAAATCGCGAGTGATTTATAAAATACATCTAGAACTCTAACATTATAACAGAAACAATCAAGAAACAATACATAACACTGAACAATACATTTCTACTCCGAAAAACACCACAAAACACCAGAAAACTGTATAACACATTAACCAAGTATTAGTGTCGGTATCGGGAAAAGTGTTGGAACTTATAATTACACGGATATACTAAATACAACCCAGAAACATTACACCAGTCACTACACAACATTTAACAAGAGATTTGTAGACACCAGAACAGGAATACTGCCAGAAAATACATTATTTGGAACGCAGCAGGAACGAGCGACATTTTGATCAACTTGACGGCAGCCATCTTTCTTTGACAATTCCAATGCCTTTCCGTGCACATATCAGCTGTTGGTGAAAACAATTATATTATTTTCAAATTATTATTCAATGTCTGTATTTAGTAATAATTATTAATTTGTTGTAACGTTATACTTTTTAAATATTGGCCCGATTTCTCTGACTTTGATAATAATTGGCTGTTTAAAGAACCCTGTATGATTTTTATATAATATAATTTGTAACTTTTTCGATATCCTGAGAATCGATATTATAATCGATAAGAGTCAATATTGCTATTAATTAATAAAACATTAATATTATTCAACACTAAATAGTTCTTTATTTCCTAAATATTACTAATTATCACTAACATAATTCTAATTAATAATCTATCAGGACTTTACCACCTATAAGTGAAGATAACCTAAAAAATAAAAAGGTAAACAAGTATCGATTGGTTTGAAGACAATCTTATGAGTGGTGATAGTTTATTTAAAATATACCAAAACTTTAATAAAAATTTTCAGAAGAGCATTACACTTTTTAAAACTTCACAGCCCTATATTAATTAATTGATTATAATTAATTAATTAATAAAAAGAAAATATATTTTTTTTAATTATTTTTTATTTAATAAACAATTTTTTTTTTAATTTTCTTCAAAACAATAATTTTTGTTTTGAAACTTTCGGTGAAGCTGAACATATATTTCTTCATCAACATTACGCTGCTCGACCGGTCTTGCTGCCATTGAGACTCGACCAGCTGGGAAACTTAAGGAAGTGTTTCAGACCAGTAAGACGTCGAGAGCCACACCAATTACACACAAATTAAACATATTACATTACAATTTTCTTATTTTATTACAATATATACTGAATGTACATTATACAAGGATTGTTCAATAGAAACTCGTTTGATCTGGCAGCCGTGACTTCGTCACCATGGCGATGGAATTCATTTGTTTATATTGTCTGTTTAAGTACTAGTGACCTGTCTGTGAAAAATATCTGCAGTTTGTTCTTTTCTAAGCGTTGTGACTGGGCTGAAAAATGGCATCTATGATAGAAAATTTGTCCAAAGATACTCTGTGTGCCGTTATTCAGTTTTTGGCCGCTGAGGGGCGTCAGCCAATGGAAATTTATACGAGAACGAAAGCTGTATATGGTGACTATAGTTATTATCATGAGGCAATGGTTGAATGGTGCAATAAACTTTGACAAGGAAGAGAATCCACTTAAGATTTGGCCCATCCCGAACCTGCACGTGTTGCAGCACCAAATGAAAATATGAGACAGCTGGAAACTGCTTTACACGCAAATAGGCCCATCAAAGTTAGAGAACTTCCTCAAATGTTGAGCATCAGCGTGGGAACTATTCATTCCATCATTCATAGTCTTGGCTATCACAAAGTTGCTGCTCAGTCGATTCCACAACTGCTTACTGATGAACAGAAAAGTGTGCATTCGGCATTATCATTACAGCATATGAAGCACTACCAACAACAAGGGAATGCCTTTCTACACCAAATTGTTGCCGGTGATGATTCTTGGTGTTATCACTACGAACCAGAATCCAAACGTCAGAGTATACAGTGGAAGCATGCAAAATCTCTGAAGGCGAAAAAATGTAGGCCCCAACCTTCGGCAGGAAAAGTAATGGTGACCGTATTTTTTTATTATCAGGGTGTGCTGCTCTTATATTTTAAAGAACCTGGTGACAACATCGATGCTGACCAATATGCAGACAGCTTAAAATGCTTACAGGTCAGCATCAAGAATAAACATCCCGGGAAGCTCACAAATGGTGTCATTCTTCTGCATGATAATGCTCGACTCAATGTAGCCCAGAAATTCAAGATCTGCTTGGTCGTATGAAGTGGGAGGTCTTAGAACATCCACCTTACAGTCCCAACTTGTCCCCATGCGATTATCATGTTTTTGGCCCATTAAAGAAATCACTAAAAGGACGGCGCTTCAAATCAGATGCTGAGGTAGAGTTTGATGTTAGTGGCGAATGGTTCCGCAAACAGCCGCAAGAATTTTACCAGCAGGGAATCTACAGATTAGTGCAACAGTGGAACTCATGTCTTAATGTTAATGGAGACTTCTTTTAAAATTGTTGAATAAAAAAATGCGTTTTGTCATAAGTAGTGTAAAACGTCTATTACTGTTTGACAGTCAAGTTATCAAAAGATGTTACCTTTAAACAATGATATGAAACTTGAAATTTATGTGTTAATCTTTACTAGACTATTAAACCTATCCAAGTGTTATGTAATAATGTAACAAAAAAGTAATAAATTACATAAGTTGTAACAACTGCAAAACTTCAGTTTTCTTTACACTACTTGCCAAGGTCGAGAGTGAAAAAGTACGCAGACAACGTTTTACAAGAATTATAATTTAATTACTATCACATACAAAATTCAGATCTGCAAAATTAACAACCTCAAATGAATAATTATACCACAGAGACAAATTTAAATAGAACTACACAGAACATAAAGGCACCAACACACAATCTGAAGCATTCGTTTGTCTGATGAATCATATTCGGCACCTTACTCCACTCAGCCAACTGGTCTTGTGATTGTCTGTTAAAGAGAACAATTATATTAAGCTGATTGTGTAGTATGCAGTATTCAACTTTCTACTATGGGATCAATGTTTTTGCTCACTTACAAAATCTCTGTTATTAACATCTCTTGGTTTTCAATATATAAATATTATACTTCGTATTGTTTAAATTAGCAGCCATCCTTACTATTTCTTTTATGAATTTGCTAACTGCTATAATTTTTATTGTTCGACTAAGCTGACCATCAGTGATGACGAAAAGCTTAGTCGAACAATAAAAATTATAGCAGTTAGCAAATTCATAAAAGAAATAATAAATATTATAATCGATGCTCTACGTATGTTTAATGTACAAAAGTGTCAACCACTCTACTTTTAAACTGATTTGTTGTCTGTTTGTTGTATTTTATAATACTATGTGCCACAAATGTTGACACGAACTTTGCTAGATAGAGATACACCTCTAGTAGAGTTCAGTTGAATTCTTTGCTAGATATCTCTTGCAATTTGAAAGAGATTATACCATTTCAAACAATATAAGCTGCAAGACTTAATATGGTATATACTCTACTTCATGTATTATACACCTTACCTGTTACAAATCCCAACTTTTTGACATATCTTTGCTTCTTATTGCTTTCCAATTTTACCTTCTCACTTTTAATGCCAACCAAGTATCCTCTCCAGATGCTGATATTATTTTATATGGTTCAATAAAATCATCACATTTCCAATGACAGTGAAGCTCTTCTTACATGAATTCACCCTTATCATTTCTCCTCAATTTGATCCTTTAATTGTTCTTAGAAACCTCAACTCTTGTCCTTTTTTTGTACTTTTGCTGTTTGTACCTAAGTTTCACTGCCATGCATGACTACAAATACTGCCAATGTCTTCCAGAACTTTAATGTTCACTTTCTTGTTTTCTCTCTAAGACATTAGGTGGCTGGCTGACACATACAACATGAAGGTTTTCATTTTTTAATGTAGGTTCTGTTATGATTGAGAGAAACACTGCAATCCAAATACTTAAATGTGATATTTGTATCCTGTTCTGTCTTCTACAATGATCTTGGTCCTGACACATTCCACTTTGAGAAGACCTTAAGGCATTTAGATTTTCAACATATATCTTTCAATGATCTAATTCAATGATTTAATGCGGTTTTGTACAAGCCCCTTTGTAATTCATTTTATATTTTTCCAACTGTTACCACATCATCTACATATAAAGTCAGATTCACTGTGGTATCTACATCTAAGTGAACATTGCCTCTGTAATTTTCTTTCCAGTTTCAGATAAGATTGTCTACGCAAATATTGAGTAATGTTCAGACAGCAAACTTGTTCACACCTTTATCAGTTAGCATGGGTTAAATATTTTATTGTACCCATTCTATTCTATTATTTTCTGTTGTACATATTATTTTCTCATTCATACAAGCTGATTCACTGTATTATCTCAGATTCCAAAGTAATGAAGTTTGATTATTAAATCAATAACATTAACAAGAGAAAATGAACTTTGTGCTAAAGCAGAATGAAAAATTCATTTACATTTCACTGGCTGACCTAAATGTTAAAACTTTACGATCAACGAAAGATCACTTTTATATGAACGAAGAACAAATGAACAATGGTTATATCCTTGTCATTTAAAGTTCATGACAAACTCTTAAGGTGCGTCCAGACATGAAACAACGTATCGTAACGCAACACTGTCGCGTGTCATATTTAGACGGCACACCACAACTGCAACATCGTAACATCGGAGCGTGACATCAGGGCGTTCCGTCGCTTGTCGGGTTTCCAGCGTCACATCAAAGGAATGTTACGCACTGGCATTACGCATGCTCTTTGCATGTCTGGACGGGACTGCATAACCAGTGCTTTATCAGTAGCCTACGCAACATGGAGTGGACAGAAGAACTTACACTACAATTTATTGAAGTGTATCGCAGTAAAGGTATATTGTGGGATACAAAACATCCCAGCTACTATAATAAAATAAAGAAAAATGATGCTTGGGATAAACTTGCGGAAGATTTTAAAACTACGGTGGATGACTGTAAAAGAAAAATTAATAATCTCTTGTCAGCATTGAGACGGGAAAAGGCTGATTGAAATTTCAAATCTGAAAGCAACTGATTACCACTGTACATTCTTCTATTATATAATTGCAGGGTGTCCACAGAAATTCTGTTTTAATTTTCCCTGACTTTCCCTCACCTACTTACAGAAATTTCCCTGACTCACTAAAATGCATAGTACGTTAATTCTTTGAGTATTATATTTTACAAGGAAGAAAAAAGAAAACCCAGCCTCCACCTTCCCTATAGCTGGCCTAATTCTCTCTCCACTTTCTTTTTTCTTCCTCTTTTATTTTATTTACTTTTTATTATTTATTTATTGAAAAATACAAATACATTGATGGCATTTTAAAAATAAATATTTCCATTATTACCTAAAGGTAACACTTAGGTAACGTAAGAATGAGAGTATTTTCACTAGAACTTAATAAAATAATATATGAACAAGATAAAATGGACTAATTAATAGAACAACTTACATGGTAACAAATAATTATAATAATCAGCTATAGCTTTCAAAATTGAAAATGAACCAGTCCGACAGGATGAGAATGAAAAAGAAAAATATGCACTCCTTCAAAATTTACTAGTGTGATCTCTTCATGTTCTCCAGCAGTTTTTTCTTTCCCCCAATTTCTACATCCTCCATTTCTCTTTCAAGTTTCAACTTTTTTCTTTTTTCTTCCAACTCTTTCAACTGTAATTCAATTTCCTTTTCTCTATTTTCTTTTTTCCTCTTCTGACTGCATTTCTTTTTTCTTTTCCAAATATGATTGATATCTTCTTCTTGAAGATCTGACCGAGGTAAGCATACTTCTGTTGATAGTCACATTCCTCAAACCACCTAGATGCTTTATGCTATCACAAATAACTCTTTGGGACACAAGGGATTCTTCTAGAAGATTTTCAACTAGTAAATGCTTATTGACAGAAAAGCCAGATTCAACTGATGCATTACCATGGGATAAAATGAAACACAGCTTCATTACAGACCAGAGATCTTCATATTTCTTATCTTCTCCTAAAAGGCCGTAGTAAAATTCGTCCAATCCCATGTCATCAGATGTTTTGGAAATGAATCGTTAGCTTCTTAAGTTAGCAAATAAAACTGTCGTTTGGCCTTTTCAGCACTTTTATCACATATTCTTCTATGGCTGTGCAGGTTTTCTAGAACAACATCAATCCTTTTTATTGCCAAACTGGGTTTGAGCATTATCATTTTAGGGTCTAAGGCAGTGAAGCCTCGTGCTAAATGTGATTTCAAAGGACTTTTCTCTAGGAGTTTTTCTATCATGGTGGTAAGGAGATTTTTGAACTCATTTTTAAAAACAAGTTTCTCTTTTTCTGAGCATTTAATTTGTTTCATTAAGCTTTCTGCAGCATAACCAACGTCCACCTTTTCTACTGAAACCAGATTGGCACTGTCTTGCAAGTCCAAGTTCATTAATTTTTTAGTAGTACTTGCTTCAGCTATTTTTTCATATTTTACAAATCTCATCATTAGGTTTTTCATAGTGAAGTAAAGAGATAAGGGAGCATAGGCTTCTGACTTTGGAACCTTCTCAGGAACGGCTCAACGTCTGACAATATGCTTCTGAAAGCACTTAGTTTTGCCTTAAAATATGGATTTTTCATAGCTTCTCTAAGGTATTGTAGGTTTTTGTTGTCTTTTTCGTTGTATTCTTTTACAAATTTATCGACATGATCAAATATTTTGAGAGCCTGATCTACACAGCGACCATTTTCCAGCCATCTTACTGCTGTGAACTTAAAAGGGAAAGAGGTGCTAGTTGTAATATCTGAGTATTTTGCTCGCCGAGCTGGGCTATCTTTGAAAAGACTGTAGAGAGATCTAAAAAAGTGAAAAAGACAACGGAATTTAAAAATTTATTTAATTTAAAAATGGAATTTTACTGATTTTGGTGGTGTGTATATAATAATAAAAGTGAAAAAGTTCCCAACCAGTTTTGGAGATCCCAGTCTTCAGGGCTCCATTAACTGTATGCAAATGGCATATGCCAATATCAAGAAGTGACTTTCCCTCTGGATTTAAGACTTGCAAATGGCTCTCGAGTTTTTTCATAAAACTGAGGTTAACATTTGGCCCGTCCATTGAGATTTGCAAAATATTTCCTAAAGGTAAGGAGAGCCCTTGAATAAACCCATCTAACAAGTGATCTGCAGTTGCCCTGCCTAAAAATACACTATTCCAATATCGTGTTGAAACTTTCTGAAGGTTTACTTCCCAAAACCTTACACACAAGTCCATTTGTCTTTGAACAAATTTGTTCAGAGATTCATCAAAACAAACAACATAGTCAGAGCACTGTTTCATGTTATTTTGCAACATTTCTTGAAAATATGGGGCTAACCCATGATTTATTATATAGGAAGCCTTAGTCTTGCCCATAGAAAAGCTCCGAGCGATTTTACTGTCTGGAAACATATTTTTGAAGGCTGCAGAGGTTTCATCACAAGAGTTTAGAGACATTTTCCCAGTGATGACGTGGAGAGCCCATATTGCTTCGGCTGACGTAACATCATCTTCATTCACACTAAAACTCTTTAAACTTGTTTGACTTGTTCCTGGCACTACTAATAATTCTTTTGTAGCTGAAGTTGAAGGTGTTGGCTGCACATCTTTTAATGGAGATGGAGTAGTAAAAAAAGAAATTGCCGGCTGGGAAGCCTTTGCTCTCATGTTTTTTACATGAGTTGGTCCCTTAGCATGAGAAACAATTGCTTGTTTCCCCATATTGCTTAGTTTAAAAGATTTGAGACACACATGACAATAAGCCGAATTTGCATCACTAACCACCAAGTCCAACCAACCACTAAATTCCGGAACCACTTTACTGTCCAGCCAAAGTTTATTAAAAAAACATTTCTTGTTAGCCATTGTAATGAGTTTAAGTCAGCAGCCTAAAAAAACTCAAAATAGAAAAATAATTAGCTAAATCGGTTGAAAAAAGGACACGAGGGCACAACAAAAAATATATAATTGTTGTGCACTTCTTGTGAAAAATACCTGGAAAAAATGCTACAATAGTCTGGGTTATGGCAGACTAGAGCATTCAAAATTCCCCTCAAATCCATCATCGGGGAAGATTTCCCTGACTTTTCAGATTTTTCACGGGTTGCGGCAGACTAGAGTAAAAAATTATCCTCAAGTCTGTCATCGGGGAAGATTTCCCTGACTTTCCAGATTTTTTGTTTATTTCCCTGACTTTCCCTGACTCTCCCTGACTTTCCAGAATGTGGACACCCTGAATTGTGTATGCCACCATCGTCTTTCCTGACGTTTCTTATTTTTTACTAAATACTCCATGACTATATAGGCTGCCGCAGCAATATCCATATTTTTATCCTGTACACTACACGTACACGTACATGTCCACTACACCTGTACACGCTTTCAACAAGAACTGACGGATGGAATTGCATAGTGTTGCGAACATCTGTTACGCGACGATGTCCTGTTATGCATACGACGTATGTGTCACGACCATGTCCTGTTGCAATGTTATGTTACGAGGTTATGTTACGTGTCGGTGTTGCATGTCTGGACACACCTTTAGGTTGTGTGAAGCGAGATGTAGTTTTCTATTATGTGAAAACTTCCACACTTCTGTGGACCCAATAAACTAACTGATGTACTATATGGGGAAGAAGGAGTTTTCACACAGCAGAGATAAAGCTGGTGTGACATAAAAATATTACTCCCCACCTTATGGTAGAAACAGCAGTTTGCCCTTATGTGATTCCATAATTTAATGTAACACTACACTACACTATTAGTTATTAGTTATGTCAGTTTGCCTAATACATTTTTTAGACAATCAGAAAAATTATAAATGAATATTTAAACAACAGTTATAAATGAAATATGGATTATGTACTGAATGTTTTGTTTCTGGAATAGCATATGCTGAACCTCCTGTACAAGAACCCGCTTTGTTACAGCACAGTGGAAGTTTTAAATCTTGCACATGGATAATAGGGGGCCATTCAAATATAACCAGATTTTTTATGTGTGGACTCAGGAAGTGGAGTGAGTGAGGTGGGGCACTTGAGATAGTTAGGTGGGAATGTGTGGAGGTGCGGGAATGCCCAGCCACACCTGCAGAACATATTCCCGCGTCAGTAGCACAATGTCTGACCATGAGGTACCTTCGTCTGTTGCGCAACGGGTAATTATCCGATTTCTTGCCAATAAAGGTGTCAAACCAGCTGAGATTTTTACCAGACTCCAGGCACAGTTTGGAGACGCTACTCTGTCAAGAACACAAGTGTTTGATTGGGCCAAAAAATTTCAAAGCGGTCGTGATGCAGTGGAGAACGCAAGTCACAGGCCAAGTGGAGGGGGCACAAAACTCACCTGTCAGCAGGGAAAGTTCTGGCAACTGTTTTGGGACTCAAGAGGTATGTTGCTGATTGA
This sequence comes from Magicicada septendecula, assembly GCA_034769895.1. Taxonomy (NCBI): domain Eukaryota; kingdom Metazoa; phylum Arthropoda; class Insecta; order Hemiptera; family Cicadidae; genus Magicicada; species Magicicada septendecula. The sequence continues at coordinate 61,896,174 of CM068371.1, read as the reverse complement.
TTTCCTTCACGATCGAAAGACGGTGAATGCGGCATACTACTGCCAGCTGCTGGATGATTTCAGGGCCACTTATCGCAACAAACAATGCCAGCAACCAATTCGCGACATTCTGCTTCTCCATGACAACGCACGGCCGCATACTGCAGCTCAAACTCGCAATAAACTCCTTGAAATTCACTGGAGACCTCTTGAAAACCCTCCTTACAGTCCAGACTTCCACATGTTTGGCGTGCTGAAGGAAGCATTAGGAGGGGAAAAATTCAACAACTATGCAGAGGTTGAGCAGTATGTGCGCAACTGGCTGTTGGAGCGCCCGTTTTCTTTTTTTGATGAGGGGATCAAGAAGCTACCTATCCGGTGAAGAAAACGTATTTCTGTTGAAGGAAACTATGTAGAAAAATAAGATATTTTTTTGTAATTTTATCTGTCACCAATAAATATGTGTTTACAAAAATCCGGTTTATATTTGAATGACCCTCGTAATTACAAAGTGAGCAAAGAGCAATTGTCATGTTTAACAAGACATAAAAAAGTTTCCTATTTGAAGCTTTCATACATATTGTAACGTTACATAACCCAGTCCCAAAAATGATAACGTAATCACCCCACTATAAAGGTCAGAAATGGGTATAATATACATAGCTATAGATTACTTTGTATTACAAAACACTATAAACTATAATTAAGTGATATAAAGGGTACAAAGTGAAATGTAGTGTACACAGTGATAAAGTAAGTGGTTTTAAAAGGAGCATCTCACAGACTTATGCTGTAGATGGAGATACAATTAATTGTAGCAGTAGACTATATTACTACTGACCAATTCTGTATTTTGTTTGAATTTTGTATAATTTGTATTGTGTAGGCCACAAAGATTTTGTACCTAGGTATAATTTTATGTTTAATATAATAATTGTGTTTGAATATAAGATAACCCAGGGTTAGATATAAAATAATAATAAAATAAAATAATACTGTATGAGTAAAATGGCAGAAGAAAATAGTTTAGTGTAAGGATACTATAAGCAAATAATAAATAATAAATAAATACCATTAAAGGAAATAAAAATACTAAAGACCTATGTATAAAGTTAAGAGGAAATAGAAGGAAAAACCTTATATAAATTAAATTGGATAATAAACAAAAGTTAAAAAGGATTATTTTTATATAAATAAGAAATAAATTTATAATAATTAAAAACAGCCTATATACTCAAAAGTATATAGATGCACCAATAAAAAATGATATAAAAATTCATGGTTACTAACAGTAACCAACTAACAAGATATAATTTAATTGTTAAAACGATTGGAAAACGTATGTTTGGAAAAACCTAATGAATACTTTTGGAAATAGTGCTAAATTTAATAAAAATTAACGAGTGGTGTCCACCTTATGTTAGAACTCCTTCAAGTATCAACTTTCACGTTCTTTATTCGATGAAAATTTGAAAAAACCCAACTACCAGGTCAGGCCTAGTTTGACGGCACTTCGAGATTTTTGGTGAGATTGTATCTTAGGAAAATTTAACTAAATTACAAAACAACTATAACTTCAACACTATAAACAGCACCATACAAGTAAACACTTCAAGAAAAGAGGTGAAACAAACTTTATTAATTTTTGTTAACCAAAAAACCTTCATAACGAATCTTTGTGCAGTTTCAGTATTCATTGAATGATTTCGTGTTGGTAGTAAATAACATAACCTGTACTCTAGCGGATAAACCCGGAACTACATCCTACAGAAAAACAAATATAATCTATTTTTCTTTGTAAAGCGTAGTATTTTATTATTCATTTCTGACCGTCTCATAACACAAAGAACTTACCCTTAACCCTGGGGAAATTAATAAATTAATTCTTTATTGTTTTAATATGTTATCAAGGATAAAAAATATTTTGTTATAATTCATATGTTTATCAGATAAGATCGAACCAATGTGGTGTTGACAGGGAGAATCGATTATAATTTTACTTCCATATACCTTAAGGAATGGAAGTATGGTGATGGCAAAAAAAATCGTGTTCGAGATTATTGCAGATTCTGATTCTACTACACTCAAAACATGAAAAAAAGTCGTTTTCCGAAAAGTGTGTGTGTGTGTGTGTGTGTGTGTGTGTGTGTGTGTGTGTGTCTGTCTATGTGTGTGTCTGTCTGTAGATTTTTTTTCTATGGCAAACGATAACTGCCGCAAATTCAAACAGAATCAAATAATTTTTTGCATACCGCCCTGATTTGTAGAGTACTCACGACCTATTGTTTTTGGTGAAGATCGGTTGAGGGAAAGGGGTAGTTTACCAGCAACGGTTTTTTTTTTATCAAGGGAAATTTTTTTTTTTGGCAAACGATAACAGCCGCAAATTCAAACAGAATCAAATAATTTTTCGCATACAGCCCTGAATTGTAGAGTTCTCAAGACCTATTGTTTTTGGTGAAGATCGGTTAAGGGAAAGGGGTAGCTTACCTGTAACGTTTTATGTTTTAACAAGGGTATTTCCTATGGCAAACGATAACAGCCGCAAATTCAAACAGAATCAAAAGATTATTTGCATACAGCCCTAAATTGTAGAGTTCTCAAGACCTGTTGTTTTTGGTGAAGATCGGTTAAGGGAAAGGGGTAGTTTACCTACAACGCTTTTTTAACAAGGGTATTTTCTATGGCAAACGATAACAGCCGCAAGTTGAAACAGAATCAAATAATTTTCTGCATACAGCTCTGATTTGTAGAGTACTCAAGACCTATTGTTTTTGGTGAAGATCGGTTGAGGGGAAGGGGTAGTTTACCTGCAACGTTTTTTATCAAGCGTATTTTCTATGGCAAACGATAACAGCCGCAAATTCAAACAGAATCAAATAATATTTTGCATACGTCCCTGAATTATAGAGGTCTCAAGGACTTTCGATTTTGGTGAAGATCGGTTAAGGGGAAGGGGTAGTTTACCTGCAACCTTTTACGTTTTAACAAGAGTAAAGTACTTAAAAATTTTTTTTAACTTTTTGAAACAATGGTAATTGTTAAAAATAAAATAATTTTGTTGCCAGGCAATAAAATTATAATTTTTTCATTTATGTATTTTTTTCTCAGTTATGTACTGTTTATTCCTGTAAAACACCTTCAAAAATCTAGGATCATCTTATATATGAGATGTCTTATTAAAACAGTAATTATTGTCTGTTTTGGTTATCTGTTCTGTGATAATCTCATTATGTGGCCACACTATATAAGCTATATGTTTCTATTCTGTCCATTGACATAATATTCTTCCAAATTCCATGAGTATATAGATGTTGCAACTTGGACACTCCACTTGTTTACTTCCATATTCCTTAAGGAATGGAAGTATGGTGATGGCAAAAAAAATCGTGTTCGAGATTATTGCAGATTCTGATTCTACTACACTCAAAACATGAAAAAAAGTCGTTTTCCGAAAAGTGTCTGTCTGTCTGTCTGTGTGTGTGTCTGTAGATTTTTTTTCTATGGCAAACGATAACTGCCGCAAATTCATACAGAATCAAATAATTTTTTGCATACAGCCCTGATTTGCAGAGTGCTCGCGACCTATTGTTTTTGGTGAAGATCAGTTGAGGGAAAGGGGTAGTTTACCTGCAACAGTTTTTTTTAGCAAGGGTAATTTTGTTTGTTTGGCAAACGATAACAGCCGCAAATTCAAACAGAATCAAATAATGTTTCGCATACAGCCCTGAATTGTAGAGTTCTCAAGATCTGTTGATTTTGGTGAAGATCGGTTAAGGGAAAGGGGTAGTTTACCTGTAACGTTTTATGTTTTAACAAGGGTATTTCCTATGGCAAACGATAACAGCCGCAAATTCAAACAGAATCAAAAGATTATTTGCATACAGCCCTAAATTGTAGAGTTCTCAAGACCTGTTGTTTTTGGTGAAGATCGGTTAAGGGAAAGGGGTAGTTTACCTGCAACGTTTTTTTAACAAGGGTATTTTCTATGGCAAACGATAACAGCCGCAAATTCAAACAGAATCAAATAATGTTTTGCATACGGCCCTGATTTGTAGAGTACTCAAGACCTATTGTTTTTGGTGAAGATCGGTTAAGGGGAAGGGGTAGTTTACCTGCAACGTTTTTTTATCAAGCGTATTTTCTATGGCAAACGATAACAGCCGCAAATTCAAACAGAATCAAATAATTTTTTGCATACGTCTCTGAATTGTAGAGGTCTCAATGATTTTCGATTTTGGTGAAGATCGGTTAAGGGGAAGGGGTAGTTTACCTGCAACCTTTTACGTTTTAACAAGAGTAAAGTACTTGAAAATTTATTTAAACTTTTTGAAACAATGGTAATTGTTAAAAATAAAATAATTTTGTTGCCAGGCAATAAAATTATAATTTTTCATTTTAATGTAATATAATATTTTTCATTTAATACAGCAATAAAAAGGCAGGTAAGACACAGCCTGGCTGTTTGGCTGAAAATGATTTTAAATATAAATCTTAGAATATGGAAGTCATGTATGGTTCTCCATACCGATATTTTTTGTATTGGGAGAAGATAAAAAAATCAGTGTATTTAATAAATAAATACCCTGAATAATTTGTTATAAATAATAAAATGTGTATTATTTCTTGTAGAGGGTAGTTGTTACAGAGTTTCAGGAAACCAAGAAGAGGACGAACCGCCGGGAAAGTATTATCGACAATTGGTGTTTTTTTTTAAACCCAAATTGGGATGCAGACGTCAAAATCAGCTGGTCTCATGAGCGGCGAATATTTAAATTAAGTAATTGTATACTCCGGAGATAATATCCTTGGTCCTCTCTCTCCTAACTACGGTCAAACTACTTCATTGAATTCTCCCAAATCACACACCATCAATTTCAATTTTTTTTGTTTTATTTCGGTAAACATAAATTTTAACCGACATTGAACATTCGCAAATATAAACAATAATTAATTAATAAACGATACTCGCCGTTTAAACCGCGTGACGTTACAGAATGACGCTAACAACGTGGGGCTTATAAAATAATGAAATAATTATAGTGACGATCGCGAAAGGTACTCAGACTCTTAGAGATATTAAACCGCGGGACGTTACAGAATGGCGCTCAACGTAAAAGGGCTGTAATTAGGAAAGAAATTTGGAGATATTCAACAAAATAATATAACAAAAAACCTAATTATCGTCAGCAGTTATGAGAAAACAAGAAATGCATAATACCAGAGGCAGATCGAAGAAGAGGGCAGAAGAAAAGGAGAAGGAAGAAGGTGGACAGGAACAAGAAATAGAAGTAATCACAGACAGTGAAATGGAACAACCAACAGGTGATAAAAAAGAAACCGAAGTAGTCACAAACACGGAAAAAGAAAGAATTGAAGAGGATGCCCAAGGGGACCAACAAGATAAAGCGGTAGCCAGAGAAGAACCAAATTGGCAAGACATGATGAAATTTATGGCTGAACAATTTAGGAAACAAGAGGAAACCTTAAAGCAAACCAATGAGGAAAATCAGGAAAATTTTAGGAGACAGGAGGAAAAATTTGATAAAATAGATGAAAACTCAAGGAAACAAAATGAAACCTTGAGCGAGAAATTTGACAAAATAGATGAAAACTTTAGAAAACAGGAGGAGAACTCAAGGAAGCAAAATGAAACCTTGAGGGACAGTCTAAAACAAATTGAGAAAATAAACGAAGAAAATTTAAAACAATTTGAGGGTAAAATGGAGAATTTCAATAAGGAGTTAAGAGAAAATCTCGAGAGTAAAATTGAAATGGTCAGTAATACACTTAGCCAAAGAGTAGATGAGTACAAGGAGGAGGCAGAAAAGAAAATAGTAGAAACCAATCAAAGATTAGATAAAACAGAAGAAAAAATGGAACAAATTAAAACCGGAATAGATGCCCGAATGGACCGAGAGGAACAAAGTAATCAAGTTCGTATAATGGCCATACGCCAAGAAAACAATGACCAGTTAGATAGTATAAAAAGCAGTCTAAACTGTAAATTCACAGATTTTCATGAAACGGTAGAAAATGTCAAGAATCAGTTCCAAAGCCAGGTAGAAAAATTAGATGTGTTTACAACAACTACAAACAAACTTACAAGGGGATGTAGATAGAATGGGTTCCAGATCTACATGCAACACTCAACATGCTATCCAAGATAGTAGGGAAAGTGTAAACTTTCTGGATTATCGGAGAAACCCCCTCGAATTTTTATGGAGAGTAGATGAAATTTTGAATAGGTCAAAGGAGAACAGATGGAACATGATCAAAGGGATATTAGATGAATCTTTCAAAAACATTAACGATAACTGGTGGACTGTAATAAGGAACGAGGTGTGTGATTATGGGAATTTTAAAACAATGTTCAAACTTAAGTACTGGTAGGAGTCAGTGCAAAACATTATTAGAGACGATATCTGTCATGGTAGGTATGACCGCAATATAGGACAGACAAAACTGCTTATTTTTTGGGGAAGGTGTGTGTGGCAAAATATTTAGACCCAAAGATCCCTGAAGAGTGTTTTGTGACCAAAATTGCGTATCACTTCGAGGAAAAGATTATCAGTGCTCGATTAAGCGGACAAATAAAAACCATTGGAGGTATGGAAACGCTACTAGAGAATTATGAGCAAGAATCATATTACAGGAGGAGTAGATGGAGGTCAGCGAATACAGAGGAGCGGAAAAATGAACCACCTAGAGATAATCGACCAAGAGTAAATTATGTACGTGCCAATAATAATTATTATAATAACAGGTATCGAGGAAGGGGGCAAAATTATAACAATCAAAATTATAGAAATGATTCTTATCAGAGAGAAGAAGGCCCACAAAGAAGTAGGAGTGAAGAACAACCTAGATTCAGAGCTAGCGAGGAAGAAAGAAGGCCAGTAAACAATACTCAACATAGTGAAAATGTTGAACCAAATAATAATAGTGATGGAAATCAGGGAAACGAGTACCAGCAGTGAGAAGATGTGACTGCCCGTCACTGCTAGAAACAACCAGGCACAGAATTTACCACAAAATTCCAAAAGCACGTAAGGACAACTTACTTAATTTATTCAGGAACAATATGATTTAATAAAAACTATGTAAGTACAACTTACTTAAAATATTTTGCAACCATTTGATTTAACAAACAACAAACCACCAAGAAAAGAGAACAGATGATTAAATAATATTTATAAAGAACTGATTTAAAATGGAATGATAGAAAAAATAATATTTTGATGGTAATGAACAGAAGAAAAAATAAATAAATAAAAACAATTGATGGTAATGTGCTCAAATAAGAAGAATAACGAATAATTTAATGACTACAATGAAGATGATATAAGAAGAAATGATACGGAGAAAATATGTCACAAGAAGGAAAGTTAAAAGGATTATAAAATAATGCCTATCAATAATGTTATATGATACTAGTTAATGGAAAAGAAGAAGGAATCAAGAAGAAAAGGAAATATATAATTCAATGCAATGTGAAGAATCCCAAAAGTGTTTAGTATTAGTCGATAATCGACTACTTATAAGTTTCTTATTATAATGAATTGACCATAGAAATGTTCCGGCAATAATTTTCCTGAGCAGGGATGATGTTCCCCTGGTCTCAGAAGGTGTAAGGACGGACAGCGGAGTTATGGACCCAAAAGTGGCCACCCGATCTGAACCACCGCACAGGATAGGGAAAAAATGTTAGGGAAATTGAATATTTAAGGGATAATTATAAAATAGCTGAAAAAAAGTGATATTAGATTCCAGAACTATGAATGTAGAAAATAGAAGGAAGATAGCAGACAGAAGCTTAATTGAGAAAGCGAATTTATAGAAATAAATAGAAATAAGTGTTAAAACAAGTTTTTTATGATTAGTGTGACCAGCCCTTATCAAATAATATGTGGAAGTACCAATACCCAGAGAAAATAAATCATTGATGAATATGCCTCCAAGAGAGAGAGAGAGAGTTGAATATAAAACCCAGCTTATTACCATTAACCGAATAACAGGTGTATAAACAATTAGAAAAAAAGATATCACGAAGAATAAAACAAGAATATGAAGATTGAAGAAGTCAACAATTTATTTTGAAACAAGTAAAACGAAAATAAATCTGTTCTAGTGGGGGGGGGGGCTTTATGTAACGTTACATAACCCAGCCCCAAAAATGATAACGTAATCACCCCACTATAAAGGTCAGAAATGGGTATAATATACATAGCTATAAATTACTTTGTATTACAAAACACTATAAACTACAATTAAGTGATATAAAGGGTACAAAGTGAAATGTGTGTACACAGTGATAAAGTAAATGGTTTTAAAAGGAGCATCTCACAGACTTATGCTGTAGATGGAGATACAATTAATTGTAGCAGTAGACTATATTACTACTGACCAATTCTGTATTTTGTTTGAATTTTGTATAATTTGTATTGTGTAGGCCACAAAGATTTTGTACCTAGGTATAATTTTATGTTTAATATAATAATTGTGTTTGAATATAAGATAACCCAGGGTTAGATATAAAATAATAATAAAATAAAATAATACTGTATGAGTAAAATGGCAGAAGAAAATAGTTTAGTGTAAGGATACTATAAGCAAATAATAAATAATAAATAAATACCATTAAAGGAAATAAAAATACTAAAGACCTATGTATAAAGTTAAGAGGAAATAGAAGGAAAAACCTTATATAAATTAAATTGGATAATAAACAAAAGTTAAAAAGGATTATTTTTATATAAATAAGAAATAAATTTATAATAATTAAAAACAGCCTATATACTCAAAAGTATATAGATGCACCAATAAAAAATGATATAAAAATTCTTGGTTACTAACAGTAACCAACTAACAAGATATAATTTAATTGTTAAAACGATTGGAAAACGTACGTTTGGAAAAAGTGTAATGTCTATAAAAATTTGAAAAAAAAACCTAATGAATACTTTTGGAAATAGTGCTAAATTTAATAAAAATTAACGAGTGGTGTCCACCTTATATTAGAACTCCTTCAAGTATCAACTTTCACGTTCTTTATTCGATGAAAATTTGAAATAACCCAACTACCAGGTCAGGCCTAGTTTGACGGCACTTCGAGATTTTTGGTGAGATTGTATCTTAGAAAAATTTAACTAAATTACAAAACAATTATAACTTCAACACTATAAACAGCACCATACAAGTAAACACTTCAAGAAAAGAGGTGAAACAAACTTTATTAATTTTTGTTAACCAAAAAACCTTCATAACGAATCTTTGTGCAGTTTCAGTATTCATTGAATGATTTCGTGTTGGTAGTAAATAACATAACCTGTACTCTAGCGGATAAACCCGGAACTACATCCTACAGAAAAACAAATATAATCTATTTTTCTTTGTAAAGCGTAGTATTTTATTATTCATTTCTGACCGTCTCATAACACAAAGAACTTACCCTTAACCCTGGGGAAATTAATAAATTAATTCTTTATTGTTTTAATATGTTATCAAGGATAAAAAATATTTTGTTATAATTCATATGTTTATCAGATAAGATCGAACCAATGTGGTGTTGACAGGGAGAATCGATTATAATTTTTTTGTATTGGGAGAAGATAAAAAAATCAGTGTATTTAATTAATAAATACCCTGAATAATTTGTTATAAATAATAAAATGTGTATTATTTCTTGTAGAGGGTAGTTGTTACAGAGTTTCAGGAAACCAAGAAGAGGACGAACCGCCGGGAAAATATTACCGACAATTGGTGTTTTTTTTAAACCTCAAATTGGGATGCAGACGTCAAAATCAGCTGGTCTCATGAGCGGCGAATATTTAAATTAAGTAATTGTATACTCCGGAGATAATATCCTTGGTCCTCTCTCTCCTAACTACGGTCAAACTACTTCATTGAATTCTCCCAAATCACACACCATCGATTTCAGTTTTTTTGTTTTATTTCGGTAAACATAAATTTTAACCGACATTGAACATTCGCAAATATAAACAATAATTAATTAATAAACGATACTCGCCGTTTAAACTGCGTGACGTTACAGAATGACGCTAACAACGTGGGGCTTATAAAATAAAGAAATAATTATAGTGACGATCGCAAAAGGTACTCAGACTCTTAGAGATATTAAACCGCGGGACGTTACAATATTTATATTGATTAGTGTTGTAATGCATATAGTGTACAATGTTGTGTTTACATTTCAATCTACGGAAACAAAACACAAGTTTTATCATGAACATAATCTCAATATGTAATAAGTTTACTCTCGTTTCTCAAATTTTTTTACTTCTGTGACAATGATTCACATTTACGATGACATTTTTCATTGCGCCATATGTTGCCACCATTTAATCTCATAAATAATAATGTCATAACATTATTCAATCTCAATTAATATAAAATTATGTTGTATACTCACTATGATTGTTAGAATCGACTAAATAATGACATAGTGATTGTAATAAGAAATTATGAAATAAATCAATAAAAATAATAAAAATTACAAAACACAGTGAACTGTCCTAAAAATAAAAAAATATATAAAGTGGTACAAACATTTAAGAAATTATATGTAATCAAAATGGATGCCTGGCTTTCGACACTTCTTTGTTTACAGAAAAAAAACATTTAAAATTGTAATAATACTAATAAATAAATAAAAAGGAATAAGAAGTTAATATATTTTTAAACCATAATGAAAACACTATAGATCATCACGTGGAAATGGAACAAAATTTTGAACTTACCTCTGAGATGGAGGTAAACCGCCAGGAGCTCCACTGCTGGTCCCCGGCTGTGGCTGTTTGCCCATGTCGCCCTAAACACCATTTATAATAATGTTTACTATGTATGGATCATAAAAGACCTAAACAATTAACATTTGTTACCACTGTCACAACTCAACACATACAAACTGCGAACACTGTATAAAATTCTGATATAAAACACTTTCAATCACTCCACTTGCATGCGGTCAGTTTCAGTCCTTATCAGAAATGATCGACCACGGTGTACAAATATGTGACGTCTACGATTATATTGAGCATTCAGCACACTTTACATGTAGCTCAATTCACTTTAAGAAACAGTTTGTATAAACAATGAAAATATTCTTAAGATCTCCTTCAGAGCATAGTTCAGTGTATTCTTTAATTAAAAAGACACCATTTTTTTTCATTACTGGCAAATGATTTTTGAATAATTTTTAATAGTTCATATAGCTACAAATGAGCTCAAATAACAGAATTTGTGTAACTGATATGATACACAAATGATTATTGCAAACACCTTAAAATATAGTGGTTCACGTCTTGACAAATGTCATGAAGCATAATCAATAAGTTGTTAAGAATAATTTAATATTTAGATAATTATAAAAGCTTTTCAAGAAAATTTGTGTAATATAAAGTGTTGTGCTAAGTAAATGTTTAAACATATTTTTGAAAGACTTGAAATATTTTAATGAATATGTGAATGAAAATACAAATGAAGAAATAAAAACGTACTCCTAATAAAAACAGTTTAAATAGTGCATACTCTTTGTAAATCACACATTGTATGTGTTCTGAAGATATTTTCACCCTATGCCAATACTATAGAAAACGTTTGAGTTAACATAAACAAAAATCTGTCAAAATATTTATAATAATATTATATCTACAATACTCTACCTTTTTTACAAATTATTATAAAAAAATATAAATATATACCTCTCATTTTTCTACCCATCCTTAGTTTGGAATGTATTACATTGTTAGTCTACGGTTAGAAAGCAATAATAAGTGTTAAAAATCAACAGTATTCACTACATAAACAAAATACAACGCAATCAAAATTTTATGTCTGTTAGTTATTATTAGATTTCAACTGTACACTGAATTAAATACAGAATTTTGCAAAATTATGCTAGCAAAATTGTTTTATCCTGTACTGTCCACATTAAGTTATGTGCAGAAACAGCAGAGCATATTTGGCAATTGTATTTATGGTCTGAATATTGTGTACCTTTAATATTTTGTAGACAATCTACTTCAAAAGTTGTAGAAAATCCAGCAAGTTAACTGCTTTGTCTGTATAGTGCTGGGCTCTTAACAGTACAAAGAGTTGAAAATTTTGTTGTATCTTATATCTGTGACTGTCAAGAAGAAACTAAATCCAAACTGGTATTTGTAATGTAAACTATGCTGTATAGTACCACAATGTAGTGTACAAGACCCAAAATGTGTCTAGCACATATATAGTGTATAATGTGAATTATGTAATACACTTAACGTAACATATGCATGAGAATAAATCCTACATTTGTTTTTAATATTATTAGTATAATCTTCAGGACTGTAATGTATGTAAGGCACGCACCCATTCCAGTCATACTCTACTCTTGTATATTACTCACCTGAAGATACTACATAATGGATGACCAAAATACAAAACTGGCCATAAAGTGGATTATTTTGACAACTTCTAATGATAAAAATTTTATGGCATTAGTCACATACAGTGGAACCCCGCTAGTTCGAAAACCCGCTTAATCCGAACCGGTAGTTTGAAAAAAAGTGTCTAACAATTGGGCAAAGAAATAAAAAAATACGACAAAATAACTGGAACATCAATATAATTTGTACATAAAAAGCTTAGATAAATACACACTAATGCATTTTTAGTGAAATTTTTATTAAAACTAAGTACTTTAGATTGTTTTAAATATATGGCAAAATAAAGTTTTGAATTACGTTATCAAGAAATTAGCGTCTGTAAAATGAATGGAAAAACATATTGGTACTTACAGTTTAGTGCCAGTAAAAGTACATAAAACACAAAAAACTACAATAAATACACGCTACATAACTAGACACTACTAGACACTACTTAAGGTGTTGCACAAAATCAGTCATTTTTCTCTGATGCAAAGCTGTAAATGCAGCAAACGCCGCGATGTTCTGCCAGCGCCTCAAAAATAAGACGTCTGCCGGTGTAGCATTGACATGCTGCTCTACATAGGCTAACGATAGTTCAGAAGCTCTCACTGCTTCGACGTGTGAGATCTGTGGCACAGGATCATCTGCTTCTTCATTTTCTTCAGAATCATAAGTAATGTTATTGTGTCACACTCGGCGCCCGCCCGTCACTGTCCCTGCACTGTCTCTATAGTTGTTCAGTGTTGTTCATTGAAGCGTGTCACGTATTGTATCGGAATTAACAGTAGCCAATGGAATATTTAACTGGTATTCACTATATTTTTATAGTATAAAAGAAAGATTGCAAGATCAAAAATTAGTACAGTACTTTGATTTTAGGCACGAATGTGGTACTGTTTATACACGTTATACAATTTATATTTATAATATACAGTACTGTATAACCTATAACCTGGTTAATCCAAATTTACGCCAATCCGAACAGGACTTAGTCCCAATTAGTTCGGACCAGCGGGTTCCACTGTACTAGAAACAATTTTAAACAATTCGCATAAATGTTTTGACAAAATGTATTCTAGTCATCAAACCGTACATGATCAACTTCAGAATTAATACACATGTAATGAATGAGTACTATTTTTTTTTAGGAATGTTATATTTTGTTAATATACTAATAAAAAAATAATATATTGCAACAATACATATATTTGCATATTTGCCCAGGGCGGTATGTTTGTATTGTAATAGTGTAAAAAGAATAAGACGAACAGTTTTAAACAATTTTGTGCAGGAAAATACAGGCTCTGGCCTGTCGAAAGTGCACCTGCTTCGATAGTTAAAAATACAGTGTTTGTAAAATTATCTTGTTGTTGCATCCTCTTCGTTCACTTTATTAATTTAATAATATATATATATATACTTTCACTAATGAACTTACTGTTGTCACTTCCCAAACGTTTCGAGATGTTGTTTCTCTTCTTCAGTGGGTTTAATACTGACTGTCGATTACAGAGTAACCGTTACAGAAAAATGGTGTGTGTGGTGGGGGTTGATGTGTTGATGACCACGTCACCACGTCAGTATTAAACCCATTGAAGAAGAGAAACAACATCTCGAAACGTTTGGGAAGTGACAACAGTAAGTTCATTAGTGAAAGTATATATATATATTATTAAACAGTGTTTGTGTATGTGTGTGTGTGTAAGCCAGTTCCGATGTAACGGTACAGAATTGGGTGGTAAAGAATTTTAATTAATGTAAATTCAAACATAGTACAACATATTGGGAACCCCTGCATACAATGTTATTGAAAGAGACCAGTCTGTTTATGTCTGGAGCCAGCCCGGCTAGACGAGTTACGTAATCGTCTGCAGCTTGTGCTGCCCGTGAATTACAGAAAAATACGTAATTACAGCCAGGAGGCAACAGTCAGTCATCGTTGGTAGGGATGCGACATCGACAGCAAAACATCGATGTTCAATATTATAACATCGATGTTAATAAAACATCGCCCAAAAACGATCGATGTTTTCAAACATCCATTTTTAAAACTGGTTTAGTAACCTCTAACATTAATGTTAGCTTGGGGGGGGGGGCATTTAATTTTACTCATTGATTGGGCTGTCACAAATGACAAAAACTTGGTTGATAGAGTCAGCGCAAATCACAGAATTTCCATGATGCACTAAAAACTTATTTGAGGCTAGGTAAAACAATATCGAGTACTGTCCAAATAACACACACACACACACACACACACACACACACACACACACACACACACACACACACACACACACGCACACGCACACTAGTACTTTGATGTTTTGAGTGCCCAGTAGTTTCGATACACCATGCAGTGACGAAGAAGGGTACCAGTTGTAAATGGTTTTATCACTGAATGTAATGCAAAAGTATAGAATGTGAAGTTAAGTAAGAATATTTCATTTTTTTGTATTCTTTAAAGAAAACAAAAGTTATCAAGACATAATTTTTAATCCCTAACTCAGACCCTTCACCCTTGGTCACTTTGGTCTGAAAGTATGTTCATTTTAATTTATTGATTGTGAAAATTATGCTGTGGTTAATTTTTTTTATTATGGTACTTTTTTCATTAAAAAAAAAGACATCGACAACGTAAAACATTGAGCACAAAACATCGATGTTAAAAAAACATCGGCTCCAATAAATCGATGTTAAAAACATCGATGTTTTGAAAACATCGACATCGATGTCGCATCCCTAATCGTTGGACCAGTCAAGTAGACACAGCAGAGCCGCATGGGGCAGTAAAGGAGCGCGCGGTTCCAGTAATGATTAATATGTGCGAGCAAGTTACGTCGCCCGACACCATTAATAAGTTAAATGTGACAAAACAGTTCTAACATATATCACAAGGACAACAAGTGACGAGTGTAAAAGTATTCGAACATTTGCCATTTATTATTGGAGTTCAGGGATCAACGGGGACTCAACTACGGGACTAAGTCTACACTAAGGATGAGTACAAATATCACAAACTGTCTAATTTAAAACCATTAGCAATATGTAAAGCCGTTCACAGAACTTAGTAACTTCCAAATGAGATCTCAATTTTAAGAGGTTTAAATAGAGAATAGTGAGAGAGTGAGTAAAATAAGAAAGAAAAGTACTGGTTGAGTAATCATATAAATCATTTTGTTATAGTCATATAAGAATTATTCTTTTGTCAATTTTATACATCTAATTTTGTGTTTGAGATAAATGTAGTAATTTACAAGAAAAGATAAGAATTAGAGTAATTGTCATACAAGTGGAGAAAATAACATAACTTTGGAGTAATAAAAGAAAAGTAATTTGTTTTAGTCAGCATAAACCGTGTTAACATAATTATTTCGCAACTCAAACCCAAATACTCCCTTTGCAACTGTTTTCGTCTATAGGACTCTGGAAGTGAACCCTGAAGGTAAGAAAAAGTCTAAATCTTAGAAATTTGTATCAAACTTTATTATTTGCAGAAAATAGTAGTGTTACACCGACCTGCATTGAACGAAAAGATGGGGTGATGCGTACGGCTGTAATCAGGTCTTAACAGGATTATAATAAACTAATTATTTGTTTTAAACCTGTGAACAAAGACTTACCCCAATTACAAAAACACCATTACATTAAGGAATTTTTAACGAATATGGTGATATAAAAATGATTGCAAAATGTGCAATAATAAAGACGCTATTAATTTAATATTAATTACTAGTGTAATTAAATATTAATTAATATGTGTGGTATATGTGAGTGACCAGAAAAAATTATGCAAACAATGATATCGCTCATGCTACGAGTATGTTTACGTAATCACGATAATGAACCTAAAAGTGACTGTAAGTAAAAGGGCGCTTTGCAAAAAACTGACAATATCTAACATGTTGGAAACAGGCCTGGACCTCTCAGATCGCCGTCCAGTATAAATACCACTGGCAATTTTGGGCGATCACACACTCAGACTTAAGAAATCTTCACACGTCATGCTGCCAGTTTGCAGATCGACCAGGATCACACACACACCAAGACATAAGGAGGAACTCTGGAGCATCACCAACAACAACCCGTAGAGACAACGAACACAGCATCATCAAACTCTCAGGATTCTGGACACACACACACACACACACACACACACACACACACACACACACACACACACACACACACACACACACACACACACACACACACACACACACACACACACACACACACACACACACACACACACACACACACACATGCAACGGTAACGGCAGATGTACGCAGGTGATAACAAACAATTATATTTTCTGGTTGTGAAAAGAGCTCTTAAAAAGAATTGACCTATGAACAGTAAATAATTAAAGTTTAAAGGTAATTAGTAGTTAAATAAGAGAATTTAATTTAACAAGAAAATTTAGAAAAGAAATACCAATCTTTGTTGTATGTAAAAATTATGGGTGTGTCAGTAGAAGTAAATAATAGATTGGAAGTAAATGTTAGATTATTTTTATATTTTTTATAGCAACAATACATTTATTCTTGAGTCTTAATGTCGTTTTGTTTGTAAATGAGTTGCTATTATTATTTAAAATTTGAGTTAATTTCAGACAGCACACAAAAATAAAAAGAATTTAAATAACTTGTTTAACATGTTTGTTTAGCTAGTAAGATTATATGTGTAATGGTACAGAATTGTGTGCTAAGAAATAATAATTTAAATCAGGCTGAATTTAAAGCAGTCAATGTTCACCTTTGGGGTACCCCGTCTTAATCAACTATACATGCAACATTATTGCAAAACACCACGTCTGTGTTTTGCTTTGAGTCAACTAGTCTAGACGTATTACGCAACCGCTGGCAACTCATGCGGCTGTGAATTACTGAAAACGTCCGTTACAGCAGGCAGTAAAGAATACCAGAATTCCCGGGCTGAACGCTTGGACATACCGGCCAATCAGAGACGGCGAAATCAAAAATACATACTTTGGTGCGCGCTGCTTGGCCACCACCTAACGTTAGTCATTGACTAAGAACAGAGCGGAATAGCAGTCTTCAACCGGAGCGGTCGTAAGTTAACAGTGGCCTCGGGTGCGAGATAGGCCGAAAATACTATAATCGGCCTATCTAGTAAAGTGTGGAATGTAACAGTATACTAACTACAGTGCCAGTGAAACGAAAAGTTTTAACGTGAACATTGGTGTCGGAGTAAAACGCAGACTTACTACGTAGTATGCGACCACGTGTTGCTAAATAACAGCGAAAATAATCAATTTAATATTAATCCATCATTTACTTGTTTCAATAGAAGGTGTACACCAATAAAGAATGAGATCTCATTCAGTGGGGTAATTAAAGAGAGTGAGAGAGCGAGTGTGTAAAAGAAAAGAGGAAAATAGTCAAAGACTGGTTGGCTATAGTATAATTTGTGTCCGAATATTGTTGATTTTCATCAGGTCTGTATTATTACTATAACTATAATAACCAATAACTATTTTACTTAAAATAAACTCAGATTTTGTATGATGATAACCATGCGTAGAGAGTAGATATTAAGCCCGTTTAACATAACCTGTCCTGTATAGAAAATCTCGCCTAAATGAACCTGGTAAGTAAGTAAAGTAAAAAGGGGGAAAATGTATTAAGGTTTCCATATTTGTCCTTTTGTTTAAAAATATTGGTGGCGACTATAAGTATTTTGGAATCTTCTGTTTTTGGTAAGCCAGGGCGAGTGCGTAAAAAGATCGTAAAAGGTAAGTAAAAGTTTATGAGGGGGGAAAGTAATAAAACGTAATGTATGGTTGTTTATTTTTATGTTATGAGTAGCATAGCAGGTTACATTATATTCGTGAAGCTTATAAAAGTGAATATT
This sequence comes from Magicicada septendecula, assembly GCA_034769895.1. Taxonomy (NCBI): domain Eukaryota; kingdom Metazoa; phylum Arthropoda; class Insecta; order Hemiptera; family Cicadidae; genus Magicicada; species Magicicada septendecula. The sequence continues at coordinate 61,877,886 of CM068371.1, read as the reverse complement.
TTTGCAACACAAAAAGCCACCCCAATACCAGGGAAAAAACTATGAATCAACTATATTAAATGTTTAACTAATGAAAATAAAATGACTATGACAAGACAAATGACTATGACCCAACCCAAGTGATTGACCCAATAAAATGAAATAAAATGAGAAGGTAAATGAAAAGGACACAAACAAAAAATAAATGAAATAAAATGCGAAGATATAAAAAGACACAAACAAATGATAAAGAAAAGGAAATGAGAAATATTAAACTCAAATGATAATGAAAAAGAAACAAATAAATAATAAATGTAAATGATAAATAGTAAAATCAAATAAAGTAATGACAATAAAGTACACTAACCAAAGAAATAGAGATTAAATGTTGTGAATAACTCTATAATGATATGAAACTTGTTAACAGTATAACTAACAATTATGAATAAAGTAATAAAAAAACCCAGAAGTGAGAGATAGGTAGGGAGTGAACATAATTAAGTGATAAAAGAGAAATTAATGTTAGGGAATATCCACTAGTAACACTCAAATACCATAAAAAAGTGCAAAGTGCCAGTGTAAACCCGAAATAAATATAAAACCCTACAGATAAGTATAGACACCTAAAGAACCAGCGATAAACACTACAGTTTAATGGTGAAAAGTGCCAGAGAGTAAGAATATTATTGTTATTAGAATTAAGAGTGATGGTAAAATAGGAATACAATGGTATTCAGGGTAAAAATCCCATGATGATTCAAAATATTAGTGTTACCATGGTTAGGTAGAAAAATAAAATATATAGTAAGGAATATAAATGCAAAATAAGTAAAACATCCTATGTTCAAAGGGATAATTAGTAAGATAAAATAAATGGTGTGATAATGTTAGTCACCAAAATAGTTAAGAATAAACAGAATATAAACAAGATTAGCATAGTAACTGTTAAAAGATTTGTTCAATTAAGTTTATGAGAAGGAATATGGCTGAAAAAAGTATACAGACCATAAACCTAGATGTTATGTTATGTTTTATAAGTAACAGTAAATAATAGACAAGTTATAAAAAATGGCAATATAGATAAGTAAAGAGATAAATTCCTACAAACCTAATAATACTGGAAAAGCAATTAGAAAATAATAGACAAGCCATGATTTTGTAAAGTAATGAGAACATACAATTATTATAAAACAACCCAAACCAATTCAAAAAGTAAACAAGTCATAAGTGACACTAAGCAAAATATATGTAAAGGTAAACTAATCGTTAATTTGTGTAAAATAAGAAAATATTGCCAATTACTACTTAGGCCTATGAAATGCCTAACTGTATAAATCCAAAATCAACAAATTATAAGAAATTAACTATTGTATTAAAAAATCCAGGGCAAGTAACTAGTTAAGTAAAATTAGTGAATCATATTAAGATGTAAAAGTTAAATTAAGAACATAAAATAAGAAATAAATGTAATTACATAATATTAACATTATTGTCAAAACATTAATACATAAACAAACCCAGCTTTGTGGGATGTCAAAATGATCTTTGAAAGAAAATATGAACAGTTGTGATAATATCTCATACATAGATAAGAAGACAGAAGAATAATAGCAATCAGAAGATATTTAGTCATTTTGAATAAAAATTCAAATATCATAACAATAGACTTAAATTATGAACAGCCAATGAGAGACAGACAGTTGCCATAACAGCCGAACGTTATTTATTATTATTCTGTTAAAAACTGTTAGTTCATTATTGAAGCTCAAGACGAATAGACGCCAAATCGTAATCGACTCAATTTTAATTTAAAACACTAAAAAAGTAATCAAAATTAATGACATGAAGTCTGATGAGGAACTAGCCCATCCAACCGAGGCCACAGACCAGATTATTAAATTCCAAATTAATAATTTAGACCAACTTATCCGAAAAAGATGCCAGGCGTAATTAAATTCATAAATGATGAAAGATTGATGACCAAAAACGACCCAACCTATTTCGAACTGAGTAACTCTTCACCCTAATTCAACAATTTGATAAGTATTGCTGAATTACCCGAATTTATGGAATAAATTCTTATTAACTTTTCTCACAACACTATTAACTCTCACTACGAACTGATAATCAAATTTCTTTCAAGGATTAATTAAAAACAAAACACTAAACTTGTATGAAACAAGAAAATAACTTGGATAAAAATTACTAACTTTTAACACACACTTTTTAAAACTTCAGGAACGAATTGCAATTAAACCTTATAGTATATAAGTACCATCAATGTAAGATAGTGTACTTTATTGTAATCATATCAATATTTTTTTGTAACCAAAAGAACTCCGATTTATTGAACGAAATTAAAATAAACATTTGTTGATGCCATGTCTAACTAAAATCGTTCTGAATCAGCTTTTGCCAACCTTGGGAATTAATTGTCTTTTTATTGCCGGAGCAACTTTGTTTAATAACCAGATATAATTTTGTATAATATTGAATAACAACTAATTACAAGTTAATAAACTAGTACAGAGTTGTAACCACCGTTCTTATTTCATAGTAAATTGCATTATATGATTTGTGTACATTAGCGATGAGCGAAGGTGACGGTAAGCGCTAGACGTCGGAAACTCGGCGAACTACCAGCGAGATTAATAAACCCGCAAGCGGCGGGAGTAATTTGAATCCACCATACCGTCTAGAACGACCACTCGATAGTCCTATTTTTTAATTGTTTTCAGTTTAAACAATTTGGCGCCGCCCGGGATTTACAATCACCTATTAAAGGACAGGTAAGGTTCACACTCGCAAGTACTGGTAATTCGTGAGATTGCGACGGACATCCTCAGCATAAACATAAAGTAACGACTACAACATGTGAGGCGAACACACGAAACACACTTTTACAGAGCACATACAGAGCTACTCGTCGTTACAATATTTATGTGTCTAATATTTGAAACTTTAATATTTGAATATTTTTATATTAATTAATAAATCATAGAATGATTATTTTGAAACGGATTTAAATGAGTATTTCATGTCAACAACATCTCACTCCTCTTTAAAAATTATTTAATTATTGTGCAACTACATATACTTGACACAACGAGAAAAAAAATCCTGCGACCTGGCAGGTGTAATACACTTTATATTTGCATTGAGTACATGGTAATGTATTTGTGTAATTGGGTATAATAATACTTGTAACGTTGCAATATGTTTAGTTATCACTGATCTTTATGTATTCCATATACACATATTCATTAAAAAATACTCATTATATATGTACATCTATTAATTATGTACACTGCTAAATTAAGAATAACTTGTAATACCAAACGAATTATGGCCCATTGGTGTTCAGTTTAACCCTCATATGTTTCAATATGCAATCTCAGGTACTACTTTAACTAAATCCCTTAAATTGTGATATGTGCTTGTACATTTACCAAGTAAATCACAAACTAAGGCCAGTTGTAAGGACAATACACTCTACTATCATTCATATGTGATTTCATGCCATGATTATGATATGGCTATAAAACGCCATGTATTTTTATACCATTTTCAAATTATCTATATAAATGACACTTAGTGAACAAGAAATGTGTGGACTGGACATTTATTGTCTTAATCAACCTATGGGGGCATGACCCCACTGCTGGATCCTGAGGAGGCGTTTGATGGGTTGCAAAGTCGGCCACAAATATTTATTTACTGTGTCTTGAAAATCTATTACATATTTACTTTTCTAGAATTAAGTATGTATAATTTGTTTAAGCACAGAAGAGGGCTTTAAGTATTCAATGCTATCAAAAATATGATTATAAACTGGGTCAAACCCCTACAAGTAATTTAGCTGGTGTCCAGGTTTATAGCTCCTTCAAGGTGGGTTCTGGATTTAAAAAGGTTGAAAATGCATTAACCTCCAGTGCATTAACAGTTCAAGTTAAATAAACTCAGATGTTCATTGTTAACAGCTTCAACATGACATCTCACTGAATTTTCAACTCCACAACAAGCACAACTTTCAGCCAGAACTTGCCTTCATATAAATGTATGTATGTATGTATGTATGTATGTATGTATGTATGTACGAATAACAACTATATTCTATGGCTAACATATACAAAATACTACCTGCAAAATTTCTACCAACCTACTACTGTGGCTATAAATTGTTAAAATGCAAATAGTTCAGTCCCAAGGACTAAGAAATTAGAATAAAAGATAGGTGCTTCACATTCTATCCAAGGACCGTTTTCAAACCCTAATTGAAGGTCTTCCGTTTTTAAGTGGAGATAATGAAAATCCTTCTCGCTCATATGCTCTTGTGGTTTCATTGTTAATAACAACTCTATTTTGGTTTAACACAAATCATTTTAATTTTCTTAAACACCAAACGTTTGCCCAGACTACAATGAGGAAAGTCAGAGCGAGAGACTGGGTCTCAGTCAAGCCACTGACGATGCCTCATCACAGTCTTGGAAAAATGTTTGGTGTCAAACAAAATTAAATGACGTGTTAAGAAAAAAGAGTTATTATTACTGAAAGGTCTAGTTGTTGAATTCAGCAACTGCCAGTGACAACAATGGAAAAACCAGCTTCCTCCTCATACTGAGATCAATACAAATAACTAAGTAATCATATCACTCTTAAGCTGTATTTGAAAATAATAGATATGTCAAACACTGATGAACTGTTTTGATAGTTCCATTTACTTAAATATACTTTGATTTATTTTGTATTTTGATCTTACAAAAAAAACGCAAACTAAATATTAAATATTCATTTATTATAGTATGTTTTATAGAGGAACTTTTACACAGATGATTGGCAATTCGTATGCCACGATGTGACATCATATAGGAAACTGTAATAATTGTGGGCACTAGGCACAAACATCTCAACATTCACACAAGTCTGTTAATGCATGGGACATCATGTAGGAAATGCAATAATTGTGGGCACTAGGCACAAACATCTCAACATTCACACAAGTCTGTTAATACATGGGACATCATGTAGGAAACTGCAATAATTGTGGGCACTAGGCACAAACATCTCAACATTCACAAAAAGGGGTATTTCATTGGTAACAATCAGAACAGCTGTTTTTATTTCAAGCAATTTCCGTTCCTCATGACTTCGCGTAACGAAATCCTGGCCCATGACTTATGTAACAAAGATGGCGTCCTAGTTTTTGTATACATAACCACATTTGTGAGATATAATATATCGTATCTATAAATCAAAATAAACGTAAGATCACAGATGTCGCCCGTAATAACAGGGACCCTATGTAATGTTATGTATATATATTATTACATAGTGTACGCCTAGAAAGAAAACGGAAAAAGTTGCTTGAGGTAATAGACACTAAAAATTGTAATACGTAAACATAACCCAATAGTTAGGTTATACCATTGTATGCATGCGTGTATTGCAAAATTGCCAACATGAGTACCAGTGACAATATTGTAATAGAAACCAGTACATCTGAGATAAATTTAATTAGTGAAATGGAGGTTCAATTAAACCCAATTAGTCAGACTGATGAGGCAAATACGCCTGGGTCTGCAGAGATAACGAAAACTGGCACACCCATTTCAACTATATCAGATAGTAATAAGGATGAAACTAATGCAATGATGCAATTACTATTAAAATTAGACAAAAAACTAGATGAACAGAAAATAGATTCTGATATTAAATTCAATGAATTAAAGAATGAAATAAAAGGTCAAAATCTTCACTTAGAAGAGCGAATTAACACAGTAGAAACACGTGATAACATACAGAAAACTACACTAGCAATTGTTGATGATAAGTTCAGTAGTACCATTAATGATTTAGACACTAAAATTGATCTAGTTTATGACACAGTAAATAACACGATTAAAAGTCAATTAGAAAGCCAGAAAGTACTAAAGAGTAGTACCCAGCAAAATGCTGTACTGAATATAAACCTGTTTAAAAATAATAATTCAGATAATGAATGTACCGATAAATCGAGTATTACAAGTAGTAAGAATGTGGTGTTAGAAAATAATAATGAAAGTATAATGAGTGAAAATGAAATGTTTGAATTTATTAAGTCAGAAAGAAAGTTTAGAGAAAGTATTTTAGTACAAGGAGTGCAGGGGGTAGAATTTTCTTTTAATGTTGTATTAGGGGGTGAAGACAAGTCTTCATGTAATTGTTATAAGGATAAGAATGCCTTTAATTTATATTTGAGAGACAATAAGTCTACAAATAAAGTTACTTTATGTTTTTGTGTACCTAATAAGTGGTGCACTTATGTTAGGGATAATTTTATGATAGGGACCCCTGCATATTTGGAGAGAGAAAGTGTATTTTGGTGTTATGGAGAGAAATGTATTGAGAGAGAAAGTATAGAGAGATATTGTGAGAGTAGGAGAGTAATAGAAATATTTAAAGTAAACAGAAATTACAGACAACTGTTAGAAAGGTTAGGGTTAGATGTGGTATATGAAAATGATGAATACTTACCTGATAATAACAATAAATTGGAAATAACAATAAATGAGAATAAAGGATTTAAGTATTTACCTGTGGTGGAATATTATGGGGATAATTATAGTATAAACCGATTAATGACATATGATACTGAGATAAACGGAACCCTACTTGATCGTGACTGGAAATATTTGTTTAATAACCGTTTCATAAAGGAGTACGAATATAATGTATCTAGTAATAAAATCTATTTATTAAATAAGAATTTATATAGACCTAAGATTCGTTTGTTGTTTAATGATGGTGGATAGACTGTTGTATTGTGAAATGAACATTAAATAATATTCTTGGATTTCGTTGTCCATGACGTGTCCGTTACTTAACTAAATATCACTATAATATTGACGACTCGGAACACAAAGTTTTTACTTATAAAAAACTTTGTGTTCCGAGTCGTCAATATTATAGTGATATTTAATTAAATAATAATATGAAAAGTGGTATTGAATTGGACTGCTATGAACTGAGTTTGGTATATAACAAGATAATGAGTTGGAGTGTATATTTTTCATTGTTTTATATGTATTTATCTATCCATGTATTTTTGATATGTATTATGTATTACAGGTATATTTACACCAGTATGTATTATTATATATTGTACATATATAACATGTTTAATAATAATAATTTTAATTTTTAATTGGTAATGAAGGTAATTACTGATGAATAATAATAATGTTTAAGTAAGAATATATATTTGAATTTTGAAAAGAGGTATTGTTATAAGTAGGTAAGAGAGGAATTTTATAAGAGAACTGTCAATGATTACAGTAAGTGTTTAAACAGGAATAGAGCCTGGGTATAGATAAAATGCAGGTGAGTTATGCAATTAATGTAAATGGAGTTAGAAAGATAAGAATTTTAAGAAAATACAAAGAGAATTATTAGATATTTAGGGACACAGTAGTTAGTGATTATTTGTAAAGGTGTTTAAGTAAAGGTATAAACATATATTTATTGTTGATGAATTCTGTAGTGGGGGTGAGGTGATAAGGAGTAGCCAACCAATAGTGTTGTGGCAGGCAATAGCATAATTTTAAGGGAGTGTTTGCCGAATATTTGGAAGGGCAAAATAATATGGATGTATATAGCCAGTTAGGGAACACCCAACCCATTGCAAAGACGAGCGGTGCCATAGGATTTAAATGGAATTAGTAATGGAGTTTATAATTGAGATATTGGTGTCATGATAGGTAAATTTGATGGTCAATTAGAAGAAGGTGAGTAAGATTATAATAAAAAGTATAGTGAATATAGGAGTTATCCAGACTAAACAGTGATAGAAGGTGAGAGGTTAGGTAGTTAGGTAGGTAGAAAGTTCAGAGTATAGAGGTAGTAGGAAGTGAATAATGAAGCAATAATAATCTGAATATTAACAATGAATTTAAAATGAATTTTATAATTATAATAAAATTGATGTCTAATTAATGACTTAATTGCAATTGTAAAATTTTAACTCAAATGCAACTTAGATAGAATATGCAAATCAAGATTAAAAATGAATCAAGAATATTTAATGTATTAATGTATCAATGTATTATGTATCAATGTATTATGTCTTTTGATGTTATAACATGGAAATAATGTGTAGAAAACAAAAAAAAAAATTTAACTGGCGCTGTTAATAATAACAATAAGCCAAATAATTACCTGTTAATAATAATAATAATAATAATAATAATAATAAGATTTTTTTTTGTTTTATCATTCACTAAGAGTATTCAATAAATAAATATACAGAGTTATTAATTCTTTTATAATTTGTTTTTCTCTAGATTAGTGAGATCTATAATGTGTAATTTTCCTATTTTCAATTATATTTTATTCAATTTTTTATTATATCAATGTGTTTATGTTACAATTACAGTAATTGTAAAAGAATGAAGATAAATATTATCGATAGGAATCGAAACCATTTTTCAACTCAGGGTTTGTAATATGAAAAAGAGATATTCTTTTTAATTCTTGAGGATTATAATTTTATAAATATATTAAGCCAACCCAGTGCTTATTGGCACAAACCAGCACTTAGCTAAGGGGAACCAGATCAGTTGAGGATGTAGTGATTTACTAAGCCACTATTTTAATGTTTATTATATATTGTTTCAGTGTTTGGTGGTGTGACAGCGGTCCTGAGCTGGCCAACGAGTCAGAGCAGGGGCGTTAAGAGCCTAAGTGGCCTTATGGTGTTGGGATCTCGCAGGAGAAGTCCAGTAAGGTCATCTAGGTACGGTCATCATCACCAGACCAAGGGTGAGTTGTTGTTATTTTTATATAATATTGTCAGGGGGTTGTGGCGACTTGTCCTGGCTGATCCCTTTAGGAAGTATGAAAGGGTCAATGAAAGTTTGTGTGCTTCGACACACAATCTTTCATTGAGGGGGTTTTGTGATGGTACAATCATGGTACATTTTTGGAATTACCTTAAATATGGTAACTAGAACATAACTATTGTATTTTTATAATTTTGTCATACTCAACCCAACCTTAAACACCCGATACGAATATACCGTGAGTGTAGTGTATGACAATATTTGTCAGGATTTGAACCAATTCATAGCAAAATATGTGTAACATCACAAAAAACAATGTGCAGTTATTGCGATAACAGAGCCGAACCTTAATTACGTCAGAGGCGGAGAATGTGTTGACAACAACAACACGGCGCTGTCAACAAGTTAAACAATGGGATTGTGACGTCAGTACACCCCACTTCCGCAAAATCCAACAAAGATTTGTCGTCATTTCTTCTGCAGCTGTGATCAACGCCGGCCGGCAACCCGTTCACTTACGGGTGAATTTTAACTTTTTAGACCACTGTAGGTGGTTAATAAACAGTATAAATATCTATATTCAAAATGTACTAAGGAAAGGTACAGTTCGGCTTTGTGTAGGCGTCCTCGGCCGATGAATCGTCCGTAAAGATCGACGTTTAGAATCGGTCCCACGACGGTGGGTTACGTAGGTTGACACAAAGGTGCCCCATCAAGCGCCGTAAAATTATACCGATTGTGCCGATGTCGGGACGATGCTAGCAGTGCGAGAAGGCCAACACGAAATGGGTGAGAGCGTTCCTTGTACACTTTAAATCCTTATTTCATTATTTCCCAATATAAAATTTTATTGTAGAAATCAATTATTTAAAATTTTCAATATATATAAAAGGAGCTCCAACATTCATAAAATTTTGTACCATGGGTATGGAAGAGAGAGTGGTTGCGTGTGTGTGTTGTAATTTCTAAGTGCTGGGTTGGGCACCACTATATAACTATATATTATTATTGTATAATCATTAAACTTATAGAAGTAAATAATCAAATATTATTATTACACATTATGTTTTTGGAGGGGTTAAAGTTGGTTTTGAAAACAGGTATGTAAAACAAATAGAGAATAAAAAGGGGTATTTCATTGGTAACAATCAGAACAGCTGTTTTTATTTCAAGCACTTTCCGTTCCTCATGACTTCGCGTAACGAAATCCTGGCCCATGACTTATGTAACAAAGATGGCGTCCTAGTTTTTGTATACATAACCACATTTGTGAGATATAATATATCGTATCTATAAATCAAAATAAACGTAAGATCACAACAAGTCTGTTAATACATGGGACATCATGTAGGAAACTGCAATAATTGTGGGCACTAGGCACAAACATCTCAACATTCACACAAGGCTGTTAATACATGGGACATCATGTAGGAAACTGCAATAATTGTGGGCACTAGGCACAAACATCTCAACATTCACACAAGGCTGTTAATACATGGGACATCATGTAGGAAACTACAATAATTGTGGGCACTAGGCACAAACATCTCAACATTCACACAAGTCTGTTAATACATGGGACATCATGTAGGAAACTGCAATAATTGTGGGCACTAGGCACAAACATCTCAACATTCACACAAGTCTGTTAATACATGGGACATCATGTAGGAAACTGCATTAATTGTGGGCACTAGGCACAAACATCTCAACATTCACACAAATCTGTTAATACATGGAACATCATGTAGGAAACTGCGTTAATTGTGGGCACTAGGCACAAACATCTCAACATTCACACAAGTCTGTTAATACATGGGACATCATGTAGGAAACTGCGTTAATTGTGGGCACTAGGCACAAACATCTCAACATTCACACAAGTCTGTTAATACACGGGACATCATGTAGGAAACTGCAATAATTGTGGGCACTAGGCACAAACATCTCAACATTCACACAAGTCTGTTAATACACGGGACATCATGTAGGAAACTGCAATAATTGTGGGCACTAGGCACAAACATCTCAACATTCACGCAAGTCTGTTAATACACGGGACATCATGTAGGAAACTGCAATAATTGTGGGCACTAGGCATAAACATCTCAACATTCACACAAGTCTGTTAATACATGGGACATCATGTAGGAAACTGCAATAATTGTGGGCACTAGGCACAAACATGTCAACATTCACACAAGTCTGTTAATACATGGGACATCATGTAGGAAACTGCAATAATTGTGGGCACTAGGCACAAACATCTCAACATTCACACAAGGCTGTTAATACATGGGACATCATGTAGGAAACTGCAATAATTGTGGGCACTAGGCACAAACATCTCAACATTCACACAAGGCTGTTAATACATGGGACATCATGTAGGAAACTGCAATAATTGTGGGCACTAGGCACAAACATCTCAACATTCACACAAGTCTGTTAATACATGGGACATCATGTAGGAAACTGCAATAATTGTGGGCACTAGGCACAAACATCTCAACATTCACACAAGTCTGTTAATACATGGAACATCATGTAGGAAACTGCGTTAATTGTGGGCACTAGGCACAAACATCTCAACATTCACACAAGTCTGTTAATACATGGGACATCATGTAGGAAACTGCGTTAATTGTGGGCACTAGGCACAAACATCTCAACATTCACACAAGTCTGTTAATACACGGGACATCATGTAGGAAACTGCGTTAATTGTGGGCACTAGGCACAAACATCTCAACATTCACACAAGTCTGTTAATACACGGGACATCATGTAGGAAACTGCAATAATTGTGGGCACTAGGCACAAACATCTCAACATTCACGCAAGTCTGTTAATACACGGGACATCATGTAGGAAACTGCAATAATTGTGGGCACTAGGCACAAACATCTCAACATTCACGCAAGTCTGTTAATACACGGGACATCATGTAGGAAACTGTAATAATTGTGGGCACTAGGCACAAACATCTCAACATTTACGCAAGTCTGTTAATACATGGGACATCATGTAGGAAACTGCAATAATTGTGGGCACTAGGCATAAACATCTCAACATTCACACAAGTCTGTTAATACATGGGACATCATGTAGGAAACTGCAATAATTGTGGGCACTAGGCACAAACATGTCAACATTCACACAAGTCTGTTAATACATGGGACATCATGTAGGAAACTTCAATAATTGTGGGCAGCAGGCACAAACATGTCAACATTCACACAAGTCTGTTAATACATGGGACATCATGTAGGAAACTTCAATAGTTGTGGGCACTAGGCACAAACATGTCAACATTCACACAAGTCTGTTAATACATGGGACATCATGTAGGAAACTGCAATAATTGTGGGCACTAGGCACAAACATCTCAACATTCACACAAGTCTGTTAATACATGGGACATCGTGTAGGAAACTGCAATAGTTGTGGGCACTAGGCACAAACATCTCAACATTCACACAAGTCTGTTAATACATGGGACATCATGTAGGAAACTGCAATAGTTGTGGGCACTAGGCACAAACATCTCAACATTCACACAAGTCTGTTAATACATGGGACATCATGTAGGAAACTGTAATAATTGTGGGCACTAGGCACAAACATCTCAACATTCACACAAGTCTGTTAATACATGGGACATCATGTAGGAAACTGCAATAATTGTGGGCACTAGGCACAAACATCTCAACATTCACACAAGGCTGTTAATACATGGGACATCATGTAGGAAACTGCAATAATTGTGGGCACTAGGCACAAACATCTCAACATTCACACAAGGCTGTTAATACATGGGACATCATGTAGGAAACTTCAATAGTTGTGGGCACTAGGCACAAACATCTCAACATTTACACAAGTCTGTTAATACATGGGACATCAAGTAGGAAACTGTAATAATTGTGGGCACTAGGCACAAACATCTCAACATTTACGCAAGTCTGTTAATTTTTGCACACTTAAGTATCTGAAGAAGTACCTATTCACCTGGCTAAATGATAAAATGACCAAAACAAATTTGCCTGTGGTTTGGCACTTAAGATATTTATTTCATTTTTAGAGTGGATGGAAAAGTTGTTTGGTCTGCCATCTAGGCTATAGGTTGGACATGTGTATCTACAAGAATCTATCAAAACTATATTAAATTGATGATATAACAGACCATTCCATTAGGGCTAACAGATTATTTAATTTTAAACTGAAAGGTATTCTCATTCCAGATACTTCACACGGTCAGACTTATTAATAACACTTTTTTAAGTGTCAATCATATTTTACTACCAATAACATCAATGTTTCATCTGTTTGTGATACAGAATACTCAGTATTAATGACTTGAACATTAAAGTGACATCTCGATATTGAAACACTGTGGTTGTCACTTGAAAAAGAGTTGTTTGTTATTCAAGGATATTGTTTTAATTAGATATTCTTCCTTTTTAACCTACAACTGCCTTAAATGGTTACACAACATATAAATACTGTATTGTCCTTTTCAAATATCTGTTTTCAGTTTTATATAATGAAAATATACTCAAATATTGACAAGTGCCTGAATCTAATAATGCAACCCTAGTTCCTATTCTGCTACGTTCTACATAACTAAACCTCCGACTCTATGTATTTACACCACACAACTGTACTGTCCATATAACACTACAAGAGCACTAGCCTTACTAAATAATATATGTGAAAGAAAAAACAATTGCTATGGAGCTAAATTAAGTTACTACGTGTACAATAACATCTACATATACTACTATGTTATGGACTTGTGTTTCTTAATCTTTTTGTTATCTGACAGGATATGAATAGTTAGTTCGCTCTAAGTTACTTTAACCCTCCCCCCTCACCCACACACATGCATGCACACACATCTGTTTTATCTGTATTATTTGATGTAATGTTCTAGTAAATATATGCAGTTACACCTCAATAATATGAAGGTATTGATAAAATATAATTTATGTCAACTTAGTATTATGCTAGTCAGTCACTACAATACTGCCAATGTGGTCATATCAACAAATTAACTGCCAGCACAAAGGCATGGATGCAGGCAAGCTTACTGCTTCATCTCCAATTTGAAGTCTATAGTGAGGAAGTACTAAATATGACACTGATGCTGGATTAACATAATACAGACCTATCAAATCTTGATCTTATCTTCAACCTCTCCTTCTAGACAACAGAACATTCAGAACAGGGTTATAATCAGTACCTTAGTAGTTTAATGAGTATTTGTTATTTTTTTTTCTGAAACCACATGTAAACTGTACAACTGACGTCATTATAGTTAGTCTTTAATAAATTTCCTCAGGGTTTTGGGATGGGATATTAATTGCAGAACAGATGGTGCAACATGTGGCAGAACTCATACTCAGAACAAAGGAAATCTGAGGTGTACCAGGTACTAAATACGGAGTTACTGTTGAATTATATGCTACAACTTAGTGAGGACACAATAAGCTCAATTTTATGCAGACACAGTCCTCACTGATCTTGGTTTGTAACACAGGCTTTAAGTTTCATATCTTGTTCATAACATTATACAACCTCCCATGAAAATGAAATGTTGATGGGAGGAATATTTTTAGCTGACAAACATTAGAAAAGAGAATACTATTTGAAATGTACATTTGGATAATCTTTACTTTACTTTTGGTTATCAACGTTCAATGCTATGCAAAGTTACAGGAGTTATCAGACAACTGCACTGGGCCAGATACGCACATCTGTCACAACTGGGAAAAAGTACAGTATTGATGTCACACTTTTCACCCTGTCATTGAATGACTAAAGTTCTTTGATTTTGTTGTCCATGATGTGTCCGTTGATTAACTAGTTATAAGTATAATACTATTGACTCAGAACACTTAAGTTTTTTATTTTACCTTATAAATTTACACTATTATTTAACACTAATTTTACATTTTTACTTTATAGCCTGAACCAGTTTTCGCTTATTACAAATTTCATCATATGCTGCCACTAGAAGCGCTGTCCATCTTGTTCATGGTGACGGCACCGTCGTTTGAAAGATTGATGTTGTGTATGTGCAGTGTGATATGTTTGAATAGTACGTGTGCTTTAAATTGTGTCTGTCCGATTTACATTTTACCAATAAAAAACTTAGTGCTTCGAGTCAGTAGTATTATACTTATAATTTGACACAAGTTATTTATTTATGCGAAAGATTAGTTAATTTTATGGAGACTTGAAATTTATATGATAGACAGCACCACTCGAACCTTGTACACTCACATTTTGCTTGACTTTATTTGGCTAATAAACTCCATATTATGCAAAAGGCTGCCAATTCAAGTCATACAGAGGATCTGTATTGTTCCATCATGAAGTTCAAGTGGATACACGAGATAGTATACAATGTAGAAATATGGTTACTACGGTAATGCGACATGAATATATACTCTCCACTCTTAATAATATGGATATTAGACAGTGCTTATAGGCTGGAAAACATATATAGTTCTAAAACAGAAGAATGTGTTGAAGAACTCAGCAGAGACAGCCTAAATAAGACTAAATAAAACTCTATACAGCCTAGAGTCTGACCTGCAAGACAGGATATACTGGAAGCATAGTACAGTAGAGCATCAAAAATCTGAGCCCCTTAATAGACTTTGAAGGAGTGAAAGTACAAAATTAATTACTGTTTGATATTCACTTAAAACAACTGTACCAGAATTGTCTTAGGAGTACTGTAAATAGAAAACAAGAATAATTCAATGTCTTTGTTTGTAAAAATATGCAGTATTAAACGTTTTGTATATACAGTAATACAGTCAGTTCCTAAACAAACGCAGAACAATATACTGAGTGATACAATAATATTATGTATTTTATGTTTTACCTTAACAGTGCTCACTGTTTATGTTTTGGATACCAAATAACAAAATACATGAGTAAAATTCACTTACGTGTACAATATGTACTTACGGTTTCAACAACATACAATCACTTTTGTTTTCTATTCTGTTACTAACATATATTCATTGTGTTTGAAATTCCAAACTAATTGATAATTCACACTCCCTTTAGTCATGACTGGTCAGGTTTTTGACTCTCTACTGTACAAGGTATGGCTATTAAATAACAGGACCGTGTTTGTGTGCACTGTATGGAGCACATGTCTGTGATCAGAGAGGATAGGTCATTAACCTTAAGCCGTTCGAATCGGATGGGTCTATTTGTAGCTGTCACACTGTGGTCTGTAGAGGCGTGAGTGCTATTAGAAAAGCATTGTTGACATTACAATACAGTGCAACAGTGTTTTAGTTTTTTTTAAGGACTGGACAAATGTATGTCATGTACCCAAGTTTTTGAGTAATACAAGAAAGTTGGGACGAGGCGGAAGACGATGAGCATCAAGGTGAGCCAACCACATCAAGAACTGATAAAAAGGTACAAAAATTATTGAAACTGTCAGTAATTAGCATCAGCTGAGTATTAACATGATCACTGTAATGGTGAATATTGAGAAACAGTCAGGCAAGTACTGCATTCAACATTTAAACATGAGTAAATTGTTCCAAATATTCTAACATTTGAACAGAAGGAGCTTTGAAAGAATGTGTGTTCTGACACTTAAAAAGAAACTATCATAATGGCTGAACTTCCTTAAAAGAGTCACAACATATGACAAGACTTTTTTCTATTTCCTCTGATCAAGAGTAGCCTAAAATGAAACCACTTTCAATCCACGGAAGAAGTTAAACAAAAACCGATGAACCTACTAAGGGAGCTTACAGATGATCAATGCTGCTTCTAACAATGGAAAATTTTAATGGAACATTATGAGAAAATGTGAGGAGAGTATACTGAAGCAAATAAATGTTAAAATGTAATATTTGTAAATAAACCACATTTACGAAGCCAGTCAACTAACTGGGACCAGAAATCCACAGGTGTACGCAAAGGGAGTTTTGGGAGCTGACCCCCCAAAATTCCTTGCTCAGCTCAAGGGGCCAATAACTCTACAGTCTCTCAAAAACTTGTGAATCTTATGTGGTCCGTCAAAAATTATCGCTGTGAAGTCTCAGAAAGTATTAAAAATCTTTTCAAGTCTGGGCGAATTTATGAGGGACTTTATACATATATCAGCCCCTTGGCTCAGCTAAAAAATGTAAGATTGTATTCTGTTATAAGTGTAGATGCAACGAGAAATTCATTAGGGAACAGATGTTTACAATTCAACATAAAATTCATCTGATATGTACGTAAGTTATAGCTTATCTATTTAATAGTCACACCTCCTATTGGTCAATGGGTGGTACATTCTGTGTGTGTGTGTGGGGGGGAGAGGGAGGGAGGGAGAGAGAGAGAGAGAGAGAGAGAGAGAGAGAGAGAGAGAGAGAGAGAGAGAGAGAGAGAGAGAGAGAGAGAGAGAGAGAGAGAGAATGTTAACAGTCATGGTGTAGTTCACATCCACTAGAAATGTCAAAGAAAAGTGCCGGGTCAAATGTATGCCCTCACTCCCCCATCCATAAAAAAATATAGTGGAGAATGATGGAGCATTATTTACAAATTTACATTTGCAGATGTGGGCCTAATGAATGTAGAATTGATCACAGTACAAACTGGATACTATCTGTACTTTCTTGAAATGCTATACATTAAAATTCTTGTGTACACACTTTTCCAATTGTCATTTCTTTGGGTATCCCTCTCCCTATTAGCCTGTCTCTTAGAAATTTGTATCCCAGTCATAGTTAATGTAGTTAATATGTATTTAAATACAGCCAATATAATCAAACAGATGCCTCGAATTATCATTTTCCATTTCAAAAATGATTATCTTTTATTTTTTTTAATGATCTCAGAGACGAAGCAGATAAAAGGTACTAATAAGATATGGAGACATAGTGACTAGCAACTTGTAAATCAGTAAGTGTGCCAACTGTACAAAACACAAACTTTAATCCCTTGCCTTGACAAATCACTACAATTTCTATAAGAAAACTGTAACACATAATTTCACTGCCCAATGAAGACTATTCTAAGGATACTCTTAGTGTCGTAACTAGTCGTAGTTCATTCATGTAACCGTATGAGTTAAGAAACATTCATCCCAACATATAATGTACTAACACATCTAACAATAGTTGTGTGTGTGTGTGTAAAAAAGATTTACAATCTAACTTTTAAAACTAGTAGTACTACTACCTGCTGTAAGCTGAATACAGATGGCCACTATGCTACCTGATGATGTCACACACAAAAAAGAAACTCATTCCCATGAGATTATAAATAATAGTGAAACAGCATTCTGTGACCATTTTCACATGGTTTTAATAGGAAAAGCTGGTAACTGGTAAGTTTAGCAAAAAATACTGTGACATAACATGAAATTAATTATACAGCAAATTATAAAAATTAACAAAGTTGGTAACAAAAAGTATACGAATACACATGAAATCTGCAATCTGTGTATGTAATGAGAGCAAGCATGTGCACTTTAAGTAAAATAAAAAAAGTATTAAGTATAAAATATATACACTGTATATTATATAAAATATACACTTTGTACAGAATAATAATTATTATTGTTTATCCTCTTTATAATAGTTTTTTATACTTAATGATCTCCATTTCCAAAATAAATATTATATATGTGTGTTATTTGTCAATCAAACTCTTAACACTAATATGCTTTTACATTTTTCATTTTATCAGTTACTACAAAATTTTGTTTAACTTTTTAATAGAACAAATTAAAACTATACTTACATTAATAATTAACATCTTAGTAAATAATTAAAGAATGTCTAAACTTTCTACTCTTCACTAACATATTGACACTTGTTTTTCATCCATTTCGAAACAGACGGATGAGATGATAATGGTTGCTGGATTTGTAGTTATCATTACCCAAATCCAAGCAGGTGTCTTACCCACATCTGGGCACCGATAACACTTAAAACAACTAGTAGATAAAATGACAATGAAATGGAAACAAGTACAGCATAAACTTCCTAATCCAAACTAACTGGGACCAGAGATGCACAGGCAAAGTGAGTTTAGGGAGGATTTTTTAAATGTATTTTTAAGTTACTACTATTTGACTACATATAACGTCACATCTATTTTGTTCAAAATTTAATCATACAAAAACAATTCACACACAACTAACTGGATTTGGATTGACAATATATAAAATAAATACATATGTGTTTTAATGTGTTCTTTTCCTGGATTTCGTTGTCCATGACGTGTCCATTTCTTAAATAAATATAATTATTTCACTACAACTCGGAACACAAAACTTTTTGTGGGTAAAAAAGCTTCTGAAGAAGCTTTTTAAAAGTGAAAACCGGTTCAGGTTGTAAGGTAAAGCTTTTACGTTTTTACCCATAAAAAGTTTTGTGTTCCGAGTCGTAGTGAAATAATAATATTTATTGTTCTTTTCTTTTTAGTTGCTTTCATTGTTTACAATTACTCTACCCAAGTTAAGAAATGGCTTGTCTGGGCCTTTTCAGATAGGAAATCATGAGCTGGATGTAGATAGCCACTACACTGAACTATATCCAAGATCTTGAGAGCCAATCAGGTGCCTCTTATGAACCACAGTAAACCGCCTACCACATTTTCTGCATATCCGACTATTCTCATCTCTCTGGTTAATGAATAAAAAAAGTCTTGTTTTACTGATTGTATTCATTTTAATGTGCCTAGTACACAACAACATATTCAAAGGAACACTTTCAATAGAATCATGTATTTGCGAATACACTCTGCAAAAATATGAACTGCCATAATTTTGGAACCCAGCAATTGTCGTGATGTTGATGGAACACTATCTAACAAGAAGCCAAGAATCTTTTGGCAGTAATAAACTGGGAAACAGCTGCACGAGACTGGGATTATTTGAGAAAGTTTGAAGAAGGTCAGGAAATATTGCCACTGGAAGGAGAAGTGATTGTGGCGCAGCCTGTGGGTTACTGTCCCTTTGCCCACCGCCATCTGTATAGTTCAGAATACTATAAACGGGCCAGTTGAAAAGTTCACGGAGTGACAGCTATAGCTCAGCAGTAAAACTAAAATTTTTCCTGTGTTGTAACATTCACATTTAGTATAAATATCTGTTAATTTCCAAATATACATGTCAATTTATTCACTGTTTACCACCTGTTCCAAATTTACATGCCACACATCTTTTTAAAAATGGACAAAATCACGAATTCACTGTCCAAACAAGTCTAGTGCTATTGGAAATTCACAATGAAATAGTAAAATGTTTTTGGTGTTGTTGCACCTTCAAAAATAATGGTTTGTAGCATTCGAGTTTAAGCATGGTTGTATGAGCATAGAGTATTGATGCCATTGTGGGTACGTTTGTGTGTGTGTTCTTTTTGCTTTCAACAGTTGCTCCCACACTGTATCATTACATTTTCATTGATAATGTATTTTCTTCGATGCATTAATGTACAGTAATGAGACTGAGGATATCTCCTCATCCTCATTAATATGAAGGAAACTTATACCAACCATTAAATATAAAAAATGTAAAATGTAGATAAAAAGTTATTAAGGAACGTTAAAAAAGTTTATGAGGGAAATCCTGCCAACTGCTTCAAAATAGCTAGTCCATTGTCAAGTGTGTATTCTCCTCAGCACAATATTCTTAAACAACATCTAGTCACATTTTATTATAACTATCATTACTTGCCTCAAGCTATGCATTGTATAACAAGTATTCATATTATTTCATTTAAGCTAAAAACTCATATTAATGCTGTATTATAGAAGAATGAATCATCCACAGTTATCTGTGACAATTGTTTCATAAACACACAAAAATTCGGACACTAATTTTAACGTTATACAGACACACACAAACGTTATTTTGTAACCTAACATTATTTTTAAAAATATATACTTAAATAATAAAAAATTAATACAACCAAAATATTCCTTTCATCAGATGCACGTATACCACAAACAGAAAACACAACAGTCCACAAACAGCCTGTATAATGCACACGCCGAAAACATGCAAACCAATTAATTTTTAATTTACATGCACAATGTGCACCTACTCTCTCACTCTCTCTCTCTCTCTCTCTCACACACACACACAGACACACCTATTTCCCTCCCTCGCGCATACACAGTGTCTGTTTTCCTATACATATATATTTTAATAACATACTTGGAACTTGTTTATTACAACTAATGTCTCACTTCAGAAGACGTAGAAGAAGACATGACTTCAGGAGAACGGAAAGTTACAACAAGGCCTTTGCTATCTTCAGAAACGGGTGTCAATTTTCTACCATCATCTGCAGGAATTGATTTTTTTATAGGACTAATTGGCCCTTCATCATAATCAGTATAATCAAATATATACTTGTGTGTCTGTTATAAAATAAACAGAAGTAAATAAAATAAAATAAAATAATTACTTTAGAAATATTTATATTTTTTAGTTTCAAATTTGTATATATATAATAAATGTACAGTAGAGTTGTGATTACTCAAGTATCAATTATTCAAAGTTCCATGTAACCTGAGCCTTTTGAATAACAATACAGTACAGCATCAAAAATCTTGATGAGCTGATAGAAAATAAAATAAATACCAGTTTTAAGTGAAACTCCCAAAATTTTAATTACACCTGAACACTTTTCTTCTGCTAAGTCACATTATACTTAGTCACCAGCTATCATTCCACATTCAGGAAATGAGTGGGTGTGCTGACTACTTAGTAATTTTTGACCTCAGTAGTGATGTGGCCTTGTCTTGTTTGATTGACTTGAATTTGCGTTATTGTATGTTTAATAGTGAGCATGTGCATCTGTGATTAGACTATGGTCTACAGTATTTTTAATGATGGCATTGACTTCTACAAAAAGGAAACTCAAATTTTTAATAATAGAAACTAAACTGAAAATACTCAGTAGCTTTCTAAAGGTGAAAGTGGTACACCGCAAGCTAAAAGTTATGGTGTGTGGACTACTACCATTAGTGTATAAAAGGGAAATATAGCTTACCACAATTTGCTTTGAATCTGGATCCAGAAAAAACGCTCAACAATGGAAAAAACACTGAGAACTGCTAACCAGTCTGCATTAGAAGATGCTATGCACATTTGATTTACACAGATGAGAAGTTTAGGCAAACCTATTTCAGAACCACTAATATGTGAGGTGTTACAAATGAATGAAAAACTTGATGGGCCTACAGATTTCAAAGCCAGTATTAGCTGGTTGAAGAACATTAAAATAAGCCATGGTATAAGAGAATAGGAAGTCCAGGGAGAGAAACTGTCTGCCGATGCTGCTACTGTACTGAAGTTTTAAGAAACATTTGTCAACATGGCTCTTGGAAAGGGTTTTCTAAGAGATGTCATATACAATGTGGATGAGACCGGATTAAATTTGTGTTCCCTAACTTGGAAATCCCTTGCTTCTCACTGAGAAACTTTGGCTCCTGGCTTTAAAATCAGCATGGAAAGAGTAACTGTGATGATCTGTGTGAATCCAAGTGGGATATATTCCTCGAGTCTCTTCATTACTGGTACAAGTAAAAATCCATGATGCATATTTGTGCATATAGTTCAAAATGTAAAAATGCTCCTTATATTATACACATCACACAGAAGTTCATAGATGAGTTATGATATTTTTTAGACTCGTACACAAATGAGTTCATAACAAGTATAAAAAAACACAGGGAATAGGAAAACAAAACTAGAAAAGTACTGCTCCACTATTGATAGTGCCTGCAACATACTCAACAACTTGGACTTTGTTGCCCCATCTTTGGATTCAGTAAATGCAATTGATGAAAACTTTGATATTCAGCTCTTCCCTCTGAATGTCACTTCTATTCTTCAGCCCATGGACAACAGAATAACTGAAAACATGAACAAAAGGTATAGAAAACAGATTCCACGACAACTCCTACTTGCTGAAATCGATGAAGTAGCATATATTTTACAAAAAACTTGAATTTTAAAGAACTCTGTCTGTATGGTTGCAGGCACCTGGGAATCTCTCACTAAGGAAAATTTAAACAATAGTTGGAACAAGCTGTGGCCTGCTGAAAAAAATAAACTTGGAGAAGAGCCTTTGAGAAAATATAAGACAGAATATGAAAACCCAGGACGGGAAGACGGTATTTTGGTTGAAGTAATGTCAACTTTTGAAACAAGAACTGGATTCGGACGAATGTAATGAAACTGAAGTGAGGAGATGGTTTAACACTTTGAGTACCATGGCATTTGTACATAGGCTATCCCCTATGACCAGCGTTTTTTTTTAAGGCAGTGTTGTTTAAACATTCATAAATACTTAATACAATTTAATACTAAAAAAAAATAATTATACCACACTTTTTCCCAGATTTTCCTCTTGTGAAAATACTCATAACATTTTTATTATTGATTTTATGTATTCCAACTGAAGCTGTTTAAAAATAAGTTTCGTGTAATTTTAACCAAAAAAATTCTGTCAGATATTGTTTACCCACTTTGTAACTAATAATATAGTAATTAAAACAAACACACTCACTACTACTATCACTAACACGCAAAATAAACATGAAATAACCTCAGAAAATCCGCAAAACCTCATGTAAACAAAAACCGCAAATTCCACCTTGAAGACGCAAAATGTAAACAAAGTCACGACGCTTGTCAACTGTACAAATTATTTCCTAAAAACTATTTTCTTCAGCCAGTGCTGCAATCTGATGGCAGAAACAAGAACTAAAGTGTCAAATAAAACTTCTGCATTCGTTCTGTGGCGTAATAGTAAGATACAAAGTGTTTGGAAGCATTGAAAAGTGAGCGGCGTAAATGTGTGTCAAAATACCAAGTCCACTGGTGGCACAATATTACGCCGTTGGTCCTCAAAGTGTTAAGAGTCATAAAAATGATTCTGGATATCAAATTTTAAATGACAATGAAATAACTAGTAGTGTAACTGAAAGTGGTGATCAAGACTACACTGACAGGGAATCTGTGTGGTGACAATGCATATGGATGCCTTCAGAGCATTTGGAACACCATTATCTTGGTTAGAAAAGGAGTATGAGAGGACTCTAACACAATTTGTGTTTTTCATAATTACTGCAATATAGTACTTCAATCCTTGTCCACTAACAGATTTTTTCATCATTAAGTCTTCTTGATGTATGTTTAATATATTTTAATTTTATTATACGTATTAGAAGGATTCTGCTGTTTAATTCAAATAAAAATAAGGTAATTTTGATTAAAAATTTAATTTAAAATAGGCTGACTTTATGAATTTTTCATGTTAACATTTCCTATATATACCTTAAGCTTTCATGGCTGGCGTCGTAATTATTAAAACTACTTTCCAGGCTATCAGTCCATGGTCCTGTGTTGGTAAAAGCAGACGTTTCAACAGCCACAGTACTGTGGTGTTACTGACTGAGACTGTTGCCAGTAGCAGTACTGTGGTATTACTGACTGAGACTGTTACCAGTAGCTTTAAGTCCTTCCGCACTGAAGATGACCACCAATGGAGTGGTTGAAACGTCTGCTTTTACCAACACAGGACCACGGACTGATAGCCTGGAAAGCAGTTATAATAATTTCATATATGTTTTTGTATAATAAATTGATATGTTTTGTAAAATTTATCTATTTTTAAAATTAGTCCTTCAATCCTTGTAAAATATAGATGATACAGTAATGTAGCATCACAGTAAATTGTGGTTCCGTTGATGGATGAGACCAACTGCACTGGCTCCTTATTCACAGTAATAATAAAACAGATCCACGTCTCTTTTGCGAGAAGGCATTTTCTTAATAGTATGCCTATTGTTTGCGTTTGTACATCTTTTATATTTAACCTTTTCTTCAACTGACATTGCAAAAATTAAATTATACTTAATTTGTGCTTTACAGCAATTAAAACAAGAGTTACTTGCTCAAAACATTTTTCAAGTAAAGAAAAACTTCTTCATTGTATACTAGTGTAGTATAAGCAATTTATATATATCAAGAAAAAAACCGTAGCAACAAGTATTTGAATATATATCTGTGTGTGTGTGTGTGTGTGTGTGTGTGTGTGTGTGTGTGCTTGTGTTACATTGTTTATGAAATGTTGGATAAATAAGTACTTACTGAAGAAGGGTGTTTGTAAGTTAGTGAACAGTAATCTCGAACAGATTCATCATTCTGGAAAGCAAGTTTAAGGAAATAATGCTATTTGTTTATTGTACAAAAAAATGCAACTCAAAATACTTGATACTGTATTCAAAATATTTTACTGTCAATTGTATAACATGAGTATGAGCACCCTGAGATAGGTGTGAAATAAGTTTTCTTGAGCAGGCAGGCATCAAATTACTGTTGGGGGGAGAACAAACAGGAGACTAAACTTGTTCATTAACAAATTCTCAAAGTGTTCGTACTGAAACATAAACTATGATACTGCAGTTTTGCTCAGTAACTTATTGGAAAACAACTGTTACACAGAACTCAAAATAAAATATTTGTAGAAAACAGTACCAAATTTTGTTTACTTATCTAATGTGAATACAGAATTTTACCAAACAACCAACAAAACATATATGTTCATATATAACTATACATGTCAAGTTGTTAAATTCATGTCCTTACAGATATATTACTATCATCACAAAAGTAGTATTAATAAGTTTCTTTTGCAGGTATAAATTATTTTGTCTAACATATATTCTACAGAATGTCAGAGGCATCTGTATGTCACAGGCTGACGTATCAAAATATGTTGACACTTTTACTCTTCGACAAATCAGATTCGCATTATACAAAACAATTTTATACTTGCAGAAAAAAACGTTATCTTTATGATACTACAAATGTATAGTTATGTACATGTATGCATTTTAGAAGTTGATCTCCAATAGTGTGTTTCCAACAGTGTGTGATCTCACCAGCAGTGGTGTTCCCGGACTTTTGTACTCTCTCTCTCTCTCTCTCTCTCTCTCTCTCTCTCTCTCTCTCTCTCTCTCTCTCTCTCTCTCTCTCTCTCTCTCTCTCTCTCTCTCTCCCCCCCCTCTCTCTCTCTCTCTGTTGTCACCAACACACAATACACAGCACACTCCACACTCTCAGCACAGTGTTAATACATAATAAATATTCTTTTTGGCAGACTCACTTCTGCTTCAGGTAGCGAACTGCAACTTCGCCAAGTAGGTTCATCAGTTTGTTGAGGTGACACGTCTTCTTCAGTATCACCACCAGAGGTTTCTCTAGACAGAGGGTGAGGGGATTTCTCCTTTTCCTTGGCAAGTTGTGTAGCTTGTTCCATGTCAGTCTTCATTGCAGAACTGAGGAACTAAACAGAGCAGACCATGCTCACACCCACACCCATCACACTCCTAACAGCTTAACAATAACTTTTCTCTCATCACCACAGTACAATTTTACTATATATATATTTTTTTTTTAAATTTTGCCACATCATATGATACAGGTATAACTTTGCCTGTAGTGTATGATTAATTAATGAACAAGTATAAATGAAAAACAATTACACAGTTTTTTTTTCAACAGAATGTGAGTGAATTTAAAATAACAAATGAACACAGTAAATGTATAAGTAAAGTTTCAGTGGCTACATTTAAAGCAAACCCACATGCATTTCTCTCTACTTACTGTTCTCAATGCTACAGACAAATGCAGTACACCAGTAGGGATGTAACAAAAATAACCTATTTACCCAATACTATTCAGTCCACAGACTTCTAAAGTCAGCTGTTACACACAAAAGGATAGTTTTACTACTCCATGCAGACGGTTTAAAAATTTATGCACAGATTCAAGACAACCCATTCGGCAATGTTGGTCATGAGCTCAAAAAGTGGCAGATAATTTTACTACTAAAACAAATTGTTACAAAAAAATCAACAAACTTAAATAACAAGAACTAATCAGATGCGATTAGTTTGGTAATAAATGGAAACCTGATATAACTACGTTTATACGTAGTTAACGGAAACCTGATATACGATACGGAGACTGTGTATAACTTGCAGAACATTATAAAACCTGGAATATCAAAAGCACAGAGTTCTTAGAATGAAGTAAATGTCAAATGTGGAAAGTGTATCTTTCAAACATTGAATGTAATTATCTCCAATATGATTTTAACTAAAGAAGTTATTTACTACAATATAATAAAAATATGGTGTGCTTTTGTAGACTGACTAGAGCAGATTTGGAAGAAATTAAAAATTACTTCTTTAGAAAATGTACAAATAACAATGAAGTAAATACATACTGTACAAAGTCACAGCAGAAGTAAACAGAAACCAGAAGAATAAACAAGTAGAAACACTTGACTCAGACGACTGTCAAACACTTTTTGCCACATTGCATTGCCAAAATACTCATGCTGATAAGTTTCAAAGCGTTGAACTGAATAAACACACGAAAAACCGTAAGTGAAACTTTGTTGGCAGATCTGTTAACAAGCTTGATAAGGCCTAAATCACTTAGCTCAATTAAAGTGTGTCAGGTTGTCATAATGTGTATGAGCGACTAAGACGATAACTGTTGAGTTGAGGCGAAATTGGCCTAGATGTTTCAAAAACTGCCTGCTACTCACATATCCAAGATGTATCTTGTTTTATTACCCTTCAAAAAGCAACATGTCTGTACAGCTTCCAAAAATCATATAAAAAGATCACTGAGATTTCTTATGTATTGATAAGTGAGAAACATCACTAGTTTAAACTGAGCTAGTATTGATGATGATGAACATAGTGTATAAACACAAATGAATTCTTAGATACCTAACTAAACACAAAGTGAGTGGATGTCCAATATAATACTCAAAATACAATGTATCTACACCACGTCAGATGTTTTTTAAATATAATTATTTCATTACCAACTCGGAACACAAAGTTTTTTATGGGTAAACACATAAAAGATTTACCTTACAGCCTTAACCGGTTTTCGCTTTTAAATAGCTTCTTTAGAGGCTGCTCCTGGAAGCACTGTCTGTCTAGTTGTTGGCGACGGTATCGAGTTTTGAAAGATCGATATTGTGTGTGTGGGGTGTGATATGTTCGAATAATGCATGTGATCTGAATTGTGTCTGTTCGTTTAGGATGTCATTTTTATGTGTTTTCGTGTGTTTGTATATTTCCAATTGTTCTAGAGTGTCTAGTTTTCGGCCTTTTGTATGTACGTGTAGAATGTCCATCGACACTGTAGAATGTACATCGACATCGACATTGTAGAATGTACATCAACAATAACATGTACATTCTACATGTACACACAAAAGGCAAAAACTAGACACTCTAGAACAATTGGAAATATACAAACACACAAAAACACATAAAAACGACATCCTAAACAAACAGACACAATTCAAATCACACGCATTATTCGAACATATCACACCCCACACACACAATATCGATCTTTCAAAACTCTATACCGTCGCCAACAACAAGACAGACAGTGCTCCCAGCGGCAGCCTCTGAAGAAGCTTTTTAAAAGCGAAAACTGGTTAAAGCTATAAGGTAAAACTTTTACGTGTTTACCCATAAAAAACTTTGTATTCCTAGTCAGTAGTGAAATAATTATATTTAGTTAAGTAACGGATACGTCATGGACAATGAAATCCAAGAAGATGTTTTGTCATTGGGGTAGATATAAAAACTTCCCTGAGCATGGAGAATATTGTGACAACAAAATGTCCTAAGTGGATTAAAACAAAGTAGGAAGAATGCTCTCACAGACATAGCAAACACCATTTCCAAAAAAATACACAACCTAAACATAAAATCTGGTTACGCAGTGAGATGTTGCATTCTAGGGAACACGTATGGAAAAACAAAAGTAATGAGCATTTCCAGTTGAAGAATTAAGATGGGATGATTCAGAATTACAGTAGCTATAAGAGTTTAATTTATGTAGTTGGTAATAACAATGATAACAACAAAAATATATTGCCAAGTATTTGCAGAGGCTCACCCATTCAGAATTTCTTATCAAACTACTCGTAACAACTTTTATACAACTCACCAACCTAAACATAACTTTCCGTAAGTACTACACAATTACCATTTAAACTATTCACCCAGTCAAAGTAGTTTAATATTCATCTACTAATTTTTAATTTTTCTCTTTTAGAAAAAATCATTAATTGAAATTATATAATTATTTATGACATTAAACTTATGGAGATTAGAAATAATACTATATTACAAAAATAAAAAATAAAAAACATGACAGTATACAGAAGAAATTAACATGCCAGACAAAAATGTACAGCAAAAACAGATGCAGCCTAAACTCAACTTACCTTGTAATACTGAATGGAAATACTAATCAGTAATTACTGAAAATTTTAAAAATTACCTGTCCAATGGTTATTCCTCTTCCAGCTCCGTCCTTCTCATCGGCATCTTCAGAACTATCACTCTGTTGCTCTTGTATTAAGTCTAATTCTTCATCTAAGTCATCGAACATGTAATAATCTCCAGATCGAATTGCTGAAAACAGAAATAAATGGAATTAGAACAAATCTGACTGGAAGTTGTAACGATTACACTCAAACCCTCATTCATTTAATTGTTTTTAATTTACTTCTCTAATTTATATATCGCCAGGTCATAGAAAGTATGAAAATGTAATTATATTTTATTGTTGCCTTCATGGAAATCACACACACACACACACACACACACACACACACACACACACACACACACACACACACACACACACACACACACACACACACACACACACACACACACACACACACACACACACACACACACACACACACACACACACACACACACACACACACACACACACACACACACACACACACACATGCGCACACACACACACACACACACACAATATCATAGAATTACTTATGATTTTTATAACATTTTCATAATATCTGGCAATGAAGAACATTTTAAAGTTCTGTTAATACTCATTTAGCATGCATGTTTATAACATAACGATTATAAAAATAATAATTAAAAAAACCAAGACCACCTTATCTGTCACAGTGATGATAACTATACTCAAAGTTTTCAGTAAAAGATATTAATTTCAGTAACTCTAATAGGTTATTAATTTCCAAAATCAAAAGGAACACTCAAGAAACTCATTTCTTTCATTGCACACTTAACACTTACATTTCTATTTAATAATTATATTTATTCTGATTTCAACTATTTAAAGCAGAACAAACAATCAATTCAAAAAGTAAAAACAATAAATGGAATGTCAGATTCCAGTTACCATGTTTCAATACTAGTACCCAGTATTTTTTGGGCACTAATGACTCATCTTTCCTATTTATGCTGTGGTAATAATAAGAAATAATAAAAGTAATAAACAGTGTAAACACCGGCTGTGAAAGCTTATCATGCACAGTGTATATTATGCCCACAAACCAAATATAAATACAGTACAGTTAGTAAATTATTCTTGGATTTTGTTGTCCATGACGTGTCCATTACTTAACTAAATATAATTAATTCAGTACCAACTTGGAACACAAAGTTTTTTACAGGTAAAAACGTAAAAGTTTTACCTTATAACCAGTTTTTGCTTTTAAAAAGCTTCTTCAGAGGCTGCTGTTGGGAGCTCTGTCCGTCTTGTTGTTGGCGACGGTATCGACTTTTGAAAGATCGATGTTGTGTCTTGTAATGGGGAAAAATTTGTATAACCGTCCTTTATAATAATTTTCAATGTTATAATAATTTATAATAAAAGATCATAGAAGCATGTCTGGTTAGATGGGAGGGGCTTATGGTAATAATTTCAATCCGTAGCTGGTGAATCACAGAAAAGGCACATGGCTTACGACACAATATTCCACGGCAACACAATGACGAAGAAGGGGTATTTCATGGCCATATAAGGTGAGGAATGTTGCTAATTACCATCACGTCACCTGTGAATCATACAAACGCCACGTGTTTCCAACAACACAGCGAGTTTCCGGTTGACGAATAAGAATGGAGATGTCCAGTCCCCAGGGCAGGACGCGGGTAGAAATCCGCTTGAAACCAGTCCAAAGGCAAAAATACAACGAAAATCTGGCGTGGTGACGCTCAGATCGCCCAGTCTGCAGCTCACCATCAGATCGTACGAATGTTATAACAGTGGCCTCGGGCAGTTACGGTAGGCTGAAGCGATTACAGTACCCTAGGCCTACCGAACCTTATTAAAAAGTGTGTAAAAAGAGTAAAATGAAGAAAGAGATCGAGACAAAAAATGAATACATTAATTTGTATAGTTGGAACAGTTCTTTGTGATGTGGCGAATGTGAAAGTGAACTAGGAGTGATAGGGTAACAACTGGACCACGTGTCAGCTAAGTAACAAATATATTTTGTTATCTCATAAATATGGTTGTAATAATATTCACAACAATAAGAAGAAATTAAGATTTTGTTTAATACAATAAAATATGATTTGCTCATGAAACTTTGCGTATAGAATTTTTGTGTTTTATAACTTTTTGTAGTGTCTTATAAAAAGAAAAAAAGAAAGAAATTATAGTTTTTTGGTTAAAATAAAACAAGATTGTCATCATAATAATGTGTTAGACTAATTATTACGACTGAACCTTAACCTATTCTGTACCAAGAGCTTGTCTAAACGAATCTGGAAGAGTTTTTTATATAGGGGATTTAATTATCTAAATTATTTCTTTTGGGAAGAGTGTAATTGGTTTCGATATTTACTCCTTAAAATATCATGGCGACCTTGATGAGGGCTTTGGGATCTTCTGGTTGTTTTTTAAGTCGTAAAGAAGATCGCAGTAAACGGGGAAAGTAGTTTCTTCTCTTCTTGTGTCTTTATTTGTAAAGTTACAGTCCGTGGGGTGTGTTATGTTCGAATAATGCAGGTGATTTGAATTGTGTCTGTTCGTTTACGATGTCGTTTTATGTGTTTTCGTGTGTTTGTATATTTCCAATTGTTCTAGTGTGTCTAGTTATCGGCCTTTTTGTGTGTATGTGTAGAATGCCCATGTTATTGTCGATGTTTTTGTATGTGTAGTTTGCTTCAATGAGGTGGTTTGCAAAGGTGGATTCTGTAGTGGAGTGTAGTGCCTTTGTGTGTTAAATGTATCTCTGTTTGAAGCTATGTCCTGTCTGGCCTATATAGAATTTGTTGCAATCTGAGCAATTTAGTTTGTAAACACCAGGTAAATCAAATTTGTTTTGTGCTTAGTGCGTATGTTTTGATAGTGTGTGTTCTGTTTTGTTAGTAGTTTTGTATGCGATTCTGAATCCTGGTTTTTTGAATTTGTGGGCTATTTTTTCAGTTTGGTTGTTGACATGTGTTAGTGTTATGAATTTGTTTTCTGTCTTTGTCTGTTGTTATAAAATCCATCAGTTCTATCAGAAAAGATGGTGAATACCATCCTCGTATTCACACAGCAACATTGCAGAAATTTATGACACCAAATTAGAAAGAGAGATGTGGGACGCCTGTGAAAGTTTTCCAGATGTGAAAGCAGAACAGGCTTGAAGACAAGTCTGCAATATTGTGCCGGTGTTTGCACAAGCCGGCGTTCGAAGAAATGCAATCCTAGTTTTCGTTTTCGGATAAGTGTCGAAGCATTAGTTGGCAAGCGAAATTTCGGTGGCACTGTTTCGACGGTGAACACTATCTAGTGGCGAAGTTTAGGTTTCGTTGTGAGGGCTGGCAAACTGCGCAGTTCCAGCCTTGTCCTCACTGAATAAACAGCTCAGCTGTCTTCCCTCAGTGGCAGATTTTTGTGTGTAGTCTTCCTCATCTTTATGGCAGGCTAATTGCTTAAGACTCACCGGGTTCTCGCCCTAGAACGGAGATCTGGCCACAGCTTGGTGTACTGCCACCTTCACCAGCTATGAACCACCAAAGAAAACTTCGTCTGTGCCGAGGAGGAGCTAGCTGCAGCCAACAGAGATGTGAAACCGCCACTTCATATGAGGTGATATAAACTCTTTTTTTAATTTTTTATCCTGGCCCGCGGAACATCACATGTGAGGAGTTTGTGCTATAACAGTTTACTTATTCAGCAAGATGGTTAAATCGAGGGTGTGTCGGCGAGACAATTTCTATGTAAATTATTCATGATAATACCGTACAATCACTGTAATTGTGAGCTGCACTGTGGGAGGGTCCCAGAGCTGTTTTCGTAGATATTATGGGTGCAAACGTTGTAAGGGTAAATTTTTTTCAAAATTTAAGTACAAAGGTATGATTTTCTGGATTCCAAACTGGCTGGTTCGGATCTCTTTCTTGGATTATTACTGGGGTTTTACAATTAATTATTTTTCCTGTATGTAAGGGATGGGGTATTTTTTTTTTTTTTTTTAATTCTGTTTCCGGCTGTTATTTTATATATGGGTTCTCTGTTCACTTGTTAGGCACCTGTTGGTGCCATTTCATGCAGGTTTTCTACGTGTCATATTTTGTCAGGTCAGGCCTGTTCTGGTACACTCCTACAGCCGCACGTATACAGCATGTTTTTATTTTATATATGCACAGATGGCTGAAATTAATTTTTTATTTCTTTAAGGACTATATATATATTTAATATTTTGAGATTATCAATTTTGCATGGAATGAAATATACAGGCGGTACTTATTTTTGTAACTTAGATTTTCTGGCCATTACTGGCTAAACTAGTTTTGTTAATTTTTGGATATTATTAAATCCTTATGATTAAATAATGACTAATAACTAATAATGAATAATAATGATTAATAATGACTATTTAAGTATATAATTAAATGAATGAATAATTTCTAAACATTTAACCTTCTTATGACAGATTTTTAGAAGTGTTCTGTGCATTATATGAATCAACTAGTTTCACATTTTGCCTATCATTATAGCAAGATTACTTACCACTATATTTTTTTAATTACCAGCCATTACAAATGTTTTCTCAAGTTATAATGTATATTGTATTTGAGAAAGAATTGTTACTGTCCTTATTCTGTCTGCTGACATTATAAAAATGTAAAAGGGGTTGCGGTTGGTGATGACATTAGTTTCCATTTAGTTGGATAGATAATGGCGGGTTACAGTTATTTAATATTCACATATCCGGGGAGATGAAGGTATTATATACCGGCGGTCCATGAGGCTTTTGAATAGTATGGCGTGTTGAGTTGTAACAGTAAATTTGGGGAAATTAATTGTGATATTATTTGTTATGTGTTTGGGGTAGAGTGCAAATATATATACACGGATACTTTTATAATGTCAAAAGAAAAATTTGTTGAGTCATGATCATGATAGCTTGTAGTGAGGAGAATATATATATATCTGAATAGATGTATTATGTTACACTTAGGTTTTTGGTCAATGTGTATGAACAGGGAATATATATATATACTTTAATATATATATATATATATATATATATATAACTTTAATATTTATAACTAAATTTACCTCAAGATATACTTTTTTCCTATTAGGAACATGTTTCGAGAGTTCCTGTACTCTCATCTTCAGCCTTCGCCATCTTGTTTCTGGTGAAGTATTTGTGTGTTGGCTTCTGGATGTTATTAAGGTAGTTTGTTGGTCTTTGGTCTTTTAAAGTTGCATTATTGTGTGTGGTTGTGGTATCTGTTTTTGTATACAACACAACCACACACAATAATGCAACTTTAAAAGACCAAAGACCAACAAACTACCTTAATAACATCCAGAAGCCAACACACAAATACTTCACCAGAAACAAGATGGCGAAGGCTGAAGATGAGAGTACAGGAACTCTCGAAACATGTTCCTAATAGGAAAAAAGTATATCTTGAGGTAAATTTAGTTATAAATATTAAAGTATTATATACATCAAGAAACGGACTGTAGCAGAAAGTGATTGAAATATATATATGTGTGTGTGTGTGTGTGTGTGTGTGTGTGTGTGTGTGTGTGTAATTATATGATTTTGGGACATTCAGGGGGATGCATGTAACTTCATATTTTAATAAAAGCTGTTATTGTTGAATACCAGAGAGTTTAATTGCAAGCCCCGTCTCACTGGACCCAGTGCATTTTTTGGCTTCTCTAGGCCTTCTGCCTAGTTTTAAATATCTTGTGGCCCCTCTTAAAAAAAAAAAGAAAAAATATGAGTATTTTATAAGGTATTAAAAAATTTTAAAGAGGGGTTACATTTGGTAGCAGAGCGTGGTTGTATCTAGGGTTCTACCCTTGGGTCTTTGGGTGTGACGAGGCTTGCAAACTCGGAAAACATTTGGGGCAAAATGAAACTTCAAAAATCAAAGAGATTAACACATAGGTCAATGTTATATCATGTTTATTGGTTTATTGTTTTATATGTGTAATGTCAATGTATAATTGTTAGCTTGTTTAACTTGTGAGTCTGATCGCACCACGGGGCAGGTATTCGTAGTTAGAAAATTTTGAGATATTGAACTGCTGGGGGTCTTAAGCGTTGCCTGGGGGATAGAATATATTAGTAATTCGAGGTCGAATTATAGCGTGTGGGATTAGCAGGATGCGGTATGGCCGGTAGAATCGGAAGTCGGTACCGTCACCGACTTAATTCATGTATTGAGAATTTTCGGGATTTAATGCCGATTTATGGTTGTTAGCTACGTGTTGGTGAGATGTTGCATGTCGTGATTGGTGTTAGGTGTTGTGTATGTTATGTACATGTTAGTTGTTGCTTGTTCTCTTCGGTGGTGTCAACGAAGTTGGTTCAGGAGTGGGCCAGGTCTCCGCAGCGCTAGGGAACCCGGGGGTCTGTTCGAAGGAAGGATCAGTACTCGAAGTTTTCCGATTTGATTTCTTGTTACTTATTGTTGTGTGTTTTGTGGGTGTAATATTATTCGAGCGGTTTAGGGATGAGTGGAATTAATCCAGACCTGTTTCTCAAGCACGAGCTCGAGTTCGAGATTAAGTCGCGGGGTGGGAGGCCCCAAGGGGATGTCGCTTCCTTGAGGAAGCAGCTAAGGGACGCCCTCTCCTCCGGAGGAGCGACGTCCATTGTTAAAGTTACCGATGTGACGTCGGAAATAGAACTGTGCCAGGAGAAGTGGGGGGAGTTGCGGGAGGTGAGTCGGCCCCATCCAGCCTGAGGGCGAGGCAGAGAGTGCGGCAGTGAGTGGAACACCTACAACACCGACTCGAGAACTTGTCCGCCCAGACAACTATCGCCGAAGTCAGCGCTATACTGAAGTTGCTTTTGGACCAGGTGGCGAAGGCATTGCGGAATTTTGAGCCAGGGCAATCTCACCCTCCCGTGAACTCTCCTCAGCCTCCTGAGTTGGACATGGGGCAGACGCCGAGTCCGCCGGCTCAGTTGCCTGCTTTCTCGGGCGGGTTAGGCGTTTCGTATAATAAATTACCTAATCCCCTTTCCACAATTATCCAGCAGCTACCGGTCGTAGATGGCCAGGATGTGGACAAACTGATGTTGTTTTTTAAGATCTTGTTCTACCTGTCTGAGTTCCCGGGCATGTCAGACTGCACTCTCCTTGAGCTCGTGTATCCCTACTGTCGTGGGTCCATGGCTGAGCGGGTCGCACAGACTATACGATGTGGCGGCAGTGTGACGTCTTTCCATCGGGGGGTGTTGGACGCATGCGTGCCTGGCAGATTGCGGGAGCAGCTGCAACATCGACATTGTTATCGGGCACAAGCACACGGGGAGAGTTTCGCTGAGTTTGTGCTCAGCATCCGTGAATCTGTAAGAATCCTAGGGTTGGGACTGCCTGAAGAGGAGGTCGTACAAATGATTTTCAAAGGGGTCACTCCTCAGGAGAGGTCACATTTAATTTTTGCCGAGCGGCCGCGCAGTTTTGAAGATCTGAACAAGCTGTGTGTGTTATCCTGGGCCATACAGGCGAATGATGAGTCCCGCGGGCCCGTAAGGGCTAGTCAGGGCGAGTTTTGAGCGGCGGAGCGACGTGCAGTTCAGTCCCAACCCTGATCGGAAAGAACCGCCGGCGATCGAGGCGGACTTTTGAGAGGTGTAGTTTGTTTTCGCTGTAGAAGACAGGGGCATGTTCCCCGCAATTGTCCGGAGGGTGGTCTGCGTCCGACGCTTCCCCCGAGGGTCCGGTCTTCAAAAAACTGAATAGCCAGGGGAAGACAGGTCGGAGGTTGTCTTCCTGTCGCACTAAGTCTTTTCTGTGTCCTATTACCTCCAGGCCAAGGATAGGTCCTGACTCTTCTGACATCAAGGTCCTCGCTACTGTCCCGCAACAGGCTTCTATATGCCCCTTCCTGTCGCTCGAGGTAAAAGGGGGTCAGCTCAGAGCGTTAGTTGACTCTGGTTCAGCCCGATCTATTATCTCATCTCGAGTGTGTGCGGACCTTGAGAAGCAGGGCTTAATAAAAAGGTCGGATCGGTCGTCCGTAGTATGCTGGAGTGCGTCACGGAAAATCCTGCCCATCTCCCGGGTGATTTCCTGTAAGTTCAAAATCGACGGTTTTTCTTGGGTGTGGCCTTTTCTAGTTTATCCGGCTCTGGGAGTTGATTGTATCATTGGTGCAGATTTCATCGCTAAAAGTGGTCTCGTGTTGGACATCCATGGGCACCAATGTTATTTCAAGTTTAATCGGGGAGTCGATATTCCGTTCCTTGGATACCAGGGAGCCAAGGGAGGTATCCAAGAGGTGGCTTGTCCCGATTCTGCACGAGACCATCTCACTCCGTCCCAGCAGAAGGCCTTAGACCAACTGTGTGAGGAATTTCCCTCGGTGTTAACTCCTACCTTGGGACTCACACATTTATTGGAGTACAAAATTCGTCTCACTGACTCCAAAATAGTGAGGTCACATCCTTATAAATTCGCCCCTCCGAAAATGGCCGTTCTAAGGGAGAAGGTTCAAGAGCTGTTAGAGCAAGGGGTCATTGAACCTTCCAATTCAAGTTATGCTAGTCCAGCGTTTCTGGTACCTAAGCCTGGGGGTAAGCACCGCATGGTGATTGATTACAGAAAATTAAATGCAAACATTGAAGTGCATTCGGTTCCCCTTCCGGATCTCCACTCAGCTTTTGACTGGTTTAGTGAGGCCAAGTACTTCACCGTAATTGACATCAATGCTGCATATCACCAGATCCCTTTATCCAAGGAAAGCAGACCTTACACGGCGTTCTGTGTGCCGTGGAATTTATATCAGTATACTCGAGTTCCTATGGGTCTGGCAGTGGACGCCCAAACCCTCACGCGTCTACTCGACCGGGTATTTCAGGATGTTAAATTTAAATTCATTTTCAATTACTTAGATGACTTGCTAGTGTACAGCAAGACGTATGAAGAACACCTATGTCATCTAAGGGAGGTGATGTGCAGATTGAGGAGCGCGGGCCTCATGTTTAATCCTGAGAAAGTGCGGTTCGCACAGCAGAGTATTTCATTTTTAGGGCATCTGGTCTCACACCGTGGTGTCACAGTGGACCCTGAAAGGACACATGGCATCCGGGACTTTCCGCCTCCTAGGAATGCCAAAGGCATCGCTAGGTTTGTCGGCATGGTAAATTTCTACAGGAGGTTTATTCTGAATGCAGCAGAGATAGCTGCACCACTAAATGAATTGAGAAAGAAGGGGGCCAAATTTGTGTGGGGTGAGAGTCAGCAGAAGGCCTTTGAGACCTTGAAGGAAGCTATCATCTCCCCACCGGTGCTACGGATGCCAGATTTTTCTCAACCATTCATCCTGCAGATGAACGCGAGTTCGGTGGCGCTCGGGGCGGTTCTGTCCCAAGTCGTTGATGGTGCTAGGCAGCCTGTGGCTTTTATTTCCCGAATGTTGACCCAGCAGGAAAGAAAGTCTTCCGTGTATGAGCTAGAGTGTTTAGCTGTTGTGTACGCTCTAGATAAGTTCAGGCATTTTCTGGAACATGCTGAGTTCCTGCTCGAGACCGACAATCAGGCTCTCTCTTGGCTTCTTGCTCATCCCCGGCAACTGGGTAAAATTGGTAGATGGGTCGTCAAGATCTCATCCTTCAAGTTCAAGGTGCAACACATTAGGGGAACTCAAAATGTGGTTGCAGATGCTTTGTCACGCATGTTTTCCCAGCCCAGTGAAGTCCAATCTGAGCAACCCTGTTCTGTTCTGCTAGACTTTCCGTTAGCCTTCACTGATGTGTTACCCCATCAGTTAAACGACGAAGTGCTGGGTCCAGTCATCCACAATATCAAGGAGGGTAACGTACAGGCCCCTTATTTCTTGTCCAAGGGAGTCCTCTGTTGTAGAGAGAGAAAAGGACGTGCACCTAAAATCGTGCTGCCTAGCAAATTAGTGCCCATGGTCTTCAGCTATTACCATGATTCCCCAGTAGGAATGAGGCCACAAGGGAATTTCGAAGACCATTTCCAGTGTTAGGAAACATTTTATCTGGAAGGGCATGGATAGGGACATAGCGACAAGGGTTAAGAGCTGTCATCTTTGTGGCTTGAGCAAGCCTGCCCAGAACACCAAACTAGGGTTGTTATCATCTGAGGTGGCGAGCAGACCAGTGGAAAAGTTGTTCATTGACTACGTGGGACCTCTCCCGCGTAGCAAGTCAGGTAATTCTTACCTGCTTGTTTGTGTGGATGCTTTTTCGAAGTTTGCCTGGCTATTGCCCTTACGGCAGGCAACGGCTCGTTTGACCATAAGCGCGCTCCAGAATCACATTTTTCAGCATTTCGGTCTTCCGACCATCATTGTCTCTGACAATGGTCCCCAGTTCATTTCGGGTGAGTTCAGACGGATGTGTTTCGCCAGTGGGATCAAACATGTAACCACTTCTCCTTATTACCCACAGCCGTCCCATGCGGAGAGATTCAATAGGAATCTCAGGTCCGCACTCATTGCTTATCATGCTGAGCAACAGACCACCTGGGACCAGAATCTGAAGTGGTTAGAGCTAGCCTTTAATATGGCCCTACATGATAGTCATCAGGCCGTTCCCTTTGAAATTATGTTTGGATTCTCGCCCGCACTCCCGTTGACTAACTTGTTTGTAGAACATTGAGGATCTTCTACCACGGGAGCCAGATAATGGAACAGCAGAGAGGTGGAAGGAGGCTCGGAAGAATTTGCTGCGAGCACACGAGCGGGTCTGTCGACGATATAATCAGGGGCGAATTCCGAACCCCTTTCAGACCGGAGACTGGGTCTACTGTCAAAGCCATCCGATCAGCTCAGCTGTGGACAAGAGAGCCACTAAATTATGCTATTGCTGGTCGGGGCCATATCGTATCCTGGGGTTCGCGTCGCCGGTGATGGCCCGGTTGGGTGAACCGGGAAGTGATTCCAAGGAAATCACTACACAAATTTCCAAGCTGAAGCTCTGTCGGAAAGGGTAGACGGGCTGATGTAGGGAAGGGGGGGCGAAAATTGGTGGTCTCCAGGTATATGGGGGGACCCTGTCACTGTGAAGGGGTGTGCTCTGGGGGTGTGCAAGAGAATTTAAGGTAGCGGGTAGATGTTCCCCACGGTCCCGGTGGCGTTCGTCTACTTCAGGGATGCGCCCCTGCCTGCGCGAGCCTTGGTTTTCTCCGTTCTTCCTTATTTCTGGAGGGAGCCATGTCCTTACCTTTCGTTCCAGGTCTTGACCTTTCAACGATCCTTGCCCTTTTCTTCTTCCAGATTTTCCTAACCTTCCTCTTAGAAAAACATAAAATATCAAAAAAAAATTCAAAAAAAGTTAGAAAAGGAATATAAAATAAAAAAAGAAAGGAGTTGGAGGAGTGAAACCTATCGAGTGGGCGAGGTCGGTTGTGAACTTCGTGCACTCGATACGTTTTGGCATACCCTTGGATTATAGTTTCATGGAGACCATCATTTCCCCTCCCCTTTAGTCCTGTCCACGATCTAAATCGTGTCCTGTGGACTGTATCGTGGAGATAATGTTGTTGTTTTGTTTCTGGGTTAGACCCTCCGGGGTAAATATAGGGCATGTGGCCCTGTTAAGGTAGCATTGGTGTCTCAAGCGTGAGTGGACAAGCCTCAGGAGGTCAGAACTCAGGGAGCTCCTGTACTTTTCTTTCTTCTTTTCTTCTCTCTCCCTTCTTGCTGTGGGTTGGCCCTGATCAGGTCAACGTGCAGTGCCAGCACACTTACGCACTACACGTCTTCTTTCTGCTCTTTCGTTTTCCTTCTGGGCATCTGTTCTCCTGGGAGCGAGGTCTGCTCTGAACACCAATGAATACCAGTGTTTTAATGGACGGTTAGGGGTACACTGCAGGGTACCCCCCTGAATTCAAGTGTGGGGCAACCTGGTTGCCCTTTTGGGGTGGGGGTGTATCGGTGTTTGCACAAGCCGGCGTTCGAAGAAATGCAATCCTAGTTTTCGGTTTCGGATAAGTGTCGAAGCATTAGTTGGCAAGCGAAATTTCGGTGGCACTGTTTCGACGGTGAATGCTATCTAGTGGTGAAGTTTAGGTTTCGTTGTGAGGGCTGGCAAACTGCGCAGTTCCAGCCTTGTCCTCACTGAATAAACAGCTCAGCTGTCTTCCCTCGGTGGCAGATTTTTGTGTGTAGTCTTCCTCATCTTTATGGCAGGCTAATTGCTTAAGACTCACCGGGTTCTCGCCCTAGAACGGAGATCTGGCCACAGCTTGGTGTACTGCCACCTTCACCAGCTATGAACCACCAAAGAAAAACTTCGTCTGTGCCGAGGAGGAGCTAGCTGCAGCCAACAGAGATGTGAAACCGCAGCTTCATATGAGGTGATATAAACTCTTTTTTTTATTTTTTATCCTGGCCTGCGGAACATCACATGTGAGGAGTTTGTGCTATAACAGTTTACTTATTCAGCAAGATGGTTAAATCGAGGGTGTGTCGGCGAGACAATTTCTATGTAAATTATTCATGATAATACCGTACAATCACTGTAATTGTGAGCTGCACTGTGGGAGGGTCCCAGAGCTGTTTTCGTAGATATTATGGGTGCAAACGTTGTAAGGGTAAATTTTTTTCAAAATTTAAGTACAAAGGTATGATTTTCTGGATTCCAAACTGGCTGGTTCGGATCTCTTTCTTGGATTATTACTGGGGTTTTACAATTAATTATTTTTCCTGTATGTAAGGGATGGGGTATTTTTTTTTTTTTTTTAATTCTGTTTCCGGCTGTTATTTTATATATGGGTTCTCTGTTCACTTGTTAGGCACCTGTTGGTGCCATTTCATGCAGGTTTTCTACGTGTCATATTTTGTCAGGTCAGGCCTGTTCTGGTACACTCCTACAGCCGCACGTATACAGCATGTTTTTATTTTATATATGCACAGATGGCTGAAATTAATTTTTTATTTCTTTAAGGACTATATATATATTTAATATTTTGAGATTATCAATTTTGCATGGAATGAAATATACAGGCGGTACTTATTTTTGTAACTTAGATTTTCTGGCCATTACTGGCTAAACTAGTTTTGTTAATTTTTGGATATTATTAAATCCTTATGATTAAATAATGACTAATAACTAATAATGAATAATAATGATTAATAATGACTATTTAAGTATATAATTAAATGAATGAATAATTTCTAAACATTTAACCTTCTTATGACAGATTTTTAGAAGTGTTCTGTGCATTATATGAATCAACTAGTTTCACATTTTGCCTATCATTATAGCAAGATTACTTACCATTATATTTTTTTAATTACCAGCCATTACAAATGTTTTCTCAAGTTATAATGTATATTGTATTTGAGAAAGAATTGTTACTGTCCTTATTCTGTCTGCTGACATTATAAAAATGTAAAAGGGGTTGCGGTTGGTGATGACATTAGTTTCCATTTAGTTGGATAGATAATGGCGGGTTCCAGTTATTTAATATTCACATATCCGGGGAGATGAAGGTATTATATACCGGCGGTCCATGAGGCTTTTGAATAGTATGGCGTGTTGAGTTGTAACTGTGATTTGGGGAAATTAATTGTGATATTATTTGTTGTTATGTGTTTGGGGTAGAGTGCAAATATATATACAAGGATACTTTTATAATGTCAAAAGAAAAATTTGTTGAGTCATGATCATGATAGCCTGTAGTGAGGAGAATATATATATATCTGAATAGATGTATTACGTTACACTTAGGTTTTTGGTCAATGTGTATGAACAGGGAATATATATATATGTATAATTATATGATTTTGGGACATTCGGGGGGATGCATGTAACTTCATATTTTAATAAAAGCTGTTATTGTTGAATACCAGAAAGTTTAATTGCAAGCCCCGTCTCACTGGACCCAGCGCATTTTTTGGCTTCTCTAGGCATTCTGCCTAGTTTTAAATATCTTGTGGCCCCTCTTAAAAAAAAAATTTTTTTTTAAGAGAATTTTATAAGGTATTAAAAAATGTTAAAGAGGGGTTACAATATGAGAAGACGAGAAGATAAAAATAATGTTATTCATAAATAAAGACTGGCACGTGTTCACTCGAGTGAGTACATT
Organism: Magicicada septendecula; assembly: GCA_034769895.1. Lineage (NCBI taxonomy): Eukaryota > Metazoa > Arthropoda > Insecta > Hemiptera > Cicadidae > Magicicada > Magicicada septendecula. Next base: position 61,834,663 of record CM068371.1, on the reverse strand, counting down.
ATCTCTGCAGTGATAAGGTGGTCTAAGTTATATATATCATACATACACTACTATACACAGACATATTATTACTAGATATAATTAGTTTACATACACAAGAAGCAAAGTAAACATTTTTATCTATTAAGTATATTATATAGTACAAATTGTCTAGTCTATATGTACACAATGTGGTTAGGCAACAATGCTTTTAATATAACAGTTTTAGACTGTTTACTACACAACATGAATAGACACTTTTAATATAAGTGCAGACAATACAATTCTAGCTTAAAAAAAAGCATTAAAAAATATACAGATGTAAGACATTTAAAGTCATTATCTCTATATCCAACTACTAGACATAACAACACTGTACACATTTTATTTATATAGGAATTATTGGTTAATGCTATGTACACATAAATCTCCTAGTTTCTATTACAGTATTTACATTCTTTCACAAACATACAGCAATAAAATCTGTTTAATGACTAGCATAAGACAGAGTACCACTACGAAGATAATCCACACTACTCCTCTTCATCTGGTGCAGTCTTCTTATTTGTAGACAAACCTACAACTAAACCCGCTACAAAGTGCAAAGTGAGTCAGTTGTGCAATATTTGTAGTAGTGAAGGTGAACTATGCACTCTGTTCTACTACTCCTCAGATATGCCATGACAGCACCGCTACACCACTGCGCATGCTAAATATTTTTACCTTTGTGTTCAATATTTGTAATATTAATTTTCATCAGAATTTCCTTAATGTTCACTTTGTGTACTTAAAAATGGTCTATTAAAAGTTTCTTATTATAAGCAATTGGTTCTGTGTATATTTTAAAAGATATGCAGTTAATTCACTATAAACAACCGTCTGCTTCATCTGTATACGGAATTAATCTTACATATTTATATACAGCATTGAATAAATTGCCCTTTTCACAGTTTTTGTTTAATCTTTACTCTCTATTTATCCTTATGAATGTTGAGGACATCGAGCTGCAGCTGTCATTCAACATCTATCCGGATTTTTTATTTATACATGTGATGCTTGCTTTTATATGTGATGAACGATAAATTAACTAAACACTGTATTGCTGGGTTCCTTCACAGTATTATCTTAAAAAATATATTACCCTCTTATCCAATGTTATATATATTTTGTTTCACAAAGGTAGTACTGTCTTCAGTCTTCATCGTTTCATGATGTTCCTTTATACATTTCAATTTGTCTCATGTATTCAAACATAATCTACCAGAGTTATATTCTCATACATACCAGATGATTCATCATACATATATAAAAGTTCATGATACGCTATTTATCTCAATCATTTGACTCTTTATTACATACTATGTCAGTAATCCTGTAGAATATACCGGTAATCATTTTGTATTTTATTATAAGAATTAATAATTATTTATTTGTTTATTAACTCTGTGTTAATTATGTCTGCCTTTTGCACAAATCAGACCATAATTCACCCTTACGGATGAACGTATAAGCTCTTCATAATTTAAAATGTATAGAATATTATAATTTAAAAAGACAACTTTTAATCTTCAAAAACCTAAAATTAACCTATAAAACATTTTTATATTTTTTGGAATTGTTTTTTAATTTTAAAATATGCTGTGAAAATATATCTCCAAACAGGTCTGCGTTTACATAAAATTTTATGTAACAATAATATATTTTAAATGAAAATTGCATACAAACTTGAAATAATAACACAACAGTATTTAGCATGCATGTTCGTTTACATATGTCATTTATTTTTAGGTTTCTGTACATTTATGGCTTTGGATTTATAAGACTTAAATAAACTATGTAATGTAATACGTAATAATTAATCAATTAATTAAATAAATATGTAATACTTAATGAAGTAACTTTGCGTGTGTGTGTGTGTGTGTGTGTGTGTGTGTGTGTGTGTGTGTGTGTGTGTGTGTGTGTGTGTGTGTGTGTGTGTGTAATTCATACTTAATCAAATTCATACTAAAACATTAATTTTTGTAATTCTCATTCATCTATCAAACAATTCAATAGTAACAAATACTTTCTATTTAGTAAATTACTAAATTTCAGACAAAATTGGATAACTGCTTGTATAACTTTCTGCGTATATTAGTTCACTGTTTACTCATACCAGTTTTGTATCAATGTGTAGGCTCTGTACAGAACATCAACATTCAATCTGAAACAGTGTTTTTAATGAAAAACAAACGATATAATACACAAAGACTTTAATAAAAACTATTTTCTTGTTCCAGCTCTAACCACTTCACTTTCAATGTGGATGGAGAAGATAAATATTCGTGTGTTACGTATCCTTATTTGTTCTCAAGTCATTATGCCTAATAAATATTGTATCCATCATTTCTGTACGCATCATTATAGCTCACAAATATCCACTGTTAGTGAGACCACATCGATACTGTTTCTATCACTTTAGTTTTCTATTCTTAATATTCTAGATTTAAGTTTTGACAACAGCTTGCTATAATTTTGTCTCCACTCTGCTCACATCACATTCCATTGACCGTAACTATATTTGACCTATAATCACACTCACTGCATTATGAAAGATTATGTTCCCATGTGTATGAAGCAACGTCTTTTGATAATAAACTTTTTAATTTGTAGTTTCATACTTATTTTCCTCTTCTCTGTTTACTCTAATTATCATATATTTTCAAGTCTCTATATTGTTTCTTAAATTTGACGAATTATTATTATTTTGTGTGGCAAATCATCTTTTAAAATATGGAAATGCTTGTTATCTACAGTGCAGGTATCGTCTTCATTTCTGATACACAGCATCTTTACTTCTTCTATTTAAATATTTATTTTGTCTTACAAGTCTTGAAGTTTTAGATTACAAATGATTTATAAGATCACAAAACAAAATTTAATGTGTTCATAAATAAGTTCATGGTGACTCATGAAAAAAACACTACTGGTACTTCACTTTCAAATTATAGTTACACAGGACTAATTACTTGTTACATGTATTAAAATACGCAGTAGCATAAAGACTTAACAAAGTGGTAGTGCTTTATGTGACCAAACAGATATACTGTATATAAACACACACACACACACACACATACACACACACACACACACACACACACACACACACACACACACACACAATTTAACCTCTGATTATATAATGGTGATGCTGATATTACACAAGTAATTTAACAACTTCCAAATATACATTAATGGTCACAGACTCTCTTGCACATGTTTTGCCTGACATATGCATCATCAACAATCTTAAATATTTATTTCTCATTGCCCATTTTTCAGTCTTACATAAATGTGTAAAATTTCTGATTTTGACAACTACACAATGAAGAACAAATATATCAGACTGCTTACAATAGCTTGAAATCAGAGCAGTCCACTGTGCCTATTGCTGTTATTATTAGTGATTTGGAAGTTGATTAAATATAATCATAGCCATATAAAACTCTAAAACACACACACATACACAAAGGTAATAATGGAGTTTGAAAACTTAACTATTACAATTTTAGCACAAAACATTAAACCAGAATCAGTAGTCACATAATTACAGACAATACACAAAAGAAATTTGAAGAAAGTCAAACGAGCTGATACAGACTGGACACAAATTTATTAAAACCAGAGCACTATTTATAGTGCACACATTCAAGAGACTAAAGCATAAAACATGCTTTAGTAAGAAAGACAAGTTTATTCAGCAGAACAGAACAGTAACACAAGTTTATGTACATAACCAACACCTGGTTCAAGCTACACAAACAGACGGTGCAATGCTGTTAATCGGTACAACTGGTTAATGTTTTATATATACATAATTACAATGTATGTTAAATACGTATGTATTTTTTATTTATAAAAAATAAAACAAAAATGAAATACTTCTTGAAAAAAAAACAACAAGAAAACTTGTCCTACAATATTAATTGACATTTAAAATATAAACAAATTCTAATTATGAGACTTTGATGTTAATACAAAAATTAAAATTTACTGTCATTCCTAAAAGCAAAAAATCCACATTTTACAAAGTAAAAAAATCAACATTCATTAGCTTTCAAAAATTTCTCTTTCTCCAGAGGATTTTCTATAACAGTCAACACAAACTGAAGCTTGAGATTCTCTGGAATGGTTGAACAGTAAAAAATTGGAAAAATTGATAATGTTTCTGGTAAGTTGGCAATGTGAATATTTAGCCCTGTAAAAAGCTCCCAGTTTATAGCGGCAAAGCAGAACAGGTAACTAACGCATACACCTGCACCGAAAATGAATGTGTTGACAAATAATTGTGGTTACCAGCTCGTGACGCTGTGGGACGAATACGACGACCCACGACCACTCCTTGCTGCGATCCTGACCTCAACAGACCTTCACATTATACAATAAAAACATGTATATACAAACAAATTTACAGACTTCTCTGAAAAAAAAACCACAAACAAAAAATAACAAAATAAAAGAGATATACAATTCCAGTGAACAAGGTGCTGTCTAGGAATGAACTATGGCGTGTGTAGCAGCTGTGATAATGATGTCAAATGACGATGAATGTTTGTTTTTTTGTACAGTACAGTGAAAGCCACAACATTAAATTCAAATTGCTTATTTACACACTTCTGTAATGTCTGGCTTTCACTGTATATAAAATAATATGAAAAGAAAAAAAGTAAACAGAAAAAATGTGTTACTGCATTCTATGTGATGTTCTACGATAAATCAATGAGACAAATGAATGTAACAATACTGATATTGTGTGAGAGAGAGAGAGTGATCTGTGAATGCCATAACAGAAGCAAAGCACTGAGACAACAATAAAGAGTGACAGCTGTTACGCTACATGTGTGATGTGATCTTGGCGTTGATGAGGAAACAACAGAATGCCGAGGTGTTGTGAGTGGAAGCCAAGGTGGGCCGATGTAGCTAGAGCAGCGACGATGTACTACAGCCCCATATGGGGGCGGTGAAAACACTGGAAATGAATCATCGATTGACGGTGCTCTGTGCAGTAGTTCTGACGTTGGAGGTGAACCGAACGACATCCTCTGCGGTTCCAGGTAGCCTTCCAGGGATACAGTCATGATGGCGGATGTGGGTGTGGGAGCTTGTAAGAGTGAACCTGCTTTAGGCGTGGTGGGTGGTTCATCTTCAACAGGAGTATGGAAACCCTGTGGTGAAACAGGGGAGGATATTTCAGGTGAGGAATCGTGTGCCAAGGGAGCAGTTGCTGCTTTAAAATCAGTATTTCATTAGCTTACTCTTCATCTTAAATATCAACTAACTTGTGTATTAATTTTTACTTCAGAATTATTTAATTTAAAACACAGACTCATAGGATTTAATGCAGTTACTCCTATAAACTGATAAAAATGACTTGTAAAAGCTCAAAATCAACATTAATGTCAATTAAAAGCTTACTTTTTAAATTTGTGTAAAATAATTATAGACACTATTTTATCTTTCCTAACAAGACACTCAAAACAGCTGATATCAAATTATTACATCATCCAATTAGTCTACAGCGTGTCAAATAAATACACTTTATAAGATTATTAAAAGTAAACACACAAAATTAATTTTCACTCTGATTTGGTTATCCAGGTGTTGTTGGATGTTTCTTCAACAAGCATTTTAGCTGTATTTGAAGTAGTCCTATATTCATGTTCTTAAACGTTATTAGCTGGGCTGTTAGGCCGTGGTCCACAGTTGTAGCCCCACCATTGGAGGCTAGAAGCTTGCCGGATACTGTGCCAATCTTAGACACTGATGATCGCTTCCAATGGTGGGGCTACAGCTGTAGACCATGGCCTAACAGCCCAGCTAATAATAGCAATTTCAACAGTCTTATTTAGTTGCCACTGACTTCTGTCGCCAAGATAAACACTGAATGACATTATCCAAATACTAGGTCATATCCAAATGCCAGACTAAAGGAAAATCCAACAACAACTAGAAAATTCAAGCAAAGTGAAGGTTAAAGTCTAATCATAAAGAACTAAGAGTAAAACAATATTGTAAATGTAAAATCAAAAATACTTTTTCCATTAAAAAAGAAGTCATCCTCCACAAGCACAATCCTCTAAGGAAAATAAACCAACTGGTTGTAAGTAAAATATGCACCTACAAACTTGTGCAATGAAAAGTGAACACAAAAACACCTTCTCTGAAAAAATTCCACCTCAGGAAAGGTTAATTCAAACCTACTCCTTGTCACCTTACACACACACATATATATTCCAACACCTCAAAGACACAAATTGCAATGTACAATTAATTATTTTTCTCACCAACGTAATGGCTGGAAGGCTCCTTATAGCTGGGGCCCTGAATCTTCTGCTGTGATGCCTTGATACGATCCATTTTGTACTTTATCTTTTCCAGTATCTTTCGCTCTGTCTCCTGTTGTTCCTGTATCTGTTTTTGGCTCAGTTCTTCAATTAATTCTGCACCCCTAAAAGTTTTATATTAAGTGTAAAAAAAAACATTTCTTCAGTTACACACTACTATGATAGATATTTAAACCAAGCATGTCTTAGACAATAAAGTATTACAGACGTGTTAGTTAATTGGGAATTAACAATTGGTTAGTATTGCAATAACTGTACTTAACTTATTTTTATTTCCATTTAGTTGCACTTTAGTGTACTAATCTTGGACTAGGGCTAACTTAATTACACTCAATTTCATCTTCAATTTAAATTTAAATTTTATGTATGTGGAACTGGAAAATGACTATTTATTCTATTAACTGACAATGTCGATCTGTGGTAGAATCAGAGAAATTTTGTGGAGGGGAAATTCATGATGGAGAATTTCTTTCAAATTTTTCTTGTTTTAAAAATCTGAAATACAGTTTTTTATTAGTCTTGAAGTAATATCTCTGAAAATATTTTTAAACTAAAAAAGTTGCTCAGCTTTAAAAAGAAACAGAAAAAGCAATTTTCTCTTGATCAGGATGGGGAGCTTTTAAGACTTTGGGGGGAGTATTTCCTTGACTGCCTACCTGAGAATATCTGCTATTTCCATTTAGTTGGTAACCTGCCTATGAGTACTAGATACATTCAAAAATATCTATCTCAAACCTTGTTAAAATAATTCCTCAGATACATGTACAGATCTGTTGACTTACACTTGAACATTACACAAAGCATTAAAAAGTATATTGAATAATTCGTCTCTGTATATTATAATCCACCGTCTGGATGTTGATACATACTCCATTATGACTATGTTCATACGTTATTATAAATTTATATTTTTTCCTAAAACATTCTTAATAGAGGATAAAACATCATATTATTAACAGAGAATATAAATAAAGAATGAAACATCATAATAAAAACTTCACAATGAAAATGGATGGTAGAAACTAGAAGCTAGGAGTTTTAACAGGGTGGCCACTAAACCAAGGTCAGAAAATTCATGCATAATTCCCGGTTTTCCATGACATTTTAAAAAAAAATCCAGGTTACTGATTACACATTCAACGTAAATCAAATTGTGACACGAAACATTAAAAAAAAATTAACACCACATTCATATTTACGACATGTCAACTTACTCTTTCAGTTGCTCTTAATTCTAAATAATCAGCACATATAGGTTATCAAATTAAATGTTTATGTTATTAATACAGGTTAAAAAATTACTCCACACATAATAACTGTCACTCTACAAAGTGTTGCAACAGTACAAACATTAACGGTACTGTGCATTGCCAAAATAAATAAAATAAATAATAAAAATAAATAAATATAAATTAATAAACATGATTCAGATTGCACAAGCTGGATCGTAGTAAAAATATGGAGCGCAGAATTCATGCATGGACATGCATTTTCGACACACCTGTCACTAGCGTTGTGTACATGCGTATTTTGTTGGTGTGTGTGAAACCTGTCCGTTCCTGAAATGTAACCAACCCTTTTCAAGTAGAATAGTTGTATGTTTATTTTAATTATAAGAAAACTATGTATGGTAGGATAAAACAAAATACACCAAAGTGTATAGAAATTATAGGTGAATAAAGTGTTAAAAAACCGTACAGATGTGACGAAAAGTGCAATTACTATACGTAAAAAATGAATAACTCTTTTTGTGAGTACCATAAAGAAGTACAATTTATGTATAGTAATCACATAAAAATTAGTGATCGATTGAGCATCGAGTGATGTGAAACAAACTTCGTAATTCGCGAAGATAGGCAAAAATTGTGACTTGAATCAGAGTGGGGAAAGTGACGCTCGACAGAATCCGACAGGTCAAACATTGTTCAGACAAGAATTTTTGCATGACCTGACTATAAATACCAGGTCGCGCTAATAAAGTTTCTTCTTCTCGATTCAACCATTGCCGCAGGAGGCTATGTCAGTCGACGACGCAAATTCACATCTATAGTAAGAGTCACAGGACAAACTAGATGTCCAACCAGAGCCACAGAATACATACGATGAGGTCTATGGACACACCGGCAGCATATGACATGAGACGAGACGACTATTAATCAGCACAAGTAGTGGAACATGACCAGAGGACCAGAAGGACACGGAGAACACGACCAGAGGACCAGAAGGAGGACGTACAGATGAATAACCACGTCAAACGAGGTGATAAAAAAACATTGTAATTATAGAGATTTGAAAGACACTAATTAAAGTTGGAATGAAAGACATTCAACCAATATTAAAATAAATAAATTATACATAAATTTAAAAGCAGAATAAAATTTAGAATAATGTTTCTTGTATCAAATTTAGTAATTAGTAATGTAAATGTTAAGAGACATATTTAAATTTTGAATTAACGTAATTAGTAAAGTCTTTGATGATAAAGGAGAATGCATATGCAATAGAAAGTTAAAACAAAGTAATATAAAAGAAATTCGAATAGAAGTAAATTCATTTTTGAAGCTAATGAATCAGCAATTGCAAAAAGATGAGCACACAATGAGTAAGCCGAGAGCAAAATAAATATTTTGAAGTACTTAAAATTAGATAATAAGATTTATGTATAACTTGTGTATGTAATTTGTTAGCAATAAGTTATGTACGAAAACTTCGTACAAACGATATAATAATGAGTCAATGTTTAATATGCGATATGAAAGATTTTGTTTGATAAATAAATTATCGAACAATTTTGAAACTTAAGTAACATATCATCTTCTTATTATGATTACACCCATGAAATCAATTCAATAAATTAAATTGAATTTGTTATGTTATATAACACACACATTTAAATTACATTAAATAAATATCAATTTGTAGTGTTATAAAATGTTGACGTCCCAAGAATGTGGGGCTCCGCAAACACAAATAAATTTGTATTTGCAACCTATATACACAAAGCTATACTGTTGTATAAATTGTCTCCCAAAAGCGTGGGGCTAACAATTTAAATTACATTTAAATTGATAATATGTGTCATTGTATATAAATTGTCGCCCAAGAACGTGTGGCATGATCCTGACCATTTGACTATTTAAATTTTTTTTGTAGCGAAATGGTTGCTATAAAAATAAAGGTGTGTTAAATGAAAAATATATTATATGTAATAATAATTATTTATATTAAACATTAACTGTATGTTATGTTAATTGTTGTGTATTAAGACACAACTGGCGCTCAACGAAATAATATCATTGTAAAGGTATAATTGTAATAAGAAAATTAATAATAATTAATAATAATAATAAATAAATAAAATTAGTAATTCGGTTCCATAATAATAATATTCTAAAATATAATAAATCAATACAAAATATATTCAGTATGGCAGCACCAGAAAGCCTGAACATGGAAGCACTTCAAACTATGATGCGTGCTTGGGTAGATGAAATAAGCACAAAACAGACAGAAAATTTGAATGCGAGAATAGACGAATTAAAAGAATTAAATAAAAACCAAACAAAAAGTTTAGAAAATAAATTAGAACAACAGTCTAAAAATTTTAAACAGCGCACCATAAAAATAACGGAAAGTTTAAAAGGGTTAACAGAAATGATTGTTGATACCAACTCACATATTGACACTCTTGGGAAAGATATATGTGAAGTAATTGATAAACAAACAGAACAAATATGTGAAACAATGTTATGTGAACAAACCATAATCATTGAAAGTAAGAGAGAACAGACGTTCGTAAGGAATAATGACAATGCTAGAGAAGTAATTAAGACTAAGGAAGAATACAAAATAAAAATTAAACAATCATACCTTAGTGAGAGGAATATCCAATTGCTGTGCAAACTCACAGTAAAGCAATTAAAAGAAAAATGCGTGTGAAACAATTAAAACATAATAATTGTAGTAATAAACCATCAATACGAAACACTACGCAAAATTGTGATAATTATAATATTAATTGTACGCACGGTAAGTATCAAGCGAGCAATAATTATAATAACGATAATTATAACTGTAATGATAAAAACTACAGAGATTATCATAAACGATGCACAAAAGTATGTTCAACTGTGTATGTAAAACGCATACAACGGACTACCAGAGACAAACAGGTGAGTTACAATGGAATGTTAATGAGGGTGAGAAGCGGAAATTGTTATATGATGACGACTATGCTACACAGGAACAATATACGTCCGGGAGACGACAAACAATTGTTAGCTTAAACTAAGGAGGGTGGAAATCAAACGACACACCGCACTCTACGCTCTAATGAAAATAAGAATTATTTTTAAACAAAAAATACTACTGTTAATTATTAATAAGATAAAGAATTAATTAAGAAGGAATGTTAATATTAGATAAGGAATTAAATAATAAGGGATAATATTAGTATGAAGAGAAGGTTAGAAATGAGAAAGGAATGTTATAATTGTCAGAACGGCTGATCAGGCGAAAACTTCATACCATTGTGGAAATGCAAGGACATAGAAGAAAGCGAAAGTGGAAGTCAAAGGGCAGAGACTACTTAGGGCTCAAGGCTACGAGTAAAATATCGAGCGAGTTAAAAACTAAGGCAGTTCATCTGTAACCGATCATGCGACACACTACGAAGCTAAAAAAGTATTCTGTTACGGAAGTGTATTTCAGCACATGGTAAGAATGAAGAAGATTATTAGCAATCAGAAAAGAAATGTAAGTAATGTTCATGTTAAGAAAAGATTAAAGAATGTAGGAATGTTATGATTAAGGAAATATAAAATTACACAGTGAAAGATGGCATAAATATGTAGAAATGCAGAGCATCCAGAAAGAAAATAAGGGAGAGCTAATTGCAGTGGATTTTCTGGGACCACTACCACGATCAAGTCGAGGAGTGAAACATATATTGGTATGTATCGATGTGTTTTCCAAGGCAGTCCGACTATACCCAATTATGCAACCCACAACGAAGGTTGTTCTAAAGATACTACTGCAGAAATATATTCCAGCATTTGGCAAGATGAAAAAGGTCTTGAGTGATCAGGGTGTACAATTCCAGAGTGAGAAATGGGAGAGAACTTTGAGAGAAAATGGAATACAACCTGTACTCACATCCATAAGACATCCTCAAGGAAACCTTGTAGAAAGGGTTAACAAGGAACTAGGTAAATATTTACGGATATACTGCCATAATCAGCACAATAAATGGGCAGAATATTTACCATTTCTCGAGAAAGCCATCAACGAGAACTACAGTGAAGCAACCAGTTATACTCCAATAGAATTAGAAGAAGATAAAAAGCCGACCAGATTTTCGATGAAGTACATAAACAAACCTGACAACCAGAATATACCTGTACCAGTAAGTGTGAAAATTGAGTACGCAAAGCGACGGATAATAGAAAGAGGTAACAAGAGAGTGGAGAGATTTAACAGAACACACAAACTACAACAATTCAACGTGGGAGAAGAGGTATTATTAAAGACTAATCCAGTAGGAAAAAAGAGTTGACAATACAGCTAAGAAATTTTTCAAGTTGTATGATGGACCATATACACTAGTACCACAAGTTGATAAACAGACATTCATAGTGTATGACAGCGTGAGAAAAAAAGAAATGGGTAAATACCATGAGAAAATTCCATTCATAAATAACTGGGTCACTCGAACGAGTAAAGTGGAACAACGATTAAAGCGGATGTACCGAAACACCACAGCGACTTTACCTACGAGGGAGGGGAAATACTACTCAGAAAACCTCCAAATAAGGGACAATTTGAAAAATCGAACTCATTATTAGTCGCACATAAAATAAATAATTGTGTCGATAAATAAAAAACAATACATTGTCTAATAAAAAGGCAGAAAAAAATAAATATTTTAATTTGGTATTAAAAAATTTTTTTTTCACCAAGCAGGGAAATAATGCAACAGTACAAACATTAACGGTACTGTGTGTTGCCAAAATAAATAAAATAAATAATAAAATAAATAAATAAATATAAATTAATCAACTTGATTCAGATTGCATAAGCTGGATCGTAGTAAAAATAGGGAGTGCAGAATTCATGCATGGACATGCATTTTCGACACACCTGTCACTAGCGTTGTGTACATGCGTATTTTGTTGGTGTGTGTGAAACCTGTCCGTTCCTGAAATGTAACCAACCCTTTTCAAGTAGAATAGTTGTGTTTATTTTAATTATAAGAAAACTATGTACGATACGATAAAACAAAATACACCAAAGTGTATAGAAATTATAGGTGAATAAAGTGTTAAAAAACCGTACAGATGTGACGAAAAGTGCAATTACTATACATAAAAAATTAATAACTATAGTAATCACATAAAAATTAGTGATAGATTGAGCATCGAGTGATGTGAAACAAACTTCGTAATTCGCGAAGATAGGCAAAAATTGTGACTTGAATCAGAGTGGGGAAAGTGACGCTCGACAGAATCTGACAGGTCAAACATTGTTCAGACAAGAATTTTTGCACGACCTTCAATAAATACCAGGTCGCACTAATAAAGTTTCTTCTTCTCGATTCAACCATTGCCGCAGGAGGCTATGTCAGTCAACGACACAAATTCACATCTATAGTAAGAGTCACAGGACAAACTAGATGTCCAACCAGAGCCGCAGAATACATACGATGAGGTCTATTGACACACCGGCAGCATATGACATGAGACGAGACGACTATTAATCAGCACAAGTAGTGGAACACGACCAGAGGACCAGAAGGACACGGAGAACACGACCAGAGGACCAGAAGGAGGACGTACAGATGAATAACCACATCAAATGAGGTGATAAAAAACCATTGTAATTATAGACATTTGAAAGACACTACTTAAAGCTGGAATGAAAGACATTCAACTAATATTAAAATAAATACATCATACATAAATGTAAAAGCAGAATAAAAATTAGAATAATGTTTCTTGTATCAAATTTAGTAATTAGTAATGTAAATGTTAAGAGAAATATTTAAATTTTGAATTAACGTAATTAGTAAAGTCTTTGATGATAAAGGAGAATGTATATTGTAAATAAACGAAGTTATTTTATAAATAAGTATACTAATTGTTTGATACAATTTTGATTATTTATTAATTTTTTATTTTTTTTAATAATTAATTAATTTAATTTTTTAATTACTTTAGTTGTTTTTATTGTTTTATGGTTAGTGTTTGGTTAATAGAAATACTAATTAATAATTGGGTATGATTTGGTGAAGAAATATTTGTTTCTCCGCATTAAATAGATTGTCGTGGACAAATCGCACGGTCCATTCAGTATCTTTATTTCTTCTTCTGCTCGTTCCTTTCCCTCAGAAGTTCTCGTTTATAATTTAATAATTAATGTATTTTAAATTAGTTCTCAACTAATCAATAAAACAATATTTTAGAACAATAATTATATTTATTATGGTCCAAGTATTTATTCGACTTGCGTCGACTAATTCGAGTCGGAGTCGAGACTAGATCCCAGGTCGATTATTACATACACAAAATTATTCAAATTAAATTATTATATAATAAGGATTCTTTGAACTGTAGAAATAGTCAGGAAAGGCAAGAGAATTCAATACTTACAATTATAAAAACTTATTCATTAACAGACAAAAATAATAAAATATAGTGTATAGAAAAATTTAGATTCAAACCAGCTGATTGCTCTGACATCACTACGTCTCCTTCCGTTTAGATTTCGTTCGACTCGGAATGACAAGATGGCCGCCTTCATGAGTTGTTCTACATTGAAAATCAGGCTCCGAGATTTTCCTTCAAATAAACGTATCAGTTGATTAATTCCTCATCTGGAATGCCGCTATTGGAATATCCACAAATTGTAGTGTGTAGTTTTAGTCCTCCACTGGATTTCGTTCGGTAATAGGCGTATAGTGTCAAATGGTTACTTCCAATCAATTGCTCATTGTATTAGGTTAAATTTATTCTTCAGTCGTGTCCATACGTTGTGACAGATAGATTTAGTGTTGTTTAATTTAGCTTTATGATTCCAATGACTGTTTTAATTGTATTCATAGATTTACTGTCTATTCTGTATTCCTTTATAATTCCATAATATATCTGGATTTGTGTTAGTTAAAAATTCCATTCATTTTTATCTGAAATGTATTCTGATACGTCCGTTCTGCTTGGCTTTTAACAATCAACTAACTATATTTGTTTCTTCATATAGAAAATTCTGTAAGATTTTGGTCTCATTTCTCATTGTTCATTATCAGCTGTTTTCATAATTACTAATTCAATTTTATAGAAATAGATGACATTTTTTAAATTTTATTGGCTATAAATTATTTGTTTAGTACTTTTGTGGAACTCTAATTATATAACAATATTTCTGCTTTTATTTTATACAAGTTAATACTAAATTTGACCTATTTTGGTTTGAATTAAGCTTCTGAATTACATTCCTTGAAATTTACCTCTAGGCCTTATTCTGATTCACATAATTACCCATTAAATGGTTTACAATATGTTTTATGTTACAATTTTCCTCAAATACGATTACTAATTAAACCACTGTAATTTACTTTTTCTACCTGGCTATTATTCTAAACATTTAACATGTAACGGTACAAATAGGTCCATGTAGGGATTTTGGGTAAGCAACAGATATAATTTTATTGTGAATTAAAATTTTGTATGTGTAAGAGTAAAGTTTTCCAAACACGTGAAACCACGCAGAACTCAGTGAAGGGTCGGCGTCAAGGTCAGTGGCGTACGTGAGAAACTACAGCTATTCTGCCGGAACAAACGAACGATCTTATGTAAAACGTCATCTCAAGAATGTCAGACGTAATGGCTGCACCTTAAAAACAAAGACGTCATCACCAAAAACAATAGAATTGATGACGCGACAACCCTTCCACTTGGGAAATAAGTGCCATATTGTCGTTCTCATTCGACGAACATCTTCCGTGCGAACTGCACGTTGTCTAAATTGCTGGCCAGCAAGTATTTATTTAAAAGTAACAACAAAATGTAACAAAAAGTGAATTAAATCTATTTAAAATCAATCAATATAAAATGTAGAGACAGTGAGTGCAGTTGATAAAAAGGAACACTGTAATAGTTCGGCAGAACACCAGCATGAACAAGAGTAACGCCTGACACGATCTTCATCCATAACAGCAGGAAAGTAAACCTTTCACATTTTAAACCACCAACACTTTTTAACATTAATTGAGCTCAAATAATTGCAAATGTACCGTTTAAATTAGTTTGTGTGGGAGCACGTGTGCGTGGGTACCGGTACTATATAAAATCACAAGCATTGGTTCACGTTACGTGATTCATACAACGTAACAACTTAAATTATTATACTGCAGTAATGTTCCAAATTCATTTAAATAGGTAACCAGAGTAAATTGGAGATAAAATATATATGGTGGAAATGTATCATACGTAAGGCTGCGGTAGCGAAAATAGTTCGCAGCCATTTTGTATTTGGATTAACCAAAGGAGGAAGACTCCATCTTGTTTTTTGTTTTGTTATTAAAGTATTTAACAATTCAACAATTAAAACACAAGTTCTAACAAATGATATCAGAGTCGATTATTTCTCAATAACCATTCCGTTTCTAGATTGTTATAGAACCCTGGGACCCGAACGTAAAATATATTATGTTGGCAACAACATGGCGACTGGACTACTCAGAGAAAATACAGAGTTTTAAAATGTTAACAATTTAAAAATTAAAAGGTAAGTTTGTTGACAAATGACGACCCGAACAGTGACATTTAATAATTTCAGAAATTAGTTTGTTAACAAACAAGTTATTTGTATTTTACTAGTACTTGCTTTACTGATTATGGCATTATCTTGTACAATCACCATTTAAATCAATTTTACACTCTGCTTCTTTTAATCACTACTATAGGTTGTTGTTATAATTATGATAATGTATTTGTACTCTGAATGGGATAATTTATATCAATTTGGTCTAGTTTCTATTAATTTATTTTCTCTGATTTGATTTACCGGGTCAAAGTTGAATTTGGCTTGGTTATCAATTTTCAATTTTCCTACCAATGTTATAATCAATTCACATTATTATTTTTATATTTTCTGATTCACTATTTATCGGTTGTTTGAATTAATATTTTGCCTTTCCTCACTTCACAAAATTATGACATTTATTAACATTATTCAAATACAATAAACACTTACATACTAACACCTAGTATCTAATACTATCAACATGGTCTATATTGTATACACATAATTAAACATAATAATTAAATAACTAAACAAATTAAAGTCTTATCCTAATGATTGTCTTTTGTTGTCCTTTTAAAACTGGTTTGGGGTGTTCCCCTCAATCACACACTATTTTATTTATACTTAAGTTTACATTGGCTCTGATTATTTTGTATTGTATTATCTTACTTTGTTATTTGTTTTTCTAAATCGGTATAACTAATATAGTTTAAGTTCTTCCATTTATGTGGTTTGCTGCTATAGAGTGTTCTGTCTTTAAAGTAGGTTTTTGGGTATCTTGAGATTTTTCCTTTTTATTAATTGTTCTTGGCTGTGACTCCTTACTACTCCGTATCTTACTGGGTATACTAATTATTTTACTGGGATAATAATCATACTATTCGTTTTTAACACATTTTGCTCTAAATTGTATGTATATTATTTCTTTGAATCGAGATTTTTTCTAGTTCTGTTAAGGCATTTTATATATTATTGTGATTACTTCTTTCTGTTACTTTTATTTAAGTTTATTTTACTTCTTCCAGATGGCTTCTTCCCTTCTTTTTCTATGTGATATTAACTTGTAGAATAAGGTAAAAACTTTGTTGTGCTACAATATGCAGTAGAAAGTTAAAACAAAGTAATATAAAAGAAATTCGAATAGAAGTAAATTCATTTTTGAAGCTAATGAATCAGCAATTGCAAAAAGATGAGCACACAATGAGTAAGCCGAGAGCAAAATAAATATTTTAAAGTAATTAAAATTAGATAATAAGATTTGTGTATAACTTGTGTATGTAATTTGTTAGCAATAAGTTATGTATGAAAACTTCGTACAAACGATATAATAATGAGTCAATGTTTAATATGCGATATGAAAGATTTTGTTTAATAAATAAATTATGGAACAATTTTGAAACTTAAATAACGTATCATCTTCTTATTATGATTACACCCATGAAATCAATTCAATAAATTAAATTGAATTTGTTATGTTATATAACACACACATTTAAATTACATTAAATATCAATTTGTAGTGTTATAAAATGTTGACGCCCCAAGAACGTGGGGCTCCGCAAACACAAATAAATTTGTATTTGCAACCTATATACACAAAGATATACCGTTGTATAAATTGTCTCCCAAAAGCGTGGGGCTACACAATTTAAATTGCATTTAAATTGGTATTTGTGTTGTTGTTAAAGTGTACTGAGCAGCGCTTGGACTATGTATGCTCATAACACACTTACCAAAATAATTAAGTTCTGATTAGTATAACCAGTACTGAAAAATTTCACTTTAAATTAAATGTTAACTACAAAAAAAGAATTATTAGTTCTTCCCACACTTGTTAAATAATCTTAGTATGCCTATTATATTTCACATTCCAGGTCTTGAAGGAGATTTTTAAGTTCAAAAAAGTGATAAACATGACTAATTAAAAAAAAGTTACTTTCAATTATTAAAAAAGGCTGAAGAAAGTTACTAAAAATTATGAAAAAATATATGCAGAAATTTCGATGTAGGAATTTGTCTTATACTCTTAGTTTTCTTAAAAAAAATTATATTTACTAATTTATATGGGAAGTCGTTCAAATTATAAATCGGTAATTGTTCAATATTTCACCGTCACCTCTAATGTTTAGGTTGAC
The DNA here is from genome assembly GCA_034769895.1 of Magicicada septendecula. Taxonomy (NCBI): domain Eukaryota; kingdom Metazoa; phylum Arthropoda; class Insecta; order Hemiptera; family Cicadidae; genus Magicicada; species Magicicada septendecula. The sequence goes on along the minus strand of CM068371.1, from coordinate 61,816,365 downwards.
TTTATAATCATGGATGAAACACTTTTAAAGGTCGGAAAAGTAAAAGCAACAATAAAAGTAACTTTAAAAGTCGAACGATGCCGGTAACAAAACACGGAAAAGTTAGGTTATGTTTGGTTAGGAACAGTCTGAAAGCCCGATTTGGAACTATAAAATTATAGATTAAGCATTTTTAAAGGTAGGAAAATTAAACTATAACAATAAAACTAATTACCTAAAACTACATATCTATATGATAATTAATTATTTGTATTTACATCTAAAACTTCAAATGAATTATTTTGTCACATGGTTTCGTTAATAATCACGAAAAGAACTCATTTAAAATAAACAACGGTGTTTGAATTGAACGACCGACTACACAGCTTAGATACCGGTACCATAGTTTTACGTGACAAAAACACTGTTCCGTTCACTGATTCTTTTAGATTGGGGATTGGATACGATATTTTGTACGTATATATCGCATTAATGATTTTTAATGAATACATTTCGAACATTGAGCCTCAGAAATATTGTTAGGCTCATCAAAAGACACTGCCTTAATATTTTAAAATTTATACAAGCAGCTGAGAGGAAAAGTGCGCGTACTGCACATGCCTGAATCGGATGCCTTACTGGCATCTCTGGTTCAAACGGGGTGTTACAACGCTGGCGGCGTTTACATCTCCTACTGAAATACAAATTTATAAAGGATTTCAGCGTGGTTTTCGTTTCTCGAATGTAAAAAGTAGTCAGCAGCTGCTAAAAAAAACACATATTAATAATGTAGTACTCTTAACTTTATTTATTTTTTTTTAATTCCAGGATTCCCTGAAAATTCACGCATAATTCATATAGTTTTTCCCAGTCAATGAAATTCACTCATTATTCCCGGTTTTCCCGGTCGGTGGCCACCCTGTTTAAGGAAGATACATTAAAAATCAGCATTCTTTGCCAACAATAAATTCTGTAAAAAATAGTCAGCAAAGTTTATACACAACAAAGTGCGCTTAATGTTACCTTGAAGAAAGGATTGCCATGGCCTTTGCTTCATCAACAATATGCAAGAAATAATGACTGTTGAAGAGGCGTCTCTGAAGTATAAGAAAACCAAAACAAAAACCATCCCATGCAAGTCCGACATCACCTGGAGGTACAGAACACTCGCTCTGACCTGCAAACAAGTACAACATAATATAATTAATCATTTTTAATGCAGTAACAGATTAGATCTTAAATACTGTTCAAGTTATTTGAAAGATATCTAAAGCATGTTTTTTTTTAAGTGAACAGCTTGAATAACCTTTTTGTATCTGAGCTCTTGAAAGAGGTGCAAAAAAGCAACAATTCTTTACCAATAGGTAGAAAAATCAGGTAGTCAAATATGAATTCACAGTTTTTTATCCAAAGCTGTAATTACAAAAATGCACATGATTATGTTTTGTTAAACTCAAATCAATTGTGGGGATTCTATGTCAATCATAAACGGTTTTCACAGTCTTAACTACTGTTAACAAATTTACATGTTGTTATAGTTTCAGGAAGTTGACTACAATCATGAATGATAATTCTAATACAAGTAGGTGGGAACCGTAATAAAATATTATAACAATACATATAATTTAACAAATTTAATGCAATTTAAATTTGGGGAGTCCCGCGTTCTTTGGGACGCCAAAATGTGACAAATTAACCTTCTTTGTGTAATTTAATCTGTACATTAATTTAACTCATACAATTTATATAACATTCCTATAATAGCACGTATGTGTATTTTGGGGTTCAGGTGTATCTGTAATAATAACTCGATGTAACTTGTAACGGTATTTCAAATTTATTTAGTAATCATGAAATTGTGCGCAAGGCACTTGATTCGACTTAAAAACATTCATTATTGCTTTGTTACTATGCCGTAAGGCTTACGCTGTATACATCCTTACTGACTAAATATTCTATTCTAATAATTACTTTATTAAAAATATCATTTCCTGACTACTCAGTCAATTGGTGTGCTTCTAAATATCAATGCTTAAATATCTTTTTTTAGATATTGTAACGAAATTCAAAATATTAATAGCTACTGAATTTATCTTTCTTTTCAGTACTGATTTTTAAAACTCTAATTTTTACGTAAACGCTTTGCATTCTTTTCATTTCAATAATAATGTGAGCTTTTGTTTACGTTAATCTTACTTCAATAATATCTACCATTTTTACTCTATATTTACAAGAAACATTGGCTTTTAACTTTAAAATAAAACAAGAATGTCTTTAATTGTCTTTGAGTTAATTGTTTGATTAAGAGATAAATAAGTTGTTTATCATCTTATTGTTGTCAATCATACTCAATCCCAATCGATCCATCTGTAATCGTCCTCGTCTCGAACTCCAGCATCAATTCCTCTTGTCCAGCGTTGCTTCTCTTGTCCAGCGTCGTTTCCAGACTTCAGTAATGTTCCTCTTGCCCAGCGTAGTCACCTCTAGACTCCAGCGTTGTTCCTCTTGTCCAGCGTATTTGCCTCTAGACTCCAGCGTCGTTTCGCTCTCTGGAACTAAGTCGTCAGCTCTCTCACTCTCCGGAACTTCATGTTACTTCTTCTCGTGCTGTTTCGGACGTCAGTTGATCATCTTATATGAATTTTCTTCTCGTGTAATTCTGTTACTATTTAAAAGTGATTGTATTTACAACTCAGTTTTATAGTTGTATGTAACTGGAAGGATGAAACTATTTACAAAAAATAAATACTCTGTGCGGACGGGCAGAAGCTCCCGCTGCAACGGTGGGTGATCGAAAAAGAGATACAACTGTAGCGTGTGTGTTCTATTTATACCCACGTCTTGGTTAACACCTGCAGTTGTACGAAATCGACATGTCTGAAATTGTCTCTGGGTTTTGTTCCCCCACTCCTTGTCAATTTCGATATTTCTTATATTTCTGCGAATTGCAGAGTCCTGTAAGTATACTCTTATACCCATATTATAACTATTTTCACTACACATGTTCACTGTACTTTTGGACATTGTAACTTAACCCTTGCGATCTGTACACAGTTATTTCGTCACTACACTGAAAAGGTGTCCCTTTCACGTGGTTTTCGTACACAGTATGTAGTTAATTTTATTACATTTTATTGTGTCTTTGGATTTTACTCCTTATTTATAGTTTATGAATAATTACGGAAAAACAGTAATCATGCAATTATTCATACTGGGGTGGCAAACTCGCCTGCATAGACCTGGGTCACACACACATGCAAAATACTGATGTACACACTTTCAGTTACATCTGTGTGTGTGTACAAGTCGATTCAGGTCGAAACACCTGTCCATATTTTTGTCTGAGCCAAGCTTGCATCCCTGACATGCTTACTTCTAATACATTATTAATTATTTTACAATTTATTATGTATATTAAAATTTTTATATTCAATGCTCAGTACAGCACTTATCTGTACTGTCACATTATTCCTCTGCCTGGTAACAAAAAATTTAATAAATTTATTTATTATTATTTTTTTATTATTACAATTATTTGTAAAAAAAAAAATATAACAAATAATAAAGAATAGTATTCGTCATTTCACCCTTAATTGGAGTGTACACAATACGTCTTCCCTCCCCTCTTCACGCGCTCACTGCTCGTGACCTTGTAGGGTGGCTTCAACAACAGCTGATCTGACTGGTTTCATTGACCTCATTACTTTTATGTGTAAAACTTCCTAAATGACGTTGCGTGGAATTTACCAATTTCTTTCTTCTTTATCTCATCATATACAATGAAAGTGTGTTGTCCTACTCGCTATCTTAACGTATACGGTCCATTATAAAGTCTGAAGAATTTCTTCAACTTATTCTCGCTACTTTTCCCAACAGGATTTGCTTTGAGTAGTACACTCTCTCCTACATTAAATTGTTGTAGTTTGTGAGTTAGATTAAATCTCTCTACTCTCTTGTTACCTCTTTCTATTATCCGTTGGTTTGTGTATTCAATTTTTACACTTATTGGTACAGGTCTGGTTATTAGGTTTGTGTATATACTTGGTCCAAAATCTGTTTGGCTTCTTATCTTCTTCCAATTCTATTGGAGTATATCCTGTTGCTTCACTATAATTTTCGTTGATGGCCTTCTCAAGAAATGGTACATATTCTACACATTTATTGTGTTGATCATGGCAGTATATTCGTAAATATTTACCTAATTCCTTGTTAACTCTCTCAGCAAGGTTTCCTTGAGGATGTCTTATGGATGTGAGTACAGGTTGTATTCCATTTTCCCTTAACGTCCTCTCCCATTTTTCACTTTGGAATTGTACACCTTGGTCACTGAGTACCTTCTTCATTTTTCCATATGTCGGAATATATTTCTGCAGTAGTATCTTTAGAACAACTTTGGTTGTGGGTTGCATAATTGGGTACAGTTGGACTGCCTTGGAAAACACATCGATAAATACCAATATGTGCTTCACACCTCGACTTGATCGTGGTAGTGGTCCCAGAAAATCCACTACAATTAGCTCTCCCTTATTTGTCCCCTTCTGGATGCTCTGCATTTCTACGTATGTGTGTAAATTCGGTCCTTTCTCCGTTTGACACTCATAACACTTCTTCACCTCCTTCTTTATTTTTCGATACATATTATTAATCGTAAAATCCTCTCGTAGACTCAGATAACATTTCAGAGCGGCAGCATGTGCTAAACTCTCATGTGCTGGTTGAATTAATTTCTGTAACATGTCGTTCGTTAGTACTATCTTCCAGTCTTGTCTTACTAACCTGAAGAGAATTCCATTACGTACCTTATAATGATTTGTTAGCTGTTCTTGGTCCTTCATCTCTCTTATTGTCACGTCCAAACCTTGTTGTTGTGCTAAATTTTTCAGCATTTGTTTTACTTCATCATTCTCTTTAAATTTAATTGATAACAATTGTACTTCTTTCTTTTCGCTCTCATAGACTTCTTCACATCAGCTATAATATTGTCTTTACATTTACAGTACTTAATGGTGAATGAGTATTCGCCAATGGCTAAAATCCATCTTAATAATCGGCATTTGTTACTTTGCATTTCAATAGAAATGATAATGCTTGGTGGTCAGTATGTATCTCAAAATGAGTACCATAAACATAATATCTGAATTGCTTAAGAGCGTACGCTATAGCAAGTATTTCTTTTTCTGATGTGGAGTAGTGTTTTTCAGCTCCTTTGAAGACTCTACTGGCGTAGGCGATAACTCGGTGCTCTCCCGTAGTATCTTGTTGATACAGTACACTTCCTACTGCGTAGTCACTGGCATCGGAGTCGATTACGAATTTTCCTTCTCGTTGAGGATGATGTAACATAATATTTTCGATGAATAACTCTTTCACTTGGTTAAAGGCATTTTGGTGTTTCTTCTCCCATTTCCATTTCTGTCCTTTCTTCGTCAGCTCTAGTAGCGGTTGCGTATACTTTGCATATAACGGTGAGAATCTTCTGTAGTATCCTGTTAGCCCTAAGAATGCTCTTAACCCTTTGATATTTCCGGGTATAGGGAAATTAGTTATGCTGGAAATTTTGACAATCGGGTTGAATACCAGAGGATGAAATCACGTGACCTAGGAATAGGATAGAGGATTTGATAAATTCACATTTGTCTAGGTTAAGGGATATGTTCGCTTGCCTAAACTTGTGGAATATCGTGCTTAGATGTTTTATATGTTCGTCTAACGTTTTAGATACAACTAAGATATCATCTACAAATACCATGGTGTAGGGTTCCACCTCAGGTCCTAGGGCTCTTTCTAGACACTTTACGATGGCCGCCAAACTCGTGCTTAATCCGAAGGGTACTACCCTGTGCTGGTAGCATTTATTTTTATACAGGAAAGCGGTGTACTTTCTATTCTCTTCACGAATTGGAATCTGCCAGAAACTTGAGCGTAAATCTAGCTTCGTCAGATACCTCGCTCCTTCACACTTAGTAAATAATTCGTCCGCAGTTGGTGCACAGTCATGCTCCTTTAATACAATGCTGTTCAGCTCCCTCATGTCAAAGCATAGACGTATCTCACCACTTTTCTTCTTCACTACCACTAGAGGATTCAGGAAGTTGCTGTTCGATCGCTCTATGACTCCATTTTCAATCATGCGCCGAATTTCCAGTTCAACCTCTTCCTCATATCACATTGGGATAGGGTACGACCTCCTAATGACTTTCGTAGGGTCTGACACAACTATAGAGTGCTCGTATACTGTCGTCTGCGTCGGTACTTCACTAAATACATCACTGTATTCTTCTATTAATTCGTGCAGTTCCTCTTCTTCCTGTGTCGTCATTCCTTCATCTGCTGCATTCACATGTCGAGTTGGACCATACTGTATTTGTGGCTTGTACAAAGTAATAGGCATTTCACTTACCTTGCATTCTTCTTCCTCGCTATCCATATTTAATTCATATTGAACATTTTTATAATTACACACAATTGTATTTTCATTAACATTAATCTTAGCATTTATTGCATTTAGTATATCGATACCTAAAATTACATCATAAATCAATTTACGCATAATTATCATGGGGTGCTCTAATTCTAGATTTTTATATGTTAGAGTTACATATGTTGTTGTTTAACTCTTTCTTTTTTATTGGTAGCTGTTGTGATATTTAAATTATTTACGGGCAAAGTTGCAGTATTTTTAAAATATTTCTTATTGCATTGAACCCATGCAGCGTTAAGAACTGACAGCTGGCTGCCGGTGTCAACAAGCATTCGTAATTTACACCTGTTTATGTTCACCGTCACAATAGGGCATTGTGTTTGTTGTTCGTCTCGCTTTATATCCTGTTCGGTGCTTAATAAGTCCTCCCTAATATCGCAGGGGTATATGTTGTTTATTTTATAAGTTTTCTTCCGTTTATTCAGTCATTGTGATGCTTTTGACGTAGATGGCCGACTGTGGAATGTTATTGTCTCCATCTCATTCATTTTCTCGCTATCTCTCTTCAATTTTTTCTCGTCGTACCTGCGTACTGCGGCAATGCGTTTGTCAGCTGGTTTTGAAAACTGTTTACGATTGGACGACCATACAACGTCTCCTTGTTGTTTAGCTGGATTTATTCGTTCAGTCTCTGTAGCTGTGCGTGTTGTATATTGGTGGCAAATAATTTATTTTATAATTATCATGGTGCGGTGTAGTGTTTTGTATTGCTTTCTTGTCATCTCTGTGATAATTATAGTGGTAATTTGCGTGTTTTTGTTCCCAGTATTGTGTGTTCTTACCTTTGTTGATATTCTCCGACTGTGTCACAAGGATTAAAAATTCTTCTATGGTTTTAATTCCCCGCATATAAACTGCTAACTGGATATCTCGCTGAAAATGGTAAGATAACTTTGAAATAATTTCGTATTCTGAGAATTTAGGTTTAAGATGCTTTACACATTCTATTTGTGTAATTGTGTATTGTTCAATACTCTGCTGTCCTTGTGCATTGAACTTTCCATATTCGAGTTGATCCCGTACTTGTCGTTGTGTATGTAAATTCCAGTATCGGTTCTCGAATGCTTCACGAAACTGCTGATATGTACTGATGTTATCTCTAATAATAGAGTACCATTGGCTGGCTGAATCTCTAAGATATCGCGTGACGAAGTCTATCTTCTCGTCGTCATTTATTGCACTGCCAATCTTCTCAAATTCATTCTCTACTCTAGCTAGGAATTCCATACTGTAATCCCCATTACCACCTGAGAACTTAAGTCTGCTCCTTTCTTCCACTGGTGTAGGAAACATGGTCATTTGGTTCTGTCGTCTTCTCAACTCACTTCGTAGCTGGTTCATTTCCTCTTGGATTTCTTCTTTCATATGTGAGACGTCTCCCGAATGGTCCTTCGTAGTTTCTTCAATTCTATTCTCAATGACTACAGTCCGTGTTTCTATTTCTCTAAGTTTACTGGTATTTGCTTATGACATATTACTAACAGTTTGAATTTTATCCTCCTGCTCTCGCATCATAGTTGTATACTTACGTTTATTTTGATTTTATAGATACGATATATTATATCTCACAAATGTGGTTATGTATACAAAAACTAAGACGCCATCTTTTACTACCTAAGTCATGGGCCAAAAGTTCGTTACGCGAAGTCATAGGAAACGGAAATTGCTTGAAATAACAAAACAGCTGTTCTAATTGTTACCAATGAAATACCCCTTTTTATTCTTTACTTTGTTACATAACATTTTTTAAAACCAACTGTAACCCTTCCAAAAACATAATGTGTAATAATAACTTTGATTAAGTTTAATGATTATATGATTAAATGATTATACAATAATAACATGTATATATTTATATTTATATAGTGGTGCTCAACCCAGCACTTAGAATAATTACGCACTCACACAACCACGCACCCTTTCATTCTCATGGTACAACTTATTTAAATTTTGGAGCTCCTTAAATTTAGATTGAAATTTTGAATAATTTGTTAAATGATTGATTTCTACAATAACATATATTGGGAAATAAAGGATTCAAAATATATAAGGAACGCTCTCACCAATTTCCGTGTTGGCTTCCTCGCACTGCCAGTCTCATTCGTAATATCGGCACAATCGGTTTATTTTACTGCGCTTGACGGGACTTTATGTCAACCCACGTAACCCACCGTCGTGGGACCGATTCTATACGTCGATCTTGTTTACGAACGATTTAATCGGTCGAGGACGCCTACACCAAACCGAACTATTACTTTCCTTAATACATTTTGATAGTAGATATTATACTGTTTATTAACCACCTACAGTGGTCTAAAAAGTTAAAATTCACTCGTAAGTGAATGGGCGGCCGGCCGGCTCAAATCAGAGCTGCAGATGAAATGACGGCAATTTCTGGTTGAAATCTGCGGAAGTGGGGCGTATTGACGTCACATTCCTTTGTCTAACGTGTTGACATCGCAGTTTGGTTGCTGTCAACACATTCTCCGCCTCTGACGTAACGAAGGCTTGGCTCTGCTTATCTCAATAACTGCACACTGTTTTTGTGATGTGACACCGTTTTTTGTCATGAATTAGTTCAAATCCTGGCAAATACTGTAATATAGTCCACTCACTGTAAATTCGATATCGGGTGTTTGAGATTGGGTTGGGTATGTCAAAAAAAGGAAAATACAATATTTATGATCTCTTTACCATATTTTAGGTAATTATGAAATGTACCATGATTGTACCATCACAAAACCCCCTCAATGAAAGATGGTGTGACGAAGCACACAAACTTTCATTGACCCTTTCATACTTCCTAAAGGGATCAGTCAGGACAAGTCGCCACAACCCCCTTACAATTTTATATAAAAAATAACAATAACTCACCCTTGGTCTGGTGATAATGACTGTACCTTCATGACCTTACTGGACTTCTCCTGCGAGATCCCAACACCATAAGGCCACTTAGGCTCTTAACGCCCCTGCTCTGACGCGTTGGCCAGCTCAGGACCGCTGTCACACCCCAAACACTGAAACAATTTATAAAAAATATTAATATAGTGGCTTATTGAATCACTCCATCCTCAACTGATCTGGTTCCCCTTAGCTAAGTGCTGGTTTGTGCCAATAAGCACTGGGTTGGCTTACTATTTATAAAATTATAAATTATATTAAATAAAATTAGAAAGTATAAAAATTATAAAAATATTAAATCTCAAGGAATATAGATTTTTTTTTTTTTTTTTTTTTTTTTTTTTATCCCAAGAATTAGGCGTCCCCCTCCCCGTTCAATAATAAGATTAAATTTTCAAATTTCTACCAATTTTGTGTGGAGGAAGACCATCGTTGCTTTCACTTCCTTACGTCAGTTCCGCCAACCATGGTCCACCTCCCAAACTCCAAAATCCACAATCAGAGGTGGTGAATCTGTGATCGCCCGAAAATGGGGGAGAGTCCCTTCTGTAAATCAATAGCTAAGTTAATACTCATATACTCCAAATATAAAACATCAATATAAAATAACTAAGTCGACCAGTACAACTTTAAATTTGTAGCATTGTGTGTTCCTACTATCTCTCCATTTCCATTGTCGGTTCTTCTGTAATACCGCACTTAACTTAGCGGTTAGGTAGGCGTAGTTCCTTTGAAATTTCCTATAAAAGTTGCACAGCCCAAGAAAACTCTGAAGTTGTTTGATGTTTCGCGGTTCAGGGAAACGCATAATAGATTCGACCTTGTCCGGGTTTGCGGAAATTCCTTCCGATGTAATAATGAATCCTAAAAAATTAATCTTCGTTTGTAGAAATTTGGACTTATCCCAATTTACGGTTAATCCTCCCGCTTCTAATTTTCCTAAAACATATTTTAAATGTTCTAAATGGTCTTCAAATGTACGTGAAGCTATTAAAATATCATCTACATAAACTGTGAGAAAATCTAAATCTTTTGGTCTCAAAATTCTATCCAAACATTTAATGAAACTAGCTACGCTGGTATTTAGCCCAAATGGTAGTCGCTTAAACTGATAATTTTTTCCGTTAAACAAAAATGCTGTGTATTGCCTACTTACCTCTGCTAATGGTACCTGCCAATATCCAGCAGTCAGATCTAATGACGTCATAAATCTTACGCCACTAAACTTTTGAAAGATCTCATTTATAGATTCTGGTGATTCTCGGTCTGGTATAATAATTTGATTAATTTTCCTTGCGTCTAGGCATAATCTTACTCCTCCTTCCTTCTTGATTACCACCACTAACGGATTTGAGTAGTGAGACACTGACCTCTCTATGATACCATTATCTAACATCTTATCCAACTCCTCTTGCACCGCTCGTCTTTTAGAGTAAGGCACTGGATAGCTCCGCTGCATGAATGGTGTGTGTTCCTTTATCTGTAACATACATTCATAATTTTTTGCCCTTCCTGGAATATCGGCAAACACTCCCTTAAACTGCTCTATTACCTGCCATAACGCTCTACGTTGGCCACTCCTTATCACCTCACCCCCACTACAGAATTCATCCGCCCTTATCTCCCATACTTCATTATTAATATTACTCATTTCATTATCAACATCTTCTAAATACTCACCCTCTATACAAAAATTTACTTTAGTATCTAAGTGATTCTCAACTACTTGTTTCTGTAACAATTTCACACCAGTTGTTCTAACTTTATTTATCACGTTTTCAAAATTAATCTTCACAGACCGCTCACCCCCATCTAACTCCAAAATTTTTTCTTTAAAATTTATTACAGCTTTATTTCTTTGTAAAAAATCATTTCCCAAAATGATATCCAAACTTAACCCCTTGACTACCAAAAATGTATTATCAAAATTCATATCTCCAATTGAGAAACTTAAATGTATCTGTTTTGTCACCCTTTTACTACGTACCCCCGTGACTCCTATTACTGTAACCCCTGCTACGGGTAAAACTGGAATATTCTTATTCAATTCTTTCAATTCACTTAAAATGTTCTCGGCTATTACTGAAATTTCGCTCCCTGTATCGACAAGTGTTTTAAAGTTTCTATTATCTATTGTTACCTGTATTTCCGTGAGTCCAGCTCTCACCTCCAATGTCGTGTTACACTCCTCCTCCAATAAATCTGCAACGATGTCTGCTTTTATAACGTTGGATTTTAAGTTCTCGATGGGTCGGACCTCATGAGTTTCCCTGAACAGTGGTCGGGTCCTACTTACCACTGTTGACTTCAGTTTTCCGGCTGTGTCCTATTATGACTTGTTGATGGCACAGGGTGTCCGCGTGTTGGTCCCTGATGGTGGTACGGTGCTCCTCTGTTACTCGGGGCTCCTCTGTTCGCAGGTATGAATTGCTTTACTTGGTTATTTCTTGGTGCTTTACAGAAATAACAATGCTGCATGTGACCCCGATTCTCCTTCCTGCAACTAGAACAACTCCAACCGCCTGGTGTCTGTAAATCATTTCTAACATTATATTTATTGCCAGTAAGGATAAAATAAGGCCTTGGTCAATTAAACTCATTGTTATTATTGTTATGGTTATACATATTTGGTTGTATAGGGCGTCTACCCATTTCACGATCATTTATACTTTGTAGTATATCTAATACCCTTTCCAGTTCATCAAGATTTTCTATCTCTTTAGTCATCAAAGTGACTTGCACTTCTCTAGGTAAGTGCTTACTAACATACCTAACAAATGACTTAAATGGTATTGGAGGCTCTAAATATTTAGCTTCGTTGTACAATCTTGTTACATAAATAGTAATGTTATTATTACTAACGTTACGTCCCATGAAATTACCCGTTCCCATAATACGGCTTCTTAAAGTCTCCTGCTCTTCTTCTGTCCAATATTTACCCTTAAAAGCTTTCTCAAAAGTATTATAACAATCCCATTCTAACCTATGAGCTTCAGCCCATATGACTGAGTTACCCTTGAAACATTTAATAATTTTATTTAATTTCACTTCCCAGCTACTACTACTAAAATGATTATAATCCCTAGTCTGATTAAGGAATCGCATGGGATGTATTACTCTGTTTTCATGGCTAAAATTCTCTAGTTCTATTTCATTATAGAAATCTCTAGTTACTACTACTCTATCAGTTATGCTTGAAACATTTTTATTTATTTCTCCCTGTAATTCGTTTTTTACACTGGTCAAATTATTTGCAATCATATCATATTTATCATGCACATCCATACTATTTTGTACAGTTAAGTCATCAATTTCTTTAATCTTACTTTGTAACAAATTAAATCTACTCTTGGTATTTTTCTCATGTTCAGTCATAGTACTATCTATAGCTTCTAAATTTTTAGTAATATCTATCACGTTTATTTCAATGTTTTCTAAATGATTTTGCAACACATTGGTTTTAACTTCTACTTGACTTTCTACAAAATGTAAACATTTCTGTTGTATTTCTGTACTTGTTGACTGTAATTTACTTTTAATCGTGTTATTTACTGTGTCTTGTACTAGATCAATTTTAGTGTCTAAATCACTAATGGTACTATTGAACTTGTCATCAACAATGGCTAGTGTCTTTTTCTGAATGTTATCACAACGTGTTTCTACTATATTAATTCGTTCTTCTAAGTGAAAATTGTGACCTTTTAACTCTCTGAATTTAATATCAAAATTATCGAATTTGTCATTCAAATGTGTGAATTTAATATCCGTATCGCTTTTCTGTTCGTCTAGTTTTTTATCTAGTTTTAATAACAATTGTATCATTGCATTACTTTCATCTGATTTACTGTCTAAATTAGTTGAAATGGATGTATTGACTTTCGATATTTCTACAGATACAGGCGTATGCACCTCGTCAATCTGACTAGTTTGAGGTGTTTGTACATCCATCTCGCCAGTCAAATTTACATTAGTTGTACCTATTTCTAACGTAATATCGTCATTAGTACTCATTTTGGCAATTGTGTAATGCACGCATGCATACAATTGTATTACCTAATTGTGGGGTTATGTTTACTAGTTATAAAATTTTGTCTGTTACCTCAAGCAATTTTTTCCCGTGTTCTTTCTAGGCGTATCCCATGTAATAATATACATACATAATATTACATAAGGTCCCTGTTCGTATAGGCGACACCTGTATACTTACGTTTATTTTGATTTTATAGATACGATATATTATATCTCACAAATGTGGTTATGTATACAAAAACTAAGACGCCATCTTTTACTACCTAAGTCATGGGCCAAAAGTTCGTTACGCGAAGTCATAGGAAACGGAAATTGCTTGAAATAACAAAACAGCTGTTCTAATTGTTACCAATGAAATACCCCTTTTTATTCTTTACTTTGTTACATAACATTTTTTTAAAACCAACTGTAACCCTTCCAAAAACATAATGTGTAATAATAACTTTGATTAAGTTTAATGATTATATGATTAAATGATTATACAATAATAACATGTATATATTTATATTTATATAGTGGTGCTCAACCCAGCACTTAGAATAATTACGCACTCACACAACCACGCACCCTTTCATTCTCATGGTACAACTTATTTAAATTTTGGAGCTCCTTAAATTTAGATTGAAATTTTGAATAATTTGTTAAATGATTGATTTCTACAATAACATATATTGGGAAATAAAGGATTCAAAATATATAAGGAACGCTCTCACCAATTTCCGTGTTGGCTTCCTCGCACTGCCAGTCTCGTTCGTAATATCGGCACAATCGGTTTATTTTACTGCGCTTGACGGGACTTTATGTCAACCCACGTAACCCACTGTCGTGGGACCGATTCTATACGTCGATCTTGTTTACGAACGATTTAATCGGTCGAGGACGCCTACACCAAACCGAACTATTACTTTCCTTAATACATTTTGATAGTAGATATTATACTGTTTATTAACCACCTACAGTGGTCTAAAAAGTTAAAATTCACTCGTAAGTGAATGGGCGGCCGGCCGGCTCAAATCAGAGCTGCAGATGAAATGACGGTGTAGCGGGGCATTTTTGGGCATAACTGGGGTAATAACAGAATTTGTATTTTTTCATAAATAATAATTAACTTGTTGAGTGATAGAAAAATGTTATGACCGAGAGGTAAATTTGTTATGTGGAAGCGATCCCAACAACGGCAACACTGCTTGAGGCGTTGAAAACAAAGTTATTAGACAATATTCATATAAACAGTTTTAATAACCGGCAAACTGTACCAAAGTCAGTTCAAGGACAATGACGAACACGAAAAACGTAAACACGTTATGTAACAAGATCTGTAAACACGTTACACAACCAGACATCAGGCGATGCGTTGCGTCAGCAACTTATATAACAACTGTGTGTCATCGGTTCGTCAGAGCCTATCCTGGGTGTGTCACGCCAGCAACATTGTGACACAACAGAACAAAACAGTCGGAAATTAACATCTCAGCGGACCAGACGCAAAATAAACTGTCGCGTCTGCCCGGCTCTCGCCGGTTTTCGGGCGAAGTTATTGTGTTCGCCGACGCGCCCGCATACAATAAAAAAAATGTGAATCTTTATATGTACATCTAAAATACAAACAGTTTTCCGGCCAATAGTCATCCAAAATTAACAGTTCGGCAGTAAAATGTGATAGTGCGAACTATAAAACAGTGCACGCCATGAGGAGACACCCCAGGAGTCGAACTTCTACTCGTAAACAGGAAAGTAGACATTCAAAATAATAATTAAAAATGCTGGTTTTTTTCTTTTTAAAAAAAATTAAATAAAATGGGGAAATAAATTTTGAAGAAAGTATAAAATATTTAAAAATGAGATCTCTAAAGTAGCTTTGTGTGTGTTGTGTGTGTATGTGAGAATATGGTATTATTATAGTTTATCGTAATAAGAAGGCTGGTTTGCGTTCCCGTTATAATTCTTAAAAAATGTATTTCAAGAATCTGTTATTGTAATGCGAGTAAGTAAATTAAAAGAGATTCAAGGTAATCAACAACTATTATTCACGCTTTGTCAATTATTAATTCAAATTTTGTCTGTATGATTTTATTAACATGAAATATGAATAATAATAAAGTAATAATAACGTTTAATTATTGATGAACATAAATGATTGTTATTATTTCAGCAACCACCTTCTGTTCTCCTAGTTCGCTGAAACGAACCTTGGTAATTTTCTTATTACAGTTGGTAACAAGATGGCGCTCGAAGGAGCTATTTAGTAAATAATTGAATTAAATAACCAAATCCCTTAGGTTTATCAAATATCAATTTGTTTAATACTGTATCAGTGGCTTCCGAACGTAGGGACGATTTATATAATATAATTATATAAATATAGGCCTACTTAGGAGAGCAGAATGATGGTTTGAAGTAGAAAAGAAAATTTTATGCATACGTAAATTAGACGTAAGAGGTTATGTTTAATATGGGTGAGTAGAATATTTTTCAATAAGTATATGTTACGTATAATAAGATTATATGAAGATATATATATAAAAAATTTTTTTTAAGAAAAATGGCAGACAATCATGAAACTGTCGGCGTCACTGACAGTGTAGATGAAAGCCAGATAAGCATAACTGAATCTCAAATCATGCATGAAGGTGTTCACTCAACACCAGTCGCGAATAAAACGGCTGAAGATAATGATATGATTAAGATGATGAAATTGCTTTTTAATGAACAGAAAAACGATATGCAAGAGTTCAAAAGTAGTATCAATGAAAAGTTCGATATTCAAAAGAATAGTTTTGAGGAGTTGAAATATGAGATTAAAGAGATTACTAAGAATTTGAACCAGATTGATGACATAATAAAAAACAGTTTAAATAAGTTAGAACAGAAGTTCGAGAAATTAGGTAACAATGTTTTAAATATGACAAAATGTAAAAATGACGAAATAGTAGACAATTTTGAGAGTATAGTGGGGGTGAAGAATAATGTAGAAGCAAATGATGAAAATATAATAACAAATAGTACTGATGAAGTTTTAGAATGTGATAATGAAATGTTAATGAGTGTTTATGAAATAGAAAGAGAGTGGAAAAATAATGTAGTAATTGAATGGGGACAGAGGGCAAATTTTCCCCTTATTGTTTATAATGATGATGATGATTTAATGTTGTTTTTTCAGGGCAAGAGACCCTTATTGTTAAATGAATTAATGTTGTATAATGTTGTACCCTCTGTCCGAAATAATTGTGAGAGTGTGATGTGGTGCTATGAAGAAAGAGAGTTAGGTATTGAGAGTGAATTAGAACTATATAAGTTAGAAAGAAAGTATGATGAATTGAGAAAAATACTAGAAGGGGTGATGATGAATCATGTGAAAGACGTACCTGTTGAAAGAGAGATAGAGAATAATTTTGATAATATCTTACCTGACTATGATGACTTACCTGACGTAGTAGTTGAGGAATACAAAAATGAGAAAACGATTTACCTGACATTAACAAATAACACTGATATAGACGGGACAATCCTAACTTATGGTAACAAGATTTCTAGTGGTATAATGGACGAAATAGAATTGATGGATTATTATGATAGTAACCATTATAATAATTTGTGTGTTGATAAAAATGATGAATGTTACAAATACACTAGATATATATATGACGATGGAGGATGAGCTAAAAGATCAGTGTTGGGACATTTTTAAATATTGTAAATTTTTGGTAATGACCTTGCTGATTTGGACATCTGAAGTGAGATACACTTGAACAGTTTTGACGCATATTTTGTAAATAATATTGAATTCATTTGTGTGTATTGTGAAATGTTAGAAAAGTAATGTGTATATGTTTTGGAAAATGTTGTGTTAATAATAATAATATTATTAATATTTTTGCATTATAATTAAATGTTACAATAATTATGAAGACAATAATTACTGATTTGTAGAATGTTGATAATAATTGAAATATGTTATTTTAATAATCAAAAGAATGTTTAATTTTCGTAATCAATTGAATTAAATAAGTTGAGATCTTTAGATATTGTGATTGAATGTTATGTGTTTGAATCTTATAATGAATGTAAATTGTGTGATGAGATTTTAATTTAATAATCATGAATAAATAAATAAATGTTAAATGGTTTATTTTGTGGAATTTTGTGGAACATAATGATTAAAAATATGTGTTAATAATAAATTTAGAATTTTTGAAAATTTGATTGCAACACAGGATAAATAAATAATGATGATAAATAAAAAGAGTTAATGAAAAATTTTAAATAATAATGTTTATAAATTTTTATATAAATTAGTTAAAAGAGAATTGTTGGTTCAATGTATATTTGTGTATTATGTTATATAATGTATTATAATCGTGTGTGTGTGGCTGGGAGGTTATCCAAGGGGATAACGTATTAAAAATTTGATATATTTTAATTAATAATGATGATTTGCTACTCAATAATTTTGTTTGAATTTAAAAAATAGATGCACTAAATACTTCTTATATTGTGTTATTATGTCTTATTGTGTTGATTGCATTAGTATGTTAGGAATAAGTATTATAAAAATATAATAATATGTTTTCAATGTGTTTATAGATTTTAAAATAAAATGAAAAATAGTTGTAAAATATAAAATTTTCAATAGGTTGTAAAAGATAGAAGTGGGTGATAGTAATTGTTTGAATAAAATGTTTGAGTCAATTCAAGTTGAATTTTGTGGGACATATAGATCTGTTCAAATCGAAGTAAAAGTTAAAGAGAATGAGAGATGAAAATAATGCAATGTTGTTTTGAGTTAGTATATGTTATAGAATTTTGAGAAGTATAAGTGGAGACACAGTAGAAATGGAGAATTTATGTAGAGTTTTGAGTGATATATTGTTGTTTATTTTGTTGATGTTATTTTGATGTAGTTGTAGTGAGGTTATGAGATTGAGATTTTTTGGGGATGGCAATTTTGTAGTAGTGGTAGTGTAATGTGGGAGTCCGCAACATAAGGGTTGGGACGGGATTTGGTATAGTTTTAGTAGGAAGGGGCCGCCTTAGGTAAAAATCCAGGGGCCAGAGAACGGGAATTGAGCTTTTTTGGGGGGGGGAAACACGTATCCTATGTACAAAGGGTTAGAGAGTATTTTTTTTTATATAAGAGTAGAAGGTGGCGATTGGAGTTAAAATAGTAAGTAGTTAGAGGTAGAGAAGGGTTAGTAAAATTTTGATAGAGGGGTGTCATACTAGTTAAAGATTTTGTAAGGGAACGTTAGAGTAATAAAAGGGGTAAGATTATGAGTAAATGCCAAGTGGATAAAGTAAATTATAATGAATAACGTAGAATCACCCAAAGTAATGAAATGGAATAATGATGGCCATAATTGAAAAAAAAAATAATAATAATAATTTTTGTAATTTTGAGAAACGAATTAATAAGAGTAAATCAAGTTTAAAAGTAATTTTTTGATTTTATATGCCAATTTAATGATATAAAGTGTGTAACATTTTAATTGTAAGTTGTTTATTTTAAAATGAATTATTAATGTACTGTGTTTTCTTATGTTAAGTTATGTTAGGTATTCTGATATATACATGTTAGTAATAAGTGAGTAAAAACAAAACCAGTGCTTCTTAGCGCAAACCAGCACCGCTAGGGGGGAACAGATCAGTTGGGGATATGGTGTTGTATAAGGCCACTATTTAATGTTTTGATTTGTTGTTTCAGTGTTGGGTGATGCTGTGGCGGCGGACCTGAGCTGGCCTGCGCGTCAGAGCAGGGGCGTGGAGTATCTGTCTGACTCTACGGTGTTGGGATCTCGAGAGAGAAGTCCAGTATTGTCATGCAGATGCGGTCACAGTCACCGGACCAAGGGTGAGTTGATTATTCTTTTGTGTAAACCATACAGGGGGTTGTGGCGACATATCCTGGCTGATCCCTTTAGCAAGTATGAATGTGTCAATGAGATTTTTTATGCTTCGGCATAAAATATCTCATTGAGGGGGTATTGTAGCGGGGCATTTTTGGGCATAACTGGGGTAATAACAGAATTTGTATTTTTTCATAAATAATAATTAACTTGTTGAGTGATAGAAAAATGTTATGACCGAGAGGTAAATTTGTTATGTGGAAGCGATCCCAACAACGGCAACACTGCTTGAGGCATTGAAAACAAAGTTATTAGACAATATTCATATAAACAGTTTTAATAACCGGCAAACTGTACCAAAGTCAGTTCAAGGACAATGACGAACACGAAAAACGTAAACACGTTATGTAACAAGATCTGTAAACACATTACACAACCAGACATCAGGCGATGCGTTGCGTCAGCAACTTATATAACAACTGTGTGTCATCGGTTCGTCAGAGCCTATCCTGGGTGTGTCACGCCAGCAACATTGTGACACAACAGAACAAAACAGTCGGAAATTAACATCTCAGCGGACCAGACGCAAAATAAACTGTCGCGTCTGCCCGGCTCTCGCCGGTTTTCGGGCGAAGTTATTGTGTTCGCCGACGCGCCCGCATACAATAAAAAAAATGTGAATCTTTATATGTACATCTAAAATACAAACAGTTTTCCGGCCAATAGTCATCCAAAATTAACAGTTCGGCAGTAAAATGTGATAGTGCGAACTATAAAACAGTGCACGCCATGAGGAGACACCCCAGGAGTCGAACTTCTACTCGTAAACAGGAAAGTAGACATTCAAAATAATAATTAAAAATGCTGGTTTTTTCTTTTTAAAAAAAATTAAATAAAATGGGGAAATAAATTTTGAAGAAAGTATAAAATATTTAAAAATGAGATCTCTAAAGTAGCTTTGTGTGTGTTGTGTGTGTATGTGAGAATATGGTATTATTATAGTTTATCGTAATAAGAAGGCTGGTTTGCGTTCCCGTTATAATTCTTAAAAAATGTATTTCAAGAATCTGTTATTGTAATGCGAGTAAGTAAATTAAAAGAGATTCAAGGTAATCAACAACTATTATTCACGCTTTGTCAATTATTAATTCAAATTTTGTCTGTATGATTTTATTAACATGAAATATGAATAATAATAAAGTAATAATAACGTTTAATTATTGATGAACATAAATGATTGTTATTATTTCAGCAACCACCTTCTGTTCTCCTAGTTCGCTGAAACGAACCTTGGTAATTTTCTTATTACAGTTGGTAACAAGATGGCGCTCGAAGGAGCTATTTAGTAAATAATTGAATTAAATAACCAAATCCCTTAGGTTTATCAAATATCAATTTGTTTAATACTGTATCAACGGCAATTTCTGGTTGAAATCTGCGGAAGTGGGGCGTATTGACGTCACATTCCTTTGTCTAACATGTTGACATCGCAGTTTGGTTGCTGTCAACACATTCTCCGCCTCTGACGTAACGAAGGCTTGGCTCTGCTTATCTCAATAACTGCACACTGTTTTTGTGATGTGACACCGTTTTTTGTCATGAATTAGTTCAAATCCTGGCAAATACTGTAATATAGTCCACTCACTGTAAATTCGATATCGGGTGTTTGAGATTGGGTTGGGTATGTCAAAAAATAGGAAAATACAATATTTATGATCTCTTTACCATATTTTAGGTAATTATGAAATGTACCATGATTGTACCATCACATAGTATTTAAAGTATCATTTAAATTATCCTTTATTTATGTATGCGATTCTTTTAAATCTTTTCTCCACTCAAGACGTAATTCTTTTTGTTTATTTTCAATCCTTACAACTTGCTCATGTAAGGCTTGTTTAAAATTATTCTCAAGAGTGTCAATACGTGAGTTGGTATCAACAATCTTTTCTGTTAATTGTGCATTAGTGTCAGCTATGCTTTGCTTTAATTCTACGTTGTCTTGTTTCAACTGGAGATTATCAATTTTTAACTCTTCTACTCTTCGTATTTTTATGGTGTCTTGTTTAAAATCTTCGGCTGTTGCTCTAATTTATTTTCTAAACTTTCTGTTTGTTTGGTATTTAATTCTTTTAGTTCGTTTATTTTCGCATTCAAATTTTGTCTGCTTTGTGCTTATCTCGTCTATCCAAGCACGCATCATCATTTGAAACGCCTCTATGTCCAAATTTCCTGGAATCGTCATGTTGAAGTATTATTAAAATATTAATTTAGTAGTTATTCTTTAACAATTATTATTGATAACCGTTCCCTACTTATTTATATATTTCTTTATTTTTATTAATAGTTATTATTAATACTCACTACAGTTACACCTGTTACATAGACAAACAATATTATTTGTGGGTGCCAGCTGTGTTATTACACAACAATTAACATAACACTCAGTTAATGTTTAATATAAATAATTATTATTACATATAATACATTTTTCATTTAACACACCCTTATTTTTAGAGCAACCATTTAGCTACACAAAAAATTTAAAAAAGTTAAATGGTAGTGATCATGCCCCACGTTCATGGGCGACAAAATTATATAACAATACATATAATTTACCAAACTCAATGCAATTTAAATTTGGGGAGTCCCGCGTTCTTTGGGACGCCAAAATGTGACAAATTAACCTTCTTTGTGTAATTTAATCTGTACATTAATTTAACTCATACACTTTATATAACATTCCTATAATAGCATGTATGTGTATTTGGAGTTCAGGTGTATCTATAATAATAACTCGATGTAACTTGTAACGGTATTTCAAATTTATTTAGTAATCATGCAATTGTGCGCAAGGCACTTGATTCGACTTAAAAACATTCATTATTGCTTTGTTACTATGCCGTAAGGCTTACGCTGTATACATCCTTACTGACTAAATATTCTATTCTAATAATTACTTTATTAAAAATATCATTTCCTGACTACTCAGTCAATTGGTGTGCTTCTAAATATCAATGCTTAAATATCTTTTTTTAGATATTGTAACGAAATTCAAAATATTAATAGCTACTGAATTTATCTTTCTTTTTCAGTACTGATTTATAAAACTCTAATTTTTACGTAAATGCTTTGCATTCTTTTCATTTCAATAATAATGTGAGCTTTTGTTTACGTTAATCTTACTTCAATAATATCTACCATTTTTACTCTATATTTACAAGAAACATTGGCTTTTAACTTTAAAATAAAACAAGAATGTCTTTAATTGTCTTTGAGTTAATTGTTTGATTAAGAGATAAATAAGTTGTTTATCACCTTATTGTTGTCAATCATACTCAATCCCAATCGATCCATCTGTAATCGTCCTCGTCTCGAACTCCAGCATCAATTCCTCTTGTCCAGCGTCGTTTCCAGACTTCAGTAATGTTCCTCTTGTCCAGCGTAGTAACCTCTAGACTCCAGCATCGTTCCTCTTGTCCAGCGTAGTCGCCTCTAAACTCCAGCGTCGTTTCGCTCTCTGGAACTAAGTCGTCAGCTCTCTCACTCTCCGGAACTTCATGTTACTTCTTCTCGTGCTGTTTCGGACGTCAGTTGATCATCTTATATGGATTTTCTTCTCGTGTAATTCTGTTACTATTTAAAAGTGATTGTATTTACAACTCAGTTTTATAGTTGTATATAACTGGAAGGATGAAACTATTTACAAAAAATAAATACTCTGTGCGGACGGGCAGAAGCTCCCGCTGCAACGGTGAGTGATCGAAAAAGAGATACAACTGTAGCGTGTGTGTTCTATTTATACCCACGTCTTGGTTAATACCTGCAGTTGTACGAAATCGACATGTCTGAAATTGTCTCTGGGTTTTGTTCCCCCACTCCTTGTCAATTTCGATATTTCTTATATTTCTGCGAATTGCAGAGTCCTGTAAGTATACTCTTATACCCATCTTATAACTATTTTCACTACACATGTTCACTGTACTTTTGGACATTGTAACTTAACCCTTGCGATCTGTACACAGTTATTTCGTCACTACACTGAAAAGGTGTGTCCCTTTCACGTGGTTTTCATACACAGTATGTAGTTAGTTTTATTACATTTTATTGTGTCTTTGGATTTTACTCCTTATTTATAGTTTATGAATAATTACGGAAAAACAGTAATCACAAAATTATTCATACTGGGGTGGCAAACTTGCCTGCATAGACCTGCGTCACACACACATGCAAAATACTGTTGTACACACTTTCAGTTACATCTGTGTGTGTGTACAAGTCGATTCAGGTCGAAACACCTGTCTATATTTTTGTCTGAGCCAAGCTTACAATCCCTGACATGCTTACTTCTAATACATTATTAATTATTTTACAATTTATTATGTATATTTAAATTTTTATATTCAATGCTCAGTACATCACTTATCTGTACTGTTGCAATATAAATGGCTAATATGTAAAAGAATGGAACTTCACTACAGTATAAAAAAAGGACAACCAACACTTAAAAAATATACATCAAAGTCCCATAACCATTATTTGGGTATAATGTTGCTGGCAGGTGAGTAATTATTTCTCATTTGCTTGTATATTGATCATTTTAATTACTTCTACAAACCAGTATTGTGACTCCCTATATCAAACTTATAATTAAAGCAACAGAAATCATATGTATTGTAACTTGTATCGACCACCTGTTGTCTTCTTGTCTACCCAGTGTACTGCATATTCTAATTATATACATTTGCTCTGGATAAATCACTTTGTTAAGACATCTGACATGGAAGGTATGTGAGCTCTTGTGAAGTACACATCAGCGAGTTTAATAGATAAACACTTGGCATAGTTCCACAGATACACTGATATTTTTTGTTTTCCTGACAACTGTTTCATCACTTAAGGGAGCTTCAGAGGTTACATCTAAACTGAAAGATATTAAATATATGTTATACATGGCAGTGGTGGAGACCAAAGGAGCAGCTGGAAAATCCCAAGTAAACAGGTATCTGTAGAACTATCTTTAAAAGGTAGTAGTATCTGCAAAATCTGTAATGTTTGTATCTTAAGAACTATACTAAGTGTTTATTTATTAAATTTAAATAACAATAAAATGTTCAACCAAGTGCTGAGTGACTATTCAATCAGTACATATCAGTGTTATAATTTTAATGTGAGTGAAAGAAAATAATTGTAACAAAATAAAAGTTTCATTTTATAATTGCAAGAATATCAAGGGATGCAATAACAACACACACACATGTGCGCGCGCGCGCGAACAGAAACACTATAATTTGCCTTTCATGTCATACTGGAAACATAACAGAACAATTTATCTTTACCAATTACTCATGTTTTATCTTTATTATGCTTCAAGACTGCAGCTCACCGATTTTTAAAATATGTTTGAATTTGTTAAGCTAATATAAAGGATGGATTACAATTCCTTGTTGCTGACCTGATGATTTACTCTGACTGCTTACAAGTTTAGAAAATTAACACTACATTACTGCCTTTTACTATGAAGAGTAAAAAGAGAACAAATTTATCACTTACCTTTAGTGACTGTAACGCCAAACTTCTGAATACATGCTATGCCTAGCAGCTGTACAATCCAGCAGAAATTCAACTGCATTTCCGTCAGAAATACACAACCTAAAATCTGCAGTACCGCCTTGATGACAATTACAAACACGCTGTAGCCAACAAGTTTATTCCACCTGTACAAAAGTATATAGTGTTCAATCTCAAACTGTGTCGACTATAACTTATGTCTAACATAAGGATTACATATAATGTTCAGTTCACAACTTACTTACTTACCATCTGAGAATGACTCTGAGGGGTCGTAAGTACAAATCATTTCCCTGCCATAAGAAAATAAAGGAACCAATGAGGTAGCCAAGAGAGAACAAATTGACTCGATTTGTTCCTGCCAAGAAGACTACTGCGAGTGTGAACCAGATGAAACCTGATAGGATGATTTTTTTAAATACGTCCAACCATGAGCTGAAAGAAATATCCAAAGTATACAGAAAAATAAGAAAAAAATCTAAACTCAAATTTATATTTATCTTTTATAAAAGGGAAAAACAGAATTTTTCTTACACAGTACATACAAATACTAATAACAGAATTGGTTATCAGTTACTTTCTTGGCAAATGGAAACTTTTGTTTTTACTGAATTCAGTCTTTTATAAGTGAATATTCAGACAGTGATACGCACAAGTTGTCTGTGACTTACACTTTTGCCTTCAAAAGTATTTCAGAATAATAAAATTAAATTCTGTTGTCTTCTCAATTATTATGATTGTTTATCTTGCCAGTTCTTGATGCAAAAGACCAACAGTGTACTAAAATCGTGAGCACTATTTAAGTTTTTTTTTTAATAACTGAGGACTAGTGAATTTATTTTAACTTGGTGATTGTTATCACTTAGAGTAATTCATCACTCTATAATGTACGAGAACTATAGAATAAGAATTGCAATCAACATTTTACAGCTCATTATGTTGATTCAGTCTGTGGAAGTGAGTTACCTACACTAGCACTTTTTTAGTAATAAGCATCTGAAGCCAACCCAGTTTGTTTGTTTGGTTTACAACACACAGATAACCAACCCTGCCACTCTTACAAAATACCAATTATAAATAAAACAAACTCTGTTACAGAAGTTAAAACTCGTCATTATTGTAACACAGAACAACGTGTAATCATGCAATGACAGTTCCACTGGCAGGAAAGTTTATGCAAGTTTTATTTTGGGATACTAATTGAGTTTCTATTAATCCTTGTCTCTGCTAATAAGGGATTTTATTTCCTTTTGTGCAAAATAAAAAATTAATTGGTAAATATTAAGCATTACTTCTGTATAAATTGGATAAAAGATTCATGAACATAGACCCGGTTTAGAAAAAAATGTTGTCTTGTTTCATCAGAATACTCGGACTCCTTAGGTGATGGGGAAACTCAGAGATCGGAAGCACGAGTTGGTGGAAAATAGAGCCTATTTCAGATTTAACTCTCTCAGACTTTCAACTGTTTCCTAAATCTTAAAAAAAAATTCATAAGGGGGAAGAACTTTCCACGAAATGAATAAGCAGTAGCAACTATAGTGGGGTGCTTCACAGATCTTCTGGAAACCTACTGCACAAGTGGTATAATAGTAATGCAGCATTGCTGCAGTAAGTCATCAATGTTAAAAGAAATTATGATGAAAAATAAAATCTATTTTAAATTGAAAAGTAACTCTTTTATTGCAAAACTGATAACTTATAGCAATGCTCATATCAACTAAACATTAATTATACTGGAGAGTTTGTAGATAAAATAACTGCAGACCAGTTTTTTTGACTGTTCCATTTAATTTATCCAAAATACTACTAACAATAATTTCTCTTACCGAATACTTGAGACAAAGTCAGGAACAGGATTGACAAATCCCGGTTTCTCTATCTCATCAACTATACTTTTATTTGTTCCTCCTGCATATTCATGTCCGCTGTGGCGTTCTTCTATTCTGAATACTAATGCTTGCCGACACACCAACAGGAGAACAATGAAATCACCTGATGAGTTTATACATATGTTAGACACAAAGATAATGTAACCAACAGACATGCAATAGAAAATAACAAACATTACCAATATCAAAAAGAAACTTCAGACTTAGTTGCCATTTAACTGATAAGTAAATTAAAAGTATACTGGACAAACAACATGCTGCTATTCACATTTATAAGGCAGATTAAGTCAATCATAAATAGGTTTTATGATTGACAGCAGTGACAACTAGTATGAGGTCAATGACCGTATGCAGTAAAAACATTGCCGATGTCTGAGCCGGCAACACAAGACGGTCCAAGTGCTCAGAAGTTTGAAAGAAATGCTACGCTTTTCTTCAAGTTTCCCTACTAATATTGTTCGGATTTAAAGTATTGTACTTTAGAATAATTAAAGTACTTATTCTGTGATATAATTAATATTATTTTCTCTTATTTCCAGTACTGTTGCCGCCGGCAACAGCGGTTACATGGACACCATGCTACTGGTAGAGGAAGAGTATACTCCATACTGTACATTTACTCACACATAAGTTTATACGCAGGTGGTGGATGGACTGGATCAGGTAAAAACATCCACTCCTGGAGCCTATGCAATATTTCATTCTCTTCCCATGGGTATTCTGAAAAAAGACTATAATAATTAATATAAAAATGTTTACAACAATTGTTATAAATTATACTAAATGTTTTGTCACAATCCATATTTCTCTTTTACCACTTTCATTTGTTTGTGTATCTACATTTTCACTTTTGTGCAGGCACAGAAAATACGTTACTTACTCAGGCATTTCATACAATTTCCTTTCTACATATGACATAATCATATTTGTTTATCATACATAGGTTGCTTTTACTAGCAACCCGATCGCTGTTACAACATCTATTTATGGGTTTATGTGTTTACACACAGTAACTTTACTACAAGTAAAATAACAATTAAAAAGGAGAGAAATGTAGAAACAACAATATATACATAATAAACTTACACATTACATATGTTTGGTATTATAATTTGAATGCGAATTTTGTAAGGCTCAAATGTTCCTAATTCAAATATGATTTCTTGTTCAACTTCAAGATGTGACTTACAAAAAGTTATAACAATTTTAGTAAATCATAAACACTAAATCCCCTGCAAAATGTTTCAGAAGTAGTATACTACACACTTTCAAAAAAGAGCGATATGCAATAGGACAACGCTGCACAAGTTTAATATTGAAGGGTCATCAAGAGCAATGTTAAAGTGCATACATTTGTACAATTTATGAATATGCTAATGTACATATATAATTATCTGCAAATACAAATATCTAAAAATAAAATACATATAATATACAGATCAGGGTTACAATCTAGTTTGAGTTCACAAAATGTACATAATAAGATCCATACTCAATTTGGACCTGTTTATATACCAAGTCGGTTACAAAACCTTACACATATGATTATTGCAATTGTGTAAAAATATGTTATCATTAGTATCTATTCAAGATGGTTGCTAATGGAATTAAAGTTTACTCTGCCATAAGTAAAAACAGAAATTATATAAATATCACTATAGTATTGACGACTCGGAACACTAAGTTTTTTATAAGTAAAAACGTAAAGTTTTACCTTACAGCCTAAACTGGCTTTCACCTTTAGAAGGCTTCATCAGAGGCTGCCATAGGTAGCGTTGTCCGTCTTGTTATTGGCGACGGGATAGTTTTTCGAAAGATCGAAGCTGTGTGTGTGGTGAGATGTGTTCCAATAATGCGTGCGATTTGAATTGTGTCTGTTCGTTTAGGATGTCGGAAACACACAAAAACAAATAAAAACGACATCCTAAACAAACAGACACAATTCAAATCGCACGCATTATTCGAACACATCTCACCACACACACACAGCTTCGATCTTTCGAAAAACTATCCCGTCGCCAACAACAAGACGGACAACGCTACCTATGGCAGCCTCTGATGAAGCCTTCTAAAGGTGAAAGCCGGTTTAGGCTATAAGGTAAAACTTTACGTTTTTACTTATAAAAAACTTAGTGTTCCGAGTCGTCAATACTATAGTGATATTTAGTTAAGTAACGGACATGTCATGGGCAACGAAATCCAAGAAATTATATCTTATAAACAGATTTGACCTAACTACAAGTATGTCGTTACAACATCATGTCTCTTATGAATTTTCCTAATGAATATAAACTTCTGTTCACATAAACATTCTCTAAAAAATAACAGTAATAATAAAAATAACTTACCAAAACAGAAACTAGGAGGTAGACCAACGACCAAAGCATACTGTAGTGGTATAGTAATAACAATGAACAACATAAAGATGCTCCATACTTTTGACAACAGGTATCTGCGAGGAGTGATAAGAAGTACCAACCACAGAGCGTAAATCAATGCATACAGATCCATGCGCATCCCAATTAAAGCGACAACGGCCATTAAGCAAATCTGACACACAAATAACATATTAGAGATATTACATTTTTTTTAATAATTCTTTTTCAAGAATATGAAAATTCTTGTCCATTCAATATAAGTAGAATTTGGCATTTCTAAACTATATTTTCTAACACTTTTGTTCTAACAAAATAACATGACATGTATTTCAATCCTACAAGTATTATTGAAATGAATGTTATTATTTCTATCGGATATAGAAAACATACATAAAATTAAATGAAGATTTGGATTTAAAAAAGAAAATGTCTTATAAAAATTCAATTTTCTGCTGGTACACACTAACATCTTTTTTCTCAAAAAGGTAGTAAATTTAAATTTAAATATTCAGCGCACTCTTTAATTACATAATATCTGGAACCTCCTCAAAATTATTTTTTGTTAACTGATCATAGTTTTGTCTAAAGTAACTTATAACATTTTATATTAATTATTATTTAATAATAATATTAATAAAATATTTAAATGTAAACTTACAAAAATAATAATAGAGTAAGAATCTTTAATTTAGAATTATAATTTAAGAATTCCTGAAATTAAGGACATATACTAACATGACTAAGAAGTGTTTTGAATTTTTTGCTTGCACTATAGGTTAAAGTAAACATTATTTTGACATATCACCTGGGTCTGGCCTCCCACAATATCTCTCTCTCTCTCTCTCTCTCTCTCTCTCTCTCTCTCTCTCTCTCTATATATATATATATATATATATATATATATATATATATATAGAATTCAAAGTCTGAGGATTTATGTGTACTGAATACAAATTCACACCGTTACACCGATTGCCACCAAATTTTGCACAGGTAACCTTTTACACAAGGTGAAAAATACTGTCTAATTTGGAATTTTATATTTTGCCCCATTCCCACGATTTAGGCCCTTTTAATTATGCCTTTTCATTGACGCATATAAAGCAGGGGTGCACTCGTAAATTTTCCAGTACCGGAACACTTTTTTTTTTAGCAGATGGCAAGACTATGGTCCACAGCCAATGTCGGCTACATAGTCACTCCATAACGGATAACATATCACTGAAAGTAAAGTGATGGTTGGAATCTAACTAAACACTTGTAATATTCAAATATTTATTACTTGAACATTTGAACAACTTAATTTAACTTACCTTAATCACAAATATTTAGTAAATGGATTGGATTCTTCCAGAGTGGTTGGTTTTGCTTGTTTCGTTAGGGTGTTGTCTGCAGTCCGGTGTTTTTGGAGCCATGTTTTTACATATGGCTCTGGATCCCAATCACTCAAGTTTGGGCCGTGTAGTTTAACAAACATCAAATTTGACACATGTGGCACTGTCAGTCTTGTACGGGTGGGTGTAATGATGAGATTCATTAAACTGAATCCTCTTTCACAATCAGCTGAACTGCAAGGGATCAGTTTTGTACAGCTAAGCAAAGGTGTTAAATGTTTTGGTATTGGTGTATGGTTTTCCACAAAATCCCTGTAGCTGTTTTTGATTTTGGGTATGTTTAACTTAAACCTTCTGCACAACTTCTCAATCTCTGGTTCACCAAAGCCTGCAGGTTTTTCAGTAGGCCATGTGTCTGGTTCCAGCACTTTTAATTCATCTAAAAGTGATTCGTAAGCTTCTTGATGATGTGATGGAGCACTTGACCGATGGGGTTCGTGGCTAGAAACTGTAATAAAAATTCTTCTTTTTCAGTTACTTACGACACTTATTATTAACTGCTGATGATTGATGGTTGGAATTGTGTGATTTTCTATGAGTGGAACGCCATTAAATGTTCCTTCCCTGATGCAAATTTTTGCTTCCAAAGTCTTAGTACCGGGATTTTCCTTCATAGCCTCAAAAAACCGGACACTTCGTCATATAAGTTTATCAGCATAGATTACTGTTGTTTCTTGCTTTTGTAAGGATTCTGACAGCATCGACAGCTCAGCCAAAATATCATACATTGTAGCCAAATCTAGCAAAAACTGAGGTGATGAACATCGTTTTGATAGTCCACTGTACGTGGCTCGCTCTGTCAAATTTCTGCTCTTATCGTCTTTAGCAAAGTCAAAGTGTCTGTTTAAGGCACCGTATCCATACCAAGTAGCTGACACGGCTCTAAATGAACTTGCTACCCGTGTCCCTAAAATTTTCCCGATTTTATTTATTTCTTGATCTAGGCCACTAGCATATTCTGCTAACTCCCTTTGATTCTTTGGAGACCTGCTATAAATGGAGTACACTTTGTCCATAAAAATTTGGAAATGGTTTACAGCTCCCACTTCGTTTATTGCATCACTCAGAGCTAACTCAAGTCTGTGGTTCATGCAGTGCCAAATAATAAGGCTTGGATATTTTTCAAGCAATCTTTCTGCGACTCCTGATTTTTTCCCCAGCATAACACTCGCACCGTCACTTGCAAATGCAACAAAGTTTTCTTTTAAGTAGTTATCTTCAAAACCGTATTTGCTTAAGCAATCAAGGACATTTTCTGCTACGGTCTTAGATGTTTGGTCGGATAGTTCTAGGAGATCTAAGAATAAGAAATGTGGAGAGTCCTCTTTGCAAACTTCACACTTCAAATATACTATCAGAGTAGACTTAATGCCGAGAGTGGTCGATTCGTCTATCAGGACTGAAATTTTGCCTGATACACCTAAAATTTGTTTCACGACTCTTTTCTTCATTTCGTCAGAAACGTGACAAATTATTTACATTGCAATTCTTTTAGAGTGTAGCCCCACACTTCCAAGCCATTCAATTTTTGCATCTGCAACAGATCAAAATGGTCAGTGCAAGGCCTATTGTTTTTCGCAATGAAGTAAGCAGTTCTAAAGACAATTTTTATTGTCACTAAGTGGGCTGCATTCATTTCATCAAAAACCTTGTCTATTGACTCTTTTTTGGCTTCAGCAGCAATTCTTTCAGCTGTTGTGTGACCAAAAGAGTTTTTATGTTCAAATATTTTTTTTCTCAACGATGTAAGTTGAGAGGTTTTACTTGATCCATTAAACGTAATTAGGAACAAACGCCATTCTTTTGATATGCTCATGCGCTCTTTTTTAAATGTGCCAAGTTGAGCAACTTCTTTACAAACATTAAGTTTGCCGTTGATACAATCAAGCCAAGGAAAAGCATTCTTTTTACGTTCCCACATTTCTTCTGTCCAAATGGAAGGCCAACAAGAAATAGTTGAGTCCTCAGTTGATGAACTCGGTACAGACAGAGAATTATCAATAACACAAATACCTTCGGTTTCTGTATGCTGCACGAACGAGCTTTCGCCAGGTTTAAGGAAAGTATTTGCATCGAGAGAAGCAAAGGTTGAAGACTCGCACGAAGACTGTATAGTCCCTCTACTGAAGAACGACGTTAGAGTTTTTTGTTTCTTATTGGCAGATTCCATGACTGTTGTAGCACTGAATAAACACACGTAACGGTTCACAACAGCGATTTACAACTGACAAGCAAGACGCGGGAACCACTAATGACTCATCAGTAAATACTGAGTTGAGTAGTGAGCCGATCGGTAGAAGGTACCCCCTCCACTGCACTGCCCACTGGTCTACACTTCAAGGTCATCCCGCATCCAAAATAGATCTCATGTGCGTTGTGTTCGGGGCCGTTCGGTGAGCCTAGTGCATAGTTACCAAATGATTGTTATTTTTTATTTTCTTTCGTCAGTTTTAATTTTCGATCTCGGCGATGGTCATTGAGATGAATAATGTGTATAAACAAAATTACCAGTAAAACTAAAAGGAATTATTTGTCGAATATGTTAATATTTCTTCATTATCTTGCAATAAGAAGTATAATAACAGCGAGTACTAAATCTTAAAATAATACGTGGACCAGATTTTTGAGTAAAAACACATTTCATGTGAAAGAAAATAACTCTTTTTCTCAAAAAGCAGTACCGGAACGGCGTTCCGGCGCGTTCTGGTACCAGTGCACCCCTGATATAAAGATGTCAATAACACCATGTAGACCAGAATTAATTACCATAGTAACAAGTAATTAAACAAATGCTATTTAGCAGCATTGGAACTGTATCTTTATCCGTTCCTGCAGTTTTTAATGTTTTAATATGCGATTGTATAAATATATTTTCTAATTTTATATACAGATTCGTCTATATATTTTGTAATTGTCTTAAACGATTATAAAATTTATGTTTATATGTATAGCTGATGATACAATGAATAAGTAATGAAATATATTAAATACTACTACTAAAGATGTCAAAACACCATGGAGACCAGAATTAATTACCATAGTAACAAGTAAATAAACAAAAGCTATTTAGAAGCGTCAACACTGTACATTTATCCGTTCCTGCAATATAATGTCAATGTTTTATATAATATGCGATTGTATCGATATATTACAATGTGGAAAAGAAGAAGTGTACTAATTGTAAATTGTCCTATTACTTAATACAAAGCGAAAATACATGTTGTTTTTATTTGTGAGGTTAGGTGACAACGGTTTTTGGTTTTTAGTTTACTGCTGAAATAAATAAAAGCCATGGTTGAGGAAAACATAACGCTTAATGTGTTATACCATACTTCTAACACAGTAACACTTAAATAAAGCGTTTTTGATTTAACAGGTACTTTATAAATATCTCCAAAGGCTTTATAAACGGGTACTTTTAAATCTCCAAAGGCTGTTGCACCAACATAATAATTTAGTACAAGTTAAAATAGTACAAGTGTTGAAAACAGCTTTGGAGAGAATTTGACTAACGAGTACAAAATTGTTATACAAGCTGACAGAATCCCATATAGACATAGACAATAAAAATTATATTAAAATACTTATTAAAAGTCAAATATCCGCATGCGAAACTGCGGGTAACAGCTAGTTTGACATAATTTTATACTTAGTATATTAGTAAGTGTCTAACAATACAAAACAAAACTGATCAAAAAATACAAATTAAACAAATTATAACTGATATTTTCAGGTCCTTAAAAAAAAAAACAGTGTTTTCCTTAAAAGAAGTTTCACAAAATATCTTCCAACATGATGACAATCATCTTCAGTCTAGACTGTTTTGCTTGAGCTACTATTTTCCATTTCATCACATGAGGTGGGAGGATTTTTAGTACAATTATTCTACAATTAATGTAATCATTCCTTAAACACTGTAGTCACATTTGTACACAGACCTATACGGTGGGGGGGGGGGGCAAAAGTAACGAGAATTTTTCTCTAGCAGTTGGTAGAACGCTAGTTCCGACTTCTCCTGCTAGGTGCCTTCACTAGACACCATTTTGTATCAGTTGCCCTAGCGGCATTGTTGTGGAAACATTAGCGCGGTCAGTGTGACTATTTTTTGTAAGCGCTGTTTCACGTTTTCGGCGATTTGTCAATGGCAGACATTAAATACCAACGTGGTAACATCAGGTTCTGTTTCCTGTTAGGGAAATCAGCAGCAGAAACTGTCGCAATGCTTCGGACGGCTTATGGGGAGGAAGCTTTGAGCCAGACAAGGATTTTGAGCCGACAAGAAAGCACACGCGGAACGAATTTTGCTGCAACACGTTTCATCTTCAGATCTTCAGTCAAAATTCGTTGGCATGAACTCCAGGATATTCCAGTCATTTCCTCCAATTCATCGCTTGTTCTACGACGATCAAACATGATCGCAATATGGATTTTTTCAATGTTTTCGTCCGTTGTGGAAGTCGAGGGACGTCCCGGTCGTGGTTCGTCTTCAATTGACATTTGACCACTTTTAAAATGAGAAAACCACTCGTAAATCCTTGCCTGGCTCAAAGCTTCCTCCCCATAAGCCGTCTGAAGCATTGCGACAGTTTCTGCTGCTGATTTCCTTAACAGGAAACAGAACCTCATGTTAGCACATTGGTATTTAATGTCTGCCATTGACAAATCGCCGAAAACGTGAAACAGCGCTTACAAAAAATAGTCACACTGACCGCGCTAATGTTTCCATAACAATGCCACTAGGGCAACTGATACAAAATGGTGTCTAGTGAAGGCACCTAGCGGGAGAAGTCGGAACTAGCGTTCTACCAACTGCCAGAGAAAAATTCTCGTTACTTTTGGGTCCCCCCTCGTATATGCTTTGATCCATTGCAAATTATTGCATTATTTGGACCCAAGGGATTATTTGAACTATAACATACGGAAGTTTGTTATTTGATTTTTTTGAGTGTTTACCTTTTTCATTGCATCATTTTCAGATAAACCTGAGTAACCAATGTATTGAAGAAGATACTTTAATGAAGTTAGTGCTTCTAACAACAAAATAATCATTCAATGTTAATGATATTTTTTCTATCTACTATCCCCATCACCTTTAGAGGGTATGTTACTTAGTAAACATCATCCATACTACACAGATGTGATCAATTTAAACACACACAAAACTTTAATATTCTGCACAGACAAATCTGACTTGTCAAATAATTTTTTTTATCACTTGATTTTATTCTCATACACAGTAAATTATTTAAGTAAACCTTAATACTTTTTATCTGCATTACCGTGTTCTTAATACAAAGGGGATTAGTGTTACAGATACCTGAACTACTTTCTACTTTTATTCAAACAAGTCAATCATTTCACTACTTACTTCAACGCCAAATCTATAAAATCCATAGTTGAGCAAGTACTTGACACAATGTTCAACATCTTTGTCCGCTTCCTTGTACGTCACTCTTGGGAACATGACAATAGGTCGTGAGAGCGGTCTTCCTCTAAGATGACGCTGGTACTTCTGACGCACTGTGACAACAGTCTGCAGTGTCATCACAACTATAACAACTGTAAAGAAATAAATTCTTGGATTTCGTTGTCCATGACGTGTCCGTTACTTAACTAAATATCACTATAATATTGACGACTCAGAACACTAAGTTTTTTATAAGTAAAAACGTAAAGTTTTACCTTACAGCCTAAACCGGCTTTCACCTATAGAAGGCTTTATCAGAGGCTGTCGTAAGTAGCGCTGTTCGTCTTGTTGTTGGCGACGAGATAGTGTTTCAAAAGATCGAAGCTGTGTGTGTGTGGTGAGATGTGTTCGAATAATCCGTGCGATTTGAATTGTGTCTGTTCGTTTAGGATGTCGTTTTTATTTGTTTTTGTGTGTTTGTATATTTCTAATTGTTCTAGAGTGTCTAGTTTTCGGCCTTTTGTGTGTACGTGTAGTATGTTCATGTTATTGTCGATGTTTTTATATGTGTGGTTTGCTTCAATGAGGTGGTTTGCGAAGGTAGATTCTGTAGTGGTGTGGAGTGCTTTTGTGTGTTCAATGTATCTCTGTTTGAAGCTACGTCCTGTCTGGCCTATGTAGAATTTATTGCAATTTGAACAATTTAGCTTATATACACCGGGTAGATCGAATTTGTTTTGTGCTTTGGGCATGCGTTTTGATAGTGTGTGTTCTGTTTTGTTAGTAGTTTTGTAAGCGATTCTGTATCCTGCTTTTTTGAATTTGTGGGCAATTTTTTCTGTTTGTTTGTTGATGTATGTTAGTGTTATGAATTTGTTGTTTTCTGTCTTTGTCTGTTGTTTGTTTTGTGTTTTGTGTAGGAGTTTACTGACTATTGTTCTGTCATAACCGTTAGATTCTGCTAGATATTTTATAGTGTTTAGTTCGTCTTTGTAGTCTATTTCATCTAAGGGGATGTTGTTAAGTCTATGTATCATGGTTCTAAAAGCAGCTAGTTTGTGTTGTATTGGGTGATTGGAGGTGTTGTGTATTAGTGTGTCAGTTGTAGTTGGTTTTCTGTATATACTGAATTTGTGCCTGTGTTCTAGTTTTGTGATGGAGAGGTCTAAGAAGTTTATGGTATTGTTGTGTTCGTATTCAGCAGTGAAGGTTATGTTTTTATGTATTTTGTTTATGTGCGTTAGTAACTGTTCACATTGTCTTTTGTTTCCCCTGTATAGTATTAGAATGTCATCAACGTATCTGTGCCAATATAGTATTTTAAAATAAATGTATTTATTTAAAATAAAATGAAGAGACACTTAAAACAATACACATAGGTTCAAGTCTTCTCACTGGAGCTTAACCTTACCAATATGGATAAAAATAATTGTAAATTGTACAAGGTTCCTGAACACTGACATTTCACACATTTGCTGTTGCAACATATACTTGGACACAGTTCACTTATTTCAGGAGAAAGCATTATCCAACAGATACTAAAAAAAAAATTTGCAGACATATGTCTAAATATAGGCAGTGTTTGGTATGGGAAGTAGCAGCCAACAACACACCTGAACTGGTAAGTGAACATCCTACCTGTTAAATTCAAGATTTTTACAATTTTCTCTACAGTGGCTTATTAAATTGTTATATTCCTTGAATTCCGGTTTCCTTACGCTTAGCATCAGTTTTTATACTAACATACTAAAAGGTAATTTTATACACAGGAACACTGTAAAAACCACTGACTAATGTAATTTCCATTATAGTGTATAACTGATACACATAAAAATACTATAACAGACAGTGCTTATTTTGAGAATTACTTTTCCTTATTATCATAAATTACATGGATTTATATAATTTTAGTTTCCAAAAAATATTATCTTCATGTATTTAATATGTGTCAGTTTCGGTGAGATTTTTAATGATGTCATCATACTGAGATCTTACTCTCTTGACAGTTTTAGTCTAAATACAGTTTACTTAATATTACAATACATCGTGTTTTACATTAATAATTATACAGACAAGTTACCAAGTATTTATTATGTATTTCAAGACAAAATTCTTTTTAAAAAAATACTTTTTTGCAAAAGCACTGTTTTATAAGCAAGCGATTAACAAAAACGTGTGTATACAAAATATCTAAATAAGCTTATTACATTATAATTAAATTAATATAATATAATGAAGGGTGTCCTTCATATGTTGAAGAAGGGCTATCTTTTGGGAAAGTTCTGAACCAGGGATAAACAATCAAATACAGCGCTTTTCATTATGATAATGAACTAATTCCAAGTCGTCTACAACTGACATGGCAAAGTTGCATGAATTAAAATTCAATTAGTTACGCATACATCCAATTATTCAAATTTGACTCCAAGTGGTTTCATCTGTTTCCGGATTTGAAAACAAGGATGTCTGAAAAGAGATTTGCATACAATTCTGAAACTGTAACCACTGTTAACGAGTATATAAATGAATTACGATGGCATAAAAAGCTTTTTGTGAGGTATTAAAAAACTTTAATCATAGGCATGTATAGGAAGTCATAGACACGTTGAAATATGAGATAACTTCAATAGAAAGGGAGATAACCTGAGAATGGCCAAGTCCTAATAACCAGTACTGCAGATAACCTGTATGATTAGTCGGTACAAGTTATTTCTTCCAAGAGACAAAATTTTTATAGGTTTCATTGCATGTAAAATGAACTATAATCCTTCAAGTGAACTGTATTCCCCTTAGCCGTTATTGGAGACAGAAAATGTGTTGTAGGTTCTAAGAAATAAATCTGACTAGAAACTGATGCTTGTATGATAACTTAAAAAATAAAGAGATAAATTTCCAGGCAATTGTAAATGGCACTTCCACATGTCTCCTGGAAATAATCTTACAAACATAAATATATACTGACTTAAAATTTTAGTCAATACCTAAGGGACTCTTATACAACTTTATCTGATGGAAAAAGTTGATATTTATACTGTTCACTTAATAGTTGATATGACATTCACTGAGTCTGGTTTAAGAAAGAAGTGAGGGGAGTTTGTCGTTATGTAATAGAATTTCAATCACTAGGGCGTACCCACCTCAAAAATATAACTGTGGCACAAAAACTTTAGTTTGAGTTTTGTATAAATAAGCTGGACTAAAATTTACATACACTGAGAATTAGAATTAATGTGTAAAATTTACCCAACTTATACACCCACTCACCAATATATCCTTTCAACAGTAGTGGAAGATTTGATGTTTTATGAAAGCCAATCCATTCAGCAGTATTATAACTGTCGTTTTTCTGGGAAAAAGTAAATAAATAATTTTCATTATATTATACTGAAAGATATTTTAGCCCGAAAAACATACAAACTTCATTACAAAAAGCATGTTGTGTTTATCAAAGTACATAATTCTGTGAAACTTACTAGACACGTGACGTTCCAAGTCTCGTGTTTTATATACTCGATCTGATAAATCATTTTTGAAAGTACTAAAATGGACACGAAAATGGACATAATGTGTGCCGCAGCTTTCTGAACGCTGCTTCCAAACGTTAGTGCAATCACAGAAATCAGGACAAACACAAAATGCACTGCGCAAACCTATAACACAAAATTATAATAGACATACAAGCGTTATAAAAAACTCTGAAACTTATAGCCACACAATTCTTATGAGTAACTTTGTTTTTATTTTAGAATTCTTTCAAATCTGTTGTCAAAATGTAAATTAATGTAACGTAAATGATTTATCAGGATTAAACTGACTCTCTACATCAGCCTGCAACAATGTTGAGCATTACCAACTTAACTATAATGAAATTCGCAATGGTACTCGTTGGTTACATAAACAGCACCCAATTTTTTTGTTCGCAGTCACTTTGTGTTTAATTTCTGCAGCTCTCCCACCTCATTCGGATATTCTTTCTCTTTCTCATCAGACTTCCAAGTTTAAGAGATCCAGCAAAGACTCTATTACAACACATGACATGGGTTGTAACAGGACAAAAAGGGTAGAACCTTTGTTTTAATAATTTTCTATGTAACCATTCTATGAATATGAACCACTCTATGTAATACTTTTGTGAAAGCCAGTGTTAGGGACGTGAGGAGATGGTACAAAGCGTAGTTGAGTCAGAGGACGAGCACGTGGTCGTACTGCGTAATAAGAATGCCACGTGCTTTAAGGTAAAATAAACTTCTGTATTCTAGAGACGCCCAGAATCTTTGATAAGTGAAGGTAGGGGGCGAGGTGGATATCTGGTTGGGACCACGTGGCCGATACGCACAAAGAGCGGAGAGCGTACACAGCTCGCCCCAGTTGATGACCACTCATCATACGGAACAGACGTAAATTTAACGTTAGCCTCGGGCGTCTTGGTAGACCGAAAATGTAGAAGTAGGTCTACCAAGGAGTATATTGTAATGTAGAACAGCAATAAATAGTGATACAACAGTGTTAACACTTTCTAAAAACGAGTATTGTGATAGTGTAGTGAAATAGGGCTGAACAACTTAGTACGCAACATCGGGGAACACGTGCAGTTAAGTACAGA
Source organism: Magicicada septendecula (assembly GCA_034769895.1). Lineage (NCBI taxonomy): Eukaryota > Metazoa > Arthropoda > Insecta > Hemiptera > Cicadidae > Magicicada > Magicicada septendecula. The sequence goes on along the minus strand of CM068371.1, from coordinate 61,775,887 downwards.
TACAAAACCGATTTAACTGGCCAGAAGTGAAGTAAAACAATAAACATTAAAGAGCTCAGTAAATGGGGGTGAAAAAGATACGTATAGAGAGTGAGAGAGTGTGTGGATGGAAAAGGGAAAATACTGGTTTGTAGATAAAGATAAGTATATAGAAATTTGGTTACATAAGTTCATGTTTTATAATTGTTTATCACATAATAGAAAAAGAAAGTAAGACAAGCAGAAAGAAATTAATTTTTGAGTTATAATAAATAAGATTGATTATCTATATATTAATACGTGAAGAGAAAACTTTGTACCCCTTTTTAAGCATATTGTGCGCACAGAGGAGTGTGAGATTTAGCATAGTTAAAGTTTATATGGAGAAGGAGTGCAGAAAGCTAAAATTTATATATAATATGTGTTACAAATACATTAAATTAAATAAAAAAAATAAAAATAAAACATTCATTGCACTTTAAAATTCATTTAAACTTTTTCAAACAATGGTAATTGTTAAAAATAAAATAATTTTGTTGTCAGGCAATAAAATTGAAATTTTTTCATTTTAGTGTACGTTCATACTGCCAATGTCAAACACATAATAGTCTGTGGTCAAACAGTCGCACAGAGTAGAGATTGTCGCCAAAGAATTTTAAAATGTTGCCAACAAATAATTACTGACAGATTGACTGAATGAGCTGTGAATTTTGTGTGATTTCAAATGTTCCTTTTTCAATAGTCTGTGGAGTGCATGTCAAGGCAAAAAAGCATTTATTTTATATTTTGTATATTAGATATCTGTGTTTTATATATTAATGTGCAGCTGAAAGTGAAATACAGCTTGCTTAATATACACCTGTTGCAAAAGGAAAATTTTGTAGCAGCAATTTGAATTGACTTACTCTCGCCTAATTATTATTGGTGGTTTCAAAAAAGTGAGTACATTTTATTATTTTTAAATTAAACCCTGTCTAATCTTAGTTTCAGTAATTTCATTACATGTTTTTTTTTACATTCAGATATTCGCACCTACTTCCATTATGCCTCGACATAGAACATTGACGGGTCGGAGTGAGAGACAAAGAAGAAGGAATATATATTCGCGTGAAAGTCAAAATGATAATAGACCAAAGCAAATTTAAATAGTGTAAATAGTATACAAAATGATGAAATTATTTTGAGGGATACATTTAAATGCGCACTGAATGTCATTCCAAGAAATTTTAATACTTTTGATTGTGGATTAATGCATTTACAATGCAGGTTTTGCAATGCAAAACATTTCGAATCTGAAGTCACTTTAGGTGAAAGGACTGCATTCACTTCATGTTGTCATAAGGGTAAAGCAATATTACCGGCCTTAAGTCAAAATGAATACTTTAAATCATTGTATGTTGGACTTACTTCAAATGAACCTTAAATAAAAAGAAAGTCAAAAAATTATTTTGAAAACATTCGTAAATACAATTCATCATTTGCTATGGTTAGCTCAGAAGCTAAAATTTCAGATACAGTTACGCGTGGAGTGTATCATTTTAAAATACATGATGTTTTTTATCACAGATCAGGTCCAATGACTGCTGGATATGGTCGCTCACCATGTTATGCGCAATTATATTTTTATGATGTTGACACTGCTGTCAATTATAGATTACGTGAACACTATTATCAAACATGCAATAACAATATAGTGCGCGAAATCTCTCTTGAATTGGAACGCATTAATCCTTTCGTTCGGTCATTCATTGCAATGAAAGATCATTGTCAGAGACTTGAAAATCAAAATAAAGAAATTTGTATGCTCATTAAAGTAAATCGTGATTTAGATCTACGCCATTATAATGATGCAGTTCAAACTGATGTAGCAGTAATATTTAGTACAGTTGATGGTGAGCCACCCTTTGAACGAAATATGGATTCGTTTTCAAAAGTTAATGGTACCATTAAAAATATCTCTGTTTTGGATTCATCATTGGACCCTTTAGCGTATCCATTACTTTTTCCAAATGGTGATACTGGGTGGCATATCAATATTTCTCATAATGTACCAACTGCATCTAATTCAAGAGCTTCTCCCAGAAATACATTAACCATGCTTCAGTATGTAGCCTATCGACTTGCAATTAGAGAAGATTTAGCATGTTGCACCATTCACAAAAATTATTTCTGCAGTGGATAGTTGATATGTATGTGAGAATAGAGGGCACAAGGTTACATTTCATTCGACAAAATCAAACAAGTCTTAGGTCTGAAGTTTACAACAATTTAATAGATTATTTAGAATTGAACCCCAATGCCAATAATGTTGGCCGTAGAGTAATTTTACCATCTTCATTCAATGGATCTCCAAGAAATATGTATCAGAATTATTTAGATGCAATGTCAATTGTACAACATTTCGGAAAGCCTTCTTTGTTTATTACAATGACTTGCAATCCAAGTTGGCCTGAAGTAGTTAGCAATATTGGTGTAGGTGAGTCAGCTAATTTTCGACCTGATATTGTTGTGCGTGTATTCAAGTCCAAACTGGAAGTATTAATTGAGGGCCTTACACTAAAAAAAATCTTCGGTAAAGTTGAAGCACTCATTTATACAACTGAGTTTCAAAAGAGAGGATTGCCTCATGCTCACATTTTACTCTCTTTAAATGAGCAAGATAAAATTGTTAACGCTACCGATATTGATAAAGTTGTATCTGCGGAGATTCCTAACATTCAAACACATCCTACATTACATGAATATGTTGTAAAACACATGATGCATGGTCCATGCGGTGTACTTAATCCAAATTCTGTATGTATGAGAGATGGAAAATGCACAAAAGATTATCCAAAACGATTTAATGAATTTACATGTGAATCATTAAATGGATATCCATTATACAGAAGGCGTGATAATGGTATTAATGCTGAAGTTCGCGGTAGTTGCCTCGACAATCGTTATGTTGTACCATACAATCCGTATTTACTTCCCAAATTTAATTGCCATATAAATGTTGAAGTATGCACTACAGTTAAAAGTGTTAAATATATTTATAAATATGTGTATAAAGGCTATGACAGTGCGTCTGTTGAATTAGGTTCAGAGAGAAATGAACCAGGTCAAGAAATACAAATTGATGAAGTTAAAAATTTTTTAAATGGCCGTTATGTCAGATCAACTGAAGCTGTATGGCGCATCTATGAATTACCAATGCATTTTCAATCACATGTCATCGTTAGACTTGACATTCATTTACCGCGTAGACAGAATGTTTACTTTCGAGAAGGGCAAGAACGTCAAGCAATTGAAAATGCAAGACAAACAAAATTATTAGCATTTTTTGAATTGAATCGATCAGATCCATCAGCGCATGAATATAAGTATATTGAAATTCCTTTGCATTATGTGTGGGAAGTTTCCCGAAAAAAATGGAAGAAGAGAAGGCGTGGAGGTGATAAAATCATTACACGCATATATGTAGTATCACCAAAAGACATCGAACTTTTCCATTTACGATTGCTTTTATTACATGTCTGTGGTCCAAAATCATTTGAGGATGTTAGAACATACAATGGAATTATACACACTTCTTTTGTTGAAGCGTGCCATGCTCACGGCATTGCTTCAAATGATAATGAATGGCGCGAATGTTTAAATGAAGCAAAAGAATTACATTCACCAAAACAAATGCAAAATTTATTTGGTTACATTTGTGCATTAAATGTGCCAGCCAATGCATTGGCGTTATGGAATGAATTTAAAGTATATCTTAGTGAAGATTTTTTGAGAGATTACAACGAAGAAGTATCCTGTAATACAGCTCTGTTATAAATTGAAGATATTTTGAATGTTCATAATTTGTCATGTCAAGAACTTGGTTTACCAATTCCCACGTATTCGCAGAGAACAGACGAAGCAAATGCTATTGATTGAATAGAACAAGAGTTTCTGTTTTGTGAGCATTATGAAACTGCAAATATTGAACAGCGTAATCTAATTGATCGTGTGATTCGTGAAGTTTTGCATCATGATACTGGATCTAATGTTTTTTGTTTAACCGCTCATGCAGGTTGTGGAAAAACATTCACACAAACAGCAATCATTCACAAATTAAATTCGCTTAATCTTAGTTGCATTGCAACAGCGTTCAGTGGCATAGCTTCAACTCTATTACTTGGAGGTAGAACTTTACACAATGTGTTTAAATTGCCTATACCCATTTTGGAAAATTCTGTAGCGAATATTACCGCAAATAGTAGCTATGGACGTTACACAAATTCATCATCATTGATAATTATTGATGAAATTTCTATGTGCCCACTGCAAGTGTTGAAAATCATAGATAGATTATTGCAGGATCTATGCGATGAAAATGATAAACATAAACCATTTGGAGGGAAAACGATACTTCTGTGCGGTGATTTTCGGCAAATCTTACCAGTTATCCCACACGGATCACGTGCAACTTTAATTGAAAATTGTGTCACGAGTTGGCATAAATTTGTTTATTTTCATAAAGTAACGTTTACTCAAAATATGAGAGCCTTACCAAGTGAAATAGAATTTGTCGAATTCTTGAAAAAAATTGGTAATGATGAAGCCCCACAATTCCCTCAGTTTGGTGAAAATATTATTGAAATACCTCAACAATTAATAGGAGATGAAAATAATATTATTAATGAGGTGTATGGAAATATTTCTGAAAACATACTCTCAGATAACATATTAAAGTCAGTTATTTTAGCACCTAAAAATAATGATTGTACTTTCATTAATACTGATATACTTAATCGAATACCAGGTGAACAGAAAACATATCATAGCTACGATAAAATAATTTGTGATGATGACAATGAAATCAATAACTATCCAGTAGAGTTTTTGAATTCTTTGACTATTAGTGGTTTGCCACCACATAAGTTAGTATTGAAAGTTAATTGCATCGTTTTACTGATCAGAAACTTAAATACAAAGGAAGCATTAGTCAATGGAACAAGAATGCGCGTCAAGTGTATGCATCGTAATGCTATTGATTGCGAAGTTTTAACTGGAACCGCACGCAATAAGAGAATTTTGATTCCACGTATAAATTTAACATATTCCGGTACTGTTTTACCATTTAACTTTCAAAGAACTCAATTTCCAATTATACCTGCATTTGCGATGACAATAAAGAAGTCTCAAGGACAAACATTCGAAAAAATTTGAATTTTATTGAAGCAGCCAGGTTTACACATGGTCAATTGTACGTCGCAGCAAGTAGAGTTCAATCATTCGATGGTTTGAGATTTTATATTTCCGAATATAATGGCCAAGGGCAAATGATGAAAGAGTTTTTACAAAAAACATCGTTTACACAGAAGTTCTGAATCATTAAATTCACTTTCAAACTATTTTAAGTTCAATGGACAACATTTATTTTTTTAACCGCCCGGTTTTTTTGATTTAATGAAAAATATATGAAAAAATATGAGGCATGTATTTTTTATTTCATTTTTTATTTTGTATTAATTTTTTATTTAAATTTTATATAATTCGAAAAAGATAGGCAAAATAACTGTGTAGCCTTGGCGAAACCTGGTCAGTATGGCAATAAAAAAAACCCAAGGAAATGTCAAAAAACGCGTTATTGCTTTTTAAATATGGCTTAGCCAAGCTAAACCTCATTTTTCCTATCTTTCATATTTTTCAAATAACTCGAAAATTAATGCATAGAAAAAAAATTAAAAAATTATATAAGCTTTGTAGCAGATAATCTTCAAACTGTTTTCGAATTTTGTACCTTACCAAAAATGAAATGTAATCCACTGGAATTGAAAACAATGTATCTTATACTTCTATGAATGTTAACACCACAAAATGTTACATAACCTAGACACTCACCGGAAGGGTAAATAATTACACTGAAGTGATAAGGGTGAATCGTTTATAATGAATGTAGCAAAGAAGAGAAGGACCAACAAAGAAGAAAGAAGAGGGAGGATCCCAAGAAGCAGTGACGAATACACTGCATGACACTACAACAAACACTATGACTGACTCTAACTAATGGACATGCCAAGTTCACAATAAGCTGTCAAATAAGCCAGTCCATGACATTAATGTAAAGTCATGTGTTAATAAAACTAATTAAATAATGACTAAAATAATGTAATATCAGTAACAGCATTATGGCTGAAAGTAAAAGAACCATGACCAGTAAATGACAAAGCCTATGACTAGATTAGCTATGGCCACAATGTATATTAAAACCAGTATTACAAGCTCAGATGTAATAGTAATGTGTAAAAATACTTATAAAAAGAAACCTTATATGAATGAATAACTTCCTTAATATACAAAATGTAACTAGTAACAATTATTAAGGCATGAACATAGTACTAAGAATGTGTCTAGCCCATGCCTAAACAAACGTTTGTCAGTAAATTAATAAGGAAACAGGACTCCTAGTGAACATAAAATTTACTGAACAATCAGTATAACTGAATGTAATATGAAATACCACCACTCGATTGTTAATGAATAACGTTAAATTGAGTAGGCCAAATGAAATGTAATTAGAAAATAAGGATTTTTTATAATAATGTATCACCCTAATTATGTTAAGATTTAATATTGTACAGTTATAAATAGCTCTTAAGTATAATCATAGATGTATTAGTGTTCAAACAAAGACGTTATAAAGAAAACGCAGTGTGAAACACTAAATGTCAAAAGATAGGGAATGATCGTATTATGCATTGCTAGCAGACGACAGTGAGAAACCATGTTTCTAAACATTATTTATGAGCATTGTCAAAGAAAACGAGGTTAAAACCAGTGTTAAGCCACATCAAATTGAAGCCCATGAACTAAACTTTAATTTGGTGGTAATAACCTCGTGATCGGAACTATAATAAGTGCATAGTGCGCGTTAGCATCATTTATTATTAAAAATAAGAAATTGTTTGGGTAATACCAACAACACAAAAAACTGAGCGCAGCATTCGCGCTGGTGACAGTTAGAAAGACAATACGTCATTTGTAACGGTTATCAGAGCCAATCAGAAAAGAGTTTATTAAACGATTTTATTGCCTAAGCGCTATGTAGCGAGGGGGTATATAACCAGCAACGGAGAAAATTCGTTACACTTTTTGTCATCTACTCGAGCGAGACAGTCGTCGCTCGTCACCGCAATATTTTTTAATAACTTAACATAGTACAACAATAGTAAACCTTTTAAAAATTTCTTCAAGACAGTTAACGATACAGCAATTGATTACAAGGAAGTGCTTCGAAAGTAAAGTGAATATTTTAATTTGTGCGTGATTTTAGAACGAGAGAGAGTTTTATAATCAGTAATTAACATAGCCCAGATTTAGTAAGAAGAGGGCCGACTCTCCGTTCATAGTGCGTGTGAAGTGTAATTAACCAGTGGTCATTATAATCTGATCACTGGAGTATTATTAAAAAATTTTAATCTATACGATTAAAAGAAATAAGGTAACACTGTGACCATTTATTTTATTTATCTGCTTGCACTGATCATTATTTACCACAAAATTGTACTGACGCAAGGACAACAAAACTTTCAATCGTATACACAGTTTCAATTTACTTAGCGGATTTATCAATCCAATGTAAGATATTTGTATTAGTACTAAGTGTTAAAAATATTTGTTAGTAGATAAGGAAGCGTAACAAACGCTAACCAGTAAAAATAATTACGAGTTTTAAAAAGAGGCCAAATTATTAATTATAATTATTAACGTCTGTCAAGGCATAAGATAGTTCTTTATTGTATTTCAAAGAGCCTACCCGTGAGGTATATTATATAATTAAAAGTCAAATTTGTTAACAGATATAAGAGTTTATTGTTCTAACTGAGCTAGACCGTATTGTAAACGGGCAAAGTAACATCCAGTTTATATTAACGTATCAATTGTATTTTTAATTGTTGAATTTATTTTAAAAGGGTAAAATAAACTCCGATTTTGTTCAGCATAAACCTTGATCATATTTATTTCATATAGTTAATTAATACTCAACATTTGAGTACAGTGAAACAACTCTGAGTAGAGACTTTATTATATTATATTTGAATTGTAGTGAATACATCAAGCATTTAAATGAAGTATAAAGTGAATTTATACAATTCGCAATTTTATTAATTGGTTTTTCATGGGAATTTTCCTAAAATAAACCCATGTGGCGCCCTTATTGCACACAAGGAGTGATATAACCTTGTTGATAAAGCAAGCTGGTCTCAAGTGCATCTTGACAGTTTATTTTTTGGTAAGTGAAATTCAGAACTTCCAGTATCACGAACAGGTACGTGAAAGTGTATATTATTATAAATTATTTGTCCAGACGAGACTTGACGTTACGTACACTGACGACACTTAACCAAGAAGAGGAGCTCCACTGCAAGATCGACGCTACGGCTACATTCATCCACCGACCAGCGATTAATATATTATTCACTATAATTATCAAACTTTACTAAATAAACAATATTTATCAATTATTACTAAAGATTATTACTGCAAATATTTTAAAAAGAGTTCATTTCAAGTTGTAACACGAGATTCCATTATAATCGAATTTTAACTTAACTTTAAAATTAAAACACAATATTAATTTTAACAGTAGGGATCTAGTTTCCTTACAATGTCAAGTCTCATTTTTATTAGCGTTTATTTGATTCAATAATAACATGAAAAAATTAAAACTGACAATGAATTATATCAAAAAATAAATACGAATACAAGCTGTAATTGTGTTTTTTTTTCAACTGTTACTAACATTAAATTTTAAATTTCATAGGTATTGCAGGGAATTAAGGCAAACAACACACGCTAATGACGTATTTGTACACGCTCACAGCTGACGTAATAGAACAAAATTCAAAAAAATTATATGTAATGATTATAGAGGTATACTCTTTGACAAAAGAACCTCAATAAAGTTCAAACTTAAAAATTTAATGAATTACGGTCTAATTTTGACCACTGGGCGACTAGTTAGCATAAATATGTGTTAATTGAAGTTATTACGCCAAAACCTAACCTAATTTTCTGTGCCGAAAAACTCGCCTAAACGATCCTGGGTAAGCTTCTGAATTAAGGGTGTTCGATATTTCGGATCGAACCGGTCATTCTTTTCATTTTCCGAAGTTGGCACTATGGCTTTTGTAGAGCTCATACATGCACATGGACTTGTAGCTTTTGTCGTACGCCAGCCATCTCAGTGTCAACGTCCACGAGTCGGGCCTCCTCGGCAGGTAGAAATCCGTGCATTTCACCCATCCTTTTCCCAACCAGTCTATCCTGCCTTGAGTGTCTGGATCTACCCAGTCGTGAGATACGGTAAGTCATTTTTATATTATTTATGTCTTGTTAGCAATTCTGCATGCTACTGCTATAGAGCTCACCAGAGGCTATTAAATTATCAAGTAAGAAAGCCGTCTTACTTTCCATCTTTTAAAATATTATCTTACATCTATTTACTACCAGAGGATTCATGAGGTTGCTAGCTTTTCAATTAAATTGCTTGCCGTCACGACTGGGAGCACGTGTTTCGTAATTTTGTGCATGTTGCTGCTGGTGGGTCGAGTTTCAGTAATTGGGTTATAAGTCAGTTTTGGCTGCGTGATTTTCTTTTAATTACCAACGTGCCGTGCCGTTTCGTTTTTGTGCCTGCTCGTGGTTGTTTTGCATGCTGTTAATTTTTCCAATTTCATGAATGTTCGTCATTTGCATGCTATCGCACGGAAGGACGTTGGTATAATACGTACGCATGTGAACTACGAGTTTGCGTTTCAATGCTGTTGCTTAGTGTCAGCAGTGAACGTCGTGTGTGCATGACCAGGTGGGCAAATTTTGTGTAAAAATTTTGCACCTTGTTTTTTGGGGTAGTCGTTTAATTACTGGGTCAAGTCTGGTGAAGTTTGTTTCCGTCCTGTTACGGTTTGCGGTCCACGCGAAATTGCGCTACGTGTTTGCGACTGTCAGGCGTAAAGGGAATTGAACGGTTTTAGGTTATCCGGGGTCGGATTAGCCTGCCTTTGTATTTAATTTAATTTTCTTGGCATGACTACTACCTTTAGGTGCGGTTTATATTTTGCATATGCGATATCCTGTCCATACACGACGCGTTGACCATCAATTTTGGCATTTAAGGTGTCCCAGTTATTTGTGTTTGGTTCGGTAACTGGTGAATTGTTGTACATTGTACTTTGCTGTGTCTTGTGTGTATTTATTCTATTGGGTATTATACATGTTTGTTTTTGGGTGCACTTTTGTGTACCATTATTTTGCACCGTATGTGCTATAATCTTGTGTAACTTGTGTTTTTGTTGTCGTGCTTTTGCGCTGTGTAAATCAATTTGTTGCGTGTTTAATTTATTGTGTTTGGTATTATTTGCCTGTTGGATTGTGTAAGTTGTATTTTGCCTTGCACTAATTTACTTTTGTATTTATCTTGCTCGGTATTGTGTATGCAAAGTAGTTGTGTCAGACGCCTGTTATCTCGAGCACTGTTAGGCTAAGTCGGGGCGTGATTATTGTTCAGTTTCTAATTCTCTTATTAAGGGTGGTTGTCGGTTGCGCGATATTTTTTAATTCAATATGCCTGCTAAATTGTCGTTGGCAGCTTTTGACCGGACCACTTCGGTGGGAATACTTGCGTTGCAGCATTTAATAAATAAGTTGGAAGGGTTGCCGCAATTGAGAGCCGTGGATCAACATGAAGCCGGTATTTTGGCCTCCAGGTTGTCCGAAGAATATCAGGACCTTCTAGGTAAGGTCGATCCTTACCTATCGGCCGAGTCATTGCCCCAGGGATTGGACGAGGACCACATTTTTTCGGTGGTAGCTCAAATTAAGGATATTTATGTCCAGGGTAGCATTTTAGCGTCCAAACTAACAAAACCAGAGATACCGGTTGGTTCCGGTCGGTTTTCATCGGCAAGTGGTGGGCACTCAGGTGTTCTCGTTCATGAGTTGCCGAAGCTTTCTTTACCTTGTTTTGATGGCCAGGCCAAATGTTGGTCCAAGTTTTGGTCAAAGTTCACCACATTAGTGGACGAAAGTCCTGCCCTCACTCCAAAGCAAAAATTGTTGTATTTACTGACTCATCTTAAGGGTGAGGCTTATGAGAAGGTTGCCGCGCTTCCCATAGTTGATGAGAGTTATTCACTTGCACTGTCAACTCTTAAAAGTCGTTATCACAATCCTCGTTTGGCCGCTCGGGTTTATTGTACCAATCTGCTTCAGTTACCAGCCGCTTCTATGCGATCAGCTGCGTCTATTAGAAAGTTGGTGGACAGCTTCAATGCTAACTTTTCAGCGTTGTCAGCTCTAAACATTGCTGATATATATCAAGCAATATATGCATCTTTTGTATTGTCTAGGCTGGATCTATCATTGCGTGAACGCTTTGAGGCGTCTGTTACGGACAAAGAGAATCTCCCTGCCCTAACAGAAATTATGACATTTTTAACCGCTATGGCGGAACAGAAAGAACAGGCATCTTTGGAATCGGCTTTACCTGCTCTTCCTGGCACTAGCCACCAGAAAACCCAGAAAGTTTCTTTTTCTAAGGCTACTCCTCTTGCTGTGTCTACGTTATCTGCGGAGGTTACGCAACGGGATGCATCTAGTTCACGTTGCCTTCATTGCGATTCCCGGACCCATGTGCTTCTCAAGTGTCCGGCATGGCTGAGTAAGGACCCTAGGGCTCGTTTTCAAAGTCTGAAAAATAAAAAATGTTGTCTTTCGTGCCTCCAACATAAACATTCGGGCTGGTGCAAAAATAGGTGCAAAACGTGTGGCTCTAAGTACCACCACACTTTACTTCATTTCAAAAGTGCCTGTCCGTCTCCGTCTCGTTCACAGATTTCTGACACAGCTGAACTCAAGGCTTCGGGGTCATCGCTTGTTGATCTGTCTAGCACTACTCTGACCGTGTCTCTGCCCCATCCTGCAGGGGTTCTGTTAGCCACCTGTCTAGCAGTCTTGTCGTCTCCCAATGGTGGTTATATTGTAGTTAGGGCCATCCTGGATAGCGCGTCCCATGCTTCTTTCATAACCGAAGAATGTGCATCTCGCTTAAAGTGTGCTTGTTTTGACGCTTCAGTAAGTGTCAATGGGGTAGGTGATATTGCCACCAAAGCAAAAAAGGTGTGCCATCTGTCCTTGGAAACTTTAAAACGCGAGGTTGTGGCATCTAACCATGCCTTTATAATTCTTTCTAAGATCTCGTCGGACTCACCTAGGTTCCAGGTGTTGCCTGAAGTTAAGCAGGCTACAAAAGATCTTTTGTTAGCTGACCCTACCTTCGATGTAGCAGCCCCAATTGATGCGTAGCGGCTATTCTTATGGGAGAGACTATTCCTTTGGGTGCAGGTTTGCCTGTTGCAGTTAGGACACGTTTTGGGTTTGTGATTATGGGTAGAGCCCCAATTTCACTTAATTGTGCATTGACTTGTGCTAGCGGTCTCACTGGCCTTCCTTTGGATCTAGTATCTGCACATCAGCTTCACTGTCATTTCCACCACTTTTATCCTTCCGTCACAACGTTATCTACGGATACAACAAACCTACTTGAGCAAGTTCATCGTTTTTGGGAGGTCGAAGAGCCTCCAGCTGTACCCCACCAATTATCTGAAGAGGATCACTTTGCTGAAAGGTTTTACATGGAGTCAACAAGTCGGTTGCCGTCGGGTCATTACCAGGTGCGCTTGCCGTTCTTCAAAAACTCTTCTCACATTTTGGGAAATTCCCTTAAGGGAGCCATGTCTCGGTTTTTTGCGTTAGAAAGGAAATTTGTGGCGAACAGTCAGTTTAAGAGCCAGTATGTGCAATTTATAACGGATTATGTTGCTCAGGGGCATATGTCGTTGGTGTCTGATCCCAGTTTTCCAAAATATTTCATTCCTCATCATGGTATCTTTAAAGTTAGAGGTGATACTTCAAAAATAAGGGTGGTGTTTGACGCCAGTATGAAGACGTCCTCTGGGATTTCCTTAAATGATGTGTTATGTGTCGGCCCTAAGTTGCAGACCTTACTGTCTGACGTTTTGACTTTGTTTCGGCGGTTTAGCCATGTTTTTACGTGCGACATCGAACAGATGTGCCGCCAAATTGCTATGCATCCTGATGACTCGGCGTACCTGTGTATTTTATGGCGTGAGCAGGTTACCGCCCCACTAAGGGTTTTCGCTTTGCATACCGTTACTTACGGGCTGGCTTGCGCCCCTTTTCAGGTGTTGCGAACCTTGCAGCGGCTGGCTCAGGATGAGGCAGTTAATTTTCCTGCGGGAGCGGCGGTACTTAGCCGTAATATTTTTGTGGATGATATTGCTGCTGGCACTGATTCAAAATCAGAGCTTTGCAAATTACAACGGGAATTAATTCTGTTGTTGTCTTCAGGAGGGTTCAATTTGAAAAAATGGTGCACTAATCAACCCGACTGCCTACCTGAATCAGCCGCTCCGAGTGATTCCGTCGTTACTAAGGATAAGGATATTCTGGGTTTAAGTTGGGACCATTCAACCGATTGCTTCTCATTTCCTCCTTTGGCCTGTTGCAGCAATGCTCAGGTTCAATTTACTAAACGTGTCGTGTTATCTCAGATGGCACAATTATTTGACCCATGTGGTTGGCTTTCGCCAGTGATTTTCAGGGCCAAGGCTTTTTTCCAAAAACTCTGGGCTGAGGGCTTGGACTGGGATGCTCCTCTAAGTGATGACTTAAATGATTATTGGAGTCAATTCCTGTCCTCTTTGAATCATCTTCCGGTAATTACTATTTCCCGGCCATTCTTCCCTAAAGGTGGGCATATTGAAAGGGTTATATTGCATGGTTTCTGTGATGCTTCCCAGTTGGGTTACGCGGCCGTCCTCTATCTGTCCATTTATACTGACTCTGGTCCTCCGGTGGTTTCGTTGGTGTCGTCTAAAACTAAAGTGGCACCTCTTAAAACTTTATCAATCCCACGTTTGGAGTTGTTGGGAGCTTATCTTTTAGCCAAACTTGTTCGTCATTATGTTGGCTTATTCTCGTCATGTATTCAATTGAGTCAAGTTTTCTTATGGACGGACTCGACGATTGTCTTGGATTGGCTGAATATGCCTACTTTTAAATTGAAGACGTTTATTGCTAATCGGGTGGCTGCCATTACCGAGTGGACCGATACTAAATCTTGGCGTCATGTTCATGGTGTTTCTAACCCCGCTGATTTAGCCTCTAGAGGTACGTCACTCTCCAGCCTCCGGTCGTCGACATTGTGGTGGTCAGGGCCAGATTGGTTAAAGCTTGATGCTCTATGCTGGCCCCCTATTAATTATCGCCCGAATCACGACGTGCAAGATGTTGCCTTGGAGACCAAGGTCTCTTCGTTTCTCACTCAGGAGCCCCGGGTGGAATTGTTTGAGCACTTGTCTTCGTGGCCCTTAGTGGTAGGGGTTACCTCAGTCATCTTAAGGTGGGCTATGCCTTCGCGGATTGAAGCTTCCACAGCCATGGATTGGAAGAAGTTGGCTGTTAAGTATATTTTACGCTACATTCAGCGCAGCGTGTTTGGACAGGAGCTCGCGGCTCTTCGTTTAGGTAAGCGGCTCCCGGTCTGCATTCAGCGCCTGGTCCCGTTTATAGATGATTTTGGCCTCATTCGAGTACGCGGTCGCTTGACCAACTCTGCGGTTACTAGAAATCGTTTTCCGATTTTACTGCCCAAGCATCACCACCTAGTAGGGTTGCTAATTCATCACACCCATGTGTGGTTAGGTCATGCTGGGCCCTTGCAAGTTCAATTTCAGCTTACCCAAAATTATTGGATTTTGTCCGCACGTCAGGCAATAAGAACTATAATTTGGAAATGTCTTCCTTGTTTCAGGGCGCGTCCTCGCCCCACCAACCCGTTAATGGGGGATTTGCCAATCCCTAGGGTTAATCCGGCACCTCCATTTTATTCTACCGGCATGGATTATGCTGGCCCCTTTTTGGTACGGGCTTACGCTGTTCGGAAGGCACCTATCGTCAAAGCCTATCTATGCATTTTCATCTGCTTAGCCACTAAAGCAGTGCACTTTGAAGTGGCTATGGATCTTTCAACGCCCCAGTTTATTGATGTGTTGAGGAGGTTTATTAGTCGTCGTGGGGCTCTGAAAACACTGTATTCGGATTGTGGTAGGAATTTTGTGTGGTCGCGCTCCGAACTTAAACGGGAGCTCAAAAATGTTCTTTCCAATCCTGACCTGTCAGCTCAGATAACAGCTTTTGCTGTCGACAATAACATTGAATTTAAATTTATCCCTCCGTCTGCCCCTCATCAGGGTGGCTTGTGGGAACAGGCTGTCCAGTCGGCCAAGTTTCACATGAAACGTATGATTGGGACCAGGTCGCTGACCATAGCAGAATTTTTGTCGTTATGCATTCGCATTGAGGGAATCTTAAATTCCCGTCCTTTGACTGCCCTATCCTCAGATCCGAGTGATTACCAGGCTCTAACGCCTGGTCATTTTTTGGTTGGCCGCCCCATTACCGCGCCCCCGGAAGCTGAAGTCTCATTAAATGAAGGGACCGTCCGTCATTACAAACAAATTGCCGCTTTGCTCCAAGCCTTTTGGAAAAGGTGGCGTTTGGAATACTTGACGGCACTTCATGCCAGATCGAAGTGGTCGTCTAAGTCAAGAAATTTAATGGTTGGGGACCTGGTGGTTATGGAGGAACAGAATTCTCCCCCCCTGATGTGGCCTCTTGGCCGAGTTTCAGCTGTGTTTCCGGGGAGCGACGGGGTTGTTCATCGCGCTTCAGTTAAAACCTCCACAGGTTCTTTTGAACGACTGGCTATTAAATTATACCGGTTGCCCATATCTTCTTAATTGGGTTTATCTTGTTTTTTCAGGTGAGCAGAATTAGTTTTAATGATTGTTGTGGACTTACTGGACACTTTGCTGGGATTTCCCAGGTGATTCCTTCCAGCTGTTGTCCGCAGTGAATTTTACATTGTGGAATGTTTCTGGCATGGCGTTGTGCCAGTTCATTGGGAGTTATGGATGCTCAACAAATCAACAACAACAAAATAAGTAAAAAAAAAATGAGAAAAAAAGGGGGAATAAAGGGAACAACAACAAAAAATAAATAAAAAAGGAAAAAAAATGTAAAAAACTAGGGAACTAACTAAGTTGATTTGCTGAGTTTTACATTGTGTTTGGCTGGGCCATTGTTTATTGGATGTTATTGGGTTTGGTCTGCTCTACCCGAACCTTTCGGATTGCTCGCCTGGTCGATGCGCCCGCGGCGGAGTTATTCAGCATGGTTCTAATTAATTGCATGTTTTGCATGTTTTTCTGTATGTTTGTATTTTCTTGTGTTTGCGTGTGACCCCCTCCTAGGTTGGAGGGTAATTTTCAGAGAATGTTCCTGTTCACCAAAAGCCAAATTTTTGTACTGCATTTTTGGCCATGTCTTTTGGTGTAGTTGGTGGTTGACCCATTGCGGTCAACGGGGGCCGGTGTTCGATATTTCGGATCGAACCGGTCATTCTTTTCATTTTCCGAAGTTGGCACTATGGCTTTTGTAGAGTTCATACATGCACATGGACTTGTAGCTTTTGTCGTACGCCAGCCATCTCAGTGTCAACGTCCACGATTCGGGCCTCCTCGGCAGGTAGAAATCCATGCATTTCACCCATCCTTTTCCCAACCAGTCTATCCTGCCTTGAGTGTCTGGATCTACCCAGTCGTGAGATACGGTAAGTCATTTTTATATTATTTATGTCTTGTTAGCAATTCTGCATGCAACTGCTATAGAGCTCACCAGAGGCTATTAAATTATCAAGTAAGAAAGCCGTCTTACTTTCCATCTTTTAAAATATTATCTTACAAAGGGAATTAAAATCAACTAAATTATTTAAATGGGAAGAGTGACAAGGTTTATATGTTTACTTCTCCAAACGTGTTGGTGGCCCTGTAAGCAGTGAGATTCTCAGAGATTTTAAGGTAAGTGCATAAGAAAGTTCGGGTAACCAGGGTAAACCGGGTAAGTAATATTCTTCTTGGGTGTATGTAAAATCTTTTTACCTTTACAACTGGCGAGTCCCTGCCAGGATGTTTGTATAATTTTTATATGCATTAGGCCTGTTTTAAAGTACAGAAAAATAGGTTTTTGGTTAATGGCGAAAAGGTATGAAATTATCGTATTTGTTTATGTTTCGTATATTTTGTGGTTATGTTCTGCAGGATAACGTACTGGCGAGACTGAAGGGGCTCATAGTAGCACATTGTGTTAAAGATTGTTTTTTATATATATAAAATTTCATTGAAATAAATAGTTAATTAGATTAATTATTTAATTATAAATTATAAAATGGAAGATTATGAAAATGAAGTCAGTCTAACTGACTCAGCCATCATGAGTGAGGCTGGACTGCAGTCAACTCCAGTGGCAATAAAAGGAAGTAGTTTAACTGAATCAGTTATAATGAGTGACCCCGGCATACATTCAACCCCGGTGTTAACAAAAGAAAGTAATAAATCTGATGAGCATATGATGAGTTTTTTGCAACAGCAGTTTGCAAAGTTCGACATAAAATTTGATGAAGTAAGGAGTGATTTAATAAGATGAATAAACGTTTTGATGTTAATGATATTAAATTTGATGAACTAAAGGGTAATATTAATAATATTGAACAACAAAGTGTTAAATTTAAAGATAACATTAATAGGCGTCTGAATGATATTGACGAACGTTTCAGTGCCTGGGAGAAACAAGTACAAGATAAAGGAAATAACATTAGAAAAAGAAAGGACAGTAAAAAAGATACAGGTAAGTGTAATGAGAATACTGTATAAATAATGAAATAATAGATGACAAGGTAAGTGATGACAGTGAAAATATAAGTGATAATCATAATGGTAAGACAATTGAAAATGGGGTATCAAAGAGTGATACATTGAATAACAGTAGTGATGAGAGTATTGTGCCGTTGCAAATTTAGATAGTAAATTTTCCTGGCCATATTTCGCGCCGACAATGCCGATCGAATATCAGTAACAAGGGTTACATGCTGGCGAGACAGAGCGGCTATATAGCTCGGCCTTGACCGTTATATCGCGATAGCTTGGGGCAACGTAATCTAGTCCGCGGCGACACGTCAGCTGTTTTGTACAAGTTTTCCATACTCGTGCTCGGCCGGCAGGAACTGCTACTCATTCTGATTTTAATTTTTGCTCTCTGACGGGACGCTTGGTCTGGCGGCGTGGAACATTGTGGTCCATCTTTACGAAATGAGTTCGTAATATTTTTTAAGTGCTTCACGTGAGCCAAAAGTATTGTATTAATGTTAATTTATTAAGGGCTTGTGTGGGTATTACATTTATATGTATATATGTGTGGGCGACTCAAATGTTACGTCTGGGGTAGCTGAGAGCTCGTGGCTGACTTGCTTTGCTTGCTTGAAAATTAAAAAATAAGATATCATTGGAAATTATATTTACATGTAAAGTAATAATTTGATGTAACAAATATTTAAGGTTAAATGTAATTTGAAATCTGAATTTTAATAATTTGAAATTGTGAGGATTACTATTTCTATTAACACTTAGTTGTCGGTACAGAATTGTGACAGTGTGTCTGTGATCTGGGTTTACGGGGGCGAGAAAGAATTATGCTAAGGTATTTTACTGACGGCTATTTACAAATGAAATTTTTTCAGGGTTCCCGCATAGTCGGGAGGAGAAAGGGTTACGAGGATGGAGACAGGCCATCAGTTTTCATCACCAGAGCATCGCAATAAGCTCCCCAACACCGTCAGACCCGGAGGAATCCCAACTACACCAGCCTGAACAACTGCCCATAAAATTAAGCATACTATTCGGAGCTCAAACTCACCAGTTGCCTCAACATAGTCATCATCATCTCTAATTCCGGATAACATGTAATCTTCCAAGTACAGGTGGGAGTACTCCTTATATTAAACCACAAACACAGCATTTCATTGGATTTAACGTATAAAACGAAAGACACCTTCATAGACAGTAAATGCAGATATTCAATGATTTAAGTTCTGTTATAACATGCCCTGGAGACATGTTGTGAATTGTGTGATTAACTGTATTAAAGAATCTTCCTGTTAATATATGTCCATTGCCATACTGTATTATATAAAACACTAATTGTCTTTTGCTGTGTGTAATTGGCAAAGAAAAATTTAAAACTGTTAGTTGGTCAGTTTTTATTATACAGTTTCTGGTGAATGTAAAATGTCAGTGACGACGTTATGCATAAAGTAATGGTAAATTATTATTGGCTAGCTTTTCTAAATCTTCTTTGTGAGAAACAGTACATTATCATGATCTATTATAAAACTTAGGTAAGAATAAGTTTCAAAGTATCAGAACTTTATGGGACAATTTTTTCTGAGCAACTGGTGCATATAAGAATATTATGGTAGGCCTAGTGTCAGAATATATATATGTATTTTCTTTTAATGCAAATTTTTTTTAAATTTCATTTATCAGATATAAACGGACATACTACATGTTTCTTGTCAGTGATGATGTATTATTGTGTGAGCATAAATTGAATTAATAAGGTACCTGTAGAATTGTTATTTAGCAACTTTAATTAAACTGTGATTTAGAAAATGCTATTTGAATAAATGTTAATATATAAAACTGTCAGCTTATGTCGAAACAGTGTACTTAAATGTGTTGAATAATTTGTTGTTTGTTAATAATATTGCCAATTGTGATTAATATTACTTGACAGACACATGTCTATGAAATGAACATTGAGAATTTAATTGTGTACACTGGATTAAAAATGTTATCATGATAATATGAACACTAATAAAACACTGTTATCGTTATGCAAGTGTTTTATTGCAAGTCCTGTCACGATGGGCTCAGCACAATTTTTCTTCCGTCTAGACTATGACTCTAGTTTTAAGAATTAAGTAACCCCTTAAAAAAAAAAAAAATTCAGGGGGACGTTTCAGTATAAAGTTAGTTGAGGTTAGTGAAGAGGTAATAAGTGTTAATGAGCTTGAGAGAGAGTGGAAGGAGAGTTTAAGTGAGTATGGGGGGCAGAGGGCAAGTTTTCCCTACGGTGTAAGTGGAGTAAAGGCTCCACGAGTGTTTAATGAGGACAAAGATTCCTCCGGGGGAGAAGTATGGTCTCCAAATGGTCCCTTTATGTTTTATGATTTCCCTGGTGAAGCCAGGATGGGTTTTAATGATGTTGTATTGCCCTTTGCGTGGAGTGAGAGAGTTCAGGGGGGTTGTGAGAGGTATTTTGAGGAGAGAGAGAGACAAAGAGAGAGATAGAAATATTTAAGGTGAATAGAAGTTATGAAATATTAGTGCGGTGAAGAAATATTGAGAGAAGTTAAATATTGACAGAGGTGAGAAAATCGAGTACTTACCTTGCAGAGTAATTAGTACAGTAGCAAATGATAATTATATTGACAATAATAAGCACTTACCTGGTGATGAAACTGGTTTAGTCAATGATGATACTAATGGTGAAATTGTAACCTACTTAATTGTGGCAAATAATACTAAGGGCGACTAGACTATAAATGATGGTGACAGATTTTATGATGAAATAATATGGAGTAATCCTGTAGATTATTATGACAGTATAATGGATAAAACAGATTTAAATGGGCATTATATTAAAAAAGATAATATAATAAACGTAAACAAAAATGAATTGTGCATGAATAATGTCAGATTAATTTTTGATGATGGAGGTTAGACATATGTTGTTAATGGACATTTAATTATGTGAATGTAGTGGTTTTTGAAAATTAGCGGAATAATGTGTATACTTACGTTTATTTTGATTTTATAGATACGATATATTATATCTCACAAATGTGGTTATGTATACAAAAACTAAGACGCCATCTTTTACTACCTAAGTCATGGGCCAAAAGTTCGTTACGCGAAGTCATAGGAAACGGAAATTGCTTGAAATAACAAAACAGCTGTTCTAATTGTTACCAATGAAATACCCCTTTTTATTCTTTACTTTGTTACATAACATTTTTTAAAACCAACTGTAACCCTTCCAAAAACATAATGTGTAATAATAACTTTGATTAAGTTTAATGATTATATGATTAAATGATTATACAATAATAACATGTATATATTTATATTTATATAGTGGTGCTCAACCCAGCACTTAGAATAATTACGCACGCACACAACCACTCACCCTTTCATTATCATGGTACAACTTATTTAAATTTTGGAGCTCCTTAAATTTAGATTGAAATTTTGAATAATTTGTTAAATGATTGATTTCTACAATAACATATATTGGGAAATAAAGGATTCAAAATATATAAGGAACGCTCTCACCCATTTCGTAGATGTTCCTGGTTGTTATAGTTGCGGTAAAACTTCGCGTACGTTACCGCGAGTTTTACGCATACACGTTACGGTCACATTTCGTTGACGCACTGTATTTACTCTGTTTATTAACCACCTACAGTGGTCTAAAAAGTTAAAATTCACTCGTAAGTGAATGGGCGGCCGGCCGGCTCAAATCAGAGCTGCAGATGAAATGACGGCAATTTCTGGTTGAAATCTGCGGAAGTGGGGTGTACTGACGTCACATTCCTTTGTCTAACGTGTTGACATCGCAGTTTGGTTGCTGTCAACACATTCTCCGCCTCTGACGTAACGAAGGCTTGGCTCTGCTTATCTCAATAACTGCACACTGTTTTTGTGATGTGACACCGTTTTTTGTCATGAATTAGTTCAAATCCTGGCAAATACTGTAATATAGTCCACTCACTGTAAATTCGATATCGGGTGTTTGAGATTGGATTGGGTATGTCAAAAAATAGGAAAATACAATATTTATGATCTCTTTACCATATTTTAGGTAATTATGAAATGTACCATGATTGTACCAGCACAAAACCCCCTCAATGAAAGATGGCGTGACGAAGCACACAAACTTTCATTGACCCTTTCATACTTCCTAAAGGGATCAGCCAGGACAAGTCGCCACAACCCCCTTACAATTTTATATAAAAAATAATAATCACTCACCCTTGGTCTGGTGATAATGACTGTACCTTCATGACCTTACTGGACTTCTCCTGCGAGATCCCAACACCATAAGGCCACTTAGGCTCTTAACGCCCCTGCTCTGACGCGTTGGCCAGCTCAGGACCGCGGTCACATCCCAAACACTGAAACAATTTATAAAAAATATTAATATAGTGGCTTATTGAATCACTCCATCCTCAACTGATCTGGTTCCCCTTAGCTAAGTGCTGGTTTGTGCCAATAAGCACTGGGTTGGCTTACTATTTATAAAATTATAAATTATATTAAATAAAATTAGAAAGTATAAAAATTATAAAAATAATAAATCTCAAGGATTAAAAAGAATACCTTGCCTGCATATTACAAACCCTAGCTTGAATAATAGTTTCGATTCCTATCGATAATAATTATCTTCGTTCTATAATTACTATAATTGTAACATAAGCACAAAATTATAAAAAATTGAATAAAATATATTTGAAAATATAAAATATATATAATATAAAATATAATTATCTATCTCCCAAACTTGGAGAAAAACAAATCAAGAAATTTAATGAATCGATTTATTTACTTATAACTTTTAAAATAAACTTTTATTATGATTATTAGTATTATTATTATTATTATTAACAGTTAATCATCTGGCTGATAAATATTATTAACAGCGCCATTTAAAATTTTTTCTCTTCCTACACATATTATAAAATCATGTTAAAAAGTTTTCAAATAAATACATAATACATTAATAATTAACACTGATATATTAATAATACAGTTAATACATTTTAAATACTCAATCATATTTAATCATATCTTAATAAATAATTAAGATATATCAAAATTGAAATATCATTTTAAAAAAATGTTAATTTTTTCATTAGTTACATTAATAAATTTGTAGACACTTTCCAAGTCCAAAACATCACTTTTCTAACACTCCAGGAAAACAATGGATCTTCTGATATACTTAGTTACATAAAAAAAATATACAACTCCTTAATGAGTTAACCTCTTAAGTTACACAAATTTCAACTTTTCTATTCTATAAAATTTTAGAATAAAACAAGATTCAAGGGATCAATGCCAAAATATAGATTTTTTTTTTTTTTTTTTTTTTTTTATATCCCAAGAATTAGGGGTCCCCCTCCCCGTTCAATAATAAGATTAAATTTTCAAATTTCTACCAATTTTGTGTGGAGGAAGACCATCGTTGCTTTCACTTCCTTACGTCAGTTCCGCCAACCATGGTCCACCTCCCAAACTCCAAAATCCACGATCAGAGGTGGTGAGTCTGTGATCGCCCGAAAATGGGGGAGAGTCCCTTCTGTAAACCAACAGCTAAGTTAATACTCATATACTCCAAATATAAAACACCAACATAAAAATAACTAAGACGACCAGTACAATTTTAAATTTGTAGCATTGTGTGTTCCTACTATCTCTCCAGTTACGTTGTTCTGTAATACATAAGAATTTTGCATCTTAACTTCTATGACCTCATATGGCCCTTCGTATAAGAGAAAGAATTTCTTAATTTCTTTGTCTTGTGCACTCGATAAGTCATGTCTTTTAACTAATACCATTTGTCCTACATTATACTTAATCCACTTACCTCTTGCGTCGTGTCTACGTTTTCTCTGTTCACCCTTACTAATTAAGTGTTCATTCGCCAACCGGATTTTAATGTTTATATCAGTTGTTCTACCTTCAGGTGGATAGTCGAATAATTGTTCTAAGATTCTTGGGGGGCGTGTTCCCCTAACTAATTCATAAGGTGTATAGCCAGTGGACTCGTGGGTGGTACTGTTCAGCCAAGTTTCCACCTTTCGTACGTACAATGGCCACTCGCTGTGTTTAGCGTGACAATAGGCTCTGAAGATCCTGCCTATTTCTCTCATTACACGCTCAGCCTGGTTGGACTGGGGATGAAACACAGCCGTATGCTTCGTGAGGATGCCTTCCCATCCTAAGGTTTGACGCCATCTCCCGCTGATGAACTGCGGCCCATGGTCTGATAAAATCACTTTTGGCTTACCCACGTTAATCATATAGTCTTTGGTTATTTTTTCACTCAATACCTTACTGGTAGCTCTTTTTACGCTATACAATTTTACATATTTTGAGAAAGTGTCAAGCAATACAAATATATAAACTACTCCGCCTCTACCCTTCGGCAATGGTCCAAACAAATCCACAGCAACTAAATCAAAAGGTCGATCTACCTTAATATAATTTAACTCACCTTCTACTCTGTAGTTAACCACCTTCGACTTTTGACACAAATCACAACTCCTCAGCAACTGCCTCACTCGCCTCTCCATATTTCTGAAAATACATGATTCTTTTAAAACATTTACACACTTTTTAGCCCCAAAATGACCATATCGTATATGACAATCCCAAATAATTTTCTCTTCCAACACTGCTGGTATCACTAATTTCCAGTCACGCTCACCCCCTACTACCTTCTTAAACAATAACCCTTTGTAGATTTTAAAATATTGATTGTACTCAGAATCATCCAACTCCGTCTCTAAACTGTGTATTATTTTTCCAGACTTACCATCTGCTCTCTGCATGGTGTTAATATCCTTCAGCTCCTCTCCAAAGATTCTGTCTTCTCTACTAATCTGAAAAATTTCAATTTCTTTTAAGTCCCTACCTGTTTTGTTATTTTCACAATCTACTCTGGATAGAGTGTCGGGTACCTTATTTTCTGTTCCTTTAATGTACTCCCACTCGAAGTTGTACTCCTGTAAAACAAGTACCCACCTGGTTAATCGACTATGAGCAAGTTTACAAGTGTTGAGGAATGACAATGCTTTATGATCAGTTCTAATGATCGTTTTGTTTCCTAAGATGTACGTTCGAAATTTACCAACTGCAAACACAATACTGAGTAATTCCTTCTCGGTGGTCGTATAATTCTTTTCAGCTGGCAGTAAGGATCGACTAGCGAATGCAATTGTCTTATGTTCCTTCTCCTCATCTTCCTGATACAGCTCTGCTCCCACAGCGACATTGCTGGCGTCCGTCTGTAAATAAAACATCTTATCAAAATCCGGGTGGTTCATCATAATCATGTCACTAAATCTGCGTTTTATTTCTTCAAAGGCTCCACGCTCCACTTCTCCCCATTTCCATTGTCAGTTTTTCTGTAATACCGCACTTAACTTAGCGGTTAGGTAGGCGTAGTTCCTCTGAAATTTCCTATAAAAGTTGCACAGCCCAAGAAAACTCTGAAGTTGTTTGATGTTTCGCGGTTCAGGGAAACGCATAATAGATTCGACCTTGTCCGGGTTTGCGGAAATTCCTTCCGATGTAATAATGAATCCTAAAAAATTAATCTTCGTTTGTAGAAATTTGGACTTATCCCAATTTACGGTTAATCCTCCCGCTTCTAATTTTCCTAAAACATATTTTAAATGTTCTAAATGGTCTTCAAATGTACGTGAAGCTATTAAAATATCATCTACATAAACTGTGAGAAAATCTAAATCTTTTGGTCTCAAAATTCTATCCAAACATTTAATGAAACTAGCTACGCTGGTATTCAGCCCAAATGGTAGTCGCTTAAACTGATAATTTTTTCCGTTAAACAAAAATGCTGTGTATTGCCTACTTACCTCTGCTAAAGGTACCTGCCAATATCCAGCAGTCAGATCTAAGGACGTCATAAATCTTACGCCACTAAACTTTTGAAAGATCTCATTTATAGATTCTGGTGATTCTCGGTCTGGTATAATAATTTGGTTAATTTTCCTTGCGTCTAGGCATAATCTTACTCCTCCTTCCTTCTTGATTACCACCACTAACGGATTTGAGTAGTGAGACACTGACCTCTCTATGATACCATTATCTAACATCTTATCCAACTCCTCTTGCACCGCTCGTCTTTTAGAGTAAGGCACTGGATAGCTCCGCTGCATGAATGGTGTGTGTTCCCTTATCTGTAACATACATTCATAATTTTTTGCCCTTCCTGGAATATCGGCAAACACTCCCTTAAACTGCTCTATTACCTGCCATAACGCTCTACGTTGGCCACTCCTTATCACCTCACCCCCACTACAGAATTCATCCGCCCTTATCTCCCATACTTCATTATTAATATTACTCAGTTCATTATCAACATCTTCTAAATACTCACCCTCTATACAAAAATTTACTTTAGTATCTAAGTGATTCTCAACTACTTGTTTCTGTAACAATTTCACACCAGTGGTTCTAACTTTATTTATCACATTTTCAAAATTAATTTTCACAGACCGATCACCCCCATCTAACTCCACCACTTTTTCTTTAAAATTTATTACAGCTTTATTTCTTTGTAAAAAATCATTTCCCAAAATGATGTCTAAACTTAACCCCTTGACTACCAAAAATGTATTATCAAAATTCATATCTCCAATTGAGAAACTTAAATGTATCTGTTTTGTCACCCTTTTACTACGTACCCCCGTGACTCCTATTACTGTAACCCCTGCTACGGGTAAAACTGGAATATTCTTATTCAATTCTTTCAATTCACTTAAAATGTTCTCGGCTATTACTGAAATTTCGCTCCCTGTATCGACAAGTGTTTTAAAGTTTCTATTATCTATTGTTACCTGTATTTCCGTGAGTCCAGCTCTCACCTCCAATGTCGTGTTACACTCCTCCTCCAATAAATCGGCAACGATGTCTGCTTTTATTACGTTGGATTGTAAGTTCTCGATGGGTCGGACCTCATGAGTTTCCCTGAACAGTGGTCGGGTCCTACTTACCACTGTTGACTTCAGTTTTCCGGCTGTGTCCTATTATGACTTGTTGATGGCACAGGGTGTCCGCGTGTTGGTCCCTGATGGTGATACGGTGCTCCTCTGTTACTAGGGGCTCCTCTGTTCGCAGGTATGAATTGCTTTACTTGTTTATTTCTTGGTGCTTTACAGAAATAACAATGCTGCATGTGACCCCGATTCTCCTTCCTGCAACTAGAACAACTCCAACCGCCTGGTGTCTGTAAATCATTTCTAACATTATATTTATTGCAAGTATGATTAAAATAAGGCCTTGGCCGATTAAACTCATTGTTATTATTGTTATGGTTATACGTATTTGGTTGTATAGGGCGTCTACCCATTTCACGATCATTTATACTTTGTAGTATATCTAATACCCTTTCCAGTTCATCAAGATTTTCTATCTCTTTAGTCATCAAAGTGACTTGCACTTCTCTAGGTAAGTGCTTACTAACATACCTAACAAATGACTTAAATGGTATTGGAGGCTCTAAATATTTAGCTTCGTTGTACAATCTTGTTACATAAATAGTAATGTTATTATTACTAACGTTACGTCCCATGAAATTACCCGTTCCCATAATACGGCTTCTTAAAGTCTCCTGCTCTTCTTCTGTCCAATATTTACCCTTAAAAGCTTTCTCAAAAGTATTATAACAATCCCATTCTAACCTATGAGCTTCAGCCCATATGACTGGGTTACCCTTGAAACATTTAATAATTTTATTTAATTTCACTTCCCAGCTACTACTACTAAAATGATTATAATCCCTAGTCTGATTAAGGAATCGCATGGGATGTATTACTCTGTTTTCATGGCTAAAATTCTCTAGTTCTATTTCATTATAGAAATCTCTAGTTACTACTACTCTATCAGTTATGCTTGAAACATTTTTATTTATTTCTCCCCGTAATTCGTTTTTTACACTGGTCAAATTATTTGCAATCATATCATATTTATCATGCACATCCATACTATTTTGTACAGTTAAGTCATCAATTTCTTTAATCTTACTTTGTAACAAATTAAATCTACTCTTGGTATTTTTCTCATGTTCAGTCATAGTACTATCTATAGCTTCTAAATTTTTAGTAATATCTATCACATTTATTTCAATGTTTTCTAAATGATTTTGCAACACATTGGTTTTAACTTCTACTTGACTTTCTACAAAATGTAAACATTTCTGTTGTATTTCTGTACTGCTTGTCTCTAATTGACTTTTAATCGTGTTATTTACTGTGCCATAAACTAGATCGATTTTCGTGTCTAAATCATTTATGGTACTATTGAACATGTCATCAACAATGGCTAGTGTCTTTTTCTGAATGTTATCACAACGTGTTTCTACTATATTAATTCGTTCTTCTAAGTGAAAATTGTGACCTTTTAACTCTCTGAATTTAATATCAAAATTATCGAATTTGTCATTCAAATGTGTGAATTTAATATCCGTATCGCTTTTCTGTTCGTCTAGTTTTTTATCTAGTTTTAATAACAATTGTATCATTGCATTACTTTCATCTGATTTACTGTCTAAATTAGTTGAAATGGATGTATTGACTTTCCTTATTTCTACAGATACAGGCGTATGCACCTCGTCAATCTGACTAGTTTGAGGTGTTTGTACATCCATCTCGCCAGTCAAATTTACATTAGTTGTACCTATTTCTAACGTAATATTGTCATTAGTACTCATTTTGGCAATTGTGTAATGCACGCATGCATACAATTGTATTACCTAATTGTGGGGTTATGTTTACTAGTTATAAAATTTTGTCTGTTACCTCAAGCAATTTTTTCCCGTGTTCTTTCTAGGCGTATCCCATGTAATAATATACATACATAATATTACATAAGGTCCCTGTTCGTATAGGCGACACCTGTATACTTACGTTTATTTTGATTTTATAGATACGATATATTATATCTCACAAATGTGGTTATGTATACAAAAACTAAGACGCCATCTTTTACTACCTAAGTCATGGGCCAAAAGTTTGTTACGCGAAGTTATAGGAAACGGAAATTGCTTGAAATAACAAAACAGCTGTTCTAATTGTTACCAATGAAATACCCCTTTTTATTCTTTACTTTGTTACATAACATTTTTTAAAACCAACTGTAACCCTTCCAAAAACATAATGTGTAATAATAACTTTGATTAAGTTTAATGATTATATGATTAAATGATTATACAATAATAACATGTATATATTTATATTTATATAGTGGTGCTCAACCCAGCACTTAGAATAATTACGCACGCACACAACCACTCACCCTTTCATTATCATGGTACAACTTATTTAAATTTTGGAGCTCCTTAAATTTAGATTGAAATTTTGAATAATTTGTTAAATGATTGATTTCTACAATAACATATATTGGGAAATAAAGGATTCAAAATATATAAGGAACGCTCTCACCCATTTCGTAGATGTTCCTGGTTGTTATAGTTGCGGTAAAACTTCGCGTACGTTACCGCGAGTTTTACGCATACACGTTACGGTCACATTTCGTTGACGCACTGTATTTACTCTGTTTATTAACCACCTACAGTGGTCTAAAAAGTTAAAATTCACTCGTAAGTGAATGGGCGGCCGGCCGGCTCAAATCAGAGCTGCAGATGAAATGACGGCAATTTCTGGTTGAAATCTGCGGAAGTGGGGCGTACTGACGTCACATTCCTTTGTCTAACGTGTTGACATCGCAGTTTGGTTGCTGTCAACACATTCTCCGCCTCTGACGTAACGAAGGCTTGGCTCTGCTTATCTCAATAACTGCACACTGTTTTTGTGATGTGACACCGTTTTTTGTCATGAATTAGTTCAAATCCTGGCAAATACTGTAATATAGTCCACTCACTGTAAATTCGATATCGGGTGTTTGAGATTGGATTGGGTATGTCAAAAAATAGGAAAATACAATATTTATGATCTCTTTACCATATTTTAGGTAATTATGAAATGTACCATGATTGTACCATCACAAATGTAATGATTTTTTATAAACAATGACATTTGATATGATGCAGATTGTAAATAAATTTGTATTGGTGTTACATGTGTTGTGTATTAGGTTAGGTTATTGTTATGGTAAGGTATTAGAGGATACATTGTGTGGTATGTACATTGTATTTTGTGTAATCAATGTTTAAAGACTTGATTGAGTTTATAACAATAATAATATTTTGTTTGATGAATAATTAACATTACTGAAATTTTATAATGTAATTAAAATTTATTTGAAATGTTTTAAAAGATGCAATTAAATTAATTCGAGATGATTTAATTAATTGACAATGTGGAAATTATGGTAATAAATTTGAAAAATTTATTTCTTAGATTTGATTTGTATAATAAATGGTAAATGATTAAAATTTGATGATTAAAATATTGAATAGAAATTCAGAGTAGAAGTTATAATGTAACAATTGGAATATTTAATAGAAAGTTAAAACTGAAGTTATGTGATGTTTGTAATTTTTATTCAAATTCAAAGTTGAAATGTTTATTTTGATGTGATGTTGGTAATGTTTATTTTGAGATTTAGCATTTATAGGATATACAACATGGTTGTATAAGATATTTGGAGATGAAGTATTTGTGAAATATATAACCTATATAATGTGACTAGTAATGGAGTATTGAAGTATAGTTTTTGAAAGTCTACGTATTTGTTGTGTTAAATAATTTTCTGTTTTATATAATCATATTTTGTATTGTGTAAAGGTAATAGTAGTAATCTGAATTGGTCATTGGAATCGAATCTATTTAAAGGAGATAATTAGAATCTTTAAAAATGAAGTCTGTAAAATAGAGGATGATATTTGCAATAAGATTTGAAAATTATTTTTGTCTAATTGGAACTGAATTGAAAAAATTTTTGGTTTCCGATAATACTTTCAAGAGTATTTTAATGATGTGACTGGAAGAAAATGTATTATATGATGTTAAGGATATACAGTATGTTGTAGAAAAATAATATTATTTGTTTATTAAAAGTTAAGATAGAAAACCAGTACTTTGAAAATGGCAAACCAGTATGACTAAGAGGAACACAAATCAGTGGAATAGTGTAAGGCCATTTGTTAATGTTTTTATTGATTGTTACAGAGTCTGGGTGGTACTGTGGCGGCAGACCTGTGCTGGCCGGTGCGTCAGGGCAGGGTCACCTAGTGCCTGTCTGGCTTTATGGTGTTGGGATCCGGAAGAAAGAAGTCCAGTAAAGTCATGCAGGTGCAGCCACAGACACCGGACTAGGGGGGTGAATAACCCACAGTTTAATAACAAAAAAGGGGGTTGTGGCACCATATCATAGCGGATCCTCTTAGGGTTAATCAATGAGAGTTTTTATGTTATTACATAAAACCTCATTGGGGGGTATTGTAACGGGACAAAAAGGGTAGAACCTTTGTTTTAATAATTTTCTATGCAACCATTCTATGAATATGAACCACTCTATATAATACTTTTGTGAAAGCCAGTGTTAGGGATGCGAGGAGATGGAACAAAGCGTAGTTAAGTCAGAGGACGAGCACGTAGTCGTACTGCATAATAAGAACGCCATGTGTTTTTAGGTAAAACAAACTTCCGTATTCTAGAGACGTCCAGAATCTTCGATAAATGAAGGTAGGGGGCGAGGTGGATATCCGGTTGGGACCACGTGGTCGATATGCACAAAGAGCGGAGAGCGTACACAGCTCGCCCCAGTTCAGCACCACTCATCATATGGAACAGACGTAAATTTAACGTTAGCCTCGGGCGTCTTGGTAGACCGATAATGTAGAAGTAGGTCTACCAAGGAGTATATTGTAATGTAGAACAGCAATAAATAGTGATACAACAGTGTTAACACTTTCTAAAAACGAGTAATGTGATAGTGTAGTGAAATAGGGTTGAACAACTTAGTACGCAAATTTGGGGAACACGTGCAGTTAAGTACAGTTACAAAACCGATTTAACTGGCCAGAAGTGAAGTAAAAAAATAAATATTAAAGAGCTCAGTAAATGGGGGTGAAAAAGATATGTATAGAGTGAGCATGTGGATGGAAAAGGGAAAGTACTGGTTTGTAGATAAAGATTAGTATATAGAAATTAGGTTACATAAGTTCATGTTTTATAATTGTTTATGACATAATAGAAAAAGAAAGTAAGAGAAGCAGAAAGAAATTAATTTTTGAGTTATAATAAATAAGATTGATTATTAGCATAAATATGTGTTAAATGAAGTTATTACGCCAAAACCTAACCTAATTTTCTGTGCGGAAAAATTCGCCTAAACGAACCTGGGCAAGCTTCTGAATTAAGGGAATTAAAATCAACTAAATTATTTAAATGGGAAGAGTGACAAGGTTTATATGTTTACTTCTCCAAACGTGTTGGTGGCCCTGTAAGCAGTGAGATTCTCAGAGTTTTTAAGGTAAGTGCGTAAGAAAGTTCGGGTAACCAGGGTAAGTAATATTCTTTTTGGGTGTATGTAAAATCTTTTTACTTTTACAGCGTTCTCCCATCTGAAAACATTTCTTCTGCTCCCTGCTTTAATCAAGTATTCACAATGCTACCTATTATTTCTTTGAGGTTGATATGAGTATTTTGTTCCATGTGCAACTGAACACACCTATAACTTGAAGACTACTCAGCATCATGATTGTTTAATTGTACATTCTTGTAGTACTCATTATTTCTTTACTTTTAAAATATCTACATCAAGGGTAGTAACTCTTTATGTTCTTGTAGTTTCTTGCAATTAAACAGTATATTTTATTAGCACAATAATACATCAATATTTAAACCTCTGATGATGCAGATTGTCTCTGTACCCTACACTGTATGGTATATAAAATTACTTGCAGAAGAAATTTATTATTCCGTTAATACTTCAACATACCATTCTGTGTAATACAAAACCAAACTCTATGTGTAAAACAAACCAATCTATGTTCATGACAGAATTTAAATTTCTGCAGTCTGTAAAAATAAACATGCAGATGTTTTAATCGGCCAATGTCAAAATTAGGGGTCAATGATTGTGTATGATTCAACCTTTTAGCTTAAAATTATATTCTTTAGTCTGCTTGTAGATTATAAAGATAATAATGGTCTGCCTGTATTTGCTTAAAAGTATGGACATGTCAAATAACTGGACATATCCACTTTCACACTACAACGTCAAATGTCATATACAAACTGTATTGAAATAAGATGTTTTTGAATTACCTGCAAAAACTTTTTAATATTTATAATCTTTTGAGATTCAGTGTCCAAAATATCGGATGTCACATTTTCATCACAACAGTGTTTGACGCAATACCATTATTGCTGCTATTATTACAGAAATTGATTCCTAGAGCTAACAATTAGATATACGTAAAACAGAGATTAATGGTTTACAATGCAACTACCAAAAAGCATTATTTTTAGCAGTGGCATGACATTATACTGGCAGTATTAGAATATTGTCATTTCCTGGTGGTGTTCAGGTTTACAATGTTTGTGTTGATGATTATGTTGAAATTTTTGGTGGCTTTTTTATTTTACAAAGTATTTTATTAATAAATATGTCGTTACACTTATTTACTAAACATTTAGAAGTGTTTCACACACACACACACACACACACAAAATTGTGAATTATACTGTACATGGTATACATAAGAAATCAGCTAAATTTTAAAATTGCACAAGAGTTTGTTTCATGTGAGAGTCGAAACAGGAGGGTAACAGGAGAGTCATGTAAGGGTAACAGGAGAAAGTAGCAAGGCCCTGAAACCTACCACACAAAGCCCCCCCCCCCCTTGAAAAACAAAGCCCAGAGTCACCAATTGCATCTGACAGTCAGTATCAGATCAAGTAGACGTTGTCAATGATAGAGAAGCATATGCACAGTGAAACACGAGAGTGGAGTAGTGGGGGAGAGGGTATACCTACCAATATTGTCGTGTACCCCCACCTTTCTCCCTACCGGCGCAAATTGAGCTCCTCTAACGTTGATAATCTCTACTATCCTCATTATTCACAATTCTGATTTCATTAACATTGTTGCATCTTCTCACTAAAGATAAGTGTAAAAAATACCTTAATATTTAAAAATTGTTTGCATCATTTCAAACAACGGTAATAATTTGTACAGTAAACAAAACATGTAGCTTACATCGTACACAGCAAGCATCACGATTGCCAGCATGACAACCTTGAGCATGTGCAACTCCAAGAAGAGCCACAAAAACTCAATAAACCTCGATAAGGTATCCATAATTTTATGGCCTACTAGATGCAAACGTAAACGTGATATCCCTGTAACAGTGAGAAATCTTTGTCAGGATCATGTTATAAACAAAAATATTAAAATGTGATTTTCTAATTCTCATTTACAGTCAGGATAATTTATATCTAAATATTAACATTTTAATAAAACTAGTGAAATACCTGCTAGCAAGTGGAAAGACTTTTTAGGTTCTTGCTTTGATGTGGTTGATGCCCCGTCTTCATATGGTACAGTGTCCGTAGGTGACATTGGTATACTTTGTTCAGACTTTGGTACGGAACTTCCTCCGTCAGATGGTCGAACTGAGCTTGTACCTCTGTAACCCCACGTGTTAAAAGTTACATAAATGACTACACACACATACAATCATATGTAGTTTGTTTTCAGATATCACTACTGTTAATGAATTCCTACTTAAATTGTAGTTCCATAAAACTTTAAACTAACAAGGCATTTTCATATAAATAAAAGAACACTAGGAGAATTGGAAAATCAAAAAATATTTTCTGAAAAAGAACTACTGTACTTTAATAAAACTTTATTTTATAAAATTTATTATGTACACTTTGAGAGACTATGCTATTCAAAAGACTCTTTGCTACAAGTAAAGGCAAGTATTGTACATTTGTCATATTGTGTGGATAATTTAAAATACAATATCCAAAGCCTAAAGAATTCAAATGTATTAAAAGTTGAATGAGATCCTTGCACGATACAAAGTTAATATGGTCATGATGAGTAAAAACTAAGAACATACTAGTTCTGAAGAACTGAAGACCAAATGGCATTACAGTACCCAAGATTATATGTTTGTCAACAAAAAATTTT
Source organism: Magicicada septendecula (assembly GCA_034769895.1). Taxonomy (NCBI): domain Eukaryota; kingdom Metazoa; phylum Arthropoda; class Insecta; order Hemiptera; family Cicadidae; genus Magicicada; species Magicicada septendecula. Next base: position 61,740,986 of record CM068371.1, on the reverse strand, counting down.
ACACTTAATTTTATTGTGGGGACTTAATTATCTTTAATATATCTGCACCAGAGGTATACAAGATAAGTCCAGAAAAAACTAAAAGTACTTATAGTGGATTTAAAAAGCAATAATAACACAAGTTATAATATTGTAATTAGTAACCTTCGCATTCAAAAAATAATAGAAACATTTTTCAGAGTGAGGAATAAGCACACACGGCTGTCAAGATGTTGTATATGTGTAGCAAGTGTGCATAAGTCAACATTAAGGATCCTTACAATGACGGATGGATACTGAACCATGCAGAGGCTGTAATTTGTGCAACTGACCACTAGTTGGCATCATGGGAGTCGTATAATAGTCTATTACGTGAGGCATGACAAAGGGCCTATCTACCGATTTTGAGTTAGTGTCCATGTAATTTTTTGATTCCTTTTGCTATCTCTTCCTAAAAGGTTCTAGAACAAAGTTAAGGAAACATTTTGGCGCGCTCTCACCCCAAAAGGGTTGAAAACTACCCCTAAAGGGTTGAAAATATGAAACGATGTGAGGATGCATCTTGAAGGCCTGAAATTAGGTACTTATACGTTTTTGGGGGTGCTGATTACGATTCTGACGTCCAAAATTATATTTGACGCAAAGCGTAGTTTTTAAAGGGTTGAAGCAGGCTATGATCAGGGGGTGTAAATATTAAACTTCACGAGAACCTTCCAGTCAAAGCCTCGAAAGTAAGTACCTACAGGTTTTTGGGGGTGCTGATTACAATTTTGACATCAAGGAATACATCCGTCGCGAGGGTTAGACTTGAAAGGGTTGAAACCCACCCCCTAAAGGGTTGAAAACGTGAAACAATGTGAGGCTTTGAAGTCCTGAAATTGAGTACATTCAAAATTCAAAAGTTCAAAATTCAGTCGAAAAATATATATATTTCATACATACTTATAAAATTTAATCAAAGAAAAGTTGAACCATAACATTATATTATTTTAATAAATTAAATATTCGATTGAATAACGAACCAGCAGTATAGACAGTGACCAAATTGCAACAGATATTGTTTTGTTTACAATAGACATTAAAAAAATAAAAATAATACTTAATTCTATTGTCAATTTGAAAAAAGTTTAGTTTAGTACAAATTAATAGGCTCTCAGGACCGCACCCAAACATATAACGTACGATAACAAAATCTAACTGTTGGAGGGCGTTTACATTTTTAGTCATAACATGATCAATATTTAAGAAAAAAAATTTCAATCAAAACGCATTTTGTAGGAAATTTAAAGAGCTACAACTATTGTCCTATGCACTATAATAAAAAAACCGACTGTACACTAGATATTTCGCCTAGAAGTCAAAAATGTTTTACACGAAGTCGGCAAAATACACCTTTAAACTGCTTTACCTCATCGAGTTTTAGTCATAAAGGAATGAAACAAAATTTTAAAGTTTTGTTTTTTATAAGCTTTATTTTTGATTCATAACAATTTTTCGATAAAATGCATTGTTACTGAGATATTTAATTAAAAAACCGAATTTTGGTGAAAATCCAAAAACTTGAATTTTCTTAAAACATTACGTGTTACTGTACAGCAATACATATATGGTTTAAAAGATTGAGGACATTGCTAATATAATAGACAACCGAAAACTACAGTATCTCAGCTTAATATGCATATTTGACAAAATGGCGGACGTCCCTTTTTAAATTTCATGGAAAAAATTTGCAGAAATTATGATATTTTCCTACATAACTTCGTAATGTTTTAAACTACACAAGTAATTAACCCAGATTTTTTAGGAAATTAACAGCGCTTTCATTTGATACTAATTTGGTTACGATTGAACAATTTTTCACTGAGATATATCAGTTTTAAGCACGTAATTTGATCAAAAACCCGTGAATCGCTATCTTGTTTTGGTTGTGTCTCGAGAACCATTTGACATAAGGAAACCAAACAATGTGGAAAATGTTCGACTGGTAATAAGCTTTAAGTTTGAGTTACACAAATGTTTCACAAAATGGCGTCGTTTTTGAGTTATTTGCAGATTAATTTTAAAAAACCAGTTTTTTTTAATCGACTAAACGCTATGCAACTCACAGTCTTTTTATACAATTGACATGTTTCGGGACACTTGTCCCATCCTCAGAATTTTTAAAAATGTCTCTTCATACCATCATACGATGGCACAGTCGTCAATATATTAAAATATTAAAATCCACATAACACAAAACACAATCACATTACACAAAGTTCGCGCACAACACGAAAAAAAACCCCTGAAACATCAAAGCATGATAATGTTTTTAGGCTTTTGAAATGTATAATGTGCATAAACTGCAGACTCTCCTGTTCTGGCAATATTGCTTGGCTATCGCAGCATTCTTTCGTTCCTTTTCTTCTTGTTTCTTGTTTTGAAACACCCAGATTTTCTCATCTTCAATTGTATGAGTATTCATCAAGAATTCATTTAATTCTTCGCGATCCCTGTCTTTGCGTTGTCGTTGGCGCAGGCATCGCACACGTTCAGTGGAAGACATCACGACGACTAACACTGAACAATATACACTGATATGCATCTTATTTCACCGTGAAATATTCGTCCATCGGCTAATACAACAAGCATTACAGTGGCACATAATTTTTCATTTCCCGTAATCTTTACTGTTACAGATTTGGTTCCCTTTTGGTCCACCGTAAATATACGTAAATAAAAAATACGGGCGTTTCATCGGCATTTCCCATGTGTTCAAGTGAATAATTATGCTTCTTGCGTAAATGAATGACAAACCGCTGATACTGTAGGAGTTTTTCTTCGTAGTCACTCGGTAGTTTTAGCGCGAATGATGTACGTCATTTAAGCGCAAATCCATTTCGCCGCATCATTCGTCTTATACACCCGAAGCTGGCTTTGAAACCGGAGACTTTTAATTCTTCTGCGATTTCTAAAGCTTTTCATTTTAAAACATGCCTAGTAACAGGGAGTCCTTGCCTTCTTAAAAGCCGTACGTATTCACAGACGCTGGACTCTACTGCTACAAAATGCCCAACTTGAGGTCCCGCGAATGCTCATCACGCAGTATTTGCATTTGAAAGTCGTTCCTTCTGTTTTCTCCATCGTTGAATACAGGATTCATCAATATCGAATTTCCTTGCGGCTTCGAGATTGCATGTTTTTCTACATTTTGTATCACAATTATCACGATTCGCATCGTGCGGGTTACGATTAATTTGATTTGACTGCGTGCCTTTAGTCTCCACAATATCACCCATACCGCAAACGCACTACAAAAACGCCGAATGAAAACAAAGTACAGATAAGCGATGTTGTCACTGTTGCAATAGAAAACCACACTGTCAGTTTACCCGTTATTTAGAAACATGTTACTCACACCCCTCTACTCATCCTTTGTCTTGCTGTCTACAGAAGGGTGTGAGCACGCGTGCGTGCACACGCACTTACACTTTATCTTCCTATTCTTTCTTCAGTTTGCTGTTAAAACATTCGGTTGTAGTCATAAATCATAACGCCAGAGTTAACTACAGCCAAGCAAACTGCTGTTGCTTAGGCAGTAAACAACTCATAGATACCAAAAGCGTTCGTCCCGCCAGAAGTCAGGTATAACTTCGAATTTCGTTAGCGCGCGAATGCAAGACGCAGGCCAAATTAGCGACCATGTTTTTAGGAGAAAAAGTGTGGCTTGTATTCGGAACAATACGGTATTTGCATGATATTAAAAGTATTAAAATTTCAAGCGTTATAGGCCTATTTGACTTAAATATATCCTCAAAAAACAAAATTTGCGATTTGACGGACTTTCGATTTTACGGACACCCCTCAGCCCCAATTAGTCAGTTAAATCGAGGGTTTGCTGTATATTGACGACTGTGCCATCGTATGATGGTATGAAGAGACATTTAAAAAAAATTTAAACCTGGTAGTCGTGGGACTGTGGATGTCTTTGGATCTGAAGATACTTGATGTGGCGAAATACGCTTTATTGGCTTGGACTATCCGGTTTCGGATTTCGGCTTCTTCTGTGCCGTTTTTTTCTAATATGGTTCCCAAGTATTTAAAGTTGTCCACCTTTTCGGTTATATACCACATAAACTATTGTATACCAGAATCCATGGAAAAAGACCAGTGGGAAGACCAAGGAGAAGATGGGAGGATGCGGTGGATGAGGATGCAAGAGAGATATTAAAAGTGCGTTCCTGGAGGAGGATGGCTGCTGACAGAGGAGAATGGGGGGAAAAATTGAAGGAGGCCAGGGCCCAACAAGGGCTGTAGTGCCATAGAAAGAAGAAGAAGAAGTCGTGGGACTACCGGTAGATATGGAATCATGGGCAGACTTGTGCTTTGCGAAGGAATGAAGGGTTGGTTAAATAAACAGCTACATAAGTTTCAATGTATTTTATTTATTCAGAATTTTCAGAATTTACAGAATCACAAGCGATCGCAGATCCCACACACCGAGCCGAACGGATTGTTAATAAAGTGCTTAGAGAATTCCTCGTCGACTCCTTTGAAGCGGCGACTTGGACCGGGCTGTTCTGCGCAGAGCATCGAGGGTCCAATGTTGTCGAAGCACAAGTTATTAATGTTCTCATCGTCTGTTTTCTTGCTAGCTAGCTGTATGTTCGATCTGAGTCGCTTTGAGGGCACGCTGGATGACCCAGGTATCGGAGATGTGGGCCGCTTGGGCGCTGACGGAGTTTCATCAATCTTCAAATGGTTGCCATTTTCTAAGTTCTCGGCCGATTTCTTTGATTTTAGTCTCAAACGATAGGCCTGTTGACGCTCTGCATAGGATTTGCCGGTTTTCGATTTGAAATTTTTGGTTCGAGTTTTATCGCGATTTTTAGGTCGAGGCATTTCAAATTTTTGCGTTCAAATGTTATTATTTTCTGTGAGTGCTTCTGGTACTCTGAATTGGTGTTATTGGAGAGATTTAGTTCTGAGGATCACAACACACTTTGTATTTTCGCGATCGGACTTGTAGTTCCCTAGATATTTAAGTTTTAGTGGAGCAATTTAGAAATTTTCGGCGCAAAAACACCCTCACGCAGACAAAGCCTAGAGGCGACTGAAGTCAGTTGTCAAAATTCTCAGTACTATTGGTGGAAGGGGGCCGAGTGACTCGATCACCTGACACCTGGTTTGCTGGGATTGGTTGAGCGGTTCGTGAGATAGTGGTATGCCGAAAGTACATTTGAAACATAACGGTCGATTTTCGCGAAACGTGCGAGTAAGACATTACATACCTATGGATTCCATGTCAAAATTCTGAGGATGGGACAAGTGTCCCGAAACATGTCAATTGTATAAAAAGACATTTACTAAAGCCACAGACGGTGAGTTGCATAGCGTTTAGTTGATTATAAAATACGTGGCTTGGACTATAAGCGGATTTATTCCATTAACAACAGTTTTTTTTGCAAAATTTTGAACCCTTGTAACTCGCAAACAACGCATTTTTTTGAAAAAGGGTATACCCCCTTTCTGCTTAGAATTTAATTATCTATCGGGACCCCGCATTAATTAAATTTTGTTTTTTTTTCACCCCCAAAGGTGTGAAAACAACCCCTAAATTTAAGAGTGGGCCAAAAAATTTCCTTAACTTTATTTTATAACCCTTTATGAAGATTTTGGAAAAAAATCAGAAGGATCCATGGACACTAACTTAAAATCGGCAGAAAATTCCTCACGTAATAGACTATAATAAGTGTTAATAAATGGTGTACTGATTTCTGTAGTATTTAACTATTTGCTCACTGTTTTGAGATCACAACACTTGTGACTTCATAACAGTATTATAATAACAGTACAGCTTAGAAAAATAACAAGAATTTGGTGTGGAAAGCAATAAATACAAGAGTTCTACTTATAGTACTTTTATTTATAATTAATATTCACCCTTTGTCTGTCGTTATAAGTGTAAAGGTCCCTGGCAACCAAACCACCGTGTTACCCTCCACCTTAGTTACCAAAACTCTACACTTGTGAATCATGCTTGTGACACTGATTTTGTAAGTGAAACCAGAATGCTATTACTGCATGGGTACACTACGAGGTACAGCATTCACATGGGCTATTCGGTATAAAATCCCCCCCCCCTAGACAAGATGACTATTTTGGTGCTTCCTCTCTTCATCCTCCAATAAAAACATTACCATTTAATATTTTCACACTAATAATCACAACTTCAAACTTAACAGCTAGTTCACTTAATTTTATTTGAAGAGGACATGATTGCCATACACATATTTTTACTTTGTATTTGTAATTACAAATATAATTATTTAGTGTATGCTGATACAGTAGTAGCTCTTTTTTAAATATACAAACAGGTTTATTACAGAGCATTAGCATATAGGTTTGAAAAATAAAATATAGTAAATCAATTCTGTCAAGAAGTACCTTTCAAAAATGTTTCAATAACGTGTATTCTTATAATGTTATTAACATTTACTTTAATGGGACTGATTTTAGGATGTTATGAAACGTTTTTCAGCCATTTTAAACATAGTAATGTTTATTAGTCTTAACTTGTTTTTTCTCCTGTATGAAACCAACCTGACCCAGGACCCCCTCAAAGCCAAATTCTAGATACGCCACTGTTCTAAACTCCTTAAAACAGTCTTCTTAAAGTGCTTGTATTGTTTAATAGACTAAACTGATTATTTTTGTTTTGCATTCCATCTATGAAACACTGTCCTTCCATTTTTATCTACCATCATTTCAACAAAAACATTCAATAGATCAATATCATTAACAATGATAACAATCAGTGGGACGGGGTATAATGCACAAGTACCCAACATTCTGATATAGCAGAAACAGTTCACAGAGAGTACTGTTATATAGTAATTATAAAGTTAATGTTTACCTGCTTGTAATGTCAGATATTGCGAGGAAATCTTTATGGAAGTAATACAGCTGAATAACAGTAATGATTACAAAGAATGTGGGTGTAAGCAGTCGCACAAACAGTTCTGTTGTCTCAAACCTCTCCAAACCAATATCCATTTGTCTGAAAACAAAAAACAGCACTTGCTATTACAAGGCAATTTAATTTACACAATGATTTAATCAATACTATAAATTAAACAAATGTACATTATGTCAATAAATCAACTAAAAGAATTAAAATGAATGCTAGTTTACATCTGTCACCTCTATTCCACAGAGCCCTAATGTTTTTCAGATTGATCCTCAAAAAATAGGAGGTAGGGCCACAAATGTGAAAGGGCAAAATTCTGAACAAAGAAATCGCAAGAATGCATGTGAGGTATCAAATTAAACTAATTTTTAAAAAAATCTGAATAAAGCACTTGATTAAGGAAAATTTGAAATTTTAGGACTCAACTCCAGAGCCTAGAAAATTCCATGCCGGCTATCAAACTAAAGAGAATTTTAACCCAAATCCAAATGTATTGTTTACACTGAAACTTTTTAACTCTACGAACACCGTGAATCAAAAACAGAAGTTACAATTTGAAAAACTATAATATCTATATGAGGCACCAAATTATAAGTAATTTTATTCAAAATATAAAATCCGTTTTGTTAATAATTTGGCAAAATTAATATCCATCAACACTCCTTGTGAATTTTGAACCGCCATCAAAAAGTTTGATTGCAAAATAACATTTACATTGTGTTATCAGTTATGCACTTATTTGTGAAAAGTATAATATACATATAGATACATATGTTTCCATATATATATATGCCCATACATATCTATGGAAACATACCTAAATTTAAAAGCTAGGACTACATTTTTGTAATTTAGGCATTACGGTTATAAATTTAAATAAAAAAATCAATGCAATGTTCAGGGTTTTTAGTGTTTATTGTATTTATAATAATAAAAAGGTAATAATGTTCACATTTCCAATACGAATTAAATTTTACCACAAAAAGCAGAAGAGGGGTCTCATAATTCTGTTACATTTTTACTTTTTAAGGTACAGCAAAACCTCCATTAACCATGGTAACAATGTATGGTTGCGTCCTCATGTTGTTTCTCAGTTAACTCTGAGAGTCATATTTGCAAAGAAATTTATTCACATAATTAAAAAAAAATCTGTATTTGATTTTATATAATAAAAGTATTTCATTCAAATTAGTAAGTTCTGAAGTCCAGGAAGATTACGTAGTTTGTTTTGTTTTAATGTTTTGTTTACATTTGAAATGTAATGTTTAACAAGTGTTTTGAATAATTACTGTTTATCTTTTAGAACACACACGAGGGACGTTCACGTCAATCCGGAACTTTTGTTAGACTAGAGGGTAAATGGAGTTTCCTACGCATTCTGTTGGCCGTACATATGAAGTACAAGTGTCAACTATTACCGCATGGCGTGCTGTATTATTTACATGTTAAACAATAACAACCGTCAGTCATAAAGAACATGGCGTCCAATGTACATGTGAAACAGTGTGTTGTAATAAAATTTCTTTTGAATGAAGGCGTAAAACCCGGTGAGATGTATTCGCGACTCCTTGCACAGTACGGTTGATGAGACTCTTAGTCGCAGTAAAACATTTTAGTGGTGCAAACGTTTTAAAGAAGGCCGTACATCAGTGAGTGACGATCCCGATCGAGGTGGTTCGGACCCTACTGTAGTCATTCCCATGAACATTCAGCGAGTGGAAGAACTGATCCTTGATAATCGACGGATAACTTGTCAGCAAATTGCAAAAGTAATAAATGTGTCTGTGGGAACTGTAAACAAAATCATTCATGACCATCTGAAGTTCAGTAAGGTTAGTGCACGTTGGGTACAAAGACAGCTTTCTGCTTTTGACGGGAAAAGAAGACTGCAAATCTGCAAGGAGTTAAAGCAACGTTTTGACAAAGAAGGGCCAGCTTTTCCTCGATCAAACTGTTACCTGCGATGAAACCTGAGTCCATCATTTCATCCCAGAATCAAAACGCGGATCAAAGCAGTGGAAGCATGTGGACTCACCACCTCCCAAAAAATTTAGAACAATTGCTTCTGCAGGCAAAGTTATGGCCTCAATTTTTGGGGATAAATATGGCATCATTCACGTCGATTTTCTACCCTGTGGAGTCAATAGTAACAGCAAGTACTACTGCCAAGTTCTTCAAGATGTGCACAATGCTCTCAAGAAAAAACGGCCTGGTCCGATTACTAAAGGCGTTCTGTTTCTGCAGGACACTGCACGCCTGCATACCGTCCACCGCACGACATGCACACTACAAGATCTTGGCTGGGAGTTATTGCCACACACCCCTTACAGGACCAGACGATGAGGTGAAGCAGTCAGTCCTATCTTGGTTTCGACGTAACGAATATCTTTCTACACTGCGGGTATCCAGGCACTAGTGAAACGCTGGGATAAATGTATAAATGTAGCAGGGGATTACATCTAGAAGTAAAATGTGTTTATATTTATTAAAGATTAATAGTCCCGGATTGACGTGAACATCCCTCATACAAACATACACAGATTTGCAGCTACAGCACTTACAGAGCTACCGGTATACCAATGTACTTCTCCCAGTACTCAGGGAAGTTGTCAAACTGATACGTATACGTAAGCACCAGAATTAGCATGGAGTACATGATGACTGTCAGCCAGAAACCATACATCATTTTGCGCCATATCACCCACGACAACTGAAATATGTAACAATTATTTATATATGTATATACACATTTTTAATAAAAAAATCTCCACTTATTATTAACACATATTTTTGTAACTCAGTATCTTCTTCTTCTTCTTGTTAGCGAGTTTGCAGCCCCAAAGCGCCGATCTCTCGATGTCTCTTGTAAACTCTATGCACCAGATCCCAGAGAAGTGGATTGATGCTTATTTTTGCCAGTGATAACTCCTCTTTTCCATGTTCCTTTACCAATTCTTTAAGTCGGTATCTCTCTTCACACTGTCCAGTACAATTTAAAAGGGTATGCTCAATGATGTCCTCCTCTTCATTACACACCTTACACATTGGTGAATCGCTAAGGTGAAATCTATTTAGGTATCTTTCCATCACCAAATGCCCAGTTCTTAATCTCGCTCCAAATGTCTGACTTAATCTACTAACATTTCTGTATATACTAAGGTCGTTTGGTATTTCTGTATTTTGAAGAGCTGGCGGCCATTGCTTTTTGCGACACATAATTCAATATACAAGTTGAACTTTGAAATCAATATTTTTTAAAAATTTGTTACAAAATAACTTATACATCTTACTTACCATGGACATCTTTTGTTATATTACTATTGTTATTGTCATTATGATCACTATATGTCATGTAACGGTACAAACCGATGAGGATTTGTAAATTAAATCTTGTCAATTTTATTTCAACCAAGTATATGTTGTGAACGGACTATAGCGTCGAGACTGTCACGGCCTGACACTGGAATGCAGGTTATCAGCGAGGGTGCGCATTCACCCACAAGAGCGCGCACACCTCGGCCAACGTTCTCAGACATTTTGTCACGTTCGAATAAATTCCTTAGCGCTGTGTGCGCAGAGAACAAAGGCAGTCAGCAAATAACATCTCAAGGCAACGGACGCGAGCAGTGGTGTGCGTCTGCCGGCTGGGCACCGTTTTCATCTTGCCCGCATATAAAAATAGGAAAATAGTTCAAAGTCTGTTGTTACGTAGCTGCGGCTGCGGCCGGTTGATCGTAACGGGCTAAAAATTACTTCCTCCCTCTTCAACTACCCTTTTCATTTAAAGTAAACATAAAAACTAAACACAAAAATCGGTATGGAGAACCATACATGACTTCCATGTTCTAAGATTTACATATAAAATCATACACTTGAATTCAGTTCGTTAATTTCTAAAAAATATCCCCCACCATCAAATAACTTTCACTATTTATACATATTTTTGTTATTATGGGGTAATCGTTTAATATATTATTATTTTTGTGTCACTTTATCTAAAAAAAATAGGTTCTTTAATCTTATAAAGAAACTGAACAATGCAGATAATCACGCACTAATTACATATGTATATAATTATGTGGCCACAAAATGCGGGTCATGTGGAATGTGGGCCGTGGTTGCAGATCTTCATGCATAGATGATTTAAATTAAAATAAAAAAATTATAATTTTATTGCCTGGTAATTTATTTTTAACAATTACCATTGTTTGAGAAAGTTTAAATGCATTTTTATTTAATTTCGTCAAACCCATTAAATCAATACCAAACGTGAAAAAATTACCCTCTCCCCCTTCAACTATCCTTTTCATTTAAAGATATTTCATCGACCTTTCTACAGTGGATTATTGTGAGCTTCTTTTCAGGATACTTTATTTATCAAAATTAAGTACTTTACTCTTGTTAAAATGTAAAACGTTGGAGGTATCCTACCCCTTCTCCTTAACCAACCTTCAACAAAATCAATATGCTTTGAGTCATCTACAACTTGGGCACATATGCAAAAAATTATTTGATCCTGTTTGAATTTGCGGCAGTTATTGTTCGCCATAGAAAAAATTCTACGCACAAACACTTTTCGGAAAATGACTACTTCATGTTTTGAGGGTAGTACAATTAGTCAGCCCTTATATCGAAGACGATCTTTTTTCACAATCACAACACTTCCATTTCCTTACAGAACATGGAAGTAAAAATTATCCCATCCCCCTTCAATTATCATTTTCATTTATAGATTTATAGAAAATTACCTCCTCCCCCTTCAACTGCCCTTTTCATTTATAGATATTTCATCTACCTTTCTACAGTGGATTATTATGACCTTCTTTTAAGGATACTTTATTTATCAAAAGTACGTACTTCACTCTTGTTAAAACATAAAACGTTGCAGGTAAACTACCCCTTCCCCTTAACCGATCTTCACCAAAATCAATAGGCCTTGAGTCCTCTACAACTCAGTCACATATGCAAAAAATTATTTGATTCTGTTTGAATTTGCGGCAGTTACCGTTTACCATACAAAAAATTCTACACAGACACTTTTCGGAAAATGACTTTTCTTCATGTTTTGAGGGTAGCACAATCAGAATCAGCTCTTATCTCGAACATGATTTTTTTTGCAATCACCATACTTTCATTTCCTTATGGAATATGAAAGTAATAATACTGTATACTTTTAAAAACAAGAATATATTTATATATATATATATATATATATATATATATTGTCACGACACAAATAGCCAACCCCATACCAGAGATAAAAAATATATTTATAATTGTAAAAAATACTTCTTATCAAATGAACTGATTGATTTTAAATAAAAGTATAAGGAATATAACACGACAATACGACGACTTTAACCCAACCCAAGTGATTGTTAGAAAATAAGATAATTAAGGATTATCATGTTCGGTACGGACATATGGGAACTGTAAAAATTGTAAAAGCATTGGAGGAGGAAGTCTTTATAAAAAATATAGTAAGGAATGTAAACCAAAATATTAAAACATGTGTAATATGTCAAATGGTAAAGACCAATAACGAGAAAAAAGAGGGAACCATGATACCCATCACCTCAACAACAAAGTTAGAAAAAATATTCCTCGATATATGTGGTCCATTCCCACGTAGTGGAGGGAGACATAAATACAAGTTTATTGTAATCATGTTAGACCACTATACAAAATATACAAAATTATATGCAATAAACAGAGCTACTACTAAGAAAATACTGGAAATAATAAAAACTAAATATATAACTGAAGTAGGAAGACCATGCATGATAATAACTGACCATGGAACGCAGTTCAAAGGAAAGAAATGGCGGAACGAGTTACTAAAAGAGAATATAAAAACCTATAAAACTTCCAAATACCACCCTAGTAGCAACCCTGCAGAGAGAGTGCTAAGGGAAGTTGGACGAATACTAAGAACTTATTGTCACAACAACCAAAAAGAATGGCAAAAGTATTTGGCTTCTACCGAAGTATTTCTGAACATTAGTTACCATCAATTCACAGAAAACACCCCATACCTGATGATGTTTGGAAGAAAGCCCCACAGAGAGATACAAGACTTAATAAACTTCCCAGTCAACCCAGAAGACCCCTATGATGAAAACCACTGTTATAACCGTATTATGGAGAAAATAGAAAAACAAAGAGCAAGGTATTCACAGAAACAAATTAAAATAATAAAGTACCACAAGGGAGAGAAAGTACTAATCAAAAACAGGGAACTACCCAGTACACTGGAAGGAATAGCCAAAAAATTGCTATTGTTATACGTTGGACCATATGTCATCACAAAGGACAATGGAAACAATACTTACGAGATAAGTAATATGACCACCAAAAAAGTAAAAGGAGTGTACAACCAAGCTTCCATAAAGAAGTTCTATGAAGAAAACTAAATAACTGGAATACGTTCATCCAGAATAAGTGTGACTATCATACACTTGAAGGAGAAGAGGTGCATAATAACGAAGTGTCGAACAAAAAGGAGAAGGCTATAATATGGAATGGAAATGATAATATAATAAATCCACAACCGTGAGAATTGAATTGATACCAAAATAAAATTATATATAATAAAATGAACGGCCATATGTCATCACGAAGGACAAGTAACTGTAAATAAAATACAGATACCAAAATTCAAAAATTATGTGAGCACAACTTGCAACAACATTTCAATGACTTATGAGGCCTAAAATAAAATAAAAAATATCAAAACAAAGGAATGAGTTACATAAATTCCTACTAAGTGAAATCAACTTACAATATATTAAAAAGTTGATGTGTGAAGTATATGAAATAATTAAACAAAATGTACCAAAATAGGAATACGCTACACAAATTCCTATGGTGTAAGAAAATTAACTTACAAACTGAAATATACAAAAATAAAATCAGACCAAACCTGATAAGATAAGTACATGAAATTATAATGAATCAAGGGTATTCAAAAATATAAAATAAAAAATCGAAACTGGTACAAAGAAAGAGGGAGATTATGTATGAATCAAGTATACAAGCTATGGCTAAAGCAAAATGTTGCTAGATAACTGAGAAAAGTATACCAGTGTCTAAGATAATTAAAATGATCACAATGAGAATCGAAAACCGAATAATGAAAAGTTAATGATGAGATTAACATATAAATAAATAAAAAACAATCAATGTATGAGCAAATGATAGTATATAGTTAAGGTACAGCGGAAGGAAGAATGAGTAAAAGGCCAAAGTGATCTAAAAACAAACCACAAGGTGGACAATCCCAAAATATATTATTATTATTAAGTCACAAGTTGACAAAAAAGGTATTTATGATTGACTGTTGAAAAGTCCAGCAATCAAATAAACTGAGCAGAGATGACGTGCCTCTGGTCTCAGAAAAATGAGTAGTAATGGGAGAAACCAGCTACTAAAGTTAGGGAAAAAATTGTGTATAAGGGAGAACACACCAATGGAAATAAAAAGAAAAACAGATCCACATAAAATGGAATGAATTCAGTAAGAAGAGAAATAAAGAATGGAGAAACGACCAAGAAAGAAAAGGAAAAAGATTATGTATAACTGATAATTTCATAAAAAACTATACTAGTGTTTTATCAAAATGATCAATTTTAAAGGAGAGGCATTATGTCACGACACAAATAGCCAACCCCGTACCAGAGATAAAAAATATATTTATAATTGTAAAAAAATACTTCTTATCAAATGAACTGATTGATTTTAAATAAAAGTATAAGGAATATAACACGACAATACGACGACTTTAACCCAACCCAAGTGATTGAGCCAACAACCCAAACATAAAGAAGGGAACCACGGAACATACTTATTAAAATGTAAATATTTTAAAGTGATTGAGCCAACAACCTAAGCATAAAGAAGGGAACCACAAATAAACAACGAGGATAAGAAAATATTAAACCTAAACCACAAGGAAACAAGTTTATGGGTTTAAATGACCCCAAAATGTCCAAAGAAACGGATGAAAGGACCTAATATATTAAACGAACAAGGAAAATGAAGAAGGAGGGAGACAAGCAAAAGTGAAAACCAAGAATGGTTCACCAAAATAAGTAAAATAGCACTCAACAAGAACATTGAAACCAAAACAAGGGTTATCAGGAGGAAGGAGAGATAACGGTTACTACCCATTAAAAAGGCAACCTAAACCACCAATAAGAATTTTTATTAATTAGTAAGTATTAATTGTCATTAGGATTAAGTCATGAAAGAGAAATAAGTATAGGGGTCACCCACTATCAAACAAATGATATAAACAGTGATACAGTGCAATAGTGTAGGTGTAAGAACCCCAAAGTGAAGTGTGACACTAGTGAAATTGTAATTAACAATAAGTGATTTACAAGTGAAGGTAAGGTAAAAGTTGGAAATAAACAGTACATAAATAGCTGATGAATAAGTAGTATTAAGAGTGAATTATAGTATGAGGGATAGAAAACACTAGAAGTGATAATGACTTTTTATTTAAAAGAGATGTTCAATAGAGCTAAGTTTAACTGTAGCTAGTAGTAAGTAAAAAGGGAGGATTCCAGAATAGAAAAATTGAAGGTGTTACCATGGAGGGAATATAAAAATTGTTTAGAGATTGAGAAGTCAAAAAACTAACAAAGATACCTAATTTATAAAGGACTATTATTAATTTAATAACAAGTGATGTGGTTTATCACAACACAAATAATATGTGTTATAAACTAGAAAAATAGCAAATAACGATAAGTTAGGAGTGAGTGAGGATATTTCTTAATCAAAATAATAACTCTAATAACTTATAAAAAAAATTGTGTTCATGTTATTGTTATAAGAGGATATGGCTGAATGCAATGTGCAGTCCATAAGCCTAATGTTATATTTTTAAGATTGAAATAGGGAAAGCAATGTTGAATAATAAACAACACACCTACAGACTCAAAACACAACACAACTAATAAAAATAACAAAGTAAGGCCAAATAGGCTGAACCAAAATGTGATTTGAACGAAATAAGTAAATTATTATAATGGCTACTTAGGCCTAGAAAAAAAACATAACTGTCAGAACCCAACAACCAAAAATTATAACAAATTGAATCAGAATTTAGAAAATCTGAGGTGAAGGAATCACCAAGAATAAATTGTAGATCATTTATAACACAAAATATTGTAATAGGCATTATTATATAAAAAGAAATGTAATTAACAAGCATTAACATAATTGTAAAAACTTAAAATCTGAAAATACCCAAGCTTGTGGGGTATCAAAATAATCTATGAACGAGAATAAATACTATAGTGACAATATTTAATAACCAGGAAGGAAGATGGAGGAATGACAGTAATCAGAAGATATACGAAGAATTCGAATTTTTGATAACAATACATCAACTCAAAATAAGCCTATTCGGAAAATACCGTTACTATGGAAATAGCGGTTGTTGACAGAAAATACCGTTAGAAATTAGTAGAATAAAAAAAAAAGCGAAGCGTCACCAAGCCATACAGATGCAAAAGTTCGGAAGAGCGTTTTTTCAGTGAAAATCATGAAAATAATAGTATAAAGTTGCTGAAAACCGATCATCGAAGAAGCAGATGACCACTACAACCAATATTACAAGACCCAAGACCTGAATAAACGGAAATTATCCATAAATAGAACGTCCAAACACAAGACGAAAAGGACGCCACATTTACAGAAGACCAAAATCCAAGAAAACTGATTGTATGCAGCCAATTCCTATCTCGAACCAACTACAAAGGCCTAGACACGCCGAGCTGTTAAGTACTATCCAATTATTTATTTTTCACCAACCCTAATCACTTTAAATAATTTTGAAGGGTAAAATTTACCACACTATAAAAATAGTATTTCTCTTTCATAGAGTATTTAAGCAAATTAAAACATAATGAAACTTTGTTAACATAAAATAACCTAAGAATTGAACACGAACTTACAGAACACTTTTACAACACAACACCACAGATTGTAACAGACACTTTATCTTTCATGTACACTTAGATTAAGGTAATTTGTATTTTTTATTGTAACCATTGTAGTTCTCTAACTCATAGTCAAAAGAATCCACGGATTTTGAAACCAAAACATTGTAATAAGCCTAACGTAAACAGCGAAGCCAGGTTAAATGGTTTCTAAATCAATTCGCCGCCCTGAAAATAAGATCTCATGTAACCAACCGATAATAATTTTGTTGTAATTGTAAATGTTTCCAGTTATCACCATTAAAAAAATATTCATTACAGGGAGTAACCAGTGTTATCATTTCATAGGGAGTGCTATATAATAATTATTTGTATTGAAGAATAAATTGTAGCAGCAAGCTAGTTGCCAGTCATACGTCAGAAGCGACGATCGAGACGGCTGTGCGAGCGGGAACGATTCGAATACACCAACCCGCTACGCTGGTAACTTATTCAAACACAGTTTTTAGTTGTTTTGTAAAACGACTTGGCGCCACCCGGGATTATTATACCCCCTAAGAATAACAGGTAAGGTTATTGCCGTAATATACAGGTGATCAGAACTACGCTACGAACATCGCTAGCCACAAAATTACTGTAACGACCCGGTGCGAGGCGAACGCACTAATCATCCAAACACATTATTTTTTATGTACACATTTTGCAGGTACGCCTTATATTATTATACGTTACAAATTGACGAACCCAGCGAGGGGCTTTAAGGAAGTACACATACCCTCGATTATTGACGTTACAGAATTGACGACTCCAACGTGAGGCGTGAACGAATATATATTCTCGTTAAAGAATTGGCGACCAACCGGTGAGGCTGTAAAAGAAGGCCCACGGCGGCTATGAAGAGACATTCTTTGGTTACAGAATAAAGACGAAAAAAGATGAAACCAAAAGATAGACTACAACGACAAACGAAAATGCCCAAACAACAGAAACAATGGAGTTATGCAGAGTGGATGACAAGGTTATTTAAAAAATTCAGTAAGGAAATGGAGTACATCAAGAAGAACACCACGGATCATGAAAGAGCACAAATGAGTCGTGCAAATGCAGTGGGATCACCAAACGACCAGATGTCACTGAGAGATATTTATAACGAAATGTGGAAGCTGGACACCAAATATAATGAAGAAAAGACTATCGAGACAGCCCACGAAAAACGTGATAACAATGTGAGAAGAATGACCGAAGAAGATTGGGATAGATGGAATGACAATGAAGAACAAATGAAAAACGAAAGAACGGGAGTATACGCCCAGGTGACTGAGGAATTTACACAGGAGGAATATGACCAATGGAGACTATCTATAAGACAACCGGAACAACCAATACAAACACAAAATACGGAACTAAGAGAATGGATAAGGGTTATGTTCGAACTACCCAGAGAAGATATTTGTGATTGGAGGAAGGTATATAATCAAGTAGAAGAATTCACGGAAATGCCGAAACCAAAAACTCAAATAAAGAAAGAAGTAGTCAAAGTGAAACAACAGAAGAAAATGCCAGAACAACCAACTCAGAAAGAAGACCTGAGCACGCAGGAGATGCTAAAAATTCTAGTGGAACAAATGTACCAAGACAAGGAAGAGAGAAGAGAAGACCATGAAGAATTGCTTAAAAAATTAGAGTCAAACAATACAAAATTAGAATCATTGCTAGAGGGAAGGAAACAAGACAAGGAAGAATTGTTTAAAAAATTGGACTCAGTACATAGTATTTTCAAACCATTAAATGAACCACAAGACACCACTTCTGAAGGTAGTAAGGAGATAGAATTTAAAAAGGACCAAAGCGTATTATTACCTGAAAATAATAACAACGAAACAAATGATGAATACATGGAAATGAAGACGGAGAAAAGGCATCACAGAAAAATGATAAAAACAAGAGAAGAAGTGGAGATGATGAAAAACGGACTAACCAATGTGTTTAGTGTACCAATGACCAACCATGCCGAAAGGATGAATTTTATGGAGTGCAGGAGAACTCTAAAAGAAATTCTAGAAGGAGTGAAATACCGACCAGCGAGAAGAAACTGGAGAGAAGCAAGACCTGAATGGAGAATACCCAAATTAAAAGAAATGCACAACCAAACAGCGGATGAAAAATTCAACAAATCAATACTTAGATGGAAGATGCCAGAAATAGAAATGACTGACAACAAAACAGAGTATAACAGATCAAGAAGGTCAATAAAATACTGGAGCACACCAGAAATGGAAATACCAAATAAAAAAGCAAAGATAATATTAATGAGAGATGCACAATTAACTTCTCTGATTAATGGACAAAATAATCAAATGTTTGCGGTAAACATAAAAACTACAGAACATATGGTATTAGAGGAATTATGGTACAAGACGGAGGAGACCTATTTCACCAGTAAGAAAACAGTTCTGCAATCCAGAGTTATCCGAACCATAAGGGCAGAGGAACTGATGGACCATGGGTAAACTAAATGAAGATACCACAAACCAAGAAAAGGGACGGATCTTCAAGTTACCAGCCAAGCAACCCAATGGAATAGAAGAAAAAAATTAAACTATAATTAACAAACTCTACTCCTAACATTAATGTCAAACAAAAAAGAAATTAACGTTTATCCAGAATAAATGTCACCGATCAGACATTTGAAGGAGAAAAGGAGAAGATCGTCAAAGTGTTTTGTATAATAAAGAATAGAAAGGACCTGGAAGATATTCTAAACGAGGTAGTGGTACAGCAGAAACAAGATTCTAAATTACTAAACATAAGAAACAGACTGTTAGAAGATGAAGAAGTTGTGAATAAATATTATTGTATCCACCAAGATATACTCTTTGTTAAAACGAGAAAACTTAATAGCACATGGAAACTTGTAGTTCCAAAAACATTAGAAAATAAGATAATTAAGTATTATCATGTTCGATACGGACATATGGGAACTGTAAAAATTGTAAAAGCATTGGAGGAGGAAGTCTTTATAAAAAATATAGTAAGGAATGTAAACCAAAATATTAAAACATGTGTAATATGTCAAATGGTAAAGACCAATAACGAGAAAAAAGAGGGAACCATGATACCCATCACCTCAACAACAAAGTTAGAAAAAATATTCCTTGATATATGTGGTCCATTCCCACGTAGTGGAGGGAGACATAAATACAAGTTTATTGTAATCATGTTAGACCACTATACAAAATATACAAAATTATATGCAATAAACAGAGCTACTACTAAGAAAATACTGGAAATAATAAAAACTAAATATATAACTGAAGTAGGAAGACCATGCATGATAATAACTGACCATGGAACGCAGTTCAAAGGAAAGAAATGGCGGAACGAGTTACTAAAAGAGAATATAAAAACCTATAAAACTTCCAAATACCACCCTAGTAGCAACCCTGCAGAGAGAGTGCTAAGGGAAGTTGGACGAATACTAAGAACTTATTGTCACAACAACCAAAAAGAATGGCAAAAGTATTTGGCTTCTACCGAAGTATTTCTGAACATTAGTTACCATCAATTCACAGAAAACACCCCATACCTGATGATGTTTGGAAGAAAGCCCCACAGAGAGATACAAGACTTAATAAACTTCCCAGTCAACCCAGAAGACCCCTATGATGAAAACCACTGTTATAACCGTATTATGGAGAAAATAGAAAAACAAAGAGCAAGGTATTCACAGAAACAAATTAAAATAATAAAGTACCACAAGGGAGAGAAAGTACTAATCAAAAACAGGGAACTACCCAGTACACTGGAAGGAATAGCCAAAAAATTGCTATTGTTATACGTTGGACCATATGTCATCACAAAGGACAATGGAAACAATACTTACGAGATAAGTAATATAACCACCAAAAAAGTAAAAGGAGTGTACAACCAAGCTTCCATAAAGAAGTTCTATGAAGAAAACTAAATAACTGGAATACGTTCATCCAGAATAAGTGTGACTATCATACACTTGAAGGAGAAGAGGTGCATAATAACGAAGTGTCGAACAAAAAGGAGAAGGCTATAATATGGAATGGAAATGATAATATAATAAATCCACAACCGTGAGAATTGAATTGATACCAAAATAAAATTATATATAATAAAATGAACGGCCATATGTCATCACGAAGGACAAGTAACTGTAAATAAAATACAGATACCAAAATTCAAAAATTATGTGAGCACAACTTGCAACAACATTTCGATGACTTATGAGGCCTAAAATAAAATAAAAAAATATCAAAACAAAGGAATGAGTTACATAAATTCCTACTAAGTGAAATCAACTTACAATATATTAAAAAGTTGATGTGTGAAGTATATGAAATAATTAAACAAAATGTACCAAAATAGGAATAAGCTACACAAATTCCTATGGTGTAAGAAAATTAACTTACAAGCTGAAATATACAAAAATAAAATCAGACCAAACCTGATAAGATAAGTACATGAAATTATAATGAATCAAGGGTATTCAAAAATATAAAATAAAAAATCGAAACTGGTACAAAGAAAGAGGGAGATTATGTATGAATCAAGTATACAAGCTATGGCTAAAGCAAAATGTTGCTAGATAACTGAGAAAAGTATACCAGTGTCTAAGATAATTAAAATGATCACAATGAGAATCGAAAACCGAATAATGAAAAGTTAATGATGAGATTAACATATAAATAAATAAAAAACAATCAATGTATGAGCAAATGATAGTATATAGTTAAGGTACAGCGGAAGGAAGAATGAGTAAAAGGCCAAAGTGATCTAAAAACAAACCACAAGGTGGACAATCCCAAAATATATTATTATTATTAAGTCACAAGTTGACAAAACAGGTATTTATGATTGACTGTTGAAAAGTCCAGCAATCAAATAAACTGAGCAGCGATGACGTGCCTCTGGTCTCAGAAAAATGAGTAGTAATGGGAGAAACCAGCTACTAAAGTTAGGGAAAAAATTGTGTATAAGGGAGAACACACCAATGGAAATAAAAAGAAAAACAGATCCACATAAAATGGAATGAATTCAGTAAGAAGAGAAATAAAGAATGGAGAAACGACCAAGAAAGAAAAGGAAAAAGATTATGTATAACTGATAATTTCATAAAAAACTATACTAGTGTTTTATCAAAATGATCAATTTTAAAGGAGAGGCATTATGTCACGACACAAATAGCCAACCCCGTACCAGAGATAAAAAATATATTTATAATTGTAAAAAATACTTCTTATCAAATGAACTGATTGATTTTAAATAAAAGTATAAGGAATATAACACGACAATACGACGACTTTAACCCAACCCAAGTGATTGAGCCAACAACCCAAACATAAAGAAGGGAACCACGGAACATACTTATTAAAATGTAAATATTTTAAAGTGATTGAGCCAACAACCTAAGCATAAAGAAGGGAACCACAAATAAACAACGAGGATAAGAAAATAATAAACCTAAACCACAAGGAAACAAGTTTATGGGTTTAAATGACCCCAAAATGTCCAAAGAAACGGATGAAAGGACCTAATATATTAAACAAACAAGGAAAATGAAGAAGGAGGGAGACAAGCAAAAGTGAAAACCAAGAATGGTTCACCAAAATAAGTAAAATAGCACTCAACAAGAACATTGAAACCAAAACAAGGGTTATCAGGAGGAAGGAGAGATAACGGTTACTACCCATTAAAAAGGCAACCTAAACCACCAATAAGAATTTTTATTAATTAGTAAGTATTAATTGTCATTAGGATTAAGTCATGAAAGAGAAATAAGTATAGGGGTCACCCACTATCAAACAAATGATATAAACAGTGATACAGTGCAATAGTGTAGGTGTAAGAACCCCAAAGTGAAGTGTGACACTAGTGAAATTGTAATTAACAGTAAGTGATTAACAAGTGAAGGTAAGGTAAAAGTTGGAAATAAACAGTACATAAATAGCTGATGAATAAGTAGTATTAAGAGTGAATTATAGTATGAGGGATAGAAAACACTAGAAGTGATAATGACTTTTTATTTAAAAGAGATGTTCAATAGAGCTAAGTTTAACTGTAGCTAGTAGTAAGTAAAAAGGGAGGATTCCAGAATAGAAAAATTGAAGGTGTCACCATGGAGGGAATATAAAAATTGTTTAGAGATTGAGAAGTCAAAAAACTAACAAAGATACCTAATTTATAAAGGACTATTATTAATTTAATAACAAGTGATGTGGTTTATCACAACACAAATAATATGTGTTATAAACTAAAAAAATAGCAAATAAGGATAAGTTAGGAGTGAGTGAGGATATTTCTTAATCAAAATAATAACTCTAATAACTTATAAAAAAAATTGTGTTCATGTTATTGTTATAAGAGGATATGGCTGAATGCAATGTGCAGTCCATAAGCCTAATGTTATATTTTTAAGATTGAAATAGGGAAAGCAATGTTGAATAATAAACAACACACCTACAGACTCAAAACACAACACAACTAATAAAAATAACAAAGTAAGGCCAAATAGGCTGAACCAAAATGTGATTTGAACGAAATAAGTAAATTATTATAATGGCTACTTAGGCCTAGAAAAAAAACATAACTGTCAGAACCCAACAACCAAAAATTATAACAAATTGAATCAGAATTTAGAAAATCTGAGGTGAAGGAATCACCAAGAATAAATTGTAGATCATTTATAACACAAAATATTGTAATAGGCATTATTATATAAAAAGAAATGTAATTAACAAGCATTAACATAATTGTAAAAACTTAAAATCTGAAAATACCCAAGCTTGTGGGGTATCAAAATAATCTATGAACGAGAATAAATACTATAGTGACAATATTTAATAACCAGGAAGGAAGATGGAGGAATGACAGTAATCAGAAGATATACGAAGAATTCGAATTTTTGATAACAATACATCAACTCAAAATAAGCCTATTCGGAAAATACCGTTACTATGGAAACAGCGGTTGTTGACAGAAAATACCGTTAGACATTAGTGGAATAAAAAAAAAGCGAAGCGTCACCAAGCCAAGATAGATGCAAGAGTTCAGCAGAAAGTTTTTTCAGTGTAAATCATGAAAATAATAGTATAAAGTTGCTGAAAACCGATCATCAAAGAAGCAGATGACCACTACAACCAATATTACAAGACCCAAGACCTGAATAAACGGAAATTATCCATAAATAGAACGTCCAAACACAAGACGAAAAGGACGCCACATTTACAGAAGACCAAAATCCAAGAAAACTGATTGTATGCAGCCAATTCCTATCTCGAACCAACTACAAAGGCCTAGATACGTCGAGTTGTTAAGTACTATCCAATTATTTATTTTCCGCCAACCCTAATCACTTTAAATAATTTTGAAAGGTAAATTTACCACACTATAAAGATAATATTTCTCTTTCATAGAGTATTTAAGCAAATTAAAACATAATGAACTTTGTTAACATAAAATAACCTAAGAATTGAACACGAACTTACAGAACACTTTTACAACACAACACCACAGATTGTAACAGCACACTTTATCTTTCATGTACACTTAGATTAAGGTAATTTGTATTTTTTATTGTAACCATTGTAGTTCTTTAATTCATAGCCAAAAGAATCCACGGATTTTGAAACCAAAACATTGTAATACGGTTAACGTAAACAGCGAAGCCAGGTTAAATGGTTTCTAAATCAATTCGCCGCCCTGTAAACAAGATCTCATGTAATCAATCGATAATTATTTTGTTGTAATTGTAAATGTTTCCAGTTATCACCATTAAAAAATATTCATTACAGGGAGTAACCAGCATTATCATTTCATAGGGAGTGCTATATAATAATTACTTGTATTGAAGAATAAATTGTAGCAGTAAGCTAGTTGCCAGTTATTCGTCAGAAGCGACGATTGAGACGGCTGTGCGAGCGGGAACGATTCGAATACACCAACCCGCTACGCTGATAACTTATTCAAACACAGTTTTTAGTTGTTTTGTAAAACGACTTGGCGCCACCCGGGATTATTATACCCCCTAAGAATAACAGGTAAGGTTATTGCCGTAATATACAGGTGATCAGAACTACGCTACGAACATCGCTAGCCACAAAATTACTGTAACGACTCGGTGCGAGGCGAACGCACTAATCATCCAAACACATTATTTTTTATGTACACATTTTGCAGGTACGTCTTATATAATTCGTTACAGATTGACGAACCACAGGTGAGGATAGAAAGAAGACGGGACGACCTTCTATTATTGACGTTACAATATATATATATTTCAATCAGTTTCTGCTACAGTCCGTTTCTTGATGTATATAATACTTTAATATTTATAACTAAATTTACCTCAAGATACACTTTTTTTCCTATTAGGAACATGTTTCGAGAGTTCCTGTACTCTCATCTTCAGCCTTCGCCATCTTGTTTCTGGTGAAGTATTTGTGTGTTGGCTTCTGGATGTTATTAAGGTAGTTTGTTGGTCTTTGGTCTTTTAAAGTTGCATTATTGTGTGTGGTTGTGGTGTCTGTTTTTGTATTTTGTGTATTTTCGATGTTGAGTGCTTTGAATATTGTGTCATGTTTTGACACAACAAATACAAATCAATACAAAACATGACACAATATTCAAAGCACTCAACATCGAAAATACACAAAATACAAAAACAGATACCACAACCACACACAATAATGCAACTTTAAAAGACCAAAGACCAACAAACTACCTTAATAACATCCAGAAGCCAACACACAAATACTTCACCAGAAACAAGATGGCGAAGGCTGAAGATGAGAGTACAGGAACTCTCGAAACATGTTCCTAATAGGAAAAAAAGTATATCTTGAGGTAAATTTAGTTATAAATATTAAAGTAATATATATATATATATATATATTGCAACAGTACAAATGTATAGGGTACTGTGCATTGCACAAAGTAATTAAAATAATTGATTGAAGTAAATGAATAATTCATATTGTTAGCATTAATAATTCAGCTTTCAATCTGAACTGTATAAGGAACGACCAAACTTTCATGTCGAGACAGGTTGATCATGCCACTTTGCTGTGTCTGTGTGTACACGCATATGTTACATGTGTGAGTGAAACCTGTCAATTCCTGAAAAGCGTCACCCGTAAGGAACGCTATTAATTATATGAATTTATTTTAAAAGATTGTGTGCATAATATCACAAAACCAAATACACCAAAGTGTGTATAAACATAAGACGCACATGTGTATAACAAATAGTGTAAACAGGATAAAAAGTGTAATTAAAGGAAAATAAAAATAAATAAAACTTATGTTAATTAAGATAAAGAAAAACGGTTTATACATGGTGAACACATAAAAATTACCGACAGAATGAATATCGGGTAATGTGCAAAAGACTTCGCATTTCACGAAGACAGGCGAATTAAGTGTGATAAGAATCGTGTGTGAGAAGTGATGCCTTCGACAGACTCTGACATGCAGAATATTGTCGAAATATGATTTTAGCACCCTGGGTATAAATACACGAGACGCGCTAACTTCATTCTCTTTCTCGTCAATCATCTTGGCAGCCGGAGGCTCTGCCCAACAACAACATTTGTATCTCAACCACAGCAGCAGCCAGGGGCTTCAAGACTACTCATCATTTTCGTGAGAGCACCTGCAACCTGAGGGCATGACAGGAGACGAGGGAGCAGCCAAGTACATGCAGTAGAATCCAGCGTACGAGAATCCGAAGAACGAAGGACGAGGATCAAGGACTCCAGGACTACACGACGACAAAGGAGCATCCAGGATCAAGGACCTAGGACCGAAGAGGACACGCTGCCGATTTACCACGACAAACCAAAGACTCACACAAAGACAATAATTAACGATGTAAAAAAGAGAGACAATCTAATTCAAATATGAATTAATAATTTTTGCAAAATGTAAATATTCTTTGTATAAAAATTAGAGTAATGTTCAAGAATGTTTAACTATAATTTTGAATCAATAACTTTGAAGCTATAATTTTGATATTTAAATTGACAAAAGTAATTAGTAAATTTTTATTAGAAAGCAAAGTAATGCATATGCAGTAAAATCAAAAGAGATTAGATCATTAGAAAATAATTAGATAATCTAATCATTATCACACTAATGAGCAAGCCGAGAGCAATATTAGATAATTATAAATGTGTATTGGAGTATAAGATTGTATATTATGTGTATGTGTAATACGAGAGTATCACTTATATGTAATAATTAGATGTGTGCTATGGCGACACACACACACACACACACACACACACACACACAAGCAAATAATAATATATTTTAATTCGCAACCAAAGAAGAATTTTCTTTAATAAATATTTAAATGATTTTAAACCAAATTACATAGCATTATTATTATTATTATTATTACGATTACACCCATCATCACATACAACTCGTTAACGTTGTAATCTACATTAATAAATCCTTAGGGGGGGTCTACATTTGTCCACGGTAATCTCAGAATCTACTGAACCGATTTCAATGAAACTTTGCACACTGATAGCAGGTACCCAACGGAAGGTTTTCCACTTTATTTGATAACGATAGGTTAAAAAGACCCGAAGTTATTGCAAAAAACTCATTTTTTTAAACCCGCAGCTTCGATCGCGAATAACGATAGGTTAAAAAGGACTGAAGTTATTGCAAAAAAACTCATTTTTTTAAACCCGCGGCTTCGATCGCGAATATTTGTATATGATTGTTATGGTAACTGTCGAGTTGGTAAATTGCTAATGGTACATCTATATTAATAATATTCTTATATTGTAAGTTATGAATATCCAAAAAGTGCGAAGCAAACATCATTCATGTTTCCTCGATACGTAAAATCAAAATTTGATAATTTAGTAGATATTTACAAACATGCAGTAACACAATTAGATGAAATGTTTATTCGTATAGAATAATACAAATAGTGTATACATAAGTATATTGATATCAGTTAGTCCATTTGAATATTTACATTTTAGTAGGGATATGGAATTCTTATCAGCATATGGAATTCATATAAACAATACAATAATTCATTGTTTGATTATATTGTAACAGTGATTATATAGTACACGTTGATTCTGGCAAACCATACTCTTTGACATTTGAATATTCAGTAGGCCTATGTGCAGTAGGAATAATTAATTGTCAAGAATTATACTTAACCTACTTCATCGAGAAATATGCGATGAGCGTCAGTGATATAGTATCAGTGCCTTTTTTCGTTAATTTTACGTCATCGGTAAGTAATATGTGCAATATGTATTGTATTGTATAAATTATTAATTGCCCCCTAGGTATTTATTAGTATAGGTCAAATAAATACAAACCATACTCTTTAACATTTGAATATTCAGTAGGCCTATGTGCAGAAGGAATAATTAATTGTCAAGAATTATACTTAACCTACTTCATCGAGAATTATGTGATGAGCGTCAGTGATATAGTATCAGTGCCTTTTTTCGTTAATTTTACGTCATCGGTAAGTAATATGTGCAATATGTATTGTATTGTATAAATTATTAATTGCCCCCTAGAGATTTATTAGTATAGGTCAAATAAATACATTTCCACTTTTTTTAGCTTTGCAATGCCAAAAAGACGATAATGTTTAAGAAGATCTAATGCTGCTGCGGAAAGAAAGAGGCGTCATAGAGCATCTGAAAATGACGTCGAAGGAGCCAAAATGCAATCAGCTCCTGGAAACGCTTCACAAAGATCTGGATTAGAAGAAGTCTCACGGGTTGAAAGTCCTACGATTCGTGAAAATAGATTAGCAGCACAAAGACGCAGGCAGCAAGCGACTCTCAGATCACGAGGTCTTACTTTACGATGGAATGCAAAATTAAATAGTGGTTTCAATTATAATCCAGTTATTAACTATGTGAATGAAACAGATATCGGGTTACCGAGTATGGTTTGCCCTCATTGCAAAGCTTTAAAGTGTAACATGGATTATGTTGCTCTGCAGGAAAAGTGCGATTAGATCCCATACTTCTTCCTCCAGAACCGTTAAAATCATTATTAAATGGAGAACACCTTTTATCGAAAAAAGTTTTGAATGCATTAAGATCGTACAATTCAGCTTTTCAATTTACATTGTAGCGGGTCGAATTTTGGGTGTTTTTATTTTTACCGTATGGGGCAAGTACATTTTTATTCATTTCATTTTCGGGCGGGTTTGGATAAAATATTACGAAATAAATGTATTATTGTGCAACGTATGTGTCAGTATAACAGTCAGTGTAACAGAACAGTGAAACAACGCAATAGGACGCAGTTGTTGAGGAATGCGGCAGGGCATTTGCACCTCCACAAAATTCTAAGAACTTTGTACCTGTGTGTGGCAGCGCACATACGCAACTGCTCAATCACGCTACAAGTGACGCTCTGACAAAAAACCAAGATGGCCAGAGAGTGAAATTTTCATCGTTCATTTGGTTTCACTACGGAAGTGTCGTTTAGACCAAGCCCACTTAAATGACGTCAGCCAATGCCTGTAGAAGATCATATGCGACATTGACTCAAAAAAACAACATGCATGGCATGGGCTGGAGCTTCGGCGACGACGCCCAAGGCAGTGAGTTCCAGTGTTGAAAACTGTGGAGAGGGGACAGAGAAAAAACTTCTACCCAGTTCCTCTTACCAACCGACCGCATGCGGTTCATCTAAATTTCATTAACAGTTTTTTCTTTAGGTCGGCCGACCTCACCGTTAACCGTTGTAATGCAATTAACAGTAAAATAAGAGATTATCAACAGTCAGGAGTGAGCTTAAGAGAGTGAATAGTTTCGAATACTTTTCGGACATTTGAACGGGGACTTAGCACGGGCGCGATGACCGCGTGGTCGATGTGGGGGCTTCTTTATATGAAGATGTGTTAGGGGGCTTCTGATTTGTATAAAATGTGAAGGGGTTTTTAGTTTGGTATAAATGTGAGTGTGGCAAAGCTGGGCGGCTTTCTGTGTATATTTGTGTTTGCCTTTTATGTTTGTGTCCTAGAAAAAATAAGGTAAGCCGTAGATTGTAAGTCAGATTATAACAGAGTCACGTGTTGCACAACACCTGAAACATGTATTTACTAAATGTATGTTCTTAATTTCACTAAAGTAACAGTAAAACATTAAATGGAAATTCTCTTCATATAAATGTGTTGTGCAAATTATTCTCACAACCTTAAGAGATTACGTCTGCATCCCAAACATACGTATGACGCAACCTTGAAGCCAAGCAATGGTAAGTAGGAGTGTGTTAACATTAATTTTAAATTATTATGATATCAATTAAAGAGTAGAACGTTTCATTGGCGCCACGAAAGGGACGAATTTAAAAAATAAATTCCATACCTATAAATGGGATGCAATCGTAATTTGGAGGTTGTGTGAGAATACGCAAAAGGTACTTATGTAAAGTTAAGTTACGCTAAGTAAGTAAAGAATATTTAAAATATAAATATATATTTAAAATATATATTATTTATATTGTAAACAGAATAAATACCTAAAAATAATAATAATGGAAAATACAACAGAGAACGGAGTCGATTTGTCCGACTCGACTGTGATAAGTGAAACAGCTGAAGTTGACGAATCAGCTGTGATGAGTAGTCTTGACATACATTCAACACCGAATGTAGGTCAAGGCGACAAAACTCTGAACACAAGTAGTATAAATGAATCAAATAATACAGATGATTCGGGGATCCAAACGACCCCAAAATCGAATAGAGAAAGTAAAAATAATAATGGTGAAGTCAGCTTCACTGACAATAAAACAGAAAGTCAGTCGACACCAGTCCCGATTAAAAAATCTGAAGATCAAGATATAATGAAAATGATACAATTTCTTTGTACCAGTTTCAATAAATTTGATGTAAAGTTAGATATACAGAATGAGAAATTTGACGAGTTGAAAAGTGAGATTCAAGAAATTAATAAGCGTTGTGAAAATACCAAAGTAGAATTTACCAATAGAGTTAACCAATTAGAAACTAAATTAGATGATTCAATGCAAAAAGTAGATGTTAAATTTAGTGAAATAGAAAACCAGATATCAGAAAGAGTTGATAAACAAATAAATGAGAATAACGAGTATTTAATAAATTCAATGAATGAGCATAACAAGGACATAGAATCTAAAATTAATAAATGTAGTATTGAAACTGAATGTAAGTTGAGTAGCGTAGTAACGACAGTTGAAAAAATTAGTCAGAACCTTGATGAACACCAAAATAAGGTAGACTATAAAATAAATGAAATTGAAAATAATTATAAGACAGAAATACAAGCAGTAAATGAATCTATCGATGTGATAGCAAAGAATAACGTACAGTTCGAGTATAGTAATGACAAAAAATTATATTCACTCGAACAGAATATTAATAATATGAGAGATGAATTAAGTGTAGTAAAAAATCAAAATGTAACCAATGTCACTGAACGTATATTTATGACACGTGACACAAATAATGAAATAGAATTAGAAACTTTTAGTAATGAAAATAGGAGAGTGCATCCAATGCAATTTTTAAATCGAGTACGGGAGTTTGACAGATTTAATGGTAGTAGCTGGGAGGCTAAACTTATAAAAATTTTGAAATGTTTTAAAGGTGATTCAGAGATATGGGCGGAGACGCATCGAAACGAATGGGAGAGTTATGGAGATTTTGAAAGAGCATTTCGGAACAAATACTGGTCGGAGGAGGAGCAGGAGATACTGCGAAGCCAAATAATGGGAACTGGGAGTTTTGGCAGAAACAACCGTAGTATTACAGTATATACGATGAAGCTGTACAACGAAGCGAAGTATTTGGAACCACCGTTGCCATTCCAGTCGTTTGTACGCCACGTTAGCAAGCACCTACCAAGGGAGGTGCAGATCACATTGATGACCAGAGAGGTAAGCGACATAAATGAATTAGAAAAAATATTAGACGTTTTTCAGAATATTAAGGACCAGGAAGACAGCAGACGCATACAACAACATCATATACAAAATGGAGGTAATTATGTACCAAGAGGAGGACCAAACGGAGGGACCACACACAATGGTCGAGAACGGGACAGACGATACCCAATGTGGAAATGTGACGGGTGTCTGGTGGAAAATTATGCTGATCGTAATTTCTGTTATAGATGTAGAAGGGCGAGGCCCGGACAGCAGCCGAGGACACCACCGAGGTTCAACAACCCACAGCAGAGGAACGGTGAACGACGAGTAGAGAATCTGAGAAATGAAGGAGGAAATCAGCAGATGGGCAGAGTGTACACGCCCCGTAACGCAGACGAAAGAATGGGAAACTAAGGAGGACAATGGATGAGGAGGCCCGGCCATTGTCGATTAATAATCACGGGGTCCACGAAAATAAATACAGGAATAACACGATTCACACGGACTTGGCCACAGAATTGTTGGAAGAAGAGGAGACGGAAACGAGGAGACAAGAGGCGTGGTTGACGGAGGTAAAACTGGAGATAGAAGGTAAGTCAATCCTGACACTTATAGATACAGGTAGCGAAATATCTGTAATAGCAGAACATGTACTCAATAAATTGAAAGAAACTAACAAACATATTCCGTCCTTGCCAGTAGCAGGGGTAGCAATTGTAGGTATTACGGGTGTTAGAAGTAAACGGGTTACAACACAAGTCCAGTTGAACATGTTAATAAATGGGGAAAGCTATGAGAATACATTTTTAGTTGTAAGAGGTTTAAATTTAGAAGTGATTTTGGGTAATGATTTTTTAATAAGAAACAATGCGGTCATTAACTTTCGAAAAAGAATTTTAGAATTGAGTAATGAAAATAAACAAATAACAGTTAATTTCGAACGGGTTCTAGACACAGTAAAGATTTCGGGTATAAGGGTTATACCAGATAAGACCATAAATAGTGATATGGAATTTAGTATACATGCGTGTAGAGAGAGTGTGAGTGAAGAGAGTGGAGATAGAATATGGGCCGAAAGAGAGGTTAAATTTTGTGGGGAAGGCGAAGAAATGGGGAGTTCCCAGCGTAAAGCGCTGTGGCGGGTAGTTGAGGATTATCGGGGAGTGTTTGCCGGGGAACCAGGAAGGGCAAAAGGTTATGAATGTGAATTAAGGGTGAGGGAGCATGCGCCATATGTCCAACGTAGTTATCCGGTACCATATTCGAAAAGGGAGGCTGTACAGTCAGAATTAGATAGGATGTTAGCGGGGGATATTATAGAAAGGTCGGTATCAACTTATTCCAACCCTTTAGTAGTAGTAATCAAAAAAGATGGGAGAGTGAGGTTATGTCTAGATGCCCGCAAAATCAATCAAATAATCATTCCAGACCGGGAGTCACCAGAAGCGATAGAAGAGATTTTTCAGAAATTTAGTGGTGTGAAATACATGACTTCTTTAGACCTGACCGCCGGATATTGGCAAGTCCCGTTGGCAGTAAATAGTAGAAAATATACAACGTTTTTGTTCAACGGAAAAAACTATCAATTTAAGCGTTTGCCGTTTGGTTTGAACACCAGTGTAGCTAGTTTTATTAAGTGTCTCGACGAAATTTTGCAACCACATAACTTAGATTTTCTAACCATATACGTAGACGACATACTAATAGCTTCTAGAACATTTGAAGAACACGTAGAGCATTTGGAATATGTATTGGAGAAATTATATCAGGGAGGTTTAACGGTGAATTGGGACAAATCAAAATTTTTGCAAACCGAAATACATTTTTTAGGTTTCATAATAACACCTACAGGAATACGTGCTAACCCGGATAAAGTAGAATCCATCTTGACATTCCCGGAGCCAAAAAATATAAAGCAGTTGCAGAGTTTTCTTGGTCTTTGTAATTTTTACAGGAAGTTTCAGCGGAACTACGCCCAGACGACGGCCCGACTCAGCGCAGTGTTACAAAAGAACAAGCAATGGAGATGGGGTGACAACGAAAGAGCTGCGTTCAATGACATCAAAATTAAGTTCGCAGACATGATACTAATGAATCATCCCAATTTTAATGACAAATTTTATTTACAGACAGATGCTAGTAACATAGCGTTGGGAGCAGAACTTTACCAAGAGGACGAGGAGAAGGAACATAAAACCATCGCCTTCGCCAGCCGGACGTTGCTAGCCGCCGAGCGAAATTATACCACCACCGAGAAGGAGCTCCTCAGTATAGTGTTCGCCGTGAGGAAGTTCCGAACGTATCTGCTGGGTAACAGAACCATCATCAGGACGGACCATAGGGCGCTATCGTTCCTCAATACTTGTAAACTCACACACAGCCGGATTACCAGGTGGGTGTTAGCTCTTCAAGAGTATAATTTTTCTTGGGAATATATCAAGGGTGTAGAGAACAGGGTGCCAGACACACTATCACGAATAGACACAGACAGAAATAGAACAGGTAGAGATATTAAAGAGATAGAGATTTATAGACTGTCCCGGGAAGATAAACTTTTTGGGGAGGAATTAAAAGATATAAATGTAATGCAAAGAGCTGATAATAAATTAAATAAAATAATTACTAGAATAGAATCAGATATAGACGAATTAGGGTATAAGCAATATTTTCAAGTGTTTAAAGGGAGTTTGTTTAAAAAAGTAGAGGGGAGAGAGAGAGATTGGAGGTTAGTCATACCTGAAGGGTTGATAGAGAGAATAGTGTGGGACTGTCACTTTAGATACGGGCATTTTGGGGCACGGAAGTGTGTAAATGTATTAAAGGAATCTTGTTTATTTAAGAACATGGAGAAACGAGTCCGAAGAATACTTAGAGTTTGTGAGTTATGTCAGAAATCCAAAGTTGTAAATTATAGGTTAGAGGGAGAACTAAATTATATTAAGGTAGAAAAACCATTCGATTTAGTAGCTGTAGATTTGTACGGCCCATTGCCGAAAGGTAGGGGTGGAGTGATGCATATTTTTGTTGTACTTGATACTTTTTCTAAATATGTCAGGCTATATAGTGTAACGCGAGCCACAAGTAAGGTGCTGAGCGAGAAAATCACACGCGACTACATGATCAACGTGGGAAAGCCGAAGGTGATATTATCCGACCACGGTCCGCAGTTCATCAGCGGAAGATGGCGCCAGACTCTTGGATGGGAAGGTATTATCCCAAAGCACACTGCCGTATATCATCCACAGTCAAATCAAGCCGAGAGAGTCATGAGGGAGTTGGGCAGAATTTTTCGAACATACTGCCATGCCAAACATAGCGAGTGGCCACTCTATGTGCAGAAGATTGAAAACTGGCTAAACTGCACCACCCACGAGTCGACGGGATTCACGCCTTATGAGCTAATAAGAGGAAAGCGTCCACAGAGGATTCTGGAACAATTAATTGAATATCCACCGGAAACCAACACTATTGGTAACGATGTTAAATTGAGACTAGCCAATGAAAGTCTGTTGACGAAAGGGGAGAGGAGAAAACAGAAACATGACGTGAAAGGTAAGTGGACGCAGTATGGGATTGGACAGCTGGTATTGGTACGACGACACGATTTATCAAGTGCACAAGATAAGGAGATCAAGAAGTTTTTCTTATTGTACGAGGGGCCGTACGAGGTAGTGGAAATAAAAATGAAAAATTCATATGTGTTACAGAATAGAGAAACCAGGGAGATAGTGGGTACACACAACGCTACAAATTTGAAATTATTTTGGTCAGCGTAAGTATTTTGTTAATTTGTAAAAGTAGGAATGTTATTTAATTATTTGTTTATGTTTTTAGAAGGGCTCCTCCCCCATTTTCGGGCGGCCACGATCTTACCAGTCCTGGCCGTGGAATGCGGAAATCGGAGGCGGGCCATGGTTGGCAGGATCTTCCTTCGGGCAGTGAAAACAACGATGGTCCGGCTCCACCAAAATTGGTACAAAATAGAAATTTAACCACACATATTTGAACGGGGAGGGGGACCCCAAAAGAGGTACGTGACAAATTAAAATTTTTTATACACTCTGGGTACAACAATTTTGAGGTACCTGTCACGTGCCTGCACTGCCTTAGAGTGATTATATAAAGTGAGGCAATGTTTCAAGTATTATTTCACCACTGTCATTTGCAAAATAAAAATTTAGCAAATGATAAAAGTTCCAGTATATTAAGAAAAATGGATTTTGTGGAGATGGGTTTGGGGCTGGACAGACGGCATGCCTGGATGAATGAGAGGGAGAGTAGATTTGTATAAATTGTAATTAAGGTAATAGAGAAAAAAAAAAAAGGCAAGGTAATGTGATTTAATGGTAGATTAGGGGAACGTGAATTCACGTATGGTGTCTGTCCGTCCCCCACTCCATCTCGGCAAAACCCCATTTTCGGGCGATCACAGATTCAATAAAAAAAAAAAATAAATAAAAAAATAAATTTTTTGGAAATGTATAATTGTAAATTTAAATAAATTTTAGCATTAAGTGAACCAATATAATTGTCGAGTTTTAGTAGCAGTGAGTGTGGGAACGTTTGGAAACGATGTGTAACAAAACAAAAACTTGTTGTCAATACAAGATGTGGGGATAATTTTGGGGGGTAGTTTGGTGCTCAATGAAGTGATAATAACAATGGAGTGTTGAACGGCATTTGTAGATAGATTAACTTCATTTATTAAGTTATTAGTTAGCTATTGTGGGGGTGGCCTGTGCTCTCACAAGTAGTGAAATGGGTTGGGGGTAGCAGTGAGTGTTACCTCCATCGGAGGCCGAGCTGGCGATAAATGTGCGGCACACCTTATACGTGTAAAATAAAAATTGTACACACCATATTAAATGACCGTGTCGCACATAATGAGATTGATGTGGAACAGGCAGTGAAATTAAAGTTTAGATTTCCTCGACTTTTCGGGCGGTTACTGTCTTACCAGCACTAACCGTGGTTTTGGCTAGCGGCCAGCTATGGTCATACCAAGTCCCTTGACCATAGCTGACTTGAAATTGGTATATATTTGAAATTCAATGGGGGGACAATTAGAGGAAACCTCCGGAACTAGGGAACAGCGGCTGCCACTCTGTTCGAGGAGGAACAGCAAGACCGGTGGCAGAACCGTTTTTAAGGGTGCATGATTTTATAACAAGAACATGATGATGTTCACCAATTTTAAACTTAACAGCGGAAGCAGAGACACGGAGAGGTAAACCCTGCTCCAAAATATACCGTCTCTGTGGAAGCGAAAGGGCGAGACAGTCCTCCATAACCTGAAATAGTGTGTGTGGCTGGGAGGTGACGCAAAGGAGTCACGAATTTAAAATTTTATGACAAAGTTTTGCTTATTCAAGGTTTAATCCAATCAAAAATGCTTGTGCTCTGTCCACATAATTATATGCTCAGACTCGTAAATTAAGGTGTTCATGCTATAATTTTAAGTGTATTATTTGACTGTTGTCTATTAGATAAGAATATGTAATTTTATTATGTGTGTATTTTTTTAAGCCATAAGTAAATCGTCTGGCAGGTTAACATAAGCATCAGAATCAGAAAAATGGGAAACAATGAGGTGAGAAGGGAGAATAAATAAAAATAAATATGTATCTTCCATGTAATTTGTTCAATTTTAAGATGTAGTTTCATTGTGTTTTTATTATGTTAGGATCAGCTGATCAGCAAT
The DNA here is from genome assembly GCA_034769895.1 of Magicicada septendecula. Lineage (NCBI taxonomy): Eukaryota > Metazoa > Arthropoda > Insecta > Hemiptera > Cicadidae > Magicicada > Magicicada septendecula. The sequence continues at coordinate 61,703,467 of CM068371.1, read as the reverse complement.
ACCATGTCACTGGTATATTGGTTTGTAAATGTTACAAGTAATTAATGTTTAGTGTACTACAGATATTTTAAAGTAAAGATAAAAAGAATATGAGAAATAAAATAACAATTTATGCAAGATAACAAAAGATAGTTTCTGGGTGATAAATATTTAGTGGGACAAATATATCTGTCCCAATTGAATTCCAAGTGAAGTTGAAATAATGAATATGATGTAATGTTGTTTTTGAGTTAATGTATGTTATAGAAGTTGGTGAAGCATTAATGTTGACACAGTGGTAATGGAGAATTTATGTAGAGTTTTGAATGATATATATTTATGTTTATAATTAATGAGGTTATTTTGTGTATTTGTAGTAATGTAATGAGTTTGAGATTTTTGGGGATGGCAATTTTGTATTAGGGGGTAGTGTCATGTAGGAGTCCGCAACAAGGGTTGGGACGGGATAGGGACCGATTGGCGCCGGAAAGGGTTACCTAGGGGGAGTCCAGGGACCAACATAAGGGAATGAGTTTTGGGAAGGAAACACGTATCCTATGTACAAAGGGTTAGAGAGTATTTTTTCATATATGTAGAGAAGGTGGCGTTTTGTGTTGAATGATAAGTTGGGGTTTAGAGTGTTCTGATTAGTAGAGATTTTGGTAGAGATGGGTGTCATGGGAGTTGCAGTTGATAAATATTAGAGTCAGGGGGAGAAAGTTTATATATGTATAGAAATCTCATACAGAAAAACGAGAATAAATAATTTACATCACCCACAGTATATTAAGGTAAGATTGTTGAAAAGACAGAGAGATTCATGATAAAGAATATACAATTGTTTATTTTTTTTCACCAGTGACAGAATTTTGATAAAATTTGAAAATAATGTAAAGTCAAGAAGTGTTTATTTTAAATAATTTAAATGTCAAGTTGATGATTAATTATATTAATATTTTGTTTGTTTTAAATATTTTATGTTATTATGTTTTGTATTTCAAGTTAGGATATTACAGATGTTTAAAGTGTTTTCAGAAATCATACATAACATATGTAGGTCAAGGGTTTTGGACTTGACCTAGTTACGATCAGCTGATGAGGTCAGACACCTACTAAGCTTGTATAGTAGGAATCCAATTTTAATTTGTTTGTTTAATTAATTCAAACCAATATTTGAATAATTTTAATAAATGTTATTTAATAAATAAATTTAAAAAAATATTTAATGAATAATTTTTTTGAATTTTAAAATTTTGAAAATTTTAAATTTTTTTGAACAAAAAAAAAAATTTTTGATTTTTCGCCTGCCAGCGAGTGAATATTTTGAGTAATGATTATTTTATTGTGTATGTATTAATGATGTTTCTTTTATTGTATTGCATTATATTGGTAGACTATAAGGGATTCTCCTGTTAGAATAAGGATGTGTTTATATTATTAGAAATGTTTAGGTTAAGTCATTGAAACAAAAATTAGAAAAAAGAGGAAGAGAATTTTTTGATAAACGATTATTTTTTGAATTTTGAATTTTTTAAATTTTTGATAAATTTTAAAAGAAAGTTTTATTCTTATGTGTTATGGTAATATGTAATGTTAGAGTGTGTGAGCCCAGTATTTGCCAAAGGCAGCCCAGCTTGCAAAAAGGAGATCCATATCGGCGGAGGAGCTGGAATGATTTTAGCCAGGGATTGAGGATTTTTGGGGGTAGTATGTTGAAGGGCGAGGTGGGCTATGGTGCGAGTCTGATCGATTTCTCGGTGTTGGGATCTCTTACGGAGAAGTCCAGTGATCTCGTTCGGATGAGTCCATGGTCGCTGAGCCAGGGGGGTCGTGTACCCATGCAGATTAAGAACCAGGTGGTTGTTGGCACCAGTTCCTCACCGATCCTCTTCGGGGTTATCGATGAGATTTCTTCTGTCGTAGACAGCAGAATTCTCATCGAGGGGGTATTGTAGCGGGTCGAATTTTGGGTGTTTTTATTTTTACCGTATGGGGCAAGTACATTTTTATTCATTTCATTTTCGGGCGGGTTTGGATAAAATATTACGAAATAAATGTATTATTGTGCAACGTATGTGTCAGTATAACAGTCAGTGTAACAGAACAGTGAAACAACGCAATAGGACGCAGTTGTTGAGGAATGCGGCAGGGCATTTGCACCTCCACAAAATTCTAAGAACTTTGTACCTGTGTGTGGCAGCGCACATACGCAACTGCTCAATCACGCTACAAGTGACGCTCTGACAAAAAACCAAGATGGCCAGAGAGTGAAATTTTCATCGTTCATTTGGTTTCACTACGGAAGTGTCGTTTAGACCAAGCCCACTTAAATGACGTCAGCCAATGCCTGTAGAAGATCATATGCGACATTGACTCAAAAAAACAACATGCATGGCATGGGCTGGAGCTTCGGCGACGACGCCCAAGGCAGTGAGTTCCAGTGTTGAAAACTGTGGAGAGGGGACAGAGAAAAAACTTCTACCCAGTTCCTCTTACCAACCGACCGCATGCGGTTCATCTAAATTTCATTAACAGTTTTTTCTTTAGGTCGGCCGACCTCACCGTTAACCGTTGTAATGCAATTAACAGTAAAATAAGAGATTATCAACAGTCAGGAGTGAGCTTAAGAGAGTGAATAGTTTCGAATACCTTTCGGACATTTGAACGGGGACTTAGCACGGGCGCGATGACCGCATGGTCGATGTGGGGGCTTCTTTATATGAAGATGTGTTAGGGGGCTTCTGATTTGTATAAAATGTGAAGGGGTTTTTAGTTTGGTATAAATGTGAGTGTGGCAAAGCTGGGCGGCTTTCTGTGTATATTTGTGTTTGCCTTTTATGTTTGTGTCCTAGAAAAAATAAGGTAAGCCGTAGATTGTAAGTCAGATTATAACAGAGTCACGTGTTGCACAACACCTGAAACATGTATTTACTAAATGTATGTTCTTAATTTCACTAAAGTAACAGTAAAACATTAAATGGAAATTCTCTTCATATAAATGTGTTGTGCAAATTATTCTCACAACCTTAAGAGATTACGTCTGCATCCCAAACATACGTATGACGCAACCTTGAAGCCAAGCAATGGTAAGTAGGAGTGTGTTAACATTAATTTTAAATTATTATGATATCAATTAAAGAGTAGAACGTTTCAACATCATTCAGAGCCAATGAAATAGTCGAAGGGAGCTTCATGCCTACTTTCAAAATTCAAGGGCAAGTATATCACCTCATGGGATCATTACTCCCCACACAAAACGAAGTACCATAATTTCTACACGTGTATTTCATAGCCGATTATTTACAGCAAGCTGAAACAAGAATGGATCATATTCGTAACTTGGATGAGAAATTAGTGACGGAACTTTAAAATTTACTTCACGCAATCAACCCATATGTTAGTGAACTGAAAAAGTGCGTTTGAATTTGTAACATCTGCGAATAATAATCAGTACAATATTGTGATTCATGCTGATCGAAAAGAAAATAATGAAGAGCACAGGGTGTGACGGTACAATTCTGGTACCATAATAAATTTGCAAACCTAATTATTGTATTTTTATTTTACAACAATTTTTAATAATAATAATAATTTTATTTTGTATTCCCTATAAAAATTTTGGTGAGAAGCGTCAGCAACGCAATATTAAGTTGACAGGATTTATGTCGAATTCAGTGGAAAATTACAAATGTAACAAAAAACTGTTTGTCACAGTAACAAGTAAACAAGTCAAGCCCATGATTACGTCAGACGAAAGAATACAAGGCGCTTTGTATTCGACTGGGCTGGGCTGATGAACAAAGAGCTAGTGACGTAGTTTTGCCACACCTTTGCAATACACAGTTATGAAACATTGTCATTCTCGTCCAGACAGTGAACTGTGCCGGCCGGCATATTCACTAAGGGTGGTATTACACCACCAAAATGTATTATTAACAGTGGTACATTAACCAATTTTTCGGTAGAACATCGGCAAAGTGCAATTCACAAAGTGCTGCCAAAAAATCTGGCAGAAGTCTGATCCAGGGGGGATGCTACGATAGAGAGCGTGTGCCCGAAGACGATATGTGACAGTCCAGATTTTTAAAAGTGTAGCCAAAGAATCTGGCAGAAGTCTGATCCAGGGGGGATGCTACGATAGAGAGTGTGTGCCCGAAGACGATGTGACGGTCCAGAATCAGTGAAATCGAAGTGTTCGATGTTCGACAAAAGTTGCAGCTAAGTACCGTTGGCCACAACAAATTTTAATATTTCATTACAACAAATAATATAATTACAAAATTATAAATGACCATTTAAAATAACGAAACTAACTTTTTATAATGAGCTCATAATAATTGTACGAGAGAGAGAGAGAGAGAGAGAGAGAGAGAGAGAGAGAGAGAGAGAGAGAGAGAGAGAGAGAGAGAGAGAGAGAGAGAGAGAGAGTGTATAATTATCAGATACTACTAACAAGTGCTGGGTTGTGACCATTTTTATGTAAATTTATACACACACACACATATATATATATATAACATTGTAATAATATATATTAAGAACATTTTAATATTATGTATTTTGGAGAAATGTTTAAGGGAATTTTTGATTTGATGTAACGGGGTCTCATGACGTAACACCTGTTGGGTGTATAGAAGCGTGCGTATTTCGCACGGATCACATGTTGTGTAATAAAAAATATTATTAAACGGTAATGTCATATGGTAAACATTTCAACCAAGTGTCATTATTTCAAATAACACTTTCCGCTACTTTGAATTTCGCTTAAACGAATTCTGGCCTAAAGGTAAGTAAAATTTCATTGCTTGTAATGATGGCGCCCGGAGCAAAAATTGAATAAAAAATTATTGATATTAAATTAAATAATATAACATTGGCTTTTGTGAACAGGGACACTACTTAAAATTTTATTTTATGTGGGTAAGCCTACGGAAAGTAGCGGACAGTTATCTGAAATAATAGATATAACTTTAACATAACCTATCTTCTACGAGGTTATGTTGTAGGATTATATGCATGTGTGTATTATAAATAAGCAAAATGAATACTGGTAAAAGTGATGTAGACGAAACAGATACGAGTGAGATGGACGTTAAATTGAACCCAATTAGTCAGATCAGTGAAACCAGAGACACTGAATTAAATCCAGTTCCATTAAACCCCGTCTCAACTCAAGACGAAAGTAAAACATATGATACAGCTGCAATGATGCAGTTAAAATAAGTTTGATGAAAAGTTTACTAACTTGAATGACAAATTCGATAATTTTGATAAAAACTTTAACGAGCAGAAAAATGAAATCAGAAATAGTTTTGATGTAAAGTTTGATGAATTAAAGACTGAAATTAAAAAACGTAACGATAATTTTGATAAACAATGTGACGAAGTGATTAAAAGGTTAGATGAGAGGTTAATTCAAATAAAGAATCAGAAAGTAAGTAACAGTGAAAATACGACGAAAAACGAAGTGCTAATTAACCAGGTGAGTAACAATGATAATTTGAATAATGAGTTTACAGGTAGTAACAATGGTATAATTAAGAATATGGTGTTAGAAAATGATGATGAGAATATTGGGAGTGATAATGAGATGTTTGTGTGTGTTGAGTCAGAGAGAGAGAGCTGAGAGAAAGTATATTTGTAAAAGGGATGCAGGGGGTAGAATTTTCCTTTGATGTTGTGGTAGGGGGTGAAGTCAAGTCTTCACGTATTTTTAATAAGGACGAGAGTTCCTTAGATTTATATTTGGGAGACGAAAGGTCTACAAATAGAGTTCCTTGGTGTTTTTGTGTACCTCATAGATGGTGCAGTAATTATGAGTTAGTGACCCCTGCATATTTGGAGAGAGAGAGTGTAGCTTGGTGTTATGGTGAGAAATATATTGAGAGAGAAAGAGAGTAATAGAAATTTTTAAAGTAAATAGAAAGTATAGAGAATTTGTAGAAAGGTTAGGAGTAGAGATGGTGGATAATTATAGTGAATACAAACCTTATAGTGAAATTGAGATAACAATAATAGTAGATGATGAGAATAATGGTATCAAGCACTTATCTTGGGTAGTAACAGGTGTCGTAGTAGATAATTATGATGACTATATGACTAACATGATTATGACATATAATACTGAGGTAGACAGAACCATACCCAACCGTGACATGGTATATGATAAAAAGTTACAGAATAAACCTATTAATTCTGGAAATGAGATTAAGGAAGAGTATAAAATTTTAAACAAATATTATATAAATAATAATAATATCATTTATATGATAAAAAATATGTTGTATCGACCTAAGATTAGAATGTTATTCAATGATGGAGGATAGATTGTTTTATTGTGTAATGAACATTTAATATATGTGAACAGTGATTTTGAAATGGACTGCATATGGACTGATTTTGATCATGATAAAATAAGTTGGATTGTATATTTTTAATTGTATTAATGTCAATGTATTTATGTATTTTTTATGTTGTGTATTACAGGTAAATTTTATGTACACCATGTATGTTTTAGTAATTGTTTTAATAATTAACAATTAACATGTTTTTGTTTTGACTAAACAAATGATGAATAATGAAAGTTTAATTAATTAAATTAAATAATTAAAGGTCAATTACTCAATGTGGTATAGAAGAAAGTTTATATTATTATATTAATATGAATTTAAATTATTAATTTGCGATGAAGAAAGTTTCTAATGAATAATAAATGATTAAGTATAAATATAATATTGAATATTGAGATGTACTGTTATGAGTAGGTGAGAGATGAATTTTATAATGCAATTGTCAATGATCACAGAAATGTAAAGTGTTTAAAAAGGGATAGCGCCTGGGTGTAAATAAAGGCATGTAAGTTAGTTAAAGTTAATGGGAGTTAGATAGATAAGAAGTTTAAAGAAAATAATACAAAGAGAGTATTAGATATTTAGGGACACAGTAGTTAGTGATTATTTGTAGAGGTGAGTAAAGTAAAGGTTAAACATATATTGTTGCTGATGATATTTTGTAGTGGGGGTGAGGTGATAAGGAGTGGCCAACGTATAGCGTTGTGGCAGGTAATAGCGTAGTTTAAGGGAGTGTTTGCCGATATTTTGGAAGGGCAAAATATTATGAATGTATATAGCCAGGTAGAGAACACCCATCTTAGTACAAAGACGAGCGGTGCCATAGGATTTAAAATGGATTAGTGAAGGTGTTTATAATTGAGAAATTGGTGTCATGATAGGTAAATTTGATTGTTAGTAGAAGAAAGGTGAGTAAGATTATAAATGTTAGTGCAGATATAATAAGTAAAAGCATAGTGAATACAGGAGTCACCCAGACTAAACAATGATAAAATGTGAAAGGTTAGGTAGAAAATTCAGAGTAGAGAGGTAATAGGAGATGAAATAATAATAATGTAATATAAATATTAATAATAAATTTGAAATTGTGAAGAATTAAATGGTAGTAAATGATCAATAATTGATGGCTAATTAATAAAAGTTTAATAATTAAAAGTATTAATTAATTAAAAAGTGATGTTTATAATTTGATACGCAAATTTAAAGAAATTTTAATCAAGTTAAAATGTGAATTGGTTATTTTAATGTATTAACCGTATTACTGTATTAATATAATGATGAGTGTATTATTATGTAATATGTATTATGTAACAGCATAGGAATTTGAACATGATGTATAAGAAATAGTGTGTGTGGAGGAGAAAGAGGGGTAAATATTATTAACAGCGCCAGATTATTAACTGTTAATAATAATAATAATAATATTAATAATAATAGTAAAATTTTTTATATAAAATGTTTTTCTCCCTCTTACTCAAACAGGGAGATTTTGGTAATTTGTAACGGGCCTATTTTGGGGTAATAAAGCAGTTGTATTTTTGTAATAAAACAAATAATATTTTTCAACAATAGGGACAAAATTTATAAACAAAAGGTATATTTATTGTTAGCGACGGAAGTGACAGTGGCAGCACTGCTTGGGACCGTAAATATGTGACGATTATTCTTAAATTATTGAAGCGAACAGACTTAACAAACTGGAATTGTGCCAAGGTCAGACAATGACAGACAAAACAGCAAAACAAGTTATGTAACTAACATCAGACCATCTGACGTCAGTATATACGTCAGAGCCTATCCTCGCTGTGGAATTCGGGTGTGTAACAAATGATAGTCTGCTGGCGGAGTGATATAAACTTTAAAACAATAAGAATTGATCATACCATCACGGCCGCTTCACAAAATAGCGCCGGTGGTCGATTGCCAGTCGGACATTAACAACTACCAGTGCCGGACGCAAGTAACCTTAGCGTCCGCCAGTCCGCCGACTGTGCGTGATTTCGCGCCCGCACCGAAAATGAAAGTAACGCATTTTAATTCTTAAAAAGAGTGTAATAACAGTTTTAAATATGTAAGAATTCAGATATAAAATGTAGACAGTTTCGGTTTTAATCATCAGTGTCAAAAATAGCAAATGTGCGGTTAAATTAAGGCGACGTCTTCTGGACAAAATTGAACAGCTAAGTACCAAATAATTAAAATTAATTTTAACAATGGCTAATAAAAATGAGAACACAATAAAATACTATAAAACAATAAAATGAGATCTCTAAAGTAACTTTGTGTGTGTGTTGCGTGTGTACGTGAGAATGTATTTAAATTAAGAAGGCTGGTTTGTGTTTCAAAAAATGATTTCTATTTAATATCTTGATGTTTTTTTTCTGTTAATTAAAAAGTTTATATTAGGTTTCAATTTTATTTCATGTGAGTTTTTTTTTATGAGAATTGTATAACAGATGAAGGAGGTAAGGAGGTAGTTTGTTAATGATTTTAAAATGATGAGAATATCTAATTGTTAATAAACCTCTATAACTGGGAAACAAAATAAAGTTTTTTTTTATTTTGAACAACCAGCTCTGCTCCTGAGTTCGCCTAAAAAGAACCCCAAAATGGTAAGTACACTTATTATACGCAGTTGGCCATACAAGATGGCGCCTGACAAAGTTTGAATCAAAATAATATCAATCACGTTTTATCTATTTTATTAACTTATCAATTTATTGAAAAGTATCAATGGCGCCCGAACGTAGGGACAATTTATATAAATAAATTTATATAAATATAGGCCACGTGGAGAACAGAATGGTTGTTTGGAATAGGAAATAAAATTTTTGTGTGTACGTAAAATAGATGTATAAGTAGTAAGGTTATGTCATGTTTTTGTAGTATGGGTAAATGGGTAAGTAGAATATTTTTTTTTATAAGTATGTGTTACATGTAATAATATTTTATAAAGAAATATATATCTAAAAGATTTTACAAAAATGGCAGATAATAATAATGATAGTGATAGTAATAGTGATATGACGAAAATGATTCAATTTCTCTGTACTAGTTTTAATAAATTTGAAAGTAATGTGAATGAGAAGTTTGATGTTCAAAAGAATAGTTTGGATGAGTTAAAAAACCAAATTAACGAAATAAAGAGTGATTCTGACGTTAAATTTAATATCCAGAATGACAAATTTGACGAGTTGAAAAATGAGATTCAAGAATTAAATAAATGCTTAGAAAATACTAATCAAACAATAAGAACCAGTTTAAATAAATTAGAACAGAGTGTTGAGAAGTTAGGTGACAATGTTATAAGTATGACAAGTATTAAAAATGACGAAATAGTGGGAGAGGTAGGGTTAGATAATAAAATAATGACTAGTGATGATAATGATATTAATTACAATCCTGAGAGTATAGTGGGGGTAAAGAATAATGGAGAAAATGCTGATGAATGTGTAGAATGTGATCATGAAATGTTAATGTGTATTGATGAAGTAGAGAGAGTGGAAAAATAATATAGTAGTTGAATGTGGGCAGAGGGTAAATTTTTTTATTAATTTTTTTGAACCAGAGTGTTCACAAATGTTGTTTTTTATGAAGGGCAAGAGACCCGTATTAGTAGATGAATTATAAATATTGTGATTGTGAATATATTGTTATATTGTGATTGAATGTTATATGTTTGCATTTTATAATGAATTTAATTTCTTTTATGAGTTTTAAATTTGATAATAATTTAATAAATAAATAAATGTTAAATGTTTTAGTTTGTGGAATAACAAAATGGTTAAAAATATAGATTAATAATAAATTTGAAAATTTTGAGTAATTTAATTACAGCGAAGGATAAATAATGAAATGATGATATACAAAAGAGTTAAGGGAAAATTTTAAACAAGAATGTTTAGAAGTTTTTATACAAATTATTTAAAAGAGAATTGTGTGTTTAGTATAAACTAATAATGTCATTTAAGTATAAATTATTAAGTTGAGTATTAATGGGATAACGTATTAGAAATTTGTTGTATTTTAATAATGATGATTCACTACTCAATAATTTTGTTTTGATTTGATAGATGCACTACATACTTCCTATATTGTGTTTATTATGTCTTATTGTGTTAATTGCATTTAGTATGTTAGGAATAAGGATTATAAAAATATGATAATATGTTTTCAATGTGTTTATAGATTTTAAAATAAAATGCAAAATAGTTGTGATAGGTAAAATTTTAAGGGGTTGCAAAAGATAAAAGTTGTGTGATGAATATTTGTGGGACATATAGATCTGTCCAAATGGAAGTCAAAGTTAAAGAGAATGAGAGATGAAAATAATGTAATGTTGTTTTGAGTTAATGTATGTTATAGAATTTTGAGAAGTATAAATGTTGACACAGTAGTTATGAAGAATTTATGTAGAGTGTTGAGTGATATATTGTTGTTTATAATTGATGATGTTATTTTGTTGTAGTTGTAGTAAGGTAATGAGATGGAGATTTTTTGGGGATGGCAATTTTGTAGTAGGGGGTAGTGTAATGTGGGAGTCCGCAACATAATGATGAGTTGGGACGGGAATTGGTATAGATTTAGTGGGACGGGGCCGCCTTAGGTAGAATCCAGGGGCCAGAGAACAGGAATTGAGTTTTTGGGGGGGGAAACACTTATCCTATGTACAAAGGGTTAGAGAGTATTTTTTTTTTATATATATTGAAAGAAGGTGGCGAATTGAGTTAAAGTAGTAAGTAGTTAGAGGTAGAGAAGGGTTAGTAGATTTTTGATAGTGGGGTGTCATACTAGTTAAAGATTTTGTAAGGGAGCGTTAGAGTAATAAAAGGGGTAAGATTATGAGTAAATGCCAAGTTGATAAAGTGAATTATAATGAATATACTGAGAATCACCCAAATGAATGAAATGGAATAATAATTGCAATGTTATGAAAAAAAAAAAAAAATTTTTTTTGAGAAACGAATTAATAAAAGTTAAATTGAGATTAAAAGGTATTTTTCTGATTTTATAGGCAAACTTAATGATGTAAAGTGTGTAAAGTTTAAATACAAATTGTTTATTTTAAGATAATAATAACAATGTGAACTGCTATGTTTTCTTATGTTATGTTATGTTGTTAGGTATTTTGATATATATGTTAGAAATAAGTACAAAACAAAACCAGTGCTTCTTAGCACAAACCAGCACCGCTAGGGGGAAACAGATCAGTTGGGGATATGGTGTTGTATAAGGCCACTATTTGATATTTGATTTGTTGTTTCAGTGTTTGGTGATGCTGTGGCGGCGGACCTGAGCTGGCCAGCGCGTCAGAGCAGGGGCGTTGAGTATCTGTCTGACTCTACGGTGTTGGGATCTCGAGAGAGAAGTCCAGTATTGTCATTCAGGTGCGGTCACAGTCACCAGACCAAGGGTGAGTTAATTATATTTTTTGTAAACCATAAGGGGGTTGTGGCGACATATCCTGGCTGATCCCTCTAGCAAGTATGAATGTGTCAATGAGATTTTTTATGCTTCGGCATAAAATATCTCATTGAGGGGGTATTGTAACGGGCCTATTTTGGGGTAATAAAGCAGTTGTATTTTTGTAATAAAACAAATAATATTTTTCAACAATAGGGACAATCGCGTGATCGTGCAGTCGGTTCCTGCATCTCTACATGCAGTATTTTTAACATCAACTCAGCTTTCAATCTCAGACCTGCTTATTTATTACATATTTATTAATTTAAATTAAATATTTATATTATCTACTACATGCACAGTACAGCATATGATTGTACTGTCGCAATATATATATATATATATTCAAAAATTTTTTACTACAGTCCGTTTCTTGATGTATATATTATATTTAATTTTTAAATGACTTTACCTCAAGTTATTTCTTTCCTTATTAGGAACATGTTTCGGGTGGGTACATATTTCTTTCCACGAGGATGGTTACAAAATGGTACGGTACCCGAAACATGTTCCTAATAAGCAAAGAAATATCTTGAGGTAAATTCATTTAAAAATTAAATATAATATATATATTATATTATATATTATTATATTTGTATTGACAATTTTAAATTACTATCATCATCAGAAGTACAATATACAAATAAATCATTAAACTTGAAATCAATTATTATAACAATTAAGCTTAATGTAAATCCAAGTAAAAGAGGAATAGCATTCCCTCTAGTAAAAATGTAATACAATGAGTTTATCCAGAGTAAAAAACAAACAACTTTTATCTTGGTATAAACTGATTTTCAACAGAGATTATCAGTGTTTTAGATGCATGAAATGCATGCCTGTAGATAAACATACTTGAAGTGTAATAACAATATGTATTTAAAAAAAAAGGAATTTAAAATTTGGTAGATACACAGAAGTAAACATTATTTTATTAAATCAATAATTAAAAATTTTTTAATAATTTAAAAAGTGTTTTAAAATCAAATTTAGCGCACTTAATTAAGAATAATTATACTTTCCCGAATTTAAATCATATAACTTTATTCAAACATATTTTGTAAGGTCCTAAATGAACCTTTGGAACAATATAAAATTAATGCTAAAAACAATAACATTTTTAAAATTATTATTTTAATAAAGTAATTTTACTTCTACATAATTACCAAATTATATACATATATTTAATTTTTTTATATATACAATATAATTTAGATATATATAACACAGATGATATAACAAATGATTTCAAATTTATTAAACAATTTGTACGCAATTTAAAACCATTGAAACATTGTAAAAAAATCTTGTTTTTAAAAATATAAACAATTATTTATTAATAATAGTAAAATGAATACAAAATAAGAAACAAACATTTAATTTAAAACAGTAAAAAAGGGAGTGACTGAGTACAAGACGAATGAAAATTTCAAATTAATTTATTAACATAAAAAATATAAACAGGGAAACTCAAGGCATTAAATTTTAAATGGTAAAAGTAAAATGTACAGACATGAAAAATAACTAAACAACTTTAAGGCTACACCTTAACGTTGTAGTTAAGGGTGTTTTGAAATGGTTTTATACGGTAAGACCAAATAATCAACTGACAAGTGACTGCAATACAAAAATAAGTACTTAAATGAATTAAGAACTTCATTTTAATACTTTAAAAACATCAAATGGATGCTTGAAAAATGTTAAAACTACACAGTACGTCTTTTAAAATTACATGTGGGGGGGGGGAACAAATCAGTGGGCAAAACCAAGGTAGATAAGCAAATAGTTTGGAAAACTAAAAACCTTTTTGGAAAAGTATCTGTAACCTAGACAGCACAGGACGGGCTTACAGAATGTGTGTTTGAGTTTTCATTCTGACAAAGTAAAGTCAATTGAAATACTGCATGAAAATGTGTTAGGTCAATATAAAACATCTCTTATGACTACAAAACCACTTCAATCTAGACATTTTATGAACATATTATAGAAAACTAATACAAATTCACTGATCAGAAGACACAAACCTATTCTGGTTGGATGATAGAGAAAAAATATATATTATCCTATTTCTTGATGACCAGATTTCACATCCTGTGCTTAAATTAAAAAGGGTTCAACTAGTATTTCTATTTCCAGCAATACATCTCATTGCCAAGGACCTAATTAAAAATCTCATTAGATCAGAGATCTACATAGGTACAAATGCGATTATACAATGATGGTATTTCAGTAAATCATGGACGGCAATTCTTGAAAGACTTTAAAAATCTCTAAGATTTATAAAAGCTGTAATATGAATATCATTACATGAAGTTATTGTTATTTCAAATGCCTTTGTCGAACTCATATCGTGAGCAGAGCAGTTCAGTGATTTCAGTGGCGGCCCGTGCTTAGGTTGTAGGGTTGCACAACCCCCATTAAATCCCCAATTGTATTTTAAATTATAGAATTATTAATAAAACAATAACTTATAATAGTGTTTCATGCTAAATAATCATAATTAATCATTTGACGATTGGAAATCCAAGAGCAATACTAAAAACCGTACACACTCTTGCCACGCGTGTGCTCTTGCACATGGCAAGTGTGCACCAACTGTGATGCGCTTTGTATATGGGGAAATACACTGGAGTAGTGCTGTGTGTGGCTAGACTCGGGTGCTCCTATTGCAATGATATAGGCTCGCTTGGTGTGATTAGGGACAGCAAACCCCGCTTGTACATTACGGCGCCAGCAGTCTATTGGTAAATACCACATGGTGCATCAGGTAGGAATTATTAAGTTTACGTTGTTATGCTACTTGAGTTAGTTAGTGTCAGTCGAATTTTTTCTGAATTTCGTTGTTAGTGTCAGTCCAATTCATCATTAAATGTAAATAGTTGTACATATAAAGGATTAAGGTGTCATAGTGTAAGATATTTATGTTTAACTGGTAGGATGCAATGAATTCTGTCATAAACTTAACAAAAACGCTGTTCAGTTCACCTCATATTGAGAAAAAAAATTAAATTATGAGAGGAGGTAGGTTACACCAGATCTTCAAATTTAATCAAAATGTAAAATCAGGTACCAGAATATTTAATCAAAAATTTAAAAAAGATTTATACAATAAATATTATAATATCGCCAATTTCAGATCAATTTTGATAATAATAAGTATGTAAAAAATGCTAAAAAATAATATATTTTAATAAATAAATAATGATGAGAATAAAATTACAAAAGGTAATTAAGAAATAAGGAGAAAGAGTAATAAACTAAAAGTGATTAATAAAGAAACTCAACGACTAGACTGACAGACAAACGACATTGACCCAACCCCAGAGATTGGCCAGCTAAGAACCAAAATAAAAGTAAACAAGATGAGAAGAGAAGGAGAAGGAAAATGAGAACAAAGAGGAAAAAAAACCAACGATGAAGAAAATAAAATGAAACAAGTCGAGAAAACACAGACAAGACATAGAGAATAGAGAAGGGAGAAATAATGTAATCAAAAATAATAAAGGAAATGAAACCGGTAAAGAACCAATATAAATAATAAATGTTAGTATTGATTGAGTGACAATTGTAAATAGTCATTAATAAAACACGATAACTAAAAATACACTAGCCAAAGAGTCAGAAATATATGTAAGTTAGTAACAGAGAAAGACATGATGTTGATAATTATAAATAATAGGTGTAGAGAAAGAGAAAGATATTGAAATAGTCAGAAGTAAACGGAAGTTAACCTAGTGAAAGTGAAATTACCCTAAAGTGAAATGATAGAAAAAAGAAACACTAAGTAAATTATAATTAACACAAAATAATTTAAAAGTGCAAGTGATAAATAAATGAAAATATTGTCAATGATAGAAATACTAAAAATAGGGAAGGCTAAGGTAAACACTTAGTAAAAGTAACAAACACTTAAGTTTTAATAGTGAGCAATAACATTTAAAAAAGTTATTAAGAATAATATTTAACATAAAACATTGAGTCAGTAATAATGAACACTGAAGAGTGATATTAACTGTAGTGATTATAAAATAATATTATTGTAGAACTTAAAAATGTATTGTAGAGTTTAAAAGGTGAGAATCACATGACCAAGTAATAAGATACAGTAGTGTTGACATGGAAAAGAAAGCAAAGAGTTTTTATAAAATAAGTAGTTTAAAACAATAAGTAAACACCCATGTTATAAGGGAAGAGTAATGAAACAAGTTCAATAGAGGTGAGGTTGTTTATCACCCAAGCAATAAATCAAAGTTAATGAATTGTACACAAATATTAGATAATAAGTGTTAAATAATTATCTAAACAATTATTTATGAATAGGGTATGAATTGGGTAATTATCCCAAACATAGACCTAAATGTTATGTGTTATATGATGAAAAAATAGTAATTAAGAGCCATATTGTTGACATTGGCAGAGTAAATAAATAAGAAAAGAAAGCAATGTTTGAGTTAGAAAGGAGAAAACCGTTAGTAAATAATTAGCAAGAAATAATGAATAAAACAATTGTAATACAATAAAATCACACAAAGACTGAACCAAAACACACCCATAGATAATGAACATAATTATAAGAACAAAATAAAGCTCTAGTACAAAATGAGATATAATGTGTATGAAATAATCAAAATTCAGTAATGGCTACTTAGACTGGAGACAGGTCTAACGGTCAAACACCAACAAATACTAATTGTATGAAATTAGCCAAGTAATTAACAAATCCAAGGTGACTAATTAACCAAGGATAAATGGTAAATTTTATTAAAAACAAAATTTAAAATAAGGAGTTATATAAGCAGAGAAATGTAATTAGTAAATATTAAATTAATTGTAAACTTATGAAACACGAAATAACCCAATATTGTGGGGTACCAAAATAATCTTTGTGAGAAAATACAAATGACAGTGCTAATAATTAATACTTTGTCAACAATCCTACTTTTCACATATTTTATTCTTGTATTTTATGGTAATAACATACAATAAAACAAAACATCTACTTACCATAAATTTCTCAGTTTTAGTGCATGATTTAGGTTCCAATTGAATTTCTTCTCTAGGGTCCAGGGTTTCATTGCAGCGAGATTTAGAAACAAGAGAGGTATACGAAACAATGATTTGAACAACTTTAGTGTGGACATATACTGAATTTAATATCATACCTTTTCTGAGTTACATATTACAATACAACAAAATGGCGTCTTACCATCACTAGCTACGTGATTTCTACTCCTCTATCAATACTGAGTACACTAATTTCATTATTTGATGGTATGTCTGGTTTATTACCATACCTCTCCAAGAGACTGCAGTTCTCTCGTTATTATTTCTCTTTAATAAATGACAGAAACCAATGCCTCAATTTGCTGATTAATAATTTATGAGTACAAACATATTCTTATGCGCACACACACACACACACACACACACACACACACTCTTTCCCCCATGTTATATGATCGGTACCATTTGTAAATTTTGGATTTATATTTAGAGCTCATTTTCACCAAAGAATAACAGTTAATTAGTTTGCACTTTCCTGATTATTAGTTGCGGTCTCCCTTCCGATGTTCTCCGTTTGGCCAGGTGTTCGGCATCTCTCATAATCTCGTTTTGTCCCTTGTTACACTGAATCTAATTACATCTCAAGTAGCAGTTAACTGTGCTACATTACTTGTACTGTTAATTACATTTTAAATCAGTAAAAGAACACTTTTACTGGCGAAACTGTGCCAGCCACAAATTTAGCGTGTAGACATCTTGATGAGTTGTAAGGAACTGGGACAGATGCAAAGCACATATTTTGTGTATGTGTTAGCGCATCCACGTCATTGTCTATTGTTCGGAATTGGCTCACGCCCTGTTGTCATGTCATTGTTTGTTAGGTCATCACTTATTTTAATGACGTCCCGTCTTCTGGACCAATGAGAGTGCCTATTTACGATCTATTTCTACTTGGATGGCCATTTTGTACGTTCATCTCTGCACGTCGGCTCCTGACCTTGGAATTGTGGTGATCTATTTGAATATGCGTAGTTGTCTCTTCACAAAGGAAATTGTTCTCTCCATGCATGTGTGTGTGTGATACAATAAAATCCGATAATTTATTACCACTCATACCATAATTCTGACATCGAGATTGTTGTACTGTCACAACTTAAGAAGGAAGATAATGGAAGGAAGAAGGTCAGAAGATATATGAAGATTTGAAAAGAATTCAAATTTTGATAACAATGGATTTATATCAAGCTAGTCCAATCAGATTTCTTTGGTAACCATGGAAACCACGGCTGAATACGAATTTACCGTTGAATATCATTACTAAAAAAGTGACGCTCAGGAAAGACAGACGCCAGAATTCTGAACAACCAATTTTCTAATTTAAAATGTTTTAAAAGTCAAACAAATTATCAAAATTGAACGAGGAGGAGGATGACTAACACTGAACGCAATTACCTGAGGGAGAAGACTTTTTATTTCAAGACGAAGTGAATAAATGAATCCAAATACTTTAAAAAAGATGCCAGAAGCCCGAATAAATGAAAACTGAATTATATTGCGGCTACAGTCCTTTATTCCAGACCAACAGAGTAATCACATGCTATGAAGCTGTTAAGTATCCAATAAATTATCTAAACTTCCGAAATAACGCACTTTGAATATTTCTCACTATATTCTGAAATATCACTGAATCAATTTTATTCTCTTTCAAAGATTAAATAAAAATATTAAGACACTGAAAATTTGTCAAATTATAAAGCTAACCTAGTATTAATGTACGAACCTCTAAAACACTTTTACTACACTCCAACAAACCACTTATAGCTACACGTTACAATATTTAAGTAGAAACATTGTAAGGTTGTGTATTTTTTATTATTGTAATTGCATCTGAGCCTTTTAACGTGATCAAAAGAGTCCAAACATTTGAACGAAAATAATTGTTTACCACTTAGGTAGAACGACATACTGTATGTTAGTCACGTTCAAAATCGATTGTAAAACCCAGAGAGAAATTGTCTCATAAGTAAATAACCGGTGCTAAATTATATAAGAAATCAAATATAGCTTGTGTATATGAAAACAGTAATAACCAATCGTTAATAAATCAATACTGTGTATATAAAAATGTGTTTAAAAATGATTTATGTTTTAAATATGTTAGATATTTATACGATGATGGGGGTTGAGTAATACGGAATGAACATTTAATTATGTGAGTAATGGTAATCACCTGGCTGATTTATGTAATGAGGTGTGGTAAACTGAAAAATAATAACAAAAGACTGTAAATAAATTGATAGTGAAATTAATTGTGTTTGTATTGTAAAATGTTTCATGTAAACCATGTGTGTATGTAGTAATAATAATAGTGTTTTATTTTGTTAATTAACAATAATAATTAACAGGAGGTATTTAGGAATTTTATTTTGCATTGTGTGTTTGTATCAAAAGTGTTTTAAATAATGTGACTAAAGTAATTGTTTGGACTTGAATTGATAGTAAACTGATTTCTAATGTGCAATTCAGTAATGTATTTAAATATAAATGATCGTGAATATAAAAATGGACTTCAATATACTGTGATTGAAATTGTAAAATCAAGGGTAACTGATTACAAGATTTATAGAAGCTAAAAATTGAAGGAGATAATAGTGTGGTGATGTAATCATGAATGTTGAGACTGAGTTAGTGTTTATGAAAAACCAAGTCTGTAGACAACTGTTAATGTAAACAGGTATGTTGTGTGTGACCAATGTTTACAGTTATGCTGTAGTTGACAACAACAAGAATGATGTGTTTTGATGAATCAGTGCCATGAGCAAACCCTTATTCTGAAACAAAAGAAATAAAGTTAATTTTTTGCAGATAAAATAATCATGAGGTAATTAATATAACTTCGAGTTTTGAGAAATTAAATTAAATTAATTTGGTAATTAAATCAGTTGAAGAGGTGAAGTTTAATAATGAATTTAAATCCATTTTGATCTGAATTTTGACTGTAATGATAAATGAAATAAAAATTGATGAAAACTGAAGGAAAATGTTGGGTAAAAATAATCAAAAATGTGTGGGCTAAGATAGTGTTTGTAAAATGAGATATGCATACAACTGTTCATGTAAACCTTTATAAATATCAATCTATGTTTTATGTTTATGTACTTTTGGTGGGGAATAATATTTTGCTAGGGGAGTAAAATTACCAATATATAACTAGTATATGGTTTTTATGTATTCAATATAAATGTAAGCAGACAGTAAGCTCGTATTGCTATATGTATATTACAAATTCAAGGATGAACCAGTACTTTGCTCATAATGAACCAGTACGGCTAAGAGGAAACCAATCAGTTGTGGATATGGAATAATGGAAGGCCATTTATTGATATTTTAATTAAATATTTAAGAGTCAGGTGTTACTGTGGCGGGTATCTGTCCGAGTTTATGGTGTTGGGATCTCGTACAGAGAAGTCCAGTAAGATCAGATGGGTGCTGCCACAGTCACCAGACTAGGGGGGGTAAGTACCCATGATTTTAGTAGAGAGTTCAGGGGGGTTGCGGCGCCATATCCTCACTGATCCTCTTAGGTTTTAGGCAATGAGAGTTTGTATGCTTCGGCATCCAACCTCTCATTGGGGGGGTATTGTAACGGTACAGAATTGTGCGCTACAAGAGTTTCAATTTCAATCCAGTTTTAATTTTTAATTGTCAGTATTCACCTGTGAGGTGCCCCAGTGCAACATACAATGTTAGCATAAACAACTGATGTCTAGACAGCCAGACTAGACGTATTACGTAATAGCCCCAGCAGCAGCCTTTGTGAATCACAGTATGCAGATTGTCACCAGAGTATTAACATCAGCCAGCAGCAGGAAGTAGCATACAGTTCGCTAACTGAGAACAGTGGCCTCGGGAGTGCAAGATATGCCTAAAGTAAAAAGGGCCTATCTAATAAAAATGTAAAAAGTGTTCAACTGTAACTTATGGCGCGCGGTCAAATAATTAAAAACGTAAGAGCTCGAGCAACGGTTTAAACCGACAAAAAAAGTTTGTAAAAGTGTAAAGAAATCGTAAACTATGGTAAACTAAATAAGACGGAGTATGTCGCGGTAGTGCGAAAGTTCATGAACTGTGGAAATAACATTTGTGACCAGAAACAGCCAACAACACGAGGTGGTCATGGAACTGATTAACGCCGTGGATTGTTAAGTACTCTACATAACCCTATCAGAACTATTCCATAAATACAGAAATTAAATATAAACACAGAGTTTTAATCACGGGGTTTTAAAAGAAAAAAAAATAAAATAAAAGAGTATGAGTGAGAGAGCGTTGTAAAGTGCTGGTTAAGTTATTTTTATATTGCGCTATTTCTAAGTCATTTTTATATGAGTTTAGATCAATTGATTAAGTATTCATGCCTTATTTTTTTGTATTGAAAATGTAATGTAAAAATAGAGTGAAAGCAAATATTGCATTAAAGAAAGCTAGTGGTTTTAGAATACAAAAATTGGTGTTAGAGCAATTATTTCGAAACTTCAATCCAAATAACCTTGTCTGCAGCTGATTTTCGTCTGTACGACCTTGGAAGAGAACCCGAAGGTAAGATAAGCCATTATAAATATTAATTCAAATAAATTGAGTAGTTTCATTGGCGCGAGAACAGGGACTCGAGAGTATTTTATAATTTGATAAACTTATATAGTTTCATTGGCGCGAGAACAGGGACTCGGCGAGTATTTTATTATTTGCAATAATTTATATAGTTTCAACACACATACACAAGTTACACTCTGACACACTTCTACATTTTACAGAGAAATAATAACGACGGACGGCACACGTTATATAATAATATTCATGGTTATGTGGGTGACACTAAAATTACATTATTTTGTTTTCCTTAAGTATTGTTTGGAGGGGAGGAGACTTGGACATTTTCTGTTCAGAAAATAAAACAATTTAATACCATTGAACCCAACTGCAACCCCCAAATTTTTCAACCACCAGCTGCCACTGAGTGATTTAAATAAAAGAAGACCTAATTTCAATAAACTACATTCTCATTATGTTTTTGAACACGACGTCAGTGCTTACCGAGAATCTGTTTCACCTGACATTACATTCTAAATCTTATTAACACTTTGAGTACCATGGCATTTATAGACAGATCATCCACAGTGACTACGGTATTTGAACACTCATAAATATTTACTACAATTTATTATTAAAAAATAATTACACCAAACGTACCAGACATTCCTCTAATGAATATACTCTTTATGTTTGTATTATTTTTTTCTGTATCTATGGTTAAGGCTGTATATAATCAGTAGTCACTGACTGCGAAACCTGGATCAGTGTGTTGCAGCCTTCTGCACTGAAGATGGCCATTGAAGGCATGGCCGAAACGTTTGCACCAAACAACCTTGGACTACGGCCTTACAGCCCGGCGAGCTGAAGTTCTCATAACAGTGCTGAACTACCTTCAGAAAAATGATTTTGTTGGTATACGAGAGACAATGGGGTCACTGGATAGACACAGAAGAAGACTGTTTCAAACCGGATGGCAGCCATTTTAAAATAATGTTGGCTTACATATTTTGTATACACAGTCATGGAACTTTCTAAATAAAACTTTCTACCACTTCATATACTGTATGCGAATAGTATTCAGAACTTTAGGACAGACTTGGTTTCTTATGGATTCTACTTAAGTTGTATCTTTATAAATAGGTGTATATATTACAAAAAGCTTTGAATATTAAACCTTTATACTTTTCAATTGTGGTTTTAGAACAAAACCAAAAACATTTTCTCTATTATTTTAACAAACACTACCATGTAAACAAAGCTAATTCAGTTTTGAATTATGAATGATAACATTTATAAAACAAACACACTCATCACTGTATAGGCATAATGTCATATACTTCACAGTTCTTCATATGGGAATTTTACCAAAACTGGGCAACTGCATATGTACAAAAGAAAAGGGCATAAATTAGGCATCATCATCTGATGTGCCAAGAATGCGTATGACTAAAAATATAAATTTCAGTAAATTCAACACCTTATTCAGTGACTATACACTGATGTACCTCTGTTATTTGAGGAAATGTCAAAATATTAAACAAAAATCACTGCTATCATTCATTTTGTATTGAATACATGCACTGTTATTGTTATCAGTCCGCATGTGTGTGTGTGTGTGTGGGGGGGGTTGAATTAAAACTGCACATCAGTGACAGAAGTAAACAATTCTGGTCTGATTACATTACATAATGCGCCTTTTACTAATTAGATGAGTAAAATAATTGAAACTGACAAAGACAGAAGACTTTTTGTGTAACACATAAATATTGTTTGAGAAATATCTACATGATATTATTATGCTAAATTTATAATTTTCATTTTAAACTGTAGATGAACGTCTGGAGTAAAATTCAAGTTTTGTTACTATTAAACTGACTTGCGTGATATAATGACATATGGTTATTTCTCCACCTATTTCTGCCATACTAAACTGTGAGAATCTACAATGAAATTTGCTAGCTGGTAAGTGTTTCTTTCATAAGAGTATGTATGAAGTTAGAAATTTTCCTTTAAAACATTCTAGGAGTATTCAATCTTGCATTTCCTCTACAATTGCAGTATGTTTTTTTGTAGATAAGATAAACAACATACGATTTTTTAAATTCTCCATGTTATTTTTATCAGTAAAATTGTTTATAGAAGTCTATAATTATATTGTTGATAAACTTTATAGAAACTGTACATATTTTGTATTGAAGAAGAAACTATATTTTTAATTAAAGACTATTTTTTTAACAAAATTATATAAAGTTTCAAGCAAAATTTGACATCTGACGACAACTCTTCAAATTTACACAAAAATATAATCACTTTTTCAGATGAACCAAATCTATCTAGTTTTATTTTTTAAAAAAAGAAGTAATTTACATACAATTTGTTTGGATTCATTTTTAAACTAACAAACTGAAAATAAAATAACAGTTCTAAACAGCACACACCTGGCAGTGTTACAATTTGGTTTCAAATCTTATATAAATGCATTACCACATTATATATTGACTGTATACCTACATATAATTCAGTCAGTACATACTGTTTAACAAATATCTAGAAAATTTTTATTTTTAAACTCTTCACTTCACAAGAACATACATATCAGTCATGAAACTATAAAATTTCATTTCAAAAACAGCAACAACAATGCAATATTACAGGCATAAAGAAATTTTAATACCGCCAACATTTAAAAACACAATGATTATGACTAACACATGTCCTGCTGTCAACTACGATATTAATCTCATACTGTCAACTTAATTCTGTGCCTTTTAAATGTACACTTAATAAATATATGAGATACCCACCTGGAATGTAAGAATAAACACCAGAGCCAGTGCCATGTATACAATACGGAATATCGTCATACGTTCACCAGTTATACCGATAGCAAACAAAATACTCGCCACGACCCATATCCAATATTTTGTCATCAAACTTCGCACAACTGTTCCTGTCTTTTGAATCAGCTGGTTTGTTTTTGTCTGTGTTTCACCTCCCATCGCTGAAACAACATTGTCTTCTTCAAGTCTACGATAATCCATTTTTAATCTTCAAGGTTAAGTCGACACATTAATTTAAAACACCAAACGAATTTTTAATGAACATATTTTAACTGAGAAATGTGTGCATGTGTAAAATGATGAGTCAATGGGTTAAACGGCCTTGAATACATATGGGCTAACAACTATAGACTGCAGTGACAACTGTTTGTTTACAACTGATAAGCAACAAACAAATATTTTGGCTTCACAATTATTGTTAACAAAAACAAATATTTGCACACTAATTAACACAAACACATGTATGTGGTATTCAGTATTTTCAGATTTTCACAACTCAACAAATGCTGACAAAAAAATATTAATGTGGTTTCTTACTGACTTTTTTTCTTTTTATCTCACTTAATTATCTTAGGTATAAATTTCCAGATAATATTAAATGTCATTCTTTTCCTTACTTATTTGTAGGCTAAAATAGTTCATTTTTTACTGTATTTGATGATAATACAGCCTGCATTCTTGTTTTCTTAACAGTATAGATGATGTTAGATATATACTGTCTATATTAATTTTTATTTACATTAAATAAGTTGGTACAGTAATAATATATAGGTACACACTAACCAGATAAATTAAATGATATAGAGCTCTCAGCTCTTTAAACACATTTTCACATAGCATTTAACACACGCATTGTGTGTGTGTGTGTGTGTGTGTGTGTGTGTGTCCATTCATCGTGACCAGTACATCCCTAATTTGGACTGCCAAGCAGACTTTTATGGTACAAACTGTTGCTTATTCCCAATCCATATTCTGACCATATCTGTTGTAATATCAATAATATATCAGATACTGGAAAAGTCAGCAATATAAATATTATGAAAAGAGCGCTGAATAAAAGGTTTATTGTTCTAAATCCATAGTTTATTTTATGATTGTAGTATATAGTACCACTTATTTCTCAGTTCTTATTTATCAGTGCCATTAAAATATTACAAATTTTTAGCTGTTATTTGGATAAATGTTATATTATAGTTTCTGCAGCAAATCTCGCAAATTAATAATTGCAAAATAATAACAGCAATAATTTTTTTACAATTTTTCTATTCACACACCAAATACAAAAATAAAAAGGGACTGTCAATGTAAAAATATGGAATAATAGTGTTTTTACTGGAGTGGTGGAATAAAGAGGGGCTTGGATGTCTGGTTGAAAAATGTTCTTTACGACATTGGTACTTTGCTTTTGGAGCTAATTTTACGCCATAGTGGATAGACTATAGTTTACATTTGAGAGCCAATTAAACAACATGTGTTTTTGTACATTTGTGGTCATATTTTTGAGCATTTCACTAATAAGGAACACACACAGTAGTAGGAAATATTGCAGAACATATTTGGTGGATAATAATATATTAATAAGCTGTTATTAAATGGTACAACCTCTTTCTAGGTGGCTGTGAATAGCTGAAGATGGTGATACAGCTGGATGACAAAGCACATCAATGATTGGTGAAAGAGTAGAATTTGAGGCTAAAATTACTGCGTATCATATTAGGACAGTTGATGATCAAGCTGGTATCTAATGTGACATTTGTAAAGCAATTTTCAGTTATGTTTTGGGCATTAAAATGCATGAAACTGGCACAAAACTGAATACATAAAATATAATATGGCAAATGAAGTTGTTGATGAACAAACAGTACTCTGACACATCATAACAAGTAACGCATTATGTGTGTATGAAAATTATGTAAAAGCAAATAGAAATTACAATTGGCCAATGCAGTTATGTTTTCTGTTGTGTGCCGCAATAATGCTAAGTTTAAAAGTTTACCAACATGTCAATTTGAAATTTTTAGTGAAACTGAACAAAATAGCAACACAATGTTTTCAAACTCTTACTGAGGCTTACAGGGAAGACTATGTCTCGTACATGTATGTCTGAGTGGTTCAAAAAATTCAGTGAAGGATATCAGAATGTGAAAGACAATGAACACCCTTGATGGCCTTCAAGAACTGACGAAAATGTAGAGAAAGTTAGCCAGATTGTTTGAGAAGAACGTCAACTGAGTGTCCAAATGATAGCAGAAGTTGTAAACATTTTCAAAGACACAGCATGGAAAAACTTTGCATGATGATCTCATGATGGTCTCTTGGGTTCTTAAAGAAGAACAGAAAGAATACAGCAAGGAAATTTTTGCTGACCTGCTGCAATAACATGATGCTGACCTCGTTTTTCAAAAAATCATCACTTGTGGGTTGCACCTGGATATCTTCCAGTATGAGGAAAACAAGATATAATTCACTGGAAAACAATGACATCACCAAAACGAGAAAAGCTCATCAAAGCAAATCCAAATTCAAAGCAGTTTTTTAAAGATAAATAGCATAATTTTGGAAGAATGGGTTCCAGAAGGCACAACAGTGACTCAGCAATATTATGTGGATGTATTAACACAGGAAAGAGAAAGTCAGAAAAAAATGACCAGAACTATAGAAAAATGATTTCATTTTTCAGCAGGACTATGTGCCTGCTCACACAATTTTGTGAAGCAGTTTTTGGCAAAAAAAAAAAACACATTATTATATTGGAACATACTCCATATTCACCAGATTTTGCACCACATGACTTTTTTCTTATTTCTAAGTGGAATTTATGCTTAAAGGAACACCGTTTTAAGTCACTTGATGCAGAAAAGAAAAAACTGCAGATATGTTAAAACAACAGACAGAAAGTGGTCTCCCCCATGTTCTCAACCACTGAAAAATAGGACTATTGGTGTGTGTGAGGAATACATGAAGGGGGCAAGCATTAATTGTAATAAATACAAAAAAAGGTATGGAACTGTATCAGTTTCGTTATTTAATAGACATGCCTAGTATAACCATATACATTAAATATCAGACACACACAGTACTGTCTGTTTGCCAACTACATTAAATAACTTTATTTTTTCATGTCTACGGCTTTCATGGCCAGCGTCATAATTATAGAAATTAAGATCCTGACTATTGGGCAATGGTCTACTATAGTTATCATGGGCGTAACTTGGGGCATAACTTTGGGGGGGGGGTCAGGGCAAGGCTTCGTAAATTCAAGTGTGTAGTGAGACCATCTATATAATAAAATTAATAAAATGTATTATATTATTATAAAAGAGACAAAATAAAGAGAGCAAATTCCTAGAAATACAGCTGTGCTTATTACTTCATTATGATGTGTTCCAAAACAAGTCATTGTTTGTGTAAAAGACATGCATTGTATTCCAGTTAATTAGATCTCTAGTGTTTGTTTTTTTTTTCAAATAGAAATATTATTTTGATATACATCATTCATATCTGTCAAACATTCTCCTTACAAGGTTCTTCGAAAGAAATAAGAATAATAAATTTATACTGTGCTCGCAAGTAAAGAAACTCTCTCCTGTTTGACTATTTGTTAGTTTTTATTTATGACAACTGGAAACAAAATTGTATAACGCTCGGAACATTAGGGGGGGCCCTTGCCCCTCCCAAGTTACGCCTATGATAGTTATCATTTTGACTGATGTTATCAGATTTTTAATACAACTGACCGTGTTCATCAGCTCAGTTCTTAATTTTAATAATTATTTTTTCAACTACCACATCTGAATAAATTGAAATTCACAACAGTGGCCTGTCTAATAATATAAATCTGAATGCAGTAATCTTCTGTGGAGACATCTCCAACCTAATAATCATTCCCATCCAGTACATGGTAAACAGTAAATAAAATAATGTATAGTATGGTCAGGAGAATTTTACTTAGACTCAAACTGACTATACATCTGCCACTAACGTAACAATAAATATTTATTGGTACCTGTTGTTGCAGCACCAACACCAATCTGCAACGGAGCCACCATGTCAGCGATTGTTGATGAGTTACGAGCTTCCCACCTCTCCTGGTTGTACTGTCTCAGCGTTATCCAGAACATAAGTGTGTATAAAGTCTAAAACACAGAATGGTTTTAATGGCTTGTCATATTCATTACTACAATATTTACACAAACTGATTACTGTTTTACAGCAGACAAATCGAGTTTTACATAAATGGTATCTAGACTAAAGAGATCAAAATAGATGTATAACTCTCACCTCTTACAATGTTGTTATTTTACTTCTTGTATTGTAAGCTATTTTTAGATGGTATAGGGTATTTAAATTCAGATCTACACTTCACCTTTAGAATATAGCAAGCCCAATGTCCACTGATGTCTTCTCAGAAACCAATAAACTCGTTAAGCATAATATGATTTTACTTCAAAACCATCTGCTTCACACAAAAAATGGTACCCACTTCCTACTTTACCAATCATAGATTATGTCTATAGGTACTGCTAGAATATAGCTAGCCCAATTCTACTGATGTCTTCTCAGAAACCAATAAACTCATTAAGCATAATATTGTTACAACGGTCTACTTGATCGTTGTAGGTACAGTGGAAACAAAATACAAGACACCAATTAAGTCACTAATTACCAGCTTTAATTTTCACAGTTAAACAGTTCGTAATTAACAACACAGTCTCTACAACAAATCAAATAAAAATTGTTCACATGCAATAAAATGTCAACTAATATTAAAACACAATTGTATTACAA
The DNA here is from genome assembly GCA_034769895.1 of Magicicada septendecula. Taxonomy (NCBI): domain Eukaryota; kingdom Metazoa; phylum Arthropoda; class Insecta; order Hemiptera; family Cicadidae; genus Magicicada; species Magicicada septendecula. The sequence continues at coordinate 61,674,450 of CM068371.1, read as the reverse complement.
TTATACCGCAATGAATATACAACACAACACTTCACTAATAACCATTTGAACGTACACAGTAATATTGCCCGATAATAACTCGAACCTCACTATAAATATATCGCGACTAATACTGAAAACTAAAGCCGCTGCCGCCATGTATTTATACCTCCGCTCACAGACCGTTCTTTTGTCGTTACACTTATTTGTATTTCCTCTGCTAGTTCTTCCTCCATTCCCGCTTGCAATAGGGAGGGTTCCTCTTGATCTTGACAGACCTGTTGACTTTTTCTTCTGCCAATGCCACTTGTTTAATCGAATGGCTGGTAGACCCTGTCATTTTAGCCATGCAAAGCTTCATCTTCTCTTGGCCGACCCTCAGGACATTCTCTCCTAAGTCCACGATGAATCCGTAGGCATACATAATGTCCGTGCATTATGTATAATATATACATCAATAAGTGATTAACATTATAATATAATGTATGTATATATACATTATATATACATATTGTCGATGAAGAATCACTTCATCGACAATGTCTGCAACGAGCATTTGGTGGCTAAACTCAAGAAGACGCAGGCATACACGTACGTCTACCTTTCCTAGCACCTTGACGGGGCTTCCAGTCACAGTCTGTATTGTACAAGAGCTAATTAGAGGCTGGCGGTTGCTGACCAAGTCAGGGCGCACAATGGACACTGTTGTGCCCGTGTCAACTGTAAATGATGTTGGTTTACCTTCCGCAAATCCATTAACAATCAAGTTTTCACTGGTCTTATGTAGCGTGGAAACTGTGTGCTGTTCTGGGGCTTTACTTCTCCAATTGGTGCGATCACTCTCTTCTCTCGGTATCTTCTTCTCCCAACAGTCTACCTGTAGATGACCACGTTTTCCACAGTTGTAACATTTCGGTCTTCTGTCTTTTTCAAATTGTTGCGACTCTCTTGAACTTTTGAATTGTTTGTCCGACAACATTGTTTTTCTGCACCCATCAGAAAATGTGATACAGGGATTGTTTTTCTGGCAATATGATACAGGGATCTTTTGACTGCAGTGTGATGGCACAAACCCATTAATGTAGCATGACACTGACTTGGCAGCTTCAAACTCTAGGGCGTGAACAAGAGCTTCTGAGCTATTTCGGTGCCTTGCCATTCGTAGCACTTGCTGAAGTTCACAATCTCCAATGCCATCAATAAATGTCTGCACCGCAAGCCTTATTCGAAAATCTTCTGGTGCTTCAGGATAGGGCAATCTAATCAGTCTGTCGATACTTGCTTCAAACTCTTGAAGACTCTCCCCAGAACGTTGTCGTCTTGTTCTCAACTGAGGGTAGTACACATCTCACAAATGTTTATCACTATACCGTAATTCTAGAGCTTTTATCAATTTGGCATAGGTGTTTTGGCTGTCCGGTGGGACTTTCTGTAGTAATACTGCCGCAGGTCCTTTTAATGCAAGAATGAGTGAAACAGCCTTGTCTTTCTCTGTCCAATTATTTGCGCATGCAGCAGCTTCAAATTGGCAGAGGTACGTTGCCCAGTGACTGCTTCCATCAAAGGTTGGAGCTTTGACATGAACTGTCCCTACTGCAGGCAAAGTGACTTTCTTTCTCTATTAATTTATTTTCTGCATCTTTTTCTGTCTTTATTATTCATACAGTCTGTTCACAAAGTTGTTTTGGTTGTATCTTCAGGCATTGCACAACTTCACTTTTAATTTGTTCTCTTATGTTTGCCATTGAGTTTTCTACTGCAGATATTTTATTTGACACGGATTCTTCTATGACAGACATTTTTGTAGACATCGATTCTTCTATGACAGATATTTTTGTAGACATCAATTCTTCAACAATCGAGACAGATTTTTCTACTTCAGCTATTTTTAATGTCATTGATTCTTGTACCTCTGATATTTTAGTAACTTGCTTATTAAGCTCACCTCGTAGGAGACCCAATTCTGCGGTACTGTGTTCTTGCATCTGTTTCTGCTCCTGTATTAATGCTTTGATGTCTTCTGCTTCATGCTTCCGCTCCTCTGTCTTCTGCTTATGTTTTTCATCCTGTCGTTTTTCTGCTTCTTCTGCCTCCTGTCGTCGTCGTTCCTCTGTCTGCAACAACAGTGCCTGGAAATTTTCCATCATGTGACTGGCATCCATTGTTTTCTGATTAATTACGAATTACCCTCGTCTTGTACAAAGTGTCCACTGTTTCCACTGTTCTATCCCACTTCTGACACCACTGTTATGACGGTCTACTTGATCGTCGTAGGTAGAGTGGAAACAAAATACAAGACACCAATTAAGTCACTAATTACCAGCTTTAATTTTCAGTTAAACAGTTCATAATTAACAACACAGTCTCTACAACAAATCAAATAAAAATTGTTCACACGCAATAAAATGTCAACTAATATTAAAACACAATTGTATTATAATTATACCGCAACGATTATACAACGCAACACTTCACTAATAACCACTTGAACGTACACAGTAATATCGCCCGATAATAATTCGAACCTCACTGTAAATATATCGCGACTAATACTGAAAACTAAGGCCACTGCCGCCATGTATTTATACCTCCGCTCACAGACCAGAACGTTCCAAACTGCGTCTTAGTGGCAGTGTGTACTAAGTAATTAATTGTGCCCTTGACACAGCCCGCACGGCTGGCGGCTTCGAGAAAACTCTCGCGAATGAGTCTAGAGTCACATATGCCACACACATTAGAGCGAGATTCTTCTGGCACATTCGACAAACACGTAGACTGTTCTGTAATGTCATAACAATATGATTTTATTTCAAAACCATCTGCTTCACACAAAAAATGGTACCCACTTCCCACTTTACCTATCATAGATTATGTCTATGGCTACTGCTCATTGTAATTACTGTTACAGACATGTTACTTTAACACATCAATGTTCATTCATAAGTCACATCATCACCCACCTCTTTGCATCCACAGCTGGATGTACACCTACCCAAAAACTTGTAATTCACGTTGATTTTGTTCATGTTTGGAGGCAAATGGTGGTGACTTTTCATACAGTTTGTTCAATGTATTGGTGGTCTTCCTCTACTGCACTTGTCAATCCCTAGCATCTGTTCCAGTGACTTAGGTGTCCAATAACAATTAACTCATATTTTGTGACATGGTATTTTACAATTGTTCTGGTATAAGTAATATACAAAATTCACACGTATTCCTTTCTATATGATGTTAATCAAATATTGTACACATACTATGCATGTCACCTGGACCCTGAAAATGCCATGCATATAGATCAAATAGATCTATAGCAAACTACATTATGCTATTATACAACAATCTCATCATAATAAATTTGATTATCTGCAGTTTCAGTTTTGTGTCCTGTTTAATGCCATAATTGTAAACACAGCATGCTAAAAAAATTAACTCCCTATAAATATGTTTTCTACAAAGTATGCAACAGTGATAAGACTTTATAATTACGAGAGTAAGATGAAAATTCCAGGCCTGACACAGAGATAGCCATACTATGCTCATTATTTTCATCGTGTAGTATGACTTCATTCTTTGTAGGCTGAAATTAGATATTTCAAGTCAATGAGCTGTTTAGTTTTAGTTTGACAGCAAATCACAGTAAGCACCTTAAGCACTGTTTTAACTGTGGCCAGTTTGGAAATTCATGGCGTCATTAAACACTTTTTTTTTAAGGATTAACTGCAAACAATATTAAAAAAGGAGCTGGATTCATTGTTGGAGGATTCTTCTCAATCCAATAAAATGGTTAAGAGCTGGGTTGCTGAATTTAAAATGGGTCGGACAAGCACAACTGACTGCCCACGTGTTGGACGTCCCATTGAAGTGACTACGCCAGAAAAATTAAAAAATTCTATAAAATCATTTTGTCAGACCATAGAATGAAAGTGAGCGAGATAGCAGAGACTGTTGGTATATCAACGGCATGAGTGCACAATATTTTACATGAACATCTGTGCATGACAAAGCTGGGCGCTAGATGGGTGCTTCGTTTGCTAACACTTGACCACCAAAATATTGTCGAAAGGATGTTCCAACCGATTGTTTGGCACATTACATGTTCAATCCAAACGAATTCTGTGTCGATTCATGAGGGTTAAGGAGATTTTGGACAACCAAAACATTCCTGAGGCCAAACAAAAGTGAAAACAATGGACAGAAAAAGGCAAACAAACTCCTAACATGGCAAAGACAATTTCTTCTGCTGGTAAGGTTGTGGCGACTGTTTTTTGGGACCCACATGAGTAATCTTCATTTAACCTTAAAAATGGGAAAACAGGTAGTCTTGAGTACTATGCAAACCGACTGCACCTTTTAAATATTGAAATCTAGAAAAAGAGGCCACATTTAGTGAAAACTAGGGATGTGTTGGTTCTCGGTACCGATTCTCGGTACCACCGGTTCTTGGGGTTAGGTACCGGTATCGAGAACCGGTGCTACAAAGTCGGTACCAGTACGTTTACATGTTTTAACCTTCGTTTTTGCATTAGACCATTTTCATAGTCATTAGATTGTCGGTACTTTTAAAACTTTCACACTGTACACGGAAAGCGGTTTGGTGATTCGGAAGTACCACGGTGGCGTTATTTAAACACCACAGGTCGTGGTCGGATTCAGCCCAGTCGATGTAAATTTCAAGGAAATCGCAACGCGATGGCTGGAAACACGAAAAAATGCAAAAAACCGAAGCCAAGATTCATAGGTTAGAGCGTCGCCAACGGAGCACGAGGTGCGTGTCTGACACGGACAGGCAGTTATACAGTGTTTGTATAATGTATGCGTGTGAAAGCAAACAAAGTCAGGTAGGCAAAAGCGTTGCCACAAATAGCACTGCCACAACACAATGCTTTTATCCTAAGGTTTGCACGGATTACAGTAATAAAGCTAATCCCCTATTCTGCGAATCGGCAAGCCACATGCTACAATAGCCTCGTGTCTAGACTTCGTGGTAGGAGCAGCAGTTCAGTTGCTTATCTGCTTTGTGAGAAGTACACGTTATTAGTTTGTCTTGTGCAAAAAATATTTTACCAGGGACTTTTCAACTCTGTCTAACTTTAAGTTATATATCCATCTTAATTACTGTATTCTGTTAAGTATCTGTAAGGCTATATTCCGCTGTACAACATTGTTTATCGCATAATACAAATAAGGAACTTACACGGAAAAAAACTACTTAAATTAACCAACAACTTACATAGTTAAAACTGTAGACTAAATATCGGCGAAAACAATATAAATATAAGCTTATTTTAACCGAAAATATCTGTAAATTTTAAAAATGATTTTCTTTTCTTTTGACCTTTTGACATGTAATGGTTATGTTTGTATACAAATGGTAGATTTAGGAATATCGAATTAGTAAATTCTAGTCACCGTTTGCAGATTTTAGTTCCTACTCCTAGATTTAAGGAACGTCTATAGTAAACTTTGGTTTTGCTAGTATCTACAGAATTAAGGAGTCAAAATTCACTAATTTAAGCAGAAATTTTGTAGAATTAAGTAGTTTTATTTTTCCGTATAGGTTATGAAGAAAACTCGTGACATGTCCTAAATTGGGGAGGTCTCGGGTTCTCAAATTGGGGAGGTCTCGAGTTCTCAAATTGGGGAGCAAACTTTGCCCTATTAGTGGTTTCAGTTTAGATAAGTTTAATATTTATAATTATTTCGAATTTTAGAATATTTTTAGGAGATGTCATCCCAGGTTTGGAAGTATTTTAAAATTGACGCTGCCGATAATCGGTTTGCCAAATGCAATATCTGCAGTAAATTAATTTCGAGAGGAGGTTGAAGTAAGAGTACTTCAAATTTAATGAAACATTTTAAAACGCATTCTAAAAGTAGGCCGAATGCTCCTACTAATAGAGAGCCAGCCAAAACTCTGAGTATACCCAGTGGATCCACTTTAAGCAATTATTTTAGTAAAAATACAAATTTAGGCCGTAAAACTTCCAGCCCAGATATGGGCTTAAATGTAGAAGAAATAAGTGATGATAATTTAAGCCTAAGTGTTGATGTTTCGGATACAGATGATCCAAACCCTCTGATGACTTCTCCAAATTTATCTGCTGTGTCACCAGCATCAACAACAGACCTAGGTGATAGTTCTGAGATTCACACTTCACCTAGATTCAGCCCTTACCACAAAGCCATTCACTTAAGGAATCAAATGACCTTACAACAACAAACCTTGCCAAGTATGTATGACAAAATTAAAAAATTTAAGTCAGATGGCATTAGGTCAAAAAATATTGACAAATTGATTGCTGAAATGGTTTGTTTGGATTTTCAGCCTGTCTCTGTAGTAGAGAATAAAGGTTTTCATAGGCTGATAAATAATGTAGAGCCTAGATATACAATACCGTCAAGAAAAACCTTGACCAACAAAATTATCTCTGACATGTATCAAAATCTGATCAGGGAAGTCAAAGAAGAGTTATCTCAAGCAACAAACATTGCTTTGACTACTGATATGTGGACATCTGTAAGCAACACTGACTACATGGCTGTAACAGCTCACTTTTACAGTAATGATGGCAATGCTTTCACTTTGACTCACAAGTGTCTAGAAGTGATACCCTTCGAGGAAGTGAGCCACTCAGCGGAAAATCTGAAGAATTTTCTGGTTAATGTCTTGCAGGAGTGGGGGATTTTAGAAAAAGCTGTAAGGATTTTAAGAGATAATGGGCCAGATATCACTGCAGCATTAGCCTGTACATCTTTTGAAGCAATTCTCTGCATTGCACATACTCTGCAGCTAGTCATAAAAGACAGTTTATTCCAAAATCAAAAGATCATGAATGTAGTATCAAAGTCAAAAAAGATAGTTGGTAGTTTCAAGCACTCCGCTAAAAATACAGCTGCCAAAAGCAACTGAAACTACTCGAACACCGGATGATCCAGGGTGAGCCCACCCGATGGAACAGCACGTTACATATGATGAAGAGACTACTGGAGCAGAAAGATGCTATTGTTTTGGTGTCAAACAAGCCTGATGTTAAACTGGCAGCAGAACTAACCTGTGATGATTGGAAGACAATGGAATTTGCCATTAACATTCTAGATATTTTTGAAAAGGCAACACTGCAAGTAAGCAAGTCATCATCTTGCGTTTCTGAGGTACGTTTCTAAGACCAAAACTTAAGCATTTGTATTATTTAATGTACTTGGCCATACTGTCTTGCCAATATTATCCTACTATATGTATTTTTTACTAAATGAACAATATTAGCTTACTATATGTATTTTTTTTTAAGTTTGTTTATGTTATTTTATTTTACTGATGACCATAATCTTAATGCAATGATTTCTTTCCAGATGATAACTTTAATACATACGATAAAACATGTGTTGGAAAACCAAAATGTATCAGGATCTGGACTGACAGGCCTACAAAATGATTTGGTGGCATCACTGAAACGACGATACCCTAATGTTGAGAGTGACAGTGGCTGCCTGCGCTACTCTACTTGATCCACGCTTTAAGAGCACTCCATTTAAAAATAAAACTGGGTTGGAAATTGCAAAAAGAAAATTGATTTTAGAAATGAAATCCAACTCGTACGACTTTTCTCAGCCCACTGAGTCTTTTACTGAAGGTATGTCTGACAAATTAAAAATACTAATACAGTAACATGTTTAATAATTTTCTGAATTATTGAATTTTTTGTACTGGATTTAAAGTAGATAAAATTCCACTTTAAAACAAAGGATAAATAAATATTGTATTAGTATCCACAAAATATATGTACTGAAGGAGGTGTTATTCAATTGAAAATGACAGCTTAATATAGATTTATTTTATTTTTATATGTAGATTGGTCAGCTACCAATATATCTTCAATCAGTGCAAAGGGTGGATTTTGGATGCACTATGAAGAAGCATTCGGTCAAAATGATTTGACCTGTACAAAATCGACACCTATCAGTTGTGAAGAAGAACTGAATAACTACCTAAAGGAAAGCAATATTGATCCTGAAAATGCAGACCAGGTAGGCCTAGTTAAAAATTTTGTACAGTTATCATTCTAAAGTTAAATTGCTTAAAGTTTTATTGAGAGCTGTAGACACGGACACAGATATCATTTATTAGCACAAAATGTACAAGACAATACAAAATAGCCTACAGAGGTACAAGTACTTTGTCAATAGGCCTACACTTAAACTTAAGTATCTATGTTACATTCTTGATTCTTGTATTAATACTACGAATCCCAGTTCTCATAAAAATTTTCTAAAGACATTTCATAATCAGATTTTTCAGTCAATATTATATTAACAGTCTGTAATTATTGGGCTTTATTTTGATGTGAAATATTCCTGGGTAATTTATTAAAAACTCGCAATAAACTATATTGTGCTCAAATAATTGGATATGATGTGCTGGATACTGAAAAGAATTAAAATTACATGTATTATGGTTATGACTGAATTGAAAATTACAAAAAATATCTGGTCCAGGCCTATCACAAACAAGTCTAATCAGTTCATACATGTATACGCCAACAACAGTTAAACTCTAAAATTCTTAAACGAAGGCTTACGGCTATATCTTCTGTACTTACAAGCTGTTGTCCTCATGACACTTGTAATACATGATAAGTAATGTTTGTTTCAGATTGGGCAGTACTGATTCGAGTCCAGTTACAAGCGACTGCAACCACTGGCACTAAAATATTTGTGCATTCCCCCATCCACTGTGTTCAGCGAGAGACTTTTCAGCATTTCAGGGAATATTTGTGACACCAAACGCAACAGATTAGACCCTCTAAGAGTTAAAATGTTGGTGTTTTTGAACAAAAATTTGAAATGTAAATAAGTTTTTTACTTTAACGTCATTTTATAGGTCTACTCCACAATTAAACGCATTTTAGAATTAATTTTGTTGATGTTTTCCTTTTCCCTCTAGCCCTAAAATACATTTTTAATTCTTGTTTTTAGGTACTGGTACTGAGAATCGGGAATCGATTCTTATGGAATCGGTACTGGTACCGGGATCAGAAAAATTTGGTACCGACATATCCCTAGTGAAAACGAAAGTGCTGTTCCACCAAGACAATGCATCATGTCACACGGCAATTGTTGCGGTAGCTGAAATCAAAGAATTAAAGTTCGAATTGCTTCTTCACTCACCATATTCACTCTATTTAACACCAAGTGACTTTTACGTCTTTTCTAACATAAAACTGGGTCAGTAGAAAAAGATTTACTGACGACAATCAAGTCAGTGATGCTGTAAATGGCTACTTTGAGGACATCGACAAATCGGCTTGTTAGTCTGGCATAACTGCTTTAGAACATCGTTCCAAAAAGTGTACAGAGCTAAATGGAGATTAAGTTGATAAATAAATACAAATTAATCCAAAAGAGTGTTGTTTTCTTATTCAGGTCTGGGATTTTTCATCCTACCCTCGTACACATGACTTTCCCTTCCTCATCTAACTTACCAAGAACAACAACATACACATATGCTGTTTCCAAAGGCGACAACAGAAAAACTAAATAATGATATAAGATATTTATGTTAACTTTTTATGTTAATGTTTTAATATTAATTGGTTAGTGTTTTATTGTTTATGTGTCATACCTAATTTAAATGCATAAAATATAATGTTTAATCTGCAACATACCATAACAAACATAAGTACATGACAACTTGTAGACAAGGCACCACCACTTGGCTTTGAGCAAGGCATAATAAATTCAAAACATCAAGGTTCATCAGTGCTTAATTGTTGTTATATTAGAATTTCTTTCTGAAAGGGAATACTTCTGAGAATCTAAAATTTGCTAATATAATATATCAGGAAACATAATTCAATTCTACATTTGCATTCAGAATCACAATTATGCTTCCAGTCAGTCACTATGACACCATACTAAAGATATCTTGACTTATATGAAATTGTCTGGTTCCATCAGACTGCAATAAAGTATGCAATATAAACCACCTGCATGGAAATGCCAGCATTTGCGGTCATGAATGAATATATGATAGTCAGTTATTTTACCAAATATTATGAGTTTTCCAATATGGTGTGTCCATAAAGTCATGCTACAATTTAATGAGGAACAATTTACTAAACAAAAGAAATCAAATACACAGTTTCTCTCTATGTAATGCAAGAGGTAATTTCTTTGTAATTTCAAGTGGCTGGCTGCCACGGTAACACAATAAACAAATAAAGCTACCAGACGAATGCCTTAACAAACAACAGTAAAGTGCATTTTGTGGCTTTTGAAGTTTGAATCTGTGACTCTTGAGTAACATGAATATTGTCAAGAATTTAGAACATAACCAATAACAATATTAATTATTAGTATAAACAGTGTAACAAGACATGAAACCTACATGATAGAAAGTATTCTCGTAGTCACCCATTGGTGATGAAAGCATTGAAGACATTACAAACACCTTTGGTCACAGTCCTAAGAAATCAGTTTGTAAACCAGCACGAAAGATAGAGGACTTTCAAAAACCACAGTCTATAAGGTTTTTAAAGAAATTATTGCATTTCACTGATCATAAACTTCAATTGTTACATAAGATGATGATGGCAAAAGATACGATTTGGCTGTCGATAAACGATGAACAGTTTCTAGGCCGTATAACTCTCAATATCTATGAGGCTAACTTTCGTGTTTCAGTACATTATTGTAGACACTATGTAATATCCTGGGATGATAAATGTTTACTGTCTTTACTGAACATGAGTATCTTAGTCTTGTGATACTCTCTGTCTAAAGTTATGTAACAAGTCACTTTATTTTTAGAATGCACAGTAACATCCAGTAACTGATCTTCCATATAGATGGTGTTCCTGCATAGTATGTCAACCTTGTCAGTGACTTACTTGATGATGAGACCATAGCAATGGACTGGGAGGGGTGGATACAAGCCACAGCCTCCATGCCCTCCAGACTTAACGTCTATGACATCCATGAATTTTTATTTCTGGGGTTACGTAAAACAAAACATGTACAGTGAACCAGACCACAGCAATCCCATTTACAACACCAAAGAACAGGAGCAGCAGAATCTGTTACTCCTTTATATTCTTTGTATACAAAAACTTATATTTTTACTATTCATGAATGTTGAAGGTTAGTATATCAATAATTCTTTCATTCACCTTCATACATTTTTTCAAAATAATTTCGATTTTTATTCTTTTAATTTGTTGAACTTTTTAACTAAATAATCAATAAGTGTCCTACTTAAGGGAGAACAAAATTCTCTAAACAATTCAACAGATGTGGTCTCCAACAAGATACTTAATACCACAAGTCAGTGTACTCAACACAAATCAGTTTAGATAAATTTTTCCCACCATGTCAGATGTAGTCACAATTAGCCATCACTACCATTTAAAAAAAGCACACAGTTATATCAGTATACAAACAAGCATACTTACTTTGACCAGGAGAGGTTTAACTGGTAAGTGAAGGTACTTTTCAAAGCCAATCTGTTTCAGATTAAGTCCCTGTACAGTCTGCGGCAGCTCTGCGTCGGTGAGGTTCATGCCGTACACGTACTGAGCGATAAGCAGAAACTCTGCATACAACACTAGGAATGGAGACGACCTTAGCATGGCTCGCCTCTGATTTGGTAACATCCACATTATACTTGCCCACAGCAACAGAACGAATGTCAGCCAGCTATGGTAAGTGATACTCCACGCCTGAACACGCAAAACATGTTCAGCATAATTTTAATAAAAAGTTAAAATAATTATAAATTATTAACTGTTCCACATGAAAACATTTCAATTTTTAATATCATATGTGATGTACTTTATACATACATGCTCACACATGTGCAGGCACAGTGACACATGCCTACACAAAGGACTGATTATCAAGATGACAGTAAGCAGCTTAAACAGAATATTCAATGTATGAACTATCAAATCAAAACAAGCCTGTAATGGACTTTTATGCCATCATAAGGCATAATATACTGTCAAATGTATATTAGGTTTAATTTTTTAAATAACAATAACCTCAAACTATACAAAATTGGGTAAAAAATGTGATGAAACCAAAGAAGTAAACTAAAAACTCGTTTATCTGAATTTGATAGGACCGTGCCCGTTTCGGATAAACGAAATTTCGGATAAACCGAAACTTCTATTTAAATAATAATACATATGTAAGTACAGTAACTTTATTTAATAATAATAATTTAAAAGTTACTTACAGTGAATATGACACAAAAAAACTATAAAACGGCACTGTACTGTAAATTATAGTTTCTACAGTACTGGAACAGTCCTATTGCTTGTTCTTACAGTAATCAATCATACTTTTTTGCCTAAGCTTTCTACTTTATATCACATGGAATTGCTTGTCTACACTATTAAATATAGATTATAGCAACAGGAAAATGCTTTTGTGTATTTTTAAAATTTACTAAAAATTGTTTCCGATAAACCGATTTTCGGATAAATGAGTTTTTAGTGTATTCCAAAGAAGAAACTAGAATATAATAACAAGATAAACTAAATAATACTGTACATGATAGTTAAAATTTAATGGTAATTAATAACGCACATTGTATTAATTATGGCATTAATTAATACTGTGCGTAAAGTGTCAATCATAATTCAATACTTTGTGATTAACTTACTTTGTCATATCTCTACTTACACACATGCGTGCACACATGCACACAATAAAATATAATTATTTTATAATGCATGTATCAGTCTGATGTACATTCCACGTGAGTCTGGCCTGTCTCAACAGAGGCTTAAATGTTTTATTATTGGAATGTTATTACTTACACTTATCACCATACAAAAATCAACACTATTCTTACAAGAAGATAATGTAAAAACTCTTTTATTATTTTTAATTTACCCCCTTTATCTTTTTATATAATTAAAAGTAACAATTTTAAAAAATTTTGTGAGAAACAATGATTTCTTATTAAACAAAAGATACAAAATAAATATTTTAGTAGGAATAAACCTGTTTTAGTACCAAGCCACGTGTCCGTTAACTATATGAAAAATATATTGTACTAACCGTCTGTGACTTCTAGTATGATGTCCTTTCTTATTGCGACATGTTTCGAGACACTTGTCTCATTTTCAAAGCATAAAATATTTAGCACATATCATTCACTGATATACTTGTCAAACGTTAAAACCATAAATAGCACAATTTAACATATAAACTATATACTTTTTGTAACATGAATCGGGCAAACAGTGTACACTACGCAGCGACTCACCGCGCATTAACCGCAAATGATTTTTGTTATCTTAGTATCTCAATGCGGTGTCGTACAATATATTAGATTTGAATAATAACTGGTCGTTCAAGATGTGTGGCTTGGTACTAGTGTCCCTAAACGCTTTGTACACCTCAAATTCCTCGAGTGCGTTCATATAACGTCCTCTACTACAAAAGTGGAGGGGTTTTAAATTGGTTCCGAAATCGGTGTAATTGTGATTTTCATTAATAAGATGTTTGGCGAATTTTGATTTGATGGTATCATAGTTGCGACAGATAGTGGGTGGTTTGTGTTCGTTAAATCTTTTAAGGAAACCACGGCCCTTCTGACCCACATAGAAAGCGTCACAGTCATTGCATGACAATTTATAAACGCCCGTTTTATTCTCAAGGCAAGTGGATTCGTGGGTGCGAAGATTATTTAAGATATTATTTGTAGTATTGTAAGTGACTACAATATCACTGTTCTTATTTATGAGTGATTTTAAGATGTTCGGCATAAAATTGGTGTACGTTGCGGTGATATATTTGTGTGATTTTTTCTCCCATGCAGTCATTGATAATTGGTTAATGTTCCTTTTTCTGTTTTCATGTTTCTTGAGAATGTTGTTTACGACGTTGGTATTGTAACCATTTGCAACCGCGATGCATTTATAATTAATTAAACTCGTACAGCTTCAGTTGGCGCCCGATTGACAGTGATGTTGTAAATTAATTTTAATTGAATAGAAACTAAATTAATTTACAACCTGATCGAAAATGGCAGAGGGAAATAAGAATGCAACTTTGTGTGAAGGGGGAGAAGTGAAATTAAATTTAAATGTGACATCAAGACAGTTTGATATCGACAAATATTGACGAGCACGTAGACGACACAGACAATACAACAGACGAAATAACAATTGAGACGGTACACGCTAAGAGCAGCAGACTCGAGAATGTAGACGTACTTAGTCAATTAGCATTATTTATGGAAGTGATGAGTAGTAAATGTGATCCACAAAATGAGAAATTTGATCAACAAAACACGAATTTGAACGAATTTAGAACGGAAGTCAAATCAGAAATAAATGTCGTAAATATGAGCTTAAATGAGTTGAAATCAGAAAATAATAATCTAAACGCGAGTTTAAATGAATTTAAAATTGAAATTAAGTCAGAAATAAATGCTAGTAACATAGAACTGAAAACGGAAATAACCAAACAGGACAAAAAATTAAGAGAAATAGACAATAAATTAGAAGAGCAGAATAAAACTATTGCGGGAGTAAAAAATGAACTGACTATAGATATAAATAGAATACAAACCGAAATGAAAAACGATATAAAAATAGTTAACGAAAAACGAAAAGAGAAAATGTTAGAGACAAATAAAAAATTTGACACATTGACAAATAAATTTAATGATAAAATTAAAAAGCAAAATGACAAGATTGTCGGTAATGCTCAATGTGTAATTAATGAGTGTGAGCAAATTAAACAAGCAAATAAAATACAAGAAAATATAAATGATGAATTCAGAAGTAACTCTGAACAAATTGATGCCATTAAAATTAATGTAACCAGTTTAAAAAATAAACAAACAGAATATGAGCGTGAAATAATTAAAGTCAGAGAAGATTTGAGTGTAACCATTAATCAGAAACTAACTAATGTAAGTGAGAGAGTGAATGTGGAAGTGGAATTAGGGTTTTTCAGTAATAAAAGTAGGGGGGTGAACGCCATACAATTTTTGAACTCTATAAAAAGTTTCAATAAATATAACCAAGAAAGTTGGGAGATTAAAGGGAATGCTAAAATATGGGCAGATGCTCATAATGATAACTGGGTAGATTTTAATGAGTTTGAACAAGCATTTAAAAATAAGTACTGGTCAGAAGAGAAACAAGAGGGATTATGCAGTACCATAATGGGGTGGGGCAATTTTAATATTAAGCACATGAGTATTACATCGTATGTGACGAGACTGTACAGTCAGGTTAAATATTTAGAACCACCAATGCCTCTTTCATCTTTTATAAGATACTTTAGTAAGCATTTACCTAAGGACATACGGTCCACAATCAGAACCCGGGAGTTTGCTAACATTGCTGATTTAGAAAAGATATTAGAAGCGTATCAAAGTATGAAAGAGGAAGAAGACAACAAATATCAATTCAGAGATACGGAAGTAAGACAACCAGACCAGTTTATTAATAATGTGAGTAGATCAGGGGAGGGGGCGTGGTTATGTCCAAACCCTAGTTGTGGAGCTAGTAATTATAACGGGTCGCGGAATCAATGTTACAGGTGTCAGGGTCCGAGGGAGAGTGTCCGAGGGAGAGTGGAGAATTATAATCGAGGTTTTGAACATACTGGGTTTAGAGGGAATCATAGGGGGAGAGGTTTCACCAGTAATCGGGGAGTGTCAGGAAATTTTAATCATAGAGGGAGAGGGGGATATGTTAGTAACCCAAACGAAACTAGGGGCGGGGAAGCATCAGCTCATAATCAAAACAGTAGGGGGGTTTACAGTGAACCACCACCTCCAATACCGTTAAACTAATCAGGGCGGTTGAAAAAGAAAGCCCCCAGCCGTCTGGGAGTCACATGACAATAGGATCACTAATCACCAATATACATAATGATTTATCCGATGAAGAAGCGGGAGAGAGTAGTAATGCTTTTGTTCTTCGTATTGTTTAAATTAGCAGCCATCCTTACTTTTCTTTTATAAAATTGCTAAACTGCTATAATTGTTTTTATTATTTAGACAAAGCTTTTCGTCATTACTGACATCTTCAGGTCTTAAACAACAGATTGTTTAAGACCTGAAGATGTCAGTAATGACGAAAAGCTTTGTCTAAATAATAAAAACAATTATAGCAGTTTAGCAATTTTATAAAAGAAAAGTAATGCTTTTGGGATGGCAGAATTTTAAGCCGAAGTGTTTAATTCTAAATACACTTTTCTAGTAGATTCAGGGAGTGAACTGACTGCTATAGACGATAGAATGTTTGAAAAAATAAAAAATCAAACTACAGAGACAATTCCACAATTACCAGTGCTGGGTATTAGTGTTATAGGGGTAACGGGTGTTCGCAGTAAAAAGGTAACTAAACAAATAATGCTACAGTTAAAAGTAAATAAGAACACAATAAATGTACCTTTCTTAGTTATTCCAGGATTAAATATGGGAGCTATAATGGGTAATGATTTTTTAAATAATTTCAAAGTAGAGTTAAACTATTACACACAGACTATGAAATTAAACAATGAAAATAATATGATTGAAATACCATTTATACAAAAGAAAACTGTAGAAATGAAAGCATTAAAAATAATTAATAAGGGAATGTTAATTTCTGATAATGATATAAACGAGTGTAGGCCTTTAATGATAAATTATTGTAACTTGAGAGTAAATAATACTGAATTATTTGAAAATGAAAATAGTTGGGAGGAAAAAATGAATAAAATCCTATATCAAGATGGGGAATTTAGCTACCAAGACAGGGAAAAAGTAGTACAAATAATAAATACAAATAAGTTAGTTTTTTCAGACGAACCAGGGTTAGTAAAAAATTTTAAGGGTAGATTGGTCGTTAAAGAAAAAACACCATTTGCACCTAAAACCTGTCCGGTACCATACTCCAAGAGGGGTTTAGTGCAGGAGGAAATAAATAAAATGTTGAGGGAAGGTATCATAGAAAAATCTACTTCACCATATTCCAACCCTTTAGTAGTGGTGACAAAGAAAGATTTATCGATAAGATTATGTTTAGACGCAAGACAAGTAAACAGAATAATTGTTCCAGACAGAGAATCACCGGAACCAGTAAGCGAAATTCTGCAACGTTTTAGTGGGACCAAATACATCACCACCTTGGACTTGACTGCAGGCTACTGGCAAATAGAGCTGGAAGAGGAATCTCGACAGTATGTGGCTTTTTTATACAACGGTAGGAATTACCAATTTCGTAGGTTACATATTGGACTAAATGTAAGTGTTTCAATTTTTATTAAGTGCTTGGATTATGTATTAGGGAGAGAGATTTTATAATTCACAACCGTTTATGTAGACGATATAGTAATTACGTCACCAGACATTGATACACACTGTGAAAGGTTAGATAGAGTGCTAAGTAGACTGCATGAATATGGCATAACAGTTAAATTTAAGAAGTTGGAATTTTTGAAAGAACAAGTTAATTTTTTAGGCCATATAATTTCAGCAAGGGGTATCAGTACAGACCCTAAGAAAGTAGAAATAATACAAAATTTTCCGATACCAAAAAATGTTAAACAGTTGCAAAGTTTCTTAGGATTGTGCAATTATTATAGGCAATTTGTAGACAAATATTCATATTTATCAGTACAATTGGGACATTTGTTGAATAAAGACAATCGATGGCAATGGAATTTAAAAGAGCAAATATATTTGAGATGATAAAAGATAAATTCATAAACACAGTTATATTAGCTCACCCTAATTTTTTAGAACCATTTTATATACACACAGACGCATCGGACATTGCCTTGGGGGTAGAGTTGTTTCAGTTAGATGGGAGTGGTAACCATAAAGTAGTAGCTTTTGCAAGTAGATCTCTACTAAGTAGTGAAAAGAACTATACTACGACGGAGAAGGCGGTGTTATCAATATTTTTCGCCTGTAGAAAGTTCAGAACGTACTTATTAGGAAATAAGGTAATCATAAGGTCCGACCATCAAGCTTTAACATTTTTAAAGAACTGTAAATTAACACATCGTAGGTTAGTACGCTGGATGCTAATATTACAAGAATATGACTTCACAATTGCGTATTGTAGGGGTAAAGAAAATATAGTAGCTGATGTCCTATCCAGGACAGACTCTGATAATAGTACCGAAGTAGACATAGCAAATACGTATAAAATATTTATGGTAAAAGAAGTGGGGGATATGAATATGAAAAAATTAATAAGTAACTTAGCAACAGAACAAGAAAGAGACACCGAACTTGGTAAAATAATGTTAGCCTTGAATCAATTACCCAACATACCTCACAAGTGGGAGAAGCATTTTAGTTTGTATAATAAGCATTTATTTCACCGGGCAAATGAACAGGGAGACGATTGGAAAGTGTGCATTCCCAAAGTTATAATACCTGAAGTAGTGAGAGATTGTCATCTAAGGTATGGTCATATAGGCCCCAAGAAATGTAGTGACATATTAAAAGAGTCATGTAAATTCAATAATATGGAAAGAACAGTGCGTAAAATATTACAAACATGCGAAATTTGTCAGAAAGCTAAAGTAAACAATCGTAAACAGGAGGGTTTAATGCAACATGTAATACCAGACAGTCCTTTAGCATTAATTGCCATTAATTTATATGGCCCTTTACCCAAAGGTCGAGGAGAGGTAAATTATTTATTTGTTGTGTTAGATGTTTTTACCAAATTTGTGAAATTGTACCCGATTAAAAAGGCAACCTCCTCAGTATTAGCTAGGAAAATAGTAAATGAATACCTTATTGAAGTAGGTAAACCCAAAATAGTATTATCAGATCATGGTTCTCAGTTTACCAGCAACACCTGGTGGGAAACTTTAGGTTGGGAAAATATTTTAGTTAAACATACCTCAGTGTATCATCCCCAATCGAATCCTAGTGAGCGTGTTATGCGGGAGCTAGGTAGGATGTTTAGAACCTTTTGCCACAAAAAACATTCTTTGTGGGCTACCTTTGTGTGCAAGATAGAGGGGTATATTAACAATAGTTTACATGAATCCACTAGCTACAGCCCATGTGAGTTAATGTTTCAGAGAAGGCCGTCACGCATATTAGAAGAGCTAGTAAAATTACCAACCCGGACGGATATACCACATGATAGGAAACTGGTAATCGCTAGGGAGCGCCTGCTGAGTAAGGCTGAACAGCGGAAACGGAAACATGACCGGAATTTAACACACATACAATACGAGGTAGGACAACTAGTATTAATAAAAAATCACGATCAATCATCAGCGTTGGACAAAGAAATTAAAAAATTCTTCCTATTGTACGACGGTCCATATGAGGTTAGCCAAGTGAAAATGGAGAATGCTTACGTTTTAGTAGATTTGCAAACTCGAGAAATAAAAGGAACTTATAATGTGACCCAATTAAAAAAGTATTACCTAGCTGAGGGATGATAGGCATAATTTTAATTATTAGAATTTTCATACATAAACAAACATTTTTTATATATGTTTATTTTTTCATTTTATTATTATTATACACGTTATGGTGTATGGAGGTAGAAGGGATCCTCCCCCATTTTCGGGCGGTCACAGATTCACCACCTCTGATCGTGGTTTTTGGCATTCTGGAGGCAGGCCATGGTTGACAGTAGCCCCGCAAAGGGTGAAATCAATGATGGTCCTAATCCACAAATTGGTGTAAACTAGAAATTTAACACTATCATTGAACGGGGAGGGGGACCCCTAGTTTCGTGGAAAGGTAAGGCATTAAACAAAAAAAAAAAATGGTAGCATTTTCCACGAACTACAGTAGTTTGTTTTAGAAATTTAAACTAGAAAATTAGAAAAAATCTTAGAAATTAAAAAATTTCAGAATGAAACAACCAAAATTATGTAATTTAAATGCTTAACTTTTCAAGGAGTTGTTTTCCGTCTGAAAACAAAAGGTATTATACTTTTAATGTAAATTTGTAAGATGATCCATTATTGTAGTTCCTATTTTTGTCATAGAGAAAATATGGAAGTTTGGACTTGCAAAAATGTTTGTGTGAAAAGTGTGTTAAATAA
The DNA here is from genome assembly GCA_034769895.1 of Magicicada septendecula. NCBI lineage: Eukaryota > Metazoa > Arthropoda > Insecta > Hemiptera > Cicadidae > Magicicada > Magicicada septendecula. The sequence goes on along the minus strand of CM068371.1, from coordinate 61,654,431 downwards.
AATAAAAATTTATCATACAAGATATGTGGGTAATTTTGGGGGGTTGTGTGGTGTTAATAGAAGTGATATACAATCAGAATGATCACAGTTGCACACCACTATATAAAAATTATCCCGATTAGCGCTTTCAAGCCTCACAGCCCATCGTCAGATCGGAATAGGCAGAAATTATTTTAAAAACAAACCCTTCACCCCTTTCTGCCTATTCCGATCTGACGATGGGCTGTGAGGCTTGAAAGCGCTAATCGGGATAATTTTTATATAGTGGTGTGCAACTGTGATCATTCTGATTGTGATTTCAACCACTAACACAAATTTCTTCATTAGAAGTGATATAATTATGGAATGTAGAGACTGCAACTGTAGAAAGACATTAAGTTTAGCTATAAGGAGGCTATTGCAGTGGTGGCATGTGCCACTGTAGGTAGCAGTAAGTGTTGGGGAGTGACAGAGAGTGTTACCTCCATCGGAGGCCAAACTGGCGTAAATTACACTGCACAACTTTTATATAATTTTATATTATGTTGATTTGTTGCCGTGCAGTGTATTATAAAATTAATTATTATTATTATTAATTAATATAAAATTAAGCATGCCTGATTTAAAGTTGATTTCCCCGCCTTTTCGGGCGATTACTGTCTTACCAGCACTAATCGTGGTTTTGGACGACGGCCAGCTATGGGCAAAAAATTGTAAAACTGACCATAGCTGTGCTTGAAATTGGTATAAATTTGAAATTAATGGGGGGTGACTTTAGGGGAAATCCCCGGAACTATGGAACAGCGGCTGCCACTTTGTTCGCGTAGGAACAAGCAAAAAGGTGGTAGACCCGCAGTAAGGGTGTATAAATATGTAATTTATAGATATTACGATATCTAACTGCTTTTTATAATGCAAGGCCGAAGCAAGGACACGGAGATGCCAAAATTCCTCCACCAATGCCGTCCTTGTGGAAGCAGCTGAACGCCACAGTTCAGTGGGGGGTACAATAGTGTGTGTGGCCGGGAGGTTGCTCAGGGGAGTTGAAACAATATTAATTATATCAAATATGAAACTACTCGAGTCCCTAGTTCGGGGCCAATGAAACTCTATTAATTACCTCAATTTATTAAACTCTTACCTTATGGATATCTCCACGGTTCTACAGACGAACACAGCTGCAGAAAGGATTATTTGAAGGTTATCAGTACACATATAAATACACAGTTTGTTTTAAAACCAATCGCTTCTAGTTTATTAACCACATTAATTACTTCATTTTACTTGTACATCAATTAAAAACTGGTATATTATTTTATATTATTAGTAAGTGTTAGTAACGAATAACATGAAATCAAACAAATTTACAAATGAAATCTTTTTTACTTCTAACCTATTACAAATTGTTTATATCTGAAATGAACCAGTACATATTTATCTCTTTTCCCCTTGCTATTTTCTTTTACCAAAATCCCTTCCCTTAGAGATCTCAATTATTTAGGTTTACATGTATATCAGCTATCATCATTTGTTTTAAATTGATTTACATATTGTTACAAAACAGATAATGTAGATACTGTAGATTTAAATTATTATTTATTATTATTAATGTTATTATTAATGAAATTAGTGTGAGTGTTCACGTTTAAGGTTTGTCGTTTAAAAGAGTATTTATCACTTCACTGTCAACCTCCCCACTTACCATATGTGGATGTCTTTAATATTCTCGTTGGTGACTTCTTCTGCTGCAAAAACACTGGATATACGTATATGGATATTCCGTTTGAATATCATAAATAATGCACATACACTATACAAATAAATTAAAAGTTTAACTGCAATTTGAATGGTATTGGTCATTCAAATCCTACCGCCACCTTATGATAGAACTGTTCATGAAAAATTAAACTACTTTATCTATTATGAAAAAAATCAAAAACTCTGTTCCACTGGTAAATAAATTGGGGTTTATTAACAATTATTCAATGCAATGAACTCTTTTAAAAAACAATCAATAATATCTTTACAAACAATAATAACTTTAAACAATTCCTGAGATCTTTGTACCCAAGGCTGGTAACACTGATGTATGGTACAATGTTTTTGGTGAACGAGGTTATGTCCCCTTTATTCAGTTATATTACCAAATTAGTGAGTTCTTGGAAGATACATGATACCAGATTACAAGATTAACAATATCTAATAATGTATTACTATAAAAACAAACAAAATTGAAAATTATAAAATTCGGTACCATAACCGATATATATCGTACTATTGTACGCTAGACTAACGCATACAGCAGTTGTAGTTAAAACACATGCCCTGTGCTGCCACTGTTAAAAATATTATTATTATTTATTCATTAAATATCAAAATCATGTACTGGCAAGAGAAAAAAATCTAGAAAAAAAAACTCTTGTTATAGCTTTCATTTAATTAAAATTATTTGAGAACAGAATTATTACTTGGTGACAAAATTATAATCGTCAGTTCTAGGTTAGTTACCTAGCAAACTTAAGTAATTATTTTGAATAAGTATATTACTTATTAAATTCTTAATAATATGAACATAAACATTTTATTTATAAGTCATCTGACGTATAATTATCAGTTATCTAGAATATTTGCGCAATAAAACAGTTATTCGTTAATTCAAAAACGTTTAGTCAAATGAGCGACTATATACTATACATTGGTGATCGGTATCTAAATTAATTCCGATCTTCTCAATTATTATTAAATTGTAAAATATTAATTTTTAAATTAATTATTGCGCTATGATTCATTTATTCAGTTCTGATAATTTTTCATCATAATTTAAGCACTTTAGTACTTTTGACTAGTGCAGTCCAAAACAATATCGTTCGTTTACTAACGAAAATTATTATTTTAATTCATTTTCGTTAGAATAATTAAAATATAGTACTCCCTGATTTAAAAAACACAAAACACGACCTTTATTATACACTGGTCGAGTTATTTTCACTGTTCACTTAATGCACTGGACAGTCGTTAATAGATTGTTGTGTATAGGTTAGTGTATGTAGGCTTACTACTGTTAGTGATGCGCACATTTTGAAATAATTTTGACGACTTCTTGCGTGAACCTTGCGTGTTGAGTGATACAGAACGAATTATTCCTTCACCGGAGCGTCTCCTTCTCGTCTGGTCATTTTAAGCTATTTGATTGGTTCAAAGGGTCAAACTCTCAACCCCAAAACACTTTGGTTAAATAAAACTTTTAATTTTTTTACAATTTATAGCGTGGGTTCGAGGCTACGAGTGATGTATGTATGGATACACAAAATGACTGAAAAGTTTATAATTGTCATAACTTTTTTATCTTTTGTCGTATCGTCGGATGGGTAGTGGCATTAAATCGCGGACACTTGTGGCTTTATTTTAAGTCTAAACAAGGATTAAATCCGTTCATTATTAACTCACTTAGCCATTTCACAAACTCATATGGTGGTTCTTAATATAAATAAGTTTGTTTCACCATACTTTGTTCCAATTACACTATAACACTCATTACTAAACGTCTCGAGTCCATTTCTCTTTCGTTTTAGTACATAAAATAGTTGTAATTACCATTTAAACAATATCTGGTAATGGCGTCCCTAGCGACCATATTCGATTGTTTATAATTATATGTAACGCTATTATTCCTTACCTAATTACATTTGTTTGACATTCTAACAATAATATATACATTTATTTACATGTGTTCACATTTTATTTTGCAAAAATGTTGTTTTTTATATACTTATAGTATTATTAAAAATACCTTCTGTTCGCATTTCTCTAATTTGTCACTTTCTTAATTATTTTATCACACAAGGTATATAATGTTATTAATTAAAATAGTGTACAATTGTTGTACCTTGTTGGTTTAATGTATTTATCAACCTTTCGTTATTTGAAAGCTCTCCAATTCTTAGTATAGTGTTTGTTTACATCTGGTTTTACAATGGTAGTTAGTTAGTTTCTAATATTTCAATTACTAAACTACTACTATTACATTTGTGATGTGTTCTCATAGCAGTATCAGATATTTCTCTAACTACTGATAACATTTTTAGTAGTCTTTTGATAAGTTTTGATATTGCTTTTTGATTAACTATCTTGTCACATTGGGTTTCTGTTCTTTTGGCTTTATGACATCATATTCAATCTGATTCATTTGCTGTGTATTTCAGTACATATGTTATTTGTTGGTTTGCATTACTATTCATAATTAGTCTTTGTTTGAAACAATTGTTGATAGTTGCTTGGTTTAACTAATATACATGATTTTATGTTATAGGTGCACTTTCTGAGGTTATGTGTCGGTTGTCTGACAACAATGTGCAACATATTCTTATGCAGTATTTGACTCTACTATTACCATTTCATTATGGCATTCTACTACAATGGTTTAATTATTAAGTAATACACATGTTTACACTATTTGTTGAAACAATAACACAAGTATTCTTAGTCTAATAATATTACATTTCTTGTTGGGTTGTACCTAGTTTTTGGTACATTGATTGTTTTATACCTAACAAACTAGCTTATTTGCTACTATTTGTTCTGGAATTTATTTATATTTTGTTCTGTCTTGCCGTGGCATTCAGTCACATTTCATTTTTAAGGCTTACAAAGCTTTTATTATCAGTCCCTATGAACAATTAATTTACTGTTCTATCTCACATTTCTTTTGGTGGTCTTAATGATTATCTACGTTGTGTTACAATCTTGATTAAACTGGTCACACTAATTGTCTGTGCATTTTAACTAGTTAATCTTGGATTCTTTCACTTATAATGGTTACTCATTTTCCTCTGTTATAAACATTCTCACTTGTATTGTCTGTGGTGTTTATTTGGGGTAAAAATGGTTATCATATTACAGGTTGTCACACTTATATTAAGTTTTCACTGTTATTGTTTGTGATTACTCAATTATGCTAAACACTGGTTTCTTTGTAGTTGATCTTCGAATAATCATTACACTTCTTCCGGTCACTAATCTTGTTCCTTGTATACCTGGTGAATGGTGATTTCTTGTAATGTCCATACATTATCTTCATTCCTCGTGGTATGTTTCCTTTGCTCTTCTTCTTCCTTTCTTCTTCTGGTTAATTGTTGCTCACTATCGGTGTTCTCCTGGGTTATACATTACTTGTGATAATCAATGTTCCCTTAGTCTTGTCATATTCTTCAATATTTTTATTCGTGGTAGTCATTGTTCCATAGTATTTTATACTAATAAATAAATTTGTTTGTTTTATCATCATTGTGGTTGTACTTGAGTTGTCTCCTCTTCGTTTTAATGATTATTTTCGTTGTTTCCCCTCACTATTCTGGATCTATTGGCTCCTCTTCATTTTAATAGTTATTTTCGTCATGTTTCCCCTCACTATTCGGGATCTATTGGGCCTGGTTTCTAACATATTATATTGGCTCGTTGTCATTTTCTCTCTCTCTTGTACTCGATGATGCTATATTACTCTTCCTTCTTCTTTGTTGGGTTGTTTCAATAATATACCTTTGTAGATACACACTTTGTCTATATTCTCCTGTTCCTTATTTTATACACTTTGGAATATTTTCATGATCTCCCGTTACTTGACGTAATAGATAGTTATTTTATGTAACTGCCAATTTGGTACGTTACAATATATATGTAAAGTTGTTAGTTACCCGTCCACCGTGTGTGTCCATATGGTTTGTTGCACGGTCTCGTTTTAACCGCTTTCGTTTTTCGGGCGCACTCACGCAATTGTTTATTAGTTTACAGTATTTACTTAGATTTTCACTGTTTTAATTCAATGTTTCCACATGTGGTAAAATAAAGTCGGCCGACGTAACTTTGTTCGAACACTTGATGTTTTATAGGCTGGCCGCGCGGCCGTGAGTTGCAATGGAACTGGTAACATTTGATAACTTTTATTAGATAGGCTGATTGTAATAGTTTCAGCCTATCTTACACCCGAGGCCACCGTTTAACTTTTAGCTGCACTGTATGCTGCCGCTGGCTGTCTGTTGTTACTCCTGTGGTGACAAACTGCATACTGTTATTCACAAGGACTGCTGCTGGGGTGGTTACGTAATATGTCTAGACAGTTGTTTAGGCTAACAGTGTGTTTTGCTGGTTAAACTGGGGCACCTCACAGGTGGAAGCTGACAATTGAAAATTACAACTGAGTTGAAAATAAAACTGGGGTATCACACAATTCTGTACCGTTACAATACCCCCCCCCCCCAATGAGAGGTTGAAGGCCGAAGCCTAAAACCTAAGAGGATCAGTGAGGATATGGCGCCACAACCCCCCTGAACTCTTTACTAAAATCATGGGTACTTACCCCCCTGGTCTGGCGACTGCGGCAGCACCCCTCCGATCTTACTGGACTTCTCTTTACGAGATCCCAACACCATAAGCTCGGACAGATACCCGCCCCAGTGTCACCCGACTCTAAAACATTCAGTTAAAAATTAACAAAAAGGCCTTCCATTCACAACTTCCATTCCATATTCACAACTGTTCGGTTCCTCTTAGTCGTACTGGTTCATTGACAGAGTACTGGTTCATTTTTTATTATAAAATATAATATGTATTTGACTACATTGTAATATAGCTTCTAAATTGTCCAACAGTTACCTGGATCAAATAAAATTTAACTATCAGGCCCATTGGCTCTTCGTCAACAAGTTACATGTTTCAACAATATAGCTTAACCCTAGAAAATACAGTGTTAACAAAACAATATAAGTTTTCAGTAGTACATAGGCGTTCCAGACAAATTAAATAATGTTCCTCGTACAATATTGCCCAGCCAAAATAACACATCAATTATACAAGTTATACCCTTAACTACTTTATATATATAGAACAAAAAAAAATTTGTTTTTCCTCTACTACCAAATTAATTTAATTTAATTCCTCAAACTCTAAATTACAGTAATTACCTCATTATTATTTTATCTGTAAAAATTAGCTTCATTTCTTTTATTTCACAATAAGATTTTGCTCAAGGCACTGATTCAGCAGAATACAACATTCTTGTTATTGTCAACTCAGCATGACTGTAGACATTAGTCACAACACACAACATACCTGTTTACATCAACAATAGTCTGCCAGACTGGTGTTTTATAAACACTGTTATAAACACTCACTCAGTCTAAACATTCTGCTTACAACACATACTGACACATGTGCTTACTTCAAATTTCAATTTCTATAAATCTTTTAGTTAACATATTTATCAACTTGTACCAATTCATAACAAAATTAATTTTACTTCATTAATAAAATTTTTACCCTTTCTAAATTACTTTAATAGCCACCTACACTCAAAATAATTTAATTACATTATTTAAAACAATTTTGATTTAAATACACAGTACAAAATAGATTTCATGAATACCTTTTGTTCATTATTTTAGTGAAATAAAATATTATTTATTATTATATCTTTCCCTCTCATTACAAACATATGTTACATATACGCTATAATATACATTGCAACAAAACACAATACCTTTAACATTAACACATTTATTTAGAGATTTCCGTCATAGTTTTTTATTATGTACCATACTTCGTTACCTAAAGCAGCCAAGTAATTTAACCATTACTCACATGATTAAATGTTCATGCCGTGTTTCTCAACCCCCATCATCGAAAATTAGTCTTTTCTGCACATAACATTTTTCAATTTTATTGATACGCAACATATGGCTATCTTGTGTGTTATAGCCATAAAATTTTATTTTTTCCATTGTACCAAAATAATAATACATAGGGTTACCCCCTATTATTACTACATCATAAATCAAGTCGACATTATTATTTTTTGTCAAGTCTCCGTCAATATTTTTAGTTATTCCCAGGTAAGTTACATCATCACAATTATCTGCTACTACTAGTACACTACTTCTCCCAACAGGCAAATATTTGTTGTAACGTGTCCAAAATTGGGTTATTTTGTTTATTACAGAATGGGGTATTCGTATTTTTATTTATTTCATTTTGGGTGGGATTCTATAAATTTATTGTGAAAGTTTTATTTCCCGGCGAACGTTATTTCCATTACAACAAAACACATGGCAAGTGGAACAGTGTTGAAACAAAGCAGAGACGCAGTTTGTGTTGAGTAACTCTGTAAGGAATTCGCGCCACCCTAATTTTCTTAGAAATGTGCATATGTGTGTGACCACGCCCGCACGTAACAATTAGGACGGGGCACTGTTAGTGACGCCGTGAAAACTCCAACGTCGGGCCAAAAAATGGCGCTGGAATGAACAGTTTGTAGCACCAACCAGCCAGCTACAGGAAATGTATTTAAGCCATGCCTACTGCTAGTGACATCAGTGTAGCAGAGGCAAATATCGTCCTCGGTCACCACACATATAACGACTATGTTGCATGCATAGAAGGAATACGCCACAACAAATTCAGCTGAAAGACGACGAAAATCAGGTGGCAGTGAACCGCCGCTTCCTCCTGCTCGCGGTCCACGTTAATAGTCTACCTTAGGCGGAGACGCTAAGCGGTCCACGAGGTACAGAGTACCGCTACAGACGCCTACAGTTTCGTTTCGGGCCCGGTTGGTCGAGTTTTCATAAAATGTAATTCATTCAATAAGACCGACCGGGACCCAAGAAATTAATAACCATATTACCGTGATTGGCGGGCAGTTGGTGTAGTGACATGGAGTGATTAACTAAATACGTAATCTTTAAAAGAGGAATCGGATAACAGAAACACGTGTTCGGTCGGCAGTGAACAGTGAATTAAAACATGAATTAAATACTATTACCGGGAATTCAATATGAAACATCAATGGGTAAAGTGTAAAATGGCATGTGTGTGTGAGTGATGCAGAATGGGCTACCTTAATTATTATAATACTTGATAGGTTAGAGGATATTTCATGTTAGTTAAATCTGAGGGATCAATGTATATTTTAAAACCTATTTTTTCAGTGTCTTTAACATTCATTAAAATCAGTTGGTTTACCTTGAATATGTGTTAGACTAAGTTATTTTGTCATTACCATTTTCTCATTTCTGTGTTGCAAAATTCGTCTAACGGACCGGAATCTTTCTGAATTATTAATTGGGTGGGGTCAGATCGCAAAATTGTCCTTTTTACTTAAGGTGGAGTGTAAAGGTTTTCGATATTTTATCCTATATAAAAAATAATCGTGGCGACCTTGGTCTTCTGGTAAAATTCAAATAACAGGTAAGTTCTGGCAGTGGATTTTATTTATTTAATATATTTTCGGCCTATTTTTTAACGTCACACTGGCGACCCTGCCAGGATTCTCGTTTAATTATAATTTTATACGAGATAGACCTATTTTAATGCACAGAAAATAGGATGTGGTAATGACGAATATATAAAAAATTGTATCACACATATTTACGTAGGTTATGTTTGTGTTGTGAGTCACAGTAGTATTAGGCGTTTGATTATAGGAAAAAAGTGGTGTTATAGATAAAAAGTGCTGTATAAATAAACCTTAAACATGTCTCTGATACAAAGTAATGATAGTGATTTTGCGTGGGATGAGTGGGAGAATGAATTTCGAGGTGTTGTGGGTGAGATGACGAACGAGGAATGGGGTAATTTAGATGATAGGTTAACCCGAATGGAAGAACAAGAAGAAGGAATATTTGCAGAGATCAATAAACATAGTGAGATGACCAGTGATAAAGGTAAGATAACTGAAGTAACAGTGGTAGAAAATAAGACAGTGAATAGGCCTAATGATGACGACAGTGTGGGGGTAGTAAAAAAGGAGCGTTCATTGGAGGACGTGATGAATTTGTTGATAACAATGAAGGAAATGATGGATAAACATTTTGATAATATGAATAAACGTCTTGACGAAAGGGACAAAATGTTGGATGAATGGTCGCGGGAACTAAAGACAGACCAATATAAAGAGAGTACAGAAGTTGAATTAAACCAGGTGAGTGATAACGATAAGGAATTAATAAATAACAGTGATAAAATAGTGGGAGAAGTAGGGTTAACTAGTGAAAATAATGATGGTGATTACAATTCAGAGGTAAGTGGTGATGTTGATATAATTAATTCCAGTGATGTAATAATGTTAAATAATAATAATGAAGTATTGGATAGCGGTGAGATAGAGATAGTGAGTGAGAGAGAGAAAGTAATAGATTGTAAAGGCGTAGTAATTAATGTTGATGAGTTAGATAATGAGTGGAAAGAGAGTTACATTGTGGGTATGAAACAGGGGGCAAATTTTTATGGGGTTAAATGTGAAGCAGAGACTTCACAAGTGTTGATGGAGGACAAGAGTTCCTCAATAATTTTGTAGAAGACGAGAGTTCTTCAGAAGGTAAAATAAGTTTTTTGTGTTTATCTGGTAGGGCCAGATGGTATTTAAATGATTTTGTGGTATTGCCCTCTGCACGGAATGAGAGAGTACAGTATGGTAATGAGAGGTATGGTAATGAAAGAGAGAGAGAAATAAAAATTTTCGAGATTAATAGAGGTTATAAAATGTTGGTGCAGGTATTAGATATTGAGAGAAATGATGAAAGAGAGAGAGAGGAATATCTGAATAACACTGTTATAAATAATGATAAAATAATTGACTGGGTATTGAGACAATTTACTGACGGAGACTGGATAACATTAATTGATCGTGACAGGTTGTATGAAGTAATAAATGGTATGATGGATTTAGAAATAATGGTTCATGAAGATAATAATCATAAATTCAAGGTGAATAAAAATCATTTAGTCTATAAATATGTGAGATATCTTTTTGACGATGGAGGCTAAACCATAAAACAGTAAAAGACAGTTAAATATTTTGTTTTAAGGGTTTTGACTTAGCTGAGTTGGACATTGAAATGTGATAACTGAATAAATAATGAATCAGATTTGTAAATAAATATGTAGTGAAGTCAACTGTATGTGTTGTAAAGGGTTAAGTGAACAGTGTATGTAGGTAATTAATTGTTATAATAATAATATTTTGCAATTTAAAGAAATAATAACATTAATTTTGAAAAACAGTAATTGACTAATAATAGTTGTTATGATGGTAATGCAATTTGTGTTGTTAATAATTAAATTAATTAAAACAATTTGATACATGTTAAATATGTTGATGGATTATTTAAATGTTGTGTAATTAAATTTTTTTTATGAATATAAATTATTCTACGAGGTGGAAATTTGGTGATTAAAAGGATAAATTGTTTGATTTAACTAATATTTTTTGTGTTAAATGTTTCAGAGGTGAGGTGAAAGTATTGTGGTATGGGGATTATGTTTTGTACATATCATGTTAAATGGATTGTAAGTATAGAACTTTTACAATATGAATCATGTATAACAAAAATGTTTACAGGTAACTAAGATTTTAAGTCAATAGTGAGATTATTTGAAATAATTGTGTTCAATAAAAATGATAATTAAAAAATTTTAATAATAACTGAAAAAAATGATATATACTAATTATTAATAATAACTTTTGAAAATTTTAAGAAAGTCCAATGGTAGAAAGTTATAAGTGAGTTAAAGGATTAGTGATGAATGAAGGTCTCATACTATAATGTTGTATATTTGATTTCTTAGTTAGTTATTAAGTTGCTATTGCGGGGGTGGCCTGTGCTCCCGTAGATAGCGAAATGGGTTGGGGGTAACAGAGAGTGTTACCTCCATCGGAGGCCAAAATGGCGAAAATGGGCGACACACCTTTTTCGTGTAAATTAAAGTTTGCACACTGATAGACGATCGTGTCGCACATAATAAGACGATGTATAACAGGCAGTGAAATGAAGTTAGATTTCCCCGACTTTTCGGGCGATTACTGCCTTACCAGCACTAATCGTGGATTTGGCTAGCGGCCAGCTATGGTCATACCAAGTCCCTTGACCATAGCTGACTTGAAATTGGTATATAGTAGAAATTCAATGGGGGGTGACAATTAGGGGAAATCCAAGCACTATGGAACAGCGGCTACCACTCTGCCCGCGTGGGGGCAGCAAAGCCAGGTGGTAGACCCGTTTAAGGGCGTGTAAATATATAACAAAGGTATGTTGATACCTGAACCTTTTTAAAATGTAACAGCGGAAGCAAAGACACGGAGAGGTAAAACTACTCCAAAATATGCCGTCTTTGTGAAAGCGAGGGGGCGCCACAGCCTTACATAACTTGAAATAGTGTGTGTGGATGGGAGGTGACTCAGAGGAGCCACGAATTTAAATTTTACCACATAAAAAATTTTTTTCGCTAATTCAAATTTGATCCAATAAAAAATGCTTGTGCTCTGTTTAAGTAATTAGATGCTCATACATTCAATATAAGGTGTTCATGCTATAATTTTAAATGTATTATTTTATTATCGTAGGTTAGATATAGGTATTGAAAGAAATATGTGTCTTCATTATGTGTGTATTTTAAACTAAGCAGATAATTACACTGACTGGCAGGCAGCTAACGTAATAGAAGTGAGTATTGATGAATATATATTTCATGTAATTTGTTCAAGTATGAGATGTGTTTTCATTGTGTTAGGGAGATCAGCTGATCAGCAATAACATGTCACTGGTAAAATGGTTATAAATGTTCCAAGTAATTAATGTTCAATGCAATGTTTTAATGTATTACAGATGTCTTAAAGTAATGATAAAAATAATTTGATAAAGTGAGAAGTAAAGTAATAATTTGTGAAAGCTAATAAAAGATAGTTTTTGGGTGATGAATATTTTATGGGACATGTATCTGTCCAAGTCAAAGTTGAAAGTTGAAGAAATAGTAGAGATGAAAATAATGTAATGTTGTTTTGAGTTAATGTGATGTTATAGAATTTTGAGAAGTATTGATGTTGACACAGTAGTAATGGAGAATTTATGTAGATTTTTGAGTGATATATTGTTGTTTATAATTGATGTTGTTATTTTGTTGCAGTTGTAGTAAGGTAATGAGATTGAGATTTTGGGGATGGCAATTTTGTAGTAGGGGGTAGTGTAATGTGGGAGTCCGCAACATAATGATAAGTTGGGACGGGATAGGGATCGATTTTAGTCAGGAGGGGCCGCCTTAGGTAGAATCCAGGGGCCAAATAAGGGAATTGAGTTTTTGGGTGGGGGAAACACGTATCCTATGTACAAAGGGTTAGAGAGTATTTTTTTGTATATTGAGAGAAGGTGGCGAATTGAGTTTAATGCTAAGTTGGGGTTAGAGAGAGTTTTGATAGAGATTTTGATAGAGATGGGTGTCATGGGAGTTGAAGTTGTTAGTAGTAGAGTCATAGGGAGAAAGATTATATGTGTATACAGATCAAGTAGTAAATTAAATGAGAATAGATAATTTAAATCACCCACAGTAATGGGGAATGAGATTGTAAAATGAAGAAAGTTGTAGTTGAATATATAAAAATTTTATTTTGAAACCAGTGACAAAACTTTGAGAGAATTGGTTAATATAAAGATATAAGGTGTTTATTTTGAATAATTTAAATGTAATTTGCTTATTATTTATAATAATATTTTGTTTATTTTAAATGTTTTATTTTATTGTTTTGTGTTTCAAATTAGATTGTTACAGATGTCAAATGTATTTTCAGATAGGACTTATACATAACACCTGTGGGTCAAGGTTAGTGGACTTGACCTAGTTTTGATCAGCTGACAGTGAGGTCATATAATTTCATATGGAAGTCAATTCAATTTGTTTATTTAATCAATTTAAACAAGCTTTAAATAATTTCTACATGTAAAGGAAACCTTTTAATGAACTTAAATTTTTTTTGAATTTAAAAAATTTTTTTTGGAAAATATTTGTTTGGAAATTTTAATTCCAAGAAAACAAAAAAAAAATCTTGATTTTTCGCCTGCCAGCGAATGAATATTTTAAGTATTGATTATTTTATTATTTGTGTGTTAACCATGTTTATTTTATTGATTTATTTTGTATTGCATTGTATTGTTAGACTCTTAAGTGATTACATGTTAGGTTAAGGATATGTTCAATAAGAAGAAATGTTTAACTTAAGTCATTTTAAAGAAAACAAAAAATAATGAAGAGAATATTTTAGACTTTATTCAAAATTTATGAATTAATTTTATCTGAAAACAACGTGTTGTAATTTAAAGAATTCTTAAAATTTTTGCAATGTTATAATCTATAATGTCAGTGTGTAATGTGAGAGTGTGTGAGCCCAGCATCTGCTAAAGGCAGCCCAGCTTGCATAAAAGGGGAAACATATCGGTGGAGGATCTGGCATGATCTAAGCCAGGGATTGAGGATTTTGGGGGGTAGCATGTCAGAAGGCGAGGTGGGCTGTGGTACTTGTCTGTTCGATTTTTCGGTGTTGGGATCTCTTATGGAGAAGTCCAGTGATCTCGTTCAGATGGGTCCATAGTCGCCAAGCCAGGGGTGTCGTGTACCCATGAGGAGTAAGAACAAGAGGGGGTTGTTGGCACCAGTTCCTCACCGGTCCTCTTCGGGGATTATCAATGAGATTTCTTCTGTTTTGGACAGCAGAATTCTCATTGAGGGGGTATTGTAACGTGTCCAAAATTGGGTTATTTTGTTTATTACAGAATGGGGTATTCGTATTTTTATTTATTTCATTTTGGGTGGGATTCTATAAATTTATTGTGAAAGTTTTATTTCCCGGCGAACGTTATTTCCATTACAACAAAACACATGGCAAGTGGAACAGTGTTGAAACAAAGCAGAGACGCATTTTTTATTTTTTATTTTTTGAGAAAGTAATGGAAATATAACAATTTGATTTTAATTAAAACGAAATTTTTGAATTTGAAAATAAATTTGGTTAGGATGTATTAATAAGTATATCTAAGCACCCAGTATTGCTGAAGGCGACCCAGAATGGATGACAAGGGGGAACATCAGTTGAGGATCTGGCATGGTATAAGACCAAGGGTTTGGATTTTGGGGGGTGGCATGTTAGAAGGTTAGGTGCGCTGTGGTGCGTATCTGTTCGATTTTATGGTGTTGCGATCTCATATAGAGAAGTCCAGTAATCTCGTTCAGGTGCGGCCAGAGTCGCCGAGCTAGGGGGGTAGTTTACCCATGATGTGTAAGAACTAATTGGGGGTTGTTGGCACCATATCCTCTTAGGGGTTTAGCAATGAGATTTCTTCTGTTTCGGCAGAAGATCTCTCATTGGGGGGTATTGTAACGGGGCTAAAAGGAGGTGTTTATTTTTTTATTATAATGCACAAAATTGTTTCATGTACTACAAAATTATTTTCCATCTGAGTGGTCAGTCCCAATGTGAAATAAAATTGTCACCACTCCAAGGAACAGTGAAGCGAGGTTTGTACGTAGGCGAAAGATTGGAATGCAGCGTGTGACCGCAAGACGCATTTGAATTCTGAGAACTGTAGTGCTGTGGGACGCGCACTAACGCGCAAACACCTGCGGAGCGCATAAACGACGCTTAGAGAAGTCAAGCAAAATGGCTTTTTGCGAATTTTGTTCAACATGTGCATGGTACAAGACGGATGCAAGATTAAGGACACACCTTTTCAGTGACGTAAACCAGTGGACACCAGATTTCGTCAACGCCTGACACACGGGAATAACACAGGTTACTTGAACAGTGACAAACGATTCAGATCATAAGGCATTGTAATTCGTTATGCCTAGTCCCTGGTGGGGGATTTTTTGACGATTTTTCTGCCCAGTTGAATTAAGCTCGTATACCGGCCGGTAACTACGAAAATCATGCGGACGTAAAATTTAAATTTATTATGTAGCAAGTGAAATCAAAAGTCAAAAGTGAATTAAAACAACAAAATCGAGTCAGTGGAGCCCACGGGCCAAAATCAAAAATGTGAATAGTGAACTTTCAAACTTAAACGCACACGGCACATGGCAGCGAAGGAGTGACGCCGGTTTGGTAACCCTTCTTAATATCTTCATCCTTAATCAATACAACTTAATCAATACAATGGGGTTTTTAAATTAAATGGTATGAATGTGCGTGTGAGCAATCTGGGTCGTTTTTGATACAAAAATAAGTTAGTATGTAGATTATAGCCAGTAGTAGGTAAATTTTAATAGCAGGCATATATGAATTAAATATTGGTCGGAGTATTATTCCTACAGAGAGTATAACTCAACCATGAAAGTCATAATGTGAAGTAGTTTCACAATTCACTGTGTATCATATTGTATGATAAAAAGAACAAGGTGTATTTTAGTAATTTAAACTGGAAAGTAAACAGAAAAAATGTCATGCTAGATAAATAAAATACCATTTTATTTGTGTTTGTAAAATATGTTTGTTAATTTGCATTCACCTGTGTTTTTTTTCTCTGCCAAGAGTACATCAGACGACACCTTGGTAAACTATCGATAAGGTAAGTAACTAGAGTCTCAATATTTTAAGTTAAAAAACAAGTAAAGTTTCAGTTGCCACCTATAAATCGGTACAGATTTATAGACTTTAATAATTAATTAAACTCGTACAGCTTCATAGATGAAAATGATGATGAGATCGTAACTTACCTGGGGTTGACAAAAAATACTTACGAAGACTGGAATAGAAATACTAAAGCTAACATGATATATGATTTGATAATACTGGGGAGTAATCCTATAAACCATTGTTATGGGGTAATGGAACCACTGGAAAAAGCAAATAGTTGTTATACTGATGGTAGTAACAAAATGTACTTAATTAAAAATGAGTTGTGTATACGTAAGATAAGATTATTGTTTGATGATGGAGGGTAGATATTTATTGTTCATCAACATTTAATTATGTGAGTATAGTGGGTTTTGAAATGGACTGAATTATGAAATGATTTGTGGTAAACAATAACAGATAATAATGTAGATTGTACATAATTTTGTGTTGATGTTAAATGTACTTATGTAGTAAGGTTATGTTGTTGTAATGATAATATAACACAGAATACAACGTGTTGTATGAAGTATACTCAATTTTAATAATTGACAGTCGGTCATTGTGAATTTTGTTAAAGTAATTAAAGCAATTTGATAATATAAGTAATTAAAATATGTTTGATAAAATAGTTGAATTAATTTGAAAGGAGCTAATAAATGAAGTGTTATATAAGATGAATGTTGGTAATAATTTTAAATTTTTTGGAGAATTTGATGGTATAATAAATGATAAATAATTAAAGGTTGATTATTAAAAGGTTCAATAGAAAGTCAAAGTTGAAGTGATAATGTAAGATAAACAGTTAAAAGGTTTAATTGGGAAAATTGAAATTAAAGTTGTAATGTTTGTAATTTTGAGGCAAATTTAAAGGTGAGATGTTTATTTTAATGTAATAATGGTAATGTTCAATTTGAGTGTTTATTCTGTTGTATTATGTCGATTATGAGAAGCATAAAGTGTCTAATTGAGTAGTATGTAATTGTGTAGAGATATAAAACATGTATTGTATGTTTTAAATGCGATTCCCTACATTTCGGGCGGTCCCGGCCTTAGCAGCCCAGACCGTGGTTTTGGTTTACAACCAGCTATGGGCAGACTTATTGTACACTGACCATGGTTGGTTGCATTTGAAATTGGTGTAACATAGAAATTTAACGGGGAACGAAAGGGGAATCTAAGAATTTTGTTTTTGGAACACGGCTACATACCTATGTATGGGTGGTAGACTGAACAGGGGCGTATCAATAAGTTTATTAGTAAGGGTACTAGTACACTGAAGGTTATATAACGCCAAAGCAAGTATGGGGGTGAAAGAAAAGAAAAAAGTGTTCAGTTCACCCCTTCCGCATCAATCCTTGTGGAGTTGTGGAGGCAACTGAGCGCTACAGACCAGGGGGGGCAATAGTGTGTGCGGAGGAGAAAGTTAATGATTATTGTAATAGGATAAAATAAACCGGTTATATGGAATTATGTTGATAATATAGATAATATATGTGTAATTGATCTTATGATGTAATTAAATGATTTTTGTGTTGTTTTGAAGAGTATTACGTAGATGATTAACAAATTTTGAGAAAAGATATAAGTAGATAATTTATGATTATGTAATTGATTTAATGTGTTTAAGAGGAATTTTAGTAATGAATTTAAATATTTTGAGATGGGAATTGGGTAATGAAAGATATTTGTAATGGTGTAATGGGAAGTGGTTATTTAAATTCTGATTGGAATCAGGGAAATATTTTGAATTTGGGATAAGAATTAACGAGAGAGGGGCATATAGAATGTTGGTATTGAAAATTTAAAACGTATCATGTTATATTAAGTATATATATGTATGTTAGAAGTTAAGAAAACCCAGTACTACTTAACGCAAACCAGCACCGCTAAGGGGAGACCAGATCAGTTGGGAATATGGTATTATGCAAGGCCACTTTTTAATATTTTGATTTAATGTTTCAGTGTCAGGTGATACTGTGGCGGTGGTCCTGTGCTGGCCCATGCGTCAGAGCAGGGGCGTCAAGTGCCTGACTGGCTTTGCGGTGTTGGGATCTCGAGAGGGAAGTCCAGTAAGGTCATTCAGGTGCGGCCGCAGTCACCGGATCAGGGGAGTAAGTTACCCATGGTTTTAGTAAAATATAAAGGGGGTTATGGCGCCATATCTGGACTGATCCCTTTAGGAAGAATGTGAGTGTCAATGAGAGTTTTTATGCTTCGGCATAAAACCTATCATTGAGGGGGTATTGTAATGGTACAGGTAATACCGTCCAAGGATATTTTGTGAATGTGGGTAATTTTATTGGTAAATTTTATGGGGAAAAATCATTAGCATCAAGGTCGGCAATATAGCAGAGGAAGACAGCTATTTTTAGCAATCCGAACTTTGAACTTTGTACAATTTGGAGTCTCGCTATACGACGTCGGGAGCCAAGCCCCGATGATTTCACTTTGGAATGTGAGGCGAGGTCAGCAACACCTTAGAATCTATCGACGTAATAGAAATTAAACAATAGGACAAGACCACGTGATCGCCCCTCCAACTAAGAATTGTCACCAACTTTGCTCGCCCCAGTTGAAATTACACTCTTGTACCGATCGGTCACAAAAAGTTCCGCGGATAATAGTATGGGCGCACCCAAATAATTAAAATGTAAAGGAAAAGAAAGCAGTTTTTTTTATCTAATATAAAAATGAAATCACAATTGCGGGTTACACAGTGAATAAACAAAAGGTGATAGTAGAAAAAATGTGCGGAGTGAAGGAAAACACATAAGGAGGCTGGACGGTTTTGGACAATGACAAGCTAAGTAACATTGGGGAGGGGTAAAACAAAAATTGTAACAAGGGCCAACCATAATTTCAACAGCATTCTTTTTATTTTTGATTATTAAAATGGAGATCTCCTAAGGGCATGGGGGTGTATGTGTGTGTGGGTGAATGAAAATTAGTTAACAAGAAGTGCTAGTTTGCGAGAAATAAATTTAAGTTTGTATCTCGTTATTTTTTTATTTTAACCAACGTATGGGAATATTACTAAACATAAATGTGTAAAGGAGGGAGAAGTAATTGTTTTGTTTTGTGACAGTACGAAAATTCTGATATCGGAATTATGGTATGAGTGGTAGCAAATTATTGTATTTTATTGTTTTACACACACATACATGGGTAGGACGATTTCCCTTTGTAAAAAGACAACGACGCAGATTTCAGGAGAGCGAAACGATTCCAAGGTCAGGAGCAGACGTGTGAAGCCGAACATATACAATGGCGGTGTAAGTGAAGAAAGACTTTAATATCAATTTTTCATTGGTCCACAATGCAGGGCGTCATTAAAAAATATAAGAATGACGTAACAACAATGACATGAAACAGGGCGTTAACCATTCGAAACAAAAGAACAATGACGTGATGCACTCACACATACGAAAAAATGTACATTGCATCACCCCAGTCTTCATACTACAGCCGAGGCGACAGCACCTGGTAAAAGGTCGTCCGGCAACTAATACCAGCCAAAGTACAAATTACAGGAAAATGTAACAATATTTTCAATTAGTGATAAAATGTAGAAAACAGAGTGTAAATTCAGTGTAGTAACCAACAGAACTATCATCAGTATGCAGTAAAACAACAGAAAACACAGGCCGGCGAAGAGGAGGTTCCCAAAGGGCTACGCCACATCAGAAACAGGAAAGTGCACTAATCCCTTTACTAATCACAATAAGTTTTTGAGCTCAACATGAAAAAATCAATTCAATCCAAATTGTCTCTACTTTAAAGAAAAACGAATGAGTGTGTGTGTGTGTGTGTGTGTGTGTCTGAGTAAATGTAAGGCCGAATATTAAACTGGCGAGACGCCATGAGGCGTTGGTTTGTGTTCTTTATTTAATTGTTTATAAAAGTCATATTAAAATTTCAATGAGCAATTTAGTAGACTGCAGCTTATCTTAAAGTCTTTTGGGGAAATAAAATTAAATATCTAGGGTAACTAAAAAGAATTATTAATTGTATAGATAGGCGGAAGTAGGAATGCCATTTTGTTTTATGTAATATGCCAGTAGCCATTTTGATGTTTTAGAAGACAA
Organism: Magicicada septendecula; assembly: GCA_034769895.1. Lineage (NCBI taxonomy): Eukaryota > Metazoa > Arthropoda > Insecta > Hemiptera > Cicadidae > Magicicada > Magicicada septendecula. The sequence goes on along the minus strand of CM068371.1, from coordinate 61,633,938 downwards.
ATTATGTAAATATGAAATAATAAAAAACAACCGTTTATTTTACCACAAATGCTGTTAGTGTACGTTATTTCTGGTAACCGTTCAGTCTCAGCCTCGCTTATAAGAACCTTGGACCCGAATAATATCAAATACGTAAAGTTGGCAACACCAACATGGCGCCTGAACTAATATGTCAACAAAGAATAGTTAACCTAGCTCAAACGGTAAGTAACCATGAATATATAATATTTATTATTGTAAGTATTGTACAAGCTAACAGTTTGTATTTTATGATAGTATGCAAAGGAATGTACAGTGTTTTCTTTTTTTGGAAAAGATGAAATTAATTGGATTCTAATTTAATAAAATAAGATTGATTTGAGAACAAGTAAATGAATTATTTATTTCCAATAACCATTCTGCTCTCCAGCTCGCTCAAACGAACTTTGGACCCAGGTAAGTGTGAAATTATACAGTTGGCAGTATTTCAAGATGGCGTCCGAATAAATAGACGCCCAGCTGATTTTAGTAAACAAAGTAAAAATAAAAGTGTAAAATAGTAAATAATATTACAGCATTTTACAGGAAAACAAGATCCTGTATATAATATGCTACACCATTACAGAACATTCTACATGTTTCTCGGCTATCCCAGCTGTAATGTGTGTGTGTGTGTGCATATTGCTGCTACTTTGAGATGAAAGACAAATTACATGACACTTATCACTCATCAAGCTGACCGAGACTGTTCCAGACTTCACCGGTCCGTCCACAGTGTTCAAGGCCGCAAGCAATTATGCTCTAGTGTTGACGTGTATTATGGGGTATTCTGGAATCTCAGCAAGGTATAAATATAAGCATTCAGCGACACTCAGTTTAGTTTTAAGTGGCGATTTATTCCAGTGAGATTCGAAGTAATTTTGGGAAGGGTTTGTGTTTTATAATTGTGCGGGACTCTATTCGTTGACATTATTATTGCATGTGGACAATTTTTATTTGATTTGTTGTGAGAGACTATCTTGTTGATTACAAATTGTTATTGGTGATAATTAAAGCTGGTTTTTAGTGACTTCATTAGTGTCTTGTATTTTGTTTTCTACTGTACCATACGATGATCAGTAGACTGATGTAACAATATGACCCTGAATTTTTTTAGGAGTTCTATGATAAGGATAATTAATGGTAAAAATAACATACCTTGACGTGAAACTAAATAAATATGGCCATTTTACATTAAAGGTGAAGTTATAAGTGATAAAGTACTTTTTATTTTTAGTCCCAGCATCTTTGCATCTTCAGTGCTGGTACTGCAATCAGATTCATAATTGGAGCCTCCACAAAATATCATCCTCACTCTCATCCATTATTAGAAACACAACACTTTTTAAACCCCTTTACAATGGATTCACTTTTGATTTTCCCCCAGGTTGTGATTATCCTGGGCCAGTAGCTGTATGCTTGGTTTCTTCAACATGCCTGTCAGAGTTAATATACACTTTCCATCAATTAACCAGTCACTATAGTTCTTCAGTAACTGGCCCTTAAATGGTTTATTAACAAACACATCTATAACTTGAAGCTAAGAAGTCATTCCCTCAAGGATAACAAGATCAGTGTTTATTTCTGCAACCTTATGAACCATCTTCTTTATTTTCTCATTTGTGTGACCACGAAAACCATCAAGAATTAACATGACTGTCTCCCCTAAAAAACACCTGACCGATACCCTCAAATAGCTGTAAGTAAAACTGACAAAGTTTTCAGTCATCCACTCCTTTTCCTGTGCTCTAAAACAATCCCTATGTTTATATGATACATAGAGAACTCTCTCTGTTTGACATTAACCTTTATTTCTGGATCAGCCATTACTGTTTTAATGTCAATGACCACAGACCACAGTATACTTGAAGACTGTAGTTAACACACACACATGAACAGAGCAATGAACACTCAAATGATGCACGTAATAACTGAACAACAATTCCTCCAATGCACACATGTATTAATAGAAAAACACTCAACAGATGTGAAATTCGCTTTGTTGGCTTAACCTTAAAGTGCACAGCTGTTTTAATCTGTGACACAATACAGACAGTATTGTGTGCAGTGGTGAAAGTTTTCTTTTGGAAAATTAGCCTTGTTGTCTTAACCTTGAGCTCATAATAACACCCGCATGTTGATTCATGCTACAAACATGACAAGTCTGTGCAGCTGTACAAAGTAAATTAGACTTTTGCAAGTACAAACACAAAATTTGTTATTGTTGTGAATATAAGATGGGTATGGTTTCTAGAAGGGCATTTTAAGGAAAAAATCGTTTTATATTTGGGTCAAATATGGTTTATGTACATATATACATTTTTTACTCATATAATTTTGAGTAAAAACCATGTGAATACATTATACTTAATCCTCTTTCTTAATCTTCTACTAATAACATCTTTACACAATGAACTAGAACTAAGACACTGTTTTAAATTCACATTTATGATTTAGCTGTGTACATGTCATCCAAATGTGTACAAAACACAAAAGTCACAAGAAGTCAAACCTTTTTTGTCAAGGCTTTGGCTACCATTTGCTTTCATAATACATACAGGTAAGCAGAAAACCTGTAAAACTTTGAGCTGTATGAAAGCTATCACGCAGAAAAGAAACTCCCAATTCTGCCACAATTAGTAGCAATATAATTGGAATTCTTAAAGAATTAAGTCCACTGTAAATCAATATAAAGTTTGTCTAACACTGAACTGTTAGGAAGTGATTAATATTACAACTCGGATATTTGTATCAGCAGCAAGCTTTCAACAAATTTCATAAAATGAAACTGTGCTAGAATTGTATAATACAATCACTGTCTCAGTACTGTTAGTACGAAGTAATACGTTTTTGGTTCTAATTAAGACAGAAGTTTGCCCCACGCTTCCAGACAAACAAAAGTTTTCTAAGTTTGTGAAACAAGTTTCAGAACATAAGGCCATATGGAAAGAACTAATAATACTTTTTATAAATGATCAGAATTGTGAAGCTACTACAATTGCTCTACAAAGGAACACAAGAAATTATACAAATTTACATTTTTATACGACACACTGGCTGTCCCAGCAATGTTACATGTTTGTGACCTGGACAATGAGGACAAGGAATTTGAGCAAGGTATACACAACTGAAATTGAATGTTTTAGGTCAGTTAAGGGATGTACAAGAGCTGATCACGTAAAAAATAACGATACCAAAAAGGAAATGAAGATCTTCTGAATTAGTGAGGAGATAACTTAATATAGAGAAAAATTGGAAACAGCATTTATATAGGATGGACAAATGTACACACGCACACACACACACAAAATGAGCCCAACTTAAACAACTGTTACTTTAGACAAATAAATTAGTGGTGTGACAACAAGATAGCACAATACCACAACATCACTGTATTGGCAGTGGGCATATAGTTGCACAACACCGACATAACTTACCATCATAATAATGTTTGTGCCGATATACGATGACTGAGCAACCAGCTGAGCAATAGCAACAACGGCATTCAGAAATATTTCCAATATGCTGGACTTTTCCTCTTCACTTTCTGTAACAACCGCTATAAGCATAAATTAAATTACATCTGCTTCATCTGCTAATAATTATGTTGTCTCACTACATTTATTCCTAACATTATGCAATTATTAAAATTAAACAATAAAATATAACATTAAGAATATCTGCAGAAAAAAAAAAATTTCTCACGAACATTAAAAATGCGCTAAAATTCCTGCTAACAGATATTGGTCGAACAGAGAGTGTTAGAAAATTTAAGTATCTAGGGGAAATAATTCAAGAGAATGGTTTACAAAAATCTGCTATAGAAGAAATGATTTATAAAATGGAAAGACCATATGGTATAACTAAAGATATTTACAATAAAAAGTGCATATCTAAAAATGCATAAACAAGGCATTACAGTACAGTAGTGAGGCCAGAATGCCTATATGCAAAGTGAATGTCTAGCAATGAATTATAATTTAGACAAACTAGAAATATTGGAAAGCCGAATTGTTAGGAAAATATTAGGCAGATGAAAAACTTCAGAAGGTTGGAAATCAAGAAGTAATGATCAAATATATCAAAGTATAGAAAATATAACAGAAACAGTGAGAAAAAGAAGACTAGCATTTTCAGACATTTATATAGAATGGATGACGACAGGTTAACAAAAGAGATCTTCAAATATCTGTGGGGAAAGAAGTCAACATCAAGTTGTATTAAAGAAGTCAAAAAGGATTTTAAAAAAATAATATAAACTCAGAAGAAGCAATTGAAAGAGAAGTTTTTCAGACAAAAGTGTTAAAAATGGAAGGAGTCCAGGGTAAGAGTGAGAAAATGGAGGTTCAGAGTGGACTGAAGACAGGAAGAAGAGACAGTGAACAGATGAAAGAACAATGGAGAAAAGGAAAAAAAACAAGGAATAAAGAACTGAAATTGGCAAGTGGTCCTCAGATGGCCGATACAATTATAAAAAAAGTATGACATCCAAGCTAAAATAAATTCTAGAAACAAAGTCTTTCCATTCTTTTACAGTGAGAGTTCTTCTGGGTTTGTTTTCTCTTGATCACAAAACTTTGTTTTATAAATATTAACATAAACTATAAAAGCAGGAAGTAATTTACTGGAAATTATGTCCATAAAAATGGTGGTTTATTCAGTAACAAACCTCTTGGTCAACTAAAAGTCATATTTTAATTGTGAATACAATTTTAAACACCCAGCTATGGTACACTATGGTACTATCACTGATCAAACACAAACTGAAGGTGGTACGTTACTACCGTAGTTTCTCAGTCTTTTAGCTACATAAAATGATAGCATTTTAATCATCCTAAACGATAAATGTTAATAAAAATGTTTATGAACTGAAATACAACTGAAATGAAATATTTTAAAAGGAACAAACAAAAAAATAGATTTCAAACATGAAACCATGTCAATGTGAAATGATATTAAAAATGACATTGGTATCAAAAATTTTTAACAAAGATACGAGACACATCATTGTTATAATATTTAACAATCAAAAAATATTCTGAACACAACAATAATTGATTACCAAATGTTAACAAATTTGAGACTGTATAAATGTATGCCACTGGGCAGCACTTTGGTATTAATGATGCAACTTGTAGTACAGTCACTAAAGCCGAAAAAAAATAGAAATTGCAAATTAAGTGGCTTCTACTAGATTTTTTGCATAAGGCTAGATAAAAAGGTAAGAAAGAATTTAAAAAAAAAAGTTTACAAAAATTCAGTCGTGGGTTTTCAAAAAAAGGGAGGGGGAAGGTACAAAAAATTCATTTTTCATGATTATCTTAAAAAATATTAAATTTATGAGAAAAATACAAATATCAAAAAGAAAGAGCATACAATTCTGCATAAAAAAGGTTATTAACATTTTTTTGTCAGGGCGATACTTTTAGTAGAAAAATTAATTCAAAGTTGGCCAAATTTTTCACAAGGTGGATTTTCACATAAAATACATGTTTATTTTTTAATAAACATAGACATACAATTTTTTCAGGAATTGAAGTTTAAAAACTCATTATTATTCATTTATGTATATATTATTATGTATAATTTTTACTTATTTATTACACATTATAATAAAAATGTTATTAAAAAATGCACTTTATAAATATATTCAAAAATAGTTTTTCTTACAATCATTGAAGATTTTGACAATAAAATAACTTTTAAAACACATTTCTTATTTATACAAATTATAAATTATTTACTTATAACTTATTATGATCTACAAAATTATTAATATATCATTTTTTTCTTCAATTTTTCGGAATTTTTCACAATTATCAAGGTGGAAATTAACTTTTTAGTACATTTATTATTTATTTATAAAATTTAATTATAACAATAATTTTTATAATGATAAATATATTTAAAAATGGATTTCTTCTCCAATTTCTTGAAAAGATTCAGAAGTCGAGTCTTCTATTTCTATTTCTCCCTCATCATACACAATATTTGAAAAATTTGTGCACCAAAATTAAATTCTTTAATAAAATTACACAAAATCAATAAACCTATAAGACCTTTAATAAACGCTAAAACCGCACCAAATTATAAAATATCAAAATTACTAACACAAATCTTAAAACATAAAATTGAACTTCCAGCAAAATACAATAGAAAAAAATAGTATCGAACACACGGAACATTCAATATCGAACTACGTTAATTCAATATCTGTATGGCACATGTACCAGCTGTCCTCGCTCTCCCTAAAATTCTTCAACTTTCAGGGTATGTTCTTTTTATGCCCATGCACGGATATAAATTCTCACTATGTAGAAGAGAAACCTCAAATATTGTAGTTTTATATACAATAGTTACATATTAATATTTTTTTTTTTTAGTTTTTAACTATTAATATTAATACGCGCAACTGACATATTTCTACATTTATTTAAATTTAACTAAATTTTTAACAATTCTTTACACCGCAGTCTTATAGAAGGACACTTTGACCAATACGTGTTCATAATTTTGTAAAAAATATTTATTTTGAAAATTTCTGTAGAAATTTTAAGTTAAGAAAATGATGTGTACTTGCGAACTCAAAAAAATTATAAATTTTAAAACTCGCTCATTTTATGCCACTAAATCAATACTAATTTTTATTATTTTTTTCAAAAACCTATATCTGTAAAGTTCATATTGTGAAGTTTTTTTTAATGTAAATATATTTGTAATAAATTGTTAATATGTTTATGCATTAATTGAAAAGAATAAAAAACAAAAAGTTATTACTTTATTTTAAGTATTTATTAATAATTTAATTATTTTCTTTTCATTTTATGTAAAAGTGCAAACATTTAGCTTTAAAATGCTTTTTGATTTTTGTCTCTATGACTATTATAACGGATTTTATTAAAATTTGTATGTCACAATGTCAGAAAAATTTAGCCTTCCCGCTCATCAGGGCGGACTCGACAATCAATTTTTTCTAATATTTCAATTCCATTAATCTCACAAAATATTGGCCTGACAAAAAAAATGACAAATAGCTTTTTTGTAGAGAATTTAATGCTCTTTAATGTTTGTAATTTGTCTTTTTTTCATAAATTTGTTATTTTTCAAGATAATTGAAAAAACTAATTTTTTGTACATTCCCCCTACTCTTTTTCAAAAAACCGCGATGGAATTTATGTAAACTTTTTTTTAAACTGTTTCTCACCTTTTTATCTAGCCTTATGCAAAAAATCTCGTAGAAGCCACTTAATTTGAATTTTTTTCCTTCAGTGACTGTACTGTTGTTTGCAAAAAAAATACCTAGTGAATAAACTTGTGTTTATTTTTAGAGTTACAGAAACTGTCATGGTCAATGAGATGCCAGATAAATGGGGATGCATGGTAGACCATGAGGGAAGTTGGCCAACAAACTTAACACTTCAGAACTTCCCCACTGGAACGAAAAACTGGGTTGTAGAATATTTATATAAAACCGTCTTCAAGATACGCTCATCAGATTAGCCTGTAATAAAAATTATTAGGCAAAGATGACAAACTAATAAACTCAATTACAGAAACTCTTTCTTACAAAACACATTTAACTACACTTTACAACTTCATTTCTTGACAAATGAGAGAAGTAAATAAACTTTTCTGACCTGAACACATTCGTTTTAAATCTCTTGATTATACCCTTACAAACCCAGTTCAAACAAAACATGAAATAAATATGAAAACAATGCGAGAAGAATTATGTTGAGACCTTGTGTTTATAACAGGCCAGAACTTATTTGTCTGCTTTACTTATTTGACTGCTATGAAAAGACAAATTTTCCAGAACAAGAATATTAAATTTATGTGAACTCAACAGCAAACGAACATTCACTTTCTTTCAGAATCTTGTAATCTGTTGCGATTTTTTAATTTTGACTAAAGTCTTTGCTACAACACAGAATAAAGTGTAAAAGTAACACATACAAAATCAGAAGTAAAACATTTATGCATAGACAAATAATTATACACATAATTATTTTAATTTGCAAACACTGAAATAAAAATACAAAGGACTCTCGCTAAGAGTAGGTAGAAAAGGTAGTGGTGGGGCAGGGGAGGATGAGGAAGAAACTTACATCTCCCTTTGCCCACGACATTCTGCACAAAATGATAATGCAATTTTCATCAACAAACCCTGTTACAAAAACGATTATGTTACAAAATTAATCATTTATGATCATATAAATTATTTAAAATTCATCATTAATCCTTTAAATTGTTTACGTGAATGTACATATCTAAATCATTATACGAAATTTTCTTATAACATTTAATTCATTAAGTGACTGTGAAATATCTCTTTGATATGACTTTTGGCAGTTGCCTTATAATACTCATATTATTATCTATGTTATTATGGGTACTGTTTGTTTACAAATGTCAACAACATTGTGAAACACATACCAGTTGTGTGCATCACTCTGGCACTCATACAAAACACACACACAAGTAAATCACTAATAATTTTATTTGTATTTTCTCATGACTGACCTACTTCTTCAGGGACATTTTCCAATTTAATGCTTTCTTCTGGAGCATCTGATATGGTAACACTGCCATGAGAATCCTGGAACAGTCCTACACTTTTTGGAGTATGACGGTACACTGATTCCCTGCCACGTATTAACTGCAAACAATATACAGATGGAAGTCAAAACATGATAAAAGGTAAGATAACAGTCTATAACTTAAATAATTATGCTATTTGTATTTACATAAATGTACATGTATGCCGTTTGTATGTATCTGTCACATATGTACCAATACTGCAAGCAATTTGTAATTTTTAGCCATACACGCACGCACGCACACAATCTCAACCAATCTAGTGCATTTTATAATAATACTACTTTTACAGCTTTATATTTCTTGATACGAAAATTTTAAATTACAATATCTTGCAAGTAAATTAAAAAAAAAAAAAACTGGCCTTATAAAGACTTCATATAAATACTAAACATTATTATGTAAATTATGTTTTTGAAGTCTTCTTCTGGTATGGACCGTGTCAAAAATGTCTTGTATGAGAATTTTCCACTCACTTAGACCTCTGTATACTCATTATAATATGAGTGAAACATCATAAAAGAAATTTTTGACGTGGTCCATACCGGAATAAATAAGACTTGAAAAATGTAATGGACACCGGCCGCGGAAGCCTACGAGAGAATACATTTTATGTAAACTTCCCTCCAGCTTTACAAAATTCTGTTGCAAATCACCGACAATCTGAATCGAAAACTTTTCAAGAAAAAAAAACCCATTAAAGGTGGCAATACTACAACACTTTGTTATATGACTAAATAATATGTTTTATAACTGAAACTTGTTATGATTCAAAATATATGCATTATGAATATTTTATATAATATATGGCAATAAAAACCTCTGCTCAACAGTCTCTAAAGGACCAAGGCATACCACCCAGCTTTTGTGTTTAGTGTGACGGTTGCACAACGCGTCACCAGCCGCTAGTTGCAGTATTCACAGCCAGGAGACGCCCCTGTTATCTCAGTCGGCTACTCAGTTCTGCCTCACGATGCTGAATGCATGCCGTACAGAGTCTCTGCCATGAACTGAGCCCAGGACCACGAGCGCATCAATCGCCTCCGCTAACCACTAGACCACCTGGAGGCTAGTATATGGCAATATACAGATAAACTGTTCAGGTTTTGTGGGTAAAATATGAAACCTCAGGTGGGATTGCAGTTTCCTTTGATTGTTGCCTGTGATTGCATTGATAAATGGCTTTTGGAGGGATCATCACTTTTCTTGCAGTGTTTCAGCACAATTCCGTGTAGCACATCTTCTGGCTGTTCAGTATTCTGTTTAGAAATGTCTGATGGCGTGAAGTCACTTTGAAACTACTTGTGTGTGTGTTGTGGATGAGGGTGATACATTTTCACTGATGCTCTACGAACACTGAGCTTGACTGTTTAATACATGATTTGGTTACACAATGTATACCTTACATTTCCTGCACATAGCATACTGTTTCGACTACCATTCTCCAAGCATGATGTGACCGAAGATTGTTATATGTTTATTTAAGCTAAAACTTGTGTTTTGTGGCAGAAACAATTGTGAGAGTCGGTGTCTCTCCATTAAAGGCGACTGCTAATGTGGACCTCTAACTCATGTTCCCAGTGTTAACAGTAACAAGGTCTGTTAAATAAACAAAGAAATATTATATTATGTGTGGGAAAAAACAGGAAAGAATTGATGGAATATATAGAGGAATTATATGATGTTCAAGCTGATCACATAAGATAAGTGCTGGAAGAAGAATTGAAATGTGATGAAGAGGACCAAGGACCAAAGATATCAAGTTGGGAAGTGGCGATTCACGAGCTTAGGGGATAGAATAACGTAATAGGGGAGCTGTGATAGAATAACGTCTGAGGCACTGACATCTTAGTAACTTGTGCAATATCAAGACGACCAATCTAGTCAACAGGATCTACAATATGGGTATTTGGCCTGACGATTTGCTCAAAATTATTCTAATTATCTTAACAAAGAAGTACAATGCTAAATAATGTAAAGATTATACAACAATCAGTTTTATCTGTCACATTACAAAGGCTGTCAAAGGTTAGTGGTAAGGATAATGGAGAGAAAAATATGGGTTTTCGACAGACTTGACTAGAATATTCTACTGAAGATTCTGAAAGATACTGGTATAGACTGGAAGGGACTAATTAGGGAGCTGTATACAAAACAGAAAGCAGCAGTAAGAGAGGTTAAATTGGAATGAAAGAGATGGAAGAGGTGTTAGACAAAGATGCTGTTTGTCAAAAACACTATTCAATATCTATACTGAAAAGTTGTTAGAGAAGGCCTTAGAAAAACCAAGAGTAATTTTACTTGGAAGAGAAAGAATGAAGACTATTAAATACATGGATGATCAAGAAGTTAAGTGGAATCAGAAAAAAGATCTACAATTTATGATGGTGTATACTGTACATGTGGGGAAAGAGTTTGGAATTAAGATAAATGCAGAAAAAACTGAACTGATGAAAACTGGCAAGAACGAAGGCTTTGTTAATATATTGTTGGAAGGAAGAACTGTGGAGCAAGTGAAGTGGTTTAAGTTTTTGGGGAGTAAAGTAGAATATCTATGGTTAAGAGAGCTTTTGAAAAGGTAAGAGAATTAGTAAAATCAATACAGATTCTGATTGAGATGAGAAAGAGATTTTCTAAATGTTATTTTTTGAAATATGAAACATGGATGCAATGAAACATGGATCATCAAAAAGAAATGAGAGAGGTACTTGAAGAGAGCTTCAAACTGTGGTTGTGGCAAAGAATGATTAAGGTGAAATAGACTGATAGAGTGAGAAAGGACGAAGTATTGAGAAGGACAGGAGAGGAAAGAAAACTGTTAAATGTAATAAGAAATAAAAACATCTTAGTTTGGGCATATATTGCATAGACACTGTCTGCAGCTAGGAACATAGAAGGAAAGGCAGTAGGAAAGAAAGAATGTGGAAAGAGAAAGATGAAATACTTGATGACATCAACAATGCAATGAGCTATACTTAGATGAAGACAAATGCACAGCATCTGGTTGAAACCTGTTGTAAACAGCTGTACTGAAGAATATATCAAAGATTTTAAAGTAATTTAAATCATAAGATACTCTTCATTGGGACACTGAACAGGCTTAAGATTACATAAAGAATTGTTCTAAAACATTGCAACAATAACAGTCCTACTCAGGGAGGTAGCTCAAACATGTGTAATGACTCAAGATAAAGCAAAACACACACACATACAAGTGTGTGCATTTTCTCAGAAGATTACTACCATAACTCAAAAACAAACATTATGAGGCTTATGGAAAATGTAAGTTTCAAACTGTATCTATATCGTAGAACTGCCTCAGACTTCTACTACAAAACAGCATATGTGTCATTGTTCTTTCAGTCTGATTTTGTTGCTTCTACCAGGACACTAAAGTTGTACTGCAGACATGTTTTGCCACAAGTCTAAAACTTACATTGATGCAAAATTTAACATTTGATCTTGTTAATCTGTTCAGTTACACACTTCAAAATTTGTATATTACTTTTAAATTTTTATTCCAGTACTTGTTGTCCTAATTATGTAAGTTCCTAATTTACAATACTCTTATCCTCAAAACTAAAAATTATAAACAACTGTTGACTATGACTAATAAATTCCTAGTTTTAGCTGCCATATATGGAACAAAACCAAAATCCATAAGACACAACAATGACAACTGAAAAATCATCCTTTTCTTGTGTGGTTCTGGAAGCCAATAAATAATGATGTATGGCTGAGTTTTTCCATACATTAGAGCCAAAACATCATACATGTTATTTAAATAATTTTCTCAGAATTCTGCAAAGACTGATTAAAATTTTGTTTTCCATTTCTCATACATATTTCTGAGTTATGGGAGTATTCTTCTAAAAAGCAATAACATATATAAATCACTATATATAATATATATATTATATATACAATATTATATATTATATATATTATGTATTATATATATATAATAAACAATATAATTTTTATTTTGAATACACACGTCTTGCTAAGCTCCATATTTGCAAATCATCAAAAGTAGACATTTATCATCAAACGTATCATTATAAAAACAGTGTCACTAACTTAAATATATCATTGCAACACAGAACATAATTATTTTAGATAACAAATTTTATCTCACTGCCTGAACCAGTTTTCGCTCATTATGAGTTTCTCCAGAGGCTGCCGCTAGGAGCCGTTCTGTTTTTTGTGATGTCTTTCAGAAGATCATTTTTGTGTGTGTGTGTGTGTGTGTATGTGTGTGTGTGTGTGTGTGTGTTTAAATAGTATGTGTGGTTTAAACTGTGTCAGTTCATTTTGTATGTTATTTCTATGAATTTTGCTTTTCTATGAATGAACAGACAATGTAATTCACACATACTATTTTAACATATCACAGCACACACACAATACAATGATGCCATCGCCAAGAACAGGACAGACAGTGCTCACAGCGGCAGTCTCTGATGAAGCTCAAACTGGTTCAGGCAGTGAGGTAAATACTGTTACGCCATTACGCAACATTCTGGTACATTGGAGAACGATCCCGCAGCTGTAATGCGTATGTGACGCTTGACATGCAAGGCAGTATTACATAATGCAGAACGTCTTGTGCGTTCGATGGTGTCGTTCTAGAATCGTCTTGACTAGCCCAGTGGTGTGTTTCTGCCAAGGCCGCGCTGAAGTATTCTCTAGAATTTTCACGTGTTTTTAAAGACACGTATCATGGAATATGCTGGAATCTCAGCAGGGTAAAAATACGAGACTTCAACAGCACTTAGCTAGTTATTGTCGGGCGATTTACACAGTGTGGTTCGAAGTATTGTGGCAAAGTGTTATGTGTTTTATAACTGTGTGAGAAAATTGTAATACAATTGTGTTTTATACTCATTGACATTATTATTGTGTGTGAACAATTTTTATTTGATTTGTTGTAAGAGACGATCTTGTTGATTGGAAACTGATTAATTGCGATAATTAAAGCTGGTGATTAGTGACTTAATTGGTGTTTTGTATTTTTTTTTCCGCTGTACCATACGACAATCACTTGACCGTCATAAAAATATTGAAAACATTTTGTATCTAAAGTAATTGTGTTACATGTCGCAATAATATATGTTAGTGCTAACACTCAGACACATCATGGACAACAAAATCCAAGAAAAAACAGTGTAGTTTTATATTTAATCCAGTGGGCCATAATATTTCAACTACCTCTTTTGGATGTGTTATGGAATTAGTTAAAATAAAAAGTTCTATATAGGAAAGCAGGAAGGTTATAATGTTTGTTTTTAACATATTATTAACATGGATATACTGTAGGGTATATACTTCCGTTCTGAAGTATTAAAAATGATGTGCCAGCTGTTCCTCTTCACAGACATATATATTTTATGCTGAACATTTTTTTATCTGTACATACCATTACATGTAGCTATCCATACATATTTTGTATTCAAATCAATTTCTACTATTTTATTGCACGTGACATTTCTTTTATTTACTTTATTTACTAGTTGATGTAGAAATCTTGACTGACTAGATTTCAGGATAACATTTCGGAGTCCTCCAATGTTACTTTTAAAAACTAATACATATATAAAGAAACAGTAGCTATAGATTTTTAAAATTTTACAAAATGGACAACAATTATATTGAATTACTAGAAGAATCTGGTATTCTTCACACATAGAAGATAGAGCACAACTATGATAGAGCAAATAACTATGTGCACAAGTGCAGAAGTGACTCTGTAACATAAGCATCTGTGAATCTCGAAAGAAATACAACACTATTTGGGTAGTATACAAACAATGCAACTGACGTTAAGCAGATGTTAGTAAGAAAAGCTCATACTGAGCTGGTTTTGTTTCTGACCAATATAAAATGATCATTAAAACTAACATTAGAATATTTAATAATATATATATATACTTTCACTAATGAACTTACTGTTGTCACTTCCCAAACGTTTCGAGATGTTGTTTCTCTTCTTCAGTGGGTTTAATACTGACTGTCGATTACAGAATAACCGTTACGGAAAAATGGTGTGTGTGGTGGGGGTTGATGGTGGGAAGGGATTGGCGTTTAGGTTTGAATTATGTGTGTGGATCAGTGTGTCAAATAGTGTATGTGATTTATAATGTATTTGTTCATTTAATATGTTGTTTGGTTGTAGTGTGTGATATCTGTATATTTCAAATTGTTCAGCTGTGTTTAGTTTTCTACTTTTAGGTAAGTAGTGTAATATTTCCATGTTGTGTTCTATGTTTGTGTAACTGTGGTTTTCGTTATGTAAATGTGTGGCAAATGTGGAATGTATGTAGTTTGTGGTGAGGGCTTTTAAATGTTCAGAAAACCTGGAAGAAAAAGATCTTCCCGTCTGGCCGATGTAGAATTGTTGGCAATCATTACAATTTAATTTATAAACCCCTGTTTTGCTGTGTGTCAATGTCTTTGTTAGTATTGTTTTCTAATTGTGTTGTTGGTTCTGTAGGCTACTTTATAATTTTGTTTCCTAAATGTGTTTGCAATTTTATGTGTATTGGAATTGTAGTATGTAAGTGTTATGTATTTACTGGGTTGTGTGCTGTTGGTCAGATGTGTTTTACTTTTTGTGTTGAGGATTCGTTTGTGTAGTTTATTTATTAATTCGGGGTTGTATCCATTTTTGACTGCTATGTATTTAATTGTGTTTAATTCATCTTGGTAGTCATGTGTGTTTAGGGGTATTGACATGAGCCTATGGAGCATGTAGTTGAAAGCTGCATGTTTGTGTTGAGTTGGGTGGTTGGATGTGTTGTGTATGACCATGTCTGATGTGGTGGGTTTTCTGTATATTTTGTATGTGTGTGTGTTGTTTGTTTTGGTGATTGTAAGGTCTAAAAAGTTTATGCTGTTATTTAATTCTATTTCAAGTGTGAATTTTAATTTATGGTGTATAGTGTTAATGTATTTGTGGAAATTTTCTATTTGTCTTTTGTTGCCGTTGTAAAGGAGTAAAATGTCGTCAACATACCTGTGCCAATATATTATTTTATCGGTGTATTTGTTGTTGTTCAGTATGTGTTTCTGTTCTATGGTGTGTATGAATATTTCTGCTAGCATACCTGATATAGGGGAGCCCATGGGTAGTCCATCTGTTTGTGTGTAATACATGCTATTGTGTGTGAAATAATTTTGATCTGTGATAATTTTAGTTAGATGGATGATCTCATTTATGTGTGTTTCGGGTGTGTTATTTATTTTTAGTAATGTTCCCATAAAAGAAACCATAATTACATTAGAACAATTACTAAAAATAAATAACACACCCGAAACACACATAAATGAGATCATCCATCTAACTAAAATTATCACAGATCAAAATTATTTCACACACAATAGCATGTATTACACACAAACAGATGGACTACCCATGGGCTCCCCTATATCAGGTATGCTAGCAGAAATATTCATACACACCATAGAACAGAAACACATACTGAACAACAACAAATACACCGATAAAATAATATATTGGCACAGGTATGTTGACGACATTTTACTCCTTTACAACGGCAACAAAAGACAAATAGAAAATTTCCACAAATACATTAACACTATACACCATAAATTAAAATTCACACTTGAAATAGAATTAAATAACAGCATAAACTTTTTAGACCTTACAATCACCAAAACAAACAACACACACACATACAAAATATACAGAAAACCCACCACATCAGACATGGTCATACACAACACATCCAACCACCCAACTCAACACAAACATGCAGCTTTCAACTACATGCTCCATAGGCTCATGTCAATACCCCTAAACACACATGACTACCAAGATGAATTAAACACAATTAAATACATAGCAGTCAAAAATGGATACAACCCCGAATTAATAAATAAACTACACAAACGAATCCTCAACACAAAAAGTAAAACACATCTGACCAACAGCACACAACCCAGTAAATACATAACACTTACATACTACAATTCCAATACACATAAAATTGCAAACACATTTAGGAAACAAAATTATAAAGTAGCCTACAGAACCAACAACACCATTAGAAAACACATAAACAATACTAACAAAGACATTGACACATACAGCAAAACAGGGGTTTATAAATTAAATTGTAATGATTGCCAACAATTCTACATCGGCCAGACGGGAAGATCTTTTTCTTCCAGGTTTTCTGAACATTTAAAAGCCCTCACCACAAACTACATACATTCCACATTTGCCACACATTTATATAACGAAAACCACAGTTACACAAACATAGAACACAACATGGAAATATTACACTACTTACCTAAAAGTAGAAAACTAAACACAGCTGAACAATTTGAAATATACAGATATCACACACTACAACCAAACAACATATTAAATGAACAAATACATTACAAATCACATACACTATTTGACACACTGATCCACACACATAATTCAAACCTAAACGCCAATCCCTTCCCACCATCAACCCCCACCACACACACCATTTTTCCGTAACGGTTATTCTGTAATCAACAGTCAGTATTAAACCCACTGAAGATGAGAAACAACATCTCGAAACGTTTGGGAAGTGACAACAGTAAGTTCATTAGTGAAAGTATATATATATTATTAAATTAATAAAGTGAATGAAGAGGATGCAACAACAAGATAATTAGAATATTAATCAACACAACAATATGTACATGTGAATTCAGGACTTATATGAAAATAAAAACAACAATAATTTTAAAAACATCTGCAGTAGTCTGGAATCCACCCCATTTCTCAGTTTGCTGAACAATTATCAGAGCATTTAAAAGAAACAACATATCTTTGATTCAACTAATATCCCAGGAAATTCATCAGTATTCTAATGAAAAAACTCATTATAACTTGCCAAAGTTAAGATCTCATATACATGTACATTTTCTAGAATTATGATAATTATGGAAAAAGTCAAAAACACTATGGCAACTGAGAACAATGCAAACTAAGATAAAGAATAAACTTTACTATGTATAATTCTTAAGTCAGAGCAGGAATACAGTCAACTGTCAAATTTCTGATACAAGGTGTATCATAAACGGGGTGTCTTGACTACACATATTCAGATTCTATGCATCAGAATAAGAAAAAAATTCCTATAAACATAGATCTGAAAACATCTCTTTTTCTGTCTGGCCACCATTTTGTGTTTTTTAAGGAAAACTTTATATCTCATGAAAAGACTGAGCTATCTTAATAAAATTTGGTACACATGTTTATGTTTATATTTATATTATTTAATAAATAAAACAAAAATCATGATTATTTTGTAATCTCAAATTAAGTGGCAGCCACTTTCATTTTTTTATCACTAATAGTTCTGTAAATTTTAATGTTATCAAATGATTGTTTATTACATAAAATGTTAAGTCTCTTATTATAAACACGTCTCCTTGTTTTGTTCAAATCTGTTCACTAATAACAGAGTTATGGTGGAGTTATAAATCACTATTAATGAGTTAATATAGAAAAAATAGTAAACAAATTTTCCCTACTCTGGAGGAATCAAAAATCCGATAGAAAAAAAAATATTGAGTAGTCAGAATTCGTGGATAGACTGTTTCCTGCCTATCCTAACTCAGTCTATCTGCTGCCTAACTCTATTAGTTGTTGACCGATTGTAACAAACACGATGTCATTGTATTCACAACACTAGGCTTAACAGTTTATGTAATAAACTATAACCAGACACAATTTAAATTTACAGAGCTATTAGTCAGAGATGAAAAAATAAAAGTGGCTGGTATTTTGAAATTTGAGATCACAACATAATCATAATTTTTTTAATTACATTAACATAAACAAGTGCACCAAATGTTATTAAAATATCTCAATCCCTTCTTGAGATGTAAAGTTTTCCTTAAAAAACACAAAATGATGGCCAGACAGAGAACAAGATGTTTCCAGACCTATGTTTATAGGAACTTTTTTTCTTATATTGATGCAGAGAATCTGAATATGTATAGTGCACTCTGTACCTTTTACATTACACTCTGTACAATATTTGTACACACATATTATAAGGAAAACGGAAGATGGATATATATAAGAACAAGTAAAGAGATACATAATATTAATAAGGAGACATAATTAAATGTAATGGTAAAAGCAAGAAAATTTGGTGGCTAGAGCACACAGAAACCATGACAAAGGAAATAACATATGTTCTATAGCAGAGTAAAGAAAGATAAAGGGAGGCCTTGAGAAAAAGTTGGTGACATTCTAGACTTGAAAAAATAAGTTATGAATTAAAAAAGTAACACCAAGGGCAGAGAATTATAAGAAAGAATTACAAAAGTCTAGACCTAGATGGCCTGTTACAAGTTGAAAAACCCTGTAAACTCTCAGACATCTAAATGTATTTAAAACAAAAAATATGTATATTTTTTCAATGGATTCATTCATATTCATGTTATTTACCTAGTTTGGAACACATACACTCAAAATAACCTACATATGTTTATAGGAACAATATTTTTAACATACTTGTCTTATGAAAGTAGATTTGTGGTTTTCCTTATATACTAAACACAGCTTTTCTTTTGATATGTTTTTGGAATATACATCAACAAACAATTTATAGTAGAATGTGTTTTACACATCCACAATTCCACCACAAATGTCTCCAAAACACATTGTTTACAACAGATATTAAGGCCTATCATGACAATCGTAAAATATTTAGTTCTATAGTTTGACCACCACTCACTAAATCACCATAATTTAGTGAAGGTGTATAAATTAAAATGAATGAAACAAATTTATAAAATTATTTTATAATTATCTAATGTTTTGAAATTAAAGTTGGAATTGCATTTCCTGAGGTAATATGTTTCATTATTATATCTGTGTATGCTAGGGTAAATGGAGCTTGCAGCACCAACACAAATGTCACCAACGTAACACACAAATTCACTATTTCCCTAAAATGCCACAATTCTGGTGAAGACAAAACACATTAGCACTAGAAAAATGCACATTAAAACTTGTGGCACACACAATATCTGAGTTTATACATTATTAATTTGTTAAAAATGTACATTTTTTTGTAAAAAATCATCCTCTCTTAAAGGAATTAAAAATGACTTTTTCGAGTGAAACTATTATTATTTTAATGTGCCTCTGTGAACAAGCCATGCCATGCTTCTTTATACCTGAGACAGCTTTGTAAAAAGCAACATCTCTAGCTGTACATATTTCTTAAAGCGCACATATAAAGCACAATTAATACACTACAAATGTGGTCATACATGTAGATTACTCAACATCATATCTGTTTTATATTTGTCACTCAACTCAGTAACAACTTACACCTATGTTGACATAAGAACATGCTGGACATCATACATGAAGATCTGACTTACTGCCTTTGCACAGTATCCATCAATATCAAATCATCATTTATTGCGCACAGATCATGAGCTTTTTTCTGTAAGCATCTCTCATAGTAACAAAAATACTCAAAATACACCTGTTCCTTCACCAGCAAGTATAAATTTTGCAGTGTGTCCCGCCTGCATGGATAATTTTGCACATTAAATACAAAACAGCAATATATTTTTATTTAGCCTTTTTTTTCAGTAAGCTTTGAAATCACAGTATTATATATAATGGTAATATTCAAACATGATTTACTTGAATAGCAGACAATGTAATGTACACAAACTGTTTACCAACTAAATACAATTATTAAATTTAATATATTATGAAAAACACAAATACAGTATGACCCCATTTATCCGGGGTTTACTTAACCGGAACCCAGGTTAACCGCAACGATTTTCGTATAAAAAAAAAATAAAAAACATCGTCTAAATCAGTTAATAGTACGAGAAAAGCCGCACAGTCTAGGGTCTTGGAGCAGCGGGTGGAAGGGCCGACTGGACGGAGGCATTGTTACTAGGGTGTGACATGCCGTGCCACTTTCACCATTCATTGTCTGCCAGCCTGTCTGTCTACCCCTCGCCAGGCAGTGTCTTTACAGCTTTAGTTTGATGCGTTTCGCGGCAGTGTTGTTTTGAGTTTTGCAAATTAATTTTTATTTAGTGTCTTACTAGCGATTTATTGTTAGTGTTTTCATGTTAGGACTACTGTAGATAGAGTGTTTTAAAGTGTAAATTAGTGTGTAAATAAACATTTTTAGTGTCTTTCACTGAAAATTTCAAAAAGCGTATAAGCTGTCATTGTGTGTACAGTAATTTTTAGTCTGCAATGTCTGGGAAAAGGAAACGGAATGTTGTTGAAATAAAGGACAAGCTAGAAGCTATACGACAAGTGGAGAGTGGTATATTATTACGGTGTGTTGCAGCAAACTTTAATGTGGGAGTTTCAACAGTTGGGGATTGGATAAAAAACAAAGACAAACTTTTGAAACATTCTTCAAAAATTCCCAACCATAAAACAATGAAAACTTCTGACTTTGAAAAGGTGAATGAAGCATTATTCTTGTGGTTTACGCAGCAGAGAGTAAAGGGCGTGCCTATTTCTGGCCCTGTACTCCAGGAAAAAGCCAGAATGCTAGCTGGAATGCTAGGAGAAGAAGGTGAAAACTTTTTGGCAAGCAAAGGATGGCTTGACAGGTTTAAAAATCGTTATGGTATTCGTCAGCTTAGTTTATGTGGGGAAAAAATGTCTGCTGACCAGGACGCTGTCGACGTCTTTAAAACGGAATTCGAAGAGATGGTAGAAGGGTACACAATGGATCAGTTATTTAATGCCGATGAAACCAGGTTAAATTTTAAGATGCTACCAAAAAAGTCTCTGGCTTGTGTTAGTGAGATTTCGGCACCAGGACACAAAATGCAAAAGGAAAGAATTACAGTCCTTACAGCAGCGAACGCATCGGGTTCGTTTAGGCTCCCACTAATGTGTATCGGGAAGTCTCATAAGCCAAGAGCTTTAAAAAACATCGCACCTAACACCCTACCAGTTTACTACAAGGCACAAAAGAATGCATGGATGTCATCAGAACTTTTCGAATTGTGGTTTCATAAACAGTTTGTTCCAAAGGTCAAGAAATTTTTAAAAGACAATGATTTACCTATGAAAGCCATTTTGTTTATCGACAATGCACCTCCTCACCCTGGAACTTTGAAAGATGGTGAAATAAAAGTCGAATTATTGCCACCAAATGTCACAAGTTTAGTTCAACCTATGGACCAAGGAGTGATTGAAACATTTAAACGTCACTATCGAGGTGTTTTGCTACGACATATTTTGCATGAAAGTGCGAATAACAACTTGACACTAACGGAAGCTTTGAAACTAGTGACAATGAAGGACGTCGTGTATTGGTGTGCACAATCTTGGGAAAAAGTCAAATCAACAACTTTGAGAAAAGCTTGGAATAAAATTACAGATGGAATAACATCCATAGACGACTATGAAGAGGAAGATTTTGAAAACCTGTCAGCCTTAATAAAAAAAGTGCCAGGTTGTGAGGATATTGAAGAAGAAGAAGCATTACAATGGGTACAAGCAGACGACATTGAGCTTGAGCTGACCGAAGAAGAGATCGTCGAAATGATCCAGGAACCAGAGCCTCGTGAAGCAGACGACACCGACAACGAACCTTCTGTCAGCCTAGTAAAAGCAGACGACGCATTCAAAGCATTTGAGGTAAGACATTGTTACTAAAATCGCGCACGGCCCAATTCATCTTAATGTTTAATGTAAAAGGCAGCAGTTACAGAGCACATGTTGTTTCAGGTTGCTCTTCAATTTGTGGAACAGTCACTTGACGCAACACCTGCTGACGTGCTGCTAATAAAACGGTGGAGGGACAAAGCTGCTCTAAAACGATGTAACGAAAAAACACAAAGAAAAATTCAGGACTTTTTCAAGAAATAAGTTGAAAAAAAATGTTTGAATTGTAGTACTGTACTGTATATAAATTTAATACTGTACTGTATTTAGTTAGTAAACAACAATTTTTATGAATGTAAATACTGTATAGGCTATTCATTTGAGGTAGTGTTACCGACACTGTCTTCCATGCGTTAGTGTGTGTATAGCACACCTGCCTAATTTTGAGAGCACTCGACATTTTTTGTTTCCTAGTCAACTGTTTTCAAAACTGTCGAGTACGTAGTTATCGTGATTGTTTAGTGTTCTTAACTGCATATGGGTGCTTCACTGTGCTAAAAACAGCTTGACAAGTCCATACATCCTGTCGATGAGAACACTTGACAATCTTTCTACAGTGTATGTGAATTGTCGTTTCACAATGACAAACGTCCAAGACTATTACAAATTTCACTCTCGCACTCGTGTTTACTGATTTAATGGCCAATAATATCGATTTGTTGGATGGCTAGAATTCGACCCGTTACAAGTGGGCGTGTTTCATGTTTTGTGGTCGTAAGTGTGGCCGGTCGTAAGTCGACGACTACCTGTAGTTTCATTATTAAGAACATTTATTTATTTGTACTGTAGTTTAATTCTACCCGCAATCCAATGTATATAAGGTAGCATTGGTTAACCGGAAAAATTGATTATCCGGAACACCGCCGCCCCCTTTATTCCGGATAAACGAGGTTCTACTGTATGTCCAGCTTGATCAAAACTTAAAATTGTTATTATTTTATTTTAAAACAATAAACTGTTTCAAAAACTAAAGGCACAGAATGTAAATATTCTAGCACGACTAACCAGACCATGTGCTGCTAAAACAAACAAGACTGACAAACAAACTTACTAAGATTTGCTCAATTCAGTGTTAATTGGGTTTGTATATTTTGTGAGCATGTGAGTGAAATACTGGTGATGTGGACAGGTGTATGATGAAGTAGAAGGTATTTGTGTGATAAAGCTATTTCATTAAATTGCTTATTGCTTACTTTTTTACTTAGTTTTTGGTTGCTTCATATGCTCATACCTCTTAAATCATAAAGATTTGCACAATTCTTTACTCACAAAGGCAAACACATTAAGATATTTATCATCCCCTTTATTTGCTAGGTCATCACTGCATCTCTTGATGACCAAATGCCTCTCCAATGGTCATGAGTGCTTGAGGGGTAATGAAGGATGGGAAAGACGTTGGCAACTGGTGACACTTTGCTATCAACCTTATTAACTATCATTCTAATATTTGTAATTAATTCATTCCCACCATTTTAGCGAAAACATATCCCAGTTGACAAGTGAACAAGAGGAAATGTTTACAAGATGCATCGACAATAAATCAGACTTGTGATCCAGCAATGGAACTCGAATATACTTGTGGTATACACAATTATACGCAATATTACAAACTTCATGTTCAGTTGTGGATTGTTGGCTCAGTACAGCATGATCCTGAATAATCTAAATTTATGCCCACAGTTATAATTATAGAACATAACATATCTACGTAAAAATAAAATTAGTAACAATACATACAGGTGTAGTTTCTGTTAATGCAGAATGAGTAGAAGATTCCACAATTTGTTTTAACTGACCCTAAAAAACAAAAAATAAAAAGCCAAAAGAGTAAAGAAATTAATGCCAAACACCAAAGGAAACATTACTAAAGTAAACAAATTAATTGCTACTCAATTAACAAGCAATATATGAGGCATGCAGGCATGATGCACATGTCCCCTCATCAGCCACAGCAGCAACAGTGAACAGTGCCATCTGCAAAACTGTTTACACGATATAACGAAACTGATGATACCATATAACAAATCTGCAAAGAATTATATATGCTGAGATGAATACACAAGCCTGACCTTGAGGTTGTTAAAATCAATCATAACTATAATTAAATGGAAATTCTGCTGTTCACAATAAAATAATAACACTCTTCCTCAATCTGCCAAAACTGTTTGGACAGTACCAATGTAAAATAGATAAACTGTCATATTTCACACAGTTTTGAGGTCACAACGATGACTGTTTCAAGTACTTATTAGACAAATTCCACCTATTTGTTAACAATATTATTATTTATTAATCCAATTGAAAATAGAAGAAAAATTATTTTATCACCATATTGAAAAAATTTATGAAATCGAATGTAATCCCATTCATCCAACTACCCATCCACATTCAGGTTAAGCTTGTTAATCATCCCAGCCAGGCATATCAAGAAGTAAATATGCTGTACTATACACTCAGATACACAGGAATATAAAAACGTGAAAAGGCACAACATTAAAACTGTCCAATGTTTGGTTTGTATTCCAATAATTTTCCCAAATCATTCTTTTCACAACAGTACAATAAGAAGTGTACTGAAGATATGTAATATCAAAATTATTCTGCCGATTTCATTTTTTTTTTTTTATGAAATATAAATTATCTTTCGATTTGTAAAATCACAGGATAAACTGACATAATACATTACTTTATAATGGTATTCCTGTATTCTGTAAATGTGATATGCTATTACATAAGGTAATGCACTACAGATTACAAAGAAGAAAATCATGTAAGAATATCCAAACTTACCACATTTTGCAAGGCACAAAATACTGTACATTAATAGAAAATCCCTGTTCATCCCACTACAAAATCAAATTTTAGCTTCATCAACCAGCTGTACAATTTCCATTAGTAATCTCCACTTACGATGACCTTCACTGTCCTCCCATCATGCCTGCAGGTTTCCCCCTAGTCTACTTCCTACTATCCCTCAGTGCAGAATAACAAATAAATGTGCACACAAAGAGAATGGGTAGGCAATAATTTAACACTAATTCCCACAACTTGTACGTGGAATTTAAGAAACTGAGAATTTGGTCAGTTTAACACGTGAAGTTTGGTATTTAAACAGATCAAAGGATGGAAATTGTATTACAACTTTACAAACTAACAACTAAGACAAATTATTTAAACAGATTAAAGAATGGAAACTGTACTACAACTTTACAAACTAATAATTAAGACATTGTAACTGCAACAAATCAAGTCAACTCCTTTTTCAGGTTGAGTACTCAGTACTGCTTGAGGCATGTAGCAGACACACTAGACCAGAGAATGCTATTAGAAAGGAAAGCTCATGGATAAACAACAGTATAAGTCCAAGAAACAATTCTTGGATCAAGTGAATTTTATTTAAACAAAGAGGAGTCATCAATAAGATCTCATGGCGTCTGCATCCACCAGCAACCAGCAGCCAAATTGAGGTTGTAAGAAGAATTATAACTAATTATTATTTGTTTTTTATTTACTATTACTTAACATTCTGTATAATTGTCTACTTATTTATCCGTTTCTATTTTTATCATTATTTCACATCCAGCAATATCATTTCTGTTCTCATATTGGACACCTAATCTTCTCCCCTTAAAAAGTAGATAATGTTCATAGATCAATAGTGGAATGTGTAAATTATTAATTCTTTCCAGAAGGTTTTCACACTATTTCTATATAACTGGACTATATGTTAAGTAATAATTAACCTCTGAATGCTGAATACTTAACCTCCTTTATTATACACATGTTTTAAAAGCTATATAATATGAACATTTCTTTAAAACTGTTCACATTTGTATGTTTTAATTTTGTTTGAAGATTTCTTAGACTGAAGTGTATTGTGCTGATCAGAACTGTTTCCAGTTTGGTGCAAATATTGGAACTATACTTTGAAATCTTTTCCCCTGTATATAGCCTGCATAATCATATTTCACATGAGACTAGCTTGTAACGGATGCAGGCTAAGTGATGTACAGTGAAATCTCTCTCAGTGGCCACCTCCCTTCAACGACTGCCTCTGGAGACAAGTAGTATTTCTGAGAATGTAAATATATCAATAAATGTTGTATTACATATTATTCATTGACACAACCACTCTATCCCAACCTGGACCATCAAAATTCTTAATAAGGCACCCACCTGTTGCCTTGTACTGGATCCACTATGTTGTATCTTGTCTGGTACACAGTAGGTTTACTATAATTTATTACTCGCTATAGGCTAGTTGTCAAATTCATAAATAAAATAACAATGTTATACTGAAACTCTAAAAACGTTATTGCTACAACTGTACAGCCAATAGAATCATTCTTTACGTTCCGCCATGTGTCCTCTGTTTTTCTTTACATACATTTTTACTTTTAACACTTTGACGCCAATGGACCGAGAATGCCAATGGAAGTCAATTGATGTCCTGAAGTTTCAATGTGTTTTGTATGATTCCATATATATATATATATATATATATATATATATATATATATATTTCAATCACTTTCTGCTACAGTCCATTTCTTGATGTATATAATACATTTAATATTTTGTAAATATGTATAATATATAATATGTATAAATATTAAATGTTATATATATATATATATACTAGGGGAATACCCGTGCTTCGCTACGGAGTTTCACGTTGTACGTAATGAAAATGTTAGTTTAATTAATAAAGTTCAATTAAAGTAGGTTTCTTAAAAATAAATAGCTGTTGCCCACGACTTCGTTCGCGTGGTCTTCAGTTTAATGCGATAATATATTTATAACAGAATCTATTCTATTGGGTTGCCATAGTAACCAAATCTAATAGTTTGGGGGACCCCAAAGGACCCCCCAGAGGATCGTATCGAAAAAACACCTGTCCTATGTTGGTTCTCCCGTTGCGTAAAATATTTGGGCCAAGTTTGGTTGAAATCGGTCTAATAGTTTAGGAAGAGATGTGCAAGACCCCAAAGGACCCCCCAAAGGATTGTATCGAAAAAAACACTTGTCCTATGTTGGTTCTCCCGTTGCGTAAAATATTTGTGCCAAGTTTGGTTGAAATCGGTCCAGTGGTTTAGGAGGAGATGTGGAAGACCCCAAAGGACCCCCCGAAGGATCATATCGAAAAAACATATCCTATGTTGGTTCACCCGTTGCGTAAAATATTTGTGCCAAGTTTGGTTGAAATCGGTCCAGTGGTTTAGGAGAAGATGTGGAAGACCCCAAAGGACCCCATCGGAAAAACACCTATCCTATGTTGGTTCTCCCTTTGCGTAAAATATTTGTGCCAAGTTTGGTTGAAATCGGTACAGTGGTTTAGGAGAAGATGTGGAAGACCCCAAAGAACCCCCAAAAGGACCCCATCGAAAAAACACCTATCCTATGTTGGTTCTCCCTTTGCGTAAAATATTTGTGCCAAGTTTGGTTGAAATCGGTACAGTGGTTTAGGAGAAGATGTGGAAGACCCCAAAGAACCCCCAAAAGGACCCCATCGAAATAACACCTATCCTATGTTGGTTCTCCCTTTGCGTAAAATATTTGTGCCAAGTTTGGTTGAAATCGGTACAGTGGTTTAGGAGGAGATGTGGAAGACCCCAAAGAACCCCCCAAAGGACCCCATTGAAAAAACACCACTAATTCAGAAACCTTCGCGGGCGTGCGCACAACAACTCACCGAAGTTTCATTGCAATCCGATGAATGGTATAGGAACGCATACGGGACAAACAAAGAAACATTCATTTTTATATATAATTTCCTGGAACCCGATCGCAGCGCCACCTACCGGGTCCAATTGTGAATCTAAACCATCCAGGGACCCACTCAAACACACACACAAAATTTCATCAAAATCGGTCCAGCCGTCTAGGAGGAGTTCAGTGACATACACACGCACACACGAAATATATATATAAAGATATATATATATATATAAAGACGTCCTTGGAGCTGTTTTGAAATGATGTCAGGCCTTGTAGTAGAGGCTGTCAACGATAGAGAAGCTAGAGAAGCGTATGCGCAGTGAAACACGAGAGTGGAGTATTGTTGTCTACCCCCAGTATTGTTGTAGTCTACCCCTACCAGTATTGTTGTCTACCCCTACCTTTCTCCCTACCGGCGCAAACTGAGCTTCTCTAACATTGACAATCTCTACCCAAATCATCCGCTAGATCGCATATGCGTTCACTTTCATAGGTATAGTTGACATGAAACAGCATGGGGCAAACTGTTATGTTAGTTGGCTAAACACCTCTTACATGTCAAAATGTCACACAAGCGTTTCTTCTAAAAAAATGGCAAAAGTACACCTTCATAAACCAATATATATTATAAACATTATGTAATGTACTGTTTAATCCATTTCTAACAAGTAAAAATAAAATTACAAGTTTCTAGTAACAACATGAGTTTTTTTTCTTACAAAAACACCACTTTTTTGAAAAGCAATTTCAGGGAAAATAATCAACACAATGACATACAGTACAACCATTTTAAAGAAGACACTTAGATCTTCATAAAAACATAGGTAGCATAATTTTTTACCATATAGTTTAAAAGATACAACATTTTAAATATATGCAAAAATGGCCCGGCATGGGCAAAGGACCACTATGTTAAGGGCCCGGCATCAAAGTGTTAGTATATCTACAAAAACAATGTGTCCTTGAAAACATTAAATTTAGAAACACGTTTAAATGTTATTGAAGATGCTGCTTGTGGTCTATTGGAAAGGAAATTAGCTGACAAGAACAAGTGTGGTAAAAGTCAGATTCACAAGACTTTTAAAAGGAAAAGAAGCAATAAAACAAAAGTAGTTAGAAAAACACAAAAATATGAAACAGCAAATTTTCAGCCATACAAAGAAATAAACAACTTAACTTTGTTTTTGTTTGAGGGTGCACATGCATGAAAATTGCCAATCAGTAGTAAAATTCTGCAAGTCACAGCTACACGTTTTGCACAACTTCAAATTGATAAACTTCAATTGAAGGTTTACAAAACTTCTGCTGGCAAAAATGTCACTATGTCCAAGTGTTTTAAATATGCCAATATGAATGGTAGCCATATTTTCACTGATTGGATTGAAAATTTTAATTCAAAAATGAAAAATGAAAGTGGTGCTGATTCTGGGCAATGCTCCATGCCACCCCAAGATGTCAACAAGTAATTTTAATTCATTGTTTCTACCAGCCAAAACAACCTGTAAATCACAACGTTCAGATTTGGGAATAATACAGTCATTTAAGCTCTGCTATCGGGATCATATAATGACTACTCTAACTGCACTTACTGATTCAGTAGACAATCTAGATGAACTTGTTAAGAAAATTTCTTTGTGGATGCAGTGAAATACGTAAAGGAACCATGGATCAACATGGGTGAGAATACAGTAAAAAAGTGTTAATTATGTGTTGTTGTTTGTAGAAAGCACAGTAGAGAATGTATAGCTTAAAAATAAACTCGTAGAGCTAGGTCAACAGTTGGTATTGACATTAATGTGAGTGAGATTTAATGAAGACAAAGTCTTTGAAGATGAAGACCACTAGGAAAAGGGGATTCTAGAAATGCACAACAATGCCTGTTTGTTCAGTAGTGAACTGTAATAAAATAAAATAAAATGATGTTAAAGGGTCGCTAGTAACAATCACAGGATGCGTGAAAATTATTTAATTTAGCACTGAATTAAACCACTCAAGAAACTAAAAACACTGAATGAATCTTTTATTTACAATAATGATCTGACACAATAACACAATAAACAATAACTATTAATGATCTGTAATGGAACGTATGACAAACTATTATTACGGTATGGGGTCACTGACTTGAACCCGACTCAATTGCTTCCGTTAATATTACTGCCTCATTATATAGAGCGCAGCACCGTACAGCATACAATGCCTCTACTTCAAAAGTACATGTAGGCATTGTTGGAGGGAGAAGATGAAGCAAGAAAATGAAAAAATCACTGCAGTTCTCATTAATAATCTCTAAATTATGTAAACAAATTGAAACAATCAGGTCGTAATCTGGGAAATAATAAGATGGTTCATTTAACTTATGATGGTTCGATCTATTTTATGAAAAGAAATTATTGACCAGAAGAGGAAATAAAGCTGGCAAACTTCACAGCATAAGTACTTAAATAAGCAGTCAGTAGACGTTTAAAAGGGAGTAAAATGAAATTTAGGCTCAATGCACACATCTGGTTTCTTTACCGTATGGTGCAGCTGCATGCCTGCAAGTGCGGGATGGAGTACTGGAAGGCATATGAGCCACTGCACACATACCTGTGGTGACGCTCCGGGGAAGTTGCGACACCACACGTCCACTGTGTGTGCATTCTTCGGCCCAGTTTCCCTCCTTACCGCAGCGGTGCCGCACACACTATCCAGCTCTCAGTACATTGTTGTCTATTAAGTAGTGCACACACCTGATGATCTGACATAATTGTAGTTATGGCTGGGTCAAATTCAGAAGGTCTTTTGGACATACAGCTGTTTATTTGTGAAATAAAAAAATATCCTTAGCTATCCAAAAGAGTTTATAGCTAACATTTCCTGTGGAGGTACAGACAGTACATTTTGGTATTTTATCTTGTCACTTATTTTCCCTTCAAGCTCATCAAATGAATGAACAATCATTCGAAAGTAACTGGAAAAGTTACCCGAATTTTCTCCGCCGACTGCGGCTAGGTGACTGCTAGTCACACATGTGTGCATCGAGCCTGTTGTTTGCATTGCGGCAACTAGCACGCAGCAACACCGCACATTAAAAAACCTGATGTGTGGATCGGGCCTAAGAGTTAACGCCCTTTTAAAAGTCATGTGCAGAATAATGTATGTGTATGAATCACTAAGGTGTGGTAGTCACATTCCCTAAGGAGGCCCCACCTCTGCAAAACACCAAAATCATGTAGAACTGCAGGTGGTCGTCTTAGAGAGATTTCATTGTATTTGTTTGTTTAGGTTATTATGTTTTGATAATATTGTTATACATATTAAAATATTATTGTAATATTATTTAAAAATTAATAATCTTTAATATTCAACTAAGTAAATATTAATCATTTAGATTAGAATCCTTTTACTTATATTATACTTCAGTTTTCTGCCTTATAAAATATTCCACTGACTACTGATCCATAACCCTATCCTGCCCAGCATGAGATTCTGCTGAGGACAGTCACTGCGATACGAATACTACATCACAACAGAGCAACATTTAACAGACCAAACTTGAATTGTTGAAATATTAAAATTTGTACAGTGCTGGTAAAAATAACAACAACAATAACAAATATAAGCACAAACATACATACGTATTTACATGAGCTGTGCAGTATACCTGTGGGAGTGTGGTAATTTTGGGGATTAGGAAGTTGCTAGATGGGCTAGTACGTACTCTAACTTTACGTGTGGCAGAACGCCATCTGTTAGTCTGGTTACGTAACAGTCTGCGCTGTGACAGCCGTGCAGACAACTGGCGTGTCATCCCTTCATCTTTACCCTTGGTATCCTGCAAAACCTCGTTACTTTACAATCTGATTACACCTTAATGTAAACCACAATTATTGACGCTGCGATCATTAAGCTCGTCTGTCTATTCGGGTACTAGAAATGTAAAACAACTGCTAAATTGTATATTACTGGAACAAATTTATAATTTCTAGAAATCACTAAAATATGCTGTAAATGTTATTTTACCTGCTGCCTGTCAGTATTCTCTATTAGAAGCAAAGCTACAAAAAGCACTGCAAACATTAGTCAAACATTAGTTTTAACGACTGTTAGGCTATAAATTAATGTTATTACAGAAACGTTTGTTACAATACAGATTTCAATTACAAAATAATTATAGCTAAGCAAAAATTATTACAGCTAGAAAAAACAAGGCTTCAAAAAGTACAACAGTGGTCCAGGTACAAGTCAGCTGAATATGTTGTTCTCCTACTCGATGTCCTGGATTTCATACTGGGGTTGTAAAGGATGTTTTACTCAAACAGATCAAGATCACATGCACACAATACTGACAGAGTGTAAATTAAATCCTAACGACTCTAGTAATTTATGACAAGTCAGTGACTATCAAACAAGAAAGGACTTTTAAAATAGTTACTGATTCTCTCTCTCTCTCTCTCTCTCTCTCTCTCTCTCTCTCTCTCTCTCTCTCTCTCTCTCTCTCTCTCTCTCTCGCTATGACATCAACTCAAAGAATTGGGTGATGAATAACATTTAGTTAAACCTTATTAAGATAATCCATGTTCTATTAATTCATCATTATTGTTATTGATTTATCAGCCCTTCATCACATATCTACTATAAATTATTACTACTAATTGTGATAAATATTTAATTAATTTACACATCTAACTCGGAAAGCCGGATGCATTACTGCTGCAGCTGCACGCCACTCTTCATACCATCACGCTGCCCATGAATCAGTAAAGAAATATTGTGACAGCTTTATCAGTATAGAAAGATAGACTTTATGTTTAAACTGAATCATCAGTCAACTATATGGTTGCCAAAATTTCTAACTCAGCTAATAAAAAAAAAATCATAAAATTCTGTTGTTTTTTTTTTATAAGGCTAGTTTAAATGTCACTGATAATAGCCAATAACAGTTAATTATGTGTACGTACATAAATATCATTAGGCTATGATGACCATAATATTATCCCCTTCTTCACTTTTTGTTGAACCCCATCATTGAAATAAAAGTCTGCACATGCCTAGTCAAGTGTTAACACATAAACAATGCTTCTGTCTATTCTTCCCTTAATTATCAAGTTGGTAATTACTCCCGTATCCTTTTATCAAGATCAGTATTTTGAAAAACACTGTCAGATATTTTGGAATACAATGTGACATCCTCAATAGTTACATTTGATACAACTTTTATTTACATAGTACAGTAGAGTCTCGCTTATCCGACATCAACGGGCCGGCAGAATGTCGGATAAGCGAAAATGTCGGATAATAGGGAGGTGTTAAGAAAAAGCCTATTAAACGTCAAACTATGTTATAATTTCAAACTATGTTATAATTTTACACATTACGAACCGAATAATCATGTTTTACAACAAAACAACAGAAAAAAATTGGTATGGAGAACCATACATGACTTCCATATTCTAAGATTTATATTTAAAATCATTTTTGAAATGAAATATTACCATAGAAACTATTTCTTTCTACTTACTGCTTCAGCCTTAACCACAGTACTGTGGTCACTAACGTATACCACCTCACGTTATCGCACTCGATTTTCACTGATGATGGAAGTCGATGGCATTGCCGAAACATCTGGTTTTGTAGAAAACATTGGACTATGGCCAAATATCCCGGGAAGGAATTTGAACAAAAACTACTTCTTTGTTGCCGATAACGTTGTACACATGTGTATAAAAAATATGCATAAAATTAATGGCTTGTATAAGTTAATGATTGATCTCCATTAAGTAGTGCTCAAGTTTCCAAAGTTTTAATATTATGATGTCCGTAATTAAAACATCAGAGCAGGTTTAGTGTGTATGAGGGTACACCGTGAACAAAAATTTTCAACATTTCCTATTGAGCGTTGCTTAGAGTAAAGCTGCGAATCTACAGTGTACGTTTCACAGAACAAACACGCGGAAAAGAAGGAGCGCTCCGAAGTCACTCATGGACGCTCAGCATCTTGCAGAGGGTTCATTCCCTAAAGAAGAAAAGTCTGTCTATGAGTCATTCCTCTGTAAACACGTGCAGTTACACTGCCCAGCGATCCACAGGAAGCAAATCGCTATCCGCGCTGGACACTTTTTCGGCTTGCACGCGTTATGTTGGTATGGGTTTCGGCACTTTCCATTTAAAAAGCGTGCAACTGTAAGAAAAAAATATCGGTATGGAGAACCATACATGACTTCATATTCTAAGATTTATATTTAAAATCATTTTCAGCCAAACAGCCAGGCTGTGTCTTACCTGCCTTTTTATTGCTGTATTAAATGAAAAATATTATATTACATTAAAATGAAAAAATTATAATTTTATTGCCTGGCAACAAAATTATTTTATTTTTAACAATTACCATTGTTTCAAAACGTTTAAATAAATTTTCAAGTACTTTACTCTTGTTAAAACGTATAAGGTTGCAGGTAAACTACCCCTTCCCCTTAACCGATCTTCACCAAAATCGAAAGACATTGAGACCTCTACAATTCAGGGACGTATGCAAAAAATTATTTGATTCTGTTTGAATTTGCGGCTGTTATCGTTTGCCATAGAAAATACGCTTGATAAAAAAACGTTGCAGGTAAACTACCCCTTCCCCTTAACCGATCTTCACCAAAAACAATAGGTCTTGAGTACTCTACAAATCAGGACTGTATGCAAAACATTATTTGATTCTGTTTGAATTTGCGGCTGTTATCGTTTGCCATAGAAAATACCCTTGTTAAAAAACCGTTGCAGGTAAACTACCCCTTCCCCTCAACCGATCTTCACCAAAAACAATAGGTCGCGAGTACTCTACAAATCAGGGCTGTATGCAAAAAATTATTTGATTCTGTTTGAATTTGCGGCAGTTGTCGTTTGCCATAGAAAATACGCATGATAAAAAACGTTGCTGGTAAACTACCCCTTCCCCTCAACCGATCTTCACCAAAAACAATAGGTCTTGAGTACTCTACAAATCAGGGCTGTATGCAGAAAATTATTTGATTCTGTTTGAATTTGCGGCTGTTATCGTTTGCCATAGAAAATACCCTTGTTAAAAAAACGTTGTAGGTAAACTACCCCTTTCCCTTAACCGATCTTCACCAAAAACAAAAGGTCTTGAAAACTCTACAATTTAGGGCTGTATGCAAATAATCTTTTCATTCTGTTTGAATTTGCGGCTGTTATCGTTTGCCATAGGAAATACCCTTGTTAAAACATAAAACGTTACAGGTAAACTACCCCTTTCCCTTAACCGATCTTCACCAAAAACAATAGGTCTTGAGAACTCTACAATTCAGGGCTGTATGCGAAACATTATTTGATTCTGTTTGAATTTGCGGCTGTTATCGTTTGCCAAACAAACAAAATTACCCTTGCTAAAAAAAAACCGTTGCAGGTAAACTACCCCTTTCCCTCAACCGATCTTCACCAAAAACAATAGGTCGCGAGAACTCTGCAAAACCGAGCTGTCTGCAAAAAATTATTTGATTCTGTTTGAATTTGCGGCAGTTATCGTTTGCCATAGAAAAAAAATCTACAGACAGACAGACACACAGACAGACAGACAGACAGACAGACACACAGACACTTTTCGGAAAACGACTTTTTTTCATGTTTTGAGTGTAGTAGAATCAGAATCTGCAATAATCTCGAACACGATTTTTTTTGCCATCACCATACTTCCATTCCTTAAGGAATATGGAAGTAAAAACATGAATGAGGCCAGAAATAACACGAATTGTGTGTGTGTGTGTGTGTGTGTGTGTGTGTGTGTGTGTGTGTGTGTGTGTGTGTGTGTGTGTGTGTGTGTGTGTGTGTGTGTGTGTGTGTGTGTGTGTGTGTGTGTGTGTGTGTGTGTGTGTGTGTGTGTGTGTGTGTGTGTGTGTGTGTGTGTGTGTGTGTGTGTGTGTGTGTGTGTGTGTGTGTGTGTGTGTGTGTGTGTGTGTGTGACTTCCCTGCCTTTTTATTGCAGAGTCATAATAATAAAATGGAAACGGAAACATTACATAACTGAGATATGCTTGCCTACCACGAACGATATATTTTCTCTCTTACATGATTTACATTAAAATGAAAAAATTATAATTTTATTGCCTGGCAACAAAATTATTTTATTTTTAACAATTACCATTGTTTGAAAAAGTTTAAATGAATTTTCAAGTACTTTACTGTTGTTAAAACGTAAAAGGTTGCAGGTAAACTACCCCTTCCCCTTAACCGATCTTCACCAAAATCAAAAGGCCTTGAGTTCTCTACAATTCAGGGATGTATGCAAAAAATTATTTGATTCTGTTTGAATATGCGGCAGTTATCGTTCGTCATAGAAAAAATTACCCTTGTTAAAACATAAAACGTTGCAGGTAAACTACCCCTTTCCCTTAACCGATCTTCACCAAAAACAACAGGTCTTGAGAACTCTACATATCAGGGCTGTATGCAAAAAATTATTTGATTCTGTTTGAATTTGCAGCTGTTATCGTTTGCTATAGAAAATACCCTTGTTAAAACATAAAACGTTGCAGGTAAACTACCCCTTTCCCTTAACCGATCTTCACCAAAAACAATAGGTCTTGAGAACTCTACAATTTAGGGCTGTATGCAAATAATCTTTTGATTCTGTTTGAATTTGCGGCTGTTATCGTTTGCCATAGAAAATACCCTTGTTAAAACATAAAACGTTGCAGGTAAACTACCCCTTTCCCTTAACCGATCTTCACCAAAAACAATAGGTCTTGAGAACTCTACAATTCAGGGCTGTATGCGAAACATTATTTGATTCTGTTTGAATTTGCGGCTGTTATCGTTTGCCAAAAAAAAAATTACCCTTGATAAAAAAAACCGTTGCAGGTAAACTACCCCTTTCCCTCAACCGATCTTCACCAAAAACAATAGGTCGTGAGTACTCTACAAATCAGGGCTGTACGCAAAAAAGTATTTGATTCTGTTTGAATTTGCGGCAGTTATCGTTTGCCATAGAAAAAAAATCTAGACACACAGACAGACAGACAGACACACACACACACACACATACACACACACACACATTTACAAATACGACTTTTTTTCACGTTTTGAGTGTAGTACAATCAGAATCTGCAATAATCTCGAACACGATTTTTTTTGCCATCACCATACTTTCATTTCCTTAAGGAATATGGAAGTAAAATTAACTGAAAAAATGAACTTACAGTTACAGAATTGTCTGAAGTTAAATACACT
Source organism: Magicicada septendecula (assembly GCA_034769895.1). Taxonomy (NCBI): domain Eukaryota; kingdom Metazoa; phylum Arthropoda; class Insecta; order Hemiptera; family Cicadidae; genus Magicicada; species Magicicada septendecula. Next base: position 61,596,692 of record CM068371.1, on the reverse strand, counting down.
TAAAAAGTTCAGTCCTGTGATGATTTAAAGAAATTTTTGATCGTAGTCTGCTTTCCTGACGAGTGCCGTTTCTTTGCTGCCAAGTCTCGCCATCTTTGCAGCATCATTATGTCGATTCCTGTAGCTTCTTCTTGTTGCTCAATATATTTAATTGCAGTTTCTAGAGCCTTAACTCCGTCGTTATGTGAAAATGTGAGAGGCTCAACAGTTGGTGATTGATCTTGATCTTCAATTTCGTTGTCATCGCAATTGAAAAGAGCGACGATTTCTCCATCAGTTACATACAGATCATCATCCATCATCCAATTTTCGATTTCTTGCAAAGATGCATCCTCACATCCAGGGATACGTTGCACTAAAGGTAGAATGGTTTCTTCGGTTTCATCTGTGCTTTCCGTTTCCATACTTTCATCATCGCCTAGCAGCTTCTTCCATGATTTGGCAACTGTTGGAGCCCTTACGTCAGCCCAGGCCCTTGCAACCCAATAAGCAACATCTTTTACATTGATGCGTTTCAATTTTTCAATCATGTCTTGTCCTTCTTCAATTTCTTCTATCACTGTGGACAGTAGCTTCCTGCGATAGTTCCTTTTTATCGTTTCCAAAACGCCCTGATCCATAGGTTGGCATATGGCGGTTACATGGGGGGGGGGGGCAGAAACATTACCTTAATGTCACCATCTTGAAGCTCCTCTGCATCAGGGTGCGTTATCTACCAACAAAACTGCTTTTCTGGGTAAATTATTTTATTTCAAAAACTTCTCTGTTGAAGGATTGAATTCCTTAAAAAAATCAGTCTTTGAAAATTTCACTGCTCCTCCATGCGCTTTTCTGACTGTAGTATTTTACAGGAAGAGCGTTTTTCGAAACTGTTTTAAAGGCTCTAGGATTTTTGGGCTTTCCAATCATTGCAAGGTCCATTTTGAGGTTTGCTGTAGCACTGATGCATGCTAAAATTGTCTGCCTTTCCTTACTACGCTTGTAGCCAGGGGCTGCCGCTTCAGTTCTGGCTGCAAGACTCTTACTAGGTAACATTTTGTAATTAAGGCCCGACTCATCACAGTTAAATATCTGATCACCCGTTAGGCTTTTAGTTTCAATAAATTCCTGAAATCTTTTCTTGAATGCTTCCATTTCTTCAAAATTCGATGACAGTTTTTCACCACAAACACTTAACTGACGGATACCGTAGCGTTTCTTCCATTGGTCGAGCCAACCGACACTTGCTGTGAAATCTGGGTCCCCTTCATTGAATTCATTACGAAAATGCAACGCCTTTTGCTGTCAAATAGGCCTGAAATAGGCACACCTTTGTCCCTGAACTGTGTAAACCAAACATACAAAGTTTCACTAACTTTTTCATAGTCACATTTTTTCATAGTTTTTCTTTCTTTTAATGCACCCTCCATAACTCTTGATGCACACCATTTTTCTATTTCTATTCTTTTTTTTCCAGTCTCCTACTGTTACCTGTCCAACGCCAAAGTCGTCAGCTACCTTCTGCATTGTCTCTCCCTTGTCCAGTCTCTTGATTGCCTCAAGTTTTAGTTCCATCGATACAACAACTTTCTTTCTTTTCATCGCCACACTTGCGTAAATTTCAACTTTTAAACAACACAACGACGTTTGTCAAATTAAAACACACACACATACGCATGTAACAGACGATAAACCGATCCGCATACAATGATAAACTGCACTGCACTGAGTAGCGAGTGTGACAGCGAGTGAGTGAGGGTGGGGCGAATGACAGACACATGAGTCATAGTGTAGACTGTACAGTCGGGGTAACTGATTAGCTGCAGTAGAGTCAGGAGCAACAAAAAATAGACTACGCTCATGCTCGCAACTTGCAGTTCTTGTTGCCGATTAATGCGTTTTTTTTTTGCGGTGGGACGTCGGATAACACGGAATGTCGGATAAACGAGACTCTACTGTAGTTGCTGTCTAGAATGTCATTACAAATAAAGCCATATGAAATCATAACACACAAGTCCCCGCTCACATCTGACATACACAGATCCCATAAATTCACAACACAATTACTGTACATTTATTATGTGTATTAGTATTTGCATATACAGGTACAATTTATCTTCATTAAAGTAGAAAATAATACTATATTCACATCATCATAATCATTGGTTCGACAGCCCTTTGTGGGCCCTGCCATTCTTCAGGTTTCACCATTCTTCTCTATTCGTAGTCATATTCTTCCAAGTTTCTAATTCCAAGAGTATTTCTTCTTTTGATTTCACAAAAATATCATTTTCGAGAATAGGCCCGTCATCCCTAAGCCCAACCCCTAACGTGGAGGGCCAGGAACTTTGATTTTGGACTGTTCTTTCCCTAGAGACTTGCCTTCACCTCGGTTAACAAGCGGTCACTGCCCAGTCAAAGTAGGCTATCTAACTCAGCCCGTGTGTGCAGCTGTTGGCCTGCGTGAAGCTCTTCCACCTCCACACCACACTCAGTATGCATCCTGCTGCCAATGTACACCATTAATACAATATTTATATTGTTGATTAATTTATAACTATTTACAAACATCCAATAAGTTGTACCTGACATCTGTTAAAAGTATTTCTTATTTGAATGAATTTTCACTCGAATTTTTTTCAACTTAACTCTAATGATATGTGGAAGATGACAGACTTGCTATGAAGCTGTATTTTGGTGTTTCGTTTCCAATAAGCTCCACAGTTGCTCTCATACATTTTTTTTTTTTTATATTCTTGTATCATTAATACAACACGTCTCCATAGTTCACAGACACAGAATTTTCTTTTCTTTATAGTAACTCTTTAATTAATTTTCTTGTAGAAGTTACATATTGTGATATAACTTTTACTGATATAAATAAAAATTAGTTAATTTTTTATTCACTGTTCTGTTTACTTCTAATTTCTTCGGGCGCCATCTTGCCTTAGTACCAACTGCAAGAAAAAATATATGTACTTACCAATTTCGGGCCAGTTTCTTTTCAGCGAACACAAGAGACCAGAATGGTTTGTTTGCAACAAATAACTCATTTATTAATGTGTTACCAAATGACATTCCCTTTTATTTTCCTTTCACTCCCACCCTTGTACATTTCACTCTCTTTAAATCATCCTGAATATATTTGGCCACGAGGCTCAATTAATAAAACAAACTAATTATTTAATCTAGAAATTGTAAAACAACAAATCAAATGAATTTATAAATATGCGCAACCAGCACTTCTATATTAACATACTTTTCACTCACTCACGCAATACGCAAATACCCCATACCCTTAAGAGATCTCATTTTTTGCTTTTAAAATAATATTATAATGATAAATTTTGGTTTACCCCTTATTACAATTTTGTTCAAACCCCATTTTGTTACCCAGCTGTTCAGTGAGTTCAGAAGACGCCACTTTGCTCCACGCACACACTTGTTATTTTTAATTGATAATCTCCGAAACTGTTATTGTATAAAGAAAACTGTTATTTTACATTTTATGTATAAATTTTACTTTTATATCACATTTTTAAAACTGTTATTCACATTTTGCTGTTTTGCGGGCCCACAATTTACGTTCCGGAACTTTGTAGGTGTCACTCGCGCGAGTGGTTATTTCAGACTGGGCTGAGACGAATGGCACTACTTTGTGAAACGGCCGCGGCTGTTTTACTAATTTCCATTGTTTTAAGTTCTTGTATCCCTACGCCAGTAGGAGGTTCGTCTGACACTCCCGCATTCCAGCGTTATGTAAGTACTGATGTAATATCGTTCGACCCGATGTTATATAATGCACTTTCCTATGAAATAAAGAACAGTGGTTACAACTCTGTACTAGTTTATTAAATTGTGATTAGTAGTTATTCAGTATTATACAAAATTATATTTTGTTATTAAACAAATTTGCTCCGGCAGTAAAAGACAATTATATCTCAAGGTTTTACGAAGTCGATTATGAACGAGTTATTTAGACATGGCGTCTACTGAATGTTTAATCTTAATTTCGTTCATGAATCTGGATTCTTGTGGTTTACGAAAAAATATCAATTTGATTACAATAAAGTACACTACCTTACATTACTGGTACTTATATACTATAAGGTGTAATTACAATTTGTTCCTGAAGTGTTAAAAAGTGTATTTCAAAAGTTCGTAATTTTTATACAGGTTATTTTCTAGTTTCATATAAGTTTAGTGTTTTATTTTTAATTAATCCTTGAAAGAAATTAGATCATCAGTTTATAGTGAGAGTTAAAAGTGTTGTGAGAAAAAATTAAAAAGAATTTATTCCATAAAATCGGGTAATTCAGCAATACTTATCAAATCTGTTGACTTAGGGTGAAGCGTTATTCAGTTCGAATTAGGTTGGATTCTCTTCAGTCATCAATCTTCCTTCATGTATGAATTTAACTACACCTGGCGTCTTGTTCGTATAAGTTGGTCGAAATTATTAATTTTGAATTTAATAAATTGGTCTTTGGACTCAGTAGGATGGACTAGTTCTTCATCGTCTTCTTACTTGTTCAGGTTATTAAATTTGGATTACGTTTTACTGTTTTATATTAAAATTTGAGTCATTTACGGCTTGGCATCTATTCATCTTGAGGTTCAATAATGGACTAACTGTTTCTAACGGAATAATCATAAATAACGTTTGGTTGCTATGGTAACTGGCTGACTCTCATTGGCTATACTCATCTTAAGCCCATTGTTATGATTTTTGAATTTTTATTCAAAATGACTAAATATCTTCTGATTGCTATTATTCTTCAGTCTCCTTCTCTATGTATGAGATATTATCACAACTGTTCATATTTTCTTTCAAAGATCATTTTGACATCCCTCAAAGCTGGGTTTGCTTATGTATTAATGTTTTGACAATAACGTTCATATTATGTAATTACATTTCTTTCTTATTTTATGTCCTTAATTTAACTTTTACATCTTAATATGATCCACTAATTATCATTAACTAGTTACTTGCCTTGGATTTGCTAATATAATAGTTAATTTCTTACAATTTGTTGTTATTGGTTTTATACAGTTAGGCATTTCATAGGCCTAGGTAGTAATTGGCTATATTTTCTTATTTTATACAAATTACATATTATTTTACCTTTATACATGTTTTGTTTTGTGTTACAAATGATTTGTTTACTTTTTGAATTGATTTGGGTCTGTTTTATAATAATTGTATGTTTTCATTATTTTACAAAATCATGGTTTGTCTATTACCTTCTAACTGGCTTGTCCAGTATTATTAAGTTCATAAGAATTTATCTCTTTACTTTATAACTTGTCTATTATTTACTATTATTTATTAAAACATAACACAACATTCAGGTTTATGGTCTGTATAACTCTTTCAGCCGTATTCCTACTCATAAATTTAATCGAACAAATCTTTTAACAGTTACTATGCTAATCTTGTTTATTTTTGGTTTATTCTTATTTATTTTTTGGTGACTAACATTATCACACCATTTACTTTATTTACCTAATTATCCCTTTGAACATAGGATGTTTTACTTATTTTGCTTTTCTATTCTTTAGTATATTTTTCTTTTCTAAACTTTACTATCTAACCATGTGTTAAGCATTAATGTTTGAAAATTAATATTGCAGTGGAATTAAATTTGCCAGGATGGAGGAAATAATGATGAGTAAGTGGACTGTAATTTAATACATTTATTATGCATAAATGTTACAATTTAATTTAGAATTTGAAAGGTTAGCTAAGCCTTGTGCGCATTATGAAGTCTGGAAAATCACATTAGGTCAAAAAATGTTACATTATAGAAGTGAGGCGCAATTATGCAACACTTAAAGCTAAATAAATGAAATGTTTTAGGGCCTAAGGCCTACATAATAAGTCGCAACATTAAAGAATTGAAATGACAGCCGAAGCAACAAGCGTAAATCACGTCTGCTGCGTTCGGACGCTCGGAGCACTGTGTCGTCATGTTCGCCGAAGCGAGCATAGTTGGACTATGAACAGATTAGCCAACCTTTCAATTATACAATTCCCACATTAAATACCAACATTACTCTCCATAACTGCCCGCAAAAATAGAACGATTTTTTGTAATACATTTTTAACAATTTATATTATAAGAAAACACAACATGTACGTTCTTAATAATAGATATCAACCATCAGTAGGTGGTTTTGATCATCGACATTGAAATGTTAGATAACAATATTATAACATTAAACTGCTCAGAGATAAAACCTTAATAATAATGATAAGGTTAAACAGGCCACAGTTGGCTTGCAAACTGATTTATACATGAGTATAAATGTACATGAATTAGCAGAGATGTATACAATACAAAACATGAATAATGAATAATCTGATAATGCTTGATAATGAATAATCGGTGACTCATCCCTTGATGGGTCCGATACAAATTGCAAATATTTTATGCAAGTCATGATTGACAGTCCAAGCCAGTCAAGGCCAGCTGATTTATACAGAATATAAAATGAATAGACAAGATTATTTCCAAAGTTATATGCATATAAAAACATAGATTTAGCATAACACTGTAATATAATAATTAAATAGTGCATGCTATACCAAACAATTGCAAGAATGCACAAATAAATTGACATGCGAAAATAGATTATACATTGTTGAATGGTTGCAAGTATATAAATGTAATAACATGTATGTCATAATCACAAACATGAATAATAATATACTGTATGTGCAATACATGATCGTAAAATACAAATACAAAGTATGTGTAAAAATATATGTGTGGTGCATAATCATAGATAATAGATGCGGGTAATAATAATATGTTTTACATAGATACAAAATACATGATAAGATACAATAGAAATATGTGTGTTCCATAATTACAAAATACATGAATACAAGGCATAATAGTATATAATAGTATAAGTGACAAATACAGTAAATGTGTTCATACAAAAATGTAATGCATGTGTTGAGCAATTACAAGTAACACATAAAATTCATAGAATAGTGAAATAGCGATGCAAAAATATCAATAAAAAATGTGCAGCAAATATGCATACATGGTTTGTATAGCTCCAAATCCATGTGAATATTATATAACAAATCTATAACATAAGAACCAATACCACCAATAGACATAACACATAAACCACTGCCAATAGCAAATATGAGTACACAAAGGGCATAGTATATGTCTTACAAAATTATCAATACATGTAAATACAAGAATAAGTAAAGTATACCACAATGACAATATAATAAGTATAAATATAATAACATAGTGCATGTTGTACAATTACAAGATACATGCGGATTTGATATGAGATACGCTATAATGTAATATCAACATAAAAATGTTTGTGACAGCACATATCACCATAATTGAAGTCAGCCAAATTATCAAACAATTAAGTAATGAAAGCTCGTGGCCAGGTAAAACGTAACGTTGTGCTAAGTAGGCCTATTGACATAGAGTCTAGGCCTCGTCCCGCGCTGGCAACAAACATAACTTGTGAATTGGCCTGCGAAAGGTGCCAATAGGCGTACGAACGTCAACTACCCTAATTAAGTTGTCTGGTCCGGGAAATGTGGCTGTGATTACCCCAAATTTCCATGCCAATGGAGGCAAGTTATCCTCGATTAGCAGGACCAGGTCACCAATGGAAACGTTTTCTTTAGCGAACTTCCATTTGTGACGCTGTTGCAATTGGTGTAGGTAGTCGCGCAACCATGATTTCCAAATAGCTTGGACAAACTTCTGGAGAAGTTGCCAACGGCCGAGACGAGAGATGGGAACGTGTGACAAGTCAAGATCAGGTATTGCCGTTAATGGTGCACAGATTAAAAAATGGCCAGGGGTAAGTGGCACTGGATCGTTTACATCCGATGAAACGGCAAATAATGGACGTGAGTTTAGACAGGCCTCTACCTGTGACAAAACCGTAGTAAACTCCTCGAATGTGAGTATGGACTTGCCGACAACGCGGCGCAAATGATACTTCAAACTTTTTATACCGCTCTCCCAAAGACCACCAAAATGAGGTGACGATGGAGGAATGAATGACCACTTAATACCATGAGAAGTTGCAAATGATTGGATTGTTAAGGTGGCATCCTTTTTATGCCAGAGATTGTAAAGGTCATGCAAAACGTTGCGGGCCTTCCTAAAGTTTGTGCCATTGTCAGAATATAACTGGCTAGGTATGCCCCTACGGGCCACGAAGCGACATAAGGCAGCTATAAACACGTTGGCCGTAAGGTCGGAAACCAATTCCAAATGAATGGCCCTAGTGGCTAAGCAAATGAATAAAGACACATATGACTTGGACAGAGTCCTAGATCTCTGCCCGCCATGACGGATCATGAAGGGACCACCACAATCCACTGCGCAGAATAAAAACGGCCTGGAAGGAGTAACCCTGGGAGATGGCAAAACACCAAGCCTTTGAGCTTGATATTTGGTATTAAATCTGAGACACTTGATGCATCTACGAATGATGGAACGAATCACTATCTTGGCGTTAATAATCCACCAGCGTTGACGAAGTGAATGATGGACAAGTTGAGCACCAGTGTGGAAAAGTCGAATATGCTCACTCTTGATTATAAGGCGAGTGATGTGAGCCGATGGATGCAAGACAGTAGGATGCTTATTATCATAGGGTAGTTGCGACTGCTGTAGACGTCCGCCGACACGTATGATGCCAAACTCATCAAGAAATGGGTCCAGAGAAGACAGTTTACTCCTAATAGAGACAGAAGCCCCATTTTGAAGGCAATTAAGCTCAGTAGCGAAATGGATCGACTGGGATTGCTTTATGAAAAAGTTAAGAGTAGAATGAATTTTGGTAGGGGTAAGAACTCCCGACATTTTCTCTGCCTTTGGGGGTCTAGCATTTTTGATAAATCGAAAGCAATAAGTGTATACGCGGGTCAGTCGGTGCAACGAGGAAAAGTCCTTAGAGAGATCAATAGGTAAAGTAGTAATTAGAGAAAGCTTGGGGGTTTGTTTCTCCTCAACGGAGCATTCAGGAAGCGGCACATTAGAAGGTGAAAAAGGTGAAAAAAGATTGGGTTCAGAAGATTGAGACGGACAAGCGGGACCATGCCACCAAAGCGAACAATCGCACAAAACGTCAGGGTGACATCCTCTAGAAATAATGTCAGCAGGATTATGTTGCGAATCAATATGATGCCACGTGTGGGTTTCAGTGAGACGCTGAATCTCAGCAACACGATTAGCGACATAAGTCTTCCACCTAGAAGACTGAGCATGAATCCAATAGAGAGACACCATGGAGTCGGAGTACAGGTGTACGCTATTGACAAAGGAATGGAGAGCAGGGGTGACCTTTAATAGAAGTCGCGATAACAACAAACAAGCACAGAGCTCATTGCGGGGTAATGACACCTGTCGTAGTGGAGCCACGCGAGATTTAGAACACAAAAGTGACAAGAGGACAATAAATCTTGATAAATAACTCTAATGTAAATGCAACATCCATAACCCTTTTCAGAGGCATCCGCAAAACCATGTAATTCAACTAGCTTGGTCTCAGACTTGCTGCGTATGGAGCGTGGAACAATAATTTTACCAATTAAATACAACTTATCGCATAATGAACGCCAATACGAATATAATTGCTCAGAAATTGGCTCATCCCAACCAAGATTGCACAACCACAGTTGCTGCATAAACTGTTTATAAAGGAAAACAATTGGACCAATGAGTCCCAATGGGTCGTAGATACCTGCTATAATTGACAGGATTCTCCTCTTAGAAATACTTGACTCAACTGGACATGACTTGATGTCAAACAAGAATGAATCTGCAGAGTTGTTCCAAAGAATGCCCAACGTACGCACATTGCCTTGTTTGTTTAATGGAAGTGATAAATTGCTATGCTCAGTGACCACATTTGGTTCATTTGATGCCCATTTATGTAGAGTAAAGCCATATTGACTCAACAACGTACTTAAGTCAGATTTTAACTTGATCAGATTAGAAATGGTGTCTGCACCGGTCAACAAATCATCGACATAAAAATCATTAATTATAGCTGAAGCAGCGTCAGGAAAGAAAGCTTCATTATCCTTACCAATCTGAATAAGGCAGCGAGTTGCCAAGAATGAAGTGCTAGCAGTACCGTATGTTACAGTTCGCAGCACGAAATGTTTAAATTGTTCAAGCGAAGAATCATGTCACAGAATACGTTGGTAATGACAATCGTTATCAGACACTAGAATTTGTCGATACATCTTCTCGATGTCAGCGATTAGAACATAATTGTTATATGAAATCGCAAAAGAATGGAGAAAAGATCTTGTTGGACATTTGGGCCCACTAACAAAATATCATTGAGAGATAGACCATTAGTAGTTTTAGCCAAACCATCAAAAATGACGCAAAGCTTCGTCGTGGAACTAGAATGTTTGAAAATGGCATGACGAGGCAAATAGTAGGTATTTGAAACCTCGGAATTAACAGAACAATCGTTAACCAGTGCCATGTGGCCAAGATCCCTATAGTCCTGAATAAAATTTGCATATTCACGCGCAAGCTCAGAATCACGCTTGAACCTGCATTCTAAACTTAAAAATCTCGCTTCAGCGGTAGCATAGGACTCACCCAGCTGGGCATTATCAGACACGAATGGCAGTGAGACGACAAATCTACCTTCATTATTATGATGAGTAGACTTAACAAAGTGTTCTTCACAAACTGAATCGTTAATAATGGGTGCATTATCAAGGACAGTTTCAGTCTCCCAAAACTTCTCAAGAGACGCTAGAATTTGATCATCGTTGTTTCTTGCCAAGAACGAAACAGCAGGACCCTTTGAATGACAATGCTTAGGCAAATTGCCTGCTAGAATATAGCCTAACTTAGTTTCTTGTATAACAGGAAAGTTAGGACCATGAACATATTTGTTAGCTTGAATCAAGTCTAAATAAAACTGCGCTCCCAACAGTATGTCTATGTCAGCTGATACATTAAAATGTGGGTCAGCAAGGAAAATATTATCTGGGATATTAAAATGTTTTATGTCAAAAGATTGTGCTGGAAGTTTGTGGGTCAACGTAGATAAGACTGCGCAAGGAGCATTAAAAGTGAACCTTTGATAACTAGAAACAATACGAACTGATACCAAATTAGTAGCGCAATATGTTGCATTATTAATACCTGAGATTGGTATATTAGATTTAGTTAAGTTAAGTTGCAATTTTTTTGCAAATGATGCAGTACACAAAAATTAACCTGAGATCCTGCATCTAACAAAACTCGTGCAAGTTGCCTGTTACCAGCGCGGTCGATGACGTACACAACGGCGGTAGATAAGATAACATTATTTGCTGATTGCAGTTTAAATGAACAATAATTACTACTGCTGGCAGAACCCTGTTTTGACCCATTATTTATATGAAGCAATGTATGGTGTCGTCTGGAACAGATCTTACATGATTGTTTGACCTTGCAATTAGGTGAAAAATGATCTGGTCTTAAACAATTAGTGCAGCATTTATGCTTTAATATAAATTGCCCTCATTCCGATACGCTTAAATCGCGAAATTTGTCACACATATAAATTGGGTGACTTGCCTTGCAGCATGGGCATGAATAATTATTTGAAATAGAATGATAACTTTTAAATGCAGTGCTGCCAGCAGAGTTTCGTAACTTAGGTTTTTCAGACTTATTATTAAATTTTAAAATTGGTTTGTTAAGCTGCTGTCCAGCTTCTATCGGTAACGTGTTTTCTAATAATTGTCTACGGGCATTTAGAAACTGTATAAAACTCAGAAAATTAAGAAGATTTTCAGTATCTATAGATTCTTTCCATAATTTAAATGTGGAATGATCAAGTTTTGTTGACAATAGCTGTATAGTAATGAGTTCAAATGAATCCACTGACAATTGCATGGCTGTCAGAGAATTGACAGAAGACGTTATTGTATTTATAAATTCTGCTAAGCTCTGTACAGAGTCCTTGGTTGTAGACTTCACTTCTAATAAATTTTGAATGTAATATTTAGCTAATATGAATTTATTGTCATATCTAGCGGACAGCAAACTTAATGCTATTGAATAGTTTTCATTACAAATAGGCAAAGCCTTGATTAAATCTAGTGGTTCATTTTTGAGCGATGAATATAAGTAATGTAATTTCTGCACTGAAGTTAAGTCAGATCTAGCATGTACCAAGTCTAGAAATATCGAGTAAAAGTGCTGCCATTCGAGAATGTTGCCTGTGAAGCAGGGCAAATTTATAGGTTTTAATTGAATGTTACTGCTTAATGTTTGAGATTCAGTCTGGATGTTGAAAGTGTCTATTAGTTGTAAGATGTTAGCCTCGGTTGAATATAAAAGCTCTTCAATCTCGACTCTGCCCTCTTAGGCAGTATTTATGTCTTTAGAAATTAATTCGATCTCAGACTGGACCTCATCATATTTTATTGCTAAACTCTTTAAACTTTCTAGTCTCACAGTTAGAAAATGTTTGGTATTACTATTTTTATCAAAATTAAGTACTGCGGAATTGATTCTCACTATGGCAGACTTTAAGCCGCCTCTCTTTCTAACCAACACTCTTAAGCCTTCTTCCGTCATTTTACGCACCTTTTACTGATGGCGTTGATGTCGTACCTTCGGTGAGATGTCTTGCAGCGTTGAGGCCGTGGAGCAAATGGTAGACACGCACGGACTGGATGGATGACTGCTCTCAACTTGGAACTGCTCAAACCTGGCGTGTAGGCGTTAACACGTGGATTTTTATGTACTGGTGTTGTCTATGAAGCTCAATGACGACGACGAAAGAAATGTTGAATAAATCCCGACACGGTTGGATCAGCGAACGTACTGAATCGCCCGTGATGGCCAGAAATTGAAGTAAAAAAATGATGAGAAGCCGCTCGGTAGGGTATAAAGTTGTGAAAGAAGGTTAAAATGATGAATCCAGGCGCGGAGTGACCAAAAAAATGTTAAGCATTAATGTTTGAAAATTAATATTGTAGTGGAATTAAATTTTCCAGGATGGAGGAAATAATGAGGAGTAAGTGGACTGTAATTTAATACATTTATTATGCATAATAAATGTTACAATTTAATTTAGAATTTGAAAGGTTAGCTAAGCCTTGTACGCATTATGAAGTCTGAAAAATCACATTAGGTCAAAAAATGTTACATTATAGAAGTGAGGCGCAATTACGCAACACTTAAAGCTATATAAATGAAATGTTTTAGGGCCTAAGGCCTACATAATGTCGCGACATTAAAGAATTGAAATGACAGCCGAAGCAACAAGCGTAAATCACGTCTGCTGCATTCGGACACTCGGAGCACTGTGTCATGTTCGCCGAAGCGAGCATAGTTGGACTATGAACAGATTAGCCAACCTTTCAATTATACAATTCCCACATTAAATACCAACATTACTGTCCACCATGGTAACACTATTACTTTGACTCTTCATGGGATTTTTTCCCTGAATACCATTGTATTCCTAATCTACAATTACTCTTAATCCTAATAATAACAATATTCTTATTTACTAGTACTTTTCACCATTAACCTTTAGTGTTTATCACTGGTTTTTAGGTGTCTATGCCTATCAGTAGGGTTTCTATTTATTTTGAGGGTTTACACTGGCACTTTGTACTTTTTTATGGTATTTAAGTGTTACTAGTGGGTATTCCCTAACATTAAATTCTCTTTCTCACTTAATCATGTTCTCTATCTATCTATCTCTCACTTCACAATGGTTAGTTATACTGTTAACAAGTTTCATATCATTATAGAGTTATTTATAATATTTAAACTCTATTTCTTTGGTTAGTGTACTTTGTTTGTCTTTACATTATTGGATTTTAATAATTATCATTTACATTTATTATTTAGTTGATACTAATAATTATCATTTGATTTTACTATTTCTCATTTCCTTTCCTTTATGATTTGTTTGTGTCTTTCTATATCTTCTCATTTGATTTCATTTATATTTTGTTTGTTTCCTTTTCATTTACCTTCTCATTTGATTTCATTTTGTTTCATTTTATTGAGTCAATCACTTGGGTTGGGTCATAGTCGTTTGTCGCGTCTTAGTCATTTTATTTTCTTTAGTTTAACATTTAATATAGTTGATTCATCGTTTTTTCCCTGGTATTGGGGTGGCTTGTTTGTGTTGTAACAATATATATATATTACATTCTCATAGCAAAATAACAATATTTTTTCTGTAATAATAATGTAAAATAATATTTTTTCTTCTATAATAAAATATACTTGTGAAAGAAATGTATTTTATTTTTCAATTACAATAAATACACATACACAAACAAATAACTAAGCAGGATATTGTAGACACCAGGAGTTTATAGAAAACCTTATCATCTTATTAAAGATAACTGGTTGTCCACCATTGTATTTGGCTTAACAGTGCACTACATATTGTGCTTCTTTAACAACTGAAAGATTCTGTCTGTAGTCATATAGAAATACAGTTAAACAGGAGATGCATCAACTAACAGGTTTTTTTTTTTTAGTCAGTAGCTCCTTTCTTTGTATAACCCCTATAGTCTTCAAACAATTAATCACACGTGCAAATCTTCACACATGTCACATGTCAATGATTCACAACACATGTCAATGATTAATTATATTCTCAAGAACTAACAACTTAATTTTGGAGACAAAAATAACCATTAAAATATACACTTTTGATGTTTCTAACAATTTTTACCATAAACTTTCTAGATGTCTTGAGTTAAATTTAAAACACTCTATGTCTGCCTTAAATATACAGTCAACAGGTCTGAAGCCAGATTTAGTAATATTTGTCTGAAAGTACAACATTCTTTGACAGTATTATTAGAAAATAGTAATCTTTCTCAACAGTCTAATGAGAAATAATAAAAACATATTCATTCTTATAAATAATTCAATAAACAAAAGGAACATAACGTTTTTTTCACAAACAGAATTATCACTGTTGCACACCACTACAGAAAAATTATTCCGATTAGTGCTTTCAAGCTTCTCAGCTCATCATCAAATCGGAAAAATTTTTCCCATCTCACAATGAGCTGAGAAGCTTGAAAGCGCTAATCGAAATAATTTTTCTGTAGTTGTGTGCAACAGTGATAATTATGTTTGTGATTATAACCACTAACACAACTTTCTTAATTAAACTTCTGATAAAGTTTTTTTGCTTACAACGTTCAAATATTGTTCAATAAATAAACAACTGCTCAATTTCATAGTGCAATATTAAAAATTAAATTGTCAGATTCATTGTCAATAGGTAAGGAATTACAACGAGAAAACTATAGTTTTGATTTTGGTTGTAACAACAGACACTAAAGTCAATATTTCATTATTCACAATTTCCTGTGCTACTGGAGCTACTCCTGTATCGTTATAGCATTGATCCTGTGCTATGTTTTTTTTTTCTTTGCACTTTATTTGTGACATATAATTGGAATCACTGATCATGTTGTGTGGCTACACCACATGTCACTGCACCATACCATATCTGTTATTTTTACAATAAATTCTTCTTCTAAACCTATTTGTTCCCATAATTTGATTTGTAGTGCATTGTATTCAAGATGTGTTTGATCCACTTTTAACTTCAACTTGGGTTTCACTCACACAACAGTCTGACAATATTTAACTGGAGACACAGTGTGTAGCATTATCCATAAAGAATATATAAATGATGAATTTTATTACCAACTTCTATGCCTACAACTGAAGAAATGTATTCTAGTACTTCATTAGTCGCCGGTGATTGAACTTGGCAGCCATTTTTATTACAGATATGTATAAAAATTTTCGTATAGAGTTTTCTAAACAATTAAGGGAAATATGTTAATTTTAAAATAAGTTTAAATGTGTTATATTTAAGTTTCAAATAGTAAATTTTGAATTATAATCCAAATTGTAAATACATCCCCTAAATTCTATAAGAAAAATGTGGCCAGTTTGGGAGTACATATGAGGCAAATGAACTATTTCTTAATTCTAGACTAGTTTTAAAATTATACTTGAGTAATTTCAGAAGCCTATAAGGTAATCTATAAATTTAGTGTCTTCCATTCTAACAGGCCGGTACGAGATTACTTTTGGTATCCTAACAGTCTTAACATACTGGAAGTCTTACACTATGTAAACAATATCATGCCTAGTGTAAAACTTCAAATATCTGTTGTCTTTAAGGTTGAGTCACACATCAATTGTGTATGCGTTATGTGAAAAGAATTTTTCTGTGTTCATATTAAACTCCTCATGCAAAATCATTAATCCGAAAAATCTGTCATATACTGAAACTTAACTATAGCATCAACATGATATTGTACCAAAATGTCAGTAAAGACAATGTACTAGGGAGATTTTCAAAACTACATATGTATACTATAACAAAAAACAACTGCAGACATTCCTCCAATTACTTTTTCTTTCAATTTATATAACAGGAAATGTTGGAAAAAACAATTCAAAAGCTTTACATTAACTTTATTTTCTTTTTCATTGATTTTCCAAATTTCCACACACTCATCACAAGAAGAAATCTCTCTAGTCCAAAACTCATCTGAGCTGCCATGTGACTGTTCATAAATATAAGCAAGTGATGATATTATAGTAAAAGTTATTACAAATTACCATTTACCCAGTGTCCTCCAAAAAGTCATGCACACTTTTTGTTTCCCCAACACCACAGTTGTGTCAAACCCAAATTTCTCAATGATCCAAATGCGTTAATCTCTATTATACATTAAAAACAAACCT
Organism: Magicicada septendecula; assembly: GCA_034769895.1. Classification (NCBI taxonomy): domain Eukaryota; kingdom Metazoa; phylum Arthropoda; class Insecta; order Hemiptera; family Cicadidae; genus Magicicada; species Magicicada septendecula. Next base: position 61,579,932 of record CM068371.1, on the reverse strand, counting down.
ATCCCCATCCACACTGAACCTACCCATGTCCATCAATTCATATCATAATTTATTTACTTACAGGAACGGACATAAGGACGCTAGATGAATACCACAGCATAAAGTATAACCAGACAAGTGCCAATGGGTTCGCGTAAGAAGCCCATTCTGCATCGGTAAGGTGTGCCACTCTCGGGTCTGTACAGTTTGTTATCTGCAAATCTGTTAATCCTAAATACCTATAACATACACATACTGGTTTAGTACATATAAAAGTTGGTGCATTAAAAATCTAATAACCTAATATTTTACAATTAGTTACTGATTTATGTCTTATAAGAATGATTTTATTTTAACTGTGGTTCCATCCTGAATATATAAAACATTCATTACCTATATTTTATTCTAACTATATTATTTAAAATTATGACATCTCATAAGAATGGACAACAAACGAACACCTAAAAGAGTCCTTAACGGGGAGTAAGGATGGCAAAAGACCAAAAGGCTGTCCAAGGAAAAGATGGGAAGATGCTGTTCCTGTGGATGCAAGAGAGATGTTGGGATGTGCGAGGATGGAAGTCCTATGCTATGGATAGAGAGAAGTGGAGGGCCAGGATCGAGGAGGCCAAGGCTCGACTTCGGGCTGTAGCCACCATAGGAAGAGGAGGAGGAGGAGGACATTATTTTAACCAGCATAATTCAGCACATTTTGTCTTCAATAATTGTTTACTTCATTTTACAGTTTTTTCAGACTAAGGATGGGACCCCACACAGGGAGCATCAGTTAACTGGACCACTAGGCAACAATGTTCTAGTTGGCTTTGCACGAGAGGAGGGCGTAGTTACTCCCACCCTGCAACTCACTGTAAACCATTAAGTTGCAATACAGTATGCAATGGAATTGTGGACTGTAGTGACAACATGCATTTGCTGACAACATTGTGTTTGACTCTGGACTGGCGATTGCAAATTTACTGTGCCAATACTGCAAATAGAAAAAAAAATCAATAAAGAACAGTGGAATCGATGGCAAAGCAATCACTCAATTGAGTACTGTGGGTGAGGCTATTACTCTCGTGGGTGTTAGTAAATGTATTTCGGAAAGAGTTCAGTGACCTTAGAGCAGTATATACATTTTGCACATATACATCACATCAATAAAAACGTGTTATGTACTATGATATTTTATATTAAAAATCAAAATCACAAACTGGAAACCATTACTGTACCTGGCAATTGGTGCATCGCCTGGCAATAGGTCTTGCGCCCACTGCATTTGGTACAGATAAAGTGTAACAATGTGTGCCATGACTAGCACCAACAGTATACGACATATGATGGCGAAGCCTCGTCCAAGGTCTTTGTTGTATGCCCAGTATGTCATTGTGATAAGAAACAGTAGGAAGTACACACCGTTTAGACCCGATGGCCGCAGTATTCCAGCAAAACACAATGAAGCCAGCACCATATATTTCCCTACAATACACATACAAGTTACAAACTGTTGTGTTTATTGCACTAGTTTATATGTTCCTATTATTCCACTAAAAATACAAAATACAACACCTTAATTAAAATCAGTAAAAAGTTAAAACAAGTCTACTTATATCATACATAGTAAGTGGTATGTTATACATGACACGTCCATCGCTTAGTTTCAATTAGTATGAACTAATTGAAAATGCTATATCATGTCTTTATCATATTTTTATTTTATTAGAAAAAATGTCACAAATTCAAAATCTGTTATAAATCTGATAACACAGTATACAATACAGTATTTTTGTATTACCATAATCATACTCGGGTTGTATACCCAATATCTGATATTAAATTGCCCGACAACTTTTTATTCTTTCTTATTTTATACCCAAAAATATAAGATCATCCCAATAAAACATTTACTTTCTCTTTTTATATTTTGAAAATGAGATCTCCCAAAAAGAAGTCAAAATAAAAACAAGAAATTAATGGAAAAAATGAATCCTGAAAAGTAATCTAACAGCCTGGGATTGATAAATCAAGTCTAAATTAGTGAAATATTTTATATTTGTACACATAACAATTCAAACACAGATTACTGAAATGACAATTACACTTTCCCTGGTCTACACTCATGAATACCTGTGCTAAAGCATTCTGTTGCTACTATTCTGAATATAATTTTTTATTCTTTACACAATCAAGGTTTAATTTCTCTAAGTATTTGCACACTTACATTGCTTTGTTTTTACAAAACTTTCAATTAATATATTTTATACATACAAAAGATATTACAAAGTATTAAGTGAGAACTAGTCGTCATGGTATCTACACAACAAAACAGACCTCTTGATACCTGCCAATCAGTGGATACTGTGAGCTGCATAAACACAGTAGGCAGTAACAGCTTTACAGTAAGCATCACATGGATTTTGATTCTGGTATTCAAACACTATCTCTGCACAACCATTGTATCCAAAACATGTTTTCCATTTTCACTTCCCATTTGCAACAGATCTCAGTAAGCCATGGCCCCAAACATGATCTATCTACATTGAGGTCTGTTATTTCTCTGACCATCTGACTCATCGTTATCCCAAATATATAACAGAGATATGTGTAATGTTAAGAATACCTTTTGTATGTAGTATTAATATCATGCCAATACCATTTCATGTGTAGTTTTTGATACAGGCAGTGGCGGCCCGTGCTTAGGTTGCATAACCCCTATTAAATCCCCAATTGTATTTTTAAATTATAGAATTATGAGTAAAACAATAACTAATAATAGTGTTTCCATGCTAAATAATCGTAATTAATCATTTGGTGATTGAAAAGTGCAGACCAATACAAAAAACCATACAAGCTCTTGCCACGGTGTACATGCCAAGTGTGCACCAACTGTGATGCACTTTGTATATGGGGAAATATACTGGAGTAGTGCTGTGGCTGGCTAGACTCGGGTGTTCCTATTGCAACGATATAGGCTAGGCTCGCTTGGTGTGATTTGGGTCTGCAAACCCCACTTGTATGTTACAGCGCCACCAGTCTGTTGGTAAATAACACGTGGTGCGCCAGGTAGGAATTAGTAAGTTTATGTTGTTAGTTAGTGTCGGTCGAATTTTTTGTAAATTTCGTTGTTAGTGTCAGTTAAGTGTCAGTCCAATTCATCGTTAAATGTAAATAGTAGTACATATAAAGGATTAAGGTGTCATAGTGTAAGATATTTATTATATTTAACTGGTAGGACGCAACGAATTCTGTCGTAAACTTAACGAAAACGCTGTTCAGTTTACGTCATATTGAGAAAACAAATTAAATTACGAGAGTAGGTAGGCTACACCAGACCTTTCAAATTTAATTAAAATGTAAAATTAGGTAACAGAATATTTAATCGTAAATTTAAAAAAGATTTATACAATACATTCATGGTTATGTGGGTGACACTAAAATTGCATTATTTTGTTTTCCTTACGTATTGTTTGGAGGGGAAGAGACTTGGACATTTTCTTTTCAGATAATAAAACAATTTACTACCATCCAACCCAACTGCAACCCCCAAATTTTTCAACCACCAGCCGCCACTGTATAAAGAAAACACTGTATGAACAGCAATGAACATATTGTACAGAAAGTTCACTTCCATTATAAATCATCTGGCAAATGTATGTTAAACACCTACATTTTCACTCAAACATATGTTATCGTATAACTGGTGCAAACATGGACAGACCTTTACTTGCAAATTTGCCCTTAAATCTGGTGCCTGAAGTAAACTTCAAATTATCCCATTTTAAAAGGCAGTAAAATCCTATGAGATACATCTATACAAACTTAAAACTATAATCATAATGATGACAACTTAATAGAATTAATTTTGATTTAACAGTATTTATTGTTAAGCCTTCCTTTTTGACACAAATAATTTATATTATCAAATAAGGGAAGGGGTCATTGTTTCTATATATCTCACTTTATCACTAACAAAAATCTAATACATTCTATTCCATCTCCCAACAAACAATTGTTTAACATATGTTTTAGAAAAGTATGTTGGGAGTTACAAAATTCAAAAATTACTACTTTTCTCTTATACTTAAGTTGGTCAATAACTTCATGGTGGTACTTATGGTGTCCTTTGGGCAGGAAGTATAAAGCAAATGTTCTTTGCTTTCTAACGCCTGCTTGATACACAAAGTACATAACCCTTACTTCAAGATCACTCCTGCCTTGACAGGGGGGGGGGCAAAATCATCATGTATTATACATTACAGTTACATATATTTTATTCTGTAGTGTTCTAGGATATTCACAGATTAAAAGCCCACCACTTATATTAGCCAAATTGACATTGCCACGCCTGCAATCCTTAACAAATTTCTTTAAAATGTCTCTATCTTAACTGTCATATGAACAATGTGTATAATAAAAATTAAATAACCCCAACTGTTAGGAAAAATACCCCCCTTTCTGTTAGGAAAAAATGGATAAAAATAAAAACTATATTTGTTAGTTATCTTAATATAAGCTTTTACCTGTACTGCCAGGTGCTAGAAAAAAAATATTTTCTTCTAGATATAAGACATCTGGCTCCAAAACCGTTCAAATGATGCACTTTACTATCACATTTTAATATATTTATCAAAAAAATATACAGTTTGCTCAAAATCCTATAACTCAAACTCCACTAAAAACACTGGTCAACACAATTTTCACAACATTGACCGAACCAAATTTTTCTTGTTCATTTTGCTCCCCATTAACAGTCATGCTATTATATAACTCGTAACACGTCACATTTTTTGTTAATAAACATAGTACATATGTTACAGCAGTACTGTGTAGTAGAAGTATCTGAAATGCCTGATGTGAGCAGTAGTGAGGAAAATGCACTGAAAAAAACATTTAAGTTAGAAGAAAGCATTGACCCTACATGTGAACCAGAAACGCCAAGTGACTACACCTGATAAAACAGCAGAAACTAAATGATTTAGTCCAAGGCTTAAATTTATCCGAACAGCAAGCTGAGCTTTCAGGCTCTAGGCCAGGGGTCTCCAAAATACGGACCGCGGGCCGGATCCGGCCCGTGAAGGGTCATTGTCTGACCTGAGGCAACCCGGCCGGTGCTGTGTGCAGTTTTTAAATAGATCGTCAAAATACTTCACATATTTTAACATTTTACTAAACAACTAAACAAGAAATAAGTTCGGTAAAATGTTACAATATTTTGTACACGTTTAAAATATTTACGTGGTTAATGTGGTTGTTCGTGGCTGCCTTGAATGAATCACGCTTTTCACTCGCATGTCATTGAGTGATGATTTCAAGAAAATAAAAAACTTTGCAAGAGCAATGGTTTAAATGTTTGGATCGACCTATATGTGTGAACAAACATTTCAAAAATGAACTTTGTAAAATCAAAGTACAGGGCGAACTTGTCAGCAAACACTTAAAATCCATTCTAGTCAAGTGGACCCAAAATGGACAGACATTATATGTCAGAAGCAACTCGACACATCCCATACATACATAAGAAAGCCAAAAAACAATACATAAGAAATATCTTTTAATGTTATTTTTTCCTTACTTTTATTTACATTATTCTGAACAAAAGAATTTGTTTTCTTTGGATCACTCTGCTTGTTTTTATTTAAATATCTATTTTATTTACTTTATTACTTCGTAAACTTAAAACAAAGTTTTCTATATACAGTATACAGTATATATATTGTCCCCAGACAAAAGGCTTGCTGGCGCCAATCGTACACTCTAGTGTTTTACCTACAAGGTACTTGCAGTGTCAGTGCTGCTATTCCCTCTTCACATAAAATGTTAACAGAATCAAGTAATACGTATGTGTGAACATCACAGAAAAGAAAAAAAGTGACAAAGTGACTCATGAAGAATCAACGGACTATAACAAAATTGTTTTTAATACCACATAATTTATCTGTTGTGTTTAAAAGAACTTTCCCAGTTGTTCAAAAGTATTTGATTGATATTCCCACGTTGCTGTATATAAAAAACAAAATGAAATTTAAAATAGAGAAATTCTTGTTACACTGCAGTCTTAACAGAAGAAATTCTTGGAATATACATGAAGAGCCAACCTATATTACACTGTAGCATGTCAACAAAGGTTTTTGGCATTATAAATTAATTATAAGTACCTGAAAATCGATGAATCATGATAAACATAAGAGTGACAAAAATAATGGAGGAATAAAGATGTACGACTGCTTTCACAAAAAAAAAAAATACACACAGTTATACTTTTTCAATAAATTGAAAGGAGTTTTTAAATTTCCCCCATGCAAGAACCAAGAACTATATTCGTCGAAGATCTAAATTCCTTAAATAGTAAATGAAGGAAACCTTACAGACTACAACACAAACAAAATATAAAAGGATATTAGCCTGATAACAAATTATGAAGTTTTCAGAGGAAAATGGAAGAATTTATCACATAAAAAGCTGCTTCAGTGTGTATCTGATATAATGAATTCTAGCACTTTGTGCATCCAGTTTAAGTTTGGAAATACATATAAGCTAACTAAATACATGTGACCCACTAGATGATTTCTGTGACTAACACCACTTGCCTGATACATGTGGTTAACTATAAAAAATGTATCTGGGCAAAATCTCAATGACATCCTCAACTCTTCAAAGAATACTGACATGTTTACTCTTAAAATAGATATTGAAAGCAACAACATTTCACGCATCTCAACGAAAATCTTTAAATTGTATTTTCTCTTAATGAATCCCTTGAGTTTGCATCTCCTACAACCCCAGTTTTACTTACAACAATTAATACTTAACATCCTATTTCAAACTGACTGCAGAAAATGAAGTCAGGGTTCCTTTATGAAACTGTTTGTTTGAATGAGACCACTGCCCGTCACATCACAAATCTTAAGTGGAATGATGACCCCCTTCTGTGTGTGTAGTTGTTTAGTCACCAATACTTAATTTCTGTATCCATAGTCTGTACACAGCCTCAGAACACATTGTGTCTGGTGATAGCACATACATATTCCAGGTTTGTACACATCAACAACACTGCTGAGCAGTCGAAGAAGAAGTAGTCAGATAAACTATTAAAAAGTTCATTAATTAAAATGTTTAAAATTTGTTGTGACTTAAAAGACATTCAAATTAGTTTTCAACAATCAAATGTTTACTTGCTAAAAATTAAGTTTAAATTACAAATTATAAAAGGCTATATATATTTGACATTATCATTTTTCTAAAACAAAAAAAAAAGGTTAATAAATACAAAATATCTTCAAATAAATACACTGCAAGTAGATTAATTTTCATGTGATGCACGTTTCACAGAAATTATTCTGTATCTTCAGAGGTTTGTTTGAATTGTAATTGAATGTTTCACTTACAAATTACAAGATATTGTAAACGAAACATTCAATTATAATTCAAACAAACCTCTGAAGATACAGAATAATTCCTGTGAAATGTGCGCCAGGTGAAAATAAACCTACTTGCAGTGTATTTATTTGAAGATATTACATGGAAGACTGCAGGAAACTCAACGAGTTACTTACAAAGGAATAAATACAAAATAGTATATGGAACATTAAATTGCTACGTCTCTATTCAAACCCACTGGTGAACTAAAATAAACATTTACATTGCAATTAATTACAATTTTAGATGTGGAAAACAAGAATAAAGTATGATATCTATTTAACCAACTGACTATATCACTCAGATAATTAATCTGCTGTTAGTGTTTACAAAATCTGTAAGCAGGCCAAGTTCTTGTGCATATATCACTTCCATATTCTTCAATATACCGGTTCTTGCCTTCTGTTCTGTACAGTGTTATAAGCAGTATACCATTAATATATTGTCTATACAACCATCCAATCATAGAAAACATAATTAATCCTGTTTTTTGAACAAACCCTTCCAAATTTTAAAGAAACTACATATAAATAAATAAGTATTTATATACAACTTATAAACAATTCAAAAATTAATATAATCTTATAACTAATTTAACAATAGCCACCCACAACAATAATTTGTACATAAGATACCAACTGACCTAATACAGTAAGGATTGAAAATGTTTGCCTTTCATTAACTTTATCTGCTTCTGAAGGAGGTGTGCTGACTACGGGAAGCAACCGTTCTGTGTCAGAGGGACTCCTGTTAATCGCACGGCACAATATCAGCACAACAATCGCAGTGGCCAACATTATCACCTCCGGTGACAGCACCCTCATTGCGTCCCATATGTTTAGATTGTCTAAACGTATCAGACCGGCATACCGTAAGTACCTTTCTATATCCCCACCTGCACAAGACATAGTCACAATACAAATAAAATTTAAAAAATTATAAACATTCACAGTAAAGAAGAGCACATAAAGACATGTAGAAATATATAATGCTGGGAAGAGAATGCAATTTCATTACACACAGTTACGCAAAGTATTTATAAGTACAGTATTCATAAGTATTTTCTCTTGCATAAAAAAAAAACAAAAGGGTAATAAGTAACATAAACTTTATACAATTTACTTAACATAATGCTTTATTCATTGTAGTTTTATTTCAGCCCACAGTCAAGTAATAAGCTACTCATTATGTACTATTTGTAAAATTCATTAATCATCTTCATTTTCTTCGTCTTCTTCCAAAGTGCTAAAGGCCTTACATGGACCTACCTTCCTTCACTATTCATCTCTATAGAACTTCTTCTTTCTGCCAGGCATTGCCAATTCCTAATTCCCAGCCTTCCCAAATCTGTTTTCTCCTCTTGCACCCACTGCCTCCTTGGTCTTTCCAGCTACCAACCTCCTCCTTCTTCTCCTCCTCCTCACTCTTCCCACTTTTCCATACTTATTATGTTTGATTACCTGTCTTGATCCATTCTCTCCTCAAGCCAATCCTTCTGGACTTGACAAATCATACTATTTATCCTTCAAGTACAGTACCTACCTTACAGCTGTTCCTTATTCACCAGATTTCTCTTCTTTTATAGGATCATACAGATTCCTTATTATTTTCCATTCAAGCATTTTTAAAGTGGAGACAACTGCTGTTGTAAGGGCCCACACGTCTGTTCAATTTGTTAGCAGTAGCCTGATCAGAGTTCTATACAGCTCCGTTTTAGTAGGTATCAAGAGATATGGCTCTGAAGAGATTCTTATTTGCATGATACACTCAGTTTTCAGGAATTACCCTCTTCTTGACTTCTTATATCTGGTTTGTACTATTCATATCTGTTCCCAGATATGAAAAGCTTGCCACACCTTCAATCGTATAATCCCCGATTTCACAATTTTGAATAATTCTTCTTTGCCTCTGATAAGATCATTTTCATATATTTAGTTTTTGTTCATTTAGTGTAAGGCTCGTTTGACATCCTTGTCTCCCTAGGTTTTGAAACATTTCTTCAAGAGCTGTTATACTCCTGGCAACCAGAACAATATCACCATACAGGCATGAACCTGGCCTGCCGTGTAGCTAATATTTCCATTGGTATCAAAGTCCTGTAATGCTAGTTTGAAGAGCAAGGTTGATAAGGCATTTCTCTGGCTAATCTCACTACTTTTCCTCATTTTCCCATCAATAATAACTTTAGCCTCACTGTTTAAGACAGCAAATCTTGTGAGATTTAGTAGTCTCCTTGGTGTACCAAAACTTTCCATTGCATCCAATCGCTTCAGCCTACGAATACTGAAAGTCAAATTAATATAAGGTCAAAAAATAAATTGCCTTTACCCAGTGGCAGATGATATCAATGATAGGCAACAACAAAAAGTAAAAGAATCCATTAAAAAATTATTAGCAAAAACAAACAAACAAACACATTATACAAACTTAAAGTAAATTACATGCTTCAATTCAAAATTACAACTTCGAGTGTAATAGATCAGTTACAAATTAGTCCTTGGGAAATATAATAAATAACGCTTACATGGCCGAAGTCATTAAACAAAGTGAAGAAAAGAAGACCATCATCGTCTGAAGTTGTGATTACAAGTAAAATCTATCCATTTGAAAACATGACATTCCATCTGATACACACCATTTTTCCACAGACGAGTGTCATTCAAACTCTCTATGCAATTTAAGGAATTTGTTTTAACAATAGTACAATGGTTCTTAATTATTGTTGAGAAGAATGAAAAAAACATATTGGAAAGCTGCACTAGCAACATTACTTGTAGAAGTAAACAGTGGAGTAATAAGTTTACTCCCACTGATGTTGAAGCAATGGGAATTTACCGTGTTGACCATGTGTATTGGAGTCATCATACGTTGATAATTCTAAGCTTTTCTGCTGGCTGTTTGTAAACCAGTTCATATGTCTCTTTTATATAGTCATTCATATATAGTGAACTTAATAATACATTTTTCACTAATAACTGAATAAATTTCTTGTTTGAAGCTATTATATTCTACTATCTCTTTTTTTATTAAATACCCAAGATGTTATTCTACAGGAACTGGACATATTCAAGAAACCAGTTATTTATTTTTTAAATCTTAAATCTAACCTTACTGCCAAATTGTTTAACTAACAGTCACCAAGGAAGAATGAGTCCCATGTATGTAGATCTTAATACAAGTTTCACAATACACTATACAAGCACTACGTTTTAACAACTATTATACTTTCTTGAAGAATTTTTCCCACTTGAGACATCATAAGAGGCTCCTGTTGCAAGTTGCTAAACCTCTTAATTTAAACTTTACTTGGAGAATACTACAATTATGTTTTGTCATGTTACCTACTATTATATTATTTGTCACTTATAACTATATTTATATACTTCCTTATTCATTTGCTATAATTATACACTTGCAACGACGAAACGTCTCGAACACTGGAGAGTGTCGTTCTACATGTTTTCTGGTAACAATGTACTACTTTAATTTGTATTTTATTATACTTTACTATTCTTGCTTTATTATTACTTTGGTCTTCGTTGTATTTTATTCAACACAATATTTCATGTTTCCTAGCCATCCTCTTGATCTCATCTTTCATAAAATAAATGGCATGATGTTTTTAAGTTATTTCATTTTGAAGAAACCATGGAGCATCAACTATGCGTCTCAATACTTTATTATAAAATATGTCAATTTTCTCTGTGCTGGAATAGGAAACTAAACTCTAAAGCTGCATACCATATCCACACCAGTTTTAGAATCTGATGATATTCCAGCAACTTAGTTTTATGGAGAGATGCAGTTACAACACATCATCCAATACTGTTTCCTGAATTTAACATCTAGTTGTTTTACATTCTCATTCCACCATAGGTTCACACTGAGATTTATGTCAAGGTATTTGGCTATATTTCCACGTGTATCTACTCTTTATACAAGAAATTTATATACACTGATTTCCCTTGAGTTGAATCTCCACTTTTAAGTCCAGCTACCCAAGGTTTTTATGGCTGACTGTAACCCATCTGCTCGGTCTTCAGTTGCTTACACCACAGTGTCATCTGTGAAAATAACAATTCTTACATTTTCTCATTCACTGTGGAACTGTTGTGGGTTCACCTCAAGGTATGGCAAGCAGCAGTACCAGTAGGCCTCCCAAGTCTAGCCATTCACAACAGCTACATCAAACACACACACAGAGCCTGGATAATATGAATTGGCAAGTAGCGTGTTACACAAATGATCTCCACACTCTTCCCCATGTACAGGAAATGTAAATGTCTGGACATTAGAAAATGAACATTCACTGTCTCTGATATACCCTGGATGACAGCAGATATACTACTGGTCCCCACTTCCCTGTGGTACTCCTGCTTTTAACATCAGCATAATCACATTCAGTTTAATCCAAAACACTCTACGCTGTAGATCTGATTACAACAGTTCAGTATACTGTATACATTTTGCAATATAATTATGTCTTGTGCAATCATACTGTTTATAATTAAAATATATAATTAATTTTATTCTTAAAAGAATAATTTAATTTTATGAACTTAAAGAATTCAATGCTATCCAATACATACTCGATAACAGTTAATTAAACATGACATTAAATTTACAAAAGCTGCAGTATAAGTCCAAAGACATACACTGTTTCAAAAGAATGTAAAACTATGATTAAGCAGGCAGCTAAAACTAACCCAGGACTCATAAGTATGACTAAGTTTTAAAATGGCCATGGGTTGGCCTTTTATGACCTATGAAGAAAACAATTTATTACATTTAACAGTAACTTGAAAGGATGTAAAGTACATGGATGTATACTCTAATTTACATATTCTGAAATATCAGAATCTTAACTTGCATTTATCACTTACATGCAGGACTGACGATACTGCCATATGGAGGATATGACAGAAGTATTATCTGGAAGGCAAACTGTGCTACAGCGTTTACTATTGTGAAGAAAATGACTATCTTCAGGTAACGCCCTGCATGGCCTATAAATACAATTAACACACAGATTACAAAAAGTCTTAAAACACATTTATTAAAAATATATTTTTTATGTCACTTCAAAAGTTTCAGTACACACTGTTCCTCAACTATATATCACAGACAGTCTACTTACAGTCACACTGATATTTAAATAACATTCAAATGTTTAGAAAAAACGTTTGTTAAAATTCTATTTTGTAATATATTCATATATTTGGCTGTTCCACGAGATATGAGAGAAATGGATAACCATGTAATAGTAATGCTTTTATGCATATAATACTATAGATTATTCAATTAACCACATCAACTACATTACAAAGTATTCCAAATAATAACTAATTTTATTCTTGGATTTCGTTGTCCATGACGTGTCCGTTACTTAACTAAATATAATTATTTCACTACCGACTCGGAACACAAAGTTTTTTATGGGTAAAAACGTAAAAGTTTTACCTTATAGCCTGAACTGGTTTTTGCTTTTAAAAAGCTTCTTCAGAAGCTGCCGCTGGGAGCACTGTTCGTCTTGTTGTTGCCGACAGTATCGACTTTTGAAAGATCGATGTTGTGTGTGTGGGTGTGATATGTTCGAATAATGTGTGTAATTTGAATTGTGTCTGTTTATTTAGGATGTCGTTTTTATGTGTTTTCTTGTATTTGTATAGTTCTAATAAATTGTTCTAGAGTGTCTAGTTGTGTGTGTGTGTGTGTGTGTGTGTGTGTGTGTGTGTGTGTGTGTGTGTGTGTGTGTGTGTGTGTGTGTGTGTGTGTGTGTGTGTGTGCGTGCGCGCGTGCGTGCGCGCGCGCGTGTGTGTGTGTGTGTGTGTGTGTGTGTGTGTGTGTGTGTGTGTGTGTGTGTGTGTGTGTGTGTGTAATGTCCATGTTATTGTTGATGATTTTGTATTTTGGCGTATTGTGTTTGCAAAGGTGGCTTCTATAGTGGAGTGTAGTGCCTTTGTGTGTTCAATGTATCTTTGTTTGAAGCTACGTCTAATTTTAACCATTATACAAAACACCCTTTAAAAAACTAAATCACCTTTAAGAAACCACGTATTTCTATAACGTCTGCCTTCAACTCTACATAAAAGTAATCAAAAATTACAAAAATAAAAATGACAAATCAATGATTATTATGAATTAAAAGCTGTTTTTTTTTTTATTTTTAACATTTAAGAAATTCAAATTCATATCATTATTATGAATTATTGTGACATGATTTTTGTTTAATAATTTGTCAATCACCTAAACAAAATCAAAACATATTTTATTGTCTTCACAAACTGAATTGTTTGTATCTGAATTTAAAGTTATAATATCAAAATTGTAACACAGAATTTTACTATGGTTATATTCTTACAGAAAAATACCAGCAGTGCTCTATGATTACGACAGAAAAAATTATTAATAATGACAAGTGAAGTTCATCACTTTAGCAATTAAATGTCTATGTTTACATAATTTACTACATTGTATGACATTTCATTTTTAAATATTTATAAACTGTAACACCCATTTCATATGTTAATGTTTTTGAACTTACCTTACAATTTTTGCCCTATCTCCACCATCTATGTCAATCTGATACAGGTATAATTATAAATTGAAATCATTCAGTTAGTGAGTAGGCCTACTGTTTTATTCCAGCATCAATGCACAATCAATAAATCTCAATTTTAATACAAAACAATTAGAACTTAAGTATCAGCATACCAAGAACTTCAGTAAGGGAAGGATGTTTACAAAATATTTAATCACATATTTTGTTTTCATAACTATTTAATCACATTGTTTTATTATTGGAATGGAATGACAAATATCCTCTAACCATCAGCATTCCTTAAATCATACCTTAATATGCATTTTGATTTTGAGTAGCTTTCTTTAAGGATTTACATAATAACAAAGTAACGAGACAAGTCTTTACTAGTCTTCAGTCTCATCTTGAATCCACCACTGGTTTTGAAAAAAAAAAAAAAAAAAATTAAGTAACCATATAATTCAAACTCTTTTAAAATGTAATTATTGGTAGAGAAAATTTTTTTAAATAAAACGTGAATCATATTCAAAAACAATGTGAAAGCTAGAGATAAGAATGTTATCTACCGTTACAATTATCAGCAAATAACCAAGCCTACATTACGCTCACATGTCTTACCGACAATGTTATGTGGTGACGCCACTGGCACGATTGGGTTGTACAGCAGAAGTAACAAGTATATGAAGGACAAGCCATTCTGCCTCAGCACACATCCTGAAACAAACGTTGGTCATTTCTAATTACTACAAGAATCAATAACCACACGCATTAGTCATGTTTACTTGGATTTAACTATGGCATTAACACACACACACACACACACACACACACACACACTAGGCACAATATTAATTTACTGGAATAATGGAATAATTGTGGTTACACTGTTTTCACTACATCTGATTACTAAAAATAGTTTAAATAGTTTAAAAATTTACAAAAGTAGTACAAACTTTTATGTTATATTATCTGATAATTTTATGCCATATTTACTTGAAGAATATCAGAAGGTAATCATCAAAAAAGTTTAAAGTAAATTACCAATAGTAAAAACCAATATCATCAAATTGATTTGATTATCTCTGTCTACCCTTATGAGTGTACAGGTTCTGGTATGGTCATCCATCCAAGTTTTGTATTCAGACTCCACTTGACACTACATGTGGAGCTGAAATGCTTTGATCACATGACCACATCATACCACGAAGAAGCATAATTTCATAGAAAATAGTTTATGAAATTACTATAATTTCATAATACCATTAGCATGATACCTGGTACAGGGGCATATTTCCGAGGGCGGGAGACGGACAAACAGGGTGGATACCCCCTCCCAGAGGGTCAAAAAAAAGTTTGAGTGTTGTTAATCTCTTAATTTTTAGGATATTTTATTGTTTTTACATCTTTTTATGCTAATTAAGTAGTGACTCTATTTAAGTATATACTGTACATGTATTTATTACACAACATTTGTGTATAACGTTTGAAGTATAAACACAGCAAAATCAATTCAGTCAATAAGTATCTTGTAAACAAGTTTCAATAATGCTTATTTTGACTGAGTTATTGCCGTTTACTTTAATGGGATTGATTTCAGGATGATATCACAGGTTCTTCAACCACTTTAAAGGTAGTAATGTTGATTAGTCTTGACTTGTTTTTTCTTTTGTTTCAAGATGACTCGACCGGACCCCCCTCCAGGGCCAAATTCTAGATACGCCACTGACTAAATCCACCGCTAGAAATAAAGTAGTTCCCAATTGATAATAATTAATTGATTAAAAATATATCAGCAAACTTTTTTATACAATTAGGATTAATACAAATAAAAATAACGTAAAAGATTATATAATTCTTTGGATCTGTTAAGAAAGTTTTAAGTTTGTACTGTACATGCCTCTGTGTTGTATCACTCCGCTTTGATTACATTCGGCTTTAAGAATGAACAAGCTTTGTCTCAAAACTGTTCCACCCCAGTCAGGCTCGTGCGTTAAAACTTGAGATGCTCAGTATAAAACGAATCCGACTTGACAAATTAATTCGAATGTAAAAACTTTGAACCACATCACGAAAAATTCTTATGATTTAATTAAATTCCAGCGACTTTCTAGTACATTTTGTAGGCTAGCTTTATGTGCAGACACTACTGAATCATAAACAACTTTGTTATAACTGTAGTAATCTACTCTTGAAGCGTCGGTAATTTCAAAATAAATTCATCCTAAATAAGTTAGTTACCGTACATTACTCGCTCAATGTTTTTCTGTAACTTAAACATTTAAAATAGGTCTACCTATGTAAGTACAACTCTTAACTCATACAAATTAATTGTTACTAATTGTTATTCTGAATTTGGTTTCATAATTCTTACGTTTGAAAAGGCTTAAAAATCTATAATTTGAACTACATAGTCCAACATAGTTTAGATTGTACCCATTGTCTACTGTTAAACTAACAGAAAAAAGATACTGTCCCAATAACAGTACTCATCCTCACCTTCGATTAATGTGATTATTGGCATCGATATGTCGTGAATATCGCATATAATTTTAGTTAGTAGAAATCGTGAAAATTTATTTGTGTATGTTACGAATACTCAGTTGATAATTGCAATCGTCTCCAATTGTCATATTTATTTATGAAGAAATGTTTCTAGCAATAATATAACTCCGATATGTGCCTATAACTCCGATGTGACGCATGTTGTTAAGTTAAAATGCAAAGTGAAATTGCACATGGAAATCTATACGCTTTTAAAATAATACTCGCGTTTTGTTAAATTCAACGTAAAAAAAACTCAACTCAAAGTAAGGCGGGGTACTATCCATGTCTCCCATTTTTTTGTGTTTCGCACAAAGGTCGCTTCCAGCGAAGTTTTTGAGATTTTACTGAATAACATAAAAGAATATTGGCCACATAACGAAAAAAAAATCTTGTTTTCAGTTGTTAATACATTGTTTTTTCTTGTTTTAATTTTACTATTAAAAAATAACTGTATTTTTTACTTTACATTTTCTGTTGTTTTTGGTAAAAACGTTGTTCTTTGTTTTTAATGTTACTCTCCTTGAAGAATTGTGTAACATTAAACGTCATATTTTTCCTACCCATGGGTTTTATTTCTGTAAACAATAAGGTAAAAAGTAAAAACCATTAGCCCTAGCGCAGACGGTCGATTTTTCCCCGGGCGATTATGAATCGCCGGATTTGTAACACATAAACTGAAATAGGAGAGCGCACACAGGCGATCAGAAATTGCCGGCGATTAAAAATCTGTGCGGTGCCACAGATTACTGGGCGATGCAATTATCGCCCGTCGAAAAATCGACCGTCTGCGCTAGCCCTTATTATCTAACTTCACAAATGAAAACAACCCATTTTTATATATATACGTTATATTTATATACGTTCGTATAGCTCCGATATTGGGAGAACTGGAATTTCGAATCCATGCAGACCATTATAATAAATAACCTCCTTTTTAATTAATTAATTCCAGGGAATACGTGAAGAGGCGTGACCTGGTCCCGTGATATACTGTGTATACGTGCTCCGCATAGGGTCTCAAACTGTGACGTGTCTTCACAATACATTGCCCACCCTCGCGAAAATTACACGTTATTAACCGTCAACATTATTTGGTTCCGTGTGCATCCGTTGCTAACATTTGCAGCTACTTTAAATAATATAATACATTTCTTAACATAAAGGACATAATTAACACTAAAACAAAACTGTCAGCGTATACTTTTCTATTCTTTGATGCCTCTTTTTACGTCGAACATTCTGAATGAACACACGTTAAGCTTATGAAGATGACTGCACTTTGCAATCGTCCATACGTCGTGTGATGATGATTCTGGTCACTGTTTATTAAGTCAGCATCTTCAGTTTAGATTCTATTCGAACACTGTGAACATTTAAGCATTTAAGAAATAATTGAAAAATAGTAATGAGTATCGGTTCCAGTCATGTAAAACTCATGCTGCGTAACTTTGTAAGAAAAAGCTGTATTATTTAAGTTTCGTATAACTGCATTTTGTTTATTCATTCGTTTGGAATAAAATCTTGAAGGCTCAGTTTTGTATAGAAAATAAACACTGCCGAGGAAAAGACAGAAGTGTCCTAACATGAATTTCACCAGTGTGTGTGTGTGTGTGTGGGGGGGGGGGAGTTGAGACAGTTTGTTACATCAGTAAAATAATTACACTCCTTACATATCGTTTTACTTGTCTATGTAAAACAATATGTACGAAACGTAATTATTTTGCTGATGTAAAACAAACTGTCTTAACTCCGTTTCACACACGCGCGAGCGCGCACATATTCAGTCAATTAATTGATCTTGGTGTGTTTGAGATTTTCTCTTGTATCCGTAAACAAGTCCTGACGATGACAATAAATATTGTCGAAACGTCGACACAAATAATATAAAATTTCTGTTAGGTCTATACTTATTGACCGAACCTCGCTAACCTTCCAGCGTTAAAATTTATTGATCGACGGTCACTACTAAATGAAGGATTCATTGAAAGTAAACAACAACAACAAAATTAACTAAACAAATACAAAGTATGAGAAAATCATGTAAAGAATGGTCACCTCATCGTCATGTATCTCAGCTAACCGTCTAAGAATCGTATATACGAAGTACTTCATTCACAGCTTAAAAAAATTAAAATTTATTCATTTGATTTTATCTAATGATAAATACGTTTTATTTTATTTAATAATAAAATAGTGAGCGAGTTGTATAGTTCAGAGAACTTACTAGTGTGATTACAAAAATAAAAATAACAAAACAATATTAAAAGATACAATGAACAGAAAAGAAACAGAAACAATGAGAAAAAGAAGACTATTTATTTTTTGGACATTTGTATGGAATGAACGACAATAGGTTGACAAAGCAAATCTTCAGATATCTGTGGGGGAAGAAGTCAACATCAAGTTGGATTAAAGAAGTCCAAAAGGATTTAGAAAAAAATAATATCCACGCAGAAGAAGCAACTGACAGAGACGTTTTTCGAGCAAAAGTGTTGAAAATGGAGGGACTCCATGGTAGGAGAGATAAAAACGCAGGTTCAAAGTGGACTGAAAACAGGAAGAAGAGAAACAGTGAGAAGATGAAAGAATATTGGAAAAAAGAAAAGAACAAAGAGTAAATAATTGAAATTGGCATGTGGTCCTTTTGTGTTCCGCAACCGGTGTGCCGCGGCACAATAGTGTGCCGTCACAAGGTGAAAGGTGTGACGCGAACTTTTACTTATTATTGTAATAAGTTAATTGTCGATTTTAAGTAAGAAGGTGCTTGTTTATTCTTTAATACATGCTGATAATTGTTATATTTTCATAGAAATTAAACGTAATTTATTTACTCAATATTGTTTTATAGTTTGCTTATCTTAAGTTATTTGTATTCTCGCCTGAAATATTGGGCCGGTTTGATGGGTTATAGGCGGCAAGCTTTGTGTTCACCGCAAAGGTATGAGTAGAGTTATTTACTTTAAAATTCGTATTTTCTAGAGTGAATTAAAGTTAATAAATTGTTAATAAATGCATGAGTCTATTCCTGTTTTATATTAATAATAATAATAATAATAATAATAATAATAATAACAATAATGATGATAATAATAATAATAATACTAATAATAATAATAATAATTGATTACATAACGACGTAATATTTCGTAATTATATTAAGATTCATATGATTTTGAGGGGACAGACATTTTGGTGTGCCGTGTTGAGTCTAGGTCCGTCTGGGGTGTGCCGTGAGTAAAAAAAGGTTGCGGAACACTGCTTTAGATGGCCGATACGAGAAAAAAAACAATATTAATTTTCTGTCAAACTGTTCAGGTTTCTATTTCAGGGGGTAGAGTGCGCTGTGCAACTGCGATTTGCTGTTTTCCGATTACGATACTCCGCTCAACTTAAGAATTATGCTGAGTGAGACGTTCAAGTAGCCTATAGTCATCATATTCTACGTCATTGCAGTCTACCTTATTATCACTAGCTGATACAACAGGATCTGTTTTTTTTTTGTGATTTATAATTACTATTTTAATCCGAAAACTACTGGCGATTTCTGGTGTAACTTTAAAACGAAGACGCAAGAAACAAAATAAACGCATACCTCCGACACGTCCAATTCGAATTTCCCGTGACAAAGTAAAAGCCGCGGGATCGTTACTTACTATCATTATTACAGTACTACTGACTCACCCCTAGATGAGAGCTTCCGATAACCTTTTGTAAAGGTTATGCCCACAATAACTGTATGACAGTTGGATGAGAGAGACTGCCACACCATATCCACGCACCACCGTTGGCAGTAACACAACGCGCGGGTATAGATCAAACCTAATTGAATATGCTGCAATAAAAAAACCTGTTTTACGAAACCGCTGTTGACACAGAACACTTTGAACCCACTGCAGAAGGGTAAATTATTTACCGAACTGAGCAACTATAAATGGTTAATCAATTACGGAAGGTCAGATAATTTAGAAACCGCGAAAACATATATTTCTAAAAATTTGTAAATTCAATACAATGTGCTCAGTATCACAGAGTAATACGAAACGTAAAAGTGACGTACGAGCATTATTTCCCTTGTGCAGCATCGTTTCTCTTGAGGTGGGTATCATCAATGGATGACCGCTACGTTCACAGGGTCAGATATTCTGGTCACGCTGTTCCTCCTTGAACCTTCTTAATCGAGTGATTGATTAAGCAATCCACTGACTAGGTTCTTGCTGTACCCTATAGGCCTACTTCGGTGTTAGTGTGTGATTGTATATATCCTTCTACGTCAGTTATATACGGAATTTTTAAGTCACTGTGAGAGTTACGATTTCAGAGGTTCCACCAGGAAGAGTCTGTTATTATCTCTTAAGATTCCTTACTGAAGAGTTTGGAGAAGTTTGAGTATTTCAGGGTTTAGAGCAGCCCCACAATTGTGTGACATAAGGCTACATCGAGTTGACTGTTTCTTTTAATTGCTTTTATTCCTTTTTATTACTTTATTGTTCACACACATTCCAAATTTCTACCTATAAACCAGTACGCCTGTCTAATATTAAACTTCGGCTCTTTTTTAATTTTAATATGGGCTTCTGAAGTTATTACAAATGCAGTCGGTCTACCAGATATTGTGCTTCTGTTTCACACGTATGGTTACAAAAGGAATGAATTAACGAAAAAAAAAGAACAACTGAACAACGCGGGTTTTGAGTTTAAAACTTTTATTTTAACAACAAATGTAGGCTACAGCCTCTGCGGATGCCTCGTACAGCAAAACGTTCGGTATTAACAAATGTAAAAATGAGTCAAACCAAAAAACAGTGTAGACGTTGTCAATTCGATTTGCTAACGTTCTGGACAAAGCCTTTAGTATGTTTTAGAATAAGTATTGGGTTGGGAAAGAGACCTTCTTGTCCAGAACGAAGCGATTAGCAGACTGACAAACGTCAAGATAAAAACTGGTAAAACAATAAATATCTGTGAGCAAAACCATTGGCGTTCTTAATAATGACAACACGAAAGTTTACAAGTGAAAGGAATTTCACAAAATGTCAGACACAACTTCGAAGGTTGCCATTTGTAACGAAGAGACTCATTCCTAACCCACTATGTGAAAATAATAATGTGCACCATGACTGGAAAAAAAACGCCTCACAAAATGCGAACATTGCAAAACGTGGCGTATTTTTACGTACAAAGCATTAAATCACACACATACTACGCTCAAAAAACTATTCAAATTTGGGTTTACCAGAAGAGGATGCGATAAATGTTATGGAAACACATCTGCTAACAACACTCTATCGATGCACAATATTAATTATAACAGCTTAATATAAATAATATTATAAAAAATAAAAGAATACAATATTACATTCTTTTCATCTGAGTGGAAAATGTAGGGCGTTTCAACCCGCAAAACCTCCCTCTATATCCCAGTGGTGTATCTAGAATTTGGCCTGGGGGATCTGGGGTCGGGTCGGCTTCATAGAAAAAAACAAGTTAAGATTAATCATTATAGTATATAGTAACTTTAAAGTGGCTGAAATCCGTCCATTTAAAGTAAACGGCATAACACAATAAAAATACGCGTTATTGAAACATTGTTTACAAGATACTGACTGACTGAATTGATTTTCCTACATTTCATAATTCAAACGTATACGCTAATGCTGTGTAATAAACCTGTTTGTATATTTAAAAAATAATTGCTACTATATTAGCGTACACAACTGAAAAAAAATAATAAAACAGCTTAAAAATTGAAAGATTAAACAAAATTCGTCAACTTTTTCGACCCTCTCGGGGAGGGGAAGGTCCCGTTCGTCCCCTCTCTGTAAATAGGCCCCTCCTAACTACACCCATAACATAACTGGTAATCCAACTATCATATTGAAAAAAATGACAAATATTTAAGTATAATTCTTTGAATCATACGCATACGACACTCAAAAATCGATTACTTCATCCATTTTGAAACAAGAATTGCAAGACTATTCTGAGTAAACATCTATGCACTTTTTGGCTGGAAACGAAATAACATTTCACTCTGAATCAGGAACATTAATTTATATAAACACATAAACGTCCCTGTTGTCGCTGCAGAGATGATGAGTCAGTTACAAGTACAATCCAGATTAGAAACGTGACTTCGATGCGCATCTACCGCGTAAATATTTACCAATGTGCCAACTCTAACCCCTATTAACGATAATTAACGAATTACGAATCGACGTGGTACATTACGTTATCTTGTTATTTAGATTACAGTAATGGCGTATACATGTTTTGATAGACGCTCGAACACGCATAGCACGATATCGCTGTATTGTTTACCTTCCACGGAATCGACACTCGCGTAAGTCGTCAATGTAAAATTATAAGGAATGAGAATAATGATCGCGGTCTGAGCAGTCATTTGACGACTGGAAGAATCGTCCTCTAAATCATCAGACAAGACTTAAGAGACAAAAATTCCCATCGTTGTATAATGAATATTATATTAATAATGATATTAAATTGATGTAATTGATATTTATAACGTCCTACGTTCTTTGGGTGCCATTTAATATAATGTAGTTTATATTAATATTTATTTGTAATGGATAATATGCAAATTACTTGCATTAATTAATTACTTTCATGCCGCGCGCTATGCAGTCATTAAATACAATGATAATAAAGGGTAATCTTTTATTGTTTACACTAAATATGCATAATTAAATTTTCTCTATTACTTTTTGTTATCTATGCTCCAGGTAGGAAGCATCATTTAATATAATGAATAACTATTCTGATTATTCATAAACAAAATACTCGATATCATTTAATAAATTAATATTGTCAATTCATTTATCTTACTTAAAGTTCTACTTTATATTTTGTTCAACAATTAAGTTAATATCTGGGTTATCTGTGGTAATAATAAACGCATATATATAGGATCAACTTAAGTCACTAGTTTATTAATCATTCGCCATAAATTATAATCATACATATGATACGTCGATGTACCTGTAATACATACATATTTTATAAGAACAAATTCATATTTAATATATGCTGAAACAAAGAAAACATACATACATATATAAATCAAATAAGATTATAATTCATATTCTAATTATTAATGCGCTCATTAATCCCAGATAGTTTTTGTTAATATATTCATTAATTACGTTTTTAATTCTGATTTATATTCATTGCGTTTATTAATAATTTCTCAGGGATGAATTCTTTGAAAGGATCAGGTCAATAGAAGTAACTAAATAGTAATGATTAAAATAATGGTTACTTGATTTAAGAAATATCTTTATGTCTAGTTTCAGTGATGAGGATGACATGAAGACACATCTCGTTGAATGCCGTTGATACCACAAACACTTGCACAACTTCCGATCATTCGCGTTGGCGTAGGTTTATGTTAATAATTGATGTTTAGTGTTCAATTAAATACTTCATCTTACGATGTCTGTTGTGTGTTCGTTTAACGTTACTGTACATGTCTAGTTCCACTTATATCACTGTTTTATCAAATATACGTGTGATTGATTAATTAGTTTAATGTTTCATGTTCTTTATGGTTTTAATGAGGTGTAGTAACACTGAATTAAGTTCAACTGTTTTGTATAGTACATATGTGGTGATATTTGTTCGTGTAACGATCTGATTGTTCGCTTTGAATAATTCTTATCTAAGTCCGTTACATCGCACTTCGAAATTCACTTCACTATTAAAAGTTTACCAAGTTTGACTATCGTGACATGATGATTTC
The DNA here is from genome assembly GCA_034769895.1 of Magicicada septendecula. Lineage (NCBI taxonomy): Eukaryota > Metazoa > Arthropoda > Insecta > Hemiptera > Cicadidae > Magicicada > Magicicada septendecula. The sequence continues at coordinate 61,555,696 of CM068371.1, read as the reverse complement.
ACTAAGTCTGCTAAATTACGAGTTGACGTAGTAACTCCCGAACTCGAGTTATCTCTCCGAATTAAATATACTCTTGTGAACTTAGAGTAAAACTGACTTCGTACTTAAAGTAAACTCTAGAAAAATTGAAATAATACTGGCTTCCGAACAATTCAAGTAAACTGTTTGACAATTTGAGTAAAAACTGGCCTCGTCCCCGTCTTGGACATATAGTTTTATTAATTCGTCCTACTCAAAATTTTGTCCCTGGCGCAGTTTACGCCTTCTTTATTCGTGATTGGACAGTTTTGAGTTTTCTTGGAATATTTTGTCCCACTATGTCAAGACCCTTCGTCATCGTTCTTCCGATAGGTTCTTCGTTTCTGTTGCTATGGAAACAGTCCTCTCTACAAGTTTTTCTCCGTGGCTCTGGGCTTCTGATAGGTTCTTAGATATCCCCCGATTTTGCTCTGTCGAACGTTGACCCTTTTCGTAGAAACTTTAGCTATTATACGCTTGTCTATCAACCCATTGTCTGAAGTAAGCTCAGTGTTTCTCTAGATTGCCACTATCTGTACTTTCGGTTCTCCCGACGTATTGTTCTGTATCATACCCCTTTTTAGTAGCTATTAATAATTTTGGACATCTGCTGGCTGGTGAAGTCACCCCAACTTTCCACTCGTAAATTCTGTCTGGCACTTAGACGATAACTCCAGCTGCGTAACATGACTTGAATTTTTGTCTGATCTCTGCCTTCGTATTGTTTCTTAAGGTGCAGTGCATCCGTTCCATTGTAACATGTAGTTTCCCTCTTTTTGTCGTCTATCGTAACTTGGTCGAACATCTGCCACATTTCTCAGTACAAGTGTGAATGTCCTCGCCTATATTGTTACAGCTGTAGTGAGCAATAATTCTGAACTAAACTTTCCCTGTCATCTTGTGCAACCAATTTCTATAGCCAAGTCGAACTTAACGTCTTTCTATTGTCTAGTTAGCGACGCTGCTCTGACATCTTCTCATTACATTTTATTTATTGCGTCAACTATAAGCCGTTGACACCGCCTCGTGTGAACGCACTCCGTCGAGGTGAAATTTAAAAAATTTTAAATTTTTTGCTCGTTACAGTTGTTATCGACAACATAAACTTATTACAGCTCATTCCGCCTGACTATTGGATTACTAATGTGTCTGTAAAATGTTAGAGCCTTCGAAATTGTTTGAATAACTCCCAAATTGGTCGTGTTGAAATACAAATTTGTAAGTTACTGATTCCATGCGTTTTCGTCAATCTGAGGTGGAACAAGAAATAAACACTATATTTTGGTACCCAAATTGTGTTATTTTTAAGACTTTTTTTTTAATTCCTAGATGTAAGATATGTGGGAAGATGGGGACGCAGGTATTACTACGTAAACACAGTCAAAGACAGACTTTCTATGGATTCGATCTCGAGACACGTTAATTTAAAAACCAATGGCCTTACTCACCATATCAGTCATGAAATCTATAAAATATCAGTATTCGTGTACAGCTGTAAAGGCTTAACGAATAAAATGGCTAGGTCACCTAGAGCGGACGAATGATCAGGGGACGAAAATATTTTTGTTTTTTTGCACATCTGTCGCTCCGTGTGTAAACAACACGAACACGAAGCCAGAAAGAAGGGATGACCTAGGATAAGAAAATTGGATGATGTGTAGAAGATCTAAGAAGCCAGGGCTCACATGAAGAAGAAGAAGAAGAAGAAGAAGAAGAAGAAGAAGAAGAAGAAGAAGAAGAAGGAGGAGGAGGAGGAGGAGGAGGAGGAGGAGGAGGAGGAGGAGGAGGAGGAGGAGGAGGAGGAGGAGGAGGAAGAAGAAGAAGAAGAAGAAGAAGAAGAAGAAGAAGAAGAAGAAGAAGAAGAAGAAGAAGAAGAAGAAGAAGAAGAAGAAGAAGAAGAAGAAGAAGAAGAAGAAGAAGAAGAAGAAGAAGAAGAAGAAGAAGAAGAAGAAGAATTTAGGGGGGGAATTGCACCATGGGCTTTGGGAGGAAAGAGCACCTCTGGCGCCAACTCGAAGTCCCTGAAAGGACCGTAATCAGATGTGACATGGATCGGTGCCGCAACGAATACAATAGACCCTATTCTTTCAAATTATAACAGTCACCATTTTCGTGTGAAGCAGTGGCGTGGCGTGGGTACATAACAGCTGTTCCGGTTGTGATAGGTATAAAACTTGACTTGCAAATTAATTCGTACTTTTTCCTAGTACGAAACGTTCTTTTTAGAGCCAAAATATTTCTTAGAGTATTTTCTATCATTCGCTGGCAGAAGAAGAGGTCCCGGTTCAAAGGGATCTGACTCCCATTATAACTTACACAGACTAAATCAGGACACAAAATTGAATTAAAAAAATAAAGACACAGAGAAATACACAACTAAATGAACAAAAGACAAATAGGTATGTACTAACTGCAACACGTCGATTCCGAATACCTGCTAAGTGAGAGTTTTGCCGGTTTATACAGCGGCAACACACATTGGACGGAGGAGTTTATCCCCTCGCCATACTCTGTACAGTGACAACTACTATGAGGTCAATGACATTACGCAGTACAACACTGCCGCATGTCTGAGCCGGCAACACAAGATGGTGCAAGTACTTAGCAGTTCGAAAGCAACCCTATGCTTTTCTTCAATTTTCCCTATTAATATTGTTCGCATTTCAAATTACTTAATAACTTAAGTATTTATTCTGTGATATAATTTATTTTATTTTATTTCATTGCTTGTACTGTTGCCGCGGGAACAGCGGTTACATGGACGCCATGCTACTTGTGTGAAGATGTATAACAACCTGAGCCAACGTTTGATACATTTCCAGAAATAAATAAAATTACCACTCATCGTGTTCTGTGACTCTTAAAGAATCTGTGACTCCTTAAGCGTACAAAGAAAAAAGTAAGCAAAATGTTTGTATCTAACAAAATAGGCTGCAAACGACACAACGAATAAAGTGATTAGTACGTACTATCAATAACTTGTAGCATAAATATTACAAAATATCGGTATGGAGAACCATACATGACTTCCATGTTCTAAGATTTATATTTAAAATCATTTTCGAAATGAAATATTTCCATATAAACTACTTCTTTCTACTTACTCCTTCAGCCTTAACCACAGTACTGTGGTCACTAACGTATAACACCTCACGTTATCGCACTCGATTTTCACTAATGATGGAAATCCATGGCACTGCCGAAACGTCTGGTTTTGCAGAAAACATTGGTCTACGGCCAAACAGGACGGGAAGGAATTTTAACAACAAATTACTGTACTTCTTTGTTGCCGATAACGTAGTACATATATAAAACATTATCCCCTCCCCCTTCAACTATAATTTTCATTTATAGAAAATTACCTCAACCCGTTCAACTAGCCTCTTCATTTATAGATATTTCATCTACGTTTCTACAGTGGATTATTAAGATCTTCTTATCAGGATACTTTATTTATCAAAATTAAGTACTTTACTCTTGTTACAACAAAAAATGTTTTCGGTAAACTGCCCTTTCCCCGTAACCGATCTTCACCAAAATCAATAGGCCTTGAGTCTCCTACAACTCATGCACATATGTAAAAAATTATTTGATTCTGTTGAATTTACGGCAGTTATCGTTCGTCATGAAAATATTTCTCTTGTTACAACATAAAATGTTGCAGGTAAACTACCCCTTTCCCTTAACCGATCTTCACCAAAAACAATATGTCTTGAGAACTCTACAATTCAGGGTTGTATGCAAAATATTATTTGATTCTGTTTGAATTTGTGGCTGTTATCGTTTGTCATAGAAAAAAAATGTGCAGACACACAGACAGACAAACACACAGACACTTTTCGAGAAATGACTTTTTTTCATGTTTTGGGGGTAGTACAATCAGAATCTGCAATAATCTCGACCTCGATTTTTTTTGCCATCACCATACTTCCATTTCCTTATGGAACATGGAAGTAAAAATAGATTTAATGTGCTCATACACCTCAATCATCTACACACACCCTTTCAAACGTGATTTAAAAACAGTTAACTGTGAGCCAATCACCTTGTTTGCAAACATCTGTCCCAGTTCATTACGGAAAACAACAACTGTATACACAAAAATACTCTACAACACAAACATCAATCACGTTGATTACCTAATGCACGCGTTTATACTGTTCCTCTGGGAAAAGTCTATAAAACCGGGTTAAGGCACAGAAGCCAAACTTAGTGTAATCTCATTTTCGTTCACTTTTCTGCTGGGCACTCGGAAAATCGTGTTTCGTCTGCAATTGGGCCCAAAGCAATCGACCCCATGCCCTAGCTTGTACAGACATCACGACAAACGTCGGTACTTTCCCACTAATCGTGCCCGCACTCGTTTTCGATTTTTCGATCATTGGCATCGATATGTAGTAATGAATATCGCATATTATTTTAGTTGATAATATAAATCGTGAATATTTATTTGTGTATGTTATAAAATAGTTTGCTGGCGACTCCAATCGTGTTTCATTGTCACATATTTTAAGAAAAATGTTTCTGGCAATAATATAACTCAGATGTGTGCCTATGACATCAAAAGTTGGTGTTGTTAGGTTAACGTGCAAAGTAAAATTACACTAGGAAACTGATAGGCGTATGCCTTTAAAATAATACTCGCTTCTTGCGAAATCAACGTAAAATATCGGTATGGAGAACCATAAATGACTTCCATGTTCTAAGATTTATATTTAAAATCATTTTCGAAATGAAATATTTCCATAGAAACTACTTATTTCTACTTACTGCTTCACCCTTAACCACAGTACTGTGGTCACTAGCGTATACCACCTCACGTTATCGCACTCGATTTTCACTGATGTTACAAGTCGATGGCACTGCCGAAACGTCTGGTTTTGCAGAAAACATTGGACTACGGCCAAACAGCCCGGGAAGGAATTTTAACAACAACTACTTCTTTGTTGTCGATAACGTAGCACACATGACATATAAATAAAAATTATCCCCTCCCCCTTCAACTATAATTTTCATTTATAGAAAATTACCCCCACCCCATTCAACTAGACTCTTCATTTATAAATATTTCATCTACGTTTCTACAGTGGATTATTATGGTCTTCTTATGAGGATACTTTATTTATCAAAATTAAGTACTTTAGTCTTGTTAAAACATAAAACATTGCAGGTAAACTACCCTTTCCCTTAACCGATCTTCACCAAAATCAAAAGGCGAGTCCTCTACAATTTAGGGATGTATGCAAAAAATTATTTGATTATGTTTGAATGTGCGGCAGTTATCGTTCGTCCTAGAAAAAATTACCCTTGTTAAAACAAAACGTTGCAGGTAAACTACCCCTTTCTCTTAACCGATGTTCATTAAAATCAATAGACCTTGAGCCCTCTACAATTGAGGGGTGTATGCACAAAATTATTTGATCCTGTTTAAATTTGCGGCAGTTATCGTTCGTCATAGAAAACATTACCCTTGTTACAACATAAAATGTTGCAGGTAAACTACCCCTTTCCCTTAACCGATCTTCACCAAAAACAATATGTCTTGAGAACTCTACAATTCAGGGTTGTATGCAAAAAATTATTTGATTCTGTTTTAATTTGCGGCTGTTATCGTTTGCCATAGAACAAATTCTACATACAGACACACAGACACTTTTCGAAAAATGACTTTTCTTCATGTTTTGATGGTAGTACAATCAGAATCAGCCGTTACCTCGAACACGATTTTTTCTGCCATGACCATACTTTCATTTCCTTATGGAACATGGAAGTAAAAACCGACTCCAAATAAGGCCTGTTACTATAATACATGTATCTCATTTATGGCAGAATTCGTTGTCTACTCGTTGTTCCACTAATAATCGGTGTTTGTGCAGATCACTACGAAAGCAATCAAGTCAAAGTGAGGCGGGGTGCTATACATGTCTCCCATTTTTTTGTTACGCACAAAATTTGCTTCAAGTGAAGTTTTCAGAGATTTTACTAAACAACATAAAACAATATTGGCCGCCTAACGAATAACAAATTTTGTTTTCATTTGTTATATATGTTGCTTCTTTTTGTTTCAATGTTGCTATTCAGAAATAACTGCATTTTTCGCTTTACATCATCTGTTGTTGTTTTTGTTAAAACGTTAACGTTCTGTTCTTTGTTTTTTATGTCTCTCTTTCAAGAATTTTGTAGACACATTAAACGTCATATTTTACCTAACCATGGCTTTTATTTCTTTAAACAGCAAGCTAAAAACAAAATATCGGTATGGAGAACCTATATGACTTCCATGTTCTAAGATTTATATTTAAAATCATTTACTTGAATTCGGTTCAATAATTTCTAACAAGTTAGGTGTGTTCCTTGTAAATCGAGTTTTATGTTTGACAACTTGAAATGAAATCTTTCCATAGAAACACTACTTCTTTGTTGCCGATAACGTAGTACACATAAAAAAATCGGTATGGAGAACGGCACATGACTTCCATGTTCTAAGATTTATATTTAAAATCATTTACTTGAATTCGGTTCCATAATTTCAATAAAAAAATCCCCCATCTTGTAAATCGAGATTTATTGTTGACAAGTTGAATGAAAGATTTCCTTAGAAACTTCTTTTTCATTTATAAAAAGTACCTCCTCCCCTTTCAACTACGCTTTTCATTTATAGATATTTCGTTTACCTTTCTATAGTGGATTATTGTGACCTTCTTTTCAGGATACTTTAGTTGTCTAAATTAAGTACATTACTCTTGTTAAAATATAAAACGTTGCAGGTAAACTACCCCTTCCCCTTAACCGATCTTCATCAAAATCAAGTCCTCTAACCGAGGTCTCGAGTCCTCTAAAACTCAGGTAGGAATGCAAAACATTATTTGATTCTGTTTGAATTTGCGGCAGTTATCGTTCGCCATAGAAAAAATTCTACACATAGAAATTTTGCGGAAAATAACTTTTGAGGGTAGTACAATCAGAATCAGACCTTATTCCGAACACGATTTTTGTTGCCATCACCATACTTCTATTTCCTTATGGAACATGGAAGTAATAACCATTGTTACCTAACATCACAAATGAAAACATCACGTACAGTATTACTTCCATGTTCCAAAAGGAAATGGAAGTATGGCGATGGCGAAAAAAATCGTGTTCGAGATAAGGGCTGATTCTGGGCTGACTACCCTCAAAACATGAAGAAAAGTTATTTTTCGAAAAGTGTCTGTCTGTCTATCTGTAGAATTTGTTCTATGGCAAACGATAACACCCGCAAATTCAAACAGAATCAAATAATGTTTTGCATACATCCCCGAATTGTACAGGACTCAAGGCCTATTGATTTTGGTGAAGATCGGTTAAGGGGAAGGGATAGTTTACCTGCAACGTTTTATGTTTTAACAAGGGTAATTTTTACTTCCATGTTCCGTAAGGAAATGGAAGTATGGTCAAGGTGAAAAAAATCGTGTTCGAGATAACACCTAATTTGATTGTACTACCCTCAAAACATGAAGAAAAGTCATTTTTCGAAAAGTCTCTCTCTCTCTCTCTCTCTCTCTCTCTCTCTCTCTCTCTCTCTGTGTGTGTGTAATTTTTCTATGGCAAACGATAACAGCCGCAAATTCAAACAGAATCAAATACTTTATTGCATACATGCCTAAATTGTAGAGGACTCAAGGCCTTTTGATTTTGGTGAAGATCAGTTAAGAAAAAGGGGTAGTTAACGTGTAACGTTTTATGTTTTAACAAGGGTATTTTTTTCTAGGACGAACGATAACTGCCGCACATTCAAACATAATCAAAAAATTTTTTTGCTTACATCCCTGAATAAACTGATAATAGACGCGCGTTGCAAGCGGAAGAATTGAATAAGGTAAGCTTAGTGTTTAAAAATTACAAACTAAAGTAAAATTGAAGAAAACTCTTAGCAAAATATGGTTTAATAAACAGTGCGAGTACAGAAATATAATACCGAAATATGCAAAAATTAAGATAAATAATAATGGTGAAGTAGCGACAAAAGTGAAAAAATTTAGTGAAAATTTATGGATACAATTAGAAATTAGGCACCTCTACAGAAAACTAAATACATTTAATAAAGAATTATTTAAAAGGCACTTGGAATATTCCAATAAATTGGGAATTATTAAAAGTCCCTAAAATATTCTCATTTATAGAATTGGAAGAAATATTATACGGGTTCGGTGAGAATTACGTAAATAAGAAATTAAAGATTTTAAACTACAAATTACTTGGTAAATTAGAGAAACTATCCAAAAAAGGAAATATAAGGGTAGGTAATAAAAAGAGTAATGAGGAAGGTTTTGCCCAACGAGTGGTTAACCTTACAGAAGTTACATTCACAGAAAAGGAACAATTATTAGATAAGTGTTTAAAATATGCACCGCCTGTTGGCATAAATAGGGAAAAGGCATTAGTGGAGTGTGAAGTAATAGTAGAGAAAATAGAAAATGAGGATACTAAAAAACAAATGAGGTATGAGTTAAAAGAAATCGTTGAAAAAATGTATAATAAAAGTACAAATAGAAGAAATAAGGTGGAAGAACAGGTCACGAAGGATGTAAAGAAATTGAAAAATAAAATAAAAGAAAATAATCTACTAGTTACTAAAGCAGACAAAGGAAATACTTCGGTTGTAATGAAGAAAGATTGGTACATAAACAAGACAGAAGACTTTATAAAAGAAGGCCCATATCAAGGTATAAAATATGATTACACAAGCAAATACCAAGCTCAAATTAAAAAAGTGTTAAAAGAAATAACATTCCTAAGCGATAAGAAGAAGAAATTACTTATAGAATCAAATCCGGAAGCGCCAAGGTTGACGTGTCAACCAAAATTACATAAAGAAGGTATGCCGTTTAGGCCAATAGTTTCGTTTATTAATTCGCCTAGTTATAAGATATCGAAAGAAGTGAGCAAGTTGCTTAGGAGGTTATACGATTTTGAGGTAACATATAGTGTATAAAATAGTGGAAATGTAATAGAACGGTTGAAGTTAGTAAAAATAAGTGAAAATACGAAACTTATGTCGTTAGACGTATCAGATATGTTTACGAATATATCGGTTGAACATACTGTAGAAATTATTAACAATAACAATTTAGGACAGTATCAGTACAAAAGTGATTTAATAAAAGTTCTGACAGTGTGCGTACACCAAAACTACTTTAGGTTTAATAATAAGTATTACATTCAAAAGGAGGGGCTACCAATGGGTTGTCCATTGTCACCAGTAATGGCGGAAATATATATGAATTGTTTTGAGAGGCGTGTCCTAATGGAATCAAAATATAAGGATAAAATAAAGGAATGGATAAGGTACGTAGACGACATTTTGGTGGTGTGGGAGGGAACAAATGAAGAATTCGCAGAACTAACGAAAGAAATTAATCAAATTGAAAATAAAATTAAGTTCAAAGAGGAAATAGGTGGAGTACAAATAAATTACCTAGATCTAAATATAAAGATAGAGTGTGGTGTTTTAAGATTTGATGTATTTAGAAAAGAAACGTATACAGACTTAATTATACCTCAGGAATCATACCATCCCGTAAGTCACAAGATGGCTGCACTAAACTCATTTTGTTATAGAGCAATAAAATACTTAGAATATGATTCGTGTAAAACAGAAGAGTTAAAAAGAATAGAAGAAATAGCGAAAAATAATAATTATAAACCGGGGATAGTAGAGAAAATTGTAAAAAGAATAGAAGAAAATAGTAGACAAGAAGAGAAGAAAGAAAAGAAATACATAGGATCAATAACGTATCTGGGATTTCAAACGAGGAACATAATCAAGTGCTTTGAAAAACACAATATAGATGTAGCGGTAAAAAAGACAAAGACAGTTTTTGATTATATAAAGAATAGTAGTACTCAAATAACGCCTGAATTACAGAAAAGCGGTGTTTATAAGTTGAACTGTAAACAGTGTGATAAGGTTTACCTGGGTGAAACAGGACGTAAGTTCGAAATTAGATTGAGAGAGCATGCGAGAGGAGAAGGAGACAGAACTACGAATTCGCTCTATGCGAGACATTTTAATGAAACAGGGCATAGGTTTTTAGACCCAACAGAGAACGTCGAAATAGTAAGGTTAGAGAATAACATAAGTAAACGCAAATTGTATGAAAAATTAGAAATATTAAAAGTAAGGAAAAAGAATAGTAATGCGCTGATGAACATAAAGATTGAATTTAGTAATGAGGATATATTTTACTATATTTTGAAAGAGTAGTGTATAAAAGGTGTAATGCGGTTACAGGATAGGTTCAGAAGGTAGAAAGCTGTAGGAGATTTCTAGAGGATAATGTATATGACGAGGTCAGGTTGACTGAGTAAGGGGCGGGGCTAACAAGGACTGGGCGGTAAGTACTGCCTCCTATTGGTTGAATGTAACCGGTGATGCGTGGGAGGGCTAGTATATATATAAGGGAAGTAGGTATTTTAATGTTGTTGTAGGAAGAACTTGATAATGGTTGCGAAACCGAAAGGCCTCGTTCGAGGAAAAAGTGTATACAGCAGGGAAGCAACAAAATTTGACAAAGTTGTTATGAAGACTGCTAACATAGAGGAAATAACTGATAATAGACGCGCGTTGCAAGCGGAAGAATTGAATAAGGTAAGCTTAGTGTTTAAATATTTAAAAACTAAAGTAAAATTGAAGAAAAATCCCTGAATTGTTGATGACTCAATGCCTATTGATTTTGGTGAAGATCGGTTAAGAGAAAGGGGTAGTTTACCTGCAACGTTTTATGTTTTAACAAGGGTAATTTTTTCTAGGACGAACGATAACTGCCGCACATTCAAACAGAATCAAATAATTTTTTGCATACGTCCCTAAATTGTAGAGGACTCACGCCTTTTGATTTTGGTGAAGATCGGTTAAGGGAAAGGGTAGTTTACCTGCAATGTTTTATGTTTTAACAAGACTAAAGTACTTAATTTTGATAAATGAAGTAGCCTCATAAGAAGATCATAATAATCCACTGTAGAAACGTAGATGAAATATCTATAAATGAAGAGGCTAGTTGAACGGGGTGGGGGTAATTTCCTATAAATGAAAATTATAGTTGAAGGGGGAGGGGATAATTTTTTATATATGTACTACGTTATCGGCAACAAAGAAGTAGTTTGTTGTTAAAATTCCTTCCCGTCCTGTTTGGCCGTAGACCAAAGTTTTCTGCAAAACCAGACGTTTCGGCAGTGCCATCGACTTCCATCATCAGTGAAAATCGAGTGCAATAACGTGAGGTGGTATACGTTAGTGACCACAGTACTGTGGTTAAGGCTTAAAGCAGTAATTAGAAAGAAGTAGTTTCTATGGAAATATTTCATTTCGAAATGATTTTAAATACAAATCTTAGAAAATGGAAGTCATGTGTGGTTCTCCATACCGATATTTATATGACGAACGATAACTGCCGCACATTCAAACAGAATCATATAATATTTTGCATATTTCCCTGAATTGTAGAGGACTCAAGACCTATTGATTTCGGTGAAGATCGGTTAAGAGAAAGGGGTAGTTTACCTGCAACATTTTATGTTTTAACAAGAGTAATTTTTTATGACGAACGATAACTGCCGTAAATTCACACAGAATCAAATAATTTTTTGCATATGTGCCTGAGTTGTAGAGGACTCAAGGGCTATTGATTTTGGTGAAGATCGGTTAAGGGGAAAGGGTAGTTTACCTGCAACGTTTTATGTTTTAACAAGAGTAAAGTACTTAATTTTGATAAATAAAGTATCCTGAAAAGAAGGTCATAATAATCCACTGTAGAAAGGTAGATGAAATATCTATAAAATAAAAGGGTATTTGAAGGGGGTGGGGGTAATTTTATATAAATGAAAGCGATAGTTGAAGGGGGAGGGGATACTTTTTATAGCCTATGTGTACTACGTTATCGGCAACAAATAAGTAGTTTGTTGTTAAAATTCCTTCCCGGGCTGTTTGACCGTGGTCCATGTTTTCTACAAAACCAGACGTTTCGGCAGTGCTATCGACTGCCATCATCAGTGAAAATCGAGTGCGCTAACGTGAGGTCGGTATACGTTAGTGACCACAGTACTGTGGTTAAGACTGAAGAATGAAGTAGTTTCTATGGAAATATTTCATTTCAAAAATGATTTTAAATATAAATCTTAGAACATGGAAGTTATGTATCTCTATACCGATATTTTTGTTTTACATTAAGTAACAGATTAATTTGCAATTAGCACACTTCTTCTTCTTCACACCGTGGTTACAATCGCATACTCAGACGTCGAAAGTGTAATGTGGGTACGGGAAAGTAGCAAAACGTCTGTCATATCTCTGTCCCTCCGTTAGTACAGTCACTGAAGGAACAAATTTCAAATTAAGTGGCTTCTACGAGATTTTTTGCATAAGGCTAGATAAAAGGGTGAGAAAAAATTTAAAAAAAAAGTTTACATAAATTCCGTCGCGGTTTTTCGAAAAAGAGGAGGGGGAAGGTACAAAAAATTGGTTTTTTTCAATTATCTTGAAAAATAACAAATTTACGAAAAAAGACAAATTACAAAATTTAAAGAGCATTAAATGCTCTATAAAAAAGCTATTTATAATTTTTTTTGTCAGGCCAATACTTTGTGAGAAAAATGGAATTGAATTATTAGAAAAAAATTGATTGTCGGAGCCCGCCCCGATGAGAGCGAAGGCTAATTTTTTCTGGCATTGCAACATACAAATTTTAATAAAATCCGTTATGATAGTCGTAGAAACAAAAATCAAAAAGCATTTTAAAGCTAAATGTTTGCACTTTTACATAAAATGAAAAGAAAATAATTAAATTATTAATAAATACTTAAAATAAAGTAATAACGTTTTTGTTTTTTATTTTTTTTCAACTAATGCATAAACATATTAACAATTTATTACAAATGTATTTACATTAAAAAAAAATTCACAATATGAACTTTACATTGTTTTTGAAAAAAATAATAAAAATTAGTATTGATTTATTGGCATAAAATGAGCGAGTTTTAAAATGTATCATTTTTTTGAGTTCGCAAGTAGGCTATACATCATTTTCTTAACTTAAAATTTCTACAGAAATGTTCAAAATAAATATTTTTTAACAAAATTATGAACACGTATTGGTCAAAGTGTCTTCTATAAGACTGCGGTATAAAGAATTGTCAACATTTAGTTAAATTTAAATAAATGTAACTTTTATTAATAAATGTAAAAATGTCCATTGAGCGTATTAATATTAATAGTTAAAGACTAAACAAAAAATATTAATACGTAACTATTGTACGTAAAACTACAATATTTGAGAATTCTCTTCTACATAGTGAGAATTATATCCATGCATGGGCATAAAAAGAACAGACCCTGAAAGTTGAAGAATTTTAGGGAGAGCGAGGACAGGTACATGCGCCATACAGATATTGAATTAACGCAGTTCGATATTGAATGTTCCGTGAGTTCGATACTATTTTTTATATTGTATTTTGCTGGAAGTTCAATTTTATGTTTTAAGATTTGTGTTAGTAATTTTGATATTTATAATTTGGTGCGTTCTAGCGTTTATTAAAGGTCTGATAGGTTTATTGATTTTGTGTAATTTTATTAAAGAATTTAATTTTGGTCCACAAGGATTATCCATTTTATATTTAAAGAAGTCTTTAGGATTTATGTTTTGGGTACTATTTTTTAGTATATTTGTTATTTGTGTCTGATATTTGTTTGTGGGATCTGTATTTAATGTTATGCAATTACTATTAACTATAAATTCTTCTGTTTTATCTGTGTTTTAAAAGTTATTTTATTGTCAAAATCTTCAATGATTGGAAGAAAAACTATTTTTGAATATATTTATAAAGTTCATTTTTTAATAACATTTTTATTATAATGCGTAATAAATAAGTAAAAATTATACATAATAATATATACATAAATGAGTAATAATGAGTTTTTAAACTTATATTTACGATAATATATTTATGCGTATTTATTGCATACATTAATTACTCATCAATTCTGATTGAGTAATTTGATAGTTATGTACGATAATAAACTTTGGTGCGTATTAAGTTTGTTGTGCCCCAAGTTCTTTGGGAGCCATATAGAATGATAATCTCTTTGCAAATTTATTGTATTAATTAATTAATTATGAATTATATAAAATTTGATTGATTACTTTTATAGGTACGTATATCTTTACTTAATATTGCCCCGTGATGTTGGAGCACCATATACAACAATATTTATCTGTGTTAATTATATGCATAGATTATTTAATTATCTCTTTAATAAAGTTGTGATCAAATGTATCTAACTCTGAGCTTCGGTTAGCATATATGATATAATTAATGTCATGTGTTGAACTCCCATATGTAATGTTAACAAATTCATTTCTTTAGATAACGAATAATTGTATGAGTTGAGTTAGAGTTAATTAATTATTCACATTCCAACTTGCTACATATGAATTTACTTTTGACTTTAACTGTCTTCGAAACTTCTATTTCGTGCATCTTTCTGAGTAATTGAATTGATAATCGTTAACTTGAATTATTAATATAGATACTGTTTAATGAAAGGTTAAGTTGTGAGTCAGGTTTTTACATAAATCAATAGAATACTAACGAATCCATTCTAACCTACGTTTATTAAAATCATATTCAATCTTATTCATGTCATAACATTAACTTAAGAGCACTTACAACTCTTCAACAAAACAATAAAATTCTATTCCACATTTAATAATTCAATGAACAAATTTAAACAATTAAGTGAGCGATCAAATGTAGACGCTTCTTCGCCTGCAATGGCGTTACTAACTAAAATGTGGTGTGCTCATAATTCGTATTTAGTATTTTACGTTAAAACACATTGAACATTTATATGCATGAAATAATCATGATTAACAATACACATATCAATCATATACATAGATAAAATCCTGCTCCTGCAACAAACACATCAAAATACATACGTAGTACAAAATATATTAACAAGAAGGCATGTATAATATTCTAGAACATAATTTCCCTACTTATGGATTCGTATCTATCTGGCTCATATTTAAATAACTTTCTCAGGTGGTTTTGGTTCTAAGTGTCAGGTCAGTGGTGTTTGATAAATTACTAATTATAAGAAGAGATTAGTTTTGTACTTTACTCGTTCTGTCGTGATGTCTCCCTGCATTGATGTATGAAGTTAATCCATAGGACACTTTATCGTAAACACTTCCGCACACCGCGACAGTCACTTCGAGCTTTGAGTTTAATTTAATACAAGTCGTGGCATTGTACTCGTAATCGGTCGGTTAAGTTCTACACGCGTATGTGTCTATTTCGCGGTACACAGTTCGATACCGTATGCTTCTAATAATTGTCCATACCGCGCGACCACTCTTTCGGCGCCTAGATCGTTTTCGAGTTCATTAGGCACTTGTTCACAATTCTATTATTTGAGTTAATTACTAAACATTGTAGTATCACTACTTTTTCTGTAATTGTTCAAGAATATCACTTCACAATGTCCGTGTCTTTATGACGATGAATTACATAGAATTTATATAGATTGTTACTCGCGTTTCATCACGAAAACTACTGTTCCGTTTACGCTCTGAGTTTTATTCGCGCACTTCCATTTATTCGTAATAATGTCTTAATCGTCTCTACCGACATACATTTTAACTTACGCACTGCGTTTAGTTCTTATAATTGAACTAATTACGAAATGAAATAAAAGTTCAATAGACTGTTCGAAACTCTGAGTAAACCGAGTTAAGAATTGTAATAAACTGAGCTTAACTTGTAGTACTCTGAGATACAATTTGAATTAACTGAGCTAAAAATTAGAATGAACTGAGCTTGCGTCCCCCTGTGTAAACGGTTTTTATTTCTTCTGATGTTTCCACTCTTGGGACTCTGATGAACGCTCAAACTTCCCACCAAAACATCTTTGATAGGTTCATTCCATGGACCTCCTTGTGTCCCTTCGTCTCCAGTCTGTATTTCCAACGAATTCTCCACCCAGTGCCGTTTGGAGAGGGACGTTCATACACGAGATTCGCTCTCTGGTCTCAAGCTTCTCTCTGAATCATCCCCTACAGAAGTTCCCTCCGGAATTCTCGTTCCTCATTGGCTGGTTGGCTCTTTCGACTTGAATTTGACGTAGTCCACGTGGACTAGATGAGTCGCTGTCTTACGTACGTTGCCCCGTTCCTGGAATCAGTGTTAAGGCTCTGTTTCAAAATCACATCTGCTACTTTTGGTGTAGCGTGTCGAATTCTCTCATTGTTGGTACGCTGACGATTTCCTCCGTCGACTTGCGGGTGGCATACATCTGTGCTCTCCCTTAGCGTCACTTAGTCGCCTGTCTTATTGTCCTTGTATAAACCATTGTCTTTGAGAAGTCGCACACATGGTTTTGAACAATACTCTCGCCGTTGGTTCTGTGTTTTTCTCGCTACTGGACAGATGTAAGGGTAGTCTCCTTTTGTCCTAATCGTGGAGTCGGGCATTCCCACGCATGGTCCAGTTGGCTGCAACATGTGCCGTACAGCTCATTGTTCGAGAATAGTTTTTACGACGTCTTAATGGAAAGGAAAGGTTTGTTCTCTTTCGCCGCCCACCCTCGAACAACGCTAACAAGTGTCACTTTTAACGGGCTCTAATTGCTGGTGTACTTCCCTCGCAATAACCCAAAAATTAAAAAAAAAATATATGAAATAATAATTATATCACATATTCCTGATAAAATTGCATGTCTATTACATAAACATGTATTTTATGTGAAAATCCACCTTGTGAAAAATTTGGTCAACTTTGAATTAATTTTTCTACTAAAGTATTGCCCTGACAAAAAAAAATGTTAATAACCTTTTTTATGCAGACTATTATGTATGCTCTTTCTTTTTGGTATTTTGTATTTTTCTCATATATTTAATATTTTTTAAGATAATCACGAAAAATGAATTTTTTGTACCTTCCCCCTCCCTTTTTTCGAAAATCCGCGACTGAATTTTTGTAAACTTGTTTTTAAATTCTTTCTTACCTTTTTATCCAGCCCTATGCAAAAAATCTCGTAGAAGCCACTTAATTTGCAATTTCAATTTTTTTTCGGTTTCAGTAACTGTAGGCTACTACGTGTGTAAACAACACGAACGCGATGTGCTTATTTATAAACACGTCTGTATTTCATTGTCTTAATTTTTAATTAAAATTACCACGACACGCATTTAACAAATTAGGATAATGTACATGTGCAAAACTGACGACGTTTGGTTTAATTTATCTCAGTTGAAATGTATACGATAAGGACAGAACAATTGTAAATCAACACGACACGACACGACACACAGACAACACACAAACTACACATACCACACTGGTACATTTGCGTGTTTAAAGTCTATACTTTTCTCGGCCTAATTCGCTTTTGTTGCTGTTACAGACATATCAAAACCTCAAGAATCCAGTAGCGTGTGACTGAATGCGTCCCCAAAACCATATATATACCGGTTTGTGTACGTTTAAAATTCAATATTTTCATTGGATATACGATTTCTATCTGTATTAAGATTTACATAAAGAACTAATGACGAGTTGTATAACCTGCTACGCGACATGGCCACAATATTATTGTTACGACGGTCTACTAGGTACAGTGGAAAACAAAATACAAGACACTAAGTAAGCCCTGTGAGCTTTAATTTTCACAGTAAAACAGTTCGTAATTAACAACACAGTCTCTTACAACAAATCAAATAAAAATCGTTCACACGCAATAAAATGTCTACTAATATCAAAACACAATGGTATTACAATATACCGCCGATTATAAAATACAGCACTTCACTAATAACCAGTTGAACGCACGCAGTAATATCGCCCGAGAATAACTCGAACCGCACTGTAATATATCGCGACTACTGTCTGGCCACGACTGGATGATCGAGGTTGTTCTCCCCCACCACGCGGCCGCTTGTAAGCGAGGTAGAGTGAAATATGTGTACCAGCCGTTTGGTTTACTCCCACTTAGCCTACCGTAGTACCCGGCCATGCTTCTCCCACCTTACACAATGCTCAATCATCAAATCGCGGCCAGACAGTATAACTGAACTAAGGCCGCTGACGCCTTGTATTTATACAACGCTCACAGACCAGAATATTCCAAAATGCGCGTTAGCGGCAGTGTGTACGACGTAATTAATTGCGGCCTTGACACAGTCCGCCGGCTGGCGGCTTCCAGAAAAGTCTCGCGAATGTGTCGAGAGTCACGTACGCCACACGCATTACATTCCAGATCCCTCTGGAACGTTCGATAATCACGTAGATTGTTCTGTGATGTCGTAACATTATTATTCCGGCTGTACAATATTTACACATTTTTCGGAACCAAAGATTATAGAAGTGATTGAATTCTCATCTTCCACTGCTGCTTGTCCATCCAAAGATCTTCAATTTCTCGCTCCCTCAATATAGTTTGAATTTCTTCTAAGTGATAGACGGTCTTCCTCTTTTCCTTCTTCCTGGTGGGGTCCATTCCATAACGCTCCTTGGCAATCTTTCTTGTGTCATTCTTTTCATGTATCCATACTATTGTAATTTTTTGTCTGGATAAAATCAACAATTGAATGTTTCACATTCATTCTGTCCTTAATGACTTCATTTCTAATTTTCTCACGTCTGGATACTCTTGCCGAACGTCTCCAAAAAACCATCTCTGCTGTCATTAATATTGTTCTTGTGTGTTTATTAGTAGTCCAACCTTCTGAGCCGTAAATGATGATACTTCTAACAATGGTTTTAAATATTTTGGTTTTAGTTTCTGCTGTAATTTGCTTATCCCACAGAATTCTGTTTAATGTAGACATAGCCATCTTTCCCAAATTAATTCTGGATAGTACTTCTTGTCTTGCTACCCACTGGCAAAAAGATAAAGATAGAAATAATTAAAAAAATAAAGACAGAACGGCTTAGATGTGCAGGTCACGTTGTCAGGATGGACCCCCAGGACCCTGTGAAGCGCCTCTTCCTGTATGATACAGACGGCAAAAGGAAATCCAAAGCTCAGATGGCGAGGTGGAGTGCAACAGGGCGCAGAAAGGGCAGGAATCCGCAATCGGGCGACGGTTGTATCGGACACAGTCAGTTGGCGAGGTCTCCTTCAGCGGCCAGGACGCGTCCTAGGAGTAGCACTCCTAGTGACGACGACGACGATGATAGTCAAGTACTCGAGGTTATTGAGCATACAGTTCAGTAATACTCCTTTTCGATAAAACTGTTGGACGGTTGGAGCGGACCGTTGTTGATAGGACAAACAGATAATGCACTACTGGCTTTGTGGTTACTCCTACACACGAGTTCTGTAAAATGAGATAAGGGGACTTTATACGTAAACTGGATTGCGTAATGTAACAAACTGGTGAATCACAAGCCAATAGGAAAAAGGAAGATTGGAAGACCGAAGAACAGATGGTTGGACCAGGTCGGCAGTGATGCGAGGAAGCTGGGCGCAATGAACTGATGGCGGAGGACAGGAATAAGTGGAAGCAATTTCTTTTGGAAGCCAAGGCTCGATCTGAGCTGTAGAGCCAAGGATGTACGTATGTATGTATGTAGCAAAGTGGCGATGACGACAGAGGGAAATAGAAACAGAGAGAGAAGACGGAAGGAAGAGAAAACGGGAGTGCAAATTCCACCCACAATAATTTTGGTGAAAGCAAATTCTAAGAAAATAAAAAGGTTTTTGTAATATTTACCATAAGCTAGTACAAGTCTTGACCTCGGTTATTTTATATGTGAAATTTCGTATTGGAACAAAACAAACAGTACAGGCGTTAACTAGGTACTAAAGCGTTACACACAATGCAAATGAAATGAAGGATTGACGTGTCCAGTAAACGCAGTACACATCAGGAGAGTTGAATGACCACCGCTGCCGTCACATAAATAACGAAATACCAACGCGTCGATAAAACAAATACAGTACTAGCGACAGAGTCGCAGAGCAGAGCGCGTAATGCTGTTTGTTGTTTGGGACGGGGCTGAGCGGAACTATTGATCCGTAGGAAGATACGGACGGCGTTACTTGGGCACGGCAAGGTGACGAGCAAATATACAAACGAGAACCCAAACACCTGTGGACGTGTGTGAGAGAGAGAGAGAGAGTTACCGGAACCCGGAACATCAAATTTATTCAGCCATCACGGTGACGCCCGTTACTTCCTACGACCTATATTTCGCTGTCACATTTTCATACTCCTGCAGTTGTTAGTTTTTGAAAATATGGTCACCATTCTGTGACTGAACTGGATAACTCTGCAATACGCCTGTCTCAAACGGATTCAATACATCTCTAGATGGTGCTGCCTGCTCTGCTTCTCATTTCTCAGAACCAATGTTGATGGTGTTATACACAGTGGCGTAAGGATCAATCCCCCAAGGACTATTAGAAGTTTCAATAACCGCTTACCGTAGGCCTGTTTCAGTGGCGTGTGCTATTACAAGTAAGCTCCCCAAGCTGCAGAACTCGCAGTATGTATATGAACGAAGTACATTTATTATTATATCAATTTCGATATTTGATAATTTTTCATTTATTTGAAAAATTACAAAAATCCCGATTATTCGAGTCTTTCTTTACTAATACAATTGTACAGCACACAATCATAGAATACACACTATAAATTCGAAACATTCGGATTTAGATTACAATTCCTCTTAGTCTGACACACTGTTGGATCTCTACAATTTTTCAAATTTTTGGTCTCTCTTTTCGGTCCTGCGCTAAAATTTTGTAATTTTCAAAACTTAACACTACAACCAGACGTTAGTTAAAAATGTCTTTGAATCTGATAACGCGCATGAAGTTTTGAGATATTACCAAAATTTTCACCCACTTTTTCGACACTGACGTCCACAAATTTTGAAATTTTCAAAAATGAACACTATACTCCGATAGTGATTAAAATTCCCTTTAATTTGACACTACATACATTCGGGCTTTTACAATTTTTTCACAATTTACCCCTTCACATTTTTAGCTCCCGCTCCCCAATTTTTGGGGGAATTAATCTAAAAAATAATAGGGTTCTGTAGGGTAAAAGTATGAACACCCAGGCTACGTTTTACGAAAATCGGTTGGGGCATTCAAAAGTTACCGTAAGACATACCCCAAACAGACAAATGGCAAACGGTCGAGTTAAAACGGATACTCGCTTCGCTCGTTCAATAAACAACAGTTAAATAGTTATATGGGAAGATTCTTGAATATCTCAATTGTCCTTAAGAAAATGAGGAGTTCCGCCTTCAAGCTAGTCGCATCGCATCCTTCACCAATCCTAGTTTCGTCACCGGTACAATCACACACAATTAATTTACACCAAAATTCCTTGACCGCTTCTAATACTCGTGTATGAAACAGCTTATTAAATTTTCTTCCGTCCATTGTTTTCAATGTTTCTTCGCTATACAGCGGAAACACCATTTCCTTCACACATAGACCGGTATAAATAAATCCTGCAGCGGTGCTGTTTTAGCTTCAATTAATCACGACACGATGCGACGAGAAACGACGGTAATTTCCAGCGCCACGAGTATTTTGGTCCCCACGCCCACACGCACCGCAACGCCCACGCACGCCTCTGTCACTGCCTACATACTACTGGTGCAGTATTGCACCCATACACTAGCTGTTGAGAACGTTGCATTAACATCTGAACTTAGATTATCAATATATGTACACAAATTGCGGCCAATACTACTCAGGTGGCCGGTTATAATGACACATTTCGTTCAAACTATACAAGTTAGTAAATAATCATTTCACACGTGGCGCAGTGAGTGTTTGGCCTTGACTCAGTCGGCAACGACGTGCAACATTGCCGAAACAAAACACTCGTACAGACGTTAAAGCGGTCAATTTGATGTGCCGTCAGTCGACTGCACCTCAAAAATATCGCTGTGGAGGACCATACACGACTTCCATGTTCTAAGAGTTATATTTAAAATCATTTACTTGAATTCGACTAGATAATTTCTAAAAAAATATCCCCCCCTTGTAAATCGAGTTTTATGATTGACAAATTAAAATGAAATATTTCCATAGAAACTACTTCTTTCTTCAGCCTTAACCATAGTACTGTGGTCACCAACATATACCACCTCACGTTAGCGCACTCGATTTTCACTGATGATGGCAGTCGATACCACTGCCGAAACGTCTGGTTTTGTAGAAACCATTGGACCACGCCCAACAGCCCGGGAAGAAATTTTAACAACAAACTACTTCCTTGTTGGCGATAACGTAGTACACATGACATATAAATAAAAATTATCCTCTCCCCCTTCAACTATAATTTTCATTATTTTATAGAAAATTACCCCCACCCCTTCAAATAGCCTCTTCATTTATAGATATTTCATCTGCGTTTCTACAGTGGATTATTATGACATTCGTTTCAGGATACTTTATTTATCAAAATTAAGTACTTTACTCTTGTTAAAACGTGAAAGGTTGCAGGTAAACTACCCCTTCCCCTTAACCAATCTTTACCAAAATCAATAGGCCTTGAGTCCTCTACAATTCGGGCTCATATGCACAAAACTATTTGATTCTGCTTCAATTTGCGACAGTTATCGTTCTCCTTATTAAAAAATCTACACACACACACTTCACGGAAAATGACTTTTCCCCTTATCTCGAACACAATTTTTTTCGCGATCACCATACTTCCATTTACTTATGGAACATGGAAGTAAAATGCGAGAGTTGACAGCATAATGTAGACAGAGCAAACGTTTCTAACTGGCTGAAGTTTTAATACAAACAAGTTCAACGCAAACTATACAAGGCCAAAACGCATATTGTGGCAGATGAACAAAGAAAATAAAATAAATTAATCACTTTATATCTTAGCTAGTATGCTCCCTGAGCTACTTAACTCGCTCACTATCTTGAACGAACTGCATTTATTGTTACATAAATTTCAATATTAGATAATTATGGAAATATATTATGGAAAAATTACAAAAATCCCCCATTACTCTACTATTTCTTTAGAAATATAATAACTGTGGATCACACAATCCGATAATAAATACCAAATATTAGAAACATTCAGATTTGGGTTACACATTTTTTTAGTCTGACATTTGATCTCTTTTATGGGACTTGGGTCCCAAAATTTTTAAACTTCCAAGCTTAACACTACATTCTGATGTCAGTTGAAATCCTCTTTAATTTCATACGCCGCCACATGATTTTTGCGATCTTATTAAAACTTGTTCACCCACTATTTGGGCCTTGACGTCCAAAAAATCTTGAAATTTTCTGGAATGAACAGATTTTTTTCTGACTGTCTCTGAAATTCCGTTTAATTTGATACCCCACAAAGACTTTTGCGACGTTTTCACAATTTTGTGCCCCGTATTTTTTGCCTACCGCTCCCAAATTTTAGGGGAGATCGACCTAAAAAAGAATAGGCTTCTGTAGAGTAAATGTACGGACACGCGCGCCAAGTTTTACGAAAATCGGTTGGCGCGTTCAAAAGTCATCGTGAGGCATACCCCAAAAGACAGACAGACACGTGCCAAACGGTCCAGTTAAAACTGAGAACTCACTTCACTCGTTCAATAAACTAATAATAGAGTAAATATCTTCAGCAATAATGAATGTGTAAGATCCGTACTAATGGTAAACAGCATGGTTTTTGTGTTTTTACCGTAATGATGAAATGTGTGCATAATGATAGGATCAGCGTAACATCACATTTACCACGTGGGCGTAGTAGGCCTATGTGCGTGCACGAGGCCAAATGTAGGTTAATGCATGCAATTACGTACTGTGCCGCTAATTTAGCCCTACTTACTGTACCGGTACGTGTAATCACTCAAATAGGACAGTCGACCGTTCCCCATTAGCCGACACTAGGCATCCAACTTGAAGGTTGGATTTGCTATTTTTCTCAGGACAAATGAGATATTCAAGATTGTTACCATATAATTATTTATAAACCTAATTTTAACACACGCGACAGGCTTAGAAACAGGCTACGTTGCAGGGGCGAACCTAGGATTTCATTTCAACCACATATCGTTTTCTTAGAGTATTGTTTTACTTCCATGTTCCGTAAGGAAATGGAAGTATGGTGATGCAAAAAAAAATCGTGTTCGAGATAAGGACTGATTCTGATTGTACTACCCTTAAAATATGAAGAAAAGTCATTTTCCAAAAAGTGTCTCTGTGTGTATCTGTCTGTCTGTGTGTAGAATTTTTTCTATAGCGAACGATAACTGCCGCAAATTCAAACAGAATCAAATAATTTTTTGAATAAGAGTAACGTACATGATTTTAATAAATAAACTATCCTGAAAAGAAGGTCATAATAATCCATGTAGAAAGGTAGATGAAATATCTATAAATGAAAAGGGTAGTTGAAGGGGGAGGGTGTAATTTTCTATAAATGAAAATGATAGTTGAAGGGGGAGGGGATAATTTTTTTATGTACTACGTTATCGGAAACAAAGAAGTAGTTTGTTGTTGAAATTCCTTCCCGGGCTGTTTGGCCGTGGTCCAATGTTTTCTGCAAAACTGGACGTTTCGGGAGTGCCATTGAATCCCATCATCAGTGAAAATCGAGTGCGCTACCGTGAGGTGGTATACGTTAGTGACCACAGTACTGTGGTTAAGGCTGAAGAAAGAAGTAGTTTCTATGGAAATATTTCATTTGAAAATGAATTTACATATAAATCTTAGAACATGGAATCATGTATGGTTCTCCGTACCGATATTTTCTCACATTATAATGAAAATCGTACCGAAAAATTAAAACTAATGGGCAAACAATAGCTGTAATTCACTAATTGCATTAAAATCAATTAAAAACCTACTTCAGATAGGCTTCCAGTTTGTCTTGGAAGCCTAATAGTACCTTTCTTGGAATGTAAATACGAACCATGTCGCGTTAAGAAAAATAATGTTACGAAATTAAAACTCATTCACATTATGTACTTTGTGATTGAAGTTATCAACATGTAAAATTAAGCTAAAATATAAAAAAATTTGTCCTTATTTATTATCAGTTAAAAATATCAACATTTGTTACAAAGTTATTCCTGACAACACCTTTTACAGGACAAATTCAAGTCTTCGTGATTTGTTTTGTGCTAACTTGTTGAGCATTTTTCTGGGTCAACTAAAACGGATTTCGGGGGGGGATATATCCCCTATATCCCCCCTAGGTTCGCCCCTGCTACCTTAAGTGATTATAGAATATCACTGAAATTTTTAGTAGCTGTGGGAGAAAGGGGGTTCCTCCCACCCGATCCCTCTCAATAATTACGACAGCTCAGCGTGGATTTTTACAATAAAAACAATTTGATCCCTTTAATCGGCCATGGTGTCTCAATATTCTGGAGCAAAAATATATGAAATTGGTCGACCACTTTGCACCCCTCTGTATGTCCCCCCCCCCCCACACACGAAAGTTTTGGCTTGTGTATGTCGAAGAACGTAAGGACTGTGTCAAGTAGGGTAAAGAAACAGTACGGATCGGTATTCACATGAGGAAGGAGAGCTTGCATAAATTAATTTCTAGGCCAGAATCGTAGATTCGCTGAAATCGTCTCACATTTACTGGATGCGTTGCAGACATTACTGGTCATGCAGTGTAACTTCGACTAAGACCAAACTTCCCTAACCAAGGGGGTATTTACGGGGGGAGGGTGAACGGGACCCCCCCCCAGGGTAATCTCTTAATTTCTAGGCTCTTTATTATTTTTGCAGTCTTTTTTCAGCTAGTAACTCTTTCTTTAAATATACAAATACGTTTATTACACAGCATTTGCGTATACGAATGAAATATAAAATATAGGAAAATCAATTCAGTCAGTATCTTCTTAACAATATTTCAGTAACGCGTATTTTTTGTGTCATTATCGTTTACTTAAATGGGATTGATTTCAAGATATTATCACACGTTTTTCAGCCCATTTAAAGATAGTTATGTTGCTTTGTCACGACTTGTTATTATTATTTTTTGTATGAAGCCACTCAACCGGGCCCCGCACCCCCTACAGCCAAATTCTAGATACGCCACTGTCCCTAACAAATTTACACCGTACAACCAAAGAATTTATGAAGTACTCATAATGTTATAAGAATCTATTACAAGATTGGTATATAATTTTACCAAACCCGATCTTACAACTGACTACGACAATTTAAAGATGCGTAAACACAAAAGAACTGTACTGCACACTATCCACAATTCGAGGTAAATAAATCGACACAAACATTTAAAAATTACTATCTTTTGAGCCGCAAAGCACTTTCCACAGGTAAGCCCACAGTTAACGACGTTATATTATATATTGCTACGACATCACATAACAATCTACGTGTTTCTCGAACGATCGACTGGAATCCAGCTATAATGTTGCGTGCGTATGTGATGTCAACATGCGCTCGCGAGACTTTGCCAGAAGCCGCGAGCACCGTCAAGGCCGCAATCAATTACGCCGTAGATAGAGCTAATACGTAGTATGTGGAATAAATCTATTACAACAACACTTATTATTTAATGTGTGAGCCCCACGTTCTTGGAAGCCATTTTATACAACAATACAACACATTAAATTCGCGCGCGCGCGCGCGTGTGTGTGATGGGTGTAATCGTAATAATAATAACACAACGTAATTAGTTTAAAACCATTTAAAAATTAATTAATCAAAAATTTCTTATTTGGTTGCGATTTTTAAAATATCACTATTATTTGCTTGTGTGTGTAGTCGTAGCACACATCTAATTATTACATATAAGTGATAATCTCGTATTACACATAGACATAATATACAATCTTATACAATAATACACATTTATAATTATCTAATATTGCTCTCGGCTTGCTCATTAGTGTGATAATTATTAGATTATCTAATTTCTTTCTAATGATCTAATTCCTTTTGAATCTACTGCATATGCATTGCTTTGTTTTCTAATAAAATTTACTAATTACTTTTATATCAATGACTAAGTTATTGATTCAAAATTATAGTTTAAAACATTTTTTAAAACATTACTCTAATTACTATACAAGAAATATTTACATTTGAAAAATTTATTAATTCATCTTTGAATTGGATTGTCTCTCTTTTTACATCGTTAATTATATTGTCTTTCTGTGAGTTTCTGTTTTACAAATACATGGTTGTTTTTCACCTTATTGTCGTGGTAAATCGACAGCGTGTCCTCTTCGGTCCTAGGTCCACGATCCTAGATGCTCCTTTGTAGTCGTGTAGTCCTGGAGTCCTTGATCCTCGTCCCTCGCTGGATTCTATTACATGTACTTGCCTGCTCCCTCGTCTCCCGTCATGGCCTCAGGTTGCAGGTGTTCTCACGAAAGTGATGAGTAGTCGTGAAGAACCTCCGGCTGCTGCTGTGGTTGATATACAAAAGTTGTTGTCTTTGGGCAGCACCTCCGGCTGCTTCGGTAGTTGTACGAGAAAGAGTTGTAGCTGCCGGGCAGAGCCTCCGGCTGCTACTATGGTTGAACGAGAAAGAGAATTAAGTTACCGCGTCTCGTGTATTTATACCCTAGGGCGCTAATATCATGTTTCGACAATATTCTGCATGTCAGAGTCTGTCGTTACCGTCCCTTCTCACACACGATTATAATCACACTTAATTCGCCTGTCTTCGCGAAATGCGAAGTCTTTTGCACATTACCCGATATTCACCTTGTCGGTAATTTTTATGTGTTCACTGTGTATAAACCGTTTTTCTCTAGCTTAATTAACATAAGTTTTATTTATATTTATGTTCACTATAATCACACTTTTTATTCTTTTCGCACTATTTTTTATACACATGTGCGTCTTGTTTTTATACACACTATGCTGTATTTGGTTTTGTGATATTATGCTCACAATCTTTACAAAATAAATAAATTCATATAATTAATAGCGTTCATTAAGGGTGACGCTTTTCATGAATCGACAGGTCTCACACACAGATGTAACATACGCGTGTACACACAGACAGCAAAGTGGCGTGATCAACCTGTCCCAACATAAAAGTTTGGTCGTTCCTTTTACAGTTCAGATTGAAAGCTGAATTATTATTCCTAACAATATGAATTATTATTTATTTTAATTACCGTACTTTGTGCAATGCACAGTACCCTATACATTTGTACTGCTGCACTATATTTTCGGCGGGTTATAAATACAAGCACTCAGGACGCTCAGTTTCAGTTTATTGTCGGGCGATTACAAGTGGTTACTGTGTGCGTTCAATTGGTTATTAGTGAAGTGTTGGTGTTTTATATTAGTTGTCATATTTTTGCGTGTGAACAATTTTTATTTGAATTGTGTAAGACACAGTGTTGTTAATTACGAACTGTTTAACTGTGAAAATTAAAGCTGGTGATTAGTGACTTAATTGGTGTATTGTATTTTGTTTTCCACTGTACCTACGACGATCAGTAGAGCGTCGTAACAATATTCTAAATTAAATCTACATAAAATTTACAAATATATAAACTGTGTTATTAACGAAACAAACAAACCTGCAGCAGAAAACACAACAGAGTCTAAAAAATATACTGAGATTAAGTGAAAACTAGTACAACATACGTCAAAACGGGGTAAAGGTCTTCGGGTCAACGTCTCCTATTCGCTCTCATGACTGTTGCGCAAGCCTTATTTCTATTCTGTTAATTTTACTGTTAACTACACTGTTTCCAAAGAGATTATCTACGCTTATTCACCGAATAAGAGTGAGCGTGAAAACTGGCTGGCGGTACCCGAACTCGCGAAAACTGCGCACAGTCCATGCGGAAAGCATGAATAATATAACGAGGTTTTATTTTCTGACTCGTCAAATACACTAAATAAATTACAGTTGTCTGTATGTGCATGAATATTACACGAAGGGAGCTAAACGAAAAATTACAATTTATATTTAACTGTAGTGGTTACGAGATACTAACAAGAAATGGCATGAAAAGGAACGGAGTTTCCGAATCACCTGGCCTAATTTTCGATATATCGATTATGCGGTAGTCGGTATCGATATGTAGTGAATATAGCGTACAATTTCAGTAAAATAATAAGAAGCGTATTAATGTATTTGTTTATGTTATAAAACTGTTTGTTTTCAGTTGTCATCGTTTTTATTATTTTTTTTTTATACGGAGCGTTCCCAGCAATACTGTATGTTAAACGTTTACCCTGTATGTTAATACTGTAGCCTATGTGACAGTACAAGTTTGTGTTTTTGTGTTGCTAGGTTAACAGGTAAACTGAAAGGATCCAGGAAAACCAATACAACTTTAAAATAATGCTCGCTTTTCTGTAAATCATCCAAAAAATCTAACTTGGAGCACGGCGGGTTACTATGGCACGTTTCCCTTTTTGTGACAGAACTCGCATTTCGCTTTGGACAGTAAATTTTGCAATCTTTTTTTGTCGCCGAAATCTATTTGTCACCAAATCTGTTACGATTATTTTCCTATAAAACTGTTATATTTACCTATAAAACGGTACGTTTTGCGAACCATGATTTTTGTTTTCTTTACACAATAAATTAAACTAGAACATTTTTACCTAACCTCACGCTTTAATAAATTGCGTATTTCGCTTTACATTCAGCGATTATACCATTCACAATTGGTACGCTTCTTCTTCACTGCGTGGGTTATCGATACTATCCTGTATTCAAAACACTGAAATGTAGTGCAGGTACGGTTATTGGGAAAGTACGCGCGCCAGTAACGAAAAATTGCAGGAATAATGAACGTATACATTACAACAAACAGTGTAACACATGGCGATCACATGTTTATCAGCTGTTTCGAGTAAACACATTGTAGGCTTATTTCTCTAAAGGAAAGCTTTTTACAATTTACGGAATAAAACTATTAACAGCTGTGATTATATTTATCGTAGCACATTATTATGAATACTAACTTAATTAAATCAATAAATAGTACGTTTACTATTATCCATTAACACCTCAACTTAGTAATCTTTAATGTCGGTTTTTCATCATGTGTATTTCTAAAACAGCCCTAAGTTTGAACTTCTATGAGCTACATGCTGAGCTATCCTAGGCTTCCTCTTCGTCTACGCTTGTTGTTCCTATCCGCCAGTTTCTATTGTACGAGCTGCATTCTCTAGTAATATCGGCACCGTTTCTCTTTGGCAACATTTCTGTAGCAGTGTCACTCTACCGGCTTAGCATACTTAACCAGGTACTTTCTGTTTAAACAGGGGCGAACTTACAGGGGGGGGGGCAAACGGTATACCTCCAAGAGGGTCGAAACAGTTTACGAGGAATTTTGTTAATCTCTTAATTTTTAGATTGTTATATTATTTTTTCAGCTGTGTACGCTAGAAATATGAAACACACGAAAATCAGTTCAATAAGTCAATCAGGTCAATACGTACGCCTTCTTGTAAACAGTATTTCAATAACGCAATAACGCATACTTTTAGTGTGTTACGTTTACTTTTTAATGGGATTAATTTCAGGATGTCATCCCACATTTTTCGGCCACTTTAAAGATAGTAATATTGATTAATCTGAACTTTTTCCTTTTGTATGAAGCCGACCCAACCAGACCCCCCCTCCCATGGCAAATACTCTAATTACGGTACTTTTCAACATGGCTATTGCAACGATACAGCCATATGCTGTACTGGGCATTGATTTAAATAAATATAAAATTTGTAGAATTATTATAAGTTAAGGGTAAATGGACAGGTCTGAGATTGTAAAAATATTTCATTGTTATACTAGGGGAGAAATTAACCTGTTTCGACAGGCAAAGAACACCTGCTCGATTGTATGTGTGTTACGCGTGTATCTTGTGTGTGTTAGTGATGCATGTACAGACAGGAATCTCAGCTACCCTCCCCAAGTAATTGCTAAAATTACTTTAATTATTTGTGTGAAAACTAATTAGTGTATAAACAAACAAAAGGCACCAAAGTGTGTGTAAATTTTATAGTTATCCCCAGTGAGAAAATGACGTTAATAGGACACACTACGCGAAGTCAGTGCGAAATAAACGTGCCAAAAAACGAAAATAGCAATAATACGCTCAAATTAATACAGTGAGTGCTTAATCAAATTAGCTATGATTTGTGCTATCTCGACTCCGTGCAAAACATTGATTGCCATGTGCAAAAAATAGCAAATATATGAAAAGGTTCGGGAGTGGGGGCTAGCATGTGATCTGCAGGTCTCGACAGGACAATTTCGGAACCAACAGGTGCGGAATCTCGAGAGGGTATAAATTAAGGGTTCGACTGAAAACCCTTCTCTTCATTTCAAGACACAGTTGCAGTCGGACATGTTTTTATTTTATTAGAAGTCTCACTGACGAACGAATAAAGACGTTCAGTAATTATGTTGACAATATTTCGGGAAGCGTAAAGTACCGGGACCGTTTAAGTCTACAAAGAGTATCTACGGAGAAGCTACAAGAGCGACGAGGGATGCTGGACGTTAGGAGATGCTTTTTGACGCCTAACCGACGATTGAGATCCACCTTGCAGCAGATAGCAATTCTCTGAGACGGACCACACACTGCTGGAAAACGACGTTGGACTCTTGGACATATCCAGGATCACGCCAAGCCAGGAGTAACGGAAAACCAACTCTGGACAACGCTGGACCCCGTCAATAAGTTGTAAGATCATCAAAACTCGAGGTGACATGCATAATGCATTTATAAATGATTTTTTAAAAAGAGCTCATAAAGACTATATAAAAAGACAATAAATTAAAACAAAGAAAAATTTTTATAATTAGAAATAATATATTAGAATCTTAGATAAATGTTTAGTCGTAAGAATGAGCGATCGCATATATATATATATATATAGATATATAGAAAAAAAGTTTAAATTTGAGATAGTATATTTGTTTATCAAAGTAAATAATTGAATTGATTTGATATTTGCATTTGTAGAAAAGAATAATTTAAATTTTGAATATAAAACAAATGACAGTCTAAAAGTAATTAATATAATTTTAAATTTAATTTTTAAACATTGGTATAGACTGAGCAAGCTGAGGTCAGATCTGAATTAAAAGAATTCAATTCAAATTACATTTTAATTTTATGTGTTTTAGTAAATCAAATTGAATAAATGTCTAGATTAAGATTATTAACATGTCTAGATGTAAGAGTGTTTTAAATGTGTGTAACACCGTATAGTTTAAGAGATAAACACTTAATAATGAGTGATATCTTGATCGAAGATTATTAACGATGTTTTATTATTTATAAGGCTTGAAAAAACAACAAATATGAATTTTTAAATACTCATAAATCTAATACTCTTATTATAGTTACACCTGGTATTGTTATAATTACTTACAACCTGCATATATAATTGTGTTGTTATATAATTTTGTTGCCCGTTAACTTGGGGCTCGACACGCTTACATTTAATAAGTTGTATCGTTGTACTATATTTTGACTAATTCGTTCTTAATTCTTTATTGTTGTTAAGAACCTATATTTTTACACAATATTTACGGATATTGGTCAACCCCATCATTCCATCGCAGACCTTGATGGTTTGTTTGGCTTCTACACAGTATTTCTGTAGGCCTATATCCGTTCGGTCACATTCAGCCGCTAGAACCCTATGCGTTCCCATTCAGTGACTCCCATTCGTGACACGTCGTTCGCCAGTTGTCTATAGCCCAGCCAAATCCAATTTCTTTTTTTTTTACCGGTTTCTGGTTCGTCTGCCTCCACAGTTCCGTGCTGGAGATCTGGTATGGAAACATTTTTCGCAGATTTGATCTGGAATCACGGCAGATTTGAATCTCTCTCCTCTCAGTCAAGAGTACAGATTTGACACTCCAATTTTAGTTTTATTGGAGTGATAGTCCTGATTTCTATATATATATTTTTATAGCAGTCCAAACGAGTGTCTGGCTTTCGCATCGTCTCTTCGAAACATTCAGATCGGTGCACCGTGCAGCATCTAACGTAAGCAAACACTGTGACAGTCTCAACGGACTGATTATTTATTCGGATTGGCTGGTTGTTTATTGGAGAATACTAAAAGGTTACTCAAACAAAATATTTACAATTCCCAGGTAGTGCTTTCGCGCCTATCAGCTCGTCTTCAGATCGGAAACACACAACACAATACCTATATACTAGCTACTTGCCCGCCCCTTGCCGAGGGCGTATACAATTTCGTAAACAACCGCGCGGGTAAACACCCTTGTCACCGACTTCCTACTCCACGTGAGCGGAGTCAACTACCTGTGTCGGTACTTTCCGTTATTTCTCGTCCTTCCTATACCTAACACTTCTAAAAATCCTCTCACTTCCTTTCACTTTAAAATATAAGATATATCTTCATTAGTAACCCCGTCCACGTGTGATAGGAATGCGGTGACAAGCATGTTTATCTGCGCGGTTGTCCAAGAAATTACGTACGCAAGTGGGCGGTCAAGTAGCTAGTATATAGGTATTGTTATTGTTGTTTGTGTTTCCGATCTGAGGATGAGCTGAAATCTTAAAAAGCGTTAATCCAGAGTTCTGTATATAGCGGTGTGGAACAGTTTTATTTCTATAAACCCATGGGGGGGGGGGGCACGATATCTAACAGAATGCTGCAGTGTCTAGCTTATGCTGATGGCATAGTAACTTACTTATCTCAAGCAAGCCAACAAGACCTAAAAGAGAATTTCTTGAGTTTAGAAGAGGCCGCAACGAATTTAGGCCTAAAAGTACACACAAAAAAGGCGAAACACATGTTAATAAGCAGTAAAATGCAAGAGAGAAGACCACCCCTGGTAACAGGAGGAGACAAATTTCAAAAGGTTGCAAAATTTACATACCTGGGTTCACTAGTTACTGAGGACAACATTATGGCCGAAGAAATAAAAGAAGGGATATCTGGTGGTAACAGATGTTACTTCTCCATACGAGAAATATTTAAGTCTAAAAACATAAGCAGAGCTACCAAGATTCGGTCTACAAAACAGTTCTTAAGCCAGTTGTCATGTACGGGTCCGAAACTTGTACAATGACAGTGACGGAGGAAGAGTGATTGCGCAGGTGGGAAAGAAAAGTCCTCAGTAGGATATTCGGTGCAGTGAACGTCCACGGAACATGGAGAATAAGGACGAATGCAGAATGCAGCAAATCTATGGAGACCCAGGTATCGTCACTGACATAAATAATATTAGAATCCGATGAGCAGGACATGTCCAGAGAATATCAGAGACATTCATATTAAAGAACATTTTTACGGGAAGATCTGATGGAAGAAGAAGGAGGGGTCGGGCCAGAAAACGGTGGTTGGATGATCTTGAGGAAGAACTCCGCAGGCTCGGTATAAGAAGATGGAGAATGAGAGCAGAGGATCGAGATGACTGGAGGCGAATTGTCCAGGAGGCCAAGGCTCTCCAAGAGCTGTAGCGCCAATCGAGACAGAGAGGGAACAGTTTTATTTTCTGTTTTTAAATCTTATATACGCTAACAAAAAGTTATTATTTAAGTAAAAAGTTACGTTAAGTATGCAGACACGTGAAGATAACGTGATGAAAATGTTCAACTATGACTTTCACATTAACGATGGTACGTGTTAAGTTATACGGTTACAGACGTGCCTTAACTAACTTTGATGGTTCTAAAGGACAGATACGACCTTTGCACATCAGCCTTGCTATCTGTGCAAGGAGCAGAATTGAAGTCAACGGTAAGGCTACAAAGCGAAGTCTGCAAAATAAACACTTCATAAACACAGTGAACGAATGAAATTTATTACAGCGGCGCGCGGACGACCTGGTAACTGGCGCATCGGAACGAAGCAATTAGTCAGGCACTGGTGAACAGCGGATCCAGGCAACACGTGCCACCACCGAGGCCGACGAAAAAGACAGGCCGTGGTGCGTAAGACGACTCTTGCGGTCACGTGACTCGACTAATCTTAAGACTACGTACGCACGATAAGGTTTCGGTTTTATAATCGTTTTATAAAGGTAAGTACTTTTTATTTACATTTAATTACATATAATTTTTACACTTACATTACCCATTGTCATAATGTTTATTTCCATGAAAGAAAATACAAAAAAGGTCCATTGGATAAAATGAACAATTAATTTTTTTTAATGGTTTTCCTTATCGATAGTAAGCTATAATAATATAAAAAAATGAATACTCAAAATAATGCCAAGCAAATCATCAAAATTACATGAAATCTATATCTGTGGAGTAATCAGAATGTTGAGTTGCAGTGGACATTGTTTCTGTCGGTGAATATGCGTTCTCAAAAATTTGTTGGACTCGTCGCTTGTACAGATGTATTAATATGTGGTTGTGAAAGATAACCAGGATGTGCCACTGGTGATAACTGTGACAAACATTTTGTAGCTGGACATGTGTGAGTGGTGTTTGAGCCTTCCTTTTTATCTGCTGTAACAAATTTATAACGCCTCCTTGGAACTCCAAGGTATGTTCATCATTTAATGATGATAGAGACGGCAAAAGACCTTTAAAAAAACACAGGTAGTGGTTGTCTTCTTGGTTTTGCTGTCCAACATTGATTTGGTAATCCATAAATTTCATCATTTTGTTGTCCAATTCACACCTCTGATCAGTTTTGCGTTTCTTTTCGGCAGGCCTACAAGAAGAAACTGACGTTCCGGCAGATATTTCAATATCTTCAGAGTTCCCTTCATTAATATTGGTTTCTTCTTCATTTCCGTTCACACTTTCGTGCGCAGATGATGTATGTGTTACTTTTTTTAAGAAACTCATCTGTTTGTGATTCATATACAGTTTTGAGCCCTCAGCAGAAGCACCCGATGTCTTTTGTTCGTTTTGTTTTTTGACGGATCTCATCCACGAATCTCTTATATGGGTCCATTTTTTTTTTGGAACGAGTTTACCTGAAACAAATGATTTTACTTTAGTTTTTTTCAGGTATTTGGCGTCAGGATGTTCATATAAAGATCTACATTATTCTTTCCGAGTAGGCATTTCAACAATTGGCAACATTATACGAGAAGTAACAAGATATGGATCAATTTGCGCAGTGAATTTATGGAATTGCCAAGTTCACCTCACGACTGGCAGGAAATATCTAATGGGTTTCAAACAAAAGCTAATTTTCTTCATTGTATTGGTGCCGTAAACGGCAAGCACATTAGACTTAAAAAACCGCCAAATAGTGGCTCAATGTATTTTAATTATAAGGAATATTTCTCAATTGTATTATTAGCCATCGTCGACTCGGAATATCGATTTAGGTATGTGAGTGTTGGATCTTATGGAAAAGACTGCGATTCTACAATTTTCAAAACAACAACGTTTTGGAAAAACTTAACAGAAAATTCTCTGAATTTACCAGAACCGAGTCTTTAAATGAACAATCAGTAGCGAACGTGCCTTTTGTCCTGGTTGGAGACGAAGGCTTTCCAATACATGAACACTTAATGAGACCATATGGAGGAACTCATCTGGATAAAGAAAACTAATATTCAATTACCGCTTGACTAGAGCTAGAAGGTTCGTGGAATGTGCGTTTGGTATTTTGGCCAATAAGTGGAGAATATTTCATTGGCCTTTAGACGTAAATACAGAACTAGCAATTTGGATAATAAAAGATTGCACACTACTGCATAACTTTGTGAGAGCAAAGGAAGGTTTTAATTTCGAAAACATTCTAGAAGTTACCTGTTCAGGAACATTTCGTCATATACAAACTGCAAAAATGACGCGTGGAAAAAATTTGCTAATTCGATTAGATCAGTATTTGCTGATTATTTTGTTTCAGAGGCTGGGTCACTTTCTTGGCAAGATGAAGCTGTATGTCAATAATTATTTTTTCTGAACAGTTTTGTATAAACTTTTACTAATTTCTATGAGGATATTGCTATTTATTTTTGTTGGACAGTGTTGTATACGCATGTGTAATTTGTGAAATGTGTAAGCCAATTGTTAATAAAAAGATTTTCAAATTAAAAACAAAATTTTTCAATGATTAAAAATTGTATTTATACGTACCAAAATCTTGTCTTTGTTTTTGATCCAACTCCTGAAAATCGTTTCTTAATGATGAACCTATCTCCCTCTAAGCAGCATTTTTCAAGTTTTTATTTTTATAGCATTCTAATGTTTTGTCCCAAATGGTTGGTCTTTCTTCAACCAAAGAAATTAAAATTTCTGTGTCGATTTTCTCCATTGTGAAAAAGAACACTGCAAAAAACTGTAAAAATCAACTAAAACAATCACTTCATTCAACTGTAGCTAGATCGGCACTGATGTACGTTCCTTCAAAACAACCGAATCATGTGTACTCACTCCCCCTCTCAATTCTATACACAAAATCGAACGACACCTGCTACCGATTCGGTTGTTTCCCGTAGGTATACGGTTTTCGACCGCAACGTGTGAACGTACAAAACAAAATACACAGTTTACTGAAACCGAAACCGTATCGTGTGTACGAGCCCTTACGGTTCCAGTGTCGCCGTATTTATTCACGTAATTTACTCACTTCTTATTACCAAATTTTATCACAGATTTTAAGGCGTGTAAATTATGCGGGAATTTTTACGAACATTAAGTAATAATAACAAATAACAAATTTCAGTTTAAACCTACGATTTCAGTTTTAAATACGATATTAAGGATAGGCTAAACATACAGTAATTCTAATTTTTGTAACAAATTACACAAATTTATAGAGATTTTGCCACTGGGCTTCTTCATTATGCTAATATTATCTTATAACATTAGCTTATAGAATGCAATAACATTAGCTTATAGAATGCATTGTATTCTGATTGCTGATTAAATAAATAAAAAAAATTACTCAATGTCTTGGTACATTCCATAAGGAAGTCATATTGATCAGGAAAAATAAAACACTTCTTTATAAAAAAAGTATATATCATTTATTTCTTAAATTTTTAATCTTTCTTTCTTTTTCTAGTTTTTCTTTCGAAGAAGACTGACTATCATTTTGTTTTTTAACAAAATTGTTTCACATAATTTTACATGCTGTCAAATTTATATCCTCTAATTTTTTGTATTATTACAGCAACAGGCTTCATCAAAATCTTGTGAGAATACATCTTGTAAATATTTATTAAGCACTGAAAGTTTATGCAGTACTCAAAGCTGATTCTTAACACTTAAAAATAAATTATAAAATTTGTCACATAAGTTTTGCAGTATATGCCATGAAATTGAAACTGATACTAATGCATATTCAGAGGGTAACATTAATTCACCTCTATCCATTTCTAATGCTAAGTCTGTGGGAATATCTACTTCTATTTCTTTATTTGATTGTAACCAATCACTACACAATCGACAGATATTATTTCTCACTTGTTTTCTAACAGCATAGCCAGCTATATAAACTAAAAGGTAAGTTTATCTTTAGGGACACAGTCCAAAGAAAAGTCATAATACGTAATTTCGTAAAATGAATCTATGTTTACTACAGTTTCACAAGAATCATTTTTACATGGAAGCAATGTCTTTAAAGATATCTCTTTATTTTCACATAACAAGAGAATAGTGTCTTTAAACCTGATTTTTCTCTCACTCTCTAGAACTTGCATGAAACTAACATAGTAATTGGCTCCACTTAATTGTCTATAATATCCAAATCTACCTTCTAATACATCATTTTGAAATTTACTTAACAACAAATAATTAGTTTTATATTTTTCAAATATGTAGGGTATGAGGTGTAAAAAAGTGTCAATTGTATCAATAAGATACTGAAAGGTTTGTGCTGATAGTGACTGAGAAATAGGTACAGTCTGCTCCCAGTTTTTGAGCCACAGAGACATTTTTCTTAGAAAATCTATTTGTAATGTGCTGTTAGAGCGAATAGGGTCTTTATATTCATCATTAAACCTTTTGCCTTCCCAAGCACTTTTTACATTAACAATTTTCCACCATCTAATAATAATGCTTAAAAACAAGCATGTTCCTTGAACATCTAGAAGTAGATCCACTTTGTCTTTTGAAATACATTGAAGAGCAGCTACATTTGTTTCACTAAAAATTTTTAACGCTAATTTTACATTTTGTTTTTGAATAGTAGAAGGGTATAGTACTTTATATGATCATAAGTGAGCAAATTTTACAAGAGAATTTTTTTCCAACTCATAAAATTTCAAGATGCTTAAACTGTGCTACATGTAAATTATCATTATTGCTAAATTCAAAATCAGGAAATACAAGTTTACAGTTATCTGTTCTTCTACTGATCCAGTTGTTACGAACACATTTAAGTACATGGACCACATCAAAGATTAAAAAAAGTAATCTCTTTGGATCTAGAGGATGAGGAAGGTGTGGTTGCAAAATACCATTTTCAGAAAAAAGTTCAAAAGCTTTTCTGTTCACAACATTGTTGTCAGATACAAAAGCTATAACTATAAAACCAATATTTTCTATTTGCTGTAATACATTTAACATTAGAATTTGTAGTTGTTGGGCAGTTAAATTGTTAACAGGTAGTAAGCTCACTACATCTTTGTATTTAGAAAATATACTGGAAATCATAAAAACTTTTATGATATCTGTCTTTGATATCTTTGTCCCGAATCTGTTTTACTACAACCTACAATAGGCCTACTAGCTCCTTTAAAATGTAACTCAGGATTTACATAAATTTCATCTAAGTATATGTTGACAATGTGTTCATGATCTTTTAATAAAAGTAGTTTAGTTTTTAAATACTCAATACTTCCCGCAAGATCAGATCCAAGTAATGAAAATTTACCTATTAATTTTTTAATATTTCTAGGATGTGGAAAACATACAAATTTACTATTATAAAGAGCAATGTATGAACCTGAAGATTGCACATATAATGTAGAAGCTAACATTAATGTATGCCCAGTGTATCGTCTATTATTAGTTGGCTGTTTATATAATTCTAACTGTTTAATAATGAATGACAGCTGAAAATTTTCATCACTGTTTTCACTCACCTCTGATAAGAGTTCTATTGCTTTATCCAACCTGTTCTCACCTACACTCTGAGCACTATCAGCAACTCCACGAATAAAAACAAGAACATCGTCTAACACATTAACAGATTTTAAAACTGCAAGTCTTTTTGGGATTTTTTTAACTGAAAACTTTACATTATTTATATAAATTTCATAACTCAAATTTTTATGAATCACTAGGGAACACAGGATTAAAGGTACACTCTGCTTTATACTTATTATACTAAGATAAACGTTTTCATTTTCATAAATTAAAATCCATTCTGAGATTTTAGTCGAATTATAATACTAGGATAAAATATCTTCCAGACTACTAAGTTTTCTTTCTTCTACATATGTTTTTTGTGTCTGTAGGCTATCTTCAATTGCCTTTTCAATGTTTTCTTGCTCAACTTGGTGAAGCCTTTTCACTGGTTTCGAGGAACTTGGAGCCTTACTTAAATATTGGGGCACATTGTTAAAAATTGTAGGAATTGCACCGGTTTTTAGTTTAGGTCTTTCTCTTTGAAATTCTTTTAACTCTCCAGCAACTACACACTTGTCTGTTTTAATAACGTCACTGTCATGAAAATGCTTTATACACACAACAGGATTTTTCAATATACTTAAGTCTGTAGGTATTTTATTTAACCATTTTTGTCGCAAACTTTTTTCTGAAAGAAGAGAAAAAGTGCTAACCTTTTCTTCCTGGCTATCATAGTTGGACTTGCAACCATAAACACTACAATGTCTTGGCATTTTTGTGTAATACGGTATACTTAATAACACTGTAAATTACGTGAACAGTGTACTTTTAATCGTTATTATGATACACCAAAATTTAGGTAGAAACTTTTAACCTAAAACACGTGCTTGTTTAACTTAACCCGTACAAAGTTTTGGTATGCAAGATTGCAGACTGGCTAAACACAGGTGTGTGGGCAGACCATGAAGAGATGGCTGCAGGATTTTTGAGGCGGAACAGGAAACACGTTGCCTATGCCGTGTTGTGAGGATGATGATGATGATGATGACAACGGTCTAATTCGCGCGCGATCCGTGTGTGCGTGCAATTTACAGGACTAGTTTCTTGTGCGTGTGTGTGCACATCATGCGCCTGTAATAAACAAGCGTTTCTTCAAAACTTCTAAGCGACAGGTGAACCCCTCTACTCGGACTGCCTAGGCCTACAGCGTAATATTTCAACTCATTTGACATTTCGGTCCCTAAAATCTGGGATCGACCCAAGAAGCTACGAATGGCGGCTGAAAGACCCATTTGTGCGGCTTTTCAATAGGGTCTTTAATTACCACTCATAGTTTCTGAGGACGATTCTGGATTCTAGGGACCGAGGAGGTGGTAGTCCTAGTACAGGGGGTTACACGGAATCAAGCATTTATTTAACGGGTGTTCGTTTGTAAAAAGCTGTCGAAATCATCAGATTTTCTTTGATATTTTTTAAAATAATTTTTAAATACAAATTTTATAAAATACAAATAAAATGAAACACACATACGCGCGCGATAACAATATATATAAATAGCACAAACTCAATAAATAACTACGAGATGAAGAAAGATTATAGAAAAAAAATAATAAAATGCAGAAAAGATATGGCTCTACACGTTTCGAAAACACGGGCAATAAGCCAATGATACAACAGAGATATTAAGACATTCCCACGTGGAGAAGAGTTTTAAAAATACTTCGGACACACCGCATCACACGCACTGAAACACTGGAAAGAATCAAAGAAGACAGACAATTATAGAAGGTACAGAGAAAATGGAATGTAGAAGATCGCCAAGGCTCGTTATCAATTTGTATCAAATACAGTACAAATGCAAAGAAAGGGAAACGTACCGATTGTTTTATGAAGATACCCTGACAGAAGTAGGCTTCGTTTGAAAGTCAATCATCGGATGAAAGTACTGTGAAAGTAGTATAGTCATTGCTCACTCTGATCCTTGAATTCTGTACAGCTGTTAGGTACGCAACGACGGGACAGCTCGTAACATCGGTGACCGATAAACTATACAGATAACATTTCGCTATCAAATGAAAATCTATACAAAATTCATACATCTGTGTATGTTTTTACAAAGTGTTCATACAAATGCAGAGATGAAATCGATTAAAACGATGTTTGACTTCATCCAAATTGCCCATGACGAAAAAAAAGGATGTTCTACAAAATATACGAACATCGCACGTGTTTAAATAGGCCTATAGACTAACAAAGCAGGCGTGATCTGTACTCAGGGGCGTATTTACGGGGGAAAGACGAACGGGGCCGGACCCCCTCCAGAGAGTTAAAAAAAGTTAACGAATTTTGGTAATCTCTTAATTTTTAGGCTGTTTTATTATTTTTTCCAGCTGTGTACGCTAATACAGTTGTATCTCTTTTTTAAGTATACAAACAGGTTTATTACACAGCATTACCGTATAGGCCTACGTTTGAAATATGAAGTATAGGAAAATCAATTCAGTCAATAAGTATCTTGTTAACAGTATTGCAATAACGCGTATTTTTATTGTGTTATTGGTGTTTACTTTAATGGGATTGATTTCAGCCAATTTTAAAGATAGTAATATTGATTAGTCGTCTTAACTTGTTTTTTTCTTTTGTACGAAACCGAACCCCCCCCCCAAGGACAAATTCTAGATACGCCACCGGTTGTACTTAAGGCCAGACGACGCAACGAACAACGGACCCAATGGTTGAAGAAAAATTACGATGGTTATATGATACGAAATTATAATTAAAAAAAAAATAAAAAGCATGTAATTTATAGCACACGCTCAGAATAGGCGTGGCATTCAATGGTTAAAACTTTATCGCGATCGGAAAGCGGCGTCTCCGAACTTTTCCAACGGGAATCTTGTATTGTTGCTGTGAACGAACTTGACACAGATTGCCTTTCTACTGAAGCATGATTTCCCCAGCGGTTTAAGCTCACGGCCTGTCTCATTTACACTGCAGTCCCTCCCGTTCTTCTCCTGAACACAAACCATCGTTATTTGTTCAAGTAGGTCTATCGTTAAAGTAGGTCTATATACTTTAGCCAGTCCATCTGAAGTACGAATATTCTAAATAAAAATACAATTTTAATAACTAATAAATTAAACTCGTTACGGCACATAATTGATTATTATAAACAGAAAGTATAATTCTTTAATGATATTAAAATTGTAACTACTTGAAGTTATATCAGGATATCAAAATATACAGGATATGGTGGGTTGGACACATAGAGAGAATGGAGAAAGAACAGCCTACGAAACATATTTTCTACCAGAAACCAATGGGTAGTAGAAAAATGGGAAGACCCCGAAGTAGATTCAAAGACTAGATAGAGGAGGAGGACCTCGGAAAGCTGAACATAAGAAACTGGAAAGCCGGGGCACAAAATAGGGAGGAATGGAATCGACTCTTGGAGCAGGCCAAGATCCACCAAGGGTTGTAGAGCCACGGCTGATGATGATGACTTGAAGTTAATGGACGAAGCAGTGGAGTAAGACAGGATTGCATTGCTACATTTGCCTTTAAACAATCATAATTCTCTTGCCTATAATAACCGACAAACGAAATATTATTTTTGATTCTCATCAACAACAAAAATCTAATCTAATTTCCTATCGAGAAAGGAAATCCCCTACAGATTCATACTAATATCACACAATATTACTTAACAATAGAAAGTACACACATACGTTATATGGAGGTCTTAATAAGTAGAATTCTCTTAGATGTCGTTTGCACCGGCACTTGATTCTCAAGCAATTCTTAAATAAATTATTATTACGTCCAATGTTACTAACGTACTTCGTTTACATCATACACGCAGACTACAATTTTCATTCCTCTGTTAGAGAAGACTAATTCCATTACATAACCTACTTATCAATATTAACGAAAGTCCATCGCATATTTCATGTATAATTTTTTATTTTTTCCTATGACCAAAATTCCTCACCTTTACGTGCTAATATACATTATACACATGCGTTTCTTTGTTTTAAAATTAATTATGATTATGCGCCAATAACTTCTTTCGTTTAGTAACGATTCCTTTCAGAGTACCGTTAATCTCTTTGGCATTCGTTGAACCTCTATTTTTTCAGCGGCTCATAACATTTCCCAGACATTACTCTTTTCTAAATTCGTTCTGTATATGTATCGTATCTTTCCTTTAACTATTTCTTTCAACGTTATCTCCTGCTATAGTTAAGTTTCCTTTGTGATTATCACAACCTACC
This sequence comes from Magicicada septendecula, assembly GCA_034769895.1. Classification (NCBI taxonomy): domain Eukaryota; kingdom Metazoa; phylum Arthropoda; class Insecta; order Hemiptera; family Cicadidae; genus Magicicada; species Magicicada septendecula. The sequence goes on along the minus strand of CM068371.1, from coordinate 61,511,417 downwards.
ACGTTCGTCAAGTTAGTGTTCAAGGTCTGTATGGGCGCCTACGGATATCTATGAGTGACAATCGAGGGGCGTTACACGACTTCTTGTCGCAGGTTCAATACAATTCCTATTTGAGCTCGTATACCTTGTGCTGTCAGCCCACTTCTCCAGAACAACGTTTCAAAAACAATCTGGAAGTTTATACGACGAAGATTACACTGAATCGCGTGTCGAGGATCAAACAAAACGTGTTATCAAGTACAACAGTGTTCGATTTGGTACTCGAGTAAACCTGTTAAAATTTGTATTTTTTACCGCGTATTTTTTTTTTTTAATTTTCTTAATAAATAAAATGTTTCCTGTCGATTTTCTTAGTTTTCCGACTGTGGACTCAATACAGGTTATATGTTACGAAACATGACGTTGCACTTGTCTCCAAGTAATGGTGGCATACATTAACGCATGAAATATCCATGCCATACTGCGACACTCCAACGTTATTGTTGTATTAAATATTAAAATGTATGCGATCGTTTCATTGCATGCGTTGCATACTGAGTTACAAAAAAGGAAAGAAAAACAAGTGCACAGCTGGTTTCGTGGTGTATTCGTAGCACCAACGAATGTAGGCTAACAAGCACATTGCATGAGAAACGCACATCAGTCGCTTCTCTCTCTCTCTCTCGCACACCTATAGCCTGGCGGTGTAAGGCGCACTAACTATTGCGTACACTCAAGTGTAACACCAGTTGCGATAATCGGTTTTCTTATCCTTTTTACGCGATCGTCAATTGCGTATAACATACCGCCAAGAACACATGTTCATTCGGTTCCCACTTCCCACTCCTGAGTTTATCACAAAACTTGACTGCAGCAAATGTTCATACAGTTTACTGTTACTAACCAGGGCTATGCAAATGGATAAGAAGCATGTGGATATAAGGAAGGAAGTGGGGGTCGACCCATTGTTGAAATAGCTAAGGAGCAACAAAAGAAGGTGGTGTGAACATTTGGGAAGAACGGCAGGTGACAGGATTCCAGTGCTAGCAATGGAGTATAGACCGGTGGGGAAGAGTGAAGTGGGTGCCGGAACAGGTTCAAGATGAGCCTGTTCCGGATGATGATGATGATGATAATGATGAGTGTTAATAAGTACAATGAGGAAAGCTTTAGCGGCCAACTAAGTGGACACAATTATTGTCCCATTTGTCATCACAACTGTAGACGAGCAGCCTGCAAGACACGAATCACATCTGTAAGGCGAATATGATCCGGATCTACAACTGACTTGGTGATGAACACAAATTGTGTCAAAATTTATATACATGTCGGAGCGTATGTGCTGATTAAAAAAGTCGCAGAGTGCTAGTGTTATAAACTCGCAAATCTCGTCTTTGTCAGAATCTACGGTTATGAATTTGAAATTAAATAATCATTAAGCCTAATTATGAAATGTACCCCGTATACATCTGTTGAAATGGGAAAGAACTGTTTCATCTAAATTCTCTGCATAACTTCATGATGCGTGCATTATCATTGTTGTCGACACTGTACTGTACACACGTCGGCCGTCTGCAGTGCACTGCACAATAATACGCGTACAAACTCAAGCGAACAAATTACATGCCGCAAACGTTTCGTAAACAGTACTCAGGACTCACACGTGGCTTAACCGTACAATTTTCTCATTTAGTTTTCTTATTTTAATTTATGTTCTACTTTACGACATCGTAACTGGCGTAAATGAAGCTCGTCGTTAGCGGTGCGAACTGTCGACGGTACTGAAATGTCAGACAACAGACATCATCATCGGTCACGTACAAACACAGAGAGTCAGAGACAAAAAATATTCATCATACGAAAAATGAAAGCTTTCTCTTTGTTCGATTACTCACGATGGTGATCGACCTTTGTCTCAGTTTACAGCGAAATGAACATTAACAAATGACCAATGTAAATCTCTAGTACTACTATGATGTTCAAACGCTGTTCAGCTACGCTTAAATATTAATAAAATTCTCAAGCTATACTTACACTGAGATCAGTTAAGATCGAGATCAAACTAAAGACTCCTTGTGTTTAGTCACACTTCAGACCGAATGCATACAAGAAGAATTGAAAATTTATCAACAGTCGGTAAAATTAATGGAAAAAACAAATCAAGATGACAAAACAAAACAAAAATAAAATACCAGCGGTAGTATTACAAGTTTGTATCTAGCTTGTGATCTCAAAGGAAAAGAAGAACGGGAAAATCTCGTAAAAAATGATGGCTGATACGAAATTTCGATATAATCGAAGGACCTCAGACCTAAGTCTTAATATGGAAAAAGAAAAATGCAGTGGAAAACGTTTAACGCGAAATGGAGGTGACCAGCTGTTTTTTCGTGTTAAACGGACAAAAAGTGAAACAAAACGAGATAACTGAACAAATACTTTATTGTTATTTTGGAGTGTTAGTGGTCTCAAATATTTCTACTAGTAATTTTATACAAACCACTATGTTGTATTTGGTACTGACGAGCGCTTTTGGCAAATACAACATAGTGGTTTGAACAAATACTGTAGGCTATAGATTACTAACTGTAATTGTGTAGTAAAATAAAAAAATAAAAAATTATAAGAAGGTTCTGGTTAATCTTGAAGAAAAAATGGTTAATTTTTCCTAAAATTTAGTATACACACACTGTAGCTGTTCTTCGCTTAGTCTTTTAAGATTTAGGTTTTCTTGTGCAGTAATATAGTATGTCTTTTAAAGTTCCTATAGTAACAGCGTTCAATTCTTTTTAAAACTGTCCGTTATTTTCTTTTGCACACAATTCTGTACTAACTTATTTTTAACAAACTGTTCTACTTTATCTATAAGGTCGTATATTTCACCTTCCTAGTTGGCTTGTAAATATCGACGAAACGGCTCAGTAACGAAAGCATATCGGTAGCGATAAGAACTCGTAAAATTTCACTGTCGGCAATATATTAGGCCTACGCAGCTGTTGAAAGCCAGCCACAAAATCATTATAACAAAACTTTTTCCTGTTAACCGTACAAACTGTAATTGTAAAATAGAAGCAATGAGCCATATTTCGTGTTAAACGTTCTGCACTGTATATAGACCTACGTTTGTATTGGTCTAACTTAGTAAAACACAAAACAGTCGGCACTGTACGAAGTGGCCACATACCCAGTATTTTTGTGTTCTTACAGTTAGGTTCCTAAATTTAAACGCTTATCACTTACGTTATCATTACGCTACATAAAATTTGAGAGAGTCTCTCTATTGTATGCTTATCACACTGCCTGCCTTATAACTATATTATTTCCTGTAGGCCTACTGCTGCGAGAAACGTGTACACAGTCCTGATCGAAAACCAAGTATACAATACTGCACTGACGCAAAGGGGGGTCGAACGTACGGTCCCCCTAGGAGTAAAATGAAAAATCTACTACGCGTGAAAGAAAAATACGGTTTAGAAACGTTGAATCGTATTTCTACACTATCAGTGCGAATTCAATTTAGGTCGAACTTACATCCGCTGTGATGTGTATGACAGCGATTTCCCGTCAAACCAGAATTCTGTAATTATTACTGAAAAGCATTCATTGTGCGCGGTAATTGGCTACTCCCACTCGCTAGGTTTCGTGATGTGCGCATTACTTCATGCATGGGAAAGTGTTCGCAGTTATTGGTACACAGTGGCTTAACCATGGTGGGAGGGATCGAAGGATCAATTCCCCCCCCCCAGAGGTATTAAAAATTGTATAATAGGAATCAATAATCCATAAGCGAAATTCCATAATCACATAACGTAGGTTCCTTCTTCTTCTTCTCCTCCTCTTCAAGGATTAGGTTATAAAACCTGCTCCGGTACCCATCTCATCCTCGGACGACCCACGTATCTTCTACCAATGGCTTTATAGTTCAGTGCCGCTTTCGGCAATCGATCCTCTGTCATCCTTTGCAGATGATCCCACCACTGTCTTCTGTAAATTGCAATAATTTCACTTATGTCCTTTACTTCGAGTTCTGCTCTGATATCTTCATTCCTTATTCTACCTTGCAATGTATAATTTTAAGTATTTCGAAGAAACTGCATTTCAGCACTCTGAATCTTACAGCTTTCCTATTTTCTCATGACGCACGCCTTACTTGTATAAATCAACGTGGGTATTGCAATTGTCGTATAAAATTTAATCCTGTGTCTTGTTTTATTTCTAAGATTTCTATGAATCGCAGAACAAATATTCCTAAATTTATTTATCTTCTCTCTTATATCATTTTCAGATTCATAGCTTACTGCACAGCCAAGATATTTGAAACGGCTCACTTGTTCTAAAACGCTCTTGTTTATAACTAATCATAGTCCTCACTGGATATTTCCCTTTAAAGGTTTTGGTCTTTCTTACTGCACTTGTCAGTGAGTACTCTCTTGCCACTTCTTGTAATTGAAACATAGCTCTCTGCACAAATCGTCCGGTTGCGTGTGTTAAATAACTGTAGAAATAAAAGGAATTACAATATTTGTAAATTAATAAAATAAAAAATTAGTTTTCTTAATAATGACATTCACTTAACGTTTGGTATAATAGTATTTGCGACCTTACGTAGACTACAGGCGTAAGACAAGTCTGTCACCACTACTTTTTAAACTTTATCTAGATGATCTCCTCAAAAAATGGAAACAACAATCCCCTGACGGTATTAAAATCCACCGAAATGAAAGCTTGAAAGCTATTCTCTTCGTTGATGACAGAGCTATATTCGCCACTTCAGAAGACGATCGCAGGCGAGCAATATATACATCTTACATAAAATAAGAAAAGAATATAACTGTAACATATCCGAATCAAAGACAAAAGTAATGACCTTTATAGGAGATGGACCGGTTAGGACAAAAATATGCATAGACAACACATGCATAGAAAAAGTAAGACATTTCAGCTATCTTGGACGTGACATTACTTATGATCAAGATAGAGATATAAAAAATAAAGCGACAAATTTCACAATAATGTGCGGGACGATTTGGAGAACGTTGGGAAATAAATGTAGAAAAGAACCAAATAAAATTGTATAAAACAACGGCAATACTTACACTACTGTATGGTTCTGAAACTTGGGTCATAAAGAAAAAAGATGAACAGAAGATACAGACAGCAGAAATGAAATTTCTGAGATCATTAAAAGGTGAAATAGACGAGATTATGTAAGAAATGAGGATATAAGAAGTGATTTAGATATTTTTGCAGTAAATGAAAGGATTAAAGAATACAGAAGAAAATGGATTCAACACAGAAAGAACGGAAGAAAGTAGAGTACCGAAGATAGCGAAAGATTACAACCCTAGAGGCAGAAGAAAACTTGGCAGGCCTAAGAAAAGGTGGACTGTGGAATAGGAACAGGCCGCTAAAGCCTAAAGGTGGACTGTGGAATAGGAACAGGCCGCTAAAGCCTAAAGGTGGACTGTGGAATAGGAACAGGTCGCTAAAGCCTAAAGGTGGACTGTGGAATAGGAACAGGTCGCTAAAGCCTAAAGGTGGACTGTGGAATAGGAACAGGCCGCTAAAGCCTAAAGGTGGACTGTGGAATAGGAACAGGCCGCTAAAGCCTAAAGGTGGACTGTGGAATAGGAACAGGTCGCTAAAGCCTAAAGGTGGACTGTGGAACAGGAACAGGCCGCTAAAGCCTAAAGGTGGACTGTGGAATAGGAACAGGCCGCTAAAGCCTAAAGGTGGACTGTGGAATAGGAACAGGCCGCTAAAGCCTAAAACCGCTAAGAAGATGATGATGATGATGATGATGATGACGGCGTAGACTACATCTCATAAAATGTATTTATGAAGTTATATGGAAGAATCCAGAATTTCTCATGCGTCCTGAGGAAAATGGAAAACTAGTCTCATCATCCAGGAAAGCTCCTTGTTAAACCACTGCAGTAATTCGTACCTGTAAAACGATTAGCCTACCGTTCGACTGAACGAATATCCGATCTTTAAACCTAACTTTCGATGGTACGTGAACATTGTCACAAGGATTAGGTCGAACAATAAACATCGTCGGAATTTATCACAAAACGTTTCGACCGACCAATAAACAATCTGTGGTCGTCTTCAGGTGTAAGTTAAATTAACAGGCTACATTGAATACAAACTCAAGCGTATTCGTTGATTAACAAGCTTGAACAGTCAAAAAATTAATAAACCACCGCCGTCGGAAAATTTTTAGTTCTACCGCTAAGCTACAGATGTCGCTCTGGAATCTTTTCAACTGACCCTCGTATAAAGTTAAACACAACTATTAAAAAAGCCATATAAAACGAACCGCTATTTACCTTCTAAGTCCGGGGAAGCACAAGCAGACTGACGCGAGTCTACACAACCTGTTCTGTCGAGCGGATTTAGAGGGCAAGCAGCGGTTCTTTTTATACAGTTGTGTTTAATCCTGTAGGTGGTGGTGGTAGTTTATTAACTTTTATATATTTGGTGTAAATGAGATAAAAAACAGCGATCAAAAGAAACGTCAAGAGTCAGTACAACGGTTGCCTTCAGATTTCAAATTACTGTTTACGAATTATGCAGAAAAAGAAGCGATGGCGTCTATTCTGGAAACCATTATCTTCGTTTGTTGATACGTAAGTGACGGGGGCATTCCTTGAACCGCAACCAACACTCCGACGCCTGCACGTCGAATGTGAATGAACTACAAACGCAAGACTAGCGATGGTGAGCGTATCGCGTACACATCAGAAAGCATGAGCACATTTCGTACTGTTAACTTTCTGTGTTCTGCGGTTAATCGGATACTGATGACAATTTTGCGCCGATCAGTGCGCCTGACAAACGGAAATGTATCAATAAGCGAAAGATTTCTCGTGCAGCTGTAAATAATAAATTTACGATAAAAAGGATACACAAAAAACTCCACGGCTTCTTATGTATAAACTTTTCCGTTTTAAACAACAACGTACTCGGCCCCAGGCCCCAGAAGAGGAACCTCGATATATTTTGTTGTAAGAAGAGAAAAACAATTCTATTTAGATTAATAAGTATTTGAAGAGTTTTCATAAACACACACTCACTTGGCGTATCTCTCGTCACTAACAAACAAAAACAACGTTTGAAGTCGCGCGCGTTTCTGTTCAGAGGAATGCTACGTTTTACGCAGAAACGAACTATTATCGTTTGGCGAAGGCCTCACATCATTCTGTACTTCGGCAATACAAAAACCGGCAAGAAAAATTTAATAACTTTTAATAAGACATAAAGCTACTACATGAGGTTTCGTCCAAACAAGTCACAGTAGGCTACTTCAGCCGTACCCGAGGCTCATTATGGTTCAATGAACGTACAGTCGCCATCCTCCTCTGTGACGGTGCTCTAGAAGTCGATGACCAACAGTGACGTATTAGGACAACTGACAGGGTAACCAAGCATCCATATGCGAGTTCATGTACAGATGAAATAGTGAGACATGAAACGGTACACAGAGATAGTTGCGGGGGAAGGGAAGGCAGTGCAGGATGTGAGGTGTGAGGTGTGACACATCGACCATGCAGCTGTTCTGAACACAAAATAAATACACATTCCGTACACGTTTGAAATACAAAATACAGAAAAATCAATTCAGTCAATACGTATCTTCTAAACAATGTTTCAATAATGCGTATTTTGACTGTGTCATTAATGGGGTTAATACTTTAATGGGGTAGATTTTAGAATGTTATCACACGTTTTTCAGCCACTTTTAAAGACTGTAAAGCCGCATCCACACCCGCCGCGCAGCGCTGCGCTGAACCAAACAGGCGCAGCGCGGCGCGGCCTGTTTTGACGGCAAACCGCGCCATATTGCGCAACTTCGAGCGCCAGCGAACGCGATCCAGACAGTGTCGGTACGTCAAAGGCAACTGTTGGTAAGTGCGCGTTCTGTTCTGGACCTGTTGGAAACCTTCTGGTCTCCGAGAAACATTGTACAAGTAGAACGCGCACGAACGAAGTTTCCTTTGATGTACCGACACTGTCTGGATCGCGTTCGCTGGCGCGTTTGCCTGTTTGGTTCGGCGCAGCGCGGCGCGGCGCGGCGCGGCCGGTGTGGACGCGGCTTAATATTGTATAACGGTACCGTCCGCAGGTGGTGCACAATCGAATTCACGTAGAACGACGCTATTCAAACTCCTCATGTCCAGGCATAAACGTACTTCTCCACTCTTCTTCTTTACTACAACTAGAGGATTAAGAAAGTTGCTGTTCGACCGCTTAATGATGTTATTTTCTATCATCCGTCGTATTTCCAGTTCAACTCTCCCTCGCACTTCATGGGTATTGGATACGTTCGTCTGACAAATTTTGTAGGGTCTGATACCATAATAGCGTGTTCGTAGACTGTGGTCTGCGTCGGTACATCGCTGAATACTTCGTTATACTCTTCTATTAATTTACATAACATCGCTTCTTCATGAGATGACATTCCTTCTTCGGCTGTATTAGCATGCTGAGTAGGTGCATATCGTATACGTGGCTTGGATACGACAATAGGTTTTCCACTTACCTCACAATTTTCTTCATTTTCATTCATAATTAATTCATATAGAACATCCTTATAATTACATAAAATCTTATTATTATTAATATTAATCCTTGCACTTAAAGTATTTAATAAATCTATTCCAATAATTCCATCATATATAAGTTTATTCATTATGATCATAGGATATGTTATTTCTAAGTACTTACAATTTAACGTTACGTAAGCTTGCTGTCTAACCTTTTCTCTCTCATTCATGGCTGTAATAACATTTATATTATTGACAGGTAAAATAGCCGTTTGTTTAAAATATTTTTTATTTTGTTGTACCCACTTATTGTTTAGCACAGTTAATTGGCTACCTGTATCGATTAACATTTAAATTCTACATCCATTAATTCGTACATTAATTATAGGACAATTTATTTCTTGTTGATTTGGTGTCACATTCCTGTCAGTGTCTAATAACTCATTTCTAACGTCGCACGGATACATACTGTTTATTGTGTAACAGCACGTCCTGTTTCTCCGTCATTGTGTTGTGTCGCGGGAACAGGATGGCTGAACAGGCACCTGTCGCCGTCTCTCTTTTATTTCCTCGTCTGCGGTCTCTCTCTTGCTTCCCACACTACAGCTACCCGCTCTCTTCTCTGCATTGTGGATACGGTGCGATCATATGGTTTACTAAACTTTTTCTTCAAATTTGGCCACGCCAAACCCCCTTTTGTATCGCGCACGTTTCTCTCGGAGTGTTGTTCCTTCTCTGCGTCGCATGCGTTATTCACAGCTGTGTGTTGCTTTACACTGTGCGTTGGCGGCGTATAATTTCGCCTATAATTATCACGGTTTTGCGTATCGTCACGTTCTCGTGCTTTATCACTACGGTCGTAACTAGAGTGATAATTAATGCGTGTTTGTTGATTGTGTGGTGAAGTGTTACTCTTGTTAATATTTTGTGATTGAGTGACAAGTATTAAGAATTGTTCTATCGTTTTGACACGCTGCGTATATACAGCTAACTGAATATCTCTATGGAAATGGTAAGACAACTTGGACACTATCTCATACTCAGAAAATTTTGGTTTTAAATGTTTTACACGTTCAATCTGCGCTATAGTGTACTGCTCAATATTCTGGCGTCCATGCGGATTATATTTACCATACTCCAATTGGTCACGTACTTGCCTTTGAGTGTGGATATTCCAGTACCTATTTTCGAATGCTTCTCTGAATTTCTGATACGTGGTTATATTGTCTCGAATTATGGAGTACCATTGACTTGCAGAATCTCTTAAATGACGGGTGACAAAACTCACTTTCTCCTCGTCGTCACTCCTACTTCCAATTTCTCTCGATATTCGCCAAAAATTCCATGCTATTTTCCCCTTTGTTACCTGCAAAGGTTATCTTACTTCTTTCTTCTATGGGTGCAGTGAACATCATTGTCTGCGCCGGTCGTTTCTTGATCTCCGTTCTCAGACGTTCTACTTCTCCACGTAGATCTTCCTTAAGTGTGTTCATTTCACCTGAGTAGTCGTTGGTGGATTTTGCAGACTCTACTACAGCAGTTTCCAACGTCGTCGTTCGGGCTTCTATTTCCTGCGTTTTATTAATGTTTCCCCGGATTTGTTCACTAACTGTTTTAATCCTCACATCTTGTTCCTGCTTTGAAACTCTAAACTTGTCATTCCAGTGTTCAGCTAATTGTTTAATACTTTCTCTTAATTCTTTCGACCATTCTGTTTTCTGATCTTTAAACCTATTCTCTATCTTTATAGCTTGTTCATTTAGCGACTGTTCTACTCTAGTTTCTAATATTTCTATTCTCGTATTAGTTTCTTCGAGTTTTGTAGTCAGTTGCTCTTTAAATTCGGCCCTACTTTCTTCGCTATTCTTTTGTATTTGTTCATTAGTTTTCGCTAATTCAGCTTTAAATTCTTTATTAGACCTCTTTAATTCTTCGAATTCGGCTTTAGATTCTTCCCTACTCTTTTGCATTTGATTTGTATTAAATTCTTTTAACTCTTCTATTTGCTTTCTATTTTCTTCTTTTTGGTTTGTACTTAATTCGTCCACCCAGGCACGCATCATGGTTTGAAGTGCTTCCAAATTCAAGCTTTCTGGTGCTGCCATAGTGAATTATTATTAAAATATTTATATTTATAATTTATTATTGGTGAACCGTATGCGAGCTTTTATTTATTTATTGTTTAATTACTATTATTTATTTATTTTTATCTACTCATGTTACAATTACACCTGTTTGTTGGGGTGGGCGCCAGTTGCGTTATTACAATACAATACACACAACAAATTTAAAATACTAACATACAAAAATAATTAAAATATAATATTAATTATATCATATAAATTATCAAACACTGGTAATGATAGAGCATACATTAATTATTAAATGTAGGCGTGTCGTGCTCCACGTAAATGGGCGACAATTTTATATAACGGTACCAGGTATTTAAACAGTTATAACGATACCAGGTGTAAACAGTTATAACGATACCAGGTGTTTAAACGTATATAACGATACCAGGTGTAACTGTAATAAGAGTAGTAAATTTATGAGTAGTTAAAATTTCATGTTTATTGTTTAAAAAGCATTATAAATAATAAAACATTGTTAATAATCTCCGATCAATATATCACTCACTATTAAGTGTTTATCTCTTAAGCTATACGGTGTTACACACAGTTAAAACACTCTTACATCTAGACATGTTAATAATCTTAATCTAGACATTTATTCAAACTGATTTAATAAAAGAAATAAAATTTAAATGTAATTAGGTTTTATTTTAATTGAATTCATTTAAATCAGATCTGACCTCAGCTTGCTCAGTCTATACCAATGTTTTTTAAAAATAAATTTAAAATTATAAGTTATTAATTACTCTGAGACTGGCATTTGTTTCGTATTCAAAATTTAAATTATTCTTTTCTACAAAATGCAAATATCAAATCATTTCAATTATTTTTCTTTGATACAAAAAAAATACTATCTCAAAATTAAACTCTTTTTTCTTCTTCTATATTTATCTATATGCGATCGCTCATTCTTACGACTAAAACATTTACATAAGACTCTACTACATTATTTACCTAATTATAAACTTTTTTGTTTTAATTCATTGTCTTTTTATATAGTCTTGTGCCGGCGTTTGCACGAGCCGGCGCTCGGAGGTATGCCATAGCGGTTTTCGTCCACGAATAATTGTAGCAGCACCATAAATGAACGCAATTTGGAAGGCTGTGCTGCGACGACGACGCGGTCTAGTGGCTAAACTTAGGGTTGTGTAACGCAGCTGCTGTACAAATCAGTTGTAGGCAGCCATTCACCGAATCAACAAGCAGCTCTCACCTCGGACAGTTTTCTGTTATTTCTACTCATCTTGATGGCAGGCTAACTTTTCGAGACTTCCCGGGTTCTCGCCCCTAGACGGAGACGTGGCCCTAGCTGGTGTACTGCCACCTTCACCAGTCATGAACCACCTGAAACTTATCTGCACCGAGGAGGGAGCTAGCTAACAGGAAAAGATGTAATTCAACAGCTTCAGTTAAGGTGATATGAACTCTATTATTATTTTTTTTGGCCTGGCCCGCAGAATATCCGTGTAACAAACTGTGCTCGAACAATGTACTTACTCAGCTAGACAGTTAGATCAAGGGTGTGTCACCAAGACATTCACTATGAACATTATCCACACTTATAACGTACTATAACTGTAATTGTGAGCTACACTGTGGGGGTGCGCCAGTGTTTTTTTTATATGTTTCGAATGCTAATGTTGTAAGGGTAATTTGTTCGGTAAAGCTAAGTATAGGTATGAGTTTCTTGATTCTGAACCGGCGGGCTCAGATGTTTTCTGAGTGTTACTGGGGTTTCACATTTAATTCTTTTTCTGTATTTAAGGGCTGGGGGTTCGTTTTCAGGCTGTTTCCGGGTGTTAAATTTTACATAGTTTTTTGGGACACAAGTTAGGCACACGTTGGTACCGTTTCATGCAGGTCTGATACTTGTCTCACCTGGTCAGGTCAGGCCTATTCTGGCACACTTCCACAGCTGCTATACCACTTGGTTTTAATTTATATATGCACAGATGGCTGATATATATATATATATATATATATATATATATATATATATATATATATATATTGTAACGTCCTGCTTTTGATGAGGTCTTAGCGAAACGTACACCTTTAGTCAAGCCCCTAATGTTGGGTTCGCCAAATTTGTAACGTACCACTTAATGCGAGGTGTGTACTTGCGAAAGTGTTATTATATGCCTCATGCAGTATGCGTCACTTTTGAATTATACTAACTGACGTTTTAAAAGGTATAAATAAAGGATTTTGTTTATCTTGTTTTACTCAATCTAAAAAAGAAATCGAGAGTGTGTGATTTGGGGTCAAGGAGGTAATTTGTTCAGCCTTATGCAGAAGAGAGAGTAAGTATCATTATTGCCCCTCAGTTGTGACGATTTCTTCTGTATGTTGTGCTGAAATTTTTATTAACTACCCACTACAATAAATTATAACACGTTATAATTCAATATTAATTTTCAATAATATTGCTTTATTTATTATTGACCTTTGTCTCCTGCCACCAAAATATAGGTATCACAATTAATCTTATCTGAAAAAAAACATCATCTCGACTTTACCGAGTAAACATAGATCTGTCTAAGGAGCAAAACATATATGTTGTTATTTACCCAATATTACGCTATAATAAAAAACATCAATTATTACATAATCCTTAATAATTCCCCAGGGTTCAGGGTGAATTCTTTGTGTTATGAGAGTGTCAGAAATGGATAATTGCTACGCTTTACAAATACCGAAAAATTAATAAATAATTTTGTTTATTTTTCAAGTATTACGTAGTTTCCGGAATTGCCGTAAGAGAGCAGCATGTATTTGTTTACTTTGAAAAAAAAACATATGATAAAATGAATATTTTTGTTCTATTTCACTGTTAAAAACGAGTTTTCTTCTGGACTTATTACGAAAAAATGTTTATATTACCTCGCTCCGTGTTGTTCTTACTGGATTGAAGTTTTATTCTGTGATGAGGTCCGTCTTGCGTTATTATTTCCTTTTCGTTTGGAGTATTTTCTAATTGTCTACTGGAACTAGGCCGAACTATATTGGATCCTCAGAATGTTTTCATCCACTGGTTTTTAATGTATTTCACCATTTAATTTGGATTACTCAGGTATAATTAGATAGTAGTCACTCTGTTTATTAATCTTGCGTGAATTTCACCTCCTCCAACGTCCAAAAAAGGTTATTTTTTATAATTTTTGTCGCATCGTTTCTTCAACTCTCCGGTTTAGTTCAAAATTTTATATCTTATTAACAATACTTGTTATTTTTCATCACTCTTAGTAACACATAGTATTTTTATTATGTAGGCAGTTTGTAATTATTATAAATTTATATTTTATTTATGGAAAAATAATTCCCTTCCATTCCGGTTTCTTTACTAATTTAATTTACATAATATGTTTTGGTTAATTTTTTTATGACATTGTATATAAATGTTTTATCATTTTATTATCCTTAAATAAATTTATATATTATTTATTTAGTCTCGAATAGTATTCATACCCGGCACTACTTCCTGTTGCCATTTCCTTCATAGGATTATTTTAATTTTATATTATCTTTGGTAGTTAAATTTTTATGTCTTTTAAAATTAACCCTGGGTTTTCTTATAATCTAACACAATTATTTGAAACAATATAATATTAACTTGGGTATAACAATTTGTGGTTCATACAATATAAATTACAATAAATAAATAAAATTACAAAAATCAATCAGTATTATTACATACAACACAGTTTGGTAATACGTTGCTTTCACTTTTGTTTTTTCACCTCAATGGGTACACTATCACTCACTTTGCACTGTATACCACTCAAATTGTTTATCATATTGAGTGATATAATTAAATTTTGAGCGAGCTTTAGTTTACCCATTACTGACTTTTATTATCATGAGTTAATTTATTGGGACCGGATTATGTAACGTTACAATATATATTTGTAACAAGGTTTAAACAAATAATTTAACAATTTTGTAAAAATTATGCCAGTTGTTTTAAAACTTAAGTGATAATTGTTTTATCACTGTTGTATACAGTTTTGAAAATCTTTAATTTTTTTGATATACTTATAATATACAATTCTCTGATTTTATAAAACATATGGGCTGCCATGCCACTCTGACCTTGCAGTTTTTACTCGTTATTATCCATTCTGTTTTCAAAATAAAAATTTCTTCCTTTTTAAGGGAGTTAAGGGGTTGTGGCTTTTATGAAATTATTCCAGCTGTGCTGGAAGCTCAAACTTATGATTCCGGTTTTGGGGCTTTATGAAAAATACAGATTTTCCTCCCAGTTATATATGGGTTCGCTATAACATACAGGCTGTCTGCCAGGTCGAATATGAATTTTGGCTGTGATGTATATTATATGTATATGTGTCGTTATGTTCCAGTATGTGTTGCTAGTGTTAAGTGTTATCAGAGGGAATTTAAATAATTTATAGGATGTTAATTAAGGAGCCTATGTGATATTTTTTATACATGTATATATGTTTTCAAGATGTTCAAGCTTACGAGTTTACTATATTACATTAGTGATGTTATTTTGGGGTGGGGCTTTGCATGTTGAAGAATTCTTCAGAAATGATATATTGAATATTGTAAATTCTGAACATTAATTGTATAATGCCAAACGTGGGAATTGAAAATATTAAATTGAATATTAAATTATACTAAATTATATATTTTTTTTTTATATAATGAGTTTGGGATAATAAACATGTTCTATTACTGATTAACCGAGTTTTAATTGCAAGCCCCGTCTCACTGGACCCAGCGCATTTTTGCTTCTCTAGGCCTTTTAATTTATTGTCTTTTTATATAGTCTTTATGAGCTCTTTTTAAAAAATCATTTATAAATGCATTATGCATGTCACCTCGAGTTTTGATGGTCTTACGACTTATTGACGGGGTCCAGCGTTGTCCAGAGTTGGGTTACCGTTACTCCTGGCTTGGCGTGGTCCTGGATATGTCCAGAGTCTAGCGTTGTTCTCCAGCAGTGTGTGGTCCGTCCCAGAGAATTAATATCGGCTGCGAGGTGATCTCGTTCGGCTGTTAGGCGTCTAAAAAGCATCTCCTAACGTCCAGCATCTCGCGTCGCTCTTTGTAGCTTTTCTGTAGATACTCTTGCTGACTTAAACGGTCCCGGTACTCTACGTTTCCCGTACTAGTGTAAACATAATTACTGAAAACGTTTTTATTCGTTCGTAGATGCGACTTATTGTTATATATAAAACTGTTATAAATAAGACTTATTTTGTTAAATAAAACTGTTCTGCCGACGAACAGCGTGTCCGACTGCAACTGTGTCTTGAAATGAAGAGAAGGGCTTCCAGTCGAACCCTTAATTTATACCCTCTCGAGATTCCGCACCTGTTGGTTCCGAAATTGTCCTGTCGAGACCTGCAGATCACATGATAGCCCCCACTCCCGAACCTTTTCATATATTTGCAATTTTCTGCAAACGGCAATGTTTTGTAAGGAATCGAGATAGCACAAATCATAGATAATTTGATCAAGCACTCACTGTATTAATTTGAGCGTCTTAGTGTAATTTGCATATTTTTGGCACACTTATTTCGCACTGACTTCGCGTAGTGTGTCCTACTAACGTCATTTTCTTACTGTGGATAACTATAAAATTTACACACACTTTGGTGCCTTTTGTTTGTTTATACACTAATTAGTTTTCACACAGTGAATTAAAATAATTATTTTAGTAATTAATTGGGGAGTGTTGCTGGGATTCCTGTCTGTACATGCATCACTAACACACAAGATACACGCGTAACACACATACAATCGAGCAGGTGTTCCTTGCCTGTTGGAACAGGTTAATTTCTCCCCTAGTATAACAATGAAACATTTTTACAATCCCAGACATGTCCATTTACCCCAAACTTATAATAATTTTACAAATTTTACATTTATTTAAATCAATGCTCAATACAGCATATGGCTGTATCGTTGCAATTGATTAGTCTTAACTTGCTTTTTCTTTAGTATGAAGCCGACTCGACCGGATCGCTCACCCCGCCATTGCCAAATTCTAGATACGCGCCACTGTCCATGATATTTCATGATTAACATAAAACTGCATAACTTATAAGTATTTCATAATTTACATAATATACATACTGATGTATTACGCAGTATAGTATAGAAGAATGCGTTAGACAGAACGGAAACAATGCGTCATTCAGAAACCAAAACAAGTCTTTTTTCGTTTTATTCACAGTACAATACAACGCAAGCCAGTTAACACCATATATTTTTAGTAAATTACGCTCGTATCTAGGCTATAATAATCCATTATTTACATGTTTAGTATTGTTATTGTAACCGTTATCGTGTTACTGTAACGACTGTGTACACTGCCTTATCAGCACAGTAGTGATAACCAGTTTAATGCGCCGACGTTAACATATTAATAAATTATTTATTGACATACATACAAACGATGCATCTCCCGGCAGTATAATTTGGTTTGTAGCGTCTCAAAGTCTATTTCCAAACCCAATGACACTCAGGGCTGTTTGTTTTCCAGACGAGTGAAATGCGTCCGAAATCTTTCACGTTCCTGCTGTGCGTTTCGTTTAAAAAAAGTGACGTCAAGTTGTGTTTAAAGTTATTATCGCGGTATAATAAGCTCACGGATTACAAACACCTGTCGAGAAAACCATCCGTTTCACAATTAATATTTAAATCATTTTAAAAACGTTAAACTTTACAGACTATTAATTACTTAGAATTACACAGTGACATGAGCAAAATATCGATATGGAGAACCATGCATGACTTCCATGTTCTAAGATTTACATTTAAAATCATTTTCGAAATGAAATATTTCCATAGAAACTACTTCTTTCTACTTATTGCTTCAGCCTTAACCACAGCCTTAACGTATAACACGTCACGTTAACACACTCGATTTTCACTGATGATGGCAGTCGATGGCACTGCCGGAACGTCTGGTTTTGCAGAAAACATTGGACCACGGACAAACAGCCCGGGAAGGAATTTTAACAACAAACTACTTCTTTGTTGCCGATAATGTAGTATACACATTATCTCCTCCCCCTTCAACTATCATTTTCATTTATAAGAAATTACACCCTCCCCCTTCAATTGCCCTTTTGACTTATAGATATTTCATCTACCTTTCTACAGTGGATTATTATGACCCTCTTTTCAGAATACTTTATTTATCAAAATTAAGTACTTTACTCTTGTTAAAACATAAAACGTTGCAGGTAAACTACCCCTTTCCCCTTAACCGATCTTCACCAAAATCAATAGGCCTTGAGTTCTCTACAATTTAGGTAGGTATGCAAAAAATTATTTGATTCTGTTTGAATTTACGGCAGTTATCGTTCGTCATAGAAAAAATTACTCTTGTTAAAACATAAGACGTTGCAGGTAAACTACCCCTTCCCTTTAATCGATCTTCACCAAAATCGCCTTGGGTTTTCTACAACTCATGTACATATGCAAAACATTATTTGATTTTGGTTCAGTTTGCGGCAGTTATCGTTTGCCATAGAAAAAATTCTACACACAGGCACACAGACACTTTTCGAAAATGACTTTTCTTCATGTTTTGAGGGTAGTACAGTATGAATCAGCCCTTATCTCGAACACGATTTTTTCGCCATCACCATACTTCCATTTCCTTATGGAACATGGAAGGAAAAATCGGTGTTGACGGCACTGTTCTGGAGCTGATACCTAAGTAACTTTGAATATCTGGGCTACATTTCTTACAATACGAACTATGATGTGGCTTTAACAAGTTACGTAAGTTTAACAAACATCAAAAGCGTAAGTTGAAGCATAGTGAAGTCAACAAAAGTTTCTGCAAGGCGAGGCACAAGTCACTCACACTTCTCTATGGGTGTGAAAGAATTGGACTTTGAGAAAAGGACAAGCTCGTCTATTCACACCACTGGATTTAGACTTTTCAGGTATGTGGCGGTATTAGCCTTCAAGATCACAGAAGGAACACCGATATACGGCAACTACATATTACGAGTATACTAGGCAGGATTACCCAATATCGGCTGAACTGGTTGGAGCATGTAATCGAATGAACGACAGCAACATCGCCAGGCAACTACTAATCTATAAGCCTGAAGAACGGAGAAGCGTGGGACGTCCGAAGATGCGCTAGAGCGCCCAGTTCTAGATTTTGTAACCTTTTCTTGCCAAAATAAATGTATGGCTATGAAAACTGTAATATTTTTGGTTTCTTTGTTATTTATAATTTATGTAAACAACCGTCTTAAAATGCGCGTAACGTCAGCGCCGTTTAAATACTATTGTCAGCAGAACTAAACCGTTGTTAATAGACGTATCGAGACTCGAAGCAGTGACTAAATTTTCTACGCTTACGTAGTGTCAAACATCCCTCGGTGACAAAACTGCGACCGACATCCACAAACAATACGATTTAACACACATTTCATAAATTGTAAACATATGTTTTACGGTCTTATACAAGGTCGAAACTAAAACAAAACTTCAACCGCTTCCTCCGAAACGGTTGATTGGCGCCAGCACTCCGCACGTGTTCAAACAACTCTTATGTAGTGAGCCACAAATCACAGCCGGCCGTACTACCGGTTTATAAAGCAGTTTACTGCCGTGGACACAGCAGACGCTGCACGACCGCGTACTTTATATATTAAATAGATATTAAGCGTTGTAAATAAATGTTAAGAATAAGAACTGTTCGGCAAACAGTTCAACTTCATAACAGTAATAGCGTGCCCACAGTTTTACAGACAACACGTAATCATTTCAGTTGCATGTTCCATCCCATGCATTTACTGCACAAAAACAATTTTTATACAATTAAACATTTCGAACCGCAATATTTTCTAGTCTCGTCCGTTATAAGTTAATCGTAAACTACAAACAGAATAGTAAAGATTTATTCCCGTGCTTACATTTCGATGTGATCTTACTGTCACTATGTCTGATACCGGATTACGAACTAATCGAACTGAAATCACCTAGATTAGTTATGTCCATTTACCAAACATATACGTATTCATGTTTTCTCGCTGCTGAAACGCCTTTTATCTTTTTTCCTCGTCGTTACTCCCTTACAGATTTCTACAATACGTGTTCTGACACAATGTTCATAAACCTGACTCCGTAAACATAAAACACATAAACAACGTATTTCGTAATGGTAGTTCTAGCCTGGAAAACCTAAAGTGGCCCACACACCTGAACTGCAGTCAGTCTCATGGCGAGCCTGATGTGATCTTAATGTGTACGATTTGAGGTCTATTAGTGTTCTTGTCAAATCGATGCGATGCATTAGAGCTGAGGAGATGAGCGTCCTGAGGCGTCCCCTTGGGATTTAAATACCGAGCTACCGGTAGGAGATCCTGCCTTGAGGTCCTGTCCAGAAACGGAATGTTTTGTTATTTAGGGGCATGCTCGTACTAGGCCGTTCTAGTACGGTATTTGCCAAGGCCGTTTCCAAGAATCACCTGGTCGTGGACGGTACATGCCAAGGCCAGCTATGAGAGGGTTTGTCTGGGTCCTTGCCGCTCGAACGTAAAGTCTACGCGCAAGACGCCGCACGGGGTCATCCAAGGAGTGGACACCGACTCCACTTCTCGAAAGACTAGAAAGGGAACCGACGGGGGGACTTTGGGCCGCTAGCCTAAGCCCCCTGTCGAAAACGCTTTGCAGCTTTCTTTTATGAACAGCGGCAAGGAAACCACAGATTGGGACAGCGTAGGTAATGATCGGTAACAGATACGCATTGACGATCGACTTACCTAGCTTGCAGGTCATAGCCTTGTTGGCAAGAATCGGAAACTGAGAGCCCAGATGAGCTGACGCTCTAGCTCTGGCTATCTGGGCATGGGTTACGCCAAGTGAGCCGACGATCTAGAAGGACATCGAAGTACCTAACTTCTTGTCAACTGCTTTGCTTTGCACTGGATAGTTGGGCGTCTTTTACACTCATGGCTTAATTGCAGCTTCCGGGACGTGCCCGATGACTACCAGATGCAAAACAGTGCCACACTTTCATTGAAAGGGTACCTAAAAACTGGGAAAGGACAAGCCAATACGGTTATCCGCAAGATGGCGCCGGAATTTTGAACAAATATTATGCTTTAATAGCACTGCCCCTGGTGGCGATGCGGACGGATGTATCGCCCGCCTCGGACACAGTAAGTAGACGCCTTGAGGTGTCGGTCGTTCTCCGCGAGGCAGCGAATTCCGTGCCGGTGGCAAATGGTAACAAGGCCAAGAAGTGAGCTAAAGACAAGCTTCGGGAAGGATTTCCCTGAGGCGTGAAGGTGAACATAAAGGAAAGGAAGATGCTTGGGGCTATTTAGAATAGCGTGTCGAGGCTGACTTACCGGGGGGGGGGGGGTCATCAAGAATCGCCTAAGGACGTTTGACCCTGATAGGGTGAGGTGGTGCAGACGTACTAATACGGTTCTGAGGTAGGGAAAGGAAGAAGTTGCTGAGGAAGCAGAGAGTTTCGGCGAGTGACCGGACAAAGAGCAAGAGAAGGAACTCGAAGGCCTCCACAAATTACATCATTTCTGACTAACCAAGGAGACCCCGACAAGGAACGAGGGTTCTGGATTGAAATTGTTCCAGCTTACACTTGTTAGTGGTCGACAAGAGTGACCACCAGGCGGGAGCAGCATTGGTCAGCACTGATCGAAGAAACAAGAGACAGATGGTAACTTTAGCGCGCAGAGCCAGGCGATTGCGACACGAGAGCAACCATGTCAGTTGGATTCTTGTCAATAGTGTGTAACTGAATTTATAGTTGAATTGTGTGACGGGGAAAATGACAATGGAGGAACAAATGACTGGTAAAACCTAGGAAAGGGTTTTTTTAACCAATGGAAGTTCCTAATTGCGGAGATGCAATTGATGGCAAGCACACAGCAACTGTAAAACCGCCGAATTGTGGTTCCTACTTTTACAATTTACGTATAAGGGCGCTTTTATTATTATGGCGCTAACAGATTTTGATGAAATCATACCCCGCATATGTTTTCACTTACATTGAAATGAATGTTTTAGCAGAAGACTTCTGTTTTGTAATATCCCCTCGTGAGTGCAGCAAGCAACCTACACGTTTGTAACCTAAAGTTCATAAAGTGACAACTCTTTTCAACAAGTAACGGTGTTATAACGCAAACGAATGATGATGTCGTTGTGTGGCAGTTCCACTCTTACGAGCTGACCCTTTTCCTACCTGTTTGGCTGATGTGGCAAGTCGACCATAGTTCTTGATTCCTGAAACGGTGTAGCAATTTATGCACACACGTGTTACACAGGTCTACATTTTAAATTTTTGGATGAGGATAAAAGCGTGAGTATGCATGAGGGAGGTTTAATTGCAGGGTCACGTCGTCCAAATATGAAACATTACTGTATATGATACGTCGTCTTGCACGGTCTCGGTTAGTTGCGACGAAACGACGTTTTTACCTGTTCTTACTCGGTCAATTGCGCCCCGTACATAGTGTTATTTATGTATTTAATTATTTTTAGACTCCATTTTCAATAAAAACTATGTTCAGTGCACGATGCCAATGACCCGCTTCTTAATTAAAAAAAAGGAGACGGACAAATATTGAACGACACACCAGATAAAAATAAAGCTTCACATGCGCGGCTGGAACTGAGCCTCATCGTTGGAGTTGTTTAAATCTCTTTTTCACCTCCAAATCAATTTCGAGTTTAAAAAAACTCATCTGCAGTTCGATTATAAATGTTGAATCCTGCCCACGCGTTTTGCCCGTTAACAGTTCCCACACGTCTACTGAACCTACACTATAGGCCGTTAACTTACAAGAATCAAAACCTTGAAAACGGGTCAATACAGGAACGGTGCGGCATCTACAACGCCCAAGACAATGAGCGATCACTCCAGTCGAGTGCTTCCTCGGGACTATTATCTATCCGTGTTATCTACAGACGTTCCCATCCGCCGCACGTGTGAGTTTACATTAAAATTCTGACGTTTATAATCGATTGACTTAAGAAGGCAGTGGAACGTCACGCTACATAACAACTGTCTGACGTTCGATTACCGCTTCACGCTGCCAGCTGGCTGTTTGTTTAGTTGTTGACCCACAGCAAAATGTTTGCTTATCTCTATTATCGTTTTACCCCCTTTTAGCACCTCTTCCGCCACGCCGAGAAGATACGTTCTTCGTTACCTTTCAGAATGTTTTCCATAGATTTATCATTACAAACTTGTTATAAACCACAATTTACCTTATTCGTTTAAAAGAGAAAGAAAGAAGACAGTTTAATCGCCTTCAGTGATGAAACTTTTGGGAATTCGTGAGAAATTACACGAACGGATACGATTTTCGAACAAAATAACAGTTGTACATACCTGCCACAGTATAACATATACAAAATGAAATCCAAGGTTTCAGGCGTCCGTTAAATGCACTGTATAAATGTAGGCCTATCACCCGCGGAAAATCGACAGAGGCGATTGAAATGAACAAAAACAAGAATAACTTTAACAGAAACGATAGCTACAAGTTGCCGGAAGTTTGGAAACCTATTTTAAATTAAGGTGACAAGATCGTTATAATGAAATAAACACAAAATCTGTGTTGTAAACTGTAAGACCATCTTAAGACCCATTATAATATACGGAAGTGAGGCGAGGAAGTTGACAGTTATGGGAGAGAGTTGACTAAAGCGATGACAAAGAAAGATATCACGAATGTATTTATGGTGCCAGAAGGGATGGTGAATACGTACAAACGAAGAGCTGGCGGGGATCGGGGATATTTGGGGAGCTAGATACTGTTACTGAGATGAACAGAACTAGGATTAGGTGGGTAGATCGTGTACACAGTAGGCCTACATGATGGACCCCAGAGCTGTAAGGAAAATATTAAATGGAAACCCAGATGCGAGAAAAAAAAGAAGAAGAGAGAGACCCCAGAAAAGACGGTCGGAAGATGTGAAAGATCTGCACCGCCTGTGAGTGAGCACTGGCGCAGAATAGCGCAAAACAGAGATGAGTGGAGGCCTGGGCTGTAACGCCGAGAATCACCATGTGCTGTAAAAATAGTAAACTGGTAAATATTATTGTGATTACATATTTCTATTGTGTATTATGTTTCAATTTCTAAAATAATTTACTGTGATTTTTTTGGGTTGGCGTTATTGGATGGGAGGAAGACTGTGTTGTAGATGATGGGCGTGTTTGTAACATTGTGGGCGGGGCTTAATGTATAAATAAGGGCGTGTCAAGACTTTTGTGCTCCGTCTCAGTCGAGCCACTCAGGATGCCTTATCGTAGGACGAGCGTAGAAAGAGAAACAAAACGTCGTGTGTTAAACCATAACAGTGTTGTTGTTATATACAGTGGAACGTCGATAGCAAGAATCTCAAGAGGATTATAAACGTCGTGTGTTAAACCATAACAGTGTTGTTGTTATATACAGTGGAACGTCGATAGCAAGAATCTCAAGAGGATTATAAACGTCGTGTGTTAAACAATAATAGTGTTGTTGTTATATACAGTGGAACCTCGAGCAAGAATCTCAAGAGGATTATAAACGTCGTGTGTTAAACCATAACAGTGTTGTTGTTATATACAGTGGAACGTCGATAGCAAGAATCTCAAGAGGATTATAAACGTCGTGTGTTAAACCATAACAGTGTTGTTGTTATATACAGTGGAACCTCGAGCAAGAATCTCAAGAGGATTATAAACGTCGTGTGTTAAACCATAACAGTGTTGTTGTTATATACAGTGGAACGTCGATAGCAAGAATCTCAAGAGGATTATAAACGTCGTGTGTTAAACCATAACAGTGTTGTTGTTATATACAGTGGAACGTCGATAGCAAGAATCTCAAGAGGATTATAAACGTCGTGTGTTAAACCATAACAGTGTTGTTGTTATATACAGTGGAACGTCGATAGCAAGAATCTCAAGAGGATTATAAACGTCGTGTGTTAAACAATAATAGTGTTGTTGTTATATACAGTGGAACCTCGAGCAAGAATCTCAAGAGGATTATAAACGTCGTGTGTTAAACCATAACAGTGTTGTTGTTATATACAGTGGAACGTCGATAGCAAGAATCTCAAGAGGATTATAAACGTCGTGTGTTAAACCATAACAGTGTTGTTGTTATATACAGTGGAACCTCGATAGCAAGAATCTCAAGAGGATTATAAACGTCGTGTGTTAAACCATAATAGTGTTGTTGTTATATACAGTGGAACGTCGATAGCAAGAATCTCAAGAGGATTATAAACGTCGTGTGTTAAACCATAACAGTGTTGTTGTTATATACAGTGGAACCTCGATAGCAAGAATCTCAAGAGGATTATAAACGTCGTGTGTTAAACCATAACAGTGTTGTTGTTATATACAGTGGAACGTCGATAGCAAGAATCTCAAGAGGATTATAAACGTCGTGTGTTAAACCATAACAGTGTTGTTGTTATATACAGTGGAACGTCGATAGCAAGAATCTCAAGAGGATTATAAACGTCGTGTGTTAAACCATAACAGTGTTGTTGTTATATACAGTGGAACGTCGATAGCAAGAATCTCAAGAGGATTATAAACGTCGTGTGTTAAACCATAACAGTGTTGTTGTTATATACAGTGGAACCTCCATAGCAAGAATCTCAAGAGGATTATAAACGTCGTGTGTTAAACCATAACAGTGTTGTTGTTATATACAGTGGAACGTCGATAGCAAGAATCTCAAGAGGATTATAAACGTCGTGTGTTAAACCATAACAGTGTTGTTGTTATATACAGTGGAATCTCGAGCAAGAATCTCAAGAGGATTATAAACGTCGTGTGTTAAACCATAACAGTGTTGTTGTTATATACAGTGGAACCCCGATAGCAAGAATCTCAAGAGGATTATAAACGTCGTGCGTTAAACCATAACAGTGTTGTTGTTATATACAGTGGAACGTCGATAGCAAGAATCTCAAGAGGATTATAAAAAATTCGTGTTATCGAGGAATTCGTCAAAGCGAGGTTCCTGTTATCAAGGTCCTGCTTCATAACATTCGGCTTATTGAGCTCTCTGCCATAGGTAATTCGTCTTATAGAGATCAAATTCGTGCTACAGAGGTTCTGTTGAGTAAAAATTCGAGTTATAAACGTTAATTAGTACAGTATTTTGATCTCAAATCAACGAAAATTCGGCTTTTTAAGGTTTTAACTAATGAATTTCGGGTTATACAGGTATTTTTAACATTGAGTGTTTCAAGGGGATTGAAAAAAATTCGTGTTATCAAGGAAATTGTGTTATTGAGGTTCGTGGTGCCACTGTACTACGACTAATGGAGATCACAACTAAACCCGCACCTGCAACTCACAGCTCAGTACAAGGCACCAAGATAACGTCAACGCAATTACGATTTGACACAGCGAATTAATTAAGATAAATTTACACAACTCCTACACATGTATCGATGTGGTATCACACTTGTTGACTCGTTCCGTTCACAGCCACTGATCCACGGATCACAACGCCACGCAATTACGTTGTATCCTCAGCCACTGTTACATCTTATTATTCTCTGTTGATCAGACGATATCGAGCCGAGGACAACTTGCAGGTTGGAATCAGTGTTAGTCTATCCTCCTCATGTTTCACACGGTTCTGTGCAACAGGCAGAGGGGGTGTGCACCATCCAGCCCTAAATCACAAAAACATTTTGAAGATAATAAATGCGAAAAAAATACAAAAATAAAAAACGAATGTCCTCAATCCAAAATCATAAAAAGATGAGTGCACACTTTTCGACGAGTTGGCCGTTACGTTTTTTGGAGATGGGAGATTATCTTCGTTAGAAAGGCTGAATATTGAAAGCGAGATACTTGAATCGCTCGATTTAGAAAAAATTGTACAAGATTTCGTTAAAGCAAAATCAAGAAAAATATCGGTATGGAGAACCATACATTACTTCCATGTTCTAAGATTTATATTTAAAATCATTTTCGAAATGAAATATTTCCATTGAAACTATTTCTTCCTTCAGCCTTAACCACAGTACTGTGGTCACCAACATATACCACCTCACGTTAGCGTACTTGATTTTCATTGATGATGGCAGTCGATGGCACTGCCGAAACGTCTGGTTTTGCAGAAAACATTGGACCACGGCCAAACGTCCCGGGAAGGAATTTTAACAACAAACTCCTTCTTTGTTGCCGACAACGTAGTACACATAAAAAAATATACACTCCCCCTTCAACTATCATTTTCATTTATAGAAAATTACTCCCTCCCCCTTCAACTATCCTTTTCATTTATAGAGATTTCATCTACCTTTCTACAGAGGATTATTATGGCCTTCTTTTAAGGATACTTTGTTTATCATTTAAAGTACTTTAAAGAAGTACTTTAATCTTGTTAAAAGATAAAACGTTACAGATAAACTACTCCTTCCTCTTAACCGATATTCACCAAAATCAATAGGCCTGGAGTCCTCTACAATTCAGGCACACATGCAAAAAATTATTTGATACCGTTTCAATTTGCGGCAGTTATCGTTCGCCATAGAAAACATTCCCCACACACACACACACACACACACACACACACACACACTTCATTAAATGACTTTTCTTCATGTTTTGAGGGTAGTACAATCAGAATAAGCCCTTGTCTCGAACATGATTTTTTCGCCATCGCCATACTTCCATTTCCTTAAGGAACATGGAAGTAAAAATGGATCGATTAGTATTTCCTAAGCTTAGGTACTACTATGCTCATTGTAATCACTATTTTGCTAAATGTCTGTCGTAATTTGAAAGGTTAAGAAAATAATTGTTAACTTTCGAAATTAACGGATAATAATCAGTGTAAATAATGGATAAAAGGTTGAATTTTGAATCGGGGGGGGCACCAGTCTGTTGGCAGTGTAGAGCACCACGCGTTTCTAATTCGCCCCTGAGCACGCGGATGGAACCCGTTAGCTATTACACACGATTGCAACGGTTCAGAGAATTGTAAATTTAAATTTACCTTCACAAGAACGCCGGATAAAAAAATATGCCACAGTTTTGTGGCCGGCGCTATGCAGACGTGGCGTAACTAGCAGCTGCTCCTATGAGATGAGAAGGTTGGACTCGGGAGAAACGACAAATTCAGAATTCTTCCAATGTAGCCTACGTGTTCTACCTGAATGTGAAACACCGCGATCACTCACTCGAGTAGCTAAGTGAAGTAATCGTTACAGGTACGTTTGCCTAAATAAAGAATTAAAAATTCAAGATGCTCTGAATTATTGGTTTATTGAATATAACATTATACTTTTGTAAATTAATATCAGTTTATAGTTTGAACAAATTTAATACTTCAAGAACTTACTAAGTTAAAAACAATTATTATAACTTCAAGCCAACTCAAATCTAACAACAATTAACACGTACAATACGGCACAAGCCACGAGCTCGAGCCAAGCGAAGCCAAGCAGTTCGCTGGAAATGATGGTTTTACATTGTATCCTGTCAGTTTTTATAATGTACTTGTTTGCTACTCCGATTACTAGAATAAATGAGAAAGTATCCTTTGGCAAGTCTTAGTCTTTCTAGAGTACACAAAAATATTTTCATGAATAGTTATATAAAGCGTTACATAAGTAGGAACTAACACAGTTTGTCCTAATCCCCCCTTACACCTAAACACATCAACTGGTAAACAGTTACTTTCAGAATAACAACGATAATATTATAACACTTTCCTCCTTATTTAGGACGATGCGTCTTGCCTGACGCATTGCTCCTAAATACAAAGTTATTTTCTCCTATTCATTTTTTATTCTCTCTTCTAACGGAATATTCTGTAGTTCATCAACTGTTAATTCGTCTTCTTTGTTTTTTCTATTTCTTTTAAAAGTAATCGGGAGAAATTTTACATGTTTCTTGTTTCTACATAGTTTATCTATTCTAAAATACCCAAGCTAATACAATGAGGATCACTAAAACTGTGGCTAAAATATAATGCCTAGGTTCTAGAACAATATTATTTGGTTCATACTGTAATGTGATTATTATTTTGAGATTTTTTTTTTGAATTTTTGAGTATTGCGAGAGAAGTACACCAGCAATTAGAGCCCGTCAAAAGTGACACATGTTAGCTTTGTTCGAGGGTGGGCGACGAAAGGGAACAAACCTTTCCTTTCCGTTAAAACGTAGTAAAAACCATTTACGAACAATGAGCAGTACGGCACATGTTGCAACGAACTGGACCATGCGTGGGAACGCTTGACTCCACAATTAGAGCAAAGGAAGACTACCCTTACATCTGTCCAGTAACGAGAAAAATACATAGCCAACGGTAAGAGTATTGTTCGAAACCATGTGTGCGACTTCTAGTAAGACAATAGTTGATGCACAGACAATGGGACAGGCGACTGAGTGACGCTTGTGGAGAGCACAGATGGTATGCCACCCGTAAGTCATCGAAGGAAGTCGATGGTTGCTCAACAATAAGGGAATTCGACACGCTACACCAAAAGCAGCAGATGTGATTTCGGAAACAAGGCCTTAACACTGATTCCAGGAACGGGGCAACGGACGTAAGACAGCGACTCGTAGAGTCCACGTGGACTGCGTCAAACTCAAGTTGAGAAAGCCAACCAGCCAATGAGGAACGAGAATTCCGAAGGGAACTACTGAAGGGGGTAGTACTGAACAGGAGCCGGAGACCAGACAGCAAATCTCGTGTAAGAACACCCCTCTCCAAACGGCACTGGGTGGGGAATTCGCCAGAAATACAGACTGGAGACGAAATGACACAAGGAGGTCCATGAAATAAGCCTATCAGAAATGATTGGGTGGGAAGTTGGAGCGATCATCGGAGTTACAAGAGTGGGAATATCGAAGGAAATAAAAACTGTATACGCGAGGGGACGCGCTCTCAGTGCATTAGAATTTTTAGCTCAGTGAATTCGAATTTTTAACTCAGTCTATTCAAAATTCTATCTCAGTCTATTCAAAACTTTACTCAATTCATAAACACTTAGCGCAGTATTTCAGTCATATCGTATTTCAGTAGAGACGATAAAGACTCTGTTCAGACTAAATGGAAGTGCGTAAATAAGACTTAGAACGCCAAAACGGGACGGTAGTGTTCGCGATGACGTGCGAATAACGATCTTTATAAATTATATGTAGTTCACTGTCATAAAGGTGATAGCATTTAGCAGTGACATTCTTGAACCATTACATAAAAGTAGTGATACTACACTGTTTCGTAATTGAGTCAAGTAATAGCAGTGTGTATAATTGCCTAATGAACTTGAAAACAATCTAGGGGCCGCAAGAGAGTGAACGTGCAAGATGAAAAGCTATTAGGTGCATAACGGTATCAAACTGTGAACCGCGTCAATAGACTCACGCGAATATGTATAGTCGACAGATTCCAAGTGCAATGCCGCAACTTATATTGTGGTAATCCCGAAACTCATAGTGACTGTCGCGGAGTGCGGACGAGTGTTCTCGAACGATGTACATATAGAGATCGGAAGTGTCAATCACGAGTGCTATATGGATTAACATCAACCATCAACGAAGAGACCCGCATGGATACACCATGGGAGCGATACATCACGACGGAACGAGTAACGTACAAAATTAATCTCTTATTATAATTATTAATTTACCAAATACCACTGACCTGACACTTAGAACCAAACCACCTGAGAATTTTATAAATATGAGTCAGATAGATACGAATCCGTAGGTAGGGATCATTATGTTATAGAGTATTGTACATGTATCCTTGTTAATATATATGTTTATTGTATCTATGTATGTGTTTTTGATATGTCTGTTGGAGGAACAGGATTTTAACTATGTATATGTTTAATATGTGTATTGTCAGTATATGAGTATTTCACGTATATAAATGTTTAATGTGTTTTGACGTAAAACTACTTAATGCAGATTTTGAGCACACCACAGTAGTAGCTAGTAACGTCACTACGCACGACTAAGTGCCTATATTTGATTGTTCTTTTAATTATTTTAAATCTGTACTTTCAATTATTTAAATGTGGTATAGAATTTTATTGTCTTTTAGAAGATTTGTATGTGCTCTTATTATATGATTATGTTATGACATGAATAAGGATGAGATTACGATATTTAATAAACGTACTTTAGAATGGATTCGTTCGTATTCTATTGATTTGTGTAAGACCTGACTCACAACTTAACTTCTTACTAAACAGGATCTATAATTCATGATTCAACATAATTATCAATTACATTATTTACAAAGATACTCAGACTAGAAGCTTAGTTGACAGTTAAAGTCAGAATCAATTTCATGTTTAACAAGTTTGATTGTGGATTATAAATTAACTCTAATTTAACTCATGCAACTATTGAAAGGAATGCATTTAATTAACGTAGTATATGGCTGCCCTACGCATGGCATAAATAACATTGTATATGTCCTTCCAAACTTGGGATTAGTTACACTTTAATCACGACCTAATTAAAAAGATAATCCAATTAGTTTGTCCATTAAAATTAACATAATGAAATGACATTTTATATATATTGTAACAGTACACAAAATACAATGTGTACGAATGTTGTTACAATTTGAAATAAAAAAAAAATAATTTTATTTAAACAAAAAAATTTTTGTTGTTTCTGAAAAAATATTTTTGTATCGTTTTTTATTTACTAATATTTAAAAAATAATCGTGTTTATTGTTTGGGTTTAAAAATTGAATGGTATTATGGTTATTTGTGTAGTAGTGTCACTTTCTGTAATTCACTTTATGTTAATCTGGTTAACTACAGTCCCAGTCGATAGACGGCTCTTCTTCTTCTTCGATGCTTTCTTTAAATTCGTATATACCGCCTTTCGGTTAGTCTGTGTCCTTGATCAACTTATTCCTTAAGTATATTAAAGAAAAATTAAACCCAAATTGCAAAAATATAAAGTTTATTAACAAATTATTTAAAGTTTATCGATAAGAATCGATATATGACAGCAGTATCGACTCTACTCAGGGCCGGTCGATAAAAAACTTTACATTGATTGTATATAAAAAAAAATAGTTCTTTGAACGGTTATTTTAGAATAGCCAGAGAAGGGTATGGACAAGAAAGTATAACACAATGATAAATGTCTTAATACTAACAAATACAACGTTATAATTAATAAATAAAAGTTTATATATAATATTTATTTCAAACCAATGCAGTAGAAATTCGTTTCTTCACAGCTGGAGTAGGATGATGACGAATCAAAATGGCCGACCGCATCATGCGCAGTGGAACGTCTAACCTCGACGAAATATTTGTTTCAATAAAGATGTCCTTTCTCCGTTTATTCGTCTCAGCAATTGTGTATAATGGTTCCGGAGTTAATTGAGTGTTACTGGTGTATTATTTAATAGTTCACTTGGTGTAAATGTTGGTGATTATGTCTATCTCACTTTGTCACATGTGTCGGATTAACCTTGTTTGTTCGTCTGTAAAATTTATTGTAGTAGTGTTATTTTAAGTAATTAGGCGTGTGTTGTTCTGTTTATTGGTGATGCACTGTTCATTGTTCCTTTTCACCGGTTCACAAATAAAAAACTCAAAATAAAATTTATAAAAATTTTTACCGAACTCGGTTCAATTATAAGACGCCATTAGTTAAGGTTATGCAGAGCAAAAATCTCGTTTAAGTACTCGCTTCAACGGATAATAATGAACTGTTCTCATTTCCTTCGTCTCCTGAAAATCTTAGCCAATTTAATATATATTATACATTGTTTCAAATTATCTTAGCTTCCGATACATTTTATTTGAATACATTATACCCGGAAAATATTTTCGTTATTAATTAACTGTATGAAATACTAAATACATATTCGGTTTCTTTCTTCTATTTTGCTTATTTTGATACTAATAAATATAGTTTTACAAAGTTTTCATTTAAAAAAGTTATATTTCTTTCATTTTGGAAAGTAAGTTCAAATATGTGTTTCCTGTTCTTTACCAGATAATAGCCATTTTCTCTGATATAATTATTATTATATTGAATCTGAAATTGATACAATTGTCTATTTTTACTTAATTTCTTGCAATTTAGTTTGTTAATTATTATTTTTAAATATAATTCATTTATCTATGACTCCTCCCCTGATAATGCTAGTTACTTCATTCCATTTTTATTTATAATTTTACTTATCTTCTGACAATATCTTTCTAAAGTATTAGTTACATTGTATTACTATATGGTGGGTTTATCTTACATAAATATTATCAGTTTAGTTGGTTTATAGAACTAGATTTGTCAATTATTATGTAGTCTAAATTTACTATCTGGCCTAGATTTTATCTGTTGCTATTTGCAAAGTTTTTACTAATATAGTTAGTTTGTACCCTTTTCTGACCTTCTATTCTAGTATAACATTTATTAACAATTTGTTCCTTTACTATTATAACATTGAATATTGATTTTAAACAATTAAAATATAACACTTATTTACTATTAAATCTGGTACTTTGAATCATACCTTTTTTGTGTACTGATTACACACAGTAACTTAATAAAAACATTTTATAATATAGGAATGGTATCTACATTCAGATATTGCATTCCTAATTTAAATTACTAACAAAATAACATTTTATAACTACAATACTGCTCAATACTAAATCTTATTTATATAGTTAATATCTGAAACTAGGAACATAACATTTTGGTTCCATTAAATGTTCAACACTTCCTTAAACTATTTATTTACAATCTTATTTGTAGTTCCCAATTTTAGGAATGTATTCCCCGTCACTTTATGTATTAAACCCAAGCTCGCTGTTTATATTATTTATTCTATAGAATGTTCTCATATAAACAGTGGCATTTTATTATAAAGAGTATTCCTTGCTCCTTCACCATTATACTTGATTAACTATTATCATGATACTGTTTAAAAACACTTAAAGTTATTTACTTGCACGGTAATTCATGTACCTTCTCAAAGTTTATTTATTATAATTTAATAGCTTGCACTTGTCCCTGGTTATTCATTGATATTATCACTAGTCCTTTTATAGTTTTATAATATGAAATATTTAACCATGGGGAACTGTTAAGATTTGTCTATATAAACTATACAATAACTTTTTTGGGTTGCACTATTACTTAACACCTTAAACACTTTTTGTTTTTATCAGTTTTACATGATTATATGGTTTGTTGGGGGTGTTATACTTTCTATTGTGACATTCATTTATTTTTGGGGTTTTTGGTTTTCTCCCTATGGGGTTTCTGTTTGGTATTGGTCGTGTTTCACTTCATTTGATCTTCACTTGCCTCTGATTATTCAGTATATTGGTTTATTTTAGATTTCTTCTTTCTTCATTCTTGGTTCTTCAGTACCATTTCGTTTTATACTATTTTGTTTACTCTGGTCTGTTTTCTTTGTTGGTTTACTTGGTCTGGGTATTTTCTTTGCCTGCTTCTATCCTACCTGGGTATTATAGTTATTTCAAATTTTAGTTTTCTGGGTTTTTAATTTGTTGTACAATTATTATTTGCAGATTTTTTCTTTATGTTTACTTTTTCTTGTTATTTTGGTAATTTATAGTGCTTTTTATTTGATTTTCATTTGGATCTTTCTGGATATTCCATATACTTGAGTTTTATTAATGATCATTTGGGTAATTGATTTATGTGGATTATCTGTCATGCTACAACATAAAAGTAATAAAATCAACTCATCATTAACTCTAAATGTATAATTAGATGATATTAATCTATGCAATAAAATTAGCATAGATAATAACGTTGTATATGGTGTCCAACTGCGGGGCTATATGAACTGTGAGATACGATAAATTTCGTACCGATATCACCCTCATAAACACAAACTAAGTTTATAATTGAGTTAATTAAATTATGCAACAAATTTGCATAATTAATAACGTTGTAATACTGACGCATATATCATCTAACATATTTAGTTTAATACTAGCTGTTTGTAGATCTTCAAATCTACTAGTCACATATTTGAAATGATTACTAGATTCAGCCAATTTCTTAGAGATTACATCATACATTTTATCGCTAAGATTAAAATAACTATTAAAATTTCAATTTGGTATGGTAATTACATTACTGATATTTTCCTTTTCTAAAGATCTATATGCTAATCTACTGTAAATCGTGAAGGATGATCCCGTCATCTGGCATTTCGTTGGTAATTATAGTATTCCTGTTCCGTGAATCCATTCAGTCCCATCATGTTCTGGATGTCCATCGCGTCCTATGCAGGTAATGGGTGAGGCTCTCTTCTTTTGGGATGACGAACAGCCAACCTGTTGTCTTCGGAATCTCTGCCCACATGGACATTCCAATGTAAGTCACTCTTGTGTCACATCTGTTCAGCGGAGGTGTTATTCCCTTGAAGAAGGCTATCTCGCAGGTTTCCAGTCCAGAGTTCAGATAATTAACAACGTTCGGGCCGTTGCAGATCTTGGTACTTCCTCCTTTGCACTTGTCTACTTGTCTCTGCGTCATCGGGATGAAGTGTTGTTCATTTATGGAGATGGCTAGAAACTCCATTCCAGGATTGATAAAAGTATACAGCGAATTTTCTTTAGTCTTAGGAGTGGGAGTTGGAATAGGTAGTGCTTCGTACAGGGTAAAGGTACGGTCAACATATTTCAGTGGGATTCTTAGGAAAATGCGGATAATGTGGCCATTAACTAGTAACGCCACGGATTCTATAAAGTCATAGTACATATATATTGTTTGTTCGAGTGACAACAAGCGGCAGTGTGGAACCTGTCCTTAATTGTTGATTTATTTTATTTAGATACGTACTGAGTTTTTCTGTGGCATTAACATTGTACTAAGTTTACCTTGATGCATGGCGTCAATGCCTAAATAGAACTTGTTCACTTCTCTCTCTATATCATTACAAGCTGTTTCAATTAGCTTCAACGCATCTAAAACTGTACTACGTTTTGTAATCACGTCTTCTAAACTCTCAATATGCGCACGATTAATCTCCTGTAACTTCCTTAAGTACTCTTCTGTCTGTAGCATCACTTCTTGGTTGTTTTTAAAGTTTCGCATGGTATGATTTACAGCTGTCAGCGTGTGTTTTACAACTGTCAATTGATCTTTCTTTAATTGATAAATACGGTGTTGGTTACTGTCAATGGTACTTATTTTTTCGTTGTAGTACTCGGCATCATCGATATCCATTGTTCCGAACAACGTTTTTAGTCCAAACCCGATGGAGTTAAAAATTCCTCTTCTCGTCCTTGCTGGTACTACTTCCGCTCCTACAATTGCGTAGAGTTGTCTGACCTTGTGGGTGGTACGTTCGATCGCATTCCATGATTGTGTGTATAATCCTGCTCCAATCGTTATGTTATTGGATTTACGTACAGATGTTGCTCCTTTCCATATCGTGTTTATTTGGTCCAGCTTGTTTTCGACATCTTTTAGATCCGTATCTATTGCAATGGTCCAGTGCTCTGAAGTCAGAAGAAACTGAAATCTCTTAGAAAAATATAACCCTGGTTTGTTGTCTAGAAATTGCATGTTGTATTGCCTCCTGCATACCCGTTGTAGTGTGCACCACAGTACCAGGGTAACGCATAGTGTCTTCATTCTCTGGAAAAGAATTTTCTTTCGTTAATTTCTCTCTCTAAAAGGTTTTACCCTGTTTAAATGAACCTTTTGTAGATGTTTTCCCCTTTTTATAGTTATATTAACATCACTATTTACTTCTACTAC
Organism: Magicicada septendecula; assembly: GCA_034769895.1. Lineage (NCBI taxonomy): Eukaryota > Metazoa > Arthropoda > Insecta > Hemiptera > Cicadidae > Magicicada > Magicicada septendecula. The sequence goes on along the minus strand of CM068371.1, from coordinate 61,475,018 downwards.
AGTATAGGATCCTCCCCAAGGTTTAACTAGCTTCTTACTTCTACCTCGTCTAACTAGCGGCTGGTGTAATAATATTTTATCGCCAACGTTAAACCCTTTTTCTATTGCTTTCAAATCGTACTGTATTTTACTGTTTTCCTTTTTCCGTTGAATATTATCTATTACCTTCTGATTTGCTATCTGTATTCTACGTTTAATTTCTTGTATTAGATCATCTTCGCTTAAATCTTGCTGTATTTCTTCTCGTATCCAGTCTGTTGGTAAGCGCATTTCCCGTCCTTGTAGCAAATAATACGGAGAGTATTTTGTTGTACTATGGGGCGTCGATTTGTAAACCATCATTACATACGGTAACCACACGTCCCAGTTTCTTTGATCTTCGTCAATAAACTGACTTTGTCCCGCCATTATCGTCTGGTGGCTTCTTTATAAAATTCCGTTTGACTCTGGGTGATAGGCGGTAGTTTGGATTTTACTGATGTCTAATAATTTGCATATCTCTTGAAATAGTTCGCTAGTAAAATTCGTTCCTTGGTCCGTAAGCAATGTCTCAAGAGTGCCATGTCTATATATAATTTCTTCTACAAATACCTTTGCTATCGTAGTTGCTTTTTGGTCTGGTAAAGGAAAGGCTTCAGGATATTTAGAGAAGTGATCTTGGAAGGTAAGGATGTACTGCTTTCCCATGTAGGGTTTTGGTAACGGACCTACTATATCCAAGGCAACTTTTTGGAACGGTCTTTTCAAAGGTGTAGTTATTTTCATGGGTACTGGAGCTCTATCATGGTTGGAAGTTTTCCTTTCGTTGCATTTTTTACAGGTTAGTATGTAATCTGCGATATCCTTATCCATGTTTTTCCAGTAATATCTTTCCTTAATAATGTCGGTAGTTGGATGATGCGCACCGTGAGGACTAAAAAATGTTGATTAGAATCCAGGCACGGTGGACCAAAAAATGGTTGATATCCGGTCCATGTGGACCGAAACTGTTGAATGAAAATAATGATCCAGCAAGTGTGGACAAGAAGAGTCAATAAATAGGGCCCAAGTGGGCTAAATGTATGCTTCTTGAGTTAAATATTCTGTCGGCTGGTCTTCCATAGTAGTTAAAATGATATGTAATAAATGCATTGATTCTGCAGGAAGAAAATGACAAGAAGTGGACTGTATACGAATAATTTTAATATCTGAATTAGTTACATTACAGCTGTATTAATTTGAAATGAGGTTGGCTAATACTGCATGTTGCGAAGTATTATGAATTTACATAATCATGAAGCGGGCCTAGTCGGCCATAATCGAGAATATAAGGGCCTAAAGCCTACATTTAATGTCGACACTAATTGACAGCGAAGGATTCGGCGAACCGAGCGCCGAGGAAGCTAGCTACGCACTGTGTATTATTTAATTGAGATGATAATTATGGCGCTAATTGGCCATAAGTACAAATGTGCGCCCTACGGCCTACATTAAAACGAGAATAAATGACAGCGAAAGGTGTGCTCGGCTCGGTACTACCGCCGCGAGCGTTTGATACGCACTGAGCAAAGTACAAAAACGCAAATATTGAGGCGAAGTCTAAAGCAGATTAGCCAACCTAGAAAACGAAATCATCGCGCTACCGTACATAAGCTGCCCGTCAAAAATCAAAAAGATTTTTTTAACACATTTTTTAATAAATTATAATACATTTACAATTTAATTTAAGAGAGTACAGTTCTTACTAGCGATGGTTAGCTTCAAGGCTGAGTTGAACCTTGAGTTATGAGATTAGATAACGGCAGTCCGTTACTAGTTTAGAGATAAGCATGCATAAGATAAGCCTAGAGATAGGCGGTTGTACGCCAAGGTTGGCGAACAGCTGTTTCATATATGAATAAGTCTGGTTGACCAGTATTACTGACACAAGTGTGTGCAGTCTATAACATTATAAAACATGAAAGAAAAATACATAATTATACAATGTTTAATGCATGATCGGAAGCTCATCATATGATGGACCGATCGCTGGTAGCCCTATGCAAGTCATAGACGGCTACTTTAAAATTAATTGAGGCCCGTAGACCTGTACAGAGAGTTCATTACATGAACAAAATTGTTGTTGAACATGTTGCAGTTACATGTTCTATTGTATATTCAGCAGGGCGGCATGTATTGACCTAGACATGCTATTCCTGATGTTTCAGGAATTTACAATATAATAACGTATGAACAAGCTAGATGCTGAATGCGAGCCCCATATATGACATGTATGTCATAATTTTAAGTAAAAGAATTGTGCATGCTTACTTGCAAAATGAATAAAATATAAAGTACAATATACAATAAACCTAGACGTGGCAGTTACATACGGCAGACGCTAACAATAGTTTTTTGCATAGACATAATTTATGCGAATACAGTAACAATAATTTGAATAATTACAAGATAAATAATTGCAATGTCAAATAACAATACAATACTGAAATTACAGAAACAATTTAACAATTTAAAGACATTCACAGAATAGTACATATTTATCAGCAACAATATAAAGAAATGAATGCATGATTGCTTAACGGCAAGACATGCAAATATTATGTAATAACATTTTATAAATGAGACCACCAAAACATGCAATATACCCCATAACATCAAATGAAAATGTGTAAGACATAGTATGCCACACAAATTAACATACAATACAAACATTAAGATACCACCAAAACTGTGATAATTAGAAGCGTGCAATGACGCAAAATTGACAAGAAAAATATTGTGATGATTCATCACGATTGTGTTGACCAAATGGTCGTAATAAGTAGTAAGCCAATGGCTGAATAAAGTAGCATTGTGCTAAGTAATCATAATGTCAAATCTCGTCTCGCGCTGGCAACAGACATAATTTATGTATGGGTCTCCGCAAAACACCCGTAGGCGTGCGAATGTCCACGACACGAAACAAGTTATCTGGGCCGGGAAATGTGGCGATGATTACGCCAAATTTCCAGGCTAATGGAGGCAAGTTATCCTCAATAAGCAGAACTAAGTCACCAATGGAAACATTATCTTTGGCAAACTTCCACTTGTGACGCTGTTGCAACTGGTGCAAATAATCGCGAGACCACGCCTTCCAAATGCCCTGGACAAACCTCTGAAGGAGTTGCCAGCGTCCAAGACGAGAAACAGGAACGTGAGAAAGGTCCGGGTCCGGAATCGCCGTTAAGGGCGCGCAAATCAAAAAATGGCCCGGTGTAAGTGGCACCGGGTCGTTAACATCTGATGAGATAGCAAATAAAGGTCGAGAGTTCAGACATGCCTCTATCTGAGACAAAACGGTTGCGAACTCTTCGAAGTTTAGTATAGATTTGCCTACTACGCGGCGCAGATGAAATTTCAAACTCTTTATGCCGCTCTCCCATAGGCCACCGAAATGAGGTGAGGAGGGCGGAATAAATGACCATGATATCCCCTGAGAGGATGTGAATGACTTAATCGAGATGGCATCCTTATTGTGCCAAAAGTTGTAAATGTCATGTAAGATGGTGCGGGCCTTCCTGAAGTTTGTACCATTGTCGGAGTACAGCTGACTGGGTATACCCCGACGTGCCATGAAACGACGTAAAGCAGCTATAAATGCGCTGGCCGTAAGGTCAGACACCAATTCCAAGTGAATAGCCCTAGTCGCTAAGCAAACAAACAAAGATACGTATGCCTTAGTAAGAGTTCTAGACTTCTGCCCGCCATGACGAATCATGAAGGGACCACCATAATCAACCGCGCAAAATAGAAACGGCCTTGAAGGAGTGACTCTAGGGAATGGCAGAATACCAAGTCTCTGAACCTGCTGTGTGGCACTAAACCTGATACACTTGAGACACTTACGAATAATGGAACGGACGACTAGCCGGGCATTAACAATCCACCAACGCTGACGCAGTGAATGATGCACGAGTTGAGCACCAGCATGAAGTAAACGAATGTGTTCACGTTCGATGATAAGGCGTGTAATATGCGCCGATGGGGGTAATACAATTGGATGTTTCGAATCGTAGGGTAACTGGGAATGCTGCAATCGTCCGCCCACGCGTATCACTCCAGAGTCGTCAAGAAACGGGTCGAGAGAAGCCAACTTGCTCCTAATGGAAACAGAAGATCCGTTCCGAAGACAACTAATTTCGGTTGGGAAGTGGATCGACTGAGATTGTTTTATGAAGAAATTGAGAGACTGATGAATTTCTACAGGGGTCAGATCGCCCGAAATTTTGTCCGCAGATGAGTGCCTAATATTTCTGATGAAACGAAAACAGTAAGCGTATACACGTGTCAGCCGGTGCAACGAGGAAAAGTCCAACGATAAGTCAACAGCCAGGGTAGACATTAGCGACCGGTTATGTGTAGTTTTCTCTTCCGCGGTGACTTCAGAGGACGACTGAGTGGCCGGTACGAAGGATGGGAAGGGATTGGACTCTGACGATTGAGACAGACAGCTAGGACCGTGCCACCAAAGCGAGCAATCGCGCAAAACGTCAGGGAAACACCCTCTAGATATAATGTCAGCAGGATTGCGTCGCGAATCAATGTGATGCCAGGTATAAGTTTGCGTACGACGCTGAATTTCAGCAACTCGATTAGCGACGTCTGTTTTCCAACGCGTAGATTGCGCATGAATCCAGTAAAGAGCCACCATAGAATCAGAATACAAATGTACATTATCAATAAACGAATAAAGAGCAGGAATAACCTTAGATACGAGTCGCGATAATAACAAGCAAGCGCAGAGCTCGATGCGAGGTAATGACACCTGGCGTAGGGGAGCCACGCGAGATTTAGAGCACAAGAGGCGACAGGAAGCAGTAGAATCTTGATAAATGACTCGGATATATATGCAACAGCCAAACCCTCTCTCAGAAGCATCCGAAAAACCATGCAACTGAACTGTAGCCGCCTCATGAATGCAACGAATGGATCGTGGGACCACTATTTTACCAATCAGAATCAATTTGTTACACAAAGAATGCCAATCCGAAAGTGACTGACCGGAAATCGGTTCATCCCAACCAAGCTTACAAAGCCACAGTCGCTGCATGAAATGTTTATACAAAAAGACAACTGGTCCGATTAAACCAAGAGGATCATATATTCCAGCAATAATTGAAAGAATCTTTCTCTTGGATATGCTAGGATCAACCGGAGATAGTTTGATATCAAACAAAAATGAATCAGCAGTGTTGTTCCAAAGAATGCCCAGGGTACGCACATTGTCCTGTTTATTTAGGGGTCGTGAAAGGTTGTGATGATTTGCGACCGCTGTGGGTTCATTTGATGCCCATTTGTGCAACGTGAAACCATATTGACCAAGTAACGCACCTAGATCGGATTTCAGCTTGGTTAGATCGGGGATAGTGTCCGAACCGGTAAGTAGATCGTCGACATAAAAATCGTTGGTTATGGCTAAAGCCGCTTGGGGAAAAGAAGTCTGATTGTCTCTAGCAATTTGTAGAAGGCACCGAGTGGCCAAAAAGGAGGCACTAGCCGTGCCGTAGGTTACTGTTCGCAGCGCGAAATGTTTAAGTGGTTCGAGGGGAGAGTCACGCCACAAAATGCGCTGATAGTGACAATCCCCTTCAGCTACGCGAATTTGACGATACATCTTTTCGATGTCGGCAATAAGGACATACTTATGTATGCGAAAACGCAACAGAATAGAGAAAAGATCTTGCTGAACATTGGGGCCTACTAATAATATGTCATTTAACGAAAGGCCATTAGTAGTCTTGGATGAACCATCAAAAACAACGCGCAGTTTGGTGGTCAAGCTAGACTGTTTAAACACGGCATGGTGAGGCAAGTAGTAAATATTTGACGCTCCTAAATTGATAGCGCCATGATCGATGAGTGTCATGTACCCAAGATCCATGTATTCCCTGATAAAGTCCGCGTAGTCGCGAGCGAGCTTGGGATCGCGCCTAAATCGACGCTCTAAACCTAAGAATCTTGATTCGGCACTTGTGTAAGATTCCCCCAAGTGGGGATTATCAGACTTGAATGGGAGCGACACTATAAATCTACCCTCGTGGTTGCGCTGAGTAGAGCGCACAAAATGCTCTTCGCAAGCCGACTCGCTATCAGGGGTATCGTCAGGGATTGTTTCTGCCTCCCAAAATCTCTCGAGAGATTGCAGAATTTGACTGTCATTGTTCCTTGCCAGGAACGAAACAGCAGGACCCTCGGTGTGGCAGTGCTTGGGCAGGTTGCCAGCCAGAATGTAACCCAGTTTTGTTTCCTGAATGATAGGGAAATTGGGTCCGCGTGTGTATTTATTGGCTAATATTAAATCCAGATAAAATTGTGCCCCTAATAGTATGTCGATCTGCGAAGATATATTAAAATCTGGGTCGGCGAGAAAAATTTTATTTGGAATGTGGAACCGGTTGATGTCAAACGAGATTGAAGGCAGATTGTGAGTTAAGTTAGATAAGACGGCACATTTCGCCTCGAAACTATGTCTCTGATAGCGAGAAATAATACGTATAGAAGCAATGTCAGTAGCGCAACACGCTGTGTTGTTTATTCCTGTGATTGGAATATTAGATCTGGTTAGTTTAAGGTGTAACCTTTTCGCAAATGATTTCGTACAGAAATTGATCTGGGAACCGGCGTCTAGAAGCGCTCTAGCTTTATGCCTGTTGCCAACCTGATCAACGACATATACAACCGCTGTGGATAAAAGAACATTGTTTTTGCACTGTAATTTAAATGAGCAATAATTGCTGCTGGCAGCTGTTGATTTCGGCACGTAATTTGCGTGCAACAATGTGTGGTGTCCCTTTGAACAAATTTTACAGACCTGTTTACTCTTACAGTTAGCTATCAGATGACCTGCTCTAAGGCAGTTGATACAACATTTATGATTTGCAACCAATTGCCCCCGCTCAGCGGCACTTAATATACGAAAATTATTACACATGTAAAGCGGGTGGTCAGATTTACAACACACGCATGAATAATGCTTTGCCGCTGGGTGATAGCTCTTAAATGTATTGCTGCCAGCAGTATTTCTTAAGCTACATTTCTCAAATTTATTGTTGGGTTTTACGCTAAGTTTGTTGAATTGCTGTCCGGGTTCAATAGGCATTGTATTTTCTAAAAGTTGTCTGCGCAAGTTTAAAAAATGCGTAAAGTCTTGAAAGCTGGGCAAGTTGTCAGGGTCTATTGACTCCTTCCAAAGTTTTAAAGTAATAGGGTCAAGTTTGGTGGAGAGCAACTGTATGGTAATAAATTCAAATGAATTCACTGACAGCTTCATTGCCGCCAGTGAATTAACGGAAGACGTTATTGTATTCGTAAACTCCGCCAAGCTTTGGACTGAGTCCTTTATTGTGGACCTGAAGTAGGTTTTGTACATAGTATTTGGCTAATATAAATGGGTTGTTGTACCTTTCGGACAGCAAGTTCAACGCTATTACATAATTTTCTTGACAAATGGGTAATGATTTAATTAAATCTAATGGTTCACACTTCACAGAGGAATGCAAATAATGCAGTTTTTGCACTGGTGTTAAATCGGATCTTGAATGCACTAGATCATTGAAAATCGAATAAAAATGTTGCCACTCAAGTATGTTGCCTGAGAAGCAGGGCAAACTTATCGGCTTTAAATGCATAGGCGTCGATAATACGGGAGGCACAGTCTGAGTATTAAAAGTGTCAAGAAGTTGTAAAATGTTTGCCTCAGTTGAGTATATCATTTCTTCAACCTCAACTCGGTCTGCCTGAGCAACGCTCGTGTCTTTACTGATAAGCTCTATCTCAGACTGTACCTCGTCGTACTTCGAGGCCAAGCTTTTGAGACTTTCCAGTCTTACAGTTAGAAAATGTTTTGTACTTTGATTTATGTCAAATGAATTTACCGCGGATTGTATCCGCACTATCGCGGACTTTAATCCGCCTCTCTTTCTGGTCAGCACCTTGAGGCCTTCTTCAGACATTTTACGCACCTTTTTACTGTTGTTGGTGGTACCTCGTTGGCGACGTCCCGCAGCGTCGGCTCCTTGGTGAAGATGGTGAACAGCTGGCAGAGATGACCAGTTTGAGTAAGCACTGCAGCCGGCAGGAACTTGCTACTACGTTGTCCGAAGATGACGAGCGAAATGGCGACGCAAATCACGCCACGGTCGCATTAGCTGACGTGCTAATCCGCCCGTGATGGCCAGAAACAGATGTAAAAAATATTAAATGGAAATCCAGGTCCGGAGTGACCAAAAAATGGATGATGCGCACCGTGAGGACTAAAAAATGTTGATTAGAATCCAGGCACGGTGGACCAAAAAATGGTTGATATCCGGTCCATGTGGACCGAAACTGTTGAATGAAAATAATGATCCAGCAAGTGTGGACAAGAAGAGTCAATAAATAGGGCCCAAGTGGGCTAAATGTATGCTTCTTGAGTTAAATATTCTGTCGGCTGGTCTTCCATAGTAGTTAAAATGATATGTAATAAATGCATTGATTCTGCAGGAAGAAAATGACAAGAAGTGGACTGTATACGAATAATTTTAATATCTGAATTAGTTACATTACAGCTGTATTAATTTGAAATGAGGTTGGCTAATACTGCATGTTGCGAAGTATTATGAATTTACATAATCATGAAGCGGGCCTAGTCGGCCATAATCGAGAATATAAGGGCCTAAAGCCTACATTTAATGTCGACACTAATTGACAGCGAAGGATTCGGCGAACCGAGCGCCGAGGAAGCTAGCTACGCACTGTGTATTATTTAATTGAGACGATAATTATGGCGCTAATTGGCCATAAGTACAAATGTGCGCCCTACGGCCTACATTAAAACGAGAATAAATGACAGCGAAAGGTGAGCTCGGCTCGGTACTACCGCCGCGAGCGTTTGATACGCACTGAGCAAAGTACAAAAACGCAAATATTGAGGCGAAGTCTAAAGCAGATTAGCCAACCTAGAAAACGAAATCATCGCGCTACCGTACATAAGCTGCCCGTCAAAAATCAAAAAGATTTTTTTAACACATTTTTTAATAAATTATAATACATTTACAATTTAATTTAAGAGAGTACAGTTCTTACTAGCGATGGTTAGCTTCAAGGCTGAGTTGAACCTTGAGTTATGAGATTAGATAACGGCAGTCCGTTACTAGTTTAGAGATAAGCATGCATAAGATAAGCCTAGAGATAGGCGGTTGTACGCCAAGGTTGGCGAACAGCTGTTTCATATATGAATAAGTCTGGTTGACCAGTATTACTGACACAAGTGTGTGCAGTCTATAACATTATAAAACATGAAAGAAAAATACATAATTATACAATGTTTAATGCATGATCGGAAGCTCATCATATGATGGACCGATCGCTGGTAGCCCTATGCAAGTCATAGACGGCTACTTTAAAATTAATTGAGGCCCGTAGACCTGTACAGAGAGTTCATTACATGAACAAAATTGTTGTTGAACATGTTGCAGTTACATGTTCTATTGTATATTCAGCAGGGCGGCATGTATTGACCTAGACATGCTATTCCTGATGTTTCAGGAATTTACAATATAATAACGTATGAACAAGCTAGATGCTGAATGCGAGCCCCATATATGACATGTATGTCATAATTTTAAGTAAAAGAATTGTGCATGCTTACTTGCAAAATGAATAAAATATAAAGTACAATATACAATAAACCTAGACGTGGCAGTTACATACGGCAGACGCTAACAATAGTTTTTTGCATAGACATAATTTATGCGAATACAGTAACAATAATTTGAATAATTACAAGATAAATAATTGCAATGTCAAATAACAATACAATACTGAAATTACAGAAACAATTTAACAATTTAAAGACATTCACAGAATAGTACATATTTATCAGCAACAATATAAAGAAATGAATGCATGATTGCTTAACGGCAAGACATGCAAATATTATGTAATAACATTTTATAAATGAGACCACCAAAACATGCAATATACCCCATAACATCAAATGAAAATGTGTAAGACATAGTATGCCACACAAATTAACATACAATACAAACATTAAGATACCACCAAAACTGCGATAATTAGAAGCGTGCAATGACGCAAAATTGACAAGAAAAATATTGTGATGATTCATCACGATTGTGTTGACCAAATGGTCGTAATAAGTAGTAAGCCAATGGCTGAATAAAGTAGCATTGTGCTAAGTAATCATAATGTCAAATCTCGTCTCGCGCTGGCAACAGACATAATTTATGTATGGGTCTCCGCAAAACACCCGTAGGCGTGCGAATGTCCACGACACGAACCAAGTTATCTGGGCCGGGAAATGTGGCGATGATTACGCCAAATTTCCAGGCTAATGGAGGCAAGTTATCCTCAATAAGCAGAACTAAGTCACCAATGGAAACATTATCTTTGGCAAACTTCCACTTGTGACGCTGTTGCAACTGGTGCAAATAATCGCGAGACCACGCCTTCCAAATGCCCTGGACAAACCTCTGAAGGAGTTGCCAGCGTCCAAGACGAGAAACAGGAACGTGAGAAAGGTCCGGGTCCGGAATCGCCGTTAAGGGCGCGCAAATCAAAAAATGGCCCGGTGTAAGTGGCACCGGGTCGTTAACATCTGATGAGATAGCAAATAAAGGTCGAGAGTTCAGACATGCCTCTATCTGAGACAAAACGGTTGTGAACTCTTCGAAGTTTAGTATAGATTTGCCTACTACGCGGCGCAGATGAAATTTCAAACTCTTTATGCCGCTCTCCCATAGGCCACCGAAATGAGGTGAGGAGGGCGGAATAAATGACCATGATATCCCCTGAGAGGATGTGAATGACTTAATCGAGATGGCATCCTTATTGTGCCAAAAGTTGTAAATGTCATGTAAGATGGTGCGGGCCTTCCTGAAGTTTGTACCATTGTCGGAGTACAGCTGACTGGGTATACCCCGACGTGCCATGAAACGACGTAAAGCAGCTATAAATGCGCTGGCCGTAAGGTCAGACACCAATTCCAAGTGAATAGCCCTAGTCGCTAAGCAAACAAACAAAGATACGTATGCCTTAGTAAGAGTTCTAGACTTCTGCCCGCCATGACGAATCATGAAGGGACCACCATAATCAACCGCGCAAAATAGAAACGGCCTTGAAGGAGTGACTCTAGGGAATGGCAGAATACCAAGTCTCTGAACCTGCTGTGTGGCACTAAACCTGATACACTTGAGACACTTACGAATAATGGAACGGACGACTAGCCGGGCATTAACAATCCACCAACGCTGACGCAGTGAATGATGCACGAGTTGAGCACCAGCATGAAGTTAACGAATGTGTTCACGTTCGATGATAAGGCGTGTAATATGCGCCGATGGGGGTAATACAATTGGATGTTTCGAATCGTAGGGTAACTGGGAATGCTGCAATCGTCCGCCCACGCGTATCACTCCAGAGTCGTCAAGAAACGGGTCGAGAGAAGCCAACTTGCTCCTAATGGAAACAGAAGATCCGTTCCGAAGACAACTAATTTCGGTTGGGAAGTGGATCGACTGAGATTGTTTTATGAAGAAATTGAGAGACTGATGAATTTCTACAGGGGTCAGATCGCCCGAAATTTTGTCCGCAGATGAGTGCCTAATATTTCTGATGAAACGAAAACAGTAAGCGTATACACGTGTCAGCCGGTGCAACGAGGAAAAGTCCAACGATAAGTCAACAGCCAGGGTAGACATTAGCGACCGGTTATGTGTAGTTTTCTCTTCCGCGGTGACTTCAGAGGACGACTGAGTGGCCGGTACGAAGGATGGGAAGGGATTGGACTCTGACGATTGAGACAGACAGCTAGGACCGTGCCACCAAAGCGAGCAATCGCGCAAAACGTCAGGGAAACACCCTCTAGATATAATGTCAGCAGGATTGCGTCGCGAATCAATGTGATGCCAGGTATAAGTTTGCGTACGACGCTGAATTTCAGCAACTCGATTAGCGACGTCTGTTTTCCAACGCGTAGATTGCGCATGAATCCAGTAAAGAGCCACCATAGAATCAGAATACAAATGTACATTATCAATAAACGAATAAAGAGCAGGAATAACCTTAGATACGAGTCGCGATAATAACAAGCAAGCGCAGAGCTCGATGCGAGGTAATGACACCTGGCGTAGGGGAGCCACGCGAGATTTAGAGCACAAGAGGCGACAGGAAGCAGTAGAATCTTGATAAATGACTCGGATATATATGCAACAGCCAAACCCTCTCTCAGAAGCATCCGAAAAACCATGCAACTGAACTGTAGCCGCCTCATGAATGCAACGAATGGATCGCGGGACCACTATTTTACCAATCAGAATCAATTTGTTACACAAAGAATGCCAATCCGAAAGTGACTGACCGGAAATCGGTTCATCCCAACCAAGCTTACAAAGCCACAGTCGCTGCATGAAATGTTTATACAAAAAGACAACTGGTCCGATTAAACCAAGAGGATCATATATTCCAGCAATAATTGAAAGAATCTTTCTCTTGGATATGCTAGGATCAACCGGAGATAGTTTGATATCAAACAAAAATGAATCAGCAGTGTTGTTCCAAAGAATGCCCAGGGTACGCACATTGTCCTGTTTATTTAGGGGTCGTGAAAGGTTGTGATGATTTGCGACCGCTGTGGGTTCATTTGATGCCCATTTGTGCAACGTGAAACCATATTGACCAAGTAACGCACCTAGATCGGATTTCAGCTTGGTTAGATCGGGGATAGTGTCCGAACCGGTAAGTAGATCGTCGACATAAAAATCGTTGGTTATGGCTAAAGCCGCTTGGGGAAAAGAAGTCTGATTGTCTCTAGCAATTTGTAGAAGGCACCGAGTGGCCAAAAAGGAGGCACTAGCCGTGCCGTAGGTTACTGTTCGCAGCGCGAAATGTTTAAGTGGTTCGAGGGGAGAGTCACGCCACAAAATGCGCTGATAGTGACAATCCCCTTCAGCTACGCGAATTTGACGATACATCTTTTCGATGTCGGCAATAAGGACATACTTATGTATGCGAAAACGCAACAGAATAGAGAAAAGATCTTGCTGAACATTGGGGCCTACTAATAATATGTCATTTAACGAAAGGCCATTAGTAGTCTTGGATGAACCATCAAAAACAACGCGCAGTTTGGTGGTCAAGCTAGACTGTTTAAACACGGCATGGTGAGGCAAGTAGTAAATATTTGACGCTCCTAAATTGATAGCGCCATGATCGATGAGTGTCATGTACCCAAGATCCATGTATTCCCTGATAAAGTCCGCGTAGTCGCGAGCGAGCTTGGGATCGCGCCTAAATCGACGCTCTAAACCTAAGAATCTTGATTCGGCACTTGTGTAAGATTCCCCCAAGTGGGGATTATCAGACTTGAATGGGAGCGACACTATAAATCTACCCTCGTGGTTGCGCTGAGTAGAGCGCACAAAATGCTCTTCGCAAGCCGACTCGCTATCAGGGGTATCGTCAGGGATTGTTTCTGCCTCCCAAAATCTCTCGAGAGATTGCAGAATTTGACTGTCATTGTTCCTTGCCAGGAACGAAACAGCAGGACCCTCGGTGTGGCAGTGCTTGGGCAGGTTGCCAGCCAGAATGTAACCCAGTTTTGTTTCCTGAATGATAGGGAAATTGGGTCCGCGTGTGTATTTATTGGCTAATATTAAATCCAGATAAAATTGTGCCCCTAATAGTATGTCGATCTGCGAAGATATATTAAAATCTGGGTCGGCGAGAAAAATTTTATTTGGAATGTGGAACCGGTTGATGTCAAACGAGATTGAAGGCAGATTGTGAGTTAAGTTAGATAAGACGGCACATTTCGCCTCGAAACTATGTCTCTGATAGCGAGAAATAATACGTATAGAAGCAATGTCAGTAGCGCAACACGCTGTGTTGTTTATTCCTGTGATTGGAATATTAGATCTGGTTAGTTTAAGGTGTAACCTTTTCGCAAATGATTTCGTACAGAAATTGATCTGGGAACCGGCGTCTAGAAGCGCTCTAGCTTTATGCCTGTTGCCAACCTGATCAACGACATATACAACCGCTGTGGATAAAAGAACATTGTTTTTGCACTGTAATTTAAATGAGCAATAATTGCTGCTGGCAGCTGTTGATTTCGGCACGTAATTTGCGTGCAACAATGTGTGGTGTCCCTTTGAACAAATTTTACAGACCTGTTTACTCTTACAGTTAGCTATCAGATGACCTGCTCTAAGGCAGTTGATACAACATTTATGATTTGCAACCAATTGCCCCCGCTCAGCGGCACTTAATATACGAAAATTATTACACATGTAAAGCGGGTGGTCAGATTTACAACACACGCATGAATAATGCTTTGCCGCTGGGTGATAGCTCTTAAATGTATTGCTGCCAGCAGTATTTCTTAAGCTACATTTCTCAAATTTATTGTTGGGTTTTACGCTAAGTTTGTTGAATTGCTGTCCGGGTTCAATAGGCATTGTATTTTCTAAAAGCTGTCTGCGCAAGTTTAAAAAATGCGTAAAGTCTTGAAAGCTGGGCAAGTTGTCAGGGTCTATTGACTCCTTCCAAAGTTTTAAAGTAATAGGGTCAAGTTTGGTGGAGAGCAACTGTATGGTAATAAATTCAAATGAATTCACTGACAGCTTCATTGCCGCCAGTGAATTAACGGAAGACGTTATTGTATTCGTAAACTCCGCCAAGCTTTGGACTGAGTCCTTTATTGTGGACTTAACCTGAAGTAGGTTTTGTACATAGCATTTGGCTAATATAAATGGGTTGTTGTACCTTTCGGACAGCAAGTTCAACGCTATTACATAATTTTCTTGACAAATGGGTAATGATTTAATTAAATCTAATGGTTCACACTTCACAGAGGAATGCAAATAATGCAGTTTTTGCACTGGTGTTAAATCGGATCTTGAATGCACTAGATCATTGAAAATCGAATAAAAATGTTGCCACTCAAGTATGTTGCCTGAGAAGCAGGGCAAACTTATCGGCTTTAAATGCATAGGCGTCGATAATACGGGAGGCACAGTCTGAGTATTAAAAGTGTCAAGAAGTTGTAAAATGTTTGCCTCAGTTGAGTATATCATTTCTTCAACCTCAACTCAGTCTGCCTGAGCAACGCTCGTGTCTTTACTGATAAGCTCTATCTCAGACTGTACCTCGTCGTACTTCGAGGCCAAGCTTTTGAGACTTTCCAGTCTTACAGTTAGAAAATGTTTTGTACTTTGATTTATGTCAAATGAATTTACCGCGGATTGTATCCGCACTATCGCGGACTTTAATCCGCCTCTCTTTCTGGTCAGCACCTTGAGGCCTTCTTCAGACATTTTACGCACCTTTTTACTGTTGTTGGTGGTACCTCGTTGGCGACGTCCCGCAGCGTCGGCTCCTTGGTGAAGATGGTGAACAGCTGGCAGAGATGACCAGTTTGAGTAAGCACTGCAGCCGGCAGGAACTTGCTACTACGTTGTCCGAAGATGACGAGCGAAATGGCGACGCAAATCACGCCACGGTCGCATTAGCTGACGTGCTAATCCGCCCGTGATGGCCAGAAACAGATGTAAAAAATATTAAATGGAAATCCAGGTCCGGAGTGACCAAAAAATGGATGATGCGCACCGTGAGGACTAAAAAATGTTGATTAGAATCCAGGCACGGTGGACCAAAAAATGGTTGATATCCGGTCCATGTGGACCGAAACTGTTGAATGAAAATAATGATCCAGCAAGTGTGGACAAGAAGAGTCAATAAATAGGGCCCAAGTGGGCTAAATGTATGCTTCTTGAGTTAAATATTCTGTCGGCTGGTCTTCCATAGTAGTTAAAATGATATGTAATAAATGCATTGATTCTGCAGGAAGAAAATGACAAGAAGTGGACTGTATACGAATAATTTTAATATCTGAATTAGTTACATTACAGCTGTATTAATTTGAAATGAGGTTGGCTAATACTGCATGTTGCGAAGTATTATGAATTTAGATAATCATGAAGCGGGCCTAGTCGGCCATAATCGAGAATATAAGGGCCTAAAGCCTACATTTAATGTCGACACTAATTGACAGCGAAGGATTCGGCGAACCGAGCGCCGAGGAAGCTAGCTACGCACTGTGTATTATTTAATTGAGACGATAATTATGGCGCTAATTGGCCATAAGTACAAATGTGCGCCCTACGGCCTACATTAAAACGAGAATAAATGACAGCGAAAGGTGTGCTCGGCTCGGTACTACCGCCGCGAGCGTTTGATACGCACTGAGCAAAGTACAAAAACGCAAATATTGAGGCGAAGTCTAAAGCAGATTAGCCAACCTAGAAAACGAAATCATCGCGCTACCGTACATAAGCTGCCCGTCAAAAATCAAAAAGATTTTTTTAACACATTTTTTAATAAATTATAATACATTTACAATTTAATTTAAGAGAGTACAGTTCTTACTAGCGATGGTTAGCTTCAAGGCTGAGTTGAACCTTGAGTTATGAGATTAGATAACGGCAGTCCGTTACTAGTTTAGAGATAAGCATGCATAAGATAAGCCTAGAGATAGGCGGTTGTACGCCAAGGTTGGCGAACAGCTGTTTCATATATGAATAAGTCTGGTTGACCAGTATTACTGACACAAGTGTGTGCAGTCTATAACATTATAAAACATGAAAGAAAAATACATAATTATACAATGTTTAATGCATGATCGGAAGCTCATCATATGATGGACCGATCGCTGGTAGCCCTATGCAAGTCATAGACGGCTACTTTAAAATTAATTGAGGCCCGTAGACCTGTACAGAGAGTTCATTACATGAACAAAATTGTTGTTGAACATGTTGCAGTTACATGTTCTATTGTATATTCAGCAGGGCGGCATGTATTGACCTAGACATGCTATTCCTGATGTTTCAGGAATTTACAATATAATAACGTATGAACAAGCTAGATGCTGAATGCGAGCCCCATATATGACATGTATGTCATAATTTTAAGTAAAAGAATTGTGCATGCTTACTTGCAAAATGAATAAAATATAAAGTACAATATACAATAAACCTAGACGTGGCAGTTACATACGGCAGACGCTAACAATAGTTTTTTGCATAGACATAATTTATGCGAATACAGTAACAATAATTTGAATAATTACAAGATAAATAATTGCAATGTCAAATAACAATACAATACTGAAATTACAGAAACAATTTAACAATTTAAAGAAATGAATGCATGATTGCTTAACGGCAAGACATGCAAATATTATGTAATAACATTTTATAAATGAGACCACCAAAACATGCAATATACCCCATAACATCAAATGAAAATGTGTAAGACATAGTATGCCACACAAATTAACATACAATACAAACATTAAGATACCACCAAAACTGTGATAATTAGAAGCGTGCAATGACGCAAAATTGACAAGAAAAATATTGTGATGATTCATCACGATTGTGTTGACCAAATGGTCGTAATAAGTAGTAAGCCAATGGCTGAATAAAGTAGCATTGTGCTAAGTAATCATAATGTCAAATCTCGTCTCGCGCTGGCAACAGACATAATTTATGTATGGGTCTCCGCAAAACACCCGTAGGCGTGCGAATGTCCACGACACGAACCAAGTTATCTGGGCCGGGAAATGTGGCGATGATTACGCCAAATTTCCAGGCTAATGGAGGCAAGTTATCCTCAATAAGCAGAACTAAGTCACCAATGGAAACATTATCTTTGGCAAACTTCCACTTGTGACGCTGTTGCAACTGGTGCAAATAATCGCGAGACCACGCCTTCCAAATGCCCTGGACAAACCTCTGAAGGAGTTGCCAGCGTCCAAGACGAGAAACAGGAACGTGAGAAAGGTCCGGGTCCGGAATCGCCGTTAAGGGCGCGCAAATCAAAAAATGGCCCGGTGTAAGTGGCACCGGGTCGTTAACATCTGATGAGATAGCAAATAAAGGTCGAGAGTTCAGACATGCCTCTATCTGAGACAAAACGGTTGTGAACTCTTCGAAGTTTAGTATAGATTTGCCTACTACGCGGCGCAGATGAAATTTCAAACTCTTTATGCCGCTCTCCCATAGGCCACCGAAATGAGGTGAGGAGGGCGGAATAAATGACCATGATATCCCCTGAGAGGATGTGAATGACTTAATCGAGATGGCATCCTTATTGTGCCAAAAGTTGTAAATGTCATGTAAGATGGTGCGGGCCTTCCTGAAGTTTGTACCATTGTCGGAGTACAGCTGACTGGGTATACCCCGACGTGCCATGAAACGACGTAAAGCAGCTATAAATGCGCTGGCCGTAAGGTCAGACACCAATTCCAAGTGAATAGCCCTAGTCGCTAAGCAAACAAACAAAGATACGTATGCCTTAGTAAGAGTTCTAGACTTCTGCCTGCCATGACGAATCATGAAGGGACCACCATAATCAACCGCGCAAAATAGAAACGGCCTTGAAGGAGTGACTCTAGGGAATGGCAGAATACCAAGTCTCTGAACCTGCTGTGTGGCACTAAACCTGATACACTTGAGACACTTACGAATAATGGAACGGACGACTAGCCGGGCATTAACAATCCACCAACGCTGACGCAGTGAATGATGCACGAGTTGAGCACCAGCATGAAGTTAACGAATGTGTTCACGTTCGATGATAAGGCGTGTAATATGCGCCGATGGGGGTAATACAATTGGATGTTTCGAATCGTAGGGTAACTGGGAATGCTGCAATCGTCCGCCCACGCGTATCACTCCAGAGTCGTCAAGAAACGGGTCGAGAGAAGCCAACTTGCTCCTAATGGAAACAGAAGATCCGTTCCGAAGACAACTAATTTCGGTTGGGAAGTGGATCGACTGAGATTGTTTTATGAAGAAATTGAGAGACTGATGAATTTCTACAGGGGTCAGATCGCCCGAAATTTTGTCCGCAGATGAGTGCCTAATATTTCTGATGAAACGAAAACAGTAAGCGTATACACGTGTCAGCCGGTGCAACGAGGAAAAGTCCAACGATAAGTCAACAGCCAGGGTAGACATTAGCGACCGGTTATGTGTAGTTTTCTCTTCCGCGGTGACTTCAGAGGACGACTGAGTGGCCGGTACGAAGGATGGGAAGGGATTGGACTCTGACGATTGAGACAGACAGCTAGGACCGTGCCACCAAAGCGAGCAATCGCGCAAAACGTCAGGGAAACACCCTCTAGATATAATGTCAGCAGGATTGCGTCGCGAATCAATGTGATGCCAGGTATAAGTTTGCGTACGACGCTGAATTTCAGCAACTCGATTAGCGACGTCTGTTTTCCAACGCGTAGATTGCGCATGAATCCAGTAAAGAGCCACCATAGAATCAGAATACAAATGTACATTATCAATAAACGAATAAAGAGCAGGAATAACCTTAGATACGAGTCGCGATAATAACAAGCAAGCGCAGAGCTCGATGCGAGGTAATGACACCTGGCGTAGGGGAGCCACGCGAGATTTAGAGCACAAGAGGCGACAGGAAGCAGTAGAATCTTGATAAATGACTCGGATATATATGCAACAGCCAAACCCTCTCTCAGAAGCATCCGAAAAACCATGCAACTGAACTGTAGCCGCCTCATGAATGCAACGAATGGATCGCGGGACCACTATTTTACCAATCAGAATCAATTTGTTACACAAAGAATGCCAATCCGAAAGTGACTGACCGGAAATCGGTTCATCCCAACCAAGCTTACAAAGCCACAGTCGCTGCATGAAATGTTTATACAAAAAGACAACTGGTCCGATTAAACCAAGAGGATCATATATTCCAGCAATAATTGAAAGAATCTTTCTCTTGGATATGCTAGGATCAACCGGAGATAGTTTTATATCAAACAAAAATGAATCAGCAGTGTTGTTCCAAAGAATGCCCAGGGTACGCACATTGTCCTGTTTATTTAGGGGTCGTGAAAGGTTGTGATGATTTGCGACCGCTGTGGGTTCATTTGATGCCCATTTGTGCAACGTGAAACCATATTGACCAAGTAACGCACCTAGATCGGATTTCAGCTTGGTTAGATCGGGGATAGTGTCCGAACCGGTAAGTAGATCGTCGACATAAAAATCGTTGGTTATGGCTAAAGCCGCTTGGGGAAAAGAAGTCTGATTGTCTCTAGCAATTTGTAGAAGGCACCGAGTGGCCAAAAAGGAGGCACTAGCCGTGCCGTAGGTTACTGTTCGCAGCGCGAAATGTTTAAGTGGTTCGAGGGGAGAGTCACGCCACAAAATGCGCTGATAGTGACAATCCCCTTCAGTTACGCGAATCTGACGATACATCTTTTCGATGTCGGCAATAAGGACATACTTATGTATGCGAAAACGCAACAGAATAGAGAAAAGATCTTGCTGAACATTGGGGCCTACTAATAATATGTCATTTAACGAAAGGCCATTAGTAGTCTTGGATGAACCATCAAAAACAACGCGCAGTTTGGTGGTCAAGCTAGACTGTTTAAACACGGCATGGTGAGGCAAGTAGTAAATATTTGACGCTCCTAAATTGATAGCGCCATGATCGATGAGTGTCATGTACCCAAGATCCATGTATTCCCTGATAAAGTCCGCGTAGTCGCGAGCGAGCTTGGGATCGCGCCTAAATCGACGCTCTAAACCTAAGAATCTTGATTCGGCACTTGTGTAAGATTCCCCCAAGTGGGGATTATCAGACTTGAATGGGAGCGACACTATAAATCTACCCTCGTGGTTGCGCTGAGTAGAGCGCACAAAATGCTCTTCGCAAGCCGACTCGCTATCAGGGGTATCGTCAGGGATTGTTTCTGCCTCCCAAAATCTCTCGAGAGATTGCAGAATTTGACTGTCATTGTTCCTTGCCAGGAACGAAACAGCAGGACCCTCGGTGTGGCAGTGCTTGGGCAGGTTGCCAGCCAGAATGTAACCCAGTTTTGTTTCCTGAATGATAGGGAAATTGGGTCCGCGTGTGTATTTATTGGCTAATATTAAATCCAGATAAAATTGTGCCCCTAATAGTATGTCGATCTGCGAAGATATATTAAAATCTGGGTCGGCGAGAAAAATTTTATTTGGAATGTGGAACCGGTTGATGTCAAACGAGATTGAAGGCAGATTGTGAGTTAAGTTAGATAAGACGGCACATTTCGCCTCGAAACTATGTCTCTGATAGCGAGAAATAATACGTATAGAAGCAATGTCAGTAGCGCAACACGCTGTGTTGTTTATTCCTGTGATTGGAATATTAGATCTGGTTAGTTTAAGGTGTAACCTTTTCGCAAATGATTTCGTACAGAAATTGATCTGGGAACCGGCGTCTAGAAGCGCTCTAGCTTTATGCCTGTTGCCAACCTGATCAACGACATATACAACCGCTGTGGATAAAAGAACATTGTTTTTGCACTGTAATTTAAATGAGCAATAATTGCTGCTGGCAGCTGTTGATTTCGGCACGTAATTTGCGTGCAACAATGTGTGGTGTCCCTTTGAACAAATTTTACAGACCTGTTTACTCTTACAGTTAGCTATCAGATGACCTGCTCTAAGGCAGTTGATACAACATTTATGATTTGCAACCAATTGCCCCCGCTCAGCGGCACTTAATATACGAAAATTATTACACATGTAAAGCGGGTGGTCAGATTTACAACACACGCATGAATAATGCTTTGCCGCTGGGTGATAGCTCTTAAATGTATTGCTGCCAGCAGTATTTCTTAAGCTACATTTCTCAAATTTATTGTTGGGTTTTACGCTAAGTTTGTTGAATTGCTGTCCGGGTTCAATAGGCATTGTATTTTCTAAAAGCTGTCTGCGCAAGTTTAAAAAATGCGTAAAGTCTTGAAAGCTGGGCAAGTTGTCAGGGTCTATTGACTCCTTCCAAAGTTTTAAAGTAATAGGGTCAAGTTTGGTGGAGAGCAACTGTATGGTAATAAATTCAAATGAATTCACTGACAGCTTCATTGCCGCCAGTGAATTAACGGAAGACGTTATTGTATTCGTAAACTCCGCCAAGCTTTGGACTGAGTCCTTTATTGTGGACTTAACCTGAAGTAGGTTTTGTACATAGCATTTGGCTAATATAAATGGGTTGTTGTACCTTTCGGACAGCAAGTTCAACGCTATTACATAATTTTCTTGACAAATGGGTAATGATTTAATTAAATCTAATGGTTCACACTTCACAGAGGAATGCAAATAATGCAGTTTTTGCACTGGTGTTAAATCGGATCTTGAATGCACTAGATCATTGAAAATCGAATAAAAATGTTGCCACTCAAGTATGTTGCCTGAGAAGCAGGGCAAACTTATCGGCTTTAAATGCATAGGCGTCGATAATACGGGAGGCACAGTCTGAGTATTAAAAGTGTCAAGAAGTTGTAAAATGTTTGCCTCAGTTGAGTATATCATTTCTTCAACCTCAACTCAGTCTGCCTGAGCAACGCTCGTGTCTTTACTGATAAGCTCTATCTCAGACTGTACCTCGTCGTACTTCGAGGCCAAGCTTTTGAGACTTTCCAGTCTTACAGTTAGAAAATGTTTTGTACTTTGATTTATGTCAAATGAATTTACCGCGGATTGTATCCGCACTATCGCGGACTTTAATCCGCCTCTCTTTCTGGTCAGCACCTTGAGGCCTTCTTCAGACATTTTACGCACCTTTTTACTGTTGTTGGTGGTACCTCGTTGGCGACGTCCCGCAGCGTCGGCTCCTTGGTGAAGATGGTGAACAGCTGGCAGAGATGACCAGTTTGAGTAAGCACTGCAGCCGGCAGGAACTTGCTACTACGTTGTCCGAAGATGACGAGCGAAATGGCGACGCAAATCACGCCACGGTCGCATTAGCTGACGTGCTAATCCGCCCGTGATGGCCAGAAACAGATGTAAAAAATATTAAATGGAAATCCAGGTCCGGAGTGACCAAAAAATGGATGATGCGCACCGTGAGGACTAAAAAATGTTGATTAGAATCCAGGCACGGTGGACCAAAAAATGGTTGATATCCGGTCCATGTGGACCGAAACTGTTGAATGAAAATAATGATCCAGCAAGTGTGGACAAGAAGAGTCAATAAATTGGGCCCAAGTGGGCTAAATGTATGCTTCTTGAGTTAAATATTCTGTCGGCTGGTCTTCCATAGTAGTTAAAATGATATGTAATAAATGCATTGATTCTGCAGGAAGAAAATGACAAGAAGTGGACTGTATACGAATAATTTTAATATCTGAATTAGTTACATTACAGCTGTATTAATTTGAAATGAGGTTGGCTAATACTGCATGTTGCGAAGTATTATGAATTTAGATAATCATGAAGCGGGCCTAGTCGGCCATAATCGAGAATATAAGGGCCTAAAGCCTACATTTAATGTCGACACTAATTGACAGCGAAGGATTCGGCGAACCGAGCGCCGAGGAAGCTAGCTACGCACTGTGTATTATTTAATTGAGATGATAATTATGGCGCTAATTGGCCATAAGTACAAATGTGCGCCCTACGGCCTACATTAAAACGAGAATAAATGACAGCGAAAGGTGTGCTCGGCTCGGTACTACCGCCGCGAGCGTTTGATACGCACTGAGCAAAGTACAAAAACGCAAATATTGAGGCGAAGTCTAAAGCACATTAGCCAACCTAGAAAACGAAATCATCGCGCTACCGTACAGTAGTTCTGTCAACTCCTTGATGGCCTCCAAAAGGTGTATCATGGTAAGCCTCCATTATTTTTATTTGGTTATCTCTAGGAACTATAAGCCTCCTTCGGTCCTTATCGTCTATGTAGTACAGGTACCTCTGATTGTCCTACTCATATTGTTTTAAAATCTTGTCGATCTCTTTCAGATCTTCTTCCTTTTTCTGATTGGCTAATATGTCTGCTGGCGTTATATCTACTTCCGCTATAGTTACTCGACTAAGTGCGTCCGCGTTTTGATTGCACTTCCCTGGTCTGTGTATAATGTCAAAATCATACTCACTTAATTTAATAGTCCATCTGGTCAGTCTACTTCCGGGGTCCTTTAAACTAATCAACCACTTTAGCGGTCTGTGATCGGTTATTATTTTAAAATGCCTACCCCATAAATAGGGTCTAAAATGTTTAACTGCCCAGACAATGGCAAGTAGCTCTTGTTCCGTTGTCGAGTAATTCTTTTCGGCTTTGTTTAGAGTTCAGCTTGCATATGCTACTGGTTTGTCCTTTCCTACGTCCCCTTGTGACAGTATAGCCCCAAATGCTTCCTTGGATGCATAAGTGGTTAACACAAATTCTTTACTGAAATCTGGATATTGTAACAAACGCTCGCTTATTAATATCTCTTTCAAAGTGCTAAATGCTTGGTTTTGTTCCGATTTCCATTGAAATTCAACTCATCCTTAAATAGTGAATTTAGTGGCTTAGCGATTTTTGTGAAGTCTTTTATGAACCTCCTGTAATAACCTGCTAGACATAAGAAACTTTTTAATTCTTTCACATTACTTGGGGTTGGGAATTTCTTTACAGCGTCTACTTTAGAAGGATCCGGCAAAACACCGTCTTTACTCACCCCTTTCTTGGGTACAAGGACGATTGGCGCATTCCAAGGGCTAGTACTTTCTCTTATTATGCCATTCACTCTCATATCGCGTATGTGTTCTTCGACTAACGGTTTTTGTGCTTCCGGGAATCTGTACGGTCGTTGATTAATAGGTGTCTGGCTTAAGTCTACAGGAATTTCGTGTTTAACAGTATTAGTCCATGACAGATATTGATCTGGTTTCTTGAAAATACTGTATCTCGGTAAGCATTACACAATTTCAAAAGTTCACTAGTTTCTTTGTTAGTCAAATGTTCGGTAGCTATTTTTGTTTCGTTGTTACATGCTGATATATTTCCAGTTTTTACTTTATTTATTTCTAAAATTATTTCCTTACAATGTATTGTCGCTCCCAATTTATTTAATAGGTCCATCCCTATTATACCATCAACTTGTAATTGGAAATCTATAGGTACTATATGCACAGTATGTTATATTATTTCGTCGTTAATCTTAATGTGGCAGTCAGCCTCGCCTAATGAAGTTACTGTACCACTTATTCCCGCTAAATTTAATCTGTTATCCTTACCACTGTATATATCTACGTCATCATTTAAACTACTGAGCGTCAGAACCGGTGTCTACTAACATTCTACATGTTTTATTTTCTCCTTTTGCTATTTCTAATTGTAGGTACACTTTGTCATTGCTTTGTAATCTCCCAACTTCGTAACTACGGACCCACCGTTGCGAGAGGTTGACGGAAGGCGCATGTCGTTTCCCAGTATCATAGATTCTGATTTATTGTTGTAAAAAGGTTTTTGATTCTTTGTAAACTGTTTATTATATTTCTGGCGGCAGTCTCCAGCAAAATGCCTTGGTTTTCCGCAATTATAGCATGTTACAGGTTTACTATTTGTAAGTTTAACGTCTCTAGTATTCTTTCTACAATTTATCGCTTTGTGACCGAAGCTATGGCATTTATAACAGCGATCGTTATCGAATGTCTTCCGTCTGTTTAAGGCCCTGTCTTCTTCGAATTCTAATTCTAACATTAGAGCGTCTTTTACAGCATCGTTAAATGAACTGGTTTTCCTATTTAATAAGATATTTTTATACGGTTCAGATTTTTGCGTATGCGTCTTTCAGTGCTTAATTCGCCCATTTTACTGTCTATACCCGTTCTGCATAAGGCTATTATTAGCTTATGTCCTATTTTTCCTATTCTGTCCGCGAAATGTTGAATAGTTTCGTTTGCTTTCTGTTTAATGCAAATAAGTTGGTCTTCTAAAAAGGATTCGGTTTGTTGTTGTCGATTCTATTCCTTAAAAATTCTATTAATTCGTTTCACGTTTCTATATCGGATCTACGCACTGCTGCTCCTATCTCACCCTTAAGTCTAATTTTTGCAACATGTAAATAGTTATTACATTCCACAGTTTTTACGTTTTGTAAGACAAAATTTACACCATCAATATACGATTTTAAATCTGTTTTTTATCATCACCATACTCTGGTATTAGTTGTAAAGCGGTATTTAATTTTATAAGAGACATTATGGTAATTATACTCAGTACTTGAAATTACGTATTTCTCTGTGGTGTTCCACACAAACCTACTAGTTGTCACTTACTTTTGTGTGCTGCCAAATCTCAAGTCTCAAGTGAAGTCCTTCAGGTACAGGCGATGGAGATTTTTCTTTCTTCTATTCGAACAACCTTTCTTCAGGATATCTTTCAGGCGTACCCCACACCCCTGACGTCATTTATGTTCTACCTGAATGTAAAACACCGCGATCACTCACTCGAGTGGCTAAGTGAAGTAACCGTTAGAGGTACGTTTGCCTAAATAAAGAATTTAGAAATTCAAGATACTCTGAATTACTGGTTTATTGAATATAACATTATACTTTTGTAAATTAATATCAGTTTATAGTTTGAACAAATTTAATACTTCAAGAACTTACTAAGTTAAAAACAATTATTATAACTTCAAGCCAACTCAAATCACAACAATTAACACGTACAATACGGCACAAGCCACGAGCTCGAGCCAAGCAGTTCGCTGGAACTGATGGTTTTACATTGTATCCTGTCAGTTTTTATAATGTACTTGTTTGCTACTCCGATTATTAGAATAAATGAGAAAGTATCCTTTGGCAAGTCTTAGTCTTTCTAGAGTAAACAAAAATATTTTCATGAATACTTATATAAAGCGTTACGGGTGTTGTCGAATTGGTCCGATGGTTATAGGAATTTGGAGATCAACCAATTAGTGGGGTCGAACTGGTCCGACGCTAAAATATCAAACCTTTCGGCCTTGTCAAATAACTTATAACTTCTTCCTTGGATCGAAGAAGCCTTATCGTCCGCTCATATATTAAATAGTCGACAAACCTATCAACTTTGGGAGATGAGGGTTGAGTTGGCTCAAGATCTTCCACATATGCGTCTCCTACTTCCTCATGACTCAACATACGTAGCCCAAAAACCCAGTGTAACCATTTTCCAATGTCTGATGTAGAACTTTTGTACTCAGCGCTCAACCCAATTTGTTGTATCTTCCTCCACCAGGCCTGAAACAGGTCAAATCTGCACCCAATTACTTCTACTGTAGGCCAAACAGATTCAACTGCATTGTGTATTGCTTTTTCGAAGTCGGCTGTTACAGTCTTAGGTTTAAAAGTTAGGTTCATTTCTTCACATTTTTTTATCAAATGCTTAAAAAGGCTTCTATAAGTTGCTTCTTTCTTGTCAGGTAAAAGGCAAAAGACAAGCGGTATGTAATTCCCATTCTCTACACTATGTATTGTGAAAAATTGGTAAAAGTACTTAGCTGCAAAAGTAAGTGTCCCATCAATAAATATTTTATCAATTTTTACTAGATACTCCACATTACTCTTAGGACAGAAAACGATAATATTTTCAGTGGCAATATTCAGTAACAACATATCCTCACCTTTGTTAGTCTTGATCTGTAAGCTGTCAAGAGCTTCGTGGACATCGCCAGCACATTTCGGAAGAGGAGGAAGATTTTTTCTTTTAGCATAGTTCAAGTTTCTCCTTACTCGTTCGACATCATCACGAGTGATATTGTCAGCCAAGGAATCGCGAGCGGACGCAATCTCTCTTCTTATCAATTTTGCAGGAGGTTCCAGTAATGTTTCACTTGCCTTGCGTTTCACACTGTTAGACATGTAATGTCTACTTAGGTCAGGACATGGTTCATGGTTATGCACACCAACAGTATTTAATAAAATGTCACCCGCGTCATCTGTGAACAAATGCGCCGAACACCCTTTTCTTCTAGAACATCGCCACTTTTGACCGACTGTGTCTTGTCACCTTTTGAATATTTAAATCCCTCAAAAATGACTAACTTAAAGCCCCTCTCACTTAACATGGAAAACATTGTACACTTCTACTAGTACTACACTGCACTGAGACTGTCTGAGAACTGACACTGAGGCAGTTGTTGAGGGGTGGGGGGTTAGGTTAGTAACCCATTCGGAAATTCCTGCCTCTACCTGTCAACTACCCGTCGGACCAGTTCAACCGCGACCTTTCGTTATGGAACAAAAATATCTTTGGAATGTTTTGACCGTCGGACCAGTTCGGTACTACCCAGTGTTACATAAGTAGGAACTAACACAGTTTGTCCTAATCCCCCCTTACAGCTAAACACATCAATTGGTAAACAGTTACTTTCAGAATAACAACGATAATATTATAACATAAGGCTATAAATCTTCTTCTTCTTCTTCTTTAGCACTACAGCCCAACGTGAGCCCTGGCTTCCAACACCACTCTTCTCCAATGTCTCCTATCCATTGCCCTCTCAATGTAACCCCTCACATCCATTCTTACATCTTCCAGCCATCTCATCCTATGTCGCCCACTCTTTCTGTTTTTATAGACTTGCACCTTCTCAGGATTTCTCTGGCATACGCTGATCATCCGTCCGCTCTACATGACCTAACCATTGTATTCGTTGAGCCTTTATGAATTTTACAATGTTCTTACGATTCAATATCTCATGTATCTCCTGGTAATTTCTTATTCTCCATTTCCCCACCTAATAACCGTGAAAACACCTCACATCATGATCCTTCCTCTCCAAGTCTGAAAAAAAACCTTCCAGCCGTTGCGAATCGCTCCGCGGTATTGTAACACAATAACAGCTTCCATCCCTCCAAGAAGGAGGGCTCCATCCTATTTTTTCTAGCGCAAAGCTACCATGAATCAGACGCAGTTTACCCAGACACTGCAAACACTGGGCACGTCCAGCAGCTCCCCCACGATTGGATTGGATTCTCCATTCATCATCTGCCATAAACACGTCTTACAATCTTTCTTTCAAACATTCTTACTGTTTCTTGTTCCTTTTTTGTTAATGTCCATGTGTCGCCTCCATACGTAATAAACGGTCGGATAAGTGTCTTGCGCTACGACTAATTAGTTTGCTTCTCAGTAGTCTACTGTTAGCACAATATGCCCCATTTGTATACCGTCATGTACTGTCGTGTTTACCTAGGTATCTGACTGAGCTTATTAACTGCATCAAATGAATTATCCTCTATACATAAATTATATAGATTTCGTCTCCTTTCTGATGAAGAAATTAGCATAATAATTTTATATATACATTTTATACATTCTCTACGTATCAAAGTTACTGAGTAAACCAACGTGAGATAAGGAACGAGCATGTCTTGAAATAAGGATTATAAATAACCATTGAAATAAAAGGAATTAAAATATTTGTGACTTATGGGAAAAACATATGGAAAAGTGCTGATTTCAAATATTCCACCTTATTAACTGTTATTCAAATTAAAGGTAAAAGGTAATAATTTTCATATCATTAGGAATCAATTTGCACTCTTAACAGATCTTGTAAAAATGAGTCTTTCTGAAGATATTTAGAAACCCCCAGTGTTATTACCCTTTTGCACTTTAATGTTGTCCCAATAATGTTTATACCAACTTATATTTCGTCTTAAAAGTACGTTATTATTTATACAAAATCCAGCAATCAGTCTCCTTATTTTTTTTTAAATTAAAGTCAAGAAACTGCTAGTTTACCTGCGTATACACAACTTTTCAAATCATACAGATATTACAGTAGACAGGCTATGATACAGACAACCATAAAATGAGAAGCGCGTCTAGGCGAAAAAGATAAAAGTCGGTTAATAAGTTCCGCCTTCATTTCTTGGCGTGCGCATAATTTTTTGTTTGTTTTGAAGTTCGTACGTACGTAAATAAGTACGTACGTTATTGACCAAATGTTGATTTATTGCCATTAAAATAAAACACCTTGATTGTATTAATTTACAAATATTTTAATTTCTTTTATATCTACAGTTACTTATAAGCCTTATTTTAACACATGCAACTTGCTTAGAAATTGGCCTACGTTATTTGATTATGGACTGAAATTTTTAGTAGCTCTGAGGGTGGAGATTGATACCCCTTATCACCTCCCCCTAGTTATGCCACTGCTACGAAGTCCACGGTAGAAATCGAATCCACGCCAGATATTATGAACCCCCCCCATTTTGATATTTTACGGCCCGTTGGTAAGTAACAACGGAAGAATACAGTTAACTGATCATTTAGGTGGGGGGGGGGACAATTTTGAATCAGTCCGGTATTAAAAAAACGTACACTCTGCAAGGTAGGTATGTGATCTTCATCAACAACAAAGTAAAATGCGACGTTTAAGCTGTTCTACTATTTTAGCTTTTGCTACTCGCTCACATTAAGTGGCCTCCTTTATTTCCCGGCTTTTTAAAATAATCCACCTCACGAAAATTTTATTTTCCGTATGTCGTTGACCAGTTGGGTGGTCATTTCTGATGTTAAACCGTTTGACAACGAACATGTTTTTGCAATTACTTTGGTCTGAGTTTCAGAAACAGTCTTTGTATGAAAACGACTGCCAATTCTTGTTGTAGAAATATCGTAATTTTTAATTTCTAAAGACTGACTAGGAGTCTCTCTTTAGAATACTGTACTGAATAATCTGATTATCTTTGTCTGTAGTTCACACATAGAAATTTGGGCAACGGACTAGTAGATGTGACTATCATTCTTAGGCAACCAGGGGTTTAACGCCATTAAGGAACCCAGAGCGTGCGAGCCACTTCCCCTCTCAGAACTACCCTCCTACAGGACCAGCCCACTCTCACTTTCTTCGGGGTACTCCTCGTAATACGACACGACCGCCTCCTATTGACGTCGGATTCTTCTTTCTCATCCCGGGCTCGCTTCCCATCGGGATGCAGAGTGCATTTTGAATTCTACGAAAAAGCACAATAAGTGCTTACACAGTTTAATATTATTTTTCATTTTTCATTTCAAGTGTAGTAATCTATAGGCATTGTATAGTACGTAATTCTTGCGCTGTCGTTATGTATATTAATTACGTATTGTCGTAAAAAGATTTATAAATTATACAACATTCCGTGTGTTAATAATTTTTAATTTGATTTTAATTATAATAATTATTGCTGTTTATAATAATTTATCATTAATTATAGTGACGGCGATAATAATTATTAAAAATAATCATGTATTATTAATATCATCCGAAAATGGTATTGCTGCAGAAATGACGTCACCTGGTGTGTGCGTGCAGACGGCAAATGCGCTCCCATTGGGGCCTACACACGCGGAAACAACTTATGCATTACTTTGCGCACTGACTGGAAATTTGCCAACACCGATCTGCAACTGTGACGTCATAAATATTCGGGTCAACGTTCGTAAATCGTCTAAGCAGTTTTTCAAACAATCAATGTTCGTGATATACGTTTGTGTAATCAAGCGATGTTAAGTCTACGCAGTGGCGAACAAATGGGGGCCCCATGTGCCCTTTCAACTTGGGAGGGGCGTACAAGTTCCTACAAAGTTTTACTACAATCCTTTCACCTCAATTTAAATATTCTGAAACTGATAACTGGTTGTTCGCTTTGGAGAACGGGTTACTTGTAACGAGGAAGTAATTACGAATGGATTTAATATTGTACAATCAAAATTTTTGATTGTTCATGGAAGTCTCCGATAATAATTTAGTACCGGCAGTAGAAAATCTCAAATTTGTAGATGGTGACTTTGATAATGAACATATGGTTGAAGAAGTAAAAAGATTCCCAGATAATAAAAAGTTCGTAGATTAAAAAAAATCTTACATCAAAAATGTAAAAAACAGTGCAGGACGCTTTAAAACGCCGTCTTTGATTATATACACACAAAAATTAAGCTTGAGAGAAAAAACAAAAACCAATTATATGATTTTATCTCAACAGGTCTATGGAATAAGGTTTTATAAAATCGTAGCGGCGAAAGGGTAATATCTCTTACGTTGTCTTGATTATATTGTATATATAATATATAAACACCACACAACACAACCAAACAACATACTCAACGATCAATTACAATATAAATCACATACACTTTTTGACACAATTATACAGAAAACAAACAATAAATTGAATCCCCGCGCCAATCCCCTTCCGCCACACACCACCCCCACTTCACCTTCCACACAACCGTTACAAAATGCTGGCAGTCTGTTACCAAAGCTGAAGAAGGCGGATACTAAGCCGAAACGCGTCCGATAAAATAATAAGTTTTTCACATGAAAAAAGTTCATTTTTAGTTAAATCTCTTACGTGTTGGATCCCCCCCCCCGCGTAAATCAACTCCTATTTTATACTGATTCACGAGTCCCGTATCGCGTTATCTTCAGTCTCAATACGCAATGCAAAATATTTACAAATATACATAAAGCGCTAAATAAAAAACAGCTGAACAACAATAACTATGAATATAAATTGGACAAACCACGGAAATAATAATCACATTTTTTTTAATATTTCGAGCACGCCGGCACGAAATTTGTAGTTTATCAAAATTATTCAGTTTCTTTACCAGTTTACCACATCATCGACTGTAACGATACCGACCTTGACACTACGTAACCACCACATCGCCGGCTGTGACAACACAGGAACCCCCGGCTGCGACGAATACCGACTGGAAGAGGGACGTTGGACCCCAGGCGCCTCCAGAGGATTCTAGTACAGAAGTCTGGTGGCCTCTGCAGAGTCGCGAAGACGGAGGACCCGGGCGCCTACGAAGGGCTCCTGGACGGCAATCCCCTCCCCGAAATCCAGCGATGTACGACGTACGGGAGGGGATTACAACACCGACCTTGACACTACATAACCACCACATCTCCGGCTGTGACAACACAGGAACCCCCGACTGCAACGAATACCGACCGGAAGAGGGACGTTGGACCGCAGGCGCCTCCAGAGGATTCTAGTAGAGAAGTCTGGTGGCCTCTGCAGAATCGCGAAGACGGAGGACCCTGGGCGCCTACGAAGGGCTTCCGGACGGCAATCCCTCCCCGAAATCTAGCGATGTACGACGTACGGGAGGGGATTACACCACCGGCCTTGACACTACATAACCATCACATCGCCGGCTGTGACAACACAGGAACCCCCGGCTGCGACGAATACCGACTGGAAGAGGGACGTTGGACCCCAGGCGCCTCCAGAGGATTCTAGTACAGAAGTCTGGTGGCCTCTGCAGAGTCGCGAAGACGGAGGACCCGGGCGCCTACGAAGGGCTCCTGGACGGCAATCCCCTCCCCGAAATCCAGCGATGTACGACGTACGGGAGGGGATTACAACACCGACCTTGACACTACATAACCACCACATCTCCGGCTGTGACAACACAGGAACCCCCGACTGCAACGAATACCGACCGGAAGAGGGACGTTGGACCGCAGGCGCCTCCAGAGGATTCTAGTAGAGAAGTCTGGTGGCCTCTGCAGAATCGCGAAGACGGAGGACCCTGGGCGCCTACGAAGGGCTTCCGGACGGCAATCCCTCCCCGAAATCTAGCGATGTACGACGTACGGGAGGGGATTACACCACCGGCCTTGACACTACATAACCATCACATCGCCGGCTGTGACAACACAGGAACCCCCGGCTGCGACGAATACCGACTGGAAGAGGGACGTTGGACCCCAGGCGCCTCCAGAGGATTCTAGTACAGAAGTCTGGTGGCCTCTGCAGAGTCGCGAAGACGGAGGACCCGGGCGCCTACGAAGGGCTCCTGGACGGCAATCCCCTCCCCGAAATCTAGCGATGTACGACGTACGGGAGGGGATTACAACACCGACCTTGACACTACATAACCACCACATCTCCGGCTGTGACAACACAGGAACCCCCGGCTGCAACGAATACCGACCGGAAGAGGGACGTTGGACCCCAGGCGCCTCCAGAGGATTCTAGTACAGAAGTCTGGTGGCCTCTGCAGAGTCGCGAAGACGGAGGACCCGGGCGCCTACGAAGGGCTCCTGGACGGCAATCCCCTCCCCGAAATCTAGCGATGTACGACGTACGGGAGGGGATTACAACACCGACCTTGACACTACATAACTACCACATCTCCGGCTGTGACAACACAGGAACCCCCGGCTGCAACGAATACCGACCGGAAGAGGGACGTTGGACCGCAGGCGCCTCCAGAGGATTCTAGTAGAGAAGTCTGGTGGCCTCTGCAGAATCGCGAAGACAGAGGACCCTGGGCGCCTACGAAGGGCTTCCGGACGGCAATCCCCTCCCCGAAATCTAGCGATGTACGACGTACGGGAGGGGATTACACCACCGGCCTTGACATTACACTCCACCACTTCGGTTTCCGGATGTGACGAAAAATAACAGAACCGGACTTGTACTTCACCTATCAATAATACGTTCAATACTTTAAACAGTACAATACTATACTATCAAACAATAAACTATTTGAATAAACCGAAGGGTGTGTTATCAAAATATTAATTCTTTGTACTAGTGGAATAACTCTGAATTTTCCATTGAATGTGTCTCATAAATATTATTTCATTAAATGTCGTTTTATTGTGTTTCAGGCTGTGAGAATGCTGGCGCCATCAGACTTTGACGAAACTACGAGTATCAACTATCTGTGGAAGAATCAATAAAACAACACCATTATTTTTATTTGTTGTCTTAATTAGAAGTTCAAGTTCAAAAACAAAAAAATAAACAAAATTCACAGTGCTGTTAATTTATTTATATTTTTTAGGAACCCATAAATCCATCCAGCAGATAGGGAGTATGTAACAAAAAATGTTATTAATATTGCGAGCGTGGATTTAATTTGGAGAGAGGATAATTAACAATGTATGGTGTAATCTGAGGTCTGACAGCTCTGAAATTAAAAAAAAAGAGTAGAAATAATGTTATGATCAGACAACTATGGTAGAGATTACAGTTTTTGAACTTGAATCACTTTAACACACAAGTCATGATAACCGATCATCGCAGTTATAATTCAGACAAGAAATCAGGTTCAGTCAATGTCAGTCAGGACAGGATACGTAAAGATGTAAACAAATTTATATACAGTAGGCCTATTTGCATTCACTAATCTCTTACAACCGAATTTGCGCTGTGTAATTAAAATAATATTAGCTAAAGCCTGAATAGCAACAATAAAGTATCTAATTAGTGCAGAATCGGTAGACGGATTTATGCAAACCGGAATACTGCACATAATAGAAGACAAAGTAAAGACATAATGGATAACGGACGGCTCAGAATATTTAAATAACTCTGTTCAATTTCAAAAGCAGACAAAGCTGACCAAAATGGTGACGCTATAGTGGCCATTGAAACATTCAATTTTATGAAGATTTTTGAAGTAATAAAGATTTAACTTGGAATAAAAGAGAAAGTTGTCATATAATAAAAGTGTACATGCAAACAACAAGTGCTTTGGATATAGGCCTAATAATTAAAGAAATACTAAGCACTTTAGAAGATTTATTCATAAAAAATATATAAAACAAATTTTGTTAATCGTGATGCGTGAATTTAGTATAAAGGAAGAAGAGATATCCAGCCGGCAGGAATTGTATATGACTACGTGATAACCTCATCATGGCATACCGCGTTTCATGGTTCTAGATTTTCAGAAGCACAGACGGTATAGATGATTTTCATATCAACAGATTGTACGTCGGACAGTGGATATTTCTGTGAAGTCATTAAAATATAAACTCGCAGATTATAGCATTTAATGTACTTTACACCATATTCTGAAAATCTAGGAGATCATTAACGGAAAGAATACTTGCTGAAACAAATAGACGAAGAAGGAAGACGTCTCCAGCGTACGGAATCTCTCAGAGATTTGTGAAGAAGACAAACGGGAGAACAATTTTTTCAAGTCTATGCTCACTTTTCCGCCGCCCTCCTGGGTATGCCGCCCGGGGCGGCTGCCCCCTTGGTCCCCCTAGCTACACCTCTGGTCCTACTTGTCTGTACAAAAAAAACGTAACTTAATTGTTCAGTGAATAAAGCTTTAATTGTTCAAGTTATATACGTCTTTTTTTCTGTCTCGTTAAAATCTATAAGTAACGAGTAAAATATTTACGTACGTATTACTGAAACCTATAAAATATTCACGCATATAAAAACATCGTACATGGGGCTTAAAATGGAACTCTCGCCTCGCCCCCAAAAAGAAACGCGCTAGCTTCTGTCCGACAGTAGGTCTACATAGAACGATGCATGTTGTCAATGACCATTCGGCACCACAGGAAACCGACTCACGCTGCAATGTTGTACACCATGTTTCGATACACCGTCGCACCGTTTCGTTGCCAACGAACTACAAACAGTTCGGTGGAGCTGTAGCTACCCGCGCGGTGTAATGGCGACGCTGTTACATATACTTTCTTTGTAGATTCCACCTTGGCTAACACCCATAAGCGCAAGTTTCAGTCTCTCCTGAACCGAAGACTGCGCTGTGGGCGTGTAAAGACCATTATTTGACTTCGAACCAGACTATCCGAGAATCACTTCGTGCCGGTTCCCTGAACGCCACTATCCTGACACTTTCCAGAAGTTCTACCTCCGCTGTGCCCGCTTTGAGGGCAATCCCGTAATCAGCGTCCTCGGTGGCAACCCACCTGTGCGAGGTGAATCTTGGACCCGGCCTCGGCCAATCCCACGGCCGGTAGCAGTGCATCGTGGTCCCTGCGGCAGAAGCCCTATAAGAAGCTCGGGACGAGGCACAACAGCGTGTAACGGACGGCCTCGCACAACCCCATCTGCAATATCATATCCTGTAGCCGATACAGTCACACGTACAACCCTGATAAAAACATATTGTAATCATTTCGCAAATAGATAACTGGATAAGACATGAAGCAATTTTGTCACCGCCTCTTATCCACTTCAACTGTATCATGTCACGTATAGCAGCATGTGCTATCTTGAACGGACTAACTCTACGTCGAATTTTGTCTTTTACAACAAACAATACATATTCGATTATAGAGGCCAAATCTACAAAACCTACTGAAGATCAAATACGATAAGTTTATTTGTGGGGTCAAGAAGAGACTTGATCAGTCTTCATTCATCTGCTTACGTGCAAAATCTTGTTCTGTTCAAATTATTTGATGATCGCATTTTTGTTTACAGGTTTACTATATTATTTCATTTCAAGTTTGTATGTGTTACAAACAAGTACTATGTATCAACGTGCGCCTTTTTAAATTGTACCACCAGCTTTGAAATACAACATTAAAAATGTAGACATTATATTTTTATTTATTTAAGCGACTTGGCAAACAATGTCTAAACTACCCCAACGTGAATAATAATATCTTCCTGTTTTTTATACTTCGCACTGTGTTGAAAAATGTACTCTCTTCAGGCTACTCAGGATACGTCATAGTTTTGTCTAACCACGGTTGCCTCAAACTGAATATCATGATTTTATCAAAGCTAATAGCTACGTTAATATTATAAATTAATAGACGATGTTTTATCCAGGGACAGAAATGATTGCACGAAAATACTATACCAGCACCAAAATTTAAAAATTGACTTGTCTGACCACATCACGTCCCACTTTTTTGACGCAGATTCGAAAACGCAGACGTTTCCGTACAAAAGTGTACATTGCCTTCAGACTGCAGTTTGCAGGACCACCAGTGATGACCTCATTCCGTGCGGCGTCAGACGTCTAGCCCCGCAGACTACGTCACAGTATATCTCTGTGTACAGATATATTACTCTACAACTAGGAAACAATTCGTGTTCTCAATAAAACTAGGCTGTACAAAGTCGGTCAGTCATCTGGATTTCGTGTTCGAATGTCGTGCAATAACGACATCGGTACTGGATCAATACCGATACAGAAGGCCTTGCACCAAAACTGGAAAACTTTATTTAACGTTCGAATACTAGCCTAATAAATATCCTTTCGTCAATAAAGAGAAACAATGTGTCTGTACATTTATGTTTCACATGAACTCATACACATTTTGCTTACTGGGCTTTAATCTGTAGGCCTAACGATAAACCTTGTTTTGTAGCTTATTCAATAGAGTACGGAACCGTTAAACCCTTTTGGTTTGGAAGCTATTACTTACCTGATTCTATAAACCCTTTTGGTTTGGAAGCTATTACTTACCTGATTCTATCATTTCCGTACCACTAACAAATGTTTCAACGAATTATTTAATTGTTTAAAAAAAACGTCATTAGTTCGCCGTGTACAATAGCTACATGATGTCTTAATTCAAGTCAAATTTTTCTAACATGTAGGCCTACGTTAGTTACATCAGTTTCCTCAGAATTAGCATACATTTTCTACAAATCTTACTTAACGCGCGACCTTTTACAGCTCACAGAAATTTTATTTCAGCTGACGTAATTTGTTTTTTATCTTTCTTTGAAAGTACGCACATCTCATTCCCGTACAATGCCACTGATAGCGCCATTGTATCTCCTACGGCACACAGACAGAATACGATTCCACGTCAACAGACAGAATACGTAGGCCTAACCCAGACACGAGATAAAATTGCGAATTTTCAGTTTGTACAATAAAATTACTGGATTCAAAATCAATTGGTACAACCGTTTGGGAAGAACGCAGCAAGAGTGTCTTCCCCGAATCGCCCTGAATATCAAGCCCAGAGGTCAACACGAAGTGCTGGACGTCCGAGGACAAGCAGGGTTTTTCAGTAACAGGTGGTGCAGCCTAAGCCAAGAAGTGGAGAACAAGGAGACGAAAAATTTTACTTAAATTTGTCTTTGCTTATTAGTAACTTATCAAAATTATGTACATCAAACACAAAAAGAATTGTTTTCTGACTCAAAGTTTCTCCATTTTTGAGCAATTTTCTTGAATGCTTGATACAGTACTTGAAACCTGATACAGCTCTGCGACCCTGGTTTGTCGAATATTTCAGGTGAAACAGCATACGGAAACTAATTTTCCCCACAATTTGTCCACCAGGAATTTTTAGGAACATTACTTTACCTTCAGAACACAAACATGAAGAAATATTTCAATAGGCCATAACTTGAGAACAAACCATTTCTGGACCTATGTTTACACGACTTTTTTCCTTATTTTTAGCTCTAGAATCACCTCGTCAGTAGTGACCTTTCCTTCTGGAACACCTGTATATTCAGAGGTGTGTGTGTGTGTGTGTGTGTGTGTGTGTGTGTGTGTGTGTGTGACAGACAGACAGACAGACAGACAATTTCCAAACGGTCGAGTCAGCACTACGAACTCCCTTAACTCGTTCAATTCTATATACTGTACATATTTTGTTTTCGTGTAATTTCCTGTTAAATTTAATTTCCTATAAAGTTTACGATGACCAAAAACCCTAAACGCTGATACGCCATACAGAGTCGTAACGATTTTACTTTGTCGCAAACTAATAAGGAATTGCGTGTCAAAAAAAACTTCAACACTGATGTAATGTTTGCTGTACCAGTGTTATTTTATTCGTGAAAAAAGCAGACAATTGTTCAGGGAAAAAGAAATAATCAACTCTTGGCGACTTGTGATGTAGTAAAGTCAATTGCAAATTGTTTGTTTCGAAACAACAGCCACCTGCCGTGCGTCAATTAACCGTTAACAACTTCAACAAACCAATCTACCGAACAGCAGTAAGAACCAATATTTGCGTGATCGATAGATACGGTCCCAAGGCGCCGCCGCCACCGCCGTACCAATCATTTCAAACGCTGTAAACGGTTTTTATTTACGTAATGTCATGTTTACAAAGATGAAATTGTTCTGTCCTAGTTTACTTAGCGTATCGTTGACTTCGTCGACTGGCAGCCAGTTCCGAAACTTTCAAAACGAGGACAGATCAATGTACGAATAAAATCACAACCGTCCCTTAATGCGACTTCATCTGTGATGGAAACTGAACAAAACTAAACCTATAATTATAAGTATAACACTACCGACTCGGAACACAAAGTTTTTTATTGGTAAAAATGTAAAAGTTTTACCTTATAGCCTGACCGGCTTTCGCTTTTAAAAAGCTTCGTCAGCGGCTGCCACTGGGAGCGCTGTCCGTCTTGTTCTTGGCGACGGCGCCGTCTTTTGAAGGATCGATGTTGTTTGTGTGGGGTGTATATCTTCGAATAACATGTGTGATTTGAATTGTGTCTATTCATTTAGGATGTCGTCTTTATGTGTGTTTGTATATTTCCAATTGTTCAAGAGTGTCTAGTTTTCGGCCTTTTGTGTGTACGTGAAGAATGTCCATGTTTGTGTCGATATTTGTGTATGTGTGGTTTGCTTCAATGAGGTGGTTTGCAAAGGTGGATTCGGTACTGGAGTGTAGTGCCTTTGTGTGTTCAATGTATCTCTGTTCGAAGCTACGTCCTGTCTGGCCTATGTAGAATTTGTGGCAATCTGAGCAATTTAGTTTGTAAACACCAGGTAGATCGAATTCGTTTTGTTTTGAGTATGTGTTTTGATAGTGTGTGTTCTGTTTTGTTTGTAGTTTTGCATGCGATTCTGTATCCTGAACAAGACGGACAGCGCTCCCAGTGGCAGCCTCTGACGAAGCTTATAATAAGCGAAAACTGGTTCAGGCTATAAGGTAAAACTTTTACGTTTTTACCAATAAAATCTTTGAGTTCCGAGCCGGTAGTGATATACTTATAATTAGTTAATCAACGGACACGGCATGGACAACAAAATCTAAGAATTAAACCTATAAATGTCTCCTCTATGTCAGTGAAGCACAGTGTCTCATCACACAATACAACAATACACGCTCTTCCTTATTTTTTACAGCGTCAGCGATTGCTTGTTATTTCGAAAGTGGTGTAAAGTGCCCGCGGATGAAGACCAACCTCATGCCCAACTACGATCCGTCTTCTCGCTATAGAGGACCGGCAAATCCAACTTCAGTCGTAAGCTACGTTGTAATTCGCGATCGCCGTTATAACTGATGGCGTTTCCGACTACAGCAAACTTGCTGCGTTTACCGGGAAGAGGCGCTGTTTTCCACTGTTGCACCCTGGGAACAATCGTTTACCAAATCGAGGTCCGAGTACTTGGACGAGGCTTTTGCAGCCACACTCCACTCCCAATTCGCCCAACGAGTCGGACTGCGAAGTGCAGGCAGATGGCGGCATTGAGGAATACGTCGGCCGTCGTATTACCACCGAATCCGAACTCAGTTCAGCGGAAGAGGTTCCAAAAAGTGTTCAGCACTTCCACCCTAAAAACTCCCACATTGGGACCGCGTTATGAACGCCACCCTACAGACTTCCGGACAAGGGGGTTCGCTTTCTGGTCAACCAGTTTAACGTCTGTTATCGGCTCATCTCCCTCCTCTCAAGGAGCGCCGTCGTGTAATATAACGTCATTCGACTTTCTGGTCCCCGGGCAATTCTCGTTTCGCATAGGACTTTCCTCAGCCCAACAGGCGATCTGACTTGTTGAGACCATCGCAACGCTGGTTGCTCGCGCGAAAAGATTATTTCCGTCTTTATGGACGTAGAAGAAGCCTTCGACCGTCTGCAAGGTCTATTACACAAACTCAGAAAATTCCTGCTTACGTTCATCTGATCGATGTACAGCTAAGGCACAAGACTTCACGTGAGAGCAAACAGCGCTCCCTCCCATCAGTGAGTCATCAACGCTGACTTATCTCAGAACTGCGTTCTAGGACCTCTGTTTTTCTCGGTTCACGGTTACGACGTGCTCAAACTACAAGTTCGGTTGATCTCGTGTTTACGACAGAATATGACCCTAGTCTGGATGCAGGTCAGCTGGTCGCTAATATTGATTGGGAGTATGCATGGACAAGAGCACAGCTGTAATAGTCTCCACACGACTGTAAATACTCGATATACGACTTCCGTGGTTTAGCAATAAGAAGTACCTCTTTCTTCATCTCGACAGACATCTCGCGTGTCGGACACTCTCTGCCAAACGGCTTATCAGTTATAGCAGCCTATTGACTGCAGCAACATCATAACGCGCCCCATCATACGTAACACCGATGGTCTCCAGACACCCTCCCCGTCTGTCGCTACTTGGCCCGAGGCTTCCAAGATTCACTGTATCACCTACAACCAGACGTTCTCTGAAAGCGACTATAAAGTTCTACACACACTATACCCGTCTACAGGCCAAAACCTCTCATTACCGCACTCTATCGAAACTCATCTGTACCAGACGACTGCTGAACCCGACTTAGTGAACTCTATCTAACAGTGATTTGAATTCAATCTGATTGAATTCAATCTGGTTGACTTCACGGTGTGTCTGTTTTTCCCAATACGACACAATCGCATACACAGATACTGCATTTCAGAATGAGACAAAATCACCCATTCCCAAACGCCCATATAGTTTGGGAATATATAGTATATAGTACAAAATACATATATACAGGTGTACATGTGACTGTGGTTTTTGATTTAAGCTACGTGGTAACTACACGACAGCCCAATACAGTACCTATACAGACTGTCGCACCGCTTTCCGCGTCGTAATTCGTTATTAATATTAATTAGTTTAAAGCTATTCCCGGGGACACAGCGTATAATTAAACGCCTCTATGACGACAGCGTGTTCACGAATATTATACTGTCCGTAGGCGTCCAGATGTGAAGGCCGTTACAACATTCTTGCGAACTAAATCAATGGATCGGCTCGTATGGTAATCTCTGTTTACACTGTACAACTATGTGGCTTAAATACCCGATACCTGCTTTGACAAAACGTGATATTACAAAAATATCGGTATGAAGAGCCATACATCGACTTCCATATTCTAAGATTTATATTTAAAATCATATTCAAAATGAAACATGTCCATAGAAACTACTTCTTTCTTCAGCCTTAACCACAGTACTGTTGTCATTAACGTATACCACCTCACGTTAGCGCACTCGATTTTCACTGATGATGGCAGTCGATAGCACTGCCGAAACGTCTGGCTTTGCAGAAAACATTGGACCACGGCCAAACATCCTGGGGAAGAATATTAACAACAAACTACTTCTTTGTTGCCGATAACATAATACACATATAAAAATCGGTATGGAGAACCATACATGACTTCCATGTCCTAAAATTTATATTTAAAATCATTTAAATATTAATTAAATAAGTGGATGCTTGAGTTCTGAAGAAATTACGTATCAGCTAAAATGGTACCACCATGTCAGGTGGATTAAGACTATCCTCAACCTTCGTGAGGAAGGACTGTACTTTTGGATAAAATGTCTGTAGGTCGAACGAAGAGATAGCTAAAGGTAGCTGCGATCTGATTCCTGTAATGAAATTGGACTCTCGCTGCGAGGGGCCGAGGGATGTCTTATCAAAGTCTTTCCTATCAATACTATACTAGTCATTTTTCTTTTTTAAAATCGAGTCTTGATTTCTTTCTTTCCATTTGTCTTCTGATTTCCTGAACGACTATTCTGTTCACCCGTATAATTACAAATTTCTCAGCAAAACATAATTTCTTCCTTAATACGTTTGTGTCTCCTGTTTAACACCCACCATTCTGATCCATGTCATAGTCATAACGCTATATTCCACACAATCTAGTAAATAACTAGCCATCAGGGAGGTCAAAATATTTTCAAGGAGGGGCAAACAATTTTCCAAAGGAGAAAAATATTTATATATTTTTCATACATACACACATGCACATATTAGTTTATAATTCTCATATCATAATAGAAATACGTACACAGATTGTATTAATTGCTTTAATACAACAACACTGCCCAGCGATCCACAGGAAGCAAATCGATGTCCATCTTTTCGGCTTGCACGCGTTGTGTTGGTGTGGGTTTCGGCACTTTCCATTTAAAAAGCGTGCAAACATAAGAATATAAACATGAGTGAGGCCAGAAATAACGCGAATTTTGTATGTGTGTGTCCTGCCGGCATTTTTATTGCGGTAATCACAATAATAAAACTTTGGAAAAGTAAACATTACATAATTGAGATATGCTTGCCTGCCAGGAACGATATATTTTCACTCATACGTGATTTAAATTAAAATGAAAAA
The DNA here is from genome assembly GCA_034769895.1 of Magicicada septendecula. Lineage (NCBI taxonomy): Eukaryota > Metazoa > Arthropoda > Insecta > Hemiptera > Cicadidae > Magicicada > Magicicada septendecula. The sequence goes on along the minus strand of CM068371.1, from coordinate 61,431,073 downwards.
TACAGAATTTTGTTAAAGTGAAATGAAATGTTTCCATAGAAACTACTTCTTTGTTGTCAATAACGTTGTACACATATAAAACTTATAAAAATTTACCTCCTCCATCATCATCTACCATTTTAATTTATAAAAAAAAATTCCCCCTCCCCCCTTCATCAACCCTTTTCAATCAGAATCTGCCGTTATCTCGAACACGATTTTTTTCGCCATGACCATACTTCCATTTCCTTATGGAACATGGAAGTAAAAATTATCCCCTCCCCCTTCAACTATAATTTTCATTTATATAAAATTACCCTCACCCCCTTTAGCTACCCTTTTCATTTATAGATATTTCATCTACCTTTCTACAGTGGAGTATTATGACCTTCTTTTCAGGATACTTTATTTATCAAAATTAAGTACTTTACTCTTATTAAAACATAAAACGTTGCAGGTAAACTACCCCTTCCCCTTAACCGATCTTCACCAAAATCAATAGGCGTTGAGTCCTCTACAATTCAGGGAAGCGTGCAAAAAATGATTTGATTCTGTTTGAATTTGCGGCAGTTATCGTTCGCCATAGAAAACATTCTACACACAGACACGCGCGCGCGCACACACGCACACACACACAATTACTTTTTTTCATGTTTTGAGGGTACTACAATCAGAATCAGCCCTTATATCGAACACGATTTTTTTCGCCATCACCATACTTCCATTTCCTTATTGAACATGGAAATAAAAAGTAAAAGGGAAATTTTCCGTCAAGGTACTGAACACTCGGAATAAGTTCTCGTGGGAACACATATACGTCATCAGGCTTAGTTTTACACGTGTAGTAATCTTGGCCTCAAAACTCTTACCTATTCTTACATTCTTATCAACCAATCACCAATTACTATGGTAATGAGGCAAAGTCCAGGAAAGCGTTGATAAATAAAGGGACAGAATAACAGGAGACTTTCCAAGATGTTGGAAGAAAAAATTACGCTAAAGTTACCGTACGGGTGTTAGCATCCTGGACAGGGCACAAAAGACTGTTTTACATTACAGAGAAAACGAGGAAGGTATTTTATAAAATATTACATATGCTAATCAAATGTGGAAATTATGAGTATTCTAAACTTATTATGAAAAATACTTTTTATTTTTAGTATTTTCTTTTTTTTCTTCCCTCTTCCAGGATTAGGCTACAAGCCAGTTCCTGATCGTTCCCACCACTGGGTTCTACAAGCGACAACCTCCTCAAAGCATGCCGTTTCCACATATTCTCGGCCTCTTCTGTTAACTCCTATCACCGAGCATGTTCGCTATTCATTCCTTATGTCGTGATCTCTCACTCCGGTGTGCGCATCACGCCCACCACAGTTCCACTGATTCTACTCGAATCACACATATCCATACCATAAAGCAACGCAATTAAAGCTGACTAGTATGCAGAACTCGCTCACTATTTTGAAAGTATATTTATTACTACATACATTTAGATATTAGATAATTTTCAAATTATGGGAGGAATTACAAAAAAAATCCCTATTTCTCTACTACCTTTTTAGTAACATAACAATTGTAGAGCACACAAACATACGATAAACATATGCCTTGGGTCCCAAAATTTTTAAATGTCCAAAACTTAACACTACATTCTTAATAATAATGGCTCCCATTTGTACCATCGAGCCAGCTTATGAGTCAGGCAGGGTAGGCTGCCTTATGCGAACCGTACGGCATACAAGGAAGGCAGTGTGGCCAGCACTATACGCTTCAGCCGTCCATTATTATCCCCAGGATGTTATCCCAGGTACTCATTTTCAAGAGGCTGAGTCCACCTGGGGGCTGAAAAACGCACCTTGATTTTATGGTGTGGGCCCGGGAATCGAACCCGGGACCTCTAGATTAGTAGCCAGGTCCCTACACTACATTTATAGACAGTTAAAATTCTCTTCAATGTGATACCCCACACGAAATTTTGCGATTTTATCAGTTTTCAGCCACTTTTTACACTCTAACGTCCAAAAATTTTGAAATTTTCAAAAACAAACACTATTTTAAGAATGTGGTTTAAATTCCTTTTAATCTGATATCCCACATGAAATTATGCGATTTCTTCAGTTTTGACAACCACATTTTTGCCTCCAACCCCCCTTTTTTTGGAGGGATCACTCGAAGACAACAGGTTTCTGTAGGGGTAAAGTATGGACACGGACGCCAAGTTTTATGAAAATCGGTTTACGCGCTCCAAAGTTATCGTGAGATATGCCCCAAACAGACAGGCAGACGGACAAATACCAACGGTCGAGTCAACACTGAGACTCGCTTCACTCGTCAAATAAGACTCCAAAGTTTATAGATAGTTTACACGTCTTAAGTGGTCCAGTCAAGCGATTTAAATACACTAATTAAAATAAAAACTTCTTGTAGCCCAGCCGAATTTTCATTTTATTTGAAAAATCTAAAACCTCCATCATCTACAATTTTCAAACTTCATCTGTAGCCGCTTGTTCCGAGAATTCTAGAATTCCTCTAGAATTTGTCCTCAACCATCCCTTCTAGCAGCAAACAAACTCTCCCCGAAAAATGTTGTATAATTAACTGCCCAAAACAAGAATGCATTTCGAATCACTTCATTCCTTCTCAAACATATCGCCTACCACTAACTTTTACATCTATGACGTCAGAATGGTTTTATTCGAGTGGTCACGAAGACGATTCCAGAAGACCCACTCGAAAAACGTGTCTGTTTAATACAAACCTTCTTACACTCTTGTATGTTACAAGTCCGAGCACGCGTGGCGTATACGTTTATTGCGGGAAAACAACAGTGTATAAAACTACAGAGGAAAATTCAATTGGAAAGGGTATCCTGGGTTAAGAGGGGCCAAATGCCCTTAATCACGGATTTCGAAATAAACTAAACAGAGGTGGATAGTCCATTTAATCTCTAAACAATGGGTTTTACTTTTTTTCAATTCGACAATTAGTTATAAAACTACAAGTGAATAACTGGTTCCGCGCCGTCTGAAATTTGAGCGATCTAGCTTCGCCTTCGCTCTCCCAGCGAAAAAATGTACTTAAGCTTCAATAATTTTTCAAGAAAACTTTTCAATTTTGTAAAAAAACTATAAGGACATTTTTATCTGAAGTTTTTCTACTTTACGCTCGTATTTTTTACTTTCACAATACACGAATCGTTTAAAAGTTACAATTAAAAACCCGATTTTCCGAAACTTCGGGGTTGTTTTGGGGTGGTTTGATACTGTTCTAAGGGGTGCAGAGTTTCGTAAAATAAGTTCTATATGTAAATATTTGATTAAAAAAGGTCTAAACATAATTAATGCGGTCCAAGTCACTGTATGATAATTATATAATTTACCTTATAATTTCCGTCAAGTGACGTCTCGCGTAATATGTGCTGGGTTACGCGTTTCAGGCCATATGACCCATCTTCAGACCTTCACTCCAAAGGAGCTCGTTATATAATAAAATCCATATTAAGACAAACACATAATAAATAAATACATAAAATACAATAAATGAACATATTATAAACGTACTATTAACCGACACGGTGCACCGCGTGTAGCATGTTAAGACTGTGTCGATGGGCACTTTAAGTGTTAAGTGTTCGCAAAAAATGAGTAAAAATAGCTAAAAATTTAAAAACGTGTTTTTGACCAGGAACCACCATTACAAAAAATCTGAAAAAATTCACGAAGTTGAATTACTTACAGTTTCACAAAATCACAAAAAGAAAACTTTTGTTACATGGGCTATTTTCAGATTTTTTTTATTTTAAAGATTCTCGAATTTTTTAAGGGACTAAATAAGGGCACGGACCTTTAAAATATTCACATAAAAGGTCTTCTAATCAAGTATGTACCTGATTTTTTCAAAATTTTTTCATGGACTAGAACGGGAGGAAAAAACTAAAATACGAAAAAATGGGTTTTTCATCCCCTGGGGGTGAGAGGAGGAAGAATCCGAGATATGGACTATGGGTCCTTGACCTTCTTTTTAGGCTCAAGAAACAGTATTATATAGTTTATTTCGAAATCCATGATTAAGGGCATTTGACCCCTTTTAACCCAGGATACCCTTTAGACTATGCAATAAATCAACAACATAATTAAGTACAGGTATTATGCATGAATTAATAAAATAAATAAAGTTTTCTCTGCGTGCGTGCGTGTGTGCGCGCGCGCGCGGGGGAGAGGGAGAGAAACATGTTATTTCAGGTTATATTGCTATTTACAAAATCTTTATTGCGCATTTTTAACGGTACACGATTTTACAAAGAAGTAGCACGCAAATGTAAAAAACGAAACTCAATAGTCGGGCAAGTAGGCATCTACTTGGTTACGCAACACTTGATCGCAAAAACTCGTATGCAGTAAAAAAATTCAAAGAAGGGAAAATGAATAGATTTATTGCTTTCAATTCATTTAAGAGAAGTGAGGGAACGTAACAATCAAGAAATTCGTCAAACCTCCACAGCTCATTGAAATCTATTGAAGAGAACCGATAACAACGCGCGTGCACGGAGTATAACGATCGGAAAGACTGTATGTACTCATCATAGACCGTAATGGATACGCAAACAAATCCCATCGTCTTCCGCAAACCCGCGGCCGCATCACGCAATGTCAATCACTTTGTGTGCGTAACATCAATCGATTTACGAAAGAGGCCCCTGTCAAACAAACAAACATCGTTCCAATCGAAACTTCTCACGCGACATCGATATGCCAAATATACTGCTTAAAAATGCGAAGAAAATAACACGATTTTCATGAAATATTCATGTAAGGCAATCGACTGGCTACCTGCCTGTTAGATTACACTCCTATTGCAATATGAATTATTTGCAATAAATAGTTGATAAGCTGCTTATCTATGTATTTATCTTAGTAGATAAGATTGCGAACAGAAGTCCCAGCACTCCATAAGCAAATTTTCGTGTCAATAAAAACGCCCGCGTCGAAATATACGCCGTATTACCGTCATAGTAGAAGACCGAAAAATGCTGCTCATCTAAACTATGAAAAATACGATGTCGTTTTCTGATTCATTTCTTGTACGCCTGACCTCATAGAACTACTTATGCGTTGTATAAAGATCAGATGTAAAAAATGATGAATCAGGAAACGATATCGTCGATTTTTAACGAGTACATTCTAATCTGACGCGAGTCGCGTACAAAAAAGTATGGAAGTTAATTTCAGGCCGACACAAATGGACAAAGGAAGAAACTAATAGGTCATTTTAAATCCTGCTAAAAACGTTAATGCAGTAGCGATATGACAGACCAAAATGAGACAGACAAGGAACTGTCATTTTTAATCGCTTGAAAATACAAAGAAAACACATTTGATAAGCCCACCTCCCGATGTAAAAGCAGAAAGAGGCTTAGTCGCCTAGTTACTTTGTGATTAGATTTAAGCCCGACCATGACTACGGAGCCACTGGGTCCTACATCCTCGGATCAACATTGACCGCTTTCACACTCAGCTGGAGCAGACGACTCATCGTGTTTCACAAACAATACCTGCCTCTCGTAATTAGTAATGACTTCAATCGTACATTTGTACAGTGAAGGAGAATGTACAAACCCAGCGGTACGATTATCTTGTTAAAACATCGTAGCTTCACTTCTAATCTCAAGCGACACAACCATGATACATCGCGAAGCACTTCAGTCGTAAGGAACGTAGGTAGTTCATAAGAACGTTACAAACATTACTGTATTACGTACACACTGGGTCTAATTTTGAGGTTATTTAAAAGATTACGATTCCGAGATTTGATTACACTGGTGAAACCAAACCTCGTACGTATTGAACACATTTTAAGCTTCTGGTTACGATTTTATTTTTATCGAAATACATTGAATAAATTTCTCGATGTACTTCGGCTCTATAATATACAGACTTCACCATAACCGTGGGCAAGAAACCCTTAACAGACGCTAATTTCCCGGGCTAGTAAGTCCCTGAAATCTGCGGTAGGCAGGGATTTATTTACTTTCTCTGATCAGATTGTCCTTTCTATAGGCTTTATACGAAGCCCTAGAGTTGCTACCCGGGACTTAATAGCTAATACCTAATAGATGGTGAGACACAAGAAAATATGAAATTAATGAGATGTTATAATTCAAATTATTAGAACGTGCAGTCGCGTAATTAGTTCTGAGCCGACAACGTATCACCTATACCCAATTAATACTGTATGCAATGTTAAGTCACTCGTCAGGGCACCTGACTGGTAAAATGAAATCGCAATAAACAAAATAAATAGTAATAATAGTACTGTATCAACAACGACTCCACAATACGTTAAATAAAAATAAATTTTCTTCGTCATAGACGCCACAGAGACCACATTCTTGTCCTATATGTTCTTCTGAGCAGCCCGAGGGCAAAGAAACCATTAAAAAACTCGTCCGGACAAAAGGGAAACAAGCAAAACGGCGATTAGAAGGGGTAAAAAAACCTGTTGACTTAATACAGCAAAATGTTTACAAGAATGTAACCGGAAAATATATGACAAACGTAAACCATAATTGTACGGTAGCTAAGCGTGAGGCTGACACTACGGGTCCGTCGACGTTAAGATTTATTATTTCATTTCTAAATGAGGAAACATTTTTATTAGACAGTTATGTAATGCAAAAGCCCGACCACTGACGAAACATTTTACAAGTGCAAATAAAAACAACAAGCACATTAATCAGAAGGTACAAAAGACAGCCAGACTAAACTATTTACGGAACATTCGCAATGGCATGGCATTTTAGCTGTATGAGATCATAGCTAATATAAAGTTACCCGACCACGGAGTTCAGTTTAGGGTGAGAGATAGGTATTGGCCTTCAAGTGACCCGTAGTCGGTGATGTCATCGTCGGATCCATTCGCACACGCTAATGCGGTGGTGACCATAAGGCCTCCATAACTCCCCCCCCCTCTTAAACTACCACGTAATATTATGTAATTGTATTTATATATACACTCATAAGCATATAATGTCAGTGCCGGTTTAACATTTTGACTTACGTGGAAACCTGTGACTAAGAAGTTGTTTCCGCTTTATGGCAGACGACTGTTAATGAGATAAAGCGCTAAAAGCATATAGTAAAACCTGTTACCGTGTTACCATAATAACGAGCCGACTCACTGTTAACAGAAGACATTGTTGTTTTATTTAACTCTATTTGTCCATACGCACACGGGAAAACTGGCTATACACAAAAAACGTATTTCCCACTTGTCTAAAACCAACACAACTTGGTATAAACGATTTTTACACATTTTTAACGTGCCTATTTATTTGTTCCCAAAATTGCTCTTACAGAGTCCCTTTTTGCATAAAGAAAAGTCTGCTAAAGACTAAATAGAGTTATCCAACAACTCTGTTTAAATGAACCGTTACAACTTCGCAAAGAAGCAATTTTTCGAAGATTTTTTTGACATTTTCCAACAAGCCTCTTCTTCTTCTTCAGCACTACAGCCCAACGTGAACCCTGGCTTCCAACACCAATCTTCTCCAAAGTCTCCTCTCCATTGCCATCTCAGTGTAACCCCTCACATCCATTCTTCTGAGATCTTCCAGCACACCATCCAACCATCTTATCCTATGTCGGCCCCTCTTTCTGTTTTTATAGACTTGCACCCTCAGGATTTCTCCGGCACACGCTGATCATCCATCCGCTCTAGGTGACCTAGCCATTGTATTTGTTGAGCCTTTACGAATCTTACAATGTCATCATGCTTCAATAGCTCATCTATTTCCGTCTCCATTCTTTAACCGGGCCAAAAACACGTCTTACAATCTTTAGCCCCCTACACACCTTCCAATCCAATCCGATCCGATGTCCTAAATGTAGGATAAAAATAGCAAATTGTATAGTGTGTAGGAGTAAAATGGCAGAAGACAAACGTAGAATATTTTATTGAACTCGCAAAATGGTATTACGTTTTTCTATGAACGGCTTTACCATTCTCAGCAATTCCATAAAACACTGTTCATTCATTCGTAAAAAAATTCCGAAATCGCCTGAGTTCAACTGCTTCAACAATATCGAATGGGTAAATTTCTTTCTTTCTTTTAACCACTTTTTTGCCCAAAATTTCCTTTCTGGTGGGGGCTTTTGGAGTATCAACAGTGTTGTACGAGTAACCCCGATTTTTTTATTTTTCGACAAAAACGGTGCCATTACGAGGGTATGACCAGGTCGTGAATCCCAATGGTACCGACTAAAATGACGAGATCGGAGAAAGAAATTGGACAATATGAATAGCGATCTCCTTTCCTAAATTGGAGATCGGACCGGATTGCATTGGAAGACGTGTAGGGACCTTTTCTTTCAAACTTTCTCAGTGGTTCTTATTCCTTTTTTGTTAATGTCCACGTCTCACCTCCATAAGTAACAACCGGTCTGATAAGTGTCTTATATATTTTTATTTTTGCGTCGCGACTAATGAGTTTTCTTCTCAATAGTCTACTGTTGGCATAATATGTCCTATTTCCTATTTGTATTCTGTCATGTATGGTCGTGTTTATGGACCATTCATTTATTTTATGGACCCTTCATGTTAACCAGGTACCTGACTAACTCATTAACTCCATCAAATGACACAAATTATATACATTTCTCTTCCTTTCTGATGTAGAAATTAGCATGATAATTCTATAAATACATTTTTTACATTCTTTACATGTCAAAGTTACTGAGTAAACCAACGTGAAATATAAGCATTGCATGTGTTGAAATAAGGCTCATAAATAACTGTAGAAATAAAAGGAATTTAAATATTCCTATGTCGGCCCCTCTTTCTGCTTTTATAGACTGCGCCCTCAGAATTTTCTTTGACATACGCTTATCATTCGTCCGCTGTAGGTGATCTAACCACTGTATTCGTTGACCTTTTACGAATCTTACAATGTCTTCGTAATACCTTATCTATCTCCTGGTTATTTCTTATTCACCTCCTTTAACCGGGCCATAAACACGCCTCACGATCTTTCTTTCAAACCTTTTCTATGACTGTCCACGTCTCCCCTCCATACCGGTCTGATCAGTGTCTTATAGCCTATATTTTTATTTTTGCGTCACGACTAATGAGTTTGCTTCTCAGTAATCTGCTCAATAATCAGTTATTATGCCAACTGCCGAGCCTTTTTGAACCCTTCTCAATAATTATTCTTACACCACTCCAGGAAATACCGTTGCTCAATTCTGTCCCGCCCAACCAATTAGAAGCTCTTCAAACATAAAATACACTACTTCCTATCTTATCAGTACTGTTTGTACCATTTCGAATGTCGGAGAAAGGAAAACTGTTTTCTTCAAAGAGGCTCCTGTCTGAAGATTCGTTTTCTGCAAACAATGACAGAGTCTCCGATGTTTGTAAAAATTACGAGTACTCCTATCACTATGCAGAGGCTGATTAAGCAATATTAAAACATATCACAGGGCTGGAAACTACATTTGAAGTTTGTGTTCAGCACTGCTTCACACGTGCAGGACGTAAGAAAAGTGTATGGACTGTACGTTAGTACTACTCATACGTATGCTAATTTGTATACTCCAATCCAATCGTAGGGGCAGCAGGTGGACGTGCCCAGGCAAACCCGTTGACTGCCTAATGCTACAGTTGTCCAGAGAAGCCACGTAGTAGGATGAATCCTCCGTTTTGGAGGGATGGAGGCTGTTAGTGAGATTCTAGACCGCAGAGCGATTCGTAACGGCTTTTTTCATGGATGGATACGGACGATCAGGGAAGGGAAAATATGATATTTATCTCCACGAGAAAAGGAATGATGAATTTGCTATTTATTTGCTGTGTATACGGAAAAGGGATGGGTGGTCAAGCAACGCAAGGGCGGCGTTGGGGGGCAGAAGACTGCTTATGGGGGGGGGGGGCTTGTGTCTTCGTCTGTACTAAGGCGGCGGAGATAAGGATAGGACGAGGTACAGGCTCGTGTGAACAGTTTGATAGCAAGAGAGCGGACAAACTCGTCATTGGAAGGAACCTTCAACTCTCTTTGAAGCGTCATTTTCGTATATTCAGGGCCGCCCGTAGAGTATACAGGCCCCATATACCTTGACTAGCGTCCTACACAGGTGCGGAAAGGACAAAACAATACGACGATCGGAATCACGGACTCCCTTCCCGTCTACAACAAGCCTGGAAGTCACTCTCGAGAGTGAAAATTATACGCACATAGCACATTCAAAAATAACAATTCCTTGAATAACGAATACAGACATAGAACCAAAATGCAATGTAAAGCCCATGTTGGGTATCAAATTAAAGGTAATTTTAGCAATCTGAATGCATAACAATTTTCAACCCCCGACGTCAGGGCCCAAAAGGCGAGTGAAAATTTTCATAAAATACCAAAAATTAAATTAAAGAGAATTTTAACTAGCATCTGAGTGTAGGCCGACTGTTAAGCTTTCAAAATTCCAAAAATTTTGGAACCCCAGGGCAAAACCAAATCAAAAATTGGGAAAAAGTTACGAAAATCCAGCAGGGTGTCCGACTAAAAGGAAATGTAACCCAAATCCGAGTGTTTCGAATTGTTGGTGTTTATTGTATGATTGTACGCACGCTCTACAACAATTGTTATAATACTAAATAAATGGTACAACAATCGAGATTTATGTAATTTTTCCTATAATTAAAAAACTATCTACTATCGAAGTTTATCCAATAATAAATTCCAAATAGTGAGCGAGTTCCGCAGCTCAGGGACCATTCTAGTTATACATAGTTTTACATATACACAAACTTCAAGAAGATTACAATAATCTACACACGTGACTCATAAAAAGTTTTAGCAGTTAAAGTTTTATACAGTTCTAAGAGGTAAACTACTGGAAATACAAACAATCATTCCCATACGATTAAATTCATCAGTTTCTCACCGCTACAGCGTGGAGTTGGTCAAGGTTCGCCGACTCCTGGTGTTGTGTTACGAAATCCAAATGCAACACGGGCTGCGTAATATCACCGTAGGCTGTACGACCGAGTGTGACTATGCCCATACGACCGCACATGTTTATCGATACACTACACCAGGGATCTCCAAACTTTTGGGCCGAACTGAAAAATCTTGGAAGTCAGGCAGGCCAAAAATATAAATATAAATATAACATTTATATTATATATAAATATATATATATAACATTTTTTAAGTTTATGAAATAGTCAAATTAATAAAATAGGTATTTAAATAAAAATTAACCAGACTTATCAAAAGAAAATAAATTCATTTATTCAAAATAATGTAAATAAAAGTAAGGAAAAAATAACATTCAAAGATAAAAATATGTATTATTTTTTGGCTTTCTTATTTACGTATGGGATGTGTGGATTTGCTTCTGACATATAATGTCTGTTCACTTTGGGTCAAATTTTGATGCTCCTATCACTAGAATGGATTTCAAGTGTTCGTCTGACAAGTTAACCCTGTACTTTGATTTTATACTTATTTCTTGTTTAGTTATTTAATAAAATGTTATAATATTTGAAGTATTTTGCCGGTCTATTTAAAAACTGCACGCAGCATCGGCCGGGTTGCCGCGGGGCGTAGTTTGGAGACCCCTCGACTACAGTATAGGTAACAACGGTATTTGTCAACTACTAGTAGTTATAAAGCATTTATTTAGAAACGTGATAAAACCGCACGCAGCATCGGCCGGGTTGCCGCGGGGCGTAGTTTGGAGACCCCTCGACTACAGTATAGGTAACAACGGTATTTGTCAACTACTAGTAGTTATAAAGCATTTATTTAGAAACGTGATAAAACCGCACGCAGCATCGGCCGGGTTGCCGCGGGGCGTAGTTTGGAGACCCCTCGACTACAGTATAGGTAACAACGGTATTTGTCAACTACTAGTAGTTATAAAGCACTTATTTAGAAACGTGATAAAACCGCACGCAGCATCGGCCGGGTTGCCGCGGGGCGTAGTTTGGAGACCCCTCCACTACAGTATAGTTAACAACGGTATTTGTCAACTACTAGTAGTTATAAAGCATTTATTTAGAAACGTGATAAAACCGCACGCAGCATCGGCCGGGTTGCCGCGGGGCGTAGTTTGGAGACCCCTCCACTACAGTATAGGTAACAACGGTATTTGTCAACTACTAGTAGTTATAAAGCATTTATTTAGAAACGTGATAAAACTGCACGCAGCATCGGCCGGGTTGCCGCGGGGCGTAGTTTGGAGACCCCTCCACTACAGTATAGGTAACAACGGTATTTGTCAACTACTAGTAGTTATAAAGCATTTATTTAGAAACGTGATAAAACTGCACGCAGCATCGGCCGGGTTGCCGCGGGGCGTAGTTTGGAGACCCCTCCACTACAGTATAGGTAACAACGGTATTTGTCAACTACTAGTAGTTATAAAGCATTTATTTAGAAACGTGAAAAACTGCACGCAGCATCGGCCGGGTTGCCGCGGGGCGTAGTTTGGAGAACCCTACACTACAGTATAGGTAACAACGGTATTTGTCAACTACTAGTAGTTATAAAGCATTTATTTAGAAACGTGATAAAACCGCACGCAGCATCGGCCGGGTTGCCGCGGGGCGTAGTTTGGAGACCCCTCCACTACAGTATAGGTAACAACGGTATTTGTCAACTACTAGTAGTTATAAAGCATTTATTTAGAAACGTGATAAAACTGCACGCAGCATCGGCCGGGTTGCCGCGGGGCGTAGTTTGGAGAACCCTGCACTACAGTATAGGTAACAACGGTATTTGTCAACTACTATAATAGTAGTTATAAAGCATTTATTTAGAAACGTGAAAAACTGCACGCAGCATCGGCCGGGTTGCCGCGGGGCGTAGTTTGGAGAACCCTGCACTACATTATAGGTAACAACGGTATTTGTCAACTACTATAATAGTAGTTATAAAGCATTTATTTAGAAACGTGAAAAACTGCACGCAGCATCGGCCGGGTTGCCGCGGGGCGTAGTTTGGAGAACCCTGCACTACAGTATAGGTAACAACGGTATTTGTCAACTACTATAATAGTAGTTATAAAGCATTTATTTAGAAACGTGATAAAACTGCACGCAGCATCGGCCGGGTTGCCGCGGGGCGTAGTTTGGAGAACCCTGCACTACAGTATAGGTAACAACGGTATTTGTCAACTACTATAATAGTAGTTATAAAGCATTTATTTAGAAAAGTGAAAAACTGCACGCAGCATCGGCCGGGTTGCCGCGGGGCGTAGTTTGGAGAACCCTGCACTACAGGATAGGTAACAACGGTATTTGTCAACTACTATAATAGTAGTTATAAAGCATTTATTTAGAAACGTGATAAAACTGCACGCAGCATCGGCCGGGTTGCCGCGGGACGTAGTTTGGAGAACCCTGCACTACAGTATAGGTAACAACGGTATTTGTCAACTACTAGTAGTTATAAAGCATTTATTTAGAAACGTGATAAAACTGCACGCAGCATCGGCCGGGTTGCCGCGGGGCGTAGTTTGGAGACCCCTCCACTACAGTATAGGTAACAACGGTATTTGTCAACTACTAGTAGTTATAAAGCATTTATTTAGAAACGTGAAAAACTGCAAGCAGCATCGGCCGGGTTGCCGCGGGACGTAGTTTGGAGACCCCTCCACTACAGTATAGGTAACAACGGTATTTGTCAACTACTAGTAGTTATAAAGCATTTATTTAGAAACGTGAAAAACTGCACGCAGCATCGGCCGGGTTGCCGCGGGGCGTAGTTTGGAGAACCCTGCACTACAGTATAGGTAACAACGGTATTTGTCAACTACTATAATAGTAGTTATAAAGCATTTATTTAGAAACGTGATAAAACTGCACGCAGCATCGGCCGGGTTGCCGCGGGACGTAGTTTGGAGACCCCTCCACTACAGTATAGGTAACAACGGTATTTGTCAACTACTAGTAGTTATAAAGCATTTATTTAAAAACGTGATAAAACTGCACGCAGCATCGGCCGGGTTGCCGCGGGGCGTAGTTTGGAGACCCCTCCACCACAGTATAGGTAACAACGGTATTTGTCAACTACTAGTAGTTATAAAGCATTTATTTAGAAACGTGAAAAACTGCACGCAGCATCGGCCGGGTTGCCGCGGAGCGTAGTTTGGAGACCCCTCCACTACAGTATAGGTAACAACGGTATTTGTCAACTACTAGTAGTTATAAAGCATTTATTTAGAAACGTGAAAAACTGCACGCAGCATCGGCCGGGTTGCCGCGGGGCGTAGTTTGGAGACCCCTCCACTACAGTATAGGTAACAACGGTATTTGTCAACTACTAGTAGTTATAAAGCATTTATTTAGAAACGTGAAAAACTGCACGCAGCATCGGCCGGGTTGCCGCGGGGTTTAGTTTGGAGACCCCTCCACTACAGTATAGGTAACAACGGTATTTGTCAACTACTAGTAGTTATAAAACATGTATTTAGAAACGTGATAAAACTTATTTTACGTTCTAAACGTTTCCAACTTTCATATATATATATATATATATATATATATATATATATATATATATTGTAACGCATTTATCTACGTCCGCCTTTGTTTAAGCCCCGCGATGGAAGCCAATCTGTAACGCGTAGATGTAGTCGTCTCTTGAAAAGTGTGTATGTAGTGTGTTCGCCTCACACTGGTGTCGTTACTTCAATATTTTACGCTAACGAAGTCCGCAGCGATGTGTCAATTACCAGTACAACGCGAGTGGAAACCTTACCTGTTTGTTCATAGGGGTTTAATAATCCCGGGTGGCGCCAAATTGTTTATCTAAAACAATTAAATTAATGAATAATGTGACAAAATTGTTTTCAGCTATGTCGGCCGGGAGTATTCGAATTTGTTCCCGCCTTCGCACGACCTATTGAATCAAGCAGGTAGTGAGTCGAGTTGCAGCGTTAGCGCTGGCCGTCAATTCTGGAAGTTCGCTAAAATGCACAAATTATACAACACATATCCCTATGAAATAAAAACAATGGTTACACTCTGTACTAGTTTCTTTAATGTTTGATTAGTAATTATTCAGTTGACAATAAAATTATATTTGATTATTCAATAAATTTTGCACCGACAGATTATATGAGACAATTTCTCTAGGGTTTGCGAAATCGATTTTGAACGAATCGTCCAGTCCAGTATGGCGACTGTGTTTGTTGTTTTACAATTATTTCGTTCAAAGTCGGGAGTTCTTTTGATTATGAGAAAACGATTCCTTATGATTACAATAAAAAGTACACTACCTTACATTATTTGTACTTAAATAATATAAAGTGTAGCTACAATTTGTTCCTGCTGTGTAGTAAAGTGTGTTTCAAAAGTTCACAGTTTAACATTAGGTTATTTTCTTAATTAATAAATTTTCAGTGTTTGTTTATCTTACTTAATCTTTGAAAGAAATTATGTTCAGTTTATAGTGAGAGTTCAGATAACTGTGAGAAATATTTAAAGTGAGTTTATTTCAGGAAATTGGGTAATTCAATTATACTTATCAAATCAGACGACTTGGGATAAACAGTCGTTCAGTTGTAATGTAATTGGGCAGCAATCGTATTCAGTTTTCAATAATCTTGGGGCTTAAGTATGTCTTGCGTCTTTTTCATGTTAGTTGAAGTTATTTTTTCATATAATTCTCAGGTAAAATGGTCCTTGGCATCAGTTAAACATTATTGTCCCTCGTCTTCTTCTTACTGGTTCATGTTTTTGAATTTAGATTACTTTTTATACGTTTAAAATGAAAATTTAGGTCATTCAATATTTGGCGTCTAATCTTGACGACCGTCACTTTGAGAGTACTATAAATTAACGGAAAATTCGTAACCAACGGCCTGCTGTCATGGTTACAAATTAATTCTGATTGGTTAATCTTGGCTTATAACCATTGTTCTCAAATTTG
This sequence comes from Magicicada septendecula, assembly GCA_034769895.1. Lineage (NCBI taxonomy): Eukaryota > Metazoa > Arthropoda > Insecta > Hemiptera > Cicadidae > Magicicada > Magicicada septendecula. The sequence goes on along the minus strand of CM068371.1, from coordinate 61,415,163 downwards.
AATTATTATTCAAAATAGCTGTATATCTTCTGATTGCTTATATTCTTCTGTCTTCCTCCCTACATATTAAATATTATCACTACTGTTATTATTTCCTTTTAAAGATTGTTTTGATTCCCCATAAGGTTGGGTTCTATAAGATATTAACTTTTGTACAATTATGTCGCTATTTGTTAATTACATTTCTTTTTTAATTTAAGTCCTTATTCTAACATTTTTCTTTTAATAAGATTTACAAATTATCCTTGGTTGGTTATTCGCCTTGGATTTGTTAATTTCTTTGTTGATTTCATACAATTTGTATTTATTTGTTTCTGGCAGTTAGGCATTTCATAGGCCTAAGTAGCCATTGATTATATTTACTTATTTTATACAAATTATATCTCATTTTATTCTAATGTGTTTTGTTTTGTTATGATAATTGATCGGTTTATTTGTGGGTGTGTTTTGGGTCTGTTTTTATCCTATTTTTTATGTTTCTATTATTTTTTACATAACTGATTTTCCAGTGTAGTTAGAACTGTATTGTTTCAACTTCTTATTTATCTATTTTGCCTTTGTTAACAATATGGCTATTACTTACTATTAAAACATAACATCTAGGCCTATGGTCTGTACAATTTCTCCAGCCATATCCTATTCATAAATGGAATTAAACAATTTTTAACAGTTATTATGTAATGTTTGTTTACAATTCATTTCATTTCTTATTATCTTGTGGGTGATAAACATCATCACTCCTTTTAAACTTATTCATTTAATTATCCCTTATAACTTGGGTGTTTATTTATTTCATTTCTAATTCCTTATTTCTACATAATCTCTATCTTCAATCCATGGTAACACCAATTGTTTACCTTTCATGGGATTCTCCCTTTTAAATACTAGTGTATACAATTTAACTTAATTTTATTATTACTAAGATTCTTATTTTAATAATAATGTCACCATTACTCTTCAGTGTTCATTTCATATTATTAAGTGCTTACATCTAATACTATCATTAATAACATTATTAATTATTAATGTGGTTCACTATTAATCATTTAGAGTTTGTTTATTGATTATTAAGTGTTTTTTCCTATTAATATTGTTTCTAATTATTTTGGGGTTTTACACTTTCACTTTTGCACTCCTTAAATGTTTATATTAAATGTTTATTAGTGGGTAATCCCTATAATTACTTTTTCTTTGTCACTTAGTTGGTTTTATATTCTCACTATCTCACTCATTACAAATATGATTTACATTATTAATAAGTTTATGTCGTTATAGAGTTTTTTGTTACATCTAACTCTAATTCTGGGGTTAGTGTACTTTTATTTTTTCACATTAAGTTATTGGGTTTTATCAAATCATTTACATTCATTTTTCAATTGATAATAATAATTATTCTGGGTATTGGTTAGTTATTGGGTTCGTTTCCAATATTACTTTTGAGTGTACCATTTCTCCTCTTCATATTCTAAATTATTTGTCCGTGTTTTCTCATTCGGTTTCACTTTATTTCCTTTATACTTGGTTAGTTTCATATTCATTTTCCTTCTTCACCTTCATATTATTTTGTTTCATTTTATTTGGTTTTCCCCTTCTCATTTGGTTTTATTTCATTTGGTTGTATGGAATTATCCACTTTCTTCGATCGGTTTTATTCTTGTTTGGTTTCGTTTTCCCTTCTTCTTTTGGTTCTTTTTGTTTGGTCAATCACTTTCTTATTTGTTTTCGTCTTTTCCCTTCTTCTTTTTGTTTGGTCAATCCCTTTCTTATTTGTTTTCGTCTTTTCCCTTCTTCTTTTTGTTCGCTCAATTACTTTCTTATTTGTTTTCGTCTTTTCCCTTCTTCTTTTTGTTCTTTTTGTTTGGTCAATCACTTGGGTTAGGTCATGTCGTCGTTTGTCGTGTCATCATCATTTTATTTTCTTTATATTAAACATTTTATTTTATACGAATTACTTTTTTATATTCAGATTCACCTTTTTTATCCCTGGTATTGGGGTGACTTATTTGTGTTGTAACAATATATATATATTTTTTTTTATTTAACAGACTTTTCATTCTTGTCAACACCAAAACGTTTCGCCCAGTCCAAGATAAGACAGAAATCTCACTCGATTGTCCGAGGAAGCCTCATCGTACAATGGGCCAAACATCAGGCTCTCAAGAAAATGAAACGTGTGTTAACCGAAAACGAAACACTTATTCCCAGGCCTGACAGCAAGTAAAATTTGCGATACAACTTACTAAATAAAACGATACAGTTTAGTTGGGCTAATTACAAACCCCAGCACAGTACAGACACCCATTGGCATTACAGCTCACGATGAGCCCCGGTCACCAACACGATCAGTCTCCGGCCACTGCACACGTATTACTTGTGTATTTTATGGTGGCCGGCAACCTTGGTGAAAGTGATATGCGCAGAACCCTGTTTTTTGTCAGTGTAACGGCACATCTCACTGAGTGCGTAAGTGTTGATGCGTTTTCAAAAACATTTACCATATAGGCCTGTATTTCATTTAATTATTATTTTCAACATTTCGTAAAACATATCCCACGCTACGAAAACTTCTTCAACTTCTTAAGTCTAGTGTAAACTTTCAAGGTAGCTTATCATGTTTAAGAAAAGTTATTGTAAACTTAGGGTATAAATGGAAGAAGATTAGATATAATAGAGGTGTATTAAATGAACGTCAAGAGATAAGGGCAAAAAGAATTGAATATCTCAGGAAAATAAATCAATTCAGGACAGAAAAGCGGCCAATACTAGTAACAATTTATTATTTACAACCCAGTACAAGCAACAATAATCCTCCAGAAGACACAAGTGTAAGCAGTCAAGAAGAAAACTTGAAGAAAAACCTGCAAGAAGGATGCTTTCTTACTGTTCATTGGAATGGACTACGGTTTCCAGGGTTAGCGGTTTCTGTGACAGAGGAAGGTGCCGTCGCTGATTGTATGGAGCGCACTGTGAAGTTTTGGAAGTGGCCTAAAGAAAAAGACATGTTGCTTTATAAATGGAACGATATTGAAAAACTTATTGAACCACCAAAACTTGTCAAAAGAGGTCTTTTTATTGTTAACGGTTTTTAAGATTTTAACTGCTTTAAGTAGGAACTTGTACATTACCAAAAATATTTAAGTATTCTAACTTTTTTCTTTAAAACAATGTTTGATTTAAACTGAAATATTATGCTTTTATTTCAGAAATTGATTTTTATTTTGACCCTAGTCCTTGATTGTCCCTAGCTCTTTGTACAATGCTTTTAAGTGAGTAACAGTGATATGGGCCAAAGTTACCCTAACGTAGGGGTAACATTGGCCCAACAGAATTTTTTTTTAATAGCACACGTAAAGAAAGTTTACAACCTTGTCATAAATCAAATATATAACAGCATAGTTGTGTAAAAAAAGGTTACCAGAACTTTTAGGTATTAAAAATGTCAGATTTATTGGGAAGTATATTTGAAATTTCTGAAAAGTGGGCCAAAGTAGCCCGCACTTACGGTACTTCGTTCCAAATAATGAGCGAGTTCTGCAGCTCAGGGATATAGCTATAACTCAGCTACTAGTTATAGTTAAAACCTTCTGTATTTCTATCACAAAGAAACATATTAGGCCTATGCATATTCAGAAAAAGAAGTTGGTGAACGTAGCTTATTCCGCGGGCGCGTTTCCGGCCCTGTCACGTCGTCCAATAATTATGATTAACAACTTTACATCAATTACTACTAAACGCTGACCCACACTCGTATACATGACTAACAGCCTACATCCGACCAACATATCTGAATCAGCTGTCAACGCGGTACAATTAGTTGCGATTCAGAGTAAGTTTCTTTTTGTTATTTGCTTGTTCGCGTCAAGAAATGTTTGGACCGAGTTCAAACACACACGCCGCGCCGGCCGGAACTACGCGTTTAATAACAACAAAACGTTATCACGTATAGCCATCGGGTCGCGTTCCACAACATCGCTGTCCTAAACACAACACAGCCCACACAATTTCAATTTAAAACCTAACTGCAAGCAAGAGACGCGTTTAAGCGCAAGATCGTTATTCTATCGATTCAACTGATAAAAAGTCATCTTCGAATGGTATTTAACCTCTTGGATTTTGTTGTATATACAGAAAACCGACTACAACTGACACACTAATACATAACTCCTCCAATCACCCAATACAACACAAACTAGCTGCCTTCAGAACTATGATACATAGATTTAACAACATCCCACTAGATGAAAAAGACTACAAAGACGAACTAAACACGATTCTAGCAGAATCCAACGGATACGACAGAACAGTAGTCAATAAACTCCTACACAAAACAAACAACAGACAAAGCCAGAAAACAACAAATTCATAACACTAACATACATCAACAAACAAACTGTAAAAATAGCCAACAAATTCAAAAAAGCAGGATACAGAATCGCTTACAAAACTACTAACAAAACAGAACACACACTATCAAAACACACACACAAAGCACAAAACAAATTCGATCTGCCTGGTGTTTACAAACTAAATTGCTCAGATTGCAACAAATTCTACATAGGCCAGACAGGACGTAGCTTCAAACAAAGATACATTGAACACACAAAGGCACTCCACTCCACTACAGAATCCACCTTTGCAAACCACCTCATGAAGCAAACCACACGTACAAAAACATCGACAATAACATGAACATTCTACATACACGTACACACAAAAGGCCGAAAACTAGACACTCTAGAACAATTGGAAATACACAAACACACGAAAACACATAAAAACGACATCCTAAACGAACAGACACAATTCAAATCACACGCGTTATTCGAACATATCACAGCCCACACACACAATATCGTTCTTTTAAAAGTCGATACCGTCGCCAAGAACAAGACGGACAGTGCTCCTAGCGGCAGCCTCTGAAGAAGCTTTTTAAAAGCGAAAGCCGGTTCAAGCTATAAGGTAAAACTTTTACGTTTTTACCCATAAAAAACGTTGTGTTCCGAGTCGGTAGTGAAATAATTATATTTAGGTATTTAACCTTTTGTACTTTTTGCATTTTTAAAATACCCTTTCAAGAAAAAGAGTATTTTTAAAATACACTTCCAGTGAGCCACTTGGGAAGTAGTATTGACTATGATAGTTCCAGACGACAATCAAACGTCGAGATACACAATTAAAGTTATGGCGGTCTCTATATTGTCCTATGGATTTGAATTGTGGACAACAACCAAGAAACAAGACAGTAACATACAGGCCTCGGAAATGGGGGTTAAGTAGTGTTCTAAACTTGACCCATTTGAATGAAAACTTAAAAGATTACAAACAACGGTGGCAAGAACACTTTGAAAGAATGTTAGATTCCAGACTGGCCAAACAAGTCTTGAAATACAAACCTATAGGGCACAGGTGTGTGGGTAGACATGGCTGGAGGATCTTTGAAGGCGGAACAGGCAGCACCTTGCCTATGGCGTGTTGTGAAGATAATGATGATGATGATGATGATGATGAAAATACTCTTGCATTTTGGTCTTCTTAAAGCGGATTGTTTTCCAATTCCTTTGTATTTTTTTCAGTGTTACGTTTCCGTCTTAATGGGCATTCACTCAAACACCTCACAGTAATTACTCGTGCGTCAGTTCCTGCCATAGTTGCTTCTAGTACCTACTGTTTACGACGGTTAGTTGAAAAGATCGCGGAGCGGAAATGAAAAAACAAGTTTGTTGTTATAACCTACTATTTTTCTCTATAATCTCCGGCAACTTAAAATAAACACGTTGGCTCAATGCTTTTCTAATAATTCTATGCCTACCTTGAAGTGAGATTCTGCAATATCCATAAAATACAACTTTACGCTGGTATTCGAAGAAAGACAGTTTTGAACCATACATTTGTATGGTTAAGAAGGAATAATAACTTGGCTTTGACGCCGCGGGCACGCTGGAGAGACTGGCAGACACGGGCTGCGAAGTTCAGGCGCCGGAAATCATCGACTAGAGTGTCTCATCACATAATATTGTATAGTTCCGTAATTCCCTGGCAGCCGCTGGTGGCATCACACTGCGGTTGTGAAGATAATCATACTCTTAAGTAACTTCGTATCACTGAAGAAAAAAATATATATCGAAATATATGTTTCATTTACAAACATATATGGACAAGGTTTTTAGAACTTCTGTCACCTGCGTACTTATCTAAACGGCAATAAAGCCTCAGATTATGCTCTCAGAAGAAAATATAAGAGTTTTCCAAACGTTTGATTCCTTGAAGAATTTAAGACAACCAATTAAAATGTTTATGTAATGCTTTTGCTTCTCATTACAAAAATTGCTATGAGAAAGCTATTAAAAATTGCTATGTGTAAATCAGAATTATTCAAAAAATGTTTCGTCTCCAGTGTTATTTAAAAAAAAAAAAAAAAAAAAAAAAAAACGTACAATATTCGGACCCCTTTCACAGACGTAAATATGACGAATCCGATGACGAAGCTGATGAAGAAACTGACGAAGTGGAAGTAAATTACAAAAACCTCATGATAAACAGTACCTTACGAAAAATTTAAATTTATAAAACTTCTACAGTCATCTAACCGATACAGGACTGTGATTAATTATGATATCAAATGCATCGGCTAAAAGGTCTTTTTCCAAACTTAAAAATTACAAGAAGTGTATTACGAACGTTATGAAACAAACCCGTCCGAATAGTTGGGGAGCTCAGTTACGGCAATAAGACTTCAACGATGCAATTACAAGAAGTGTATTACGAACGTTATGAAACAAACCCGTCCGAATAGTTGGGGAGCTCAGTTACGGCAATAAGACTTCAACGATGCAATTACAAGAAGTGTATTACGAACGTTATGAAACAAACCCGTCCGAATAGTTGGGGAGCTCAGTTACGGCAATAAGACTTCAACGATGCAATTACAAGAAGTGTATTACGAACGTTATGAAACAAACCCGTACGAATAGTTGGGGAGCTCAGTTACGGCAATAAGACTTCAACGATGCAATTACAAGAAGTGTATTACGAACGTTATGAAACAAACCCGTACGAATAGTTGGGGAGCTCAGTTACGGCAATAAGACTTCAACGATGCAATTACAAGAAGTGTATTACGAACGTTATGAAACAAACCCGTCCGAATAGTTGGGGAGCTCAGTTACGGCAATAAGACTTCAACGATGCAATTACAAGAAGTGTATTACGAACGTTATGAAACAAACCCGTCCGAATAGTTGGGGAGCTCAGTTACGGCAATAAGACTTCAACGATGCAATTACAAGAAGTGTATTACGAACGTTATGCAACAAACCCGTCCGAATAGTTGGGGAGCTCAGTTACGGCAATAAGACTTCAACGATGCAATTACAAGAAGTGTATTACGAACGTTATGAAACAAACCCGTCCGAATAGTTGGGGAGCTCAGTTACGGCAATAAGACTTCAACGATGCAATTACAAGAAGTGTATTACGAACGTTATGAAACAAACCCGTCCGAATAGTTGGGGAGCTCAGTTACGGCAATAAGACTTCAACGTGCAATTACAAGAAGTGTATTACGAACGTTATGCAACAAACCCGTCCGAATAGTTGGGGAGCTCAGTTACGGCAATAAGACTTCAACGATGCAATTACAAGAAGTGTATTACGAACGTTATGCAACAAACCCGTCCGAATAGTTGGGGAGCTCAGTTACGGCAATAAGACTTCAACGATGCAATTACAAGAAGTGTATTACGAACGTTATGCAACAAACCCGTCCGAATAGTCTGGGAGCTCAGTTACGGCAATAAGACTTCAACGTGCAATTACAAGAAGTGTATTACGAACGTTATGCAACAAACCCGTCCGAATAGTTGGGGAGCTCAGTTACGGCAATAAGACTTCAACGATGCAATTACAAGAAGTGTATTACGAACGTTATGAAACAAACCCGTCCGAATAGTTGGGGAGCTCAGTTACGGCAATAAGACTTCAACGATGCAATTACAAGAAGTGTATTACGAACGTTATGAAACAAACCCGTCCGAATAGTTGGGGAGCTCAGTTACGGCAATAAGACTTCAACGATGCAATTACAAGAAGTGTATTACGAACGTTATGAAACAAACCCGTCCGAATAGTTGGGGAGCTCAGTTACGGCAATAAGACTTCAACGATGCAATTACAAGAAGTGTATTACGAACGTTATGAAACAAACCCGTCCGAATAGTTGGGGAGCTCAGTTACGGCAATAAGACTTCAACGATGCAATTACAAGAAGTGTATTACGAACGTTATGAAACAAACCCGTCCGAATAGTTGGGGAGCTCAGTTACGGCAATAAGACTTCAACGATGCAATTACAAGAAGTGTATTACGAACGTTATGCAACAAACCCGTCTGAATAGTTGGGGAGCTCAGTTACGGCAATAAGACTTCAACGATGCAATTACAAGAAGTGTATTACGAACGTTATGAAACAAACCCGTCCGAATAGTTGGGGAGCTCAGTTACGGCAATAAGACTTCAACGATGCAATTACAAGAAGTGTATTACGAACGTTATGAAACAAACCCGTCCGAATAGTTGGGGAGCTCAGTTACGGCAATAAGACTTCAACGATGCAATTACAAGAAGTGTATTACGAACGTTATGAAACAAACCCGTACGAATAGTTGGGGAGCTCAGTTACGGCAATAAGACTTCAACGATGCAATTACAAGAAGTGTATTACGAACGTTATGAAACAAACCCGTACGAATAGTTGGGGAGCTCAGTTACGGCAATAAGACTTCAACGATGCAATTACAAGAAGTGTATTACGAACGTTATGAAACAAACCCGTCCGAATAGTTGGGGAGCTCAGTTACGGCAATAAGACTTCAACGATGCAATTACAAGAAGTGTATTACGAACGTTATGAAACAAACCCGTCCGAATAGTTGGGGAGCTCAGTTACGGCAATAAGACTTCAACGATGCAATTACAAGAAGTGTATTACGAACGTTATGCAACAAACCCGTCCGAATAGTTGGGGAGCTCAGTTACGGCAATAAGACTTCAACGATGCAATTACAAGAAGTGTATTACGAACGTTATGAAACAAACCCGTCCGAATAGTTGGGGAGCTCAGTTACGGCAATAAGACTTCAACGATGCAATTACAAGAAGTGTATTACGAACGTTATGAAACAAACCCGTCCGAATAGTTGGGGAGCTCAGTTACGGCAATAAGACTTCAACGTGCAATTACAAGAAGTGTATTACGAACGTTATGCAACAAACCCGTCCGAATAGTTGGGGAGCTCAGTTACGGCAATAAGACTTCAACGATGCAATTACAAGAAGTGTATTACGAACGTTATGCAACAAACCCGTCCGAATAGTTGGGGAGCTCAGTTACGGCAATAAGACTTCAACGATGCAATTACAAGAAGTGTATTACGAACGTTATGCAACAAACCCGTCCGAATAGTCTGGGAGCTCAGTTACGGCAATAAGACTTCAACGTGCAATTACAAGAAGTGTATTACGAACGTTATGCAACAAACCCGTCCGAATAGTTGGGGAGCTCAGTTACGGCAATAAGACTTCAACGATGCAATTACAAGAAGTGTATTACGAACGTTATGAAACAAACCCGTCCGAATAGTTGGGGAGCTCAGTTACGGCAATAAGACTTCAACGATGCAATTACAAGAAGTGTATTACGAACGTTATGAAACAAACCCGTCCGAATAGTTGGGGAGCTCAGTTACGGCAATAAGACTTCAACGATGCAATTACAAGAAGTGTATTACGAACGTTATGAAACAAACCCGTCCGAATAGTTGGGGAGCTCAGTTACGGCAATAAGACTTCAACGATGCAATTACAAGAAGTGTATTACGAACGTTATGAAACAAACCCGTCCGAATAGTTGGGGAGCTCAGTTACGGCAATAAGACTTCAACGATGCAATTACAAGAAGTGTATTACGAACGTTATGAAACAAACCCGTCCGAATAGTTGGGGAGCTCAGTTACGGCAATAAGACTTCAACGATGCAATTACAAGAAGTGTATTACGAACGTTAAGAAACAAACCCGTCTGAATAGTTGGGGAGCTCAGTTACGGCAATAAGACTTCAACGATGCAATTACAAGAAGTGTATTACGAACGTTATGAAACAAACCCGTCCGAATAGTTGGGGAGCTCAGTTACGGCAATAAGACTTCAACGTGCAATTACAAGAAGTGTATTACGAACGTTATGCAACAAACCCGTCCGAATAGTTGGGGAGCTCAGTTACGGCAATAAGACTTCAACGATGCAATTACAAGAAGTGTATTACGAACGTTATGCAACAAACCCGTCCGAATAGTTGGGGAGCTCGGTTACGGGAATAAGACTTCAACGATGCAATTACAAGAAGTGTATTACGAACGTTATGCAACAAACCCGTCCGAATAGTTGGGGAGCTCAGTTACGGCAATAAGACTTAAACGATGCAATTACAAGAAGTGTATTACGAACGTTATGCAACAAACCCGTCCGAATAGTTGGGGAGCTCAGTTACGGCAATAAGACTTCAACGTGCAATTACAAGAAGTGTATTACGAACGTTATGAAACAAACCCGTCCGAATAGTTGGGGAGCTCAGTTACGGCAATAAGACTTCAACGATGCAATTACAAGAAGTGTATTACGAACGTTATGCAACAAACCCGTCCGAATAGTTGGGGAGCTCAGTTACGGCAATAAGACTTCAACGTGCAATTACAAGAAGTGTATTACGAACGTTATGCAACAAACCCGTCCGAATAGTTGGGGAGCTCAGTTACGGCAATAAGACTTCAACGATGCAATTACAAGAAGTGTATTACGAACGTTATGCAACAAACCCGTCCGAATAGTTGGGGAGCTCAGTTGCGGCAATAAGACTTCAACGATGCAATTACAAGAAGTGTATTACGAACGTTATGCAACAAACCCGTCCGAATAGTCTGGGAGCTCAGTTACGGCAATAAGACTTCAACGTGCAATTACAAGAAGTGTATTACGAACGTTATGCAACAAACCCGTCCGAATAGTTGGGGAGCTCAGTTACGGCAATAAGACTTCAACGATGCAATTACAAGAAGTGTATTACGAACGTTATGAAACAAACCCGTCCGAATAGTTGGGGAGCTCAGTTACGGCAATAAGACTTCAACGATGCAATTACAAGAAGTGTATTACGAACGTTATGCAACAAACCCGTCCGAATAGTTGGGGAGCTCAGTTACGGCAATAAGACTTCAACGTGCAATTACAAGAAGTGTATTACGAACGTTATGAAACAAACCCGTCCGAATAGTTGGGGAGCTCAGTTACGGCAATAAGACTTCAACGATGCAATTACAAGAAGTGTATTACGCACGTTATGCAACAAACCCGTCCGAATAGTTGGGGAGCTCAGTTACGGCAATAAGACTTCAACGATGCAATTACAAGAAGTGTATTCCGAACGTTATGCAACAAACCCGTCCGAATAGTTGGGGAGCTCAGTTACGGCAATAAGACTTCAACGTGCAATTACAAGAAGTGTATTACGAACGTTATGAAACAAACCCGTCCGAATAGTTGGGGAGCTCAGTTACGGCAATAAGACTTCAACGATGCAATTACAAGAAGTGTATTACGAACGTTATGAAACAAACCCGTCCGAATAGTTGGGGAGCTCAGTTACGGCAATAAGACTTCAACGATGCAATTACAAGAAGTGTATTACGAACGTTATGAAACAAACCCGTCCGAATAGTTGGGGAGCTCAGTTACGGCAAAAAGACTTCAACGATGCAATTACAAGAAGTGTATTACGAACGTTATGAAACAAACCCGTCCGAATAGTTGGGGAGCTCAGTTACGGCAATAAGACTTCAACGATGCAATTACAAGAAGTGTATTACGAACGTTATGAAACAAACCCGTCCGAATAGTTGGGGAGCTCAGTTACGGCAATAAGACTTCAACGATGCAATTACAAGAAGTGTATTACGAACGTTATGAAACAAACCCGTCCGAATAGTTGGGGAGCTCAGTTACGGCAATAAGACTTCAACGATGCAATTACAAGAAGTGTATTACGAACGTTATGAAACAAACCCGTCCGAATAGTTGGGGAGCTCACGGCAATAAGACTTCAACGATGCAATTACAAGAAGTGTATTACGAACGTTATGAAACAAACCCGTCCGAATAGTTGGGGAGCTCAGTTACGGCAATAAGACTTCAACGATGCAATTACAAGAAGTGTATTACGAACGTTATGAAACAAACCCGTCCGAATAGTTGGGGAGCTCAGTTACGGCAATAAGACTTCAACGTGCAATTACAAGAAGTGTATTACGAACGTTATGAAACAAACCCGTCCGAATAGTTGGGGAGCTCAGTTACGGCAATAAGACTTCAACGATGCAATTACAAGAAGTGTATTACGAACGTTATGAAACAAACCCGTCCGAATAGTTGGGGAGCTCAGTTACGGCAATAAGACTTCAACGATGCAATTACAAGAAGTGTATTACGAACGTTATGCAACAAACCCGTCCGAATAGTTGGGGAGCTCAGTTACGGCAATAAGACTTCAACGATGCAATTACAAGAAGTGTATTACGAACGTTATGAAACAAACCCGTCCGAATAGTTGGGAAGCTCAGTTACGGCAATAAGACTTCAACGTGCAATTTATGACTCTTCATCCAACAAAGATTTAGAAGGAAGTTCATTTAAATAAATTCTGATAACTACAAACAGCATCTAAATATTTCAGTATAGCCTACTAACTGGATAGTAAACATTCATTTCTGAAATATCGTCTCTTTCACATTTAATGCAAATGCACTACGGCACCTGTATCTTATAAATTTCACTATCTGGATACTGTGACATAGAGAGGAACAGCATGTAGATTACAGTATTGCTTACTATAAAAAATTTTAAGACAACGTTGTAACATTAAAAAATAAATAGCAATTTTTGAACACTCTAAGTTAATATAATATCGGCCTACAACATGCCAGTATTAAAATAATGAACGTACAATACAAATCATTTTGAAACGGGCGGAAGAAAATTATCAAGATTTCAACGCTGAAAATTCTGAATAGGGCCTCACTCCGGAAGCCTCAAACACGTCCTGCCTTTCGTATACAAAATACAGTGGCGGACACAGGCGACCGTTACAGTTTTAGTAGCCACTCTCTGATTGGTGTGAACAGAGACTCTAGTCCGTCTGTTTGTCCACCCTGGTCCGATTTTTAGATTTTTATGAAACCTGTTTTACTTTATTCTCTGAACAAGCAATTTATACGCCTTACTGACTTGTGTGTCTACATATTTTCTTATGATTTCTAAGTTTATGGGATTGCAGAAAGGCCTGAGTGACATTCATGTTTCTTTTTCATTCAGTTTTTGCTATTCGACGACAGCCCTTCACTGCTCCTAGTCAAGTTGCCGGAGTTTGAATAGTTTTAGACAATGCGCTTCCGCTTTATCATCAAAGTAAGAAAGTTAAAAGTGTTGGACATAACTGGCATCAAAAGTGCAGCCAGTACAGAGCTAAGTGCACAGATGGATAGACTGTGTGTGGTCACGACCGTACCGCAGTATCACACGCCCAACAACACTCACGGAGGGGTGGTGACGATCCACGGAAACGATACGAACGGAAGGAAACGTCATTCAGTTATGAATGAACCGAACTGAATGAACGGTGGCGGGGAGATATCGTTATGATTATCGATTGTGTGAAGTAGTCGCGGTGTTGATTGATGAATGAAGTCAAGAGCCTCGGCTCCGTATCGATTGTGGGGCACGCCCATAAACACTACACGTGGGCCGCCTCTGCCGCTTAATAGGTCACCCAACACCTGCCCAAAAGGTTCACGCATCCCCGCCTCGTCCCAAGGACCTACTGATTCTAGCTGACGCTTTGACGGTACGTACCGTTTATCGGTTAAAACTTTTTTTCAAGTACCCATTTCTGTCTTCTGTGGCGTCTTTACAGATTCCCTCTTGTAATTCTTACTTGCAATTTTTCCTTTTTCTATCTCCTTGCGTTGTTCAGTTCAATATTCGTTTTGGAAGGCACTTCACACCCAACTGTTCACATCGTATGTCGTCTGAATTAGTTAATTTACCTCTTTCGCTCTTCGTGTCACACTCTGATAGTATAAGAACCTTTCACGACCTTGGACTTTGTCGTTCTTGATTGTTGACATTTATAACATCCTTCAGTAGAAATTCTAATTCCACTGAAATGTAATTCATTTGCATACAGTTTCTTAAAAGGTATTTATATAGGCTACGTTCTTGAAGTACAGCGTTTATGACCACTTCTTCGTCCGCAGCATGATGAGGCCTTCAGCGCCCACCCCTAACTCCAGAACATCGTACATATTATCCTGAACTGCTTTACGTGATTGTGCTCCTAACGATTCTAACGCAATTTACATTGTCGTCCCACGTTTGGAGTGGAAAACGACGACGAACAAGAGATGGTTTCCGACCTTAGTTCGGACTGCATACTGCCGAACCGTATAAAGAAGGCACAAGAAACTCACTAGATCAGTGGTTCCCAAACGTTTCAGTCCGCAGACCCCCCAAAAAATAAAAAATTTCACGGACCCCGTCTGAGTTATGAAATAAAACAATGAGTAAATATGATACAAACTCTTATATTTTAATTAAAATGTATTAAAATGGAAATTCTCTCAACTTGCAAAATTATAATATTAATGATATCAAACATAGTTTAATGTGAACAATGAAGCTGCTTTTGAACAATTAGCTCGCCAATATCAAGTTTAATGTCTGATAATTTCAATATTAAGTAACTCTCGACGTCAAGTTTATTTCTTAACCAACCTCGGCTCTGTTTCCAGCCAAATGTGTCGAAATTCAGCTACATAGAAGAACGTTTTGCTCACTAAACAAAAGTAGATTACTATCTTTTTTAGTAGATACAGTGTTTATACGTGGACTAAAACAGCGCGATCAGTTCTGCGTTGATGCGGTGCTCTAGGCAGTTCGGCTGACAAACAGATCTGCTACACAACATGATTTAAAGACATTATTAAACCCATTAGTTTGGAATTACTTTTACAATTACAATCAGTTTGAACCCCTAAAAAAAAATACTGGAATCTTCTACTAATTGTTTTAAGATTCTAAAATGTAGGTTTTAGACTATACAAAGTCGGAAAAAATTACGGTATATTATATTTTTTCTTAAAAGTGTCCGCGGATCCCACTTTGGGAACCACTGCGCTAGATGATAAACACCCGCAAATAGCGACTGAAACAATTCGCAACCGACAGCCAGACTGACACTTGTACAGGAACCAACGAGGATGATAGAAAAAAACATACATGGAAAACGTTTCACATGAAGTATGGCTCAGGTCCCGATCGTTGCTTCTATTTTACAATTACAGTTTGTACGGTTAACAGGAAAAGGTTTTGTTATAATAATTTTGTTGCTGGCTTTCAATAACTGCATAATAAATAAATCCATACGTGCACGCCCCAAAACAGTGCAAGTTAAAAACTGTGAAAGTAATGAGGGTGTTGACGAACATGATACGGAAAATTTATACGAGTTCTTACCGCTACCGATATGCTTTCGTCGATATTTAGAAACCAACTCGAAAGGTGAAGTGTTTTATCACATTGATTAACTAGAACAGTTTCTTGAAAATAAAGTAGCGCAGAATTGTGTGCAAAACCAAAATAACGGACTGATTTTAAGAAGAACTGAACACTGTCGCTAAAGAAACTTTAAAAGACTTACTATGTTACTGTACAACAAAACCTAAATCGTAAAACTAAACGAAGAACAGCTACAGTGCGTGTATACTAAATTTTAAGAAAAATTAACCAGAATTTATTTAGGAGGATAAGTAAAACGTTTATATGTAAATACCTTTTGAATATGTTGTATTCTAAGCAAGTAATTTACAGTATACTTTACAGTATTTGTTCATTTGTCGCATTTTTTCACTTTTTGTCCGTTTAAAACGGAATTCCATTAACACGAAAAAACACTGGTCCCCGTCATTTCGCGTTAAACGTTTTCCACTGTACATAACACAGTTTAGCCGGGTAAAAACTTAATCGTATTTCTTGAAATTTTCATACTGACAAGGTAGAGGCGACAAACGGTAATAATCGGAACGACACAATAATGCAGATGACGTAAGCATAGAGATCAAGGCGACTACCAATCGTAAGGTCAGGTCAGCACACGTAACCTGTTCCTGTCCATTGCACTTCAAGTTCCCTCATTTAAACAGTTAACGTAGGCACTCCAAAGCGCCAAAGCAGTTTTAATGAATTTTGTTTTCTCATTTTCTCCAATATAGTTACCTTTTTGACATGTTTCTGCACGTCATTTAAACAACAGAACGACGACGATACGACAGGTCGGTTTCATTGAAGGTGATGCGGTGCCGTTAAAGAATACGCTGAGCACACGTGGACCAAACACGATTGTTATTAACGTGATGATATGACTGATGTACACAGACAGTGCTACAGTTTCAAGCTTCCGACTGTCATTCTTTTGGCTGTAGCAGTATTATACTTCGTTAAATTTTAAAACATATAAGCCAATTCTTTACATTTTGTACAGTTCTCGACTGGCTTCTTCAGTCCTACGAATCGAACGCCATTCCAATTTTAATATATTTTTTAGGCTACTTTCACTATTTGTTTTGCCAATTTTAGGCTATTAGCCTAATGCTTGGTTGGAAAAAGAAGAAGAAGAAAAGAGTGAATGTATGCTAAAACTGATCCATTTCCATGAAGCAGCCACAGAAAAAAGGCTAATAAAGTGAAAACCAAATTTCTAGTACAGGTACTGTAACTCTTCCATTTAAAATCCTTAAGAGAGATATAAATTTTAACAATCTATGTTTCCAAACTGTAACGTTTTCAAGTACTTGCGTTGTGCGTGCGTGTGTGTGTGTGTGTGTGTGTGTGTGTGTGTGTGTGCACCCATCATTTTGTTGCGGAAAAACCGACCCGATTTGTTTAATTTCTCCCGACGATTTCCCTCTTCGAGGATGTTATCTTCGGTCAGCCTCACTGCGAGAACCTTGTGGGTCCGTTCAGCAGCTTGCCGCGAGATGTCGGTCGCCTGCCCAGCCAAATCCATTGTTTCTTTGAATTTCTTTCCTACCGGTTTGTAGCCAAATGAAACGTATAACAGACTTTGTAAAATCTTCATTTGTTTAAAAGTATTTATTGAATTGTAAAATTCACTATTCTATCGAGAAGAAAAGATATACAAAATTAGTCCAAGTTAAGCACTTACGCGGGGTTCATTTCCTTTTCTATCAAGAGTGGCTGCCAAAAATAGAACTTCTTCCTAAAAAGACGAGTCCATTCTACCTACCGCGCGGTGTACAAAGGCTCGGGCACACAGAACGCGGTCTGTCGCGGCGGTCAGCGATCTGGCTTTGCCATACAGGCTACGACAACTCTTAAGCGGTCTAGTGCCAGTGCAGTGTGTTCTTCTCTCGCGAAGAGATCGATTCTGCCCCATTCCATCTGCTCGAACTTGAAATAAGTTTTCTCAAGATAATAAATTTTCATAGCATGTCTAGTGATGAGGAGACACTTCAATTCACTTCACTTCTTCTGTTTGCACTAAGCAGAAAGAAAGGCAGGTGGTGGGTTCACGATATCAACAAAAAGAGAGAACGCCCTGTCGAATACCACCGCCTTTGCCGAGAACTGGAGTCACATGAAAAGAGATATTTTACTACATATCTTCGTATGTCTCGAGAATGCTTCCAGGAAGTACATGACCTACTAAAACCAACTTCTTGAATTGCTGCAGTCTTTACAAATACTGTTCTTATTGAAATTGTCATGAAAAACTAATAACAAAAAATATTTATTTGTTATGGTCATGCCCAGTTCGGCAGCTATTTCACTCCCAAAATAGTCATGCCTCTACTTTTTTACCAGGTTTTTGTAATCGTTGTAACTAGTATCATATCAAAAAACATGCTCCCGCACTTTCTCAATAAAAATTTCTGTTTTCGTCGGCCATATCGCCCTGCCCGCTCGGTACAGCCGTACCGTTCGTCGTCTCGGTTTAGACTAGACCGTCGCGACAGATCGCCTTCTATGTGACGGAAATTATGCGATATTATGCAAAACAACTATACCGCCTTCCGCCATGATACAGTATCGCTGACCGCCGCTACAGATCGCCTTCTGTGTGCCCGAGCCTATACCGAAGCGATATACCGAGTAAAAAAATATCGCGCCTCATCAGTATCCTGTAAGTGTGTGGTGGCCTTCACTTACCACAATGTAATGAGACATTGTCCCGACCTGTGCATCACCTGTGTGTGTGGGAGAGCCTTAAGCAACACATTTGACGCTGGATTGAAAACACGAATCCTAGCTTCATTACTGTACAGGTATGACTTTCAGATCTTTGTTTGCCGTTCTAAACAACTTTCTGGCTATTTGTATTCTCTCGTCAACATCGCGGTCGGTGACCCCTGTTTTGTCTCTAACAAAACCCCCAGAAACTCTGTGACAGTTTCAATGGACTGACTAGTTCAGCGTTACGCGCAGCTGCTTTGTTTCACGTATACACTAGACAGTGCATCCTCAGTCTAAGAGCAGATCGAGATCGCTTCTTAAAATGTTTGTATCACCTGAAACACACTTTTCAATGTATCGAACCAAGAAACAAATTTCTTATTGTGTTATTTCCAGTCTCTCTTCCTTCATTGTGCGCAGCAAGGTATCTGTCCGCCTTAGTTAAGGACACGATGAAGAACGCTCAATGTCATGTAAAAATCCAGAATAGGCTATCTGACCCTGTGCACACGAGAAAAGGGATCCGCCAAAGATATTGTTTAGCTTGCCTTCTTTTTAATATTGCTTTAGAGAAAGTCATTAAGAGACGCAGGCATTAACACAAGAGGAAACATCTTTTATAAGTCCGTTAAAATTCTGGCTTATGCACATGACATCGACATTATAGGAAGAACAAAAACAGCTATGATTGAACCCTTTGTGAAATTGGAGAAAGCTGCAACAAGAATGCATCTCCAGATCAATCAGGGAAAAACAAAGTATGTGCCAGTGACAAGAAGACTATTGTGTGGGAACTAAAAATTTAGAAATAGAATCTCATAAATTCTAGATAGTACATAGCTTTACCTACCTCGGCGCAGAAGTTAACTGTAAAAATAATATTAGTGTGTAAATTTTGTCAGCAAATAGGTGTGTGCAGGGCCTCAGAAAACATCTAAAGTCTCAGTTAATACAAAGGAAGACCGAGGTATTGATGTGTAAGGTCCTACTGCGCCCACCACTGACTTATGCATCAGAGACATGGACGCTACGTAGATCGGATGAAAGGCACCTAAATATACCGGTTTATGGTATTAATCTGTAACAAGAAGAAGCACCATACAAACATCAGTACGACGACAGGGACACACGAGGTTGGTAATGACAATCGGCAGTAGCCACGAAGCAGTGGCGTATCTAGAATTTGACCTCCGGGGTGTGGGGTCGTGTCGCCTTCACACAAGTTGAGATTAATCAATATTACAAACTACAAGGTGTCTGAAAAACGTGTGACAATCCCCTGAAATCAATCACATTAAAGTATAAGGTAAAAACACAATAAAAATACCTCCTATTTAACCCTTTCAGTCACAGTGTCCTATATCTGGGACACTATATTTTGAACAATACTGTGTCTGCCCTGGACTGCAGATTGAGATGCTTTTCATACTGTACGATTTTTAGTGCCTTTCTCTATTCATTAATAACATGGTGCACTGTATTCTCGAATTTATGAACTGTTTGGAGGGATATAAAGTACAGCTGTTCATTGGCTTTCGGTATCACAAAAACCCTAGCTCGTGTAATGTTTATAATGACATAACACACTTTTCAGTGCGACTAAACAATTTTTAAAATAAAAAATAGCCTTTAATGTATTGGAATACCACATAAAATATTGATATGGATGTAATTTGTTAACAAAGAACGCTTTTAAAATCGTGTCCTAGATATAGGACACCGTGACTGAGACTGCCACCGTGATTTAGCACTACCAAAAAAGTAATGTAATGGATCTGATTCATTTCCAACAATATGTTGGGGAATCTTTGATTATGTCTGGAAAATGTGTTCAGAAGAAGAGAGGTAGGCTATCAAACTCAACAAATTCACCTGTCCACATAAAAACATGTGTTCCTGCTGTAAGGCCTGTTGTTGACGGTTTGGACCACTTACCGGAGAACAGCACCAAGAAAAGTAGAAGGCTGCAAGGGAAAAACCTATATCTTCTGCTCAAAGTACAAAGTACCTTTGAGTTTTTCAAAGGAGAGAAATGTTTTTTGCTCTTTCATTTCAAGTAAAATAAATCTTTTTTTTGTGTTGTAAACGACAAAAAAAAAAATCAAAATTATTTTTATGTACTCCTGATTTTTTAAAGTTTTTAAAATGTTTATGTGCTTTACTCTTTTTTTATCATAAGTATTTAATGCTGAAATATAAAGTAAATGTGAAAATAAAACAAATGTTTTACTTTTGTATAAAAAACTGTCAAATTTTCCGTATTCTCAGTCACGGTGTCCTATATATAGGACACTCCATATTTCGGATATGGATCATCCAAATCCAAATATTTTTGCATGAAAAAATTTTAAAAATTAAGTTTAGTAAATGTAAGTACCAATTTTCAGAATTTTCTGACAATAAATAAAAATTCGTGACTGAAAGGGTTAAACATCGTTTACAAGATATTTATTGACATTCATCATCATCATCATCAACTAAAGGCCACGCCTTGTCGAGTTAAACACGTCTCTCTCTCTCTCTCCATCGTTGTCCTCCTTAAATCGCAGTACGACAGAAAAATCATCTCCTGTCCCATGTCTTTGAAGAACGCTGCTCTTGACATTGACACTTTACGTTTGGTATTTGGTTTTATACTGACATTTAACATTTAAAATGGTAACTATGTACTGTAAAAAAAAGAGGTAACCCAAGAAAATTTTATAGGCTACACAGAAAAAAACAAGATACACTGTTTGAAAATGTTTTACAGTTTAATGTCTATTCGCCTTTTTTTTTTTTACAACTTCTTCCGGGGTCACTGAATTGATTTTCTATATGCAATAAACCTGTTTGTATATTTAAAAAAAAAGTACTACTATATTAGCGTACACGCCTGAAAAAATAATAAAACAGCCTAAAAATTAAGATATTAACAAACTTTCTCGTCAATTTTTTCTATTTCGAGGGGGGGGAGTCCCGTAATACGTCCCTGCCATGAAGTTATGAAGTTTGTGTGGGGCTTTGTCTGCATACCGACGACGATACAAAATGCGGACAATAAAGTTGCTTCCGTTAATACTATATAGTTCTATCTTTATTTTCTACTAATTACTTTTATTGCTTGCGTAGCGCATCAGTGCACGTTATGAATTTCATTTTCCGTTCGAATAACTATAGTCACCGAAGGATATACACCCGCGGATAGACATAAACGCGCGCGTGCATATTTTACGGTTACGACGGTCCACCAAATGAACAAAACGTAATCAGTCTGTATCCTATACAACTGCAATGGGTATACATTCGTTAACGCAACTTATTGCCTACGTACGCGTCGTTATCACAAAATATGTAGGCTACTGTATTTTTTTTCATTAAAAAAAAAACAAAGAAATAAAGACTTAACAAATTTATTAAAAAAAAAAAGGCATGGGGCCAAGATAATACGCTACGCGTAGCATTTAAGCGTTTCAACTTACTGCCGTCGAAACACCGCAACCACCACAAGATCGATTCAAACGGCACCACTATACGTATACCGCAAGACATGGCGCTGATCCCCTTCACAAGAAGTCTACGTATTTCATAATTGTCCACGCGGACAATAATTTTGAATATAACAATATTTTAAAATAATAATATTAAAAAACGTTACCTAAATATTGAATTAGAATTGGATCCTATAGCAGAGTATCTACCTGCTACTTTCTACGAATATTTATACGACACTATTGGAGAAAAAAACAGACCGGTCTCGATACAATATCCAGGCTCCCGAATTTTATATGTCGACTGATTTCGTACAAGCATCATGCAATAAACTATATAATCGCAGGTCGTCACAAAAAAAATACAGCAGACACGTATCGATTTTCGGTTCCGAAGAAAATTGTTACAGTCTCCCAGAGATTAAGAGTGACTTTTATTTTGGTACCCGTGTAAAATTCGGCGAAAGAGCCAAAAAGCTGTCCACCTGGTTTTCTCTGAACAAAGTGATACAGCGAATGATAGTAAAAACGTGTACAACGATCACGCGATGCGATGGTATCGACCCATCGCGTGCTCACAACGTATCGTTATTTACACCAAAACCAGCACAACATGTTAAATAAACTAATTAGCTAATTAATTAATTATTTACGTTGGTTTAAACGACGTAGGATTTCACTTGTAAATCAAACACAATGGTTAGAGTTTCAATTACAGCACACAACTGTAAGTACTGTACAATATCAGACAACGTGCCCCCCCCCACATGAGGATTATTTATTCATTTTTATCCTTTAATACTGCAGTACTAATTTTCTCGAATCGATCTTTTTTACTTAACAAAAGTCTTCCAAGTCGTTATAAGCGTACGTATTTTGTAAGATCATTTGTACAAAAGATACACGAAAATCTTACGTATAAAATTAATCATCTCTTTTTATTTCAGTCGTTTTATACAAAATTATCGAGATGGAATGATATTTTATTTTTATAACGCGTATAATACATGACGGTCTTATGTGACGTGAAAAATTATAGTGATCCACACCATAAATAAAGAAACACAATTACAATGTGTTAATGCTCGTTATCTTTGGCTTAAAACAATGGTTTGAACGCCCAAAACGTATTGTTCTGTTATATAACAATCCGCATTATAAACAACGAACAGAAGAATATGGAAAGAAAATAAATGTCTGAAAGAAGACAAATAAGTATGACAGTAAATGATAAATAAGGTACAGTATGAGAATAGAAATATCGGGTAGGAGAACTAAGTCTGATTAAGAAGTTCGTGCAATTTTTCAATTTCTCGCATTACAGTGTCCGATTATAAAACTGTTTTGTGGTGTTGGAGCACGTCTTAGTGACAATCGTGTAAAGTTTTAGCCCTACTGAATGCATAGTTTAGTAAATAAGTTGTGACTTGGCGTCTTTGGCGATTTTTTTGAAAAACGTGAATTAAATTTTATTTGAAATACCTCTATTCGTATCCGAGCCACAATAGAATAAACTAAATGAATAAGTATTACCTTCTTAGTCCGTCCTGTGGCTTCCTTATATAAAATTTAAAGATGTAAAAACAACGCGTTTCAGAACTTATGTTCCCATCATCAGGTGCGTTTCACTCGTTGGAGGTCGTCAACACATTAAGACAGAACACATTTAAACATTTATTTAAAGACATGAATTTAATATTTATTTGAGTATCGATATTACACCGTACGGTGCGCACCGTGAACTTGGCGCGCTTAATTAGTTTTTTTGTGTTTAAATATGTGTTATGTCTTAATGTATTGACGACCTCCAACGAGTGAAACGCACCTGATGATGGAACATAAGTTCTGAAACGCGTTGTTTTTACATTTTTAAATTTTATATAAGGAAGCCACAAGACGGCCTAAGAAGGTAATACTTATTCATTTAGTTTATTAAATTTTATGTAAAGACAGAGATAAACTTCCCTATCGTGATAAACGCGTTGCAGAAGGCCAGTGGCATATCTTTAATTTGGCTTTGGGGGAATATGGGGCCAAGTCAGCTTCATACGAAAGAAAAAACAAGACTACCTTTAAAGTGGTTGAAAAACGCGTGATAACATCCTGAAATCAGCCCCATTAAAGTAAACGGTTATAACACAATACAAATACGCGTTATTGAAACATTGTTTAGAAGATACTTACTGACTGTATTTATTTTCCTGTGTTTCATATTTCAAACGTATGCCCTAATGCTGTGTACTAAACCTGTTTGTATATTTAAAGTGAGTTACTACTAGGCCTATATTAGCGTACACAGCTGAAAAAATAAAACTGTGTAAACAGCCTAAAAATTAAGAGATTAACAAAATTCGTCCAATTTTTCGACCGTCTGGGAGGAGGTCCGGTCCAGTTCTTCCCCCCCCCCCCACATAAATACGCCCCTGCAGAAGGCTTCTGGCGAGTCTGCCATGCACGAACAATCTACGGTCTACAAATTATGGTACAAAAGCTTTAAAGGCTGTCGCGCGAATGAGCTCAGGATCGCAATGAGGTACCGTGTTCCAAGAATATCCATCACTAGGTGTCATGAAATTTCCACGAAGCAGCTCATATAAACGGCCAGATTTACGGAAGGATAAATTAATTGCACGTCGATAATGCTCCGGGACGCATTCTGCTTGGTTCAGAATTCTGAGCAAAGAAGAGAAAATAATCGTAACGACACGCAGCCGCCGTATTCACCGGGAATGTCTTATGCGATCTTTCCTCTTCGCAATAATGGAAATGGCCACGAAGACGAAGATAGAAGACAAAATTCGCTGTGCGAGCCCAAGGCTATACCAAAAAGCGCATTCAAAATATGTGGAATAGTCGTGCGACTGACAATGGAATGGGCAGAGACAATTTTGGAGGAGAGAATATAAATGTAGATAAGCCAAGGTATAGTTTTTCAAATAAACAAAAACTGCACGAACCTCGTACAGAGATCAGGAGGAGAATACCCTACGCATACAACAGTAAAAAAGGAGTACTGTATTGCAGACTGGTTGTCGTGACTCAAGATACCTCCATGTGCCTCTTGGACTGCTTTATATTTATTGTCTGTGTATAACTGTTGCTCACGATTACGGCGTGTTGGCCGCCACAACTGCAGAGCTCAGCGTTGGGACAGTTATTGCAGTTTCTATACTTCCCTCTACCATCCGCATTAATCTTCAAATGTCCGAGGCGACCTGTTCGAAGTCTTGCTACTATGGGGTAGCGGACTTCTATCACCAATGATTTTATGTATTTAATACTGTAGTTTCTGGACTGACAATATGGTTTTATTGTAATTATCCACATGAACAGGAATCCATTGCAAAGTGCCGTTTTTATCCAAACATTTTAGAGCATATACTGTAACGTTTTAAAGTTAGGGCCCTCCTTTGTTTCAACAGAGTATACAGATCTTTATTCCCTCCAATTGTTAAGTTGTTACGTTTAATTGAGCTCTTGAATTCCTTGTTTATTGCGTGAAGTTGGATGCACATCTCCCAAATCCTACCTTTACTTAGAGCTTACCACCACTCGGAGGGCACCAACGCCTCCGTTAGTCATATTGGATCCATCCATGCAGCATGTTACAAGTTTTGAGGATGAAAGAAAGTTTTCATGCCTTTTTCATTGACTATTACTTTACCAGTACTTCAAGAAACTGGTGAAGTTGTCCAATATGGACTGATTTATATTACGAATCATATACATGGAAGTGAGGAAAAGAGATCAAAATAGGATTGATGCAAGAAATGTGGAATTAGAGTTGGATGGAAGGAATAATATAGTTGGGTAAATAAGCAATAAAGAGATACTCTGAAGAACAAAGGAGGGTAACAAAGAGGAGAAAGAGAAACTGTTGTGGGCACACCTGAAGACAAAATGACTGCTAACAGTCATTTTTGATGGAGTAGTTGAATGAATGAAGGAAGGAAGGAAGGAAGAAGATTGAAATTCTTGGATGACATAAAATGTGGGGTGAATTACGGAGAGACGAAGGTCCCAGTCTGGAACAGTCACAAATGGAGGAAAAGTTTATATACATAAACTTTATTTCTTTATTTATGTATGATTATATATTCTTCTTTTCAATCTCATTCTACCATCAAACACTTTGGTCCTTCAGCTACTTACGACAGATCCTTCTATCGTGGGCAAGGCGTTTGATATTAAACGTGATTAGCCAACTTCTCAATACAGTCAATCCATTGCAATTTTCATCTCTCTCTGACAGGACATGCTATCATGATGAGCTGCAGCTTCCTTTCATGCATCCTTATTATGTGACCAAACTATTGCAGTGCTCATCTCTCTTATCAAAACAAGTGATTCCCACTGGAACAGGTTTCTGATGGTCATATTCCTACTTTGTTCTCTCCTAGCTGCCCACCTAGAAAATCTAATTTCACTGGCTTGCAGTCTAGCAGAGTGAGATTCTCTGTCGCACAGAGTAATGTGTGTAGACAAACTGTCTTGTACACTCATAGCCTGATTTCCTTCTTACCCACAAAGACACAATAAATCTGGTCATATATTTGACTTGTTTGCTGCACCTGACAGTATATTTGCTTATCAGCATTTCCACCTGACATGATTGTTCAAAGAATTTATACGCATTCATATAAAGTTCATTATGTCTCATCAAGGCTTAAATTGACAATATCCATGCAAGCTAAATTCCAGAGACTTATTAACTGTACGTATATTATAAAACTGCATTACAAGAAACCTATCGGGAAAATCCTATTGGGAAATTGTTTGGTTATAAATTTCTGTCATCTTCTTCTTATATTCCAATCATCTTCTACCGCAAGGTGTAGTGGTTGATCAAAGGTATCGCCACCATGGTCTCTGCATAGCCAGGGCCTTGGCTTCATTCCACTGCACTCCCAGCCCCTGCACAAAATACCTCACACTGTCCACCCAAGTCACTCTTCCCGGCCCGAGTCTTCTTCCAGCAATTCTTGCCTCATACAGCTTTTTTGAAAGTCTATCCCCTTCCATCCTCTGAACGTGTCCAAACCAGTGCGACTGTGCTTTCTTAACTTGATCTTTCCAATGGACTGTCTTAAGACTCACTCTTATAGTAGTGTTTCTGACTTGATCTCTTATTGTCTTTCCTTCAACCTTCATAAGGTATCTCTTAGCCTGGAAAGAGTTTAAATGCTTCTCTGTTAGAGCCCAGGTTTCAGCCCCATAAGTATGAACCGGTACACACACACACACACACATGTTGTAAATTTCTGTAATAATCAAAACAGTTTCATTTTTTTACCCCAACGTACTAAATTATATTGCCTGCCATATCTACCTCTGAGTCAATCCTGGGTGAAATATCATTGTAACACAAGATATTGTAACACAACCCTGGAGGTTGTCATCTTTCTCAGCACAAAGTTCAACCAGACTTGAACAAGTGATGTTAAACACTTACATACGATTTAGTAAACGCATAATTAATAGATCATTTAGCAAGTTATGGATCTCATGTTCATTATCCCCCATTTTTTAAACCATGTTCATATTTTTTTTAAATCTTCACCCTCACCCCCTCCAAATTGGGTGCCAACAATCTCTCATTCATATCTGCCAAAAGTGTTGGCTTTTCTTATGGCTGCCGCACATCCTTATAATGAATATTAGTTTAATACAAAAGGACAACCTGAGAACGCTACAGCCGCCACAAGCTACAGTTTCACAATGCTAAGTAGCCTACTACTGTGGTCCACAATTACTAATGATTAACATACTTCAAACATCAATAACATTAAATTGTCACACATTCTTGTCTTCGATAACCATCACCCATTTACATAGTTCACTGCTTTTACATCAACCTTCATAATTCACTGACATGGTATTTCACCTCACTGCAAACTTCTTCTTACATTAAATTTTGAATCAATTCTATTCACCCATCTTGCTACATGCATACTATTTTTCATGGTGCTGTAACATTTTTATGTTGTTACAAACTCATCTTTATCCACTAATGGATATAATTCTAGTACTTAATTACTTATATTAGCATTTCCAGTCTTAATAAAGTGATACAGTTTACATACCCTTTCTTCAGTGTTCATAAGCATGATTTATAAATAGCTTACATATATGCTACGTTTTCTCAAATTACAATGAGCAACTGTCAGTATACAAAGTATGTAGTTTGGAGTAATTTCCTCAATTCTGTTACACAAACATGTTTTGTGTTTACAGTATTGTTACGACATCACAGAACAATCTACGTGTTCCAGAATGATCCAGAGGGATCCGGAATGTAATGCATGTGGCATACGTGATTCTCAATGCATTAGCTAGACTGTGGCCAGAAGCTGCGCGGACTGTGTCAAGGCCGCAATTAATTACGTCATAGGTAGAGATAACGCGCAGTTTGGAGTGTTCTGGTCTGTGAGCTGGGGTGTAAATACAAGGCGGCAGCGGCCTTAGTTTTCAGTTATAGTTGCGATATACAGTGCGGTTCGAGTTTATTGTCAGGCGATTACAAGTAATTACTGTGTGTATTCAAGTGGTTATTAGTGAAGTTTTGTGTTTTATAATCGGGCGGTATAATTGTAATACAATTGTGTTTTATATTAGTTGACATTTTATTGCATGTGAACAATTTCTATTTGATTTGTTGTAAGAGACTATCTTGTTAATTACAAACTGTTTAACTGTGAAAATTAAAGCTGGTGATTAGTGACTTAATTGTTGTCTTGTATTTTGTTTTCCACTGTAGCTACGACGATCAAGTAGACTGTCGTAACAGTATTTTAATGTGGTAAGCACAAAGTAAACTAGCCAATTATCAGAAATAAAATAAGCACATAGTTCTTCTTCACTTCATCTCATAAAAACAAACTGTGGTTGCAGTCTTTAATTCATTCACTCCGTAAATATACAATTGTTCAGTTTTAAAATTTCGCTATTAGCTTTCCAATACTAATGACAGTATACTTTCTTTTGTCTGGATTTATGTCTACAATATTCTCCTTTTTTTCAAAATATCATAGTTTTTTTGAGCATCCGTCATTCAACGATTCAATTATGTTTCTACTAAAACCCCAGAATATTTCAGTATTCATCTTACAATGGCATAATAATATACACTGCCCATGTAACTAACAAATGAATTTTAATAATCAATCATAATCCATCCATCTGTGCCAATGCAACAATTTGTTTCAACATAAAACTGAAACTAACTGACGACTCATGTATCTGCTATAGTACATAATTAATCACACCAACTATATGCCCGATTTAAATTTCTGTACCTACAAGGTGGCTGGATCTCCCCATCTTACACAACTTCAACATTCCTACAAACCTGACATATAAAACAATTACTGTTGTTAGCTAATTACGTTGTTTCGTTTTTCCTCAAAAATCAACTAATTACTGCAGGTTTATCTTAACAGATGACTCATTTTACTCACAGCATGGCATAAGTTGACAATTACTTGTGTGATAAAATTCTGTAGGTAGTAAAAGAATACTTGTGCTTCGTGTGTCAGCGTACTACATAAGTGTTTACTGTCCAACTCACTGGTATAACATTAAAGAAACATAATGTTCCTCAAAATCTATAAAAATTGATTAATTCTATTTTTTACATTTTATACCCGAGATGTTAAAAGATATTAAAAACTCTTTAACAACAACAATATAAAATATTCAAGAAATAAAAGTTATTTTACCAACTATAATTTGTACTGCAGTTTTACTGTGTGTGTAACGATAAAAACCAACTGCCAAGTAGAAAATCTTTCACAAATAATACAGCATAACAAACAGATAATAATATCCAGGGCCGCCCCCAGCGCTTCTGCCGCCCTGTGCAGTATTTGTGAGCCCCCACCCCCCATTTAACTCTGAACACATTCACGCACACTAGACCTACTCTAAAGATAGGGCGACTGACTTCAAATGACGACTAGGAATGTTTGCAGTGTTGTGTTTATTAAATAATTAGAACTTTTTCGCGTTTACAATGTGGCGAACGGCTACAATAAAAATTGTAGACAATACAAGGATTCGTGAGACAATAAGAATGTATGCCTATGTGATGACTTAAAATTAAAGTACTAACTAAAATTCATTATGATTGAAATACAACAAAAGTAATGTATCATATTTAGGCCTACCTTAGTTAAAAAATACTCGTCTAGCTTTTGCACTGGCAAACTCCTTTATGACTTCGTGTAATCAAGTGATTCAGCTAACTGATGTTCTAAGGACATATTTGCCAGACCACTCAGGCAAGTCTTGGATGTATTCGATCTGAGATAAGTTTTAAAAAGTTTGAGCTTCGAAAAAGTTCTTTCTCCGCTTGCCACTGTCACAAGTAATGTTAGCAAAATTCTTAGAGCGACACCAACGTTTGGCGCGAACCCATACTCTTGAATAAATGTTAAAGTCTTGACAGGCATAATTTTATTTTTTCCCTCAATTTCAAAACTAAACATCCCAGAATCTGCGGCCCTGGGTGGTGGCACGGTTCGCCCCTGCCTGGAGCCGGGCCTGATAGTATCTATCAATTTCTAGCTACCTGGGAGTAACAACATACAGACTAGTACAACAAATTAAAGATTTATTTATCTGTTTCATCGGCTTATCCATCAATACTGTTTTCGACTATAATGAAATTTAAAAACTCAAACCAATATGAAACAAATAATTAACTGACAGCAAGATACAGAACACGGCCTTTGCTTACTTAGCATACAGTGAATACAGAGAGGTCCGGAGACAGACAGTGATACGTTCCACACGTGTTCCTAAATCTCTTTGGTTTCAACCAGTAATTAACAGTACACTGTACATAATACATATTAACAGCTTTCCTGCACATTTAAATAACTTGTTAAATCCTCTCATGTCTTGCCTGTTCTTTATTTTCCAGACAATTCTGTTATTACTGAACACAATATACACAACATAAGAGAATATATAAAATGAAATTAGTAGTAATTCAAATGGTTCAAGTTTAAAATCAAAACAGCTAAACAAAATAAGACAGAATATACAACAGATAATGCCAAACGGGGGAGTAATATATTATCGTTCACTTAATCAGATGTTTTATTAAACCCACAATAACATTTTAAGTAGCGTATAAAATGGTTTAATGATCATCAATAATAACACAACGAATTAATATTTATTTACAACAATTAGACACGCATGTTAATTTTGTTTTGAAAATAATACCAATAGATTAATTTCATAAATGAATGCTTTCTGATATATAATTATCTCTTGGATTTTGTTGTCCATGACGTGTCCATTACTTAACTAAATATAATTAATTCACTACCGACTCGGAACACAAAGTTTTTTATAGGTAAAAACGTAAAAGTGCATAATTATCTCCACTGTTCAAGCACTTGCTGGCACATCCACTCTATGTTTAATTTTTTCTATTAAAAATTCATTGATTTTATGTGTTTTTGAGTTACTTTAAGTTGAGAAGTTAAAAATCTAATAATGAAAAAATGTCAAGTTTTCCTTACATTAATATATAACTGATTAATTGGTTCTCTTGTCAAGTAAATAATCGATTCTTACCACTTGCACCACAGTTCTTAACATATTAATATTACTGGAGCGCTTACCGCTTATTAAACAAACTTATTAAAAAAAGATTAGTATCGGTATAAGTTCAGAATATCTTTTGTAATTTTTCATACAGCAAGTACCGTATGTGCATCGATGGCATAATAAAGGGGAATTACGAGAGTAACTGGACTTGTGTTCCATACATGCTATTCAAAAATGTTTAGTAACAAATTTATAGAAAATCGATTATTTCTTTACTGACACAATGTAGATCATTAAAATATTTGTCGAACTTGCTAAATTATTGTCTTGTAATACCTGCAATATTCTACCCAATGAAGAACACTCTCGGCAATAATTAAATGCCCCACCATATAGACATATAGACAAATGTTGCCTACACTTTTTTCAGCCTAATTTAATTTTTATAGTAGTACTACCACATAACAACTTCACTGGGCTTTAGTTGAAAGAACTTTTCTCCATATTTTGAATAAACTACTACAAAAATTTAACCGATATATCACTCAAATGTCCGTCATATATTAAATCAACACTTCATGAAAACATCTAATTTCTAAACCCATAAAAATTTCATCACATATTTCTTACCTGTTAGAAGGCCGATGGGAAGAAGAAGTCGCTGAAGACACAGAGAGACAAAGTACCTACTCATTGCAGTGGGGATCTATAATAAAGTACAAAACCCCATTAATCAAATGATCTTACAACTTTCAATATTAATGGCTACTTATAATTCCCCATTAATTATGCAGGCCTAACTTACATTTTATATCAACAACTGATATAACTGTTCTTTAATAATATTATGATTAAATCACACATAATAAATTGTCTGCTTCTGACCAAAATCCGTTGCTTACCAATGTAGTCTTTAAACATTAAGCATTTAATCTGTTATCCAAAAATTCTGTTAACCAGGCTGAATTTTACAAATGTGTATTATATACTGTATAATTCAACAAGCCCATAAGAGTAAAATTCCTCAAGGGTAAAAGTTTCTCTCTATTATACAATAAACAATTCAATAAACATACTGAAAATGTAATTTGCATTTATGGCCCGGATTTCTTTCAATTAAAACAAAATATTAAGTTATTATTATTTTTATATATTCATAAAGAAAACAAACTTTTATTGCCTTCTGAACATCCTGTAACTTGATATACTTCAAGTGACAATAGTCCAAAATTAATGGCTAGCTATCGCAGTAAAATTAAAACAGTCAACTTTCAGTCCATAAAGTTTATATTTTTAACAGCAAGTTTCGTGACATGTTTTATTGTAATGTCTACACGATGAACAATGAACTACTGTATGCATTTATTCCCATTAATATATCTTTATCATACAATATTTAGTTTATATTTTTTTTCGTCAAGAGACGAAGTGTTATACGTTATTTGGATTAAAAAATTATAAGTTGACATGCGAAAATACTTATACAAAAATTAATAGTAAGTATATGTAAAGCAATTATTGCTTACTTTATGAGAAATTATCAATCACAGCCCATTTGTATCTGCATATAGTTAGTTTTAAACATTTGTAAAAACCGCACACAAATTATTACCTATGCCACAGACATTAATAAAACACACACGTAAACACGAATTATTACACCACTTTAAAAAGGAATACCGTATTCTGTATTAAATTTTTGTTACATAAAAACTATTAAAAAAAAATGGGTACCCTATCAAAAAATGAATAACATCCGACAAAAATATTACGATCACTCCCCAACACGAACGTTCCTCACAATCGCACCATGCGACACAAAATGTCAGTATTCGGTATTCGGTAATCATATGGTGCATTTAGAAAACAGAACAATACGATATATCGATATACAGATATTATCGACTTAACAATTATCGTTTTCTGTTCGTCGATCGCTTTAGACCTTTATTCGATGAGGTTAGATTCTAGATCTCGTCAAAGATGACAAACAAGTACGAATCGATTCTGTGAGATTTCTATTATTTCCAGGATTCTGTTCTGGTTAATTTAATAAATGATGCAAGGATCTAGCTTACACCCCCTTCGATGGTACGGCAAAGTCAAACTTTCGTCTCCTCGTTTGTACGTACTTTCCGTGTCCCGATTTCTACTGGATCAGTTTTATTCACAAGTAAGTAATGGCAGGTTACGGAGGTTATGTACCTTAAATAAAATTTACTGTGTTAGTGTACATTAAAAGGGTGTATTTATTGGAAGTACAGAAATTAGTTTCGATTTGTCGCACATAATTACGGTACAGAGACGATTTTTGGAGGTTGTGTCTACGTTTAACAATGTAACTTAACCTTTTAGATTTTTAAAATTAATTAGACTTTACAAAAATTTCCTTAGTTAGTGTACATTCAAAGGCTGTATTTATTGTATGGATGAAACACTGTATTTATTCGAAGTACCGTAATTAAAATCTAGTTCCAATTTAGAACGTATAACCTAGTACAATGTAACGTATAACCAAACAAGTAGGCCTACATTAAAATCCTTTTTTCAATTTCAAGAGGAGTGTCAAATTTTATGTTTTTTCAATAAATAAAAATGAGAGGAGGGAGAGGGAGAGAGAGAGAGAGAGAGACCAAAAAAAATTGTATGCCTATCTAATTGTTCAAGAACTATGTAGCCTACACATAGCAAAAATCGAATTTCTACAATGTTTACATTAAATGAAAATGATGAAAGTACTGTTAGCTTTTAACAAATATTGACAATTTTGCCCAATACAGAAATGAAGGAAATTTGCAGACAAAGTGTCTACGAGTTCCCTGGAAGTGTTTGAAAAATGATAAACTTTTATTCTATCATTTACTTGTTACATTATGTAACAGAACAACATTTCTTTACTAAATATCACTATAATATTGACGACTCGGAACACAAAGTTTTTTATAAGCAAAAACGTAAAGTTTTACCTTACAGCCTAAACCGGCTTTCACCTATAGAAGGCTTCATCAGAGGCTGTCGTTAGTAGCGCTGCTCGTCTTGTTGTTGGCGACGAGAAAGTGTTTCGAAAGATTGAAGCTGTGTGTGTGTGTGGTGAGATGTGTTCGAATAATGCGTGCGATTTGAATTGTGTCTGTTCGTTTAGGATGTCGTTTTTATTTGTTTTTGTGTGTTTGTATATTTCTAATTGTTCTAGAGTGTCTAGTTTTCGGCCTTTTGTGTGTACGTGTAGTATGTTCATGTTATTGTCGATGTTTTTATATGTGTGGTTTGCTTCAATGAGGTGATTTGCGAAGGTAGATTCTGTAGTGGTGTGGAGTGCTTTAGTGTGTTCAATGTATCTCTGTTTGAAGCTACGTCCTGTCTGCCCTATGTAGAATTTACTGCAATTTGAACAATTTAGTTTATATACACCGGGTAGATCGAATTTGTTTTGTGCTTTGGGCATGCGTTTTGATAGTGTGTGTTCTGTTTTGTTAGTAGTTTTGTAAGCGATTCTGTATCCTGCTTTTTTGAATTTGTGGGCAATTTTTTCTGTTTGTTTGTTGATGTATGTTAGTGTTATGAATTTGTTGTTTTCTGTCTTTGTCTGTTGTTTGTTTTGTGTTTTGTGTAGGAGTTTACTGACTATTGTTCTGTCATAACCATTAGATTCTGCTAGATATTTTATCGTGTTTAGTTCGTCTTTGTAGTCTATTTCATCTAAGGGGATGTTGTTAAGTCTATGTATCATGGTTCTAAAAGCAGCTAGTTTGTGTTGTATTGGGTGATTGGAGGTGTTGTGTATTAGTGTGTCAGTTGTAGTTGGTTTTCTGTATATACTGAATTTGTGCCTGTGTTCTAGTTTTGTGATGGAGAGGTCTAAGAAGTTTATGGTATTGTTGTGTTCATATTCGGCAGTAAAGGTTATGTTTTTATGTATTTTGTTTATGTGCGTTAGTAACTGTTCACATTGTCTTTTGTTTCCCCTGTAAAGTATTAGAATGTCATCAACGTATCTGTGCCAATATAGTATTTTATGTGAGTGTCTGTCATTGTTTGTGAGTATTTTTGTTTTTTCTAAGTGTTGGAGGAAGACTTCTGCTAAAATGCTGGATATGGGGGAGCCCATGGGTAGACCTTCATTCTGTGTGTAGTATTTATTGTTATAAGTAAAGTAGTTTTGTTTTGTGATAATGTTCAGAGTTTCTGTTATTTCATTGATAAGTTCGTCTGGTGTGTTGTTCTGTTTGAGTTTGTTTTGTAGGATGGTGATTGTTTCAGGTATGGGGATGTTTGTGTACAACGGACACGTCATGGACAACGAAATCCAAGAACATTTCTTTATTATTTATTTAAGATTTTTAATATACATAGTATTTGAATTAACTTGTTTCCATTTATTTTCCATATAGACGAAGAGAAGGTAATTGTAAACATGCAGTTAGGATTATAAACACAACATGAAATAGTACAATGACAACTAGTTTACAGTTGTCACTATTTTTGTTTCAACATTTCAAAGGATAAAGAAAACGCCTGTAACTCTAAGATGAGTTATGAGAAAACATGATTACAAATCATAACCTGCCATTAGTTACTTGTGAAGAAAACAGATATAACATTTCCAAACAAGAAATCTTCAATTCTCTCCCTATTTGTTTTATAAAAACTGGAGTTTCTACTGCAGGTGTTTAAGTCCACTAACTACTTAATTTAATATACATAATTGTTCCTGATCTTGTTGGGTAACATTATATTAATATATCTGCTTCCTACTCATATTATTACGGATCTCGTGTCTGGTGTTCGTTCGTATACCTCTGTAAAATATAACAGTGTGTCTGAGTGTGAAAGTGTGTCTGTGTTTCTTACCACTGCGTCCTCGCACGGCGATGTACTTCACGATATTTGGCCCCGTAGCGAACGTACTGGGGACCAGGTATCGTGGTTCCCGATTTGAGGGTCAAACGTAGTGGATAATCTCCGGGTGGCGCCAAATTGTTTATATAAAACAATTAAAATGATTTACTTATCAATGTTCTATTTGAACGAGGCGACGAATTCAATCCGTCCCGCCTTTTCTCAATTTCGTGTCAATCGAGATAGCGGTTGCAGGATTCGCTACTTGAGCGCTAGACGTCGCCTTGGAAACCTTTGCTATACATTATATTTTTAAACATACACTTTGCTAATAGAAATAAGACACGATTTAACAACACACACAGTATAAATTTATTATTAATTGGAAGTTAATATTTTAGAGACACAAGTTGTAATTAATTTTTCATATACAATTCTGGGGTCTTTCACTATAGCCTGCGGCCAACAAATTCCGTCTCCACGTTTGTATTTTTTCCGTGTTCGATGTGTACTAGAACTGTTTTCTTCACAAGTAACTAATGCCAGGTTATGGAGGTTATGTACGACAATGTAACTTAAATAAAATTTACTTTGTTAGTGTACAATAAAAGGGTGTATTTACTGGAAGCACAGAAATTATTTTCCATTTATCGCACATAATTACGGTACACAGACGATTTTTGGAGGTTGTGTCTACGTTTAACAATGCAACTTAACCTTTTAGATTTTTAAAATTAATTAGATTTAACAAAAATTTCCTTTGTTAGTGTACATTAAATTATTGTATGGATGCAAGGCTGCTGTACATAACATTAAAGGCTGTATTTATTCGAAGTACCGGAATTAAATCCTAGTTCCAATTTAGAACGTAGACCTATAACCTATTTGCATATTTTATTGGGGTTTATTGGCACATATTTTATTAAAAGGGTGTATTTATTGGAAGTACAGAAATTAGTTTCCATTTATCGCACATAATTACGGTACACAGACGATTTTTGGAGGCTGTGTCTACGATTAACAATGTAACTTAACCTTTTAGATTTTTAAAATTAATTAGATTTAACAAAAATCTCCTTTGTTAGTGTACATTCAAAGGCTGTATTTATTGTATGGATAAAAGGCTGTATATACATTAAAGGCTGTATTTATTCGAATTAAAACCTATCGGTACTTCCAATTTAGAATGTATAACCTAGTAGGCTACGTTATTCGTACATATTTTATTGGAGTTTATTGTTACATATTTTATTAAAAGGATGTATTCCTTGGAAGTACAGAAATTAATTTGCATTTATCGCACATAATTACGGTACAGAGACGATTTTGGGAGGTTGTGTCTACGTTTAATTATCTAACTTAGATAGTAGGCTTCGTTATTGGTGCATATTTTATTGGGGTTTATTGGCACATATTTTATTAAAAGGGTGTATTTATTGGAAGTACAGAAATTAGTTTCCATTTATCGCACATAATTACGGTACAGAGACGATTTTGGGAGTTGTGTCTACGTTTAATTATCTAACTTAACCTTTTAGATTTTTAAAATTAATTAGACTTGTAGGGGTGTGCATGGCAGAACTACTTGTAGGGGTGTGCACCCACTTTATAATCATATTTGTGGTAACACTGAGAACTTTAAGCCTTCTTTTATGCTTAAACAAATTATATATATATATACACTTAATTATAGAAAAGCAAAAAGCAAATATGTAATTCAAAAGACTAATTTGCTCTAATAAACACATGGTGAAGTTAAAAACAAAAGAGTTTTTACTTGCCTAACTAATCATTAGTTACTAATGTGACAGTTGGGGCTGCTTTTTCTGCAAAAGCTGGGGTATGTTGGATTCAAGAGTGGTTAAATTAAGTCATAAATCTGAGTGTGCGTCAAGTCTATTTCTGTGCTTGCTTTTCACTTGAGATGAAAATCCCATTTCACTCAAGAATGAAGTGATGAATGGGATGAGCAACTCCGAAAGTTCAGGATATTCATCTCTTAAAGATATCCAGAACTTTGTTAAGTCAGAATCTAAATGTTTATGGATTTTGTTGTCCATGACATGTCTCATGTTATCACTAACTATACAAAATAATTTACTAAAAATTTAGTTTTAATCCCAGCATCACAGATGATATCACACCATTGCTCATTTAGTTTTACTGAGAACATGTTAGAACTTTCAAAATACAAGAATGGGTCTTGAATCCAATTGAATTCACTGTATCCCTCTGGGAAGCAACTTTCAATCTGGTTATAGAGAGTTAAACATCAGAGCTGGTAAAAAGCAATGGTAGAGCATGAATAACAAAAATGTACAGTTTAGACTATGTACAAAACAGGTTGAATTTAAATTGTTAAAATGATATATCTTAGTTATTTACATGTAGTAGGTTTTTAAGACACAGTAAATAAATTTCCGAACCTGACTTTGCAACCCTCCAAATGCCCTCTCGGGACCCAGCAGTGGCTCATGCCCAATAGGTTACGAAATGCTGAACTAAAGGCATGTTTGTGGAGTGAAACATAAAAGATAACCCAGACTTCTAAAATGCTCTTAGTGAAATGGGATTTTCAGGAGTAACAACACACTATTTGGTTAACAAACACATTTTACTAATATTGTAATACCAAGTCAATTAGATAGCTTAAATGTGTAGTACTCTATGTGATGCTGATCACATACTGTTAATCAGCAGCACTGCAGAATATTCTAGAGCCACACTCTTGGCATTCATCTGGAACTTTCTCACATTAGCCTGATAATTAGGATGTTGCCACCAGCTGAGTTTTAGAAAGTTGGTGTAGTAGGTTGTGCATTCATATAGGATGATATTAGACAGCAGTTTTTAATGAAAGTGACAAATGATCAATTGCTTATCTGTGTTGTAAACTATTGTGATTTTTTTATTACTGTTTGTAGGCTATACAATGTGTCCTGGATAATTATATAAAGAGAACTGTTGTAATATAAGTGTGTTTGTTTTAGCAATTGAGAGTATCTGGTATTCAATAATTCATTCCACTGTTTTAAGTTCATAATTCTTGTCACTGGTTGTAAGAATATTATTTTCATTAATTTTCCAATTCTATGAAGTCTTCAGTAGTTTTACCACGATGAGACTCAACTTTATCACTGAAGATGCCACATCACTTATTGACGCTAGGGTTATTTTTTATGAATAATAAATTGTCATGTACTTTGTAATACTGTACAAGGGGTTCTTCTTCCTTCAGTATTCTTTCTCTGATACTCACTATCTTTGGGTCCACATTTTGCTGTTTGCTTATTTCCAGCATTATCTTTTCCAAATCTGTTCTGTCTTTAATGATGTTATATACTTTGACTAGCAACTCTTTTTCTCCGTCGAATGTTTGTTGCTGGATGTTGATACGTGATAATATGTCAGCAGCAATATTTTTCTTTCCTGGTATATATTCCCAGTTGATATGGTATTCTTGCAATAGTAATATCCATCGGGTCAGTCTTCCATGGCTAAGCTTGCATTGTTTAAGGAAAGATATTGATCAATGGTCACTCCTCACGGTTACGTTGTACCCTAAAATGTATGTCCTGAATTTGTCACAGGCGAATACAACACTAAGCAACTCCTTTTCCGTGACGTGGTAGTTCCTTTCACATGCATTTAGGGTCCGGCTTGCAAAGCTTATGACCATATGTTGCCCTTTATCATCTTCTTGATACAAGACAGCACCGACACTCACGTCGCTCGCATCACAATTCATGAAAAATGGTTTTTGGAAATCCGGATGGTGTAGCATGACGGTGTCTAAAAACTTTTCTTTTATTTGTTCGAATACCTTGTCTTGGTCGGCTCCCCATGTCCATTTATTTTTTTCGGATAACGGTTTTTGAAATTGTGCTGTTAGCTTGGAATAATGGTCCTGGAACTTCCGATAATAATTACATATTCCCAGGAAAGATTGCAGTTGTTTTTTATTTCTAGGTGTTGGGAATCTTTGTATTGCTTCAACCTTCTCTGCTGAAGGGGTGATACCTTCTTCGGTCAGATTAAAACCTAAAAATTGTACCTTGCTGGCTATAAATTTGGATTTGTCCAGCTTAAGGGTAATATGGTTATCAGATAATTTTTTCAAAACTGTTTCTACTCTATTACAGTGGTCTTGCCAGTTTGATGATGTGATCAATAAGTCATCCACATAGATGGTAGTAAAGTTAAGCACCTCTTGTCCCAGTATCTGATCCATACACTGGACGAATACAGCAATGGAATTAATTAGTCCGAATGGCAGTCTCTTGAATTGGTAGTTTCTCCCATCGAACAGAAAAGCTAGGTATTTTCTACTGTTCGGGTGTAGCTCTACCTGCCAGTATCCGCAGACTGTATCCCATGCGCTGATGTATTTCATGCCATGGAATTTCTTAAGGATCTCTTCAATTTCACTTGGGGACGTTCTATCATTTACTATCATCTTGTTGATTTCTCTTGCATCAAGGCATATTCTTACCTTGCCGTCCTTCTTTGGTATTGCCACTATCGGACTTGTATACGGGGATTGGGTTAATTCTATTATATCCTCCTCCATCATCCGGTTAATCTCGGCCTTCACTGCATTTCTTTGAGAGTATGCTATAGGATATGATTTTTTCTTAAAATCTACGGGTTCCTTAAATATAATTTGATATTGATAATCTTTTACCTTTCCCGGAGCATCAGAAAAAATGTGTCGGTATTGATTGTAAATTGTTATAAGATCCTCTGCCTGGTGAGCACTAATCGGTTGATCTCGTACTTCCCTTTGGAATTGTCTGATCTCTTCCAACTTGTTTGACCATATTTCTTCGTCCTCCCACTCATCCATTATTTTTACCTGTGCTTGTTGACAGTAATTATTCTGTAATATTGTATAACAGTGGTTTATTGAAGGTAAGTTGACACCCTTCACTATACTGGTTGTCCATACTCCATTTTCCGTGTTTAATGACACTTCTCCCTGCTTTAGATTAATTATAGCAGAATATTGTCGGAGTATGTCACATCCTACAAGTATTGAGAATGGTAGGCCACTGGCAACAAGAAAAGACATAGTGAATGTTAGTCCTTCACTTTCAAGTTCCAGAGACACTTGTTTCCGGACAGTTTTGTTTTGTCTGCCGGTAGCACCGATAATTGTTATGTTATTTATTGGTAGAGTGGGTATAGGTGTACTACATTTTTGTTGTATTTTGTTTAACTCTATCTGGTCAATTTGGATCCAGTGTCGATCATTAATATTGACATTACTCCATTGATTTGGGCATTTACGTACACTATCTCACTATTTCGGCTGGGCATTGGTTGATTACTTTCTTCGACCAATTCATCTCTGATATTTTTTAGATAATGCGTTGTAATTATAGTGATTATATCTTTTGTCGTCGTACTTCCCCCAAGAGATTGGTCCAGTGATGGGCTGTCCACAGTTTTCACTGGCCTTAAGCGTTTAAATGAGGGTTGACCTCATTTCCCCTAACTCCATTAGTGTTTGATGGTTGGTTAGCGTTCGGCTCCTGTTGATTATTCTGGTCATCCACGCTGTTTCTGTTATCTTCTTCGAACGGGTGACTCCTTGTATCGGGTACCTGGTTAGAGTATGTTCGCCGATAGTTAGATGAGGGATAGTTTCTTCTTGGACTCCGTTGTCTTTGTCCCCTCATGTAATTTACCTGTGGCCG
Source organism: Magicicada septendecula (assembly GCA_034769895.1). Lineage (NCBI taxonomy): Eukaryota > Metazoa > Arthropoda > Insecta > Hemiptera > Cicadidae > Magicicada > Magicicada septendecula. The sequence continues at coordinate 61,373,243 of CM068371.1, read as the reverse complement.
GTATCCTGGATTATTGTTATGATTATTGTTATTGTTTCCAGCGCGATAATTGTTGTTGTAACCATTCGATGGGAAGTTACCCCTGTAGTTGTTCCTGAAGTTGTTATTATTATTGTTTCCACTTCTGTTAAAATTTCTGGGCGCGTTATAGCCCCGTGTGTTCCCTTGGTAATTGTTAGGGTTGTTTACCGGTGGCTTATTATCTCCCTGTTGATTCGGTGATAATTGTCCCTCATTGGTTCTATTATTCCTGAAACTGTACCCTCTATTTTTCCTGTACTGCCACTCGTGTTCATGGCTTTCCAATAAGCTAGCCATATCTTGGATGGTCTTTACCTGGCTGTACATCCGTGCCTTTTGGATGGCGTCATCGTAGTGGTAAGATAACTGTATTACCAGACACTCTTCGGGTATACGTGGTTCCAAATTCCTGGCCATGCAGATTTTTCCCAAGAAGTAGGAGGTAAGGGATTGTCCATTTTGGTTTTCATACCTTCCATTGCTCAGGTTATTGCGGACCATGTTCTGAGTTGATTCAGACCAGTACTTAGCCTTGAACTGAGTCTTAAATTCTTGAATGTTTTGGATGTCTGGTCGGGTGGCAGTCCACCAGTTGTCATAGGTCTCCTTGAACATTTCGTCCAGCATTCCTCTTATTACTGTCCACCGGGTCTCTCGATTTTTGATGATTAACTCTTCTACCCTTTTCAAGAACTCAATAGGGTTCCTTTTATAATTACGGAAATTAATAGTATCTCTGTTGTCTGTGTTCATGACATGATTATTATTACATGGTCGGTCACGCCAAGCGTCCACTTCTTCCCGTAATGACTCTTCTATTCCGCGCATTTCGTCAATCCTTTGTTGGTTTTTGTCTACTTTGCTGTCTATTTTATTTAAGTTACTGTAAACTCCTTCCACTCGTTCTCCCAAATCTGTTCGTATAGCTGCTACCTCTTTCTGGTTTTCTTCCCGGACTTGGTGTATGTCCTGGTCTATCTGGGTATATCTTCTGACTGTTTCTTCATGGTCTTCCTCAATTCTTCTTTTATTCTCTCCTTCAAGACGGTTCATTTTATTGAGTACTTCCTCGCGGACTCCAGAAACATTTTCGTTGATCTTCTCTAGCTTCTCCAACGTTTCCTCTAATTTGTCATTGATTTCCGTAACCTGCTGCTTTGCTTCTTCTCGGTACTCCATTAATTGGTGTGCCATCTGCAGCTTCATTTCTTCTTTATTTTTCTCGTGGTCCTCCTTCAGCTGTTCCCTCAATTCTTCCTTCAATTCTTCGTTTCTTTGCTGAATTTCCTCCATCAATCGTTGTTGTAATATTTCATTATTTTGGTTGACTGTTTTCCTCAATTCTTCCTTAGTACTTTCATTTGTACTCACTATTTTCTCATTGATCTGTTTCAAACTCTCCTCATTCTTGTCGAATTTCTCCTCCTGTTTCTTAAAATTTTGATTTATTGATTCAAATCATTTATCTAATTCTTCCTTATTTTTCCTAGAATCTCCTTGAATTAATTCCCATAATTTTTGTAAATCCATTCCTCCTGTGGCTTCCTCCCTAACTCCCGTCTGTGGTTCCATTTCTTCGTCTTGGGTTGGTTCTGTGGTGGTTATTTTTGTCTCCACTTCTTCCATCGATGTTCCTTCCTCCTCTTCCCCTCTATTTTCTTCCATTTCCTTCTCCTTCGCCAACTTTTTCGATAAACCTCTTGTGTGCATCCTGATCTCCTTTCGTGACCGCCGCTAGAACTTCGTATCTTCCTTTTTTTCCAAGCCCCACGTTGGGCGCCAATTTATTACGGATCTCGTGTCTGGTGTTCGTTCGTATACCTCTGTAAAATATAACAGTGTGTCTGAGTGTGAAAGTGTGTCTGTGTTTCTTACCACTGCGTCCTCGCACGGCGATGTACTTCACGATGTTTGGGCCCGTAGCGAACGTACTGGGGACCAGGTATCGTGGTTCCCGATTTGAGGGTCAAACGTAGTGGACAATCTCCGGGTGGCGCCAAATTGTTTATATAAAACAATTAAAATGATTTACTTATCAATGTTCTATTTGAACGAGGCGACGAATTCAATCCGTCCCGCCTTTTCTCAATTTCGTGTCAATCGAGATAGCGGTTGCGGGATTCGCTACTTGAGCGCTAGACGTCGCCTTGGAAACCTTTGCTATACATTATATTTTTAAACATACACTTTGCTAATAGAAATAAGACACGATTTAACACACACAGTATAAATTTATTATTAATTGGAAGTTAATATTTTAGAGACACAAGTTGTAATTAATTTTTCATATACAATTCTGCACCGGATAATTCTTTATAAGACTCTACTCAAGGGTGAACCAATCGACTTTTGAATACAAATAAACAGTATGGCGTTCTAATTCGCCGATCAACACATATTTCTGTCGATGTTCGTGGGTTGTTTGGATCATGTTAAAAGGTTCAGATGCAGTTACAAGATTAAAAATACACAACCTTACAATGTTTTTTCCTTATGTAGGATAATGTGTAGTGGTAATTGTTTTGTTTAAGTGTCATACAAGATGTTTATAAGTCGTACATAAATATGAGGTTAGTTCTATAGTTAACAAATTTTCAGTGATATAATTTTATGGATCAATCCTTGTAAGAGAATAAAAATGATTTAGTGGTATTCAACATACATTGAGAAATGTTCAAAGTGCATTTATTTTTTGGAAGTTGAAATAATTTAACTGATACTTAACAGCATTGCAGTACGGAATTACTCAGGATGTCAAGAAGGAAGGATTATGGCATCGATGTTGTTCCTTTGTTCTTTATTCAAGCTTCGGCATCTTTTTCAAAGTGGTTTGGACTTATTTAGGTATTTCATATTGATTTGAACGTCTTCTCCCTCTGGAAATGGTATTCTGCATCCATCAGACTTCTGCACTATCGATTTCTATACTTGGTTTCACTTCTAAGATGTTTTAACTATTAAAATGTGTTGTACAGAAAATTTGCATCTGGCTTGCGATAGCGTCACTTTCCAAGTAAGTGTATTTAATGGTAATTACCTCATTAAACGGTCGTTTCCATGGTTACCTCGTTGCTCTCATTGGGTGAGCTCAACATCAGTACATTGTTATCAATTTTCGAATTCCTTTCAAATCTTCCCATATCTTCGGACTTTCTTCCTCCTCTTGTCTTCCTTCTGAGTTAATATCTAAATGCACTGTCATTTATATTTTCTCACAAAGATTATTTTGGTACCCCACAATATTGGGTTTTATCAAGTTTTCTAAGTTCACAATTAATTTCATACTTATCAATTACCTTTCTTTGTTTATATAATTCCTTAATTTAATATTTGGTTTTTAATAATAACTACTATTCATCCTTGATGAATTAATCACCTTAGATTTGTCCATTACATGGTGATTTTTGTATAATCAGTAATTGTTTATGTTTGACCTTTAGGCCTGTTTCACATTTAAGTAGCCATTACTGGATTTTTGTGGCTTCATACACAACATATTTCATTTAGTCCCAAATTGTTATTTTGCATTTATAATTAGGTTTAATGTCTCTGGATGTGTTTTAATTTAGTCTTTGTTAGTAACAACTGTGTTATTCAATCTTACTTGCTAATTATTTGCTATTCATTTCCAATATAAAATATAACATCTAGGTCTATGGTCTGTATAACTCTTACAGCCATATCCATTTCATAACTAACAGTTTATATAATTCATTATTTCTTATTTGTTGTTCTGGTGCTAAACAATCTCACCTCTATTGAACTTTTTCCATTAAACTCCCCTTATAACATGGGTATTTAATTAATGTTAATACAAACTTATTTTCTAATGCTTTTTGCTCTCCCTTCCATGTTAACACCATCTAATTACTTTTCCTTGTGAAACACACCTTTAAACTTTTACAATACATTTTTAAGTTATAACAATACTATTTACTAGTCATCACAGTGAATATCACTACTTAGTGTTCATTATTTACTGAATAAATGTTCTATCCTAAATACTACTCATTGCAACTTATTAAATGTTATTGTTCACTCTGAATACTAAAACATAAGTAATTTTTACTAAGTCTTTACCTTAGCCATCATATACCTAAGACCATTGTTATCATATTTGAATTTTTATTCAAAATTACTGTATATCTTCTAGCAGAATCTAACGGTTATGACAGAACAATAGTCAGTAAACTCCTACACAAAACAAACAACAGACAAAGACAGAAAACAACAAATTCATAACACTAACATACATCAACAAACAAACTGTAAAAATTGCCCACAAATTCAAAAAAGCAGGATACAGAATCGCTTACAAAACTACTAACAAAACAGAACACACACTATCAAAACGCATGCCCAAAGCACAAAACAAATTCGATCTACCTGGTGTATACAAGCTAAATTGCTCAAATTGCAATAAATTCTACATAGGCCAGACAGGACGTAGCTTCAAACAGAGATACATTGAACACACAAAAGCACTCCACACCACTACAGAATCTACCTTTGCAAACCACCTCATTGAAGCAAACCACACATATAAAAACATCGACAATAACATGAACATACTACACGTACACACAAAAGGCCGAAAACTAGACACTCTAGAACAATTAGAAATATACAAACACACAAAAACAAATAAAAACGACATCCTAAACGAACAGACACAATTCAAATCGCACGCATTATTCGAACACATCTCACCACACACACACACACAGCTTCAATCTTTCGAAACACTTTCTCGTCGCCAACAACAAGACGAGCAGCGCTACTAACGACAGCCTCTGATGAAGCCTTCTATAGGTGAAAGCCGGTTTAGGCTGTAAGGTAAAACTTTACGTTTTTGCTTATAAAAAACTTTGTGTTCTGAGTCGTCAATATTATAGTGATATTTAGTATATCTTCTGATTGCTATTATTCTTCCGTCTTCCTCCCTATGTATTAAATATTATCACTACTGTTCGTATTTTCTTTCAAAGATCATTTTGACATACCATAAGGTTGGGTTTTCTAATGTATTATTGTTTGGACAATTATGTTGATATTTGCTAATTACATTTCTTTTTAATTTTAAGTCCTTATTCTAACATTTATCTTTTAATCTGATTCACTAATTATCCTTGACTAGTTATTTGCCTTGGATTTGCTAATATTGTAACGATACAATTAAGCCAAATCTCGTACCAGTGATAAAAAAGATAATTCTTGATATAAAATTACTTCATATGAAATAAAATGTGTAAAAAATGATTAAAAAGTAAATACTTTGACAAGACGTACAACGATATTACCCAACCCAAGTGATTGAGCCATTAAACCCAAACATAAAGAAGGGAACCACGGAACATACTTATTAAAATGTAAATATTTCGACATGATTGAGCCAAAAACCCAAACATAAAGAAGGGAACCACGGAACATACTTATTAAAATGTAAATATTTTGACATGATTGAGCCAAAAACCCAAACATAAAGAAGGGAACCACGTAACATACTTAAGAAAAATATGATAGACAAAACAATGATGGACACAGAACTAAAGAAGAACCAGAAGAAGAGGACAGATCCATACAAGTAAACAGAATTTAAACCAGAAGAGAAGAAGAGGAGAACCGAACCGGATTGAAGAAGAAGAAGAGGAAGAATGAAGAGGAGACAGATAAAACCCAAGGGGAAACTAACACACATATATAAAAGGGAAAGATTGTATGTTTAGAGATAGAATATGGTCAATAAACCTTGAATAATTATATATTAATGAAACCAATGTTATTATTATTATTAATTTAACATATGTACCCATTTTTAAGACATCACAATTGTGAAGCAATATAGTATAGGAAAAGTACACTAACCCTGTCAGAAAGGTTAGATCAACCAAAACACAACTAGCCTAATATTGTTTATAGTAAAAATAATACTAAAACAAAATAGTGAGAAATGGTAGGAGAAAATATAGGGATTACCCATTAAATAACACTAATTACAAAACAGTGAACCAAAGTGAAGTGTTTTAGTGAAGTGTAAATGCCCTAAAAAATAGTGAAAGTGGATGTGAAACATTCAAAATAGAATGCTAAGTAAACAGACACTCTGTAAAACATTGATAAACCACCAATGATTGGAGTGAGAGTATAATTAATAATATATCTAGATGTAACTAGAAATAGTATTTAAAATTAATATAAGGGAAGCATGTGACATATTAGGGAGACACAATAACTTGTGTTAACATGGCAGGATAGTATAGAAGTAAAGTTTGTTGTTAGAGATTAAAATTGTAAAGAATACAACACCCCATGTTGAAAGGGGAATTAACCTTCATAATATTACAGAAAGTAACAATGTTTATCACCCTAGTTTATAAGACAAGAAAGAAATCTATGTTAGTAATAAGAATAATTTATGACTTGTAAAGAATAGTTGATTCAATGTTAAAGAAGGAATATGGCTGAAAGGGACTTACAGTCCATAAACCTAACAATTATATTTTAAATGAAGAGTAATGAAAATGTATGTTGAATAGTAATTAAAACACAAACAAATAAGTGAAGCCCATCAGGCTGAATTCAGAATGTAATTTAAAAAGAAAATACACTAGAAAACAATCATGGCTGTTTGTAACTATGAAAACAGTTAACTGCCAAAGACATTCAAATGCAAATTGTATCAATTTCACAAAAAATCTTACTAATCTAAGAACAGTGAATGGACAGTAATTATATATCAGGTATTTCAACACAAATATTATTGTAATTATTTAATTCAAGAAAGAAATGTTATTTATTAAATGTCAAATAATTAGACTATAGTTAAAGCTGTAATATAAAATTACAAGTACTATATATATATATATAATTATAGTTGTATCGATGTGGTGTGTTATCTTCAATCACTTCCGTCCTGTTGTAACGGAACAAGTTATAATGGTGTATTCTATATATTTATATTTTGGTGTGTGTTCGTGTGGGTGTAGACACGCACCGGTATCTACTATAATGTTGTTTATCTAAAGGTGTAATCGTAATCTTAGAAGTTATCGGTGTTAACGTATTGTTTTTTGTGGGTACGCAGTAATAGTTTACTCCTTTTTATATTAATATGATCCGCGCACTTTGTTGTGTATCTCACTTACTTACCACATTTGAATGCTTCAATTCTGTTCTGTGATGTTCCTTCTGAAATACATGCACTTCAAGTACAACAACAAAATATTCAGATTGAATAGTTAATATATCATCACACACAATAGTAAATGAAGCAATATCTGACGAATATTCTGAATTATGCTAAAACTTTTTTAAATTCTTCCGCCACCTGTGTCAGAACTGATTAAAAATAAATGAATTTACTTTTACTAGAAATGATACTCCTTTTGTGGTAATAAAATTGGAGGTTTATTAACAATTTGATAAGTGATAAAATCTTTAACAATTAAAAACAATAATTAACAACCTTTCAATTACTGATTACAATAAAATTCAATAAGACTCTGTCTAATTCCTCAAGGCTGGTAGACCTGTTGTTAGTACAATAATTTAACTACATAGGTTATGTTACTTTGATTCAGAGAATTACCATATTTCGTTAGGTTCTTTGAGGTAACATGATACCAGTTACAAGATGTAATACAAATAAATATATAGAATTAACAATAGTGAATAATAATTGAACAAATATAAAAAATCAAAAATTTGGTACCATATGTCTGGTATTTATGAAATTATCGTACGCGGGTATGCGCACGCATCTCTAATACTAGTGTGTTATTGTCAAGCTGTACGACTTGTACAGTATTTAAAATGTATTACGTTTGTTTAATAATTAGCTTCAAAATCATTTATTCACAAGAGAAAATTTTCTCAAAAAACTCTTCTTAGCAATTCTATTTGATTTGAATGTTACTTGAGAACAGATCGGTAATGTTGAAATTATCAATTTACCGTAACGATTTCTGAGGTTAGAATTAACCGGTGTGGTTACAAAGGATAAGTAGGTATTCCTTATTAGCTAATATTTCTTAGATTATACATGTAAACATATTATTCATAATAGTTTTTAATATATGATTATCAGAATTACATTTATTCCGATTGTATGAAAATTAATAAAGTAGATTTTAAAACATAGAAAAATTCAAGAAAAATACGTTTAGTCAAACGAGTGACTAAATACTCTCGTATTTATTACCAATTATTTTCAAACATTATATTTTAAATTACTATAATTAATTAAAATATTTTTTTAATATTTTAATAATGTCGATTTAAATCTTTTCTCAATTCTGATAATTTAATTACTGTTTTTTCGATACTCAGCATTGTACGACTTGCGTAGTATCGAAAGTCAGATATTCATAAAATTATTAATTTCGTTTAAATATTGTTTAAATAAAACTGTACTCCCTGTTTCCTATTTAAAACTTCACTCGCAAGTATGGTCGTTATTATACACTGACCTACTTGTTCAATTAACACAATTCCGCACTTTTTCACTCGTATGTATGAATGTTGTATTTAGGTTAACTGTATGTTGTGTACTGACATAAAATGGCGCGCACAGTTTTAAAATATAAATTACTTCTTCCTTGACTAGAGCGGCGTGACCTGTACGTTTGGTGGTTGATCGTAGACTGTTCTGTACCTCTGAGACGTCTCTCGGTCGTCTGCTGAAAGTCATTCATTCCATTGGCTGGATTCGTTATACTCTCTAACCCGAAAGCCTTCGTTTTATTAAAATATTTAATTTTTCACCAAAATTGATTTTGGGTTGGAGACATTTTTACGTCATCATTGGTACAAAAATTTAACTGGAAAGTTTAAAACTATCATAACTTTCTTATCTTACGTCCTATCGTTAATTAGTTGATATCAATGAATTCAGGGCATTTTGCTTGTTAAAATAAGTCCAAAAACGCTTATTTTACGTTCATTACTACTATTACAATAACGATTTTATTATTTATTTCTGGTGCATCTTATTTTTATAAGTTCGTTACACCAGATTTTATTTAAATATAATAAAACACTTCTTATCTAAACACTTTGAGTCTGTATCTCAGTCGGTTTAATTTACAATTTGGGAAAAACTGTTTCCTACACAAATCTCGCTATGGCGTCATTAAGCGTCCATGTTAGATTTTTTATAAATCTGCTTATAACTAATTTTTCTTATTTCAAATGATTATATTACTATCTAATATTATTAGTAATGTTTATTTACACAATTTTCCACTATAATATTTATGTATGACTGTGGCCAATTTAATATTTACTTAAGTTCAAACCTCTCATATGGTTCTTATACAATTTTTCATCTTATTTTTTAGTCTCTTCATATAAATCATATCATTTAATGATTGTAATTAGTGTACATACATAGTACCTAATCTATTATATATAATGGTTACCTTTTAATGAGCTCAGAACTCTCTAATCTTTCAGTAATGGCTCTGTTCATGTTGTGTCATGTCATAATAGTCATTTATTTTTTCTAATACAACAACTAAATTGTTATTGTCCTATTTGGTTTGGATTCCCAAAGTAGCATTAGATATCATTCTAACTTTTGGTAATGTTTCCAATTACTTTTACATAAGTTCATATGCTATATTTTTCATAAATAACTGGTTGGTCATTGTTTGTTTACATTTGGTTTTCCTCATAATGGTCATTTGGTTTTCAAATGTTTGTATATAATATGACTGCTTTTATGGTCATTATCTGTTCTCAAAGTAGCTTTGGGATTACCTCTTGCTACTGGTAATAATTGTAACAATCTGTGCTCAATATTTGATACAGTATTTTTCTTAACTAATTAGCTATACAATGGTTCAGCTTACATCTGGTCATATGTACATGGTTAATTGGTTTACAATAATTTAGTTATAATATTGTTCTTATCATGTTCAAAATCTGTTCTTAATGTATTATCAGATATTTATCTCACTACTGGTAATACTCTTATAAACATTTACATTGGTTTTGATACTGTACTTTTCTTAACTAAACTGGTATACTTTTCTCATTTCTGTTATTTTCTGTGTCATTAAGTTTGACTTGTTCTATTTACATTGTTTTGCATTATATTACATTGTCTCTTAATATTTATTATTATTACTTATAATAAATTCTCATTTGATAGCATATTTGATGATCAGATATACTTATATGTATCATTTTCTGTTGTAATAGGTCTCTTCCTTGTGGGTTGTGTAACAATGTACCATCTGTTTTAGTGCAGTATTTTTCTACTACTAAACTGACTTCACTACGGTATATTAACATAATACCTTAACTAATTTGTTACACATGTTTATACAATTCCTTCTTAAACACTAACACAAATCTTTCTTGTACTATTTACAATGTTTTTCTGGTCAATGGTGGAATTTAATTCCTGTTATGTTTGATACTCAACAAATGTCTTTTATTTGTTGTCAGTTCTTTATGAACAATAACATAATTGTTTTATTTTGTTCTAATCTGGTGGTCTTATGATTATGTGTGTTGGTTACAACTTTATTAAATCAGTCACACTCATTGTCTGTGTTTATTTGACTATTTTTAATTTTTGTCGCTTCATCATGAAATTAACATATTTTTCACACTGTAAACTTCATCACTGTAATTGTTTGTGTGGTTTATTCAGTTGAAATAGTTAGTTATTCACAGGTTTCACATTTGTATTAAGTACACACTGTAATTGTTTGTGGTTCCTTAAATGTTTCACACTGGTTTTCTTGTCACACTTATAATCATTTCTTTTGTCACATACACTGTTTTTAGTACATGTGGTTTATATTGAGTCTTCATATCTTCTGTCCATCTTCTTTCTTCTTCTTGGTGCTCTTCTTGGTCCTTCTTCTTTCTTCTTTATTCCATATTTTCATGTAGTTGCTATTTTTATTTATCTCCATTGTTGTTGGAGCTTGTTGATCCTTGTTTCGTTGATTCCCCTCACTGTTGGATCCTATTGGGTCTATTTACTGATATTTTGTTTTGGGCTTGTGGCATTTTCTTTCTTCATTTTGTAACTAATGTTGATATATTCGTATTCTCTTCTTCATTGTTGGGTTTTTATTAATGTTTTTGTAGATACACACTTATATACACTTAGCTTTGTTTATCTAGATATATTCCCATGTTTTTTCTCGTACTTGACGTTACATTCGTTTATATTATGTAACTACCATATTTTTGGTACTGTTACAAAGTGTAACAGAATATGACCTTATGAGGTATTATTGTTAACTTTGAAAGGAAAGAAAAATAATAGTGATGTCATTTATTATCCCAAAGGAATTATAAGGGAATAAAATCATTAGGAAAATACTTAATAAATTTGAATAAAAATTCAAATATTTCTAACAATGTATGAAAGGAGTAATTAACCATAATTGCATTGAATTATTGGTTACTATGACAACGAGACATTTGAGGGCTTATTTTTCCGTTAAATTAGATAGACGCTGAAGAAACGAAGCGTGGGTACGCCACACGAAAAATTGGACAAACTAAAACTTTAATTTAAACAGTTATAAAAGTCAAATCAGTGAACCAAAATAACTCAATATGAAGAGACGTCGATCTATACAGAATTAATGATGTCCAGGAACGAAATTAAACAAACTAATTAACGAAAAAACCCAGACCAGTTTGAAGAAGATGTTGGAAGCCTTCAACCAGCCCAAATTCGAAAAAGATACGCCTATACTGATGACGATACAGACAACGTGAGATGAACTGATAAGTACCGAATAATTTCTTAATCCCAAAAACCCCAAATTACCTAAATTATTTTCAAATGATAAAATTTCTCACTATTTAAAAAATAGTATTTTCTTTCAAAGGTAAAGGCATAATTTACTTACTTATATTAAAAAACATTTATAAAGATAACCTTATTTGTGAACATAACTACTGTAACAAAAATACGACACTACTGAACAAATTGAACAAACACATTATAAATCCTAAGTACGTATAAGGTATAGTAGTGTACTTTCTTTTCATGTAATCAACGTTTATGTCTATTTTCATGATCCAAAGAACCCCAGATTTTAAAACTGGTAATATTTTGTATGTAATTTAATGCCGTGTCGGCAACGATAAGGTTTTGAAATCAATTTTGCCAACCTGAGATATTTTGTGTTTCAAGCTCTAAGCCGGAGCATAATATTATAAATTTGTTTATGATTCAATTGTCATATTTGCTGATAATTAAATGTGTATTAAAAAACGCAGTACAGAACATTACTATCTTGTTATTTCATAGGATTTTTTGTAAATATATGTGTGTTAGCGAAGTTTTAAGTCATAGCCAACTAGCGCTTATCACGAGTGGCCGAGTCGACAACCTGTGTAGCAGCGGGAATAATTTTAACGCCACAGCTGTCTATGCTAATACCACGTATTACCTTAAAAATTAAATGTTTTAATTGTTTTTACAAAAACAATTTGGCGCCACCCGGGAATCGTATCCCTATGAATTAACAGGTAGGTTGTACTGGTGACATTGACAACGCTACGGACTCCAGTAGTGACGTCGATTTATGTAACAACCCGTGTGAGGCAAACACACTATAATCACACTAATACACAAAATAAACAAGTGTGATATATTTTAACAGGTACGACCTCGATTATACGTTACATATTGACGAACCCAACGAGGGGCTTTAAGGAAGTACCAATACAACACCCCTATTTATTGTTACATATTGATGCCTGCAACGTGGGACTTCACGAGTACAACACACACACATATTTATACGTTACAAATTGGCGACCAGCAACGTGTGGCTAGGAAGAATAACTAGCGGCGATCATGAATAGACACGGTATGGTTACGAGACGCAAAGGGAAGGAAACATCAAACCAAGAAGGAAACCCAGAAGAAATGGAGGAAGTCGAGGAAGTAGAAATGGAGGAAACGACTGGAGAATTGTCAGAAGAAAACCCACAGGAGAACCAAATGGAAAATCCAAATCCACCTGAACCTGAACCCGAACCTGAACCGGAAATAGAAGCAGAAGTCATGGTAAATAACCAACCAGTCAAACCAACAGAAGAAACGAAACTAGATAGTTTGATGAAAATGATGACGGAACATTTTGGACATTTGAATAAAAAATTGGAAAAACTGGACATAAACAGCGAAGATTTGAAGAAGCAAATGAAGGAGAGTATAGAATTCCTGAATGATAAAATAGAAAGCAACCATGAAGACTTGAAAAGAAGTCAGGAGGCATTGGAGAAGAAGAGTGAAGAGTTGAAGAAACAGATCAAGAAGGATCTAGAGATAGTAAATCAAAAGATGGAAAATAATCAGGATATTCTCCAACGGAAGATCGAGGAAGTAGGTGAGAAGAACAGAGAAGAATTGAGATTCATGTTTGCAGAGTTTCGTGAAGAAGACAAACGGACAAAAACAGGGATGAATAAGAGATGGGAAGAAACAAGTTACCCAGTAAATCAACTTCAAGAAACTTTAGTTAGTGATTTCAAACCAAGGAATGAAACACTAGACAGCACTCCTGAAAGTATCAAAGAAACGTTAAATGAGAACATGGAACCGGGGAATCAGAAAATAACACAGAAGGAGATGGTCAAGGAACTAGAGAAGAGGCACCAAGAACTACAAATCGGTGTAAACAGTCGTATGAAGAAGAATCGAATCATTAAGAAGATTAAGAAAACAGAGGAACTGAGAAAGGTATATAAGAGGAAACTCATCAAAACACGAGAAGAAGTGGAGATGATGAAGAACGGACTCATCGATGTATTTAGTTTGCCCATTACCCACCAAAGCAAATTAATAAAGTACAAAGATTGTAGGAGGACTCTGAGGGAAATTATAAAAGAAATTCACAACCAACCAGTGGATGAAAATTGTAGCAAATCTATGCTTAGATGGAAGATGCTAGAAATAGAAATGACTGACGAAAAACAGAGTATAACAAATCAAGAAGGTCAATAAAATACTGGAGCACACCAGAAATGGAAATACCAAATAAAAAAGCAAAAATAATATTAATGAGAGATGCACAATTAACTTCTCTGATTAATGGACAAAATAATCAAATGTTTGCGGTAAACATAAAGACTACAGAACATATGGTATTACAGGAATTATGGTACAAGACGGAGGAGACCTATTTCACCAGTAAGAAAACAGTTCTACACGCCAGAGTTATCCGAACCATAAGGGCAGAGGAACTGATGGACCATGGGTAAACTAAATGAAGATACCACAAACCAAGAAAAGGGACTGATCTTCAAGTTACTGACCCAGCAACCCAATGGAACAGAAGGAAGGTTAAATTAGACCAATGACAATCACTAAGACGAATTAAATAAGAAAAATTAAACTATAATAAATAAATTTAATAATATTATCCAGAATAAGTGTGTCTATCAAACACTTGAAGGAGTAGAGGTGCCTAATAACAAAGAGTCGAACAAGAGAAGGAAATAATAAAGGAAAGAAAAGGAGAAGTCAACTTACCAAGAATATAAATAATGGACCTGTGTATAGTAATATGAATAGAACAATTATGTATATCATAATAATCCGTATATCATCACAAGAGACAATGGTAATAATACTTACCAAATCAGTAATATCAATACAAGGAAAATCAAGGGAGTTTACAACCAAACTTCAATAAAAAAGTTTTACGAAGAAGAATAAAACCATTGTGAAATGAAACCGATTTCAAAATTCTAAAAGAGATTGTAAGAGCAGCTTACTCAAATATTTAGACGATATATACGGAACAATAAAAAAGTTTTAATGAAAAAAAAGAGAGAAAAACAAAGGAAACAGTTACACAAATTCCTTTCAATTTAAATCATTTTAAAATATAACAAAAAATTTGAAATATAAAGTATGAAGTAAAAAGTGAGATAATCAGGAATAAGTTACACATATTCCTATGTAATAAAAATGTAAGAAGCACAAACTTACAATTATAATTAAAACAAAAAATAGCAAAAAAGGAATACGCTACAAACATTCCTTTAAGGTAAGACTATTAACTTACCAAAGAATTATCAAAAATGATGTTGAATACAGAGTAAAATAAACAAAAATAAAATCAAGTTCAAATTACTGAGATAAATACTTGAAATTATACTGAATCAAAAGTATTATCAGAAAAAATAAATAAAACTTTACCTGGTACAAGGAGAGAGAGAAATTGTATATAAAACCAATATACAGATATGGCTAAAGCAGAATCCTGCTAAATGTCTAAAACAATTAAAATGATCACAACGAGCGTTGAAAACAAAATAATGAAAAGTGAGATATGGTGAAATTAACATATGAATAAAGATAAAATTTCTCAATATAGTATATGAGTAGATGTTAGTGTATAGTTAAGGTATAGCGGAAGGAAGAATGAGTAGTAATGATAAAGTGATCTAAAAACAAACCACAAGGTGGACAATCCCAATTATATTATTATATTATTATTATTATTAAGTCACAAGTTGACAAAGATTTAAGATTGACTGTTGAAAAGTCCAGCAATCTATATGAACTGAGTAGAGAAGATGTGCCTCTAGTCTCAGAAAAATGAGTAGTAATGGGAGAAACCAGCTACTATATAAAGTTAGGGAAAAAAATTTGTGTATGAGGGAATATGCACCAATGGAAATAAATAAAAACAGATCCAAATAAAATGGAGTGAATTAAGTAAGAAGAGAAATGGAGAATGGAGAAACAAACAAGGAAGAGGAGGAAAAAAGTTATCTATAACTGATAATTTCATAAAACACTATGCTAGTATTTTATTAAAATGATCAATTTTAGAGGAGAGGCATTATGTAACGATACAATTAAGCCAAATCTCTTACCAGTGATAAAAAAGATAATTCTTGATATAAAATTACTTCATATGAAATAAAATGTATAAAAAATGATTAAAAAGTAAATACTTTGACAAGACGTACAACGATATTACCCAACCCAAGTGATTGAGCCAAAAAACCCAAACATAAAGAAGGGAACCACGGAACATACTTATTAAAATGTAAATATTTTGACATGATTGAGCCAAAAACCCAAACATAAAGAAGGGAACCACGTAACATACTTAAGAAAAATATGATAGACAAAACAATGATGGACACAGAACTAAAGAAGAACCAGAAGAAGAGGACAGATCCATACAAGTAAACAGAATTTAAACCAGAAGAGAAGAAGAGGAGAACCGAACCGGATTGAAGAAGAAGAAGAGGAAGAATGAAGAGGAGACAGATAAAACCCAAGGGGAAACTAACACACATATATAAAAGGGAAAGATTGTATGTTTAGAGATAGAATACGGTCAATAAACCTTGAATAATTATATATTAATGAAACCAATGTTATTATTATTATTAATTTAACATATGTACCCATTTTGAAGACATTACAATTGTGAAGCAATATAGTATAGGAAAAGTACACTAACCCTGTCAGAAAGGTTGGATTCAACCAAAACACAACTAGCCTAATATTGTTTATAGTAAAAATAATACTAAAACAAAATAGTGAGAAATGGTAGGAGAAAATATAGGGATTACCCATTAAATAACACTAATTACAAAACAGTGAACCAAAGTGAAGTGTTTTAGTGAAGTGTAAATGCCCTAAAAAATAGTGAAAGTGGATGTGAAACATTCAAAATAGAATGCTAAGTAAACAGACGCTCTGTAAAACATTGATAAACCACCAATGATTGGAGTGAGAGTATAATTAATAATATATCTAGATGTAACTAGAAATAGTATTTAAAATTAATATAAGGGAAGCATGTGACATATTAGGGAGACACAATAACTTGTGTTAACATGGCAGGATAGTATAGAAGTAAAGTTTGTTGTTAGAGATTAAAATTGTAAAGAATACAACACCCCATGTTGAAAGGGGAATTAACCTTCATAATATTAGAGAAAGTAACAATGTTTATCACCCTAGTTTATAAGACAAGAAAGAAATCAATGTTATTAATAAGAATAATTTATGACTTGTAAAGAATAGTTGATTCAATGTTAAAGAAGGAATATGGCTGAAAGGGACTTACAGTCCATAAACCTAACAATTATATTTTAAATGAAGAGTAATGAAAATGTATGTTGAATAGTAATTAAAACACAAACAAATAAGTGAAGCCCATCAGGCTGAATTCAGAATGTAATTTAAAAAGAAAATACACTAGAAAACAATCATGGCTGTTTGTAACTATGAAAACAGTTAACTGCCAAAGACATTCAAATACAAATTGTATCAATTTCACAAAAAATCTTACTAATCTAAGAACAGTGAATGGACAGTAATTATATATCAGGTATTTCAACACAGAAATATTATTGTAATTATTTAATTCAAGAAAGAAATGTTATTTATTAAATGTCAAATAATTAGACTATAGTTAAAGTGTAACAGAATATGACCTTATGAGGTATTGTTGTAAACTTTGAAAGGAAAGAAAAATAATAGTGATGTCATTTATTATCCCAAAGGAATTATAAGGGAATAAAATCATTAGGAAAATACTTAATAAATTTGAATAAAAATTCAAATATTTCTAACAATGTATGAAAGGAGTAATTAACCATAATTGCATTGAATTATTGGTTACTATGACAACGAGACGTTTGAGGGCTTATTTTTCCGTTAAATTAGATAGACGCTGAAGAAACGAAGCGTGGGTACGCCACACGAAAAATTGGACAAACTAAAACTTTAATTTAAACAGTTATAAAAGTCAAATCAGTGAACCAAAATAACTCAATATGAAGAGACGTCGATCTATACAGAATTAATGATGTCCAGGAACGAAATTAAACAAACTAATTAACGAAAAAACCCAGACCAGTTTGAAGAAGATGTTGGAAGCCTTCAACCAGCCCAAATTCGAAAAAGATACGCCTATACTGATGATGATACAGACAACGTGAGATGAACTGATAAGTACCGAATAATTTCTTAATCCCAAAAACCCCAAATTACCTAAATTATTTTCAAATGATAAAATTTCTCACTATTTAAAAAATAGTATTTTCTTTCAAAGGTAAAGGCATAATTTACTTACTTATATTAAAAAACATTTATAAAGATAACCTTATTTGTGAACATAACTACTGTAACAAAAATACGACACTACTGAACAAATTGTACAAACACATTATAAATCCTAAGTATGTATAAGGTATAGTAGTGTACTTTCTTTTCATGTAATCAACGTTTATGTCTATTTTCATGATCCAAAGAACCCCAGATTTTAAAACTGGTAATATTTTGTATGTAATTTAATGCCGTGTCGGCAACGATAAGGTTTTGAAATCAATTTTGCCAACCTGAGATATTTTGTGTTTCAAGCTCTAAGCCGGAGCATAATATTATAAATTTGTTTATGATTCAATTGTCATATTTGCTGATAATTAAATGTGTATTAAAAAACGCAGTACAGAACATTACTATCTTGTTATTTCATAGGATTTTTTGTAAATATATGTGTGTTAGCGAAGTTTTAAGTCATAGCCAACTAGCGCTTATCACGAGTGGCCGAGTCGACAACCTGTGTAGCAGCGGGAATAATTCGAACGCCACAGCTGTCCATGCTAATACCACGTATTACCTTAAAAATTAAATGTTTTAATTGTTTTTACAAAAACAATTTGGCGCCACCCGGGAATCGTAATCCCTATGAATTAACAGGTAGGTTGTACTGGTGACATTGACAACGCTACGGACTCCAGTAGTGACGTTGATTTATGTAACAACCCGTGTGAGGCAAACACACTATAATCACACTAATACACAAAATAAACAAGTGTGATACATTTTAACAGGTACGACCTCGATTATACGTTACATATTGACGAACCCAACGAGGGGCTTTAAGGAAGTACCAATACAACACCCCTATTTATTGTTACATATTGACGCCTGCAACGTGGGACTTCACGAGTACAACACACACACATATTTATACGTTACAATATTCTTGTTAATTTCTTACAATTTGTAGTTATTTGTTTTTTACAGTTAGGCATATCATAGGCCTAAGTAGTAACTGACTATATTTACTTATTTTATACAAATTACATTTTAATTTACCCTCATACATGTTTTGTTTTGATATTATAAATGATTTGTTTACTTATTGATGTGTTTTGGGTCTGTTTTTATAATAATTGTATGTTCCCATTAGTTTCTACATTATGGTTTGTTAATTATTTCCTAACTGATTTTCCAGTGTTATTAGATCTGTATTAATTTATCATTTTATTTACTTATTTTGCCATTGTTAATAACTAGGCTAATACTTACTATTCTCTATTACATAAAACCAGTGGCGGCGATAAGGCCCCCGCAGACCCCGCGGCGCGGGGGGGCCCCGACCCTCATGGGGGCCCCAGTTGGCCCAGTCATGGGACATAACTTGTAACATGAAAAATAAGCGTAAACGTGTTGTAAAACGCTTCTTTGTTGAATTATCAGTTGACCATAGAATTGACGACCCAGTGAAATCATTTGAAGTAAAAGTTTTCAATGCAACACTAGATATTGTAATAGCTCAGCTACAAATGAGATTCGAAGGATTGCATTGCATTGATGATAGGTTTTCATTCCTGACGCCTCAGAATTTAGTAAACTTCTCACAAGAGACAATAGTGGAGAAAAATAAGGCTCTGGTAAATGTGTATCCTGGTGACCTTTCCACATCACTGCCTGACCAAGTAATATCCTTCAAAGCTCTGATGGCCAAAGAAATTGTACACAAGAAAAGAATTCGAGAAATGATGAATTTACTGGTTGAAGAAAACAGCTGCCTTATGAGTTGCCTCCCAGACTTAACTACAGCTTTGCAGCTTTATTTAACCATACCTGTCACAACAGCTACAGCGGAAAGAAGCTTTTCAAAACTTAAATTAATTAATTTAAGTCATACTTAAGAAGTACCATGGCCCAAACTCGGTTGAGTGACTTGGCACTGTT
Source organism: Magicicada septendecula (assembly GCA_034769895.1). Lineage (NCBI taxonomy): Eukaryota > Metazoa > Arthropoda > Insecta > Hemiptera > Cicadidae > Magicicada > Magicicada septendecula. The sequence continues at coordinate 61,353,217 of CM068371.1, read as the reverse complement.
AAGCATTGAGCATGAAGAGACACAGAAAACTAATATCAACGAAGTGGTTGAAAAGTTCTTAGCTATTAAAAAAAGAAGACTAGGCTTAGGAAAACAGTGAACTTTGGTTGATCCTCATCTGTAAATATTGTACATTACTTGAGTTCGAGTGTTATTGAATTGGATTAGACTTAAGGAGAACTTGTATAGAGTATATTCAAGAATTTTACAAATTCAGGTACAAACTAATTTAAATGTTTGAAAAAAGCTAGAATGTTACTTTGATATTCGTTTTTAAATAATAAATTTTTAACACTCTGTGTGCGGTACTGTTTCATAGTCTGAATTTAGATCTTTGACGTAAAAATAAATCATTCTTTTTATTTTGGTTTTTTTATAGTTTGTATAGAACTTTGTCTATTTAGCAACAATGAATTTTAAGAGTTTGTACACGTGTAAAACATCCTTTGCAAATTGCAAACGCTTTGTGATAGACGAGAAAGTATTCACAAACCATTGTTGTGAAACACACGTAAATAGAAACTCATTTGAGTGTTTTCCCCTATTACGTATACAAAATTTAACCATTTTTATAGGGCCCCCTAATTAGTTTCGCGGGGGGGCCCCCGTTACGTTAGCGCCGCCACTGCATAAAACATAATATTTAGGCTTATGGTCTGTATAATTCCTTCAGCCATATCCTATTCATAGATTACATCAAACAATTTTTTAACAGTTATTATGCAACGTTTGCTTACAATTCGTTTCATTTTTACTTATTTTTTGGGTGATAAACATCATTACACCATTTAAATTTACTTAATTGGTTATCCCTTAGAACATGGGGGTGTTTATTTTATTTTGCTCTTGTTTTCTTTTATTATATTTTTTCTTATACAAACTTTACCTTCTAGCCATGGTAACCCTAACTTTTAACCTTCCATGGGATTCCCCCTTTGAATACTATTGTATCCCTCACTTACAATTAAACTTAATGCTATCAATAACAAGATTCTTATTAAATAATATTGTTCACTATTAATCATTTAGTGTTCATCACAGATTATTAAGTGTTTACACCTATCAATAGGGTTTCTCATTATTTTGGGGTTTTACACTATCACTTTTGCACTTCTTATATTTTATTTTAAGTGTTATTAGTGGGCAATCCCTAACATTACATTCTCTTTGTCACTCAGTTATGTTTACTTTCTCACTATCTCACTATCTCTCTCTTTACAAATGTTATTTATATGATTAATAAGTTCATGTCTTTATAGAGTTCTTTATTACATTTAAACTCTATTTCTTTGGTTAGTGTACTTTTGTTTTTCTCATTACTTTATTGGGTTTTATCAATTATCATTTACATTTGTTAGTTATTGGTTTCATTTCCATTATTATATTTGAGTGTATCATTTCTCCTTTTTCTATTCTATATTATTTGTTTGTGTCTTATCATTTGTTTTCTTTTATTTCCTTGATACTTGTTTTGTTTTGATTTTCATTGTCCTTCTTCTTCGATTTCATTTTATTTTCCTTTTATTTTGGTTTTCCCCTTCTCATTTGGTTGTATTCAGTCAATCACTTCATTCAATCACTTGGGTTAGGTCATGTCGTCGTTTGTCGCGTCATTGTCATTTTATTTTCATTAGTTTAAACATTTTATATAGTTGATTCATCGTTTTTATCCCTGGTATTGGGGTGGCTTGTTTGTGTTGTAACAATATATATATGTTAATTACCTCACTATGTTGTGTGAGAGCATCTATGTATATATATATATATTGTAGCATGACAGATAATCCACTTAAATCAATTACCAGATGATCATTAGTAAAAATCAAGTATATGGAATATCCAGAAAAATCCCAAGGAAAACCAAATAAAAAGCACAATAAATTACCATTATAACAAGAAAAAGTAAACATAAAGAAAAATTCTGCAACTAATATAATTGTACAACAAATTAAAACCCCAGAAAACTAAAATTAAGATAACAATAATACCAAGTAAACCGACAAAGTAAACAGACCAGTATAACCAAAAGAGTATAACAACGAAATGGTACTGAAGAAACAAGAATGAGGAAGGAAGATACCTAAAACAAACAAATAGACTTACTGAACAGAGACAAGTGAAGATCACATAGAATAAAGGAAGTGGAACACGACCAATACCCAATAGAAGAAAACAAAAACCCCAAAGGAAAATAAATGTCACAATAGAAAGTATAACACCCCAACAAACCATAAACTCATGTAAAACTGATAAAAACAAAAGTGTTTAAAGTGCTAAGTAGCAGTGCACCCAAAAAAGTTATTGTATAGTTTATATAGACAAATCTTAACAGTTCCCCCATGGTTAAAAAATGTGATATTATAAAACTATGAAAGGACTAGTGATAATATCAAGAAATAACCAGGGACAAGTGCAAGTTAATAGATTATAATAAATAAACTTTGAGAAGGTACATGAATTACTGTACAATTATTAAATAACTTTAAGTGTTTTTAAATAGTATCATGAATGATATTTAATCAAGTAATATGGTGAAGGAGCAAGGAATACTCTTTCTAATAAAATGCCACTGTTTATATGAGAACATTCCATAGAATAAATAATATAAATAGATAGATTGGGTTTAGTACATAAAGTGATGGGGAATACATCCCTAAAATTAAGAAAACAGATAAGACTGTAACTAAATAGTTTTGAGGGAGTGTTAAACATTTAATGGAACAAAATGTTATGTTCCAGTGTCCATATATATTAACTCTATAAATAAGATTTAGAAGTAGAGATTAATACTTGTAGTTATAAAAAGTTATTTTGTTAGTAGTTTGAATTAGGAATGCAATATCTGAATGTAGATACCATTCCTATATTGTAAAATGTTTTTATAAGTTACTGTAAGTAATCAGTACAAAAAAGGTATGATTCAAAATACCAGATTTAATAGTAAATAATTGTTATGTTTTAATTGTTTAAAATCAATACTCAATGTTATAGTAGTAAAGGAACAAATTATTAATCAATATTATATTAGAATAGAAGGTCAGAAAAGGGTACAAACTAACTGTATTATTAAAAACTTTGCAAGTAACAACAGATAAAATCTAGGCCAGATAGTAAATTTAGACTACATAATAATTGACAAATCTAGTCCTATAAACCAACTAAACTGATGATATTTATGTAAGATAAACCTACCATATAGTAATACAATGTAACTTATACTTTATAAAGATATTGTCAGAAGATAAGTAAAATTATAAATAAAAATGGAGTGTATTAACAAACATTTCAGAGGAGGAGTCATAGATAAATGAATTATATTTAAAAACAATAATTAATTAACTAAATTGCAAGAAATTAAGTAAAAATAGACAATTATATCAATCTTAGATTCAGTATAATAATAATTATATCAGAAAAAATGGCTATGATCTAGTCAAAGACAGGAAACACATATTTGAACCTACTATTCCAACATGAATGAAATATAACTTTTTTAAAATGAAAACTTTGTAAAACTATATTAATTAGTATCAAAATAAGCAAAATAGATTAAAGAAACCGAATATGTATTTAGTATTTCATACAGTTAATTAATAACGAAAATATTTTCCGTGTATAATGTATTCAAATAAAATGTATCGGAAGCTAAGATAATTTGAAACAATGTATAATATATATTAAATTGGCTAAGATTTTCAGGAGACGAAGGAAATGAGAACAGTTAATTATTATCCGTTGAAGCGAACACTTAAACGAGGTTTTGCTCCGTGTAACCTAACTAATGGCGTACTATAATTAAACCGAGTTCATTAAAAAATTTTATAAATTTTTTAATTTGAATTTTTAACTCGTGAAACAGTGAAAACCAACAATGAACAGTGCAATACAGATAAACAGAACCACACATGCCTAAATAATTGAAATAACACCACTACAATAAATTTTACGGACGAACAAAAAAGGTTAAATACGACACATGTGACAAAAGTGAGATAGACATAATAACACACATTTATACCAAGTGAACTAATAAACACTACACCAGGAACACTCAATTAACTCCAGAACCATTATCCACAATTGCTGAGACGAATAAACGGTGAAAGGACATCTTTTTTGGAAGAAATATTCATCGAGGTGATAGACGTTCCACTGCGCATGCTCCTGTCAGCCATTTTGATTTTTCATCATTCTCACCAAGGCGAAGCAACGAATTTCTAGACTGCATTGGTTCGAATATATACTATATAAACTTCATATATTAATTAATAACATTGTAATTGTTAGTTTTAAGACATTTCTAATTGTAAGTGTTATACTTTCTTGTCCCTACCCTTCTCTGGCTATTCTAACATAACCGTTCAAAGAACATATTTTATATATCCAGTTAATGTAAAGTTTTTGTCGACCGGCCCTGAGTACGAGTCAATACTGTTGTCATATATCGATTATTTACGATAAATTTTAATAAATTTGTTAATAAACCTTCTATTTATGCAATTTGGTTGAATTATTCTTTAAATATACTTAAAGAATCAGTTAACTCAAGGACACAGACTAACCGAAAGGCGGTATATACGAAAATAAAGAGCACCTCAAAGAAGAAGAAGAGCCGTCTATCGACTAGTACTGGAGTTAACCAGATTAACTTAAAAGTGATTTACAGAAAGTGACACCACTACACTATCAACCATAATACCATTAAAATTTTAACAACAAACAATAACCACGATTATTTTTTAAATACTAGAAATAAAAAAACACGAACAAAAAATATTTTTTTTAGAACAACAAAAATTTTAAATCTTGAAATAAAAATTTTTTTTTAATTTTCATTCTTCAAAATATAACATCAGTTTATTTTGGTTATATTACAATATATATATATATATATATATATATATATATATATATAATCATTATGCATGTACAATTATTGTAAAACACCATAGATTTAGGCATGAATGCTTAATGCAGTGGCTAGTAAAAAAATAAATGCAACTCGAGGATTGATATTTGATATTAACATTCAACATTCAATATTTGATAATTGTTATATGGTATTTGATATATGATAGTTAATATATAATACTTGATATTTGATATCTGATACATGCTATTTGATCTATGATATTCAATATATATTACTTGATGGCAAGGTAGCCTAGAATTGCTAGTTCTGTCGACAGTCATGATAGCACATGTGCTATACATCATTAACATTATATTATATTCCCCCTTTTTGAGAATTACACATAAACACGTACTACACACAGATATAACACACACCCCAATTCCTGCATCAACCTTCTCGCTATAACCCCTCACATAATAGAAACTTTACAACTATACCCAACTTACAAATTCAGATACTTGTGTCACCATTAACATGAAAATTCATATAACCAAAGCAACTGATTTGCCTCCACATTACAAGATAACTTAAATTTGTGATTTAAAACAGGATTCATGCAGTCTGGATTAACAACTCAGGGAAATAGCCATAATTAATGTTAAGGCCTCAATAATGGCACGAAATTCAACCATCCTAGTCCTGCATTATGCCCACATGGAATTACATGATTAAGCAGGTCACAACCAACACTCTGATACATTGAACACGAGAAAAAAAGGAAACTCAGAGCTGTTCATCTAAGTACATGTATATGTGTAATCCCTTACATAGTATAAGAGTGTCTTAAATATACATAAGGTGTTTATCTGTGTACAGTGTCCGAGCATGCAGGCACGAAACCTAACATGTGTTTGCAGATTTTAAACAAGTTCTGAGTGGATTTCATAAGTCTGTTTTTGAGAGTGTCTGCAGATGCACCGTGTTGTGGTAGACGATGGTGTTAAATTAAATTGAGATGGATCACACCTGAATTGTCCAATGTAGTAGGTGGCCATGTGTCTAGGTTGAGCAGTAGTTGAAACGGATGATTTCTGGGGGCAGAATTTCTCTAAGAGTTTGCATCTCTGTCCCGACTGACGGCGTATCAAGGCTTATGTAGTTTCTCTGCACAGGGGTTGGCAGGTCTTAGGACAACCCCGACACCCATCTCGCCATTGGCCAAGCACCTAGAGCTAGCTTTAAATTATTTTCCCATAGTAAAGGCTTCAACCAGGCAGAATGGTTCAGGCGCCGTCAGTTGTAACCAGTGAAGATTTCTCTGAGAAGGTCAGAAGAGAAATGAGGCAGAATACATGGCCAATTGCACCCACAAGACTTCGCTATTTTTACAGGTTACGGCAACAACAGCTGGCCCTGGCTGACATAATTTTCGTCGCCGCAATTAACAAACGTAGCCCGCTACACACAGCGACGATGCACCATACATAGCAGTGCACGACAGGGAGAACGCGCGAGTTTTTAAAATGAAATGGTATACGCGCATACCACCAAACTTAGCATATTAACAACGGAGCGCTGAACGAAGTACGGCACAATACAGGTAAGTTTTTTTAATTTTATGCAATATGGACACTATAGAGGAGTGTCAGTATTTTTATATATATCAATAAATAAAAATGAGAGGCGGGAGAGAGAGAGAGAGAGAGAGAGAGAGAGAGAGAGAGAGAGAGAGAGAGAGAGAGAGAGAGAGAGAGAGAGAGAGAGAGAGAGAGAGAGAGTAGGCTAGAGACCAAAAATGGCGCGTACAGAAACTTCATCAGAACTTTTCCTGATAGTAAACAAATAATGAATGGCAAAGAACATTAACAAAATTAATGGAAATTATAGTTATAATTTCTTGTCTAATGAATAGGTACTAGTAATTGCTTCATATACTTCAAATCATAAATTGTAAACCTATTAAAAACATATTTGGTATACTCAGCTTGAAACAAACATTCAGACCAAAAAAATGGTTTAAATTTTGCCATGCTGCATTATTAGTACTGTTAAAAAAACAGAAGTTTGATTATAATTGTTTTTAGAACAGACTTCTGGAATAATGTGTGCAAAATGATTAAAGCATACCTCCTTACAGTGTGCCTTAATAAGTTGTTGATTATTCTAACTGATACATGGTCATGCCATTATCATAATTATGACAGTTCTCAGAGCTTCAGTAATAGTCATCTTTGCTGTTAACATGGACACATCTTGCAAATGTTCATTCTTACAAGTTCTTCTCTTTACAGGACTAATAGTTTTGTAAAAAACTCAATTGTTTGTTATTACATTTTCAATTGTTACCCTTAACATTTCAACCTTACAGAAAATAACTGTTGAGAAACTGAGAGCTCTTTGTTAAAAAGACTTTTCATTAGTAAAGTTACTAATAAGTAGGCATACATTTGTACTCATAATATGAGGTTAAGAATTTAGAAAAGGTGAAACCAACTCGTTACACTGAAAAACTTCTAGGTATACTACTACTGATTGAAAAAGACAAGAGAACTCATGGTGAACTTTTTCTTCAAACCTTTTAACACCATGGATTCTACGTTTATCCACAGTTACTTTGCCCTTTTTTACATTTTATCAACTTGTGTTCCCAGAGTCACAGTATTCTGAATTGTTCTTACAATTTCCATTTAGGATTAGACCCATCTATAGTTATCTGTAGAACTTTATTAAGATGCAGATTTATTCCTAGTAGAGTTATCTTCGAATCCCTTAAAAAACCTTAAAGATTACTTTAGAATAGGAAGTCAAAGAAACACAGAATTCAAGTAGCAAGTTTCCACTACTTTGTAAAACATATCCTAGAAACAAACTGTGACATCCAGTAACTGTTGCTGAGAAACCTTACTAAGGGGCTTATAAAAAAAAAAAAATTACAAGCTTGCTCTTTTGAACATCTGATGAAAAGGTTTTGTAAAGTTTACCTAACCTAAAAATGTACAATGCTCGACTTGTCTTTGTATTCCATACTTCTAGCAGTTTTACATGATATATTGCTAACACGAATAAGAAAAGTTTAAATCTACTGAAGGTCTAAACGAGTGATAGTTATTTGCAGACTGACAGGGCCATAAAATAATTCTGAAAGAATTGTTGCTTTTACAACACCATCCTTTATCAAGTGACTACTCAAATCTACCAGTTTTTCACAGCAAACTGAAATTGACTATTAGATCCATCATGACCTAGTGATGCTCCAAACATTTCAAGGATTCTCCTAGCCTTAAAAAACTAGACTTGGCCCATTGATTGACATTATTAATGTTAAATTAACTTTGGGATACTTCCAAACATAATACAGTTTACAATGAACAAAATTTTATGCCTATCTAATTGTTCAAGAACTATGTACACATAGCAAAAATGGAATTTCTACAAAGTTTACATTTAAAGAAAATGATGTAAGTACTGTTAGCTTTTAACAAATATTGACAAGTTTGCCCAATACAGAAATGAAGGAAATTGACAGACAAATTGTCTACGAGTTCCCTGCAAGTGTTTGAACAATGATAAACTTTTATTCTATCATTTACTTGTTACATTATGTAACACAACAACATTTCTTTATTATTTATTTAAGATTTTTAATATACATAGTATTTGAATTAACTTGTTTCCATTTATTTTCCACATAGACGAAGACATTGTAATTGTAAACATGCAGTTAGGATTATAAACACATGAAATAGTACAATGTCAACTAGTTTACAGTTGTCACTATTTTTGTTTCTATATTTCGAAGGATAAAGAAAAACACTTGTTTACAATTACCTCTAAGATGTCAAGGGTAATTGTAAATTGAATTTTAGAGCTGTATTTATTATTTATATTTAAACAATTTTTTGTACGCAACATAATAACAAAGGTTGAAATAACTATTTATATAACTATATATTAACACTTTCACTGTGAACTTACTTTTAGGTTTTGATTACCCAGACGTTTCGACGTCGTATTCGTCTTTCTCAATGGGTTTTTAAATACTGAATGTCTGTACAGTAACGGATATGGGATGTGGGTGTGTGTGGTGGGAGTTGCTGGTGGGAGGGAATTGGCGCTGGGATTCAAATTTTGTGTAGGTATCAGTGTATCGAAAAGTATGTGTGATCTGTAATGTAATTGTTCATTTAATATGTTGTTTGGTTGTAGTGTGTGATATCTGTAAATTTCAAATTGTTCAGCTGTGTTTAGTTTTCTACTTTTAGGTAAGTAGTGTAGTATTTCCATGTTGTGCTCTATGTTTGTGTAACTGTGGTTTTCGTTTTGTAAATGTGTGGCATATGTGGAATGTATGTAGTTTGTGGTGAGGGCTTTTAGATGTTCAGAATATCTAGAGGAAAAAGATCTTCCCGTCTGGCCGATGTAGAATTGGTGACAATCATTGCAGTTTAATTTATAAACTCCTGTTTTGCTGTATGTGTCAATGTCCTTGTTAGTATTATTTATGTGTTTCCTGATGGTGTTGTTGGTTCTGTAGGCTACTTTATAATTATGTTTCCTAAATGTGTTAGCAATTTTGTGTGTGTTGGAATTGTAGTATGTGAGTGTGATGTATTTACTGGGTATTGTGCTGTTGGTTTTATGTGTTTTACTTTTTGTGTTTAGGATGCGTTTGTGTAGTTTGCTTATTAAATCGGGATTGTATCCATTTTTGATAGCTATATATTTGATGGTGTTGAGTTCTTCTTGGTAGTCATGTGTGTTTAGGGGTATTGAAGTGAGCCTATGGAGCATGTAGTTGAAAGCTGCGTGTTTGTGTTGAGTTGGGTGGTTGGATGAGTTACCTAAAAGTAGAAAACTAAACACAGCTGAACAATTTGAAATTTACAAATATCACACACTACAACCAAACAACATATTAAATGAACAATTACATTACAGATCACACATACTTTTTGATACACTGATACCTACACAAAATTTGAATCCCAGCGCCAATTCCCTCCCACCAGCAACCCCCACCACACACACCCACATCCCATAACCGTTACTGTACAGACATTCAGTATTTAAAAACCCATTGAGAAAGACGAATACGACGTCGAAACATCTGGGTAATCAAAACCTAAAAGTAAGTTCACAGTGAAAGTGTTAATATATAGTTATATAAATATTAATAAGTGAATGAAGAGGATGTACCAACAAGCTAAATAACTATTGTTTGCAGTTATTTCAATTTTAAAACCTTTACACAATTTTTAATCAATCAAAATGTTTCAATCCATTTTCCGTTTACAATTACCCCACCTAACCGCAAATGTATGGTGTGTCTCTATCTTCAGTTAGCACTTTTATTGTTAATTGCTATGAAAATAAATTGAAATAACATGTGTATGAAAAAGAAACGTTAATTTTAGTATACTTTAAAAGACTTAATACAGAGAGTCTTTAAATTTGTTTTAAAGAGTTTTTTCCTAAAGCTCTTGAATTTTGCTTAGAATAGCCAAAGACCCAATAAATTCTTTTTTACAGTTCTGTATTTAATTTGAATTCAGTATTAGAAGGTAAATCCGCCTCTGATGTACACACTTATAAAAGTGTGTGTGCCATGGAATGACATCTTTTTTCCATGATCATTAATTTTAACTTTTAACGGCTATACTACATGTCCGTTAAACACCTGTTGTATTTTACATAAATTGTTTAATATATGGGGTGTTCAGAGCACAAGTAGACCAAGTCCATTTTTGTCATATTCTCTATTTTGCATGCAGTACTAGCACAAGAATGAATACTTTTCAGAGCAACAACAGACCAAGCCCATGCTTTGTTATTTAGCCAACTGTAGCAGCACTAGTGGCAGTCATGGTTTCAATTCACATATATTTTCAAAGCACAAGTGAACCAAGTCCTCATATTTAGTATTAAAGAAAGAAAATCTTATTAAAATAATTATAACAGCACTTTTGGCCATGATCATTATTTAAGTTAAAATCTTAAATGCAATTATAACAGTCAACAGAGATTGCAAATGCTCCCCAGAACTAATCATTGATGATTAACTTTATCCTTATGTTTCTCGAAATATGACAGAATGGACTTGGTCTGCTTGTGCTCTGACCACCCCAAATATTCATAAAATAAATTGATAGGTAAAAAGTGATAAGTGAAAGGATGATTATGTCAAAAGATGTGTATATAATGTATTTTCATTTATTATGTTAGGGTAATATTAGTGGAATGATAATATTCTACCACTACTGTATTACAGTATACAAATGTAGTGAAATATCTTGGCACAATACTATGTAATAAATTTGGATAAAAGGCTCATTTCAAATAGAAAGGATAGCTGGTGTGATCATACATAACAAATTTGTATTAGTTTTTTGAGAATTTATTCCTATCAAACTGCAATAAGCATATTTTCAAACCTTTATGGATATGTGTCATGTAATTTACAGATTGCACCAAAAGAAACAATTAAAATATATATTTTCAATTAAACAAAAATTGGTCTTGTAATATGAGTCGGTAATATAGTAGGAACTAATCAGTTAATTGCTATTACAAAATGCCTTATTCCTTTTTCATGATGATCAGATTTTGCTATACGCCTGCATAAATAAAAATTATTAAAATGCTTAACTCTCAACACAAAGTATTTAAATTATTTAACATAAAAAGTTCGTCATGTCACATATTCTAGTAACAAGGTAAGTTTTTGGAATATTGTTTTAGCTGAATTTATACACTAGGAGGACACTCAACATTTAGTTTATGTGTGTAACTCTGGTTAATCAAAGAGAATTATTTGTGTAAATTCAAATTTAGTAATACAAATCTACTACCATAAAGGCATGGAATGCTATGCATTAAAGAATTTTAACTAACTTCATATGGGGAAACTGGTTTACTTACATTATTTCTGAAAATAATCATCCTGAAATGTAATCAGTACTTATATCAAGTTAAGTGCAATAATTAAATAGATTCTTCAACTTGCACGTTACAAACTTCAGGTGCTAAGTCTTTACTTTATTTTAATTTAACATCAATTTATGTTCGGCAATGTTAAAAAGAACATGTTATGGCCTCTGAGAAAGTACACAGTGAGTGGAAGCTGGCTTAAATGAAGGTAAACATTTTATCTAATAATTAGTGTCCCATGTTAGAAAACAAGTGCAATACATATTATAAAAAGAAGGATATTGTTTTTACTTCCATGTTCCATAAGGAAATGATGGGAAAAAATCGCATTCGAGATAAGGGCTGATTCTGATTGTACTACCCTCAAAACATGAAGAAAAGTCATTTTTTGAAAGATATCTGTGAGTAGAATTTTGTCTATGGCGAACGATAACTGCCGCAAATTCAAATAATTTTTTGCATATTGTAGAGGACTCAAGGTTGTGATGTTATTTATTAATACATTTATAAAATAATATATATATATCTCACCTACCTTAATTTTGCCCAGGATTCTTCACACGAACTGTGAATACAAACGTGATTTCAAGGTTGTATCAATAACGTACCCGACTCTCATTTTTTGTTTGACTCACTCAATTTTATTAGACCATTATATTTATTATTTTTCTCTAATTCAAATTTCTGTTATTTTCCACTTTTTATAAAAAATTACTATTGATCTATTACGATTATACAGGCCCAAGAAAATAAAATAAAAAATACATGTTGACTTACTTGTATGGTTAATAATCTTAATTAATAATAATAATAATAATAATCATAGTAAGGCGACCCAGTTTGCTCACACTCACACACATACAGATTACCCCCTTTTCATATAAAATAAGAATATATTTGATTTGATACGGTTACATGTGTAGCGTCGTTCCTACCGACCGCATTGCGCGTCACACAGAGTCCTCTGATTCGATGTCCAAAAAAGGTTGTTGTCTCACTTGTATTAAAATTTTCACTTATTTCACTGTATATATTATTAATTTAGACTGCTTTACACATCTCTGGTACACTTGGTTGGTCGGCCGACCCTAATTAACTTGGTCGGCCGAGCAAAGACTTTTATGACCACGCAGTCTGAAGGTGTTATTCGACTGGGCAGCAACTATGCATACAGTTCCCCACTAAAACTCTGTTAAGTAGACAGAAACGCACAGCTTTCAGGTGACAAATCTTTCGTCGTCGCACACAGTGTATGGATTGTCCATGGGCCCCGTGAGCTATTGTTGTTACACGGAGATGATAGAGGAGGCTTTGGTGGGAGGAGCCTTTACTGGTTTCTTCCATCTACAAAGCACATGTTGAGGCAGTGGTTCTGTCTCACCATTTTTTCGTGGCGTTGTTTTAAAGTGGTATGCGTCGCATCTGCGCACCTGCTGGTGTTGCGCGTACTAGTCCGTGACAAAACACTTGATTTACTAAAGCAGTATTGCGTTCTATTACCACACCCCGCTCACAAAGCTATGTTACTGTTCATTGTCTGAATAGAGCCTTTTTTACGTGGGACTTGCTGCGTTGATAGCAAATACATTTATGAATGTAAAAAAAATAAATAAAGACCCCCTTTTTGCCCCATTACAATACCCTCCCAATGAGAGGTTTTATGCCCAAAAGCATAAAAACTCATTGCCAACCTAAGAGGATCGGTGAAGATATGGCGCCAACAACCCGCCGTTAATTTCTAAACATGTCATGGGTAAACTACCCCCCTAGCTCGGCGACTATGGCTGTACCTGAACGAGATTACTGGACTTCTCTGTATGAGATCCCAATACCATAAAATCGGACAGATACTCACCATAGTACCCCTAACCTATCATTCCACCCAAAAAAATTAAAACATTGGCCTTATACCATAACAGATCCTCAACCGATATGTTCCCCCTTACATGCATACTGGGTTGCCTTTAGCAAGTACTGGGTGCGTACACATACTCATTATTACTGACTATAATATCTAAATTCCATTTCTTGCTTTCAAATTATAAAATAATTTCTGTTGTATTTTCAATTTGTTTTCTCAAATTTCATCTACTTGACGTTGTTTTTTCACATCAAAATAAATCGAACAAATCAAATTAAATCATTTAAATTCTGTTCAAAATTTAATCTAAGTCCAATAACAAAATGTTATATTACCATTAATTTCAACCCCAAAAATCTTTTACATGAATCTACCATTCTTCTTCACTAACTACTAACAATCATAAAAAACAAATAAACTGAACATCTTATTAAATCATAAATTCACTTATCATTACATTTGTTCACAACACATATAATATGAATAATATAAATCAGTTAACACATTAACATTGTAACATAACAAAATGTTACCTAACCTAAACGTATACTGTCAGATTTTATAAGGACAGAACAATAATGTAAATAGGGAATATAGTGATAAGAATAAACAAGAAGATAGGAATCAAGAAAGAAGAACGAAGCAGAAGTACCACATGAAACAGTAAACCCAAATACTGTTTGACACTACAACCAGACAATGACTAACACAAACTGATGGACAGAGTAAATGTACTTTAAGCTGTCAATCAAGTCAGTAGATAATGTAAACAGAATATGATATGTAAATAAAAAGTGAATCAATAAGAATCTGAATACTGTGAAATCAGAATTAGCATTTTGCTGATAATAAATTTAACCATGACTAGTAAATTATGAATGCCAAAAACTAAAATTAGCAATGGCTACAAAGTGAGAACAAAGATATATTTCAATATCAAATATACTTATGAGAAAGAAAAACCATTTGTAAGAGGGAACCTTGTACGAATAAGGTACCTCAACAAATTACCGAATAGTGAACCTATAAATGTTGTTAAGGCAAAATTCCAGTATAGACGGTATGTCTTAACAAGGCCTAGACCAAGCAATAATCAGCGAGTTGATTATTGGGAGGTAACGTAAGTGTAAATTAAATACACAGAACAATTGTTATGCTCCAACATAGCAAAAAACATTATTAAAATGATATATTTAATCATAATTCAATTGTTAAGTAGTAGAATAGAACGAGTTAGCGTAAAACGAAATGTCATAGTAATAAGAATCGTTCATTACAATGTATAAAGTTAAGGTGTATTCATAATGTTCAGTAATTGAAGGTCAGTACAGAGTTAATAGTGTTCTCACATAAACGTTTGAGTGCTAAAAGCGATGTGTAACACAAACTATATTAGTCAGTGTATTATCGCCAATTTCGGTAACCAGACGACAGTGCGAAGTAGTGTACCTGAACATTGTTTATGTAGCAATGTCAGTAAAAGTGAAATTAACTCGGTATCAAACTATGTCAAATTAAAGAGGACAAAATGATCTTTAATTTGATGATGATATCGACCCAATCGCAACTGTATTAAGTGCGGGAAAGGTGTTAGCATCATTTACGAAATATGCATCAACTAATTTACTAATTTACTAATACCAACAACATTGAAAGCTATCTGTCACCTCAGAGTTTGACAGTTGAAAAACCGTTATTAACGGCTATACAGACAATACGTCATACTCATCACACCTGCAAGAACCAATCACAAAATTAGTTAGTAATTAACATTTTTGCCTAACGCCGATCGACAGGCGGGGTATATAAGAGAATGTAACCGATTCTCGTTAGACACTTATCAACTTCATACAGCACGGAACGTGTGCTCGCCATCTCAACATTTTTAACTGTTAGCGTCATCAACATAACACATCGAAGGAAATAGCTCAACACCAAGAAACAACTACTTCAAATTATTCTACAGAAAACAATAGTGATTATGTGCAGTATTATTTCAATTTAGTGCGGGAAAATAATGAACAGAAGTAATTAAATAATGTTATTTATGATCCATTAAGTTAGAAGCGGATCGAAATTCTCTGTTCTTGTGCGTGTGCAGTGAATAATGATAATCATTATAATCCGATTATCAAGGTGCTAAAATGAGTTTTAATTAAATAATTAAAACCAAAAGGTAACAGTGTAACCATTATTTCATTTTTTCTACGAGCGCTATAACCTGTACGTTTTTATACACTGATCTGTACTGACGCAAAACACAGAAACATTTCGATATTACACCATGTCTCAATTTATTTTATGAATTTGTCATTATTAATTAAGCTGAATGTTAGTTATAAGTGTTCTCAATTTATAAACTTTGTAATTCAGAAATCAAGCGTGACGAACGCACAACCTATCAAATAGGTTATTTTTATTTGTTTACTTTATGAAAGTAACGTCAAAACTTTGTTGATCAATTTTATATCAGAAAATTATTAGATACTGTGTAGGCATGACTTTCTTTTTCGTGTCTCAAAGAACTCATATCTGAGATTTTAATAATATTAATGTTAAAAATAACAAATATCTGGACTTAGCCAGATTTACCACTTGTGCTCTGAGCAAGCCTTATAGGGTATATAATAACTTATTTACAATTGTACATCATTATATGTTTTTAATTGTATTTGTTTTGAATTCTCTATCAAGGGTATGAATAAAACCCATAATTAACAGCATAACTCGACTTAATTTATTTCTAACAGATAGTTAAATATTTTATTCAGGAAAGCTTAAACAACCTTCAGTTGTGATTGAATATATGGAATAGCATTGCCATAAAGGTAACAAACAATTATTTTAAACTTTTTTAAATCATTAATTGATTCAGTACATGGGTTTTACACGGGATTTTCCCAAAATAAATCCGTGTGGCGCCCACTAACAAACAAGGCAATCTAACCTTGCAACTAAAGTGAGTTGGTTTTTGTAAACTGAGTTGACAGCTTATTGAACTTCTAGAAAACACGACCAGGTACGTGAAAGTATATTATGTTTATTATATTGTCCAGACATTACTAGACATAACGTACTTAGACTATTATCGACCTGGAGGAGAAGTTTCACAGCCAGTATCAACAAGACGATCATCATCATCAAGCGACCAACTATTATACTTTACTGTTAAGCTTAAGCAAACCTAGTATTTAAATATTACCAACACAACTATTTTATTTGTTTGATTTAAGGGAATTCTTTTCAGACAATTCTAATTACACAATTGTAAACACACTTTGAGTAACCTCGAATGTTACATTTTAAATCGCTTTACAACATTAGTAACCTTCAATTAGAAACAACTACAAACCTTAACACATGTCAAACTAATATATCAAACATAATTAAATTTTATTTAAACTATACTTTCTAATTATATTACAAATTGACGCATACAACGTGTGGCAGAAACTAAACACACGGCTCATGCTTTTTATTTTATTACAACATATAATCAACAATATATCCTGGACATAAAACACAATTTATACTTCAAGCAAAAAAAATAATTTTTTTTTTCGATTCCCAAAAAGAATCATTTTGTCAACAAAGTTTATTCTTCAATCATTTCAGTATAAATACACAAATAAAATCTACGAATCAATTGTAAAAAACACACTATATATCAAACATCAGTCATCAGCTGATCTCTCTGGGTCAAGTGAATGACCTTGCCCTAGATACATCTCAAAAATTATACAAGGTAAAATATGTATAATTTTTACATTCAAACATAATACAACATAATAAAACATAGAACACTCATCATTAACATTGTTTTTATTACCTTACAATAAACAATTCACATTTAAGTTGACCAAAATTTTACACCCATTACAGCTTTATTTTATTTTCAAATTCTATCAAATTTTTCACTTGTTTCGTTTATTATTACATTTTAACTATGATTTTCTCTTTAACACTTTCATTATCAATTATTTTGGGTGATTCTTAGATATTCATCATAATTCGATTTACAACTGGGTGATTAAATATAACCTCAACCCCCTTCTGACTCTAACACTTACTAACAGATTTACATAGTATGACCCCACTCCCTCAAAATATTTACCAATAATTCTCTAACTCCATTCACATCATTCTACCCTTATATCAAATACCCTCTACCCTCTTTGTACTTAGGACGTGTGTTCCCTCCCTATGCTCATTCCCTTATTGGTCCCTGGTCTCCCCCATGGTAACCCCGCCAATGCACATACGGTTCACCTCCCGCCACAACGCTTTTCGTTGAGGACTCCTTATCACACCACCCCCTTACAAAATTCCACCATCAGCTAATTACTCTACAATTACATCCCTCTCATTACTCTACATATACTCCCTCTCGCTACTGTGTCACTATTAATACTCTGTTTTCTATACTACTTTTATCCCAAGAATCTTATTCTGTTTAACACCCATTCAACCTTAACTCTGACTGATTCAAATGGCTTATATAAATCTTTATCACCCAAATTCTAACCTTTATTACCCAATGAAAATTCCTAACTATCTCAAATTAATTTCATCACTTAACTTAGAACATTTTAAACACATTGAAAATTTATTATTCAAACATTTAATTATATTGATAAAAATCTGCAAATCACTTATAAGTGACATACTACATATATAACCCCAGCAGTCAGCTGATGTCTCACTGTCATGTGAATGACCTTTCTCTCAACACACTTCATATAACTCACACATACATAAAATTATACAGTTATCATTATAAAATATTCTGGTGGATTTAGAATCCTTACCATTAAACCTAGCACTTAAAATCGTTTGCTCTCATAAGGGAAATACATCACTAATCATCGAGTCATAGTTATAGCAACTGTTACTGAACAGGAAATTGGGTTGTCAACCACCAACTCTCTCCATAGAGGAAGTGAAATTGATCACCCTCTGTTTACAGATGTTGTCACCCTCTCACTGATTTCTCAGTTACTCTCCTACTACATCATTTTCTTAAATTCCCCCCTTATACCCAGTTACAATTAGGTAACCACCCGCCGGATAAACCGGATCGAGCGTTTGCCTTATGCACAGATGCGTTATCTGTGCCCCTGGCTTGTAACGGCCAGCTCCTTTTCCACACACACTATTGTTTCCTGCTGGTGGACTGTAGCGCCCATCCCCAAGAACTGCAGTTTATATAAAGTATAGACGCTGCCTATACCGTTCTTGGTTCAGCGTTATACAAAAATTCGGCATTACTGATGTCCGAGGACACCAGTAATCCTACTAAATATGATTCACACACCCTTAAAACGGCACTATCACCACCTTCGATGATAGCCGCTGTTCCATAGTTATCTAGTTTCCCCTGAGTTACCCCCCGGTTAATCTCTATGTTCACCATTTTAGAATATATTTATATTATAAATCCACGGTCAGGGTTCGGTGAAGCCGTGACCACCCGAAAATTGGGGAAACTACCAAAAGACATATAAGGTTCACACTGATACCGTTGCTACAGTTCACAGAGGGTAAATTCTTATATGTTTGGTTATATTATTATTTAATTTTTCATAGTTAACATCTCTGATACTCATTTACCATTTATTGTTCGTCCATTCAAACATGTTATTTTATTTAAATTGCATTAAAAAATTCATACTTACATTACATCACTCATATACTGTCACAGACACAAAATATAAACACACACCGATTAGACCTTTAGTAAATTTTACAACCGCTCCAAGCTATAAAGTAGCAAAAACCTTGGTAAAAATAATCAAACAACATATAAGCTTAGATAATAACCAGAGTATAAAAAGTTATAAAGATTTTATTGAAAAATTACGTCATATTAATATTAAGCCTAGTTACAAGCTAGTGTCTTTTGACATAGTGGATCTGTATACCAACGTCCCAATTGATGAAACTTTAAAATTACTCAAACAAAATTTAATAAATAATAATACCTTGGAAATAAGAAAAATTAATCAGCTAATGTTAATATTAGAAATAGTACTTAATCAAAACTATTTTTCGTTTGATGGTTCATACTACAAACAAAATGAGGGCCTAGCAATGGGTTCTCCACTCTCAGGTATCCTCGCTTACATTTATTTGAATCATTTAGAAAATACTAAAATTTTAAAAAACAATTATTTTGACAATAAAATAGTATATTATTCAAGATATGTGGACAACACCTTTGTTATTTTCAATGGTAACAATAGACAGCTCGAGTCATTTAATAACTATTTAAATAAAATACATAAGAAAATAAAATTCACTATGGAAATTGAAGATAACAAAAATATTAATTTCCTGGATCTAACCATAACAAATAACGGTAATGACCTGAAATACAAAATATACAGAAAGCACACATGCACAGATACGGTTATACATGCTAAGTCATTTCATCCTCCAGCCCAAAAAATGGCTGCATTTAACAGCTTTATTGACAGATTACTTTGTGTTCCCCTTAATAACGAAGACTATGATCAAGAAGTAAATATTATAAAACAAATAGCTCTAAATAATGGTTACAGGCCAGTAATAATTGATAGAATGATAATGAAACATAAAAAACGTTTAGAAAATAAAAATACCAACATTATTAACCAACATAATAAAAAACATAAAAAATTCATTTCAGCTAATTATACTGGTTTGATGCCAAATATTTTAAAATCTGTTTTTAAAAGTAAAGGATATACTATTTCATTCAAAACCTGTAATAATTTAAAAAATTTTTTCAAAACTAAAATAAATATTCCTTTAAAAAATAAATCAGGAGTCTATAAAATAAAATGCGATAATTGTGCAGCATTCTACATCGGCCAATCCGTCAGAGATTTTTATACAAGATTTTGAGAGCATATTCCTAAAACAAATAATAATAATTCCAGTTTTGCACAACATTTAATAACAAAAGGTCATAATTATACTAGTTTCGAAAACAATTTCGTAGCGTTACATACTTGCAAGAAGGGTAAATTAATGGATAGCCTAGAGGAGTTCGAAATATATAAAGCTACAAAAAACGCAACAACCAAAAATAATATATTAAATGATCAAATGAACTTTGGATCTAATAACCTGTTTGACACTGCTATACGGTTGAATGATAATTATAGCCAGTCGTAAGGAAATCGCGGTACAGCGTGCATGCATGCGAGCGCTCCGAGCGATTCAGTTGTTACATTTTGTATATTTTATTTAAAAGATTTTAAACATTTTAAATTATGACATAACCACAAAATGTGGTATACATTTACGTTTTGATTGATATTGTGTATCTGAAGATGGGATTTCATCCCGAAACGCGTCATTGAATGAAAGAAGCTAGTGTCACTAAGGTGGACCGAATAAGGTAATTTAATTATATTAAAATATAAACATTTGTTACCACCAAATCATGTACACAACTCCATGTATCTTCTGAAACATTATAGCAATCATATGATTCCACAACTAAATACATTTTACATTTATTCATTTATTATTTATTATCAAGTTTACATTACATTCATTATCAAAATCAATTAATACATCTCAAGTTATTTAATTCCATCAATCATTAAAAACACCAATTAGTTTAATTACCTTACTCCAAAACAATTACAATTCATTTATTATCACCTTCATAATTATTCTCATTATTTATTTAGTCTGCCAAAATATTATTATTATTATCAAATTGATTTCTACTACATGCATACATTGTTTACATAAAATACATTTTACAACATAGACACAATTACTTTCACTATGAATTTATTTACAATCTCTTGTCATTAGTTTTCCTGTTTACCACACCTCATTTCCTAATTTAGCCAGGTCATTACCATAAACTAAAATATTTAAAATGTCCATTCACTGAATTTTTATTTACCCCCCGTCATCATGTATTAGTCTGGTGTATTTATAACATAAATCATTTTTGTCGACACATATTACATTATAGTTATTATTGTAATGACTATTTTTGTTAATTATATTGACATAGTAATTAACTACATTTTTGTCTCCCATTAATTCATAAAGCCCGTCTACATTGGTAATTTTAGCCCAGTCTCCATCAGTATTTTTGGTTAACATAAGGTAAGTTATTTTATCAATATACTCCTCCACTATATCAATTACATCATTAGTTAAGCGTTTATCGTCTACAACAGCATCCTCAAAATAATCATCAATCTTTATTTCACAAGGTAAGTATTTTATATCATCTATTTCCTTCAATTCTAACCTCTCTTTCAACTTTTTATAACTCCTACGTAACGTAAATAACTCTATTTCCTCATCTATAAACAACTCTCTCTCTAAATATCTCTCACCATACCGCCATATCACTTTGTCTCTCTCACTCCATGCAGAGGGTACTGCTATATTAAAACACCTCCTGGTTCCTCCAGGAACAACACAAAAATTCAAAAGACAATTATTGGTAGAACATTTATCTACCCAATACATTCGTGAAGACCTTTCTTCACCCCCCACAACACCACGGGAAAATTTTAATCCTCTGCCATCCCTCTACCTGCACTCTCTTCATACTCCCTCTCTAACTGATAAATATTTGTTTCTACCCCTTTACAACCCATTACTCTCTCACTCTCACTAACTATCTCTGCCTCATCACTATCTATTTTCATTATATCACCTTTAAGTATCTCGTTTTCCACTATCTTTTCACTACTACTTATTAATTCATTTTTAGAATTATCGTTATTACTCATCTTATTAATTATTTCTTCACTAATTTTCATCATATTACTAACACTGTTACTTACCGTTGTATTAACTATCTGATTTACCTTACTTTTAATCTGTTCCTCTACTGCCTCTACCACTTTCTCAACACTCTGTTCTAATTTGTTAAAGTTAGTTTCAAATATTTCATTGGTTTTCTCAACATTTTTATTAACTTGTTTTATTTCATTTCTGATCTCATTCAATTTTTCAGTAAAATTATTTTTAATTTTATCATTCTGTTCATCAAATCTAGCGTCAAAACTATTCTTTTGTTCATCAATTTTGGCATTAAAGTTACTTTTGATTTCATTGATTTCGCTATTTTGAACATCAAATTTTACGTTAATATTACTATTCACTGTTCTCATGAAATTATATATATCGTCCAATGACAATTCTTTTACTTTACTTATTACAGGAGTAGATTCTGCTTTTGCTTTACTCATTATTACGGATTTGTCTATCAGGCTTGGAGTTGTCTCCATTCCTGAATTGTTTACATCATCTACTTCACATAAAACATTTTCTTTGACCCCATTCAGGTCTGACTAAATTTCCATCTCCCCCCGTGACCGTTACATCACTCATATCGGTTTTACTTTCATTATCCATTTTTAGTTTAGTTTATTTATGACGTTTCCCTCTACGTAAAATCAATCTGAATTGTATTCAGTAGTATAACATGAGCATCGCTTAATTCTACTTCTTATCTTTTATATGTAATTAGTACGTACATTACCCAACCTCCAAATCACGCCATTCACATGTAGGTGCGGTTTATGTATAAAATTTAATTTATAAAACTTGTCCCTAGTTTGGATGCACCATTTGTGATGTTTATTTATTAATACATTTATAAAATAATATATATATCTCTCACCTACCTTAATTTTGCCAAGGATTCTTCACACGAACTGTGAATACAAACGTGATTTCAAGGTTGTATCAATAACGTACCCGACTCTCATTTTTTGTTTGACTCACTCAATTTTATTAGACCATTATATTTATTATTTTCCTCTAATTCAAATTTCTGTTATTTTCCACTTTTTATAAAAAATTACTATTGATCTATTACGATTATACAGGCCCAAGAAAATAAAATAAAAATACATGTTGACTTACTTGTATAGTTAATAATCTTAATTAATAATAATAATCATAGTAAGGCGACCCAGTTTGCTCACACTCACACACATACAGATTACCCCCTTTTCATATAAAATAAGAATATATTTGATTTGATACGGTTACATGTGTAGCGTCGTTCCTACCGACCGCATTGCGCGTCACACAGAGTCCTCTGATTCGATGTCCAAAAAAGGTTGTTGTCTCACTTGTATTAAAATTTTCACTTATTTCACTGTATATATTATTAATTTAGACTGCTTTACACATCTCTGGTACACTTGGTTGGTCGGCCGACCCTAATTAACTTGGTCGGCCGAGCAAAGACTTTTATGACCACGCGGTCTGAAGGTGTTATTCGACTGGGCAGCAACTATGCATACAGTTCCCCACTAAAACTCTGTTAAGCAGACGGAAATGCACAGCTTTCAGGTGACAAATCTGTCGTCGTCGCACACAGTGTATGGATTGTCCATGGGCCCCGTGAGCTATTGTTGTTACACGGAGACGATAGAGGAGGCTTTGGTGGGAGGAGCCTTTACTGGTTTCCGCCATCTACAAAGCACATGTTGAGGCAGTGGTTCTGTCTCACCATTTTTTCGTGGCGTTGTTTTAAAGTGGTATGCGTCGCATATGCGCACCTGCTGGTGTTGCGCGTACTAGTCCGTGACAAAACACTTGATTTACTAAAGCAGTATTGCGTTCTATTACCACACCCGCTCACAAAGCTATGTCACTGTTCATTGTCTGAATAGAACCTTTTTTACGTGGGACTTGCTGCGTTGATAGCAAATACATTTATGAATGTAAAAAAAATAAATAAAGACCCCCTTTTTGCCCCATTACAAGGTCTGTTGATTTTGGTGAAGATCATTTAAGGAGAAGGGGTAGTTTACCTGCAACGTTTTATGTTTTAACAAGAATAAAGTACCCTACCGTACTTAATTTTGATAAATAAAGTATCCTGAAAAGAAGGTCATAATTATACCACTGTAGGAAGGTAGATGAAATATCTATAAATGAAAATGGGTAGGGGGAAGTTGAAGGCGGAAGGGATAATTTTCTATAAATGAAAATGATAGGTGAAGGGGAGGGGATAATTTTTTATATGTGTACTACGTTATCGGCAACAAAGAAGTAGTTTGTTGATAAAATTCCTTCACAGGCTGTTTGGCCGTGGTCCAATGTGTTCTGCAAAACCAGACGTTTCGGAAGTGCCATCGACTGCCATCATCAGTGAAAATCGAGTGCGCTAATGTGAGGTGGTATATGTTAGTGACCACAATTCTGTGGTTGAGGCTGAAGATAGAAGTAGTTTCTGTGGAAATATTTCATTTCTAAAATGATTTTAAATATAAATCTTAAATCATGGAAGTCATGTATGGTTCTCCATTCATCACTAGGACATGATGGATCAAATCATCAGACTTCAGTTTGCTGTGAAAAACTGGCAGATTTGAGTAGTCACTTGATAAAGGATGGTGTTGTAAAAGCAACAATTCTTTCAGAATTATTTTATGGCCCTGTCAGTCCTGCAAATAACTATCACTCGTTTAGACCTTCAGCAGATTTAAACTTTTCTTATTCGTGTTAGCAATATATCATGTAAAACTGCTAGAAGTATGGAATACAAAGACAAGTCTAGCAGTGTACATTTTTGGTTAGGTACACTTTACAAAACCTTTTCATCAGATGTTCAAAAGAGCAAGCGTGTAATTGTTGTTTTTCTTTTTTTATATGTCCCTTCATAAGGTTTCTCAGCAACAGCTACTGGATGTCAAAGTTTGCTTCTAGGATATGTTTTATAAAGTAGTGGAAACTTGCTACTTGAACACAATACACTTGCACACAACATTCCAGAAGTCTGTTCTAAAAACAATTATAATCAACCTGCTGTTTCAACAGTACTAATAATGCAGCACGGCAAAATTTAAACCATTTTTGTTGGTCTGAACGTTTGTTTCAAGCTGAGTATACCAAATATGTTTGTAATAGGTTTATAATTTAAGATGATGTGAAGTATATGAAACCATTACTAGTACCTGTTCATTAGACAAAGAAATTATAACTATAATTTCCATTAATTTTGTTAATGTTCTTTGCCATTCATTATTTAGTTATTTTTTTACTATCAGGAAAAGTTCGAATGAAATTTCTGTATGTGTCATTTTTGGTCTCTCTCTTCTCTCCTCTCATTTTTATTTATTGAAAAAACATAAAAAACTGACACTCCTCTGTATGTGTCCACATTGCAGAAAATTAAAAAAAATTAATCTAAGAAATTAAAAAAAAAAACTTGTAAACTGAAAACATTTGTTCTACTACAGAATTAAAATTTAAATAAAGAAAAAAAGAATTGTGTGCATGCTAGTGTGTGTGTGTGTGTGTGTGTGTGTGTTTTAATGGAGACATCTTCCCTCTTGCTCCTCAACCCCTTTCAGAAAGTGAACAGACAGAACAATACCTGACCTGCAAATGGTCTTGAAACATACTTGTGATCTTGCAAAAGAGGATCAGCCTCTCTGTGTTTTAATGATAATTAGTTAACCAATGGGACATGTCATGGACAACAAAATCTAAGAATTTACAAATGAATAATGAAAACGCAAAGATTAAAAACTAATAAGAAATCATTCAATAGACATAAAGAAACAAATTATAGTAAAATTTATTAATGAATCAAACGAATTCAGAAACTCAACTAATAATCACACATTAGTACATAATGTCACTAATTTCACAATTCCACAAAATTTTTAACTATTGGATAGTGAACACTGGATTTCAGTATAGTAAGCTTACACATATTAATGTAGGTTGTTTCACAAAAAGTGAATGGAAAAGAAAAGAATACACAATTTCAACCTTTTTAAACTGAAAACAAGAAATTCTTTAAAGTTAGTGTAATGTATTGTGTTACTGTAAGACAGAGCAGTGTTGTTAGTGTACTAATTAAGATGCACTAAATTTATAAATAAAGCTAAATGGCCTAATGAGTTATTCGTAGATGACATCATTAATCTTCTTGGTGATGGTGTACAAGCCTTTCCACAGTGGTTGCAGGTTTAAGCTGATTCCTTTCTTCCTGATCATGTTATAGAAATAAGACTGGCAGCAGGTGTGAGCCCTGAAGATATTGCAACCAGGGTGTACAGAGTCTTCATCTTTGTATTTGCCAAAATAAAGTTGTTCTGAGCCAGGCATGTAAATCCAGGTTAAGCCAAATTGCTCATTAGACTTTGTCTAAATTTTAAAGATATACCGGTATAGTGTTGATAAAGATGTTTAGGACCGTAATATAATAAGGGTACACATATTAATATAAAGCACGTTTCCAAAAAAAGTGAATGGAAAAGAAAACAAATTCACTGTAGAAAACAAACACAATTTCAATTTTTTAAAACTGAAAACAAGAAATTCCTTAGAGTTAGAGTAATGTTTTGTGTTACTGTAAGACACAGCAGTGCTGTTAATGTACTAATTAAGATGCATTAAATGTATAAATAAATCTAAATGACCGAATAAGGTAGTCTTAGATGTAGTAGTTCAGGTTAGGTCTAATTGCTCATTAGACTTTGTCTAAATTTTAAAGATGTTTAGGCTGGACATTGAAAACATTGTTTGTACGTATGAGTAGGAAGTAGATGTAATTATATTAATATTATAATAATATACAATATTAATAGGAAATTAATATAATGTTACCCAACAAGATCAGGAACAATTATGTATATTAAATTAAGTAGTTAGTGGACTTAAAAACCTGCAGTAGAAACTCCAGTTTTTATAAAACAAATAGGGAGAGAATTGAAGATTTCTTGTTTGGAAATGTTATATCTGTTTTCTTCAGAAGTAACTAAAATGTTGTTAATGGCCTTTTTTTTAAGAGTATGAAAAAACAATAGATACTGTACTTGAAAAAAGGTGAATTTTATTGGTACATACTAAAGTATAGAGTCCGATTTGTTTCTATTCATTAACAAAGGTCCATACTGTAACAATTTTGTGTGTAATATACAAGCATTCTTTAATATGTGTACGAGATTCTCCAATTTTATTTGCATTAATTGAGACCGTAGTAACATTAAATTCCACTGTAACCCATTATTAATACTTAATCATTTACATGTTAACAGAAACTGCACACTGCTTTTTATTGCATTATGTTGAAAAAGGATTTTAATGTACTTGTTTGGTTATACGTTAGATTGTACTAGGCTATAGGTGTCTTGATTATTCATCACTTCTTTCACAGCACTAACCTTATCTAAAAATGAAACTTTTTCTTGTGAACTTACTGTTTATTCTCTTCTCGTCGAACGCATTTCGGCGTACGTATTCGCCTTCTTCAGCTTAGAGACAGACTGCCATCATTTAGTAACGGTTGTTGTGTGGAATGTGTAGTGGGGGCGGTGCGTGGAGGAAGGGGAGTGGCGCGTGGATTCAACTTAATGTTTGTTTTTTGTATAATTGTGTCAAAAAGTGTATGTGATTTATATTGTAATTGATCGTTAAGTATGTTGTTTGGTTGTGTTGTGTGGTGTTTATATATTTCGTATTGTTCAGTTGTGTTGAGTTTTCGACACATTCCACACAAAAACTCAACACAACTGAACAATACGAAATATATAAACACCACACAACACAACCAAACAACATACTTAACGATCAATTACAATATAAATCACATACACTTTTTGACACAATTATACAAAAAACAAACATTAAGTTGAATCCCCGCGCCAATCCCCTTCCTCCACGCACCGCCCCCACTACACATTCCACACAACAACCGTTACTAAATGATGGCAGTCTGTCTCTAAGCTGAAGAAGGCGAATACGTACGCCGAAACGCGTTCGACGAGAAGAGAATAAACAGTAAGTTCACAAGAAAAAGTTTCATTTTTAGATAGGCTATAGGTTCTAAATTGGAAGTAGGTTTTAATTCCGGTACTTCGAATAAATACAGGCTTCAATGTTATATACAGCCTTTTATCCACACAATAACTACAGCCTTTGAATGTACACTAATTAAGGAAATTTTTTTTTAAGTTTAATTAATTTTTAAAATCTAAAAGGTTAAGTTAGATTGTTAATCATAGACACAACCTCCAAAAATCGTCTCTGTACCGTAATTATGTGCGATAAATGGAAACTAATTTCTGTACTTCCAATAAATACACCCTTTTAATGTACACTAGCAAAGGAAATTTTATCTGAGTTACATTGTCGTACATAACCTCCATAACCTGCCATTAGTTACTTGTGAATAATACAGATCCAGTAGAAATCTGGAGCATATGTGTAGGGGTTGAAAATTACTTGCAAAGTCTGTATAATTATGATTATTGTCAACCAGATGACGTGCATAATTTGATGTTATTCTGCTAGGACCTTTTTGGGCAGGTGTTCTCTAAAGCGTTTTTTAAACGCTCTACCCGTTTGTCCAATGTAGAAACAACAACAGTCGCTGCACACAACCTTATAAACACCTGGCCTGTCTTCAACTGCTTTTGGGGGGTTTTGTCGAAGTATCTTACCAACGTTGTTACTGGTCCGGAACCCCATCCTAATGTTTACGTCTTTAAACGCGCTGTATAAAATTTTTTGTAGGGTGTTACCATAGTACGATGTTATGTACCTAGTCCCATTTTCACTACCTTCGCGTATTTCTTTGTTACCTTCCTTTTTTCGATGTTTTTTAATTAGACTGTGTATAATTGAGCTACTGTAACTGTTGGCCCTAGCTATATATTTAATTGTGTTAAGTTCTTCGTGAAAGTCTTCCTTTTCCATTGGTATGGACAGTAGTCTATGCACGAAACTGTTATATGCCGCCATCTTTTGGGAGAAAGGGTGATGTGATTCAGCGTTTATTGTGATATCTGTGGTAGTTGGCTTCCGGTATATTTGGTATCGGAAGTTGCTATTTAGTCTTGTGACTGTCAAGTCGAGATAGTTAAGCTTGCCGTTTACCTTTGTTTCAAGGGTGAACTGTATGTTCTTATTAACATTATTCATGTATTTTTTCATATTTTTTATCTGCCGCAATGTACCGTTAAAAATTATAAAAGTGTCATCAACGTATCGTGTATACGATACTAATCTGTTGGAGAATTTATTTTTGTTACTGAGCAGATATGTGTATTTTCGATACACAAAATACAAATACATATACCACAATCACACACAATAATACAACTTTAAAATACCAAAGACCAACAAACAACCTTAATAGCATCAAGCAGCCAACACACAAATACTTCACCAGACACAAGATCGCGAAGGCTGAAGATGAGAGCACGGGAGCTTTCAAAACATGTTCCAAATAAGGAAAAATAACATCTTGAGGTAAATTTAGTTATAAATATTAAATGTAATATATATATATATATATATATATATATATATATATATATATATATTGTAACGTTACATAACCCATGCGCAAATATGATAACACAATCACCATCGTTAAAACCAGTCATCACCCCATTCTAAAAGTCAGAAATGGGTATTATGTACCAAGCTATAAAAAACTTTGTACTACAAAACACTGTAAACAATAACAAAGTGAAATAGAGTGTACAAAGTGAAATATAGTGTATTTAGTGAGAGTGTAAACTTCTAAATAGAGCATCTCACAGATTGGTACTGTAGATGAAAAAACAATCAATTGTAGCAGTGGACTATATTGCTGCTGACCAATTTTGTATTTTTTTTGTATTTTGTGTAATTTTGTATTGTGTAGGCAACAAAGGTCTAGTACTTAGGAATAATCTTTGTGTTTAATATAATAATTGTGTTTAAATATAAGATAACCCAGGGTTAGATATAAAATAATAATAATATAAAATAATACTATGTGAGCAAGATGGCATAGGAAAATAGTTTAGAGTAAGGATACTTTAAGTAAATAATAAATCCAATTGAAGGGAATTAAAATATAAAAGACCAATGTACAAGCTTAAGGAAAAATATAAAGAAAAACCTTAAATAAATTAAATTGGATTATGAACAAAATTTAAAAAGGATTATTTTTCTAAAAAGAAGAAATAAATTTATAAATTAATAATAGCCTGTATACTAAAAAGTATATAGATTCACCAATAAAAAACCATAAAAAATCTTGGTTACTACGAGTAACCAACTAACAAGATTTGAATTGGAATTTTAAAACGATTGGGAAGTAAACGTTTTGAAAAGTGTAATGCCTATTAAAATTTGATAAATTAATGAATACTTTTTGGAATAATTAGTGCGAAATAAAATAAAATTGACGAGTGATGTACACCTTATATTAGAACTCCTTCAAGTATAACCATTCACGCCCTTAATTTGATGAAACTTTGAAAAATCCAACTACTAGATCCAGGCCTAGTCTACAGCACGTCGATATTTTGGTGAGAGCGTATCCAAGTAAATTTAACTAAATTACATCTCAACTATAACTTCATAACACTAGAAACAGCACCATATCTTTAAACACTTCAGGAAAAGAGGTGAAAACAAACTTTATTATTTGTGTTAACCAAAAAATCAGCATAACGGATCTCTGTGAATTGCTAGCCGCCATTAAATAATTTCGTGGTTGTAGTGAAGAAACATAATCTGTACTCTGGCGGATAACCTCGGAACTACATACTACAAATTATTATAAATTAATTAATGTAAAGCTTGGTATTTAATAATATTGTTACGACGGTCTACTCGATCGTCGTAGGTACAGTGGAAACAAAATAAGTACAAGACACCAATTAAGTCACTAATCACACCTTTAATTGTTATAGTAAAACAGTTCGTAATTAACAACACAGTGTCTACAACAAATCAAATGAAATTGTTCATACGCAATAAAATGTCCACTAATATTAAAACTCAACTGTATTACAATTATACCGTCCGAATATAAAACGCAACACTTCACTAATAACTACTTGAACGTACACCGTAATAACCCGAACCGCTCTGTAAATATATCGCACTAATACTCTCGAACCGCACAGTCAAAAATCTCGCATTGAACTGAAAACTAAAGCCGCGACGCGATGTATTTATAGTTACGCTCACACACCAGAAGCTTCCAAACTGCGTCTTATCTCTCGCGAACTACGTAATTAGTACGGCCTTGACACAGTCCGAGCGCCCGAGCGAAGGCCGGCATAGTCGAGAAAATTCTCGCAACATGCGTCTAGCAGCACGTACACCACACGCTTACGTCGAGATCTTTCTGGCACATTCGATAAACGCGTAGATTGTTCTATGCTGTCGTAGCACTGCCCCCTCCTTAAGCCTGTTCGTCCCGAACTGGCAAAGCGTCTCTAAAGTTGTATTTAGCCAGGCGATCTAGGTGGACGACCTTGAACTTTCGCTGTCCTTCCTGTTGAATCCGATAAACAACATCGTTAATCCTTTTTTTTACAGTGTAGGGTCCTTCCCAGTTAGACTGAAGCTTAGGTGAGCGACCACGACGGCGCTTTGGATTGAACAACCAGACCTGATCTCCTTCTTGGAAACCCACACTATTGCTGCGAATGTCATACCGAGTTTTCATTTTATCACTGGCAATCTTCAGCCGTCCTCTTACCAAGCGATTCATTTCTCGCAGTTGGTTTTCTAATTGCGAGGAATAGTTCTTTGGCTCTTGGGACTGAGTCTCAGGTGATCCAAACATCAAGTCTCCAGGAAGACGAATCTCCCGCCCAAACACCAATTTTGCTGGAGTCATGCCGGTTGTGTCATGTACTGACGACCTATATGCCATAAGGAATAGTGGTATACGTTGGTCCCAGTCTGTTTGGTTCTCGTCAACAACTTTCGAAAGATGCTGCTCAAGTGTCCTGTTGAATCTCTCAACCATCCCGTCCGACTGAGGATGCAGAGGTGTTGTCCTGGTCTTTCGAATTCCAAGTAGACGGCATAATTCTTTAAACACTCCTGATTCGAAATTTCTCCCTTGATCCGTATGGATTTCCTTAGGGGCTCCAGAACGGCAACAGAAGTTGTGAACTAACTGCTTTGCCACAGTGGTAACCTCCTGATTTGGAATTGCGTAGGCTTCCACCCACTTAGTAAAGTAGTCACCTACAACCATGATGTACCGGTTTCCATCGTCAGTAACTGGGAATGGTCCAGCAATGTCTACGGCAATTCTCTCAAAAGGTTGTCCAACGTTATACTGTCTCATTTTTCCCCTGCTTCTGGTTTGTGGGCCCTTGCTTGCAGCACATATTTCACACGTCCGAACCCATTCCTCTACGTCGTGGCGAAGATGAAGCCAATAGAATCGCTTCCGTATTTTGTCAAGGGTTTTGTTAACGCCAAGATGGCCTCCAGATGTTCCATCATGCATCTCCTTCAAAACAGACTGCACTTTACTTCGGGGAACTATCAACTGCATGACCACGTCTCGTCCATCTGCACTTTCCCAAGCCCTTTTCAGCAATCCGTTTTCTAAGGTGAGAGATTCCCATTGTGCCCAGTAGCCCTTCAGCACTTCGGAACCATGGCAGATATCTTGCCAATCCGGGCGGCGACCTTCCTCTTTTGCTGTCAAGATCGGTCCAATGTCTTCATCAGTAATCTGTTCTTGTCGACAGTCTTGTGTTGTCCAGCCATCAGCCAGGAAATCTACAGTGATGGCTTGAACATGTTCGCTTGGGTTTTGTTCTTCCTTTCTGTGGCAATGTCGGCAGTCTTCCGGGCATGGTCTTCGTGATAAGCCATCTGCATTACCGTGCAGGCGCCCCCGCCGATGTTGTACCTTGAAGTTGTACTCTTGCAGACGTTCGAGCCACCTTGCCAACTGTCCTTCCGGATTTTTAAATCTCAAGAGCCATGCAAGTGCAGCATGGTCAGTACGTAGTGAAAACTCTCTCCCATAGAGGTATTTATGGAAGTGCTCCAAAGCTCTGACAATTGCCAACAACTCTCTTCTTGTAACACAATAATTTCTCTCTGGTTTAGAAAGCGTCTTGCTGTAATACGCTATTACTCGTTCTTCACCGTTCTGCACTTGAGACAAAACTGCTCCTAGACCAGTATTGCTTGCATCTGTGTCTCCGATGTACTTCCCTTCGGAAGCTGGAAAAGCGAGAATTGGCTGCGAACATAATACAATCTTCAACGTTCTAAATGCTTGTTCACACTCTCTCGACCATTGGAAGTTTCGTTTTATTTTCCGTTAGCTCATGTAGTGGTTTAGCAATAGTAGCGAAGCCTTTCACAAAACGTCGGTAATATGAGCATAACCCCAGGAAACTCCGAACTTCGTGTTTATTCTTCGGAACTGGCCAGTCTCTTACGGTGTCTACTTTATTAGGATCCATGCTAACGCCCGCTGCCGAAACCAGATGGCCCAAATACTGTACTTCCTTCTGGAATAGAGAACACTTATTCGGGCTCAGCTTCAGTTGTGCACCGTGAATTCTAGTTAGAACTTCCTTAAGGTTTTCCAAATGATCTTCGAAAGTCTTCCCGATCACTATGACATCGTCTAAGTAAACAAGGCAAGTTTTCCACGTCAGGCCTCGGAGTATCAGGTCCATCAATCTCTCAAACGTTGCCGGTGCATTACAGAGTCCAAATGGCATGACATTAAATTGGAATAAGCCACTTGGGGTCGAGAAAGCGGTCTTTTCCTTGTCTTCTTGATGAAGACCCACTTGCCAATATCCACTCTTCAGGTCCAATGTGGAAAACCACTGTGCTCCGGACAACGTGTCGAGTGTATCGTCAACGCGAGGTAATGGATAGCAGTCTTTCTTTGTAACGTCATTTAACCTCCGGTAGTCTACGCAGAAACGCAATCCACCATCCTTCTTCGCTACCAGCACTACAGGGGAAGACCAAGCACTTGACGAAGGTTCGATTACTCCCTCTGTCAACATGTCCTTTACTAACCGAGACATCTCCTCTTGTTTAGATAATGGAGGCCTTCGAGGAGGTTGGCGTATCGGTGTTGTGTCCCCGGTATTGATGCGATGTTGCACAAGAGAGGTTCTTCCCAATGACTGTCCCCGAACTGCAAAACAATCTTTGAATTCGTGTAAAAACTGTCCGAGTTCTTTTACCTTACCACTTGAGAGGTCGTTAGAAGATCTGTTCAATAATTCTTGCAGTTCCTCTGGTAATTTAGAAGTATCCGAAGAACTGGGTCTTCGTTGCGTTATTCCGGCTACCCAGGCCACAGGAGTCAATTTGCCTAGGAGCGTATTGCTTTGTAAAGTGATAGCTTGATCCAAAATATTCGCCACTCTAATAGGTACATTTCCGGTTTCGTCAGGTTTTACTAAACTTCTGGCAATTAGTATGCCCGGTGTGCTGACTACCTGGTGTTCGAATATAGAGCACTGATTGCCCCTAGTATCTACCGCAGTTCTAACCATGATGATCTTTTCGGAGTTTGGCGGAACAGTTACGGCCACTTGGTTTATGACGTCCATCGATTTTTCTGCTGTCGTCATTGTTGATAGCATTACCTCTTCGCCTCCGATTCTCAAGACATTGTTTTTGAAGTCGACTATAAATCCGTATGCGTTCATAACGTCCACACCAAGAATTGCTTCATCCACAATGTCTGCAACAAGTACTTGATGATTAAACTCAAGTCTACCGAGGCGTAGGTGTATCTCCACTTTCCCATACACTTTTACAGGCCGACCAGTAGCTGTTCGCAAGCTGCAAGAGCACCAGATTGGCTTGAGATCTTTCACCACGTCGGGGCGCACAATAGAAACTGTTGCGCCTGTGTCAACTGTAATCGAGGTTGGCCTTTCTTGAACAAATCCGGTAACTACCAAGCTCCCGGTGTTTTTCTGAAGCGTAGAAATTGCGTATTCTCTAGGGGCTTCGTTCCTCCAGTTAGTCAGCACACGCCCCGTTGCACCGACTATTGCTCGTTTCCCTGCTGCTGAATTCTAACCCGACAATCTCGTTGTAGATGTCCAGGTTTCCCACATCGATAACACTTCGGTCTTCCATCCTTTCATATTTTGTTCTGTGGCGCCGACCGTCGAGTCTCTGTTCCTTGTTCTTCTTCCTCATCGTCTGCGCCGTCGCGATCTTTTAGCTCGCGCACTTTATGACTTGTCCAACCAGACGCTGATTTGGCGGCCTCAAATTGCAAAGCATGTACCAGGGCGTCCGCACTGTTCTGGTGTCTTGCCATTCGTAACACTTGCTGTAGTTCGTTATCTCGGACACCGGCAGTAAATGTCTGCATCGCAAAACGCGTTCGAAAATCTTCTGGCGCTTCAGGATAGGCCAGTCTAATTAGTCTGTCGATACTTGCTTCAAACTCTTGCAGACTTTCCCCGGAATGCTGTCGCCTTGCTCTCAACTGGGTGCAGTACACATCTCGCAAATGTTTATCACCATACCGTAATTCTAGAGCTTTTATCAACTCGGCATAGGTGTTCTGGCTGTCAGGTGGCACTTTCTGTAGTAGTTCTGCCGCGGGTCCTTTTAATGCAAGAACAAGTGAAACAGCCTTGTCTTTTTCTGTCCAATTATTTGCGCATGCAGCAGCTTCAAATTGGCGAAGGTACGTTGCCCAGTGACTGCTTCCGTCAAAGGTTGGAGCTTTGACATGAACTGTCCCTACTGCAGGCAAAGTGACTTTCTCTGTTAACTTATTTTCTGTGTCTTTTTCTGTCTTTATCACTGGTACAGTCTGTTCAGAAATTTGTTTTGGTTGAATCTTCATGCACTGTTCGACTTCACTTTTAATTTGTTCTCTTATGTTTGCCATTGAGTTTTCTACTGCAGATATTTTTGTTGACATAACTTCTTCTACAGTCAAGACAGATTTTTCTACTTTAGCTATTTTATTTGACATGGATTCTTCTACGTCAGATATTCTGGTAATCTGATTGTTGAGCTCACCTCGTAATTCACCTACGTCACCACGTAGGAGACCCAATTCTGCGGTAGTATGTTCTTGCATCTGCTTTTGTTCATGAATTAATGCTTTGATGTCACTTGCTTCTTGCTTACGTTTTTCATCCTGTCTTTCTTCTGTTTCTAGCATTAGTGCTTTCTGACGTTCCTCTGCTTCTTCTCTTTCTTGTATTCGTTCTTCTTTTTGTCGTCTTTCTGCTTCCTCCGCCTCCTGTCTGCGTTTCTCGTCCTGTCGTTTTTCTGTCTGCAACAGCAGCGCCTGTAAATTTTCCATCATCTGACTGGCATCCATTGTTTATCAATTAATTACGAATCACACTCGTCTTGTACAAAGCATCCACTGTTTCCACTGTTAACCGTTCTATCCCAGTTCTGACACCACTGTTACGACGGTCTACTCGATCGTCGTAGGTACAGTGGAAACAAAATAAGTACAAGACACCAATTAAGTCACTAATCACACCTTTAATTGTTATAGTAAAACAGTTCGTAATTAACAACACAGTGTCTACAACAAATCAAATGAAATTGTTCATACGCAATAAAATGTCCACTAATATTAAAACTCAACTGTATTACAATTATACCGTCCGAATATAAAACGCAACACTTCACTAATAACTACTTGAACGTACACCGTAATAACCCGAACCGCTCTGTAAATATGTCGCACTAATACTCCCGAACCGCACAGTCAAAAATCTCGCATTGAACTGAAAACTAAAGCTGCGACGCGATGTATTTATAGTTACGCTCACACACCAGAAGCTTCCAAAGTGCGTCTTATCTCTCGCGAACTACGTAATTAGTACGGCCTTGACACAGTCCGAGCGCCCGAGCGAAGGCCGGCATAGTCGAGAAAATTCTCGCAACATGCGTCTAGCAGCACGTACACCACACGCTTACGTCGAGATCTTTCTGGCACATTCGATAAACGCGTAGATTGTTCTATGCTGTCGTAGCAATATTCATTTCTGACCGTCTCATAGTACAAAGAACTTAAAAATAACCCTGGGAAATTAATAAATTATTTCTTTATTGTTTTTTTTTATAAAGAATAAAAAATATTTGTTATACATTCTGTTTTAAAAATAAGATCGAACTGATGTTGTGTTGTCAGTGAGAATCGATTATACCTTTCTGTTTTGGGAGAAGATAAAAAACAAAAATTTACTAAATAAATACAATGAATACTTTGTTATTTGAATAAAAATGTGTATTATTTTCAGTAGAGGGTAGTTGTTTACAGATTGTCAGAACGGACAACCAGAAAATATTACATACCATTGGTGTTAATTTAACCTCCAATGTGTTTGTAAACGTCACAATCAGCTGGTCTCATGAGCGGAGGCATTTAAATTAATTAATTGTATGCCAAGAGGATAATTCTTTCTGCACTCTCTCCTAACTACGGTCAAACAACTTCATTGAATTCTCCCAAATCAAATCTAAGGGAAAAATCAGCATAATCACATACTCTCAATTTCTTTTTTTTGGAAACGTTAAACATAAATTATAACGAATTCTGTGACGATCGCAAGAGTAAAAATAAGATCAAACGATACTATTTAAGTTACCCGCGAGACGTTACAAGATGGCGCTCAACTTAAAAGGGCTTTAATTAGGAAGGAAATTTTGAGATATATGAAAAATAATATAACAAAAAACCTAATTTTTGCCGGCAACTATGAGAAAACAAGAAATGCATAATACCAGAGGCAGATCGAAGAAGAGGGCAGAAGATAAGGAGAAGGAAGAAGGTGGACAGGAACGAGAGATAGAAGTAGTCACGGACAGTGAAATGGAACAACCAACGGGTGATAAAGAAGAAACCGAAGTAGTCACGGACACGGAAAAAGAAAGAGTTGAAGAGGATGCCCAAGGGGACCAACCAGATAAAGTGGTAGCCAGAGAAGAACCAAATTGGCAGGAAATAATGAAATTTATGGCAGAACAAAGTAGACAAACTAACGAAAATTTGAATAAAATAAACGAGAAATTTGACAGAATAGATGAAAACTCAAGGAAACAAAATGAAACCTTGAGCAAAAAATTTGACAAAATAGATGAAAACTTTAGGAAACAGGAGGAGAACTCAAGGAAGCAAAATGAAACCTTGAGGGACAGTTTAAAACAAATGGAGAAAATAAACGAAGAAAATTTAAAACAATTTGAGGGTAAATAGAGAATTTCAATAAGGAGATATGAGAAACTTTCGGGGTGAAGTTTGAAAATGTTAATACACTTAGCCAAAAAGCAGATACATGCAAGGAGGAGACAAATAACCAAATGGACAGTGGTTTCAATAATTTGGATGAAACATTAGACAGCATTTCAGAAGTTATTAAAGTAAGTCCGAATACAGAAGAGAGCAGGAAGGAAATAGAAATTAGGGAAGACCAAAAGGCATTGCTATCGGAAAATAAAAATAACCATAACAAAGAAGATATTCAAACCGTGGAAAATAAGACCAGGAAAATAAGGAACATATGTAGAAAGAAAATATTAAATATAAAAGAAGTATTGGAGATGAGGAAGGGTGGATTAATTAATGCATTTAACCTCCCAATTAAGGAATGAAGGGAGTTAAGTAAAGGTAAGAGTTATAGGAAAAATTTAATAAAATTATCAAAAATAAACCACCATAGAATAATAAAGAAAAACTTAAATAAGCTTAAATCTCAATTAAATATATTAACAATCGAAGAATATCAGACAATATCATTTATATCTTTAATACAGAATATACCAGTAAAACATTGGGTAAATAATACAGAGATCAAAGGGAATGGAATGGTAGCATATATGAGTGATTACGTTAGGTTAGAGGAGGTACAATACCTGTTAATTAAAAGGGATCTAACTATGACGGAAAACCGTGACTTCAATGAAGACTTTGTATCAGCTGAGTTACGATGCCAGGTGAAAGAGAGGTATTTAACAAGTACCAAAATCATTATGGACACTGCAGTAATCTGAACGACGAGTGCAGATGATTTAATGGACCATGGTTAAACTAAATAATAACCAACTAGAAAAAGGGGACTGATTTTCTGATACCGACCAAGCAACCAATTGGAAAGAAGAAATAAATAATTAATATTACATAAGGAATAAAAAATAATATGTTAACAGAAACACTAGGACGAAGATTTAAAAAATAAAACTACAAAATTCAAAAAGAAGTAAGAACGTCTTACTATGTGTTTACAAAGAAATTATTTTGAAGATTTAAAAATAAAACCCCAAGATTAAAAAAAAATTATTTTGAAACAATATAATTTAAAATAAAAAGACAAAACTTTAGTAATTGAGCTACATAGAAGAGCTTTTAATATGTAATAGTCATAATAATTTACAACCAAATGTATATTTTAGAATTAGCATAACTTGGCTTGCAGCCAAGATAATCGCAATATGAATTGCGACCGGATGTCCACACCGACACTCAAAATCCGGTGTGCTAAGAATATTAAAAATAATATAAATTCTCAGACTGTGGGAATCAGTTTTATTCTCACGGAATGGGGTGACCACAAAATTCGAGTAGAAGGGAGAGTGTGTCAGCCAATCAAATCATTCAAAGAAATTGGAACGAACGCGGAGTTTTTCGGCTGGCAAAACACTCGACTGCCAGTACTCAAGAGGAGCACACGTACATCTTCAGTCGTCTGAGTAAAACACGTTTTGTGAAGATACATCTGTGAAGACTTGAGGTTTCAACACGCATTATTACGATCATCTTATTCAAACAGATCAACTGTAACGACTCGTAATAATAGCGACTATTCAAGATACTCTTTCTTATCATCAAATAAGCGTATCACGCAATCCATTAACTGTTGGCGTACGCACGCAAGAGATCAACTACACTACAAGAAACTACTTCAAGAGTACAACAGAAGAGGCCATCTATCGCCAGTAGTACGAGCAGAACAACTGACAAGCAGAGCGACAACCCGTGACGAGACACACACGCCAGACGGGAACGTGAATCGAGCGAGGGGCCTGATGCAGTTGTAGCAGCCAAAACTACAGACGTAAAACCATCACCAGTTGCAGAAGGAGCAGAGTTTTGCCGATTCCCGAACTCATCACCAAAATCCAGGACGCTCAGTAGATTATCTTCTCTAGCAGACTGGATTAGGACAGTGAGGGATTCCAGGAGCATCTCTACATCCTCTTCAGAACCAGGGAAGTCAAAAACAAATTATTCACTTCTAAAAGAACAATTTTTTCCTTTTTTTAAAATCATTGTAAAACAAATAATTCAGATGGCATTGAATCAAAGACTCTAAATTAATAAGTAATATTCAATTGTGATAATCTGTATAGCATGTATGAGTAACTAATAAGCCCTAGATAAGCATTAGATATTAGACAAAAAGAAAAGCGCTATACAAATCTTATTAGAGAATTAATTGATTGCTTATACTGCAGTATACAAGAGTCAAATCACTTGAAATAAAGCCAAGTTGAACTAGATTCACTGCTAGATTATTTCTGAATATTTACAAGAATATTAGAGTAATTTAAAATCATTTTAAAGTCATTGCTAATTAAATTAAATTAAATTAAATTTATTAATTAAATTATTTGAAATTAACTTCTTTGAAATCAAGAGAAATACAAGTAATATAATTCGAAATAATAAGCTCTTTTGCTGAAGAATACTAACCATTCAGAAAATGTCATACTAAATTTTATTTACTGTTCTAGTTAGTAAGAATTATAGTAACTGTAAGTTTTTCATTCTTATGTGTGTTTAGTATAATAAACCCCGATTTTTATTACCCCACACTGTATTTTTATTGCTGTACTACGGAGCCTGCCAACCTCACAGAACTCTTTACAATAATTATAACAAGATTAGTGTTTCGTTGTTGTTCACTCGAGTTAACCTACTTGCGACTTCAAATCCAAAATACACACGCCCATAGTCGGAAGAATCCGCAAGAACGGACAGCAGGTAGGTGCTCATTAAACACAGTCTCGAATCTAAGGTTTATTTATTTGAATTGTACCTTGTTTAACTTGGTTATTATTTGTGTATACTTTGTTAATGTTTTAAAGGATGAGTATTTGTTCAGGGGAAGGTTTGTTGAGCGCCAATTTGCAATCACCGGTTGCAAATAAAATTTATTTGTAAAATATCAATTATAAATTTTTTATTAAAAAAATTTTATATAATATATGGTTTCTTTATCAGCTGTAATTAAATCTCTTTTACTCTTTTCTTTCAGCAATGAATGTGATAACTTGTGCTTATCAAAACAGATTTGAAAAATCTGCCATGACTTTCAAACGATGAGTGTTGTCAACTTAATTTAATTACTGAAGTCAATTCACAGTACCAGATATCTTGTTTAGTATATCATACCCATTGTGTATTCATGAAATAAGGAAACGAATAAAACTTTTTCTGTATTTTGTCAACTCAAATCCTTTATTTATTCTTTAACTTGTTTTAAAATGTCAAATATAATTCTTAACAAAGTTTGGCCAGCTGTATTTTAATATGCTCAGAGTAGCAGCAGTAACTCTTATACCTCAGGGCATAAACATTTCATTTTTACTTCCATATTCCTTAAGGAATGGAAGTATGGTGATGGCAAAAAAAATCGTGTTCGAGATTATTGCAGATTCTGATTCTACTACACTCAAAACATGAAAAAAAGTCGTTTTCCGAAAAGTGTCTGTGTGTCTGTCTGTCTGTCTGTCTGTCTGTCTGTCTGTCTGTCTGTCTGTCTATCTGTAGATTTTTTTTCTATGGCAAACGATAACTGCCGCAAATTCAAACAGAATCAAATAATTTTTTGCATGCAGTCCGGTTTTGCAGAGTTCTCGCGACCTATTGTTTTTGGTGAAGATCGGTTGAGGGAAAGGGGTAGTTTACCTGCAACGGTTTTTTTTTAGCAAGGGAAATTTTGTTTGTTTGGCAAACGATAACAGCCGCAAATTCAAACAGAATCAAATAATGTTTCGCATACAGCCCTGCATTGTAGAGTTCTCAAGACCTATTGTTTTTGGTGAAGATCGGTTAAGGGAAAGGGGTAGTTTACCTGTAACGTTTTATGTTTTAACAAGGGTATTTCCTATGGGAAACGATAACAGCCGCAAATTCAAACAGAATGAAAAGATTATTTGCATACAGCCCTAAATTGTAGAGTTCTCAACATCTTTTGTTTTTGGTGAAGATCGGTTAAGGGAAAGGGGTAGTTTACCTACAACGTTTTTTTAACAAGGGTATTTTCTATGGCAAACGATAACAGCCGCAAATTCAAACAGAATCAAATAATTTTCTGCATACAGCCCTGATTTGTAGAGTACTCAAGACCTATTGTTTTTGGTGAAGATCGGTTGAGGGGAAGGGGTAGTTTACCAGCAACGTTTTTTATCATGCGTATTTTCTATGGCAAACGACAACTGCCGCAAATTCAAACAGAATCAAATAATTTTTTGCATACAGCCCTGATTTGTAGAGTACTCGCGACCTATTGTTTTTGGTGAAGATCGGTTGAGGGGAAGGGGTAGTTTACCTGCAACGGTTTTTTTTATCAAGGGAAATTTTTTTTTTTTTTGGCAAACGATAACAGCCGCAAATTCAAACAGAATCAAATAATGTTTCGCATACAGCCCTGAATTGTAGATTTCTCAAGACCTATTGTTTTTGGTGAAGATCGGTTGAGGGAAAGGGGTAGTTTACCTGCAACGTTTTTTTAACAAGGGTATTTTATATGGCAAACGATAACAGCCGCAAATTCAAACAGAATCAAATAATGTTTTGCATGCAGTCCTGATTTGTAGAGTACTCAAGACCTATTGTTTTTGGTGAAGATCGGTTAAGGGGAAGGGGTAGTTTACCTGCAACGTTTTTTTATCAAGCGTATTTTCTATGGCAAACGATAACAGCCGCAAATTCAAACAGAATCAAATAATTTTTTGCATACGTCCCTGAATTGTAGAGGTCTCAATGACTTTCGATTTTGGTGAAGATCGGTTAAGGGGAAGGGGTAGTTTACCTGCAACCTTATACGTTTTAACAAGAGTAAAGTACTTGAAAATTTATTTAAACTTTTTGAAACAATGGTAATTGTTAAAAATAAAATAATTTTGTTGCCAGGCAATAAAATTATAATTTTTTCATTTTAATGTAATATAATATTTTTCATTTAATACAGCAATAAAAAGGCAGGTAAGACACAGCCTGGCTGTTTGGCTGAAAATGATTTTAAATATAAATCTTAGAATATGGAAGTCATGTATGGTTCTCCATACCGATATTTTATTTTACTTCCATATTCCTTAAGGAATGGAAGTATGGTGATGGCAAAAAAAATCGTGTTCGAGATTATTGCAGATTCTGATTCTACTACACTCAAAACATGAAAAAAAGTCGTTTTCCGAAAAGTGTCTGTGTGTCTATCTGTCTGTGTGTCTGTCTGTCTGTAGATTTTTACTTCCATATTCCTTAAGGAATGGAAGTATGGTGATGGCAAAAAAAATCGTGTTCGAGATTATTGCAGATTCTGATTCTACTACACTCAAAACATGAAAAAAAGTCGTTTTCCGAAAAGTGTCTGTGTGTCTGTCTGTGTGTCTGTCTGTCTGTCTGTCTGTCTATCTGTAGATTTTTTTTCTATGGCAAACGATAACTGCCGCAAATTCAAACAGAATCAAATAATTTTTTGCATGCAGCCCGGTTTTGCAGAGTTCTCGCGACCTATTGTTTTTGGTGAAGATCGGTTGAGGGAAAGGGGTAGTTTACCTGCAACGGTTTTTTTTTAGCAAGGGAAATTTTGTTTGTTTGGCAAACGATAACAGCCGCAAATTCAAACAGAATCAAATAATGTTTCCCATACAGCCCTGAATTGTAGAGTTCTCAAGACCTATTGTTTTTGGTGAAGATCGGTTAAGGGAAAGGGGTAGTTTACCTGTAACGTTTTATGTTTTAACAAGGGTATTTCCTATGGGAAACG
Source organism: Magicicada septendecula (assembly GCA_034769895.1). Lineage (NCBI taxonomy): Eukaryota > Metazoa > Arthropoda > Insecta > Hemiptera > Cicadidae > Magicicada > Magicicada septendecula. The sequence continues at coordinate 61,308,798 of CM068371.1, read as the reverse complement.
ATAACAGCCGCAAATTCAAACAGAATGAAAAGATTATTTGCATACAGCCCTAAATTGTAGAGTTCTCAATACCTTTTGTTTTTGGTGAAGATCGGTTAAGGGAAAGGGGTAGTTTACCTACAACGTTTTTTTAACAAGGGTATTTTCTATGGCAAACGATAACAGCCGCAAATTCAAACAGAATCAAATAATTTTCTGCATACAGCCCTGATTTGTAGAGTACTCAATACCTATTGTTTTTGGTGAAGATCGGTTGAGGGGAAGGGGTAGTTTACCAGCAACGTTTTTTATCATGCGTATTTTCTATGGCAAACGACAACTGCCGCAAATTCAAACAGAATCAAATAATTTTTTGCATACAGCCCTGATTTGTAGAGTACTCGCGACCTATTGTTTTTGGTGAAGATCGGTTGAGGGGAAGGGGTAGTTTACCTGCAACGGTTTTTTTTATCAAGGGAAATTTTTTTTTTTTTGGCAAACGATAACAGCCGCAAATTCAAACAGAATCAAATAATGTTTCGCATGCAGCCCTGAATTGTAGATTTCTCAAGACCTATTGTTTTTGGTGAAGATCGGTTGAGGGAAAGGGGTAGTTTACCTGCAACGTTTTTTTAACAAGGGTATTTTATATGGCAAACGATAACAGCCGCAAATTCAAACAGAATCAAATAATGTTTTGCATGCAGTCCTGATGTGTAGAGTACTCAAGACCTATTGTTTTTGGTGAAGATCGGTTAAGGGGAAGGGGTAGTTTACCTGCAACGTTTTTTTATCAAGCGTATTTTCTATGGCAAACGATAACAGCCGCAAATTCAAACAGAATCAAATAATTTTTTGCATACGTCCCTGAATTGTAGAGGTCTCAATGACTTTCGATTTTGGTGAAGATCGGTTAAGGGGAAGGGGTAGTTTACCTGCAACCTTATACGTTTTAACAAGAGTAAAGTACTTGAAAATTTATTTAAACTTTTTGAAACAATGGTAATTGTTAAAAATAAAATAATTTTGTTGCCAGGCAATAAAATTATAATTTTTTCATTTTAATGTAATATAATATTTTTCATTTAATACAGCAATAAAAAGGCAGGTAAGACACAGCCTGGCTGTTTGGCTGAAAATGATTTTAAATATAAATCTTAGAATATGGAAGTCATGTATGGTTCTCCATACCGATATTTTTTTATGGCAAACGATAACTGCCGCAAATTCAAACAGAATCAAATAATTTTTGCATGCAGCCCTGATTTGCAGAGTACTCGCGACCTATTGTTTTTGGTGAAGATCGGTTGAGGGAAAGGGGTAGTTTACCTGCAACGGTTTTTTTTTTAGCAAGGGTAATTTTGTTTGTTTGGCAAACGATAACAGCTGCAAATTCAAACAGAATCAAATAATGTTTCGCATACAGTCCTGAATTGTAGAGTTCTCAAGGTCTGTAGATTTTGGTGAACATCGGTTAAGGGAAAGGGGTAGTTTACCTGTAACGTTTTATGTTTTAACAAGGGTATTTCCTATGGCAAACGATAACAGCCGCAAATTCGAACAGAATCAAAAGATTATTTGCATACAGCCCTAAATTGTAGAGTTCTCAAGACCTATTGTTTTTGGTGAAGTTCGGTTGAGGGAAAGGGGTAGTTTACCTGCAACGTTTTTTTAACAAGGGTATTTTCTATGGCAAACGATAACAGCCGCAAATTCAAACAGAATCAAATAATGTTTTGCATACAGCCCTGATTTGTAGAGTACTCAAGACCTATTGTTTTTGGTGAAGATCGGTTAAGGGAAAGGGGTAGTTTACCTGTAGCGTTTTATGTTTTAACAAGGGTATTTCCTATGGCAAACGATAACAGCCGCAAATTCAAACAGAATCAAAAGATTATTTGCATACAGCCCTAAATTGTAGAGTTCTCAAGACCTATTGTTTTTGGTGAAGATCGTTTAAGGGAAAGGGGTAGTTTACCTGCCACTTTTTTGTTTTATCAAGGGTATTTTGTATGGCAAACGATAACAGCCGCAAATTCAAACAAAATCATATAATATTTTGCATACAGCCCTGAATTGCAGAGTTCTCAAGACCTATCGTTTTTGGTGAAGATCGGTTAAGGGAAAGGGGTAGTTTACCGGCAACGTTTTTTTATCAAGCGTATTTTTTATGGCAAACGATAACAGCCGAAAATTCAAACAGAATCAAATAATTTTTTGCATACGTCCCTGAATTGTAGAGGTCTCAATGACTTTCGATTTTGGTGAAGATCGGTTAAGGGGAAGGGGTAGTTTACCTGCAACCTTATACGTTTTAACAAGAGTAAAGTACTTGAAAATTTATTTAAACTTTTTGAAACAATGGTAATTGTTAAAAATAAAATAATTTTGTTGCCAGGCAATAAAATTATAATTTTTTCATTTTAATGTAATATAATATTTTTCATTTAATACAGCAATAAAAAGGCAGGTAAGACACAGCCTGGCTGTTTGGCTGAAAATGATTTTAAATATAAATCTTAGAATATGGAAGTCATGTATGGTTCTCCATACCGATATTTTGTGAATAAAATACAAATATAATGTGTCAAGTTAGGTCCTTTTGGCTACGATATAACAACAGTTTTTATGGGGAAAGTACCAAAATACATGTGATTATACCGAAATAGTTACAATGTTCCTTAACAGGATTATATAAATAGTGTAAAACAGTTCAGTGTTTAGGTTATGTTATTAAAATGTTTTTTAGACTTAATTAGCTTTAGATTATAGTAACACTGTACATCAATTGTTTTTTATGCTTATGGCAATACTATTAATTAATATTGTTCTTAGTGGAAGTTCAAAAATGGTTTTTATGAATAGTGTACTCAATGTCTTTGAAACGTATAGTCTAGGCTTAACAGGGAATGGTTCAGATTAATTGTATATCAAAAATACTTCTCTCCCTGTGTCAATTGATTCAATTTCTTCAGAGATATCCTGGTTTAATCCTGTAGAGTCCTGTAGCACTTCCTTCTTCTATTTTAATCTTGATGAAGATAATTATTTAATTGTTTTATTTCGATGCACTGATATAAAATGTCTTATAATTTACTTTTTTCACTATGAGTTGTTTAATCAACCTTTCTTCATTCAGCTTTCAATAATACTCCTATTTTATTTTATTAACATATTAGTTGCTAAGGCCTATATCAGCTATCTCCTTGGTTTCCAAGTAACATTTTTATGTCACCCTGGTGACATCATAAGAATAATATAAACAAACTTTTACTATTTTATATGTCATTTTCTTTAAAAGGATATACCTTTTTTATAAGATCTTTAATCTTCACTTTATTGATTTCTTTGATCTTCTGATGAAACACTGATCATTTTGACACCACTTGTGACTATCTTCTGTTCTATATTTCTTGAGTTATTAATTTACACTTTTTATTCTATTTGTTCCAAACTTATTTATTATTATTTCTTTTTGTACTTTTCACTTTCTTAAATTTATTTGATACATTTAGTAATCATTGTTTCCTTATTATTTTAATAGAAATTCTTATTCATATAACTTAACTGACTAAGCTCAATATGTCTAGTTTTACAAAAATCTATGGCTATTATTTTGGTACTTTCTTGTTAAGAAAAACATTGGTGTCATTAACACTATCATATATAATATTAATTAAGGTGACCCAAACTAATTACTAATAACTATTAGTAATATATTATAATTCCACTTAACTGAGTGTATTTATAAATTTACAGTCTACACAAATAAAACAAAATTCTATAAGTAAGTTCATTAACAGTGTCCTTCTTACTTATCATCATTGACATCACTTTAACTATGATAAACACAACTATCAGAGTTTTCGTTAACATATATTAAACAATTAAAATAAACCATGTACAATCAAGTCTTTCTTAAAAATCTTATGTTTCTTGGTACTTTTTATTAATATAATCAAAGTATATTTATGTTACAAGGGCATGGTAAAAGTGTCATGTAAATATATATATATATAGTAACGTCCTGCTTTTATGTGAGGCACTTTAGCGAAACGTACACCTTTAGTCAAGCCCCAAATGTTGGGTTCGCCAATTCTGTAACGTACCGCTTAATGTGAGGTGTGCACTTGCGAAAGTGTTATTATATGCCTCACACAGTATGCATCACATTTGAATTATACTAACTGACGTTTTAAAAGGTATAAATAAAGGATTTTGTTTATCTTGTTTTACTCAATCTAAAAGAAATCGAGAGTGTGTGATTTGGGGTCAAGGAGGTAATTTGTTCAGCCTTATACAGAAGAGAGAGTAAGTATCCTTATTGCCCCTCTGTTGTGACGATTTTTTCTGTATGTTGTGCTGAAATCTTCATTAACTATCCACTACAATAAATTATAACACGTTATAATTCAATATTAATTTTCAATAATATTGCTTTATTGATTATTGACTTTTGTCTCCAGCCACCAAAATATAGGTATCACAATTAATCCTTTTTTTTAATAAAAAAAAAATCTCGACTTGACCGAGTAAACATAGATCTGTCTAAGGAACAAAACATATATGTTGTTATTTAACCAATATTACGCTATAATACAATACATCAGTTATTACATAATTCTTATTAATTCCCCAGGGTTCAGGGTGAAATCTTTGTGTTATGAGAGTGTCAGAAATGGCTAAATGCTACGCTTTACAAATATAAGAAATTAATAAATAATTTGGTTTAATTTTCAGATATTACGTAGTTTCCGGAACTGCCGTAAGAGAGCAGCATGTATTTGTTTACTTTTGAAATAAACATATGATACAATTAATATTTTTTGTTCTATTTCACTATTAAAAAACGAGTTTTCTTCTGGATTTATTACGAAAAATGTTTATATTACCTCGCTCCGTGTTGTCCTTACTGGATTGAAGTTTTATTCTGTGATGAGGTACGTCTTGCGTTATTATTTCCTTTTCATTTCGAGTATTTCTGATTGTCTACTAGAAGTAGGCCGAACTATATTGGATCCTCAGAATGTTTTCATCCACTGGTTTTTAAGGTATATCACCATTTTATTTGGATTCCTCAGGTATAATTAGTTAGTATTCACTTTGTTTATTACTCTTGCTTGAATTTCGCCTCCTCCAACGTCCAAAAAAAAAAGGTTATTTTTTATAATTTTTTGTCGTATCGTTTCTTCAACAACTCTGGTTCAGTTCAAAATTTTATATCTTCTTAACAATACTTGTTATTTTTCATCACTCTTAGTAACACATAGTATTTTTATTATGTAGGCAGTTTGTGATTATTATAAATTTATATTTTATTTATGGAAAAATAATTCCCTTCCATTCCGGTTTATTTACTAATTTAATTCACATAATATGTTTTGGTTAATTTTTTTATGACATTGTATATAAATATTTTATCATTTTATTATCATTAAATAAATTTATATTTTATTTATTTAGTCTCGAATAGTGTTCATACCCGGTACTACTTCCTGTTGTCATTTCCTTCATAGGATTATTTTAATTTTATATTATCTTTGGTAGTTAAAATTTTTATGTCTTTTAAAATTAACCCTGGGTTTTCTTACAATCTAACACAATTATTTGAAACAATATAATATTAACTTGGGTATAACAAATTGTGGTTCATACAATATAAATTACAATAAATAAATAAAATCACAAAAATCAATTAGTATTATTACATACTACTTCCATAGTTTTATCCTATCCAAAACATACAACACAGTTTAGTAATACATTAGTTTCACTTTGGTTTTTCACCTCAATGGGTACACTAGAACTCACTTCGCACTATATACCACTCGAATTGTTTATTATGTGGAGTGATATAATTAAATTTTGAGCGAGCTTTAGTTCTACCCATTTCTGACTTTTATTCTCATGATTTACTTTATTGGGACCGGGTTATGTACCGTTACAATATATATATATATATAAAAATATATATATACAATATATATATATATATTGCGACAGTACAGATAAGTGATGTACTGAGCATGGAATATAAAAATTTAAATTTACTTAATAAACTGTAAATAATTAATAATATATTAGAAATAAGCATGTCAGGGATTGCAAGCTTGGCTCAGACAAAAATATGAACAGGTGTTTCGACCTGAATCGACGTGCACACACACACAAATATAACTGAAAGTGTCTACACCAGTATTTTGCTAGTGTGTGAGCGCAGGTCTCTGCAGGCGAGTTTGCCACCCCAAGATGAATAATTGTACAATTACTGTTTTTCCGTAATTATTCATAAACTAGAATTAAGAATTAAAATCCAAAAGCACCATAAAATGTAATAAAATTTACTAAATACTGTGTACGAATACCACGCAAAAGTGACACACCGTACAAGTGCAATAGTGAAATAACTGTGTACAAATCGAAAGGGTTAAGTTGCAATGTCCAAAATTACAGTGAACATGTGTTGTAAAAATAATTATAAGATAAGTATAAAAGTATACTTACAGGACTCTGCAATTCACAGAAATATAAAAAATAGCGAATTTGACAAAGAGTGGGGGAACTGAAGCCAGAGACAGTTTCTAACATGTCGATTTCGTACCACTGCAGGGTGTCGACCAAGACATGGGTATAAATAGGACACACAAGCTACAGTGGTTCTCTTTCTTGAATCATCCACGGTGCAGCGGGAGCTTATGCCCGTCAGCACGGCGTATTTATTTTTTTTTTTATAAACAGTTTAAATTTGCCAGTTACGTACAAATACGTAACTAAGCTGTCAAGACAATCATTTTAATTAATAACAGCACAACTTAAGAAGATCCATTAATGATTCGGCACTAGACAAGAGGAGAGTTCCAGAGAGAGATACGACGCTGGACAAGAGGAGAGTTCCAGAGAGAGATACGACGCTGGACAAGAGGAGAGTTGCAGAGAGAGATACGACGCTGGACAAGAGGAGAGTTCCAGAGAGAGAGACAGCCGACACTGGACAAGAGAAGAAGAGAGACAGCCGACGCTGGAGGCGAGACGAGGACGAATACCGATTGAACAAAAAATGATCGAGTATGATTGACGACAATAAGGTGATAGACAACTTATTCATATCTTAATCATACAAAGAATTCAAAGACAGTTAAAGACATTAATATTTTATTTAAAAATAAGAGCAATGTTTCTTGTATAGTAGAGTTAAAATCATAGATGTTTTAGAAATACGATTAACATAACAAGAGCTCAAATTAATATGATATAAAATGATTACAAAGCATTTAAATGAAAACAATTAGTATTTGAGAAAACAGTACTGAGAAACAATAACTATTAATATTTTGAGTATGTTACAATATAGAAAAAAAGGATTTAAATATTGATATTTTGAACATATTAACAGACTGAGTAGTCTGAAAATGAGATTTTTCTTTTATATAATAATTAGTAGCATAGAATATTTAGTCAGTAAGGATGTATATATCTTAAGCCTTATGGCATAATAACAAATAATAACTAATGTTTTAAAATCGAAGTCAGTGCCATGTGCACATATTTTTGTATAGTATCAAATAAATTTTAATTACCGTTTCAAGTTACATAGAGTTCTTATTGCAGATACACCTGACCCCCAATTTAAATGTTATATTGTTTAAAGAATTTGTCAATCTTGAACGTGAGATCGTTCACGCCTATTTATGTATACGTAACGTTGCATAAATTTGGTGCTCCAAGATCGTGGGGTTCCACAAATTTAAATTAAATTAAATTTGCAATTTATTACGTTGCATAAAATGGCGCCCAACGTGGGGCACGACATGCCTAAATTTATGTACAAAAATTTGTGACATAAATTGTAGATCATGAATGTATGACCCGATCCCCATCATTTAACTATTAAAATTTTTTATATAGCTAAATGGTTGCTCTAAAAAAAATATAAAGAGTGTGTTAAATGAAAAATGTATAATATGTAATTATTATTTATATTAAACAGTAACTGAATGTAATGTTAATTGTTGTGTAATCCCACAGCTGGCGCCCACAAATAATACTGTTGTCTATGTAACAGGTGTAACTGTAATGAGTATTAATAATAACTATTAATAAAAATACAGAAATAAATAAATAAGTAGGGAACGGTTATCAATAATAATTTTTAAAGAATTACTATTAAATAAATATTTTAATAATACTTCAACATGACGACTCCAGGAAATTTAGACGTTGAAGCATTCCAGATGATGATGCGTGCCTGGGTCGATGAATTAAACACAAAACAGACAGAAAATTTAAATAAACAGACAGAAAATTTAAATAAACAGACAGAAAATTTAAATGCTAGAATAGACGAATTAAAAGAATCTAATAAGAAACAAACAGAAAGTTTAGAAAATAAATTAGCAAAACAAACAGAAAGTTTAGAAAATAAATTAGCAAAACAAAGAGAAAGTTTAAAAATAATTTAGAGCTACAGTCCGAAAATTTTAGACAGGACACCATAAAAATTACAGAGAGTCTAGAAGAGTTAAAAATTGATAATCTTGAAATAAAACAAAGTATAATTGACAGTAATGCGCAGTTAACCGAAAAAATTGGTGACACCAACATACGTATTGATACTCTAGAGAATAATTTTAAAGAAGCCTTACATGAACAAGTTGTACGGATTGAAAATAAACAAAAAGAATTACGTCTCGAGTGGAGAAAAGATTTAAAAGAAACGCATAAACAAATAAATGATACTTTAACTACTATAACGTGAGAGCAGGATGATAAAATCCAAACTATTAATAATGTATCCCAAATAAATACCAGTAAACTTAGAGAAATAGAAACACGTACTGTAGTTATTGAGAATAAAATTGAAGAAACTAAGAAAGACCGGTCGGGAGACGTATCACATATGAAAGAAGAGATTCAAGAGGAAATGAACCAACTACGAAGTGAGTTAAGAAGACGACAGAACCAAATGACCATATTTCCTACACCAGCAGAAGAAAGGAGCAGACTTAAGTTCTCAGGTGGTAAAGGGGAGAACAGTATGGAATTCCTAGCAAGAGTAGAGAAGGAAATAGAAAAAATTGGGAGTGCAATAAATGACGACGAGAAGATAGACTTCGTCACACGATATCTTAGAGATTCAGCCAGCCAATGGTACTCTATTATTAGAGATAACGTTAGTACATATCAGCAGTTTCGTGAAGCATTCGAGAACCAATACTGGAATCTACATACCCAACGACAAGTACGGGATCAACTCGAATATGGAAAGTTCAATGCACAAGGACAGCAGAGTATTGAACAATACACAATTACGCAAATAGAACGTGTAAAGCATCTCAAACCTAAATTCTCAGAATATGAAATTGTTTCAAAATTGTCTTACCATTTTCAGCGAGATATCCAGTTAGCAGTTTATACACAAGGGATCAAAACCATAGAAGAATTTTTAATCCTTGTAACACAGTCGGAGAATATCAATAAAGGTAAGAACACACAATACTGGGAACAAAAACACGCAAATCATCACCATAATTATCACAGAGATGACAAGAAAGCAATACAAAACACTATACCGCACCGTGATAATTATAAAATAAATTATTCGCCACCAATGTACAACACTACAACACGCACAGCTAAAGAAACTGAACAAAATAATACAGCTAGACGACAAGGAGACATTACATGGTCATCCAATCGTAAACAGTTTTCAAAACCAGCTGACAAACGCGTTGCCGCAGTACGAGGGGACGACGAAAAAAAATTGAAGAGAGAAGGCCAAAGAATGAATGAGACAGTAACATTCCACAGCCGACCGTCTACATCAAAGGCGTCACAATGACTGAATAAACGGAAGGAAAATTATAAAATAAACAACATATACCCCTGCGATATTAGGGAAGACTTATTAAGCACCGAACAGGATATAAAGCGAGACGCGCAGCAAACACAATGCCCTATTGTGACTGTGAACATAAACAGGTGTAAAATACGAATGCTAGTTGATACCGGCAGCCAGCTGTCTGTTCTTAACGCTGCATGGGTTCAACGCAACAAGAAATATTTTAAAAATACTGCAATGTTGCCCGTAAATAATTTAAATATTACAACAGCTACCAATAAAAAAGAAAGAGTTAAACAACAAGCATATTTAACTCTAACATATAAAAATCTAGAGTTAGAACACCCTATGATAATTATGCATAAATTGATTTATGATGGAATTTTAGGTATCGATATACTAAATACAATAAATGCTAAGATTAATATTAATGATAATATAATTATGTGTAATTATAAAAATGTTCAATATGAAGTAAACATGAACAGCGAGGAAGAAGAGTGCAAGGTAAGTGAAACACCTATTACTTTGTACAAGCCACAAATACAATATGGTCCAACTCGACATGTGAATGCGGTAGATGAAGGGATGACGGCACAGGAAGAAGAGAAACTGCACGAATTAATAGAAGAATATAGTGATGTATTTAGTGAAGTACCGACGCAGACGACAGTATACGAGCACTCTATAGTTGTGTCAGACCCTACAAAAGTCATTAGGAAGACATACCCTATCCCAATGCGATATGAGGAAGAGGTTGAACTCGAAATTCGGCGTATGATCGAAAGTGGAGTCATAGAGCGATCGAACAGCAACTTCCTGAATCCTCTAGTGGTAGTGAAGAAGAAAAATGGAGAGATACGTCTATGCCTTGACATGAGGGAGCTGAACAGCATTGTATTAAAGGTGTATGACTGTGCACCAACTGCGGACGAACTATTTACTAAGTGTGAAGGAGCAATGTATCTGACGAAGCTAGATTTACGCTCAAGTTTCTGGCAGATTCCAATTCGTGAAGAGAATAGAAAGTACACTGCTTTCCTGTATAAAAATAAATGCTACCAACACAGGGTAGTACCCTTCGGATTAAGCACGAGTTTAGCAGCCATCGTAAAGTGTCTAGAAAGAGCCCTAGGACCTGAAGTGGAACCCTACACCATGATATTTGTAGATGATATCTTAGTTGTATCTAAAACATTAGATGAACATATAAAACATCTAAGCATGATATAAGTTTAGGCAAGCGAACATATCCCTTAACCTAGACAAATGTGAATTTATCAAAACCTCTATCCAATTCCTAGGTCACATTATTTCATCCTCTGGTATTCAACCCGATCCTATCAAAATTTCCAGCATAACTAATTTCCCTATACCCGGAAATCTCAAAGAGTTAAGAGCATTCTTAGGACTCACAGGATACTACAGAAGATTCTCACCGTTATATGCAAGATATACGCAACCGCTTATAGAGCTGACGAAGAAAGAAAAAAAATGGAAGTTGGAGAAGAAACATCAAGATGCCTTTAACCAAGTGAAAGAGTTGTTCATCGAAAATATTATGTTACATCATCCTCAACGAGAAGGAAAATTCGTAATATACTCCGATGCTAGTGACTACGCAGTAGGAAGTGTACTGTATCAACAAGATACTATGGGAGAGCACCGAGTTATTGCCTACGCCAGAGAGTCTTCAAAGGAGCTGAAAAACACTACTCCACATCAGAAAAAGAAATACTTGCTATAGTATACGCTCTTAAGCAATTCAGATATTATGTTTATGGTACTCATTTTGAGATACATACTGACCACCAAGCATTATCATTTTTATTAAAATGCAAAGTAACAAATGCCCGATTATTAAGATGGATTTTAGCCATTAGCGAATACTCATTTACCATTAAATACTGTAAAGGTAAAGACAATATTGTAGCGGACACACTAAGCCGATACATCAAAAAAGAATGTGAAGAAGTTTATGTGAGCGAAAAGAAAGAATACGATTGTTATCAATTAAATTCAAAGAGATTGTTATCAATTAAATTCAAAGAGAATGATGAAGTAAAACAAATGCTGAAAAACTTAGCACATCAACAAGATTTGGACGTGACGATAAGGGAGATGAAGAACCAAGAACAGCTACCAAATCATTATAAGGTACTACATGGAATTCTTTTCAGGTTAGTAAGACAAGACTGGAAGATAGTACTAACGAATGACATGCTACAAAAATTAATTCGACCAGCACATGAGAGTTTAGCACATGCTGCCGCTCTGAAATGTTATTTGGGTCTACGAGAAGATTTTACGATCAATAATATGTATCGAAAGATAAAGAAAGAAGTAAAGAAGTGTTATGAGTGTCAAACGGCGAAAGGGCCAACTTTACACACATATGTAGGAATGCAGAGTATACAGAAGGAAAACAAAGGAGAGCTAATTGCAGTGGATTTTCTGGAACCATTACCACGATCAAGTCGAGGTGTGAAGCACATATTGGTATGTATCGATGTGTTTTCCAAGGCAGTCCGACTGTACCCAATTCTGCGACCCACAACCAAAGTTGTTCTAAAGACACTACTGCAGAAATATATTCCGTTATATGGAAAAATGAAGAAGGTACTCAGTGATCAAGGTGTACAATTCCAAAGTGAAAAATGGGAGAGGACGTTAAGGGAAAATGGAATACAACCAGTACTCACATCCATAAGACATCCTCAAGGAAACCTTGCTGAGTGAGTTAACAAAGAATTAGGTAAATATTTACGAATATATTGCCATAATCAACACAATAAATGGGCAGAATATTTACCATTTCTTGAAAAAGCCATTAACGAAAATTATAGTGAAGCAACAGGATACACTCCAATGGAATTAGAAGAAGATAAGAAGCCAACCAGATTTTGGACTAAATATATAAACAAACCTAATAACCAAAATGTACCTGTACCAATAAGTGTGAAAATTGGATACGCAAGGCAACGGATAACAGAAAGGGGTAACAAGAGAGTAGAGAGATTTAATCTAACTCACAAGCTACAACAATTCAACGTGGGAGAAAGTATACTACTCAAAGCAAATCCAGTGGGAAAACGGAGTGATAATACGGCGAAGAAATTCTTCAGACTTTATAATGGACCGTATACATTAAGACAGCAAGTAGGACAGAACACTTTCATCGTACATGATGAGATACAGAAGAAAGAAATTGGTAAATTCCACGCAACGTCATTTAGGAAGTTCTACACATGAAAACAGAGGTCAATGAAACCAGTAAAATCAGCTGTTTGTAAAGCCACCCTACTACAAGGTCGCGAGCAGTAAGCGTACGAAGAGGGGAGGTAAGACATTTGTTTACACTCCAATTAAGGGTGAAATGACGAATACTATTCTTTATTATTTGTTACATTTTTTTGCAAATAATAATAATAATAAAAAAAAAATGTAATAAATAAATTTATTAAATTTTTTTTGTTACCAAGCAGAGGAATAATGCGACAGTACAAATAAGTGATGTACTGAGCATGGAATATAAAAATTTTAATTTACTTAATAAACTGTAAATAATTAATAATATATTAGAAATAAGCATGTCAGGGATTGCAAGCTTGGCTCAGACAAAAATATGAACAGGTGATTCGACCTGAATCGACGTGCACACACACACAAATGTAACTGAAAGTGTGTACACCAGTATTTTGCTAGTGTGTGTGAATGCAGGTCTCTGCAGGCGAGTTTGCCACCCCAAGATGAATAATTGCACAATTACTGTTTTTCCGTAATTATTCATAAACTAGAATTAAGAATTAAAATCCAAAAGCACCATAAAATGTAATAAAATTTACTAAATACTGTGTACGAAAACCACGCAAAAGTGACACACACCGTACAAGTGCAATAGTGAAATAACTGTGTACAAATCGAAAGGGTTAAGTTGCAATGTCCAAAATTACAGTGAACATGTGTTGTAAAAATAGTTATAAGATAAGTATAAAAGTATACTTACAGGACTCTGCAATTCGCAGAAATATAAAAAATAGCGAATTTGACAAAGAGTGGGGGAACTGAAGCCAGAGACAGTTTCTAACATGTCGATTTCGTACCACTGCAGGGTGTCGACCAAGACATGGGTATAAATAGGACACGCAAGCTACAGTGGTTCTCTTTCTTGAATCATCCACGGTGCAGCGGGAGCTTATGCCCGTCAGCACGGAGTATTTATTTTTTTTTATAAACAGTTTAAATTTGCCAGTTACGTACAAATACGTAACTAAGCTGTCAAGACAATCATTTTAATTAATAACAGCACTACTTAAGAAGATCCATTAATGATTCGACACTAGACAAGAGGAGAGTTCCAGAGAGAGATACGACGCTGGACAAGAGGAGAGTTCCAGAGAGAGATACGACTCAAGAGCCATGCAAGTGCAGCATGGTCAGTACGTAGTGAAAACTCTCTCCCATAGAGGTATTTATGGAAGTGCTCCAAAGCTCTGACAATTGCCAACAACTCTCTTCTTGTAACACAATAATTTCTCTCTGGTTTAGAAAGCGTCTTGCTGTAATACGCTATTACTCGTTCTTCACCGTTCTGCACTTGAGACAAAACTGCTCCTAGACCAGTATTGCTTACATCTGTGTCTCCGATGTACTTCCCTTCGGAAGCTGGAAAAGCGAGAATTGGCTGCGAACATAATACAATCTTCAACGTTCTAAATGCTTGTTCACACTCTCTCGACCATTGGAAGTTTCGTTTTATTTTCCGTTAGCTCATGTAGTGGTTTAGCAATAGTAGCGAAGCCTTTCACAAAACGTCGGTAATATGAGCATAACCCCAGGAAACTCCGAACTTCGTGTTTATTCTTCGGAACTGGCCAGTCTCTTACGGTGTCTACTTTATTAGGATCCATGCTAACGCCCGCTGCCGAAACCAGATGGCCCAAATACTGTACTTCCTTCTGGAATAGAGAACACTTATTCGGGCTCAGCTTCAGTTGTGCACCGTGAATTCTAGTTAGAACTTCCTTAAGGTTTTCCAAATGATCTTCGAAAGTCTTCCCGATCACTATGACATCGTCTAAGTAAACAAGGCAAGTTTTCCACGTCAGGCCTCGGAGTATCAGGTCCATCAATCTCTCAAACGTTGCCGGTGCATTACAGAGTCCAAATGGCATGACATTAAATTGGAATAAGCCACTTGGGGTCGAGAAAGCGGTCTTTTCCTTGTCTTCTTGATGAAGACCCACTTGCCAATATCCACTCTTCAGGTCCAATGTGGAAAACCACTGTGCTCCGGACAACGTGTCGAGTGTATCGTCAACGCGAGGTAATGGATAGCAGTCTTTCTTTGTAACGTCATTTAACCTCCGGTAGTCTACGCAGAAACGCAATCCACCATCCTTCTTCGCTACCAGCACTACAGGGGAAGACCAAGCACTTGACGAAGGTTCGATTACTCCCTCTGTCAACATGTCCTTTACTAACCGAGACATCTCCTCTTGTTTAGATAATGGAGGCCTTCGAGGAGGTTGGCGTATCGGTGTTGTGTCCCCGGTATTGATGCGATGTTGCACAAGAGAGGTTCTTCCCAATGACTGTCCCCGAACTGCAAAACAATCTTTGAATTCGTGTAAAAACTGTCCGAGTTCTTTTACCTTACCACTTGAGAGGTCGTTAGAAGATCTGTTCAATAATTCTTGCAGTTCCTCTGGTAATTTAGAAGTATCCGAAGAACTGGGTCTTCGTTGCGTTATTCCGGCTACCCAGGCCACAGGAGTCAATTTGCCTAGGAGCGTATTGCTTTGTAAAGTGATAGCTTGATCCAAAATATTCGCCACTCTGATAGGTACATTTCCGGTTTCGTCAGGTTTTACTAAACTTCTGGCAATTAGTATGCCCGGTGTGCTGACTACCTGGTGTTCGAATATAGAGCACTGATTGCCCTTGGTATCTACCGCAGTTCTAACCATGATGATCTTTTCGGAGTTTGGCGGAACAGTTACGGCCACTTGGTTTATGACGTCCATCGATTTTTCTGCTGTCGTCATTGTTGATAGCATTACCTCTTCGCCTCCGATTCTCAAGACATTGTTTTTGAAGTCGACTATAAATCCGTATGCGTTCATAACGTCCACACCAAGAATTGCTTCATCCACAATGTCTGCAACAAGTACTTGATGATTAAACTCAAGTCTACCGAGGCGTAGGTGTATCTCCACTTTCCCATACACTTTTACAGGCCGACCAGTAGCTGTTCGCAAGCTGCAAGAGCACCAGATTGGCTTGAGATCTTTCACCACGTCGGGGCGCACAATAGAAACTGTTGCGCCTGTGTCAACTGTAATCGAGGTTGGCCTTTCTTGAACAAATCCGGTAACTACCAAGCTCCCGGTGTTTTTCTGAAGCGTAGAAATTACGTATTCTCTAGGGGCTTCGTTCCTCCAGTTAGTCAGCACACGCCCCGTTGCACCGACTATTGCTCGTTTCCCTGCTGCTGAATTCTAACCCGACAATCTCGTTGTAGATGTCCAGGTTTCCCACATCGATAACACTTCGGTCTTCCATCCTTTCTTATTTTGTTCTGTGGCGCCGACCGTCGAGTCTCTGTTCCTTGTTCTTCTTCCTCATCGTCTGCGCCGTCGCGATCTTTTAGCTCGCGCACTTTATGACTTGTCCAACCAGACGCTGATTTGGCGGCCTCAAATTGCAAAGCATGTACCAGGGCGTCCGCACTGTTCTGGTGTCTTGCCATTCGTAACACTTGCTGTAGTTCGTTATCTCGGACACCGGCAGTAAATGTCTGCATCGCAAAACGCGTTCGAAAATCTTCTGGCGCTTCAGGATAGGCCAGTCTAATTAGTCTGTCGATACTTGCTTCAAACTCTTGCAGACTTTCCCCGGAATGCTGTCGCCTTGCTCTCAACTGGGTGCAGTACACATCTCGCAAATGTTTATCACCATACCGTAATTCTAGAGCTTTTATCAACTCGGCATAGGTGTTCTGGCTGTCAGGTGGCACTTTCTGTAGTAGTTCTGCCGTGGGTCCTTTTAATGCAAGAACAAGTGAAACAGCCTTGTCTTTTTCTGTCCAATTATTTGCGCATGCAGCAGCTTCAAATTGGCGAAGGTACGTTGCCCAGTGACTGCTTCCGTCAAAGGTTGGAGCTTTGACATGAACTGTCCCTACTGCAGGCAAAGTGACTTTCTCTGTTAACTTATTTTCTGTGTCTTTTTCTGTCTTTATCACTGGTACAGTCTGTTCAGAAATTTGTTTTGGTTGAATCTTCATGCACTGTTCGACTTCACTTTTAATTTGTTCTCTTATGTTTGCCATTGAGTTTTCTACTGCAGATATTTTTGTTGACATAACTTCTTCTACAGTCAAGACAGATTTTTCTACTTTAGCTATTTTATTTGACATGGATTCTTCTACGTCAGATATTCTGGTAATCTGATTGTTGAGCTCACCTCGTAATTCACCTACGTCACCACGTAGGAGACCCAATTCTGCGGTAGTATGTTCTTGCATCTGCTTTTGTTCATGAATTAATGCTTTGATGTCACTTGCTTCTTGCTTACGTTTTTCATCCTGTCTTTCTTCTGTTTCTAGCATTAGTGCTTTCTGACGTTCCTCTGCTTCTTCTCTTTCTTGTATTCGTTCTTCTTTTTGTCGTCTTTCTGCTTCCTCCGCCTCCTGTCTGCGTTTCTCGTCCTGTCGTTTTTCTGTCTGCAACAGCAGCGCCTGTAAATTTTCCATCATCTGACTGGCATCCATTGTTTATCAATTAATTACGAATCACACTCGTCTTGTACAAAGCATCCACTGTTTCCACTGTTAACCGTTCTATCCCAGTTCTGACACCACTGTTACGACGGTCTACTCGATCGTCGTAGGTACAGTGGAAACAAAATAAGTACAAGACACCAATTAAGTCACTAATCACACCTTTAATTGTTATAGTAAAACAGTTCGTAATTAACAACACAGTGTCTACAACAAATCAAATGAAATTGTTCATACGCAATAAAATGTCCACTAATATTAAAACTCAACTGTATTACAATTATACCGTCCGAATATAAAACGCAACACTTCACTAATAACTACTTGAACGTACACCGTAATAACCCGAACCGCTCTGTAAATATATCGCACTAATACTCTCGAACCGCACAGTCAAAAATCTCGCATTGAACTGAAAACTAAAGCCGCGACGCGATGTATTTATAGTTACGCTCACACACCAGAAGCTTCCAAAGTGCGTCTTATCTCTCGCGAACTACGTAATTAGTACGGCCTTGACACAGTCCGAGCGCCCGAGCGAAGGCCGGCATAGTCGAGAAAATTCTCGCAACATGCGTCTAGCAGCACGTACACCACACGCTTACGTCGAGATCTTTCTGGCACATTCGATAAACGCGTAGATTGTTCTATGCTGTCGTAGCAATATTCATTTCTGACCGTCTCATAGTACAAAGAACTTAAAAATAACCCTGGGAAATTAATAAATTATTTCTTTATTGTTTTTTTTTATAAAGAATAAAAAATATTTGTTATACATTCTGTTTTAAAAATAAGATCGAACTGATGTTGTGTTGTCAGTGAGAATCGATTATACCTTTCTGTTTTGGGAGAAGATAAAAAACAAAAATTTACTAAATAAATACAATGAATACTTTGTTATTTGAATAAAAATGTGTATTATTTTCAGTAGAGGGTAGTTGTTTACAGATTGTCAGAACGGACAACCAGAAAATATTACATACCATTGGTGTTAATTTAACCTCCAATGTGTTTGTAAACGTCACAATCAGCTGGTCTCATGAGCGGAGGCATTTAAATTAATTAATTGTATGCCAAGAGGATAATTCTTTCTGCACTCTCTCTCCTAACTACGGTCAAACAACTTCATTGAATTCTCCCAAATCAAATCTAAGGGAAAAATCAGCATAATCACACACTCTCAATTTCTTTTTTTTTGAAACGTTAAACATAAATTATAACGAATTCTGTGACGATCGCAAGAGTAAAAATAAGATCAAACGATACTATTTAAGTTACCCGCGAGACGTTACAAGATGGCGCTCAACTTAAAAGGGCTTTAATTAGGAAAGAAATTTTGACATATATGAAAAATAATATAACAAAAAACCTAATTTTTGCCGGCAACTATGAGAAAACAAGAAATGCATAATACCAGAGGCAGATCGAAGAAGAGGGCAGAAGATAAGGAGAAGGAAGAAGGTGGACAGGAACGAGAGATAGAAGTAGTCACGGACAGTGAAATGGAACAACCAACGGGTGATAAAGAAGAAACCGAAGTAGTCACGGACACGGAAAAAGAAAGAGTTGAAGAGGATGCCCAAGGGGACCAACCAGATAAAGTGGTAGCCAGAGAAGAACCAAATTGGCAGGAAATAATGAAATTTATGGCAGAACAAAGTAGACAAACTAACGAAAATTTGAATAAAATAAACGAGAAATTTGACAGAATAGATGAAAACTCAAGGAAACAAAATGAAACCTTGAGCAAAAAATTTGACAAAATAGATGAAAACTTTAGGAAACAGGAGGAGAACTCAAGGAAGCAAAATGAAACCTTGAGGGACAGTTTAAAACAAATGGAGAAAATAAACGAAGAAAATTTAAAACAATTTGAGGGTAAATAGAGAATTTCAATAAGGAGATATGAGAAACTTTCGGGGTGAAGTTTGAAAATGTTAATACACTTAGCCAAAAAGCAGATACATGCAAGGAGGAGACAAATAACCAAATGGACAGTGGTTTCAATAATTTGGATGAAACATTAGACAGCATTTCAGAAGTTATTAAAGTAAGTCCGAATACAGAAGAGAGCAGGAAGGAAATAGAAATTAGGGAAGACCAAAAGGCATTGCTATCGGAAAATAAAAATAACCATAACAAAGAAGATATTCAAACCGTGGAAAATAAGACCAGGAAAATAAGGAACATATGTAGAAAGAAAATATTAAATATAAAAGAAGTATTGGAGATGAGGAAGGGTGGATTAATTAATGCATTTAACCTCCCAATTAAGGAATGAAGGGAGTTAAGTAAAGGTAAGAGTTATAGGAAAAATTTAATAAAATTATCAAAAATAAACCACCATAGAATAATAAAGAAAAACTTAAATAAGCTTAAATCTCAATTAAATATATTAACAATCGAAGAATATCAGACAATATCATTTATATCTTTAATACAGAATATACCAGTAAAACATTGGGTAAATAATACAGAGATCAAAGGGAATGGAATGGTAACATATATGAGTGATTACGTTAGGTTAGAGGAGGTACAATACCTGTTAATTAAAAGGGATCTAACTATGACGGAAAACCGTGACTTCAATGAAGACTTTGTATCAGCTGAGTTACGATGCCAGGTGAAAGAGAGGTATTTAACAAGTACCAAAATCATTATGGACACTGCAGTAATCTGAACGACGAGTGCAGATGATTTAATGGACCATGGTTAAACTAAATAATAACCAACTAGAAAAAGGGGACTGATTTTCTGATACCGACCAAGCAACCAATTGGAAAGAAGAAATAAATAATTAATATTACATAAGGAATAAAAAATAATATGTTAACAGAAACACTAGGACGAAGATTTAAAAAATAAAACTACAAAATTCAAAAAGAAGTAAGAACGTCTTACTATGTGTTTACAAAGAAATTATTTTGAAGATTTAAAAATAAAACCCCAAGATTAAAAAAAAATTATTTTGAAACAATATAATTTAAAATAAAAAGACAAAACTTTAGTAATTGAGCTACATAGAAGAGCTTTTAATATGTAATAGTCATAATAATTTACAACCAAATGTATATTTTAGAATTAGCATAACTTGGCTTGCAGCCAAGATAATCGCAATATGAATTGCGACCGGACGTCCACACCGACACTCAAAATCCGGTGTGCTAAGAATATTAAAAATAATATAAATTCTCAGACTGTGGGAATCAGTTTTATTCTCACGGAATGGGGTGACCACAAAATTCGAGTAGAAGGGAGAGTGTGTCAGCCAATCAAATCATTCAAAGAAATTGGAACGAACGCGGAGTTTTTCGGCTGGCAAAACACTCGACTGCCAGTACTCAAGAGGAGCACACGTACATCTTCAGTCGTCTCAGTAAAACACATTTTGTGAAGATACATCTGTGAAGACTTGAGGTGTCAACACGCATTATTACGATCATCTTA
Source organism: Magicicada septendecula (assembly GCA_034769895.1). Classification (NCBI taxonomy): domain Eukaryota; kingdom Metazoa; phylum Arthropoda; class Insecta; order Hemiptera; family Cicadidae; genus Magicicada; species Magicicada septendecula. The sequence goes on along the minus strand of CM068371.1, from coordinate 61,287,751 downwards.
TTCAAACAGATCAACTGTAACGACTCGTAATAATAGCGACTATTCAAGATACTCTTTCTTATCATCAAATAAGCGTATCACGCAATCCATTAACTGTTGGCGTACGCACGCAAGAGATCAACTACACTACAAGAAACTACTTCAAGAGTACAACAGAAGAGGCCATCTATCGCCAGTAGTACGAGCAGAACAACTGACAAGCAGAGCGACAACCCGTGACGAGACACACACGCCAGACGGGAACGTGAATCGAGCGAGGGGCCTGATGCAGTTGTAGCAGCCAAAACTACAGACGTAAAACCATCACCAGTTGCAGAAGGAGCAGAGTTTTGCCGATTCCCGAACTCATCACCAAAATCCAGGACGCTCAGTAGATTATCTTCTCTAGCAGACTGGATTAGGACAGTGAGGGATTCCAGGAGCATCTCTACATCCTCTTCAGAACCAGGGAAGTCAAAAACAAATTATTCACTTCTAAAAGAACAATTTTTTCCTTTTTTTAAAATCATTGTAAAACAAATAATTCAGATGGCATTGAATCAAAGACTCTAAATTAATAAGTAATATTCAATTGTGATAATCTGTATAGCATGTATGAGTAACTAATAAGCCCTAGATAAGCATTAGATATTAGACAAAAAGAAAAGCGCTATACAAATCTTATTAGAGAATTAATTGATTGCTTATACTGCAGTATACAAGAGTCAAATCACTTGAAATAAAGCCAAGTTGAACTAGATTCACTGCTAGATTATTTCTGAATATTTACAAGAATATTAGAGTAATTTAAAATCATTTTTAAGTCATTGCTAATTAAATTAAATTAAATTAAATTTATTAATTAAATTATTTGAAATTAACTTCTTTGAAATCAAGAGAAATACAAGTAATATAATTCGAAATAATAAGCTCTTTTGCTGAAGAATACTAACCATTCAGAAAATGTCATACTAAATTTTATTTACTGTTCTAGTTAGTAAGAATTATAGTAACTGTAAGTTTTTCATTCTTATGTGTGTTTAGTATAATAAACCCCGATTTTTATTACCCCACACTGTATTTTTATTGCTGTACTACGGAGCCTGCCAACCTCACAAAACTCTTTACAATAATTATAACAAGATTAGTGTTTCATTGTTGTTCACTCGAGTTAACCTACTTGGGACTTCAAATCCAAAATACACACGCCCATAGTCGGAAGAATCCGCAAGAACGGACAGCAGGTAGGTGCTCATTAAACACAGTCTCGAATCTACGGTTTATTTATCTGAATTGTACCTTGTTTAACTTGGTTATTATTTGTGTATACTTTGTTAATGTTTTAAAGGATGAGTATTTGTTCAGGGGAAGGTTTGTTGAGCGCCAATTTGCAATCACCGGTTGCAAATAAAATTTATTTGTAAAATATCAATTATAAATTTTTTATTAAAAAAATTTTATATAATATATGGTTTCTTTATCAGCTGTAATTAAATCTCTTTTACTCTTTTCTTTCAGCAATGAATGTGATAACTTGTGCTTATCAAAACAGATTTGAAAAATCTGCCATGACTTTCAAACGATGAGTGTTGTCAACTTAATTTAATTACTGAAGTCAATTCACAGTACCAGATATCTTGTTTAGTATATCATACCCATTGTGTATTCATGAAATAAGGAAACGAATAAATCTTTTTCTGTATTTTGTCAACTCAAATCCTTTATTTATTCTTTAACTTGTTTTAAAATGTCAAATATAATTCTTAACAAAGTTTGGCCAGCTGTATTTTAATATGCTCAGAGTAGCAGCAGTAACTCTTATACCTCAGGGCATAAACATTTCATTTTTTATTTTTGTGAATAAAATACAAATATAATGTGTCAAGTTAGGTCCTTTTGGCTACGATATAACAACAGTTTTTATGGGGAAAGTACCAAAATACATGTGATTAGAAATAGTTACAATGTTCCTTAACAGGATTATATAAATAGTGTAAAACAGTTCAGTGTTTAGGATATGTTATTAAAATGTTTTTTAGACTTAATTAGCTTTAGATTATAGTAACACTGTACATCAATTGTTTTTTATGCTTATGGCAATACTATTAATTAATATTGTTCTTAGTGGAAGTTCAAAAATGGTTTTTATGAATAGTGTACTCAATGTCTTTGAAACCTATAGTCTAGGCTTAACAGGGAATGGTTCAGATTAATTGTATATCAAAAATACTTCTCTCCCTGTGTCAATTGATTCAATTTCTTCAGAGATATCCTGGTTTAATCCTGTAGAGTCCTGTAGCACTTCCTTCTTCTATTTTAATCTTGATGAAGATAATTATTTAATTGTTTTATTTCGATGCACTGATATAAAATGACTTATAATTTACTTTTTTCACTATGAGTTGTTTAATCAACCTTTCTTCATTCAGCTTTCAATAATACTCCTATTTTATTTTATTAACATATTAGTTGCTAAGGCCTATATCAGCTATCTCCTTGGTTTCCAAGTAACATTTTTATGTCACCCTGGTGACATCATAAGAATAATATAAACAAACTTTTACTATTTTATATGTCATTTTCTTTAAAAGGATATACCTTTTTTTATAAGAGCTTTAATCTTCACTTTATTGATTTCTTTGATCTTCTGATGAAACACTGATCATTTTGACACCACTTGTGACTATCTTCTGTTCTATATTTCTTGAGTTATTAATTTACACTTTTTATTCTATTTGTTCCAAACTTATTTATTATTATTTCTTTTTGTACTTTTCACTTTCTTAAATTTATTTGATACATTTAGTAATCATTGTTTCCTTATTATTTTAATAGAAATTCTTATTCATATAACTTAACTGACTAAGCTCAATATGTCTAGTTTTACAAAAATCTATGGCTATTATTTTGGTACTTTCTTGTTAAGAAAAACATTGGTGTCATTAACACTATCATATATAATATTAATTAAGGTGACCCAAACTAATTACTAATAACTATTAGTAATATATTATAATTCCACTTAACTGAGTGTATTTATAAATTTACAGTCTACACAAATAAAACAAAATTCTATAAGTAAGTTCATTAACAGTGTCCTTCTTACTTATCAATCGTTGACATCACTTTAACTATGATAAACACAACTATCACAGTTTTCGTTAACATATATTAAACAATTAAAATAAACCATGTACAATCAAGTCTTTCTTAAAAATCTTATGTTTCTTGGTACTTTTTATTAATATAATCAAAATATATTTATGTTACAAGGGCATGGTAAAAGTGTCATGTAACTATATATATATATTGTAATATTACTATGAGTCCGCCTCTTTCTAGCCCCGCGATGGAAGCCAAATTTTGTAATAGTACCGTGAGTGGTGCGAATAATAAAATAAATATCGATGTATGTTGATTGTGCTCTCCTGTAAGCCCCACTGGTTGTGCTAGTCGATTTTGTAATAAAACGATATTGCAAAATATAGCTTAATTTACAATGTGTGTAGTAACGTAGCTAATAATTTCTTGTCTTCGTTATGCTCTCACTGTTGATCTTCACTTTTGTAATAAAACCATACTATAACTGTAATTGTATAGTGTTCTGGTATAATATTACCCAGGATAATTTTTATGGTGTGTATGTGTAGTAGTGACGTTCCGCTCTGGGAATCGTCGATTTGGTAAAGTTCCTGGTTCTTTGTTATTATCAAATAAACTCAGTGTATTTTGCTGTGGTAGCAAATTGAAATAAAATATAAATTTAAAATTTATATTTATAAAAAAAAATAATTTCGGAAAAAATATTTTCGGTGTATTTATGTGCTTAATATTTAGGAATAAATCGAGGTTGTTGATCGTAATTATAATTATAATAGTATGGTGTTTAATTTGGTAATAAATTTCTGTTCGGTAAATTTGTTAAAAAGATAATCCAATTAACTTCAAGTTAGGCGAAAACGGCTCTCTTCTTCTTACTCTTGAAATGTTGTAGTTTCGCATATACTGCCTTTAAAGATTATCTAGTTTTCTTGGTTAATTAATGATTATGTCCTTTTATAAGAGAAATTAACTTCAATTTACCAAAAAACAAACAAAAACGTTTATTAAACACAATAATAAAGTTGGTCGATTAATTAATCGAGGTTACAATGCCGTATCGACTCGCTCAGGGTCGGTCGATATTAGAAGTTTTACAGTTGTATTATAAAAACAGGTTCTTTGAACGGTTATTAATATAAAAAGCCAGAGAAGGTCAGGGACATGAAAGTATAACACTTACAATTCAAAAAATGTCTTAAATTTAAACAATATAATGGTAATTATTAATAATAAAAGTTTATATATAATTTTATTCGAACCAGAAAGCAGTCTAGTCGTGTCTTATTGCGGTGACGAAACTGGATCAGAATGGCCGCCTGACGCATGCGCGTTGATAGCTTCTAATGTAAACAAAGTACTTGTTGAGATAATATGTCCCTTCTTCGGTTAAATGTTCTTCGCAATGGTATATGATCTTCTGGGGTATAGTTTATTGTCACTGGTGTATCATGGAATAGTTCACTTTGTGTAAAAATGTTGTTAAATGGGTATATCTACTGGTGTTTATGCGTGTCAGTTAACCTCGAATTTTCACTTGGTGTTTGGTGCGATTTCAGTGTTATTTCATTTAATTAGTTATATGTGATTTCGTTTATAGGTGTTATGTAGTTCATGGGTCAACTTCACCACTTCACTTTCATTAAAATAGTTAAAAATTTAGTTTTACATAAAATGATTCCGAACTCCGTTATAACGTAACGGCCATTAAAGGTTGGTTCTATCAAATATTCACATGAAGTGCTCTCTTCGAGGTATAATAATGAACTGTCTGTATTTCCTTCGTCTCATGAAAATCTTAGCCTATATAATATATCTCATACATTGTTTCAAATTGCCATAACTTCCGACACACTTTAAAAATGTACATTATGCTCATAAAATAAATTCGTTATTAGTTAACTGTTTGAAATATAAAATACATATTCGTTTTCACTATTCTATTCTACTTATTTTGATAGTAATTAAGTTAGTATTACAAAGTTTTATCTGAAAATTATATTTCTTATAATTTTTGGGAGGTAGGCCTAAAATTATACTTCCTGTCTTCTAAGTAAATAATAGCCATTTTCCCTAATATAATTATTATTCTATTAAATCTGAAATTTGTATAATTATCAATTCTCACTTATTTTATTGCAATTTAGTATATTAATGATGGTTTTTTAATACAATTCATTTGTATATGACTCCCCCTAGGATAATGTCAGTGGATCTATTTCAGTTTTAATAGTATTTTATTAGACAAATAAATAATTTTACTCATATAATGACCATATCTCTAGAAAGCCTTATTTACATAGTATTTAATATGTTGAGTTTATCTTGCCTAAATATTGTCATTTTATCTGGTTTATAAGACTAGGTTTGTTAATTATTCTGCAGTTTAAATTTATTCTTTGGCCTAGATCTGATGTGTGGCTAATTTCCAAATGTTTTATTAATGTAGTTATTTTATATCCTTCTCTGACTGGTATAACATAAATTATTGATTATATAATTAACATATAACATCTCTCTATATCAAAACTGGTGTTCTGAATAACATTGCTTAGTATATTACCTAATAACATAAATAAAAAATATTCTATAACATTGGAATGGTATCTAATTTTAGATATGTCATTCCTAAATTAAAATGAACAATAAAATAACAAATTATAACACTAACATTTCTTATGGATAATTCTTACGTATCTAATTACTATATGTAATAGGAATCTGACATCCTGGTCACATATAATGGTTATCATCTTTTACTACTCAACATTAACAATTTTTTGTAATTCCCCATTTTACAGGATTTATGCCCCCTCTTTAAGTATAACCCTGGCTATCTAAGTTATATTCCATTCTATGGAATGTTCATACAGCTTTAGTAGCTTTTTATTAGTAACATTACTATTTCATTATCAAAGTAGACACTGTTCATTAAACTTAAAGTTTGTTGCTTTGTACTGTAACTCATGCACCTTTTTAAAGTTTATTATTTATAATTTGATCACTTGCACTTGTCTATGGTGAATTATCAATATATTTACTAGTCTTTCTCTAGTTTTTAACATGAAATATTCAACCATGGGGGAACTGTGAAGATTTGTTTATACAAACGAAACAATAACTTTTTGAATGCACTAATATTTAATACTACTAACACTTTTAGTTTTTTGTCAGTTTTACAGTGATATGGTTTTTTAGGGTGTTATACTTTCTCTTTGGACATTCATTGATTTTGGGGTTTTTTGGGGTTCTATCCCTATGGGGTTTTTGTTTTATATGGGTCGTCTTAATTATTCTTCTTTCTTCTTTGAGTTTGGTTATTCTTCCTTCTTCTGTACTTTTGGATTATCCTTCTTTCTTCTTTCTTCTGTAGTTTTTATTTTTATTATTCTTCTTTCTTCTTTGAGTTTGGTTATTCTTCCTTCTTCTGTAGTTTTGGATTATCCTTCTTTCTTCTTTCTTCTGTAGTTTTTATTTTTATTCTTCTTTCTTCTTTGAGTTTGGTTCTTCTTCTTTCTTCCTTCTTCGATAGATTTAGTTTTGATTAGTCTTCTTTCTTCTTTAGTTTTAATTAGTCTTGTTTCTTCTTTCTTCAGTAGTTTTGGTTTTGAGTTATTCTTCTTTCTTATGTTTTCAGTAAATTTGGTTTATTCTTCTTTCTTCTTTCTTCTCTCGTTTTAATTAGTTTTCTTTCTTCTTTGAGTTTGGTTCTTCTTCCTTCTTCCTTCTTCTGTAGTAGTAGTTTTAATTAGTTCTTCTTTCTTCTCTAGTTTTAATTATTCTTCTTTCTTCTTTCTTCAGTAGTGGTAGTTTTGGTTATTCTTCTTTCTTCAGTAATAGTAGTTTTAATTAGTTTCTTTCTTCTGTCTTCAGTAGCTTTGATTGTTCTTCTTTCTTCTCTAGTTTTAATTAGTCTTCTTTCTTCTTTGGTTTTAATTATTCTTCTTTCTTCTGTCTTCAGTAGCTTTGATTGTTCTTCTTTCTTCTTTATTTTGATTGTTCTTCTTTCTTCTTTAGCTTTGATTGTTCTTCTTTCTTCCTTCTTCTGTAGTAGTAGTTTTAATTAGTCTTCTTTCTTCCTTGATTTTAATTATTCTTCTTTCTTCTTTCTTCTTTCTTCTTTCTTCAGTAGTTTTAATTAGTCTTCTTTCTTCCTTGATTTTAATTATTCTTCTTTATTCTTTCTTCAGTAGTATTAATTAGTTCTTCTTTCTTCTCTAGTTTTAATTATTCTTCTTTCTTCTGTCTTCAGTAGCTTTGATTGTTCTTCTTTCTTCTTTCTTCAGTAGTTTTAGTTTTGACTATTCTTCTTTCTTCAGTAATAGTAGTTTTAATTAGTCTTCTTTCTTCTGTCTTCAGTTGCTTTGATTGTTCTTCCTTCTTCTTTCTTCAGTAGCAGTAGTTTTAATTAGTCTTCTTTCTTCTTTGGTTTTAATTATTCTTCTTTCTTCTGTCTTCAGTAGCTTTGATTGTTCTTCTTTCTTCTTTCTTCAGTTGCTTTGATTGTTATTCTTTCTTCTTTGTTCTCTAAATTTGGTTTTGATTATTCTTCTTTCTTCTCTAGTTTTAATTATTCTTCTTCCTTCTTTGGTTTTAATTATTCTTCTTTCTTTTGTCTTCAGTTGCTTTGATTGTTCTTCTTTCTTCTTTGTTCTCTAAATTTGGTTTTGATTATTCTTCTTTCTTCTGTCTTCAGCAGATTTGATTATTCTTCTTTCTTCAGTAGTGGTAGTTTTGACTATTCTTCCTTCTTCTGTAGTTTTTCACTGTGTATGCCTTTGTTTCTTCTGGTCTGGTTTCCTTGTCGGGGTATATTAATTGCCTGCTTCTATCTTACCTGGGTAATTTTGTTGTTATCATTTTTAGTTTCCTGGGTTTTAAAATTTGTATTATATTATATTATTTGCAGAAATTTTCTTTATTCAGCCTTTCTTGTGAATATATTATTAAATAGTGCATTTTAATTAATTCTTATCTGGATATTCCATATATTAGAGCTTTATTAATGATCATTGAGTAATGCATTTGTGTGGATTATCTGTCACGCTACAGATTGCTCTCTTCCAGAAGTGATTAGTTCAGATCATACTTAGATTGTCTGAAGTAATTGCTTATGACATTATATTATAAATTATATTTCTTTACTTCCTTCACATTTCTAAAAATTTTTTCTTCTATATTTTTGAGCTTATCTATATTTCATTATTAACTGGATTCTTACTGATAGTAAAGTCATCTGAGGTTCGTTATTTTTTATTTCTCCATTTTCTTCTTAACTTGTTTCTTTATCCTTGGGATATTTATTCCCTAATACGTTAGCTGGGGCAGTGTCCAGAGGGGCTCTGTAGGCTTCACACTCTGCTGGCCATACTACGTCATTTATTGATAACAGAGGTAAATCATCTCTGACCAATACATAATAATACTGCTGGACTTATCTCAGACAGTAATTAATAAAAATTATATAAGAATAGTCCACCTTATGACTATAAAAAAAAATTAAATATCTTTGGATATTTCACTTCGTATACGAACAGATCTATTAATATTTCTATCTTAGTGAATTTCTATCTCAGTTATTTTTCTTAATGGTTAGCTCTGCTGGCATTTAATTTCTACTTGTGGTTGGAAGCTGGTATAATATAATTATCACTCATTATTCAGTGTAAAGTTTTTAATTCTCTGTCATTTTTTGACTGTTATCACAATCTCCTTCTGGTGATTGGTAGCATATATTTTGTATTATATTTTTGTTCCTTTCTTAATTCTTGTGAATCGTTCCACTAGTATTATGTTTTTTCAATTACTCTTTTAATTGTCTTTCTAATAACTGACATTTATATATGATCATCTTTTTCTTATGGATTTATTTATATATAGTTTTTCCTTTCTTTTTCAAAATTTTATTTTGCTCTTGCTTTTTATCCAAATGCACTCCTTAATTATTAATTCCATATGTTTAATATCTCTGTTTATTTGACATAAAATTCTCATTAATTTTACTTCACAATAAGTTTATTCATTTAAATTGTATCAGTGGTTTGTACTGCCATTTCTTTATTCTTGAAAGTTTTTCAGAATTGGTCCCATATATAATTGTTTGTAATGTTTTATCCAAATTCTTTTTCTTCTGGTTCATTTCTAAAAGTTGTTTTTAAGATAAGGTAGTAAGTTGTTCTTACTTCTTTTTTGAATTTTGAGATTTAATTCAAAATTCATTTTCTTTTGATTCATAAATTGTTTTTTAAATAATAGGTAGTAAGTAGTCATTACTTCTTTTTAGAATTTTGGTGGTTTAATTCAAAATTCATTTTCTCTTGTCCATAAATTGTTTTTTTAAATAATAGGTAGTAATTAGTCATTACTTCATTTTAGAATTTTGGTGGTTTAATTCAAAATTCATTTTCTTCTGTCCATAAATTGTTTTTTAAATAATAGGTAGTAAGTAGTCATTACTTCATTTTAGAATTTTGGTGGTTTAATTCAAAATTCATTTTCTTCTGTCCATAAATTGTTTTTTAAATAATAGGTAGTAAGTAGTCATTACTTCATTTTGAATTTAGTGGTTTAATTCAAAATTCATTTTCTCTTGTCCATAAATTGTTTTTTAAATAATAGGTAGTAAGTAGTCATTACTTCATTTTTGAATTTAGTGATTTAATTCAAAATTCATTTTCTCTTGTCCATAAATTGTTTTTTAAATAATAGGTAGTAAGTTGTTCTTACTTCTTTTTAAATTTTGTGGTTTTTCTTTCTTCCATACATTCAATTACTCATAATATTTTTTCATGAATATGGTTAACATATATTATTACCCTAAATATGGTATTAGCTCTCTTCTTTTCTTTACTTCAAATGTACTTCTTATTATTGTTTTTCTTTTATATACCCAGGTTGAAGATTTTTATTAGGCTGGACAGTTGCTCATAATTTCTTTTTCTTTGACATAGGTTTTTGGCCGTCATCGGTTATCATAACATCCGTCCCTTTTGTATAGGTGTGTAGTCTTTGGTTTAACCGTGGTCTGTCACTTTAGTTGCTCTCATTGTCCGGATGACCATAGTCTTCATTATCGTTCCGGTACTAGTGACATCTCTGGCCTTTGTCTTGTATTTCATTTTTCTAGCTGCTATTCCTTTGTTGGCTGCTAAGCTTATTCGGCTCCCTCTATCATAGTGTTTTATACACCAGTACTTCTCTGGTCCATATGTGGTATTGCATGAAAAATATCTGTGAGGATCTTCATCTGAATTATTAATTATTTGCTTATCTGAAGCCCCATAATCTGGTTCATCATCACACATCCACCCTGAAGGAATACATTTTAGTGTACCTGTACACTGGAACTGTCCTGGATGGTACACTAATGGGACACATCCTGGTGATTCATCTGTGCCGTCATCACAGTCTGGTAAGATGTCATACTTCCATCTTTCTGGAATACACTGTCCAGTCCTTCGCTGAAACTGATCTAGTCCCCATGTTTTATTCAGTTTACCTCTGGTCCTTTCCCAGTGGTGAACTACTGTCTGCTGGTAAACCATCTCTGAGATTACCCTTAATCTACTTCCATTATTTCTGGAACTCAAGATTTCTTCATGGTTGGTAATAGGGATATTGTCATCATCAAATAAACCATGGTTCATCATCTCCATTTCTTCCTTTGTTTTCATTACATTTCTTGGATACATTCTCCTTTTCCTTTGTTTAATATTTTCCTTGTTTTGGTTAGTTTCAATTTCAGGTACTACCATTACTTGTTCCTGCCTTATATCATTTGGTACTTCTTCTGGTTCTGGTTGGCTATCATTTTTTATTTCTTTGGTCCTCTCCTTTCTTAATCCTTCTCTTTTTAACCTGTCCTCTCTTAATTCTATAACCCAATCATCCATTTTCTTCATTGTCGACTGGTGGCACTCATCCATTTTCTTCATTATCTGTTGGAACATTTTCCTTATCTCAACCATTTCTTCTGGTGTAGGTTCTTCCATTTTGCTTGTTGTTGTTCCCTTTTCTCTGGCTGGCTAACCGCTGCCAAGCTGAATTAGGAATTGGGTAAGTAATTACAGTAATTTCAACCCCTAATTACAGCCCTTTAGTTGGACGCCAATTTTGTAATATTTCAGTGAAGTCCGCCTCATTCAAGCCCCGCGATGGAAGCCAAATTTGTAATAGTACAATGAGTCCGCCTCCTTCAAGCCCCGCGATGGAAGCCAAATTTGTAATAGTACAGTGGATTAATAAATAAATAAAAGGTTGATGTATGAGAATTGTGCTCTCCTGTAAGCCCCACTGGTTGGGCTAGCCAATTTTGTAATAAAACGAGACGTCAATTTTGTAATAATACAATATATTAAATAAATAAGTAAATATTATTATGTAAGAATGTGTGTAGTAATGTAGCTAATATCTTCTTGTCTTCGTTATGCTCTCACTGTTGATCTTCACTTTTGTAATAAAACCATACTATAACTGTAATTGTATAGTGTTCTGGTATAATATTACCCAGGATAATTTTTATGGTGTGTATGTGTAGTAGTGACGTTCCGCTCTGGGAATCGTCGATTTGGTAAAGTTCCTGGTTCTTTGTTATTATCAAATAAACTCAGTGTATTTTGCTGTGGTAGCAAATTGAAATAAAATATAAATTTAAAATTTATATTTATAAAAAAAAATAATTTCGGAAAAAATATTTTCGGTGTATTTATGTGCTTAATATTTAGGAATAAATCGAGGTTGTTGATCGTAATTATAATTATAATAGTATGGTGTTTAATTTGGTAATAAATTTCTGTTCGGTAAATTTGTTAAAAAGATAATCCAATTAACTTCAAGTTAGGCGAAAACGGCTCTCTTCTTCTTACTCTTGAAATGTTGTAGTTTCGCATATACTGCCTTTAAAGATTATCTAGTTTTCTTGGTTAATTAATGATTATGTCCTTTTATAAGAGAAATTAACTTCAATTTACCAAAAAACAAACAAAAACGTTTATTAAACACAATAATAAAGTTGGTCGATTAATTAATCGAGGTTACAATGCCGTATCGACTCGCTCAGGGTCGGTCGATATTAGAAGTTTTACAGTTGTATTATAAAAACAGGTTCTTTGAACGGTTATTAATATAAAAAGCCAGAGAAGGTCAGGGACATGAAAGTATAACACTTACAATTCAAAAAATGTCTTAAATTTAAACAATATAATGGTAATTATTAATAATAAAAGTTTATATATAATTTTATTCGAACCAGAAAGCAGTCTAGTCGTGTCTTATTGCGGTGACGAAACTGGATCAGAATGGCCGCCTGACGCATGCGCGTTGATAGCTTCTAATGTAAACAAAGTACTTGTTGAGATAATATGTCCCTTCTTCGGTTAAATGTTCTTCGCAATGGTATATGATCTTCTGGGGTATAGTTTATTGTCACTGGTGTATCATGGAATAGTTCACTTTGTGTAAAAATGTTGTTAAATGGGTATATCTACTGGTGTTTATGCGTGTCAGTTAACCTCGAATTTTCACTTGGTGTTTGGTGCGATTTCAGTGTTATTTCATTTAATTAGTTATATGTGATTTCGTTTATAGGTGTTATGTAGTTCATGGGTCAACTTCACCACTTCACTTTCATTAAAATAGTTAAAAATTTAGTTTTACATAAAATGATTCCGAACTCCGTTATAACGTAACGGCCATTAAAGGTTGGTTCTATCAAATATTCACATGAAGTGCTCTCTTCGAGGTATAATAATGAACTGTCTGTATTTCCTTCGTCTCATGAAAATCTTAGCCTATATAATATATCTCATACATTGTTTCAAATTGCCATAACTTCCGACACACTTTAAAAATGTACATTATGCTCATAAAATAAATTCGTTATTAGTTAACTGTTTGAAATATAAAATACATATTCGTTTTCACTATTTTATTCTACTTATTTTGATAGTAATTAAGTTAGTATTACAAAGTTTTATCTGAAAATTATATTTCTTATAATTTTTGGGAGGTAGGCCTAAAATTATACTTCCTGTCTTCTAAGTAAATAATAGCCATTTTCCCTAATATAATTATTATTCTATTAAATCTGAAATTTGTATAATTATCAATTCTCACTTATTTTATTGCAATTTAGTATATTAATGATGGTTTTTTAATACAATTCATTTGTATATGACTCCCCCTAGGATAATGTCAGTGGATCTATTTCAGTTTTAATAGTATTTTATTAGACAAATAAATAATTTTACTCATATAATGACCATATCTCTAGAAAGCCTTATTTACATAGTATTTAATATGTTGAGTTTATCTTGCCTAAATATTGTCATTTTATCTGGTTTATAAGACTAGGTTTGTTAATTATTCTGCAGTTTAAATTTATTCTTTGGCCTAGATCTGATGTGTGGCTAATTTCCAAATGTTTTATTAATGTAGTTATTTTATATCCTTCTCTGACTGGTATAACATAAATTATTGATTATATAATTAACATATAACATCTCTCTATATCAAAACTGGTGTTCTGAATAACATTGCTTAGTATATTACCTAATAACATAAATAAAAAATATTCTATAACATTGGAATGGTATCTAATTTTAGATATGTCATTCCTAAATTAAAATGAACAATAAAATAACAAATTATAACACTAACATTTCTTATGGATAATTCTTACGTATCTAATTACTATATGTAATAGGAATCTGACATCCTGGTCACATATAATGGTTATCATCTTTTACTACTCAACATTAACAATTTTTTGTAATTCCCCATTTTACAGGATTTATGCCCCCTCTTTAAGTATAACCCTGGCTATCTAAGTTATATTCCATTCTATGGAATGTTCATACAGCTTTAGTAGCTTTTTATTAGTAACATTACTATTTCATTATCAAAGTAGACACTGTTCATTAAACTTAAAGTTTGTTGCTTTGTACTGTAACTCATGCACCTTTTTAAAGTTTATTATTTATAATTTGATCACTTGCACTTGTCTATGGTGAATTATCAATATATTTACTAGTCTTTCTCTAGTTTTTAACATGAAATATTCAACCATGGGGGAACTGTGAAGATTTGTTTATACAAACGAAACAATAACTTTTTGAATGCACTAATATTTAATACTACTAACACTTTTAGTTTTTTGTCAGTTTTACAGTGATATGGTTTTTTAGGGTGTTATACTTTCTCTTTGGACATTCATTGATTTTGGGGTTTTTTGGGGTTCTATCCCTATGGGGTTTTTGTTTTATATGGGTCGTCTTAATTATTCTTCTTTCTTCTTTGAGTTTGGTTATTCTTCCTTCTTCTGTACTTTTGGATTATCCTTCTTTCTTCTTTCTTCTGTAGTTTTTATTTTTATTATTCTTCTTTCTTCTTTGAGTTTGGTTATTCTTCCTTCTTCTGTAGTTTTGGATTATCCTTCTTTCTTCTTTCTTCTGTAGTTTTTATTTTTATTATTCTTCTTTCTTCTTTGAGTTTGGTTCTTCTTCTTTCTTCCTTCTTCGATAGATTTAGTTTTGATTAGTCTTCTTTCTTCTTTAGTTTTAATTAGTCTTGTTTCTTCTTTCTTCAGTAGTTTTGGTTTTGAGTTATTCTTCTTTCTTATGTTTTCAGTAAATTTGGTTTATTCTTCTTTCTTCTTTCTTCTCTCGTTTTAATTAGTTTTCTTTCTTCTTTGAGTTTGGTTCTTCTTCCTTCTTCCTTCTTCTGTATTAGTAGTTTTAATTAGTTCTTCTTTCTTCTCTAGTTTTAATTATTCTTCTTTCTTCTTTCTTCAGTAGTGGTAGTTTTGGTTATTCTTCTTTCTTCAGTAATAGTAGTTTTAATTAGTTTCTTTCTTCTGTCTTCAGTAGCTTTGATTGTTCTTCTTTCTTCTCTAGTTTTAATTAGTCTTCTTTCTTCTTTGGTTTTAATTATTCTTCTTTCTTCTGTCTTCAGTAGCTTTGATTGTTCTTCTTTCTTCTTTATTTTGATTGTTCTTCTTTCTTCTTTAGCTTTGATTGTTCTTCTTTCTTCCTTCTTCTGTAGTAGTAGTTTTAATTAGTCTTCTTTCTTCCTTGATTTTAATTATTCTTCTTTCTTCTTTCTTCAGTAGTTTTAATTAGTCTTCTTTCTTCCTTGATTTTAATTATTCTTCTTTATTCTTTCTTCAGTAGTATTAATTAGTTCTTCTTTCTTCTCTAGTTTTAATTATTCTTCTTTCTTCTGTCTTCAGTAGCTTTGATTGTTCTTCTTTCTTCTTTCTTCAGTAGTTTTAGTTTTGACTATTCTTCTTTCTTCAGTAATAGTAGTTTTAATTAGTCTTCTTTCTTCTGTCTTCAGTTGCTTTGATTGTTCTTCCTTCTTCTTTCTTCAGTAGCAGTAGTTTTAATTAGTCTTCTTTCTTCTTTGGTTTTAATTATTCTTCTTTCTTCTGTCTTCAGTAGCTTTGATTGTTCTTCTTTCTTCTTTCTTCAGTTGCTTTGATTGTTCTTCTTTCTTCTTTGTTCTCTAAATTTGGTTTTGATTATTCTTCTTTCTTCTCTAGTTTTAATTATTCTTCTTTCTTCTTTGGTTTTAATTATTCTTCTTTCTTCTGTCTTCAGTTGCTTTGATTGTTCTTCTTTCTTCTTTGTTCTCTAAATTTGGTTTTGATTATTCTTCTTTCTTCTGTCTTCAGCAGATTTGATTATTCTTCTATCTTCAGTAGTGGCAGTTTTGACTATTCTTCCTTCTTCTGTAGTTTTTCACTGTGTATGCCTTTGTTTCTTCTGGTCTGGTTTCCTTGTCGGGGTATATTAATTGCCTGCTTCTATCTTACCTGGGTAATTTTGTTGTTATCATTTTTAGTTTCCTGGGTTTTTAAATTTGTATTATATTATATTATTTGCAGAAATTTTCTTTATTCAGCCTTTCTTGTGAATATATTATTAAATAGTGCATTTTAATTAATTCTCATCTGGATATTCCATATATTAGAGCTTTATTAATGATCATTGAGTAATGCATTTGTGTGGATTATCTGTCACGCTACAATATATATATATCAAAATATATATATATACAATATATATATATATATATATATATATATTGCGACAGTACAAATAAGTGATGTACTGAGCATGGAATATAAAAATTTAAATTTACCTAATAAACTGTAAATAATTAATAATATATTAGAAATAAGCATGTCAGGGATTGCAAGCTTGGCTCAGACAAAAATATGAACAGGTGTTTCGACCTGAATCGACGTGCACACACACACACAAATATAACTGAAAGTGTGTACACCAGTATTTTGCTAGTGTGTGTGAGCGCAGGTCTCTGCAGGCGAGTTTGCCACCCCAAGATAAATAATTGCACAATTACTGTTTTTCCGTAATTATTCATAAACTAGAATTAAGAATTAAAATCCAAAAGCACCATAAAATGTAATAAAATTTACTAAATACTGTGTACGAAAACCACGCAAAAGTGACACACCATACAAGTGCAATAGTGAAATAACTGTGTACAAATCGAAAGGGTTAAGTTGCAATGTCTAAAATTACAGTGAACATGTGTTGTAAAAATAATTATAAGATAAGTATAAAAGTATACTTACAGGACTCTGCAATTCGCAGAAATATAAAAAATAGCGAATTTGACAAAGAGTGGGGGAACTGAAGCCAGAGACAGTTTCTAACATGTCGATTTCGTACCACTGCAGGGTGTCGACCAAGACATGGGTATAAATAGGACACACAAGCAACAGTGGTTCTCTTTCTTGAATCATCCACGGTGCAGCGGGAGCTTATGCCCATCAGCACGGCGTATTTATTTTTTTTTATAAACAGTTTAAATTTGCCAGTTACGTACAAATACGTAACTAAGCTGTCAAGACAATCATTTTAATTAATAACAGCACTACTTAAGAAGATCCATTAATGATTCGACACTAGACAAGAGGAGAGTTCCAGAGAGAGATACGACGCTGGACAAGAGGAGAGTTCCAGAGAGAGATACGACGCTGGACAAGAGGAGAGTTCCAGAGAGAGATACGACGCTGGACAAGAGGAGAGTTCCAGAGAGAGAGACAGCCGACGCTGGACAAGAGGAGAAGAGAGACAGCCGACGCTGGAGGCGAGACGAGGACGAATACCGATGGAACAAAAAATGATCGAGTATGATTGACGACAATAAGGTGATAGACAACTTATTCATATCTTAATCATACAAAGAATTCAAAGACAGTTAAAGACATTAATATTTTATTTAAAAATAAGAGCAATGTTTCTTGTATAGTAGAGTTAAAATCATAGATGTTTTAGAAATACGATTAACGTAACAAGAGCTCAAATTAATATGATATAAAATGATTACAAAGCATTTAAATGAAAACAATTAGTATTTGAGAAAACAGTACTGAGAAACAATAACTATTAATATTTTGAGTATGTTACAATATAGAAAAAAAGGATTTAAATATTGATATTTTGAACATATTAATAGACTGAGTAGTCTGAAAATGAGATTTTTCTTTTATATAATAATTAGTAGCATAGAATATTTAGTCAGTAAGGATGTATATATCTTAAGCCTTATGGCATAATAACAAATAATAACTAATGTTTTAAAATCGAAGTCAGTGCCATGTGCACATATTTTTTTATAGTATCAAATAAATTATAATTACCGTTTCAAGTTACATAGAGTTCTTATTGCAGATACACCTGACCCCCAATTTAAATGTTATATTGTTTAAAGAATTTGTCAATCTTGAACGTGAGATCGTTCACGCCTATTTATGTATACGTAACGTTGCATAAATTTGGTGCTCCAAGATCGTGGGGTTCCACAAATTTAAATTAAATTAAATTTGCAATTTATTACGTTGCATAAAATGGCGCCCAACGTGGGGCATGACATGCCTAAATTTATGTACAAAAATTTGTGACATAAATTGTAGATCATGAATGTATGACCCGATCCCCATCATTTAACTATTAAAATTTTTTATGTAGCTAAATGGTTGCTCTAAAAAAAATATAAAGAGTGTGTTAAATGAAAAATGTATAATATGTAATTATTATTTATATTAAACAGTAACTGAATGTAATGTTAATTGTTGTGTAATCACACAGCTGGCGCCCACAAATAATATTGTTGTCTACGTAACAGGTGTAACTGTAATGAGTATTAATAATAACTATTAATAAAAATACAGAAATAAATAAATAAGTAGGGAACGGTTATCAATAATAATTTTTAAAGAATTACTATTAAATAAATATTTTAATAATACTTCAACATGACGACTCCAGGAAATTTAGACGTCGAAGCATTCCAGATGATGATGCGTGCCTGGGTCGATGAATTAAACACAAAACAGACAGAAAATTTAAATAAACAGACAGAAAATTTAAATGCTAGAATAGACGAATTAAAAGAATCTAATAAGAAACAAACAGAAAGTTTAGAAAATAAATTAGCAAAACAAACAGAAAGTTTAGAAAATAAATTAGCAAAACAAACAGAAAGTTTAAAAATAAATTAGAGCTACAGTCCGAAAATTTTAGACAGGACACCATAAAAATTACAGAGAGTCTAGAAGAGTTAAAAACTGATAATCTTGAAATAAAACAAAATATAATTGACAGTAATGCGCAGTTAACCGAAAAAATTGGTGACACCAACATACGTATTGATACTCTAGAGAATAATTTTAAAGAAGCCTTACATGAACAAGTTGTATGGATTGAAAATAAACAAAAAGAATTACGTCTCGAGTGGAGAAAAGATTTAAAAGAAACGCATAAACAAATAAATGATACTTTAACTACTATAACGCGAGAGCAGGATGATAAAATCCAAACTATTAATAATGTATCCCAAATAAATACCAGTAAACTTAGAGAAATAGAAACACGTACTGTAGTTATTGAGAATAAAATTGAAGAAACTAAGAAAGACCGGTCGGGAGACGTATCACATATGAAAGAAGAGATTCAAGAGGAAATGAACCAACTACGAAGTGAGTTAAGAAGACGACAGAACCAAATGACCATATTTCCTACACCAGCAGAAGAAAGGAGCAGACTTAAGTTCTCAGGTGGTAAAGGGGAGAACAGTATGGAATTCCTAGCAAGAGTAGAGAAGGAAATAGAAAAAATTGGGAGTGCAATAAATGACGACGAGAAGATAGACTTCGTCACACGATATCTTAGAGATTCAGCCAGCCAATGGTACTCTATTATTAGAGATAACGTTAGTACATATCAGCAGTTTCGTGAAGCATTCGAGAACCAATACTGGAATCTACATACCCAACGACAAGTACGGGATCAACTCGAATATGGAAAGTTCAATGCACAAGGACAGCAGAGTATTGAACAATACACAATTACGCAAATAGAACGTGTAAAGCATCTCAAACCTAAATTCTCAGAATATGAAATTGTTTCAAAATTGTCTTACCATTTTCAGCGAGATATCCAGTTAGCAGTTTATACACAAGGGATCAAAACCATAGAAGAATTTTTAATCCTTGTAACACAGTCGGAGAATATCAATAAAGGTAAGAACACACAATACTGGGAACAAAAACACGCAAATCATCACCATAATTATCACAGAGATGACAAGAAAGCAATACAAAACACTATGCCGCACCGTGATAATTATAAAATAAATTATTCGCCACCAATGTTTAACACTACAACACGCACAGCTAAAGAAACTGAACAAAATAATACAGCTAGACGACAAGGAGACGTTACATGGTCATCCAATCGTAAACAGTTTTCAAAACCAGCTGACAAACGCGTTGCCGCAGTACGAGGGGACGACGAAAAAAAATTGAAGAGAGAAGGCCAAGGAATGAATGAGACAGTAACATTCCACAGCCGACCGTCTACATCAAAGGCGTCACAATGACTGAATAAACGGAAGGAAAATTATAAAATAAACAACATATACCCCTGCGATATTAGGGAAGACTTATTAAGCACCGAACAGGATATAAAGCGAGACGCGCAGCAAACACAATGCCCTATTGTGACTGTGAACATAAACAGGTGTAAAATACGAATGCTAGTTGATACCGGCAGCCAGCTGTCTGTTCTTAACGCTGCATGGGTTCAACGCAACAAGAAATATTTTAAAAATACTGCAATTTTGCCCGTAAATAATTTAAATATTACAACAGCTACCAATAAAAAAGAAAGAGTTAAACAACAAGCATATGTAACTCTAACATATAAAAATCTAGAGTTAGAACACCCTATGATAATTATGCATAAATTGATTTATGATGGAATTTTAGGTATCGATATACTAAATACAATAAATGCTAAGATTAATATTAATGATAATATAATTATGTGTAATTATAAAAATGTTCAATATGAAGTAAACATGAACAGCGAGGAAGAAGAGTGCAAGGTAAGTGAAACACCTATTACTTTGTACAAGCCACAAATACAATATGGTCCAACTCGACATGTGAATGCGGTAGATGAAGGGATGACGGCACAGGAAGAAGAGAAACTGCACGAATTAATAGAAGAATATAGTGATGTATTTAGTGAAGGACCGACGCAGACGACAGTATACGAGCACTCTATAGTTGTGTCAGACCCTACAAAAGTCATTAGGAAGACATACCCTATCCCAATGCGATATGAGGAAGAGGTTGAACTCGAAATTCGGCGTATGATCAAAAGTGGAGTCATAGAGCGATCGAACAGCAACTTCCTGAATCCTCTAGTGGTAGTGAAGAAGAAAAATGGAGAGATACGTCTATGCCTTGACATGAGGGAGCTGAACAGCATTGTATTAAAGGAGTATGACTGTGCACCAACTGCGGACGAACTATTTACTAAGTGTGAAGGAGCAATGTATCTGACGAAGCTAGATTTACGCTCAA
This sequence comes from Magicicada septendecula, assembly GCA_034769895.1. NCBI lineage: Eukaryota > Metazoa > Arthropoda > Insecta > Hemiptera > Cicadidae > Magicicada > Magicicada septendecula. The sequence goes on along the minus strand of CM068371.1, from coordinate 61,266,774 downwards.
GTTTCTGGCAGATTCCAATTCGTGAAGAGAATAGAAAGTACACTGCTTTCCTGTATAAAAATAAATGCTACCAACACAGGGTAGTACCCTTCGGATTAAGCACGAGTTTAGCAGCCATCGTAAAGTGTCTAGAAAGAGCCCTAGGACCTGAAGTGGAACCCTATGCCATGATATTTGTAGATGATATCTTAGTTGTATCTAAAACATTAGATGAACATATAAAACATCTAAGCATGATATAAGTTTAGGCAAGCGAACATATCCCTTAACCTAGACAAATGTGAATTTATCAAAACCTCTATCCAATTCCTAGGTCACATTATTTCATCCTCTGGTATTCAACCCGATCCTATCAAAATTTCCAGCATAACTAATTTCCCTATACCCGGAAATCTCAAAGAGTTAAGAGCATTCTTAGGACTCACAGGATACTACAGAAGATTCTCACCGTTATATGCAAGATATACGCAACCGCTTCTAGAGCTGATGAAGAAAGAAAAAAAATGGAAGTGGGAGAAGAAACATCAAGATGCCTTTAACCAAGTGAAAGAGTTGTTCATCGAAAATATTATGTTACATCATCCTCAACGAGAAGGAAAATTCGTAATATACTCCGATGCTAGTGACTACGCAGTAGGAAGTGTACTGTATCAACAAGATACTATGGGAGAGCACCGAGTTATTGCCTACGCCAGTAGAGTCTTCAAAGGAGCTGAAAAACACTACTCCACATCAGAAAAAGAAATACTTGCTATAGTATACGCTCTTAAGCAATTCAGATATTATGTTTATGGTACTCATTTTGAGATACATACTGACCACCAAGCATTATCATTTTTATTAAAATGCAAAGTAACAAATGCCCGATTATTAAGATGGATTTTAGCCATTAGCGAATACTCATTTACCATTAAATACTGTAAAGGTAAAGACAATATTGTAGCGGACACACTAAGCCGATACATCAAAAAAGAATGTGAAGAAGTTTATGTGAGCGAAAAGAAAGAATACGATTGTTATCAATTAAATTCAAAGAGATTGTTATCAATTAAATTCAAAGAGAATGATGAAGTAAAACAAATGCTGAAAAACTTAGCACATCAACAAGATTTGGACGTGACGATAAGGGAGATGAAGAACCAAGAACAGCTACCAAATCATTATAAGGTACTACATGGAATTCTTTTCAGGTTAGTAAGACAAGACTGGAAGATAGTACTAACGAATGACATGCTACAAAAATTAATTCGACCAGCACATGAGAGTTTAGCACATGCTGCCGCTCTGAAATGTTATTTGGGTCTACGAGAAGATTTTACGATCAATAATATGTATCGAAAGATAAAGAAAGAAGTAAAGAAGTGTTATGAGTGTCAAACGGCGAAAGGGCCAACTTTACACACATATGTAGGAATGCAGAGTATACAGAAGGAAAACAAAGGAGAGCTAATTGCAGTGGATTTTCTGGAACCATTACCACGATCAAGTCGAGGTGTGAAGCACATATTGGTATGTATCGATGTGTTTTCCAAGGCAGTCCGACTGTACCCAATTCTGCGACCCACAACCAAAGTTGTTCTAAAGACACTACTGCAGAAATATATTCCGTTATATGGAAAAATGAAGAAGGTACTCAGTGATCAAGGTGTACAATTCCAAAGTGAAAAATGGGAGAGGACGTTAAGGGAAAATGGAATACAACCAGTACTCACATCCATAAGACATCCTCAAGGAAACCTTGCTGAGTGAGTTAACAAAGAATTAGGTAAATATTTACGAATATATTGCCATAATCAACACAATAAATGGGCAGAATATTTACCATTTCTTGAAAAAGCCATTAACGAAAATTATAGTGAAGCAACAGGATACACTCCAATGGAATTAGAAGAAGATAAGAAGCCAACCAGATTTTGGACTAAATATATAAACAAACCTAATAACCAAAATGTACCTGTACCAATAAGTGTGAAAATTGGATACGCAAGGCAACGGATAACAGAAAGGGGTAACAAGAGAGTAGAGAGATTTAATCTAACTCACAAGCTACAACAATTCAACGTGGGAGAAAGTATACTACTCAAAGCAAATCCAGTGGGAAAACGGAGTGATAATACGGCGAAGAAATTCTTCAGACTTTATAATGGACCGTATACATTAAGACAGCAAGTAGGACAGAACACTTTCATCGTACATGATGAGATACAGAAGAAAGAAATTGGTAAATTCCACGCAGCGTCATTTAGGAAGTTCTACACATGAAAACAGAGGTCAATGAAACCAGTAAAATCAGCTGTTTGTAAAGCCACCCTACTACAAGGTCGCGAGCAGTAAGCGTACGAAGAGGGGAGGTAAGACATTTGTTTACACTCCAATTAAGGGTGAAATGACGAATACTATTCTTTATTATTTGTTACATTTTTTTTGCAAATAATAATAATAAAAAAAAATAAATAAAAAAAAATTGTAATAAATGAATTTATTAAATTTTTTTTGTTACCAAGCAGAGGAATAATGCGACAGTACAAATAAGTGATGTACTGAGCATGGAATATAAAAATTTTAATTTACTTAATAAACTGTAAATAATTAATAATATATTAGAAATAAGCATGTCAAGCTTGGCTCAGACAAAAATATGAACAGGTGTTTTGACCTGAATCGACGTGCACACACACACAAATATAACTGAAAGTGTGTACACCAGTATTTTGCTAGTGTGTGTGAACGCAGGTCTCTGCAGGCGAGTTTGCCACCCCAAGATGAATAATTGCACAATTACTGTTTTTCCGTAATTATTCATAAACTAGAATTAAGAATTAAAATCCAAAAGCACCATAAAATGTAATAAAATTTACTAAATACTGTGTACGAAAACCACGCAAAAGTGACACACCGTACAAGTGCAATAGTGAAATAACTGTGTACAAATCGAAAGGGTTAAGTTGCAATGTCCAAAATTACAGTGAACATGTGTTGTAAAAATAGTTATAAGATAAGTATAAAAGTATACTTACAGGACTCTGCAATTCGCGGAAATATAAAAAATAGCGAATTTGACAAAGAGTGGGGGAACTGAAGCCAGAGACAGTTTCTAACATGTCGATTTCGTACCACTGCAGGGTGTCGACCAAGACATGGGTATAAATAGGACACGCAAGCTACAGTGGTTCTCTTTCTTGAATCATCCACGGTGCAGCGGGAGCTTATGCCCGTCAGCACGGCGTATTTATTTTTTTTTTATAAACAGTTTAAATTTGCCAGTTACGTACAAATACGAAACTAAGCTGTCAAGACAATCATTTTAATTAATAACAGCACTACTTAAGAAGATCCATTAATGATTCGACACTAGACAAGAGGAGAGTTCCAGAGAGAGATACGACGCTGGACAAGAGGAGAGTTCCAGAGAGAGATACGACGCTGGACAAGAGGAGAGTTGCAGAGAGAGAGACAGCCGACGCTGGACAAGAGGAGAGTTCCAGAGAGAGAGACAGCCGACGCTGGACAAGAGAAGAAGAGAGACAGCCGACGCTGGAGGCGAGACGAGGACGAATACCGATGGAACAAAAAATGATCGAGTATGATTGACGACAATAAGGTGATAGACAACTTATTCATATCTTAATCATACAAAGAATTCAAAGACAGTTAAAGACATTAATATTTTATTTAAAAATAAGAGCAATGTTTTTTGTATAGTAGAGTTAAAATCATAGATGTTTTAGAAATATGATTAACGTAACAAGAGCTCAAATTAATATGATATAAAATGATTACAAAACATTTAAATGAAAACAATTAGTATTTGAGAAAACAGTACTGAGAAACAATAACTATTAATATTTTGAGTACGTTACAATATAGAAAAAAAGGATTTAAATATTGATATTTTGAACATATTAATAGACTGAGTAGTCTGAAAATGAGATTTTTCTTTTATATAATAATTAGTAGCATAGAATATTTAGTCAGTAAGGATGTATATATCTTTAGCCTTACGGCATAATAACAAATAATAACTAATGTTTTAAAATCGAAGTCAGTGCCATGTGCACATATTTTTTTATAGTATCAAATAAATTTTAATTACCGTTTCAAGTTACATAGAGTTCTTATTGCAGATACACCTGACCCCCAATTTAAATGTTATATTGTTTAAAGAATTTGTCAATCTTGAATGTGAGATCGTTCACGCCTATTTATGTATATGTAACGTTGCATAAATTTGGTGCTCCAAGATCGTGGGGCTCCACAAATTTAAATTAATTTAAATTTGCAATTTATTATGTTGCAATATATATATAATATATATATATAACGTATATATATAACGTTATATATATAACGTCTCGCCGGTATCAATCGTTTTCTTACCTCTCCAATCGTGTATTTTAATTACGGGTTTATAATTAATTCAGCCCCAATGTTAGTTCGTCATTTTTGTAACGTAATCTTAAATAAGGGGTGACGTCCGTCTTTTGACAGTCTCGGAGCGGCCAGAGTACCTCTTAGCGATCGCCACTTATGAATTATAAATGTTAATGTTTAAATAAATCGGATTGTAATTTTACCCAAACAAAACAGAAATCGAGCGTGTGTGATTTGGTAGAGATTAAGGAAGTTGTTTCATCTTGTTTGGAAGAGAGAGTAAGTACAATTTGTTTACACCCAGAGTAGACAATTTCTTATTTTTTCAAATATTCGCCGTTCATAAGATCAGCTGATTTTGACATCAATCTCCAAATGTTAGGTTAACCAAACGACACTGTTCAGTAATACTCCCCTGGATGGATAGTCCTCTTCTTGGCTTACTAAAATCTACAACAACTACCCTCTACAATAAAGAATACACATTTTATTATTCAACATAAAATATTAAGGGTATTTATTTGTATAATATTGATTTCCTCTTCTTCCAATATACAAATATTACAATCGATCCTTCCAGTCACTAATACATTATATCGATTTAGTTAAGTAAACATGAAATTATCATAAAATCTGGTTTTTAATGACTTTACAATTTTATCTTTAATTAAACATCAATCAACATATAATTCGTTTTATTTATTTTCCCAGGATTAAGGGTAAGTTCTTTGTGTTATGAGATGGTCAGAAATGGATAATTATATACTACGCTTTACAGGATAAAAATAATCAATTTCGAATTTTTTTGTTTATTTTTGTAGTACGTAGTTCCGGATTTGTCCGCGAGAGTGCAGATTGTTTCTTTATTAGACACATGACAACATTTTTAGAAATTTCTGTACTGCAACACGATTTGATTTGAGGTTTTCTTGGTTAATTATTAAAAGAAATGTTTATATTATCTCTTTCCTCGAAGTTCTTACTTGCGTGAAGCGGTTTCTCGTGTGGTCGTTCTAGTTGTTTTGTAATTTCATTGAATGTCTATCAGATACAATCTCGTTAAAAACTCGAAGTGTGGTTTGGCTAGGCCAGATCTTGAAAAGGTTTCTATCACTTTGTTATTGGGTAAAGCAAGTTATATTTGATATCTAAAGGAGTTTGGACATAATGTGGATACTGTGCGTTAATTTTGTTATAATTTTGTACTGTTTCCAAACGTTTTAAAAGGTTTTTTAATACAATTTTGGTCTCATCACTTTTTTCAACCGGACGGTTTTCAATCTCTTTTTCGATTAAACAATATGTTGTTATTCTGTTACTCTTAGTAACACATAATTTCTATATCATTTTTTATTGGTGATTCTATTTACTTTTGAGTATATAGGCTGTTTCTAATTATTATAAATTTATTTCTGATTTATAGAAAAATAATTCTTTTTAATTTTGGTTTATTTTCCAATTTGATTTATATAACAGTTTTTCGTTTATTTTCTTATAACTTTAGATATAAGTCTTTAATATTATTAGTAACTTTAATTGAATTTATATATTATTTATTAATCTCTTATAGTATTCTTACACTGCACTATTTTCTTCTGCCATTTTCCTCATACAGTATTATTTTATTTTTTATCATCATCTTATATTTAACTCTTTTATTTTTTAACCCTGGGTTATCTTATATACAAACATAATTATTTTGTTAAATATAAAAATAAACATAGGTACTAAATTTTAGTTGCCTACACAATATAAATCATACAATAAATAAACAAATTACATAACTAGTTAGTAGCATCACAGTCTACTATTATAATCCATAATTCCTACATCTACAGCACAAGTCTGTAAGATGCTCCCTTCACATTCACTTATTTACGCACTGGGTACACTATAACTCACTTGTTACACTGTATATCACTTCAATATAGTTTATAATGTTTGGTGATATAACGTAATTTAGAGCTAGTTATAGTTTACCCATTTCTGACCTTTATGGTAGTATAATTAAGTTATCATTTACTGGGACTGGGTTATGTAACGTTACAATATATATATATATATATATATATATATATATATATATATATATATATTATGTTACAACACAAAAAGCCACCCCAATACCAGGGAAAAACTATGAATCAACTATATTAAACTAATGAAAATAAAATGACTATAACGAGACAAATGACTATGAACCAACCCAAGTGATTGACCCAATAAAAGAAAAGAAAATGAGAAGGTATATGAAAAAGGCACAAACAAATAATAAATGTAAATGATAAATATTAAAATAAAATAAAATAATATCAATTAAAGTACACTAACCAGAGAAATAGATATTAAATGTTATGAATAACTATATAATGATAAGTGAATCAGAACATGAAACTTGTTAACAGTATAACTAATAATGGTGAATAAAACAATAAAAAACACAGAAGTGAGAGATAGGTAGGGAGTGAAGGTGAGTAAGTGAGTAAAGAGAAATCAATATTAGGGAATAACCACTAGTAACACTCAAGTACAATAAAAAAGTGCAAAGTGCCAGTGTAAACCCAAGACAAATAGAAAACCCAACAGATAGGTATAGACACCTAAAACCAGTGATTAACACTAAAGTTTAATGGTGAAAAATACCAAAGAATAAGAATGTTATTGTTATTATAATTAAAAGTGATAGTAGGTTAGGAATACAGTGGTATTCAGGGTAAAAATCCCATAATGAATAAAAATGTTAGTGTTACAATGGTTAGGTAGAGAAAAATATATAGTAAAAGTTATAAGAAAAATATACTAAAGAATATAAGTGCAAAATAAGTAAAACATCTTATGTTCAAAGGGATAATTAGTAAGATAAAATAAATGGTGTTATAATGTTCTTCACCAAGATAGTTATATGTTCAACTAAGTTTATGAGAAGGAATATGGCTGAAAAAAGTAAACAGATCATAAACCTAATTTTTGTGTTATGTTTTATAAGTAATGATAGACAATGATAGACAAGTTATAAAAAATGGCAATACAGATAAGTAAGGAGATAAATTCTTACAAACATAATAATACAGGAAAAGAAATTAGAGAATAATAGACAGGCCATGATTTTGTAAAGTAATAAGAACATACAATTATTATAAAACAGCCCAAATTAACTCAAAAATAAACAAGTCATAAGTGACACCAAGCAAAACATATGTAAATATAAAATAATCTTTAATTTGTGTAAAATAAGAAGATATAGCCAATTACTACTTAGGCCTAGAAAATGCCTAACTGTATAAATCCAAAACAAACAAATTGTAAGAAATTAACTATTGTATTAGAAAATCCAGGGCAAGTAACTAGTTAAGTACAATTAGTGAATCATATTAAGATGTCAAAGTTAAATTAAAAACATAAAATAAGAAAGAAATGTAATTACATAACATTAACATTATTGTCAAAACTTTAATACTTTAATAACCCAGCTTTGTGGGATGTCAAAATGATCTTTGAAAGAAAATATAAACAGTTGTGATAATATCTCATACATACATAAAAAGACAGAAGAATAATAGTAACCAAAAGAGATCTAGTCATTTTGAATTAAAATTCAAATATTATAACAATGGACATAAGATAGGATCAGCCAATGAGAGACTGACAGTTGCCATAACAATGGAACGTTATTTATTAGAATTCCGTTAAAAATAGTTAGTTCATTATTGACGCTCAAGACAGATAGAAGCCAAACCATAGTCAACTCAATTTTAATTTAAAATAGTAAAAAACAAGTCGAAATCTAATAAAATGAAGACGCAAGTAGTCTGATGAAGAACTAGTCAATTCAACAGAGACCACAGACCAGATTTTCAATTTCTAAATTAATAATTTAATCCACCTTATCCAAAAAAGAAGCCAGACGTAATCCAAATCATAAATGATGGAAGATTGATGATCAAAAGGACCCAACCTAATTAGAACTGAGTAACTCTTCACCCGAATTCAACAGATTTGGTAAGTATATCTGAAATACCCGAATTTATGGAATACATTCTTATTAACTTTTTCTCACAACACAAATAACTCTCATTACGAACTGATCATCAAATTTCTTTCAAGGATTCATTGAAAAATAAAAAACTAAACTTGTATGAAACCAGAAAATAATCTGGGTATAAATTCCAAACTCTTAACACACACTTTTTAACACTTCACGAATGAATTGTAATTAAATCTAATAGTATATAAGTACCATCAATGTAAGGTAGTGTACTTATTATCATCTTATTAATATTTTTTCGTAACCAAAAGAACCCAGATTAAACGAATATTAAGAAATAAACACAAAATGACAGCATGTCCTAGTAACGTTTAATCAACTTTAGCCAACCTGAGAATAATTGTCTATTTATTGCCGGAGCAACTTTGTTTAATAACCATATATAATTTTGTATTTAATTGAATAACAGATAATTTCACGTTAATAAACTAGTACAGAGTTGTAACCACCGTTCTTTATTTCATTGTAAATTGCATTATAAGGTTTGTGTACTTTAGTGACGAGCAAAATTGACGGCAAGCGTTAGACGTCGGCAACACGGCGAACTACTTGCGAGATTCATACGCCCGCCTATTGCGAGGGTAATTCGAATCAGCCAATACCGTCTAGAACGACCGCTCGATTTTCATATTTTTTAATTGTTTTCTTAAACAATTTGGTGCCACCCGGGAATTAAAATTACATATTAAAGGACAGGTAAGGTTCACACTCGTGAGATATTGTACTGGTAAATTCGTGAGATCGCGATGGACATCGTCAGCATAACTAGAAGAAATAGTAAGTAAATAAACATAAAGTAATGACTACAATGTGTGGGGCTAACACACGATAAAACATATTTTCGAGAGCAAATAAAGATCATCGTATCGTTACTAATTGACGCAACAACGTGTGGCTTAAAAGAGGCATACAGAACATCTCGTTACAAATTGGTGACCAACTAGTGTGGCTAGAATTAAAGACTAGCAGCGGTTACGAGAAATTATGAAACACTCCATGATCACCAGGGGAAAATCTACGAAAAGGGCTGAAGACACCGACAAAGAAGAACAAAAAACAACACCGATTGAAGAAATGGAAATGATCGAAGAAATAATCAAAGAGGATGCCCAAGGGGACCAACCAGAAAACCCAATTCAAGACAGGGAGAAGGAACAACAGGAAGGTGACAAGGAAGAAGTTAGAGGAGACCCTAACATACTAAAATTAATGGAATTAATGAATAGTATGAATAAAAACTCAAAGAAAACGAATGAAAAAATAGACAAAATGAAGGAGAAAATAAATGAAACATTCGATAGGAGTTTCAGAAAGTTAAGTGAAACATTAGATAGGGGCTTCAGAAGAATAAGTGAGACAATAGATAGTGGTTTCACACAATTCAATGAAACACTAGACAGCACTTCTGAAGGTAATAAAGAAGACAAAAGTGTATTGTTACCTGAGAATAAAAATAACAAAAACAAAGAGAAAATTAAGCACTTAGAAACCAACCGTAGAGGAGTAAAGAAGAACCAAATAATTAAGAAGATTAAGAAAACAAAAGATATAGGAAAAATATATAAAAAGAAACTAATAAAAACACGAGAAGAATTGGAGATGATGAAGAATGGACTAATTAATGTGTTTAATTTACCAATTAACGACCATAGTGAATTAATGGATTATAAAGATTGTAGGAGAACTTTAAAAGAAATTATAGAAGGGGTTAACAACCAACCAGTGAGAAAAAATTTGAGAAAAGCAATACCTAAATGGAAAATGCCAAAATTAGAAAGGACTCACAACAAAACAGTGTGTAACAAATTAAGAAGGTCTCTAAAACACTTGAATACACCAGAAATAGAAATGCAGAATAAAAAATCAGTGATAACATTAATGAGGGAGGTACAATTAACCTCTTTGATTAATAAACAAAATAATCAAGTGATTGAGGCAGGCACTGATACTAATGAACGCATGGTATTAGAAGAATTGCTGTACGAGATAGCAGAGCCCATATCACGAGGACGGAAATAGTTCTACACACCAGAGTGATCTGAACAACAAGTGCAGAGGAAATGATGGACCATGGGTAAACTAGATACCACACACTGAAAAATGGGACTGAGTTTCAGAGTAATGACCAAGGAAACCAATGAAAAGGAAGGAGCATTAAATCCATTAAACCAATTAATAATAATCAAAAGAAAAAACATAAATGATATTTAAGAAATGACTAAATGACCAAGACAAAGTGAATGAGAAGAGCTATCAAACCATAATAAATAAGTTTACGTATTATCCAAAGTAAATGTTGACAATCAGACATTTGAAGGAGAAAAGGAGAAAATCGCCAAGGTGTATTATATATTGAAGGAGAGAAAGGACCTGGAAGAGATAATCAATGAGATCGTACAACAGCAGAAACAAGATACCAAATTAGCAAACATACGAAGGAGAGTGATGGAATCAGAAGAAATTATTAACAGATTTTATTGCATACATAAGGATGTGTTATTCATTAAAACCAAAAGGAATCATGGAAATTGGAAGCTAGTAGTTCCAACATCTCTAGAAAATAAATTAATTAAGGACTACCATGTCAGATACGGACACATGGTAACTTTAAAAATAGTCAAAGCTTTGGAAGAAGAAATGTTTATTAAAAGTATCACACGAAAAGTGATTAAAAATATCAAAACATGCACTATATGCCAAATGGTTAAAACCAATAATGAGAGAAAGGATGGAATGATGATACCCATCACATCAAATAATAAACTTTAAAAAGTGTTTCTTGATATATATGGACCATCCCACGTAGCAGAGGGAGGCATAGATTCAAGTTCATTGTAATTCTATTTGACCATTAACCCAAATTATACGCTATAAACAGAGCAACCACAAAGAAAATCTTGGAAATAATAATAAAACAAATACTTACCTGAAGTTGGAAAACCATATACAATAATAACCGATCATGGAACACAGTTTAAAGGAAAAAGGTGGAGAGAGAAATTATTGGAATTAAATGTAGAAACATACAAAACGTCCGTATACCACCCAAGCAGTAATCCCGCTGAAAGAGTATTGAAAGAGGTGGGACGCATTTTGAGAACATACTGTCATGATAAACAGAGAGAATGGCAAAAATATTTAATATCAACAGAAGAATTTTTGAACATAAGTTACCACCATTTCATTGAAAACACCCCATATTCTATGATGTTTGGAAGAAAGCCACATCGAGAGATACAGGATTTGATAGACTTTTCAACCAACCCAGAAGACCCGTGTGAAGAAAATAAATACTACAACAGAATCATGGAGAAGATAGAAAAACAAAAAAACAAATATTCACAGAACCCGACAAAAGTAATTAACTATCACTTAGGAGAAAAAGTCTTAATAAAATATCGTGAACTGCCTAGTACATTCGAAGGTATAGCCAAGAAACTATTATTTTTATACGTAGGACCTTATGTCATAACAAAAGACAATGGCAACAATACGTATGAAGTAAGCAATCCAATAACTAAAAAGATCAAAGGAGTATATAACCAAGTTTCCATCAAGAAGTTCTATGAGGAAGGATGAACAAACAAAATAAAAAATAAACTACAAAATTCAAAACAATATGTAAGATCAACTTACACTACCATTTAAGAAACATAGGAGATAAGAGATAAAATAAAGGAATAAACTACAAAATTCCTAATTAGTAAGTACAACCAACTTACACTAATATTTAGAAAATAGGTGAGATAAAACAAAATAAACAAATAAAGTGAAAACAAGAATTAATAATACAAGAGAATTAGAAGGGAGATCAATTAAAATAAACAAAAATAGAACCAAGCAAGATCTGCCAAGACAAATACATAAAATTATAAAGAATATAGAATATTCAGAGAAAGTAAAAAGAACTGGTACAAGAAAAAAATATATAAAGCAAATATACAGCAAGTGGCTAAAGGAAAATAAGGGTAATCAACAAAGAAGAAGAAAAGAAAAGATGTCTAAAATAATTAAAATGATCACAAGAAGAAAAGAAAAACAAACTAATTAAAAGTTAGAAATAATGAAATTAACAAACAAATAAATAAAAACAATCAACTGTGTGAGTATATAACAGAATATAGCGAAGTTACAGCGGAAGGAAGAATAAGTAGAAAAAAGTTAAAATGATCTAAAGAACCATGAAGTGGACAATCCCCAAAGTATTATTAATGAAAGTCACAAGATGACAAAAAGGTATTTAAGATTGACTGAGAATAGGTCCAGCAATCAATTAACTGAGCAGAGATGATGTTCCTCTGGTTTCAGAAAAAAAGGTAGTAATGGATGAAACCAGCTACTAAAAGTTAGGGAAATTATATATATCAAGAAGAACGCACTAATGGAAATAAGTAAAAACAGATCTAAAAGATAACTAAATAAAAAGGAGTGGAACAAGTAAGAAGAGAAACAAGAAAGAGGAAATAAACAAGAAGAAAAAGGAAAAATTATATATAACTGATAATTTCATAAAAAACTATGCTAGTGTTTTACCAAAATGATCAATTTTGATGGAGAGGCATTATGTTACAACACAAAAGCCACCCCAATACCAGGGAAAAACTATGAATCAACTATATTAAACTAATGAAAATAAAATGACAATGACGAGACAAATGACTATGACCCAACCCAAGTGATTGACCCAATAAAAGAAAAGAAAATGAGAAGGTATATGAAAAAGGCACAAACAAATAATGAATGTAAATGATAAATATTAAAATCAAATAAAATAATATCAATTAAAGTACACTAACCAGAGAAATAGATATTAAATGTTATGAATAACTATATAATGATAAGTGAATCAGAACATGAAACTTGTTAACAGTATAACTAATAATGGTGAATAAAACAATAAAAAACCCAGAAGTGAGAGATATGTAGGGAGTGAAGGTGAGTAAGTGAGTAAAGAGAAATCAATATTAGGGAATAACCACTAGTAACACTCAAGTACAATAAAAAAGTGCAAAGTGCCAGTGTAAACCCAAGACAAATAGAAAACCCAACAGATAGGTATAGACACCTAAAACCAGTGATTAACACTAAAGTTTAATGGTGAAAAATACCAAAGAATAAGAATGTTATTGTTATTATAATTAAAAGTGATAGTAGGTTAGGAATACAGTGGTATTCAGGGTAAAAATCCCATAATGAATAAAAATGTTAGTGTTACAATGGTTAGGTAGAGAAAAAACATATAGTAAAAGTTAGAAGAAAAATATACTAAAGAATATAAGTGCAAAATAAGTAAACAGACCATAAACCTAATTTTTGTAAATATCACTATTGTTTGACGACTCGGAACACTAAGTTTTTTATAAGTAAAATCGTAAAAATTTACCTTACAGCCTAAACCGGCTTTCACCTTTAGAAGGCGTCATCAGAGGCTGCCGTAGGTAGAGCTGTCCGTTTTGTTGTTGGCGACGGGATAGTTTGTCGAAAGATCGATGCTGTGTGTGTGTGTGTGTGTGTGTGTGTGTGTGTGGTGAGATGTGTTCGAATAATGCGTGTGATTTGAATTGTATCTGTTCGTTTAGGATGTCGTTTTTATTTGTTTTTGTGTGTTTGTATATTTCTAATTGTTCTAGAGTGTCAGTTTTCAGCCTTTTGTGTGTACGTGTAGAATGTTCTGTTATTGTCGATGTTTTTATATGTGTGGTTTGCTTCAATGAGGTGGTTTGCAAAGGTGGATTCTGTAGTGGTGTGGAGTGCCTTTGTGTGTTCAATATATCTCTGTTTGAAGCTACGTCCTGTCTGGCCTATGTAGAATTTATTGCAATTTGAGCAATTTAGCTTGTATACACCGGGTAGATCGAATTCGTTTTGTGTTTTGTGCATGCGTTTTGATAGTGTGTGTTCTGTTTTGTTAGTAGTTTTGTAAGCGATTCTGTATCCTGCTTTTTTGTGTTATGTTTTATAAGTAATAGTAAATGATAGACAAGTTATAAAAAATGGCAATATAGATAAGTAAGGAGATAAATTCTTACAAACATAATAATACAGGAAAAGAAATTAGAGAATAATAGATAGGCCATGATTTTGTAAAATAATAAGAACATACAATTATTATAAAACAGCCCAAATTAATTCAAAAATAAACAAGTCATACGTGACACCAAGCAAAACATATGTAAATATAAAATAATCTTTAATTTGTGTAAAATAAGAAGATATAGCCAATTACTACTTAGGCCTAGAAAATGCCTAACTGTATAAATCCAAAATAAACAAATTGTAAGAAATTAACTATTGTATTAGAAAATCCAGGGCAAGTAACTAGTTATGTACAATTAGTGAATCATATTAAGATGTCAAAGTTAAATTAAAAACATAAAATAAGAAAGAAATGTAATTACATAACATTAACATTATTGTCAAAACTTTAATAACCCAGCTTTGTGGGATGTCGAAATGATCTTTGAAAGAAAATATAAACAGTTGTGATAATATCTCATACATACATAAAAAGACAGAAGAATAATAGTAACCAAAAGAGATCTAGTCATTTTGAATTAAAATTCAAATATTATAACAATGGACATAAGATAGGATCAGCCAATGAGAGACTGACAGTTGCCATAACAACGGAACTTTATTTATTAGAATTCCGTTAAAAATAGTTAGTTCATTATTGACGCTCAAGACAGATAGAAGCCAAACCATAGTCAACTCAATTTTAATTTAAAATAGTAAAAAACAAGTCGAAATCTAATAAAATGAAGACGCAAGTAGTCTGATGAAGAACTAGTCAATTCAACAGAGACCACAGACCAGATTTTAAATTTCTAAATTAATAATTTAATCCACCTTATCCGAAAAAGAAGCCAGACGTAATCCAAATCATAAATGACGGAAGAGTGATGATCAAAAGGACCCAACCTAATTAGAACTGAGTAACTCTTCACCCGAATTCAACAGATTTGGTAAGTATATCTGAAATACCTGAATTTATGGAATACATTCTTATTAACTTTTTCTCACAACACAAATAACTCTCATTACGAACTGATCATCAAATTTCTTTCAAGGATTCATTGAAAAATAAAAAACTAAACTTGTATGAAACCAGAAAATAACCTGGGTATAAATTCCAAACTCTTAACACACACTTTTTAACACTTCAGGAACGAATTGTAATTAAATCTAATAGTATACAAGTACCATCAATGTAAGGTAGTGTACTTATTATCATCTTATTAATATTTTTTCGTAACCAAAAGAACCCAGATTAAACGAATATTAAGAAAATAAACACAAAATGACAGCAACGTTTAATCAACTTTAGCCAAGCTGAGAATAATTGTCTATTTATTGCCGGAGCAACTTTGTTTAATAACCATATATAATTTTGTATTTAATTGAATAACAGATAATTTCACGTTAATAAACTAGTACAGAGTTGTAACCACCGTTCTTTATTTCATTGTAAATTGCATTACAATGTTTGTGTACTTTAGCGACGAGCGAAATTGACGGCAAGCGTTAGACGTCGGCAACACGGCGAACTACTAGCGAGATTCATACGCCCGCCTATTGCGAGGGTAATTCGAATCGGCCAATACCGTCTAGAACGACCGCTCGATTTTCATATTTTTAATTGTTTTCTTAAACAATTTGGCGCCACTCGGGAATTAAAATTACATATTAAAGGACAGGTAAGGTTCACACTCGCGAGATATTGTACTGGTAATTCGTGAGTTCGCGACGGACATCGTCCGCGTAACTAGAAGAAATAGTAAGTAAATAAACATAAAGTAACGACTACAACGTGTGGGGCTAACACACGATAAAACATATTTTCGAGAGCAAATAAACATCATCGTATCGTTACAAATTGACGCAACAACGTGTAGCTTAAAAGAGGCATACGGAACATCTCGTTACAATATATATATATTGCGACAACACAAATAACTTAACTATTGGCAATCGGCGACTTAACGCCGGGCCATAGCGGTCCCATTCTACCACCTTCCTGACATCTCTGCGTACGACGTGCTGGGTAGCGACGTGTATCAAGATGGGGAGATGATCGGACGATAGTTCCGTTAGCGCGGACACATGGACCGGACAGTCAATTCCTTGGATCACCGCTATGTCCAAGACATCGGGAGCCGCGTGGCGTTGTGAGGGGTAGAACGTAGGTTGGGTAGGCTTAATCACTGTTACCCTGCGGGAATCAGCAAACCTGCGTAAACGTTTCCCGTTTGGGGCAGTCAAGCGACTGTTCCAATCGCGATGTTTACAGTTCAGGTCGCCGGCCATGATGACCCTCCTGTGTGCATCGAACGCGACAGCTAGATCGGGGTGAAGGAGCTCTTTTTGCGGCGGTTTATACGCCGCGACCATCAGTACACCGCCTAGAGTGTTTAACATCTCCACAGCGGTGCCTTCGAGGTGAGTCATTGCAGGCAAGACGACTCGGTGATGCTCGAGATTGAGCCTCACCGCGACGGCAGTACCGCCACCAGCAGTGCACGGTCTGTCGTTTCGATAGCACAAATAGTTGGCCAGTCGGAACCGATTCGCAGGGGTCAAGTGGGTCTCATTAAGAAGTACTACATCGGGTTTGAGTCGGGCCAGTAATTCTTGGAGTTCCTGGATCTTGTTGGGCAACCCGTTGGCGTTCCAGGAAAGAATTGAGAGATCTCGTTTGAGGACCCGACTCATAGAAAACCTACACAAGTGGCGGCTTCCACCAAGAGCATGAATCTCTCGGTTGTATCAGCAGTCTCCAAGCGGGAGCGGATGGACCTGAAGGTCTGGGCAACTTTGCGGAGGTCAAATTCCGCAAGGAAGTCTTTGACGACCTGGTAGTCGTCTGGTTCGGTTTTTGAGGCAGAGTGCCCGGAGACTGTATGCGCATAAGAGCGCCGAGGCTTATCAATCGGGGGATTGGTGGAAGCCAGGGGTTTCTTAGGGCCAGGTGTAGCGCCTCTAGCGGAGGTGCTAGGAAGAGGGACAGATGCGAGTGCGTCGGTCTTCGCGCGCTGTGCAGGCTGTCTGGACTGTGCGGCCGGGTTGGCAGGAGCCCGGGAACGAGCGTCACGGGGCTTACGAGGCCGCTTCTTTTTGCCTGCGTTAGGAAACCGCGGGGGCAGGAGGTCAGACGAGGCTGATAAAGCAGGGTCAGGATTCTCCGGTGTTGGGGAGGGTTGAGTTGTCTCAGGCCCCACAACCGAGATGTTTGTTAAAGGCTGGTCTGTCTCACTTTGTTTAGATGCCGCGAGGTTACGGCGCTTTTTCGCCTGAGTTGGGATAGGGGCCTGGGAAGGAGCCTAAGTTGGAGATGCCTGTACCACAGATGTCTGCTTCCGGCCTTTGCTGCGTTTTCGTTGCTTATTAGCAACTGCGGCGAAGGGCCTGGCTGCTCGGTTGTAGGTCTTGAACCAACTTCCGGATGCCTCGGTGGTGGCAGGCGCCCTTTCGGCTTTCGCCGCTCGAGCTCCCGCTGAAACACCGGACATGCCCGGTAGTTGGCGGGGTGAAGTAGAGGGATAATGGTGGTTCTGGCTCACAAAGGAATGCCGCCTTTCTTAAAAAACAATAAAAAACGATAAAAAACATGATCTAAGAGATGACGCCGCCACCGCTGGACCCGCAGCATCCCAATGGACCACAGCACCGCGAATTTCCGCGAATAAATTTTTTTATTTTTTTTATTTGGTTTTTTATTTTTTTAATTAAATTGATTTGCATATCAAGGGGGTGGGATGAGGTCCAATGGACCACCAGCATCCGTGAATATAATTTTTTATTTTTTTAATAAAGCTGATTTGCATATCAGGGGGTGGTGGTGGGTGGGAGGTTTTTTTTATTTCATATCAGTGGGTGGTGGTGGGTGGGAGGTTCCAACTCGATGCATTATAGTGTATATTAAAATATATGATCAGGTGTACCAACCTTTGCATGAGTTCAAATTTGTCGTGTGTTATAATGTATATTAAATCTATATGATCAGGTGTACCAACCTTTGTATTATTATTATAGTGTACAGATATTTTATATGAGCAGGTTTGTCAACATTTTCTGTGGCGGGGGGGAGGGAAATTCAAATATGTGTTATATAGTGTATATATTAAAATATATGCTCAGGGTTGCCAATCTTACATTATTGTGTATAGAGCAGATCTGCCAACATTTTTTTCTCTTCTGTGGTGGGAAATTCAAACTATATGATCATGATTGTTACTCTCTCTCTCTCTCTCTCTCTCTCTCTCTCCCTCTCTCTCTCTCTTTCTCACATTTGAATGTAAGTAAAACTATCTCTCTCTCTCTCTCTCTCTCACTCTCTCTTGTTGTCAAACGTTATGTTCAAACCGTTTCTCCTCTCTCTCTCTCTCTCTCTCTCTCTCTCTCTCTCTCTCTCTCTCTCTCTCTCTCTCTCTCTCTCTCTCTCTCTCTCTCTCTCTCTCTCTCTCTCTCTCTCTCTCTCACTGTGTACATTGAGTAGAGTAGTCGGTGTGATGAGTAAATAATTTTAGCTCTCTCTCTCTCTCTCTCTCTCACTCGTTGTGTATGTCTCTCTCTCTCGTTATCAAACGTTATGTTCAAACCGTTTCTCCTCTCTGTGGTCATTACCGCGCATGTATATGAAATTAGAAAGTTTATATTTATTCGACAAATATTAACGCCCTCTCGTTCTCTCTCTCTCTCTCTCTCTCTCTCTCTCTCTCTCTCTCTCTCTCTCTCTCTCTCTCTCTCTATCTCTCTCTCTCTCTCTCTCTCTCTCTTCCTCACTCGTTTCAACTGTGCAAGGTTTCATACCGTTTCTCCTCTCTCTCTCTTACCGTGTACATTGAGTAGTCGGTGTGATGAGTAAATAATTTTAGCTCTCTCTCTCTCTCTCGTTGTCAAAACGCCGTCTTCATTTTTCAATGTATTAATTAATTAATTAATAGTTTTATAATGCAGTCAGTGTGATTGATCCTTGTTAGAAATATATATATTTGACAAATATTAACTATGTATGTGTGTTGTTGTCAATGAATTACTTACCTGTGTGTGTGCTGTTACAGATGACAAATCCATACGTTAACGGCTTAGGTTTCATACCGTTTCTCCTCTCTCCCTTACCGTGTACATTGAGTAGTCGGTGTAATGAGTAAATAATTTTAGCTCTCTCTCTCTCTCTCTCTCACTCGTTGTCAAAACGCCGTCTTCATTTTTCAATGTATTAATTAATAGTTTTATAATGCAGTCAAATAATTTGTGCCGGTGTAAATCCGGCTATCGAAGGTTTTAGAAAAAATTTTTAAATCGTAAAATAACGCGAATGCGAGGGTGCTGAGGCGACCCTTGTACTGCGATCTAAATGGACGGTTGCGCGCGCAACTCGTAGTGTGGGGTCGCTTTTCTCTGCTGCTGACGGCAGTTGAACTCACCGCCCGCTACGAAATACATTGGCCTCTCTCTTCGAACAATTACGGCGTAGTTTTCTGCATCCTCATGGCTGGCTGAAGCGTAAACGACTCCCGGTAAGAATTGCATTATTTTATGTCTTTATAAGTAATTCATATTAAATGGATGATTAATAACTAGGTGTATGCAACCGTATATAAACACGTAATTATGTGTGTGCGACCCAACAGTTTTTATATTAAGAGAAAACTCATTGTTCAGTAATTTACTTAATGCTCAGTATATAGCCCATGTTCCTTTTATTATTACTGTAATAGTGTGAGAGGTATTGTAATTGTCATTGTCATGATAAGGGTGTAGAATGTTAAAGTTAATGACTAAATGTTAGTGCGTAGTCAGTTCGTCAACTATGTCCATTCATGCAGCAGACTGTCGGGGAGCTCTTTAATTAACTTTACAGTAGAGAATTATTTGTGAGAACTTCCCTAGATGAAATTTTATTAATGTTAAAACATTCTTAATGCTGTGAGTGCCTTGCAGTTGAATTTTTTGGTCAAATAATGATTATTGCTCACCACGTGGCGCATAACCTGTTAATTTATGTTGAAGCATGTAGATCTGGTGCTGATGACTTTTATATTACGCCACTTTTGATATACTCGTTTCATTATTAAAATTTATTTATTCCATGGCTGACTTTCTACCCTTTAAGCTGGTTGCAAAGACTTAATTAATGAATCTTGTGCATTTATTGAGAGTTGGTTGAAGGCCCGTTCTGAGGTTAATTACCTGAACTTGGGTGTACATTTTTGGTGACATTTCTCTAATTTATATGAATTAACAGGGTTCTTGATTAAGCCGGAGATTTGGCTTGCTGATTGCCGTACATCTGCATCAGTCATGGACCATTAGACGATCCTGTCCGGAGAGGGAGCTGGTGTCCAGTTCACGATGTAGCACTTAGCAGTATTAAGGTGATATGCACTCTTTATTTTTCTTTTGGGGCCGGGCCGGCAGTGCGCCTGTTTTACAGTAATATTCATTGGAATCCATGTGACCACGTGTCCAGACTGTCTGCTATAAATGAGAGCAGCTGATCATCATGAGTGAATTTCAGAAACACTTTTAATAACTGAATTACCTAACACTATGTGCACTGCTTGTAATATATTGTGTGCTGCACTGGGGGAGCGTGCCAGAGATATTTGTTCACGTAGATATTTTACAGTTTACACATAGTTATTATATTACTCTTTACACATTTTATAGAACATGTTATGGGCTCTGTTCCGGCTGGAACAGAAATGAGTATATATTAAATTAACCTTGGGTTTAACATTTAAGGGCTGGGGGTTTTCTTTGTTTTTTTTTGGCCGTTTTCTGGAGTTTAAAAAGGGAACTTAGTTTTGTCTGACACATGTTTGTGCAGCCTGAGGCAGGTTAGATTCCTGTCAAATTTTGTCAACCACATGCTGGCGCGCCTCCACAGCTGTTAGGGCACAACCGTTTTATTGTACTTTCATTTCAATTATATTTATATAGCCAGTCGGGTTTTAATAGAAAATAATTTGCACATTTTTCTGGGCATATACTAGTTAATTTTGTACCTCAGAAAAGTCTAGACTGATTGTTTTTCTTTTACTTGTAAAACATATAATGATCAACCTTATCCACTTGTAGCATATACTGATTTATTTTTTTTAACTGTAAAAAAAATACTGATTAATATTTTTTTAACTATAGAACATATAATGATTAATTTTTTTACTTGTAAAACATATACTGTTTGATTCCTTTTTCAAAATTTTGTAAAGCATCGACTGATTAATTTTCCGACTGTTAGAGTATATACTGATTTATTAAATCCTTTGGAATTTGTGAAGCAGATTAACCGTTTAGAATTGTATAACAACTGTTTAAAATCAGGTGATGTAGTTTCCGTAAAATTTAATTAATGCTGTGAAAGGAACTTAAGGTTCATACGCTCATGATGGGTCATTGATCAAGGGAATGCTATACATATGGGCGGTCCGGTCTTACTTATGCGTTATGAGTAATTATGATCCTTTTGGAGTTTTGGCTTTAAGTAATTCTACAGAAACGGGTTGTTGATGGGCGAACATTTTGTTACTGCTGGGTTCTGAGTATCGTAGTTACACTGCCGGCAAGACGGGTGCATACCAGGGGCATTCGTGTTAGAATTAATGTAATTGTGAGTCTATGTGCCTTATGTTTCTGTGTGTGTTGTTATGTTTGTCCGTGTCTAGCTAGTCACAAGATGGGGGAGGACTTTATATTTATATATATATATTTATTGAATATTATACACACTCGTTATGATATACACTGTCTGATATATGTTGTCTTTATGATATGATATGATATGACATGTTCTCGTTATGATATGATATATGTTGTCCTTAATACTGTTAAGGCAGGGCTTAAGTTATTTGTGATATTTATGATTCATGGGGGGGGGGGAATAATCATGTGATAGAGTTGCCTACATGTATTAATATTGGCCTACAATAAAAATCGTTATTGTTATATTACAGCTGAGTTTCATTGCAAGTCCCGTCATACTGGACCCGGCACAATTTTTGCTTCTCTAGGCTCCGGCCTAGTCCTTGTGGCTTCTCTTTCAAAAAAAGATATTAAAATCAAAGAAGTTGTTTTATGCTTTTAAAAATACATAAAAGGAAAGAGGGGTCACAAATGGTACCGCAGAGCGTGGTTTATAAAGTCTGCTACCACAAATGGTAGCAGTGAGCGTGGTTCATTCTAGGCTTGAACCTTGGGTCCTGGTGTGTGACGGGGCTTGCAAACTCGGAAATATTAAGGCGATTGTTATGACATTGTTTCGTAGGTATATGCCCATGTAGGCTAGTTGTAAGTTGTATAACTTGTGAGTCGGGTCGCACCACTGAGGCGGTTATGTGTGTTTGAAAAATTTGATAGCTTGTACGGCCGGGGAGTCTCAAGTGTGGCCTGGATGATGGAATGTTGATTCGGGGTCGGAGTTTAACGTGTGAAATTGGCGGATGCGGTATGGCCCGATCGGAAGTCGGTACCGACACCGACTTGGGTCCGGTTGATGTTGAGGTATTAATTCCCGGATTATGACTTTCAATTGTTAGTTGATTGTTGTGAGTTATGTGTTGGTACGGCGTGTGTGTCGAATTGCTGTTTGATGTTATGTGTGTTTAGTATTGTTGCTTGTCACTTGTCTCCTTCTGTCGTGGATGTGAATGGTTCAGAATAGGCCAGGTCTCCGCAGCGCTAGAGAACCCGGGGGTCTACTCAAAGGAAGGACAGTACTTGAGTTTTTCCGATTTTTGTTAATGTGTTTTTGTAGGTTATGTTGTGTTAGGTGTTTAGTGGGGATTTGTTTTATGATTGTTTGTTTTGAATTGTGCAATTCTGGTGGCGGTATGCTATCAGGAATTGCCCCACCCTCTTACAGGCGTTCTCCAGAAATTTCCGGTGGTGAATGGATTTGATGAGGACCAGCTGCTGGTTTTCTTGGACCTGGTCCTGCAGGTGGCAGATTTCCCGGGGGTGTCCGATGGGGAGGTCTTGTCTCTTATATACCCATATTGCCGGAGTACGTTGGCTGATCTGGTCACCAAGGCTCTGCGTCGGGGTGACAGTGTTGATGCTTTCCATGGGGAGGTGTTGAACTTCTTCCTACCCATTCGACGACGTGTGACGATTTTAAATATATCGAAAATCGCACAAATTAAAATTTTTAATTTTAATAAGTAAGAGTATCATACACCCTTACCTATACCCAGATTCCTGAATCAACTTGAAACTTTCCAGTACCAACACGCCAAGAAAGGTATTAAGTAAAGAATAATAATAATAATTACTTTAATTATTAAAAATGCGACTATATAAATAAAGAAATCCCTAAGTCATAATAAAGTAAACATAAAGTATTTACATTCTAATTAATGAATAATTAATAATATATAAAGTACGAACTATTTTCTTAGTGCGTAAATACACACCCGCTTACTGAGCCCTCGCCCCTAAACTATACGCGCATTCGCCAGTAGAACTTCGCCATGACAAGATGTGAGTTTTGGTGTTGTGTACATACACGTAAGTGTATGTCCTTAAAAGTATATCCAGCGTGAGATGGTTTTATTGTGAATAATATAGTGTGTAGAGTTAGTGAGAATAAATACAGAAAGAAAAAGGTAGCCAACACATCTCTTTTTTTAAAATATAAAATGTAAGTGTAAGATAGGTAACTACTAGACTTTAGTACTGCAAAGTGAGAACTATAAATAATTAAAATAAAAAAATGTGAACTACAAAAGTCTGGACCAAGGAAAGTGAAACTACAACAGTTGGAACTTCAAGTAAACAACCGATCTTCGAGAGCAGAAATAATCAACCCGATGTAGATTCACCAGGAACAACGTACTCCACCCTTAGAAGACGACAGGAGATGCCCCAAGGATACAACAACAACCTCATATGAAATTCAGGTGATATCAAACCAACTTTTGTAAATTTCGCCTTAATAAAAGAAGTAACAAAGAACTTTAAAGAACTTTAGCAATGTAAAGAACAAATTATCAGATTTGTAAATTTTGTAATTTTGTAATGAAGTAATAGTAACCGCAATGTATAGATAAATGTAAGATAATAATGTAGAGTATCACCAATATTATTCTTCCAATAATATGGTTGAAGTTTTGATAAATTAACTATTTCGAGAAAGTTGAGACCCGGATCCGTGGTATTAAAACTAACATCTATATGAATAAATTTTGAGATAAAACGAATAATATACTTAAGATCTTTGAAGCAGTAAAAGCAGAATTTACTAAAATAACTTTTCTTTAAAATCAAGCATAGTATTTGAATAGCAATAAAGAGATGTTTTCGCTAACACCTAGTGAGTGAATAAATTTATGCAAACCTTGTCAATTTCCTATATCATAATTGTTTTGTAATTTGTTGGTAAGTATTTTTACTAACAACGGCAGCTAGTTTGATTAACTGGTAAAGAATTGAACTAGTTCCCGACTTTTGCGTTGTCTTAACAAGGGAGACGGCACAAAAATTGCGCCACTCTGCTATTGTAAAAATAATTTACTTTGCTATAAAAAAAAAAAAAAAATATTAATTAATTGTTTACAGAGTGTCACATACAGAAAATTGCGCCACATAATTATGTTGCTGCGGTTGTGTCATTTTATAATTCGTTAACGATAACTAGGACAAACATAAATTTATTCACTCAGAAATAAACAAAAAATAAATGAGTAAAATTTTAATTATATTATAATAATATTGGTATCGCTAGTTTGCCGTATTAAGCAAGTCATAGCTGGTAAGTATTCAATTCCAAACCAGTCGGTTCATGTTAAATACGTGTTGAGGAATGTAAACTCTCCCCTTTGTAAACACCCCTCTCATTCATAACCCCTCCTCCCCATAAGAAAACAAAACCATATTAGACAAGCTCTTTCCTGTTTTGTATTGTCCTGAATTACCACCCTATGCAACTAGACGAACACCCCAAAACAGCTGACTCTTTGTGCTGTTGTTAAAGCAATGAACTTTCCGTATATGAAATTTCTCTCTACTAAAATGGTATTATCGTTTTGTTTTGATTAATTATATATGTCAATACTGAGAATTGAATTGTTGTGAGATAAGTTATGTTGATTAATTAATATAAGATTTCAAATGCAATAAGATATAGATATGTGTGTTTAAATAAATTCAAGGTTATAAGTGTTTGAAATAAAATAAATAATAAGTACTTTAAATAAAAAGGTTTAATAATAGCTTGAATAAAAATAACATGTAATAAAAGTGTAAAGTGTAGGAGTAAAATGAGTAAAGAGAAAATAATAATAAAAGTATATTTGAGTCGTGTAAATGCCCGGTCGTGGCCTGCTTCAAAATAATTCCCCCAGCTTGACAGTAATAGAGACAAACTTGTTCGTGCAGTAAATATTGTAGTAAGCCACCCCTATTGTCTTGAATTGATACCGAAGTAAACAATGGTAAACCTCCCTAGCGTATAATACAATGTGTCCAGTGTTTGACCCCTCTTAGATTGTAACTGCTCATTGTTTAAATGTAAATAAAGATTCCCGCTTTGTGAAATTCCGCGTATCTCAGTAGAATAAGAAATTAGTGTTAAGATAGGATCTAAGGTTGAGTATGGGATCAACTTTAGATTACTGTAGTAGAATTAAGAGATATAGGGATCAAGACGTAACACAGTCACAATGGCGCCGCACTGAATAATTCTTTACAAGGGATAAAGAAAGCGCAGAAAGCTAACCAATATAGTTAGAGTATGCAAGGTAATCAGTCGGGCCACTATATTGTGAAGTTACGGGAAACTAAGAGTAACAAATAGATTAATAGATAAGTAATATCTATTTATATGTAAATAATATTAAGGTAAATGTTAAGAAACGAGAGAAAGGGAATTTCACAAAAGAAAAAATATAATTATGTTTATTAGATTTTCTATTATTCCACCCCCCCGTTTTTCATAGTTAAGTGCAGGAGGATGTGACGATTTTAAATATATCGAAAATCGCACAAATTAAAATTTTTAATTTTAATAAGTAAGAGTATCATACACCCTTACCTATACCCAGATTCCTGAATCAACTTGAAACTTTCCAGTACCAACACGCCAAGAAAGGTATTAGGTAAAGAATAATAATAATAATTACTTTAATTATTAAAAATGCGACTATATAAATAAAGAAATCCCTAAGTCATAATAAAGTAAACATAAAGTATTTACATTATAATTAATGAATAATTAATAATATATAAAGTACGAACTATTTTCTTAGTGCGTAAATACACACCCGCTTACTGAGCCCTCGCCCCTAAACTATACGCGCATTCGCCAGTAGAACTTCGCCATGACAAGATGTGAGTTTTGGTGTTGTGTACATACACGTAAGTGTATGTCCTTAAAAGTATATCCAGCGTGAGATGGTTTTATTGTGAATAATATAGTGTGTAGAGTTAGTGAGAATAAATACAGAAAGAAAAAGGTAGCCAACACATCTCTTTTTTTAAAATATAAAATGTAAGTGTAAGATAGGTAACTACTAGACTTTAGTACTGCAAAGTGAGAACTATAAATAATTAAAATAAAAAAATGTGAACTACAAAAGTCTGGACCAAGGAAAGTGAAACTACAACAGTTGGAACTTCAAGTAAACAACCGATCTTCGAGAGCAGAAATAATCAACCCGATGTAGATTCACCAGGAACAACGTACTCCACCCTTAGAAGACGACAGGAGATGCCCCAAGGATACAACAACAACCTCATATGAAATTCAGGTGATATCAAACCAACTTTTGTAAATTTCGCCTTAATAAAAGAAGTAACAAAGAACTTTAAAGAACTTTAGCAATGTAAAGAACAAATTATCAGCTTTGTAAATTTTGTAATTTTGTAATGAAGTAATAGTAACCGCAATGTATAGATAAATGTAAGATAATAATGTAGAGTATCACCAATATTATTCTTCCAATAATATGGTTGAAGTTTTGATAAATTAACTATTTCGAGAAAGTTGAGACCCGGATCCGTGGTATTAAAACTAACATCTATATGAATAAATTTTGAGATAAAACGAATAATATACTTAAGATCTTTGAAGCAGTAAAAGCAGAATTTACTAAAATAACTTTTCTTTAAAATCAAGCATAGTATTTGAATAGCAATAAAGAGATGTTTTCGCTAACACCTAGTGAGTGAATAAATTTATGCAAACCTTGTCAATTTCCTATATCATAATTGTTTTGTAATTTGTTGGTAAGTATTTTTACTAACAACGGCAGCTAGTTTGATTAACTGGTAAAGAATTGAACTAGTTCCCGACTTTTGCGTTGTCTTAACAAGGGAGACGGCACAGACGTGCCCAGCTTGAACTTGAAAAATTCTATCGCCTACAGGCCAACGGAGAGGCGTTAGGGGACTTCGTGCACGATATACGGAAAGCTGCCCGGGTGTTAAGGTTGGGGTTGCCCAAGACCGAAGTCATACAAGCGATTCTGGAAGGACTGCATCCCCAAGAGAGATCTCGATTGGTATCCGCGGACCGTCCATGTTGTTTTGCGGACCTTGAGCGACTGTGTGTGGTTTCAAGAACGGTCCAGGAGGTTGACGAGTCCCGGGGAAGAGATGCTACAGATATCCAATACTCCAGTGGTTCATCGGGAAGAGCCAAAAAGGACAAACATGGTGGTTGGAGGAGAACCCAAGAGACGCCTAGAAAGCCTGAATATTCCGGAAGTGATGGAGGCTACAAGGGGGTGGCAAGTGTGAAGACGGTAACAACAGCTACAGCACAGAAAACAAAGAAACATGAAATTAACAGGGGAAGAAGAAATTATGTTAGGGAACAAACATCGGCCAGCAGGGAGCCGGTAGTTAGGCGTCATTCTTGTTTGGAGAAAAAGGAAGCTTTGAAGGTTCCAGAGGAAGTACAAGTGCCTAAGAGAGTAGTGGATGAAGAAGGTGAAGCAGAAGAAGAAAAGCGGAATAACTTATGTGGATCAATACAAGTGGACAAGGCCACGTCAGTTAAGACGGAGTTGCAGGACTCGAAGAGGATGTCATGGTTGAATCCAGAGGCCGCAGAATTTGTTCCGGTATTTCCATCTCGGTTCGTGAGGGATCCAGATCCTGTAACATCACCATTGCCAGTCGAAATTAATTTAGTCATTGCACATGAACCTGGACAGCGGGATTCCAGGGTGGAAAATGTTGATGACGTTGGAGTTGCTGAGAGTGGTCAAGGAGTGGAATCGACAGAAGAGTCAGAAGAGCGGTCTGCAGATGCTGCGCAGGTGAGTATAGTTGTAGGTGTTAGGGAGACTGTAGAGTCTGAAGTTGCAGATGGACACAGGGCTGTCCGGGCTGCAAGTGTTTCTGAGGTTGTGGATGGACAAGGGGATGTCCATGCCGCAAATGAGGTAGAAGTTGAGGAGAAATTTGGTGGCAGCGTTGTAGAGTTTGTGAGTGAGAGTGATGTAGTGTGTGAAGATGTGCAGACGCCTTCTGTAAGTAGTGTGGAGGATTCCGAGGAACAGGAGGAAGTTTCAGGTGGACCAGGTGAGCAACTAGAGGAGGACGAGGATGTGCAGTGTTCAGATGGTGGTAGTGAAGGAGCTGGCGATGCGTGTGATGAAGAAATTGGTGAGGAGCTGAGGGAAGAGGAGGTTGAAGATGGATCAGAGGAGCAACGGGAAGATGCTGAGGAGGTGCAGTGTCGGGAGGTTGATTTGGATTATGTGGACGAAGAAGGGGAAATTGTACAAAAGGAAGAAATTGTAGCAGAGGAGTTAGACGATGAGCATAATCCAAAGCGGAGTGAAAGTAGTGAGGTAAGTTGCCTTGATTCTGATTCCGAAGAAACCAGTCAGTACAGCTCAACACGAGATAATTTCTTAGAGAGTGGTGTCCGAAAGGAGCGAATACCTAAAGTGCGTCATAGAAAGGTAAGAAGAAGAGGTTAACGGGTAGCGGGTAGATGTTCCCCACACTCCCAGTGGTGTTCATCTATTTCAGGGTTGCGCCCCTGCCCACGCGAGCCTTGGTTTCCTCCATTCATCCTTATTTTCGGAGGGAACCAGGTCCTTACCCTCAGTCCTAGCTATTGACCTTTAATGATCCTTGCCCCGTTTCATCTTCCCGATTTTCCTACCCCTGCCCTTAGTAAAAAAAAAAAAAAAAACCTATCGATAAGGAAGTAGAGAGAGACTTGCCGGAAGTCAATAGATTGTGGTCCTCGAGAGTGTCGTGGTCTTGGAGATCGTCAGTTTCCCCTGTTTTAAAAGTTAGATGGAGTGATGGTGTGCTGTTGTTGGTTGTTAATAGTTGTTGATGTTGATGTTGTTCATTATAGGGTCCGAGCCATGCCGCATTCTCCGGTTGTTTTCCTGGTGTTCTTTTGTTGAGAGAGAAAGTTGTGTAGTAGGTGCTGTAGAAAAGTAAACCCCCTTTAGTTATGGTGTATTCGAATGAGTAAATGATGGGATTAATGTTCGTGTGCCCTTGGTGCGGTCCTCTCTGTCTGGCTGAGCGGGGCCGTCCGCCCTTGTGTAGGGAAGTGGGCCAGCCATATGGCAAGGATGGAGATGCCTTGTGGGTGCATGTGGCTGGTCGGTCCAAGTGAGGGACGAGGAGTAGTACGGTCGCTCACATATCAAGGTGTGAGATGCCTTGTTGGGTCTGAGGACGAGTATGTGAGTGGGACCGGTGGGAGTAGGTGATGGTCACCGGAGAGGGTGACGTGTTGGGGCGGTCCCGTGGGGTTGGCGTGGCGGAGAGGGTCGCATGGGGATGGGTACTTTCCCGAGTTTCAGAGTGGGGCAACCGGGTTGCCCTTTTGGGGTGGGGGTGTGCCGGTGTAAATCCGGCTATTGAAGGTTTTAGAAAAAATTTTTTAAATCGTAAAATAACGCGAATGCGAGGGTGCTGAGGCGACCCTTGTACTGCGATCTAAATGGACGGTTGCGCGCGCAACTCGTAGTGTGGGGTCGCTTTTCTCTGCTGCTGACGGCAGTTGAACTCACCGCCCGCTACGAAATACATTGGCCTCTCTCTTCGAACAATTACGGCGTAGTTTTCTGCATCCTTATGGCTGGCTGAAGCGTAAACGACTCCCGGTAAGAATTGCATTATTTTATGTCTTTATAAGTAATTCATATTAAATGGATGATTAATAACTAGGTGTATGCAACCGTATATAAACACGTAATTATGTGTGTGCGACCCGACAGTTTTTATATTAAGAGAAAACTCATTGTTCAGTAATTTACTTAATGCTCAGTATATAGCCCATGTTCCTTTTATTATTACTGTAATAGTGTGAGAGGTATTGTAATTGTCATTGTCATGATAAGGGTGTAGAATGTTAAAGTTAATGACTAAATGTTAGTGCGTAGTCAGTTCGTCAACTATGTCCATTCATGCAGCAGACTGTCGGGGAGCTCTTTAATTAACTTTACAGTAGAGAATTATTTGTGAGAACTTCCCTAGATGAAATTTTATTAATGTTAAAACATTCTTAATGCTGTGAGTGCCTTGCAGTTGAATTTTTTGGTCAAATAATGATTATTGCTCACCACGTGGCGCATAACCTGTTAATTTATGTTGAAGCATGTAGATCTGGTGCTGATGACTTTTATATTACGCCACTTTTGATATACTCGTTTCATTATTAAAATTTATTTATTCCATGGCTGACTTTCTACCCTTTAAGCTGGTTGCAAAGACTTAATTAATGAATCTTGTGCATTTATTGAGAGTTGGTTGAAGGCCCGTTCTGAGGTTAATTACCTGAACTTGGGTGTACATTTTTGGTGACATTTCTCTAATTTATATGAATTAACAGGGTTCTTGATTAAGCCGGAGATTTGGCTTGCTGATTGCCGTACATCTGCATCAGTCATGGACCATTAGACGATCCTGTCCGGAGAGGGAGCTGGTGTCCAGTTCACGATGTAGCACTTAGCAGTATTAAGGTGATATGCACTCTTTATTTTTCTTTTGGGGCCGGGCCGGCAGTGCGCCTGTTTTACAGTAATATTCATTGGAATCCATGTGACCACGTGTCCAGACTGTCTGCTATAAATGAGAGCAGCTGATCATCATGAGTGAATTTCAGAAACATTTTTAATAACTGAATTACCTAACACTATGTGCACTGCTTGTAATTGTGTGCTGCACTGGGGGAGCGTGCCAGAGATATTTGTTCACGTAGATATTTTACAGTTTACACATAGTTATTATATTACTCTTTACACATTTTATAGAACATGTTATGGGCTCTGTTCCGGCTGGAACAGAAATGAGCATATATTAAATTAACCTTGGGTTTAACATTTAAGGGCTGGGGGTTTTCTTTGTTTTTTTTTGGCCGTTTTCTGGAGTTTAAAAAGGGAACTTAGTTTTGTCTGACACATGTTTGTGCAGCCTGAGGCAGGTTAGATTCCTGTCAAATTTTGTCAACCACATGCTGGCGCGCCTCCACAGCTGTTAGGGCACAACCGTTTTATTGTACTTTCATTTCAATTATATTTATATAGCCAGTCGGGTTTTAATAGAAAATAATTTGCACATTTTTCTGGGCATATACTAGTTAATTTTGTACCTCAGAAAAGTCTAGACTGATTGTTTTTCTTTTACTTGTAAAACATATAATGATCAACCTTATCCACTTGTAGCATATACTGATTTATTTTTTTTAACTGTAAAAAAAATACTGATTAATATTTTTTTAACTAAAGAACATATAATGATTAATTTTTTTACTTGTAAAACATATACTGTTTGATTCCTTTTTCAAAATTTTGTAAAGCATCGACTGATTAATTTTCCGACTGTTAGAGTATATACTGATTTATTAAATCCTTTGGAATTTGTGAAGCAGATTAACCGTTTAGAATTGTATAACAACTGTTTAAAATCAGGTGATGTAGTTTCCATAAAATTTAATTAATGCTGTGAAAGGAACTTAAGGTTCATACGCTCATGATGGGTCATTGATCAAGGGAATGCTATACATATGGGCGGTCCGGTCTTACTTATGCGTTATGAGTAATTATGATCCTTTTGGAGTTTTGGCTTTAAGTAATTCTACAGAAACGGGTTGTTGATGGGCGAACATTTTGTTACTGCTAGGTTCTGAGTATAGTAGTTACACTGCCGGCAAGACGGGTGCATACCAGGGGCATTCGTGTTAGAATTAATGTAATTGTGAGTCTATGTGCCTTATGTTTCTGTGTGTGTTGTTATGTTTGTCCGTGTCTAGCTAGTCACAAGATGGGGGAGGACTTTATATTTATATATATATATATATTTATTGAATATTATACACACTCGTTATGATATACACTGTCTGATATATGTTGTCTTCATGATATGATATGATATGACATGTTCTCGTTATGATATGATATATGTTGTCCTTAATACTGCTAAGGCAGGGCTTAAGTTATTTGTGATATTTATGATTCATGGGGGGGAATAACCATGTGATAGAGTTGCCTACATGTATTAATATTTGCCTACAATAAAAATCGTTATTGTTATATTACAGCTGAGTTTCATTGCAAGTCCCGTCATACTGGACCCGGCATAATTTTTGCTTCTCTAGGCTCCGGCCTAGTCCTAATTGACTTGTGGCTTCTCTTTCAAAAAAAGATATTAAAATCAAAGAAGTTGTTTTATACTTTTAAAAATACATAA
The DNA here is from genome assembly GCA_034769895.1 of Magicicada septendecula. Taxonomy (NCBI): domain Eukaryota; kingdom Metazoa; phylum Arthropoda; class Insecta; order Hemiptera; family Cicadidae; genus Magicicada; species Magicicada septendecula. Next base: position 61,233,689 of record CM068371.1, on the reverse strand, counting down.
AAGGAAAGAGGGGTCACAAATTTTAGCTCTCTCTCTCTCTCTCTCTCTCTCTCACTCGTTGTCAAAACGCCGTCTTCATTTTTCAATGTATTAAAAAATTAATTAATAGTTTTATAATGCAGTCAGTGTGATTACCGTTTCGAGTAGAAATCCAATCCTTGAAATGTTTGAAATTGTATGTATATATCACTGAATAATAATAATATAATCGTTCTAGTGTTAACGTTTGCTACAACAGTTCCTTCACAGGTAACAACGCAGTTTACAAAATAATTACACACATAGGTTCAGTGGTGTATAGCGAAATAAATTAAAATTATACACACATGAAAACGGTGGTTGAAATTCATACAAATCTTCTGTCTTGTTAGGGAGGTCTGTATATGATTTTAGAAATATATATATTTGGCAAATATTAACTATGTATGTGTGTTGTTGTCAATGAACTACTTACAGGTGTCTACTCTCTTTCTCGCTCGCTCGCAGACGTCAGAAGAAATTCCTACTTTATAATGTAATTACCTGTGTGTGTGCTGTGACAGATGACAAATCCATACGTTAACGGCTTAACAAACTCTCTCTCTCTCTCTCACACACACACACACACACACACACACACACACACACATACACATATTTAGCATGAACAGATGTGTCTTCGTTAGTAAAATGTACAAATCACATGACTTATGTGAACGTCGAAGGGTTCAAATAAAAATATGTAAAACAAAAACAAAAAATACAGAATATATGAATTGCTATATTTACACATTATTAAATCAACACCACTGTATAGAAAGATTAACTATGTGCACACACACACACACACACACAAGAAGTATTCACTAACTTAAGCCAAGGTCATTGATTCGGTGCGTCCTACTTTCTAATCCTTGATGGTAAAACCTAAGACAAAAAACATACAATCAGTAGTAATAATACAAAATCACTATTTTATTAATTTAAAATACTGTATGAAAGAGTGGTGTGTAATTTTCATCCAAAATATGTAAAACAAAACTACAGATTATATGATAAGTAAATTGTATGTATATATCACTGAATAATAATAATATAATCGTTCCTAGTGTTAACGTTTGCTGCAACAGGTAACGCAGTTTACAAATAATTACATATAGGTTCAGAGGTGTATAGTGAAATAAATTGTTCTCTAACTACAGCCACAATCGTTCAGTTTCATTAACATTTGAAAATTGATGGATTTGGTACTCGATATATTCTACTCTCACAGTATTTTCATTGATACATTTCAGAAACTGAGTACAGATTAAATCTACAATCACCCAGGCGGAATCATTAAGTTTTACAAAAGATCTTGTTGATCAGACGTATGAGAAATTATATTAATCCTTATGTAGCAAATACGCACGCATTCATAAAATACAGCACTCAGGTGTAGGGCAATTAATCCTTTTTGTATTGAACGTATTTAAGTAGGCCTACTCGTGATATCAGTAAATTCTGTCTAAACGTCATCTCAAATGTCTAGTACATAAACGTACCCGGTAATCGCTTCTTGAGTCGTAGTCATTATTAAACTCGACATAACTACTTGTGTTACGCGATTGATGTTCATGTTAAACGATTGATGACTCATGTAATAATACAGATTAACCTCGTATAATAATAATGACAGGACAGCGTATTTAGAACACTTAAAATTGGAAATCTACAAACACATCAAAAATATCTGTCAAACCCCTATCAAGCAAAAACCCCGTTCTTATCGAGAGACAACAGTAACTGACCTAAGCACATGTGCTTCATTAGGCAACAGACCAAAAAATCAAATAGACGACTATAAGCTCAATTTAAATAAAATCTGAATAGTCAATAAAATTATGTGTACTTATTAACATATGCAAATCTTTTACTTACCTCTTAAATGTTGTTGTTATACACACAATAGTCGATTGTACGATGAGTGTCTCATACAAATGAGAAATAGTGACATGTCGTCTTGTGTGTGTGTGTGTGTATATATATATATATATTGTAACGATACAATTAAGCCAAATCTCGTACCAGTGATAAAAAAGATAATTCTTAATATAAAAGTTACTTCATATGAAATAAAATGTATAAAAAATGATTAAAATGTAAATACTTTGACATGACGTACAACGATACTACCCAACCCAAGTGATTGAGCCAAAAAACACAAACATAAAGAAGGGAACCACGTAACATACTTATTAAAATGTAAATATTTTGACATGATTGAGCCAAAAAACATAAACATAAAGAAGGGAACCACGTAACATACTTATTAAAATGTAGATATTTTGACATGATTGAGCTGACAACCCAAACATACTTAAGAAAATGTGATTGACAAAACAATGATGGACATAGAACTAAAGGAGGACCAAACCAAGATGAAGAAAGAAGATGAAGATTATTAAAGAAGAAGAAGAGGAAGAATGAAGAGGAGACAGATAAAACCCAAGGGGAAACTAACACACATATAAAAAAGGGAAAGATTGTATGTTAAAGATAGAATACGGTCAATAAACCTTAAATAATTATAAATTAATGAAACCAATGTTATTATTATTATTGATTTAACATATGTAACCATTCTTAAGACAATACAATTATAAAGCAAAGTAGTATAGGAAGAGTACATTAACCCTGTCAGAAAGGTTAGATTCAACCAAAACACAACTAGCCTAATATTGTTTATAGTAAACATAATACTAGAACAAAATAGTGAGAAATGGTAGGAAAAAGTATAGGGGTTACCCATTAAATAACACTAATTACAAAACAGTGAACCAAAGTGAAGTGTTTTAGTGAAGTGTTAATGCCCTATAAAATAGTGAAGGTAAAACATTCAAATTAGAATGCTAAGGAAATAGACACTCTTTAAAACATTGATAAACCACCAATGATTAGAGTGGAATTATAATTAATTGTATACCTACAAGTAATTAAAAATAGTATTTAAAATTAATATAAGGAAAGCATGTGACATATCAGGGAGAAAGCCCAGTACCATAACTTGTGTTAACATGGCATGATAGGATAGAAGTAAAGTTTGTTATTAAAGATTACATTTGTAAAGAATACAACACCCCATGTTGAAAGGGGAATCAACCTTAATAATATTAGAGAAAGTGACAATGTTTATCACCATACTTTATAAGACAAGATAGAAATCAATGTTAGTACTAAGAATAATTTATGATTTATAAAGAATAGTTGATTCAATGTTAAAGAAGGAATATGACTGAAAAGGGACTTACAGTCCATAAACCTAACTATTATATTTTAAATGAAAAGTAATGAAAATTTATGTTGAATAATAATTAAAACACAAACAAATAAGTGAAGCCCATCAGGCTGAATTCAGAATGTAATTTAAAAGGGAAATACACTAGAAAACAATCATGGCTGTTTGTAACTAGAAAAACAGTTAACTGCCAAGAACATTTTAAATACAAATTGTATCAATTTCACAAAAAATCTTACTAATCTAAGAACAGTGAATGGACAATGATTGTATATCAGTTATTTCTACACAGAAATATTATTGTAATAATTTAATTCAAGAAAGATATGTTATTTTTTAAATGTCGACTAATTAGACTATAGTTAAAGTGTAACAAAATATGACCTTATGAGGTATCATTGTAAACTTTGAAAGGAAAGAAAAATAATAGTGATGTCATTTATTATCCCAAAGGAAGTATAAGGGAATAAAATCATTGGGAAAATACTTAATAAATTTGAATAAAAATTCAAATATCTCTAACAATGTAAGTAAAGAGTAATTAAACCAGCATTGAATTATTAGTTACTATGACAACGAGTCATTTTGAGGCTTATTTTTCCGTTAAATTATACAGACGCTGAAGAAACGAAGCGTGGGTACGCCACACAAGAAATTGGACAAACTAAAACTTTAATTTAAACAGTTATAACAAGTCAACTAGTGAATTCAAATGATCCCATGTGAAGAGACGTCGATCTGTACAGAATTAATGATGACCAGGAACGAAATTGAACAAACTAATTAAAGAAAAAACCCAGACCAGTTTGAAGAAGACGCTGGAAGCCTACAACCAGCCCAAATTCGAAAAATACACGCCTACCCATGATGACCCTCCAACGTGAGACGAACTGATAAGTACCGAATAATTTCTTACTCCTAAAACCCCAAATCACTTAAATTATTTTCAAATGATAAAATTTCTCACTATTTAAAAGTAGTATTTTCTTTCAAAGGTAAAGGCATAATTTACTTATATTAAAAAACATTTATAAAGATAACCTTATTTGTAAACATAATTACTGTAACAGAAATACGACACTACGGAACAAATTGTACAAACACATTATAAATCCTAAGTACCTATAAGGTATAATAGTGTACTTTCTTTTCATGTAATCAACGTTTATGTCTATTTTCATGATCAAAAGAACTCCAGGTTTTAAAAACATAGTAATTTTGTTAAAAGGTAAATGAACGATAATGTTTTGAAACCAATTTTGCCAACTTGAGATATTTAGTGTTTCAAGCTCTAAGCCGGAGCATAATATTATAAATTTGTTTATGATTCAATTGTCACGTTTATTAATAATTAAATGTGTATTAAAAAACGCAGTACAGTACATTACTATCTTGTTATTTCATAGGATTTTTTGGTAAATATATGTGTGTTAGCGAAGTTGTAAGTCATAGCCAACTAGCGCTTGTCACGATTGGCCGAGTCGACAACCTGTGTAGCAGCGGGAATAATTTGAACGCCACAGCTGTCCATGCTAATACCACATATTACTTTAAAAATTAAATGTTTTAATTGTTTTAACAAAAACAATTTGGCGCCACCCGGGAATCGTAATCCCTATGAATTAGCAGGTAGGTTGTACTGGTGACATTGACAACGCTACGGACTCCAGTAGTGACGTCGATTTATGTAACAACCAGTGTGAGGCAAACACACTACAATCACACTGATACACCATATAAACAAGTGTGATACATTTTAACAGGAACGACCCCTAATAATTGTGCATCAACTTTCAAACGTGTACGCTACCGCCGTATGATATATATATATATATACACACACACACACACAAGACGACATGTCACTATTTCTCATTTGTATGAGACACTCATCGTACAATCGACTATTGTGTGTATAACAACAACATTTAAGAGGTAAGTAAAAGATTTGCATATGTTAATAAGTACACATAATTTTATTGAATATTCAGATTTTATTTAAATTGAGCTTATAGTCGTCTATTTGATTTTTTGGTCTGTTGCCTAATGAAGCACATGTGCTTAGGTCAGTTACTGTTGTCTCTCGATAAGAACGGGGTTTTTGCTTGATAGGGGTTTGACAGATATTTTTGATGTGTTTGTAGATTTCCAATTTTAAGTGTTCTAAATACGCTGTCCTGTCATTATTATTATACGAGGTTAATCTGTATTATTACATGAGTCATCAATCGTTTAACATGAACATCAATCGCGTAACACAAGTAGTTATGTCGAGTTTAATAATGACTACGACTCAAGAAGCGATTACCGGGTACGTTTATGTACTAGACATTTGAGATGACGTTTAGACAGAATTTACTGATATCACGAGTAGGCCTACTTAAATACGTTCAATACAAAAAGGATTAATTGCCCTACACCTGAGTGCTGTATTTTATGAATGCGTGCGTATTTGCTACATAAGGATTAATATAATTACTCATACGTCTGATCAATAAGATCTTTTGTAAAACTTAATGATTCCGCCTGGGTGATTGTAGATTTATTCTGTACTCAGTTTCTGAAATGTATCAATGAAAATACTGTGAGAGTAGAATATATCGAGTACCAAATCCATCAATTTTCAAATGTTAATGAAACTGAACGATTGTGGCTGTAGTTAGAGAACAATTCTGTAATTTACAAATGTAACAAAATTTAGAAATGCATTTTCTCATAACAAAATACAACGTACCCTTTCATTTTATATTCAAACTATTCTTATCTGAAACAGAACGTTATATAGATAATACACTGTCCTGTTTTTAAAAAATTTATTCAGGTATTAATCTGTTTGTTTAAACGTTGATCTATGTACGTGACCATACGTACTTGTTTTCGTAATGTTTGTTATAATACCTTTCCTGTTCTGGATTTATGGTATGTGCTGTGTGTGTGTGTGTGTGTTGAAAGCCGTATGTATATATTGTAACATGACATAAGGTAGCAAGAATTCAATGGTATTTAATTATAAAATAAACAGCTGAAAATAAGAGTGAAAGGCAAAAAACTTATGAACTTAAAGATCAATAACCCAATAAATGACAAATGACTATTAACCCGACAGACTTGACACAATAGATCGGATAGGAACCAAAAGAAAACCAAGAGACAGTGAAGAAGAAGTTTAAGTACAATTCAGTCATCCCAAAAAAGTGAACAGAATATTGTAAATTTAGTAATGAATTGACGTCTGTAGCATATGAGATGTAGCTAGGACAATAAGATTAATGAAGGGTAATAGTATCACATGTATCTTATTATTTAAAGAATGTAATAGTATAATATAATGTAGGGGGGTTAGAAACTAACCATACCCCAAACTAATTGTAGTAGTAATGGCCAAAGGCTATAAACAATACTTTGAGCCCAAAACAAAAGCAATATTAGAATGATGACCAAAAGTGATCAGTGTGATTTGAAGGTAAATAGTTATAAATGACCATAATCACACAGTGATGTAAGGTAATCAGACAACCATGAATAAGCGTGAATAAGCCCAAAAGTGTGTGTGTAAAACTAAATAAGTAGTGAAAGTGATAGGTATAAAATAATGAAACAAAGTGAGCAGGGTAGTAATTATAGAAACTTTCTAATGAAAGAAAAGTGTAGTGAGAGTGTAGAACTAAATATTATGTAAGCTAACTATGTTAAACAGATAAACAATTTGTGATAAACTGTGCACTAGTAGGTAAGATTGAACTAATTGTAGTATTGTTAATTTAGGTAATAAGATATCAAGATTATATATTAAGATAAGAGTTAAGGTATCAGAGTGTAGCAAATTAAGAAGGACTAACACTGTGTTAAAGTGAAGGGAATAGTAGATAGGACATAGCATACAAGGAACAGTTTGCCAATAGTATTATAAGAGTTTCTTTAAGTAAGTATTAAGGATTTTATTTGTGTTCAGAAAATCATAGCATAGAGTAAATTGTAGGATAAGCAGATAACAGCAATTAAAAGATATTTCAGGGTAGAACCTGAAAAGAAATGTTTAATAGTAAGAATTAGAGTTAGGGATACTGATGTTTATTGTTTGTTTTGTTTGTAAATTATATTAGAGTTACCAGGAATGTTAGTAAGAAATGTTAGATGGAAGTAGAATGGAATCTAGGCTCTAAGCCAAACTGTTGAACATAAATTTATTAATTTAAGAACAAATAATAATCCAAAGTTAAGGCAGAACGTGCCAAATGATTAAACCATGTAAGTGGGTATTTATAGTACCAAAATATGTGGTTAACAACTAATTTTGAATAAATTATATGTAAGATATAAAATTGGGAAAATAGTAAAAATGTAATTAGCTATCCAAAGATAGGCATGAGGGGTATTAAAATGTTCATCATAAAAATTTAGGAAGAATGGTACTAATGTGATGACCATAGATATTAGAACAAAGTAGTAATCTTCAGTTGAAGATATTTTGGTAAAAATAGACGAAAAAAGACGATAAATCTTAACAATAACCTGAGTTAATAACCAATGAAAAATTAGCATAATTTCTTAAGTAACCATAGCAACAAGAAAAATAACGCCAAAAAACCGTTAGATTTTCAGTAAGTCATTATTAACCAACGCCAGAGGGTGGACCGAGTAGCTCTCGTATTAACATTAAATTATTATTCTTCAAACAATTTCAAAACTATTTAAAACTAATAGAAGACAAGTACAACAGTACAGGGAATCCTGAAACGTAAATTTTATTTATAAAAATTAATTTAACAAACCGTAGTGATCCAAAGAAGACGAAGCGACGCCGTGACGAAGAAAGACGACCACGGACACTATATGAAGATCAGTGGAACCTCCTAAAAGAAGAAGACGACACCAACTGAAGAATTACGAGGCCTGGAGTAGCAAAGAAAAGTGCCGAGACGAGGGAAACAGACGACAGGAATTATCCATAGAAGAAGACGACAGCCCAGGAGTTATCTATCGAAGAAGACGACACCAGGATCTTCAGCAACAAGTAACTGATGAGTATAAACATTATCCCTTAAAGCGTATTCACAAATTTTGGTCTGAATTAAAATATAACTATTTCAAAATCACTGATCACTATTCCGAGTCAAAATAAATGCTGATTTAAATTCACTATTTAACTATAACAAATTAATGATTATTAAGAAAGTAAATTATGATAAATAATTAACGAATCTTCTAATAACGAACTTCTGGCAAATGAACATAACCAAAAATTGCTTCACAAGTTTTCATTGGTGATTACTTAGTCAAATGTAAAGAGATATCGATTTATTTATGTAATTAGTTGTAAGAATTATTATAACTTTGTGTGTGTTAGCCGTAAACATATATTTCTGTAGCCAAAAGGACTTTACACCCCTGAGAAAAAACGATAATTTTTACTGTAAATTAGAGTAACTGATGACTGTATACAACTGAGCTGAGCGTACCAACTACGCAATTGTAATAGCCGGTGCCGAAAACGAATTTTGGATGTATAATAAACCAAGTGAAATATTCTAAAGGATTAATAAATGTTCTCAATCTGCAATGCTGTATGTTTGATTCCGTTAATTTAGAATTACGACTAGTAATTATTGAAGTGAAGACATTAAAGCGAGACGCAAGCTGGGTAATACTGCAGAGAGCTGTACGCCAATCAGGTGGCGAGGCGGCAACGTTTGCTACGTTTGAATGCGGCAGAGCAGAATACGGTTTACCCGTACACGACTGAGAGCATACATTTTGACACGTTTAACAACATTTTAAACTTTAATTAAATTTTAACTAACAACAGCCACATTAAAAGTCTAGTTACAATATTTATATATATATATATATATATATATAGCACATAATGTATATGATAATGAAGCAGGTACTGTTATTATTATTATAGGAACAAGAAGGATGGATCATAGAATAAACATGTCATCAAAACAGGAGGAGGACCGTCTTCTCCATAAATGTTTTTTTTCGCCGAAAAGGTTAACACCTGAAAAAATTACGAAATTAAAAGCAATAGTCAACAGGCCAAGCTCGACTATAAGACCATTTATAAAAGACTTGATAAACAATTTATAAAACCCCAGCGACCTACATCTCGTGTTTCGAGGCATGAGGAACCAAACGGCGTAGGTGGAAATAGTACCTTGTTAAGGTAACAAACTACTTTTAATAAACAATTTTTATCACTGTGTGTGCGTATGTTTGACTGTAGTGCAGATTCTAATTTACAAAGTTTTGATGAATAATATTTGAAAGGACATTAACTTATGAGGAATTAATTTCTATTTGTAATTTATTTCACTATACGCCTCTGAACCTATATGTAATTATTTGTAAACTGCGTTACCTGTTGCAGCAAACGTTAACACTAGAACGATTATATTATTATTATTCAGTGATATATACATACAATTTACTTATCATATAATCTGTAGTTTTGTTTTACATATTTTGGATGAAAATTACACACCACTCTTTCATACAGTATTTTAAATTAATAAAACAGTGATTTTGTATTATTACTACTGATTGTATGTTTTTTGTCTTAGGTTTTACCATCAAGGATTAGAAAGTAGGACGCACCGAATCAATGACCTTGGCTTAAGTTAGTGAATACTTCTGTATCGTTGTGTGTGTGTGTGTGTGTGTGTGTGTGTGTGTGTGTGTGTGTGTGTGTGTGTGTGTGTGTGTGTGTGTGTGTGTGTGTGTACATAGTTAATCTTTCTATACAGTGGTGTTGATTTAATAATGTGTAAATATAGCAATTCATATATTCTGTATTTTTTTTTGTTTTACATATTTTTATTTGAACCCTTCGACGTTCACATAAAGTCATGTGATTTGTATATTTTACTAACGAAGACGCGTCTGTTCATGCTAAATGTGTGTGTATATGTGTGTGTGTGTGTGTGTGAGAGTTTGTTAAGCCGTTAACGTATGGATTTGTCATCTGTCACAGCACACACACAGGTAATTTACATTATAAAGTAGGAATTTCTTCTGACGTCTGCAGCGAGCGAGAGAGAGAGTGTTGAATAATAGCATTCTTGTCAACGTTTGCAGCGAGAGAGAGACATACACAATGTGTGTGTGAGCAGTGTGTACATTGTCTGACAGCGATTTATTGGATTTCTACTCGTCATTTGTAACGATATACATACAATGGACACAGAGAGTAGACACCTATAAGTAGTTCATTGACGACAACACACATACATAGTTAATATTTGCCAAATATATATATTTCTAAAATCATATACAGACCTCCCTAACAAGATCAGAAGATTTGTATGAATTTCAACCACCGTTTTCATGTGTGTATAATTTTAATTTATTTCGCTATACACCACTGAACCTATGTGTGTAATTATTTTGTAAACTGCGTTGTTACCTGTGAAGGAACTGTTGTAGCAAACGTTAACACTAGAACAATTATATTATTATTATTATTCAGTGATATATACATACAATTTTAAACACTTCAAGGATTGGATTTCTACTCGAAACGGTAATCACACTGACTGCATTATAAAACTATTAATTAATTATTTAATACATTGAAAAATGAAGACGGCGTTTTGACAACGAGAGAGAGAGAGAGCTAAAATTATTTACTCATCACACCGACTACTCAATGTACACGGTAAGAGAGAGAGGAGAAACGGTATGAAACCTTGCACAGTTGAAACGAGTGAGAGAGAGAGAGAGAGAGAGAGAGAGAGAGAGAGAGAGAGAGAGAGAGAGAGAGAGAGAGGGGGGGGGAGAAACGGTTTGAACATAACGTTTGACAACAAGAGAGAGTGAGATAGTTTTACTTACATTCAAATGTGAGAGAGAGAGAGAGAGAGAGAGAGAGAGAGAGGGAGAGAGAGAGAGAGAGTAACAATCATGATCATATAGTTTGAATTTCCCACCACAGAAAAGAAAACAAAAATGTTGGCAGATCTGCTCTATACACAATAATGTAAGATTGGTAACCCTGATCATGTATTTTAATATATACACTATATAACACATATTTGAATTTCCCTCCCCCCGCCACAGAAAATGTTGACAAACCTGCTCATATAAAATATCTATACACTATAATAATAATACAAAAGTTGGTACACCTGATCATATAGATTTAATATACATTATAACACACGACAAATTTGAACTCATGCAAAGGTTGGTACACCTGATCATATATTTTAATATACACTATAATGCATTGAGTTGGAACCTCCCACCCACCACCACCCACTGATATGAAATTAAAAAAAACCTCCCACCCACCACCACCCCCTGATATGCAAATCAGCTTTATTAAAAAAATAAAAAATTATATTCACGGATGCTGGTGGTCCATTGAACCTCATCCCACCCCATTGATAGCAAATCAATTTAATTAAAAAAATAAAAAACCAAATAAAAAAAATAAAAAAATTTATTCGCGGAAATTCGCGGTGCTGTGGTCCATTGGGATGCTGCGGGTCCAGCGGTGGCGGCGTCATCTCTTAGATCATGTTTTTTATCGTTTTTTATTGTTTTTTAAGAAAGGCGGCATTCCTTTGTGCGTTAGAACCGGCATTATCCCTCTACTGGGTGACTTCCGCCACAGTTGATGCACCGTTTGAATGCAGGCGCATCACAGAGTTTACTGGCGTGAGGTAGAGAGCACATCACGCACGCCGGAGCGTTTGAGCAAGTTTCGGAGTGGTGCCCGAAGCGTTGGCACCTGTAACACTGAGGCAGAGCCGCGGGAGCGCGGCTCCTTTCCACTTTTACGCGGAAACCAAAAAGCCGCGTAAGAGAGAGTAGGCTTGCGCCTGCCTCGCTATTCTCCGCCATGATGCGTACCAGAGGAATTGGACGCCTTGGTCCGGCAGGAGCAAATACTCGATGTACCGCGCGAACAGGATAGCCCAGCTCGCGCAGCTCATCGAGGATTTCCTCGATAGGAGAGTCCACGTCCAAGCCTCTGAGGATAAAAGACAGAGGTTTCACGTGTTTGGGCGAGAAGGTGTGGTACTGGAATTGTTGGGATTCCACGAACGCCACGACGCTGCGGTACACGTCCATTCCTCGGACAACGATCTTGACTGTGTCGCCCCCAAGGAGCATCAAGTCAACGTTGGCCGGGGAAAGTCCGGGAGCCACTATCAATCGCCGGTAAAAACCGGTGACTTTGTTCACGCCGTGGACGAAAACGGGCGGGATGCGACCAGAGGTCGGCGGTGCTTGGGCACCGCCGGACACAGTCGGCCCCGGGCCGGATTCGCCATCGGCGGGGACAACTTCCATGGCGGACGCCGAGGAAGAGGTTGAGGAGGACCGGTTCCGCCTCGGTTTCTTAACCGGGCGCCCCCGTGGGACAGCGATTCATTACGTCTGCTCTCCGGTACCAGCGACACGGCGCGTGACACCTGAAGAATACGAGGCGAGCCAATCCGGGATCAGCAGCCGCCGAGACGTGACCAACTACGTGTTCGGACCGAGCCAATCAGCGATCCCGGTTAGTGCATAAAACCCGGGCTGGCAGAAAATTTTACGCACTCTTCATCGCCACGCCATCGGACGCACTTCATCTCCTCTCCTCTCTCGGACGACATCGAGGCGGAGTCAGCCGGAAGGAACAGCCGAAGAATAGAACCACTGCCGTTCTTGCGTCTTCGCACTCCCGTTCCGCGCCAGCGATGGACGTCGCTGGGCCGGCAGCCGACTCTACAACCGATGCCAAAAGAAGAGGAGGACTGCAGTACGGTACGAACAGCGTGCGCAGCAGCCGTACATCTCAGCGCGGCACTACCAACATCAGAGTTCTCGCCACCAGGTCCTTTTTAGGGCCACCAAAAACACTAGAGTGTATGATTGGCGCCATTTGTCATGCGGCAAGCCTTTTGTCCGGTGACAATATATTCAATTACTTTCTGCTACAGTCCGTTTCTTGATGTATATAATACATTTAATATTTATAATGAATTTACCTCAAGATATTTTTTTTCCTTGTTAGGAACATCATGTTTCAGGTACCATCTTGTACCCATCCTCAGTCTTCCGGTTTTTGTGTCTGGTGAAGTACATATTGTAACGTCTTTTCTCCGCGTTACAAATCCAGGGAACCCATCGTAATTAAACTCCGTTAATTAGATGGGCTGCCTACGTTGTAACAGAATGTATCACAAATAATTAATATAACAAATTACTTACTAACTGTGTAAGGAAACAATGGTAAGGTATACAATTGATTTAAGCACTCCTCATATGTGTGTAACAAGAAGACTTCTCTTTATTTAACATTTAAAAACATTTACTGACAGATCCCATGACATTACTAATTCAATTATTAAGTTATTTGAAAGGTTTCTTTAAACTTTGGGATCAAAATTGATTCTATATAGCTATACCTCGGATCCGGGTAACCTTCGGTATTTATTCGTTAAAACTTTTAGTCATAATCAATTCATGATATTAGCTTGCAAGACTTTCTTTTATTCAACCATTGGAAGAATGGTATTATTGCTTGAATTATATTACTCTACATTAGCATATAAACTGTTACAACGTATGAAGTTAGAATAGTTACATGAAATTCTTAGATTTAATTTATAAGTCTTTACAAAGTTAATAGTTTCTGAAAAGTCTCTTTCAAGATGTGTTGTGTAACAAATATTAGTAACCCTCGATAGACAGGCTATCGAGTCACCTTTTAATTGGTATGCAGAAGACTCGTCCTGGGGTATCCGTCTTGGGAAACAGGAACAGCTACGTCGTCATCTCGGTCTGGTCTTCGTCAGTAAAGGGCTCCAAAGTCCGCAGGTTGAACCTTCTACGATGGTACTTGTAGATTCTCGGATGTCCTGATCTGCATATTCTGTCGTGTGTACTAGAGTTTGTGGCTTCTAATAGTTCACATCTCCAGGTATGATGTGGGAAGTGTTGTTAGTTCTTGAAGTTTGAAGTCATCTTGTGTTACACCTTTTTTACGTTTCGAGTTTTACACTTTCAATCTCTTGTTTATTTACATAACTATATTAGTTAACACATCCAGATGCTTTAAGCAGCTATTTCTGGTATACCATCTTAAGGTAAAACAAAGTATAGGTAACATATTTTAAGAGCACAGCTCTTACGTCTATACTGTACGAAGTCACCATTGCGAGAGAGCGAACTTCTGCTCCCTTCGCCTGGTACTGGACAAAATGGTAGTGGGGCAATTACCGCGCGAGAATATAGTCCCTGTCTCTCTTTACGTTAACATTTTTATTTATACAAACTATCCCTAAACCAATATACATAATTTAAATCAGTTGTTTTAGCGACTATCTGTGTCTTCAGATTTTTAATTATTAACATTAGGTTTTTTATCTTATTCTAACTTACACAAGACTCGGAAAACATGTCGAGTCTGGAATCAACAGGACAGCGCCTGCTCACAAGCAAAGGGTTAAATACAATATTAATAACTCTTTACAATTTATCTTTTTATTAGAGTATCTTCTAACTAACTAATTACTGCTTCCTCTCATACTGAGTACATACAGGTTTTTTATATTAATACAGTGAGATTTAAATGGCTTAATAGCTCGCAACCTTAATTTTAAAAAATTTTTTATTTTCTTGATTATTTCTTTTATTTCTTTTATTTATATATTTTTCATACATACACACATGCACATATTAGTTTATAATTCTCATATCATAATAGAAATAAGTACACAGATTGTATTAATTGCTTTAATACAACAACACTGCCCAGCAATCTAAAGGAACCAAATCGATGATCTTTTCGGCTTGCACACGTTGTGTTGGTGTGGATTTCGGCACTTTCCATTTAAGAAGCGTGCAAACATAAGAAAATAAACATGAGTGAGGCCAGAAATAACGCGAATTGTGTGTGTGTGTGTGTGTGTGTGTCCTGCCGGCCTTTTTATTGCGGTAATCACAATAATAAAACTTTGGAAAAGTAAACATTACATAATTGAGATAAGCTTGCCTGTCAGGAACGATATATTTTTTCACTCATACGTGATTTAAATTAAAATGAAAAATATAGAATTTTGTTAAAATGAAATGAAATGTTTCCATAGAAACTACTTCTTTGTTGTCAGTAACGTAGTACACATATAAAACATATAAATATCGGTATGGAGAACCATACATGACTTCCATGTTCTAAGATTTATATTTAAAATCATATTCGAAATGAAATATTTCCATAGAAACTACGTCTTTCTACTTATTGCTTCAGCATTAACCACAGTACTGTGGTCACTAACGTATACCACCTCACGTTTTCGCACTCGATTTTCACTGATGATGGCAGTCGATGGCACTGCCGAAAAGTCTGGTTTTGCAGAAAAAATTGGACTACGGCTAAACTAAACAGCCCGGGAAGCAATTTTAACAAAAAACTACTTCTTTGTTGCCGATAACGTAGTACACATATAACAAATTCTCCCATCCACCTTCAACTAAAATTTTTAATTATAGAAAATTACCCCCACCCCGTTCACCTAAGCTCTTTATTTATAGATATTTCATCTACGTTTCTACAGTGGATTATTATGAGTTTCTTATCAGGATACTTTATTTATAAAAATTAAGTACTTTACTCTTGTTAAATCATAAAATGTTTCAGGTAAACTACCCCTTTCTCTTAACCGATCTTCTCCAAAATCAATAGGCCTTCCGTCCTCTACAAATCAGGATGCATGCAAAAAAATATTTGATTCTGTTTGAATGTGCGGTAGTTATCGTTCGTCATGGAAACATTTCTCTTGTTACAACATAAAATGTTGCAGGTAAACTACCCCTTTCTCTTAACCGATCTTCACCAAAATCAACAGACCTTGAGCTCTCTGCAACTCAGGAAAGTGTGCAAAAAATTATTTGATTCTCTTTGAATTTTCGGCAGTTATCGTTCGTCATAAAAAATTACACTTTTTAAAACATAAAACGTTGCTGATAAACTACCACTTCCCTTAACCGATCTTCAACAAAATCAACAGACCTTGAGTTCTCTTTAGTTCAAAAAGGTATGCAAAAACCTAGTTGATTCTGTTTGAATGTACGGCAGTTATCGTTCGTTAAAAAAAAATTACCCTTGTTAAAACATAAAATGTTGCTGGTAAACTACCCTATTCCCTTAACCGATCTTCAACAAAACCAACAGGTCTTGAGAACTCTACAATTCAGGGCTGTATGCAAAATATTATATGATTCTGTTTGAATTTGCGGCTGTTATCGTTTGCCATAGAAAATACCCTTGATAAAACAAAAAACGTGGCAGGTAAACTACCCCTTTCCCTTAACCGATCTTCACCAAAAACAATAGGTCTTTAGTGCTCAACAAAACAGGCCTGTATGCAAAAACGTATTTGATTCTGTTTGAATTTGCGGCTCTTATCGTTTGCCATAGAAAATACCCTTTTAAAACATAAAACGTTGCAGGTAAACTACTCCTTTCCCTTAACCGGTCTTCACCAACAGCAACAGGTATTGAGAACTCTACAATACAGGGCTGTATGCAAAACATCATTTGATTCTGTTTGAATTTGCGGCTGTTATCGTTTACCATAGAAAAAAATTACCCTTGATAAAAAAACCGTTGCTGGTAAACTACCCCTTTCCCTTAACCGATCTTCACCAAAAACGAAAGGTCTTGAGAACTCTACAATTCAGGGCTGTATGCAAAATATTATATGATTCTGTTTGAATTTGCGGCTGTTATCGTTTGCCATAGAAAATACCCTTTTAAAACATAAAACGTTGCCGGTAAACTACCCCTTTTCCTTAACCGAGCTTCACCAAAAACAACAGGTCTTGAGAACTCTACAATTCAGGGCAGTATGCAAAATATTATTTGATTATGTTTGAATTTGCGGCTGTTATCGTTTGCCATAGAAAATACCCTTGTTAAAACATAAATGTTGCAGGTAAACTACCCCTTTCCCTTAACCGATCTTTACCAAAATCAACAGATCTTGAGAACTCTACAATTCAGGGCTGTATGCGAAACATTATTTGATTCTGTTTGAATTTGCGGCTGTTATCGTTTGCCAAACAAACAAAATTACCCTGATAAAAAAAACCGTTGCCGGTAAACTACCCCTTTCCCTCAACCGATCTTTACCAAAAACAATAGGTCGTGAGTACTCCACAAATCAGAGCTGTATGCAAAAAATTATTTGATTCTGTTTGAATTTGCGGCTGTTATCGTTTGTCATAGAAAAAAAATCTAGACACACAGACACTTTTCGAAAAACGACTTTTTTTCATGTTTTGAGTGTAGTACAATCAGAATCTGCAATAATCTCGAACACGATTTTTTTTGCCATCACCATACTTCTATTTCCTTAAGGAACATGGAAGTAAAAATTTACCTCCTCCATCAACTACTTTTTAATTTATAAAAAAAATTACCCCCTTCCCCCTTCAACTACCCTTTTCATTTATAAATATTTCATCTACCTTTCTACAGTGGATTATTATGACCTTCTTTTCAGGATACTTCATTTATCAAAATTAAGCACTTAACTCTTTTTAAAACGTAAAACGTTGTAGGTAAACTACCCCTTTCCCTTAACCGATCTTCACAAAAAACAATAGACCTTGAGTCCTCTACAATTCAGGGCAGTATGCAAAAAATTATTTGATTCTGTTTGAATTTGCGGCTGTTATCGTTTGCCATAGAAAATACCCTTGTTAAAACATAAATGTTGCAGGTAAACTACCCCTTTCCCTTAACCGATCTTTACCAAAATCAACAGATCTTGAGAACTCTACAATTCAGGGCTGTATGCGAAACATTATTTGATTCTGTTTGAATTTGCGGCTGTTATCGTTTGCCAAACAAACAAAATTACCCTGATAAAAAAAACCGTTGCCGGTAAACTACCCCTTTCCCTCAACCGATCTTCACCAAAAACAATAGGTCGTGAGTACTCCACAAATCAGAGCTGTATGCAAAAAATTATTTGATTCTGTTTGAATTTGCGGCTGTTATCGTTTGTCATAGAAAAAAAATCTAGACACACAGACACTTTTCGAAAAACGACTTTTTTTCATGTTTTGAGTGTAGTACAATCAGAATCTGCAATAATCTCGAACACGATTTTTTTTGCCATCACCATACTTCCATTTCCTTAAGGAACATGGAAGTAAAAATTTACCTCCTCCATCAACTACTTTTTAATTTATAAAACCAACACAATATGTGTTGGTTGACTATTATTATTGTGGCTTCCTGTTGGCTTCTGGTACTTCAAATTGGTTTTATTGTGTGTAATTGTGGTGTATGTGTTAGTTTTTTTGTGTATTTTCGATGTTGAGAGCTTTGAATATTGTGTCATGTTTTGTATTGATTTGTATTTGTTCAGGTATTAGTTTGTTTTGTGTTTTATGTTTCTATATTTGTGAATTTTCCCAAATGTTCATTATGGTGCCTTTGTGCGGTATATGTTTTATTAGTGTTGTAACGGGGTAATTTTGAAGGGTCTATATTTTTTATTTCATTTAATAATTATTTGGGGCCAATCTGTTTGGGCACCCTTTATGGCCACTAAGACCTGCTTTGTGTAACACCCTATATTCAAATCCGTGCCTAGTACAAGAGAGATAAAGACATTGGAATGCGGGGGTGTGTGCGCTCGTGTGCCGTTGTCAATAATCGTGAACCCAAAGTTGTTGGCGGAAGTTACCACCACGTGGCGAATTAACCTGCCACGTGAGCGCATCAACCAATCAGAGCATGAGCTGACGGAAGTGAACATTACCGACGCTTAGGTAGCATCACACAGTCGCCATAGAACTCTAGACCACGCGTGGTTACTAACAACATCGCTCGAGCAAATTTTGGGTCGGCCGACCAGTAAACTGTGTATCTAAATGTAGAAAATAATGTGAATCTGTAAAATCAACAGTGAGATAAAAGCTAGTAACGACTTTCGGAACACTTACGCAAAACTGTGGTGGACGATGTGGAACGGAACCAGCAAACACGTGCCGTAAGAGTACAACATAGATTAATATTTGGCCAACATCTCAAATCAAATTTTATTTTACTGGAAAATTTTAATCAATTATAATGGGAGTGGGAAGACGAAATGTAATAAGGGGACAAGTATGAGTGTTGAGTGTGAGCAAACTGGGTCGTCTTAAAATAGAGTTAAAATAGTTTAAGTTTTTTTCTAGACAGGTGCAATTAAATATATACATTAGTGAAACAGAATTTGAAAATACTTTTCTAGTAGTTAAGGGATTGAGTTTAGATATAATATTGGGAAATGATTTTTTGGAGAGAAATAAAGCAGTAATAGATTTTAACAAGAGAAGAGTAGAATTTAATAAGGGGAGTGAAACAGTCAGGGTTAATTTAAAGAGGGTATTAGATGAGGTTACAGTTACGGGAATAAAGTTAATACATAAACAAATAGATGATGGAGATATAGAAACAAGAGTGAATATATGTCGAGAGAGTGAAAGTGTAGAATATGAGGAGAGAGAGATGTATGTGAGTGATGAGAGAGTATGGGAAAATAGGGCAGATAAATTTTTTAATGAGGGTGGAGTTGTAGGGAGTCGCCAACGACAGGAGTTGTGGGCAGTTGTGGAGCGTTTTAGAGATGTGTTTGCTGAGTTGCCTGGAAAAGCCAGGGACTATGTATGCGAGTTGAAGGTTCGAGAACACTCACCCTACATGCAGAGGAGCTATCCAGTGCCGTTTTCGAAGAGGGGAGCAGTAGAAGAGGAGTTGGACAGAATGATGGGAGGAGACATTATTGAGAGATCTATATCGCCATACTCGAATCCATTGGTAGTGGTCATCAAGAAGGATGGAAAGGTAAGGTTGTGTTTAGATGCTAGGAAAATTAACCAGATTATAATACCTGACCAGGAGTCACCGGAACCTATGAATGAAATTTTCCAGAAATTTAGCGGAGTCAAATATATGACATCTTTAGATTTGACAGCAGGATACTGGCAAGTTCCATTAGCACCAGAGAGCCGGAAATATACTGCATTTCTCTTCAATGGTAAGAATTATCAGTTTAAGCGTTTACCATTCGGATTAAACACTAGTGTAGCAAGTTTTATAAAATGTTTAGATATGATATTACAACCTAAGGACTTAGAATTTTTGACTGTATACATTGATGACATATTAATAGCATCAAGAACATTCTCTGAACATTTAGAACATATAGAATACGTATTAAATAAATTGCAAAATGGGGGTTTAACAGTTGGGAGAAGTCGAAGTTTCTACAAACTGAAATACATTTTTTAGGTTTTATTATTACTCCAGAAGGAATTCTAGCCAACCCAGATAAAGTAGAAGCTATTATGCGTTTTCCAGAACCTAAAAATATTAAGCAGTTACAACGCTTTTTGGGTTTATGCAACTTTTATCGGAAGTTTCAGAAAAATTATGCACAGGTAACCTCTAAATTAAGTGCGGTATTGCAAAAGAATAAACAATGGAGATGGGGCGAGGAGGAAAGAGTTACTTTTAATGAAATCAAAGAGAAGTTTATAGATATGATAATGATGAATCATCCCGATTTTCAGAAAAAATTTTATTTACAGACGGATGCCAGCAACATAGCCCTCGGTGCAGAACTATACCAGGAGGGTGAGGATAAGGAACACCGGACCATAGCTTTTGCCAGCCGGACTTTGTTAGTAGCGGAGAGGAACTACAGGACCACGGAGAAGGAGTTGCTGAGCATAGTCTTTGCAGTGAGAAAATTCCGAACATACCTTCTAGGGAACCAGACCGTCATTAGGACAGATCACAAGGTGTTATCATTTTTGAATACTTGCAAATTAACTCATAGCAGATTAGCCAGGTGGGTGTTAGCGTTACAAGAGTATCACTTTTCATGGGAGTACATTAAGGGGACAGATAACAAAGTACCAGACACGCTTTCCAGGGTAGATGTAATAGATAACAAAACAGGGAGGGATCTGAAAGAAATAGAGATTTTTTGATTAACAAGGGAAGATAGAATTTTTGGTGAGGAATTAAGGGAGATTAAAAACATACAAAGATCAGAAAATAAATTGAGTAAAGAAGTTTAGAAGCTGATGTAAATGGGTCCGAATATAATACACATTTCCAAATATATCAGGGAATTCTGTTCAAGAAAGTAGAGGGGGGTGAACGTGATTGGAGACTGATGGTACCTGAAGAGTTAGTAGATAAAATTATTTGGGTTTGTCATGTAAGATATGGACATTTTGGTGCGAAAAAATGTACAAATGTGTTAAAAGAGTCTTGTGTTTTTAAGAATATGGAGAGGCGAGTTAGAAGAGTGTTAAGAGTATGCGATTTGTATCAGAAGTCAAAAGTAGTGAATTATAGGGTTGAAGGGGAAATGAATTACATTAAAGTTGAAAGACCGTTTGACTTAGTCGCTGTATATTTGTACGGGCCATTACCCAAAGGTAGAGGTGGAGTAGTGTATGTTTTTGTTGTTTTGGACACTTTTTCTAAGTTTGTTAGATTATACAGCGTGAAGAGAGCTACGAGCAGGGTGCTGAGTGAAAAGATCACCAAGGACTACATGATTAACGTAAGTAAGCCGAAAATAATCTTATCCGATCACGGACCCCAGTTCATTAGCGGTAAGTGGAGACAGACTCTTGGCTGGGAAGGCATCATACCCAAGCATACGGCAGTTTACCATCCACAGTCGAACCAGGCAGAGCGGGTGATGTGAGAAATCGGTAGGATCTTCAGGACGTATTGTCACGCTAAACACATGGAATGGCCTGTGTATGTGAAGAGAGTGGAAGAGTGGTTAATCAGTACTACCCATGATTCAACAGGGTTTACACCATATGAACTAATAAAAGGAACCAGACCACCTAGAATACTAGAACAGCTTTTCGAATATCCACCGGAAGGAAGGACCATCGACAGAAATGTAAAAATCCAGCTAGCAAATGAGAGTCTACTCACCAAAGAGGAGAGGAGAAAGCAGAGACATGACGAAAAGGGTAAGTGGGTCAAATACGAGGTAGGACAATTAGTGTTGGTAAGGAGACATGATTTGTCTAGTGCACAAGAGAAAGAAATAAAGAAGTTTTTCCTATTATATGAAGGGCCCTACAAAATAGTGGAAATAAAAATGAACAACGCTTATGTACTTCGAAATCAAACAACGCAGGAGGTAGTGGGTACGCAGAATACTACAAATTTGAAATTATATTGGTCAAGGTAAAGAATTGAATTTTGATATGTTATTTTATGTTTTCAGAAGGGACTCTCCCCCATTTTCGGGTGGTCACGACCTTACCAGTCCTGGCCGTGGGTTTTGGCAATCTGGAGGCGGACCATGGTTGGCGGAACTTCCTTCGGGTGGTGAAATGACGATGGTCCGGCTCCACCAAAATTGGTATGAAGTAGAAATTTCACTATACTATTGAATGGGGAGGGGGACCCCTAAGGTATGTGATACAAAATATTTTTATACTCAAGGTGCATAGATAAGGTGCACCATACCACGTACCAGCATTGCCTAAGAGTGCATGTAAATAATTTAATGGAGGCTATATTTTAACAAGGCAGTGCGTTCACATAAGATTTATTAGTGTCATTGGTGAAAATAAATTTAGCCATTGACAGCAGTTCCAGAGTATTTAAAAAAGATGAGTTGTGTTGGGAGGGGAGTGGGGACAAGCAGACGGCGGGTTAGGATAAATGGGAGAATAAAAGGAGTAGATTTGGTGTTAAAGTTAGTAAAAAGGGGACATGAATTCACGTAGTGTGTCTGCCTGGCCCCTATTCTCTTCCCAACAGAACCCCTTCTTTTCGGGCGGCTACGACCTTACCACTTTTGGCTAATAAGGATAAGAATTAGCCTCCAATGTAAATACTTATCAATATATAATTTGGAATGTTTATAATTTTAAATCTATGTCAGTAGCTATATTTTATTTTAAGTAAATAAGTGACCATATATGATTATAAAGTTTGTAGTACGAGTTGAGGAAAGTGACATGTTTAAAAGTTAAAAATGTAGACAAGTCTAAGAGATGTAAACATGAAAATTGAATTAATAAAATAACCAAACATATAAGAATTTACCCTCCGTGAATTGTAGTAGCGGTGTCAGTGTGAACCTTATATGTCTTTTGGTAGTTTCCCCACATTTTGGGCGGTCACGGCTTCACCGAACCCTGACCGTGGATTTATGTAAGTATATTCTAAATTGGTGAACATAGAAATTGACCGGGGGGTAAGTCAGGGGAAACTACATAACTATGGAACAGCGGCTATCATCGAAAGGGGGTGATAGTGCCGTAATAAGGGTGTGTGAATCATTTTAGTAGGATTACTGGTGTCCTCGGACATCAGTAATGCCGAATTTTATATAACGTTGAACCAAGAACGGTATAGGCAGCGTCTATACCATATATATGTAAACTTCAGTTCTTGGGGATGCAAATGGGCAATTAAGGTGTTGGGTAGTCCAACAGCAGGAAACAATAGTGTGTGTGTGGAAAAGGAGCTGGCCGTTACAAGCCAGGGGCACAGATAACGCATCTGTGCATAAGGCAAACGCTCTATCCGGTTTACCCGGCGGGTGGTTACCTAATTGTAACTGGGTATAAGGGGGGACTTTAAGAAATTGATGAAGTAGAAGAGTAGCTGAAAATTCAGTGAGAGGGTGACGACCTCTGTAAACAGCGGGCGGTCAATTTAACCGGCTCTATAGAGAGAGTTGGGGGTTGACAACCCAGAGGGCTGTTCAGTAACTGTTGCTATAACTATGACTCAATGATTAGTGATGTATTTCACGCATGAGAGCAAACAATTTTAAGTGGTAGGGTCAATTATGATGATGTTAATTTTAGAGAATATTTATGATTGCAACTATATAATTTTAATTGTATGTAGTATGTTAGGGGTAAGGATTATAAACATGTGTACTTTGTATAAATTTTGGAAAGGTATCTAGAGAAAGGTCATTCACATGACAGTGAGACATCAGCTGAGTGCTGGGGTTATATATGTAGTATGTCACTTATAAGTAATTTGCAGAATTTTATCAAGGTAATTAAATGTTTGAATATAATTAAAGGTTTGAATAATAAGTTTTCAATGTGTTTAAGAGATTTTAAATTAAATGGTGAAATGGATTTGAGATAGTTTTGAATTTTCAATGGTTAATGTAATGTAAGATGTGGTAAAGGTTAGATTTTGGGTGATTATTATTTCAATAGGACATTTAAGTCAGTCCAAGATAACGTTAAAGGGGTGTTAAACAGAATAAGATTTTGTGAATAAAAGAGGTATAGAAATTGAGTATTAATAGTGACACAGTAATGATAATGGGTATATGTTGAATATGAAAGTGATGTAATGGGAGAGTAATTAGATGATGGGGAAATTTTGTAGAAGGGGTTGGTGTGATAAGGAGTCCTCAATGAAAAGCGTTGTGGCGGGAGGTGAATAGTTTTAAATGTGGTTTGGCGGGGTTACCTAGGGGGAGTCCAGGAACCAATAAGGGAATGAGAATAGGGAGGGAACACACGGCCTACGTACAAAGAGGGTAGAGAGTATTTTGTTATAAGGGTACAATGATGTGAATGGAGTTGGAGAATTAGTGGAGAGGAGATATTTTGAGAGAGTGGTGTCAGACTATGTAGATCTGTTAGTAAGTGTTAGAGTCAGAAGGGGGTGAGGTTATATTTAAACATCCAAGTTGTAAATCGAAATGTTATGAATAACTAAGAGTCACCCAGAATAATTAATGATGAGAATGTTAAATAGAAAATCATAATTAAAAAGTAATAATAGCGGAAACAAGTGAAAGATTTTAATAGAAATTGAAAATGAAATAAAGCTGTAAAGTGTGTAAATTTTGGTCAATTTAAATGTGAATTTTATTGTTTATTGTAAGGTAATGATAACAATGTTATTTTTTAGTGTTCTATGTTTATTATGTTATATTATGTTTGAATGTAAAAAATATAAATATGTGATTAAATTTACTTTGTATAATTTTTTAGATGTATCTAGGGCAAAGTCATTCACTTGACCCAGAGAGATCAGCTGATAACTGATGTTTGACATATAGTGTGTTTTTTGCAATTGATTCATAGATTTTATTTGTGTATTTATACTGAAATGATTAAAGAATAAATTTTGCTGATAAAATAATTCTTTTGGGAATCGAAAATTTTTTTGAAAAAAAAAAATTTTTTTTCTTTTTTATGCCTGCCGTATAGATGATGTTTGGAGGTTCCGAGTATATTGTTGTTTATATGTATTACTAGTGTGTTTATTGAATTATATTGTTTAGTATATATGTGTAAGCAAATGTAATGATAAGTGAATTTATGATTTAGTAAGATGTTCCGTTTGTGTTTTTCATGATTGTTAGTAGTATTGAAGAAGAAATGTAGATTCATGTAAAAAATTTTGGGATTTTAATTAAAGTAATGGTAATATAACATTTTGTTATTGGACTTAGATTAATTTTGAACAAAAGTTAAATGATTTAAATTCAAGTTGTTTGCTTTATTTTGATTTGAAAAACAACGTCTCAAGTAGATGAAATCTGAGAAAAGAAATTGAAAATAAAACAGAAATTATTTTGAAATTTGAAAGTAAAAAATGGAATGTAGATGTTATGATCAGTAATAATGAGTATGTGTACGCACCCAGTACTTGCTAAAGGCAACCCAGTATGCATGTAAGGGGGAACATATCGGTTGAGGATCTGGTATGGTATAAGGCCAGGGTTGTTTTGATTTTGGGCTGAATGATGAAAGGTTCAGTGTACTATGGTGAGTATCTGCCCAATTTTATGGTGTTGGGATCTCGAACAGAGAAGTCCAGTAATCTCGGTCAGGTGCAGCAATAGTCGCTGAGCTAGGGGGGTAGTTTACCCATGATGTGTTTAGAAATTAAACAACAGGTTGTTGGCACCATATCCTCACCGATCCTCTTAGGGGTTTAGCAATGAGAGTTCTTCTGTTTCGGCAGAAGACCTCTCATTGGGGGGGTATTGTAACGGGGTAATTTTGAAGGGTCTATATTTTTTATTTCATTTAATAATTATTTGGGGCCAATCTGTTTGGGCACTCTTTATGGCCACTAAGACCTGCTTTGTGTAACACCCTATATTCAAATCCGTGCCTAGTACAAGAGAGATAAAGACATTGGAATGCGGGTGTGTGTGCACTCGTGTGCCGTTGTCAATAATCGTGAACCCAAAGTTGTTGGCGGAAGTTACCACCACGTGGCGAATTAACCTGCCACGTGAGCGCATCAACCAATCAGAGCGTGAGCTGACGGAAGTGAGCATTACCGACGCTTAGATAGCATCACACAGTCAGCATAGAACTCTAGACCACGCGTGGTTACTAACAACATCGCTCGAGCAAATTTTGGGTCGGCCGACCAGTAAACTGTGTATCTAAATGTAGAAAATAATGTGAATCTGTAAAATCAACAGTGAGATAAAAGCTAGTAACGACTTTCGGAACACTTACGCAAAACTGTGGTGGACGATGTGGAACGGAACCAGCAAACACGTGCTGTAAGAGTACAACATAGATTAATATTTGGCCAACATCTCGAATCAAATTTTATTTTACTGGAAAATTTTAATCAATTATAATGGGAGTGGGAAGACGAAATGTAATAAGGGGACAAGTATGAGTGTTGAGTGTGAGCAAACTGGGTCGTCTTAAAATAGAGTTAAAATAGTTTAAGTTTTTTTCTTTTTTTGACATATGTTTATACTAAAAGGAGGTAACACATCATATTATTATTTTGCATTTTAATGATTAACGTAAATGTGTTGGAAGAAAGAATAGAAATAGAAATGTTAAGTTAGAATATGTTCCATATGAAATAATCCAAAGTCTTTTTGGTATTTTGTTGAAAAGAAAGAGTAGTAAAATTAACAGAAATGAGTTTGAGACAAAAATGAACATTGATTAAAATTAGAAGAAAAGTAAACCAAATGTTGAGATCGAATAATAAACAGACTTCATTTATATAGTCAAACAGTGTATTTATTGTGTAACGAACCCAGTAACCTCTCTTACAGACTGTGAGTTCGTGTAAAAGGATCCTGGACCCATAAAAGGTAAGAGTTAACATAAAAATATATTCCTATGTCTTTTATTATTGGTGATAAAAAATGAAACAGTTCAGTGTCACATTGGTTATGTCTGGGAATTCATGTCTTGTGTTTATTGCATGTGTGGCTAAATTGGATTTATATATTTCTGGTTTTTTGTATGCGTTTAGGTGTTCAAAATAACGTTTTTTTCAGCTGTTTTTTTGTTTGTCCTATGTAACATTTATGCAATCTTGGCATTCAATTTTGTATATACCATTGGTTGTTGTATTACCTTTGTTGTGTGGGCTATTTAGTTTTTGTAAATTATTTTTATTAGTTTTGTATGCTATTTTTATATCCGTGTTTTTAAATAGTTTTGTCATTTTATTATTTATGTATGTGAATGTGGCCCATTTTTTGTTGTTGTTATTATTTATGTGTTGTTCATTTTGATTAATTCTTAATTGTTCAGTTTTTATTTTATATTTGATTTTATTTTCTGTTTTGTTTACAGTATTTTTATTGTATCCATTTTCATAACCAATTTGGTATATTATATTTCTTTCTTTGTCAGTTTCTTGTTTGTTTAGGGGAATTTTGTACATTCTGTTAAATAGCGAATAGAATGCTGCCATTTTATGTTGTGGTGGATGGTAAGAATGGTTAGGTGTAATGATGTTGGTAGAAGTTGGTTTTCTATATATTGCATATTGTATGTGGTTGTTGTTTCTTGTGATGGTTATGTCTAAATAGTTGATTTTGTTACGTTTTTATTTTTCTTCTGTGAATTGTATTTTAGGATGTATGTTATTGATTTGTTTAAGTATGTTCTCTGCATTTGTTTTTGTTATTTGATACATATAGCCCATCATCTACATATCTTATCCATATGCCATTTGGATCATATGATTTTATAATATTTTGTATTTTGGTGTCTATGTGTTGTAGGAATATTTCTGCTATTATGCTTGATAATGGTGATCCCATTGCTAAACCTTCTTGCTGTTGATAAATTTTGCTATTAAATTCAAAGTAATTTTGTTTTAGTATTAGTTGGAGGCTATTTTTTTATTTCGGTTATATATTGTTTGTTTTCATTTTGTTCTTTAAGTTTGTTTATTATTATGTCTATTGTTTCTTCTACTGGGATGTTGGTGTACATGTTTGTGATATCATATGTGAAAAATGTATTTTCATTTATATTTATTAATTTTAGTTTGTCTATTACTTCGTATGTATTTTTTATGTTATGATGGTTATTTGTTAAATGGTTACTTTTTAGTTTTTGTGCTATTATTTTTGCTATTTTGTATGTAGGAGCTTTTTTGAAGTTGATTATTGGACATATTGGGTTGTTTAATTTGTGTATTTTTATTAGGCTATTCATTTTAGGTGGTTCTGGATTATTATTTATATATATGTCTGTTTTTATTGTTGAAAATGTTTTTAGTTGTTTTTATTAGTTTTATTGTTTGTTTAAGATAGTTTTCTGTTGGGTCTTTATTTAGTTGTATGCATTTATTATTGTTCATGAAGTCTTCGGTTTTTTTTATGTAGTCTGCTTTTTCAATGATTACTGTTGCTTGACTTTTGTCTGCTTTAGTCACTATTAAATTATTGTTCTTTACTTTATTTTCAATTTCTTTTATTGTTTTATTCTTTCTTTTGTTTATATTTGTTTTTAATTTCACTGGTGATTATTTTTTTAATTATATGTGTTGATTCTGTTCTTTTTCTTCTTGTCTAGTGTCTTTTATTAGGTTAATGGGAAATTCTGTTTCTACTATTAAATTTTCTAGAGTTTTGTTTTCATTTTGAGTTAGGTTAGTTTTTGACATGTTGTTTAAATATTCTGTTTCTTTTTTGTTCAATTCTGTATTGCTAAGGTTAATGGTTCGAGGGTAAAATGTGCGTTTATTTTTGTTTTTTGTTGTTGATTTTTGTTTTGTTGTTTTGACGTGTTGAGTTTTTTGTTGATTGTAATAGTCTTTTTGTTTTTTCAAATCTTATTTTATTTTCTGTGTTATTGTATTGTGAAAAAATAGTGAAGTGAACATCAATATTAAGTGAAATCAACAATCAAATAATGGAAAATAAATGTATAACAAATTTTCTCTCACATAAATATACATTAACATGTACACAAACAACATAACCACAACTCCATATAACCACATTACCAAATTATTAAATAAATTTAAGACACGAAAAAAAACAACTAATGAACACAAACATGAATATATACTTTAATAGACAATGCCAAAAACACAAATTAACACCTAAATACATTAACATAAACACAAACAACAAAAATGTGACTGCACAAAAAACAATAATACAAGCACAAAGATTATGGACACAAAACGTAATTAATCAATTATACAGTAAGAAAAATACCATAACACTAGACATATACAAACTACACTTAGAGCTAACAAGTTTATTTCATCCAATCACTTGGAATAATAAATACAATAACATAGAAAATAAAATAAGATTTGAAAAAACAAAAAGCCTATTACAATCAACAAAAAACTCAACACATTAAAACAACAAAACAAAAATCAAGAACAAAAAACAAAAATAAACACACATTTTACCCTCGAACCATTAACCTTAGCAATACAGAATTTAACAAAAAAGAAACAGAATATTTAAACAATATGTCATAAACTAACCTAACTCAAAATGCAAACAAAAATCTAGAAAATTTAATAGTAGAAACAGAATTTCCCATTAACCTAATAAAAGACAATATACAAGAAGAAAAAAGAACAGAAGCAACACATATAATTAAAAAAATAATCACCAGTGAAATGAAAAACAAATATAAACAAAAGAAAGAATAAAACAATAAAAGAAATTAAAAATAATGTAAGAACAATAATTTAATAGTAACTAAAGCAGACAAAAGTCAAGCAACAGTAATCATTGAAAAAGCAGACTACATCAAAAAAACCGAAAACTTCATCAGCAATAATAAATGCATACAACTAAATAAAGACCCAACAGAAAACTATCTTAAACAAACAATAAAACCAATAAAAACAACTAAAAACATTTTCAACAATAAAAACACAGACATATATATAAATAATAATCCAGAACCACCTAAAATGAATAGCCTAATAAAAATACACAAATTAAACAACCCAATACGTCCAATAATCAACTTCAAAAAGGTTCCTACATACAAAATACCAAAAATAATAGCACAAAAACTAAAAAGTAACCATCTAACAAATAACCATCATAACATAAAAAATACATACGAATTAATAGACAAACTAAAAATAATAAATATAAATGAAAATACATTTTTCACATCATATGATATTACAAACATGTACACCAACATCCCAGTAGAAGAAACATAGACATAATAATAAACAAACTTAAAGAACAAAATGAAAACAAACAATATATAACCGAAATAAAAAATAGCCTCCAACTAATACTAAAACAAAATTACTTTGAATTTAATAGCAAAATTTATCAACAGCAAGAAGGTTTAGCAATGGGATCACCATTATCAAGCATAATAGCAGAAATATTCTTACAACACACAGACGCCAAAATACAAAATATTATAAAATCATATGATCCAAATGGCATATGGATAAGATATGTAGATGATGGGCTATATGTATCAAATAACAAAAACACAAATGCAGAGAACATACTTAAAACAAATCAATAACATACATCCTAAAATACAATTCACAGAAGAAAAATAAAAACATAACAAAATCAACTATTTAGACATAACCATCACAAGAAACAACAACCACATACAATATGCAATATATAGAATACCAACTTCTACCAACATCATTACACCTAACCATTCTGACCATCCACCACAACATAAAATGGCAGCATTCTATTCGCTATTTAACAGAATGTACAAAATTCCCCTAAACAAACAAGAAACTGACAAAGAAAGAAATATAATATACCAAATTGGTTATGAAAATGGATACAATAAAAATACTGTAAACAAAATAGAAAATAAAATCAAATATAAAATAAAAACTGAACAATTAAGAATTAATCAAAATGAACAACACATAAATAATAACAACAACAAAAAATGGGCCACATTCACATACATAAATAATAAAATGACAAAACTATTTAAAAACACGGATATAAAAATAGCATACAAAACTAATAAAAATAATTTACAAAAACTAAATAGCCCACACAACAAAGGTAATACAACAACCAATGGTATATACAAAATTGAATGCCAAGATTGCAATAAATGTTACATAGGACAAACAAAAAAACAGTTGAAAAAACGTTATTTTGAACACCTAAACGCATACAAAAAACCAGAAATATATAAATCCAATTTAGCCACACATGCAATAAACACAGGACATGAATTCCCAGACATAACCAATGTGACACTAATAAAACATATACCACACAAAGGCACCATAATGATCATTTGGGAAAATTTACAAATATACAAACAAAAAACGCAAAACAAACTAATACCTGAACAAATACAAATCAATACAAAACATGACACAATATTCAAAGCACTCAACATCGAAAATACACAAAAAACTAACACATACACCACAATCACACACAATAAAACCAATTTGAAGTACCAGTAGCCAACAGGAAGCCACAGTAATAATAGTCAACCAACACATATGTACTTCACCAGACACAAAAACCGGAAGGCTGAGGATGGGTACAAGATGGTACCCGAAACATGTTCCTAATAAGGGAAAAAAATATCTTGAGGTAAATTCATTATAAATATTAAATGTAATATATATTATAACGATTCATATTAGCATCCTATCTGAGCATTATATGAAAGTGTTAGACTGTACGAGTATAGCAGCGTAAGCAAGAGAGAGAGCGTACAATCGCAGCCATCTCACTCTAATCTCGTCACAGCGACGTCCGCAACCGGTACGAACAAAATTTTACTCAATTCAAATTATCAGTTCAACCTGCAATAACTTCAAAACTAATAAATATACGGCAATTCTGAAAACAGCATTGTGTTCAGCAAGTAAAGCTTTATATGTAGCCGCAATCTCAGTTAATATAATTAACAATTGAAGAAGTTATACGGAAGACGAACGCCAAAAGGAATAACAAGAGAATTATGCTACATAGGAATGAGGTGTTTTCACACACACACAGATAAAGACCTAAGCAACAATATTCTGTGGTCAGATCTTTGAAAACACATTTGCAAATACCTGTAATCAAATACAGGAAGTACGATTTTGACTAGAAATTCTCTGCCGTTTCAAACCTGTCATGGGGTGTTTGCTCGACCTGTTAGAGATTGTCGAGACTGGAAAAACGTATGATTTATTTGAACAACCAATCAGAAGCCCGTATTTAAAATAGACGCCAACTCAAACCGAGGGGTAGCGTTACTCTTCGTTCGAATCTTCAATGCGCTAGTCGTATATAAATTACGTGCAGAAATTTTTCAATCACGCAAAGTTGTATTTAAGTGAGAAATTCGAGAAGTAGTCCGCAGTAGAGGAACTAGTACAATTCAACAACACTCGCTGTTAAAACAACACATTAATTAATTAAATTATTAATTAATTAATTTATAATCAGCCGTGAAGTGACCTGAGCAACAGAGAGCTACAGCATCTGTAATTGCCAGAGCATCTTTCTACCGGATTGATCAACATCATTTCGTCAATGCTAAACCATCGAAAGGAGGACCTCTACGGATTCCTATCTTCGGTCGACGCATCAAACAGTAAGAAATAGATTCATTGATCAATGAAATAAGTACTAAACAAATAATAAAAAGCAATAAACAATTTTTAAGACACTAAGAATCACACACTTTGTATTTAATGTGTAAGATTAGCTATAACATAGTATAGGAGTGTAGAATGGAAAGTAAGGTGTAGTATTGGACGTGCAAATTATTGTAGACCTGTTCTTTATCACTGGTTTGGGAGATATCAATCTCTTAAGTAAACCAGATAAGAGCAATAGGTCGTTTGAACGTCTTAATCTTTACTTTTCACACTCACTCGCTAATTAAAAGAGTTAGGGTAGCAGTAAGTCCTACAATTAACATTTTCAAGAAGTTTAAAAATAATTAAAACGTTAATTAAACATACTCAAGCAAAACTTTAAAGTGTTATTTGTAACGATTCCCCTTGAATCCACAATCACTGAACGAATCCTGAGAATTTGTGTCTCTATGCTCTGAGCTAAGCTGGAACTGTGTCATTAGTATCTGGGATTTGTTCTGGCGCCCAGGTAAAGTAATCTCACGGGTAAGTAACGTTTTATCTAACATTCAAAATATTAGATAAGTGTGTTAGATAAAAGGAGCGTTGTAATATATATATATACTATTACATACACTTATATAGGTAATCTGCCTTAATAACAATGCAGTATTTCAATCTTGATGAGTTTTCTTCAGTTTTATTCTTACTTTCAACTATTCACACATTATTTATATAGAACAATTCTACTTTATGAATATTGTAACGTGCGGTTTTTTTGTAGAGGTATTAGCGAAACGTCCGTCTGATTCAAGCCCCACTGTTGGGTTCGCCAAATCTGTAACGTGCGGTTTTTTGATCAGAGGTTTCCGCCTCTCCGCAGTCGCCACTTATGAATTATAATGACTGAAGTTTAAAAAATAAAGTAGTTTGTAATGTTACAAAATCTAAGCAGAAATCGAGAGTGTGTGATTTGGGGTCAAGTAGGGAAGTTGCTCAGCCTTATTATGAAGAAAGAGTAAGTACCGATTCTTTACACTCGGTTTATGATTTCTGAATTTTTTCAAATTGTTCGCTGTGATTTAAATCAGCTGATTGTGAGACGAGTCTCCACGCATAGTTCAACCAGACTACTCTATGGCAAAATATGACCTGATGGATCGATCTCTTCTATTTTGTGCTGAAATCTATTACAACTACCCACTACAAAAAATATAACACATTTTTATTATTCAATATCATTTTTAATAATATTTATTATTTATATTATTGTTTTTTGTTTTCCTGCCGCCAAATACAAATACCACAATCGATCTTTACTTAATTAAAACATAATATCGACTTCCTCGAGTAAACATGGAATTGTCAAAAGAAAAAAACATATATGGTTTTGTTTACCAAATTTTATACTATTTTTTAAAACATCAATCAATATATAATTCTTTTATTTCCCTAGGGTTAAGGGTAAGTTCTTTTTGTTATGAGATGGTCAGAAATGGATAACTATACTACGCTTTACAAATACCGAAAAATATTAAAAATTTTGTTTATTTTCGTATAGTACGTAGTTCCCGGAATGTCCGTAAGAGAGCAGCGTGCGTTTGTTTTGTTAGAACATATGATTAATTTTGACTAGTTTTTTTGTTCTATCCAACCATTGAAAATGTGTTTTCTTCGTTAACTATTAAACGAAATGTTTATATTACCTCTCTTCTTATAGTTCTTACTGGAATGAAGCCTTTTCTCTAGTGAGGTCCGTCTTGGGTTGTAATTTCATTACCGTCTGGCCAATATTATATCGTCAACTTGAAACATGGCTAAACTAAGCCGGATCATCAAAAATGGTTTTCTTTCACTGTTTATTATGGAGTATAACAATTTAAGTTTGAAATAGAAGGTAGGATTATATAATGTTCACACAGTTGTTTAATTTTGTACCAATTTTGCACTTCTATAAGGTTTCTAAAAGGATATTTCAATAAAATTGTGGTCCCATCATTTTGTCAACTCTCCAGGTTTAATTTCTAAATTCGATTAACAATACTTGTTATTTCCGTCACTCTTAGTAACCCATAATTTTTTTTTATATATTTTTATTGTTTCTGCTATGTACTTTTTATTATATAGGCAGTTTGTAATTAATATAAATTTATATTTTATTTACAGAAAAATAATTCTTTTTAATTTCGGTTTCTTTCCCAATTTGGTTTACATAATAGGTTTCTGTTCATTTTCTTATAACCTTGGATATAAGTTTTTAATAGTTTTATTCTCTTTAAATGAATTTATATATTATTTATTAGTCTCTCATAGTATTCCTACACTGCACTACTTCCTTCTGCCATTTCCCTCATATAGTATTATTTTAATGTTTTATTATCATTTGATATTTAAATCTTTTATGTTTGTTTTAAAACGAACCCTGGGTTATCTTATACTATAACACAAATATTTGCAAAAATATAAAATTAACTTAGGTATTAGACTTAGTTGTCTACACAATATAAATATTACAATAAATTAACAAAATACAGAATCAGTTAGTAGCATTATAGTCTACTATCATAGTTTATAATTCCCCTACTTACAGCACAATTCTGTAAGAAGTTCCTTCACTTTCACTTTTTACCTCCATGGGTACACTATAACTCACTTGTAACTGTATATCACTCGAATTGTTTACAATGTTTAGTGATACAGATTAATTTTGGAGCTAGTTATAGGTTACCCATTTCTGACCTTTATGTTATTACATGAATTAATTTATTGGGACCGGGTTATGTACCGTTACATAAAGCCCCCCCACTAGAACAAATTTATTTTGGTATTACTTGTTTATTAAAATAAATTGTTGATTATTTCCATTCACCTAATAGTCTTGGTTTTATCTTCATAATAGTGTTTCATTTCCGACTGATTATACACTCCCTTTATTCTATTATTGTTAATTGTTTTAATTTCATAAGTATTATTCCCCTTCACTTGGGTTATGAGGTAAGGTCCAGTATAAAGTAACAGTAGCTTCCGAGCAATACCCTCTATAGAACTGGGTAGTTGTCTATTTTTGATTAGTACCTTATCTCCCATCTGGTATGTATCCAATCTTCTCTTTTTTACTTGATCCCTTCTTTGTTGAAGTTCCACTTTATGCAACACTCTGTTGTGCATTTCCACTTTGTCGAACTCTACTCTCTCTCCTGGAGGAAAATTTATCAATGAGGTAATTTCTCTTGGTGGTGGTTTATCAAACATTACCTGATAAGGGCTAGTACCGATAGTGTCATGGTATGACCAATTAAGGAAAGTCTCTGCTGGTTCGATATACTGACTCCAGTTTTTATGTTCTTGATGACAGTAAGTATGTAGAATTCTACCAACTTCCCTTAATACACGTTCAGCAGGATTGCTACTAGGATGGTATACTGATGTTTTGTAGGTTCTTATTTGCCAATTTCCCAATTCTTCTTTCCACCTTTTTCCCCGAAATTGCGTTCCATGATCAGTTATAATTATTTCCAGTTTTCCCACCTCAGGTAAGTATTTTTTTATAATTACTTCTAGAATTTTCTTCGTTGTGGCTCTACTAATAGCGTAGAGTTTTGTATATTTCGTATAATGATCAAATAATATGATGATATATTTATATTTATGTCTTCCTCCACTTCTGGGAAAAGGTCCACAGATATCCAAGAAGGTCTTTTCAAGTTTATTATTAGATTTTATTGTAATCATTGCGCCCGTTCTCTTCTCATTATTTACTTTTACTAGCTGGCATATGTTACAGGTTTTCACTATTTCCCTTACTCTTTTATTTATAGCTTTCACGTAACAATGTTCAGATAGAGCTTTAATAACTTTGAGTGATCCCATGTGGACATATCTTTCATGATAATCCTGAATCAGTGCTACTTCTGTTGCTGCTGGCACATACATCTTCCAGACATGATCCTTAATGGTAGGACGAATAAAAAGGACCTCTTCATAAACACAAAAAAATTTCATTATTATAGGGTCATGTTGTAATATTCGTTCCTTAATTTTTGTTAATTTAGTGTCCCTTTGTTGATCGACTTTTATTTTATTAATTATATCTTGTAACTCTTTTGCCATCTTAAGAATGTAATATATTTTTCCAATACTTTCTGGTTCTATTTCACAAATTCCTTTTTCGAGATTAATCCGGGATAATCGGTCTGCTATGACATTCTTCTTACCTGGAATATATTCCCAGTCTAAATTATATTCTTGAAGTATTAATACCCATCTAGTAAGTCTGCCGTGGTTAAGTTTGCAATTTTTTAAAAATGAAATTGATCTATGATCAGTTCTGATGGTCACTGGGTATCCCAATATAAATGTCGAAATTTTATACATGAGAACACAACACTCAGTAGTTCTTTTTCTGTTACTGTATAATTTCTCTCACAACTACTCAGTACTCTGCTTGCAAAACTGATAACCCCATGATTTCCTTCCTCATCTTCCTGATATAGCTCACTTCCAAGGCTAATGTTACTAGCATCACAATTTATGAAAAAACGTTTATTAAAATTTAGGTGATGTAACCATGATGCTGTCAAGAAATTTATTTTTTACTATCTGGAAATTATTATCTTCACTTTCTTCCCATTTCCACTTGTTTTTCTTTGAAAGTAAACATTGAAATTTGGCTGTTACTTCTGAATAATTCTGTTGAAATTTCCTATAATAGTTGCATATCCCCAAAAAGGATTGTAATTGTTTCAAGTTTTTTGGTTTAGGAAAATCTTGAATAGCCTTTACTTTTTCAGGAGATGGTTTAATTCCAGTAGCAGATAGAATGAACCCTAAAAATGGTAGTTCATGTGTGATAAATTTAGATTTATCCAGTTTTAAAGTTATATTGTGTTGCAAGAGTTTATTTAAGACTGTTTCCACTCGGTTACAATGCTCCTCCCAAGTACAAGACGTAATTAATATGTCATCCACATATATGGTAGTAAAATCTAAAACTTCCTTACCTAAAATTTGGTCCATGCACTGGATGAACACGGCCACAGAATTTACCAATCCAAAAGGCAAACGCTTAAAATGGTAATTTCGTCCTTCGAATATGAAAGCAACATATTGTCTGCTGTTAGGGTGCAATTCTATTTGCCAGTATCCACAGACTGCATCCCAAGTACTCATGTACTTGCATCCATAGAATTTTTTCATTATCTCTTCAATCTCACCTGGAGACGTGCGATCATTAATGAGCATTTTATTCAACTCCCGAGCATCAAGACATAGTCTGACTTGACCATCTTTCTTCGGTATAGCTACCAATGGGCTGGTATACGGAGAACTACTTCTTTCAATGATGTCTTCTAATATCATCCTTTGAATTTCTTTCCTTGCTGCCTCTTTCAAAGCTTGAGCAATAGGGTATGATCGTTTATTAAAATTTACATTTTCCTTGAACCTGAGTTCACACAAGAAGTTTTTTGCTTTTCCTGGTGATTCTGAGAATACTGATTTATATTTATTATAAATTTTTATAAGTTGTTGTTTCTGTTCTATACTAATTATTTCCGGTGCCTGTCTATTCTGAAACTCAATTATTTCTTCTATCTTCTCTTGCCAAATCTTTGATTCTGTTACTTCTATGTTGTTACCTAGGGTTAATCTATTATCCTCCCTAACAAAAAATGAGCTCGGACACTGAGGGGCACTTTGGCTACCAATTATCTCAGCCGTTAACTCACCATTTTCTGTGCTCAAGGTTACTATACCCCTGGCCAGATTTATAATTGCAGTGTGTCGCCATAGCATATCACACCCTATTAACACCCTAAACGGTAGCCCTTTTGCTACTAAAAATCCCATAGGTATTCCTATTCCATTAGTGGTAACATTCAAAGACACTTGTTTTTTGATTGTTTTATTTTGTTTCCCGGTAGCACCAACAATTGTTAAATTGTTAATTGGTAAAGTAGGTATTCTCTCAGTAGTTAACTCAGTAATACGATCTAGTTCTAATTGATCAATAATTGAAATATTGGCTCCTGTATCAATCATGGCCTCTGCTGACACTCCATTTAAGTTTATTTGTATATAGACTATGTCATTGTTTGGTGATGACTCTTTAATTGCTCTTTCTTCCATTAACTCGGACTGTATATTTTTTAGAAAATTATTTCTGATAATGGTTATTGGTTGATTTAATTTATTATTATAATTGGGTTTGTGGTAAATTCTGTGCCCTGTTGTTTCTAGCAGTGACGGGCAATCACATCTTCTCACTGCTGGTACCCGTTTCCCCTATTTACATCATTATTATTGTTTGATTCAACATTTTCATTATGTTGAATATTGCTTATCGGTCTCCTTTCTTCATCACTATCTCTGAATCTAGGTTGTTCTGCACTCATACTCCTTTGTTGACCTTCTTCTCTATGATAAGAATCATGTCTGTAATTTTGTCGGTTATTATTAGGCCACCTTCCTCGATATCTATTATTGAAATAATTGTTATTAGCATGCACATAATTAACTCTGGGCCGATTCTCTCTTGGTGGTTCATTCCTCCGCTCTTCGGTATTCCCTGACCTCCATCTACTTCTCCTATAATAAGATTCCTGTTCATAATTTTCTAGTAGCGTTTCCATGCCTCCAATAGTTTTTACTTGTCCACTTAATCTGGCACTGATGATCTTCTCTTCAAAATGATACGCCATTTTGGTCACTAGACACTCTTCAGGTATCTTAGGGTCTAAATACTTTGCTATACACACCTTCCCCAAAAAGTAAGCAGTAGGCGTTTGTCCCACTGTACGGTCATACCTACCATGACAGATATCGTCCCTAATAATGTTTTGTACTGACTCTGACCAGTACTTAAGTTTGAACCTTGTTTTGAAACCCCCATAATCACACACCTCGTTCCTGATAGCTGTCCACCAATTATCATTGACATTTTTGAAAGATTCATCTAATATACCTTTTATCATATTCCATCGATTCTCCTTTGATCTGTTCAAAATTTCGTCTACTCTCCCTAAAAATTCAAGTGGGTTTCTGCGATAATCCCGAAAGTTTACACTTTCCTTACTATCTTGATAAACCTGATGACTGCTGCATGCAGATCTAGAACTTATTCTATCTACATCACATTGAAAATTGGTTTGCATTTGTTGCAAACTATCTAATTTCTCTGCTTGGCTATCACACTGACTTTTTACATTCTCTACTGTTTTATGAAACTCTGAAAATTTACAGTTTAGACTGCTTTTGATACTATCTAATTGGTCATTGTTTTCTTGTCGTATGGCCATTATACGAACTAGATTATTTTGTTCCTCCTTTTCCATCTATGCTTCGATTCCTGTTTTAATTAGTTCCATCTTTTCTTCT
The DNA here is from genome assembly GCA_034769895.1 of Magicicada septendecula. Lineage (NCBI taxonomy): Eukaryota > Metazoa > Arthropoda > Insecta > Hemiptera > Cicadidae > Magicicada > Magicicada septendecula. The sequence continues at coordinate 61,193,226 of CM068371.1, read as the reverse complement.
GTTTTATCCAATCTTTGATTGGTTTCTATTACTTTCTTCTCTGCCTCTTCCTTGTATTCTTCTACTCTTTGGCTAAGCTTATTACTGACCAGTTCAATTTTACTCTCTAGATTTTCTCTTAATTCCTTGTTGAAGTTCTCCATCTTACCCTCAATTTGTTTTAAATTCTCATTATTCTCTTCAAATTTTGCATTCATCTCTTCTCTTTGTCCTTCAACCGTTTCCTTCAGTTCATGGTATTGTTCATTCATGGTTTGTTTGATATTTCCATGAATGGTTTCTATTTTTTCATTTAGTTGTTTGACTAAACTTTCCTGAATGCTATCTATTTTCTCATTGGTCTGTCTATTTTGTTCCTCCTGTTTCTTAAAATTCTCCTTATTTTCCTCCTTGGTTTGCTTCGAGTTTTCCTCCTGTTTCTTAAAATTTTCATCTATTTTATTAAATTTTTCGCTCAAGGTTTCATTTTGTTTCCTTGAGTTCTCATCTATTTTATCAAAATTTTCGGCTATAAATCTCATCATGTCTTGCCAATTTGGTTCTCTCCTGGCTTCCGCTTTGTCCGGTTGGTCCCCTTGGGCATCCTCTTCCACTATTTCCATTTCCGTACTCATGATTGCTTCAGTTTCTTCTTTATCACCTGCCGGTTGTTCCATTTCACTGTCCGTGACTATTTCTATCTCTCGTTCCTGTCCACCGTCTTCCATCTCCTTTTCTTCTGTCCTCTTCTTCGATCTACCTCTAGTATTATGCATTTCTTGTTTTCTCATAACTGCCGACGATAGATTTTTTGGTATATTAATTTATTAAATATCAAAATTCTTTTCTAATTACAGCCCTTTTACGTTGAGCGCCAATCTGTAACGTGCGGTTTTTTTGTAGAGGTATTAGCAAAACGTCCGTCTGATTCAAGCCCCACTGTTGGGTTCGCCAAATCTGTAACGTGCGGTTTTTTGATCAGAGGTTTCCGCCTCTCCGCAGTCGCCACTTATGAATTATAATGACTGAAGTTTAAAAAATAAAGTAGTTTGTAATGTTACTCAATCTAAGCAGAAATCGAGAGTGTGATTTGGGGTCAAGTAGGGAAGTTGCTCAGCCTTATTATGAAGAAAGAGTAAGTACCGATTCTTTACACTCGGTTTATGATTTCTGAATTTTTTCAAATTGTTCGCTGTGATTTAAATCAGCTGATTGTGAGACGAGTCTCCACGCATAGTTCAACCAGACTACTCTATGGCAAAATATGACCTGATGGATCGATCTCTTCTATTTTGTGCTGAAATCTATTACAACTACCCACTACAAAAAATATAACACATTTTTATTATTCAATATCATTTTTAATAATATTTATTATTTATATTATTGTTTTTTGTTTTCCTGCCGCCAAATACAAATACCACAATCGATCTTTACTTAATTAAAACATAATATCGACTTCCTCGAGTAAACATGGAATTGTCAAAAGAAAAAAACATATATGGTTTTGTTTACCAAATTTTATACTATTTTTTAAAACATCAATCAATATATAATTCTTTTATTTCCCTAGGGTTAAGGGTAAGTTCTTTTTGTTATGAGATGGTCAGAAATGGATAACTATACTACGCTTTACAAATACCGAAAAATATTAAAAATTTTGTTTATTTTCGTATAGTACGTAGTTCCCGGAATGTCCGTAAGAGAGCAGCGTGCGTTTGTTTTGTTAGAACATATGATTAATTTTGACTAGTTTTTTTGTTCTATCCAACCATTGAAAATGTGTTTTCTTCGTTAACTATTAAACGAAATGTTTATATTACCTCTCTTCTTATAGTTCTTACTGGAATGAAGCCTTTTCTCTAGTGAGGTCCATCTTGGGTTGTAATTTCATTACCGTCTGGCCAATATTATATCGTCAACTTGAAACATGGCTAAACTAAGCCGGATCAAAAATGGTTTTCTTTCACTGTTTATTATGGAGTATAACAATTTAAGTTTGAAATAGAAGGTAGGATTATATAATGTTCACACAGTTGTTTAATTTTGTACCAATTTTGCACTTCTATAAGGTTTCTAAAAGGATATTTCAATAAAATTGTGGTCCCATCATTTTGTCAACTCTCCAGGTTTAATTTCTAAATTCGATTAACAATACTTGTTATTTCCGTCACTCTTAGTAACCCATAATTTTTTTTTTATATATTTTTATTGTTTCTGCTATTTACTTTTTTATTATATAGGCAGTTTGTAATTAATATAAATTTATATTTTATTTACAGAAAAATAATTCTTTTTAATTTCGGTTTCTTTCCCAATTTGGTTTACATAATAGGTTTCTGTTCATTTTCTTATAACCTTGGATATAAGTTTTTAATAGTTTTATTCTCTTTAAATGAATTTATATATTATTTATTAGTCTCTCATAGTATTCCTACACTGCACTACTTCCTTCTGCCATTTCCCTCATATAGTATTATTTTAATGTTTTATTATCATTTGATATTTAAATCTTTTATGTTTGTTTTAAAACGAACCCTGGGTTATCTTATACTATAACACAAATATTTGCAAAAATATAAAATTAACTTAGATATTAGACTTAGTTGTCTACACAATATAAATATTACAATAAATTAACAAAATACAGAATCAGTTAGTAGCATTATAGTCTACTATCATAGTTTATAATTCCCCTACTTACAGCACAATTCTGTAAGAAGTTCCTTCACTTTCACTTTTTACCTCCATGGGTACACTACAACTCACTTGTAACTGTATATCACTCGAATTGTTTACAATGTTTAGTGATACAGATTAATTTTGGAGCTAGTTATAGGTTACCCATTTCTGACCTTTATGTTATTACATGAATTAATTTATTGGGACCGGGTTATGTACCGTTACAATATTTATTTACACAAAAAGTAACACTTGTACAACATGTGAAGTAAATGATTACATTATTCTTTCGTTGTTTAAGACCTGAAGATGTCAGTAATGACGAAAAGCTTAGTCGAACAATAAAAAATTATAGCAGTTAGCAAATTCATAAAAGAAATAGATTACATTATTGCTTTTGAGTACATTATTAACTTCTCAAACTTACAGATTGTTGTTTTTGTTTTGATTATTTATTATTTGTGAATTAAATTTTTGGTTTTTGCTACAGTTTATACTTTACACTGCTGACACTTCATTGTGAGACTGGAAGTCATCACCACAAATATCTAACTTACTGTCCGAGTCACTTTCACTGTCATAAAGCGAATCATCACCCAAAAGAAATCAGTATCATCTAAAATTTCTTCTATTTGTGTATCAGTAAAAGGTGCATGCACCTTTATAAAAAATATTAAGAAATTATAACTAAAACTGTACCTTAAAAAAATGTTTTCAAAAGGTCACTATAGGGTAAAAAAATACAAAACTATAATCGTACGTAATATGAAACACCATACTGTTATTACAACACTCTAACAACAGACATTTCAGTCCCTGAATAATATTATATGGTAAATAACAATTATGCACAACATGAACATAATAATCAAAATAACCGAACCAAACCACAGCCATAAACAATCAGCTGGGCCAACAAATCAGCTGTCAGACCTCATTGTTTCAGGGCCACCACAAGAGCACAGCACCATAAAATAAGGTGAAACTATGTTTTTGATGTATTATGGGACTATAATCGAATAAAGCAGCCAATGGAAACAAAAATTGGCTGACGTGGACTAAAGTTGAATTAAGCACGTAAGGGTATGATATGTCAATTCGACTATAGTACAATAAAGTACCGAAAGGATTAAAAAGGCTCTTCTGAAGCAGGGGGGGGTGTCACACTAACAAAGAAGCCCAAAATACAGTAGAAGAGTGAGTGGTTATTGGATGATGGGCAGGGTTTTCAGCAAAGGCATCAAATACCTTGTGTCATGCTACTATAAATGGTTAAATAAATTTGGCAATTTTTTAGAAAAGTAGATCTTGAATTGTACTTGAAAGAGTTTTTATAAATCTTGTAATGACAAAACTGGTGTGTCTCTGTAAAATGTATACCAGTTTTATATGTGTACAAAGTGTTAGTGCGTTCGTCTCGCACAGGGGTCGTTACATCAATTTTGTGCTAACGATGTCCGTAGCATTGCAGTAATTACCAGTATAACTCGGCAGTAACCTTACCTGTTTATAAATATAGGGGTGTGTTAATCCCGGGTGGCGCCAAATTGTTTATAAAAACAATTAAAATTACTTAATAAAGTGTTTTCAGCTGTGACGGTCGGGGCGTTCAAATAATTCCCGCTCGTGCCGCCTTCTGAATCGTATAGACAGCTGTACAAATGACAACTCGAGCACTGCTCATCAAACCTAGTCTTTGTAAATAAACACAAGTAATATAATGCACTCCCTATGAAATAATAACAATGGTTACTCCCTGTAATAGTTATTTTTAATGGGTGATAATTAAAATGTTCAATTTGACAATTAGATTATAATAAATTTGCACCGACTTTTTTAAATGAAACACTTTCTCTCAAGGCGGACGAAATCGATGCTGTAACGAAGTATCCACATCAGCAAGGCAGCTGAACGTTTAGATTTATCAATTAATTTCGTTAACAAAATCGTTGGATTCTTTTGATTATGAGATAAAGAATTCCTATGATTACAATAAAAATATTTTACCTTACTCTAAGGGTACATAAATAATAAGGTTGTGAAGGTCCTCGCCTTCTACCCTTTTAACTAAATAATACACTCATCATAAAATAATACTCACCGCTGCCAGAATTTTACTTACCGTCATAGTCCCCGTAAAACTTACCTTTAAAAATTACCCAGGTCGCCACGATATTTTATGGTTTAATATCGAAACCATTCTACACACTTGCCCTTATAAAAATCCCGCTATCTGACTGTAATAAAACTCAGAAAAATCCCAAAGAACGTTAGACGAGGTTTTCAGCACAGAATAGGAAATGTTAAACAGGCGTAATAACTTACTCTCTACACATGGTTTATATGAAATAAAGTCTGAATTTTATTGAAATTTTGTATTTGCGAATTACAACTAATAAACAGTGAATGATCAACTAGACTATGCCAAATTATTATGAACCAGTATGTATATTTTAATTCCCTTTTCCCCTTGCTATTTACTTTTACAAAATCCTTTCCCTTAGAGATCTCGATTATTTATATTATATTAAATAAGTTATCATCATTTGTTTTGAACTGATTTAAATAGGTATATTTAGGGTTGTTAGTTACCCATTCACCGTGTATGTCCGTATAGTTTGTTGCTCTGTCTCGTTGACCACTTTCTTGTTTCTGGTGCACGCACGCCCCTAGTTGCACTGAGTTTACTGTGTTGTATTATATTTTCACTGATTTGAATTCACTGATTTCCCCATGTTAATATTAAGTCACACACTTAAATCTGCTGCATTGTTTGCACTTTTAATAGTTATTAAAAGATGTTTTAATTAGTTATTTGATTGGATAGGCCGGCCTTAACTTCGGCCTATCTTACACACCCGAGGCCACTGATTTTACTGAACAACTGTATGCTGCTCTTTACTGTCTGTTGTTGCTTCTGTGGTGACAATCTGCAGACTGGATTTCACACAAGCCTGCTGCTGGGTGGTTACGCAATACGTCTGGCAATTGTTTTGGCTGACTGTATGTATGTTGCATTGCTGTACTGGAGGCTCCCCACAGGTGAAAGTCTGGCAATTTGGAAAGTGCTTAAAATGATGATTTAAATTAATATAAAATTAAACTGGGGCGGCTCACAATTCTGTACCGTTACAATACCCCCCCAATAAGAGGTTGAAAGCCGAAGCGTTCAAACGCTTATTGCCTAAACCCTAAGAGGATCAGTGAGGATATGGCGCCGCAACCCCCCTGAACACTCTACTAAATCATGGGTTCTTACCCCCCTAGTCTGGCGACTGTGACAGCACCCATCCGACCTTACGGGACTTCTCTACTCGAGATCCCACCACCATAAGCTCTGACAGATGCCCGCCCCAGTATCGCCTGACTTTGAAACATTCAATTAAAAAATCAACAAATGGCCTTCCATCACTCCATATCCCACAACTGATTTGTTTCCTCTTAGCCGTACTGGTTCATTGACAACGTACTGGCTCATTTTATATTATAGAATATCTCTTAACCCTAGAAAATAGTGTTAATAAAACAATATAAGATATACACAATACAATGGTGCATATAAGTCCGGTCAAATTAAAGAACGTTACCCATATACTGTTACCCTCCAAAATAATACATAGATTATACAAAATTACAATTACACAAAATTTCCTTCAGTTTTCGCTTTTAAATAAAGTACATCTTTCATTTATTTAACAATTACATTTGAAATTTGAATCAGAATAAATTTAAATTTATTATTAAAATCATCTTTCCAATTAATTTAATTACCAAATTAATTTAATTATATTTAATTTCTCAAACTCTAAGTTCATTAATTCAATCTTATTTGTTCGAAACAATTTCATTTGTTTTAATTACATTTCACAAAAAGACCCTACAAAAATATTACCTACATTCCATCACCTCAGATGTTTCTTTTTATTTCATAATGGGATTTTCTACTAGCAATGATTCAGGAGACTACAACATTTTTGTTATTGTCACCAAGTATGGCTGTAGACATTAGTCTCAGCATACAACTGCAACACACCTGTTTACATGAACAGTTGTATGCCATACTGGTGTTATAAACACTCTGTCTCAACACTCACATAGTCTAAACATTCTGGTTACATCATACAACACCTGTACTTTTCTATAAATCTGTTAGTTAACATATTTGTCTCTTAAATTTTTTTTGACATGATAATGTCTTATGGCTGGGGGTCATTTGAAAATTTCTGTAACGCATCACGCTGCATGACGTCATCATTTACCAGCCGGGAATCGTTAACTAAAACCGCGACCGCTAACGTGCTAACGTCCGTCGCAGATTAAAGACCTAACAAGCAAACAACACTGCATAGCTGTAGATAGGTATGTAACCAATCAGTCAGTCAGTAACCATAATAATGTTGCGTTTAGCTGGCGGCTGAAAGACATTATCATGCTCTTAAGCTTTTACCATTTGGTAAACGGTACTTTACATTTTTTTTTTTTCAATTCAGATCAGATATACCTTTGATTCAAAACAATTACTTTACTAACATTTTATTAAAAACATTTTAACTGTAGTTATATTATTTAAAACACTTTGAATATAAATACACAATACAAAATAGGCTTCATGAATACCTGTTATTATTTTAGTGGAATACAATTATTATTATTTATTATTATACCTTTCCCTCTCATTGCAAACATAGGTTACACATAAGCTATAATATACATTGCAACAGAATACTATTAACACAATACATTTAACATTAACACATTTATTTATTTACAAATTTTGTCATATCCAATTATTATTTGCCGTGCTTCAATATCTAATTCAGCCAGGTCATTACCATATACTAAAGTATTTAAGATGTCCATACACTGCTTTCAACCTCCATCATCGTATAATAGTCTTATTTTTGTATAGCATTTGTCAATTTTATTTGCATTCATCATCTGGCTATTCTCTATGTAATGGCCATAAAATTTTACTTTTTCCATTATACCAAAATAATAATCTATAGGGTTAACCCCCAAAATTATCTTATCATAAATCAAGTCAACATCAGTATTTTTTATAAAGTCTCCGTAAGTATTTTTTCTCAACATCAAGTCAGTTATTTTATCATTTATAACAGTTTTATTCACATATTCCTCTCTCTCTATTTCATAATACAATTCACTTTCTTCATCTCTCTCTATATCTAACACCTGCACCAACATTTCATAACCTCTGTTAATCTCAAAAATTTTTATTTCTCTCTCTCTTTCATTACAACACCTCTCATAACCATACTGAACTCTCCCATTCCATGCAAAGGGCACCATTAAATATTTATTACCTATACTGGCTTTACCAGTCAAATCACAAAAAATACAAGGACCAACTGAAGACACCTTGTCTTCTATACAAATACCGGAGGAAACTCTGTCCTCATTAAACACCCGTGAAAACTCTGTTTCACCACAAACTTGGGGAACATCTGCCCTTTGCCCATTCAACCTCTCTACACACACACTTATAACCTCATCAACACTTTCTTTGCTCACAACCTTACAATCTAACACCGCGTTTTTAATTTCACCACCGTTACTTACCGTATCATTCTTAGATACCCCATTTTCAACTATATAATCATTATTCTTATTTAATGTTATTTCATCATTATAATTACTTGTATTACTACCACTTACCTTGTCTCCTATTTCTTTGTTATTTATATTCTCATCGGCGTATAACTTACCACCATAATCGCAGTTTTCTGTCACCCCTACACTCTCATGTGTATTGACACCATTTTCGTCTGTTATTTTATTTCCATTTACACTATTTTTACTTACCTCATTCTCTGTTATTTGATTGTCTTTTTCGCTTAATTGGTCTGTCTCTTCACCACTTATCCCCATTTTAATCTCATAATTATCATTATTCAATATTTTATTATCTAACGCTACCCCTTCCCTTACCTCGTTACTTTGTTTCCTAGTATCATCACTATTTTCATTCAAAAAAGCGTATAATCCCGTTTTTTGATCTTCCATTTGTCTAAGCTTATTATTTAATTTACGCCAATCATCCTCAGTCATTCTGTTCAAAACCCTTTCAAACTCGCGCAAGAATTCCGTATCATTCCATAACTCCCCCGATCCACTCACTTTATTTTCTTGTGCCTCGGCCATGTTCAAAAATGTTATTTCTAATATACCCTTTATATATAAAAAACCACTATTATCCTACAAAATCAAAACACCTAACACAATCATTGTCAACAGGACAAGTAAACACAATAACCCTTTATCAAAACATAACCTTTTATAACGTAAATATATATATATATTATTTCTACAAATACGCCGTTACCAAATCCTACTTTCTGTGCTTTAAAAAAGGTCTAGCTCCTATAATATTTATACGAACATCCTGGCAGGGTCGCCACTGTGAAGGTCCTCGCCTTCTACCCTTTTAACTAAATAATACACTCATCATAAAATAATACTCACCGCTGCCAGAATTTTACTTACCGTCATAGTCCCCGTAAAACTTACCTTTAAAAATTACCCAGGTCGCCACGATATTTTATGGTTTAATATCGAAACCATTCTACACACTTGCCCTTATAAAAATCCCGCTATCTGACTGTAATAAAACTCAGAAAAATCCCAAAGAACATTAGACGAGTTTTTCAGCACAGAATAGGAAATGTTAAACAGGCGTAATAACTTACTCTCTACACATGGTTTATATGAAATAGTCTGAATTTTATTGAAATGTTGTATTTGCGAATTAACAACTAATAAACAGTGAATGATCAACTAGACTATGCCAAATTATTATGAACCAGTATGTATATTTTAATTCCCTTTTCCCCTTGCTATTTACTTTTACAAAATCCTTTCCCTTAGAGATCTCGATTATTTATATTATATTAAATAAGTTATCATCATTTGTTTTGAACTGATTTAAATAGGTATATTTAGGGTTGTTAGTTCCCATTCACCGTGTATGTCCGTATAGTTTGTTGCCCTGTCTCGTTGACCACTTTCTTGTTTCTGGTGCACGCACGCCCCTAGTTGCACTGAGTTTACTGTGTTGTATTATATTTTCACTGATTTGAATTCACTGATTTCCCCATGTTAATATTAAGTCACACACTTAAATCCGCTGCATTGTTTGCACTTTTAATAGTTATTAAAAGATGTTTTAATTAGTTATTTGATTGGATAGGCCGGCCTTAACTTCGGCCTATCTTACACACCCGAGGCCACTGATTTTACTGAACAACTGTATGCTGCTCTTTACTGTCTGTTGTTGCTTCTGTGGTGACAATCTGCAGACTGGATTTCACACAAGCCTGCTGCTGGGTGGTTACACAATACGTCTGGCAATTGTTTTGGCTGACTGTATGTATGTTGCATTGCTGTACTGGAGGCTCCCCACAGGTGAAAGCCTGGCAATTTGGAAAGTGCTTAAAATGATGATTTAAATTAATATAAAATTAAACTGGGGCGGCTCACAATTCTGTACCGTTACAAGGTGTGTTGTTACAATCTGTTCTGTAGTGTCGTTAAATGTGATTAAAAAGTTCGTATTTCAACAAGAGGTTAGATTTTATGTTAACAAATTTTCAGTGTGTTTATTTTTCTTAAATAATCTTTGAAAGAGAAATATTCGGTTTATAGTGAGGTCAATTTACCTTTAGTAAAATTTAGAGTGATTAGGTTTTTGGAAATAAGGTAATTCAATGGTACTTAACACATCAGCATGACTTGGTGTTTTCTTTCATTGGATCGGAATAGGATTGGGCTGCAATAAGTTCTTTTTTCATTGATCTATGGACTTAAACAGGTCTGGCGTCCTTTTCTTATAATATCTGGTCATAATTTTCTGTAAATTCTCAGTTGTATGGTCCTGGATCTTGCATGGACTGCTCTAATGGTTCGTCAACTTCTTATACAGTCATGGTTATGAACTTCGTTTACTGTTTTACATTATTTTATTAGAAAATTGGTCTTCCAAACTTTGGCTTCTGTACTGCTTGACTGACGCTTTACGAGTAACGGTATTTAACGGTAATTTCGTCTTCAACGGTGGTTTCTATGGTAACGAAAGAATTCTGATTGGCTGAGATTGATATAAATCCATTGTTATCAAAATTTGCATTCTTTTCAAAAACCTCATATATCTTCTGACCGCTGTTATTCCTCTATCTTCCTTCCTGATTATTAAATATTGTCACTATAGTATGTATTTCCTTTCATAGATTATTTTGATACCCCACAAGTTTGGGTTATTTTAGATTTTATGTTTTTACAATTATGTTAATACTTGTTAATTACATTTCTTTTTGCATTCAAATGCTTATTATAATATTTTGTTTCACAAATGATTTACAATTTATCCTTGGTGAGTCATTCGCCTCGGATTTGCTAATTTCTTTGTTAATTTGTTATAATTTGTAGTTGTTTCTGACAGTTAGGCATTTTCATAGGCCTAAGTAGCCATTATTGTATTTGACTTATTTCATTTAAATTACATTTCATTTCAGCCTAATGGGCTTTATTTTGTTATTATAATTGGTTGTGTTGTGTTTTGGGTCTGTTTATGTGTTATTATCTTGTCACTATCATTTTATACATAATTGTTTACTATTTGGTTTCCACGTTTTCTAGTCATACATTTCTTAACTTTTATACTTATTTCCTTTGCCAATAATAACAATGTGGCTATTATTTACTACTTTTTGATCTTATTACATATAATAATTAGGCCTATGGTCTGTATAATTCTTACAGCCATATCCAATTCATAAACTTTAACTATTATTTGCTAATCTTTGTTTACAATTCCTCTTATTTTATATTATTTTTTAGTGTGATAAACAACATCACTTTATGACCTTATAACGATCCCTTATAACATGGGCGTTTTTTGATTTGTTGTAATTACTTAATTTTTAAACAATCTTTACTCTCCCTCCATGTTAACACTATCTGGTTTTTCCCTTCAAGGCATTCTTCCTTTTAATCATAATGGTATTTACTTAAATTTAATAATAACATTCTTTCTTAAACTAGTTACTGTCTTATCAGTTTATACTGCTATTCTTAATTACTACTATTTTTCACCTTTAATTATTTAGTGTTTCATTTGGATTTATTAATTGTTAATGATTTTATCATTCACTATTTTTCACTATATTACCATTCTTTATTTTACACTATTTTCATTCAATCATCACCTTCACTTTTAAATTATTTATAGTTTATTATAATTTAATTAGTGTACTTTCTTTATCACTACACTCTGGGGTTTTTACACTTTCATTTTGCACTTCACAAATGTTTTTGTTTTTTAAGTGTTTCTGAATGGGTAATCCCTCTAATTACTATCTCACTACCGTACTATCTCTTTCATTACAATATTTCCTTAATAATGTTAACAATTTTATGTCCTTACATTTCTATCATTACATCTAACTCTAAATAGTGGGTTAGTTTGCTTTTTTCTATTTATCTTTAATATTGTTTAATTGGGTTTCTTCTATAGATTATTATTGTCCATTAATGGATAATAATATTTACTTTTGTTTTTTCTTTTCATAGGTTAATTATTGGTCTGATTTCCAATATTACTGTTGAGTGCATTATTTCTCCTGCTCGTATTCTTTATTACTTGTTTGTGTATCATCATTGGTTTTCATTTTTATTTATTTCCCTTCATTTTGGGTTTGGTTAATCACCTTCTTCTCTTCTTTGGTTTTATTCTTGTTTATTTTTTGTGGTTCCCTTCTTCTTTTGTTTCTTTTTGTTGGGTCAATCACTTGGGTTGGGTCATGTCATCTTTTGTCGAGTCATTGTCTTTATATTTTATTTAAATTAAGCATTTATTTAATATGAAGTATTATTTTATATTTAGAATCATCTTTTTTATCCCTGGTACTGGGGTGGCTTATTTGTGTTGTAACAATGTTCACTTTTTTTTTATGCTACTGCCACTAACTTTTTGGCTACCCCTCATATTAATAGCGTTCATCACAGTAATAAACAATCATGATACCTTAATTCTTATTGGGTTTGCTCCAGCACCTGTTAATGGTTTCTGTGTTGCAATTTTATTTTAATAAGTAACCATCACTACCATATAAATATGCACTGTCATCAGCATGATACCTTCTGCTAACGTACAAAAGACTAGAGACCTTCGTCTCTCTATCAAAACATTACAATGCTGCTTCTTCCTAACGGTAAAGTTGAAATATAAATTAAACAGAATTGGAAGTACACGACAACTTCTGTTTAACACGCATATTGAAACTGACAACAACAAGGTTGTATGACAAAATTACACACACACACCATTCAGCATAAATAATTTTTTTATTTATATAAAACTTTACAAACATTAAAATATATTACATGTAAAATACAAATCACATAGTCATCTTAACATACTGGAGCTAACAAAATCTGATTGGTTTAGCAGTTGTGTTATTTTGGGAAAATGCAATACAACATTCTACACATATTATTAAATATCAGTATTTACAGATAATACATACATTTTTACAATGACTAGTTAGTCAGTACACCTGTGTTTTTACTTTGGCTCTTCTCTGGTGACCATTATAATTTTTAAATACTATTTTCATTCTTCATGAAATCTACGTATGTTACTCTACTCATAAAGTGTATTTTTTAAATCTTATTAAAATGTACAGTGTTTTCAGGAAAGGCATAAATAGTTATCGTTTGTTTGATACAAATATGAAAATTAAACCTGAAAAATAAAACAAAACAATTGTTAGCAATAAGAAAACAAAACGTTTTATTTGTAAAATTAAATACTCTGAAAACAAATATTTATTAGTTTCAGATAGTAGCACGTAAACATTAAAAATTAAGTCATATAAGTGACAAAGACACTATCTATAGATTTATGAAGGAATCTGATTCTATATGAAGATGAGTTCATTTTTGCATGTATATTTACATTTTGTATGTACAAAGGTGTTACCCCTTCATCCACTGCAAACTAAATCACTGTAACCAATAATCTACGCTGTTAATTTTATCTCCTTCTTATGGAGTAACTTTTTTACTCTTTATTTTGTTATTAAATTGTACTGTGGTAAACAGTTAATAATTAAATTTACCTAATAATTTAAAACAATTAATATAAACTGACTGAGGGCAACACGCAAAATGGGTCATATACAAAAAGTTTTTGTATCATTTGTACTCTAAGCCAGTCCAATCCACTCAGATCTTTCTCCACTGCTTTCAGAGACATTTAATTTCCTTTTAAACAGGAAATTTGTGTAGCCACTACACAAAATGGAATTAATTCCACATATAAGCAGACGATAACAACTATACTGAAAACTGTGGCATTATTAAATACAGCTTACTATAGCCATTCAAGTCTTCTCAGAGTAGAACCTTCACTAACCATTGCGTGATTATTTGTCCATCTTATGTCATCTGTTTCCGATTTTGTGTAAACAGTTAAAGTGGAGGATGTTATCACATTAAATTACTTTAAACACAGCATATACAAAACCTTTAACATTTTATATAAGGTTTCAGATTAAACTTTAACCTCAGTCTCAGACATCACGGAAAGAACAGACTGACAACATAGTCATACAATATACTGTATCACTGATTCAACACATCCAGACACTACTGGAATAATTTTATAGAAGATCATAATTCTATACTGATGATGATCTAAAAAAGTTCAGGGAAATGTCACTGTTATCAGTGACACAACTTACAGTATCAGTATCACTGAATCATGGAATCACATCCTAGAGGTGTTGGAATAAAAGTAAAGCACAAGGAGGCAAGTTAAGAAGCAAAGCCATTAATTTCAAAACACCAAAAGTCCATAAAAGTGCTTTCCAGCAATCAACATAAAGTAACAGTAGTATGTTGAATTCCTACAACAGCACAAGTCCTAGTTAGGAATTTGTCCCATTAGCCAGTCCTAATATTTTTCAGTCTATAAAACAGGCATATGATTTAAACCTACAAAGTGACAGAATAAAGAAGTATTTGTCATCAGTTGATCCAGATCACTTAATAGAAACTTACTTTGATACAACTTAAAAAAAAAAATCGACACACTAAAGAATCTACAAATGATGACTCTAAGTGATTTTTGGAACAGTTTTGTTGTCAAGTATCATTCAAAGTCCCAGGCCGGTCATCTGCAAGGAGCTGAATATTATGAGTATACTTGACAGAGCTGCCCAATACCAGCTAAAATGGCTAGAGCGTCTTAATTAAATGGATGACGGCTGCATTCACAACAACTATGGAATTATAAGCCAAAAGGATGGAGACGTGTGGGGTGTCCAAAGAAGCATTGGAGTGACCAGCTCTAGTCTATCTGCCTGGGACTGGACAAACCATTTTTGGTTTAATCCGTGCTGAAGATGTTGATGATGAAGAAGTATCATTCAAGAAATAAATATAACACCTCATGATTTTCAGCACAGCCAAACCCTATAGACTTTAAAACAAACTAAGAAAAAAAATTAACATTATTGCTCAATGTACTCCATGAAATCAGGAGAAATAGAAAAGACGGAGAAGGAAAGAAAAATTTGGGGGAAAAACTGAAGGTAAGTTTAGATACATAATAAATGAAGATCTCTACAAGAATCAAGGAAGATGAAAGACATCAGATACAATCTGGAAAAGATGAGTTCAGTTCTTAAGCCAAATAATGATGATGAATAACAGTAGACTCACAAACAGGATCTTTAACCCACATTCACAAGAATGAGAATGGCAAACTATTGAGTAAAAGGTATAAAGAATTGTATGACAGAAATGGGTATCATAGAGGGTGTAACACATGATAGGACAACTTACAGAGAACTGACACAATATGACAAAGGTTTCCATGAGAAAGAAAATAAGTATCATCTGGACAGAAGAGAGAAGAAAAAAGCAAAAGCAACAGAATGCATTGGGATATTTTATCCTATCCTTAGATGGGCAAAACCAAAGAAGACGAAGATAATACTAAATAACTGTATTCATAAACAATTATAACTGGGAAATTGAAAAGATTATAGAGAGCTTCAAAGAAGATAGATAAAAACTACTGTTCCTCTCAAAACACTGGTTGCCATATGTTGTTTTAGAATTCATGGCTTCAGTTATGAATATTTATACACTTTTTAATTCTCCGATGACCAAGTGCATGTAGCAAGTGACAGAAGACATAGGGTATCATCACCATTTGTCTTTGTATACTTGATTGCACAGCTGTGTTGGACTTTCGAGCTCTTCCAGTTCTTTACATAACTGGCAGTGATGATCCGCAGCTCCTCGCTCTTTCTCTTCCAGGGGTATATTTAATGGGGAGGACAAACGGGGCTCCCCCCTAGAGGATAGGAAAAATTGATGAATTTTGTGAATCTCTTAATATTTAGGCTGTTTTATGTTTTTCAGCTGTGTACACTTAATATAGTAAATATAGTAGTAGTTCTTTTTTAAATATACAACACACAGGTTTATTACACAGCATTAGAGTATACTCCTGCAATATGAAATATAGGCAAATCAATTCTTTCAATAAGTATCTTTTACCAATGTTTAATAATGCTTATTTTATTGTGGTATTACAGTTTACTTTGATGGAACCGATTTCAGGATGATACCACACGTTTTTCAGTCACTTCAAAGATAGTAATATTGATTAGTCTTAAGTTGTTTTTTCTCTTGCATGAAGCTGATCCGACCTCGGGGCCCCCCAAAGCCAAATTCTAGATATGCCACTGTGCTCTTCTCTATATGTTCTTGTGTTTTCTTAGCAATTTTCTACATTCCGTTGTCTTTTATTCTCTTGCTTCACTCCATCACTCTGACTGTTTTCATTTTCCCATGACTTGTAGGCTCTTTGGCTTACACACTCAATAGCTTCCCACAGACGATTCCCAGTCTTTCTTCATGTGAAGCATATTGATTCTGTTGCATATACACAGTACTGGGCAAATTAATATTTTTATAGTCTCATTACTGTGAGTCTATGTCATCTCTTGCATACGTTTGAGAAAATCTTTGTATCTGTGTTCACTTGTATGTTAGGGAACACGTTGGAACAGACTGAAAGTTATTAAATAATATTTATGGAAAGCAGTTGACTTGGATATGATGGACTGTGGCTGAGGATAAATGAGACTTGCTCCTCATACATAGTAGCTACCTCTGCAAAGAAATGTATGAAGAAGACTGAAGAAAACACGGAGGAAACTAGGAATCTACGTGCACACTAAAGGAGAGGACACATATGTGCGTAAGATCTATGGAAATCTCTAGCTATGATCACTTCATTGAAAGAGTGGGATGCTGTACACGAATTTGCAGCAGCTGTGTTGAAGGAACATTGGAACATCAAAAGGGATACAAATAAGATACACAGTACCCCTCTGCCCATTACAGTGTATACACATTATAATGTGAAGATGGAACTTTTTCCAGTTCATTTGATGATGCATAGCTTTGGTTGATTCCACTCCTTGCGAAGTAATACTTTATTTGATGGGAATAAATCATGAGTGAGAACTGGTGTTTATATTATAGTATAACTATTTTGTAGTATAGTATAGCTGTTGTTGGATAACCTCTTCTTAGCAGTATGGTACCACATAAAACAGAATGTCTGTACCAAAGTAAGTACAGTGATTAATTTGTTTACATATTTCTCGAAATAAATAAATAACAATACAGAAAATTCATCAAATGAGAAAAAGTGCATTTGATTAATTCTTAAAAAAATAGTAGCAACATTAAATAATTCAAACTTTTGTGATGACTGTCTAAATCTATACTCTATGATTGCAATAAATTGAGTGAAATGCCATAATGTATATTTGTTCTGTTGAGTTATGGTTAGTAGTACGGTTATATTATGTTAAACACTAATCAGAGTCTTGTGAGGCTGCACACTCAACACTGCTGCTAATCACCGAGGTTGTACCCAGTTCAGCATACCGCTTCATGTAACTCTTTGGGTCGAATGGGCTGATTGCCTACAACAAACAAAATGTACAGTAATTATTGTTCAATTATTAGTTGTTGGTGGCCGCTAGCAGCAGACACTTACAGGAGACATCGAGCCATCGAAGCAGCCAGCCTCGGATGCTCGTATTAAGAAGTAAGTAAGTAAGTATTGTTCAATTATTATTTACCATGTGAATATTAAAAAAATAACCTTAACTAAAAGTATATAATGGGATGAACAGAAAACCTCATCAATTTTGAACAAGAAATACACATTTTGAGGGGGGGGCATTGAATAAGTGAGAATTAAAAATAACTGATCACCTTTAGCATTTTATGTAAATTCAGTAATAAAACTGTATTCTTTTCCATGGCTTATCATCTAATCTATATCAGTTCTTAATGATGCTATGTACTCTGTAACGTGTGTAAGATTTTCCTTTAATGTGGAGCATCGATTGGCATACAAATTTATTACAATCGTGTTTCACTGTTGTTGAAGTATCAGCACTGTTTGGATTTCTGAACAATATTGCTGCAACACCGACAATGAAATGAGGTCGTCATTTATTAAAATTCAATTAAAATAAAAACACATGTATATAAATTCATACACTGTTGTCGTGGTGCACCACGCGTTTTTTCCGATCGCTACTGAGTAGTGTAACTTTTCAACGTTTTGTTTTTGCGAGCGCTAGTATTGCTGTGTCATATAGCGGGTTGCTTTTGAAATTCAATTTATCATTCAATATGTTGTTCTTATATACAGGGTTGTTATGACCCCTGTATATTTCAAATTCTTCAAGTGCATTCATCCTGAGTCCTTTGTCACAAAAATGTAGGGGTATGAAGTTTGCGTCAAAACTTCTATATGAGTGATTATTATCTATTAAATGTCGAGCATAATTGGATTTAATATTATCTAGGGAGCCGATATTTTTATTAATTGATTTGTGAGGGGTATGTTCTTTAAATCTTTTTATAAATCGTTTTTATAAACTAACAATGTCTAAGGAAGCTAATTTATAATTAGGTATTAAAATTTCACCTAATTATAAATTAGCTTCCTTAGACATTGTTAGTTTATATACAAACATACCTGTGAAACAAACTATAGACATTTTAAACAACAATTTACTAACTACTAAAAAACTGGACACACAAAAGATACACGAACTAATACTCTTATTGAAGACTATTTTACAACAGAATTACTTCACATTCGACGACAGTTATTATTTCCAAAGAGATGGTCTCGCAATGGGGTCACCGCTATCCGGCATATTAGCAGATATATATTTAAATTATTACGAAAACAATTTCTTTTTCAATAATAACATATTTGCAAATAATATCATTTATTACGGCCGATATGTCGACACATTTTTAATATTTAATGGTTCTCTGCGCCAATTGAACAACTTGAAGAATGTTTTAAATGCAATAAATAACAATATCCAATTTACAATGGAAACCGAGACCGAAAATGAAATTTGCTTTCTGGACTTAACAGTCATCAAAAATAGTGATAACCTGAAATTTAAAATATATCATCCATGCTGAGTCACATCACCCATATCCGTTCCTCTTGAAAAAGATGATTATAACACTGAGCTAGATATAATTAAACACATAGCCACGAAAAATGGATATGACCATCATATTATAGATAATATTGTCAAGAAGCAAAAAACCAGATTATCGAGACAAACACATAGTATGCAACCAACAACCAAATATGTTTCCACCATATTCACAGAAATAATGCCAAAAATACTAACTCCTACATTTCATAAACTAGGATATAATATAGTTTTCAAGACCTGCAATCAAATATCAAATCTAATACGACATAAACGTCATGTCCCCACTAAGACAAGAACAGGTATATATAAATTAACATGTAACGATTGTGATTGTTACTATGTGGGTCAAACGGGGCGGCGCCCATTTATAAAAAGATTTAAAGAACATACCCCTCACAAATCAATTAGTAAAAATATTGGCTCCCTAGATAATATTAAATCCAATTATGCTCGACATTTGATAGATAATAATCACTCATATAGAAGTTTTGACGCAAACTTCATACCCCTACATTTTTGTGACAAAGGACTCAGGATGAATGCACTTGAAGAATTTGAAATATACAGGGGTCATAACAACCCTGTATATAAGAACAACATATTGAATGATAAATTGAATTTCAAAAGCAACCCGCTATATGATACAGCAATACCAGCACTCGCAAAAACAAAACGTTGAAAAGTTACACTACTCAGTAGCGATCGGTAAACGCGTGGTGCACCACGACAACAGTGTATGAATTTATATACATGTGTTTTTATTTTAATTGAATTTTAATATATGACGACCTCTTTTCGAGCAAGTGTCTGAGGATGGGTCAGATGACCTGAAACGCGTCATACTAATTTTATTTTAAAGATAAAAGTCACAAGACGGACCTAACAAAGGTAAGAAAATAAGAAATTAAAACACGTGACTTGGACCGTTAACAAACAAAAATGTTTAAAATGAAATGAGATTTGAGGATGCTTCTACCAATACAAACGACTTCTTTTTATGAGTGATTTTTAAAAATTTAAATGATTTGACTGTGTATGATATTAAATCACAACATAATATCACTAATAATAAATAACAGTAAGTGATCTAGTTTTTTGTGCAATTTCATGTTAATAAATATCCTTAGTATTTCAACTTTATGTTGTTTTATTTTAAAACTAGTGATTTTTACATGGCTACTGTTAATGGAAACAGAAACAGGATGCTATAAAAAAATCTATGGAATTACACATTGCCTTGAGCTCAGATCTCATTGACTTTTTGTAAAAATATAGCTAGTTCCACCTTTGCAAAAATACTCAACATTTTTGTGAATAACACTCATTCTGAATACCATCCCCAAAATATAATTTCATTACATTGTGGGTCCAACATGAAAATGACTGATATTAATACAAATCACTAATGTACATGTATTTGAATGCTTATGGTCCAAAAATGTATCTTCACATAGGACATTTTCTCTTTTAATATTTAATGAGTATTACTGTATTAGAAAATTATTTTTATTATTACTGTACAGCTGCAGTTATGTTTGCAATGTATACATGATATTTATTAAGAATATTTGTGCAAAAAATATCTGTACAGTGTTATTTATTCTACAAATTCATTATTCTGCAAATAATGTTTTTTGTAGGAAGAATGCAAAATCAAACTGAATCTCTACTCTTTGTTTAATCTAAGAGGTACAGAGGTCCCAGTCGGCAAACTGCTGTGTCATTATCTAGGCTATACAGATGTGAAAGTAAAATTGAGAACTTACCGCTTTCTTCACAACATAATATTTTAATAAACATACAAAAGTCCCTTACCTGTATCGGGTCTCAGTCTTCATGTTAACTCGTACCTATAAGTGATTTAGGGTTATGTTTTATTAATGAACTCAACTCTCATTGTAACTGTTAATTTACTCAACTTTTTTATTCAACCTTCTTTATACTACTTCTGAATTTACTTTCCATTTTACTGCTCAAACTATTACCGTTTATTTATTTTACTTTTCTCTTTTAAAATACAAACAAAAGCAAAACATTTACTTTAACATTGTTTCACTTGTTCTATTCATTAGTTTAAGGAAGACAACCCAGTAATTGCTCATACACTCATTCATACTTTTCCCCTTTTAGTTTAAAGCACTTTTGTAACATTTCATAATGGGTTTCGATATTTAATTCGTAAACAATTTTGAAGTGTTTTATGTGGTCAACTGCTTATAGTATGTACTCATCCTTTTATCGCCGTCTCCACGTGGTTACCATCACTGTTAACTCTCGATTTTGCTAACACATTCCGAAAATAAGTTTAGACTGTTATTACTTGCAGATTACTTCTGCTTGATCACTATGACATGATTTCTCATTGTATTACTTTAAATCACATAAATTACTGGTCGGCCGACCCTAATTTACTCGAGCAATGTTTTTATACGACCGTGCGGTCTGATGCTGTTAGTCGATCACGCTTAAAACCAAGTGTCTTCAAGATGGCCAAAAATGTTTTCATGTTCAGCTTCTTGCTTCCGATAGGCGCAAAAGGGAACCACGTGACACCATAATGAGCTAACACAATGTATAGTATATTCACTCTAAGTAACCAGTGAGCCGAGTACGTGCTTATTCAACTGTACAGACACGTATGTCCGCAAGCTCTCACATTCCAGAGCAGCAGAAAACGTTGCATGTTGATAGATTTTCTGGACCAACATGTAGATGGGCGTTCACTACAGGAATGTCTATTGTTACTGACTGAGGCCCAATATGGGTAACTCTGCTGTGTCGCATTCACAATTAAATTACCACCCAATTCCGTCCCGTTACAAAATAAATAAATGTTAAAACATTATTGGAGTTGTAGGTTTTGTGTTAAACGTGCACAGTGATGATTTACATGATATAAACACAATTTAATTAATTAATTCTATAATGCCCTTTGAACAATGGCAGATTAATGAAGAGAACCCATTTTTCGAGTGGATGAGTGCCGACAGGTTTACATGTTGATCATCAAATAACGGGGAAGACTGTGTACATGACTTAATATTTATGTACTCCTTCAAGTTAGTTACAATGAGATTTTGTTTTACTCAATTGATATACAGTAGGTTTACATTTTGAAAATCTCTCCGTGTTGTATGTACGGACTAACCTTGGCTATCATCTTCAAAAAACTTGAAGTTTAAAGAAAAAGTTCATTTTACAATGCCAATGAGAGACTAGACATTTTTCTCACGACAACTTGGAGTTTCATGGAAACATATCTTCACAGTCTTGAATGGTTATTCTGTCACTGAAGTAGAAACTTCCTTCTGTACTTTAACAGGAAGCACAAATGCATGGATCATCATAAAACCACTTCTGTCCGCCAGTGTAAGTATACACTTGTCACAGTTCTCGAATAAATTGTTAAGGTCCTCCACAGATATACTGGCTAGTAAGTGGATCTATTTGTTTGAAACAGAAATTCATATTTTCTGTGTTTGTAAAATTAATGCTCATGAAATCTTCAAAACATAATCCAAAAATATAAGATTTTAGGACTTTACACATGTGTATACCCTTTGATAATACATACATATATATTATTAATACATATTGTAACATAACAAGATTACACCTCAGAATAAAGACAAGTATATCATCAAAATTCACTGTGAATTATGCATAAACGCAATCTTTATAGTAATAAAATACAAAGAAGAATAAAATAAACTTAATAAATAAAGAAATGAATACACAATATATTATTTAAAGATAAATAATGACAAGGAGTAAAAAGTATCAAAACAAAAAGGGAAACCTCCGATTCAGGTTCACTTCCGATCTGACGATGAGCTGTGAAGCTTGAAAGCGCTAGAATATTTTTATATAGTGGTGTGCAACAGTGATAATTCTGCTTGTGATTTTAACCACTAACACAACTTTCTTCATTAATACAATAACTGACGATGACAATAATACCCAGAAGAGACGATCAAAAGAAATATACAATGTAAATAGTTATTAGTAGACATAAATATAATGTACAAATGTTAAACTTAGTATGTAAGAAATAAGACATTGAGTATAGCCTTAGATTAAAACTATGAGGAGGTCTGCAAACCTCAAACAGTTATTTTGTATAAGTGAACTACAGACTGTGAGTAATATAACATTACAAATATAATAATATTGAACAATAATTATAAAAGTCAGGTAGTGTAACAGTGTATGAAGGTGAGAACAACAGTGATAGACTTTAAAAAGAAAAAAACAGTGTATAGTGTAAGTGAATAAACATATTTACAATATGAACATTGAATGAAACATGTAATTTATATGAAACAACTAGGTAACTCATATAGTGAGATCAAACCAAGTGTAAATAATTAAAAAATAGAGAAATCTTACGTTACAAATTTATAATACAGTGACGAAGAAAAAATACGATTCAACGGAATCATATTAATTATAAAATATGAAACCGAACCTGTTACCCATAAATATTCCATCCAAGACCTTAACTGAATGAATTAGTGTTTTGGTAAAAAGGAATATATTGTTAAGAATTTTCAAAACAAGGCAGCACATGTTAATTTTACTGCTGGACTTTTAAACAAAATAAAAGAAGATATAAGACGAGATGATAAAGAAAAACTGTTGAAATAACTAGAAGACTAATGTTTTAATCCAAGCAATAAATTCGTAAAGGAAACTACCAGATTGGTGAGATTGCTCCAATATGCTAAGGCAGACTACTGAACAAACTTTACTTAATTAAAGAGCGAGTTACAGTGAAACACTATAACACAAACAATATGAAACATTATAATAATGAATTTTATTTGTACACTATAATTATTAGTATTAAGAGTTCCTGTTTAAATTGTTCTTTTGTATGATCCAAAGGACCCACTATTCAATATACATTCACAACACCCAATTATTGAACCTTATTTATAAATATGATTTGTTTTATATGTATGACTTGTACAGCACATTGACTTTACTTTTACATTAACCCTGAGATAAGATTTTTCATGTTATCCAACCGAAATGAGCTACACATGTTAGAAAGGGACACTGAATGTCAATACAATTAAATAGATGTCAAAGAAAAGAGTAAATAAAAATAATTGAATTTAAGACAAGAACGGATAAGGAGTTTGATTATTTATTTAACACAGAGTTACACTGAAGAGGAGTTAAGACATATACAAAGATTCACATTATTAAAAATCGATCACAAGTCATCTAACAAAATGTCATTTGATCAGGATCCAATCATACACGTATGTCTTCCCACCGCTTTTTTTATTAAAGTTAACTGACTTGAAGAACCATTTGATTCATGTGATTTTTAGATTTTAATAACAATTTCTGAAAAGACTAATGACTCTGTTTAAATTAAAATATTTATTAAATGTTTAAATATTTTAAACTGTTAATAAATTTTTTCAATTCTTTAATTTTTTATTACACAAATACACATTTATCAGTTTTCACAAATGACCTGAATGGGAATTTTTGAGAATTCTCAGAACTGTCATTCTAGTTAATCTACTATACACGTAACATAATTACAAAATAAAACTGAGTAAACAAATTTTCCTTATGATAATAAAGTACATGGATTTCGTCTACTTTTTAAAATATGTGATAATCACAAACACTATCTTAATTACTGGCATACATAATGTAATTCTCAGGGTACATATTTTGTTTAAATTAGTAATCACACAATTCAAGTCAATGCTGATCCTTACGTTACTACATGGAAAATAATCTTGGGCCATGAAGAGGAAGAGTAAAAGCTACACACAATCAGCAGAGATCACTGAAGGCTTCCATAAAATTAATAAAATAAGGAACCAAGCAATAAGGCAAGTACTGCAAATTTGTAACTTAAACAATAAAACAGAGCAACACAACAACAAGCAGAACAGAGTTTACGACAGAATGAATGTTTGTTGACTTCCAGATCATTACATATGAAGAAGGCACAAAAATCCTGATAACTAATCTTAGTTGGAGAAGAATGTCTGGTATAGACTGGACAGAATAAAAGCTAAGGAGGTCTGTAAATGTAACAGAACAATTGTTATGGCTAGGACAAAGAACAGTTATACAAGAAAAATTGAAATGGTATCAGGGGTATTAAATGACTGTGATTTTTTGCAAGTCGGATCCTTCACAGAACACAACATAAAATTACACACAGATGTGTTTAGTAGTTTGACTGTTATGGTTCAGTAAAGCTCTCAAGGTTTGGTTTTCAGTAAAATTATTTTCTGGGCTGTTGGCCTGTGGTCCTCTTCAGTGGGTCTTCTGTTCTGCTCCCGTGGCAACTAAATGATGATGCAACCTCAAACCATCGTACTTATATAGCTGTCTGGGTGCGGGCTGCTATCTGATTAGCCAATCCCATTGCTCGCCAGAGTCCACAAAGATATAACTCACTGAAGATGAATGCCACAGCTGCAATAAAAATGTTTGGCTCTACAAGAAGACTACGGCCCAACAGCATGGAAAATAATTTTACTGCAGATGACTCTGGCCACTTTAAAGTTATGAAGATTTGGTTTACTCAAAAACTGGGTAAAATCCAATGTCATGCAGTGATAAAATATTTCACTTTAAAAGGTTCAACAGCAGTGGAAATAAAAAAAAAGATTTGGATTCTACATTGGGAATCTTTTTACCACTGATTTCGACAGTAAACAAATGGGCTACTGAATTAACATGGTCATTCATCCATATATGACAATGTATGTTCATGTCACCCAAAAACCAGCATAACTGAGCCAACCATTGGAAAATCCAAATGCTAAATGACTGAAGAGTCAAAATGTATAAGGTTGCTGGAACTGCAATTATCTCAATAGATTGTGTCAACAAAATCTTACACAAACATATGCACATGAAACAGCTTTCAGCATAATGCATGCTGTGTTTGCTAATGGTCTATCAGAAGTGCATGATTCTGAGGAGTGCTTGGACATGTTAAATGCTATGAATTTCAGTGACTTCATCACTGTTGATAAACATGGTTTACCACCCAAACAATTGGTGGAACCATATGGTATGATTGGACTATCGACTTGAAAGGGAACTATGTCAAAAAATAAATTCAAGAAGTGTTATCTTTGGAGGGGGGGTGTGAGAGCTTTTTAAACTACACTACTATGTTCTGAATTCACCTGAAAGATCAGGTACTTTGTTGACAGAAATGTAATACTTCACATTTTTTTCTGAAGATATAACATAGCTTGATGTTGGGCCTTTAATAATTAATTTAAACTAGAAATAATGGCATTTCACTTATATGTCTGGTTCTACAAAATAAGCAATGATGATGTGTTCAAACGAATGAAGAAGGGTAGAGCACTTCTGAGGATTATACAGAGAAGAAAGAGAACTGGCTTCAACATATATCTTCAGAGCAAATGGGCTAATGACGGAGAAGAAGAGAAGCCCCAAGCCTGAAATAATCTGCTTATACCAGTTTTGTCATGTCTGGGAGAGCAGAATACCATTTGACGATGATTCATTGATTCTGGATTGGGGATCAGTCTCACGATTAATTCTGGCAGGTTTATTTACGAAGAATTTTAATTACCGGTGTCCAAGCCACTTGTTTATTATATTGACTGAATAAAGTACTATACCTTATTTTGTTTGTCCGTCTGGTGGCTTTATTTCTATCTTCGTTACTACGCGTTTCGGGACATATGTCCCATCCTCAGGTATTGTCACTCAGCAGAGGTCGTCACTTAATTAAAATATCAAAACATAAAAATTTATAACATAATTTACACATACTCAACACTAAAAACGTTTAAACTTTGGAGCACGCACAAAGCCGAGATGCGCATCCCGGACTACAATGGTCGACTGCTGAGCCTATGTTATTGCTTGCCGCGCACTGTGGACTTTGTCTGTATTCGTATAGCCGTATCGTATAGCGAATTTGACTGAAACTGTAACTGTTCATTAGGAGGATTTCTTTTGTGTTTGTGTCCTTAAATGCCTTATATATTTCAAACTCCTCGACAGCACTCATGTATCTCCCTTTCTTGCATATGTGTAGGGGTTGAAAATTACTTGCAAAGTCCGTATAACTATGATTATTATCAACCAGATGACGTGCATAATTTGATGTTATTCTGCTAGGATCTTTTTTGGGTAGGTGTTCTTTAAAGCGTTTTTTAAACACTCTACCCGTTTTCCAATGTAGAAACAACAACAGTCGCTGCACACAACCTTACAAACACCTGTCCTGTCTTCAACTGCTTTTGGGGGGTTTTGTCGAAGTATCTTACCAACGTTGTTACTGGTCCGGAACCCCATCCTAATGTTTACGTCTCTAAACGCGCTGTATACAATTTTTGGTAGGGTGTTACCATAGTACGATGTTATGTACCTAGTCTCATTTTCACTACCTTCTCGTATTTCTTTGTTACTTTCCTTCTTTTGATGTTTTCTAATTAGATTGTGTACAATTGAACTACTGTAACCGTTGGCCCTAGCTATATATTTAATTGTGTTAAGTTCTTCGTGAAAGTCTTCCTTTTCCATTGGTATGGACAGTAGTCTATGCACGAAACTGTTATATGCCGCCATTTTTTGGGAGAAAGGGTGATGCGACTCAGCATTTATTGTGATATCTGTGGTAGTTGGCTTCCGGTATATCTGGTATCGGAAGTTGCTATTTAGTCTTGTGACTGTCAAGTCGAGAAAGTTAAGTTTGTTGTTTTTCTCCGTTTCAAGGGTGAACTGTATGTTCTTATTAATGCTATTCATGTATTTTTTCATGTTTTCTATCTGCCGCAATGTACCGTTAAAAATTATAAAAGTGTCATCAACGTAGCGCGTATACAACACTAATCTGTTGTAGAACTTATTTTTGTTGCTGAGCAGATATGTGTTCTCATAGTGATTTAGGTATATATCAGCCAGCAGGCTAGATAAGGGTGACCCCATGGCTAGACCTGTTTTTTGGATATAATAATTATTATTGAATGTAAAGTAATTCTGGCTTAATATAATTTCTAATAGCCCAATTATTTCGTTAATTTCTTCCTGGTTACATATTCTGGTATTAATAAGATTTGCTTTAAGGACAGCAAGTGTTTCCTGTACAGGGACATTTGTGTATAAGTCAACAATGTCAAAAGAGGCTATTTTGTAGTTGGGTTGTATTGTAATGCTTTTCATTTTATTAACAAATTCTTCGTTATTCTTTATACCTTGATTATTCTCTATTCTCATACTGCTTTTACTTCCATGTTCCTTAAGGAAATGGAAGTATGGTGATGGCAAAAAAAATCGTGTTCGAGATTATTGCAGATTCTGATTGTACTACACTCAAAACATGAAAAAAAGTCGTTTTTCGAAAAGTGTCTGTGTGTCTGTCTGTAGATTTTTTTTCTATGACAAACGATAACTGCCACAAATACAAACAGAATCAAATAATTTTTTGCATACAGCCCTGATTTGTAGAGTTCTCACGACCTATTGTTTTTGGTGAAGATCGGTTGAGGTAAAGGGGTTACCTGCAACGGTTTTTTTTATCAAGGGTAATTTTTTTTTTTTGGCAAACGACAACAGCCACAAATTCAAACAGAATCAAATAATTTTTTGCATACGTCCCTGAATTGTAGAGATCTCAAGGACTTTTGATTTTGGTGAAGATCGGTTAAGAGGAAGGGGTAGTTTACCTGCAACCTTTTACGTTTTAACAACAGTAAAGTACTTGAAAATTCATTTAAACTTTTTCAAACAATGGGAATTGTTAAAAATAAAATAATTTTGTTGCCAGGCAATAAAATTATAATTTTTAATTTTAGTGTAAATCATGTATGAGAGAAAATATATCGTTCGTGGCAGGCAAGCATATCTCAATTATGTAATGTTTACGTTTCCATTTTATTATTATGATCACTGCAATAAAAAGGCAGGGAACACACACACACACACACACACACACACATACACACACATACACACACACACACACAAATTCACGTTATTTCTGGCCTCACTCATGTTTATTTTCTTACATTTGCACGCTTTTTAAATGGAAAGTGCCAAAACCCACACCAACATAACGCGTGCAAGCCGAAAAATTGTCCAGCGTGGATAGCGATTTGCTTCCTGTGGATCGCTGGGCAGTGTAACTGCACGTGTTTACAGAGGAACGATTCATAGACAGAATTTTCGTCTTTAGGGAATGAACCCTGGAGATGGTAAATAAAAAATGTTGAGTTGGTACTATACAAAATGGCGGCGACATGAGCCGTAAGTGTAAACATAAACAAAATCTATTAATAAATTTATAAACATAAATAAAACATAACAAATGGTGCCCGAACATAACAAATGCCGAAGCAAAAACTCTGTGTATTAATGAATCAATTGAAGATTTAATTTTATACTCTTTACTAAAAATAAATAAATATATACAGAAAACTGTTTGTACTTACCTCAGCAAACATGTTTAATTTGTTAATCAGTGTGATCAAGATTTTGGTACATTCTAGCTGTTAATTTTCTCTACACATTTGTTTTTAGCAGTAAAAGCTTGCACAGTACCACACAGAAGACAAAGAGGAAAATGTCAGTTAAGGAACAGGAATCAAAACACCGTGAGTAGAAATTAACAACATGCGTTTTTTAGGGTAAAAACGTTATATGTATATTTGTATAATAATTAGTTGCAAAAAGTAACAACAGCTTACAAAATGCATTAACAACAGCATAATGCAGGTACACTGGGAAAGAAGAACTGCTACAAGAACAAACAATAACAAACCATACTTCTACAGACTACAATCAAAAGAGATTTCTTTGTTTTAGCAGTCTTTGTTTATATAAATATACAATAATAATAATAATTTTAATATTAATAATAATAACAATCATAATAATCATCTTCATCACAGATTAGTTTTTCTGACCAGTACAAAGTGTCTGTATTAAAAAAGCTTTGCTGACTTAAGACATAAAAGTTAGTGATACAGTGCATAAGTAAGATTATCTGCATTGTATGAGGTTCGTCCATAAAGTTTCCAAACTTTGTAAGTTGTACAGCACAAAGCACTACTATCGGAATGTGACTACTCTGCAGCCTAGAGGCAACACTGAGTAGCAGCCCACTGAAAAATCGCAGTGTAATATTTTGTTTAGTCATTATACTATGCCTGTTCTCTAGAAGATTCAATGGTCAAAAGTTAGGATTGATCCATGGGCTATGAACCTGAGGCGCTTGTGTCAACAAGTGTTATGAACATGTGCCGAATATTAAAATGAGTGTTTTTCGTGATCACCGACTTGCTATGACACTTTGCATTAAACTGGGAAAATCCTTCACAGAAATTGTGAAATGTTACAAACAGCACATTGGAGTCCAAGCTTTAAGCCAGGCTTAAATGGATTAAGCCGGCCACGCACTATCCATCGCCGCTGTCTAGCATGCTCAACATCGGTGATGGATGTGCGCACCACACAGTCGTGCAGCTCGTCCAGCGTGCCAGACGTTCGTTAGTTCTCGTTGTGTTATGTCATTTTACAAACGACGTAATCTGCTGAGGATACGTCCTACAGACATCTATTTAATTTATATTTTTCGATAAATTTTGATGTTATTTGACGGTCCATTATGAATTGTAATTAAATAAAATTAATAATAACAATATTTAAAATAATAACTGCTAATGATATTTGAATGTATTATGTAAGTGAAGAATAAACTAAACTAAATATCAAAATGAAATTTTATCTGAATCGTTACTTATTAAATATAAACTAAAGAATGAATGTAACGTAAGATTAAACAGTAAACATGTATTAAACGAATGTGCTCTAAAAACATGTACTGTACTTGCTCGAAAATGACGATTTGATAGACAGCAAGAGTATGCATGATCAAACAACATGCATGATGCACGATTCCTTGACATCCATCAACACTAGACACGATCCATCCGCACGTCGTGCGGCTTGAGCTGATGGTCTTGCTGGACTCATTTTTCATCGTGCACATCCTTCAAAAAATACACAATGTGCGGATGGATGTCAAAGCTACGCACTGCCGTTTTTGACATGCTGTCCGTCATGACGTCCAGTGGGGATGGTTAGTGCATAGCTTTAGTTGTGGAAATGTTTCAAAGATGGCTGAACTTCAAAACAGATGATGATTGTCATTCAGGCTGACTATCAACATTCAAAACTGACGAAATTGTCGCACAAGTCAGGCAAGTAATTCGGTCTAACCACTGTTTAATTGTTTTCATGGTGCAATGCTGCACAAGTTGAAGAAGTACGCATTTCAAAACTGATGGATACTCCATGCTGACAATGTGCCCATGCACACATCACTATTAACCCATCAGTTTTTCGCAAAAAATAGTCATTCCACATTGTGAATTACTTGCAAACTTTTTTTTTGTATTCCCAAACTCGATAAAGGAAAATTTGCTAGCCGAACTGTGAAGTGTCACGAATGAAATGTTTCAGTAGTGGTGTATTCAAAGCAGAGGGGGCTACTTTGAAGGCGACAGGACTGAATAGCTTCTAAAGTACGAGGAACAATTTTGATTTAAAAAAAAATTATGAAATTTTACAGACAAACCTCATATCGTACTTTGTCTACCTTAAACATAAGGAGATTCAAAGGGTTTGTAGTATCTTGAATCTTACTAGCAACTTGATCATAATGCAAGATTTTGTGTACACACTGTAGCAAGCCAACATACAACCAACTACATCATGGCCATTTCCACACATAATTTAATTTACAAAACAATTTAAATGAAACTAGTAATACTGTATTCTATAGCTGTAAAGAAACATATTATCAGTACATATATGGATATTTTCTCCTACTCTGTTTCCATGGTTACAATAGGTTCAGTTGAAGGATTCTGACAATATAGCAGATAAGCTTCACACATATTTAAACAGCAACATTTACATTATGGCTGCAGCAATATTAAAATGTACTTAAAACAATTACGACTTACCATAATACTAAATAATCAAAACTAATTATTTACAAATGATAAGGCTTTGATACTTTCATTCGGTACTAACAAAAACATGAAAACTTCACACACACACACACACACACACACACACACACACACACACACACACACACACACACACACACACACACACACACACACACACACACACACTTGTTGTTATCTTTTGTTATATTCAGTATATTGTGTTTGTAGCTAACAACTCAAAAAATATACAAGTAATTCTTCAGCCATGTCACCTATTCTGATAACAAATATTAATTTTTACCAGAAGTAGGCCATGAAAGTTTACTCACCTCGGAATTTTGTAATAGATCTCTTTCGGTTGATTAAGACATTCGATTGATAATAAAAAACCCATCATTTATTATATATGTAGTCATGAAAAATATATAAATGATACCAACAGACTAAACACAAGTGAAGAAATCTAACTGACTTAAAGAAAATGTGAATGCATTAAATAGTGAAATGTTTCCAAATTTGCTCAAGTGGGAGAAAAATTTACATACCTTGGCCATCGCTGTCATCTCAAAGAATCACTACACTATCATGAATCGATTAGTTTTTGCACATAAAGTAAGTGTTAAACCTGCCATTATATTCTGATGTAGATTTATGACAATGGACTGCCAGGAAAATATAAATGAAAAATGCATAGCTAAAAAATTATTTGAACATACTTTAAGAAATAACGTTTTAATGACACTGCACGCTATGGGGAAGTCACGAGAATGAAATAGTAGTTGGTGAAGCACACTACTGAATTTGAAGATTCACAATTGGGTCTGTCATAACTGGCCTCTGTTAATAAGAGAATTTGGATGAGGCAAAATTCTTAACAAGAAATTATTCTTAATTCAGCACCAACTCTTGATACAACCTACAATAGTTAACATCAAAGGTATTGGATAGACAGACTAACCTGGTGTTCGGAATAGTCTAGTTGCAAGATAGCTTTGAACAAACAGGAAACAGTCAATAGTCTAAATGTACTGAAATAGCAATGACACAAATGTTAAATTAACTGTTGTCAGCCCAAAAGGAATAATTGAAGGATAAAGCACACACACAAATCTAATGAGACCTTTAACTGACAAAATGATCACACACACACACACATATATATATATATATATATATATATATATATATATATATAAAATACTTGGCTTTCGGAAGATTCAATACAACTAATTTGGATTTTTTTATCCTCTTTTCTACATCCGATTGATGAAACAGTTTTAATCACTATATATATATATGGGAAGGTTGTAACGTACGTTATGTAACAAATTCTATTAGTGAATCACACAAAAAGCATTTTGTTGACAAAGACGAAGTAAATCAGAGTTTGGGAGTGGTCAACGGCCAGGAGCCATCATGATCAAGTGAAAAACAAATGACGTCAATCCAAAGGAGGGACGGTTGGAGTGTGACCGGAATAAACTGGTTTCAAATGCGTATTTGAACTGAACTGTGGCGCAGAAACGAAAGCGAAGCGCCTCAGTCTCCAGCCAGTAACCGAACAGTACACATGTGTTCTACGAGTGCCTGCAGGCAGTTACGGTAGGCCTACCGAGTTTCTTGCAAAAAAGTTTTAAAAATATTAATAAATGTGTGAATTAAATAGAAACAAAGTGTAAACATAAATTTGAACTTTTGGAACATTATTATTGTGATTTTTTGTCGGGAAAGCGAATTACGACTTATTGTGCAACAAGCAGCAGACTCCCCGTCAGAAGAGATACATACAAAATAAGGACATAACCAGTTTCCCACAAATGTAGAAAATTCATTTTTTTAAATAAAATTACTTTTATGTGAGTAAAGAAATAATAGCAAACAGAATATGAGATCTCAATAACGTGTGAGAGCGAGTGAAAGAACAAAGGGTGTAGAGTAAGCACTAAAATAAAAAAAAGTACCAATTTGCCATTGAAGATTTTCTTTTGATTTACTTTTTTTGAATTATATTTTGTTTAACATTAAAAAAGAAAAAAGATACAATGTGTTTTAGTAGAATAAAATCAGATTTCTCATTATAATGTGTTAGCTTAGTTAATTACGCACTCTACCCGAAACCTGTTCTCTGTCAGTAAGTTCGCCTAAACGGCCCTTGAATTTTTTGTGTACGGGAGTTTTTGTTTATTCATCAAAATTGTTTTCTTTAGGAAAGTGAAATGATTTCCACATTTCCTCCAAAAAATGTGGTGGCGACCTTGGGAATCTTTTGGCTGTTTGAAGGTAAGTCGAAAAGAAAAGAATATAATCGGGGCTTAGTCATTTCTTCTTTATTTTTAATTTGATCGAACAGTTACAAGGTCATCCAATGAGTTCATCATGATTTCATCAGTCAGCAAATGTGTGAAAATGAATGTCTGATGGCAGACACTGACAAAACATATTCACGGCTGACAAAATATGTTTTGACATCAGTTTGAACGAAATAATTTTGTAGAACGAAATGATTTTTGATTTAACACGCACTTTAGGAGTGCAATCATTTATATGACTTCATTACACAATTTACCATTATGGTGTTATCAAAGTCTTCACGTTCCAACAAATGAAAAGACTATAGAAAGTATAAACAGAAACTGCTTCCTTCTGTGAAAGTCGAAATACTGAAATTGACTTATACTGGACAGACACATCGCTGAAAATTAATTTCACAGACAAATGATGGGAATGTATGCGAAAATTGCAGATCACAAGTACATACGATGCACAGGTATTACAATTTTCTACCCATGCAAAAAAAATTAAATTAGAATTTATGAAGAGCGAGATCTGACAGACACTTCTGTGCTGGCAATAGTGATCATACAATGGTTAAAAATAATTGCTTCATGTTATATAGATTTGACAGATTTAGTGATCTGAAAAATTCAAAAGTTACAGTAGTCAAAATTTTATGGACTTGATATAATAAAGGAAGACTGTTAAAATTGTACAAATGAATTAAAATTCAATATTTAGAAAGCAGGGTGGTTGTAATCCCTAAAATCACTTAGCATGGTGGAAATATTGAGAAAAAACAAAAAACAAACAAAATTAACTAAAATTAAAACAAAAAACAACTTATAGGAGATGAAAAGATGACACGACATAACAAAATGTAAAGTGACCCCAATGTGTAATGTATGTATGTGTGTGTGTACAATTACCCCCTCATACACACACAATCCTATATAAACACAAACAAATCTGTGTTAGGCCTACTTAATAAACACAAAAGATCATAGAAATAAACTGTTTCGGAGAATAACTTCTTTGTTAAACTGTTTTACAAAGAATAAATATACAAAAGTATAAAATATCTTTTGAAATTTAAAAACAACTAACACTTATTATAAAAAACATGTATATGTACATACTAAAAATTACAAATCCTAAAGAAGCAAATATAAAAGACATATACAAGCACTTTAGTCTGAATAAGTTACTCCTTTTTTTCACTTTCTCAAACAAAATCACACACACACACACACACACACACACACACACACACACACACACACACACACACACACACACACACACACACACACACACACACACACACACACACACACACACACACACACACACACACACACACACACACACACACACACACACAATTTATTGATCATGCTTGGAAATAATTAATTTAAAGAAATTATCACATCACTGTTAATAAGCTGCTCATGTCTATATAACTAGAACCACTCCACTGTTAGCAACTTTTTTTTCTGTAATGCCACTACATACACACTACAGTTAATGTAATTTTGGCCAATGTCAACAGATCATGGATCCATGCATAGAACACACTAATGGTAATTTGAACTTGTTAATCACACAATTTTTGACAGCAAACATTGTTTAATTAAATCTTCTTCTTTGTTAATATATTCTAGAACAATATTATATATAAATAACACAATGTAAAGCAAGACAGAATATAAATGAAATATATAAATTCTTAAAAGCAGAAAAAGTACTAAAACAAATAAAAAAAAAAATATTTCATGACCCTCATAATAATCTTTGAAGTGAGAATTTCATATAAGGCACTATAGTGCCCAGCTCACACCCATACACCTTGTGTTCCTAGGACAGTAAACTGATTCAACATGTCACAAAATAGCTGAAATGAAATGCAGTGTTGCCAGGTCAATCAAGCCTCTTTTCTCCACGCAGCTACCACTGCCACAAATATGCATGCTTGAAGCAAAGCATAATATTTTAAAGAATGTGAGCATACTCTAAATGTTTAAATACTATTACAAGAATAATGTACATATTAAAATTAATTTTATTCTTTAATTAATCTATTTGGCATTTGATCACATCTGATGACAAAATACTTTCACAGCTGCCACCACTATTTCTTTCTTCATAGTATATCACGGTTACATTAGTATTAACTTCGGGTCCACCATAAAGCAGCATCAAATAAGATCTGGTGATTAGACAATCAACTTAATTAAAATAATCTTTTTTGTTTTGTAAAAACTGAATTATTATACTGCATATATCACATTCTACTTTTCAACTAAACACTGCATTAATCATATTGTTACACTGAAAAAATTATTTGTTACATATTGTTTGTATATGTATGTATACTGAAAATAATACATGTGATATAATTCTATTTATGTTCATTGTAAGTATTGCTTTCTTATAATACAATACATAAACACAGTGTCTCATTTAATTATCCGCTAACTCTTTTTTGAATCTTAATTCTTTATAGCAAAGTCTTTCTTACTCCAAGTACATATGAGCAACCTTTTGCATGTTGAATCAGTTCACTCGCCACTTGACAATGAAGTTCTCGCTTCTGGCACATGTTCCACGACACACCCAATTTTTCCAAATATACAAATATATTTTTACATAAAATTTAATTTCGGTGGCATTCTGATCAATAAAATCAATCACCTACCACTAAAATCTGGGCTGTATCTGAACAATAAGTGCTCTCATGTGGGCTGTTAAACACTTGACAAGTTAGTAACTTTGCTAATTACTAGTACACACAACTTATAGCTTACTTTGTGTAATTCAATTATATAAATATATAAATAAAATCAGTGAGGAATAATTACTAAGTAGCTGACAACGGGGGGGGGGGGGGGTTAACCCCTGAATTAAAGGTATATTTATAAAACTTGATAATAGATTTTTTTTTTTGTAAACACTAATAAAAACTGAACTTTAATATTCCAAGTTTTAAATGCACACGAACCAGCCACATCATAAAAATCCAATTCATAGTGCATGCAGTATGACAGTTCAGAATAGTAACGCTAAACATAAATTATATCAAAACGAACTGTTTACACTGAATTTGACAGTTGCCAGAGTTCACTTTTCAGTTTCCCTAATTCTGCTTCATCAATTAAAATGAATGACTCTTTCTTCCCTTTACAATAATTGAATTATATTACAAATCATACAATTTTCCACCAAAACAATAAACAAGGTACGTCTGATTTATCATCTCGCTTTATCATTTTCACATGAATAATATTATCTAAATATCACTATAATACTGATGACTCGGAACACTAAGTTTTTTATAAGTAAAAACGTAAAGTTTTACCTTACAGCCTCGTTGGACAACGAAATCCAAGAATTTAATATTATCTATTTCATATTTATAAACATTCCTATTTTTTCCCATCGGCCAAAAATGTTAGCGCTGGTTCTTATTAAACTGTATACTGGTTAATACATTTATAGTACAGAACCCTGCTACATCACAACAATGAAACAATAAACAATACTTTATTAGTCAAAGTGTGTTACATACCATAAACATCAGAGGTAAATGGTAAATAATATTATATCAGAGCACACGTTGGACTTTGCTGAATATGCTCTTGAAAATACAAATTAACATTTTTCACAAAACTAAATGTAAATAACTTTAAAAAAATTATGTCTTTCTTTTGCAGATGGAGGGGCGGGGGCTGATGGGCAGATTAACATTTTAGGTTTGAGTATACTTGACAATGAGTATTAGATGTGCTGAACTTTTTTTTTAGAAATCCGTATTTGTTTGTACTGGTGTATGGTCAGTTTCCGAAGACAAGTCATTATCTCACCAATGCATCATTAAGTTATAATCAAATGATATGTACTATCTACCCATATTTTACATACTGGACTTGAAAATTAAAAAACATTTTCCAAATGTCAAATGGCTAGTGTAGTAGTGATATAGTAACAATATAAGCATTAGGATGCCAATAAGTCAACTTCAGATTTAGAATTAGAAATATCTTACAGACCAGTTTTAATGTATTATTATGATGGTCTCACTGATCGTTATATGGTACAGTGGAAACAAATACAGACACTAATCGTCAGATTTAATTAATCACAAATAACAGTTTTCAATCAACAAGTTATTAAACAAGATTATACTCGTACAATACTTCAAGTTAAATTTGTCCACACACAATTATAACGTCAACTAATAGAGTTCCGCACAATAATCACTTTTCACTAATAACCACTTGAGATGCACTGAGTAAATTGCCCAATGTAAACTGACTTTTAAGAGGCAGGTGTCGCCTATATATAGCCTACAGGGTTCCAGACTAATGTTCAATAATCCTTATCATGTACTTGAAAACTCTAGAGGATACTTGAGTGCAGCCTTGGCAGAAACATGCACCTGCTTGGTTAGCCAGGAAACGTGTAGAAGGATGCTCTCTATTGTTCGAAAACGTTGCGTCGTTACACTGCCCCATCCTTAAGGGGCTTTGCACACACACAATTTTTTTTTTCAACTTTTTTTGCTAACATAAATTCCTTGTTTCTTCCTGTTTAATTTGGTATATAATAAGTGAAGGTTTTATGGATTTGTACTTCCATGTTCCTTTAAGGAAATGGAAGTATGGTGATGGCAAAAAAAATCGTGTTCGAGATTATTGCAGATTCTGATTGTGCTACACTCAAAACATGAAAAAAAGTCATTTTTCGAAAAGTGTCTGTGTGTGTGTCTGTAGATTTTTTTCTATGGCAAACGACAACAGCCGCAAATTCAAACAGAATCAAATAATTTTTTGCATACAGCCCTGATTTGTAGAGTACTCAAGACCTATTGTTTTTGGTGAAGATCGGTTGAGGGAAAGGGGTAGTTTACCTGCAACTTTTCTTTTTTTTAATCAAGGGTAATTATTTTCTATGGCAAACGATAACAGCCGCAAATTCAAACAGAATCAAATGATTATTTGCATACAGGCCTGAATTGTAGAGTTCTCAAGACGCTTTGTTTTTGGTGAAGATCAGTTAAGGGAAAGGGGTAGTTTACCTGCAACATTTTATGTTTTAACATGGGTAATTGTTTTTATGGCGAACGATAACTGCCGTAAATTCAATCAGAATCAAATAATGTTTTGCATACCTTCCTGAGCTATAGAGAACTCAATGTCTGTTGATTTTGGTGAAGATTGGTTAAGGGAAAGGAATAGTTTACCTGCAACATTTTATGTTTTAACAACGGTATTTTTTTTATATTTTATTCTATGATGAACGATAACTGCCGTACATTCACACAGAATCAAATAATTTTTTGCATACAGCCCTGATTTGTAGAGTTTTCAAGACCTATTGTTTTTGGTGAAGATCGGTTAAGGGAAAGGGGTAGTTTACCTGCCACGTTTTTTGGTTTAACAAGGATATTTTCTATGGCAAATGATAACAGCCGCAAATTCAAACAGAATCAAATAATATTTTGCGTACAGCCCTGAATTGTAGAGTTCTCAAGACCTATTGTTTTTGTTGAAGATCGGGTTAGGGAAAGGGGTAGTTTACCTGCAACATTTTATGTTTTAACATGGGTAATTGTTTTTATGGTGAACGATAACTGCCGTAAATTCAATCAGAATCAAATAATGTTCTGCATACCTTCCTGAGCTATAGAGAACTCAATGTCTGTTGATTTTGGTGAAGATCGGTTAAGGGAAAGGAATAGTTTACCTGCAACATTTTATGTTTTAACAACGGTATTTTTTTTTATATTTTATTCTATGACGAACGATAACTGCCGCACATTCAAACAGAATCAAATATTGTTTTGTATACACACGTCAATTATGAAAGACTGAAGGCCTGTTGATTTTGGTGAAGATCGGTTAAGAGGAAGAGGTAGTTTACCTGCAACGTTTTTTTGTTTTACCAAGGGTATTTTCTATGGCAAACGATAACAGCCGCAAATTCAAATAGAAACAAATAATTTTTTGCATACAGCCCTGAATTGTAGAGTTCTCAAGACCTATTGTTTTTGGTGAAGATCGGTTAAGGGAAAGAGGTTGTTTACCGGCAACATTTTATGTTTTAACAAGGGTAATTTTACTTTTATTTTTATGATGAACTATAATGTTTTGTCGTTATAATATCGGGAACCTGGTTAATTGGCTCAGGTCAATTAAACAGGCTGCCAAAATCTTAAAAAACTCGTAAATAACTGTTCAATAGGATCCCATGAATTGAGGGATATTGACAGGGTTTTGTGGATTTAATCACTCTCCTTTTGGACCATGACATCTCTTTAGTACATAAATTTTGCAATGAGTATATTAAAAGTTAAAACATTTGTATCTCTTGTACAAAGAGAATTAGAGTAATTTACAATCAAAATGATCAATATTGCACACCACTATATAAAAATTATTCCGATTAGCGCTTTCACTAATAACACACACACACACACACACACACACACACACACACACACACACACACACACACACACACACACACACACACACACACACACACACACACACACACACACACACACACACAAGGAATTTACTAGAAAAATATGTAACTTACAGATGGTGAGACAGAGTTTAGGGGGTGGGGAAGGGTCATTAATTTTTAGTTTGTTGTGGGTGAGCAGGGTGGGGGAGAGGGGTGAAGGGTTGGGTATTAGATATTTTCTGCCTATTCCTGATCTGACGATGAGCTGTGAAGCTTGAAAGCGCTAATCGGAATAATTTTTATATAGTGGTGTGCAATATTGATCATTTTGATTGTGATTTCAACCACTAACACAAATTTCTTCATTAAACATCTGTTAAGATGTGCAATCGACTACAGGTAATGGACAACAACAATGAGGTAATAAACGACAACAATAAGGTAAGTAAAGTTTTTAAATATCTTAAGTTAAAAGTTAAATTGAAGAGGGTTTTAAGTAAAATATGGTTTAATAAACAATGTCTGGATAATAATGTCATCCCAAAGTACGCTCAAGTTAAAATTAAAAATAAGAACAGTGTAGCCAAAAAATTAAAAGAACAAAGCGAGAAGTTGTGGATAAAACTGGAAATAAGGCCACTCTACGGCTTAATCAATAGATATAATAGGGAATTATATGACAGACACATAGAATTATTAAGAATATACTCGTATGTAGAGTTAGAAGAAATATTATATAATTTTGGTTTGGGGTACATAGAAAAGAAATTGGAAAAGAAAAATAAAAAAATGGTAGATAAGTTAAATAAATTAATAAGAAAGAACGAAGTAAAAAAGGAACACCTCTCTAAGAATAACTATGAAAAAAGAGTAATAAACCTTACAGAGGTAAATTTCAATACGGAAGAAAAAGAAATGTTAGCAAAAGGCTTAAAATACGCACCGCCACCAGAATTAAATCAAGAAAAAACGATTATTGAATGCGAAAGCATAATACAAAAACTAGGAAATGAAAATGATAAAAAAAGAATAAGGTGGGAAGTAGGGAATGTAGTAGATAAAATATTTAAGAAAAGTTTGTATAATTCAAAGAATGAACAAAAAATCAAAGCAACTGTAACTAAACTAAAGAATAAAATAAAGAAGGATGATATTATAGTTATGAAGGCGGATAAAGGAAATACAATGGTACTAATGAGAAAGGAAGAATACATAAAGAAAACGGAAGAATTTATAAGGGAAGGACCATACGAGGAAATAAAGTATGATTATACAAGTAAGTACCAGTCAAGGATAAAACAAATGATGAAACAGATAACATTTATAGAAGAAAATAAGAAAAAGTATTTATTGGAAAGTAATCCAACAGCACCAACTTTTAAAAGTCAGGTTAAGATACATAAAGAAGGAAAACCAATTAGACTGATTGTTTCTTTTATTAATGCACCTATTTATAAACTATCAAAGGAAGTTAGCAGAGTACTGAAAGAGAAATATGAATTTGGGACAAAATACAACATAGAGAATAATATAAAATTGATAGAAAAATTAGAAAATATTAGCATTAATGTAAATACAAAATTGATATCACTGGATGTTAAGGACATGTTTACTAATATCACAGTAAATAAAGTTATTAAGTTAATAAACGATAATAATATGGGAGAATACAGGTATAAAAAGCAGTTGATGAAAGTAATTAAAGAATGTGTAAATCAGAACTATTTTAGGTTTAATAACAAGTTTTATATACAGAAAAAAGGTTTACCTATGGGGTCTTCATTATCCCCTATTCTTGCTGAAATATACATGAATGATTTTGAAAAGCAATTAATAACTTCCACTAAGTATAAAGACAATATAAAATTATGGTCTAGATACGTTGATGATGTATTAGTAGTTTGGGAAGGAAGCATAGAAGAAGTGCATGAGTTTATAAAGGAGGTAAATAATAAGGATAAAAACTTACAATTTAAGGAAGAGATAGGAGGTAAGCAAATAAATTACTTAGATTTAAACATAGAAATTAAAGATAATGAGAAACTACAGTTTGGGATATTTAGGAAAGAGTTCTGATATAATTATACCAAGAGAGTCGTACCACCCATACAGATATAAAATGGCGGCAATCAATTCCTTTTGTTACAGAGCTCAGAAGTGTTTAAAAGAGACCGAATCAAAAGATAGGGAGTTAAAAACGATAAAGGGAATTGTAAGGAATAATAATTATAGCACCAACATAGTGGATAAAGTTATGAAAAGGGTCAACATACAAAAAGCTAAAATAGAACCAGAACAAAAGAATTATGCAGGGTCATTGACATACATAGGTTCACATACTAGAAAAATTATAAAATGTTTTAATAAATATGGAGTAGATATAGCTATTAAAAAATGTGAAACGGTATTTGATAAGATAAGGAATAAGAATATAGAAAAAATTCCAGTATTACAGAAAAGCGGAATTTATAAATTAAAATGTAAAGACTGCAACAAGGTGTACCTAGGAGAGACAGGACGAAAATTCGCATGCAGGTTGTCTGACCACAAACGTGGAGAAGGTAATAGAACAACCCATTCGTTAGATGCAAGACATTTCATAGAAGACAACCACAAGTTTGTTAATCCTTTGGAAGAATACGAAATTGTAAAAGTAGTAAATAACACAGTTGAAGGAAGCTTAGAGAGGAGTTAGAAATATTGAAAGAAAGAGAAAAAGGGTTAGACAATTTAATTAATATTAAAATTAAATTTGATAATGAAGAAATATTTTATAACATGATTAAGAAGTAAATGAGAGAGGGCAGATAGATAAGATTAAGAATTATATTTCATAGTACTAATTGGTTGTTTTAAAATAAGGGTGTGTGACTGACCCACGTGTGTGGAGAGGAAGAGGGTAATTTAAAGGGACGCGCGCGCGCGCGCACACACACACACACACTGAAACACAAGGAATTTACTAGAAAAATATGTAACTTACAGATGGTGAGACAGAGTTTAGGGGGTGGGGAAGGGTCATTAATTTTTAGTTTGTTGTGGGTGAGCAGGGTGGGGGAGAGGGGGTGAAGGGTTGGGTATTACATATTTTCTGCCTATTCCTGATCTGACGATGAGCTGTGAAGCTTGAAAGCGCTAATCGGAATAATTTTTATATAGTGGTGTGTAATATTGATCATTTTGATTGTGATTTCAACCACTAACACAAATTTCTTCATTAAATTAGAGTAATTTAGTAATGACTTAACATAGCTTTTCTTTTATTAATGCGCTCGGATCCGAGTACTTTGTTTCAGCATATGATATTTCATTAATAATATTTATTCTTGTGTCATCTGAAATATTGCTTTATTTAACAAAAAAATATTTAAATTAACGCATGTTATTGCTACGCATGAAATTACAGTTTTACGTTAATTAAATCAGTCTTTCTTGTTTTACTTTACGTTCATTTTTTTATCTATTTACTGTTTATCATG
Source organism: Magicicada septendecula (assembly GCA_034769895.1). NCBI lineage: Eukaryota > Metazoa > Arthropoda > Insecta > Hemiptera > Cicadidae > Magicicada > Magicicada septendecula. The sequence goes on along the minus strand of CM068371.1, from coordinate 61,148,763 downwards.
TATTATTCTACTTCAAGTTCTGAACCATGGAAGCTAAAGTTCTGTGTCACGTGTGGGTATCATCCTCGGCGAATCGGCGACTCTCTCGGTTGTGCCTTGTGTCTTGTAGTTTTTTCTGAAGATCAGGTTTCTGTTGTTAGGTTCGTATCCGGTGATGGTGAAGTTCTGAAGTCACTTTAGTCATGGTGAGTCCTGGCTCTCTCTTTCTCAATAAGTTGTAGTAATCGCTCGTTGTTTTGGATCATTTGCACAAAAGTTTTATTCACTTGTATTCACGTCACATGTTGGTTTAGTTCTTGAGTTCCACATTATGATTTTACCACATTTCTAATTACATACACTTTATTGTTAAGATTTCTAGAGATGTCATAGACGCGCAATTCTCATCCACACTCACTCGTTTACTACATATTTACTTTATTACATATTTACTGTAATTACACTGTTAGACTATATTCGCGGTTCACATGGTTTTAACTGTGTACTGGGAGCCGCTACGTCTCAACTGGCGAGTTTATTAACTTTTAAAAGTATTATTATTGTACCGCATCACGGGTGTATGCTGTTTACGGTTCGACCGCTCCATTTCAAGTGTGTTTCGTTTAGGGGCGAGAGTAGTAATCGAATTCTTTTTGGTTTTAAACTATTTATTTTGGGTATTATTGCGGTGTTACTTTATCATTTTCTTTAGGGGGGTTTATGTTTTGTTTTAATACGAGATTTTAAATAAAACAAAATTTTTTTGTTTTAAATCATCACATACTCCTCCACTTAAAGAAGACACAGGGTCAGGGACCGATGTGTTGTCTACGGGGAAATAGATCAGAATTGCACTGTGAGTATGCTCGGAATTTCTGTGTGATATCCCTTCCTCTCCTTGAACAATTTTTTTTATTAGGTACACGAATCACTGTCAATTCACTATGTACTTATTAGCAAGATATACTATGCCTTATTAACTAATACTTAAAATACATAAAATTCAAACTTTATGAAATATATAAAATACACAAAATTCATCTTAAATCTACTACTTATAACTACTACCGGTTTTTTCTTTAGCTTTTTATTACTCTGGTTATGGAGTTACTCTTCGCAGAGTAGGTGTCACAATCATTTTATTAACATACTTGTAATGTAATTGTTAAGCAATTGATACTTATACTCTGTGTCAGCTGGCTTCTTACTTTTCTCCTTCTTGATGAACATCTCGACGTACAGGATCTAAGGTTGATCAGGCCTCATTCCTATTTATACGATTTGGTAATTAAGTAGTGACTCAATTACAATGTAGCAAATATACTTCTTAATACATCTATTCTTCTACTTCTATTATACATCTCTTTTCTAAGTCATGTATTTTCTAGCTCACTAGCCTTTTTGTGATAATATTTTAGCTGGGAAACATGACTTCTACGTACATATTTATTCACAGTGGGTTCAGTGCTACAGTTACAGGGGATAAGAATCTGTAAATTTTATAAGGGCCCCACCATCGGTAAGATAGTTTGGAGGTGGTCTTATCAACTGCACTAATGACGGGTGAGTTTTGTACATCACTAAGTCACCGACTTGATACTTTACTTCTTTACTATCCCGCTCGTGATATTTTCGAGATTTTCTCAAATTAACTTTTAAGTTAGTGCGAGCTTCGTTCCATATCTTTTTTATATTTTTACCACTACTGTCGTGAGGTAGTAATTCATGTATTTTCCACTTGGTGGATAATGGGTGATTCGCTTTATATTTATACAATAAATCAAAGGGAGTCGATTTATGTCCTTCATGATATGCTGAGTTGAAGGCAAATTGTATCCAGGATAGGTTCTGGTCCCAAGAGGTATGGTCGTTTGCATGGTAGGCTATTAAAGCAGATTTTAGGTTTCACAAATACCTTTCAGCAATTTTACCTTGTGGACGATACTCTGTAACGGTAATGTGATCTATGCCTAGTCTGAAACACATGTCCTTGAATTCTTTGGACTTAAACTGGGGTCCGTTATCTGATACTAGGTGTACTGGTGTACCAAAGTCTTTAAATAATCTTTCTTGCAAAATCTTCACGGTGGTAGATGCTAACGCTCGTCGCATGGGATACATCCAGACGAATTTGGTGAATGAGTCTACACAAATGAGTAGCATGGTATTACCTGATTTCGAACGTGGGTAGGGGCCAGAAAAATCTAAGTAAATTTTAGAAAAGGGTGTGGTGGGAGTCTCCGAGATTAATTTACCTATGTGGCTGTTTCTAGCTGGCTTGCTCAGTGCACATAACTTACATTGTTTTACGAATTACGCTATCTCGCTGTTCATATTTTCCCAATGATATTCTTTTCGAATACGATGTATCGTTTTATTTATTCCCATGTGTGCTCCAATGGTGGATGAATGGTAGTATTCCATTAGCATAGGTTTAATAATATCAGGGGCAATTATTCTCAATGATTTACCATTAGCTACTCTATAACATAATACTCTCTTACTCAATATATATTTTTCTGAACTATTTCCTTTATCTAGCTGTGCTATGATTGTATTTAAATACGGGTCTTGTTGTTGATACTGAGCTATATCAGTAAATGCAAGGGGGAATTCGGTAATTAGTGTATTGATAATTGGTTTTTTACCACTTTCCTTATTTTCGGATATTTTATTATGCGGTTGGAACATACGGGACAGTGTATCGGCAACTACATTTTGGGTACCACGAATGTGTTGTACTTTAAATTTGTAACAATTTAGTCTCAATACCCATCGTCCGATAAGACCTAACTGTTTAGGGCGATTTAATAACCACGATAAGGCTTGATTATCCGTTTCTAACAGGAATTCTTTATGTTCTAAAAAGGGTTTGAATTTCTCAAATGCGAATACTGCAGCTAAACATTCTAATTCATATGCGGAGAATTTCTTTTCCTGGTCTGTTAGTGTTCGTGAGGCATAACTGATCGGTAGTCTAGAATTATCTACTTCCTGATATATTACTGCTCCTAGTGCTACACTTGAACTGTCAGTCTGTACTACGAATGGTTTATTAAAATCAGCTAATTGTAATACTGGGGGTGATATTATGCTTTCTTTCAGTTTTTCGAATGCAGATTGGTGTTGTGGTGTCCACTCAAATTTTGCTCCTTTTTTTCTCAATGCGTTCAGCGGGGCTGCTATATCGGCTAGGTGTGGGATATACTTGTGGAAGTAATTTATCATTCCCCAAAATCGGGCTATTCCTTTCGTATCTCGTGGTGGTAAAAATTCTCTGATAGCATGGGTGCGTTCCGGGTCTATACTTACGTTTCTGTCTGCCTTTACTATGTGACCTAAAAATGAAAATTGTTTAACAGCAAAATTTACTTTACTAGGGTTTACTGTTAATCCGGCTTTCTTTAATCGTGATAATACTTCACATAAATGATGAAGATGTTGATCCATAGATTCGCTCTAAATAACTATGTCTTCTAGGTAGTGATACACAAATTTAAATTTTATGTCGTGGAATATTTTCTCTAACAATCGGCTACATACAGAACTTCCTTGGGATATTCCGAAGGGTACTCTAGTAAACTGGTACATGTTGAATGGTACGGCGAAGGCGGTTAGGCGTTTGGATTCTTCCGATAGTGGTATTTGATGAAACGCCTGATTGAGATCCATTATGGTGAAAACTTTAGCCTTTGTAAAGTAATGGAAGGCGCTGTGGATGTCGGGAAGTGGTATGGACTCGAATTCTATCCTTTTATTTAATTGTCTATAGTCCACAACTAATCTATGTTTATCGGTGCCTTTAGGTACTAAAAACGCAGGTGAAGAATACGGTGAAGTGGAAGGTTCTATCACTTGTTGTTCTAACAATTTATTGATTTGATTTCTCATTATTTCCATTTTCGGTGGTGATAATTTGTATGGGTGCAGTCGTATTACTTTATTGTCACTCAGGTTGATCTTGTACTCTATAAGATTCGTTAATCCTAATTTTGGGGTGAGGACAGTGGAAAATTCTTTTATTATTTTCTGTATTTTCAGTATATCTTTACTTTCTAAATGGTCTAATTCAGATTCGCGGTGTTCTAGGTGGGTTGCAGAAGTTTCCATTTTTTTACTGTTATTTATTTCAAAATCAAAATTGCATTTTTTACTGCGGTCGAATCTAAAATAATACTTCTTATCGTACATGTCCAGAATCATACCGGTTTTACTGATAAAGTCCGCTCCCAATATTAAGTCTGGTCCTAATTCGTCGTATACTAACACTGGAAAATACCACGTTAAATTTTTAATTTTTAGTTTGATCGTAACACTGAGTTTTATGACTAAGTTTTGTTTGTTAGCTGTAGCGCATTTAGTGTTCACCGGCTGACTACGTTTAACAAGGTTGTGTTTAGCTAAAGTATCGGCTAACTGTTGGCTAATTAGGCTCCGTGTCGACCCAGAATCAATTAATCCAAGTATGGTAGTAACGCCAAGGTCAACTTGTATGTATGGTAATTGACACATACTGGACTTGCATGTAGTAATTGAGTTGCATTTTTCGATAAATCTCTCTACGTAGGGGTCTAATTTTTTTTTCCTTTTTTGTACTCTCGGGTTTTACCTATTTTCACGATGCTGCGGAAGACACAGGGTTTCGGATCTCCCTGCCTTACATGTTTTTTGAATAAGGGGGTTTTTGGTAGTGCTGTTTTTTGTTTACAGTATCTACTGATGTGTCCTAATTTTCCGCAGTTATAACATCTCTTTCTCTACTCACGGTATCACTTGTATTCTGTTGAGGTTGTGGGTTATTCGATTTACTTTGGTAGTGAGAAGTAGTAGGAATTCGAAATGATCATTTATCACGGTGTGTTCTTGTATCTGTTACCAGGGGTTGTGTTTCATTTCTACGTTGTACCTGGGGGAGTAACACACGTCTGTTCTGATCCGAATACCACACGTTGGATGAGTGAACACTGCATTGTTCTAATTCTGCGAACGTATTGGGCTTATTTATAAGTGCTAAGCGAGATCTCTCTTCCGGGGATAATCCTACCAAGATAGTTTCTACTAACTGCCTTTCGCTCCAGTGTACTTGCAGTAATCGGGAAGCTTGTCTTATGTCAGCGATATAGTGGGCGAGTCTCTCATGGGTTCCTTGTACTCGAAGTACGGTGTTTCGTTTCAGCTCTTCGTAAATTCCCGTTGGAATAAAATGTCTTATTAGGCTTGTCTGAAGTTCTTCTACTGGATGTTGTGAGCTTAATGACTCCAGTACACGATCTTTTAATGGTGGTCTACATTTGGGTAGAAGGACTTGTAATATTTGGCAATCGCTTAGTTACTGTAAATCTTTTATTTGTACCAGATATTTTATGAAAGCTAATAGTTTGGTGATACTCAATCCATCGGTGTATAGAATTTCTGATAAAATTTTCTCTACGGGGTGGGTTATCTTTCGGTAGAGGTCCGCACTAAAGTTTACTTGAGGTGTTATTCTAGAAGGTCCCGGTGCTTGATTGGTTATCGTTGAGGGTGGTAACTCATACTTATTGGTGAGATTGTGGAGGGCATTGGGAAGTGATGCTTCGGATATCGGTAGGGTATTCACGTTCGTATTCGGTATCTGATCATTTCTCGGTTCTATCCTTGATACAGGGGGCGATTCGAAATTCACGGTAGTGGGTGGCTGTTCTAGAGTAGGTGATTGAAATGGGGAGATATATAATTTTTTTAGAGCTTGTTCGATGTCCTCCATTTTAAATGAGTCAGATTTTCTACGTAATTCTCTTATTAGTTGGGGTAATTGCTGTAATGCTTCATCAGCAAATTTTTGCACATCTGGGGGAATTACAGTAACTTCGGGCCAGTTTAATAAATTATTTATCCGACGGGTTAAATGCTCTATTCTCTGTGCGGTACGTAAGATTATAGCGGGTGATTTTTCGTCGTGGAGGGTTTGCGATATTAACGTCAATTCCCTATACTTCGCATAACATGTTTCTCTTTCGCTATCAAGATCTATTTCGCTTAATCGACCTAACTGTGAGGGTGTATCTGCCCTACTTTCGCGTAACGTTTTGCGTAGTTCTGCGACCATTACGTTTGCGTAAGGTAGTCCACGTAACAAAGCTTCATAACATAATTAGTCTTTTAACAACAAATCTGGACTGAATTGAGCCATGTTGTTAAGATGCTAAGTCTTATAAGTGCCTATTCTACTTATACTAAACACTCTATTTTACTATTTTTTTTTTTTGTTTAGTAAAACTGTTAAATACATTAGATATATTTACAAATTGGTGATACGAGAATTTAATCTCGCCTCAGAGAGAGAGAAAAGGAGTCTCACACAGACATCTTTTAATTTTCAACATATGGTTATAATCTTTTGTTACTGGACAAAGGTATCACACACTTTGTAATACAATAGAGGGAGGTGGTGTATTGTCTAACTCAACGTGTTAGAGTGTAACAAAGGGACAGTTTGGTACAGGCGGTAACAGGTCATTTTCCTGTCTGAGATTGTCGTTAAACAGACAAGTTGGGGAATGAATTTTTAAACAGGCAATAACCTGGGCTTACGTTTAAATAATTATTATATTATATTTAAATATCCTTACCTTATATATTATAGTTATTATATTATATTATTATGCCGCATAATGATTATAAAAACACTCTATCCTAATTCTGATTTTACTTACTTCAATTCTTCCTTTTGCATATTTTAAATTAACACGGTAGTTAAACTGACAGAGTGAATAATTTTACCACATATTAAATGGCAACGCAGAGTATTTTATTTTGCTACTGTCATTGGCACATTACAACAAAACAAGGAAAAGCAAATTAGCAGAGTGGCGCATTTTATATGTGCCACGACGTACACAATTATCTTATAAGAAAGCAGAGTGGCGCATTTTATAACGTTTCATCGTTATAATATCGGGAACCTGGTTAATTGGCTCAGGTCAATTAAACAGGCTGCCAAAATCTTAACAAACTCGTAAATACTGTTCAATAGGATCCCGTGAATTGAGAGATATTGACAGGGTTTTGTAGATTTATTCACTCTCCTTTTGGACCATGACATCTCTTTATTACATAAATTTTGCAATTAGTATATTAAAAGTTAAAACATTTGTACCTCTTGTACAAAGAGAATTAGAGTAATTTAGTAATGACTTAACATAGCTTTTCTTTTATTAATGCGCTCGGATCCGAGTACTTTGTTTCAGCATATGATATTTCATTTATAATATTTATTCTTGTGTCATCTGAAATATTGCTTTATTTAACAAAAAAATATTTAAATTAACGCATGTTATTGCTACGCACGAAATTACAGTTTTACGTTAATTAAATCAGTCTTTCTTGTTTTACTTTACATTCATTTTTTATCTATTTAGTGTTTATCATGTATTATTCTACTTCAAGTTCTGAACCACGGAAGCTAAAGTTCCATGTCACCTGTGGGTATCATCCTCGGCAAATTGGCGACTCTCTCGGTTGTGCCTTGTCTTGTAGTTTTTTTTGAAGATCAGGTTTCTGTTGTTAGGTTTGTACCCGGTGATGGTGAAGTTCTGAAGTCATTTTAGTCATGGTGAGTCCTGGTTCTCTCTTTCTCAATAAGTTGTAGTAATCGCTCGTTGTTTTGGATCATTTGCACAAAAGTTTTATTCACTTGTATTCACGTCACATATTGGTTTAGTTCTTGAGTTTCACATTATGATTTCACCACATTTCTAATTACATACACTTTATTGTTAAGATTTCTAGAGATGTCATAGAAGCGCAATTCTCATCCACACTCACTTGTTTACTACATATTTACTTTATTACATATTTACTGTAATTACACTGTTAGACTATATTCGCGGTTCACATGGTTTTAACTGTGTACTGAGAGCCGCTACGTCTCAACTGGCGAGTTTATTAACATTTAAAAGTATTATTATTGTACCGCATCACGGGTGTATGCTGTTTACAGTTCGACCACTCCATTTCAAGTGTGTTTCGTTTAGGGGCGAGAGTAGTAATCTCGCGTAGTTTACTATTCAGCATAAAAGTAGTTCCATATTCCGATTAATATCTATTCGTTTATTCCCTGGCATATTTAATTATACTAAGGTATCTCTTACTTTCTATTTTATTATTGTACATCGTTGTTTTTTATCAAGTTGCAATTAATACTATTATTAGTCTTATTCACGGGTAATTTTGCATGTTCATGCCGGTTTCGGCAGGTTAAAGTAGGGTTAATTATTAAGGGGTGTTTCCTCAATTTTATTCTCGAATTCTTTTTGGTTTTAAACTATTTATTTTGGGTATTATTGCGGTGTTACTTTATCATTTTCTTTAGGGGTTTATGTTTTGTTTTAATGGGAGATTTTAAATAAAACAAAATTTCTTTTATTTCTTAAAAAAAAAAAAAAAAAAAAAAAAAAAAAACGTCACTGAACGATAACTGCCGCACATTCAAACAGAATCAAATAATGTTTTGCATGCATCCCTGAATTGTAGAGGCCTATTGAGTTTGGTGAAGATCGGTTAAGAGAAAGGTGTAGTTTACCTGCAACGTTTTATAATAAGTACCGGTAAATGTAACTTAGGATGTGATAGGCCAACTGAAACCTAGAACTAAACATTGTATTTTTGTCAATTTAAGATGTTTATTATGTTAAGAATTGTTATAAAAGAACTTTATACGTATCCTAGTTAATGTAAATAACAATCATTCACTCAGTAATTAGTTATAAGACATAAGTTTATCAAAATATTGTATCGACTAATCGACTTTGTGAAACGTATACAGTTGTCCATATTTTAGCCAATCACGCATCTATATTTGAATAATGTTACCCACAGTTCCAAGCGTGAGGTACGCCGAAAATCTGTTACCGTTAACTAACTGACTTTTTTTAAAGTTCTGAAGGGATACGGTTGATAGAATCTGCCGATCGAATTACTCGTTAATTAAAAGTTTATTCCAGGGTTAATAGTGTCATAAAATTGCAAGGTGTATAATAATTTGCAATTCAGTGAATTTAAGGCAAGTATAGTTCAATATTAATTTACTTATGTTAATATAATATCCAGCAATGCACTTTGAAATAATTACACATTTGTCAATAATTACACCATCACCAAGACATTATTCAAATAATCACTATTATTGTTAAATTGTAAATTAAAAAATATAAGCATAGGTTAAAGATGTTACTTTTTCATAATATGGTAACCTCAAAATGTCGAACATTTTCAGCCAAGATTTATTGTATTAGATTAAGAACATATGGTTAATAGATGTAACTAATCTATTTAGTCTCTTTCTGACCTTTAGTTAGATTATAAATCGGTTATGTGTTACAACAACTCTAAAATTGAGTATAAACCCTGCTGTACAGATAGCATTATGGTTTAGATTTAGATGATATTATTCATTGACGGTATTTAAAGAGTTAGTTACATTTCACACTTATTCTTAAAGTCTCCCTTCAACTTCTGGTTATCATTGTTTGACTTAATTAATACCCTTTTTTGTGTATTTTTTTGAATGACATATTTAGTTTTTGGCACACCTAGGCCTTAATTTTTATTCTGCTTTAATCTTATAATACATTGTTTATATTGGTTACATTTTAACCACTACTTGTTTACTTCCGTTCCTTAAGGAAATGCAAGTATGGTGATGGCAAAAAAAATCGTGTTCGAGATTATTGCAGATTCTGATTGTACTACCCTCAAAACATGAAACAAAGTCATTTTTCGAAAAGTGTTTGTGTCTCTGTCTGTCTGTCTGTCTATCTGTAGATTTTTTTCTATGGAAAACGATAACAGCAGCAAATTCAAACAGAATCAAATAATTTTTTGCATACAGTGCTAATTTGCAGAGTACTCAAGACCTATTGTTTTTGGTGATGATCGGTTAAGGGAAAGGGAAAGTTTACCTGCAACTTTTTTTTTTTAATCAAGGGTAATTTTTTTCTATGGCAAACGATAACAGCCGCAAATTCAAACAGAATCAAATAATGTTTTGAATACATCCCTGAATTGTAGAGTTCTCAAGAACTATTGTTTTTGGTGAAGATCGGTTAAGGGAAAGGGGTAGTTTACCTGCAACGTTTTGTTTTAACAAGGGTATTTTATATGGCAAACAATAACAGCCGCAAATTCACACAGAATCAAACAATTTTTTGCATACAGCCCTGAATTGTAGAGTTCTCAAGACCTATTGTTTTTGGTGAAGATCGGTTAAGGGAAAGGGGTAGTTTACCTGCCACATTTTATGTTTTAACAAGAGTAATTTTTTCTATGACGAATGACGAACGATAACTGCCGCACATTTAAACAGAATCAAATAATTTTGTGCATACCTTCCTCAATTGTAGATAACTCAAGGTCCTGTTGATTTTGTTGAAGATCGGTTAAGGGAAAGGAGTAGTTTACCAGGAAAATTTTATGTTGTTACGAGAGGACGTTTTTCATGAAGAACTAAAACTACCGTAAATTCAAACAGAATCAAATAATTTTTTACATATGTGACTGAGTTTTAGAGTACTCAAGGCCTATTGATTTTGGTGAAGATTGGTTAAGGTAAAGGGGTAGTTTACCTGCCACTTTTAATGTTTTAACAAGAGTAATTGTTTCTATGACGAACGATAACTGTCGCACATTCAAACAGAATCAAATAATGTTTTGCATGCATCCCTGAATTGTAGAGGACTCAAGACCTATTGATTTTGGTGAAGATCAGTTAAGAGAAATGGGTAGTTTACCCGCAACGTTTTATGTGATAACAAGGGTAATTTTTTATGATGAACGATAACTGCCGTAAATTCAAACATAATCAAATAGGTTTTTGCATACATCCCTAACTTGTAGAGTAATCAAGGCCTGTTGATTTTGGTGAAGATCGGTTACGGGAAAAGGGCAGTTTACCTGAAACATTTTTTGTTGTAACAAGAGTAAAGTACTTAATTTTGATAAATAAAGTATCCTGATAAGAAGATCTTAATAATCCACTGTAGAAACGTAGATGAAATATCTATCTATAAATGAAGAGGCTAATTGATCGGGGTGGGGGTAATTTTCTATAAATGAAAATTATAGTTGAAGGCGGAGGGGATAGTTTTTATATGTGTAGGCTACTACGTTATCGGCAACAAAGTAGTAGTTTGTTGTGGTTTGCAGTAGTAGTAGTAGTAGTAGTAGTGGTTTGCAGCAAAACCAGAAGTTTCGGCAGTACCGTCGACTGCCATCATCAGTGAAAATCAAGTGCGATAACGTGTGGTGGTATATGTTAGTGACCACAGTACTGTGGTTAAGGCTGAAGCAATAAGTGGAAAGAAGTAGTTTCTATAGAAACATTTCATTTCGTAAATGATTTTAAATATAAATCTTAGAACATGGAAGTCTTGTATGGTTCTCCATACCGATATTATAAATGCTTTGTGATGGCATGTACTGCTGAGCAGCGTGCACTGTGGGCAGAATTCTTTCACATTTCTTCCAGCGACGATCAGGCCAATCGTGGCCTGTGCCCATTGGTAAAGACAACTGGTGTAAGTTCAGGCAAGCTGAAGAAAATAAAATGACATATAACCACAGTGAATATTTTCTAATCAAATAAGTAATGTATATCTTACCGTCTGTGACTTACAGCAAAATGTATTTTCACGTTAAAATTTACATGTTTCGGGACCTTGTCCCATCATCAGAATTTAAAATCGTCTTCTTATCCCATCGTGCGATCGAATAGTTGTCAAATATTTCAAAAAATATTAAATCCACATTATAAATAAAACAAAATAAGAATACAGTATACAAATAGTGCGCACAACGGGTTTCAAGGTGTGCACTGTACGGCGACAGACCGCACACTGGTTCATATCTAACTCGTATCATAGTAGATACCGCAAAGCAGTATCATACAGGATGTTTGATTTAAAATGCAGCTGATCATTCAAAACATGTGGCTTGGTATCGGCATTATTGTATGCTTTATAATATGTGAAAAATCTGAAAACATAAAATATTGTTTGAAACATTTAAAAATATATATAAAACTGCATTTATAGAAGAGTACACTATTGTATTTTTTAATAAATTTACCATTTTCTAATTTAAAATGTTTAATAGTAATTTTTCTTTGTAATGAGAATTTTCAGATTTCCTCAAAAAATATTCTGTACTGTTGTAAATTGTAACTTTATTGTTTGCCGTTATACAGTTTTCTCAAGTAGAAAATTTTCTGGTCGATTGACATATATCTGATTAGCCTACATGACTCATGTTTCACAAGGAATCTTGTCTCTCCAAGGAATGTTTGTTGTCACATGTGGTGGGAACTGCTGCAAATACCTCAGTCACATCAACAAAACAAAGATACTAAACTATTTTAACACTTTTTCATGGATAAAAACAGTTTTCCAACAAAAATGTTATTACTCTTATTTTTAATTACATTTCCCTGAAATTGATCACTTAATCTGTGCTTTGATGTGGCAGAGTCCCATACTTATCAACCATCACAGTAATTTCAAGTACAACATGAAAAAGTCCATTTCTTGAATGTCTAATGATCATATAGTTACAAGGGTGTAGGATTGCATTTATTAAAATTTTTCAGTTTCAGATTTTGCATCTGTGGTAAATACATTTATAGAGGAACTCATCACTTTGACAAAACTTAACATTCGTTTTTTTGTTTAAAGAGATATCACACTGTGAATATGTGCATATTCATATGCACAACAAACACACACACATGCAGAGTATATACAGGGAGACACCTATCCTCAAATCGGGCAAGGCATTGAAAGAATCATATAATCATACTCTGTGCTGACTTAGCCTCAAACTAAGAGCACCGAGTATCAATCCTTTCAATGCCATCATGATATCCCTGCAATAAGCCAATCAACTGGAAGGATGAGGATATCCTGATAGTATTAATCACTTCTTAAGTATCCTACAAAAGGATACTGAAAACATGTACGCAAAGCTACATTTTCTTAAGAATGGGCCACAAAGCAATATGTATATTTGAAATACTTTCCTTGCAAGTTTGTCATTACAAAGACTTGTAATCACTAAACAATGGATCCTGTATATGGGTAAGTGATATTTTTACTCTATTCATAGAAATGTTCTACACATTAACCCTATATTGGGTAATTGTGTTCACAAAGAAATTTGAACTATTTTCTGTTGTCTTTTCTAAACTGCTGTTACAGAAATTGTAATGGTACAGAATTGTGTGCTACAAAGACTTCAGTTTTAATTTTAAAGTAGTCAGTATTCACCTAAAGGGTACCCCTAGTAACCAGCAACACATACAATGTTATTGCAGACTGTTTATGTTTGATGTCTGGAGTCTGCCCAGCCAGACGTATTACGTAACCATACATTCACACTGAGCGGACGTAAGTGAAGCGTGGCCTCAGGAATACTTTGTCTGGTAGGTCGAAATGTAGTACAAGGCCTACCAGAAAATACCAAATGCTACAGCAATTTTAAATAATGAAACAAAACCGCAACGAAAATTTAATAACAATCTAATGTGGTCAAAGTGACGATAAAAGTGAAAGTGAACTCGAGAAGGTGGATCAATTTGGATAGTGAGAGATGTTAAGTAGTGAAAAATATATTTAGTTGTTGGCCAAAGTTTTAAAGTAAACAATAAATCAAAGAGCTCAATTAATCGGGGGTTTTTCAAAATTGTAAAGAATGAGAGAGTGTGTGTGTGTGTGGGGGGGGGGAAATATCAAAGTACTGGTAACATAGAGAAGTAACATTTAAAAATATAGAAAGAAATATCAATAAAATAGTATTTGATTTTAGGTAATTATGTGTTAGTTGTAAGTTATTACACCATAACCATTTCCTATTCTGTGCTGAGAACCTTGTCTAACGTTCTGAGGGATTTTCTGAGTTTAAGGGTGCTCAGATAGCGGGATTATGTTAATTTTTGTAAGGGCAAGAGTGTAAAGGTTTCGATATTAAACCATAAAATATCGTGGCGACCTGGGCAGTTTAATAAGGTAAGTTTAACGGGATTATGACGGTAAGTAAAATTCTGGCAGCAGTGAGTTTTAGTAGTAATATTATAGTTGTATTATAATGGTAAAAGAGCAATAACGTTACAAAATTCATTGTTTCTATCAATTCAAATACTCAAAGTTCTGTCAATGATATTTGTTAGTACCATCACAAAATACAAATTTTACAGAATCTTAAAAAAACAGTAATTTGACATGTTTTCCACTTATCTGAACACTTTTGCAAGACACCAATAGTGATATGCAGTTTCAAGGCCCAAATTTATACTTTACAGTATCTTATACTACGCAAACAAAATAAATCACTGGTACCATAAAATACTTTCACAACCACAAAATGCATAAACAGCACAAACAAAATGTTAAAATTTTCACATATTATAGTATATTCTAGGAAAATCCTATAACATTCTAAAAACAATTTTAAAATACAAAAATTCTAGAACATTTAATTTTATAAAATATGTCTGCTAGCAAAATTTACAATAGCAAACCAATTTAATCAACATTCAATCAAATGTTATAAACAAAAACATGCAAAATAAGCAATATAAACACAAATTTCAATACTAAAAGAAAATAATACTGTATGGACAGTTTTAAAATGGCCTCAAATAATATAAACTACAAAAATAGTTGACAATTAGAATATAAACTTTATTATTATCAAATCATTAAATATTGTCATAAATTTACAATTCACTATAAATTCAATTATTATTATAATTATTGTTTATATATAAAATATAAATTATTTGTGAACTAAGTATATACTACTTATTTTCTATTTTTAAAAATTTTACATTAATAAAATATGCAATTTCTTATTGTTAAATTTTCTTAAGAATAAAATACGAATTTCTTAAATATTAAAAATAGTCATAACATTACAATTTTATGTCTCTTATGCTTGTGTGTATGGTTAGCTTTCTGTATATACAAACATTCACAGTGACAAGCCTGTATAACATATCTGCGTGTTGTGTAACATACTACAGCAACATTTTAAATAAACATAACAAGCATACAGACAGAAAGGGAACACATTAATCCATCATTAAAATATGTTATTTGGAACTTACTGATTTGCCATAGGCATGTATGTACATATTACGTATTTATAGTTATTTTTGTTATATAATAATATCTGGTAAGCTAATACATTAATAATACAATACTTCGAAAACAAATTTAATTTTTATCATCAAATACATCTTTCCTTCTTCAAATTACTGTAGTATTGTTCTCACAATTTTCATATTCCTAATCAAATTGCCCATCATCATCATCCTCAATATCATATATTCTCAAGTAAATACAACCGAAAATTTTAATGTTACAAGATTCGTTACTCGAACAACTAGTGTAGATCAGTATCGCACTATCAAAACGAACAAACACCAACAATACAATAATATGAATGAATACAAAGAAGAAATGGGTAAAAACTAACAACAAACAAAACTGAAATACATAAAACATTGCTGTAGTGTGCAATATGACAGTAGGCAACAGATGAGTGTAAGCATAAATTAATTCTGCGTATATCTGTACGTGTGCAGCACACAGCAATCAGTATTCAAACGCTATACATGTTAGTGATGTTGTTATTCAGTTAGCATACGTATACAGGTCAGCTGATGTCCAAGAATCAGTGTAGGAATATTGAGGAGTGGTGGAGTAAGGAGCATCGTTATAACTGTGACGACGGAAGGGCATAAACAGTTGAGTAGGCGGTTGTGGTTGCGCTGATACTACCTTTTTAACAATGCCTGGAAACTCTTTGCATATGCGTTCCCAACCAAGTGGCGTTACGCACGCCAACTGTGACTTGGAACACTCAAACAGGAACTCAGGAGAATAAACTCGGCTTACACAGCCACCTTGACAAGATAAAACATCAACAATCAGTATACATGACGTGAACTCCATCAATTTTAATTCATGCTACCATAATATTCAACTTAATTGCTTTACTAAATAAAAGCAGTGTGTACCAGAAGAGACGGTAGCGGCAGATGCTGGAAGAGCACTAATGCATGTGATATCATCACTTTCTCCACTGGTACTTGTAGAGGGGCCGTTTCCGTTGCCAGAATCTTGTGAACCCAGTCTTCTTATGGTAGAACTATTTGAAACAGGACTCAAGAAAACATCTTCATCGTAGCTGTGAAATACATAAACGTACTGTGATTCATGAGAATTAAATGGTTTAAAAATTTTCTAAATTCAAATTCCATTCATTTATTAACATGTCTATGCACATCCATGATCTGCTGAGAATGTATTAGAAGCAATAAATGTTGTTTTATAAGCAATAAATGTTGTTTTCTATAAAATTAATACTATATACAGTATTTTGTTTCTTACTGTGTCAAACAGTCTCCATCTGCAGTGGTCAGATTGTTACGTTTCACCCATTCTCCATAATACTCTTCAAGGACTAACTTAGCATTCTGAAACACAACATTAGCAACCTTAATACATTAGCAAATAACATAAACACAACTTTAACAATATTACATAATGTTAACAGTTACAAGTTATAAAGGGTGTTCCATATAAAACGCAACCCATCTATGTCAGTAATTACATTTAAATAAAAAAGGCATATGTAAAGTATTTAATTAAATATTTTATTTCCAAACTTTACAATACTTAAAATTCTATAGTAAATGCTGGAAGTGGCTACCATCTTCATGAATACACGCTTCCACCCTTTTCACTGTGTTTCTTGCAACTTTTTTTAGAGTATTTGGGTTGATATTTAAAACAGCTTGTTCGATATTGACCTTCAGTTGTTCAAGTGTTCGTGGTTTGTTGCTGTAGGTGCTTGTTAATAATAATTTTTAAAATAAGTGCTGCGACTGAAAATCCCGCGAGCTGTGAAGTGCGCTCAGGAATACGATTTCTGCAAGCAGAAAACTGCAGACCGGTGGAAATTCATCGGCAACTGTGTGAGGTGTATGGGAAGAATGTAATGGAGTAGGGCAGTGGTGTGTTCTGTTTAAAAATGGCCACACCAATGTGCACGATGATGAGCGGAAGTGTGTGCAGACCTTGTCAGCAAGGAAAATGATGGTGACAGTTTTTTGGGACAGAAAAGGGGTTCTCCTGGTAGAATTGATGGAACGGGGTACCACAAGCAACTCCGAGGTTTACTGTGAAACCTTAAAAAAGCTGCGGAGAGCAATCCAAAACAAGCGACGCAGTAAGTTGAGCTCCGGGGTATTGTTCTTCCACGACAATGCCTGACCGCATACAGCATCACAAACGCAAGAACTTCTGGGAAAGTTTGGATGGGAGCTTTTCAATCATCCCCCATACAGCCCTGATCTGGCACTGAGCGATTATCACCTGTTCATGCGTATGAAAAAGTGGCTGGCAACACAGCGCTTTGAAGACAACGAAGAGCTGAAGGCGGGCGTTAATGAATGGCTGAAATCACAGGCGGCAGATTTTTACGATGAGGGCTTTCAAAAACTCGTAAATTTTATTAAACTCGATGTCTTGTTAGGTGCTGGTTTATTACGGTACTTACGGCAAAAAGATTCTTGCATTGCAACCACTGATCGCGTGCTAAAGTACGACTCAAGAATAAAAACATGTTCGTCTTGCGAAAAAACCAGTTTCTCTCTAACAATGCACTGAGCGTTATGATCGCTTTGTCATAGGTATCAGTGGCAGTTTACTGCACCGGCGCAATGTTCGTTTGTTGGACGAGTCTATTCCAGTAAAACGTAGGGGAGTTTGGCGGTAAATTCAAATATTACAGAAGGCTGATTAGTGGGTTGCGTTTTATATGAAACACCCTGTATATTCAATACTGATTACGATACTTAATATAATAAAGAGCAAGCTTTGAGCAAGTAGATAATTTAACCAACCTAGGATCACTGCTAAATGAGGACAATTTGAACAGCTAGGATATTAAATCAAGGATAGCAAAGGTAAACCGAGAGTGTACAAGAAACTATTGTGCTCTAGTATCCTAAGTCATAAATCTAAATTGAAAATTTATAAAAGTCTTATAAGACCAGTAGCGACTTATGGCTGTGAGACATGGACTATGCGGAAGAAAGATGAAGATCTTAAACAATTTGAGAGGAAAATACCGAGGAGAATTTTGGAGCCAGTAGTGCAACAAGATGGCACTTCGCGGATCCACATGAATCTTGTACTTGATACATTAATAAACAGCGAAAACATAGTAAAGTTTATTAAGTCACAGAGAATTAGATGGCTAGGACATATCTGTAGAATGGAGAAGATCAGAAATACGAGACCGATCACATAATGGAAACCCTTGGAGTCTAGAGCCAGAGAAAGACCAAGAAAGAGGTGGATGGAGTGCGTTGAGGAGGACCTGCGAACCACGGGCATCAGAGGATGGAAGGTTGTTGCTGAGAACAGAAGAGAATGGTGTAGAATAAAATTGTTGAGGAGGCCAAATCCCATACAGGGATGTAGAGCCAGAGGAAGAAGAATATAATAAAGAGAAAATTTGGAAGCTGTGTACACGTGAAGGGATGTTTATATACCTCCAATGAAACTCAATCGTTTCATAACTTCATGTATGTAATTTTATTTTAACAGGGCTTTCAGGAGTGTTCATTCTCTGGGATAATTTGTATTACCATTTTATGCAGCATACAGATTAACTTTTATAATTTTTGAGTTAACTTTTGGAAAGTTACTCAGAACATACTAAAATTCACAAACACGTTACTTGATATTATTAATAAAAATTACACAAGTTTCATCTTGGTCACTGGCTACTACAAAATATAAATATACTTAGTACAATGTGTTAATAACACATTTTATGGTCTAATACTTATACTTTATTACAACTGATGGATTCCATTTCCATTACAGTAAGAAAAGCAAAGTTTGAACAGTGTGACCAAGATTCAAATGATTTGTGTATTAGAAAAAACTTGTTTACAAGATCACACACACACACGCACACACACACACACACACACACACACACACACACACACACACACACACACACATGCGCATGCGCATAAAACAGATGTTAGAACAATATACTTCTATGTACCTACAAAATTATATATTCCATTTTTATTACATTTATATCCTCTCACATTATTATTGTTTAATAATAAATAAATTGTGTTTATTTTTCTTAAAAGAATATATTTTTTATTTTATATACACGTTAACACTGTTAATATATATAAAAAAATATATTCTTGTACGAAAAACATAACTCATCCATTTTTTTATTATACAAAACATAATTTAGATACATGTAAAACAGATGTTATAACAACTGATTTCAAATTTATCTATTATACATTATAATTCTGATGACAGTAAATTAAGTTCAAACTGTTAAAACATTGTAAAAACAAAAAAGTACTCTTGTTTTTTTAAATATAATGTATTATTTATGAAAAATATAAATAACAAGAATGTGAGTAAATATTAATATCTTTTTATGTACAGTTGTTCTAAAAAATAATATTGGAGAAATCTGTCTTTCAAAAACAATATTTTTATCCAGTTGCATGTATATATTAGATTCCAAAACACTGTTTTGCTATAATTTAATTGAAAAATCCTCACAATCTGTACATTTATTCATAAGTTATGTTAACTTATAATGGAAATTGACAGGTTACTGAGACACTTTATTCGTCTTGTTTACTAGGGGAGGCAGAGAATGTTAATAAAATTGCCAATTCATACAAGGTACAACCTTTTGGGAACCCCTGCTTTCACAAAACTGCACAATGTTATTGCAGACTGCTTATGTCTAGACAGCCCGGCTAGACGTATTACGCAACCACTGGCAAATCAGTCTCTCTGTGAATTACAGAGAAACATGTAATTGCCACAAGTTAGTTTGCATCAGGCAGTCAAAGTAGTAGTCATCGTTGAACCAGCCAAGTCGACAGCAGAGCCGCACGTGCGGGGCAGTACAGGATCTCGTGGTTCTAATCACTATGAATCTGTGCGAGCGAGTGAGTTATGTCAGCCGACAAATTATTACAAAAATGCAATCTAAAATAGTAGTAAACTACATAATACGGAGTGTGCAGCTACAGTGAAAAACTTATAAACATTTGCAGTGGCGTATTTACAATTTTGTTTTGGAGGGGGCTAAAATTTCTTTTTTGCAATACCTCATATCGAATCTGAATTGATCCATATTGTTTCAATGCCTTAAATTCTAAAATAAAGTACTATGGCATGGGTTTGCATTTGTTTAGGCCTATATTAACATACTAATTACATTATGAAAACAATTTTTAAGGTTGCAAAATTTAAATGATTCTTGTATAAAATATAATCCAGTTCTTAAGAGAATTTTCTGTAGGGCTTAATTAAATAAAGTTAGGTCTTAACTTTATTTAAAATCAATGAATAAACTTTTTTTAAGAAATTTAAAGTACAAAAGGAAAATGGCGGTTTCTTTGTTTTGACAAGTCGTTTATCACAGTCTGGACATCAATCCTTTCTTCTCGATGAATTGTCATCATGGCGAGCCCATTCAGACGTGCCTCGCTAGTTGTATTTCTTAGATATGTCTTGATTCTCTTCAGAGTGGAGAAACTGCGCTCGTTCGTGGCTGTTGTTACTGGTAGAGTTGCCAAGAGTTGTAGCAACCGAAACACATTAGGATAGATCTGACGGTCGCAGACAGACAACGCTTCCATTGAATTTTGTGGCAACTGCTCCAATCGACTCAGACGTTGATGAAAGAGTTTTAATTCAGCCTTTGTCGTTGTTAAATCGGCAACTAATGGATCTGAAGCATAAAATTCATGCAGTTTTTTAAGTCCATCAATGACACCTATGTCTTCAACTTTCCGTGGTAGAAGACAATTAAAGCTGTTAAAAAGTTCACAATGTGTCAAGAACCGTTCCTGCAATGAACAAATGAAGGCATCCAGAAAGGGTATGAACACAGACACTTTGTAGTAACCTTCAACATCATCACCGGTATCCTGATTTGCACGATATGCTTGCTTGGTAGAAATGCGTGGTTGCTTGATTTCAACTCCATTGGACGATGCTAATTTCTTGGCTTCTAGGAAAAGCCAGCTGAAAGTATCATCAACATTTTCTCTCATTGCTAGCAATTCCCTTTTGAGATCCCTGGTAATGTTGACTAACTCTGCAAAATCCAATATCTTGGCGCTGAAGTTGACGACAAATGGACTCACCCAACGCGAACAATTCTGAAAGTATTACTGAGCAGACGACAAAATCTCCCTTGGTGATGGTTGCTAACAGAATCATGGCATCGTGGGATGTGGTTTTGTTGTCAAATTCTTGAATCTTCTCCAGAGCCAAAACAACGCAACCATATAATTCCTTGAAGTCTTGTGCGCTGCGAAGACGCTCGATCCATCTAGTGAGAGTGGTACGTTTCAAACTCCGGGCTCGAACATCTGTTAATGATTCAAGGACATCATTTAATATTTGCCTACGCTTCGGTGGCCCAAAAATAGTACGTACCATTTCCAGTGTTCCTAGTGAATTGCTTATAAGTGGAATGCTGCACGTGTCGGTGACTACCAAATTAAAATTATGAGCTGCACAATGAGAATATACAGCTAATGGGTTGTCCTGTTGTATGAATGCATGGGCCCACGGACTTTTGCCGACATGGACGCAGCACCGTCATAGCACTGTCCTCATAAAAATGAGACATCAAGACCAAATTTTCACCAAGTTTTCAATGATCGATTCAGCTAATCCTTTGCCAATCAAATCAAACATTGGAACAAATTGCAGAAAATCTTCACGAATCTTGAGATCTGTGGAAATATAACGGGCACAAAGAAGGAGTTGCTCTATTCCGGCAACATCAGCAGTTTCATCCGCAAGTACCGTGAAACCTTTGGCATCATTTATGCACTGAACAATCCTTTCCAGAAGTTGATTATTGATACAACTGACGATCTGGTTTTGGATTGGGGCACTAATGTATTTGTCGCGTTTACCAGTTCCTTCCAAACTTGCTCGTAGATTTTCGTTACCTTTAGCGCGATATTTTAGAATGGCGCGAAAGTTACCCATGTTCATGTCATCTTCTTTGTCCACTTCAATAGGCCCGAAGTCCCTGTGTCCCCTTAATGCAATCTCCTGACGTCCACAGAGAATCACCGCCTCGATGATAGGGACTATTCGTTTCCAATTTTTTCCCACTTGCTCCACCAAGACTTGGTCCAGGCAATGTTTTATGTCTTCTGTCTTGTTCGCCATCTTGTGAACAAAATTGTCACCATCGATTACAGCAGCCTTATGATATTGTTCGCATGGGTGTTGAAATATTCAAGAGCGTTCTTCCACTTCGAAAACTTACAGGTTACGAGAGCTCCAACATTTTGATGGCTACGTTTACCCGAACTAGTCTTAGCAAAAAACACACAGTACTTACAAAAGGCACCGTCTTCTTTGGGAGAGAGTGTACTAACCAAAAATACTTCTCCTTCTCGGTCCAACTTAGGTTGAACTTACGATATTGGCCATTTTGCAAAGTGAGGGGAAATTTGTAAGTTGTATGGGGCACAAAAATATTTTGGAAATGATGTAGCTTTATGTGGTCATCAACTTTTTCATTGTTTGATGGTATACAATCAGTTATGTCATACATACAACCTGATGGTGGATTCTCAAAGCTTGATGTGTCAATGAGAGATATTGATTTTGCCTCAGGACCCGGTAAAAGTGATTTCGAATTATCAAAAACACTTTTATTATTTGAAATCATTGGCAGTGGTGACTGTGGTGGATCATCAATTTTTCCTGCCTCAGAGAACGGAGTTTCCTCTAGTCGTGGTGTCTTGGAGAAATAGTTCAAAATGTTTCCACTTTTTGTTTTGCGATTCATTGTCGTAAGTTATCAGAATCAACACTTCACTGACTTCACTACACTAGTTTCAATAACACTCGTTTTCGCAACACTATCCTTTGTTTCAATCAAAAATATTAACACGTGGCTGACGCGGAAACGCCTCTACGAACGTTCGAGACGAACTAGTAAGTTTCCTGGTCAGCGCATGCTCTGAGAGTATGTGCCCACCACCTCAGTAGAATTTCCCAATCACAACGTACAACCACGCCAGTTATCGGCGATTCTCTTTTGTGTGGAGATTCGTTCGTAGCCAGTGCGTTGTTGACATATTCAAGAGCGGCCACTGTTGTAGCAGCATACAGCCTGCTTCTTTGCATAGTAAAGCAGTGATGAGGTAAACCCTTGTTTTCCACTCATAATATTACGATATTGTGTGCATTTGTTTATAATCCTAAATTTCGGGGGGGGGGGGGGCTTAAACCCGGAATCCCCCCTTAAATACGCCACTGAACGTTTGAAACACCAAAGTGTGGAGTGATCGGGGAAATGGGAATTAACACGTGGTGGTGGTGAAATCGACTGGAACTTCTCCAGATTTGGTTAAGTACCAAGAACAAACCATCAGTTAAATATCTTAAGCATCTCGAACAAATAATTTAATATTGCAAAATAAAGATTTAAAGAGCTCTATAAACGGGGTTAAAAATGGAATGATAAAAGTGTGAGAGTGAATGAAATAAGGAAAAGTACTGGTTCATTAAGCATATAAATCACTTTGTTATAGTTAAGTAAGAATTGTTCATTTGTTAATTGTATGTTTGAGACGAATGTTGTAATTTACATGAAAAAATAAGAATTTTGATTGTCATCCAAGTGAGGAAAAATAATTATTTTGCGTAATAAACAAAAAGTAATTTGTTTTAGTCAGCATAAACTGTGTTACTATCATTTCACAACTCCACCCAAATAATCCCTCTGCAACTGTTTTCGTCTATACGACTCTGGAGCTTAACCCGAAGGTACGTAAATTTTTATAACTTGTAAAAGATAGATTAACGCATAAAATTCGTATCGTCTCATGGTTTGGAGAATAAGAAAAAAAAGACGTCCGTCAAGATTATGAAGAGTTTATTTGGTTAGTAAATGAAATGGCACCTTAGCACTCTGTTTGTTTTTATGTATTCTGTAGATACCTTTCTTAGATTTTAATCATTGTCAATTTTGTCACGTGTCGTTTTCACTACCGTTAGATTCACTCCTGCCATTAACAAGCTGATGTAAAAAATGTTACAAATTGCCCTGAAGTTTTATTTATTCAACACTGAGCACCCTGTAATTGCTAGAATAACTACAATGTCCTTTGGGAACAACTACTAGATGAATTTTCATTTATTCATGAAGGAAATGTAGAAACTCATCCCATTGTGACCATGAAATGCATCTAATATACAGAATACTAATATGCATTACTAATAATACACTTTGGTACTGTTCTTAGCTGCTTACTTCACATGCATATTAACTAACCTACGCCTATCACATGAATGTTAGTCAATCAACCTTTCTCATGGCACTGAAAAATTATATACAATTGTAGTTTATGTTTAATGGTTTCATTCTTACTATGGCATACAGTGGAACCTAAGGATAATGCAGCAAGGATTATAGTCAAAGGCAATTTTTTATTTCTGATTTATTTACTGGTCACATACTTCAATCTCTTTATGTCCATTGCAAGATGAGAAAGACATGTCAAAAATTCAGGCATTTCATTAGCATTTACCAAGTGCTCTAGTAAATGATGGGAGGAAGAAGAAGATGAGAAAGACCAAGAATCTCATGGAGAACTGTCGAGATGGAAGCAGAAAAGGAGGGGAAGTCCTCTGGAGAGCTCAAGAGTCCTTGCCCAAAATAGAGTCCGTTGGCGTAGCTTTGTCGAGGACCTATGCTCTGCAGAGAGCGACAGTAATTAGTAGTCGTAGTCGCAGTCGCAGTAGCAGTAGTAGTAGTAGTAGCAGCAAATGATTAAGTTTCCTGTGTAAATTACTTTGCAATCCTGTAGTAGTTTTTGTGCAACCAAAGTATGATGTTTAAGCATATATTTTGCCACATCGTCTTAATCAACCGAAGGTTTTGTCAAACCAGGGACACTAATTATGAAGATATCTCTACAGTGTTTGATGTTAAATCTTTTGTACTGAGGAGTCTTTGGTTTCTACAACATCATGTGCTAACAGACCTCCGTTGCTCCAAAACACCAACTTTGGTGTTCTGTTAAAGCCAACTGTGCAGGATGCGCATGTATAAGTCCACTCTTCTGTTTTCATCTTTGTCAACACAGGATTACACAATATCAAGTTTTATTGCTGGTTCATGGTAGATAGTTTTATCACAAATACTGGAGTTCATCCTATCAGAAGTATAGCTTTGGATTTCATTAGCATTCAACTGCCAGCCACAAGTCAAATTACAAGAGCTATCCAGAAAGTAACTTACTTTTTGGAATAAACAAATAAAAAAAATGAGAAAAATCTTTTATTAACACAGATGAAAACTACATTCTTAAGACTATTTTTCCACACAGTCTCCAATCAAGTGCTGACACTTATCGTAACAATTTACAAGTTTTTGAATGCCCTCATCATAAAAGTCTGCCACCTGTAATTTTAACCATTCATTAATGCCTAACATCAACTCTTTGTCATCTTCAAAGTTGCTTGCCAGCCACTTCTTCATGTGCATGAAAAGGTGATAGTCACTTGGGACCACATCAAGGGTGTATGGGGGATAATCGAAAATCTCCAACCCAAACTGTCCAAAACATTCTTGCATTCGAGCTGCAGTACATTGTTATGATGGTCTACTCGATCGTCGTAGGTACAGTGGAAACAAAATAAGTACAAGACATCAATTAAGTCACTATCACCAGCTTTAATTTTTATAGTTAAACAGTTCGTAATTAACAACACAGTCTCTTACAACAAATAAAATAAAAGATGTTCACACCCAATAAAATGTCCACTAAAATTAAACACAATTGTATTACAATATACCGTCCGATTATAAAACACCACTCTTAACTAATAACCACTTGAACCAGTAATATCGCTACTGTAACTCTCGAACTGCCGCACTAATACTGAAACTTAAGGGCCACTGCTGCCATGTATTTATACCTGCGCTCACAGACCAGAATGTTCCTAATTGCGTCTTAGCGCTCGTGTGAACTAAGTAATTAACTGCGGCCTTGACACAGTCCGCGTGGCTGGCACCTTCGAGAAACATCTCGAAAATGCGTCGACAAGCATATACGCCACACGCGTTACATCGAGATTCTTCTGGCACATTCGACAAACACGCAGATTGTTCTGTGATGTCATAACAATATAGTCAGGAATTGTCTTAGAAGAACAATATCCCAGAGCTCAACTTACATCACTGCTTGTTTTGGATTGCTCTGTCACCATCATTTTCCTTGCTGACAAGGTCTGCAAACACTTCCTCGGTTTTTTGGGCCCAAATCCCCATTCCATGGATTTAATTTTGTTTATCTCACAATTAAAATAACTAACCCAGGTTTCATCCCCCATTATAATATGGTCCAGTAGAGAATCACCATCCTTGTCCAAGCACCAAACACGATAAAATATGTAGCAGAATCTAACGGTTATGACAGAACAATAGTCAGTAAACTCCTACACAAAACACAAAACAAACAACAGACAAAGACAGAAAACAACAAATTCATAACACTAACATACATCAACAAACAAACAGAAAAAATTGCCCACAAATTCAAAAAAGCAGGATACAGAATCGCTTACAAAACTACTAACAAAACAGAACACACACTATCAAAGCGCATGCCCAAAGCACAAAACAAATTCGATCTACCAGGTGTATACAAGCTAAATTGCTCAGATTGCAACAAATTCTACATAGGCCAGACAGGACGTAGCTTCAAAGATACATTGAACACACAAAGGCACTCCACTCCACTACAGAATCCACCTTTGCAAACCACCTCATTGAAGCAAATCACACGTACAAAAACATCGACAATAACATGAACATTCTACACGTACACACAAAAGGCCGAAAACTAGACACTCTAGAACAATTGGAAATACACAAACACACGAAAACACATAAAAATGACATCCTAAACGAACAGACACAATTCAAATCACACGCATTATTCGAACATATCACAGCCCACACACACAATATCGATCTTTTAAAAGTCGATACCGTCGCCAAGAACAAGACGGACAGTGCTCCTAGCGGCAGCCTCTGAAGAAGCCTTCTAAAGGTGAAAGCCGGTTTAGGCTGTAAGGTAAAACTTTACGTTTTTACTTATAAAAAACTTAGTGATCCGAGTCGTCAATACTATAGAGATATTTAGTTAAGTAACGGACACGTCATGGACAACGAAATCCAAGTATGTTAATAATGAAGAAACAAAAACTAGTATGGAAGAATTCCAAGACTTTGTGGACTGAGGGATATTTACCTCAGCATTGGGTAGCTGTGATGCAACACATCCTGTTTTAGAAAAAGATACCAACTAGGATCTGCATAATCCTCGAATAGATAGTAATCCAGAAAACAACCCAATGAAAGCCATACTATTATGTGTGGTAACACTGATGGTAACTGCAATTAAACCCCAGCTTGTATACCAATGTAAGAATTCTAGAACATTAAAGAATATTACAATCACAAAAAAACAGTTATGTATGATGTGAAGGAGCAACAATATTGGTTTATTAACACAGCAGTTTTTTATACAGTGGTCCATGATGCCTCAGAGTAAGTGCTAACAACTACCTTAGGAACAATTTACATATAAAAGTATTGTTGATAATGAATAATACACCTAACGATTTCATGCAGCATAAAGATTTAAAATTTGATGAGGTTATACACCAGTAATTCCTAACCAACGGTCTGTGGGTCTGTGAGAAGCTCAAAGACCTGTGTGGCTACCGAAATACAAGTATTAAAAAAGAAATTCGTTTAGTCTAGATTATAAAGCGAAGTATAAACAAACTGTACGAATGTAAGTAAAACTAAATGACTAATTAATAAAAAAGGCAAAGAGACTGGCAGAATGCAGGAAAACATATGACTAGCTTTGAGCTGCAAGTATCAGCAAAAAAATTTACAGCTGGTGAAACAAATGATGGCCCCAAAAAGTCACATTTATTAATCTCAAATAGGAAAAAACAAAATGTCAATTGATTTAGTTATCTCAAACATAATTTGTTAGTTAATTTGGTTAAATGAAATTATATAAAATTCCGTTTAACTAATAAATATGTTTTCTTTAGTGGTCTCAAGTCCTTGGTAGGAGGGAGAGGTTATCACTTTGTCTACCTTTTAACCTAGTGGCCCACTGTCAACCTAGGGTTGGGAATCGCTGACTTATACCAAAGTCCAACTCCAGAGGTGATTTGAGGCAGCCTCCGACACAGATCTTCACCCTCAGGACCCTTTGGATAAACCATTTTGTCATCTTTGCCCACGGTTGACAGATAATGCATAAGGAATAGTTTCTCTGAGGACCATGAACTATGCTTACATGGCATCATGGCCAGAGTGTGCAGGTAGGTGATACTCTGAAAATAGTCCGAGGGTTTTTAAAAAGTGACTATTATTTGCAAGTTATATAGTTAGCGCGTGTGCTTCATACAACATCTGTAGATCAATATTATATTTTTGCTTCTAACCATAAATTATGGTTGTGTCAATAATCAATATCACAGTTGGGGATTGAAACTGTTTTGTGTGTCATATATTTATTTGTGCTATCAGTAAAAAAAGAAGGTTTCGACAATCAACAGTGTTTTACTTCAATCCCTGACCTAGAAGATGACAAAAATTGTGCAACTGTGTCAGGACTAAGTCCGTTAACATGATAAATTAGTGGCCAAATTACATTATAATTTAGTAATTGTGCAGTGCAGGTGAAAAGATGGGAAGAGTACATCTGAGGAACGTAACAACCGTCCAGCTGAATAAATAATTAGAAGAAAAAGGGCTTCCCACAACGGGAACTATGGCTGACCCAGAGATGTGTTTAGAACAGGCTACACGAGAAACAGGTGGGAACACAGATAAATTCTTCATAACTATTGAAGAAAAATAATATGACAGTAATTCAAGTTCAGTCAGAACACAGTCAGAATGAATTGAAATGCAATTTGCAATAGTACAGACACAATTACAGGTTCACTCGGAACAGTCGTCACAAAAAAGATAGAAGCTCTATCAGACAGGGTTATTTTCACAGAAGAATTACTGAAGGTCCTACATGCCAAATGTGCAAATAGGGTACAAAATGTTCATGAACAAGTGAACTCCCAAAGATCAGAATTCAACACCACAGTAAAGAGACTGGACCATGAATTAGTACCACCAACACCACTGGACACAGAACTAAGTGCCACCAATCAGAATTGAAGAGCAGATTCAGGACAAAATTTTATCTCTTTTCCAAACAGGACCATGATTGATAGTAACTATAACTGTCCTTATGAGTTTCCAGTAGATCTGCAAGTGATTACAAAGAGTTTCTCAGAATTCCATGGTAGATTAGGGGAATGTCCATCGTCATTCATTATTAGCTGTGTACTACTGAATCAAACGAACCTACCCCAGGAAATGTATACTCAGACTTCATCACATCATTTAAAAGGTTCAGCAGTCACCTGGTGGCAGAACATTAAAGGTTTAAGGTTTAAGCCTCAGCTGGGTAGACATTCAAAAAGAATATTGAGATTTGACTCTGATGCAGTCAGAGGAGCAATACTCAAAAAGCTCTTAACTGAGGATCAGCCAACAGGAATAAGAGCAGGCGCCTTGGTTATTCATAAATTGCAGTTATTCAAAGTATTCATCCTGATAAGACTGGTGATGAATCTGTTTTTTTTTTTTTATAACTGAGGTCCACCGGATAAGATCAGATCATTAGTAAAAGCGTCAGGTCCCAAAATATTTGAACAACTGCGGGACACCATCAGGCAATTATAAGAGGACCATCCTGCTAAGACAAGAAATGTTTTAGATGTGGTAAGGTAGGGCATTTTACAGGGCATTTTCTGTAAAATGCCCTATGGCGGAAAACTAAAGCCAGACCATTTTAGGCTGGGGCGGGATGGTAATAGGGATGTGGTTTGCCCAGAAATTAGTTCCCATATGTAGAGGTAAGTGGTTACAGACAAGAGTGGCAGATTACTTTGGACTCTTACCAGCTCTGCCCAGCCATTAGCATTAACATCACAGACACGTCATTTACAGCTGTTCTTGATACCCAAGCAAGTCACTCCTTTATGAAAATGAATGTAGCCAAATTACTTCAACCAGAAAAATTATGTTAGCATAATGAGGTCCAGGGAGCTGTCAACTACATACATTATCAGGTGGTAGGCCAGACATCCTTGAAAGCAAAGTGTTAGGGTGTACACACAGAATTCTCTGTTTAAGGGGAGCAGAACCAGTAAAAATGAAAAAAAATTGGTTAAGTGTTTTGCTTGTTGCTTATTCGTCATTAAATTCTGTTTAAGATTATATTTATTATATTGCTCTAAAGTAATGTTAAGGCACAAAAAATGTGTCTTTTATGGAATGTGTCAACTGCGAAATTCGGTTTTCCACTTGAACTACATGAAAAACAAGTTTTACTTCCTTATTTTTTCATGTTTGGTAAGGAAATTTTATTATGCCAGAGTTGGCAGATTTGACTATGTCAGCATTGCTAAATCTGTTGTTCTGCATAGGACACATTCAGAAATGAATGAGTAGTTGGTTGTGACGTATCAAAAAAGATATGAAAAATACAAAATTGGAAGATGGGAAACCAACTGGAGGCAGAAATTGTCTCACAGATGCTGAAATAGACAAACTGCAATTATACTATGGTTTGGCTATAAGAAGTGATAATAACAATTTAGAAACCATGAAAAATATGTATGAGCAACTTATTATCATAAGTTATCTAGTGATGATGAATCACAACACGGCTTATGCCTGACGGGAGTCGAATTGTGGTGTAGACATAATAAAGCGCAGGCATTAGGTACTGAATTCAAACATGAGTACTCTCTGCCAAAAGAAATAATGTCTGTTATAAAATGTATTTATTGGGGCTTTGCTAATCCTAAATAGTTAAAAAAAAAATATTTGCACGGCTGCACACAAAACTCTAATGAGAGTTTTAATCATGGTGTATGGACAAATTTTCCAAAAAATGATTTGTGCGGCTAAATACATTACAATTTGGAATTTATAATGCACTTGTGACATTTAATGTGGGCTATAGAAGCAATCTAGATGTTTATCCAAAGTTAAATTTAGGAACTAGTAAATATACAGTTAAAAAGCTCAAAGAGTTGGATTCTATAAGATGACAAAAAGCAGAAGTAGCAGTACAAAATATAACCAAGGAGGACAGAAAGAAAAAAAAAGACAACTGAAAAGAAGATTAGAAGAACAAGAAGAAGATCAATACTACGGATCTGGAATGTTTTAATAGTAAAATAACTAGAAACAATATCTCTAATGTCATCACCAGACTTTACTAACTTTATGAACATTTTACAGAAAATTACAATTTTTTTATGTTCATGTTCCTTTTTCTCAGAAACTCTTTACGATATGATCCTGAAACTTTAGCTTATTAATTTAACATTCTTGAGATAGAGTGGTTCCACTCACCTTAAAATAATCAAGGACTTGACATCAGAAGTTATCTTGGGTCATACTTTTTAGATATGAGACAGGAACCAAAGATAACCAGAATTTTCAAATATAAATTGTTTTGTTTATTTTTACAAGTTAACAAACTTTCCCCTTCAAAGTACTCTCCACTTGAAGCTAAGCACTTGTCTAAGACGTTTTTTCCACTTCTCAAAGCAGTCCTGGAACTCTTCCAACGTAATGCCGTTTAATGATTCCATCATTTTTTTCTTCACTTCTTTCACAACCAAAAAGAAAAAGGTTTTCATTTAAGCCCTCTTTTCATGTGAGAAAACAAAAAGAAGTCATGTCAGGAAACGTTACACACTCAAGGCCATGTGGGTGGGTGTGTTGCATGGAGGAACACCCACTCCCCAGTCCACCACAACTGAGGGTGTTTTCATTTTACTGCATCACACAAATGTTTCAATACCGACAGGTAGAATTCCTGGTTAACAGTTTGACATGGGGGAAGAAATTGTGTGTGAACAAGTCCATTAGAATAAAAAAAACAAATCAACATCATCTTCACATTTGACTTCAGTTGTTTTGCCTTTTTGGGATATGGGGAAGATAGTGTCTTTGAATGGATAGACTGCTGTTTGGTCTCTCGATCATATCAGTAATAAAAGATTTCATCACCAGTAATTATTTTTGACAAAAGATCAGAATCATTTTCTGTTCTTTCAATTTGCGGTACAAATCCAATCAAAACTGTTTTTAGGCATGGGTGAGCATGTGAGGCACAAATTTTTCTACAACTCGATGCATTTTTAATTCTTCGCTTAAAATGAGTTGACAGAAACTCCAGGACATCCAGACAAATCAACAAGTTTATCAATTGTTCTGTGATAGTCTTCCATGATCAATTCATAAATTCTTGCAATGTTTTCTGCCGATTTTCTTGTCGAGGGACACCCAGAATGAAGTAGGTCTTCAATAGACATTTCACCATTTTTTAAACAAGTTACATTTCGTAAACTTGTGTTTTCCCCATAGCATCTCCCCTGTAAGCTGTTTTATGCATTACGACTATCTCCACTGCCATTTTTCTTATCAGAAAACAAAACTTCACACGCACACATTGCTCTTTTAAGTCGGACATCATAAAAAGTCGACAAACTAACTATAGGAGCTTGAGAAGAAAATTCCCCATACAAGAACACAACCTCACTTGCTGACGCCAGCCGGCAGACTGACGCAGTAAAGTCCTGGCAACATGTATATAGCAGCGGAAACTGGTATTATAAACAGTGCACTCACTATTCAATGATTCCAATTGTTTTTGGATCCCCCCTCATATGTATGTAGTGATTACTGACTAAACCGCACATGAAATATTTTAAGGGAAGGATAAACGGTTGAGACTGGCCTGGTGTGACACCAGCTTTACAAAGGAAACAATTACAACTACCGCACTTTTAGATAATTTCCAAATGTGGCACTTGGACAATGAAGAGGAGATAAAGCTCAGACAGTTGCTGCACAGTTATTCAAAAGTTATTACGAATAAAGTAGGCTACACAACGACATTTAAACATAGAATAAGCTGTAAGGATAAAACAAAGAGCCTATCCTATAAACCCAGATAAAACAAATGGAATGCTAAGGATTAACAGAACCATCAAAATCTAGCTGGGCATCACCCATTGTGTTCCCAAACTAAAAAGAATGAAACGTATAAACTATGTGTAGACTTCAGGAAGTTAAACTGCCAAAGCACATCAAACAGCTATCTGATGCCACATTTGAAGGACCTTCTGAAGCAAACGAGTGGTCCAAAGGTCTTCAGTATACTGGATCGCAACTATGGGTAATGGCAAGTTGAAGTTGAAGAAAGTTAAAGGCCACTGATAGCTTTCATGACACCACAAGGACTGTATCTGTTCAAGGTTATGCCATTTCGTCTGAAGAATGCACCATCTACCTTCATGTGCCTGATGGATGAAGTGTTGTCTGGTTACACTGAAGAATTCTGCCAAGTCTATCTGGATGACTTTCTAATAAACAGTAAGAACTACAGGAACACTCTGAACATATGAGTTGAGTTTTGGAAAGACTCAAGATCCATGGTCTAACGTGTCAACTGAAGAAATATCATTTTTTTGTCACCAAAGGTTGAATATTTAGAACACATCTTAACATCTGAGGGTCTGGAAAGGCAGCCACAGAAGAACGAGGCATTGAAGGAATGGAGAGACCCCGTAGTAAACGACAAATTCATCAGTTCCTAGGATTTTGTGGGTCGTATAGCAACTTTGTACCACATTTCAAGGCAAAAACAGCTCCACTAACAGACCTGCTCAATAAGAAACAACCTTTAAAATGGACTGACAATGAGAAAGAAGGCTTCCATAATATCAAGGAAACAATCTGTGGTGTTCCTCAACTTGCCTACCTGGATGACAAGTGGAAGATCTGTCTGCAACCTGATGTCAGTAATATGGGATTAGTAGCAGTATTATTCCAAGAAAAGGAGGACAGGGGAAGAGACATAGTGGAATACGCTAGCAGGAAACTGTCCCCACCAGAAAGACGATATTGCATAGCAGAGAAGGAGGCATTAGCAGTGGTATGGGCTGTTGGGAAATTTTGGGGCTACCTGAAAGGTATGAAATTCCACCTACTATACAGTGCCAACTCATATCTTCAGTGGCTTCATAATCTGTCTGGTGCAAAATCAAAATTGATGGGCTGGGCCTTACTGTTGACAGATTTTAATTTTGATCTATGTCATGTACCTGGAGCAAGCAATCAAGCAGCAGATAACCTTTGAAGACATCTTGTGGGGGAGGCTGAGCCAGAAAAACCACAGGTGTTGGAAAGATAAACTCCAAAGCAAACACCAGATAGATCACGAGGACCAGTCTGTAACGGTACATTTCTGTCCACATAGTGTTTTGGGGAAAAAATAAATAGAAATTTTATTGTTAATTCAAAAGTCGGAATCATAATGGCAGAATTTTGTAACGACGCAGGCAAGTGCAGGAAATTGTATCAAGGTCAACATTGTATACGCAAAAACAACAACTATATTTAGCCAGACGAACTTTGACCTATTAAGTCACCAAGCCAAGCCTGCAAATACGTCACATGGAATGCAGTGCATAATTCGCCTCGCCTTAAAAACTGGTTCGTCATATTCCGAAAACAATAAGATTTGGTGACGTGATCCCCTCTCCACCTCAGAAAATAACGCAGTTCAGCTCGTCCAGTGTAAAATTACTCCTAGTGCCGGCCGGTCACGTATAAAAGTTCCGAAACGAAATCTCGAGTGCACCCAAACAAAAATGTGAATATTAACAAAAATCGGAACGAAATTGTAAATTTAATTAACAGTTACTATGTAAAAAATATGTTATCTCAGAAAAGTGCGTGCGACCATGAAATGGCAGGAATTTGCGAAAGTGTGCAATAAGATGGACTCACCTGTAACCAGATAAGTACTAAAACGAAACATCAGATAACTTTTTCAATCAGGAATAAAATAAATTCAAACCATTCTAAATTCTGTCAAAAGAAATGTTTATTTAAAATGAGCTCAATAAGGGAAATTTAAAATATGTACAGCATGAAAGGGTGCGTGGCTGTGTGAATGAAAAATCTAAATTTAAGAAGTGCTGGATTGTGTTCTATTATATATATAATTTAAATTGATGATTTATTATACTTTATTTTGGTGGGAAAGTGAAATGTTAAGGGAAATAATTACTTCTAACTTGATTTTATAAATTACGCTTCATGGCCGAACAGAAGTGTTCATTTTTTTAAAAGTAGGATTCAATGTACAAGAGTTATGAGTAAAATAAAAAGGGAATGTCATTGGTAAACAACAAATATAAGAGTAATTTACTGAAAATAACCTGTTCTGCTATTTTCCGTTCGCCTAACCGAAACTGGCCCGAAGGTAAGTAAATTTTATGTATCATTGTTGGTACTATTAAATATGGGGTCTGGACTATGGGCGAGTAAAGTAAACAAAGTAAATAAATTAAAATAAATTCAAAGGTAATAAAAATAGAGTATATTACAGTGGCTTCCGGAACAGGGACTCGACATAAAATTTTAATTATACAGGCCTACTGGCCTAATTATATATAATTATATATTATATAGGCCTACTGGGAAGAGCAGAACGGTTATTTGAAATAACATAAAAAATTGTTTGAGGTACGTGAAAATAGACGTAGATATGGGTTATGTTTTGATAACTGTAAAATATTGGTGTTGATGTTTTGTAGCGGGTATTGTGAATTAATATGTGTAATTATTAAGTAAAATAAAGGGGTATTATATAATTCATTTTGAACATGGCCGAGGCACAAGTAACCAATATAGGTTTCGCGTGGGACGAATGGGAATATGAATTCAAAAGCATTGTGGATAGAATGACGGATGAGGAGCGGGGTAATTCGGATGATAATTTGACACGGATGGAAGAACAAAAAGAGGGAATGTTCGCCGAAATTAAAAAACACAGTGAGTATAAAGGTAAGATAGTTGAAATGATAGGAGTAGAGAATAAGACAGTGAATAGGCTTAATGATAATGATGATAGTGTAGTGGTGATAGAAAAAGGCAGAGAGACAGACCAATTTAACAAGAAGAAAGACGATCAGGTGGTAGATAATAAGGTAAATAATGATGATATGAGTGAATCTGATAAGATGTATATGATCAATATGCTGAAAATGATGTTCGATGAACAAAACGCAATATTACATAAACGTTTTGATGAGTTAAACAATATTAGATGAAAGGAAGGAAATACTAAATAAGGGTTTTGGCGAGTTAAACACAGTATTAGATGAAAGGAAGGAACTGATAGATAAGGGTTTTAATAAACTAAAGGATGTTCTTGATAAACAAGACGAGAAGTGGGAAGGAGATAGATATCAATTAGAGGAGAATACAGGTGAATCAAAACAGATAAGTGGTGTTGATGATAATTATGAGATTAAAGTGGGGGTAGAAAGTGGTAAAGAGACCGAGCAAGTAAACGAAAATAAAGACGGTCAGTTAACATATAATACGGTAAGTAGACCTAATTTGTGTAGACCTAAGATCAGATTGTTATTCGATGATGGAGGGTAAATATTTTGTTGTTTATGAACATTTAATTATGTGAATAGTGTGGTTTTGAAATGGATTGTCTTATGAAATGATTTGTGGTAAATGATAACAGATAATAATTTGGATTGTATATTCTTTTGTGTGTTGATGTCAAATGTATTTGTGTATTACATTAAGGTGTACTCTGTATTTTATGTAAACACTGTATGTATATAAGAGGAATTGATTTAATAATAATTATAACATTTTTCAGACTAAATAAATGATGAGAGTAAATGTGAAATTTTAAAATGTAATTAAAAAACTTAGTGTAAAAAAAAACTGATTGAATTAAATAATTGGAGATCAATCAATTAATTAAGGTTGCATAAATTAACTTTGATAATGAACAGTGAATGATTAAACATACAATATGTTCAGGTATTGAGTTATATTGTTATTATGAGGTAAGTGATGAATTTTCTAGTGTAATTTTAAATGATCATATTAATATAAAATGTTGTAAAAGATGGAGTTTGGGTGATGATTATTTCAATAAGGCATTGAGTCAATCAGAGTTAACTTTAATGGGTGTTAGACAAAATGAGAATTTTTGGGAATAAAAGTAATACAGAAACGGGGTAGTAGTAGGGACACAGTAGCGAGTGATTGTATGTAGAGAAAGCGAGAGTGATGTAAATGGAGAGTAAATAGGTGATGGTAAAATTTTGTAGTGAGGGTGGAGGTGTAAGGAGTCCTCAACGCAAGACGTTGTGGCGGGAAGGGGACGTTTTATAGAGGGTTGCCGGTTACCTGGAAGAAGCCAGGAACGGATAAGGGAATGAGTATAAGTGAAGGGAACACACATCCTAGGTACAAAGAGGGTATCAGGTATTTTATTCTAAGAGAAGAGTGGCACAAGTAGAGTAGATAAAGTGTTGAAGGGGTTATTATTAAGAGATTGGTGTCACCCTATGCAAATCTGGTAGTGGTTGTTACAAGGAAGTAGGGGAGTAAGGTTATATATAAATGCCCATTCAATAAATCAAATCATTGTGAATGACTGAGAATCACCCAAACCAATTAATGATGAAAATGTTAAACACAGAAAATCATAGTTGAAATGTAATAATAAATGAAACAAGTGAAAGAGTTAATAGAATTTAAAGCTAAAGTAAAGCTGTAAGGTGTGTAAATTTTGGTTAAACTTAAATGTGAATTGTTTATTTTAGTGTAATAATCACAATGTTAATTATGAGTGTATTAGGGGTAACCTTATCTGAACTTTAAAAGTAATGCCGAAGCAAGGACAGGAAACGACAAAATTCCGCCTTAACTTCAGTTCTTGTGGACGCAACTGGACGCTACAGTCCAGGGGGGGCCATAGAGTGTGTGGAAGGTGGTTACTAAATTATTAGTAATGAATTAATGAATGTTAAATACACTGTGTTGATCTGAGGAGATAACTAAATGATTTTGTATGGAGTTAAGAAATATTATGACCATGGAAGATAATTGACATTTTCAAGTAGATAATTTGTTCTGATGTAGTTGATTTAAATGTGTGTTATTCTATATAAGAATTTTATTAATGAATTTAATTGTTTGAAATACGAATTCTATGAGGGAAGGTATGCAACTTTCCTTTTTATTTACTTTATTTTTATTGTCACTGACTTACCTTTTACAATCTTGTTAATCTTTGCACTTTGTTTACCATGCTGATTTACCATGTGGTGTTGTTGCCAACATACCATATTTTGCGGTCGGGTCCAGGGTTGTTAAGCGAGCGCAGAAACGGAATGGTTATTTAGAAATAATCGATTCTATCATTTGTTAAAACTTGGGTTTTAATTGTCTAAAATTTTCTATCTTTCAATAACAAAACAGAAAAAACAAGATGGAGTCGTACTCCTTTGGTTAAACTCAAATACAAAATGGCTGCGATATATTTTTGCTTCATCTGCCTTTAGGTATGATACTTTACACTTTATATACTTTAATTCCCATTGATTCTGATTACCTATTTAAATAAATCTCTGCTATTACTGCAGTTTTAACTTCAAGTTATTACTTATGTTAATCACGTAACATTAACCAATGCTTGTGATTATCTATATATACCGGTATACACCCACACATGCTCACACACAAACTAATTTTAACGGTACATCTTTTGACATGTTATTTGAGCTCAATGAATATGTTTCTTTAATTTAACTTTGTGTGAAAGGTTTACTTTCCTGCTGTTGTTGATCGAAGATCTCGTCCGGCGTCCCTCATGGTTTAGCTGTTGTTCGGCCGAAATATCAAATGTTTCTCTCCTTTTTTACTGCACCCACTGATTCTATGACATTTTATACAGTTAGTTCTCCAATAGTTTAAATTTTCACATTTCTGTTACATTTTGAATACTTTTGAACACTTTTGAATACTTGCTGGCCAGCAATTTATGTAGCGTGTAGTTCGCATGGAAGGTGTTTTGCGACTGAGAAAGACAATATGGCGCTGATTTCCCAAGTAGAAGGGTTGTAGCGTCATCGATTCTATTGTTTTCGTCAATGATGTCTTTGTTTTTTCAGGTGCAGCGATTAAGTCTGGCATACTTTTGATGACGTATTTTAGGAGTGGCCGGTTGTTGTTAGCAAAATCGCTGTCGTTTGGTCACGTACGCCACTGACCTTGACGCCAACTCGTCCTGGCTTACTGCGTTGTATCACATGTTTTGGAAAACTTTACCCTCACACATTTTAATATTGGATTTATAATAAAATTTATCTGTTATGTACCCAAAATTCCTATACGGACCTATTGTACCATTACAAAACCCCCTCAATGAGAGGTTTTATGACGAGGCATAAAAACTCTCATTGACACATTCATACATCCTAAAGGGATCAGCTGGGATATGCTGCCACAACCCCCTGTATTTTTTATACAAAAAGAATATCAATCACTTACCCCTTGGTCCAATGATGGTGACAGCACCTGCATGACCTTACTGGACTTCTCTTTCAAGATCCCAACACCGCAAGGCCAGTCAGGCACTTGACGTTCCTGCTGACGCGCTGGCCAGCTCAGGACCGCCGCCACAGCCTCACCAAACTCTGAAACATTGAAATAAAAAATCAAATGGTGGCCTTGTATAATGCCATATCCTCAACTGATCTGTTTCCCCTTAGCTACATTGGTTTACGTTTATAAGCATTGGTTTTTTCTTAACTCTTAATTTCTCTAATACATAGATGAAACAAGATTTATTATAGAGGTATCCACTTTTTTTCATTCCTAAATATTTATCAAAATTTCGACTCCAATCGATAATATTTTAACTCTTTTCCATTTCAACAGAAAAAATATAATATGAATCTTTACACTAATGCAATACTATTTAAAACAACTAATCAAGATTAATAGAACCAACAAAACAATCTATCTATATAATTCTTATATAGAACAAACCCAAGTTCACTCCTTCAGAACACTCTATCTATTAAAATTATTGATCATCTTTTATGATCCTCTTCCTTTAAAACAAAATCATAACTATCTTTATGATCAACCTTTAAATTTTTAACATTGCTACATTTATATTAAAGAAACAATTCGCATTTAAATACTTTGTAAAGAAAATTATAAATATTACAACTTGAACATTTCCTTAACTCTGTTTATTTATACTCTTAATTATTTAACATATATTGTACCATGAGATTCTCAAAAAAAAAATTTCAATTTTTTATTAACATTCATTATACATAACATTTCATTTATCCTTACCTTTCTACTATGAATCTTCTATTTAACATTTTCCTCTTTAATTAGTTTGGGTGACCCTCAGTTATTCACAATGATTCTATTTACTGAATAGGCATTAATATCTATAACCTTACTCACCTTCTTCCTACTAACTACTAACAGATTTGCATAGGGTGACACCAATCTCTCAATAATAACCCCCTTCAACACTAATTCCACTTAAATCCCTTCCTCTTATAATAAAATAACTAATACCCTCTTTGTAACTAGGATGTGTGTTCCCGACCTTGGCAATTCCATTCGTCTCCTTTTGCCCTTCCCATAATCTCGGCAAACACTCTTCGACCCTTTGTACTAAACCTGCCCAATGACGCACGTTGATCACTCCTTACCACCTCGCCCTCATCTACAAAATATCACCATCAACTATTTACTCTCTAATTACATTACCCTCTCTTTCTACTTATAATCACTCCATCTACTGTGTCCCTACTACTCCCCTGTTTCTGTAATATTTTTGATTCCACAATTCTTATTTTCTCTAACACCCATTTAAGGTTAACTTTGACTAACTCAAATGCCTTATTTCAACAATTATCACCCAAACTCTATCTCTTACCACCTTTTACCTCAATATGATCATTGACAATTACCCTAGAAAATTCATCACTTACCTCTTAATAACAATGTATCTCAATATCCAAATATACTATTATATATTGCAACAGTACAAATAAGTGATGTACTGAGCATTGAATATAAAAATTTAAATATACCTAATAAACTGTAAATAATTAATAATGTATTAGAAATAAGCATGTCAGGGATTGCAAGCTTGGCTCAGACAAAAATATGAACAGGTGTTTCGACCTGAATCGATGCGCGCGCGCGCGCGCGCACACACACACACAACTGAAAGTGTGTACACCAGTATTTTGCTAGTGTGTGTGAACGCAGGTCTATGCAGGCGAGTTTACCACCCCAAGATGAATAATTGCATAATTACTGTTTTTCCGTAATTATTCATAAACTATAATTAAGGAGTAAAATCCAAAAACACAATAAAATGTAATAAAATTTACTAAATACTGTGTACAAAAACCACGTGAAAAAGACACCGTACGAGTGTAGTAGTGAAATAACTGTGTACAAATCGAAAGGGTTAAGTTGCAATGTCCAAAATTACAGTGAACATGTGTAGTGAAAATAGTTATAAGATAAGTATAAGAGTATACTTACAGGACTCTGCAATTCGCAGAAATATAAGAAATAGCGAAATTGACAAAGAGTGGGGGAACTGAACCCAGAGACAGTTTCTGACATGTCGATTTCGTACAACTGCAGGTGTTGACCAAGACATGGGTATAAATAGGACACACACGCTACAGTGGTTCTCTTTCTTAAATCACCCACAGTGCAGCGGGAGCTTCTGCCGGTCCGCACAGAATAATTTAAATTTTTGTAAATAGTTTCATCCTTCCAGTTACATACAGTTATGTAACTGGATTGTAAAACAAACAATTTTTAAGTAGTAACAAAATTACATAAGAAGAGCCACATAAGAAGATCAACTGACGTCCGAAACAGCACGAGGAGAAGTTCCAGAGAGCGATACGACGCTGGACAAGAGGAGAAGAGCGAGGCGACTCTGGACAAGAGGAGAAGAGCGAGACGACGCTGGACAAGAGAGAGACAACGCTGGACTCTAGAGGAGCGACACTGGACAAGAGGAGACGACGCTGGACAAGAGGAAGTGATGCTGGAGTTCGAGAGACGAGGATGACTACAGATGGATCCAATGATTGAGTATGATTGACGACAATAAGGTGATACACAAGTTATTTATCTCTTAATCGAACAATTAACGCAAAGACAATTAAAGACATTCTTGTTCTATTTAAATGTAAGATCCAATGTTGATTGTAAATTAGAATTAAAATCATAGATGTTATTGAAATAAAATTAATGTAAACAAGAGTTCAAATTAGTATTGAAATTAAAAGAATACAAAGCATTTAAGTAAAATTTAGCGTTTGATATAAATCAGTACTGAGAAACAAAAGATAAATTCAGTAACTATTGATATTTTTGAGTTACATTACAATTGATATTTTGAAACACACTAATTGACTGACTAGTCTGGAAATGAGATTTTTCTTTAATACAATAATTAGTAGAATAGCATATTTAGTCAGTAAGGATGTATATAGCATAAGCCTTATGGCATAGTAACAAAATAATAACGAATGTTTTAAGTCGAAGTAAGTGCCATGTGCACAATTTTATTAATATCAAATAAATTTGAAATACCGTTACAAGTTACATAGAGTTCTTATTACAGATACACCTGAAACCCAAATTAAATTATAATTATTGTTACATAAATTGTCGCTTCCAACGTGGAGCATCACAAATTTAAATTATATTATATTTGCAATGTTGTATTGATACATAATTTTGTCGCCCTGGACTTGGGGCACGACATGCCTAAATTTATGTACAAAGATTCGTTACATTTATTTGTCGCTCCAAGATTGTGGGGCTATTCAAACACAAATAGATGTGTATTTGTATTTGTTACAATATATAAACTTTCACGTATGAACTTACTTTCGTTATCACTTCCCCATACGTTTCAAGGTGATGTGCCTCTTCCTCAG
Source organism: Magicicada septendecula (assembly GCA_034769895.1). Taxonomy (NCBI): domain Eukaryota; kingdom Metazoa; phylum Arthropoda; class Insecta; order Hemiptera; family Cicadidae; genus Magicicada; species Magicicada septendecula. Next base: position 61,105,681 of record CM068371.1, on the reverse strand, counting down.
TGGGAGTAAATACTGAATGTCATTTTACAGAATAACCGTTATGGAATATAGGTGTGTGTGGTGGGGGTTTGATGGTGGGATGGAATTGGCGCTGAGGTTCAAATTGTGTGTTTGGATCAGTGTATCGAATAGTGTATGTGATCTATAATGTAACTGTTCATTTAATATGTTGTTTGGTTGTAGTGTGTGATATCTGTATATTTCAAATTGTTCAGCTGTGTTTAGTTTTCTACTTTTAGGTAAGTAGTGTAATATTTCCATGTTGTGTTCTATGTTTGTGTAACTGTGATTTTCGTTTTGTAAATGTGTGGCAAATGTGGAATGTATGTAGTTTGTGGTGAGGGCTTTTAAATGTTCTAAAAATCTGGAGGAAAAAGATCTTCCCGTCTGGCCGATGTAGAATTGGTGACAATCATTACAATTTAATTTATAAACCACTGTTTTGCTGTATGTGTCTGTGTCTTTGTTAGTATTATTTATGTGTTTCCTAATGGTGTTGTTGGTTCTGTAGGCTACTTTATAATTGTGTTTCCTAAATGTGTTTGCAATTTTGTGTGTATTGGAATTGTAGTATGTAAGTGTTATGTATTTACTGGGTTGTGTGCTGTTGGTCTGATGTGTTTTACTTTTTGTGTTTACGATGCGTTTGTGTAGTTTATTTATTAATTCCGGGTTGTATCCATTTTTGACTGCTATACATTTGATTGTGTTTAATTCTTCTTGGTAGTCATGTGTGTTTAGGGGTATTGAAGTGAGCCTATGGAGCATGTAGTTGAAAGCTGCATGTTTGTGTTGAGTTGGGTGGTTGGATGAGTTATGTATGACCATGTCTGATGTGGTGGGTTTCCTGTATATTTTGTATGTGTGTGTGTTGTTTGTTTTGGTGATTGTAAGGTGTAAGAAGTTTATGCTATTATTTAGTTCTATTTCAAGTGTGAATTTTAATTTATGGTGTATAGTGTTAATGTATTTGTGGAAATTTTCTATTTGTCTTTTGTTGCCGTTGTAGAGGAGCAAAATGTCATCAACATACCTGTGCCAATATATTATTTTATCGGTGTATTTGTTATTGTTCAGTATGTGTTCCTGTTCTATGGTGTGTACAAATATTTCGGCTAGTATACCTGATATAGGGGAGCCCATGTATATATTATGTGTTTAATCATTTACTATTCATTAGAGAATCTCTTCTGTACAACAATAATTAATTAATCTCAAATCCTTTAATTCAATCAATTATTTAAAACACCACATTACTTTAATTACCTTCTTCCAAAACACAATTCATTTATTACATTTAGTCTGCTAAAATTTTATTATCATTAGAATCAATTGCTACATGCACACATTGTTTACATAAAATACATTTCATAACACAAACACAATTAATTTCACTATAAATTTATTTACATTTCTTCATCATTAATTTTCTGTTTGCCACACCTCATTTCATTAGTTAGCTAGGTCATCACCATAAACTAAAATATTTAAAATGTCCATTCAATGATTTTTTTATTTAACCGCCGTCATCATATAACAGTCTGATCTTATTACTACACCATTTATTTACAATTGAATACATATGGCTATTATCATAATTATAACAATCATCAGCATTGCTTGTTTCCATTTTATCAAAGCTACTGATAATACAAATATTATCACATACCATTATTTCAAAATTCCTGTCGACATCGTGTATGGTAATTTCTCCTTCAATATTTTCTGTCACAGTCAGGTAAGTTACTAATTTGTCAACTACAGCTGCTACATCCGTTTCAGTATAAGGTAAGAACTCGCTATAATTATTAATTCTCTCTCTACTCACTCTCTCTCTTAATTCTGCATAACTCCTCCCCACATCAAACAATTCTATCTTCCTATCACCATACCTCTCTCTCTCAAAATATCCCTCATCATAACACCAAGTCACACTCTCTGTCTCAATATATGCAGGGGACACTAAATCATATAAACACCTCCTGGTCATACCATGAACCTCACTAAAACTCAAAGGATAATTATTTGTAGATCTTTCATCTACCAAATATACTCGTGAAGACCCTTCTTCACCACCACCAACACCACAGGAAAAAATTACCCCCTGCAACCCCTCTACCTCTATACTCTCTCTCCACTTTCTCTCTGACTCATCAACACACACTAACATTTCATTATTACATTCTATCTCCTCTAAAATTTCATCACCACTATTTTTAATTATATCATCGTAATTCTCAACACCACTTACCTTATCGTCTTTATATGTTAACTGACCGTCTTCATTCTCATTTAATTGATTGGTCTCTTTACTATTCTCTGCCCCCATTTTAATCTCACAATTGTTATCTACTTTATTCATTTTAAAGTTATTAATTATGTCATCTACTCTTGCATTTTGTTTCTCGAACACCTGATCTAACGTGTCTATGATTTGTTCTTGCATATTATCATAACGTGCATTCATGTCATTAATATGTTGATTAAAATTAAAATTTTGTTGTTTAATTTCATCTTTTACTTCTTCAAATCTGGTATTTATTTTATCGTATTTCATATTGGAATCGCTTTTTTGTTCATCCAACTTATTATTTTGAACATCGAATTTAAAATTCATGTCCCCTCTTAGTTCATTAATATTGCTACACATCATGTTATATAAACGTGTTAACATCTCGTCTGTTTTGTTTTCAGACCGAGTTGAGATGGGTGTTACTTGTATTGCGTCTAATTCAACAGACTCGGTGGCACTAGACTCACCGATCTGGCTAACTGGGGTTGAGTGAACCCCCATCTCACTCGTAAATGTTTTGTCAGTTACGCTGACATCTACATTTTTATCTGCCATCTTGAAAAACAAATTTTTAAATATATTTCTTTCCACAATATTACTATATATCTAACATATATTACAGTAATAACATAACCTTCTTATGTATTAAGTACATTCCCCTTTTCCAATAACCATTCTGTTTCTATATGCAGGCTTATTTATATAATGTCCCAGTTCGGGCCGTCATTTGTAACTTTCCTTTTTATTTACTTTATTTTTATTGTCACTGACTTACCTTTTACAATCTTGTTAACCTTTGCACTTTGTTTACCATGCTGATTCACCATGTGGTGTTGTTGCCAACATACCATATTTTGCGTTCGGGTCCAGGGTTGTTAAGCGAGTGCAGAAATGGAATGGTTATTTAGAAATAACCGATTTTGATATCATTTGTTAAAACTTGGGTTTTAATTGTCTAAAATTTTCTATCTTTCAATAACAAAACAGAAAAAACAAGATGGAGTCGTACTCCTTTGGTTAACCTCAAATACAAAATGGCTGCGATATATTTTCGCTTCATCTGCCTTTAGGTATGATACTTTACACTTTATATACTTTAATTCCCATTGATTCTGATTACCTATTTAAATAAATCTCTGCCATTACTGCAGTTTTAAGTTCAAGTTATTACTTATGTTAATCACGTAACATTAACCAATGCTTGTGATTATCTATATATACCGGTATACACCCACACATGCTCACACACAAACTAATTTTCACGGTACATCTTTTGACATGTTATTTGAGCTCAATGAATATGTTTCTTTAATTTAACTTTTTGTGAAAGGTTTACTTTCCTGCTGTTGTTGATCGAAGATCTCGTCCGGCGTCCCTCATGGTTTATCTGTTGTTCGGCCGAAACATCAAATGTTTCTCTCCTTTTTTACTGCACCCACTGATTCTAAGTTACATTTTATACAGTTAGTTCTCCAATAGTTTAAATTTTCACATTTCTGTTACATTTTGAATACTTTTGAATACTTGCTGGCCAGCAATTTATGTAGCGTCCAGTTCGCACGGAAGGTGTTTTGCGACTGAGAACGACAATATGGCGCTGATTTCCCAAGTGGAAGGGTTGTAGCGTCATCGATTCTATTGTTTTCGTCAATGACGTCTTTGTTTTTTCAGGTGCAGCGATTATGTCTGGCATACTTTTGATGACGTATTTTAGGAGTGGCCGGTTGTTGTTAGCAAAATCACTGTCGTTTGGTCACGTACGCCACTGACCTTGACGCCAACTCATCCTGGCTTACTGCGTTGTATCACATGGTTGGAAAACTTTACTCTCACACATTTTAATATTGGATTTATAATAAAATTTATCTGTTATGTACCCAAAATTCCTATACAGACCTATTGTACCATTATAGGTATTTGCAATGTTGTAATGGGAAATGTTTATTTAAGTTCTGATAGAATCAGAGAAATATTTTGAATTTTGGGAATAAGATGTAACAAGAGAAGGGTATGAAGAATGTCGATATTGAGGATGGATGTTTTATATTTTGTTATAATAAATATGGTATTCATATATATGTTAGGAGTCAAGGAAAAACAGTGCTTCTTAACGCAAACCAGCACATAGCTAAGGGGAAACAGATCAGTTAGGGATATGGTATTATACAAGGCCACTATTTGATTTTTAATTTGATGTTTCAGTGTCTGGTGATGCTGTGGCGGCGGTCCTGAGCTGGCCAGCGCGTCAGAGCAGGAGCGTCAAGTGCCTGACTGGCCTTGCGGTGTTGGGATCTCAAGAGAGAAATCCAGTAAGGTCATTCAGGTGCAGTCACAATCACTGGACCAGGAGGAAAGTTAACTACTTTTTTTATAAACTGTAAAGGGGGTTGTGGTGACATATCCTGGCTGATCCTTTTAGGAAGTATGAGTGTGTCAATGAGAGTTTTTATGCTTCGGCATAAAACCTCTCATTGAGGGGGTATTGTAACAGTACATTTCTGTCCACATAGTGTTTTGGGGAAAAAACAAATAGAAATTTTATTGTTAATTCAAAAGTCGGAATCATAATGGCAGAATTTTGTAACGACGCAGGCAAGTGCAGGAAATTGTATCAAGGTCAACATTGTATACACAAAAACAACAACTATATTTAGCCAGACGAACTTTGACCTATTAAGTCACCAAGCCAAGCCTGCAAATACGTCACATGGAATGCAGTGCGTAATTCGCCTCGCCTTAAAAACTGGTTCGTCATATTCCGAAAACAATAAGATTTGGTGACGTGATCCCGTCTCCACCTCAGAAAATAACGCAGTTCAGCTCGTCCCAGTGTAAAATTACTCCTAGTGCCGGCCGGTCACGTATAAAAGTTCCTAAACGAAATCTCGGGTGCACCCAAACAAAAATGTGAATATTAACAAAAATCGGAACGAAATTGTAAATTTAATTAACAGTTACTATGTAAAAAATATGTTATCTCAGAAAAGTGCGTGCGACCACGAAATGGCAGGAATTTGCGAAAGTGCGCAATAAGATGGACTCACCTGTAACCAGATAAGTACTAAAACGAAACATCAGATAACTTTTTCAATCAGGAATAAAATAAATTCAAACCCTTCTAAATTCTGTCAAAAGAAATGTTTATTTAAAATGAGCTCAATAAGGGAAATTTAAAATATGTACAGCATGAAAGGGTGCATGGCTGTGTGAATGAAAAATCTAAATTTAAGAAGTGCTGGATTGTGTTCTATTATATATATAATTTAAACTGATGATTTATTATACTTTATTTTGGTGGGAAAGTGAAATGTTAAGGGAAATAATTACTTCTAACTTGATTTTATAAATTACGCCTCATGGCCGAATAGAAGTGTTCGTTTTTTTAAAAGTAGGATTCAATGTACAAGAGTTATGAGTAAAATAAAAGGGAATGTCATTGGTAAACAACAAATATAAGAGTAATTTACTGAAAATAACCTGTTCTGCTATTTTCCGTTCGCCTAACCGAAACTGGCCCTTCAAAGGTAATAAAAGTCGAGTATATTACAAGTCTTAATGGTTACTACAGATCGTATACACTAAAGTGGCAAGAAGTTTGCAAAAAAATGACTGGGCCTGTAGCAATATGAAGGAATTGCTTGTGAAACGAACAACATATTGTCAAGGTGTACCAAAGCATTTCCAGATGTGCATTAGGGTTTCCGTGTGGAGAAGAACCTTCTTATGTATTAATCACATCTGACTCAATCACACCCTGTCATATTTGTGTCCAAGGTCATGCAGCACCCAGATCATGGAGATGTTTCATGACAATGCTGAGGCGGGATATTGCCAGCTATGTCTGGACAAGCTCCAGCTGTGTCTGTATTAAGCCAAGAGGGAGATTGTGTAATGGGGCAAAAAGGAGGTTTTTATTCTTTATTAAATTTATTTAAATTTCAGTTGTAATTCCCACATAACCAGGCTCTATTCAAACAAGAACAGTGACATAGCTTTGTGAACAGGGTGTTGTAATAGAACGCAATACTGTTTTAGTAAATCAAGTGTTTTGTCACGCACAGATGACGCACCTCAGACTGAAACGACGCTTCAAAAAAATGGCGAGGCTGAACAATTATATCACAATGTGCTCTGATGCTGAAGGAAATTAAGTAGAGGCCACACCTACCTGTGCCTCTTGTATCGTCGCCAGTTAATATTGTTACGACGGTCTAATCAATCGTCGTAGGTACAGTGGAAACAAAATAAGTACAAGACACCAATTAAGTCACTAATCACACCTTTAATTGTTATAGTAAAACAGTTCGTAATTAACAACACAGTGTCTACAACAAATCAAATGAAATTGTTCATACGCAATAAAATGTCCACTAATATTAAAACTCAACTGTATTACAATTATACCGTCCGAATATAAAACGCAACACTTCACTAATAACTACTTGAACGTACACCGTAATAACTCGAACCGCTCTGTAAATATATCGAACTAATACTCTCGAACCGCACAGTCAAAAATCTCGCATTGAACTGAACTAAGCCCGCGACGCGATGTATTTATAGTTACGCTCACACACCAGAAGCTTCCAAACTGCGTCTTATCTCTCGCGAACTACGTAATTTCTACGGCCTTGACACAGTCTGAGCGCCCGAGCGAAGCCTGGCACAGTCGAGAAAATTCTCGCAAAATGCGTCTAGTAGCACGTACACCACACGCTTACATCGAGATCTTTCTGGCGCATTCGATAAACGCATAGATTGTTCTGTGCTGTCGTAGCACTGCCCCCTCCTTAAGCCTGTTCGTCCCGAACTGGCAAAGCGTCTCTAAATTTGTATTTAGCCAGGCGATCTAGGTGGACGACCTTGAACTTTCGCTGTCCTTCCTGTTGAATCCGATAAACAACATCGTTAATCCTTTTTTTTACAGTGTAGGGTCCTTCCCAGTTAGACTGAAGCTTAGGTGAGTGACCACGACGGCGCTTTGGATTGAACAACCAGACCTGATCTCCTTCTTGGAAACCCACACTATTGCTGCGAATGTCATACCGAGTTTTCATTTTATCACTGGCAATCTTGAGCCGTCCTCTAACCAAGCGATTCATTTCTCGCAGTTGGTTTTCTAATTGCGAGAAATAGTTCTTTGGCTCTTGGGACTGAGTCTCAGGTGATCCAAACATCAAGTCCCCAGGAAGACGAATCTCCTGCCCAAACACCAATTTTGCTGGAGTCATGCCGGTTGTGTCATGTACTGATGATCTATACGCCATAAGGAATAGTGGTATACGTTGGTCCCAGTCTGTTTGGTTCTTGTCAACAACTTTCGAAAGATGCTGCTCAAGTGTCCTGTTGAATCTCTCAACCATCCCGTCCGACTGAGGATGCAGAGGCATTGTCCTGGTCTTTCGAATTCCGAGTAGACGGCATAATTCTTTAAACACTCCTGATTCGAAATTTCTCCCTTGATCCTTATGGATTTCCATAGGGGCTCCATAACGGCAACAGAAGTTGTGAACTAACTGCTTTGCCACAGTGGTAACCTCCTGATTTGGAATTGCGTAGGCTTCCACCCACTTAGTAAAGTAGTCACCTACAACCATGATGTACCGGTTTCCATAGTCAGTAACTGGGAATGGTCCAGCAATGTCTATGGCAATTCTCTCGAAAGGTTGTCCAACGTTATACTGTCTCATTTTTCCCCTGCTTCTGGTTTGTGGGCCCTTGCTTGCAGCACATATTTCACACGTCCGAACCCATTCCTCTACGTCGTGGTGAAGATGAAGCCAATAGAATCACTTCCGTATTTTGTCAAGGGTTTTGTTAATGCCAAGATGGCCTCCAGATGTTCCATCATGCATCTCCTTCAAAACAGACTGCACTTTACTTCGGGGAACTATCAACTGCATGACCACGTCTCGTCCATCTGCACTTTCCCAAGCCCTTTTCAGCAATCCGTTTTCTAAGGTGAGAGATTCTCATTGTGCCCAGTAGCCCTTCAGCACTTCGGAACCATGGCAGATATCTTGCCAATCCGGGCGGCGACCTTCCTCTTTTGCTGTCAAGATCGGTCCAATGTCTTCATCAGTCATCTGTTCTTGTCGACAGTCTTGTGTTGTCCAGCCATCAGCCAGGAAATCTACAATGATGGCTTGAACATGTTCGCTTGAGTTTTGTTCTTCCTTTCTGTGGCATGTCGGCAGTCTTCCGGGCATGGTCTTCGTGATAAGCCATCTGCATTACCGTGCAGGCGCCCCCGCCGATCTTGTACCTTGAAGTTGTACTCTTGCAGACGTTCGAGCCACCTTGCCAACTGTCCTTCCGGATTTTTAAATCTCAAGAGCCATGCAAGTGCAGCATGGTCGGTACGTAGTGAAAACTCTCTCCCATAGAGGTATTTATGGAAGTGCTGCAAAGCTCTGACAATTGCCAACAACTCTCTTCTTGTAACACAATAATTTCTCTCTGGTTTAGAAAGCGTCTTGCTGTAATACGCTATTACTCATTCTTCACCGTTCTGCACTTGAGACAAAACTGCTCCTAGACCAGTATTGCTTGCGTCTGTGTCTATGATGTACTTCCCTTCGGAAGCTGGAAGAGCGAGAATTGGCTGCGAACATAATGCAATCTTCAACGTTCTAAATGCTTGTTCACACTCTCTCGACCATTGGAAGTTTCGTTTATTTTCCGTTAGCTCATGTAGTGGTTTAGCAATAGTAGCGAAGCCTTTCACAAAACGTCGGTAATATGAGCATAACCCCAGGAAACTCCGAACTTCGTGTTTATTCTTTGGAACTGGCCAGTCTCTTACGGTGTATACTTTATTAGGATCCATGCTAACGCCCGCTGCCGAAACCAGATGGCCCAAATACTGTACTTCCTTCTGGAATAGAGAACACTTCTTCGGGCTCAGCTTCAGTTGTGCACCGTGAATTTTAGTTAGAACTTCCTTAAGGTTTTCCAAATGATCTTCGAAAGTCTTCCCGATCACTATGACATCGTCTAAGTAAACAAGGCAAGTTTTCCACGTCAGGCCTCGGAGTATCAGGTCCATCAATCTCTCAAATGTTGCCGGTGCATTACAGAGTCCAAATGGCATGACGTTAAATTGGAATAAGCCACTTGGGGTCGAGAAAGCGGACTTTTCCTTGTCTTCTTGATGAAGACCCGCTTGCCAATATCCATTCTTCAGGTCCAATGTGGAAAACCACTGTGCTCTGGACAACGTGTCGAGTGTATCGTCAACGCGAGGTAATGGATAGCAGTCTTTCTTTGTAACGTCATTTAACCTCCGGTAGTCTACGCAGAAACGCAATCCACCATCCTTCTTCGCTACCAGCACTACAGGGGAAGACCAAGCACTTGACGAAGGTTCAATTACTCCCTCTGTCAACATGTCCTGTACTAACCGAGACATCTCCTCTTGTTTAGATAATGGAGGCCTTCGAGGAGGTTGGCGTATCGGTGTTGTGTCCCCGGTATTGATGCGATGTTGCACAAGAGAGGTTCTTCCCAGTGACTGTCCCCGAACTGCAAAACAATCTTTGAATTCGTGTAAAAACTGTCCGAGTTCTTTTACCTCACCACTTGAGAGGTCGTTAGAAGATCTGTTCAATAATTCTTGCAGTTCCTCTGGTAATTTAGAAGTATCCGAAGAACTGGGTCTTCGTTGCGTTATTCCGGCTACCCAGGCCACAGGAGTCAATTTGCCTAGGAGCGTATTGCTTTGTAAAGTGATAGCTTGATCCAAAATATTCGCCACTCTAATAGGTACATTTCCGGTTTCGTCAGGTTTTACTAAACTTCTGGCAATTAGTATGCCCGGTGTGCTGACTACCTGGGGTTCGAATATAGAGCACTGATTGCCTCTAGTATCTACCGCAGTTATAACCATGATGATCTTTTCGGAGTTTGGCGGAACAGTTACGGCCACTTGGTTTATGACGTCCATCGATTTTTCTGCTGTCGTCATTGTTGATAGCATTACCTCTTCGCCTCCGATTCTCAAGACATTGTTTTTGAAGTCGACTATAAATCCGTATGCGTTCATAACGTCCACACCAAGAATTGCTTCATCCACAATGTCTGCAACAAGTACTTGATGATTAAACTCAAGTCTACCGAGGCGTAGGTGTATCTCCACTTTTCCATACACTTTTACAGGCCGTCCAGTAGCTGTTCACAAGCTGCAAGAGCACCAGATTGGCTTGAGATCTTTCATCACGTCGGGGCACACAATAGAAACTGTTGCGCCTGTGTCAACTGTAATCGAGGTTGGCCTTTCTTAAACAAATCCGGTAACTACCAAGCTCCCGGTGTTTTTCTGAAGCGTAGAAATTGCGTATTCTCTAGGGGCTTCGTTCCTCCAGTTAGTCAGCACACGCCCCGTTGCACTGACTATTGCTCGTTTCCCTGCTGCTGAATTCTAATCCGACAATCTCGTTGTAGATGTCCAGGTTTCCCACATCGATAACACTTCGGTCTTCCATCCTTTCTTATTTTATTCTGTGGCACCGGCCGTCGAGTCTCTGTTCCTTGTTCTTCTTCCTCATCGTCTGTGCCGTCGCGATCTTTTAGCTCGCGCACTTTATGACTTGTCCAACCAGACGCTGATTTGGCGGCCTCAAATTGCAAAGCATGTACCAGGGCGTCCGCACTGTTCTGGTGTCTTGCCATTCGTAACACTTGCTGTAGTTCGTTATCTCGGACACCGGCAGTAAATGTCTGCATCGCAAAACTCGTTCGAAAATCTTCTGGCGCTTCAGGATAGGCCAGTCTAATTAGTCTGTCGATACTTGCTTCAAACTCTTGAAGACTTTCCCCGGAATGCTGTCGCCTTGCTCTCAACTGGGTGCAGTACACATCTCGCAAATGTTTATCACCATACCGTAATTCCAGAGCTTTTATCAACTCGGCATAGGTGTTCTGGCTGTCAGGTGGCACTTTCTGTAGTAGTTCTGCCGCGGGTCCTTTTAATGCAAGAACAAGTGAAACAGCCTTGTCTTTTTCTGTCCAATTATTTGCGCATGCAGCAGCTTCAAATTGGCGGAGGTACGTTCCCCAGTGAGTGCTTCCGTCAAAGGTTGGAGCTTTGACATGAACTGTCCCTACTGCAGGCAAAGTGACTTTCTCTGTTAACTTATTTTCTGTGTATTTTTCTGTCTTGATCACTGGTACAGTCTGTTCAGAAATTTGTTTTGGTTGTATCTTCATGCACTGTTCAACTTCAATTTTAATTTGTTCTCTTATGTTTGCCATTGAGTTTTCTACTGCAGATATTTTTGCTGACATAACTTCTTCCACAGTCAAGACAGATTTTTCTACTTTAGCTATTTTATTTGACATGGATTCTTCTACGTCAGATATTCTGGTAATCTGATTGTTGAGCTCACCTCGTAATTCACCTACGTCACCACGTAGGAGACCCAATTCTGCGGTAGTATGTTCTTGCATCTGCTTTTGTTCATGAATTAATGCTTTGATGTCACCTGCTTCACGTTTACGTTCCTCTGCTTCCTGCCTGCGTTTTTCTGCTTCTTCCGCCTCCTGTCTGCGTTTCTCATCCTGTCGTTTCTCTGCTTCTTCTCTTTCTTGTATTCGTTCTTCTTTTTGTCGTCTTTCTGCTTCTTCCTGTGTCTGCCGCAGCAGTGTTTATAAAGCTTCCATCATCTGACTGGGATCCATGTTTACTGATTAATTACGAATCACACTCGTCTTGTACAAAGCGTCCACTGTTTCCACTGTTAACCGTTCTATCCCACTTCTGACACCACTGTTACGACGGTCTAATCGATCGTCGTAGGTACAGTGGAAACAAAATAAGTACAAGACACCAATTAAGTCACTAATCACACCTTTAATTGTTATAGTAAAACAGTTCTTAATTAACAACACAGTGTCTACAACAAATCAAATGAAATTATTCATACGCAATAAAATGTCCACTAATATTAAAACTCAACTGTATTACAATTATACCGTCCGAATATAAAACGCAACACTTCACTAATAACTACTTGAACGTACACCGTAATAACTTGAACCGCTCTGTAAATATATCGCACTAATACTCTCGAACCGCACAGTCAAAAATCTCGCACTGAACTGAACTAAGGCCGCGACACGATGTATTTATAGTTACGCTCGCACACCAGAAGCTTCCAAACTGCGTCTTATCTCTTGCGAACTACGTAATTGCTACGGTCTTGACACAGTCCGAGCGCCCGAGTGAAGCCTGGCACAGTCGAGAAAATTCTTGCAAAATGCGTCTAGTAGCACGTACACCACACGCTTACATCGAGATCTTTCTGGCGCATTCAACAAATGCGTAGATTGTTCTGTGCTGTCGTAGCAATATCGTCAACAACTTGGGCACATTGAAAATCCACGCTACATTTACAGTGACGAACAGTTCGTAACACGAAGGCAGTGCCTTCCCTGTTAAGCCACCAGCAAAGGTGGGGAGCGGTGTACAGAGTTGTTGCCCAGTCGACTTAAACTCCAGACCACGCGTGGTCAGTAAAAACTTTTTGTGCGAGCAAATTAGGGTCGGCCGACCAACCAAGTGTGTATCTAAGATGTAAATCAGTAGAAAAGTTTAAAACAAAATGGAACACAGTAAAACCAAGTGAATTGTTTATCAAAAGTAAAATAACAACAGTTTGGACATAGTGCGAGCGAACCATGCAGGACGCGCCACGCGGTCGACAGTGACGCTGTTTCAGAGAAAGTAACAGTATTCCACCACACCCATTATTATTATTTTACATAATCTGTATGTGTGTGAGCATGAGCAAACTGGGTAGCCTTGTTATTATTACTATGATTATAATTTAAGATTGTTAGCAATAAGTAATTCAACAAGTTTTTATTTCATGTATAATAGATAAATAACAATGTTTTCTGAGAAAAAGGGAAAATAACAAAGAAGTAACGTAAAATCAAATATTTAAATAAATGTGAAATAAATACTAGTTTTTTGAAAACGATGAGTAATACATAAATTAAAGTTGAATGAATATTCCAGCAGTTATTATCGATGTAACGTAAAAGAAATTGTTGATGTGGGAGTTTTGGTATCATTTGATGATGAAATCAGATAAAATAAAAAGGTGTTAATTAACAATATAAACATGTATTTGTCATTGCATCCACCTGTTTTTTCTCTGCCAAAGTACACCAGACGACACCTTGGTAAATTACGAAAGGTAGATAACATTTCAAATATCAATAATTTAAGAATTAATTAACGTGTACTATTTCAAATAACGTCCACACAGGGACGATTTAAATATTTCAATCTTTAATTAACCTGAACTGCTTCAATTGCCATACCAGCCTTAGGAAGTCTTTGTACTTGACTTGATGAGCCCATATCCCAGAAAATCACGAGGAAATATGGCAATCCTAGTGATCACGGACCTATTCAGTCGATGGGTAGAGGCTTTCCAGATTCTAGAAGCCATGACTAGATGGATCCTGACAATATTATGAACTCATGATGTCTGTTGACTGACAATGGTTGTCAATTCACTTCCCATCAATGGCAGCAAGTACTAGCAACATGGGGGGACTGAACATTGGACAACTCCCATCTACAACCCAAGGGCAAACCCAACAGAGCAACGGAATCAAGAGCTAAAGAGAATGTTGGGAATCCACCTGCCACCTGGTAGACAAAGAACATAAATCCTGGGACCAAGAACTACCCTAGTCAAGTTTTGCTCTAAATCAGATTCACAGAATCACAGACTATTCCCCAGCTGAACTGTTTGTGGACTGACAGTTGTACAGAAACAGTGACTGGGGGATCAAGCTATACAAGAAGGGCATGCAAATATAGAAGCATGGCTGAAAAGACATCAACCAGAGATTGTTAAAAAACAAAGCTACGCACTCTTGAGGTATCCAAGAAGCAAGGCATTCAGGAGGAGAAGATACCAAATCAAGGGGACTTGGTGTTTCAAAGGAATCAAACTCTCAACAACAAGGCAGATGGATACCATGGAGAGTTAGCCCAGAAGTGGGTGGGACCGTTTGAGGTAGATCAGCACCTGGTAAATGATTGTCTATTCCCTAAGGACATCTCCACCAGTAAAAGTCCATGGAGCCGAGTTGAAGGTGGTAAAGAAATCTTTATGACCTGACTATATGAGGGCCAACACACAGATAGAAAAGAACAATCCAGTGGTGACTCTCTAGACATCGAAGAACCACAATACAACGTTTGGCCAAAAAGACAAAATTTTGTAAATATTATAACGTTACAAAAGGTAGCCAACAAATAAAGAAGATATTACCATTTAATAAAAAAGTGAGTTGCAACACTAAAGGAAGTAATGAACAAAAATATTAAAAAATAGCACGATAATAACTTAAAACCAAGACTAGACTGACAGACAAATGACTATGACCCAACCCCAGTGATTGGCCAGATAAAGGATATAAAATAAACAACTGTGAAATAATAGAAAAAACACAAATAGTAGATCAAACGTAGTAAAGAATATAATTTAAGTTATCTAAAAAGAAGTACACTACCGATAATAAATATGTAAACAAATTGTTAGTATATTAGGAGTGTTTGTAATAACCTTATGGAGAGATAAAATGTAAACATAAAATGATAAAAAACTGACTTGACAAGTATATTGTAAAAAGTAATAAATACCAAGAGTGAGAGTTAGGTAGGAAGTGATAAGAATAGGCAGTGAAAGTGATAAAGAGAATAAGAAGGAATTAAGATAAACAGTTCATAATCTTAATAAGAGAAAAGAACAATGTTGAGAAAACAGAAACGATAATAAAAATGTTGATAAACAGCCAATTTCATTATGTTAGTAATTAAGACACAAAATAGTTATTAGTTTATTTAAAAGAGTTATGTTTGTAAGAAGGAATATGGCTGGATGATGAACCAACCATAAACCTATTTTTATGTTATATGTTCTCATAGTAGGATTAAGTAATAAAAAGTGTGTAAGAGATAGTAAGTGTACGAGATAGTAATAGGTATAAGCAAGCAAGTGTATAAATTTAACAGTTACAATAATACTCATCATTGTAAAAATAGAAAAAGAATATTAGGCAAGGAATGATTTTGTGAAATTATAATAACACTCATTTATTGAAAAACAACCATAAGTAATTCAAAAGTAAACAAGTACTAAATGATAATAAGCAAAACAGATGAAGGTAATCAATAATATTTCAATTGTGAAATATAAGAAATTATAGACAGTTAGAGCTTAGGCCTATAAAACACATAACTGTCAAAATTCAGAAAAAAAAACAATTGTAAGCAATTAACTATTGTATTTAAAAATTAAGGCCAAGTAACTTATTTATGTCAATTAGCTAACCATAATAGTATGTCAGAAAAAGACTAAACAGAAAAAATTAAATGAAATATGTAATAACATAAGATTAGCAAAATTGTAAAAAACATTAATACATGACCAAGCCCAGCTTTATGGAAAACCAAAATAATCTTTGAAAGAAAATAGAGACATTTATGTTAATATATCAGAAATTGGGAATAACACCAAAGAATTATAGCAATTATAAAATCTTTATTCATTTTGAACCAAAACCTAGGATTTATAACAATGAGTACAAATGCAGTCAACCAATAAGGAGGGAGCTGGTAACCATAACAACAAAACATTATTATTTTAAAACCGTTATAAAACGTATCAGTCCATTATTAACGATCAAGAGAGATTGATGCCAAACTAAATTCGATTGAATTAAAGTTAAAAAAGAGTTAAATGCAGTCAAGATCAAAGTAAAATGAACTCAATAAATTGAACCAAGAGCCTTTAAACCTAAGAAGAAACTGGAAACCAAATTTAAATAATCAAATTAATAAAACATTGAATAATTAACAGTGAAATCATAAAAAGGAGGAAAACCAAATGTCAAAGAATTAATTAATAAATAAAAACAACCTGGAAGAAATACCTGTACCTCATCACAAGGAACGACAATGTTTGTTAAGTATAATTGAATTATCAATAATTGGGAACTAAACTAGTTAACTTTTCACAACACTATAAAACTCACTCCGAACTTGGTATATTACTTTCTGTCAAGGATTAAACGAAAACATTTATTAAAACTGTATGTAACTTATAACGTAACCTAGTGACGAGACCAAAAGGTTTGACACACTTTTGAAACACTAAAAACTGAATTTTATGTAAACGTCTATATTATTTAAGTAACATTAATGTAAGGTTGTGTACTTTAATGACATCTTGTTTAATTTTTCGTAACCAAAAGAACTCACTGACTGAATGAATTGTATAAATAATTATCGTCAGCAGCCACGCTGTTTTCATTAAAATATTCACTCAACGTAGCCAACCCCTGAGGTATAATTTGTTTATAGCCGGAGCAAGACTTTTTTATAATAAACTATTTTGTATTTAAATGTTAAAAGATTAGCAAATCAGGACACTAATAAAATAGTACTGAAAATTAATAACAGTCCTTTGTTTTATTCAATATATATATTGTAATATTTGTGTACGGTAAGAGTGAAGAAAATTCATCACCAGAAGTCAGGTTGGCAACACGACGGGCGCTACACGAGATTTGTATTCCCGCCAGTCCGCGTGAGTAAATTGTATTATTCACATCGCACAGAAAATGACACAAATCGAAACTCTTGTTTTGATAGAACAATTTGGCGCCTATCGGGAAATAATTATATCAATTAAGGACAGGTAAGGAAAAGAATCGATACTGGTTATTAGCGCGTTCGCGATCTGCATCGTCAGCGAGAGAAGTAAGAAAGGTACGACTTAGATTACAAATTGACAACAACGTAGTAAGACTTTCAGTCACATACGATAGAGGCTGATTGCTACAAATTGGCGACCAACTAATGAGGCTAGAAATGGAGGAAGGATAATATTCTAGCGGCGATTACGAAAAAAGAGACCACGATGTATAAGAGGCCGTCATCACTGAGACGGACGAAGGAGGCCGAAAAAGAAGTCAGAGTGGAAGAAAAGGAAGTAACATCGGTTGAGGATATGGAAACGGTAGTAAGGGAGGAAGCTAGAGGAGATACGATCGAAAATCCGCCGGACAAAGCTACACCAACTGAAGAGGCGAGATGGGATAGCATGATGAGAATAATGATGGAGCAATTCGGACAAATTAAAGAAGACTCTAGGAAACAAAGAGAGGAAGACAAGAAAGAACAAAAGAAACCAAGAGAGGAAGAATTGAAGAAACAGTTAGAGTCATTAAATGAAAACTCAAGAAAACAGAACGAGGATTTAAGTGAAAACTTAATGAAACAAATGAATGAAAAATTTGATAAATAAATGAAGAGAATTTAAGGCGGATTAATGAAAGAACTGAGAATGTCCATGTGGCAATTAACCAAAATGTGGATAAAAACAATGAAGAAAGGGAACAAGAAATAGCCGAAACAAATGAAAAGTTAGAAAAACCAATGAAACGGTGGTACAAGTCCGTGAGGAAATGCTAAATAATATAAACAACGTCCAAAATGAAAATAAAAAGATGGTTGAAGGACTCCAACAGGAAACTGTAGAAAAATGCGAGCAGATTAAGCAAGAAGTGCATCAAATTCGGGAGGAGAATAAGGAAGGAATAGCACAGGTACATACAGACATTGGCGAACGAATAGAAAGAGTATATAACAACCTAAACAATGTCGACAGCCAAGTGAGTACAAATAAAGAGAAGATCGAGGAAATCCGTCGATGCAAGATACAATTACAACAAGAAGTGGACTCATGGCTGGATAGAACATGTCAAAATACTTATACCACCAACAACGATAACCGGGAGATAACCAATTTTAGGAATTACAAACGTAACCCCATGGAGTTCCTGAAGAGGGTAGAAGAGATGATAGCAAGGAATAGAGAGACCCGGTGGAATGTTATCCGAGGAATGATCGATGAGATGTTCAAGGATACTCATGACAATTGGTGGACGGCAGTACGGCCCGACATCCAGTATGTACAAGAATTTAAAAAACAATTTAGGGAGAAGTATTGGTCAGAGTCGACCCAAAATATGGTGAGAAACGACTTAAGTAACGGTCGGTATGAGGCACACGCAGGACAGTCTCCAACATCATACTTCCTAGGCAAGGTGTGCATGGCCCGTAATCTGGAGCCCAGAATTCCCGAGGAGTGCTTAGTGATACAACTATCCTACCATTACGAGGAAGTGATAAAGAACGCCCGAATATATAGCCAGTTTAAGACAATCCAAGCTATGGCTAACTTTCTAGAGAATTATGAGCATGCGGAACAGTATCAACGAAACCGCATAATGAATACTAAATATAATAAGTACAACGGCAACAACCCTCAACAAAATCAGAATAGGAACAATAATCCTCAACGAAACCAAAATGGTAACCAGAATAGAACCCATAATAACAACCCGAATAACAATCAAGGGAATAATAATTATTGGGGTAATAACCATTCTAATTACTACGATAATCTGTATAATCCAGGAAACGGGAACAACCGACACAACAACTTCCGACACAACGTGAATTACATATACTAACGACCTCAAGGTAATCAGAGGCGGTACCACCCGAGGACACACACGAACCACCATTATTATAACCAGTCACAACACGATGACGTCCACCAATATGGCGGAAATAGTGGACCGGTGGACAACAATCCTGGGACCAGACAGGAGCCACTACCGAACCAACCACAAAACCCACAAGAAAACAGGAAGAATGAGGGAAGCCCTCATTTAAACTAATACAGGCTGAAACTATATACTTCTATCAAATTATATTAAACTCTTCGAGTCCCCGTTTTCAGGCGTCAATGAAACTGCTCAATTTGTTTGAATTAATATTTATAATGTCTTGTCTTACCTTCGGGTTCTCTTCCAAGGTCGTACAGACGAAAATCAGCTGCTTGTAATCTTTCAAACATTTTATAGCTATCATCTTTTTTAGCCTGAACCGGCGTCGATTGACTCGCAACATCATTCAATATCACTGACTTGGTTAAGCTTATCTAGTTTACTACCGTTTCGGTTATTATCATATTTACTTGACTATCTGTACTTGTACTGGTCAAGTCAATGCTGCTGATTTTGTCACTGTTACTCTCCATTTTTTAGTAAATATATACTTGTAAATATATACTTAGTAAACTACACAATCGCCCTCACTCCCAAACAACCCAGCTTACTTAGGTCTGGCGAATGTAATAAAAAATTACACTCGAGTTCCTGTTCGGGCGCCAATGAAACTATATAAGTTTATCAAATTATCAAATACTCTCGTGTCCCTGTTCGGGCGCCAATGAAACTATATACTTCTATCAAATTATATTAAACTATTCGAGTCCCTGTTTTCGGGTGTCAATGAAACTGCTCAATTTGTTTGAATTAATATTTATAATGTCTTATCTTACCTTCGGGTTCTCTTCCAAGGTCGTACAGACGAAAATCAGCTGCAGACAAGGTTATTTGGGTTGAAGTTTCAAAATAATTGCGCTAACACCAATTTTTGTATTCTAAAACAACTAGCTTTCTTTAATGCAATATTTGCTTTCACTTTATCTTTACATTACACTACCAATACAAAAAAAAAACACAATAAGGCATGAATACTTAATCAATTGATCTAAACTCAAATAAAAATGATTTAGCAATAACACAATATAAAAATAACTTAACCAGCACTTTGCATTGCTCTCTCACTCATACTCTTTTATTTGTTTTTTCTTTTAAAACCCCGTGATTAAAATTCTGTGTTTATATTTAATTTCTATATTTATGGAATAGTTCTGATAGTGTTATGTAGAGTACTTAACAATCCATGCCGTTAATAAGTTCCATCACCGCCTCGTGTTGTTGGCTGTTTCTGGTCACAAGTGTTATTTCCACAGTTCATGAACTTTCGCACTACCGCGACATATTCCGTCTTATTTAATTTACCATGGTTTACGATTTCTTTACACTTTTGTGAACTTTTTTGTCGGTTTAAAACGTTGCTCGAGTTCTTACGTTTTTAATTATTTAACCACGCTGCCATAAGTTGCATTGGAACACTTTTCACATTTTTATTAGATAGGCCCTTTTTACTTTAGGCCTATCTTACACGCCCGACACCACTATTTTTGATTAGCGAACTGTATGCTACTCTTTACTGTCTGATGTTAATACTGTGATGTCAATCTGCATACTGTGATTCACAAAGACTGCTGCTGGCTCTGTATTGCGTAACACGTCTGAGCTGGGCTGTCTCCAGACATCAACAATTTACACTAACAATGTATGTGTTGCTGGTTACAAAGGGGCACCTCACAGGTGAATACTGACAATTGAAAATTAAAACTGGATTGAAATCGAAACTGGGGTAGCACACAATTCTGTACCGTTACAATACCCCCCCCCCCAATGAGAGGTTGTATGCCGAAGCATACAAACTCTCATTGCCTAAAACATAAGAGGATAAGTGAGGATATGGCGCCACAACCCCCCTGAACTCTCTACTAAAATCATGGGTACTTACCCCCCTAGTCTGGCGACTGTGGCAGCACCCATCCGATCTTACTGGACTTCTCTACTCGAGATCCCAACACCATAAGCTCGGACGGATACCCGCCACAGTATCACCTGACTCTGTAACATTCAATTAAAAGATTAACAAACGGCCTTCCATCACTCCGTATCCCACAACTGATTCGTTTCCTCTTAGCCATACCGGCTCATTCTTTGCAAAGTACTGGTTCTTCTTATACAAAGTGCTAGTTTAGTTTAATATTGATAATATAAACTTACTGTCTACTTACAGTTCAATCATATAAATTTCATACAAATGGAATAATGTTCACAACATTATTACTCCTCCAACATACAGTATTGTGCGAATTAATGTGAACACATCATAATTATCACAATTTTACTTTTTTTTCACAGTTGGCAACACTTTTATGTCAAAGTAGCGGCCATTTTGTTTTACTGTTCTGACAGTCAGTGAGTAATGAGACATAGCAAGCTACAGACGCGTTGCATTTTTTTTTTTTTTAGAATTATTGTGTTTTTGCTGAAGTAACCTGAACTAAGGCTTTATTTGCTTTTTATTTTTGAAGATGGATATTACTCTCAAACAGCGTACTAAAATATTTACTTTGAGTGAACACACATCAATGACTCAAAGAGATATTGCCAAGGAGTGTGGTGTGAGTTTAGGAGCTGTCAACAAGATTTTGAAGCAAAAAAGGGACACTGGGACGATTGAAGTGAACAGAAAAGGGAAATGTGGAAGGAAAAGAAAGACAACAGCAAGGAATGAAGCTTTTTTAATAAAGGAAAGTAAATTAAACCCTAGGAAAACCAGCCAAGAACTTCAGCAAGACTTAGCACACGCTGGAGTTATTGTTCATGACTCCACCGTACGAAAACGACTTATAGAAGGAGGAAGAAAAACAGTCAGACCTCAAAAAAACAGTTACTGATTGCTGCCATGATGACAAAACGATATGATTGGGCAAAAAATATGTGAGCTGGACTGTTGAAGATTGGAGAAAAGTGTTGTTCTCAGATGAGAGCCATTTTTTGGTACAAGGACAGCGATCTCGTTTCGTTAGAAAAAGTGACAACGAAAAACTTACGACAGCTCATATTGATCAAACAGTTAAACATCCGTTACAGAAGATGTTCTGGGGCTGCTTTTCTTATAAAGGTACCGGATGTCTTGTGCCGATCGAAGGCATGATGCACTCGCAAAAATACAGAGACTTGCTAGAACACAGATTGGAAGCTGAACTAAGAAAAGTTGATGCCAGCGGTCAAGCAGTTTTTCAACAAGATTCGGCTCCATGTCACATGTCAAAGATCGTGATGAAATATTTGAAGGACAAAAAGATATCATGCCTTGAATGGCCAGGAAACTCACCGGACCTTAATCCGATTGAAAATCTGTGGGCTATTGTAAAAGCTAGACTTCATAAAATAGATTGCACAACAAAAACAAAACTGATTGAGGCTGTAATCCACACATGGTTTCGAGACCAGCAAATATCAGAAAACTATAAAAAACTTGTTGATTCTATGCCAAAACATGTTGAAGAAGTTATAAAAGCCAAGGAAGGACATATTTCCTATTAAAACAATTTAAATTGTATTCTTTTCTCTTTTTTCTTCGTCTATAACTAATAAATGTTGTATTTTTTCAAATTATCACTTGTGTTCACATTAATTCGCACAGTACTGATTATACGGAATACCAACCAATCATTATCCTTACTCATATATAGTTTTTTTTTCTCTACTACCCCCCTACATATCCCTTAACCCCTGATACCCATTACATTCTACTGTGTTCAGCACTAGGCTTCTTGGCCCTTGCAGACCTCATCCTAGCCGTAATCACATCTCCCTCGTGACCTGTAACTGGGTCACCCCCTAATCCACACTCACTATTACCCCCCTGGACTGTGGCACCCAGTTGCTTCCACAAGGACTGATGTGGAAGGGGTGGACATTTTTTCTTTTATTCCACCCCATCCTTGCTTCGGCGTTACAATAAAAATTCAGTATAATACTTACTAGTATTGAATGATACACCCCTAATGGACTACCACCCCTATCTGGGTGAAAATAGCCCTGTTCCAAAATTTGGTAGATTCCCCTAAAAATAATCCCCCCTACTAAATCTAACAAACCACCGGGTTAACAAAACAAAAACAAACCACAAGCCGGTTATATCAAGTAAAATTTATGATTTGTCACAATTAACTACTCTCACGGTCAAGGTCCGGTGAGGTCATGGCCGCACTTAGGCGGGGAATCTACAGTTAAACGTAAAATATAGATTGACATTTATAAAGGTTTGCACGAACAGTTATATACACATCTTATTTTCCAACCACTATCTTAGCCCACACATTTCCTTCAGTTTTCAATTTTAAATAAACATCTTAAACATTGCTTTCATCAATTATTATTTATTTTACAATTACAGTCAAAATTCGGATCAAAATAAATTTAAATTCATTATTAAACTTCACCTTTTCAATAGATTTAATTACCAAATTAATTTAATTTAATTTCTCAAAACTCGAAGTTACAGTAATTACCTCATTATTATTTTATCCGCAAAAAGTTGACTTTATTTCTTTTGTTTCAAAATAAGGGTTTGCTCATGGCAATGATTCAGCAGAACACAACATTCTTGAAATTAATAAATACCTTTTCCTTTATCCGTGCTCCGACTACGTCTTTGATGTCTTACGACATGTTTCGGGAACACGTTCCCATCATCAGGTAAAATTGTTTTTTCTTCTAGTTCATAACGAACGTGTCAAGAATATAATAATTAAAACACATCAACACATAACACAATGAGTATGATAGAACTCAGTCCACGTAACAGTGCGCACTGCCGTACTATAACAGGTATTTATTAATTCCAATTTCACTGCGACTGGAGACCAAATATAATGAACAACATTCTTGTTGTTGTCAACTACAGCATGACTGTAAACATTGATCACACAACATACAACATACCTGTTTACATTAACAGTTGTATGCCAGACTGGTTTTATAAACACTGACTCAGTCTCAACATTCATGATTACATCACCCCACTATTACCTCCTTCTATTTTCAGCTTCTATAAATCTTTTCATGTTAACATATTTATCAATTACTATTTATTACAATTCAGATCAAATATAATTTTAATTCACCTTGTTAAATTACTTTAATTCCACCTCCACTAAAAACAATTTAGCTTTAGTTACAATATTTAAAACACTTTTAATATAAACACACAATGCAAAATTAAATTCATTATTACCTCTCGTCAATTGTTGTTGCTTAACAAAATAAATATTATTATTATTATAACATACTACAAATATTGTTTACATAAAACATTTTACAATACAAACACAATTAATTTTACTATCAATTTATTTACAATCTTTTGTCATTATTTTTTCAGTTTACCACACCTCATTTCCTAAATTAGCAAGGTCAGAACCATCACTCACATAATTAAATGTTCATTCCATATTACTCAATCCCCATCATCGAAAATTAGTCTTATTTTTATGTAACAATTATCGTCCTTACTCACACTCAATTCATTATTATTATTTATATAATAATTTTCTAGTATTTCAAATTGTTCCATAAAACCCACATAATAATTTACTGGATTATCCCACGTTATTATTAAATCATAAAACCTGTCTACATCATTAGTTTTGGTCTTGTCACCATCTGTATTATTACCTATCACCCTTGAGTATTTTAACCTCTCAATTTCAAAATCATTTATTATTCATTTTGTTTTAATTGTCTCCAAGTCACGTTACTAATATTTAGAATTAATATTAGGCAATTACCTGTATTAACTTCCGTCTTGTGACTTCTTTAGTTTTTTCCTTAAAACAACGCGTTTCGAGAATAAATTCTCATCATCAGGTTTTTAAAAATTATAAAAACATCAAATTCACCCAAAAGGGGTCGTCAACTACTTAAAATACACAAACACAAAAACACCACACATAATTAAACACCGACACAGTCACGGCACAGTCCGATGCGCATCGTCTCGCCGCCAACGACCAACTGTTGCACTTTGTCTTATATGACCGTTATCATTGCCCGCTGACCCATCGATATCGATGGCCGTGTTGTACAGCAGATTCGCCATCGATATCGATGGGTCAGTGGGCAATGATAACGGTCATATAAGACAAAGTGCAACAGTTGGTCGTTGGCGGCGAGACGATGCGCATCGGACTGTGCCGTGACTGTGTCGGTGTTTAATTATGTGTGGTGTTTTTGTGTTTGTGTATTTTAAATAGTTGACGACCCCTTTTGGGTGAATTTGATGTTTTTATAATTTTTAAAAACCTGATGATGAGAATTTATTCTCGAAACGCGTTGTTTTAAGGAAAAAACTAAAGAAGTCACAAGACGGAAGTTAATACAGGTAATTGCCTAATATTAATTCTAAACATTTATTATTAATACTCCACGTCTATTCACAGGTAAGTATTCAATATAATTATCAACGTTATTATTTATTTCTGCACTATCTTCATAACAAGGTAAGTCAACAATATTACTAACTCTCTCTCCCTTTATTTTCTCTAGTAGCTCTTCATAACTTCTAACAACATCAAATAATATTATCTCTCTCTCTCTCTCAATGTGAATAATTCTACCACTCTCTCACAAAACCACTCATCATGACACCATCTCACTTTATCTCTGTCACTCCACGCAAAAGGCAACATAACATTATCATAACCCATCCTGATTCTTTCAGGGAACTCATGATACATAAAAGGGGACCTACTTAGAGACACCCTGTCTCTCACATAATTACTGGAGGAAACTCTGTCCTCATAGCTCATTATTGGAGTTAAATAATTTAAATCACTGGAAAAATTAGCCCTTTGTTAACCCAACCTCTCTTTAACCACTATCTTATAATTACTCTCTAATTTCACTAAAACTGCATCTCCACTATTATTACTCACTTTATTTTATGACACATCTTTAACTACTGCTACTTGTGATTCTAATTCACTACTACGGTTATTTGTTTTACTGTCTACCACACACACACACACACACACTCACACACACACTCTCTCTCTCTCTCTCTCTCTCTCTCTCTCTCAACTCATCTGTTTCTCTTTTTGTTTCACTACATATTTCGTTAATTCGCTCATTAATACTACACAATGAATTATTTAATTCGTCAAGCTTTACGTTTATGCTATTTTCAAATTTCATATTCTGTTCTTTATATTGTTCAAATTTAACATCATTTGTGTCAAAGCGTTTATTTAAAGCATCCAATTTCTTGTTTTGTTCATTGAACTTGGTATCATTCATGTCAAAGCGACTATTTATGGCATTAAAATTTACCTCTAACATTGCTTGTAATCTTTAAACATTTTATAGCTATCATCTTTTTTAGCCTGAACCGGCGTCGATTGACTCGCAACATCATTCAATATCACTGACTCGGTTAAGCTTATCTCGTTTACTACCGTTTCGGTTATTATCATATTTACTTGACTATCTGTACTTGTACTGGTCAAGTCAATGCTGTTGACTTTGTCACTGTTACTCTCCATTTTTTAGTAAATATATACTTGTAAATGTATACTTAGTAAACTACACAATCGCCCTCACTCCCAAACAACCCGTTCTGCAGCTTACTTAGGTCTGGCGAATGTAATAAAAAATTACACTCGAGTCCCTGTTCGGGCGCCAATGAAACTATATAAGTTTATCAAATTACAAAATACTCTGTGTCCCTGTTCGGGCGCCAATGAAACTATATACTTCTATCAAATTATATTAAACTATTCGAGTCCCTGTTTTCGGGTGTCAATGAAACTGCTCAATTTCTTTGAATTAATATTTATAATGTCTTATCTTACCTTCGGGTTCTCTTCCAAGGTCGTACAGATGAAAATCAGCTGCAGACAAGGTTATTTGGATTGAAGTTTCAAAATAATTGCGCTAACACCAATTTTTGTATTCTAAAACAACTAGCTTTCTTTAATGCAATATTTGCTTTCACTTTATCTTTACATGACACTTCCAAAAAAAAAAAAAAAAACAATAAGGCATGAATACTTAATCAATTGATCTAAACTCAAATAAAAATGATTTAGCAATAACGCAATATAAAAATAACTTAACCAGCACTTTGCAACGCTCTCTCACTCATACTCTTTTATTTGTTTTTTCTTTTAAAACCCCGTGATTAAAATTCTGTGTTTATATTTAATTTCTATATTTATGGAATAGTTCTGATAGTTATGTAGAGTACTTAACAATCCACGGCGTTAATAAGTTCCATCACCACCTCGTGTTGTTGGCTGTTTCTGGTCACAAGTGTTATTTCCACAGTTCATGAACTTTCGCACTACCGCGACATACTCCGTCTTATTTAATTTACCATGGTTTATGATTTCTTTACACTTTTGCGAACTTTTTTGTTGGTTTAAACCGTTGCTCGAGTTCTTACGTTTTTAATTATTTAACCGCGCTGCCATAAGTTGCATTGGAACACTTTTCACATTTTTATTAGATAGGCCCTTTTTACTTTAGGCCTATCTTACACGCCCGACACCACTATTTTTGATTAGCGAACTGTATGCTACTCTTTACTGTCTGATGTTAATACTGTGATGTCAATCTGCATACTGTGATTCACAAAGACTGCTGCTGGCTCTGTATTGCGTAACACGTCTGAGCTGGGCTGTCTCCAGACATCAACAATTTACACTAACAATGTATGTGTTGCTGGTTACAAAGGGGCACCTCACAGGTGAATACTGACAATTAAAAATTAAAACTGGATTGAAATTGAAACTGGGGTAGCACACAATTCTGTACCGTTACAAGGCAGTGAGAACCAAAGACAGCCCATCACTGAACCAATCTCTTGGGGAAAGACGTCAAATAACCAGACGTATCACTGACCAGACAATAACAATAATCACAAACCATTATTTAAAAGATATCAGGGAGGACCTCTTAGAAGAAGAGGATATCCAGGTACACAATCACAATAATGAAATTATCTATATAATCGCTAAGTTAAATGGAATACAGTTGACAGTTATGACAGATACGGGGTCTAATATCTCATTAATTGATAGTACAGAACTGGAGCGTATCCAACAAGGAAATCAAATACCTATACCCACTTTACCTGTGAATAATATAATCATAATCGGAGCTACTGGACGGCAAAATAAATCTTTGAAGAAGCAAGTATTGCTCGACCTCACAAATAAAAATGTGACGATACCAATAGGATTCCTAGTCGCAACTGGGTTACCGTTCAACGTATTAATTGGATGCGACGTATTACAACAACATTCGGCAGTAATAGACTTGAGTAGAGGAATCGTTTCCCTAATGTCCGAAGAAGGAGTGTGGACAGTGGAATTGGTGGACGCAAATAAAATCGTGTCAGTCAATGCCAAATGCCATGTCGTGAAGAGCTATTTTTGTAAAAATAATAAGCTGCCAGAAGTGATCAACTATGAGGACGACGATCAAGAACTATGGAATAGTAAGCTGGAAGAAATACGAGCGTTCCAGTGGGAAAAAACAGGTCAACAAATAAGTGAGGTACAGGCTGAAAAATTAATTGAAATATACAACACATATCAACATATCTTTTCCAATGCCCCCGGTAAAGTTAAGGGTTACCAGTGTGAAATCAATTTCAAAGAACCAGTAGACTTTCGCAGAAAATCCTACCCAATAGCTTACTCACTCAAAAACGAAGTTCGAGAGGAGATAAATCATATGATAGAAGATGACATTATAGAATATAGCCAGCCAATCACCATATACCAGCCCCATAGTAGCGATACCCAAAAAGAATGGGAAAGTAAGAATTTGCCTGGACGCTAGGGAGATAAACAAAATGATTATCAACGATAGAACATCTCCTGGCGAGATCGAAGAGATTTTGAAAAAGTTCCACGGTACCAAATACATTAGTACATGGGATACTGTATGCGGAGTTGCACCCAAATAGTAAGAAATATATGGCATTCATTTTCGACGGAAGGAACTACCAGTTTAAAAGGTTACCTTTCGGATTGATTAATTCCGTCGCAATATTTGTAAAATGTATGGACCAGATACTGGGACAAGAAAATCTGCAATTCACCACCGTATACGTGGACAATTTACTGATAACATCTTCTAATTGGGATGAACACTGCACAAGAGTGGAACAAGTATTGAGAAAGCTGTCAGAGAATAATGTAACACTTAAACTAAACAAATCAAAATTTATTGCAAACAATGTAAAGTTTTTAGGTTTTAATTTAACAAAGATGGGTATATCTCCGTCACAAGAGAAAGTAGAAGCAATTCAACAGTTCCTTACTCCAAAAAACAGAAAACAGTTACAATCTTTTCTTGGAATTTGTAATTATTATCGGAAATTCCAAGATAACTATTCAAAATTGACTGCTCAATTTCAAAAACAGCTATCATCCAAAGACAAATGGGTACGGGGACCGGAACAAGATAAAATTCTACAACTTATAAAAGAAAAATTTCTAGAAACAGTTATGCTGCACCACCCGGACTTTAATAAACCCTTCTATCTAAATTATGATGCAAGCAATGTAAGCTTAGGAGCCACTTTGTATCAGGAAGATGAAGAAGGATATCACATGGTTGTTAGCTTCGCCAGCAGGGTGCTGAACAACTGCGAACGCAACTATAACGTCACTGAAAAAGAGTTGCTAAGTGTAGTATTCGCATGCAATAAGTTCAGAACCTATATACTTGGATACCCAGTGACGGTTAGGAGTGATTATAAATCCATCTCGTTCCTAAAACGATGTAAGCTCGGCCATGGCCGGTTAACTAGATGGGTCCTTGCATTGCAAGAATATCACATTACTTGGGAATATATACCCAGAAAGAAGAACACAGCAGCCGATGTCTTGTCCCGAATCAACATACAAAACCAAACGTTCGATGGAGAAAAGGAGCAAATAGCGAAAGTGTACAATATCATAAAAAGTAGAAAAGATTTGGAAACCATCACAAATGAAATTAAACAACACCAAAAACTGGACCCCAAATTAATGAACATCCGCCAAAGAGTGCAAAGGGCAGATGAAATCCTTACAAAATATTATTGTGTACATTGTAATAAACCTAGATTCGGTGTGTTTAAAAAAGTGTTATAAATTGTTTAATATTTAAAGTTAAAAGTGTGTTTACAATTGAAAATTAAAGTTACAAGTTATGATGAATCGAAAAAATTATAATTGTCTTAAAAGAACTCCTTTAAATAAAATAAAGATGATTGCAGTAATGTTGTTTGAACTATAACGTTGCTTAATTCAATAAATAAAGCGTACTAACTGGTCGCTTGATGAAGGTAGCTGTCGCGTTGATTCTGGCAGCGAAACTCCTCCTCCAGGTTGACAGTCATCTAAGTACGTAAAGTCAAGTCGCGTCTGGACAATAAAATTAATAAAATACACTTCCACGTACCTGGTCGTGATTCTGGAAGTTCGGAAGTTCACTTTTTTAACAAATTAATAAGCTGCCAAGACGGTTTACAAAACCAGCTTGCTTTACTTACAAGGTTAGGTTACCTTGTTTAATAATGGGCGCCACACAGGTTTATTTCGGGAAAATCAAGTGTAAAACCCATTAATAGAATCAAATAATTATCAATTCTCTTCTTTAAAAACTGAAATTGTGTTTATTGCCCTTATGGCAATTCAAATTCAACAACGTATGATCTCTACTAAAAGTTACTTTGATTATTTTGAATTAATTCTCTATTTACTTTTCAAAATAAATTAAGTCAAAGTTATGCTGCTAATAACTGGGTTTTATTTGTACCCTTGATGATGAATTCAAACAAACATAATTAAGAAAATACATTGATATACAATTGAAATTGTTTCGTTCACTTACCCTATTATACTAGCTCAGAGCATGAACAACTGTTCTGGTTATGTCCAGATAAACTTTACTTTAAACATTAATTGTATTTATATCTCGGGTGTAAATTCTTTGAAACACAAGAAAGAATGCTCATGCCTACACAACAATTAATTATTTCATAAAACAATATTGACTAGTAAGGCCTTGTTGTTTACTAACAAAAATCAAACCTATTTATAGGTTAGGCGTTCGTCACGCTTGCTTAATTATTCACAAAAGTTATATGGTGAGACCACTAAAGACTAACATCATTCTTAAACAGGATTGACAAATCCACTAAATAAATTCAGTCATTGTGTGAAACAGAAAGTTTTGGTGTTATGCGTCAGTACAAATTTTGTTTACAAAATATATAGGTTAGTGCACTCAGAGTAATGGAATAAATTGTCACGATGTTACCTCTTTATTTTAATCTTTTAGATTAAAATTTAATTAAACACTCCAGTGGTCGGATTGTAATGACCCTGGCTATACACTACACACGCACTTGAACAGAGAATATTTGTCCGCTTCTGACTAAAATGGACCTTTTATAATATTATTTAATTATTTTCTCCTGTTCGATATATCCCGCACTAAATAAAATAAATACTTCACATCGATGCACTGATTCTAGGTAGACTGTATTGTAGTTACTTTTTGTTGCCGAAATGATTCAATGGACGCACTAATACATGAAGCTATAAGTTAATAAAAATTTTGATGGGACGAGCGACACCTTTTGCTCTCGATGATCGTCAAAAGTGTCTAACGGAAATTACCTGCATTCCGTTATATACCCCCTGTTTTGATAAGGCTTAGGCGATTGTTTTATTTAGTAAGCTATTTTCTGATTGGCTTAACCAGATGTTACGAAAATGACGCATTGTTTTCCAACTGTCACTAACCGTCTTTTTGCCAAAATGATTTACAGCTGTCTTTGTTGTTGTTATTAACAACCGAATTTTTTACTTTCTATTTACAAATGATGCTAACGCATGTCACGCACTTATTATAGTTGCGATCGTGGTTGTATCGCTATCAAATTAAAGGATATTTTTTACTCTTCAATTTGATATAGTTTGACACTGGTTTATTTACACTTTCACTGACATTTTTCAATAAATAATGTTCAGGTATATGGTTTAGCGCTGTCGGCTGCTAGCGACGCCGGCTATGATTCTCTCTTATCAACAAATTATCTGTGTTTCACAGAGCGTTTTCACTTAAATGTTTGTGTTGGAACACTAACATATCCGTCTTTATGCTTATTTAGTGAATATAATTATTAAATCTTAACTTACTGATGTAATACATTGCTATGAATTATTCTTACTTCCTAATGACATTTTGTTTACACTACTTAGCTCTATGCTGCTCATTAATGATCGAGTTATTACTTGTATAATACATTAATAATGTTTATTGCTACACTTGGTATAATGATTGTTCAGCGTATGTTATCTACACTAGTAGTCCTTTCTACTTATCACCTTACTGACAATCGTTCGTTTTAGGCGTTGCCTAGGCATACCGTTTACATCGGGTTTATGCCTTAATAATGCTCATTAGTTATATTTGGTACATTGGTGAGGTAACTTACTTATATAAGGTTCCCTCTTACAATTATTTTTACCTACTATAAGTACATTTGAGATTGTAATACAGTTTCAATTTTATATTGTGGCCATTGCTAATCTTAGTTATAGGCATTAATAGTTACTCGTCATTGTTGATTTATTCTCAGCCAAATACTGTTGCTGATATTATATTATTCGGGTCGTTACTTAATTATTTTTACTAACATGTGAAATTACATTCAAGTTATTCACTGACTCGCTTGACAGCTTAAAGTGAATTTAATTTGTCCATTAGTTTGTGTCAGTTATAGTATTGGTTGTAGTGTCAAGCAGTGTTTTGTTTACTGCTTCTTGTGGCACTTCTTCTTCTTTCTTCTTCGATGGTCCTTCTCTTCTTCGCTACTTTCATCATTATATTATCTACTTACATTACCTTCATGTATTTATTAATTCTATGGGTATATGTCTAGGTTATGTAACGCTTGGTCATGTTACAACATGATGATAGTTTATTTATTAAAGTTACCCCTAATCAAGAAAGCTGGAAGCTAGTAATTCCACCAGCTGTAGAAAATAAATTAATATTAGATTACCATATAAGATATGGCCACATGGGAGCCATAAAAATAGTTAAAGCCCTGGAAGAAAAAGTATACATTAAGAATATTAACCGAAAAGTACAAAAATCCATTCAAACATGTCACATTTGCCAAATGGTTAAATGTAACAATGAGAAAAAAGGGAGTAATGATTCCCATTACATCCAACCATAAGCTGGAAAAGGTATTCCTGGATATCTGTGGACCGTTCCCACGTAGTGGAGGGAGACATAGATATAAATTCATTATTATTATTCTCAACCACTTCACCAAGTACACCAAACTTTACGTACATATTGTGTTGTGGTCTCCAAGTTGCATATAACTAACTATATTTAATATTATATTAATGGCACGCATAGATAAATAGAAACCTTGAGTAAATACATAAATAGTATACACCCAAAAATAAAGTTCACGTTGGAGATGGAAAATAACAGTAGCCTAAATTTTCTGGACATAACTGTGTGGAAAATAAATAATTTGTTTAGGTTCAACATCTATAGGAAGCCAACCGCCACAGATATTACTATTCACGCTTCTTCATTTCATCCATTTGCACAAAAAATGGCATCATTCAACTCGTTGGTTAACAGATTACTAAAAATTCCGTTAGAGGCGAAAGACTACATCGATGAGCTTAATACGATAAAGTATATCGTGGTGGCCAACGGTTACAGTAGTACAGTTATAGACAAAATAGTAGCGAGGCAGAGGAGGAACATATATAAAAATAGAAGCATAAACAAAACACACAACAGTGAAATTAAATATATACCAACGGAATTTACAAATCTTTTGCCTAATACTATTAAGAACATTTTTAAAAAACACGGTTTCACAGTTTCTTTCAAAACGAGTAATTGTATTTTGAACGCTTTGAGACCAGTGACCAACAGACTAGTAGAAAACTGTTCTGGCATTTATAAAATAGAATGCGAGGACTGCAATAATTTTTATGTTGGACAAACGGGCAGGAAATTTCTGGATAGGTACAGAGAACATCTCCCTAGAGGTGATATCCAGAAGATAAAATCAAACTTTGCCTTGCATATAGTCAACCAGAACCATAATTACTCGAGTTTTCAAAGTAGCTTCAAGCCGTTGCATTTCTGTAAAAAGGGCAGGCTTATGGAAGCGCTGGAAGAATTTGAAATTTATAAGGCCTCAAAAACCCAAGGTAATCAGCTCTTGAACGACAACCTTTCTTTTAAGTGCAACGGACTGTATGACACGGCCATACGCATGTTGGAACAACACATAGATAAAGGTAGAGATAGTGCGACGCTTAACGGTTAGTCGCTTGCAAGTTACGATACGATGCGCATCGCGTAGTTGTGTAATTGTATACACGCGGTATGTGCGAGTGAAACTTTTTATTTATATCTTATTAAGTTGACGTACTCCAAGTGAGTGATTCTTGTTTTTTTACCAACCTGATGATGGGACCATGAGTCCCGAAACGCGTAGTTTTTTAAAGAAACATTGAAGTTGCAAGGAAGAGCACCAGTGTACCCGGATACACAAGGTAATATTAAATATAGTTAAACTTTATGTCATCAGCAGAGCCACCACCAAGAAAATACTGGAGATAGTCATTGGACACTACATACCAGAGATTGGTAAACCTACATCCATTATTACAGACCATGGTACACAGTTTAAGGGAAGTAAATGGAGGGATAATCTTCTAGTACATGGAATCAAAACATATAAGACATCAGTTTACCACCCCAGCAGCAACCCGGCGGAGAGAGTGCAGAGAGGTTGGCAGAATACTCTGAACTTACTGTCATGATCAAAAAAGGAGATGGCACGAATACTTGTTACCTACCTAGTAATTCCTTAACATATCGTATCATCAGTCCATAGAAAATACACCTTATACAGTGATGTTTGAAAAACCTCCACCCAGAGAAATCCAGGATATCATCAATTTCCCCAATAACCCAGATTATCAGTTTGAAGGTGTCAAATTCTATAACAGAGTAATGAAGAAAGCAGAACAACACAAAAAGAAGTATACAAAGAACCAGCCAAAAGCAATTAAATACCAGGTAGGCGAAAAGGTGTTAATAAGGAATAGAGAGTTACTGAGTACTCTAGAGGGAATAACGAAAAAGTTATTATTATTGTATACAGGACCCTATGTGATAATAAAAAATAATGACAATAATACGTATGAAATAATGAACCCTGTCACAAAGAAGATTAAGGGAACGTATAACCAGACATCTATAAAGAAGTATCATGAAGAAATACAATCACCAATCATCACGAACGGACTAGAACAGAATGACTAACAAGACGGACAAAAATAACTGAATAATTTTTCGAGGATAATATAATTAAAAAGGAAAAGAATAGTATCTGTCAACAGAATTGATTCAAATATAGCTAAAGGACTTGAGAGTGAATAAATAAGAATGTTATTGTTATGAAATAATAAGATCTGAACAACAGCAGGGTGAATTATCCAAAAAATATTTTTATTATTATTATTAGTCACAAGTTGACTACTTTCAATGTTTTATATATAACGATTGTGAATGGATATGTTCCAGCAATTTTTTGTCTGAGCAGAGATGATGTTCCTCTGATCTCAGTATGTATAGTGTGGACGGCAGAGTAATGGTAGCCAAGAGAGCCCCTCTGAATTCGTACCAACTATGATATTATAAATTATTCGGAAAAATAAATATTATAAGGATAAAGCACCAATTGAGAGAGAGATAAAAAAACAATTCAACTGATAATTTTATCAAAGACTATGATAGTATTTTCAAAAATGATCAATTTTGATCGGGGGGGGGCATTATATAACGTTACAAAAGGTAGCCAACAAATAAAGAAGATATTACCATTTAATAAAAAAGTGAGTTGCAACACTAAAGGAATTAATGAACAAAAATATTAAAAAATAGCACGATAATAACTTAAAACCAAGACTAGACTGACAGACAAATGACTATGACCCAACCCCAGTGATTGGCCAGATAAGGATATAAAATAAACAACCGTGAAATAATAGAAAAACCACAAATAGTAGATCAAACTCAGTAAAGAGTATAATTTAAGTTATCTAAAAAGAAGTACACTACCGATAATAAATATGTAAACAAATTGTTAGTATATTAGGAGTGTTTGTAATAACCTTATGGAGAGATAAAATGATAAAAAACTGACTTGACAAGTATATTGTAAACAGTAATAAATACCAAGAGTGAGAGTTAGGTAGGAAGTGATAAGAATAGGCAGTGAAAGTGATAAAGAGAATAAGAAGGAATTAAGATAAACAGTTCATAATCTTAATAAGAGAAAAGAACAATGTTGAGAAAACAGAAACGATAATAAAAATGTTGATAAACAGCCACTTTCATTATGTTAGTAATTAAGACACAAAATAGTTATTAGTTTATTTAAAATAGCTATGTTTATAAGAAGGAATATGGCTGGATGATGAACCAACCATAAACCTATTTTTGTGTTATATGTTCTCATAGTAGGATGAAGTAATAAAAAGTGTGTAAGAGATATTAATAGGTATAAGCAAGCAAGTGTATAAATTTAACAGTTACAATAGTACTCATCATTGTAAAAATAGAAAAAGAATATTACGCAAGGAATGATTTTGTGAAATTATAATAACACTCATTTATTGAAAAAAAAAACAACCATAAGTAATTCAAAAGTAAACAAGTACTAAATGATAATAAGCAAAACATATGAAGGTAATAAATAATATTTAAATTGTGAAAAAAAAAGAAATTATAGACAGTTCTCTAGCCTATAAACACATAACTGTCAAAATTCAGAAAAAAAATTGTAAGCAATTAACCATTGTATTTGAAAATTAAGGCCAAGTAACTTATTTATGTCAATTAGCTAACCATAATAGTATGTCAGAAAAAGACTAAAACAGAAAAAATTAAATGAAATATGTAATAACATAAGATTAGCAAAATTGTAAAAAACATTAATACATGACCAAGCCCAGCTTTATGGGAAACCAAAATAATCTTTGAAAGAAAATAGAGACATTTATGTTAATATATCAGAAATTGGGAATAACACCAAAGAATTATAGCAATTATAAAATCTTTATTCATTTTGAACCAAAACCTAGGATTTATAACAATGAGTACAAATGCAGTCAACCAATAAGGAGGGAGCTGGTAACCATAACAACAAAACATTATTATTTTAAAACCGTTATAAAACGTATCAGTCCATTATTAACGATCAAGAGAGATTGATGCCAAACTAAATTCGATTGAATTAAAGTTAAAAAAAAGTTAAATGCAGTCAAGATCAAAGTAAAATGAACTCAATAAATTGAACCAAGAGCCTTTAAACCTAAGAAGAAACTGGAAACCAAATTTAAATAATCAAATTAATAAAACATTGAATAATTAACAGTGAAATCATAAAAAGGAGGAAAACCAAATGTCAAAGAATTAATTAATAAATAAAAACAACCTGGAAGAAATACCTGTGCCTCATCACAAGGAACGACAATGTTTGTTAAGTATAATTAAATTATCAATAATTGAAAACTAAACTAGTTGACTTTTCACAACACTATAAAACTCACTCCGAACTTGGTATATTACTTTCTTTCAAGGATTAAACGAAAACATTTATTAAAACTGTATGTAACTTATAACAACCTAGTGACGAGACCAAAAAGTTTGACACACTTTTGAAACACTAAAAACTGAATTTTATGTAAACGTCTATATTATTTTAGTAACATTAATGTAAGGTTGTGTACTTTAATAACATCTTGTTTAATTTTTCGTAACCAAAAAAACTCATTGACTGAATGAATTATATAAATAATTATCGTCAGCAGCTACGCTGTTTTCGTTAAAATATTCACTCAACGTAGCCAACCCCTGAGGTATAATTTGTTTATAGCCGGAGCAAGACTTTTTTATAATAAACTATTTGTAATTAATTACTTTTTTATGGTTTAATTAATTGGTTACATTTAATTTGATGTGTATTAAAATATCGGGCGCCATGTTGCCACACTGTACAACAAATACAAAACTTACCTTGAAGGCCAGAATTCAGGTTACACGAACCAGGGTTGTGAAATATATTACCTGAAATAATTACACTCAAAATAAAAGGTACCATTGACCTTTTATTTTTTTAAATGACTCTACACATTGAAAATTGACTCTACACATTGAAAATTGAATACATGTTATGCCATGTGGCGTTTATCAAATATTAAACCCCTACAACACTTTATCCTTCCAAAATAAATACTCTGTTAATGATTAATGCATAATAAACTTGATAAACATAAATATTATTGGCACAACCCAGCACTTATTAATATTGAATAGTATCCACTCTCTCCCATTCATACTCTGGTACATTTTCTTTAAAAATGAGCTCATGTTATTATATTTGGATAATTTGAATATTTGATTTTTTTTATTGAATATTTGATTGGTTTTACAGCCAATTGTACTTAGCTGTCACTCCCTGTACTTTTGAGTTACGGACATCGAAAACGTCTCATCTTTGATCACACACTCTCGTTTTCGTAGCGTCCCATCATGGATCACACGCTCTCGTTTCATAGCGTCCCATCGTAGATCACATGCTCTCGTTTTCGTAGCGTCCCATCGTGGATCACACGCTTCCGATGTTTTAACTCAAAAATGTTAATATATAACTGTTATTAATAAACTTTTGGTGGTATAAAATTTAAATAAACACACTTGGTGAATTTGCCGGCCCGCACTCTTCACTGTCTACACGAAAATGGCCACGTTTCACCACTGAGCATTGCAGAGGTGGGGCAAAACTACATCACTGGTTCTTTTGTTTGAACGGCCAAGCCCCGTTTGTTTACAAAAGTATGCATTCTTTTGGCTGACGTAATCACTGGGCTCGGCTTGTTGACACGTTATTATGACGAACTGTTTTTTGCTGGTTTTGTGATTTTACTCTGACCTCGACACAAATCCTGTCCGCTCAATATTACGTTATTGAAAACTCACTAAAACTTTACCAAGCTTTTATATGGGATTTTAAAATAAAATACAATAATTATGCGGTAGAACCATTTTTTCCCAAAATTATTATGGTACCAGAATTGTACCGTTACATATTTTGTATTTAAGTGTTAAAAGATTAGCGAATCAGGATACTAATAAAGTAGTACTGAAAATTAATAACCGTCCTTTGTTTTATTCAATATATATATTGTAATATTTGTGTACAGTAAGAGTGAAGAAAATTCGTCACCAGAAGTCAGGTTGGCAACACGACGGGCGCTACGCGAGATTTGAATTCCCGCCAGTCCGCGTGAGTAAATTGGATTTATTCACATCGCACAGAAAACGACACAAATCGAAATTCTTAATTGTTTTGATAGAACAATTTGGCGCCTACCAGGAAATAGTTACATCAATTAAGGACAGGTAAGGAAAAGAATCGATACTGGTTATTAGCGCGTTCGCGATCTGCATCGTCAGTGAGAGAAGTAAGAAAGGTACGACTTAGTTAGATTACAAATTGACGACAACGTAGTAAGACTTTCAGTCACATACGATAGAGGCTGACTGCTACAATATAAACAGATTTATAAGTTTGTAATAGTTGTGAACTTCGGAGATTTTGTATGTGAAAGTGGTTGTGGGTTTGAAGGAGAGGGATAGATAATTGTTGTATACTAGAGAAACTCCAACCCACATTCAAAGTAATATTATGAATATTGCATAATATATTTAGTGATATTGTGATTGGTATTCTTAAAACTACTTGTCATATATTCAAACTATTTTTCATTAGAATAGGTTAAGTACGTAGGTTATGTTACTTATGTGTATTTTCATTATCCACAACAGATGTACAACTTATGTATTGATAGACACTGTTTACAGAACACACTACAATGTTCTCTATCAATGTATGATACAGTTATAGATTTATTTTGCTAAATATTATGCCACTGATTTGTTATAATATTATTATATACATCCACCAAAATCAGTAAAGTTTCAATTTTTTTTAAATTTTGGTGGATGTATATAATAAAGTTATAGATTTGTTCTACAGAATTCTAGAAAAAAAATAGAATGGCATCGACTGTACAACTAAATGGTTGCTGATACTAAAATGATACATTGCTTGTGAATGATGTCTTTACCAACTGTATATGAAAATAGCGAGAGACAGAGACAGTCGGTGAATATTTATGGAGAGTTCAGTTAGGGAGTTACAATTAGTGCATATGTTTGATACCACATTCGTGGATGAATATTGCATTTGTGTGTTATCTTTTGCTTGTATAAATTATGGTTGTGCTAATCGATATCACAGTTTTGGATCAAAACTGTAGTTGCGTTTCATATTTTTATTTGTGCCACTGGTAATTAAACAAGGTGTCCACGGTGATACAAGTGTTTTATTTCAATCACTGACCTAGAAGACAACAAAAGATGTGTTCTTTTTTTATATGTAGCTTATTTTACATCTGTGAGAAGTACTGTAAAAGACGTGTAGTGGAAATTTGCTTAAATTTTTTTTATAAGCAACATTTCAGTCATTCCTAATTATTACACTCTTTTATGGTGTTTTTACATATGTTATTTTTTATTTCTTGAACATGCCCCAAGCAGAATGATTATTTGGATTCTATTAAATCCAGCTATGCTTATGTTAAATTACAGCCAAAATAATATTTATTTTAATTTTTGTAGGTTTAGAATGTAATACATCCTGTCCAAGTAGCCTTAATTAAAACGAATAAATATACTGCATTCAGTACTTCAGAAAATTTTGTACTTACCCGCACCACTTCATGATTGGTGCCTGTAATCTTAAGTGTCTCACTGTCTAGAGTTACTGTGTATTTGTATTCGCCTATGTTCGCATCATTTGTAGAAAAACTATGCAACAAGGCTGCACGTCGTACACCTGTTAGGTATTAAAGAGAAATAACATTTAATTCTGCAACAATTTAATTCTGTTCATAAATTTTTAGTAATTATATATTTATGTACTATCTAATAATAATTTCAAATATAGATACAAAAATTTAATTTGTACATTTGTAATATTTTACTAGTTCTCCTTTCAAGCTGACAGAAGTACATACCAACAGTCTGGGGCAACCGATTGCTTTCATCAGAAGCACTGCTGTTTAGACTAGAACTTGATCCTCCCATTCGTTCCCGTTCTACTGGTTCCCGTATTGGAGAGGCATTTCTCCTTATAGTGTCTTCCATTAGGTGTTTGGCGTGCCTTTGCAAAAAAGTGAATTAGTAAACATTGCTAAGCAATACAAAAAAAAAACTAAAATTATAGGAAGCACAGGAATTTATAGAAGCCACATGATTTCTATCAGTGCCTTACATGAATGCTGTTAATGTAGGCTGATAAAGGTACAAAAATAGGTCAAGTTCAGAAAATGAGAATGAATAAAAACAAACAAGTATTTCTATTGTATAAACAAGTTAATATTGTTGTCTTGATTGTTCATCATCTTCTTTCACAGCACTACACTTTATCTAAAAATGAAACTTTTACTTGTGAACTTACTGTTTTTTCTTCTCGTCGAACGCGTTTCGGCGTCGTATTCGCCTTCTTCAGCTTAGAGACAGACTGCCAGTATTTAGTAACAGTTGTTGTATGGAAGGTGTAGTGGGGGTGGTGCGTGGAGGAAGGGGATTGGCGCGGGGATTCAAATTAATGTTTGTTTTTTGTATAATTGTGTCAAAAAGTGTATGTGATTTATATTGTAATTGGTCGTTAAGTATGTTGTTTGGTTGTGTTGTGTGGTGTTTGTATATACGAAATATAGTGAACAATACGAAATATACAAACACCACACAACACAACCAAACAACATACTTAACAACCAATTACAATATAAATCACATACACTTTTTTACACAATTATACAAAAAACAAACATTAATTTGAATCCCCGCGCCAATCCCCTTCCTCCACGCACCACCCCCACTACACCTTCCATACAACAACCGTTACTAAATACTGGCAGTCTGTCTCTAAGCTGAAGAAGGCGAATATGACGCCGAAACGCGTTCGACGAGAAGAAAAAACAGTAAGTTCACAAATAAAAGTTTCATTTTTAGATAAAGTTAATATTATCAAAATTCTACAGAAATTTATAAAATAAGCAAATTATGAAAAGTACAGTATATCTGAATAGTACTTAGTGAAGGCTCAAACGTCAGAAGCATTATATGACAAATATTGTGTCCGTGTGTGAAAAATAAACTTAATACATACAAAATAATAATAACAATGGAACAATAATTATTAACAATAATAATAACAATAACAATATTAACGTGTTTAATATTAATAATAATGTTTCTAATAATATAACATGTGTAATATAATAATTCCAACAAAAACGTTTGCAGGGAAAACAAATCATTATCTAAAAATGTGCCGGATTTTGGCTACAACAATTTGATCAGACTAGATAAGAACAGACCAGATATTTCAACTCTTTCATATCTGCCAAAATGTTTAAACTGCTGTTCTAAACAACAGTCTGGCGTTATACTGCTGCAAGTTGCCAACAGTGGATGTATAGCACAATATGGCAGCACCATATTCTTACTACTACAGCTATCAATACAGAAGTTATGTCAAGTAAAATATAATTTAGTTATTGCTAAACTCCAAGAACTGTTTTAGTACTACATTCCTACTAACAATAACACCATAAATGGAAATTTCCAATTATAAACAGGATGTCTGCTTACAAAATAAAATTAAGAGTTTTCGTTTTTTCAAATCAACCTATTGGACACAACTGAATTACAAATTAATATAATTAAATGCACTGGAATTGTATGCTTATACTTTTTTCCATCCTTCTAATATGTACTTCTAATTGTGCAATAACCACAAACTGATATTTTTAATTTTTGTTTCAGTTTCATAGTCACTCAAAAATAATGAATCTACTAAAACATACACGTCATTAATTTAATAAGTTAACATGTATTTGTTTAAGTGTTTTATTGTTATTTAACTTTTACAAGTTGCAGTCACCACTAACGCACCTACTACTGTAATATACAAATATATACTCACATAATCCTCTCTTCAGTCGGACCAGTTATCTGAACCAGCCTCTCCTTAGCACCAGGACTCACTGAAAGCAAAACAAAGCAGTAATGCTGGTTACGGATAAACAATTTATAGAGGAAACATGACATGCGCTAACAACATTCACAATGGGACGCAGTTGGCATTATTTTTCTATTAAGCAGAAAAACACACAACACAAGCTTACACATAAAAGCATATCACAAAAACGGTATTGGTATTAGATCTCAAGCAAAAATTACATGACACCAACAACATGGCCAACAATAATCATGACAAAATGCACAGGGATTACAGTAATTTTTGTCTACGTTAGTTTCTTGGAAGTTTTACATTAAAATATTAGTTTTATGATGATACAATACCGAACATGTACTGCACAAACAGTTTTGTGTTTTCTATACTAACTGCACTACAGCTACATCTACAACAATTCTTACTTCTGCAGAGCAATGCCAGTTTAATAATTAGTGTTTAAGGTACGATGAAAAGTAAAAGCTTTTCACAATACTAAAAGCTTTTGAAAATGTCTGAGAATTTTTAAACAATTGCAGAAACTGGAAACTGTTAACATATTGTAAGAATCTGTCATGTCAAAAGCAATGTGCACATTATTTTAATTGTTACAATTACATATATACATGTGTGTGTGCGTACAATACTTTTTACTTTATACATGCATTCAGTTTACCTTAGTTCAGAATCCAGTTGTCTTTAGTTTTTTGTTTAACCTCCTTGTGTTAATGTACAACAAATGCCAAACTATGTTTACAGATATCATGCCACTTTACAGAGTGAAGTGCCACATGATAAAAAAGATTTACATAATAAAGATCTATTAGACTCCAGTGTTTCTCAACCTTATTCTTTAATTTATTCTCAATAATTTAATGCATAAAGTTATTATTTATAATTAATGAAAAATTCAATTATACTTTTAGTAGAATTAAAAAATACTCTTAAAAAACATCCATGAAAAATCAAAATTAAAAGTGTATAAATCTGGCATTTTCAATATTGTAAAGAAATGGGTTTTATTCTTTTCGTTGTTGGTTATTTTATTTAGTTATATGAAGATGTGTGGAAGTCCCACTGTTGTAAACCAATTTAGTAAAGAACTACTTGTTAATTATGTGAGGACGTATGTTATATTATATGCTGCACGCTGGAAACGTCAAATTGTAAAGAAATCTTGTCTATGGGTGTAATTAGGTATAAGAGACTCCTGTGTAACAAATGCCAAGTAATACGTTGCAGGTGGTAATTCGTAACAATTAAAATGCTGTTACCTGGTTTAATTAATATGTTATTAATTAATATATCTTTCGGTTGTGACCGGTGAAACCCTCAGAACATAGATTATTAAGCCAACAAAATTATAATTATGTTCCTGAATTTATAATTGTATTATTCTATAGACTCAACTTAGTTTTCAGTGGTTGTGTAATATTAGCAATATGTATGGAGTATTAACTGAATGTAAGGGGTATTTGTGTCAACCCTAGTCACTCGATGGTAGAAAATTTCATTCAAATTTAGTATTAAACACCAGTTAGTTCAGCAATCTCCCGTCCCACCAGCTGCAAACTTTAAGCGCTGTTACTAGAAATAAGCGTACTTATAGGTTAGTTATTCGGGGTGTTTGTATCAATCTGTTTATAAATTATTCCACCCACTACATATAGTATTTACTCTGCAATAACTTAAACGTTATCTCATACAATAAATGTACTTTATTTATTTTCTCTA
The DNA here is from genome assembly GCA_034769895.1 of Magicicada septendecula. Classification (NCBI taxonomy): domain Eukaryota; kingdom Metazoa; phylum Arthropoda; class Insecta; order Hemiptera; family Cicadidae; genus Magicicada; species Magicicada septendecula. Next base: position 61,060,847 of record CM068371.1, on the reverse strand, counting down.
TTAATTAACAGGTTACGTTGTCTCAAAAAACAATAATACGATCCAATCGATCATCCAGACATATATCGATTATTAATTACTCAAATTCTAAAAACATATACACTTGAAAATAATAACAAATAATTCTTATCCCAGGGTTCGTAAAGTTCTTTGAACCATTAGTAAGGCCAGGTAAAATGCATAAGTAAGGTTGTTCAATTTACAAAAAATAAATTATTTACTTTAAATACAATGAAATGAAAATAAGTTGTTTTTTTACCAAACCGACGAAAATTTCGTCTGGCGGTGGATGTTTTGTCAACAGTGGCCAAAATGCGGCTTATCTCGTCTTCATCCAGTGAAACTGCTCTGGTTTTCAATAAAATTGATGGTGGTGTGTACTGGTAAACCCTCAGGAAATCTTCTGGCTTCTATTCTTCTTTTACGATCTTCACAATTCTTGGTCCCAGTGAACTGGAATTAGGATCTCAGCTTCTGCTGCCAATGAAGGTTATTTCGCCAAACCGAGTCTTCTGGTATTTCCAATAATTCCGTTAATTCAGGCTTTAATTCTTTACTGGTCTTCGATTTATAACATGAATTGGTTTAATACCGAATTCAGCGGAATTATTTAGTGAATGAGGTGAGAGGCTTTCAATTCTTTTTTACTGTATTCATTTACAATTTGGATGGTTATTTAATTTGTATTATTCATTAGCATTAAAGTATAATTGTTTTACAAAAAGGGTTTTTCAATTTGGATACATATTTCCTTTAGATTTATTAATATTTTTTAAATATATCGGTCCATCTCAACCTAATAGCTTGTAACAATCAGAACGAATTAATTCAAAATCAACAACTTCTGCAATTCAGTTGCCTTAACAACCACGTTTTCTATATATCCTTGAGCCGGCATTATAGAATATTACTACTCCTTTCCAATAAAATACTCCATGGTTGGATTAATATTTAATCACATAAAATTCTCCCCTAACCTTCCTTACTAAACAGTAAATGTTTTACCAGATTTTCGTTGGACTGAGTTTACTAAAAAGGTATTAATTTCCTTTCACTAATATGGAATTTAGGCCTATAGATTCACTTACAACCATTATAACATTATTTGGTTTTTTAACTTAATTTTCTTTTTTACCTGACCTACTGTACAATTAATTATTGGTTACATGGTCAATTACATGAATTTTAATTTATTGGTGGTTATTTTTTATATTAATTAACTGGTTCTGGAACCCTTTATTAATTTATGATATAATTGTCCTAACTACTTGTTAGACTTGAAACAATGGTCACACTCCTGATCCAGTTTATAAACATTAATTAAAACAACAGTATTTTTCAACTTTATACAATACTGAGAACTTAGTACAGTGCCTAACATTGGTAACTATACTGGGTTGTATAAAGACAAATCTATTATAAATATAAACATAATTATTGATGAAGTATTATTATCAAACAACATCATTTCATTTTTAGCATATTCAACATACAACATAAATACTCTGTAGACCTTAACATGTCACAGTACAAAAACAAACATTTCATTACATTAAATCATTCATTGGTCTGGCTCTTTTACATTTAACATTAGTCATTGCCTCCTTTTGACTTGAGGTACTTCTCAAGCACATGAACTATTGAACAACCTTAAATCAGGGTATGGTCCTTGACCATATTTCATTCAATTTTGTATGTAACGTTGGGGAACCTCAACTATGTTACGTTACATAACACCCCCCCCTTCAAAATAAGTGTATTTTGGTATAAACAAAGTTTAGCAAGAAATAAACGCATTTAGCAAGAAATAAACGCATAACTTGTATCTGGCCAATTGGTTTCCTATTTATAGTACTTTTATATTGCAGAATTATCCGTTATATTATTATTATTTCTTCGTTCCTTCTTAAAATCAATTATTTCCCAAGTTTAAATCTTATTTCTATAATCATTCTTGTGACATTCTTTATTAATTATACATTTTGGATCTGGTTTTATTTAATTCTCTATATTTATTTGTGAATTTTCCCTCTAATATTTAATTTTCCTAAACCTCCCTAACATTATGACTGGAATCGAATCGGTGGTGCTCTATCGGCTAACCAATTACCGTCGTCCGTTACATACTTTCTGGGATCAGAGGAACATCATCTCTGCCCAGTTAAATGATTGCTGGAATATTCTACAGTCAATCTTCATTAATAAACCTCGTAAGGTAGTCATCATGTGACCTTCAATAAAATAATAAATAATAATCATACTCTAGGGATTATTCACTGTACTTTAACTCAGATCATATTATTTCTTCATATTAATTCTTCCTTCTATTATACACTTTTCCTCTCCAATACTTGGCTATTTTATTGACATTTATTAATTGGTTTTCTACGGATAATTCTTAACCATTTGTTTTTTTTTCTTTTCTTGTGATCCTTTTGACGGTTCCATTTTGGCTTCTTCATTCTCTTATCTTCATTGGCTCATATTCCTTTATGATCAATACAGCTGGTTATGAGATTTTGGTTAGTACTATACATTACATCATGTAGTTATATTCTTCTGGCACAATCATTATTATTCCTTTTACATTCTAAATTACATTTCTCATTATTATATTACATCAGATAAACTCATTTTGTTTTTTGGTTTTGATGATTTTTATTAGGTTGAATCAGTGTTATTATTTTTTTTTCTTTCATATTAGTTTAAAGCAATTTCTTCTAAATTGTATAGTAAGGTGTTCTTACTTATTTTTCGAATTTGGTTTTTTTTTTTTATCTTCAAAATTCTCTTTCTTATATACCTCATAAATTGTTTTCTTAGATACTTGTTTGTAAGTTGAGCTTACTTCATTTTTTGAATTTTGGGGTATTTACCCTCTTTATTTTAAATTATACTGTTTCTGAATAATTATTGAGTAAGTTGTTCTTACAGTTTCTTTAGAATTTTGGGTTTTTTATTAAATCATCTTGTCTATATAAAGTTTATCTACATTTTTTTTTCATATTTTTTCTGTCCTAGTTATCATTGTTGTATTTATTTCGTTATCAACCATTTCATAGTATCGCTTAATTGAGGATTGGTTGTATGTACCCTTCTTCTTTAGTGTATGGGGATCCAATATTTCGTAAGTATTATTTCCATTATCTTTGCTTATAGTATACGGTCCAGTGTACAATAGTAACAACTTCTTAGCGATGCCTTCCATTGTGCTGGGCAATTCTTGATTCTTCAACAGTATCTTGTCTCCCACTAAGTATCGCTCCGGTTTTGGTTGGAATTGCTGATATTTTCTTCTCGTTCTCTCGGTTCGTTCTAGTATATTCTCATAAAATCTTACACTGTTAAATTTATATTCATCCCCGCTAGGGAATTGTATTAATTCCGCTATCTCTCTGGGTGGTGGTCTCTGGAACATTGCTGTATAGGGGGTCATTTCGATAAATTGATGGTGTGATAAGTTTATGAAATCTTCTGCAGCTGGTAGGTACTCGGCCCACTTTCTCTGTTGGTTAAAGCAATACGTGCGTAGGATCCTCCCTACTTCCCTTAATACTCGTTCGGCCGGGTTGCTGCTCGGGTGGTATACAGATGTTTTATACGTCTTGATTCCCTTCTCCCGTAGAGTGTCTTTCCACCTGCTCCCCTTAAATTGTGTTCCGTGGTCAGTAATAATGGATTTCGGAGCTCCTACCTCACTGATATAATTTTGACAAATAATGTTTAATATCTTTTGTGTCGTCGCCCGGTTGATCGGGTATAGTTTCGTGAATCTGGTATAATGGTCGAATAGGATTATAAAATATTTATACTGGTGCCTCCCTCCACTTCGCGGGAATGGGCCGCAAATATCGACAAATACTTTTTTCAATCTATCTGATGATGTGATTGGCATCATTGTGCCTTCTTTATTATGATTGTTAACTTTTACGAGCTGGCATATGTGGCAATGTTTAATCTGGTTTCGCACCTTTCTGTTGGCATCCCTGATGTATACGTGTTCCTGGAGTGCTTTGACTACCTTCAATGCCCCCATGTGGCCATACCTGACATGGTAACCCATTATGAGGTCCTTTTCTATAGTTTGTGGTATAACAATTTTCCATGTGTTAAGTTTGTAATGTGTCTTAATGAATAGTATTTGTTGGTGTTCGCAGTAGAATTGTGTTATGCGGTCGTCTTGTTCTCCAAGCCTGTCAAAAATTTTGCTCAATCTGGGGTCCTGTTTCTGCCGTTGTTCGAGTCCTGTTATTATATTAGCCAGATCAGATCTATTACTGATGATATGGTATAGTTTGATTATGGTTTCTTTTTCCCCCTCAAACCCTGATATTGATTCGTGATAATGTATCTGCAATGACGTTCCCTTTTCCAGGAATGTATTCCCAATTTAGGTTATACTCTTGTAGTGTCAGGCTCCACCTGGTCAATCTTCCATGATTCAACTTACAACTTTTTAAAAATGAAATTGACTTGTGATCAGTTCTGACGGTCGTCTTGTATCCTAAAATGTAGGTCCTGAACTTGTTACAGGAAAATACAACACTCAAGAGCTCTTTCTCTGTTACATTATAGTTTTTTTCACAACTATTCAGGACTCGACTAGCGAAACTGATCACTTGATGATTTCCTTCATCATCCTCCTGATAAAGAACAGATCCCAAACTGACATCACTGGCGTCACAATTCATAAAAAATTGTTTATTGAAATTGGGGTGGTGCAACATCACTGACTCCAAAAATTTAGTTTTAATTAGTTCAAGCGTGGCATCTTGCTCTTCTCCCCACGTCCACTTGTCCTTGGATGATAATTGGCGTACAAATCTTGATGTTAGTTCCGAATAATGTTCTTGAAATTTACGATAATAATTACATATGCCGAGGAACGATTGGAGCTGCTTCCTGTTCCTTGGTTTTGGGAATTTTTGAATTGACTCAATTTTTTCTTGGGATGGGGTGATCCCCTGCTCCGACAAGTTAAACCCTAAAAATTTCACTTCATTCGCTATCAACTTGGATTTCTCCAGCTTCAATGTAATATGGTTCTCTGACAGCCTTTCTAACACTTGCTCTACTCGTTGGCAATGGTCATTCCAATTGGTCGAAGTTATCAAAATATCGTCCACATAGACTGTTGTATACTGGAGTGTTTCCTGTCCGAGGATTTGGTCCATGATTTTTACAAAGACGGCTACTGAATTAACCAGTCCAAATGGCAACCGTTTAAACTGATAATTACGGCCTTCGAAAATGAATGCCATGTATTTGCGGCTCTCTGGATGGAGTTCGACTTGCCAATATCCACAGACGGTATCCCACGTGCTGATGTACTTGATCCCATGAAACTTTTTAAGTATTTCCTCGATTTCCCCCGGGGATGTTCGGTCATTCACTATTACTTTATTGATTTCCCTTGCGTCTAAGCAAATTCTTACTTGGCCACTTTTCTTTGGGACAGCGAGGATAGGGCTGGTATACGGGGAGTAACTGGGTTCAATGATGTCCTCGTCTATTAATCTATCAATTTCTGCCCTCACAGCTTCCTTCAGTGAGTAAGCGACTGGGTATGATTTTTTGTTGAAATTTACGGGTTCTCGAAACTCTATTTTGCACTGGTAACCTCTTACCTTGCCTGGTATATTTGAAAATACATGGCGATATCTATTGTACACTTCAATTAACTGTTCCCTTTGCACGTCAGTTATTCCACATTTAAAATTACGGATCTCGTTAATTTTGTCATGCCACAATTGCTCATCGTCCAACTCGTAAAAGATATTATTACTTTGTGATTGTTCTTGTTGATCTAAATTTCTTTGTATATGATATGTTACTCGGGTTGGGGTCGTGCTGTCGCTGTTAACTAAGTCAGCCGTCCATTCTGTTTGATTGATTTTTAACAATAATTTTGACCTGTTCATGTCAATGATAGCTGAGTATTGTTTCAGCATGTCACAACCGATTAACATGTTAAATGGTAAGCCACTGGCTACTAGAAAAGTCATTGGGATTGTTTTATTGTTACTCGTTAATTCCAACCTTGCTTGTTTCCGGACCGTCCTATTTTGGCGTCCCGTCGCTCCTATCAGTACAATGTTGCTTATTGGTAACATAAGTATGTGCTTCTTCCCTTCTTCAAGTATTTTGTTTAGTTCTATCACGTCGATTAGTGACACGTTAGCCCCAGTGTCTATCATAATTTTGGTTTGTACACTGTTGATCTCTGCCGTTATGTAAATTATTTCGTTACTGTTTTTTCTTGGATTTCCGTCTTCTTCTTCCAACAACTCGTCCCTTAAATTTTTCAAGTAGTTACTACAAATTATTGTGATACACTTATTATTTTTACTGTGATTTCTTATGTCTTTAAACCCGATAGAGTGGTTCAGTGAGGGTCCTGCTGGTGTTTTCACTGCCGTGTGGGGTTTAAAATCGGCTCGGATTCTTCGTCTCCTCTGTCGGTTTGGTTCGTTTGATTTATTTCATTTTCCGTTGACCTGGGTTCCGGCCGTTGACGGTCTTCTTCGTAATTAATCCGACGGTAGTCCTCCTGACTCCGACTTCTGCCTCCATTAGTTCTAGTATCTCTTCTATCGTTATTATTATACTGGTTCCAGTCGGTGTCCCTATTAAAACTCCGACGTCCTTGGTAGTATGTCCTCCCGTTATAGTTATCGTACGACCCCACATAATTAACTCTCCTGTAGTTTTGGTTTTGGTTGTTCGGGTTACGGCTACTGTTATCATAATTTCGGTTGTTTGTGTTCTGATTCTGGTAACTTGGGTTATACGACCGGTTATATTGGTTTTTCGGAATACTCTGTCTATTCCCGTAATTGTTTCCGTTGTTTCTTGGGCTGTTGTTGTTATTTTGCCGTTGGTACGCCTCATTACCATAATTACCTGGCCTGCCATTATAGTTCGTCCGGTTATTCGTCTCATGACTGTTATGGTTATTGTTTCTATTGTTGTAGTCTGGGAAATCCCTGCTCCCGTACCGGTCGTTTCTCTGCCGACTCCTTCGATAATGTACCTCACGCTCGTGCTCTTCCAATAGCGTCGACATGGCCTGTATAGTTTTTATCTGTCCACCCGATCGTGCTATTGATATACCGTTATCATAGTGGTATGCTAACCTGGTGACGAGAATTTCCTCCGGGATTTTTGGTTCAAGGTGTCTTGCCAAACATACTTTTCCCAGGAAGTAGGCGGTAAGTGTTGTTCCCCTGCTGGCGTCATACCTTCCATAGCTGATGCTCTCCCTTACTACGTTCTGGGTGGCGTCTGACCAGTACCTGGCTTTAAAAGCTATTTTAAATTCTTCGTAGCTTCGTATGTCGTGCCTGGTGGCTGTCCACCAGTTATCATAAGTTTCTTTGAAATGTTCGTCTAAGTAACGACGAATTATTGGCCACCTGTTTTCACCAGTTCTCATTATTTGTTCGCCGACCCATTCCAAGAATTCCATTGGGTTTCTCCTGTATGACTTAAAGTTGATGGTCTCCCGGTCGTCTATATGTTGTGTATATGGAACAGTGATCGATCGGTTGTCGACTGACCGTTGTAGGTTCTCGATTCTATCCTGGTTACGTTGTCCTTGCTCCTGTACTTCGTTCATGACCGTATCTGAATTTCGATGCTGGTTTCCGCAATCTGCTCGTATTGATTCCACTTGAATCCGGTTTGTTTTCTTCTTCTATATGGCCTATCTTGACCTCTAGTTCAGCTCTATTTCGTGTAATAGCTTCATCGGTCACTCTCAGTTTTCTATTTGTTTCAGCTATCTGCTGTTTTCTTTCGCCGTCATTCTTACCTACCTTCTGGCTGATTGCCTCACTAGCGTCCTCGATTTTCTTATTGAGAGCTTGTCTTAATACTTCATTCTGTTTATCAACATTTTCCCTTATTTCCTTGTTAGAATGCTCAATTCTCTCATCGATTCGTATAAGATTATCCTCATTGATTTTCTCAAGAACTGCCTTCATTCGTTTATTGTTTTCCTCAAGTTTTTCGTTCATTAGTTTGTTATCGTCCTGAATCTGCTTCAACTTCTCGTCATTCCTGTCAAACTTTTCATTCATTTGCTTGATCAAATTCTCGCTCAAAATTTCGTTTTGTTTTCTTGAGTTTTCATTAATACTGTCTATTTTATTTTCCAGCTTTTCTGAATTTTCATATATACTGTCTATCTTTTCATTGATTTGTCTGAAATCGGCCTTCAATTGTTCATTATTTTCATTTATGGTTTGCCTTAAAAGTTCACTAGTACTTTCCTTAATACTGTCTTTTAATTCTTCCTTCTGTTTCTTGGAATCTTCTTTAATTAATTCCCATAATTTTTGTAAATCTAGGCCTCCTCTGGCTTCCTCCTTATCGCCCGCCTGTTGTTCCATTTCAATATCTGTACCTGCCTCTGTTTCTTCTTCTGTTTCTTGTTCCTTCTCCATTCTTTTCGTAACACCTCTCGTATGCATTCCTGTGCCTCTAATGGTTGCCTGCTCAAGTTAAGTAACAAATAATATGATTTTTTACTTAACTAAAGCCCACTCGTTGAGCGCCAATTTGTAAAGAAATGGGTTTTATTCTTTTCGTTGTTGGTTATTTTATTTAGTTATATGAAGATGTGTGGAAGTCCCACTGTTGTAAACCAATTTAGTAAAGAACTACTTGTTAATTATGTGAGGACGTATGTTATATTATATGCTGCACGCTGGAAACGTCAAATTGTAAAGAAATCTTCTCTATGGGTGTAATCAGTTATAAGAGACTCCTGTGTAACAAACGCCAAGTAATACGTTGCAGGTGGTAATTCGTAACAATTAAAATGCTGTTACCTGGTTTAATTAATATGTTATTAATTAATATATCTTTCGGTTGTGACCGGTGAAACCCTCAGAACATAGATTATTAAGCCAACAAAATTATAATTATGTTCCTGAATTTATAATTGTATTATTCTATAGACTCAACTTAGTTTTCAGTGGTTGTGTAATATTAGCAATATGTATGGAGTATTAACTGAATGTAAGGGGTATTTGTGTCAACCCTAGTCACTCGATGGTAGAAAATTTCATTCAAATTTAGTATTAAACACCAGTTAGTTCAGCAATCTCCCGTCCCACCAGCTGCAAACTTTAAGCGCTGTTACTAGAAATAAGCGTACTTATAGGTTAGTTATTCGGGGTGTTTGTATCAATCTGTTTATAAATTATTCCACCCACTACATATAGTATTTACTCTGCAATAACTTAAACGTTATCTCATACAATAAATGTACTTTATTTATTTTCTCTATTAATTAACAGGTTACGTTGTCTCAAAAAACAATAATACGATCCAATCGATCATCCAGACATATATCGATTATTAATTACTCAAATTCTAAAAACATATACACTTGAAAATAATAACAAATAATTCTTATCCCAGGGTTCATAAAGTTCTTTGAACCATTAGTAAGGCCAGGTAAAATGCATAAGTAAGGTTGTTCAATTTACAAAAAATAAAATTATTTACTTTAAATACAATGAAATGAAAATAAGTTGTTTTTTTACCAAACCGACGAAAATTTCGTCTGGCGGTGGATGTTTTGTCAACAGTGGCCAAAATGCGGCTTATCTCGTCTTCATCCAGTGAAACTGCTCTGGTGTTCAATAAAATTGATGGTGGTGTGTACTGGTAAACCCTCAGGAAATCTTCTGGCTTCTATTCTTCTTTTACGATCTTCACAATTCTTGGTCCCAGTGAACTGGAATTAGGATCTCAGCTTCTGCTGCCAATGAAGGTTATTTCGCCAAACTGAGTCTTCTGGTATTTCCAATAATTCCGTTAATTCAGGCTTTAATTCTTTACTGGTCTTCGATTTATAGCATGAATTGGTTTAATACCGAATTCAGCGGAATTATTTAGTGAATGAGGTGAGAGGCTTTCAATTCTTTTTTACTGTATTCATTTACAATTTGGATGGTTATTTAATTTGTATTATTCATTAGCATTAAAGTATAATTGTTTTACAAAAAGGGTTTTTCAATTTGGATACATATTTCCTTTAGATTTATTAATATTTTTTAAATATATCGGTCCATCTCAACCTAATAGCTTGTAACAATCAGAACGAATTAATTCAAAATCAACAACTTCTGCAATTCAGTTGCCTTAACAACCACGTTTTCTATATATCCTTGAGCCGGCATTATAGAATATTACTACTCCTTTCCAATAAAATACTCCATGCTTGGATTAATATTGAATCACATAAAATTCTCCCCTAACCTTCCTTACTAAACAGTAAATGTTTTACCAGATTTTCGTTGGACTGGGTTTACTAAAAAGGTATTAATTTCCTTTCACTAATATGGAATTTAGGCCTATAGATTCACTTACAACCATTATAACATTATTTGGTTTTTTAACTTAATTTTCTTTTTTACCTGACCTACTGTACAATTAATTATTGGTTACATGGTCAATTACATGAATTTTAATTTATTGGTGGTTATTTTTTATATTAATTAACTGGTTCTGGAACCCTTTATTAATTTATGATATAATTGTCCTAACTACTTGTTAGACTTGAAACAATGGTCACACTCCTGATCCAGTTTATAAACATTAATTAAAACAACAGTATTTTTCAACTTTATACAATACTGAGAACTTAGTACAGTGCCTAACATTGGTAACTATACTGGGTTGTACAAAGACAAATCTAATATAAATATAAACATAATTATTGATGAAGTATTATTATCAAACAACATCATTTCATTTTTAGCATATTCAACGTACAACATAAATACTCTGTAGACCTTAACATGTCACAGTACAAAAACAAACATTTCATTACATTCAATCATTCATTGGTCTGGCTCTTTTACATTTAACATTAGTCATTGCCTCCTTTTGACTTGAGGTACTTCTCAAGCACATGAACTATTGAACAACCTTAAATCAGGGTATGGTCCTTGACCATATTTCATTCAATTTTTTATGTAACGTTGGGGAACCTCAACTATGTTACGTTACAATATTAATGCCAATTAATAATAATCATGACTCCACATTAATAACAATGTTCAAACATAAATTAAGAAAGCAAATCTGAAGCCACATAAAGAAAACTTTGTTCAATAAAAAGGTAAAACAATGAATATGAATCTACACTTCTGTATCTAATAAAACGGTAAGCATGTTGGTGTAAACTGAACTGGCACTGGATTAAGGGTTAAGGGTACTACAACGTTGACGGATGAAGGAAGTTATTCCATGGATAATGATAATTTATTTTCTACAGTTGAGAATCATAATTATGCTTTTAAATAAACAGTACATACCACACAACCTTATAGAACAGAAAATTATATAGATGTGTATCTCATATAAAATAATTTAGAAATGTCACAAACACCACGAAAAAAAAATTATTGTCGTCAAATTCCTAAGTACAGTTTGGTCAGTAAAAACAATGTGTTCCATAAGTCCCCAATATAAGAATATAATGTGCTCACTGTAAAACTGATTGGACAGACACAAACCACATTAAATCCACTAACTGTGGATTTATGGATTGTACCGGGTCCGAGCAGCAAAACATGACGGTTTTCTAAGTAAAATTATGACTAGAATAAATGGTTTGTAAACAATATTTTATTTTAGAATTAAAGTACATCTCAAAGCATTTTACTTACATCAATTAATTTTTTGAAAATCACATTGTTTAGATGGTGTCCCTCATGTTCAACACTTCTTGGTGCCGTAACAGTAAACCGCACATTACATGCCGCAGAACTTCTAGAGAGATTGCCGCCACTTCTGTCTGAATATTCTGCTTCAAATCCACCATTGTCCTCGGCCGGTCCTGGTACACCCTACTCTTGAGATACTCCCACAGAAAGTAATCACAAGCTTTGAGGTCGGGTGATCTTGGAGGCCACTAAATGTCCCCTCGGTGTGAGATCACTTGGGCTCTAAACATCTCTCTCAATTTATTCATGGAAGTCCTTGCAGTGTAAGCAGTTGCCCCATCCTGCTTGAACCATGTCGTTTCCAATGCAATACCACATTGCCTCAACTCTGGTGCAAGAAATGTTATAAGCATGTGAACGTAATGTTATGAATTTACAATCACTATATTTACCTCTTCGTCTTCAAAGAATTCGGGGCCAATTATCCCGGAAGACGTTAAGCCACCCCACACAACAACTGTCTCACTGTGTAACGGTCATTCAAACAGCTCTTAAAGATTCCGCTGTTCATTCACAATATTCAGAAGTTCATGCCAACAATGCATGCGAATTGTCTTTTCCTGGGCACCCATTTTTTGCACTATAACAAGTTTGTAGGGATGAGAGTTGAATTCCAAATGCAAAATTCTGCGTACAGAGCATTCAGAGATCCTTAGGGCACTTGTGTGTTTTAATGCCGATCGCCGAGGACTGCTAAGAACACCATGATGCATGTGTTCAACATTCTCCGGGGTTCGAACAGTACGCAGTTTCCTGGTGGTCTCTTCTTTATGGCAAAAGCCGTTTTCCAAATATTTTCTACCCACAACAGTGTGGTATGGTAAGCTCTCTGTGTAACAATCACTGATTCATTGTTTTTAAAAACCTATAAATGCGCAATGTTTTGCTGACCAACGCTCCATGGTGACTGAAATGCTTTGAGCTGTCAAACACATGAGCACAAGGTCGATCACAGTGCTCCATGCTAAACTCCACAGAACTACTTCAAAAATTGTCAGGTTTAACTGTCAGACCCTGTATATAACTGGTACTATTAGAAAACTGTCAGTCCCATCATGGTAAATGTCTCCTTGCAATGTTTTATTAGTTGTAATGATTTCACAGTATGATTCCATCATAATAAAAAAAATGCTGATCAAATAAATAAAATAATCTACAAGAAATATCAGCAAACTCCCTCGGCCATTATGGTTAATTGTATTATAGCACTTCTGTATTACCTAATACATCCTTTTTGTTTAAAGGATGGCTATGATGGATTATAGATATTAGAATCTAAATAGTGGACTTTTGACAGCACAGAAAAATTATAAGGAGTGACTTTATGGCCACCCACACAATTGGCTACTGTCTTCAGGCTAATTATAAACTAATATACAATGAATATCAATAATAAATAATAATCTATCAATGAGTGAAAAAGTCTAAAACATAACAAATGTTTCACATAGTATATTATTAAAAGACTAAATAATACAAACATATACTTACTAGAAAAAACACACAACACTCATAAAACAACAGAGACACAACACACAGGCACACTACCAAGGCAAATCCAAGAAATGTTTGTCCAGTTCTAATTGTTTTTTTTTTTTTTTTGGATTGCCTTATACAAAACTTCAAGCTAACACTACTTACTGATTGTATGGCCTGATGGTAAAAATTCACAGTAGAGTATGCCAGTGTAACAAAAGAAAACAGTAAGGTAAATCTTGACATCGATTGAACTTGGTGTGCTTTTTTGGTCTTGACTCTTCAGGAAGTTTATATGGGGACAAGTGAGCATTTTTTTTATGCCATAGCCATACGCCCATCTTTCTTCACTTGTGACACATTTGTGTTATTCTGGGATATCAGGAATGTCAGCCACACATTTGCTCACTAATGTTTATGTGATGTTGCTCTTGCTGACAATTTAACAACTCTGAAACAAACTTGCTACTGATTTCAAGCCAATCTTCCTCAGAATTACTTTGCATGACCTGTAGGAGATCCACACGAGTCTCTCTTGTAGCCCTTTGGCAGTTACTAAGCATGATATCCTTAATTTTTTCCAAATTTTCATTAGAGGTTGATGTATTTTGAAGTTCAGTTATTTTCATATGTTTAATATATTGTTACGAGAAGCCTACCAAACAACCCAGAACAGTCTCCTCTCCTCTTGTCCAGTATGGCAGCTGTGTGTCATTCAACTACGTGATTCTAGTGAGTTCAAAGAACACTTGAGATACTACGCATTAAGCCGCCAGCATCGTGCAGTAAGGAGGCAAAGCTGTACTGCACCTCTCCGGGGCCTATATAAAGCCATAGCAGGCGGATTGTCAAGTTAGTTACGTGAGCGTTTTAGCTAGTGCGGATTGAGTGTGTCGAAGTGAAGTAGTATTGTGTTAATAATTGTGTGACATTAATAGACATTGTTATTGCGTGTGGACAAATCTAACTGGAAATATTGTACAAGTTAATTACGAACTGTTTAACTGTGGAAATTAAAGCTGGTCGAGTAGTGACTTAATTGGTGTCTTGTATTTTGTTTCCACTGTACCTACGACGATCAAGTAGACCGTCGTAGCAGTGGTGTCAGAACTGGGATAGAACGGTTAACAGTGGAAACATAGGACACTTCGTAGAAGAGTGGTGTTAGTGGTAGTTGAAAAAAAAGAAGAATGGATACCAGTCAAATGATAGAATCATTCAAAGCAATGCTACTGCAGATTGAGGAATGACACCGCCAGGAGGCAGAAGAAAGATGCCAACAAGAAGCGGCAGAAGTACAAAAACGACATGATGAGAAACGCGGACAGGAAAGAGAATCGGCAGAGGAATGACAGAAAGCACTAATGGAAGAACGGTTAAAAGAAAAACGTAAGCGTGAAAATGAAACACCAGAGAGACAACAAAAAGAAGAATTTAGTTGTCAATCAGACGAAGTTAAGGGATTCGTACAAGAGGATACCACTGCAAAATTCGTCCTGTTACGAGATGAGCTGAAGAAACAAGTTGACAGAATATCTGAAATAGAAAATTCCGTGTCAACTATGAAAACAAATATTTCAAGATCAGAAGTTTCTGTTGCAAATTCAATAAAACAAATTAAAAAGGAATTCAAACATTTAGCAAAGGAAATAGTTGATAAAGAAAGACCATTAATAAAGGCTGATGAAGATTCAAAATATCAGAGAAATCAAACTGTAGTAGGGCCAGTTTTCGCAAAGGCCCCAACGTTTGATGGAAGTACTCATTGGGCAACTTATATTCGCCAATTTGAAGCTGCCGCTCGCTTAAATAAATGGTGGAAGAAGAGAAAGGACTTTTACTAATTCTTGCTTTAAAAGGGCCTCCCACAGAACTAATACAGAAAGTGCCATCTGACAGTCAGAACGTCTATGCCAAATTAACTAAAGCTCTGGAATTATGGTACGGTGACCAGCATTTGTGCGAAGTGTACCGTGAACAACTTAAAGCGAGGCGACAGCATTCAGGGGAGAGCCTTCAAGAGTTAGAAGCGAATGTCGACCGACTGATGAGATTGGCTTATCCTGAAGAATTGAAGGACTTCTGGAAGTGGATTTCTCTCATTATATTTATTGACAGTACCAGAGATAGTTACAACAGGTGTTAAGAATGGCATGGCATGATAATAAATCAGAAGCTCTTGTTCATGCTCTTCATTTTGAAGCTGCCAAGTGGCGACCTACATTAATCAAAGTATGCCAGTACGTTGTAGCCAAACGGATCCAATACCACAGTATCATCATAGTGGACGGCATAAAGAGACGATTCCAAAACAACAGTTTAAGAAGTCAGCAGCGCCACAACGATCTTTCGAACCAAAGGATAAAGACAGAAGACCAAAGTGTTATAACTGTGGTAAACGTGGTCATCTACAGGTAGACTGTTGGGAGAAGAAGATACCGAGAGAAGAGAGTGATCACACTAATTGGAGAAGTAAAGCCCCAGAACAGCACACAGTTTCCACGCTACATAAGACTAGTGGACACCTGATTGCTACTGGATTTGCGGAAGGTAAACAAACATCATTTACAGTTGACATGAGCGCTACAGTGTCTATTGTGTGCCCTGACTTAGTCAGCAACCGCCAGGCTCTAATTAACTCTTGTACAATACAGACTGTGACTGGAAGTCCCATCAATGTGTTAGGAAAGATAGACGTACGTGTATGCCTGGGTCTTCTCAAGTTTAACCACCAAATGCTCATTGCAGACATTGTCGATGAAGTGATTCTTGGCACGGACATTATGAATGCCTACGGATTCGTTGTGGACTTAAGACAGAATGTCCTGAGGGTTGGCCAAGAGAAGATAAATCTTTGCATGACTAAAATGACAAGGTCTACCAACCATTCAATTAAGCAAGTGGCACTGGCTGAAGAAGAAGTCAACAAGTCTGGTCAAGAGGAACCTTTCCTATTCCAGGCAGAAATGGAAGAAGAAATAGCAGAGGAAGTACAAATACGTGAAACGGCAAAAGGACTGACTGGAAATACAACTACGGGTGTCAAGGAAAACCCCTTGTTTGTTCGTGAGTTAATAGAAGCGCCCGGGAGAAAAGTTGCTGAAGATGAAGTCACACATGAGGTTGTTGATGAGAACCAAACAGACTTGGATCAGCCAGTGGTGTTTAGATCATCAATACATGATGCAACGGGAGTGATTTAAACTAGCGGTTGCGCAGAAGACTCGTATTCCTGGGAACTTGATGTTCGGATCACACGAGACTGAATTCGAAGAACAAGCAAGGACATCTACCTAGATCGCCTGGCCAAGTATTACTTCTGAGACGGTTTGCCAGTTCGGGATGAACGGGCTTAAGGAGGGGGAAGTGTTATGAGAAGCCTACCAAACAACCCAGAACATTCTCCACTCCCAGTGGCGGATTACCGGGCCCGACGGGCCCAGGCCCAGGGGCCGCAGGGCCAATTTTTTTTCTAATGAGAAAAACTGTAAGTCAAACACACAGTTTACTACCACCAATAATTAATTAACAGTGCAAGGCAGTGACTAATATCAGGTTGATAGTCCTAGAGGTTACTAGATCAGGATATGTCCCTGGGTAGACAGCCCGTCATATCAGTCAGTTGACAGTCGACACTGGCGCGTCATCGCGTTAGTCGTGGCAGTGACGAGTCACACTCTCCCCTTCCCCTTCTAACTTACAGCCAGTAGACCGGCGGCGGAACAGTAAACAACAATGCACCTGTCAGTTTTGAGGTTATTTTAAGTTGGAAAGATCTGAATACGTTGTAAAAGCTCTGTAGATGATACACTTTGTGTTAACTGTTTTTATTATTTAGTGGAGTCATTTGAAAGCCATTTATTTATGTTCAGATATTTGTATTGTTTAGCCTGGTTTGTTTTCTGTGTCAGTGTGTGTGTGTGTGTGTGTGTGTGTGTGTGTGTGTGTGTGTGTGTGTGTGTGTGTGTGTGTGTGTGTGTGTGTGTGTGTGTGTGTGTGTGTGTGTGTGTGTGTGTGTGTGTGTGTGTGTTGTTTTGTGTGAACATCTTCATGTCTTCATTGAAAATGAGTCAGAATTTGCACACTGCAAGTGGAGCTTATAAATGCAAGTTGAAAAAAGCTAAAGATGACGCTCATTCAAAATTATTACTCAAAACTGCTCAGTTGGACAAGTTTTTGAAAGCTTCAACAGTTTCACAAAGTACTGGTTCAAATTCTACCGATTCTGATAAGTTTACGGATCCTGCCCCAACTAATTTAACAAGAGATTCTGATTCTGATCAAAAACAAAATCCAAATTATTGTGAAGTAAATAATGAACTTGTAAATGCAGCAGATTTTAACGTAGGTCTGCAACAACGGCCATGTTGTACCAAAGTAAATATTGACTTTAATAGTGTAAATACTGTTTTATATGAAAGTGGTGAAGTTAATGATCCAGAAGCAGCAGATACTGATCTCAACATTCAATGCTTAGATTCAGATAATTCAAAAGTTAACTGTAACGTGCAAAACGAAATTGTTAAAGTTCATTTAATGGACCCAAATTTTTGGGAACCATTGACGAACAAGTTTAAAGATCATATAAAAATCTTCCAGTATAAAGATAGTATAAAAATCTTCCACAACACTTTTCAAAAATAACTGATTGTGATTGTGATTTTTCAAAATCTAGGCGTATTTATCCTGATAAGACAAGGTATGCTAACAAGAGTATGTTGTTTACTCGTTTGCAAAATGGACAGTTGAAGAAAAGAGAATGGCTGATGTATTCTAATTCAAAGGGATCTTTTTATTGTGTTCCGTGCAAACTTTTCTATTCAGACGAGACTGAAAATTCTTTCATTCATGGCTTTAACGACTGGAAACATATTTCCAGGTTGTCACAGCATGAGAGGAGTTCTGAGCATAGAATTAACACACAATCCTACGTCATCAGAGGCAATTTACTCGGTAAGATTGACTCTGCTCTTCATCAACAGTACTTAAAAGAAGTACACTATTGGCAGAAAGTTTTGATTCGTGTATTACATGTTATTAAATTTCTTGGTGCTCGCGGGCTAGCCTTTCGAGGCTCAGAAAAGCATGAAGTTTTCGGATCTCGGACAAATGGCAATTTTCTATGAATTCTAGAATTGCTAGCCTAATACGATGATTTTTAAAAACTTCACATTCAAAATTATGGCAATCCTGGTCAAGGAAAGGTAGGTTATCTCTCAAAGACTATCTGTAATGAGTTTATAGAAATAATGTACAATAAAATAGTTTCAATACTTGTTGAGGAGTTAAAATCAAGCAAATACTATTCCATTACTGTAGATTCAACACCTGATATTTCTCATCATGACCAATTGACTTTGATTGTTCACTATATCTTAAATAATGCCTGCCTAATGGAAAGATTTATTAAATTTATCAGAATGGAAAACCACACGAGTGCTCAAATGAAAGAATTAATTTTGAACACACTTTCATTACTAGATATTTCTATAAACGATATGAGAGGCCAGTCATATGATAATGCATCGAATATGTCGGGGCAATATGAAGGACTTCAATCCCGAATTAAGAGTCACAATCCTCTGGCAGAATTCATTCCTTGTTCGGCCCACTCCTTAAATCTGGTAGGGACCCACGCAGCTAACTGCTGCCTTCAAGCAACCAAGCTTTTTATGTTCATACAAGAACTGAATGTGTTTTTTAGCGCGTCAACTGCAAGGTGGACTTTACTTGAAAACATAATAAAAGACAGTAAAATCAAGAAAAAACTGTTGCCTAGAAGGCTAAATACGACCAGGTGGTCAGCTAAATGGCATGCTTCAAGGGCTTTACTCCTTCATTATTGGGAGTTTCATAAAGCACTTCAAGTCATCTCTGGAAACCCCCAAGAAAAACCAGAAAACAGAGCTACAGCTGAGGGATTATGTGCAGTATTTACTAGGATAGAAACAGCAATATTACTTGTTTTATGGAATTAAATTCTTGAATGCTTTAATGCTGCAAGTAAAACATTGCAAAGCACTAACACTGACTTAGGAGTCATTTGGAATATTTACAAATCTCTCAAAGATTATGTGCAGGCTTTACGAGAACGATTCAATTATTATGAGATGAAAGGTATGAAACTGTGTAAGTCAGAGACTGCTGACTATGTTTTAGATTTCAAGAGGAGAAGAAAGAAAAAACAATTTTCTGATGATGAGAACAATGATGAAGATACCTCCAAAATGGACTTGGATGATGTGGCAGGCAGACAAGACATGATTATTAATACATTTTATGTTATAATCGACACAATTTTCAGTGAACTGGAAAACAGATCAAGAATTTACTTCAATCAGAACAAAGTTTTTGGATTCATTTATAAATTGCTTACCTTGAAAGATGACGAAATTCGGGAAATCTTCTCTCTTAGTTCAGGAATGTCCTACAGACCTTTCTTCAGAACATATTGAAGAATTTGTACATTTTAAGGCATTTGTTGAGGCTCTCGACTTAAATGTAAAGGGCCATCATCTTCCTACTGAGTTTTTAAGATTTATACGAGAAAAGCAATTGACAACTCTTTCCCTAATGTTGAAACATCGTTGAGAATTTTGTTGTGCATGATGACCACAAATGCATCTGGTGAATGGTCCTTTAGCATTCTAAAAAGAGTTAAAAACTACCTGCATAATTCATCTACTGACTTAAGATTGTCAAGTTTAACAAGTTTTGTGGCAAATGCTGAACTGCTCAACGAAATTGATTTCAGTGACAATAAAAGATTTTTCTGCAATGAAAGCTCGCAAAGTTGATTTGTAGTTTGTTTATTAAATAGATTGTGTTCAGTCAGTATATAAAACTTCAGAAGGTTACTTAATTTAATATTTTTGTTTGTTTATATTTATATTAACTTTTGCAATGTGTTTTTGATTTTTTATGTGATCGTTTATATATGAATGAAATTGAGTTGTTTTGTTTTACTGGGAAATAAATATTCTTAAAAAAATAGCGGTTATCTTTTCTGTCCCAAAAATTGCTGTAAAAAAGTTTTTAAGTTGTAAAAACCTTTGCCTTATAGCAAATATTAACGAATAATGATTATTTAGGATTAGGGTGGATATTAGCCCATAGAAGATTTAAATCTTATCACAGATATCTCCATTTCCTTGAATGAGGCCTGTTTTGTAATGGTTGTAGTTGTATTGTGTTAATAATTGAGTGACATTAATAGACACTGTTATTGCGTGTGGACAAATCTAACTGGAAATATTGTATGTGTTAATTACAAACTGTTTAACTGCGAAAATTAAAGCTGGTGATTAGTAATTTAATTGGTGTCTTATATTTTGTTTCCACTGTACCTACAATGATCAAGTAGACCGTCATAACAATATTCACAGCCCTCTTGATAACTTTTGTACCACTCATAAACCCTTAGTCCGGACACCATTTTCCAACATTTGCGTCACTCCACTGCACTTGATTTCATTTTTAACACAGAATTTGTACAATTTCTTATTCCATCATTTTGAAAAGTAATAGCTGAGCAGACCAAAATGAATTATCAATGTTTTTGATCCTAACACAAACTATTTGTACAATATGGCCAACACTGACACGTACATCATGGACAATGGTACCAATGTGAGAAAAAAAGATGTTCTTAATTTAAATCATACAGCATGTGAAATTGAAAATTCTCTTTATTTTTGTCGCACCACATAAATGTCTGTATAGATACACAGCATATTTAGAATACAAGGAGGAGAGCATTTTAAATATTTTCTAATTTTTAATAGACACTATAAAAATTCAGAGTTAAAATTTATTTCTGTCGTATAATGAAAATTAAAAAGACTGAGAAACACTAGAGGTATAATGTCAAAGGATAAGAATTAATGGAATACCTAGGATTCCTGGTGGCCAGCAAGGAACAGGGCAGGAAGATCGGAAGTATCGTGGTTGAGAAGGATGAGGTCTTATTGTGGTCCATGTGAATGGAGATTTTAAAATAACTGGACGCATATACGCTAATAATAAAAAAATAACATAAAACAAAAATTTAAGAGTTAGTAATAAACCATATTATACTAAATTAATGTTGGTTACAATAAATGGCTTATAATTATAGCTTTTATTGATGCAAGTATCAACAAATTTGAATTTGCAAAAACTTGATGTAAGCAGAGTTTTAAATAGATTCATTATATACATTACACTAGTTATATGATCACATTCAAATACATAAAATGAGATATGTTAAAGGTGGCAGCTTCAATTCAAATATAAAATAAATTACATAACAACATAATAATTGAAGTCATAAATACAAGTTTATTTTGTAAAACGTATATCATAAACTATGGACGCACTTATAGAAAACTAGCGTACGAAGAAATTCTGTTATTTTTATTATACCTCAGAGAGTTTAAAAAACTCATATTACTTTCCTATATCTGACTGAATTAGATAGTTCTATTTGTAATAATAAGAAACATACTCATTACAAAAATTTATTCAAAACTCCAAAATGGAAATTGAGTTTCAATAAATATTTAGTTATACTTCACGTTGGCTTACTCAAAAACTTTGAGACGCAAAGAATTTGTAAAATATTATGGGAAGAATCCTGAATTGCATATTTGTCCTGAGGAAAATTTGGAGCCCAACCTTCATGCTACCCCCCCTCCACCCCCCGCTCACCAATATCACCTAGTTACGCAGGTGCTTTCAGTTCCCTTCATTTTGTGTCAAGTAGAAACTGCTAAATACAGAAATATGCTTTAAAAGTCTCATGTTTCCTTAATTTTTGTGGAAACATTCAATTATATGACACAACTAATACGCATACAAAGTTCATTTGTACATATTTTTTGTACAATGTAATAGAAAAATTGTTTACAACCAGTAGGTTTAGTACATACAATAAAGCTACAATCAGGTACAGGATAAAAAATTTTGGCATACAAAGTGTCTGAATGTTTACATACAGTATATGATGAACAGACTGTGCGTTCATTTGAAACAATAGTTACACATTTCATTACCTGATATTGTACAGTAATAGCATACAGTATAATAATAGGATAAGATTTACTAGGAAAGTGAGAATGTGTGTGTTGATTCTTCTACATTTCCGTATATCTATATATCTATTTGCACATTTCCACAGACTATGAATATGTTATGCCACTACAGAACATTCTACGCGTTTCTCAGCTATTCCAGTGTAATCCGGCTATAATGTGTATGTGTACATATTCCTGCTACTTTGAGATGAACGACAATTACGTGATCACGTGTCACGTGTCCGTAGCCGAGACTGATACAGATTTCACCAGTCCGCGCACACTGTGTTCAAGGCAGCAAGCAATTACGCTCTAGTGTTATCTAGTAGCATTCTTGACGCGTAGTATGGAAACTCAGCGGGGTATAAATGCAAGCACTCAGCGACACTTAGTCAGTTTTAGTGGCGATTTATTCCAGTGGGGTTCGAAGTATTGTGGCGAAGTGTTACGTGTTTTATAATTGTGCAAGACTCTATTAATTGACATTATTATTGCGTGTGAACAATTTTATTTGATTTGTTATAAGAGACTACCTTGTTGATTACAAACTGTTTAATTGTGATAATTAAAGCAGGTGATTAGTGACTTTATTGGTGTCTTGTATTTTGTTTTCCATGATCAAGTGGACCGTTGTAACAGTGGGTCAGAAGTGCGACAGAACGTTAACAGTGAAAACAGTGGACACTTTGTACAAGACGAGAGTAATTTGTAATTAATCGCTAAACAATGGATGCCAGTCAGATGATGGAAGCTTTCCAAGCACTGCTGCGGCAGACATAGGCACAACAAAAATTAGAATGATAACAAGAGGCTGAAGACACAAAAGAAGAACACCGATGGGAAAGAGAAATGACAAGATGAGAAAGTGGAAGAGAGACAGAAAACCTTCCTACTGGAAACACAAGAACGACAGAAAGGATTACTGCTGGAAACAGATGAAAGACAAAAAGCACTTTTGCTCGAGTCTGTTAGTGCAGGACATGTTGACAGAGGAATAATCGAGCCTTCATCAAGTGCTTGGTCTTCTCCGGTAGTTCTGGTAGCAAAGGATTGTGAATTACGTTTCTGTGTAGACTACCAGAGGTTGAATGACGTGACAAAGAAAAATTGCTATCCATTACCTTACGTTGATGATACACTCGACACACTGTCTGGAGCACAGTGGTTTTCCACATTGCGTCAAAAGAGTGGATAGTGGCAAGTTAGTCTTCATCAAGAAGACAAGGAAAATACTGCTTTCTCAACCCCAAGTGATTTATTCCAATTTAGCCATTTGGACTCTGTAATGCATTGGCAACATTCGAAAGACTGATGGATCTGGTACTCCGAGGCCTGACATGGAAAACCTTAAGGAGGTTCTAACTAGAATCCACGGTGCCCAACTGAAGCTGAGCCCAAAATGTGAATTAAACAAGGAATTGGAAGTTATAAAACAGTACAACATGAACTAATCTCAGTGACCTCAAAATTAACGCAATATAACATATTTTCGGACAACTGTGATGAAAGTGCGGAGAGCAGCACATGGGCAGTAGTGACACCGTTTTAAATACGTAATTGTATCGCATTCAATTAATTACAAATATTTAATTTAAAAGAGCTCTTTATTATGGGGGAAAATAAAACTTAAATGTATAATGAATGAATGAGAGAGTGGACAAACTGGGTTGCTTTACAAAATAGATACAGTGGAAATCGTTTAACGCGAAAACGGTTACCACAAAATGTCGGTTAACACGAAATACCACTCGGGTACCGATCGCCGTTTGTTATGTACAGTGTATTATTTGTACGGTTAACACGAAAGGTTTACCTGAAAAATATCGGCTAACACGAAAAATTTTTGTTAAAAATAATTTTTTTTTGGCTGGCTTTTAAGTAACTGCATACAAAATAAAGCCACACAAGTACGCCCAAAAGCTTGTTTTCGATGTAACGGAATCCATTCTTCATCTCTAAAAGAGAAAGAGCAGGTAGTGACCATAGTTTGTTTTGTCTACCTGTTTTGTTTTGTCTTCATACCAAGTTCTATTTACAGTACGTACTGTATACAGTGTACCGTTGTTTACGAGAAACCATAGCCTCTCCTTCAGCACCAAATGTGTTGTTCATTGACTGCAAATAAACCGTTATCGCTTACACTAACTACCTACTCTATAGGGTGTGGTGAGTTCAGTTCAGTTGTATTCTGTGTGTGTACAGCGGTGGTAAAGTTTGCGGTACGGTACCGGGTACCGATAACATTTTATTGTAAAAAATTTACTCAGTTGTGAGGATTAACTGTTTACTTTTTTACTGTACAAACTTCTTAGTCTTTTACAGCCAGTTAAGTGACGTTAAGCGTGTGACGTGTACGTGTTAAGTGAAGTTACGCTTTCGTAAATTTCGTTTTTGCAGTCCGGAAGTAAAATGGAGAAGAAAGTGCGTAAACAAAGTGCCCTCTCTTTAGAAAAATTGTTGAACTCCTCCAAGCTGTTAATGAGGGTATTTGAACTAAAACAGAAATCGGTAAAACATTCGGTATACCAAACTCGAGGTTATCCACGATTATAAAAAATAGAGATAAAACTTTAGAACTGTATGAGTCGGGCAAGTTTGAACCAGGTAGAAAACGTTTCCGTAAGGCAAACCACGAAAACTTAGAGGCTGCTCTTCTTGTTTGGTTTAAGCAAGCAAGATCACAAGATGCTCCTATTTCTGGACCACTACTGATGGAGAAAGCAAACGTTTTTGCTGAACAGATGAACTTAAATTTCACTGCAAATCCTGGCTGGCTAGAAAGGTTTAAAAAACGAAATGGCATAACCTTTAAAAACATCTGTGGCGAATGAAGACAGGTCTCACAAGAAATGACATCATCGTGGTTGCAATCTACGCTGCCTGCAATTTTAAAAGACTATCCACGTAAGGATATTTTCAACGCCGATGAAACAGGACTATTTTTCCGTTGTATGCCCGATAAAACACTTTAATTCAAAGGGGAGCAGTGCTCTGGTGGTAAAAAGTCCAAAGAGAGAGTGACAGTGATGGTAGGTTGCAATGCTGATGGGTCAGAAAAACTTCTGTTACTTTTTATAGGAAAAAGTTTAAAGCCGCGCTGTTTTAAAAATGTTAAAAAGTTGCCAGTAGAATATAGAGCTAACAAACAAGCGTGGATGACGTCTAAAATTTTTACCGAATGGCTGGTTTCGTTAGAAAAACATTTCACTTCTCAGAAGAGGAAAATTGTGTTAATTATTGACAACTGTCCTGCCCACCCATGTGACCTAAAATTGATGGGAATTAAACTTGTTTTTCTACCACCGAACACGACTAGTGTCCTACAACCTTGTGATCAAGGTATTAATCAAAATTTAAAATTTCAGTACAGAAAGTTACTTCTGCGGAAATACTTGGCCACTATTGAGGGGAAAAAAGATTTCTGTGTAAATGTTCTGGATGCTTGTAACTTGTTAAGAACAGCGTGGAACCTCGTGACGCCTACAACAATTCAATATTGTTTCGCTCATGTTTGATTCATTTTGAATTCAGAAACTGAACAACCCGAAGAAAATTAAATTGATCCTACACTATCTGAAATGTTTAATCGTGTGTCATCTGTATTAAATGTTTCAATTTCTCTAAATGAGTACGTGACTGTCGACGAGAACGTAACTACGGCTCCCGTATTAACAGATACGATATCGTGGAAACAGTGCAAGTTGACAACTGTGAAGGTGATGATAGTGACGACGAACTTGACACGGAAAATGATAGTGAAAATGTTCCTACCGCTACCGATATGCTTTCGTTGCTGAGCCGTGTTCGTCGATATTTTGAAGCCAACTCGGAAGGTAAAATGTTTGAACACGTTGATAAATTAGAACAATTTGTTGAAAATAAAATAGTGCAAAATTGTGTGCAAAAGAAAATAACGGATTATTTTAAATAAAGATAAACACGAAAACTACGGTAAAGTTGAAAGACATACAGTAGTCTATAAGAAAACCTAAATCATAGGACTAAATTTAGAACAGCTAATAATAATTTTAAGAAAAATTAACAATAATAAACCATGAGGATAAATAAAAGGTTGTATTTGTTGCATTTTACTAGACAGTACAATAAATAATCTACAGTACACTATTTGTTCACTTCCTCATTTTGTTTCACTTTTTGTTCGCTTAACGCGAAAATCTGTTTACACGAAAAAAATAACTGGTCCCCGTCATTTCGTGTTAACCGATTTCCACTGTATTATCTAGTTAAATAAATAGGGTTAAATATATTTCAGAATCCGTTTTCAATGTAATTTAAGAGAAAGACGAAATTGTTGATGTGGGAGTTATTGTGGTAGTTGATGACAGAATAAGATGAAATAAAATAATGTGTTAAGTGAACGTATAAATATGTATTTGTTATTTGCATTTACCTGTTTTTCTCTGCTGAGTACACTAGACGACACCTGGTCCAAATACAGGTAGGTGACCCAATTTTAATATTTTTAATCATATTTTAATATATCAATATTTTAATTCCCTTGTACTATTTCAACGACGCCTGAAACAGGGACGAATTTTAAATATTTTAATTACCAATTCATTTGAACTATTTCAATGGCACCCAAATTTACAGGGACGTTGTAAATTAAAATTAAATTAAACTAATTTACAACCTGGTCGAAATGGCAGAGAAAAACAAGAGTGCAAATGTATGTGAGGGTGTAGAGGGGGAATTAATTTTAAGCGTTACACAAGACGATTTAATATCGACAAATATTAAGGAGAGCGTAGACGATACGACAAACGAGATAACGATTGAGACGGTAGACACTAAGAATAGCAAAAGCGATAATGTAGATATATTTAATCAATTAGCGTTGATTATGGAGGTAATGAATAAGAATAACGATAATTTAAACACGAGTTTAAATGAATTTAAAATTGAAATCAAATCAGAAATAAATGTCGTAAATAATAAGCTTGACAAACAAGACGAGAAAATGAAAGCAGAAAATAATAAGTTGAATATGAGTTTAGATGAGTTAAAGTCAGAAAATAATATTTTAAACACATGTTTAAATGAATTTAAAACTGAAATGAAATCAGAAAATAATAATTTAAAAACGAGCCTGAATGAATTTAAGATTGAAATCAAGTCAGAGATAAATGCTAGTAACATAGAACTGAAAACGGAAATAAACAAACAAGACAAAAAATTAAGAGAAATAGACAATAAATTAGAAGAACAGAATAAAACTATTGCGGGAGTGAAAGATGAACTGACTATAGACATAAATAACATACAAACCGAAATGAAAAATGATATAATAATAATTAACGAAAAACAAAATGAGAAAATGCTAGAGACAAATAAAAATTTGACGCGTTAACAAATAAATTTAATGATAAAATTAAAAAACAAAACGACAAAATTGACAGTAACGTTCAAGGTGTAATTGATGAGTGTGAGCAAATTAAAAAAGCAAATAAAATACAAGAAAATATAAACGATGAATTCAGAAGTAACTTTGAGCAAATTGATACAATTAAAACTAATGTAACTAGTTTGAAAAGTAAACAAACAGAACACGAACAAGAAATAATTAAAGTCAGAGAAGATTTAAATGTAGCAATTAACCAAAAATTAACTAATGTGAGTGAGAGAGTGAACATGGAAGTTGAGTTGGGATATTTCAGTAATGAAAGTAGGGGGGGTGAACCCCATACAATTTTTAAACTCAATAAAAAGTTTCAATAAATATAACCAAGAAAGTTAGGAAATTAAGCTAGTACGAATTTTAAAATATTTTAAAGGGGATGCTAAAATATGGGCGGACGCTCATAATGATAACTGGTCAGATTTTAATGAGTTTGAACAAGCATTTAAAAATAAGTACTGGTCAGAGGAAAAACAAGAGGGCTTGCGCAGTACCATAATGGGATGGGGTAATTTCAATATTAAACATATGAGTATTACGTCGTATGTGACATGACTATATAGCCAGGTTAAATACTTAGAACCACCAATGCCTCTTTCATCTTTTATAAGATACGTTAGTAAGCATTTACCTAAGGACATACGGTCCACAATCAGAACCCGGGAGTTTGTTAATATAGCCGAATTAGGAAAAATACTAGAAGCGTACCAGAGTATGAAAGAGGAAGAAGATAATAAATATCAGTTTAGAGATAATGAATCAAGGCAAATGAATACCGAAGTAAGACAGCCAGATCGTTTTGCTAATAATATTATTAGTGATGGATCGGAAGATGGGGCATGGTTATGTCCAACCCCTAGTTGTAGAGCTAGTAACTATAATAGTTCGCGAAATCAATGTTATAAGTGTCGGGGTCCTAGGGGTAGTGCTCAAGAGAGAGTAGAGCATTATAATAGAGGTTTTGATCATAGTGAGTTTAGAGGGAGTAATAGGGGGAGAGGTTTCACCAGTAATCGGGGAATGCCGGGAAATTTTAACCACAGAGGTAGAGGGGGATATGTTGGTAACCCAAACGAAACTAGGGGTGTTGAAGCACCTTCTAATAATCAAAACAATAGGGGGGATCATGGGGGGGTTTACAGCGAACCACCACCTCCAGTACAGTTAAACTAATCAGGGTGGTTGAAAAGGAAAGCCCCCAGCCGTCTAGAAATCACATGACAATAGGGTCACTTATTACCAATATACATAATGATTTATCCGATGAAGAAGTGGGGGAGAGTAGCAATAACTTTGGTATGGCAGAATTTGAAGCCGAAGTGTTTAATTCCAAATACACTTTTCTAGTAGATTCAGGGAGTGAGCTGACCCGCTATAGATGATAAAATTTTTGAAAAAATAAAAAAAATCAAACTACAGAGGCAATTCCACAACTACCAGTATTGGGAATTAGTGTTGTAGGGGTAACAGGTGTTCGCAGTAAAAAAGTAACTAAGCAAATAATGTTACAGCTAAAAATAAATAAACACAATAAATATACCTTTCTTAGTTATTCCCGGTTTGAATATGGGAGCAATAATGGGTAATGATTTTTTGAATAATTTTAAGGTTGAGTTAAACTAAACTATTATACACAGACGATGAAATTAAACAATGAAACTAATATAATTGAAATACCATTTATACGAACGAGAACTGTATAAATGAAAGCATTAAAAATAATTAGTAAGGGGATTTTAATTTCTGATAATGACATAAATGAATGTAGGCCCTTGATGATTAATTATTGTAATTTAAGGGTAAATAGTCATGAATTATGTGAAATGGAAGATAGTTGGGGTGAGAAAATGAATAGAATCCTATATCAAAATGGGGAATTTAGTTATCAAGATAGGGAGAAATTAGTACAAGTAATAAATAAAAATAAATTAGTTTTTTCAGACGAACCAGGTTTAGTAAAAAATTTTAAGGGTAAACTAATCGTTAAAGAAAAAACACCTTTTTGCACCTAAAACCTATCCGGTACCATACTCTAAGAGGGGTTTAGTACAAGAGGAAATAAACAAGATGTTGAGGGAAGGTATAATAGAAAAATCCACCTCACCATATTCCAACCCTTTAGTAGTGGTTACCAAGAAAGATTTATCGATAAGACTGTGCTTAGACGCGAGACAGGTAAACAGAATAATTGTTCCAGACAGAGAATCGCCAGAACCGGTGAGTGAAATCCTTCAACACTTCAATGGGACCAAATATATTACAACATTAGACTTGACAGCCGGATATTGGCAGATAGAGCTGGAGGAAGAATCTCGTCAGTATGTGGCATTCTTATACAACGGCAGGAACTATCAGTTTCGTAGGTTACCTTTTGGACTAAACGTAAGTGTTTCAATTTTTATTAAATGTTTAGACTACGTACTAGGGAGACAGATTTTAGAATTTACAACCGTTTATGTGGACGATATAGTTATTACGTCACCAGACATTAATACACATTGCGAAAGGTTAGATAGAGTGTTAAGTAGGTTGCATGAGTATGGCATAACGGTTAAGTTTAAGAAGTCAGAGTTTTTAAAAGAACAAGTTAATTTTTTAGGCCATATAATTTCAGCCAAGGGTATCAGTACAAACCCTAAGAAAGTGGAAATAATACAGAATTTTCCAGTACCAAAAAATGTTAAACAGTTGCAAAGTTTTTTAGGCTTGTGTAATTATTATCGGCAATTTGTAGACAAATGTTCTTATTTAACGGTACAATTGGGGCATTTGTTAAATAAAGATAATCGATGGCAGTAGAATTTAAAAGAGCAAACTGTATTTGAGCTAATAAAAAATAAATTTTTAAACAGTTATATTAGCTCATGCTAATTTTCTAGAACCATTTTATATTGTAACGCAACAGAAATGATGGCATCCATGTTACATAAATATTATATTAACAAAATAATAAACAAGTCAATATCTAACCCCATGATAAAACAAAAGTCTAATAATTACATTTATAATTATAGATAAAGATAAATAAGGATGCAAGGTAGAAATAACGAGAATAAACAAACCTGTAAGTTAGATAATAGTTAATGATCTATGTTCAATGAAAAGTAAATCAATGTGATACTGATGAGAAGTGTAAAAAGTAGAATAGTACAGAAATTGTCAAAGTAAATGACCATAAAGTAAACAAAAATGAAACAATAATTTACATTATAGCAATAGCAAGTAAGGATTTTAAGTTAAATGATATTATTTTGTGACAACGAATGTTATGATAAAGTTTATGTTATGTTATACAAATTACTTGTTGAGTTAATGAAAGGTAATGAAACAAGATGTATTATTCAATTACTGTTGTAGAATGATGTGTGAAGCAGCTAGTTAGCGTTAATAGATTTGAATGTTCTTATATGTGACCCATAGATCAAGATAAAATTGTCATTAGATATGGAAAAAATAATTGTTTATGTAAATGTTAATAGTTAAGATTTGATTATATGTATGTATTTATGTAAAAGGGCTATAGATGTTCACCAGTTATAAACACAGGTAGGTCCGTATACAATAAAAGGCATAACAGCCAAAAACACTATATAACCACTCATAACATAAAGATTAGGTACATAAATTAATAATAATTAATGAATATGGTTAGAAGAGCTAGAAAAAAACATTAAATTAGTAATGATATATAATAAACCATATCAAATTATACAAATTATGATAATGCCACAATGCCATGATATCGACTGATAACGTTTGATATCAAAAAAGTAGTAAATATAAAAGAAACAGGCTCATATCAAAAAACCAGCAGAATATGTGTAGAAAATAATAAACCAACTATCGGTAAAGTTACATTCCGATATGATAGCAAATTAATAAGGAATAGACAAAAAATATATGAAATAAACACTATATACAAAACATGTAGAAGGAAGAAAAATCATGGGTTGCTATGGACTACAGGAAATGAAGAAGTTGTTGATTTTCGATTATTGCTTTTTATGATCTGAATGTGATGAGATTAAAAATCTAGTAACTATCTCATATAATCGGAATATTCTAAAATATTTGACACAATTATAATAAACAAAATACTAAAGATAATATTCTTGAATCTTGCCAGTACAGTTTAACCAAACAAGACTATAGTATGAAATCACAACAGAAAATAAATAACTGGTTTCTACAAGGAAGGACTTGAATTGTCCCATATCCGAAAGGAATTGATGATATATTAAACCAAATAGAAAGAGTTAACTGTATCACAACTAATAATATACACTACACGAGAACTTATAACCTTTCAAATACACGGAACATCACTAATTGCTTCAACCGAGAGAAGAACGTATTTGGATCCAGGAATTGCAGAAGGAGCATCAATCGGGCTGTAAATCAATCCAAAGAGCTGTATTTCCGAGGTGGACAGGACAAGAATTCCATTTTATTAAACCGAAGAAAGAATATCGTACGGCATAATCGTCCAGAACAGTAAATTTATCAATCAACCGCCTACCAGATTCGCTTCGTTATAGTCTGGTAAATTATTATTGTATAAATCATATTAACTACACAACACTTCAAATCTGTAAATCTTGCATTCTTATCTATGTATTTTTAATCTTCCCCACAGTTACAAGAACCTTCACACCCTGAATTAAGTTAATTACAAATTTAAACACATTATATAACCGAATCTAAATAAAGTATCGGACTGATAAATAATCGATTCACGCAATCTATAGCCCATGTGTATGTCAGTTAGAACATATCTTATTCAATGTTAAAGAAGTAAACAAATAAAGAACATTTGTATAGTTGCAAAATCTTGTCATTTGGAGTATGATTTAATGAATTGGGAATAAAAAGTAACTGACTAAGCATAGAATAATTGGTTAACATAAACAGTGAAATAACCTCTAAGTTTCGTTGCTCCGGTACTACAGCGCTTATAGCGGAATTCTCCGACACCAAAGAGAGAGCGTAAAAATACAAAATTATACATAATTCTCTTCAAGGTATAATAGGGTTGAACGAAATTACAGAATAACACATTAATTATTTAAGTTTCAAGTACACTAACACTGATATTTTTTTAGAGAGATAAGTTAATGTTAATTAATTAAATCAATATATCCCACAATTCCAAATATCTCAGATATTTCAATAATTAAGTAAATTAAAACGACCTAAGAGAGTAAAGACAGGGGAACATACCCGTTCATAGCAACGAATAGGTTTACATTGTGTGAAAATAACGAGACGCTCGTACTCGTCTCATTACAAATTAACGAACCCAACAGTGGGGACTTGAACCGTACGTACCCGTTTACTTACAATATACACACAGACGCATCGGACATCACTTTGGGGGTAGAATTGTTTCAGTTAGATGGGAATGGTAACCATAAAGTGGTACCTTTTGCTAGCAGATCCTTAGTGACTAGTGAGAAGAACTATACAACAACGGAAAAGGAGGCGCTATCAATAGTTTTCGCATGTAGAAAATTCAGAACATACCTATTAGGAAATAAAGTAATAATAAGATCAGACCATCAAGCTTTAACATTTTTGAAAAACTGTAAACTAACGCATGGTAGGTTAGTGCGCTGGATGCTAATACTACAAGAATATGACTTAACCATCGAGTATTGTAGGGGTAAAGAAAACGTAGTAGCTGATGTCCTATCCAGAACCGATTTTGACAATAATACTGAGGTAGATATAGCAAATACTTATAAGATATACATAGTTACCGTTGGTCTCCAGATCACTGTATATGATTAAATAAATAATTACCTTATTTTATCCACTAAGTGATTTAAAGAGAATTTGGAACCTTTACATATAGGTAAAAAGGGTAAACTACTGGATGCTTTAGAGGAATTTGAAATATACAAGGCCTTAAGAAGAAATAAAAATCAGGTACTTAATGAACAGTTATCATTCAAATCAAATAAACTATATGACACAGCTATGAAAACAAACCGTGAATAGCGTGTACGGATCAGTTGAAAGTCGGACTTCGGCCAGTGCACTGGTTCGTTTGTAGCGTGTTCCGATACAGATTTAATGTTCAATGTTAATTTATTTAAGTGTGTTATGTGTTTGTGTCGTGAATTTTTAACGAAACCCTAATAATAGGGTAGATTTGCTTTTACCTGAAGATGGGGATATAAGCCCTGAAACATGTAGTAATTAAAAAGAAAAAGAAGATCACTTGGTGGATAAAATAAGGTAATTATTTATTTAACTTATAAGATATTTATAATAAAAGAAGTGGGGGAAGTAGATATGAAAAAATTAATAAATAACCTAGCAACAGACCAAGAAAGAGATACCAAACTTGGTAGAATAATGATAGCCTTAAATCAGATACCCAACATACCTCACAAGTGGGAAAAGCATTTTAGTTTGTATAATAAACATTTATTTCACCGTACAAATGAACAGGGAGATGATTGGAAAGTATGCATCCCTAAATTTATAATACCTGAATTAGTGAAAGATTGTCATTTGAGGTACGGTCATATAGGCCCCAAGAAATGCAGTGACATATTGAAAGAATCATGTAAATTTAATAATATGGAAAGAACAGTGCGTAAAATATTAAAAACATGCGAAATTTGTCAGAAAGCCAAAGTAAATAATCGTAAACAGGAGGGTTTAATACAACATGTAATACCAGACAGTCCTTTAGCAATAGTTGCCGTCGATTTATATGGCCCTCTACCCAAAGGTCGAGGGGGGTGAATTATTTATTTGTTGTACTAGATGTTTTTACCAAATTTGTAAAATTGTACCCGATTAAAAAAGCTACATCCTTGGTATTAGCCAGGAAAATAGTACATGAGTACATTACTGAAGTAGGTAAACCCAAAATAATATTATCAGATCATGGTTCTCAGTTTACCAGCAACACATGGAGGGAAACATTAGGTTGGGAAAACATTTTAGTTAAACATACCTCGGTGTATCATCCACAATCAAATCCTAGTGAGCGTGTTATGCGGGAATTAGGGCGAATGTTTAGAACTTTCTGCCACAAAAAACATTCATTGTGGGCTACATTTGTGTGCAAGATAGAAGGATACATTAATAGTAGTTTGCATGAATCCACTAGCTACAGCCCGCATGAGTTAATGTTTCAGAGAAGGCCGTCACGCATATTAGAGGAACTGGTAAAATTTCCAACCCGGACGGATATACCACATGGTAGGAAACTGGTGATTGCAAAGGAGCAGCTGTTGAGTAAAGCTGAACAGCGTAAACGAAGACATAACAGCAATTTGACACCCATCCAATACGAGGTAGGACAACTAGTACTAATAAAAAACCATGATCAATCATCAGCTTTGGACAAAGATTAAAAAATTCTTCCTACTGTACGACGGTCCCTATGAAGTTAGCGAAGTGAAAATGGAGAATGCTTATGTTTTGGTAGATTTGCACACCCGAGAAATAAAAGGAACGTAAAATGTGACCCAATTAAAGAAGTATTATCTAGCTGAGTGATGTTAGACATTTTTTTATTAAGATTTTGATACATAAACACAGATTATGGTATATGATCATTTATTTTTTATAAAATATAAATTATAAAATACTATTATACAATAACAATTTTTGTTATGTTTTAATAATTGTCAAGATATAATTATGAGTGTTTATAATAAAAATTAAATTCAATTAAAAGATAGGAATTGGTAATAAATTTGAAAGTTTTGATGGACAGGTTATGAAAATGATTAACGGTAACTCACAATTGAAATGTGGTAGCAAAATATAACAAGGTAAAGAGTTAATAGAATTTGAAGCTAAAACTAACTTTGAAATGTTTGTAATTTTTAGTCAGATGCAATTTAAATGTTTATTTTAATGGAAGTAGAGAGAGTAAAGTCTTTTTATTGAATTGTAAATCAAATCATAATTAAAGATTCAATCGTTAGTTGGTGATGGCCTATATAAGTAGGAACAGATTAGTTTAAGTGACTAAGTAAATATTTTGTTGTACTCACTATTTTAAGTTAATGAAGGAGTGTAGGGAAAGTTAAGAAAGAAATGTATGGTGTTAAAACACACAACCAAGACTAGAAATTTCATGCCATGTAAATTGTAAATTTTAAATGTAACTATATCATAAACCAATATATCTTTTACTTGTGATTCCCCATTTTCGGGTGGTCACGGCCTCACCGAACCCTGACCATGGAAATGGCTCAGCTTTGACAGCTATGGTCGGGGCTCATTGCGACTCGTTCTGCCTAAACTGGCCATAGCTGTTATCGTTGTAAGAGGTGAATTTAGAAATTAACCGGGGGGTAAATCAGGGGAATCACCAGAACTATGGAACAGCGGCTATCCATCGAATGGGATGGTAGACCGTGTAAGGGCATATACCTAAGTTTAGTAGGATTACTGGTGCCCTCGGACATCAGTAATACCAAATGTTTTGTAAGGCCGAAGCAAGAACGGGGTAGGCAGCGTCTACACCCAATAAACTTCAGTTCTTGTGGAGGCAACTGGATGCCACAGTCCGGGGGAGGGGGCATAGTGTGTGTGTGGGAAGGAGGTTACTCAGGGGAGTAACGAATTAAAATTTGAAACTGAATTATGCTGACAAGCTGATAAGCTAATTAAATGATTTTATTTTGAGTCAAGAGATATTATGCCAAAGGCAGATGATTAACGTTTTCCAATGGATAACTTGTTCAAAATTAGTTGATTTAAATATGTTACGCTCTGTACAATAATTTTATAAATGACTTTACTGGTTGAAAAGATTAATTCTAGGAGAGAAGGTGTTTATTATGTTTTATTATGTTAGAGTGTAGGAATTATAAACAGATGTTATGTATTTTACATTGTACAATTTTGTGTAGTGTGTCTAGGGTAAGGTCATTCACCTGACCATAAGGTTTCAGCTGATGACTGTTGTTAGAGAGGTAGTATATTTCTTATAATTGATTTATAGATTCTTTTGTTAATCAATATAATTAAATGATTGAATAATTATTTTTATTAATTGGCAAAATAGCTTTTCTGGAAATTAAATTTTTTGGGGGGGAAAAAATTTTTTGTTCTTTACCATAAAGAATTTTATTTTAAATTTTAATGTTCACTATAGGTAGAGATGGTGTCAGCTGATTCATGATGTTTATCTTATATTGTCTTCTGTAACCAGGCGTAGTTATTTTTGAATTTATGATAGCAGTGAGTTGTTTATTTTTACTTGTTTGTTATAATTGTTAGCCTTTAGTTAATAAAAATGATAAAGTAAATTCATTTAAAAGATTTTGGCAATTTTTGGAAAGATGTAAAATTTGTGATGAAATACAAAATTTGAATTTTACATTAGTAATCAATGTGGAGATAGTGTGTTTAATGTAGTCATGAATATGTACGCACCCAGTACTTGCTAAAGGCAACCCAGTATGTATGTAAGGGGAGATATATCGGTTGAGGATCTGGTATGGTAGGCCAGTTTTGGAATTTTATTCAGAATGTTACAAGGTTAGGTGGTACTGTGGTGAGTACCTGTCCGATTTTATGGTGTTGGGATCTCGAACAGAGAAGTCCAGTAATGTCGTTCAGGTGCGGCCATAGTCGCCTAACTAGGGGGGTAGTTTACCCATGATGTGTTAAGAGATTAAAGGGGGGTTGTTGGCACCATATCCTCACTGATCCTCTTAGGGTTTTTAGCAATGAGAGCTTTTCTGTTTCGGCAGAAAATCTCTCATTGGGGGGGTATTGTAACGGGGCAGACTGGGATGAGGGATTTTCAATTTGATTGTAAATGCGATGCACAATAGTACCCACAGAGGGCCTCCGGCTGTAACAATAGACATTCCTGTAGGTGACGCCCATCCACATGTTGGTCCAGAAAATTTGCCAACAAGTACGGTTTTAAGGTGCTATGGAATGTGCGCTATTGCGCAGATGCGTGTGCTTACAGTTAAATTATCACGTACTCGGCTAGTTGAGCAGTTACAGTGAGTATACTATGTGCAGTGGTACATATTTGCTGTGTGACGTAGTTCCTTCCTGGACCAATGAAATACCAAGTTGCCGTGTGTGAGACGGTGGCCATCTTGAAAAATAACTTTTAGCGTCTCTTGTCTTACTATAGCCAGCGGACTGTGCAATCATATAAAAACTTAGCTCGAGCAAATTAGGGTCGGCCGACCAGTATAAAATGTGAATTAAACACGGAATCGGAAGTTATAAAACAGTACAACATGAACTAATCTCAGTGACCTCAAAATTAACGCAATATAACATATTTTCGGACAACTGTGATGAAAGTCCGGAGAGCAGCACATGGCCAGTAGTGACGCCGTTTTAAATACGTAATTGTATCGCCTTCAATTAATTACAAATATTTAATTTAAAAGAGCTCTTTATTATGGGGGAAAATAAAATGTAAATGTATAATGAATGAATGAGAGAGTGGACAAACTGGGTCGCTTTACAAAATAGATACAGTATTATCTAGTTAAATAAATAGGGTTAAATGTATTTCAGAATCTATTTTCAAT
The DNA here is from genome assembly GCA_034769895.1 of Magicicada septendecula. NCBI lineage: Eukaryota > Metazoa > Arthropoda > Insecta > Hemiptera > Cicadidae > Magicicada > Magicicada septendecula. Next base: position 61,022,614 of record CM068371.1, on the reverse strand, counting down.
GTAATTTAAGAGAAAGACGAATTTGTTGATGTGGGAGTTGTGGTAGTTGATGACAGAATAACATGAAATAAAATAATGTGTTAAGTGAACGTATAAATATGTATTTGTTATTTGCATTTACCTGTTTTTCTCTGCTGAGTACACTAGACGACACATGGTCCAAATACGGGTAGGTGACCCAATTTTAATATTTTTAATCATATTTTATTATATCAATATTTTAATTCCCTTGTACTATTTCAATGGCGCCCGAACAGGGACGTTGTAAATTAAAATTAAATTAAACTAATTTACAACCTGGTCGAAATGGCAGAGAAAAACAAGAGTGCAAATGTATGTGAGGGTGTAGAGGGGGAATCTGGATTCTGAAATTAAAAAAAAAAAAAAATCTAGAATTAAATTTTTTTTCTTTCAAAAAAAAAAAAATTAATTTCCAAAAAAGCTATTTTGCCAATTAATAAAAATAATTATTCAATCATTTAATTATATTTATTAACAAAAGACTCTATAAATCAATTATAAGAAATATACTACCTCTCTAACAACAGTCATCAGCTGATACCTTATGGTCAGGTGAATGACCTTACCCTAGACACACTACACAAAATTGTACAATGTAAAATACATAACATCTTTATTTTGCCAAACATTATGCCACTGACTTGTTATAATATTATTATATACATACCACCATAGTCAGTAAAATTCCATTTTTTAAAATAATGAATAAGGCCTTTTTGAAAATTACAGTGTATGAACTGATGATGAAATTTTAATATTTCGAAAAGGCCTTATTCATTATTTAAAAAAATGGAATTTTACTGACTATGGTGGTATGTATATAATAATAACATAACATCTGTTTATCATTCCTACACTCTAACATAATAAAACATAATAAACACCTTCTCTCCTAGAATTAATCTTTTCAACCAGTAAAGTCATTTATAAAATTATTATACAGAGCGTAACATATTTAAATCAATTACTTTTGAACAAGTTATCCATTGGAAAACGTTAATCATCTGCCTTTGGCATAATATCTCTTGACTCAAAATAAAATCATTTAATTAGCTTATCAGCTCGTCAGCATCATTCAGTTTCAAATTTTAATTCGTTAGTCCCCTGAGTAATCTCCTTCCCACACACACTATGGCCCCCCCTGGACTGTGGCGTCCAGTTGCTTCCACAAGAACAGTAGTTTATTGGGTGTAGACGCTGCCTACCCCGTTCTTGCTCCGGCCTTACAAAACATTCGGTATTACTGATGTCCGAGGACACCAGTAATCCTACTAAACTTAGGTATATGCCCTTACACGGTCTACCATCCCATTCGATGGATAGCCGCTGTTCCATAGTTCTGGTGATTCCCCTGATTTACCCCCTGGTTAATTTCTAAATTCACCTCTTACAACGATAACAGCTATGGCCAGTTTAGGCAGAACGAGTCGCAATGAGCCCGACCATAGCTGTCAAAGCTGAGCCAATTCCACGGTCAGGGTTCGGTGAGGCCGTGACCACCCGAAAATGGGGAATCACTTTAGTTTATATTACACACAATACAATTACATGTTTAGATTTCTACACCCATACATAATCAACAGAATAGACATTAACCTTGAACATTAACATTGCTACATTTAACTAAACAATTCACCTTTAAATAATTTGTATAGAAAATTATAAACATTACAACTTGAACTTTCTATTAACTCTTTTTATATCAACCTCTAATTATTTATCATTTATTTTGCCATTAAATTCTCCCCAATTTAAAATCTATTATCAACCTTCATTTTGCATAACATTTCACAATAATATTTTACCGAAGTTAACTTCTTTCAAACCCATTCTCTATTCCAGAAGGAAGTACAGTATCTGGGCTATCTGGTTTTGGCAGCGGGTGTTAGCATGGAGCCTAATAAAGTAGACACCGTAAGAGACTGGCCAGTTCCGAAGAGTAAACACGAAGTTCTGAGTTTCCTGGGGTTATGCTTATATTACAGACGTATTTTGAAAGGGTTCGTTACTATTGCTAAACCACTACATGAGCTAACAGAAAATAATCAAAACTACCAGTGGTCGAGAGACTGTGATCAACATTTAGGACTTTGAAAACTGCATTATGTTCGCAGCCAATTCTCTCTTTCCCAGCTTCCGAAGGGAAGTACATCTTAGACAATACTGGTCTAGGAGCAGTTTTGTCTCAAGTGCAAAACGGTGAATAACGAGTTCAAAACTTCTGTTGCCGTTATGGAGCCTCTACGGAAATCCATACAGATCAAGGGAGAAATTTAGAATCAGGAGTGTTTAAAGAATTATGCCGTCTACTCGGAATTCGAAAGACCAGGACAATACCTCTCCATCCTCAGTTGGACGGGATGGTTGAGAGATTCAATAGGACACTTCAGCACTATGTTTCGAAGGTTGCTGACGAGAACCAAACAGACTGGGATCAACGTATACCACTATTCCTCATGCCATATAGATCATCAGTAAATGACACAACTGGCATAACTTCAGTAAAATTAGTGCTTGGGCGGGAGATTCGTCTTCCTGTGGATTTGATGTTCGGATCACCTGAGACTCAGTCCCAAGAGCCACAGAACTATTCCTCGGAATTAGAAAACCAACTGCGGGAAATGAATCGCTTGGTAAGAGGACAGCTGAAGATTGCCAGCGATAAAATGAAACCTCAGTATGACATTTGCAGTAATAGTGTGGGTTTCCAAGAAGATCTGGTTTGGCTGTTCAACGCAAAGCACCATTGTGGTCGCTCACCTGAACTTCAGACTACCTGGGAAGGACCTTACACTGTGAAAAAAAGAATCAACAATGTTGTCTATCGGATTCAACAGGAAGGGCAGCAAAAGTTCAAGGTTGTCCACCTAGATCGCTGGCTAAGCATTACTTCAGAGATGGTTTGTTATCACCCAATGTCTGTTTATCAATGTAACAATTTGTGACTAAATTATATTGTGTCATCTGCACTAAAACACCAATTTTTAGAATTATGTAACGGGGCTATATAGAACACTTTTATATAATGAAAAAATAAAAGTTATTGTCACTGACAGGAAAGTAAGATTTCTGATTGAAATTAGCATGCATTTAAAGGTTTTAAAAAACTTAGTGAGCTAATGCAATCAATCGTAACAATCAAAGTCGAAAATGGAGAAGATAAATGTGTGGAATATCTACAAAATGCTAATACCAAAACTTAAGACAGCTTGTTTCTGAACCAACATATTGTAAAACAAAGTCACATGTCGAATCGTCTAGTTACATGAATGGTGATTTAAAAGAAAACCAGTAACTGAGTTGTAATACACATTCATTAATAATCACATGTTGATTTAGGAAATAGATATAGTATATGTCGAAAAACTGAAACAGTTTCATGCACTGCCACAAAAACAACTGTCTTGGCAGAGAAGTGTGCTCTGAAAGAACAATTACTGCTCCTGTTTTCTGCATGTCAAAATAATCAGTGAAATAGAACATCATTGTAAAGAATTTTATGCCAAATCTTTATTTGTTTGCACATACAACGATTCATAATTATTAAACATTGTAATATTATTAACACTTTGCAGCCTGGCTACAACTTACAGTTTTTTTTTTCAATATTTGTCTGAAGCCTCATGAATTATATATGAAAGTAAACTGTTCATTATGATTTTATCGAAGAAAAATAAGTAACTGGAAGAGGAGCATGTTTTTGAAAAAGAAAAACATTAAATGGGCAATTTCTGTATCATAAATAGGCATATCGTTTATATTAATACACAGTACAAAAATTAACTTTTTAGATACGAGGGTTATCCAGAAAGTAAGTTCCAATTTTAGATATTGCCATGGCATCAATGCCATCACGCTGTTACGCATGTGTGGCCAAGTTTGTTGATTCACTGGCAAGCCAACAATGCCATTTATAAACAACTGTGCACTAAGTAAGCTTTGTTGGACATGTTTATAATGTCGAGGAAATTCGAGACAGCCGCCACATGTGAAAGTAAGTATGTGATTGGGTTCTTGAATGCAAAAGGCATTAAAATAATTCCAATTCACCTGAGATTTTCGATATTTATGGAGAAGAAACAGTAAGTGATGGATACGGTCCCAAGATGGTTGTTAAAATACAGATTAATTGAATTATTAATAAACGTATCCTTCTGATAATTATGTGTGTCTTATTGTATTTACATAATCTGAACCACACCTTTGGTGGAAACACGTGCTCAGTTTTTTCAAAGTACATTAGGCTTTTCGGGTCCAGAGTTGCGTTAAGCAGAAAGAGGCTGAGGTTGTTGGGTATAGAAATAACATAATACACCAGATAAGGCTAACGAATTTGGTTTTATTTTATCACATATGTGGCAATTTGATACAAGCATAACCAACAATAATTATTCAGATTTCAAAATGGCGGCGATGATATTCCGCACTTGACCTTGTTCAAGGTTAATTAAATATACTTTTTGATTTGATGTAAACTACTTCCTTTAACCTTGTTAGTATCATCATTAACAAAATCATAGTTTTCTTTATATTTTAATCATAATACTGGTTACCCATTATCACAAACCAACGCCTCAGGTGATATTACGTTGATCAACACAGACTTGCACACTCGCTTTCTCACTCTCTCACTTACTTGAATTTAAACATATTTGTGAAAATTGAGCTCATTTGGTAATTTTGAATTTAGATAATATTAATTATAAGGTTTAAGGGCTTTCCTGAAACTGAAGTGGCGTAGATTCCTCCTTAGCGGTTCCATGCGGTTGGCAGGTGTTCGGCCAGTTTTAGTGTTGTCATTCTCCCACTGATTCTACTTTAAATACATTTTTGTTAAGTACATTGCTTCTAATAAATGTTATTGTTAACTCTGATACTGATTATATCATTTTATAAAGTAAATGTTACATTTTTCGGCAGAGAACTGCCCACTGTAAACGGCAAGCGTATGTGCTCGCTGACTGCTTTTGAAGAACTGGGTCGAGGCTTACACAATTATTATGTAAAACAGCGGTGTCTGACGTCATGGTGCATTGTTCTCTTCGCCAACGCCCGGTATAACACGTAATTGTTTTATGTCGTCATTGTGTTTTGGTGACGATTTGGTTCAGTGGGCCAATGAAAAGTTGGTATTGTTAATTTGTAGCGCCTAAACCGCCATTACAATTGTTTAATTTCACTCGTACTCTGCTGACCTTGGATCGGCTCCCCTCTGGTGAATTTGCGTATCTGCTGGGACTTGGGTAAACTAACCTTGCCCTTGTTAATATGTATAAACACAATAAAATTTACAATGACAATATGCCTCACCATTATTCTGGCACAGGTAAATCTGTACTGTTACATGGTATATGACTTTTTTCTTAGTCCATTCCAGAGTAAGCGACGACATAGGAGGCTTACCTGGGACATTGCGATGAATCATGGCACCACATACACACTGCCGTTGCAATGCAACATCTCATCACAAAGTTTGGCTGGGAACAATCTGATCATCCGCCTTACAACCCAGATCTCACACCAAGCGAATATCACCTTTTCAAGCATGAGAAATCTTTCGGTGGTGGCCAATGATGTCAAACAAGCTGTTATTAATACATGGTTCAAATCACACGCGGGAGATTTCTACAACAAAAGTATACAACGGCTGTTGCCTCACTATGAAAAGTCTTTCAAAAATTACAACAACTATATAGAGTAGTAGTTTAAGGTGTGTACTTCAAATAGCAATAAAAATATTTTGTAAATATATTCTTGGTTTCCTTTAATCAAAAAAAGTCAAACCTCCGCTCAACAGTCCCTGAAAGGACCAAGGCATACCGCGCGGCTGTTTGTGCAATGTGACGGTTGCATGGCTGGTACAATGAGCCACCAGCCGCTAGTTGCGGTATTCACGGCCTCACGATGCTGAGTGCACACCGTACGGAGCCTCCGCCGGTAATTGAACCCGGGACCACGAGCGCATCAAGCGCCCGCGTTAGCCACTAGACCACCAGGAGGCTCTGGTTTCCTTTAATACCCAAGGATATATTGTTAATATCCTGTTTCCTTTAAGTTCCAAGTTTTCTTGGAACTTACTTTCTGGATAGCCCTCGTACATAACACAACAAAAACAAAAACACTTCTTGTTAAAACATAGAACACCACCAACAGCCCATGCTGGTGTGATGTGACAAACAGAGGAACTTAGTGCAGCAGTCACAGAAAAATAAATCACAAAGCAGAACTATGACACATAATCCTATCTATGTTTTTGTGTTTTACTATCTATCAACTTCATGTAGGCCTAATTATAAGCTCCCAATCACAACAAACAACAGAAACCCAGAAATTCTTTGTACAAACGTGGAATAATTTCACAAGTTAGAAATAATGAACACAGAATTAATGTTATTCGGTTTTAGAGCCAACTGCCATGCTTGTAATTTCTCCAAGTATCAGGTCGAAAGTATTAAAGGATGTAATCATTATTACTATAATATTTTTCTCATTAAGAGTTAGTAAAATAAAAGCATTTATAATTACACTGTTATAAACATGTCCAGCACACTTTAATGATAAATGAATCTATTGAAGTGTTTTCCATCAGACTTCATACAAACAGTAGAAACTTGTCTGAACATGAAGAAAATCTGAGTTTTATAACGATTCCATTCTGATAAAGATTTTATTGTAGTATAACATTTTTTTCATCTATTTTATTTTCTTCCTTCTCAAATAAAGAAAGTTTTTAAAGAGTGCAATGATGAATAACAAAAGAACTTAGAGAAAGTGTAAATAAATGAACAATTTTCAACTGTAATTTCATTACAATACGCTTTTTACAATGTGAGGAGGATACAGTCCGAGGACAGCCAAGGATACATTAGGAAATATTTTCTGAACACTTTGTTGGCAAATGAAAACTGCATTTGTTTTGTTTCCAGAATGTTGTCAGTATTTATCTGAAACCATTTGTGATATGTATGTATGCCAAACACGCTGCCTTGTTTTCTCATTTTTTCCAAACAAAAGCGTTCTCTAGTTTCCTGTCATCCATCTGAAAATGGATTAAAGATTTTCACATATTATCCCATAATGGTTTGTAACAAGATACTATATCAGGTATCAGGTAAAAAAAGTGCCGCTGATGAGGTAATACGTTGCTATGACTCTGCCATTCTTTTGTTTTCTGATGAAATATTCTGACATGGTGATAATGGTGATTCACAACTTTACTGCTATGATGTGCTGTATGTTGAGTCATTCCTCCTTGCTTTATATAATTGAGCACCATCTTGCGTCAGATATTATGTCACGGAACCAGACCACATGGATTGTTCCAGTTTCTGTCTGTTTACATTTACAGCTGTGTTAGTTTATTTAGTGTGTTTTTCAAAACATTATTTCTGCAAATAGTGTTAATAAAGAGTTATAGAAAGAAAATCAATTTTTGTTTACATTGATTGGAACCCATGATGTCAAATATTCAGCATTTAAAAATTCATATAAAAGGCGACTTTTCCATTGTTATACACCACAAATTATATTCTTTTATTATTACTTTAACAATAACAAGAAAAAACTGAGCATTTTTAGGCCAAACTGTGGTCAATTAAATGAACCATTACAAGATTAAAACCTTATTGAGAAAGAACATGGACTTGTATACATATGGCTGACAAACAGGAGAAAGCCTGAACTGACAGAATATTGTATAACAAATATATTTTACATGTAATACATTATTAAGGATGAAGATTTACTTCCTCTTTATTACACACTGCATTGACTTGTACATAGTTTGAATATTATGTCTGAGCTTCGACATAGAGTACATAGTCTTATTCTAATAATAATAATAGTGGATTTTGATAAAAACAATGCACATAGCAAGACATCAGTTATGTGTTTACTTTTCATGACTGCTACGCATGTTTAACTAGACATGGATCTACACAATCCAGCAAAGCCAATTGAATTTCACACATTTCATCTCCTACACTCAACGGAAATATTTCTAATACAGTTAGTCAGTTAATGAAATTTGGTTAACTAAATAAATTGTAATTTATTACACCTGTTACTGCTAAACTCTGGTACAAACTTCACATCAAATATGGGGGAGATGGAATATAAAAAATAGTTAATATTGCTACAGAGAATATAACTACAATGTTTAATACTGTTTACTCTAGTAACAGTAGCTTAAGAAACTGAGTAGCCTAATATAGCATAGACACGAGTTATAAAAATACAGAATTCAAATACAATATTAAGCTTGGAAACTACAGTAGGTTTTGGTAGTTAATGGTAAACGGACACTGAAGTTTAATGAATTTTAAATGTCATAATCCCTATACAGTAAATTACAACACACACACACACACACACACACACACACAAAATATGACATTTATTATTCACATAAACTAACATAAGCATACAACTGGGTTTCTAAGTTTCACTAACTCAATTGGAGAGTAAATGTAATTCAGCCCAGAACCTTCTAAATTCCATTATTATCAGCCTCACTAATTACTATGTTTACAGCTGTAGAAACTAAAGTGCAATTCACAATGCAATGTATTAAATTCATTCACAATCCAACTCCATGAGTTAAAGTCTGTTATATTTCTGCTCAACGCTTAATCAAATCAAAAAAAAGGTGTGTCATCATTTTTCATACCATCTTCTGATCGATTTACACAGTTTTTTAATGTATTAATAATTATTATAACTGACGCATGTTGGTTATACAAATACCACCCACTTTTCACTAATAATTTTGTTTTAAACAATAGTTTTGTTTTTATGCTGAAAAACATTGTAAGCATGGAAAATATGCAAACAGGAAACAATTCAGAAAAGAAGGAAAATATTTACTGTTACATACAAATACAGATTTCAAAGTTTATTCAGATAATTGATTTTCGACAAGATTACAAAAGCCAGTTGTTCCCTTTTTGTCTTACCACTGTTTTCAAGATTGTCTTGTACATTTATACAAGGTGAGTGAATAAGTTATCAGTAACGCACCCACAAATTTGATTTAAGTGAAAACAACAAACTTATAATAACAATATTTTAACATGTTCCCCTTGCTTTTCAATGACACTGTATTGTCATAAAAACATTTTACTAAGCCAAGCATGCATCAAATTTATTTATTCAACAGGTTAAGTTATCTACGACCCATCTTGAATAATCTTTATAAAATCACAGCCAGTGTGTATGATGTCAAAACTCAATAACTCGAATTTTATACATTTTCCTTTAATTTCCCTTCACAATTCCATGCTATTTAACCTTTATTACCCTAAATGTTTTAAAAGAAACCTTGATAACTCGAATTTCTGTCACTTTCTGGCCATGCCACTTAACCTCTAGAACTCGATGTAATGTATGATCAGACCTCTACACCTTAAGCTCTATTTAAACCCCTTTATAATTCAGAGTTTAGGCATATAAATCTTTGTAAATCGAAGATACTATGTTTCTACCATAGAAAAGATAATTCACATTCATTTGAAGTATGACAGCTCCCACCATCTCCTGATTAATCAATGGAATAAACAGTAGCAGTAAGAATAAATAAGTAAGCAAGAGTTACAGCATGTAGTTTTTTACAGTTTCAGCTTCATATTGTCTGTTGCACGTCACATCTACAGACTCCAAATCATCTCATGTGGAATGACTCACTAAAAGTGATAAACCGTTGACCAGTGTATGATGCAATAAATTTCTTTTGCAAACAACTCTCTTTTGAGCACTCTACCAATTTAAAAATGATGTGTGGCTTGTCTCGGCACTTGAAGCAGATACAAATTTTGTGAGTATACCCGTTCCAAGCAATAAAAAGGTCAATATGCCCACAACTATAATAGTCATATGGGAGTTGCTAAATTATCTAGAAAATTAAATTGTGTAGTTCAATAGAGCTTCTTCTGTGTTTTGAATTGTTTAGTTTGATAAACCTAAGTATTCTAGTTCTATATGTGAACAGAAACTCTCATGGGTGGAGATGTCATGGTTATGAAACATGTTTACTGGGCTACTTGGCCGTGGTCTATTATTAACGTTCGTTGAAACACCAGGTAAAGAACATTTATTTCACAGATGGAGCATTTATACCTTGCTCCCAATCCACTGACAATGGCCACGGTGCGGATGAAACTTCTGGCATCACAACGAATGTTAATAACTGACTTTGGCATAATACTATGGTAAACATGTTTCACAAATATTCTATGTTTAATACAGCTTTCTATTTATTATAAGCAAGAGTGCTTTATAGTGTACTCAAAAGTATATGTTACACTGATGAAGTAAATAGTACCACATCGGTGCTTGACTATGTGATGCCTTACATGTATATATTTGCGCGGCGCGCGGCAATGCAGGAAGTTGTTCCAGGCATTTATAGATCATTCTGCACGGCAGAGCTGCGTAGTGTTCTGGATTCTTCTAGATCATCCGTGGGCTTCCAGGTATTTACTTGACTACTCTGCCAGCATCCAAGCCTGCTAGTTTCCTAGATTACAAGGGCGCGGAGGTATAAAAATGGATTTAGAAGTGGCCCGTTTCAGTTACAGTTGGCAATGTATTCAGGGCAGATCAAGTGATTGTTGCAGATTAGTGGAAAGTGATTATTATGTTCATTAGTGCAGAAATGTAATAAGGCGACATTTATTATTTTGAGTGGACAAATTTAATTTGAATTATTGTATGAGAGTGCATTTGTCGATTTCAAACTGTTGCTGTAACTAAAATTGACAATTAGTGACTTCATTGGTGTCTGTTATTTTGCTTCCACTGTACAATACGATGATCCATCATACAGGGCCACTGCTACCATATGTGAGAAATGTGCACCATACACGAGCAGCCATGCCAAACTGTAGACTGCCAGATTCACAGCAGATATTGTAAAATAAATTAAAACAATTAATACCAAATACGTCTAGGTACATGACATTAACGTTTATTGAGTTGTTCTTGATATTTCTTTTGTTAGCATTGCCGCAGTGTACTGGCATCAGCCTTTGTTTTGACTGCCAAAAAAGCGTATAGGTATTGTTGTGCGACATTTATATCTGAGTTATAGCTGCAGTCTCTTTGTGGTTTTGTCGACAGGCACGTGCATGTCGACGCATAATGAAAAAATTCATCGTCCATGGTTGCTGTATTCAACTTCACTGAATAGTGTATTTTGTGCTCTGTGCAAACTATTTTATACCTTTGTAGGTGAAATTTGTGAACATTTATTGTATGGGGCTAAGGGAGTAAACGATTGGCAACATTTAGCTGCGACTTTAAAAAGACACAAATCTAGTACAAGCCATATAAAAAAAAAAAACACTCAAAAAATGTATGATTTAATGACAGCATTGAAGAAGGGATTGACAGTTGATTCCGGTAACCAAAGACTTTATGAAGTAGAAAAAAATCATTAGCAGCTGTTACAGAAAGGCTACTGTTAATTGTTAAATTGTTATCTAAACAATGTTTGGCATTTAGAAGTTTGTCAAATAAACTGTTTGAACCAAATAATAGAAATTATCTAAAATTAATTCAAATGATTTCCAAATTTGACGCTGTATTATCAGAACATCTACGCTGGATACAATCTAAAAGCTGCACTCGTACGCCACATTATTTGGGCTGGAAACATCAAAATGAGATGATAGTTCTACTCGCCGCTTCTGCTCAAGAAGAGATATTAAATTGAATAAGAGAATCAAATACTCTTCCATTACCGATATAACAAACACAGAACAAATAACAATTGTAGTTAGACGTGTTTCTAATTCTGCACCAATCAAAATGTTTGAACACTTCTTAGGATTCTGTCCTGTTACTGATGTGACTGGGCAAGGACTGCTTGAATTTATAATGAAAATAATGGAGAAGTTAAAATTGTATATGAATAACCTGCATGGACAATGTTATGATAATGGGGCTAATATGTGTGGTAAGCAAATTGGCTTACAAAAAAAGATTTTAGTTAAATATCCCTGAACATTTTTCATTCCCTGCTCTGCCCATAGCCGGAACCTTGTTGTGAATGATGCAGTTAAAATAAGTTTCGAATCTGTGGAATATTTTAACCTCATTCAGGAGTTGTATTTTTTCATCATCAAATATCAGGGAGCATTTTGTTAAAGCACATACCAAAATTAACATTAAAACCGTTATCGGATACAAGATGGGAGAGTCACATCGACACCATAACTCCATTGCAAAATCAAATCGGTGAAGTATGTGATGCTTTGTAGGGATAGAAAAAGATAACAATAGAGATATGAATATAAGGACGTTGGCTAAGTCACTTGGGCGCAAAATTAGAAGTTTTATAAGTTCCTATGTTCCATAATAATATGGCACAATATTCTGAATAAAATCAATGTCATTAGCAAAATGCTGCAAAACCCTAAATTCGACATAAAATCTTCAATGGGGGCACTAGATAATTTGAAAAATTATTTCGATCGAATAAGAAGTGATAAAAATTTTGAATCATTTTTTACAGAAGCCACGAAAATAGCTACAGAAGATGTTATTGAAGAAGCATTTTCCAGGTCAGAGATACCACAGATTAGGAGAAAGAAACATCATTTCGATTATGAGGGCGCAGACGAACCTATAACTTCTACTGAATTGTCTTTTAAAGTAAATTTTTTCTTTAAAATCTTTAATGCCGCTATGTTTCAATAGATGAAAGATTTCAATTACTTCAACAGCACACTGATGTTTTAAGATCATATATTCTATAACAGAATGTGAGGATGATAATGAACTTAAATCGTATTGTGAAAATATTCATCTAGCATTGACCGACAAAGTCCTCGATGATAGTGACATTAACAGCAATGACTTATTCCAAGAGATAAAAGTAATTCAGCCCCATTTTAACTTCAGAGAAGAGTGCAAGTGACATACTGGAGTAGATTTTCAAAAATAATTTATCTTCATCTTTTCCAAATCTAACCATTGTTATTCGAGTATTTCTCACATTGCAGATTATAGTGGCATCAGGCGAACGTTCGTTTTCTAAACTAAAAATTATAAAAAACTATTTACAGTCTTTCGTGAGTCAAGAAATATTATCAGCCCTAGCTACTCTATCCATAGAACATGAAATGTATGAGGCAATCAATTTGAGCAGTTATTAAAAAAATTTCTGAAACCAAAGCGCGAAAAGCACTCTTTTAATAAACTAGTGTTATAAAAACTCTGAAAATACCACCGCACAAATAAACTGTATTTTTGAAAATGTATTCAACACTTCTACGAGCACATCTTCCACTTATAACATGCAAGTACTCAGATAAATCAGATTTTGAAAAATATATTTATTTTTTGTCAATTTTACTATTTAATGTCTGTATCAATTTTAAATTAAAATAATATTAAATAGTGTGGCAAAGTAGGGATATGAAAAGTATGTTCAGGAGGGCAGCAAACGTAAAACTGCACATGAGTGGCAAGGACCCTAGCCGTGGCCCCGCCATCATAACAATATCACTAAGAGCCATCTAAATCTAACCTCAATGAAAGGAAAACCACAACCTCCACATCACTGCAGTACACATTTTTGGCTTACATAGGTGAGGATGGAGTGTCGAGCAGAACAAGTTATCACACACCACTAAATTAATATCATGGTCGATGACTCAGAATCCCACAAACAAGGGGACAAACTGAATAAGCAAACTAAGTACATTACAGTAAGTGATCTAGTGAGTTAGACAATAATGGTGTATCATATAAATTTACTCAATTTATTGTTTTGTTAGCATCCAGGATCCATAAAATGGCTGCTTACAACATTTCTATAGTTCTCGAATTGCAAAGAAAAAGAAATGCAGACCTGTCATAGATTCAAAGACGATTTCTGAAGTAACTATAATTAATTTCAAGTAATACAATAAGATGCCATTGTTAGATGAAGCAGATGTGACAGATTAGCTCAAACATGTAATGCAGCATATGTCGTTACAAATCATTTTACGTATACGCACTTTTCCTGTCTTAAAAGTTAACTAAAACATATTCATTAAGACAAATGCCAAAAAACAGATTAGGCGGATCACTTCCTCAGATTGCATACTTAGATTTGGATCCATACTCAATTAAAAAGGTAAATGGCTACTGAGATATTCAAACGATGTTAATAGCTTATAAAATATTAAATAATCTTCAATATTCAATAACATAATTATATGTAGTGATGTAACAGATTTTCCTTCCTTCCTTGTTTTTGTTTCAGCTATCTATGGGCTAATAATACAGATAATACAGAACTTCCTTTATCTTCTTACATTATTTTCTCCTTTCCCACTATTCCTTCATTTTCTGGCTCAGTCTTGCTCGTTCTTCTTATTGGTTCTCGGACTTTTGGTTCTCTTTGGACAGATCCAGATCGTCTCTGCAATTTTCCTTCCAAATGCTTCTCTGTTTCCTACATCTTGTTGGCTGATTCCATAATTGTTTTAGATCTTGATGGAATTCTTTCATTCATGGTACTTACGTCTTTCTTTCCTCCAGGAAACCGAATCTTGTTTGTTCCCCTTACAGACTAAGATGTGACTGCTCAATTTTAGACTTTTGAATGCTGCTGTGAAGAATATCTGAACTGCATCCTACCAAACTGATACTTATTGGATTTTCAATTTAAATACTAACACAATAAGAAACTAGATCAAATTATTTAAAACACGTGCACGTGCGCGTGCACACACACACACACACACACACACACACAGAGTTGAGGAAAAGATGAGTACCATCAATTAGATTACAAGATATTAAAATAGCATGTAATCAATTTCATCCCAGAATGAAACCTGTAAACTGTGATGGCAGCAAGGCATTACGTCTGCTCTCCGGTACCAGTGGTGCGCACACCTGGCGGCGCGTGACACCTGACGAACACACAGTGAGCCAATCAGGGGGATCAGCAGCCAAGACGTGACACCTGATGTGTCCGGAGCGGGCCAATCAGCGATCCCAGTCAGGGCATAAAATGAGCGCCGCTAGAATTTGTTGGTGCACTCCATCGGACGCACTTCATCTCCTCCCCTCTATTGGACAACATCGACGCGGAGTCAGCTGGAAGGAACAGCCGAAGAGTAGAATCGACGTTCTTGCATTCTTCGCCCTGTACCACGCCAGCAACAGACTTCGCTGGGCCGGCAACTGATGCAACAGTTTCGACGCAACTGATGCTGAAAGAAGAGGAGGACTGGAAACAGCGGGCGCAGCTGCCGAACAACTCAGCGCGGCTTGGGCGGAACGAACATCACAGCGTTTTCACCACACGGCCCTTTTTAGGGTCACCAAAATAACTAAGAGTTGTACAATTGGCGCCACTTGTCATGTGACAAGCATTTTGTCCAGTGACAAAACATAAAATTAAAAATGGTACAGTAATATTAAATAGACATGAAGCAACGCGCAGGTTGTAGTGGGGAGAAGTCAGGAACGGTGGAAGCCACAAGAGAGGAAAATGTCTACTAACGCAGTTGAAAATATTGACCTACTCTCTCAATTGTGAATGGAGACGCATGTGTGAGATGAGTAATCTATTTTGAGATGGATTAACTTTTTATACCTATTGTGCCGAAGTTACGCATCTTTAATTAAAGATGAAAGAAAAGTAAAATTTACGTTTTTCCCTGTAAACGTCCTAAAATTTAAAAACTGATATCACTTATAACCAGCTGAAATAAAGCAGTTATACTGCCTTGTCGATTCACAATAATTTACTTTTTATTATTTTTATAACTTTATTTACTTAGTTTTGTATTGTCTACACATTCTTATAATGATTTCAATTGTTTATTTTTAGTATTTTTAATCGTAGTAATATATGATCCACATTGCTCTGGCATCTTAATTTGTTTGAGTAAGTAACATCAACAACAGATGCGAAATGAATTATGATTTATGTTCAATAGGATTAAGATCCGGGTGGTAGGGTGGAAATCGTAAAACGGAATGTCCATGGTTTGCCAAAATAGCATCTACTTTAAAAGTTTTGTATGTTGGTTTATGTTGTTTAATTAGTGCATAGAGCTCAGGTTTTAACATACACGAACTACAAAGAATGTTATGGTTCTGTAACCAGTTAATCATGTCTCCCTTTTTTGTTAATGATGTTGGAGGTGGATTTAATTGTACATCGTGGTAGGGGGCATTGTCTATTACTACTACACTGTTCTTATTCAAGTTCGGTATAAGTATTTCACTCACCCACTTTTCATAAGTTTCGTAGTTCATGTCGTTGTGATAATCGCCTTTTTTGAAACCCGATTTAAACATTAAGAGAGCATTGGATACAAACCCAGTTTCACCACCAGCATAAACTACAACCACCCGCTGTCCTTTATTTATTGGAGTTTTTAGGCCACTTTTATCACTGTCTGTCGACGTTTTTGTAACTGACGTTGAACTGTGAAAATAGGTTTCGTCCGTGAACACTATGGGCCGCCGTTCTCCTCTGTACTGCTATATTTTTCTTATAAAATCTACTCTTAAGTTTATAATGTCATGTTTCTCTATTACATGTTTTCTATTGTTTTCAGCACGTTTCCACCGAAATCCCATTTGACGAATAATTTGTCTAAGACTAGATACACTACCATTATAATTAATTCCTTCTCATAAAATTCTTAAAATAACTTTTAATGTTGGCCTTTCCCCTTCCATTGTGTGACAGTCGTGAATAATACGTCGAATAGTACACTTGTCAAAATCGTCTATACCGGTTTTTACTTTTTTTCTTGGATGTTTTTTTATGGGGAGTGCTGAAAGATTTTGTATCACCCGTATACGCGGATGCTTCTTTAATGATTCTAAAAACACTACTTAGCGACACACCACACGCCTGAGCTACCCGTTCCTGTAATTTTCTTTCTGATGTTTCTTTGCCTTCAGATTTCATAAACTTCTAAATGTTATACATTATTTTCCGACTCTGACTAGCCTATGTATGACTTTCCTTTGCACAGAAGTCGACGGTGAATCAGACTGGTCCATTTCACTCGACAAACCGGAAAAAAAGCAACAAACTACATAAATGAAACTAAACCTACACTTTGATAAATACTGATGTTTTTTGAAAAGTACACACATAATAATCTCCACAGCCGTCTTGGAGGCAACTGAGTTTTATTTCTCTGTTGACGCATGTGCAATTCGTAACATGCGCTGTTAGCACGAAAATGGTTGATTCATGTCTAGCGAACTTTACTGTAGTTGTATAACCAACAAGTAACATAACTAACACAAACCATAAGGTCAACAGTTAATAACATAACAATCTCTGTCCCTATGAAAGTTCTTCAAATCACAACAGCAAGAAATGTGAGTTAAATATTCTGCAACAGATTCTTTGACATGCAACACACAGCACAATTAACATCCCATGCCAACACAAAAATAAACTGTTGTACACATTTTCATTTTGCAGTTAACTGGTTAATCACAGAGTTATATTATAACGGTGACTGGTTACGACAGCAAGCTGTGCTGCAATACACATGTGACATTAAGTATGTATATGTTGGTGTTAGCAAGGAATGGGTGGCAACACTGGCTGGATTAGGATTCGCAATGTAAGCAAGGTTTACCTCGCTGAAATGATATGATGGTCTCACTGAGTTCTTCAATCATGTGAACACGACGGCCTTTGATGCCCATCACTACAAACCACAATGTTGCAAAATAATAAAAAAATAAAATAAACAAATACGAAATTAAAAAAAATAACTGATACATGTGGAAAAAGTACATATTATGAGAAATAAAAATTAAAAGATTTAATGCTTGAATTTCCACTTTACACATTAGCACTGTAATGTCAACAATAACAATATTACAACCAATTATAATAGTAAAATTACTAACATTTCACATAAAAAAATAAAGAAACTGTAACTATTTTACAGGTAATAATGCACAACAATAAATTAAATATACAAAAAGATTCAATATTACTTCAAAATACAAATATATATAATCTACTCTTCCCAAAAATTGCTTAAACCAAACCTATTAACTATATATTTTGTATACATATACCCATGTAAGCATGCATGGACACATACACATGCAAAAAATTATGAATGTACAGTGGATATCTGTGTATAAATAAATGTGTCTCAACACAGTATTACCCTTCTACTAAACATCCAAAAATACACATATGTTAGCAACACATTAAAAATTAATCTCCACATCATTTTTATAAAACAATATATTAGGGTCAGCATGATTAATTATATTCAGTAATAGTTCTCAAAATTAGAATATCAAAAATGTATGTATCATGAGACAATAATGTTTGTAATGAGACAATAAATTTTCTACTTCAAACACACATTCACATAATCAGAGTGTAGGTGATTCTTGCTGCTGATGCTCTACAGAGCTTATATTTTAATGTCTTACCTTTTCCAGAGTCTGAATTACGGATCACGACTTCATCTTTGCAATAATTCTTTCCCGGTATCTTCGTGGGTTTCTGAAACTTTCCAGAATTCTTAAGAACCTCCCCAGGGCTCAGAATCGGTGGTGCTGTAGGGGACTGTGCAGTAAGTGGATTTAACCCTATACCAGCACCAATATTAGCATCCGGAGTAGTGGGTAATGGCTCCATCTGTGGAATCAGAAGTCCTGTGTTAAACCACTTTGTTTATAATTGTACAATGTTTTACATGAAATACTTTTAAATTCTAATACTAAATACTATAACTGTGCGCATGCGCACACACACACAACTATGCAGTCTAGCAGAACTAGGGCTGTTCTGTTTTATTTATAATGACAGTAACAAGTAATTCCATGTCCACAAATACAAGCACTAGTATTAGTAGTTGTAAACAATATTAAACAGTAGTAATAGTAAATATTATTAAAAAAATAGCTGGCAGTAGCAGAGAGAAATAGTATCCACATATCCACTCGTAATAGTCACAGTAACTACAAGTAACAGTAAATTCTAGTCCTGGGTATTAGCTATGTTGTTACCACTGTGGTAGTTAATATGACTTAATCACTATGCCTGACTGTGAATATGGCAACTAGCAGCTGGCAACACATTCTACTAGCCATACAACCGTCCACTAAAAACAAAAGCCGCGCGGTATGCCTTGGTACTTTACGGACTGTTGAGCAGAGGTTTATTATTTATTATTATATATAATGACTATGCAGGCTGCCCTTATTCTGTGCTTCTATATTTTTTAAAATCTCAAAAATTTGTATAACTGAAATACATACATTAAGCTACCATCAGGTTAAATGTGTCAAATGATGTTTTCATTTGCATAAAATCTTGTATTCCAATAATAAAAATATTACATTTTGTATTTTAATATTATGTTAGTTTTCATTCATACTGTAATTATAAAATGCATAATATTGCATTATCTTGTACTAATATATCAATGGTAATTGCATACTACCAAGTAAAATTTTATAAAATGACAAGTGGCGGAGATAGTGTAGTTCTCATCCACAACTACAAACACCCAGTTGGCTCTTTTACTTTTACTTTATCCTTACTGTACACTTATAAATAAATATAATAATTTTACTACCAACTAGGAACACAAAGTTTTTTGTGGGTAAAAATGTAAAAGTTTTACCTTATAACCTGAACCGATTTTCGCTTTTAAAAAGCTTCTTCAGAGGCTGCCGCTGGGAGCACTGTCCGTATTGTTGTTGGCGACGGTATCGACTTTTGAAAGATCGATGTTGTGTGTGTGGGGTATGATATGTTCGAATAATGCGTGTGATTTGAATTGTGTTTGTTCATTTAGGATGTCGTTTTTATTTGTTTTCATGTGTTTGTATATTTCCCATTGTTCTAGAGTGTCTAGTTATCAGCCTTTTGTGTGTAAGTGTAGAATGTCCATGTTATTGTTGATGTTTTTGTATGTGTGGTTTGCTTCAATGAGGTGGTTTGCAAAGGTATTCTGTAGTGGAGTGGAGTGCCTTTGTGTGTTCAATGTATCTTTGTTTGAAGCTACGTCCTGTCTGGCATATGTAGAATTTGGCGCAATCTGAGCAATTTAGTTTGTAAACACCAGGTAGATCGAATTTCTTTTGTGCTTTGTGTGTGTGTTCTGTTTTGTTAGTAATTTTGTAAGCGATTCTGTGTCCTGCTTTTTTGAATTTGTGGGCTATTTTTTCAGTTTGTTTGTTGATGTATGTTAGTGTTATGAATTTGTTGTTTTCTGTCTTTGTCTTGTAACGGGACAGAATTAAAGGGCTATAATATAAAGTTTTCCAGTTTTGGTTTAACCTGAGTATATTTTTGGACACCGACTATAGCTTCGAGTAAGGTACAAAATGGTACAGGAATGCAAGAGTTATCAGCAAGGGTGCGAATTCACGCGTATGAGCGCAGATGTCGGCCAACGTTCACATGAAAATCGTCACGTATGAGGTTCGCTAGTCAGTCAGAGCGAATCTACAGTAATTAGCGTGGCTTAATGAGATATCATGTGACGCTCATTCGGCCTATCAAAAAAATCAAGCTGGCGAGCAGGAGAACGTTCTGGCCATCTTGGAAACGTCGGTTTCGGCGTCTGTCAGCTAACAGCATCTAACCTGCGCAGTTGCGTGTGCTCGCAGGCCACCAAAACTTCACTTTAAAAATGTAGACCGACCGACAGAAGATTGTAAATAAAGAACGGTTCAGTGTACAAGCTCGTGAACAAAATTTTAATGATAGTAAGTAAAATGTGAATAAAACTGCAACTCAATGGGCAACAATTAACTTTGAATAATTCGACAGTGTAACATCAAACAAAAATGCAGTGAACAATTTGGACAAACTAAAATATACGGAGTGCAACCCGTGGTCTGCAGGGACGTGCCAGTCAAGTAACAGAATAACATAAACCAATTACTATATAAAAAATTTATAAAAGCGCTAAATAAAAGGGGAAGGGAAAAAGTATGAATGAAGTGTATGAGCAAATACTGGGTTGTCTTAATAGATAAACGTAGTATAAGTTAAGCTGTTTTTTCTTTCAACATGTGTTTCTTGTTTATATAAATTTATTTAGAAAACGTATTCCATACGTCAGTGGACAATGTCCCTATAGAGACCATTACAGTAATATGAAAATTAAAGATATATAAATATGTAGAGTAAAGAGTGGAGGAAATTTTATGTAAATGGGAATATAACATGAATATCTTAATACAGTAAAATAAAATAATATTTTATTTCAACTTACTATATGTGTGTTAGAATAATCATTTCAACCACCGAACTTCATTT
Source organism: Magicicada septendecula (assembly GCA_034769895.1). Lineage (NCBI taxonomy): Eukaryota > Metazoa > Arthropoda > Insecta > Hemiptera > Cicadidae > Magicicada > Magicicada septendecula. The sequence continues at coordinate 61,001,313 of CM068371.1, read as the reverse complement.
TCTGTGCTGGTAAATTCGCTATACGAAAAAGGGTTTCCACCACTAGATGATCTGGCCGAATAAGTAAACAAATTCACGGTAAGTGGGAGTTTGTTGTTATTTAATATATTGATGAAAACATAAAAGTTACAGTCTGTTGTTTGTTTTGTGTAGGCCAGACAGGACGTAGCTTCAAACAAAGATATATTGAACACACAAAGGCACTACACTCCACTACAGAATCCACATTTGCAAACCACCTCATTGAAGCAAACCACACATACAAACATCGACAATAACATGGACATTCTACACGTACACACAAAAGGCCGAAAACTAGACACTCTAGAACAACTGGAAATATACAAACACACGAAAACAAATAAATATATTCAGTTAAGTAACGGACACGTCATGGACAACGAAATACAAGAACTTATAAATACTATTTTATTAATAAATTTCATTACTATTTTTTGGAAGTGCAATGAGTAGAGATATTGGCTAGGGGTGGCTGACTATATCCGGGCACAATGGACACTGCAGCACCAGTATCAACAGTAAATGCAGCTTGTTTATATTCAAACAAATCCAGTAACAATCAGGAGGTGTTCTGGCTACCAGGTGGCACTTTATGTAGAGCCTTTTAAAGTGACCACATGTGAAAATGATTTCTCTGTCCAATGATTTGTGCATGCAGTGGCTTCAATTGCCAATGATACCCTCCGCCCCAATCAAATAAATGTTATGGCCTAGACATGAACTGGCCTTATTGTGTGGAAAGTCACTTTCTCTATTATATTTTCTGCATTTTTCCATTTTTTTTGCGGTACAGCCTCTTCAGTTATTTTACTGATGTGCATAACTTTACATGACTGTTCATTAACTGTTCGACTTCGATTCAAAAGTTTCCCTAATACTGGCAATCAACTCTTCTACTGCAGACATTTTTAATCAACACTTATTCTTTTATACTTAAGACAGATTTCTCTTAACTTACTTCTTGACTGCTCATATTACCATGTAATTCACAAAAGTCACCATGAAGTAGAGCCAACTCTGCAGTAGTATGCTCTTGGATTTTCTTTTGCTCTTGTACTAATGCTTCAATGTTTTCTGATTCTTGTTTACATTCTTCTCTTTGTCGTTCTTTGCCTCAAGCAAGAGTGCTTTTTGCTGCTCTTCTGCTTTTTGACTTTCATGTTTATGTTTTTCATCTTGTTGTGTTCCTGCTTCTTCTGCTTTGTATTGAGAAACTTACACTATGTTGTGGCGTAACTGAGAGAATTGACTCCAAAATGGGACGAACTGACTAGAATATTCTAGCACACTTCAAAAAGGGAAATAGTTGGCACATGTATATTACAAATATGCTAAAAATTAAAAAAAATCTGTATAAAATTTGAATACATCTTAATATCTTATTTATTTATATAAAACATGATGCTCACGTCTGTAGTAGCCATTTTAGATGAGTAATATGACTGAAGATTATCACAATTTCCCCACTGATTGGCTCGTAATTCTATTAATTCTAACAGATAGACTCTAGTCAGGTAGTTTACTCGCTCGTCTCTGCATCCGTTTCGAAAAATTACAAAAGCTCTATCCAGCTGATCTGTAACAATTGAATGTATATATAACTTACTTTTTAAGAAGAATGAAAAATATATTCTTAAGAAGATAAATATATTCTATACTATGTCTCTAATAAGCATAACAACACTACTAAATGATTAATAACTTTTAAAATTTGTTATAAGTACAACTATTATAACAAAAATATCAGCATTACTCAATACAAAGGTTAGAAATGAGTTTTAAAGAATTTAGTAAATTAAATTGTGCACACACACAATTAATTAAATTATCGATTACAATAACACAGTGTAAAGTAAGCAACTCTCTAGAAACCCATACAAACTATTTTCACTTTCCCTTTTGTTGATTTTTTCCCTGTAATTCTAAAGTCAACAAATGAACGAATGCTTATAACTTGTAGTTATCAGTAACCTGATAATTTTTGTACCTCCCAATCAGATTATTGTCAATTCTAATACTGTTATCTCACAATAAATCACATAAATTCTCATTTGCCTTTACTGCTTTTCTAGAATATTTCTATTTGGAGTCATTTCCATCCTTTGGCCCATGCACTGTAACAATCCCTCCTTTAAATCACGAGATGTACACTTACAATCCTATAATTGAGATAATGTTGACCTTATAATGCTACATTTTAATTTATTATCCACACTAACGTCTATCTCGTTTGCTATTATTTTTCCTTCCAATACTATTTATACAATTTTTGCCGTTCTCTAATAATGACTAAGTAATATGTGGTCTTAACTTTCTTCCTTGTTTCTATCAGAAAGATTTAACACTAACGTTTAAAGTAAATTCAATGAGTTTAACAACTTTCCGTTTGTTAAACATGATCACAAATTTTACTTCCCTTGAATGTCAGCTTAATTGAATAGTTTATATTACAATTTTTTATCAGTTTATATACATTTGTATAAGTCATTGATTGTTCCTTATTGTGTACGATAAAAATACAAAAAGAAAGTTTCTATACTAACTACTAATACACTCTCTTTAAAACGTTTTCAATCAGACTAGATTTTTCAACACATTACATTATTACCAGCATTCCAGGATATCCAAATTCCAAACTGTGTGTAACACAAAATGCGTTCACAATCAATAAATTCTGTGGCCAACAACACGGTCATATAAGCAATCTGAAGGAAGGAAGGAGCCAAAACCAGTGAGGATTGAATGGCTAAATGATAAATGCCCAGTGACATAATCTTTCAGTTTGGCAAATCGACACTACACACTCTTGACATTTAATACAAGGGTTATTCAGAAAATACATTCTGTTTTTAAATATTGCCGCGGTATCGATGCCGTCATACTGTTGCGCATGCGCAACCAGTTTGTTGATTCGTTGGCAAGCAGACAACACTATTTGTAAACAACTGTGCACTGAGTACGCTTTGTTGGACGTGTTTATAATGTTGAAGAAATTCAAGATGTCCGCCGCGTGTGAAAGTAGGTATGTGATTTGGTGTTTGAATGCGCAAGGCATGAAAACAATTGAAATTCACCAGCAGATTTTCGATATTTATGGAGAAGAAGCAGTGTGCGAGTCAATGGTATTAAAATAGATACGACTTTTTTGCTTATCCTATCCAAAGTAAGCGATGTAGAATGCTTACCCGGGACTTGCGATGAATCATGGCATTACACACACACACTCCCGCTGAAATGCAACATCTCCTTACAAAGTTTGGCTGGCAACAATTTGATCGTCCATCTTACAACCCAAACCTTACACCAAGCAAATATCACCTTTTAAAGCATGGGGAATCCTTTCTTGGTAACCAACGATGTCAAACAAGCTGTTAATATACAGTCCAAATCACAGGTAGGAAATTTCTACGACGAAGGTATACAACGTGTGGTACCTCGCTATAAAAAATGTTTCAAAAATAACGAAAACTCTATAGAAATGTAGACTAAGGTGTATACTTCAAATAGCTTAAAAATGTTTTATAAACATAGTCTTAGTTTTATTATATACCCTATCAGAACTTATTTTCTGAATAGCCCCCATATCATTCTATACCGTAAGTCTTCTATTGAACTGCTGAGTTCATCTTCAACAGAACATGAAGACAGTATTAACCTAATCCATACTTGGTTGTGCATAATTATTCATTAACAGGAAACATGTTCAGAACAAACCTCATAAAAAGCAGACGTTATTATACTATTTAATCAGTTAGTTTTCAACTTTTTCAAATACAGAAATATTATGAACACAACTGTGATTGGGTTTAATAAATATAATTTTATTTTAATATTTTAGAACAGCACATTAAAAAGTTAATAAATTATGTAACTGATATCTATGGGACACATAATACAAAAGGGTACTTTCCCAACAGCAGTTCCTGCACTACATTTCTGATGTTTTGATTACATGGTGGTACCAGTATCGATACAGCACACTGGGAAGACGTATCCCAGTGTGTAAAAGATTGTGTTGTTTAATTTCATATGAATGAAAACATGTAACATTAGGAAATACATAAGATTAGGAAAGAATGTTTTGGTTTTTAGTGTGGCATGTAAAGAAAATACTTATGTTATGACAAATTAAAATATTCGATAACCTAAATAGTGACTGTAATACAGTAACATTCAGAACAAAAGGCAAAACCGTTTTAACAGGTCACAATAAAATGTTTTAACAACGAAATGCAATGCTTGCAACACAGTTACTTAGATGTTGTTGAGTAAACACTCAAACAAATTGCTCAATGAAAATTTCATGTGAACTTTTAATATTGTGAGCTAACTCTGTGACATGCTGTCCCGCATTACACTTTGTGTGCCATTTAATGGGAGCCCCATGCCAATTATATTAAAACTTAATTAAACCTGCATTATCGTGTCTAACCTTGTGCAAGAAAACATTACTATATTTTAATTTGAACATACCATGCGAAAAGTAGACAGCATACCTTTACTTACTGTACTAAAAACATATGGTATAAAAACAGATGCCAATAATATCACCTAAATTTAGTGAGTGTCAGGGAACAAATAAAATGCAACAAATTTGGTACAGTGAAAGGAACTGAGTAAAATTTAATGGACAAGTTATATTAACTTACTTTAAGTTGTTTGTTTCTTGTGCATTGTACAATTAATATGAGTACTGGCTTGTATATAATTATTATCAAGTGTATTGGTTTTCGTGTGTTCTTTCAGTTTATGTGCTAACATTTACTGTTTATTGTTTGATACACTTGCATAGTAATTAATTACATGACAATAAAAAGCAACCATGATCAAAAACAGTTTCTGTGAACAACACGAATCAACTAAAAGCATTGCCGCCAATATTTACAATTAATTAAACATTTTGTGTTGACAGGATTACATTTGAAAGAAACTAATAAGTGGACTTCAGCTTGAAATCATGCAACAAACACATATTATTCTGCTTGGCAACTCTAAGCACTAGGAACAGGGGATACTGTTAAAAATTTGTTTAATAGTATTTTTTTTAACATTTTATACTTCAATATGCAACAATCATTAATTTACTACAACAAACATGTGCAAAGATTGACTGAAGGAAACTAGTACATGAAGTTTTACTATATAGCTGACATTTTAACTTGTTACTCTCAGCACTATATTTAACATCAACTCAAAAATAGTTTTAAAAACACTGTTAAACACTATAATTGTGACTCAATACATAAAACACTGTAGCTTCTTCAGAATGTACATGACAGTAACTACATGGAAAAGTTACAACCAAATACTTCAAACATACCTTCAATTAAATAAGTATTGTATCTGTACACTTTATAAATTTCAGTATATATTTCAAAATAATTTTTAAGAAACACTGTTTCAAATCACTGAAATCAGTATAACTGTTACGGGGAAAACAAGAAATTCTATCAACCAAAATCTATTAACAATAATAATTTACATCACAGCAACAACAATCCTTTTAACATTTCTTCTTATTCATTGAACTTAATTTTTCACCAATTAATATTTTTTGTAAACATTCCGTTTTATCATTAATAAGTCACAGAATCAATTCAAATACATAATTTACAAATAGCTTGTCTGTTGGTCCTGAAATTAACATGTACTTCATGAATAGTTTATACAAAATTTCAAGCTATCAACAAGGTACAACTAACCTAATTCTGAATAGATTTACTAGCAGTGTTGATAGTAAAACATTATTATTAAATAAATTATATAACAATAAAATAATTATATGGCAGTTTACAAAATAAGTGAACACAAAATGAATAAAATTCTACAATAATTTCCACTTTCTGTTATAATGAAATCTGAGAATAGACTAGACAGAAAAACAAAATCAATAAACTATATGTACCATATTTTTTTCTTTTTAATGCTTCTTACATGCCTCTTTGATCTGTGCATTTACTAATCGTATAAAATACAATGGATGTAATTAAAATGTCCAAACAAAAGCATCCTCTGTCAGAAATCATTGGTACAATGGAAGATTGTTTACATGGCTAACTTTAAAATACAAACTTTTAGTTTTCAGAACAAGTGGATTACTTCGAACAAAGAAACTGAGTAAGTGGAATTACTACTTTGTAGAATATAGAATAACGTTATTTTTATATAATTTTTCTTTTTTATACCATATACAAGGCAACATGAATTTTTAAAAATTATTTAAGTATAAAGATTTTTGAGCTTTGATACCTGTGAAACTCCATTTTCAGATAATACTATAAAGTAGGAGGAGACATGTATCCACGATGAATTTTAATAATAACAAAAAATATACTCATGAAAATACAAAAAAATTAGTTTTATATTATTGGTTATGTAAGTACACATATGTAAGTAAATATGTTAAGTGTAAAGGAATTAACCACACAATTACTGCTCCCTACTTTGTTATCAATGACCTCCCACCAAACATAACAAATCAATCTTTATAGAGAAAAGAGGTTCAGAGAGAATTAAAAAATTCATAATTCACAAATATTAATTCCATCACGATACCTCATGCTTAATTACTGATATTAAAACAGACATTACAAATATTAAATATAGAAAATCCAGATATGTTTTCTCACCCACATCTTCAAAACGATTTTAAAATGCATCTAACTTATTGGTCATTGTCAATCTTCTGCATTCCAAAGACATGGGAATTTAAAAAGTTTACAAGAAAAGTTTACTTTCTACTAGCAATAACACAATGAGTACTTAAAAAAAAATTTACTGTTATACTGATATTACACAACTATTGGAAGAACACTTTCTTCTTTCTTTTTCCTGAGTGCTTTCAAGGATTACAAGTCCCCCTTTTCTCAGTGCTTGGTAAGCTCTATAAAGAGAAGTGAACCATAGAAAAAAAGAAAAGCAGAGAAGCTGCCAAGCACTGAGGACTGGGGGTACTACCAGTCGCAGAAACCACTCTGCAAAAAGAAAAAGAGTAAGTGTTCTTGAAATAGTGATCTAATACCATGTAATAATAAAATATTAATACTTTAAGAAAGGTGAAAGAAAGTGCAGTGAAAATTTTAGATACAATATTAAAACAAAATACATTTTAAATCTGCTAGCAAATTAAAATATTAACAATATCTGAAGAAACATCTGGTTAAATCTCTTCCCTTCTGACTTATACTATCCTCACTGCCTTTATTCTTCTTCCAATCTGCTCAATTCATTTTCTTTTTTGATAACCAAACATTTCCAATTGTGGTTAGAAACTTTCTAAAAGTTTTTAAATCCTCATAGGATCACATTTTGACAAGGTTGTTGTGTTTCAAAAGAATTTTTTGTATGTTTGTTAATTTTTTATAATAGTTCATTGGTTTAAGTTAATGACTTGTTGTTGGTGATTAGAGTGGTTGATTTGTTTATCTGTATGATTTGAGAGGCTTTGATGTTAACAACTAGACTGTTCTTTTTGAGGTATTATTTCAGGAATTTATAATTTTTCCCAGAACGTTATATTTCTTTTATACAGTTATAGTGTCAAAATTTATGTTATCTTACCATACATAATTTACACAAAATAAATACATTCTGTTCATATGTTCTATGTTATATTCTCCTGTTCTCTTCAGATTTTTAATTACATGCACCCAAACATATGTGATGTCCTGGATGAGGATTGAACTCATGACCATCAGATTATTATGACTGTGTTTATATAAACATAACCAAAGCCCTTTTTTTAGCCTCATAAATTTCTCTTGATGCCTATTGCCCAGTTTCACCAACCTCTGTTAAGAATTAAATGGCTGGTAAATTACCTATTAAGGATTTAACAGGAGATAACCCATTTCATGAAACTCAGTTAAAACAATGGCCAGTAAAATTGGAGTTACCTTAATGGAAGATATTTGGCCTTCATTATATAATTTATTTGCTTTTCAACTGCTGTCTATGCTTACACAATAGAAACTATTGTGATAAACAAAAATGGATCAGAGAGAAATTGTTTACCCTTAAACAATGTGGTATTCAAGTAAGACAAAAAACAGATGTCACTGGTAATAGAAATACGCCTACCGGGTTTTATCATTTGAGCAAGTCAAAATTTATAGAACGCTATAGGTTTTCAAAAAACAAAAAAGTTACTCTCAGGATTATTGAAAAATTGAGGTTACATGGGAATATCCTGAAATAATAGGAATAAAACAAAAACTACAATGAGATACAAAATGAACAAATACACTTAAGAATAGAAAATCATGAAACAGGATGACCACCATGCAAAAAATTTACAAGTTATTTTTAATTTTTCAGCCTATCTGAAGCAAAATTGATATTAATCATGGTAGCATAATTATACTGACAAGAGTTTTAAGCCGGTTACGCACTATTCTCCGCCGCTGTCCAGCATGCCCGACATTGGTGATGGATGTGCGCACCACACTGTCGTGCAACTCGTCCAGCGTGCCAGATGTTCTTTAGTTCTCATGTTTTGTCATTTTACAAATGACGTAATTTGCCGAGGATACGTCCCACAGACATCTATTTAATTTATATTTTTTGATAAATTTTGATGTTATTTCACGGTCCATTACGAATTGTAATTAAATCAAATTAATAATAACAATATTTAAAATAATAACTTCTAATGATATTTGAATGTATTATGTAAGCGAAGAATAAACTAAACTATATATTAAACTGAAATGTTATATCTGAATCATTACTTATTAAATATAAACTAAAGAATGAATGTAACGTAGAGATTAAACAGTAAACATTTATTAAACGAATGTGCTCTAAAAACATGTACTGTACTTGCTCGAAAATGACGATTTGATAGACAGCAATCGCACGCATGATCAAACATGCACGATGCACGATTCCTTGACATCCGTCAACACTACACACGATCCATCTGCACGTCGTGCGGCTTGAGGCTTGAGCTGATGGTCTTGCTGGACTCATTTTTCGTTGTGCACATCCTTAAAAAAATACACGACGTGCGGATAGATGTCAAAGCTACGCACTGTCGTTTTTGACTTGCTGTCTGTCATGACGTCCAGCGGGGATGGTTAGTGCATAGCCGGCTTAACTAAGCAGGTCCAAATGGACATTGGTAATATGGCTATTCAGATAACAGCAGTTAAAATTTATATCACCAGTTAACAAATGGTCCATTAGGGAAAAAAAATTAACAGAAATCCGTGAAACAGGGCACATGTCTTTTTGCTCCTACATTCTAACATCTGATCTGCCTAACCGGGTGAGTCCTGTGAGAGTTATGGCCACAACGTTATGAAGTAAGGCTGAAGTAATTTCCAGTAATGAATCAATCAGAATCTAGTATATAAAGTTCAAGAAATAATTAAATACAAACTGTTCTGAACCGTTTGTATAAAAAAGATCTCACACTCATTGTACTTCCAATTTCAATTGAAACAATTCTTGCTTTCCACCGATGGTTAAAATCCTCCTCACTCTTTGGAAAAATTATGATTTTTTACTTTTCTCCAGAAGAAAGGACCAAATCAACTTTCTTTTAAAAGTAGAGAAATTTATTAATACAAATTTATAGCCATTAGCATTTAATTCTAAAACAACGCAAATTAAAAAACTGATTACAGGTATACTGTAAATACTGTATTAAGTCACCATATGTAAATAACTTTCTTTGTAACACTCAGACTAGTATTAAAATACAAAAATAGTGTTACTTATAATGCTATATTTGTAATATCCTGTAAGCTTCACTTACTTCACACAATGATAGCTAAAATCAACATACACAGGGGTGCCCACAGGGGGGGATCATAGCACAAGTTGCGCATTGAGAATTTTTGGGGGTGATTTTTCGGGAGTATTTTAAGGATTTTGGGGGGGGGGGATTTTTTTAAGAATAACATTTTAAATCCAACATTGATAGAAATTTTTACCGTGTTTGTGCAAGAAACTAAGCTATTAGTAAAAAACTAAAGCAATTGCATATCTTTATGATTGTTTTAAAGAACTGGCGGCATAAATGTCTCTACCAGTAGGCTACAACTAGTAGTAAATTTTGTTTTGGAATTTGGAAAACTGACCCTGGCAGCCTGCAGCAACATCCTGTCAATGAGTCAGAGGGTCCGTGAATAATAAATCGTGAATGTAAAAATGTGTGCGTGTGCTAACCTTTCGGCTCTACCTAATCTGACAGTGATGTACCGAATATTGTTATCTCTTGCTCTGCAGAGCGATGAACCGTTTGAAAATAGTGAAAAATCGGCTTCGGAACAGCATGGGAGACTCTTGGCTGTCAAGTTTGTTGATTCTATCCTGTAAAAACAATGTACTGAGCCAGATACAAAACGAAGAAATCATTAACAAATTTGCAACCACAAATGTACAAAGAAAAATGGGGGGGAGTGCTGAGACTTTTGGGGGGGATTTGCGCATTGGGCCTTGGGGGGGATGGGCACCCCTGGTTCTGTGTAATTATAATATTTACGTTTAAGTAAATAAAACTAATATGAAATATTTAATTGATTCTGAAATATCAGTAAAGAATATAAAAGGAAAGAACAATTTTCTATTGTTACGAGCAAAGAAACTGGCTATCAAACCACTAATAAAACATTAAATTCTTAACTGATGCTAATGAATTCTTCAAAAACTAAATTACAACAAATATGCATAGTTCAAAATAAAATGATACATTACAAACAATAAAAGCAGTTAAATTAAAACACATAAATGGAACATTCAACATTCTATTGAAATAATGTTCAATTAAATATTTTATTAAAACTGATACAAAAATAGTAGATATCAAAAAAATCAGCAAACCGCTTATAAATCATTCTACGTGAATGTGCAGACTTGCCATAATATTTAACAAACATTGATTTAGTTTCTACTGCCACTAATATTAACAGTGTTGATTTCCAAATAGTACACACTAAACAGAACTGTATAAAACAAACACTCAAGTTTAACTTTAGTTAGGACAAATTGAAAAGAATTTTTGGCTTAGCATCCTTTTTTGGCATCAGCCATTACACTCTGCCTGGCTACTTTTAAAATATTTTGAATACACCAAACGTTAGTAATTTGTTTTTGTGTTATATGTGCTACATAACCTGAGAATGAGAATCTATTGTGCATGCTTTAAAATAAAAAACTAATTATTAATTGAGCATTTCGTTTAATTTCAATCAACAGTAGTACCAATTGTAGCACAATATCTATAAATTTCTCTCCATTTAAAAGCACTACAATCATTAACAGTATTTTCATATAACATACATTTCCATTCTGCAGAAAAAAAAATGTTGAAGTTTAACTCCATTATTACTGTGACCTACATACTACAATTCTGTCCTCCCTTTTTTTCTATTAATATCTACCCAACTACCGTTGGTACAGAAACTACATGCACTAGAATTTGAACCTTAATTCCAGTGGGTACATAACACCTGTTGACGGGTTTTAATAGCCCTAAAACTTAACCTAAAAATTAAATCAAATTTTTTCTTGTATCAAGGTTCTTCTTAGAGCATTTTCTATCATTCGCTAGGAGAAGAAGAGGATCCCAGTTCAACAGGATCTGACTCTCATTATACTTACACAGAATACATCAGAACACAAATAATCGAATTAAAAATAATAAAGACAAAAAGAGAAACACATGACTAAATGAACAAAACAGAAATAGGCACGTAGTATCTGCTACACGTCAGTTCCGAAAATGAACATAGCTGCTAACTAAGCGTTTTGCTGGTTTACATAGCGGCAACACATTGGGTGGACGAATGTATTCCCCCCTCCACAGTTTGTACAATGACAACTACTACAAGGTCAATGACCAAAACATTGCCGATGTCTGAGCCGGCAACACAAGACGGTGCAAGCACCCAGCAGTTTAAAAGCAATGCTTTTCAAGTTTCCCTACTAATATTGTTTAGATTTCAAATTATTCAATAACTTAAGTATTTATTTTGTAATATAATTAATATTATTTTCTCTTATTTCCAGTACTGTTGCCGCCAGCACCAGCGGTTACATGGACACCACGCTACTGCTTAATTCCATGTTAATGGTTACACTAATCTTAAATTTTAAACATAATTAATGCGGTCCAAGTCACTGTATGATAATTATATAATTTACCTTATAATTTCCGTCAAGTGACGTCTAGCATAATTTGTGCTGGGTTACGCGTTTCACGCCATATGACCCATCTTCAGACCTTCACTCCAAAGGAGCTCGTTATATAATAAACTCCATATTAAAACAAACACATAATAAACAAATACATAAAATACAATGAATGAACATATTATAAACGTACTATTAACCGACATGGTGCACCGCGTGTAGCATGTCAAGACTGTGTCGATGGGCACTGTTATCTAGTATTATCTTTAAGCGATCGCAGCGCGGTATCATACAGTGGGTTGGGCCTGAAGTTAAGTTTATCATTGAGTATGTCGTCACATATATCGGGGTTATTATGACCTCTATATATCTCGAATTCTTCGAGTGCATCCATGTAACGGCCCTTACTACAATAATGTAGAGGTATAAGGTTAGCGTTGAAATTGGTATATGAATGATTGCTTGAAATTAGATGCCATGTAAAATTAGATTTAATATTATCTAGGGAAAAATCACCCCTGTTAAAGTGGCTGTGTGGTGTGTGTTCACGGAATCGTTTGATAAAAGGTCTACCCGTTTGGCCGATATAAAAACGGTCACAATCATCGCATATAAGCTTATAAACACCGGTTTTGGATTCAATGTTGGTCTGAACGACTGGACGAACTAAGTTCCGTAGACGGTTATTTGTTTTAAAGGTAACGGTATAACCTAATTTACTTAAGGTGGATGTTACGATCTTAGGCATCAACTCGGAGTATGTTGTTGAGATGAATTTGTTATTAGGTGTATTATCTTGTGTCTGTCTGGAACGACGGGCTTTGTGTTTTTTAAGGATGTTGTCATTCATTTGGCACTCATAGCCATTGGCTATAGCTATGTGTTTAATTATGTTTAGTTCACACTCGAAATCATCTTTATTTAGGGGGATCATCAAAAGCCTGTGAATGAAACTGTTGTAGGCCGCTAACTTTTGAGAGAAAGGGTGGTGTGAGTCTGCATGTATGGTCACGTCTGTGGTGGTAGGCTTTCTGTAAATTTTAAAATTTAAATTTTAAAAAATTATACAAATTTTTAGTTTATTTCATTCTGCGTTGAATAGTAGTAATAAAAAAGCTTTTGTCTTTATTTTGTTAGAGATGGTTTGCTCAGAACAAAAAGAAATTAAAAAGCACCCTTTTTTTTTACCTATTCTATACAAACCGCAACTTTAAAACATAAGTGCATATAGATGCAGTGTCAGACTGCAATGAAATATTGACACTTTATAGAATAGAAAAGTTTTTTAACACATTTGCAAAGTTAGAAATTGTTATCTGTCCTAGAAAAAAAGTTATCTATTTTGTAAAATATGTTTTTTTCTCTATCGTAGTTTCACTATATTATGCAATACACGCAACATTCATAGAAGTAAAAACTAAACATTAAATATAATTTAAAGTAAAACTATATTAAATAACACATATTAAGGATCATACACCATATTTCCAAAAATACTTTATTTCATGACAGCATACAGAAATACATGCATCCACTGTCTTGGAGGATTGGAGAGGGGATACGTTCATTTTCACACAATACAATGTGATGCATTACCTTTGTATATGGCTTCCAATTGTTGGCCACATTTCTTCAAGCTGTTGCTCATATTCGTTATATTAAACATCAAGCTGTCATCATAGTTCTGGTTCGTGATGCACTGTGCAACAGCCTCTACCAGAAACATGATGTCGTCGACTGACAAACACAAAAACATATCATAATTATTTACTGAACATTTTCATAATAACATTTAGTTCATACAACCACAAATACATCTATTTTACAGCTATTACTTTGCGTGCATATGAGAAAGAAATATCAAAACAGAATGAACAAAACTTTCAACAAAGTTTCTTATTTTTGTATTAGTTCATGAGTTACATTAAGCAGTTAAATGAGTTATATCAACTCCTTAATGGTTTCTCGTTTAATATTACGATGGTCGATTTACAAAAAGAAGCGAGCCAGTATCAGAATATTACGTCATTTCGATTACACCTATTTACTTTGTTTTGTAACGAAACACTCTGACACAGGTCTGAGTGACTGTAGTTCCTTTGAGAAACATAAATTTCTTTTCTTTGAGATTTATATAATTTCTCTAAAAACTACCTAACAAATAGTTCTGGGACATATTTTCTCATGTTTTCAGGTCAAAAACCACATGAACCCAACAAATTTACCCTTTAATTTCAGTTCCAAGAATTTCAGTAGGGCATAATTGTAGCCTTAGAGCAGAAATGAAGGTGAAAGCAATAAAACAAAGTGGAAAAGTGTTTGTAAGGCATCGAAAACGAAGTGTTTTTGGACCTGTTTATATAAAATTTCTTTTTTATTTCATTCCTAAAGTATGTCCCATTCTTCATGGGACACTATCAATACTCCTGTTTATTGCTAATATTAAATGCTAAATCACAAGCATTCTGCTACAAAAAGCTAATGCTTTAGTATATAAAAAAGATGAGAGAGTGGTTCACTTCAATAGCTGGCCATACACACAGACTATTTTACTTGGAAAATCGTTGCACGGCTGCAATCCTTATGAAAATCATGTCTGTTAGTGGGTGTTAATACATGCCACGAATGAATGGGCGAGAGTTCGCCCCACTCTTTCCCTTGGGTAGGCAGGTGCCTGTTGCTGGCGGTTCAGTACACAACACCCCGTTCCTTGTTTTGTTGTCGTGTCACTTGACCGTGCTTCCAAGTATGACAGATCTTCACCTAGCTACAAAAGAATTCCTTACAGAGCTTATTGAGACTTACAGGTCTCATCCAGCCTTTTGGATGATGAAGTCAAAGGACTATGTTAACCGAAATTTAAAAAATATCGGTTATGATGCTCTCGTTGAGCTTTACAAAAAAGCAGACTCTAATGCTGACCACGATCTCGTAGACAAAAGCATTCAATCAATGAGAGGTTCTTTCCGGAAAGAATTAAAAAAATTCTAAAAACCTAAAAGCGGGGCATCTTCTGATGAAAAATACATTCCTAGTCTGTGGTACTTTGACCTTTTAATGTTTACTCGAGATCAGGAAATGCCTACCGACAGTACCGACAGTCTGACAACCACTCCCAATTTACAAGCTGGTGAAGGAAATGATATTGATGATAGCTCTGAAAATTTTGAAATGTTCCAACCTGTTGATGACGCTTTTGACCAAGGACGTAATGATTCTTCAACCACTGCAGAGAAGGATGCAGATCCTCGTTGTCAAACGCTGTCTTCAGGTGCTGGAACCTCAACCCAGGGTCAAAGCCCTCAAGTTGAAAAAAGTAACGGCAACGCTGATGTAAGTACAATAACTTTATTGTTCCAAATTTTACAAACTATTAATTTTTACTAGTATTTACAAAGATGCATTATATACATTATGCATTTATATACATAGATGCATATTGTTACAACACAAATAAGCCAACCCAATACCAGGGATGAACAAGATAAGGTTGAATTTAAAATAATACTTCATGTTAAATAAAATGATTAATTTAAATAAAATCTAAAAACTATGACTCGACAAACGACGACATGACCTAACCCAAGTGATTGACCCAACAAAAAAAAACAAAAGAAGAAGGGAACCACGAAAAACAAACGACAATAAAACCAAAGAAGAGAAGAAAGTGATTAACCAAACCAAAGGAAGAAGGGAAAAAACCAAAACCCAAACAAAAATGAAACAAGTTCATGGAATTAAATGACTCAATGTAACACGTTGAAATGTACCCAAAGGAGAAGGTGGAAAAACTAACGTATTAACCAAATACAATGAAAATGAAGAAGGAGGGAAATAGATAGAAATGAAAACCAATAATGATACACAAACAAGTAATAAAGCATAGGAGAAGGAGAAATAATGCACTCAAAAGTAATATTGGAACCAAGACCAATAATTAACCTATGAGAAAGGAAAAAGTAAATGTAATTATCCATTAATGGACAATAATAATCTAGGGAAGAAACCCTATTAAAATATGTTAAAGATAAAAATATAAAAAGGCAAACTAACCCACAATTTAGAGTTAGATGTAATAATAGAAATGTAAGGACATAAAATTGTTAACAGTATTAAGGAAATATTGTAATGAAAGAGATAGTACGGTAATGAGATAATAATTAGAGGGATTACCCATTCAGAAACACCTAAAAAACAAATACATTTGTGAAGTGCAAAATGAAAGTGTAAAAACCCCAGAGTGTAGTGATAAAGAAAGTACACTAATTAGATTATAATTAACTATAAATAATTTAAAAGTGAAGGAGATGATTGAATGAAAATAGTGTGAAATATAGAATGGAAATATAGTGAAAAATACTGAATGATAAAATCATTAACAATTAATAAATCCTAAAGAACACTAAAGGTTTAACAGTGAAAAATAATAATGAATAAGTATGTTGTGAAAAATAGTATTAAGTATAAACTATAAAGTAAGAGGTATTGAACACTGGAAAGTGATAATCACAATAGTAATCAAAACAAAAAATATAATTAATAAGTTTAAAAACATGTAATCATATTTAAAAGGGAGAATCCCAGGAAAGGGTAAATTGAAAGTGTTAACATGGAGGGAAAGTAAAGATTGTTTGAAAGTTAAGGAGTTAGAAATAAATCAAAAAACACCCATGTTATAAGAGATCATTATAAGTTCATAAAAGTGATGTTATTTGTCACACTAAAAAATAATATAAATTAAGATGTATTGTGAACAAAGATTAGCAAATAATAAGTTAGTTAAATAATTATTCAATCAAGTTTAGGAATTGGATATGGCTGTAAGAACCATACAGACCATAGGTCTACATGTTATATTTAAATAAGATCAAAAAAGTAGTAAATAATAGCCACCTTGTTATTATTGGCAAAGGAAATAAATAAAAATGTTAAGCAATGTATGACTAGAAAACATGGAAACCAAAGAGTAAATAATTGTGTATAAAACAATAGTGACATAATAATAACACATAAACAGACTCAAAACACAACACAACCAACTATAATAACAAAATAAAGCCCATTCAGCTGAAATGAAATGTAATTTAAATGAAATAAGTCAAATACCATAATGGCTACTTAGGCCTATGAAAATGCCTAAGTGTCAGAAACAAACAACTACAAATTATAACAAATTAACAAAGAAATTAGCAAATCCGAGGTGAAGGATTCACCAAGAATAAATTATAAATCATTTGTGGAACAAAATATTATAATAAGCATTTGTATACAAAAAGAAATGTAATTAACAAGTATTAACATAATTGTAAAAACATAAAATCTAAAATTACCCAAACTTGTGGGGTATCAAAATAATCTATGAAAGGAAATACATACTATAGTGACAATATTTAATAACCAGGAAGGAAGATAGAGGAATAACAGCAGTCAGAAGATATACGAAGAATTCAAATTTTGATAACAATATAGCATATCAAAATCAGCCAATCAAAATCATTCAGTTACCATAGAAACGACGGTTGAAGGCGAAAATTACTGTTGAATACCGTTACACTCGTGAAGTGTCAGTCAAGCAATACAGAAGCCAATGTTTGGAAGACCGATTTTCTAATAAAATAATGAAAAACAGTAATCGAAGTTCATAACCAAACCATGACGGTATAAGAAGCAGACGACCCATTTATAGCAGTCCACTCAAGATCCAGGATAATTAAAACTGAAAATTAACAGAAATGTATGACCAGATACTCTATGAAATGGACGCCCGACCTAATGAAGTCCATGAATTAAAGAAATTAGAACTTATGGCAGCCCAATCTTATTCCGAACCAGTGAAAGAAAACACCATGTGTTAAATACAATTGAATTACCTATTTCCAAAAACCTAATCACTCTAAATTTTACTAAAGGTAAATTTATCTCACTATAAACAGAATATTTCTCTTTCACAGATTATTTAAGTAAAATAAAACTCACTGAAAATTTGTTATTATAAAATATAACCTATTATTTAAACACGAACTTTCAAAACACATTTAACGACACTACAGAACAGATTGTAACATCACACTTTATTATTTATGTACACTTAGAATAAGGTAAAATATTTTTATTGTAACCATAGGAATTCTTTAGCTCATAATCACAAGAATCCCACGATTTTGGAACGAATTTAATTGTAATAACCAAACTTTCCGCAGCCATATGGATGCGAGCACATCGTTCCATAATCGATTTTTCGTCAACCTTGAGAAAGAAGTGTTTCATGTAAAAAGTCGGTGCAGATTTATTATAAAATAATTGTCAAATTGAATATTTTAATTATCACCCATTAAAAAATAACTAGTACAGGGAGTAACCGTTGTTATTATTTCATAGGGAGTGCATTACATTATTTGTGTTTATTTATGAAGAATAGGTTTGATGAGCAGCGAACAAGTCGTCATTTGCACAGCAGTATATACAATCCAGACGGCCGTACGGGCGGGAATTATTTGAACGACCATCACCGCTGAAAACACTTTATCCAGCAGTTTTAATTGTTTTAATAAACAATTTGGCGCCAACCGGGATTAACACACCCCTATAAATAAAAAGGTAAGGTTACTGCCGTGTTATACTGGTGATTACCGCAACGCTACGGACATCATTAGCCGCAACCATTGAAGTAACGACCCCGGTGCGAGACGAACGCACTAACACTTAATACACATACAAAATTGGTGTACATTTTACAGATACGTAGCAGTTATAACGTTACAATATTTATGTGTAAGTTTCAGTGACCAATCATAGAATTTTTAGCTAATCTATGGCATTTTCAATATATATAAAAAAGATCTACTCTACACTTCCATAGAATGTTATCAGAAAATAAGTTTAGAATAATTACAAAAATATGTTGAGAATTAATGTCCTTTTTATCATAATCAATAACTGTTCTGAGTTCTCTAAACTATTTTTCTTTTGTTTGTTTTGGTTTTTTGTGTGTTTTGTTTTATTGTCATCTACCAAGCTTTACCCTTGCATAACATGTCTTCCTGCCATGTTAGTGCTCCTTCCCATTAAAATATGTTACGTACTGATCATGGTTTTGTTTTGCTCTCAAATTAGACTTGCAACGTGTTGTTTGTAAACCAACAAGTGGAACCCCATTGTCTCGCCACTCACCGTTCATATTAAGTTGCTGAGTCGTTTAATTTACTGAATCAAATGTGTTATTTGAACAATATGACTTCCCTTTTTTCATTAAAAAATGATGTAGTACACAAACTGCCATTACAATGTAACAAATTTTATCAACAGTAACGTTTATAGGTGTTTGCAGTACTCGAAATCTGGGTGCGATCAAACCAAAAACATTTTCTACAACGTTCCTTCCTCTAGAGAATCTATAGTTATAAATGCGCCGATCGTGAATTAGACCTCTGGTTGAAAGGTTTTAAAAAGTGGTCATGCAAGGCAAACACTTCATCACCTATAAACACGAAATTCATATTACCTACGTTTTCATCGTTTTCTGGCAAATTTAGGTAATTATTTTTCAAGCGCTGGAAAAAAGTTGTTTGCTCTAACACCCCACCATCTGATAATCTACCATTTTTTCCAAAATCGACATACAAAAATTCATATTGCGCATTAACAACTGCCATTAATACAATACTGTAGAAGTTTTTATAAATAAAGTACAATGCTCCTGTACGTGCTGGTGGAATGATGCATACGTGCTTCCCGTCGATCGCACCACTGCAATTTGGAACATGCCACTGTTTGTAGAACCCTTCAGCAAACGCTCTCCATTCTTCTTTACTTTATGGCAACTGGAACATACACAATATACGTTGTAACAATAATGCACGGGACGAGCTATTATGCCTCACGTTGGATGCGTCAATTTGTAACAATAACTTTTTATTTAGTATAATATGAATTCGTTTACGGTCGTTGTTCACTATTCCCGCCGTTCGCTCTCGCCTCGGCGTCCAAAACCAGTGACGTAATGCGGAGCTGCCAACTGCCACTCCGTCCGCTTTGCTGTGCTGTCGTATTTTTTAATTAAAACAGTAATAATAATGCAAAAATAAAACCAAATAGCTGTACTCTTTCAATCAATCTTTATCCAATTGAAGGATTGATCAATTACGTTCTCTTTTTTCTTTATTTTAAATATAAATTGTGACGAATTATGTCGTCTTCATTCCTAAGTTGGTAGTAACTAGATAACTGTACTGGATTCAGCCAAGACAATGATGCTCATTGTTTATTTCTATTAAATAAAATAATCTCAGGGCGTATTCGGTCCGTATATTATGGTTAAACAATTAATACAACTCTTAAAATCAAAATACAAACTTTACAATAGAAGGATATAAAAAGGTTTTGGGTTACGAACAGTTTTAGATATTTGTTAGTTGTCGTTCAGGTTTTATGGTGTTCAAAAAGGTGTAATAATTAATTTGTGTTATCTTCAAGTGTTCTTTAGTGTTGGTGTTTTATATTGTATGTGGTTTTTTATTGTTTATTTGTCTAAGTGATTCGTGTGCTCGTATGTGGGTGTTGTTGTTAAAGAAGGTTATAAAATTGTTCAGATTCACCCAGATCCTCTTCTTTTATTCGTTCAGGACGAAGGTGAGGTCCAAATCTTCCTCAACTCCTCTTCCAGGATTTGTATTCTTCCGAACTGGTGTCTGGTTGTTCTTGGGTTCCTATAATGTTCTTCAATAACTGTCCTGATTCGTTTTACTATGTTTGGTTTAGGTTTACACTGTTTAAACTATAATTAGTTAATACGTTTTAAAAACGCGTCTGTCTTCAATGATGGTTGTTAAATAAGTCCTATTTTATTTATCTGAATTTTTGGTTGCTAAGGTAAAACTTGAAATCTGGTTGGTTGATTCAGATATACATTGTCATACAAAGTCATTGTTTTATTGCATGAACTTGGCCAAAACTTTTAAATTAGTATAACTCTGGTGTACTAATTGGGAATTTAAAGTAATAGCATCATTATTTTGGTTTTAACATTTGTGACACATAGACACCAAACATGCCTATTTTTGCTTAAGAAATTCTGATGTTACATTTTTGCTATTTGAATTTTCTTAAATAATTTAAAACTGATTATTTCGATTCCATATTTGCTGTGTATACTATTAACTATAAACCCATCCATATTATAACATTTGTTTTATAAAATTCTAAATGTATTTCCTAAAATTTACAAAATTCCAAAGTTTTTATAGGCCTATGTCTTGACATGTTAAATTTCTATTTTCTGTTATTGTAACACCTATTAACTATGCAACTACCATCAAAACTACTCCCTATAACTATATTAGTATTATTATTTAAAATTACAACAATAATTATCATTGGAACATTATCAAAAAAACATAATTCACATTTTGTGATCAAACAATCTGTATATGCCTGGTTACATAAATCCTGCATAAGACATATCATCCACTCATTACTTAACAAAACTATAAATAACATAAACACAACTTTATTCTTACTTTTGAACATTTAAATAAAAAGTTTAATCATTTAATAATGATTTTCTATTTTTCTTAGACAGTTCAGCCATTGCTGTACTAGGTACTTTTACTGTTTTTTCATCTTATATACATTTGATAATTCTTATTTGATTGTACAGTATTTATCTTATAACATTAGGTCCACCACTATTCACACTATTAATTGTATGTTTCCATGTATCTATAATGATTGAGTTCTTGTATTATTTAATTATATTGGTTAGTTAACATTTTGGTATTAAATTATTTTACATTCTATAGTATTTGGGCCTATTATCCCTCAATTTGTATTTTGATTATTATTATATTATGATACTTTTAACAAAACAATTTGTTTACTGATGGCAATGGTCCATAATGCTGTCTGGCTTTGTAAGTATTATTATTGTAATACATCACTTTATTGATTTTACATCATTATTGATTTTACATCACTTTACCTAAACATTAATTTGGGTACGGTCAGTTATAGTCTGTCAGTTTAAATTTGTCATTTGTTCATCTTCACTATCATTTTTAAAAGATATGTTTCTTCTTGTTAAGTTTCTTATCCATGATCTTCATTAAATCTGGTACGATATCAAGCTATACCAAATGTAATGTTACAACGTAATATAATTTTTTTACTCATATACAATATTAATAATATAATATGTTTGTTTTTTTTTCAAGGATTTCAAGAAACTGTGTATCAGAAAGCAGAGAAAACATCCTTTGACAGCAACTGCAGTTCTAACGCCCGAGCAGCAAAATTTAATGAAAGTTTGTGCTGACGCACTTAGAGATAGTAGTAAGTGTGCTACAGAAAGTGAAGCTTTTGGTCAGTTAGTTGCCCCTAAACATGCAAAGCTAACTGTTGAAAAAAAATTGTATGCTGAAACACTAATTACTTTAATTTTGAATAAGGGTATCCTAAACAAGTTAACAGAACAAACGGTTGTTACTGAAAGGTCGTTTTACTCTTTATCAAGTAGCAGCCCATCTACCTCATATACTGGTCGCGAGGTTTATTATGATAATAATGTTAATAATGAACCTGCTGCTGCCCAACTTTCAACATTCTTTTCTCATTTTACTGACTTAAATTAATAATTACAAATTTTGAATCTTTTGCATTAAACTTATTTTTGTAGATTTTTTTTATTAACCTGTAAATTACAACTGTATTTTTCAACAAGTAAAATTTGTTCTAAATTGTAAGTTTTGTGATTAAACAATGTTGTAAGAAGCGTAAATTTTGAAATTAAAAATTATTGTAGAAACTGAAAATTTTGAAGTGTTATTACTTTATTTTCCCCTACCTCTGTCGTCAGCGACTCAAAACAACTTTAGTGAAAGAATTATAAATAATTAAAAAATAAATAATTATAAAATTATAAATGATAAATACAAAATATAAATGGAAAAGGTTTGTAATGATAAATGGAATAGCAACTAAATTATAAAAAATAAGAAATAGTAAAAGAAAAAATAACTGTACTTACAACAAGGTAATCCATCCGTAATACGTGAAAGAGACCCCTGCAGGTGTAATTTAGTCTGGTATAATGCGGCCCAAAGCCTGTGCTGAAATTCCCGTTGTGTACTTGAGGTCTTCGTAACTTTGTCCAGTAGCCAGGAACAGGAGGGTAGCGACAAGTCGTTCTTCAGCAGATATATGTGGTCTCATTGGTGTATCTTTTTTGGTCAGCAGAGGTCGCATTATATTAAGAAGTTCGTCAAATGTGTTTGAATCCATTCTTAAATAGTTTTTAAAGTCATCTGGATCACTTTCTCTCATACATACATACATCCTCGGCGCTACAGCCCAGTCCGGGCCCTGGCCTCCAAAAGAAATCTTCCCCACTGGTCTCTACTCCCGGCCAATGTCCACAAGTTTGCTGCACCTAGCCTCAATGTCTCCTTACCAACCTGGTCCAGCCATCTTGTACGCGGTCTTCCTTTCCTTCTCCTTCCCATCGGCAAATAATTCATAACTCTTTTTGGGATTCTATCCTCCGCCATTCTCTGCACATGACCAGCCCAACGCAATCTGTTAATTTGTATGAGTTGCACGATCGGAAGATCTTTAAACCTTTCGTACAACTCTCGATTATGCAGTCATCACTTTCTCTCAATTCACGTAATAAACACATGTGACTATATTTTTCCCAGTCAGCAAGCCACTTCTTTTGCCAAAGTCATTGTTGTTTTGTTCTTTTTATACCGACTGAAGCCAAAATGGAACAAAAATTTTAACACGACTACACTCCACACAAGATGACGCGCCAAATGAAGG
The DNA here is from genome assembly GCA_034769895.1 of Magicicada septendecula. Lineage (NCBI taxonomy): Eukaryota > Metazoa > Arthropoda > Insecta > Hemiptera > Cicadidae > Magicicada > Magicicada septendecula. The sequence continues at coordinate 60,977,340 of CM068371.1, read as the reverse complement.
ATTTCAACCATACACATACATTCTTTCCTCTAGAAACGGACTGACACGCACAATCATGTAATAAACCCCTTACAAATTTTTCAGCCCAAAAAAGACAACACAGTTTCGCGTCCCGCTCTTTCTTTTCACGTCCTTTCATCTCCCATTCCTACACGCCATGATTTTCCAAGCGAAAGAGTCTGTGTGTATAGCCAGCTAATGGATTTAAAATTAACTAAATGGAAGAACGCACATTATATAGTGTACAAAAACTGCATGAAGACATGTGTGAAGACTTGACTTTAATTCAGTGAATGACTGGGCTGGAACAATCTGGAAAACTATACTGGAATGTGTACCAGAATGTGAGTAAATACAATACACATTGAAGGGGACTTTATTATCAACTAGCTAAAAGCATGGCTTTGTGGTGACTCGCGAAGCTTAAATACAAAAAATATTACGTACAAATAAATAATCACAATATTTATATTTGAGCTTCAGGAATCACCATCAAACCATGCTTTTAGCTAGTTAAAAAAAAAGTAATTTTTGATTTTTCGAAATAATTTTATGGCTAAAAAACAATATTTTGATTTTTTATATTTATTTTTTTTTTAATATAAAAAAATACAATAGAAAATTATTTTTAAAAAATTAAAAATTAGCCTAAATAATTAGAAAAAAAGATTAACATAATTAATCAATAATTAAATCAGTAATTAGATACATTTTTAATCAGATAAAAAATTTCTCATTTGAGTTTCTTCTTGTTTTCTACACTTTAACATATGTGAATTTTTAATATGACAAAATCTATCGTAAGAAAATGTTCTGTTTAATGCTAAACCTTCTAAAGTTTTTACTCTCGACAACACAACATATGTTAAACCAATAGAAGTTTCCTTTTCTCCAATATCTACAACAGCTCTATCTAAGGTTAAACCTTGAGACTTATGAATTGTAATTGCAAAGGCTAATTGTAACGGAAATTGTTTCCTTGAACAATTAATATTTCCACTTTTCCAAAATTTAGTTATAGGTGGATTTGGAACACAACCACTATTTTCATAAGTTGAATGAAAATAATTTTCAAAACGAACCATTATCACTCATGGCATTTGATCAGGTGGACCATGATTTTCTTCATTGATAATATCTTAACATAACCTAAAGCTCCATTCACTAATCCTTTTTCAACCCACAAATTAGAACGTAACATAACTTTAAATCCAATTTATAAAATTATAAATGGTTCAAGTCCACCTGATAATTCTGCACTTGCTGATTTTGCTTTAGAACAATTATGAATAGCTGGAATATAAGCAACTGGTTGATGAAATTCTTTTAACTTTTGATGATTAAATTCTTTTACATTTTTATTTGTTGCAAACAGCCTAATTGCATCGTTGAAAAAATGACGTTCATTTTGTGAAAATGTTTGTATACTACGTGTCATTAATATTCCATAGTCTTGAACTGTACATTCACCATTACTAACACGATCAAGTATATCTCGAAATATTTGTTGAGATTCATTTTGTCGAAATAATGACGATAAAAAAAAATACTTTTGAATACTTGATGTAAATAATAATTTTCCTTCTAAAAGGAATTCACTTCTTCAATTTTATCACTGTAAAGTGGTCTGTCATTAACAGGAGGTAACTGATTAATATCCCCCAAAAAATATACAAATAATCCACCAAACGGTTCATCTTGTCTTGATGGAATAGCTCTGCATACTCTTAAATCAATTTTCCTCAAAAGACTACATCCAATCATACTCATTTCATCTATAAACAGAAATTTACAACCACGAATTTCCTGTTGAAATTGAGCAAGTGAGTGTGAACTGAGTTCTCTAAATACTTTATGTACTCCTAATAAAAGTTTGGAGTGTATTGTTGATCCATTAATATTAACAGCAGCAGCACCAGTTGGTGCAAGCAATTGATAAGAAGATGATCCCAATGTTTGATTCAATCGACAAGGGAAATAATTAATTCAAGTACTCTTTCCAGAACCGGCTTTTCCTTGAATAACAATTCTTTTAATCGGAAGTTCTTCTTCGTTAACTTGTAGATAATAAGTTGTTTTTCAAATAATATATTTGTCAGTTCTTGTTGTTCATCGGAGAAAACAATATTTGGCAGATTATATTGAACATTAACAATGTCATTTCTTTGAATTTCTATTACTTTTTCTTTTTCAATGAAATTTTCTAATGTATTCAACACTTGTTGATTCAAAATAGAATGCCAATTATATCTGATATCAATTTCTCTTCTACCTAGATCTACTTCTTCCTGAATAGTATTTGGTTCAGCAGCTACGTCCATCCAATCATATGGTTGATCTACTTCTAATTGGTCTGTTTCTTCAAAATCTTCTTCGTCTTCCAAATTTTGTAGCATATAATCCAAATCATAATTCAAGGAAATCTGTAATATCATTGTGTGTAATATAGTTTAAGTGCACTTATTTCATTACATGGAAACCAAGCCTGTGGACATATAGGAGCCGTATAATTTAAATAACTACGTATATATTTTTTGATTGAAAAAGTAAGAAAACTTACATTTCACACAAAAATTTTTTTTAACAATGTAACTTAACCTCAAACGCAAATATAAAAATACAAAAAAATATTTTCACTTCCCAATATTTATAAAAAAAATATACATGAAAAATGAATCTTGGATTTATGAAATATGTTTTATGATTTATGAAATTTATGAAATATATTTTATAAACAACACAGCACACCAGTATCTTTCATTCAAGAAAAACTGTAGAATATTCGGTATATACACTCTTTGACAAAAACCTCGGAACGTATTAGTAACAGACTATATAGTAATATTAAAGAAATCCCACAGATGGCGACACTTTACATACATACCACGGAACGCAATAGTAACAGACTACATAGTAGTATGACTCGCAATCCCACAAATGGCTACACTTTACATACATACATTTGTATATATAGATTTATACAAAAAAAAAATTATTACAATTATTTCTTGTCAAAATTAATTTTTTATAAAAATAATGATTGATGACACATCTAGACATGAATATGAATAATTATGTTCAATTTCAAGTCTATAGGTTCAGTAGTTTTTCCGTAAAGTGTACCATAAAAATGTACCAATTGTTGCCTTATACCAGATTGTTTTAAATATCGGTATGGAGAACCATACAGGACTTCCATGTTCTAAGATTTATATTTACAATCATATTCGAAATGAAATATTTCCATAGAAACTACTTCTTTCTACTTATTGCTTCAGCCTTAACCACAGTACTGTGGTCACTAATGTATACCACCTCACGTTTTCGCACTCGATTTTCACTGATGATGACAGTCGATGGCACTGCCGAAAAGTCTGGGTTTTCAGAAAACATTGGACTAAAGCTAAACAGCCCGGGAAGGAATTTTAACAAAGAACTACTTCTTAGTTGCCGATAACGTAATACACATATACAAAATTCTCCCCTCTCCCTTCAACTATAATTTTCATTTATAGAAAATTACCCTCACCCCGTTCACCTAACCTCTTCATTTATAGATATTTCATCTACGTTTCTACAGTGGATTATTATGAGCTTCTTATCAGGATACTTTATTTATCAAAATTAAGTACTTTACTCTTGTTAAAACATAAAACGTTGCAGGTAAAGAACCCCTATCTCTTAACCGATCTTCACCAAAATCAATAGACCTTCAGTCCTCTACAATGCAGGGATGCATGCAAAAAAATATTTGATTCTGTTTAAATGTGCGGCAGTTATCGTTCGTCATGGAAACATTTCTCTCGTTACAATATAAAATGTTGCAGGTAAACTACCCCTTTCCCTTAACCGATCTTCACCAAAAATCAGTAGGCCTTGAGTTCTCTACAATTCAGGAAAGTATGCAAAAAATTATTTGATTCTCTTTGAATTTACGGCAGTTATCTTTCGTCAAAAAAAATTACCCTTCTTAAAACATAAAATGTTGCTGGTAAACTACCCCTTTCCCTTAACCGATCTTCAACAAAATCAACAAACCTTGAGTTCTCTTTAATTCAAAAAGGATTGCAAAAACGTAGTTGATTCTGTTTGAATTTACGGCAGTTATCATTCATCATATAAAAAATTACCCTTGTTAAAGCATAAAATGTTGCTGGTAAACTACCCCTTTCACTTAACTGATCTTCAACAAAATCAACAGACCTTGAGTTCTCTTTAATTCAAAAAGGTATGCAAAACATTATTTGAATCTGTTTGAATTTGCGGCTGTTATCATTTGCCATAAAAAAAAATTACCCTTTATAAAAAAAACGTTGCAGGTAAACTACCCCTTTCCCTTAACCGATCTTCACTAAAACCAACAAGTCTTGAGAACTCTACTATTCCGGGCTGTATGCAAAACATTATTTGATTCTGTTTGAATTTGTGGCTGTTATCGTTTGCCATAGAAAAAAATTACCCCTGATAAAAAAAACGTTGCAGGTAAACTACTCCTTTCCCTTAACCGATCTTCACCAAAAACAATAGGTGTTGAGTACTCTACAGTTCAGGGCCGTATGCAAAAAATTATTTGATTCTGTTTGAATTTGCGGCTCTTATCGTTTGCCATACAAAATAGCCTAGTTAAAATATAAAACGTTGCAGGTAAACTACCCCATTCCATTAACCGATCTTCAACAAAATCAACAGACCTTGAGTTCTGTATAATTCAAAAAGGTATGCAAAAGTGTAGTTGATTCTGTTTTAATTTACGGCAGTTATCGTTCGTCATAGAAAAAATTACCCTTGTTAAAACATAAAATGTTGCAGGTAAACTACCCTATTCCCTTAATCGATCTTCACCAAAACCAACAGGTCTTGAGAACTCTACAATTCTGGGCTGTATGCAGAACATTATTTGATTCTGTTTGTATTTGCGGCAGTTATCTTTCGCAAAAAAAAATTACCCTTCTAAAACATAAAATGTTGCTGGTAAACTACCCCTTTTTCTTAACCGATCTTCAACAAAATCAACAGACCTTGAGTTCCCTTTAATTCAAAAAGGTATGCAAAAACGTAGTCGATTCTGTTTGAATTTGCGGCAGTTATAGTTCGTCATATAAAAAATTACCCTTGTTAAAACATACAATGTTGCAGGTAAACTACCCCTTTCCCTTAACCGATCTTCACCAAAACCAATAGCTCTTGAGAACTCTATAATTCAGGGGTGTATGCAGAACATTATTTGATTCTGTTTGTATTTGCGGCAGTTATCTTTCGCAAAAAAAAATTACCCTTCTAAAACATAAAATGTTGCTGGTAAACTACCCCTTTTCCTTAACCGATCTTCAACAAAATCAACAGACCTTGAGTTCCCTTTAATTCAAAAAGGTATGCAAAAACGTAGTCGATTCTGTTTGAATTTGCGGCAGTTATAGTTCGTCATATAAAAAATTACCCTTGTTAAAACATACAATGTTGCAGGTAAACTACCCCTTTCCCTTAACCGATCTTCACCAAAACCAATAGCTCTTGAGAACTCTATAATTCAGGGGTGTATGCAGAACATTATTTGATTCTGTTTGTATTTGCGGCAGTTATCTTTCGCAAAAAAAAATTACCCTTCTAAAACATAAAATGTTGCTGGTAAACTACCCCTTTTCCTTAACCGATCTTCAACAAAATCAACAGACCTTGAGTTCCCTTTAATTCAAAAAGGTATGCAAAAACGTAGTCGATTCTGTTTGAATTTGCGGCAGTTATAGTTCGTCATATAAAAAATTACCCTTGTTAAAACATACAATGTTGCAGGTAAACTACCCCTTTCCCTTAACCGATCTTCACCAAAACGAATAGCTCTTGAGAACTCTATAATTCAGGGGTGTATGCAAAAGAGTAGTTGATTCTGTTTGAATTTGCGGCTGTTATCGTTTGCCATAGAAAAAAATTACACTTGTTTAAAAAAAAAAACCGTTGCAGGTAAACTACCCCTTTCCCTTAACCGGTCTTCACCAAAATCGAAAGGTCTTGAGTACTCTACAAATCAGGACTGTATGCAGTAAATTATGTGATTCTGTTTGAATTTGCGGCTGTTATCGTTTGCCATAGAAAATACCCTTGTTAAAAAACCGTTGCAGGTAAACTACCCCTTTCCCTCAACCGATATTCACCAAAAACAATAGGTCGTGAGTGCTCTACAAATCAGGGCTGTATGCAAAAAAATGATTTGATTCAGTTTGAATTTGCAGCTGTTATCGTTTGCCATAGGAAAAAAATCTACAGACACACAGACACTTTTTGAAAAATGACTTTTTTTCATGTTTTGAGTGTAGTACAATCAGAATCTGCAATAATCTCGAACACGATTTTTTTTGCCATCACCATACTTCCATTTCCTTAAGGAACATGGAAGTAAAATATCGGTATGGAGAACCATACATGACTTCCATGTTCTAAGATTTATATTTAAAATCATATTCGAAATGAAATATTTCCATAGAAACTACGTCTTTCTACTTATTGCTTCAGCATTAACCACAGTACTGTGGTCACTAACGTATACCACCTCACGTTTTCACACTCGATTTTCACCGATGATGGGAGTCGATGGCACTGCCGAAAAGTCTGGTTTTGCAGAAAACATTGGACTATGGCTAAAGAGCCCGGGAAGCAATTTTAACAAAAAAATACTTCTTTGTTGCCGATAACGTAGTACACATATAAAAAATTCTCCACTACACCTTCAACTATAATTTTTAATAATAGAAAATTACCCCCACCCCGTTCACCTAAATTCTTCATTTATAGATATTTCATCTACGTTTCTACAGTGGATTACTATGAGCTTCTTATCAGGATAATTTATTTATAAAAATTAAGTACTTTACTCTTGTTAAATCATAAAATGTTTCAGGTAAACTACCCCTTTCTCTTAACCGATCTTCTCCAAAATCAACAGACCTTCCGTCCTCTACAATTCAGGGAAGCATGCAAAAATATATTTGATTCTGTTTGAATGTGCGGCAGTTATCGTTCGTCATGGAAACATTTCTCTTGTTATAACATAAAATGTTGCTGGTAAACTACCCCTTTCCCTTAACCGATCTTCACCAAAATCAATAGACCTTGAGCTCTCTGCAACTGAGGAAAGGGTGCAAAAAATTATTTGATTCTCATTGAATTTTCGGCAGTTATCGTTCGTCATAATAAAAATTACCCTTTTTAAAACATAAAACGTTGCTGATAAACTACCCCTTCCCTTAACTAATCTTCAACAAAATCAACAGACCTTGAGTTCTCTTTAGTTCAAAAAGGTATGCAAAAACCTAGTTGATTCTGTTTGAATTTACGGCAGTTATCGTTCGTCATATAAAAAATTACCCTTGTTAAAACATAAAATGTTGCTGGTAAACTACCCCTTTCCCTTAACCGATCTTCACCAGCACCAATAGGTATTGAGAACTCTATAATACAGGGCTGTATGCAAAACATCATTTGATTCTGTTTGAATTTGCGGCTGTTATCGTTTACTATAGAAAAAATTACCCTTGATAAAAAATCGTTGCTAGTAAACTACCCCTTCCCCTTAACCGATCTTCACCAAAAACGTCAGGTCTTGGGTACTCTACAATTTAGGCCTGTATGCAAACAATTATTTGATTCTGTTTGAAATTGCGGCTGTTATAGTTTGCCATAGAAAACACGCTTGATAAAACATAAAACGTTGCTGGTAAACTACCCTATTCCATTAACCGATCTTCACCAATAACAATAGGTCTTGAGAACTCTACAATTCAGGGCTGTATGCAAAACATTAGTTGATTTTCTTTGAATTTAGGGCAGTTATCGTTCGTCATAGAAAAAATACCCTAGTTAAAACATAAAACGTTACAGGTAAAATACCCCTTTCCCTTAACCGATCTTCAACAAAATCAACAGACCTTGAGTTCCGTATAATTCGAAAAGGTATGCAGAAGAGTAGTTGATTCTGTTTTATTGTACGGCAGTTATCGTTCGTCAAAAAAAAATTACCCTTGATAAAACGTAAAATGTTGCTGGTAAACAACCCTATTCCCTTAACCGATCTTCACCAAAACCAACAGGTCTTGATAACTCTACATTTCAGAGTTGTATGCAAAATATTATATGATTCTGTTTGAATTTGCGGCTGATATCGTTTGCCATATAAAATACCCTTGATAAAACAAAAAACTTGTCAGGTAAACTACCCCTCTCCCTTAACTGATCTTCACCAAAAACAATAGGTCTTTAGTACTCAACAAAACAGGGCTGTATGCAAAAATGTATTTGATTCTGTTTGAATTTGCGGCTCTTATCGTTTGCCATACAAAATACCCTTTTAAAACATAAAACGTTGCTGGTAAACTACCCCTTTCCCTTAACCGATCTTCACCAACACCAATAGCTATTGAGAACTCTACAATACAGGGCTGTATGCAAAACATCATTTGATTCTGTTTGAATTTGCGGCTGTTATCGTTTACCATAGAAAAAAATTACCCTTGATAAAAAACCGTTGCAGGTAAACTACCCCTTTCCCTTAACCGATCTTCACCTAAAACAAAAGGTCCTGAGAACTCTACAATTCAGGGCAGTATGCAAAATATTATTTGATTATGTTTGAATTTGCGGCTGTTATCGTTTGCCATAGAAAATACCCTTGTTAAAACATAAAACGTTGCTGGTAAACTACCCCTTTCCCTTAACCGATCTTTACCAAAATCGACAGATCTTGAGAACTCTAAACTTTAGGGCTGTATGCGAAACATAATTTGATTCTGTTTGAATTTGCGGCTGTTATCGTTTGCCAAACAAACAAAATTACCCTTGATAAAAAAAAACCGTTGCAGGTAAACTACCCCTTTCCCTCAACCGATCTTCACCAAAAACAATAGGTCGCGAGTACTCTGTAAATCAGGGCTGTATGCAAAAAATTATTTGATTCTGTTCGAATTTGCGGCTGTTATCGTTTGCCATAGAAAAAAATCTACAGACAGACACACAGACAGACACACAGACAGACACACACACAGACACTTTTCGAAAAATGACTTTTTTTCATGTTTTGAGTGTAGTACAATCATATTCTGCAATAATCTCGAACACGATTTTTTTTGCCATCACCATACTTCCATTTCCTTAAGGAACATGGAAGTAAAAAAGGCGTATACCTCTTTTATATATACATATTTATGTAATACCTCTGTTCTCAACCAGATTATTTCGAACTTGATTTTGCATAAAACAATCCTTGCTTATTATGAACAAAATCTTAAATCCTGACATGATCATAATAACTAGCACCAGTGTACTCAGACCCGGCTCCAAGCAGGGGCAAACCATGCCACCGTCCAGGGCGGCAGATTCCAGGATGTTAAGTTTTGAATTTGAGGGAAAAAATAAAATATTCACTTAATTTCGTCGTAATATGTAAGATAAGTAAGAATTACTTTATGTATAAAGTCAGCGGAATTTAACAAAGAGTTGAAAACTCGTGTACAAGAGAATGCAAACCTGACAATGAGTGCTGCCTTGCATGAGTCATCAGCAGATACTAGTGGTCTTGCGATTGTATATATAGAACTTCAGTTAGCTGAATCACTTGATTACAACAAAGTCGTAAAGGAGTTTGCCAGTGCAAAAGCTAGACATGTATTTTAAACTAAGGTATATGATACATTACTTTTGTTATATTTCAGTCATAATGAATTTTAGTTAGTACAGTATTTTAATTTTAAGTCATCACATAGGCATACATATTTATTGTCTCACGATTCCTTGTATTGTCTCTATAATTTTTATTGTACCCGTTCGCCACAACGTAAACGCGAAAACGTTCTCTTTATTCGATAAACACAACAATGCAGACATTCCTAGTCGTCATTTGAAGGCAATCGCCGAATCTTTAGAGTAGCTCTTGTGTGCGTGAATGTGTTCAGAGTTAAAATAGGGAGGGGGCGGTACTCATAAATACTACACAGGGCGGTAGAGCGCTGGGGCCGGCCCTGACTGTACTTTTGTAGCTACTGTGTCTAAACACTGTTATTTTTTTATAATAACAACTGTTAAATTCACACACACACACACACACACACACACACACACACACACACACACACACACACACACACACACACACACACACACACACACACACACACACACACACAGGTAAACAATATACTTAATGACCCACACAACAGGAAAAATTAATGAAACTAAATATTTACAGTTCCCGCTCGAGGGTCGTGGAGATGTTAGTTCTATTGTAGAGTTCCTATTTTGCGTAATCTTAAGTGGTCGTGGCTTTTCCAATTTTTTAACAGCTCGTGTGCTTAAACTGCGAACTAATCCTTGGGTTGACATTATGACTGTAACAGCTGTGAATGCCCTGAACAAACCAGAAAAAAGAAAAAAATATTATTATCAACAGCACAGATAAAAATCTCTTACATTATTCACACCACTCCTCAAAATAATCATAATGTGTAACCATTAGATGGCGACACAATTCTCTACCTACTGGTTACAGTTAGATACGATCAGGCCCGGATTTAGGTGCCCTGCCACCCCTAGGCACTATTGTTAGCACCCCCCCCCCCCCGCCAACAAGTAACTTCTATACATTCACCACCCCTAGGCACTATTGTTAGCACCCCCCCCCCCGCCGCCAACAAGTAACTTCTATACATTCAATTGTCCTTGACTGCTGAAAAAAAGTTGCTGAAAATAGTCATTTCAACTATTTCTATTGCAAATATTTTAATTAAATATAAAACTAAATTAAATTTATCAAGTTCTTCCCTTCATTTAAACAACATTGCCGCTCCAAGCGATATCGAAACAAACTATTTTAGTCAGCAAAAATGCGGACAAGAATCTCAACGGAGTGTCCACACCTGTGTATATGACCGTGCTCCGCTCCGACCACCGCTATTGATAGGCCCCGTGTCAATACCGTGTTGTTCAATGATATAATTAAAGGTTATTTCAAAACCATTTTCTTCAATTTGGCCATAATGCAAGTGCCCAATACAAATACTGTAATTAAAAAACCGAAAACATGAAATTTTAACAAATAATTTTTCACCTTGTGCCGCCCCCCTGAGCCTGCCCGCCCCTAGGCACATGCCTAGTGGGAAATCCGGGCCTGGACACGATATGTAATCATGTTTTACTGCAATACTTTGTAACATTAATATGTTTGGACAAGACACAGTCTGTTTTGACATCATAGTTTAAAATGAAGCTAAAGCATAAAGAGCTTCTCATACTAACAGTACTATGCTAGTTATACACATTTTGTTTGTTCACGTGTTTATATAAACATCAACTTGTTTATAAATGTGACCTATAAACCTGCAGTTTTAGAACACACAAACTACTGCAAGCATTCAAACTTTTTAATGCAAAGTGCATAAGCATCTTTTACAAACCACAGTTTATCTTCAAATTTTGGCAGTGACAAACTGACATCATTTAGAAGGAAACGTGGATGTTCTGAATATTCCAAAATGCAGTAATTTTCAGAAGACAATAATGAAAGTATTTATGTTTGAACATGTGTTACTTCGTTTAATCTAACTTTAACACTTTTTCTGCGTTAAAAAGTGTAATTACTTTTTGACTGTATTTTATGACCAAAGTCATCAACCTTTGTGCAAGCAGGTGTACCCACTCTCCTAAACATTACAAGGTGAACTGCCTTACTTTATTAATTATGTGACCATTTTGTTATATAACAAAGCAAAGTTTTGTGAAATCTTGTATAATGTGTACATCTCATGTGTCTGACTTTACTCATTTGGTTTATGATTACTGCTTCCTATAAAATTTAGTTCATGGTTGATGCTGCTTTCTGGAAATTTTCTGTCCTCAGCTGAATGCCAATTTGAGTCACCTGCATCCTGACTGTCATGATTTTACTAACGCATGTCATAAGTTTGTATTAAGTCAGTAAGGTTTACTAACTCAGATGTTGACAGAAGTTGACAATGAATTATTTCTCAAGATTTACTAACTCAGATGTTGACAGAAGTTGACAATGAATTATTTCTCAAGGTTTACTAACTCAGATGTTGACAGAAGTTTACAATGAATTATTTCTCTTATGTCTCAAAACTTTAACAATGAAGCTTGCCTATAAAATATACGAAATGGGAAGTTGGGTTCTTCTCAATCATCATAAGTACATATCTTAAAAGTAATTATAAGATAGTTACATGTACATGTACATGAGATGAATTGACATGTAATTTAAGAAAGTAGACTCCAAACCTAACAGCTACGAAGATGCTTACAATTTGTTTTTGGCTTCAATAAACTTGACATCTTTAACTTTGAAAACAAAGTGCTACAATTTTTACTACAAAAAACACACACAAAACCATTTACATTTGGAGGACTATTAAGCGGAACTCACAAGCGCCAAAAATCTTGGCTTAACAAGTTGTAAATGTCAACAATTACACATGTAAATGTATCAGAATTTAAAAGTATATAATATAAAGTATATATTTCAAGTTGACATTTTAAAATGAAACCTTTTTAGATATAACTTTCTCAGTCATTAACTTTACAACTACAATCTAAGCATGAAGTAATGACATTTTCAATTGCTAAATTCTCTGTTTCACTGGTTTTTTGTGTGCTGTATGTGTTCTTTCAATCTCACTGATACTGACTTCTTTGTTTCACCAAATAAGCATTTCTGTAACCGCAAAGAATTTTTAAATACTGAGAGCCACCAAAAGTATGTTGTTCTTAACTGAACTGAGGCCCATCGTCAGTGCTATTGGCTCGCCTACTTACACCTTGGCAAAGCACCTCACTGGATTGCTCAAGCCGCACATCGGGCAGACGGATTCTTTCGTCCGCGACTCTTCTGATTTCCTTCGGAGGATCCGGGAGTTGGTGCTGGAGCCTGGCGATGTTCTCGTGAGTTTTGATGTGGTCTCTCTTTTCACCATGGTCCCTGTTCAGGAGGTCTTGGGGTATTTGGGTGACCTGTTCTCGGCGGACATCACTGCTTTGTTCCGGCAGGTCCTAACAACGACCTACTTCCAGTGGAATGGCGGCTTCTATGAACAGTTGGATGGCGTCGCCATGGGAAGTCCTCTCAGCCCTGTGGTTGCAAACTTCTATATGGAGAAATTTGAAGAGTTGGCAATTTCATCTGCGCCTCTGAAGCCGAAGTGTTGGTTGCGGTATGTGGACGACACTTTCGTGGTCTGGAGCCATGGGGATGAAGAGTTGGAACGCTTCCTTGGACATCTGAACGCTGTGCACCCGCGCATACAGTTTACGATGGAGCGCAAGAGTGGTGATCAATTGGCTTTTCTGGATGTGATGGTCCTGAAAAGGACCGATGGCAGCTTGGGACATAAAGTTTATAGGAAGCCAACGCACACCGACAGATATCTGCACAAGACCTCCAACCATCATCCTAGGCAGAAGAGGGCGGTGCTGAAGACTCTGGTAGACCGGGCAAAAAGAATCTGTGAGCCCCAGTATCTCGAAGATGAGTTTCGGCATCTCGAGGAAGCACTGCAGTCCAACGGCTATTCTGTTGCGGAGGTTAGGAGAGCTGCCCGGCCGAGAAGATCTGGTAGGCCGGACGAGTCGGTGTTGCCTGAGGTTGTTGGCTCTGCTGTCTTGCCCTACATCCGTGGCGTGACTGACCGCATCGGCAGGTTGCTGAGTAAGCGGGGCGTCAGGACGATCTTTAAGCCAACCAAAAAGATCCAACAGTTCCTGCGACCGGTGAAAGACGCCAGGGATCCACTCTCGTCGTGCGGGGTGTACAGTATTCCTTGTACGTGTGGCCAGGTCTACATAGGCACCACGAAGCGTAGTGTCCGGACGCGCCTCTCTGAACATCGGAGATACTGCCGCCTGGGCCAGCCGGAAAAGTCCGCAGTTGCTGAGCACGCTCTTTCCCACGACGATCACCGGGTGATGTTTGATGAAGCCCGCGTGTTGTCTTCTGTCCGGGGTTACTTCACTCGCCTGCATCTGGAGTCCATCCATATTCATAAGAATGCGTCCGTCGCTATGAACCGCCGAGGAGAAAGCATCTCCTTAAATAGTGTCTGGCATGGTTTATTTTCCATGGCCAATCAGAATCGAGTATGACGAGCTGGCTTCTCATTGGTCCACGCGATACACCTGAAGCGGCCAAAAAGTTATAAATAGAGGCATCGTAGCCGTAACTCACTGTTGCTTGTTCCCAGTTCATTGGGAGACGTGTTCGGCGTGTCATCTATTCGAACACAATTTTTTTGCTACTGAAGATGGCCACCGGTGGTGCGGCCGAAACGTTTAGCAGTATTTCAAGCAATCGACCACGGCCTTTCAGCCCGGAAGTTTTAACAGATAATTATATTGTATATTTTATTAGTATCTTTTGATTTTACATTTCCCTTTCTTTTATCTCTCCTATAGATTACATTTTGTTTATTCCCCTATCTAATTTTGTACTTTATTTTATATACATTATTTTAGTTAATATTTGGGCTCTCATAATTATAGTCATATTGTGGCTTGGATTATTGTCTTTGTCTCACCTTATCCAATCTATTGGGTTTAGTCCTTGTCATTGTCTTAGTCATTTTTTATTTAGTAGTGTTGTGCTATCATTCTTCATGTTATAACCTTTTATTTTCCTTCAGTTTTCAGCTTTTCTTCCATTAATTATACTGGTAAGTCTTGAGCTTACTAGCTTTCTTATATAAGGTTGTTTTTATCGTGGAACTCATTAATTAGATTGTTTTCTGTTTTACATTTATTGATTCCATAGTTCATGATTCTTGATATGATATTCTTTTCTTCTGTTCTTTTCCAATGAGTGTTATATCCCTTGAAGGTTTTACTTCCCTAAAATTTTCTCCTTCTATTCATATAAACTGGTACTAGTCAGAGGGCACGTGTGGCTCTATTACTCTGCTGTACATTTATACATATTCTGAGTTCAGAGGTCATGCCTTCTGCTCAATAAAATGATTGTTGGAACTTATCTCAACATACAATCACCATTTGATAATAATAATTAATAGTCCATTTGCGACTAATATAATAGAAAATATAATTAAAAACACTCTAGGGATGAATTACTCTGTTGTTATTCAGATCATGATTTTCTCTTCTTATTGATTTATTCAGATTCTTTATCTATGTTTGTGGCGATGTTCTTAACATATATTCTGTATTATTTCTCTAATTTACTTAGTTGTTTTCCATGTCCTTACTTCTCTTATCATTTATAATTACTATCTAATTTGCAGCTGTATTTATGGTTATTTATTCAATTCTTCTCATTATTGATAGTCCGTTAGTGGTTCATTGTCCTTTTTTACTTGAGTGTTTTGTCTTATTAATTTATCGTCAATTGTCTTGTTTGTTCTCCTTAAAAATGTTATTTTTTCGTTATTCCCTTCACAATTGGGTTATCTAATTATGTTGTGTAATCTGTCATGATTTCCTTTAAATCTTTAGTATCTTATCTCAGTTTTTTTAGTATTCTTCATTATCTTTCTCTTTTAAAATTAAATTGGTTCAAATACTTTAGTGTAAGTTGTTCTTACTTTTGTTTTGAAATTTTCTTCTTTCAAAATTAAATTGTTTCAAATATTTTGGTGTAAGTTATTCTTACATTGTTTTGAATTTTGATATTTTCTTCTTTTCAAAATTAAATTGTTTCAAATATTTTGGTGTAAGTTGTTCTTACTTTCGTTTTGAAATTTTCTTCTTTTCAAAATTAAATTGTTCAAATATTTTGGTGTAAGTTGTTCTTACATTATTTTGATATTTTCTTCTTTTCAAAATTAAATTGTTTCAAATATTTTGGTGTAAGTTGTTCTTACTTTCGTTTTGATATTTTCTTCTTTTCAAAATTAAATTGTTTCAAATATTTTGGTGTAAGTTGTTCTTACATTGTTTTTAATTTTGATATTTTTTATATCAAAATTCCATACTAATACTTCCACATCAGTATGTCTTTATTAATTATTAGTTTAATCTTTTTCTTCTTTCTTCATTAACTTTTCAATTCTTTTATAGCCTTCTATTCCCTTCTTCTACGTTGGAATAGATTATTTTTTATTTCTTTTATTATAAGTATTATTATTATTATTTTTTATTATTCTTCACCTTCTTCATGCGTTGTCGGTTATCTCTAAAATCAGTCCTTTTTCGCAGTAATGTTCACACTTGGTTTACCCATGGTCCATAGATTCATCTGCACTTGTCGTTCGGATCACTCTGGTGTGCATAAGTAATTCCGTCCTTGTGATATAGGTCTCTGCTACCTTGTACAGCAATTCTTCTAATATTACCTGTTCATTAGTATCAATGACTACATCAACCACTTTACCATTTCTTTTATTGAACAGATATTTCAATGGTACATTCATTATTGGTGATTTCACTGATATTTTATTATACCTTTCTAGTTTTGGTATATTCCATTTAAATATAGTTTTGTTTAAGTTTTTCCTTGCTGGTTTGTTGTGAGCCCCTTCTAGAATTTCTTTTAAAGTTCTCCTACAATCCTTAAAATGCATTATTTTAGTCTGGTCGGTAATTGGTAAATTAAGCACATTAATTAGTCCATTCTTCATCATCTCCAATTCTTCTCTTGTTTTTATGAGTTTCCTTTGATGCACTTGTCTCAATTTCTTTGTCTTCATTTCCAGGTATTTATTATTCTCTGAGTTTATGTTATGTTTATCCTCAGATAATAATACACCTTTGCTTTCTTTATTTTCTATTTCATTACTACCTTCTAGTTTCTGATCTACTGGTTCCCTGTTCTTATTCAATATTTCTTTAGTACCTTCAGAAGTACTATCCAGTGGTTCATTCACTTTCTTGAAAGCACTATCCAAAGTTTCACTTAATTTTTTGAAACTCTTTCATTTTATGTCTTAATTCCTCGTTATTTTGTTTTATTATCTGTTTTAATGTTTCATTATTTTTGTTAATTGTCTGCCTTAATTCTTCTTTAGTACTCTCAATTTTTTATTTATTCGTTTTAAGGTTTCATTAGTTTTCTCATTATCCTTTCCTATTTTTCCCATATTCTCTTTTCTTCGTTCTTCCATTTGTTGAAACATTTCCATTAACCTATCCAATTTCGTTTCTTCTGTGGTCCTATTTGGTTCAGCCGGGGTTATTATTTCTTCCACATCTTCAACCGATGTTACTTCCTTTTGTTCCATTCTGACTTCTTTCTCGGCCTCCTTCTCTAACATCTCAACTTCCTTTTCGGCCTCCGCCGTGCGTTGTTTAGACTTGCCTCTTGTGTGCATTTTCTGTTTCGCTTTTCTGTAGTCGCCACTAGAATCTACTGAATTTAATTATAGGAATTATTAATTAATTCTAGCTCTACTAGTTGGTGCGCCAATTTGTAACGAATCGTTCTTTGCGTTAGTAAAGCCCTACGTTGTTGGCGTCACTTTGTAACGAGTCTTCGTTACTGTTTTTTATTATCTTGTTGATTCATCCTCTTAGTTCACTTTATAATATTATTATATATTGTAACGAGAATAATGACGTCCGTCTTCTTTTAAGCCCCACGATGGAAGCCAATCTGTAACGAGAAGACTGTGGTGCGTATCTGTAAAATGTACACCAGATTTTTATGTGTATTAAGTGTTAGTGTGGTGTGTTTGTCTCACACCAGTCGTTACATCAATGGTTGCTGCTAACGAAGTCCATAGCGTTGTCACAATTATCAGTACAACCTAGTGGAAACCTTACCTGTAATTTCATAGGGGTTTGTGAATCCCGGGTGGCGCCTAATTGTTTATTGAAAACAATTAAATTTGTGAATTAATATGTTAGTTTGGTGTTTTCAGCGGTGACGGCTGGAGCGTTCGAATCGGTTCCCGCCTCTGTACAGCTTACTGTATTGCACAGATAGCAAGAGCGCTAGTTGTCTGTTCAGTGAATTCGCTAACACACACACATATATAATACAATTTCCTATGAAATAAAACAATGGTTACACTCTGTACTGTTTCTTTAATTATAGTTTGGTAATTCATCAATGTGACAATAATATTATAATTTAGTATTCAATAAAATTGCTCCGGCATAAAACATGAAACACAATATCTCAAGCTGACGAAATTAGTTTTGAAACGAGTTATTCTGATGCCAACATGGCTACTGTTTGTACACTATATATATCAACTCGCCCAAAATCTGGAGTTCTTTAGATTATAAAGAAAACATAAAATATGGTTACAATAAAAAAGTACACTACCGTACCTTATCCGTACTTAAATAATATAAAGTGTGGTTACAATTTGTTCGGCAGTGTAGTATGTTGTTACAAAAGTTCGCCAATTTAGTGCGAGGTTATTTTTTAGTTAACAAGTTTGCTACGTAAGTTTGTTTTATTTAATCCTTGAAAGAAAATTATTTTTAATTCATAGTGAGAGTTTGTATAAATGTGAGAAATATTTAAAGTGCTTTTATTCCTGGGATTAGGGTATTTAAATGATACTTATCAGTTCAGAAGGTTGTGATAGATCGTTGTTCTTTGGTAATGGAAAATTCATCAAATTTGAAGTGACTTAGGCTGCTAGCGTCTTTTTCTAATTTGTCTTGGGAATTTCTGCTTTTAATTTTCTTTTATTTAGTTCCTGGACATCAGTTAAACGTTAATCCTCTTCATCTCCTTCTCACTGGTACATGTTTTTGACTTTTGAATATTTTTTAAACTTTTTAAAGTAAAATTTCGGTCATACAAAATCTTGCGTCCCTACTACCCAAGCGTCATTTTTCGAGTAAACAAATTTAATGGAAAATTAGTAACCAACGGCCCGTTTCTATGGTAACGAAAACCCTTTGATTGGTTAAGGCCTAGTTTATAAGCATTGTTATTATATTTGAAATTTATTCAAAATTACTATATATTTTCTGATTGATTTTATTCTTCTGTCTTCCTTCCTGGGTATTAAATATTATCACTATTGTATTTATTTCCTTTCAAAGATTAAAATAATACCTCATAAGGTCATGTTCTATTAGATATTAACTTTTGTCTAATTATGTTAACATTTGATAATTACATATTTCTTTTAATTTAAGCTCTTATTGTAACATTTTTCTTTTAAAATGATTTATACATTATTTTTGGCTAGTTACTTGCCTTAGATTTGTTAGTTTCCTTGTGGATTTTATACAATTTGTAATTATTGGTTTTGACAGTTAGGCATTTCAGATGCACTAGTAGCCATTAACTATATCTACTGAATTTATATAAATGATGTTTCATTTTATTCTAATGTATTTTGTTTGATTAGTGGTTCTGTTATTTTCTACATTTATTGAATTTCTATTGTAATTAGATTTGTATTGTCTTAACTTCTTAATCATCTATTTTGCCTTTGTTAATAATATAGCTACCACTCCCTATTCTTCCTCAATTAAAAATATAACATCTAGGCGTATGCTCTGTACAAATTCTTCAGTCATACCCTATTCATAAATACAACTATACAATTATTTTACCATTATTAAGTAGTTTGTTTACAACTCAATTCATTAATTACTATTTTTTGGGTGTTAACTAACATCACCTTTTGAACAAATGGTTTTCCCTTACAATCTAGGGTGTTTATTTATTTATTATTACTTGCTTATTTCCTAATTAAACTCTACTCTCAATCCATGTTAATACTAGCTGTTTATCTTTACATGGGATACTCCCCTTTTAAATACAATCGTTTACAACTAATCTTAAATCTCTTAATGGACAATGTTATTATCACTTTCCAGTGTTCGTTTCATATCACTAATTGTTTCCATTTACTATTATTATTAAAACTTTATATTTCTAATTACTAATTTGTATCACTTTTACTCACACAGTGTCTTCTTATCACTCTTCAGTGTTTATTCCACATTATGAAATGCTTACATCTAATATTATCCTTAAAACCTTACTCTTACTTATAATTGGATTCACTATTAATCAATTATTGTTTCTTATTGATTATTGAGTGTTTTATTATCATTATTATGGTTGCTAACCATTTTTGGGGTTTCACACTTTCACTATTGCACTTTTTAACTGTTCACGTTAAGTGTTTCTTAGTGGGTAATCCCTATAATTATTTCTCTTTGTCACTTTCTCACTCTCTCACTATTTCTTTCATTACAAATTATACACAGTATTATTAATGTTATTTTCCTATAGATTTTTACTATATCTAACTCTAATTTTTTGGGTCAGTGTACTTTTTCTTTTTATAATATTACTTTACTGTTTTGGTTAAAACAGTTATATGAATTATTTCATGTAGAATAATATTTATTTCTGGTATTGGATAATTATTGGTTTTGTTCCCAATATTATACTTGAGTGTACCATTTCTCCCTTTTATATTTGTGGTGTTTCTTATCCCTTGGTTTCACTTCGTTTCCTCTTCATTTTTCTTCTTCTTCTCCTTCATTTTCAATTGGCTTCATTTTAATGTGGTTCTCCCCTTCTCGTTTGGTTTTATTTTATTTGGTTGTAGGAATTCGTTCACTTCCTTCAATTGTCTTTATTCTTCTTTGGTTTCGGTTTTTTCCCTTCTTTGTCGTTTTCCTGTTTGTTTGGTCAATCACTTTGGTTAGGTCATGTCATCGTTTGTCGTGTCACCGACTTTAAATTTTATTTATATTTAATATTTTATTTTATATGAAGTATATTTATATTTAATATTATCTTTTTCATCCCTGGTACTGGGGTGGCTTATTTGTGTTGTAACAATATATAAACTTTCACAATTGAACTTACTTTCATTTATCTTTCCCAAACGTTTCGAGGTGATGTTCCTCTTCCTCAGTGGGATTAAATACTGAATGTCATTTTAACAGTATAACGGTTATGGACTGGTGTGTGTGGTGGGGGTTGATGGTGGGAGGGAATTGGCGCTGAGGTTCAAATTGTGTGTTTGGATCAATGTATCGAATAGTGTATGTGATCTATAATGTAATTGTTCATTTAATATGTTGTTTGGTTGTAGTGCGTGATGTCTGTATATTTCAAATTGTTCAGCTGTGTTTAGTTTTCTACTTTTGGGTAAGTAGTGTAATATTTCCATGTTGTGTTCTATGTTTGTGTAACTGTGGTTTTCGTTTTGTAAATGTGTGGCAAATGTGGAATGTATGTAGTTTGTGGTGAGGGCTTTTAAATGTTCTGAAAATCTGGAGGAAAAAGATCTTCCCGTCTGGCCGATGTAGAATTGGTGACAATCATTACAATTTAATTTATATACCCCCGTTTTGCAGTATGTGTCTGTGCTTTTGTTAGTATTATTTATGTGTTTCCTAATGGTGTTGTTGGTTCTGTAGGCTACTTTATAATTATGTTTTCTAAATGTGTTTGCAATTTTGTGCGTATTGGAATTGTAGTATGTAAGTGTTATGTATTTACTGGGTTGTGTGCTGTTGATCTGATGTGTTTTACTTTTTGTGTTTAGGATGCGTTTGTGTAGTTTATTTATTAAATCGAGGTTGTATCCATTGTTGCCTGCTATATATTTGATTGTGTTTAATTCTTCTTGGTAGTCATGTGTGTTGTTATGTTTCACTCTTTTTACTAACATACATAATAAATAATAATACGGGTGTGACATTCAAATTGTATGTAATTTGCATAATAAATCGTATAACTGGAATAACATGTGCTCAGCTCATTTACATGCATTAGGCTTTGGGTCCAGAGTTTCGTTAAGCAGACAGAGGCAGAGGTTGTTGGGTACTGAAATAATGAGGTACACAACATTAGGCTAACGAACTTGATTTTATTTAGTAAATTTTGTTGTAGATTGATACATATATATTCATTAATAATTTTAGAATTTCAAAATGGCGGCGATGTCATTCCGCATTTGACCTCTGTTCAAGGTTACGTACATGTACTTTCTTATTTGATTGAAATTATTTCTTTCAGTTTTGTTACTACTATCATTTAAAAAATTTCTGGTTCTCTTTATATTTTAATGACACTAATGATTCATATCCTTCACAAACCAACGCCTCAGGTTATATTTAAGTTGATCAACAAAAACACTCTCTCTCTCTCTCTCTCTCTCTCTCTCTCTCTTTTACTGAAATTTTACACATGTTTGTTAAATATCTGTTTTGAGCTCATTAAATAAAATTCTGAATTTAGAAAATAATTTGAGTAGGGGCTTTCCTGTAATTGATGTGGTGTAGACTCCTCATTTGTTGTCCATGGCGATCGGCAGGTGGTCGGCCGAATTTCGTGCTGTTTTGTCCACTGACTCTATTTGAAATTCATTTTAAATTATTCACTGATTCTAGTTGTAGTTACTGTTAAATTTTTGTGATAACTATTTCATGTTATTAAGTAAATATTACATATTTGGCAAAAAATTGCCCACTGCACTGTGGCGAGCGTATATGCTCAGTGACTGCTGTTGCTGAACTGGGCGGAAGCAGACACAATTATTATGCAAATTGGTTGTGTCTGACGTCATCCTGTATTGTTCTTTTCGCCAACGCCCGGTTTAATATGTAATGGTTTTATATCGTCATTGTGTTTTGGTGACGATTTGTTACAGTGGACCAATAGAAAGTCAGTATTGTCAATTTGTAGCGCCTAAAACTGCCATTACCGTTGTTTAACTTCACTCGTACGCCGCTGACCTTGGATCGGCTCCCCTCTGGTGAATCTGCGTATCTACTGGGACTTGTGCAAAACTAACTTTGCCCTGGTTAAACTTTATGATTCTAATAAGATTTACAATAAAAATACCCCTACTGTACTGTTACAGTGTTTAGGGGTATTGAAGTGAGCCTATGGAGCATGTAGTTGAAAGCTGCATGTTTGTGTTGAGTTGGGTGGTTGGATGAGTTATGTATGACCATGTCTGATGTGGTAGGTTTTCTGTATATTTTGTATGTGTGTGTGTTGTTTGTTTTGGTGATTGTAAGGTCCAAGAAGTTTATGCTATTGTTTTGTTCTAATTCAAGTATGAATTTTAATTTTTGGTGTATAGTGTTAACGTATTTGTGGAAATTTTCAATTTGTCTTTTGTTACCGTTGTAAAGGAGTAAAATGTCATCAACATATCTGTGCCAATATATTATTTTGTTGGTGTATTTGTTATTGTTTAATATGTGTTCTTGTTCTATGGTATGTACGAATATTTCGGATAGTATACCTGATATAGGGGAACCCATAGGTAGTCCATCTGTTTGTGTGTAAACCATGTTATTGTATGAGAAATAGTTTTGTTCAGTATTTAATTTTAACAAAAGTATTAGGGTATGGTCACACAGCAAGCTGGTTTGAGCAGGTTTAAGCAGTAGAGTAGCATGGAGCTGAGCTGGTACTATGGCCACACAGAAAGCATTCACCTGCTAGCAGTCATGACGCCTATACTGTCTTGGTTTGCCAAATTACTACGTTTAAGTGAAAGTTCCCCTTTTTTAGTGGAAACAGACATTCAAAGAGCATGGACGTATTCAATAAATTTACAGTGAAATGAACTTGGTGAATTTCATAATCTCTATCATGAATTAAGGAACGACCAATAAAATTTTTTCAAGTATTTGCACATGTCTCTTGGAACTTTTGGTATACTTTTAGAATAACGGCATCTTAAGATACAAAAATACCTCATCCCAGCCAGCAGCTGACATTTTTTTGTCCTTAAAATATTTATTCAACACATCCCACAGTACTGTACGTTTGAACACAACTGATATTAAGGTATTATTATCGAATGCCATGATAAACGATTTTAAAAACTTTATGAAAAAAACAACACCGAAGTGAGCGTGTAAGCAGGTAAAATTAAACTAGTTTGTTTTTCACCAGGTTGCAGCAGTAAGCAGTTGAGCTGTACAGCAGGTGCTGCTCTTGGTGTGGCCATGCCCATTAACAAACATTACTTTTGTCAGCCTGCTTACTGCTTGAACCTGCTTGCAGTCTGGCCATACCCTTAGTCTAATAGTTTTAGTCCCTAAATATTTAAATAAAAATCCCGTGAACATGTGTAAGAAAAATTTTTATACTTGCATATGAAACTAACTGTTTTTATGACACTTGTAATACAACTACTTCAAACTTGATTGAAACTTAACCATGATAATAATATAATTACCTCTTTATCTTACATGCACACACATCATATTATTATACTTACTTTTATCATGTCAAGTGGAGGGGTTCTGGGATAGTGGGTGGTGAGTGTGGTACCTGTACTTAAGTACAGTAAGTAAGTACAAAATCTTACAATATACCTTATAAATATTATTGAACAGGTGATATACTTAAATAATAGTGGTAAATTACCGATGTGAGAACTAGTGCTTTATAGGTTATTGATGCTTAGCAAACCTTCCGTTTTTAAAACATATTCATGAAAAATCAAAGTTGGGTTGATATATTTATTCTATTTGAGGTGTTTGTGAAATAAAATTGAGTTCAAAAGTTCATTAAAGTGATTAGTGAAGTGAAAAGTTTAGTTCAATTATTGTTGATTGTCTGGTGTTCTTTCGGTGAAGTGGTATTTAAAATATACTTAACGCTCCTTAGTCTCTGCTTATCATGGGTAACAATTCTCTGGAATACTGCTGCTTGTCCCTTCTGGTGTAGTTCGGTGAATTCCAAGTTCAATTTCGTTAATGGTCTGGTTACGGTGTTTAAATTCCCTCAGTCCTACTGGCTAACGTTCGTTCCAGGGTTCAGTTAGGTGTTCATCTATATTCTTCCTTCTGCGCGTTGTTAATTCTTCACTGGGGCTTCTTCAGCAATTTCTCCAGGTTATTTTTTATTTCTTTGGTTGAATTTAATTAACTTTTACTATTAGTGTTGTTATTGTTATTTAGTTTATCTTCTTAATCGGTGCTTTAGATAAAATAGGTTGATTTACTTCTTTTTATGTCTTTGTGGGCTTCATACATCCACCCTACTCAAACTTCAATTATGGAATGATAATTTATTAACGGTTTTGTATGTAACAAGGTTTCATTGTCATGGCAACTCCCTGTAAAAAGCTAATTCCCATTGGCTGATAATTTATAACATTGTTATATCAAACTAACGTTTTTCTATACAAAATTATTAATATCTTTTAAAGTATTGCAACTTCCTTATACTACTTGTAATATTAAATACGATAACACCATTATTTTGCTTTTTGTTTACAAATTATTTTGATACCACACAAAGTTACCTTTGGTCAACTTATAACAGATTACTAATTTTTCAATTTGGTGTTTCTTTTGTCAATTACCTTTAAACTTATTATTATCTATCCAGTTTTGTACCCTACACTTTTACTTTGATACCTAAACAGATTATATACTTTATTTTATTATTGGCTATTGTTTTATCTTAAAATTCACAAAATTCTGCTCATCAGTTCTAAGCCTAATGCCTAGAGTTCATAATTCACATACCCTATACTTATAACAATTGTTTATAGTTATTTATGTTAATTTTATATGTTACCATATATTATTACTGAAACAAACTAACTTAACTCATAACATTTGATTGCTTTTAATCATCACATAACATTATATAACTATTTAATACCTCTTTATAGGTCCATGCCTGTATCTGAATTTTTTACATGTTTTAAAGGTTTCGTTTTAACATAATTTGCCATCTAACAATACTTTGGTTATTTACCATCAAAGAAATCTATAACAAACTTGAACATTAACTACGCACTATTATTCCCTTATAAACTCATTTAAGAGAATATAGTGTCTAACTCCCCTCTGTTTTCAAGCCTAATGCCTAGAACACCGACAAAGAATACATGATGAAGAAAACACGATTACCAACTATTATTGTTTACATGATGATGTGCTATTTATTAAAACTACTCCAAACCAAGAAAACTGGAAACTAGTTATCCCACCAACTATTGAAAAACTATTAATTGTAGACTACCATGTCAGGTATGGACACATGGGAGCCCTTAAGGTGATCAAAGCCTTAGAAGAACAAGTATATATTAAAATCATTAACAGGAAGGTACAACAGGCAATACAATCATGTCACATCTGCCAACTAGTAATGTGTAGTAACGAACGTAAGGAGGGGGTAATGATACCAATAACATCCAATCATAAACTCGAGAAAGTGTTCCTAGATATTTGTGGACCATTTCCACGCAGCGGTGGAAGGCACCAATACAAGTTTATAGAGATAATATTCGACCATTTCAGCAAATATACAAAATTATATCCCAAAAACAGAGCCACTACGAAGAAGGTATTAGATATAATCTTAGGACGGTATATACTGGAAGTAGGTACACCAAACTCCATAATTACAGATCACGACACGAAGTTCAAAGGAAGGAAATAGAGAGAACATCTTTTAGAACATGGCATCAAAACTTATAAAACATCAGTGTACCATCCCAACAGCAATCCAGCGGAAAGAGTATTGAGGGAAGTTGGACGATTATTACGGACATACTGCCACAATCAACAAAAGAAATGGCAGGAGTACTTAGCTTCAGCAGAAGAATGTCTAAATTTGGCATACCACAACACTATTGAAGATACGCCATACACCGTGATGTTTGAAAAACCTCCACCCAGAGAGATAAACGAAATTATCAATTTCCCCAACAACCCTACTTACCAATTTGAGAGAGCAAAATTTTATAACAGAATATTACAGAAAACGGATCTACAAAAGAAGAAATACTTGAAGAACCAACCGAAAGCTATTAAGTATCATATAGGAGAGAAAGTGGTAGTGAGGAACAGAGAATTACCAAGTACTGTACAAGGTATAACCAAAAAACTATTAGTATTATATACTGGACCATATCTGATCACCAAGGACAATGACAACAATACCTATGAGTTAACAAACCCTGTCAACAATAAAATTATGGGTACATATAACCAAGTTTCATTAAGGAAATATCATGAACAATCCAATTAATATAAAACGTATAACAAATAAAAGGAGATAATGATTAAAAGACTAACAAGAAGATAATGATGATAAATAAAACAATTACTTAAATGAATAATTAAAAGGAACTAACCAACATAGAAATGTTACAAACTATTATATAAACAATGTTATGAATTAATTATGATGAAAATGAGGAAGAATATAAAACTACAACATAAGGTGATGATGAATTTATAGATTTAACTGCATAATTATATGGTGATGAAAATAAAAATATGTATAATAACAAAACCAACATCCAAAATAGTATTGATAAAAAACAACAAAGCTTATGGTAATACAGCAAATATGTCAAGTTATAATACCCAATGACCTGTGAAGAAAAATATGTTAAATGAATTGATAAAGCATCAGAAGGGATACAGTAATGGAATTTATGTAATGGAACCTCTAATCCCTTGAGTATTCTAATAAATGAATATAATGTCTTATAATGAAATATGAATAATATATTATGTCTTATGTGTTGCGATAGTGCAACTGTTGTTATGTACAACTTTTTATTGTCTCAGACAGGGATGAAGATTCCTCTGATCTGTGAGTATATAGTTAAGGAATGGCGGGGAATGGATGCCAATGGGAGCCCCTCTGACTCCGAACCTGCTATAAATGTTAGGGAAAAATGTTAGGGAATTATAATATTTCAAGGATTAAGTCAACAACTTCGAGGTAAATGAAAGAGAAAGGGAGAATTGTTATAAGAATTAAGATGCGTTTAATGAGAAGGAGAAAGGTATTACTACAGGAGAACAGGAAAATTATCAAGATAAGAACAAATGTATAAATGAAAAAATAACTAACCAATACAATAAAACATTGACAACTACTTGTAAGCTAAAGAAATGAGACTAACGAAGAACATAGTCTGAACCAATACACAAAAACCCATTAAGTTAGATAAAGAAGAAAGCAGTAGTTTTATAACTGAACCAAATTAAAATGATAACTTCATCAAACCAAAGAACCTGGTTTTTCTCAAATTATCAATTTTGAGAGGGGAGCATATGTAACGTCACAAAACGTTCTATAATAATAATGAACACCAGAAGGGTGAATGATACTAAAATAACTATAAATGAGTAACCAGGAAGACGGTAACAGTAAATATAATAAACCAATAAAGAATGAGAGGAGAGAAGAAATTCAAGTGAACAATGGTAAATCCACTATCTGCATAATATGACACTAAAACATAAACAAACAGAATGACAAAGACGAATTGACAAGACAAGTTTCCCACATAAACTGTTAAGTGAGCTTAATAAAACCTTTAAAGAATAAAGTCAAATAAAATAAGTAAGATAAGAGATGACATGAATGATATTTGTATCATGTATTGTAAATAGAAACAGCACATTAGCTGATCCATATCAAAGTACTGATTTAAAAGGACAAATATAAAGAAAGATCTTATAGTTAATCATGAACTATTAAAGATAATAAGAAAACCAATAATATATGTTATAATGAATTAAAGATAACAATCAATGTAACCACTGAATGTATTCAGGTAACATTATAAGTAGATAAAATATGCAAAAAAAAGTAATATTAGTCAAGGAACAAAACATTGTAAAGGAATGATAACAAACCAAAAATGACACAATTAAGTCATAAAGTAAGAATCAGGTAGAGACCCTAATAAGCATAGGGAAGTAAAATAATGATAATGACAAAAAGAATGTAAAGCACCACTACTTGAGTGATGTTATAAAAATAAGAAATAAGAAAGACATATTGAAGTAAGAATAGTTAAATATGGAAGTTTATGATAAAAAATCAACAAATGTATACTAATAATTAATATTGTTCAGCTGGATACAGCATTTAAGTATAATAATGTGTTCTTTTCATTTAAATAATCATGTTCAAATTAGAAATTAAGAATAATTAAACGAAGAATAAGAAAAAAGTTAATAGTCGGATCTGCAATATTTAGCAGACGACGCCTGTAAACCATGCATTATTTAGTTTGGAATACAGAATTGTTAATGAACACTATGACCAAACTGTCACCAAGACATGTCAAAATAAAGAGAAGTAAACAAGCTTTACAATGCTAATAGTAGAACCTGAATTGTAATTGTAATAACTGAGATATTAATTTTAGCATCATAAATTTGGTGAATTTCGAATAAATACAACAAATACTAGTAACACTGAAATCAGACGCTCCCAATACAATTATGTAATGGTTATAAACAGAATTACGTCATCATGACATCATTTTCTACCAATCGCGAACAACTTTAGAGACGAGGGAACACTACCTAGCGGCTATTGGAGAAAAGTATATACGAACGCAATTGTAAACAAAGACGCATTTTGTCTCTTTCTACTGAATCAACCAGAAGTAAGAAGTGTAATTAAATAACAGTGCATCGATATCAGTAGTGATATTTTTACTAGAAGTGCGTGTTAGAGAACGAGGTTAAGTAGCATACATAACCAATTAAATAGTCATTCAAGAGGAAAATAATATTGTTCATGTGCGAAATAAGTGAAGTGTAACCACGATCAGTGTACCAGATCGTGAGGAGTGTTAATAAATAATCATTGAGATTATTAATCAGGGAGTACCATGCACATATTTACATTGTTTACGAGTAAGCTGTTAGCAGTATAATATAATACACCTGTATACCGACACAAGAAACAATAATACAATAAGTACTAAGCACTGTTTTAACTTTATTTAGAGGAATTATAATATTCCGACATAAGATTTCATGTAATAACATTATCCTAACTAACTTAAAATCTGTCCAGATTAAACGAACTTTTCGTTAATTAATTTCAATAACTAAAGGTGTCTAACCTAATAATCTAGTGTTTTGTAATAGCATTGTAAAGTGGAGCAGTGGCGTTTTATTCTGTAAATTAAAAGAAGTCACCCTTGAGATAGCTAATATTTATAAATAATCATTCGATTACGGTTAGAGTCCTCATAGCAAACAGACTGAGTTAAGAAAATTGAAAGCCGGATGATTTGTAATCCGTGTGTTGTATTAAACTGAATGTATTTAATTAAACCAAGCATATAGTGAACAATAAACCAATGAATTGTGAATTAACAAATAGTGTCAGCAATTATTTAAATAAGTGATTACTTCTTTTTTACTAGTTAATGAGTTGCGATTTCAAGGCAAGCAACCAGGAAAGTTGGCTACAATTCAGACAAGTTAACCGCCAACAGTTAAAATCTATTAAACAGATAAAAGGGAAATTAATTCCTGATATTGATTCAACCACTCAATCAATTACTAACTTATAATCAATCAAAATTAATCATTCGATTATTCAAAAGAATTCTTTTTATGGAATATTTCTCACGAAATTCCATATGGCACCCAGGTAAAATTCATAAGTGCTCACTTAAACACTAACAGCACTATTATACTGTTTTATAGAAAAACTTGACAGTTTATTAATAAACAGAGACCGACTGAACTTCTAGTACGACATCAAAGGTACATGAAGGTTTGAATTATATAAATAACATTGTCTAAACTATACACTAACTTACACAGACGACATAATTCAACAGGAGTGCGAACGAACTTCAAGAGGTCTACAGAACTGTTTACATTCAGAACATACGGGGATTACAACCAAATAATTACTCAAAAGGAATACACAACAATTATTTAAACAAGATAATTAATTTGAACCAATTATATAATTAATTATTAATTAAAAAATCATTTAACGAAGAGTAGTAGATTAAATTCAGTGATAAGTAAAAATTTAATAAAATAAAACGAGAACTGTAAGAAGTGAAATGTATTAAAGTGACGCCAACAACGTGTGGCTTATAAAATAAGAGATACGTAGAGGCAGATTAAATATTGTAAAGTGACGCCAACAACGTGTGACAAGTGATCTTTATTAACAAAACAAAGTACGTAGAAGTGAAATTTACAAATTGGCGACCAACTAGTGCTGCTTTAAGTAGACAGGAGAATATTATATTTTATTTCAATTATCCTAATTTAGCCGGGCAATTACAGTAGAACGACCATGCCTAACCCACACGGTACCAAATCGAAGTCCCGACCAAGAGAAAACGGATAAACAGACACCGGAGTGAACACGGAGGTACAGGAAGAACAACCAACATCTGAAGTCAAAGTTACAGCAAATGTTACCCAAGAAAACCAACCAGAAGAAAATCAAACTGAGAAACCCACACAGACGGGGGACGTCCATTTCCAAGAAACCATGCTGAGGATGATGATGGAATTAAAAGAAGATAATAAAACTTTAAAAGAAGATTTAACGGAAGAATTGGGTAAGAAAATAGACAACATCAATAAGAACATGGAAACTTTAAAAGAAGATTTGGGTAAGAAAATCGATAATAACAACAAAAACATGGAAACGCTAAATACTAAAATAGACGACATCAGTAAGCGAATAGACGAAAATAATGAGAAAATCAACACCAAAATAGACGGGGAGATAACTGGAGTCAGAAGAGAAATAGCAGAAGTCCAAGAGAAGTGTGAGCAGTACCACCAGGAATTAACACAAACTAGAGAAGAGATGGATGGCCGAATTAACAACCTTGAAGAAAATACAGAAGTTAGACTGGACTCTCTGAAGAGAACGACTCAAGAGGAAATACACCAAGTTCGGGAGGAGAGCAAGAAAGCGCAAGAGGAAATCCTACAAGACGTCAGTGACAGAGTGGAGAGAACATTCCTGGTAGCAAACGAATTAGATAAACGAATCAGCACAAATAAAAACAACATAGAAGAAATCCGTCAGCGAGAGCGAGAGCTACAAACCAAAATAGATTCATGGCAGGACCGACCAATCCAGAACACTAACACATGCCACAGTGATAATCGAGATGTAATCAACTTTAAAAACTACAGACACAACCCGATGGAGTTCCTGGAACGATTGGAAGAAACCATCGAGAGAACAAGAGAGACCAGATTGAAAACTATACAGGGGATGATAGACGAAATGTTCAAGGAGACGTACGATAATTGGTGGACAGCAGTATGACCTGACATCCCAGACCTCAACGAATTTAGAAAGCAATTCAAAGAAAAGTACTGGTCAGAGTCCACACAGAACCGTATCCGTATGAACCTATCCAATGGGAAGTATGACGCCTCCAAGGGACAATCGCCGACATCATACTTTTTGGGTAAAATATGCCTAGCACGGAAATTAACACCCCAAATTCCAGAGGAGTGCCTGGTAGAACAACTATCCCGACATTACAACAAAGAGATAGAAAACTCCAGCAGGTATAATCAATTCAAGAAGATACAAAATCTGGCAAGCTTACTGGAAACCTGCGAGCAGACAGGACAATACCGTGATTATCAGACGACTAGTCATAAAACAGACAACCCCACAAATTATAACAGACAGAATAACAGGGACAATGGGAACTATGATAGCCCGAATAGAAACAACAATTATAATCAGCCACCAAACAATAACAATAGTCAATACCGGGGAAATAACCCAAACAACAACCAAGGTAACGGTAATTATAGGGGAGGTAATCAGAATCAATATCCAAAAAATCATCAAAGTAATGGCAACTACAGAGGTAACAATTATAACCAACGGGGTAACCAAGGAGGAGGAGACAGAAGAGACCAGAACTATAGACCCCAGGTGAATTATACTGTGGCTAACAATCAGCGACAGTATCACTCCAGATCACCAACACACAGTAATTACTACAACCAAGCGAGGAATTACAACAGATCTGATGGAGGAGACAATGGACCGGTAAACAACGATCCTGGTACTAGACAGGAGACACAGACTAACCAAACAACAAATAT
This sequence comes from Magicicada septendecula, assembly GCA_034769895.1. NCBI lineage: Eukaryota > Metazoa > Arthropoda > Insecta > Hemiptera > Cicadidae > Magicicada > Magicicada septendecula. The sequence goes on along the minus strand of CM068371.1, from coordinate 60,944,544 downwards.
ACAGAGGGACCGAACTAACAAGGTAACTCCTCTTTTAAACTGAATGCGGCAGTGAAAACTAGAGACAGCCCGTCACTGAACCAGTCTTATGGGGAAACGAAATGAAAAACACAAAACATTAATGACCAAACAATCACCATAATAACCAATCATTATCTCAAAGACATTAGAGAAGAATTGTTAGAAGAAGATAACCATATAATAAATAATAATAATGAGATTGTTCATGTAAAAGCTAATTTAAATGGAACCCAGACTACCTTTATGATAGATGCAGGATCTAATGTATCATTAATTGACAACATCGAATTGGAAAAAATACAGCAAAATAGTGTGATACCAATACCCACACAACCTATCAATAACATTATAATAGTTGGAGCTACAGGGAGACAAAATAAATCCGTAAAAAAGCAAGTGTCACTTGAACTCACCAGGACTGAAGTAACCATACCATTAGGTTTTCTAGTCGCCCAGGGATTACCATTCAACATACTCATCGGATGCGATATATTGAGACAGCATGCAGCCATCATAGACCTGAGAAGAGGAATTGTTACACTAACATCAGAAGATGGAATGTGGACAGCTGGAGTAATTGATATACACAAAAACAATCCAAGTAAGACTAAATGTTAGATAATCGAAAATCATTATTGCACCACCAACCGAACATTAACAATACCACAGTACGAGATGACAACCCAGAGCTATGGTGGGATAAGTTAGAAGAAGTTCGGGATTTCCAACGCGACAGAACTAGAAAACAAGTCAGTGAAGCACAACCGGAACAATTGACTGAAATATATAACAAGTATCAACATATTTTTTCCAACGCTCCAGGTAAAGTCAAAGATTACCAGTGCACAATTAGCTTCAAAACACCTGTAGATTTCCATGGAAAATCATACCCAATCGCCTATTCCTTGAAGAATGAAGTCAGAGAAGAACTCAACCGGATGATGGAAAATGATATCATTGAGTACAGTCATTCACCTTACACTAACCCTATAATAGCTGTACCAAAGAAGAATGGCAAAGTAAGGATATCCTTAGACACCAGGGAGATCAAAAGATGATAATCAACGACAGGACATCTCCGGGTGAAATCGAAGAAATTCTCAAAAAATTCCATGGCACCAAATATATCAGTTCATGGGATACAGTATGCGGCTACTGGCAGGTAGAGCTACATCCAGACAGCAGAAAATATATGGCCTTTATATTTGATGGTAGGAACTATCAATTCAAGCATCTGCCTTTCGGTTTAATAAACTCTGTTGGAGTATTTGTAAAGATAATGGATCAGATATTGGGACGAGAAGTGTTGAAATTTACTACAGTATATGTTGACGATTTATTGGTAACATCATCTACATGGAACGACCACTGTGATAGGGTAGAGCAAGTATTAGAAAAACTATCACAAAACAACATACCACTTAAACTCGATAAATCCCAATTTATTCCTAATGAAGTGAAGTTCTTAGGATTCAATCTAACAGAAAAAGGAAGCTCTCCATCTACAGAAAAGGTAGAAGCTATATAACAGTTCCCTACACCTAAAAACAGGAAGCAGCTACAATCAATCTTTTTTAGGAATCTGTAACTATTACATGAAAGTTTCAGGCCAATTATTCAGAACTGACTGCTAGATTCCAGAAGCAGTTATCATCCAAAGACAAATGGACGTGGGCACCAGAATAAGATGGAATTTTACAATCAATAAATGAAAAATTTTTGGAATCTGTCATGCTACATCACCCAGACTTTACTAAACCTTTTTATCTAAATTGTGACGCCAGCAATGTGAGTTTAGGCGCTGCACTCTATCAAGAAAATGAAGAAGGACATCACATGGTATTTAGTTTCGCCAGCAGAGTGCTGAACCACTGTGAACGAAATTACAATACCACCAAGAAGGAGTTATTAAGTGTCGTTTTTGCCTGCTACAAGTTCAGAACCTATATACTGGGGTACCCTTTAACTGTAAGGAGTGACCATACATCTATTTCATTCCTGAAGCGATGCAAACTGAGGCATGGGAGAATAACTAGATGGGTACTGACATTGCAGGAGTATGATATTACATGGGAGTATATACCAGGCAGAAAAAACATAGCAGCTGATGTATTATCCCGCATCAACATACAAGATCAAACTTTTGACGGTGAGAAAGAACAACTAGCCAAGGTGTACCATATCATTAAAAGCAGCGAAGATTTTGGAAAACATCCTAAAGGAAATCGAAACACAACAAAAATCAGATCCAAATTAATAAACATCCGACAAAGAATACATGATGAAGATAACACAATTACCAACTATTATTGTTTACATGATGATGTGCTATTTATTAAAACTACTCCAAACCAAGAAAACTGGAAACTAGTTATCCCACCAACTATTGAAAAACCATTAATTGTAGACTACCATGTCAGGTATGGACACATGGGAGCCCTTAAGGTGATCAAAGCCTTAGAAGAACAAGTATATATTAAAAGCATTAACAGGAAGGTACAACAGGCAATACAATCATGTCACATCTGCCAACTAGTAAAGTGTAATAACGAACGGAAGGAGGGGGTAATGATACCAATAACATCCAATCATAAACTCGAGAAAGTGTTCCTAGATATTTGTGGACCATTTCCACGCAGCGGTGGAAGGCACCAATACAAGTTTACAGAGATAATATTCGACCACTTCAGCAAATATACAAAATTATATCCCAAAAACAGAGCCACTACGAAGAAGGTATTAGATATAATCTTAGGACGGTACATACTGGAAGTAGGTACACCAAACTCCATAATTACAGATCACGGCACGCAGGGAAGGAAATGGAGAGAACATCTTTTAGAACATGGCATCAAAACTTATAAAACATCAGTGTACCATCCCAACAGCAATCCAGCGGAAAGAGTATTCAGGGAAGTTGGACGATTATTACGGACATACTGCCACAATCAACAAAAGAAATGGCAGGAGTACTTAGCTTCAGCAGAAGAATGTCTAAATTTGGCATACCACAACACTATTGAAGATACGCCATACACCGTGATGTTTGAAAAACCTCCACCCAGAGAGATAAACGAAATTATCAATTTCCCTAACAACCCTACTTACCAATTTGAGAGAGCAAAATTTTATAACAGAATATTACAGAAAACGGAACTACAAAAGAAGAAATACTTGAAGAACCAACCGAAAGCTATTAAGTATCATATAGGAGAGAAAGTGGTAGTGAGGAACAGAGAATTACCAAGTACTGTACAAGGTATAACCAAAAAACTATTAGTATTATATACTGGACCATATCTGATCACCAAGGACAATGACAACAATACCTATGAGTTAACAAACCCTGTCAACAATAAAATTATGGGTTGTAAAGAATTACAAATTACTATGTTAAGAGAAGACGATGATGCCCCACGTTGGGCGCCAATTTGTAAAGAAACACCTTCTCTTGTGTGTTTAATTATATTCGATAATGTGTGAAAGCCTCACTGTTGGGTTCGCCAATTTGTAACGAACCACTCCTTGCTGTGTTTTTATTTAATTATGTTATTAATGAATATATCTATTCGGTTGTTACCGATGAAACCTCCTGAAAATATCTTATTAGGCAAATATAATTATAATTATGTTCTTTTAACTTATAATCGTACTACGATATAGATTTAACTTAGTATTCAGTAGTTGGGTAATATTAGCGACATATATAGTGTATTGACTGAATGTAATGAGTATTCTTGTCAACCCTAGTCCCTCGATGTTAGAAAATTCTATTCAAATGTTGTACTAAAAACACGCTAGTTCGGCAATCTCCCGTTCCACCAGCTGCAAGCGTTTAGCGCTGTTACTTGTAATAAGCGTACTTACAGGTTAGTCGTTCATCGGGTTTGAATCAACCTTTTATTGTAAATTATTCCAACCACTACATATAGTATCTATTCTGCAATAACTTCAAACATTATCTCATACAATAAAGATCCTTTATTAATTTTATCTATTAATTCACAGTCCCCGTTATCTCCAAAATAATAATATTATCGAATCGATCACACAAAAATATATCGATTGTCAATTAATCAAATTCAATTGACTTATACAAATGAAAAATAACAATAAATAGTTCTTATCCCAGGGTTCGTAAGATTCTTGGAACCATTAGTAAGGCCAGGTAAAATGCACAATTAAGGTTACTCAAGTATTACAAAACAAAATTATTAACTCTAAATATATTGAATTTAAAATAGGTTGTTTTTTACCGAGTCGACGAAACTCCGACTGGCCGTGGACGTCTGTAAACAGTTGACGAGACTCAGCTTAAATCATCTTCATCCAGTAAAAGTGTTCTGGCCCTTAATAAAATTGATTGTGGAGTATACTGGGAAGCTCTCAGGAATTCTTCTGACTGCTGTTCTTCTCCTATGATCTTGATAGTTGTCGGTCTCGGTGAAATGAAAATAGTATCCCGGCTTCTTCTGCAAGTGAAGGTCAACTCTGCCAAACGAGGTCTTCTTGTCTTCTCAATAATTCCGTTAGTTTCGGACTTTAATTCTTTTAACTGATCTTCTGGTTATAGGAGAAATCGTTTTAATACCGAATCCAGCGGAATTGTTCTGGTGAATGAGGTGAGGGGTTTTCAACTCTTTTAAATCTATTAAGTTATAATTTGGAAATCTATTTAGTTTTATTACTCATCAGTATTATGATAGAAATAGGTTTCAAAGAGGGTTTTTTAATTTTGATTCATATTTTCTTCAGAATTTATTATTCATTTTTTTAAATGTATCTGCCCATCTCAACTCAATAGCTTGTAACAATCAGAACGAATGATTCAATATAAACAACTCATGTCCATTTCAGTTGCCTTAACAACCACTTTTTTCTGTCATTGGGTGAAATTAGATATCCTAGAGCCAGAATTATAGAATATTACTACTCTTTTTCAATAAAATACTCCATGCTTGGAATAATATTAAATTACCTAAAATTCTCACCTAACCTTCCTTCTTAAACAGTAAATGTTTTACCATAGTTTCACTGGACTTGACTTCTTAAAAAGGTATTAATTTCCTTTCACAAATATGGAATTTAGGCCTATAGGTTTTCTTACAACCGTTATAACATTATTTGGTTTTTTAACTTAATTTTCTTTTACCTGACCTACTGTACAATTAATTGTTGTTTAATGGTTAATTACATTAATTTTAATTTCCTGGTGTTTATTTTATTACATTAATTAATTCGTCTAGGAACCCTTCATTAGTTTACAATATAATTATCAGAACTACTTGTCAAACCTTAAACACTGATTGCCCTCCTGGCCAAGTTTACAAACATTAATTAAAACAACAGCATTATTCAATTTTAGACAGTACTTAAAACTTAGTATAATGCCTAACACAGGTAACTATACTTGATTGTCTAAAGACAAATTTAACATAAATACAAACATTATCATTGATGAAGTATTCCTATTAAACAACATTAGTTCACTCTTACCATACTCAAAACATAACATAAATATTCTGTGAACATTAACATGTTACAGTATAAAAACAAGCACAATTTATTATATTAACTATTAATTGGTATGGTATTTCATATTCAACATTAATTATTGCCTCTTTTGACTTGAGGTACTTCTCAGATGCATTAATTACTGAGCAACCTTAATTCAGGGTATGGTCCTTGACCATAGTGAATTCAATTTTTTATGTAACGTTGGCGACCTCAACTCTGTTACGTTACATAACACCCCCCCTTCGAAAGAAGTTTATTTTGTCTTAACAAAGTTTAGTAAAAAATAAACTCACAACTTGTATCTGACAAATTGGTTCCCCTATTCATAATACTTTTTTATTTCAGACTGGTTGTATGTACCTTTCACCCTATTTTTTGCATATGGAATTATCCGTTGTATTACTATTATTTCTTCTTTCCTTCTTAAAATCAATTATTTCCCAAGTTTAAATCTTACTTCTATAATAATTCTTGTGACATTCTTTATTAATTATACATTTTGGATCTGGTTTTATTTATTTATTTGTGAGTTTTCCCTCTAATATTTAATTTTCCTAAACCTCCCTAACATTATAACTGGAATCGAATCGGTGGTGCTCTATCGGCTAACCAATTACCGTCGTCCGTTACATACCTTCTGGGATCAGAGGAACATCATCTCTGCCCAGTTAAATGATTGCTGGAATATTCTACAGTCAATCTTCATTAATAAACCTCGCAAGGTAGTCATCATGTGACCTTCAATAAAATAATTAATAATAATAATACTCTAGGGATTATTCACTGTACTTTAACTCAGATCATATTATTTCTTCATATTAATTCTTCCTTCTATTATACACTTCTCCTCTCCAATACTTGGCTATTTTATTGACATTTATTAATTGGCTTTCTTACATATAATTCTTAAATATTTGTTTTTTCTTTTCTTGTGATCCTTTTGACGGTTCCATTTTGGCTTCTTCATTCTCTTATCTTCCTTGGCTCATATTCCTTTATTACCAATACAGCTGGTTATGAGATTTTGGTTAGTATTATACATTACATCATGTAATTATATTCTTCTGGCACAATCATTATTATTCCTTTTACATTCTAAATTACATTTCTCACTATTATATTACATCAGATAAACTCATTTTGTTTTTTGGTTTTGATGATTTTTATTAGGTTTAATCAGTGTTATTTTTTTTTTTTATATATTAGTTTAAAGTAATTTCTTCTGAATTATATAGTAAGGTGTTCTTACTTATTTTTTGAATTTTGTTGTTTTAAATTGATTCCACATACTTTATCTTAATTATTTTGTATTGGCCTCTGTTCGGGCTGCTCTACCAATATGGTTTTCCGGTGGATTCCGTAAATTATATGCAGTGGTAAATCTTTCAATGGCATCGTTGCAGGTTGGATCATATACATATGGTTCTATGTCCTCTTCGTTACGTCTATTCCTTCCTTCAGCATTCCCAGAATTGGGATTCGGTTTACAGTTTCCACGATGATCCTCTTGGTGATTCCTCTCATCAGCCATGATATAGTTTACCCGAGCTATATGGGTTCCCTGGTCATTACTTGGTGGATTTTCCGAGGGTATGTCTCTCCTTTGTTCCCTGCTTCCTCCATCATGCTCGACGCTCCTATTTCTGTTTTGATTTCTTCCATTATCGTTCCTTGGTTATTATCCCAATAATCTCTCCCATTGTCCCAATTCCTGCGGCCTGTTCTGTATCTGTTATTCTCATGATTAGTATAGTGATTATTTGGGTAATAATTGTTGCGATAACGATTGTTCATAAATTGGTCATTCACCCTTCGGTGATAATTATTATTATTAAATCGATTTGTTCCTGGACGCGACTCTTGATTTGTTTCTTCCCTTCTATTGTTGTAATATTCACCTTGCCGTCGGGACCTTTGATAATAGTCTTCCATTTCGTAACTTGCTAACAAGGTTTCCATTGTTTCTACGGTCTTTACTTGTCCACTGCGTCTGGCACGAACTATCTCTTCTTCAAAATGGTATGACAATTTATTTACCAAACACTCCTCTGGTATCCGCGGTTCCAAATGACGCGCTAAACATACCTTTCCCAAAAAGTAAGTAGTTGGTGACTGCTCTTGGTTAAAATTAAATCTCCCGTTAGTAATGTTATCTCTAATCATGTTCTGTACAGAATCTGACCAGTATTTTGACTTGAAAGTCCTTTTAAATTCCTCATAATCACTAAGTTCATTCCGGACGGCTGACCACCAATTATCATTTATACTTTTGAAACATTCATCTAAATAACTTTTTATTACGTTCCATCGAGTTACTTTAATTCGGTTAAACCATTCGTCTATTCTCTCCAGGAATTCTATGGGATTTCCCCTATAAATTTTAAAATTGATATTATCTTTATGCTCAGGGGCTATGTGATGCGCTAGATACATTGGCCTATTTTGTAAAATCTCTATTGATTCCTTTATATTACTTATTTCCTGATTTTTTATATTTTCTATAGTCTCTTTGTTTTGAACGACTTGGGTTTTTATTTGTGTTATTTCGTTATTTACCAATTCAATTCTCCCATCTATATTACTTTGCACCCCGTTCAATTTCTCTTGTGTTTCTAATTGTACTTGTTTTATCATAGTTTTGTTGGTATTTTCCCCATGATTAATTTTGGCCTCTACTTCCATTGCGAGTTGTACTATGGTTTCATCTGTCTTTTCCAGACTCCCCTTAATTTCATTTATTTGCTGTCTTACTTCCTCTTCATTATTATCTACCCTTTTGTTAATAGTTTCATTGACATTTGCAACCCTTTCATTGATGACTTCCCTCAGCGCTTGATTTTGTTCATTTATAATTTGCCGTAATTCCTTATTACTATTTTCAATTTTCTCGTCAATTTGTTTGTGATTTTCTTGAATCTGCCTTAAGCTCTCATCGTTTCTGTCAAACCTTTCATTGATTTGGTTTAAGCTTTCATTTATCAGCCGGTTATTCTCATCATTTTCCTCTTTATTTCTGTCAAACTTCTCGTTCATCAATTTGATCAAATTCTCACTCAAAATTTCATTTTGTTTCTTTGAGTTTTCGTTGATACTGTCTATTTTATTTTCCAGCTTTTCTGAATTTTCATTTATACTGTCTATTTTATTTTCCAGCTTTTCTGAATTTTATTCGAATTTTTTGTTTAATTCTTCCTTGGTTTGCTTTAAGTTTTCCTCCTGTTTCCTAAATTGTTCATTAGTTTGTTTATTCTGTTCCTTAAATTGTTCTGCCATAAATTTCATCATGTCTTGCCAATTTGGTACTTCTGGTTACCGCTTTATCTGATTGGTCCCCTTGGGCATCCTCTTTATTGCTCGCCTGTTGTTCCATTTCGGTGTCCAGAACTATCTCAGTTTCTTCTTCCTGTCTATCTTCTTCTGTTTCTTGCTCCTTCTCCATTCTTTTAGTAACGCCTCTCGTATGCATTCCTGTGCCTCTAATGGTTGCCTGCTCAAGTTAAGTAATAATTAATATGATTTTTTACTTAACTAAAGCCCACTCGAGCGCCAATTTGTAAAGAATTACAAATTACTATGTTAAGAGAAGACGATGATGCCCCACGTTGGGCGCCAATTTGTAAAGAAACACCTTCTCTTGTGTGTTTAATTATATTCGATAATGAGTGAAAGCCTCACTGTTGGGTTCGCCAATTTGTAACTAACCACTAAATGTGATCAATAAAATTTATTTTAGGTTTCAGGGTTTGACCAAGCTCCACGTTGGTATGCGCCAATTTGTAATGAACCACTCCTTGTTGTGTTTTTATTTAATTATGTTATTAATGAATATATCTATTCGGTTGTTACCGATGAAACCTCCTGAAAATATCTTATTAGGCAAATATAATTATAATTATGTTCTTTTAACTTATAATCATACTACGATATAGATTTAACTTAGTATTCAGTAGTTGGGTAATATTAGCGATATATATAGTGTATTGACTGAATGTAATGAGTATTCTTGTCAACCCTAGTCCCTCGATGTTAGAAAATTCTATTCAAATTTTGTACTAAAAACACGCTAGTTCGGCAATCTCCCGTTCCACCAGCTGCAAGCGTTTAGCGCTGTTACTTGTAATAAGCGTACTTACAGGTTAGTCGTTCATCGGGTTTGAATCAACCTTTTATTATAAATTATTCCAACCACTACATATAGTATCTATTCTGCAATAACTTCAAACATTATCTCATACAATAAAGATCCTTTATTAATTTTATCTATTAATTCACAGTCCCCGTTAACTCCAAAATAATAATATTATCGAATCGATCACACAAAAATATATCGATTGTCAATTAATCAAATTCAATTGACTTATACAAATGAAAAATAACAATAAATAGTTCTTATCCCAGGGTTCGTAAGATTCTTGGAACCATTAGTAAGGCCAGGTAAAATGCACAATTAAGGTTACTCAAGTATTACAAAACAAAATTATTAACTCTAAATATATTGAATTTAAAATAGGTTGTTTTTTACCGAGTCGACGAAACTCCGACTGGCCGTGGACGTCTGTAAACAGTTGACGAGACTCAGCTTAAATCATCTTCATCCAGTAAAAGTGTTCTGGCCCTTAATAAAATTGATTGTGGAGTATACTGGGAAGCTCTCAGGAATTCTTCTGACTGCTGTTCTTCTCCTACGATCTTGATAGTTGTCGGTCTCGGTGAAATGAAAATAGTATTCCGGCTTCTTCTGCAAGTGAAGGTCAACTCTGCCAAACGAGGTCTTCTTGTCTTCTCAATAATTCCGTTAGTTTCGGACTTTAATTCTTTTAACTGATCTTCTGGTTATAGGAGAAATCGTTTTAATACCGAATCCAGCGGAATTATTCTGGTGAATGAGGTGAGGGGTTTTCAACTCTTTTAAATGTATTCAGTTATAATTTGGAAATCTATTTAGTTTTATTACTCATCAGTATTATGATAGAAATAGGTTTCAAAGAGGGTTTTTTAATTTTGATTCATATTTTCTTCAGAATTTATTATTCATTTTTTTAAATGTATCTGCCCATCTCAACTCAATAGCTTGTAACAATCAGAACGAATGATTCAATATAAACAACTCATGTCCATTTCAGTTGCCTTAACAACCACTTTTTTCTGTCATTGGGTGAAATTAGATATCCTAGAGCCAGAATTATAGAATATTACTACTCTTTTTCAATAAAATACTCCATGCTTGGAATAATATTAAATTACCTAAAATTCTCACCTAACCTTCCTTCTTAAACAGTAAATGTTTTACCATAGTTTCATTGGACTTGACTTCTTAAAAAGGTATTAATTTCCTTTCACAAATATGGAATTTAGGCCTATAGGTTTTCTTACAACCGTTATAACATTATTTGGTTTTTTAACTTAATTTTCTTTTACCTGACCTACTGTACAATTAATTATTGGTTAATGGTTAATTACATTAATTTTAATTTCCTGGTGTTTATTTTATTACATTAATTAATTCATGTAGGAACCCTTCATTAGTTTACAATATAATTATCAGAACTACTTGTCAAACCTTAAACACTGATTGCCCTCCTGGCCAAGTTTACAAACATTAATTAAAACAACATCATTATTCAATTTTAGACAATACTTAAAACTTAGTATAATGCCTAACACAGGTAACTATACTTGATTGTCTAAAGACAAATTTAACATAAATACAAACATTATCATTGATGAAGTAGTCCTATTAAACAACATTAGTTCACTCTTACCATACTCAAAACATAACATAAATATTCTGTGAACATTAACATGTTACAGTATAAAAACAAGCACAATTTATTATATTAACTATTAATTGGTATGGTATTTCATATTCAACATTAATTATTGCCTCTTTTGACTTGAGGTACTTCTCAGATGCATTAATTACTGAGCAACCTTAATTCAGGGTATGGTCCTTGACCATAGTGAATTCAATTTTTTATGTAACGTTGGGGACCTCAACTCTGTTACGTTACAGGGTACATATAACCAAGTTTCATTAAGGAAATATCATGAACAATCCAATTAATATAAAATGTATAACAAATAAAAGGAGATAATGATTAAAAGACTAACAAGAAGATAATGATGATAAATACAACAATTACTTAAATGAATAATTAAAAGGAACTAACCAACATAGAAATGTTACAAACTATTATATAAACAATGTTATGAATGAATTATGATGAAAATGAGGAAGAATATAAAACTACAACATAAGCTGATATTCTATATCATACATGACTTCCATATTCTAAGATTTATTTTTAAAATCATTTTCGAAATGAAATATTACCATAGAAACTACTTCTTTCTACTTACTGCTTCAGCCTTAACCACAGTACTGTGGTCACTAACATATACCACCTCACGTTATCGCACTCGATTTTCACTGATGATGGAAGTCAATGGCATTGCCAAAACGTCTGGTTTTGTAGAAAACATTGGACTATGGCCAAATATCCCGGGAAGGAATTTTAACAAAAACTACTTCTTTGTTGCCGATAACGTTGTACACATATATATAAAAAATATGCATAAAATTAATGGCTTGTATAAGTTAATGATTGATCTCCATTAAGGAGTGCTCAAGTTTCCAAAGTTTTAATATTATGATGTCCGTAATTAAAACATCAGAGCAGGTTTAGTGTGTATGAGGGTTCACCGTAGACAAAACTTTTCAACATTTCCTATTGAGCGTTGCTTAGAATAAATCTGCGAATCTACAGTGCACGTTTCACAGAACAAACACACGGAAAAGAAGGAGCGCTCCGAAGTCACTCATGGACCCTCAGCATCTTGCAGAGGTTTCATTCCCTAAAGACGAAAAGTCTGTCTATGAATCGTTCCTCTGTAAACACGTGCAGTTACACTGCCCAGCGATCCACAGGAAGCAAATCGCTATCCACGCTGGACACTTTTTCGGCTTGCATGCGTTATGTTGGTATGGGTTCGGCACTTTCCATTTAAAAACCGTGCAAATGTAAGAAAATAAACATGAATGAGGCCAGAAATAACGTGAATAGTGTGTGTGTGTGTGTGTGTGTGTGTGTGTCTTCCCTGCCTTTTTATTGCGGTAGTGATAATAATAAAATGGAAACGTAAACAGTACATAACTGAGATATGCTTGCCTGCCACGCACGATATACTTTCTCTTATACATGACTAGCAGAATACCCGTGCTTCGCTATGGAGTTTCACGTTGTACGTAATGAAAATGTTAGTTTAATTAATAAAGTTTAATTAAAGTAGGCTTCTTAAAAATAAATAGCTGTTGCCCACAACTTCGTTCGCGTGGTCTTCAATTTAATGCGATAATATATTTAGAACAGAATCTATTCTATTGGGTTGCCATAGTAACCAGATCTAATAGTTTTTTAAGACCGCAAAGGACCCCCCAGAGGATCGTATCGAAAAAAACACCTGTCCTATCTTGGTTCTCCTGTTGCGTAAAATATTTGTGCCAAGTTTGGTTGAAATCGGTCCAATGGTTTAGGTGGAGACGTGGAAGACCCCAAAGGACCCCCCCCAAAGGATCGTATCGAAAAAAACACTTGTCCTATGTTGGTTCTCCCTTTGCGTAAAATATTTGTGCCAAGTTTGGTTAAATCGGTCCAGTGGTTTAGGAGGCGATGTGGAAGCCCCCAAAGAACCCCCAAAAGGACCCCATCGAAAAAACACCTATCCTATGTTGGTTCTCCCGTTGCGTAAAATATTTGTGCCACGTTTGGTTGAAATCGGTATAGTGGTTTAGGAGGAGATGTGGAAGAAACCTTCGCGGACGTGCGCACAACAACTCACCGAAGTTTCATCGCAATCGGGTGAATGGTATAGGAACACATACGGGTAAAACAAAGAAACATTCATTTATATATATAAGATGTAAACTATACCACTTACTTAACATAAACCGTGATAGCTACGCTAATGTACAACATATATGTATTAATTATACACATAAATGTTCCTCGATAGACACTCTATCTATTGGCGAAAACTTGAATAAAATCCGTTCAGTACTTCCTGAGATTAGCGATTTCAAACACAGAGAGAAAACGGACCGACTTTACTTTATACTATGTACAGATTTACATTAAAATGAAAAAATTATAATTTTATTGCCTGGCAACAAAATTATTTTATTTTTAACAATTACCATTGTTTGAAAAAGTTTAAATGAATTTTCAAGTACTTTACTCTTGTTAAAACGTAAAAGGTTGCAGGTAAACTACCCCTTCCCCTTAACCGATCTTCACCAAAATCAAAAGGCCTTGAGTACTCTACAATTCAGTGACGTATGCAAAAAATTATTTGATTCTGTTTGAATTTGCGGCAGTTATCGTTTGCCATAGAAAATACCCTTGATAAAAAAACGCTGCAGGTAAACTACCCCTTTCCCTTAACCGATCTTCACCAAAAACAATAGGTCTTGAGAACTCTGCAATTTAGGGCTGTATGCAAATAATCTTTTGATTCTGTTTGAATTTACGGCTGTTATCGTTTGCCATAGGAAATACCCTTGTTAAAACATAAAACGTTACAGGTAAACTACCCCTTTCCCTTAACCGATCTTCACCAAAAACAATAGGTCTTGAGAACTCTACAATTCAGGGCTGTATGCGAAACATTATTTGATTCTGTTTGAATTTGCGGCTGTTATCGTTTGCCAAAAAAAAAAATTTCCCTTGATAAAAAAAACCGTTGCAGGTAAACTACCCCTTTACCTCAACCGATCTTCACCAAAAACAATAGGTCGTGAGTACTCTACAAATCAGAGCTGCATGCAAAAAATTATTTGATTCTGTTTGAATTTGCGGCAGTTATCGTTTAAAAACATCTACACACAGACAGACACACACACACACACACACACACACACACACACACACTTTTTGGAAAACGACTTTTTTTCATGTTTTGAGTGTAGTACAATCAGAATCTGCAATAATCTCGAACACGATTTTTTTTGCCATCACCATACTTCCATTTCCTTAAGGAATATGGAAGTAAAACAACAAAGCTTATGGTAATACAGCAAATATGTCAAGTTATAATAACCAATGACCTGTGAAGAAAAATATGTTAAATGAATTGATAAAGCATCAGAAGTGATACAGTAATGGAATTTATGTAATGGAACCTCTAGTCCCTTGAGTATTCTAATAAATGAATATAATGTCTTATAATGAAATATGAATAATATATTATGTCTTATGTGTTGCGATAGTGCAACTGTTGTTATGTACAACTTTTTATTGTCTCAGACAGGGATGAAGATTCCTCTGATCTGTGAGTATATAGTTAAGGAATGGCAGAGAATGGATGCCAATGGGAGCCCCTCTGACTCCGAACCTGCTATAAATGTTAGGGAAAAACGTTAGGGAATTATAATATTTCAAGGATTAAGTCAACAACTTCAAGGTAAATGAAAGAGAAAGGGAGAATTGTTATAAGAATTAAGATGCGTTTAATGAGAAGGAGAAAGGTATTACTACAGGAGAACAGGAAAATTATCAAGATAGGAACAAATGTATAAATGAAAAAATAACTAACCAATACAATAAAACATTGACAACTACTTGTAAGCTAAAGAAATGAGACTAACGAAGAACATAGTCTGAACCAATACACAAAAACCCATTAAGTTAGATAAAGAAGAAAGCAGTAGTTTTATAACTGAACCAAATTAAAATGATAATTTCATCAAACCAAAGAACCTGGTTTTTCTCAAATTATCAATTTTGAGAGGGGAGCATATGTACGTCACAAAACGTTCCATAATAATAATGAACACCAGAAGGGTGAATGATACTAAAATAACTATAAATGAGTAACCAGGCAGACGGTAACAGTTAATATAATAAACCAATAAAGAATGAGAGGAGAGAAGAAATTCAAGTGAACAATGGTAAATCCACTATCTGCATAATATGACACTACAACATAAACAAACAGAATGACAAAGACGAATTGACAAGACAAGTTTCCCACATAAACTGTTAAGTGAGCTTAATAAAACCTTTAAAGAATAAAGTCAAATAAAATAAGTAAGATAAGAGATGACATGAATGATATTTGTATCATGTATTGTAAATAGAAACAGCACATTAGCTGATCCATATCAAAGTACTGACTTAAAAGGACAAATATAAAGAAAGATCTTAGAGTTAATCATGAACTATTAAAGATAATAAGCAAACCAATAATATATGTTATAATGAATTAAAGATAACAATCAATGTAACCACTGAATGTATTCAGGTAACATTATAAGTAGATAAAATATGTAAAGAAAAGTAATATTAGTCAAGGAACAAAACATTGTAAAGGAATGATAACAAACCAAATCACCATACTTCCATTCCTTAAGGAACATGGAAGTAAAATGACACAATTAAGTCATAAAAGTAGGAATCAGGTAGATACCCTAATAAGCATAGAGAAGTAAAAATATCGGTATGGAGAACCATACATGACTTCCATATTCTAAGATTTATATTTAAAATCATTTTCGAAATGAAATATTACCATAGAAACTACTTCTTTCTACTTACTGCTTCAGCCTTAACCACAGTACTGTGGTCACTAACATATACCACCTCACGTTATCGCACTCGATTTTCACTGATGATGGAGGTCGACGGCATTGCCGAAACGTCTGGTTTTGTAGAAAACATTGGACTACGGCCAAATATCCCGGGAAGGAATTTTAACAAAAACTACTTCTTTGTTGCCGATAACGTTGTACACATATGTATAAAATATATGCATAAAATTAATGGCTTGTATAAGTTAATGATTGATCTCCATTAAGTAGTGCTCAAGTTTCCAAAGTTTTAATATTATGTCCGTAATTAAAACATCAGAGCAGGTTTAGTGTGAATGAGGGTACACTGTGGACAAAAATTTTCAACATTTCCTATTGAGCGTTGCTTAGAGTAAAGCTGCGAATCTACAGTGTATGTTTCACAGAACAAACACGCGAAAAAGAAGGAACGCTCCGAAGTCACTCATGGACCCTCAGCATCTTGCAGAGGGTTCATTCCCTAAAGACGAAAAGTCTGTCTATGAATCGTTCCTCTGTAAACACGTGCAGTTACATTGCCCAGCGATCCACAGGAAGCAAATTGATGTCCATTTTTTCGGCTTGCACGCGTTATGTTGGTGTGGGTTTCGGCACTTTCCATTTAAAAAGCGTGCAAATGTAAGAAAATAAACATGAGTGAGGCCAGAAATAACGTGAATTGTGTGTGTGTGTGTGTGTGTGTGTCTTACCTGCCTTTTTATTGCTGTAGGCATAATAATAAAATGGAAACGTAAACATTACATAACTGAGATATGCTTACCTGCCACGAACGATATATTATTTTATACATGGAGGAGTTCAGTGACATACACACGTACAGAAGTCATCTTCAAAAATACTAGAAGTCGTCCACGCTTTTATGTTGGCAGTGTAACTTACAGGAAGTTTTTTGATGTTTTTAAAACATCTAGGATGCAAACTTTTCCCGATAACTAAAAGTTTCCTTTTTTCGGTTCCCGTCATGTTCGCACAAACAAAAACTGTAACTCTTTGTTTAGAGAGCTTCCCACCAACGCACTTTTCATTTTTAAATTTGAAAGTCTTATCTGGAGTTAATTTATAAAAAATTCCGGCTTCATGTCCATTAAAGATGTCTTCATCGTTATATGATCGTCTAATTTCTGGCCAAGTGTTACGCACCCAATCGCCTGTAACGTTCAGATCTACGCATTTTGCCTCACCACAAATTTTTGCAAAGGAAATCGAGTGTCGGGCCTTAAATCGATCTAGCCATCCGATGGAGCACGTAAAATGGCTGGCGCCAGCAGTCCTGTTACAGTGCTTATCGCTTGCATACAATGTATGTCTGTAGCCATGGGCTAGCGCGCTCGCACGCACATATATACGTTTATATGAAATTTAGAGTAAAATATCTGAGAAATATTTGACGCTATAACAGAGTAGTACAATATTTAGTGACGTTACAACCGGGAATTTTTATAATGTTAAAGATATCAGTTTGACCGGACTTATGACAAAATAACGCTACACCCGAGTTGCCGTAACAGCCGAGGTCGTAATAACCAAGTTCCACTGTATATATAAAGATATTAACTCAAACATAATTTACATTAAAATGAAAAAATTATAATTTTATTGCCTGGCAGCAAAATTATTTTGTTTTTAACAATTAGCATTGTTTCAAAAAGTTTAAATGTATTTTCAAGTACTTTACTGTTGTTAAAACGTAAAACGTTGCAGGTAAACTACCCCTTCCCCTTAACCGATCTTCACTAAAATCGAAAGTCCTTGAGACCTCTACAATTCAGGGACGTATGCAAAAAATTATTTGATTCTGTTTGAATTTGCGGCTGTTATCGTTTTCCATAGAAAATACGCTTGATAAAAAAATGTTGCAGGTAATATAAAAATATATTGCACTACCCCTTCCCCTTAACCGATCTTCACCAAAAACAATAGGTCTTGAGAACTCTACAATTCAGGGCTGTATGCGAAACATTATTTAATTCTGTTTGAATTTGTGGCTGTTATCGTTTGCAAAAAAAAAATTTCCCTTGATAAAAAAAACCGTTGCAGGTAAACTACCCCTTTCCCTCATCCGATCTTCACCAAAAACAATAGGTCTTGAGAACTCTACAATTTAGGGCTGTATGCAAATAATCTTTTGATTCTGTTTGAATTTGCGGCTGTTATCGTTTGCCATAGGAAATACCCTTGTTAAAACATAAAACGTTACAGGTAAACTACCCCTTTCCCTTAACCGATCTTCACCAAAAACAATAGGTCTTGAGAACTCTACAATTCAGGGCTGTATGCGAAACATTATTTAATTCTGTTTGAATTTGCGGCTGTTATCGTTTGCCAAAAAAAAAATTCCCTTGATAAAAAAAACCGTTGCAGGTAAACTACCCCTTTCCCTCAACCGATCTTCACCAAAAACAACAGGTTGTGAGTACTCTACAAATCAGGGCTGTATGCAAAAAATTATTTGATTCTGTTTGAATTTGCGGCAGTTATCGTTTGCCATAGAAAAACATCTACACACAGACAGACAGACACACACACAGACACTTTTCGGAAAACGACTTTTTTTCATGTTTTGAGTGTAGTACAATCAGAATCTGCAATAATCTCGAACACGATTTTTTTTTGCCATTACCATACTTCCATTTCCTTAAGGAATATGGAAGTAATAAAGATAATGACAAAAAGAATGTAAAGCACTGTTAATAAATAATTATTACTTCCATATTCCTTAAGGAAATGGAAGTATGGTGATGGCAAAAAAAATCGTGTTCGAGATTATTGCAGATTCTGATTGTACTACACTCAAAACATGAAAAAAAGTCGTTTTCTGAAAAGTGTCTGTGTGTGTGTCTGTCTGTCTCCTTGTGTGTCTGTCTGTGTGTAGATTTTTTTTCTATGGCAAACGATAACTGCCGCAAATTCAAACAGAATCAAATAATTTTTTGCATGCAGCCCTGATTTGTAGAGTACTCACGACCTATTGTTTTTGGTGAAGATCGGTTGAGGGAAAGGGGTAGTTTACCTGCAACGGTTTTTTTTTATCAAGGGAAATTTTTTTTTTTTGCAAACGATAACAGCCGCAAATTCAAACAGAATCAAATAATGTTTCGCATACAGCCCTGAATTGTAGAGTTCTCAAGACTTATTGTTTTTGGTGAAGATCGGTTAAGGGAAAGGGGTAGTTTACCTGCAGCGTTTTTTTATCAAGGGTATTTTCTGTGGCAAACGATAACAGCCGCAAATTCAAACAGAATCAAATAATTTTTTGCATACAGCCGTGATTTGTAGAGTACTCAAGACCTATTGTTTTTGGTGAAGATCGATTAAGGGGAAGGGGTAGTTTACCGGCTACGTTTTTTATCAAGCGTATTTTCTATGGCAAACGATAACTGCCGCAAATTCAAACAGAATCAAATAATTTTTTGCATACGTCACTAAATTGTAGAGGACTCAAGGCCTTTTGATTTTGGTGAAGATCGGTTAAGGGGAAGGGGTAGTTTACCTGCAACCTTTTACGTTTTAACAAGAGTAAAGTACTTGAAAATTCATTTAAACTTTTTCAAACAATGGTAATTGTTAAAAATAAAATAATTTTGTTGCCAGGCAATAAAATTATAATTTTTTCATTTTAATGTAAATCTGTACATAGTATAAAGTAAAGTCGGTCCGTTTTCTCTCTGTGTTTGAAATCGCTAATCTCAGGAAGTACTGAATGGCAATAGTACATAGTACTGTTTACGTTTCAGTACTATTCAAGTTTTCGCCAATAGATAGAGTGTCTATCGAGGAACATTTATGTGTATAATTAATACATATATGTTGTACATTAGCTTAGCTATCACGGTTTATGTTAAGTAAGAGGTATAGTTTACATCTTATATATAAAAATGAATGTTTCTTTGTTTGTCCCGTATGCGTTCCTATACCATTCATCCGATTGCGATGAAACTTCGGTGAGTTGTTGTGCGCACGTCCGCGAAGGTTTCTTCCACATCTCCTCCTAAACCACTGTACCAATTTCAACCAAACTTGGCACAAATATTTTACGCAACGGGAGAACCAACATAGGATAGGTGTTTTTTCGATGGGGTCCTTTTGGGGGTTCTTTGGGGTCTTCCACGTCTCCACCTAAACCATTGGACCGATTTCAACCAAACTTGGCACAAATATTTTACGCAACGGGAGAACCAACATAGGACAGGTGTTTTTTCGATACGATCCTCTGGGGGGTCCTTTGCGGTCTTAAAAAACTATTAGATCTGGTTACTATGGCAACCCAATAGAATAGATTCTGTTCTAAATATATTATCGCATTAAATTGAAGACCACGCGAACGAAGTTGTGGGCAACAGCTATTTATTTTTAAGAAGCCTACTTTAATTAAACTTTATTAATTAAACTAACATTTTCATTACGTACAACGTGAAACTCCGTAGCGAAGCACGGGTATTCTGCTAGTCATGTATAAGAGAAAATATATCGTGCGTGGCAGGCAAGCATATCTCAGTTATGTACTGTTTACGTTTCCATTTTATTATTATCACTACCGCAATAAAAAGGCAGGGAAGACACACACACACACACACACACACACACACACACACACACACACACACACACACACACACACACACACACAATTCGCGTTATTTCTGGCCTCATTCATGTTTATTTTCTTACATTTGCACGGTTTTTAAATGGAAAGTGCCGAACCCATACCAACATAACGCATACAAGCCGAAAAAGTGTCCAGCGTGGATAGCGATTTGCTTCCTGTGGATCGCTGGGCAGTGTAACTGCACGTGTTTACAGAGGAACGATTCATAGACAGACTTTTCGTCTTTAGGGAATGCACCCTCTGCAAGATGCTGAGGGTCCATGAGTGACTTCGGAGCGCTCCTTCTTTTCCGCGTGTTTGTTCTGTGAAACATACACTGTAGATTCGCAGATTTATTCTAAGCAACGCTCAATAAGAAATGTTGAAAATTTTTGTCCACGGTGAACCCTCATACACACTAAACCTGCTCTGATGTTTTAATTACGGACATCATAATATTAAAACTATGGAAACTTGAGCACTACTTAATGGAGATCAATCATTAACTTATACAAGCCATTAATTTTATGCATATTTTTTATATATATTGTGTACAACGTTATCGGCAACAAAGAAGTAGTTTTTGTTAAAATTCCTTCCCGGGATATTTGGCCGTAGTCCAACGTTTTCTACAAAACCAGACGTTTCGGCAATGCCATTGACTTCCATCATCAGTGAAAATCGAGTGCGATAACGTGAGGTGGTATATGTTAGTGACCACAGTACTGTGGTTAAGGCTGAAGCAGTAAGTAGAAAGAAGTAGTTTCTATGGTAATATTTCATTTCGAAAATGATTTTAAAAATAAATCTTAGAATATGGAAGTCATGTATGGTTCTCCATACCGATATTATAATAAATAAATAAATAATTATTTTATTATACCTTTTTATTTTATGTAATCTACTTTGAATATAGTTTAAACCATTATGTTTAATACTTGAGTGTGTCGCCATCTATGTCGGTCGCATTGAGTTATGTATCCTAGATACCTACTTTGTTATTTACATTACATGTGCGGTTGTCATGAGTGATTTATTGTATTGTTTAATGTACTAATAAATACCAATTCATTTAATTAGATCATTGTTTTATCAGTAATTGCTTCCTGGTAAATACAATAACAGGTTATGGGCCCAGAGAAGTAATAAAACACATTGTTGAATCGAATTGTGGGCAGTAAAAATACGCAAGAACGCTTTTTTTTTGTTGCACGTGTCAGTAAGAATTGAGTGGACAAAGTCAGTTTTAGAGAAGAAACTACAGTAAACAATAGAAATGGATTTAGTCAGATCCAATTTAGAAATGTTGAAAGATGATTTGCAAGGAGCTTCCAACTATGATTCATGGATATTCAAACTTAACCTAACCTTAAAATCAAAAGGTATTTATCAAATCGCAAGGGCAGTTAAAATTAAGCCTGAAGGAGATGAATCAAGCGCAGTTGTAAAAGAATGGATTGAAAAGGATTTAGAAGCACAAATATTAATTGGATTGAATGTTGACAGTAATATAGCCAAGAAAATTGCAAGGTTCCAGTCCGCAAATGCTATGTTAGAAAAGTTGGAAACCTTATATAGAAAAAAATCAAACGTTTCAGTTGAAGGCCTGCAAAGCTTATTTTTTAATTATAAGTATGATGAGCACAAATCAGTAATAGAAAATTGCATGACAATTCAACAATATGCTGATGAATTGTCTGCACTAGGTGAAAGCGTTAAAGAAAACTGGATTATGCAAAGGATATTAGGTATACTTCCAACAAGACTGCATCATTTTAGAACGTCTTGGGATAATGATATTTCCACAGACAAAACGTTGAGCAACATGTTTGAGCGTTTGAAACTTGAAGAAGACAGGCAAAAAGAAAAAAAGAAAGTGAACAGGCCAATAATGAGTGTCAGAATGCTTTCATATCAACGGGACAGAACAATAATAAAACAAAACAAGTGAACATAAAGGAATGCTTTAAATGTGGACAAAAAGGGCACATAAAGAAGTACTGCAAGAATAAACCTAGTAAAAGTTACATTGAATATTGTAAGAAAAATTATCCGTGTAATAAGTGCAACGAAAAAGGTCACTTTGCCAAAAATTGTACCAAAAATGTAGATAGTAAGTCAGAAAAATCAGACAAATCTACATCAAAAAGTAAATTGATGATTAATGTTGGATTGTCTGTTACTAATATACAATATATATCAATGAAGAATGACTATCAAGATCTATGGTACCAAGATTGTGGTGCCACTCAGCACATGACTTTAAGGAATGACTGGTTGAAAAATTATACTGTTTTACAAGAACCAGAAAAAGTCATGATTGGAGATTCAACACTTATAGAAGGTGTTGGTGTCGAAGACATAGATTTGTTAGCTTATAATGGTCACGATTGGTGTAACATAACACTGAAAAATGTTTTGTATACACCAAAGATACTAGGCGAGCGGCACACCCCCTGAAAATGAGTCTATAGTGACCAAAGTATTATTAATCTCTAATTTCAATTTTACTTTATGTTTTTTAGGTCGCTGAATATGAATCCGAGGTTATTTTTTACCTAGGAATGGGGGAACACTGCACAAAATGGCAACGAAGTGAATAAATAGAAAAAAATATTTTAACGTTTTTTCCTGTTTAACTTGCTATATCTTCGGCAGTTCTTGATATTTCTTTTTGAAATTTTAACCACTAATTCTTTGAAGTATTAACATTAAAACGCGACATGTAAAAGTCTGTAAAGCTTGTCTTTGTTGAAAAGTGAATTTTCAAACATTTTCCGCGTGGTTTTGTGGATCATTTCATTCGGCCGCAAAAATTGAGTGACAAAGTTTCGAAGTTCTAAAATCTAACTATTATGTATTAAAATATCATACCTAAGGAAGTTTTCTGGAAAGTTACAGCTTTTCATCTCGAATAGAAAAAAAGATATGCGATTTTGAAGTTCAGTATTGGTACCGCGGGCGCGCGCTCAAGCCCGCGGAAGCGCTTGGCGATGTTTTATTGCGACCATTAGGGCTAGCGCAGACGGTCGATTTTTCGATGGGCGATAATTGCATCGCCCAATAATCTGTGGCACCGCACAGATTTTTAATCGCCGGCAATTTCTGATCCCCTGTGTGCGCTCTCCTATTTCAGTTTATGTGTTACAAATCCGGCGATTCATAATCGCCCGGGGAAAAATCGACCGTCTGCGCTAGGCCTACTTATAAGGTTTGAATCAATTTTTATTATTTTTCACCTATGGTTTCCGTCAATTTAAATAGTTATTTATACTAACATAAATGTATTAATATTAGTAATAATAATAAGATTTAAAATAAAGAAAATTCATTAAATTAAAATTAAATTACTCATTTATTTGAACATTTGATGAAGAGTCGTTACAAATTTCTACTTCTAAATTCGTACAAGAGTCGTTACAGGAACAAACATCACATCATGTTAAATTAGACTTTATACATGGACACGTTGCAGTCGTACAGGCATGCTTTCCAGTGCAGGAACAAAAATATTGTTGCAGTATCTCTACTGCAGTGCACCCTTCGTAATAATCAAAAGTTAAATGTCCATTTACCATCAACCAGCCAAACAGTTGGATATCCTTAGAAATAATTATAGAATGCGTCGCTTGTTTCCATTCGTTAATTTATAAGATAGTAATGGTCGCAATAAAACATCGCCAAGCGCTTCCGCGGGCTTGAGCGCGCAGCGAGCGCGCGCCCGCGGAACCAATACTGAACTTCAAAATCGCATATCTTTTTTTCTATTCGAGATGAAAAGCTGTAACTTTCCAGAAAACTTCCTTAGGTATGATATTTTAATACCTAATAGTTAGATTTTAGAACTTCGAAACTTTGTCACTCAATTTTTGCGGCCGAATGAAATGATCCACAAAACCACGCGGAAAATGTTTGAAAATTCACTTTTCAACAAAGACAAGCTTTACAGACTTTTAACGTGTCGCGTTTTAATGTTAATACTTCAAAGAATTAGTGGTTAAAATTTCAAAAAGAAATATCAAGAACTGCCGAAGATATAGCAAGTTAAACAGGAAAAAACGTTAAAATATTTTTTTCTATTTATTCACTTCGTTGCCATTTTGTGCAGTGTTCCCCCATTCCTAGGTAAAAAATAACCTCGGATTCATATTCAGCGACCTCAAAAACATAAAGTAAAATTGAAATTAGACATTAGTAATGCGTGGTCACATATTGCTGTTTCTAACTGACGTTTTAGGGGTGTGCCGCTCGCCTATACCCTTTAACTTATTTTCCGTCACTAGCGCCTTGTCAAAACCCGGAGAGGAGCGTCAGTTGGTTCTGCTCACTATATGGTGCAGATGAAGTTTAGATGCAGGGTGGCTGTATATAGGAAGGACAGACTCAGAAGACAGGAAAAGGTTAACACAGTGAGTTTAAAGGACCCAGAAAGGGTACAGGAATATGCTGGGAAAGTGAGGAATAGATTGAACGAGTCAGTCGCAGGAACGGTGGAAGAGAAATGGCAGAGCCTTAAGTGCGCACTCCTGGAAACCGCCAGAGAGGTACTATGAATAGAGGAGAGACGGAGGCGGGAGGACTGGTTTGATGAGGAATGCAGGGAGAGTGTTGCACGGAGGAATGAGGCTCACAGGAAGTATTCTCAGTGTAGGACTAGAGAAAGGAAGCAAGAATATGAAGAGAATAGAAGACTGGCAAATAAAGTATGTAGAAAAAAGAAAAGAACTTTTGAAAACGGGCTGCTTCTCAAAATGGAGCAGGACTTTGCAGATGGAAGAATAAGGAATGCTTATAAATATCTTAAGCATCTCAGGGAAGGTTATAAACCATCTACAACACTATGTAGAGACAGAGAGAATAGAATTGTCAGTGATCCAGAGAAAATTACAACTATCTGGCGAGAGTACTTCGATGGCCTCCTTGGTGGTATGCTACAGGGAGGAGAAATTGTTGCTCACACTCCGCGGAATGCAAACACTGGGGGGATGGAATCTGACCCACCATCAATTCAGGAAATAGAAGAAGCTATTAGTGCCCTCAGGAACAACAAGGCACCAGGTACAGACTTGATTCCTGCAGAACTGCTTAAAGCTGGAGGTGCTGATGTGGCGGTCGCACTGCACTCCTTAATCGTGGACATATGGCAAACGGAACGAATCCCCATGGAATGGAATAAGTGCATTTATAAAAAAGGCGACAAACTTCAATGTAGAAATTACAGAGGCATTTCGTTGCTGTGCACCTCCTACAAGGTTTTTGCGTACATCTTGAACCAAAGGCTGAGACCCCTCACAGAAAATATAATACGGGAATACCAAGCTGGATTCCGACCTGGAAGGTCTACAATCGACCAACTCTTCTCGGTAAAACAGATACTAAGATGCGGATGGGAACGTGATAGTGATGTGTACCAGATCTTTGTGGACTTCAGGCAAGCGTATGACTCTATTAATAGAGACAAACTCTACACCATAATGCATGAATTTGGAATACCAGGCAAGCTGGTAAGATTAACCCAAGTTACTATGCAGCAGACTGAAGCCCAAGTAAAGGTGGATAGCCAACTAACTGAACCCATAAATATTACATGGGGACTAAAGCAGGGAGATGAGTTGGCCCCAACACTATTTAATATTGCATTGGAATATGTAATTAGAGGCTTATCAATAAATAGCTCCAATCTGTTAACAAATAAAACTGTACAGACAGCCGCATATGCAGATGACATTAACATCATGTCAAGACGGATCACGGCAGCTAAAGAAATATTTATAGAGCTTAAAAACAAAGCCAAGGAAGTTGGGCTAGCCATAAATATGGATAAAACAAAAATGGTTATCCAAACAAGAAGGGACCAGGTTCATAACAACATCGAGATAGAGGAGGACACAATTGAGGTGGTGGACAATTTCACGTATCTCGGAGTGAATCTAGCAAAGACTGGATCAGAGGAGCCGGAGATCCAAAGACGGATCACCATGGCTAACAAGGCGTACTTCGCATTGCTGCCATCATTTAGGTCTGGGGATGTGCACAGGGAAACAAAAATGAAAATATATAGGACTGTCATCAGACCGGTGCTATGCTACGGGTGTGAGGCATGGGCAATCACACAGAAAACAGTCGACATAGTAGACACCTTTGAAAGGAAAATCCTCAGACGCGTTATAGGCCCAATACAAGAAAATGGCTCATGGAGACTGAGATACAACAACGAACTGTATCAAATATATAAAGAGATACCAGTCTCAAAATTTATAAGAATTCAAAGATTGCGTTGGGCCGGACATGTTATGAGAATGGAGGATGGCAGGAACCCTAAGAGGGCTTTGCTGGGTACATGGGAGGGAACGAGACCTAGAGGTAGACCGAGGAAGAGGTGGGAAGATGGCGTTGCAGGGGACGCGAGAGACATGGGGATAAGAAACTGGAGGAGGGTTGCAGTGGATAGAGTGGATTGGAGGCGGAGATTGGTTGAGGCCAGGGCCCGACTTGGGCTGTAGCACCATAGGAGAGAGAAAGTGCCTTGGACAAGGGTTATCGTCAGGAAGCAGACACAAATTGCTCGTATTTTTTTGATTCAGACACTGGTGAATTAACAGCCATGGCAAACAGAGATGGAAGATTGTCTAGAATGATGTTTCGCTATGAAAACTTAGAAAAATGTATTGTTGCTATGTCAATTAAAAAGTGGCATGAAAAATTAGCACGTCAGAATATTAGTTATGTAAGAGACACATTTTGAAGAAAAATAATATAAAGTATGTAGACGATTGGGATGACTATGTGTGTGAAGGATGTGTTTATGGCAAACACCATCGTCTCCCACATCCAAGAAATTTTGAAGTGGCAAAAGAGGTACTTGATGTAATTCATGTAGACTTGTGCGAAATGAATATAAATTCTTTTGGAGAAGCAAAATATTTTTTTATGCTCAAAGATGATTTCTCTCATTTTCGCACTGTCTATTTCTTAAAAACTAAAAATGAAACTTTTGAGAAATTGAAAATCTTCATGACTTTAGTTGAGAATCAGTTTAGAAAGAAATAAAAGTTTTAAAGTCTGATAATGGGAAAGAAATTAAAAATGGAGATACTAAGAAGTTTTGTGAAGAACTTGGAGTTTTCCACATTAAGTCGAACCCATACACTGCACCACAAAATGGTCGAATTGAGAGAGAGATGAGAACCATTGTAGAATCTGCTAGATCAGCTATACATGCAAGAAATCTAAATGAAAACTTATGGGCAGAAGCAATTAGTTATGCTACATTTACACTGAATCAGACTGGAACAAGTTCTGTGCAAGGTAAAAGTCCTGTGGATTTATGGTTTGGATGCAGAATTTATGTAAATAAGCTTAGAATCTTTGGATGTGATTGTTATGTTTTCATTCAGGATTTTAAGAGAGCCAAAACACAGAAGAAATTAGAAAAAGGAATTTTCTTAGGATACAGTTTAGATTCAAGTAGTTACCGAGTTTACTTAAGAGACAAAAATGAAGTTGTAACATCAGGAGATGTGATATTTGATGAAAAAGTAAACAGTAAGTCTAGTTGTACAGAAATTGAAGCTACCTTGTCAAATGAAGAAAAGCGCAAACTGTATTCAACCAAAGAAAAGAAGTCTTCGAAACAGGGCTACTTTAAGGATGCCAGCAAGGATGGTAGATTATGTAGTTGAAGACAACAGAAACAAAAATGTAAATATGGCCATGATAGGTGAGGTAGAAGATATTTCCATTTTACAAGCACTACAGGATGAAAACTGGAAGAAAGCAATGTTAGAAGAGTATGAATCTTTGATGAAGTTGAGAACTTGGAAACTAGTAAGTCTACCAAAAGAAGAAAAACCTTTGACTTGTTGGTGGGTTTTATGCCAAAAACAAGATGGGCGATACAAGGCCAGGCTAGTTGCAAGAGGGTTTGAGCAAGAACAAGGAATCCACTATACTAGACCTTCAGTCCTGTTGCCAAACATGCATCCTTTCGACTGATACTCAGCATTTCAGCCTCCGTTGGAATGCAACTGATGACTTTTGATGTGAAGACAGCATTTTTACATGGATCTTTGGATGAGAAGATTTACATGTATCAACCGGTCGGCTTTGATGATGGCTCAGGTAGAGTTTGTGAATTGCTCAAGAGTATATATGGACTTAAACAGTCATCGAAAAATTGGAATGTGAAGTTCACAAACTACCTAAGGAAATTAAATTTTGTTTGTTCTGACGATGATCCTTGTATTTATTATAATGGTGACAGAAGCATTATAATTGTACTTTTTGTAGATGATGGTGCTATTATAGGAAAAGAAAAACATAAAATGATAGATATACTAGATAAACTTAACAAAGAATTTCAAATTACTTATAATTCTGGGTCAGACAACAAATTAACTTACCTTGGCATGGAAATTGAAATTAGACATAAGGAAATTTTTGTAAGCCAACATCATTACACTGAAAAGATATGGAAAAGATTTAGAATGGAAGATTCAAATCAAAAATCAACTCCAATGGAAATAGGTATGTTAACCGAAGAACGGCATTTTCATAATGATCCACCACTCGATAAATCTGTCCCATATCGTGAGCCAATAGGCAGTTTACTTTACTTAGCTACAGTATCTAGGCCAGATATCAGCTTTGCAGTAAACTACCTAAGTAGATATTCAAACAATCCCATAGTACGGCACTGGAATATGGTAAAACATGTATTTCGATACTTGAAAGGCACTGTAAACTTTGGAATAAGTTTCAATGGAGATTCTGAACTCATTGCTTATTCAGATTCAGATTTTGGAGGAGACATTATCTCAAGACAGTCAACTACTGGAGGAATTATTATGAGAGGCGGTCCTATTGTATGGTTCACCCAAAAGCAGGGACTTGTTGCTACATCAACTGCAGAGGCAGAATTTCGAGCTGCTGTTTCATCGCTTGATGAAATTTGCTGGATAAAGAGACTTGGTATCGAACTTAGATATTTCAAGGATATTCCTATAAGGCTCTGTATAGATAATCAATCTGCAATTTTAATGTTACAAAATACTACAGAAGGCAAAATAACAAAAGGGAAGAAGCACATTGACATTCCTATAAAATTTATATAGCAACACATTGCAAATACTGTTTTTTTGGACAAAGTAAGCAGCGTTGACCAGTTGGCAGATATCTTGACAAAACCATTGTCGAAGAAAGTATTTGAACGACTTAGAAATAAAATTATTATGGAGGAGTGTTAATAAATAATTATTTTATTATACCTTATTATTTTGTTCAAATTAGAAATTAAGAATAATTAAACAAAGAATAAGAAAAAAGTTAATAGTCAGATCTGCAACATTTAGCAGGCGACACCTGTAAACCATGCATTATTTAGTTTAGAATAAAGAATTGTTAATGAAAACTATGACCAAACTGTCACCAAGACATGTCAAAATAAAGAGAAGTAAACAAGCTTTACAATGCTAATAGTAGAACCTGAATTGTAATTGTAATAACTGAGATATTAACGTTAGCATCATAAATTTGGTGAATTTCGAATAAATACAACAAATACTAGTAACATTGAAATCAGACGCTCCCAATACAATTATGTACTGGTTATAAATAGAATTACGTCATCATGACATCATTTTCCACCAATCGCGAACACCTTTAGAGATGAAGGAACACTACCTAGCGGCTATCGGAGAAAAGTATATATACGAACGCAATTGTAAACAAAGGTGCATTTTGTCTCTTTCCACTCAATCAACAACAACTAATCCAGGCCGAATTCTCATCAAAATTTTATAATCAACCAGAAGTAAGAAGTGTAATTAAATAACAGTGCATCGATATCAGTAGTGATATTTTTACTAGAAGTGCATGTTAGAGAACGAGGTTAAGTAGCATACATAACCAATTAAATAGTCATTCAAGAGGAAAATAATATTGTTCATGTGCGAAATAAGTGAAGTGTAACCATGATCAGTGTACCAGATCGTGAGGAGTGTTAATAAATAATCATTGAGATTATTAATCAGGGAGTACCGTGCACATATTTACATTGTTTACGAGTAAGCTGTTAGCAGTATAATATAATACACCTGTCAGATAGTTTGTTTTCATAACAATAGTTAAACTCACCCTATCTCTACTTCATTAGTTCTCTAATAGAGTGCACTCCCATTAACTGTTTCAAAGTAAAATTCACATAGTAATCAGCAGTCATGATTAGAGCGTTTTCTTTCCTGTAGTGTAAGGCATATCGTGCAGTTCAGTTCTCTTTGGTTTATACACGCATACCGCAAGAATAGAAAGTCTATTCACCGCTGTTATTTTACTTTGTGCTTATTTCATGTGTTTATTTTATGTGTTTAACGTTTATTAGGAATATTATTGTTAAGTTTAGGACTGCCTAAAAAATCAGCGAAGTGTTGCTTACAACGGGACATTTACAACACACAAGGACAAGGTCAGTGAACGCTTAATATTTATGCATTGTTGATTACATGAGAATAAATCCTTTTAACTATTTTAGTTTTACAATATACAGTCAACTGCTAATAAAAAAGAACCCCACATTTTTGGTCCTCCAGGCCGGATGGCATCTTTCATTCAGAATCCAGCACGTTGGAAAGCAAGA
Source organism: Magicicada septendecula (assembly GCA_034769895.1). NCBI lineage: Eukaryota > Metazoa > Arthropoda > Insecta > Hemiptera > Cicadidae > Magicicada > Magicicada septendecula. The sequence continues at coordinate 60,913,164 of CM068371.1, read as the reverse complement.
TTTTTATTAATTATTACGCTCTTTATTATTATGTTTATTGAATTATTGTAACGATTAAATATTAAAAAAAAAAAAAAAAATTATTTACTACTGGCATGTATTGCCAATACTCAGTGCTCTTTCCATTTTGTTATGATTTTTTCATGTTTTTTCATGCAAGCATAGTTTATTGATTCATTGCGTGTGTTATTTCATGTTTTATCTAGCAAGCATAGTTCTAAGGTGTAGTGTGTTTCTTCAAAACCGACCTCTGTATTAGTTTCTATAAAATACAGTAGCCATATTCCTTTATTACCATATTACCATTATTACTGTCATCTACGCTATTGGTATTTTAGAGTGATAAAAAAAAATAAATTAAAATTATTTGGACTGGAAATTACTGAATACTGGAAGAACATTGTGAATTACAACTTTTACTTAGAACTCTTTTGTTATTTACATCTGAATCTGTTTTTTAAAGCGAGTGTATTAATAAATTACCAAAATGAGATTTTCTTCTTTTGTGAAGCAAAGTGAACTGATTGAGAGTAGGCTTCATAATATTAACAAGCAAATTGTTGCTTTTGAGGTTATTGGTATAGGTAATTTAACTGAACAGCAAACACGAAAAGTTAGTTTGCTTAGTTCCACCACAGAAAATAAATATGCTGAATTTGAAAGGCTTATAAATAAACTATTTAGTACAACACTTTTACCAGAAGATCTGGATAATGAACAGATTTCAAGATTACAAGATTCTATATCAGACTTAAATATATCTATACAAAGTTTGTGTGCTCCTCTTCTACCATCGCAACCGCAGGAAACCTTGGATCAGTCTCACACTGGTGCACCACAACTAGTTGCACCCACTCCCACCGTAAATTTACCTCGCTTAAACTTGGGAACATTTTCTGGACAACCTGAGAAATGGGTAGCCTTTCACAGTCTGTTTGAAAATGCAGTGCACAAAAATGAAACCATTTCTAATGTGGAGAAATTTACATACTTGCTTTCTTGGTGACTGATGAACCGCTAAATTTAATTAAATCGTTGCCTGTCACTAATACAAACTATGCCATAGCCTGGCAAACTTTCCTAAAAAGATATCAAAATTCTAGATTGTTGATAACACTTCACGTAAACAATATATTTGATTTACCACAATTGCAGAATCCTTCAGTTAAACAAATGAGGAATTTTCTGTCGACCTACAATGAAAATTATCAAGCGCTCAAACCACTAGGACATGATATTGCTAGCGAAAGTTTGTTGTTGACCTCATATATTTTGCGTAGATTTGACACGGAATTCAGGACCAAACTTGAACGTTCTCGAGATAATTTACAAAATGTTCCTACCATTACAGAAGTAATTACATTCTTAGAAAATGAATGTTCTTGCAAAGAGGCAGCGGGTTTAACTAATATCATCTCAAAAAATGAACCTTCTCTTCAAACCTCTCAAAATATCAGTGGCTTTAAAATGAATACAAACCAGTTTAAACCGCACAAAATAGCGATGGTCACTACTCACACTCAGCATTGTATCTTCTGTTCATCAAATTCTCACAACATATATAGATGTGCAGATTTTTCCGCACTTACCGTACAAGACAGACAAGCTTTTGTTAAAAATAAGAACTTGTGTCAAAATTGTTTTGGAACACATAAGTTAGTCACCTGTAAGTCCATCCACACATGCAATGTATGTCATAGGCGTCACCATAGCCTACTACATTTTTTTTATCAGAACCGCTCCGCATAACCGCAACAAAAATTGACTCAGTCAAATAGACCTACCTTGTGCCCTTCTGTTGAAACAACGATGCATAAGCAAAACCACACTTATTGTTAATGGAATAAATCCGCTTATAGTCCAAGCCACGTATTTTATAATCAACTAAACGCTATGTAACTCACCGTCTGTGGCTTAAGTAAATGTCTTTATACAATTGACATGTTTCGGGACACTTGTCCCATCATCAGAATATTTAAAAAAGTCTCTTCATACCATCATACAATGGCACAGTCGTCAATATATTAAAAATATTAAAATCCACATAACCGACAGTGCACTGTCGGTTACCGTGTGGTGTACACCGAAAATTGTTGTGTGCGTACTTTGTGTAGTGTAATTGTGTTTTGTGTTATGTGGATTTTAATATTTTTAATATATTGATGACTGTGCCATCGTATGATGGTATGAAGACTTTTTTAAATATTCTGATGATGGGACAAGTGTCCCGAAACATGTCAATTGTATAAAGACATTTACTTAAGCCACAGACGGTGAGTTACATAGCGTTTAGTTGATTAGAAAACCACTCTGCAGAGTGTCACCAGGATACTACCTTGATAGGTGTTTCTTGCAATCAGAATAACACTGTGTTACTCGCAACCGCTTTGGTGCATATCACATCTGCCAATGGAAATGCAGCAGTTGTACGAGCTGTGCTTGATAGTGCATCCTAAACAACAATTATTTCAGAAAGTTGTGCAAAGACTTTGTGTTTGTACCGCTCTCAAACAGATGTTCCAGAACTTAGTGGCATCTCTACCGCCCCAGTGAAAACAAAGGGACTTACCTTTGTGACATTGTCTTCGCTCAGTGGGAATATTTTAGCAAAATCACACCCAGTCATGATTCTTAATAAAATACCATGCAATCTGCCTCATGTTCAGCTCCCACCAGAAATTAAAGAGAGACTCAAAGGTTATATGCTTGCGGATCCCACTTTTGATGTTCTGGGTCTAGTTGACCTTCTGATTGGAGCAGATTTATTTGCATTGACTCTTAATGGTACCTTTAGCAATCTCGGCAAGAATATGCCATATGCTGGCAATACAATCTTTGGTTATGTGGTGCTTGGTCCGACACCTGTTTCACTTAAGTCTAAGCCTTACTCAGGCTTAGTGACTCTTTTATCGACGAATGATCGTGATCTGCACGCAACATTGCAACGTTTTTGGTCCATGGAGGAACCACCTCACACTACAAAACTCGCTCCACAAGATGAAAAATGTGAAGCTCACTTCATCTCTACTCATAAGAGAGATGCCTCCAGCAGATATGTTTGTCACTTGCCTTTCAGTGGAAACCCTGCTCAACTAGGTGACTCTACAAATTTGGCAAAACGCCTGTTTAATACACTTGAACGCAAATTTGAATCTCAACCTGAGTTTAAACTGAAGTATGTCAATTTTATGAATGACTACTTAGCATGTGGGCACATGAAACTGTGCACATCTGTGCCGTCTCTGAACAAGCCGCATTACTTTTTGCCCCATCATGGCGTTTTTAAAGATAGGAAAATCCGTGTTGTTTTCAATGCATCAGCACCATCTTCTTCAGGTGTCTCACTGAACCACATTCTACATCAGGGTCCAAAGTTGCACAATGACATTACTGATATAATTCTTCGCTTTCGTCAACATAAATTTGTTTTCTCTTGTGATATCAAACAAATGTTTAGGCAGATATCCATCCATGAAGATGATCAGATCTTTCAGTTAATATACTGGAGAGAAGACACTTCAGTCCCGCTAAAGGTCTACCAATTGACTACTGTCACCTTATGGTATGACGTCCTCACCTTACCTTGCTAATAGAGTAGTACAACAGTTCATTATGGACGAAGGAAAAAATCATCCACTTGCTGCTGAAGCACTCCAACAGCAAATATATGTTGATGATGCTCCACTAGGGAGCAATTCTCTGGAAGAAGCTCTCCACCTTCAAGAGGATGTTGTTTTACTTTTTAAAAAGGGTGGATTCGAACTGAGCAAGAGGTCTTCAAACCATCCTAAACTCTTAGAAAATGTCATACAAGATAATCATGAGACACCCCTCATGTTACGCACGTCGGAACAGCCATTTTCAAGTCTATTACGGCTAAAATGGATCCCAGATATTGTTGTCTTTTCATATTTGATGCACACACCTTCAAGTAATTACACAAAAAGAACTTTACTTTCATCAATTGCTCAGATCTATGACCCTTGTGGTTGGATATCCCCAATAGTTTTTTGGTCTAAAGTCTTAATGCAGCACGTATGGACCTTAGGCTTAGATTGGGATTCTCCATTACCTGATCATATTTCCGAGAAGTGGTCACGATTCGTGAAAGAACTTCCAGAAATAGAAAAGCTAAGGATACCACGTTTCATATCCTTAGCAACTGCAGTCAATATCCAGCTCCATGGATTTTCAGATGGAAGTGAATCCGGATACGCAGCTTGTGTCTTCCTGCGTACAGAAGACGCAGAAGGAGATGTCAACATACGACTGCTGATCGCAAAATCAAGAGTAGCTCCACTGAACCGTGTGACTATTCCCCGCTTGGAACTTTGTAGTGCGCACATGTTAGCCAAATTGCTACATTACTGTACAGAACAGCTCTCACAACATCACAAGATTGACATTTCAGCATTGTGCGACTCTAGAGTAGTTCTATCTTGGATACACACTCTATCTTTTCGTCTCAAGGTGTATGTTGCTAATCGTGTGGCACATATACAAGACTTAGTTTCACTGCTTGTCTGGAAATATGTTTCAACTGTTGACAATCCTGCTGATTGTGCTTCTCGAGGCTTGACACTCACGGTTCTGATGAAACATAGTCAGTGGTGGCTAGGGCCACTATGGCTCGCTAAATCAATGCAGACCTGGCCACAATCTATCCTTCATCCAATTTCGGAGGAGTCTATTCCTGAAATGAAACCAAATGTGCTTAATCTTATGATGACCACAAAAGAAGTCCCAACATTAGGATTTCTTACAAAGTTTTCTTCTTTGAAGACTCTTCTTCATGTAATGGCTTATGTCCTTCGCTTTATAACCCGTTTGAAATTTAAAACCACCATAAGTGGATCATTTACAGTAACTGAATTAAATAACGCCTGTAACTGCATTTGCTGGCTCATTCAGAGACTTCACTTTGCAGAAGACATAGATCTACTCTCCAAGAAAAGGACATGCTCAAACCGCATCCAACGTCTAGCACCCTTTATTGATGATGCAGGAATAGTCCGTGTCGGAGGTCGACTGAAGAACTCTGCGCTTACTTACAATGCCAAACATCCTATTCTTCTGCCAAAAAAATCATGTCACTATTCATTTACTCATCGATTACTATCATGGCATGTACCTGCACGCTGGTCCCCAGTTCCTCCAAGCAACATTATCTCAACGCTTTTGGATCCTCTCCGCCCGCAGTGTTATACGCTCAAGAATATTTAAATGCGTACGATGTTTTCGTACAAAATCAACAAACACGTCTCCGCTCATGGGTGATCTACCAGTCGGTCGTGTTACCCCTACTCGTTGTTTCAACGATTCTGGAGTTGATTATGCTGGCCCTTACACGGTCAAGTTTTTTATACTTCGCAGGGTACAGCCTATAAAGGTGTACCTCTGCCTTTTCATCTGTTTTGCAACAAAAGCTGTACACTTGGAAGTGGTTACTGATTTAACTACAGACGCCTTCATTGCAGCCCTTACGAGATTCATCTCTAGGAGAGGTCTTGTATCAGACCTGTACTCTGATTGTGGGACTAATTTCATAGGAGCTGCTTCTTCGCTCAAAAGATGTTTTCAAGATCTCATGAAGCAACCAGAGATGCAAGATTTTGCTACAAACATCAGTATCACATTCCATTTCATTCCTCCACGTGCACCTCACCAAGGTGGACTTTGGGAACGTGCCAATAAAGGTGCAAAATATCATCTCACCAGAGTCACAGGTGAACACATTTTAACGTACGAAGAATTTACCACCTTAGTTGTGCGTGTTGAAGCTATCCTTAATTCGAGGCCGATAGCTCCTCTCTCGAATGACCCTTCAGATCTTCAACCTCTTACACCAGGACATTTTCTAACTGGAGGACCTCTTAATGCCCTGATCGAACCTCAACTAACTAATGCACCACTTAATCACATAAAACGCTGGAAATTGGTTCATGCCTTTACACAACATCTCTGGAAAAGATGGCAAATGGAGTACCTCCACACAGTTCAAGAACGGTCCAAATGGATCAGACCTCAAGAAAATCTCAAAATAGGAGATTTAGTCGTTATTCACGAAACGAACCTGCCACCCCTCAAGTGGAAGCTCGGGAGAGTCATCTCCGTATCTCGAGGGAATGATGGAGTGGTACGTGTTGTCAACATGCAGACTGCCGGTGGAACCTTGACCCGTCCTTCTGTTAAGGTTTCCCGTCTTCCCATTTACTAAAATCCTTGACCAGTCAATTGGCTACTGCCCCTTATAATTTAGTCTTATTATAATCTTCCAAAGGATCAAATTTGTTCTTATGTTCTTTTAATGTTTCTTGTTGAACCAGTTGGTTCAAAGGGGCCGGTATGTCAGATATTTTGTTTTCATAACAATAGTTAAACTCACCCTATCTCTACTTCATTAGTTCTCTAATAGAGTGCACTCCCACTAACTGTTTCAAAGTACAATTCACATAGTAATCAGCAGTCATGATTAGAGCGTTTTCTTTCCTGTAGTGTAAGGCATATCGTGCAGTTCAGTTCTCTTTGGTTTATACATGCATACCGCAAGAATAGAAAGTCTATTCACCGCTGTTGTTATTTTACTTTGTCCTTATTTCATGTGTTTATTTTATGTGTTTAACGTTTATTAGGAATATTATTGTTAAGTTTAGGCCTGCCTAGAAAATCACCAAAGTGTTGCTTACAACGGGACATTTACAACGCACAAGGACAAGGTCAGTGAACGCTTAATATTTATGCATTGTTGATTACATGAGAATAAATCCTTTTAACTATTTTAGTTTTACAATATACAGTCCACTGCTAATAAAAAAGAATCCCACAACACCTGTATACTGACGCAAGAAACAATAATACAATAAGTACTAAGCACTGTTTTAACTTTATTTAGAGGAATTATAATATTCCGACATAAGATTTCATGTAATAACATTATCCTAACTAACTTAAAATCTGTCCAGATTAAACGAACTTTTCGTTAATTAATTTCAATAACTAAAGGTGTCTAACCTAATAATCTAGTGTTTTGTAATAGCATTGTAAAGTGGAGCAGTGGCATTTTATTCTGTAAATTAAAAGAAGTCACCCTTGAGATAGCTAATATTTATAAATAATCATTCGATTACGGTTAGAGTCGTCATAGCAAACAGACTGAGTTAAGAAAATTGAAAGCCGGATGATTTGTAATCCGTGTGTTGTATTAAACTGAATGTATTTAATTAAATCAAGCATATAGTGAACAATAAACCAATGAATTGTGAATTAACAAATAGTGTCAGCAATTATTTAAATAAGTGATTACTTCTTTTTTACTAGTTAATGAGTTGCGATTTCAAGGCAAGCAACCAGGAAAGTTGGCTACAATTCAGACAAGTTAACCGCCAACAGTTAAAATCTATTAAACAGATAAAAGGGAAATTAATTCCTGATATTGATTCAACCACTCAATCAATTACTAACTTATAATCAATCAAAATTAATCATTCGATTATTCAAAAGACTTCTTTTTATGGAATATTTCTCACGAAATTCCATATGGCGCCCAGGTAAAATTCATAAGTGCTCACTTAAACACTAACAGCACTATTATACTGTTTTATAGAAAAACTTGACAGTTTATTAATCAACTGAGACCGACTGAACTTCTAGTACGACATCAAAGGTACATGAAGGTTTGAATTATATAAATAACATTGTCTAAACTATACACTAACTTACACAGACGACATAATTCAACGGGAGTGCGAACGAACTTCAAGAGGTCTACAGAACTGTTTACATTCAGAACATACAGGGATTACAACCAAATAATTACTCAAAAGGAATACACAACAATTATTTAAACAAGATAATTAATTTGAACCAATTATATAATTAATTATTAATTAAAAAATCATTTAATGAAGAGTAGTAGATTAAATTCAGTGATAAGCAAAAATTTAATAAAATAAAACGAGAACCGTAAGAAGTGAAATGTATTAAAGTGACGCCAACAACGTGTGGCTTATAAAATAAGAGATACGTAGAGGCAGATTAAATATTGTAAAGTGACGCCAACAATGTGTGACAAGTGATCTTTATTAACAAAACAAAGTACGTAGAAGTGAAATTTACAAATTGGCGACCAACTAGTGCGGCTTTAAATAGACAGGAGAATATTACATTTTATTTCAATTATCCTAATTTAGCCTGGCAATTACAGTAGAACGACCATGCCTAACCCACACGGTACCAAATCGAAGTCCCGACCAAGAGAAAACGGACAAACAGACACCGGAGTGAACACGGAGGTACAGGAAGAACAACCAACATCTGAAGTCGAAGTTACAGCAAATGTTACCCAAGAAAACCAACCAGAAGAAAATCAAACTGAGAAACCCACACAGACGGGGGACGTCCATTTCCAAGAAACCATGCTGAGGATGATGATTGGAATTAAAAGAAGATAATAAAACTTTAAAAGAAAATTTAACGGAAGAATTGGGTAAGAAAATAGACAACACCAATAAGAACATGGAAACTTTAAAAGAAGATTTGGGTAAGAAAATCGATAATAACAACATAAACATGGAAACGCTAAATACTAAAATAGACGACGTCAGTAAGCGAATAGACGAAAATAATGAGAAAATCAACACCAAAATAGACGGGGAGATAACTGGAGTCAGAAGAGAAATAGCAGAAGTCCAAGAGAAGTGTGAGCAGTACCACCAGGAATTAACACAAACTAGAGAAGAGATGGATGGGCGAATTAACAACCTTGAAGAAAATACAGAAGTTAGACTGGACTCTCTGAAGAGAACGACTCTAGAGGAAATACACCAAGTTTGGGAGGAGAGCAAGAAAGCACAAGAGGAAATCCTACAAGACGTCAGTGACAGAGTGGAGAGAACATTCCTGGTAGCAAACGAATTAGATAAACGAATCAGCACAAATAAAAACAACATAGAAGAAATCCGTCAGCGAGAGCGAGAGGAGCGAGAGTGAGAGCATCTCCCTGTAGCTCCAACATTATAATAGTTGGAGCTACAGGGAGACAAAATAAATCCGTAAAAAAAGCAAGTGTCACTTGAACTCACCAGCAGTGAAGTAACCATACCATTAGGTTTTCTAGTCGCCCAGGGATTACCATTCAACATACTCATCGGATGCGACATATTGAGACAGCATGCAGCCATCATAGACCTGAGAAGAGGAATTGTTACACTAACATCAGAAGATGGAACGTGGACAGATGGAGTAATTGATACACACAAAAACACTCCAAGTAAGACTAAATGTTAGATAATCGAAAATCATTATTGCACCACCAACCGAACATTAACAATACCACAGTATGAAGATGACAATCCAGAGCTATGGCGGGATAAGTTAGAAGAAATCCGGGATTTCCAACGGAACAGAACTAGAAACCAAGTCAATGAAGCACAAGCGGGACAATTGATTGAAATATATAACAAGTATCAACATATTTTTTCCAACGCTCCAGGTAAAGTAAAAGATTACCAGTGCACAATTAGCTTCAAAACACCTGTAGATTTCCACGGAAAATCATACCCAATCGCCTATTCCTTGAAGAATGAAGTCAGAGAAGAATTCAACCGGATGATGGAAAATTACATCACTGAGTACAGTCATTCACCTTACACTAACCCTATAATAGCTGTACCAAAGAAGAATGGCAAAGTAAGGATATGCTTAGACACCAGGGAGGTCAATAAGATGATAAACAATGACAGGACATCTCTGGGTGAAATCGAAGAAATTCTCAAAAAATTCCATGGCACCAAATGTATCAGTTCATGGGATACAGTATGCGGCTACTGGCAGGTAGAGCTACATCCAGACAGCAGAAAATATATGGCCTTTATATTTGATGGTAGGAACTATCAATTCAAGCGTCTGCCTTTCGGTTTAATAAACTCTGTTGGAGTATTTGTGAAGATAATGGATCAGATATTGGGACGAGAAGTGTTGAAATTTACTACAGTATATGTTGACGATTTATTGGTAACATCATCTACATGGAACGACCACTGCGATAGGGTAGAGCAAGTATTAGAAAAACTATCACAAAACAACATAACACTTAAACTCGATAAATCCCAATTTATTGCTAATGAAGTGAAGTTCTTAGGATTCAATCTAAAAGAAAAAGGAATCTCTCCATCTATAGAAAAGGTAGAAGCTATACAACAGTTCCCTACACCTAAAAACAGGAAGCAGCTACAATCAATCTTTTTTAGGAATCTGTAACTATTACAGGAAGTTTCAGGCCAATTATTCAGAACTGACTGCTAGATTCCAGAAGCAGTTATCATCCAACGACAAATGGACGTGGGGACCAGAATAAGATGGAATTTTACAATCAATAAAAGAAAAATTTTTGGAATCTGTCATGCTACATCACCCAGACTTTACTAAACCTTTTTATCTAAATTGTGACGCCAGCAATGTGAGTTTAGGCGCTGCACTCTATCAAGAAAATGAAGAAGGACATCACATGGTATTTAGTTTCGCCAGCAGAGTGCTGAACCACTGTGAACGAAATTACAATACCACCAAGAAGGAGTTATTAAGTGTCGTTTTTGCCTGCTACAAGTTCAGAACCTATATACTGGGGTACCCTTTAACTGTAAGGAGTGACCATAAATCTATTTCATTCCTGAAGCGATGCAAACTGAGCCATGGGAGAATAACTAGATGGGTACTGGCATTGCAGGAGTACGATATTACATGGGAGTATATACCAGGCAGAAAAAACATAGCAGCTGATGTATTACCCCGCATCAACATACAAGATCAAACTTTTGATGGTGAGAAAGAACAACTAGCCAAGGTGTACCATATCATTAAAAGCAGAGAAGATTTTGGAAAACATCCTGAAGGAAATCGAAACACAACAAAAATCAGATCCAAAATTAATAAACATCCGACAAAGAATACATGATGAAGATAACACGATTACCAACTATTATTGTTTACATGATGATGTGCTATTTATTAAAACTACTCCAAACCAAGAAAACTGGAAACTAGTTATCCCACCAACTATTGAAAAACCATTAATTGTAGGCTACCATGTCAGGTATGGACACATGGGAGCCCTTAAGGTGATCAAAGCCTTAGATGAACAAGTATATATTAAAAGCATTAACGGGAAGGTACAACAGGCAATACAATCATGTCACATCTGCCAACTAGTAATGTGTAGTAACGAACGGAAGGAGGGGGTAATGATACCAATAACATCCAATCATAAACTCGAGAAAGTGTTCCTAGATATTTGTGGACCATTTCCACGCAGCGGTGGAAGGCACCAATACAAGTTTATAGAGACAATATTCGACCATTTCAGCAAATATACAAAATTATATCCCAAAAACAGAGCCACTACGAAGAAGGTATTAGATATAATCTTAGGACGGTATATACTGGAAGTAGGTACACCAAACTCCATAATTACAGATCATGGCACGCAGTTCAAAGGAAGGAAATGGAGAGAACATCTTTTAGAACATGGCATCAAAACTTATAAAACATCAATGTACCATCCCAACAGCAATCCAGCGGAAAGAGTATTCAGGGAAGTTGGACGATTATTACGGACATACTGCCACGATCAACAAAAGAAATGGCAGGAGTAGTTAGCTTTAGCAGAAGAATTTCTAAATTCGGCATACCACAACACTATTGAAGATACGCCATGCACCGTGATGTTTGAAAAACCTCCACCCAGAGAGATAAACGAAATTATCAATTTCCCCAACAACCCTACTTACCAATTTGAGAGAGCAAAATTTTATAACAGAATATTACAGAAAACGGAACTACAAAAGAAGAAATACTTGAAGAACCAACCGAAAGCTATTAAGATCATATAGGAGAGAAAGTGGTAGTGAGGAACAGAGAATTACCAAGTACTCTACAAGGTATAACCAAAAAACTATTAGTATTATATACTGGACCATAACTGATCACCAAGGACAATGACAACAATACCTATGAGTTAACAAACCCTGTCAACAATAAAATTAAGGGTACATATAACCAAGTTTCATTAAGGAAATATCATGAACAATCCAATTAATCTAAAATGTATAACAAATAAAAGGAGATAATGATTAAAAGACTAACAGGAAGATAATGATGATAGATAAAACAATTACTTAAATGAATAATTAAAAGGAACTAACCAGCATAGAAATGTTACAAACTATTATATAAACAATGTTATGAATGAATTATGATGAAAATGAGGAAGAATATAAAACTACAACATAAGGTGATGATGAATTTATAGATTTAACTGCATAATTATATGGTGATGAAAATAAATGTGAAAATAAAAATATGTATAATAACAAAACCAACATCCAAAATAGTATTGATGAAAAACAACAAAGCTTATGGTAATACAGCAAATATGTCAAGTTATAATAACCAATGACCTGTGAAGAAAAATATGTTAAATGAATTGATAAAGCATCAGAAGTGATACAGTAATGGAATTTATGTAATGGAACCTCTAGTCCCTTGAGTATTCTAATAAATGAATATAATGTCTTATAATGAAATATGAATAATATATTATGTCTTATGTGTTGCGATAGTGCAACTGTTGTTATGTACAACTTTTTATTGTCTCAGACAGGGATGAAGATTCCTCTGATCTGTGAGTATATAGTTAAGGAATGGCAGAGAATGGATGCCAATGGGAGCCCCTCTGACTCCGAACCTGCTATAAATGTTAGGGAAAAATGTTAGGGAATTATAATATTTCAAGGATTAAGTCAACAACTTCGAGGTAAATGAAAGAGAAAGGGAGAATTGTTATAAGAATTAAGATGCGTTTAATGAGAAGGAGAAAGGTATTACTACAGGAGAACAGGAAAATTATCAAGATAAGAACAAATGTATAAATGAAAAAATAACTAACCAATACAATAAAACATTGACAACTACTTGTAAGCTAAAGAAATGAGACTAACGAAGAACATAGTCTGAACCAATACACAAAAACCCATTAAGTTAGATAAAGAAGAAAGCAGTAGTTTTATAACTGAACCAAATTAAAATGATAATTTCATCAAACCAAAGAAGAACTTGTTTTTCTCAAATTATCAATTTTGAGAGGGGAGCATATGTAACGTCACAAAACGTTCCATAATAATAATGAACACCAGAAGGGTGAATGATACTAAAATAACTATAAATGAGTAACCAGGAAGACGGTAACAGTAAATATAATAAACCAATAAATAATGAGAGGAGAGAAGAAATTCAAGTGAACAATGGTAAATCCACTATCTGCATAATATGACACTACAACATAAACAAACAGAATGACAAAGACGAATTGACATGACAAGTTTCCCACATAAACTGTTAAGTGAGCTTAATAAAACCTTTAAAGAATAAAGTCAAATAAAATAAGTAAGATAAGAGATGACATGAATGATATTTGTATCATGTATTGTAAATAGAAACAGCACATTAGCTGATCCATATCAAAGTACTGATTTAAAAGGACAAATATAAAGAAAGATCTTAGAGTTAATCATGAACTATTAAAGATAATAAGAAAACCAATAATATATGTTATAATGAATTAAAGATAACAATCAATGTAATCACTGAATGTATTCAGGTAACATTATAAGTAGATAAAATATGTAAAGAAAAGTAATATTAGTCAAGGAACAAAACATTGTAAAGGAATGATAACAAACCAAAAATGACACAATTAAGTCATAAAAGTACGAATCAGGTAGAGACCTTAATAAGCATAGGGAAGTAAAATAATGATAATGACAAAAAGAATGTAAAGCACCGCTACTTGAGTGATGTTATAAGAATAAGAAATAAGAAAGACATATTGAAGTAAGAATAGTTAAATATGGAAGTTTATGATAAAAAATCAACAAATGTATACTAATAATTAATACTGTTCAGCTGGATACAGCATTTAAGTATAATAATGTGTTCTTTTCATTTAAATAATCATGTTCAAATTAGAAATTAAGAATAATTAAACGAAGAATAAGAAAAAAGTTAGTAGTCGGATCTGCAACATTTAGCAGACGACGCCTGTAAACCATGCATTATTTAGTTTGGTGAATTTCGAATAAATACAACAAATACCAGTAACATTGAAATCAGACGCTCCCAATACAATTATGTACTGGTTATAAATAGAATTACGTCATCATGACATCATTTTCTACCAATCGCGAACAACTTTAGAGACGAGGGAACACTACCTAGCGGCTATTGGAGAAAAGTATATATACGAACGCAATTGTAAACAAAGAAGCATTTTGTCTCTTTCCACTCAATCAACAACAACTAATCCAGGCCGAATTCTCATCAAAATTTTATAATCAACCAGAAGTAAGAAGTGTAATTAAATAACAGTGCATCGATATCAGTAGTGATATTTTTACTAGAAGTGCGTGTTAGAGAACGATGTTAAGTAGCATACATAACCAATTAAATAGTCATTCAAGAAGAAAATAATATTGTTCATGTGCGAAATAAGTGAAGTGTAACCACGATCAGTGTACCAGATCGTGAGGAGTGTTAATAAATAATCATTGAGATTATTAATCAGGGAGTACCGTGCACATATTTACATTGTTTACGAGTAAGCTGTTAGCAGTATAATATAATACACCTGTATACTGACGCAAGAAACAATAATACAATAAGTACTAAGCACTGTTTTAACTTTATTCAGAGGAATTATAATATTCAGACATAAGATTTCATGTAATAACATTATCCTAACTAACTTAAAATCTGTCCAGATTAAACGAACTTTTCGTTAATTAATTTCAATAACTAAAGGTGTCTAACCTAATAATCTAGTGTTTTGTAATAGCATTGTAAAGTGGAGCAGTGGCGTTTTATTCTGTAAATTAAAAGAAGTCACCCTTGAGATAGCTAATATTTATAAATAATCATTCGATTACGGTTAGTCCTCATAACAAACAGACTGAGTTAAGGAAATTGAAAGCCGGATGATTTGTAATCCGTGTGTTGTATTAAACTGAATGTATTTAATTAAACCAAGCATACAGTGAACAATAAACCAATGAATTGTGAATTAACAAATAGTGTCAGCAATTATTTAAATAAGTGATTACTTCTTTTTTACTAGTTAATGAGTTGCAATTTCAAGGCAAGCAACCAGGAAAGTTGGCTACAATTCAGACAAGTTAACCGCCAACAGTTAAAATCTATTAAACAGATAAAAGGGAAATTAATTCCTGATATTGATTCAACCACTCAATCAATTACTAACTTATAATCAATCAAAATTAATCATTCGATTATTCAAAAGAATTCTTTTTATGGAATATTTCTCACGAAATTCCATATGGCGCCCAGGTAAAATTCATACGTGCTCACTTAAACACTAACAGCACTATTATACTGTTTTATAGAAAAACTTGACAGTTTATTATCAACTGAGACCGACTGAACTTCTAGTACGACATTAAAGGTACATGAAGGTTTGAATTATATAAATAACATTGTCTAAACTATAAACTAACTTACACAGATGACATAATTCAAAGGGAGTGCGAACAAACTTAGAGGTCTACAAAACTGTTTACATTCAGAACATACGGGGATTACAACCAAATAATTACTCAAAAGGAATACACAACAATTATTTAAACAAGATAATTAATTTGAACCAATTATATAATTAATTATTAATTAAAAAATCATTTAATGAAGAGTAGTAGATTAAATTCAGTGATAAGTAAAAATTTAATAAAATAAAACGAGGACCGTAAGAAGTGAAATGTATTAAAGTGACGCCAACAACGTGTGGCTTATAAAATAAGAGATATGTAGAGGCAGATTAAATATTGTAAAGTGACGCCAACAACGTGTGACAAGTGATCTTTATTAACAAAACAAAGTACGTAGAAGTGAAATTTACACTATTAAGTATTTATTTAGCGCTAAACACTCCTCTTTCTTATTCCTGCTGCGGTCTCCGTGCTTGTATATTTTGCCAGACGTTTCTAACACACGCTTTCTAATGACGACCATAGAATTTTGTTTGGAGAGACCCAGGTCCTGTCCTCAACTTGGCAGTACTTCGCTCGGTTGCAGATAGAGGCAGTTGAAATATACAAGCACGCTGACCACACCATGAACAAGAAAGAGGAGTCTTTAACACTGAATAAATACTGTATTCCAGCATTAAAGCATTGTGAAATAAGCGAGCCAATAAAAAAAGGAGTGATACAAGATTAGCAAAAAAATGATCAACCAACACCTTCAAAAAAGTGTATGAATTTAAGTCCCTCAACAGGTTTACATTCATACACAGGCGGTTGTAATCTGTGTTCCCGAACGACTGATGGTGTGCATCATTGGTATGGACGAAACGTCTGGTTAAAATAATAAATAACTTAAACCTAACAATCCAGAAAATTGCGATAATTTTAAGTATTGTTATATAAAGGACAAGTTGACAGATATATGCACCAATTGCACAGAATTGTACGGCCAGTGCACCTCTTCTTATTTTTCTTTTAAGACTATATCCTCTATTATCCTCATATTAATATTTTGGTTTTGAAGTAATCTTACAATAGAAACATGTTATTTAGTCCCCCAATACTGTTTGTACAAATAAACAACTATAACATACAATTAACATTGGTCAGGTTAAATTTCGATCTCATTCTACTAATTGTGATTTCTAATATTTTTATAAAAATAAAATTTCTCCACTGACATAACTTACTGTAGTTATCAACAACTCACTGTATCCAAGAATTTCCAGGATTATTTAAGAATCAAGAATATTTTAATGATTTTTGACAAACATAAAAATGGTATGCCAAAATATTATCATATTGGACACCAAATGTTGTAGCGTACATCAAATTTAATTGTGTTACACTACATTTCAAAAATGGTATGCTAGTTTTTTTTCAAATAAAAGCCATCTGAATTTATACAGATCCTACAGAAAAGTTAAAAATATTTCATTATATAATTAATTGTTAAGTTATTTGAACAATATTACTTATTAAAACAAAATTAATAAATACAAAAAATTATACTTTTACTTATTGTTACAGCTGAAGGTAAAATTATATTCAAAGCCATATAAAACCTTCTTGCTACAAAATCATTTTATTAATACCTTTCACAGGTAACATACTCAACTTTTCAGTAAATGACTTTATATGTAGCAAGCTTCATACATGATGAAGACAGAAATTTATCCACAGAAGCTGAACTGCAGTTTTCAATACCATTTACGTACAAATACCTTATCAACAAACCCATGCTAACAGGAAGCCACACATCCCTGTGGTTGACAGTATTACTGTTATGTTACTTCTTGCCTCCTATCAGTAAGATTTTTAAGTTACTGGTGTGGTGTGGTGTGGTGTGGTGTGGTGTGGTGTGGTGTGGTGTGGTGTGGTGTGGTGTGGTGTGGTGTGGTGTGGTGTGGTGTGGTGTGGTGTGGTGTGGTGTGGTGTGGTGTGGTGTGGTGTGGTGTGGTGTGGTGTGGTGTGGTGTGGTGTGGTGTGGTGTGGTGTGGTGTGGTGTGGTGTGGTGTGGTGTGGTGTGGTGTGGTGTGGTGTGGTGTGGTGTGGTGTGGTGTGGTGTGGTGTGGTGTGGTGTGGTGTGGTGTGGTGTGGTGTGGTGTGGTGTGGTGTGGTGTGGTGTGGTGTGGTGTGGTGTGGTGTGGTGTGGTGTGGTGTGGTGTGGTGTGGTGTGGTGTGGTGTGGTGTGGTGTGGTGTGGTGTGGTGTGGTGTGGTGTGGTGTGGTGTGGTGTGGTGTGGTGTGGTGTGGTGTGGTGTGGTGTGGTGTGGTGTGGTGTGGTGTGGTGTGGTGTGGTGTGGTGTGGTGTGGTGTGGTGTGGTGTGGTGTGGTGTGGTGTGGTGTGGTGTGGTGTGGTGTGTGTGTGTGTGTGTGTGTGTGTGTGTGCACGGGTGAGCACACGTTAGAGAGCAGTGACGGACCCCTTTTATTTAAAGGGGGCAATGATCAATCCCCTTTATGATTAAATATTTTATACTGCATCATGTATTGTAAACACACGAGATTGAATGAAGAACACTGCTGCAGAGTTGCACCATATTATGTTTTTCGTTGAAACTGTGGTAGCTATACACAAATATGATAATCCAGGCTGTATGCAACCACGACTAGCAGATAACATATCACAACACATATTATCAACTATAAAAACAGAAAACACAGTGTAAAGTGTAAAGGTAAGCAGAGAGTGGAGTCAACATATGTATACGCCAATTAGTGATTATATGTTAACTAACTCAATCAGTTCATCAAATGTAACTAACGAAGAAATGACCAAAGATATTATAATCACAGAATAAGCTCCACTGCGACACCTTATAAATTTAGTTTTATTAAATAATAAAAGCAATTTATTTTTGAAACCACTAACATCACTCTACCATAGTCATCACACCGGAATATTATTAATTTTCAAAAAACTTCCCAACAGAACTAAAAAAATTGAAATACATACGTGTGAAAGTCTGTAATTTACACAGTCATAATTTACAGAGACACGTTTTAGAAATACAGATTAGACCATACTAGATTATGAAGTGAGGAATAGCATTATAGAACATTTGAAAACAGAGTTTTGTACTAAATGCAATAAAAGTGAGCAGTAAGTATTTACAAAGACTATATTATTCATTCATTTCATTCAGTCCTCTGGTGCTACAGCCCACGATAAGCCTTGGCCTCCCTTACTAGTCACCTTGGGCCTCCACTCCCCGATATTCATCCTCCTGAGGTCATCTGCATCCTGTAGCCACCTTCTTCTACGTATTCCTTTCCTTCTTTGCCCATTTATCGTTCCTCTAAGAATTGCTTTGGGCATTCTGTTGTCCTTCATGCGCATCATATGTCCCAATCAGCTGATGTTCATAGATTTGACGAACCTCACTTTGTCCTCACCATCTATCATCAATTCCTCCAATTCCCTACTGTTTCGTATGCGCCGTTCTTCACCTTCCTTCACTGGGCCATAGAAGACTATACTATTAGAGATCTTAAAACATACTCACTTTTACATTAAACTATTCCAAACATTAAACAAAGAGTTATCATGGATAACTACAAATACTAGTACTACAAATGAACCAATCAACTTTATATGCAACAAACTATGATGCAAGAAAATTAATCTGAGTTTTTAATTAATCCTGAAAATTATTAGTATACGGTAGAAAAGTATCAATTATAATACAATTTTAATTACGTATGGACAAAGCAAGGGCAGAGAAAGTTGTGATACTTTCTGTTTCACACAGGCCATTGTTTTTGTGTTATGATATCTGTTATATGCTACTGAACTAGGAAACATTGATAACAAAATCCTGTGGTACAACTGAATCTTGTGTGTGTGTGTGTGTGTGTGTGTGTGTGTGTGTGTGTGTGTGTGTGTGTGTGTGTGTGTGTGTGTGTGTGTGTGTGTGTGTGTGTGTGTGTGTGTGTGTGTGTGTGTGTGTGTGTGTGTGTGTGTGTGTGTGTGTGTGTTATTTTTTTCTTGTACATAACCCTGTTCACACACTACTTGCGCGTTCCACCCTCATGATTCTATGCTCTGATTTGATATGTCACACAACAGGATTATTGATATCTTTGTTTCAAGTTATCTAAACAATTTTTAAACAAAAAGAAAAAATGTAAGAGTGTTTTTAGTATACTATTAGCTCTACCTAATGATTCCGTCAAGGAAAGATATCGATACTATAAAGATTTCACATGCTATACATTTTCAATTTACAATATTTTTTCTCAAGTTGGTACAACTCTCCGTAAAGTACATGTCGTTGGGAATATTAGACACTCAGTTTGTGTTTAACAAACGAACACTGATGACACATTATACCATGCTCAGTGATTTTTGTATTTTTGAAATGATGGAAAAAAGAATTTGTATTAAATTAAATTTTCATTTAAAAATAATATCAAGTGCAGTGAAGTGGTGCAAATGTTGGGAAAGGCTTTTTGGCAAGAATGCTAAGTTCAAACCAAGGGTTTATGGGTGGTAAAAATGTTTTCAAGAGGGCCATGAAGACACTGAACATGACAAGAGATGTGAAAAATGTTGACTGAAGTTGTTGATGACCCAGACTTACTTCAATGCAACATAACAGGTGATGAAACGTGGGTGTACAGCTATGACACTGAAACAAAGGCTCAATTGTCCCAATGGAAGATTCCTGAAGAGCCAAGACCAAAGAAAGCACAGCAAGTGAGTTCAAATGTGAAGGTTCTCCATACTGTTTTCTTTTATTACAATGGCATAGTCTAGTAAGAATTCTTATTGTCAGGCCATTCTGTCAATAAAGAATATTACCCCAAAGTCCTACATCAGTTACATGAGGCAATCCGAAAAATGACCAGAACTGTGGGCAAATAAACCTCGGATTTTGCACCATGATAACGCACCAGGTCACACTTCATTCACATGTTTTTGGTAAAAAATAATATTGTTGTAACGGTGCAGCCACCCTATTCACCAGATATGGCCCCATGCAAGTTTTTCTTGTTCGCAAAAAATCTTCATTTTGAAATAACAAGGACAACATTTCAAGGACAAGCATAATGAAAGACGACATTTTGTGACCATAGAGGAGATGAAGGCAAGATAGCTGAGTGAACTGAAAACTAGAGAATTTCACAAATATTTTATGGGCTGAAAAAAACGTTGGTATAAGTGCAATGTATCTGATTGGGACTACTTTGAACAGGACAATATTAATTTTGATAAATAAATAATTTTATTAAACAAAAAAAGAAAATGTTTGTTATAACACAATTCGTATAATATAGGGTGATTCAATTAGAGGTTACAATTTTAATGTAAAATAAAACGCATTGGTTTTTGATAAACTCTTAATGTATTTATTTCTATATGTTGTTTAGACATTGACATTAAACATGATAAATGATATCGGCCAAATGGCTGCCACGAGCGGCCTTGCAGACTTCCGCCCTTTTGATGAAATTTTCCATCACTTTCCGGCATAACTCCTGCGGCACCTCATGAATAACATGGCGTGTCATCCTATAGTTCTCGAATCATTTTGGGGTCATTGGCATACACCTTCTGCTTCAAATAACCCCAAAGAAAATAATCCAATGGCGTGAGATCACACGATCTTGGTGGCCAATGTTGATCGCCGAAACGAGAGATGATACAACCAGGGAACTTTATGTGCAATGACTGTATTGTTTCTCATGCTTTGTGGCAATTGGCACTGTCTTGTTGGAATCATATGTCTTCGACATCAATATCATCCAATTGGTGCTAAAAATAATCTGTTATCATCTTCCGATGACGTTCACCATTGACTGTTACTGCATTACCACGGGCATTTTCAAAAAAGTATGGCCCAATCACGCCGCCGACCCAAAATCCGCACCAAACGGTGACTTTTTGTGGCTAAATTGGTTGTCCGAGAATGGCTCGTGGATTTTCAAGTCCCCAAATGCGGCAATTTTGTTTGTTTACATACCCATTCAGTTGAAAATGAGCTTCATCGCTGAATATAATTTTCTTCGCCAAATCGCCATCAACTTGGTGGTTCTCTAACACCCAATCAACGAAGTCTATGATCTGTTGGCTTCAATTCTTGTGGCAATTGGATCTTGTAGGCATCCAAATGCAGATCTTTAGTTAAAATGTGCTGTGTGGTGCTCTAGGAAAGGTCCAACTGCTGGTAACGATGGTGAATGGAGGTCGACGGATTGTCATGGACACTGGCACTCACTGCAGCAATATTTGTGAGTGACCGGCCACTACGAGGACGGTTGCATAGAAAAGGGTAGAGCTTAAGGTGTGGAAGATAACAACTGAACCAACTACACAAACTGTAACTGCTTAGAAATTCACGAATAACATGTTCTTACATTTACTTCTACTGAACATATGTTTAATTACTATTATACTACGTTACATAAGCAGAAAAACAAATTATTAAATGGACATACACAATCAAACAAGGCTGGATACTAGTTACTGAATTATAATTACATGGTAGGCAGGACCGGATTAAGGTATCTTGGTGCCCTAGGCTAATTATATTTTATCCCCCCCTCACTTCCCATAGGCTACTCTTATGTTTATTTCCAAGGGGCTGAATGAAGCTTTAAACATCCTACAATATATTTCTTAGTTAGGAATATTTCAAATATCTTACTGTTTTTGGAAATAGTGTCAAGAACTGAAAACTGAGGCTATTTTTCAGAGATTGTTTTAGAGTTATACTTTCAACCATTTGTAGTTTGCATGGCTTTTATAAGGAAAAAATTAACTAAGTACAGGTTACAAAATTATAACAGTTTTATTAAGAGTACATTTAACATCATTTACACAAAGAAGACAATCAGTTAAATATCTTGTGGATTTGTTAAGACTCATGTAAAGTTCAAGCTAGATTCTTTGTTCTCGCTTTAGATTGAGCAAACGTTTTATTCACCTCACTGAAATCAAGTCCTTGCAGAAAGGCACTTTCAATGAACAATAGGGCTACACTGATGACTCATAACCGGAGAAAACAGTTTGGAAAGCACTTCTTTTATTTATTTAGTTTTACATAATTTATCGCAAACAGGCGCCTATGTTCAAAATTAACTCAAATTTTTATCCTTGTAATTTATTACCAATTTTAAATTTAGCTCTAAAATTTTATTATTTTTTAGCTAAAATTTTGTGCCACCAAAGTGCCGCGCCCTAAGCTACAGCCTAGTCAGCCAAATGGTTAATCCGCCCCTGATGGTAAGCATCTGGTAAGGTAAAAAGATGACTGCCAGAGGAGAGATGATCTGCAAATTATTGTGGTATAGTCACTAAACAATAACTGTTGAGGGTTATTTGGGGACCAATAACGACAGTTTTGTTTATTAAAACTGCCGTTTAGGTGAAAATGAGCCTCATCTGACATTAAAATCACAATACCAGGTTCTTCTTCCAACATCTCTCTCATTATGTCAGCAAAACGTCTCCTTCTC
Organism: Magicicada septendecula; assembly: GCA_034769895.1. NCBI lineage: Eukaryota > Metazoa > Arthropoda > Insecta > Hemiptera > Cicadidae > Magicicada > Magicicada septendecula. The sequence continues at coordinate 60,890,117 of CM068371.1, read as the reverse complement.
ACAAAATCTTGAGGCTTCAACTCCTGGACAATCGCAATTTTGTAGGGATAAAAGTTTAGACTGTGTAAAATGCGTCGGACGGAAGAATTTGATAACCCAAGAGACTGAGCGTGTCGTCTTGCAGATCGGCTGGGGCTCTGTTGAATTGCATGACGCACAACTTCAACGTTTTCAGGTGACGTGGCCGTCTTCGCACTGCCTCCCGGTTTTTTTTTCAATGCACAACCGGTCTCACGATGGTTCTGAACCCATAGCAGAATGGTATTGCGGGTTGGAATTGCACCATTGCGTGGAATGTTGAATTGGAGACGGAACTTCCTCTGAGTGGTGGTCACAGATTCTGCATTTTTAAAGAACATCTCTATGACGAACGCACGGTGTTGCGCGGTCCACCTCTCCATTGTAACTAAACTGCTGCTCTAGGGGAAAACTGTGAGACCAACCGCACCCCTCTACTACGAGTACAGCCTCGCTACTACTCGAGCCAAAAACGTCAGGTAACGCTGACTCACCCTGTACTTCTTACACTTGTTATAATTTTTCTTCACCACAGTTACCATAGCAAGATATTCACGTTATCTGTTGTCAATGTTAGGACATACAGATACATATACTGTTTCTGTTCTTAGTTCAATCCTGAAGTAAACAAAACCATGTGGCAGATCTGAAACGCTATTGGTCAGGTGCATTGACACTGTTCACACAGTAATGTATTACACGCATGTGCAGAATGTCTGTACAGTCATGTGAGAGTTATACCACTTAAATCGGGGCACATCGTTTTAAGACTTCCTCCTAATCACTGTAATCTGAATCGTGTTCAATTAATATGGAGCCAGTTGAAAGGATACGTTGCCCGTCACAACACAACATTAGCTGCTTGATATAAAACAATTTATTGAGAAGGCGGTAAACGAAACAACGGCGGACAAGTGGAGTCATTGTATGCAGCATATAATCAAGGAAGATGATAAGCTATAGCAACTGGCCCACATTACCGACGTCGTTGGGGACAATGGACAATCTTATCAATAATGCTGACTCAAGTGATGACACAAGTTCAGACACAGATGTGAAATGCATTGAATTACTCTCCGACAGCAACTAGTAGTATTCAGTACACTGGTAATTATCACAGCTTCTGTTTTCGTTTTAAATAAACTTTTTTGCGATTGTTAAACTGTTAATTAAAAAAGCCATTAACTGGTGTTATAAAATATTTCACTGTTGGTCTGACACTTACAAATTTTACTTTGGTCAGGACAAATCATTACTGTTTATATGTGTCTATGTATGTACCATGTCTGTACTCCATCTGTTAGAGTGACACGCCTCTAATTCAAGTAGCACATAGCATTTCAGATGTGCCACGCCTGTTTGTTTACATCAGGATTAAACTAAGAACGGAAACAGTATACATACAAATTCATAAAACTTGGATCCTCATAATCCAAATGTCTTCATATCTCACCCAAATTCCTTTCTTAAATGGCTGGGAAAACCACACTGCACCTACCATACACCACAGTGTAATACAAATGGAAGAAACAAGTCACACTAATTTACTAGTTCACTGTTTACAGAAGTATTATGCTTAACTGTAAATTCAGCTTTAATATCTGTTCGCTAGAGTACTGCAGGATCCTATCTGCTCTTCTATCCACAGACCTAATGGCTGGTTCTTAGACCCCATTGTGCTAGTTATAAACACATCTTTTTGGAAAGCAATTACTGCATCTCTACACTGCTGCTAGTCATCTTAAGTACGAGTTGTTTACTTTTATGTTAACTTAAAACACACCCGAGGTTTGATCAAAAAGTACACACGACTTTCATTTATTTTAAAAATTAAGCATTGATTCACCTACATTTACAATGATAGGAAAAAAGTGTATAATTAAATAATTATAAATATGGTTAATTACCAATGTTCATAAGGTAAAAGAATATTGTGTTGGCATGGAAAGTAAAGGGTTTAAAAATTGTTTTTCTTTTCAAGAAAGTAATTAAAGAAAAGGAAATAAAATTTAGTGTTGAAATGGAAAGAAATAATGTTATACAGAAATAATAAATAATTCATGGGAAACAAATAAGTTATTGAGTTATTTCAGACAACCATCTTGTTTTTTAGCTCGTCCAACCTCGACCCTGGACCTGGTAAGTAAATTTTCAAGGTTGGTACTGAACAACATGGCGGCTACAATAGCCGAAAGTTAATATTGGTAAACAAAATTTACTTATAAAATTATATGTGTTAAATTAAAATGTTTCACCTGGTTGTTATTAGGATACTGTACTCACGTAATAAAAATAAACAAAAGTGATTTTTCAGCAATTTTCACGTTTTCTTTCATAACATAACCTTTTTCTTATGTTTGTTCCAATTATCCGAATTGCTGCATATCCAAATTACATCTAGGAATAATTAGTTCGGATAAATGGAGTTCTACTGTAATTATAAACTGAAGAAAACATTGTTTAATTTTTTTATTTTTTTATTTTACCACTATACTTTGAATCTAACACATTCAAATAAAACCAAGTACGTGTTTGCTTTAAGAATTTGAACTGCTTCTTTAATTTGGTTGTATTGATGCTAGAAATACAGAGACTTGGGCAAATGATTGTGCCTAATGCTTATTCTACAAAGTAAAATAAGCAGATACCAACTGAACATTTTAAAAACCTAATTACTGCTGTGCTTGAAACACGTGGGCTAGAAAAGAAGTTTCTAAATTAAGGGTCAGAGAGAAAACCAATGAGAGTAAACAAAGAAGTCAAGCAAAACAGCTTTTGAACTTCCCACCAAAGAAATTTGTTATTTTGTGTTATAACACTATATATAGCTCTTATCAACATAAATAACTTTTATAACATACAAACTTGCACATATTTTACAATTTTATTAAAAATTATTTTAAAATACATAATGTTGATTGTGGAAAAACGAATGGGACTGCTTGATTGAATTTAAGTCTTCTAAGATTACGCATCAAAAGACGGTACATTTTCAGAAGTAACAACAAAATTTATTATAAAAATAAATTGTAAATTGTAATTTACTTATAAATGAATATGACTGTTCTAATAATTACAATTATTTTAATTTTAAATTATTTACAATTATAATTTAGTTATTATAAAATAAAAGTTTGTTAGCCTACTGACAGAAAACAATTGTGCCAGTATGTTTTTTATACACTTAAGTGTGTGCGTGTGCGTTGCATGCGAGAGGTTGAGCACACACATAAGGAGCCTTACATGTCAGTCAGAGATTTCTGTAAAGTATAAGCCTACACTTACTTTTATTCTAGGTGTAAAGAAAAAGGAACTCATGTTATTCTTTACTGAATATGTTGTGACTGAGGTAGATTTTGTTTTTTGAATTGTCAATTTTATGAAGCTACATACCACTCCAGGTTATTGAATTTGGCTACCAAATGATAATATTATGTCTGCTAAAAATTTTTTGGGTTAAAATTTTCATTTTTACTTCACTCCTCTAACACAATTTTGACATCATCTTAAGGCAAAAATAGTGTCTTTTACACTAGTATTAATTTTTTACAATTAGTTCTAATAAACAGTAATAAAAGTTTACAATCAAATCACAGTACATCAACAGACCTTAAACAAAAAACTGTCTAGTTATACAACATCAGCTCTTCGACAGAAATAGCTAATTTGACTCCCATCTGTGTTCCCACTGAGCAGGTGGACACTCATCTTCCCCCCTGTGCTAAACCTTTAACACAAATATCTACGGTCCATCACCACTTATCCCTAAACCAAATTAACAAGTGTATAGTATTTAGTTTATACTAACTGATTTCACTACTATCTTAAAACTTTAGTTTTCTTGACTCTTATCATTTTCCCACTGACCTTCCAATTCGATCCTCCTCCTCTTCCTATGGCGCTACAGCCCAAGTCGGGCCCTGGCCTCTCCACCAATCTCTGCCTCCAATCTACTCTATCCATTGCAGCCCTCTTCCAGTTTCTTATCCCTATGTCCCTCGCGTCCTCTGCAACGCCATCTTCCCACCTCTTCCTCGGTCTGCCTCTAGGTCTCGTTCCCTCCCATGTATCCAGCAGGGCCTTTTTGGGGTTCCTGCCATCCTTCATTCTCATAACATGTCCGGCTCAACGCAATCTTTCCATTCTTATAAATTTTGAGACTGGTATCTCTTTACATATTTGATACAGTTCATTGTTGTATCTCAGTATCCATGAGCCATTTTCTTCTATTGGGCCTATAATGCGTCTGAGGATTTTCCTTTCAAAGGTGTGTACTATGTCGGCTGTTTTCTGTGTGACTGTCCATGCCTCACATCCGTAGCATAACACCGATCTAATAACAGTCCTACATATATTTTTTTATTTTTGTTTCCCTGTGCACATCCCCAGACCTAAATGATGGCAGCAATGCAACGTATGCCTTGTTAGCCATGGTGGTCCGTCTTTGGATCTCCAGCTCCTCTGATCCAGTCTTTGCTAAGTTCACACCGATACGTGAAATTGTCCACCACTTTGTGTCCTCCTCTATCTCAATGTTGTTATGAACCTGGTCCCTTCTTGTTTGGATAAGCATTTTTGTTGTATCTATATTTATGGCTAGCCCAACTTCCTTGGCTTTGTTTTTAAGCTCCAGAAATATTTCTTTAGCTGCCGCAATCCGTCTTGACATGATGTTAATGTCATCTGCATATGCAGCTATCTGTACAGTTTTATTTGTTAACAGATTGGAGATATTTATTGATAAGCCTCTAATTATATATTCCAATGCAATATTAGTGTTGGGGCTACCCTATCTCCTTGCTTTAGTCCTCGTGTGATATTTATGGGTTCAGTTAGTTGGCTATCCACTTTTACTTGGGCTTCAGTCTGCTGCATGGTCACTTGCCTTAATCTTACCAGCATGCCTGGTATTCCAAACTCATGCATTATGGTGTAGAGTTTGTCTCTATTAATAGAATCATATGGTTGCCTAAAGTCTACAAAAATTTGGTACACATCAATATCACGTTCCCATCCGCATCTTAGTATCTGTTTTACTGAGAAGAGTTGATCGATTGTAGACCTTCCAGGTCGGAATTCTCCAATTCGATCTGTCCAGCAAAAATCAAAAACATTATATTGTTTGGATGGTGTCAAGAGCAATCAGTTGTGATTCTAAGTACAAGCATCTTCATTTAATTTGTAAAGGGTTTCAGCTTTTTAGTCGTCACATTCAGCCATGGTTGACTCACATGCTTCATTCAGCCATGCCTCTTTCAACTTCAGTTCATCTCTATTCATCCTGCTTTAACATTTGCAAATTCTACTACTACTAAAAATACTCATTTTTAGTAACTGCTTATTGCTTTTTGACTAATGAATACTAAAACTTAATCGTAATGCTTAGTTACTGCTATACTTAAACAAATGTAAATGCATCTCAATGTCCATTCTTCACATCCCAATGCTCTTTAAAAACATAAATCTCTAAACATAATACCTCTCAAATGTTTTACAGCCATGTTCCTTTTTTTTCTACTTCTGAACGTTCAGCCTCCCTCCATTATCCCGGTAAACTTTTTCTAAATGTAGTATTTTTAGAAATCTTTGGTACACACTTGCTCTGCTACTACTTGGTAAACTTTAGAATTTTGGTAAGTTACTTACCAATTTAACCCACTACGACTCATAAAACGTTTGCTATAACTGCACAGTATCTTATACAGACCTGCACTATTAAAAAGAATCCTGATCTTGTACAGTCTAACAGAACCAACGAACTTCTTGTTTCTGTCTAAAAACCGTAGCAACTGCTGCAGGCACATTCACTCTCTCATGCTGGCTGGAACATTTGCCACATTTATTTCAACTTCAATTCGTCCAGAGTACCATCACTCAGAACTCATCAATGCGTATTTCCTTATTATTTTTTTTCATTCTCTAAAACAGAACACCCAGTTCATCTATTCTAAAAAGTGACTCTGGTATTACAAGTAAAATGTTGTTTCAGTTTTTAAACTTTTCCATTGTTTTCTATTGTTACTTTCTGAACCTGTAGTATCAGAAGCAATCTTTAGTTTTTAAATAAGACAACAATTTTTTTATATTAAATAATAACAACAATGACAATATTCAACAAAGAAAGTTATCTTTCCAAAACAGCATAATATCAATGTATTCCTTTTCATTTTGATGCTGCTATCATTTACCATATGTTTCTCTTGTCCCACACTATCATTCCATTCACTAGGTTGAACTGAGCATAGTAATATATATAAGTTATTAATGCACTGTTGCAGCTTTACATTTGCAGAATTATCAGAAACGACAGAGAACAGACAAGAAAGGATCATGTAGTTGTAACTAGGCCACACATACTTACGGCATTAGTTATGTTTTGCCAACAGTAAACACTAACACACAGTATAATTTCAAATAAAACTCCCATATTTCATATTTGGCTTAAACAACTTCCCACAGTTGCACTTAATTTACGGAAACAAACTTACAAACTTTTTTTCTTCAGATATGTTAAATAATCTTTACAAGCTGAGGAAAGTAAAATCCAATTAAAGTCATTTACATAATATAAGAAATTGTTAATTCATGGTATCAGTTAAAAAAAAAACACACGCAACAAGAAAAAGCTCAAACAACAAAACATAAAATAAAAACTAAGAATAGCCCTTAAAAGGTACAGACACAAACTGCTTAATAAAGTGATGTGTTTACTAAAGTAAAGTAAGATTATCAAAGTATAATATTATTCACTACTACTATTTGAACATTTCTTCCCTAGTCAACAAAGGGTGGAAACTAGTTATACATGTTAAAAGTTCTGAGAAAGTCCAAGTTTGTTAAAAAGCAATTGTTATATATTAATGTGGCCATAATTGGTTTTACATATTTAATAAAAACTAATACTATGTTTATACAAAAATATAAGAATTTAATTAATATTTTTAAATCAAGCTAAGGAAAACCACTTGGTTCAAATTGTGACTTAACGGACTAAGACTTTAAGATAGAACAGTAGTGCATTAGTGATTTGTATTGAAACTGCACCTCTAAGGATAACACTTGGCTTAAAATCATGTAAAAATTACACAATTTTTAGTTTAGTTGGAATGAGGTAGTTGTGCTGTGTTGATATGCGAGTGTTTTGAACAGTCTTTTATAAAGATGGTGACTTGTTTGTAATATCATTGTTATTGTATATTTACGTCCGCCAACAGTGAAATAAAAATATACATTTGTGACAATAGTCACTAAAAATATCTGTAAAACTTTTTTAGTGAAAATTTGCGTGGTATGATTTCATTTCCACTGTTCTCTGGGCATGTGCAGTATATCAGGTGGCTTGTAGTTATTATATATATTGATTATATTTTATCTTAAATTGTTTTCACAATTATTTCAATAGTTACAATGTACTAGTAGCCTTAAAAAAAAAGACAGAATGCAGAGAGTGAAAAGATGATTTTGGCTGGCATGATTAGTGATTCTAAAAGTGTATTACTAAAATGAAGAGACAGAAGAAGGACTGTATATTTATTATCCAATTTTCACAGTCCTTATGATGTTGTCACAATCTCAAGACATGAAAAATATACCACAATAGTACGAGTGTCTTTTGCTTTTAAGTACTACAATACAATATGCATTTGAATAACATGGACAATTCTGAGCAACTGAAAAAGTCATATGCAACAGACAGATGAAGTAAAAAAGTGGTGGCAGAGAATCTTTCTTCCATCTACAAAACTGTCTGTCATCAACAGTTACTTGATCTGGAAGTAAATGGATTGTAATGAAGTCATGACTCATACAATTTTCCATCTGAGCATTATCATCATTTGAGTGTCAACTCATGCTATCTCTCCAAGGACCTTTACTGTACACACTCCAGCACCCTAAAGAAACATAATCACATGCTCCAGCTGATATGCTCATTAGCCTGCTCATCAAACTTAATGATCAACAGCACAACGCTGTGCAAAGTACACCAATAAAAATAAGCAAGTCCGTACAATGTGGGTTTGTTTAGTATGCAATGTGCCACTGATCCTTAGTAAAAAATTAGTCTTTAGGACTTTCATAAATAAAAAGTTTATCTTACTTTACTTTTGTAACCATAATATGTTTTGTCTTGAATATATTATGTGTTATGTGTTTTAATATTAATTTTTATTTCCATGTTCCTTAAGGAAATGGAAGTATGGTGATGGCAAAAAAAATCGTGTTCGAGATTATTGCAGATTCTGATTGTACTACACTCAAAACATGAAAAAAAGTCATTTTTCGAAAAGTGTGTGTGTGTGTGTGTGTGTGTGTGTGTGTGTGTGTGTGTGTGTGTGTGTGTGTGTGTGTGTGTGTGTGTGTGTGTGTGTGTGTGTGTGTGTGTGTGTGTGTGTGTGTGTGTGTGTGTGTGTGTGTGTGTGTGTGTGTGTGTGTGTGTGTGTGTGTGTGTGTGTGTGTGTGTGTGTGTGGATTTTTTTCTATGGCAAACGATAACAGCCGCAAATTCAAACAGAATCAAATAATTTTTTGCATACAGCCCTGATTTGTAGAGTACTCAAGACCTATTGTTTTTGGTGAAGATCGGTTAAGGGAAAGGGGTAGTTTACCAGCAACTTTTTTTTTTAATCAAGGGTAATTATTTTCTATGGCAAACGATAACAGCCGCAAATTCAAACATAATCAAATACTGTTTTGCATACAGCCCTAAATTGTAGAGTTCTCAAGACCAGTTGTTTTTGGTGAAGATCGGTTAAGGGAAAGGGGTAGTTTACCTGCAACGTTTTTTGTTTTAACAAGGGTATTTTATATGGCAAACGATAACAGCCAGAAATTCAAACAGAATCAAATAATGTTTCGCATAAAGCCCTGAATTATAGAGTTCTCAAGACCTGTTGTTTTTGGTGAAGATCGGTTAAGGGAGAGGGGTAGTTTACCTGCAACGTTTTATGTTTTAAAAGGGCATTTTCTATGGCAAACGATGAAGAGCAGCAAATTCAAACAGAATCAAATAATTTTTTGCATGCATCTCTGAATTGTAGAGTTCTCAAGACCTATTGTTTTTGGTGAAGATCTGTTAAGGGGAGGGGTAGTTTACCGGCAACGTTTTTTTATCAAGGGTAATTTTTCCTATGGCATACGATAAAAGCTGCAAATTCAAACAGAATCAAATAATGTTCTGGATACAGCCTTGAATTGTAAAGTTGTCAAGACCTGGTGGTTTTGGTGAAGATCGGTTAAGGGAAAGGGGTAGTTTACCAGCAACATTTTATGTTTTAACAAGGGTAATTTTTTCTATGACGAACGATAACTGCCGCAAATTCAAACAGAGTCAACTACGTTTTTGCATACCGCCTTGAATTATACAGACCTCAAGGTTTGTTGATTTTGTTGAAGATCGGTTAAGGGAAAGGGGTAGTTTACCAGCAATGTTTTATGTTTTAACAAGTGTAATTTTTTTTTTTACGAACGATAACTGCCGCAAATTCAAATAGAATCAAATAATTTTTTGCATAATGTCCTGAATTGTAAAGAAGTGAAGGCCTGTTGATTTTGGTGAAGATCGGTTAAGGGAAAGGGGTAGTTTACCGGCCATTGTTCATGTTTTAACAAGAGTAATTGTTTCTATGACGAACGATAACTGCTGCACATTCAAACAGAATCAATTATTTTTTTGCATGCATCCCTGCATTGTAGAGGACTGAAGGTCTATTGATTTTTGTGAAGATCCGTTAAGAGAAAGGGGTAGTTTACCTGCAACAGTTTATGTTTAAACAAGAGTAAAGTACTTAATTTTGATAACAAAGTATCCTGATAAGAAGCTCATAATAATCCACTGTAGAAACGTAGATGAAATATCTATAAATAAAGAGGCTAGTTGAACAGGGTGGGGGTAATTTTCTATTAATGAAAATTATAGTTGAAGAGGGAGGGGTGAATTTTTTATATGTGTACTACGTTATCGGCAACAAAGAAGTAGTTTTTTGTTAAAATTCCTTCCCGGGCTGTTTAGCCGTAGTCCAATGTTTTCTGCAAAACCAGACGTTTCGGCAATGCCATCGACTGCCATCATCAGTGAAAATCGAGTGCGAAAACGTGAGGTGGTATACGTTAGTGACCACAGTACTGGGGTTAAGGCTGAAGCAATAGAAAGAAGTAGTTTCTATGGAAATATTTCATTTCGAATATGTTTTTAAATATAAATCTTAGAACATGGAAGTCATGTATGGATCTCCATACCGATATTTTAATAATTACTAACAAGTTAATACAAATTACAAATTATAAGTTCGTAGAAAATAATTTCAAGAGAGATAATATGTTGTCTGTAACAGAGGCGGATTAAGGTATCTTGGCGCCCTAGGCTCATTATATTTTAGCACCCCCCTTCACCACCCATAGGCTACTCTTACGTTTATTTCCAAGGGGCTGAATGAAGCTTTAAACACCCTACAATATATTTCTTAGTTAGGAATATTTCAAATATCTTACTGTTTTTGGAAATAGTCTCAAGAATTGAAGATTGTTTTAGAGTTACACCTTCAACCATTTGTAGTTTGCATGGCTTTTATAAGGAAAAAATTAACAAAGTAGTTAAAGAATTATAACAGTTTTATTAAGAGTACATTTAACATTATTTACACAAAGAAGACAATCAGTTACCATAATTTCTCGCAAACAGGCGCCTGTGTTCAAAATGAATTCAAATTTGTATCCTTGTAATTTATTACCAATTTTACATTTAGCTGTAAAATTGTATTATTTTTTAACTAAAATTTTGCACCCCCCAAATGCTGCGCCCTAGGCTACAGCCTAGTCAGCCTAGGTTAATCCGCTCCTGGTCTGTAATATAGGCGCCATTTATATAAAATTCTGTATAGTGATACATAAGTTGCATGGTGTTATATTATTTATACCACCTGACAACAATCATAAAATATCGGTATGGAGAACCATACATGACTTCCATATTCTAAGATTTATATTTAAAATCATTTTCAGCCAAACAGCCAGGGAAGGAATTTTAACAAAAAAATACTTCTTTCTTGCCAATAACCTAGTACACATATAAAAAATATTATCCCCTCCCCCTTCAACTATAATTTTGATTTATAGAAAATTACCCCCAGCCCGTTCAACTAGCCTCTTCATTTATAGATATTTCATCTACGTTTCTACAGTGGATTATTAAGATCTTATCAGGATACTTTATCAAAATTAAGTACTTTACTCATGTTACAACAAAAAATGTTTCAGGTAAACTGCCCTTTCCCCGTAACCGATCTTCACCAAAATCAACAGACATTGAGTTCTCTATAGCTCAGGCACATATGTAAAAAATTATTTGATTCTGTTTGAATTTACGGCAGTTATGGTTCGTCATATAAAAAATTACCCATGTTAAAACATAAAACATGAGATTTATAAAACATATCTAAGATTTATATTTAAAATCATTTTTGAAATAAAATATTTTCATAGAACCTACTAACGCTGGGGAAATCTGAGGAGCCAATCAGAGTTGGGCCTACCTGTCACTCTGCTGAATTTGGTGGAAAGCCCTGTCACTGTCGTCAAAGTATCAGCCTTGACATGGTCCTCTTTCTCTGCAAAATGGGAGAGGAGGCTTGAGATGGAGTGAGTGACATGGTCCCCACCTCAATGAAGAACCCATTGTTTTATAAAAATATATTTAAATTTTGAAAACTGAAAATTCTTTTCTTGTTGTAAATATTTATATTTTATAATCAAAATGACTTTATCAAAAAACAAACATTATTTTTTTATAATAAGTACTTACATATGTTTCTTAATATGCTTACTTTTTCTTCAATGTTGATGATCATTTCCAAACATTCTGACAAAATTGTATCTACAGAACAGTTAACATTCCCCAGGTTTCAATTTCTGCTAATTTCTCATTACACCTTCCACTGACGTATTATTAACCATTTCATAAACTATCGTATAATCTTTTCAGATTTTGTGGTACAAAATCTGAAATTTTCAGATTGCCTGGCAACAAAATTATTTTATTTTCAACAATTACCATTGTTTGAAAAAGTTTAAATGAATTTTCAAGTACTTTACTCTTGTTAAAACGTAAAAGGTTGCAGGTAAACTACCCCTTCCCCTTAACTGATCTTCACCAAAATCTAAAGGCCTTGAGTCCTCCACAATGCACTGACGTATGCAAAAAATCATTTGATTCTGTTTGAATTTGCAGCAGTTATCGTTTGCCATAGAAAATACGCTTGATAAAAAACGTTGCAGGTAAACTACCCCTTCCCCTCAACCGATCTTCACCAAAAACAATAGGTCTTGAGTACTCTCCACATCAGGGCTGTATGCAGAAAATTATTTGATTCTGCTTGAATTTGCGGCTGTTATCGTTTGCCATAGAAAATACCCTTGTTAAAAAAACGTTGTGGGTAAACTACCCCTTTCCCTTAACCGATCTTCACCAAAAACAATAGGTCTTGAGAACTCTACAATTCAGGGCTGTATGTGAAACATTATTTGATTCTGTTTGAATTTGCGGCTGTTATCGTTTGCCAAAAAAAAAAAAATTTCCCTTGATAAAAAAAACCGTTGCAGGTAAACTACCCCTTCCCCTCAACCGATCTTCACCAAAAACAATAGGTCGCGAGTACTCTACAAATCAGGGCTGTATGCAAAAACTTATTTGATTCTGTTTGAATTTGCGGCAGTTATCGTTTGCCATAGAAAATACGCTTGATAAAAAACGTTGCAGGTAAACTACCCCTTTCCCTCAACCGATCTTCACCAAAAACAATAGGTCTTGAGTACTCTACAAATCAGGAATGTATGCAGAAAATTATTTGATTCTGTTTGAATTTGCGGCTGTTATCGTTTGCCATAGAAAATACCCTTGTTAAAAAACCGTTGTAGGTAAACTACCCCTTTCCCTTAACCGATCTTCACCAAAAACAATAGGTCTTGAGAACTCTACAATTTAGGGCTGTATGCAAATAATCTTTTGATTCTGTTTGAATTTGCGGCTGTTATCGTTTGCCATAGGAAATACCCTTGTTAAAACATAAAACGTTACAGGTAAACTACCCCTTTCCCTTAACCGATCTTCACCAAAAACAATAGGTCTTGAGAACTCTACAATTCAGGGCTGTACGCGAAACATAATTTGATTCTGTTTGAATTTGCGGCTGTTATCGTTTGCCAAAAAAAAAAATTTCCCTTGATAAAAAAAACCGTTGCAGGTAAACTACCCCTTTCCCTCAACCGATCTTCACCAAAAACAATAGGTCGCGAGTCCTCTACAAATCAGGGCTGTATGCAAAAAATTATTTGATTTTGTTTGAATTTGCGGCAGTTATCGTTTGCCATAGAAAAAAAATCTACAGACACACAGACAGACACACAGACAGACAGACACACACACACACAGACACTTTTCGGAAAACGACTTTTTTTCATGTTTTGAGTGTAGTACAATCAGAATCTGCAATAATCTCGAACACGATTTTTTTTGCCATCACCATACTTCCATTCCTTAAGGAATATGGAAGTAAAAAATTATTTAGACTCAATTTTACTTCCATATTCCTTAAGGAATGGAAGTATGGTGATGGCAAAAAAAATCGTGTTCGAGATTATTGCAGATTCTGATTCTACTACACTCAAAACATGAAAAAAAGTCGTTTTCCGAAAAGTGTCTGTGTGTCTGTCTGTGTGTCTATCTGTCTGTGTGTCTGTGTGTCTGTCTGTCTGTAGATTTTTTTTCTATGGCAAACGATAACTGCCGCAAATTCAAACAGAATCAAATAATTTTTTGCATACAGCCCGGTTTTGCAGAGTTCTCGCGACCTATTGTTTTTGGTGAAGATCGGTTGAGGGAAAGGGGTAGTTTACCTGCAACGGTTTTTTTTTAGCAAGGGTAATTTTGTTTGTTTGGCAAACGATAACAGCCGCAAATTCAAACAGAATCAAATAATGTTTCGCATACAGCCCTGAATTGTAGAGTTCTCAAGACCTATTGTTTTTGGTGAAGATCGGTTAAGGGAAAGGGGTAGTTTACCTGTAACGTTTTATGTTTTAACAAGGGTATTTCCTATGGCAAACGATAACAGCCGCAAATTCAAACAGAATGAAAAGATTATTTGCATACAGCCCTAAATTGTAGAGTTCTCAATACCTTTTGTTTTTGGTGAAGATCGGTTAAGGGAAAGGGGTAGTTTACCTACAACGTTTTTTTAGCAAGGGTATTTTCTATGGCAAACGATAACAGCCGCAAATTCAAACAGAATCAAATAATTTTCTGCATACAGCCCTGATTTGTAGAGTACTCAAGACCTATTGTTTTTGGTGAAGATCGGTTGAGGGGAAGGGGTAGTTTACCAGCAACGTTTTTTATCATGCGTATTTTCTATGGCAAACGACAACTGCCGCAAATTCAAACAGAATCAAATAATTTTTTGCATACAGCCCTGATTTGTAGAGTACTCGCGACCTATTGTTTTTGGTGAAGATCGGTTGAGGGGAAGGGGTAGTTTACCTGCAACGCTTTTTTTTATCAAGGGAAATTTTTTTTTTTTTGGCAAACGATAACAGCCGCAAATTCAAACAGAATCAAATAATGTTTCGCATACAGCCCTGAATTGTAGATTTCTCAAGACCTATTGTTTTTGGTGAAGATCGGTTGAGGGGAAGGGGTAGTTTACCTGCAACGTTTTTTTAACAAGGGTATTTTCTATGGCAAACGATAACAGCCGCAAATTCAAACAGAATCAAATAATGTTTTGCATACAGTCCTGATTTGTAGAGTACTCAAGACCTATTGTTTTTGGTGAAGATCGGTTAAGGGGAAGAGGTAGTTTACCTGCAACGTTTTTTTATCAAGCGTATTTTCTATGGCAAACGATAACAGCCGCAAATTCAAACAGAATCAAATAATTTTTTGCATACGTCCCTGAATTGTAGAGGTCTCAATGACTTTCGATTTTGGTGAAGATCGGTTAAGGGGAAGGGGTAGTTTACCTGCAACCTTATACGTTTTAACAAGAGTAAAGTACTTGAAAATTTATTTAAACTTTTTGAAACAATGGTAATTGTTAAAAATAAAATAATTTTGTTGCCAGGCAATAAAATTATAATTTTTTCATTTTAATGTAATATAATATTTTTCATTTAATACAGCAATAAAAAGGCAGGTAAGGCACAGCCTGGCTGTTTGGCTGAAAATGATTTTAAATATAAATCTTAGAATATGGAAGTCATGTATGGTTCTCCATACCGATATTTTACTTCCATATTCCTTAAGGAATGGAAGTATGGTGATGGCAAAAAAAATCGTGTTCGAGATTATTGCAGATTCTGATTCTACTACACTCAAAACATGAAAAAAAGTCGTTTTCCGAAAAGTGTCTGTGTGTGTGTCTGTCTGTGTGTCTGTGTGTCTGTAGATTTTTTTTCTATGGCAAACGATAACTGCCGCAAATTCAATCAGAATCAAATAATTGTTTGCATACAGCCCTGATTTGCAGAGTCCTCGCGACCTATTGTTTTTGGTGAAGATCGGTTGAGGGAAAGGGGTAGTTTACCTGCAACGGTTTTTTTTTAGCAAGGGTAATTTTGTTTGTTTGGCAAACGATAACAGCCGCAAATTCAAACAGAATCAAATAATGTTTTGCATACCGCCCTGAATTGTAGAGTTCTCAAGATCTGTTGATTTTGGTGAAGATCGGTTAAGGGAAAGGGGTAGTTTACCTGTAACGTTTTATGTTTTAACAAGGGTATTTCCTATGGCAAACGATAACAGCCGCAAATTCAAACAGAATCAAAAGATTATTTGCATACAGCCCTAAATTGTAGATTTCTCAAGACCTATTGTTTTTGGTGAAGTTCGGTTGAGGGAAAGGGGTAGTTTACCTGCAACGGTTTTTTTTTAGCAAGGGTAATTTTGTTTGTTTGGCAAACGATAACAGCCGCAAATTCAAACAGAATCAAATAATGTTTTGCATACAGCCCTGATTTGTAGAGTACTCAAGACCTATTATTTTTGGTGAAGATCGGTTAAGGGAAAGGGGTAGTTTACACGTAACGTTTTATGTTTTAACAAGGGTATTTCTTATGGCAAACGATAACAGCCGCAAATTCAAACAGAATCAAAAGATTATTTGCATACAGCCCTAAATTGTAGAGTTCTCAAGACCTATTGTGTTTGGTGAAGATCGGTTGAGGGAAAGGGGTAGTTTACCAGCAACGTTTTTTTAACAAGGGTATTTTCTATGGCAAACGATAACAGCCGCAAATTCAAACAGAATCAAATAATGTTTTGCATACAGCCCTGATTTGTAGAGTACTCAAGACCTATTGTTTTTGGTGAAGATCGGTTAAGGGGAAGGGGTAGTTTACCTGCAACGTTTTTTTATCAAGCGTATTTTCTATGGCAAACGATAACAGCCGCAAATTCAAACAGAATAAAATAATTTTTTGCATACGTCCCTGAATTGTAGAGGTCTCAATGACTTTCGATTTTGGTGAATATCGGTTAAGGGGAAGGGGTAGTTTACCTGCAACCTTTTAAGTTTTAACAAGAGTAAAGTACTTGAAAATTTATTTAAACTTTTTGAAACAATGGTAATTGTTAAAAATAAAATAATTTTGTTGCCAGGCAATAAAATTATAATTTTTTCATTTTAATGTAATATAATATTTTTCATTTAATACAGCAATAAAAAGGCAGGTAAGACACAGCCTGGCTGTTTGGCTGAAAATGATTTTAAATATAAATCTTAGAATATGGAAGTCATGTATGGTTCTCCATACCGATATTTTACTTCCATATTCCTTAAGGAATGGAAGTATGGTGATGGCAAAAAAAATCGTGTTCGAGATTATTGCAGATTCTGATTCTACTACACTCAAAACATGAAAAAAAGTCGTTTTCCGAAAAGTGTCTGTGTGTCTGTCTGTCTGTGTGTCTGTCTGTCTGTCTGTCTGTCTGTCTGTCTGTCTGTAGATTTTTTTTCTATGGCAAACGATAACTGCCGCAAATTCAAACAGAATCAAATAATTTTTTGCATACAGCCCGGTTTTGCAGAGTTCTCGCGACCTATTGTTTTTGGTGAAGATCGGTTGAGGGAAAGGGGTAGTTTACCTGCAACGGTTTTTTTTTAGCAAGGGTAATTTTGTTTGTTTGGCAAACGATAACAGCCGCAAATTCAAACAGAATCAAATAATGTTTCGCATACAGCCCTGAATTGTAGAGTTCTCAAGACCTATTGTTTTTGGTGAAGATCGGTTAAGGGAAAGGGGTAGTTTACCTGTAACGTTTTATGTTTTAACAAGGGTATTTCCTATGGCAAACGATAACAGCCACAAATTCAAACAGAATGAAAAGATTATTTGCATACAGCCCTAAATTGTAGAGTTCTCAATACCTTTTGTTTTTGGTGAAGATCGGTTAAGGGAAAGGGGTAGTTTACCTACAACGTTTTTTTAACAAGGGTATTTTCTATGGCAAACGATAACAGCCGCAAATTCAAACAGAATCAAATAATTTTCTGCATACAGCCCTGATTTGTAGAGTACTCAAGACCTATTGTTTTTGGTGAAGATCGGTTGAGGGGAAGGGGTAGTTTACCAGCAACGTTTTTTATCATGCGTATTTTCTATGGCAAACGACAACTGCCGCAAATTCAAACAGAATCAAATAATTTTTTGCATACAGCCCTGATTTGTAGAGTACTCGCGACCTATTGTTTTTGGTGAAGATCGGTTGAGGGGAAGGGGTAGTTTACCTGCAACGGTTTTTTTTATCAAGGGAAATTTTTTTTTTTTTGGCAAACGATAACAGCCGCAAATTCAAACAGAATCAAATAATGTTTCGCATACAGCCCTGAATTGTAGATTTCTCAAGACCTATTGTTTTTGGTGAAGATCGGTTGAGGGAAAGGGGTAGTTTACCTGCAACGTTTTTTTAACAAGGGTATTTTCTATGGCAAACGATAACAGCCGCAAATTCAAACAGAATCAAATAATGTTTTGCATACAGTCCTGATTTGTAGAGTACTCAAGACCTTTTGTTTTTGGTGAAGATCGGTTAAGGGGAAGGGGTAGTTTACCTGCAACGTTTTTTTATCAAGCGTATTTTCTATGGCAAACGATAACAGCCGCAAATTCAAACAGAATCAAATAATTTTTTGCATACGTCCCTGAATTGTAGAGGTCTCAATGACTTTCGATTTTGGTGAAGATCGGTTAAGGGGAAGGGGTAGTTTACCTGCAACCTTATACGTTTTAACAAGAGTAAAGTACTTGAAAATTTATTTAAACTTTTTGAAACAATGGTAATTGTTAAAAATAAAATAATTTTGTTGCCAGGCAATAAAATTATAATTTTTTCATTTTAATGTAATATAATATTTTTCATTTAATACAGCAATAAAAAGGCAGGTAAGGCACAGCCTGGCTGTTTGGCTGAAAATCATTTTAAATATAAATCTTAGAATATGGAAGTCATGTATGGTTCTCCATACCGATATTTTACTTCCATATTCCTTAAGGAATGGAAGTATGGTGATGGCAAAAAAAATCGTGTTCGAGATTATTGCAGATTCTGATTCTACTACACTCAAAACATGAAAAAAAGTCGTTTTCCGAAAAGTGTCTGTGTGTGTGTCTGTCTGTGTGTCTGTGTGTCTGTAGATTTTTTTTCTATGGCAAACGATAACTGCCGCAAATTCAATCAGAATCAAATAATTGTTTGCATACAGCCCTGATTTGCAGAGTCCTCGCGACCTATTGTTTTTGGTGAAGATCGGTTGAGGGAAAGGGGTAGTTTACCTGCAACGGTTTTTTTTTAGCAAGGGTAATTTTGTTTGTTTGGCAAACGATAACAGCCGCAAATTCAAACAGAATCAAATAATGTTTTGCATACCGCCCTGAATTGTAGAGTTCTCAAGATCTGTTGATTTTGGTGAAGATCGGTTAAGGGAAAGGGGTAGTTTACCTGTAACGTTTTATGTTTTAACAAGGGTATTTCCTATGGCAAACGATAACAGCCGCAAATTCAAACA
This sequence comes from Magicicada septendecula, assembly GCA_034769895.1. NCBI lineage: Eukaryota > Metazoa > Arthropoda > Insecta > Hemiptera > Cicadidae > Magicicada > Magicicada septendecula. Next base: position 60,871,044 of record CM068371.1, on the reverse strand, counting down.
GAATCAAAAGATTATTTGCATACAGCCCTAAATTGTAGATTTCTCAAGACCTATTGTTTTTGGTGAAGTTCGGTTGAGGGAAAGGGGTAGTTTACCTGCAACGGTTTTTTTTTAGCAAGGGTAATTTTGTTTGTTTGGCAAACGATAACAGCCGCAAATTCAAACAGAATCAAATAATGTTTTGCATACAGCCCTGATTTGTAGAGTACTCAAGACCTATTATTTTTGGTGAAGATCGGTTAAGGGAAAGGGGTAGTTTACACGTAACGTTTTATGTTTTAACAAGGGTATTTCTTATGGCAAACGATAACAGCCGCAAATTCAAACAGAATCAAAAGATTATTTGCATACAGCCCTAAATTGTAGAGTTCTCAAGACCTATTGTGTTTGGTGAAGATCGGTTGAGGGAAAGGGGTAGTTTACCAGCAACGTTTTTTTAACAAGGGTATTTTCTATGGCAAACGATAACAGCCGCAAATTCAAACAGAATCAAATAATGTTTTGCATACAGCCCTGATTTGTAGAGTACTCAAGACCTATTGTTTTTGGTGAAGATCGGTTAAGGGGAAGGGGTAGTTTACCTGCAACGTTTTTTTATCAAGCGTATTTTCTATGGCAAACGATAACAGCCGCAAATTCAAACAGAATAAAATAATTTTTTGCATACGTCCCTGAATTGTAGAGGTCTCAATGACTTTCGATTTTGGTGAATATCGGTTAAGGGGAAGGGGTAGTTTACCTGCAACCTTTTAAGTTTTAACAAGAGTAAAGTACTTGAAAATTTATTTAAACTTTTTGAAACAATGGTAATTGTTAAAAATAAAATAATTTTGTTGCCAGGCAATAAAATTATAATTTTTTCATTTTAATGTAATATAATATTTTTCATTTAATACAGCAATAAAAAGGCAGGTAAGACACAGCCTGGCTGTTTGGCTGAAAATGATTTTAAATATAAATCTTAGAATATGGAAGTCATGTATGGTTCTCCATACCGATATTTTACTTCCATATTCCTTAAGGAATGGAAGTATGGTGATGGCAAAAAAAATCGTGTTCGAGATTATTGCAGATTCTGATTCTACTACACTCAAAACATGAAAAAAAGTCGTTTTCCGAAAAGTGTCTGTGTGTCTGTCTGTCTGTGTGTCTGTCTGTCTGTCTGTCTGTCTGTCTGTCTGTAGATTTTTTTTCTATGGCAAACGATAACTGCCGCAAATTCAAACAGAATCAAATAATTTTTTGCATACAGCCCGGTTTTGCAGAGTTCTCGCGACCTATTGTTTTTGGTGAAGATCGGTTGAGGGAAAGGGGTAGTTTACCTGCAACGGTTTTTTTTTAGCAAGGGTAATTTTGTTTGTTTGGCAAACGATAACAGCCGCAAATTCAAACAGAATCAAATAATGTTTCGCATACAGCCCTGAATTGTAGAGTTCTCAAGACCTATTGTTTTTGGTGAAGATCGGTTAAGGGAAAGGGGTAGTTTACCTGTAACGTTTTATGTTTTAACAAGGGTATTTCCTATGGCAAACGATAACAGCCACAAATTCAAACAGAATGAAAAGATTATTTGCATACAGCCCTAAATTGTAGAGTTCTCAATACCTTTTGTTTTTGGTGAAGATCGGTTAAGGGAAAGGGGTAGTTTACCTACAACGTTTTTTTAACAAGGGTATTTTCTATGGCAAACGATAACAGCCGCAAATTCAAACAGAATCAAATAATTTTCTGCATACAGCCCTGATTTGTAGAGTACTCAAGACCTATTGTTTTTGGTGAAGATCGGTTGAGGGGAAGGGGTAGTTTACCAGCAACGTTTTTTATCATGCGTATTTTCTATGGCAAACGACAACTGCCGCAAATTCAAACAGAATCAAATAATTTTTTGCATACAGCCCTGATTTGTAGAGTACTCGCGACCTATTGTTTTTGGTGAAGATCGGTTGAGGGGAAGGGGTAGTTTACCTGCAACGGTTTTTTTTATCAAGGGAAATTTTTTTTTTTTTGGCAAACGATAACAGCCGCAAATTCAAACAGAATCAAATAATGTTTCGCATACAGCCCTGAATTGTAGATTTCTCAAGACCTATTGTTTTTGGTGAAGATCGGTTGAGGGAAAGGGGTAGTTTACCTGCAACGTTTTTTTAACAAGGGTATTTTCTATGGCAAACGATAACAGCCGCAAATTCAAACAGAATCAAATAATGTTTTGCATACAGTCCTGATTTGTAGAGTACTCAAGACCTTTTGTTTTTGGTGAAGATCGGTTAAGGGGAAGGGGTAGTTTACCTGCAACGTTTTTTTATCAAGCGTATTTTCTATGGCAAACGATAACAGCCGCAAATTCAAACAGAATCAAATAATTTTTTGCATACGTCCCTGAATTGTAGAGGTCTCAATGACTTTCGATTTTGGTGAAGATCGGTTAAGGGGAAGGGGTAGTTTACCTGCAACCTTATACGTTTTAACAAGAGTAAAGTACTTGAAAATTTATTTAAACTTTTTGAAACAATGGTAATTGTTAAAAATAAAATAATTTTGTTGCCAGGCAATAAAATTATAATTTTTTCATTTTAATGTAATATAATATTTTTCATTTAATACAGCAATAAAAAGGCAGGTAAGGCACAGCCTGGCTGTTTGGCTGAAAATGATTTTAAATATAAATCTTAGAATATGGAAGTCATGTATGGTTCTCCATATTTTCTATTATTTTATTACAGGGAGGGAGGGAGGGAGACGTGGCTAACTCAACAATGCATGGCCTTTAGATGATGATGATGATGATCACTAACACTGTGACTGTTCAGTTCCCATATGTCGTTTCATAACAAATGCTCTATGCAATGATGGAAACCATTTCAAAATCTGCCCAATGGTTCTCAAGATTAGCTTAGCTCAAACATATCTCGCTTGTAACCTTTGTGGTTTTTTTGTTAGTAATAACAATACTGTTTTTCAGTTTAACACATCGTTTTATTAATTTTAAACCCACATTAGTTTCACTGATACTACAATAAGGTTTCAACGCATATCTGAGGCATCAAACCAATGAGGATGGGTCATCACAGTATAGGTGAAACATGGTTTTAAAATAAATAAAACAGCATGTGTTAAATGGGAAAACAGTCATTATAAAACAGATTTTTTCTGGGGGACTTTATTTACAGATTAAACAATTTAAATTTAAAGAAAAACAATTCACGGAAAAATAAGTACACGGTCAAAAAAATGTTGAACTACTAACAGACTTGATAAAAATATTTTGCTTCTAACATCTTACTAAACAATTTTTTTAAACATAACTTGCTAATGAAATATTTGTTCTTGGTCAGCCATATATTAATTAATTAATCGAAATAACAATTGTATTTATATCGTGATACACTGACTATTATAAAATTTGGAAGTCCGATTTCTCTAGGCGTCAAACGGGCAAGGGCCCAACTTCAGTGCTGCCCTAGTGGCAAGGTGCCTTCCAGTTCTCTGGAAACGTTCCCTTGAACTAGTTTCAAGTCTGACCCATTTAAATATTATAAAATTATCTCACAAAACTTCCCAAACTTCAGATACAATAAATTATTAAGGGTACAACAGATATAATAAGTAACAATTGAAGTGGTTTGGTACTGCAATTTGCAAGCAGAAAGATGAAGTAAAATATGAAAAGTAACTCCTGCTGCTATAAGGCTCCTTTCATGACTGCTCGTTAAAAGTGGTTACAATTGTTTCATCAGCAGACTGAGAAATCTGTTTTATCCATTGCACTGTCACACAAGAGATATATAACTAAATTTAATAATTTTTTCCAAACAAAATTGCATAACTCAAGAGTGAAAGTTCATATGGGATGTCTTTACTACTGTTTATGCGTACATATTGTAATATAATTTTTACAAATATTACAAATTTTTTAAAAATAAAAATTATGAACGTTTGTTTTAATAATGGAATTGTGTAGAGAGATATATTGTGTGTGTCTCTTTGGTGCTAACAAGGGTATTGTGCTCTTCCTTTAGCCCCACTAGTTGGGCAAGTCAATTCGTAATATAAATAAAATATTACAAATATAAATAAAAATTAAATTGGATTGATATTGTGTTGATATTTGTTGATACGTATTGATATTTTGTTTATCACTGGGTTAGTCTGACTCCTTAAAGTCCCATTGTTAGGCTAGTCAAATTGTAATATAATTTCAAGTGTAATAATAAACAAAATATAAAGATATTGATGATAAGAAAATGTTATAACTAGGTGTGTTTGATTGATAAATAATAAATACATCAAACTTTAAAAATTTTGCAAATATTTTTTCTTGTGCTTGTATCGAATTTGACTGAATAACTTAATTTAATTAATTGATAATTAATTAATTATTTGAGTTTGTAAATTACTCCTATATCTATTCTCTCAATGTGAATTATGTTTTTGCTTAATAAAAAATAATAATAACATTAATAGTAGAAATAAAAACAATGCTGGTAACTGAATACTGATTTGCGTTTATTCATTCAAAATTGTGCGCCAGTCAAACTGCGCATGTCCCAGGCACTGGCTAATATTCGCCACAGTCGGCAGTGAGAAAGATTAACAAATATATTTTTTACAAGTTAAATTTATGGTTCTTTTAACGAGTCGAAATGGTCAGAGGGCAAGGAACAAGATACATTTAACAGGTATTCTTAAACTAAATGTTAACATCTGAAATAGAACAGAATTATTATTACAATTGTCAATTAGAAAGAAATTATTTAAAATTCGAACCAAGTCGAAGAAATGACGTCACTCTGCTCCAGGTAGCACTGCACCGTCTATGTGAGAAATTCAGCAATGGCCGCCGTCTGCTTGATTTTGTCTGCTATGACGCCGTTGGAATTGACGATCTTCTCCCACAGAAATAAAACGATGTTCCCTTTTTCTGCGAAGCAGTGTTGTTCCAAAATATAGTGTTGAATGTCCCCTCGTCGTCTGCGATGTCGAATTCTGGATGGATCTCTTGTGTAGTGTGATGTTCAAATATGTGTGTTGGTTCTTTGTGAATTCGTTCCAAAATTTGTTCAAAAATGGCTGTCGATTTCTGGCGTTAAGTTTTATGGTGTTATTCTGTGTTTTTTTTGGAAATTTGTGAAGTGTTAGACATAGATAGATAATATTATTTCACTCGTTAGTTCATCTCCGTTACACGCCACATAACCACACTTGGTTTTAATATAAATTATTTGGTTTTCAAAACTCCACTAATACATTTTTCAACTGTTCAGCTTTGCGATTAACAATAGACTAAACGACGCAACGTCGTCGTTTTAGGGCAATTTGTGGTATGTCTTTTTCCTCTTCATATTGTTTAATTATAAAATATCTGTCTAAGACTTGTTTCACTATCTAACTATACATAACAAGTTTTCTTATTTTTTACTGTATTTCCAATATTTCTTAATTTTACATGAATCTAACTATTCAGTAATATTGATTATTTAATTTTACATCTTTTGATATATAGCTGGGTTTGTTTCAAACTCATTTAAGCCCAAAAATTACAATTTTGCATAATAATTGCATGTCCCATATTTTGTACAAATTCAGTGTTTTAAAGGTTTTTATTTGTTTTTTCGGTATAATATTTCCATGGAATACACCTAATAACTCCGTAATTACTTTGTTGTTAATAATTTGGTTATTAAAACATTTCAATATTGATTAATTTGCTGTTTAGTCTGATTTGATTACTATCATAAGCCTATTTTTGACTGTTTCCAAAAGAAGTTAGTTTTCTTTCTTTTGTCATTCTATTTGCTATTAACTGTATCTGTATTAATTATATTTTCAATTTCTGTATTGTATGTATTGAATTCTATTCCTATTACATAGATTAATTCTTTGATAGATAGTTTTTTTTTTTTGGTTTATAGGCCATTCTGTGTTTACAAACATAGTGTCTTGGTGGGTCTGTTTGTACATTATACATGGTTTACTGATTTGAATAAAATTATTACATTTTTATGCCCTACTTGCCTCTCTGACTTACACAATGGAAAATTAAATGACATGATTTTAATTACAATAGAATATCTTGTATCTACTAAACTTTCTTTATACTAATAACATCATTGAACCATAACATGAACATCTTATGCCTAATTTTAACAAAAACATCTTATTATCAACTATTTTCCATATATCACCTAATTTTAACAAAAACATCTTATTCCTATTATTTTTTCCTGTATCATCAAATGATAACAACATAGCTTATCCTAGACATAATTTAATTAGAAAACATAAAAAACTCCTATTACTAGTAACACTGTCAGTCACTAACTGTCTTGTGTATGTATTATTCTTATGAAAACACTTTAACTGTGATAAAAAAAAAAAACCTCGTGTATCTATTTACACCTTACATCTAAAATATTATTTAATTAATAATAAATAATAAATATCTTAATATTAGGCATACCTTCAGTTATGAACCGTCCTTTGGTATTTTTGTCCTCACCATTTATTTAGTTATAATTAAAGAAAACATTTTATATGTAATAGTCCTTATATCTAATTTAAAACTCTTATTACTAGTAATGTTGTCAGTCCTTAGACCGTCTTTCATTTCAATGGTTTTATTATTATTATTCTACACTCATGGTAGTCTTTTTATAATACTTAAACCTCATTGAAGATTTTTTCATAGATTTTTTAACTATGTTTCTCACTGTACACTCTGTAGTTCCTTAATTTTGTTATCTCACTTCACTTTATTGTATTCTACACTCTGGTAGTCTTTTTAGTGAGTTCTACTCTATGGTAGTCTCTTTTGGTATATTTTTTGACATGTTACACTTACAACTAATATACAATTTGTTTTTATAGTATTGTATCTTGTAACTTGTTTGGGGTTTACCTATATCGGTTTCAATTTTGTCTCATGGTATTTATTATATGATTAACATTTTGTTTTGGCATATCTCTTCCTGTTTCTGGTCTCTGTTGGAATCTTGATATGTTTCGTCCCTTCTTCAAATATCACATTAGTAGTTTCCTTATTAAAATGGTTTCATGACAGATTATTTCCTTTTTTATGGTCCTTCCCTTTTTTGTACTGCATCCCCAATCTACTGGGTATACTGCTGGTTTAACTGGTTTTTTCATAGTAGGTTATTTTAATTAATGGTTTTCTTTATTATCTTCCATTTTTATTAACATTTTATAGACTTAATTATACAGTTTCTAGTGTAATCCTTAAACAATTTATTCTTCTCACTCACTATGGAACTTTCTCTTTTATTCATGTAACATTAATTCAAATGTTTAGTGTGATAATTTTGTTATGTTACATATGCTCTCCTGTAAAAGTGATTAGTTCAGATCATACTCTGTATGGATGAAATAATTACTACTAATTCTTTTGTATTTACATTTTCTCCGTGATTACATGTTTTCACTTTATATACCTTCTTTTTCCACCATTGCTTCCTCTCAGCTGATGTGTATCTCCTTCATTAGTTTCTTTTTTCATTGATAAGTGATCTTCAATCTTGTGTATAACATTATCATTTTATATTCCCTCTTATTTGGTGCTTCCTCACCAGTATGTTTACTCCCTAACATTCCCTAACAAATTAATTGGAACAGTTCAGAGTGGCACTTTTGGCTTCAATCCCTGCTGTCCAATATTTCAATTGAGTCCAGAGGTATTATCATCTCTGCTCAACACATAAGACTGATGGCATTTTCTACATCCAGTCATAAAAATAAATAAACAGTAAAAGTAGTCATTTTTGACTAAAATAAACATCTTTAGATTCTTCACTTCATAATACGTTATATTAATTAATACTTTTATACACTTGACTCTTCTTCTCTCTTAAAGCTTATTCCATATTAGGTGGTTTAGGTATGTGGTATCATATACATTTCATCATGTTTACATAGTAAGTAGTATTTATATTTACTCTTTCTACCATCTGGTATCCATTGAGTTACTTTTATTGCTCATGGTATAACATGAATTAATTCTTTATCACTTTCACTATAACAGTGGTTGTTGTAACAGCATTATCATTATTAGTATCAGGTTTTTGTTTTTTGGTTTCTGGTCTCACTATTTGGTCTTTAGTGAGCTGGTCCTTCTTCATTGTTCCATTTTTATTAAATTATTTTCTTTGTGAGTTTGGTTAATTTGTTCGATTAAGTCATATGACATTCTGGTTTCCTTTCTCCCTTAGAATTTTGTATCTCTTTCTTACAAAATCTTTTTTCATATTTCAGAGTTATTTCTCATCATTTGTATGAGTAATGATGTGAGTTTACTGTCTTTTAATTTTAGACATTTTTATTCAACTACATTCTTTCTTGTTCATAGTTGTTTTTCAAATATTTTGGTATAAGTTGTACTTATTATTGTTTTGAATTTTGAAATTATTATTCCTCAAAATTCTTTTTGCATTCATAATAGCCTTTGAATGTTTGTGTAAGTGGTACTTACTAATTATTTTGAATTTGGACAATTATTATCTGCATCCAAATTCTTTTTACTTGCATAATAGTCTTTGAATATTTGTGTAGCTTGTACTTACTATTGCTTTTGAATTTTGAAGCTTATTATGTTCAAAATTCCTTTTATTTATTCACAATAATCTTTTAAATGTTTTGTGTAAGTTGTGCTTACTGATTTTTGAATTTTTGTAATTATTTATTTATCAAAATTCTTTTTGTATCATTCACAATTGTTCGAATATTTGGTGTAAGTTGTACTTACGATATTTTTGAATTTTGTAGTTATCTATTTAGCAAAATTCTTTTTTTTTTTTTTTTGTTCACAATATTCTTTCAGATATCTAGCGTAAGTTGTACTTACGGATTTTTGAATTTTGTAATTATATTCTTATCAAAATTCTTTTTTCATCATTCACAATTGTTCGAATATTTGGTGTAAGTTGTACTTACTATATTTTTGAATTTGGTAATTTTTTATTCTTACCAAAATTCTTATTTTGTTCACAATATTCTTTCAGATATTTAGTGTAAGTTGTGCTTACTAATTTTTGAATTTTGTTATTTTTATCAAAATTCACAATTTCTTCATAATAGTTTTAACTCACAATTATGAGTCCTCCAAATATTTTTTAATAGACAACTGATTATAAGTTCCTTTTACTTTATTCGAAATGATATCCTTTAGTACATATGTATTATTATTATTGTTTTTAATAATCAGGTATGGGCCGGTATACAGCAGTAATAACTTTTTGGTAATGCCTTCCAAAGTACTGGGTAATTCCCTGTTTTTTAGCAGTACCTTTTCTCCGACTTCATATCTTATTATCTTCTTAACAGCCTTTTGATATTTGTTCTTGCGCCTTTCCTGGTCTTCAGCCAATTTATTGTAGAATCTAATTCGATTGAATTTGTATTCTTGACTCCTGGGGAACTCTATTATGTCTTGTATTTCTCTCGGAGGTGGTCTTTCAAACATTGCCGTGTATGGCGTGGTACCAATAGCGGTGTGATATGACAAATTAAGGAATTCTTCAGTCGCTAATAAATATTCTTGCCACTTCTTTTGTTGATTATAGCAATAAGTCCTTAATATTCTTCCGACCTCTCGCAGTACCCTCTCCGCTGGATTGCTGCTGGGGTGGTAGACAGACGTCTTGTATGTCTTAATGCCCAATGTATTCAGAGTGTTTCTCCACCGCCAACCCTTAAATTGCGTTCCATGGTCGGTGATTATGGATGTCGGGCTTCCTACCTCTGGAATGTAATGATTTGTTATTATTTCTAGAGTCTTCAGAGTGGTGGCTCTGTTCACAGGGTATAGTTTTGTAAATTTTGTAAAATGATCCATCATAATAACAATATACTTGTATCGATGGCGTCCGCCACTGCGGGGAAATGGACCACATATGTCCAGAAAGACCTTTTCCAGTTTGGCTTGTGAGGTAATTGGTATCATCATACCTTCCTTTCTCTCATTGTTGGTTTTCACCAATTGACATATCATACAGGTTTTAAGGTAGTTTCTAGTTTTTCTATTGATGCTTTTGATGTGACAATTCTCTTCTATTGCCTTGATCACCTTCATGGCTCCCATGTGACCGTATCGTAGGTGATAGTCCAGGATGATATCCTTTTCGATTGTAGTAGGGATCATGATCTTCCAAACGTCTTCGTCAAGGGATGTCTTGATGAATAAAATCCCATTATGTATACAATAAAATTTGTTTATTGTGTCATCTTGGTTGGAGAGACGAAGTTTAATAGAGTTTAACTTCGGATCGGACTGCTGGTGTTTGCTGATGTCCTGCACTATCTTCTCTAAATCAGATCTGTCCTTAATGATGTTATAGATTTTCAAAATGCTCTCCTTTTCGCCTTCGAATGTTTGTTCTTCTAGATTCACTCTTGACAATACGTCGGCTACTACATTTTTACTTCCAGGAACATACTCCCACTGTATATCGTATTCCTGTAGGGCGAGTACCCATCTGGTCAATCTACCATGGCTTAATTTGCATCTTCTTAGAAATGATATTGACTTGTGATCTGTTCGGACGGTCACTGGATATCCGAGGATATACGTCCGAAACTTCCCGCAGGCAAAGACTACACTTAGCAGTTCTTTCTCCGTCACATTATAGTTCTTCTCACACTGGTTAAGGGTTCTGCTAGCAAAGCTCACTACTAGATGGTTTCCACTTTCATCTTCTTGGTACAGTGTTGAACCCAAGCTAATGTTACTAGCGTCACAGTTTAGAAAGAAGGGTCGGTTAAAATCTGGATGGTTGAGCATTACTGCATCTAAGAATTTCTCTTTAATTGATTTGAAGGTCTCGTCTTGTTCTTGACCCCATCGCCATTTATTCTTGGACGATAACTGGTACTGAAACTGGGCTGTTAGTTCGGAATAATTATTCTGGAACTTCCTATAATAGTTACATAGGCCCAAAAATGATTGTAGTTGCCTTCTGTTTTTTGGTGTAGGGAATCGTTGTATGGCGTCTACCTTTTCTGTTGATGGTGTTATTCCTTGACTGTTTAGCTGGAAACCCAGGAATTGAACTTCTTTAGCTATAAGCTTGGACTTGTCCAGTTTAAGGGTGACATTATTCTCAGCAAGCTTCTTCAAAACATACTCCACACGATAACAGTGTTCCTCCCAGCTGGTTGATGTTATTAGGAGATCATCAACATAGACAGTTGTGAATTGGAGCGCTTCTGGTCCTAGTATATGATCCATACAGGCGACAAAAACAGCTACTGAATTAACCAACCCGAAGGGCAATCTCTTAAACTGATAATTGCGCCCTTCGAAGATGAACGCCATGTATTGCCGGCTTGCTGGGTGCAACTCCACTTGCCAATAGCCGCATACCGTATCCCAAGTGGTAATGAATCGTGTTCCGTGGAACCTCTTCAAAATTTCGTCAATTTCGCCAGGTGAGGTACGATCGTTTATTATCATCTTATTTATCTCCCGAGCGTCAAGGCAAAGTCTTACCTTCCCATTTTTCTTTTGTATGGCCACAATTGGGCTAGTGTATGGCGATTGACTGCTCTCGATGATATCTCTACGGATCATATTCTGGATCTCTGATCGTACGGCTTCTTTCAAAGATTGTGCTATTGGGTATGACTTTCGGTTGAATTCTACCGGCTCTCTGAATCGTATTGAGCATTGGTAGTTCCGGATCTTTCCAGGTTCGTCAGAAAATACAGCTCGATATTTCTCATATATTTCTACCAATTGATTCCGCTGGTCTTCCGTTAGTTGCTCGTTAGTATTGTGGCACTGGAAGTTACGTATCTCTTGGATCTTTTGTTTCCATAGGTCTTCCTCCGAATCCTGATGTACTGGCTTGTTGTTTGTTGAGTGGTTGGATAAGTAATTCACCTTATTTTGGTGGTCGAGAAGTCGTTTGGAGTCTAAAGTCTTGTTATCAGTTAAATTGGCTATCCAGGTTGAACCTTCAGCAAAGAGTGATACCCTTCCTCGGCACAAGTCGATAATTGCTGAGTTTCGGCGCAATATGTCGCATCCTATCATGATGTTGAAAGGTAATCCGGCTGCAACAAGAAATATCATATCCACACTAATGCCCTGACTTTTGACATTGAGGGATACCTGCTTTCTTATGGTCTTGTTCTGTCGGCCGGTAGCTCCTACAAGTACAATGTTATTAATAGGTAGTACCGGTAAGTTTTTATGGCATTCCTGCTGTATCCGGTCCAATTCATTTCGATTTATTATGGAGACATTGGCTCCAGTGTCTATCATTATAGGAACAGAAATACCTTCAATTTCTGCGATTATGTATATTATTTCATTATCATTATTTTTAATATTAAGCTCACTTTCTTCTAATAGGTCCTTACGGATATCCTTTAAATAATTGCTGTATATTATGGTAAAATTTTTTCTGTTTTTCTTCACATTCATACCTACTTGATTAAACCCAGCAGATTGGAGCAGTAAAGGGTCATTAGATTTTATTACTGCCTCCGTTCGTTTAAATGTTCCGCTTCATTACGGATCAGGCCGTTGGAAGCGTCAGCTTGAAGTCCTGAGGCTGTTTCGTTTGGTTCTGCTCGATCGTCTGGTTGGGCTTCTGCTACAGGTAGTCTGCGCTGATTATCCAAGCTGGAACTACGTCTGGGCTCGTACTCTCTGTACCGATTACTTCCCTGGCTCCCTTGGAAAGTCTCGTACTCGTAGTATCGGCTCCTTCTTTGAGGCTGGTACCTCCTGTGTCCACTGCCTTCTGCTCGGATGTAATTAACATTAGGTCGATATGCCCTGTAATTGTGGTTACCTCCATTTGGGTAATTTCGGTTATAATTACCATGATAATTATTATTATTAGAAAGGTTGGGGTTCCTCTGACCATTTTGAACATAGTTACTATTATGATTATAATAACCGTTGTTATTTTGGGGACGGCTATTATTATTATTATTATGATTGTTGTGGTTGTTGTTACTATTATTTATGCGACGAATATTACTATTATTATTATTGTTGTTAAAACGGGGCAAATTATTGTTATTTCTGGGGTTATAATTATACTCGGCATTATTCCGATTTGTGGGATTATAATTATTATTATTACCCACATTCTGCCGATTATTATTACTATTCAAATTATTGTTGTTATTCCTTGGTTCCGGCTTTTCATACCTCCTGCGACTTTGACGGTAATAGTCTTCGTGCTCGTACATCTCTAAAAGCTCGGTCATGGCTTGCACCGTCTTTATTTGACTATTTCGTCTGGCTCTGATAATATCCTCCTCGTAGTGGTATGAGAGTTTGCTGACCAGGCATTCTTCCGGTATTCGGGGCTCTAGATGTTTGGCCACGCACACCTTTCCTAAAAAGTACGCCGTTAAAGTTTGGTTTCCATATGGGTTGTACTTCCCATGGCATATCCCGTCTCTGGCGATATTTTGCGTTGATTCCGACCAATATTTGGCTTTGAATAGCCTTCTGAATTGTTGATAGTCGGTCACCTCGTCTCTTATTGCCATCCACCAATTGTCTGCGATTTCCTTGAGTGATTCGTCCAGCACCTCTTTGTTCTCCCTCCAGCGATTACCTCTGTGTTTGGCAAAGTATTCCTCGATTCTTGCTAGGAATTCCATGGGTTTATTTTTATAAAACCTGAAGTTAATCCCTTCACGATTTTCACTGTTGGGACAACTGGTAATGGTTGTCGGTCGACTATGGAATAGGTCTATATCGGTCTGGTTCTGTCGTACCTGACTGTTGATATTGGTCACAGCAGCTTCTATGCCGTCACATTTTTCTGTGAATCGGTCCTGCACTCGCTCCCAGTCTTCTCGTGTTTCCTTTAGTTTTTCCTCCAATGTCTTCCTAGTCGTTTCTTCAATGGTGTTAACCTTCGTATTTATTTCTGTCCTGATACTCCGTACTTCTTGTTCGGTTTGACTCCATTTTTCGTCAGCTCTGGCAACCCTTTGTTCGATTACCGTTATTTCCTCTTCTACTTTCTTGCTGATTGTCTCATTGTTTTCAGCTATCTTCTGGCTCAATTCTTCCTTCAATATTTCCATTCTTCCGTCTAACCGGTTCATGTTCTCTTGGTTCGTCTCCTTCAATTCTTCTCTCAATTGCTGACTATTACTTTCCATTTTCTGATTTGTTTCTTCCATCCTCCTGTTAGTTTCTTCCAGTTTTTGGCTTATCTGGGTTAATTCCTCTTTCGACTGTTTATTGTCAGTCTTTATTTCCTCCATTTTCTCCTCAATTTTCTGAATATTTTCTTCCATCTTCTCTTCTATCTTCTTGCTAGTATCTCCAATTTTATTACTTAATTCCTCTTTCAATTGTTGGTTATCATTTTCCAGCTTCTTACTATTTTCTTCCATCTTCTCCTCCATCTTCTTACTATTCTCTTCCATTTTATTACCCAACTCTTCCTTTGTCGTTTTAAATTCTCGGAGTAACATCTCCATCATTTGATCAAGTTTTGTATTTTCCTTTGCGGTGGATTCCTCCGGCTGTTCCTTCTGTGGTGCAGGCTTATTTGGTTCTGCTGGCGGTAACATTAACTCCACATCTTCCACTGGTGTCGCTTCTTTATCCTCCATGTCTATCTCCTGTTCGGCCTCCATAGCCCTTTTTCTTGATGTAGCTCTCCTGTGCATCTCGCTCCCTCTTCTGACCTGTTGATCGTTGCCAAGCTAAAAATAGGAAATTGGACAATCGTCCTTATTTTACAACACTATTACTTCCTATTTAAAGCCCCTTAAGTTGGACGCCAATTTGTAATATAATTTTTACAAATATTACAAATTTTTTAAAAATAAAAATTATGAACGTTTGTTTTAATAATGGAATTGTGTAGAGAGATATATTGTGTGTGTCTCTTTGGTGCTAACAAGGGTATTGTGCTCTTCCTTTAGCCCCACTAGTTGGGCAAGTCAATTCGTAATATAAATAAAATATTACAAATATAAATAAAAATTAAATTGGATTGATATTGTGTTGATATTTGTTGATACGTATTGATATTTTGTTTATCACTGGGTTAGTCTGACTCCTTAAAGTCCCATTGTTAGGCTAGTCAAATTGTAATATAATTTCAAGTGTAATAATAAACAAAATATAAAGATATTGATGATAAGAAAATGTTATAACTAGGTGTGTTTGATTGATAAATAATAAATACATCAAACTTTAAAAATTTTGCAAATATTTTTTCTTGTGCTTGTATCGAATTTGACTGAATAACTTAATTTAATTAATTGATAATTAATTAATTATTTGAGTTTGTAAATTACTCCTATATCTATTCTCTCAATGTGAATTATGTTTTTGCTTAATAAAAAATAATAATAACATTAATAGTAGAAATAAAAACAATGCTGGTAACTGAATACTGATTTGCGTTTATTCATTCAAAATTGTGCGCCAGTCAAACTGCGCATGTCCCAGGCACTGGCTAATATTCGCCACAGTCGGCAGTGAGAAAGATTAACAAATATATTTTTTACAAGTTAAATTTATGGTTCTTTTAACGAGTCGAAATGGTCAGAGGGCAAGGAACAAGATACATTTAACAGGTATTCTTAAACTAAATGTTAACATCTGAAATAGAACAGAATTATTATTACAATTGTCAATTAGAAAGAAATTATTTAAAATTCGAACCAAGTCGAAGAAATGACGTCACTCTGCTCCAGGTAGCACTGCACCGTCTATGTGAGAAATTCAGCAATGGCCGCCGTCTGCTTGATTTTGTCTGCTATGACGCCGTTGGAATTGACGATCTTCTCCCACAGAAATAAAACGATGTTCCCTTTTTCTGCGAAGCAGTGTTGTTCCAAAATATAGTGTTGAATGTCCCCTCGTCGTCTGCGATGTCGAATTCTGGATGGATCTCTTGTGTAGTGTGATGTTCAAATATGTGTGTTGGTTCTTTGTGAATTCGTTCCAAAATTTGTTCAAAAATGGCTGTCGATTTCTGGCGTTAAGTTTTATGGTGTTATTCTGTGTTTTTTTTGGAAATTTGTGAAGTGTTAGACATAGATAGATAATATTATTTCACTCGTTAGTTCATCTCCGTTACACGCCACATAACCACACTTGGTTTTAATATAAATTATTTGGTTTTCAAAACTCCACTAATACATTTTTCAACTGTTCAGCTTTGCGATTAACAATAGACTAAACGACGCAACGTCGTCGTTTTAGGGCAATTTGTGGTATGTCTTTTTCCTCTTCATATTGTTTAATTATAAAATATCTGTCTAAGACTTGTTTCACTATCTAACTATACATAACAAGTTTTCTTATTTTTTACTGTATTTCCAATATTTCTTAATTTTACATGAATCTAACTATTCAGTAATATTGATTATTTAATTTTACATCTTTTGATATATAGCTGGGTTTGTTTCAAACTCATTTAAGCCCAAAAATTACAATTTTGCATAATAATTGCATGTCCCATATTTTGTACAAATTCAGTGTTTTAAAGGTTTTTATTTGTTTTTTCGGTATAATATTTCCATGGAATACACCTAATAACTCCGTAATTACTTTGTTGTTAATAATTTGGTTATTAAAACATTTCAATATTGATTAATTTGCTGTTTAGTCTGATTTGATTACTATCATAAGCCTATTTTTGACTGTTTCCAAAAGAAGTTAGTTTTCTTTCTTTTGTCATTCTATTTGCTATTAACTGTATCTGTATTAATTATATTTTCAATTTCTGTATTGTATGTATTGAATTCTATTCCTATTACATAGATTAATTCTTTGATAGATAGTTTTTTTTTTTTGGTTTATAGGCCATTCTGTGTTTACAAACATAGTGTCTTGGTGGGTCTGTTTGTACATTATACATGGTTTACTGATTTGAATAAAATTATTACATTTTTATGCCCTACTTGCCTCTCTGACTTACACAATGGAAAATTAAATGACATGATTTTAATTACAATAGAATATCTTGTATCTACTAAACTTTCTTTATACTAATAACATCATTGAACCATAACATGAACATCTTATGCCTAATTTTAACAAAAACATCTTATTATCAACTATTTTCCATATATCACCTAATTTTAACAAAAACATCTTATTCCTATTATTTTTTCCTGTATCATCAAATGATAACAACATAGCTTATCCTAGACATAATTTAATTAGAAAACATAAAAAACTCCTATTACTAGTAACACTGTCAGTCACTAACTGTCTTGTGTATGTATTATTCTTATGAAAACACTTTAACTGTGATAAAAAAAAAAACCTCGTGTATCTATTTACACCTTACATCTAAAATATTATTTAATTAATAATAAATAATAAATATCTTAATATTAGGCATACCTTCAGTTATGAACCGTCCTTTGGTATTTTTGTCCTCACCATTTATTTAGTTATAATTAAAGAAAACATTTTATATGTAATAGTCCTTATATCTAATTTAAAACTCTTATTACTAGTAATGTTGTCAGTCCTTAGACCGTCTTTCATTTCAATGGTTTTATTATTATTATTCTACACTCATGGTAGTCTTTTTATAATACTTAAACCTCATTGAAGATTTTTTCATAGATTTTTTAACTATGTTTCTCACTGTACACTCTGTAGTTCCTTAATTTTGTTATCTCACTTCACTTTATTGTATTCTACACTCTGGTAGTCTTTTTAGTGAGTTCTACTCTATGGTAGTCTCTTTTGGTATATTTTTTGACATGTTACACTTACAACTAATATACAATTTGTTTTTATAGTATTGTATCTTGTAACTTGTTTGGGGTTTACCTATATCGGTTTCAATTTTGTCTCATGGTATTTATTATATGATTAACATTTTGTTTTGGCATATCTCTTCCTGTTTCTGGTCTCTGTTGGAATCTTGATATGTTTCGTCCCTTCTTCAAATATCACATTAGTAGTTTCCTTATTAAAATGGTTTCATGACAGATTATTTCCTTTTTTATGGTCCTTCCCTTTTTTGTACTGCATCCCCAATCTACTGGGTATACTGCTGGTTTAACTGGTTTTTTCATAGTAGGTTATTTTAATTAATGGTTTTCTTTATTATCTTCCATTTTTATTAACATTTTATAGACTTAATTATACAGTTTCTAGTGTAATCCTTAAACAATTTATTCTTCTCACTCACTATGGAACTTTCTCTTTTATTCATGTAACATTAATTCAAATGTTTAGTGTGATAATTTTGTTATGTTACAATATTAACAGCCTAGTCACTGGTGCAGAATATTTTATGTGAGGCATTCATCATACCTTGCATGCAGTATAATAAATATTTAGATAAGATACAATTACCACTTACAGTATAAGTTTCTCTCGTAGAGATGAGTCACTGTAGTGTCACGTTGATACAATCCAGTTAAAAATATGTTAACACTTATAACACTTATACAGGTTACAGTCTAATTATACTACGCTGTGCGATGATAACTTAGAAATTTAACACCAAAAATAACCACAAAAATTAATTACCACCAAAACCACAGACTCAAACTAACTTTAATCATTACTAAGTAGTGAACAGAAAAACTTAACAATGAAATCCTTGTGAGACACTACATATTATTTTGAATTTAAAATATTATCTATTACTGGGTTTTAGTCTACTGATTATGTAAAGGTAAAATAACCAACCAAGTGAAATGCTATACAACAAGAGAAGAAAAATTATTAATAAAGAACCTGGAAAAAATACGAAGGTCAGTCAACTAAAAACTGGAATTTGTTGTAAACAAATTTATTAATTTATTTATTTACAAACTATACACACATCATTTTTCCACATAGTTTTCCAGTTTCCCTACCCACAAACCTCCCCTACACACACACACACACACACACACACACACACACACACACACACACACACACACACTTTCCAGCAAATTGGCAGTTTCTTTATCCTTTTGTCAGAAATGTTTTGGAACATGTCAGAAGCCAATTGTGCACAAATTCTTCCAACTCTTTTCTATCAGAAAATTGGTATGTCCCTAATGCTTCCTTCAGAAGTCCAAACAAACAGTAGTTGCTTGGAGACAAATCAGGAATGTTCAACAGTGGCCCACAGGATTTGATGCAATTTCTCTTGAATTATTATGACAGCAGTATGGGGTGTAGTGTTATCATGTAAAAGCAATACGCTCTGGATCAGGACATCATATCGTTTGGACTGATATATTGTTTTCACTTTGGCTTATAGTTTGCAAAAGTATGCCTCATTAATTGTTCTTTAATCGAGAAGATAATCTATATAACCAACTCATCTGTAGTCCTGGCAAGAACCTTGCATGCTGATAATCTTATTTTTGCCTTTATGGGAGTGGTTTCATTTAGTGAACACCATTCCATACTTGGCTGCTTCATTTCAGGGGTGTAATGGTGTATTCAAGTCACATCACAAGTATGAATGTGCTTCAAAAATGCATCCTCTTCAGCTTCATATCAAGCCAAAAGTCTGACAAATTTTAGGTCACTCAGTTTTTTGAACGCCATTCAAAATGTGGGGAACCTATCATGCAGAAATTTTCTGATACTTCAATCATCTTTACTAATGGGTTGTACACTGCCATAGCTTATACTAATTTGATTTACTGTTATGCGTTGGTCACCTTAAATGATGTTGAGGACTTCATTAACTTTTACAAGCGTTACGCTGTTTTTTGGTTGATGCGGATGAGTCACATTTTACGCAAAATTTTGAAACCAGAAAAGGACTTGTGCCGTCCTTGTGCTGCACTTGTGTTTTTGATAACATCTCATCATCAAACTGTGAGTGCAATCTTCACAAAATTTCACTTGATTTAACATTTTCATTTGTTACAAATTTAATTATAATGCGTTCTGAAATTGCAGTAGTCACTCCCTGCTCACTTGTCTTTTAACAACTAACAGAATGTTAGCATGGGATAGTGAAACGCAACAATAGGTTTAGGACACGCACACTGCTCGTGTCTGTGTAATCGAGAGAGAGAGAGAGAGAGAGAGAGAGAGAGAGAGAGAGAGAGAGAGAGAGAGAGAGGGAGAGGGAGAGGGAGAGGGGGAGGGAGGGAGGGAGGGAGGGAGGGAGGGAGGGAGGGGAGGGAGGGAGGGAGGGAGGGAGGGAGAGAGGGAGGGAGAGAGAGAGAGAGAGAGAGAGAGAGAGAGAGAGAGAGAGAGAGAGAGAGAGAGAGAGAGAGAGAGAGTCTAGAATGTTTCCGTGAGTTACAATGCAGTATATAATTTGAGACTACACTAAAATATTCTGCTAAGAAAATAACAGGCAAACAGAAAACAATTAAGAGATTCTGTATGTACTTATTAACTCATATTTACCAGTAGTTTTGGGTGGTGTTTTACTTTTTTACTTTTTTTACTTTTTTACTTTTGAACTTTCGATCAAGTACTGTGTTTAAATTTTAATATAATATTTCTATTGTAAAT
The DNA here is from genome assembly GCA_034769895.1 of Magicicada septendecula. NCBI lineage: Eukaryota > Metazoa > Arthropoda > Insecta > Hemiptera > Cicadidae > Magicicada > Magicicada septendecula. The sequence goes on along the minus strand of CM068371.1, from coordinate 60,850,592 downwards.
ATAGAAAATAATTTTTTTATGAATATTACATACAAGACAGGATTTGTTATTGTAGAAAAAATACAATTTTCATATTACCGACATAATTTTGCACATGAATATAAATTGTAAATACATTTTCGTTTATAATCGTCAAGATAGCAACAACATACTTCTTATTTTATTATAAAATCTTTATTAAGCACTTCCGATTCTGCGTTTGCTTTAGAAATACCTAAAGTACTCATATTTATCATAATTATGGGTTGTTTTGACTCATTTTTCTCACAATTTCATGGAGGTTTCAAAAATTATAGTTTAGTTTGGATTATAAGCTAAATAAAAATGTTATAGTTCTGAATTGGACTGTATACTTATACCTGAACCGTCCAGGTCATGCCTGGGTGGGCCAGGCCAGTCGTAAGTGAATGTTGGGAGAGTAAGGGTCTTCTAATCCCTTAGGTGCCATCTGGTTTGGAACACCCTATAAATGTCCATAAATTTCCTACCTATCTGCAACTCATTAAAACTGCCAAAACAGACGCAACACTACATAACTGCATTTCCTTAATGTTCCTAATTAGGACTGACATTTGTGACATATTTTGTTTCCAACATCAAAACCAACTGTTTCTGCCAATCAAGATCTTACTGTATACAATTTTTAACAAAATCAGTTTATTTTAATCTCAGAAAAAGCTAAATCCTAAAAAGTCTTACATTTTTCTACGTAAAAATTGCCACAAATACACCTATATTGTAACGTGTCAATTTTGGGTCATTTTATTTTTCTTTCAGGATGGGGTATTTACATTTTTATTTATTTAGTTTTGGTGCGGGATTTCAGAAAATTATTGTGCAACGTGACTTTCATTAAAACAGAACACACGGCATAGGGAACTGTGTTTGGAACAAGCGAGACGCAGTTGCTGTTGAGTAATTCGGCTAAAGAATTTGCAACACCCCGAATTCTAAGAAATCTGTACATGTATGTCGACGCACGAGCGCAACTATACAAGCACACGCTCGAAGGGACGCGCTCAACTAAAAACCCAAGATGGCTAGAGTGCAAAATTATTCATCGTCTCTTCACAGATCCTCAGGAAGTGCTGCGAAGGACCGCCCACTTTAGTGACATCAGTATGGCCGATGCAAATCTCGTCCTCGGCTACCACATATATACCAGCTCTATTCCCTGCATAAAGTGGTTACCCCGCAACAATTAAGCATGAACGGCGACTAAAACCTGGTGGCCGTGACTGCGCATTTCCCGCGACTCAAAGAAGCACGCTGGGCAGTTCCACTATCGAAGCCGGCCGGCTCGGAGCGAAGTAGGCTCCATACAAAAGTTTTTTATTATTTTACTAGTCAAAAGTTAAATATCAGTGGAAAAACGTTTATGACCGCATTCAATCCAATCGGCAGAAACAATTCGAGTATATTTTTCGGACATCCAGCACTTAAACATTTATGAAAACGATGACTGTGCGCGAAGACCGCGTGGCCACCGTGGGGGGAAATGTATCATCATTAAAATGTTAAGGGTATTATAAATTTTGTGTGTGTGTGTAAAATATGCAGGCTGGGCTCTGTATGTATGGCCATATAGGTATAAGGTAAGCTAGAATGTAAGTTAGAGTAAGAACGCCGAGTACGTAACCAAACAATAGATTTTTTCTCACAGAATTATTTCAGATGCCGTAGAATGTAAAGAAATGTCGAATGAGTCAAAATTAAAGTGAAAAGTAATTCTCTTCTCAAACATGTGTTATGTAAATTATTTACGCAACCTTAAAGATTGTGCTTGTATCCGAACGTACGTATGACGCAACCCTGAAGCCGAGGTTGATGAGTGTTGGTAAGTATAAGTTTCTTCACTCTTATTTTGCATTTTTAATATATTATTTATTAAAAATAATAACAATGGCGCCCGAACAGGGACAAATTTAATAATATAAATTCCATACCTACAAATAGGATACAAGCGTAATTTAGAGGTTGAGTGAAAATACGCAAAAGGTACTTATGTAAAGTTACGCAAAATAAGTAAAGAATATTTGTTCACATAAGAAACAGAGTAAATATTTAAAAAATATAATAATGGAAAATACAGAGAACGGAGTCGATTTGTCCGACTCGACTGTGATAAGCGAAACAGCTGAATTTGACGAATCAGCTGTGATGAGTAGTCTTGAAATACATTCAACACCGAGTGTAGGTCAAGACGACAAAACTATGAATGCAAGTAACACAAATAATACAGATGATTCGGGGATCCAAACGACCCCAAAATCAAATAGAGAAAATAAAAATAATGACAATGGAGTCAGCTTCACTGACGATAAAATAGAAAATCTAGCGACACCTGTCCAAAGTAAACAAGAGATAGATAAAGATGACAAAATTATGAATATGTTGCAATTAATTTTGGAGCAACAAAGTATTAAATTTGAAATACAAAATCATAATTTTAATGAGTTAAAAAATGAAATACAAGAAATGAATAAATGTGTAGAAAGTACTGATAAAACGATAAGAACTAATTTGAATAAGTTAGAACAGAGTGTGGAGCGAATGGGAGTACATGTGATGAATCTAGAGAAAAATAAAACAAATGGAAATTGTAATGACAAATGTAAAAATATGATACCAGAGAAAGAGTTAATAAATGATAACAATAATGTTGAAAATAATGAGAATAATAGTAATGTATTTGAAGAATTAGTATCGGAGACTGATACGGTAAAAATAAAGAATGAGAGTACTGATGAGTTGGGGGAAGGTAGTGATTATGAGATGTTAATGTGTGTTAGTGAGTTAGAGAGAGAGAGGAAAAATAATGTTGTGGTAGAATGGGGACAGAGAGTAAATTTTCCCTTTATTATTTATGATGTTTATGATGATGATTTAATGTGGTCACAAGTGTTGTTGAAGGGCAAGAGTCCCGTAGTAATAGATGAATTGAGGTGTTTATTTTTGTTGTGTAATGTTGTACCCTCTGACGGTAATAATGATGTTGAAAGTGTGATGTGGTATGGTGATGAAAGAGATTTAAGCAGAGAATTGTGTGTGGAGAAAGTAACAGAGTTATATAACTTAAATAGAAAGTATGATGAATGGAAGGAAAGTTTAAAAGTATATTTGAGTAACAATGATTATAATGATTTGGTAAAAATAATTAACCCGATAGTGAATGAATTTAATGACGGAGACTTAACAAAAATACCTAATGTACACCGGTTTAATGAGTATTTAAATAAGCTGAATGAATTTAGTTTGTATGGTTACAACATACAAAACAGTCATTTGTGTGGTAGTGAAATTGAACAATGTTATATAAAAACCAGTGTAAACATTATGTTTTATGGGTTTTTGACATGGCAAATTTGGACAATGAAGTGTGGGAAACTGACCAGTTAATAACAAGAGTTTGTAAATAAAATATAGTGAATTTATTTGTGTGCATTGTGGAATGTTAAGTAAATGATGTGTGTATGTAAGATGATTGTTGTAATAATAATAATAATATTTTGCAATTTAAATAAATAAATACCAGAATTAATTTTGAAAACAGTCATTGATTAATTGTAATTGTGTCGATAACTATATAATTTATATTTTTGGTAATAAATTTAATAAAAACCATTTGATACATGTTAAATATTTTGATTGATTATTTGAATGTTAATTAATTAAATTTTTTTGATGAATATAAAATATTCTACGAGATGGAAATTTGGTGATTAAAGGATAAATTATTTGATGTAAACTAATATTTTCGTGAAATGTTTCAGAGGTGAGGTGAAATTATTGTGGTATGGGGATTATGTTTTGTATATATCATGTTAACTGAACTGTAAGTATAAAAAATTGTATAATCATGTATAACAAAAATGTTTACAGGTAACTAAGGTTTTAATTCAGTAATAAGATGGTTTTTGAGATAATTGTGTTCATTAAAATGATAATTAAAAAATTTTTTAAATAATAACTGAAAGACAATGGAATTTATAATAAATCTTGATAATAAATTTTGAAAATTTTAAGGAAGATAATTGTTGAAAATTATGAATGGTGTAAGTGAGTTAAAGGATTAGCGATGAATGAAGGTATCATACTATAATGTTGTATATTTGATGTCTTAGTTAGTTATTAAGTTGCTATTGCGGGGGTGGCCTGTGCTCCCGTAGATAGCGAAATGCGTTGGGGGTAACAGAGAGTGTTACCTCCATCGGAGGCCAAAATGGCGAAAATGTGCGACACACCTTCTTTTTCGTGTAAATTAAAATTTACACACTGCTAAACGACCGTGTCGCACATAGTAATGATGAATGTAACAGGCAGTGAAATGCAAGTTAGATTTCCCCGACTTTTCAGGCGATTACTGCCTTACCAGCACTAATCGTGGATTTGGCTAGCGGCCAGCTATGGTCATATCAAGTCCCTTGACCATAGCTGACTTGAAATTGGTATATATTAGAAATTCAATGGGGGTGACAATTAGGGGAAATCTCCCGGAACTATGAAACAGCGGCTGCCACACTGCCCGCTTGGGGGTAGCAAAGACAGGTGGTAGACCCGCATTAAGGGTATGTAATTATATAACAAGAATATGTTGATATTCGATAATGTTCAAATGTAATAGCGGAAGCAAAGACATGGAGAGGTAAAACCTGCTCCAAAATATTCAGTCTTTGTCGAAGCGAAAAGGGCGATACAGTCCTCCATAATTTGAAATAGTGTGTGTGGCTGGTAGGTGGCTCAGATGAGCTACGAATTTAAATTTTATGACACAAAAAATTTTTTTATTCAAATTTTGATCCAATAAAATTGCTTGTGCTCTGTTAAGTAGCTAGCTGCTCAGACATTTAATATAAGGTGTTCATTACATGCTTTTCAACGTATTATTTTCTTGTTGTACGTTAGATATAGGTGTTGATAAAATATATGTTTTCATTATATGTGTGTACTTTAAACTAAGCCAATAATTGAACTGTCTGGCAGGCAGTCAACAAAATGATCAGAATCAGAAAAAGGGGAAACAATGAGGTGAGAAGTGAGTATAAATAAAAATATATATTTCATGTAATTGTTCAATTGTGAGAGGTATTTTCATTGTGGTAGGAGGATCAGCTGATCAGCAATAATGTGTCACTGGTACAATGGTTTATAAATATTCCAAGTAATTAATGTTCAATGTAGTTTTAATGTATTACAGATGTTTTAAAGTAATGGGAAAAATAATTTGCTAAAATGAGAAATAAGGTAATAATTTGTGAAAGCTAATAAAAGTAGTTTTGGGTGAGAAATATTTGGTGAGACATATAGATCTGTCCAAGTTGAAGTTAGAGTTGAAGTAGTAAAGATCGAAATATTGTTTTGAAATAATGTGATATTGTTTTGGAGTAATGTAACGTTGTAGAATTTTGAGAAGTATTGATGTTGACACAGTAGTTGTGGAGAATTTATGTAGAGTTTTGAGTGATATATTGTTGTTTATAATTAATGATGTTATTTTGTTGTAATGAAGTGAGGTAATGAGATTGAGATTTTTGGGGATGATGATTTTGTAAAGGGGGTGGTGTGATACGGAGTCCGCAACGACAGGCGTTGTGGCGGGAAGGGACCGATTGGCGCCGGAAAGGGTTACCTAGGGGGAGTCCAGGAACCAACATAAGGGAGTGAGCTTTGGGAGGGAAACACACATCCTATGTACAAAGGGTTAGAGAGTATTATTTTTTTATATATAGAGAGAAGGTGGCGATTAGAGTTTAATGATAAGTTGGGTTTAGAGTGTTTTGGGATAGATATTTTGATAGAGTTGGGTGTCATGGGAGTTGAAGTTGTTCGTGGTTAGAGTCAGGGGGAGAAAGTTGATATATGTATACAGAGTAAGCAGTAAATTAAATGAGAATAAATAATTGAAATCACCCACAGTAATAGGGAATGAGATTGTAAAATGAAGAAAGTTATAGTTGAACATATAAAATTGTCATTTTTTAAAACCAGGGACAAAACTTTGAGAGAATTTGATAATGTAAAGACATAAGGTGTTTATTTTGAATGATTTAAATGTCAATTTGCCTATTATTTATATTAATATTTTGTTAATTTTAAATATTCTATTTTATTATGTTTTGTGTTTCCAGTTAGGATATTCCAAATGTTGAATGTATTTTCAGGAAGTATACATAACACATGTAGGTCAAGGGTTTTGGACTTGACCTAGTTTCGATCAGCTGATGAGGTCACACACATACTAAGCTTGTATAATAGGAAGTCAATTTAATTTGTTTATTTAATCAATTTAAACCAATTTTCAAATAATGTCTAAATATAAAGGAAACATGTAAATAAAATTTAAATCTTTTTGAATTTTAAAATTTTTGGAAATTTTAATTCTTGAAAAAAAAAATGATTTTTCGCCTGCCAGTTGATATATATTTTTGAGTAATGATTATTTTATTATGTGTGTATTAACCATGTTTATTTTATTGTATTGCATTGTATTGGTAGACTATAAGTGATTTACGTGTTAGATTAAGGATATGTTTTGATTAGGAGGAATGTCTAAATTAAGTCATGTTAAATAAAACAGAAAAACAAGGAAGAGAATTTTTTTATATACAATATTTTATTTGGAATTCTGAATTTTGTTTCTTAAAGGAAATAATAAATTTTAAAAGAACTTTTTAATTTTACAATGTGTTACGTCAACATGTAATGTGAGTGTGCGTGAGCCCAGTATCTGCTAAAGGCAGCCCAGCTTGCATAAAAGGGGAACCATATCGGTGGAGGATCTGACACAATTTAAGCCAGGGATTGAGGATATTTGGGGGTAGCATGTTAAAAGGCGAGGTGTGCTGTGGTACTTAGCTGTTCGATTTTTCGGTGTTGGGATCTCTTACGGAGAAGTCCAGTGATCTCGTTCAGATGAGTCCATAGTCGCTGAGCCAGGGGGGTCGTGTACCCATGTAGAGTAAGAACAAGAGGGGGTTGTTGGCACCAGTTCCTCACCGGTCCTCTTCGGGGTTTATCGATGAGATTTCTTCTGTTGTGAACAGCAGAATTCTCATCGAGGGGGTATTGTAACGTGTCAATTTTGGGTCATTTTATTTTTCTTTCAGGATGGGGTATTTACATTTTTATTTATTTAGTTTTGGTGCGGGATTTCAGAAAATTATTGTGCAACGTGACTTTCATTAAAACAGAACACACGGCATAGGGAACTGTGTTTGGAACAAGCGAGACGCAGTTGCTGTTGAGTAATTCGGCTAAAGAATTTGCAACACCCCGAATTCTAAGAAATCTGTACATGTGTGTCGACGCACGAGCGCAACTATACAAGCACACGCTCGAAGGGACGCGCTCAACTAAAAACCCAAGATGGCTAGAGTGCAAAATTATTCATCGTCTCTTCACAGATCCTCAGGAAGTGCTGCGAAGGACCGCCCACTTTAGTGACATCAGTATGGCCGATGCAAATCTCGTCCTCGGCTACCACATATATACCAGCTCTATTCCCTGCATAAAGTGGTTACCCCGCAACAATTAAGCATGAACGGCGACTAAAACCTGGTGGCCGTGACTGCGCATTTCCCGCGACTCAAAGAAGCACGCTGGGCAGTTCCACTATCGAAGCCGGCCGGCTCGGAGCGAAGTAGGCTCCATACAAAAGTTTTTTATTATTTTACTAGTCAAAAGTTAAATATCAGTGGAAAAAAGTTTATGACCGCATTCAATCCAATTGGCAGAAACAATTCGAGTATATTTTTCGGACATCCAGCACTTAAACATTTATGAAAACGATGACTGTGCGCGAAGACCGCGTGGCCACCGTGGGGGGAAATGTATCATCATTAAAATGTTAAGGGTATTATAAATTTTGTGTGTGTGTAAAATATGCAGGCTGGGCTCTGTATGTATGGCCATATAGGTATAAGGTAAGCTAGAATGTAAGTTAGAGTAAGAACGCCGAGTATGTAACCAAACAATAGATTTTTTCTCACAGAATTATTTCAGATGCCGTAGAATGTAAAGAAATGTCGAATGAGTCAAAATTAAAGTGAAAAGTAATTCTCTTCTCAAACATGTGTTATGTAAATTATTTACGCAACCTTAAAGATTGTGCTTGTATCCGAACATACGTATGACGCAACCCTGAAGCCGAGGTTGATGAGTGTTGGTAAGTAGAAGTTTCTTCACTCTTATTTTGCATTTTTAATATATTATTTATTAAAAATAATAACAATTTCCCCTTATTTTATCAAAAAAATCATAAATTTTAAATCTCGTAAAGTGATTCAAAACAGTATTTTTTAATCAATTGTTAGTGTATTTACATCTAAAAACAAAAACGTCAGAAAACACACAGCAGGTGATTAGAAAAACGCATTTTCCTTGACTCTCATAAAGTCGCAACGCTTAAATTGGGCTTATTTTAGATCTCTTTGAATGGATTTTCATATATGCCACTTACAAGGCTTTTTTAATCAAAATATTTCAAGCATAACTTTGAAAAGCTCAGTTTTTGCTTAACATGAAAAATCTGTAATTATTTTCTTCCTAGTGTATGCTATATAAGTGGTAACATTTCATCATGAGATAACTGTGAAACCTTTCCAAAAAACTTGGTCGAGTAAGAAAGTGCATCACTAACAGAGGTTTTTAAACTTTTTCTGTTATAGAAGTTATAGCACTCAACAATTCATCTATGATTAATAACAGTACAGATAATTTTGAAAACACAAATGGTTTTTCCAGTTGCCAGTAACAATAATTTGAAAAGCTGTAAGTTTTTTAAGTGGAAATAGTTCTAATTACAACAATAGACATCTGTTGACCCACAGGTGTGTACAGTGATTCAAAAGAGGCCAGGCAAAGTACATATGGTTGTGAATTCTTTGCATTAGTGTCCACGGATTTCTGTAAATAAAAGTGCACAGTTGATGTTACTTTTCTTGCAAATTTAAAATTAGTACTTTTTTATAAGACTGTTTATGACTTTACTGATGTCTTTCTACCCACATTTTGAATTTTGACATTGTCATGCTTAAACAATATTAACAATGTTTAAACGGGTCTTCAAGATTCTGAAAGAGAATTTTTGACATGGGTTGTTGGGTAGGGGTCATTTGCAATCCCCTGTTTTTGAATGTGAATTTTATGCTACAAGTTTTTTTTTTTTTTAACTGAATTCAGTTTAACTTCTTGGCTCAATACTACATGTCCTTGAATGGACATGCAGAATGGCATGTAAAATATATGAAACAAACCCTAAGATCCAAACAATATCTGAATAGAATATTACAGAAATCCTCATGCTCCTATAGATTTAATACCACTCCTTCTCTATATTGCAAAGCCTTTAAAATTTCAAAGGGCTAGTAAAATTCTGAATTAACTAATCTCCTGTTACAAAGCTAATCTTTCCTTAAAATTACATGATGGCTTCAGGTAAAGCCAAAACTGACCACAGATTGTAGGTTTGACTGACTAAAGAAATAGTAAACTCACTATAACAAACTGTCATTTACATGACATACAACAGTAGTTCTGTGATTCCTACATTTAAATTTTAATTATTGTTTGAATTATTTACAAGTACGCCTAATGTCTAATGCTCTGTACATTTTCTGTACATGTGTAGGGTGAAAACTTCCATGCCTCGCACAGATATGGTTACCCCTTTTTTCTGACATTAGCTGACAATCTCAAAATGCATAAGAAAACACAAGTAAAATCAAATTTAACTAAGCATTCTTGTGACATTCAAACTTTTTCTTCTTCTTCATTCATACACATACTGAAACCTACATCAATCATCATAAATCTATTCTTGGATTTCGTTGTCCATGACGTGTCCGTTACTTAACTAAATATCACTATTACTTTAACAACTTGGAACACTAGGTTTTTTATAAGTAAAAGCAAAAAGTTTTACCTTACAGCCTTAACCGGTTTTCACCTTTAAAAGGCTTCTTCAGAGGCTGCCGCAGGTAGCGCTGTCCGTCTTGTTGTGGGTGACGAAATCGAATTTCGAAAGATCAATGCTGTTTTTTGTGTGTTTGTATTTGTTTTTGTGTGTTTGTATATTTCCAGTTGTTCTAGAGTGTCTAGTTTTCGGCCTTTTGTGTGTATGTGTAGAATGTTCATGTTATTGTCGATGTTTTTATATGTGTGGTTTGCTTTGAGAACGTCTTTTTTCTTATATAGTTGTTTTATGGATTCTTTTATGTATGTCCTTTGTGCGATCGCACAAATGTCCTTTATTATGTATTATTATTATGTATGTCCTTTATTTTGTACGTTTTGTATTAAACGCCATCCTATGTAGCTTCTGTTCTCATTAAGACTTTTAGTTCCATCGACAATAACATGGACATTCTACATGTACACACAAAAGGCCGAAAACTAGACACTCTAGAACTGGAAATATACAAACACACAAAAACAAAAAAAAACGACATCCTAAACGAACAGACACAATTCAAATCGCACGCATTATTCGAACATATCTCACCCACACACACAGCATCGATCTTTCGAAATTCGATTTTGTCACCCACAACAAGACGGACAGCGCTACCTGCGGCAGCCTCTGAAGAAGCCTTTTAAAGGTGAAAACCGGTTAAGGCTGTAAGGTAAAACTTTTTGCTTTTACTTATAAAAAACCTAGTGTTCCGAGTCGTTTAAGTAATAGTGATATTTAGTTAAGTAACGGACACGTCATGGACAACGAAATCCAAGAATTTAACTCAGCAAGACGAGCTGCAGTCCAAACGTACAAATTCACAACTTTGAAGGTTAGGAAGATCGTAGCTCACATAACATTCAACAAAACATGCCTAAACAAATCAATAACACCAAAATACGCCCAAATCAAAATTAAACACAACAACCAGGCCGCTCAAATAACACAAAACATCGCACAAAGGACATACATAAAAGAATCCATAAAACAACTATATAAGAAAAAAGACGTTCTCAAAGCAAACCACACATATAAAAACATCGACAATAACATGAACATTCTACACGTTGTAACATGACATAAGGTAGTGAAAAATACATTGGTAATTAATTATAAAACAAAGAAGCTGAAGACAAGAAGAAGGGTCAAGAACTTATAAACTCAGAGATTAATAACCAAATGACAAAATGACAAATGACTAATAAACTGACGATGACTTGACTCAATAGATTGGATAAACACAAGAAGGAACAATGGAACAAGGAAGAAGGAACTAAGAACTAAATGTAATCAAGAAACTGATAACAAACATTGCAATCCCTAAAAATGACCATAAAATGTATGTAAACAAATGCACTAATGTAATTAGAGTATAGATGAGATGTACCTAGGGTAATAATGACAAATAAGAAAGATAGTAATGTTATGTATATTTTATTAATGAAGAAATGTACTTATAAATATAAGATAGGGAGTTAATAATGAACACACCCAAATGAATAGTGATAAATATAATCAAAACCAGTAAACCATACCCTGAGGCAAATAAAGGCCACAGTTAATAATCAAAAGTGATCATTAGTGAAGGGAAAATAAAATAAATACTTATAACCAGTAACCCCATGATGATGTTAACATAAATAAACAACATAGTGAATAATATCAAGTGAGTGGAATAAAGAGTGTATTAATACAAAAGTGATGACATGCAGTTATAGCATGTTACATATAAAAGTGAAAGTGAATAAATAAAAAACCTTCTATGAAGGAAAAAGTGTAGTGGGTGAACATAAAAAGGTATTTTAATTAGGAGACTGTATTAGAATATCTGAAAGACCTATGATAAACTTTATGCTAGCAAGTAAGATGAACTAATTATACTGTGTTTAATTTAAGCAATAGTTAGTAAGAATTATGAAATAAGATAGAAATTAAGTCATTAGAATGAAAGGTAAACAAGAAAGATAGACACTGTTTTCTAGTGAAGGAATGAGGGAGCAGAGCATATTGTGTAAAGTACAGTTTAATAGTAGTATAATAAGAGTTTTGTTGTTGTTTAAAAAACCAATATAATGTAATGAATTATAAGTTAAAACAAATAGCAGTAAGAAACAGAAATGTAGTTAGAAGTTTATTTCAGGCTTGAACCTGTCAAGAAAATATTTATTATTATAATAAGAGGTGTAGTTACAATCACCAATGCTTATTATTTGTTTCTAGTAAAAAATTGTTTTAATGTACCATATATAAAGGTAAGGAGTTACAAAGAAATGTTAGATAGTAGTATAGGAAAATCTAGGCTCTAGGCCTAACAGTTAATGAAGAATTTTGGAAATTTAAAAACAAACAATAGCCCAATATCAAATCAGAATATACCAAATGTTTAAACAAGTTAAGTAGGTATACCTAATACCAAAATGTATAAATAACATCCAGTTTTAGATAAAATATATATGAAATATGAATAAGAGAAATAACAAAAATGTGATTAGCTACCCAAAAGTAACCATGAGGGGTATCAAAATGATCCTTATCAAAAATTATGAACAATGGTATTCATGTAATAAACATAGTTATTAATATAAGAAAGAAATCTTAATTTGAAGATATTTTATAGATTTAAACTAAAATAAAACGTTAGAATATAACAATGACATAAATTAACGACCAATGAGAATTAGCATAATTTATTAGGTAACCATAGCAACCGAAATTTATTGCCAAAAAACCGTTGGAATTTTTATTAATCCATTATTGACCGACGCGGAGGGCGGATGTATGCAGCTCTCAACCCAAATTTTAGCATAAAAACGTAAATTTTGACCGAAATCAGAAGGAAGAAAGATAGTAATAGCAGTCCATGGAACACCTGATAATCTAATTATTATTAAAATACTCACGAAATAAAATTATCAGTGGAATTTAAGAAGACTTCAAGAATCATAGCTGACGACTCATCCCAAAGGAAGATAAGGAGTGACCTACTTCAACCCAAGAAAACGAACGACTGCGGAACGAGAGAGAAGCCGAACTTTATGGAAAAACCGTCTGAACGAGATTGATGAACAGCCGAAGAGGAGAAGACGACCAGATCCATCCGGAAGAAGTAGACGAGCATCGAGGAAGCCCCAACAAGAACTGATGAGTATAAAACAATAATCTCACTAAAAACGAATTCCCAATTTTTCTATCCATAATAACAAATCACAATTTTCACTTCACTGATCACTATTTTGAACAAGAACTGAAGGTATTTATAATATCACTATTATTGAACGTTAATCAATTAATAACCATTTAAACTGATCTATAATAACTTATTAATAAACATAACTTGTTGTCAAAATCCTAACCAAAAACTATACTAACTCTCACTGATGATTACTTACTTGGATGTATTAATGTATTAAATATTGTGTACCTAGTTTTAAGAAATATTATAAATTTGTGCACTTTAGCCGTTAATCCAATACTTCTGTAGCCAAAAGGACTTTTAATACGCCCTGTGACAATTTTATTGTAAACGAACATTATTCGCCAAGCGGCGTGTACATAATACAAACAACTGAGCATGCCAACTGAGCAATTGTAAAAGCCTGTGCTAATATAAAATAATGTACTACTAAATAACTGAAAATTATTAAAGGGTTAATAAATCTTATTGTTCTGCAACGCTGTATGTTTGATTCGTACAAAATAAGGTAATATATAGAGAATTATTAAAGTGAAAACATCAAAACACCACAGTTAGCAAAGTCGACACTGCAAGACGGCGTGCGCCAATCAGGTGGCGAGGCGGCAATATTCAAACAAAATGCCGAGAGATACGGTTTGCCCGTAAGTGGTAAGAAAAAGTACAACTCGACTCGCTACATACAAATAACATTCACAGAAGTAACTGAACTAATTAATACCATCAATTTTACACATATACTATACCACGAACGCAACAAGCGAACTAAAACACGCTCGTCACACACACATTCACGATACGAGTAATAGAACGAATTACAGAAACACTAATTATTAAACACCCCGATACTAAGTTTTATTACAAAGTGGCGCCCAACGTGGGGCTAGAATAATTGAGAAATCATACCATTAAACCTTACAGATTCTAGTGGCGACTACAGAAAATGGAACCGGCAGAGCACGATACAAGATACCGGAGTAAGCTGCGCGAGAAGGAGGCGGAAAAGGAAGCAAAGAGATTAGAAAAGGAGATCGAGAAAGACGTCAGAATGGAAGAAAGGGAAATAACATCAGTGGAAGACGTGGAGGAAATATTAACTCTGACAGAACCAACAAGAACTGCGGGAGAAACGAAACTAGATAATCTGATGAGAATTATGATGGAACAGTTCGGAACAATGAATGAGAAAATGGACAGAACTAAGGAAGAAATAAATGAGGACAGTGAGAGAAGGAGAAGAGAATACAAAGAAGAATTGAATAAGAAATTTGAGTCAATTAATGACAATTTTAAGAAGCAGGAGGAGAAAATAGATGAAAAATTTGACAAAAATAATGAGAAAACTAATGAAACCTTAAAGGAAATGAATGAATAATTGGACAGCACCAAGGAAGATTTAAGGCGGACCATTAATGGAAATAACGAGAAATTAAGACAGGAAATGAAGGAGGAGAATAAATTGATTAGTGAAAAGATAGAGAGAAGTAATGAAAAAACCAGCGAAACCTTGAGACTAATGAAAGAGGATATTGAAACGCTGAACGATAAAATTGAATACAACAATACAACCAGGATACATTACAGCAACAGTTGACGGAGTACAGGGAAGAATTGAAACAGACTGTAATGGAGACGGAAGAGAAGATAGAGAAAACCAGCGAAGTAGTGTTACAAGTCCGAGAAGAAATTTTGATCAAGGTAAATGAAGTTGAAGGTGAAGGTAAAAGGAGGGTTGAAGGACTCCAAAAAGAAACAAATAACAAATTGGAACAAATACAGACCAGAGTCGAAGAGAATTATAGCAAATTGGATGCATCGGTCAGTGAGGTGAAGGACACCACAACCGCCCAAGAAGGGAAAATAGCAGAATTTAGAGCAAGAGAACTACGCCTCCAAGAAGAGATAAATGCGTTGAAGAACCGACCAATGATGAGCTCACACATATCATGCAGTGAGAATAGGGAAACAATCAGCTTCAAAAGTTACAAACGAAACCCAATAGAATTCATAGAACGGGTAGAAGAGAACCTCGCCAGAACCAGGGAGACCCAGTGGACGGTAATCAAGGGCATGATCGACGAAATGTTCAAGGAAGTTCACGACAATTGGTGGACGGCTGTGCGACCAGACATACATAATTTTAATGAATTTAAAAAACTGTTCAAGGACAAATACTGGTCGGAGGCGACACAGCATGTAGTCAGAAATAATATCAGCAACGGCCGATTCGACCCTTACCTGGGACAATCTCCAACCGCCTACTTCTTAGGTAAGGTTAGTGTAGCTAGGAACCTAGAACCTAACATCCCTGAAGAGTGCTTGGTGACCCAATTGGCATACCACTACGACGGGGAAATCACCAAAAGCCGATTGAGTGGAAGAATCAAGACGATTCAAGAGATGGCTGCGTTATTGGGTGAATATGAACGGGAAAAACATTATGTATTGAACAGGCAAAAGAACACCCCGAATTACAGAAACTATGATAATAGAAATCATCCAAGTGGGCCACAAGGAAACCATACACCGGCTAATCATCCGCCAACCAACCCCAATAATTATAGAGGTTTCAATAATAATAATAATAACCATAACTATCCGAGGAATAATAACCAGAATTACTTCAACAACAGTAATAATCAAAATAATTCCTATAACAGGGGAAATAACCAAAACGGAGGTGGTTACAACCGGCCCAACAATCAATACAACAATAACAATCAACCGGGGCCGAATCAAACATACAGGCGACGGGTAAATTATATAAATGCCGAGAATAGAAACGACAGAAGACGTGGTTACAGAAGACCAAGGAGCCAGAGTGCGGAAGAAAATAGAAGGAGCCGAGGACGAATAACATTCCATGACCACTCGGTTGAGAGAATGCAAACCACTGAGGATAATCACCCCATCAGATCAGAGGACCGCGCCGAAGGCAACGCCCAACATTTAAACGAACAGCGGCAGTGAGAATACCACAGGACCCGTCACTGATCCGATCTATTGGGTTATTAACCAGACTGACTAACCAGACAAATGACGAAACAATAACAATAATTCAGAACCACTATCTGAAGAACATCCGTGAGGAGTTAATGGAAGAAAATTCCACATTAATCAAGCACCCTGATAACGAAATTGCATATGTTATTGCCAAGGTATATGGAGTAACTGTAAAATTCATGATTGACACAGGTGCCAATGTGTCCTTGATTGATACAAATATGTATAACAAAATCCAAAAAGAGAGTAAGATCAGCTTACCCACGTTACCAGTAAGTAACATTGTTTTAATTGGAGCCACTGGAAGGCAGAATAAAACCATTAAGAGACAAGTGTCTCTAGAAGTAATGAGTAATGGTGAGACACTGCCAATGATATTCTTAATTGCTCATAATTTACCATTCGAAATTTTAATTGGTTGTGATATACTGAGAAAGTATTCCGCAACTATCGACATGAGACTATCCAAAGTAACTATGAGATATGAAAACAAGGAATGGATGGCAGAATTAACTGGGAGCAAGGGGGTCATCCCAATCAGTACAATATATAATATAAGAACGATTTGTGATTCACCGGACCGAAGGTGGGAAGTGAGACCAGACAATCAAATAAACAGTGACATCCTATGGAATCAGAAATTAGAAGAAATCCGACAATTTCGAGGGACCCAAGACGGGAATCCATTAACGGATCAAGAGGTGGAAAAATTGATAATGATTTACAACAAATACCGCCATGTATTTTCCGACCAACCAGGAAAGGTACGGGGATATCAGTGCGAGTTGAAATTCAAAGAGGTGGCCAACTTTAATAAGAAATCCTACCCGATTGCGTATGCAGCGAAGGAAGCAGTACATGTGGAAATTAATAAAATGCTGGAGGAAGACATAACTGAGTACAGTTGTTCGCAGTACACCAGTCCTATAGTAGCTGTTACCAAGAAAGATGGGAGGGTACGCCTATGTCTCGACGCCAGAGAAATAAACAAGATCCTAATTAACGACAGGACATCTGGTGAAATTGAGGAGATCCTCAAAAAGTTTCATGGTACTCAATTTATCAGTACCTGGGATACAGTTTGCGGATACTGGCAAGTAGAATTGCACCCAGCCAGTAGAAAATACGTAGCGTTCATATTTGAAGGCAGGAACTACCAGTTCAAACGACTACCTTTTGGGCTGGTAAACTCGGTAGCGATATTTGTCCGCTGCATGGACCAGATATTGGGTCCTGAAACCATGAACTATACAACTGTGTACGTTGATGATTTGCTTATCACTTCACCCAACTGGGAAGAGCATTGTACAAAAGAGTAGAAAGGGTACTAGAGAAATTATCCATAAACAATGTAACTTTAAAATTAGAAAAGTCAAAGCTGATAGCAGAAGAAGTCCAATTCCTTGGATTCAACCTGTCACGACAAGGAATAACACCATCAATCGACAAAATAGATGCTATTCAACGTTTCCCTACCCATAAAAATAAGAAACAGTTACAGTCATTCCTGGGCATCTGTAATTACTACAGAAAATTTCAGCAAAATTACTCTGAGCTGACAACCAAACTGTCACCACAACTATCGTCTAAGACCAAGTGGATGTGGGGTCCAGAACAAGAAACGATTTTCAACACCATTAAAAAACACTTCCTCGACACAATCATGTTAAACCACCCTGATTTCAATAGACCCTTTTACATGAACTGCGATGCAAGCGACATTAGCTTGGGATCTGTACTCTATCAAGAGGACAAGGATGGAAACCACCAAGTAGTAAGTTTCGTCAGCAGAACGTTAAACCAGTGTGAGCGTAATTACCATGTAACCGAGAAAGAGCTGTTGAGCGTGGTCTTTTCTTGTGGAAAATTTCTAACTTATATTCTTGGATATCCTATCACAGTGCGCACCGACCATAAGTCTATTTCCTTCTTAAAGAACTGCAAGCTCAGCCATGGTCGATTAACCAGATGGATACTTGCTCTCCAAGAATACCACATCAATTGGGAGTATATCCCTGGCAGTAAAAACACAGCAGCTGATGTGCTATCCCGCATTAACACCGAACAGCAAACCTTCAATGGAGAGAAGGAGACCATAGTAAAAGTGTTTAATATTATGAAAAGCAGGTCCGACCTAGAAGTGATACTGAATAGAGTAAAGCAACACCAAAAGGAGGATAAGAAATTGAATCAAATCCCAGAGTGGCTGAACCAACAAGAAGAAAGAGCCATGCATTTCTATTGTTTGCATGAAGATATTTTATTTATTAAAACCAAGCCCAACCAAAATACATGGAAATTAATAATACCTAAAGGAACTGAAGCTGAGATTATAACGGAATACCACCTCAGATACGGACACATGGGAGCACTGAAAGTGACCAAAGCATTAGAAGAGCATACCTACCTGAAGGACATTAACAGAAGGGTAAGGAAGACCATAAAAAGCTGTCACATATGCCAACTAGTTAAGTGAAATAACAACAAGAAAGAAGGAGTAATGCAACCAATAACTTCTACCAACAAACTGGAACGAGTCTTCTTAGACATATGTGGACCCATGCCATGCAGTGGAGGAAGAAAGCAGTACAAGTTCATAGTTATTATCATGGACCATTACACCAAGTTTGTAAAATTATACCCTATCAACCGTGCTACTACAAACAAAGTACTGAACATTATAATGCAGAGGTACATTACAGAAGTGGGGAGTCCCACGAATATTATCACTGACCATGGTACCCAATTCCGAGGAAGACGATGGAAAGACACATTGATGGATCTGGGCATCCGAACGTACAAAACTTCAATTTACCACCCGAACAGCAATCCAGCTGAAAGAGTGCTCCGTGAAGTTGGGAGAATTCTTCGAACATACTGCCACGATCAGCAACGTAAGTGGAGTGAATACATCGAAGCCACAGAAAGTTTCATAAATCTCGCTTATCACGAATCCATTAAGGATACCCCTTACACCATCATGTATGGAAAACCACCACCTCGAGCTATAGAAGAACTTGTCAATTTCCCCGCCAATCCTGAATACCAATTCGATAATGCTATATTCTATAGCAAGATAGCGGAACAAATAGCAAAGAAGAAGGAAAAATATCTCAGAATTCAACCTAAAGCAATCCGATATCATGAAGGAGAAAAAGTGCTAATACGGAACAGAGAATTACCAAGTTCCAGAGAGGGAATCACAAAGAAATTACTATTATTGTATAATGGCCCCTATCTCATTGTAAAAGACAACCACAACAATACCTATGTCGTAAGTGAGATAAAAACCAAGAGAATTAAAGGGACTTACAACCAGTCTTCTTTGAAAAAATATTATGAGGCAGTGTCAGAAAAATGAAAGAATTTGGAGAGTAAACATTATCTAAATTCAAAAATTAAAGTAAGCACAACTTACAACAAGTATTTGATTGAAATTATTATATGAATGAAAAGGAATTTAGAAGAAAGATTAGCTAAATTCAAAACAAAGTAAGTACAAACTTACAACCAAGAGTGAAACAAAATGTGTAAACCTCTGTAATTTTGAAAAAATAAGATATATAATGAAATATCATAAAAAATTGATATAAAATAATAAAATGTTATACAAATAATGATGACGCTACATAACATCATTAACTAACCCTATCACAAAAGGGAATAATAAAGAATTAACGTTTCACAAAAGAAAAGACAAGACAATCAAATAAAAAATGATGACATATTAACTGAACAATCAATGATGGAAAAATATAAGTGAGCCAGAAACCAGCTACAATGTTAATATTGAATATAAATGAGAAATAAAGTGATAACAAATAAAATCACTACCATATGAAGTAAGCTGATGAAACAATGCAAAATACCTATTAAATATCGCCATAAGCTTAGAAAAAGGAATCCAAACAAGTCACGGAGAAGAAAAGGTCATGAGATGTATAAAAGAGAGAATAATTAATCCCAAAAGTGTTTTATTGTATTGATATTATATGAGTCGAAAACAGACGACTATTATTACGATTATTATGAATATTATTATGTGATGATTTTATGTTGAGATACGTCCAACAATTATTTATGTTATTGAGCAGATAGGCATGACCTCTGAACTCAAAATGTGTATAAATGGATAGCAGAGTAATAGAGCCACACGTGCCCTCTGGCTAGTACCAATTTATATGAAGGGGAGAGAAGAAAAATTTTAGGGAAATAGAACATACAAGGGATAACACTCGTAATAAAATAATACCAAATACCATACACGTAAGACTGCATGTCTGATAATTTAGATCACTTAAAACTGAATTATTCACATATTGACGGCCATAAATTGATTTTTTGTAACACATGTGCGGAGCAGGCTGTTGCCACCTGGAGCTCCTTGAGTCGACTGCTAGATTGGAAAAGGGGGCCGGGTGGACCACAGAGTACCTTAGCCCAACCGGCGATAAGTGACATGCAGCCGACGTCACAGGCGAATTATTTTAAATACATTTTAAATCTGAACATACTGCCCGTCAAAAATCGAAGATCTCGATTTTTCCCGAGCTTGATGCAGTGAGCAGTTTACTCACCCATGACGCCAACAGCGGCTACATAAATTGGTTATAACATGTAATTAAATACAATACATAATTGAATAAAGTACATGAATCGCATAAATCGCATGCAATACATAAATTACATAGAATACATAAATTGAATAACATACAAGAATCGCATAAATCACATGAGTTGAATACAATACATAATTGAATAGAATACATGAACTGAATAAAATACAATAATCGTATAAATCACATAAATGGCATGCAATGCAAATTAAATAGAATACATAAGTTGAATAAAATACAAGAATCGTATAAATCACATAAATCGCATGCAATACATAAATTAAACAGAATACATAAATTGAATAAAATACAATAATCATATAAATCACATAAATGGCATGCCACACAAATTAAATAGAATGCATAAGTTGAATAAAGTACAAGAATCGTATAAATCACATAAATTGAATAAAGTCCTCTGCACAAGGCAACATTGCTGAGGAACAGAATAATAACACCCCTTCGCATAGAGCGAAACCCACACGAATGACGACAACCCTTATTCTTTGGACACAGGTAAAGCGCACAGCTTATGAATAGGACGACGCAATACACCAAGGGAAGTGCGGACATCAACGACACGCACCAACTGGTCGTCGCCCACGAAAACCTTAGTGACTACACCCAAACTCCAGCGTAATGGAGGGGTGTTATCCTCAATGATTATGACCGCATCACCCTCTGCGAGGTTCCCCTTGGGGGTCTGCCATTTATTACGCTGTTGAAGCTGGTGCAGGTAGTCCTTGTACCACCTGCTCCAGATAGATTGTACAAATTTCTGCAACAATTGCCAGCGTCGCAATTGGTTGCATGGAATGGCTACAAGGTCAGCGTCGGGGAGGGCTGTCAAGGCCGAGCCAATTAAAAAGTGACCGGGTGTAAAGGGCTGCGGATCTCTAGCATCAGATGAGATGGCAGAAAGAGGACGGGAGTTCAAACACGCCTCAATTTGAGTAAGGATCGTGTATAATTCCTCAAAGTTAAGAATGGTGGCGCCAATGGTGCGGCGCAGATGATGCTTGACGCTTTTTACACCACTCTCCCAAAGGCCGCCGAAGTCCGGTGAGGAGGGTGGAATGAACGACCACTTGAAACCTTGGGCAAGTGAGAATGAGTGAATACTAGCTTTAGATTCCTCAGAGTTAAATAATTTGTATAACCCATGCAAAGTGGAACCCGCGGCCTTAAAATTGGTGCAGACATCATCTCCCCGGGAATGCCGCGGCGGGCTATGAAACGTCTAAAGGCGGCAATAAATGCCTCAGCAGTCAGGTCAGACACCAATTCCAAATGAATCGCCTTCGTAGCGAGACAGACAAACAAGCATATGTATGACTGTGAGGCATACATATGCCTCATATGTCTTGGAACACTGCCCGCCATGACGGGTTACAATAGGACCGCCGTAATCTACAGCAGACGAAGATAAGGCCTTGGCTAATACCACTCTAGATGAAGGAAACAGGCCAAGTTACTGGGTCTGCTCTAGAATCTCTCCTTATGCCTCTTCTCAACGGGTTCAACTCTCGAACCTCACTAAACACTAATGTGATAAAAGAAAATGTTATGTTTCCTGAAAAGAAAATTTACTACGTATCAGCAACCTTGTACATATATGCTAAGAAACATGTTCAAATACCCTTTTTTAAATGTTACTTGCCGAAAATGTAAGAAGCTAAATTTATCGTTAAAATTTAATGTGCTCTGTGATGTTCACCATTAATTTAAAATGTAAAACTACCACACTGTCATACAACAAATGTATTGAACAAATTAAATAATAACCTAGTAATACTATTTTACTTCTCAGACGTGTAGTCAGACTTTGTGGAGATGTCATTTTTTATGTTATATATTTTACTAGAAAGTTTGGCCTTGATATCACAATTCAAACTCGCAGATTTTGTTCCATTACACAGAAATATCGGAATCACTCGATTTTGTAGCCAGTTGTTTAAAACTGTTAGTTTGTTATTCAATACAAACAAAATAAATGACTGATTCTTACTTATTCTCACATTTGTCACTTTCTGATTTATCATTACTTGCACATTTTACAGTCGCAAACTTACAAAATTCTTTCAACATAACAGCAATAATACAACAATAAATCGATTTTTACAATTTACAGATAGTAACTGAAGATTTATGCGTAAAATAACAATATATACTTGGAATAAAAGTGAAATTTTACGAGAGCTGCAGAAACATATGTTTTCGTATAGGTTATAAAACTTTACGAAGCGAAACACATCCGAATTGCGCAGAATTCCATATTGCGAATCCTATTAATATCTAATAGTAAGCATATAAAATGATTTAAATACGTGACTATTACTAAAACTGTCATTAAAATATAAAGAACACTACCTTAATTTTGGAAGCCACAAAGACCTCAAAACACCGCAACCACAACAGACTACTCACAAACACAAATACGAAAAGACGAAATAGGAAAGTAAATATTTCTTTTCAGACTCGCGCTATGAAATCTATATTCACATCTTTTATATTTATTGATTAGATTTTTAAAAGATTGCTTACAATATCGAAAAAGATACAAAGTAGTTAAAATTTTTAGCATATACAATTCGAAAGAAATTTAAACATATCACTTTCATTTTATCAGTTTGGCAGACTTGAGTCTGCAGACTGACAAGCGTGAAGCCACTCGGGTAGAGGTGGGCCGATATACCTGTAACAGGTATTTTGGAACGATATTTTTGTGGAACGGATGTAGCAGTGACTGAAAAGTTAAAATACCTGTTATTCGCGGCGACGCTGTTCCGAGTCGAGACCAGTGGCGAAGCTAGTAGTTAATGAATGGGTAGGCAAAAGTCTTACCTTAAATTTTTTTGTAGAGTAGTTCAACACGGCGAGTTTTCTTTCTTGCAAAATTGTCAACTACACGGTATTTGAACAACTGGTCACTCATCAATGGTGCTAAGAGAGTTAAGTCTTTCATTAGTCATCGTATTGCGCAAGTAGTTTTTTATTCTTTTCAAAGTACTCATATTCCTTTCTGAAGAAGCCATGGTAACAGGAAACGTTAAAATCAAACGAATTAATTTTGAAACTTCCACGTACACTGGTTCTAAGTCATTAAGAATTATAAAATGTAAAAGTCTTTGAGGGAACAAATGTTTTCCAGTATCTGAGTAAATGTTTTTTAATTCATTTTCCAGTCTTTCACTATTGAAAAAAGGGTATTTATTTATAAGGCTGTTCAGTTTAGTAGAAGGAAAACTCTCTTTGTAAGAAATGAAGTGATTTGGATCCAACAACTCAACAAACTGGATACTTTCGAAATCACTAAACCGTACCTCCAGCTGCATAATCAAAGTGTCAAGAACTTCATAAGTTAACGTTTTCAGCAGTTTCCTGTTACTGTCATCTATATTTACCTCGCTGCTTATTTGGTGACATTTTTCAATACAAGACGACACAGTGTTTTCTGATCTCATGTCCTTGAGGATAGCAGTAGTTTTCTTAATTTCAGTGTTGCACAGAATTATATCGGAGATAGTTTTGTGTTGCAGTAGAGAAAAGAGATGGTCAGTATAAACGAATTTTTTCCCTATAAAAACAAAGTAAATAAATGAAATGGGTCTTTTTGAGTATGTTAAGCAATCCAACAGCAGAATTGTACAAATCACTATCCCATCCTTCATCATTCTCTGTAATGTCCTCAAAAATTTGTCTCAAGTCACCATAGTGGGAAAGATGGTATGAACTGCTCTGGAATGAAAGTTCCAACGGGTAGTGGATGCTTGTGGAAGTTTAAATCTTCTAGATTCTAAAAGCTGTGATCTCTTTGAGGATCTACAAAAAAATGTGTGAAATGCTGTCAGATTGTGAATGAAGAGCCTAACCGATTTTATTGTTTTAGTGCAATGAAGAAGTACGAGGTTTAACTTGTGAGCATAGCAATGTAGAAATAATGCTCTTGGGCAAGTCTGTTTTACAAAGTGCTGAACACCTCCATGCTTTCCAGCCATTACAGAGGCTCCATCATATGTTTGACAGACTACCTTCTCAGTTACACCCCACTTTTTTAAAACGTCAACAATTAATTCTGATAAGCCTGATGCAGTCTTATCTACTGAAACATCATAAAACCCAATGGACCTTTCTATTGGACCTTCTTTTGAACAGAATCTAAAAATTATGCTGACTTGAGATCTACTTGATACGTCTAAAGTTTCATCTGCCTGAATTCCAATAAAATCGCAAGAATCTAACTCCGCCTTAATCTTCTCTTGAATTATATCAGTTATAGATTCAACTAATTCATTCTGAATATCGCTTGATGTACCTTTAAATCCTGATGTAGACTGGAGATGATCTCGAATGTACTGCTCCTGCTTAGAAAGAAGATCTAACAATTCTAGATAATTACCCCGGTTGACTGAGTCTTCCCCTTCGAAATTACCTCGAAATCCAAGCTCCTGTTTCCCGAGAAAACACACAATATCAACAAGTCTTTCAACAACAAACCTATTTTGTTTCACGACTTCATTATGTTTAACAGCTTGAATTATAGCCCCTTCAGAGAGAGTATGTTCAATCCTCACACGTCCCAGCAAACGGTACCGTTCTTCATTTTGAATATGTTTATTTGAATTCTGGTGTTTGTCTGCCTTTCTAAGAAAGTTTTTTTGTTACCGTCACTCCATACAAAATCCATTCTTTTTTATCTGAAAACAAGATACATGTATAACAAAAAAGTCTGTTGGTTTCGGAACAGCCTGTCAACCACGAATATCGCTTGTACCAAGAAAACTGAAATTTTCTAGATACTTTACCATCAAAATATTTAATTTCTAAATTAGGCGTAAATCTCTTGTTTTAACACCACATTTTTCTTCGTAACTCCAAGAAGAAAAGGCTTACTTTTTAATAAGTTTAAAAGACCTGACAAAGTATTAAAAGGACCGCGTTCACTCATTTCGGGCGACACACTTATATTCATACACAATAATATAACTAATTGAACTTCCAAATTTATAACTTGATTAGTTTCTATATATATGTTTAATGTCACAAATAATTTAAATGACAGTGTTGATCGTCTATTAGTTCACCGGAATCACAGGCACACTTTTAATAACCGCACAAAATAAATACGATTATAAACAACACAGCACGCTTTAAAACTCGCACAACAGCAGTGAGACATGCCTCAACGCTACAGTGTGTGGAGCGCTGGTCAATCCCCCGCTCTCCGCACTGCCCAGTCTCGGCCAACACATTGCTTACATACGATGTATACAAAAAACGCTGAGGCAGGTTCACGTTGCCTCATTCGCTTTAAACTAACTATGTCTGCTGTCACTTGTCACCGTCTAGCGGTCACTGAGTAAAGCATGTAATTAGTAAATTTGACAATTACATTAACAATGTATAATCTTTACGTTACATACTTTATACGTATTTATAATTTTTATTCTACAAAATTTTTTAGGGTAGGTATTGGCTCAATTGCCTCCATGTAACTTAGCCACTGGTCGAGACACGCCGCCCTCACTGTTCCGAGTCTTGGCACGCCCCCTACGCTCCTATACAGACACACACACACAAAAAGTACGCAAGTATCACGTAAACGAATATGCCAAGGTCAAATACTAGGCGTACAAAAATATCGCTGGTACGCAAGGAACAGCCAGTACACGCGTATTTAAAATACTAGGTATTTCAAATACCGTACTAGTGGTATCACCGATACACAAGGAACAACGCGTATTACAAATACTAAGCATATCAGAGGAACAGTAGTATTTTAGGAACAGGTAGTATCAAGCATATTTCGAGAAGGAACTAGTACGAGCCACTTTTTCGTCCTGAATACTTCATTCTGCGCAAAGAGACGGAGCTGTTTTTAATAAAGGAAAAATGCATCCTGATGTTACATTTATTCTCGTGTGATATGCAGATATATAATACAGATTATATGCTAATAAATTATATATTATATTCTTGGATTTCGTTGTTCATGACGTGTCCGTTACTCTACTAAATATCACTATTGTTTGACGACTCGGAACACTAAGTTTTTTATAAGTAAAATCGTAAAGATTTACCTTACAGCCTAAACCGGCTTTCACCTTTAGAAGGCTTCATCAGAGGCTGCCATAGGTAGCGCTGCCCGTCTTGTTGTTGGCGACGGGATAGTTTTTCGAAAGATCGATGCTGTGTGTGTGTGGTGAGATGTGTTCGAATAATGCGTGCGATTTGAATTGTGTCTGTTCGTTTAGTATATATTATACTAATCACCAACTTGGTAAATTTTGAAATAACGAATTATATTGTGTTATAACTTATAGAGTGGCTGATGTTGACAGTCTATAATTGTACTTTTTATTAATGTGATTTTAACTGCACTACACATCTCACGTAAATGATGAGATTGTTGTAATGGACGTTTATGCACTTTATCAAGTCCTGTTCCTTAAATCTAATTCCTTAAGGGTAATCGGTTTAAATTATGTCCGATAAAAATTTATTATTGTTTCGAACATAAATTTGTGGATTTCGTTGTCCATGATGTGTCCGTTACTTAACTAAATATCACTATTGTATTAACGACTCGGAACACTAAGTTTTTTATAAGTAAAATCATAAAGTTTTACCTTATAGCCTAAACCGGTTTTCTCCTTTAAAAGGCTTCTTCAGAGGCCTTTTAAAGGAGAAAACCGGTTTAGGCTATAAGGTAAAACTTTATGATTTTACTTATAAAAAACTTAATGTTCCGAGTCGTTAATAGGCATACAATAGTGATAAATTTGTATTTATTATTTTTTTTTAAGTAAATATTTTTTTCCTAGCTAAGTTTTCTTGCTTACCACTAGTGGTATGCCTACCACCGGTCGGGAACCCCTGTACTATGGGAAGGCCTTTTTAAGTATTGCTGTCCAGTGGAAACTGTTGACTGTGACTGTTGTTGGTTTTGCTAGGTTATGTTCATGTTCACGTACTTTTTATTTTTATGAAATAAATTTCGGTGACATGGATCCAAGAAGAAAAACAAGTGATGTGTGGAGCTTTTTTGAATCAGTCGGTAACTGTGTTGCATTGTGCAACATTTGCAAAACAAAACTATCATATAAAAGTTCAGTTAGTAATTAAAAAAACATTACAAAGAAGGCATCCAACAGTTGCTCTTCCTACTATATCCACCCAAACTGCTGTGCAATCTTTGCCAAGAACAGAAACTTCTTCAGGTGATATATTGCAAATAGGACCAGATGTGCAAGAAAACTTAGTAGTAGAATCTTCCTCCCATTTTTTTAGTCCAGAGGGACCAACCACTTCAAGAGCTATTGACACCTTCCAAAATCAACCGTCTTCATTTCAGTCGCCTGTTCCAACAAGTAAAAAACAAATGTCAATATCAACTTACATACCCAAATAATTAGCAGTATCTGATAAAAACAAAATTGATGAGGCCATAATGAAACTTTTAATTTGGGATCTTCAACCATTTACAGTTGTTGAAGACAGAGGTTTCCGAAATTTGAGAATACTTGTGCCCCTAGTTATCAAATTCCTTCTAGAAAGTATTTTGCTAACACACTGTTACCAGCTTATTATGAAACAAAGGTAAATGAAATGAAAGAATCTATTAAAAAAGATGATGCACCAAGTGTTTGCTTAACAACTGACACATGGTCTTCTTCAACAAATGAAACTTTTAATGCAATTACTGCACATTACATTAATCAGGATTTTGAAATGAAACATATACTATTAGACTGTTCAGTTATCAAAATAAATAAAACATTTCAAAATTTAGCAGATGAAATTTTGCGTATTATAAATGAATGGGACTTGTCTGGAAAAATTTCAATTGTTATTACTGATAATGCCATAAATATTACTAAAGTAAGTAATATTAAAGAATCGACATGACCTTGGTACATGCCCACTCACAGCGACAATTTCCCCTCCAATTTCTCTCCCACTACAAGCTCTCTGCGCTTAACCGTTACTCATTTTATTTCTGTCTACCACTTCTCACAGGTAGTAGATCATTGTGTAGCCAGTATTCTTACATTTTCGCAAGGTTAGCAGCAGTGTTTAATACAGTATAATCAGTTTAGCTCTTTTGGGTTTTTGTATGTGTAGAATTTTTTTTAGTAGTTTTATCATCATTTGATCGACGTTTTAATTGTTACGTTTTAATCAGGTCTAATTAAGTTTTAATTTAATCGTTGTATTATTTATTTACTTTTAAAATGCCACCCCGTGTAGATCGAGGAAGAGTGCGTAAATTTGGGAGAGGGGCGACATTAAATTCACAAGCACGGACTTTCATAAGACGACTGAGAGATTACTTCCAAAAAGAGTCTGCAAGTAATACTCCACTACTGCCATTTCCGAAAGTCACTGAACGAGTTGCTAATGCACTCCAGGTCAGCAGGGCGACTGTATCTAAAGTTACAGCGGAAGTTGTGGATGTAACACCGGGAAAGAAACGTCCTCGTAAAAGCCCAAAGTCGGGCTTGGATTCTTTTTTGGAAACGGCAGTACGGAATCATATATACGCATATTACAAAAGAAGAGAGCTACCGACAATAAGAAAACTACTGAATTCGTTAAAAGAGAGTGATATTTTCGACAGCAGTAGGTTTACTCTTTGGAAAATTATAAAAAATTTGGGCTTTAAGTGGAGAAAGATTAATAATAGAAAGTTTCTAATGGAGAGAAATGATGTTGTTAATTGGAGGTATAATTTTTTAAGAGAGATGAGGGAAATCGATGTAAAAAAAATAGTCTATCTGGATGAAACCTGGATAAATGCGAGTCACACAGTTGCCAAATGTTGGGACGATGACACTTTGCAATCGTCAAGAAAAGAGCCGACAGGAAGAGGTCAACGGGTGATAATTATTCATGCCGGCACTAGCGCTGGATTTGTACCGAATGGTTTAAAAATGTTTAGATCGACAAAGAAGGGTGATTATCATGAAGAAATGAATGTGAGCACTTTCAAAGGATGGTTTATTAATTTATTAGAAAATATACAACCCTGTTCCACAATTGTAATGGACAATGCGCCGTATCATTGTATTCAAGAAAACAAACCTCCAACGCAGACTTCAACAAGACCGGCAATCCAAGATTGGCTGCAGTCAAATAACATACCGTTTGACTGTCATTTAAAAAAGGCAGAACTGCTTCAAATTGTACACAAAAATAAGCCAAATTTCAAATCCTATGAACTGGATTCACTAGCAAAATCAGAAGGCCACAGAGTGATAAGGCAGCCTCCCTATCACTGTCACTTTAATCTCATCGAGCTTATATGGGCAAACGTTAAAGGCAAGGTAGCCAGAAACAATAAATTATTCACCTTAGCTGAAGTAGAGAGTCTGGCTCTTCAAGCCATCGATGAAATTAAAGAGGAGGACTGGAGAAGAGCGGTTAATCACGTTGAAAGAGTAATGGACGAAGCTTGGGACGCAGAAGGCATCCTAGAAGAAAGGGTAGATGAAATGATTATTTCCATAAGGAGTGATCCACAATGTACGTCTTTGGATAGCTCATCGTGCACTTCGGAGGAGGAATCGGGTGCAGATAATGAGGCTGACGCTGAAGCAGGTCCAAGTGGCCTGTCAAATATAAGAGGAATTCAACCGCTTCCAAGTGACAGTGATAGTGAGTAAAAAGTGCTTGCATTTCAATGTAAATAAAGAATTTCTTTTAGTAAATAAAGAATTGTACATAGTAGTATGATTCAGTCGATAAGAAAAAATATAATTATATGAAAACAAAAAAAAAAATCAAAATAAAATTAAAAAAAATAAATAAATAAACTTGTAATGCGGGCTTCGGTGTAATATTGCTACTAATAGAAATTTTCTGTACCTTAAGGTTAAAATATAATACCGATGACTGTCCCAACCCAGTTAAAACCCAGAGGGCAAGTTTACAACAAAGCAAATTATTATTAAAAAAATTAATAATAGCCATGGTACACTCATGTATACTCATGGTAGGCTATTATGAAATTGCTCAGACCTGAATAAGGTTGAATTTACATAACATCTTTTAAAATTAACAGAAAGATAATAAAGTATGGAATAGATTAGAGTAATGCAAAAATTTAGTCGTTAATAAAACTCTGTCGCAGACAAAGGAATAAATATTATATAAATGGCAATAAACACAGTGAAAGGAAAGATATTATTCCTTTGTCTTTTCTATAACTGTACATGTAGTGCTTAGAAATACGCGACCGATGACTGACAGTTGTAAACTGAATGCTGCCGAGTTTCGTGCGCATGCGTAGCGGAAGCGGGTGGGGGATTGGCCAACTCCCTCTCCGTGTCAATTCTCTTGTGTGACAGACTTTAGTGCTATACAAAGCATACTTAAGTGGAAGCATTTTGGATGTTATGGTCACACATTAAATTTAATTGTTCAAGACAGCCTGTTAATTGTAAATGACAATCAAAAAAGTAAAAACAATTGTAACATTTTGTAAGAGAAGTAATATTGCACATTTAAAAATCACAAAATATCAAGAACAGATAGGTGTTCAGCAACCTAAAAAACTTCTGCAAGATGTTGTAACACGCTGGAATTCTGTTTACTATATGCTTAAACGATTTGTTGAACTGGAAGATGCTGTAAAACACTCTCTGGCATTACTAACAACAGACATAGAAACATTAACAGCTGAAGAATGGGGAATTTGTAAAGAACTGTGTGCTATTCTGCGACCTTGTGAGGAGGTAACAAAAGAAATGAGTGGAGAGAAATATATCACCGCCAGCCAGATAATACCTATAACCCAAGGATTAAAATTATCAATACAACAGGTAAGTGTGAAATTAACTAAACCACTTGTCAGAGAAATTGCACTTAAACTTCTAGAAGGAATTTCTGTAAGGTTTGCTAATTTGGAAAAAAGCAAAACAATTTCACTTTGCATGATGCTTGACCCCAGGTACAAACACTACTTTTTTGAAGACAATACTTCTCTAGAAAATACAAAAAAATATGCAGCTGAACTAGTATCTTCACAAATTACAAAAAATTCAAGAACCAATACAAGCATTGAAACCAAAGTAAATCTACAACCTAACATAACAGAGGAGGAAACAGTTTCAATTTGGGACCATTATAAAAACCAGATAAGCAAAGTTAAACAAATAGGGACATCTTTATTAATGGCTATACAAGAAGTAGATAAATATCTTCAAGACACACCAATAGAGAGAAGCGAAAATCCCTTACTGTGTGGAAAGATCACCAACGTTGTAATATAGACGTGACGTCCGCCTCGTTTAAGCCCCGCGATGGAAGCCACTTTATATCTGTGTCGTGTGAACGGCTACCGTTTTACTCTGTAAAATGTGGATAATGTACAATTTGTGTGTGATGGGTGTAACGTGTCTTCTCGATCCGTAGTTCAAATGCGTGCAACTTCCGCAGATTTCGTCCGTTGCGAACGTACGAATAACCAGGTCTTGATGTTCTTACTTGATGTTCACTAGGGGTGAGAAAATCCCGGTGGCGCCAAATTGTTTTCTTAAAACAATTAAAATAAAATTCAAAGGTGTATGACCAGCGCAGCTCAGGCGGTTTGAATAATTCAAATATTTCCGCCCGCCTAGGCCAACTGTAGCATTCAGCAATTCGTTGTGTGTGCTGTGTAAATCGTTAGTCGTCTGCTGAAATGTACATAAAATATTGTGCACCTCCTAATGAAATTATAACACCGTGGTTACACTCAATACTTACACATTTTTTATTAGTGATTGTTATTCATTTAATACAAATTATTCTAATACAAATGCTCCGGTTGTTTATATGAGACAATTACAGGGTTTGAGAATCGATATTTGAATTGATAATCAGACGTTTAATGATGGCGTCTGTTGAAAATTGTATACAAGTTATTAATGTTGGTTTGTCATAGGTTCTTGAGGTTACGTTCAAAGGATTACAAATGTTAAAACAATAAAAATACACACCCTTACATCAAGTAAACTTAACTAACATATTGTGTAGGTATAATTTGTTTAGCGCAGTGTAGTAAAAGTGTTTACAAGTTATGGATCATTAACAACAGTTTATATTGGTTAGTTTATAAATTATCAGTGACTTAGTATTCTTTTTAATCTTTGAAAGTAATTAATTTCAGTTCAGTGAGATTTCGACCTTTAGTGAGATAATTAACGCGAGTTTATTTATATATTTTGGGTAATTTAAGAGGTACTTATCACTTCCGTAGTTATGGCGAATTCATACGATCTGTTATTCATGGGTTATACTATAATCTTCTTTAATTTGCTGGGTTCAGGACATCAGGCATCTTTTCCAGTTTAATTGGTAGTAATTTATTTTCTTTTTTCGTTAATTTGGCCTCAACTTCAATAATATGGCTCCAGTCTTTGTCTTATGTCTTGGTATACACTTAGTAGTAACTTTTTCTGATATTTGCTATGTTTTAATTGACAATTTTGGTCACTCGAAAATTAGCGTCTATACCATTAAAGCGTCATGCATTCAGTAAAAAAATCTAACGGTATTTTTTCTTGTTACTCCACAGTTTCCATGGTAACGTAATTATTCTACCTGGTCGATCTCAAAATAAACACATTGTTATCAAACTTTGAATTTTTTGTTTAATTTGAATAAATATTTTATAATGGCTATATTTACTTGGGGATAATTTCAATGGTTGTAATCTTTACGTAGATGTTTCTATTTTCTTTCAAAGATTAGTTTGATATCTTACAAGATTGGTCTAAGTCATGTATTAATGTTTTAGTCCAAAATTGATAATACTATGTTAATACATAATTTACTTATTTCTAAGTTTTAATATAATTCTGCCATGTTCCCTTTCGTTACACATAATTATTATATTTTGCCTATTATTTCTTATAAAGGTATTGCTATTATTTTCTTTATAAATTCCTTACTTACTTAAAACATACTAACATATTACTGTAAAACTATTTCTTCTGGTATTTATTGCCTTAAACATTAAGCCAATAACTTCTTTCTTTAAATTAACAAATGAACAAATTTGGTGAGTGTTATACCTACACCATCTCTTTTATAACAGTAATCACCCTGGTGATTTTTATACTGAGATAATATTTTTTCTGTTTTTTACATTCACAATTATTCTGTGTCTTTCAGTCTAATATACTTAACTTAATTGCTCATTTAACATGTGCTTATGTTTTGGGTTTGTCACACTTGTTTAACTCTTTTTTCTTAAGATTATATGCTGTTTATTTTATTACACTTATCACTTCACTGTTCATCTTTGTCACTCCCTACCTATCTCTAATTACCCTTATATTTCTCACGATCTCACTATTATTACAAAGTTTTTGTATCTAATGAGTTCATGTCTCTTTTGTTAACTTCAGACTGTCACATATCATTTTATAATATTCAAACAACATGGTATTGTAAATACATCTTTCTAATAAAACATAACTTTGTATACATTGTCATTAAAGTGATAAAAATTGGTCTGAAATGTCATAATTAATAATAATAACAACAATTTAATAATGTTAAAATATATTGTGTTAATTGAAACATACTACATCTGTAGCAACAGCAATAATATTAGCGAATAAATAAACTCTCCAAAACCTTATACTTTCAAATACATAATGCTGAGATAACATACATACTGCTGAAATAATCTTAGTAAAAGTTCCAAAGTATATAGTAGACTATACAATTTGTTCTCTGATTGAACCACGCACACATTTCTATTCCCTGTCTGTATGAGTGTAATTTTAAACATAACAGCTGACACATCACCTATAGATAAGGATATACATACAATCATATCTACACATGGTTTTTTTATGTATAACAATTGCTGAGATACTGTCATTTACAAGTTACCACTAATAAAAATTTAAACATAAATTATTAACCATAATAAAAAATTATGCTCTTTTAAAACAATCTTGTGAGTTAATTGTTATGGCCATGTAAATTTTTTTTTTTCTTTTTTCTTCACTGTCTTCTTGTCTCGCTTTATTTTGGTTAATATCTGGCCAATCTCTGGGGTTGGGTCAATGTCGGTTGTCTGTCAGTCTAGTTCGTATTTTCTTGTTTTGTAACCACCTTTGGTTGTATTCTTCCTCCTTCACTGTTGATTATATTTACTACTTTCATTCTCGTTAACATTTATCTATCAAAATATATTGTTTCTTGGCATTTTTTACATACTTATTTATATCAAATGTGATCAGGGTTTGGCAATGTTATATAATGCCCTTCCACCAAAATTGATCATTTTATAAAACGTGAATTTAAGTTTGATGAAATTATCAATTGTATCGTATCAAATTTTTTTTTTTTTTTCAAATTCTTCTGCTTCTCATTCATTTTTTATAATTAATTCGGTATCTTTTATTTCTATTCTTCTTAGTCTTTTCTTCATTATTTTCTCACATTGCGAACTGGCTTATTGATTTTTTATTATAACTTATTCCCTATAAATCTTATTTTTCATCAAAACTACTCTTATACTGATATCAGGGGAACATCATCCCTGCTCAGTAAAATGATTGCTGGTTCATTCAACAGACAATCTCAATCAATAATTCTTAAATATAGTCAACTCGTGACTCAAAATAATAATAATAATAATCATCATCATAATATTTGTTGGGAATCTTTTACTTTTATACTTCATTATAGCTCAGTTCGAGTCATATATTGTTTCATCTTTCTTTATAGATACTATTTGAAGCATTGTTTTTTATTGATACAATTCACATTTTTATTCATTTTTAATTACTCTTTGTTTCATCTCATTTCACATTATAACTCTTAGAACGTTTATTTCATTTATATTGTTTTGTGATCATTGGTTTGGGTAATTTTACTTCCCCTCTTTCTAAATGGTTGTGGAAGCTGATCATTTTGATTGATTTTTTTTTTTTTTCATAATTTTTAAATATCATAGTAAGTTATGGCTTCTTACTAGTTAGGAATTTTTTGTAGCTTATTCCTTTACAGTATGTTATGCTTTTTATGCCTCATTTTTTGGCTAAATATTATGGTAATTTAACCTTATTTTGTAGGAATGTTTTGTAACTACACTCCTCTATTGTTAATTTTTATTTAAATATTGTAGTAAGTTGGTTGCTCTTACTTTATCTGAATGCCTTGTGACTTTTATCTCTCCATTTTTACTTGTTCTAAAATATTATTGAGATATTTGGGTAAGCTTTTCTTACATATCTTTTTTGATTTTTTAGAATTTTTTATTCATCATAATGGTTTCTCTAATGCTTAGTGTAAGCTGTACTTACGAATGTTTTGGAATTTTGACATTCTTTAGAGATCTTTTCTTTATGACATTGGCAGACTTGTTTGTTTGTCACGTTATTTTTTTTTTCTTTATTTAAAGTATTTTTGTTGGTTTTTTACTTTAAATTGTTTTTTTACAGTTATTGTTGATTGTCATAATATTTCTTATTTGAGGCTTGATTGTATACCCCCTTTATTTTCTTGGTGACGGGGTGAGTGATCTCGTAAGTGTTATTGCCCTTGTCTTTTGTTATAGTGTATGGTCCCACGTATAATAATAGTAACTTTCTAGTGATGCCTTCTATGGAGCTGGGTAATTCTCTGTTTTTTAACAGTACCCTTTCTCCTACCTCGTACTTAATAGTCTTTTTCTGGTTCTTAGCGTATTTATTCTTTTGTTGCTCTACCTTTTCGGCTATTCTGTTATAGAATCTTTTTTTCTCGAATTGATATTCGGTGTTGGTGGGGAATTGGATCATATCAGTTATCTCTCTAGGCGGTGGCCGCTCAAACATCATTGTGTATGGGGTAGCTTCCGTAAAGTCGTGGTAAGCTAAGTTTATAAATTCTTCAGTGGATTTCACATAATTGTGCCATTCTCTTTGTTTATCGTGGCAGTAGGTTCTCAGTATACGACCCACTTCTCTGAGTACCCTTTCAGCTGGGTTGCTGCTTGGGTGATAAACGGATGTTTTGTAAGTTTTAATATTATGTTCACAGAGCTTATTTTTCCAGAGATTTCCCTTAAATTGGGTTCCATGATCTGTTATAACGGCCGTCGATTTTCCCACGTCTGGTATAAACTTGGTTAAGATAATCTCAATTATTTTCTTTGTTGTTGCATGGTTAATGGAGTACAACTTTGTATACTTGGTGAAGTGGTCAAACATAATGATTATAAATTTGTATCTGTGTCTTCCTCCACTGATAGGAAACGGACCACATATATCAAGGAATACCCTTTCTAATTTCTGACTTGATGTGATAGGTATCATCATACCTTCCTTTTTTGAATTATTGCATTTTACTTTTTGGCAAATATCACATTTTTGAATGATTTTGTTTACTTTTCGATAAATATTTTTAATGTAAACTCGTTCCTGTAAAGCTTTTATCACTTTTACAGCCCCCATATGGCCGTATCTAATGTGGTAGTCTAGTATCAATTGTTCCTCCACTGTAGATGGTATTACAAGTTTCCATTCTCCGATTGCAGGATTGTTTTTAATAAATAGCAAGTTGTCATGTATTTTATAATATTGTAGAATGGTTTCTTCATCTTTTAACATTCTCTCCCGGATACTCATTATTTTTGGATCCACAGTTTGACATCTTCTTATTTCTTGGGTTATTTTTTCTAGATCTACTCTGTTTTTAATAATGTTATACACCTTAACTAATTGTTCTTTTTCCCCCTCGAAAGTTTGTTGCTGGACGTTTATACGGGATAAGATGTCCGCAGCTACGTTTTGCTTCCCTGGGATGTACTCCCAGTTTATGTGATATTCCTGTAGCAACAATATCCATTGAGTTAATCTTCCGTGGCTGAGTTTACACTGCTTAAGGAATGATATGGATCTATGGTCACTTCTCACTGTTATATCGTATCCCAGAATGTAAGTCCTAAATTTGTTGCAGGCGAACACGACACTAAGTAGTTCTTTCTCCGTGACGTGATAATTTCGTTCGCATCCATTTAAAATTCTGCTTGCAAAACTAATAACCATATGCTGTCCCTTCTCATCTTCTTGGTATAATACCGCACCTACACTGACATCACTCGCATCACAGTTCATGAAGAATGGCTTTTTGAAGTCTGGATGATGTAAGATCACGGTGTTCAAGAACTTTTCTTTTATTTGGTTAAATACTTCATCTTGTTCGGACCCCCAAGTCCACTTGTCCTTGACTGATAATTGTTTTTTGAATTTTGCTGTTAGTTTGGAATAATTATCTTGAAATTTACGGTAATAGTTGCAAATTCCCAGGAAGGATTGAAGTTGTTTTTTGTTTTTTGGCGTGGGGAATCGTTGTATCGCCTCAACTTTTTCTGACGAAGGAGATATGCCTTCCTCTGCTAGATTGAATCCTAGAAATTGTATTTTTCGGGCTATAAACTTTGACTTGTCCAGCTTAAGGGTTACGTGATTATCTGATAACCTTTTTAGTACGGTTTCCACTCTGGCACAGTGCTCTTGCCAATTTGATGATGTTATTAACAGATCATCTACGTACACGGTGGTAAAATTCAGTACATCTTGTCCCAGTATTTGGTCCATACATTTAACAAATACTGCGACCGAATTTATCAGTCCAAATGGCAGTCTTTTGAACTGATAGTTCCTCCCATCGAATAGGAATGCTAAGTATTGTCTACTGTTCGGATGTAGCTCCACCTGCCAGTAGCCACATACCGTATCCCAAGAGCTAATGTATTTTATACCGTGGAACTTCTTAAGGATTTCTTCTATTTCACCCGGTGATGTTCTATCGTTCACTATCATTTTATTAATTTCTCTGGCGTCGAGGCAGATTCTCACCTTTCCGTCCTTTTTTGGTATCGCCACTATTGGACTTGTATACGGTGATTGACTTAATTCAATGATATCGTCTTCCATCATTTGATTGATTTCTGCCCTCACTGCATTTCTTTGTGAGTAAGCAATGGGGTAAGATTTTTTCTTGAAGTCAACGGGTTCTTTAAATCGTATTCGGCATTGATAATTCTTTACTTTGCCTGGAGCGTCAGAAAAAATATGTTTATATCTGTTGTATATACTTATAAGTTCCTCTGACTGTTGCACACTAATCTGTGGATCTTGTTCTTCTCGTTGGAAGTTTCTGATCTCATCCAGCTTGCTTGACCATAATTCTTCATCCTTCCAATCTGTCAATATTCTTTCGGGTGATTGTTTGCAATAATTGTTTTGGATCATGTTATAGTGGTTTGTTATCAATGGTAAGTTGCCACCATTCACTAGATCGGCTGACCATATTCCTTGTTCTGTGGTTAGTGATACTTCTCCCTGCCGCAGGTTAATTATGGCAGAGTGTTGTCTGAGTACATCACACCCAACAAGTAATGAGAAAGGTAGGCCACTGGCAACAAGAAATGGCATAGTTACTATTATACCTTTGCTATTAAGTTCCAAGGATACTTGTTTCCGGACGGTTTTGTTTTGTCGGCCGGTAGCACCAATGGTAGTTATATTGCTTATGGGCAGGGTTGATATGGGTACACTACTTCCCTGCTGTAGTCTATTTAATTCTATTTGGTCGATCAGGGAAACATTAGACCCTGTATCGATCATTATGGTTGATAGAATTCCATTTATTTGGGCACTCACATACACTATTTCATTGTTTCTAATGGGCATCATGTTATCATTTTCTTCGATCAAATCGTCCCTTATATTTTTCAAATAATTAGTACATATTATTGTGATCTTCTTGTCATGTGTTGTCTTATATTCACCCAGAGATTGGTCCAGTGATGGGCTGTCCGCAGTTTTCACTGGCCTTAAGCGTTTAAATGAGGGTTGACCTCATTGCCCCCAACATCAGTAGTGTTTGATGGTTGGTTAGCGTTTGGCTCCTGTTGATTATTCCGGTCATCCACGCTGTGCCTGTGATCTTCTTCAAATGGGTGACTTCTCGTATCGGGTACCTGGTTATAGTACGTTCGCCGATAGTTAGATGAGGGATAGTTTCTTCTTGGGCTCCTTTGTCTTTGCCCCCTTATGTAATTTACCTGTGGCCGGTATCCTGGATTATTGTTCTGATTACTGTTGTTTCCAGGGCGATAATTGTTGTTGTAACCATTCGACGGGAAATTACCCCTGTGGTTGTTCATGAAGTTGTTATTATTATGGTTTCCACTTCTGTTAAAATTTCTGGGCGCGTTATTGCCCCGTGTGTTCCCTTGGTAATTGTTAGGGTTATTTATCGGTGGCTTATTATCTCCCTGTTGATTCTGTGACTGTTGTCCCTCATTAGTTCTATTATTTCTGAAACTGTACCCTCTATTTTTCCTGTACTGCCACTCATGTTCATGGCTTTCTAGTAAGCTAGCCACATCTTGGATGGTCTTTACCTGGCTGTACATCCGTGCCTTTTGGATGGCGTCGTCGTAGTGGTAAGATAACTGTATTACCAGACACTCTTCAGGTATACGTGGCTCCAAATTCCTGGCCATGCAGATTTTTCCCAAGAAGTAGGAGGTAAGGGATTGTCCATTCTGGTTTTCATACCTTCCATTGCTCAGGTTATTGCGGACCATATTCTGAGTTGACTCAGACCAGTATTTAGCCTTGAATTGAGTCTTAAAGTCTTGAAGGTTTTGGATGTCTGGTCGAGTGGCAGTCCACCAGTTGTCGTATGTCTCCTTGAACATTTCGTCCAACATCCCTCTTATTGTAGTCCATCGAGTCTCTCGATTCTTGATGATTAACTCTTCTACCCTCTTCAAGAATTCAATAGGGTTTCTTTTATAATTACGGAAATTAATAGTATCTCTGTTGTCTGTGTTCATGACATGATTATTATTACATGGTCGGTCACGCCAGGCATCCACTTCTTCCCGTAATGACTCTTCTATTCTGCGCATTTCGTCAATCCTCTGTTGGTTTTTGTCTACTTTGCTATCTACTTTATTTAAGTTACTGTAAACTCCTTCCATTCGTTCTCCCAAGTCTGTTCGTACAGCTGCTACCTCTTTCTGGTTTTCTTCCCGGACTTGGTGTATGTCCTGGTCTATCTGGGTACATTTTCTGACTGTTTCTTCATGACCTTCCTCAATTCTTCTCTTATTTTCTCCTTCGAGACGGTTCATTTTATCGAGTACTTCCTTGCGGACTCCAGAAACATTTTCGTTGGTCTTCTCTAGGTTCTCCAACGTTTCCTCTAATTTGTCATTGATTTCCGTAACCTGCTGTTTTGCTTCTTCTCGGTACTCCATTAATTGGTGTGCCATCTGCAGCTTCATTTCTTCTTTATTTTTCTCGTGGTCCATCTTCAGCTGTCCCTTCAATTCTTCCTTTAATTCTTCGTTTCTTTGCTGAATTTCCTCCAGCAATCGTTGTTGTAGTGTTTCATTATTTTGGTTGACTGTTTTCCTCATTTCTTCCTTAGTACTCACTATTTTTTCATTGATCTGTTTCAAATTGTCACTGGTTTCTTTCTTCATGCCGTCGAATTTATTGTTCATCTCCTTCAAGCTCTCCTCATTCTTGTCGAATTTATTGTTCATCTCCTTCAAGCTCTCCTCATTCTTGTCGAATTTATTGTTCATCTCTTTCAAATTATTGTTCATCATTTCCATTAATTTTAGTATGTTCGGGTCTCCTCTAAATTCTCCCTTGTCGCCCGCCTGTAATTCCATTTCTTCGTCTTGGCTTGGTTCTGTTGTGGTTATTATTGTCTCCACTTCTTCAATCGGTGTTCCTTCCTCTTCTTCCCCTCTGTTTCCTTCCATCTCCTTCTCCTTTGCCAACTTTTTCGACAATCCTCTGGTGTGCATATTGTAACCTTTCGTAATCGCCGCTAGAATTTATAGGGTTTAATTGTATAATTTCTTTATTATTCTAGCCCTACTAGTTGGCGCGCCACTTTGTAATATAGACGTGACGTCCGCCTCGTTTAAGCCCCGCGATGGAAGCCACTTTATATCTGTGTCGTGTGAACAGCTACCGTTTTACTCTGTAAAATGTGGATAATGTACAATTTGTGTGTGATGGGTGTAACGTGTCTTCTCGATCCGTAGTTCAAATGCGTGCAACTTCCGCAGATTTCGTCCGTTGCGAACGTACGAATAACCAGGTCTTGATGTTCTTACTTGATGTTCACTAGGGGTGAGAAAATCCCGGTGGCGCCAAATTGTTTTCTTAAAACAATTAAAATAAAATTCAAAGGTGTATGACCAGCGCAGCTCAGGCGGTTTGAATAATTCAAATATTTCCGCCCACCTAGGCCAACTGTAGCATTCAGCAATTCGTTGTGTGTGCTGTGTAAATCGTTAGTCGTCTGCTGAAATGTACATAAAATATTGTGCACCTCCTAATGAAATTATAACACCGTGGTTACACTCAATACTTACACATTTTTTATTAGTGATTGTTATTCATTTAATACAAATTATTCTAATACAAATGCTCCGGTTGTTTATATGAGACAATTACAGGGTTTGACAATCGATATTTGAATTGATAATCAGACGTTTAATGATGGCGTCTGTTGAAAATTGTATACAAGTTATTAATGTTGGTTTGTCATAGGTTCTTGAGGTTACGTTCAAAGGATTACAAATGTTAAAACAATAAAAATACACACCCTTACATCAAGTAAACTTAACTAACATATTGTGTAGGTATAATTTGTTTAGCGCAGTGTAGTAAAAGTGTTTACAAGTTATGGATCATTAACAACAGTTTATATTGGTTAGTTTATAAATTATCAGTGACTTAGTATTCTTTTTAATCTTTGAAAGTAATTAATTTCAGTTCAGTGAGATTTCGACCTTTAGTGAGATAATTAACGTGAGTTTATTTATATATTTTGGGTAATTTAAGAGGTACTTATCACTTCCGTAGTTATGGCGAATTCATACGATCTGTTATTCATGGGTTATACTATAATCTTCTTTAATTTGCTGGGTTCAGGGCATCAGGCATCTTTTCCAGTTTAATTGGTAGTAATTTATTTTCTTTTTTCGTTAATTTGGCCTCAACTTCAATAATATGGCTCCAGTCTTTGTCTTATGTCTTGGTATACACTTAGTAGTAACTTTTTCTGATATTTGCTATGTTTTAATTGACAATTTTGGTCACTCGAAAATTAGCGTCTATACCATTAAAGCGTCATGCATTCAGTAAAAAAATCTAACGGTATTTTTTCTTGTTACTCCACAGTTTCCATGGTAACGTAATTATTCTACCTGGTCGATCTCAAAATAAACACATTGTTATCAAACTTTGAATTTTTTGTTTAATTTGAATAAATATTTTATAATGGC
This sequence comes from Magicicada septendecula, assembly GCA_034769895.1. Taxonomy (NCBI): domain Eukaryota; kingdom Metazoa; phylum Arthropoda; class Insecta; order Hemiptera; family Cicadidae; genus Magicicada; species Magicicada septendecula. The sequence goes on along the minus strand of CM068371.1, from coordinate 60,807,513 downwards.
TATATTTACTTGGGGATAATTTCAATGGTTGTAATCTTTACGTAGATGTTTCTATTTTCTTTCAAAGATTAGTTTGATATCTTACAAGATTGGTCTAAGTCATGTATTAATGTTTTAGTCCAAAATTGATAATACTATGTTAATACATAATTTACTTATTTCTAAGTTTTAATATAATTCTGCCATGTTCCCTTTCGTTACACATAATTAATATATTTTGCCTATTATTTCTTATAAAGGTATTGCTATTATTTTCTTTATAAATTCCTTACTTACTTAAAACATACTAACATATTACTGTAAAACTATTTCTTCTGGTATTTATTGCCTTAAACATTAAGCCAATAACTTCTTTCTTTAAATTAACAAATGAACAAATTTGGTGAGTGTTATACCTACACCATCTCTTTTATAACAGTAATCACCCTGGTGATTTTTATACTGAGATAATATTTTTTCTGTTTTTTACATTCACAATTATTCTGTGTCTTTCAGTCTAATATACTTAACTTAATTGCTCATTTAACATGTGCTTATGTTTTGGGTTTGTCACACTTGTTTAATTCTTTTTTCTTAAGATTATATGCTGTTTATTTTATTACACTTATCACTTCACTGTTCATCTTTGTCACTCCCTACCTATCTCTAATTACCCTTATATTTCTCACGATCTCACTATTATTACAAAGTTTTTGTATCTAATGAGTTCATGTCTCTTTTGTTAACTTCAGACTGTCACATATCATTTTATAATATTCAAACAACATGGTATTGTAAATACATCTTTCTAATAAAACATAACTTTGTATACATTGTCATTAAAGTGATAAAAATTGGTCTGAAATGTCATAATTAATAATAATAACAACAATTTAATAATGTTAAAATATATTGTGTTAATTGAAACATACTACATCTGTAGCAACAGCAATAATATTAGCGAATAAATAAACTCTCCAAAACCTTATACTTTCAAATACATAATGCTGAGATAACATACATACTGCTGAAATAATCTTAGTAAAAGTTCCAAAGTATATAGTAGACTATACAATTTGTTCTCTGATTGAACCACTCACACATTTCTATTCCCTGTCTGTATGAGTGTAATTTTAAACATAACAGCTGACACATCACCTATAGATAAGGATATACATACAATCATATCTACACATGGTTTTTTTATGTATAACAATTGCTGAGATACTGTCATTTACAAGTTACCACTAATAAAAATTTAAACAAATTATTAACCATAATAAAAAATTATGCTCTTTTAAAACAATCTTGTGAGTTAATTGTTATGGCCATGTAATTTTTTTTTTTCTTTTTTCTTCACTGTCTTCTTGTCTCGCTTTATTTTGGTTAATATCTGGCCAATCTCTGGGGTTGGGTCAATGTCGGTTGTCTGTCAGTCTAGTTCGTATTTTCTTGTTTTGTAACCACCTTTGGTTGTATTCTTCCTCCTTCACTATTGATTATATTTACTACTTTCATTCTCGTTAACATTTATCTATCAAAATATATTGTTTCTTGGCATTTTTTACATACTTATTTATATCAAATGTGATCAGGGTTTGGCAATGTTATAACGTGTATACCCTAATCTTGCACATTTGGTCAGAACTAGATGTCCATTCCCTGTGAAAGGATATTTTCCAGGGCAGGAATAATTTTATCTGAACGAAGAAGACAATTAACTTCGAGGAAAATGCAACAGCTGATATTTTTAAATATTTGAAATAGTGTCTGAATAACTGAAATTCTAGTATTTTAAAAACCATTCAGTAGTTTAATTTTACCTATAATGTGTTATTTGAGTGAAGCAAATTGTAATGTGAATAGGTGTGACAAAGATTATTTCATGACTTGTATATTCTGTGTACACTGGTGAATGGATCTGAAGATTTCCAGGTATGTAATGTATTTAATTTACTTTTGTTGTTCCTTATTATTTATAAGTTTTTATTTATTTATTTATATTTATTTTATTACAGTTGTTTTTATTATTATTATTTGTATAATTTTGTTTATTCACTCTTGTGGCTTACTGTTATGTTTTTATTATATGTTTCTGATGTTTTTTTCACATTATTTGTTGTTGTTGTTGTTGTTGTTGTGGTATTACGTGTAGGCCTACTCTAAATTATTTCATTGCCTTGGGGAGTTTTGCAACTGATTTGTCTAACCAATGTTAGTTTGTTCACTCCTAGTAAAAACTTAAATTGGTATTCCCAAAGGGAGATAGGCCTATAAATTCTCGTTTCTTATTTTCTTTTAAACAGTAATAGTTTAATAAAGTCACAGTGTAAAGTAACACTGTTAATACTTTTAGTTTCAATTTATTTCTTATAACAAATTATATACTTAACTAAAAATGAACTTTTTTCATGTGAAAAACTTACTATTTTATTGTACGCGTTTCGGCTTAGTATCCGCCTTCTTCAGCTTTGGTAACAGACTGCCAGCATTTTGTAACGGTTGTGTGGAAGGTGAAGTGGGGGCGGTATGTGGAGGAAGGGGATTGGCGCGGGGATTCAACTTACTGTTTGTTTTCTGTATAATTGTGTCAAAAAGTGTATGTGATTTATATTGTAATTGATCGTTGAGTATGTTGTTTGGTTGTGTTGTGTGGTGTTTATATATTTCGTATTTTTCAGTTGTGTTGAGTTTTTGACACAACTCAACACAACTGAACAATACGAAATATATAAACACCACACAACACAACCAAACAACATACTCAACGATCAATTACAATATAAATCACATACACTTTTTGACACAATTATACAGAAAACAAACAGTAAGTTGAATCCCCGTGCCAATCCCCTTCCTCCACACACCGCCCCCACTTCACCTTCCACACAACCGTTACAAAATGCTGGCAGTCTGTTACCAAAGCTGAAGAAGGCGGATACTAAGCCAAAACGCGTACAATAAAATAGTAAGTTTTTCACATGAAAAAAGTTCATTTTTAGTTAAGCGTTAGTGCTGTGAAAGAAGAGATGAATAATCAAGACAACTACAAATTATATAGTATAGGTTATATAATATCTTCAAATAAATACACTGCAAGTAGGTATATTAATAGGTTTATCTAGGTGAAAATAAACCTACTTGCAGTGTATTTATTTGAAGATATTACATAGGAGACCTGCAGGAAACTCAAAACGAGTTACTTACAAATAGGCCTGGGCAAAAAATATCGATATATCGAAATATCGATATTTTTTCATAAAATTATCGATATATATCATCGATATTTTTAATCGCGATATATCGATATTCAATGTTTATTTTCGAGTATCGAATTCGTATCAATTTCGATATATTTTTTAACGTAACTCTGTTCCGTATTTAATGTTATTGGTTGCATGCATGTATCCGATCTTCCGAACGCTTGTTTTTTTTTAAGTTGCTTTTGTTTTGTCTATGGTCTGACTGCATACAAAAATTGTGTGTGTGTGTGTACGTACTGTCTACTCCAGTGACTACTGACTAGCTAGTCTACTGTGTGTGTGATGGCAACAACGGCATGGTGAGCTCGATCGCATTGTTTTGTTTCTTACATTGTTTTTTTAACAAAGCATCAATCATGTCTTGTGTGTGGAAGTTCTTCAAAAAAAAAAGACAACAATGAGTCAGCTTCTTGCAATTTGTGTGGCAAGTCGTACAAAACGTGCGGTAATACAACCAATTTGGCCACTCATCTAAAAACTAAGCATCATTTTGCTTATTTGCAAATGGTAAAAATGCAGAATTCATTGAAAACAGCTAAATCTGGCAAAGAAACTGAAGATGCTGCGGCGGCAGTAGACTTGAATAATAACTCCAATGTTCTACCGTTGATGTAAGTCTTACTAAAGAAGAGATTATTCAATATTAAAATTGCCTAAAATACATAACCTAAAATAAACCAAACACGTTATCAAAAATAATAAATAGACTATGAATCGTATTGACCTTTTCTGTGTTGACTTTCTTCTTTACTTTTTCTATATTTTCAGCTTACTTTGCCATCCAGTAGTACTGGTAATAAAAATTCCCAGCAAAGGCAAGAAGATGTCACAGTCAATCCTGCTGAGACCGAATTGATGGTTGAGATGGTTCATGAACCAAAAAAAGAAAGCAACCCACCTTAGTAGCTTGTTTAGAGAGAGGTTCAAGCTTCGAAAGTAAGTTACTGCCAAATTTAATGTAAGATGTTAGATTTTATTAATTTTCATTTTCATATGTATATTTTATTTTTATTTTTATTAAAATTAAAATGTGTATATATGCAAGTAATTTGTTGTGAAAGTATTCTTTATTGAAATTTTTGTTGGGTTCTACCACAGCCGTAGATTATATAATGATTTCATTCAATAAATAATGTATTACATTTTAGTGATGTCCACCATTCAATATGTGACGATATCGATATAGTTTTATCGATATACATTTGACATTCGTGTCATGTTTTATTTATTGCTTATGATTTTTTGTGTCATTTTGCATTAGTACCTGTGATCATTTTTATTTTTCAGAAGGTGGACAAAAACATAGAGAAATAACACAGGCACTGATTTACATGATATGTAAGGACAATTTGCCATTACCATGTGTTGAAGAAAAAGGCTTGCAAAAACTTATGCGCACAGCTTGCCCTCTTTATAAACTGCCTTCCAAAAAAAAGGTATTTATATTACAAATTATCATTCTAATTTATAATTTAAAAGTTTATATCACAGTTGTATAACTGGTACTTGTTTATAATTTCTAGGTAACTCACTTGGTAGAAAATAGATACAACACCACAAAGGTGGTTCTTATAAAATCCTTGACTGAGGAAAATTTTTTATGTTTTACAAGCGACATACTCACTCTCACTTATTCCACAAGGAGCTTCTTAGTATTAACGGTTCATTTCATTGACACCATAAAGGGATCACCTGTCCTTCAAAATGTAAGCCTATGTGCGCAGAAACTGACTCAGGTATGTTTTTGAAGTACTTTGTAATTTATAAGATCAAGATAATCCAGATTCCAGATTTTTTAATTATTTTAATTGATATAATGTTAATAATTACATCTTATTTTATCCTCACATTGTACAAATATATGCAATAGGTATGTCTTTTCTTTTTAGGCTCATTCAGGACAGTACATAAAAGAATGCTGGGAAGAAATCTGTGAAGAGTTTGACATTGACAAAAATAAAATCGTAGCCATTACAGCTGATGGGGCGCAAATATAGTGGCAGCAGTGCGATTGTTTTTAGGGGATGATCGCAGAATTTCATGTATGGTGCATTGTTTAAACCTCATTGTTGATGGGGTATTGAGGGAAAATAATGCATTTTCAGCTCTTTGCGATCACGTAAAAAGCATTGTGACGTATTTTAAACAGTCGGTCAATGCTATGGACCTATTACAATCTGAACAGGAGGCATCTGGAAAGAAAGAAGGTGAGGTGTTGACATTGACACAAGCTGTTAGCACAAGATGGAATTCGTGCTTTGACATGTTAGAAAGATTTGTTAAACTGTCTGCACTAGTAGCTAAAATTTTAGCTACTAAAAGTCAAACAAACAGGAATACACCCGACATGGTCGCAACTTCCCAATTAAATATAATAAGAGACCTTGTTGCTATTTTGGGCCCATTCAAAGAAGCCACGGAAGAAATAAGTGGTGCTAATTACGTGACTTCCAGCTTAGCCATTCCGGTTACGAATTTGATTCGCCAAGCAGTAGAACACATAAGTCCATCCACGAGTTTAGGGCTAACCGTAAAAGAGGCTCTTCTCAAAAAAGTTCAAGAAAGACTGGGTCCTTTAGAGAAAAATTCCTATTTGTCCGCAGCAACAATATTAAACTACTTGTTTTAAAAGAATTCATTTCACTTTGGCAATTGCTGTTTCGAATGCAAAAGCCAAAATCAGCAATGATATTCGGAGCGAACACTGACGCAGGGGTCAACGTTCTCCTGATCTAAGAACGATCCATACAGCATGAGCACAAGAGAACTCTGAGACTTCTTCAATTTGGTCTGGGCATAAAAAATTATTATCCCTGTCGTCAACAACTGCGCCCGAGGTCCCGAGCTCTGGCTCTGTGCCCAGTGAGCTAAAACAATACCTCGATCAACCTCTCCTTGAGAGAAAAGCTGATCCGATAAAATTTTGGATAAATTGCCAGCATTTCACGCCAGTTCTTTCGGAAGTCGCCCTTAAATATTTAATTTGCCAGGCTTCTTCGGTGTCTTCCGAAAGAGTTGCTTCAGCAGTGAATCTGACAGTACCCGACAATAGAAGCCGCTTGACAGGCGAGCACATCAAACAGAGGGTGCTCCTAATGTCAATATCTGACAAATACTGGTTTGATTAAATTGTTATCTAACTAAGGCCGTCCACTGACTTGTGTGGTTCCCGCTGCGGGTCAACCACGAAGGCAGTTTTGTATTAATATATAATTGTTTGAACTTTGAAGCATAAATAAAAAAATACTATTTTCTTTATGTATATTATTTTTTCCGAATTTTGAATGTTTTGGGAATATGTATAGATAATCACGCTTGGGAAAAAATGACGATATATCAATATTTTTTACTCGATAATTATCGATGCTGTTTAAAAATATCGATACGATAAATATCGATACGATAAATATCGATATTTTTTTTCACTTGCCCATCCCTACTTACAAAGGATAATATAGGTTATGTATATATAGTATATAATAACAGGTATTCATACCTGTTATTTTTTTGGAACGGTATTTTCATACCTAGTATTTTAAAATAACAGTTTAGCCCACCTCTACTCGGGCAACTTCGTTACTGTCGTCTGCCGTTATTATATTACTCCGTTCGATATATTTGTACTCTGTGCTGTGGTGCTGTGGTCGTCCGCCTCTATTGTCTAGTCTCCGTCAGCACGTGCACCAGAGTTCGCAATCCTAGGGAAATTTCCCTAGATTTAGGGAATTCTCAAAATTACTAGGGAAATCATCCAAAAATCTAGGGACAAATTTGTTTGAATGCCACTGATTATAAAAATAGTTTCCTACGATGTAGTCAAATGTGAATGTGGCAGGTAGCAGTATTTCATAGTCATTATAAACTATTATATATTATAGGTCGGCAGTACTTTTGAAACGTTCACAATTCACACTGTAGGGTCCTGTACCTGCCACAATGTATTTCAGGGCAGTAACGGTAGGTAACGTGTTTGTATGGGTGTGAAAGCCAACAAGTGAGGTAGGCAAAAGCGCTGCCGCAACACAATGCTTTTTTTCTAAGGTTTGCACGGACTACAGTAATAAACTTAATCCCCTTTTCTGCTCATGCTCAAAGCAAAGTGCCCCATACCCGCACGTGACACAAACAATGGAATACAGAGTAGTAGAACGTTTACCTACAACGAGTTAATCAAATTAGTTAGTAATATTAGGAACACATTGTCTGCAGACCTGGAGAGGAAGCAAGTTGTGTAGCATTAGGCCTAATCGCATTCTCTAGGAATTTTGCTCTGTTCGAGATATAGAAACTGTGTTCTGTTTAAGTAGTGTGTTTTGTGGCATGTTTGTGCAAATTAGTCTTTCAACAATGGGAGATAGTGATAATTGTAAATCATCTTCATCTGGCACTATTACAAAAAAACAGAAAGTGAGTGCTGGTACATACAAACAAAAATATACAAGTGCATGGGAGAGGGAATCTTCATTCAGTGGATGGTTGAGTGCTAGTGACAAAGCTGCTTATTTCTATTTTTGTAAAGCGTGTAATGTACATGATACGACAGGAAAATCAGAAATTTTAAACAATCGAAGTCGCAGAAACATTTGTCGGCCGTGGCAAATCCAGTTCGGCCCTAGAGAACACTTTTAGACATGGGTAAGATAACTATCAATTCGGTTGAAAAGAAAGTTAAAGAGGGTGAAATTAAAAAGGCAGCTTTTGTTGTAGAACACAATCTGCGCTTTACAGTCTCAGACTATTTATCGCAACTTATGAAGTCGGTTTGTAGCGATTCAGAAATTGCGAAGCGTATTTCCTGCTCACAGACTAAATGTAAAGCCATTGTTAAAAATGTCATTGGTGCTGAAACTAAAGGCCAATTAATTAATGAAGTGAAACATAACAGTTTCTCTTTGTTGTGTGATGAAAGTACAGACAGGAATTTTGAGAAACACTTATCTTTGGTTGTTAGGTATATTGGTGTTGATTTTGTCTTAAAAGATCACTTCCTTGCGTTAATACCAGTCGAAAATGCTACTGCTGAATCACTGTATTAGTCTATTACGTGAGGTGTGCCAGAGGGCCTATCTACCAATTTTGAGTCAGTGTCCATGTAATTTTTTGATTCCTTTCCTTGCAGGATAATTTTTTGATACCAAATTCTTTCCAGAAAATAATATTCCTTTCAAAGAAAGATTAATAGGACTGGCAGTTGATGGAACAAACACAATGATGGGTGGTAATAATTCTAATTCTATTGCTACTCATTTTACAAATGACATTCCAGATCTTTTTGTACTAAAATGTCTGTGCCATTATTTTCATCTCTGTCCATCATACACTTGCTCAAAACTTCCTCGCTTTGTTGAAGATCTTGCCCGAGACATCTTCAACTATTTTCGTATTAGTCCTAAAAGATTTGGAAAATTCAATGAATTCCAGAAATTCCTCAATCTGAAACCGCATAAACTTCTGCACCCCAGTCAAACTAGATGGTTGTCTTTGACATACCACTGGATACAGTGGTATCCAGACTCCTTCAACAAATTCCTGCGTTAATCTTGTTTTTCACAAGCGCTGTCTTGGAAGACAAGCTTTTAGCAGCTGAACTAGTGAAACTCAGAGACCCTCTCACAAGATTGTATCTAGAATTCCTAGAATTTGTTTCACCAATATTTGTTGATCTAAATCTCGAAATGTATCTGAAAGAAAAAAAATTCATTTGCTTATGACAGAATTTCTGCATTGTATAACCAAGTTTTACAGTGCTATATCAGACAAGACTATCTGCAGCATACTCCCATTTCACAAGTCCAGTATAGGAATCCTAAAAACATTCTTCCCCTAGACAACATATGCCTAGGTGGAAAGGTAATTGCTTCCATGTTGTCACCCAACCTTGACCTTGACGGGACACAAAAGAACAATTTCAAACTCATATACCTAGATTTCTACATAGAAGCAGCTCATCAAATATTCAAACGATTCCCTATGCATTAAAATTAAAAGGCTCTGTCATTTCTCAACTCTACCAGTGTTATTAAAACAGATATTGCTAGCATTGTCCCACTTTCTGTGACGTTCCCCAACTTGATCAGTCATAACAACATGATGTGTCTTGATAGAGAGTGGAGATACCTCCGGGCTGTGGACATTGGAAAGTACGCAGATGTAACCAACATTCTAGATTTATGGAGAAACATTAGTTTTTTAAAGAAAGGAGACGAGTCAGCCATGTTCCCCACCCTAACTACCTTTGTAAAGAAACTGTTGTGCTTACTTCATTCAAGTGCAGCTGTGGAGCACATCTATTAATGTGATGAAAGCAAAGCAGAGGAATCGACTTAATGTCTCCACCTTGACTAGTTTACTTCATGCAAAGAAAAAAATTAACGGAAGTTCTTGTTTACCATCCCTATTGAAGAAAGTATGGTACGAAAGTTTAACCAGAACATGAACGACTTCAAATCACAGGGAAGAGCTGACAGTGATTCAGATTAACGTAAAACTTTAATGAAAAGTGTGTATAGAATCTATGTACATAATAAGTAGAAACTTTTTTTAAGTACAGTGTATAGGACTAAATCAATATGAAATTAGTGTAGGCTTATGTAATAATATGGACAACCGTGTAAAGAAAGAAAATTTTACTGATGAAGAGCTGATACACTTAGGGTGTCATTTTAATTATTTTTTACTCTTTAATTATACTGAGTTTAATATCATTTTCAGTGTTGCCTCGTACAAACAATTTTTGAAGAACTACCGTACTTAGTACTACTAAAATCTGTATACACACATTTATCAATTTTCTGTGGCGTTCAGAAGACGTCACATGCAGAACGGAACTTGCCATGACCCTTTCGTATCCCATCATAGTATGTTGAGCATTTATTGTCATTTGATTTGACTAAACTAATAGAGAGGAAAGAATCTACATCGAGAAGTGTGTAGCGCCAGTCTCCCACTCATAGCCACTAACTCAGACCTCTCTTGCCTCTACCTACATCAACGAGTGTGTGCCAACCACTTCTTTGTTAACAAAATGTATTCGGACACTTCAATTCTATGGAATAGCCTTGTACATTTGTCTTTCAAAGCAGTTTCACTTGTTTCCTTGGCATATCTTTTCACTGCTGTTGTGACAAACCTCCCCTCTAGGTTGGGCAGTTATGAATAGCAACACTATTGTCTAGTCTCCGTCAACACGTGCACCAGAGTTCGTTTGCTACACGTGCTACACAACACGTGCTACTTTTACGTTTGTAGTGAGTGAATTTTATTTTTGCGTTTATTAGTTTTATTTATTTTATTTTTTTTTTTCGTTTAGTTATCAATGTCTATTATGCACCCGTATAGTGTGCTGCCCATGGAAAGTTCTTTCTAAACATTTTTTAACTGACAATGATAAGACCTAGGGAAAACATCAGCACCAGGTTGCGACCACTGCCGTGCACTCCACACTTACATGTACAATGAAATCCACGTATTTTTATCCAAATCGGGTTTTGTCTGTGTGCATAGCGGATGAATTTAATATTAAAATTAATATTGATTGTGGTCGCAGTTAAATATTAAAACATAATATAGAATTAATTTAACCATATTTTGTACTCCATTTATTACCCTGAATTGTAGTTTTTGTTTTAACCTTTGTTTCCTCCAGAAACAAACACAATTTCAGTGGCTCCCCAGATGAATATGAACCTTTTGACTACATCGTCGCGTTAGTAGCCTATATGAAATATACGTTTATTAAGAAAGAAAACTTATACTGTTTTGCCGGTTTTTTAAGTTCAGTTTTTTGTACTCACAATGTTGGTTTTGATATATATTGCTGTAATCAGTTGTGGTGAAACTCTTCTTTACCTGTGCACTAACTTCGCAGGTTGGTTTCGTATTTATCTGAAGTCAAATTAATATTTTTGTTTCTGGAGTGATAAACGCTGAAACGAAACATACAATTCAGGGTAACAAATGTAAGAAACGATATGATATGAATTAATTCTCAATTGTGATTATTGTTTATCTTCGAGAATTATATAGTACCTTTATACCTTTACAATCAACATTCATTTTAATATTAAATGTATTTTTTCTCTGTAAACACAGAACTGAACGTTCTGCAGTTACAGACAATAACAAAAACGATGACCAATCAGAACGCAGGAACATTAGGTGCTGGTAAAAACCCCGTTGGGACAAATATAGGTCTATACGCAAGTGTATTCTAGTGCCATAACAATCTGAAAGTGTGATGAATAACCGAAAAATTTACACTTGAGTTTACGTATTTGAAGCCGTGAACGTAATAAAATTATTGTGCTAAAATAAATACACCAAACGTTCACCTAACTCACATCTGACAACAGAATATAGGCGGGGATAGATGAGAACGAAGGTAGCCGAGGTTGCCCGAGTGGCTTCACGCTCGTCAGTCTGCAGACTCAAGTGTTTGAGGTAGTACTGAAAGCAGGGTTGCCAGGTGTGGGAATTTTTCCCCACAGTGGTGAATTTTGAAGCCTCAAAATGGTAAGTGGGGAAATGGAGGGGATTTGTGTAAATGTGGTGAATTGGTGGCGATTTCAAATAATGCAGATGTGACCAAACTGCAGTACAGAAATCCAGCAAAATTTACAAAACTACAAAATATTTTATAGGTGCTATAAGAGCACTGTGATTTTGGAAAGTAAAACATTTTTAATCCAAATCTCTCACTTGAAGAAATAAATTTCAGAGTAAATTACTGAAATGTTTATGTTGAATGTACACACTAAATTTACATCCGATTTTCTTTTAACAGTGACTATGTTCAAAACCTAAGACATCTAGAAATTTCTAGATAGGAAAAAACTTAAAGACTTTCAGTCACTGGCTTCAACAGCACCAGCAATCTTTGAGAAAAGTACAGTATTGAAATAAACATGGTAAATCTAGTCTGGGAATAGAGAGTTCTTAGGAATACAAATATTAACACTGGTACAGACGAAAGTTTATAAAGCTTTTAGAGAGAAGTTAAAATACAAAGAACACGAATGATACTGAAGCTTTTCCAACTTAAATAATTTTGTGGCTAATCTACTTACTTTACTACAGTGTAGTAGGTGTGTTGAAAGGATTTTTAGTGCAATCAATATTAATAAAAACAAAATCAGAAGTAAATTGGCTACTAAGACACTGTCTGCCCAGTTGCAAATGTGTTGGAAATGAAAAACGTTCAAGCAAACAAAATAAATCCTGTTTAGATTGTATAAATTATTCAATGATGGTGAAACACAGCAACTATATGTATATTATAACATTGCCAAACCCTGATCACATTTGATATAAATAAGTATGTAAAAAATGCCAAGAAACAATATATTTTGATAGATAAATGATAACGAGAATGAAAGTAGTAAATATAATCAATTGTGAAGGAAGAAGAATACAACCAAAGGTGGTTACAAAACAAGAAAATACGAACTAGACTGACAGACAACTGACATTGACCCAACCCCAGAGATTGGCCAGATATTAACCAAAGTAAAGCGAGACAAGAAGACAGTGAAGAAAAAAGAAAAAAAAAATTACATGGCCATAACAATTAACTCATAAGATTGTTTTAAAAGAGCATAATTTTTTATTATTATTAATAATTTATGTTTAAATTTTTATTAGTGGTAACTTGTAAATGACAGTATCTCAGCAATTGTTATACATAAAAAACCATGTGTAGATATGATTGTATGTATATCCTTATCTATAGGTGATGTGTCAGCTGTTATGTTTAAAATTACACTCATACAGACAGGGAATAGAAATGTGTGCGTGATTCAATCAGAGAACAAATTGTATAGCCTACTATATACTTTGGAACTTTTACTAGGATTATTTCAGCAGTATGTTAGTTATTTCAGCATTATGTGTTTGAAAGTATAAGGTTTTGGAGAGTTTATTTATTCGCTAATATTATTGCTGTTGCTACAGATGTAGTATGTTTCAATTAACACAATATATTTTAACATTATTAAATTGTTGTTATTATTATTAATTATGACATTTCAGACCAATTTTTATCACTTTAATGACAATGTATACAAAGTTATGTTTTATTTGAAAAATGTATTTACAATACCATGTTGGTTGAATATTATAAAATGATATGTGACAGTCTGAAGTTAACAAAAGAGACATGAACTCATTAGATACAAAAACTTTGTAATAATAGTGAGATCGTGAGAAATATAAGGGTAATTAGAGATAGGTAGGGAGTGACAAAGTTGAACAGTGAAGTGATAAGTGTAATAAAATAAACAGCATATAATCTTAAGAAAAAAGAATTAAACAAGTGTGACAAACCCAAAACATAAGCACATGTTAAATGAGCAATTAAGTTAAGTATATTAGACTGAAAGACACAGAATAATTGTGAATGTAAAAAACAGAAAAAATATTATCTCAGTATAAAAATCACCAGGGTGATTACTGTTATAAAAGAGATGGTGTAGGTATAACACTCACCAAATTTGTTCATTTGTTAATTTAAAGAAAGAAGTTATTGGCTTAATGTTTGAGGCAATAAATACCAGAAGAAATAGTTTTACAGTAATATGTTAGTATGTTTTAAGTAAGTAAGGAATTTATAAAGAAAATAATAGCAATACTTTTATAAGAAATAATAGGCAAAATATAATAATTATGTGTACCGAAAGGGAACATGGCAGAATTATATTAAAACTTAGAAATAAGTAAATTATGTATTAACATAGTATTATCAATTTTGGACTAAAACATTAATACATGGCTTAGACCAATCTTGTAAGATATCAAACTAATCTTTGAAAGAAAATAGGAACATCTATGTAAAGATTACAACCATTGAAATTATCCCCAAGTAAATATAGCCATTATAAAATATTTATTCAAATTAAACAAAAAATTCAAAGTTTGATAACAATGTGTTTATTTTGAGATCGACCAGGGAGAATAATTATGTTACCATGGAAACTGTGGAGTAACAAGAAAAAATACTGTTAGATTTTCTTACTGAATGCATGACGCTTTAATGGTATAGACGCTAATTTTCGAGTGACCAAAATTGTCAATTAAAACATAGAAAATATCAGAAGAAATTACTACTAAGTGTATACCAAGACTTAAGATGAGGACTGGAACCATATTATTGAAGTTGAGGCCAAATTAACGAAAAAAGAAAATAAATTACTACCAATTAAACTGGAAAAGATGCCTGATGTCCTGAACCAAGCAAATTAAAGAAGATTGTAGTATAACCCATGAATAACAGATCGTATGAATTCGCCATAACTACGGAAGTGATAAGTACCTCTTAAATTACCCAAAATATATAAATAAACTCACGTTAATTATTTCTCACTAAAGGTCGAAATCTCACTGAACTGAAATTAATTACTTTCAAAGATTAAAAAGAATACTAAGTCACTGACAATTTATAAACTAACCAATATAAACTGTTGTTAATGATCCATAACTTGTAAACACTTTTACTACACTGCGCTAAACAAATTATACCTACACAATATGTTAGTTAAGTTTACTTGATGTAAGGGTGTGTATTTTTATTGTTTTAAACATTTGTAATCCTTTTAACGTAACCTCAAGAACCTATGACAAACGAACATTAATAATTTGTACAATTTTCAACAGACGCCATTACTAAAAGTCTATTTATCAATTCAAATATCGATTTGTCAAACCCTGTAGTTGTCTCATATAAATAACCGGAGCATTTGTAGTAGAATAATTTGTATTAAATGAATAACTAATCACTAATAAAAAATGTATAAGTATTGAGTGTAACCACGGTGTTATAATTTCATTAGGAGGTGCACAATATTTTATGTACATTTTAGCAGACGAATAACGATTTACACAGCCCACGCATAGAACTGCTGTGCGCTCCAGTGGGCCTAGCTGGCGGAAATATTTGAATTATTCAAACCGCCTGAGCTGCGCTGGTCATACACCTTTGAATTTTATTTTAATTGTTTTAAGAAAACAATTTGGTGCCACCGGGATTTTCATACCCCTAGTGAACATCAGGTAAGAACATCAAGACCTGGTTATTCGTACGTTCGCAACGGACGAAATCTGCGGAAGTTGCACGCATTTGAACTACGGATCGAGAAGACACGTTACACCCATTACACACAAATTGTACATTATCCACATTTTACAGAGTAAAACGGTAGCCGTACACACGACTACATTACAAATTGGCGACCAACCGGTGGAGCTAGAAGAGAGAGAAATACGAAATTCTAGCGGCGATTACGAAAGGTTACAATATGCACACCAGAGGATTATCGAAAAAATTGGCAAAGGAGAAGGAGATGAAAGAAAACAGAGGGGAAGAAGAGGAAGGAACACCGATTGAAGAAGTGGAGACAGTAATAACCACAACAGAACCAAGCCAAGACGAAGAAATGGAAACACAGGCTGGAGATAGGGAGGAAGCCAGAGGAGGAATGGATTTACAAAAATTATGGGAGTTGATTAATGGAAAATTAGACAAGAACGTGAAGGAGATGAACAATAAATTCGACAAGAATGAGGAGAGTTTGAAGGAGATGAACAATAAATTCGACGGCATGAAGAAAGAAACCAGTGACAATTTGAAACAGATCAATGAAAAAATAGTGAGTACTAAGGAAGAATTGAGGAAAACAGTCAACCAAAATAATGAAACACTACAACAACGATTACTGGAGGAAATTCAGCAAAGAAATGAAGATTTGAAGGAAGAATTGAAGGAACAGCTGAAGGAGGACCACGAGAAAAATAAAGAAGAAATGAAGCTACAGATGGCACACCAATTAATGGAGTACCGAGAAGATGCAAAACAGCAGGTTACGGAAATCAATGACAAATTAGAGGAAACGTTGGAGAAGCTAGAGAAGACCAACGAAAATGTTTCTGGAGTCCGCAAGGAAGTACTCGATAAAATGAACCGTCTCGAAGGAGAAAATAAGAGAAGAATTGAGGAAGGTCATGAAGAAACAGTCAGAAGATGTACCCAGATAGACCAGGACATACACCAAGTCCGGGAAGAAAACCAGAAAGAGGTAGCAGCTGTACGAACAGACTTGGGAGAACGAATGGAAGGAGTTTACAGTAACTTAAATAAAGTAGATAGCAAAGTAGACAAAAACCAACAGAGGATTGACGAAATGCGCAGAATAGAAGAGTCATTACGGGAAGAAGTGGATGCCTGGCGTGACCGATCATGTAATAATAATCATGTCATCAACACAGACAACAGAGATATTATTAATTTCCGTAATTATAAAAGAAACCCTATTGAATTCTTGAAGAGGGTAGAAGAGTTAATCATCAAGAATCGAGAGACTCGATGGACTACAATAAGAGGGATGTTGGACGAAATGTTCAAGGAGACATACGACAACTGGTGGACTGCCACTCGACCAGACATCCAAAACCTTCAAGACTTTAAGACTCAGTTCAAGGCTAAATACTGGTCTGAATCAACTCAGAATATGGTCCGCAATAACCTGAGCAATGGAAGGTATGAAAACCAGAATGGACAATCCCTTACCTCCTACTTCTTGGGAAAAATCTGCATGGCCAGGAATTTGGAGCCACGTATACCTGAAGAGTGTCTGGTAATACAGTTATCTTACCACTACGACAACGCCATCCAAAAGGCACGGATGTACAGCCAGGTAAAGACCATCCAAGATATGGCTAGCTTACTGGAAAGCCATGAACATGAGTGGCAGTACAGGAAAAATAGAGGGTACAGTTTCAGAAATAATAGAACCAATGAGGGACAATTGTCACAGAATCAACAGGGAGATAATAAGCCACCGGTAAATAACCCTAACAATTACCAAGGGAACACACGGGGCAATAACGCGCCCAGAAATTTTAACAGAAGTGGAAACCATAATAATAACAACTTCAGGAACAACCACAGGGGTAATTTCCCGTCGAATGGTTACAACAACAATTATCGCCCTGGAAACAACAGTAATCAGAACAATAATCCAGGATACCGGCCACAGGTAAATTACATAAGGGGGCAAAGACAAAGGAGCCCAAGAAGAAACTATCCCTCATCTAACTATCGGCGAACGTACTATAACCAGGTACCCGATACGAGAAGTCACCCATTCGAAGAAGATCACAGGCACAGCGTGGATAACCGGAATAATCAACAGGAGCCGAACGCTAACCAACCATCAAACACTACTGATGTTGGGGGCAATGAGGTCAACCCTCATTTAAACGCTTAAGGCCAGTGAAAACTGTGAACAGCCCATCACTGGACCAATCTCTTGGGGAATATAAGACAACACATGACAAGAAGATCACCATAATATGTACTAACTATTTGAAAAATATAAGGGACGATTTGATCGAAGAAAATGATAATATGATGCCCATTAGAAACAATGAAATAGTGTATGTGAGTGCCCAAATAAATGGAATTCTATCAACCATAATGATCGATACAGGGTCTAATGTCTCCCTGATCGACCAAATAGAATTAAATAGACTACAGCAGGGAAGTAGTGTACCCATATCAACCCTGCCCATAAACAATATAACTATCATTGGTGCTACCGGCCGACAAAACAAAACCGTCCGGAAACAAGTATCCTTGGAACTTAATAGCAAAGGTATAATAGTAACTATGCCATTTCTTGTTGCCAGCGGCCTACCTTTCTCATTACTTGTTGGGTGTGATGTACTCAGACAACACTCTGCCATAATTAACCTGCGGCAGGGAGAAGTATCACTAACCACAGGACAAGGAATATGGTCAGCCGATATAGTGAATGGTGGCAACTTACCATTGATAACAAACCACTATAACATGATCCAAAACAATTATTGCCGACAATCACCCGAAAGAATATTGACAGATTGGAAGACTGAAGAATTATGGTCAAGCAAGCTGGATGAGATCAGAAACTTCCAACGAGAAGAACAAGATCCACAGATTAGTGTGCAACAGTCAGAGGAACTCATAAGTATATACAACAGATATAAACACATTTTTTCTGACGCTCCAGGCAAAGTAAAGAATTATCAATGCCGAATACGATTTAAAGAACCCGTTGACTTCAAGAAAAAAACTTACCCCATTGCTTACTCACAAAGAAATGCAGTGAGGGCAGAAATCAATCAAATGATGGAAGACGATATCATTGAATTAAGTCAATCACCGTATACAAGTCCAATAGTGGCGATACCAAAAAAGGACAGAAAGGTGAGAATCTGCCTCGACGCCAGAGAAATTAATAAAATGATAGTGAACGATAGAACATCACCGGGTGAAATAGAAGAAATCCTTAAGAAGTTCCACGGTATAAAATACATTAGCTCTTGGGACACGGTATGTGGCTACTGGCAGGTGGAGCTACATCCGAACAGTAGACAATACTTAGCATTCCTGTTCGATGGGAGGAACTATCAGTTCAAAAGACTGCCATTTGGACTGATAAATTCGGTCGCAGTATTTGTTAAATGTATGGACCAAATACTGGGACAAGATGTACTGAATTTTACCACCGTGTACATAGATGATCTGTTAATAACATCATCAAATTGGCAAGAGCACTGTGCCAGAGTGGAAACCGTACTAAAAAGGTTATCAGATAATCACGTAACCCTTAAGCTGGACAAGTCAAAGTTTATAGCCCGAAAAATACAATTTCTAGGATTCAATCTAGCAGAGGAAGGCATATCTCCTTCGTCAGAAAAAGTTGAGGCGATACAACGATTCCCCACGCCAAAAAACAAAAAACAACTTCAATCCTTCCTGGGAATCTGCAACTATTACCGTAAATTTCAAGATAATTATTCCAAACTAACAGCAAAATTCAAAAAACAATTATCAGTTAAGGACAAGTGGACTTGGGGTCCGAACAAGATGAAGTATTTAACCAAATAAAAGAAAAGTTCTTGAACACCGTGATCTTACATCATCCAGACTTCAAAAAGCCATTCTTCATGAACTGTGATGCGAGTGATGTCAGTGTAGGTGCGGTATTATACCAAGAAGATGAGAAGGGACAGCATATGGTTATTAGTTTTGCAAGCAGAATTTTAAATGGATGCGAACGAAATTATCACGTCACGGAGAAAGAACTACTTAGTGTCGTGTTCGCCTGCAACAAATTTAGGACTTACATTCTGGGATACGATATAACAGTGAGAAGTGACCATAGGTCCATTTCATTCCTTAAGCAGTGTAAACTCAGCCACGGAAGATTAACTCGATGGATATTGTTGCTACAGGAATATCACATAAACTGGGAGTACATCCCAGGGAAGAAAAACGTAGCTGCGGACATCTTATCCCGTATAAACGTCCAGCAACAAACTTTCGAGGGGGAGAAGGAACAATTAGTTAAGGTGTATAACATTATCAAAAACAGAGTAGATCTAGAAAAAATAACCCAAGAAATAAGAAGATGTCAAACTCTGGATCCAAAAATAATGAGTATCCGGGAGAGAATGTTAAAAGATGAAGAAACCATTCTACAATATTATAAAATACATGACAACTTGCTATTTATTAAAAACAATCCTGCAATCGGAGAATGGAAACTTGTAATACCATCTACAGTGGAGGAACAATTGATACTAGACTACCACATTAGATACGGCCATATGGGGGCTGTAAAAGTGATAAAAGCTTTACAGGAACGAGTTTACATTACAAATATTTATCGAAAAGTAAACAAAATCATTCAAAAATGTGATATTTGCCAAAAGGTAAAATGCAATAATTCAAAAAAGGAAGGTATGATGATACCTATCACATCAAGTCAGAAATTAGAAAGGGTATTCCTTGACATATGTGGTCCGTTTCCTATCAGTGGAGGAAGACACAGATACAAATTTATAATCATTATGTTTGACCACTTCACCAAGTATACAAAGTTGTACTCCATTAACCGTGCAACAACAAAGAAAATAATTGAGATTATCTTAACCAAGTTTATACCAGAAGTGGGAAAACCGACGGCCGTTATAACAGATCATGGAACCCAATTTAAGGGAAATCTCTGGAAAAATAAGCTCTGTGAACATAATATTAAAACTTACAAAACATCCGTTTATCACCCAAGCAGCAACCCAGCTGAAAGAGTACTCAGAGAAGTGGGTCGTATACTGAGAACCTACTGCCACGATAAACAAATAGAATGGCACAATTATGTGAAATCCACTGAAGAATTTATAAACTTAGCTTACCACGACTTTACGGAAGCTACCCCATACACAATGATGTTTGAGCGGCCACCGCCTAGAGAGATAACTGATATGATCCAATTCCCCACCAACACCGAATATCAATTCGAGAAAAAAAGATTCTATAACAGAATAGCCGAAAAGGTAGAGCAACAAAAGAATAAATACGCTAAGAACCAGAAAAAGACTATTAAGTACGAGGTAGGAGAAAGGGTACTGTTAAAAAACAGAGAATTACCCAGGTCCATAGAAGGCATCACTAGAAAGTTACTATTATTATACGTGGGACCATACACTATAACAAAAGACAAGGGCAATAACACTTACGAGATCACTCACCCTGTCACCAAGAAAATAAAGGGAGTATACAATCAAGCCTCAATTAAGAAATATTATGACAATCAACAATAACTGTAAAAAACAATTTAAAGTAAAAAACCAACAAAAATACTTTAAATAAAGAAAAAAATAAAATAAAATAAAGTGACAAACAAACAAGTCTGCCAATGTCATAAAGAAAAGATCTCTAAAGAATGTCAAAATTCCAAAACATTCGTAAGTACAGCTTACACTAAGCATTAGAGAAACCATTATGATGAATAAAAAATTGTAAAAAATCAAAAAAGATATGTAAGAAAAGCTTACCCAAATATCTCGATAATATTTTAGAACAAGTAAAAATGGAGAGATAAAAGTTACAAGGCATTCATATAAAGTAAGAGCAACCAACTTACTACAATATTTAAATATAAATTAACAATAGAGGAGTGTAGTTACAAAACATTCCTACAAAATAAGGTTAAATTATCATAATATTTAGCCAAAAAATGAGGCATGAAAAGCATGACATACTGTAAAGGAATAAACTACAAAAAATTCCTAACTAGTAAGAAGCAATAACTTACTATGATATCTAAAAAATTATGAAAAAATATCAATCAAAATGATCAGCTTCCACAACTATTTAGAAAGAGGGGAAGTAAAATTACCCAAACCAATGATCACAAAACGATATAAATGAAATCAACATTCTAAGAGTTATAATGTGAGAGGAGATGAAACAAAGAGGAATTAAAAATGAATAAAAATGTGAATTGTATCAATAAAAAACAATGCTTCAAATAGTATCTATAAAGAAAGATGAAACAATATATGACTCGAACTGAGCTATAATGAAGTATAAAAGTAAAAGATTCCCAACAAATATTATGATGATGATTATTATTATTATTATTTTGAGTCACGAGTTGACTATATTTAAGAATTATTGATTGAGATTGTCTGTTGAATGAACCAGCAATCATTTTACTGAGCAGGGATGATGTTCCCCTGATATCAGTATAAGAGTAGTTTTGATGAAAAATAAGATTTATAGGGAATAAGTTATAATAAAAAATCAATAAGCCAGTTCGCAATGTGAGAAAATAATGAAGAAAAGACTAAGAAGAATGGAAATAAATATACCGAATTAATTATAAAAAATGAATGAGAAGCAGGAGAATTTGAAAAAAAAAAAAAATTGATACGATACAATTGATAAGTTCATCAAACTTAAATTCACGTTTTATAAAATGATCAATTTTGGTGGAAGGGCATTATATAACATTGCCAAACCCTGATCACATTTGATATAAATAAGTATGTAAAAAATGCCAAGAAACAATATATTTTGATAGATAAATGATAACGAGAATGAAAGTAGTAAATATAATCAATAGTGAAGGAAGAAGAATACAACCAAAGGTGGTTACAAAACAAGAAAATACGAACTAGACTGACAGACAACTGACATTGACCCAACCCCATAGATTGGCCAGATATTAACCAAAGTAAAGCGAGACAAGAAGACAGTGAAGAAAAAAGAAAAAAAAAAATTACATGGCCATAACAATTAACTCATAAGATTGTTTTAAAAGAGCATAATTTTTTATTATTATTAATAATTTATGTTTAAATTTTTATTAGTGGTAACTTGTAAATGACAGTATCTCAGCAAGTGTTATACATAAAAAACCATGTGTAGATATGATTGTATGTATATCCTTATCTATAGGTGATGTGTCAGCTGTTATGTTTAAAATTACACTCATACAGACAGGGAATAGAAATGTGTGCGTGATTCAATCAGAGAACAAATTGTATAGCCTACTATATACTTTGGAACTTTTACTAGGATTATTTCAGCAGTATGTTAGTTATTTCAGCATTATGTGTTTGAAAGTATAAGGTTTTGGAGAGTTTATTTATTCGCTAATATTATTGCTGTTGCTACAGATGTAGTATGTTTCAATTAACACAATATATTTTAACATTATTAAATTGTTGTTATTATTATTAATTATGACATTTCAGACCAATTTTTATCACTTTAATGACAATGTATACAAAGTTATGTTTTATTTGAAAAATGTATTTACAATACCATGTTGGTTGAATATTATAAAATGATATGTGACAGTCTGAAGTTAACAAAAGAGACATGAACTCATTAGATACAAAAACTTTGTAATAATAGTGAGATCGTGAGAAATATAAGGGTAATTAGAGATAGGTAGGGAGTGACAAAGTTGAACAGTGAAGTGATAAGTGTAATAAAATAAACAGCATATAATCTTAAGAAAAAAGAATTAAACAAGTGTAACAAACCCAAAACATAAGCACATGTTAAATGAGCAATTAAGTTAAGTATATTAGACTGAAAGACAGAATAATTGTGAATGTAAAAAACAGAAAAAATATTATCTCAGTATAAAAATCACCAGGGTGATTACTGTTATAAAAGAGATGGTGTAGGTATAACACTCACCAAATTTGTTCATTTGTTAATTTAAAGAAAGAAGTTATTGGCTTAATGTTTGAGGCAATAAATACCAGAAGAAATAGTTTTACAGTAATATGTTAGTATGTTTTAAGTAAGTAAGGAATTTATAAAGAAAATAATAGCAATACTTTTATAAGAAATAATAGGCAAAATATAATAATTATGTGTACCGAAAGGGAACATGGCAGAATTATATTAAAACTTAGAAATAAGTAAATTATGTATTAACATAGTATTATCAATTTTGGACTAAAACATTAATACATGGCTTAGACCAATCTTGTAAGATATCAAACTAATCTTTGAAAGAAAATAGGAACATCTATGTAAAGATTACAACCATTGAAATTATCCCCAAGTAAATATAGCCATTATAAAATATTTATTCAAATTAAACAAAAAATTCAAAGTTTGATAACAATGTGTTTATTTTGAGATCGACCAGGGAGAATAATTACGTTACCATGGAAACTGTGGAGTAACAAGAAAAAATACCGTTAGATTTTCTTACTGAATGCATGACGCTTTAATGGTATAGACGCTAATTTTCGAGTGACCAAAATTGTCAATTAAAACATAGAAAATATCAGAAGAAATTACTACTAAGTGTATACCAAGACTTAAGATGAGGACTGGAACCATATTATTGAAGTTGAGGCCAAATTAACAAAAAAAGAAAATAAATTACTACCAATTAAACTGGAAAAGATGCCTGATGTCCTGAACCTAGGGATAAACGATACCTATCGATATAAGTATGGTATCGATACTTTTTTTCGATACCAAGTATTTTGGTATCGATACCAGGTTTTCGATACGAGTACTGGTATCGATACCAGAGGTCCGGTATCGGAAAAAATACTCAAACGAAATTTTTTTTTATTTTAATAATTAAAAAGAATGTACCTTGCTAAAAACAGGGGGAAAATGTGATAATAATTTAAGTTTTAACTTCTTAAGTGTTAAGTGGCCCAAGAGTTTATGTTGGCAACGGCTGACGAATTCCGGAATTTGCATAACCTTCCTATGCTGTTAGTGCTACGCTTTTGTTGTTTTGTTTCTTGGCTTCAGGTTTATTCAGAGTTCAGACTTCAGTTTCTACTCTTTATTTTTACCACTGAGAATTGCGACTACTGTTTTAGTGTTTGTTTTGTTGAGTTTTAAATAATGTCACCTTCTAAGAGCAAGGTGTGGGGGTATTTTGCTAAAGTGAACGGAACTATCGCAGAATGCAAGACTTGCGGAAAGAAGATAAAGTATAGTGGAAACACATCCAACCTCTTCAAACATCTAAAGGTAAATCATGCCCGCATACATTCAGAATTAGAAGATCGAGTAAAGCAACCAACTTTGCCTGAGAAGCGGCCGAAATTAGGCGAATGCTCAAGTTTACCTTCTACTTCTAGTTCTACCGAATCTCGTAGTCATGATGATGATCAACAAATTATTAAGCCTATAGTAAAGCTTTCCAAAAGGCCTCATCGTTTCAAGACGGTGGTGCTAAATACCATGCGATTATACAGGCAATTTTATACTTTATCTGTAGAGATATGAGGCCATTCGCTATAGTAGATGGCTGTGGGTTTAGGAAATTAATGAAGGTGGTCTCTCCTTTGTATGTTGTTCCGTCAGGAACAACTCTAAAAAGAAAAATGAATAAAAAATATGAAATGTGCGCTCTCCGAGTGAAAGTGGGTCACACAAAGATAAGTCATTTCTGTTTAACCACCGATATTTGGACAGACACCATGAACGAACGTGCCTACTTAGGGGTTAGTCTTCACTATTTCGATGATGGAAGTATAAATCTTAAGACTACTAATTTAGGTGTCGTTCCATTACAAAAAACACATACCGTACAGGAGAGAACATTTCAGATGTTTTGACTAATCTAA
The DNA here is from genome assembly GCA_034769895.1 of Magicicada septendecula. Lineage (NCBI taxonomy): Eukaryota > Metazoa > Arthropoda > Insecta > Hemiptera > Cicadidae > Magicicada > Magicicada septendecula. The sequence goes on along the minus strand of CM068371.1, from coordinate 60,782,332 downwards.
TGAGTGAATGGGATATACCAAAAGAAAAAAATTCAAATGTTGTGACCGATAATGGCGCAAATATGGTATCTGCCATCAACTTGTTTATTGGAAAAAATAGGCACATTGCCTGCTTCGCCCACATGATTAATTTAGTGGTTGAGTCTTCTCTGAAAAACATTAATGCTCTTCCATCCATTCAAAAAGTTAGGGCCATCGTGAAATGAGTGAAGAATAGCATGAAGGTTTCTGATAAATTTCGTCAGCTTCAATCGACGCATGAAATTTCTGAAGGAGAACATAAAAAAACTTATCCTGGATGTAGCAACGAGGTGGAACTCAACATATTATATGTTGCAACGGTTTTTAGAAATGGTTTCGACCATTAGTCAACTTGCTATTGAGGACATGTCTGCTCCAGAAATGCCACAACTAATCGGGAGTTAATCGACATCAAAAATATTTTATTACTTCTCCAGCCATTTGAATACGTGACAAGGGAGGCATCAGGGGAAAAATACACGACGTTGTCAACAATTATTCCAATGGTAAATATATTGATCAAACAGCTGGAAAAGATTACAATTTCCGAATCCGATTCAGCATCAAGAATCGAAGAGGCCAAGAAAGCAGTGATCCGAGAGGTTAAAAAAAGGTTTGAACATATACAGAATAATTTGAATATGGCAGTTGCTACTGTCTTGGATCCAAGATTCAAAAACCTTCACTTTAAGGATGCACAAGCTTGTGCTAATCAGTTTTTTGTGCAAGAAGGTAAAAGCAGCTACCATAGATGCTGCACACTCAGCCAGTTCGTCAGACGAAGAAAAAACATCTGATTTCGACTTTTGGGAGATCCACAAGGAGTTGGTCCATGGAAAACGAAGCCAGCGCAAAGACGAGTCCAATGACGAACTTTCTCGTTATCTGAATAATCCTACATCCCCACTGAAAACAGACCCATTAAAGGAGTGGGATGATATGAAGAACATATTCCCTGGTTTATACAAAAATGCCAGAGTTGTTTTAATGTTTGTGGTGACGTCGGTGCCATGTGAACGCCTCTTTTCAAAAACTGGTTTCATATTGAACCAGTCGAGAAATAGGTTGTCTCCCAAACATTTAGGGCGTTTGTCATTTTTAAGTGGCCTTGATGAAGAAGAGTGGGGCCTTTAGTGTTTCTTTTTTTTTAGTTTCGTTGTTTAGTTTTTCTTTTATGTACAACTAAAAACATATAATTTTAATTTTTTATTTAATGTTGTTTAATGTTTTTTTTATTTATTGTTAAAGTTTTTTTAAAAATTATTTCTTTATAGTAATAGTAGTAGTAATTTTTATTATTATAATTACCATGTTTTTTAATTCTTTTATTTAATAATGTGTAAATTGTTTAATTGTGTATTTTCTTATTTTTGTATTTCTTTATGAGGGAAATAAATTTAAAAAAATTTATAAAAATGTTAATTGTAATATATTATTGGGTTTATTGAAAATTGTGTTTTTTTTTATTTTTAAATCCACAACATTTTAATGCGTTTGTGGTTAGCGCTAAATTTACTCATATGAGTACAATAATACTTGCAAGTATCGGCTTCTTTTTTTCGATACTGCTCAGGTATCGATATTTTCATTGAAGTATTGTAATGAGTATAAGTATCGATACTTTCATGGTATCGTTTATCCCTACCTGAACCAAGCAAATTAAAGAAGATTGTAGTATAACCCATGAATAACAGATCGTATGAATTCGCCATAACTACGGAAGTGATAAGTACCTCTTAAATTACCCAAAATATATAAATAAACTCACGTTAATTATTTCTCACTAAAGGTCGAAATCTCACTGAACTGAAATTAATTACTTTCAAAGATTAAAAAGAATACTAAGTCACTGGCAATTTATAAACTAACCAATATAAACTGTTGTTAATGATCCATAACTTGTAAACACTTTTACTACACTGCGCTAAACAAATTATACCTACACAATATGTTAGTTAAGTTTACTTGATGTAAGGGTGTGTATTTTTATTGTTTTAAACATTTGTAATCCTTTTAACGTAACCTCAAGAACCTATGACAAACGAACATTAATAATTTGTACAATTTTCAACAGACGCCATTACTAAAAGTCTATTTATCAATTCAAATATCGATTTGTCAAACCCTGTAGTTGTCTCATATAAATAACCGGAGCATTTGTAGTAGAATAATTTGTATTAAATGAATAACTAATCACTAATAAAAAATGTATAAGTATTGAGTGTAACCACGGTGTTATAATTTCATTAGGAGGTGCACAATATTTTATGTACATTTTAGCAGACGAATAACGATTTACACAGCCCACGCATAGAACTGCTGTGCGCTCCAGTGGGCCTAGCTGGCGGAAATATTTGAATTATTCAAACCGCCTGAGCTGCGCTGGTCATACACCTTTGAATTTTATTTTAATTGTTTTAAGAAAACAATTTGGTGCCACCGGGATTTTCATACCCCTAGTGAACATCAGGTAAGAACATCAAGACCTGGTTATTCGTACGTTCGCAACGGACGAAATCTGCGGAAGTTGCACGCATTTGAACTACGGATCGAGAAGACACGTTACACCCATTACACACAAATTGTACATTATCCACATTTTACAGAGTAAAACGGTAGCCGTACACACGACTACATTACAATATGAACTATATGTATAGGTTGTGAATGAGTGTAAATTGTTTTTGTGAATTAAACTATTGGAAAGTTGTTAAATAAAGTGTAATTTGTAAATGTTGACTCAAGCCTATAATGAAGTTCATGAAAACGACTTCAAAAAGTACTGAGGCTGACCTCAGCAGGCGAGAACATTTTCTTTGATCGTACTTAAACAACAAGTTTTTAATATTTATATAATTTTTGTACTAGTATTTAAATTACCGCGCCAATCCCCTTCCTCCACACACCACCCCCACTATACCTTTCAAAATAAAAAACCGTTACAAGTTAATGGCAGTCTGTCTCAAAGCTGACGAAGGCGAAAACCACGCCGAAACGCGTAAGAGAAGAAAAGACAAGTAAGTTTCACAAGTTGAAAGTTTCAATATTCTATAGAGTATTTAAATATTTAGAATATACTCAGACTCTATAAAATGAGACACTCTGCATAAAGTACCGTACACGAATTTGTGGCAGTGGGGATTTCGATGGAAAAGTGGGGAAATTTTGGGTAGCCATGTGGGGAAAAGAGGACTAATTGACCTGGCAACACTGACTGAAAATACTGTTCAGCGCCTTCCGCTCGTAATAATGCCTAATACGAAGGCAACTTACTTAGAAACAAAGTAAAGAAGATAATGAGAACGAATTAGGCAGAGGTTAATTATATGAAGTTCACAACGTACTTGTGGAACTGCTAAAGAACTAAACAATTATGTTACTGAGTTACGTTTTAATTGGATTGTTTAGTATTTATTAATCTGTAGAATCCTGTGTAAATCGACATTTGGTTGGTTGGGTACCAAAATATGGAAAGCTCCTTATCTTTGTATATTGTTGAAAAGAAATTTAAGAATTTTCATGTGTGTAGATAAAATATTAAACTTCTCCTTGGAATCCTGACATCTGTTAACCACAGGAAAGCTGTAAACTTTTATCCATAAGACAGTGGGATTACAGAAACCTAAAAATTGTGATGTAATTCAATGTTGGAAGAAATTTAAAGAAAGTAGCAAAAATCTGCTGAATTATTCTTCTGCTAACTGTAGCATGACAGTTCTTTAGTAGACCAAAGCCTCTTTTTATTGGATTCACTGTGCATAAATTGCATATGAAACTTCTCACTTCTAAGGATGTCACAAAATGGATGTTGTTAAAAGAAATTGAAATAACAGTTGAATATAACTTTTGTTATTTCATTTCTTGTGGTGTAACTTCTTTCATTAATTTTGTGGGTGTCGGTGAAGTTTTAAAATTTATGAACTCAAACACGCACTGCAACAAATGTTTATAGGAAATGTGAATTCTAAGTTTGCACAGAATTGCTAGAACAGTAAGAATATATTTCAGCTGTTTCTGTGACATTACAGCACCAAACAATTTAGAAATTCTATTCCAATTAGAGTATACTGCTCATTTACTTGAAAATTGGGTTCTGAAGGTAAGTCTGATAAAGGTAAGACTTTCTGACAACTATCTCTTCTCTCTGTGTCATTCTTTTTTTCTCATACAGAAGACAAGGACCTGACTTTGAAGTAGAAAACTACTTCTTGAATTCAATATACTATGAATAATTAACATTTATTGCGACAAGACCAGGTATTTCAATACTATAGCGATAATAAAATATTGACATGTAAGGAAAGTGTTCTCATTTACACAAATGAACCATAAATGTGATTAATTAATATAATACCACAGCCAAGATAAAAATCATTTTCATACAAATGCCCAATATTACAGATTAACAGGTCAGTAAGGCATAAATTCATTTTGATAGATTCAAACCTAAAACGTTTACATGAAAGAATATATTGAGAATTTGTCACTTTTAATTTACTGAAAACAGTAAACACATAAAAAGGCTAATACACAAGGAAGAGAAAAACTATAAATAATTGTTTGATGGTCAATCAATGGCTAGATTCACATATCGATCTTTACATACTCCCTCATTATATAAGGTGTATCGCAGGTACTCAGCAGTTAATTGATTACATTAAAAATGGAAATTTTGTATAAATGAAGAAAACACAATACTAAATTCTCTGTTAAATAGGAAAACAACATTAAAATAAGGAAGAAACATAAAACCCCTTCCTTGCACATAAGAGCGAGTGAATTCTGAATCTTATTTAGAATTATTAGTATTGATGGTACTTTCTCTTGTGAACTTCCTTTGTATTCTCTCATACGACGTTTCGGAGTGTTGTTCTCCTTCTTCAGTGAGGTTTGTATACTGAATGTGCCAAGCTGTCAGTAATTTGTAATGGTTTTTAGTTAACAGGATGTGTGTGGGGGTGGAGGTAGAAGGAGATTGACGCGGAATTTTGAATTGTTGTATGTGGTGTTTATTTTTGAGCACCAGAACATCAAGACACACTAAGACATAATATAAACAATATAATAGGAGCACATAAGACACCTGACAACAACAACCACAACTCAGAAATACACACAGCCATCAAACTGAGGGAAAAGGCACACAAACACAACATCACATTTGTAAAAGCAGACAAAGGCAACATGACTGTAATCATCCCCACAGACAACCTACACAAAAAAGTACAAAACTTCATGGAACAGAACAACATCACAGAACTAAAACACGACCCCACCAACAGATACCAAAACACAGTAAAACAACTAGTCAACAAAGCCAAACACATAATGACACACAAACAAAAGCCCTACATGAAACAAAGCCGACCATCAGCCCCTACCCTCCAAGCGCTTCCCAAAATCCATAAAGAAGATATTCTGATCCGCCCCATTATCAACTACCGTAATGCCCCTGCACATAAACTCGCAAAATATCTAGACAAAATTATCAGACAACACACAAAACTAGACAATAACATTGCAGTAAAAAACAACACAGAACTAGTAACAAAAATAAAAGACATACACATCCCCCATAATGCCACATTAGCCTCCTTTGACATTAAAAACCTATACACAAACATCCCCATCTCTGAAACAATCACCACCCTACAAAACAAACTCAAACAGAACAACACACCAGACGAACTTATCAACGAAATAACAGAAACTCTGAACATTATCACAAAACAAAACCACTTTACTTATAACAATAAATACTACACACAGAACGATGGCTTACCCATGGGCTCCCCCATATCCAGCAATCTAGCAGAAGTCTTCCTCCAACACTTAGAAAAAAACAAAAATACTCACAAACAATGACAGACACTCACATAAAATACTATATTGGCACAGATACGTTGATGACATTCTAATACTATACAGGGGAAACAAAAGACAATGTGAACAGTTACTAACGCACATAAACAAAATACATAAAAACATAACCTTTACTGCCGAATACGAACACAACAATACCATAAACTTCTTAGACCTCTCCATCACAAAACTAGAACACAGGCACAAATTCAGTATATACAGAAAACCAACTACAACTGACACACTAATACACAACACCTCCAATCACCCAATACAACACAAACTAGCTGCCCTCAGAACCATGATACATAGACTTAACAACATCCCCTTAGATGAAAAAGACTACAAAGACGAACTAAACACGATAAAATATCTAGCAGAATCTAACGGATATGACAGAACAATAGTCAGTAAACTCCTACACAAAACACAAAACAAACAACAGACAAAGACAGAAAACAACAAATTCATAACACTAACATACATCAACAAACAATCTGAAACATCGGTATGGAGAACCATACATGACTTCCATATTCTAAGATTTATAATTAAAATAATTTTCTAAATGAAATATTACCATAGAAACTACTTCTTTCTACTTACTGCTTCAGCCTTAACCACAGTACTGTGGTCACTAACATATACCACCTCACGTTATCGCACTCGATTTTCACTGATGATGGAAGTCGATGGCATTGCCGAAACGTCTGGTTTTGTAGAAAACATTGGACTATGGGCAAATATCCCGGGAAGGAATTTTAACAAAAACTACTTCTTTGTTGCCGATAACGTTGTACACATATATATAAAAAATATGCATAAAATTAATGGCTTGTATAAGTTAATGATTGATCTCCATTAAGTAGTGCTCAAGTTTCCAAAGTTTTAATATTATGATGTCTGTAATTAAAACATCAGAGCAGGTTTAGTGTGTATGAGGGTACACCGTGGACAAAAATTTTCAACATTTCCTATTGAGCGTTGCTTAGAATAAAGCTGCGAATCTACAGTGTACGTTTCACAGAACAAACACGCGGAAAAGAAGGAGTGCTCCGAAGTCACTCATAGACCCTCAGCATCTTGCAGAGGGTTCATTCCCTAAAGACGAAAAGTCTGCCTATGAATCGTTCCTCTGTAAACACGTGCAGTTACACTGCCCAGCGATCCACAGGAAGCAAATCGCTATCCACGCTGGACACTTTTTCGGCTTGCATGCGTTATGTTGGTATGGGTTCAGCACTTTCCATTTAAAAAGCGTGCAAATGTAAGAAAATAAACTCTTCCCTGCCTTTTTACTGCGGTAGTCATAATAATAAAATGGAAACGTAAACAGTACATAACTGAAATATGCTTGCCTGCCAAGCACGATATATATATTCTCTTATACATGATTTACATTAAAATGAAAAAATTATAATTTTATTGCCTGGCAACAAAATTATTTTATTTTCAACAATTACCATTGTTTGAAAAAGTTTAAATGAATTTTCAAGTACTTTACTCTTGTTAAAACATAAAAAGTTGCAGGTAAACTACCCCTTCCCCTTAACCGATCTTCACCAAAATCAAAAGGCCTTGAGTCCTCTACAATTCACTGACGTATGCAAAAAATTATTTGATTCTGTTTGAATTTGCGGCAGTTATCATTTGCCATAGAAAATACGCTTGGTAAAAAACGTTCCAGGTAAACTACCCCTTCCCCTCAACCGATCTTCAACAAAAACAATAGGTCTTGAGTACTCTACAAATCAGGGCTGTATGCAAAAAATTATTTGATTCTGTTTGAATTTGCGGCTGTTATCGTTTGCCATAGAAAATACCCTTGTTAAAAAAACGTTGCAGGTAAACTACCCCTTTCCATTAACCGATCTTCACCAAAAACAATAGGTCTTGAGAACTCTACAATTCAGGGCTGTATGCGAAACATTATTTGATTCTGTTTAAATTTGCGGCTGTTATCGTTTGCCAAAAAAAAAAATTTCCCTTGATAAAAAAAACCGTTGCGGGTAAACTACCCCTTTCCCTCAACCGATCTTCACCAAAAACAATAGGTCGTGAGTACTCTACAAATCAGGGCTGTATGCAAAAAATTTTTGATTCTGTTTGAATTTGCGGCAGTTATCGTTTGCCATAGAAAAAAAATCTACACAAGACAGACAGACAGACAGACACACACACAGACACTTTTCGGAAAACGACTTTCTTTCATGTTTTGAGTGTAGTACAATCAGAATCTGCAATAATCTCGAACACGATTTTTTTGCCATCACCATACTTCCATTTCCTTAAGGAATATGGAAGTAAATATCGGTATGGAGAACCATACATGACTTCTAATTCTAAGATTTATATTTAAATCTTAATATCGCCTGCCAAGCGCGATATATTTTCTCTTATACATGATTTACATTAAAATGAAAAAATTTTAATTTTATTGCCTGGCAACAAAATTATTTTATTTTTAACAATTACCATTGTTTGAAAAAGTTTAAATAAATTTTCAAGTACTTTACTCTTGTTAAAACGTAAAAGGTTGCTGGTAAACTACCCCTTCCCCTTAACTGATCTTCACCAAAATCGAAAGTCCTTGAGACCTCTACAATTCAGGGACGTATGCAAAAAATTATTTGATTCTGTTTGAATTTGCGGCAGTTGTCGTTTGCCATAGAAAATACGCTTGATAAAAAAACGTTGCAGGTAAACTACCCCTTCCCCTTAACCGATCTTCACCAAAAACAATAGGTCTTGAGTACTCTACAAATCAGGGCTGTATGCAAAACATTATTTGATTTTGTTTGAATTTGCGGCTGTTATCGTTTGCCATAGAAAATACCCTTGTTAAAAAAACGTTGCAGGTAAACTACCCCTTTCCCTCAACCCATCTTCACCAAAAACAATAGGTCTTGAGAACTCTACAATTTAGGGCTATATGCAAATAATCGTTTGATTCTGTTTGAATTTGCGGCTGTTATCGTTTGCCATAGGAAATACCCTTGTTAAGACATAAAACGTTACAGGTAAACTACCCCTTTCCCTTAACCGATCTTCACCAAAAACAGTAGGTCTTGAGAACTCTACAATTCAGGGCTGTATACGAAACATTATTTAATTCTGTTTGAATTTGCAGCTGTTATCGTTTGCCACAAAAAAAAAAAAAAAAAAATAATTCCCTTGATAAAAAAAAACCGTTGCAGGTAAACTACCCCTTTCCCTCAACCGATCTTCACCAAAAACAATAGGTCGTGAGTACTCTACAAATCAGGGCTGTATGCAAAAAATTATTTGATTCTGTTTGAATTTGCGGCAGTTATCGTTTGCCATAGAAAAAAAATCTACAGACACACACACAGACACTTTTCGGAAAACGACTTTTTTCATGTTTTGAGTGTAGTAGAATCAGAATCTGCAATAATCTCGAACACGATTTTTTTTGCCATCACCATACTTCCATTCCTTAAGGAATATGGAAGTAAAAATAGCCCACAAATTCAAAAAAGCAGGATACAGAATCGCTTACAAAACTACTAACAAAACAGAACACACACTATCAAAACACACACACAAAGCACAAAACAAATTCGATCTACTCGGTGTTTACAAGCTAAATTGCTCAAATTGCAATAAATTCTACATAGGTCAGACAGGACGTAGCTTCAAACAGAGATACATTGAACACACAAAGGCACTCCACTCCACTACAGAATCCACCTTTGCAAACCACCTCATTGAAGCAAACCACACATATAAAAACATCGACAATAACATGAACATTCTACACGTACACACAAAAGGCCGAAAACTAGACACTCTAGAACAATTGGAAATATACAAACACACAAAAACAAATAAAACATCCTAAACGAACAGACACAATTCAAATCGCACGCATTATTCGAACATATCTCACCCCACACACACAGCATCGATCTTTCGAAATTCGATTCCGTCACCCACAACAAGACGGACAGCGCTACCAGCAGCAGCCTCTGAAGAAGCCTTTTAAAGGAGAAAACCGGTTCAGGCTGTAAGGTAAAACTTTATGCTTTTACTTATAAAAAACCTAGTGTTCCGAGTCATTAATGTAATAGTGATATTTAATAATATAGTTCTTTCATTAGTGAGCTGAGTAGTTTTACTGTTTTTACTTCAAAAATAAAAATATGCTCTTGGGGCAATTTGCAAGAAAATTTATAAGAAAAACTGTCAGATATTTTGTTTTCATAACAATAATAAAACTCCCCCATCTCTACTTCATTAGTTCTCTAATAGAGTGCACTCCCATTAACTGTTACAAAGTACAATTCACATAGTAATCAGCAGTCATAATTAGAGCGTTTTTCTTTCCTGTAGTGTAAGGCATATCGTGCAGTTCAGTTCTTTTTGGTTTATACACGCATACCGCAAGAATAGAAAGACTATTCACCACTATTGTTATTTTACTCTGCTTATTATAATATAAAACTCCGCTTATTTCATGTGTTTAACATTTATTGGAATATTATTGTTAAGTTTAGGACTGCCTAAAAAATCAGTGAAGTGTTGCTTACAACGGGACATTTACAGCGCACAAGGACAAGGTCAGTGAACGCTTAATATTTATGCATTGTTGATTACATGAGAATAAATCCTTTTAACTATTTTAGTTTTACAATATACAGTCCACTGCTAATAAAAAAGAACCCCACATTTTTGGTCCCTCCAGCCCAGATAGCATCTTTCACTCTGAATCCAGCACGTTGGAAAGCAAGATTTTTATTAATTATTATGCTCTTTATTATTATGTTTATTGAATTATTGTAATGCTTAAATATTAAAAAAAAAACAATTATTTACTACTGGCAAGTATTGCCAATACTCAGTGCTCTTTTCATTTTGTTATGATTATTTCATGTTTTTTCACGCAAGCATAGTTTATTGATTCATTGTGCAGCGTGTGTTATTTCATGTTTTATCTAGCAAGCATAGTTCTAAGGTGTAGTGTGTTTCTTCAAAACCGACCTCTGTATTAGTTTCTATAAAATACAGTAGCCATATTCCTTTATTACCATATTACCATTATTACTGTCATCTACGCTATTGGTATTTTAGAGTGATAAAAAATAATAAATAAAAAATAAATTAAAATTATTTGGACTGGAAATTACTGAATACTGGAAGAACATTGTGAATTACAACTTTTACTTAGAACTCTTTTGTTATTTACATCTGAATCTGTTTTTTAAAGCGAGTGTATTAATAAATTACCAAAAGTGATTTTCTTCTTTTGTGAAGCAAAGTGAACTGATTGAGAGTAGGCTTCATAATATTAACAAGCAAATTGTTGCTCTTGAGGTTATTGGTATAGGTAATTTAACTGAACAGCAAACACGAAAAGTTAGTTTGCTTAATTCCACCGCAGAAAATAAATATGCTGAATTTGAAAGGCTTATAAATAAACTATTTAGTACAACACCTTTAACAGAAGATCTGGATAATGAACAGATTTCAAGATTACAAGATTCTATATCAGATTTAAATATAGCTATACAAAGTTCGTGTGCTCCTCTTCTACCATCGCTATCGCAGGAAACCTTGGATCAGTCTCACACTGGTGCATCACAACTAGTTGCGCCTACTCCCACCGTAAATTTACCTCGCTTAAACTTGGGAACATTTTCAGGACAACCTGAGAAATGGGTAGCCTTTCACAGTCTGTTTGAAAATGCAGTGCACAAAAATGAAACCATTTCTAATGTGGAGAAATTTACATACTTGCTTTCTTGTTTGACTGATGAGCCGCTAAATTTAATTAAATCGTTGCCTGTCACTAATACAAACTATGCCATAGCCTGGCATACTTTGCTAAAAAGATATCAAAATTCTAGACTGTTGATAACACTTCACGTAAACAATATATTTGAGTTACCACAATTGCACAATCCTCCAGTTAAACAAATGAGGAATTTCCTGTCGACCTACAATAAAAATTATCAAGCGCTCAAACCACTAGGACATGATATTGCTAGCGAAAGTTTGTTGTTGAGCTCATATATTTTGCGTAGATTTGACACAGAATTCAGGACCAAACTTGAACGTTGTAACAAGTTAATTGGGGGTGTACCTGTTAAAATGTATCACACTTGTTTATATTGTGTATTCGTGTGAATGTAGTGTGTTTGCCTCACACTGGTCGTTACATAAATCGACGTCACTACTGGAGTCCGTAGCGTTGTCAATGTTACCAGTACAACCTACCTGTTAATTCATAGGGAATGTTCTTCCCGGGTGGCGCCAAATTGTTTCTGTTAAAACAATTAAAATATTTAATTTCTAAGATAATACGAGGTATTAGCATGGACAGCTGTGGCGTTCGAATTGTTCCCGCTGCTAGTCAGGTTGTCAACTCGTCCACTCGTGATGAGCGCTAGTTGGCTGTTGCTTAAAACTTCGCTAACACATATATTCTACAAAATCCTATGAAATAACAAGATAGTAATGTTCTGTACTGCGTTTTTTAATACAAATTGGGTCATCAATAAATATGACAAATGAATTAAAAATAATTTTATAATATTCGGCTCCGGCTTAGAGCTTGAAACACAAAATATCTCAGAGTTGGCAAAAATGATTTCAAAACATTATCGTTTGACGAAATGACATCTGTTACTTTTAATAAATTACAATGTCTAAAATCTGGAGTTCTTTTGATCATGAAAATAGACATAAACGTTGGTTACATGAAAAAAGTACACTACCATACCTTATACGTACTTAGAAGTTATAATGTGTTTATACAATTTGTTCGGTAGTGTCGTATTTCTGTTACAAAAATTGTGTTCTCAAATAAGGTTATATTGAATTTAGTAAAAATGTTTTTTATGTAAGTAAATTATGCCTTTACCTTTGAAAGTAAATATTACTTTTTAAATAGTGAGAAATTTTATCATTTGAAAATAATTTAAGTAATTTAGGGTTTTGGGAATAAGGAATTTATTCGATACTTATCAGTTCATCTCACGTTGAAATGTTGTCATCAGGATAGGCGTATATTCTTCGAATTTGGGCTGGTTTTAAACTTCTAACATCTTCTTCATCTGGTCTTGGGTTTTTTCTTTAATTAATTTAGTTAATCTGGTTCCTGGACATCATGTATTCTTTATAGATCGACGTCTATTCATTTTGGGTCATCTTGGTTCACTGATTCGACTTTTTATAACTGTTTAAATTAAAATCTCAATCTTTCCAATTTTGCGCGTCGCTTACCCACGCTTTGTTTTTTCAGAGTCTATATAATTTAATGGAAAATAAGCCCTCAAACGTCTCGTTGTCATAGTAACCATAATTCGATGATTGGTTAATTGCTCCTTTAGGACATTGTTAACATATTTGAATTTTTATTCAAATTTACTAAGTATTTTCCTAATGATTTTATTCCTTTATAATTCCTTTGGGATAATAAATGACATCACTATTATTTTTCTTTCCTTTCAAAGTTTACAATGATACCTCATAAGGTCATATTCCGTTATACATTAACTATAGTCTAATTATTTGACATTTAATAAATAACATATCTTTCTTAAATTAAATTATTACAATATTATTTCTGTGTTAAAATAACTTATATATAATTACCGTCTATTCACTGGTCTTAGATTAGTAAGATTTTTTGTGAAATTGATACAATTTACATTTGAATGTCTTTGGCAGTTAAATGTCTTCATAGTCAAAATCAGCCATGATTGTTTTTTTTAGTGTATTTCCTTTTTAAATTACATTCTGAATTCAGCCTGATGGGCTTCACTTATTTGTTTGTGTTTTAACTACTATTCAACATACATTTTCATTACTCTTCATTTAAAATATCATAATTAGGTTTATGGACTGTAGGTTCCTTTCAGCCATATTCCTCCTTTAACATTGAACCAACTATTCTTTACAGGTCATTAGTTATTACTAGTACTAACATTGATTTCTTTCTTGAGTTACAAACTAAAGTGATAGACATTGTCACTTTTCATAAAATTATGAAGGTTAATTCCCCTTTCAACATGGGGTGTTGTATTCTTTGCAATCTTAATTTTAATAACAGAACTTTAATTCTATCCTATCATGCCATGTTAACACAAGTTATTTGTCTGGGCTTTCTCCCTGAATAATATTACAAGCTTCCTTAATATTAATTCGGAATACTATTTCTAGTTACACCTAGATATATTACTATTTATAACATCACTCCAATCATTGGTTGTTTATCAATGTTTCACAGAGTGTCTGCTTACTTATCATTCTATTTTGAATGTTTCACATGCACTTTCACTATTTTTTAGGGTATTTACACTTCACTTTGGTTCACTGTTTTGTATTTAGTGTTTATTCAATGGGTAATCCCTATACTTTCTCCTACCATTTCTCACTATTTTGTTTTAGTATGACATTTACTATTAACAATATTTGGTTAGTTGGGTTTTGTTAAATCTAACCTTTCTGACTGGGTTAGTGTACTTTTCTATATTATTATATTTTACAATTGTATTGTCTTTAAAATGGGTACATTGGTTAAGTTAATTATAATAATAACATTGGTTTCATTAATACATAATTATTCAAGGTTTATTGACCGTATTCTATCTTTAAGTATACAATCTTTCCCTTTTATATGTGTGTTAGTTTCCCCTTGGGTTCAATCTGTCTCCTCTTCATTCTTCCTCTTCTTCATCTTCAAAAGTCTTCATCTTGGTTCTGTTCTCCTCTTCTTCTCTTCTGGTTTAAATTCCGTTTAATTGTAGGGATCTGTTCTCTTCTTCTGGTTCTTCTTTAATTCTGTGTTCATTGTTTTGTCTATCATATTTTTCTTAAGTATGTTACGTGGTTCCCTTCTTTATGTTTAGGTTGTTGGCTCAATCACTTGGGTTGGGTAATATCGTTGTACGTTGTGTCACAGTATTTACATTTTAATCATTTTTTAAACATTTTATTTTATATGAAGTACTTTTATATCAAGAATTATCTTTTTTATCACTGGTACGGGATTTGGCTTAATTGTATCGTTACATAATGCCTCTCCTCTAAAATTGATCATTTTAATAAAACACTAGCATAGTTTTTTATGAAATTATCAGTTATAGATAACTTTTTTCCTCTTCTTCCTTGTTTGTTTCTCCATTCTTCATTTCTCTTCTTACTTAATTCATTCCATTTTATTTGGATCTGTTTTTATTTATTTCCATTGGTGCATTTTCCCTCATACACAAATTTTTTCCCTAACTAATATACAGTAGTTGGTTTCTCCCATTACTACTCATTTTTCTGAGACTAGAGGCACATCTTCTCTACTCAGTTCATTTGGATTGCTGGACTTTTCAACAGTCAATCTTAAATCTTTGTCAACTTGTGACTTAATAATAATAATAATATACTTTGGGATTGTCCACCTTGTGGTTTGTTTTTAGATCACTTTGTCATTACTACTCATTCTTCCTTCCGCTATACCTTAACTATACACTAACATCTACTCATACACTATATTGAGAAATTTTATCTTTGTTCATATGTTAATTTCATCATATCTCACTTTTCATTATTTTGTTTTCAATGCTTGTGGTGATCATTTTAATTGTCTTAGACATTTTTTTTTTCTTAGTCATTTAGCAGAATTCTGCTTTAGCCATATCTGTATATTGGTTTTATATACAATTTCTCTCTCTCTCCTTGTACCAGGTATAATTTTATATATATATATATTTTTTTTTTTTATAATACTTTTGATTCAGTATAATTTCAAGTATTCATCTCAGTAATTTGAGCTTGATTTTATTTTTGTTTATTTTATTCTGTATTCAACATCATTTTTGATAATTCTTTGGTAAGTTAATTGTCTTACCTTAAAGGAATGTTTGTAGCGTATTCCTTTTTAGCTATTTTTTGTTTTAATTATAATTGTAAGTTTGTGCTTCTTACATTTTTATTATATAGGAATGTGTGTAACTTATTCCTTATTATCTCACTTTTTACTTCATACTTCATATATCAATCTTTTATTAGACTGCAAATTAATTTAAATTGAAAGGAATTTGTATAACTGTTTCCTTTATATATTTTTTTTTCATTATTGTCCACTTACATTAATTCTTTTTATTATTCCGCATATATCATCTAAATATTTGAGTAAGTTGCTCTTACAATCTCTTTTGGAATTTTGAAATATGTTTCATTTCACGATGGTTTTACTCTTCTTCATAAAACTTTTTTATCGAAGTTTGGTTATAAACTCCTTTGATTTTCCTTGTATTGATATTACTGATCTGGTAAGTATTATTACCATTATCCTTTGTGATGATATACGGTCTATTATGATATACATAATTGTTCTATTCATATTACTATACACAGGACCTTGTTATTTATATTCTTGGTAAGTTGACTTCTCCTTTTCTTTCCTTTATTATTTCCTTCTCTTGTTCGACTCTTTGTTATTATGCACCTCTACTCCTTCAAGTGCTTGATAGACGCACTTGTTCTGGATGATTATTAAATTTAAGTCATCACCACCTTACTACATGTTGGGGCCATACCCTCTCTCCAAAGCTTAAATCATCTTCTACATTACTTTCGTTTCTGTGGTTATCAGGTGGTTCTTGGCTAGGTTCTGCCCTTATGCTGTTCACCTGAGCTATCCGGGGTCCTTCGTCATTACTTGTCGTATCATGCCGTATTGAAAAACCCGGATTCTCATGGACTGTTACCCAATTTCCGCTATTATTTTGGTTGGTGTTGGGTTCCTGGCGGTGGTTATCTTCACTGCGGGGTGGTTCATCATTCCTACCCTCTGCTGGTGGATTATTATTGTTATTTGATACTTGATAATAACAGTTAGGACGCCAGTTCGGGCTATATCTTCTTTGGTTATTCTGCCTTTGTCCCCGGATGAAGTTTACCCGACGTCTGACGTCGTTTCTATTCTGATTACCCCCGGGTCCCCAGTTGTACTGGTAATTGGGATGATACCAGTTGCCGTAGTAATTATGGTCATTGGGGTGACCGTTGGTGCGTTGTTCGGGTCCAACTCCTCGGTAATTATCATTCTGTCGGTTATTATTATTTGGGCTGTTTCTATTGTTGTTCTGATTCCCTGAATGATGGTTTTGTTGGCCTCTGTTACCAGGCTGATCATTTGGAGGGTGTTGCTGGGTGGGTGGGCTGGGTTCTATTGAATGTTGGTTCTACATTATTATCATTATTATTTCGGCCCCAGTTATTCCTGTTATTGTTTTGTGGATGATTGAGGGTACATTGAAATTAGTTGTATTGTTATGTTCATTCCACTTGTTGTACCTTTGGTTTGTGATCCTGTTCTTTCGATACTGGTTATCATTCTCCATGTCCTCCAATAGACTAACCATTCCTTGAATTGTTTTAATTTGCCCTTGTCTTCTGGCCTTCTGGATGGCTTCTTCGTAATGATAACCCAGTTGTATTACCAACGACTCCTCGGGTATCCTGGATTCCAAATTTCTGGCTAAGCATACTTTTCCCAGAAAGTAAGAGGTTAACGTGTGTCCTCCTTGGGTCTCGTACCTTCCGTTACTGATGTCATTGCGGACCACATTCTGTGTTGATTCGGACCAATACTTCTCTCTGAACTGTTTCTTGAACTCTTGGGTATCATTGATCTCAGGTCTTGTGGCCGTCCACCAATTGTCATGGGTGTCACGGAACATCTCATCGATCATACTTCTTACATTGGACCATCTGGTTTCTCTGTTCTTCTCTATCAGTTCTTCTACCCGTTTGAGGAATTCTATCGGGTTTATCCGGTAGCTACGAAAATTAATCATTTCTCGATTTTCACTGGTTATGAACTGTGTGTGATTATATGGTTTTTCTCTTAATGCATCTAATTCTTCCTGCATCTGTTTCTCTCGTGTGCTGATCCCCTGGATTTTTTCTCTGTTTTCTCGGGTCAGTCCGTCTATTTTATTTATGACGGTGTATACTTTCTCCACCCGATTGTTCACATCCTTTTGCATCTCTTGGTGCCTCTCCTCCAGTTCCTTGATCACCTCCTGTTTCTTTTTCTGGCATCCTTCGGTAACGACTTGGTAGAATTCAGTCGCTCTCAATTTATTTTCCTCCTCGACATCGATGATTTTATAATTCATTTCTTCCCGTACTTGTAACAAGGCTTCATTAGTCTCCGCTACCAATTGCCTGGTCTCCTCTCGACATTCGACCAATTGTTGCTTCCATTCCTCCTTGGTTTTCTCACTTGCTTCCTCTATCTTCCGTTGGAGTATATCATGATTATTCTCCATCTTTTTATTTACTAATTCTAGATCCTTCTTGATCTGTTTCTTCAGCTCCTCGCTCTTCTTTTCTAACGCCTCCTGACTTCTCTTCATGTCTTCATGGTTGTTCTCTATTTTGTTATTCAGAAACTCTACGCTCTCTTTCATTTGCTTTTTCAATTCTTCACTGTTTTGGTCCAATTTTTCCAATATTCTATTCAAATTTTCCTTGTCCTGTCTTCTATCTTCCTTGTCTTGTCTTCTATCTTCCTTGCCTGATTCTAATTTTTTATTTAAATCTTCATGGCTCCTGCTCATTTGTCCAAATTGTTCCATCATGAACTTCATCATTCTGTCTAGTTTTGTTTCTTCTGTTGGTTTGACTGGTTGGTCGTTTACCATGACTTCTGCTTCTATTTCTGGTTCAGGTTCAGGTTCAGGTGGGCTTGGATTTTCCATTTGGTCCTCCTGTGGGTTCTCTTCCAGCAATTCTCCAGTCGTTTCTTCAATTTCTACTTCCTCAACTTCCTCCATTTCTTCTGGGTTTCCTTCTTGGTTTGGTGCTTCCTTCCCTTTGCGCCTCGTAACCATACCGTGTCTATTCATGACCGCCGCTAGTTATTCTTCCTAGCCCCACGTTGGGCGCCAATATGTAACAAGTTAATTGGGGGTGTACCTGTTAAAATGTATCACACTTGTTTATATTGTGTATTCGTGTGAATGTAGTGTGTTTGCCTCACACTGGTCGTTACATACATCGACGTCACTACTGGAGTCCGTAGCGTTGTCAATGTTACCAGTACAACCTACCTGTTAATTCATAGGGAATGTTCTTCCCGGGTGGCGCCAAATTGTTTCTGTTAAAACAATTAAAATATTTAATTTCTAAGATAATACGAGGTATTAGCATGGACAGCTGTGGCGTTCGAATTGTTCCCGCTGCTAGTCAGGTTGTCAACTCGTCCACTCGTGATGAGCGCTAGTTGGCTGTTGCTTAAAACTTCGCTAACACACATATATTCTACAAAATCCTATGAAATAACAAGATAGTAATGTTCTGTACTGCGTTTTTTAATACAAATTGGGTCATCAATAAATATGACAAATGAATTAAAAATAATTTTATAATATTCGGCTCCGGCTTAGAGCTTGAAACATAAAATATCTCAGAGTTGGCAAAAATGATTTCAAAACATTATCGTTTGACGAAATGACATCCGTCACTTTTAATAAATTACAATGTCTAAAATCTGGAGTTCTTTTGATCATGAAAATAGACATAAACGTTGGTTACATGAAAAAAGTACACTACCATACCTTATACGTACTTAGAAGTTATAATGTGTTTATACAATTTGTTCGGTAGTGTCGTATTTCTGTTACAAAAATTGTGTTCTCAAATAAGGTTATATTGAATTTAGTAAAAATGTTTTTTATGTAAGTAAATTATGCCTTTACCTTTGAAAGAAAATATTACTTTTTAAATAGTGAGAAATTTTATCATTTGAAAATAATTTAAGTAATTTAGGGTTTTGGGAATAAGGAATTTATTCGATACTTATCAGTTCATCTCACGTTGAAATGTTGTCATCAGGATAGGCGTATATTCTTCGAATTTGGGCTGGTTTTAAACTTCTAACATCTTCTTCATCTGGTCTTGGGTTTTTTCTTTAATTAATTTAGTTAATCTGGTTCCTGGACATCATGTATTCTTTATAGATCGACGTCTATTCATTTTGGGTCATCTTGGTTCACTGATTCGACTTTTTATAACTGTTTAAATTAAAATCTCAATCGTTCCAATTTTGCGCGTCGCTTACCCACGCTTCGTTTTTTCAGAGTCTATATAATTTAACAGAAAATAAGCCCTCAAACGTCTTGTTGTCATAGTAACCATAATTCGATGATTGGTTAATTGCTCCTTTAGGACATTGTTCACATATTTGAATTTTTATTCAAATTTACTAAGTATTTTCCTAATGATTTTATTCCTTTATAATTCCTTTGGGATAATAAATGACATCACTATTATTTTTCTTTCCTTTCAAAGTTTACAATGATACCTCATAAGGTCATATTCTGTTATACATTAACTATAGTCTAATTATTTGACATTTAATAAATAACATATCTTTCTTAAATTAAATTATTACAATATTATTTCTGTGTTAAAATAACTTATATATAATTACCGTCTATTCACTGGTCTTAGATTAGTAAGATTTTTTGTGAAATTGATACAATTTACATTTGAATGTCTTTGGCAGTTAAATGTCTTCATAGTCAAAATCAGCCATGATTGTTTTTTTTAGTGTATTTCCTTTTTAAATTACATTCTGAATTCAGCCTGATGGGCTTCACTTATTTGTTTGTGTTTTAACTACTATTCAACATACATTTTCATTACTCTTCATTTAAAATATCATAATTAGGTTTATGGACTGTAGGTTCCTTTCAGCCATATTCCTCCTTTAACATTGAACCAACTATTCTTTACAGGTCATTAGTTATTACTAGTACTAACATTGATTTCTTTCTTGAGTTACAAACTAAAGTGATAGACATTGTCACTTTTCATAAAATTATGAAGGTTAATTCCCCTTTCAACATGGGGTGTTGTATTCTTTGCAATCTTAATTTTAATAACAGAACTTTAATTCTATCCTATCATGCCATGTTAACACAAGTTATTTGTCTGGGCTTTCTCCCTGAATAATATTACAAGCTTCCTTAATATTAATTCGGAATACTATTTCTAGTTACACCTAGATATATTACTATTTATAACATCACTCCAATCATTGGTTGTTTATCAATGTTTCACAGAGTGTCTGCTTACTTATCATTCTATTTTGAATGTTTCACATGCACTTTCACTATTTTTTAGGGTATTTACACTTCACTTTGGTTCACTGTTTTGTATTTAGTGTTTATTCAATGGGTAATCCCTATACTTTCTCCTACCATTTCTCACTATTTTGTTTTAGTATGACATTTACTATTAACAATATTTGGTTAGTTGGGTTTTGTTAAATCTAACCTTTCTGACTGGGTTAGTGTACTTTTCTATATTATTATATTTTACAATTGTATTGTCTTTAAAATGGGTACATTGGTTAAGTTAATGATAATAATAACATTGGTTTCATTAATACATAATTATTCAAGGTTTATTGACCATATTCTATCTTTAAGTATACAATCTTTCCCTTTTATATGTGTGTTAGTTTCCCCTTGGGTTCAATCTGTCTCCTTTTCATTCTTCCTCTTCTTCATCTTCAAAAGTCTTCATCTTGGTTCGGTTCTCCTCTTCTTCTCTTCTGGTTTAAATTCCGTTTAATTGTAGGGATCTGTTCTCTTCTTCTGGTTCTTCTTTAATTCTGTGTTCATTGTTTTGTCTATCATATTTTTCTTAAGTATGTTACGTGGTTCCCTTCTTTATGTTTAGGTTGTTGGCTCAATCACTTGGGTTGGGTAATATCGTTGTACGTCGTGTCAAAGTATTTACATTTTAATCATTTTTTAAACATTTTATTTTATATGAAGTACTTTTATATCAAGAATTATCTTTTTTATCACTGGTACGGGGTTTGGCTTAATTGTATCGTTACAACGTTCTCGAGATAATTTACAAAATGTTCCTACCATTACAGAAGTAATTACATTCTTAGAAAATGAATGTTCTTGCAAAGAGGCAAAGAGGTTTAACTAATATCATCTCAAAAAATGAACCTTCTCTTCAAACCTCTCAAAAATCAGTGGCTTTAAAATGAATACAAACCAGTTTAAACCACACAAAATAGCGATGGTCACTACTCACACTCAGCATTGTATCTTCTGTTCATCAAATTCACACAACATATATAGATGTGCAGATTTTTCTGCACTTACTGTACAAGACAGACAAGCTTTTGTTAAAAATAAGAACTTGTGTCAAAATTGTTTTGGAACACATAAGTTAGTCACCTGTAAGTCCGTCCACACATGCAATGTATGTCATAGGCATCACCATAGCCAACTAAATTTTTTTGTTCAGAACCGCTCCGCACAACCGCAACAAAAATTGACTCAGTCAAATAGACCTACCTTGTGCCCTTCTGTTGAAACGACGATGCATAAGCAAAACCACTCTGCAGAGTGTCACCAGGATACTACCTTGATAGGTGTTTCTTGCAATCAGAATAACACTGTGTTACTCGCAACCGCTTTGGTGCATATCACATCTGCCAATGGAAATGCAGCAGTTGTACGAGCTGTGCTTGATAGTACATCCCAAACAACAATTATTTCAGAAAGTTGTGCAAAGACTTTGTGTTTGTACCGCTCTCAAACAGATGTTCCAGAACTTAGTGGCATCTTTACCGCCCCAGTGAAAACAAAGGGACTTACCTTTGTGACATTGTCTTCGCTCAGTGGGAATATTTTAGCAAAATCTCACCCAGTCATGATTCTTAATAAACTATCATGCAATCTGCCTCGTGTTCAGCTCCCACCAGAAATTAAAGAGCGACTCAAAGGTTATATGCTTGCGGATCCCACTTTTGATGTTCCGGGTCCAGTTGACCTTCTGATTGGAGCAGATTTATTTGCATTGACTCTTAATGGTACCTTTATCAATCTCGGCAAGAATATGCCATACGCTATCAATACAATCTTTGGCTATGTTGTGCTTGGTCCGACACCTGTTTCACTTAAGTATAAGCCTTACTCAGGCTTAGTGACTCTTTTATCGATGAATGATCGTGATCTGCACGCAACATTGCAACGTTTTGGTCCATAGAGGAACCACCTCACACTACAAAACTCGCTCCACAAGATGAAAAATGTGAAGCTCACTTCGTCTCTACTCATAAGAGAGATGCCTCCGGCAGATATATTTGTCACTTGCCTTTCAGCGGAAACCCTGCTCAACTAGGTGACTCTACAACTTTGGCAAAACGCCTGTTTAATACACTTGAACGCAAATTTGAATCTCAACCTGAGTTTAAACAGAAGTTTGTCAATTTTATGAATGACTACTTAGCATGTGAGCACATGAAACTGTGCACATCTGTGCCATCTCTGAACAAGCCGCATTACTTTTTGCCACACCATGGCATTTTTTAAACATAGGAAAATCCATGTTGTTTTCAATGGATCAGCACCATCTTCTTCAGGTGTCTCACTGAACCACATTCTACATCAGGGTCCAAAGTTGCACAATGACATTACTGATATAATTCTTCGCTTTCGTCAACATAAATTTGGTTTCTCTTGTGATATCAAACAAATGTTTAGGCAGATATCCATCCATGAAGATGATCAGATCTTTCAGTTAATATACTGGAGAGAAGACACTTCAGTCCCGCTAAAGGTCTACCAATTGACTACTGTCACTTATGGTATGACGTCCTCACCTTACCTTGCTAATAGAGTAGTACAACAATTCATTATGGACGAAGGAAAAAATCATCCACTTGCTGCTGAAGCACTCCAACAGCAAATATATGTTGATGATGCTCTATTAGGGAGCAATTCTCTGGAAGAAGCTCTCCACCTTCAAGAGGATGTTGTTTTACATTTTAAAAAGGGTGGTTTCGAACTCAGCAAGAGGTCTTCAAACCATCCTAAACTCTTAGAAAATGTCATACAAGATAATCATGAGACACCCCTCATGTTACGCACGTCGGAACAGCCATTTTCAAGTCTATTATGGCTAAAATGGATCCCAGATATTGTTGTCTTTTCATATTTGATGCACACACCTTCAAGTAATTACACAAAAAGAACTTTACTTTCATCAATTGCTCAGATCTATGACCCTTGTGGTTGGATATCCCCAATAGTTTTTTGGTCTAAAGTCTTAATGCAGCATGTATGGACCTTAGGCTTAGATTGGGATTCTCCATTACCTGATCATATTTCCGAGAAGTGGTCACGATTCGTGAAAGAACTTCCAGAAATAGAAAAGCTAAGGATACCACGTTTCATATCCTTAGCAACTGCAGTCAATATCCAGCTTCATGGATTTTCAGATGGAAGTGAATCCGGATATGCAGCCTGTGTCTTCCTGTGCACAGAAGGTGCAGAAGGAGAAGTCAACATACGACTGCTGATCGCAAAATCAAGAGTAGCTCCACTGAAGCGTGTGACTATTCCCCGCTTGGAACTTTGTGGTGCGCACATGTTAGCCAAATTGCTACATTACTGTATAGAACAGCTCTCACAACATCACAAGATTGACAACATTTCAGCATGGTGCGACTCTACAGTAGTTCTATCTTGGATACGCACTCTATCTTTTCGTCTCAAGGTGTATGTTGCTAATCGTGTGGCACAAATACAAGACTTAGTTTCACCGCACGTCTGGAAATATGTTTCAACTGTTGACAATCCTGCTGATTGTGCTTCTCGAGGCTTGACACCCACGGTTCTGATGAAACATAGTCAGTGGTGGCTAGAACCACCATGGCTCGCTAAATCAACACAGACCTGGCCACAATCTATCCTTCATCCAATTTCAGAGGAGTCTATTCCCGAAATGAAACCAAATGTGCTTAATCTTATGATGACCACAAAAGAAGTCCCAACATTTGGATTTCTTTCAAAGTTTTCTTCTTGGAAGACTCTTCTTCATGTAATGGCTTATGTCCTTCGCTTTATAACCCGTTTGAAATTTAAAACCACCATAAGTGGATCATTTACAGTAACTGAATTAAATAACGCCTGTAAGCGCATTTGCTGGCTCATTCAGAGACTTCACTTTGCAGAAGACATAGATCTACTCTCCAAGAAAAGGACATGCTCAAACCGCATCCAACGTCTAGCACCCTTTATTGACGATGCAGGAATAGTCCATGTTGGAGGTCGACTGAAGAACTCTGCGCTTACTTACAATGCCAAAGATCCTATTCTTCTGCCAAAAAATCATGTCGCTATTCATTTACTCATCGATTACTATCATGGCATGTACCTGCACGCTGGTCCCCAGTTCCTCCAAGCAACACTATCTCAACGCTTTTGGATCCTCTCTGCCCGCAGTGTTATACGCTAAAGAATATTTAAATGCGTACGATGTTTTCGTACAAAATCAACAAACACGTCTCCGCTCATGGGTGATCTACCAGCCGGTCGTGTTACCCCTACTCGTTGTTTCAACGCTTCTGGAGTTGATTATGCTGGCCCTTACACGGTCAAGTTTCTTACACTTTGCAGGATACAGCCTATAAAGGTGTACCTCTGCCTGTTCATCTGTTTTGCAACAAAAGCTGTACACTTGGAAGTGGTTACTGATTTAACTACAGACGCCTTCATTGCAGCCCTTACGAGATTCATCTCTAGGAGAGGTCTTGTATCAGACCTGTACTCTGATTGTGGGACTAATTTCATAGGAGCTGCTTCTTCGCTCAAAAGATGTTTTCAAGATCTCATGAAGCAACCAGAGATGCAAGATTTTGCTATGAACAACAGTATCACATTCCATTTCATTCCTCCGCATGCACCTCACCAAGGTGGACTTTGGGAACGTGCCATTAAAGGTGCAAAATATCATCACACCAGAGTCATAGGTGAACACATTTTAACGTACGAAGAATTTACCACCTTAGTTGTGCGTGTTGAAGCTATCCTTAATTCGAGGCCGATAGCTCCTCTCTCGAATGACCCTTCAGATCTTCAACCTCTTACACCAGGACATTTTCTAACTGGAGGACCTCTTAATGCCCTGATCGAACCTCAGCTAACTAATGTACCACTTAATCACATAAAACGCTGGAAATTGGTTCAATCCTTCACACAACATCTCTGGAAAAGATGGCAAATGGAGTACCTCCACACACTTCAAGAACGGTCCAAATGGATCAGACCTCAAGAAAATCTCAAAATAGGAGATTTAGTCATTATTTATGAAACGAACCTGCCACCCCTCAAGTGGAAGCTCGGGAGAGTCATCTCAGTATCTCGAGGGAATGATGGAGTGGTACGTGTCGTCAACATGAAGACTGCCGGTGGAACCTTGACCCGTCCTTCTGTTAAGGTTTCCCGTCTTCCCATTTACTAAAATCCTTGACCAGTCAACTGGCTACTGCCCCTTATAATTTAGTTTTATTATACTCCTCCAAAGGATCAAATTTGTTCTTATGTTCTTTTAATGTTTCTTGTTGAACCAGTTGGTTCAAAGGGGCCGGTATGTCAGATATTTTGTTTTCATAACAATAATAAAACTCCCCCTATCTCTACTTCATTAGTTCTCTAATAGAGTGCACTCCCATTAACTGTTTCAAAGTACAATTCACATAATAATCAGCAGTCATAATTAGAGCGTTTTTCTTTCCTGTAGTGTAAGGCATATCGTGCAGTTCATTTCTTTTTGGTTTATACACGCATACCGCAAGAATAGAAAGACTATTCACCACTATTGTTATTTTACTCTGCTTATTATAATATAAAACTCCGCTTATTTCATGTGTTTAACATTTATTGGAATATTTTTGTTAAGTTTAGGACTGCCTAAAAAATCAGCGAAATGTTGCTTACAACGGGACATTTACAGCGCACAAGGACAAGGTCAGTGAACGCTTAATATTTATGCATTGTTGATTACATGAGAATAAATCCTTTTAACTATTTTAGTTTTACAATATACAGTCCACTGCTAATAAAAAAGAACCCCACAAAATCAGAAAAAGGAAAATGGTCTGCAGAAGGTCTTGTAACTAGACTTCAAAAACAATTAAATTTAGAATTGTTTGAAATAATCTAACTTCTGACAATGATCATTTGTATTTGTAATCACATCACAGTCTGTGAATTTGTTCTATTGTTTATTACTGAAAACGATATACTCTTGTCATCAGTATACTTTATCTTGTGCAATTGCAAGCGATTTATTTATATTCAATTATATAAATAATTTTTCCAAATATATATTCACTCTATGTGTATTGAAAATCGTTATGCAAAAAATAGAATAGTTTAAGAAGGTTCACTCGAAATTTCATTTCGTACGGATTTTCATAAAATTTTAATATGGTATGCAAAGGATGCTTTCTGCCACCCGTTTCTTATTTACGATTTCAGATTACAGAAGTGTAAAAAAGGGGTTTAAATGCATTTCTCTACCCTAAAAGTATATTTTTGGGATTCCTTATTCAATTTTACATGAATATCACTAACTTTTAAGTGTTTATTTTTTTGGGAGGTGGAAACGGAAAAGATCCTTTTTTGGAATATATTTTTATCTATTCAACATGTAAATGCATGATAAAAGATTAAAATTTTTTTTTGATCTTTCTAGAATGACCTATGCTAAAATTTCAAATTCGAACGTATTTCGTTGTAGGTTGACAATTATGTTTTTTTAGCAGGTGTTAAATATTCTACCTTTGTTGCTTTTTATTTTAGGTACAGAACATTTCCTACGATTACTGTGAAAATGGGACCAAAAAAACAATCTGACAGTGCTTTCAGGAAAATCAGGAAACACAGGGAAAAAACTGCTGGTTGGCAAACAATGAAGGTGACATAAATGACGTTACACAGTTTAAGGACAAAAGTAACACAACTAAAGATATTGCAGATTTTATGGAAAACGACAGTAGTAAGCCATCAACTTCTTTTTGCAGCACACATATGGGCAATGTCCCAACTTTTGAAGATGACGAGTTGAAAGAAGATAGGATATCTATGTCAAGTCCAGGCAAGAATATTTCTGTGGATGAAACAATGCAATCATCGGGCGAAGATTGTTCTATAGAAATAAATCAAATTGTCTATGATGATCCAAAAAAGTGGCCTGGGGTTCCAGAAATTAGTGACAAAGTTAGACTCCTGCTAATTAAATGTGGACCTCATTTAAGGTTTTAAAAACTTATGTTATCTTTGGGTCAAAAACAAGCATTAATTGACAATGACAAGCAAGTGTTTTAAGGTTAATTACTTTTCTACCAAAAAGTGGGGGGGCGCCACCCTTCTGTTTTACCAGGGGCGCCAGAAACCCTAGGTACACCACTGGCCTAACTATAAAATCAAAATGTAAAACAAATGTTATAAAGTTGATATTTCACTGTGAATATAAAAAAGGTCAATAAATGTTTATTTAAACTTCTTAAGAGGAGAGTTGTATATCTTTTACAATACATTGTTGTTTCCATGTCTCCTTTTCAGAGGAAGAATTCTCATCTATCACTACTGAATTTAGACAGAAAACGCTTGTAATGAATGTATTTGTGACAGTGGTAATGATTTGCCAGCAAAACCCATCCATGATTTTCAAAAATCTTTATCTTGGTCAAAAGTTAGCATGACACTTCTCAAATTATCAGAAATTACCTTAATTTTAAATTTATGTCCTTGATAAATTTGGTAAATTGCATACTTTTAAACATGGTTTAAAAAACCCGTCTTTAACCTCTTCAATCACAATTTTGAGGGTGCTGTCACAAGAAACTTCTGTACAATGTTATTGCATGATAAAATACCTTATATTTTATTCTTTCCTACAATAAAATATCTTATTTAATTCTTTCTGAATCGTCCTCAATTTGTCTGGGCTTGTTGAAAATACAATGCTAAACACACACACTATATAGAATATTGAAACTTTCAACTTGTGAAACTTACTTGTCTTTTCTTCTCGTACGCGTTTCGGCATGGTTTTCGCCTTCATCAGCTTTGAGACAGACTGCCATTAGGGATGCGACATTGATTTATTGGAGCCGATGTTTTTTTAACATCGATGTTTTGTGCTCGATGTTTTATGTTGTCGATGTTTTTTTTTTGAATGAAAAAATACCATAATAAAAAAAATAAGTCAGATAAAGACTCTACCCACTTACCACTATGCTTTGTAACACTTACTACTTACCATTAATCTTAATTTAACACATTGCATAGCTCACAAACTTGGACAGCTGTCGACCTTCATTTCCTATACTATTTTGTATGAAGAATGGTCGATTTATTTTTTAGTAAATGAGTAATCTTACATGGGCATGAAAAATTAATTCAAAGTTGTTATAACATTTACAAACTTTATCTGTTAAATTTATATACATTTCACATCAAGGCGGCAACAATGGAATGAAAATAAATGATAACGAATTTAATATCTTTGAAATGTAAACTAAAATACAGTTTACTGGGCTCGTTACAGTATTTTAATACAGAACGGTTTATTATGATTAAGCCACATGAAGCTATATCATTTACAGTTTAACACTTTCAGCTGCTGTTTGAATACCGTACGGTAACAAACAAATGTAGTTTAGGGGCACAGTATGGAAAGCTGATGAAATTACGTAGAATTTTACCATAGATTCAAAAGACCGAGTTCGGGTAAGCTTTCTCTACCTGTGTAACGGTACTTGAGTAGAGTACTCTTGATGTATAATGGTATAGATAAAGATAAATAATGAATACAATTTGTAAAGTGACAAATTCCCCATGCATTTTTATTCCAAAACATCAAAATCTCATTAAATTCGAGTTAGTAGACCATTTTATCAAAAACTTTATAACATTCCTCTCAAGTGGATTTTGGTGCCTGTAGTTGGCATGTGTTATGTCGCCAAGGAGAAACACCGAAAGTCCAAAACCATACACATGTTGTTGAGTACTGTTAACAATGTATTGTGGTTTGTTGACATCACTGGTCTATTCGGGTAAATTACATATTAAAAAAAATGGTTTAATAAGAGAAAAACTGAGACATTCCTACTGTACTGAATAATCAGCAGACCAGAACTATGGGGTGAAAAAACATTGTGTGTAACCCTGTTGTGATTTTGTATTTTGAATACGGTCCCAATAAAGTGGCTGGCCCAAATAACCAGTAGCCTGATTATTAACTGGAATAAATATGTGTATGTGTGTACACATATATAAATGTGTGTGTGTGCGTAAGCTTGATAATATTCTACTAGAATCACTTGATAATAAGTGCTTGTTCTTATACATTACCCAGCAACTCTGGCAAATACTCGCTAATTTCAAAAGGCGATGACAATCGTGTGACGGTACAACTCCTGGGCATTCTTTTATTCAATAAATGTAATAAATTTCAACCTGTAGGGAACCCCTCTTTCTAATCCACATGTGCAAAATTTGTTGTGAAACTTCGTCTGTGTTAGTGTTTGGCGTCAGTCCGTCTAGACGGGATTACGAAATAGTCACACTCATGATTTTAATCAGCGTTGCCCAAGTTTGTGTGAACCACAGGACTTGTGTTAATCTCGTCCGAGGACCGTATACCACTTTAAATCAGCCAATGAGATGCAGCTATATAACCTCGCAAACACCCTGCATGTACCCAATCGGCAGGACATACCCGGTAACAACAAGCAGTCAGTTGGAGCTCTGAGTATGAAAAGGACGGGTACAAAAATTTATATTATTTTTTCAGATATACCTTTTTTTAATGCTTCCCTCAAATTCACATAAATTGATGAACAGTGGTCAATCTCAGGATTATCTGCAACAAATTCATCTGTAGGAGTTTGGATGCTAGACAAGTTCTTTATGACTTTGGCCCTATCAATTTTTTTATAGCAATAATTTCGGTACCATAATTTCTTCTTCAATTTTCTGAGCTATGGGAAAATTGATGAAAATGCATCATGGAAATTCTGTGATTTGCGCTGACTCTAGCAACCAAGTTTTTGTCATTTGTGACAGCCCAATCAACGAGTAAAATTAAATCCCCCCCCCCTGTCGAGCTAACATTAATGTTAGAGGTTACTAAACCAGTTTAAAAAATGGATGTTTAAAAACATCGATGCTTTTTGGGCGATGTTTTAATATTGAACATCGATGTTTTGAAACATCGATGTTTTGTTGTCGATGTCGCATCCCTAACTGCCATTAACTTGTAACGGTTTTTGTTTTGAAAGGTGTAGTGGGGGGGTGTGTGGTGGAAGGGGATTGGCGCGGGGATCCAAATTATTGTTAGTTTTATGTATAATTGTGTCAAAAAGTATGTGTGATTTATACTGTAATTGATCGTTAAGTATGTTGTTTGGTTGTGTTATGTGGTGTTTGTATATTTCATATTGTTCTGCTGTGTTAAGTTTTTGACCTTTGGGTAAGTAGTGTAATATCTCAAGATTAGTATCTATGTTGGTGTAGCTGTGGTTTTTTGTGTGCATGTGTGTGGCAAACGCGGAATATATATTGTTGGATAAAGCTTTAAAAAGATCTTGAAGTCTGGCCTATGTAGAAACTATTGCAATCATTACAATTTAATTTGTAAACACCTGTTTTGTTGTATTTGTCTATGTCCGTGTTTGTATCATTGATGTGTTTTTTGATGGTATTGTTTGTTTTGTATGCTATTTTGTATTTGTGTTTTCTGAATGTGTTGGCGAGTTTGTGTGTGTTGGAGTTATGGTGTGTGAGTGTGATGTATGTAGTTTGTTGTGTGTTGTTGGTATTTTGTGTTTTGTTTTTGTTTATGTGTTTGTGTAGTTTATTTATTAAATTAGGGTTGTATCCGTTTTTTTATTGCTATGCATTTGATTGTGTTGAGTTTGTCATTATAGTCCTGTTTACTGAGTTGTAAAGGTCAAAAATTAAAAATTTTGACATTTTTACTTTTTTACATATTGTGGGTATATGGATCATTCTGGTTAGTTTGGTGTTTGTTTTATTAAAATATTCGAATATCTACTATTTTAAATTAATTTTTAAAAATATTGGTGCATTCCTACTTTTAAGAATAATGTAGTGCAACATTTCACAAAATAGCACTTATCTTAGGAAGTATTTGATCTAGAAGGCTGTGGTTTACTTGTTTTGTACAGAATTTCTATTTCATATGTTGGCTACACTACACTAACCAAGATTGGGACAGCTGTTGTGGTAAATAATGTGTATGTTTGTCAACAAGAGTAACTTTTTCAAATTTTTTGTGTTGTTTTGATGTTGTTGTGGTGTACTGTGTGTCCATCTATATAATTTTCACAATGACTAAACCAAAGGGAATTTTTAAAAAAAGAAAGAACAAAGGTAATCAACATTACAGAACAAATATAGTGTTACAAAATGAGGTTAGTTTGAACAGTGAAAACATAGTTGTAAATACTGAAAGTCTTACTACTCCTCCAAGTGCTTCAAAAAAAAATACAGAAAATAGAAGACAAATATTGTGAAACAGGTGAAAGTGAATTAGACATCAATATAATAATTAATTTTAAAATTTTGAATTCAGTTTTGTGTGATATAGTGTGTTGTAATATTTGTGGAGTGAAAATAATTTCTGAAGATGTGTCCCAACGGAATGGACTGGTGTGTAACCTGTCGATAAAATGTGTGAACTGTAAGAACACAAAAACTTTCTGGACTTCAGAGAAAAGTGAAAAAACAATCTTTTTGACACAAATTTGAGATATTACTATGGACTTCGATGCATAGGAAAAGGCTACTCAACTGGTAGGGTTCTTTGTGGAATGCTCAACCTTTCTAATCCACCAACGAACACCATTCGCTACACATCTTTAGTTGGAAGTAGTGTGAAAACCTTTGCTGAAAAATCAATGAAAGCTGCTACAAGAGAAGCTGTAGTAGAGAATGAGGGAAACTCTGACATTGCCATATCCTTCGACGGATCCTGGGAAAAAAGAGGGTTCCAATCTAAGAATTCCTGTGCGTCAGCCATTAGTGTCGACAATGGTAAAGTTGTAGATGTAGAGGTTGTTGGTATGTCAACCTTGGAACTTGGTGTGCTAGATGCTGTTATTACATTCAATGATGGCTATTCTTGGAGACTACAGGTTTTGGAGGACCTCGGACTTCAAATAGGATTCAATACCATGAAAAGCGTGACGGCCTTGGACAAAGAGCGAATCAAGAAAGCAGACATAGCAGTGTCAAATATGACTAAAGAAGCAAGATCTAAAAGGAGGAGGGCAGCATTGGGTGACCAAGATAGAGAGAAAGATAAAGACTACCAACCAGGAGGGTTTTAAAGTATTTCTTCTGCAGTAGGTGTTTTTATAGAAATTTTGTACTTTAAACGCGATTTACTCAAAACTACATTTTTCAACATAAATGACCCGTTTTCTCAGGAACTACTAAGTATATCTCCATGAAATTTTTACCACATACTTCACACAGTATAGTAATGTCGTGGATCCTCTTGTGCTGAATTTACTTAAATAGTTTATTAAAATAAAAAAAGTGCTAAAAATTTATGAAAAAAATAGAGGTGTGTAAAAAAAATCATTACTTTTTTCCTAATCAATATTTTAAAGCCATTGAGGATCAGTGAATCCACAAGGAATCAATAAATATTGTGTAAAAAAAATTATGTTTGTATACCTAACAGTTTCTGAGATATATATAGCTGTTTTAACATTGGTAAGATAGGGTTTTACGACTCCCCTTAATGGTATTTTAGTTAGTCTATGGAGCATATGGTTGAAGGCCACATGTTTATGTTGTGTTGGGTGGTTTGATGTGTTGTGTATAACCATGTCGGTTGTGGTTGGTTTTCTGTATATTTTATACGTGTGTGTATTGTTAGTTTTGTTAATTGTTAGGTCCAGAAAATTTATACTATTTTTTGTTCAATTTCCAGTGTAAATTTTAGTTTGTGGTGTATTGTGTTTATGAATTTGTGGAAGTTTTCAACCTGTCTTGTGTTGCATTGAATAAAAGTAATATATCATCTATATACCTGTGCCAATAAATGATTTTGTTGGTGTATTTGTTGTTGTTTATTATGTGGTTCTGTTCTATGTTGTGTATATATATTTCAGCCAGTATTCCTGATATGGGGGATCCCATCGGGAGACCATCTGTTTGTGTGTATATCTTGTTGTTGTATGTAAAGTAATTTTGCTCAGTTATTATTTTGGTGAGTGTGATGATCTCATGTATGTGTGTTTCGGGCGTGTTGTTTTGTCTGAGTAAATGTTCTAGTGTTTGTATGGTTTCTTGAATGGGTACATTAGTGTATAAAAAGATGATGAACAATCAAAACAACACACACACACTTTATATAGGCTACAGTATAAATAATTATTTCACTGGACTCTATATCTGCAGCAATTTGAATAGTCCCTCATTCAAAACTAGTTTTTCATACAACACTTGGA
The DNA here is from genome assembly GCA_034769895.1 of Magicicada septendecula. Classification (NCBI taxonomy): domain Eukaryota; kingdom Metazoa; phylum Arthropoda; class Insecta; order Hemiptera; family Cicadidae; genus Magicicada; species Magicicada septendecula. Next base: position 60,748,110 of record CM068371.1, on the reverse strand, counting down.
GGCATCTTCCTTTTCTTTTAATTCAGTTAAAAGATTACAAAAAAATGTTTCAACACTGAATAAACCGACTTTCTTATATATATTTCTTTTTTTTATAAGTATTTGTGACCTTCAAAAACAGGAAATGTTTGAGGTATAAAAAACACACCTCCCAGGAAAGTTTAATTTGTTTGTCAGAAATTACTGTACAGTAAAATTTAAAAAAAGGAAGTAAAATGACATTTTATTAGCTTTAATTAGAGTATTACAGAAACTGTTTCTCATATGCACTGTTTTCAAATTTTTGCAAACAATAAAAAATGTTAGCAAATTATCAACAGAGAATACAGGGAATTTACAAAAAATGTTTCTCCACGTACACAAGCAGATATTTCTCCACATATTCTCAAGTATTAGGGTTGAAAAGAATTCCCTAAGGTAACTACAGCTGTGACAGTTGCCTTTTAGATGACTTATTGATATTTTCCAAAGGTATTGTTATGATGGTCTACTGATTGTCGTATGTTACAGTGGACAACAAAATAAGCTTTAATTATCACAAAATAACAGTTTATAATCAACTCGTGTAATAATTCTAGTTAGATTTTCCACAATAACAATGTCAATTAATAGAGTTCCACACAATTATTAACACAATAATTCTTCACTTCGACAAACACTCGATCAGCGCTAATGAAAATCGCTCACGTAACTGAACTGACAACCTGCCTGCTATGGCTTTATATAGGTCATGGAGAGGTCCAGTACAGCTTTCCCTCTTTACTGCATACTGCCGGGTTAATACGTATCTCAAGTGTTCTTGGAACACACTAGAACACTTACTTGAATGACGCAACACCTGCCACACTATACAGGGGGGAGTGGAGAATGTTCTCAGCTGTTCTATGCAGTTTGATACCATACTCGTAACACTGGCCCCTTTCTTAAGACTGTTCACCCCGAATTGGCAAACCGTCTCTGAAGTAATACTTGGCCAGGCAATCTAGGTGGACGACCTTGCAAAGAATAATTCTCCAGTTCTTCAAATTCAGTCTCGTGTGATCCGAACATAAAGTTCCAAGAATACGAGTCTTCCGCTCAACCGCTAGTTTTGCTGGAATCACTTCTGTTGCATCACATACCGATAACCTAAACACTACTGGCTGATCCAAGTCTGTTTGGTTCTCGTCAACAACCTCTTGCATAACTTCATCTTCAGCAACTTTTCCTTGACACCCATAGTTGGCTTTCCAGTCACTTCTTTTACCGTTTCACGTATTTGTACTTCCTCCGCTAGTTCTTCCATTCTCTCTTAAGTCCACAACGAATCCGTAGGCATTCATAAAGTCCGTGATAAGAATCACTTCATAAACAATGTCTGCAACGAGCATTTGGTGGCTAAACTCGAGAAGACCCAGTCTTCGATGTGTCTATCTTTCCTAACACATTGACGGGGGTTCCACTCAGTCTGTATTGTACAAGAGCTAATTTGAGGCCAAGTCAGGGTGCACAATAGACACTGTAGCGCCCGTGTCAACTGTAAATGATGTTTGTTTACCTTCCGCAAATCCATTAATGATGAGGTTTCCACTAGTCTTGTGTAGTGTGGAAAAAGTGTGCTGTTCTGGGGCTTTACTTCTCCAATTGGTGCGATCACTCCCTTCTCTCGGTATTTTATTCTTCCAGAGTCTACCTGTAGATAACCATGTTTCCCACAGTTGTAACACTTCGGTCTTCTGTCTTTATCCTTTGGTTCGAAAGGTCGTTGTGGCACTGCGGACTTCTTAAACTGTTGCTCTTGAATCGTCTCTTTATCCGTCCACTAAAACAATACTGTGGTATTGGATCCATTTGGCTGCAACATGATGGCATACTTTGATTAATGTAGATCGCTGACTTGGCAGCTTCAAAACAGAGAGCATGAACTAGAGCGTCTGAGCAATTATGATGCCGTGCTATTCTTAACACTTGTTGTAATTGACTACCTCTATAAACACAATGTGAGCAATCCACGTTCGGAAGTTCTCCGATTCTTCGGGATAAGCCAATCTCATCAGTCGGTTGACATTTGCTTCAAACTCTCAAAGGCTTTCCCCTGAATGCTGTCGCCTAGCTTTAAGTAGAACACGGTACACTTCGTACAAATGCTGGTCACTGTACCATAATTCCAGAGCTTCTGTTAATTCGGCATAGATGTTCTGGCTGTCAGATGGCCCTTTCTGTATTACCTCTGCGGCAGGTCCTTTTAAAACAAGAATTAATGAAAGCCCTTTCTCTTCTTCCATCGCAAGCGGCAGCTTCAAATTGGTAAATATAAGGTGCCCAGTGAGTGCTTCCATCAAACTTTGGGGCCTTTGCATAAACTGGCTCTACTACAGTTTGATTTCTCTGATATTTTGAATCTTCTTCAGCATTTATTAATTGTCTTTCATTATCAACTATCTCTTTTACTAAATGTTCGACTTCCTTTTTAATTTGTTTTATTAATTTGTAATAGAAAGTTCTAAACTTCAACTTGTTTGTTCAGCTCACCTAGTAACAGGACGTATTTTGGAGTGGTATCCTCTTGTACAAACGCCTTAATGTCATCTGCTTGATGACTAAATTCTTCTTTTTTCTGTCCCTCTGGTGTTTCATTTTCACGCTTACTTTTTTTGTCTTGCCGTTTTTCTGCTTCTTCTCTTTCCTGTCTTCATTCTTCTTTTTTATGTTCCTGTCTTTGGCATAGCATTGCTCGGAATGCTTCTATCATTCCGAATGGACTAATATCCATTTTATTTTTATCAACTACCACTAACACCACTCTTCTATGAAGTGTCCTCTGTTTCCACTGTTAACCGTTCTGTCCCACTTCTGACTCACTGTTACGAATGGTCTACTGATCGTCATATGGTACAGTGGAAAACAAAATACAAGACACCAATGAAGTCACTAAAAACCTGCTTTAATTATCACAAATAACAGTTTATAATCAACTCATACAATAATTCCAGTTAGATTTATCCAAACGCAATAACAATGTCAATTAATAGAGTTCCACACAATTATTAACACAATAATTCTTCACTTCGACAAACACTCGATCCGCGCTAACGAAAATCGCTCACGTAACTGAACTGACAACCTGACTGCTATGGGTTTATATAGGTCGCGCAGAGGTCCAGCAGAGCTTTCCCTCCTTACTGCATGCCGCCGGCTTAATGCGTATCTCAAGTGTTCTTCGAACACACTAGAACACCTACTTGAATGACGCAAAACCTGCCACACTGGATGGGGGGAGTGGAGAATGTTCTCAGCTGTTCTACACGGTTCAATACCATACTCGTAACAATATACCAAAACACCTGTTTTGCAGTAATTAATAAAAAAGCTTTTTCTCAAACTGTTGTTAAAAAATATAATGCTCCAGACTGCATTTAACTGATAATTTGATAAAGAGTAAATATGGTGTCAATTAAATTTGTTTACACATCATTTCTTATACAAATTATTAAAAAAACATTAATTTTTTAATTTGTTTAATTCGTTACATTACACAAATTGATGTTTTATTTTTAAAGAGATATATGTGATACAATTTCTTATCAGACAAGCAATAGAAAATTTTTTGATTCGAAATAAGAATTCTGAATAAGAATTTGATTTGACGTATTCTGAACATTAAATATATTCTTGGATTTCGTTGTCCATGACGTGTCCGTTTCTTAACTAAATATAATTATTTCACTACAACTCGGAACACAAACCTTTTTATGGGTAAAAACGTAAAAGCTTTACCTTACAACCTGAACCGGTTTTCACTTTTAAAAAGCTTCTTCAGAGGGCAACCTTTTTTAAAAGTGAAAACCAGTTCAGGTTGTAAGGTAAAGCTTTTACGTTTTTACCCATAAAAAGTTTTGTGTTCTGAGTCGTAGTGAAATAATTATATTTAATTAAATATGTAATACTAAACTTTGAAAATACTATCATTTTATTCTGATTTTTCTAGGCATAATGTTGCAAATTTATATCATATGGGGGTTGCAACAGGTTCAAATATAACAGAAATTAAATGCTATACCACTTTCTACATAGAAACCTTACTTTTTCAGTAAACCATAAAAGTATTGAGAAAAAATATTACATTTTGAAAATTGAAAAAACATAATTTTTAAAAATCTCTACCTCAGTCAATTGAAAGCGGTCTATTGTATATGAAAGCACCCAAATTTTCAAAAATTACCTCAAATTTAATTCTTGATACATTTTATAAAAATGCAAAGTTCTTCAAGAGATTTTGAAAACAATTTCTTTTTCACTCATTTATCCCCTAATCTAAGGTATTGTTCCAAGAATTTTAGCACAACTTTTAGTACCTGTTAGAATACATAATTATTCTAGAGATACAATCTTCTACTTTCTTTTTTTAATGTACCGGTAACCTTATTTTACCTGAACTGCTGAGGCAAATGTTGAAGCCAAAATTTATCCCAGTACAGTACTACCAATGGATCCATGGTTAGTGTGCCTCTCCTTTAAAGTATGTTTGTATATGATACCTCACCCATTATTTTAACTTGACTCACATATTCCTTACTTTATCCTCATCAAATTTGTTGGTCTATTTTTTATAGTACTTTAGTAATTAAAATGTCTCACCATTGTTATTAAAATTTTATTACAGTAATATGGATTTTAAAAACGACTCTAGCAAAGGGATTGTAAAAAATAAAATTAATGTAATGCATTAATGCAATATCTAAGGCAAGGTAGCAATTAATAAGTACAATCAGTTGCAAAACTGATACCTACATAATTTACAATTCTCCTAATAAATATTAGTGACGTATACTCACAGTTTGTTTTTGTAGGCAACGTACTACTTTCAGGAAGTACTACTTTCTGTAGCAAACAACTTTTTCAGGAAACGTCTTCTGTTTTTATTGAAGGGCAAATATAAAATATTCTGTGGTCCTGTGGGTCATGTTATTATGGATCAAGAGTAATTAACAGTGTCTTTTTTATTATTAAGCTGAATTAAAATGGTTTAAAATACCTGTTTCCGGTGTATTTTGTTCATGCGTTTATAATCATATGTCATAATAATTATGACATAGTAATTATTACAGAAGAGCCACCACATCCATTATAAATAATATATATATTCACACACACACACACACACACACATTTTATAATGACTTTACCTCAAGATGTTTTCTCCCTATTTGGAATATGTTTCGGGAAGCCTTGTGTTCCCATCTTCAGCCTTCCTGAGTTTGAGCCTTGTGAGGTATTTGTGTGTTGGCTGGTTGTTTCTGTGGTTTCCTGTTGGTTTCTGGTGCTTTAAATTGGTATTATTGTGTGTGATTGTGGTGTATATATTGTATTTTGTGTATTTTCTATGTTGAGTGCTTTGAAAATTGTGTCATGTTTTGCATTGATTTGTATTGGTTCAATAGCAAAATTTATCAACAACAAGAAGGCTTAGCAGTGGGATCTCCATTATCTAGCATAATAGCAGAAATATTCTTACAACACAGTGACACCAAAATACAAAATATTATAAATTCATTTGATCCAAATGGCATATGGATAAGATATGTATATGATGGGCTACACGTATCAAATAACAAAAACACAAATGCAGATAACATATTAAAACAAATCAATCAATAATATACATCCAAAAAAACAATTCACAGAAGAAAAAGAAAAACATAACAAAATCAACTATTTAGACATAACCATCACAAGAAACAACAACCACCTACAATATGCAATATACAGAAAACCAACTTCTACTAACATCATTATACCTAACCATTCTGACCACCCACCACAACATAAAATGGCAGCATTCTATTCACTATTTAACAGAATGTACAAAATTCCCCTAAATAAACAAGAAACAGACAAAGAAAGAAATATAATATACCAAATTGCTTATGAAAATGGATACAATAAAAATACTGTAAACAAAATAGAAAATAAAATAAACACTGAACAATTAAGAATTAATAAAAATGAACAACACATAAATAATAACAACAATAAAAAATGGGCCACATTCACATACAGTGGCGGTTTCTTAATTGGTGCACATGAGCACGTGAACCCCCTACATAAATAAATATAAATTAATTAATTTTAACAAACACTAAATAAACGGGAAATAATTTGGTTTAGTTATATGATGCAATAACAAAATGCTTGTTCTGGTAAAACAGTCGTGCAGTCGACGCAGTGTAAGGTGTGCGCACAGCTCTGTACGTGCGCTGCTGGATCAAATGAGAGCGGTGACGTGATGCGGCATTGGCGCGGTGGTGGGGGCAAACCTCTCCCATGTAAAGAATGTGCGCACATTCGGTTTTTGAACCAGTGCTGTTCTAGCCGTTGTAGGCGTCACGTTACTCGCTCTCCCAGTGTCGCTCGCGCCCAGTGCAGTTGTGTTTGTGTTGTGTTAATGTTGGTGATCGATTAGCAATGGCTGCTACCCCTGTGTCTGTGTTAAAAGAAACAATTTTTTCAAGTATTTCATTAGAAAAGAAACTCGAAATAAAACAACGTGGTCGTCCGACCCCAAAGCTTAATATCGTACAAGTGACCAAAGGTAAAGATAGAGATTTCAAAAGGGAATTTAAAGAAACTTTATATGAAAAGACTTCTTGGCTCTGCGGTTGTGAAGCTACAAATAAACTATATTGTTTCCCTTGTCTGCTATTTGCAAAACAAAGCTCTGAAAACTTAAAACTGGATTAAGTATGGTGTGAATGATTTAGGTCATTTACTCTCGAAAATTAAAAAACATGAATGTTCTCAAACTCATTTGAACTCTTTGTTAGAGTTTAACTTGCTTGGTAAAGTCGACATACGTCAGCAGTTGAACAGCGCTTATCGGAGGAATGTAAAAGAACATAATGAAAAAGTAGAGAAAAATTGTTATGCATTATCAAAAATAATTGACTGCATTAAATTTTGCGGCGCTTTTGAACTGGCACTTCGGGGACACAGGGAAGGAGGTGATTCTTCAAATCCTGGGATTTTTCGAGGCTTAGTGGATTTTGCTGCTCAGATTGATGCCTCACTAAGAGAACACTTACGTGATGCAACCGTTTTTAAAGGAACATCAAAAGAAATTCAAAACGACCTGCTCGATTGTATGCTTCTTGTTTGCCAGGAAAAGATTAAGGAGGAAATAAAATTTGCAGATTTCTTCTCTGTAATCGCTGATGAGACCACAGATGTTAGTTTGACATTTCAATTAGCTATTGTTTTTCGCTACGTATTACCTAATGGAGAACCAGTAGAAAGATTTTGGGGGTTTATACATCCCCCCGGACACGACTCAGACTCGATCGCTGGATGCATTCTTGGCGCCCTAAAAAATGTTGTTGATAAGCCGGAAAAGTTAATCTCTCAGAGTTATGATGGAGCAAACGTGATGAGCGGACACCTAACCGGTGTACAAACAATTATTCAACGACATTACGAGTATGCTTTTTATATCCATTGCTATGCTCATCAATTAAATCTAGTGATTACTCGAGCTGCTAGCCAAAATCAGCAAGTGCGGATATTTTTCACGAATTTGAGTGATGTAACAAACTTTTTCAGCAATTCACCTCAAAGAGCAGAAATTTTGGATAATATTGTCGGGAAAAGAATCCCTCGAGCTTCAAGCACTAGATGGAATTTTAAAAGCAGAACTGTAAATACAGTATTCGAACATCGGGGAGACCTTATTACCTGTATGGAGGAAATAGAATCAACCTCTAAACAAGAATCTTCTATTACCAAAGCTGGAGCAATCCGGCGAATGCTGGAAGACCCAACTTTTGTGTTTTGGCTTACAGTTTTCCATAATATAATGCCACACGTCGACATTTTATACAGACAAATTTAGCTTACCTATACAGATCCTGTGCGAACAAAAAAGGACGTGGAAACCTTTCTGAGGGAAATAAATAAAGAAAGAGAAAAAATGAACTCTGTGAAAAGAGCTGTAGACCAGATGCCTCTACAACGCAAACGAGCAAGACATGAAGAAGGCGGTCATGCTAATAGGACGATCGTGGCTAAAGAAGTATGTGATGTAATTTTGACGCAAATAAAAGAGCGGTTTTCATTTACATCGCACCATTCAGCCGTATCCTTTATTGTTCCTCAAAAATTTAGTGAGTACAGTAAATCATTTCCTCAATCTGCATTAGATGAAACAATAGAAAAATACCCCTTTTTGGACAAAGCAAAGCTAAAAACCGAACTTGGAGTGTTTTACCGACGTGAAGACATAAGATGTATGAATGGTGCTGTGAGCTTACTGCAATTTCTTATACAAAATGATCTGAAAGATTCGTTTTCAGAGTCATATAAGCTTTTAAGGATGATATCGACAATCCCAATGACTTCAGCTGAAGCTGAATGATGCTTCTCGACTCTGAAGAGGATAAAAACCTTTTTGAGAAGCACGATGTCTCAAGAAAGACTTAATGTCTTAGCCATGTTATCAATAGAGAAAGAACTGGTGAAGACCCTCCCTAAGTTTAATGAAATAGTGATTGATAGATTTGTTTCCAAGAAAGACCGAAGGATGGACTTTGTTTACAAGAAGTTCACTTAGTTTTTGTAAAGATCCGATTAACCTACTGATACTTGTAAGTAGTATGTATATAATTTTACTATTGTTTCAGAACGTGATTGCTATCATTATTACTAAATTTAATTTTTCTAAGATTAATTAAATAAATAATCCAGTTGAAGCTTAGTAAACTACAATGTTAGATTCATTTTGTTAATATTACTTACTAAAATTATTTAAAATTTCTTAGTAACGTCATTTACTTTAATGTTGAAAAATTATTGGAAATGCTACTGTCAGTGCAAATATTAGCAGGCACATGGATTAATAACGTACAATATTATCTGTGTGAACCCCTGGTGAGTTTACTCACGAGCCGCCACTGTTCACATATATAAATAATAAAATGACAAAGCTAACAAAACTATTTAAAAACACATATATTAAAATAGCATACAAAACTAATAAAAATAATTTACAAAAACTAAATAACCCACACAACAAAGATATACAACAACCAATGGTATATACAAAATTGAATGCCAAGATTGCAATAAATATTACATAGGACAAACAAAAAACAGCTGAAAAAACGTTATTTTGAACACCTAAACACATACAAAATACCAGAAATATATAAATCTAATTTGGCCACACATGCAATAAACACTGCACACGAATTCCCAGACATAACCAACATGACAATAATAAAACACTAAAACATTTTACATTGTGGTTTCCTTTGGCAGCTATGCACTTCTGCCAATGTTTGTTAACCTTTCGGACACTCCTGGAACCTATTCTTAGGAACCTTCTTCAACTGCTTCATTACTTTGTCGATAAAGTCATCAGCTTCCTTGTACCTTTTCCCTACTAGAGCCATTTTCAAGTGAGGAAACAAGTAAAAATCAGCTAGTGCCAAATCGGGAGAATATGGTGGATGATCAAGAGTTGTTACATTGTGATGTGCAAGTTAATCCTTGACCAGGATTGATCAAAGTGCTGGCACATTATCATGCAGAAGAAGTCAGTTTTTCTCCAGTTTCAGAATGCTTCCTTCTGATTTGATCCCATAGATGACAATGTATGTACAATGAATCCATAGTGGACAATTTCCCCCAAATCAAAAAATTTTCCCCATATGTCTAACATAACTTTTCCTTTACTCTTGTCCAAACCAAATTTCTGTGTCTGAGGAGATGATTTTGATTTCCACTCTGACGACTGGTGTTTTGTCTGTAGATTGTACAAATAACACATGTCTCATCTCCTGTGATTATACCATTCACAATATTTCAGACATAATAAATAAGGTTTCTTCTAGTGCCATTCATGTTTCTTTCTGATATGCAGACAGCATTTTAAAACAATGCGTTGGCAAACCTGATTTATTTTCAAACTGTCTTGGAGTACACTATTACAAATTCCAGTTGATATTCCAACTGCTGATTCTATTTTCTCAACAGATTTCCTTCTGTCACCTTAAACAATCCCTTGAACAGGCTCAATGATTTTGTTGTTTGTCGCAGTAGATGGGCACCAACACCTACTATGAACATCATTATCAACATTAACATGACTCTCACAGAAATGCTTGTCCCACTCATACAGTTTTTCTTTTTTAGTAACATTGCTGTCTCTGATGATGGTTTTTGAAGAAAAACACAAAATTTGATATTTGTATGCTGTTCAATTACAGACGACATGTCACACACACATTGTAGAAACACATGGTTGTGGTATTGATGATCAGGAAGCAAGCACAAGACCACCCATTATGACACCATGAGCACTGCCAACTTATGAAACAATAATTTCATTGATATGAATATTATTTTGAACATACAGCGCCTATTCCAGGAACTTATTGAAGCTACCTTGTATTTTAATCATCAAGTTATGTTATTGTAGCATTAAATCATTAGCCAATCTAGTTAAGTATTAAAAATAAATATAAGTTAGTGGTTAAGTCTAATTCTTACTCAACTTGTATTGCAACCACTACATGCAATTATACTTTTCATAAGCATTTTCATGCCCTCGGCTCGTCTTCAGATGTAACACAACGACCTACATAGAAACCTACACCCCTAGAAAGGGGTTACTAATCATACTTACAATTGTTACTATTTTATATTCACTACTAAATTGCCTCAAATAAGGACTAGCCGGATGGGTCAAAAGTTGCGGAACACAGCTGTGAATAAAAAGAAAAAATGACTTGGTACTGCGGAACAATTTAAAATTGGTGTATGGAATGTAAGAGGACTTGCACATAAGGAAATGGAACTTCAACGGGAACTTAATTTAATGGATGTAGATATTGCCATCATTCCTGAGACGAGGAAGAAGCTTAAAGAGTCAACCGAATTGGTGGACTACATATTAATATACAGTGTAGCTGCTGGGAAGCGTGCAGCTGCAGGAGTAGCAGTAATGATAAAGAAGCAGTTGAAAAACAGGATTCATAGTTACCAGTTTGTAAATGAGTGTATATTAACAGTATGGTACAAAACCATAAGGGGGTACACAATATTGGTAGCTGTATATAGCTCAGAAGATGGTCGTAGAGAAGACTCAGAAGAATTTTACAGGATCTTACAGAAAGTTGTCAATAATATTGTAACAAGTACAAATAAAAGTAATAATAGGTTCAATTATACCTTTGCTCGAACAAGTACAAATTAACGTAAACTTGTTCGTTAAACCTTTATTCTTCGTTAATCCCCACTGTTGTGAGCGTCAATTTGTAACCTTACGCATTTTAGACGCTGTTACAAATAAATAATTCTTTGTGTTGTACAAAAAAAATAATAAAAAAAAAAATTTTATGTTGGTTTATGTTCTAATAATTTATAAATAATTCTTGTTCTGTGGTTTCGTTAAAATTTTAAAATTCGATGAGTTGATATGGTTAATATATGCACTTCTGGTTGACCTTAAATGAATTTGGAGTTAATCAGATTGTCTTCCTATAATAATTGATTTGCGATTTTCGGCTCTGCTCCAATATATCACTTTCCTTTAATATTTGTCGTCTCCCAGTAAGTCCTGTAGTTAACTCAAACTCTTATTTTAAATATGTGAAATAATTTCAAATCCAGATACTTGAATTAATTTAATTTATTAACAATATTTCTGAAGGATCGATTTAAAATCGATATTGTTTAAATGTTCGACTCTTTCACAGGGCTTGGTCGATTTTACAATTACAGGTTATATTATATAAATGTTAAAATGGTTCTTTTAGCGGGTATAATTATATAGTCAGAGAAGGAAGCAAGCATAGAAAGTATAACATGTACAAATAATTCTTAATAATTACTAAATGACAAATGGATAATAATTTATAATAGTTAATGATTCAGACCAATCCAGTTGGCGACGACTCTCGGTTGAGGTACACTTTGCATGACGGGAGCTCAAAATGGCGGCACGTCTCGTAGTTGAAGAAAATTCAGAAACGATGGTTATAAATTCTGTTAATAAAAACGCCTTCACTACAGTTTTATTGTCTCCGTAATATGGTATATTGTCTATGGTGTCGTTAAAGGTGTCCTGAAGAAGTGTTCTGTGTTCACTGGCGTTAATTGTCTGGTGTTAGGTGTTCAATTGTACAGCATATATGTTGAAAAATGTTAAAGTTCGTTGTAGAGTGAATTATCAGTGTGGTATAGTTTTATTTGTTGAATTCACTTATATTTTGATAGGTATTGTTTGTTTTCACTTTTTGTGTTGGTATAGTACACTGATTTTATGTTTAAAGTAAATAATTCGGTAACTCGTTTTCAATTCATAACCTTATACGCCATTACTCGGTACGTTATACGAATTCTTAGCGATCGAATATCAACCGTTCGCGTTGAATGTTAATAAAGAACTGTTTTACTTCCTTCATCTCAGGAAATATCTTGCCAAGTTAATATGCAAAAAGTATTGTTTAAATATATTTCACTTCCTAGTCATGTTATAATAAAATACATTATATCCAGAATATTTTTTGTTTATAGATTGCTTTAGTGAACTATTAACAATATAATTGGTTTATTTACCTCTTTCTGTTTAATTTGATATGTCATAGTCCATATTTATAAAGATTTTTGTTAAAATTGCCATATTTCTGTCTTTTTGGAAATATAGGCCCAAAATTCTGCTTCCTGTTCTTGTCCAAAATAATAGCCATGTTTGATGTTATAAATATGATTATAATAACTTCTAGATTGATATAAATCCCTACCTTTCCTTAATTTCTTATAAAATTGTCAATTTATCTGGCTTTTAGTTATAATTCATGAATTTACTATTCCTCCTCTGAAATAGTTAGTTATTACATTTTGAAAATTTTTAATAATTTAATACATCTTTTTATATTACTCCTTTAAAGTATAGGATCATTTATAGTAGTTGGTGATCGATCCACCTTACATAAATCTTATTAGTTTACATGGTTCATCAGACTTATTTACTCAATTATATTATTTTTTGGGAATTCATTATTTGGCCTAGATCTTTAGTATCTTACATATATTGTTTTTTCAAATAAAGTTATTTCTACACCTCCTCTGACTTTTTAAAGTTAACATAACAAATAAAATTGCTTACATAACTATTGATACCTGTAGCATATTATTCATGCTACTAATACACAAAAATAATATTGAACATTAACTAGCAGTCTCCAAAGTTAGCAGACATGTTAGTTTGAATTATTTTTAACATACATAATAAACATTTTATCAACTGGTACAGCATCCATACATAAACATTTTAAGCTGTATGCACACTGTTATGTAACTAAACATTCTTACACTAAATATAAATCTTATTCTATTAGAACTCTTTGAAAAGTGGAGTTCATAGGCTCTAAACATAATTAGCCATTTAAAATTTATTAATTTTGATTAAACTTAAGTCAATCACAGTCTTTTCTGTTTATATTGTATTTTAAATTAATCCCCTGTTTGTGTAATTATTCCCCCACATACTCTCTTTATCCTTTGCATTTCTATGAATGTTTTTAGATGAAAAGTGACCTCTTTTATGAAACATTAGAAATATTTTTCACTTCAATATTTCATCCTTGTTAATTCTGTAATTATATAAAATATAAAAGTAATTTAATAGCACCTTGTTTAAGTAATAGTTACACATTAACTTGAAGTTTATTATATTTAAAATCACTTACACTGGTACACATACACTGTTGGTTCCGACTTATATTTGAGTTTTCCTATATTCTCAGACCAAACCTTTAGTCATAATGGACAGTGAAGATTTGTTTATTTTTACTATATAATAACTTTAGTTGGTGCACTTCTTATCACACTACTAAATACTTTTGTCTATAATTAATTTACAATTTTATGAGGTTTTGGGGTGTTATACTTTCTTTGGTGGTATTCACATTTGGTTTGGGGTTCCTTGTCGTTAATAATAATAGGTTTATTAATGGGTATTTCTTGTAGTTCTTCCATCATATATCTTCTTTTCTTCTCTTCTTCCTTCTTGGATTTTCCAAGGTACTTTGGTTTTATTTTGTCCGTTGGTTGATTTCGGGGTATCTTCTTTATCACCTGCTCCTAAACTTCCTGGGTAATCTCCTGATTTATATACGAGTTTCTTTAGATTTAAATTTTCTTGCGTTTTAGTGTTGCACTTTTATTAATTAATTACTTTTTCCTTTTATTGTGGTGTTTTTCTTTGAAGTTTAAATTAATTTCACTTAAAATTCTTTGAGTTATTTGTAATTTATATGTTTTTATGATCTTAATGGAATTAATTTTTAGTGGATTATCTGTCATGCTACAATATACACATGAATGATTATATGATAATAGCAGATGATTTCAATGCACATGTTGGAAACTCACCTACAAGAAATATCATGGATGTCATGGCGAAATAATGGACAATGCCTCATCGATTTTGCCACATTCAACAATTTTAGGATAACCAAAACATTTTTCCCACATACAGAGATACATAAATATACTTGGCATGCAAGAGAATCTTGTTCAATAATTGATTATCTTTTAGTTAATGGGAAATTAGGAAATTTAGTGGGGAATACTAGGGTTTTAGAGGATGTGATGTTGAGTCAGACCATTTTCTGCTCATATCAAAAATTAGTGTTCCAGGTAGGTGGAGATAGGCTCGATCTACAGAGCGCCAGTGCTCCAAACAAACTTTAAAAATATACCTGCTCCAAGATGAAAGTATAAGATACCTGTTGAGTCAGTTTGCACAACAAAAACGCATTAGTAGCAATATAAATCAAGAATGGGGTAACATCAGAGACGTCATATCACAAGCAGCATTTGAAGCATTGGGGACGAGACGTAAAAGGCATGGAAACTGAGGCCTATAGGAATGATATGACGATATTAGACAAATAGTAGATGCTAAAAAGCGGACATACCTGAAACATCTAGCCTTAAACACTGCTCAGACAAGGTGTGAATTTAAGTGCTGCTGTGCCACTGCAAGAAGAGAAGTCAGGAAAATCAAGCAAAGTACATGGGATAAATATGTAAGTGATACAGAACACGATGTACATGGCAGGCAGGACAAGGCTTACAAAATAATAAAGGCATTTAAATAGAATGGAAAGGGATAGTCTGAAGATCAGTAATATCTCAGACCAAGAATTGCTTGAATACTATGAGCAGCTATGGACTCAGGATCAACTGGAAGAAACAACCTTTGCTGATATCAGTGACTGTGCAGAACCAATAAAAATGGATGAATTGTTAGCTGCTCTACACTGCTGTAAGAATGGAAAAGCACTGGGCACTGATGGGCTGAGCGTGGAGCTTATAAAGTGTGCACCAGCCTCCTTCCTGCATGTTCGTGCATAGAGAAATGGAGAATGGAGAAACAAACAAGGAAGAGAAAAAAAAAAGTTATCTATAACTGATAATTTCATAAAAAACTATGCTAGTGTTTTATTAAAATGATCAATTTTAGAGGAGAGGCATTATGTAACGATACAATTAAGCCCAAATCTCGTACCAGTGATAAAAAAGATAATTCTTGATATAAAATTACTTCATATGAAATAAAATGTGTAAAAAATGATTAAAATGTAAATACTTTGACACGACGTACAACGATATCACCCAACCCAAGTGATTGAGCCGAAAACACAAACATAAAGAAGGGAACCACGTAACATACTTATTAAAATGTAAATATTTTGACATGATTGAGCCGAAAACACAAACATAAAGAAGGGAACCACGTAACATACTTAAGAAAAATATGATAGACAAAACAATGATGGACACAGAACTAAAGAAGAACCAGAAGAAGAGGACAGATCCATACAAGTAAACAGAATTTAAACCAGAAGAGAAGAAGAGGAGAACCGAACTGGATTGAAGAAGAAGAAGAGGAAGAATGAAGAGGAGACAGATAAAACCCAAGGGGAAACTAACACACATATATAAAAGGGAAAGATTGTATGTTTAGAGATAGAATACGGTCAATAAACCTTGAATAATTATGTATTAATGAAACCAATATTATTATTAGCATTAATTTAACCTAGGTACCCATTTTTAAGACAATACAATTGTAAAGCAATGTAGTATAGGAAAAGTACACTAACCCTGTCAGAAAGGTTAGATTCAACCAAAACACAACTAGCCTAATATTGTTTATAGTAAATATAATACTAAAACAAAATAGTGAGAAATGGTAGGAGAAAGTATAGGGATTACCCATTAAATAACACTAATTACAAAACAGTGAACCAAAGTGAAGTGCTTTAGTGAAGTGTAAATGCCCTAAAAAATAGTGAAAGTGGATGTGAAACATTCAAAATAGAATGCTAAGTAAATAGACACTCTGTAAACATTGATAAAACCACCAATGATTGGAGTGAGATTATAATTAGTTATATACCTAGAAGTAATTAGAAATAGTAATCCAAATTAATATTAAGGAAGCTTGTAATAATATTCAGGGAGAAAGCCCAGTACAATAACTTGTGTTAACATGGCATGATAGGATAGAAGTAAAGTTTGTTATTAAAGATTAAAATTATAAAGAATACAACACCCCATGTTGAAAGGGGAATTAACCTTCATAATATTAGAGAAAGTGACAATGTTTATCACCCTAGTTTATAAGACAAGAAAGAAATCAATGTTAGTACTAAGAATAATTTATGACTTGTAAAGAATAGTTGATTCAATGTTAAAGAAGGAATATGGCTGAAGGGGACTTACAGTCCATAAACCTAACTATTATATTTTAAATGAAGAGTAATGAAAATGTATGTTGAATAGTAATTAAAACACAAACAAATAAGTGAAGCCCATCAGGCTGAATTCAGAATGTAATTTAAAAAGGAAATACACTAAAAAACAATAATGGCTGTTTGTGACTATGAAAACAGTTAACTGCCAAAGACATTCAAATGCAAATTGTATCAATTTCACAAAAAATCTTACTAATCTAAGAACAGTGAATGGACAGTAATAATATATCAGTTATTTCAACACAGAAATATTATTGTAATAATTTAATTCAAGAAAGATATGTTATTTATTAAATGTCAAATAATTAGACTATAGTTAAAGTGTAACAGAATATGACCTTATGAGGTATCATTGTAAACTTTGAAAGGAAAGAAAAATAATAGTGATGTCATTTATTATCCCAAAGGAATTGTAAGGGAATAAAATCATTAGGACAATACTTAATAAATTTGAATGAAAATTCAAATATTTCTAACAATGTATGTAAGGAGTAATTAACCAAGCATTGAATTATTGGTTACTATGACAACGAGACGTTTGAGGGCTTATTTTTCCGTTAAATTAGAGAGACGCTGAAGAAACGAAGCGTGGGTAAGCCACACGAAAAATTGGACAAACTAAAATTTTAATTTAAACAGTTATAAAAAGCCGAATCAGTGAACCAAGATAACCCAATATGAAGAGACATCAATCTATACAGAATTAATGATGTCCAGGAATGAAATTAAATAAACTAATTAAAGAAAAAACCCAGACCAGTTTGAAGAAGATGTTGGAAGCCTTCAACCAGCCCAATTTCGAAAAATATACGCCTATCCTGATGACGATACAGACAACGTGAGATGAACTGATAAGTACCGAATAATTTCTTACTCCCAAAACCCCAAATTACTTAAATTATTTTCAAATGATAAAATTTCTCACTATTTAAAAAGTAGTATTTTCTTGCAAAGGTAAAGGCATAATTTACTTACATTAAAAAACATTTAATTAAACTGTAGAGATAACCTTATTTGTGAACATAACTACTGTAACATAAATACGACACTACTGAACAAATTGTACAAACACATTATAAATCCTAAGTACGTATAAGGTATAGTAGTGTACTTTCTTTTCATGTAATCAACGTTTATGTCTATTTTCATGATCAAAAGAACTCCAGATTTTAAAAACATAGTAATTTGTTAAAAGTAACTGAACGATAGTGTTTTGAAATCAATTTTGCCAACCTGAGATGTTTTGTGTTTCAAGCTCTAAGCCGGAGCATAATATTATAAATTTGTTTATGATTCATTTGTCATATTTATTGATAATTAAATGTGTATTAAAAAACGCAGTACAGAACATTACTATCTTGTTATTTCATAGGAATTTTGTAGAATATATGTGTGTTAGCGAAGTTTTAAGCAACAGCCAACTAGCGCTCACCACGAGCGGCCGAGTCGACAACCTGTGTAGCAGCGGGAACAATTTGAACGTCACAGCTGTCTAGCTAATATCACGTATTACCTTAAAAATTAAATGTTTTAATTGTTTTAACAGAAACAATTTGGCGCCACCCGGGAATCGTAATCCCTATGAATTAACAGGTAGGTTGTACTGGTGACATTGACAACGCTACGGACTCCAGTAGTGACGTCGATTTATGTAACAACCAGTGTGAGGCAAACACACTACATTAACACTAATACACAAAATAAACAAGTGTGATACATTTCAACAGGTACGACCCCAATTACTCGTTACATATTGACGAACCCAACGAGGGGCTTTAAGGAAGAACACAACCTGTTATTATATGTTACATATTGACGCATTCAACGTGTGGCAGAATAACACAACGTACCAAGTAGATTGTTACATATTGGCGACCAGCAACGTGCGGCTAGGAAGAATAACTAGCGGCGATTATGAATAGACACGGTATGGTTACGAGGCGCAAAGGGAAGGAAACACCAAACCAAGAAGGAAACCCAGAAGAAATGGAGGAAGTAGAAGTGGAGGAAACGACTGGAGAATTGTCAGAAGAAAACCCACAGGAAAACCAAGTGGAAAATCCAAATCCACCTGAACCTGAACCTGAACCGGAAATAGAAGCAGAAGTCAGGGTAAATAACCAACCAGTCAAACCGACAGAAGAGACGAAACTCGATAGTTTGATGAGAATGATGATGGAACAAATGAACAGATTAGAGTCAGACAAGGAAGAG
Source organism: Magicicada septendecula (assembly GCA_034769895.1). Lineage (NCBI taxonomy): Eukaryota > Metazoa > Arthropoda > Insecta > Hemiptera > Cicadidae > Magicicada > Magicicada septendecula. The sequence continues at coordinate 60,729,094 of CM068371.1, read as the reverse complement.
AGAAGACGAGACAAGGAAGATTTAAATAAAAAATTAGAATCCGACAAGGAAGAATTGAAGAAGCAAATGAAGGAGAGTATAGAATTCCTGAATGACAAAATAGAAAGCAACCATGAAGACTTGAAGAGAAGTCAGGAGGCATTGGAAAAGAAGAGCGAAGAGCTGAAGAAACAGATCAAAAAGGATCTAGAATTAGTAAATAAGAAGATGGAAAATAACCATGATATTCTCCAAAGGAAAATCGAGGAAGAAAGTGAGAAGAACAGAGAAGAATTGAGATTCATGTTTGCAGAGTTTCGTGAAGAAGACAAACGGACAAAAACAAGGATGAATAAGAGATGGGAAGAAACAAGTTACCCAGTAAATCAACTTCAAGAAACAGTAGTTAGTGATTTCAAACAATGGAATGAAACACTAGACAGCACTTCTGAAAGTATCAAAGAAACGTTAAATGAGAACATGGAACCGGGGAATCAGAAAATAACACAGAAGGAGATGGTCAAGGAACTAGAGGAGAGGCACCAAGAACTACAAATAGGTGTAAACAGTCATATGAAGAAGAATCGAATTATTAAGAAGATTAAGAGAACAGAGGAAATAAGAAAGGTATATAAGAGGAAACTCATCAAAACACGAGAAGAAGTGGAGATGATGAAGAACGGACTGATCGATGTGTTTAATTTGCCCATTACGTACCAAAGCAAATTAATAAAGTACAAAGATTGTAGGAGGACTCTGAGGGAAATTATAAAAGGATTTCATAACCAACCAATGGATGAAAATTTCAGCAAATCTATGCTTAGATGGAAGATGCCAGAAATAGAAATGACTGACAACAAAACAGAGTATAACAAATCAAGAAGATCAATAAAATACTGGAGCACACCAGAAATGGAAATACCAAATAAAAAAGCAAAAATCATATTAATGAGAGAGGCACAAATAACTTCTCTGATTAATCGACAAACTAATCAAATGATGGAGGTAGAAATAAATACCACAGAACATATGGTATTAAAGAAATTATGGTACAAGATGGAGGAGACCTATTTCACCAGTAAGAAAACAGTTCTACACGCCAGAGCTATCCGAACCATAAGGGCAGAGGAACTGATGGACCATGGGTAAACTAAGTGAAGATACCACAAACCAAGAAAAGAGACTGATCTTCAAGTTACTGACCCAGCAACCCAATGGAATAGAAGGAGATATTAAAATTAAATAAAGCTACTAGATAATCACCAAAACAAGAGGGTACAAGAAACGACTAAGACGAATTAAATAAGAAAAATTAAACTATAATAAATAAATTTAATAATATCATCCAGAATAAGTGTGTCTATCAAGCACTTGAAGGAGTAGAGGTGCATAACAACAAAGAGTCGAACAAGAGAAGGAAATAATAAAGGAAAGAAAAGGAGAAGTCAACTTACAAAAATATAAATAACGGACCAGTATATAGCAATATGAATAAACAATTATGTATATCATAATAATCCGTATATCATCACAAGAGACAATGGTAATAATACTTACCAGATCAGTAATATCAATACAAGGAAAATCAAGGGAGTTTACAACCAAACTTCAATAAAAAAGTTTTACGAAGAAGAATAAAACCATTGTGAAATGAAACCGATTTCAAAATTCTAAAAGAGATTGTAAGAGCAGCTTACTCAAATATTTAAATGATATATGCGGAACAATAAAAAAGTTTTATTAAAAGAAAAGAAAAAAAAACAAAGGAAACAGTTACACAAATTCCTTTCAATTTAAATTAATTTGCAGTCTAACAAAAAAAAAAAATTTTGATATATGAAGTATGAAGTAAAAAGTGAGATAATCAGGAATAAGTTACACACATTCCTATGTAATAAAAATGTAGGAAGCACAAACTTACAATTATAATTAAAACAAAAAATAGCTAAAAAGGAATACGCTACAAACATTCCTTTAAGGTAAGACCATTAACTTACCTAAGAATTATCAAAAATGATGTTGAATACAGAGTAAAATAAACAAAAATAAAATCAAGCTCAAATTACTGAGATAAATACTTGAAATTATACTGAATCAAAAGTATTATCAGAAAAAAAAGAAAAAATTTTAAAATTATACCTGGTACAAGGAGAGAGAGAGAAATTGTATATAAAACCAATATACAGATATGGCTAAAGCAGAATTCTGCTAAATGACTAAGAAAAAAAAAAAAAAAATGTCTAAGACAATTAAAATTATCACAAAAAGTGAGATATGATGAAATTAACATATGAATAAAGATAAAATTTCTCAATATAGTATATGAGTAGATGTTAGTGTATAGTTAAGGTATAGCGGAAGGAAGAATGAGTAGTAATGATAAAGTGATCTAAAAACAAACCACAAGGTGGACAATCCCAATTATATTATTATTATTATTAAGTCACAAGTTGACAAAGATTTAAGATTGACTGTTGAAAGGTCCAGCAATCTATATGAACTGAGTAGAGAAGATGTGCCTCTAGTCTCAGAAAAATGAGTAGTAATGGGAGAAACCAGCTACTAAAGTTAGGGAAAAATTTGTGTATGAGGGAAAATGCACCAATGGAAATAAATAAAAACAGATCCAAATAAAATGGAGTGAATTAAGTAAGAAGAGAAATGGAGAATGGAGAAACAAACAAGGAAGAGAAAAAAAAAAGTTATCTATAACTGATAATTTCATAAAAAACTATGCTAGTGTTTTATTAAAATGATCAATTTTAGAGGAGAGGCATTATGTAACGATACAATTAAGCCCAAATCTCGTACCAGTGATAAAAAAGATAATTCTTGATATAAAATTACTTCATATGAAATAAAATGTGTAAAAAATGATTAAAATGTAAATACTTTGACACGACGTACAACGATATCACCCAACCCAAGTGATTGAGCCGAAAACACAAACATAAAGAAGGGAACCACGTAACATACTTATTAAAATGTAAATATTTTGACATGATTGAGCCGAAAACACAAACATAAAGAAGGGAACCACGTAACATACTTAAGAAAAATATGATAGACAAAACAATGATGGACACAGAACTAAAGAAGAACCAGAAGAAGAGGACAGATCCATACAAGTAAACAGAATTTAAACCAGAAGAGAAGAAGAGGAGAACCGAACTGGATTGAAGAAGAAGAAGAGGAAGAATGAAGAGGAGACAGATAAAACCCAAGGGGAAACTAACACACATATATAAAAGGGAAAGATTGTATGTTTAGAGATAGAATACGGTCAATAAACCTTGAATAATTATGTATTAATGAAACCAATATTATTATTAGCATTAATTTAACCTAGGTACCCATTTTTAAGACAATACAATTGTAAAGCAATGTAGTATAGGAAAAGTACACTAACCCTGTCAGAAAGGTTAGATTCAACCAAAACACAACTAGCCTAATATTGTTTATAGTAAATATAATACTAAAACAAAATAGTGAGAAATGGTAGGAGAAAGTATAGGGATTACCCATTAAATAACACTAATTACAAAACAGTGAACCAAAGTGAAGTGCTTTAGTGAAGTGTAAATGCCCTAAAAAATAGTGAAAGTGGATGTGAAACATTCAAAATAGAATGCTAAGTAAATAGACACTCTGTAAACATTGATAAAACCACCAATGATTGGAGTGAGATTATAATTAGTTATATACCTAGAAGTAATTAGAAATAGTAATCCAAATTAATATTAAGGAAGCTTGTAATAATATTCAGGGAGAAAGCCCAGTACAATAACTTGTGTTAACATGGCATGATAGGATAGAAGTAAAGTTTGTTATTAAAGATTAAAATTATAAAGAATACAACACCCCATGTTGAAAGGGGAATTAACCTTCATAATATTAGAGAAAGTGACAATGTTTATCACCCTAGTTTATAAGACAAGAAAGAAATCAATGTTAGTACTAAGAATAATTTATGACTTGTAAAGAATAGTTGATTCAATGTTAAAGAAGGAATATGGCTGAAGGGGACTTACAGTCCATAAACCTAACTATTATATTTTAAATGAAGAGTAATGAAAATGTATGTTGAATAGTAATTAAAACACAAACAAATAAGTGAAGCCCATCAGGCTGAATTCAGAATGTAATTTAAAAAGGAAATACACTAAAAAACAATAATGGCTGTTTGTGACTATGAAAACAGTTAACTGCCAAAGACATTCAAATGCAAATTGTATCAATTTCACAAAAAATCTTACTAATCTAAGAACAGTGAATGGACAGTAATAATATATCAGTTATTTCAACACAGAAATATTATTGTAATAATTTAATTCAAGAAAGATATGTTATTTATTAAATGTCAAATAATTAGACTATAGTTAAAGTGTAACAGAATATGACCTTATGAGGTATCATTGTAAACTTTGAAAGGAAAGAAAAATAATAGTGATGTCATTTATTATCCCAAAGGAATTGTAAGGGAATAAAATCATTAGGACAATACTTAATAAATTTGAATGAAAATTCAAATATTTCTAACAATGTATGTAAGGAGTAATTAACCAAGCATTGAATTATTGGTTACTATGACAACGAGACGTTTGAGGGCTTATTTTTCCGTTAAATTAGAGAGACGCTGAAGAAACGAAGCGTGGGTAAGCCACACGAAAAATTGGACAAACTAAAATTTTAATTTAAACAGTTATAAAAAGCCGAATCAGTGAACGATAACCCAATATGAAGAGACGTCGATCTATACAGAATTAATGATGTCCAGGAACGAAATTAAATAAACTAATTAAAGAAAAAACCCAGACCAGTTTGAAGAAGATGTTGGAAGTCTTCAACCAGCCCAATTTCGAAAAATATACGCCTATCCTGATGACGATACAGACAACGTGAGATGAACTGATAAGTACCGAATAATTTCTTACTCCCAAAACGCCAAATTACTTAAATTATTTTCAAATGATAAAATTTCTCACTATTTAAAAAGTAGTATTTTCTTGCAAAGGTAAAGGCATAATTTACTTACATTAAAAAACATTTAATTAAACTGTAGAGATAACCTTATTTGTGAACATAACTACTGTAACAGAAATACGACACTACTGAACAAATTGTACAAACACATTATAAATCCTAAGTACGTATAAGGTATAGTAGTGTACTTTCTTTTCATGTAATCAACGTTTATGTCTATTTTCATGATCAAAAGAACTCCAGATTTTAAAAACATAGTAATTTGTTAAAAGTAACTGAACGATAGTGTTTTGAAATCAATTTTGCCAACCTGAGATGTTTTGTGTTTCAAGCTCTAAGCCGGAGCATAATATTATAAATTTGTTTATGATTCATTTGTCATATTTATTGATAATTAAATGTGTATTAAAAAACGCAGTACAGAACATTACTATCTTGTTATTTCATAGGAATTTTGTAGAATATATGTGTGTTAGCGAAGTTTTAAGCAACAGCCAACTAGCGCTCACCACGAGCGGCCGAGTCGACAACCTGTGTAGCAGCGGGAACAATTTGAACGTCACAGCTGTCTAGCTAATATCACGTATTACCTTAAAAATTAAATGTTTTAATTGTTTTAACAGGAACAATTTGGCGCCACCCGGGAATCGTAATCCCTATGAATTAACAGGTAGGTTGTACTGGTGACATTGACAACGCTACGGACTCCAGTAGTGACGTCGATTTATGTAACAACCAGTGTGAGGCAAACACACTACATTCACACTAATACACAAAATAAACAAGTGTGATACATTTCAACAGGTACGACCCCAATTACTCGTTACATATTGACGAACCCAACGAGGGGCTTTAAGGAAGAACACAACCTGTTATTATATGTTACAATATATATATATATATATATATATATATATATTTCAAAACACATGTAACAAGTAAATTTAGAACAAGTGATAAACAATGGATAAAATGACAGACAGATTTGAAAATGAATAGACATTAATGTGAAATATGAGTCTTACACACATTACAAATTTTAGTTCTAGCATTAAGCTATAGATGTCACTCAGTGCACAATTCAACTAATTCTCATATATATTAATATGATCTTTCAGCCTGATAACAATATGAATTGAATGCTTTGAACTATTAGTGGGATTCAACATTTGTTTCACCCCACTCAAAAATTTCTGTGATGCTATACTATACACATATCTCTAATACATCATAGTTTTAGTAAGTGTACATCAAGTTACCTGCAAGCACCAGTATAGTGCTGACTCTCTTGTCTCATTTAATTAACAAACTATTCTTGGATTTCGTTGTCCATGACGTGTCCGTTACTTAACTAAATATAATTATTTCACTCCCAACTTGGAACACAAAACTATTTATGGGTAAAAACGTATAAGTTTTACCTTACAGCCTGAACCGGTTTTCTCCTTTAAAAGGCTTCTTCAGAGGCTGCTGCTGGTAGCGCTGTCCGTCTTGTTGTTGGCAACGGAATCGATTTTCGAAAGATCGATGTTGTGTGTGTGGGGTGTGATATGTTCGAATAATGCGTGTGATTTGAATTGTGTCTGTTCGTTTAGGATATCGTTTTTATTTGTTTTCGTGTGTTTGTATATTTCCAATTGTTATAGAGTGCCTTTTCTATGTACATGTAGAATGTCCATGTTATTGTCGATGTTTTTGTATGTGTGGTTTGCTTCAATGAGGTGGTTTGCAAAGGTGGATTCTGTAGTGGAGTGGAGTGCCTTTGTGTGTTCAATGTATCTTTGTTTGAAGCTACGTCCTGTCTGGCCTATGTATAATTTGTTGCAATCTGAGCAATTTAGTTTGTAAACACCAGGAAGATCGAATTTGTTTTGTGCTTTGTGTGTGTGTTCTGTTTTATTAGTAGTTTTGTAAGTGATTTTGTATCCTGCTTTTTTGAATTTGTGGGCTATTTTTTCTGTTTGTTTGTTGATGTATGTTAGTGTTATGAATTCGTTGTTTTCTGTCTTTGTCTGTTGTTTGTTTTTGTTTTGTGTAGGAGTTTATTGACTATTGTTCTGTCATATCCATTAGATTCTGCTAGATATTTTATTGTGTTTAGTTCGTCTTTGTAGTCTTTTTCATCTAGGGGGATGTTGTTAAGTCTATGTATCATGGTTCTGAAGGCAGCTAGTTTGTGTTGTATTGGGTGATTGGAGGAGTTTTGTATTAGTGTGTCAGTTGTAGTCGGTTTTCTGTATATACTGAATTTGTGCCTGTGTTCAAGTTTTGTGATGGAGAGGTCTAAGAAGTTTATGGTATTGTTGTGTTCGTATTCAGCAGTAAAGGTAATGTTTTTATGTATTTTGTTGATGTGCATTAGTACGTAACTGTTCACATTGTCTTTTGTTTCTCCTGTATAGTATTAGAATGTCATCAACGTATCTGTGCCAATATAGTATTGTTACGACGGTCTACTCGATCGTCGTAGGTACAGTAGAAACAAAATAAGTACAAGACACCAATTAAGTCACTAATCACACTGATGAATGCTTAACGCTCTCGAAAATTTCTAGAGTTGGTGTTGCAATCTAAGGGTTGCTGGTACAGGAGTCAGAATGTGTTTGAATGAATAAGTGGACTGTATGAAATCCTATACTATTAAACGAGCAATAATTGTTTGTCTGTAAATTTTTTTTCCGAAACGGCTCGAGGAATTTTCTCGGAAGTTGGTACTTAAGGGTATTTTGACACCAGGAATCGATTGGACTCGGTCTCATTTTCCGCAAAAATCGTCTAAGGGCCACATTGAGGGCCTTTCCTATACTATTAAACGAGCAATAATTGTTTGTCTGTAAATTTTTTTTCCGAAACGGCTCGAGGAATTTTCTCGGAAGTTGGTACTTAAGGGTATTTTGACACCAGGAATCGATTGGACTCGGTCTCATTTTCCGCAAAAATCGTCTAAGGGCCACATTGAGGGCCTTTATTTTAAAATATCGCGGGACCGATACCGCGCGACAATTAATTATTGCTAGGCAACTAATTTCTAACCAGCTTTCTTACCGTACAGAAGCCGTCGATAAATGCAAACGGCGCAGTATCGATATGTTTATATATGAAGAAGAATAAATAGCTGTTGCAAACAATGTAAATAAACAAAATAAGAGTTGAGACGAGCAATAATTGTCCGTCCGTCTATAAATTTTTTTCCCGTAACGGCTTGAGGAATTTTCTCGAAATTTTTACATTACCGAAATTTCATTACATTATTATTCAAAAACGTTGTGTCTGTTTGTTTATTCAAAGGTTTATTTGAAAATTATAGGTGAGCTATTTCAGAAATTAATTGATTTGTGTGATCATTTTCTTTGTCTTTTACAGTGATTTTATTCCAGTGAGTTATTTAGTGTTAGATCTGCTCAGTAAAATAAAAAAATAACTGCAATTTTTCTCTGCTCAGTGATCTATTAACAATAAAAAACCATTACAGTGTTTGTGCAAGTGCAAAGCGACTCAAATTCTTGCTCGATTGGTAATTTATATAGTTTTTTAAGAAGGTAAGTGTCATCACCTTAGGTTACATATTACTATTCTGTGCACACCTACCAAGCATTGGACACTGTGCAACATTATTTATACTTCCAGTCTTATGCTCAAGTGCTTTTAAATATTTTTGGCAGAAAAAAATCAATTTGAAAATGTTATTTTTTAGATGCATCGCGGACGACCTCCTAAACGGCGAATTTGTAACAACTTAAGGCCACCGCAACAAAGATAGCAAGAATATGAGTTACCACAGCCTCTTCAGGAAATAACGAATGTCATAGACGAACTTTCTGAAAATAATACTAACATCGTCATTCATGAAAATCAGGCATCAACTTCTAGACCTGTGCGAAGTGCCAAGAATGATTGTATGAATACACTAAATGAAGTATTAAGGGAGCTTAAGGATTACCAGTCGCAAGAATTACGTGAGCAAATAAGGGAGATAAATAATAAACGCAGAAGATTGGCAGAATCAACAGAAGAGCGTGAACGACGGCAAGAAAACGATCGATTGCGAGCAAGTAAAAGGAGAGCTGAAGAGTCACCAGAGCAAAGAGCTCATCGGCTTCTAATCATTCGATTACGAGCAAGTCAAAGAAGAGCTGAAGAAAATGAAGAAAGACGTCAGCAGCGATTAGAGGAGCAACGTCGCCGGAATGAAAGACGTCAAAGAGCTCTGCTATTGAACCCTTTACGAACATACAAATTAGCTGTCACTTCTGATGTATCCAATCACACATTAGGAAATTTTAATGTTGCTTGCTTGCATTGTGGCGCTTTGCATTTTCCAGAAGAACGTGTTAGCAATCGAACCCATAGAAATTCTTTCGGAGACTGCTGTTTGCATGGCCGCATTGAGCTGCATCCACCTAAATTTCCAAATGAGTTGGTGCGACTATTTCTTCATTGTCATCCATTAACTGATGAATTTCATAAAAGAATACGTAATTTAAATGCATGTTTTGCAATGGCTTCATTCACCGTGGATGATAATCGAACCATAAACAATCGAGGAATTTATACGTTTATTGCAGCAGGGAATGTTTATCATAAAATTAACATGGCTGCTCATCCAACTCAAAATTCACAAGGTGAGTTTGAACGACCTCGATATGGACAGATGTACTTCCTCGATAATGAAGATGCTGTCAATGAACGTGTCAACATTCCACTGAATAATGGAATTAGTGTTCCATTAATGAACCTGTTGGAAGGAATTATCCGCTCACAAAATCCATTTGTACAAGGTTTTATGATGATGCGAGAGGTTGAAGAAGAAGTGAACCAGCGTGCTGCTGAGGAAAGAACTGACCCACCTTACGTGAAACTTCTCTTTGCGTTGCCCGAGGGTGCAGACCACAGAAGGTATAACATTCCATTCCAAAATGATGTTTGCGCCGTGGTCACTTTGAATGCCGATCAAAGTTTTCCAGATAATGAATTAGTTATTCGACAGAGAGGTAAATCCATTGTTACAATGAGGAACATCGACCAACGGGTTGAGCCATTCACTTACCCTCTATTTTATCCCAAAGGTACTTTTGGATATTCCATAGATCTACCATTAAGAACTCCATATGCGAGTCGTCGTCACCTTACAAGACTTGAATTGGCTCAATATAGAATTGCTTTTCGGCCACAATTTGCTCAATTTCTTCCACTCGAGACTCCTGTAAGAAGTCCTGATCTGCGTCTCCTAAATTTTAACGCTCTACATTATGGTGGTAAACTTTGCCAACAGTACCTCGTTGATACTGCTATAAGAGTTATAAAAGATCGAATTGATTGGATTAAAGCTAATCAAAAAAAAATTCTTGCTGATAATTACGCTTCAGTTACCAATTTCATAAACAAACTTGCTGAACAAAAAAATGCTACTGTTGGGGAAAAAGTTATATTACCTTCTTCATTTCCTGGGTCTACAAGATATTACGCTGAACATTTTGAAGATGCTATGGCCTTAGTTCGTCGTCTAGGATCGCCGGATTATTTCATTACGATGACATGCAATCCTGATTGGTCAGAAATTAAGGAAGCAGCAAGAATACAATTCCATGATCAAAGTGTTTTAAATCAACCAGGTCAAGATAGACCTGACCTCGTTGCAAGAGTCGCAAAAAAAAAAATTTCATGAACTAATTGATGATCTGGATAAAAAACAAATTTTTGGTAAAGTTGCAGCTTATGTGTACACTATAGAATTTCAAAAGCGAGGTCTTCCCCACATGCACTTGCTATTGATTATGTCTTCTCAAGACAAAATATATAACGTCGAGGAGCTTGATGACTTGATTTCTGCTGAAATTCCTGATGACGACCCAATACTGCGAGATTTGATGATTAAATGGATGATACATAATCCGTGTGGAGAGCATAACCATAAAGCTCCATCTATGATCAATAAAGATGGAAAAAGAAGTGTCGCTTCGGATTTCCAAAATCATTCAAAGAATTTACATCTTTAGTTGAAGATGAAAAAACCAATTATCGACGTCGTTATGATTCGAGAATGGATCCAAACAGTCCAGACTTTTCACACCATCATGCTGTTTATCGTAAGGATATTCAAGGTAGACGAACAACAAGAGACAATCGCCATGTTGCTTCATATAACGCTTACCTTTTAAAAAAATTTAATTGCCATATTAATGTAGAATACGTTGGTAGTATAAAAGCAGTTAAATATCTTTATAAATATGTTTACAAGGGACATGACATGTCAAGGTAATTCAAGATCAACGTACATTAAATTACAATGAAGCAGAAACATATGTGCAAGGTCGATGCATCACACCTCCAGAGGCATGCTGGAGTCTCTTTAGCTATGAAATGCAGAAAAAAAATTCACACTGTTCAACGTTTAGATATTCATCTACCTGGACAATATCGAATGGCAAATATTGAACAGACGCAGGAAGATTTAGCTGACGTAGGCCAAAGAGGTTCAACTTTAGAAGCTTACTTTAGACATAATTCACATTCGAAGCAGCAACAACAAAATCAAGTCCACAATGAAAATCAACAAGAAATACATTATTATTATTATTGGCAGATGCCAGAGCACTTTAGGTGGATTGGAAGTAACAGTGAATGGCAGCCCAGGGTCAGGCGCCTTCGAGTTATTGGTAGAGTTCACAGCATAAACTTTGTTTCGCAACCAGAACTTTACCATCTACGGCTATTGCTCTACCACGTCAAGGATGCTACAAGCTTCGATGACCTTTTATTGGTAGAAGGAACAAGATACGCTACATATAAACAAGCCTGCCTAGCTAGAGGACTAACATATGATGATCAACAATGGGTCGAAGGTTTGAGAGAATCTGCCATGTCAAAAATGCCATCAGTAATGAGAACACTATTCACACAAATTCTTATTCTTGGCGCTCCTGAAAATCCTAAGGCTTTATGGGATATGTTCAAAGAAGAATTGGCCGAAGACTTTATTAGGGAGGCCAGACGTAATAACACTTCTATTGAAGAAGCGATAAAAAGAGCTTATCGGATCATTGCTTACAAATTGAACACAGAAGGTCAAAATTTCCGCTTCTGGGTACAGAGATACAATATGGACGATATAGACAATTACGAAAATCAGTCGAATGAAGAAATAGTAAACGTTGATGAATACGCAGAATTGGGGGAAAGCATGTATCAACGTCTTCGAGGAAGACAATTAGAAATTGTGGATCGAATTTTAAGTGCTGCTGAAGGTCAATCTGAGCAAAGGTGCTTTTTTATTGATGGACCTGGTGGTGCAGGAAAAACTTTTATTTATAAGACACTATTCCACATTCTTTCTGGAAGAAATTGTAATGTAAAGTGCATGGCGTTCACTGGAATTGCGTCTATCTTACTTCCTAATGGTCGAACATCCCACAAAACATTTGGACTTAAAGTTCCTTTAACTGCTGAATCTGTTTCAAATATAAAACCAGGATCTTCGAAAGGCAGGGAACTCGCTCAAGTTCAAGTTTTTTTAATGGATGAAGCACCCACGTTACCTAAGTATGGAATGCATAATATGGACCAATTGCTTCGCGCTCTGGGTAATCCACATTTACCATTTGGAGGAAAAATTGTTGTTTTTGGAGGAGATTTTCGACAGTGCTTGCCTGTTCAACAACGTGCCAACAAAAGTGAACTGATAGATCTATGCATAAAAAGAAGTAACCTTTGGCAACATTTCCATCTCTTTTCTTTGACTGAAAATATGCGTGTAGATCCAGAGCAAAGAGATTTTTCTGAATATTTGTTGAAGGTCAGGAACGGAGAGTTGCCTGTAAATAATATGGACGAAATTGAGCTACCAGTAGATATTCTTTCTAATGGAAATCTAATTGATGAAGTCTTTGGAAACTGTGTTACTAATAATAGATTTCAAGATATGAAAGACAGAGCTATAATTGCTCCTTTGAACAGAGACGTAACAAAAATTAATGCTGAGATCATTGAAAAACTACCTGGAGATATCAAAATTTATCACAGCTACGACTCTGTAAAAGATCAACCAGAAGGAGCTCTTCAATTCACTTCAGATTTCCTTAATTCTGTTGACATAGCCGATTTACCGCCACATGAACTTAAGTTGAAAAAGGATACTATAATAATGCTTTTACGAAACTTAGACATTACAGAAGGGCTTTGCAATGGAACTAGATTAAATATTACAGAGTTGTGCACTAACCTTATTAAAGCTAAGATCATTACTGGAGAAAAATCGGGTCGAGAGGTACATATCCCAAGAATTACATTGGATTCTAACAAAGGTCAACTTGGCTGTACCATGCAAAGACATCAATTTCCCGTAAGACCGGCATTTTCTATGACAGCTCACAAGGTCCAGGGTCAAACATTTGAGTACGTTGGAGTTGACTTACGAACACCAGTTTTTATGCATGGAATGTTATACATCGCTTTTTCCCGAGTTAAAAGGAAAGGCAGTTTAAAAGCTCTTCTACCACAAGAAAATCCTCGACACACTCGTAATATAGTGTGGAAAGAAACATTGAATGATATTGATTCTAATAATAATGTACAGAATAATCTACAAATGGATACTGATGATGAACATCTTTTTTTGGACATTCCAGACAACTTGGATGATTTCAACATGACTTTTTTATAAAATATTGTACAAAATTAAATTTTTAAATATATTGCTATATATATATATTTTTTAAATATATTATGTTTGTTAACCTACATGATGAGTTATAACATTACTATTTTAGTTTCCCAATTTCATAAAATTCTTTTCCAATTTCTAAATTAATATTGTAAAATGCAAATCTGTTTTTGTTTTGTTATGTAAAAATAAATATGTAAAATCTTACTAAAAAAATTATTTTTTATTTGAAACCGAGCTAAGCTCGGTCCCCCGGTACTCTGAGTTAGGTAGCATTTATTGAGACATTATAAAGAAGCGCAGGCCCAAGCAATTACATGTGGCGATACATCGCCGAGATACAATTACGTGTGGCATAGACTGCCGAAATACATAATGTATAGAAGCAAGAATAAACTGTATGAGAAGTTACATAATAAAATTTTACATTGCCGCGGCTAGCAAAAATGGAAGAGTGTAGTGTACGGATGAAGAGCTGAGTCTTAACTAACTAACGCAGCAGCGAGCCAGCGCGAGCTGCACTGCAACGAATGACGTAAGTGCGTGGGCTGATTGCGCGTGAGCAAGTAAGCAGATACAATGTACTAACATACTGCCCGCCCAAAATCGGGCGATTTTGACATAGTTTACAGTAAAAAACAAAGTTACTCAAAAACATACAAGTATACATTAATAAGTTGCAAATCTGAGAGATGTGACAGTACATGGTACATGAATATTGGCATAAATACAAATACAATATAAACAAATGCAAATACATTATTAATTAATGCTCACCGAATAATATGTAATAATAGTCCAAAGGCTTGAATGTGTGATAAAACATAATAAGAATAATAACAATAATACATGGCAATAAGGACATCTTAAGTAGCATTGTACAATAATTAAAGAAATCCAACAAATTTAACAATAACAGCGTGACATTTAGTGCATAATAAGCAGTATTACATAATAATACAAAAGGCAATATACCAAAAAAATTCACTATAATAATAGACAATAGAAATATACCCAAAAAATTCACTATAATAATAGACAATAGAAATATACCCAAAAAATTCACTATAACAATAGACAATAGAAATATACTCAAAAAAATTCACTATAATAATAGACAATAGAAATATACCCAAAAAATTCACTATAATAATAGACAATAGAAATATACCCAAAAAATTCACTATAATAATAGACACTGCACAAAACAGTACACAATAACTGACATCACACTGAGAAAAAAAAGAAACGTTTAAATGTTTACTAATGCACACATACATAGTGTACATTAATTGATACAAATAAATACAAATGCATAAATAAGTACATTTAACATTGTACTTAGTAGCAAGTAGAGCATGTGCTCATCCGGAAATGTCCCGGGCATGAAGCACCGAAATGTCAATTAGTCTGATGCCACCGGAAGTGGGCACAGCTTGTGAATAGGTCTACGCAGGATGCCGTGAGCAGCACGGACGTCCGCAACGCGTACTAACGAATCCTGCCCTACATAAGTCTGAGTGACAATACCACGTTTCCACTGCAATTGTGGTGTATTGTCTTCTAAAATGAGGACTAGCAGTCCTGTAGACAAATTTTTAGAATGCTTTTTCCATTTATTTCTCTGCTGCAGCTGATGCAGATAGTCTCTAGACCAACTCTTCCATATAGAGCGGGTAAATCTCTGCAGAAGCTGCCATCTCCCCAAGCGACCCATATTTAGGTGAGGTTGGGGCAAAGTGAACTACGGGGGCAAAGCAAACTACCATGTTTAATTCCAAGACAAGTGTCGCGATCTATCGGAAATCTCGTCGAAACGTGTTTTATACTCTGCTGTTATGTTAGTAAGAGTTTGCGCCATCTTTACGAATGACGCCAACAGTTATTTTTCAACCAACTGATGTTGAACTGTTATTAATTAATTACATAATAAAATACAAAATAAAATTGAAGAAACTTCCACTTACCGTCAATCAGTATCCTCGGATCCAGGGTTGCGTCATACGAACGTTAGGATACAGGCATAATTTTTAAGGTTGTGTGAATGATTTACACAACACATTTTTTATGAAGAGAATTAACATTTAATTTAGTTTTGAATCATTTAAATTTTTTACAAACTTTACTACATCTGAAATATTTTCGTAAGCATTGATCCTTTGCTTGGGTTACATGATTATCACTCTTATTCTATCTTATACTACAGCTTACCTTATTTTATATACACACACACAAGACTGCCCAGCCTGCAATTTTGCACGCACACAAACACACACAAAATTATACAACCCTTAACATTTTTTAATAATATCCCTCCCTGTCGACAACGTGGTTCTCCCGTGCACTCCTCATTCCTTTATATTTCTTTTTTAGTGTCCGAAAAATTTATATATAAATATGTTCTGCTCCGTTAATCGACCGCGGTCACATAAATTTTTACTGTTGTTTCACTTTATTACCGGTAAAATATGAATTTTTGTAAAGAGCCTAACTTGGCTCTGTGTCGGCCGACACGAACAGAAAAAGACTGGAATGGCGTCTCTTGCGAGCGGTAGGAAGTTCATGACCACTGCCAACGGATTTTGTCGCCGTTCACAGTTGAGTTGTTGTAGTTTACCGACTCTATTCATGATACATAGTGGTTGTATCAGTAATGGGTGTCGACGATATGTAGGCACTGCTGGCTTGATGTCACCAAAAGGGGCGGTGCCTAATTTGCGTATCCTGCAGGTCGAATGATAGATCTCACAAATTGTTCGTTTCTACGCCATTTTTTACAGCGTCGGTTGATTTTCCTTGCGTACCTCCCGCGTGCAGACTGGAGTCACTGCGTACAGGCACATGACCACACATATGCAGAGTTCGTGGAAATAGAGGGTGGCTGCATACCTTAACTGACTTCGCAACGGAATATTGCGTCTTGCCTTTGTTCTAAAAACTGTTTCAGTCAACACGTGGTCTGTTACAATAGAATTAAAACTTGCACAATATTTTTTATGAAACCCCGAAAACTGAAATAAAATAAAATACGAATACCCCACAAATGCAATAAATAAAATTACCCAATTTTGACACGTTACAATACCCCCCCAATGAGAATTCTGCTGTCCAAAACAGAAGAAATCTCATTGATAAAACCCCTAAGAGGACCGGTGAGGAACTGGTGCCAACAACCCCCTTGTTCTTATACTTCATGGGTACCCGACTCCCCTGGCTCGGCGACTATGGACGCATCTGAACGAGATCACTGGACTTCCCTGTAAGAGATCCCAACACCGAAAAATCGAACAGACACGCGCCACAGCACACCTCACCTTCTAACATGCTTCCCCCCAAAAATCCAATACCCTGGCTTAGACTATGCCAGATCCTCCACCGATATGTTTCCCCTTGTATGCAAGCTGGACTGCCTTTAGCAGATACTGGGCTCACACACACTCACATTACATATTGAAAATTGAAAACTTCTTTAAAAATTCTTTAAAATACCACTCACTGGTTGTTTCCATTTAAATCAAATCATAAATTTTGTATATATTTTAAATTATTCTCTTCATTAGGTTTTTCTGTTATTTCTGTTAGTTAAAATAAATCAATTTAAACATTTCTTACAATTAAGAACATCCTTAACCTAACATGTGATTACCTAAAGTCTAACAATACAATTCAACAAAATAATTCAATAATAATAAACATGGTTAGTACACAAACAATAAAATAATCAAGGCTTAAAATATCCATTAGCTGGCAGGCGAAAAATCATTTAAAAAAAAATATATATTTTTTCCCAAAAAATTTTAAAATTCAAAGAAAAAAATTTAAATTTACTAAAATGTTTCCTTTACATATAGAAATTATTTAAAATTTGTTTAAATTGATCAAAAAACAAAAACAAAAGTTGAATTAACTTCCTTACTAAACAAACTTAGTATGTATATGACCTCACTGTCAGCTGATCAAAACTAGGTCAAGTCCAAAAACCTTGACCCACCTACGTTATGTACAAGTTCTATCTGAAAATACACTTAACATCTGTAAAATTCTGTCTTGGCACACAAAATATAATAAAATAAAACATTTAAAATAACAAAATATTATTATAAATAATAAGCAAATTGACATTTAAATTATTCAAATAAACTTTACAACTTTACATTTCCAAATGCTATCAACATTTGTCACTGGTTTAATTAAAAAATTTTATATTTTTGTTATAAATCTCTTTCTTTATTTGACAATCTTATTCTCCATTTCTGTGGGTGATGTAAATTATTTATTCTCATTGAATGTACTACTTGATCTGTATACATATATAATCTTTCTCCCTTTGACTCTAACCTCTAACAACTGTAACTCACATGACACCCATCTCTATCAAAACATCTACCAATCAATCTCTAAACCCAACTTATCATGAAACTCAATTCGCCACCTTCTCTCAACATATATAAAAAAAAATACTCTAACCCTTTGTACTTAGGATAAGTGTTTCCCCCCCCCAAAAGCTCATTTCCCATGATCTGGTCCCTGGATTCTACCTGAGGCGACCCCTTCCCCCTAAATCGGTCCCATCCCGTCCCAACCTTGTTGCGGACTCCCACATTACACTACCCCTACTACAAAATTGCCATCCCCAAAATCTCAATCTTATTACCTTACTTCAACTACAACAAAATAACATCATCAATTATAAACGTCAATATATCCCTCAATACTCTACATATATTCCCCATAACTACTGTGTCAACATCAATACTTCTCAAAGTCTAATACATTATCTCACAACAACATTTTTCTCTCTACTACCCCTCTAACTTTGACTTCAACTTGGACTGATCTATATGTCCCACAAAATATTCATCACCCCAAAACTATCTTTTATTATTTCACAAATTCTTACTTTATTTCTCACTTTATCAAATTACTTTATTTTAAATAGCATCTGTAATACATTGAAACATTACATTCAACATTAATTACCTGGAACATTTACAACCAATATAACAGTGACATTTTATTGCTGATCAGCTGATCTCCTTATTAAAGTGAAGACACCTTCAAAATTTAGCAAATTACATGAAACATATATGTTTTATCAATCCTTACTTCTAACCTCCTTGTTTCCCCTTTTTCTGATTCTGGTAATTTATGTTACCCGCCTGCCAGTCGGTTTAATTGTTTGCTCAGTTTAAAAAATACACAAATT
This sequence comes from Magicicada septendecula, assembly GCA_034769895.1. Taxonomy (NCBI): domain Eukaryota; kingdom Metazoa; phylum Arthropoda; class Insecta; order Hemiptera; family Cicadidae; genus Magicicada; species Magicicada septendecula. The sequence continues at coordinate 60,710,267 of CM068371.1, read as the reverse complement.
ATATAACACATACTTTCTATCAACTCATATCTAACCTACTACAATAAAATATTACATTTAAACACAGTGAACCCCTTATATTGAATGTCTGATCATGTAGTTATTTAAACAGAACACAAGCATTTTTATTAGATCAAAATTAGAGTTAGCAATTTTTTAAATTATTTTCAAATTCGTGGCTCCTTTGAGTCACCTCCCATCCACACACTCTATTGCAAGTTATGTAAGACTGTGGCACCTTTTCGCTTCCACAAAGACTGCATATTTTGGAGTAATTTGACATCTCGGTGTCTTTGCTTCGGCAGTTACATTTAAAAATTTTTGATATCAACATATCTCTGGTTATTTTTAAACGCCCTTAAACGGGTCTACCACCTGGCCTTGCTGTTCCTACTCGAACAGAGTGGTAGCCGCTGTTCCATAGTACCTGGATTTCCCCTAAATTTCACCCCCCATTTAATTTCTATTATATACCAATTTCAAGTCAGCTATGGTCAAGGGACTTGGTATGACCATAGCTGGCCGCTAGCCAAATCCACGATTAGTGCTAGTAAGGCAGTAATCGCCCGAAAAGTCGGGGAAATCTAACTTGCTTTTCAATGCCTGTTACATTCATCATTGCTATGTGCGACACGAGCGTCTATCAGTGTACAAATTGAATTTGCACGAAAAAGGTGTGTCGCACATTTTCGCCATTTGGCCTCCGATGGAGGTAACACTCTCTGTTACCCCCAACCCATCTCACCATCCACGAGGGCACAGGCCACCCCCGCAATAGCGACTTACTGACTAAATACTTAAAAAATTTTATATACATTCTATCGTAACATTTTCATCACGTATTAATCATTTAACTCATTTATTCATCAACATTCAAATCATTCATCACTTTCTACCATTGAATTTTCTTAAAATTTTCAAATTTATTATTAATAGTTATTATATATCATGTTTCAGTTATTATTAAAATTTTTTAATTATCATTTTAATTTAACACAATTATTTCAAATCATCTCAATATTGAATTACAATCTTTCCATCTGAGTTACACCTGTAAACATTTCTATTATACATGATTCGTACTATAAAAATTTTATACTTACAGTCCATTTAAATTGACATACACAAAACATATTCACCATATCACTACTTTCATCTCACCTCTGAAACATTTAACACAAAGGTTAGTTTAACTCAAACAATTTATCATTTAATCACCAAATTCATCTCTCATAAAATAATTTGAATTCATTAAAAAATTTAATTATACAACATTTAAATAATCAATCAAAATATTTAACATGTATCAAATTGTTTTAATTAAATTAATTACTGAAAAATACAAGTTTCATTTTTACCAAAACAATTACAATTAACCAATTGCTGTTTTCAAAATTAATTCTGTTTATTTATTTAAATTGCAACACATTACTTTTATTATTACAACAATTATCTACCTACACACATTATTTATCTGACCTGCTACAATATACAAAAATAAATTCACTACAATTATTTACAAACTTTTGTTATTAACTGTTCAGTTTTCCGCACTTCATTGTCCAAATCTGCCATGTCAAAACCACAAAACAAAATTGTTTATAATTGTCTTTTATTGTTTTATAGCCTACCCTCCATCGTCATAGATTAATCTTGGTTTTATATAACACTGTTCAATTTTATTACCCCACAAATTACTGTTTTGTGTGTTGTAACCATAAAAACCAAATTCATTCATTTTACCAAAATAATCATACAACAAGTCAACGTTAAGTACATCTGTTAAGTCTCCATCAGTAATTATATTAATTATCGGGTTATTTACTCTTGTATTATCAATCAAATCATTATTATCTAGACACACTTCTAACCTTATTTTCCACTCGTCATACTTTCTCTTTAATTCATACAATTCTGTTTCTTTATTAACATACAATTCTCTACTTAAATCTCTCTCATTATAACACCATATCACACTCTCAAAATTATTCCAGACAGAGGGTACAAAATTATACAACAAAAATAAACACTTCACTTCATCTACCAATACGGGACTCTTGCCCTTCTTAAACAATACTTGTGAACACATTAAATCATCATCATAAATAATAAGGGGAAAATTTACCCTCTGTCCCCACTCTACCACTATACTATCTTTCCACTCTCTTTCTCACTCATAAACACTCATTAACATTTCATTATCACATTCTACAAACTCATCAGTACTCTCAGATACTACATCTTCGACTATATCACTATTCTCAATATTACATTCATTATTTTCGACATTATCATCATCATTTGTTAACTCTTTATCTAGTATCATATTTTTACACTTGTCACTCCAATTTTCATTTGTTTTATTTTTCTCTGTACTCTTCACATCTACCATTCGCTCAACACTCTGTTCTAATTTATTCAGACTAGTTTTTACTATTTCATTATTATTTTCAAAACATTTATTGATCTCACTAATATGGTTTTTTAACTCACTGAAATTGCTTTCGCACTTTATTTTCTGTTCGTGTATTTCGCTTTTCAACTCATGGAATTTAACATTCAACATTGCATTCATGCCACACAAATATCTCATTACATCACTATTATCAGATTGATTATTTTTGTTAGTCGATATTGGGGTTGTTTGAATCCCCGAATCATCTGTACTACCTACTTCATTCATACTACTTGTATCCAGAGTTTTGTCGTCTTGACCTACATTCGGCGTTGAATGTACTTCAAGACTGCTCATAACCGCTGATTCATCAAATTCAGTTACTTCGCTTGTAACCGTTAAGTCGGACAAAACGACTTCATTCTCTGTATTTTCCATTTTTGTAATTTTACTTTCTCTTTTTTATAACTTTATTATTGGTTGTTATATACTTATTTATTATCTGAATCAACTCTCATGTCTTAACTCTTTGACTATATTTTGCATTACGTATTTTCACTCAGCCTCTAAATTACGCTTGTATCGTATTTGTAGGTATGGAATTTCATTAATTTATTAAATTCGTTCCAGTTCGCGGCGCCATTGAACTGTTATTAATTAATTACATAATAAAATACAAAATAAAATTGAAGAAACTTCCACTTACCGTCAATCAGTATCCTCGGATCCAGGGTTGCATCATACGAACGTTAGGATACAGGCGTAATTTTTAAGGTTGTGTGAATGATTTACACAACACATTTTTTATGAAGAGAATTAACATTTTAATTTAGTTTTGAATCATTTAAATTTTTTACAAACTTTACTATATCTGAAATATTTTCGTAAGCATTGATCCTTTGCTTGGGTTACATGATTATCACTCTTATTCTATCTTATACTACAGCTTACCTTATTTTATATATACACACACAAGACTGCCCAGCCTGCAATTTTGCACGCACACAAACACACACAAAATTATACAACCCTTAACATTTTTTAATAATATCCCTCCCTGTCGACAACGTAGTTCTCCCGTGCACTCCTCATTCCTTTATATTTCTTTTTTAGTGTCCGAAAAATTTATATATAAATATGTTCTGCTCCGTTAATCGACCGCGGTCACATAAATTTTTACTGTTGTTTCACTTTATTACCGGTAAAATATGAATTTTTGTAAAGAGCCTAACTTGGCTCTGTGTCGGCCGACACGAACAGAAAAAGACTGGAATGGCGTCTCTTGCGAGCGGTAGGAAGTTCATGACCACTGCCAACGGATTTTGTCGCCGTTCACAGTTGAGTTGTTGTAGTTTACCGACTCTATTCATGATACATAGTGGTTGTATCAGTAATGGGTGTCGACGATATGTAGGCACTGCTGGCTTGATGTCACCAAAAGGGGCGGTGCCTAATTTGCGTATCCTGCAGGTCGGATGATAGATCTCACAAATTGTTCGTTTCTGCGCCATTTTTTACAGCGTCGGTTGATTTGCCTTGCGTACCTCCCGCGCGCAGACCGGAGTCACTGCGCACAGGCACATGACCACACATACGCAGAGTTCGTGGAAATAGAGGGTGGCTGCATACCTCAACTGACTTCGCAACGGAATATTGCGTCTTGCCTTTGTTCTAAAAACTGTTTCAGTCAACACGTGGTCTGTTACAATAGAATTAAAACTTGCACAATATTTTTTATGAAACCCCGAAAACTGAAATAAAATAAAATACAAATACCCCACAAATGCAATAAATAAAATTACCCAATTTTGACACGTTACAATACCCCCCCAATGAGAATTCTGCTGTCCAAAACAGAAGAAATCTCATTGATAAAACCCCTAAGAGGACCGGTGAGGAACTGGTGCCAACACCCCCCTTGTTCTTATACTTCATGGGTACCCGACTCCCCTGGCTCGGCGACTATGGACGCATCTGAACGAGATCACTGGACTTCCCTGTAAGAGATCCCAACACCGAAAAATCGAACAGACACGCGCCACAGCACACCTCACCTTCTAACATGCTTCCCCCCAAAAATCCAATACCCTGGCTTAGACTATGCCAGATCCTCCACCGATATGTTTCCCCTTGTATGCAAGCTGGACTGCCTTTAGCAGATACTGGGCTCACACACACTCACATTACATATTGAAAATTGAAAACTTCTTTAAAAATTCTTTAAAATACCACTCACTGGTTGTTTCCATTTAAATCAAATCATAAATTTTGTATATATTTTAAATTATTCTCTTCATTAGGTTTTTCTGTTATTTCTGTTAGTTAAAATAAATCAATTTAAACATTTCTTACAATTAAGAACATCCTTAACCTAACATGTGATTACCTAAAGTCTAACAATACAATTCAACAAAATAATTCAATAATAATAAACATGGTTAGTACACAAACAATAAAATAATCAAGGCTTAAAATATCCATTAGCTGGCAGGCGAAAAATCATTTAAAAAAAAAAATATATATTTTCCCAAAAAATTTTAAAATTCAAAGAAAAAAATTTAAATTTATTAAAATGTTTCCTTTACATATAGAAATTATTTAAAATTTGTTTAAATTGATCAAAAAACAAAAACAAAAGTTGAATTAACTTCCTTACTAAACAAACTTAGTATGTATATGACCTCACTGTCAGCTGATCAAAACTAGGTCAAGTCCAAAAACCTTGACCCACCTACGTTATGTACAAGTTCTATCTGAAAATACACTTAACATCTGTAAAATTCTGTCTTGGCACACAAAATATAATAAAATAAAACATTTAAAATAACAAAATATTATTATAAATAATAAGCAAATTGACATTTAAATTATTCAAATAAACTTTACAACTTTACATTTCCAAATGCTATCAACATTTGTCACTGGTTTAATTAAAAAATTTTATATTTTTGTTATAAATCTCTTTCTTTATTTGACAATCTTATTCTCCATTTCTGTGGGTGATGTAAATTATTTATTCTCATTGAATGTACTACTTGATCTGTATACATATATAATCTTTCTCCCTTTGACTCTAACCTCTAACAACTGTAACTCACATGACACCCATCTCTATCAAAACATCTACCAATCAATCTCTAAACCCAACTTATCATGAAACTCAATTCGCCACCTTCTCTCAACATATATAAAAAAAAATACTCTAACCCTTTGTACTTAGGATAAGTGTTTCCCCCCCCCAAAAGCTCATTTCCCATGATCTGGTCCCTGGATTCTACCTGAGGCGACCCCTTCCCCCTAAATCGGTCCCATCCCGTCCCAACCTTGTTGCGGACTCCCACATTACACTACCCCTACTACAAAATTGCCATCCCCAAAATCTCAATCTTATTACCTTACTTCAACTACAACAAAATAACATCATCAATTATAAACGTCAATATATCCCTCAATACTCTACATATATTCCCCATAACTACTGTGTCAACATCAATACTTCTCAAAGTCTAATACATTATCTCACAACAACATTTTTCTCTCTACTACCCCTCTAACTTTGACTTCAACTTGGACTGATCTATATGTCCCACAAAATATTCATCACCCCAAAACTATCTTTTATTATTTCACAAATTCTTACTTTATTTCTCACTTTATCAAATTACTTTATTTTAAATAGCATCTGTAATACATTGAAACATTACATTCAACATTAATTACCTGGAACATTTACAACCAATATAACAGTGACATTTTATTGCTGATCAGCTGATCTCCTTATTAAAGTGAAGACACCTTCAAAATTTAGCAAATTACATGAAACATATATGTTTTATCAATCCTTACTTCTAACCTCCTTGTTTCCCCTTTTTCTGATTCTGGTAATTTATGTTACCCGCCTGCCAGTCGGTTTAATTGTTTGCTCAGTTTAAAAAATACACAAATTATATAACACATACTTTCTATCAACTCATATCTAACCTACTACAATAAAATATTACATTTAAACACAGTGAACCCCTTATATTGAATGTCTGATCATGTAGTTATTTAAACAGAACACAAGCATTTTTATTAGATCAAAATTAGAGTTAGCAATTTTTTAAATTATTTTCAAATTCGTGGCTCCTTTGAGTCACCTCCCATCCACACACTCTATTGCAAGTTATGTAAGACTGTGGCACCTTTTCGCTTCCACAAAGACTGCATATTTTGGAGTAATTTGACATCTCGGTGTCTTTGCTTCGGCAGTTACATTTAAAAATTTTTGATATCAACATATCTCTGGTTATTTTTAAACGCCCTTAAACGGGTCTACCACCTGGCCTTGCTGTTCCTACTCGAACAGAGTGGTAGCCGCTGTTCCATAGTACCTGGATTTCCCCTAAATTTCACCCCCCATTTAATTTCTATTATATACCAATTTCAAGTCAGCTATGGTCAAGGGACTTGGTATGACCATAGCTGGCCGCTAGCCAAATCCACGATTAGTGCTAGTAAGGCAGTAATCGCCCGAAAAGTCGGGGAAATCTAACTTGCTTTTCAATGCCTGTTACATTCATCATTGCTATGTGCGACACGAGCGTCTATCAGTGTACAAATTGAATTTGCACGAAAAAGGTGTGTCGCACATTTTCGCCATTTGGCCTCCGATGGAGGTAACACTCTCTGTTACCCCCAACCCATCTCACCATCCACGAGGGCACAGGCCACCCCCGCAATAGCGACTTACTGACTAAATACTTAAAAAATTTTATATACATTCTATCGTAACATTTTCATCACGTATTAATCATTTAACTCATTTATTCATCAACATTCAAATCATTCATCACTTTCTACCATTGAATTTTCTTAAAATTTTCAAATTTATTATTAATAGTTATTATATATCATGTTTCAGTTATTATTAAAATTTTTTAATTATCATTTTAATTTAACACAATTATTTCAAATCATCTCAATATTGAATTACAATCTTTCCATCTGAGTTACACCTGTAAACATTTCTATTATACATGATTCGTACTATAAAAATTTTATACTTACAGTCCATTTAAATTGACATACACAAAACATATTCACCATATCACTACTTTCATCTCACCTCTGAAACATTTAACACAAAGGTTAGTTTAACTCAAACAATTTATCATTTAATCACCAAATTCATCTCTCATAAAATAATTTGAATTCATTAAAAAATTTAATTATACAACATTTAAATAATCAATCAAAATATTTAACATGTATCAAATTGTTTTAATTAAATTAATTACTGAAAAATACAAGTTTCATTTTTACCAAAACAATTACAATTAACCAATTGCTGTTTTCAAAATTAATTCTGTTTATTTATTTAAATTGCAACACATTACTTTTATTATTACAACAATTATCTACCTACACACATTATTTATCTGACCTGCTACAATATACAAAAATAAATTCACTACAATTATTTACAAACTTTTGTTATTAACTGTTCAGTTTTCCGCACTTCATTGTCCAAATCTGCCATGTCAAAACCACAAAACAAAATTGTTTATAATTGTCTTTTATTGTTTTATAGCCTACCCTCCATCGTCATAGATTAATCTTGGTTTTATATAACACTGTTCAATTTTATTACCCCACAAATTACTGTTTTGTGTGTTGTAACCATAAAAACCAAATTCATTCATTTTACCAAAATAATCATACAACAAGTCAACGTTAAGTACATCTGTTAAGTCTCCATCAGTAATTATATTAATTATCGGGTTATTTACTCTTGTATTATCAATCAAATCATTATTATCTAGACACACTTCTAACCTTATTTTCCACTCGTCATACTTTCTCTTTAATTCATACAATTCTGTTTCTTTATTAACATACAATTCTCTACTTAAATCTCTCTCATTATAACACCATATCACACTCTCAAAATTATTCCAGACAGAGGGTACAAAATTATACAACAAAAATAAACACTTCACTTCATCTACCAATACGGGACTCTTGCCCTTCTTAAACAATACTTGTGAACACATTAAATCATCATCATAAATAATAAGGGGAAAATTTACCCTCTGTCCCCACTCTACCACTATACTATCTTTCCACTCTCTTTCTCACTCATAAACACTCATTAACATTTCATTATCACATTCTACAAACTCATCAGTACTCTCAGATACTACATCTTCGACTATATCACTATTCTCAATATTACATTCATTATTTTCGACATTATCATCATCATTTGTTAACTCTTTATCTAGTATCATATTTTTACACTTGTCACTCCAATTTTCATTTGTTTTATTTTTCTCTGTACTCTTCACATCTACCATTCGCTCAACACTCTGTTCTAATTTATTCAGACTAGTTTTTACTATTTCATTATTATTTTCAAAACATTTATTGATCTCACTAATATGGTTTTTTAACTCACTGAAATTGCTTTCGCACTTTATTTTCTGTTCGTGTATTTCGCTTTTCAACTCATGGAATTTAACATTCAACATTGCATTCATGCCACACAAATATCTCATTACATCACTATTATCAGATTGATTATTTTTGTTAGTCGATATTGGGGTTGTTTGAATCCCCGAATCATCTGTACTACCTACTTCATTCATACTACTTGTATCCAGAGTTTTGTCGTCTTGACCTACATTCGGCGTTGAATGTACTTCAAGACTGCTCATAACCGCTGATTCATCAAATTCAGTTACTTCGCTTGTAACCGTTAAGTCGGACAAAACGACTTCATTCTCTGTATTTTCCATTTTTGTAATTTTACTTTCTCTTTTTTATAACTTTATTATTGGTTGTTATATACTTATTTATTATCTGAATCAACTCTCATGTCTTAACTCTTTGACTATATTTTGCATTACGTATTTTCACTCAGCCTCTAAATTACGCTTGTATCGTATTTGTAGGTATGGAATTTCATTAATTTATTAAATTCGTTCCAGTTCGCGGCGCCATTGAACTGTTATTAATTAATTACATAATAAAATACAAAATAAAATTGAAGAAACTTCCACTTACCGTCAATCAGTATCCTCGGATCCAGGGTTGCATCATACGAACGTTAGGATACAGGCGTAATTTTTAAGGTTGTGTGAATGATTTACACAACACATTTTTTATGAAGAGAATTAACATTTTAATTTAGTTTTGAATCATTTAAATTTTTTACAAACTTTACTATATCTGAAATATTTTCGTAAGCATTGATCCTTTGCTTGGGTTACATGATTATCACTCTTATTCTATCTTATACTACAGCTTACCTTATTTTATATATACACACACAAGACTGCCCAGCCTGCAATTTTGCACGCACACAAACACACACAAAATTATACAACCCTTAACATTTTTTAATAATATCCCTCCCTGTCGACAACGTGGTTCTCCCGTGCACTCCTCATTCCTTTATATTTCTTTTTTAGTGTCCGAAAAATTTATATATAAATATGTTCTGCTCCGTTAATCGACCGCGGTCACATAAATTTTTACTGTTGTTTCACTTTATTACCGGTAAAATATGAATTTTTGTAAAGAGCCTAACTTGGCTCTGTGTCGGCCGACACGAACAGAAAAAGACTGGAATGGCGTCTCTTGCGAGCGGTAGGAAGTTCATGACCACTGCCAACGGATTTTGTCGCCGTTCACAGTTGAGTTGTTGTAGTTTACCGACTCTATTCATGATACATAGTGGTTGTATCAGTAATGGGTGTCGACGATATGTAGGCACTGCTGGCTTGATGTCACCAAAAGGGGCGGTGCCTAATTTGCGTATCCTGCAGGTCGGATGATAGATCTCACAAATTGTTCGTTTCTGCGCCATTTTTTACAGCGTCGGTTGATTTGCCTTGCGTACCTCCCGCGCGCAGACCGGAGTCACTGCGCACAGGCACATGACCACACATACGCAGAGTTCGTGGAAATAGAGGGTGGCTGCATACCTCAACTGACTTCGCAACGGAATATTGCGTCTTGCCTTTGTTCTAAAAACTGTTTCAGTCAACACGTGGTCTGTTACAATAGAATTAAAACTTGCACAATATTTTTTATGAAACCCCGAAAACTGAAATAAAATAAAATACAAATACCCCACAAATGCAATAAATAAAATTACCCAATTTTGACACGTTACAATGTAAGGTAAGTTCCATCTTTTAACTTGCATTTATTGATTAAAATACATTTTTAAATATGTGTAATTGTATGTATAAATATATCATTTAATGTAGAATTGATGTTGTGCTCAAATCTTTTGTTAAAATAGATGCACATGGATAACCTCACTTTCTGTTCTTTGTACCTAATTGGGGCAAAGTGAGCCACAGGTAGTTCACTTTACCCCGGACAAATTATATAGGTGGTTTACTTTGCCCCACTTATTTGTATGTTACTTTTATTATTTTTCTTATACCTTTGTATTTCTTTTTTGTTTCAGAGGTCGAATATGGTTCGTAATTATAAAAGAACTTCCACACAACAATCATGGTCGTCGACTTCAATGGAAGAAGCGATAAAGGCAGTGAAGAATGGTCAGATGGGTTATCTCAAGGCTAGTAAGACATTCAATGTTCCTAAAGCAACTCTGATTCGTCGTTGTAAAGATAAGTATAAACGTTTATCTGTTAATGAAAAAGGACTGGGTAGATATTCTCCTGTTTTTAATAAGGAGCAGGAAGCAGAATTAGTCAAGTATATTTTAGATATGGAGGCTCGACTTTTTGGAGTAACTCTGTTCGAACTGCGATCCTTGGCATTTCAGCTAGCTGAAAGAAATGCCATCAGTCATCCATTTGATAAAAATAAGAAGCTTGCTGGAGAGGACTGGGCATATGGCTTCAGAAAACGCCATCGTGAAATTTCATTGAGAAAACCTGAGTCAACATCTGCGGCAAGGGCCCAGGCTTTTAATTCTCAAAATGTAAAACAATTTTTTGATCTCTTCAAAAGTATAATGTATAGTACAGAAATAAAGGCTAGTCGTATTTTTAACTGTGACGAAACAGGTTTAGGGACTGTCCCTAAAAGTAACAGCAAAATTTTAGCTAAAAAGGGACGAAAGCAGGTTGGGCGGCTGACTTCTGCTGATCGTAGCGGTACAACCACTGCAGTTATCTGTATGTCTTCCTCCGGTATTTACGTACCACCCATGGTTATTTTTGCTAGGAAAAGGATGAAGGTTGAACTTCAAGATGGTGCACCCCCTGGTACTGTTTTTGCGTGTAATGAAAGTGGTTGGATGAATATCGAAACTTTTACAAAATGGTTTGAACATTTTTTGAAACATTCAAAACCGAGTGTGGAAGACCTATTGCTTTTAATTACTGATGGTCATGCAAGCCATACCAAAAATATTGACATGGCACGAAAGAATCATGTACACATCTTGTGCTTACCTCCTCATTGTACGCATAAGATGCAGCCTATAGATATTGGATTTATGGGGCCATTAGAGCGGTACTATGATACAGGACTAGAACGTTGGCTTTACAACCACCCTGGAAGAGTGGTCACAGTGTTTCAGCTTTCAGCTATTTTTGGAGAAGCTTACTTAAAAGCAGCCACACCACTAAATGCTATAAATGCTTTTAAGAAATGTGGTATCGTGCCTTACAACCCAGACATTTTTACCGACCTAGACTTTGGACCATCGCTTGTTACAGAACAAGATTTTGAAAACAGTCAAAAACAAGACAAAGAACAAGTTAACAGCCAGTCTAATTGTAGCACTAATCTAACTTCCACTCCATCCACATCTGTCATTTCAGCCATGCCCTTGTCATCCTCAATTTCTGATCCATCATCGTCCAGTCTGGCTCACGTTTCATCATCAGCTCCAGTGCATATCTCTTCCACATCTTCATCTGCTCTGACTTCTACATCAAAATCCTCTGCTTGTACTTTTGGTCACATTCCTTCCTCTTCCAAGTTTTTTCTTCCTCCTGCACCTACCTCAAATCACAATGCTGAAGCAAGCATCTTGTCCTGCCAGTCCTTCTGTGTGAGTCCACATGATATACGTCCACTGCCAAGATCTGACAAACGAGTGAAGAGAGAAAACAGAAAGAAGGGTAAAACAGCTATATTAACAGCAAGTCCCTGCAAAAAAGAGCTAGAATCCGAATTGAAGGAAAAAGAAGACAAAGAAGCATGAAAACGAGAAAGAGCCAGAAAAAGACTTGCAATGGATGAAGTTCCTAAAAAAAAGACTAAAACTTTGAGGAAAAAGAAGGATGCAATAATTGAACCAGTTTATTCAGGCCTAAAGGAAACAAGCCAGGAAGAAAATGACTGTGAATGTTTTTATTGTAACGAATTATATTCAAATTCTGCAGCCGAAGAAGGATGGGTATGCTGTGCTAGTTGCCTTCAATGGGCACATGAGGCATGTGCTGGTATAGAACCAGATGATGCAGATGAGTTCATCTGTGAAATATGCAAAGATGTAATATAACATCTACAAATATTTTTTTATATTTTATTTTATGGACAATAATTGAAAACTTTTAACTTACGGTAGTGACTTTTTACTTTAATATATTATTATTAAACCTTTTTACTTTTTATTTTTAATTATATTTAAGAAAATGTATTATCAATGTTCTCTTTTTACTTTTTGAAAAATTAAATAGTACTCATGTTTTACTAAGTAAATAAATTTTTTTCTACTATTGAAGTAAAAATTATTAAGGTGGTCTACTTTACCCCACCACACCGGGGCAAAGTGAACTTTGGTAGACCTAAGCAAAAACTGATTTGTCAAAATTCCTGATGAAGAAAAAAAAAGAATAATAATAGTCATAGGTACCTAAGGACCTACATTAAGAGTTACCACTATAAACATAAAGCATTACATCACTATTAACATTTTATGGCACTTGATTTCTTAAATAGTTCACTTTGCCCCAACCTCCCCTACATCCGAGTAGTCGGGTTCCGGGAGCGCGGTAAGGGGGGAACCAACCAAAAAATGCGCTGGAGTCAAAGGCTCGGGATCCCCGGCATCATTTAACATAGTGAACAAGGGACGCGAATTCAAACAAGCTTCAACTTGAGCCAAAACGTGGAAAACTCTTCGAAGTTGAGGAGCGTACTGCCTATAATGCGCTGCAAGTGGAACTTAACGCTTTTGACACCGCTCTCCCACAAACCGCCGAAGTGAGGCGCTGACGGAGGTATGAAAGACCACTTAATCCCACGTGGACTGGCGAAGTCTTGAGCGGATTTTTGGAATTCGTCCTGCTGAAAGAGTTTGTACAGATCGTGTAATATAGTGCCAGCACGACGGAAATTGGTACCGTTATCGGAAAATATTTGCGCGGGGATGCCCCTGCGGGATATGAAGCGTTTCAAGGCAGCCAGAAAGGCGTCTGCAGACAAATCTGAAACCAATTCAAGGTGAATTGCCTTAGTGGACATGCAAATGAAAAGAGAAATATAAGCCTTTGTAAAAGATTTGGACCGCTGCCCGCCCTGACGTAGAAACATAGGACCGGCGTAGTCGACGGCGCATTGTGAAAATGGCTTGGAGGAAGTGATTCTGGGAGCAGGTAATTGACCTAAAAGTTGGCTTGAACCAGTTGCGCGAAATCGATAACAAGTGATACATTTGTGAATCACTGAGCGTATGTACGATTTGTCATTGATAATCCAATATCTTTGGTGCAGAGAACACTGCGTTAGTTGTACTCCAGCGTGGAGTAGTCGAATATGCTCATATTCAATAATTAGTCTAGTAAGGTGAGCCTGAGGGTGAAGTATGATTTGGTGCTTATTATTGTAGTTTAGCTGAGACTGTTGAAGGCGTTCGCCTACACGTAGTATACCAGCGTTGTCTATAAATGGATTGAGCGAGAAGGTTTTACTATTAGTAGGTACAGGGCGTTGTGCCTGGAGTTCTTTAATTTCGATATTGAAATGCGAAAACTGGGCTTGGCGTATAAAAACCAAAAGCGCGCTGTGTAGCTCTTGCGCAGTCAAAAAGGAAGTGTTTCTGTTAGAAGTGGGAGACTTAGCGTTCCGAATGAAACGCAGGCAGTAAGCAAAGACGCGCGCAGAAGTCTAGAGAGAGAAGAGTAATCTTCAACGTAGCTTGAAGAGAACGAAGCAGTAGCCAGAGCGAGTAGAGCCTGTTTATGTTCTTCCTTGTCCAAATCCGGATGAGCGCAGGAGGAATTGGAATCAAAAGGACGGATGGGCCACGCCGAAGGCTCCTTCAACAACCAGTAAGGACCATGCCACCATTGCTGGTGGCCGTGTAACAAACGGGGTAAACAGCCGCGGGATTATCATGCGACGCGACATGATACCAATTGCCCTTAATAGTGAGCTGCTGAATCTCCGAAACGCGGTTGGCTACAAATACCTTCCACCTCGACGACTGTTGGTGAATCCAGTGTAGGGCAATCGTGGAATCAGAATAAAAATACAGCTCGCTGAAATTGTAGGTCACAGCGTGGACAACCTTATAAACCAACTGCGCTAATAATAAACAGGCGCAAAGTTCAAGGCGAGGTAAAGATATCTGCTTTAAAGGGGCGACTCTTGATTTAGAACACAATAAGTGAGACGAAATACTGTTGTCGGAATATACCGTACGCACATAAATACAGCATGCGTAACCTTTTACTGACGCGTCGGCAAACCCGTGTAATTGAAATGAAATGATTGACGAATTACATGAATCCTTTATAGCTCTCGGGATCCTAAAATGAGTGTCTGAAATTAATTGAGCGTAAAGCTAGCCCATTTAATTGATAATGAGTCAGAAAGCGGGTCGTCCCAGTTTGTACCCGAAGACCAAAGCGTTTGCATAAAGTGCTTGCACCAAAACGTAATAGGCCCAATCAGACCCAATGGGTCGTAGATTCCAGCGATGACCGATAATACCTTTCTTTTGTTGAATACATCAATTTTAAAATTTCTTTGGATATTGTATACGAAGCTGTCAGCATGAACGTCCCACTGAATGCCTAAAGTGCGGACGGTTTGGTCCTTGTTGAAGTCCAGGGACGAGTTAGTATATGAGGATGTTATATTCCGGTCATTAGAAGACCATTTGTGAAGAGTGAAGCCGTAGCGGCTTAACAACTCAGAAATGTCAGTGTTCAGTTGGGTTAGGACGTGTGAGCTATCGGAACCGGTAAGGAGATCGTCGACGTAAAAATCGTTAGCAATGACCGAGCAGGCCAGGGGATACTGAGTACTATTTTCCTGGGAGATTTGTTTTAAACATCTAGTGGCCAAAAATGATGCGCTGGCAGTCCCGTATGTGACTGTTCTCAGAGCATAGTGTTTGAGTTCCTTGTGGGGAGCGTCACGCCAAACTATTCTTTGTAAGTTAGAATCACTCGGGGATACCAAAATTTGGCGATACATTTTCTCGATATCAGCAATGAAAGCGTAACGATGGGTTCTAAATCTGGCCATAATGGCGAAAAGATCCTGCTGGACCATAGGGCCAACCATAAGGGTGTCGTTTAACGACAAATCGTTGGACGTTTTGGCCGAACCGTCAAAAACAACGCGAAGCTTGGTGGTTGTGCTAGTAGTCTTAACGACAGCATGGTGAGGTAAATAAAAAATGTTTGACTTGTTAATTGATAAATCATATGAATCAAGCGGAGACATATGGCCAAGATTTAAATATTCTTGCATAAAACTAGTATACTCTTTGTGCAAAGACTGGTTTTGCCTAAACTTGAGTTCAAGGGTTTGAAACCTGCGAACCGCTCCGGGAAGAGAATCGCCGAGGCACTCTGTACTGCGGGCCAGCGACACAACAAACCTACCACTATCGTTACGATAGGTGTTTGCAAGGAAATGATTTTCACACTCCGTGTCCTGAGCTGAGGGAGTACGGCACGAAACATCCTCCAACTGCCAGAAGGTTTTCAATTGCGACGAGGTAGCATTATTGTCGTCACGTGCTATGAACGAAGAGACCGGCTTAGTCATGTCTACGTTGAAGGGTAAATTCCTGGCGAGTATAAACCCTAACTTTGTTTCCTGTATTATCGGAAAGTGCGGACTGCGAACAAATTTAGTCGGCTCAATCAACTGCAAAAAATACTGTGCCCGAGTAATATGTCAATTTGTGACGAATGATTAAGTTGCGGGTCAGCTAAAAATATCCCCTTTGGAATTTTCAACGATGCCATGTCAAAGGATTCTGTTGGGAGGTTATTTGTGATTCTGGGCAGAACAGCGCAGTGGACATTTAAAGTGAAATCCTTATAGCGTGTGTTTAGGCGCACCCGTGTGCTAAAATTGGCCTGACATAGTGAGTTATTTATGCCCGTGATAGGCAGCTCGGATTTGTTTAGTTTTAAGCCCATGCGGCGGGCGAAACCCATTGTACAAAAATTAGCTTGCGACCCTGAATCCAGCAGGATTCTTACCGGGCGCTTGTTACCGGCATGATCGATTGTGATGCATACAGCGGTGGACAATAAAATTGATTTGTTAGTTTGTAGCTTCAAGGAACATTGCTTATTGCTCCTGTTGGTCGAGTTATTTATTGAAGCGTGGATCATGGTGTGGTGCCTTTTCGAGCATGCCTTGCAGGAAAATTTAGAAGGGCAACGCGAGCTTTCATGGCCCGAACGTGTGCAATTCAGGCAGAGTTTGTTACTTATTAAAACCTCTCTACGTTGCGTAGGTTGTAAAGCTATGAATTGTGGGCATTCGAGCAATTTATGATTACCACGACACAGCTGACAAAATTTATTGTTTGTTTGAGTGTGTATGAGTGACCCAGTGAACTCCGCGCGTTTAGCCGATTCGCGATAAGAAGTCTTATCGCTAACTTGTCTGCCGCCAGACGAACCAGTCGGAGCATTTACGTTTTGCAACAGCTGACGTCTTGCATTTAGAAATCTAATAAAATTATCGTAAATCGGAAGCTGTTTTTCACCTAAAGTTTCCTTCCACAATCTGCACGTACGCTCGTCAAGCTTTTGGGCGAAAAAATGCACAAAAATAAGTTCAAATGTGTTTACTGATAGGTTCAATGAGTTCAGCGCATTTATATTAGCGGTGAGCTCATCTATAAATTTAGAAATGCTGAGCATGGACTCCTGCTGCATGTGCCTCATGCCCAAGACATTAGCCGCATGATACGTCGTAACAATCAATTTACTGTCATACCGGGCCTTTAACAAGTCAATGGCCACCGTGTAATTTTCGTGCGTGATAGGGAGCGATTTTATGACATTCAGCGCCTCATCCCTTAATGATAAGTGCAAGTAATGAAGTTTTTGGATGCCAGTCAGGTCCGTTCGGACATGAACTAACTCCAAAAACATATTGTAAATATGTTGCCATTCAATTATGTCACCTGCGAAACAGGGTAGCTTAATCGGTTGCAACTGAATGGGAGGCGTGCTGAATGTGACTACTTCGGATTGACTTGCTCCCTTCCTGCTCATCTCCTCGGCATGGTCTATTAAATTTTGCAGCTTGCATTCTATGCTGCATAAATCATCTTCGGTCTGAACCCTATCGCTCGCGGATGTAAAGTCAGAGTCCTCAGACTCAATTTGTGTTTGAATTTCATCATATTTGGCTGATAGCTCCATAAGGTGGCGAAGCTTTATTTTTAGTGCATGATGGTCATGCGTATCGTGATCGAAATTGTCTGCGTATGTGTTTATGCGAGATATAGAGGCCTTGATCGTGCCACATTTCTTGATCAGCGCCTTCATATCCGTCATGATTGGGTATGAGAGAAAATTAAATGATAATACGAAAGAAGCCAAGTGAATGCAAAGCGATGAGCAAGACCAGGCAGGAAATCCAAATTATAAAGTCACGCAACGACACGGTAACCCTTACTTAACACATCTTAAACTAGTTCTATATGGTAATAAATACTGATCTAGGCAGTACAAACAATATAGCAGTATAATCACTAATGATGTGAATGCTATTTGAAAGGTATGACTTACAATTAAAAAATGCTTGTTGAGTTCGCAAAAAAATTACAAGTTTATATTCAAATGAAACTGATTTAAAAAATTATATTATTATTTTTAATACTGCTTCCTTTACTTTAATGACATTGAAAAAAAATCGGTATGGAGAACCATACATGACTTCCATATTCTAAGATTTATTTTTAAAATCATTTTCGAAATGAAATATTACCATAGAAACTACTTCTTTCTACTTACTGCTTCAGCCTTAACCACAGTACTGTGGTCACTAACATATACCACCTCACGTTATCGCACTCGATTTTCACTGATGATGGAAGTCAATGGCATTGCCGAAACGTCTGGTTTTGTAGAAAACATTGGACTACGGCCAAATATCCCGGGAAGGAATTTTAACAAAAACTACTTCTTTGTTGCCGATAACGTTGTACACATATATATAAAAAATATGCATAAAATTAATGGCTTGTATAAGTTATGATTGATCTCCATTAAGTAGTGCTCAAGTTTCCAAAGTTTTAATATTATGATGTCCGTAATTAAAACATCAGAGCAGGTTTAGTGTGTATGAGGGTTCACCGTGGACAAAAATTTTAACATTTCCTATTGAGCGTTGCTTAGAATAAATCTGCGAATCTACAGTGTACGTTTCACAGAACAAACACGCGGAAAAGAAGGAGCGCTCCGAAGTCACTCATGGACCCTCAGCATCTTGCAGAGGGTTCATTCCCTAAAGACGAAAAGTCGGTCTATGAATCGTTCCTCTGTAAACACGTGCAGTTACACTGCCCAGCGATCCACAGGAAGCAAATCGCTATCCACGCTGGACACTTTTTCGGCTTGCAATGGTTATGTTGGTATGGGTTCGGCACTTTCCATTTAAAAACCGTGCAAATGTAAGAAAATAAACATGAATGAGGCCAGAAATAACGCGAATTGTGTGTGTGTGTGTGTGTGTGTGTGTCTTCCCTGCCTTTTTATTGCGGTAGTGATAATAATAAAATGGAAACGTAAACAGTACATAACTGAGATATGCTTGCCTGCCACGCACGATATATTTTCTCTTATACATGACTAGCAGAATACCCGTGCTTCGCTACGGAGTTTTACGTTGTACGTAATGAAAATGTTAGTTTAATTAATAAAGTTTAATTAAAGTAGGCTTCTTAAAAATAAACAGCTGTTGCCCACAACTTCGTTCGCGTGGTCTTCAATTTAATGCGATAATATATTTAGAACAGAATCTATTCTATTGGGTTGCCATAGTAACCAGATCTAATAGTTTTTTAAGACCGCAAAGGACCCCCCAGAGGATCGTATCGAAAAAAACACCTGTCCTATGTTGGTTCTCCCGTTGCGTAAAATATTTGTGCCAAGTTTGGTTGAAATCGGTCCAATGGTTTAGGTGGAGACGTGGAAGACCCCAAAGGACCCCCCAAAGGATCGTATAGAAAAAAACACTTGTCCTATGTTGGTTCTCCCTTTGCGTAAAATATTTGTGCCAAGTTTGGTTGAAATCGGTCCAGTGGTTTAGGAGGCGATGTGGAAGACCCAAAGAACCCCCAAAAGGACCCCATCGAAAAAAACACCTATCCTATGTTGGTTCTCCCGTTGCGTAAAATATTTGTGCCAAGTTTGGTTGAAATCGGTACAGTGGTTTAGGAGGAGATGTGGAAGAAACCTTCGCGGACGTGCGCAAAACAACTCACCGAAGTTTCATCGCAATCGGATGAATGGTATAGGAACGCATACGGGACAAACAAAGAAACATTCATTTTTATATATAAGATGTAAACTATACCACTTACTTGACATAAACCGTGATAGCTACGCTAATGTACAACATATATGTATTAATTATACACATAAATGTTCCTCGATAGACACTCTATCTATTGGCGAAAACTTGAATAAAATCCGTTCAGTACTTCCTGAGATTAGCGATTTCAAACACAGAGAGAAAACGGACTGACTTTACTTTATACTATGTACAGATTTACATTAAAATGAAAAAATTATAATTTTATTGCCTGGCAACAAAATTATTTTATTTTTAACAATTACCATTGTTTGAAAAAGTTTAAATGAATTTTCAAGTACTTTACTCTTGTTAAAACGTAAAAGGTTGCAGGTAAACTACCCCTTCCCCTTAACCGATCTTCACCAAAATCTAAAGGCCTTGAGTCCTCTACAATTCAGTGAAGTATGCAAGAAATTATTTGATTCTGTTTGAATATGTGGCAGTTACCGTTCGTTATAGAAAATACGCTAGATAAAAAAACGTTGCAGGTAAATTACCCCTTCCCCTTAACCGATCTTCACCAAAAACAATAGGTCTTGAGTACTCTACAAATCACGGCTGTATGCAAAAAATTATTTGATTCTGTTTGAATTTGCGGCTGTTATCGTTTGCCATAGAAAATACCCTTGATAAAAAAACGCTGCAGGTAAACTATCCCTTTCCCTTAACCGATCTTCACCAAAAACAATAGGTCTTGAGAACTCTGCAATTTAGGGCTGTATGCAAATAATCTTTTGATTCTGTTTGAATTTGCGGCCGTTATCGTTTGCCATAGAAAATATCCTTGTTAAAACATAAAACGTTGCCGGTAAACTACCCCTTTCCCTTAACCGATCTTCACCAAAAACCATAGGTCTTGAGAACTCTACAATTCATGGCTGTATACGAAACATTATTTAATTCTGTTTGAATTTGCGGGTGTTATCGTTTGCAAAAAAAAAATTCCCTTGATAAAAAAAACCGTTGCAGGTAAACTACCCCTTCCCCTCAACCGATCTTCACCAAAAACAATAGGTCGTGAGTACTCTACAAATCAGGGCTGTATGTAAAAAATTATTTGATTCTGTTTCAATTTGCGGCAGTTATCGTTTGCCATAGAAAAAAAATCTACACACAGACACACACACAGACACTTTTCGGAAAACGACTTTTTTTCATGTTTTGAGTGTAGTAGAATCAGAATCTGCAATAATCTCGAACACGATTTTTTTTGCCATCACCATACTTCCATTCCTTAAGGAATATGGAAGTAATATGCAAATCATGCAAATTGAAAACTAATATGACATGGTACTTATCGGCATGTTCTAGAAGGCATCAAAGCTTGTCGAAACCTTGGTAGTCCTGTCAGGTACCCATGAATTGATGATGCAGACACGGTCGCTGCCTGTCAGGTGATGTCCGATGCGGTCGAATCCTGTCTAGATAGGCTGCTCTGGATTTTCCCACATGCTGAATGCCACGTGCTGATGGTGCTCAACTGCTGTAAAGAAGCTTCAAATGCTCCGGTTGGCGAAATATGACGTCCCCAAAGTCGTGCAATACGAGCTCCAATTGTAGTGATAATTAAGGAGTTGCTGAATTAAATCATGAAGAAAAAATGCTGATAGGCCTGCTTAATAAACTGATCCATGAAACGAATTGTCCATGAAATGAGTCACATCCGTGAAACATTGTGTGTGGATTGTACATCCATAAAATGAATCATATCCGCGGCCCGGAGGACCATATGTTGCCGCTGTGGACGAAAATGCTGTCGCAGGACAAAAGTGCGGCCGCTTGCGGGCCGAAAATGTTGTCGCTTGTGGACAAAGAATGGCGGTCGCTTGTGGACCAAAAATGTTGCCCGTAAGGCTAAAATAATATCCGGGTTCGGAGGACCATATGATGAATGCTTAACGCTCTCGAAAATTTCTAGAGTTGGTGTTGCAATCTAAGGGTTGCTGGTATAGGAGTCAGAATGTGTTTGAATGAATAAGTGGACTGTATGAAATCTGAGTTAAGTAGCATTTATTGAGACATTATAAAGAAGCGCAGGCCCAAGCAATTACGTGTGGCGATACATCGCCGAGATACAATTACGTGTGGTGTAGACTGCCAAAATACATAATGTATAGAAGCGAGAATAAACTGTATGAGAAGTTACATAATAAAATTTTACATTGCCGCGGCTAGCAAAAATGGAAGAGTGTAGTGTACGGATGAAGAGCTGAGTCTTAACTAACTAACGCAGCAGCGAGCCAGCGCGAGCTGCACTGCAACGAATGACGTAAGTGCGTGGGCTGATTGCGCGTGAGCAAGTAAGCAGATATAATGTATTAACACGCACCTTCAATTTTTATAGTTAAACAGTTCGTAATTAACAACACTGTCTTTTACAACAAATCAAATGAAAATTGTTCACACGCAATAAAATGTCCACCAAAATTAAACACAATTGTATTACAATTATACCGTCTGATTATAAAACACCACTCTTAACTAATAACCACTTGAACGTGCTCAGTAATATCACTACTATAACTCTCGAACCGCACGGTCAATAATTCGCACTAATACTGAAACTTAAGGCCGCTGCCGCCCAGTGGCGAAGCTATTGAGAGGCTTTTGAGACTTAGCCTATCCAAAAAATAAACGAAAAAATGAATACATGAAAAGTTAACGTTTCAGGATTATCGTATTTTATAAGTTCATAACAATTGGTTTACAAAACGCACTCTAAGAGCGCGGTACGAATGGAACTGCCGCCAGGCTATGTGAGGCTTTCTGGCAAAGCCTCTCTCCCGCCACCATTTATGATGTGCGACGGGCGTTATGTGTGTGTGTGCGGGAGGGGGAGAAAGCTGTTGCGTTGCGGGCCAAGAGGCTAGTCTCCATCTCGGGCAGTGAGCGTGAACGGGTATATCTTCCGTACTTAGTGCAATTAATTATTCACTCTACCAATTCATTTACGTTTAATTTAATTAATTTAGGCCTACGTTCGTTAGTGTTCGTTTCATGTTTTGACTTGTGTGTTAGTGTTAGATAGTTTTTTGTGTACAATGGGTGATACTGAGAGAAGATTAACGTCATTATTTAGTGAATTAAACGTGAAACCGTTTTCAAGTTGGAGTTATGAAACAAAGTGTGCCTACAAAGATAGGAGATTGACATCACATTTAGATATTAAAATAGCGGATAGCAAACAAAATAGAAAGTTTCAATTCTCTTGGTACAAGAAATATCCTTGGCTAACAGGGTGCTCTGAGAAAAATAAATTATGCTGTTATACCTGTATTCTGAGTGGGGGTGAAAAAGAATGGTCATCAGCTTCTTATGGTGTCTGTGTAACAAAACTTTTGACAGAAAGGCTGAAAAACATCAATGTTCAAGAAGGCATCTTCAGAATGAAGAGACATTTTTATTGTTAGGTCGTGGAAGAATTGAACATTCCATTTCTGAAGGCGCTAAGCTTCAAGCCATGAAACACAATAAAATTGTGAAGCAAAACAGATTTGTAATTGAGAGACTTATGGATGTTGTGTGCTTCTTAGGTAAACAAAAGTTTGCTTTTAGAGGGCATTTTGAAGATGAAAGTTCTGACAGCAAAGGTAATTATCTTGAATTATTGGAACTTCTCTCCAGATGAGAACAGTGTTTACGTGATCATTTGCAGTGCACTTCCAGTTTTAAAGGTACATCAAGTACAATTCAAAATGAGCTGATTGAATCAGTAACTGACGTAATTAATGAACGCATTAAAGAAGAATTACATTCCTGCTAGTTTGTTAATATGCAAGCAGATGAAACCCTTGATGTTTCTTGTACAACTCAAATGAGCATCATTCTTAGATTCTGTACACAAGATGGGCCTAAAGAAAGGTTTATTGGTTTCTATGATGTTTCAAAAGACAAAACAGCTGTAGGGTTATCAGAAGTTATTATCCATGAACTTAATGCTCGGAAAATTACTGACAAAATAGTTAGTCAAACCTATGATGGGGCCTCTGTAATGGCAGGAGATCGAGGAGGCGTCCAACAGTTTGTGAAACAGGTCTGTCCACGAGCTACATTTTTACATTGTTATGCTCATACATTAAATCTTGTGTTACTATATTGTTCAAAATCAATCAAACAAGTTAGACTTTTCGTTTATAATCTTGCAGCTTTCCATACATTTTTCAGTAAATCCTCAAAAAGAACACAGCTTTTAGAAAATAAAGGATTTAGATTACCACAAACATGTACCACCCACTGGAATTTCAATTCCCGAGCAGTGCATACAAATTATGCAAAATACAATAAGCTGAAAGATGTTTTCCACACAATTACAGATAGCATTGAAGAATGGGATGCAGAGTCATTCAACTGTGCTTCTGGCCTGCTTAATATCTTGAACAAAACACAATTCACTTACCTGCTTTGCTTATACAAACAAATTTTTGTATATATAGACCACCTTTTTGCACTCCTTCAAAACAAAGTAACATCAGACATAAATATGTGTAATACTGAAATCCAGGAGACCATTGGAGTAATAAAGAATATGAGATCAGAAAATACTGTGAAATCATGTGTTGAAAACTCTAAGATATGCAACGATTTAAGTATAAGTGAACAAGAATTCGGGTCCTTCAAACTTTTAACCTACAAAATTTTGGACACACTGACTGTACAAATGGAAACGCGTTTTGGAGATATTGAAAAGATCAGATTTGTAGAATTGCTGGATCAAAATAGCTTTGGGGGATATAAACTAGATTTTCCTGCAATGAAATTAAACAACCTTCTGTCCACGTATATATTTTTCAACAAAAAACGATTCGAAAATGAATTAAAGAATATTTATGTAGATGAAGAAAAAACGTTTACCCCCTGTAGACCTTCTGAAATTCATAACTAGCAATGGTCTTCAAACCATCTATAAAGAAGTGACGCGACTTATCAAGTTGGTCTTGACATTTCCTGTTACTATGGCTTCCTCTGAAGGAAGTATGAGCACATTAAAAATGATAAAAAATTGCCTCCAAAATTCAATGACAAATGAACGATTACGTTCTCTCTAAATAACTTTCTATGGGTCAGAGTTTCAAGGAACGTGTAATTGATATATTCACAACAAAGAAGAATCGACGTGTGGACCTATTGTATAAAAAAATATAAGGTAAGGAAGCATATTTATATTTTATCAGCCTACCCAGTACTACTTACACATTAGCTTCGCCACTGCTGCTGCCATGTATTTATAGCCACCGAAAATCTAGACGATTCCTATTTGCGTCTTAGCATCTGTATGAACTACGTAATTAACTGTGGCCTTGACACCGTCCGCGCAGCTGGCGCCTTCGAGAAACCTCTCAAATATTGTAGCATAACAGAATTTTCATCCTGAATATAACTTAATACAACCTTGAAAAGGAAGGGAAGAAACAATCTGTAGTGATGTGCCGTACTGGGTTCGGCAGCGTATTATAAGAATTTTAAAAACGAGCGCCGCTGACGTCACGCACGGCCACACGGCTACGGTAGTTTGTTGTTGGCACACAAATGTTGTGCAGCTACGCAATACAGCTGGCAGCGCCAATGTTTCTGTACATTCCTGCATCCAGAAGTTTACTTGGGTAGACCGACACATTGAATCGGTCTCATTTCTGTTCGATCCTCCAACCTGGTCATCTGCTCTCGACTGGCGGTAAACTTCTGTTCTGGACTTCCTCGGCTATCGCTATGGTTGGCTAAATAAAGTATAGCTCCAGGTATGTACAAGTTAGCGGGTTCTGAAAATATTCTAACCCCAAATATATTTTTGTGTTTCAGCGTCTATTATAATCTATACTTGTGTGTGTGTGTGTGTAGAGCAGTTTTCAATGTGTGCGTTAACGCAATTACCAAATTAAATTAATATGAATGTAAATGTTGTGGGCCAAATTGACTTCAATAAAGCAAATGCTAATGCATCTCGCACTCAGCTGTGTTTGGTGTTATTAACAATTATGAAATACGCAGTAATTAATTGTCATATTTCAACGAAATACTTAAAAGGTAGTTGGTACATAAGTGAAATAAGTCACAGCTGAGCAGCTTAATACTGTTTAATATGAATTAGTGGCGATGTGTGTGTGCTGTTGATGTGTAAAGTTAGTGTTGGAAGTTAATGTGGACGGCCTATGTGGCGTATTTTCTTTATGACACCCTCTACAACCTATTGGATGTCCAGGTGCTCGAACAAGGGCGAGATGGGTGTCGGGTGGACGTACATCTGTCCACCCTAATGGCAGAGACGATCTTATAGCCACGATGCCGTCAGTCGAGGACAACTTAGGACTCTTCCAACGCTAAGCTGCACCCGGGACTTGTGACACGACTGTGACATCACTGATCTGCGCCTATACGGACTAAGTATACCGGACAATCCAGGTGGGAAAATTCTGATTATCTATTTCTCTCTCTCTCTCTACAACATGGTGAATGCACAGAAGCCGCCAGAAGCTCACTCGTGAAGTTCTGAACGTTATACTCTAGCACAAACTGTCATGTTCAATTATGTTATTGCATGTGTGAACATTACCGCAGTACACCTAATGAAGTATCTTATAACTGTATAATGTGTAAGAAATTACACACATACACACACATCCGCAGTTTGCTGTAAGATCTAACTTTTCATCTAATTAAGACCATTAGGGAGTTAATTATCTTGTGCTATCATGTCATCTGGTCATGGCTGAGTTTTAATAACGTAACGGGGGCTGTCTGATGCTTTAGATGAGAAACTATTTTCTTTCACACACATACTTAGCGCTTAATGATTAAAGTCAGGGTCGTTTAGCTGGTTGAGTTTCGGGGCGGTCACTTACATTCTCTGGTGTGAACTACCAAGGCAAATCTATGCTTAGGAGCTGAGATATTCAGTTTACGCTGTCATTTATATTTGTACATATCTATACATATTAGGGTGCATTCATTTACTGTAGTTGGAATGGGTTTATGAGGAGGTTAGTGTTGAAATGAGGGATGTTTTGTTATTCATGTCGTATATGTGTTTGTGTGTGTAATTTTACTATATTTTGCTGGGGGAATATGTAACGGATTTAAAAAGGAGAAAAACCATAAATGTGCTTACTGAGACAACAGGCTAGCCTATTTGATACTATACAACACTTATGGATCAGTATTGCTTTTATGAATGAGATTATTACTAACTTTGACTCATACATAATCAGGCAGAAATTTTGCAATTAGGTTAATCAAATTCACTTACTTTGTGACATCATGAATTAATTGATATACATATATATATAATTCTGCCTTTAATGGTGTGCTCACACAATCAAGAACTTGTCATTTATGTAACATCTTGCAGGTTGAATAAAGCACACGCTTGTTGGTTAAAAGAGTTTTTCATTTGCAAGTCCTGTCATTCACCTGGGGGGACATGTCTGTAATTGTATTTGGGCCTTGCACACTTTTGCTTCCTCTAGGTTTTTTTCACCTAGTACTAAATATGATGTCTCTCCCCTTTTACAAAAAAAAAATAAATAAATAAAATTAAATAAAACAAAAATTCAAAAAAAAAATTACAAAAACTTAGAAAAATAAAAGGGGGGTTTCAAATGTTAGATCAGAGCGTGGTTATGATTCTAGGTAGGTAGTATTTCTGCCTTATTTTTCTTTTCTTTGGAACTTGAGAAATTTTAGAATCTGGGGACTTACAGTTATTTCCTTAAATGAAACTTGGTGTGGCTACAGACATGTCAGCTGGTGTTAGGACTTGCAAATTATTTCAAATTATTTTTAATTAGAATCCAAGTGTTGCAAGAAAACTTAATGGTAGTATAACGAATTAATAGAAAGAATAACAAAAAAAAAAAAAATAGCACATTTTATAAAATGAAGCCCTTCTTCATTTTAAAAATGATGAAGTTTAAAATAATTTAATATGTGTTAGTGTTTAAGTGATTATTTTGTGATGTTGAGTGTGAGATGAATTTTGAAAAAGGGGTTATAGGAATGTGATTGATTTTTTTTATGAATGTGTGCTGGTTGATTTCACTTGCACATACCCTGGAGCTCAACCAGATTCTGGACGTGATGAGGGCCGTCAGTACTTGTCGATTTTGATTGTGATTTGTCTCCTGGATTAGACTACGTGTTTTCTAGCACCCCGTTATATGGTAATTGTTTATTGAGGGCGTTGCGTTGCAGTACCATGTATTTTGAATGCGGTTATGGTCCGACCAAGGGCATGGATGTGATAGTTTATATTTTCGATTATATCGAATTTTATGTGTACTTGGTGGATGGTATGTAGTGAGTTAGTTTGGTTGTTTTGTGTCGTGTTCTCTTCTGGGCATTTTGTATGGCTGTTTCTCTGCTTTTATGACACCCATCTCGTCGTATCGCTAGAGCATTCTGGAGCCGCTTGTATGATCAAGTTTTTCCTGTCGTTCTCTTTAATTATTGCTTTTACGTGGTGTGTGTGTGGATTGCGCGGTCATGTCCATTTCTGTGAATGTGGACTTGTTTGTCAAAGATGAGCTCGAGTGGGAGGTCCGGTTCCGGGGACGGAAGCCGCAGGAGACTGTTGTTTCATTAAGGAAGCAACTCCGTGAGGCTCTTGCCTCCGGTGAGGCACCGAGTGGGAGAGTATTACTTACGGATGTCACAGCCGAGGTGGAGCTGTGCTCGGAAAAATTTTTAGAACTGCGCGATTTGGCCGAAGGCCTGCAGTCGGCGGCACCCACCTCTACGGCTAGACAGAGGGTACGCCAACGTTTACAACATGTTCTATGCCGTTTACAGAATGCTGAATCACAGGCTACCACCTCGGAATTAGAGAAAAATGTTGTCACTCTTAGGGAGCAAGTGGCGATGGCATTGCGGGAGTTTTCTCTCGGCCAGCGTCGCCACGTGGATGCGAATTCCGGTTCTTCTTCATCTTCTGTTGAGACGGCAGCCAGGGTGGAACCCCCTGCCCATGTTCCTGCCTTTTCGGATATGGCTACAGCGAGCTATCACAAGCTCCCTAACCCACTGTCAGATGTCATTCAGCGTCTCCCAGTTGTCGATGGTCTGGATCCCGAGGCGCTTTTGAGATTCTTGCGCATATTTTTTCAGTTGGCCGATTCCCTGGGCTGTCGGAGCGGACTTTGCTTGAGCTCATTTACCCGTACTGTCGGGGATCTATGGCTGAGCGCGTGACAAGTACCCTTAGGGATGGCGGTGGCATTGACCATTTCCATCGGGAAGTCCTGGACGCTTTCGTACCGGGAAGGTTACACGACCGGTTAAGACATAAACATTTTTATAGAGTTCAAGCAAGCGGAGAGTCCCTTGCTCATTTCATTTCCAGTGTTAAGGACGCGGCCCGGATCCTGAGGCTGGGGTTGTCTGAGTCTGAAGTTATTCACACTATTTTGGAGGGCGTGACGCCGGAGGAATGGTCACGTTTGACATTCGCTGTCCGTCCCCAAAGTTTTATTGATTTGGACCGGCTGTGCGCCGAGTCAACCACTATACGGGGTAATGACGATATTAGAGCCCACGAGGCTAGGAGGCGTTCAGATCGCCCTGATTTAGAGCGACGAGTCGGGCAGCCCGGGTCTTGGGGTCCTCGGCCTGCGCCGGTTCAGAGCTGTGAGGTACGAGAATTATTCTGTTCTAGGTGTCATAGATCCGGTCACGTTGCGCGCTATTGTCACCATGCTAGACGGCGTCAAGGGACTTCCCGAAATGGTAACCTTCCAAAAAACGTAAGCTCTCGGGGAAGATAAGTAGGGAGTGGTCTTCCCCGTTAGGCCGTTCGGTTCCGGTTTCACTTAACCCCAGGCGGGTAGTAAATCCCGGATCATCTGGCTCCAAGGTCCTGCGAACTGTCCCCAACTACAGTTCAGTATGCCCCTTCCTGTCGATCGAGTTGAAAAAGGGTCAGCTCAGAGATTTGGTTGACTCTGGATCAGCCCGATCCATAATTTCATCTAGAGTATGCGAGGACCTTGAACAACAGGGCTTACTATTAGGGTCGGATCGGTCTTCCGTGGTATGCTGGACTGCATCGCGGGAAATTCTGCCCATCTCCCGGGTGGTTTCCCTAAGTATTAAAATCGAGTGTTTTTCATGGGTGTGGCGATTTTTGGTTTCTCCGGCTCTGGGAGTCGACTGCATTGTGGGTGCCGATTTCATCTCCAAGAGTGGTCTCGTTTTAGACATACAAGGGCACCACTGTTATTTTAAATTCAATCGGGAGGTTGTCATTCCTTTCCTTGGGTACCAGGGAGCCAAGGGAGGTATCCAAGAGGTTGTGTGTCCCGATTCAGAAAGAGACCATCTCACTCCATCCCAGAAGCATGCTTTGGATCATTTGTGTGAGCAGTTCCCCACTGTATTAACTCCCAACTTGGGGCTCACACATCTTTTGGAGTATAAGATCCGTTTGACGGACTCCGCTGTAGTACGTTCACACCCATACAAATTCGCTCCTCCAAAGATGGATGTTCTTAGAGAGAAGGTTCAAGAGTTGCTTAAACAAGGGGTCATTGAACCTTCCAACTCTAGTTATGCAAGTCCAGCATTTCTGGTGCCCAAGCCTGGGGGTAAACAGCGTATGGTCATAGACTATCGCAAACTAAATGCTAATATTGAGGTGGATTCAGTTCCTCTTCCCGATTTACATTCCGCTTTCGATTGGTTTAGTGGGGCCAGGTACTTCACCATCTTTGACCTCAATGCCGCTTATCATCAGATTCCCCTGTCTAAGGAAAGCCGCCCTTATACGGCATTCTGTGTGCCATGGAATCTTTATCAATATACTAGAGTACCCATGGGTCTGGCCGTGGGGGCTCAAACCCTCACGCGACTACTCGACACTGTATTCCATGATGTGAAATTTAAATTCATTTTCAATTATCTTGATGACCTCTTAGTCTATAGCAAAACGTTCGAGGAGCATCTGGGTCACCTGAGAGAGGTGATGTGCCGATTGAGGAGTGCTGGCCTCACTATCAATCCAGACAAAGTCAAATTTGCACAAAAGAGTATTTTGTTTTTGGGGCATCTCGTCTCATATGGGGGTGTGACGGTCGACCCGGAGAGGACACAAGGCATCCGAGATTTTCCTCCCCCTAGGGATGCGAAAGGTGTTGCCAGATTCGTTGGCATGGTCAATTTTTATCGTAGATTTATCCCTAATGCCGCGGAGATTGCTGTACCTTTAAACGAAATCAGAAAGAAGGGTACCAAATTTGTGTGGGGAGAGAGGCAACAGCGGGCCTTTGATACCCTCAAGGAGGCGATCGTCTCCCCCCCCCCCTGTGTTGAGGATGCCTGATTTTTCAAAAAAATTTATTTTGCAAACGGACGCGAGTTCTGTTGCGCTCGGGGCGGTTCTGTCCCAGGAAGTCGATGGTGCTAGGCAGCCGGTGGCATTTATATCCCGAACCTTGACCCAACAAGAAAGGAAGTCTTCAGTGTATGAACTAGAGTGTCTTGCTGTCGTGTACGCTCTAGATAAGTTCAGGCGTTTCTTGGAACACGCTGAGTTCCTGTTGGAGACCGATAATCAGGCTCTCTCCTGGCTTCTTGCTCATCCCCGGCAGCTGGGTAAAATAGGGCGTTGGGTGGTCAAGATCTCATCCTTTAAATTTAAAGTGCAACACATCCGGGGAACACAAAATGTTGTTGCAGACGCCTTGTCACGTATGTTCTCACAACCCAGCGAAGCCAACTCTGAGCAACCCTGTTCCGTTCTGCTGGATTTTCCTTTGGCTTTTACTGATGTGTTGCCCCATCAGTTAAATGATGAAGAGTTGGGTCCTATCATCCAACACCTAAAAGAGGGTAACGTGCAGGTTCCATATTTTCTGTCCAAGGGCGTCCTGTGCTGCCGAGAACGAAAAGGACGTGCCCCGAAGGTTGTGCTGCCTAGCAAACTCGTGCCATGGTCTTCAGTTACTATCATGATTCCCCAATAGGTGGCCATAAGGGAATTTCGAAGACCATTTCCAGTATTAGGAGGCATTTCATCTGGAAGGGCATGGACAGGGACATCGCGGCTCGTGTGAAGGCATGTCATCTCTGTGGCTTGAGTAAGCCGGCTCAAAACACTAAATTGGGTCTATTGTCATCTGATGTGGCGAGCAAACCAATGGAGAAGTTATTCATAGACTACGTGGGACCTTCCCCTCATAGCAAGTCGGGTAACGCTTACCTACTTGTTTGTGTGGATGCTTTTTTCAAGTTTGTCTGGCTACTGCCCTTACGACAGGCAAACACTCGCTCAACCATCCTTATGCTACAGTCCCATGTCTTTCAGCATTTCGGTTTTCCGTCCACCATTGTCTCTGACAATGGACCACAGTTCATTTCGAAAGATTTCCGGCGAATGTGTTTCGCTAACGGCATCAAGCATGTGACCACTTCCCCGTACTACCCTCAACCGTCCCACGCGGAGAGATTTAACCGGAATCTCCGTTCAGCTCTCATCGCCTACCATGCTGAACAACAGGATTGTTGGGACCTTAATTTGAAGTGGTTGCAATTGGCATTTAACACGGCCCTACACGAGAGTCACAAGGCCGTACCCTTTGAAGTCATGTTTGGTTTCTCGCCAAGTTTGCCGTTGGACAATTTGTGGCACATTGAGGATCTTCTACCTAACGATCCGAAGGTCACGACTGTGGACAGATGGCGGGAGGTCCGGAGGAATTTGCTTCGTGCGCACGAACGCGTCCGTAGTCGCTACAATCAGGGGCGAACTCCGAACCCATTTAAGATTGGCGACTTGGTCTACTGTCAGAGCCATCCGATCAGCTCAGCCATAGATAGGAGGGCCGCTAAACTATGTTATCGTTGGTCGGGACCATACCGCATTCTTCGGTTTGTGTCGCCCGTCACAGTGAAATTGGGTGATCCCGGAGGGGATGTTGAAAGAGTAACCACTCACATTTCAAAGCTAAAGTTTTGCCATAGGGCATGAGTTAGGGATGACAGTTTGTCCTATAAAAAGGGGGGGAACACTATTTGGGTTCCTGGATCTCAGTTATTAGATTTGGGAGGCCTTGGTGGTCAGTACTCAGAGCCGGCCGGCGATTCTTCTCTTTCTCCTGTTCTTTCCTGTCTCTTCTATCTGCATGCGGACCAGGGCCCGGCGAGCATGGAGGACTCACACTTACACCTTCTCTTTCAGACACACATTCACTGACTCACACCTCTTCCTTCTGTTTTTTCGTTTTCCTGTATTACTGAACTAACCAAGAGCGTTTTAGAATCTGAGATTTCCTGGTTTTCCCGCAGCCGTCGTGCTTGAGGACTTGTTTGTTTTGGGTCAACCATGTTGTCCTTTTGGGGTGAGGGTGTGCCATACTGGGTTCGGCAGCGTATTATAAGAATTTTAAAAACGAGGGCCGCTGACGTCACGCACGGCCACACGGCTACGGTAGTTTGTTGTTGGCACACAAATGTTGTGCAGCTACGCAATACAGCTGGCAGCGCCAATGTTTCTGTACATTCCTGCATCCAGAGTTTACTTGGCTAGGCCGACAGATTGAATCGGCCTCATTTCTGTTCTGTCCTCCAACCTAGTCATCTGCTCTCGACTGGCGGATACCGTTTGTTCTGGATTTCCTCGGGTATCACTATGGTTGGCTAGATAAAGTGTAGCTCCAGGTATGTACAAGTCAGCGGGTTCTGAAAATATTCTAACCCCAAATATATTTTTACGTTTCAGCCTCTATTATAAATTTATACTTGTGTGTGTGTGTAGAGCAGTTTTCGATGTGTGCGTTAACGCGATTACCAAATTAAATTGATATGAGTGTAAATGTTGTGGGCTAAATTGACTTCAATAAAGAAAATACTAAAGCATCTCGCACTCAGCTGTGTTTGGTGTTATTAACAGTTATGAAATGCGTAATAATTAATTGTCATATTTCAACGAAATACTTAAAAGGTACATAAGTGAAATAAGTCACAGCTGAGCAGCTTAATACTGTTTAATATGAATTAGTGGCGATGTGTGTGTGCTGTTGATGTGTAAAGTTAGTGTTGGAAGTTAATGTGGACGGCCTATGTGGCGTATTTTCTTTATGACATCCTCTACAACCTATTGGATGTCCAGGTGCTCGAACAAGGGCGAGATGGGTGTCGGGTGGACGTACATCTGTCCACCCTAATGGCAGAGACGATCTTATAGCCACGATGCCGTCAGTCGAGGACAACTTAGGACTCTTCCAACGCTAAGCTGCACCCGGGACTTGTGACACGACTGTGACATCACTGATCTGCGCCTATACGGACTAAGTATACCGGACAATCCAGGTGGGAAAATTCTGATTATCTATTTCTCTCTCTCTCTCTACAACATGGTGAATGCACAGAAGCCGCCAGAAGCTCACTCGTGAAGTTCTGAACGTTATACTCTAGCACAAACTGTCATGTTCAATTATGTTATTGCATGTGTGAACATTACCGCAGTACACCTAATGAAGTATCTTATAACTGTATAATGTGTAAGAAATTACACACATACACACACATCCGCAGTTTGCTGTAAGATCTAACTTTTCATCTAATTAAGACCATTAGGGAGTTAATTATCTTGTGCTATCATGTCATCTGGTCATGGCTGAGTTTTAATAACGTAACGGGGGCTGTCTGATGCTTTAGATGAGAAACTATTTTCTTTCACACACATACTTAGCGCTTAATGATTAAAGTCAGGGTCGTTTAGCTGGTTGAGTTTCGGGGCGGTCACTTACATTCTCTGGTGTGAACTACCAAGGCAAATCTATGCTTAGGAGCTGAGATATTCAGTTTACGCTGTCATTTATATTTGTACATATCTATACATATTAGGGTGCATTCATTTACTGTAGTTGGAATGGGTTTATGAGGAGGTTAGTGTTGAAATGAGGGATGTTTTGTTATTCATGTCGTATATGTGTTTGTGTGTGTAATTTTACTATATTTTGCTGGGGGAATATGTAACGGATTTAAAAAGGAGAAAAACCATAAATGTGCTTACTGAGACAACAGGCTAGCCTATTTGATACTATACAACACTTATGGATCAGTATTGCTTTTATGAATGAGATTATTACTAACTTTGACTCATACATAATCAGGCAGAAATTTTGCAATTAGGTTAATCAAATTCACTTACTTTGTGACATCATGAATTAATTGATATACATATATATATAATTCTGCCTTTAATGGTGTGCTCACACAATCAAGAACTTGTCATTTATGTAACATCTTGCAGGTTGAATAAAGCACACGCTTGTTGGTTAAAAGAGTTTTTCATTTGCAAGTCCTGTCATTCACCTGGGGGGACATGTCTGTAATTGTATTTGGGCCTTGCACACTTTTGCTTCCTCTAGGTTTTTTTCACCTAGTTCTAAATATGATGTCTCTCCCCTTTTACAAAAAAAAAAAAAAAAATTAAATTAAATAAAACAAAAATTCAAAAAAAAAAATTACAAAAACTTAGAAAAATAAAAGGGGGGTTTCAGTGAGTAATAACAAAATGAATTTGCTAACTGCTATAATTTTTTATTGTTCGACTAAGCTTTTCGTCATTACTGACATCTTCAGGTCTTAAACAACCAGTCCTCTAGGTTGTTTACGACCTGAAGATGTCAGTAATGACGAAAAGCTTAGTCGAACAATAAAAAATTATAGCAGTTAGCAAATTCATAAAAGAAATAGTAAGGATGGCTGCTAATTTAAACAATACGAAGAATAACAAAATGATTAAAAAATAAATTAAATAAATTGATCATTATAGTAAATCAAATGCTGACAATAGACTATACAACAAAAAAAACCTCTTGGTCCAAATAAAATGAACAATCTATATAAAACAATATACGTTCAACCACATGATGATTAAAACCCCAGTACATCATCAGTATACCCAGTAAGATAAAGAGCAATAAGGAAAGATAATCACGGATGAATTATTAAGATAACCACATCAAAGGATCCAAACATAAAACAATACCATACTCATTGAAGGAGAATAAAAGGACCAACTAATTCAAGCTTTGTACAAAGAGTATAGTATTAGGGAAGGTTACTTCTCAAATCTTATGACAGATAGGTACAATTTAATTAGATTCAAAATAATGACACAAAACCCTAAATCCCAGTAACCAAAGTTACAGGATACATTACATATAGATAAAGAATGTAAATTAAATATAGATATAACAACAGTGTAGAAAGTAGAATATTAAGAAGAAAAGATTAAAGACTACCATTAGTGTAGGTGATAAAGAATGCCTCAGTGAGAAGTAAAGTGGTATCAACTATAAACTATAATAGTGAAATACCAAAACTAGCGATAATAAATTGTGAATTTCCCTATTCTTTAAAAAAAAAAACAATCATTATAACAAACTGTAATAGAGAATAATGCGGTTAGGAGGTAGCTTAAAGTGAAGTCACAATCAAACAAACAAAAAGACAGAAAATGACTGAAATATTATTAATTGTAATAAAGTATTTAGATATAAGACGTAAGGATTGTTTCATAATAATATAAATGTGGGAACATGAACTTTCATTATATGTAATCGAAAATGTTAGATTATAAGATGTTTTGTTATAGTTAAATAATGTTAATTTGTGTTAAAGTTTTGTTAAGGTAGGAAAGGCAAGGAAGTAATCATAACTAGTGGTCGCGCAGTGGTCGAAATTCGACCGTAATTCATTAAATTTTTAAGTTTGAACGTTATTGAGGTTCTTTTGTCAAAGAGTACACCTCTATAATCATTGCATATAATTTTTTTGAATTTTGTTCTATTACGTCAGCTGCGAGCGTGTACAAATACGTCATTAGTGTGTGTTGTTTGCCTTAATTCCCTGCAATATCTATGAAATTTAAAATTTAATGTTAGTAACAGTTGAAAAAAAAACACAATTACAGCTTGTATTCGTATTTATTTTTTGATATAATTCATTGTCAGTTTTAATTTTTTCATGTTATTATTGAATCAAATAAACGCTAATAAAAATGAGACTTGACATTCATAGAAGTATAAGATACATTGTTTTCAATTCCAGTGGATTACATTTCATTTTTGGTAAGGTACAAAATTCGAAAACAGTTTGAAGACTATCTGCTACAAAGCTTTATATAATTTTTTAATTTTTTTTTCTGTGCATTAATTTTCGAGTTATTTGAAAAATATGAAAGATAGGTAAAATGAGGTTTAGCTTGGCTAAGCCATATTTAAAAAGCAATAACGCGTTTTTTGACATTTCCTTGGGTTTTTTTTTATTGCCATACTGACCAGGTTTCGCCAAGGCTACACAGTTATTTTGCCTATCTTTTTCGAATTATATAAAATTTAAATAAAAAATTAATACAAAATAAAAAATGAAATAAAAAATACGTGCCTTGTATTTTTTCATATATTTTTCATTAAATCAAAAAAACTGGGCGGTTAAAAAAATAAATGTTGTCCATTGAACTTAAAATAGTTTAAAAGTGAATTTAATGATTCAGAACTTCTGTGTAAACGATGTTTTTTGTAAAAACTCTTTCATCATTTGCTAAATGCCCTTGGCCATTATATTCAGAAATATAAAATCTCAAACCATCGAATGATCGAACTCTACTTGCTGCAACGTACAATTGACCATGTGTAAAAACTGGCTGCCTCAATAAAATTCCAATTTTTTCGAATGTTTGTCCTTGAGACTTATTTATTGTCATCGCAAATGCAGGTATAATTGGAAATTGAGTTCTTTGAAAGTTAAATGGTAAAACAGTACCGGAATATGTTAAATTTATACGTGGAATCAAAATTCTCTTATTGCGTGCGGTTCCAGTTAAAACTTCGCAATCAATAGCATTACGATGCATACACTTGATGCGCATTCTTGTTCCACTGACTAATGCTTCCTTTGTATTTAAGTTTCTGATCAGTAAAACGATGCAATTAACTTTCAATATTAACTTATGTGGTGGCAAACCACTAATAGTCAAAGAATTCAAAAACTTTACTGGATAGTTATTGATTTCATTGTCATCATCACAAATTATTTTATCGTAGCTATGATATGTTTTCTGTTCACTTGGTATTCGATTAAGTATATCAGTATTAATAAAAGTACAATCATCATTTTTAGGTGCTAAAATAACTGACTTCAATATGTTATCTGAGAGTATGTTTTCGGAAATATTTCCATACACCTCATTAATAATATTATTTTCATCTGAGGTATTTCAATAATATTTTCACCAAACTGAGGGAATTGTGGGGCTTCATCATTACCAATTTTTTCAAGAATTCGACAAATTCTATTTCACTTGGTAAGGCTCACTTATTTTGAGTAAACGTTACTTTATGAAAATAAACAAATTTATGCCAACTCGTGACACAATTTTCAATTAAAGTTGCATATGATCCATGTGGGACAACTGGTAAGATTTGCCGAAAATCACCGCATAGAAGTATCGTTTTCCCTCCAAATGGTTTATGTTTATCATTTTCATCGCATAGATCCTGCAATAATCTATCTATGATTTTCAACACTTGCAGTGGGCACATAGAAATTTCATCAATAATTATCAATGATGATGAATTTATGTAACGTCCATAGCTACTATTTGCGGTAATATTTGCTACAGAATTTTCCAAAATGGGTATAGGCAATTTAAACACATTGTGTAAAGTTCTACCTCCAAGTAATAGAGTTGAAGCTATGCCACTGAACGCTGTTGCAATGCAACTAAGATTAAGCGAATTTAATTTGTGAATGATTGCTGTTTGTGTGAATGTTTTTCCACAACCTGCATGAGCGGTTAAACAAAAAACATTAGATCCAGTATCATGATGCAAAACTTCACGAATCACACGATCAATTAGATTATGCTGTTCAATATTTGCAGTTTCATAATGCTCAGAAAACAGAAACTCTTGTTCTATTGGATCAATAGCATTTGCTTCATCTGTTCTCTGCGAATACGTGGGAACTGGTAAACCAAGTTCTTGACATGACAAATTATGAACATTCAAAATATCTTCAATTTCTAATAGAGCTGTATTAAAGGATACTTCTTCATTGTAATCTCTCAAAAAATCTTCACTAAGATATACTTTAAATTCATTCCATAACGCCAATGCATTGCTGGCACATTTAATGCACAAATGTAACCAAATAAATTTTGCATTTGTTTTGGTGAATGTAATTCTTTTGCTTCATTTAAACATTCACGCCATTCATTATCATTTGAAGCAATGCCGCGAGCATGGCACGCTTCAGCAAAAGAAGTGTGTATAATTCCATTGTATGTTCTAACATCCTCAAATGATTTTGGACCACAGACATGTAATAAAAGCAATCGTAAATGGAAAAGTTCGATGTCTTTTGGTGATACTACATACAGTGTAATGATTTTATCACCTCCACGCCTTCTCTTCTTCCATTTTTTTCGGGAATCTTCCCACACATAATGCAAAGGAATTTCAATATACTTATATTCATGCGCTGATGGATCTGATCGATTCAATTCAAAAAATGCTAATAATTTTGTTTGTCTTGCATTTTCAATTGCTTGACGTTCTTGCCCTTCTCGAAAGTAAACATTCTGTCTACGCGGTAAATGAATGTCAAGTCTAACGATGACATGTGATTGAAAATGCATTGGTAATTCATAGATGCGCCATACAGCTTCAGTTGATCCGACATAACGGCCATTTAAAAAATTTTTAACTTCATCAATTTGTATTTCTTGACCTGGTTCACTTCTCTCTGAACCTAATTCAACAGATGCACTGTCATAGCCTTTATACACGTATTTATAAATGTATTTAACACTTTTAACTGTAGTGCATACTTCAACATTTATATGGCAATTAAATTTGGCAAGTAAATACGGATTGTATGGTACAACATAACGATTGTCGAGGCAACTACCGCGAACTTCAGCATTAATACCATTATCACGCCTTCTGTATAATGGATGTCCATTTAATGATTCACATGTAAATTCATTAAATCGTTTTGGATAATCTTTTGTGCATTTTCCATCTCTCATACATACAGAATTTGGATTAAGTACACCGCATGGACCATGTGTGTTTTACAACATATTCATGTAATGTAGGATGTGTTTGAATGTTAGGAATCTCCGCAGATACAACTTTATCAATATCGGTAGCATTAACAATTTTATCTTGCTCATTTAAAGAGAGTAAAATGTGAGCATGAGGCAATCCTCTCTTTTGAAACTCAATTGTATAAATGAGTGCTTCAACTTTACCGAAGATTTTTTTTAGTGTAAGGCCCTCAATTAATGCTTTCAGTTTGGACTTGAATACACGCACAACAATATCAGGCCGAAAATTAGCTGACTCACCTACACCAATATTGCTAACTATTTCAGGCCAACTTGGATTGCAAGTCATTGTAATAAACAAAGAAGGCTTTCCGAAATGTTGTACAATTGACATTGCATCTAAATAATTCTGATACATATTTCTTGGAGATCCATTGAATGAAGTTGGTAAAATTACTCTACGGCCAACATTATTGGCATTGGGGTTCAATTCTAAATAATCTGTTAAATTGTTGTAAACTTCAGACCAAAGACTTGTGTGATTTTGTCGAATGAAATGTAACCTTGTGCCCTCTATTCTCACATACATATCAACTATCCACTGCAGAAATAATTTTTGTGATGGTGCAACATGCTAAAATCTTCTCTAATTGCAAGTCGATAGGCTGCATACTGAAGCATGGTTAATTTATTTCTGGGCGCTCTTGAATTGGATGTAGTTGGTACATTATGAGAAATATTGATATGCTACCCAGTATCACCATTTGGAAAAAGTAATGGATACGCTAAAGGGTCCAATGATAAATCCAAAACAGAGATATTTTTAATGGTACCATTAACTTTTGAAAACGAAACAATATTTCGTTCAAAGGGTGGCTCACCATCAACTGTACTAAATATTACTTTAATAATATATATAAAACTTTCACTTATGAACTTACTATTCGTTGTCACTTTCCCAAACGTTTGGAAGAGGTACATCACCTTGAAACGTTTGGGAAAGTGACAACGAATATTAAGTTCATAAGTGAAAGTTTATATATATTATTAAATTAATAAGTGAACGAAGAGGATGAATCAACAAGATAATTAAATATTACTGCTACATCAGTTTGAACTGCATCATTATAACGGCGTAGATCTAAATCACGATTTACTTTAATGAGCATACAAATTTCTTTATTTTGATTTTCAACTCTCTGACAATGATCTTTCATTGCAATGAATGACCGAACGAAAGGATTAATGCGTTCCAATTCAAGAGAGATTTCGCACATTATATTGTTATTGCATGTTTGATTATAGTGTTCACGTAATCTATAATTGACAGCTGTG
This sequence comes from Magicicada septendecula, assembly GCA_034769895.1. Classification (NCBI taxonomy): domain Eukaryota; kingdom Metazoa; phylum Arthropoda; class Insecta; order Hemiptera; family Cicadidae; genus Magicicada; species Magicicada septendecula. Next base: position 60,668,727 of record CM068371.1, on the reverse strand, counting down.
TCAACATCATAAAAATATAATTGCGCATAACATGATGAGCGACCATATCCAGCAGTCATTGGACCTGATCTGTGATAAAAAACATCATGTATTTTAAAATGATACACTCCACGCGTAACTGTATCCGAAATTTTAGCTTCTGAGCTAACCATAGCAAATGATGAATTGTATTTACGAATGTTTTCAAAATAATTTTTTGACTTTCTTTTTATTGAAGGTTCATTTGAAGTAAGTCCATCATACAATGATTTAAAGTATTCATTTTGACTAAAGGCCGGTAATATTGCTTTACCCTTATGACAACATGAAGTGAATGCAGTCCTTTCACCTAAAGTGACCTCAGATTTGAAATGTTTTGCATTGCAAAACCTCCATTGTAAATGCATTAATCCACAATCAAAAGTATTAAAATTTCTTGGAATGACATTCAGTGCGCATTTAAATGTATCCCTCAAAATAATTTCATCATTTTGTATACTATTTACACTATTTAAATTTGCATTTGGTCTATTATCATTTTGACTTTCACGCGAATATATATTCCTTCTTCTTTGTCTCTCACTCCGACCCGTCAATGTTATACTATTTACACTATTTAAATTTGCATTTGGTCTATTATTATTTTGACTTTCACGCGAATATATATTCCTTCTTCTTTGTCTCTCACTCCGACCCGTCAATGTTCTATGTCGAGGCATAATGGAAGTAGGTGCGAATATCTGAATGTAAAAAAAAACATGTAATGAAATTACTGAAACTAAGATTAGACAGGATTTAATTTAAAAATAATAAAATGTACTCCCTTTTTTGAAACCACCAATAATAATTAGGCGAGAGTAAGTCAATTCAAATTGCTGCTACAAAATTTTCCTTTTGTAACAGGTGTATATTATGCAAGCTGTATTTCACTTTCAACTGCACATTAATATATAAAACACAGATATCTAATATACAAAATATAAAATAAACGCTTTTTTGCCTTGACATACACTCCACAGACTATTGAAAAAGGAACATTTGAAATCACACAAAATTCACAGCTCGTTCAGTCAGTCTATCAGTATTAAGCACGCTGTATTTCACTTTCAACTGCACATTAATATATAAAACACAGATATCTAATATACAAAATATAAAATAAACACTTTTTTGCCTTGACATACACTCCACAGACTATTGTTGCCTGGCAACAAAATTATTTTATTTTTAACAATTACCATTGTTTGAAAAAGTTTAAATGAATTTTCAAGTGCAAATGAATGTTTTATTTTATTTTATTTAATGTATTGTAACACATATTATATATAAATTTTAGCTTTCTGCACTCCTTCTCCATATAAACTTTAACTATGCCAAATCTCACACTCCTCCGTGCGCGCAATATGCTTAAAAAGGGGTACAAAGTTTTCTCTTCACGTATTAATATATAGATATCTTTTAAATTCTTGGATTTCATTGTCCATGACGTGTCCGTTACTTAACTAAATATCACTATAGTATTGACGACTCGGAACACTAAGTTTTTTATAAGTAAAAACGTAAAGTTTTACCTTACAGCCTAAACCGGCTTTCACCTATAGAAGGCTTCATCAGAGGCTGTCGTAGGTAGCGCTGTTCATCTTGTTGTTGGCGACGGGATAGTTTTTCAAAAGATCGAAGCTGTGTGTGTATGGTGAGATGTGTTCGAATAATGCGTGCGATTTGAATTGTGTCTGTTCGTTTAGGATGTCGTTTTTATTTGTTTTTGTGTGTTTGTATACTTCTAATTGTTGTAGAGTGTCTAGTTTTCAGCCTTTTGTGTGTATGTGTAGAATGTACATGTTATTGTCGATGTTTTTATAGTGTGGTTTGCTTCAATGAGGTGGTTTGCAAAGGTAGATTCTGTAGTGGTGTGGAGTGCTTTTGTGTGTTCAATGTATCTCTGTTTGAAGCTACGTCCTGTCTGGCCTATGTAGAATTTATTGCAATTTGAACAATTTAGCTTGTATACACCGGGTAGATTGAATTTGTTTTGTGCTTTGGGCATGCGTTTTGATAGTGTGTGTTCTGTTTTGTTAGTAGTTTTGTAAGCGATTCTGTATCCTGCTTTTTTGAATTTGTGGGCAATTTTTTCTGTTTGTTTGTTGATGTTGTAACATTACATTTGGAACAACATAATATCTTACCTGATTTAATGAAAACTTTGGTTAAGAAGCTAACAAGAAGAACAATATCTTCAAAGATGATAGTGAAGAAGAACGACTAACAATTTTAGACTGACTAGTAAGACAACTGACCGTACCCAAATTAATGATTTAGGCTAAGTGATGCAGATATCTTCAAACCCCAACTATGACATGAATTTTCAGTATTGACCAAACAAAGAATTATAAAGACAAACAGTTTATGAACCAGGACTATAAAGAACAAATGGTTTCAGTTGATGTATCATTAAATCCAGACAATCAAAATACAAAGTGAGGGATAATAGACCCAAACATATAATATTATGTAAGAAAAATATTAGTAAATAATTAAGTTAATTGATGTAACAAAAATATAAATACACCTGGTTATAGATACATGAAACATACCAATAATTGTCACATATAGAGTTCATAGGGTTGTCCAGTAAACAACAAATTATAACATGGTCACAATAACATTTATAACAAGAGTAAAACCTAGATAAACAGTAAATGTAACAAGATTATTAGAACTGTGTGTGAGGTAGAGCAACAGTGTTCACTTTATTGTAATTTTTGTAAGTCAAACATCAGTAAGTATACGGATGTTAAAACCCATATAAATAGTGAATATGACATAGACAGCGTCAGAATAATGAGTTAATTAGCTGACAAAGGACTAACTAATTAGTATAGGATTTGTTTTGTAAAATGTGCATGTTTTATGTTATAGCACAGTGTTTTATATAATAGTATTTGTGTTGTGTTTTTTGTATGTAACTGATGATACAGTTAGTTTAAAGGAATGTCAATTTAATGATATTAATTCCAATCTTTTTTATGTTGTGTTAACAAATATAACAATAGAGCTGATGTTAAACCATGGTAAATGAATTAACCAAGCAGAATGGACTATACAAAGATGTTTTGTTAAGTGTCAAACATTTATACAGTCTGAGTAGAAAACAATTATTTGTGCAAGGATTTGGTATAATCATAGCCATGTGGGCATGAATTTAACTGTTGGAGTAATATATTTTTGTGTTGTTAAAATAACGTTATATGTTAAACCATTTTGGTGAATGTTAGAAGTTAATTTAATTGTTAGAGATGTTAAAACATGATGATGAAAATAATACTATTACATAGGCCAGGTGAAACCAACTTTAGTAAATTTTGAACAATTATATTAGAAATTTTGTAAAGCAAATGTGAGAGGGTAGATGTATTTATAGGTAAAAATGTATACAAGGAATATAGAAACAAAATAACACATATCAAGTTATTTAAGAAAATTCCAAATAACAAAATTGTAACATCCATAGTTCTTAAGCAAAAATAGGCATGTTTGGTGTCTAAATATAACACATGTGAAGATCAAAATAATGCTGATAATGGTTTTAAACTCCCATTCAGTATAGAAAAGTTATGTTAAATTAAAGATTTTGAACGAAATTTAGATTCTGAAATAATAAAAGTATATGACAATGTAGATCCGGATTAGCCAACCAGGTTCCAAGTTTACCCTTAGCAACCAGAAATTTCGGATAAATAAGAGAGACTTCTTTGACAACGATCTTAGCAGGTAGACGCGTTTTTAAATCGTCTTACATTATATGTTATAAAGTGTGAAAAAACAATACAACTAAATAAATACAGTTAGATGTACACTACACGAACTTTTTTCAACTACAGAAGAATACCTATTACATGAAATAAAGGACATAATAACCAGGAAGAAGATTTGAAGTGGACGAGGGACGAGAAGGAAGATCTGACGTGTACGTGGGCCCTATTTTCAACCAAGAAGAGTACAAGAAGAGGATTTGGTGATCTGACATCTCATTATTTTGTATTTCAACACACACATTTGGATACACGAATTTTAAGTAATAATCAACTAAACTACAGACACCATATAACACAAACACTAAAAAACAATCACTAATAACACCATATAAGACTAACACCTTTTTAAACACAACGAGAACTATTAATTTACACAATAACTATCAAAGCCTGATTTGAACATAACCTTTTTTAAAACTGGTAACCACTATACGATTTCTGTGTGCACCTATCACTCTAACGTTGTAATATCCCATAATTGTAAACTTGTATTTTGATTAATAGTGTAATATTTTGTTTAATTTATAATCCCCGAACCATATACGCCCTGAGATAATTGATATATTTTATTTAAAAACATTAACAAAAAGCATGGTTTTGGTCTCAAGAAATACTGAACGTTTGGCTACTACTGCTGCCAACTGGTAAAGAGAAGATTTATAATTTGTAATTCAATTGCGATTATTCTGTTTAAATTTATTAAACCATTAACCAGTGTTGTTTTCGAATAAAAGATTCCACAAGGATATATGTCTGATAGTAACTGTGTGTCGTTATTATTGCCGTTACATTTAGTAAATAGAATTCACAGGTTGTAGCTGACCCGATAGTTGGCATCGGTGAGTGACGTCACGGAAAAGAAGCGGCGTAGTGAGAGTAAGCGGCAATTTACAAAATTATTCGCCGTTCAACATAATACATTCACAATTACACATCGACGACTCCAGTGCGAGTTTGTCGATACATTATTTATATATATTACAAGTTCACACTTCCTACGGGTGGTGTAATACAAGTGCACACGAATAAATACAAGTAACCTGTCCATAATAACATTGTATGTAACGAAATATTATCTGATTACAAATAGACGAACCCGAGGTGAGGCTACATTACAGTTAGAGGATACGTCACGTTTCGATTAGATTCAATCAGTCACCGTATATATAAATACTATTATCGTTACAATGTATGTTAGTGTTATGAATTTGTTGTTTTCTGTCTTTGTCTGTTGTTTGTTTTGTGTTTTGTGTAGGAGTTTACTGACTATTGTTCTGTCATAACCGTTAGATTCTGTTAGATATTTTATCGTGTTTAGTTCGTCTTTGTAGTCTATTTCATCTAAGGGGATGTTGTTAAGTCTATGTATCATGGTTCTAAAAGCAGCTAGTTTGTGTTGTATTGGGTGATTGGAGGTGTTGTGTATTAGTGTGTCAGTTGTAGTTGGTTTTCTCTATATACTGAATTTGTGCCTGTGTTCTAGTTTTGTGATGGAGAGGTCTAAGAAGTTTATGGTATTGTTGTGTTCGTATTCGGCAGTGAAGGTTATGTTTTTATGTATTTTGTTTATGTGTGTTAGTAACTGTTCACATTGTCTTTTGTTTCCCCTGTATAGTATTAGAATGTCATCAACGTATCTGTGCCAATATAGTATTTTATGTGAGTGTCTGTCATTGTTTGTGAGTATTTTTTGTTTTTTCTAAGTGTTGGAGGAAGACTTCTGCTAGAATGCTGGATATGGGGGAGCCCATGGGTAGGCCATCATTCTGTGTGTAGTATTTATTGTTATAAGTAAAGTAGTTTTGTTTTGTGATAATGTTATGACAGAATAATAATCTGACAGAAGAATAATATAACGGTTATGACAGAACAATAGTCAGTAAACTCCTACACAAAACACAAAACAAACAACAGACAAAGACAGAAAACAACAAATTCATAACACTAACATACATCAACAAACAAACAGAAAAAATTGCCCACAAATTCAAAAAAGCAGGATACAGAATCGCTTACAAAACTACTAACAAAACAGAACACACACTATCAAAACGCATGCCCAAAGCACAAAACAAATTCGATATACCCGGTGTATACAAGCTAAATTGTTCAAATTACAATAAATTCTACATAGGCCAGACAGGACGTAGCTTCAAACAGAGATACATTGAACACACAAAAGCACTCCACACCACTACAGAATCTACCTTTGCAAACCACCTCATTGAAGCAAACCACACATACAAAAACATCGACAATAACATGGACATTCTACATGTACATAGAAAAGGCACTCTAGAACAATTGGAAATATACAAACACACAAAAACAAATAAAAACGACATCCTAAACGAACAGACACAATTCAAATCGCACGCATTATTCGAACACATCTCACCACACACACAGCTTCGATCTTTTGAAAAACTATCCCGTCGCCAACAACAAGACAAACAGTGCTACCTACGACAGCCTCTGATGAAGCCTTCTATAGGTGAAAGCCGGTTTAGGCTGTAAGGTAAAACTTTACGTTTTTACTTATAAAAAACTTAGTGTTCTGAGTCGTCAATACTATAGTGATATTTATATCTTTTAAATTGTAAACCAGAGAAATAATAAGGAAGCAAACTAGTTATAATATCAGTAGCAAAGCAAAACTGATTTTTAGGCCAAATTCAACTTTTACTATGTAATCAAATCCAAAAGGATAAGTTAGATAAAACTGTATAAAATTAACAGAGATTAGTCAGTTTAGAATAAAGATACTTAATTATAATTATCACAGAAAAATATAATAGTAAATGGATAAAATTGACTTTATTGGAAATGTGTAATATAATGCCTAACGGAGTACACAGTACAAATCAAATGTAAATTAATCAGTATCGGTTTGTTGTAACAACAAATTGTTAAAGACAAAGAATAATGATGTAATAAGTAATCTTATTTAAGGACAATGTTAACATAAAACAACTTGTAAGCCATTTAATTTACTACTACTACTACTACTACTCTCCAGCACTACAGCCCATGGTGAGCCTTGGCTTCCGCTACGACCCGTCTCCACTCATTTGCAGATCTTCTTCCACATCCTGCTGCCATCTTCTTCGAGGCCTGCCTCTTCTTCTTTTGCCCAGTATCGTTCCACTTAATATAGTTTTGGGCATCCTCGTAACATTCATACGTGATACGTGTCCCAGCCATCTAATTCTAGCTGATTTTATGTGCCTCACCAGGTCTTGTCCACCAATCAACTGATTTATTTCACCGTTATTTTGGATCCTATACATATTCCCTTCCTTCACCGGTCCAAATATCTGTCTCAAAATTCTTCTTTCAAAATTCTTAGAGCGCTTATATCCTTATTTACGAGAGTCCATGTCTCGGATGCATAAGTAACAACAGGTCTGATCAGTGTTTTATATAACATCAATTTGGTTCTTGGAGTTAGAAGCTTTGATTTCAGTAATGATTGGTTTGCATAGTAGGCTCTATTGCCAGTTATGATTCTATTTACTATTTCGCTGCTCACTCGGTTTTCATTATTCAGAATAACACCTAGGTACTTAAATTCTGTAACTCCTTGGAAACAGTAATGGCCTGTGTGAAGGTCTAGCAGTTCTCTATTTTCCTTCGCAGACACTTTCATGTATTTTGTTTTAGCCTCATTGACTTCCAAACCAATTTTGCTTACTTCCCTCTCCATTTCAATAAAGGTGTCTTTTAATACATTTTTGTTCCTGGCTACCAGCACAATATCATCCGCATATGCTCCTAGTTGCCTCGTCCTTTTGAAGATGTGTCCTCTGAAGTCTATCTTGTTTATAGCATAATGTAGTGCCAAGTTAAAGAGGGTCACAGATAATGCATCACCCTGCTTTACTCCAGTACCAACCGTAAAATCTCGGCTTTTGTTTCTTCCCAGAACTACTTTTCCCTTGAAATCGTTCAGACTGAGCAGTACCAGTCTCACAATCTTTTGAGGTACTCCCAATTCTTCCAATGCTATTCGCAACATTATTCGATTTGCACTGTCGAAGGCTTGCCTGAAATCTATAAACAGTATATGGATGTCAATACCATATTCGAAACATCTTTCGAGTGACTGCCTCATGACGAAAATTTGATCGACTGTGCTCCGGTCAGCTCTAAATCCACTTTGATGTTCACTTAGGATTTCCTCTGCATATACATTTAGCCTATCAAGGAGAATCATGGACAATGTCTTATAGACACAGCTTAGCAGTGTTATGCCCCTATAATTGCTGCATACAGTTTTATCTCCTTTTTTAAAAACTGGGCATATTACTCCAGTCTTCCAGTCATTTGGCATTGTCTCTTCCTCCCATACACTACATACTATATCATGAATTTGTGCAGTTAGTGCTCCACCGCCTTTTTTGATCAGTTGAGGGCTAAGCTGATCTTCGCCAGGCGCTTTCCCGTTCTTTAGTCGATTAATTGCTCTTCTCACTTCCTCAACTGAGGGAGTTTCTACATATGGTTCTGGACCTATTCTTACATTCTCTTCTACAGTCTCCATTGTGTCAGGCTTATTTAATATTTCTTCAAAATATTCAGCCCATCTGTTGAGGATCAGCCTGTCTTCTGCTATTAGTTTTCCATCTTTGTCTTTGCAGATATTTAGCTTTGGTTGGTAACTTCTGTTTATACTTCTTACCTCATTATACAGGTTTTTTGTTTTCTTCTGTTCTGATAATTCCTCTATTTTGCGCACCTTCTCCTTCATGTATTCTCTTTTTTTCTTCTTACATAAATGGTTTGCCTCGCGTCTGCTAGCTCTATATCGGTCACTATTCTGTCTAGTGTTTCTCTCCAACATTTTCCTTCTGTATTCATTCTTTTTTTGTATAGCTTCTCTGCACTCGTCATCAAACCATTCGGATTGTTTTCTCCTTTTCACACCTACTATCTCTCTAGCCACCTCTATAACAGCTTCTTTCATGTTTGACCACTTTTCTTCAATATTATTGATTTCCTTATCAAGTTTGTTAGCTATCATTAGTTGGTATTGACCACAACACTGACCATCTTTAAGTTTATCGACATCCCATTTCATTCTTTTCTCTCCTTTATCTTTTTGGATCATAGCTAGATTTTCTATGACCACTGCTCTCACCAGATAGTGATCAGTATCACAGTTTGGACCTCTACTACAGAGGTCTTTTGCTAACAAGGACATGATCAATTTGATTCATTAGATCAGTCCCAGGGGCTCTCCATGTCCCTAAGTGGATTCTTTTATGATCAAAACTGGTGCTTTTTATGATCATTCCGCATGCTGTAGCGAACTCTGCAAGCATTCTTCCATTGTCACTGGATTCATTGTGCAGGGAGAATTTCCCAGCAACGCCCTTCAGAAAATTCTCTTTTCCAATCTTAGCATTAAAGTCCCCCAGAATGATAACTAAGTCGTATTTTGGGACCATTTAATTTATAATTATGTGAATTATAATAAGGCCTATAAGAAATGTCAAAAAATGCCAGTTTTAAGCTTAATTGAAACTAAAATAGGTCATGTTGGATATTGATTTATGTAAAATTAGAACAGGAATATTGATAGATACTTAAATTTTCATGAAATTAAAAAATAATTAAATTATAGCCATAAAATAGAAAAAATGTCATATATTTCTATGAGATCAGATCTGGACAAAGATAAACAGCTGATTTCAGACAATGGAATAGGATACCAAAATATTTCTGGAATTACTATATTAAATAACAATTTCATTTAGCAGTTGATTGTTAAACGCGAATCAAAATGGATGGGAACGTGCAGAAGGGAGATTTAAAAAATATAATAATTTGAACTAAGTTGAAAGTACCCTATGAAGAGTTACAGAAGAGGTTATAAACATAAAATTAATAAAAATAACTCAACCAATTAACAAAATGAAGAACCAGTAAAAATATATGGTACATATAATTAAACACCAAAGATACCAAGAATCGTCCGGGATGTTGGAATTTTCAAATTAATACTATTCCATTGAACAACGAACTTAGCCAGATTTCGAACACTTAATACGACACTAGTAATACCGCATCAAACTACCTCTCTGAGCGAAAAAGAACATTACAATCAAAGAATCCAGAGGAACTACACTATTGCAGAAGAAAATATCACTATTATATTTGGTGAGAGGAAAAAACCAGGAGCTGGCATAGTTGGGTGAAATCCGAAGTCGATGGCGGTCATGTTTCGAGTTCATCTTGGCAGCAGTACAATGACACGGTGAGTCAACAGCTACGTGACGTCATATGCAGCCAACTGGTTCGATTTTTAAATGACATTATTTTCAAATATAATTTTATTTTACGTAATAGTAATTAAGTATTAATTAATTGTAAGTATAGTATCTTGTAACTTGCCTTTCCCTGACCATTTCTACAGCTCAAAGAACCTTGTTAATATCAATATTTTAATTTTATATATTTTGTTAGTTGACACAATCGACCTGGGAATTGAGTCTCAGCCACAGCAATAGTCGATGCATATAAGATTATCGCATCACTTTTAATAAATGTCATTACTGTTTCTAAATACGAGTTTTCTTAATTATTTGAGTAATTAAATTAATTTATTTCATTTTTAATTGAACTTAGAAAATAATAGCTAAAGAAATCGAGAAGAAGAAGAAGAAGAAGAAGAAGAAGAAGAAGAAGAAAAAGGAGCTGAGTTAGAAGTGACTACAAATCGACCCAGCTTTGACATAATCTGATTAACAAAATAGAACAAATATTTCTTTACAGAGCCTAGCAAAATAATACACGGAAATAAATTATTATTAATACTTTTAATTAAATAATATTAAATAATAAAAACTAATTAAATAATTAAAATATATAACTAATAAAAAAGTAATAATAAATTTATAACTTATAAATTTTCTCAAACCTTAATTTTTATTAAACACAAACATAAATTTTATTTGTAACACGAGTTCAGTTACAAATTGGCGTCCAACTTTAGGGGCTAAAGATAGGGATTGATAGGCCGATAAATAAAAACAATTTGCCCAATTTCCTATTTTTAGCTGGCAGCTGTTAACAGGTCGGGAGAGTAAGCAAGATGCACAGGAGAGCAACATCTAAGAAAAGGGCGGCGGAGGCCGAGAAGGAAATAGATATGGAGGATAAGGAGGCGACTCCCGTGGAAGATGTGGAGTTGAAATTACCTCCAGCAGAACCAACCGAACCAGCACCCCAAGGGAAACAACCTGACAAGCCGACACAAACCGGAGAAGTAAATTACCAGGAAATATTAATGACCACATTGGCACAACTCAGCCAGAAAATGGAGGAAATAAAAACCGACAGTAAGCAGTCAAAGGAAGAATTAGGCCAGATAAGCCAGAAAATGGGAGAAAATAGTAAGAAGGTGGAAGAAAACAGTAAGAAGATGGATGAAATAAAAAATGACAATAAAGAGTCGAAGGAGGAATTAAATCAGATAAGCCAGAAATTGGAAGAGACCAATAAGAAAATGGAAGAAACCAGTAAGAAAATGGAAAATGATAATCAACAGTTAAGAGAAGAATTAAGGGAGACTAACCAAGAGAATAAGAACTGGTTAGATGGAAGGACGGAAGCATTAAAGGAAGAATTGTGTCAGAAGATGGCAGGGAATAATGAAACCATAAGCAAGACAGTAGCAGAAGAAATGACTGTCATTGAACAAAAAATTTCGAAAGCTGACGAAAAATGGAGTCATACTGAGAGACAAGTGCAGAGTTTTAAAACAGAAATAAATACCAAGGTCACAAATATAGAAAAAACGAATCGGAAGAATTTAGAAGAAAAACTAAAAGAGACACGTGAAGAATGGGAAAGAGTGCAGAACTGATTCACAGAAAAATGTGACGGCATTGAAGCTGCTGTGACCAGTATAAATGGTCAGGTTTGAAAAAATCAAACCGACATAGACCTTTTTCATAGTCAACCAACTAACATCACCAGTTTTCCCAATACAGAAAATCGAGAAGGGATTAACTTCAGGCTATACAAAAACAAGCCTATGGAATTTATAGCTAGAATTGAAGAGTACTTCACAAAACACCGAGGTAACCGGTGGAGCACAAATAAGGAAGTACTAGATGAGTCATTCAACGAAATAGCTGACTAATGGTGGATGGCGATAAGGGACGAAGTTACGGACTATCAGCAATTCAAGAGATTGTTTAAGGCTAAATATTGGTCCGAGTCTACGCAGAACATCGCAAGAGACGGAATATGTCATGGGAAGTATAACCTGTATCGGGGTAAAACATTGACCGCATATTTCTTAGGAAAGGTGTGTGTGGCCAAACACTTAGAGCCTAAAATACCCGAAGAGTGCCTGGTCAGCAAACTATCCTACCATTATGAGGAGGACATAATAAGAGCTCGCCGCAACAGTCAGATTAAAACCGTACAAGCAATGACGGAGTTACTCGAGATGTACGAGCACGAAGACTATTGCCGCCAAAGTAGAAGGAGATATGAGAAACCTGAATTTAGAAATAACAACAAGTATACTACTAATAATAATAATCAGAATGGTAATAATAATAATAATTATAGCTCTGCGAGCCGGGATAATGTAGGATGCAATAATAATAATAATAATAACAGTCAACCAAATACAAACGGTTATAATAATAATAATAATTATGGTTCTAATGGTCAGAGGAACCCAAACCCACCCAACAATAACAACCACTATCATAATAATAATAGAAATTACCCAGCAGGAAGTAATAATAACCACAGGACATATAGACCTCGAGTAAATTATATCAGAGGTAGAGGCCAGCGGAGGTACCAACATCAGCGGAGGAGTAGGTTCTATGAGTATGAAACACCTCAAGTAAAACCAGGGAGGTAACAATCATAGAGGATATGAACACAGATGTAGTTTGAGCCTGGATAATCAAAGGAGACAACCAGTAATGAAGCACAGTTAGATGACCGAATTGAACCAAACGAAGCAGTTCCAGGACTCTAGATTGATGCTGCTATCAGCCATATCCGTAATGATACGGAACATTTAAACGAGAGGAGGCAGTAATAAAAGATTACAACCCTATACTGCTCCTATCTACTGGGTATGGACAAGAGTCGAGTTTTAAAAAGGAAGATCAAAAATTTACTATTATTTATAATAATTATTTAAAGGATATTGCGAACATACTGTCACCATCAACAAAGAAAATGGGAAGAATACCTGTCAGACACGGAGGAATTCTCAATTTAGCACATCATCCCGCTATAGGGATCACACCATATACCACAATGTATGAGAAACAACCTCCTCGAGAAATACAAGAAATCATTGAATTTCCCGTCAATAATGAATATAAATTTAATCAGATAAAGTTTTACAATAAATTGGCCGAGGACCAGGAAAGGCGACATAAAAGGCATCAAAGGGCAATTAAGAAGGTGATAAACTACAAAGTCGGAGAAAAAGTATTATTGAAAAATCGGGAACTATCCAGTACCTTGGAAGGCATTACCAAAAAGTTATTACTGCTGTATACCGGACCATATGTGATTATTAAAGATAATAACAATAACACTTATGTATTAAAGGATATTAATTCAAACAAGACAAAGGGCACTTATAATCAATTGTCAATCAAAAATATTTAGAGGAGAAATAATTAACAAAATTCAAAAGGACTGTAAGGACAACTTACAAAAATAACTTGAACGAAATAATTTTGAAAAAAAAAATGATTCTTAATAATTAGCTAAATTCTAAAAACCGTAAGGACAAATTACATTAATAATCTGAACGAACTCTTATATAAAAGAATTTTGGAATAAACGGAGTACAAATATATAAACTTTCTCAAACTCTCCAGGGTTGAAATAAATAAGAACATGTTCCAGTAGATAATGAGGAAAACCTACTGTATATCAATAGATTGAGTAAATTAATGTTACAAGAAAAAATATATTCATGAATGTGAAAAGCATCATAAGAAGAAAGTATAACACGTATTCATAAGAACCAGTGTTGAAAAAGGAAAACCCATAATAACCCATAAACTACCACAGCTGTAAAGACTATGTCAACACTTGTATTGTAACAGTGACTATATGATAACAGTAACAACTAATACAAACTATGTAAATGAGATAATTTTTTTTTAACCCAAAAATGATACAGAACTTTTAAATGAAGAAGGGAAAAGGAGACCAGAATGTTTTTATAATTTAACCAAAATAGTTTAATCAAACTCACAATGAAAATAATTTGATGAAGAAGCAACAAGGAAAAAGAACCAACCAAATAAGAACCAAGTATTAAGACCAGAAGCTGAAAACCTGGGACCATAATGATAATGTTAATTTAATAACCACTATTACAGTGATAATTAATGGAAGTAATTAATGTTATGCCATGAGCAATAGAATGACTCATTGAATACCAAATGAAAAAAAAATCTATATAAATGCTAATTACTATATAAACAAGAGACAGATTATACCAACAACAAACAAAAAAAAAGAATGCAAAGAAAGAATGAAATGAATATTATACCCTATACCTAAGCCACATAATATGAACTGAGCTTTAAAATAGAAGAAGAATCAAATGTATAAAAGTATTAATTAATCTGAACCATTATGAAGTGAAGAATCCAAGGATGTTTATTATTAGTCGAAAGAGACTACTTTTAATGATTTTTATTTTTATGACTGGATGTAGATATATTCCATCAGTCTTATAATTGAGCAGAGATGATAATTCCTCTGAGCTCAGCTAAGTGAAGTATAGGACAGCAGAAATTGTAGCCAAATTGTGCCAATCTGATATGATCCAACTCACATGATAGGGAATGTTAGGGAGTGAACATCCCGGTGATGAAGCACCAAATAAGGAAGAAAAAATATATAGAATAATAATGATATACATAAGATTAAGGATTATCTATTAATAAATAAAGAAGCGAATGAAGGATATACATATCAACTGAGAGCACAATAGTGGAAAGGTAGGTATATAAAGTGAAATAACGAATAAAAATATGGTAAATATAAGAATCAGAAGTAATTATTTCATCCATACTGAGCGTATGATCTGAATTACTTTTACAGGAGAGCATATGTAGCATAACAGAATTTTCACCCTGAATATAACTCAATACAACCTTGAAAAGAAAAGGAAGAAACAATCTGTAGTGAGTAATAACAAAATGACTAAAAAATAAATTAAATAAATTGATCATTATAGTAAATCAAATGCTGACAATAGACTATACAACAACAACAAGAAATAATAAATTTATAACTTATAAATTTTCTCAAACCTTAATTTTTATTAAACACAAACATAAATTTTATTTGTAACATGAGTTTAGTTACAATATGCGTCGACAAGCACGTATGACACACGCGTTACATCGAGATTCTTCTGGCACATGCGACAAACACGTAGATTGTTCTGTGATGTCATAACACAGCCCCCTCCTTAAGCCTGTTCGTCCCGAACTGGCAAACTGTCTCTGAAGTAGTACTTAGCCAGGCGATCTAGGTGGACGACCTTGAACTTTTGCTGTCCTTCCTGTTGAATCCGATAAACAACATCGTTGATTCTTTTTTTCACAGTGTAGGGTCCTCCCCAGTTAGACTGAAGCTTAGGTGAGCGACCACGACGGCGCTTTGGATTGAACAACCAGACCTGATCTTCTTCTTGGAAACCCACACTATTGCTGCGAATGTCATACCGAGTTTTCATTTTGTCACTGGCTATCTTCAGCCGTCCTCTTATAAAGAGATTCATTTCTCGCAGTTGGTTTTCTAATTGCGAGGAATAGTTCTTTGTCTCTTGGGACTGTCTCAGGTGATCCAAACATCAAGTCCCCAGGAAGACGAATCTCCCGCACAAACACCAATTTTGCTGGAGTCATGCCGGTTGTGTCGTGTACTGATGATCTATACGCCATGAGGAATAGTGGTATACGTTGGTCCCAGTCTGTTTGGTTCTCGTCAACTACTTTCGAAAGATGCTGCTCAAGTGTCCTGTTGAATCTCTCAACCATCCCGTCCGACTGAGGATGCAGAGGAGTTGCCCTGGTCTTTCGAATTCCGAGTAGACGGCATAATTCTTTAAACACTCCTGATTCGAAATTTCTCCCTTGATCCGTATGGATTTCCGTAGGGGCTCCATAATGGCAACAGAAGTTGTGAACTAACTGCTTTGCCAGTGGTAACCTCCTGATTTGGAATTGCGTAGGCTTCCACCCACTTAGTAAAGTAGTAACCTACAACCATGATGTACCGGTTTCCATCGTCAGTAACTCGGAATGGTCCAGCAATGTCTATGGCAATTCTCTAGAAAGGCAGTCCGACGTTATATTGTCTCATTTTTCCCCTGTTCCTGGTTTGTGGGCCTTTGCTTGCAGCACATATTTCACATGTCCGAACCCATTCCTCTACGTCATGGTGAAGATGAAGCCAATAGAATCGCTTCCGTATTTTGTCAAGCGTTTTTGTTAACGCCAAGATGGCCACCAGATGTTCCATCATGTATCTCCTTCAAAACAGACATCTTGCCAATCTCAGCAGCGACCTTCCTCTTTTGCTGTCAAGATCGGTCCAATGTCTTCATCAGCCATCTGTTTTTGTCGACCGTCTTGTGTTGTCCAGCCGTCAGCCAGGAAATCTACAGTGATTGCTTGAACATGTTCGCTTGAGTTTTGTTGTTCCTTTCTGTGGCAATGTCGGCAGTCTTCCGGGCACGGTCTTCGTGATAAGCCATCTGCATTACCATGCAGGCGCCCCCGTCGATGTTGTACCTTGAAGTTGTACTCTTGCAGACGTTCAAGCCACCTTGCCAATTGTCCTTCCGGATTTTTAAATCTCAAGAGCCATGGAAGCGCGGCTCTTACATAGTGAAAACTCTCTTCCATAGAGGTATTTATGGAAGTGCTCCAACGCTCGGATGATTGCCAGCAACTCTCTCCTTGTGATGCAATAATTTCTCTCCGGTTTAGAAAGTGTCTTGCTGTAATAGGCTATTACGCGTTCTTCACCATTTTGCACTTGAGACAAAACTGCTCCTAGATCAGTATTGCTTGCGTCTGTGTCCACAATGTACTTCCCTTCGGAAGCTGGAAAAGCGAGAACTGGCTGCGAACATAATGCAATTTTCAAAGTCCTAAATGCTTGATCACACTCCCTCGACCACTGGAAGTTTCGTTTATTTTCCGTTAGCTCATGTAGTGGTTTAGCAATAGTAGCGAAGCCTTTCACAAAACGTCTGTAATATGAGCATAACCCCAGGAAACTCCGAACTTCGTGTTTACTCTTCGGCACTGGCCAGTCTTTTACGGTGTCTACTTTATTAGGATCCATGGTAACACCCGCTGCCGAAACCAGATGGCCCAGATACTGTACTTCCTTCTGGAATAGAGAACACTTCTTCGGGCTCAGCTTCAGTTGTGCACCGTGAATTCTAGTTAGAACTTCCTTAAGGTTTTCCAAATGGTCTTCGAAAGTCTTCCCGATCACTATGACATCGTCTAGTGACAAGGCAAGTTTTCCACGTCAGGCCTCGGAGTACCAGGTCCATCAATCTCTCAAATGTTGCCGGTGCATTACAAAGTCCAAATAGCATGACGTTAAATTGGAATAAGCCACTTGGGGTCGAGAAAGCGGTCTTTTCCTTGTCTTCTTGATGAAGAACCACTTGCCAATATCCACTCTTCAGGTCCAATGTGGAAAACCACTGTGCTCTGGACAACATGTCGATTGTATCGTCAACGTGAGGTTGATAAGATAACAGTCTTTCTTTGTAATGTCATTTAACCTCCGGTAGTCTACGCAGAAACGCTATCCACCATCTTTTTTCGCTACCAGCACTACAGGAGAAGACCAAGCACTTGACGAAGGTTCGATTACTCCCTCTGTCAACATGTCCTGTACTAACCGAGACATTTCCTCTTGTTTAGATAATGGAGGCCTTCGAGGAGGTTGGCGTATCGGTGTTGTGTTCCCGGTATTGATGCGATGTTGCACAAGAGAGGTTCTTCCCAGTGACTGTCCCCGAACTGCAAAACAATCTGAATTCGTGTAAAAACTGTCCGAGTTCTTTTACCTCACCACTTGAGAGGTCGTTAGAAGATCTGTTCAATAATTCTTGCAGTTCCTCTGGTAATTTGGAAGTATCCGAAGAACTGGATCTTCGTTGCGTTATTCCGGCTACCCAGGCCATAGGAGTCAATTTGCCTAGGAGTGTATTGCTTTGTAAAGTGATAGCTTGATCCAAAATATTCGCCACTCTAATAGGTACATTTCCGGTTTCGTCAGGTTTTACTAAACTTCTGGTAATTAGTATGCCCGGTGTGCTGACTACCTGGGGTTCGAATATAGAGCATTGGTTGCCCCTAGTATCTACCTCGGTTCTAACCATGATGTCTTTTCGGAATTTGGCGGAACAGTTACGGCCACTTGGTTTATGACGTCGATCGATTTTCTGCTGTCGTCATTGTTGATAGCATTACCTCTTTGCCTCCGATTCTCAAAACATTGTTTTTGAAGTCGACTATAAATCCATATGCATTCATAACGTCCACACCAAGAATTGCTTCATCCACAATGTCTGCAACAAGTACTTGATGATTAAACTCAAGTCTACCGAGGCGGAGGTGTACCTCCACTATTCCATACACTTTTACAGGCCGTCCAGTAGCTGTTTGCAAGCTGCAAGAGCACCAGATTGGCTTGAGATCTTTCACCACGTCGGGGAGCACAATAGAAACTGTTGCGCCTGTGTCAACTGTAATCGAGGTTGGCCTCTCTTGAACAAATCCGGTAACTACCAAGCTCTCGCTGTTTTTCTGAAGTGTAGAAATCGCGTATTGTCTAGGGGCTTCGTTCCTCCAGTTAGTCAGCACACGCCCCGTTGTACCGACTATTGCTCGTTTCCCTGCTGCTGAATTCTAACCCGACAATCTCGTTGTAGGTAGATGTCCAGGTTTCCCACATCTATAACACTTCGGTCTTCCATCCTTTCTTATTTTATTCTGTGGCGCCGACCGTCGAGTCTCTGTTCCTTGTTCTTCTTCCTCATCGTCTGTACCGTCGCGATCTTTTAGCGCGCGCACTTTATGACTTGTCCAACCAGACGCTGATTTGGCGGCCTCAAATTGCAAAGTATGTACCAGGGCGTCCGCACTGTTCTGGTGTCTTGCCATTCGTAACACTTGCTGTAGTTCGTTATCTCGGACACCGGCAGTAAATGTCTGCATCGCAAAACTCGTTCGAAAATCTTCTGGCGCTTCAGGATAGGCCAGTCTAATTAGTCTCTCGATACTTGCTTCAAACTCTTGAAGGCTCTCCCCGGAATGCTGTCGCCTTGCTCTCAACTGGGTGCAGTACACATCTCCCAAATGTTTATCACCACACCGTAATTCTAGAGATTTTATCAACTCGGCATAGACGTTCTGGCTGTCAGGTGGCACTTTCTAGTAGTTCTGCCGCGGGCCCTTTTAATGCGAGAACGAGTGAGACTGCCTTGTCTTTCTCTGTCCAATTATTTGCGCATGCAGCAGCTTCAAATTGGCGGAGGTACGTTGCCTAGTGACTGCTTCCGTCAAAGATTGGAGCTTTGACATGAACTGTCCCTACAGCAGGCAAAGTGACTTTCTCTATTAACTTATTTTCTGCGTCTTTTCCTGTCTTTATCATTGGTACAGTTGGTTCACAAAGTTGTTTTGGTTGTAACTTCAGGCACTGCTCGACTTCATTTTTAATCTGCTCTTTTATATAATCGAGTCTTCTATTTTTGTTGACATAGCTTTTTCCACACTCGTGACTGACTTTTCTGCTTCAGCTATTTTATTAGACATCGATTCTTCAACACTCGACACAGATTTTTCTACTTCAGCTATTTTTAATGTCATTGATTCTTGTACCTCTGATATTTTAGTAACGTGTTTGTTAAGCTCACCTCGTAGGAGACCCAATTCTGCGGTACTGTGTTCTTGCAACTGTTTCTGCATAGCTTCAAAAATAGCTTACGTTTTATCTGCTCTTGCTTACGTTTTTCATCCTGTCGTTTTTCTGCTTCTTCCGCTTCCTGTCTGCGTTTCTCATCCTGTCGTTTTTCTGCTTCTTCCCTTTCTTGTCTTCGTTCTTCTTTTTGCCGTCTTTCTGCTTCTTCCGCCTCCTGTCGGTGTCTTTCCTCTGTCTGCAAAAGCAGTGCCTGGAAATTTTCCTTCATCTGACTGGCATCCATTGTTTCCGATAAATTACGAATTACACTCGTCTTGTACAAAGTGTCCACTGTTTCCACTGTTAACCGTTCTGTCCAACTTCTGACACCACTGTTACGACGGTCTACTCGATCATCGTAGGTACAGTGGAAACAAAATAAGTACAAGACACCAATTAAGTCACTAATCACACCTTTAATTTTTATAGTTAAACAGTTCGTAATTAACAACACTGTCTTTTACAACAAATCAAATGAAAATTGTTCACACGCAATAAAATGTCCACTAAAATTAAACACAATTGTATTACAATTATACCGTCCGATCAGAAAACACCACTCTTAACTAATAACCACTTGAGCGCGCTCAGTAATATCGCTTTCGCTACTATAACTCTCGACCGCAGGGTCAATAATTCGCGCTAATACTGAAACTTAAGGCCGCTGCCGCCATGTATTTATAGCCGCCGAAAATCTAGAAGATTCCTAATTGCGTCATAGCGTCCATATGAACTACGTAATTAACTGCGGCCTTGACACAGTCCGCGCGGCTGGCGCCTTCGAGAAACCTCTCGAATATGCGTCGACAAGCACGTACGCCACACGCGTTACATCGAGATCCTTCTGGCACATTCGACAAACACGTAGATTGTTCTGTGATGTCGTAACAGTATTTTATGTGAGTGTCTGTCATTGTTTGTGAGGATTTTTGTTTTTTCTAAGTGTTGGAGGAAGACTTCTGGTAGAATACTGAATATGGGTGAGCCCATGGGTAGACCATCATTCTGAGTGTAAAATTTATTGTTATATGTAAAGTAGTTTTGTTTTGTGATAATGCTCAGAGTTTCTGTTACATCTGTAGGTGTCCGTAAAGCACTAACGCTACACCTACAGGTCGCCAACATATACGGACACAATTACATGACTGAACTAATGCATCACACAAATGAATGGACAAAAAAACAAATACATTACATACAGATAAAACACGAGAGAAAAATTAAAAACCTGACACCAATCAGCACAAATATAATTCCTTCACACAAATTCTACTCATGTACAGTAAACCTCTCACGAACGTCACAATCACTAAAAACGAACAAACACTCCTTGATAAAGGCCTAAAACATATCCTACATTACAAACAAAACAACCAAACACTAACAAAACTCATAGTTGACAATGAAACAAATATACAAAACACAGCACCAGAACATCAAGACACACTAAGACATAACATAAACAATATAATAGGAGCACATAAGACACCAGACAACAAGAACCACACCTCAGAAATACACACAGCCATCAAACTGAGGGAAAAGACACACAAACACAAAAAACATCACATTTTTAAAAGCAGACAAAGGCAACACGACTGTAATCATCTCCACAGACAACCTACACAACAAAGTACAAAACTTCATGGAACAGAACAACATCACAGAACTAAAACACGACCCCACTGACAGATACCAAAACACAGTAAAAAATACGTACGCCAAAACGTGTCCGACGAAAAAAGTAAGTTTTCACAAGATAAAGTTCATTTTAGTAAAGTGACAGTAAAAAAACTAATCAACAATGCCAAACACATAATGGCACACAAACAAAAGCCCTACATGAGACAAATCCGACCATCAGCCCCTACCCTCCAAGCGCTTCCCAAAATCCATAAAGAAGAAATTCCGATCCGCCCCATTATCAATTATCAATTACCGTTATGCCCCTGCATACAAACTCACAAGACACCTAGAAAAAATTATCAGACAACACACACAACTAGACAATAACATTGCAGTAAAAAACAACACAGACCTAGTAACAAAAATAAAAGACATACACATCCCCCATAATGTCACATTAGCCTCCTTTGACATTAAAAACCTGTACACAAACATCCCCATCTCTGAAACAATCACCATCCTACAAAACAAACTCAAACAGAACAACACACCAGACGAACTTATCAATGAAATAACAGAAACTCTGAACATTATCACAAACAAAACTACTTTACATATAACAATAAATTTTATACACAGAATGATGGTCTACCCATGGGCTTACCCATATCCAGCATTCTAGCAGAAGTCTTCCTCCAACACTTAGAAAAAACAAAAATACTCACAAACAATGACAGACACTCACATAAAATACTACCTAATTGGCACAGATACGTTGATGACATTCTAATACTATACAAGGGAAACAAAAGACAATGTGAACAGTTACTAACGCACATCAACAAAATACATAAAAATATAACCTTCACTGCCGAATACGAACACAACGATAGCATAAACTTCTTAGACCTCTCCATTTTATGTGAGTGTCTGTCATTGTTTGTGAGGATTTTTGTTTTTTCTAAGTGTTGGAGGAAGACTTCTGGTAGAATACTGGATATGGGTGACCCCATGGGTAGACCATCATTCTGTGTATAAAATTTATTGTTATATGTAAAGTAGTTTTGTTTTGTGAACTTGTAGAGCGAGAGAAGCGACCGGTCTAGGTGCCGGGTGAGGAGAGGCGCCAAAATCCGATTGTGAAAAAAATAAAATTTTGTTGGCGCCGTTTTGCCACATTTCACTCTTAGCTACCTATGTCCTATAATGAAAAATAATTATGTTATGAGTATCATTGGCTTAGGGTTTGTCCAAGTCAGTGTTGGACAGTGCTGAACTCTAGAGACTGGAACGTAAACTTCGATTAATACGCGGGAATAGCGCGCCATGAGGCCTGTTGCGTGGAATCAGAGTTCACAACCCTAGGGAAATTTCCCTAGATTTATGGAATTCTCAAAATTACTAAGGAAACAAGGAAATCGTCCAAAAATCTAGGGAAAAATTTTGTTTGAATGCCACTGATTATAAAAACTTTTTCCTATGATGTAGTCAACGTTCCTATGCTATTTGAACGTAGCAGGTAGCAGTATTTCATAGTCATTAAGTCGACGGTACTTTTGAAACTTTCATAATTCACACTGTAGGGTCCTGTACCTGCCACAAACAATGTATTTCAGGGCAATAACGGTATGGGTGTGAAAGCGCTGCCACAACACAATGCTTTTTTTTAAGGTTACCAAGGACTACAGTAATAAACCTAATCCCCTTTTCTGCGTATCGGCAAGTCAGATGCTCAAAGCAGTGGCCCATACCCGGACAAACATAATGGCATACGGCAGTAGAACTTTTACCTACGAGTTAGTTAGTAATATTAGGAACACATTGTCTGGAGACCTGCAGAGGAAGCAAGTTGTGTAGCATTAGGGTTAATCGTATTCTCTAGGAATTGTACTCTGTTCGAGATACTGTATAGAATCTGTGTTCTCTTTAAGTAGTGTGATCTGTAGCGTGTTTGTCTAAATTAGTCTTTTAACAATGGGAGATAGTGATAATTGTAAACCATCTTCATCTTGCTCTATTCCAAAAAAACAAAAAGTGAGTGCTGGTACATATAAACAAAAGTATACAAACTTTTGTAAGTGCATGGGAGAGGGAATTTTCATTCAGTGGGTGGTTGAGTGCTAGTGACAAGAGTGCATATTTCTATTTTTGTAAAGCGTGTAATGTACATGGTGCGGCAGGAAAATCGGAAATTCTTAAACATTCGAAGTCGCAGAAACATTTGTCAGCCGTGGCGCATCCAGTTCAGTCCCAGAGAACACTGTTAGACATGGGTAAGATAACTATCAATTCGGTTGAAAAAAAAGTTAAAGAGGTTGAAATTAAAATGGTAGCTTTTGTTGTAGAACACAATCTGCCCTTTACAGTCTCAGACCATTTATCGCAACTTATCAAGTCGGTTTGTAGCGATTCAGAAATTGCGAACCATATTTCCTGCTCAAAGACCAAATGTAAAGCCATTGTTAGAAATGTCATTGGTGCTGAAACTACGGACCAATTAATTAATGAACTGAAATATAACAGTGTCTCTTTGTTGTGTGATGAAAGTGCAGACAGGAATTGTGAGAAGCACTTATCTTTAGTTGTTAGGTATGTTGGTGTTAATTTTGTCGTGGAAGATCACTTCCTTGCGTTAATACCAGTTGAAAATGCTACTGCTGAATCACTGTATGGGGGTGATTACCGAATTCTTTGCAGAAAATGACATTCCGTTCAAAGAAAGATTAATAGGATTGGCAGCTGATGGAGCAAACACAATGATGGGTGGTAATAATTCTGTTGCTACTCGTTTTATGAATGACATTCCAGGTCTTTTTGTACTAAAATGTGTGTGCCATTCTTTTCATCTCTGTGCATCATACGCTTGCTCAAAACTTCCTCGCTTTGTTGAAGATCTTGCCCGAGATGTCTTCAATTATTTTCATAGTAGTCGTAAAAGATTAGGAAAATTCAACGAATTCCAGAAATTCCTCAATCTGAAACCCCATAAACTTCGGCACCCCAGTCAAACTAGATGACTAGCAAACTTGTCTTTGCTACCAGTGGTATCCAGACTCCTCAAACAACTTCCTGCTTTAATCTTGTTTTTCACAAGCGCTGTCTTGGAAAACAAGCTTTTAGCAGCTGAACGTATACTAGTGAAACTGAGAGACCCTCTAACAAGATTGTATCTAGAATTCCTAGAATTTGTTTTACCAGTATTTGTAGACCTAAATCGCGAAATGCAATCTGAAGGAATAAAAATTCACTTGCTCTACGACAGAATTTCTGCATTGTATAAGCAAGTTTTACAGTGCTACATCAAACAAGACTATCTGCAGCATACTCCCATTTCACAAGTCCATTATAGGGATCCTAAAAACTTTCTTCCCCTAGACAACATATACCTAGGTGGAAAGGTAATTGCTTCCATGTTGTCACCCAACCTTGAACTCGACGGGACACAAAAAAGAATGATTTCAAACTCAGGTGCCTAGATTTCTACATAGAAACAGCTCATCAAATATTCAAACGATTCCCTCTGCATAAAAATGAAAATTTAAAGGCTCTGTCATTTCTCAATCCTACAAAAGATATTGCCAGCATTGTCCCACTTGATGTGACTTTCCCCAACTTAATCAATCATAATGACATGACGTGTCTTGATAGAGAATGGAGACACCTCCAAGCTATGGACATTGAAAAGTATGCAGATGTAACCAACATTCTGGATTTCTGGAGAAACATTGGTTTTTTAAAGAAAGGAGACAATTCACCTATGTTCCCCACCCTAACTACCTTTGTAAAGAAACCGTTGTGCTTACTTCATTCAAGTGCAGCTGTGGAGCGCATATTTTCGTGTATTAATTTGATAAAAACAAAGCAAAGGAATCGTCTTAATGTCTCCACCTTGGTTGGTTTGCTTTATGCAAAGAAAAAAATTAACGGAAGTTCTTGCTTTACCATTCCTATTGAGGAAAGTGTGCTACGGAAGTTCAACCAGGAGATGTATGACTTCAAATCACAGGCAAGAGCTGACAGTGATTCAGACTAACTTTGATGTAAAGTGTATATAGAATCTGTGTAGTGTACATAATAAATTGAAATTTTTTTAAAGTACAGTGTATAGGACTAAATCAATATGAAATTAGTGTATATAAAATTTTAAATTATTTTGAATGTTCATCACTTCTTTGTTTACACACATAATCCAGACAGAAAACCACAGTTACACCAATATAAAAAACAACCTAGAAATCTTACACTACCTACCCAAAAGTCGTAAACTTAACACCACAGAACAATTTGAAATATACAAACACAACAAAACAACATACTCAATGACCATTTACAATTTAAATCAAACACACTATTCAACACAGTAATAAACAACACATACAACAATTGAAACTCCGGTGCCAATCCTCTCCACCTCCACCCCCACACAACCTGTTAACCAAAAAAACCGTTACACATAAAATTACCGACAACTTGGCACATTCCGTATCCGAACTCACTGAAGAAGAACACCACTCCGAAACGTCGTCTGAGTAAATAAACCAAGTAAGTTTACAGCGAAAGTAACACCAATATTAATAAAATTTTAATATGGACAACCATGTAAAGAAAGAAAATTTTACTGATGAAGAGCTGATACGCTTGGGGTAAATAATTTTAATTATTTTTTACTCTTTTATTATACTGAGTTTAATATTTTTCAGTGTTATCTCATACAAACAGTTTTTGAAGAGCTACTTAGTACTACTAAAATCTGTATACACGTATTTATCAATTTTCTGTGGCGTTCTGAAGATGACACGTGCAGAATGGAACTTGCCATGTCCCTATCGTATCCCATCATATTATGTTTATGATCTTTTACTGTCATTCGATTTGACTAAACTGATGGACAGGAAAGAATGTACAATGTGTGCCTAGCGCCTGTCTCCCACTCGTAGCCAATGTGCCAACCACTTCTTTGTTAACAAAACGTATTCGGACACTTGAATTCTATGGAATAGCCTTGTATATCTATCTGTCTTTCAAAGCAGTTTCACTTTATTCCTTGGTATATGTTTTCACTGCTGTTGTGACAAACCTCCCAACATAGGTTGGGACACTCATGGGTAGCAACACCGAAGCTTCGTGGAAGGAAATACTGGAGGCAGTAGTCATCTTAAGAGATAGGATAGGAGCAAAACTGAATGATTCTATTATCTCACAAGTTTAGTGCTAATTTTATGTTTGTAGTAAGTGAATTTTCTTTTTACGTTTATTAGTTTTATTCTTTTTTAGTTTTTTATTTTGCATCAATGTCTATTATGTACCCTTATAACGTGTTGCCCATAGAAAGTTTCTTATAAACATTTTTTAATTGATAATGATAAGGCCTAGGGAAATCTAGGGAATTTTTTGTTTGAAATCTAGGGAAAACGCCAGTGCCAGGTTGTCAGCACTGCGTGCAATCTATGTTAATGTGAAGATGTGTGGTTTTGTTGTTATTTCTAACATTGAGTTGAATTGTGATAGTGCTGTGCATAGTAATCTGAGGAATTTTCAGAATTCAAGGCAAGTCTACATTTTATTTATCTATGATTATATATAGTTAAATTAGTAAAGTTGTCTTAGTTAACCGAGATATGGTCGCGTTTATGTATTGAGGTTAAGATGGGGTAATTACGCACACTAGGTCGCAATGCGCGGTTTTACCCCGCATTGTTCGCTATTCCACCCATTTTTTGTTTTCATTTTATATATTTTAAAAAGTTGATTTATTTCGTTTAGATGCCGAGAACTTATCAAAGGAAAACTGAACGCCAGTTGTATTTTGTGTGAGAGTTTCCTTGTAATTCGAAATTAGGTTAAGTTCATTTTAATTACATTTCACTTTTTTAAAGTTCCGTATTTTAAAAGTAAAAAATTTTTTGTTTTGTTTTAGAATCAAGACTGAATATGTCACAAGGAAATAAAAAACTATCAGGTTCTCAAAATTTAAAGAGAAAAAAACTTAAAGAAGCCGAAAAAGAAAAAAGCGCAGAACAATTGGCAAAATTGTTCAAAGTCACAGATCGCGCGGCTTCTATTTTGTGTACGTCTCCATCTGTTGTATTAGTCACTAACAATGAAAATCTCTTTGTAACACAAACACACGGTGATGTATCAATCACAGACCACGTAGCTCCTACTTCATCAATGTCACCTGTTGATGTTGTACCAGTAACTTGCAAAGACAATCCCTGTCCTTCAACTCAAGGTGGTAACAGTGATGGTGATTCAGTCTCAGACCATGTGGCTCCTACTACATCAGCGACACCATTTGTTGCATCACTCACTGAGGACTATGGTTTTTGTGTACAACATGGAGATTTACATGAATCAGTAACACTACCTTTAAATCGGCAGACAGAAATGACTTCCCCATCAGCTTTACAACTGAATGTTTCAGAAGAAGTTGCTAAATGGCCAAATCCTCTATCAAATAGAGTTATTGACAAAATATTATTGCAAGGGTCTAATAGCAGCAAACTGAACAGGGATGAAGACTACCCGCGAAATGAAAAAGGTCGCCATTTTTCAAACATACACTTCCAAAGGATAATGCCAAATGGAGAAAAATATGCGAGGAAATGGCTTGTTTATTCAAAATCTTCTTCAAAAGTGTTTTGCTTATATTGTTATTTATTCAGCCGATGTTCGATATCAAGTTTAGCAAATGAGGGTTTTGATGATTGGGCTCATATTTCATTGCCTTAAAAAGACATGAAACTTCCCATGATCACCAGTCAGCAACATGTAAGTGGTTGGACGCTACAAAAAGATTACGAACGCATACTGGAGTAGATCAAAATTTAATGAAACAAATAGATGAGGAGAAGCAAAAATGGAGAGCAATTCTTGAGAGAATGATAGAAATAACATTATTCTTGGCAGAACACAATTTTGCTTTTAGAAGAAGTTCTGACACTTTATACACTCCACATAACGGGAATTTTCTAGGTTTGGTACAACTATTAGCCAAGTTTGACCCCATCGTGATGGAACATTTGCGCAGTGTCGTTAGTCATGAAACAAAAAAACTTTTATTTTAGCAAAAACATTCAAAATGAACTCATTGATTTACTTGGAAATGAGGTACGAGACACTATCATCCTAAAAATAAAAAGAACCAAGTATTTTTCAATCATTTTAGACTGCACACCTGATATCAGCCACACTGAACAGCTAAGTGACATTTTTAGATTTTTTGATATTGACGACAACTGGATACGTGAATGTTTTGTAGCATACAAACCAGTATCGGACTCCAGTGGGCAGGGTCTCACAGGTTTATTTCTGGATGAGGGGTGATAAAGAAACATGATTTAGACATGCATGATTGTAGGGGCCAAGGATACGATAATGGCGCCAATATGGTGGGCAACAAAAGAGGCGTCCAAAGCCATATAATCAGAGAATTTCCAAGAGCTTTTTTTAATGCTTATGGGTGTCACAACCTAAACTTGGTTGTTTCTGATGCAGCTAAAACTTCTGTCAAAACAGTATCGTTGTTTGGGGTTCTCCAACGTCTGTTTGTTTTTTTTTCTCCTCTCTTCCACAAAGAAGTGGGAAGTAATCTCTAAACATACAGAAGGCCTCACATTAAAAAAAGTCTGTGAAACATGCTGGGAAAGCAGAATCTCAAGCCTGGAAGCTGTAGGTTTCAATATACCGAAGTGAGAGATGCGTTACCAGAGCAATACGAGGAAACTACCGATCCGGTCCCAGCTTCAGAAGCTAGGTCTCTTGCTCAGCATATGGATCAATATGGATTTATGCTCGTACTTGTGTTTTGGTATGATTTACTGTACCAAATTAATGTTGTTAGCAAATCCATGCAATCCGAATCGATACATTTGTTAAATGCGACGAGTCAATTAGACAAATGTTGTCAATTTGTGAAAGAATACAGGGATAAGGGTTATACATCAGCTGTGATTAAAGCAAAAGAAATTGCTGAAAAAGCTGAAATTTCACCAGTTTTTCAGCAAACACGAAAGTGAAGAATAAGAAGAAGGTTTGACTACGAATCTCTAGATGAGACTCCAACATACCCAGAAGACACTTTTAAGACCACCGTATTCTATCCTTTGATAGACGCAATTGTTAATTCACTGGAAATGCGTTTCCGACAGCTTTTGACTTTTAATGAGAGCTGGTCTTTTATGTATGATTTGAAGCGACCAATTGATAAGTCCGAATTAGAGCAGTCGTGTTTAAATTTAGAAAATATTTTGACACATAAATCACAAAGTGACATTTCCGAAAATGATCTGGCTCAAGAAATACTAACTTTGCAAAATTTCTTAGACACAGGCAAAGGACAACCGAAAGATGTTCTTGAAGTTTTGAAAAGAAATGATTGGTATAGCATTTATTTCCAAATGCTTGGACTGCCCTTTGGATACTACAAGCTATTCCAGTAATGGTCGCAAAAAGAGAGCGTAGTTTTAGTGAACTAAAACTAATAAAAACATACGTTTTTACCCATAAATAGTTTTGTGTTCCGAGTTGGGAGTGAAATAATTATATTTAACAAACTTTTGTTAGTAAACTGTACATTCAGAAGTATAGAATACTCCACTGTTTGCAGTGACTTCCAATAACCTCTTTTGAATGCTTCAACTTACCTTCAGATTGGAGCAAAAATCATAAATATTTGTTCCAGTCTGAAGGTAAATTGAAAACACTTAAAAGCACTTATTGGAAGTGACAGGAAATAGTGGAGTGAATAAGTGGTATTCTATATATTTGTCTCACTGTTTTCATCACTTTCTGCTTCACAGGCATGTTTCTACTGTACATAGTTACTTTCTTTACTTCAATTTGTAGTAGAATCTTTTTACAGCAACATAAACGTTCACTAGAAACAAATAACAAAAAAGGAATATTAACTGGAATAAAAATAAAACAAACATCTTATCAAATATCACAAAAAGTTTATAATTAAAAAAGGCTACATACTACATTGTTATTCACTACACAACTAATGATCATGTTATCACTAACTGATAAAGAACTAAATAATTCTATTAAACAGAATATTTTTATATGGAAACAAATAAAAACATGCATCTACATGTAATACATGTAACATATAATACAATTATGATATGTAATGAATAGAGGAATGACTACAGTCAATGACATACATAAAAAACATAACATCTTCAAAAAAGCACACATTAACTGATAGTGGATGTTCATCTCTCCACTAGGCTTATGACATACTATTGAATTTGTTTAGAGACTTTGGAAAATATTCTACAGGTTATGAAAAGAACTATATAAAAATAATTCAAATATTATAACATTTTACTAAATAACTAAACAAGAAATAAGTTCAGTAAAATGTTATAGTATTTTGTACAAGTTTGAAACATTTATGTGGTTAATGTGCTCGTTCGTCTGGCTGCCTTGAATGAATCACGCTTTTCACTCGCATCTCATTGAGTGATGATTGCAAGGAAATAAAAAACTTTGCAAGAGCAATGCTTTAAATGGTTGGATCAACCTATATCTGCAAACAAACGTTTCAAAAATGAACGTTGTAAAATCAAAGTACAGACCTAACTTGTCAGAGGAAGACTTTAAATCCATTCTAGTCAAGTGGACCCAAAATGGACAGACATTATATGTCAGAAGCAACTCGACACATCCCATACATACATAAGAAAGCCAAAAAACAATACATAAGAAATATCTTTGAATGTTACTTTTTCCTTATTTTTATTTATATTGTTCTGAACAAAAGAATTTGTTTTCTTTGGATCAGTCTACTTAATTTTTATTTAAATACCTATTTTATTGACTTGATTATTTTGTAAACTTAAAAAAAGTTTACACACACATATGTGTGTGTGTGTGTGTGTGTGTGTGTGTGTGTGTGTGTGTGTGTGTGTGTGTTGTTGGCCCGCCTGACTTCCAAGATTTTTCAATTTCCCCCTCAAGTGAAAACGTTTGGAGACCCCTGTTATATACAATGAGACATATGGTATTTAATAATACTCTAGCAAACAATAAAATAATAACAAAGGGAGTAAAGAAGAAGAAAAAAGTAATTGGACAATGGAAATAACAAATTCGAACTGTAGTGCAAAGAAATTGGCCACATTATGCGTCACGAGAATTTGATAGGAACTATAACTGAAGGTTACATTGGAGGGAAAATAGGACTAGGAAGACTGAGACTTCAATATTTGCAACAGATTATTGGTGATGTAAGTTGTAGTTCCTATGAGGAGAAGAAGCAGAAAGCACAGAGAAGATCATTGTTGAGAACTGCTTGCTACAAACCAATTTGTGGATTGCTAATTAAGGAAGGAAGTACAAAGAAGACATTAAGAGGAATAGTAATGATTTGCGACATACAGCCAATAGAGTTTTATATACATAAGATTATATAAAGTATATACGATTACATCGTAGTCTCATTATTAAATACTGTTATATAATTTATACAACATTTAACTTGAAATTGACAGCTATAAAAACAACTGCATCAGATCGTACATAAGTAGGAAGGTTTTATGCCTCTTACATATATTGGGTGTATATAATATGAATATATGAACCATTCAAACTAGGACTGTAAGTTAACTGACAAAACTTACTTTTACAGAATATCTTAATAAATAACGATACCACATTACTTCAGATGGATTTAAATTATTGCTCAAGGTTAATCTTACAATAATTATAATACATTAACTTAATTATCAGATAAAAAAGTAGTCATATGTACAGTATATATAAACAGTACTTGGTATTAACAACAATACATACACACACCGCATTAAAATTATAAAATAAATCTATTTCAATCACATTATAAGACGGTTATTAACGTAAGTCTAAAATCATGACACTGCAAATAATAATAATAAATTATAATACTTACATAATTACAACATTAGTATAGGAAACATATTTAAATATATTACGAAAGAAATCATTGTTGGCTGTATGTTGCCAAAGTGTACTTTCTACACCTTTGACTTTCTACACTATTTCAGAAAAAAGCACTATACTTATGCCTTGACTTTAACATATCAGGAAAGTGAAAGAATCATAAAGATTAACTACCAAATTCAACCAATAATAAAACATCTAACAAGAGTATTGGTAATTTTATTTTATACTATTAAAAATGATAAACAAAACAAAATTAAACATAGCATAGGTAACTAACTATTTAAGGCACAAAATAACTGACTAGATTAGGTTCCCCTTGTCCCTCAATACTTATATGATACAGAATTTTTTGCAACTATGTAGTGATAATTTTGATACAATTTTTGTAACAAGTAAGATAATTTAAAATACTATTCTATGAGACATTATAAAAATATTAGGAGTTAATAAACTTTATATATATGATAATATTATATATTATAATCTAATATATATAATCAACATATTCTTTCAAATGAAAGTTCGTGCAGTTATATACATTGACATCAAGAATACAATACAAAACATTTATTAGTTAAACTGCTAGGTTTTTATAGACAAATGTGCCAAATAGAGTTAAATAGGCATTCTGAAATATATAAAGAGACCTTTATATTTTATTCATATAGCTGCAAAAAAAAACAGCACCTCTCATTAATAATTAATATTGTTAATTATCAGAAGTAATATAAAAGGTATATAAAAGGTAATAATCTGCTTCTTTTATGGAATAGGCTTTTAAGTTGTTAGATTTTGTACTTCAAACACTTACTATAAAAAAAAATATGTACATGTCATGTCACACAGACATACAGACTACATGTAGGTAAATAATAAAGTGCTTCTTTTATGGAATAGGCTTTTAAGTTGTTACAGATTTTGTACTTCAAACACTGACAATAAAAAAAATTATGTAAATTATGATGACTTTAAAAACAATTCAAGTGTATTAACCTGTTACAAGAAAATTAAAAATTTTTAAATTAATTTTTTGTTTGCTAAAAAGGAATTTTAATTTGCCCTAACCATTATTTGCTACCTCTATGTTGGTCACAATAAGAAAATTGAAAATTTATCTTTTAAAATAAGCATGTTGAAAATAAAAACAATTTTTTTAATAGCCTTTACACTAGCAAACTGATCCCACGATCATTTTATAATTACTGCTGATAAACACTTGGGTTATAAACACTTACGAATAAGTTAATAAATAAGAATTAGCATTTATATTGAGAATTTAATTTGTAACATCTTATTACTAACAAACAATTACAAGAATATGAGTATTTGTCACAACTTTTTGTTTGCAGATGATTTTTTTTATAAAACAAATGTTACATTTCATCTTACACGCCACGTGTTTAACAGTATATGTTACCGACGTACATGAATCAATAATCTCAAATAGTGGATTCAACAAATACAAAACAAATTTAGTATAATAACATACAACAATTTGTAAAATATACAGACAATAATTCGTTATTACGAGGGTCATTCAAACATAAACCAGATTTTTTTTACAGATGTATTGGTGACAGATAAAATTACAACAAAAAATCTTATTTTTCTACATAGTTTCCTTCAACAGAAATACATTTTCTCCACCTCACTCACTCCACTTCCTGAGTCCACACATAAAAAATTCAGATCATATTTGAATGAACCTCGTATCTACAACAATCAAAATTTTTTATAACTCTAACATTCAATCTGGAACCATCGCTACTTCTAAAATTCTGGTCACCGTAATCATCTACTCTATATACAATGATATTACACCAATACTGAACTAAATATTTATAAATATCAAATCAATATTGCTACCTTTTTTTATAAGAAAGCTAGGTGTTGGACTATTATGCTATAATCATGAGTTCCAATCCTATCAAAGGCTACCTGGTTATGCTAAACACCTCTGACAGAGCAGTATTTTTACTTGTCAATTTAAAAATAGTACTTTTGTGTAATAAAGATCGTAACCAAGCTATTCAGAACCAGTATTAAACTATATATTCCATATGAGGATGTGCATAAACGTTAGACTATGTAAAAAAAAAATAAGTAAGTTTCACTAAGAGTACAAACAAACTATATATAAAAAAAGTTGTTTGTTAATTATGTTAACTTAACAAAACACACTTTATGTCACAATGAATTTTTTATATTATATAACTTTGTCCATAAAGTTAACATTACATCTAAAAATTATCATTGTGTTTAACTGTTACTCTCAAGTTTATAACAACTGTACTACAATTATCACAAAATAATTATTTTCGTTCACAAGCATAAACACATTTTACTGTCTAATGTACACAATTTGTATTCGTATCATTTGTAGGATATGGAACTTTTGTGAAATGTATGACAATACAAATTTTGTTACTGATATGAAAATAATTATTTTTATGATAAAGACCCAAGAGATGATTATTTGAAGTATAGAGGGATGACAATCTGGCTAAATTCTGTGAAGCAGTGAAGTGCACAAGATTAACTCCAGAGATAATTCAGTAGAGAGTCATAACTCATTATGATGATATGTAAGTGTCAGGGGTATATTTATGGGAGAGATGAATGGGACCAGACCCCCCCCTGAGGGTCAAAAAATTAGACGAATCATGTAAATCTCTTACTTTTTAGGGTGTTTTATTATTTTTTCAGTATCCTAAGATAGTAGTAACTCTTTTTAAAATATAAAATGGGTTTATTTCACAGTATACGTGTACACATTTGAAATATGAAATACACAAAATTCAATTCAGTCAATAAGTACCTTCTAAACAATGTTTCAATAATGCGTATTTTTATTGTATTATTATTGTTGACTTAATGGGGTTGATTTCAGGATATTATCACACATTTTTCAACCACTTTAAAGATAGCAATTTTGATTAGTCTTGTTTTTTCTTTTGTATCCAGCCAACTTGACCAGACCTCAGTCCCCAAAGTCAAATTCTGGATGTTTCACTGGTAACTGAATTCTGTGTGTGTAGTTATAATATTTTTTTAACATTATTTCTTCTTCTTCTGTACTCCTTTCCATTACTTTCTTGATAGTCTCTGTATTTATTTACGCCACTGTCATTTTAGACTTTCCACTTGTGTATCCGTTTTTTTCACAGAAATCTGTCACTTTTCGTGCAGTTTACAAATTCAGCCCAGTTTCTTTTATATTCTCTTATTTTACTATGTATGTTGTAATATACCGTTCTTCTCCCTCTGTAATTAGTTAATGAGGTTGAGGTCTAACCTAATTAGATGCCTCAAACGTTGTTCGTCAATTTGTAAAAGGTTCAAATATTATGATTATTATTGAAATCGTATAGTGATTAAGTGTTGTGAGTTCGGTTGTGAATTGTTTAATTTGAATAAGTTGACTCTTCTGCTTGTCGCTGAGATGAACCTAGAGGTGTGCCCCTTCACTGAAAATACATAAGTATCGTAGTTATAAAAATACTTACTTGTGACGGTTGAATACTAGCAATGTGGAAGTGTATTACTAGTGAGAATCGTTCAATTCAAATTCTCGCCGCCGCTTCTATTACCAACCATTGCTGTTGTTCACCTAAGCTGCAAGTCTTATTCAAATACAATAACAGTCAACTTCGGTTATCATTTATGCATTGATGTTTTATTGGTTGAACTCCCTATTAATAATTGTTTTGATACAATAATAATGTGTATTTTCTTTTAAAATGGTATTATTGTGAATGGACTCTTTTAAAATGAATAAATCTCAGGGTGGTCAGACTGCGTCTAACAATCGATCAGTCTGGATGTAAACAATTTCATTACTTTAACTGATAAATAAAGCAGGTTCTTTTAGTCTGCAAGATACACTTTAGTTAATTAAATGCACTACTACAATAATTAGTAGGCGGAGAGTAAAAATATAAAAATATTATTAAATTCTTTAATATAACATAAACATTGAACAAGTGTTCCTTATTGGAATTGTAGGTTAAGTTGGTTTCATTGCAACCTAACTTACTTGATTTTAAATGATTAATAATTCCTTAAATATGTTAACAGTTTCGTATAACACCATTATAATGGAAATCCAGTGATAATTTCATTATTTATCTTCTTATATTGGATACAAACAACTAACAGGTATTTGAAAATTACCCACTCCTATGGTTAATGAGTATATTACATCTAGTTATAAACTTACAGTTAAACACAATATAACGCTTAAAATACTATAGGTCCAGGGTTTCTTTTAATTCCCTCATTGACGATTCAATGTCTTTTATTCTATAATTTCATTTTATTAATTAGAAAGTTAAAGTTTGTCAATGATTAACTCTTTCGTTATTAATTGTTTGTTTTAATTATTAAAATCCCTTTTCCATCTAGGTTGGGTTAGATTTGATCTAATTTTATTAATTAAATTCGCTGATAGCGTTATTTAATTACTTATATTAAATAATAGCCATTGTCACTGATACTTGCGTATAACATCGATCTTGTAGTATCACTATTTCACAAATTTTTCTTTTTTTATTATTTGAATGGAATTAATTTTTATTAATTCATTCTCACTCACTACCTATGCGTATACACTCTGTTATAGGTCACTGTTTAAATAAGACTTCACTTGCCCATGTACCCGACCTAACCTCAACCTTGAGTTTCGAGGTTAAATGCTTTTATCAGCTGTCGGCTTGTCAATTTAATACTTTGTGGTTATTCTGACCAATGTGGAGTCTGCGTCAAAGCTTGAGATGAACTGATGATGTTACCTGTATCGAGATTCTGTACCTTGTAATTAATAACGGGCCCTGATTGGCTAATTGTTCTAATTTTCGTGAACTCTCGGTAACATTCGGCAAAATAGACGCTTAACTTGGTGTCACTAGCTGGGTTGGAGAGTACGAATTTCTGGTTTCCCTTGTACGCCCACGGGCTTGTAATTAATTCTTTTTCTTATAAGTTAAATAATTCACTTATAACTACACTGATACTATTTTCATGACTACTATCGTTTTTATCTTTTTCCCACGAGTATTCTGACTACCCTCACAATATAATTCTGCTAGGGATTGATAAAATACATTTCTTACGAACTAATTATATCTCTTATTTTATATCTTATACTAATTACATTTTTTTTCTTCACTTTTGACTTTCATGATTACTTGTCAGTACTGTACAATAAATTTTCTCACATCATTATTTAGTTATTACTATGAATTATCTATCTTCCTTGGACTAGACTCTTGGCCTATTGTCATACTAATTGTTTATTAATTAATTTATATTAGTGTTTTGTAACACATGTTTGTTGTGGCCTATCTATAATGGACTTATCATTACCACTTCTGATTGTATCATCGCTAGTTATTATTGGTTTATTTTACTTTAATCACTTCTTCTCTGATTATTGTTCAGTATACTTGAGTGTTATATCTTTCTTTATTTGCATTTTTTCACATTTATCTCTTTATTATGTTTATTCCATATCAGTGTTCTTATAGCAATTTTAATACTTGTCAGTGTTTAGTTCTGCTTTTATATTCTGACATTAGTTTGAATTTACTTAAACTTCTTGCATCTAATATTAGTTAGGGTTCACTTGTAATTTGCATTATTATTATTAATTTGATGGACATAATCCTTGATTTGTCTCACATGAACATTATTATTTATTATTTAATATCATGGGTTGAGTCCCTATTCTTTTATTACAGTTTTATGTGTGATTTTTGCTGTCCCAGGTACCCATTCTATATGGTACACTTGGTTACATTAATTTACATTTATTCTGTATTTAAGTTCCTTTATACTATGACTTCTTGTACATGGAATGCTCCTTATAGTATCTAGTTAGTTTACACTCCAATACATTTTAATTTAACACCATTTCAGTCATAGTTTTTACTATTTTATTGGAAACTTGTTGGCCAGATTAGGTTATGTCCTATCTTAGTTTCTCAACAATGGCTGAATCTCAGATTCTGTTTTCTACACATTGTATGACTATCTGCTTTTACTTAAAGCTGATATTTTATTATTTATGGTTATTATACTTTTTTGTTATTATCTCAACCTTTATTATTGAGTAATAGTTGTTTTTGATTCTTATTTCTACTTCACAAATTTTATTAGTCCTTTTGACATTGTCTATTTGTTATTTTTATACATCATTTAATTATACTATTACAATTCTTGTACTCACTCTCCCTCTTAATTTCTACTCTCAATATTTAATTTTTGAGTTCTGTTTGTACCGTTAAGTCATTTTACTAATAAGTTTATGTCAATGTCAAGTCACAGCTTAGGGTTTAAATCAAGTTTGTTAACTCATTTTTATTTTCTTTATCATTAATAATACTTTTATTTTCATGGTTTAATTTATCCTTGCCTATATTATTTCCTTTTGGTATCTGATTTGATTAGACTTTTCCCTAATTGCACTGATTCTTCCATCATACTTAATAAATTTCTTCTGGTTATTGTTGTCATTGTTTTCTTCTTACTGTCTAATCTATTGGGTAATTGGGTACGTTGTCTTGTCATTAGTTGTGTCTTCGTTTCTTCAATTATACGTTTACTAATTAATTATAGTTTAGTTTATTCCCCTACTTTGGTCATAATATATTCTATGTTCATTATTGCATGTTCTTCTTTTGTTGATTAATTTGTTTAGGGTAGCTTTTAATCCGTTTGTTATACATTGGGCTCTGTGTGTGTTATATGTACCATTACAATGTTAATGGTAATAAACTCACCATAAATGCCACTATTTCTCAATCTGTCCACATGCCTATAGCTTTCACCTTGCAAGCTCTCCATACAATCTTAGACAATCTTTTGTACATTTGTTCCCTCAGATTCAATGACATACAACAATGTGGGTCCAAATATGTACTCTCATAAACTTCATTGTACCACCTGGAGACATTTGATTCATTGGTATCTGCTTATTCTTTATACATTTAGGTACATGTTAGATATGTATGACCTTATTCACCTCACTTATTCATTCTATTCCTTTCACAATTATCAGAAAGGTAGCACCCAACAGATTACAGCAGTTTTAGTTATGAAAAAATTGGTTATTTATTACAAATTACCATTTGCCATTCTTCACTACACCATGTATTTGGCTACAACTGGTTCTACAGAGCGTAACAACATTTCTTGATGTGCATGCTCAAGCACTCTACAGTCATTGCAAGCACAGAGTAACAGCTATTTTATCTGTCATTACTTTTGTGGAGATATATCTGCATTACAAAGTAGAATATCGTATTCTAAATGTAAGGCTGAAATGGTCAGAAAACATCAGAATCTCCAACAAAAAGTACAATCATCTGACATTCCAATGACCATCTGATAACAAAATCATAACATTCTCATAAAAAGTCTACTAATCTTCTGCATGACTATGCTGGCAATATTATATTAATATTTCACCTACAATTTGCAGACTACAAACCTGTTCTGAATAATCTTCTACTGTCAAAACTATGCAACAGTAGTAGAGTCTTACGTGAAGCCTAGCAACAATAACAACTTGTTTCTTTGATGATGGTCAATTTATATACATCATCATCTATATCTTGTCGTTGTCTAGGCCCATGCCTAGCCGTGGTTCAGCTCACACCACACCAGAGAGAAAGCAGTTTCCATTTATCCACAAGAGGTGTTGTGTGTGTTCAATTGTAGGTGTCACATTGTAACTGACTAAGGCCAGCCTACCTCAGCCAGACTGTAGGCATGAGGGGCATTTCAAAAGTAAGGGCTGATCGGTTATAAAAGGAAAACAAATGAGAAAATTAACAGTTTATTACCGGTTCCAAATACATACAAACTTACATTATTTGTCTACATAGTCACTGATTCATTCCAAAGCCTCTTCATAAAATTCTGCTGCCTGAGATTTCCATCAGTTTTGCACTGAGGTTTTCAATTCTTCAGTTTCTTCAAATTGTTGAGACACAAGCCAGTTCTTGGAAGAGATGGTAGTCACTGGGCATGAGATCAGTACTATAAGGTGGATGGTCAAAAATGTCTCATCAGAATTTTTGAATTGTTTCAATTGTGCTGGCAGCCATGTGTTATCGTAATTGAGAACAATTCCAGACCTCAAAATTCCCCCTCATTGTTTTCGAATAGCACTACTACTTCGAAACATTTTTACTACAGTGAAACCTCTCTAATTCGGACTTCTCTAATTCGGAATTTACGATAATTCGGACTCTCTAAAAAAAAATTATAATTCACAAAAAAAAATTAATTTTGTGAATTCTTTGTGAAAACATTTGCCTTTAGGGAATTCTTAAAGTGTTATGTTGGCAAAATGTGCGATACTCACCCCCACCCTGACTGGGTTTAGTCCAGTTTCAACTGCTGCTTTGATAGTGTGTGCGTCATTGTTATTGTATTCGTGTGCGTTCTATTGTACTGAAGTTATTTCTTAGTTGCGCACAGCTTTTCAAACCACATTTTCTTCAAACACTGTTTAGTATTAATTTACAGTACTGTATTACAATATGAGTGCTAGAGGTAAATACAAGACTTTAACTTTAGAAGACAAAATGAAAGTGTTAAGTAAAATAGATGCTGGTTATTCTGTGCAGGATATTTTAAACGAGTTTGGAATTAGTCAGTCTACGTTTTATGATATAAAAAAAAGACAGAAAAAAATTTCCAATTTTGTTTTAAAGCAAGATACGCCAAATGTGAGTATTGTTAAAAGAAAACGAACGACTGCAGCAAAGTTCAGTAATATTGACGATGCTGTATACACTTGGTACAAGCAGCAACGTTCAGTTGGTGTTCCAGTTAGAGGTGTAGAATTACAGGCAGCGGCAGAAAGATTCGCTCAAAAATTGGGAGAAACTGATTTTAAAGTTAGTACAGGATGGCTTTTTAAATTTCGGCAGCAGCATTCCATTGTAAACCGGAAAATATTTGGGGAAAGTTTAAGTTCGGATGTTTCGAGTGTCGAACCGTTTCGCCAAAAACTTAAAGCAGTAATTACTGATGAAAAACTTCTTCTTTCCCAAATTTATAATGGTGACGAAACAGGCTTGTTTTGGAGATTCATTCCTCAGAATACTCAGGCCTATAGAATGGACAATTCCACACCAGGCCGAAAGGTAAATAAACAAAGACTATCTGCTCTCTTATGTGCAAATGCAGATGGGTCTCACCGTCTAACATCCGTCATTGTTGGAAAATCAGCTAAGCCTAGAGCAATTAAAAACATTATGGAAAGCCTACCAGTTATTTATAAAGCAAACAAGACTGCACGGTTTACTCAGAAATTTTCCAGCGATTGGTTTTTTTCATAATTTTGTGCCAGAGGTTAGAAAATTCCAGCTAGATGTTTTAAAAATAAAAGAAGAGGATGTTAAAGCTTTGTTGATATTAGACAATGCTCCTGCTCATCCCTCCGGTAATTTATTGACTAGCAGCGATGGAAAAATCAAAACTATGTACTTGCCTCCCAATACGACTTCGCTTATCCAACCAATGGATCAGGGAGTAATCCTCAGTTGCAAACTCCTTTACAGACGTAAACAACTCGACAAATGCATGGTATTTTTTATGGATGATGAAGAAATGGACAATAGGGGTGAACAAACTCTTAAAAAAATAAAGGAATACAGTATTAAAAGTGTTATTTATAATTGGGCAAACAGCTGGAATGAGATCAAAATATCTACATTATGCAATGCATGGAATAAGATTTTGTACGATAAAGAGCCAGAGATCGACCTGCAAGGTTTGGAAGATGATGATTATGCAGGTGCTTTTGGAGCTACCAACATTGAAGACATAAGAGAATGGTTGGGTGCCGATGAAGATGACGTAGGCTACCAGAATTTAACAGAGGAAGAGAT
Organism: Magicicada septendecula; assembly: GCA_034769895.1. Classification (NCBI taxonomy): domain Eukaryota; kingdom Metazoa; phylum Arthropoda; class Insecta; order Hemiptera; family Cicadidae; genus Magicicada; species Magicicada septendecula. The sequence continues at coordinate 60,626,465 of CM068371.1, read as the reverse complement.
CGTCTATCAAATGCAAGGTCAGAAAGAAGAAGTTTGAGATGATAGTGACGATGAAGAGGACGACGATAATGTTCCTAAGCCTACACTTCCCAAGGTGCGGGAAAATCTCGATGCAGTTATTAACTTTATTGACACTGACCCAGAATTTCAAAAATACTATTTAATCATCAAAGAAATGCATCAAGAAATTATTAAAAAACAATACAACAGGGCAAAACAGTCTACAATTTCAACCTTTTTTAAGCCTGTAGCTTCAGTTCGGAAAGAATCAAAACCGTCAACTTCAGGGACCAGCCATTAATATTACATAACTCTTTGTGTGCTAAAGTGAAAACACTGTCAGTGAAGTTTTTTTGTTGTTGGTATCGTGATATTATTTATTCTTCTGTTTTGTAAAATACAATAAAATTAAATTTCCATTAATATTTACGTACATTAATAATTGCAGGTGTGCATTACTTATAAACTTTTTGCGTGCGAATTTAACTTGAAAACATTGATGGTGAAAGATTGTTGTTTATGTGAATTTAGTTATCCATTTTGTAAGTACAATAAATTTAAATTTCCATTAATATTTATGTAGTTTTAATATTTATTTTTATGGCACTTTACCTATACTGTAGTATGAATTTCTATAAAATATTCTATAATTCGGATTTTTCTCTAATTCGAACTAGGCTTCACCCCATATAATCCGAATTAGAGAGGTTTTACTGTATATGATTCTTATGAAGATGAAAATTATACTCTACGATGAGGTAGAATTTCGATATTTTCTACTTCAGAAAATTTAAGGGCATTATTTCGATCGCGCATTTGGTTCGTTGATCTCCGACAATTTGTTTCAATTATTCGCTATTATGGGCTCCGTTGTTCAAGTCGTTCAAGGTTGTGTGCATTAGCATTTGTTCCTGTAGACCAAGTTCCTGATTTTTTTGATATCTTTATCAATGAGGTTCCAGAAGAATTCCTTCCCATAGCTGATTATTTTGAGCTCACATACATCCGCGGTAGACGTGCTCAAGGAAGAAGAAGAGCCGTTCCAGTGCGATATCCTCCAAAGTTATGGAATCAACATGACGCTGTGCTGCAACATTTTGCGAGGACAAACACTTCTGAGGGATGGCACAACCATTTTCAAGTTGTTGTTGGATGGCATCATCCGAGTTTATATGCATTTTTAATGGAGATAAAAAAGGAACAAGGGGATATGGAAGCTATGCTAAAACAACTTTGTCTTGGGCAAAAAATCAAAAAACCTAGGGAACCTCATTATCAAATTATTAAAGACACAATATTCAACATAGTTTCCAATTTTCAAGCTTTCGTTGATGAAGATGACATACTTGGATATTTGAAAACCGTCGGTTACAATTTAATTTTTGAGAATTTTTATAAACACATTTTATAAACATTTTGGTAGGCCTACTAATTTATGATTGGAATTATATATTTTGGAACTAATGTTGTTTTGGGAAAGTATATTTTTGGAACTTTCCGATATTGGAATTTTTTCTTAGCGCTTTCCGATTGGAACTTTTGTACCCCAACCCCTACTGCCATTGCACAACATACTATTAAGTTTTTAACAAATAAAAAGGTTACACCACATTAAAGTTTGCACAGATTACACAGTCGAACAATGACACATTACTGAAATAACAAATATTTTCTTGGCTGTAACCGTCTGGTGGCTGTAAATAGTATGTACACATTTAAATCATCACCACTGACCAGAAACCAGCAAAATGCTCAAAAATTAATAATTTCTATTACATTACTGCAGGTGGTTGGCATATAATAGCGAAGAACAGAACAGAATTAGTCACAGAAAACTGCAATCAATTATTACAAATCAGTTGAAGTTCTGAAAAATCTTTTCATTTTGCACAGTGATCTCAGAGACCCTGTACCCGTACTACAGCTGAAGAGAAATTGGTACAAATGCGATGGTGGGGTATGCGGTTAAGTCATTATCACTGCTGAAGGAACCATTAAAGGGGACAGTGGTTTTCAAATAATGAAGATGTGGATGATCGGTTTCAGACATAGCCCACTGTTATGGTAAAAGAAAGGAAACCCAATTCATAGCAGAAAGTATAAAAGCTACCATATATAAAAACAGTAATGTAAGTAAGTTTTGTAAATAAACTGATTATCAAATGAGTTTTGAAAAAAAGTTCAGTTTATATTTGACTGGCGCTCTTAACAATGTAGTTAAAAGTATTTAGACTTCTGAACATTTAAACCAGAATTTATGTACTTTTGTAGAGTAACTTGAACAGCCCTGTGATAAATATTGCCATTCAAAATGTTAGTTTAACAACTGTCACATTTACACAGATAATTTAAATAAAACTGTCTAATGACAATGTGAATTGTGGTTGTAAAAGTTAATGTTACTCTCCAAACCATTAGATGAATAATAAAATTTATCTCATACTACATTGGGTGTCTTAAAAATTTCTCACAAAACACATATCCATTACTTTCATATTAAATATTTGATGCAAACCATAGCGGGACTATGAATTAATAAAACCATCATAATTTGGTTATAGTTTACCAAAGTATTTATTTTTATTTCATACTTGTATCTGATTTTTGTTTTTATCTCGTTGTTATGATCACATGTTTCTTTTTCTACATCACTAGCCCTAAGACCTGTTTTGGGTTATAAATTTACAAATTAGGTTGAAGTCTCTAACCGCTAACTATCGTCCTTGAAATAAGGCTGGAGTATTCATTATGCCATATTGCAAGTACTGTTGTGTCTTCATGTATGCTGCCTTAATAGTAGTATACAGTATGCAAAAGCTAATTTGAATCACAGTTATGAACTTACTCCACAGACACACTCAATCAATGTGTATGTCACAAATTAGCTGATACACACCAGTGTAAAATCATCTGTCTTCTCTAATGTCATAGTTTGTTTCAAGTAAATATAAAATAGTTCTTACTGTGGGAAAACAGGCAATTGGACACATAGTTACTGTAGTTGGAGCTGTTGAAGGAATTGTAGAAAGGATGTTAACAACACACAACCAACAAATATCTAACGTGGGACAATCACAAGGAAAATTAAGATTGTGAAGGTGCACAAACTATATGTAACACACATCAGTAAAACAATCATATAATCATCAAGTACCAGGTAATGCAAAGTGGTGACCAATAGTCAGTAACAATTCTGTAGTTATAGAAATAGCACCACATAAAATATCAAACAAAGGCTTCTGTTTAAGAAACTACAAACATTTACTGACTGTGTGACGGTACAAAAGGGATAGGTTTTTTTGATCTTTAACAATCTGAAGCAAACCATTTTAGGTAACACTTTTTAACTACTCAGTGTGTAACTTTTGGGAACAGCCTGTAGCGCCGAACTAGGTACGTCTTGGTACAGGAATGTTGGTTATCAGCAGAGCGCATGTTAGAAATATGGAGAATCAACCACGTGGGAAATTAAAAGAATGTCCCCCACCAAGCTTCTAGAACATTCGATGAAAAATAACCAATCAGCGAGCGAGTTGATGGCTATGTGGCATGCGACACAAAGGACGCAGTGCGTACTCACGCCTAGCTTGGCTCTCCAGTCAATATTCCACTCCAGAACCACGCAGTTCAGTAAGCCAGTGCTCGCGAGCAATTTAAGTCGGCCGACTAAAAAGAATGGTGATGTTATTTTGAAACAACAGTAAAGTATATGATCGACAACAGAATTAAAATTAAACAGCGTAAAATCAGTTTTTTAGTGTTCTACAAACAAAAAAATGCATAACACGTGGTGGTGTAACCCCTTGGATTACAATGACACGATAAGTAAAAATGAAAGAACAGAATTAATTGGCCAAAATTAAACACTATTTTATATCAATTCATTTTTTTATGTAAAACATGTTAATTTTAAAATGAGATCTCAAATTTAGGGGGGTGTATAAAATAGAAAGAGAGAGAGAGAGAGAGAGAGAGAGAGAGAGAGAGAGAGAGAGAGAGAGAGAGAGAGAGAGAGAGAGAGAGAGAGAGAGAGAGAGAGAGAGAGAGAGAGAGAGAGAGAGAGAGAGAGAGAGAGAGAGAGAGAGAGAGAGAGAGAGAGAGAGTGTACGACAGCGTGTATAAATATAAAGTCGAAGTACTAGTTTGTATTTTTATAATTTTGTGTTATAAGTTTAATGTTTTAATTTGTTTAATGAACCGTTGAAGAATCATTGTTTAACAATTTTTGTGTCTTATTAATAAAATAAGATGTTTCTTATAAGAATCATGCATTAGTAGTTATTACACCGTACAAAATCCAATCACCTAGTTCTGTAGAATGAGAGTTCGTCTATACAACCTTGGCATGACTTTGAAGGTAAGTCGCAGAACGCAATAACTGTATTTGTCATTGTATAATATAATTAAACTGTTACAACTGAAATGACATTTTGACTAGTGCACTTCAACAGAATATCCTTAAACCTAAAACTGATAAGAATCATATTATTCGAATATGATACTGACAACAATGATTTTTATTGGGATTCATGATATTTACTGATCAAGTCTGCGAAATGTTTTCAGGTATGTAAGAGTTCCTGATACCAAGAAATGGAACATTATTTTAAAAAGCTAAAAACATTTTCATGACTCCAAGAATATTTAAATGAGAAGAAATAAAACTATTTCTATGTACTTTCAGAAAACAAATTATATTTGTAAATTGTGTATGATGTTATTAAGAATCGCTACTGTTTCACCATCCATATTCCCTAAGAGGAAACAAAACTGAATGCATGACTCTGTGTGTTCTTTATGATCAGTCATCAAAAACATTGCAGAACATGTTTAACAAGCAAGAAGAAAACCCACCACAAAACACCGTATGAAAGATACACTTGGCAGACTGCCACAGAATACTATAACCTTGCTTAACATTATGGCACAATTCGCAACTGTGTCTTGGTTGTGCAGCAGATACAGATTCCGGTTATTTTGGGGTACCCCTTTGTAACTGTCACAAGTAGTTTACTAAATTAATGAGCCAAGTAATTTTCTGCAGTTCCTAAAGTTTCATATGTCACATAGTTTAGGACTACACCTTTTCTTATCTTAATGCTACTATGCAGCGATACATACATTTTCTCACTGGGATACTCTTAAGCTACTCTTGCTTCCCTTTAATCAGATGACTTTCGCTCATTTTTTCCTAACATTATTGTCACAAATTGCTAGAAGGGCAACTGCAATAATAATTACCGGTGAGATTTACAATTTCAAGTTTTGATTTTGAATTTTAAAATACTGTCCTACATCACACACACACACAAATTAACAAATGAACATACGATTGTCATCCTATGTACATTCACTCATGGTGTATATGTATACATCCTACATAGTCTAATACTGGTTCTAAACTGGTTGGAAAGCTTTTAATATGTATTAATATCACTCAAATTAAAATTAAATTTAAAACACCCCTGTCATGGATAGAAACACCACCATAGTGGTTTCAATATACCAACCACTTTACTAATGCATTCAGTAGTAAGTACACCAATACGCATACTGATTCCAAGCTAAGCGAGCCAAAAAGCATAGTGGAAGAAGAGTTAGAAAGATACCAAGAAGTACTAGTTAATGAGAGAAACAATGTTCTATTCAGAGTATAATGATTAGTAAGGACTATTAAAATTATAAAAACCACAAAAATTAATGTATCTGTAACGGCTCTTAAAAATACACTTCAATTGTCAAACAGTGGCCTCTGATAAAAAAATTTAATATCATATATTCCTGTTTCGCGCATGCGCGTGCGTGCGCACACACACACACTCACACACACCACTAAAAATAAAAAACCTAACCCCCCAAGTAAAAAATAATGATGCACAAAAAACCACATACACAGACTCCATGGTAAAGATTTAGACTTCAGTACTAAATAATGATAGGTTTTCCTTAACATTTAGAACTAATAAAAGTATATTAGAAACATTTAGGCAGAATAAACATATGCCTTTGGAAAACAAAACAGGCATGCAACGACTGAAATTGTATTTATATTGGTCAAAAGTAGAGGCGTTTCCTTGAACATATTTCATTAAACAACTAAAGTCAACATAAAACCTAATTATGCTTGCCACTTGGTCTCCCACAACCACAATTACATGGATTTGAAGTCTAACTTGGAACCACTACACGTTTGAGAAAAAGGGCCGAATCATGAACACCTTGGAGGAGTTTGAAATTTATAGAGCATACATAAACATAAGCAGTCACAGTTTAATATTAAATGACCAGCTGAATTTTAAATACAACCCGCTATCAACACTGCCTTGAACCTGCTTTATGAGATAGAGATGAACAACCGCTCAGTGGTCGACCAGACATGAATACGTGTCACCTACTAACACGTACAGTGAAAATGCGATATTGGTATTTTAACTACTGCCAAAATCCCTTGTGTGAGAGATTTTTTTAAAGATCTGATAATGGAGCATATGCTTTGAAACACATCATCAATTATAAACAAGAAGTCACATGGGGAATTGAAAGGGTTAGTTAGTTTATCTATTCATGCAGAAGTCTTGGTATAAAAATTATTATTTTCAAACAAATTAAAATCACTCAACCACTCAGTAGAACATACCATTCATTCACACTAATTAAGTACATATATTTTTAAAAACACATTCAGTTATAAAAAAAATTTATTTAAAATATTATAAAATGTATCAATTTATATTATTATAATAATATTTCTTTCATAAAAGGAACATAAAAGAATTTAATTATAAAAACACTTTACTTCTAAGGAACAAAACGAGACCATTTTAGATTAGTAGCACATCAACACAGTTTGCGTTTTCTGTTTCCAAACTGTCATGTCTTCTTTTGTCAGCCAGTTTTTCAATAGTGTTTCCAGTAACATAAAAATACAGATTATGTTCCATCTCGATTCATCCTTGCTGTGATGTGCACCAATGTTAAACAATACCCATGACTAATATCGTAAGTTTATCTTACAGCATATCTTTTAGACATATATTACGTTTTTAAACTATTTAATTAGTATTTAGTGTAACATCGAAGTAGTGATATTGTGATTAAAATTTGATATGAATCCACAGAAAATATAGCGCTATCTTCACGTTACATGCTGACTGACAATGGTATGGTACGTTTGTTTTTGACATTTTGTATATAAAAGTATGTTATTTATACACAGAGTAAAAAGTGTGACACAACAGGACTTAATTCTTGACAGGAGAAGAAAAAAACAAAATACAATATAATAATAAAACAGAATAAAAATAAATAATAATTAGAGCCACCGTATAACACAATTTGGCTTTGTCATTGTAGTGGCACTGTAATAGTAATAAAAATTCACTAGTACTCTATAAACACTAGCAGGTGTTACAAATGCAAGTTTGCATAAATTTTATGAGCAGACAAAATATGTAACACTTAGTAACATATATGTCCATGTGAAGTATACATACACATATATGTATATAAATAGTGTATATACAAGTACACCGAAAGAGTTTTCATAGTATCAACTCCGGTGATGTTGTAACTGATCAATAATATTATGCATATCCTAATATTACTTCATCCTTGTTAACTTGTTTTCCTTCTCAGGCACAGTGGGTAGTGTATGAACAATACAAGCATTACATATATGTACGTCATGTTTGTGTGGAATTATATATGAATTTGTACACTTATACAAATCAGTTGGTGTAATAATAACATTTACATGTGCCACTTGTCATTGCTCATGTAAGGTATGGTATTATATATTCATCGATAAAGGTTATGTTTTTATGCCAGTCATAATGTTGAATACCAGTGACTTCGTGTGTAGCTAATCTGCCTGAATCGTCCAAAGTCTTCAGACCAAACAAATCTTGTTTGTAGACATTCTGATCATGCAATTCCACAACTTGTCCTTCATTATTGTAGTATCCAAAATGGCTGTAACAGTAATAATAAAAAATAATAATTTCTAAAAACAACTGTTATTCGTAACTAAATATTAGTACTATCATCATGTAAAGAAGTTTTTGACATTATTATTTAATGAACAAATTTCCTTAGTCTTTTATATTCCACGAATTCACCTGACAACTATTCTGGATACTTGTGTGCAAATTTCAACAGAGCACGCCTACATCTATTGGCCTATTATTACCATTTATTTATACTAACTTATGAACCTTTATATAGAAGAGGAGGGTCAGAATTATGACTAGAGACTAAACGAGGGCTTGTTCCGCCTTTCTTGAAAAAAGTGTTTTTTTTTTAAGGCTATAAAGCCCACAATGCAGGATAAAGGTGAGATCCGTAATTAGAATTCTTTATGCGAGAAATATGCAGCCATGCAAGATTTACTTCAAATCAGTAAAGCATATGGTATTTAATGGATGAATCGTTAGAAAAACAATGGTGTTAAAATTTTGATGAAGGGAGAGTGAACGTCCTTGATAATGAATGAAATTCAGTATAAACATTTAAACTGATATTCAGTGAAATGTTTTACTATTTGGCAATGAGAGCAACCTTCATCATCAAAACATGACCAGACAATTGTCTGCTGCACGTTAAGTCTCTACACAGTGCCAACCATTTATTGTGACATGACTCATTAACGGTGACCTGATGTGTGCAACGCATATTTAGTGAGTTTCAGGTATGGTATCCAGCCTTGTTTCACCTTGGTGAGCTGAATCTATTTTTGCTGGTCATAGTATTTTAAACATAAAATGTATTCTAATGATGATTTAGAAAACATATAATACCACTTGTAACTAATAAAATGACAAATCTCTATTATTAAACAGTGAGTTATTCAAAATGTCGGCTCTAATGGTCAATCTGACTCAGATCTTAAAACAATTCCGGCCACATATGAAGTCTACCTGTTCTGTTAGTCAATCTTGAGGCACATTCATGTAAAAGAAACTTGTTTTACTACTTTACATAAGCACAAAAATTATTATTTAATAAAGCTTATCATAATGCATTAAATTTGGAGTACACTTCACATCATCTTAATTTTACAGACAGGAGTACTTGAATAAATTTATTTTTAATTCATTATCTTGAGTGTAAGAGAACTGACACTCCAAAAATGCAAAATTTACTAAATCATGAACATATTAAGAAAATAGTTTTCCATCTGTCCTCCAAATGATACAACACACAATACAGTAGAACTCCATTTATCTGAATCGATTATTAGGAAATTTAAAAAATACAATTTCTAAAAAAAAGTTTATTCAAACTGCAGTTGCCGTACTAACAAAAAGCATCGTAAGTAAATGAAATTCATGTAAGACTGTGTTAGCTATGCAGCATAGTTTACGCACTGATCAGTACAATGTTTCATTGCCTACTGCTCGCATTCTTAAAATAGAATGTCAATGACGCACCCATCCCCCGCCAGGTCACTCACCTCTCTCACATTTACAGTTGATCAGTGTTTTGCTGTCTATTGTTTGATATATGTCGTGTGTTCTGTTTATATAGCACAGAATGTTGCCAAGTTGTTTTCATTTTGTGTTCATGTAGTGTGTATATAAATAGTCTTCTAAAAGGAAGCGTGTTGTATCGTCGATGATGGACAAAGTGAAAATAATTGAACAATTAAAAAAAGGAGTGTCTGCTGCTGAAATTATCCAAAGCTTAAACGATGAATCTCAGCAGGTGGACAAAGACGATGATAACGTTGTTTCAGTTGAACCGGATAAGGAACCTACGGCAAGTGAGGCATTCACTTGTTCTGATACTGCCTTAAAGTGGATGGAACGGCAGCCTGAATCCGACCACGTGCAGCTTCTTGCCATCAAGCATTTGCGGGACCTGGTTGCATGCAAACTAGTTTCTACATCAAAACAATTAACTTGTTCAACTGAAAAATTATAATTACGTGTGAGTATTAGTTTTAATTTTATTGTAGTAAAAGTGAACTTTTTGCAAACTTTCTTGAACTGGTTTTTATTAAGATACTGTACTCAAGTAATAAAATAAACAAAAGTGATTTTTGAGCAATTTTCGTGTTTTCTTTCATAACATAACTTTTTTCTTATGTTTGTCCCAATTATCCGAATTTCTTACTTACTTACTTCTTGGGTCAGGCATCCAGCATCAAGCGACGCCGATGGCCCGTTTAAATGTGTCGAGAGCCCTGAAAAGGGCTGTTTACAATATTTTTTGATTGTGGCATACTAATGGCACTTTCTCAAGGAAAGCTACTGCTGGCGTTTAGTTCACTGCTAAGCAGCTATCCAGGGGCAGGACAAGGACCAACCAGCTTCATCCGAATTTCTGCATATCTGAATTATGTCTGGGACTCATTAGTTCGGATAAATGGAGTTCTACTGTATAGTTACACTACTGTACACCAGTTTATAGTGAAAATAATTAACAAGAAAAAAAATAACATATACCTTGACTGCCATGGTTCTATAATGCCATCATCTGGTCCACCAATGAGTACCATTTTCTCAAGTTTTACAATACCATCCTTAAATGACTCTCTGTAGAAGTCCTGAATCTCATTGTTTATATACGGTAAGAACCTGTTGTGTTCGTAATACAGGCTCTGGTGGTAAGGATCTTTCCAGTAGTTGCCAACTGAGGTCAACTGACCCATTCTGGAGTAGAACATTTTGTAAGCTGTCTTCAGTGCAAGGTCTGGGTACATTATGTGCAAGAAATTGGCTGGAAGTAAACAAATGGTAAAATTAGTGGTTACTTTAGGATACTGTTACTATCTGCATGAAAGTTATTAAGCAATTGTTGATTATTAAAAAATAAGCTGTTGGTTAAGGTTACTTAAAATAATTTTATTAATCTAGTACTATTAATTATTTCATTACTAGACAGTGATATTGACAGCATTTTCATGAGGTTGTTTCAGACATTCTCAAACTTTCCTTGTGCATTCGTGAAGTAATTATTATATTAATTGAAAACATTTCAGGAAAGGGTTTGCCAAACAGTGAGGAACACAATGCAACTAGTCATCAAAAGCACTCTGTAAAATAAAATGTACATTTTTGAGAAAGAGGTTTCAGCTGGCATAATACATGTGCATGTGTGCATAATATCAACACATGCAGCCTGTTAACAGAGATTTCTCTAGACTGTCGTATTATCAGTATTGTAAGATGTCTGGATTGTGAACAACAACACCATCACAATCCAAACATGGCTGACAACATTGAATACACACATTATACATATTTATGTAATTCAATCACTTTCTGCTACAGTTCGTTTCTTGATATATATAAAGTAATTTAAAATTTATATTCATGTCCTGTGTTTATTGCATATGTGGCTAAATTGGATTTATATATTTCTGGTTTTTTGTATGCGTTTAGGTGTTCAAAATAACATTTTTTCAGCTGTTTTTTTGTTTGTCCTATGTAAAATTTATTGCAATCTTGGCATTCAATTTTGTATATACCGTTAGTTGTTGTATTATCTTTGTTGTGTGGGATATTTAGTTTTTGTAAATTATTTTTATTAGTTTTTTATGCTATTTTTATATCTGTGTGTTTTAAATAGTTTTGTTAGCTTTGTCATTTTATTATTTATGTATGTGAATGTGGCCCATTTTTTGTTGTTGTTATTATTTATGTATATAAATCCAATTTAGCCACACATGCAATAAACACAGGACATGAATTCCCAGACATAACCAATGTGACACTAATAAAACATATACCACACAAAGGCACCATAATGAACATTTGGAAAAATTTAACAATATACAAACATAAAACACAAAACAAACTAATACCTGAACAAATACAAATCAATACAAAACATGACACAATATTCAAAGCACTCAACATCGAAAATACACAAAATACAAATACATGTACCACAATCACACACAATAATACAACTTTAAAACACCAGAGACCAACAAGAAACCTTAATAGCATCCAGCCAACACACAAATACTTCACCAGACGCAAGATTGCGAAGGCTGATGATGAGAGCACGGGAGCTCTCGAAACATGTTCCGAATAAGGAAAAATAACATCTTGAGGTAATATAAACATAAATTTTAAATTAATTTATATTTATGTAAATATAAAATCTTAATATTTTTACTAGTATTAAATTAAATTATTAAATAATTTAAATTAGTTAATTATTAATAATTATTGAATTATTAATAATATACTAAAAGCTAGTATTTCAAGGCATGTCTGGAAAGTAAAGACACGTTCCATCTAGGTTATGAGCAAAATGTTTGTTGATGGTGGTAACACTGCCATTATTGTTAATCAATGCTGGTTCTTCATATTCAAAAGGATGAAAGTGAATATATTTTGTATGAGTACTTTGTATTATATATTTTTAATGAAGAAAGTTGTGTTAGTGGTTAAAATCACAAACAGAATTATCACTGTTGCACACCACTATATAAAAATTATTCCGATTAGCGCTTTCAAGCTTCACAGCTCATCGTCAGATCGGAAGTGAACAAACAGACGTGAAAACAAACAAAAATATATATTTTTAAATTGCCAATCCTGTGAAGTACAAAATTTGTTCTGTGACACAAATGTTTTCTAAATGCTTAATGTAAATGCCTGGTAGAAATTCAAGAGTTCATTGACAAATCACAGCTGTTTATGGTGGCACTATTACAACATAATGTCTTATACTGATGCCATCAATTATTAGATGACTTCTTTCAATTAGAAAGAAGGATAGATGTTATAATGAAGAAAGGGATGGTAGGCTCTTTTATCTCTTATGACAATCTTCACAGAATTGAAGAAAGCATATGTACTAATTGGCATCTGACAATAATACGACTGCTACCTGAAGTGTCTATGACTATGCAACAATCATTTGAATATTGTCAAATTCCTCACAAGTAAAAAAAAAATAAATAAATAAATAAATAAAAAAATTCAACAAATATTAATTTCAGCCAATTTCATTATTCAGAGAGTGGTCAACATCTCACCAATCTAGAAATATACAACACCTCTTTATAAAGAAAGTATTCCAAATTTGAATGTTTAAATTTAAATAACAATCATGCAAATGACAAGCCATATGCACTGCATCCAGCTCACTGCTAGAAAGAATATTTTTACGACATTACAGAACAATCTACATGTTTATCAAATGTTCCCGAGGAATCCGGCAGAATGTTGTGGCGTATGTGATTTCAACATGCGCTCGCGAGACTTTTATGGACGTCACCAGCCCCGCACACTATTTCAAGGCCGCAATCAATTGTGTCCTAGTGTAGAGCTGATGCAAAGTGTTTTCTAGTAGACGCCTATTAGCGAATATTCTGGAACCTTGGCAGGGTATAAATACAAGTACTTGGTGATGTTCAGTTTCAGTTGGAGTTGCAAATTATTGGAGTGCGGTTTGTAGGATTGTGCCGAAGTATTAGGTGTTTTGTAATTGTGTGAGACTATTGTAATACAATTGTGTTTTATATCAGTTAACATTTTTATTGCGTATGAACAATTTTTAATCGATTTGTTGTAAGAGACTGTCTTGTTAATTACAAACCGTTTAATTGTGATAATTAAAGCTGGTGATTGTAATGGGACAATTTGGGTATACCCGGGATAATTAGGAAAAATGGGAAATAAAAAAGTATAAATAATAATTTTGGGGTAACAGCATAAATAATAATTGTGAAATTTTATAAGACGAGTAAGCCAGCGATTGAAGGAAATCAAGGTCAACATTGTAGACGCCAAAACAACAGATATACTTAGCCAAACGAAATTTGACCGATGAAGTCACCATTTACATAACAGCCAAGCCTATAAAGACGTCACTTGGAATGCAGTGCGTAATTCGCCTCGCCTTGAAAACTGGTTCGTCATATTCAGAAGACAATAAGATTTGGTCACGTGATCCCCTCTCCATCTTAGATTTTGCAGTAGTTCGTCTCATCCCAGTCTCCAGTAACATCTAGTGCGAATAGCACATAAAAGTTCCGGAACGTAAATCGCGGGCACCCGCAACATAAAAAATGTGAACATTTTTGATATATTTTGATCTAAAACAGTATCTTATACACCAAGTAGAGACAGTGAGAAAATTTAAGTAATATGACAGTTCGGCGATAAGTTAGTGCGTGGTATAAGGGAAGTTGTTTGGAGGATGGTCAGATAAGTAACAGACAAATATAATTAAAATCCAAATTCTATAAATAATAAAAATGGTCATCTAAATTACATATGCTAAAAAGAAAAATATGAGCTCAAAAAGGGGAATCAAACAATAAAAAGAATGTACTGTGTGAAACTGCGTGAGTGTGTGTGTGGAGGTACCTAATTAATATCTAAAAAAGCACTGGTTAACGTTAAAAGAAGGTAGTTTAGTATTTTTCAGCATCTGTTTTAATGTTTAACAAGTTAATTTTCAATATCTTGAAGAAAGGTTGATGTTAAAATAAATAATGTACTATATTCATGTTATAATCGTAAAAGTGTAAGAGATGGAGGGAGTAATTTTGTCATTGTCATTAATATACAACAGCAAAACCAAATAATGAATAAACACAAGTTTGCATAAATACAAGTAGATTTGAAGTAAATCATTTCAAAGCAACCATCTTGTTATTTTCAGCTCGTCCAACGAGACCCTGGACATGGTGAGTAATAAGTTTGAGTTGGTACTAGACAACATGGCGGCTGCACTAGCCGAAAGTGTAAAACCGTACACAAATTTCATTTATTAATAAATTTGTAAAATAAAATAAAACATAACATGATTAGTGACGTAAACTGGTGTCTTGTATTTTGTTTTCCACTGTACCATACAACGATAGTTAGACCATCGTAACAATATATAACAAACAACAATCTGTATAGTTGCATATAATTTATATGATTACTGCAAACTAAAAATAGAGAACTTTTTGTCTCTGACACTCCACGACAATCCTCTATTCTGAGCACCTTAGAACCAAGGTTAGAACTAAATCAATTGTGACTAACTTTATTACTTCCTTGTAACTAAAGTTATGGATGGCCAAAGAGGTAATTTCTTTGTAAGATACCAAACTAGTAAAAGTGAAACATATGACTGATTGACCCATTTTGCAAGGTTTTCCTCTATACTCTTCATATAAATGTGCTTTAGTTTTTGAGTGCTTGATTTATATACATGCAAATCGAACAGTTAAAACTTGATAAAGAAACTCTGAGAATAAGAGTATCAGTGAGACACGAAACATTCCATTCTCTGTTTTTTGGAGATGAACACATGGTTTATGGAAGGTCAGGAATACATGGATAGGTTCATTATATATAATCTCCAGATCGCATATAAGATTCAATTAAATTTTATATTTAAAATATACCTTATTTTGATCCGTCTAGCGATCTGGAGACTTGTAATAAACTACAAGATCGCTAGACGGATCAAAATAAGGTATATTTTAAATATTAAATTTAATGGATAGGTTATTCATCAAGAATATATGAGATGGGGTTAAAAATTAATTTTGAAAAGATAAAAGACAACAACTAAAAAGTGGAAACATTTTATTTTTACAAAATGAGAATGTAAAAAAAATCTAAATTTTTTATTGAATCTGAAATCTAAAATCCAAATATTTTAGCAGTACATACACAAACATATTGAAACAGAATGCCAATTAGAAATAGGAAACTAAGCCTTGAAGCAAACTGACCTGGAGTAATAACGTTGGACAAGAGATACAGAAAAGGATATTTCACACTCTAATTGAAAATGTAGTAATATACATGGCTTATTTAAGCATTAAATGGGATGTGCAACTACAAATTTTGACACCACAAGAGAAAATGCCTGCGTGTTATTTGTGAGGGGAAGTATGAACAACAAAAAACATTAAGAAAGATGGAAAAATCATTATCAATAACCAGAGGGTCAGAGGATAACATATAAACTTCCCTCCTTTTTCCATTTAATTATTTTATTATGCCATCTTAAACAAACGGCAGAAAGCAGATGGGCCACAAAAAGATAACAGACTTGCACATCAAAGAAAAACATGAGAAAACCTCCTCTATCACGGTGATCAGTTTCTAGAAAGTAGCCGGAAGACCAAGATTTATGATGAGAAAGACGACTAACAAAGAATAACTAAAAAGAATAGTCATAAAACAGATTTACTTGTGAAACCTAATTATGTTAAATGTTTCCAATTCTTATTTACACTTTTACAGTTCTAATGAAAGTTCCTGAAGTACACCGGGTTACATTATACACTTAATGCTAATAATTCATATGATACCAACAAGACTGTAGTTTATGTACCAAGTTTGGTAAGAAAATATTGATGTGAAGTCTGAACAGAACAATTTAAATTTACCTACTTAACCATTACACATCATTTTGTAATGTGGGCAGCAAAACCTCCTGTCCTATGCAGTCTGTAAATAGTACTTTTTATAACTGTGTTCAACTTCCGTTCTACTTTAAGCACATCTACATGTTTAATCTAAATGTTACACCTTTTAGCTTTCCAATTAAACTTAACTACTTTTCCAACTTCTTGGATAGTCTGCATATCAGGAATTTTTCAAACGTTACCCAGAGATCGTTTACATGACTTTAGATGTTCTTTGTGCATTCATACTTCAGTTATCTCCCTCCCCCCTCTCAATAATACACAGACGCACACACACACACCTGAGTTCAAATCCTACAAGTTGACTAGTTGCTAGTATCTTAGCGAGCTGATATTCCTATTTCTACAATGCCTTGACATCCACAATGCAAATCTTACACAAAACAATTATCTCTTTTTCCATAATAGTAAAAAACCTGTTTTTATTTGCATAACTTATGAAAACAACATTTTTGGTATACTGGTACCACTATACTCTTCACTTCTTAATATGCTTACAATATTACAAATTATCAAATTATTTTCAATTTTCTAATCCTTCTCTCATCCTAATTACCTCATGACCCTTGTCTCTTCAAGATTCTCCTACGTCTTGCTCTTCTTCATGTACACAAAATCTGTTTTTTAGCTGACAACTAGTTTTGTGTATAAAATATACCACATAAAGAATCCTTTTTGATTCAGTACTCTTCTCACTTTCCCCTTGTCTTTCAATTTCTCCATCGGTAGTCCTTGTCATTCGACTTCACTTACATGACTTATTGTATGAAATATCTTTGTATGACTTTTAAACTATGTTTCCCTATACCATTATATTGTTAATTCTTTGATATTATACTTTGGTTATTATGCAATTACTAAGACAGTAAAGTTAAGTCGTCTATGATTAGTGATTTAGTCATAGACCAAAGTCACTCTAGGATAAGTGACTTGATAATGATGCAATACTTGAAAAAAGTCAACAAAAAGTGGCATAGCAAAAATTTTTTCATCAGTTGTTTGTGTCATAAACAACTACTAATTATAACAACAAATAAAACAAAAAATTAGTTTCATTGTATGGTTCCATGAACAGCTTAAAAATCTCATTTAAACTAATGTGAAATAATACATTGTGTTCTAAAACATGTACAGTAGACGCCCCCCTCTAGTCCGGCCTCGGTTGGATCGGCTGTCGGATGGTTCGGCCAGCCGTACGGTGAGTCACACAGTCTAGATAGGCGAGCCTCCAGTGACAGGCCCCAACTTGTTAAACGGAAAATATATCTAGCTCAGTTGACTCGAGCTTTTGTTCATGTGCAGATGTATGTCTTATGTTGTGAGTTCTGTGTATATATATTGCAATATGACAAGCTGTCACACTATATGTAAATGTGGAGCATAATTATTATCAGCTGTTATGAGTGTCCAGGACAATAGAAGAATGTTTGGAAGTAAAATAATATAATTAAAAATTAAAATTAATAGGATAAATTAGTAATAAGAGAATGTAAAGACTATGAAGATATATTTAATATATGAGTGAAGTGTTGTGTAGTGTGGGTAGCATATAGAAGGTTATAGAAGTTTATTCATATGTAATAAAGCATTGTTCTAGAAAATTCAAGAATAAGGAAGTCAGTGAACATGTGGCTGGTCCAGAATATCATAGAATATATAGAAAATATGCCTACGCGCATACCGGCGGTGACGCCATTCGACAGCGCTGCTGCATGCCTTGTGCAAGATTATACAAGCAGTAGCCAGTCTTCATCTAACTCTCTTAGAACTCTTAGAGCTCTCTTAGAGCGAGTCTTCATACAGCACTCAGCAAAAGCAGTCGCGGTGGTCATCGTCCAGTCAACATCAATTCCAGGCAGTCCTTGGGGCCCGTGGAGTCGTGATAGCAGCGAGTGTCAGCAGGGAACAAATACGGAGTACGAGATAGTCGGCTACCATTCCTGAGCTTTGTTTTGCTGATCGTGGTGAAATGGACACCTAGAGCAAGGCAGTTCCTGGGGGCGATTGCTGGAGCGTGGAACCCAGACGACGGTCGCTGGCAGCCGGATCGAGATCGTCGACCAGGAGGACAACGGAGACAACAGAACAGGGAAGCCAAATTTAAATAAATTTGTCAAATTATAAATTTTTTGTCAAAGTATAAAGCTTTAAATTGAAAATGAAAGAACTTTGAACCTATAAAAAAATTTATTTCATTGTGTAAAGTAAAAAGAACATTTATTTCAAATATAATTTGGTTTAAACTTTGAACAGTTAAATTTTACAGCACTATTTAAATAAAGAGAACATTTATTTAAAGTATATTTTCAGAGAAGATTTTGAACATTGAAAATTCAATAATTGTTTTAAATAACGAAAGAACATTTTGATATAATTGTGTGTAAAAGAAAAGGACAATAAATATATGTATTTTCACTAATTGAGCATTCTTTTCTGCAAGTCTGGTCTGGGCCATAACCTGTTACCTTGCAATATATTGCGACAATACGATCATACGCTGTACTGTGCATTTATTAGATAAAATGAATATTTAAATTAAATTTATAAATATTATATGATATATAATTTTGCTTGTGTCGCTCTTTAATTATGCCCCACTGTTGTAGGCGTCAATTTGTAATATATAACGCGTTTTCGCACGGTTTATCAACCACATGTTGGATGTGTCAATTTATAATAAAACGTTTATCCATGTATTATTAATCTTACAGATGTAATAAACTTTGTTGTTAAGAAAAAAACTTTGCTCTAAGTGTATCTGTTGTTGCGTGTTTATTCCTCGTGTTTGTGATGTTATTCAAATCTAATTGTAATAGCTGAATTACTCTTCCTTATTTATTAATTAGAATTGACTTATTATAATTCTTCAGTTAATCTGTTCTAATTTGAATGTATCGGTTGGATTGTTCCTAACAATTTCTTAAAGTCTACGTTCGACCTTCATATTAAACCTATTCGTTGAGGTTAATTTTGGTTTCGTAGTTTCTATGGTTCCGACGTCTTCTTAATCTTCGTGTAGAACGAATCCTGATTGTACCTTACATTCAAGAAATAACGCATGGATATGATTTTGTTAATATTATTACGGTATTTAATTTTTTCAAAATTAATTCAAGTTAATAGAAACTGTCATTTCGATATACACGCTAGTAATAATCGATTATCTATCTCAGGGTCAATAGTAAAAATGAATTAAATATATAAAGTGGGAATTCTTTTGGCTGCTATGAAAGGTTCCATTAATTATTAACAAACAATATAGAGTACATAACAATATAATCTTATTACTTATGATCTAATGTGATATTATAAATAATTGTTAATGTTGACTAAAATGGCTTGCAATATTTAGTTCGCTATGTGTGCAATGCATTCTGGTCGTGACATGACATCATAAATATGGCCGCCTCGTAGTCGGAGAATGTGTGTAAAATCGTTCCCAACGTATTTTAAATAAAATGTTCACTTTGTATTCACTACTTCTTATATACTGTTTTTTCCTTTCTTTATAAAATGTCCAACAGTGATGAATTGTGGTGTGAGTCATTGGTGTTACTAGTGATTGTTCATGTTGGATTACTAAAGTGTTGGTTAAGATGTTTGTAGAATACTTTACAGTTCTTAGTAGTTTAGTTAGGCTTCTTCTTGCTAATCACTTGATGTTTTCTTATTTTTCTTACGGGTAGTCATTCATATTTGTTTAGATGACTTTTGTTAATAATTTCATTATTTTCTTCATTTTGTTTATAATTTATTCTTCTAAGTTGGTTCCTGGTTTTAACATTTTTTTTACAATAATATCCTTCTGCGAGGATATAACCACCGTATTCAATCGTGGTTAACAATCAAGTGTCTAGTTTCTTCTTTTTGTCATAGAACTGACCAAAATTTCTTGGATTCTGTTTAGCCCATTATTCAAAGTTCAACTGTTACATGATCAAGACCCATCGATAACCTTACATTTTATAATTTGCTTTTAACTTATTATTTTATCATTATACACTAATAGTTAATACAATGTTTATGTGGTTAATAATAATAAAATTCCAAATAATTTGATACTAAACATGTCCTGGTTTAGTCCTGTACAATTTAGTATTTAGTGGATTTTCCAGATACCTTATGAAACAATTTATAATGGTGGATGACAGTTAACTATGACCCCTTGATATTACATTATTTTAAATTAATTTGCTGGTAACATGAAACTTTTATAATATAAAACAAAACTCTGAATGATACTCCTTATTTTAACAATTATAATTTAATACCTTAACTAATTACACACTGTTTAACAATTGTTTGTGTGATAAATACTATATCACTACTGTCAATCATGATTGACCACTTTTTAATCTATATAATAGCACACTTTAAACTGTAGTTTGTGGAACTATCAATTGGCCACTTTTTATGTGTTTATTACCACTTGTAGCACTATATGAGGTTGTTCCTCTTTTTCCAGTTTAGTTTATAATAATACAGATTTTTATTGGCCTATTATACCGATAGTTCACTCACATTTTACATTATGGAATGATTGTACTCTTTATTGGTTTTATAGGTTTATTTATTTAAGGTTTGGTTATAGTTTTTTATGTTAATTTTTATTGATTTACTGCCCTATCCCACTGGGTAAAGTCTGGTTATATTGTGTTAGTCATAGTTAGGTCAATGGTTGGTGTTGTTGAGTTAATTTGGTTCATTCATGATCTTCAAAATTTGATGGTTTCTGTTGATCAGTTGTTGATCATTGTTTTTGGTTCCATCCCTGGATAGGGTTTAATTGATTATCATTTATAATTATTTTTACAGCGTTCTGTTTCGTTACAATATATAATAAATAAGCAGGTATGAGATTGAAAGCTGAGTTTATGTTAAAAATATGGCGTGTAGACATACAGGAACCGACCTGCACGATCACGCGATTGTCTCTGAGAGTGTGCACAGTAGTAAATAATATATATATATTAAACTTTCACTGTGAACACTTACTTTTTGGTTTTGTTTCCCAGACGTTTCGACGTGGTGTTCGTCTTCCTCAGTGGGATTTAAAATACTGAATGTCTGTACAAAGTAAGGGTTATGGGTTGTAGGTGTGTGTGGTGGGGTTGCTGGTGGGAGGGAATTGGCGCTGGGATTCAAAGTTTGTGTTTGAATCAGTGTATCGAAAAGTATGTGTGATCTATAATGTAATTGTTCATTTAATATGTTGTTTGGTTGTAGTGTGTGATATCTGTATATTTCAAATTGTTCTGCTGTGTTTAGTTTTCTACTTTTAGGTAAGTAGTGTAGTATTTCCATGTTGTGCTCTATGTTTGAGTAACTGTGTTTTTCATTTTGTAAATGTGTGGCAAATGTGGAATGTATGTAGTTTAAGGTGAGGGCTTTTAAATGTTCAGAATATCTAGAGGAAAAAGATCTTCCCGTCTGGCCGATGTAGAACTGGTGACAGTCATTGCAGTTTAATTTATAAATCCCTGTTTTGCTGTATGTGTCTGTGTCTTTGTTAGTATTATTTATGTGTTTCCTGATGGTGTTGTTAGTTCTGTAGGCTACTTTATAATTGTGTTTCCTAAATGTGTTAGCAAATTTGTGTGTGTTGGAATTGTAGTATGTGAGAGTGATGTATTTACTGGGTTGTGTGCTGTTGGTTTATGTGTTTTACTTTTTGTGTTTAGGATGTGTTTGTGTAGTTTGTTTATTAAATCGGATTAAGAAATTATAAAATATAAATTTATAATAAACTGTACCAGTGAAATTTATAATCATTATGAGTGAACAATTTATGAAGAAACTAATTAATGTTAGCAGTCAAACATAACAACGAGACTCATTGAAATATCGCCGCTGGAGCCGCCTACCGTAGAAGAGGACGACGAGACAAAGAGGACGCCAGGAAGGAGTGACGCTGTAGAAGAGGACGACGAGATGAAGAGGATGCCAGGAAGGAGTGACGCTGTAGAAGGGACGATGAGACGAAGAGGACACCAGGAAGGAGTGACGCTGTAGAAGAGGACGCCAGGATGGGAGAGACGAGACGAGAGGAGGACGTTGCAGAAACCAAGTAAAATCGATTTATATTATCAAACAATACAAACAATTAATTCTATTATCAATACATGACAATTTAAAAAAACAATATACATCTTTAAAAACTATATTTATGTATATAATAAATAATTTTTCGTCTCCTCCATAATAGACTTGTATGTGATTTTTACATACTCACTATATCCTTATTAGTATAATAAAATTTGATCTGTTGCAATATATATATATATTTGTGTGTGTGTACATACTAATACTGTATGTATCTGTATAAATAAAAATGTTTTCCGACATGAGTGCGAAACAAAAACACACGTTCGTGACTATGGACAAAAAATTACAAGTCCTTCAGCGTCTCGAAAAGGGCGAATCGGTCCAGAGTATTTGCCAAGAGTTTAATGCAGGCAAGAGTACAGGGCCGCTAAGGGAAGAGCAGTCCTGGAATTAGCAACGATGTACATCGAGCAACAAACAGAGGCAACTGCAGCTGATGGTATGTTAATCAAGAAATGGCATGATTTCGCATTCAACAAAACAGTTGAACAAAAAAAGCAGAAGAAGATAACTGATTTCTTTTAGTTTTTATTTCTGAGTTTTACGTTCTGTAGTAACACTTTTAATGTTTATGTGTTTTTCATATTCTATAAAGAGTTGTGTTATTTTTGCCAAATACAGTAATATCTCTGTGAATTGTAGTAATTTCCCTTGTTTGTTTTTTTTACTTGCTACCATGGAGTAAGGGTGAGTAACTTTAATTATTAGTAATTTATATATACTGTATTGGGTCATTTATTGTATGGATCATTCATTAAAGAGCGTTATTTCATCATTATAGCGTATTTTCAGTTCATCCGGCCATTTTGTAATCCGGTCTAGGGTCTGGTCCCGAGGTGGACAGACAAGAGGGGGTCTACTGTAACTGCTAGACCACTTTTGTTTCTGATACTATCACATCTTACACCACATGAAAGAAAATAAAGGACAGTCTGTGTACAGGTGACATTTGCTTTTATTATATTTCATAAAAGTGAAAATTATACACACACTACTTTTGGGAATATAGAAAATTGTGTGTGTGTGTGTTTTAGAAGGAGGGAGAGAGTAAGAGAGAGGGGGTAAGATCCAACCAGTTAACATTGTTTCAAGCACATAATCATGAATATACTGTATAAAACTATCATAGAAAACTAACAAACATTTTTTTTTGAATTTATGAAACTATTATGTGTCAAAAACATGGCGAGGTTTGGTGTAGCAATCGGTGACGTCAACTGTTATCGCATGAGTGATTCACTACTGTGTGATCACATTATATTTACTGCTTTAACTAAAACAATGTACAAGTTATGTAAAAAAAAAAGAAATTATTATTTTTTTCAATGTATATTCATTGCCGTGCTATCAGTTATCTTTTATATTAAGTTATGAAACAAATCATTAAAAGGAACATTTTTATAGAAATGCTTAAAATAAAAATTTAGTACTTAATAGTGATAAGATACAAAGTGGCTATTATACATTAACATGAAACTGGCTGCCACAATAAAACACATTATACATAAGAATTAGGTGACTGAACTGAAAAACTGTACAGTATAACCTTAAAAGTATGACAACATGCGTGCGTGTGCATGCACACACACACACACACAGAGTAAATTACATCTATAAAAATACGTCTTAATATTATTTATAAATGTATGGAGAAACACATAATTATTTATAGAAAATATTATCACTTATATAAGAAAATCATTTATATATGTGGTTACAATGATGGCACTATCTTTGAACAGTGAAATAAAACAAGTGAATACCAGAGCAATCATTAATTACAATGATAATTACAGTCCCTATAAACAAAAAGAATAAATAACACATACAAGTTTTTTAAGCTGATGACTGTTCAACATATGAGAACGTTACACTCAATAAATATAACACAATTAACATGTCCCAATAAATAATACACGTCAATAATTACAGACGTCTCATCATCTCCAACCGTGGGTCTACAACCCTTGGTGGATCTCGGCCTGCTCCAAGAGTCGATTCCATTCCTCCCTATTGCATGCCCTGGCTTTCCAGTTTCTTACGTTCAGCTTTCCGAGGTCCTCCTCTATCTGGTCTTTGAATCTACTTCGGGGTCTTTCCCTTTTTCTACTACCCATTGGTTTCTTGTAGACAATATGTTTCGTAGGCTGTCCTTCCTCCATTCTCTATAATTCTCTCTATGTGTCCGATCCACCTTAGCATGTGTATTTTGATTATTCTGACAATGTCCAGCTCTTTGTAAAGATGGTATAGTTCATAATTATAGTGCCTGTGCCACATTCCATTTTCTTGTACTGCTCTAAAATTTTCTTAGAATCCGTTTTTCACAGCAACCTAGAAATCTCTCGCTAATTTTTATAATTGTCCAGGTTTCTGATGCATATGTCAGCACTGGCCTTACAAGTGTTTTGTAGATTTTGCATTTCGTGCTTCTTGAGATGAAGCTAGATGTCAGGTGCTTTTTTAATCCATAATACGTTTTATTTGCGAGATGTATTCTTCTTCTTATTTCAGTGTTGATATCGTTAGTGCTGTTAATCTGGGAGCCAAGTTATATGAACTCTTTTACTGCCTCTATATTTTTTGTGCCTATTTCAGGGTTTAAATACAGATGTCTGCATACAGTAATTCGCAATTACCACTTTATACTAAACTGCTTTTACACAAACACACACACACTGCATTGCAAGTCATAATGACTAATACGTATAACATGTCTTATCATTAAATGTTGCAATACACGACCGACTGGCTGCTTTTGTGCTCAGAGTGTGTGATGTATTATGTGACAATATTGATCTGGATGCTAGTACACCAACAACTGGAGAGAGCGAGAAGTGTTAGAGCATTGTGAAATCCTGCAACTCACGCAACAAATTCAAGCATCATATAGCCATACACGTTATTTACTTCCTCTGCATAACACTGCCCCCCCCCCTATGTCAATTTGTCCCAAACTGACAAATTGTCTTGCAATCTTTACTTTCAGTTTGACTCTGGATACTCCTTTATTCAATACCAGAGTTTCTACCACTTGCACATAAATCTTCTTCAGTTCCATTTTGCTTACTCAGTTCGCTTCCAAACTTCTATGCAATATTCTCTGCAACCTTCAGCAATCTTTCTGATTCTGTAATAAGTGTAATTCCATCTATGAACTCTTCCATTCTCTGTATAACTGATTCATCTTTTCTTCCTGCTCCTACATCTTGTTTACTTGCAATCAATACTTTCTCTCCAACAGCTTCTTCTCCCAGAGCCGATTCAAGAGGGGTAGTCAAATGAACCAAATATGGAATAAAAGTACATTCTATTTGCTACAAAAACTTAAAACATTTATTTTTTCCTATAGTCACCATTTAGAGCTACACATTTCTCCCAACAGTGAACCAGTTGTCTCATCTCATCAATGAAGAATGCCGGTGGTCTTTCCTTGAACAGCAACCTCACTGTGCCTTTCAGTTCATCATCTGTGGTGAAATGAATACCCTTAATATCCCTCTTAAAATATCCCTTCATCACGATAATGTTTCAGAAGCTGTTCAACAATATTCCTTTCGTTGTTGCTTGTTCTCTTCAGTGAGTTTGTATGGCATCTGCCACTAACAGATTTTACGGTAGCCTAGTTCTGCAATAATGTGTCCTACTCGTTCTTTTGATATGCCTATCCAGGTGGCGATGCGTTGTTGTATGATGTGACAGTCATATTAAATCAATTCATTCACTTCCATCTGGTGCTTCTCATCAGTCACAGAAACTGGTTGACCACTGCAAGATTCATCCTCAATATTCACTTTACCAGCTTCCAATGCAAGAATTTTATTGCCAACCTATTGCCACCATAAATGGCTTTTAGATGATGATGAATGTCACTAGTGTTCACTTTTTCAGCTGTTAAAAATGCAATCCCTGCACATTGTTTTAGATGCGTTGGCATAGCTAGCATACTCGACTCCATAACAATGGCGACTGACAGAAAACGAGAAGGAGTTGGTCAACAAGATTTGGGACATTCGTAATACAAGAATATCGCTACAAGATGGCAGCACACGTCATGCTGTACATTGTTTTGTTTTCCCATTATATGCAACTGTGCATTACTTATCAGCCGCCCCTCGTGCGTTATGGTAAGTTAACATGAAATGTCAAATTCCAAGCCTATATTTTAAGCGGTAATTTTGACCCCCTACACCAAAAATATGAGTAAAAAATTTGTGTACATATAGTTACATCATATTTTGGTGAATATACCAACTGGGACAAGAAGCACAGGACGTCCTAAATGGAGATGGCATTACATTATTATGGAGACAGAAGACGGAAAAGAAGAATAACGAGGAGGAGTGGGAGGAGAAATTTTGGTTCATGATCATAAGTATATTATACAAAATTATTAAGGGGCATGACAATTCCAGAATCATAAAGAGGGCTCAAACCGTCAAACTGACCATTTGAATCAAATGTAGCTGCCCTATAATGGGTGTGTTTGCATATACTCATACAAGCATAGGGTACCTGAGTTTTAAAGGTCACAGAAGAAACAAAAATTAAAATTGAGAACTGCTGGTTTATTTTATACAAGTGCAAACATATGACAATAGGGCATACTGTAGAATAATTTATATTTTACATACTATTTTCCTTAGCATGTTAAATTCCTGAATATACATGATAATTTAACACTTTTAGCTTATCTGACATCATCATTTCAAATGACGTTTTTGCAGATTTATTACAAACATTCAGCTTTATAGATTTTGAGTACCTTTATGACAACCTTCATAGTGAGAAGAGCTAATATAGCAATGTTTTTTTTATGATCTGAAGCATCCAGAAAGGATGTCAATGTTACAGGGAGTTATACGAGGTGTGTTCAAAAAAAGACCAAACTATTTGTGTAGCACATCAACCTGCGCATAGAGCGAGCTGCACAATTAAGTGCTGCTAGTGACAGGTTTTGATGCCAGAATACCATTTTCTCCATCCCGTCATGATCATCAGTCTTCGAGCTATACGCGCTGTATGGGCACGGGCACACACCGTCCAGCAGATTTATAATGAAGTGATAATGAAGATCTTAACACAATGTATGTGTATACAATTTTGCTGCTAACTTCGTAAAATCTTTATACAACAATTTCCATTGCATTCCAAAGTTTTCATTACCATTTGCATTGGTACACAGTTTTTGAGCGATTTCAAAACATGTTTCTTTCTGATTATTGTCAACAAACATAGTAAGAATTTTTCAGTGATACGATACATCTAAAATCTACCAAAATTTAATTTTATGATCTTATATGGATGTGCATTCTCTCAGAAAGTCTCAGCAGTTAAATGATGATTTACAATTACCACATCACGAGCTCCCTTCCCATGATCTTCCATATCGTTTTGATCTGCACAGACCTCTTTAAAAATTCTTAAAATAATCGTTCAGCTCACGCAGGCCTCCACGTATGCCCAATTCAAAACCAGAATGTCTCTGTAAAGTTTTAACCTAGTTTTGCTGCAAAATTTCATACGGACACATTGTTCTTCGCAGTCTTTCTTAATTGCTTTGTCACTAATCCACCAGCCAGCATGCGCACGTCTCCACTCAATCTGATATACCTCAAAGACTAATGCTGATAGTGAAACAGAATAAATGGCAGTTTGTTGTCAAAAACTATTGCTAGGTGTGTCCGAAGTCACAGTGCGTTGTTTGTGCGGGTTGATGTGTTATTCAAAAAGTTCAGTCTTTTTTTGAACACACGTGGTACACTTATTAGAAGAAATGTCAACACTGCTTAAGAAACTGTACTACCAATTTAACTGAAATTTTTAAATCAGAAAGAGAGACTTTTGTGGGTGTGAATTAGCAGAAG
Source organism: Magicicada septendecula (assembly GCA_034769895.1). Classification (NCBI taxonomy): domain Eukaryota; kingdom Metazoa; phylum Arthropoda; class Insecta; order Hemiptera; family Cicadidae; genus Magicicada; species Magicicada septendecula. The sequence goes on along the minus strand of CM068371.1, from coordinate 60,598,094 downwards.
AAGATTATAATCTAAAGAATTTTATTACAAAATTCATATAAATTTTTATGTTTCACTGAAAGGTAATACACTGACAATTTACATTGTGATAATATATGGGTTTCATAATCTAAAAAGCTGCAAATAATATATTTTTTTTTTAGTGAACCTAACAATAAATAAATAACAAAGAAAAGTGAATGATATGCATATAGTTTTTAATAAAAGCGTCTTAACAAAAATGGATAAATCTACATTGATAAAGTTGATCTGAAGGTAAAAAAAGAGAAAAAAAGTTGTCTCTATAAACAGACATCCATATTTTTGTATCAATTAATATATACTTAAATGGTTAGAAATAAAAATTGAAGTAAAATTTTCAATTACATGCTTTGAAATATGTCAACTGTAATTTTTTACTTTTATCTAAACTGATACGGATAAACAAACCTCCAATATTAAATAAATAATGTTGTAAGGAGTATAATTTATTATTTTTTTATCTGTAGTCTGTGCAAACATTAGAAAAAAGCATTGAGCTTATGAAATGCAGTGTTGACAGATGCAAGCATTATTGTACAGTGTCAAAACTGAGTGTGTCTAACAAACACTCACCCCTGTCTCTCTCTTATTATATGCACACAGCAATTTTTGAACACATTCACATAAATCGATTAGTGGTAGTTGTCAACAAGTTAAACACACGCACATATGTGATCATTTAATAATGAAACAGACATCTGTTTATTTTTAAACCGCTGAAACAGTTAGCGGCAGCTACAAAAGCAGTCTTACCAACTTTAATGGTTCTTTTTCTCCACCTATGTAGCTGGGTTGTTGTTACATTTTTGTATCACTTAGACAAGGGGCTACACTGATAGGAAAATGCCAACGACACCACATTGGTCGGTTTCATTGAAGGTGATAACATGCAGTCACTGAATAATACACTGTCACACTACTTCATAACGCACAAGTTGTATTATGCTGAATTGATATTATTCATTAGTCACAACTAATGAACGTGCAGAGCCAACAGGTTGTATGTAGTGTAAAGTACCAACAGGGATAAAACACGTAGGAGTGTATGCCCATCAAGTACTACATGACAACAGCGCTTGTAAGGAATAGCATTGCCATTATATGTAACGCTTTTTCTAAGTTTTGCACTTGCTATAGTGTGAACTAACAGTGGGTAAACTGTTTGTTAGTTTAACAAACTAACTGTATCTACTGCTGTTGACCTGACTTGTGTCACACTGTTTTGGGAATGTGGCTATACTCTATTCACTTGCTATGATCAACATATTTAAAATGCTGTCCTTGCATAAAGTCTATGATGTTCAGACGATATACAGTTGTGTTTGTTCATCTGTAATCACATGAACTGATCCAAATGCATTAAATCAGTAACAAGTCACAGCAACATCACACCAGCAAAAGTTGTCAGACATCAATTTATTGTGTAACTGAATACTTTCAGAGCTTGTAACCAGAGAACTTGCATCACAATTTTCTGAAGACAATACTTGGACTATTTCTCTTCATACATACATACATACATATATATATATATATATATATATATATATATATATATATTGTCACCGATCGATATATATATATATATATATATTGTCACTGGACAAAAGGCTTGCCGCATGACAAATGGCGCCAATCGTACACTCTAGTGTTTTTCGTGGCCCTAAAAAGGACCTGTGGTGAGAAGGCTGATGTTTGTCGTGCTGCGCTGAGATGTTCGGCGGCTGCGCCTGCTGATCGTGGCGTACTGCAATCCTCCTCTTCTTTCGGCATCGGTTGTAGAGTCAGCTGCTGGCCCAGCGAAATCCATCGCTGGCGCGGAACGGGAGTGCGAAGACGCAAGAACGGCGGCGGTTCTATTCTTCGGCTGTTCCTTCCGGCTGACTCCGCCTCGATGTCGTCCGAGAGAGGAGAGGAGATGAAGTGCGTCCGATGGCGTGGCGATGAAGTGCTCAAAATTTTCTGCCGGCCCGGGTTTTATTAACTAACCGGGATCGCTGATTGACTCGCTCCGAATGCTGATGCCGGATTGGCTCGCTGTGTCCACCACTGGTACCAGAGAGTAGATGTTCGCATACCGCTGCCGTCACAACTCCACCGGGTCTTGAATGCTCTCCGGTAGCCAGCCTACTGCTCTTCTCCAGATGTTGTGGAGGTGTCTGTTGGGCGCCATGTTGATTGGTGTGCCAGCTGGTAGCTCGCTGGCATGGCTGGATCTTGCATCCGCAAGATGATCGCTGCCCCACGTTGGGCGCCACTTGTCACCGGACAAAAGGCTTGCCGCATGACAAATGGCGCCAATCGTACACTCTAGTGTTTTTGGTGGCCCTAAAAAGGACCCGTGGCGCGAAGGCTGATGTTGGTCGTGCCGCACTAAGATGTTCGGCAGCTGCGCCCGCCGATCGTGGCGTACTGCAATCCTCCTCTTCTTTCAACATCGGTTGTAGAGTCGGCTGCTGGCCCAACGAAATCCATCGCTGGCGCGGAACGGGAGTGCGAAGACGCAAGAACGGCGGTGGTTCTATTCTTCGGCTGTTCCTTCCGGCTGACTCCGCCTCGATGTCGTCCGAGAGAGGAGAGGAGATGAAGTGCGTCCGATGGCGTGGCGATGAAGTGGTCAAAATTTTCTGCCGGCCCGGGTTTTATAAACTAACCGGGATCGCTGATTGGCTCGCTGTGTCCACCGCTGGTACCGGAGAGTAGATGTTCGCATACCGCTGCTGTCACAATATATATATATATACATGTAACAAGTTTTTAGTACATATAAGAAAAAAATAACAACATGAAGAAAGATTAAATAAATAATAAGAGAAGTTTAACTCACTGCCGTATTCTCCTGCCTGTGGTGCGCTAAGTGATATGAACGTCTTGACATTGTGATCAGGATAGTTTTCCAGAATTGCTCGAGATACGAGACCTCCTTGTGAATAACCTGTTAGAAACAGACAACGTGTATAATATTCTAGTTATTATTACCATTCTAAATTAGAGATTAATGGATAGTCAGAACCAAGTTCGATCTCCAAAGTTATTTACTGTTTTGTTACACTGATAATACATTTGTGTAATATCTAATATCTCAGCACACTGAGAATGCGCAGGGAACATTGGAAGGAAAATACTGATATGAATATTGTAGCGTCACCAATTTATACATATCTACATGCTACTACTAATAGATAAAACTATGCATAGAACAGAATCAGGACAATCCAAAAATAACGTGTAAAGGATGTATGACAATTAAACATAAATGATATCAAGTGAATAATAACAAACAATTAATATGATAAAGGAAAAGAGGTGTAAACTAACTCAACCATTATAAATAAAGAATAGAGTATCTACAGAATAAATAGAGTAAAAAATAGAACTCCAAACTATAAGAAAAATAAGTATTAAAATAACAGACAAGACCTACTGAATGACATGACTATAACAATAACTTAGACTTAAAATAAAAAGTTACCCAACAAGATTAGGAGAGTGAAGTAATACAATATGATTATGAGATAGATAATAATATAAGATAATAAGATTGTATTTTACCTTCAAACTATACCATTTATGTAACCAACTGAATATCAGAAAGGACTGGTTAGTAATTAATAATGTACTTAGAATATAAGTCAACCTGGATAATTGTACTCAGAAGCATAAATAGTAAATAGTACTATTAATAAATAGTAATAAGTGATTAAAATAACTAATAAAAACAAAGCATGTGAAATAAATTTAGTCAGTGAAAGTAATGGTGGATAACCTAACCTAACAAGCTGTGAAATCACACTTGTAAATACCAAATATGTAGCAAAAATGATATAAAACTATTGGATGTTATATCTAGATGAAACTAGATAATATAAAGACCATTCTAAGACAGATATTAGATCACCCTGAGGTTGTAACTGTGTAATTCATGTAAATTAACATGATGAAATATGATAAGAGTATAAAGGACTAATATTGTACATTAAAAAACCAAAGAAATACCAACAATAAGTGTATGTAAATAGTATTAATATAACAAGTGATGAGTGAATGAACTATTGGTCAATAAACCAAACAATAATTGTCACTAATAATGAAACACTAATAATATATTTAATGACCATGACCTGTTGCACCAAGATGCAAGGTTCATTAGTTATAATAACCAGAAAATAAGAATGTCAAGATGAGACAGGCTATTGTAAAACTTAAAAGGAACTAAGATGATTAATTAGGAAAAAGATATTAACAGAAAAACATATGTATAATATAGAAATAAGGAAAGATAACAAGCTACCTACTTGTACAAGAACTCATGTGATTTTAATGATAATGTACAAGAAAAAAGGCATGTCTTGAGCAAAAATAAGTTAACCAAAAGTTGGTAGTATTCATTAGGATTAGATATCAAGTGTTATAAACTATTAAAATTCAACCATTGTATTATAGGAAGTAAAACTAACTCATAGTGCTATAGGCATCATGAAGCCTAGAAACAGATTCTATGTTTTATTCACATTTGAATGTTTATAATGTTAAACAATTACAGCAAGGGACTTTGTATTAATTGTATTCAATATAAGTAATCTCAGAATGTTAATTAAATAGCTATAAGAAATATTTTAACAAAAATATTGTATTATATCATAAGTTAAAAATACTATCTTTGTTAATAATGAACAGAATTATGCCTTGTAAGGTATCTAATTGTTTAGTAGAACAAATGCCAGGTGATGGTAACCTTATATTTGTATTCACAAGTAGCATAATGAATTAATATCAATTGTAAAGTATTTTCATAGTTTTTGGTAAAAGGTTTGGCGTCAGTTTTATAATCTTGTTCCCAAAAACCCAAGCATAAGACAAAATTAAATTATTTTGTTAACGCGGGGGTGATGATTTAATAAAGGAATACCGTGATTTTTGATTGGTCTGTACTTTGTTTTGTGCCAATTCACTGACGTTAGCAGTTCTCACACTGCACAGTGCACCCCTGTTCTGAAACAGAGGGGACACAAGTCATGTTTTAGGCATTAAATTGTTAGTATCCCCTGAGCCGTTTTTTCAGAACATTAATTTTAACAGTTAAAAATAAGTTTTTCACTATATTTAAAGAAACAGATATATATATTTGCCTATCTTAGCTTGCACCACTGTGCCTTTGTTATTATTAAAGCCCGGATTTTCGTGCAGTAAAAAATTCCAGAACGTGCAATAAAAACTTGAAATCATGCATGAAGTAAAAATTTTAGATTGTGCAAAATAAAATGCAAATCATAAAATTGAGTTAAACTAACATGACATTGGTCCCACATCCTAAAAACTATGTAAATAATAGTTTTCATCTGAAAACTTACTGATTCAGACCATATACTAAGAGGAGAATAATTTTGTCTAAAAAACAACAAATCAATCGTTACCACTTACCACTTTGTTAGGTACATATTCTCAGATTTTTGTTTTATTCCTGTTTATAATAGATGGCTGTTGAATTAAAGTTTACTAAACTTCGTTTGTCCAAAAGTCCAAATAAAGTTACTAAAAATATTTTTAATAAACACAAATTTACATTTTTAACTTACTTACTATTAAGTTTATATTCAGGCTTTTTAGCTTAACATTTTGTTAAAATTAATAATAAAAAGTTTAGCTTAACATTTTGATAAAATTAACAATAATGTATTTTTCAAAATTATCTTCTGAAAATCTAAATCGTCGGTCACTTAAAACATATCTGAGTTAGGAAATACACGCTCGACATCAACACTTGTCATTGGACACAGCTTGAAACAGCTTAGGATTTTTGGATCTATTTCTAATGAAACATCTAGTCCATTAAGAGCGTTGTTATATTTTGTTAAAGTATTGTAATCCGGATTTTTTTCAATGACATTTTTGAATTTATTGTAAATTAGTAAACCTTTTTCATTATTTATTATTTTAAGCTGGTTTTCTGTTTTTTCTATAATTTCTATTTGTGAACTTAATGAAAGATTTCTTTCTTCAAGTTTCTTAATTGAATCTGAAAACGTGGAATAGTGAGCACGAATAAACGCTAAATTGGAAGTAATGGAAGTTGTTTTTAAAATGGCCTTTACTTTTGTGACAGATTGAGCATCTTCCTCAAATTAAGCAATAACTTCCTTATATTTTGAAAAATTATCGGAATAAAACAACGCGGCTTCAACCATGTCCCCCACCTAGTAATAACAGGTTCTGGTGGAAGAGGACAATTCATTTTATCTCGATACACTGATACACGATGGGGAGCTTTAAGGAAAATTTTTTCCCATTATTTATCAATTTATTTACGTCAGGAAATACTTCACGAATTTTCTCAGCTACACGATTTAAGGCATGTGCCATGCACGTTAAATGAATCATTTTTGAATAAAACACTTTAATGTGGTTCCAATTTTTACCATGTAAGGAGCAGCATCAGTAATGAAGAGCAAAATTTTATCTTGAAATGTAGTTTCTTCAAAAAAATTCATTAAACTATCGTTAATAAAACGGGAAACAGTTTCATGATTTGTTTTCACGAGTTCTTTAACTGAAATTAAAAATGGGGTTGGTAGAACTTTTGGGTGGAGAATGCCAATTACTAAACTACAAATGTATTTACCCCTAGGATCAGTAGTTTCATCAACCATTATGTAAATAAAATGACCTTGGATTTTCTTTTTATTTCTGACATAGTTGAATTGAAACATATATTTAAATAGTTCTTTCTCATCAGGAATTTGTTTGTTTGTGTACTTTTCCAAAAACAATTTAAAAGGTGTTGACTGCAACTTATGGAACGGGATATTAGTAGCAACCATCGCGTGGCACAATTCCATCATGAATTCTTCTCGGCTATCGGTACGGCGGGAGCACTCTGCCAGTAAAGATTGCACGGGGCCACTCTTTCGTATTTTAGAACTGTATGTGTCCACCTGTAGTTAAAAACCAGAATTAAAAATGAAAACGTACAGTTGAAAGAACCAGAAACTTTTTAGCTCTAAAACACGAGGAGAGAAAAATTCAAAGCATTAACTTACTCGAATTGCAGTGAGCATCGACTTGTGATTTTCTCTCGCTGCCTACAGCTTTATCACAGGGCACACAGTAGATCGTCTTCCCATCAGCTTTCAGCTCCGGATATTTTTCAATCCATCCTCTTATCTTGGAGCTGAGACTGGTTGCTGTTTTAGGCATATTAATAGATTCACACAAAATGAAAAAACACGTACTGTTCCGGACGCAGACAACTGAAAACTAAACAAAACATCGCTCCGAGAAGAGAACAGTGAGAAGGGGAAATAGAATAATTCAAAAATTCTTGGAAGAATAAACCCAGCTCCTGCTTGCTCTGGGTCAAAATTCTAGGAACGAATGAGGCAGTTAAGCCATCTTTACTAGCAACCGAGCGAGTAAAAATTTTTGTCTATTTCCTTCGGTTGTTGCATGTTTACATCATTTGATGTTCCACGAATTTCTTCGTGCTGATTTTGTTCTCGACTTTGTTTACGATCTGCGTGTATGTTTCGCGCTTGGCCATCGCGCAGCTGATTTTTGAAAAACAGGTAAATGTGCAATTTTGTGCATTAAAACTACAGAACGTGCAATTTTATGTAGTAACCCCCAAAACGTGCAATTTTGTGCAAAATAAAATGTATGTTAAAATGACCTACACATCACGATTCGGATAAATAACTTGTCACTGGCTGTTTACGAACTAGCAAAAAAAGATGCAATTGCACATGAATCCGGGCTTTAGTTATTATAAAGAAATATAAAACAATTCTACGGACACAATACATGTCAGCAACTATACTATGTCTGTAAACGTAACCATGGAAACACAAAGGAAAAGAAAGAAGAAGCTTATTTTTCTCATAAAATTAATTATTAGTTTTAGCTCATTGACCTAAAAGAGTGGTTGTGTACACAGTTCAAATCTCAATAATTATTTGTTTTATAATATTTACGAGTGTTCGTGTTTGCCGCAGATTTTTTTTTCAAAATGTTCAATAAATCTAAAAATCATGCTCGAAATCATTCTGAAAATCACATGAGGAGTTGTTTATTCTGTCTCAAAAAAAAGGAAAAATGATAAAAATAGATAGCACTCTTAGAAAAAAAATTAAAAATGTTAAAGAATATAATCATGAAAATAATCGTCTTCCATCAGTTGTATGTAGTGCCTGTACAATAAATGTATATAGATGTGTTAATAATATTAACAATAAAACAAGTATAAAGTTACCGAACTATTTGCATTTCCGATCTCTACACACAAATACGAGATCGAAATCTGCAAACCTTTGTGAGTGTAGTTTGTGTGAGTTAGTGAGGAAACCAGGACATCGTAATTTTTTAAAAAGCATTCAGGTATCTGGTAAAAAACCTAAAAAATTGACAATGGAAAAGTACACGAAGTGTCTTTTAGAACTTTTAAGAGGGAAACAACATATTTGTAATTCTTCAAACCACTATAACAACTTGAAAGAACACCACCTATAACAAATACAAAATTCATTACCACCTGAACATAAAAAATTCAGAACACTTAATATGTGAACTGATAAAAGATATTTCTATAAAAAAATCTAATAATACTCAGAGAGATGTTGGGAAAATAACTTTATCTCAAGTGCATGGTAAGCAACTGACGATTTCTGTTAATTCACAACCAAGCAAATTTAAGGCAACAGCAAATTACTGCCGAAGATATGTCAAAATAAAAATCAATTTTTCTCTTTCCTCCAAAATAATTCATGCAATTTCTTCTGCTATTCGTGTTGCTACAAAGAATTGGAAAATTTTCGAACAAAATTTGACACAGAAACTCATTACTTTAAATCACATGCTTGATTCATACTTACGTCAAAAAGTGTGATTCTGTAAATGTCAAAGATAATATAAAAAATAATGTTATAGAAACTGTAGTGTTCTGTAATAATTTAAAGGGGTTAATTGAATATGTAAAAGGAAATAGGCAACTTGAGCAAGTCCATTCGAAGTTTGGATAGATGGTGGTGGAGGTTTCTTGAAAGTCTGTCTATCAGTTCAGTCAACTGACAAATCGAATTGTGAAAGTGATATCCCCCTTTGCCAGTCTTATAACCAAGGTGTTGCAGCTAGAAAGTTTAAGGATTTTCAAAAAGTTATTTTTACTGGGGTTGGCGCTATGTAAGCAAGAAAATTATGATAATATTTTAATGCTATGGTTACTTTTAGGTATCAACGAATTTAAAGGAACTGTTGCCACAGACTTGAAACTTGCAAATATGCTAACAGGTATTATGTCACACGCAAGAAGTTTTCCTTGCACATGGTGTACTGCATTAAAAGACAAATTAAATGTATGTGGTGCATATAGAACAACTGGGGATTGTTTAGAAAATTATGACGCATAGGAAAAAGCAGGAAGTAATAAAGGAAACACTAAACACTATAAGAACTGCTTATATTCTCCGATTATTCCAGGTAATGAAAACACTGAAATAATTGATATAATACCGCCACCAAACTACACTTAATGATTGGTGTAGTTAATATTATATTTAAACACATGTTAATCGAATTTGAGGAAGATAGTTTGACTTGTGCCAAGATGTGCTGTGTTGCACAAGAGATAACTCACGGAACTCCTACTTTTGCAGGCAATTCTTGCAAAATCCTCTTGGATAAAGTGGACATGCTGCACGCAAACTGCAAAATTGGTTGTTTCAAATATCTCAAGTGTTTAAAAGATTTTACTTCCATATTCCTTAAGGAATGGAAGTATGGTGATGGCAAAAAAAATCGTGTTCGAGATTATTGCAGATTCTGATTGTACTACACTCAAAACATGAAAAAAAGTCGTTTTCCAAAAAGTGTCTGTGTGTGTGTCTGTCTGTCTATGTGTCTATCTGTCTTGTGTAGATTTTTTTTCTATGGCAAACGATAACTGCCGCAAATTCAAACAGAATCAAATAATTTTTTGCATACAGTCCTGATTTGTAGAGTACTCACGACCTATTGTTTTTGGTGAAGATCGGTTGAGGGAAAGGGGTAGTTTACCGGCAATGGTTTTTTTTATCAAGGGAAATTTTTTTTTTTGGCAAACGATAACAGCCGCAAATTCAAACAGAATCAAATAATGTTTCGCATACAGCCCTGAATTGTAGAGTTCTCAAAACATATTGTTTTTGGTGAAGATCGGTTAAGGGAAAGGGATAGTTTACCTGTAACGTTTTATGTTTTATCAAGGGTATTTCCTATGGCAAACGATAACAGCCGCAAATTCAAACAGAATCAAAAGATTATTTGCATACAGCCCTAAATTGCAGAGTTCTCAAGACCTATTGTTTTTGGTGAAGATCGGTTAAGGGAAAGGGGTAGTTTACCTGCAGCGTTTTTTTATCAAGGGTATTTTCTATGGCAAACGATAACAGCCGCAAATTCAAACAGAATCAAATAATTTTTTGCATACATCCGTGATTTGTAGAGTACTCAAGACCTATTGTTTTTGGTGAAGATCGGTTGAGGGGAAGGGGTAGTTTACCTGCAACGTTTTTTATCAAGCGTACTTTCTATGGCAAACGATAACTGCCGCAAATTCAAACAGAATCAAATAATTTTTTGCATACGTCACTGAATTGTAGAGGACTCAAGGCCTTTTGATTTTGGTGAAGATCGGTTAAGGGGAAGGGGTAGTTTACCTGCAACCTTTTACGTTTTAACAAGAGTAAAGTACTTGAAAATTCATTTAAACTTTTTCAAACAATGGTAATTGTTAAAAATAAAATAATTTTGTTGCCAGGCAATAAAATTATAATTTTTTCATTTTAATGTAAATCTGTACATAGTATAAAGTAAAGTCGGTCCGTTTTCTCTCTGTGTTTGAAATCGCTAATCTCAGGAAGTACTGAACGGATTTTATTCAAGTTTTCGCCAATAGATAGAGTGTCTATCGAGGAACATTTATGTGTATAATTAATACATATATGTTGTACATTAGCTTAGCTATCACGGTTTATGTCAAGTAAATGGTATAGTTTACATCTTATATATAAAAATGAATGTTTCTTTGTTTGTCCCGTATGCGTTCCTATACCATTCATCCGATTGCGATGAAACTTCGGTGAGTTGTTGTGCGCACGTCCGCGAAGGTTTCTTCCACATCTCCTCCTAAACCACTGAACCGATTTCAACCAAACTTGGCACAAATATTTTACGCAACGGGAGAACCAACATAGGATAGGTATTTTTTCGATGGGGTCCTTTTGGGGGTTCTTTGGGGTCTTCCACATCGCCTCCTAAACCACTGGACCGATTTCAACCAAACTTGGCACAAATATTTTACGCAAAGGGAGAACCAACATAGGACAAGTGTTTTTTTCGATACGATCCTTTGGGGGGTCCTTTGGGGTCTTCCACGTCTCCACCTAAACCACTGGACCGATTTCAACCAAACTTGGCACAAATATTTTATGCAACGGGAGAACCAACATAGGACAGGTGTTCTTTCGATACGATCCTCTGGGGGGTCCTTTGCGGTCTTAAAAAACTATTAGATCTGGTTACTATGGCAACCCAATAGAATAGATTCTGTTCTAAATATATTATCGCATTAAATTGAAGACCACGCGAACGAAGTTGTGGGCAACAGCTATTTATTTTTAAGAAGCCTACTTTAATTAAACTTTATTAATTAAACTAACATTTTCATTACGTACAACGTAAAACTCCGTAGCGAAGCACGGGTATTCTGCTAGTCATGTATAAGAGAAAATATATCGTGCGTGGCAGGCAAGCATATCTCAGTTATGTACTGTTTACGTTTCCATTTTATTATTATCACTACCGCAATAAAAAGGCAGGGAAGACACACACACACACACACACACACACACACACACAAAATTCGCGTTATTTCTGGCCTCATTCATGTTTATTTTCTTACATTTGCATGGTTTTTAAATGGAAAGTGCCGAACCCATACCAACATAACGCATGCAAGCTGAAAAAATGGACATCAATTTGCTTCCTGTGGATCGCTGGGCAGTGTAACTGCACGTGTTTACAGAGGAACGATTCATAGACAGACTTTTCGTCTTTAGGGAATGAACCCTCTGCAAGATGCTGAGGGTCCATGAGTGACTTTGGAGCGCTCCTTCTTTTCCGCGTGTTTGTTCTGTGAAACGTACACTGTAGATTCGCAGATTTATTCTAAGCAACGCTCAATAGGAAATGTTGAAAATTTTTGTCCACGGTGAACCCTCATACACACTAAACCTGCTCTGATGTTTTAATTACGGACATCATAATATTAAAACTTTGGAAACTTGAGCACTACTTAATGGAGATCAATCATTAACTTATATAAGCCATTAATTTTATGCATATTTTTTATATATATGTGTACAACGTTATCGGCAACAAAGAAGTAGTTTTTGTCAAAATTCCTTCCTGGGATATTTGGCCGTAGTCCAATGTTTTCTACAAAACCAGACGTTTCGGCAATGCCGTCAACTTCCATCATCAGTGAAAATCGAGTGCGATAACGTGAGGTGGTATACATTAGTGACCACAGTACTGTGGTTAAGGCTGAAGCAGTAAGTAGAAAGAAGTAGTTTCTATGGTAATATTTCATTTCGAAAATGATTTTAAATATAAATCTTAGAATATGGAAGTCATGTATGGTTCTCCATACCGATATTTTAAGATGTAATCAATTCTTGTTTTGCTACAGTTCTCAATCCAAAGTTTGAAGATTACATAATTCAATTCCGTAAGAGTTACGTCGATTTGAAAATTAATTTTACTCCAAAAGTTCATGCAGTGTTTTTTCATGTCGCCTATTTCTGTTCAAAAATGCACAGAGGAGTTGGTTTCTTTACTGAACAGGCCACGGAATCTGTGCATTCTGATTTTCAAAAAACATTGGCTAAATACAGAGTTAGAAGTATCAATTTAGAGTATGCGGTTAAATTGCTGAAAGCTGTGCGCGAGTACAATAGTTGTCATATAATATATAGTTGTCATGTTTTCTACACGTTAATATTTGTACAATTAAATTTATTATAGCTAAAAACATTATTTACACTGTACTTGCAATATAAATTTACATGCCTAATAATTGTACATACTTTGTTCTGGAAATATTATTATTTATTTCAGTCAATTAAAATAATGAAACTCATACAGTCAAAAAAATAATAAAATTTGTCAAACATATATATTTTTGTTGTTATTGAACATTACACACAATAACTTTTGATTGTGAGTGAAACTAGTTTCAAGATTTTTAGTGGCTGTTGTGAGAGATATTATACAAATATATCAATTTTTTCAAAAATACGTGAAAAACTTATTTTTAACTGTTAAAATTAACATTTTGAAAAAATGGCTCGGGGGATTTTTTAAAAAATAGTCTTAAGGTACAATAAATACATCCAGAACTCAAACAAAAGAAAAAAATCAGAGGTGCTTTGACCTTCGATTTAAACTTGGTTCAGGACCCCTGTGGACTGCAAACCCTGCTTGTACATCACAGCGGCACCAGTCTGTTTGTTGGTAAATAACACGTGGTGCGCCAGGTTGGAATTTGTAAGTTTGTTGTTAGTGTCAATCCAATTCATCATCAAATGTTAATAATAGTACATATAAATGATTAAGGTGTCATAGTGTAAGATATTTATTATATTTAACTGGTAGGACACAATGAATTCTGTCGAAAAACTTAACGAAAATGGTATTCAGTTTAGGTCCTATTGAGGAAAAATTTGAAATTAAGAGAGTAGGTAGGCCTACACCAGACCTTTCAAATTTTAATCTAAGTGTAAAATCAGGTAACAGAATATTTAATAGTAAATTTAAAAAAGATTTATACAATAAATATATTCATGGTTACGTGGGTGTGACACTAAAATTGCAGTATTTTGCTTTCTTTCTGTGTTGTTTGGAGGGGAGGAGACTTGGACATTTTCTATTCAGAGAATAAAACAATTTTATTCCATCCAACCCATCTGCAACCCCCAAATTTTTCAACCACCAGCTGTCACTGACTGGACCTTAATTTCTGGGTCACAGCCATACACCCACAACTCATCACCAGTGACCGCGGTATTCAGAAACTCAGGATACCTGCTGGCACACTGCAGCATGTCTTCTGAGACATCAATATGGAGTTTTCTCTATTCCAGTGAAAGCAGCTTGGTCACAAATTTTGCAGCCACTCTATGCATGCCCAAATCCTAATTCAGAATGCTGTCTGTGGAACCAATGCTGATCCCAACCTCATTAGCAATTTCCTGGACTATCAAATGAGAGTCCTCCATGACCAATGTCCAAGCTTTCTTGATAATAGCAGCATTTCGGTTTGTCGATGGTCTCCAAGAACACTGGTCACTCTCCAGTGGCCATCTTTGAAACAGCTGTACCACTGTTCAAATTGCATAGCCCCTATTGCATCGTCAGGGAAAGCCTGCTGAATCTTTCATATGGTTTCTGCTCGCATATCCCCTAGTTTCTGACAGAACTTGATGTAGTACCACTGCTTCAAGTGTTCAATCATTGTAAGGCAAATGACAATGTGACAAACACATTGCACCATGTGACTTTCTGGCAGTTACTGATGTGACTGGTGGCACAATACAAGGAAACAAAAATTCACACATGCACATGAAAGTCCTCTCTATGTATAACCATTGTCGGCACATTCAATGACTCATTTGACTAAATAAAATGATTCATGTATATAAATGAAAGGATAAAAAATTTTGTTCAAATATAACTTAAACAACAATTAAGGCCTTAAGAAACAAAATGTATGACCACTACCGCTATGCCAATTATAAAAGTTTCACCTCAAAATAAATAAAATTTTTATATTATAATACTTTTCTGATAATATTATTATTAATTATTATATTTCCTATCATTTAATTTAAAATTAATCAAAAACTTGAGGCATGATTGTGGTACAAGGAAATGGAATTGTTACGCACTTCTTCGAAATCATAAAAGACCATGGGACTCCATGAAAACCTTGAGTAAGTTTATCAGCATTCCAGAACTAAACAAACAGTCTCTACTTCTTGTCAGTAGTTACTTTACGTTGGAATTTCACTGCTACATATTTCAGTAAAATATACACTTTTTTACGTAGATCAGATACTTATTAATGTTTATAATTCACTACATATATTTGCATTACTTCATCAAGTTTTCTGTTGCTACATTCTTACAAAATGACTTCTTATATTAAAATAAACTTACACAATCCTAGACTTTTGCTCTCTGACACCAGCCTTGTCATTACAATCACAGTTGTTCTCCATTTTCATGCTACCTCTTCATAACCATCCTAATTGCTGTGTTATATTATATACAATCTTCTAAAGTTTTGTAATAATATAATGGACAGAATGGTCGCACACTGAATTCTCATTCCGGAAGACAGCTTTACACACACACACTCTCTCTCTCTCTCTCTCTCTCTCTCTCTCTCTCTCTCTCTCTCACACACATGCACACACACACACACACACACACACCAATTATTATTCCAAACATGAAAACATTTAGTGCTTAGACCACGTGGTGTCAAGGCAAAATTTTCATTATTTGCAAAACTAATTTTAAACTTTAAAACAAATACACTCACTTCACATTTATTATGACAGAGCAAAATAGCAGCCATCAGTATTGCCTAGTATTATAAAAAAGTTTGGCAAACTAATGTTTGCAGACTAGAAAGTAGTCTGTTTGTGTCACACCACTTCAGCTCTCCCGCATGAGAATTATTTGCATGACCATATAGTATGGCGACTGTCTTCAGATTTTCTTAATATCTGCTTCTCAAAAGTGTTGGCAAGCAATATCCATACCACAGTTCATATGGATTTTTCATGTCTGTTTTATTTAATCAACTGTCTTATGATTCCAAAATTATCAAATGTCCTTAAATTTCTACATATTATGAAATTTCAAAGAGCTTCTGTTTCCTCTTATATGTATCTTACAAATCGTG
This sequence comes from Magicicada septendecula, assembly GCA_034769895.1. NCBI lineage: Eukaryota > Metazoa > Arthropoda > Insecta > Hemiptera > Cicadidae > Magicicada > Magicicada septendecula. The sequence goes on along the minus strand of CM068371.1, from coordinate 60,582,073 downwards.
ATTTTCCATGAATTTTTAAATGTGAAATTGAGACTGTTGCAGGATGTGGTTCCCAGTTTGTTAGTGGAAACCTTAGTTTGAAAATATAACATACTAACACTTGTAACGGTCCAAAATTGCGGGATTTTATTTTATTATATTTGGGGTATTTTTTATTTATTGCATTTTCGGGGATTGATTAAAATATTTGTAAATTTTATTTTCCATTGTAACGGACCACGGGTTGAATTGCCAGAACCGTGTTGTAAGAACAGTTCTAACAAAGAAACGCAATATCACGTTGTGCAATCTGTAAGCAAGAATTCACCAAGCCTTCAGTTCCAAGAATTTTGTTTGTGTGTGACCATGCGCTCGTATGCATGATGCAGGCATACGCGCGGGGTGACGCTACTGCAGAAACTCAAAATGGCCTAAAGAAGGATTGTTGCCTTGCACATGTCCCCATGAAGACGGATATGAAACTTTAAGGCCCGCATATTTTGTGACGTCGAGCCATAAGCGCTTGAATATCATCGGTGCACAACACAGAAAAAACTACTATGTATCAGGCATACAGCCACTAAACTGCAACAACTCAAGTGTGAGCGACGACGAAATTCGGTCGCTGGCAGGCATCAATATCCGTCCGCACCAATAGACGCCTTAGTCAGTCCATGAGCAACAGAGTACACCAACAGACGCTAACAGTTCTGTTTCGGTCCCGGTCAGTGTAGTTTTACAAGATGTGAATAATTCAACAATATCGTTAATACCGACCGGGACTCGAGGAATTAATGAACTTACAGAGTACCATTTGTGCGGTGGCGTTGTGACTTACCACAATAAATAATGAACATTCGAACCGGGTGACCAACACGTGTTTTTTTTTTCAGAATAGTGACAGTGAACAGTTTAATAAATAGATTTGTGAAATAATAAAACGATGGGTAAAGTATAAAATGGTATGAAAGAGAGAGTGAGCAGAATGGGCTGTCTTAGTAATAATAATAATAATTAAATATGGTACCAAAAATAGATTTCAAAATTGGTCTTGTAGTGTTCTTGTAATAATCATAAAAAATGTTTTTGAGTAATTAAAATTATTTAGTTTACGGCATAACCATGTGTTAGTCTAAGTTATTTCGTCATTACCACTTTCTCATTTCTGTGCTGCAAGATTCGTCTAAACGTTCCGGGTATCTTCTGAATTATTATTGGGGGGGTCAGATAGCGAAATTGTCCCGTTTTATTTAAGGTGAAGTGTGTAAGTTTTCGATATTTTAATCTATAAAAATATCGTGGCGACTCTGGTCTTCTGATAAAATTTCTACAGCAGGTGAGTGAACAAGACTGCAGGTAAGTTCTGGCAGTATTTTAGTATTTTATTTATTTAATATATTTCGACGTATTTTCTATAATCACACACTAGCATAACATACTAACAATATAACATACTAACACTATGCTATCAAGCTAAGGCTGAAACTGCTTGCAACTTAACATATACAAGGTTGAATAAATGGAGGGAAATTAGTATTATGTATTACAACATTTAAGATCTACACATAATATTAACATCTACATGTTTACCTAATTATGTTCATATGTTATGTACTACTATATACGCCTACGGTACTATACTGAATCCAATAAAACTATAACTGATGGTAGAACAGCATTCTAAAAGTTAAATTATATGCTATGGTCAAACAGACAATGAGACTGACCACAAAAATGAATACTCTTAATTATATATTATCTATCTACCATCTTATTCTTTTCTACCCAACAAACTAATTCTTGTTAGAATACTGGTAAATTTTATAAATTTATGATACAAACAAATGAAATATATACTAATTACTAAAACAAATTCACATGATGTCATTGTAGAATATACTGTCTTAAGTATATGAGAAGAGAAGAAATATGACAGAGGATCATAAATGATAAATGAACAACAATAATTTCTTATGACACACTAGCCTGTGAACTGAGAAATAAAAGGTAAACTAATGGCAGAAATGGACAACACAAAGAAATAGCAAACAAGACATACAAAGTAAAAAACACAAAAAACAGTAAAGCAATACACATAGATAAAATTTGTATAGAATAATGTAAATAATAACTATGATGATCTAGTGAATCTAAGTAAATCAATACATGACAATGGAATATGGCCTACAGCCTTTACAAAAATGGTTGGGACATGATGTTTGCTTCCGAAAAAAACAAGGAACATAAAAGCACACAGGATATCAAACTGTGCATGCTCATACTGCATAAGCCCGATAAAGCATGTCGTAAAAATCATGAAATGATAATATTAATAATCAAAAACACAAAGAGCCTGGTTGTGACCTGCAGCCATGATGCAACATGCAGTATTTAATTAGTATTTAAATACTTTACCCAAATTATGTATACTATACAATAAATAGATGAATTATTTTTTTTATCAAAACAGTCTGTTCTACAAGTATAATAAATGAAATAACTGAAAACAAACGTTGCAAATGCAAGTTAGAAAAGTCCAATTCTATACAAAACTAGTAATAAACACAATTAATCTTTGTGTTTAATCAAATTAATATTATCTCCAATTATTTCTTTACCTAGACTGCTTCATCAATGCTGAGTACCTGTTTACACAGTTCACCAACACATAATTTGGTACACATAGCACCAAATACACTACTCTGTCAAATATAGTACCAAATGTGCTACACTACATGGTAGACACCATAGGCGTAACTTGGGGGTGGGGCAAGGGGGCACTCCCCCCCCCCATGTTTCGAGCATTATAAAATGTTGTTTCCAGTTGTTAGAAATAAAAAACTAACAAGTAGTCAAACAGGAGACAGTTTCTATGCTTGTGAGCACAGTATGCGCTATTTATCAATGTCTGTACTGTTATCAGACGACTAGTTGCCATAAATTTATTAATTTTATTTCTTTCAAAGAAATTTGTAAGGGGAATGTTTGACAGATTTGAATGATATACGTCAAAATAATATTTCTGTTCGAAAAAAAAAAGCAAACGCTAGAGACCTAATTAAATACAGTTGAACAAAAACTGAAATTGTTTATGTTTATAGGCCTGCAGTATATCTGTTCTAGGTAAACATAAGTGGAAGTACAACTTATGAAGAAAGGTTTGTTGATCGTTAACAAATGATATTGTCCCTCGTTTACTAACTAAGAATTATTACTAAAGTTTCTAATTTTGTATACAATAATACATTTTATTAATTTTATTATACAGATGGTCTCACTATACACTTGAATTTATGAAGCTCTACCCTGCCCATCCAAAGTTAGGGCCCAAGTTACGCCCATGGTACACACACAAGAAAATATCAAGTAATTTATGTGTGTGTGTGTGTGTGTGTGTGTGTGTGTGTGTGTGTGTGTGTGTGTGTTTATTTATTTCATGCCTATTCAGGATAGGCCTAAGTACTGTAACATAATAATAGTTAATTTGCTGCTTCCTGGACATGTAACCTGAATACTAACACAATGGAATATTAAATATACAGACTCTGATGAAGTAAAGCTTTTGCAAAATGTGATGCAACAATACTTCAGACATAAAATGAGATTATCAATGAAGAAATCTTCACGGTGACTAAAATACAAAGATTATGGCATTTCAAGTGAATGAGAAGTGACTGTATATGGAAAAGTTATTAGTCAGACATAAAATGAGATTATCAATGAAGAAATCTTCATGGTGACTAAAATGCAAAGATTATGACATTTCAAGTGAATGAGAAGTGACTGTATATGGAAAAGTTATTAGTCAGACATAAAATGAGATTATCAATGAAGAAATCTTCATGGTGACTAAAATGCAAAGATTATGACATTTCAAGTGAATGAGAAGTGACTCTGACTGTATATGGAAAAGTTATTAGTCAGACATAAAATAAGATTATCAATGAAGAAATCTTCATGGTGACTAAAATACAAAGATTATGGCATTTCAAGTGAATGAGAAGTGACTGTATATGGAAAAGTTATTAGTCAGACATAAAATGAGATTATCAATGAAGAAATCTTCATGGTGGCTAAAATGCAAAGATTATGACATTTCAAGTGAATGAGAAGTGACTGTATACGGAAAAGTCATTGGCAGATGCTCTTACGGAATGTAGGAGCACTTGTATGAAATTAAACAAATCTCTTTATTCAAGTGGTGATAACAGATAACACATGTAAAATAGTATCACACAATATAATATAAACATGTATCTGAAAAATCTTTGTTTAGATAATAACATTCCCTATCATGTTACACTCATTGTTTTCTTACCAATCACGTGAAATCCTTCAGGGTGTACAGCTGATATCCGCATGAATTCATCACCAATTTTTCTGACTTGATGCCACATTGGTTCCAAGCTCCACAGACCTCCAAATTCATTTGTTACATACACTTTGGTTGCTGGATGATTCTGTATTTTAAAAAAAATATGATTAACATTACTTTAAAAATAATAATAACTCAATAAAAAAAATACTCATAAAAACTACACATGATATATTACACATTTTATACAAATCATAATTATAGTAATTAAAGACAAACAAAAGTACGTTTTTAATATAACTGTGAAAATAACTAATTCTCTAAACAAACATTATAATAATCAAAATAATTTTAAAATGAAAGGATGGAAAGGAGTATACTTCAAGCAGAGACAGGGAAACTGATTAAATTCATCTTTACCATTTTATTAACCATAATATTAGAATTCTGTCACAATTAACAGAACTGAGAAAATAAAACGGAGACAAAAAAAATGGCTAGATGAGATTACAATTGGTTACTAGATTGCAGACGTCAAGGTGCTATGCAAGATGGAGGGATAGGCTGAATTAAGTTATTCTGAACAGTGAGCAAGGCTTAAGGACACATTTCAAATGAAAAGGAGAAGATGAGTGGCATAACAAACACTTTCTGGAATCAAATGACAACAATTTTACACACACACATGCACATATACAAGCAAGCATAGAAGAAGTCCTCAAAATCACTTATGTAGAAACAAACTAGTGTACATTCTTGAAGTTTTATTACTGAACAACATCATCATGATGTGTGTTCTTCCCCAAGGTCAAGTCTTACAAGGCATGATCCCTCCATGCTATTCTATCCTGTGGTAGTCACTTAATTTGTTGATATGGTATCTATAGATTGTCCTTCATCTGGCCTGTTGTACGTCATCTATTCCACTTTCAATTCACCAATCACTCCAGTGTTTTCATCACCACATTATATTACCTTGTGTTTGTCTCCTCCTCCTCCTCCACTCCTCATTTGTAATGCTATTCTTCCAGGAAATACTTTACATCTTTCTCCATTTCCACATCACGAAGGCCTGTAACCTCCTCTCCTCTACTTTCCTCAATCTCCAAGTTTCTGCTCCATATAGAAGCATACTTCAACCAAATTCCATTTTCTTTCTCTTTCTCATAAATAAAACCAAACCATTCTCAACTTCTCTATATCACACATACTGACGATCGATACATGTTATTCGTACTTTTACTTTCTATTAAATTTATGTTATATCATTAAAAATTGTTGAGATATCCTTAGTAGTCCACAGTATGGTCCTCATGTTAGAAATGAATCCAGAGGTAAAATCCCCCATTACTTGGATCTCCAGGAGGGAGTTACATCGAGGCATGGGACCAGAGATGTGATTAAAGAACATACATTTTATAAGCTAGTACTTTCTAATTAGTGCGATAATAGATTAAGAATAATGGAAAATGGAAAATGACAACATACACAAAAATTTAATATATTTTTATGTTATATTTAATTGAGTTCAAATTCTTTTCAAAAGTCTTCAATACATTCTGAATATATTTACAACGTTTTTATAGACATAAATAGTAAATACTCCCTTCACTAGAACAAAGTAGCACTTAATACTCATGTCAGTTATTCATCCCTGAGATTATAATCTTGAATAACTCGCGGGACACCTAGGCTTAACAAAAGTATAAGGATTGTTCAATAGAAACACATTTAGAGGCTGCAAAGCATTTTTTATTCAACGATTTTAAAAGAAGTCTTTATTAACATTAAGGCATGAGTCTCACTGTTGCACTAATCTGTAGATTCTCTGCAGGTAAAATTCTTACTCTACCTCAGCATCTGATTTGAACCACTGTCGTTTTAGTGATTTTTTTAATAGGCCAAAAACACGATAATCGCACGGGGACAAGTTGGGACTGTACGGTGGATGTTGTAAGACTTCCCACTTCATACGACCAAGCAGATCTTGAATCGTCTGGGCTACATGGGGTCAAGCATTATCATGCAGAAGAATGAAACCATTTGTGAGCTTCCCAGGATGTTTATTCTTGATGCTGACCCTAAGTGTTTTAAGCTGTCTGCATATCACTCAGCGTTGATGTTGACATCAGATTCTTTAAAATCTAAGAGCAGCACACTCTGATAATAAAAAAATATGGTCACCATTACTTTTCCTGTCAAAGGTTGGGACTGACATTTTTCGTCTTCAGAGATTGTGCATGCTTCCACTGCGTACTCTGAGTTTGGATTCTGGTTCGTATTGATAACACCAAGACTCATCGCCAGCATCAATTTGGTGTACAAAGGCATTACCTTGTTTTTGATAGTGCATCAAATGCTGTAATGATAAGGCCAAACACACATTTTTCTGCTCATCAGTAAGCAGTCGTGGAATCCACTGAGCAGCAACTTTGTGATAGCCAAGACTATGAATGATGGAATGAACAGTTCCCACCCTGATGCTCAATATTTGAGAAAGTTCTCTAACTTTGATGCACCTATTTGCGCATAAAGCAGTTTTCAGCTGTCTCCCATTTTGATCTCATGCCACAACACGTGCAGGTCCGGGATGGACCAAATCTTTAGTGGATTCTCTTCCTTGTCAAAATTTATTGCACCATTCAACCACTGCCATACGAAAATAACTGTAGTCATCATATACAGCCTTCATTCTCGTATAAATTTCCATTGGCTGACGCCCCTCAGCAGCCAAAAAGTGAATAACGGCACACAGATTATCTTTGAATGGATTTTCCTATCATAGATGCCATTTTTCAACCCAGTCACAACGCTCAGAAAAGAGCAAACTGCAAATATTTTTGACAGACATGTCACTAGTACTTAAACAGACAATATAAACCAATGAATTCTGTTGCCATGGCGATGAAGTCACAGCTGCGCAGATCAAACATGTTTCTATGGAACAATCCTCGTACTTTTCCCACATATATTTTTTGTCAAGTTATTCATTATATTTCACTGCAGGTGAGTCCTCAGTGACATAGTACACAACACCCCCCTATTCTGAATCCGTTATTAAATGAGCAAATATCAACCACATGGCTTCTCATATAGTATTATTATTATTATTTTTTAGTGGATGGTTAGTGAGGATCGGTCAAAAATAACACAAATTTTAAATATTTTGCGTCAACGTTTCGACAATATTTATTGTCATCTTCAGGACCTGTATACGAAATACAATAGAAATGTCAAACACAACAGAACAATTAAATATTTGGGTGAACGTGTTCGTGTATGTGAGTGTGTGAATGCGTATGTATGTATCATGGTATATGTGAAGACTTATGATAATTTGTTTACATCTTCAAATTATCTTTAAGAAATTAGCAAATTATAGTATGAGAGAACTTAATTTATACAATATTACAATTTAAATTACTAAATGTAATGATATTTTAATTAATTAAACAAACAGTAATCAACAATTGGATATTAGATTGGTACATAAATTCTTTATACCTACAGCAGTCAACATATAGCAAAGTAAAATATATTACCTATAACTAAAACAGGTTAGGGGATGTTCACTACGTAATTATTAAAAGTTATTTTTAACATGTTTCGGTCCCTACTGGTATTAACAAACAATCATAATTTAGAAATATACAATTTACACAATAACTGTAGAACATTACAACTTGCATCAGATAGTTGACAAAGGTTACAAACAAAAGTTTCTGGTAAATTTTACTAATGGGTAAACTTGGATAATAATTGTAATCATATTGTAAATTATAGTCAAGAGTACTATAGAATAATGTAATTTATGTAATGTAATTAATAATGTAATTACATAGTGAACATCCCCTAATCTGTTTTAGTTATAGGTAATATATTTTACTTTGCTATATGTTGACTGCTGTAGGTATAAACAATTTATGTACCAATCTAATATCCAATTGTTAATTACTGTTTGTTTAATTAATTAAAATATCATTACACTTAGTAATTTAAATTGTAATATTGTAATTATCTTGTTGATTCATCCTCTTCGTTCACTTTTTTAAATATTATTATATATATAAACTTTCACATATGAACTTACTTTGGTTATCACTTCCCCATACGTTTCAAGGTGATGTGTCTCTTCCTCAGTGGGAGTAAATACTGAATGTCATTTTACAGAATAACGGTTATGGACTATAGGTGTGTGTGGTGGGGGTAGTGGTGGGAGGGAATTGGCGCTGAGGTCCAAATTGTGTGTTTGGATCAGTGTATCGAATAGTGTATGAGATCTATAATGTAATTGTTCATTTAATATGTTGTTTGGTTGTAGTGCGTGATATCTGTATATTTCGAATTGTTCAGCTGTGTTTAGCTTTCTACTTTTAGGTAAGTAGTGTAATATTTCCATGTTGTGTTCTATGTTTGTGTAACTGTGGTTTTCGTTTTGTAAATGTGTGGCGGATGTGGAATGTACCAACCCCCACCACACACACCTATAGTCCATAACCGTTATTCTGTAAAATGACATTCAGTATTTACTCCCACTGAGGAAGAGGCACATCACCTTGAAACATATGGGGAAGTGATAACCAAAGTCAGTTCATATGTGAAAGTTTATATATATAATAATATGTAATATTGTATAAATTAAGTTCTCTCATACTATAATTTGCTCGTTTCTTAAAGATAATTTGAAGATGTAAACAAACTATCATAAGTCTTCACATATACAATGATACATACATACGCACGCACACACTCACATACACAAACACATTCACCCACATATTTAATTGTTCCGTTGTGTTTGACATTTCTATTGTATTTCATACACAGGTCCTGAAGATGACAATAAATATTGTCGAAACGTCTACACAAAATAGTTAAAATTTGTGTTATTTTTGACCGATCCTCACTAACCATCCACTAAAAAATTCATTGATTGATGGTCACTAAAAATGTAAGGATTATTATTATTATTTTATTACTTCAGTTATTTAGTATTATTATTTAATAAACCAAATGCATTCTGGAAAGATATAAAAAAAGAGGCCACTCACGATAAAATATGAAAAGTGTAAAAACCAATAATACAGTCAAAGTTACATATATGAAAAGACTCTGTTATTTTACATAATGTACTAAAAATTATGCTAATTGAGTTTATATTTTATATAAAGGTTATTAATTTAATTTTCCTATAATTAATTTTTTTACTTTTAGTTTTATATGATTTATAATTGTTGTACAGAGCAATTTCCAAATATACATTCTTGTATCCTTTTCCAAGCTTAAATCGTTCTTTAGAATTAATGTGTGACAGTTTTTTTTTATAACAGGAGACTAAAAACATTCCTTTATAAATGACTAAAATAACAAATATACAGAATTAAAAATTATTAACCAATATGTAAAGATTATGAATCACTCAATAGTTTTTACAAATCCTAGCACAATAATAATAGCCAAATAATTAGAAATGTCCAAAACACAGAAGTAAAATAAAACTAAAATACACAGAAAAGTTGTTTAAATATTAGCACATAATGTTAAAACACTGTGCAACAAAATGCCTAAATGTCTGTAGACTGTTGTTGATCATAACAAGTGTGGACTAGGTACCAACCACACTAAAGACAACCACTAAGTTATGTGGTACAAAAAAAAAGAAGTTTATATTTCAAACAGAATCTGCACTATACAAAGTAACAAAGTGTACAAACTAATAATTCATTACATTAATTCATTACAGAAACAGACCAGTATAGGAAAATTGAAAGTTAAGGGCATATGCGCAGAAACCAATTTATAGATGGACGAGTCCACTTTGAAATTGTGAATGGCGGGAGGGTACCGGAGAATCAGCTGGTATGCAAGTGAAGGTGTCGCCTACTTGGTATGTGATGTTTTAGTTATTGTGTCATCCTTAGTTATTGTGTGATGTATTATCTCAGTCGTGCATTTGTTATTATTATTTCAATTTATTATTAATTGTTTTGCAGTCACTCATTTTTATTATTTATTTAATTTTTTAGTTAATTTCTATTGGTAGTTTTTATTCTGTAATTACGTATTATTGTAATTATTTGTGTTATAATCCAGTAACGAGATTTGTTAAAATGGATCCTTTTCCTTCAACTAGCAAAGACAGGAAAGTTATTCATAGTCAAGCACGGGAAATAATAATACACAGTTTTTTGTTATCCAGGATAAAAAAGATTCTTGCAATTAAATTAATATGAAGAATGCATTCCTTTATGTAACAAGAAACTGTAGAGATAGTTGCGTGTAATTAAGGAGTGGAAGTGTACAGTTTGCAAATTCCATTGAGATAAGAATGGTCAGAAAGGCTGTAGTTTTTTACATCTCAGCAGTACACAATGACAGACCAAACAACACTCAGATATGTTTATAAAACTTTCTGATATGTAACAGCAACAAATTCCGATACGTGTGAACAATACATATCGTTTGTTTGATTTGTATAGTAATACAATTATAATATTATTATTATTATTAATGTTTGATTTACGTCGGAAACAGTAAACGTATAATTCTTTTTTTAAAGCCAGCTGTGTGACTGTAGGCACACACACACACACACACACACACACACACAGATAGAGATTTGTGGTGACACATTTACAAACAACCTTAACAGTCGTGAGTTTCTGTTACTATTAGAAGTGATATTCATAGGTTGGCAACACCGTCGCTGATAACTCAATTCGCTTCTCACATCTCACAGTAACTCCCACCACATCGCCTTCCCCTCTGACCGTAAGCGTTTCGCGCATTTCCATGTCCTTAACTTTCAATTTTGCTATACCTGCAAACTGATTAGGCCTAATATTGTACTATTTTATTCCTACTTCCTTCCATAATTTTTGAGACTCTGAACCAGACAGCAAGTAATTATCTATCATAGAGTTTTAAATCTGTTTTGTTCTTTATACTTTCTTGCAACTGTTTCTATTCTACAACACATCCATTATACATGTTATTCGTACATTTACTTTCAAATTATTTTAGTTCTTATTTCATTTCTATCACTTTATTGTTTGCTGAATAGAACTCCTAATACTTATATTTTAGTTATCGTTCAATCTTCAATCTTCTTATTTACATTCAACATTATATGTCATTCATTTTTATTATAAACCATAAAAATGTTATTAGGCATGATCACTGAAACCCTCTAAACTTCAAACTCTTCCTTAAATTTTCTGTAATAATATTAAAAAATTGTTTATTGGTTACACATAAGAATAGTCCTCTGCTAATTGAAACGTTATAAAGCAGGTGAGTTTGTCACTGGATACTCTCAGGTCTGCTATTTTCTTTTCTACCAACACGAAGTATATTATATTTAATGCTTGTTACATGTATTATGAAAAAGTAGTCTCAACCATTCTGTTACTGGAAATTTATAGACAACTCAAATTCCATTCTTTATTACAGACTGATTTTTTTGCATCGATTATGGCTAAAAACTATAATAAATATTTGATTGTTCTTCACCTTTTGAATTACTTGGTTAATTTCTTTATTTAGCAGATTACTATAAGCTTTTCCAAATCTATGAACATGAAATGAATTTCTTGATGAATACTGATTTCTTCTCTACTTAATCTTAGGCAACATATATATCTTTTTGTGTGATCTTTCAGACCTGAAATGTCTCTATCTCATATTCTTCTTGCACCTGTGTAATATTTAATATAATACAACCCTCTCCTAACCCTCTGGACATTTTACATTTTATATGCGGTAGCTTGAAAACGTTACCAGAATTGGTGCCTTACATTTAAAATAATAATAATGTCAGGAAAATTATTGTTTCATAAGTTGCCAGTGCTCACAATATGGGCAGTCTTTATGTCACAATCACTGAGTGTGTCAAGGGATTGTTCGAGGTCACAAACAGAAATCTATTGAGGAAATAGAACCAAAAGTTGGAATATCGATTGGAAAATAGAACATTTTTCTTGCCTCCAGAAACGATTAAGACTATAAAATAGGTTAATTACCTTCTGTCCACGTTTCTTAAAATCCTTTTAGGATGACTCGAGTTTCGACACCATTTGGTGTAATCATCAGATCGGAATATGAATTACGTCAAAACATTTTGATGCATATACATCGCGTCAGATATTAAAAAATTAAAAACAACACATAACATTATATAAATAATAAATAAACTATATCTCAACAAAATAACATTACAACAATAAAATATAAAAACAACGCTATAAATTGGCTATATCAGATCGATAAAATTGAACCAAGGTCAAACCGGCATTGATTAGTCTTACCGTGGGGGCGTTCCTGTACAGGTTCGTTTGCGGCCGCGTTGTTTTTAGAAGTACAATAGATTGTATCATAACGGAAGCAAATCTCCAGTATCATCTGATTTATATATGAAGATGAACTGTGGAAATTATAAGCACTCTCTACTTAAAGCTGAGATAATATTTCTTTAGTTTATGGCATTTAATAAATTGAAAGTTTGTAATGAGTAGGTAGGTACACATAGAGTTGCTTAGGGAGCACATTGACTAAGGAGTAGTCCAGTATAGGAGATGAAGGCCATAATAGCGATAGCAAAGAAAGCTTTGTTTAGGAAGAGTATTCTACATAGCAGAATAACTAGTATCTGTGGAAGAGACTGGTCAAGTGTTTTATATTGTGGGTTAGAAACGTGGACAATGAAGGAGAATTGAGATGCTGGAAATGTGGAAACAGACAGTGAGGATAACCAAGTTGGGTAGAACAGTTCTAAAAGTTAAAAAGAGGAGAAAAGGAAACTGGATTATTTTGCTTCTGATGTCAACTCTTTCTGAGGTAATAGTACAAGTAGTGAAAGAAAAAGTTGAAGCTCTTGGATGACATAGAATATGGGATGCCAGAAAGATGAAAACTCAAAGCTGAAATAAAAGCCTATGTAGAGCAAGATAATAGATAAATTGAGGAAATCAGTCATGTTATTGAAGGTTAGTCATGACATAAAGTTGAGTGGTGATTCAGAATAGTAAACAGGCTGGGTGATAAGCTGTTAATAGCTCAGACTTTCACACTTCCTTCCCACACTTTTTTTTTTTATTTTTGCCAATACGAAAGAATTTTTGTACTTTTCAATTCTTGACATCCTTCTCTTTTGTCTATTGATGTACAACTTCCTGGCCAACTTTAGTTACGGTCCACGCCTCAGCCATTCTGTTATGTATCCCAACCAGTGTCTTCTTGAATTTTCCACCACATTAATTTTAAATTCATTATATAAGCTATACATCTCTTAACTTGTTCCCTTTATATACCCATTCTCTGTTTTCCTTTCTCCCAGTATCCTTCTAATTATCGTTGTTTCCAATGTTATCAAAGCCTGCTGTTCATTCTTGTTAACTACCCATGATTCACATCCTTGGGATAACATTAGTCTAGGTACTGTCTTATAGATTCTTAATTTTGCACTCCTGGACAAATGTTTTGCTTTTAGTAAATGATCCAGAACCCATACAAATCTGTTTGCTTTGCTCATCTGATATTGATCTCTTTCTCTTCTTTACATTTGCATGTTACCACGGTTCTAAATATACAAACTCTGTTTGCTCAAATTCCATTTTTCCCAAGTATGTTTGTACATGCAACTTTACCCCTTCTTCTAAGTACCACATGCCCTCAACACTTCGCATTTATTTTGTTTATCTTTTTATGTCATTTTCATCTTAAATATTTTCTTCGGTTGAAGGGTGTAAATGTAAAATTGAAGTATTGACATTTCCATTTCCATATAACATAATATATATGAAAAAAACCTATGTTCTTGTTTCACCTTTAATTACAAAGATTTCCTGTATTACCGTTAGGCCTGCTCTATACTTTCTTGCTTCTATCAACAAAGTTTCAACAGCTACTGCCATATAAAGTCTGTAAGCATTGGGTATTGTCACTCTTATTCCCATCCTTTGTATTTCTCTCCTTTACCTCCATCTTTTACTAATTTTTTGGTGCCATGTCTTCCTCTTCTACTGTTTATCTCTTGCCAGCAACCCCTTTTCATCATTCCATTTCCACCACATTTTTTCCTCTCCATCTCTGTGTTCCTCATTGATTCTTATTTGATCTTCCCTTTCAGTTGTAGTCAAACCCTACAATCATTGCTCTTAATTTGTTTCAGTTTTCTTTCGTTTCTTGTTAGCACCTTCATACCATTGAATTTTTCTAATATAACTAAACATGTGTTCTGTCCCAGTCTACAAACTGGCTGATTGACTCCTCCACTTCTCAATTCTGTTTCTAACCATTCTCCCTCATTGCTCTGTCCTTATCTCTCTCCACATCTGTTTCAACATTTTTTCATACCCTCCCTCAGTAATTTCCCCTCCCCATAATCTGTTTCACACCTGTAGTTATTACACTATTGTCATTAATTTCCCTACCTAAATATTCTAGCTCCTTTCTGGCCCTTCTCAGCTCTTATTTAACAATCTCATCTTTTATTTTATCACAATTTTCTGGGCTGTTAGACTATGCAGATTGCTAACAGCCCAGAAAATTGTGATAATGTGAATACCGGCTGTGAAAGTTCGCGTTTATTTATCAATTTATATCATCCTTTGTTTTTATCATTTCAGTATCTCTCTTTATCTTCTCAAATTCCTCCTCTAAGTTATCTATATTACTGCTTAATACCCTGGCCTTCTTTTTTTGACTCTTTCAAATTCGGTGTATCTTCACTCACTTTTTCCAGTATCCTCAAAACTGTTATCAATTGTTCCTACTCCTCTTGCAACTGGTTAATTGGGAATCTAAATATCTCTCACTCTTGCTAAAAATCTGCTCTATCGCCACTCTCCTCTTCTATCTATCATGCTGTGATGGTACAAAAGTCCGTCTTCCAATTTATTTGTCTTAAAGAGATTTTATTGTAATTTTTATATAATAAAGATGGTTAGGTTGGCTTCCTGAGGGCTATAAAACATGACGCAATTTCGTCTGTACCGTTCAACTCAAGGTCGAGGCCTACACGCTTGTTGGGATACAGTTGGCCTACAGCCTTAAAAGTTTTACCTTCACAACTTTGAAGGTTAGAAAGATTGTAGCTCACATAACTTTCAACAAAACATGCATAAACAAATCACTAACACCTAAATATGCCCAAATCAAAATTAAACATAACAACCAGGCCGCCCGAATAACACAAAACATCGCACAAAGAACATACATAAAAGAATCAATTAAACAACTGTATAAGAAAAAAGACGCCCTCAACCGCAAAGCACTAACACTACACCTACAAATCGCCAACACATACGGACACAATTACATGACTGAACTAATACACCACACAAATGAATGGACAAAAAAACAAATACATAACATACAGACAAAACACGAACCACCTCATCGAAGCAAACCACACATATAAAAACATCGACAATAACATGAACATTCTACACGTACACACAAAAGGCCGAAAACTAGACACTCTAGAACAATTAGAAATACACAAACACACAAAAACAAATAAAAACGACATCCTAAACGAACAGACACAATTCAAATCGCACGCATTATTCGAACACATCTCACCACACACACACAGCTTCAATCTTTCGAATAACTATCCCGTCGCCAACAACAAGACGGACAACGCTACCTATGGCAGCCTCTGATGAAGCCTTCTAAAGGTGAAAGCCGGTTTAGGCTGTAAGGTAAAACTTTATGTTTTTACTTATAAAAAACTAAGTGTTCCGAGTCGTCAATACTATAGTGATATTTAGTTAAGTAACGGACACGTCACGGACAACGAAATCCAAGAATTTAACTCAGCAAGACGAGCCACCGTCCAAGCGTACAAGTTCACAACTTTGAAGGTTAGAAAGATTGTAGCTCACATAACTTTCAACAAAACATGCATAAACAAATCACTAACACCTAAATATGCCCAAATCAAAATTAAACATAACAACCAGGCCGCCCGAATAACACAAAACATCGCACAAAGAACATACATAAAAGAATCAATTAAACAACTGTAAAAGAAAAAAGACGCCCTCAACCGCAAAGCACTAACACTACACCTACAAATCGCCAACACATACGGACACAATTACATGACTGAACTAATACACCACACAAATGAATGGACAAAAAAACAAATACATAACATACAGACAAAACATGAACCACCTCATCGAAGCAAACCACACATATAAAAACATCGACAATAACATGAACATTCTACACGTACACACAAAACGCCGAAAACTAGACACTCTAGAACAATTAGAAATACACAAACACACAAAATCAAATAAAAACGACATCCTAAACGAACAGACACAATTCAAATCGCACGCATTATTCGAACACATCTCACCACACACACACAGCTTCAATCTTTCGAATAACTATCCCGTCGCCAACAACAAGACGGACAACGCTACCTATGGCAGCCTCTGATGAAGCCTTCTAAAGGTGAAAGCCGGTTTAGGCTGTAAGGTAAAACTTTACGTTTTTACTTATAAAAAACTTAGTGTTCCGAGTCGTCAATACTATAGTGGTATTTAGTTGAGTAACGGACACGTCATGGACAACGAAATCCAAGATTTAATACTGTTGCACACCACTATAAAAAAATTATTCCGATTAGCGATTTCAAGCTTCACAGCTCATCATCAGATCGGAAATAACAATCTGTAAGAGGTGTTATTTCCAATCTGATGATGAGTTGAGAAGCTTGAACATGCTGATTGGAATAATTTTTCTATAGTAATGTACAGTATTACGGATTATTATATGTGATGAGTAAACAGTAAAGTTTTTTATTATATATAATTATTTCTGAAGAAGCTTGTTAAAAGCGAAAATCGGTTAAGGCTATAAGGTAAAACTTTTACGTTTTTACCTATAAAAACTTTGTGTTCCGAGTCTGTAGTGAAATAATTATATTTGGTTAAGTAACAGACACGTCACGGACAATGAAATCCAAGTTTTTATTAAATTTCAAAAACTCTAGCTCTGGCGTTAAGAAAATATGTTAATTACAACAATGACAGGTGAACATATAATTTAAATACCAACTCAGTGCAATATCAATCATGATACTATGCTTCATATAAACAATTCTTGTTTTCTTATGCAAGGAAAACAACAAGCATGAGAACTATACTACAATACAGTACTGGTAGAAATAAATACTCTTTCTTTGTTACACATTTCCTCTAACAAACATTTACAAAAACTGAGTCAGCAACATTGTTATTTACTTTTTGATTAAACTTAAAAGTGTTTGTTATTAACTACAGCCTTTTCTCCTTACAACAGATAAATTGTACGTTTAAAACGAATACAATGGGGGTATGTAGCTCACTCTTGTTTGCCTAATGATTAGTGTGTGTGTGTGTGTGTGTGTGTGTGTGTGTGTGTGTGTGTGTGTGTGTGTGTGTGTGTGTGTGTGTGTGTGTGTGTGTGTGTGTGTGTGTGTGTGTGTGTGTGTGTGTGTGTGTGTGTGTGTGTGTGTGTGTGTGTGTGTGTGTGTGTGTGTGTGTGTGTGTGTGTGTGTGTGTGTGTGTGTGTGTGTGTGTGTGTGTGTGTGTGTGTGTGTGTGTGTGTGTGTGTGTGTGTGTGTGTGTGTGTTAAACAACCTCTGATACTGGATTAGCTTAGTTTCTGTATGTAAATGTTTTGAAGTTACAATAAGCATACAAATAGGCACTGTACTTGTTCTTTGCCAATACTATTTTTCGAAACTATTTCTCCATCTCTTCCTCAGTCTAACCACCAATCTCCTCCCTTTAAACTATTCAATCTGTTTTAGAAATACTCAACTATAAATACACTAATCACGTCTACAATTATGGAACCAATCTCCAAATCTTGCATTTCTGACATATTTCTTAGTCTGTATTATTATTTAAATTCTTGTTCAGATTACCTTAAAAGTTTCATTTCGGTACGTACACAAGCCGTTTTGTATTGGTGTAATGGTTATACTCACACACATAATGAAGGTAAAAAGTAAACACGTGAACATGTGTGTTTAACAATCTCATCTGTTATTCAATAATACTCAATTAACTAACCGTAACACATGATGTCATGACATCTCCAATTATTTGCGAACATGTGAACATAAATTACATATGAGCACCTCTTACATATGAAAGAAACTTTATTTACACATAATAAAAGATACTTTTGCATTGTAAATTAAAATGCAAGCATTTGCAAGTTATATATCCAAACTTATGTTTCTATGTATTAAATAAAAGTCATAACAACATAAACTGATTCATAAAGAAACTTGAAAAATATACAGACACCATCTTCTTGAATGAGAAATTCTTTTTCCTAAGACAATGGTTTTTGTAACTTAAGAAAAAAACTGAGTAGGTGAAGACGGCAATTATAATACATGTTTCATGATTTGAACAATGCAAATGGGATTTCCACGTTGTTGTCTGCCTCAGACTACAGTAAGTGTCGAGGGTGACTTGTCACCTTCATTATGTAAGTAGATTTTCAAAAGGTTTTTAAACACTACACCTATGTTACAGCACCGGCTTCAATGGAAGTATGGCAAATTTAGCCATGGTACATACGCAAATGCCTAAAATTGTATTTTACTGTAATTTAAAATTGTAATTTATATTGTAATTATATTTCATTTCAGGAAAAACTGTAGGTTGCAGATAACAAATCTGTACAAAAAAACGCAAGTGGTTATGTGTATAAATTTAACATATGAAACAAGTAGGTCCACATTAATAAATAAATACGATTTAAATTTACAGTGGGTTGCTTAAATCTGATTATATTCTTTCAGGACTCCTTTTAAAATGATGCCTACTGTCACTGTTTGGGTTGAAAACAAATGTATTGTTAATTTTAACTCCTACTGAACAGGCAAGTAACATTTGAAAACAATATGAGCACTTGTCTTCCTGTTGTAAATAAATTGAAATATTATTTCTAGAAAAATATATTTTGTATTTCTTTTTGCAAATGAAGCAACTTGTCCTGTTCCAGAATTTCTATCCGTACATAGTGAAAAAAAATGTTTTACTCAAATATTTGGGTTTACATTCTCTTCAGTACACTGTATTTGAATTTCTATTCCAAAATAATCTGAAAGTCTATCGTTGACCATGGAACATCTTTTAAAATCATGACAATAGATTTGAGACATGAATATGGCACTGTTTAAGCAATCTTTCACAATTTAAAAATACATGTCGTTAACAGCCATTTTCTACACATTTTGAAATGTTTACAAATTCTTTCTTAAACCACAGAATTTAATAACATATACAGTGTTTCAAAATGTTTACTGGTTTACGTGTATACCAAAAGCACTATAATTATTATGATCTTCAGTAACTTATTAATTTCTTTAGCTTTCTAAATTCAATCACTTAAATTTTAACTGAAGTTTGTAAACCTTTGATACTTGTAACTATGAAATGTATGAAATGGTATCGACCCAATAAATACTCATGTTTAAAAAATAGGTAGGTACTGGTATAACAGCAATTTTGTTAAAAATATAGTGTGACATTACTTTTCTATCTAATGGAAAAATTTCCTACTAATGGAGAAATACTTTCATGACTACAAAAGAATTAACCAATTCTTATGGTTTGAAATGAGGCTAAGTTTGAATACTGTACATTTTACTGTACCAGGATTCATAAATTCCTTATAATTATAAGAAAAAACTTTGTCAGTTAAATAAATCATTTTTATAGTTTACAGGATGTGTGCTACAAGTATATAAATGATCAAAACTGAAGATAATCGGGCTTTCTTCTCTTAAATAAATGTTTTTGGTCCCAAAACACAACTTAAGTCACATAATCATAAGATTAAGTAATACTTGTTTCAATTCAGAAACTGTAAAACTTGCTCCAGTTTACTAACTGACATTAGCCTTCCAAAAAAACTAAGCCTTCACTGCAGTAGCTAGTAATATACAACTAAATTGAACATTATCATAAAATTTGTGTTAATAAGCAAGAGCCATTTTTGTTGTTCCACTTTCTACAAAAGAATGGGACATTAGGAAATATTTTGTTGAAAACAAATTATTTTGGTATTAAATAAATTGATTCATAAAAAATTTCTCATTCTAATAAGAGGAAGTGCTGTGTGCACATTAAAAATTTTTTAGTTAATATAAAATCCATACAACAACAAATCAATTGCGCATTCTTTGTTCCAGTCAATAGAATTTGAAAAAGGATATTAATTCTCATTTATTCAATGCTATCTTTGATCTTTTGTATTGATGTGTCCTTTGGTTTAGTAGTTTTTATTTTATTTTATCCTTAATTACAAAAAAAATTTAATTATGAAAGTGAATGTCATATCAAATAATTTTTCTTGCCTTAATAATACATAGTTTTTCACTGTACCTTGGAAAATATTTTATCAGAGAATTTATAACATAATTTTAATGACATACACATGGATATGTTTTGTACCATTTTGACTGTTTCCAATTCAATAGATTATTAAGAATTTTATTACTACTGCACAATAGTTTAAAAATTATAATATATGTAAGTTATTTTAACTAATGTCAAAACCTTACTATTTCCCAAATGTAAAAAATCTTTACATTTTATTACTACACAAGAACCATTTAACTATGACAAATATATTCTGGTAATTTTACACTTGTTAATTAAAAATGTTCCAGTACTGATAACAGATACTGTCAAAATGAAATGAATGAATGTCTTCTTGTTGATCTTTAAAAATAAATTGTTCTACAAAAACAAATAATACACTTATTACAACAACATAATAATAATTGGAGTTATGTTCTTAGAACAAGTATTTATCAAATTAATCCCATTACCTCTCGTATTCTGTTGACTAAATCATTCATTGAAGTATACTGTGTTAACACTCCATGAACAATAAGCACTGGTTTATAACTTTGCTGGGTAAAAATTGAAAGACCAATAAAAACAATACACAAACCGCCTAAAAAAGAAATAGCAGAATACCAAAACGAATTCATTTTGTTTAAGTCAAATTATTAATACCAGCGCACAAGAAACTTTAAACACTAATAATACATCGTCTTGTTTGGCTTGCATTCCCTCTTGACAGTAACTATCCAACTGAAGAACAGCTGGCCTTGTTTACAACAACAGCTGATAATCTATCACAACTGAATCACTTTCACCAGGCAGCCAACATTGAAAAAACGTGCGGACGTCACCGTGTGGAAGAACTACACAGTAAGCGTTTGAGTTTAATTGCAAAGGGAGAGTAGATATTTAATTATCGTCTGAATTAACAGAATTTTGTACAGTTGGTTATTTCTGAGTGTCATTTTTGTTAATTACAATCGTTTGAGTGTAAAAAATATTACACTCATTGAGTAGACTTCGCATTACAGGCTGGTGTGGACTGAATAAAGTAGTCTTATTTTAACGATCGAAGCGAGTTGTCAGTTTTAACTCGCTTGTGTGTGCGTGCGTGTGCGCGTGTATGTGTGTTTTGAAGTGTACATAAACTAAAAATAAACTATTTGTCATTTAGCCATTATGGTTATAAATTTAATTAAACAACAGTACAGTAGTCTGGGTTGGAGTTTGTAGTGTTAATTGTACTCAAACTAGCAATGATTGGTTTAATTAGTTTAAAATTGATAGCGAGTTCTGCATCTCTATAACAGATAATTTATTAGTTAATTTAGCTCTACTTAATGTAATCCTTCCCTCCTTATTTTATTAATGTTTCACTCCCGAATCATACAAAATTAAGGGATTTTGTTTATCCTCTATAGGTCTCTAGTGATCGAGAGGCCCGCATGGAAGTCAGATCTGTTAGAAAACGAGCGCTATTATAACAATAAGTACTTTGTCCCCAAAGAAAAAAAGTATCGACCACGAAACTAGCACTGAGTTAAAACAGGACACAGAAAAAGAATAGAAATAGTGAAACTTCGTGAAGAAATTTTACAGCTAGAAAAGAAAAATGCCCTAAATCCACTCGCGCTAAAACAGACGCTGCTCTAAGAACACTCAAAAGAGCAAGATATGTCCAAGACAACACGGGGAAAATTAAATCAAGATGTAAAATATATCCTGTATAAGTTCTTCGCTCCAGGCCAGATTTCATGTCTTTTACAAGACAAGAGGGTTAAATGGTCATCAGAAGACACCGCGAATGCTCTCACGCTAAGAATACTTTCAAAGAAGACCTACGATTACTTAAGGAAGCGCAATTTCCCCTTACCCGCTCGTTATACTCTCCAAAAGTGGACACGACAGTTTAAATGCAGGCGAGGCATCCTTCAGGAATTTTTGTCTTTAATGAAAACTAAGGCTGCAAATTTTAGAGAACTTTTGAAAATCTGTGTCCTTTCTTTCGATGAAATGAGTGTTGATGAACGTGTGTGCTACGATTCATATGATGACGTAATTCTGGGGCCCAACAGTTATGTTAAGATGGTCATGACTGTTTGCCAAGTGGAAGGAACCTATTTATTATGATTTTGATGTAGGCCTAATCATGACAGATGAATTGCTTGAAAACATTATCAGTGCCGTTGAGAGTAGTAATATTCATGGAGCGGCTGTGACGTGTAATATGGGGGGAAATAATTCAAAAGTCTAGATGGAATAAGGCGTAAACACAGAAAAAACGTTCTTCATTAACCCAATTACAGACAATAAGGTGTTGGTTTTCTGTACGTAACTCATCTTTTGAAGCTACTTAGAAATCATTTTCTAGACGATGGGCTGTTACTTTACGACGGCACTGAGCTTAAAAAGGATACAATAGAAAATCTGCTACAGCAACAGACAGGAAACTTGACGTTTTACCCAACAGTAACGGGTCGGTCTCGCCAAAATGTAAGATTTGCTTCACAGTTGCTTTCTAATCGTACAGCAAAGACGCTGAAACATGTTGCAAATAAAGAGCGCGAAAGCAGTTTCATCGAACTAGTAAACGATGCATTTGATGTTTTAAACTCAAGACTTCCAAAAGACCAGAAAATCCCCCTCAGAAGTGGGTACGGCATGAATTTAAGAGTCAAGAAAATACTTTAAAACGGTTTTTGGAAGTAATAACCAACATGCGATTGGCACATAAAAAAAGTTTACTACCTTTTCAGAAAGGTTTCGTTATGCCCTTAAATTATTGTTTGGGCTTTATGAACAAATGACAATGAATCATGGGGTGACATACATATTGACTGCATAATTCAGTCAAGATTGCCTAGAAAACTTTTTTTCTCAAATTTGCGGATTAGGCGTCTTTTATAATAATCCCACTCCCTTTGAAGTGTGCAACAGTATTCGGCTCTTGCTTTTAACAGGTAGCACGGACGATATACCGTTATCTGGAAGTCGTCTGTGGCTGAGGATAGTAGCATTCATTCTACCGAAGTTATGAAATCAAATGACTCTGACGAAGACTTCATGTAATTTGTTACCAGCGAACTAAGCATAGACGTAGCTGAACATACATTAATACCAACTACTCCGACTCCGAATAATGACACCGACGAAGCAGAATTGTTAAGACCAGAGGATTTGTGTCAGTCTGCAAGTGACAACGAAGTTCCTTAAAATGCTGGGTAGGCCTACATCTCATTCAAGTGACACTCAGTGATAAAAATCTAGGTGTGAGAGGCGAAACGTTGTGTCTTTCCGGGGAACACAGTTATGACCCGATATCGATTAATCAAAGGGGGGGGGGGCTTACCCATTCATCAGACGAGTGGATACAAACACTGATTCAGTTTGAGATAGTTTTTGATTCTTTTCACGGACGTACAGTCTCAAAACAAGTTAAAGTTATCTCTTCTTTGATTAAATCTAAATTTCCAGAAGTGGACGAGAAAGTCATTTTTCTGTACGTCAGGACAATAACATTCATCAGAATCCGTCATCTGAACAAACAGCTCAAACTCAAGTTACTTTAAAAGTAACCAGCAACAAAGGGCCGGCTCTTGGTAGGTTCGTCTTCAAAATTTAAGTCCCCTATGAATATAAGTATATTACTACTCAAAGTTTTTTATTTTTATCGGTAAAAATGTAAAAGTTGTACCTTATAGCTTGAACCAGTTTTCGCTTATTATAATCTTCGTCAAAGGGTGATATAATACTCCTATGAAGGTATGTATCAACTAAATAACTATTTTCATTTTGTTAACAAGGGTATTTATGTTTACAACTAAACGTACAAGCTTCAGTTTTTAACATTATAACATGTGAACATGTTGATAAAGAAAATTATTGTGATATTGATTATAATTACAGAAGCTTGTTTCAAATATAGTAGAATACATAGAAATTGTTACGCACGCACGCGAGCACGCACAACTCGCGCGTACACACACACACCACAGGCCTGCAATATCGCCTCCTTTCCGACTTATTTTTTACATATTGTGGCATTTTGTCAATATTATATGTAGACAGACTTGCTTACTTTTCTATTAAATGTGGAAATAGATTTTACCATTATATTTTGTCACAAACCATTTAATCTTATTGTTTAATCCTTTTTCTATATGAATAGCTCTTTACAATTATTGTTAATACTCCGTGTGAACAGCAGGGACATGCTAAATAGGGCAGTGTTTCAGGTAAGATTGCATTGGTAAATCAAGGCTCGCGCGAATTCCTTCCACATAGTGACGTCACAGTGAAGCAACCAATGGGAGCGTAATAGGCCAGAGTAGCTTACCAACACTACTCTACTGCTGAAGAACAGCTGGCCTTGTTTACAACAACAGCTGATTATCTATCACAACTGAATCACTTTGACCAGGCTGCCAACATTGAAAAAACACTGATATGAGTATCAACAGCATCAACTTCTATTATAAAAGTAAACATATTAGACACCTTAGGCTCTTTGACAAGTATGTGCATACAGTAAAGCCCCGATTATCCGCGGAATTGGGTGGCAAGGGCACCGCGGATAGTGAAAATCGTGGATAACCCGAAAAAAGACTAAAAATGAGGTGTAAACACGAAAAAAAAAATTTCAGCATAAAAACTAGGCCTATGTTTTATTCTACAAAAAACATAATATGTAAAACTTTTAAAATATGTACAATACAGCAGAAACCTTTGCTCTACGTCTAAATCACTAAAATAAAGAACAGTAAACAAAAAACAATACTGTACCTACTGTTAACAAAAAGTGTTCAGTTACGCCTTAAAAAAAAAAACAGTCACTCGTTTTTGCTTCTTGCTTTGGAAACACCTTTTCTTTATTCTAGATTGTACTTTCCTTAACATGAGTTTTTCTCCAGATGTGCGTCGTCGTCTTGTTCCTCTAAATATTGAAGCAATCCGTCTACGTGCTGCAAAGCAGTTTCGTGTGTCATCCGTATGTCTTCTTCACTTTCACTTTGTTCTTCTTCGTTCTCGTTCACTCCCATTGCTTTGTTCGTTATCTCTACGTCAGTCAGTCGTTCAAACCCCGGCTCACTTGCGTCGCATTCCAGCAACTCTTCTATGTTCTCTTCGTCGACATTCTCACCTCCCGGAACGGATGTCACTAGGTCAACAAGTGTAGCGGTCGGCATGACTTCATTCTCTTCTTCACAAATGTTTTGGTTGACATTTGTTTCGATACTCGGAAAGAATTTTCTCCATGATTTAACAAGGGTTGAGGGTTTGATGTAATCACATGCAGACGCAATATCGTAAATGCTATCCAAAATTGTATAATTCTTCCAAAATTCTTTGAGATCGCAGCCTTCTTCGATTTTTGACAGTAACAACTTTGTTCTGTATGTTCTCTTCATGGTTGCAATGACTCCCTGGTCCATAGGTTGTATCAGCGCAGTAACATTTGGGGGCCAAAACTTTGCGAATATTTGCCCGTCAGAAGATTTAAGCACACATGTAGCTGGGTGTGAAGGCGCGTTGTCAATTAACAAAACAGCTTTCTTTGGCAAATTTTTTGAGTCAAGATGTTTACGTACTTGAGGCACAAAAATGTTTTCAAACCATTCTTGAAAAATCTGCTGGTTCATCCAACCTTTTTTTTGGTTGAAATAATCAACTGGTAAATTTTCTGCTCTTGTCCCCTTAAAAGACCTCGGTTTCTTAGAATATATATATTATAACAGGACCAAATATCATTAATTTGGAGTTAGCCTATATGTTAAGGGTATACTATATTGATGTTTAAATAAATTTTAATAGTCGAAACTCCACTCATATGTTATAGCGATCATAATAATGCATTGTACAAGGCGCACACGCGGCTGTTACATAATCAACTCACTGTGTAACGAATACGACCACACCCAAACTTTCAATTATTAATATTTCGGAAACCAGTAAATTCAGGCGAAATCCATTATAGCCAAAATGTTGGCCGAAATATTAATAATAGGTTGTGCGAATTTTATGCAATATAATTAAATAATAACAGAGTTAATTAATTTTATGTTAATAACTTCCGTAATAATGGAGCTACATAAAAGAGCTTTTGATATGTTATAGCTATAAGAATTTACAACAAATTGTATATTTTAGAATTAGCACAAATTGGCTTGCAGCCAAGATAATTGCAATATAAAAGTGCCACAGGAAATCCGGAACGACAATTCAGTTCCGTTGTGTTAAGAATATTAATAATAATATAAATTCTCCGTCTGTGGGAAAGTAGTTTCGTTCTCACGGGCTGAGGTGATTCAAATTTTGAGTAGTAGGGAGAGTGTGTCAGCCAATCAAATCATTCGAAGAAATTGGAACCAACGCGGAGTTTTGGGGCTGATCAAACACTCTACTGCCAGTATTCAAGAAGAACAGACGTATATCTTCGATCGTCTCAAAACCATAGTTTTGTGAAGACTCATCTGAAGACTCTACGTGGTCAACACGCCTAATTACGATCATCATAAAACAGATCAACTGTAACGACTCGTAATTACAGCGTTCAGTCAAGATACTCTTCCACACCATCAAACAAGCGTATCGTGCACTACATTAACTGTGGGCGTACGCACGCAAGAGATCTACAAGACTACAAGACATTACTTCAAGAATACGACAGAGAGGCCGTCTAAACCATTTGCGAATCAGCTGACAAGCAGATCTACAACTCGAAACGACACACACACACACACACACACACACACACACACACACACACACACGCTCTGACGTGTAACGTGAATCGACGAGGGACGTGAAGCAGTTCTCGCAGAAAGCTACAGATGTAAAAACTTCATCAAATAGCAGGAGAGCAGAGTGTTGCTGATTTCCGAGCTCACCGCCAAAACCCAGGACGCTCAAGTAGATCACTATCTCTAGCCGATTGGACAAGGACAGCGAGGGACATCTGGAGCATCTCTACAATCCACTTCAGAATCAGGAAAGTCAAAATCAAGTTATTTATTTTTCAACCGTTAAATTTTTCTTTCTTTTTTTAATTAAAATCAATGTAATATAAACCATTCAGATGCCAGAAATCAAAGACTCTAGTTAAATAAGAATTATTCATGTGTGATAATCTGTATAGCCAGTATAAGTAATTAATAAGCATTAGTTAAGAATTAATAGTAGATAAAACAAAAAGCGCTATACAAATCTTAACAAAGAATTAAATAATTTGCTCATACTGCAGTATACGTGAGTCAGATCGCTAGTAAATAAAGGGACGTGAACTAGATTGTCACGCCTAGTTTATTTTGAATATTTTCAAGTAACTTTAGAGTTTTTATTTCATTAGAATCAAATTTTTAAAGACATTGAAATTAAATTGAATTAAAGTAAATTGATTAATTAAATTCTCAGTTAAAATAAACTCTTTTAAAATAACGAGCTCAACTTCTGAAAATTATTAACCATTTAGAAAACATTAGACAAGATTTATTTATTGTTTAGTTTGTAAGAATATTTGATCATAGAAGCATTTCATTCTTGTGTGTCATTGGAGTAATAAACACCGTTTTATTACCCCACATTGTATTTTTATTGCTGTACTACGGAGCCTACCAACCTCACAAAACTCTTCATTTTTAAAATAATTTATTTAGTGTGCTGTTGCGATACAATTGAGTTTACATACTTGCGAAATCAAATCCAAAATCCACACGCCCTAGTCGGAAGAAAACCGCAAGAACGGACAGCAGGTAGGTGCTCATACATTCACACAACACAACAACACGCAGATAGTAAAGTTATAAATGGCTTGCCCGGAACGTGGGGCACGACGAAATTAAATTTAATGTAAATTTAATTCACGTTAAAACAAAGTTTGCTGTTTTAACTTTTAAAACAGCTGGCGTCCAACTGAACAATCCCCAAAGAAAAGTTTTGTGATTGGTAGTGGTACAGCAGTGAAGTGTATTTGAAATTGTTGTGTAAAAATGGATACTGAGAAAATGCTTAAACAATTACTGCAAGAAATGAAACAAAACGCAGCTAAAGCGGAACAAGCAAACGCGGAATTAACTGCTAACATGAACGCGAAGTTTGAACAAATTACAGCCAATGCTGAAATAAATAACGCGGAAATAACGGCTAGAATGGACGCGCAAAAATCAAGTTTAACCGAAGCACTAGAACATAGTAACGCGGATATAAATGCCGAAATAAAACAAACTAATAAAGAATTAACTGTTAGAGTCACCGAAATCGCAGAAAGCAATAAAGAAATTAAAGAAAGTAATAAAGAGTTAACCGCTAAAGTCACGGAAATCGGAGAAAAAGTGCATACCGTAGAAACGAAAATAAACGAACAGTTCAAGGTTTTTGAGACCACCATGCAGAAATCGTTTATCGAACAAGTTACGCGTATGGAGGGCCGATTCAAAGAACACATCAGTAGGTGTGAAAAACAGACCGCTCATGTTGCGAAAAAAGTTGACTCGCTAGAAGTAAAAATTCAAGCGGACGTGACGGAAACACAACGGCGCGTTGACAGACTTGATGCTTCAATAGTAGAAACGCGATCAAATATAGATTCTAATAAAGAAAGTGTATTGCAAGCACTTAATGACGAGATCTTAAAAGTACGACAGGAAGTACGCAGGAGATCCGCTCCTAATATACTAGTAGAGGGACCTGCCGATGAAAAGAATCGTGTATATTTTACGGGGGAAAATAATGAAAACCCTATCGAATTTTTGTTAGCCTGTGAAAATGAGATGGCGAGGGTAGGTTCGAGACTCGAAGATCAAGATAAAATACAATGGGTAGTAAACGCGATGTGTGATTCTGCGCGCAAATGGTATAATATTGTACGTGATAAAGTAACCACATACGCGGAATTCAAACAGAAATTCGAAAGCCGGTATTGGAATTCGCACACACAAAGACTGTTACGGAACTAGTTAGAATATGGACGTTATTACAGAAAATTAGGTATAACGCCCGAAAATTATATCATCCAGCAGGTCGAGCGCGCAAAGCATTTAACCCCAGCATTTTCAGAGATCGACATTGTCACTAAACTAGCCTATCATTTCAACCACAATATACGGGTAGCTGTGTTTACACAAGGTATACGCACGGTTGACGAGTTGCTCATTTTAGTGTCGCAAAGCGAGACAGTTTTTGATTTAGGCGGTTGGCGTTATAACCCAGATTTTCGCCGAAATAACGACGGTCAAAATACACGGGTACAATACCATCCTCAACCTGATCAGAGACCAAGTACGAGTTCTACTCCACCCCAGACACCGTCAAAACCGCCAAATAAGACCTTTGAATATAAAGGTAAACCAAATGTCGGTAGACAGAAGGGGCAAAATAAAGGCAACGTTGGGACCCCGATCACAACTATACAGACAATCGAAATATCGAAAAGCGATACGACTGCGAAAGACAGCGATACACAAAGCGTTAAGGACCCTAGCGAAAAATCAAAAAGCCATCAATCTGCAAAAAACGTGCCGAAATGCGCCTCCAGGAAGGACGCGCTATAAACCCGGCAAAAATAAGTAGATGTAAGCATGCTAGATATAAGAGCCATATGTTGTGTGAAAAGTGTACTTTTGATTATGTAATTTATATGCCTGTTAATAATGTGTTCCCACCGGACGTCAGGGATCCGTTGCTGGAATCCGGTACCGCACAACAAAGTCCAGTGAGCGCGGCGTGTCCGGTATTGCATGCCTTTGTAAACGGTGTTCCCACACAAATTTTGTTGGACACCGGCAGCGTTGTTTCCGGCGTAAGTGAAAGATTCCTACGTGCGAACAAAAAGCATTTTCGTACAGCCCCGTCACTTCCAATAAATCAATTCTATATACGTACCGCTACAGATACCAAAGAAAAAATTGACACGCAGTACTATCTAACAATTATGGTAGAAAACGTGCAATTTGAGGTGTGCGTAGTAGGTATAAAAAATTTGATATGTGATGTGT
Source organism: Magicicada septendecula (assembly GCA_034769895.1). Lineage (NCBI taxonomy): Eukaryota > Metazoa > Arthropoda > Insecta > Hemiptera > Cicadidae > Magicicada > Magicicada septendecula. The sequence continues at coordinate 60,551,414 of CM068371.1, read as the reverse complement.
TATTGGGGGTGGACGTATTAGAGCAAATACGCGCGGAGATTAACACTAGTGAACACCTATTAAAATGTAACATTAACAACATTAATTACACCTTCAAATTGAACACACACACACACACAAATACAAAAGCACGGTGACCCGATTAAAATTACACGGCCACCAAAACAGATAATTAATTACAAAAACGGTGAACAGGGGGAAACGACCTTAGATTCCCAAACTGAACGGAGATTGTCGTCGCTGCAAGAAGAGTTCAGCGATATCTTCAGTGAGGAACATTCAATAACGTCAGTTTATGAACATAAGATCAACCTCGTAGAACCAGAGAAGTTCATAAGAAGAATCTACCAGGTACCTATAAGGTACCAGGCCGAGGTCCAGCAGGAGATACAGCGGATGTTGGAGGAAGACATTATAGAAAGATCTAATAGCAGCTTCCTCAACCCACTGCTTGTTGTCCGCAAGAAGACTGGAGAAATCCGACTCTGCCTGGACATGCGGAATTTAAATAACCTGGTAGAAAAGGAATTCGACTGCGCGCCAACAGCGGAGGACCTCTTCATAAAATGTGAAGGAGCCAGGTACCTCACGAAGCTAGATCTGACAGCGAGCTTCTGGCAGGTCCCGCTGTGCGAGCAAGACCGTAAGTATACAGCATTTATTTATAACAATAAATGCTACCAGCACAAGGTGGTACCTTTTGGCCTTAGCACGAGTCTCGCCGCTATTGTAAGATGCCTCGAGAGAGCTCTAGGACCCGAGGTAGACCCTTACACTGTGATATTCTTTGATGACATCCTCGTGATATCCCGCACTTTGGAAGAACACTTTGAGCATCTGAGGAGCGTCTTCCAGAAACTGAGGCTAGCCAACATCAAACTCAAACTACACAAGTGCGAGTTCGTTAAGTCTCGAATGAAGTTCCTGGGACATATAATCTCAGCTACAGGCATCAGTACGGACCCAGAGAAGCTCAGGAGTATTGTGGAGTTCCCGGTGCCCAAGAACCTCAAAGCACTACGAGCATTCCTTGGACTCACGGGATACTACAGGAAATTCACCAACAAATACGCCGAATACACAGTCCCCTTGCTACAGCTGGTACGCAAAAAATATAAAGTGGAAATGGGGTTCTGAACAAAACGATGCGTTTGAGAGGGTTAAGGGTTTATTCCAAACTAACCTACAGTTGTTCCATCCACAACAGGGCAGGAAGTATGTAATGTACACTGACGCTAGCGAGTATGCTATTGGCACCGTGTTGCACCAGGAAGACGAGCAAGGAAGTCTTCATGTTGTTGCATACGCTAATAGAACGCTCAAAGGCGCTGAGTTGCATTATTGTACATCTGAGAAAGAAATACTCGCCATCATAAACGCGCTCAGAAAATTCAGACATTACCTATACGGTACCCATTTCGAGATCCACATAGATAATCAGGCGTTATCCTTCATATTGAAATGCCGACTAGCCAATTCCCGACTAACACGATGGGTGTTAGCTATTCAAGAGTATTCTTTTGCCATTAAATACTGCAAAGGAGCAGAGAATACCACAGCCGACACCTTAAGCAGATATCCGCCCGTACAAAAGGAAGAGGTATACGAAGCAGCTGACGAGGAGTTGAGGGTATTAAATATGCAGCACACTGTCGCGCCTGAAGCAACCGACATGCTACGAAACATAGGACGCGAGCAGGACAATGACCCCAGACTCCTTGCTAAAAAGCAAATGATAGCAGCTCACCCAAGTCCGCATTATCTGATACAAGATAATATCATGTATAAATTGTTACAGGGCGAATGGAAGGCGGTATTACCTCCAGCTATGCTTGCGTGTGTAACACACCCATTACATGTAAAAATGGCACACGCGTCACCAGTAAAATGTGTAAAGATATTACAGGAAGATTTTACTATCACAAACATGTATCGAAGAGTGAGAAAGTTATTAAAGACGTGTCATCCATGCCAAACCGCGAAAGCACCAAATTAGCACACTTACGTTCCCATGGTAAATGTGATAACGGAAGGTAAGGGACAGATGATCGCCACCGACTTCCTGAGACCCCTACCTAAGGCTACCAGAAATTTAAAACATATTGTAGTTTGTGTAGACGTATTTACAAAGAAAGTTATACGCGATCCCTAGACCCACCACAAAATTCGTATTGAACAATATACTCAACAAGTATATTCCGCAACATGGACCGATAAAGAGCGTGCTTAGTGACCAGGGAAAACAATTCCAGAATAAGCACTGGGCAGCAACCCTGGAACGAAATGGCATTAAGGCGATCCTCACCTCGATAAGACGACCACAGGGCAACCTCGCCGAAAGAGTGAATAGGGAAATAGGAAAAATGTTCCGGATATATTGCTATAAAGAGCAAAGCAAATGGCCCGAGTTCCTATCATTCTTTGAAACGGCGATAAATGAAAATTATCATGACACCACTGAATACACACCAGCAGAGTTAGACTCTGGAATAAAACCAGAGAGATTTTGGCAGAATTATTTGCGCACGCCGAAAACCTATAATCTACCTCTGCCAGTTCAGTGTAAAAACCAACTTGTGAAAGACAGGATAGTTGCGAAAGGGCGTAAAAGGGCGGAGAGGTTTAATACAACTCATAAATTAACCAACTTTGTAGTGGGAGAGAAAGTCCTTCTCAAAGCAAACCCCGTGGGACGGAGAGACATAAATGTCGCCGCAAAGTTTTTTCGGTTATACAACGAACCGTACCTCTTAGCTGAGCAACTAGCACCTCACACCTTCATCGTTACGACGCTCGACCGAACAAAAACGGTAGGAAAATATCATGCGAGCTCTTTAAGAAAATATTATGAGTAAGGTGAAATTCCAAGGCGCGTCGATACGAAATAATACGATTTTTTAATATAATATATAGGGTTAATAATAATTTAAATAATAATAATTAGTATTAAAATAAATTAAATGTGTGTTATATAATATTAATAATAATTGTAAATAAGTTGTGTATGAACGATAGTTCGTTAGTAGCGCGGTAACTAACAAGCGTACACGCGTATAATAAAGCAAGGCGAAGCGAACCGCAGCGGTCGGAAATTGTTATGTAACGCGGTGTATCGCTCAGCTGTTAGAATGTAAGTCAAGTAATTAGCGTCGCGCGGTGTTTGATATCACGGTAAACAAACCTGCACATTCCTCCGTGCGCGTGGCACTATTGTCTGGCGCTTATCTCACATTCTTAGTTAAACGCTGCAATTAACTACTAGCCTTACTACAAACATTTACTGCACAATAATTTACATGCACAATAATATTGTTATTGATTTTGTTCAATTAGAATTAAGTTATATATGTAAAGAACATTGACACCAATGTATGTGTCCATAGATAATTAATACAATGTATAGTAACAAGCATAATCAATTCAATGTACATTTAAAATAATTGAAAAAACAAATAATTGTATATACTACTCATTTTTTTTTTAAAGCGGGTGGAGGAGTATATAACAGGACCAAATATCATTAATTTGGAGTTATATGTTAAGGGTATACTATATTGATGTTTAAATAAATTTTAATAGTCGAAACTCCACTCATATGTTATAGCGATCATAATAATGCATTGTACAAGGCGCACACGCGGCTGTTACATAATCAACTCACTGTGTAACGAATACGACCACACCCAAACTTTCAATTATTAATATTTCGGAAACCAGTAAATTCAGACGAAATCCATTATAGCCAAAATGTTTGCCGAAATATTAATAATAGGTTGTGCGAATTTTATGCAATATAATTAAATAATAACAGAGTTAATTAATTTTATGTTAATAACTTCCGTAATAATGGAGCTACATAAAAGAGCTTTTGATATGTTATAGCTATAAGAATTTACAACAAATTGTATATTTTAGAATTAGCACAAATTGGCTTGCAGCCAAGATAATTGCAATATAAAAGTGCCACAGGAAATCCGGAACGACAATTCAGTTCCGTTGTGTTAAGAATATTAATAATAATATAAATTCTCCATCTGTGGGAAAGTAGTTTCGTTCTCACGGGCTGAGGTGATTCAAATTTTGAGTAGTAGGGAGAGTGTGTCAGCCAATCAAATCATTCGAAGAAATTGGAACCAACGCGGAGTTTTGGGGCTGATCAAACACTCTACTGCCAGTATTCAAGAAGAACAGACATATATCTTCGATCGCCTCAAAACCATAGTTTTGTGAAGACTCATCTGAAGACTCTACGTGGTCAACACGCCTAATTATGATCATCATAAAACAGATCAACTGTAACGACTCGTAATTACAGCGTTCAGTCAAGATACTCTTCCACACCATCAAACAAGCGTATCGTGCACTACATTAACTGTGGGCGTACGCACGCAAGAGATCTACAAGACTACAAGACATTACTTCAAGAATACGACAGAGAGGCCGTCTAAACCATTTGCGAATCAGCTGACAAGCAGATCTACAACTCGAAACGACACACACACACACACACACACACACACACACACACACACACGCTCTGACGTGTAACGTGAATCGACGAGGGACGTGAAGCAGTTCTCGCAGAAAGCTACAGATGTAAAAACTTCATCAAATAGCAGGAGAGCAGAGTGTTGCTGATTTCCGAGCTCACCGCCAAAACCCAGGACGCTCAAGTAGATCACTATCTCTAGCCGATTGGACAAGGACAGCGAGGGACATCTGGAGCATCTCTACAATCCACTTCAGAATCAGGAAAGTCAAAATCAAGTTATTTATTTTTCAACCGTTAAATTTTTCTTTCTTTTTTTAATTAAAATCAATGTAATATAAACCATTCAGATGCCAGAAATCAAAGACTCTAGTTAAATAAGAATTATTCATGTGTGATAATCTGTATAGCCAGTATAAGTAATTAATAAGCATTAGTTAAGAATTAATAGTAGATAAAACAAAAAGCTCTATACAAATCTTAACAAAGAATTAAATAATTTGCTGATACTGCAGTATACGTGAGTCAGATCACTAGTAAATAAAGGGACGTGAACTAGATTGTCACGCCTAGTTTATTTTGAATATTTTCAAGTAACTTTAGAGTTTTTATTTCATTAGAATCAAATTTTTAAAGACATTGAAATTAAATTGAATTAAAGTAAATTGATTAATTAAATTCTCAGTTAAAATAAACTCTTTTAAAATAACGAGCTCAACTTCTGAAAATTATTAACCATTTAGAAAACATTAGACAAGATTTATTTATTGTTTAGTTTGTAAGAATATTTGATCATAGAAGCATTTCATTCTTGTGTGTCATTGGAGTAATAAACACCGTTTTATTACCCCACATTGTATTTTTATTGCTGTACTACGGAGCCTGCCAACCTCACAAAACTCTTCACTTTTAAAATAACTTATTTAGTGTGCTGTTGTGATACAATTGAGTTTACATACTTGCGAAATCAAATCCAAAATACACACGCCCTAGTCGGAAGAAAACCGCAAGAACGGACAGCAGGTAGGTGCTCATACATTCACACAACACAACAACACGCAGATAGTAAAGTTATTATATATATATATATATATATATATATATATATATATATATATATATATTGTAACCAATCTTTTAAATCAAGATCAATAAGATTTATTTTAGGTTTCGGGGTTTAATCTAGCTCCACGTTGGTATGCGCTAGGAAATAGTCAGTAAACTCCTACACAAAACACAAAACAAACAACAGACAAAGACAGAAAACAACAAATTCATAACACTAACATACATCAACAAACAAACTGAAAAAATTGCCCACAAATTCAAAAAAGCAGGATACAGAATCGCTTACAAAACTACTAACAAAACAGAACACACACTATCAAAACGCATGCCCAAAGCACAAAACAAATTCGATCTACCTGGTGTATACAAGCTAAATTGCTCAAATTGCAATAAATTCTACATAGGCCAGACAGGACGTAGCTTCAAACAGAGATATATTGAACACATAAAAGCACTCCATACCACTACAGAATCTACCTTTGCAAACCACCTCATTGAAGCAAACCACACATATAAAAACATCGACAATAACATGAACATTCTACACGTACACACAAAAGGCCGAAAACTAGACACTCTAGAACAATTAGAAATATACAAACACACAAAAACAAATAAAAACGACATCCTAAACGAACAGACACAATTCAAATCGCACGCATTATTCGAACACATCTCACCACACACACACAGCTTCAATCTTTCGAATAACTATCCCGTCGCCAACAACAAGACGGACAACGCTACCTATGGCAGCCTCTGATGAAGCCTTCTAAAGGTGAAAGCCGGTTTAGGCTGTAAGGTAAAACTTTACGTTTTTACTTATAAAAAACTTAAGTGTTCCGAGTCGTCAATACTATAGTGATATTTACATATTTTTGTTAAATCATATTGTTTCTGAATAATTATTGAGTAAGTTGTTCTTACAATTTTTTAGAATTTTGGGGTTTTTAAAATTGATTCCACATAATTTCTCTGAAGTGTTGCGTAATTAGTTTATTTCATTTAATAGTTGGTTTAATATATTTTAATTAATTTCTCATTATTTTCCTTGGATTTGCTTGATCCTGTATCCATAAAATCAGTCCCTTTTCTTTATATTCTGTTTGGAATCTGTTTAACTGTGGTCCATTATTTCCTCTGCACTGATTGTTCGGATTTCTCTAGCGTATAGAATTATTTCCATCCTTGTGACGTATCTCCCTATCATCTGGTTCTTCCATCTTGTCGCTATAAAATTGTCATTTATGTTCAAGTTTACCATCGTCTTTCGAACTGATTCTTCCGTACTGTTTCTTAATTGTTCTAATGGTTCATACATAATTCCCATAAGTCCTCCATGCTCCTCGGTTAGTTTTGGCTTTTTCGGTCCTTCCAATCTATCTAGGAATTCAATTGTGGTTCGTTTAGAGTTTCTTAATTGCCTTACTTCTCTGTGTTCCGTAATTGGTATATTATGTATCTTAATTAATCCCCTTTTAATCATCTCCAATCCTTCCCGTGTATTCATGAATTTCCTTTGACGCATTTGTCTTATTTTCATTGTCTTCATTTCATTATGAACCCGTTCTTCCGGTTATGTTAATTGGTATCTCGTCAAATTTTTCTTGGGTCTTCGTTTGTATCTCCGTTATTCTAATATCGTTATGGTTTCCTAATTGAGTAATTTTGGTCTCTAATTCCACTCTGAGTTGTATGATGGTTTCATCTGTCTTTTCCAGACCCACCTTAATTTCAGTTATTTGCTGTCTTACTTCCACTTCATAGTTATCAACTCTTTTGCTCAGTGTTTCATCGACAATTATAATACTTCCATTGATGACTTCCCTCAACGCTAGGTCTTGTTCATTGATGATTTGCCACAACTCCTTATTGCGGTTTTCAATTTTCTCATCTATTTGTTTGGCATTTTCCAGAATCTGCTTTAAGCTCTCATCATTCCTGTCAAACTTTTCATTAATTTGGTTTAAGCGTTCATTTATTAGCCGGTTATTCTCATCATTTTCCTCTTTATTTTTATCAAACTTCTCATTCATTAGTTTGATTAAATTGTCACTCAAAATTTCGTTTTGTTTCTTTGAGTTTTCTTTGATACTGTCTATTTTGTTTTCCAGCTTTTCTGAATTTTCTTTGATAGTCTATTTTTTCATTAGTGTATCTATTATCTTCTTTGATACTGTCTATTTTTTCATGAGTTTGTTTATTATCTTCTTTGATTTGTCTTAAACTCTCATTAGTTTCCTCCTTGGTTTGCTTTGAGTTTTCCTCCTGTTTCCTAAATTGTTCGGCCATAAATTTCATCATATCTTGCCAATTTGGTTCTTCTCTGGCTACCGTTTTATCTGGTTGGTCCCCTTGGTCATCCTCTTTATTGCTCTCCTGTTGTTCCATGTCGGTGTCTGTAACTACCTCTGTTTCTTCTTCCCATCTATCTTCTTCTGTTTCTTGCTCCATCTCCATCCTTTTAGAAAGACCTCTAGTATGCATTCCTGTGCCTCTAATAGTTGCCTGCTCCAGTTAAGTAATAGCCTAATTTTTTACTTAACTAAAGCCCACTCGTTGAGCGCCAATTTGTAACCAATCTTTTAAATCAAGATCAATAAGATTTATTTTAGGTTTCGGGGTTTAATCAAGCTCCACGTTGGTATGCGCCAATTTGTAACGATACTATTATATTACGTTATTAATTATATTCGAGGATGTTTGAAAGCCCCACTGTTGGGTTCGCCAATTTGCTACCATCTACTGATGTTGTTACTTTTAAATTGTAAAGAACTCTGTTTATAAGGAAATGTTTATTATGTAGTCTTATAGGTGACCTCCTGTGACTCAAATTTAATAGCCAAATATATTTATTATGGTGTTATTATATCTTTTATGTATACTATAACACGGTTTTACCTAATTACTCAATGTTTACACAATACCAATGATATACTTCATGTATTTAATTAATGAATTAAGAATTCTCGCCAACCCTAATCAGTCCGTATTGTGTAATTCAATTCAAAAATTGTGCAGGAAACACGCTAGTTCAGTAATCTCACGTTCTACCAGCTGTTGACTATGAGCGCTGTTATTCGTAATTGGCTTGCTTCTAGGTTAACTGGTTCACCAGATTTTAATCACCCTTTTACCTGTAAATTACTCCACCCACAACACATAATACCTATTCTACAATAACATAAAACATCATCATATACAAGAAGGATTCTTTATTTATTTTGTACTTTAATTCAAACTAACAGGGTTCTTCATGACTACAATAGAGTGATATCGATTATACAATGATGGATCGATTGTTTAGTTGACCAGGTTCATTTTATTTTATACAAATTAAATATAATATTAAATATCTCTTATCCCAGGGTACGTGTGATTCTTTTAACGATTAGTAAGGCCAGGTAATGCAAAATTAAGGTTACTTAGTATTACAAAATGTTATTAGTTCTTACTATATTAAAATTAAAAATAAGCTGGTGTTACTGGGTTGATGACTCTCAAGGCAGCATTGTACGTCTGCAAACAGTTGAAGATTACAATTTAGGTTACTTCCATCCAGAAAAAGTGTTCCGATTCTTAATAAAATTGACGGTGTGATGTACAGGAAAGCCCCGGGAACTCTTCTGACCTTCGTTCTTCCCTTACGATCCTTGTGGTTGTCGGTCTCGGTGAAATTGGAGTCGTATTACAACTTCCTTCTTGAAAGTGAGGTTTATTTCTTCAGAAACAGGTCCTTGTATATTTTTTCTATAATTCCATTAATTTAGGCTTTTTTCTTCCATCAATTAGTCTCCTGGTTAGATGGGAAATCGGGTTTAATACTAAATCCAACGGAATTATCTTGATGAGTGAAATAAGAATTTCTCGACCTTTTGGAGGTATTTGGTTATATTTTTGAAATCTAATTTATTTTATTATTCATCAGTTTGTTTTATAGGATTAGGTTTCGACTTTAATTTATTAATTTTGATTCATTTTTATTAATTTGTATCATCCTTTTTAAAAGTGTCTCCTCATCTGAACTCAATAGCATATAACAATCGAATAATTGAAAATCAACAAGATTTTTTACATTTTAGTTACCCTAACAACCACTACTTTCTGTCATTGGATGATATTTGATATCCTAGAGCCAGAATTATAAAATATTACTACTCTTTTTTAATAAAATACTCCATGCTTGGAATTATACCAAATTACCGAAAACTCTCACCCAATCTACCTTATTAAACCATATATGTTTTACTATAGTTTCATTGGACTGGACTTATTAAAAAGGTATTAATTTCCTTTTACAAATATTAAATTTAGGCCTATAGGTTTTCTTACAACTGTTATAATATTGTTTGGTTTTAAACTTAATTTTCTTTACCTGATCTACTGTACAAATAGTCATTGGTTTATGGCTACTTATATTAATTTATATTTCCTGGTTTTAATTTATTATATTAATTAATTCAACCTGGAACCTTTCATTATTTTATAACATAATTATAAGAACTACTTGTCAACTTTTAAACACTTATTGCCATCCTGGCCAAGTTTACAAACATTAATTCAAAACAATTTCATTAATCAATTTCAGTCAATACGTTTAACATAATATAATACCTAACACATGTATTTATACTTAATTGTCTAAAGACAATTTTAACATAAATGAAAGGAGTACCACTGACTAAGTACTTCTATAAAACAACAGTTCCCTCTTACTATCCACAAAACATAAAATAAATATCCTGTAAACACTATCATGCTACAGCATAACAACAAGTACAATTTGCAACACATTAACCATTAATTGGAATAGTATTTTATACTTCATTACTACATATCAAACTCCTCCCATTTGATATAATGTTTATATTTTACAATCCATGTTATTTATTACATCTTTTAAATTTATGTACACCTCAGATGTATTAATTACTTCATAACCTTAATATTTGGGTATTGTTCTCAACCATAGTTACTTCATTTTTTATGTAATGTTGGGGACCTCAAATCTGTTACGTTACAATATATATATATATATATATAATAGTATGTTTTTCTTTTTTTTTTATAGTTATAAAAAAAAGAAAAACATACTATTATTATTATTATAAATATTTATATATAAATATATATTAATATATTATTTATATATATATAAATATATATATATTACTATTATTATTATTATATATAATATAACACGTGTAAGGTCTGCTTTCCTTGGATAAAGGGATCTGGTGATATGCAGCATTGAGGTCAATTACGGTGAAGTACTTGGCCTCACTAAACCAGTCAAAAGCCGAGTGGAGATCCGGAAGGGGAACCGAATCCACTTCAATGTTTGCATTTAATTTTCTGTAATCAATCACCATGCGGTGCTTACCCCCAGGCTTGGGTACCAGAAACGCTGGTCTAGCGTAATTTGAATTGGAAGGTTCAATGACCCCTTGCTCTAACAGCTCTTGAACCTTCTCCCTTAGAACGGCCATTTTCGGAGGGGAGAATTTATAAGGATGTGACCTCACTATTTTGGAGTCAGTGAGACGAATTTTGTACTCCAACAAATGTGTGAGTCCCAAGGTAGGAGTTAACACCGAGGGAAATTCCTCACACAGTTGGTCTAAGGCCTTCTGCTGGGACGGAGTGAGATGGTCTCGTGCAGAATCGGGACAAGCCACCTCTTGGATACCTCCCTTGGCTCCCTGGTATCCAAGGAAAGGAATAACGACTCCCCGATTAAACTTGAAATAACATTGGTGCCCATGGATGTCCAACACGAGACCACTTTTAGCGATGAAATCGGCACCAACGATACAATCAACTCCCAGAGCCGGAGAAACTAGAAAAGGCCACACCCAAGAAAAACCGTCGATTTTGAAATTAAAGGAAATCACCCGAGAGATGGGCAGGATTTCCCGTGACGCAGTCCAGCATACTATGGACGACCGAGCCGACCTTTTTATTAAGCCCTGCTTCTCAAGGTCCGCACACACTCGAGATGAGATAATAGATCGGGCTGAACTGAGTCAACTAACACTCTGAGCTGACCCTTTTTTACCTCAAGCGACAGGAAGGGGCATATAGGAGCCTGTTGCGGGACAGTAGCGAGGACCTTGATGTCAGAAGAGTCGGGACCTATCCTTGGCCTGGAGGTAATCGGACACAGAAAAGACTTAGTGCGAGGGGAAGACAACCTCCGACCTGTCTTCCCCTGGCTATTTAGTTTTTTGAAGACCGGACCCTCGGGGGAAGCGTTGGACGCAGACCACCCTCCGGACAATCGCGGGCAACATGCCCCTGTCTTCTACAACGAAAACAAATTACGCCTCTCAAAAGTCCACCTCGACCGCTGGCGATTCTTTCCGGTCGGGGTTGGGACTGAACTGCACGTCGCTCCGCCGCTCGAAACTCGCCCTGACGGGCCCGCGGGACTCATCATTCGCCTGTATGGCCCGGGATAACACACACAGCTTGTTCAGATCTTCAAAACTGCGTGGCCGCTCAGCAAAAATTAAACGTGACTTCTCCTGGGGAGTGACCCCTTCGAAAATCATCTGTACGACCTCCTCTTCAGGCAGTCCCAACCCTAGGATTCTTACAGCTTCACGGATGCTGAGCACAAACTCAGAGAAACTCTCCCCGTGTGCTTGCACTCGATAACAATGTCGATGTTGCAGCTGCTCCCGCAATCTGCCAGGCACGCATGCATCCAACACCCCCCCGGTGGAAAGACGTCACACTGCCGCCACATCGTATAGTCTGTGCGACCCGCTCAGCCATGGACCCACGACAGTAGGGATACACGAGCTCAAGGAGAGTGCCGTCTGACATGCCCGGGAAGTCAGACAGCTGAAACAAGATCTTAAAAAACAACATCAGTTTGTCCACATCCAGACCATCCACGACCGGTAGCTGCTGGATAATTGTAAAAAGGGGGTTAGGTAATTTATTATACAAAACGCCTGACCCGCCCGAGAAAGCAGGCAACTGAGCCGGCGGACTCGGCGTCTGCCCCATGTCCAACTCAGGAGGCTGAGGAGAGTTCACGGGAGGGTGAGATTTCCCCGGCTCGAAATTCCGCAACGCTTTCGCCACCTGGTCCGAAAGCAACTTCAGTGTAGCGCTGACTTCAGCGATCGTCGTCTGGGCAGACAAGTTCTCGAGTCGGTGTTGTAGGTGCTCCACTCATTGCCGCACTCTCTGCCTTGCCCTCAGGCTGGATGGGGCCGACTCCAGATCCTCCATCACCTCCTGCAACTCCCCCCACTTCTCCTGGCACAGTTCTATTTCTGCCGCCACATCGGTGACTTTAACAATGGACGTCGCTCCTCCGGAGAAGAGGGCGTCCCTTAGCTGCTTCCTCAAGGAAGCGACATCCCCTTGGGGCCTCCCACCCCGGGACTTAATCTCGAACTCAAGCTCGTGCTTGAGAAACAGGTCTGGATTAATTCCACTCATCCCTAAACCGCTCGAATAACATCACACCACAAAACACACAACAATAAATAACAAGAAATCAAACCGAAAAACTTCGAGTACTGATCCTTCCTTCGAACAGACCCCCGGGTTCTCTAGCGCTGCGGAGACCTGGCCCACTCCTGAACCAACTTCGTTGACACCACTGAAGAGAACAAGCAACAACCAACAAGTACCTAACACACACAACACCTAACACCAATCACGACACACACGCCTCACCAACACATAGCTAACAACCATAAATCGGCATCAAATTCCGAAACTTCTCCATACATGAATTAAGTCTGTAACGGTACCGACTTCCGATCGGGCCATACCGCATCCCGCTAATGCCACACGCGATAATTCGACCTCGAATTACTAATATATTCTCCCCCCCCCAGGCAACGCTTAAGACCCCCGGCAGTTCAACATCTCAAAATTTTCTAACTACGAATACCTGCCCCGTGGTGCGATCAGACCCACAAGTTAAACAACCTAACAATTATACATTGACATACATGTATAAAACAATAAACATGATATACATTGGCCTATGTGTTAATTTCTTTGATTTTTGAAATTTCATTTTGCCCCAAATGTTTTATGAGTTTGCAAGCCCCGTCACACCCAAGGACCCAAGGTTTGACCCTAGAATTAACCGTGCTCTGCTACCATTTGAAACCCCTCTTTCTATTTTTTTATGCTTTATAAAAAAAAATCTTTTTTTTTTTTTTTTGAAAGAGGGGCCACTAGTTATTTAAAACTAGGCGGAAGGCCTAGAGAAGCAAAAAATGTGCTGGGTCCAGTGAGACGGGACTTGCAATTAAAACTCTATTAACAGACAAGATAACAACTTTTATTAAACTTTCTTAATTTCCATATCCATGTATACATATTGCAACGAATCACAGGATCATGATAAGCGGGGCAAGCTCATATATTACACAGACTATGGTCATTCATGTTTATATTGGTAGATGGTTAAATTTGGTTATGTTATCAGTTGTATTTAGTAAGGATAAGGGTTTAGTTTAGTAAAACTGTGCATTATTTATTTATTGTTGTGCATGTACTGTGTTTGTGGAAATGTGCGCGCGTGCGCAAGTGGTAAACATTTCCCGGGCTGTGCGTGAATTAATTATTGTTGTGTTTGACATTGAACTGAACATAGACATATGTATTGCTACAATCCCTGTATATTTCTGACTATTATTTACGTTCATATATGATATTAGTAAAGTATGCAGTTATGCATGTGATAAGGGTATTCTGATTACCGCTATGCATGCTGTTACAAAGTAAATGCACTTTACAGCATGAAAAGTGCATGTCACGGTGTACTAACCATGTGACTTCCGTCCACCAATAGAATGCTGAGTGGTGGTTGGAAATTTTCTTAAGCCTGTCGTTACACAGGCAGTTCTTCTACGCCATCTACCGCGAACGGGACGTGCACTCCTTGTACAAGATTCTACCGCTTGCAAGGTGTTGTAAAGACTATTCGTCGTTAGTGAAGCGTGAAGACTCAGAACTGTGTGTGTGTAGTACACCTGCACACAGTATTGTTATAACGCAGTGCGCATATAATTACGGTAGTTTTTCTACGCCAGCTTCCGCGAACGGGACGTGCAATCCTTGTCCAAGATTCTACCGCTTGCAAGGAGTTGTAAAGACTATTCGTTGTTAGTAACGCGTGAAGACTCAGAGTTGTTCGTGTTTTACAACTGTACACAGTGTTATTATTACAGCATTGGGTGTATAATTACGAGAGTTCGTTCTCTACCCACTATCACGTTCGGGTCACGCAGTTCTTGTACAAGATTCTGTCGCTTGCAAGAATCTGTTAAGACTATTCGGCGATAGTAACGCGTGTTGACGCAGAACAGTTGAATATTAACTCTTTACACACGATATTAGTATTGTAGTATTACGTGTGTAATAAGTGAGTGTAACTGTACCACTGTGTGAGATTTTCTGCAGTGTCAGTAAAAATTTATAGTTACGCAATAGTAAGTTGTTCCATCTGGAAGTTTCCGTGTTAGTGCAAGATTTCCTCATAGGGTGGTCTGCTGATCGCGGTAGACCTTGTTATTCGCGTGAACACTTGAAGAATCCGGAGGGTATAAGTTCAATATACCGTTAGTAGATTAAACTCACTGTCACCTGAGATACTTGTTGGTCATAAACTCTATATTAATTTAACGTGTAGTGAGATCCATAGTACCGTTGTGTGTGTGAAGCGTCAGATTCATCGTGGGAATTACAGGACACCAGCCCAGCTGTTACAGGACACCAGCCCAGCTGACAGGACACCAGCCCAGCTGTTACAGGACACCAGCCCAGCTGACAGGACACCAGCCCAGCTGTTACAGGATGCCAGCCCAGCTGTAAGCGTTCTGGGTGAACGTCTGTCATTTATAAGCCACACCTGACGACCCAACTACACAGCAAAGACCTGCCCTTCTCTTCAGCAACATCATCGTGGGAATCTTCTTTATGTAACGTATCACGTCATGCGTATGAACAGTATTTAACATTTAAAAAAGAAAGACTCTATATCAAACACTACATTCTGTACATATCAAATATACCGTATAAACAATTACTTATGTCTTGTGCAATAAATAATCTTAAACCCTCCAATATAGACTTTTAATTTAAGATACACATACTATCATATCCTATGCGCCAATAGTTTAGTAATTTGTGTTGTTATATATAGTAATATTGAGTTGTTATATTTAGTAATTTGCAATATATATATATATATATATATTATGTATATATATATATGTATTAATTACAATTCAAGAATTTCCCATTATTTGTTTAATACATCATAATCCAAAAAAAATTTCAATATCACCTGTAAGTTCAATTATAACAATAGTCTCGATTTCAATTTCAATTGAATATTTCAATAAATCAATTTCAATTATAACATGTAAATATCATTCCTTCACATAATCACCAACATATATATATATATATATCTTATTCATTATTTTAACACATAATTCAAACACCTAATATAACATATATACCTATAAATCACATAATCACAGACAAATTATAATTATAAAGCCTGGCACATCGCCTGCATATTTTATCAAATACATACATGAAGGTAGAGAAAATCTGGACTTGCCATAATAACGAGAAACTACAATTATAAACTTAAGGTGCCAGCACAGCCTGTATAAATTTTATAAAATTGTAAAATCTTTAATTTTATAAAAGTATAAAAATTCAAAGCAAATCTGAATCGATCATAACAGCAACCCCTTCTACATTTTTATAATGTCAGCAGATAGACTAAGAACAGTAACACTTCTGTCAGGTACAGATATACTTATAACTTGAGACAACATTTGTAATAAGTAATGATAATAGAATAATAATACTTAATATTGTTAATAAAATAATAATATATAATATTTGATTTGTAATGAAATATAATGATAAGTTAAACTTGCTATAATGACAGGCAAAATGTAAAACTAGTGGATTCATATAATGCACAGAACATTTGTCATAAGAAGGTTAAATGTTTAGAAATTATTCATTCATTTAATTATGTTCTTAAATAGTCCTTATTAGTTATTAGTCATTCTTTAATCATAATGGTTTGGTAATAAGCAAAAATTAACAAGACAAGTTTAGCAAGTAAAAGCCAGAACATCTAAGTTACAATAACAAGTACTGCCTGTATATTTCATTCCATATAAAAATTGATAATCTCAAAATATTAATTATATATAGGCCTTAAAAAAAAATAAAATTTAATATCAGCCATCTGTGCATATATAAAATGAAAGCAAGTTGTATACTAGCAGCTGTAGGAGTGTGCCAGAATAGGCCTGACCTGACACGGTATGACCAGTAGAAAACCTGCATGAAACGGCACCAACAGGTGCCTAACTTGTGCCCAGAAAACCTATTTAGAAATTAACACCCGGAAACAGCATGAAAAACAAAAACCCCCAGCCCTTAAATACAGGAAAATAATTAAATATGCAACCCCAGTAATACTCAGAAGACATCTGAACCAGCCGGTTCGGAATCAAGAAACTCATACCTTATACTTAATTTTAAAGAACAAATTTACCCTTACAACATTTACACTCAATATCTATGGAATAGCTCTGGGAACCTCCCACAGTGCAGCTCACAGTTACAGTGATAGTACGGTATTATCATGAATAATGTTCATAGTAAATGTCTTGGTGACACACCCTCGATTTAACCATCTAGCTGAATAAGCAAATTGTTCTAGCACAAACTCCTCACATGTGATGTTCTGCGGGCCAGGATAAAAATAAGAAAAGAGTTTATATCACCTTATCTGAAGTGGCTGTATCACATAGGTATTGGCAGCTAGCTCCCTCCTCGGCACAGACAAAGTTTCTAGTGGTTCATAGCTGGTGAAGGCGGCAGTACACCAAGCTGTGGCCAGATCTCCGTTCTAGGGCGAGAACCCGGTGAGTCTCGAGCAATTAGCCTGCCATACAGGTGAAGAAGACTGCACACGAAAACTGTCCGAGGAAAAGCTGAGCTGTTTATTCGATGAATAGATGGCGGCGACTGACCCATTCTCCAGCTCACATAACGAAACCTAACCTTCGCCACCAGATCGCGTCATCGTCGACGCACTACCAATGAAATTGCGTTTACCTCGTGCCGCGACATTTATCCGTAGATGAAAACCAGTATGATATTTCTCCGAATGCTGGCTCGTGCAAATGCCGGCACAATTTGATGGGTTGCAGCTTCTGTTAGGCAAGTATCCCATTCTGAGTCATCATCAGTTAATCCCCTTGCAATGCATGCTTCTTGGAAAGTTGCAAAGGGGATAGGATTTCCTTCGACCGTTCTTAGGTCCTTGAAAGATGTTGCTCCTGTAACATTGAGAAGGAGAATTTGGAGGAACCATTTTTCTCTATCCGTGGGACTTACGGCAAACATTCTGCCAATTGTAGTTTCATGTCCTCTAAGACGTGGTTCCATTTAGAATTTTTGTCATCCCAGGTATAGTGTTAGGGAATTTCAATATATAAATACTCTCGGGCATTAGGGTCTTCCTGATTAAGTTTAAACCAAGCCAGAAGTTTGGACTTGGTGGCTTTTTGCTGTACAGCTTCAGCTTCCTTGCCTGGTATAAAACATATTGTATGCTTGTCCTCAAGGTGGACATTTAATCTTTCCACATGATCAGTTTGGTGGTGCATTTTGTATTCCCTGAGCCTCCAGCATGCTTCAGGTGCACTTACATATCGGGTCTCCAAGTAATTTTTTACTTCGTCCCATTCAATAGTATCTTCCTGTTCTGTGGGAACAGTAACGAATTGAATATTTGCACATTCATGCCCCTTGTAAACGTATTTGAACAGGTACTTAACGCTTTGAATTGAGCTACAAATCTCTACGTTAGTGTGGGCATTGTATTTCAGAGACAGGAATGGGTTGTATGGCACCACCCATCTGTTATCCACTTTGTTTCCCCCAAGTTCAACAAAGTTACCATCATCTCGGTGTTGATATTTTGGGTACCATTGACATTGCTGTTGGTCTCGGCACAGAAATCTTTTGGAAATTCTTTTGTGCATTTGCCGTTTTCCATACACGGTGCGTTTGGATTTAATGGACCACGTATCATACAGGATTTTACAATTTCATGTAGCCTCGGGTGGGCATCTTTATCAGGGAGTTCTGCACAGACAATTTTGTCAATTCTTTCATTCTACCAGGCTTTGTCTTCCGGGGACATGAATAGCAATATGTGCCCATGTGGTAGACCACGTGTTTGGAACTCAGTCACGTGTAGCATAGCCCTAACACGTCCAAATCTATGGTGTTTAGTTAAGTCTTCAAGTAGCAATTTCAGTTTCAACTCAAACACTCTTGCTACTAAATCAGGCCGGTTGCAGACCGGGAAGTAAGTTTTCCCTCCATTTAGGATTGCACGTGAATGTTACAAATAAGTCAGGTTTGCAATATTTCCTGACCATGGCCATAGCATCTTGGTAATTTTGAGCCATATTTCTTGGACTCCCTTGGAAGGTTGAAGGCAATATAACTTTCTTTCCAGGCAATATGTTAATGTCCTCAAAATTGTGGTTGTTCACAAATCGGTGAAGGACATCATAATCTTCAGCTCTTATTGTTTTGATTTTTTTGAAACCAATTCAAACGGTTTGCCTTGGTCTTGCAATTGGCATCAACCACTAATTGGTGAGTCAGCTTTCCTGCGTTGAGGAACTGGTTAAAGTTTCCATCACGAATGGAAAAATGGTATGAATACCATTGAAGCTGGTACACATTTCCTTGACCAACAGCTTTCTTCAGATCTGTGGTCCACCCTGAATCCCCATATGGGAAAAGCAAAGGGTAGCACATTGGGTCACAGTCTACTCAGGGTGGATATATTTTGTAAAATTCTGCTTTTCGGATGAATTGTAATATCCCGATTTTCTGGGGGTGCACCATCTGCAATGTGAAAAACGGCAGCAATTTCTCCTCTGGCAGTGGGAGCATTGGTTCTGCCGGGGTGCAAATTATTTACTCTTTCTCTCAAGAAAGTCATGCTATATTCAATTGGCGTTCGGTTTTCCCGATTTGCCTTTAGCATTTCGTCTTGTTCAAATTTGAGCATGTTCTTGTATTCTCTAGAGAACGGATTGATATCTCCAAGAAGTTTTTGGAGGTTCTCCATTACGCCACGAATGCATCTGTTACAGGGAAAGTTGATTGTTAGGGAGAGTTGACTCTGCCTAGGAAGAGTCAACTCTTACTAAAAGTGTCAGTAAAAGTTGATTGAAAATAAACAGATCAACTTTTCCTAGGAAGAGTTAACTATGCCTGCTGTGGTTTAGTAAAAGTTGATTCAGAGATGTTGCTCTCCACATGTAACTGCGCGCGCATATCTTTGTTTTGATTATTCCGGCCAGGCAGTCGCCATTACTCGTCTATTTGTTGTAGTGCAATAGTGACCAAGGATTCAGTGTTTTTTTACATTTCAATAATTAGTTTCAGTGTGCAATAATTATGTCAGACTCCAAGGCAGAACTGTTTCGTGAAAAAGTAAAGCTAGAACGCTCGACTTCCAAGGTAAATTCACTGACATTGACCAAATTGAAATATGATAGCTACATTCAAAAAGTAAAAAATCTAAAAACTGCGAATAAAAAAGAAAGTAATGATCTCAGGTTTTTAAGACGATATGACATTATTGAAGTAAATGGTATTACAAAACTAATACACCCTGTCACAGACCAAGAAAGCATAAGGTATTATGTTTTTGATGAAGAGCTGTTTGGAGTTCTTAATGAAGCACACATATCCACTGGACATGGAGGAAGAGATCGTATGATTGAGCAATTGAAAGGAAAATTCCAAAATGTTACTACAAAGGACATTCTACTATTTTTAAGCTTGTGCGAACCTTGTGTTCAAAAAAATGAAACATAAGAAGAAAGGATTGCTTGTAAAGCCTTTGTTATTCAAGGAAATGAATTCACGATGTCAAGTGGATTTGATTGACTTTCAGTCGCAACCTGATGAAGACTTCAAATTTATAATGGTGTACCAGGATCATTTGACAAAGTTTGTTGTGCTAAGACCACTGAAATCAAAGACTGCAGATGAAGTGTGTGATAACATCATTGATATTTTTACTTTGTTAGGCGCTCCTTGTATTTTACAGTCTGACAATGGCAGAGAATTTGTGAATAAAATTATTGATAGTCTGGTTAATACATGGCCGAACTTCAAAATGGTGCATGGCAAACCGCGACATAGTCAAAGTCAAGGTAGTGTCGAGAGAGCCAACCAGGACATAGAGAATATGATAACCACCTGGATGCAAGACCACAAAACATCAAAATGGAGTGAAGGCTTAAAGTTTATTCAACTTATGAAAAACAGTGCATTGCATAGTGGGATAAAAAGATCCCCGTATGAGGCAATGTTCGGTTGCCCTCCAAGACATGGCTTATCTACTTCAAAACTACCTACTGAGGTACTGGCAAATTTAGAAACAGAAGAGGATCTTCAATGCGCCATTGATCACATTCAGGAACAACAACAACAACAACAACAAGAAAACGAAATTGAAAGTAACGGGAATGGAAATCCTGATGAAAATGAAACAAACCAAAATTTATCAAGTCGTGAAAAGCTCGTAGATGATGGTGATTATCTCCTCACTGACCTGGACAAGTCTACTGAGGCCATCAAGAAGCAGAGAAATGAAGCTTTCCACTGTCTAGAAGAACAAGCTAAACGCATGAAAAAAACCTCAGATCAGATTCGTCCACCAGTAGAAAAAGGAACATCAGTTCGAATTCGTGTCCCAGATGTTGACCGCGGAAGAGGAGATGCCCGATCTATCCTTGGCGTGGTACTGGAGGTTGTCGATGATGGATTCTATCGAATTGGAACAAGAAATGGAATTCTGAAGCAGGTTTTCTCAAGGTAATTTTTCCAAGCTAAAATAAAATATCTCTCTCTCCCCCTCCCCCCCTCTCTTTCTCTCCTCTCTCTCCCTGCCTCTAGTATTAAATTGTTCAGAGTTCAATGATAATATTTTTTCAGGTCTCAATTCAGTAAATGTCCCACGAACATTATCCAAGAAAATGAAGGCCCTATGGATAAAACAATAGCTGTGAGGACTGTTGCAACTTCACAATCACTTGGAAGTGGACAGGGATTTTTCAAATGCTCTTGCAACACTAAATGCAAATCCAAGAAGTGCATGTGTAAGAAGAAAGATGTGCTCTGCAACTCAAAGTGTCACAAATCTTTACCTTGCTGTAATAAATGATAAACATTTCTATCTCTCTATGTATTATAAAGGTTTTGCTTTTTTATTTGTTTTCTATTAGGTAGTAGACCGTTTCTTTGCAAAAAGTCAACTTTTACTAACTCAAGGCAGTAAGAGTATACTTTCCCTAGGTATAGTCAACTCTGACTAGTAAATGTTTATCAAAATTCATCACTTTTCGCTTTTAATCAACTTTTACTGAAAAGACCAGTAAGAGTTGACTTTACCTAGGCAGAGTCAACTCTTACTGGAGAATCTACTTTTCCTGTAACACATCCATTGTTTGCTTGATTGTTCATTCTTTCTGTCAAGGATGGGCCGAATCCAAAATGTACAGTCGGGCATACTTTGGTGATTCACCTTGATTTGGGTGTAATGCAGATGTAGCGTGATAAATTTGCCAATGGATTCTGTAACAAAAAGGAAATTTTTGAAATTTGGATCAGATCCATTCATGTAATTTTTAATGAAGGGATGCATTCATATTTCTTCTAATGCAATGGTCCCTTTATAGCAGCAATTTGACATTAATTCATTTTTGAAATGCTTGGCATTGCAAAATGGACACTTAGCATCCATTGGGCCAAGATAACTTTCTTCAATTTCGTCTTCATTGAAGTTGTCGGGAAGCAAAGCGGTGTTGCGGGATCGGACATATCTACTCAGACGTCCTCTTTGATGTTGGCGTGCAACCCTTTGTCTTTCAGCGTTTGCCTCGCGCTCTTGTTGAAGTTGATTTTGTGGCATGTTTTCTCTGCGTTGCCGTTGACTTACAGCATTAGCTTCACACCCTGCTTGAAGCTGCTCTTCTGACATGGCTGCTCTATGGTGTCTTTGAGCTTCAGCATTACGTGCTTTTTTTGCTGCAATTTCTTCAGCAGTTGGTGCTTGCTGGTATTTAGGAGGCATATTTGATCGTTTCTATGCTCAATACCACTGTCTTTATGCTCAAAGGCTTTATTTTAAACTCAAAGACTTTATTCTGTGCCCAATGGCAGGATCTTATGGCTCAAGGCTTCCAGCTTGAACCAGAGGCTGAGATTCGCCGTGCGCCACCTACACACAGAAAGTGAAATCAGAGATCTGCCGCGCCATGTGAGGTCGCCTCTCACCCTGACTCCACGGGGCATACTGGCGTCACCCCCCTCCAGCGTGCCCCACCACCTCCTCACTCCCTCTCTGTCACTCCCCCTCCCTGCAACTCCCTATACTGATGACTGACACACTACCTACCGCGTTATAGATATTTCATTACTTATTCGTTGGATCATCAGAAATACGTATTGTAACGATACAATTAAGCCAAATCTCGTACCAGTAATAAAAAAGATAATTCTTAATATAAAAGTTACTTCATATGAAATAAAATGTGTAAAAAATGATTAAAATGTAAATACTTTGACATGACGTACAACGATATTACCCAACCCAAGTGATTGAGCCAAAAAACATAAACATAAAGAAGGGAACCACGTAACATACTTATTAAAATGTAAATATTTTGACATGATTGAGCCGACAACCCAAACATACTTAAGAAAATGTGATTGACAAAACAATGATGGACATAGAACTAAAGGAGAACCAAACCAAGATGAAGAATGAAGATGAAGATTATTGAAGAAGAAGAAGAGGAAGAATGAAGAGGAGACAGATAAAACCCAAGGGGAAACTAACACACATATATAAAAGGGAGAGATTGTATGTTAAAGATAGAATACGGTCAATAAACCTTAAATAATTATATATTAATAAAACCATTGTTATTATTAGCATTAATTTAACATATGTATCCAATTTTTAAGACAATACAATTGTAAAACAATGTAGTATAGGAAAGGTACACTAACCCTGTCAGAAAGGTTAGATTCAACCCAAAAAACAACTAGCCTAATATTGTTTATAGTAAAAATAATACTAAAACAAAAATAGTGAGAAATGGTAGGAGTAGGTATAGGGGTTACCCATTAAATAACACTAATTACAAAACAGTGAACCAAAGTGAAGTGTTTTAGTGAAGTGTTAATGCCCTAAAAATAGTGAAAGTGAATGTGGAACATTCAAATTAGAATGCTAAGGAAAGAGACACTCTTTAAAACATTGATAAATCACCAATGAGTGGAGTGGAATTATAATTAATTGTATACCTAGAAGTAATTAAAAATAGTATTTAAAATTAATATAAAGGAAGCATGTGACATATCAGGGAGAAAGCCCAGTACCATAACTTGTGTTAACATGGCATGATAGGATAGAAGTAAAGTTTGTTATTAAAGATTAAAATTATAAAGAATACAACACCCCATGTTGAAAGGGGAATTAACCTTCATAATATTAGAGAAAGTGACAATGTTTATCACCCTAGTTTATAAGACAAGAAAGAAATCAATGTTAGTACTAAGAATAATTTATGACTTATAAAGAATAATTGATTCAATGTTAAAGAAGGAATATGACTGAAAGGAGACTTACAGTCCATAAACCTAACTATTATATTTTAAATTAAAAGCAATGAAAATGTATGTTGAATAATAATTAAAACACAAATAAATAAATGAAGCCCATCAGGCTGAATTCAGAATGTAATTTAAAAAGGAAATACACTAGAAAACAATCATGGCTGTTTGTAACTATGAAAACAGTTAACTGCCAAGAACATTTAAATGCAAATTGTATCAATTTCACAAAAAATCTTACTAATCTAAGAACAGTGAATGGACAATAATTGTATATCAGTTATTTCAACACAGAAATATTATTGTAATAATTTAATTCAAGAAAGATATGTTATTTATTAAATGTCAACTAATTAGACTATAGTTAAAGTGTAACAGAATATGACCTTATGAGGTATCTTTGTAAACTTTGAAAGGAAAGAAAAATAATAGTGATGTCATTTATTATCCCAAAGGAAGTATAAGGGAATAAAATCATTAGGAAATACTTAATAAATTTGAATAAAAATTCAAATATCTCTAACAATGTAAGCAAAGAGTAATTAAACCAGCATTGAATTATTAGTTACTATGACAACGAGTCGTTTGAGGCTTATTTTTCCGTTAAATTATACAGACGCTGAAGAAACGAAGCGTGGGTACGCCACGCAAGAAATTGGACAAACTAAAACTTTAATCTAAATAATTACAACAAGTCGAATAGTGAACCAAAATGATCCAATGTGAAGAGACGTCGATCTGTACAGAATTAATGATGACCAGGAATGAAATTAAACAAACTAATTAAAGAAAAAACCCAGACCAGTTTGAAGAAGATGCTGGAAGCCTACAACCAGCCCAAATTCGAAAAATACACGCCTACCCATGATGACCCTTCAACGTGAGACGAACTGATAAGTACCGAATAATTTATTACTCCTAAAAAACCCCAAATCACTTAAATTATTTTCAAATGATAAAATTTCTCACTATTTAAAAAATAGTATTTTCTTTCAAAGGTAAAGGCATAATTTACTTACTTATATTAAAAAACATTTATAAAGATAACCTTATTTGTGAACATAACTACTGTAACAGAAATACGACACTACAGAACAAATTGTACAAACACATTATAAATCCTAAGTACCTATAAGGTATAATAGTGTACTTTCTTTTCATGTAATCAACGTTTATGTCTATTTTCATGATCAAAAGAACCCCAGATTGTAAAAACATATTAATTTGTTAGAAGCAACTGAATGATAGTGTTTTCAATCAATTTTGCCAACCTGAGGTGTTTTGTGTTTCAAGCTCTAAGCCAGAGCATAATATTATAAATTTGTTTATTATTCAATTGTCATGTTTATTAATAATTAAATGTGTATTAAAAAGCGCAGTACAGAACAATACTATCTTGTTATTTCATAGGATTTTTTGTTGTCAATATATGTGTGTTAGCGAAGTTTAAGTCATAGACAACTAGCGCTTGTCACGAGTGGCCGAGTCGACAACCTGTGTAGCAGCGGGAATAATTCGAACGCCACAGCTGTCCATGCTAATACCACATATTACTTTAAAAACTAAATGTTTTAATTGTTTTAACAAAACAATTTGGCGCCATTCGGGAATCGTAATCCCTATGAATTAACAGGTAGGTTGTACTGGCGACATTGACAACGCTACAGACTCCAGTAGTGACGTCGATTTATGTAACAACCAGTGTGAGGCAAACACACTACAATCACACTAATACACTAAATAAACAAGTGTGAGACATTTTAACAGGTACGACCTCGTTTTCTACGTTACATATTGGCGACCAACAACGTGTGGCTGGTAAGAATAACTAGCGGCGATCATGAATAGACACGGGATGGTTACGAGACGCAAAGGGAAGGAAACACCAAACCCAGAAGAAGTGGAAATGGAGGAAACGACTGGAGAATTGTCAGAAGAAAACCCACAGGAGGACCAAGTGGAAAATCCAAATCCACCTGAACCGGAAATAGAAGCAGAAGTCACGGTAAACCAACAACCAGCCAAACCAACAGAAGAAACGAAACTAGATAGTTTGATGAAAATGATGACGGAACATTTTGGACAAATGAATAAAAAACTGGAAAAACTGGACCAAAACGTTGAAGAGTTGAAGAAGCAAATGAAGGAGGGTATAGAATTCCTGAATGACAAGATAGAGAGCAACCATGAAGACTTGAAGAGAGGTCAGGAGGCATTGGAGAAGAAGAGTGAAGAGTTGAAGAAACAGATCAAAAAGGATCTGGAGACAGTAAATCAAAAGATGGAAAATAATCAGGATATTCTCCAACGGAAAATCGAGGAAGTAGGTGAGAAGAACAGAGAAGAATTGAGATTCATGTTTGCAGAGTTTCGTGAAGAAGACAAACGGACAAAAACATGGATGAATAAGAGATGGGAAGAAACAAGTTATCCAGTAAATCAACTTCAAGAAACTTTAGTTAGTGATTTCAAACCAAGGAATGAAACACTAGACAGCACTCCTGAAGGTATCAAAGAAACGGTGAACGAGAACATGGAACCGGGGAATCAGAAAATAACACAGAAGGAGATGGTCAAGGAACTAGAGGAGAGGCACATAAAAACCAACAACAGAAGAGGAAGAAAAAAGAATCGAATCATTAAGAAGATTAAGAAAACAGAGGAATTAAGAAAGGTATATAAGAGGAAACTCATCAAAACACGAGAAGAAGTGGAGATGATGAAGAACGGACTCATCGATGTATTTAATTTGCCCATTACCTATCAAAGCAGATTAATAAAGTATAAAGATTGTAGGAGAACTCTGAGGGAAATTATCAAAGGATTTCACAACCAACCAATGGATGAAAATTTCAGCAAATCTATGCTTAGATGGAAGATGCCAGAAATAGAAATGACTGACGACAAAACAGATTATAACCAATCAAGAAGGTCAATAAAATACTGGAGCACACCAGAAAGGGAAATACCAAATAAAAAAGAAAAAAATCATATTAATAAGAGAGGCACAAATAACTTCTCTGATTAATGGACAAACTAATCAACTGATGGAGGTAGAAATAAATACCACGGAACATATGGTATTAAAGGAATTATGGTACAAGACGGAGGAGACCTATTTCACCAATAAGAAAACAGTTCTACACGCCAGAGTTATCCGAACCATAAGGGCAGAGGAACTGATGGACCATGGGTAAACTAAGTGAAGATACCACAAACCAAGAAAAGGGACGGATCTTCAAGTTACCAGCCAAGCAACCCAATGGAATAGAAGAAAAAATTAAACTATAACAGACTTAAAATAATGTTATCCAGAATAAGTGTGTCTACCAAGCACTTGAAGGAGTAGAGGTGCATAACAACAAAGAGTCGAACAAGAGAAGGAAATAATAAAGGAAAGAAAAGGAGAAGTCAACTTACCAAGAATATAAATAACAAGGTCCCGTGTATAGCAATATGAATAAACAATTATGTATATCATAATAAGCCGTATATCATCACTAGAGACAATGGTAATAACACTTACCAAATCAGTAATATCAATACAAGGAAAATCAAGGGAGTTTACAATCAAACTTCAATAAAAAAGTTTTACGAGGAAGAATAAAACCATTGTGAAATGAAACAAATTTCAAAATTCTAAAAGAGATTGTAAGAGCAGCTTACTCAAATATTTAGATGATGTATGCGGAACAATAAAAGGTTTTAATGAAAAAAAAAAAACAAAGGAAACAGTTACACAAATTCCTTTCAATTTCAATCAGTTTAAAATATAACAAAAGATTGAAATATGAAGTATGAAGTAAAAAGTGAGATAATCAGGAATAAGTTACACACATTCCTATGTAATAAAAATGTAAGAAGCACAAACTTACAATTATAATTAAAAACAAAAAATAGCTAAAAAGGAATACGCTACAAACATTCCTTTAAGGTAAGACCATTAACTTACCAAAGAATTATCAAAAATGATGCTGAATACAGAATAAAATAAACAAAAATAAAATCAAGTTCAAATTACTGAGATAAATACTTGAAATTATACTGAATCAAAAGTATTATCAGAAAAAATAAATAAAACTTTACCTGGTACAAGGAGAGAGAGAGAAATTGTATATAAAACAAATATACAAATATGGCTAAAGCAGAATCCTGCTAAATGACTAAAAAAAATGTCTAAAACAATTAAAATGATCACAACGAGCATTGAAAACAAAATAATGAAAAGTGAGATATGATGAAATTAACATATGAATAAAGATAAAATTTCTCAATATAGTATATGAGTAGATGATAGTGTATAGTTAAGGTATAGCGGAAGGAAGAATGAGTAGTAAGGATAAAGTGATCTAAAGTCAAACCACAAGGTGGACAATCCCAATTATATTATTATATTATTATTATTATTAAGTCACAAGTTGACAAAGATTTAAGATTGACTGTTGAAAAGTCCAGCAATCTATGTGAACTGAGTAGAGAAGATGTGCCTCTAGTCTCAGAAAAATGAGTAGTAATGGGAGAAACCAGGTACTATATAAAGTTAGGGAAATAAAATTTGTGTATGAGGGAATATGCACCAATGGAAATAAATAAAAACAGATCCAAATAAAATGGAGTGAATTAAGTAAGAAGAGAAATGGAGAATGGAGAAACAAACAAGGAAGAGAAGGAAAAAAGTTATCTATAACTGATAATTTCATAAAACACTATGCTAGTATTTTATTAAAATGATCAATTTTAGAGGAGAGGCATTATGTAACGATACAATTAAGCCAAATCTCGTACCAGTAATAAAAAAGATAATTCTTAATATAAAAGTTACTTCATATGAAATAAAATGTGTAAAAAATGATTAAAATGTAAATACTTTGACATGACGTACAACGATATTACCCAACCCAAGTGATTGAGCCAAAAAACATAAAAATAAAGAAGGGAACCACGTAACATACTTATTAAAATGTAAATATTTTGACATGATTGAGCCGACAACCCAAACATACTCAAGAAAATGTGATTGACAAAACAATGATGGACATAGAACTAAAGGAGAACCAAACCAAGATGAAGAATGAAGATGAAGATTATTGAAGAAGAAGAAGAGGAAGAATGAAGAGGAGACAGATAAAACCCAAGGGGAAACTAACACACATATATAAAAGGGAGAGATTGTATGTTAAAGATAGAATACGGTCAATAAACCTTAAATAATTATATATTAATAAAACCATTGTTATTATTAGCATTAATTTAACATATGTATCCAATTTTTAAGACAATACAATTGTAAAACAATGTAGTATAGGAAAGGTAAACTAACCCTGTCAGAAAGGTTAGATTCAACCCAAAAAACAACTAGCCTAATATTGTTTATAGTAAAAATAATACTAAAACAAAAATAGTGAGAAATGGTAGGAGTAGGTATAGGGGTTACCCATTAAATAACACTAATTACAAAACAGTGAACCAAAGTGAAGTGTTTTAGTGAAGTGTTAATGCCCTAAAAATAGTGAAAGTGAATGTGGAACATTCAAATTAGAATGCTAAGGAAAGAGACACTCTTTAAAACATTGATAAATCACCAATGAGTGGAGTGGAATTATAATTAATTGTATACCTAGAAGTAATTAAAAATAGTATTTAAAATTAATATAAGGGAAGCATGTGACATATCAGGGAGAAAGCCCAGTACCATAACTTGTGTTAACATGGCATGATAGGATAGAAGTAAAGTTTGTTATTAAAGATTAAAATTATAAAGAATACAACACCCCATGTTGAAAGGGGAATTAACCTTCATAATATTAGAGAAAGTGACAATGTTTATCACCCTAGTTTATAAGACAAGAAAGAAATCAATGTTAGTACTAAGAATAATTTATGACTTATAAAGAATAATTGATTCAGTGTTAAAGAAGGAATATGACTGAAAGGAGACTTACAGTCCATAAACCTAACTATTATATTTTAAATTAAAAGCAATGAAAATGTATGTTGAATAATAATTAAAACACAAATAAATAAATGAAGCCCATCAGGCTGAATTCAGAATGTAATTTAAAAAGGAAATACACTAGAAAACAATCATGGCTGTTTGTAACTATGAAAACAGTTAACTGCCAAGAACATTTAAATGCAAATTGTATCAATTTCACAAAAAATCTTACTAATCTAAGAACAGTGAATGGACAATAATTGTATATCAGTTATTTCAACACAGAAATATTATTGTAATAATTTAATTCAAGAAAGATATGTTATTTATTAAATGTCAACTAATTAGACTATAGTTAAAGTGTAACAGAATATGACCTTATGAGGTATCTTTGTAAACTTTGAAAGGAAAGAAAAATAATAGTGATGTCATTTATTATCCCAAAGGAAGTATAAGGGAATAAAATCATTAGGAAATACTTAATAAATTTGAATAAAAATTCAAATATCTCTAACAATGTAAGCAAAGAGTAATTAAACCAGCATTGAATTATTAGTTACTATGACAACGAGTCGTTTGAGGCTTATTTTTCCGTTAAATTATACAGACGCTGAAGAAACGAAGCGTGGGTACGCCACGCAAGAAATTGGACAAACTAAAACTTTAATCTAAATAATTACAACAAGTCGAATAGTGAACCAAAATGATCCAATGTGAAGAGACGTCGATCTGTACAGAATTAATGATGACCAGGAATGAAATTAAACAAACTAATTAAAGAAAAAACCCAGACCAGTTTGAAGAAGATGCTGGAAGCCTACAACCAGCCCAAATTCGAAAAATACACGCCTACCCATGATGACCCTTCAACGTGAGACGAACTGATAAGTACCGAATAATTTATTACTCCTAAAAAACCCCAAATCACTTAAATTATTTTCAAATGATAAAATTTCTCACTATTTAAAAAATAGTATTTTCTTTCAAAGGTAAAGGCATAATTTACTTACTTATATTAAAAAACATTTATAAAGATAACCTTATTTGTGAACATAACTACTGTAACAGAAATACAACACTACAGAACAAATTGTACAAACACATTATAAATCCTAAGTACCTATAAGGTATAATAGTGTACTTTCTTTTCATGTAATCAACGTTTATGTCTATTTTCATGATCAAAAGAACCCCAGATTGTAAAAACATATTAATTTGTTAGAAGCAACTGAATGATAGTGTTTTCAATCAATTTTGCCAACCTGAGGTGTTTTGTGTTTCAAGCTCTAAGCCGGAGCTAATATTATAAATTTGTTTATTATTCAATTGTCATGTTTATTAATAATTAAATGTGTATTAAAAAGCGCAGTACAGAACAATACTATCTTGTTATTTCATAGGATTTTTTGTTGTCAATATATGTGTGTTAGCGAAGTTTAAGTCATAGACAACTAGCGCTTGTCACGAGTGGCCGAGTCGACAACCTGTGTAGCAGCGGGAATAATTCGAACGCCACAGCTGTCCATGCTAATACCACATATTACTTTAAAAACTAAATGTTTTAATTGTTTTAACAAAACAATTTGGTGCCACCCGGGAATCGTAATCCCTATGAATTAACAGGTAGGTTGTACTGGCGACATTGACAACGCTACAGACTCCAGTAGTGACGTCGATTTATGTAACAACCAGTGTGAGGCAAACACACTACAATCACACTAATACACTAAATAAACAAGTGTGAGACATTTTAACAGGTACGACCTCGTTTTCTACGTTACAGTATGAACATAAATTTTACAATTACAACATATACAGAAATATAGGACAATTACAAAATATATAGACGTATCTGTATACAAAATTACAAAACATATCAATACAATCGCAGAGTAAAAACATTAAAAACTATAGGAACGGATAAAGGTATACATTCGATGCCGGTAAATATCATTTGTTTATTTACTTGTTACTATGGTAATGAATTCTGGTCTCCTATGCCGATGACTGACACACTACCTACTGCGTTATAGATAAATGAGGATTTACGTAGTATTGCAAACACACGACTAACCAATCCGGTTAAAGTACAAACACATGGATTTGTTTATATCAAACACCACTCTAAGAACAAACAATATATATGTATTCTGCACAAATGTAGAAACCTTGAAGAAATATTAAGTGCACAAAACTCGACTATGTAGATATCAGTGATGAATACGAAATTCACATGATCGATTCAATCTCATTACAATCGATAAAATTCTAATGTTCCTGGCCACTGTAAAATTCATATTTGTCACTTGAATCCCATCACTATCTTTTAAGGAAAAGTTAATTCAATTTTTTTCTGACAAACGATTTGAAGGAAAATTTAAAGGAAAATTAACATTACAAAAAAAAATCAATGTAGGTAAAAAAAAAAATAATGTAGGGAAGAAAAGAACACTTGGCAATGTGTCACAAACTTACTGAAGGCTATTCAAACTTTTACTGACTTGAGCGTTCATGTACGCTATGAATACGGTGCGATGCGTTGAACACGTGTCAGAGATAAGGTTAAAATAAATTTGTCAAACGTTACCAAGGTGTTTTTCTTTATATCAAATTAACTCATATTTCCTTTGTTGTTTGATACTCCACTCCCGAAGCAGATAATCTGGGGTTTCAGCCAAACGCCTGTCATTAAAGTTTCTTTGTGGCCGGTAGGAACCACCAAATGTAAAAAAAAATTGTGGATGAATCTGCAAAAAAAAAAAAATTAAGCCAACAATTACAGTAGAAACTCGGTAATTTGTCATATGCTACAATTCGTCACCTCAGAAAATTAAGCCTGCTATGGCCCAGAGGACACAAGACAAAGTCAACCTCTCTAAACTGATTGTTAGGAGTCAAGTGCTGCAAAAGAAAGTGAAAATTATTAGTCCGTGTAAAACTGCACAATTTTTTAAAAAGTAAAATTCTAATTTTCTGAGTAATTTAAAACTCAGTATATTCTGTAGTTAAGTGAGACATCCATATACAGTGATATTTTTTGTTTACAAAAATGCACTTATGTGTTAATATAAACATTTTGTAATGGAAATGAAATAAAGTATGATACCGAAAAGTGATTCAATAACATCACAATTTACTGAAATCAGTTCAGTAACGTAAGCACTGTATACTTATATTTTCTGAAGTCTGTAATTATGTATCTACTGCATTCTACTGTAATTATTCGTCTCATTTTTTTTAAGCGCATGTAGGCCTATTTTTTGACATAACAGCTGCTCTTCCATAAAAACCAAATTGTAAAAATCAAAGAAACCTATTTACATCAAAATAAAGATTTAATAACTATTTTTGATTACCTTTTTTTTAGTAATGCTTGATGAAACAGCATGAAAGCCAAAAATGTAATTACAATTTTGAGAATCCCCATTATAAATACATTTTTGAAATAACAAACAGCGAGCACATGAACTCTGAATGGTATATTTTACCATTTCATTGGTTCTTCTCAAAAAGCTGTCCATGGCCTGATCTACTATCACTGCCCGTCTAAGTATCACTACCATCTTCCAACCTCGGTCTGAGTATGCTGATTTTCAGTTACTCCAGATACTTATACCTTGATAATGAATCTTCCTATAAGTTTCATCCATGTGCCCTCATTCAGCTTCCTATTCAGCGTTTTAAAGAAACGCTTCAAGCACTACAGTGTTTTGTTACTTGTTCTGCATGGGCCTACACTGAAACTGCTCGAACTGCAGGAATGAAAATGTAAGTTTAGAAAAATCGAGTGCATAAATAGAAAATTTACTAACAGAATGTCAGTTTCTCATTTTTTTAATACATATGAGAAACGTTTAGGTTATACCCATCAGAATTTGAAAGTATGCTATATAGGTTATGTGTGT
This sequence comes from Magicicada septendecula, assembly GCA_034769895.1. Taxonomy (NCBI): domain Eukaryota; kingdom Metazoa; phylum Arthropoda; class Insecta; order Hemiptera; family Cicadidae; genus Magicicada; species Magicicada septendecula. The sequence goes on along the minus strand of CM068371.1, from coordinate 60,517,279 downwards.
GTGTATGTGTGTATATAATAAACTTATTTTTTTTTAAGTTTACAAAGTAATCAAGTCAATAAAATAGGCATTTAAATAAAAATTAAGCAGACTTTTCCAAAGAAAACAAATTTATTTATTCAAAATAATGTAAATAAAAGTAAGGAAAAATCACATTCAAAGATATTTCTGATGTATTATTTTTATGTGGCTTTCTTATGTACATATGGGATGTGTAGAGTTGCTTCTGACATATACATAATGTCTGTCCATTTTGGGTCAAATTTTGATGCTCCTATCACTAGAATGGATTTAAAGTGTTTGTCTGACAAGTTGGCCCTATACTTTGATTGTATACTTATTTCTAAAATGTTATAATATTTGAAAATCTATTTAAAAACTGCACGCAGCATTGGCCGGATATTGACCCTTTGCGGGCCGGATCTGGCCCGTGGGCCGTAGTTAGGAGACCCCTGCTATATATTATTGGACAATACATCCACAAAAAACATCAGTGAACATACACTAACAAAGCGTAGGTAAAGATTTCTACTGTTGCTTCATGTACATACTGTTAAAATGTATCCATAATACCCATGGCATTATTTAAACTCCACTGTTTAAGGCGTATAGTACACGAGTAGAACAATGTGGCCAGTACCATGGCTGTGTATGCAAAAAAGCAGTCAGTCAGTACCTTTATTCCTTAACGTGTTCGGCTAGAATAATAACGATATACGATAAATGACAAAAGTGGTCGACACCGTGTGATAGTGCTAAGGTTTGAGTCAATGACCTGACTGCACTGACTGTTTTGTCATCTCCAGGTGACAGATTAAACGCGTATCTGGAAAAAAAAGCAGTCACAGGAAAAAAAAGATCAGAAGGTATCAAAAGTCAGTAGACCATACAGCAGTAAGCTATCTGAAACTGATTGGCTATGAACTGATAAATATTTATTCTAGGAAAAGCAGTCATCTGGGCGAAAAAGTGAGATACAGAAGTTACAGTGGAAGAAGTAACATATCACACAGCATAGTTAAGACTATTACACCAAACATAATAAATTTGGCATGTTTAAAATCATGCGATGCAAGGTTTTGTCCAGCTTTACACTACACAATCACGAATGGAAATTATTTACAATTAGGTAGACAAATATACCAGGCATTATCCAGTGTTTTTTTCTGTTTTACAAAGAGATTATTTCAATTTCTGACTGTACGATATTGCTTTTATTTAGGCATGATATTTCCAATTCTTCGTACTTGGTGACTGCTTCTCAATCCGACAATTGCCTCTAATCCTTTCACTGAAGATTGATCCCCAGCCTTAGGTATATGCCGTTAATGTGCTCAGCTTCTTTTTCACATACTCGACAAAAGCAATCAGTCTTGCATGCCAATTCCCAATAAGAATGTTAATCTAGTTGTTATATCCCTGACCAGATTGGTCGCGCGGTGTTGTTTTCTGTAATACCTTCACATTTTGACTGGTACCTAGTCATTTTCTAGCCTCCCGTCCACAAATTAGACAAACAGAAAATTTTAAACTGTCAGGAGCATTTTTTTTCTTGCTTCCATGAGAAAATTTTAACTGATGGTTCCCCCGTTTTACGTGCTAACCAGTTGAATATTTCTCATTGAGGTTTTCCAGGAATTGGCTATCAAGAGGGTAGAATTTTAAATAGGGCCGCCTGCTGTTTGATTTTCGAGTGTTTTTCTTCAACCCAGTTCTGTAGTATTTTGGGATTTCCTGTAAGTTGAAGGACATTTCAAGGAATCAGGTGCATTAAGGAGTGTTTACTTAAATAAAGTGATTATAAAACAATAGTTTGTATTTTTATATAATTTTATATTTACTTTGAATTTTAACATCAATTATAAAATTCATGATGATAATAATAATAATAATAATAATAATAATAATGTAATACCACAGTCAGACGTTATTGTATATAGTAGGATAAAAAAAAAAACACAGGCAGAAAGTGGAGTACTGCTAAATTGGTCACAAACAGTATTAATACAATTTTATTAATTAATCTTCCTTTAAATTAAATACAATCAATTTAATTAAAAAATTACAAAACTAAAGAAGAGTACGCTGCTGCAATTATAGTATGGGAACAGAACTGGATATAGACAAGATTGAAGATAACCCTGGTGAAAGAGCTGTAACCAAGATCTGCTTAGACAGTCTGTGGGGTAAGTTTGGGGAGAGACTGAATATGACTCAGACCAAATACGTGATCGATCCCTGTGAGTTCTACAAGATATTACTGGACAATAGCTTGGACAAGACTAACATTACTCTTATCTAATTTAAAATTAATTAATTTTTTTAATCATCCCTTAAAAGTTATTTTTTTTCCAATAACCAAGTGCCTGCATTGTTTATTAGTTAAGGTTGATCCCACCACTAATAAAGAATTTATTTTGGTTTTAGGAATAATTAATATAATAAAACACATGACGAATAATCCAAAGTACTGTAAACACTTCAGTGTTACTATTCATTATAAGACTTGGTCTCATCACATAAGACAAAGAAACATGAGAGGCTCGCACCCAACATCAATAGCGAACGTATGAAAGTAAAGGAGCTTCGAGCTCTACCTAAGGACTTAAACATGATTGGGTTTTCCACTCTTAAAAAGAAGATATTATGGGCAAATATTGACAAGACTACCGATAAGAAGTTTAATGAACAAGACTTTAAACAAATGTCATTGAAACAGCTAGAGAATTGGCTAAGGAGCATAAGGTTAAAGGACTTTCAAAGCTAAGGAAACAACAGCTCATCACTGCACTCATGTATCCACAACATGTCTTATTCAAAAAGGATGCACCAAAGGAGTTAAGGTTTGAGGATGATATAACTGTCCCAGCTAAAGGAGAACGACAACCACCATACTACATTTAACATTATGAAACATAATGAGGGAAAGTCACAAAGCAAAGGAATATTCTCTGTCCTTCCTGACATGTCAGAGGGTAGCACTGACAGGTTTTTCTTTGTAAATTATAAAATTTGTAACTTTTTTGTGTGTATTTAAACACCAATTTAAAGTGACTTATTTGACTCCACCTGGGAAGAAATGTGAGCTGTGATATATTACCTAACACCACAGGGGCAAAACTTGTAGAATGCAGTAGCAAGACGGAGGGAGTTAATTGAGTGGTAGCAGTATCTATGAGTGAATTAATCAATTTAAAAAACATATGTGTTTCCCTCTATGGTAAACAATGCAAAGGTACATTTTCTACTTCAATTAATAATGACAATATTGAAGTGATTTAACAAGTGTTTCATGGTAATCAGCTAATTAGAACTGAAATTACAAATAAGCTGAATGAAAGCTGGTTTGGCATTTTCAATCATTCATAGGAAAATGTAAACTTTGAAAAAGCTGTGCTTTTACTTTACAATAATACACAACCTCGTATGGTCAACAAAACAAGCCTTCATCTTAAACGTTTACGTTTTGAGCTGCTGGACCCTACAAACCTGGTTCCTAACCAGTCCCGACCGGGATAGAAATAATTTTCATATTTCCCCTTTACTGACAGAGAAACATGCAATAAAAAAATTTTAGTTTTAAGTTTAAATTTATTATTAATTTAATTTATTATTAAGGTTAAATTTAAAATTAGTTTTAATTTTAGTTCACATGAAGAAGTGTGAAATTGTACCTCCAAAGTAGTTTACAGAGAGACATGGTAGGGTTTAGCAAACAAGGAGAAGAAGGTAATGTGGCAAGCACTATGTGTCATTGCTCTACAATATTATCCTAGATACTCATTTACAGACTGAGTCCACTTGGTGGTTGAAAAATGCAGCTTCAATTTACAGTGCATCCAGAAACGGAAACCAGGACTTCTAAGTTTGTAGCCATGCGCGATACCCACACTTGCCTACTAAGTTTTCTTTATAATGAATAAAATAAACTAATTCATATAACATATGAACACAATTTATATTTACTGTTTTAATCTCAACCTGTAAATTAAAGTTTTTAATGCATGCTGAGATCTTGAAAGTTGTAACTGATGTTCATATACAAATTTACTGATTAAAAAAAAATTAACTACACAATTTGTCTTATTATACGTTATATGAATCCATATCTGTCTAATGGCTTCCTAATATGTACACCTTGTATTCAAAAGATTGCTGGTGCATAGACGGAATACAGAAGAAGAATCTTACAAACTAGCAATGCTGACCATTAAACAACATTCATCTGGTGGTTGGGATTCAGCTGGCCAACTTCAACCACTAACCAGACTTCATTCTACTTATGCTGGAATAGTCCAGCTGGTTTTGTATTTCTTGATTTCCAGCATGATGTGATGGATGTTGGTGAGCTGAGCACGAGCAGCAGGTGTGAGAAGTTTCTGAAAACGTTGGTAATACTGTACAAGTTGCGTGAGTGCCAGCTGAAATAAAGTCGAGCTCATTGTGAAATTCGAAAAAGATTTCAACACTTCTTTATTTATTTCTTCCAGTGATTGCTTCCACGTTGAACAGAATGACTGTACCAGTACCATACTTTTACCTATAACAAAAAAAAATTGTTAATTAAAACAACATGCTACATATTCTTTTTTACAGTACACAATAATCTATTGTATGTTGAGATGAAAGATGTGACATTTCATAAACAATTACACAGTGCCAACTTCGTCACTACTTATTGCCACACTGCTAAATACTGCGTTCTTGACGAGGCCTTTCGATGTCTCCATCATCTCCAGGTCTTCGTTTAAGACCTGAAGATGGTGGAGACACCGAAACCCTCGTCAAGAACGAATGTGTGGTGTGGCAATAATTAGTGACAAAGTTGGTGTTAAGATGGCTGCTAATAAAAATAACAAAACTGAGAATTAAGCAGTGGTCAAGGTGGTTCGAGATACACGTTTCAGACATTTTATGATCATTCTGCCCGGCATTGCACAAGGTTGGACATTGACTCTGTTTCTAGCGAGTTCCAGAGTGGCTGTAACAATGCAATTATTTTCTGACGCTTCATCCGAAAAGTGAGATTTTTCTGAAACTTCAGCATGGTTAAACAAGCATCCAGCAGCCGGCCAACTTCAGTTGAGACCTGGCGAGTTTGTAGTGCGCTTCAGAGTGCCGTTTAGTGGAAAGTGATTATTGTGTTACTTAGCGTGAAACTGTAATAAGGTGATATTTATTGTTATGTCTTGACCAACCTTTAACTTGAACAGTTATATAAATGTCTTTGTTTACTTCTAACTGTTGTTTGTTTCAAACTATGACTTTATCTGGTATCAGTTATTCTGTTTCCACTTACAATTCTGTTTTCTGTTATTCTGTTTCTGTTTACAACGCAACGATCGTTAGACCATTATAACACTATTTAAAATTTTTAAATGCAATACATGTTGATGTGTTAAAGACTCCTAAAAAACTTGTTTGTACGTAACCATCCCTATTCTGTAAAAATCAGACTTCTTTCACTGGTTTTAATTTGCATGTACAGTTACGAAAATTTATATACGGAAAATTAATTAATTAAAAAAAAAACATATATCAATGATTTTATGATAGGGTGAGCTCATATTTCTTAAAAACTTACATAAGAAATTATAATTTTGTGTGACTTTACACTTTTTATATATAAATAAATATAAATGTATTTGTCATATGAAATATCTAGTAACTTATATTCGGGTTTGTTTACATTAATAGAATGAAGCACGTGTGTCACGTACATCATAATTATGGTACTTACCATAGTTTGGGATTCTGTTTACTTCGATCTTGATATTTCTATAATTACCTAAGGTCCAAGGATTCAACTCAGCGAGATTGCTGACAGAGATGGTCATGGAAATGAGAATACGTTTAATTGCAACAACTATCATCAATCGTAATTTATTCAGGAATTTCTTAAATCGTGTACACAGTATAACAACTTAACATAGCGGCCATTACTTATTTCAGCCCTTTACTATTACCACTCCTTTATGTTTAATTAAACTCTAATTCAGACAATTCGTTTTACTGGTTATGCCTTAGTTTCATGATCATTTGATTCTTTATTATATTTAATTCGTTAACGCAAACCAACCCCCATTTATAAGTCGACATCTCACGTTTACACCTCTCTCACTCTCTCACATCCATACAGACATTCTGAATTTACTTTTGAATGTGTACACATTATAATTGCATTTTCTAATTAAACGAGCTCTTTAAATAAAATTTTGGGTTAGTCACTTCCCTTGTAAGTAGACTGGACGTTCTGGTAGAGGTGCCCATGTTGATTCCAAAACGGCGTGGTTACATCTTCCTGACTGCACTGAGTTTACATTTAATTTTGAAAATATTACTTTATACTGTCCAAACTTTGAATGTAACTAACACTGTTTTACTTTTGATTACATTGTTAATACTTTGCAACACTTAAACCTGACTATTTCAAGCCAGCACTATTGTTAGCGTGTTGTCGCCATGATGAACTTCTGCAGACTGGACGAAAATTATGCAAATTTTACGTATGTGTGTGTGAGTAAAGCGTCATCGTTCTTTGTCTCTCGTTATATAATCGCCTTGTTAGTTACGTATTCTAATCACGTCATTGTTGTTTTAATGACGTTTGGCATTGTTGGCCAATGAAACGGGAGCAAGTAGCGCCGTTATTGGTGGCTGTAACCATTATAAGTCTTTTTATCTGCACGTGCACTGCTGTCCTTGAAATTATTTTGTTGTCTTGAAACTGCGTCGTTGTAGGCAAAAACCAAGGGAAATTGTATTACCCATATAAATGACTTTAAAAACATCGAAATACAATAGTTTACTACCTTGCATACCATACTTTTTATATCAGACTTTTTTGTACTGTCACATTTGGAACGTTAATGAGGATTGATCAATAAGTATAACACAAATTTAACATTATTTGTGTTGATGATTCAACTGTTGTGTGTTTCGCATCGTAACAACTCAACAATTGTCCTGATGATGACAATAAATACTGTCAAAATGTCAACACAAATGACATAAAATTTGTCTTATAGATGTTGATCAAGCCTTACCAAACCTTCCATCATTAAAATTAATTGATCAATGGTCACTACTAAATTAAGGATTAATATAAGAAATTATAAGAAACCTATCACAACAAAACTGTAGCTGTTTGTTTACCACATCATGATGAATACATGATATAACATAACAATATGATACATGATCTTCTACAGAAGAACACTGGTAAGTGGAAAACCATTAATTCAAACCGCCAACAATTTGAACATGACTAGTTCTTAAGCTTTCATGGCTGGCATCAAAAATTTTTTGTTAAAATATTGTTAAAAATATTCACAGCCATGCTGTTAAGCTTTGGTCAACTGTTGTTGGCAACAAATGTTTGGCCCCACCATCAGAGGCCGCAATAGTTTGGCAGATATTTGTCAATTCACCCCAGTACTGAGGTAGACTATGTGTTGGCCCTCATCGTATTCTCTTCAAGGAAACTAAGATCCTCGGTGAGTGGCTACTATCCTCGGCGGCATATGCAGTCCGCTGAAATTTTCAAGCATGGTTCTATCACTATGAATCGGAGACTGACTGACTCTGGGTTATGTGGTTGTGCGTCGCAGATACGTACCACAAGGAATCTGAGTTCTGAGCTGCCTTCAGGAGCTCCTGTCTCATGGCCCTGCCCAAGTAAGGAGATCTGCTCTGTAGCAGGCCATTTTTGGCTGTTGTGCTAGCCTATACTAGTGCAGTATACACTGAGGCCACAAATCACCTAACATATATGGTACCTGCCCAGCACAGCCACTAGAGGATTGCCTGGGAACTTTGCCCCACGTGCAAAAGGTGTCATCTAAGGAGCGGACACCAAGTCCTCTCCTTAGAAGACGAAATGATAACGGTGGTGGACTTTGGCCGCTAGCCGAAGTCCCCTGTTGAGGATGTTATGCAACTTCTTTTTATGCACGTTGGCGAGGTAACCCCAGACTGGGCAAGTGTATGGCCTGTATAAGATACGCGTTTAACAGGTCAGTCAAGAACTGGACTCCAGGAGAATACATGGAACGGTGTTCGAGACACCATCCGGGCCTGGAGCTTTCCTTGGCTGAAATTCAGCAAGCCAATCTGAGACCTCTTCCAAAGGAATGGGTTCGGGCTCTGCCGTGAACGAACAGACAGAAAGTCTTCCACATCCATCTCAACTTGTTCGTAGAAGTCCCAGTCCATGGGCGGGTTAGGAGTGAACTGACGCTCGAAACACGCACCCAAGTACTTGGCCTTCTCCCCTGGGTGACCGAGAAGTTGCCCGAACATTCCAACGATGGGAGTGAGCGGAGGTTGTCACCTCTGTCCTGTCATCGCGCTAGATATTCTGTACGGAATACAGACTTAGCGGGTCCACATCCCCGGTTCAAGCCACAGTGAGTTCCCAACAGCCTCGTCAGAATGCCTTAAGACTGCCACACAGTCGTCCAGTGATCGGTTATAGGCTGCTTTATCGGCCGGATTACAGGTCCTCTGCCAACGTTTCTGGAAGTAATACCTCTCAAGAGCGAGAAGAGAAACTTCCTCAGGGATGTGTTGGTAGTCGGGCGTGAGACCAGCTCGCATGCGAGAAGACATGTCCACCGCTGAGATGATTGCCTCATCAATTCCCGTAACAGCTTCGTCGATGAGGCGGACGGTATCAAGTGGGGTGCTGGCGGGAGTTATGAATCAGAGAGGAGAAAGCCTCCAATTAAATAGGATTTTGTATGCTGTGCTCCCGAACCAATCACGCGATACTTGATGCTGACTGGTCGATGCTGTCTTCCAGCTTATATCATGGTGGGGTGATGAATTTATTTAATTGGGCCTTCTAAACTAGTCTTTGCATACACACAACTGAATCATATTCTTAATTTGTTTTACTGTATTACAATGGCAGGAGACTACAGTTTATGCATACGTGTAGTGTTTGGCCAGTACCGATTCAGTATGTTAATGTGAGTGTGAGATTTGTCTTCTTTGCTGTACACTTCTGTATCACTGTATTGTCTTTATTTACATAAATGACTAGAAGTATCATGTACAAATTCCTGTATTCTTAATGTACTACTTCATGTCTGAAAATACAAATGGTCTATAATCCAGTGGCGGCCTGTGCTTAGGTTGCATGGTTGTGCAACCACCAATAATTCCCGAATTGTATTTTAAATTATAGAATTATGAATAAAACAATAAGTAATAATATTGTTTTGAAGCTAAATCATCGTAATTAATCATTTGCCAACTGAAAAGCACAAGGAATACTAAAAACCGTACACGCTCTTGCCGCGGTGTATGCACCAACTGTGACACACTTTGTATATGGGGAAATACAATGGAGTAGTGCTTGGGCTGGCTAGACTCGGTTGTTCATATTACAGGGGTATAGGCTCGCTTGGTATGATTAGGGACTGCAAACCCAGCTTGTACGTCATGGCGCCACCAGTCTGTGTGTTGGTAAATAACACGTGGTACGCCAGGTTGGAATTTGTAAGTTTGTTGTTACACCAATGTGTCAAACCAATTCATCATCAAATGTAAATAATAGTACATATAAAGGATGAAGGTGTCATAGTGTAAGCTATTTATTATATTTAACTAGTAGGACGCAATGAATTTTGTCGAAAAACTTAACGAAAACTGTGATCAGTTTAGGTCCTATTGAGGAAAAAATTTAAACTAAGAGAGTAGGTAGGCCTACACCAGACCTTTCAAATTTTAATCAAAGTGTAAAATCAGGTAACAGAATATTTAATTGTAAATTTAAAAAAGATTCATACAATAAATATTCGTGGTAACGTGGGCGTGACACTAAAATTGCAGTATTTTGCTTTCCTTGTGTATTGTTTTGAGGGGAGGAGACTTGGACATTTTCTATTCAGAGAATAAAACAATTTTATTCCATCCAACCCATCTGTAACCCCCAAATTTTTCAACCACCAGCCGCCACTGCTATAATCTGAACAACTGCTGGTTCCAGTTATTCATTTGGATTATTGACTCTATACCATAATTTTGTTTAGTTCTGGTGCAACCATCTGTCACACACAACCTACTATAGTTATTAATTTAAAAAACCAGCATAATTACAATGTGATATTCGAAAACTTTATTATGTTTTTTTAGAACTTCATACGGGTATATTATTTATAACTAAAATTCAATTGTTCAATATACTATCAGCGGTAGACAATGAACAATCAGTATTCAAATTACTGGTTTCACAACATTTAAATTTAAAACTACAATATAAATAAAAACAAATTTTACCAACATTACTATTTTCAAAATGAACCAATATTTATCCATTAATTGTTTAAAACATAAAACAGTAGAATTTAAACAATACAATTTTTATAAATACAACAGTAGTCCTTGGATTTCATTGTCCATGACGTGTCCGTTACTTAACTAAATATCACTATAGTATTGACGACTCGGAACACTAAGCTTCATCAGATGAAGCCTTCTATAGGTGAAAGCCGGTTTAGGCTGTAAGGTAAAACTTTACGTTTTTACTTATTAAAAACTTAGTGTTCCGAGTCGTCAATACTATAGTGATATTTACAACAGTAGTATCTATATGAAATACAAGAGACAAGGAACAAAAACAATAGATCAGTAATTCATACAAATGAAGGACTCATATTAACAATACAAATGTGTATGTTGGAAAATAATAAATGATGCATTAGTAAAAAATCAGTATGGAGAACCATACATTACTTCTATGTTCTATGATTTATATTTAAAATCATTTTCAAAATGAATTATTTTCATAGAAACTAGTTCTTTCTTCAGCCTTAACCACAGTACTGTGGTCACTCACGTTAGCGCACTCGATTTTCACTGATGATGGCAGTCGATGGCACTGCCGAAATGTCTGGTTTTGCAGAAAACATTGGACTACGGCCAAACAGCCCAGGAAGGAATTTTAACAACAAACTACTTCTTTGTTGCCGATAACGTAGTACACATATAAAACTAGTTATAAGTATTGTACACATTGCTTAATCTTATTAGATTAGTTACATAGTTATTTTATATAAATGACATGTGTTACTCAATTTTTATATTATAACAAGATATATTTCCTAAACACTTTCATTTCACAATATTCTGAAAACTTATACATTGCTTTTTAACATTAATAACTGTTATTTTCACCGTTCTTACATTAGGTAGTTGGTAATTATGGGTTTAATATTATTTTAATTGCTTTTTTGATATTGCTTATAGTCTGTTGTAAGATTACATACAATAACTGTTTAAGGTTCGCAGACCTCTATATAGTTTGATAGGCTCATACCATAACAAATGTTTTCTTACTTAATTAAAAATAATAGACCCTGAGCATCTTGCAGAGGGTTCATTCCCTAAAGACCAAAAGTCTGTCTATGAAATGTTCCTCTGTAAACACGTGCAGTTACACTGGCCAGCAATCCACAGGAAGCAAATCGCTGTCTACCTTTTCGGCTTGCACGCGTTGTGATGGTGTGGGTTTCGGCACTTTTCATTTAAAAAGTGTGCAAACATAAGGAAATAAACATGACTGAGGCCAGAAATAATGCGAATTGTGTGTGTGTGTGTGTGTGTGTCCTGCCGGGCTTTTTATTGCGGTAATCACAATAATACAACTTTGGAAAAGTAAACATTACATAATTGAGATATGCTTGCCTGCCAGGAACGATATATTTTCACTCATACGTGATTTAAATTAAAATGAGAAATATAGAATTTTGTTAAAGTGAAATGAAATGTTTCCATAGAAACTACTTCTTTGTTGTCAATAATGTAGTGCACATATAAAACTTATAGAAATTTACCTCCTCCCTCATCAACTACCATTTTAATTTATAAAAAAAATTACCCCCTCCTCCCTTTCAACTACCCTTTTCATTTATAGATATTTCATCTACCTTTCTACAGTGGATTATTATGACCTTCTTTTAAGGATACTTTATTTATCAAAATTAAGCACTTTACTCTTATTAAAACGTAAAACGTTACAGGTAAACTACCCCTTTCCCTTAACCGATCTTCACCAAAAACAATAGGCGCTGAGTCCTCGACAATTCATGGTGGTATGCAAAAAATTATTTGATTCTGTTTGAATTTGAGGCTGTTATCGTTTGTCGTAGAAAAAATTCTACACACAGCGACTTTTTGAAAAATGACTTTTTTTCATGTTTTTAGGGTAGTACAATCAGAATCTGCCGTTATCTCAAACACGATTTTTTCGCCATAACCATACTTCCATTTCCTTAAGGAACATGGAAGTAAAAGAACTGTAATATAAAACAACAGTTTTAGAATTATAGTAGCCTTGCAATAATTTGGCCCTCTGGGTATTCTGGTTAACTTGTTAGCATCAATGTTACAAATTATTGGTATTGAGAACCATACATGACTTCCATGTTCTAAGATTTATATTTAAAATCATTTACGAAATGAAATGTTTCCATAGAAACTACTTCTTTCCACTTATTGCTTCAGCCTTAACCATAATACTGTGGTCACTAATGTATACCATCACACGTTATCGCACTCGATTTTCACTGATGATGGCAGTCGACGGCACTGCGGAAATGTCTGGTTTTGCAGAAAACATTGGACTATGGCCAAAAAGCCCGGGAAGGAATTTTAACAACAAACTACTACTTTGTTGCCGATAACGTAGTACATATTGTAACGGTACATAACCCGGTCCCAATAAAGTAAATCATGAGAATAAAAGTCAGAAATGGGTAAACTAAAGCTCGCTCAAAATTTAATTATATCACTCAACATAATAAACAATTCGAGTGGTATATAGTGCGAAGTGAGTTCTAGTGTACCCATTGAGGTGAAAAACCAAAGTGAAATTAATGTATTACTAAACTGTGCTGTATGTTTTGGATAGGATAAAACTATGGAAGTAGTATGTAATAATACTAATTGATTTTAGTAATTTTATTTATTTATTGTAATTTATATTGTATGAACCACAATTTGTTATACCCAAGTTAATATTATATTGTTTCAAATAATTGTGTTAGATTGTAAGAAAACCCAGGGTTAATTTTAAAAGACATAAAAATTTTAACTACCAAAGATAATATAAAATTAAAATAATCCTATGAAGGAAATGGCAACAGGAAGTAGTACCGGGTATGAACACTATTTGAGACTAAATAAATAATATATAAATTTATTTAATGATAATAAAATGATAAAATATTTATATACAATGTCATAAAAAAATTAACCAAAACATATTATGTAAATTAAATTAGTAAAGAAACCGGAATGGAAGGGAATTATTTTTCCATAAATAAAATATAAATTTATAATAATCACAAACTGCCTACATAATAAAAATACTATGTGTTACTAAGAGTGATGAAAAATAACAAGTATTGTTAATAAGATATAAAAATTTTGAACTAAACCGGAGAGTTGAAGAAACGATGCGACAAAAATTATAAAAAATAACCTTTTTTGGACGTTGGAGGAGGCGAAATTCACGCAAGAGTAATAAACAAAGTGAATACTAACTAATTATACCTGAGGAATCCAAATTAAATGGTGATATACATTAAAAACCAGTGGATGAAAACATTCTGAGGATCCAATATAGTTCGGCCTACTTCCAGTAGACAATTAGGAAATACTCCAAACGAAAAGGAAATAATAACGCAAGACGTACCTCATCACAGAATAAAACTTCAATCCAGTAAGGACAACACGGAGCGAGGTAATATAAACATTTTTTCGTAATAAGTCCAGAAGAAAACTCGTTTTTTAACAGTGAAATAGAACAAAAAATATTCATTTTATCATAGGTTTCTTTCAAAGTAAACAAATACATGCTGCTCTCTTACGGCAATTCCGGAAACTACGTAATATTTGAAAAAATAAACAAAATTATTTATTAATTTTTTGATATTTGTAAAGCGTAGCAATTATCCATTTCTGACACTCTCATAACACAAAGAATTCACCCTGAACCCTGGGGAATTACTAAGAATTATGTAATAACTGATGTTTTACTTCCATATTCCTTAAGGAATGGAAGTATGGTGATGGCAAAAAAAATCGTGTTCGAGATTATTGCAGATTCTGATTCTACTACACTCAAAACATGAAAAAAAGTCGTTTTCCGAAAAGTGTCTGTGTGTGTGTCTGTCTGTCTGTCTGTCTGTAGATTTTTTTTCTATGGCAAACGATAACTGCCGCAAATTCAAACAGAATCAAATAATTTTTTGCATGCAGCCCTGATTTGCCGAGTACTCGCGACCTATTGTTTTTGGTGAAGATCGGTTGAGGGAAAGGGGTAGTTTACCTGCAACGGTTTTTTTTTAGCAAGGGTAGTTTTGTTTGTTTGGCAAACGATAACAGCCGCAAATTCAAACAGAATCAAATAATGTTTCGTATACAGCCCTGAATTGTAGAGTTCTCAAGAACTGTTGATTTTGGTGAAGATCGGTTAAGGGAAAGGGGTAGTTTACCTGTAACGTTTTATGTTTTAACAAGGGTATTTCCTATGGCAAACGATAACAGCCGCAAATTCAAACAGAATCAAACGATTATTTGCATACAGCCCTAAATTGTAGAGTTCTCAAGACCTATTGTTTTTAGTGAAGTTCGGTTAAGGGAAAGGGGTAGTTTACCTGCAACGTTTTTTTAACAAGGGTATTTTCCTATGGCAAACGATAACAGCCGCAAATTCAAACAGAATCAAATAATGTTTTGCATACAGCCCTGATTGGTAGAGTACTCAAGACCTATTGTTTTTGGTGAAGATCGGTTAAGGGGAAGGGGTAGTTTACCTGCAACGTTTTTTTATCAAGCGTATTTTCTATGGCAAACGATAACAGCCGCAACTTCAAACAGAATCAAATACTTTTTTGCATACCTCCCTGAATTGTAGAGGTCTCAATGGCTTTCGATTTTGGTGAAGATCGGTTGAGGGAAAGGGGTAGTTTACCTGCAACGTTTTTTTAACAAGGGTATTTTCTATGGCAAACGATAGCCGCAAATTCAAACAGAATCAAATAATGTTTTGCATACAGCCCTGATTTGTAGAGTACTCAAGACCTGTTGTTTTTGGTGAAGATCGGTTAAGGGGAAGGGGTAGTTTACCTGCAACGTTTTTTTATCAAGCGTATTTTCTATGGCAAACTATAACAGCCGCAAATTCAAACAGAATCAAATAATTTTTTGCATACGTCCCTGAATTGTAGAGGTCTCAATGACTTTCGATTTTGGTGAAGATCGGTTAAGGGGAAGGGGTAGTTTACCTGCAACCTTTTACGTTTTAACAAGAGTAAAGTACTTGAAAATTTATTTAAATTTTTTGAAACAATGGTAATTGTTAAAAATAAAATAATTTTGTTGCCAGGCAATAAAATTATAATTTTTTCATTTTAATGTAATATAATATTTTTCACGATATTAATTGATGACTCGTTGGGCACTTGGTGAAACATATTAATACAAAGGTTTTGTAAAATATATAAAAACACTTGGTAAGTTTCACAAATTTTTTAATTAACTCTGACAGCTGTTTCGACTAACTTAAGCCATTGTCAAAGAGCGAGTGAATGAAATTACTGAACACAGGATGTTAGAGTAGTGTAGGTGGTAAACATCTGTTTAGGGCGTATCTGGAACATCTGTGTTGTGATGGCGAGGGGTGGGGAGTGTGTGCATGAGACAAGGGAAGGTCTGGTGTCTTTAAAAACTAAATACAATCATGAATGCAAAATATAAAATTAACTGAACTAAATATAAACTGAATGCAAAATTTAAAATAATGATGAACATTCAAAACAATATAAAATAAACTAAACTAAATAACAGATTTTAATAAAGGGGATACACAAAATTCAGTCTGTTCATTGGTTAAATTTTTGTTATTTTTTATTGCTTTTTTAATTTCTAAAATTTCTAACAAATCCATTTTTCTACCTTTTTGTATGTTGTGGAGTAGTGTTATGTTTTTTGTGTCTATAAAGTGATTGTGTTGTAAGCAATGATCTGCAAAACCTGTATTAGATGTATTGGTTAAAATCGCCTTCTTATGTTCAGAAATGCGATGTTTCAGAGCACGGCCACATTGTCCGATATAAATAGCATCGCATTCTGCACAGTGTATTTCATAAACTCCATTTTTCTCCAGTGTATTAGATTTTTCTTTATTATTGACTAGTAGTGAAAAAAGATTACGTTTGTTTACTGATACCATGTTAAGACCATGGTTTTTTAACCTATTATTAATCTTATCTGTTATACATGGAATGTAATTTGTTAAGTGAAATTTTTTGTTACCCTGATCTGGCTCTATGGAATAAAATTCTTTTAAAGTAATTTTCTTCTGTTTTTTTAAAATTAAAGAATTAATTATTCTTTCATCATAACCGTTATTTTGTGCTATGGCTTTTATAATATCTACCTCTTTATTGAAATTTTCTTTGGATAAAGGAACTATAAGGAGACGATTAACCATTGCATGAAAACTGCTTAATTTTATGTGCCATGATGTTAGTGATTGTTTATGTATAACGGTATCTGTAAAAGTAGGTTTTCTATATATCTGAAAACTAAGATTATTTTGTGATCTAGTAATGGTAAGATCCAAAAAATTTAAACTTTTCATATTTTCTGTTTCAAGTGTAAATTGCACGCTACTATAAAAGGAATTAATATAATCTAAGAACATATGGAGCTGTCTATCTGTTCCCGTCCAGATACAAAATATATCATCAACATACCTTGCCCAATGAAAAACATATTTTATGTTGGGGTTATCAGATGTAAAAATGTTTTCTTCCAAAAATGTCATAAAGATTTCACTTAATAAAGGTGATAAAGGAGAGCCCATAGGTAAGCCATTAAATTGTTTATAGATTTTATTATTAAACTGAAAATAATTTTGTCCTATGCAAATATCTAAGGCCGAGAATAATTCTTTTTTCTGATCACTATTTAAGGTTAAAGTATTTTGTATATGTGAGGAACAGATAGACAACAGAACATCTACAGGTATAGACGGAAATAAATTCTTAACATCAAATGAAACTAATTTTGCATTCAGTGGTAAATGTACATTTTTTATATTATTAACTAATTGTAAAGTGTTTTTAATAGCATACTTTGCAGTTTCATATGTAACTGCACCTGCATATAAAGTCTGTAAAAAACTTAATGAATTATTGCCAAAATATATTAACTTTAACCCAAAGTATGCTATTAAAAACACTTTACAATTAGTTAATAATATAAAAAATGTACATTTACCACTGAATGCAAAATTAGTTTCATTTGATGTTAAGAATTTATTTCCGTCTATACCTGTAGATGTTCTGTTGTCTATCTGTTCCTCACATATACAAAATACTTTAACCTTAAATAGTGATCAGAAAAAAGAATTATTCTCGGCCTTAGATATTTGCATAGGACAAAATTATTTTCAGTTTAATAATAAAATCTATAAACAATTTAATGGCTTACCTATGGGCTCTCCTTTATCACCTTTATTAAGTGAAATCTTTATGACATTTTTGGAAGAAAACATTTTTACATCTGATAAC
The DNA here is from genome assembly GCA_034769895.1 of Magicicada septendecula. Lineage (NCBI taxonomy): Eukaryota > Metazoa > Arthropoda > Insecta > Hemiptera > Cicadidae > Magicicada > Magicicada septendecula. The sequence continues at coordinate 60,499,691 of CM068371.1, read as the reverse complement.
CCCAACATAAAATATGTTTTTCATTGGGCAAGGTATGTTGATGATATATTTTGTATCTGGACGGGAACAGATAGACAGCTCCATATGTTCTTAGATTATATTAATTTCTTTTATAGTAGCGTGCAATTTACACTTGAAACAGAAAATATGAAAAGTTTAAATTTTTTGGATCTTACCATTACTAGATCACAAAATAATCTTAGTTTTCAGATATATAGAAAACCTACTTTTACAGATACCGTTATACATAAACAATCACTAACATCATGGCACATAAAATTAAGCAGTTTTCATGCAATGGTTAATCGTCTCCTTATAGTTCCTTTATCCAAAGAAAATTTCAATAAAGAGGTAGATATTATAAAAGCCATAGCACAAAATAACGGTTATGATGAAAGAATAATTAATTCTTTAATTTTAAAAAAACAGAAGAAAATTACTTTAAAAGAATTTTATTCCATAGAGCCAGATCAGGGTAACAAAAAATTTCACTTAACAAATTACATTCCATGTATAACAGATAAGATTAATAATAGGTTAAAAAACCATGGTCTTAACATGGTATCAGTAAACAAACGTAATCTTTTTTCACTACTAGTCAATAATAAAGAAAAATCTAATACACTGGAGAAAAATGGAGTTTATGAAATACACTGTGCAGAATGCGATGCTATTTATATCGGACAATGTGGCCGTGCTCTGAAACATCGCATTTCTGAACATAAGAAGGCGATTTTAACCAATACATCTAATACAGGTTTTGCAGATCATTGCTTACAACACAATCACTTTATAGACACAAAAAACATAACACTACTCCACAACATACAAAAAGGTAGAAAAATGGATTTGTTAGAAATTTTAGAAATTAAAAAAGCAATAAAAAATAACAAAAATTTAACCAATGAACAGACTGAATTTTGTGTATCCCCTTTATTAAAATCTGTTATTTAGTTTAGTTTATTTTATATTGTTTTGAATGTTCATCATTATTTTAAATTTTGCATTCAGTTTATATTTAGTTCAGTTAATTTTATATTTTGCATTCATGATTGTATTTAGTTTTTAAAGACACCAGACCTTCCCTTGTCTCATGCACACACTCCCCACCCCTCGCCATCACAACACAGATGTTCCAGATACGCCCTAAACAGATGTTTACCACCTACACTACTCTAACATCCTGTGTTCAGTAATTTCATTCACTCGCTCTTTGACAATGGCTTAAGTTAGTCGAAACAGCTGTCAGAGTTAATTAAAAAATTTGTGAAACTTACCAAGTGTTTTTATATATTTTACAAAACCTTTGTATAATATTTTTCATTTAATACAGCAATAAAAAGGCAGGTAAGACACAGCCTGGCTGTTTGGCTGAAAATGATTTTAAATATAAATCTTAGAATATGGAAGTCATGTATGGTTCTCCATACCGATATTTTTATTATAGCGTAATATTGGGTAAATAACAACATATATGTTTTGTTCCTTAGACAGATCTATGTTTACTCGGTAAAGTCGAGATGATGTTTTTTTTTTTTCAAATAAGATTAATTGTGATACCTATAATTTGGTGGCAGGAGACAAGTCAATAATCAATAAAGCAATATTATTGAAAATTAATATTGAATTATAACGTGTTATAATTTATTGTAGTGGGTAGTTAATGAAAATTTCAGCACAACATACAGAAGAAATCGTCACAACTGAGGGGCAATAATGATACTTACTCTCTCTTCTGCATAAGGCTGAACAAATTACCTCCTTGACCCCAAATCACACACTCTCGATTTCTTTTAGATTGAGTAAAACAAGATAAACAAAATCCTTTATTTATACCTTTTAAAACGTCAGTTAGTATAATTCAAAAGTGACGCATACTGCGTGAGGCATATAATAACACTTTCGCAAGTGCACACCTCACATTATTCGGTACGTTAAAGAATTGGCGTGCAACTGTGGGGCGGAATTAACGAAGCTGGTAATTGCAATACACTCGTAAGTGGTGAATGCCTTACGAAAAAAAAGCAGGACGTTACAAATTGGCGAACCCAACATTTGGGGCTTGACTAAAGGTGTACGTTTCGCTAACACCCGCCTCTCGCAGAAACCGCACGTTACAATATATAAAAAATTATCCCCTCCCCCTTTAACTATAATTTTCATTTATAGAAAATTACCCCCACCCCGTTCAACTAGCCTCTTCATTTACAGATATTTCATCTACGTTTCTACAGTGGATTATTAAGATCTTCTTATCAGGATACTTTATTTATCAAAATTAAGTACTTCTACAACTCAGGCACATATGTAAAAAATTATTTGATTCTGTTTGAATTTACGGCAGTTATCGTTCGTCATGAAAAAATTTCTCTTGTTACAACATAAAATGTTGCAGGTGAACTACCCCTTTCCCTTAACCAATCTTCACCAAAATCAACAGGCCCTGAGTACTCTATAATTCAGGAAGGTGTGCAAAAAAGTATTTGTTTCTGTTTGAATTTATGGCAGTTATCGTTCGTCATAGAAAAAATTACCCTTGTTAAAACATAAAATGTTGCAGGTAAACTACCCCTTTCCCTTAACCGATCTTCACCAAAAACAATAAGTCTTGAGAACTCTACAATTCAGGGCTGTATGCGAAACATTATTTGATTCTGTTTGAATTTGCGGCTCTTATCGTTTGCCATAGAAAAATCTACACACTTTTTAAAAAATGACTTTTTTTCATGCTTTGAGGGTAGTACAATCAGAATCTGCAATTATCTCGAACACGATTTTTTTTTGCCATCACCATACTTCCATTTCCTTATGGAACATGGAAGTAAAAAAATTTTTACATATCAAAAATTTTAACCGCAAAGAACTTTTGCACATGTAAGAAATGGCTGTAATAATAAGTCTGCATATCGTGCAATCTAAGATGCTATGACTACAATTCATCACTGACATGGTGAGTGGACAGGATGACTCATTCTCACATCTGTAAGTTATTTTTGCTCAGTCGTCAGAAGTGCTTGGTTATGTTCACACACATCTTTCCACAGTATTAGTGTTTAACATTTGTATAATATTGTAACATCACAAAATGTTCCATAATAAAAATAAACACCAGAAGGGTGAATGATACTAGAATAAATATAAATGAGTAACCAGGAAGAATGTAACAGTAAAAATGTTAAACAAATAAAGAATGAATGGAAACAAGAAACCAGTGATAAATCCACTTTCTTTTTGAAATGACACTACAACACAAATAAACAGAATGACAAAGACGAAATGACAAGACAAGTTTCCCACATAAACTGTTAAGTGAGCGCAATAAAACCTTTGATGAATAAAAGCAAATGAAATAAGTAAGATAAGAAATTACATGAATAATGTTTGTATCATGTATTATAAATAGAAACAGCACATTAGCTAATCTATGCCAAAGTAATGATTTAAAAAGACGAAAATAAAGAACAATACTAGGATTAATAATCAACAGCGGCGTAGCCAAGGGGGGGCGTGCAGCCCCCCTTGGAATAATTGTAATAATAATAATAATAACAACAATAATAAAAAATATATAGTATAGTACGAAATATAGTGGACTGTATAGTATAATAGAAAGTTACTGCACGGTGTCTGATAAAGTGCGGAAAGCAAAATGTGCGTGTTCAAGTGAGAAGTGGGCATTGCGCATCAAGTGGGCTATCTGCGCTCCCCACCACAGAGTACGAAATAACTCTGTGCTGTACACCACACAGGTTATGGTCCCCACTCCGTGGTCCGTACTCTGTGGTCCCCACTCCACTCGCCGGAACCATTGCAGGCTGCCATACGTAGTGAGTGAGCAAAGTGAGCACGTAGAAAAGTGTTAAAAGTAAGTTTGTTAGGTCTAGTAAGTGAGCACGTGGAAAAGTGTTAAAAGTAAGTTTGTTAGGTCTAGTAAGTGAGCACGTGGAGAAGTGTTAAAAGTAATTTTATTAGGTAAGTGTAAGTTAAATTTAATAATTATGTATATAACAGAATAGACAACGCATTTTAACACAATTATCGCAAACCGCACCACGCATGTGTAGGCTTGGCTCGTCAATGTGAGACGTTTACACGATGTATACCCATTCGCCATTCAACAAACCTAAAAGATAAAATGCCCTTTTGACTCAAACGCTTTCAATAATACGCGCCGTGTAAACGAAAATACAAACGAGCGGCGCGTTTCCAGTTACGTTTCTTTGTTCTTAGAACCAAATAATAGCCTAGAGGGCAAATCACTGTGTTACAAAAAAACAAAAATTCATTTTTACTGGATAAAAATTTGGTGACTTACAGGCATTTTTAAGCTGAATTCAGATCTATGCTTTGATTTTTTCTATCAGGGATAGTTCTTGATTTTTTAATTTTAATTTTTACTTACTTTTTTTATATTATTAGAGGTTAGAATGATTATAATAAGTGTTACTATTTAATTTTAATAGTATCATGACAATTGTAACAGTGATTTTAACCTTTGACTAGCATATGAACGTAAGAAGAGAATGAAGGAAATGTTTTACAGCAATTTTGTTATCAATTCAAGAATACAATTAAAATGAGAAAACAATACAAGCAGTCAACACTTTTGTGTATTTTAAGAATTTATTGAACTTCAAAGGAATATAGCTTACAGTTTACAGTCCAACAATGGTTACCAAATCAATGTAGCCAACTTTACTAGTTATACATTACCTGTATGCTAGGGGCCTAAAGAGAAACTAAGACTGAATGTTTCTGTATCTATAAAACTATCCCTGATATGCTATTTTTGGCCTTAAATTTGAATTCAGGATACAAAAATACACAAAGTACACATATTTTCACTACAGAAAAAAATTTATTGTAACACAGTGATTATCAATGGCTTTTTACACTAAAATTTAATTGTTTGTGAAATTTCTTACTCCTTAGCGGAGAGAAGAAACATTAATATTAGTTGCCATGCCAGTATTCAATAATTTAAAAGATGAATTTGTTGTTTTCATTGCTAATCTAAACTGCAATTTAAAAGTAGCTAAATAAATTTTACATTCTCTCTTAAATTAAAAGGTTAAATAAAAAGTATTTCTTTAATTCTTTCATAATTATTTTTCAGTTTGCCCATAGTCATCATGATGAAAAGAAAAGACACAAATACGCTTTTTGACTACTTCCAAAAAAAGAACAAAATTTCTCCAACCAATGAAAATAATTCTTCAGAAGGTCATTCATCAATCACTAATAATGAAAATGTTGTCAATGAAACAACTGTTGAAAATGGTTCATCAGGGAGTGAAATTCAAAATCCAAGTGACACAAGTTTATATGATATTTCAAATTATGTTAATAATAAGTTAAATAATAATGAAAAACTTGATTTAATTGATAAATTATGGATACCAAATGACACTTATAAGTTTCCATCTACTACTTATAATAATCAAAAGCGTCGTTTTCAAAAAAACTGGATAAAAAATTATGCATGGTTAACGTATTCCGCTATTGATGGTTAACGTATTCAGCTTATTGCAAATTTTGTGTTTTCTTTGCAAAGGAAGAAGTCGGTTACAGACATTCCCAACAAATGGGAACTTTGGTAAAAAAACCTTACAAAGACTGGAAGCATGCTACAACTGAATTCAGTTACCATACTCAGTGCAAGTATCACATTGAAGCAATGAGTTGCATGGAATACTTGAAAAGGGAACATCGGGGAAAGCAATTACCTGTCAATTTTCAAATAGACCGTGAAAATTTAAAACAAATTGAAGCAAATAGAAAGAAACTCGTACCTATAATACAAACTGTTATTGCATGCGGAAGAAATGGTTGGCCGTTACGTGGACACCGTGATTCTGGAAGTTTTGACATTAATGAAGATGGAATTAAGGGAGAAGGAAATTTTAGAGCATTGATTCGTTTGCGAATTCAAGCTGGAGACGAAATATTAAAAAATCACTTACTAACTTGCAATAAGAACGCAATATATATAAGCCCAGACATACAAAACCAAATCATAAATTGTTGTAACAAAATAATAATAAAAAAGCTTGTATCTCAGATACATGAAGCACAGTCTTTTACAGTTTTAGCGGATGAAACTGCAGATATTAGTTGTATTGAACAGTATTCCATATGTGTAAGATATTTTAATGAAAATACAAAAAAAATTTGTGAGCACTTTCTTCAGTTTGTCCCTCCTACTTCTACAAATGGAAAAGATTTAGCAGCAACGCTGTTATCTTCATTAGAAAAATTTGGGATTGATTTAAAATATCTTAGAGGTCAGCTACAATGGTGCTCCAGTGAATACTGGCGAACATGAGGGTGTTCAAAAATACGTCAGACAAAAATATCCGACAGCAGTTTTTGTTCATTGTGTTGGTCACTCATTAAATTTAGTTCTATCCCATGCTTCAAAAATTCGGGAAATAAACAACTGTCTTGGAATAGTAGAAAAGATTTATTCATTTTTTTGAATCACCAAAAAGGAATTCCGTACTCTAATAACATTGAGGAATACGCCGAATCAAACCGACAAAAATTGAAACAAATGTGCCCTATGCGCTGGGTTGAAAGACATGATTCTGTTATCATTATGGTGCAATTGTTGCAGCCCGTGCTGTATGCATTGGAAGAAATAAGTTCCTGGAAGGATAAATCAAAATCCTCATTGGCAGATTTATTACACACCGGAATTCAGAAATCAACTTTCTTAATTTCATTATTTGTAATAGAAAAAATATTTAGCTTCACATTACCATTATGTAAATACATGCAAAGTGAGAATATTGATTTATGTGCTGTAATATTGAACACGTTGCAAAAGTTGAATCAATTTTTGGAAACATTCGCTTAAACTCTGAAGACAAATTTAAAATTATTTATGATAAAGCAGAAAAGTTTATTAGTAATTTATTTAATAACCATATCACCACACCAAGAATAGCAGGAAAACAAACATATAGAAGCAATATAGATTCAAACTCTCCGGAAATGTTTTACAGAACTACAATTTTTATTCCTTTTTTGGAACATGTAATTTTTCAATTAAAATCCAGATTTTTAAATCATCGTAAAATATTAGAATCATTTCAATGTTTGATTCCAACTGGAAAATTTCCTACAACAGAAAACAACGAAAGTTTTAAATCCTTGATAAGTTTTTATAAAAACGATATGAACGTTCCAAACGATGAAGTGAGTATTTATTGTGGTTTGCAAAATATTGTGATTCATCAAATAAACCTTCAAATTCTATGCAATCTATTATTGATTGTAATAAGAATCTGTTTCCAAATATTTTTAATTTATTAAAAATATTTGTTACTTTGCCAGTAGCTACAATCACTCCTGAGAGATCGTTTTCAACTTTAAAAAGGCTTAAAAATTATTTGAGAAATACGGTAGCGGAAGATCGACTAATGGTTTAGCTAGTCTAAACATTCATTGGGAAATAAAAGTACAAGAAGAAGTTATAGAAGAAATGAAAACACAGCCTCGACGATTAGCATTATGAATGTTGCAATATTCTGTAAGTTCAAAATATTAAAATACATCTTATAAATCTAATTAATCTGTTTATGTATACTTTATTTAATGTCACTTAAAAATTCTCAGATGGTCTTTATGAAAGGTTTTGGCATCAGTCAGTTCTAGGTTAATCGTTAGAAACTGAAAACTCAATGCGGCATCAGTAACCCCGCAATGATCCCCTTTTGCATAACAGTCTCCCACATAAATAAATGCATCTCACAGAAAGGTTACATAAAAAACTGACCATTGGACAGAAAAAGTTTCACCAGTCCATTTACTACCTCCCACACTTGATTCTACTATGGCTGGAATGTCTCAGAGGTGTGTTAATTGCCGATATGGTGCAGAGACCAATACGGACCTCCACCAAGACCCAAACTAGTTGCATTTGTCTCTAATCCAGGGAGCATCTGGAGCCTTACCTTGCACACTAGCCAAGAGAAAAGTTTTTAAGTGGTTATCCTTCCTCCACTATTTGTTATGTATATAAATATAATTTAATAATAATAGAATCTTCTGTACATAGATAACAAATGGGTCTGTCACTGAGAGTCTGCCAGAACGAATCCCTTTGGGGTGCCCCCCCCACTGCACGATTATTCAACTTGCCGTGTACGGCTGCCCCTACTTAGCCCCCCCCCTAGAGAAAATCCTGGATACGCCTCTGATAATCAACTATAAAAGATAATAAGAAAACCAATAATATGTGTTATAATAGATTAAAGATAACCATCAATATAAACACTGAATGTATTCAGGTAACATTATAAGTAGATAAAATATGTAAAGAAATATCATAATAGTCAAGGAACAAAACATTGTAAAGGAATGATAACAAACCCAGAATGACCTAATTAAGTCATGAAAATAAGAATCAGGTAGAGACCCTACTAAGCATAGGGAAGTAAAATAATGATAATGACAAAAAGAATGTAAAGCACCACTACTTGAGTGATGTTATAAGAATAAGAGATAAGAAAGACAGGTGGAAGTAAAAATAATTAAATATGGAAGTTTATGATAAAAGATCAACAAATATATACTAATAATTAATATTGTTCAGCTGGATACAGCATTTACATGTAATAAGGTGTTCTTTTTAATCAAATAATCATGTTCAAATTAGAAATTAAAAATAATTAAACAAATATTAAGAAAAGTTATTAGTCGGATCTGCAACATTTAGCAGACGACGAATGTAAACAATGCATTGGTTAGTTTAGAATAAAGAAATGTTAATGAAAACTATGACCAAACTGGCATCAAGCCATGTCAAAATAAAGACAAATAAACAAGCTTTACAATGATAGTAATAGAACCTGAATTGTAATTGTAATAACTGAGATATAAATGTTAGCATCATAAATTTGGTGAATTTCGAATAAGTACAATGAAATAATAACAATAGCGACAATGAAGCTCCGACTACAAATATGTAATACCTATACATAGAATTACATCACCATGACATCATTTTCAACCAATCAAGGACTACTTTAGAAACCCGCCGACACTGCCTAGCGGACTTACTAATCCAGGCCGATTTATCATCCAGAATTCAATAATCAACGAGAAGGAAGAAGTATAATTAAATATCAGTGCATCGATAACAGTAGTGATACTTTTACTAGAAGTGGGTGTTAAAGAACGAGGTTAAGTATCATACATAACCAATGAAATAAGCAGTCAAGAAGAAAATAAAATCATTCATGTGCGAAATAAAGTGAAGTGTTACCACGATCAGTGTATCAGATCGTGAGGTGTGTTAATAAATAATCATTGAGATTAATAACCAGGGAGTACGGTGCATATATTTAATTGTTTACGAGTAAGCTATTAGCAGTATAATATAATACACCTGTATACTGACGCAAGAAAGAATAATACAGTAAGTACTGAACACTGTATTAAATTTATTTAAAGAAATTATAATATTCCGACATAAGATTTCAGGTATTAACGTTATCATAGCTAACCTAAGATTGGTACAAATTGAACTAACTTTTCGTTTACTAATTTCAATAACTAAAGGTGTCTAACCTAATAATCTCATATTTCGTAACAGCATTGTAAAGTAAGGCAGTGGCGTTCTATTCTGTAAATTAAAAGAAGTCACCCTTGAGATAGTTAATAATTATAAATAATCAAACGATTAAGCCTAGAGTCTTCACTGCAAACAGACTGAGTTAGAAAAAAGTTAAAAGCCGGATGATTTGTAATCCGTTTGTTACATTAAACTGAATGTATCTAATTGAATCAATTATAGAGTGAGCAATAAACAAATGAATTGTAAAATAACAACTATTGTCAACAATTATTTAAATAAATAATTAATCTTTATTATTAGTTCATGAGTTGCAATTTCAAAGTAAACAAACAGTTAAGTTGGCTACAATTCAAACAAGTGAACCGCCAACAGTTAGAGTCAATTGAACAGAAAAAAGGGAACTTAACTCCTGAGAATCTCGAATAAATACAAGGAATAATAACACAAACGACACCGACGATCAAAATACAAATATGTAATGCCTATAAATAGAATTATGTCATCATGACATAATTTCAGACCAATCACGGACGACTTTAGAAACACTCCTAGAGCGCCAAGCAGCTTTCTGAAAAATGTATATAAACGATTGTCATTGTAAACAGAGAAGCATTTTGTCTAAATTCACTCAACCAGCAACAACAAATCCAGGCCAACTAATCATCCAAAATTTAATAATCAACGAGAAGGAAGAAGTATAATTCAATCAGTGCATCGACAATAGTAGTGAAACTTTTACAAGAAGTGCGTGTGAACGAACGAGGTTAAGTATCAAACATAACCTAAGCAGTAGCTTATTCAAGAAGAAAATAAACCCGTTCATGTGCGAAATTCAGTGAAGTGTAAACACGATCATTGAATCAGATCGTGAGAAGTGTTAATAAATTAATCATTGCGATTAATAACCAGGGAGTACAGTGCTAATACTTACTTTGTTTACATTTTAGCCAATAACAATATAGAATAATACACATGTGTATTATTGCAAGAAACAATAATACTATAAGTAACCAACACTGTTTTAATGTTATTTAGAGGAATTAACATATTCCGACATAAGATTTCATGTGTTAACGTTCTTATAACTAACCTAAAATTTATTCAGAACAAACGAACTTTTCGTTTGTTAACTTTCAATAACTAAAGGTGTCTAACCTAACAATATGATATATCATAATAGCATTGTAAAATAAGGCTGTGGCGTTCTATTCTGTAACTTAAAAGAAGTCACCCTTGAGACAAATAACAATTATAAATAATCTATCGATTATAACTAGAGTTTTCATGGTAACTGAACTGAGCTAGATAAAAGTAAAAAACCGGATGATCTGTGATCCGTTTGTTATTTTCAAATGAATGTATTTAATTGAATTTATTATAGAACGAGTAATAAATAACTGAATTGTAAAGTAACAACAATTGTCAACAATTATTTCAACAAATAATTAATCAGTATTACTAATTATTGAGTTGCATTTTTATAGTAAACAAATAAACAGAAATTTAATGCATGATCTTGATTTAACCATTTAAACAATTATTGATTTATAAAATATCAGAATTAATTATTAATTTATTCAGAAGAATCTTTTTATGGACATTTCTCTCAAAAGCCCATATGGCGCCCAAATAAAATTTAAAAGTGTTTACAAAAAGCTTTCACAGCATTAATATACTGTTTGATCAAAAGCTTGACAGTTTATTAACCACCTGTGACCAACTGAATGCCTAGTACATCACAGGTACGTGAAGGTTTAATTTATATAAAATAACTTTGTCAAGACTATACACTGACACACACGGACGACACTATTCAACAGGAGAGTGAACTAACGTTAAGAGATCTACGCAACTGTTTACATTCAACAACGGATCTACAACCAAATACTTACTCAAATATAAATAAACAAAAACATCAAAATCGAATTAAACAATTAATTAAAATAAAATTTATAAATCTTTTGTTATAAATCGACGCCAGCAAAGTGTGGCAATTAAAACAATAGTAACAGGACGTTATTAAATATTATAGTATGTATAAAAAATATATAAATATTTTTCTCCTCTGGAAAATTGTTTGCCCCTCCTGGAAAACATTTTGACCTCACTGATGGCTAGTTTATATGTGTACTATGTTATCGACAACAAAGAAGTAGTTTGTTATTAAAATTCCTTCCTGGGCTGCTTGGCTACGGTCCAATGTTTTCTGCAAAACCAGACATTTCAGCAGTGTCATCGACTGCCATCATCAGTGAAAATCGAGTGTGCTAATGTGAGGTGGTATACGTTGTAACATTACATAATCAGTGATCAATACTGATAAGAAATAAAGGAGTATTTGTATAATAATAATTAATAAAGTCAGTAGTTACCCATTCCAAAAGTCAGAAATGAGGGATTAAGTATCATGCTATGAAACATTTGTACCATAAAACACTTTAGCAATTAAAAAACAATGTACTAAGTGTTACCATAAAAGTGCGGTGTGTACAAAGTGCAACATAGTATGATATGTGTAAATGATAAAAAATGAAAAAAGACATCAATCACAAATAGTGAAGATGCTGGACTATAGTAATAAACTATAATCTTAGTAATAAGTTGTTGTAGTTTTGTTTTGTTAGGCCACAAAGGCAATATCAATGTAATTAAAATATTATTTTTATTTATGTTTTAAGGATCCAGGGTTATATAAGAAATTAATAATTGCTAATTAAAATAAAGTAAAGAGGTGGAGGTAAAATAAAATAGTGCCTAGAGGAATAATACATTTACAGAAGTATAAGTCAGAAATAAACCAAGTTAAAAACCACTAAATTATAAAATACAAGTATCTAAGTTTATGTAAAGATGTGAAGAAAAACATAGTATAAATTAAATATAATTATAGTTAAACATTATAAAGGAGTATTTTTCCTAAAAGGAGGGAAGAAATAATAATAATTAATACTAGCCTATTTACTAAAACTGTACCTAGGTTAGCCAATAAAAACTCATCAATTTCTTGGTTACTAGGAGTAACATAATCAACAAGAATTGTTAATTGTTAAATTGGATTTCAAGTGAGTAGCTGACCAAAAATAATGTCCAGCAAATTTTAAAAATTTAATAACTACAATTCGGAAAAAACACCATTCTAAATTAATGAAACGATTCAGCACAAGCCACTACATCTGAGATATCTGTTGAACCACAATAATTGATGCCCGAAAATCGAAGAACATAGAAAATTAATCCAACCCAGATTGCTTGAAAAGATTTGAACTGTCATTTCTTGGGTGAGATCGCCTACCTTAATAAACTAAAAAATTACACATCACCAACAAGTAACGAACACTAGAAACAGTACAACATCTTCCAATTTATAAGAAAAACTTAGTGTGAACATTATAAACTTTATTTTATTTAACCAAAAATAGACAAAACGTGGGTTCATTAGGAACTCTACTGCCGCCATCTTTATTTTTTCGCTTTCTGTATGAATACGTAACCTGCGCTCTGGCGTTTAAAAAACGAACTTGTTGAATCAGACTTTAAGAAAACAAATATTAATTATTGTAAAGTATGATACTATTAACTAAGCATTTCTGACTTTCTTATAGTTCAAAGAATCCCAAAATAACCCTGAGATACATAATTTATTTATTTTGATAGTAACTGTAATTGAATACATCTGTTGTGTTATATGAAAAAACTTATATCGAAAAATGTTGTGATTTCGAAAATAATCGATTTGTAAACTGATGATTTGGAGTTAATAATTTCCAGAAAAATAAACCAAATTCAATCAATAAATACCTTTCTTTTAGGTAATTGACTATGTATTATTTCTTGTAGATAGCAGCTTTGTTACAGGAAACAGGTGAATAGCAAATTGAGAGTAAGAAAGTTAGCTCCGACATCAGAATGTATGAAATACGCCGGACAACATAACCTTTCAATGGCTCTCTCTCCTATGGCGCTACAGCCCAAGTCGGGCCCTGGCCTCCACCAATCTCCGCCTCCAATCCACTCTATCCACTGCAACCCTCCTCCAGTTTCTTATCCCCATGTCTCTCGCGTCCTCTGCAACGCCATCTTCCCACCTCTTCCTTGGTCTACCTCTAGGTCTCGTTCCCTCCCATGTACCCAGCAAAGCCCTCTTAGGGTTCCTGCCACCCTCCATTCTCATAACATTTGGCTAGCAAATTGAAAACAGCTGATGCAACGCGCGGAAAAAATCAAACGAACAAATCGTACTCAAAGAGAGGAATTCTCTATCTCTCTCTCTCTCTCTCTCTCTCTCTCTCTCTCCTACCCATTTACAAACAACGGGACAGTAATACCTGTAAGAAGATATAATACATAATAAAGAATACCGCGGTTTATTTGTCAATACTAAAGAATCTTACACACCCAATTAAAAATAAATAACACTACCAGAGTATCAAAAAGACGTAACAAATCAAATCTAGAAGACGTAAACCCGAGTAAAATTTGTACACATTAAAACGTTAGTGACCACAGTACTGTGTTTTAAGGCTGACAAAAGAAGTAATTTCTATGGAAATATTTCATTTAGAAAATTATTTTAAATATAAACCTTTGGACATGGAAGTCATATATGGTTCTCCATACTGATTTTCTCCTGTACTGTAATTTGTTATCTATAATAGAGCTATGCTCGACTTTGCTACTCATGTGTTCGGAACGAGTTTTCTTGTAACTTTTTCATCTCTTTTTAAATATTCTGTAACTGGCCAAATATGGTTGAAGTAATTATTGGACTCAACTTTTTTAATTTAAATAAAAATGTGTAACACCGTATTTGAAAAGTAATGAGAGATATTATACTTGCAGTGAGAATATATTAATTATGATTCTTCTACAACTGTTCTAATTACTCAATATAAAATGAAAGAAAAAAGAGAAGCAGGGGAGAAAACAAGAAAACTACAGAAGTTTATTTTATATTTGCTTTTTAGAGTAAAATCCAATCAATAACGACAACAAAATACCAACAATGCTCACCATGATGATGACACTGATATGGTCCATTGTGAGGTTCGTGTGTATCATAGTCATAGTGAAACTATATAAATTATGTCAAATTATAAAATATTCGAGTCCCTGTTCCCAGGCGTCAGTGAAACTATATATTTTACTTCATTTATTATTAATAAACTCTTACCTTTGGGTTCCTCTCCAAGGTGTTACAGATGAACACAGCTGCAGAAAGGATTATTTGAGATGAATGGTACAAATATAAATATGCAGTTTATGTTAAAACAAATGCTTCTGGTTTATTAAACACATTAATTACTTCGTTTTACTTTGATAGCAATAAAATACTAGTATATTATGTTGTATTAGTAATACAACGAATCAGTAACGAATAACCTAAAATCAAACAGATTAACAAAGGAAATCTTTCTTACTTCTAACCTACTACAAATTATTTATTTTTTGTATGAACCAATACGTATTTATATCTTTTCCCCTTACTATTTTCTTTTATAAAAACCCCTTTCCCTTAGAGATCTCATTTTAACGGTACATTTTTTATTAAAAATAATAGAAATTGATATGAAATTGTAAATTTGTTTTGGCCATTTAATTATGTGCTTTCACTTTTACTTAACTGCCCATGGTCCAATTCGTAGCACTGCCTGTTGAGACGCTTTCTTGATTCGCACACACTCCCGCATGTGTTAATATTGAGTTCACTGTGTTTTAATTCAATTTTTACTGATTTAATTTAATATTACCACATGTGTTAATATTGAGTCGGCCGACGTAACTTTGCTCGAGCACTTAGATGGTTAAATTTTCTGGCCACACTATATTTTTTGCACTTTAATAGTTACGCATGATAGGCCTACTTTAATTTCGGCCTATCTTACACTCCCGAGGCCACCGTTTTTAATTAATGAACTGTATGCTGCTTCCTGCTACTATCTGATGCTAATACTAGAGAGACACACTGCTTACTGTGATTCACAAAGACTGCTGCTGGCAAGGTATTGCGTAACACGTCTGAGCTGGGCAGTCCAGACATCAACAATTTATGATAACAGTGTATGTTGCTGGTTACAAGGGGCACCTCACAGGTGAATACTGACAATTAAAAATTTACTGATTTAACTTGAAACTATGGTAGCACACAATTCTGTACCGTTACAATACCCCCCCAATGAGAGGTTTTAGGCCGAAGCCTAAAAACTCTCATTGCCTAAAACCTAAGAGGATCAGTGAGGATATGGCGCTGCAACCCCCCTGAACTCTACTAAAATCATGGGTACTTACCCCCCTAGTCTGGCGACTGTGGCCGCACCCGTCCGACCCTACTGGACTTCTCTGTTCGAGATCCCAACACCATAAAATCAGACAGGCGCCTGCCACAGTAACGCCTGACTCTACAACATTCAATTAAAAAATTAACAAACAGGCCTTCCATTGTACCATATCCACAACTGATTCGTTTCCTCTTAGCCGTACTGGTTCATTATCAGCAAAGTACTGGTTCATGTTTATTACAAAATATAACATGCATCTGACTACATTGTAATATAACTTCTAAATTGTCCATCGGTTACATTGATTAATTCAAATTTAATCATCAAGCCCATATGCATACACTATCACAATGACTCATCTTCAACAAGTTACATTGGTTTCACTCAACAATATAGCTTAACCCTAGAAGATACAACGTTAACAGAACAATATAAGTTTACAGTCCACCTTTCCAATTAATTTAATTACCAAATTAATTCAATTTAATTTCTCAAAACTCTAAGTTACGGTAATTACCTCATTATTATATTATCTGCAAAAGGTTTACTTCATTTCTTTTGTTTCATAATAAGATTTTGCTCATGGCACTGATTCATCCAAACACAACATTCTTGTTGTTGTCAACTGCAGCATGACTGTAAACATCGGTCACACAACATACAACACACCTGTTTACATTAACAGTGGTATGCCAGACTGGTGTTATAAACACTGACTCAGTCTCAACATTCTGATTACAACACTACTGACACATGTACTTCCTTCAATTTTCAATTTCTATACCTTTTAGTGTTGCCATATTAATCAACTACTATTTTTGTACCAATTCATACCAAAATTAATTTGACTTTATTAATAAAATTCACATTTTTAAATTAGCTTCATTTTAACTCCAATCAAAACAGTTTGACTTTAATTAATTTTTTAAAACACTTTTAATATAAACACACAATGCAAAATAAAATTCATTATTACCTCTTGATCATTATTTTAGTAAAATAAAATATTATTATTATTATACCATACTACAAACATTGTTACATAAACTATAATCTAGATTCCACCAATATACTCTGACACAATACATTTAACACCAATACATATTTATTTACAAATTTTCGTCAGAATTTTATTATTTACCACACTTTCTAAATTAACCAGGTCATTCTACCTATTATACTCAAATAATTAAATGTTCATTCAATATTTCTCAACCCCCATCGTCAAAAATTAATCTTATCTTCACATAACACATTTCAATTTTATTTATACACATCATATGGCTATCATTTGTGTAATAACCATAACATTTTGTTTTTTCCATTGTACCACAATAATAATACATAGGGTTACCCCCCATTATTACCTTATCATAAATCATGTCTACATTAGTATTATTTGTCAAGTCTCCGTCAGTATTTATTGTTACAATTACATCCTTGAATTTTTTATCACTATAGACGTCAGCTGTTACTAATACGCTGACCCTCACTACAGGCAAGTGTATATTATTATCATCAATATAATCATTGTTTATTAAGCAAGGTAAGTCTCTATTATTTTTAATATAATCATTTCTTTCCATATTTATTTCCACTACTAAACCTTCATAATCTCTACTTAATCTGAACAACTCAATCACTCTCTCTCTTTCTTTATTATCACTTTCATACCACACCATTTCATATTCTCACTCCACACAGAGGGCAACACCACTTTATTATTTAAACACCATCTGGCCCTACCAGATAAACAAAACAATTTATTTGACATTTTGAAGACCTTTTGTCTTCTACAAAAACTATCGAGGAACTCTTGTCCTCCAACAACACTGGTGAAGTTTCTTCACCTATACCACAAGAAAAATTTGCCCTCTGTTCATACTCTACATTTAAACTATCTCTCCATTCTTTCTCCAACTCATCAGTACTTATTACTACTTCATTACTAACGTCAACTAACTTTCTACTCTCATTATCACTACAACTATTACTCAACATATCACCATTTCTTTTATTCAACAATATTTCACTCTTGTTTACGTCATCATGACTAACATTATTACTCACTTTGTTTTCAATATTTCTCCCAAGCTTATCTAACTGTTGTGTTACTGTAATATTTATTTTATTCAGTTTATCATCAATACTATTCTTTTGTTCGTTCAATTTTCTATCAAAGTCATTGCTTAATTTGTCAAATTTTACATTAATTTCGTTTTTTTGTTCATCAAACTTTACACTCTGTTTTTCTATCATTGCTTGTATCATTTTAAACATTTCATAGCTATTGTCAGATTTTTTACCTTGGACCGGTATCGACTGACTTTCTGTTTTATTGTCAGTGAAGCTGACTTCATCATTACTTTTATTTTCCCTACTCAATTTTGGGGTTAACTGAATCCCAGAGTCATTTACAATAGCTGGCTCATTTAATTCTCTATTTTGTACTAAGATTTGAGTCGAATGGACCTCCAACCCACTCATGACCGTTGATTTGGTCAAACTATTATTTTCCATTTTTGTTTTATATTATTTTTTACATGTACAATATGCTTAGTTTTGCTTTACCCCTTTTTCATCACAGTCTACAATTTACAACATCGCCCCCACTCCCAAATAACCTGTTCTGCAGCTTAATTAGGTCTGATCTGTGTGATTTAAAATAAATCACACAAATCGTCCAACTGTTCCGGGCGCCAGTGAAACTATATAAATTCTTTGCAATTATTAATAAAATACTCGGGCGTCAGTGAAACTATATATTTTATATGCAATTAATAAAAACTTCGAGTCCCTAGTTCGAGGCCAGTGAAACAATATAAATTATGTCAAATTATAAAATATTCGAGTCCCTGTTCCCGGGCGTCAGTGAAACTATATATTTTACTTCATTTATTATTAATAAACTCTTACCTTTGGGTTCCTCTGCAAGGTTTTACAGACGAACACAGCTGCAGAAAGGATTATTTGAGATGAACGGTACAAATATAAATACGCAGTTTATGTTAAAACAAATGCTTCTGGTTTATTAAACACATTAATTACTTCGTCTTACTTTGATAGCAATAAAATACTAGTACATTATGTTGTATTAGTAATACAACGAATCAGTAACGAATAACCTAAAATCAAACAGATTAACAAAGGAAATCTTTCTTACTTCTAACCTATTACAAATTATTTATTTTTTGTATGAACCAATACGTATTTATATCTTTTCCCCTTACTATTTTCTTTTATAAAAACCCCTTTCCCTTAGAGATCTCATTTTAACGGTACATTTTTTATTAAAAATAATAGAAATTGATATGAAATTGTAAATTTGTTTTGGCCATTTAATTATGTGCTTTCACTTTTACTTAACTGCCCATGGTCCAATTCGTAGCACTGCCTGTTGAGACGCTTTCTTGATTCGCACACACTCCCGCATGTGTTAATATTGAGTTCACTGTGTTTTAATTCAATTTTCACTGATTTAATTTAATATTACCACATGTGTTAACATTGAGTCGGCCGACGTAACTTTGCTCGAGCACTTAGATGGTTAAATTTTCTGGCCACGCTATATTGTTTGCACTTTAATAGTTACGCATGATAGGGCTACTTTAATTTCGGCCTATCTTACACTCCCGAGGCCACCGTTTTTAATTAATGAACTGTATTCTGCTTCCTGCTACTATCTGATGCTAATACTAGAGAGACACACTGCTTACTGTGATTCACAAAGACTGCTGCTGGCAAGGTATTGCGTAACATGTCTGAGCTGGGCAGTCCAGACATCAACAATTTATGATAACAGTGTATGTTGCTGGTTACAAGGGGCACCTCACAGGTGAATATTGACAATTAAAAATTTACTGATTTAACTTGAAACTATGGTAGCACACAATTCTGTACGGTGTAACATGACATAAGGTAGTGAAGATCCAATTGTATTTAATTATAAAATAAAAAGCTGAAGATAAGAGTAAGAGGCAAAAACTTATAAACTTAAAGATCAATAACCCAGTAACCCAATAAATGACAAATGACTATTAAACTGACAATGACCTGACACAGTAGATCGGATAAAAACCAAAGGAACCAAGAGACAATGAAGAAGCAGCCGAGACCTAAGTGCAATCAAATAATCCCAAATAATGACCAGTATATTGTAAATTAAATGATGAACTGATATTCGTAGTATATGAGATGTAACTAGGATAATAAGATTAATGGAAGGTAATAATATCACATATATCTTGTTGATAAAAGAATGTACTTATATAATATAAGGTAGGGAGTTAGAAACTAACCATACCCCAAACTAATAGTAATGATAATAGCCAAAGACAATAAACAATGTTTTGAGCCAAACAAAAGCAATATTTAAGTAATAACTAAAAGTGATCAGAGTGATTTGGAAGTAAATTAGTTATTCATGACCATAATCATACAGTGATATAAAATAATCAGACAAATCGTGTGAATAAACAAGTGAGTAAGTTAAAAATGTGTGTAAAATTAAATTAGTGGTGAAGTGCTAGGTATAGCATATAATGGAACAAAGTGCGAATGATAATAATTAAAGAAACCTTCTAATGAAAGGAAAAGTGCAGTGGGGGTGTAGAATAAAATATTATATAAGCAAACTATAATAAACAGATAAAACAATTTTTGATAAACTGTACATTAGTAAGAGATTAAACTAATTGTGATATTATAAATTTAGGTAATAGGATGTCAGAATTATATAATAAGGTAAGAATTAAGTTATCAGAATGAGTAGTAAAATAAGAAGGATAGACACTGTATTTAAGTGAAGGGATTAGTAGATAAAACATTTCGAGTAAGGCACAGTTTAACAGTAGTATTGTAAGAGTTTTATTATTGTTCAAAAACCATAGAATGTAGTAAATTATAGGATAAGCAAGATAACAGTAGAGGAAAGAAAAGGTAGTTAAAAGTTATTTCAGGCTAGAACCTGACAAGGAATCTTTCATAATAAGAATTAGAGTTAGGAATACTGATGTTTATTGTTTGTTTTGTTTATAAAATTGTATTAGGATTACCAGATATGTTATTAAGAAATGTTAGGTGGGAGTAGAATAAAATCTAGGCTCTAGGCCAAACTGTTGAATATAAATTTAGTAATTTTGAGAACAAATAATAATCCAAAGTTAAGGCAGAATATGCCAAATGGTTAAACCGATTAAGTGAGTATTCCTAGTACCAAAATATATGAATAACAACTAAT
The DNA here is from genome assembly GCA_034769895.1 of Magicicada septendecula. Classification (NCBI taxonomy): domain Eukaryota; kingdom Metazoa; phylum Arthropoda; class Insecta; order Hemiptera; family Cicadidae; genus Magicicada; species Magicicada septendecula. Next base: position 60,478,594 of record CM068371.1, on the reverse strand, counting down.
TTTGAATAAAATATATGTAAAATATAAATATGGAAAATAGTAAAAATGTAATTAGCTATTCAAAAGTGGGCATGAGGGATATCAAAATGATCATCATGAAAAATTAGGAAGAATGGTACTCATGTAATAACTCTAGCTATAAGTATAAGATAGAAATCTTCAGTTGAAGATATTTTGGTAAAATTAGACTAAAAAAGACGTTAAATCATAACAATGACTTAAGTTAATAACCAATGAAAATTAGCATAATTTATTAGGTAACCATAGCAACAAGAATTTTATTGCCAAAAAACCATTAGATTTTCAGTAATGTATTATTGACCAACGCTGAGAGTGGATCGAGGAGCTCTCATATTAAACTTTTATTATTAAAGTAAATTTGAACCTAATTTAAACCAGATGAAGATAACAACAATAGTCCAGGGAATCCTGAACAAAATTTCGTTTAATAAAAAATTAATTAACAAACCATAATTATCTGAAGAAGACGGAACGACGCAGTGAAGAAGAGAGACGATAACGGACACCAAATGAGGATCATTGGAACATCTTAATAGAAGAAGACGGATGACAACCGAAGGAATACGAGGCCTGAGTCAGCGAGGAAAACCATCGAGACGAGAGGAATAAACTTCTGGAAAATATTAGACGACGACATCCCAGGAGTTATCCATAGAAGAAGACGACCTCAGGATCTTCAGCAGGAAAACCGATGAGTATAAACATTATCCCATAATCAAATTCACAATTTTTTGGTCTGAATTAATAAATAACTATTTCACTTCACTGATCACTATTCCGAGTCAAAAACAAATGCTTTGTTAAATTCATTATTTAAACTTTAATCGATTAGCAATTATTAAAAGTAAAATATAATAAATAATTGACGAACCTTTTGATAACTAAATTTGACCAACGAAACCTAACCCAAAATTTCTTTACAAGTTTTCATTGGTAATTACTTAATTGAATATAATAAGATATTAATTTGTTTATGTAACTAGGATTAAGAATTGTTATAACTTTGTGTGTGTTAGCCGTAAGTATATATTTCTGTAGCCGAAAGGACTTTAACACCCTGAGAAAAATCATATATAACTGTAAATTAATGTCAAAGTAGACTTGTATACAAACACTGAACTGAGCAAGTACCAACCGAACAAGTGTAATAGCCGGTGCAGAAAACGAATTTGATGTATCATAAAGCAATTGAAATATTCTAAAAGGTTAATAAATGTTCTCAATCTGCAATTCTGTATGTTTGATTCAGTTAATTTATAATAACAACTAAGAATTATTGAAGTGAAAGCGTTAAAGCAAGACGCTAGCCGAGTCAACACTGCAGAAAGCCGTGCGCCAATCAGGTGGCGAGGCGGCAACATTTGAATGCAGCAGAGCGAAATACGGTTTACCCGTAAACGATAAGAGAAGTTACATTTTGACACAATTAACACTGAATAACATTAAAACTTTAATTTTTACAAACCCACATAAACACTTTGTAATAAAGTGGCGCGCCAACTAGTAGGGCTAGAATAGTTAAGGAAACATATCTTTAAACTTTACAGATTCTAGCGGCGACTATAGAAATGGAACCGGCAAAACATGAGAAGGAGGCGGAAAAGGAAACAAAGAGATCGGAAAGGGAGATAGAAGAAAAACGAGTCAGCTATGCAGAATGGATGACAGCACTATTTAAAAAGTTTAGCAGAGAGATGGAGTACATCGAAAGGAACACCACTGACCATGAACGAGCACAAATGAGTCGTGCGGATGTAACGGAACCACCATACGACCAAATGACATTGGAAGAAATTTATGATGAAGTGTGGAAGCTGGAAAACGATCCAAACGAAAAAGGCGATAACAAGGTGGAAAGAATGACTAAGGAAGATTGGGAGAGATGGTACAGTAATGTAGAACAAATGAGAAACAAAAGAACGGGAGTATAAGCACAGGTAACAGAGGAATATACACCGGAGGAATATGACCAATGGAGACAATCTATAAGACAACCGGAACAACAAATACAAACAGAAAACACAGAGCTAAGAGAATGGATAAGGGTTATGTTCGAGCTATCCAGAGAAGATATGTGTAATTGGAGGAAGAAACATAATCAAAAAAAAGGGTTCAGCGAACCACCAAATAATAAAAACTTGGAACAATCAAAGGTTCAGTTAGAAACAGAAATAGTCAAGGACGGGGAAATGAAGCAACCGAAGAAAATGCCAGAACCCACACCGCAGGAGGAGACCAGAGAAGACCCGAACTTAATGCGATTATGGGAATTAATTAAAGAAGAAATGATGGAAATTATGGATAAGGGTTTCAGAAGGATAGAGGAAACCATGGATAGGGGTTTCAAGAAATGGAATGAAACACCAGACAGGGATTCCAAAAGTGTTGAGGAACCGGTAATTACGAAAACAGAAGATAGTAAGAAGGAAACAGAATTAAAAGAAGACAAAAGCATACTATTACCTGAGAATAAAGATAACCGTACTAAGGAGAAGAATGAATACTTGGAAGTGAAGACCAAGGAATTAAGAAAAATATATAGAAAGAAAATAATAAATACCAGAGAAGAATGGGAGATGATGAAGAATGGACTACTTGAGATGTTTAATGTACTAATTAACGACCAGAATGAAATAATGAATTTTAAAAATAACAGAAGGAACTTGCTAGAACCTTTAGAAGGGAATCACTACAAAATAGAGTGTAACAGGATAAGAAGGAGAAGACACTTAATAGACATGCATAATCCAATATCAACGATAGCAGTTACAATGGAAACAGCATTGACCTATTCGTTGTATAAACAAAATAATGAAATGATTGAGATAGCAATGGAAACAAGTGAAAATTTTCCGACAGAAACATTTAAATACAAGATAGTAGCAAGAAAGTGGACAAGAACAGAAATCAAACTGAAGACGACAGCAATCCGAACAGGAGCAACGCATATGATCATGGACCATGGCTAAACCAAGTGTGGAGGAACACTGAGAAATGGGACTGATTTTAGGTAGAACGACCATGCAACCCAATTAATGTATAAAAAGGAGAAGATTAACTTACAAGAAAAAAAGAGTGTATATAACAGGGTCCATTGTATAGTAAAATAAATACCCTATCTCATATTGAAGGATAACAAAAATAATACCTATGTCATAAGTGAAATCACAACTAAAAAGATAAAAGGGACTTATAACCAGTCTTCTTTAAAAAAGTATTATGAACCAGTGTCAGAAAACTAAAGAGAATTTTGAAGGTAAAAAATTATCAAAATTCGAAAATAAATGTAAGCACAACTTACAATAAGTATTTGATTAGAACTATTATTATTATAAATGAAAGGGAATTTAGAAGAAAGATAAGCTAAATTCAAAACAAAGTAAGGCTAAACTTACGACCAAGTGTGAAACAAAATGTGTAAACACATGTAATTTTGAAAATATGTATAATGAAATATCATAAAAATTGAGATATAAAATAATTCAATGCTACACAAATAATGATGATGCTACATAACATCACTAACCAACCCTATCACAAAAGGGGACAATAAAAAATAATGTTTCACAAAAGAAGAGACAAAACAATCAAATAAAAAATAACACTGGCAGATTAACTGAACAATCAATGAAAAAATCTAAGTGAGCCAAAACCAGCTACAATGTTAATTTTAAATATCAATGAGCATTAAAGTGATGACAAATAGAATCACTACCATATAAAATAAGCTAGTAAAACAATGCAAAATGCCTATTAAATATCGCCATAAGCTTAAACAAAGGAATCCAAATAAGTTATCGAGATGAAAAAAGTCATGAAATGTATAAAAGAGAGAATAATTAATCCCAAAAGTGTTTTACTGTATTAATATTATGTGAGTCGGAAATGAACGACTATTATTATAATTATTATGAATATTATTATGTGATGACTTTATGTTGAGATACGTCCAACAATTATTTATGTTATTGAGCAGATAGGCAAGGCCTCTGAACTCAAAATGTGTATAAATGGATAGCAGAGTAATAGAGCCACACGTGCCCTCTGGCTAGTACCAATTTATATGAAGGAGAGAGAAGAAAAATTTTAGGGAAATAGAACATATAAGGGAATAATAAAGGAAGAAAATAATACCAATTATCATATTATGAACCGTGACTTAATAAAGAATGAATACAGAAGAAGTAGCGATTGATGAATTCCTGAATTATAACAACTTGATAAAGTAAACTATATTGATGATTTCAGAAAAAATCTAATAATCTTTGTTTCGAAATAATCAATTTTGGTGGCGATGCATTATGTAACATGACATAAGGTAGTGAAGATCCAATTGTATTTAATTATAAAATAAAAAGCTGAAGATAAGAGTAAGAGGCAAAAACTTATAAACTTAAAGATCAATAACCCAGTAACCCAATAAATGACAAATGACTATTAAACTGACAATGACCTGACACAGTAGATCGGATAAAAACCAAAGGAACCAAGAGACAATGAAGAAGCAGCCGAGACCTAAGTGCAATCAAATAATCCCAAATAATGACCAGTATATTGTAAATTAAATGATGAACTGATATTCGTAGTATATGAGATGTAACTAGGATAATAAGATTAATGGAAGGTAATAATATCACATATATCTTGTTGATAAAAGAATGTACTTATATAATATAAGGTAGGGAGTTAGAAACTAACCATACCCCAAACTAATAGTAATGATAATAGCCAAAGACAATAAACAATGTTTTGAGCCAAACAAAAGCAATATTTAAGTAATAACTAAAAGTGATCAGAGTGATTTGGAAGTAAATTAGTTATTCATGACCATAATCATACAGTGATATAAAATAATCAGACAAATCGTGTGAATAAACAAGTGAGTAAGTTAAAAATGTGTGTAAAATTAAATAAGTGGTGAAGTGCTAGGTATAGCATATAATGGAACAAAGTGCGAATGATAATAATTAAAGAAACCTTCTAATGAAAGGAAAAGTGCAGTGGGGGTGTAGAATAAAATATTATATAAGCAAACTATAATAAACAGATAAAACAATTTTTGATAAACTGTACATTAGTAAGAGATTAAACTAATTGTGATATTATAAATTTAGGTAATAGGATGTCAGAATTATATAATAAGGTAAGAATTAAGTTATCAGAATGAGTAGTAAAATAAGAAGGATAGACACTGTATTTAAGTGAAGGGATTAGTAGATAAAACATTTCGAGTAAGGCACAGTTTAACAGTAGTATTGTAAGAGTTTTATTATTGTTCAAAAACCATAGAATGTAGTAAATTATAGGATAAGCAAGATAACAGTAGAGGAAAGAAAAGGTAGTTAAAAGTTATTTCAGGCTAGAACCTGACAAGGAATCTTTCATAATAAGAATTAGAGTTAGGAATACTGATGTTTATTGTTTGTTTTGTTTATAAAATTGTATTAGAATTACCAGATATGTTATTAAGAAATGTTAGGTGGGAGTAGAATAAAATCTAGGCTCTAGGCCAAACTGTTGAATATAAATTTAGTAATTTTGAGAACAAATAATAATCCAAAGTTAAGGCAGAATATGCCAAATGGTTAAACCGATTAAGTGAGTATTCCTAGTACCAAAATATATGAATAACAACTAATTTTGAATAAAATATATGTAAAATATAAATATGGAAAATAGTAAAAATGTAATTAGCTATTCAAAAGTGGGCATGAGGGATATCAAAATGATCATCATGAAAAATTAGGAAGAATGGTACTCATGTAATAACTCTAGCTATAAGTATAAGATAGAAATCTTCAGTTGAAGATATTTTGGTAAAATTAGACTAAAAAAGACGTTAAATCATAACAATGACTTAAGTTAATAACCAATGAAAATTAGCATAATTTATTAGGTAACCATAGCAACAAGAATTTTATTGCCAAAAAACCGTTAGATTTTCAGTAATGTATTATTGACCAACGCTGAGAGTGGATCGAGGAGCTCTCATATTAAACTTTTATTATTAAAGTAAATTTGAACCTAATTTAAACCAGATGAAGATAACAACAATAGTCCAGGGAATCCTGAACAAAATTTCGTTTAATAAAAAATTAATTAACAAACCATAATTATCTGAAGAAGACGGAATGACGCAGTGAAGAAGAGAGACGACAACGGACACCAAATGAGGATCATTGGAACATCTTAATAGAAGAAGACGGACGACAACCGAAGGAATACGAGGCCTGAGTCAGTGAGGAAAACCATCGAGACGAGAGGAATAAACTTCTGGAAAATATTAGAAGACGACATCCCAGGAGTTATCCATAGAAGAAGACGACCTCAGGATCTTCAGCAGGAAAACCGATGAGTATAAACATTATCCCATAATCGAATTCACAATTTTTTGGTCTGAATTAATAAATAACTATTTCACTTCACTGATCACTATTCCGAGTCAAAAACAAATGCTTTGTTAAATTCATTATTTAAACTTTAATCGATTAGCAATTATTAAAAGTAAAACATAATAAATAATTGACGAACCTTTTGATAACTAAATTTGACCAACGAAACCTAACCCAAAATTTCTTTACAAGTTTTCATTGGTAATTACTTAATTGAATATAATGAGATATTAATTTGTTTATGTAACTAGGATTAAGAATTGTTATAACTTTGTGTGTGTTAGCCGTAAGTATATATTTCTGTAGCCGAAAGGACTTTAACACCCCTGAGAAAAATCATATGTAACTGTAAATTAATGTCAAAGTAGACTTGTATACAAACACTGAACTGAGCAAGTACCAACCGAACAAGTGTAATAGCCGGTGCAGAAAACGAATTTGATGTATCATAAAGCAATTGAAATATTCTAAAAGGTTAATAAATGTTCTCAATCTGCAATTCTGTATGTTTGATTCAGTTAATTTATAATAACAACTAAGAATTATTGAAGTGAAAGCGTTAAAGCAAGACGCTAGCCGAGTCAACACTGCAGAAAGCCGTGCGCCAATCAGGTGGCGAGGCGGCAACATTTGAATGCAGCAGAGCGAAATACGGTTTACCCGTAAACGATAAGAGAAGTTCCATTTTGACACAATTAACACTGAATAACATTAAAACTTTAATTTTTACAAACCCACATAAACACTTTGTAATAACGGTTACAATAGAAAGTGGACGACTTTATTATATGCCAGAGGAATTCATTTCAGAAGTTTCAGTAACACACTACTACAAGACAATTTTTTAAATTTTGCAACAATTTTTTTCAGCTGAGGACAATTATTCTTTAAAATTTTAACTTTCAGGCTTCTACATCAGCTATCTGAAGTGTAACTCTCAAGATACAATACAGTTTCTTATTCTCAGTTCAACAGCCTTTTCAGTATGACTGGAAGATAGCTGGTAAGCATTAAATAGTATGTCATGCTTTTTCAATAGTTAATCTATTTTGAATTATTGTTTTTTCATTTTGTAGTTGTATTAAATTATAAAATTTTACTTTCTGCACATCTTTTCTAAAACGTTAACATCATTGACACGATGTGGTTCAAGATCTTAAAAAAACGGGGAAAGTTAAAAAAACTGCAGTCACGATCTTTATTTAACTTACCTATAAAAATTTTCAAATGTGTTATATTAATTCTTCTATGTTACTTAACAGGTACACATAACAGTAGTCACAAAACTGAACTAATGATATTTCAATAAAATTAAACTATTATCACAATTAAAAATTTCACACTTGTATTAATACAAATTGTAATATAATAGATATTTACCATATATCCGTCGTGCGACTTCGTTTTTCTCGTCTTATTTTGAAGCGTTTCGGCAACGAATTGCCATCTTCAGAAATCTTAATCACTCATTAGAGATCGTTAAAAAAATGTATCGCTAAAATGTATCAAATTGTAATGACTGATACAAATGGTTCATAGAACTGACTTGCTGAAAAGCAGCCATGTATGCCATTCTGGGGGTGTCATCAGTGGGTTAACAGTCAGTGTTAAGTGAAGTACATATTATAAAAAAACTATTTGTGATGAACTCAAATAGGTTTTTTTAGTGGATTATTCTGGGAATGACCTGGCCTCCTAAAAACCGTTAATTTATCTTGGCTAATGTATATATATATTCTGGATCTCCACTGACAAGATTTCTTTCACTGTGACATTGATAAAAGATAAAATTCACTCTATCTGCAAGTGGAATATCTTCCAAGAGTTCCATCAGATTCGTTTGCAAAAAATGTAAGGATTGTCTTCCATTAAGCTTTGGTGGTAAGGAAAAAGGGCCTATAAGATTATCACCAAGAAGACCGCACCACACATTAAATGAAAAAGCATGTTGGTCATGTCTTGTAACAGACTCGTGGGTTTTCATCTGCCCAAAGATAGGTGTTTTGAAAGTTTACAATGCCATTTCTTGTAAATTGTAACATTTTTCAGGTGCATTTTGGTCTGTTTTGTTTCTAATTAAAGTCAAATTTCTCAAATTTGTGCTTACTTTTAATGGACATTATACACATCAGTTTTCTTATAATTAAATTCTCTACAAAGTTTGTTAGAAATTTTTATTTGTTTATTAGCAAGTTAATGAAGTTATTTATCCCAAATCTAAAAATATGTATTTTTCGACTCCAATTTTTTGTGTTTTACCCAGTTTTTCTTAAAACCTAATTAAGATAGAGGTCTGGGACCTCTTTTATTCACTTTTTCAGATTAAAAACTACAAGAAACCACCAAATTTACCCTTCACTTTATACCCCACGAATTTCAGTATGACGTCATTTTACCGTAGGAGCAGAAATCAGGATGAACTGGTTCACGAGCCATAACTCGCTAACAAACCGTTTTTGGACCTATGTTTATATGAACTATTTTTCCTATTTTTAGCTACAGAATCAGCTCCCGACAGATCACTGTGCAATTTTGAATCACCCTATATACCTATATCCAATCTGGCAGTGTGGGTGAGAGAGATTTTTATGGTGACAGGCTACAAAATATGTAGATCTTTATAAATCATCATCATATACTCCTGATGATAGGGAGAATTAGTTATCAGATAGCAGTTTGAGAATGAGAAAGATTTGGTGGATCCACTATGACATAAAATGATTACGCATCAAGAATCTGAGTGACATAAATACCGGCTAATTCAACAGACATTAAAAATCTCAAAGTGGTACTTACTTTCCTGTTTCTTAAGTTGGTCAGCCTGTCCTTTCTCGACAAGTGCTTCACCTTCTTTCACAAACTGTATGAGTCCACAGAAGTGAGGGCTCAAGACTTCTTCAACATACTCTGTGCTGCACATGTTTAGCTTTTCACGGAAGCTTTCCACTTCCTTTGAAGTTTCTCGTGTTCGCTCCTACACAACAACATTTCTTTTGATAAGTATCTGCTATTACGATTACTGAAAGCTATTAGTTTTACGAGTGAAGCTATTAGTGGAGCTTTAGAACATCATAATAATTACTGTCTACCAAAATCTGAAACTATTCCAAAATAAAGTCACTTAAATGTGATACTGAGAAGAGTGTCTCTATTATAATTCTAAATCAGTATATGCTAGGAGCCTAAAGTAAAAGAGAACCTGTGACAAGAAAACTCAAACGAAAAACAACAAATTTAATAGCTAGTAACAAACAAAATCTGTCAGTTGTTTTATTGGTTCATCCTCTTCATTCACGCACTTAATATTAGTAATAAACTGAACTTTCAATTGTGAACACTTACGTTTCTTAATGTCCTTGTACATTTCGGTGTAGTGTTCACCTTCTTCAGCGAGGTTTAAATACAGAATGTGTTACAGTTGTAACGGGTTTTTTTCACAGGTTGGTGGTATGTGTGGGGGGTTGTTGGTGGAAGGGGGTTGGCGCTGGGATTCAAAGTATAGTTAGGTTTCTGTATGATTGTGTCAAATAGTACATGTGATTTAGTGTAGTTGGTCATTTAATATGTTGTTTGGTTGTTGTGTGTGGTGTTTCTATATTTCATACTGTTCAGCCGTATTAAGTTTCCTACTTTTTGGTAAGTAGTGTAGTATTTCGAGGTTGCTTTTTATGTTGGTGTAGCTGTGGTTTTCAGTCTGTATGTGCGTGGTGAATGCAGAGTGTATGTAGTTATTAGAGAGGGCTTTTATGTGTTCGGAAAATCTTGAAGAAAAAGATCTTCCCGTCTGGCCAATGTAGAAATGTTTGCAATCACTGCAGTTTAATTTGTATACTCCTGTTTTGTTGTGTGTCAGTGTCTGTGTTTGTATCGTTTATGTGTTTTTTGATGGTGTTGTTCGTTCTGTAAGCTATTTTATAGTTGTGTTTCCTGAATGTGTTTGCGATTTTGTGTGTGTTAGAGTTGTAGTACGTAAGTGTGATGTATTTATTAGGTTGTGTGTTGTTGGTATTTTGTTTTTGTTTAGGATGTGTCTGTGTAGTTTGTTTATTAACTCGGGGGTGTACCCATTTTGTATCGCTATGTATTTGATTGTGTTTAGTTCTTCCTGATAATCTTGTTTACTTTGTGGTATTGATGTGAGTCTATGGAGCATATAGTTGAATGCGGCATGTCTGTGTTGTGTTGGATGGTTAGATGTGTTGTGTATGACCATGTCTGTTGTGGTAGGTTTCCTGTATATTTTATATGTGTGTGTGTTGTTGAAGATGTAAACTTGTATACTTGAAGATGTCATCCCACAATAAAATCTAACTGCATTAAATGGGGCTTGAAATTGAATCTGCCAAGTGCCAGCAGAACGTGGTTATATATGGTCTCAGCTAATTTAATCATTGAGCTTTAATATTAAACTTTAAAATACTCATGTTTACTGACTCGAACACTATTTTGCTGGTACAATTTATTAAAATGTCTTAGTACATATTATATGCTTGGATGAATGGAACAATATTCTCTGAAACAAATTTGCTGCAATATTGGATGCAACAAATTTGTCAAAACTACATATATTATTGAAGTCAGAAGGAAAACACACACACACACACACACACACACACACACACACACACACACACACACACACACACACACACACACACACACACACACACACACACACACACACACACACACACACACACACACACACACACACACACACACACACACACACACACACACACACACACACACACACACACACACAATTGTATCTATGAAAATAACAATACTTAAAATTATCTTAGTTTCAAATAACATGCTATATGCTGCACAACTTAACAAATATAAAGAAATAAAAAATTAAGCCATTGATATAAAAACTTTCATTTAAAATAAGTGTTTTAGTGTGAATGTGTGTGTAGAAGTTACACACATCACATAATTACTATTATGCAGATATTATTTGTATATTAGTAAGAATAATTATATTCCAAAAGTATTAACGTTAATTACACATATAATAATTTTTAACTGTCTGTTTAGAGGTCCTGATTATAATAAATTTCGAACTTCAACAGTGAATTGTTGAAATTGAAACTATTCAATTTATTTCAATTAATAAAATATATTAAATATATGTAAACTTCGTTTTTCTCTTACCTTCGGGTTCTAATCCAGGGTTCTACAGACGAACAAGTTGCAGAAGGATTATCTAGGTTTGAGTTACAAAATAATTACGCTAACACATATTTTTCGGATTCTAACAAATTAGTTTTCTTTTATTAAACTGAATTATTTCCTTTCACTTTATCTTCACACTACGATTTCAATAAAAAACAAGAATACATGGATATTTAATCACTCAGTATAAACTACTATAAAAAATGACTTAACAATAGCGTTATTTTGGTAACCAACACTTTGCGTCCACTCTCTCTCTCTCTCTCTCATACTCTTTTAACTCCCTTACTGAGATCTCATTAATAAAATATTTTAACTTGGAAATATTAAATTGTATTTAAACTTTGATTAAAATTTTCTATTTTTTTATCAATGAATTGTGTTCAGTACAGTTACCCATCCATCCGGTGTTCCTACTGTTGTTTCACCACCTTGTGTTCCCCACTTTCTTCATTTAATACACTCCGAAACTAGTTTTTTACAGTTAAATTTTCCGTCAGCTGTTGCTTATTCGTTACCCCATAGTTTACGTTTATTTTAACATAAATGCACCATTACTTTCAGTTGGCCGACTTTAGGTTTGCTCGCGAGCACTTTGGAGTTAGTTGACCGCGCGGTCAGAGATACGAGTTGACTAACTCTTAAACTGGCATTAGGGTAATGATTACCAAGGGTGAGTCTGGTCACGTGATCGCCAGTCTGCGCTCCAATTGGTTCTTTTAAAATGTTCTAGAGGCTGGGCAGCGAATTCTGCAATATTTTGCCACCTGGTGAAATCCGCACATGGCTTCATTTTTTCCATGATTCACGACTGCCACGAACTGTATGTCGTTACGTAATATGTCTGGCCGGTCTGAGTCCAGAGACAAAACACAGACGTGATGTTTTGTAATAACACTGTATGTGTAATTGGTTAACACGAGGTACCACACAGGTGAACACTGACTACTTTAAAATTATTTTCAATTATTTAAAATCCCCGTCCCATATATGCCCCGTTACAATACCCCCCCAATGAGAGGTTTTATGCCGAAGCATAAATACTCTCATTGCCTAAAACCTAAGAGGATCAGTGAAGATATGGCGCCGCAACCCCCCCTTAGTTCTTTACTAAAATCATGGGTACTTACCCCCCTAGTCCAGTTGCTGTGGCTGCACCCATCCGACTTTACTGGACTTCTCTGCTCGAGATCCCAACACCATAAAATCAGATAGGCACCCGCCACAGTATCACCTGACTCTGAAACATTCAATTAACATATCAACAAATGACCTTCCATCATTCCATATCCCCAACTGATTCGTTTCCTCTTAGTCGTACTGGTTCATTGTTAGCAAAGTACTGGTTCTTTTTTATATAAAGTACTAGTTTTTCATTTAGTTTGGTTAGCCTACAATGACAGCTGTTCTACATTCATTGCTCTTAAACAGAAACATTTTACCTTGATTTTAAATAAACCTATAGCTTGACTATAGAAAATACAAAGTTTACATGGCAATATAAATTTACTATAGGCTTACATCTAATGCATATAAATTCCATACAAATTAAATATTAGTACTTTTTTCCCTTAACAAAACATTATTCCCCACAAAATTACACATTGATTACATATAATACAAATAAATCATAATAACATTACTATAGAATGCATTGACTCACTTTCAAGAATACCTTATTTATCCTAACGCATTTTTTTTTTACAACCCCCCCAAATCCCTTAACACCTGATACCCGTTACAATTTACTGTGTTCTGCACTAGGCTTCTTGACCATCGCTGGCCTCATCCTAGCCGTAAACCACATCTCCCTCGTGGCCTGTAACTTGGTCACCCCCCATCCACACTCACTATTACCCCCCTGGACTGTAGCGCCCAGTTGCTTCCACAAGGACTGATGCGGAAAGGGCGGACATTTTTTTCTTTTATTCCATCCCCATCCTTGCTTTGGCGTTACAATAAAATTCGGTATTACTAATAATAATGATTACCTACTAATAATGATTCATACACCCCTAATGGACTACCACCCCTATGTGGGTAAAGTAGCCCTGTTCCAAAAATTGGTAGATTCCCCTAAAAATAACCCCCCAACTAAATCTAACAAACCACCGGGTTAACAAAACAAAAACAAACCACAAGCCGGTTATAACAATTAAAATTTATGATTTGCTATAATTAACTACTTTCACGGTCATGATCCGGTGAGGTCATGGCCGCACTTAGGTGGGGAATCTACAGTTAAACATATAGTACAGGTTTATTATTTATACCTGTTTACATCATTAGTTGTACACACATCTTGTTTTACAAACACTAACTCAGCCTACACATTTTTGATTACATCAACACTAATATTTCCTTCAATTTTCAATTTAAATAAATATTTCAATCATTACGTTTTAATCAATTATCAGTTATTTTACAATGACAATCAAAATTCAAATCAAAATAAATTTAAACACATCACTAAAATTCACATTTTTAGGTTAATCCAAGGCCAACTCAAATTTAATTTCATTACCTCATATGTTCAAAACAGTTTTATTACATTTTTCAAAATGATTCTAGTTGGTTTAAAATGTTTAGTTTCGCCTTGGTATTTCAATGAAGTTTACCAGCATCACATCGTTTGGTTCAAATCTCTCCTTAAATTCCTCCATAATCACATTCTAACTACCATTTATCTCTACTCATAACCTAACATAGCAGGTACCACAAAATAATAATTTAACCCTTAGGTTACATGATTGTTTTATTTTGAAATTTTTTCACAAATTATTTTTCTTTAATTATCCGTGAATAGGTTATATATTATATGTACAGAATTATCGTTTATTGAGATGCGACCTAGGACAGACAAACCCCCTAAGTTAATGAATATGAACCAAAAACCCTCCTCCCAGTTTATGTGTCATTCTTCTAGGACTCTTACAACTTATTATTCAATAGTATTAATAACTTTTCTTCACCAAGACTACTTTCTCCCAGCCTACTACCCTATCCAAACAAAACAATCCACCAGTCCACGACCCCATCTCAGTAAACGATGATTCAGTCAAACTATACAGGAAATTTGTTATTTCAGTTTGTTTACTCAGCCACAAAACTTCTTTACTACCTACCTATTAAGGGATGAGTTTACAACCCGCAAACAACACCAGTTTATTAACTTGAGGATTACCTTAATGTATTGTAATTTAGAATTAAGGCAACCGTTGGTCCGTGGGGTGTGCCAATTTGTGCACCTATTTTTCGTAAATTCTTAACCACGGACTTCAGGGGTCCCCTTCCCCGTTCTTTGTAGCCTACTATGTAAAATTTATAGTTTCTACCAATTTGGTAGGGAAAGACCATCCTTGTCCCACCTCAATGGGAGGTGACTACAACCATGGTCCGTCCCTATGTGTCCAAAATCCACGACCAGGGCTGGTAAGACCGTGGCCGCCCGAAAATGGGGGAGGGTCCCTTCTGAAAACATTAAACTTTTATATACAATTGCATGATTTATTTTGTTATTTTATTTTGACCAATACTTTTTTAAATTTGTGGCATGTAACGGGGCATTTTGGGCCTATTTTTGGGGTAATCAAGAAGTTTGTATTTTTGTAATAAAACAAATAACATTTTTTTTACTATGATAGGGACAAACGTAAACAAAGGTAAATTTATTGTTAGCGACAGTGGTAGCGAAGGTGGTACGACTGATTGAAAATATTGTATGTGACTTTCTGAAGCGACAGAATTAACAAGCTGGAATTGTGCCAAGGTCAACCAATGACACACAAAACAGCGTAAACAAGTTATGTAACGGAACATCAGGCGATGTTACGTCAGCGCCTTACATAACGAAGAATGTAGGTGTGTCGACGCCAGCAGCTTTGTCACACTCACAGAACAAAGTCAGTCGGACAATAACATCTTAATACACCGGACACAAATAGTGTGTGTGTCCGCCGGCTGTGCATGATTTTCGCGCCCGCAGTACAGAAAGAATGTGAATAATATATTTAAATATGTCTTAAAAATCAAAATTCTTATTAAAAATGTGATTAACAGTTTTCTTTACAACATAACAATTCGGAAATTATGAATTAAAGTGAAAGTGCGCACGGAAAGCAATGTGACGTCGTCTGGACTAGAATTCGGACTCAAGGCAGATAAGTTTTACCAGGATATACACAGAATTATCAAATTTTATTATATTTTTCAGAAAACCAAAACAGATGGGGCAAATTAAATAAAATAGGAGTTTAAGGGGAAAATCTAAAATGGGTAGTATGTGAGCGAGTGTGGGGGTTTTGTTTAATTATATATTAAAATATGAAGTGCTGGTTTCCGCTTTTAAAATTAATCCTAGGTTTATAAAATGCATTTATTTCTATTCTAAAGAGAAAATCATGCATAATAAATGTTATTATTGTTTTTCTATAAGATCGCAAAAAGTAGGAGAAGGGAAGGGGAACATTTGTCTATATAACATTTGAAATTACGTTAAGGGCTATATTTTCATGTTTTCTTTTGTAGTGTGAAAATGAATTAAAATAGGTGTGATGGTAATTCAGTTGTACTTTCTTAAATAACCAGTTCTGCACTTCCCGGTTCGCTGATTCGAACCTCGGTAAGTTTTCCTTACAGTTGGCAATACAAGATGGCGCCCGACAAAGTTAGACAGTAAAAATTGAATAAAATCAAAATCAATCATATTTTATTTATTTTAATAATATCAATAAAACAAAACATAACATTGGCGCCCGAACAGGGACAATTTTATATAAAGAAATTTATATAAAATATAGGCCTACTGGAAGAGCAGAATGGTTATTTGGAATAGGAAATAAAATTTTTGTGTGTACGTAAAATAGACGTATAAAGATAAGGTTATGATATGATTATGTGTAGTATGGGTGAGTAGAATATTTTTTTTTTAATAAGTATGTGTTACATATAATAATATTTTACAAAGAAATATATCTAAAAGATTTAAAAAAAAAAAAAAATGGCTGATAATAATGACGTCAGCTTATCTGACAGTCAGATAGATATGTTAACAAGATTGTATGATATGATGTACAATAGTTTAGAAAAACAAGACAGCATGTATAACGCTTTAGAAAAACAAGATAGTAATTTTAGAGAATTGAATGACAAATTTGACAAACAAAGTAGGGAGTTCAATGAGAAATTAGATGAACAAAAAAACGAAATGCTAGAATTTAAAAGTAATGTAAAGGAGAAATTAGATATACAGAATACTGAATTAAATAAACGTTTTGACATGAATTATGCTAAATTTGATGTATTAACTAATTCACTGTGTAGTATTGAGAGTAAGTTGAGCGAAATATGTAGTGAAGCAAAAAGAGCAGCAAATGAGTCAAGAAAGTGTGTATGTACAGAGAAAAATAAAACAAATGAAAATTGTAGTGACAAATGTAAAAATACGATGCCAGATAAAGAATTAATAAATAATAATGATGTTGTTGAAAATAATGAGAATAATAATATAATTGAAAATGTCATATCAGAGAGTACTGATGAGTTTGTGGAATGTGATTATGAGATGTTAAGGTGTATTGATGAAGTAGAGAGAGAGTGGAAAAATAATATAGTAGTTGAATGTGGGCAGAGGGTAAATTTTCCCATTAATTTTTCTGAACCAAGGTGTTCACAAATGTTGTTTTTGAAGGGCAAGAGACCCGTATTAGTAGATGAATTGAAGTGTATATTGATGTTGTATAATGTTGTACCCTCTGTCTGTAATAATGTGAGAGTGTGATGTGGTGTTATGAAGAGAGAGAGTTGTG
Source organism: Magicicada septendecula (assembly GCA_034769895.1). Classification (NCBI taxonomy): domain Eukaryota; kingdom Metazoa; phylum Arthropoda; class Insecta; order Hemiptera; family Cicadidae; genus Magicicada; species Magicicada septendecula. Next base: position 60,461,193 of record CM068371.1, on the reverse strand, counting down.
TATTGAGAGAGAGATAGAATTGTATAAGTTAAAAAGAAATTATGATGAATTGAGAAAAAGATTAGAAGGGGTGAAGATAAACCATATAAAATACTTACCTGTTGAAAGAGAGATAGAGAATTATTTTGATAATATCTTTATAAACGATAATGACTTACCTGATGTAATAGTAGAGGAATATAAAAATAATAAAACAACTTACCTGACGTTGACCAATAATACTGATGGAGACTGGACAATAGTAACTTATGTGGACAAGTTTTATGAAATAAGTATGTTAGGAATAAGGATTATAAAAATATAACAAAATGTTTTCAATGTTGATAGATTTTAAAATAAAATGAAATAAATTTGTGATAGTTAAAATTTTCAATGGGTTGCAAACGATAGAAGTTGGGTGATAGTAATTGTTTAAGTAAAACATTTGAATCAGTCCAAGTTGAAAAATATTGAGGTATTAAAGAGAATGAGAGATGAAAATAATGTAATGTTGTTTTGAGTTAATGTATGTTATAGAATTTTGAGAAGTATAGATGCTGACACCGTAGATATGGAGAATATATGTAGAATTTTGAGTGATATATTGTTGTTTATAATTGATGTTGTTATTTTGTTCTAGTTGTAGTAAGGTAATGAGATTGAGATTTTGGGGATGGCAATTTTGTAGTAGGGGGTAGTGTAATGTGGGAGTCCGCAACATAATGATAAGTTGGGACGGGATTGGTATCGATTTAGTGAGGAGGGGTTGCCTTAGGTAGAATCCAGGAACCAGATAAGGGAAATGAGTTTGGGGGGGGGGGGAAACACATATCCTATGTACAAAGGGTTAGAGAGTATTTTTTTTATATATTGAGAGAAGGTGGCGAATTGAGTTAAAGTAGTAAGTAGTTAGAGGGTTAGAGGTAGAGAAGGGTTAGTAGATTTTTTGATAGAGGGATGTCATACTAGTTAAAGATTTTGTAAGGGAGCGTTAGAGTCATAAAAGGGGAAGATTATGGGTAAAGGCCAAGTTGATAAAGTGAATTATAATGAATAACGGAGAATCACCCAAATAATGAAAGGGAATAATAAATGAAATGATGTGTAAAACGAAGATTGAAAAAAAAAAAAATATTTTTTTGGAGAAACGAATTAATAAAAGTAAAGTGAGTTTAAAAGGTAATTTTATGATTTTATATGCAAATTTAATGATGTAAAGTGTGTAAGTTTTAAACACAAATTGTTTATTTTAAGATAATAATAATAATGTGAATTATGAATGTACTATGTTTTCTTATGTTATATTGCGTTGTTAGGTATTTTGGTATATGTTAGAAGTAAGTAAAAAACAAAACCAGTGCTTCTTAGCGCAAACCAGCACCGCTAGAGGGAAACAGATCAGTTGGGGATATGATGTTGTATAAGGCCACTAGTTGATATTTGATTTGTTGTTTCAGTGTTTGGTGATGCTGTGGCGGCGGACCTGAGCTGGCCAGCGCGTCAGAGCAGGGGCGTTAAGTATCTGTCTATCTGTCTGACTCTACGGTGTTGGGATCTCGAGAGAGAAGTCCAGTATTGTCATTAAGGTGCGGTCACAGTCACCGGACCAAGGGTGAGTTGATTATATTTTTTTAAACCATACAGGGGGTTGTGGCGACATATCCTGGCTGATCCCTTTAGCAAGTATGAATGTGTCAATGAGATTTTTTATGCTTCGGCATAAAATATCTCACTGAGGGGGTATTGTAACGGGGCATTTTGGGCCTATTTTTGGGGTAATCAAGAAGTTTGTATTTTTGTAATAAAACAAATAAAATTTTTTTTACTATGATAGGGACAAACGTAAACAAAGGTAAATTTATTGTTAGCGACAGTGGTAGCGAAGGTGGTACGACTGATTGAAAATATTGTATGTGACTTTCTGAAGCGACAGAATTAACAAGCTGGAATTGTGCCAAGGTCAACCAATGACACACAAAACAGCGTAAACAAGTTATGTAACGGAACATCAGGCGATGTTACGTCAGCGCCTTACATAACGAAGAATGTAGGTGTGTCGACGCCAGCAGCTTTGTCACACTCACAGAACAAAGTCAGTCGGACAATAACATCTTAACACACCGGACACAAATAGTGTGTGTGTCTGCCGGCTGTGCGTGATTTTCGCGCCCGCAGTACAGAAAGAATGTGAATAATATATTTAAATATGACTTAAAAATCAAAATTCTTATTAAAAATGTGATTAACAGTTTTCTTTACAACATAACAATTCGGAAATTATGAATTAAAGTGAAAGTGCGCACGGAAAGCAATGTGACGTCGTCTGGACTAGAATTTGGACTCAAGGCAGATAAGTTTTACCAGGATATACACAGAATTATCAAATTTTATTATATTTTTCAGAAAACCAAAACAGATGGGGCAAATTAAATAAAATAGGAGTTTAAGGGGAAAATCTAAAATGGGTAGTATGTGAGCGAGTGTGGGGATTTTGTTTAATTATATATTAAAATATGAAGTGCTGGTTTCCGCTTTTAAAATTAATCCTAGGTTTATAAAATGCATTTATTTCTATTCTAAAGAGAAAATCATGCATAATAAATGTTATTATTGTTTTTCTATAAGATCGCAAAAAGTAGGAGAAGGGAAGGGGAACATTTGTCTATATAACATTTGAAATTACGTTAAGGGCTATATTTTCATGTTTTCTTTTGTAGTGTGAAAATGAATTAAAATAGGTGTGATGGTAATTCAGTTGTACTTTCTTAAATAACCAGTTCTGCACTTCCCGGTTCGCTGATTCGAACCTTGGTAAGTTTTCCTTACAGTTGGCAATACAAAATGGTGCCCGACAAAGTTAGACAGTAAAAATTGAATAAAATCAAAATCAATCATATTTTATTTATTTTATTAATATCAATAAAACAAAACATAACAGGCATTATGGGTACCCACTATCTCCCGCGTCGCTTGATTTCGCAAAACGTATGCGTTATCCATTTTAATTTCAATTACTTCATACGGTCCTTTGTATAGCAAAAAGAATTTCTTAATTTCTTTGTCCTGTGCGTTCGATAAATCATGTTTTCTCACCAGTACCATCTGACCTACCTCATACTTAGTCCATTTGCCTTTAGCATCATGACGCCGTTTTCTTCTTTCTCCCTTGGTTAATAGATTTTCATTTGCGAGTTTTAATTTTACCTCCAAACCTATGGTGTTACTCTCCGGTGGATAATTAAACAGCTGTTCCAGAATTCTGGGTGGGCGTGTCGCCTTGACCAGCTCGTAAGGTGTAAACCCAGTTGATTCATGAGTAGTGCAATTCAACCATTCTTCAATTTTTCCCACATACATTGGCCATTCACTGTGTTTGGCATGGCAGTATGCCCGAAAAATTCTCCCTAATTCTCGCATAACTCTTTCGGCCTGGTTCGACTGAGGATGGTATACCGCCGTGTGTTTGGGTATGATGCCTTCCCAAGCCAAAGTTTGTCACCAAATTCCACTAATGAATTGGGGTCCATGATCAGATAATATTATTTTAGTTCCAGTTTTAATCATATAATCCTTCGTTATTTTTTCACTTAATACTTTACTTGTTGCCCTTTTTACACTATACAATCTTACAAATTTCGTGAATGTATCTAATACCACAAAAATGTACATTACGCCTCCCCTTCCCTTTGGCAGAGGGCCAAACAAATCCACCGCCACTAAATCAAAGGGTCTCTACTCTAATGTATTTAATTTCTCCCTCTAATCGGTAATTAACTACTTTTGACTTCTGACATAAATCGCACCCCTGGAGTAAAGTTCTAACACTCTGTTCCATATTTTTAAATAAACATGATTCTTTTAATACATTTACACACTTCCTAGCACCGAAATGACCATACGGAAAATGACAGTCCCATATTATCTTATCTACCAACCCTTCCGGTATAACTAACCTCCAATCCCTTTCACTCCCCTCTACTTTTTTGAATAAACTCCCTTGATAGAATTGAAAATATTGGCTATACCCTAACTCATCTGAATCGGACTCTCGGCTAGTTATTATTTTATTCAATTTAATATCTATCCTCTGCATGCTATTAATGTCTTTCAACTCCTCCCCAAACAGTTTATCTTCCCTACTAAGTCTAAAGATTTCTATTTCTTTTTAAGTCTCTCCCTGTTCTCATTCCCTCTGTATCTGCCCTGGATAAAGTGTCAGGTATCTTGTTTTCCACCCCTTTTATATACTCCCAAACAAAATTATACTCTTGTCACGCTAGCACCCACCTGGTTATTCTGCTGTGTCAATTTGCAGGTGTTTAAGAAAGATAATACCTTGTGGTCAGTCCAGATGATGGTAGAATTTCCCAACAGATAGGTTCGGAATTTCTTCACGGCAAAGACAATACTTAGTAATTCCTTCTCGGTTGTTGTATAATTCCTTTCGGCAGCTAGCAACGTCCGGCTGGCGAAAGCGATCGTGTGGTGTTCCTTGTTGTCGTCCTCCTGGTACAACTCAGCACCTAAAGCGATATTACTGGCGTCCGTCTGTAAGTAAAATGTGCGTTCAAAGTTAGGGTGATTCATCATGATCATGTTAATAAAATGGTCCTTTATCTCACCAAATGCATCCCGTTCTTTCCCCCCCCCCATCACCACTGCTTATTCTTTTGTAACACAGCACTCAACTTTGAAGTTATATGGGCATAGTTCTTCTGAAATTTTCTATAAAAATTGCATAACCCTAAAAAACTTTGCAATTGCTTAATATTTCTAGGTTCCGGGAATTTTAAAATTGACTCTACCTTCTCTGGGTTGGCTTTTATCCCTTCTGGTGTTATTATGAAACCTAAAAAATGTATTTCTTTCTGTAAAAATTTAGATTTCTCCCAGTTGACGGTCAACCCCCCCTTTATGCAATCTATCTAATACATTGTGAAATTACATATTTATCACCATTTAATTAACTTATAAAAACTATACCATAATAAAAAAACTTACACTTACTGTTTTGCGTGTTCTTGGGTCCAGGATCTCATACGTACTTTGGGATACAAGCGTAATTTTCAAGGTTGTGTGAAGAACTTATACAATGCATCTTGGAAGAGAAATTAGTTTTCTTTTATTACTCAAAAGATTTTAAATTGATACTTTTTCTCCAAATATAGATTTTACATACTTTCAAAATATTATGATTTTACAAGTTGTGTAATCATGACGTCTTATATACTATTCTTATTTTCTACTACTTACATACATTAAACAAGAGAGCCCAGCCTGCCATTCTCACTTAAATTAATTTTAATTTCTTTAATACCCCATACTCTTTTAAAACCCCCTACCCTTACTTTCAATAAACGAAATAACCCCCGGCCACGTGGTCTTCGCGCACATCTATTGTTCTTTTCTAATTTCGTGTGAAAGTGTTCAAAAAGTGTCTGATGTGGTTTTACATTTTCCCGACCGCGGTCACATAAACTTTTTCGGCTATTTCCCTGTTATATCAGTTTAAAAAAAAAATTTGTTTCTGAGTCCGGTTGACGGGCGACCAGCACAAGCGTGAGTCGACCCAAGACTGGCAGCGTCTCTCAGTTCCCCACTCCAGGAGCATTTTTGTCAAAACGACGGACATCAATGCCTTGTATGTAGTCGTCACAGTTTCGCCTCATGCTAGTCATGTAGTTGTTGGAATGACGATAGCAGACGATTTCAACCAGGCACTGCCTGATGTCATAAAAGTGGGTGGGACTTACAACAGTGCTTCAGCAAAGTTTTGGAGAAGACGATGAATATTATTCTCTCTAGCCATCTTGGTTTTTCAACATCGCTTGGGTATGCGCTCATGCGCGAGTAGTGACGTGTGTGCACTGCCACACCAGTACAGATTTCTGCGAATTTTGTGGAGGTGCAATTCTCTGCCGCATTCCTCACCAACAACTGCGCCTTACTTTGCTTCCAATTGTTTCTCAACTCTGGTCTATTACTCTGACAAATACGTTGCACATGCGTTCTATTATAACGGAATGAATTTTGTTACCCAATAATTTTCACAACTTCCTTTTTACAAGCTCGCACAAAAATGAAAGAAATAAAAATGTACTTGCCCCATACGGTAAAAATAAAAACACCCAAAATTTGACCCGCTACAATACCCCCTCGATGAGAATTCTGCTGTTCACGACAGAAGAAATCTCATCGATAACCCCGAAGAGGACCGGTGAGGAACTGGTGCCAACAACCCCCTTGGTTCTTAGTCTGCATGGGTACACGACCCCCCTGGCTCAGCGACCATGGACTCATCTGAACGAGATCACTGGACTTCTCCATAAGAGATCCCAACACCGAGAAATCGATCAGACTCGCACCACAGCACGCCTCGCCTTCTAACATGCTACCCCAAAAATCCTCAATCCCTGGCTAAAATTATCCCAGCTCCTCCGCCGATATGGATCCCCTTTTTGCAAGCTGGGCTGCCTTTAGCAGATACTGGGCTCACACACACTAACATTAATGTTACCATAACACATTAAAAGTAAAAAATTGCTTTTAAAATTTACTAAAAATTTAAAAAATTCAAAATTCAAAAAAAATAATCTTTTATCAAAAAATTCTCTTCCTCTTTTTTCTAATTTTTGTTTCAAATGACTTAACCTAGACATTTCTAATAATATAAACACATCCTTATTCTAACAGGAGAATCACTTATAGTCTACCAATATAATGCAATACAATAAAATAAACATGGTTAATGCACACATAATAAAAGAATCATCATCCAACATATTCATTCGCTGGCAGGCGAAAATCAAGTTTTTTTTTTTTTTTTTTAAAAAAAAAATTTAAATTTTCAAAAATTTTAAAATTAAAAAAAAATTTTAATTATTCATTAAAAAATTTTATTAAATTTATTTATTAAATAACATTTATTAAAATTATTCAAACATTGGTTTGAATTAATCAAACAAACAAATTACAATTGGCTTCCTACTATACAAGCTTAGTAGGTGTATGACCTCATCAGCTGATCGTAACTAGGTCAAGTCCAAAACCCCTTGACCTACATATGTTATATATAAGTTTTGAAAACACATTGAACATCTGTAATATCCTAACTTGAAATACAAAACGTAACAACACAAAATATTTAAAACAAATAAAATATTACTATAAATAATAATCAAATTGGCATTTCAATTATTCAAAATAAACAATTCTTAATTTTACATTATTTTCACATTCTATCAAAATTCTGTCACTGGTAAAAAAAAAATAAACAATTGTATATTCTTTATTATAAATTCCTCTCTTTAGTTAACAGTTTAATTCTACATTACTGTGGGTGTTGTAACTCATTTATTCTCATTTACTGTATTAGATCTCTATACATATATAAACTTTCTCCCTCTGACTCTAATATTCATCAACTTCAACTCCCATGACACCCATCTCTATCAAAACATCTACTAATCAGGACACTCTAAACCCCAACTTATCATTTAACACAAAACGCCACCTTCTCTACATATAAAATACTCTCTAACCCTTTGTATATAGGATACGTGTTTCCCCGCCCCCAAAAAACTCAATTCCCTTATCTGGCGGCCCGGATTCTACCTAAGGCGGCCCCTTCCCCACTAAAATCTATCCCTATCCCGTCCCAACCCTTGTTGCGGACTCCTACATTACACTACCCTCTAATACAAAATTGCCATCCCCAAAATTCTCAATCTCATTACATTACTACATTTACACAAAATAACCTCATTAACTATAAAAACAACAATATGTCACTCAAAATCTACATAAAGTCTCCATTACCACTGTGTCAACATTAATACTTCACCAACTCTGTTACATTACATTAACTCAAAAACAACATTACATCATAGTCATCTCTATCATTTCACATTCAACTTTTAATTCAATTTGGACAGGTCTACGTGTCCCATAAAACATTTATCACCCATGAATTATCTTTTATTAATTTGCATAAATTATTGTTATTCTATTTCTCATATTCTTTTTATCTTTACTTCAAAATATCTGTAGTACATTCAACATTAATTACTTGTAACATTTACAAACCAATATACCAGTGACATGGTATTGCTGATCAGCTGATCCTCCTAACACAATGAAAATACATCTTAAAATTGAACAAATTACATGGAATATACATATTTATTTTTATTTATTCTCCTTTCTCATCTCACTGTTTCCAATTTCTCTGATTCTGGTTATTTATGTTAGCCTGCCAGACGATTTACTTATGGGCTTAAACAAATACACACATAATAAAATTACATATTCTTATCAATGCTTATCTAATAGACAACAATAAAATAATACACTTAAAATTATAGTATGAACACCTTATTTTAAAATATCTAAGCAGCTAGTTACCTGAACAGAGCACAAGCAGTTTTATTTGATCAAACTTTGAAAAAAAACTTTTATGTCCTAAACTTTAAATTCGTGACTCCTTTGCGTCACCTCCCAGCCACACACACTATTTCAGATTATGGAGGACTGTCTCGCCCTTTCGCTTCCACAGAGACTGTATATTTTGGAGCAGGGTTTTACCTCTCCGTGTCTCTGCTTCCGCTATTAAGTTTTAAATTGGTGAACATCAACATGCTCTTGTTCTATAATCATACACCCTTAAAAACGGATCTGCCACCTGGCTCTGCTGTTCCTCCTCGAACAGAGTGGCAGCCGCTGTTCCATAGTTTCCGGGAGATTTCCTCTAATTGTCCCCCCATTAAATTTCAAATCTGTACCAATTTCAAGTCAGCTATGGTCAAGGGACTTGATATGACCATAGCTGGCCGCTAGCCAAAACCACGGTTAGTGCTGGTAAGGCAGTAACCGCCCGAAAAGTCGAGGAAATCTAACTTTAATTTCACTGCCTGTTTCACATCAATATTTTTATGTGCGACACGTTATTTAGTAATGTGTGTAAAATTTTTTACTTTACACGGATAAGGTGTGCCGCACATGTATCGCCAGTTTGGCCTCCGATTCGCTATTTAAGAGAGCACAGGCCACCCCCTTAATAGCCACATAATAACTAATTACAATTGACAACTAATTAAAATTTGTATATACATTATCATATAATATTTGCATTAACACTCATTTAACCCATTCATAACCTTTTACCGTTTAACTTTCTTGAAATTTTCAAAATTTATTATTGATAATCATTATTTATCATTTTTCCATTTATTATTAAAATTTTTTAATTATCTTTATTTCTTGAACCAACTTATTTCCAAATAACATCTTATTACTGAATTAGAATCTCAATTACACCTGATTATAAAATTTTTCTACTTACAATCCATTTAACATGATATGCCCACAAAACATAATCACCACCGTCTCTGAAACATTTCACAAAATTTATTAATTTAAATTAAATAATTTATCATTCATTACCAAATTTCCATCTCGTAAAACAAACTGAATTTACAAAAAAATTAATTATACAACATTTACATAATCAATTAAAATATTTAAAATATATCAAATTGTTTCAATTAAATTAATTATTAACAATATAGAATTCATTACCATCCAAACAATTATAATTCTCTGATTACTTGTTTTCAAAATTAATTTGGTTTATTTATTTCAATATTTCAATATTATTATCACAACAATCATCTTACATACACACATATAAATATTTATACATATTTTATTTACAACTCTTGTTAATTATTATTCCCTTTTTCCACACTTCTGTCCAAATCTGCCATGTCAAAAAACCATAAAACATAATGTTTAATTGTCTTTTATTGTTTTACAGTCTACCCTCCATCGTCAAAGATTAATCTTGGTTTTGTATAACACTGTTCAATTATATTGACATACATATTGTTGTCTTGTGTGTCATAACCAAATAATTTCAATTTATCCGTTATACCATAATAATCATTCACCAAGTCTACGTTAAGTATTTCTGTTAAATCTCCGTCAGTAAATATTTCCAATATCGGGTTAGTTACTTTTGTATTATCAATTAAATCATTCTTGTTTAAATACACTTCTAATATTTCTTTCAACTCACCATAATCTCTCTTTAAATTATATATTTCTAATTCTTTCTCATCATACAATTCTCTATTTAAATCTCTCTCATCATAACACCATCTCATACTTATAAAATCATTCCACACAGAGGGTATAATATCGTACAAATAAAATAAACAACTCCAATCTTCTACTAACATGGGACCCTTGCCCTTCAAAAACTCTTGTGACCACATTAAATCATCGTAAATAATAAAAGGAAAATTTCCCCTCTGTCCCCACTCTACTACAACATTATTTTTTCTCTCTCTCTCTAACTCACTGACACACATTAACATCTCATAATCACTGCATTCTACACTTTCATTAGTACTCTCATTATTTATTTTTACTGTATCAGTTTCTGATATCAATTTCTCAAACACATTAATATTCTCAGTATTACGTACATTATTTGTTAACTCTTTATCTGGTACTACATTTTTGTATTTGTCATTACCATTTTCATTTGTATTATTCCTATCTGGATTCATCACATTCGCTCCCATTCGCTCCACACTCTGTTCTAACTTACTCAAACTAGTCATTATTGTCTCATTAGTGCTTTCTAAATGTTTATTCATTTCTTGTATTTCATGTTTCAACTCTTTATTCTGATTTTTTAATAACTCCTCAAAACTATTCTTTTGAATATCGAACTTCTCATTTATACTACTTTTGAATTCTTGCATCTCATTTTTGTACTCATTGAATTTAATATTGAAATCACTAGTGTTCATGTCAAATTTATTCAACAATAACTGCATCATACTCATCATTTCACTATTACTTTCTCTCTTAATTAAGGCCGGCGTTGACTGACTCGTCACACCTTCCATTATTTTCGATTCGGTAAACTGACTCTCTACATTACTATCATTCGTTTGAACTCCCGAATCGCTACTTAACTGACTTGCTATCTGACTATCAGATAAACTAATATCATTATTATCTGCCATTTTTCTTAAAATTTGTAATATATATTTCTTTATAAAATCTTACCATATGTAACACATACTTATCAAAAAAAAATATATTCTACTCCCCAATATTAAACATAACCTTTTACGTCTTTCACTTAACCTCTCAATTGCGCTTGTATCTTATTTGTAGGTATGGTTTTTACATCAAATTTTTAACTTATAAAAACTGTCCCTTTCGGCTGCGCCAACTGTGAAATTACGTATTTATCACCATTTAATTAACTTATAAAAACTATACCATAATAAAAAAACTTACACTTACTGTTTTGCGTGTTCTTGGGTCTAGGATCTCATACGTACTTTGGGATACAAGCGTAATTTTCAAGGTTGTGTGAAGAACTTATACAATGCATCTTGGAAGAGAAATTAGTTTTCTTTTATTACTCAAAAGATTTTAAATTGATACTTTTTCTCCAAATATAGATTTTACATACTTTCAAAATATTATGATTTTACAAGTTGTGTAATCATGACGTCTTATATACTATTCTTATTTTCTACTACTTACATACATTAAACAAGAGAGCCCAGCCTGCCATTCTCACTTAAATTAATTTTAATTTCTTTAATACCCCATACTCTTTTAAAACCCCCTACCCTTACTTTCAATAAACGAAATAACCCCCGGCCACGTGGTCTTCGCGCACATCCATTGTTCTTTTCTAATTTCGTGTGAAAGTGTTCAAAAAGTGTCTGATGTGGTTTTACATTTTCCCGACCACGGTCACATAAACTTTTTCGGCTATTTCCCTGTTATATCAGTTTAAAAAAAAAATTTTGTTTCTGAGTCCGGTTGACGGGCGACCAGCACAAGCGTGAGTCGACCCAAGACTGGCAGCGTCTCTCAGTTCCCCACTCCAGGAGCATTTTTGTCAAAACGACGGACATCAATGCCTTGTATGTAGTCGTCACAGTTTCGCCTCATGCTAGTCATGTAGTTGTTGGAATGACGATAGCAGACGATTTCAACCAGGCACTGCCTGATGTCATAAAAGTGGGTGGGACTTACAACAGTGCTTCCGCAAAGTTTTGGAGAAGACGATGAATATTATTCTCTCTAGCCATCTTGGTTTTTCAACATCGCTTGGGTATGCGCTCATGCACGAGTAGTGACGTGTGTGCACTGCCACACCAGTACAGATTTCTGCGAATTTTGTGGAGGTGCAATTCTCTGCCGCATTCCTCAACAACAACTGCGCCTTACTTTGCTTCCAATTGTTTCTCAACTCTGGTCTATTACTCTGACAAATACGTTGCACATGCGTTCTATTATAACGGAATGAATTTTGTTACCCAATAATTTTCACAACTTCCTTTTTACAAGCCCGCACAAAAATGAAAGAAATAAAAATGTACTTGCCCCATACGGTAAAAATAAAAACACCCAAAATTTGACCCGCTACAACATATTCTAAATGTTCCATGTGTTCTGAGAATGTGCGTGAGGCTATCAGTATATCATCTACATAAATGGTTAAAAAATCTAAATTTTGTGGCTGCAGAATCTCATCTAGACATTTTATAAAACTGGCCACACTGGTATTCAGCCCAAAAGGTAACCGTTTAAATTGGTAATTTTTTCCATTGAAAAGGAACGCTGTATATTTCCTACTTTCACATGCTAACGGGACTTGCCAATACCCCGCGGTTAAATCTAATGAGGTCATGTATTTAACTCCGCTAAATTTTTTAAATATCTCATCTATTGCTTCGGGCGATTCTCGATCCGGAATAATTATTTGATTGATCCTGCGGGCGTCTAAACATAATCTGACTCGACCATCTTTTTTAATAACTACTACTAACAGGTTGGAATACGGTGATATTGATCTCTCTATTATGTCCCCCTCTAACATTTTATCTAATTCAGCCTGAACCGCTCTTCTCTTTGAATATGGCACCGGATAGCTTCTTTGTATATAGGGTATGTGTTCCCTCACCTTTAATTCACATTCATAATTTCTTGCCCTCCCGGGTATATCGGCAAACACTTCTCTAAAACACTCTACTACCCGCCACAACGCTTCACGTTGAGAACTCACTACGATATCACCCTCACTACAAAATTTCACCGCTCTATCCTCCCAAATTCGTTCTTCATTTATGTCACCCCCTAACTCTCTCTCTATACATACACACATATTAACTTCCGTTTCTACTTTACTAGCCCAATTTAGTATCACCTTAACTCCCGAAATTCTCACTGTCTCTACTACCCGCTCAAAACTAATCTGAACTGGTTCGACTTCGTTATTCAGTACTAACAACCGATTCTGAAAATCAATTACTGCTTTATGCTTTATCAAAAATTGTTCCCCAAAATAACCTCCAGATTTAACCCCCGTACTACTAGAAATGTGTTGTTGTACCCTACCCCATTAATTACCATATTCAAATGTACCTGTTTAGTTACACGTTTACTCCTAACCCCGGTAATACCTACAATAGTCACCCCCGCAACTGGCAAAGATGGGATATTTTTGTTTGTTTCTTGCAATTCCTCTAGTATGTGTTCGGAAATAACAGAAACTTCACTACCTGTATCTACTAAGGTTTTTATTTCCTTATCTTCAATTTGGATTCTTACTTCTGTTAATCCAGTCTCCCGTCGTTTTGCTCTGGCATCGTCTTCCGCCATTAACTCTTTTGACAAGTCCGTTATGATGACATTATTCTGATATTGGTTGTCGCCTTGGACCCCATAGTCCTCCGTCGACAATGGCTGGGCCCGGTTCCCCATTGTCTCTTCTAGTTTCCCGTATGTGTACCCGCCACATCTTGAGTGTATCCACCACAGCCTCTAGTAGAATGTCCACTACTTCCCGTTGCTCCTCTACTGCTTACTCCTCTCTGGTGTTGATTGTTTTGGTCATACACCGTGTTGTTCCGTTGACAGTTCCTCTCTTTATTGCACCTATAACAGGTCGTTCTGCTGGCATAATTTTCGCAATGGCACTCTGCACACCGCCAGTCCTCGCGTCTATTGTTAATATTGTTACCTCCCCTCATCCTTCTATACCTCTATATGCGGTTATTGTCCCATTAGATTGATTATGATTGTCATTAGTATGTCGCACTGACGGGTTTGGGCGCCTACCCATCTCCCGGTCCCTGATATTCTGGAAAATATCTAATATTTGTTCAAGGTCGTTTATGCCCTCCACTTCCCACATCATTAGGTTAATTTGCACCTCCCTTGGTAAATGTTTGCTTATATGGTGTACAAATGATCTAAACGGTACTGGCGGTTCGAGATATTTGGCTTCATTATACATTTTCATAACGTAAATGGTAACATTGTTACCATGAGTCCCAAATTACCTGACCCCATTATCTTACTTCTAAGCACTTCTTGATCCTCCTCCGACTAATATTTTCTTCTAAAATCCCTTTCAAAACTTTGGAAATTTAACCAATCTCCCTTATGCACTTCTGCCCAAACCGCGGGGCTTCCCTTAAAGCATTTCATAACTTTTAACAATTTCATCTCCCAATTAATATTACAAAATCGATTAAAGTCTCTTACTCTGTTTAGGAATTGCATAGGGTGTACCCCCCTACTGTCCCCATTAAATGACTCTAACTCTATCTCGCTATCTGCGTCGCAGGTGATTACTACTCGCTCACTTATGCTATCTAGTTTTTTACTTATCACCGTATTTAAATCATCTTTGACATTGATTAGTTTTTGTTCAATTAAATTAAACTTGTTGTTAGTTACACGTTCAGATTGAATACTGGCATTATTTACCATTTCTACAGCACCTTTTAATAGCTGTATTTCTGACTTATAGCTACTTTCTGTTTCGCTAATCTTACTGTCAATATTCTCATTAATTTCTACAATTTTGTTTGCAATAGTAAATTTACATTCACTTATTTTGTACTCAATATCAGCACTGTATTCATTTATTTTGCTTTCACAATTACTTTCTATTTCACTACATTGTTCCCTAACTTGTACTTTTATCTTATCTACTACTTGTACATTTACATTGCTTAGTTTAATTTCTACACTTTCTTTAAATTTGTTAATTTGTTCTTTAACTTGTTCTTTTACTGACTCTACTACTTGTTCTTTAACTTGTTCTTTTACTGACTCTACTACTTGTTCTTGAATAACGCAACATCGTTCATCTATATCATTTATACATTTATCAATATTAAAGTTTTGTAGTTTCATCTTATTAATATCGCTCTTTAGTTCATCAAATGTATGATCATTTATATCAAGATGTTTATTTAATTCATTAAAATTGTTTTCAAATTTTGTATTTTGTGCATCAAATTTAACATTGATTTCAATGAAATCATTTTTTACTTACTTGAAACTACTATTTATCAAGTTAACTAGATCATCTATTGACATTTCTCTTTCTTTTATTCTGGTCGCTACGGGAGTAGATTTTGCTCCCGCCTCACTAATTACTACGGATTGTGTTAAATTATTTTCATCTATTCGGCTTGGAGTTGTCTCCAACCCCAAATCATTCGCAACAGCTGATTCAGTTAGAACATTTTCTTGGACCATAATTGGGGTTAAGCAACCTCCTGACTGACTCGTAACTGCCGAGTTGGTCAGATTCATTTTATTCTTATTTTCCACTTTGTATATTATTGTTTTTACATATACGGTTACGCTTTCTACCCTACACAACCGCCCTCACTCCCAAATAATCCTTGTCTGCAACTCAATTGGGTCTGGTTTGTGTAATTAATAAATTACACTCACCATCACTGTTCGGGGGCCATTGAAACTGTTCAATTTATTTCAATTAATAAAATATATTAAATATATGTAAACTTCGTTTTTCTCTTACCTTCGGGTTCTAATCCAGGGTTCTCCAGACGAACACGTTGCAGAAGGATTATCTAGGTTTGAGTTGCGAAATAATTATGCTAACACATATTTTTCGGATTCTAACAAATTAGTTTTCTTTTATTAAACGGAATTATTTCCTTTCACTTTATCTTCACACTACGATTTCAATAAAAAACAAGACTACATGGATATTTAATCACTCAGTATAAACTACTATAAAAAATGACTTAACAATAGCGTTATTTTGGTAACCAACACTTTGCGTCCACTCTCTCTCTCTCTCTCTCTCTCTCTCATACTCTTTTAACTCCCTTACTGAGATCTCATTAATAAAATATTTTAACTGGAAATATTAAATTGTATTTAAACTTTAAAATTTTCTATTTTTTTATCAATGAATTGTGTTCAGTACAGTTACCCATCCATCTGGTGTTCCTAGCGTTGTTTCACCACCTTGTGTTCCCCACTTTCTTCATTTAATACACTCCGAAACTAGTTTTTTTTTAATGTTAAATTTTCCGTCAGCTGTTGCTTATTCGTTACCCCATAGTTTACGTTTATTTTAACATAAATGCACCATTACTTTCAGTTGGCCGACTTTAGGTTTGCTTGCGAGCACTGATTGGGTTTGGAGTTAGTTGACCGCACGGTCAGAGATACGCGTTGAGTAACTCTTAAACTGGCGTTAGGGTAATGATTACCAAGGGTGAGTCTGGTCACGTGATCACCAGTCTGCGCTCCAATTGGTTCTTTTAAAATGTTCTAGAGGCTGGGCAGCGAATTCTGCAATATTTTTCCGCCTGGTGAAATCCGCACATGGCTTCACTTTTTCCGTGATTCACGACTGCCACTAACTGTATGTCGTTACGTAATATGTCTGGCCGGTCTGAGTCCAGAGACAAAACACAGACGTGATGTTTTGTAATAACACTGTATGTGTAATTGGTTAACACGAGGTACCACACAGGTGAATACTGACTACTTTAAAAT
The DNA here is from genome assembly GCA_034769895.1 of Magicicada septendecula. Classification (NCBI taxonomy): domain Eukaryota; kingdom Metazoa; phylum Arthropoda; class Insecta; order Hemiptera; family Cicadidae; genus Magicicada; species Magicicada septendecula. Next base: position 60,444,342 of record CM068371.1, on the reverse strand, counting down.
TATTTTCAATTATTAAAAACCCTGTCCCATATATGCCCCGTTACAAAATGCGACACAAATATTTCAAAACTGTGTCCACATAATGGCCAAAGCTTACAAAAATTTCTATTATTAGAAGTTATTAAAAAATAAATTTATGTAAGAGACTTATGGCCCATTGTATTTTTACTGTTACAAGATTCTACAGGTCCTTTTAGACATCATTATATAAGACTTGCAAAAGTTTCTGATTACTTTTATTAAACGGGCTTAGCTTGGATGTGTTTCACATACTTCTTCCAATTATCTACAGTCTTTGCTTGATTTCTTCATTCAACTGACAAATAAAATTGGTTCTTTACATTTCTTAACCCCAAACCAACAAGCCCATAACTTTGCTTTGCTTGTCTGTGTTTTAAGTATTCTTTTTTTTTAAACTTTGTTGACAGTGTATAGCCCACCATTGGATTATCTGTAACCTTCAGCCACAGTTTCTCTTTGGACATAACAACTACTTTATTTACAAAGAAAATTACTCAACCATAGTTTTCTGTAATAGCATTTATAGAAATCAAATTTTTACTCAGTTCGGGCATGAACAGATTCTCTTCATTTCAAAATCATCATTTAAAAATGTTTTCCTGAAACCTTTTACTGGCATACTCTTTTCTGATAAGAAAATTTCTTCAACCACAATTCTGATAATAATTCTAAACTAAAATGTTGTTTATCTCATGTGATGTGTAGCGTAAGGCAACACCAAAAACATTTTCAACTCCATGGTCTAAATGTAAGGACTGACATTTATTTGTTGACATGAAATACTGATATCAAATTTTTGACCACTGTTTTAAGCTTTATAACAATTCTGCTTATCCCTTAACTAGCTTTTATTTTTACCATATTTTATCACAATTGTTTATTCGAATCAACAATTATCACTTGTGTGATTGTCTTTTACACAGATTTCACATTTTTTAGTTGTGTATTGACAATTACTAACAACTACATCCAAACAAAGGTAAACTGTAGTATCCTTATTGTTTATCATAATTTTTTAACAACTTAACATGATTAATGTTACTACAATCATAACACATTTTTTTGTTAACTCTAAATGGTGCACTTTCACCATTCCTTTGTTGCTTAATTTTTTTTAGCATTAATGTTAAATTTGTCAAGAGGTTCTTCGTTTTGTGCAGTAGAATATCATGTGGTAGTAAAGTAACGAAGATGGCCTCACAGTGTACTGAGCAACCTTTAAATAATCATTTTGTATCTTGCTGCATGCTGTAATGTTCTTTACTTACCTTAATTTTTTCATTTGTTTATTAAAATTATCTGTGTATGCGACTACTTTGAGACGCCATCTTGTATTGTTGCCAACCTCGTAATTTTTCGCTTACCGGGTTCGGTTAGACAAACTGGAGAACAGAATGGGCTATTTGCAGTAATTAGTCTAATTCACATTCGCATTGAACTAAATTTTATTTCTTCAATAATAATAATAATAATAATGCAAATAAAATCCTTTCTTCCTTCATTTAACTACTTTTTGAGTATTAACATAGATACAAACACATGAAATGAAATCAATTATGATTAAAATTTTATAGCCTTTACATTATCGACACAAATAATAAACATGAATGAAATTACTAGATTATTATTTTTTCTTTTTATACAAACCAGCACTTCTTTTATATTCTCATATGTAACTGTTCAGTTTTTAAATATTAATTTTGTCCCTAGTTTGGACTCCAACTGAACTGTATTGTATTTACGTAATAATTGACTTTACGTGTTAAGGTTAACCAAGGATGCCGTTTAGTGTACTTGGCAGAGAATAATAGGCAAATACAAATAATTAAACACAATACATATTTATAGAGTTAAAATTGAATACTATTTTATTTTATTTATACTGACATTCCCTCAAAATGAACACATCTATTCTGCCCTGAGGCGTAAAACAAGTTACAAGTAATTATTACATCAAAATAGATTGTACTGAATCATCAGTTTAACTACGTATATATATCGCAAACCCAACACTTCTTACATATATATTCTTCGTTCACACAATCACACACACTTTCGTACTTTTACATTTTTGAGCTCACATTGCAATAAAAAACAAATGCAAAAGGCCAAAATAATTTCTGTTGTGACGCCTGTCACCAGGTACCTGGTTTTCCGAAGATTTCAGTACTTATCTTGTTCCACGTGGTCCATCTGGTTCTTTGCTGACTCGCCTCGTTTATGCGTCGAACTGTTCAAAAAGGTAGTTTAGAACATTTCCCTCAGGTTGCACTCACTCACACTGTACTTTGTTAAAATAATTGCTGCTACTGTGACATTTTTACACTGCTTTTAACTGTGAAATTTTGGAAAATAGCAGCCAGACCTGATTAACACATCTGGCTGCTTGTACTGTATCTACCGGACTGGGAAGATGCCGGAAATGCGGCGTCTCACTTTTTGTCATTTATGCCCTGCGCTGCCCCCTAGATTTTCGTCGTGGCTTACGTTTTTCGAGATAATGTCACGGCCTCAATGACGCAGCTTCCTTGTTTGTCGATCGTTCACATCATCGTATAATGACAAAAAATTAATTGTTTATGACATATTGCTGTCCGTATATGGTTATATTAGTGAATACGTCCCTTGATTGGTTCCCCTCACAATGACGCATAGAAAGAATAAATATGTAGAAAGAAAATAATAAATACAACAGAAGAATTGGAGATGATGAAGAATGGATTAATAACTGTGTTTAATCTACCAATTACCGACTGTAAAGAAATCATAAACTTCCAAGATTATAGAAGGTCAAACCAAATTTTAGAAATGACTTACTATAAAACCACATATAACAACTTTAAAAAATTGATAGGTAAATGGAATATACCACCAGGTATATATATTGTAACATAATTTTTTCTGTGCGTACCTGTAAAATGTACACCAATTTTGTATGTGTAATAATGAGGAGTGCGTTCATCTCGCACCGGGGTCATTACATTAATGTTCGCGGCTAACGATGTCCGTAGCGTTGCGGTGATCACCTGTATAACACGGCAGTAACCTTACCTGTTGTTTATAGGGGTGTGTTAATCCCGGGTGGCGCCAAGTTGTTATTTAAAACAACTAAAATTATTGTATGATGAGTTATCAGCGATGACGGTCGGGACGTTTAAATAATTCCCGCTCACACTGCCGTCTGAATTGTCGATGCTGCTGCGCAAATGACAACTTGTTCGCTTCTCGTCAAATCTATTCTTAACTAAACACTAGTAATATATAAAGCACTCCCTATGAAATAATAACGACGGTTACTCCCTGTAATAGTGATTTTTAATAGGTGATAATTAAAATATTCAAATTGACAATTATATAATTGGATGGTCCCGGTCTGAATGGACCGAAACTGATGAATAAAAGTAATGTTCCACAAGTGTGGACAGGAAGAATTAATTAGTTGGGCCCAAGTGGGCGAAAATTATGTTTCTTGAATTATATTCTGTTAGCTGGTCTTCCATGGTGATTGAAGATGATGTGTAGAATGAATTAAAAATTACATTAAGAAATAAAAAGAAGTGGACTGTATACGAATAGTTTTAATATTGTGACTGATTACATTACAGCTGTAAAAATTGAAGTAGGCTGGCTAATGCTGCATATGGCAGATTAATACGAATTTATATTAGAATGAAGTTATGGCGCTAGTCGGCCATAACCGAGAACACAAGTTAATTATGGCGCTAGTTGGCCATAAGCGAGAATGTAAGGGCCTAAAGCCTACATTTAATGTCGACACTAACTTGACAGAGAAAGTTCGGCGAACCGAACGCCGAGAAAGCTGAATGTGCACTGGGCAAGGTACAATCACGCGAACGTTGATGCGATATATAAATCAGATTAGCCAACCTAGAAAAATAAAATCATCGCGGTACCGTCCATAAACTGCCCGTCAAAAATCAAAAGATTTTTTAATACATTTTTAATAAATTAGAATACATTTACAATTTAATTCAAAATAGTGCAGTTCTTAGTAACGAGAATCAGCTTCAAGGCTAAGTTGAACCTTGAGTTGAGATTAGATAACGGCAATCGGCCGCTAGTTTAGAGATAAGCATGCAGATAAGCGACTGTAGGCCAAGGTTTGGCAAACAGCTGTTTCATGTACCAATAAGTCTGGTTAACCACTATTACTGACACAAGTGTGCGCAGTATGTAACATTATAAAACATGAAAGGAAAATATATAATATGCAAGTCATAGCTTGCTAAGGTCCGTAGACCTGTACAGAGAGTTCATTACATGAACAAAATTGTTGTTGAACATGTTGCAGTCGCATGTTTTATTGTATATTCAGGAGGGCGACATGTATCGACCTAGACATGATATTCCTGAAGTTTCAGGAATTTACAATATGTAACAATGTTTGGGCAAGCTAGATGCTGAATGTAGCCCAGATATGACATGTATGTCATAATTTTAAATAAAGAATTGTGCATGCTTACCTACAAAAATGAATAAAATATGAAGTACAATGTGAATAAATTAGACGAGACAGTTACAGACGGCAGGCGCTTACAATAGTTTTTACATCGACACAATTTATGTGAATACAACAACAATAACTTGAATAATTACAAGATAAATAATTGTAATGTCAAACAACAATAGAATACCGAAATTACAGAAACAATTTAACAATTTAAGACATTCCCAAAATAGTACATATTTATCAGAAACCATATAAAGAAATAAATGCATGGTTACTTAACAGCAAAACATGCGAATATTATGTAATAACATTTCATAAATAAGACCACCCAAAGACATGCAATACACCCCATAACATCAATGAAAATGTGTGACATAGTATGCCACAAAAATTAACATACAATACAAATATTAAGATATCACCAGAACTGTAATAATCAGAAGCGTGCCATGACGCAAAGTTGACAAAAAAATATTGTGACAATCTATCACAATTATGTTGACCAAATGGTCGTAATAAATAATAAGCCAATGGCAGAATAAAGCCGCATTGCGCTATAACCATAATGTCAAATCTCGTCTCGCGCTGGCAATAGACATAATTTATGTATTGGTCTCCGCAAAACACCCGTAGGCGTGCGAATGTCCACGACGCGAACCAAGTTATCTGGGCCGGGAAATGTGGCGATGATCACGCCAAATTTCCAGGCTAATGGAGGCAAGTTATCCTCAATGATCAAGGCTAAGTCACCAATGGAAACATTATCTTTGGCAAACCTCCACTTGTGATGCTGTTGCAGCTGGTGCAAATAATCGCGAGACCACGCCTTCCAAATGTCCCGGACAAACCTCTGAATCAGCTGCCAATGACCAAGACGAGAAACAGGAACGTGAGAAAGGTCTGGGTCAGGAATCGCAGTTAGGGGCGCGCAAATCAAAAAATGGCCAGGTGTAAGTGGCACCGGGTCTTTAACATCCGAGGAAATAGCAAATAAAGGTCGAGAGTTCAGACATGCCTCTATCTGAGACAAAACGGTCGTGAACTCTTCGAAGTTTAATATAGATTTGCCTACCACGCGCCGCAGATGAAATTTCAAACTCTTGATGCCGCTCTCCCAAAGGCCACCGAAATGAGGTGAGGAGGGCGGAATAAATGACCATGATATCCCCTGAGAGGATGTGAATGACTTAATCGAGGTGATGGCATCCTTATTGTGCCAAAAGTTGTAAATGTCATGTAAGATGGTGCGGGCCTTCCTGAAGTTCGTGCCGTTGTCGGAGTACAGCTGACTGGGTATACCCCGACGTGCCATAAAACGACGTAAAGCAGCTATAAATGCGCTGGCAGTAAGGTCGGACACCAATTCCAGGTGAATGGCCCTAGTTGCCAAGCAAACAAACAGAGACACGTAAGCCTTAGTAAGAGTTCTAGACTTCTGCCCGCCATGACGAATCATGAAGGGACCACCATAATCAACCGCGCAAAATAGAAACGGCCTTGAAGGAGTGACTCTAGGGGGTGGCAAAATGCCAAGCCTCTGGACCTGCTGTGTGGCGCTGAACCGGATACACTTGAGACACTTACGAATAATGGAACGGATGACTAGCCGGGCATTAACAATCCACCAACGCTGACGCAGAGAATGATGCACGAGCTGAGCACCAGCGTGAAGTAAGCGAATGTGTTCGCGTTCGATGATAAGGCGTGTAACATGCGCCGAAGGGGGTAGTACGATAGGATGTTTCGAATCGTAAGGTAACTGGGAATGCTGCAATCGTCCGCCCACGCGTATCACTCCAGAGTCGTCAAGAAACGGGTCGAGAGAAGCCAACTTGCTTCTGATGGAAACAGAAGATCCGTTCCGAAGACAACTAATTTCGCCTGGGAAGTGGATCGATTGAGATTGTTTTATGAAGAAATTGAGAGACTGATGAATTTCTGCAGGGGTCAAATCGCCCGAAAGTTTGTCCGCAGATGAGTGTCTAACATTTCTGATGAAACGAAAACAGTAAGCGTATACACGTGTCAGCCGGTGTAACGAGGAAAAGTCCAACGATAAGTCAACAGCCAGGGTAGACATTAGTGAACGGTTATGTGTAGTTTTCTCTTCCGCGGTGACTTCCGAAGATGATGGAGTGGCCGGTACGAAAGATGGGAAAGGATTAGACTCTGACGATTGAGACAGACAGCCAGGACCGTGCCACCAAAGCGAGCAATCGCGCAAAACGTCAGGGAAACACCCCCTAGATATAATATCAGCAGGATTGCATCGCGAATCAATGTGATGCCAGGTATAAGTTTGCGTGCGACGCTGAATTTCAGCAACCCGATTAGCGACGTATGTTTTCCAATGCGTAGACTGCGCATGAATCCAGTAAAGAGCCACCATAGAATCGGAATACAAATGTACATCATCAATAAACGAATGAAGAGCAGGAATAATTTTAGATACGAGTCGCGATAATAACAAACAAGCGCAGAGCTCGATGCGAGGTAATGACACTTGGCGTAGGGGAGCCACGCGAGATTTTGAACACAAGAGACGACAGGAAGCAGTAGCATCTTGATAAATGACTCGAATATACACACAACAGCCGAACCCTCTCTCGGACGCATCCGAAAAACCATGCAACTGAACTGTAACCGCCTCACGGTTGCAACGAATAGATCGCGGGACCACTATTTTACCAATCAGACTTAATTTGTTACACAAAGAATGCCAATCCGAAAGTGACTGACCGGAAATTGGTTCATCCCAACCAAGCTTACAAAGCCAAAGTCGCTGCATAAAGTGTTTATACAAGAAGACAACTGGTCCGATTAAACCCAGCGGATCATATATTCCGGCGATAATTGAGAGAATCTTCCTCTTGGATATGCTATGATCGACCGGAGATAGTTTGACGTCAAACAAAAGTGAATCGGCAGTGTTGTTCCAAAGAATGCCCAGGGTACGCACGTTGTCCTGTTTATTTAGGGGTCGTGAAAGGTTGTGATGATTTGCGACCGCTGTGGGTTCATTTGATGCCCATTTGTGCAACGTGAAACCATATTGAGCAAGTAACGCACCTAGGTCGGATTTCAGATTGGTCAGATCGGGGATAGTGTCCGAACCGGTAAGTAGATCGTCTACATAAAAATCGTTAGTTATGGCTAAAGCCGCTTGGGGAAAGGAAGTTTGATTGTCTCTAGCAATTTGTAGAAGGCACCGAGTGGCCAAAAAAGAGGCGCTAGCCGTGCCGTAGGTTACTGTTCGCAGCGCGAAATGCTTAAGTGGTTCGAGGGGAGAGTCACGCCACAAAATACGTTGATAGTGACAGTCCCCTTCAGCAACGCGAATCTGACGATACATTTTTTCGATGTCGGCAATCAGGACATACTTATGTGTGCGAAACCGCAACAGAATAGAGAAGAGATCTTGCTGAACATTGGGACCTACCAATAATATATCATTTAACGAAAGACCATTAGTAGTCTTGGACGAACCATCAAAAACAACGCGCAATTTTGTGGTCAAGCTAGAATGTTTAAACACGGCATGGTGAGGCAAGTAATAAATATTTGACGATCCTAAATTGATAGCGCCATGATCAATGAGTGTCATGTGCCCAAGATTCATGTATTCCCTGATAAAGTCTGCGTAGTCGCGAGCGAGCTTGGGATCGCGCCTGAATCGACGCTCCAAGCTTAAAAATCTTGATTCGGCACTTGTATAAGATTCCCCCAAGTGGGGCTTATCAGATTTGAATGGGAGCGACACTATAAATCTACCCTCGGGGTTGCGCTGAGTTGAGCGCACAAAATGCTCTTCGCAAGCCGACTCGCTATTAGGGGTATCGCCGGGGATCGTTTCTGCCTCCCAAAATCTCTCGAGAGATTGCAGGATTTGGCTGTCATTGTTCCTTGCCAAGAACGAAACAGCAGGACCCTGGGTGTGGCAGTGTTTGGGCAGATTGCCGGCCAAAATGTAACCCAGTTTTGTCTCCTGAATGATAGGGAAGTTGGGTCCGCGTGTGTACTTATTAGCTAATATTAAATCCAGATAAAATTGTGCCCCCAATAGTATGTCGATCTGTGAAGATATATTAAAATCTGGGTCGGCGAGAAAAATTTTATTTGGAATGTGGAACCGGTTGATGTCAAACGAGATTGAAGGCAGATTATGAGTTAAGTTAGATAGGACGGCACATTTGGCCTCGAAACTATGTCTCTGATAGCGAGACATAATACGCACAGAAACAATGTCAGTAGCGCAACACGCTGTGTTGCTTATTCCTGTAATTGGAATATTAGATCGGGTTAGTTTAAGGTGCAACCTTTTCGCAAATGATTTCGTACAAAAATTGATCTGGGACCCGGCGTCAAGAAGTGCCCGAGCCTTATGCCTATTGCCAGCCTGATCAATGACATATACAACCGCAGTGGATAAAAGTACATTGTTTTTACACTGTAATTTGAATGAGCAATAGTTACTGCTGGCAGCTGCTGATTTCGGCACGTAATTAGCGTGCAGCAAGGTGTGGTGACCCTTTGAACAAATTTTACAAACCTGTTTACTTTTACAATTTGTTATCAAATGACCTGCTCTAAGGCAGTTAATACAACATTTATGATTTGCAACCAATTGCCCCCGCTCAGCGGCACTTAATATGCGAAAATTATTACACATGTAAAGCGGGTGGTCAGATTTACAGCACACACATGAATAATGCCTTGCCGCTGCGTGATAACTCTTAAAGGTACTGCTGCCAGCAGTATTTCTTAAGCTACATTTCTCAAATTTATTGTTTGGTTTTACACTAGGTTTGTTGAATTGCTGTCCGGATTCAATTGGCATTGTATTTTCTAAAAGTTGTCGGCGCAAATTCAAAAAAATGCGTAAAGTCTTGAAAACTGGGCAAGTTGTCAGGGTCTATGGACTCCTTCCAACGTTTTAAAGTAATAGGGTCAAGTTTGGTGGAGAGCAACTGTATGGTAATAAACTCAAATAGGTTTACGGACAGCTTCATTGCCACCAGTGAATTAACGGAAGACGTTATAGTATTTGTAAACTCCGCCAAGCTTTGAACTGAGTCCTTTATTGTGGACTTAACCTGAAGTAGGTTCTGTACATAATATTTGGCTAATATAAATGGATTATTGTACCTCTCGGACAGCAAGTTCAACGCTATTACATAATTTTCTTGACAAATTGGTAATGATTTAATTAAGTCTAATGGTTCACACTTCACCGATGAATGCAAGTAATGCAGTTTCTGTACTGGCGTTAAATCTGATCTTGAATGCACTAGATCATTGAAAATTGAATAGAAATGTTGCCACTCAAGTATGTTGCCTGAGAAGCAGGGCAAACTTATCGGCTTTAAATGCACAGGCGTCGATAGTACAGGAGGCACAGTCTGAGTATTAAAAGTGTCAAGGAGTTGTAAAATGTTTGCCTCAGTTGAGTATATCGTTTCCTCAACCTCGACTCGGTCTGCCTGAGCAGTGCTCGCGTCTTTACTGATAAGCTCTATCTCAGACTGTACTTCGTCGTACTTCGAGGCTAAGCTCTTAAGACTTTCTAATCTTACAGTCAGAAAATGTTTTGTATTTAAATTAATATCAAAAGAATTTACCGCGGATTGTATCCGCACTATCGCAGACTTTAATCCGCCTCTCTTTCTGGTCAGCACATTGAGGCCTTCTTCAGACATTTTTTTACGCACCTTTTTACTGTTGCTGGTGGTACCTGGTTGGCGACTTCCCGCAGCGTCGGCTCCTTGGTGATGATGGTGAACAGCTGGCAAAGATGACCACTTTGAGGGACTGCAGCCGGCAGGAACTTGCTATTACGTTGCCCGAAGATGACGAGCGAAATGGCGACGCAAATCACGCCACGGTCCCATTAGCTGACGTGCTAATCCGCCCGTGATGGCCAGAAAAAGATGTAAAAGATGTTAAATGGAAATCCAGGTCCGGAGTGACCAAAAAATGGATGGTCCCGGTCCGAATGGACCGAAACTGATGAATAAAAGTAATGTTCCACAAGTGTGGACAGGAAGAATTAATTAGTTGGGCCCAAGTGGGCGAAAATTATGTTTCTTGAATTATATTCTGTTAGCTGGTCTTCCATGGTGATTGAAGATGATGTGTAGAATGAATTAAAAATTACATTAAGAAATAAAAAGAAGTGGACTGTATACGAATAGTTTTAATATTGTGACTGATTACATTACAGCTGTAAAAATTGAAGTAGGCTGGCTAATGCTGCATATGGCAGATTAATACGAATTTATATTAGAATGAAGTTATGGCGCTAGTCGGCCATAACCGAGAACACAAGTTAATTATGGCGCTAGTTGGCCATAAGCGAGAATGTAAGGGCCTAAAGCCTACATTTAATGTCGACACTAACTTGACAGAGAAAGTTCGGCGAACCGAACGCCGAGAAAGCTGAATGTGCACTGGGCAAGGTACAATCACGCGAACGTTGATGCGATATATAAATCAGATTAGCCAACCTAGAAAAATAAAATCATCGCGCTACCGTCCAATAATGATAAAATTTGCACCGACTGATTACATGAAACTCTTGTCCTCTGGGCTCGACGAATCGATCAAGGAAACATTCAGCTTTTGCATGGCTGTGTACGTTCAAGTATTACAATTATTTTCTGTTTCCAAAATCGTGGATTCTTGTGACTATGAGCTAAAGAATTCCTACGGTTACAATAAAAATATATTACCTTATTCTACGTGTACATAAATAATAATGTGTGATGTTACAATCTGTTCTGTGGTGTCGTTAAATGTGTTTTGTAAGTTCGTGTTTAACTAATAGGTTATACTTAACGTTAACAAGTTTTTAGCAAGTTTTATTTTACTTAAATAATCTGTGAAAGAGAAATATTTGTTTATAGTGAGATTAATTTACCTTTAGTAAAATTTAGAGTGATTAGGGTTTTGGAAAATAAGTAATTTAATTGTACTTAACACCTCAGCATGACTCGGTGTCTTCGTTCGTTTGATCGGGTAGGATTTGGCTGCAACAAGTTCTGTTTTCATTAATTTTGGGGCTTCAATGGGTTGGGCATCTTTTTTATAATGTATCTGGATGTTTTTTTCAGGTAATTTTCCGTTTAATTGCTTTGGATCTCGAGTTGGCTGCTATAAATGGTTGTCTGCTTCTTATGCTGTCATGGTTAGGAACTTTAATTACTTTTTTACATTATTTTAACAGAAAATCATTCTTCCCAATATTGGCTTCTGTATTCTCTTACTGACGCTTCACTTCTGTCTAACAGTATTCAACGGTAATCCTCTTCAACTGCCGTTCCCATGGCAACTGCATGATTTTGATTGGTTGATTTTGAGATGATGTATTGTTATCAAAATTCGAATTCTTCTGATTGCTGTTACTCCTCTATCTTCCTTCCTGGTTATTAAATATTGTCACTATAGTATTTATTTCCTTTCATAGATTATTTTGATACCCCACAAGTTTGGGTAATTTTAGATTTTATGTTTTTACAATTATGTTAATGCTTGTTAATTACATTTCTTTTTTATATACAAATGCTTATTATAATATTTTGTTTTACAAATTATTTACAATTTATTCTTGGTGAATCCTTCACCTCAGATTTGCTATTTCTTTGTTAATTTGTTATAATTTTTAGTTGTTTGGTTCTGACAGTTATGCCCTTTCATAGGCCTGAGTAGCCATTATGGTATTTGACTTATTTCATTTAAATCACATTTCGTTTTAGCCTAATGGGCTTTACTTTGTTATTATTATTGGTTGTGTTGTATTTTGAGTCTGTTGGTGTTTTGATTACATGTTAATATTGCTTTCTCTATCTTAATATTTAAAACATAACAATTAGGCTTATGGACTGCAAGTTTCTTTCAGCCATATCCTATTCATAACATTAAAACGAACAATTTTTTATAAGTTATTAGAGTTATTATTTTGAGTGAGAAATATCATCACTTCCTTCCAACTTATTATTTGCTAATTTTTTGTTTACAATACATATTATTTTTATTGTGATAAACAACATCACTTTTATGAAATTTATAACTATCCCTTATAACATGGGTGTCTTTGATTTGTCTCTAATTTCTTAATTTTTAAACAATCTTTACATTCTCTCCATGTCAACACCTTCAATTTATTCCTTCCTGGGATCCTCCCTTTTAATTACTATCAGTTATAATTAAACTTAAATCTCTTAAACATCTTTTCTTAAATAATAATGTCATCATTATTTTCCAGTGTTCAGTATATCTTATTCTATAATTCATACTTAATACTATTTTTCACCACATATTTATTCACTGTTATTTTTCCACTTTTAAACCTTTAGTGTTTTTTACAGATTTATTAAGTGTCTATTTTCTTTATTATTCACTATTTCTTATAATAGTTATATTCTATATCTTACACTATTCCCATTTATACCTCACCTTCACTTTTAAATTATCTATAGTTAATTATAATTTAATTAGTGTACCTTCCTTATCACTTCACTTTGGGGTTTTTACACATACACTATTGCACTGTATCACTGTTTATACTATGTGTTTTTTAGTGGGTAATCCCTATACTTATTTCTCTTTCATTACAATATATCCTTAATACTATTAACAATTTTATGTTCTTACAATACTATTTTTACATCTAATTCTCAATTGGGGTTTAGTTTGCTTTTTTATCATTTTAATCTTTAACCTTGTTTAATAGGGTTTCTTCCCTAAATCATTATTGTCCATTAATGGGTAATAACAGTTACTTTTTCCTTTCTCATAGGGTAATTATTGGTCTTGGTTCCAATATTATTCTTGAGTGCATTATTTCTCCTTCTCCTATGTTTTATTACTTGTTTGTGTATCATTATTGGTTTTCATTTCTATCTATTTCCCTCCTTCTTCATTTTCATCGTATTTGGTTAATACTTTGGTCTTTCCATCCTCTCCTTTGGGTACATTTCGACGTGTTACATTGGGTCGTTTAATTCCATGAACTTGTTTCATTTTTGTTTGGGTTTTGGATTGTTTCTCTCTTCCTTTGGTTTGGTTACATTCTTGTTTATTCTTCGTGGATCCCTTCTTCATTTGTTTCCTTTTGTTGGGTCAATCACTTTCTTCTCTTCTTTGGTTGCATTCTCGTTTGTTTTTTGTGTGGTTCCCTTCTTCTTTTTTTCTGTTGTTGGGTCAATCACTTGGGTTAGGTCAAGTCGTCGTTTGTCGAGTCATAGTTTTTATATTTTATTTAAATTAATCATTTTTATTTAACATGAAGTATTATTTTAGTTTATTCATATTTAACGTACCGAGTCACTATATGGTTAATATAATTAAATTACCTTATTCGGTCCACCTTAGTGACACTAGCTGCTGTCGGTTAATGACGCGTTTCGGGATAAAATCCTATCTTCAGATACACAATTATCAAACTTTAAATGTATACCACAATTTGTGGTTTGTCATAATTTTAAAATATTTAAAATCTTTTAAATAAAATATATATAAACAAAAACGTAACAACTGAATCGCTCGGATCGTCCGCATGCATGCACAAGTCGTGAGGAAGTCGTAATACAGCGTGCATGCATGCGGACGATCCGAGCGATTCAGTTGTTACGTTTTTGTTTATATATATTTTATTTAAAAGATTTTAAATATTTTAAAATTATGACAAACCACAAATTGTGGTATACATTTAAAGTTTGATAATTGTGTATCTGAAGATAGGATTTTATCCCGAAACGCGTCATTAACCGACAGCAGCTAGTGTCACTAAGGTGGACCGAATAAGGTAATTTAATTATATTATTTTAGATTCAATATTGTTTTGTTCATCCCTGGTATTGGGTTGGCTTATTTGTGTTGTAACTATATATATATATATATATATATATATATATATATATATATATATTTCAATCACTTTCTGCTACAGACCGGAAACAGGATGGCGAAGGCTGAAGATGGGAGAACAAGAACTCCCGAAACATGTTCCTAAAGGAAAAAATATATCTTGAGGTAAATTTAGTTATAAATTAAAGTAATATATATATATATATATATATATATATTGTAACAAATAGCTCAAGTTGTTGTTTCGGGGTTTAATCAAGCTCCACATTGGTTTGCGCCAATTTGTAACCAATAGCTACTTTTGTTACTTTTAAATTGTAAAGAACTCTGTTTATAAGGAAATGTTTATTATGTAGTTTTATAGGTGACCTCCTGTAACTCAATTTTAGTAGACAAGTTTATTTATTATTTTGTTATTGCAACTTTTATGTAGACCATAACACGGTTTTACCTAATTACTCAATGTTTACTCAATGTTAATTCTATATTTCATGTATTTTAATTAATAATTGAGAATTCTCTCCAACCCTAGTCAGTCCGTATTATGTAAATCAATTCAAAAATTGTACAGGAAACACGCTAGTTCGGCAATCTCACGTTCTACCAGCTGTCGACTATAAGCGCTGTTATTCGTAATTGACTTACGCTTCTAGGTTAGCTTGTTCACCAGATTTTAATCACCCTTTTTACCTGTAAATTACTCCACCCACAAAATACAATACCTATTCTACAATAATATAAAACATCATCATATACAAGAAGGATTCTTTATTTATATTACCTTTTAATTTAATTTCTAACAATGCTCTTCATGGTTATAATATAGTTATATCGATTGTACAATGATGAATCGATTGGTTAGTTGACTATTCCTTTTTTTTTTTTTTAATACAAATTAAATATAATGTTAATTATCTCTTATCCCAGGGTATGTGTGATTCTTTTAATGATTAGTAAGGCCAGGTAATGCAAAATTAAAGTTACTAAGTATTACAAAATGTTATTAGTTCTTACTGTATTAAAATTAAATATAAGCTGGTGTTACCGTACTGGACGATTCTCAAGGCAGCAGTGCTTGTTTGCAAACGGTTGAAGATTTACAGTTGAGGTTACGTTAATCCAGAAAAGGTGTTCAGATTATTAATAAAATTGAAGGGGTGATGTCCTGGAAGGCAACGGGAACTCTTCTAATCTTCGTTCTCCTTCACGATCCTTGTGGTTGTCGGTCCCGGTGGAATTGGTGTCGTATTATAATTTCTTTCTTGAAAGTGAGGTTTATTTCTTCAGTAACAAAGGTTCTTGAGTAATTTTTTCTATAATTCCATTAATTCAGACTTTTTATTCCATCAATGAGTCTCCTGGTTAAATGGGAAATCGAGTTCAATACTAAATCCAATGGAATTATCTTGAAGAGTGAAATAAGAATCCGTCGACCATTTGGAAGTATATGGGTATATTTTTGAAATCTAATTCATGGATTATTCATCGGTTTAGTTTACAGGAATTGGTTTTTACTTTAATTTATTAATTTTTGTTCATTTTATGTAAATTTATGTCCTCTTTCTTAAATTTGTCTACTGATCTGAACTCAATAGCATATAACAATCGAATAATATTAAAGTTTTTATAAATTCCTTTCTGTCTTTTGTATGAATTCAACTTCACCCATTAGCATATAACAATTGAATAATATTAAAGTTTTTATAAATTCCTTTCTGTCTTTTGTATGAATTCAACTTCACCCATTAGCATATAACAATTGAATAATTGAAAATCAACAAGATTTTTTACATTTTAGTTACCCTAACAACCACTACTTTCTGTCATTGGATAATATTTGATATCCTAGAGCCAGAATTATAAAATATTACTACTCTTTTTTAATAAAATACTCCATGCTTGGAATTATACCAAATTACCTAAAACTCTCACCCAATCTACCTTATTAAACCGTATATATTTTACTATAGTTTCATTTGACAGGACTTATTAAAAAGGTATTAATTTCCTTTTACAAATATTTAGGCCTATAGGTTTTCTTACAACTGTTATAATATTTTTGTTTTTAACTTAATTTTTCTTTACCTGACCTACTGTACAAATAGTCACTGGTTTATGGCCACTTACATTAATTTTAATTTCCTGGTTTTAATTCATTATATTAATTAGTTCATCCTTGAACCCTTCATTATTTTATAACATAACTATAAGAACTACTTGCCAACTTTTTAACACTTATTGCCTTCCTGGCCAAGTTTACAAACATTAATTCAAACATCTTCATTAATCAATTACAGTAAATACATTCAACATAATATAATACCTAACCCATGTACTTATACTTAATTATTCAAATACAATTTGAACATAAATAAAAGGAGTACCACAGACTAAGTACTTCTTTAAAGCAACAACTCCACACTTACTATCCACAAAACATAAGATAAATATTCTGTAAACACTACATCATGTTACAGCATAACACCAAGTACATTTCATAACATATTAAATGTTAATTTGAATAGTATTTTATACTTCATTACTACACATTAAACTCCTCCCATTTGACACAATGTTTATGTTTTACATCCCATATTATTTATTACATTTTTTAGATTTAGGTACACTTTAGATGTTTCAATTACTTAGTAACCTTAACATTTTGGGTATTGTTCTAAACCATATTTACTTCGTTTTTTATGTAACGTTGGGGACCTCAAATCTGTTACGTTACAATATATATATACATTAGAAAGGTATAATAAAATATCAATGAAACCACAAATAATAAATGTACCATTGCCAAAATATCTGTTCTATAAAATAAATAGTAAAATGATTGAGGGATGCATGGATACTAATGAACAGGTAATATTAGAAGAATTGCTGTACAAGGTAACAGATACCTATATCACCAGGACAGAATTAGTTATGCACACCAGAGTGATCCGAACAACCAGTGCAGATGAATCTATGGACCATGGGTAAACCAAATGTGAACATTACTGTGAAAAGGGACTAATGTTAGAGATAACCGACACAGCATTAATAAAGGAAGAAAGAAGAAAAAGGATGACACTAATAATTAATAAAAAACAAACGGAGGTGGAAGTATTAGTATGGAATTTTGAATAAAAATATCAAAATTCAAAAACAAATGTAAGAACAACTTACGCCAATATATTTAAACAATTTAATTATGAGAAGAAATAACCTTTTTTAATGAAAACAAGACAAGACAATTGACGATAAATAAGTAAGTAATCAAGTAAAAAAAATAAAATAAAAAAAAGGATATTGAACCACTAATGGACTATCAATAAGAAGAGTTGAATAAATAATCCTAGATACATCTACAAGTTAAATATTAATTATAAATGAGAAGAAGAGAAGTAATGACATGGAAAACAACTATCATACGAAGTACGTTAAAGAATTAATACAAGAAATATGTTAACTACATCGTCCCAAACAAGATAAGGAATTGGAATAAATAAATCAAGGAGAAGAGAAAGTCATGATATGAATAACAACAGATCCAACAATCATTTTTATTGAGCAGATAGGCATGACCTCTGAACTCAAATTATGTATAAATGGACAGCAGAGTAATAGAGCCACACGTGCCCTCTGACTGGTACCAGTTTATATGAATAGAAGGAGAAGAAAATTTTAGGGAAGTAAATCTTTCAAGGGATATAACACTCATTATAAATATCAAGAATTATGAACATATGGAATCAATAAAGATAAGCTAGAAGACAATAATTGACGAATTCCACTACAATAACAACTTTACATAAGAAACTATAAACAAGAAGAAAGGTTAATTGATGATTTCAGAAAAACAATCTTTATTTTTTGAAATAATCAATTTTGGCGGCGATGCATTAACATAACATAAGATAGCACCAAAACTCATTACTAATTAATAGAAGAAGAGATGAAGATTGAAAGAAAAATAAATAAATTATAACCTGAAGATTGATAGCCCAACACTAATAACTAAGTAATGACTAAGACACTGACAAGGACTAAACCCAATAGATTGGATAAGGTGATAGAAATAAAAGACCATTGATACAACCCAAAGTATGACTACAATCAAAACAGCCCAAAATGTAACTAATACAATATGTGAAATAAATGTACAAAATCAGATAGGGCAATAGATAAATAAATAAATAATGTAAACTATATGAACTGTAAAAAGTAAACAAGATATAAAATGTTATTAAAAGAAAAGAAAAAGAAAAATAAGTGTAAAACCCCAGATAAGAAAATATGAATAAAAAATACCCTATTAAGTAATAAGTTAGCCACAAGTAAGTAAAATACAATCAAACTTAGCAACATTAATTATGAGTGCAGAGGTGAAAGGGTGATAGTAAAGAAACTATGTGTGACGGACATTATATGAATAAAATAATAAACCAAGCGATAGTTATGTTAAATAAAGAAACACTATTTTAAATAAATGTGAAGTGTAAGTGACTGTCAAGTGAAATATTATTTACATAAGACTATATAAAATATATAGGAAACCATGTTAGAGTAGTAGTTTAGCCAGTAAGACTTATTGTGTTATTAAAATAAGGAACGTTAACAAAATATATAAAAAATAAACATTTTGAAAAATGAGATGAAAGTGATATATTAGAGTGGAAACAGGGAGAATTAGACACTATATTTTATTAAGGGAGTTCATATATGTTGATAATAATAATTAGTAATGTTCAAAGATTGTTATAAGAGTTTTTGTTAGTAAATGAACAAAATAATGTTAGTAAGATTAAATGACTAGTTATGTTAAAGTCAAAAAACCATTAAGAGTAAAAAGGCTAGTTACAGGCATGAACCTGTAAAGAAGAATTAATGAATTATATAATAGGTGTGATGATCAAAAGCATCAAATGTTTTTTTGTTAGTTTGTGTCTTTAATAATGTTTAATAACCAAATAAATAAAATTAATAGATATAAAATATTGTAAAGAGGATAAAATAGAAGTATTATGAAATTTAGGCATTAGGTCTAGTATTGATGAACAGAATTTTGTAAGTTTTAAGATAAAAACAATAGCCAGAAAATCAATTAAAGTGTATAATATGTTTAGGTATTCACATAAAAATATACGGTACAAAACTGGCTACATAACGTTTAGTTTAAAGGTAATTAAATAAAGAAATATCAAATAGAAAAAATAAGAAATCTGTTCTGAAGTGACCAAATGTAAACATGATTGGTACCAAAATAATCTGTAAGAAAAAAAGCAAAGCCATGGTGTTATTGGATTTAGTATTACCAATAGCATAAAGAAGTTATAAAAATTTAAAAGATTTTTACAAATTTTGAACAAAAAACACGTTAGTTAATATAACAATGTTATAAGTTATTAGCCAATGGGAAACAGAGTTACACAGAGAGTTGCCATGACAACAAAAGTTTGTTACATGTTTAACCATTGAAAATTTATTATTCCATTATTGACTATCATAGAGGGTGGATGTATGAAGCCCATGAAGATAAATAAGTAAAGAAATCAATAAATTTTATCAAACAGTGATTAAGAAGACAAAATTAATAACCATAATACCATAACTTATGAGAAGTTAATTAATTCAACAAAAGAATTAATAAATATAATATAAAAATTTTGATGAAGAGAACCTAATTTGGAAGTAACCAACTACAGAAGGAAGAATAGAAGAGAAACATAACTAAACCTGGGACTCTACATTAACCAGCAATACTGATTAAATTCGAACACCAGAATTGGATCGTTTGAAGCTGGATCTCACTAAATCATACAAGAAGGGACCAGCAGAAGTGTTCCAGAAGAAGAGGATCACCCAAGAGAAGAAGAAATAAAGGAGTGCAGAGTATATTTTCAAAGTTTTAACCGAAAACAAAACTATAAATAATCCACATTAACTGAACAAATTTATTTCACTTCACCAACCACTCAATTAACTTTTTAGAACTGATTTCTATTTAATAATCACCACTCATAGAACAAAAATATCACTGAATTTTGAATTTAAATTAATGTGTTTTAAAAAACGCGAACTTGCTAATTAAGAAATTAACCTATTGAACACTATTTCTCATAGCGGTAACTTACTTTCTATACTTAAATATATCACTTGTTATGAACTAGTTATAAGGTATTTTGTAAGATTATGTGCATTTATTAGTCTGCAAACCAATATTTCTGTAGTCCAAAGAACTTTTCCCTGAGATTGTAAAATAAACAAACGAAGAACCATACGCTATTGTAGCGTCTACACACGGACTGGGCGATAGCAGAGCAGAGAGCCAACTACAAAAAAGTAAACATGCCGGCGCAATAATAAATGTTATGTTTTATTTCAGAAATTTTAATTGACCAATATATTTGAACCTGTTAATAAATCATCGTAACTATCCTCAACTGTATGTTTGATTTATTCAAAGATTAATATAAAAGTTTGGGGTAAACAAAAAATTAAAAATACATTAGTTGACAAAGTCAATTTCGGCAAGCAGTGTTAACCAATCAGGCGGCGAGGCGGAGAATTCAAATTGAACGGCAGACTGAGTGAGCCGACGGTCGACTTTCGTAAGTATTTATAAGACGTAATAAACGACTTGTTACCAACGACAAAGTAAGTACGTATAAATATGAAGCATACGACGTATTCGATTACAATATTCACTTTTCTAATTTGAAAGAAATTAATGTCCCCTTTTTTGACTCATTACACATATTCACTCTCTCTCTCATTCTCTACACTTCTGTACAACCCCCGTTTATTGAGCTCATTATATTTTTTAATTTATGTATAGATGTTTTAGGCTGCCATTTCTTTTTTAAAATTTTAATTAGTTTACAATTTTGAAAATTTCTTTGGTTTTACCCCTCATTGGTTACTTAGCTTGAAAATGTCCAGAAGATGTCATCTCATTTCACACGCACTATATCGATTATTCCATATTTTCACTGATCTTACTGTAACAGTAGATAAAGGCCCAATACCTTAATTATGGGATCTGAGGTTATTTTTAATGTTTTATTGTATAACAGTTAACTACAGAATGGTTAGGTCCATTGTCCCTCTGTAAAAAGGAACAACGCATATTCGGTGAGAGTAGTACAATGCCAAGGTCACCGTTGGACGAGCAAAAGCCGGTAGAGGTAATGGCGGTGTATATGATGACGGACTATAAATAAGAATTGTGATTGGGTTATAAAGCTGTTTCGTCATAAACAAAAGACAATGAATCATGAACCACAACGTATGTAACGAGGCGTTGTCCCATCAAACAAAAGACGATGACGTCAAATGCACTAACACAAGCGCAAATTTGCATATTCCTCTTTCTCAGTTCAACGCAGCACTCCAAAGGGTCAGCAGCGATGTATCGCTGTCTGGTCAGTTTTTCAACAAAAGTTTAAAATAACTATTATCTAAAATCAAAATGTGATAGTGGAGCGGTAGAGGGCTCAAGTTTTATTAACAGTAAAAACATCAAATGTAGAATCAGTGCACAATGTATTAAAACGAGAAATATGAGGCGAACACCGGCCATACTCCTGGAGAACAGCCAACACCAGCGAGGGATCAACTCTGTCCACGTTTAGAGAAGTTAAACCATTATCACCTTTTTCTTAATAATGAGCTCATTAACTGATACTAGCTAAATTTGATCAATGTATTTGCAATAGGGAGAATGAATGTGAGTACGAGTGAGTGAACGCATGGCCATGATTATATATGCAAAGGGCATTGGTTTGTGTATCTGTTAATATACGATTCATTACATAATTAGAGCTGCAGCCAAAAGTAAAAAAATTATAAGAATAGTAACAAGATTCACTATGATGAAAATATTATGACTGAATAGGGTTTGAATAAAAATAGCCACCATTTTGTTTTTACAATTGTATGTGACGCCATTTTGGGGCATTACTCCATATATATGTTTATTTTGTTCCGACAATTAAAATCCAGTGATTACACTCAGTTAACTATCAGTGTTATTATTTCTATCACCTTTTTGAATCTGAATCTCGCCGAGAATGAACCCTGGCCCCTTAGAGAGAGATTTACAGTAGAAAGAAATCACGTGCTCCCACATACATAGAATTGGTAAGTACACGTGTTTACCATATAACAGTAAATTTTATATGTATATAAATATAAACATTTGTGTGTAAGAGTCCGTAAGTTAACAATTGACGCCCAGAACAAGGGACTTTATTATTGCGTGAGTTAACAATTGGCCCCCGAACAACGGACTTTATATAAAGCTATTTTACATAAAATATAAGCCAGATTCAGAAACAAGGAAGGTGATAGAATGGTGCATAACCTAATACACGAGAGGTTATGTTGACAAAACATATTAAGTAGTAATTGCGACAAGTGTAACTAAATAGTCATTTCAATATTCATATTATCAAAATGGCAGAAAGTAATAACAGCATAGAAATAGATAATACAGCTACAGAGTCAATTTTATTAGACGGAATAAATGCCAACTCAACACCTAAAATAATTGAGAATAAGATATCATTGGAAGATTTATTTACATTAATTAGTGACAAATTTGAACAGCAGAATCTTAAATTCGATGACAAATTTAACCAGATGAATAGTACATTTAATGTAAAGTTAGACAGTTTCGAGAACGAACTAAAGAAACAAAATAATTTGCGAAATGTAAAATTGAATCAATTAGAGGAGAAATTAGACAAGAGAATTAATGATATAGAGTTAGAAAATAAGAGTAGAGAAATAGACAAATTAGATGGAAACAAAGACAAGGTAAGTAGTACTGGAAATTATGATAAAATAAATAAAAATATGGTAATAGGAGATAATAGTGTGGATGTTGGTAGTAATAATGAGGTTTTATGGGGAATATTTAGTTAAAGCAATTTAATTAAATTAAATCAATTAATTAATTAAATTTTCAATTGCAATTAACTCGTCAAATAACGAGTTTAGTTTCTTTTCAATTATCAACCAATTGAAAAACATTAGTCAACATAGATTCATTGTTTAGACTGTAAGATAATTGATAATATAATAACCATTTTATTCTTGTGTGTTATTGGAGTAATAAACAAGGTTTTATTACCCCATATTGCATTGTTTTATTGTTGTACGACAAAGCCTACCAGTCTCACAAAACTCT
This sequence comes from Magicicada septendecula, assembly GCA_034769895.1. Classification (NCBI taxonomy): domain Eukaryota; kingdom Metazoa; phylum Arthropoda; class Insecta; order Hemiptera; family Cicadidae; genus Magicicada; species Magicicada septendecula. Next base: position 60,420,805 of record CM068371.1, on the reverse strand, counting down.
CCCCCTTTAAAGTAACTTATTTAGTGTGTTGTTGCCATAAATTTGAGATTACTAGCTTGCGAAATTCAAATCCAAAATCCACACGCCCTAGTCGGAAGAAACCGCAAGATCGGACAGCAGGTAGGTACTCATACACAACACAACACAACAACAACGCATATAAGTAGAGTTGCAATACATATAATATACATTTAACATAACATGATATATGTTAAATCTCAATACCAACATTCTGTATGCCCCTTTCTCGTTAATTCTTATCCCAAATTGAAAAATATTTCCCCGATTCCCATCAGAATTTAAATAACCACTTCCCATTACAACATTATAAATATCCTTCATTATCCAATTTACATCTCAAAAATATTTATAATAATCATCAACTTCCTTCTTCACATCATTTTCTAATATTCCCCCTTAACCCAGTTACAATTAGGTAAATAAGCTCACGGGTACACTGGTTTTGGTATTTACCTCTTTACATAAATACTATATATTTATTTCCCTGGCTTGTAACGGCCAGCTCCTTTCCACACACACTATTGCTTAGTGATGTTGGACTGTAGCACCCATTTGCGTCCACAAGAACTGAAGTTTATTAGGGTGTAAACACTGCTTACACCGTTCTTGCTTCGGCGTTATATAAAAATGCAGCATTACTGGTATCCGTGGACACAAGTAATCCTACTAAAATGATTCATATGGCCTTTATACGGTCTATCACCCCATTCGATGGTAGCCGCTGTTCCAAAGTTATATTGATTCCCCTGATTTACCCCCCGGTTAATTTCTAAATTACACCAATTTCAAAGGCAACCATCCATGGTCAGTGTACAATAAGTCTGCCCATAACTGGTTGTCAGCCAAAACCACGGTCTGGGCTGGTAAGGCCGGGACCGTCCGAAAGTGGGGATTCGCTTTTAAAACATATAATACATGTTTTATATCCCTACACAATTACATACTATTCAATTAGACACTTTATGCTTCTCATAATCAACATAATAAACACTCAAATTGAACATTAACATTATTACATTAAAATAAATATCTCAAATCTAAATTTGCATAAAAAAATTGTAAACATTACAACTTTAATTTCTATTGAACCGGTTAGATAAATTTCTCCGGTTCGGTTAGACGAACTGGAGAACAGAATGGGTTATTTGCAGTAATTAGTCTAATTCACATTCGCATTGAACTAATTTTTATTTCTTCAATAATAATAATAATGCAAATAAAATTCTCTTTTCCTTCATTTAACTACTTTTTCAGTATTAACATAGATACAAACACATGAAATGAAATCAATTATGATTAAAATTGTATAGCCTTTACATTATCGACACAAATAATACACATGAATGAAATTACTAGATTTTTTTTCTTCTTTTTATACAAACCAGCACTTCTTTTATATTCTCATATTCACTCCCTCTCTCACTCTCTACACTTCTGTACAACCCCCGTTTATTGAGCTCATTATATTTTTTAATTTATGTGTAGATATTTTAGGCTGCCATTTCTTTTTTAAAATTTTAATTAGTTTACAATTTTGAAAATTTCTTTGATGTTACCCCTCGTCGGTTACTTAGCTTGAAATGCCCAGAAGACGTCACCTCGTTTCACACGCACTATATCGATTATTCCATATTTTCACTGATCTTACATGTTTTGAAAAAGATTTAACTGTTATTAATTAATTAATCCACTCTAATTAAGTTTATATTTTGCTGTTTCACATTTTACGCCTTCTGGTGTTGGGCATTAGAAAACTGTGCTTAGCTGGTGGGCGAGCGAACTGCCCGCGTCCTTCGTCGTTAGATGTTGTTTGCCGACTGAAAATTCTACGCAGACGCAGATTGTTGACGCCGATCTGGTGAGCTAGCGGGACACTCCTGCATTCCTGTGTGACATATGCTGGGTTTGGCTTATGACGTCATATAGCATGACCCCAATTTGTGCATAGTTCAGAGGTCAGATTTCTAAAAATAACTGTCTCCTGTGGTTAATCCGTTGGCCTTGAGTCCACATTGTGTATATTATTTATTTATACATTTCCAAATAATACTTTACATTTTATTTATTGATCGGGAGGGTTTTACCTGTACCGTTACAATGCGTTATGATTCTTACTTAATGTTACACTTTTTCCTAACTTATTGTATATTTCTTTAGATGCCTCACAGTTCAGAATATGCACCAAGTTTCATTTATTGATTATCGTAAATACTACCTTCTGAGATCTCCTATATTTCTTTTACCACTTACTTTTTTCAATTTCTTTATATATATATATTTCAACAAATTTTTTGATAATTCAAATAAAAAATCTATTTTGTGTTTGAATAGCCCCACTTTGGATGCGACAAAATGTAACAATGCAATTTTTATTTGAATGGGCCCCACGTTCTTTGGGACGCCAAAATGTAACACATTAACCCTTCTGTGCAATTTAATTTGTACATATTTAACTCATACACTTTCTATACCATTATTAACAACGTGTATGAATAATTGGGGTGTAGGTGTAATTATAATAAGAGTAACTTTTTTTTTTTTACGAATTGTAATATGCTTCATTTATTATTTGAAACAAACAAACAAAAATATTACAATATTATGAAAATCATGATTAATACACCATGTGATCTTCATTATCGATGGTTTCAAAGTGTCTTTACTATTCGTGTCAACATTACAAACATATCTTAAATTCTAAATATTATATTATTTATTGTATATAGACTTCTCGTCAATATGTTAATGTTTCTTGCTTGCTCAGTCTAAATGTGTGTTTATTTAAAAGTTATTACTGCATTCTTATTCTATCTTTCTTAATACCTTTGTATGGCTTTAAAAAAATCATTTTAGCACATTTAATTTATTACTATAAATGACTCTATGTTATGTGCTTTTATCAAGAAAAGTTAAATAATTCAATTACTAATTTCAATGACTCTACGTTATGTTCATTATGAAAAATAATTAAATAACTTTTTTTTTATTACATATTAATTACATTGAATTTTATTTATATCTACATACTTATTATTATGTTTACAAAAATTGTTTTGACTTTTAGAGTCTCTCAATGTCTTTCTCTTTGAAAATTATGTATTGGTTTTTCGTCACCTTAATTTCTGTAGAGTTGTCCCATGTCCTCCAGTGATTCCTTCGGTGTTCTCCTCCTGGATGTCCTCTTGTCCTCACTGCTCGTCCTCTCGTCTCTCGTCCTCCACGGTACATTGACTGCTGTAGACTATGATGACATGTTACTCTGGATCTGTAGCCGTTATTATAGAAACATCTCCAGTCCTCTGCATCTCCTTCCTTTGCTAGTCGTACTCTCGTACTCTGTCAGGCATTGATGTTCTTAGATGTCGACTGCTTGTTGACGTCCGACGATTTCTTCATTACGGTATTTTTTTATTATTGTTTTTATTACTTCAAATAAAAAACAAAAACAAAACATTACCGTGATACTTTATAAGCTCAGTTACAACATCGTACTGATGTTAGATTTTTAAATCTAACTTCGTCCAAAATAGTTTAAAAAATTCGTGTCACGGACCGGCATAGCCTACCGCCGCGACTATGGTTTGTTAAGAGAGAGCGATTAGCTCTCCTGGGCTTCTATTTATATCCACACAGAAAACTGCACCTGTTGATTCAGGAATCAGCCTGTCGACATTTGAAACATGGTGTGACAACCCCCACTTTCATCTCATTTCACATAATTGCACTTTTTTTGCCAATCGCACTGTTTAACACGGATTTCACGTTGCTCAAATAGTGTCTCATTTAATGACTTATGAGATGTGCAATTATCATGATGCCCACACTACTAGTATAATTATGATGCATTAAAAATCGCACTGTACTCGCATTGATTGTCCGAATTACGTACAATTCACACTGCACTCGTGTCCGATTTTTACATATTTTTAAAAGTTTTTACCTTCTCACTAACATTTATGGTTTTCTTAAAATTAATTATTTTCTTAATTTGTCATTTACTTGAGGGGTGAGATTGCAACTTTCAGGATCAGACAGGCTTCACGCACACACATTATTTACTTGTATACACACATGCAGTGGTAATCGCGTGATGTTTGCCTGTTGGTTCCTGCTTGAAAACCAGCTTCCAATCTCACACCTGCTCGTCTATTATATATTATTGAAATTAACTAAAATATTTACAATATATTATGTATGCGCATTACAGCCTTTGCTTGTATTGTCGCATTATATATATTATAACGATTCATATTGTCATCCTATCTGAGCGTTATATGAAAGTGTCAAACGGAGCGAGTATAGCGACGTAAGCAAGAGAGAGAGTGTATAATGGCAGCCATCTCACTCTAACCTCGTCACAGCTACGTCCGCTGTCGGTACAAACATGAAAATTTACTCAATTGAATTTATTAGTTCAACCTGCGATAACTTCAAAACTAATAAATATACGGCAATTCTGAAAACTGCACTGTGTTCAGCAATTAAAGCTCTATAAGTAGCCAAAATCTCAAATAATATAATTAACAATTGAAGAAGTTATACGGAAGACGAACGCCAAAAGAAATAACGAGAGAATTATGCTACGTAGGAATTAGGTGTTTTCACATACACACAGATAAAGACCTAAGCAACAATATTCTGTGGTCAGATCTTTGAAAACACGTTTGCAAATACCTGTAATCAAACGATTTGCAAACACAGGAAGTACGATTTTAACTAGAAATTCTCTGCCGTTTCAGACCTGTCAAGGGGTGTTTGCTCGACCTGTCCGATACTGTTTCAACTGGAAAAACGCATGATTTATTTAAACAACCAATCAGAATCCCGTATTTAAAACAGACGCCAACTCAAACTGAGGGGTAGCGTTACTCTTCGTTCGGATCTTCAATGCGCTAAACGTGTGTAAATTACGTGCATAATTTTACAATCACGCGAAGTGGTATTTAAGTAAAAAGTTCGAGAAGTAGACCGCAGTTGAAGAGGAACTAGTACAGTTCAACAACAACTCTCGCTGTGTAACACCACATTAATTAATTAAATTATTAATTAATTAATTAATAATCAGTTGTGAAGTGACCTGTGCAACAGAGAGCTACAGCATCTGTAATTGCCAGATCATCTTTCTACAGGATTGGTCAACATCATTTCTTCTGTGCTGAACCATCAAAAGGAGGATCTCCACGGATTCCTATCTACGGTCGACACATCAAACAGTAAGAAATAGATTCATTGATCAATGAAATAAATAATAAAAAATAATAAACAATTTTAAAAGACACTAAGAATTTCACACTTTGTATTTAATTAGTAAGATTAGTTATAACATAATATAGGAGTGTTGAATGGAAAGTGAGGTGTAGTATTGAACATGCAAATTATTGCAGACCTGTTCTTTAGCACTGATTTGGGAGATATAAATTTTCTTAATTAAACCAGATAAGAGCAATAGGTCGTTTGGACGTTTTAATCTTCACTTTTCACGCACACTCATTAATTATAAGAGTTAGGGTAGCAATAAGTCCTACAATTAGCATTTTCAAGAAGTTAACAAAATAATTAAAACGTTAATTAAACAAACTCAAGCAAATTTTAAAGTGTTATTTGTAACGATTGCCCTTGAATTCCACAATCACTGAACGAATCCTGAGAAAGAGTGTCTCTATGCTCTGAACTAAGCTCAAACCGTGTCATTTGTATTTGGGGTTTGGTCTGGCGCCCAGGTAAAGTAAAATCACGGGTAAGTAACATTTTATCTATCATTAAATATATTATATAAGCGTGTTAGATAAAAGGTAGCGTTGTAATATATATATATATATATATATATATGTACTTTCTAACCCCAAACCAACCGGATACAAAGCATTTAATGTTAGGCCTGAAGCCGAACATACCCAACACCTAAACTATTTTTCTGATGGAACGAAGCCAGATATTATGAATTTCACTGCTTACTTGACTAATACAGTTACTATTGGTCATTATAAAGCAGCTTCCTCAAATCTACATTCTAACCATTTCTTTTCTTGACAAATAACTTTCACTTCATCCCATAAGACTGTGCTGATCCTTCCACACATGTTCAGCCAACATTGATCGTGCTGTATTTCCCATTTTCACATTAATTTTGTGTTCATTTACATGGACCTGGAGAGGTTGACAAGTTTCGCACATGTATTCAAAACCATATTCACACGGGATACTATAAACCACATTTTTGTATCAAACACAGGATCACTTGATTTGTTTTCTACCACGTACTAGTTTCCCTAACATATGGCAGGTTTCTGATACACCACGTATGTAAGGGATAACTATGTTGCCCCTCACTTTCACCTCTCCTATTCCAACTTCTTGACATCACTAATACATTTTTTAACGCATTTTTTGAATAGCCATTAGCCTGGAAATCTTTAAAACTGTTATTCATTTTGGATTCAAAATTAATAGTTTAGACATTGGGTATGATAGGCTTCGGGCTACTTAGTGTGTATTTTTGGGTATTATTTTGAGGGGTGGGGAGGATGGCCTTCTGGTTGACTATATAAATGGGTGGGACTTAGTGCCACCTGTCACAGTTTGCCGGTGACCTTGAGGTGTGCATGTTCATGTGAGTTTGTGCATCTTGTGCTGTGTGTGGTGACTTACAGATTTTAAGGTTGTTAAGTTTTATTTAATTACTTTTGTTTGTTACCTATATATTATGTAAATACTTCTGTGTGTTTTGACTCTTTTTCGGTTGGGGGGCAGAGTATTGTTTATATTTTATTTTTATGTATTAGTTTTTTTTTCTGAAGATGGCTACCAATCTGCTGTGTAGTCAAAACGTTGCTTTTAATAAAAAAATCAGTGATGGAAGAAGTCCGACTTAGTAGTAAGCCTAACATCAATAACCCATCACTGACATCTTTTATAGAAATTACGATCCATTTACTTTCAGAATTACATCAATCTGAAACTTCCATATTTGAAAATCAGACACGTAAGTTAAGGTAATAATGTAGTCTACAATCTTCCTACATGGTTAAACCTTGTCATGATTAATTTCTACAATTTCTTAAATTTGAACAAAAAAAAGTTCTACTCACAGTGGCACACAGTCTAATAACTAGCACAACACTGTATTAACATACACTATGGTAACTCAATGCTACTGATTCTGATCTCACCAAACTATCACATTTGGGCCCATAAGTTTAGGCCGAATTGAAAAATGCAATACTCTGCCCTTACTTGTCACATCCTTGTCATTTAGTTATCAATTTAAATATTTACTTTGCAGTTTTTCGATAATTTCTTTTAACCAGTTTATTATACTACACACTAAAGTACAAATAACATAATACATGTCAACTATTAACTAACTAGAAAACATTATTACTAATATAAACAGACGTAAAGGATGTTCTGGAAGAATTGGTGGACATTAGTCTTGCAAATGCAACAGTAGCTCCGAGAACCTCTGATTAGACAGGTTGTGATTTATAGTCAAGTGTCAATTTTCTTCAATATATTTCATAATATAATATTATATTTATATTGATATATGGTCAAATTTTTCTTGTGTTTATACTAAAAATATTTAACAAGAATATATTTTTTTATTTTGTAAATTACAAATGTTTCGATAGTAACATAACTATCACCATCAGATATCTAATAATATTATACATATTAATATTAATATTATTATATCTATATATTATACATATTATCTCTTATATATTTATTATTATATTATAATATATAATATACTATATATATTATCTAATAATATCATCATCAGTGAATAAATAATATTATATTTATTCAATGTGAACATTGTATATACATTTTAGTACTTACCATAAGTACTGACAATACCATATCATAATTGTTGATATGGAAAATAAGCTGCTCTTTACGATCTGGAAATACTGCTGCCATTGTTAGCACAAAGAACTGGACTTCTTCAAGCAGTTGTGCCAACAGTTTTGTTACACTTTCAATTGGAAAACTTTCACTGATGCTCACCACAGCAGCACTGAATTCAGCATACCTTCGAGTGATCTGTATAAACATTATGCATCAAAATTATCATATTTTTTATGTTATTTGATACAACAAATTATATTAAAATCTTAATTAATAGTAACTGGTGAACTACCATCCAGTTTACTCTCTGTCTTCAAAGAGTTATTCTTTTGTTTCATAATTCAGGTTCATTTTGAACTCAACATACTTCTTCCTTGTAAGAAAAGAAGAGCCTCAAATTACATATCACCTCGTTTTATGTTAGAGGGTTTCCAAATAGTTATACTATTTGTAAATACCAGTAAACATTATAATTTTCCTTATTGTCACAACAAAACTTAAATAATTTACTTTTTAAAGCAGTAAGTTAACTTCACAGTTCCACTTTACCATTTCACACCTGTGACAGTTTACTGTACAAGATGTGATAAAAAAATAATGAGAATTTTCACTTTTATCTAAATTTATTTATTATTTGATATTGATATTATCCCTTCAAAGCAGCCCCATCATATACAATATGCTTATGCCAATGTTCTTTCCAGTCTGCAAATCATTTACAGGACACTTGTTTTGGTATAGCCTTCAACTTACTTGATGATTTTGTCTTTATCTCTTCTGTGATCAAAAAATTTGTTCTATATATAGAAATCATATAGCATCTTGCATCTTTTATAACATCTGAACCACTTCATTGCACTTTATTTCATTTTTAACACAGAATTTAATACAAAATCTTTTTGTCATTTCAAAAACAAAAAAAAGCAGAGAATACCAAAATGCATGTCTAATATGGTAAACAATTGATTGTGTGTCATGAACAGTGGTACTAAGATGAGAAAAAAAGATGTTTTCAATTATAAATGAGCAGCATCACTTTGTTTATACATTTCATTACCTGTACCACAAGGCTGCATCATAAATGTGGTTGGGTACACACCCTAACAGCCTGTTTTGATTTTATATTTCCCCCCAAAACTTGATAATACTTCCAAGGTACGTAGTATGAGATATATTATTAATTGGAGTATGGGGTTCACCCTGGACAACTTACTGCTATTTTTAATTCTTCAGTTGTCAGTGGAATGCAAGACAAATTATGCAGGCTTTGTCAGTATGGACGTTGACAGTAGAAACTGACAGACTACACGATCTGATACTACAAAATACGTAAAGAACATTACTATAATGGAAAGGTATCATCAAGTAATCACAAAAAAACATTTATGTTCTCAATGAAAGCACAGAAATATTCATCTGTAAACATATGTTACATAAATAGCTGAGAAATTCTGAATTAGGACATTCTGAGCTACACCAAAGAAGGTCATTCATTCAGGGGACACAAAAACCATTACACTTCTTAAGGTTATCTTTGTGGTTACAGTAAACTTACTGATAAAATGTTATTCTTTCTGTAAGAATATTTAAGTAACAGTGAAAAGAATTATTCACATCTAAGTCATAAAGTCTGACTCAATTCATGTGGTTCATGTAAAATGTCCTTTTAAGAAACATTAAAAATCATACCCAAAATTCAACTGTCTCTCTGACTGCTGACAATACTCAGGATAGGGTGTATCATATGCCCAAACAGCTTTCAACTGGCTGAAAAAATTGTTTTACAATGAGGAAAAAATGAGTTTTGACAGTACATCAACATGTTGTGGGTCCAGAAAGAGGAAAAGAAAACTACACATCAGTACGTTAGCAGGAAAATTTTAAAAAACACCCAAAAATATGATAAATTGTTGTGTTAGGTGTTCATTGTTTAATCATTAAAGATGATTCAACACATCAACTGAGATAGTTATCCAGTACATTCATTTCTTAGAAGCTTTTCATCATAAAAAGGTTTTATGCTAAAACTTTTGGCCTTGTTTAGCAGATAATCCATGTTTTTAGTTAAGAGTGCTTAAAGGATAGTGCCAGTATGTGAGCAAAACATCAGAGACACAATGGAAAAAAAACTCAAGAGACTACAAATCTAGATGAAAGAAATCTCTGAAATCATTTTTTGGCATTTCTATGAGGCTCTCAGTCCCTTTTCCATTGTTAACTTTAGTAAGTAGATTTAATATTCTGATGCAAATCTTTAGTCAACTGGATCAACCACCAGCACATTTACAGTGGCATTGATCCACACCTCAATGGCACATTTTATTACCTGAGTAAAAAATAATACAAATAAAAAAACAGCTGTACATGTATAGAGCAGTAAACAAAGCACTGTACAAGATACTGCATTAAAAAAACCTTCAGTCTGCAGATGAAGGATGGTTGATGAGTGCCAACATACATTTATGAAAATAATAATGTAGTACAACGCTGACAATCAAAACTAATCAGACCTAACGTCTGTTTTCAAACTATTCAAAATATATACAGAATGCAACTAAGAATAGATAAAACGGCTTAAAGAATATAATAATACAACATCATATAATTAATATACATGTTATACAAGAATAATAATGCAATGTATAGTACCAGAAAAAAGTAGACACGTTTTAGAAAAATGCTGACAGTGGAACAAGTAAAACTGGAAAATTTAAAACAAACACTGTGGAATCGTAAACATAAAACAGAGAAATTACCATGATGTCTCAGTTGCAAATCCTTATGTAAAGTATATAAACAAACTAACATTTTTCAATCCACCTTACGACTTTTTTGTATTGATGACATGTTTCAATGCATATGCTTCATCAGATCTTAAAATAGCCCTCTTGGGAAGCATCATCGGTTAAAATTCAATAGCATTTGTACTATATATGCATCAGTAGGTGCACATCTTTTCATATTTGGTCGACCACTGAGTGGTTGTTCATATCTATCTGATCAAGCAGCTTTACAATGGTATTGTAGAGCGGATTGAATTTTAAAGTTCAGCTGGTCATTCAATGCAAACCCGCGACTGCTTATGTTTGTGTATGCTCTGTAAATTTCAAATTCCTCCAAGGCATTCATGATTCGACCTTTTTCAGCTCTGCTTTGACCCCTGTTGGTTAGTTTATGTATTCACAAGAGTGACTTGGATATCACTGTAAACATGCATGCTAAATTAATTAATAAATTAGTTTGGATTTTTCCAAGTAATTGGCTGCATACTGTATATGTTGGACTGCTGAGATCGTACTGTCTCTGTAATTTTTTCAAAAATATTTTATTTCTTGAACTATTATACGAGTACCTACTGGATACAAGTCTGTATCTACCATCGTGTGAGAACATAAGTAGGCTTTTTCAAGATAAATTGGCTTCCTAATATTAAGCTGATAAGACTGAACTGACATAAAGAGTAAACTGGTAGAAGAGTAGGCAGTGGTGAGAATAAGATTGAACAGAAACAACACTGTTGCACACCACTATAGAAAACTTTTTCCGATTCGTGCATTCAAGTTTCACAGCTCATCATCAGATTGAAAATATCGCATGAATCAGATATTTCCGATCTGATGATGAGCTGTGAAGCTTGAAATCGCTAATCAGAAAAATGTTTCTATAGTGGTGTGCAACAGTGTTGTTTCTGTTTGTAATTATAACCAGTAACACAACTTTATTAATTAAATAATCTTGAGTTTTCTGCTAGAAACGTCCAGTACAAAAAAATGTACCTTATATGGGAACAGACACCCATATCATGGGTCCACCAGATATTTGTTGGTTAAACACTGTAACTGTGGAAGAGAAAAAGCAAGGCTACAAGCACAGAACAAAGAAAAATTTTTGAAAAAAACTAGTCACCATCTCCATACAAATGCAACACTACGGTACAATCACATCCTAAGCAAATCATATACAATATGGCCTGTAGAAGGGACAAAACGCTTTAAAACATGTAATAATTGAAAGATGTCACTAAGGTCTTCTGCGCCATACTCACATAATGTGGCTTCATTTCTTTACGGAATTTTCCTGAGCTTGTTTGGATTTCTTTACAGAAATCTTTGACACTGAGGATGTTCAATTCAAACACATATTCAAACCTGAAAACAAAATTCAGAGACCATTAGTACATTAAACGGTATACAATGCAAATTATAATTAAAAACCTATACAGAATGTCAGAAAAGACATCAAATCCATTACATGCAGTCACACACAAGTTATATTTTCGAAATAATCATGAAATCAGCTGACCATATAAACAGCCACTGCAACATCTGGAACACGTTTCATCTAGATTGAAAATGATTATTTGGAATCCATTTAATCATATGCATCTAAGACAAATGTGTGTCAGATGTTTATACTATCTTAATATAAGCATGGTGAGTAGAAGAGAAAGTGAGATCACTCTGGGCTCATGCCATAGTCGTGAATAGGGCTAGCCGTGAACGTGTTAAACATCGGCACTGCGATCGCTTGTTGTTGTAGTTGAGATGCTAAGCGTATTGGCTACATGCAAAAAAGAGCCATGTTTTATGTGTTGTCAAAAGTGTGTTTGTGCGTCTTATTACTTATACCTTGTTCAGTTGCAATTAATTATAGGTTTGAGTGATTTACAAACATTCTGAGTAATATACGTGTGATAATATAAAGTAAAAATTCTCAGAGTTGTAACACGACATTTAGGCCTACCTGGGATAATATAAAAATTTATTATGTTTTGATAAAAATAATACTTCCTTATGTAATAATAATTTTGAGAAAACATGAAAAATAATATAAATATTAATTATGGGGAAAAGTAAACAGATTTATTTCATGAATTATACAACGCAATAGACAAACGTGCGAAATTGTGCCAAGGTCAGCTCCAGTGACTAACATATTATGTAACAGAACAACATACGATATTACGTCAGATCATACGTCACGCTGGAATGCATAGGAGTGTCAGCTGAACCCACATATTGGTGTAGTGATACAAAACTAGAACAATAAGAATTGGTCACGTAACCCGCGACCACTTCAGAAAATAGTCCAGTTCGTCTCATCCCAGTTAAACTTTGCTCCTTGAGCCGGCCGGCTGCAAACAAAAAGTTCGAGAACGTAAATCGCGGGTGCCCACATGCACGTAAAAATGTAAAAAGTGAAGTAATGAAATTTTAACATTAATCAGAGTGGAATAACAGTTTAAAAACATGTAAAGGCAGTGAAAGTTAAGAAATAATCGATGTAGTGCGTGTGGAGCAATATGACGTCTTTTGGACTGATTTGCAAGATAAGTAACAAAACGGGGGCAAAACAATCTTTAAATAAGGGCAAAAAATCAAAATTTTAATATGATTGACATATTTCAATAGATGAGATCTCTAAGGGAATGGGATGATTGTGTGTGCGTGTGTCTGTGTGAGAGTACAGAATCTACATAATTAGGAAGTGCTGGTTGCGATCAATTATAAGTTATTTAAAATTACTTTATTTGTTATCTTATAACTTCTAAATTACTAAATAATTACTTGATTTGTTTTATTAATTGAGCCCTGTGGCCAAATATGTTCAAATGCTTTAAAGAAGGGGTTAAATGTACAAGGGTAGGAGAAAATGAAAATAAAAGGGAATGTCATTGGTAATAAATAAATAAACAAGTTATTTACTGCAAATAAACCATTCTGATCTCCTGTTCGCTTAAAATCAGACCTGGCCCTGGTAAGTACCTATACTTTTTTCTTGTAGTTGGTAACACAAGATGGCGCCCAAAAAAATCAGCAATAAAGAAATGAGTCGAATTAAAATTAATTGAGTTCTAATTATGAATACAAAATTATAGTTACAATTGGCGCCCGAACAGGGACATTTATATAAAAAATATTTTATATAAATATAGGCCTACTTGGAGAGCAGAATGGCTATTTGAAATAAATAATGTATAAATAAGGTACGTATGAGGTTACGAGAAGTAACGTAAATTGTTGTGTAAATAGAATACATTGTATGTGATAAGTATATGTTATATATGTTAGTGTTTGATATAAAAGTGATAATTTTACCATTAAAAAATGGAAAATAAGGAGATAAATCTTGAAAACACTCTTACAGAGTCAATGATAATGAGTAACGTAGAAGCACAGTCTACTCCAACAACAACTAGAATAAAAGAGTTGTCGATGGATGATATGTTTAACTTAATAAGAACAATGTCTGAAAACATAAATAGCAACTTAAATGAAAAATTTGATAAAGTCAGCAGAGAGTCTGAGGAACAAAAAAGTGATTCCAATGTTAAATATGACAAAATAAATGCTAAATTTGATGAAATGAATACGCAAAATGTTAAATTTGAAACTAACATGAATAAACGTCTGAATGAGATTGATGAACGTTTTAATACAATTAAAAAACAAGTACAGTAAACCCTCGATTTAATGGACCTCGGATTTAACGGACAGAATTTGACAGACAAAACGGGGCAAAAAAAAAAAAAACCGAAACATTAGGCTTTTGAAACGTATAACGTATAATGTGCATAAACTGCAGACTCTCCTGTTCTGGCGATATTGCTTGGCTATCGGAGCATTCTTTCGTTTCTTTTCTTCTTGTTTCTTGTTTTGAAACATGCACATTTTCTCATCTTCAATTGTATTTGATGAGAACGGAGTATTCATCAAGAATTCATTTAATTCTTCACGATCCCTGTCTTTGCATTGTCGTTGACGCAGGCGTCGCACACGTTCAGTGGAAGACATCACGACGACTAACACTGAACAATATACACCGATTATGCTACAACACAAATAAGCCACCCCAATACCAGTGAGAAAAAAGATGAATTTACTATATAAAAAATAATTTGAATAATAAAATGTTTAAACTAATGAGAATAAAATGACAATAACATGACAAACGACGACATGACCTAACCCAAGTGATTGACCAAACTAACAGGAAAACAAAGAAGACGGGAAAAAACCGAAACCAAATAAGAATAAAGCCAATTGAAGGAAGTGAATGAATCCATACAACCAAATGAAATAAAACCAAACGAGAAGGGGAGAACCAAATTAAAATGAAGCCAATTGAAAATGAAGGAGAAGAAGAAGAAAAATGAAAATGAAACTAAAGTGAAACCAAGGGATAAGAAGCAAACCAATAATATAAAATATGTAAGGGAGAAATTGTACACTCAAGTATAATATCGAGAATAAAGCCAATGATTATCCAATATCAGAAATAAATATTATTATCAATTAAATAATTAATGTAACTGATTTAACAAAACCCAGTAAAGTAATATAATAAAAAGAAATATCGGTATGGAGAACCATACATGACTTCCATATTCTAAGATTTATATTTAAAATCATTTTTGAAATGAAATATTACCATAGAAACTACTTCTTTCTACTTACTGCTTCAGCCTTAACCACAGTACTGTGGTCACTAACATATACCACCTCACGTTATCGCACTCGATTTTCACTGATGATGGAAGTCAATGGCATTGCCGAAACGTCTGGTTTTGTAGAAAACATTGGACTACGGCCAAATATCCCGGGAAGGAATTTTAACAAAAACTACTTCTTTATTGCCGATAACGTTGTACACATATATATAAAAAATATGCATAAAATTAATGGCTTGTATAAGTTAATGATTGATCTCCATTAAGTAGTGCTCAAGTTTCCAAAGTTTTAATATTATGATGTCCGTAATTAAAACATCAGAGCAGGTTTAGTGTGTATGAGGGTTCACCGTGGACAAAAATTTTCAACATTTCCTATTGAGCGTTGCTTAGAATAAAGCTGCGAATCTACAGTGTACGTTTCACAGAACAAACACGCGGAAAAGAAGGAGCGCTCCGAAGTCACTCATGGACCCTCAGCATCTTGCAGAGGGTTCATTCCCTAAAGACAAAAAGTCTGTTTATGAATCGTTCCTCTGTAAACACGTGCAGTTACACTCCCCAGCGATCCACAGGAAGCAAATCGCTATCCACGCTGGACACTTTTTCGGCTTGCATGCGTTATGTTGGTATGGGTTCGGCACTTTCCATTTAAAAACCGTGCAAATGTAAGAAAATAAACATGAATGAGGCCAGAAATAACGCGAATTGTGTGTGTGTGCGTCTTCCCTGCCTTTTTATTGCGGTAGTCATAATAATAAAATGGAAACGTAAACAGTACATAACTGAGATATGGTTGCCTGCCACGCACGATATATTTTCTCTTATATATGATTTACATTAAAATGAAAAATTATAATTTTATTGCCTGGCAACAAAATTATTTTATTTTTAACAATTACCATTGTTTGAAAAAGTTTAAATGAATTTTCAAGTACTTTACTCTTGTTAAAACGTAAAAGGTTGCAGGTAAACTACCCCTTCCCCTTAACCGATCTTCACCAAAAACAATAGGTCTTGAGTACTCTACAAATCACGGCTGTATGCAAAAAATTATTTGATTCTGTTTGAATTTGCGGCTGTTATCGTTTGCCATAGAAAATACCCTTGATAAAAAAACGCTGCAGGTAAACTACCCCTTTCCCTTAACCGATCTTCACCAAAATCAATAGGTCTTGAGAACTCTGCAATTTAGGGCTGTATGCAAATAATCTTTTGATTCTGTTTGAATTTGCGGCTGTTATCGTTTGCCATAGAAAATACCCTTGTTAAAACATAAAACGTTGCAGGTAAACTACCCCTTTCCCTTAACCGATCTTCACAAAAAACCACAGGTCTTGAGAACTCCATAATTCAGGGCTGTATGCGAAACATTATTTGATTCTGTTTGAATTTGCGGCTGTTATCGTTTGCCAAAAAAAAAAATTACCCTTGATAAAAAAAATTGTTGCAGGTAAACTACCCCTTTCCCTCAACCGATCTTCACCAAAAACAATAGGTCGTGAGTACTCTACAAATCAGGGCTGTATGCAAAAAATTATTTGATTGTTTGAATTTGCGGCTGTTATCATTTGCCATAGAAAAAAAATCCACACACACACACACACACACACACACACACACACACACACACACACACACACACACACACACACACACACACACACACACACACACTTTTCAAAAAATGACTTTTTTTCATGTTTTGAGTGTAGTACAATCAGAATCTGCAATAATCTCGAACACGATTTTTTTTGCCATCACCATACTTCCATTTCCTTAAGGAATATGGAAGTAAAAAGTACACTAACCCAAGAATTAGAGTTAGATGTAATAAAACTCTATAGAAATATAACCTTAGTAATACTATGTATAATATTTGTAAAGAAAGAAATAGTGAGAAAGTGACAAAGAGAAATAATTATAGGGATTACCCACTGAGAAACACTTAATGTAAACAGTTAAAGAGTGCAATAGTGAAAGTGTGAAACCCCAAAATAGTTATAAACCATATTTATGGTAATAAAACGCTTAATAATCAATAATAGACAATAATTGATTAATGGTGGATCAAATAATAATTAAGAATAAGGTTTTAATGATAGAATTAGATGTAAGCACTTCATAATGTGGTATAAACACTGAAGAGTGATGAGGAAACACTATGTGATTAAAAGTGAACCAAATTAGTAATTAAAAATATATGGTTTATGATAATATTAAATGTAAACAATTAGTAATATGAAATGAACACTGGAAAGTGATGATGACGTTGTTAATTAAGAAAGGATTTTTAAGAAAATTAAGTTTAATTGTAAACGATTGTAATTAAAAGGGAGAATCCCATGAAAAGATAAACAGCTAGGGTTAACATGGATTGAAGGTAGAGAATAATTAGGAAATAAGAAGTTAATAATGTAATAAATAAACATCCCAGATTATAAGGGAAAATCAATTAAGTAAATTCAAAAAGGTGATATTGCTTAACACCCAAAAAATAGTAATTAATGAAATGAGTTGTAAACAAACTTTACTTAATAATTGTTAAATAATTGTGGAATTATATTTATGAATAGGATATGACTGAAGAAATTGTACAGAGCATATGCCTAGATGTTGTGTTTTTAATTGATGAAGAATAGGGAGTGGTAGCCATATTGTTAACAAAGGCAAAATAGATAATTAAGAAGTTAAGACAATACAAATCTAATTACGCTAGAAAATCAGTTAATGTAGAAAAATAACAGAACCATACAAATGGGATAATAAACAAAACAAAACACATTAGAATAAAATGAGACATCATTTGTATAAATTCAGTAATATGGTCAATGGCTACTAGTGCCTCTGAAATGCCTGTCAAAACAAATAATTACAAATTGTATAAAATCCACAAGGAAATTAACAAATCTAAGGCGAGTAGCTAGCCAAGAATAATGTGTAAATCACTTTAAAAGAAAAATGTTACAATAAGAACTTAAATTAAAAGAAATATGTAATTAACAAATGTTAACATAATTGTACAAAAGTTAATATCTAATAGAACACAACCTTATGAGAGGTATTAATTTAATCTTTGAAAGGAAAGACAAACAGTAGTGATAATATTTAATACTCAGGAAGGAAGACAGAAGAATAAGATCAATCAGAAAATATACAGTAATTTTGAATAAAAATTCAAATATAATAACAATGGTAATAAACCATGCCTTAGGCAATCAAAGGGTTTAGGTTACCATAGAAACGTTGGTTACTAATTTTCCGTTAATTTTCGGTACTCGTATAATGACGCTTATGTAGTAGGGACGCAAGATTTCGTATGGCATAAATTTTACTTTAAAATGTTAAAAAACTAATCAAAAGTCAAAAACACATACAAGTGAGAAGGAGATGAAGAGTAATAACATTTAACTAATGTCCAGGAACAATTTAAATGAAAATTAAAAGAAGAAATTCCTAAGACTAATCTGAAAAGGACGCCAGCAGCCTAAATCACTCAAAATTGATGAATTTTCCATTTCAAATGAACAACGATCTATCACAAACCTTCTGAACTGATAAGTATCATTTAAATACCCAAATTCCAGGAATCAAAACACTTTAAATATTTCTCAAATCTATACAAACTCTCACTATGAATTAAAAATAATTTCTTTCAAGGATTAAATAAAATAAACTTACATAGAAAAACTTGTTAACTAAAAAATAACCTCGCACTAGATTGCGAACTTTTGAAACACCTATTACTACACTGCAGAACAAATTGTAGCCACACTTTATATTATTTAAGTACGAATAATGTATGGTAATGTACTTTTTTATTGTAATCATATTTAATGTTTTCCTTGTAATCAAAAGGACTCCAGATTTTGAACGAGAATAATTGTAAACTATAAACCGCAGCCATTACTGCAGAGAATAACTCGTTTCAATATCGATTCGTCAAACTGAGATAAAGTGTTTCATGTTTAATGTCGGAGCAAATTTATTAAATACCAAATAATATTACTGTCAAATTGCATAATTACCAAACAACCATTAAAGAAACAGTACAGAGTGTAACCATTGTTTTAGTTCATAGGAAATTGTATTATATATGTGTGTGTTAGCGAACTTACAGAATAGACGACGAGCACTTTCGCTACCTGTTCGATACAGCAAGCTGTACAAAGGCGGGAACCGATTCGAATGCCCCGGCCGTCATCGCTGAAAACACCTTTTTAACACATTAATTCATAAATTTAATTGTTTTCAACAAACAATTTGGCGCCACCCGGGATTCACAAACCCCTATGGAATTACAGGTAAGGTTTCCACTCGGTTGTACTGATAATTGTGACAACGCTACGGACTTCGTTAGCGGCAACCATTGATGTAACGACAAGGTGTGAGACGAACACACCACACTAATACATAAAATACCATATACACGTCTTTACAGAGACGACACAAACTAGTCGTTACAATATGCATCATATTTCACTGTGAATATTCGTCTATCAGCTAATACAGCAAGCATTACAGTGGCACGTAACTTTTCATTTCCCGTAATCTTTACTGTTACAGATTTGGTTCTCTTTTGGTCCACAGTAAATATACGTAAATAAAAAATACGGGCGTTTCATCGGCATTTCCCATGTGTTCAAGTGAATAATTATGCTTCTTACGTAAATGAATGACAAACCGCTGACACTGTAGGAGTTTTTCTTCGTAGTCACTCAGTAGTTTTAGCGCGAGTGATGTACGTCATTTAAGTGCAAATCCATTTCACCGCATCATTCGTCTTTTACACCCGAAGCTGGCTTTGAAACCGTAAACTTTTAATTCTTCTGTGATTTCTAAAGCTTTTAATTTTAAAACATGTCTAGTGACAGGGAGTCTTTGCCTTCTTAAAAGCCGTATGTATTCACAGACGCTGGACTCTACTGCTACAAAACGCCCAACTTGAGGTCCCGCAAATGCTCGTCGCACAGTATTTGCATTTAAAAGTCGTTCCTTCTGTTTT
Source organism: Magicicada septendecula (assembly GCA_034769895.1). Classification (NCBI taxonomy): domain Eukaryota; kingdom Metazoa; phylum Arthropoda; class Insecta; order Hemiptera; family Cicadidae; genus Magicicada; species Magicicada septendecula. Next base: position 60,400,475 of record CM068371.1, on the reverse strand, counting down.
CTCCATCGTCGAATACAGGATTCATCAATATTGAATTTCCTTGCGGCTTCGCGATTGTATGTTTTTTCTACATTTTGTATCACAATTAATTTATAATTCGCATCGTACGGGTTATGTTTAATTTGATTTGACTGTGTGCCTTTAGTCTCCACAATATCACTCATACCGCAAACGCACTACAAAAACACCAAATGAAAACAAAGTACAGATAAGCGATGTTGTCGCTGTTACAATAGAAAACCACACTGGTAGTTTACCCATTATTTAGAAACACGTTAATCACACCCCTCTACTCATCCTTTGTCTTGCTGCCTACAGAAGGGTGCGAACACGCGCGTGTGCACACGCACTTACACTTTATCTTCCTATTCTTTCTTCAGTTTGCTGTTAAAACATTCGATTGTAGTCATAAATCATAACGCCAGAGTTAACTACCTCCAGGCAAACTACTGTTGCTTAGGCAGTAAACAACTCATAGATACCAAAAGTGTTCGTTCCGACAGAAGTCAGGAATAACTTCGAATTGCGTTAGCGCGCGAATGCCAGCCACATGCCAAATTAGCGACCATGTTTTTAGGAGAAAAAGTGCGGCTTGTATTTGGAACAATACGGTATTTGCATGATATTAATAGTATTAAAATTTCAAGTGTTATAGGCCTATTTGATTTAAATATATCCTCAAAAAACAAAATTTGCTATTTAACGGACTTTCGATTTTACGGACACCCCTCAGCCCCAATTAGTCCGTTAAATTGTGCCGAGTCTAAAATAGATTCGGTGCGTGTTCGGCATTTAGCGCCGAAGCTGACGAAAAATGCCGTACTGTGTTTAACAGATACACGCAAACTATTCTGTAATACCATTTTAGTGTGCCCGGTTAGTGCTGCACTCTAGTGCAAGATACTGATTACGGGCAAACTGTAGCCGGAACTGCGTTTCTAAACTTGTCTCTGGCTGGCCGACTAAGCGTTCGCTTCGTCTGTTTTTTTCCTCCGACAGAGAAGAGCTTATTGTTGCACCATCTACTACCTATGGCAGGCTAAACAATTACAGATCTGCGGTAAGTTACGGCAAATGATTATATACTTCAATTTAAAGTTTTACGAAAGAAAAAATTGTTTAATAAGGCCACATTAAGTAAATTCAGTTAACCTCACGCCACGTGGTGAAAAGTGAATGCGTAATTCTGAGTAATTTAGATGCAACCTTTATTAGTAATTATAGTAACACTATATTAATTTCAGAAATCTTAGCTAAAGCACCAGAATGGAGAATAATGTAAATGCAAAAAAGTATTTGTTTAATAAGTACAGACATAGATGTAATCAGTTAATCTCACACCACGTGGCAAAATAGCCTATGTGTAAATTTTATTAATTGTATAACGAACTGAATAATTATATAACCGTAATGGAATTATGTTAACCCACAGGGGTAAAGTTTATAATAAGGAATTTAACAAAACTAAATGTTTTCAAATAGGGCCTGGTGGCCATATAACCGTTGCCAAGTGTGTCAAATTATCATTTTTAAATAGCCCTAAAGCTGTGGTAATATTATATATGGATTTTGGTGCGTGTGAGGTTTCTGGGGCAATTAGTTTTGAGAACTTATCGCTGATAATATGTTGTATGACCAGGGTCCTCCGCTGAAGACGGGGAAACAGCTCCAACCTGAACCTTTAACATCCAGACTCACTCCCTCAACTTCATCTGCCGGAGGAGATTAGCGAGCATGAACCACCAACACCCTATCATGTAGGCCAGGAGATCACCACTTCACACCCATGGAAAAAATAAGGTGAAATCAATCCATATTATATTTTTTACACAGTGTGATGTAACTCACTAGAACCAGTGGACATTGAGTCACTCTACAACAATAACTTTAAGTTTTAAACATTTTAATTGGGTCCCCGGTTAACGGGACAGAATAGTGCGTGGACTTGGGGGGGAATATTTTGTACATTTTGTTAATCTGTTGTATAAATTGTGAGCCCAGGGGAAGACATGTATCTGTGGCTGCTCACCATTCAGAAGTGTAAATTTCCTTCTTATTTTCAGTATAAGGGTTTCATTACTGCTACTAATTCATTCAATCAACATGTAATTTCACCGGTTCAATTTAGTTTTCATTTTATGTATTAATTTCTCATTTTTAAATTCGGTTTGGATCATATAGGGATAGAAGTTTCTTTGGTAGTTAAGTCGGGTCACCAGTTTAATCCTGTATAGGTGCATTTTCATGCAGAGTTAAACATGCTTTTGGGACAGGTTGAGTTATGCACTATCTTGCCTAGGAACATGTCGGCCTTTGGGCCAAATTACTTTTAAAAGGGTTATAAGCTTTATGACACGTTCCTGTTTTCAAGACTTAACTAAATTTATCAATATTTAAATTCTTTTAATTAATTATGATCACTGGGGTGTTCACTGTATTCTAAATTTTATTTCTCCCAGTCTAAGTGCCCAGTGTGGCAGCATTTTATAATAGTATCAGGCACTTTGCCAAATTTTGATTTTAGTATGTCCTGGGGGCTACTGGTGTTGCATATATAATCAGATACACATGTAATATGTTATACACATATTAAGTATTAAAACCTAATATGGATATTCATAAATTGTTAATGATGTACCTCATGGGGTAGAAAAGGGTGTGGCAAGAGATATATGTTATAATTGTCCTGTGTTGTGGAACATGTATATGTTTTGTATACTCGTGTGTGTAATTTTGGGGGTTCTATATGTATTGTACATTCGTGTGTATTTTTGGGGGGTTAGATATAGGGCTAAAAAGAAAATATAAAACATAGGGTTTATATATATTTATTAATTTCTAATGACAATTTTGATAGGGAGAATAAGGATTTATAATTATTCATTTCAAAAGACATTTTTTTTAAAGGAGAATATAGATTCAATCTCTAATAATTTTCAATTAATATTTTTAAAGAGAATTAATTATTTTTAATAACATTGTTAAGGAGTATATAGATTTTATCTCAATTAATTTTCAATTAAATTTTTAAAGAGAATATAGAAAATAAATTTTATATTTATTAATAATTGTCAAGTAACCTTTTTTTTTGGGAATTAATTATTTTTAATTAACATTTTTAATGAGAACATAGTATCTAAATGTTATATTTATTGATTTTTGTAGGTAACAATTTTAAAGGAGATAGAATAATAAAAAAGGATTTTATTGATTGTTAATTTTGTGAGTTTTAATTGCAAGTCCCGTCTCACTGGATCCAGTGCATTTTTGGCTTCTCTAGGCTTTGGTCTAGTTTTAATTATCTTGTGGCCCCTCTTTACAAAAAAAAAAATTAAAAAAAAAATTAAAAAAAAAAATTTTTTTTTACAAGTCAAAGTTAAAGAGGGGTTACATTTGGTAGCAGAGCGTGGTTGAGATTAGGGTCAAACCTTGGGTCCTTTGGGTGTGACGGGGCTTGCAAACTCAGGAAACATTTTGGGGTTCAAATAGAACTTAGAAGAATCTCTAAAAGGCCCTATATCTAAAGGTGACTATGTTTTGTTAGGTTTAAGGTTTTTGTGTATTATATGTGTATATACTTGCCCACCTGTTGGTATCGTTGAACGGTAGGTGGCCACGTGGTGTGAAATTTTAAAGGGGGACATTCCTTTCGAAACGCGAATTATCGCAGATCTTGCCTAGGTGGAGGTATGGTTTGCATATTACCTTGCCCAGAATAGGGGAGGTGTTTCATTTATGCGGTATGGCCCGATCGGCAGTCGGTCTCCTCCGAGATATGGGAGCCGAAGTCATTCCAAATATTTTTGAGAATTTGTCGTTGGTCGGTGATTTTGTCGTGTTGTGTGTTAGTGTGTGTGTCGCGTTCCTTAATGTGTAGTGTTGTTGAGAGAGCAGTTCAGGTAAGTGGGCTGGGTCCTCGCAATGGTAGGGGGACCCGTAGTCTGCTCGAAGGAAGAGTATAGTACTCGAGTTTTTTCTGATTCCTGTGTTTTTTGATTGTCATTATTTTTGTAGGGTGTTAGGTGTTTTGTGGGAGTTATGTTTTGTTGATTGTGTATTGAGAATTGTGTAATTCTGGTGGTGGTACGGTTTCAGAAATTGCCCCACCCCCTTTCAGGAGTTCTCCAGAAACTTTCGGTGGTAGATGGAATAGATGAGGACGGGTTGCTGGTCTTCTTGGACCTTGTCCTGCAGTTGGCAGATTTCCCAGGTGTGTCCGATGGGGAGGTCTTGTCCCTTATATACCCGTATTGCCGGGGTTCGTTGGCAGGGTTGGTCACCAACACTCTGCGTCGGGGCGGCAGTGTCGACGCTTTTCATGGGGAAGTTTTGGATTTCTTCATACCCCATCGCCGACGTTCCCAGCTTAAGTTAGATTCATTCTATCGCCTACAGGCCAACGGGGAGGCGTTGGGGGACTTCGTGCAGGATGTACAGAAAGCTGCCCGGGTATTAAGATTAGGGTTGCCCGAGACGGAATTAATACAAGTAATTCTGGAAGGACTGAATCCCCAAGAGAGATCGCGTTTGATATTCGCAGACCGTCCCCATTGTTTTGCGGATCTGTACCGGTTGTGTGTGGTTTCTAAGACTGTCCAGGCAGGGGATGAGTCCCGGGGAAGAGCAGCGACAGATGTCCAATACTCCAGTGGTTTGTTAGGAAGAGCCAAAAGGGACAAACCTGGCGGTTGGAGAAAAATACAAGAGACTGTCAGAAAAACTGAATATTCCGGAAGTAATGGAGGCTACAAGGGGGTGCCAAGTGAGAAGACGGTAGCAACGGTTACAGCAGAGAAAAGAAATAAGTACGAAATTAACAGGGAAAGAAGAAGTTATATTAGCAAACCAACATCGGCAAGTAGGGAGCCTGTAGCGAGGCGTTATTCCTATTGGGAGAAAAAAGAAACTTTGAAGCTTCCAGAGGAATTACCAGTGCCTAATAGAGTAGTGGATGAAGAAGGTGAGGAGAAAGAAGAAAAGCGAAGTAACTTCTGTGGATCAATACAAGATGACAAGAACACGTCTGTTGATATTGAATTACAGGACTCTGAGAGGACGTCATGGTTGAATCCAGATGCCGCAGAATTTGTTCCGGTATCTCCATCTCGGTTCATGATGGATCCAGATCCGGTAACATCATCATCGCCTACGCCGGGAGATGAGAAGTCACTTGATGGTGGAGCTTTACCATCGTCAGTAGAATTTAATTTAGACATTGCACATGGACCTGGACAGCTGGATTCCAGGTTGGGAAATGTTGAGGAAGTTGTAGTTGCTGAGAGTGGTGAAGAAGAGGAATCGAAGGAAGAGGCAGAAGAGCGGTCTGCACATGCTGCGCAGGGGAGTATAAGTGTAAGTGTTAGGGAGGCTGCAAGTGTTTCTGAGGTTGCGGATGGACAAGGGGATGTCCAGGCTGCAAGTGTGGTAGAAGTAGATGAGGTAGAAGTTGGGGAGAAACTGGGTGGCAGTGTTGTGGAGTGTGTGAGTGAGAATGATGTAGTGTGTGAAGATGTGCAGACGCTTTCTGTAAGTAGTGTTGAGGATTCCGAGGAATGGAAAGAAGTTTCATGCGGACCAGGTGAGCAACTAGAGGATGAAGATGTGCAGTGTCATGAGGTAGATTTGGATTATGGGGACGAAGAGGAGGAAAAGGAAGAGGTGGAAGAAAGAGAAGCAGAGGAGTTAGAGGTTGAGGTTAATCCAAATCGGGGTAAAAGTAGTCAGGTAAGTTGCCTTGATTATAATTCAGAAGAAACAAATCAGTACAGCTTAACACGAGATAGTTTCTCAGAGAGAGGTGTCCAAAAGGAACGAGTACCTAAAGTTCGTCATAAAAAGGTGAGAAGAAGCAGTTAACGGGTAGCGGGTAGATGTTCCCCACAATCCGGGTGGTGTACGTCTACTTCAGGGTTGCGCCCCTGCCTCCGCGAGCCTTGGTTTTCTCCACCCATCCTTATTCTCGGAGGGAACCATGTCCTTTACCTTAGTCCTAGACCTTGACCTTTCAATGATCCTTGCTCTTTTCAACTTCCCAATTTTCCTACCCCTCCCCTTAGAAAACAAAATAAAAAAAAACAAATAAAATTAGAAAGGAAAAAGAAAAAAAATTTAGAAAAGGAAAAAAGAAAATATCAGAAAGGAGTTAAAAAGAAGTTAGTTGGAAGAGTTGTGACTAGGTTGGTGTAGTTTTCATTTTTCTTTGTTGTAGTTTGTTGTTGATTATTGTAGGGTCGGGGCCATGCCGCATTCCCCGGTTGATTTCCCTGGTAGGGTATTTTTGGATTAAGTGTGGGTTGTTAGACGATGCCGTGCTGAAGTAAACCCGCCCTTGCTAGTTACGCAGTATTTAAAGAGTAAGAGAAGGGATGATGTTCGCGTGCCCTCTATGCGGTTTTCTCTGTCCGGCTAAGCGGGGCCGTCCGCCCTAGTGTAGGGATGTGGGCCAGCCATATGGCAAGGATGGAGATGCCTTGTTGGTGCATGTGGCTGGTCGGTCCGAGAGGTGGACGAGAGAAGTAGTACGGTCACTCACATACCAAGGTGGGCGATACCTTGTTTGGTCTTCGGACGAGTATGTGAGTGGGACCAGTGGAAGTAGGTGGTGGTCACCAGAGAGGGTGACGTGTTGGGGCGGTCCTGTGGGGTTGGCATGGTGGAGAGGGTCGCATGGGGATGGTAGCAGTTGTGAGGAGTTTTTTGTTGTGCTCCTCTGTCTAAGTGTGGGGCAACTATGTTGCCCTTTTGGGGTGGGGGTGTGCCGAGTCTAAAATAGATTCGGCGCGTGATCGGCATTTAGCGCCGAAGCTGACGAAAAATGCCGTACTGTGTTTAACAGATACATGCAAACTATTCTGTAATACCATTTTAGTGTGCCCGGTTAGTGCTGCACTCTAGTGCAAGATACTGATTACGGGCAAACTGTAGCCGGAACTGCGTTTCTAAACTTGTCTCTGGCTGGCCGACTAAGCGTTCGCTTCGTCTGTTTTTTTTCCTCTGACAGAGAAGAGCTTATTGTTGCACCATCTACTACCTATGGCAGGCTAAACAATTACAGATCTGCGGTAAGTTACGGCAAATGATTATATACTTCAATTTAAAGTTTTACGAAAGAAAAAATTGTTTAATAAGGCCACATTAAGTAAATTCAGTTAACCTCACGCCATGTGGTGAAAAGTGAATGCGTAATTCTGAGTAATTTAGATGCAACCTTTATTAGTAATTATAGTAACACTATATTAATTTCAGAAATCTTAGCTAAAGCACCAGAATGGAGAATAATGTAAATGCAAAAAAGTATTTGTTTAATAAGTACAGACATAGATGTAATCAGTTAACCTCACACCACGTGGCGAAATAGCCTATGTGTAAATTTTATTAATTGTATAACGAACTGAATAATTATGTAACCGTAATGGAATTATGTTAACCCACAGGGGTAAAGATTATAATATGGAATTTAACAAAACTAAATGTTTTCAAATAGGGCCTGGTGGCCATATAACCGTTGCCAAGTGTGTCAAATTATCATTTTTAAATAGCCCTAAAGCTGTGGTAATATTATATATGGATTTTGGTGTGTGTGAGGTTTCTGGGGCAATTAGTTTTGAGAACTTATCGCTGATAATATGTTGTATGACCAGGGTCCTCCGCTGAAGACGGGGAAACAGCTCCAACCTGAACCTTTAACATCCAGACTCTCTCTCTCAACTTCATCTGCCGGAGGAGATTAGCGAGCATGAACCACCAACACCCTATCATGTAGGCCAGGAGATCACCACTTCACACCCATTGAAAAAATAAGGTGAAATCAATCCATATATTTTTTACACAGCGTGATGTAACTCACTAGAACCAGTGGACATTGAGTCACTCTACAACAATAACTTTAAGTTTTAAACATTTTAATTGGGTCCCCGGTTAACGGGACAGAATAGTGCGTGGACTTGGGGGGGAATATTTTGTACATTTTGTTAATCTGTTGTATAAATTGTGAGCCCAGGGGAAGACATGTATCTGTGGCTGCTCACCATTCAGAAGTGTAAATTTCCTTCTTATTTTCAGTATAAGGGTTTCATTACTGCTACTAATTCATTCAATCAACATGTAATTTCACCGGTTCAATTTAGTTTTCATTTTATGTATTAATTTCTCATTTTTAAATTCGGTTTGGATCATATAGGGATAGAAGTTTCTTTGGTAGTTAAGTCGGGTCACCAGTTTAATCCTGTATAGGTGCATTTTCATGCAGAGTTAAACATGCTTTTGGGACAGGTTGAGTTATGCACTATCTTGCCTAGGAACATGTCGGCCTTTGGGCCAAATTACTTTTAAAAGGGTTATAAGCTTTATGACACGTTCCTGTTTTCAAGACTTAACTAAATTTATCAATATTTAAATTCTTTTAATTAATTATGATCACTGGGGTGTTCACTGTATTCTAAATTTTATTTCTCCCAGTCTAAGTGCCCAGTGTGGCAGCATTTTATAATAGTATCAGGCACTTTGCCAAATTTTGATTTTAGTATGTCCTGGGGGCTACTGGTGTTGCATATATAATCAGATACACATGTAATATGTTATACATATATTAAGTATTAAAACCTAATATGGATAATCATAAATTGTTAATGATGTACCTCATGGGATAGAAAAGGGTGTGGCAAGAGATATATGTTATAATTGTCCTGTGTTGTGGAACATGTATATGTTTTGTATACTCGTGTGTGTAATTTTGGGGGTTCTATATGTATTGTACATTCGTGTGTATTTTTTGGGGGTTAGATATAGGGCTAAAAAGAAAATATAAAACATAGGGTTTATATATATTTATTAATTTCTAATGACAATTTTGATAGGGAGAATAAGGATTTATAATTATTCATTTCAAAAGACATTTTTTTTTAAAGGAGAATATAGATTCTATCTCTAATAATTTTCAATTAATATTTTTAAAGAGAATTAATTATTTTTAATTAACATTGTTAAGGAGTACAGTATATAGATTTTATCTCAATTAATTTTCAATTAAATTTTTAAAGAGAATATAGAAAATAAATTTTATATTTATTAATAATTGTCAAGTAACCTTTTTTTTGGGAATTAATTATTTTTAATTAACATTTTTAATGAGAACATAGTATCTAAATGTTATATTTATTGATTTTTGTAGGTAACAATTTTAAAGGAGATAGAATAATAAAAAAGGATTTTATTGATTGTTAATTTTGTGAGTTTTAATTGCAAGTCCCGTCTCACTGGATCCAGCGCATTTTTGGCTTCTCTAGGCTTTGGTCTAGTTTTAATTATCTTGTGGCCCCCTTAAGAAAAAAAAAAAATTTTTTTTACAAATTTCTTTTTACAAGTCAAAGTTAAAGAGGGGTTACAAAATCGAGGGTTTACTGTATTAGAATCAGTAAACCATAAGTTCGATGAACAAATAAATGAATTAACAGAAAATCTTGAGTAAAATAAATAATGTAAACGAACAAATGACAGATCAAATTAAAATTCAAGTTAAAGAACAGAGTGTAGAGATAGAAAGTAAGTGTATTAATAAAATGAATGAAAATAATGATAATATAAAAATTAAGATAGTGGAGGTAGAGAATGTATGTAAACAATCGATACACGAGAGTGTGGAGGTTATGAATAAACATAACCTTCATTACGAAAGTAAATATGATAATAAAATTAGCATGATAGAACAAGATATAGTAGAAATTAAAGACGAATTACATGTGGCAGTGAGCCAAAATTTAAGTAATGTTGCAGAGCGAGTATTACATACTCGCGAAGCAAAAGATGATATTGAACTTGAACAATTTTGTTGTGATAACTGGAGAGTACACCCGATGCAGTTCTTGAGTAGGGTAAGGGAATTTAACCGTTTTAATAGCAGTAGTTGGGAGGTAAAGTTATTAAAAATTTTAAAGTGTTTTAAAGGCAGTTCTGAAATATGGGCTGAAGTACATAGAACAGAGTGGGGTAGTTATGAGAATTTTGAGGCAGCGTTCCGAAATAAATATTGGTCTGAAGAGGACCAAGAAATCTTACGTAGTAGAATCATGGGTACAGGGAATTTTGGGGGTCATAACAACAACATAACCATATACGTAATGAGGATATTTAACGAGGCGAAATATTTAGAACCGCCATTGCCGTTTCGATCGTTTGTCAGACATATTAGTAAACACCTGCCTAGGGAGGTACAAATTACCTTAATGACTAGAGAGGTAGCGGACATAAATGAGTTGGAAAATATATTAGACGTATTTCAAAACATTAGAGACCGTGAAGTAGGTAGGTGTCCCAACCAATCAGGTATGAACAATAACAGTCATTATACGCCACAAAGAGGGTCACCACAGGGGCATGCATACAATAAACAAGAAAATCATAGTCGAGACGTGGGATGGAAATGTACAGGATGCTCGGGCGAGAATTACGTCGGTAGAGATTTTTGTTTCAGGTGTAGGAAACCAAGGCCAAATCAGCGGGGCGGAAATACGTCGTCGCATAACAACATACAGCAGCGGGCTGGAGATGACCGCGGGGGAACATCAAGGAACAATGGAGTGCATAACCAGCATGAGAAGGGGTACCGGCAGAGCAGTACCACCGCCAGAACGGAAAACTGAGGCCGACAATGGAAGCAAGGACCCCACCATTGTCCACAGGGAACAACAGGGTCCAGGTAACCGACGAATATCATAATAATGTGATACAAATGGATATGACGAAGGAGTTGCTGGAAGAAGATGACACAAAAGTGATGGAAACCAAAACCGGATTGATGGAGGTAGTTGTCACCATAGAAGGTAAGAATTATAAAACATTAATCGATACAGGAAGTGAAATATCAGTAGTTTCAGAAAATGTAATGGGGGAATTAAAAGAAATAAATAAAAACATACCATCATTACCAGTTGCGGGCATAACAGTAGTGGGGGTAACCGGAGTACGAAGTAAACGAGTTACTAAACAAGTACAATTAAATATATTCCTTAATGAAACTGAATTTGAAAATACCTTTCTAGTAATTAAGGGACTGAGTTTAGATGTAATCTTAGGAAATGATTTTTTGGAGAGAAATGGGGCAGTAATAGATTTTAATAAACGGATAGTAGAATTTAATAATGGGAGTGAACCAGTCAGGGTTAATTTTAAGAGGGTGTTAGATGAAGTTAGAGTTACGGGAGTAAAAATGATACAAAAGCAGGTAGGCGATGGGGATATAGAAACTAAAGTGAATATATGTCGAGAGAGTGAGATTGTAGAGAGCGTTGAGGACGAGATGCATGTAAGTGAGGAGAGAGTATGGGAAAATAGGGCGGATAAATTTTTTAATGAGGGTGGAGTTGTAGGGAGTCCCCAACGACAGGAGTTGTGGGCAGTTGTGGAGCGTTTTAGAGATGTGTTTGCGGAGTTGCCTAGAAAAGCCAGGGACTATGTATGTGAGCTGAAGGTTCGGGAACACTCACCCTACATGCAGAGGAGTTATCCAGTGCCATTTTCAAAGAGGAGAGCAGTGCAAGAGGAGTTGGATAGAATGATGGAGGGAGACATTATTGAGAGATCGATATCGCCTTACTCGAACCCATTAGTGGTAGTAATAAAGAAGGACGGAAAGGTAAGATTATGTTTAGATGCTAGAAAAATAAATCAGATTATTATACCTGACCGGGTGTCACCGGAACCTATAAATGAGATTTTTCAGATATTTAGTGGGGTCAAGTACATGACGTCTTTGGATTTAACAGCAGGATACTGGCAGGTGCTGCTAGCAGCAGAGAGTCGGAGATATACTGCATTTCCCTTTCTCTTCAATGGTAAGAATTATCAGTTCAAGCGTTTGCCATTTGGGCTAAACACTCGTGTAGCGAGCTTTATAAAATGTTTAGATATGATATTACAACCTAAGGACTTAGATTTTTTGACAGTATACGTTGATGACATATTAATAGCGTCAAGAACATTCGTGGAACATTTAGAACATATTGAATATGTATTAGATAAATTATAGAAAGGGAGTTTAACAGTTAATTGGGAGAAGTCGAAGTTTCTACAAACTGAAATACATTTTTTAGGTTGTATTATTACTCCAGAGGGAATTCTAGCTAACCCTGATAAAGTAGAAGCTATAATGCGCTTTTCCAGAACCTAGGAATATTAAACAGCTACAAAGTTTTTTGGGTCTGTGCAATTTCTATAGAAAATTCAAAAAAAATTACGCACAGACGACAGCAAGGTTAAGTTCTGTACTACAGAAAAATAAACAATGGAAATGGGGAGAGAAGGAAAGGGATGCATTCGAGGAGACCAAGAAAAAATTTTCAAATATGATAATGATGAATCACCCTGATTTCTTGAAAACCTTTTATTTACAGACTGATGCCAGTAACGTCGCCCAGGGAGCGGAGTTGTATCAGGAGGATAGCGACAAAGAGCACCACACGATAGCTTTCGCCAGCAGATCTCTTTTGGCAGCTGAAAGAAATTATACAACTACGAAGAAGGAGTTGCTGAGTATCGTGTTTGCTGTAGGTAAGTTTTGCACCTACATCTTGGGGAACAAGACAGTTATCAGGACGGACCACAAGGCACTATCATTTTTGAACTCCTGCAGATTAACCCATAGCCGTCTAACCAGGTGGGTACTAACCTTACAGGAATACAATTTTTCATGGGAGTATATTAAGGGGACAGACAATAAAGTACCAGACACTCTTTCCAGGGTAGATATCATAGAAAATAAAACAGGGAGGGATCTTAAGGAGATAGAAATTTTTCGATTAACAAGGGAAGATAGAGTTTTTGGTGAGGAATTAAGGGATATTTAGAGCATGCAAAGATCTGAAAATAAATCGGGTAAAATAATTGCTAGTTTAGAAGCAGATATAGAGGGGTCTGAATATAACACACGTTTCCACATATATCAGGGAATTCTGTTCAAAAAAATAGAAGGGGTGAACGTGATTGGAGATTAGCTGTACCAGAAGGGTTGATAGATAGAATGATTTGGGATTGCCATATAAGGTATGGGCATTTTGGGGCGAAAAAGTGTACGAGTGTTTTAAAAGTATCATGTGTTTTTAAGAATATGGAGAGGCGAGTACGAAGGTTATTGCAGGTATGTGATTTGTGTCAGAGGTCTAAGGTAGTGAATTATAGGGTAGAAGGAGAGTTGAATTATATTAAGGTAGAGAGACCGTTTGATTTAGTTGCTGTAGATTTGTATGGGCCATTACCCAAGGGTAGGGGTGGAGTAATGTATGATTTTGTTGTTTTGGACACGTTTTCTAAGTTTGTTAGGTTATATAGTGTGAAGAGCGTGACGAGCAGGGTGCTGAGTGAAAAAATAAAAAGAGATTATATGGTAAATGTAGGTAAGCCGAAGGTAGTTTTATCCGATCATGGACCCCAATTTATAAGCGGTAGGTGGATACAGACTCTTGGATGGGAAGGCATCATACCCAAGCATACGGCAGTGTACCATCCACAATCCAACCAGGCAGAGCGGGTGATGAGAGAGATTGGTAGGATATTTCGGGCGTATTGTCACACCAAGCATACAGAATGGCCATTCTACGTTAGGAAAGTAGAAGAAAATAGTACCACCCACGAATCCACCGGGTTTACGCCGTATGAATTAATAAAAGGAACAAGGGCACCTAGAATACTGGAACAACTTTTTGAGTATCCACCAGAAAATCAAACTATAGACGTGAATATGAAGATCCGACTAGCGAATGAAAATTTACTCACAAAAGGGGAAAGGAGAAAGCAGAGACATGATGCTAAAGGTAAGTGGACTAAATATGAGGTAGGGCAATTAGTACTGGTAAGGAGACATGATTTGTCTAGCGCACAAGATAAAGAGATAAAGAAGTTTTTTCTATTATATGAGGGGCCATATGAAATTGTAGAAGTAAAGATGAATAATGCGTACGTGTTACGAAACCAAGCAATGCAGGAGATAGTAGGTACACAAAATGCGACTAATTTGAAGTTGTATCGGCCACAATAAATATTTGAATTTTAATATATTATTTTATGTTTTCAGAAGGGGCTCTCCCCCATTTTCGGTCGGTCATGGCTTCACCAACCCTGACCGTGGATTTTGGCTGTTTGGAGGCAGACCATGGTTGGCGGAACTTCTACCTGGGGTGAAAGCAACGATGGTCCTACTCCACAAATCGGTGCAAGTAGAAATTTAATATTGTTGTTGAACGGGGAGGGGGACCCCTAAAGTTCGTGGATGAAAAAAAAACCACAATTGGCAGTTATCCACGAACAAATAATAGTTTTATTTTATTAAATAAAATGATCCAAAATTCATGTGAATAACAAGTGCAGCTCGTTAAGAGGCATTTCATTTCCTAAGAGAATGGAGAGTGAGAAATAACCATGCTCTTAGTTAATGAAATACAAAAAAAAAAAATTTTAAACGGCGGTCGAATTTATTTGTGAAGAAGTAAAAGAAGTAGTTGTAATTTAGATTTAGAATGTAGAAATTTAAGGTGACCATCGTTGGCAGTTTAGCAGTGTAGTATAGTTGTTGCACTTGTTATAGACTATTCTAGGAAAATAAGTTATGTGTACCTAGTTTAACTACATGGGAGATAGTAACGTAAGTGTCAGAAGTAGAGAAGAGTAGATTAGTGTCTGGTAATAGTGAAAAAGAAAATGATGTGATTGTGAATAGATCAACTGTAAAGTGTAATATCTAATGGAAGTGAATTAATTCCAAGGACATAGTAAAGCTATGATGAAAATACAGAACTGTTTAATGAACAGTGAGAATTATATAATAATGTTTGTAAATTTAAAAAAAAAAAAAAATTTAAAACAACCAAACATATAAGAATTTACCCTCTGTGAACTGTAGTAGCAGTATAAGCGTAAACCTTATGTCTTTTAGTAGTTTCCCCTACATTTCGGGTGGTCACGGCTTCACCGAACCCTGACCATGGATTTATAATGTATATATATTCTAAATTGGTGAACCTAGAAATTAACCGGTAGGGTAACTCAGGGGAATCTACATCACTATGGAACAGCGGCTATCATCGAAGGTGGTGATAGTGCCGTATTAAGGGTGTGTGAATCATTATAGTAGGATTACTGGTGTCCTCGGACATCAGTAATGTCAAATTTTTATATAACGTTGAAGCAAGAACGGGGTAGGCAGCGTCTACACCCTAATTAAAATTCAGTTCTTGTGGATGCAAATGGGCGTTACAGTCCACCATAAACAAACAATAGAGTGTGTGGAAAGGGAGCTGGCAGTTACAAGCCAGGGGCATAAACAATAGAGTGTTTATGCAACCAGGTAAATGCCTTGCATGGTTTACCCGTGAGGTGATTTGCCTAATTGTAACTGGGATATAGGGGGGATATTAAATTTTGATGTAGAAGGAGGTTACTAAATTGTTAGTAATGAGTTATTGAATATTAGATTGAATGAATGTAGAATGATGCAGAATATGTAGTTGATTTTATAATGTACTTAAATGATTGTGTTGATTTGAGATGTTTTGATGGAGATGTTTAACAAAAGTTGAGAAAGATATAAGGAAATAAGTTGCTACTCTGTAGTTGATTTAAATGTGTTTAAGAGAATTTTAATAACGAATTTAAATATTTTAGATGTAATTTGGGAGATGAGAGATATTTGTAATGATGTAATGGGAAATGTTTATTTAAATTCTGATGGGAATCAGGGCAATAATTTTGAATGTGGGAGAAGAGTTAACAAGAGAGAGTATACAGAATGATGTTAAGGAAGTTTATAAATGTATCATGTTAGTTTAAGGGTTCATATTGTAGCATGACAGATAATGCCCATAGTTCTGAATGGAAAGAAAGATCATAAAATAAAATAAAAACAAATTTAAATCCAAGAAAGCAACATTAAAGATTAATTAAGAACCACTGTAAAGCACAATCAGAGTTTGAAGTAAGGATTTCATTAAAACAGATATACAATGAATGATGAGTAATCAAAATAAACCAAAAGGCTAAAAATAAAGTAAGGAGATACCCAGGTAGGATAGGAGTAAGTAAGGAAGAAACCAGAACAAGACAACATCCACAATAAAAGGAAATGCTTTTATAAGAAAGAAGTACGATTGGAGTAAGTAAGGAAGAAACCAGAACAAAACAACATCCACAATAAGAAGGAATGCTTTTATAAGAAACAAGTAGGATAGGAGTAATTAAGGAAGAAACCAGAACAAGACAACATCCACGATAAGAAGGAATGCTCTTATAAGAAACAAAAACGAAACCCCAAAAGAAAATAAAAATAACCAGTGAAAGTATAATAAAAACCCAAATTTAGAAAACCATGTAAAATAGATATAAACAAAAGTGTATAAAGTAGAATTAAAAGTGAACCAATGTGAATTAATTATATAATGGAAAAAAAACCTTCATTATCCTCTATAAATAAATTTCTTGATTTTAATAAGACTATAAAACTAATTAGAAATAAAATCAAAGAATAAAAGGGGACCAGTGCAAGTTTTTATATTATATTAAATAAACTTAATGTGTCAATGTTGGAGTTCATAAACTAAGTAAATTGTGCATTTATACAACTTTAAAGTTTTTATATTGTGTCAAGAAATAATATTGAATAGAGTATTATAATCACAAGTAAGATGCAAGTGTTTCTAAATAACTGCCACTCTTTATATACAACATTCATTAGAATGACAGTAATAAAACTAGAGCAGGCCAATAAAAAAGTGAAGTGACCAAATAGATACCCAAAAACCAAACAAAAACAGCTACGACTGAAAATAAAATTAGTTATAAGAAATAGTTAAATGATGGAAGGACAGATATGTGTTATTTATAATAAGTTCAAATAGCTCCAGACTGAAATGTCTGAGAGTACAATTCTTTTAATATAAAACTTTTATTATAAAATATTTATTATGTGTTAATAGTAGTAATCAAGATTAAAATGTCTGAGTTTAAATACCATTGTTAATTCAAATATTTGTTATGGATAAATAGTATGAATTATATACTAAATGTTCTATTGTTAAAGTAAGGAATGTTATTTAATATTATAGTAGAATAGAAAGTCAGAAGGGGTATAAACAAGATGTATTATTCAAAAAACGTTGTATGTAAAAGCAGATAAAATCTAGGCCAAATGGTAAATCTAAACAACATTATAATTGATGAATTAAGTATAGTAAAATAGTTAAACTGATGAAATTTATATAAGGTAAATCAGTCACAGAGTCATATAACTGGAACTATAATTAAGAAAGATATTGTAAAAAGATAGTAAGAATTATTGGAAAAAATGCAAATGTAATAACAAAAAATTCAAAGTGGGGAGTCACAAATTAATGAATAATATTTAAAAAGATAACCAATTAATTAAATTACAAGAAATTAAGGGAAGATAAACCTTTTATGTCAATCTGAGATTTAGTACAATCATAAATATAACATATAAAATGGCAAACATTTTGAGAAGGACAGGAAGTAAATTTTAAGGCCTACATTTTCAAAATGAAGTAAATATAGCATTTTAGATAAAAAACTTAGTAAAACTATCTTATTTGGTATCAAATCAAGCAGAATGAACTAAAGAAGGAGATTATGTATTTAGTATTTAATAAATTTAAATAATAGCAAAAATATATTCAGTAATATAATGTAAATTTTATACATGTAACGGAAGCAAAAAAGACTTGAAACAACGTATTGCTAATATTAAATTGGCTGAGACGTTTTCAGATGACGAAGGAAGTTAGAACAGTTGATTATTAGATTTTGTCGAGCACACCTGAACGTGATTTTGGCTAAATATTAACCTAATAGCGAAGACAAGTATGGCGTTCATTCGACAAGCCTAGTCTTCAGTGAATATCGCGAGTTTCGGAAAATTTCATTAAACTTTAAATTCAGTGGAATTAACACATACAAACATTAAACTAGATTAACACAGAACAGAAACTAAGTGAATTCATAATTTAAACCTTTTAAAACCAATAATTCAGAATAAAGAAACGAACGGTGCAATTGTCGACCTTATTGACAAAAGTGAATTATAACATTATCCAACACCTTTTATCGAAGTGAATCACAAACACTGAACCAGGACCACTCCACTAACACCAGAAGGAATAATAACAACTGCAGGAACGAGAAACCATTGGAAAAGCAACATTTATTTGAAGCAGATTCTTCGAGGTGCATTCGTCTAAACACATCTGACTATGGAGCGGCCATCTTTGAGTTCCCACAATTCCAAGCGCCACGGCCAGTATACCTTCGAATGGTTCGAACAATTTCTTTATTAACCATTATATATTGAATGATATGTTTGTATTTTAATTAATAAGCTTGTAATTTGTAATGTTATACTTTCTATACTATGCCCTTTTCTCTGACTATATATAACTGTTCAAAGAACCCGAGAATAAATAATTTGTATAATATATTGATTTGCCCTTAGAGAGTCGATTCATCAATCGATATAAAATCGATTACTTTACTAATTGTTAATAAAAATCATTTAATATTATTATTTTGAATCATATTTATTCCTCACTTATAAATAGAATAATATAACACATTAGTTGAGACATAACTACCAGAACAGCTGAGTTTAACCACTTTAAAGGAGGATAAACTGCAAATAAGGAAAGATCACCAATCGATTGTTCCTGGAGACAATCCTATTAACATAATAAAAGAATTCTAAATACACCAAAGGATATAATTCGACAAAAACAATTAATAAGAAGTTCAAAATACAACGAAACAGTTTAAAATATTTAATACTAAATTAGTTAAAAATAAAAGAAGAAAAAAAATATAATAAATTAAAAAAAATTTTTTTTGAATACCAAATAACAAGAATTATTTTTATTTGTTACAATATATACATGTGTTAGAAGTTAAGAGTTAAGAAAATCCAGTGCTTCTTAACGCAAACCAGCACAGCTAAGGGGAAACAGATCAGTTAGGGATATAGTAATATACAAGGCCACCATTTGATATTTTTGATTTGTTGTTTCAGTGTCTGCTGATGCTGTGGCGGCGGTCCTGAGCTGGCCAGCGCGTCAGAGCAGGAGCGTCAAGTGCCTGACTGGCCTTGCGGTGTTGGGATCTCGAGTGAGAAGTCCAGTAAGGTCATTCAGGTGCGGTCACAATCACTGGACCAAGGGTAAGTTGGATATATTTTTTTGTAAACCGTAAAGGGGGTTGTGGCGACATATCCTGGCTGATCCCTTTAGCAAGTATGAATGTGTCAATGAGAGTTTTTATGCTTCGGCAAAAAACCTCTCATTGAGGGGGTATTGTAATGGGACATTTAGGCCTACCTGGGATAATATAAAAATTTATTATGTTTTGATAAAATAATATTTCCTTATGTAATAATAATTTTGAGAAAACATGAAAAATAATATAAATATTAATTATGGGGAAAAGTAAACAGATTTATTTCATGAATTATACAACGCAATAGACAAACGTGCGAAATTGTGCCAAGGTCAGCTCCAGTGACTAACATATTATGTAACAGAACAACATATGATATTACGTCAGATCATACGTCACGCTGGAATGCATAGGAGTGTCAGCTGAACCCACATATTGGTGTAATGACACAAAACTAGAACAATAAGAATTGGTCACGTAACCCGCGACCACTTCAGAAAATAGTCCAGTTCGTCTCATCCCAGTTAAACTTTGCTCCTTGAGCCGGCCGGCTGCAAACAAAAAGTTCGAGAACATAAATCGCAGGCGCCCGCATGCACGTAAAAATGTAAAAAGTGAAGTAATGAAATTTTAACTTTAATCAGAGTGGAATAACAGTTTAAAAACATGTAAAGGCAGTGAAAGTTAAGAAATAATCGATGTAGTGCATGTGGAGCAATATGATGTCTTTTGGACTGATTTGCAAGATAAGTAACAAAACGGGGGCAAAACAATCTTTAAATAAGGGCAAAAAATCAAAATTTTAATATGATTGACATATTTCAATAGATGAGATCTCTAAGGGAATGGGATGATTGTGTGTGCGTGTCTGTGTGAGAGTATAGAATCTACATAATTAGGAAGTGCTGGTTGCGATCAATTATAAGTTATTTAAAATTACTTTATTTGTTATCTTATAACTTCTAAATTACTAAATAATTACTTGATTTGTTTTATTAATTGAGCCTCGTGGCCAAATATGTTCAAATGCTTTAAAGAAGGGGTTAAATGTACAAGGGTAGGAGAAAATGAAAATAAAAGGGAATGTCATTGGTAACAAATAAATAAACAAGTTATTTACTGCAAATAAACCATTCTGATCTCCTGTTCGCTTAAAATCGGACCTGGCCCTGGTAAGTACCTATACTTTTTTTCTTGTAGTTGGTAACACAAGATGGTGCCTGAAAAAATCAGCAATAAAGAAATGAGTCGAATTAAAATTGAGTTCTAATTATGAATACAAAATTATAGTTACAGAGTGTACGAATGGTTATAGTAATGATTTGTCTGTGTTATTTTTCATATACGGGTAGTTTTTAGTTTCAGCTAACAGTTAGTGTAAAAAAAATTATGTAGTTAGTAGTGCAGTTATATAGAAGTTGTGTGTTAAAATATATAATAGAAATGGTGTCCTGTTGTACCTGGATGTAGGAATGGTAAAGATTCTACAAAGGAAATAATTTCTTTAGATTTTCCAGGGACAAAGATCAGTTTACAAAGTGGGTGAGGGCAATTCCCAGGAAGGATAAATGTCTTACACATAAATGTTATATCTGTCAAGTACATTTTTCTGATGGTTTGATTTTGAAAGTAGATTCATTTGTTGTAAATAAAATTCAAGACTGAGATGGAGCTTAAGGCCTGGCGCGATACCTCATGTCTTTCCGAATGTGCCTACATATTTGCCAAACTAATTATAACACTACTGACTCAGAACACAAAGTATTTTATTGGTAAAAATGTAAAATTTGCACCTTATAGCCTGAACCAGTTTTCGCTTATTATAAGCTTCATCAGAGGCTTTGATAAAGCCTCTAAAACTCTGAAAGTCACCCGGAAGAAGGCAAATACAGCAAGTACAAACAGGCCAAGAAGAAAGCAATTCGACAAACTGTTCTGTGACAGAAACAGTGAGTTCAGGCCACCCCCAGAACACACCTAGACGATCAATTGGATGAACAAAACCAAATCATGTTGCTGAAATGGGAAATACAAAAATTAACTCATACTTTGATATGAACTAAGAATAAACTGTGTTGTGAGAAAGCAAAAGTTTTTACTAGAAAAGAAACTTGCCAGGAAGGAATGTGACTCATGTGAAAGAGGGATGAAGAATTTAAGTAAAAAACAGAACATGATTGTAGATTAAAAAGTTAATTTGTCAAATTACCAAAGGAATGAGGTACTATAATGAGCTAATACTGGAAAGTTTGTTGCTTAAAATCAAATCCCCAAAGGGTTACAGACATTGCTTGCAACATGATTTATTATTGACTCTTCCATCGGAAAGCCACCTGAAAAGACTGTGTAAAGGTTTGAAATGCCCATACGGGGTAAATACTAACACTGTAAATGCCATATCAGAGTTTCTGCGAGAAGAAACTGATGAAAGTAGACATCTTGGAGTAGTAGAATTCGACGAAGTAAAGCTAAGGGTGGAAATTTAGTTTAATGCAACATCTTTAAAAGTTGATGGCTTTGTAGACTTTGGTGATTATATACCACCAATGGATATGAAAACTTCTCTGGTGAACCATGCCCTAGTATTCATGTTTGTGCCTCTGTTATTCAACTGGGTACAGCCTGTAGTAGTGTACCTCGTGTGATATTCTAGCAAAAATTCTGATACAGGTTATCTTGCAGTTAGAGCAGCGAGGTGCAAGAATAATAAAATTGGATTTACATCAGATGGTAGTCAATCTAATAAAAAGGCGTGGATGAACTTAGGAATCTGTGGGAAAAGAGGTAATATTAAATGTAGTATCTTCTTCCTAACCTGCTACTGTGTGGACAAAAATAAAAGAATATGGAACTATCAAAGAAACATCTTACTTAAGGCACTCTTCAAATGGTGTTTATCATATACAGTTGCACGCAGAAACACCTGTTACACTAAAACTTAGTTCATCAAACAGTATGAACGTTTGATAAGATAATTCTTATGAATGTTTGGATGAAATCAAAGAAATTAATGTGGCCGCAACGGTCAGCGTAGGATCCATGTGTGTGAACACACACTAGACATTGTAGTCAGGCTAATTTTCAAATATATCCAGTGCCGATTCTCTTTCCACACGAAGGAAATATATAGAGAAATAACCAGTACAAAATCGGCTAAATCCTCTCAGAAATTTTCCAAAGGTTTCAAACCGCTGACATCCTAGGGTGAGTACATTGTTTAAATCTTATATCCTTTTGTATTTGTACGCATTGCAGTGTATCGTAAATATCATTTTAATTGTTACAACATGTAAAAACATGACAAATAATTAGAATTCAAATAAGTAGAATTATGTTTGTATTAAAATTTATCTGCGTGTTTCACGCTCGCGTACACAACTGGCGATGCTAGCGCCATGCTGCAGCAAACCACAGTAACTAGCTAAGTGATCTCACTTTCTCTTCTACTTGTTATGCCGTAAGTGTTTTTGCAATTACTGTGACAAATCTGTGAGAGACATTACCAATTAATTACAATTAACAACACATATGATAATGAATCGTTTTCTTATTTATGATGTAAAATACCTGTCCTCTAAAAATAAAAAAAAAAAAAAACACTATGCACCAATTAAAAACCAACAAAAATACACAATTAAAAACATGTTGTATCCTTTTTAATTCTGTTAACTAATAAATTAAGAGTGTATCACTGTACTGATTTAATCTACGTATTTCTGAAAACATAAAAGGAGTGTTTTGCATCTCTGTATTACACGTTCACTACTAATGGTCTCCCTCACCCCATTGCAACAGATGAATTATGTTGTCAGTTCATATGCCAATCACACAAGCCTTTTTGCAGTGCGTAAATATATGAACAGAAGTTAACATATTGGTATTAATTTTGTTGAAGTCTATTTATTTTTTCAGTTACACCATACAATTTGAATAGACAGGTGGGATAATTTAGACCACTCCGCTGACAGTAATTAAAATGTGTTGCATTGTATGCTGTTTTCAGTTATTATACAGTTCAGTAACACTGGTCAACATGACTTTTCCACAAGGAAAGTACATGGTTAAGTCTTGCATATTTTTAAAATCCTGAATTCACATATGTAAAGGAACAGCTTTTTGAAATTAGATGTTAATGTTCTTTATGTCCTGCAATGGTTTAAATTATATTCTGTGGTTTTATTCAACATATATTTAAGTAAACATGTATGTGTATATGTACTCATATGTTCAAGTACTGGGTGTGGACCAAATATAAACACTTGTTAATTTTTAACTATCTATCACCGTTTACCAACTGTTCAAAATTTAGACGTGACAAATAAACGTGGAGAAAATCACAAATTCTTTGTTAAAAAAGGTCAAGTGCCAATGAAAATTCACAACAAATGTTTTTTTTTAATTGAATGTAACATGTTAAAACTGGTCTGCAAGACCAACCATCAACTTATCTCTAATACATCTTAATACTAAATACATATTAGCCGAATTAAGTCCAATGACATCCTTTAGTTAGTTCTGGTGTTCTTAACTAAACACTCTCACCCGTGCATAATGGTCTGCTTTTACAACACAACTACACAAGTTCAAATGGCTTTGTTCTCTTCAGACTTTGGAACATGTGTTGATTGTCCAGCAGTTGAAGAACTTCTTCATTTTCGTGGAGGTGAAGCCTTTCTTCATGCTTCTTCGCAAACCTTTTAATCTCTACTTTAATTGTTGGAATACCTAGATCTCTGTGGATATCGGCGTTTCTAACATACCATGGTGCATTCACCATGGTCTGCAAAACTTTGTTTTGGAATGTTTGTATTATCCTGATGTTACTATCTTTCACGCGTGTTACTAAAAAACGTGTTTTTAGGTTAGAAGTACAATAACTTTGTTAATTGACTAATAAATGCATAACAGTTAAAAACAAAACTTGTAAAGAATTTAATTCTGAGAAAAATGGTGTAAATAAAGTCAATAAAAATCAACAAAAAATTCCAATTGTTTCCAATTTTTCAAAATTTGTTTTTAGGCAAAGATTTTTCTGTTTTACGTCGGATATCATGAAACTTATGGGAGATACAGTTCTGCGACCTGTTTTATTCTATTTTTCAGGTCAAAAACCATAAGAAACAACAGAATTCGCCCCTTCCCAGAGTTTCAGAAAGTCTTCATTTACCCGGGGGAACCGAAACCCGGGCGAAATCTTTTGCTAGCCGTAACTCGCTTACAAAGCGTTTCCGGACATATGTTTATATGAACTTTTTTCCTTCTTTTACACTATAGAACCATTTCTCAAATTATTTCCCTCTCCTCCCGGGACACCCTGTATATGTAAGTTTAACATTTCTAAAAGAAGAAAAATAAAACAAAACCATATGATATTTATTCCATTAACTAACTATATCTTTTGAGCAAACCAGCACTCCTTATTTATTACGTAGTTTCATTCACTCATTCATACATACCCCATGCCCTTGAAATCTCTATTTAGTGATTAAAAAATATTTCTTTCCATAATAAAATTTCATATTTGATTTTAAATTTTATGTGATACCCCGAAGGTTACTTAGCTGTTCATTTTTTGGTGATCCGCAACTCTCCAGTTTCTTACGTAACTTTGTTCATGCCACACATTTTCGCCTTTCACTTTCTGTTCAAACCAAAACTGTTATTCTGATATAACTAATGTCTCAATTTCTTTAAATCACATTTTAACACCTTTTGGTGTTGGGCCCACTTGAAATTTCGTTAATTCACTTTTTTTTTTAATAACTTTTTTGTTTTGGGTGCGCACTGTA
Source organism: Magicicada septendecula (assembly GCA_034769895.1). Taxonomy (NCBI): domain Eukaryota; kingdom Metazoa; phylum Arthropoda; class Insecta; order Hemiptera; family Cicadidae; genus Magicicada; species Magicicada septendecula. Next base: position 60,375,492 of record CM068371.1, on the reverse strand, counting down.
TTCAGCCGGCGGACGAGCGAACGGCTCACGTCCATATTAGTTAGATGTTGTAAAAGGGAGAAAAAAAACTCTTAATGTGTCGTATGTTGCCCTCCATTAAGCCCCGCGATGGGAGCCAATTTGTAAAGAGACTCTTAAGTTAGCATAAATAAATAATCAACTCCTTATTCGTTCTTGTCTTACATTCAATTATTTTTATTTACTCTTTTCAAAACTCATTTCTGTTGTAGAGCATGAAAAATCTCAATCTCAGGGTTCATCTATTTAGTCATGTCAAAGTATAATACAAATCGTAAACATATCATAAAACATAATATTTATAAATAATGTTTGGTAATTAGGTGTTGTTGAATGTATGTTGTGTATCAGTGGGTTCTTTGGATCATACAAAAGAAAAAATGAACAATTGAAAAAGAAACTCTTAATACTAATAATTATTTGTGTACAATTAGTATTCACTATCATAAAGTTTTTATTGTTTTTGTGATAGTATATTGCTGTGACTTGACCTTTATATGTTAAAATGTTTTCAAATATCGTGGTTGATCATTGGAGTAATCTCACCAATCTTGGAGTTTTCATTACATGCTTATTTCTTGATCCTTCGCTCCTGGACTTCAAGTTTTTTGTGCCATCGATTAAAACATCCTTCTTTTAGTTATTTCCATAGTTTTTCTGTATTATTTCGTCTCGTATCTGTCTTTAATTTGTATAAAATCCAGCAGTAAAACTGACATGTTCTGTCTGGTTTTAATATTTTTTCCAATAATACCTTCCTTTTTATTAAAACACTAATTCATTCATTTCAGGTCTTGGCAATGATACGTTTATGGGTCACAGGTTCGATTTCACAATTTATAATTAATATGATTCCATAGAATCTTATTGTATCTTCGTCACTATTATATTATAAGTTTGTAACGGAAGATTCTTTATTTTTTAATTATTTCCCCTTGGTTTTATTTCACTATATTAGTTGCCTTGTTGTTTCATATAAATTACATGTTTCATATGATGTTCATATTGTAAATATGTTTATTCACTTACACTATACACTGTTTTTACTTTTTAAAGCCTATCACTGTTGTTCTCACCTTTTTACACTGTTACACTACCTGATTTTTACAATTATTGTTCAATATTATTATATTTGTAATTCTATATGACTTACAGTCTGTAGTTCACTTATACAAAATAACTGTTTGAGGTTCGCAGACCTCCTCATAGTTTTAATCTAAGGATATACTCAATGTCTTATTTCTTACATTCTAAGTTGAACATTTGTACATTACATTTATGTCTACTAATAACTATTTACATTTTTTGTCATTTAATCGTCTCTTCTGGGTATTTGTCATCATCAGTTATTGTTTTTTCAGGTTATTTGCATTATTTAATTCCTAAATTTGCATTCTCTATTTCCCTATTTCCCAATGATTTATTTATGATAATATTTCCCTTTTTGTTTCGATTTCTTTTTATTCCTTGAAAATATTAATTATCTTTAAGTAATATATTGTCTGACATAGAAAAAGGCTTTTTATTTAATTGGTGGACTCTGTGAGGTGAAATATTCTGACCTCTATTAAAAATGACTATTTTTGTTAATTTTGTTTCTTTTCAGTTCTTCATGCATTTAAGTTATTTGGTAATTAATGTGGTCTTCACTGTCTTGTTGCTTAGCATGTCTATATTTTAATTCGTGGTTTCGTTGTTAGACTTGTTTATACCTCTCACTTACCATATCTATTGGGTTTATCACGTTACTAAGTTGTCTTCTATACTTTCTTCTTTATCACTACTTATTGTTCTTTGGTTTACTGAGTTAATTACATTAATTGTTTTATTGAGTTCTTGAACCTTATATAATACTCTGTACACAGTTACTCAGTTATCATTCCTTTCTTAGGTGTTCTGGTGTTAGTTTATGAGTGCTTCATTCTTTATCTTTCGTTGTTAACTTTATTGTGAAGATATGTACTATTACAATGTTCATGGCCGACTGGCTTTGTTCTCGACGCAGATGATAGGCATCGCCCTGCATTCCAAGCGACGTTTGGCACTGATGTCATATGGCGTGACCTCTGAATTACATAATTTACAGGTCATGTATCGAAAAATAACTGTTCCTCATGCGTCCTGATATTGACCTTGACACGAATTCACTCACTGCATATTACGTCGTTATAATTTATGAATAAAATTTTACAATTATTATTTCTTTTTATGTTTCCAATAAAATTTACCCTTATTATGTATTTATGTTTATTTCCCAAAATATTAGGTGGGCTGAATTGTCCCGTTACAATACCCCCTCAATGAGAGGTTTTATGCCGAAGCATAAAAACTCTCATTGACACTCTCATACTTCCTAAAAGGATCAGCCAGGATATGTCACAACCCCCTTACGTTTTACTAAAATCATGGTTATCTTACCCCCAGGTCCAGTGACTGTGACCACACCTGAATGGCCTTACTGGACTTCTCTCTCGAGATCCCAACACCGCAAGGCCAGACAAGCACTTGACACCCCTGTTCTGATGCACTGGCCAGCACTAGACCGCCGCCACAGCATCACCAGACACTGAAACATCAAATCAAAATATCAAATAGTGGCCTTGCATAATACCATATCCTCAACTGATCTGGTTCCCCTTAGCTGTGCGCTGGTTTGCGTTAAGGAGCACTGGTTTTTTCCTCTTAACCTCTAACATATACATGGACACATATTCAACATGACATAAAACATTTAAACCTCACTACCAACATTCTGAATGCCCTTCTCTCGTTAATTCTTGTTCCACAATTCAAAATATTTCTCTGATTCCCATCAGAATTTAAATAAACATTCCCCATGACAATATTACAAATACCTTCCATTATATACTTCCCATTTCAAAATAATTACATTCCTTAATAAAATTCTTATATAGAATAAAACACCTTTAAATCAACTACATCATAACAAATTATTTACGTAACAATCGATAAGCATCTTCATATTACTCCTTAAATCACTACAAAATCATTTAGTTATCTCATAAAATCAACTAAACCTTATACGTCATTCACATAATTAACATTGCTATTATTACATCGAGACAAACATTTCAAATTTAAGTTTGACCAAAAATTGTATATACCTTACAGCTTTACTTTAGTTTCAAATTCTATTAAATCTTTCACTTGTTACATTTATTATTACATTTCAACTATGAATTTCTATTTAGCTTTTTCATCATTAATTGGTTCGGGTGATTCCCAATCATTCATAATGATTTGTTTTATTGAACGGGCATTTAGATATAACCTTACTCACCTTCTTCCTTCTAACAACCACTAACGGATTTACATAGGTGACACCAATCTCTCAATAATATTTACCTCCACTAATTTCTCTAACTCCACTTAAATCATTCTCCTCTTACAACAAAGCACCTGATACCCTTTTTGTACATAGGATGTGTGTTCCCGCACTACCAACTCATTCCCTTATCAGTTCCTGGCCCTTCCAGGTAACCCCGCAACCCTTTTTAAGACTTTTCACCTACCGCCACAACGCTTTACGTTGAGGACTCCTTACACCTCCACCCTCACTACAAAATTTATGTACCCTGCTCTCACCTATTTACTCTCCACTTTCTCTACATACATTCACTCTCGCTACTGTGTCCCTACTACTACCCCGCGTCTGTATTACTTTTATTCCAAAATTTCTTATTTTGTCTAACACCCATTTAAAATTAACTCTGACTGACTCAATGCCTTATTTAAATAATCATCACCCAAACTCCATCTTTTACCACATTTTACATAAGTTAATAGTTGAAAATTACATTAGAAAATGCATAACCTTATAATAACAATATAACTCAATATCTAAACACATTGTATGTTTAATCATTTACTATTTATTATAAAATCTAAATCTCAGAAAAATCATTTAAATTTATCACCAAAATTCCTCTGTACATTTTAAATTAATTAATTAATCTCCAATTATTTAATTCAATAATTGTTTTTTAAAACACTGTTACTTTAATTACATTAGAAACTCTCAAAAATTACTCTCATCATTTATTTAGTCTGAAAGATGTTATTATTATTATTATTATTATTATTAAATCAATTCCTATCACATACATACATTGTTCACATAAAATATAGAGTACACCATAATCTAATACACAAATACATTTGACATCAACACAAAAGTATGTACAATCCACACTATTATCTGTTATAGTTTACCACAAATCATTTCATAATACAGTCCTGTTCAAAACCCCCTACTCACATAATTAAATGTTCATAAACACTAAATGATTAACCGCCATCATCGAACAATAATCTTTTCTTACGTCTACACAATTCATTTCCAACTAAGTTCATTATATTATCTCTATCAATATAACGACTATTTAAATTCTCATACTTTTCCACAATACCATAATAATCAACAGGATTATTCCATATTATTATATCATATAACTTGTCACCATCGAGTATAGTCAAGTCACCCTTAGTATGATTTGTCACAATAAGGTAAGTTACACTATCATCAACATCATCATCATCTACTGCTGCACCAATTACATCACAAGGTAAGTACTCAATATCATCAACCTTATCATCATTTGCTGCACTAATTACGTCACAAGGTAAGTACTCAATATCATCATCAACTCTCTCTCTCTTCAGACTTTCTCTTAATTCTTTATAACTCCTACTAACCTCAAACAACTCTATCTTCCTATCAAAATGCAACTCTCTCTCTCAAAATACCTCTCATCATAACACGATTTCACACTTGCTTTTTCTTTCCATGCAGAGGGTACTGTAACATAAAAACACCTCCTGGCTTTTCCAGGAACACCACAAAAAATTAAGGGACTATTATTTGTAGATCTTTCATCTACCAAGTACACTCGTGAAGCCTTTTCTTCACCCCCAACAACACCACGGGAAAATTTTACCCCCTGCAACCCCTCTACCTTGTAACAGGACAAAAAGCCTGGTTTCATAATTAGGGTGTTCAGAAATTTTGTATTGTATTTTTTATTGTATTTATACATGTAAAACATGGTTAGGTCAAGTTTACCCATGTCTAAAGAAATGACGCAGTTTCATCCGTACAATTCATCTCAAGGCCAAGAGCGTACGTGCAAAATAAAACGTATTCGATGGCTGCACTGATCGACAAATGCAAATTGTAATAACCAATTATGACACACGTCATAGTGATGATGAGAAACAATGTCGTCAGCTGTCCAAGACAAAGGGTTGATCACAATTAATCCCCACCACCTGTCGACAATGCGACAAAATGTCGCCCCAGTCTACTACAAGTCTTCATGGAGTGAGCACGTTGTGAAAGTGTGCTGGTACAAAGTGGGCCAGTAAGTGTTTATAATTAATCAAAAATGTAAAAGGCAGCAAAAAATAATCTAAATTTATTAACAGTCCAATAATGTAGATTCAGCGACAACAGCCAGACGATCAGTTTATCAGCACGTTGAACATCAGACTAGCCATGGAACGCATATAATCTCAGGAAACCTCTACATTCAGGGAAGTGCACTTTTCAGTAATTTTTATCAAATAATGAGCTCATAAACAAAATTTGAACAGTAAATTGTAACAAATCAAAATTATTAACCATGTGATGAGAGAGAGAGAGAGAGAGAGAGAGAGAGAGAGAGAGAGAGAGCGCGCGTGAGTGAATGGGGCTGGCCACGTCTTTTAAAAGAGCCGTTGGTTTGTGTTTTCAAAGAGTCTTATAGTATGGTAATGTTCAATTAAAATGAAATACTGCAGTAAAAAACTAATTTTGATATGAGACTCATGTAGAGAAAGTAAATATTGTAAAACAGATTATATATAAAGAGCAGAAGAAAATGGCCGCCATGTTGGGCGTGGTGTAAGCCACCATTTGTAAATTGAATGATTATCAAAATGCAGTAATTAAACCAAGTTTTATACCTCTCAATGCCAACTCATTTATTATTTCATACAACTCAATTGTTTTCTGCATTTTCGCTTAGAGAACTTTGGACCCCGGGCATAAAAAGTAATATACATGTGGGTAGCATGTGTCTACCGGTAGTGTGACGAACAAGTGGTAGTAAGTAACAAAAGTATGTATTATTCACATATTTATGTATTTGTATTGTTGATAAGTGTGGGTGAGTCAACAATGGCGACCGAACGGGACTTTGTATAAAATCAAAAAATTATATAAATAAGCCAAAGAGCAGAAACAAATGGGTACCGAAGTAATAAAACAGCACGTAACATTACAATGAGAGGTTATGTGATTGTTTAATTAAAATAGAAAGCAACAAGTGAAAATAAACGATAGTTTATTATTAAAAAATTATTATTATTATTATCAAAATGGCAAATAACGAAAGTATAAATATGAATGATACAGCGACAGAATCTATATTAATGAGTGAACCCGAGGCAAACTCAACACCTATTGTAAACAATAAGATATCATTAGAGGACCTTTTTCAATTAATGAAAATACAAAATAATGAATTAAGAGAACAGAGTATTAAGTTTGATGAACAGAGCATTAAGTTTGATGTAAAATTCGAGGAAGTGAAAAAAGAAATACAAAGACAAAATGTTAATGTTGACAAAAGAATAAATGAGATAAAAATACATTGTGACAGTATTCAAAAACAAACAGAAACCATTAATGAGCAATTCCATACCAAAATAAGTAATTTAGATGATAAAATTAATCAAATCAATGAGACAGTTCAAAACCAAATAGAAACACAAAACAGAGAAATAGAGAATAAATGTTTAACCACAGTTAATGAGCAGATAGAGAGTAGAACTAAATGTGAAGTAAATAAACAGATAGAAATTAAAACTAATGTTTTACAAAATAAGCTAGAGAAATTTGAATCAAACGTAATAGACATAACCAAACATATTGAAACAATAGACCAAACAGTATCAAAACAGGAGAATAATGCTAGTTATAGAATGAGCATGTTACAAAATAAGATTAAAGAAATAGATGACAATTCTAAGAGTAAAGTAATAGACAGTTTGAACATAAATAAAGACAAGGTAAGCAGTGGTAAGAATTGTAATAATAAAAATAAAAGTATGATATTAGAAAATGATTATGTGAACATGGGTAGTGATAATGAGAGTTTAATGGGAATTGAATATGATAATGATGAAATGTTAATGTATAGTAGTAATAAATCAGAGAGAAAGTATAATTGTAGGGGGATTGCAGGGGTAGATTTTTCCCTTAATGGTGTAGCTGGGGGTGAAGTAAAAGCTTCACATTTGTTGAGGAAGGACGAGAGTGCCTTCAATGTATATTTGGGAGACGATAGATCTACAAATAAAGTTGTCCCTGGGTTTTTAGTGCACTTCACAGGTGGTGCAGTAGTTGTGAATTAGTGTCCCCTGCAAATATTGAGAGAGAGAGTGTAGAGAGGTATTGTGAGAAATATTGTGAGAGAAAGAGAGAAATAGAGATTTTTAAGATAAGTAGAAAATACGAAGAATTTATGGAAAAGTTAGGAGTAGAGATGATGTATAATAAAAGTAAATACTTACCTTGGGTGGAAGCTGATATAGCAGTAGGAGAACATGATAATGAAAATAATGACTTTATAACGTACCTAGTGGTGACTAATTATACTGGAGGTGATAGGACAATAACCAATCGTGACAAGTTATATGATGAATTGATAGGGAATAACCCTATTAATTATGCTGGTTTTATAAAATATAAGAATTTAAATGTGTATTATATTAATGATGTTAATATAATGTATTTAATAAAAAATAAATTGTACAGACCGAAGATAAGACTATTGTTTGACGATGGAGGATAATTATTTTATTGTGTTAATGAACATTTAAATATTTGGACAGTGTTTTGAAATGGACTGTTTTATAAACTGATTTATGGTAAATGATTAAATGATAATTTTGGATTGTATATTTTGTGTGTATTGATGTCAATGTATTTGTGTATTCTTGATGTTGTGTATTTTATGTATTATTTATGTAAACCATGTACTGTAGAATTTTAAATAATTGAAGAAAGTTTGATAATGACTTTAAATAATTATGAGATTTAGCTTCTAATGGATAATAAATGATTAAACATGTAATATATTTGGATATTGAGAGGTATTGTTATTAGTAGGTGAGGGATGAATTTTCTAATGCAACTGTCAATGATCACAGTAATGTAAAGGGTTAAAAAGGGGATAGAATTTGGGTGATAATGATAAATAAGGCAGGTTAGTTACGCAAAGTTTTGGGAGTTAGATAAATAAGAAGTTGAGATACAGATAAGATACAAAGAGGTGTTAGATATTTTAGGGACACAATAGTAGTGATTATATGTAGAGAAGTCAGTAATGTGAATGGTAAATATATTTGTTGATGATGATATTTTGTAGTAAGGGTAGTGGTGTAAGGAGTGATCAGCGTGCGGCGTGGCAAGAGACCAGCATGCGGCGTTGTGGCAGGCGGAGCAATTTGGGTTAGAGTGTTTGCCGATATTTGGTGGAGGGCAAATGGTTAGGAATGTGTATGGCCAGGTAGGGAACACACATCCTAGTACAAAGACGAGCGGTGCCAGAGGTAAGTGGAATTAGTGAAGGGGGTTGTTATTGAGATATTGGTGTCATAATATGTTAATGGTTAGAAATGGTTGTTAGTAGTGGTTGTTAAGAAAAAAGAGGTTAGTAAGGTTAGATAGACAAATGCCAAAATAAGATATAGATAATAGTGAATAAGGATGAAAAGGTTAGAAAAGAAAATTCACAGTAGAAAGGTGATGTAACTGAAAGGTGAATAATAAATTTGAAATTTTATAGAATCTAATGATATAACAAATGTTAAATAATAAAAGTTAACAGAGAGTTGATAATAATAATGTCTTATCAAATTTGATACAAGTTGTGTAAATGTGAATTGTGTAAGGTAAATGTAACAATGCTAATGTTTGATGTTCAATGTTTTATTATGTTGATTGTAAGAGTGTGTGTGGTTAGGAGGTCGTTACAGGGGTAGCGACGGTAACAAATGTTAATATGTTGGAAAGATAAGGTTAGAATGGTTTTGAACAAAAATATAGTTTGATTCTGTTGCAAAGAAATATAAGAATAAAGACAAATGAGTAAAGAAAATTTTAAAATGTTTGAAGTGTTTGCCATAATAGTTACATTTTTTGTTGATGTACTAAAGATGATTAGTAGTTGCTGCATTTGAAAATTAAAAGTTTGTTTTATGTGTTAGGTGTAGGATAAGATATATTTTCTTGTGGTAAAGAGGATAAATAAGATTGACTGGAGTCAGAAAATTGTGATAAATGTAGGAATGTTGGAAAGAGAAGTGGGTTTTCTGTTTTAAATCTTGTTTGTTTTATTAATGGAGAATTTTAGGTTAAGCAAACCAACGCCTCAAAACACAAACCAATGCATCTAAGGGGAGACATATCAGTTGTGGATATGGAAATAGAAAAGCCACTAATTTAAAATTTTTGTATTTCATGTTTCAGAGTTTGATGTTGTTGTGACGGCGGTCCTGAGCTGGCCGGTGCGTCAGAACAGGAGCGTTAAGTGCCTAATGGCCTTATGGTGTTGGGATCTCTCCTGAGAAGTCCAGTAAGGCCAGTTGGTATGATCATCATCATTGGACCAAGGGTAAGTGATTGTATTTCTTTTATAGTAACATTACAGGGGGTTGTGGCGACATATCTGGGCTTAAAACCTTCTGGGGCGACATATATGGGGTTGTGCTTCGGCATAAAACTTTTCATTGAGGGGGTTTTGTAACAGGACAAAAAGCCTGGTTTCATAATTAGGGTGTTCAGAAATTTTGTATTGTATTTTTTATTGTATTTATACATGTAAAACATGGTTAGGTCAAGTTTACCCATGTCTAAAGAAACGACGCAGTTTCATCCGTACAATTCATCTCAAGGCCAAGAGCGTACGTGCAAAATAAAACGTATTCGATGGCTGCACTGATCGACAAATGCAAATTGTAATAACCAATTATGACACACGTCATAGTGATGATGAGAAACAATGTCGTCAGCTGTCCAAGACAAAGGGTTGATCACAATTAATCCCCACCACCTGTCGACAATGCGACAAAATGTCGCCCCAGTCTACTACAAGTCTTCATGGAGTGAGCACGTTGTGAAAGTGTGCTGGTACAAAGTGGGCCAGTAAGTGTTTATAATTAATCAAAAATGTAAAAGGCAGCAAAAAATAATCTAAATTTATTAACAGTCCAATAATGTAGATTCAGCGACAACAGCCAGACGATCAGTTTATCAGCACGTTGAACATCAGACTAGCCATGGAACGCATATAATCTCAGGAAACCTCTACATTCAGGGAAGTGCACTTTTCAGTAATTTTTATCAAATAATGAGCTCATAAACAAAATTTGAACAGTAAATTGTAACAAATCAAAATTATTAACCATGTGATGAGAAAGAGAGAGAGAGAGAGAGAGAGAGAGAGAGAGAGAGAGAGAGAGAGAGAGAGAGAGAGAGAGAGAGAGAGAGAGAGAGAGAGAGAGAGAGCACGTGAGTGAACGGGGCCGGCCACGTCTTTTAAAAGAGCCGTTTGATTGTGTTTTCAAAGCGTCTTATAGTATGGTAATGTTAAATTAAAATTAAATACTGCTGTACAAAAACTAATTTTGATGTGACACATGTAGAGAAAGTAAATATTGTAGCACAACGAAGTTTTTACCTTGTTCTACAAAATAGGATAATATATGAAAGGAAGGGAAGAAGTCATCTAGAAGGAATAATATCAACTTAAATAAAAATCAACAGAAAAGTATTTACAATTATAAACAAAAGAACTTGACAGAACTAGAAAAGTCAATTCTAAGGAATTATATGTAGTCAAATCATAGCCATAAAGTGTTGAAAAATAAATAATAAGAGTATCATATCAGAATAATAATTAGTGAACCCAGTAAGATATGAAGTAGTGAAGAGTAACAGCCCAGGACAAATAAAATAGAAATGACAATTTTAAAATAGGAAACAGTGAAGAATAATAGCCCAGGACTAATGAATTGAAGGGAAATAATAATCCAGATACCCAAAGATCTATTATAAAGACAAAAACCTATAGAGCAGCAAATAAATGGTTCAAGGGAAATTAAATTCTATTAACTATATCAATTTAAAGGAAATGATTAGCCCAAACAAGAGAATCCAATGTATATAATTAAAAATGATGTAAAAATTAATTATGCCTAGAATAAATGTGATTAAGGGGCTCACCCCAAACCAATTTGTCAAAAAGGACAACAAAAAGACTATTATTAATATAAAGTTTTAAGGTATTTATTTATATAATTATTTACCGTTTCATGTTATTAATGTTGGTGATTACCATACAAAATATGTTGATACTAGTAAATGCTAGGTGTTAGAATGTAAGAATTTATTGTATTTTAATCATGTTAATTAATATTATGTTTTGTAAAGTAAGGAAAGGCAAATTAATAATTCAAACAAACCAGAAATAGTGGATCAAAAAATATGAACATAATAAGATGAATTAATAATAACTTTGCTAGGAAACTTGGAAATTGATGACCAAAACAAATTCAAATTTGACCATACAAATCTAATCAAAGAATACAAGTTAATAGAACCTAAACTAATTTGAGGTAAATTACCCTATTCAATATACAAATACATTATCATAATAATAACCACGACCTATAATAGTAATGAGAGGAATCAACAGGTAAAATTGACTTAAATTAGGTGTTTGTACCAGGTAAGGCCATAATCATAAAGTGTACTAGTAAAATGCAAATGATTTGTTAAATGTTTAAAATAATAGCCAAATGTAAATTAGGCAAATTACAGTCATTTAATTAGGAATCGAGTGAAAAGTAAATTGTAACATAAGACATATTTTAAACCAAGTAATAGGTAATTCTGTAAGTCAAGATAAGGCCTACAGATAAATTTCAAAGAATGTAATTCAGAAGCACAGTTCAAACCAAAATAGGGAAAATTTAGTATTAAAGTGTATAAAATGAAATCAGGAATATTGTTATATAATTAAATTTACATAAAGGCACTAAACAAATAATTTATAGCCATTTAAACATAAAAATGTCAATATTTTTTATATATAAGATTGAATTCAAAGACAACAGCTGATGGCTGAACAATGAGAAATGATACCGAAATATTATAAATCTTATATATGAAGGAATAAAAACCAGTTAGTTGATTGTTAAAAGCCAAACGAGATAGACGTGTCAAAGGACTTCTTAAAGAAATATTAACGAAAATTTTACTAACACTAACCGAGATATATGACGAAGCCATATAAAGATGAATAGAAAATAAACCAAAGTGAAGACTGTTATAATATTGATCACTGAACATTAAAACTAAATTAAATAATATTAAATTAAACCGTCACTACATCTAGACACGACAGCAGAACCAAATTGAACTCAGATAAACGTACACAGAGTGAAGGGAACCTTTTTGGGACATAACACTACTATTACCGAACCAAAATCCAGTGGGTAAACAACATTATACTCTACACTTCATGGATCGTCCAAGAACAACATCACTGGAGAGGAAATAACCAACGGAGACATTTATTTGAAGAAAGAAATCGTAGCTGAAATTACATCGCAGATCAACTCATTAAGGCAGCCATTTTTGATTCCAGTCGAAGAGGATGCTGGTAACGTGACGAGTGACGTCAGATAAGTCAACAGTACCGTAATATCAACTCTTTATATACATTACACTTTATCATTTTTGTCTGTTTCATGAATATGTTTTTTAATACCTTGTAAGTATTGAGTTCTCTTGCCTTTCCTGACTATTTCTACAGTTAAAAAGAACCTTATAATATAATAATTACATTGAAATATTTTGCACATATAAATTAATCAAACTGTAACTTCTTATCGAATCAGATTCAAGCCGTTGTGGCAAATTCAAATAATTGTTTGACAAATAAACTTATTTATTGTTTTAATACTGTTTTATTGATCAGCTAAGCCTTAAATTAAATTACATGAATTATTTAAGAGAAAAGTGAACTTCTTAAGTAGATGAGCTAGAAGAAGAAGAACAGATTTTAATTTGGCTGCTACATGCAATCGATATGGCTTAGATAATCTATTTGAAGTGAAGAAATAAATAACTTTACATCAGAACACACACAGTCATTAAACAGTATATTTTATATTATTTTTATTAATTGAATCTAAACAATTAAAAAACAACTACACTAATTAAAATTAATTAAATCAATAAAAAAATAAAAAAAATAAATTAAAAAAAAAATTTTATTAACCAATAATTTTTATCTAATTATAGATTATTTGTATTATAACAAATTTGCGCTCAACTTTAGGGGCTTAAAATAGGAATTGGTAGGACTAGATAATAAGGACAAGTTGCCCAATTTCCTATTTTTAGCTTGGCAGCTGTTAACAAGTCAGGAAAGCGATCGAAATGTCAAGGAGAGCGACGTCCAAGAAAAGGGCGGCAGAACCCGAGGAGGAAATAGACATGGAGAACAAGGAAGCGACTCCAGTGGGAGATATGGAGATGACATTACCTCCGGCGGAACCGAACCAGCCCGCACTCCAGGAGAAACAATTAGAAAATTCAACCACAACAGAAGATACAATATTGAATAAGATGATGGAAATGTTCCAACAGATGAGTAAGAAAATGGAAGAATTGAAGGGTGACAACAAATCCATGAGTGAGAAAATTGGAGAAACCAGTAAGGAAATGAAGGAAGAATTGAGTAACCAAATGGGAGAAACCAGGACAAATAAGAAAATAGAGGAAACCAGTAAGAAAATGGAAGATGACATCCAACAGTTGAGGGAAGAGTTAAGGGAGAATAGTAAGAAGATGGAAGAGAAGATGGAGGAGAATAGTAGGAAGATGGAAGAGAAAATGGAGGAAAATAATAAGAAGATGGAAGAAAAAATGGGGAGAAGTTGGAAGAATTGAAAGAGGATAACCAACTATTAAGAGAAGAATTAAGGGAGGTTAACCAGGAAAATATGGACAGGTTAGATGGAAAGATAGAATCATTAAAGGAAGAGTTGAGTCAGAAGATAGTGGAGAACAATGAAACAATCAGCAAGAAGATAGAAGAGGAAATAACAGTAATAGAACAAAGGATTACAAAAGCTGACGAAAGATGTAGTCAGACTGAGCGGGAAGTGCAGAATCTTAAAGCAGACGTAAACACCGAAGTACAGAGTTTTAAAGCAGAGGTAAACACCAAGGTGACCAATATAGAAGATAACAAAAGGAAACATGTGAAGAATGGGAAAGGTGAAGAACCGATTCACCGAAAAATGTGACGGAATAGAAGCTGCCGTTACCAATATAAATGGCCAGGTTCGCCAGAAGCAAGCAGACATAGAAATCTGTCTGAGTAGACCAACTGGTATTACCCATTGTTCCACTGCAGAAAACTGAGAAGGGGTTAATTTCAGGTTGTACCAAAGAAAACCTATGGAATTTATATCTTGTATAGAAGAGTATTTTGCTAAACATAGAAGTAACCGTTGGAGTACAAACAAGGAAGTACTCGATGAGTCATTTAAAGAGATGACCGATAATTGGTGGATGGCCATCAGAGATGATATCACTGACTATCAAATGTTTAAGAGATTGTTCAAGGCCAAGTATTGGTCGGAATCAATGCAAAATATAGCAAGGGACAATATATGCCATGGGAAATATAACCCATATTGGGGTAACACCTTGACCTCATATTTCCTAGGGAAGGTGTGCGTGGCCAAACACCTAGAGCCTCAAATACCCGAGGAGTGCCTAGTCAGTAAATTGTCCTATCACTACGAGGAGGATATAATCCGAGCACGAAGGAATAGTCAGATTAAGACCGTACAAGCTATGATGGAGTTACTCGAGATGTACGAGCATGAAGACTATTACCGACAGAGTAGAAAAAGAACTGACAGACCAGAATTTAGGAATGGTGGTAGCTACGTGAATAACAGTCAAAATAATGCGAATAATAATCATTTTAACCCCTCAAACCGAAATAATAATTATTATAATAATAGTCATAACAGTAATAATAATAATAATAACAATAATAATAACAACCATAATGGTGGAGGTGATAACAACCAATTAAGCAGAAATACCTATTATAATAATAATGAAAACAATAGAAATAGTCAGAGAAATTCCAATCAAAATAATAATTACCCTTATCAAAGTAACCATAGAAACTATCAATCACGTGGTAATTATAATAATAACAGGACATTCCGACTGAGGGTGAACTTCATAAGAGCAGTAGGCATTGGCCAACGGAGGTACCAAAACCAAAGGAGGAATAGTTTCCATGAGGACAGAGGACGACAGATAAACCATGAAGGTGATGATCGGGGAAGTTATGTACACAGACGAAGTTCCAGCCTGGAGGACCAAAATAGACAGAGGAGGAACGAAGTGCAATTTGACGATCGCGGGGAGCGACAGGAACCAGCCCAAGATTTTCAAACCGACGTTGCAGTCGGCCCAATCAACAATAACACTCCACCTTTAAACTAGAGGAGGCGGTGATAGACAATCACGACCCTTCACTGCTTCTATCTACTGGGTATGATCTAGATTCAAATGAACAAAATGGAAATAAGAAAATTACAATTATTTATAATAATTACTTAAAAGATATCAGAACAGAATTGTTGGAAGAAGATGATATAAAAATTGATAATCAAAATAACGAAATATATGTAATGGCAGAAATAGAAGGTACATCGCAAATCATGATAGACACCGGAGTGAATGTCTCAATAATTAGCAATAGCGAGTTAGACCGTATACAACAGGAATGTCACCGAACATTACCGGTACTACCAATTAATAATGTTGTACTTATAGGCGCAACTGGTCGGCAAAATAAAACGATACGTAAACAGGTATCATTAAATGTTACAAGTAAGGGGGTAAGTTTGGACATGGTGTTTCTCATTGCAGCTGGATTACCATTTAATATCTTGATCGGGTGCGACTTGTTGAGAAGAAACTCTGCTGTGATCGATTTGTGTAGAAAGAGTGTGTCACTGTTTTCCGGAGACTCAACTTGGATCGCCGATTTAATAAGTAATGGAATAATAAATTCCCAACCAGGTCAAAATAGACGGATTGAATTAAATTATATAGAGGATAAATCATTATACAATAACTTAGTATACCGGGAGAGTGAAGATGAACTGTGGACACAGAAGATACACGAGATACGAGATTTCCAGTGCGAAAACCAGACGGAACAATTAACAGAAAACCAAATAGATTGTTTGATAGAAATCTACGAGAAATATCGTGCTGTATTTTCTGATGAGCCCGGGAAGGTCAAGAATTATCAATGTAAGATCCGATTTAGGGAACCAGTAGAGTTCAAATCGTAAATCCTACCCTATAGCGCAGTCACTGAAGGAAGCTGTCCGAACCCAAATTAATAACATGATCAACCGAGATATAATAGAAACCAGTCAGTCACCATTCACCAGTCCGATAGTGGCTATTCAAAAGAAAAACGGTAAGGTCCGACTCTGTCTAGACGCACGAGAAATTAACAAAATGATTGTGAACGATCGAACTTCGCCCGGAGAAATCGAAGAAATCCTAAAGAAATTTCACAGGACTAAATTTATTACAACATGGGACACCGTGTGCGGATATTGGCAAGTGGAGTTGCACCCACAAAGTCGCCAATATATAGCGTTTATCTTCGAAGGGCGCAATTACCAGTTTAAGAGGTTGCCCTTCAGCTTAGTAAATTCAGTAGCCATCTTTGTGGCATGTATGGATCAAATACTCGGCCCAGATGCACTCCAGTTTACAACGGTGTATGTTGATGATTTGTTAATAACCTCAGCCAATTGGGAAGAACATTGCCACCGAGTGGAGCATGTATTAAAGAAACTCGCCGATAATAATATTACTTTAAATTAGAAAAGTCCAAGCTTATAGCTAAGGAAGTTCAGTTTTTAGGTTTCAATCTGAACGACCAAGGAATATCTCCATCTTCAGAAAAAGTATACGCTATACAGAAATTTCCTCAACCTAAAAATCGGAAACAACTACAATCATTTTTGGGTATGTGTAATTATTACCGAAAATTTCAAAGAAATTATTCAGAGTTAACTGCCAAGTTCCAATACCAGTTATCTGCTAAAAATAAATGGAAATGGTGTAAGGAGCAAGACGAGACTTTACAATCAGTCAAGGACAAATTTCTAGAAGTAGTAATACTCCACCACCCAAATTTTAACAAGCCTTTTTTCCTGAACTGCGATGCCAGTAATCTTAGTCTGGGAACCACTTTACACCAAGAGGACGAAAATGGCCAACATCTCGTCATTAGTTTTGCTAGCAGAACCCTGAACCAATGTGAGAGAAACTACGCCACAGAAAAGGAATTGCTCAGTGTTGTGTTTGCTTGCGGAAAATTCCGGACTTATATCATAGGATATCCAGTGACCGTCCGCACCGACCACAAATCGATATTGTTCTTGAGAAGGTGTAAGTTAAGTCACGGTAGGCTGACCAGGTGGATACTGGCCTTGCAAGAATATAACCTACAGTGGGAATATATTCCAGGAAGCAAGAACGTGGTTGCCGACGTGTTGTCACGGGTGGATTTACAAAACCAAACATTTGAGGGTGAGAAGGAAGGTATACTAAAAATTTATAATATTATCAAAGATAAGTCCGAGTTGAAAAAAATAGTACAGAATATAAGCATACACCAGCAGTCTGACCCAAAGCTACTTAGTATTCAAAGACGTCTAGCAGATCAAGATGACACCATAACAAAATTTTACTGTATACATAATAATGTGTTGTTTATAAAGCCATCTCTTGATGAAGAAATATGGAAGATAATAATCCCTACTGATATTGAAAAGGAAATCATCATGGACTACCATATCCGGTACGGCCATATGGGAGCCATGAAGGTAGTAAAGGCGTTGGAGGAAAATTGTCACATAAATGACATCAATCGGAAGGTAAGGAGGTATATAAAGAATTGTTTTATTTGCCAGCTAGTAAAAACCAATAACGATAAGAAGGAGGATGTAATGATACCTATAACCTCACAGAAGAAATTGGAGAAGATTTTCTTGGATATATGCGGGCCATTTCCCCGTAGTGGCGGACGCCATCGTTATAAATATATCATAATAATGATGGACCATTTTACAAAATTCATAAAATTATATCCTGTGATCCAAGCCACTACTTTAAAGGTTTTGGAAGTAATTATAAATCAATATCTTCCTGAGGTAGGAAAACCTATATCAATAATTACAGACCACGGGACCCAATTTAAAGGTAAAAGATGGAAGGATACATTATTGGCACTCGGAATAAAAACCTATAAAACATCTGTTTACCACCCAAACAGTAATCCAGCAGAGAGAGTGTTGAGAGAGGTAGGTAGAATACTTAGAACATACTGCCACCATCAACAGAAAAAGTGGCAGGAATACCTATCAGTCACCGAAGAATTTCTTAATCTAGCACATCACCCAGCTATAGGAATTACCCCATATACGGCAATGCATGAGAACCCCCCCCCCCCAGCGATACAAGAAATTATTGAATTTCCGACCCACAAGGAATATAAATTTAATCAGATAAGATTTTATAATAAAGTAGCCGAGGACCAGGAAAGGCGAATTAACAAATATAAGAAATCAGCTAAAAAAGTACTAAAATACCAAACTGGAGAAAAAGTGTTGCTTAAAAACAGGGAACTACCGAGTACTATGGAAGGGATTACTAAAAAACTATTACTGTTGTATACGGGACCATACGTGATTACTAAGGACAATAAAAATAACACGTACGAATTGAAGGAGATTAATTCACCAAAGATAAATGGTACCTATAACCAATTATCAATAAAAAAATATTGTAATGAAGGAGAATCATCAAAATTCTAAAACGAGTAAGGACATCTTACAGATTATCTAGGAGACAATATTTTGAAGTGAATAAATAAATACCATCAAAATTCTTAAACGAGTAAGGACATTTTACAGATTATCTAGGAGAAAATATTTTGAAGCGAATAAATAAATACCATCTAAATTCTAAGAATAAATAAGTACATCTTATAGTTAATATCAAGGAAATTATGTTAAATAAAATAAGAAGGGAAAATAAATAAATTACTCAATATTAAAATAAATAAGAACAGTTTACAGAATATATTTCAGAAGAACTTTGTTTTGGATCAATTAATAAGGAGAAGTTGTAACAATACAAAATTGTCTGTATCGGAATAATGGGATGTAAGGGTATTTTTATTATGAATTTTATGGTAATCATCAAGTTAAGTTAGACAAGGTTAGTTTTGGCCCAAGTCCCAATAAATATGTAAATTCGCCGGTGGAGAGACGATCCAAGGTCAGAGGCGTACGAGCAAATTGAACCCACGAAAATGGCAGTGTTGGCGCTAAAACATGGACAATACTGACTTTCCATTGGTCTACGATAATAAATCGTCACCAAATCAATGACGAGTTAAAAAACAATTACGTATTAACCAAAACAGTGGTTAGAGAACAATAGACAATGACGTCAGATGCACGACCACTTACATAACAATTGCGTCTGAATCGCCCCCAGTCGTTGTAACATCACCATGGCAGTAACACGTGGAAATTGTGCTGGCATAAAATAGTCAGCGAAAGTGTTTATTTGAATTAACAAAATGTAACTAAAAGTAAATAGTGAACAAATAACAATAACCACCATGTAAATTCAGTGTAAAAGACAGACGAAAACTAGATATACAGCGTCTGCCCCAGTCGTCAGTAACAACTCAAAGAGAGCACATGCTCAAACAGTGTAGTGGGCAGTTTTTGCCATAAAAATGAAAGAATTGTTTAAAAAATGTAATGATCAACAATAATGTAGCATCAGTGGACAACCAATGTAAAAGTTTAGTAAATTCAGTGCACAAAAAAGGACAAAGAGAGATTCGGCCGAACATCTGCCAGCCAACATGGGAGTCTTCTGAGGAGGCTACGCCGCATCAATTTCAGGAAAGCCCTTTCAAAATTACTTTCTAAATTTCAAACATGAGCTCTAAATCTATAAAATAAAATGTATTCAGTATCAGAAAAATGAATGTTGTGTGTGATAGTGTGAACGTGAGAGTTGGCCAACCTTAAGTAAATATATCTGAGGCGTTGGTTCGTGATCAAGTTTAGAGTAACTATTAACAGAAAGAAAATTTAAAAACATTTCTCTTGAAGTTTTAACTGCAGTAAATGAATTTGATAAAAGCCTTAATTTCAAAGAAAACGGCTAGGTAACCATGAAAGCATGGCTAGAAAACGGAAGTCATGAAGCCGCCATTTTGCATTTTATCAAGTATTAATTGACTCTAATTGTTTGTAATCGTAAACAGTAATAACTAAATAAAATCTAATTTGTTATCCTCATGTTGTGTGAATGGTTATTTCAGTACCCGAATACCTCTGACTTGTCTTGCTTAACGCAATTCTGGACCAAAAGCCTAATGCAAGTAAATGAGCAAAACACGTGTTACTCCGGTGATAAGATTTATTATTCAAATTATACAATATTAAGTATCATACATTCAGTACTAATAATTGTATAAATAATACACAAAAAGGTGGAAGTTAACAGATGGCAGCCCGAACTTGGACTTTATATATTAATAAAAAATATATAAATAAGCAGACAAGCGGAGGTTAGATGGGTAAAGAAATAAACAGAAAAGAGAGGTTATCTACAGAGATTACCTATAGTATAAAAGACGTACACAACAAATAAAAACAAAGTTAATACCATCAGTACGATAAAATGGCAGATAACGAAAGCATTAACGTAGAAAATACAAACACAGAATCATTGATGTTGAACACGCCACAGGCGAACTCAACGCCTATAGTAAATACCAGAATGGAAGAAAATGACATAATAAAAACGATGAAACTGCTTTTCAATGAGCAGAGCATCAAATTCGATGTACAATTGAGTGATATTAAAAAAGAAATTAAAAAACAAGGTTGCAATTTTGACAAAAGATTAAATGAAATAGGTATAAAGTTAGAGAAAATAGAATTAGAAAAGAAGAAATTAGAATTAAACAAATTTGAATTGAACAAAGACAAGGTAAGTGGGGTAGAAAATTACGATAAAATAGATGAAAATGTAGTAATAGGTGATAATAGTGTGGAGGTTGGTAGTATAAATGAAATTTTATGGGGAATAGAATATAATAATAAAGGAATGATAGTGTGTGTTGAAGGGTTAAAGAGAGAGAGATGGTATGATAAAGAGAAATATATTGAGAGAGAGAAATGTTGTTGGGAGAGTTATTATGAGAGATGTTTTAAGAGAGAGAGATGGTATGATAGTGAGAGATATTGTGAGAGAAAGAGGGAGGTAGAAATTTTTAAGATAAGCAGAGATTATGAAGAGTTTATGGGTAGGTTAGGAGTAGAGATGATATATAATAAAAATAATAAGTACTTACCTTGTAATGAAGCGGATATAGCAGTTGGAGATGATAATGAAAATAATGACTTTATAACATACCTAGTGGTGACGAATTATACTGGAGGTGACAGGACAATGACCAATCATGACAGATTAAATGAGTTTGCGGAAAATAATGAAAATTTGAATGGTAGATGCATTTATGATGTTAATATAAGAGATTCAATAATAAACCATGTATATAGTTTTAAGGTGCGATTATTATTTGACGATATGGGGTAGTTGTGTATTGTTTATTGTGTTATGAACATTTAATTGTGTGGACAGTGTTTTTAAAAATGGACTGTTTATGACTGAGTTTTGGTAAATGATTTCATGATTATGTGAATTGTATATTTTTGTGTATTGATGTCTATGTATTTGTGTATTTTTGCTGTTGTGTACTTTATGTATTTTTTTATGTAAGCATGTATTGTACGATTTTAAATAACTGAAGAAAGTTTAAATGATATTATGAGATTTAGATTCTAAAGGGTTAATAAATGATTAAGCAGGTAATAGATTTGGATGGTGAGAGGTATAGTTGTTAGTTGATAAGTGATGAATTTTGTAATGGTGTATTAAGTTGAAATGTTGTAAAAGAGTTTGGGGATAGTGATAAATAAGGGCATTGGAGTTATTTAAATAGAGTTATTGGGAGTTAGAAAAAATAAAGTGCTGAGATGTGGATGATATATAAAGAGGCGTTAGATATTTTAGGGACACAGTGGTTAGCGATTATATGTAGAGGTGAGTAATGTGAATGGTAATTATATTTGTTGTTGATGGTGATATTTTGTAATAAGGGTATTGGTGTAGGAGTCCAACGAGAGATGTTGAGACAGGAAGGGATCGTTGTGCGCCGGAAAGGGTTATCTGAAAGGGTCAGGAA
Source organism: Magicicada septendecula (assembly GCA_034769895.1). Lineage (NCBI taxonomy): Eukaryota > Metazoa > Arthropoda > Insecta > Hemiptera > Cicadidae > Magicicada > Magicicada septendecula. Next base: position 60,352,996 of record CM068371.1, on the reverse strand, counting down.
CCGATAAGGGAATGAGTTGGTTAGAGGGAATACACACATACTAGTACAAAAATGAGCGGTGCCAGAGGTTTTAAATGGGATTTGTGAAAGGGGGTTATTATTGAGATATTGGTGTCATATTATATTAATGGTTAGAAGCGGTTGTTAGTAGAAAAAGGGAGGTGAGTAAGGTTAGATTGACGAATGCCAAAATAAGACAGAGAAAATAGTGAGTAATTGAGAGTCACCCAAACTAGTGAGGATGAAAAGGTTAGAAGGGAAAATTCAAGGTAGGAAGGTAATGTAAATGGTAAGGTAATGATAAATTTGAAAATTTTTTGTATAGAATCTAAATGAATGTTAAATGAATAAAAGTTAATAGAGAATTGTTGAAGTAGTAATGTGATAAAGTTTAGTACAAATCATGTAAATTTAAATTGTTTAATGTAAGGTAAATGTAACAATGTTAATATGTAATGTACAATGTTTTATGATGTTTTATTATGTTGATGATAGAGTGTGTGGTTAGGAGGCTACTGTAAGGGTAGTGACCATAATAACATAAAAAATTGTGTTATAGTAACCAGTCTCTAGAAAAAAGTGATTCTGTAGAAAAGGGTTTGAAATTAAAGTAAAGAAATTAACAAAGAAATTTAGATAGTATTGAAGTACTGCCATGCTAAATAAATGTAATGATTAATTGAAGTAAGTGAATAAAAATAGTAGTTGTTGTTTGAGAATCAAAAAATTTATGTTGTGTTTATTATAAGAGTATAATTTTATGATGAAAGAGGCAAGTTAATATTGACGGGAGTCAAAGCAATTGATACAAATATGTAGGAGTGTTGTTAAGTAGAAGGCTTATCTATCCTAAATCTTGTTATGTTTTATTGTGTTGTTTGGTACTTTGTAAATAACTAAAACCAACGCCTCAAATCACAAACCAATGCATCTAAGAGGAAACATATCAGTTGCGGATATGTAAATGAATGAGACCACTATTTTAAAATTTTGTATTGAATGTTTCAGAGTTTTTATGGTGTTGTGACCGCGATCCTGAGCTGGCCGGAGCGTCAGAACAGGAGCGTGCAGTGCCTCATGGCCTTATGGTGTAGGGATCTCTCAGGAGAAGTCCAGTAAGGTCAGACGGGTACGATCGACACTATGGAACCAAGGGTAAGTGATTGAGATTTTTTTATTTTATTAACATTACAGGGGGTTGTGGCACATATCTGAACTGATCCTTTTAGAGGAGTATGAATGAGTCAATGAAAGTTTTTGTGTCTCGACACAAAACCTTTCATTGAGGGGGTTTTGTAACAGTACAAAATTGTCTGTATCGGAATAATGGGATGTAAGGGTATTTTTATTATGAATTTTATGGTAATCATCAAGTTAAGTTAGACAAGGTTAGTTTTGGCCCAAGTCCCAATAAATATGTAAATTTGCCGGTGGAGAGACGATCCAAGGTCAGAGGCGTACGAGCAAATTGAACCCACGAAAATGGCAGTGTTGGCGCTAAAACACGGACAATACTGACTTTCCATTGGTCTACGATAATAAATCGTCACCAAATCAATGACGAGTTAAAAAACAATTAAGTATTAACCAAAACGGTGGTTAGAGAACAATAGACAATGACGTCAGATGCACGACCACTTACATAACAATTGCGTCTGAATCGCCCCCAGTCGTTGTAACATCACCATGGCAGTAACACGTGGAAATTGTGCTGGCATAAAATAGTCAGCGAAAGTGTTTATTTGAATTAACAAAATGTAACTAAAAGTAAATAGTGAACAAATAACAATAACCACCATGTAAATTCAGTGTAAAAGACAGACGAAAACTAGATATACAGCGTCTGCCCCAGTCGTCAGTAACAACTCAAAGAGAGCACATGCTCAAACAGTGTAGTGGGCAGTTTTTGCCATAAAAATGAAAGAATTGTTTAAAAAATGTAATGATCAACAATAATGTAGCATCAGTGGACAACCAATGTAAAAGTTTAGTAAATTCAGTGCACAAAAAAGGACAAAGAGAGATTCGGCCGAACACTGCCAGCCAACATGGGAGTCTTCTGAGGAGGCTACGCCGCATCAATTTCAGGAAAGCCCTTTCAAAATTACTTTCTAAATTTCAAACATGAGCTCTAAATCTATAAAATAAAATGTATTCAGTATCAGAAAAATGAATGTTGTGTGTGATAGTGTGAACGTGAGAGTTGGCCAACCTTAAGTAAATATATCTGAGGCGTTGGTTCGTGATCAAGTTTAGAGTAACTATTAACAGAAAGAAAATTTAAAAACATTTCTCTTGAAGTTTTAACTGCAGTAAATGAATTTGATAAAAGCCTTAATTTCAAAGAAAACGGCTAGGTAACCATGAAAGCATGGCTAGAAAACGGAAGTCATGAAGCCGCCATTTTGCATTTTATCAAGTATTAATTGACTCTAATTGTTTGTAATCGTAAACAGTAATAACTAAATAAAATCTAATTTGTTATCCTCATGTTGTGTGAATGGTTATTTCAGTACCCGAATACCTCTGACTTGTCTTGCTTAACGCAATTCTGGACCAAAAGCCTAATGCAAGTAAATGAGCAAAACACGTGTTACTCCGGTGATAAGATTTATTATTCAAATTATACAATATTAAGTATCATACATTCAGTACTAATAATTGTATAAATTAATACACAAAAAGGTGGAAGTTAACAAAGTAATGAAGGAAGATATCTCAGGTTTAAAAAATAATAAGTACAACAACATTAAAGAAATTGAATGAAATAATTTAAAGAAAAAAAATTTTTATCACAACAATAAAGGCTAAACAGTGACTACTCAAGACAACTATATAAATGAAATACTCATCGAAACAAAAATGTTACAGAACTTGAAAATAGAAAGGTAAATAAGAATCCAGATATTGTATATATTTTAAATGTGATAAGTTGATGAGACCTATGAACAAAAAATAAGATTATCGAAGAATAAAGAGGAGAACCAGTTAACTAAAACAGAGAAGGAAAAGGTATTAAAACCAGATATTATGCCGTGAGCAATAAACTAATTAATGAACCAACAAATGAAAAAAAAACTATATAAATAAACATGTGCTACCCAAAATGTAAACAAAAAACAGTCTGTGACAAAAACTAACTAAAGTCGCCGAATTTCACAAAAAAGAAGGCTGAAATGGATATTATGCCAAATACCTATTAATAAGTAATATAGAATGAGCTTTGAAATGTAAGAATAACCATATGGATAGAAATATTAAATAATCTGAATAATTATGAAGTGATGAATCTAAGTATATTTATTAATAGTCAAAATGGACTACTTATTATAATTGATATTTTAATAACTGCATGTAGATAATTCCACCAGTTTTTTATTATTGAGCAGAGATGATAATTCCTCTGAACTCAAAGAAGTGATGTATTGGTCAGCAGAGCAATGAAGCCGAAAAAGTGCCACTCTGAACTGTTCCAGCTCACATGTTAGGGAGTAAATATATAAATGAAGAAACACTAAATAAGAAGGGAAAAATATAGATATATTAAATAATAAAAGGATGAATCAGATTAAAAAGAACTATCTCATAAGAGTAGAATAAAAAGTAAAGGCAACAAGAATGCATATCAATTTAGAGCTCAACCAGAAGAAACAGGTATATCAGGGTAAACGAAGCCAAGAAGAATAGAATAAAGAAGAATATCAGAAGCAATTAGTTCACCCAAACTAAAAGTATGTGCTGAACTAATCACTTTTATAGGGGGGGGGGGCATTTGTAGCACAACGAAGTTTTTACCTTGTTCTACAAAATAAGATAATATACGAAAGGAAGGGAAGAAGTCATCTAGAAGGAATAATATCAACTTAAATAAAAATCAACAGAAAAGTATTTACAATTATAAACAAAAGAACTTGACAGAACTAGAAAAGTCAATTCTAAGGAATTATATGTAGTCAAATCATAGCCATAAAGTGTTGAAAAATAAATAATAAGAGTATCATATCAGAATAATAATTAGTGAACCCAGTAAGATATGAAGTAGTGAAGAGTAACAGCCCAGGACAAATAAAATAGAAATGACAATTTTAAAATAGGAAACAGTGAAGAATAATAGCCCAGGACTAATGAATTGAAGGGAAATAATAATCCAGATACCCAAAGATCTATTATAAAGACAAAAACCTATAGAGCAGCAAATAAATGGTTCAAGGGAAATTAAATTCTATTAACTATATCAATTTAAAGGAAATGATTAGCCCAAACAAGAGAATCCAATGCATATAATTAAAAATGATGTAAAAATTAATTATACCTAGAATAAATGTGATTAAGGGTCACACCCCAAACCAATTTGTCAAAAAGGACAACAAAAAGACTATTATTAATATAAAGTTTTAAGGTATTTATTTATATAATTATTTACCGTTTCATGTTATTAATGTTGGTGATTACCATACAAAATATGTTGATACTAGTAAATGCTAGGTGTTAGAATGTAAGAATTTATTGTATTTTAATCATGTTAATTAATATTATGTTTTGTAAAGTAAGGAAAGGCAAATTAATAATTCAAACAAACCAGAAATAGTGGATCAAAAAATATGAACATAATAAGATGAATTAATAATAACTTTGCTAGGAAACTTGGAAATTGATGACCAAAACAAATTCAAATTTGACCATACAAATCTAATCAAAGAATACAAGTTAATAGAACCTAAACTAATTTGAGGTAAATTACCCTATTCAATATACAAATACATTACCATAATAATAACCACGACCTATAATAGTAATGAGAGGAATCAACAGGTAAAATTGACTTAAATTAGGTGTTTGTACCAGGTAAGGCCATAATCAGTAAAGTGTACTAGTAAAATGCAAATGATTTGTTAAATGTTAAAATTTTTTTTTTTTTTTTATTGAAACTGGTCTAAAAGACCAACCATCAATTTACATCTAATGTTATAATTTAAGTTACTTATACAGTCACCCACTGGTGTACTATATATTACTTTCTAGATTTCTGCACACACTGCACTACACTAATTCAAAAGTTTTAGTTCTCTTCAGCCTTCTCACACTATTGGTGTTGTCAAGCAGTTGAATAGCTTCTACATTGATATGCTGGTGTAGTCTAGATTCGTGCTTTGCAGCAAACCTTTTAATTTCACTGGCAACATCAGGGATCCTAAGGTCTCGATGTATATCACTATTTCTGATGTACCATGGAGCACTTACCATGTTCCGTAGCACTCTATTCTGGAAGGTTTGAATACATCTAATGTTCGTTTCTTTCGCACAACCCCACAGTTGAATTCCATAAAGCCAAACTGGTTTCAGAATTTGGTTATATATCAAAATTTTGTTGTGTATTGACAACTGAGAATTTCGTCCCAAGAGCCAATACAGTTGTCTATATTTGAGACCAAGCTCCGCCCTTTTTTTTCTGATGTGCTCTTTCCATCGTAGCTTTGTATCTAGGGTCATCCCCAAATATTTGGCAGTGTTTGCGCATGGTACTATAGCACCATTTAAGGTAACTGGAAGACTGTTCTCTATCCTTTTGTTTGTAAAATTGATATGGACAGATTTGAGTTCATTAAGCTTAATTTTCCATTTCCCAGTCCACTGCTGTATCTGATCACTAGCATCTTGAAGCATGTTGGTAGCTTCACCTAAGGTTGAACCAATCGCCATTATAGCTGTGTCATCAGCGAAAGTAGCAACAGTCACATTCTCCGGCTGAGGCAGATCACATGTAAACAACAAGTAGAGGATGGGCCCCAAAACACTCCCTTGGGGCACACCTGCCCTCACTTCTCTTAGCTCAGAATAGTCATCTTCCTGTTTGACTCTAAATAATCTTTCCGATATATATGATTTTAACACGTCAGCATATTGTTTTGGTAGCATTTTATTAAGTTTATGTATTAAACCTGTATGCCAAACTTTATCAAAGGCCTGAGCCATATCGAGGAAGATTGTCGAGCAGATTAGTTTTTTTTCTAGTGCTTTTTCTATTGTGTCTGTTATTCTATGTACTTGGTCTATTGTGGAATGTTTTTGTCTGAACCCGAATTGATGATTTGGTATCAGCTTTTTTCTCTCTATTACTCGATTTAGCCTTTGCAACAGAAGTTTTTCAAAAAGCTTTGATATAGTTGGCAACAGTGATATGGGCCGATATGATTTGGCCTCATTTGGCGGTTTGCCTGGTTTACGTAGCATAATAACTTCTGCCACCTTCCAGACACTAGGAACATGCTTTAGCCTAAGTGCCGCATTGAATAAATATGTAAGCATAACACTCCCTTTCTTAGGTAACTGCTTTAAGATCTCACCTGTAATGAGGTCAAAGCCAGGTGATTTTCGGGGGTTCAAGTTTATCTTGATCTCCTTAGCTACCTCTTTTGAAGTGACCAGTTGAATGTCCTCCTCTTCATGATTTGTGTCTTCATCTAACTCTGTATCAGACTGGGTATTGTTTGGCTTAAAAATGTCAGCTAGATGTTCAGCAAACGCTTCAGCTTTTTCTTTATTATCTCTAGCCCATGTACCGTCGCTTTTTCTAATAGGTGGTACTTGAGTGATCGACCTTTTAAGTTTCCTCGTTGCTTTCCACAACGAGTACTCTGTATCTGCATCTGCTGTTAGATTTTCCAAATAGGAAGCTATTGATACTTCTTTTAACTTCTGTATTACACACTTTAGTTGTTGCGATTTGTTGTCAAGTACAGTTTTATCATTTGGGTCACGAGTCTGTTGCCATTTTCTTCTAGCTCGCCTCTTTTCTTTGACAAGTTCTCTGATCTCTCTAGGATAGTTGTTACCAACAATTCCATGGGTGATTTCTCTCGTATTGTTCCAGGCTGTAGTTTGAATATTATAATTAAACTTCTCGGCTTCTATTTATAATTGCTGCTTAGTTCTCAGCTGAACATTTAGTTGTATCTTGCCTTCAAGTTCTAATTTGAAGCTTTCCCAATCAGTAGTTTTGTTAACTAAGCTTGGTTTGTTTACTTTTTTTATTATCCTTTCACTCAGCGTCAGGACTACTGCCGAATGATCAGAGTCAAGATCAAAATTCTCCTCGATATCAATAAAGTTCTGCGAGACTCTCCTTGATATGAAGAAATCTAATAGATCTGGAATTTTATTAGGATCTGTAGGCCAGTAAGTAGGCTTGCCTGTACTGTGGAAGCTACAACCTGTTTCTTGTATTGCTTTATTAAGCTCGCTACCTTTAGTTGTTGTTAATCTGGATCCCCAATCTACATGTTTGGCATTGTAGTCTCCGCCTACAATGAATCTCTCACCTAGGTGTAATATAAATTTCTTGTAATCTAACTCCTTTAGGTTGTGTCTTGGAGGACAGTATATCGCACCAACGATTAGTTTTTGCTTGGTGGATTTGATTCCAACTACAGTGAGTTGGATTTCTGCAGTCTGAAGGAGACACTCCTCATAGTGGTTAATCTTATTCTTAATAATAATAGCACTACCTCCTTTGGCTTTATTATCCGGATGAATTGTTTGATATACCTGGTATCCATTTATTTTTAAGCATGACTGATTTGTTAAGTGTGTCTCTGATACTAGACATATATCAATGTCTTGTGCCTTGAGGAATAATTCTATTTCTTGCTTTCTGTTCTGGATACCGTTGGCATTCCAGGTAGCTATCCTTAGGTCTTTCTGGTCCATTGATTAGTTCTCTGTGGGATTGTGCCCGGATTTCTGGCTTCTAATCTATCTAGTCTATCCATGACTATTTTCATCATGTCCATCATATTCTGCATCATTTGCACCATTGATGAATCATCATTTTGAACTAAAGTCTTGTTAGCTTTAACTGCTTGAACAAAGGACATTTCACTATTGATTTTATTAGCTGTGAAAGTTCTTGATTGAGGTTTTTTAGGTCGTCTCTCACTTATTAAATTACTGCATCTTATTTGAAGTTCACGTGCAACCAAACAACCCCTGTAGCTAGCAGGATGTGCTTCTGCACAATTTGAACACTTTGCTGGCACATCTCGTTCTTGCTGGCAATCGATAGTCCTGTGATTGCCTGCACATTTTACACAGATAGGTCCATGTTGGCAATACTTATGAGTGTGACCATATCTTTAACATCTTTTACACTGTGGTATCAGTTTGTTACTCCTGAGAGCTTCAATTTTTATTTTCATATGACATAAATATTGAATATCAAATATTTTTTTTATATCCTCTGATCTATCAAACGTTAGCATAAATAATGGCAAATGTATGATTTTTTCCTTGCCGTCAACTTTAGTCTTTCTAATTTTATTAACTACTTCAAGGACTTTATATCCTCTATTCAATAACTCCTCTTTAATCTCTTCTGATTTGCATGTTGGATGCAAGTTACGTGCCATGACTCTTATTGGTCTGGTCTGTTTATTTTCATAAGTCTGCCATTCCAACTTACTTTCTTTTAGGAGTTTTGTCAGTTCTCTATATTCCATTTCTGTGTCTACATTAATTTTCAGCTGATTGTTGTTCATCATGCTGGTGTTAAATTTCAAATCTTTTGATTTCAGTTTCTGACTTATTTCTATATAATTTTCCACATTGCTCAGTATCACTGGCGGTGGCTTAGCCGATTTTTTTACATTTTCTTTAGTCCTCTTACTTTTGTTTATTGGACTGGTTTTCGGTGTTTCTGGTGATTCCATAGTTTTCCTTTTACGATTTTTATTCTTTTCCAGTATCCAAGCAGTTTCTTTGGCCACGATTTCTTCCTCTTCTTCCGAGTTGGCTGGACTATAGGATACCCTAGGCTGTAACTTCTTGATTTCTTCCTGTAGTCGTATGATTTCGTTATAAGCAGAATTAAGTTGAGCCTGCAGTCTGCTTATTGTGTCCTCTGGGACTTCCAGTGTTGGTATCTGTGAGTTTTGATTTTCCAAACTACAGTTTATATTAGTTGGCGGAGACCTTGCCACCAACGAACCTCTTCTAAACGGATCCTCACCAAGCAATAGCTGCCCCCCCCCCCAGAATCCATGGGGCCGACCACCGAAGAGGGTGGATTTACCAGGTTTTTACCTGGTCTGCCACCTGGTGTAGTCATTCCTTTTTTGTGTTCTCCATTGCTTTAATGTTTATCCAGTAAGTACAGAGTAATAGAAATATGAAACTGAAAGACCCCTAGCCCTCGGTAACCTAATAGCGTCAGGGTCGGAAAGAACAAGAGTTGACCAAGAGAGGCCAGACAGAAAAGATAAAAGAGAAGGGGTCTTACTCAAAGTAAGTATAGTGTGTGGATGATAGACATTTGCATTATATGGCGTATTTTAAGGTAAAGGCAGCGAAAAATGCCTTGGGTGCTGTGGTATCAGATGCTGCATGTACTGTGTACGATGGGGACTATGTTGATAGGCATACGAGTTAGGATCAATTGCAAGTGGGTCAAATACACGCGTATTCAAGTTGAACACAACTGTTTCAAGTTGATAACGTATACGTACACTCACGGTTTACGAGAATGGACCAGTTTCCCACGTGCCCACTCACTCAAGCACACACACACACACACACACACACACACACACACACACACACACACACACACACACACACACACACACACACACACACACACACACACACACACACACACACACACACACACACACACAACGCACGCACAGCGCACACACGCACTGAAGGCCTAGAAAGACACAGTATATGTTGACAAGTTGGACACACACTAACACACAATCACACACACACTGCGCACGCACACACTGGAAGTCTAAACAGACACTGTATATACAGATTAGATAAATGTTAAACTAAGATGATAAACTATATTCATAAACATAAAAAACAATAACACAAGAGATAACGGAGCACAAACTTATAACCGCACTCTACGAATGCACGACCGATACTCAAATGTTTAAAATAATAGCCAAATGTAAATTAGGCAAATTACAGACATTTAATTAGGAATCGAGTGAAAAGTAAATTGTAACATAAGACATATTTTAAACCAAGTAATAGGTAATTCTGTAAGTCAAGATAAGGCCTACAGATAAATTTCAAAGAATGTAATTCAGAAGCACAGTTCAAACCAAAATAGGGAAAATTTAGTATTAAAGTGTATAAAATGAAATCAGGAATATTGTTATATAATTAAATTTACATAAAGGTACTAAACAAATAATTTATAGCCATTTAAACATAAAAATGTCAATATTTTTTATATATAAGATTGAATTCAAAGACAACAGCTGATGGCTGAACAATGAGAAATGATACCGAAATATTATAAATCTTATATATGAAGGAATAAAAATCAGTTAGTTGATTGTTAAAAGCCAAACGAGATAGATGTGTCAAAGGACTTCTTAAAGAAATATTAACGAAAATTTTACTAACACTAACCGAGATATATGACGAAGCCATATAAAGATGAATAGAAAATAAACCAAAGTGAAGACTGTTATAATATTGATCACTGAACATTAAAACTAAATTAAATAATATTAAATTAAACCGTCACTATATCTAGACACGACAGCAGAACCAAATTGAACTCAGATAAACGTACACAGAGTGAAGGGAACCTTTTTGGGACATAACACTACTATTACCGAACCAAAATCCAGTGGGTAAACAACACTATACTCTACACTTCATGGATCGTCCAAGAACAACATCACTGGAGAGGAAATAACCAACGGAGACATTTATTTGAAGAAAGAAATCGTAGCTGAAATTACATCGCAGATCAACTCATTAAGGCAGCCATTTTTGATTCCAGTCGAAGAGGATGCTGGTAACGTGACGAGTTGTAACGGGTCTAAATGGGTCATTTTATTTATTACTGGTAATGGGTCTGAAAGGGGAGGGTTTTATTTTATAAAAAAAAAAAAAAAAGAATGAATTTTGTTTGGACATCCTTTACGGTCACTCAAACATGCTTGTTGGACACCCTGTATTAAGATCCGTGCCAGTCCGAGTAAGGCACAAAGCGATAACGATGGAATGTGACTGTAAATGTGCGCCCGTGCGCCGTTGGCGATAATCTCGACACCAAACTCAACAACCGAACGGAACAACACGTGACTAATTAGACTGGCCACGTGAGCGCCGCAGCCAATCACAACTCGAGCTGACGGAAGTGGGCATAAAAAAAAACCCAGTCTACATTAAGCAGAGACGCTAAGCGGTCCACGAGGTGTAGAGTACCGCTACAGACGCCTACAGTTTCGTTTCGGGCCCGGTTGGTCGAGTTTTCATAAAATGTAATTCATTCAATAAGACCGACCGGGACCCAAGAAGTTAATAACCATATTACTGTGATTGGCGGGCAGTTGGTGTAGTGACATGGAGTGATAAACGAAATACGTAATCTTTAAAAGAGGAATCGGATAACAGAAACACGTGTTCGGTCGGCAGTGAACAGTGAATTAAAACATGAATTAAATACTATTACCGGGAATTCAATATGAAACATCAATGGGTAAAGTGTAAAAATGGCATGTGTGTGTGTGTGTGTGTGTGTGTGTGATGCAGAATGGGCTACCTTAATTATTATAATACTTGATAGGTTAGAGGATATTTTATGTTAGTTAAGTCTGAGGGATCAATGTATATTTTAAAACCTATTTTTTCAGTGTCTTTTAACATTCATTAAAATCAGTTGGTTTACCTTGAATATGTGTTAGACTAAGTTATTTCATCATTACCACGTTCTCATTTCTGTGTTAAAAAATTCGTCTAACGAACCGGAATCTGTCTGAATTATTAATTGGGTGGGGTCAGATTGCTAAATTGTCCGTTTTATTAAGGTAAAGTGTAAAGGTCTCCATATCTGTCCTTAAAAGATATAGGTGGCGACTCTGGGCTTCTGATAAAATTTCTGCAGCAGGTAAGCGTAAATGTAACAGGTAAGTCCTGGTAGTGAATCTTATTTATTTTATATTTCGGCATATTTTTTATTGTTACAAATGGCTCTCGCTGCCAGGATTTTCGTTTAATTGTAATTTTATACGAGATAGACCTATTTTAATACACAGAAAATAGGATGTGGTAATGACGAATGTATAAAAATTATATCGCACATATTTACATAGGTTATGTTTGTGTTAGTAAGGTATACAGTTGCGTTAGGTATTTTGATTTTACAATAATAGTGGTTTTTTATATATATAAAAAGTGTTATAGAAATAAATTTTAAATATGGGGGAAGTACGAGATAACGAAATAATAAAAATGATGCAGATGTTTTTTAACCAACAATTTAGTAAACTAGATGAGAAATTTAGCGAACAGAAAAACGAAATTAGAAATATCCAAAATAATCTTGACGTGCAATTTGATGAAGTTAAGAAAGAAATTAAAGAACAAGGCTGTATTTACGATAAGAAATTGAGTGAAATAGAGACGCGGTTAGGCGAAATAGAATTAGAAAATGAGAAAGTAATAAACAAATTAAAATCGAACAAAGATGACAGGGTAAGTAGTAGTGGAAATGATGATTTAAATAATGAGTTTACGAGTAATAAAAATGACAATACAAATAAAAATATGGTGTTAGAAAATGTTTGTGTAGATGTTGATAGTGATGACGAAATTGTAGAAAGAGTAGAAGTTGATAAGATGTTTGTGTGTGATGAATTAGAGAGAGAAAGTAGAAAGAATTTACAGGTAGAGTGGATGCAGGGGGTAGATTTTTCCCGTAATGTTGTAGTGGGGGGGGGTGAAGAAATAGCTTCACGTGAGTATTTGGAAAAGTATAGGTTTGCAGATAAATTTCCCTTGGTTTTTTGTGCACTTCATAGGTGGTGCCATAATGATGAATTAATGTCCCCTGCATATTTTGAGAGAGAGTGTGTAGCTTGGTATGATGGTGAGAAATGTTTTGAGAGAGAGAGAAAGAGAGAAATAGAGATATTTAAAGTAAAGAGAAATTATGAAGAATTCGTAGAAAAGTTAGACATAGAGAGAAATAATAAAAAGAATGAGTACTTACCGTATAGTGAAACTGAGATAGCAGTAGATGAGGTGAATGGTGATAATATAACTTACCTAATGTTAACAGATAATACCAACGGAGACTGGACAAAATTGACCAATATTGAACAGGTATATGAACCAATAAAAGGGATAAGGAATGACGTAGAAGTAGTGGTTTATTATAATAATATTAATAAACTTGATATAAATAAGAATGATCTATGTTACAAATATGTTAGACTATTATTTGATGATATGGGGTAATTGTGTATTGTTTATTGTTCATGAACATTTAATGATATGAATAATGTGGTTTTGAAGTGCATTGTCTTATGGAACGATTTGTGGTTAATAACAAATAATAAGTTGGACTGTATATATTTTTGTGTGTGTGTTGATGTCATTATGTTAAGTGTATTTGTGTACTACATTATAGTGTACTATGTGTTATGTAAACAATGTGTATGTACAGTAGAAAGTGATAATATTAGTTATCAGTTAAATTAAATTGGCAATTAACCAGTATAAATTAACAATAATTATAAAATTTGACAGACTAATTAAGCGATGAAAATAATTGTGAACTGTTAAATAATTGAATTAAATAATTGAAAAATAATTACTTAATTAAGGTCGTGTAAAAGAAAGTTTGAGAATGAAGTTAAATGATTTTATGAAATTAAGATTCTATAATGATTGGTAGATGATTAAACAGATAATATGTTCAAATTGAGGTATATTATTGTAAGGAGAGAAGTGATGAATTTTCTAGGGCTATATCAAGGTAAAATGTGGAAAATAGATTTTGGGTGATAATGAAATAAGACAGGTGAGTTAAGTAGAATTAAAGTTAATGGGAGTTAAAGGGAATAAGAATTTTGAAATACAGGGAACACACAGAGATAGTGTTAGATATTTAGGGACACAGTGGTAGTGAGTATATGTAGAAAGGAGTAATGTGAATGAGATTTAAACATATTTGTTGATGATATTTTGTAGTAAGGGTGAGGTGGTAAGGTGTGAGCAACGTGCGGCGTGGCGAGAGACCAGCGTGCGGCGTTGCGGCGGGAATAGAGTAGTTTGAGTGAGTGTTTGCCGATATTTTGGAGGGGCATTGGCTCGTATGGGTATAGCCAGGTAGGGAACACACATCCTAGTACAACGATGAGCGGTGCCAGAGGTAAGTGGAATTAGTGAAAGGTATTTATAAATGAGAGATTGGTGTCATAAGTGGTTCATAGTGGTTGTTAGTAAGAAAGGGAGTAATATTAAAATGTCTATTCGGTTGAAAGCATAGAGAATACAGGGGTCACCCAGAGTAGGCGATGATTAAAATGTGAAGCGTTAGATAGAAAATTCATAGTAGAAAAGTAATCAGAGATGAAATATAATGTAACAGGAAGGTTAATAAGAAATTTGAATTGCATAGAATCAAATGATAAATAATTGATGGTTAATTAATAACAGTTCAGTTGAAATTAAAATGTAATGTTTATAATTTGTAGGGTATGTAGATTTTTACCAAGGTTAAATGTGATTTGGTTACTTTAATGTAATAATCGCCATGTTAGTTATAAAGGTATAAATGCCAAGTGGTAAATTAAATTTAAGTATTTAAAGTATTTAAGTCACCCACAGTAAGGGAAAATCAGATTATTAAATAAAGAGAGAGATTTATAATAAAGATATAAAATTTTCATTTTTTAAACCAGTGACAGAATCTTGATAGAATTGAAAATAATGTAAAGTCAAGAATTGTTTATTTTAAATAATTGGAATGTCAATTTTCTTATTATTTATATTAATATTTTGTTTATTTTAAATGTTTTATTGTATTGTTTTGTGTTTCAAATTAGGTTGTTACAGATGTTGTATGTATTTTCAGAGAGCATACATAACATATGTAGGTCAAGGGTCTTGGACTTGACCTAGTTTCGATCAGCTGATGAGGTCATACACCTACTAAGCTTGTATAGTAGGAAGTCAGTTTTATTTGTTTGTTTAATCAATTTAAACCAATTTTCAAATAATGTCTTGTTAATTTACCGATAATTTTTAATAATAATAATAAAGTAATAAAGTCAAAATTTATGTAATTTGCATAATTTATCTTGTCACCGGAATCGCGCGTGCTTAGCTCAGTTATATGCATTAGGCTTTTGGTCCAGAATTTCGTTAAGCAGACAGGGGCAGTGGCTGAAAGGTATTGAAATAATGCGGGACCCAACATTAGGCTAATACATTTGATTTTATTCAGTTAATTTTGATGTAATTTGTTACACTAATAACCAACAATCATGTTTATAAATTCAAAATGGCGTCGACTTCATTTCGTCTTGATCTCGCCTGTTCAAAGTTACACATATTTTAATTTCTTATTTTTCTTCAAATTAATTCTCTTTAATCGTTACTGTAATCATTTACTTCTTTTGATTTCTTTCTTTTTATATTTTTTAATAAATAACTCTTAATTGATCATAAACCAATGCCTCAAGCTATATTCAAGTTGGCCAACAAAAACGTACGCACTCTCACTTTCTCTCTCTCACATACGGTACTTTCACACACGTTTATTTCTGGAATTGAGCTCATTCTTAGTTTTAGAAATTAGAAAATAATTTGTAAGGGCTTTCCTGAATAGTGATGTGGCGTGGGCTCCTCAGTAAATGTCCATGGTGGTCGGCAGGTGTAACGCCGAACTTTCATCGTTTAGTCCACTGAAGCTACTTAAATTTCATTTTTTGAATTACTCACTGACTCTATGAACTGTTACTGTTAAATTTGATCACAACTATTGCATTTTACTAGTTAATTATTACATTTTGGCAAGAATTTTGCCCACTGCACTATGGCGAGCATATAGGCTCGGTGGCTGCTGTTGTTGAACTGGGGGGGAAGCAGACACAATTATTATGCAAATTTGTTGCGTCTGATGTCATTGTCTATTGTTCTTTTCGCTTCCGTCTGGTTAATACGTAATGGTTTTTTAACTCGTCATTGTTTTGGTGACGATTTATTATCGTGGACCAATAGAAAGTCAGTATTGTCAGTTTTTAGCGCCTAACACTGCCATTTTCGTTGTTTCACTTTGCTCGTACGCCGCTGACCTTGGATCGGCTCTCCACCGGCGAATTTACATATTTATTGGGACTTGGGCCAAAACTAACCTTGTCTGATTTAACTTGATTATTACAATAAAATTTACAATAAAAACACACATATATCCCATTATTCCGATACAGACAATTTTGTACTGTTACAGTCTAAATATGAAGGAAACATTTAAATAAATTTAAAGTTTTTTTGAATTTTAAAATTTTTGGAAATTTTAATTTTTTTTGAAAAAAAAAAAATGATTTTTCGCCTGCCAACGAATGAATACTTTGAGTAATGATTATTTTATTATGTGTGTACTTAACATGTTTGTTTTTATTGTTTGATTGTATTGCACTGTATTGGTAGACACTAAGTATTCACCTGTTAGATTAAGGATGTATTTTGGAAATGTTTAACTTGTCATTTTAAAGAAAACAGAAAACTAGGAAGAGAATTTTGAGTATATTATGTTGAGTTTTGAATTTTTTTATTAAATTTTTCATAAATTTTAAAGAATTTTTTTTTCAATGTATAAAATGTAATGTGCGTGTGTGTGAGCCCAGTATCTGCGAAAGGCAGCCCAGCTTGCATAAAAAGGGGAAACATATCGGTGGAGGATCTGGCATAATCTGAGCCAGGGATGGAGGATTTTGGGGGTAGCATGTTAGAAGGTGAGGTGCGCTGTGGTATTTGTCTGTTCGATTTCTCGGTGTTGGGATCTCTTACGGAGAAGTCCAGTGATCTCGTTCAGATGGGTCCATGGTCGCCAAGCCAGGGGGGTAGTATACCCATGAGGAGTAAGAACAAGGGGGTTGTTGGCACCAGTTCCTCACCGGTCCTCTTCGGGGTTTATCGATGAGATTTCTTCTGTCGTGGACAGCAGAATTCTCATCGAGGGGGTATTGTAACGGGTCTAAATGGGTCATTTTATTTATTACTGGTAATGGGTCTGAAAGGGGAGGGTTTTATTTTATAAAAAAAAAAAAAAAAAAGAATGAATTTTGTTTGGACATCCTTTACGGTCACTCAAACATGCTTGTTGGACACCCTGTATTAAGATCCGTGCCAGTCCGAGTAAGGCACAAAGCGATAACGATGGAATGTGACTGTAAATGTGCGCCCGTGCGCCGTTGGCGATAATCTCGACACCAAACTCAACAACCGAACGGAACAACACGTGACTAATTAGACTGGCCACGTGAGCGCCGCAGCCAATCACAACTCGAGCTGACGGAAGTGGGCATAAAAAAAAACCCAGTCTACATTAAGCAGAGACGCTAAGCGGTCCACGAGGTGTAGAGTACCGCTGCAGACGCCTACAGTTTCGTTTCGGGCCCGGTTGGTCGAGTTTTAATAAAATGTAATTCATTCAATAAGACCGACCGGGACCCAAGAAGTTAATAACCATATTACTGTGATTGGCGGGCAGTTGGTGTAGTGACATGGAGTGATAAACGAAATACGTAATCTTTAAAAGAGGAATCGGATAACAGAAACACGTGTTCGGTCGGCAGTGAACAGTGAATTAAAACATGAATTAAATACTATTACCGGGAATTCAATATGAAACATCAATGGGTAAAGTGTAAAAATGGCATGTGTGTGTGTGTGTGTGTGTGTGTGTGATGCAGAATGGGCTACCTTAATTATTATAATACTTGATAGGTTAGAGGATATTTTATGTTAGTTAAGTCTGAGGGATCAATGTATATTTTAAAACCTATTTTTTCAGTGTCTTTTAACATTCATTAAAATCAGTTGGTTTACCTTGAATATGTGTTAGACTAAGTTATTTCATCATTACCACGTTCTCATTTCTGTGTTAAAAAATTCGTCTAACGAACCGGAATCTGTCTGAATTATTAATTGGGTGGGGTCAGATTGCTAAATTGTCCGTTTTATTAAGGTAAAGTGTAAAGGTCTCCATATCTGTCCTTAAAAGATATAGGTGGCGACTCTGGGCTTCTGATAAAATTTCTGCAGCAGGTAAGCGTAAATGTAACAGGTAAGTCCTGGTAGTGAATCTTATTTATTTTATATTTCGGCATATTTTTTATTGTTACAGAGTGACGTCAGATAAGTCAACAGTACCGTAATATCAACTCTTTATATACATTACACTTTATCATTTTTGTCTGTTTCATGAATATGTTTTTTAATACCTTGTATGAGTTCTCTTGCCTTTCCTGACTATTTCTACAGTTAAAAGAACCTTATAATATAATAATTACATTAAAATATTTTGCATATATAAATTAATCAAACTGTAACTTCTTATCGAATCAGATTCAAGCCGTTGTGGCAAATTCAAATAATTGTTTGACAAATAAACTTATTTATTGTTTTAATACTGTTTTATTGATCAGCTAAGACTTAAATTAAATTACATGAATTATTTAAGAGAAAAGTGAACTTCTTAAGTAGACGAGCTAGAAGAAGAAGAAGAACAGATTTTAATTTGGCTGCTACATGCAATCGATATGGCTTAGATAATCTATTTGAAGTGAAGAAATAAATAACTTTACATCAGAACACACACAGTCATTAAACAGTATATTTTTTATTAATTGAATCTAAACAATTAAAAACAACTACACCAATTAAAATTAATTAAATCAATAAAAAAAATAAAAAAATAAATAATAAATTAAAAAAAAATTTTATTAAGCAATTATTATCTAATTATAGATTATAGATTATTTGTATTATAACAATATTGTAAAACAGATTATATATAAAGAGCGGAAGAAAATGGCTGCCATGTTGGGCGTGGTGTAAGCCACCATTTGTAAATTGAATGATTATCAAAATGCAGTAATTAAACCAAGTTTTATACCTCTCAATGCCAACTCGTTTATTATTTCATACAACCCAATTGTTTTCTGCACTTTCGCTTAGAGAACTTTGGACCCCAGGCATAAAAAGTAATATACATGTGGGTAGCGTGTGTCTACCGGAAGTGTGACGAACAAGTGGTAAGTAACAAAGGTATGTATTATTCACATATTTATGTATTTGTATTGTACATATGTGTGAGTGTGAGTTAACAACCTGTAAACTCTCTTTCCACTCTTTCTCTAACTCATCAACACTGACTTCTACCCCTTCAAAACCCCTTCTCCCATTACTCTCTCAATCTCACTTACTATCTCTATATTCTCATCATCACTATTAATTTTCACTGTATCACCTTTAAATACCTAGTTTTCAACTATCTTACCACTACTACTTGTTAATTCATTTTTACAACTATCACTTACCTCGTTAATTATTTCTTCATTATTATTCGTCGTCATATCATCATCATTATTTCTGATACCATTATAACCACTTACCTGTTTTAATTCAACTTCTGTATTCTCTTTTAATTTATCTGTCACTCGTTTCCACCTTTCATCGTGTTTTTTAAATATGTCATCTAACATTGCGTTTTGTTTACTAAACATTTCTTCTAACATTACTTGTAACTTTTTCATCAGCTCTTGATTCGACTCACTCATATTATCATCACTTACATTATTATCTGCCACATGATCGTCTTTATTCTTGTTAAATTGGTCTGTCTCTCTACCTTTTTCTACCACCACTACACTATCATCATCATTAGGCCTATTCACTGTCTTATTCTCTACCCCTATCACTTCAACTATTTTACCTTTATTATTTGTCATCTCACAACCAATAATAGTATCATCACTATGCTTTTTAATTTCAGCAAATATTCCCTCTTCTTGTTCTTCTATTCATCTCAAATTATCATCCAGATTACACCACTCATTACCCGTCATTTTATTCACAATATTTCTGAATTCGTATTCCCATTCGTCCCATGCCAAATCTATATCGTTTACTTGTTCCTTAGCCATGTTAAACAAAATTTTTCTATTATACCCCTTAACAAACTACAACCCTCCTCATACACACTAGTTACACATTTTAACTCACAATACCTGCTACAAAACATCAACACCAATATTTTACAGTAAGCAAATAATTCACCAAATACATCACATTACCAAAACATAACCCCATATTTACGTCTATTTTTACGTACATCAAAATTTTTTATTTCATCTCAAACAACAATTTTTCTCCTCAAAACAGGTCCACATTTGCATAAATTTCATTTATGCAACTGGTCCCAGCTTCGGGCGCCATTGAAACATTTTAATATGTTTATAATATTATAAGTAGACCTTGTTTATAAATATACACTTTCGGCTCTTGTAGCTGCCATGTTGTTTAAAACCAACCTTGAAAAATTACGTACCAAGTCCAGGGTTCGAAATTGGACGAGCTGAAAAGCAAGATGGTTGCTTGGAATAACTCAATAACTTATTTGTTTCCCATGAATTATTACTTTATTATTTCTGTATCACATTATTTCTTTCCATTTCAACACTAAATTTTATTTCTTTTTCTTTAATTACTTTCTTCAAAAGAAAATAAACAATTTTTTAAACCCTTTACTTTCCATCCCAACACAATACTCTTTTACCTTATGAACATTGGTAATTAACCATATTTATAATCATTTAATTATACACTTTTATATATATATATATATATATATATATATATGTAAGTTTAACATTTTTAAAAGAAGAAAAATAAAACAAAACCATATGATATTTATTCCATTAACTAACTATATCTTTTGAGCAAACCAGCACTCCTTATTTATTACGTAGTTTCATTCACTCATTCATACATACCTCATGCCCTTGAGATCTCTATTTAGTGATTAAAAAATATTTCTTTCCATAATAAAATTTCATATTTGATTTTAAATTTTATGTGATACCCTGAAGGTTACTTAGCTGTTCATTTTTTGGTGATCCGCAACTCTCCAGTTTCTTACGTAACTTTGTCCACTCCGTACATTTTCGTCTTTCACTTTCTGTTCAAACCAAAACTGTTATTCTGATATAACTAATGTCTCAATTTCTTTAAATCAGTTTTAACACCTTTTGGTGTTGGGCCCACTTGAAATTTCGTTAATTCACATTTTTTTTAATAACATTTTTGTTTTGGGCGCGCACTGTATTCAGCCGGTGGACGAGTGAACGGCTCACGTTGTGATGGTACAATTCTGGTACAAACATACTTTTATAAAAATATGGTCCTAAAAACCATAATTATTGTATTTTATTCCCTAACTATTTATTTTGTAATAAATTTGTAATATTTCATAATCCCTATAAAGTTTTAGTGAAGAAACTATATAATATTTTATACAATGCATATTGGAATTAACAGGATTTCGATCGAATTCGTTGTAAAACTGCAAATATCGCAAAAAACTATGTGTCACAGATAGCGGTAAACAAGCTTAGCCCATGATGACGTCAGCCGAAGGAATGCATACTTTTGTAAACAACCGAGGCTTGGCTGTTCAAACAAAAGACTGGTGACGTAGTTTTGCCCCACCTACGCAATGTTTAACAAAGACTTTTCGTCATTTTTCGCCTGGACCGTGAATTGAGCCGGTCGGCACATCACGCGGCCGGCATATTCACTGAGTGTGAATATTTAAATTTTACACCACCAAAAGTGGTTAACAACAAAAGTGGTTTAAATAACAGTGTCCGGTACTGTACAAATCGGCAAAAGTGATCGACGATGTGAGCGTCCAGAATCTGCGAACTCGCGGTGTGTGAAGTTCATAAAAATGGAAGCTAAGTATCAGCTGTCCAATATTTATATCATTCAGTAAATTCATAACTAAAGTACAAAATTTTAAATGACCAAATTTTTGCATTTAATAAACCAAATGAGCTCATAAAACAACTAAAAATTTGTACCAGAGAATGTGTGTGAGAGAGAGAGAGAGAGAGAGAGAGAGAGAGAGAGAGAGAGAGAGAGAGAGAGAGAGAGAGAGAGAGAGAGAGAGAGAGAGAGAGAGAGAGCGTGAACAAAATAATTTTAACAAGTGCTGGGTTGTGCCAATATCATTTATTGTTTATCATGTTTATTATACAGTAGTTGTAACACATGTTTATTTTGGAGGGTCTAAAAATGTTTAAAGGTGAATATATGTTTACCAGATAAATGGGACTACGCCCCGAGGCATAGTAAAAATGTGCATGTTTGGCACACATTAGAGTCTTTTCAAATATGTAAGTAGGGTTTTTATATAAATAAAGGGTAATGTCATTGGTAACAAATACAAGCACGAGTGAGTTATTTCAGGTAATACATTTCGCAATTACTGGTTCGCTAACACGAATTCTGGACCGCAAGGTAAGCCTAATATTTTGGTTGCACAGTCATGCAACATGGCGCCCAATAAAATCTCAAAATAATTGCTTTACAAAAATAATTAATTTGTAATAGAGAAATGAAAGTTACAACGTCCGTATTAGTTAGCTGTTCATGGCCGACTGGCTTTGTTCTCGACGCAGATGATAGGCATCGCCCTGCATTCCAAGTGACGTTTGGCACTGACGTCATATGGGGTGACCTCTGAATTACATAATTTACAGGTCATGTATCATAAAAATAACTGTTCCTCATGCGTCCTGATATTGACCTTGACACGAATTCACTCACTGCATATTACGTCGTTATAATTTATGAATAAAATTTTACAATTATTATTTCTTTTTATGTTTCCAATAAAATTTATCCTTATTATGTATTTATGTTTATGTTTCCCAAAATATTAGGTGGGCTGAATTGTCCCATTACATTCTGACACCACTGTTATGACGGTCTACTTGATCGTCGTAGGTACACTGGAAACAAAATACAAGACACCAATTAAGTCACTAATCACCAGCTTTAATTTTCACAGTTAAAGAGTTCGTAATTAACAACACAGTCTCTTACAATGAATCAAATAAAAATTGTTCACATGCAATAAAATGTCACTAATATTAAACACAATTGTATTACAATTATACTGCCTGATTATACAACACTTCACTAATAACCACTTGACCGCACACAGTAATATCGCTTGTACTCGCCCGACAATAAAACTAAACTCTAAGCAGCAGGTATGGGCTATTTATAGTCTACAGTGTTCCATAACATGTGTCATTAACAAGCTATTGAAAATTCTAGAGGACACTTCAGCACAACCTTCACAGAAACACACACTGCTAGGCTAATTGAGATAGTTCCAGAATGCACGAGACGTGCTGCATTACATAATACTGCCTCACATGTTAAGTGTCATGTATGCATTACAGCTGCGGGATTGTTCTCCAATTTACTAGAACGTTCCGTAATGACATAACACTTTTCAGCATTATGTAACAATATTTATTTTGACTATTTTCTTTGATTCTTTTCAGTTTATTTTCTACTGTTAGTATTTTGAACCCTTTCTGCTTGAGTTCGTCTTTAATTTCTTCTGTATCGCATGTTGGATGCATGTCTCTGACCACGATTCTTACTGGCCTCTCTCTCTCTCTCCTATGGCGCTACAGCCCAAGTCGGGCCCTGGCCTCCACCAATCTCCGCCTCCAATCTCTTATTGGCCTATCCTGTTTATTTTCGTAAGAGTGCAATTGTTGTTTGGCTTCGTTCATTGTTTTAGTTAATTTGCGATACTCTGTTTCGCTATTAAAATTTATTTTAAGTTGATAATAATTCATAAGTATAACATTATATTTAAAATGTTTTCTTTGAAGCCAATCTTTAATTCACAACAAAATGATAAATATATTACTACACAATGCTGCATCTTCAAAAACAATGGTTTATATATGTGGGAACTGGAGTATAAACATGGTCATACAAGCACTAAAGATTATGCATGCAGTGAATGCCCAAAAAGTGCAACAAGTCCAAACACAGCATCCAGATTGCACAAAGTTTTTTCACACCAAGTTCTTGAATTAAAATATGATACACATGCCAAAGTGAGATGTCTATGATCTCAATAATGTCACCCACTCTAAATCGCCAGTCATCCAATATACGTGAATATGGAACAGTTAAAAAAAACAATGAATAAGTTTGCAGATAGATTAGGAAATCAACCGGTGTTTACAATAAATATGAACCTTATTTTATTTCTACTGCTAAGCTATAGATCTTGATCCATGAACTTTTCAACTGACCCTTGTATACAGTATTTAGAGGCAGAAGTTTTATGTTGCCAATTTGTGTGTGTGTGTGCATCCCTACATCCACAATTATTATAACTGTACTTTAGTTGAGCTGTAAAAATTAAAATTATGTAGAGGACTAACATGATTAGGCTTTTAGAGAATCTATTTTAAATGAGCCTATGTAAACAATGGACAGTTGTCACAGCTTCACTTTGGCAATGACAGTAAGCAAGAAATCGGTTGAATAAAATGAAAAAAAGAGGTACAAAGTTTTTAAATGGTTCAGTTGAGCGTTTGTCAATGATGTCTCACGCTGTACCTTTGTGTCAGTATATGCTGCATGGTTGCCCAATACTGATCCAACGCTGGGACAGCGCGCCTATGACACAGTAGCTGATACCTCAGTACTAAGTGTATACACAGAAATAATGCAATCATATCATAACAGTTGGCTACGTAAGTTTCTAGGTTTTTCTGAAACAGACATTTAGTGACATTATCATCAATAAACAGTGCGGTTGAATGCAACAACTGACTACTCTTGGTACTTTTACAACAGTTATTACATGTTATTTTGTTTACATTATTGTGCAGCCTTAGGCTGCTTTCACACCAACCCAGTCCAGTCAATTCCAGTTCCGCCGAGTCCAGTCACGTCAGTCGCGTCCAGTTAATGGGTTCCCATCAAACCAGTCACTGACGGGACTGGCTTGTCATATAAGTGTACACTTTTATTTTTATCTGTTAACTAGTTTTGTACGTGATGGATGTGGATTTGTTAAGTTTATTATTCTTCATAGAATTATTCGTAGAATGGAGGAAAAACAAAAAAGAAAACTACTGGTGCATCCTATAAATTTAAACAGATATACGTTTGGATAATTTAAGCATGTTTCCAGATTTAATGAATGATTAAATAAAATTTCATAACTTTTTTCATATATGAGCGTCACTAGTTTTCTCAATTTAAACAATTTGCTACACAATACAATATTAATGCAAAATACGAATTACCGCCGAGCTGTTCAACCAGAATCAATATTTTTGAGGTAAGTGTACAAATTATATATGAAAATATCACACTTGTTAATTTGCAGAAATATTTTGTTAAATCGTAGGTGTTGCAGTTTTGATAAACTTTACTAATACTACAGTATTAGAAATTAATTGTTGTAAATAATTATTTTATAAATTAATTACAAATTGGTTATTTTGTCTATTTTGCATTTTATTGAACCATGCACGCAAGATAACAATATTAAATAAAAAATAACTTAAAATTTTCAGAACTATTAGAAAAAAATATTTGAAATATTTGTTAACACAAAAAGTTTACATTAGTTATAAGTGTTTTTATTAGGAAGAATGCTTAAATTATTGTCAGCGTTTGAAGGCAACTATGACTGACTGTTAATATCACTGTTATCTCACTATTATCTCTCACTAAAATAATTAACTTTACAATATCCATCACGTATGTGGCAGGAATTTTGCACGAGGACTGACAAAAATTCAACCGGCTGAACCAACGTCAGTCTTGACGTGACTGGCATGAACAGGAATCATCTGGACTTACTCAGTATGAAAGAATTTAATGTGTCTTGCTTTAAAACATTACTGAACCAGTACCACTGGCTGAATCTAGGAGTGTCTGACGGGACTGGACTGGGTTGGTGTGAAAGCAGCCTTACTGTGTACTTGCTCCGGTTGCTTTCATCAGAATTTGGTGGAAATATTTTAATCTGCCAATTATTAAAACAGTATCCTTAGCACAGTAGATATTATTTGTAGATTTTCAATTATCCCAGATGGATCATTCATTAGTATTTCCAGAAAATTTACCACAGCACAACAAATGTTGACACGAGAAGTGGGAAAAATGTCACTAACTTTTTTGCCCTCTGTTGCGTTTGTTTATTTATTCCTTTCTACGTAAGCACCATCAATTTTTATTCAGACTAAACTGTGCCAAAGGGGTTTGTACTTACGCCCTGATGATCAATATTAATTATGTGTAGTATATACAAGAGCTATTATTTTTGACACTGTTGTACATTTTTGGTATAATTCACAAAGCATTGATAAAATAACTTTTCTACAAAATATCAAGTACAGGGTGTGGTTGTGCATGGAATTCTCACACCGGAAAAGACATCTTTACATACGTTCTGAGCATGTGCCAGTCATTATTCCCAACACGAAAACATTTAGTGCTTAGATCATGTGGTGTGAAAGCAAATTTTCTAGTATTCATAAAACTAATTTTACACTTAAAAACAAATACACTCATTTCACATTTATTATGATGAAAAAATATCAGCCATCAGTGCAGCCTAGTATTACAGAACAAAGTTGGGCAAACTAATGTTTGCAGGCTAGAAAGTAGTTTGTTTATGTCATGCCACTTCTGCTTCTCCTGCGTGAGACTTATTTGTGTGACCATACTTTACTAGTATTTCCATAATGTACACTGATTATAAGCAACAATATTAAAAGCAATGATTATTCCACAACTTGGTCGGCATATCTCATTACTACAAAGAAATACAGAAATAGTAAAGATATAAGGTTTATAATTCATTATAAAAATGAAGGGATGACAAAATTCAGTGAATTCAAATGGAAGCCTGTGAATTCATGGACGTTTGTCAGAGCCCCCAAATCAACACACACACATTCAAATATTAATTACCAACAGCAGGTTGAGAGTTTTATCCATTATCCTTTTAAAAAGTTCCATTGCGTGGTTTCCACGAACCATAAAAAATTCAGAAATAAACAGGTATTCTCTGCAGGCATTGTCAACAAGAGCATAATGCTCGCTCCTGAAAAGAGCTTCAAACGAAAACTGAAACAAAAACATAAACAGTAAACAATCAGTTGTATATGCTATTGCTAAATCGTCTTTGTTCTTACATCTTTCAACAATGTAACACAAATATACTGTGAACGTACTGTTTCAAATCTCTTGTTGCATTGGATGTAGTCTTTAAATAAATATATAGGCCTACGCTGCAAAGACAATAGAAAGAACACATTATAGAGCTATGTAAGATACAACTGTAAGTTACAGTCTATTCTATGGGCAGATAAGAGTGTAGGCCAAACACAAGTGATTAGAGTAGATTAGTACATCATAGAGTTATAAGAATAAATTATGCAAATTGTGACAACAGTGAGGCATTACATCTGCTCTCTGGTATCAGCAGCACGGCGCGTGACACATGAAGAATACGAGGCGAGCCAATCAGGGATCAGCAGCTGAGATGTGACAACTAACGTGCTCGGAGGGAGCCAATCAGCAATCCCGGTTAGTGCATAAAACCAGCACCGGTAGAAATCGACACGATTGCCAAGGACATGACCCATCACATCCAGGTCTCGTCAGTGTCAGACCTCTCGTCCGATCACAATCCCCTTTTTATAACTGCTCGTGAGATGTCAGCTTCACCCCGACCTCCCGCTCTGATTGTTAGGAGGGTCAACTGGAGCTCCTACCATGACGAGCTCTCACGGCGGTTTCCATTGCTCCCCGCGGACCCAATCATCACTCGTGACGATTTGGATCTCCGAGCCACTCATCTTCAGGAGTTGGTGTGTCATGGATCGACATACCTATGGTCTCGAGGTGAACCATCCACGCTTGGCCCTTCCTCCGGAAGCCCTCCACGCCATCTGGCTACGGTGCAAACTCCGCCGCAGATGGCAAAGAACCCGTGACCCCGGCATCAAAAGGCGCTTTCAGGCCCAGCCTCTTTACATCCAGCAGCTACTGCGGGACGTAAACTCTGATTGATGGGACTCATATCTTGAGTCTCTTGAAGTCGACCATGTCTCCATCTGGAGAGCGGCGAGTAGACTGACCCGCGAGAAAAGAACTCGCAACCCGTTTGAAACTCTGAACGGGGTTGTGTCTTCGGCGGAAGGCAAGGCTGAAGTCTTCGCTGACTGCATGGAGGCGCAATTTACTGTTCACCAAGGCGTCTCGGACCCTGCCCACTCGGCAGAAGTCCGAGACTTCCTATGTGGACATTTTTCTCATCCTCCTGACTGATGTCCCAGCCCAGCCCTCACGGGTGCAAAGACACCCCGCACACACAATGCAATGCAATGCAATTTTCGAGGCACTCTGCCACCAGCACTGCTACTCCATCGGACGCACTTCATCTCCTCTCCTCTCTCAGACGACATCGACGCGGAGTCAGCCGGAAGGAACGGCCGAAGAATAGAACTGGCATTCTTGCGTCTTTGCCCTCCAGTTCCGCGCCAGCGATGGATTTCGCTGGGCCGGCAGCCGACTCTACAACCGATGCCAAAAGAAGAGGAGGACTGCAGTATGCCACGAACAGCGGGTGCAGCCGCCGAACATCTCAGCACGGCACAACTAACATCAGCATTCTCGCCACATGGTCCTTTTTAGGGCCACCAAAATAACTAGAGTGTACGATTTGCGCCATTTGTCATGCGGCAAGCCTTTTGTCCAGTGACAAAATATACATGCTTGTGCATGCACAGTACTACCATGAGCTCACAACTCAGCTCTCATTAAACAAACTAAACTAGAACAACACACAGAAGCTTACCAATAAATCATGTTTCTCAGTCCAACTTGTGTGTGTGTGTGTGTGTGTGTGTGTGTGTGTGTGTGTGTAGACCTTTTACATCTTTAACAACACATCACAGTAGCATAAAAGCAAAACATCTGAATCTGATGATGATAGTGGAAACGCTAATATAACATTGCATCAATCCTACTGAGTGCCAAAAAAAACATGTCAGTAACATAATACTGCGATGCAGGAAACCAAGCAGAAGATTATTATTGAATGTGTAATGAAACATGATCTAAGTCCACAACTTACAGAATAAAAAAAATTAACAGATTAACAAGTACACTGTTACTTATTGCAAGATCTATAACAATTTGAGAATACCTGCTTTCAAAAACACAAAATAAATCATGTGTACACTATTAAGAAGAAGTGTGGAAGACCAACAAAGAAATGAAAATAATCCTTTAAGAAACAAGAAGACATGGTTCTTCTGTTACGAATAAAAAGATTTAAATTCATTTAATATGCTGCTCAGGTCTCTGACTTCCCGCTCAATGTTGCTGGCATTACACAAGATTAGATTTTCTATTGGCAAGTTAATAAACCACCTCGCTTGGAAAATTACTAGAATTGTTAAAGTAAGAAATAAATTGGATGTACACTTACAAACTCTAAAATACGTATAGAAAATTATCACACAAAAAAAGAACAAACAACGGCATTAAAAACAAGTACGAGGAGTTCCTCCTTCTTTCCTCTTGAAGAAAGTAGTCAGTGTTTTCTCTGGACAAAATACAACAGGTGGAGTTGTTGTTTAAATATCTTGGAAGCTTGTTAAGTGAAGATATGTCCTGCACTCATGAAATTAGAGCAAGAATAGCTATAGTCAAGAGGCATTTAATGGGAAGAAAAGACTGCTGTGTGGCAAAATTAAAAAGAATTTAAGAAAAAGGTTGGCCAAATGTTATGTGTGGAGCGTTGCTTTATATGGTGCAGAGACATGGACACTGAGGAAAGAGGATGAGAAAAGATTAGAAGCATTTGAGATATGGGTTTGGCGAGCAATGGAAACAGTGAGGTGGGTTGATTTGATGAAGTTTTAAGAAGAATAGGGGAAGAGAGAAGAATCCTGAAGGTAATAGAAAATAGGAAAAGGAATTGGTTAGGGCATTGTTTAAGAAGAGACTTGCTTACAACTGCCATGGAGGGTGTCATAGAAGGAGGAAAAAGAAGAGGACGTAGAAGAATGAAGTTAATAGATAGCATTAAAATCAGAGGGTGTTATGAAGAAATGAAAAGACTGGCATGCGATAGGACAGCTTGGAGAGCTTTTACAATTTGAAGACCTGTAATAATCAAATTATTACACCAAAATTGGATCACACCAAATAATAATCTTAGATGACTCATACTATAAATTCTATCAACTGGTTTACAATATATTGCCTTAATTTTCATTTCTTCTAACACATCTAAACATGTTATGATTCTCAGACTAATCAAGTTTACCCTCTTCTAAAATGTTAGGTATATAACAGCATCCTCCATCATTCTATTATTCCTGCAATGACATTCACAGAAATAATGAATGGTAACTTTTGCCTCTATTATACTACACAACTGATTGCATGTAACCAACTGCATGGCTGCATGAAACTAGTTGCAGACTACTAAAAACAGTTGATGAGTAAGTGTGTTGTCAGTATATACATCAGTGTAGATTAGTCAGAGGAAGAGTTAATTCAGTTATTTCAGTAGTCAAGATTTCACTTAACAGTATAATATTACTGTAACTGCAATCATGTCATCATGAAATGTGGACCTGCTTCTACTCGCCACAACTTATTCTGCAATCAGCTGCCTAGTGTAACAGAGGCATTTGTCTTCATGTATTATTTGGAACATTTCCTTGTACAAGGAAAAAAATCAACATAAAAAAGACTCATTTCCTCAAGACTGTCTGCTGAAAATACTTAGATGAGGAACTTCTATAACTGTAAACTGTAAATTTCAGAACACATTTTAAAAAGCTGCAACACCTACACAGTTGTTGGTGACAACAACTACATATCGAAGTCAATGACTTTGTCCAGATAAACCATTACCCAGAACCTGAAATCACAAAGCTAGTCAACTTCAGCAAATACACGTTACGATTACCGCTGTACAGAGAATAATACAGTATGACTTTGCTAACAACTGTAACTATTATTTTTACTTATTTATTTATACTCTATTATTTACCTTGAAAAATTCAGCTTCGTCTATTTACGACGCCATCTTTATCGTTGCCAACTTCGACGGAATACTTACCCATACCCAGAGTTCGTTTCGACGTATTCAGAGAACAAGTAATGGTTGTTTGAAATAAATAATTCGTTTATTTGTTTCCACTGAATTATGTTTTATTAATTACTTTCTTCAAATATAAATTTTTAAATCATTTACCTTCCATCACAAAAATTTTTCTTTCCCTTTATACATATTGGTAATTAACTGTAACCAACTCAACACTTATTTTCTTATATATATATAAGTTTACTTCTTTCCAACAAAAACAGAACAAGATATTCATTATACAAATTAACTTTATCCTTACAGCAAACCAGCGCTTCAGTCACACACACATATATACATCCCCATACCCTTCTGAGATCTCAAAATTTAATTGGAATACATGATTTTCTTAATTTTGTTTAACCCTTTTTTGAAATTTTCTGTTTTATCCCTCCCCAGTGTTACTTATCTTGACATTTTAGTCCGAAACAGTCCAGGCTCCACCTGTATTCTCGTTCACTATGAACATTTCCTTTTTCACCATTTTTCACTGTCACTTCGTTTTATATTAATAAAATAAAACTGCTTTCCTTTTAAAATGTTACACTTTAACTGCTTATTCGGGCGCCCGATGATTTGGTTCTACGGGACTTTTTACGGCTGTACAGCACTGGGTATATTAAAACTGGGGCGAAAGCTGCCCGCGTCCGTCGCCATGAGATGTTGTATGACGACTGACTTTCTGCACAGACGATCACGTGGTCTAGTTTTATTGTTCTAATTGGGTTATGTAGCTAGATTTGACAGCATTGTTAAATTAGCTCGACATTCCAAAGTGACGTAAACAAAGGTTTGTCCCTGACGTCATATGGCGCTTTGTCTAACATACAAAGTTCAAATGTCAGATGGCTAAAAATAACTGCTTCTCGCCGTGAACTAGTCAACCTTGACTCCAATTTGCATACATTGTTTTACCCCAATAATATTTTTCAAATATAAAAATATGTTAAAATTCCCAGTGTTTCGGGATTGTCATATCTGTACCGTTAAAATACCCCCTCAATGAGAGGTTTTATGCCGAAGCATAAAAACTCTCATTGACACTCACATACTTCCTAAAGGGATCAGTCAGGATATGTCGCCACAACCCCGTTATGTTTTATTAAAAATCATGGGTAACTTACCCCCTTTGGTCTCGTGACTGTGGCCACACCTGAATGACCTTACTGGACTTCTCTTTCGAGATCCCAACACCGCAAGGCCAGACAGGCGCTTTACGCCCCTGCTCTGACGTGCAGGCCAGCACAGGACCGCCGCCACAGCATCACCAGACAATGAAACATTAAATCAAAAATATCAAATAGTGGCCTTGTATAATACCATATCCCTAACTGTTCTGGTTCCCCTTAGCTGTGCTGGTTTGCGTTAAGAAGCACTGGTTTTTCTTAACTTCTAACATATACATGTATATATATTTAACATAACATGAAACATTTCAACTTTTACTATCAACATTCTGTATGCCCCTCTCTCTTTAATTCTTATTCCAAAATTCAAAATATTTCCCTGATTCCAATCAGAATTTAAATAACCACTTCCCATTACAACATTACAAATATCTTTCATTCTACAATTCACATCTTAAAATATTTAAATCCATTACTAAAATTCTTCTTGAACACATTTAAATCAACTACATAATAACAAATTATTTACTTATATCTTTCTCAAAATCTGTTAATCATCTCCACAATACTCCTCAAATCAACATAAAAATCATTTAATTATATCATAAAATCCATTACACATTCTCTATTATCAACATAATAATCATCAACTTTCTCCTTCACACATCATTTCTAATATCCCCCCTTAACCCAGTTGCAATTAGGTAAATCACCTTCCGGGTAAACTGGACGAGGTATTTACCTTGTTACATAAATACTGTATTTATGCTCCTGGCTTGTAACGGCCAGCTCCTTTCCACACACTCTATTGCTTTGTGATGTTGGACTGTAGTGCCCATTTGCGTCCACAAGAACTGAAGTTTATTAGGGTGCAAACGCTGCTTCCACCGTTCTTGCTTCAGCGTTATATAAAAAATTCGGCATTACTGGTATCCGAGGACACTAGTAATCCTACTATAATGATTCATATGCCCTTAATACGGTTCTATCACCCCTTTCGGTGGTAGCCGCTGTTCCAAAGTTATGTTGATTCCCATGATTTAACCCCGTTAATTTCTAAATTGCACCAATTTTAAAGGCAACCAACCATGGTCAGTTTACAATAAGTCTGCCCACAACTGGTTGTCATCCAAAACCACGGTCTAGGCTGGTAAGACCGGGACCGCCCGAAAGTAGGAAATCGCATTTAAAACATATCATACATGTTTACGATTCCTACACTTACATAATCAACATAATAAACACTCATAATGAACATTGCTATTATTACATCAAGACAAACATTTCAAATTTAAGTTTGACCAAAAATTACATACCTTACAGCTTTACTTTAGTTTCAAATTCTATTAAATCATTCACTTGTTATATTATAATTTCAACTATGAATTTCTACTAAGCATTTTCATCATTAATTTGTTCGGGTGATTCCCAGTCATTAATAATGATTTGATTTATTGAACGGGCATTTAGATATAACTTTACTCACCTTCTTCCTTCTAACAACCACTAATGGATTTATATAAGGTGACACCGATCTCTCAATAATATTTACCTCCACTAACTTCTCTAACTCCACTTGAACCTCTTCTTTCAAATATAGGGCACCTTATAACCCTTTTTGTACATAGGATGTGTTCCCGCACCACCAGCTCATTCCCTTATCAGTTCCTGGCCCTTCCAGTTAACTCCGCAACCCTTTTTAAAACTTTTCACCTCCCGCCAGAACGCCTTCCCTTGAGGACTCCTTACACCTCCAACCTCACTACAAAATTTATGTACCCTGCTCTCACCTATTTACTCTCCACTTTCATCACTCTCTTTCTCTCTACACACCTTCACTCTCACTACTGTGTCCCTACTACTGACCTGTTTCTGTATTACTTTTATTCCAGAAATTCTTATTTTGTCTAATACCCATTTAAAATTAACTCTGACTGTCTTAATGCCTTATTGAAATAATCCACACCCAAATTCCATCTTTTACAACATTTTACATTAAGTTATTTGTTGAAAATTATATTAGAAAATTCATAACTACCTCAAATTAATTTAATCACCTTAATTGTAACCTTTGTTTATTCAAACTCATTTAATTTCATTATTAAAACATTTTACTTTACTTCCATTTCATTATAAAATTCCTACCTACATGTTGTCAATAATTCAATCAAATAAAAACATGATCACTGTCATAGACTCAAAAATATAAACATTTATCACAACAAATATAAAGTACCTAACCATATGTACCTTCTGATACCTTATAATAAAAATATAACTCAATATCTAAACACATTGTATGTTTAATCATTTACTATTTATTATAGAATCTAAATATCAGAAAAATCATTTAAATTTATCACCAAATTCATCTGTACAACATTTTAAATTAATTAATTAATCTCCAATTATTTAATTAAATCAGTTTTTTAAAACACTAAGTTACTTTAATTACATTATAAAATTCACAATTACACTCATTATTTATTTAGTCTAGTTAAATGTTATTATTATTATAAAATCAATTCCTATTACATACATACATTGTTTACACAAAATACAGAGTACACCATAACCTACTACACAAATACATTTGACA
The DNA here is from genome assembly GCA_034769895.1 of Magicicada septendecula. Taxonomy (NCBI): domain Eukaryota; kingdom Metazoa; phylum Arthropoda; class Insecta; order Hemiptera; family Cicadidae; genus Magicicada; species Magicicada septendecula. The sequence goes on along the minus strand of CM068371.1, from coordinate 60,318,222 downwards.
TCAACACAAAAGTATATACAATCCACACTATTATCTGCTATAGTTTACCACAAATCATTTCATAATTCAGTCCATTTCAAAACCACTACTCACATAGTTAAATGTTCATGAACAATAAATATTTACCCTCCATCATCAAACAATAAGCTTGTCTTACGTCTACACAATTTATTTTTAATTAAAGGCATTTTGTTATTATTATTATAATAACCATCATCATCAATTTTATCCATTGTATCAAGATAATATTCAAAAACATTATTGCATACTATTAATTCATAAAACCTGTCAACATTTGGTATGGTCAATTCTCCTTTAGTATTATCTGTTACGATTAAATCCTTTATTATTTCCTCATTATAGTAATCATCTACTACCAGTAATCCCACTTCGTACACAGGTAAGTTATCAACATTATTATGCCTCTTGCTGCACCAACTACATCGTAAGGTAAGAATTCATTATCCTCAACTCTCTCACTATTCATTCTCTCTCTTAACTCTTTATAACTTCTATTAACCTCAAACAACTCTATCTCCCCCTTTCTCTCAAAATACGTCTCATCATAACACCATTTCACTTTCTCTCTACCATTCCATGCAGAGGGTACTGCAACATAAAAACACCTCCTGGCTCTTCCAGGAACACCACCAAAACTCCAGAGACAATTATTTGTAGAACTTTCATCTACCCAACACACTCTGAAACAATTCATTTTTATTACACCTAATAAATCTTTATTAATTATTTTTTACGCTTTACTCCTTTTGCTTACCTTTACCCTCTGTCCAGAGTTTTACAGACGAAAACAGTTGCAGAAAGGTTATCTGGGTTTGAGGGCGAAATAATTACGCTAAACACTGTTTTTCCGATTCTAATAAATTCTTTCTCTTTTATTAAGCACAACTTCTCTAATTTACTTTATGAACTAATAACACAGCAGATTATTGTATTTTTACTGGCTCTGCCTTCTCTTGCTATTGCAACTTCAGTTCTCAGATTACATAGAAAAATTATATGTTTTCATGCTAATCGCTTACTCTCTAATAATAACTATCAAACGCAAACAAGTATACAAAAAAACTTTCCTTAACTATTTCTTAATTTCTTAATTAATTCTGCTTAACGAACCAGTAGTCTTTTTATATCTTTTCTCTTTCTTCTTTCTTTTATAAACCCCTTTCCCTTAGAGATCTCTATTGTATAAAGTGAAACATCTGTAAATATAAAAGGTAAAGTAGTTAAAAATTCTGAATTAAAATTGACTATAGGGTACTCATCCTGGTTGTTGATCTGATCCGACTGATGATGCGTTTGTTTTCCCTCGCACTTCGAAAATCAATTTACTCGTTAACGTGAATTTGTCTTTGGACTGATGCTAAGTTTTTTATGGTTACTAAAACCACGTTTTTTCACATTTCACTTTTAATAATTGTGTCGGCCGACTTTTCCGCTCGAGCACTTATGGGTTGACCGCGTGGTCAGAGTTACGAGTTGAACTAACTTGACCGCGATATATTGTTTATACACTTTTGTAGATATTTTACTGGATAGGCCGACAATGTTTTCGGCCGAGGCCACCGTTTTACTTGTTAGCTTGTAAATTAGTGTTCTCTGCTGCTGTCTGATACAAACTGGGGTGACAAAGTGTTTTACTGTGATTCACAAAGAGACTGCTTGCCAGCGGTTACGTAATACGTCTAGCCGGGCAGGCTACAGGCTTTAGACATAAACAGTCTGCAATAACATTGTATGTGTGGCTGGTTACAATGGGGTACCCCACAGGTGAATACTGACAAATTTAAAATTAAAACTGATTTAAATTATTATCTTTTTAGCACACAATTCTGTACCGTTACAATACCCCCCTCCAATGAGAGGTTTTATGCCGCAGCATAAAAACTCTCATTGCCTAAAACCTAAGAGGACCAGTGAAGATATGGCACCGCAACCCCCCTTAGTTCTTACTAAAATCATGGGTACTTACCCCCCTAGTCCGGTGGCTGTGGCTGCACCCATCCGACCTTACTGGACTTCTCTACTCGAGATTCCAACACCATAAAATCAGATAGGCACCCGCCACAGTATCACCTGACTCTGAAACATTCAATTAAAATATCAACAAATGGCCTTCCATCATTCCATATCCCCAACTGATTCGTTTCCTCTTAGTTGTACTGTTTCATTATTAGCAAAGTACTGGTTCTTTTTTATATAAAGTACTGGTTTTTTGTTTAATTTGTTAATATACTAAGACAGCTGTTCTACATTCATTGCTCTTAAACAGAAACATTTTACCTTGATTTTAAATAAACCTATAGCTTGACTATAGAAAATACAATGTTGACATGGTAATATGAATTTACTGTATACTTACATCTAATGTATATAAGTTCCATACAAATTAAATATAAGTACTCTTTTCCCTTAACAAAACATTATTCCCCACAAAATTACACATTGGTTACATATAATACAAATGAATCATAATAACATTACTATAGAGATTATTTATACCTGTTTACATCAACAGTTGTATACAAGACTTGTTTTATAAACACTGACTCAGCCTCAACATTCTTGATTACATCACCACTAACACTTCCTTCAATTTTCAGTTTATATAAATCTTTTAGTGTTGACATGTTAATCAATTACTATTTGTGTTCCAATTCACATTAAAATTTAAATCAAAATTAATTTGACTTCATTAATAAAATTCACATTTTTAAATTAGCTTCATTTCAACTCAAATCAAAACAGTTTAACTTTAGTTACATTATTTAAAACATTTTTGATTTAAATACACAATTCAAAATAAAATTCATTAGTACCTCCTGTTAATTATTTAGCAAAATAAAATATTATTATTATTATTATTATAACATACTACAAACATCTGTTATATATGCATTCTCCCAACATACCCTGACACAATACATTTAATACCAACACATTTATTTACAAATTTTTGTCATATCCTTTTATTATTTACCACACTTCATTACATAAATCAGCCGAGTAATTACCATTAACTCAAATAATTAAATGTTCATTCTCTGTTTGTCTAACCCCCGTCATCGAAAATTAGTCTTAATTTCACATAACATTTTTCATTTTTATTTACATACCTCATATGGCTATCATTTGTGTTGTAACCATAAAAATTTGTTTTTTCCATTATACCATAATAATAATGCTCAGGGTTACCCCCCATTATTATTTTATCATAGTCCATGTCTACATCAGTATCATTTATTAAGTCCCCGTTTGTATCATTGGTCACAATTAAAGTGTTTATATTTCCCTCACTATGGTTGTCAGCTGTTACTAATACGCTAACCCTCACAACAGGTAAGTGTTTATTATTATCAACCTCAATGTAATCATCTTTTGCTACTACACCAGTACTAAAAGGTAAGTCTCTATTATTTATCATAATTCTCTTAATATTCATCCTCTCTATCAACTCTCCATAACCTCTATTTAGCTTAAACCACTCTAACTCTCTCTCTCTCTCTCTCATAATCACTTTCATCACTGCACCATTTCATTTTGTCTCTGTCACTCCATGCAAAGGGTACTCCTACGTGAAAACACTTCCTGGCCCTACCAGGAACACCATAAAAACTCAGGGAACCACTTGAAAACACATCGTTTTCCGCGAAGGGACTCTTGCCCTTCAAAAACATTTGTAAACCTCTTGGTTCACAATAAACCTGGGGCAAATTTACCCTCAGCAACCCCTCTACCTGTACACTCTCCTTCCATTCTTTCTCTAATTCATCAACACTAATTACTACTCTGTTACTAACTTCAAATAACTTTCTACTTTCATCGTTACTATTACTATTACTCAACATATTACCATTATTTTTATTCAATAATATTTCATCATTACTTATTTTAACACCACCCCATACCTTATAATTCACCTGTTTTGCATTTAAATTAACACCATTATTACTCGTAATTCTCTCCCTACTAGAATCATCACTTACCTTGTTTATATTCTCATTAGCGCTTAACTTACCATCATCATGAGTGCTACACATAGTCTCACTATCTTCATTATCAGAACGGATTAATTTATGCTCTAATATTACATTATTACTATTTTCAATATAAAAGTCCCTTAACACGTTTATTTTACTTTCTCTCCTAACTGTCTGGAAACGTTCACCAATATTACTTAACCGTTTTCAATGTTATTTATGCGTTTATTAATGTTAGAGTTTTGTAGCTTCACGTTATTAATATCGCTCTTTAGCTCATCAAATCTGACATCATTTATATCAAAGCGTTTGTTTAATTCATTAAAATTGTTTTCGCATTTTGTATTTTGTTCATTTACATCACTGCTTAATTTATCAAATTTTGAATCAAATTTAACACTGACTTCAATGAAATCATTTTTTATTTCCTTGAAACTACTTTTTATCAAGTTAAATAGATCATCTATTGACATTTCTCGTTCTTTTATTCTGGTCAATATGGGAGTAGATTTTGCTCCCGCATCACTAATTACTATGGATTGTGTTAAATTATTTTCATCTATTCGGCTTGGAGTTGTCTCCAACCCCGAATCATTCGCTACAGTTGATTCAGGTAGAACATTTTCTTGGACCATAATTGGGGTTAAGCAACCTCCTGACTCACTCGTAACTGCCGAGTCGGTCAGATTCATTTTATTCTTATTTTCCATTTTGTGTATTATTGTTTTTATATATACGGTTATGCTTTCTACCCTACACAACCGCTCTCAACCCCAAATACTCGTTTCTGCAACTAGAATTACGTCTGGTTTGTGTAATTAATAAATTACACTCGCCGTCACTGTTCGGGGGCCATTGAAACAATTCATTTTTATTACACCTAATAAATCTTTATTAATTACTTTTTACGCTTTACTCCTTTTGCTTACCTTTACTATCTGCCCAGGGTTTTACAGACGAAAACAGTTGCAGAAAGGTTATCTGGGTTTGAGGGCGAAATAATTACGTTAAACACCGTTTTTCCGATTCTAATAAATTCTTTCTCTTTTATTAAGCACAACTTCTCTAATTTACTTTATGAAACTAATAACACAGCAGATTATTGTATTTTTACTGGCTCTGCCTTCTCTTGCTATTGCAACTTCAGTTCTCAGATTACATAGAAAAATTATGTTTTCATGCTAATCGCTTACTCTCTAATAATAACTATCAAACGCAAACAAGTATACAAAAAAACTTTCCTTAACTGTTTCTTAATTTCTTAATTAATTCTGCTTAACAAACCAGTAGTCTTTTTATATCTTTTCTCTTCCTTCTTTCTTTTATAAACCCCTTTCCCTTAGAGATCTCTATTGTATAAAGTGAAACACCTGTAAATATAAAAGGTAAAGTAGTTAAAAATTCTGAATTAAAATTGACTATAAGGTACTCATCCTGGTTGTTGATCTGATCTGACTGATGATGCGTTTGTTTTCCCCCGCACTTCGAAAATCAATTTACTCGTTAACGTGAATTTGTCTTTGGACTGACGCTAAGTTTTTTCTGGTTACTAAAACCACGTTTTTTCACATTTCACTTTTAATAATTGTGTCGGCCGACTTTTCTGCTCGAGCACTTATGGGTTGACCGCGTGGTCAGAGTTACAAGTTGAACTAACTTGACCGCGATATATTGTTTATACACTTTTGTAGATATTTTACTGGATAGGCCGACAATGTTTTCGGCCGAGGCCACCGTTTTACTTGTTAGCTTGTAAATGAGTGTTCTCTGCTGCTGTCTGATACAAACTGGGGTGACAAAGTGTTTTACTGTGATTCACAAAGAGACTGCTTGCCAGCGGTTATGTAATACGTCTAGCTGGGCAGGCTACAGGCTTTAGACATAAACAGTCTGCAATAACATTGTATGTGTGGCTGGTTACAATGGGGTACCCCACAGGTGAATACTGACAACTTTAAAATTAAAACTGATTTAAATTATTATCTTTTCAGCACACAATTCTGTACTGTTACAGCTCGTGAAGACTTTTCTTCACCCCCAACAACACCCCGGGAAAAATTTACCCCCTGCATCCCCCTCTACCTGTAAACTCTCTTTCCATTCTTTCTCTAACTCATCAACACTCACCCCTCTACCTGTAAACTCTCTTTCCATTCTTTCTCTAACTCATCAACACTCACTATCTCGCCATTAATTTCTACTTCCACTAAAACGTCATCACCACTATCATTATTCACAACCTTACTCTCTAACACCACATTTTTAATTATATCACCATTATTCTCACCCCTACTTACCTTATTATGTTACCTGATCGTCCTTATTCTCGTTTAATTGATCGGTCTCTTCCCCGCTTTCTACCCCATTTTTTCTTTCTACTTTCGTTTATTTCGTCTTGTAATTGTTTTACAATAGCACTAAAATGTTCATCAACTTCTTCTAAACTTTTATTAATATAGACATTTTGTTGTTTTATTTCGTCTCTAATTTCATTTACTATTTATTTCATTGAATATACCATTTACTTCATCAAGTTTGGTATCATTTGCGTCAAAAAGACTCTTTATTTTATCAAATTTAGCATCAGAATCACTCTATACTTCGCTGAAATTAGCTTTCATAAAATTAAACAGGTCATCTAATGACAACCTTTCTACTCTACTGACCATAGGCGTTGATTGATTTTCAACGTTTTCCATTATTCTCGACTCTGTTAGACTTAATTGATTTTCTGTATTACTGTCAGTGAAGCTGACTTCCTCATTATTATTTTCACTCGTACTCATTTTGACTATTTGTTATATTCTATAATGAATTAAATTTATTAATACCAATTATACTAATTTTTTCCACCTACCTGCTAAGACTCGGCTACGGGCCAGGATCCCATCACAAGTACGTTAGATACAAACATGGTTTACAGGTTAAACAAAGCACTGACACAACTCATTTTGAAGAGAATTAAAATTTAATTTTTTATTTTTGAACTTTGTTAACATTAAAAAGATTCCTTCTCCAAAATTAAAACTTTGAAATACATGCCTAATACTTTTCAGTGATCCACTCCCTGATCACAGCAATATAATTATGAACTTATTCTAACATCTTACCTTATACTCATACAGACATACAGACAGAGCCCGGCCTGCATATTTTGAACATTCACTCAAACACACCACTTAACATTTTACAATAAACCCCCCAGCCCTTACACTTAAACCGCCGGCCATGTGTTCGCGCGCGCACTCATCGTTCCTGGAGATTACTTGTTTTATTGTCCGAAAAAAAAAAACATTTGATTCGGTTCCACTTGATGGATGGACCGCGGTCACATGAAATTTTACTGTGGTTACACCTTTTACTGGAAAAAATAAGAAAAACTTTGTAGAGAGCCTACTTAGCTCCGTGCCGGCCGGCACCTATAGCGTAACTGGGGAAGCATGCTTGTCTGAGCAGGCGGAACTTCGTATTCACGGCCAACAGGTTTTCGTCCCCGTTCATGCTTAATTTGTTGTGGCGTATTCCTTCTATGCATGGAACATAGTCGTTATATGTGTGGTAATCGGGGACGATATTTGCCTCTGCTATACTGATGTCACTAGCAGCGGGCGTGGCTTAAATACATTTCCTGTAGCTGGCTGGTTGGTTCTACAAATTGTTCATTCCAGCGCCATTTTTTGCATCGACGTTGGAGTTTCACGGCGTCACTTCAGCGCCCTGTTCTGAGATGTTAAGTGCGGGCGTCGTCACACATATACAGAGTTCTCAGAAAATTAGGGTGGCGCGAATTCCTTGCCGTGTTACACAATAGATTGCGCCTCGCCTTTGTTCTCAACTGTTCTACTTGCCATGTGTTCTGTTGTAATGGAAATAACGTTCGCCGGGAAATAAAACTTTCACAATAAATTTATAAAATCCCTCACAAAATGAAATAAATAAAAATGCCAATACCCCATACTGTAATAAATAAAATAACCCAATTTTTGACACGTTACAATACCCCCTCAATGAGAATTCTGCTGTCCAAAACAGAAGAAATCTCATTGATAAACCCCGAAGAGGACTGGTGAGGAACTGGTGCCACCAACCCCCTTGTTCTTAATCTACATGGGTACACGACCCCCCTGGCTCAGCGACTATGGACTCATCTGAACGAGATCACTGGACTTCTCCGTAAGAGATCCCAACACCGAAAACTCGAACAGACAAGTACCACAGTGCACCTCACCTTCTAACATGCTACCCCCAAAAAAAAATCCTCAATCCCTGGCTTAAATTATTCCAGATCCTCCACCGATATGTTTCCCCTTTTATGCAAGCTGGGCTGCCTTTAGCAGATACTGGGCTCACACACACTCACATTACATCTTATACAATGAAAAATTCTTTAAAATTTACGGTTTCATCTAAGAAAAAAAAATTCAAAATAAAATATTTTATCAAAAAATTCTCTTCCTTATTTTCTGTTTTTTACTTAAAATAAGTGAATTTAAACATTTCTTATAGTTAAACATCTCCTTAACCTAACATGTGAATACTTAAAGTCTAACAATACAATGCAATACAATAAATCAATAAAATAACCATGGTTAATACATAAACAATCAAATAATCACATCTTAAAATATTCATTAGCTGGCAGGCGAAAATCAAGATTTTTTTTTTCAAAAAAAAATTTTTCAAAAAAAATTTTAAAATAAATAAAAAAAGATTTTAATTTTATTAAAATGTTTCCTTTGCATGTAGAAATTATTTAAATATTGGTTTAAATTGATCTAAACAACAGTTGAACTGACTTCCATACTATGAAATTATATGACCTCACTGTCAGCTGATCAAAACTAGGTCAAGTCCAAAACCCTTGACCTACATACGTTATGTATACTTTTCTGAAAATACATTAAACATCTGTAATGATAACTTGAAACACAAAACATAATAAAACAAAACATTTAAAATAACAAAATATTATTATGAATAATAAGCAAATTGACATTTAAATTATTCAAAATAAACAATTCTTAATTTTACCTTATTTTCCAATTCTATCAAAATTCTGTCACTGGTTGTAAATTGAAAATTTCGTATTTTTATTATAAATCTCTCTCTTTGCTTAACAATCTGTTTCTACCTTACTGTGGGTGATGTAAATGTCTATCTCCTTTAATTTACTACTCGATCTTTATACATATATAATCTTTCTCCCCTATGACTCTAACCACTAACAACTTCAACTCCCATGACACCCATCTCTATCAAAACATCTATCCCAAAACACTCTAACCCCAACTTATCATTAAACTCTATTCGCCACCTTCTCTATATACATAAAAAAAAACTCTCTAACTCTTTGTACATAGGATACGTGTTCCCCCCCAAAACTCAATTCCCTTATCTGGCCCCTGGATTCTACCTAAGGCGGCCCCTTCTCACTAAAATCGATCCCAAACCCGTCCCAACTTATCATTACGTTGCGGACTCCCACAATACACTACCCCTTACTACAAAATTGCCATCCCCAAAATCTCAATCTCATTACCTTACTACATTACAACAAAATAACAACATCAATTATAAACAACAATATATCGCTCAAAACTCTACATATATTCTCCACAACTACTGTGTCAACATCAATACTTCTCAAAATTCAATAATATACATTACTTCAAAACAACATCACATTATCTTCATGTCTACTATTTCAACTTTGACTTCAACTTGGACAAATCTACATGTCCCATAAGATATTTATCACCCAAAACTATCTCTTGTTAACTGGCATAAATTATTACTTTACTTCTCACTTTATCAAATTATTTTTATCATTACTTTAAAACATCTGTAATACATTAAAACATTACATTGACCATTAATTACTTGGAACATTTATAACCATTTTACCAGTGACATCTTATTGCTGATCAGCTGATCTACTAACACAATGAAAACACATCTCAAAAATTGAACAAATTATATGAAATATATATTTATCAATACTTACTTCTATTATGTTAGCTGCCTGCCAGTCAGTTTAATTATCTGCTTATTTGAAAAAATACACACATAATGAAAACACATATTTCTATCAATACCTATATCTAACGTACAACAATAAAATAATATCTTTAAAATTATAGCATGAACACCTTATATTGAGGGTCTGAGCAGCTAGTTATTTAACAGAGCACAAGCATTTTTTTATTGGATCAAATTTGAATTAGCAAATTTTTATGTTGTAATATTTAAATTCGTAGCTCATCTGAGCCACCTCCCGTCCACACACACTATTTCAAGTTATGTAAGGCTGTGGCGCCCCCTCGCTTTCACAAAGACGGCATATTTTGGAGTAGTTTTACCTCTCCGTGTCTTTGCTTCCGCTGTTACATTTAAAAAGGTTCAGATATCAACATACCTTTGTTATTTAGTTACATGCCCTTAATGCGGGTCTACCACCTGGCTTTGCTGCCCCCAAGCGGGCAGAGTGGTAGCCGCTGTTCCATAGTACCGGGATTTCCGCTAATTGTCACCCCCCATTTAATTTCTACTATATACCAATTTCAAGTCAGCTATGGTCAAGGGACTTGGTATGACCATAGCTAACCGCTAGCCAAATCCACGATGAGTGCTGGTAAGGCAGTAATCACCCGAAAAGTCGGGGAAATCTAACTTCATTTCAGTGCCTGTTCTACATCGTTCTAGTTATGTGCGACACGATCGTCTATCAGTGTGTAAATTGAGCTTACACGAAAAAGGTGTGTCGCACATTTTCGCCATTTTGGCCTCCGATGGAGGTAACACTCTCTGTTACCCCCAACCCATTTCGCTATCTACGAGAGCACAGGCCACCCCCGCAATAGCAACTTAATAGCTAACTAATTAACATTGATAACTAAAACTTTCAACAATTGCAGTTCCACACTCCACAGTTCTATCACTTCATTGAGCACCAATCTACCCCCCAAAATCATCCCCACTTCTTGTATTGATAACAAGTTTTTATTTTACTACACATCTTTTAAACGTTTCTATGCTCACTGATACTAAAACTTGACAATTATATTTGGTCACTTAATTCTAAAATTTATTTACATTTTTAAATTATAACTTATATTCTATTGGTCAATACCCTTGGGCCTGAAACGGGTTCCTGCAGCGTCTCGAATTGGAAACAGGGAGACACACTACGTGAATTCACGTCCCCCCTTTTCATCTCTTTATTATCCGATCAACTCCTTTTCTCATTTATTCTAGCCCGCCGTCTCCCCCTCTCCAATCCCAGAAGCCACAGGAATCAATTTTCAGATTACACTGCAAGTAAAATCGGTGGCTAAAAGAATTTAGTCTTGCCACTGATACTCAAATATTAATTTGTATGCACTGCCTTGTATTTAGGTGTAGCCTCCTTTATGTACAACACTCTAAGGCAGTGCAGGCACGTGGCAGGTACAGCAATCTTGTTGCACCTCGAGTGTATAAATGATAATTTGTCACGTACCTTTTGGGGTCCCCCTCCCCGTTCAAATGTGTAGTTAAATTTCTAGTTTGTACCAATTTTGGTGGAGCCGGACCATAGTTGTTTCACCGCCCGAAAGAAGATCCGCCAACCATGGCCCGCCTCCAAGTTCCGAATTCCACGGCCAGGATTGGTAAGATCGTGACCGCCCGAAAATGGGGGAGGATCCCTTCTGTAATCATACAACAATATTTTAAATCTTATTTATAAACATACCATAATTAAAGTGAGCGATATAATTTTAAATTCGTCGCATTTTGAGTACCTACTATTTCCTGCGTCGCTGGGTTCCTCAGCACATACGCATTCTGCATTTTTATTTCTACAATTTCATAGGGTCCTTCATACAACAAGAAAAACTTCTTTATTTCTCTATCTTGAGCACTGGATAAATCATGCCTTTTTACTAACACTAACTGACCTACCTCGTAGTTGGTCCATTTACCCTTGGCATCATGTTTCTGTTTTCTTCGCTCTCCTCTCGTAAGTAAGTTCTCGTTTGCCAATCTAATTTTCATGTTTCTGTCCAAAACTTGACCTTCTGGTGGGTATTCGAAAAGTTGTTCCAATATCCTGGGCGGCCTTGTTCCCCTGATCAACTCATGCGGCGTAAATCCCGTGGACTCATGGGTGGTACAATTCAGCCACTCCTCTACTTTCTTCACGTAGGATGGCCATTCTGTGTGTTTGGCGTGACAGTACGCCCTAAATATCCTACCAATCTCTCTCATCACCCGTTCTGCTTGGTTCGACTGAGGATGATACACTGCCATATGCTTGGGTATGATGCCTTCCCATCCAAGCGTCTGCCGCCACTTGCCCCTTATAAACTGTGGACCATGGTCAGATAATATAATTCTTGGTTTTCCAACGTTAAGCATGTAGTCTTTTACTATTTTCTCACTGAGTACTTTACTAGTCGCTCTCTTAATGCTATATAACTTTACAAATTTTGAAAAAGTGTCTAGAACTACAAATACATATAACATGCCCCCTCTACCTCTGGGTAATGGTCCATACAAGTCAACCGCAACTAGATCAAACGGTCTCTCAATTTTTATGTAATTCATCTCCCCTTCTACTTTATAATTCACTACTTTCGATTTTTGACATAAATCACACACTCTCAACACTTTTCTAACTCTCTTCTCCATATTCTTAAATATACGATTCTTTCAAAACATTTGCACACTTTCTCGCACCAAAATGACCATACCTTATCCCAGACAACTTTATCTATTAATCCCTCGGGTATAACTAACCTCCAATCACGCTCCCCACTATCTACTTTTTTAAACAAAATACCTTGATAGACTTGAAACCGCTCATTATATTCAGATCCCTCTACATCTGTTTCTAAACTAACAATCACTTTACCCAGTTTACTATCCGAACTTTGCATATTTTTAATATCACTCAATTCTTCACCAAAAATTCTATCTTCTCTAGTTAATCTAAAAATTTCTATTTCTTTAAGATCCCTACCAGTTTTATTATCTATAACATCTACTCTAGAAAGTGTATCCGGTACCTTATTATCTGACCCCTTTATATACTCCCATGAAAAGTTATACTCTTGTAATGCTAATACCCACCTGGTTAATCTGCTATGTGTCAGCTTACATGAATTAAGAAATGATAATGCCTTGTGGTCCGTCCGGATTATCGTGGTATTGCCCAGAATGTAGGTCCGGAATTTACCCATGGTGAACACAATGCTTAGAAGTTCTTTTTCTGTCGTCGTATAATTTTTCTCAGCCGACAGCAGCGATCTACTGGCGAAGGCGATCGTCAGATGTTCCTTGTCGCAGCTCTCCTGGTATAGCTCCGCCCCTAGCGCTACATTGCTGGCGTCGGTCTGCAAATAAAAAGTTTTATTAAAATCGGGATGATTCATCATGATCATGTGACTAAACTTTCTCTTAATTTAGTTGAATGCATTCCGTTCTGTATCACCCCATCTCCACTGTTTATTCTTCTGCAGTACAGCACTCAGCTTGGATGTTGTGTGTGCGTAGTTCTCCTGAAATTTCCTGTAAAAATTGCACAGGCCTAAGAAACTCTGTAATTGCTTAATGTTTTTAGGTTCGGGGAATCGCATTATGGCTTCCACTTTGTCAGGGTTGGCTAATATCCCCTCCTGTGTAATAATAAATCCTAAGAAATGTATTTCTGTCTGCAGAAATTTAGATTTGTCCCAATTCACTGTTAAACCCCCTTTATGTAGCTTATCTAATACGTATTCTGTGTTCTAAATGTTCAGTGAATGTTCTAGACGCTGTCAAGCTATCATCGACATATACTGTTAAAAAGTCTAAATCCTTAGGTTGTAAAATATTATCTAAATATTTTATAAAACTGGCAACACTGGTGTTTAACCCAAAAGGTAAGCGTTTGAACTGGTAATTCTTACCGTTGAAAAGAAAAGCTCTGTATTTTCTGCTCTCTGTTGTTAATGGCACCTGCCAGTATCCAGCTGTCAGGTCTAAGGACGTCATGTATTTGACTCCGCTAAACTTCTGTAAAATCTCATTTATGGGTTCCGGAGATTCCCTGTCAGGTATAATAATTTGATTAATTTTTCTGGCATCTAAACACAACCTTACCTTTCCATCCTTTTTTATCACTACGACCAAAGGGTTTGAGTAGGGTGATATTGAGCGTTCAATTATGTCTCCCTGCATCATCCGGTCTAATTCCTCCTGTACAGCCCTCCTCTTCGAAAACGGCACCGGGTAGCTCCTCTGCATGTATGGTGCGTGGTCCCGAACTTTCAGCTCGCAGATGTAGTCCTTCGCTTTCCCTGGTGATTCATCAAACACCTTTCTGAACTGCTCCACAACTGCCCACAGCTCCTCTCGCTGAGTATTTCCTACAACTGTATCTTCATTAAAAAATCTGTTGGCTCTATCTGCCCACACACTCTCATTTCTCTCACGCATTTCTCCCTCCTCATTCTCTAGGCTATCACTCTCTAGACATATATTTATTTTGGTCTCTATCTCTCTATCGCTTATCTGCTTATGTAACATTTTTATTCCCGTGACTTTAGCTTCGTTTACTACTTTTTTAAACTCTATTTTGACTGGTTTATTCCCCTTTTCAAATTTCACTATTTGTTTATTTAAATCTATGACTGCCCCGTTTCTTTCCAAAAAATCATTTCCCAATATTACATCTAGGCTCAACCCTTTAACTACTAGGAAAGTGTTTTCAAATTCAACTTCATTTATTACAATATTTAATTGCACTTGTCTGGTTATTCTCTTACTTCTTACCCCAGTTACCCCCACTACTGTAACCCCCGCAACTGGTAATGATGGTATATTCTTGTTTAACTCTTTTAATTCCCCCATGACATTTTCCGAAATTACTGAGATCTCGCTACCGGTATCAATTAAAGTTTTATAATTCTTACCTTCAATGTTAATTGTCACCTCAGTCAATCCTGTTCTGCGTTCCATCGCCTGGTTCTCCTCCTCTTCTAACAATTCTTTTGCCATGTCCACCTTGATAACGCTGTTCGCATATTCGTTGGTTACTTGGACCCGGTTCTCCGTTGACAATGGTTGGGCCCGCTTCTCCATTGTCTTCCTTAGTTTTCCATGGATGGGCCTGCTACCGCCGGATGATTTCCTCCTCTTCCTCTATTATAATAATGTCCTCCTACTCTGGGCGCTCCTCTATAAAATTCTCCTCCCCTCGACTGTTGATTTGGTGGTGGGTTCGTTCTCTCGTTTCTGGCGCACTCCCTGTTTCGATGACATCTAAAACAATTGGTTCGATTAGCATAATTGTCAGTTTCACACTCTCTACACCTCCAACTCTCGCCCCTATTATCAAAATTTCCGCCCCGCGCTTCCCGGTGAAAATTGTGTATTCCCCTTGTTTGATTATGATTCCCATTTATATGTGATGCTGGTGTGTTTATCCGCCTACTCATATCCCGTTCTCTTATATTCTGAAATATGTCCAAGATTTTCTCTAACTCCGTGATTTCTACAATTTCTCGAGCCATTAAGGTAATTTGTATTTCTCTCGGTAAGTGCTTGCTTATGTGATGGACGAATGACCCAAATGGTAACGGTGGCTCTAAATATTTTGCCTCATTATATAGTCGCATTACATACATAGTTACATTACCCCCTTGGGTCCCAAAATTACCCGGTCCCATAATTTTACTTCGTAATATCTCTTGTTCCTCCTCCAACCAATATTTCTCTCTAAAAGCTATTTCAAAACACTGATAATTTACCCAGTCCACTTTATGCACCTCCGCCCATACCGCGGAATTCCCTCTAAAACACTTCATTATTTTTAGCAATTGTACTTCCCAGCTACTTCTACAAAATTGATTAAATTCTCTGACTCTATTCAAAAACTGCATAGGGTGTACCCCCCTGTTTTCGTAATTAAATAACTCCAAATCGATATCGCTATTCATATCTTTAGCAATGACTAGGTGTTCAGTAACTCTATTAAGTTTTTCGTTTATAGCTATGTTCAATTCATCTCTAACATTAACTATACTCTGCTCAATTGACACAAATTTATTATTATTTAAATACTCAAATTGTTTATTACTTGTATCTATAGTAGTTACTGTATTTTGTATAGCTTGTATCTCTGTTTTGCAATTACTTTCTATTTCATTGGTTTTGACCTTAGTACTAACTTCATATGTTTCTATCTTATCAACTACACAATTCAATTTGTACTCATTACTAACATTACATTCATCTATTTTACGATCAAAATTTTCGGTTACTTTCTGTATTTGTTCATTGGTTTTTTCTACCACATTACTCTCTATTTCCTCAATTTTATTATTCATACTATTTACTGAGCGACTCAACGTCTCATTTAATTCATATTTTAATTTGTTACAGTTACTCTCACATTTGGTTTGTACTTTATTAATTTCAGTTTTGAGTTCATCAAATTTTAAGCTAATACTCTGTTGAAACTGAATATTCCGTTCTTCGAATTTTCTATTATTATCATTCTGTATATCTAATTTCTCATTTACACTATTTTTAAATTCTTGAATTTCGTTTTTCTGTTCATTGAATTTAATATTGAAATCGCTATTGTTCATATCAAATCTATTTTTAATGAGATTAAATAAATCATTTAATGACAACTCTTTTTCTCTTGTATTTATTTTACTTGGTACGGGAGTAGAAATCGCTCCCAGCGAACTAATTCCAGATATTTCTACATTCTGGTCGTCTATTGACCTTGCTTCTGTTTGAATACCAGAGTCGGTCTGACTGTCAGAGAGGCTGATCTCATTATTATCTGCCATTTTTTATAATTGATATTCAAAATACTAATAATCTAATTAATTAATTTTTTGTAATGTGCTTTTGTATTTCTTTCGGTATATCTTTGCGTATATAACGCATTTCTATTTTGCTGCGCTAACCTAACACATGTTTGTATCTTTATTGTAGATGTGGAATTTAATTAATTATAATTAATTATAATTCGTGCCTGTCACGGGCGCCAATTGTTATATTCTATAATGAATTAAATTTATTAATTACCAATTATACTAATTTTTTCCACCTACCTGCCAAGACTCGGCTACGGGCCAGGATCCAATCACAAGTACGTTAGATACAAACATGGTTTACAAGTTAAACAAAGCACTGACACAACTCATTTTGAAGAGAATTAAAATTTAATTTTTTATTTTTGAACTTTGTTAACATTAAAAAGATTCCTTCTCCAAAATTAAAACTTTGAAATACATGCCTAATACTTTTCAGTGATCCACTCCCTGATCACAGCAATATAATTATGAACTTATTCTAACGTCTTACCTTATACTCATACAGACATACAGACAGAGCCCGGCCTGCATATTTTGAACATTCACTCAAACACACCCCTTAACATTTTACAATAAACCCCCCAGCCCTTACACTTAAACCGCCGGCCACGTGTTCGCGCACGCACTCATCGTTCCTGGAGATTACTTGTTTTATTGTCCGAAAAAAAAAAAACATTTGATTCGGTTCCACTTGATGGATGGACCGTGGTCACATGAAATTTTACTGTGGTTACACCTTTTACTGGAAAAAATAAGAAAAACTTTGTAGAGAGCCTACTTAGCTCCGTGCCGGCCGGCACCTATAGCGTAACTGGGGAAGCATGCTTGTCTGAGCGGGCGGAACTTCGTATTCACGGCCAACAGGTTTTCGTCCCCGTTCATGCTTAATTTGTTGTGGTGTATCCTTCTATGCATGGAACATAGTCGTTATATGTGTGGTAATCGGGGACGATATTTGCCTCTGCTATACTGATGTCACTAGCAGCAGGCGTGGCTTAAATACATTTCCTGTAGCTGGCTGGTTGGTTCTACAAATTGTTCATTCCAGCGCCATTTTTTGCATCGACGTTGGAGTTTCACGGCGTCACTTCAGCACCCCGTTCTGAGATGTTAAGTGCGGGCGTCGTCACACATATACAGAGTTCTCAGAAAATTAGGGTGGCGCGAATTCCTTGCCGTGTTACACAATAGAGATTGCGCCTCGCCTTTGTTCTCAACTGTTCTACTTGCCATGTGTTCTGTTGTAATGGAAATAACGTTCGCCGGGAAATAAAACTTTCACAATAAATTTATAAAATCCCTCACAAAATGAAATAAATAAAAATGCCAATACCCCATACTGTAATAAATAAAATAACCCAATTTTGGACACGTTACATATTTAATTCTTACAGTACACATAAACAGATTATATCACTTATATCATAACCTTAATACATACATTTATATATATTTCCTTTATCTACCTCAAACAACCATTTTGTTCTTTAAACAGGCCCTCATTTGCATAAATAATATTGTTACGACGGTCTACTCGATCGTCGTAGGTACAGTGGAAACAAACTAAGTACAAGACAACAATCAAGTCACTAATCACACCTTTAATTGTTACAGTAAAAGAGTTCGTAATTAACAACACAGTGTCTACAACAAATCAAATGAAAATTGTTCACACGCAATAAAATGTCCACTAATATTAAAACTCAATTGTATTACAATTATACCGTCCGAATACAAAACGCAACACTTCACTAATAACTACTTGAACGTACACAGTACCTAATAACTCGAACCGCTCTGTAAATATATCGCACTAATACTCTCGAACCGCACAGTCAAAAATTCACCTCATACTAAACTGAACGTCGTTTGAGTACCGGTATTTATAGCTAGTCAAATATCTAGATGATTCCTAATTGCGTCATAGCGTGCGTATGAACTACGTAATTAACTTTGACACAGTCTGCACGGCTGACGGCATCGAGAACTTTCTCGTAGATGCGGATACAAGCACGTACACCACACGCATACACTCTGGATCTCTCTGGAACATTCGATAAACATGTAGATTGTTATGTGACATCGTAACACTGCCTCCTCCTTCAGCCTGTTCGTCCCGAACTGGCAAACCGTCTCTAAAGTTGTACTTAGCCAGGCGATCTAGGTGGACGACCTTGAGCTTTCGCTGTCCTTCCTGTTGAATCCGATAAACAACATCGTTAATTCTTTTTTTCACAGGGTAGGGTCCTTCCCAGTTAGACTGAAGCTTAGGTGAGCGACCACGACGGCGCTTTGGATTGAACAACCAGACCTGATCTCCTTCTTGGAAACCCACACTATTGCTGCGAATGTCATACCGAGTTTTCATTTTATCACTGGCAATCTTCAGCCGTCCTCTTACCAAGCGATTCATTTCTCGCAGCTGGTTTTCTAATTGCGAGGAATAGTTCTTTGGCTCTTGGGACTGAGTCTCAGGTGATCCAAACAACATGTCCCCAGGAAGACGAATCTCCCGCCCAAACACCAATTTTACTGGAGTCATGCCGGCTGTGTCATGTACTGATGACCTATACGCCATAAGGAATAGTGGTATACGTTGTAACGTCTCGCGAGCTTGAATCTTATCGTCACTCTTGCGATCGTCTCTGTAATAGTTACAATGTCTGTATGCTAACAGTCATATTTTATTTTTAATCGAGTGTGTGATTATGAAAGAATATTGAACAATTTTTCTTAATTTTGTTTGTATTAAATCAATGCCGTTGTTTGAAAACAGGTAGGAGAGAGAGTGAAAGAGAGCCAAAGAGAATTACTCTCTTTGTATACAATCTAGTATTTTAAATTTTTTCCGCTCGTGGCATCAGCTGTTTTCTCTTTTTACGAACCCATTTAAGGTTAAGTTATCTTTGTAGTACTTAATAATTTTCTGATGACCGGACTGATTTCCTTACTCTTCTTGACTTTTCCTTATTTCCTGTAACAAACTACTATCTACCAGAAATAATACACATTTTATTCTTTAAACGCAAGGCATTCCTTGAATTTATTTTTTTATTTACTGGACACTATGGTCTCCAAAACATAAATTGACAATCGATTATTTCTCAAATCACAACGTTATTTCGATCTTAGTTTTACTAACATATAACACACAACAAATGTTTTTTATTATAGTTTTTAATAAAGAAAAAATTAATTAATTATATTTCCCAGGGTTATTTAAGGTTCTTTGAACTTTAAGAAAGTCAGAAATGCATATGGGTTTGTATCATACTTTACATTAATTATTTGTTTATTTTTGAAATCTAGTTCATCAAGTTGGTTTTAAACCGCCAGAGCGCAGACTACTGAAAACAAACACAGATAATGATGGCGGCCGGAACGTTACTAGCGAATCCACATTTTACTGTTTTTTTGTTAATTAAATAAAGTTTATTATGTTCACCTTGTTTTCTTATGAATTTAAAGAGATGGTGCTGTTTCTAGTGTTCTATATTTATAGTTGAGGTGTAATTTAGTTAATTATTAAAAGGAAGCGATCTCACCCAATGATTTTCAATACTGACGTCTTGATTGAGATGTGGTTAGCTGGATTTATTGGTTTTCATCGATTTTCTGGTGTGAATTATTGTACTTTATATAATTTTATATAATATTGAAACTTTCTCTTGTGAAAACTTACTTGTCTTTTTCGTCGAACATGTTTCGGCGTCGTATTCGCCTTCGTCAGCTTAGAAACAGACTGCCAGTACTTAGTAACGGTTGTTGCTTGGAAGGTATAGTGGGGGTGGTGTGTAGAGGAAGGGGATTGGCGCGGGGATCCGAATTATTGTTTGTTTTTTGTATAATTGTGTTGAAAAGTGTATATGATTTATATTGTAAATGGTCGTTTAGTATGTTGTTTGGTTGTGTTGTGTGGTGTTTGTATATTTCATACTGTTCAGCTGTGTTGAGTTTTCAACCTTTGGGTAAGAGGTGTAATATTTCAAGATTAGTATCTATGTTGGTGTAGCTATGGTTATGTGTGTGTATGTGTGTGGCAAACGCAGAATGTATATTGTTGTTGGAGAGGGCCTTTAAGTGTTCAGAGTAACGGGATGAAAAAAATCGTTATTGTAGTTCAAAGGACGTCTCTGATGTAGTGTATAGTGCTGACTCGTTTTTTTAATTTTGTAGTGGTTTATTCCGAATAATCGTTATTAATTTTTTAAAATTTTATTGGACATTACATTTTTTCATCATCTCACCTTGAATACAATTTAACAATCAATCAATTTCTTGTTAGTTAGTTACTCACAATAACCAAGAAGTTGTTGGTTTTTTATTGGCTAACCTAGGTACCATTTTAGGTAAATAGGCTAGTATATAATATTATTTCATTTCTTCTTTTTAAAAAAATACTCCTTTACAAATCTTAGTTATAATTAAATTTAATTTATATAAGATTTTTCTCCATGAATTTATTTAAGCTTGGCTACTGGTATTTTATAATTTAATGAATTTTTATTTTAGTTTATTTATGACTTATACTTTGGTCAATGTATTCTTACTCTACACTACTTTATTTTCCATTCCATCTCTCTAATATAGTATTAATTGGCCATTATTAGTTTGATATAACCCTGGATTCCTTTAAACCTAAACAAAAATAATTATAGTAAACAAAATATTAATTCTAGTTATATTGCCTTTGCGGCCTACACAATACAAAACTACAACAACTTGTCATTAGTGTTACAGTCTATTACTATAATACTGCTTCTTGCATCTTCATCACAAACTTTTGAGATGCCGTTTTTAAATGTCTGACACTTCCACATAACATACTATGTTTCACTTTGTACACTGCACTTTTATGATTACACTTAGTATTGTTTTCAATGGCTACAGTGTTTTATAGTACAAAGGTTCTTATAGTTTGATACATAATCCCCATTTCTGACTTTTAAAATGGGTAATTACTGATTTTATTATTATGGTTATATTAATCCTCCTTTATTATTAGTGGTATTGGGCATGGGTTATGTAATGTTACATAAAGCTCCCCCACTAGATCAATTTATTTTTTATTTCCTTTTTAAAATTAATCGTTGAATTCTTCATTCTTCTCCTTCCTTTATCAATCTTCATAATATATCTTGGTTATATACACCTTTTATTTTGTTATTATTAATTGATTTAATTTCATAGGTATTATTTCCCTTCACCTGGGTTACTAGGTATGGCCCAGTATAAAGTAAAAGTAACTTCCTCGCTATACGCTCTATAGAACTGGGTAGCTGTCTATGTTTTATTAGTACCTTATCCCCTACTTTATATGGGTTTATTCTTCTCTTCTTTCCAGTTTCCTTTTTATATAAAAGTTCAGCTTTATGCAGCAACCTATTATGCATTTCGATTTTATTAAATCCTACTCTCTCTCCTGGAGGAAAATTTATTAATGATGTGATTTCTCAGGGTGGTGGTCTTTCAAACATTACTTGATAAGGGCTGGTCACAATAATCAGTAAAAACTTGTTTTTTAACACTCTCATATTTCTATTTACTTCTATAAATGTGCTTTCTCAATTGAGCTTCTGTCTGCTATCTTCCTTCTGTTTTCTTCCTTCATACTTCTGGAATCTAATATCAATCTTCTCAGCTGTTTTATTATCCCTTAAATATTCAATTTCCCTAACATTCCCTAACATGTGAGCTGGGACAAGTCCAGAGGGGCACTTTTGGCTACATACTCTGCTGGCCATACTACACTTAAATATAATACTGCTGGAATTCATCTACAGACAGCTATTAAATAAAAATTATCCATAATAGTCCATTTTTTGACTAATAAAAAACACTTCTGGGATTCTTCACGCTGTTGCTGTTTGCATTTAATTATATATTTCTTTTTCTTCTTGATTCCTTCTTATTTTTCAGAAACTAATTTCAGATAACATTATTGACTGGCATTATTTTTAAATCCTTTTGACTTTCCTTCTTGTGACAGATGTTCTTCGTATCATTTCTTCCTTTATCATTTTCAACTCCGAGAAATTCTAAATTGTAGCTGTATTAATTATTATCATTCTTTAGCTTCACTGTAATTATAGTCATTATATTATCCATTATTCTTCTTATTTTACCTTCTTATCTGAGCACATTACCATTAATTGTTTTTATATATTTTTTTCTTCTAGTTGTTCCCCTAAAAATATTATTTTTTCTATTATTTCATTTTAAATCATACTGTTTATAAATAAATTATGTAATCTGTTCTTACATTCTCTTGGTGTTTTGTTGTTTATCTTAAATTATATTGTTTCGAAATATCTTAAGTAAGTTGTCCTTACATGCTTTTTGAATTTTGCTGTTTATCTTAAATTATATTGTTTATTTGGTTCCTTCTTTCCAATGGGTTGCTTGGTTGGTATACAGAAAATCAATCCCCCTTTTTTTCTGGTTGATTATTACTTGGTCTAACCATTAACTCAGTTACTCCTCTTCCTCGGATTACTGGGGTGTTCGGAATTACTTCTCTCCTTGATAATCTCCTTATCATCCGGCTCTCCCACTTTGCTGCTATGAAACCTTCATTTAAGTACCGGTCTCCCGTCATAGTTCGTTCCTTTTTAACTAACAGGTATTGTACCTCCTCTAACATAACATAGGTCACTCATATTTAATACCATTCCATTCCCTTTGACCTCTGGATTATTTACCAAATATTTGAATGGTATCTTAGTACGTAGGCTTTCACGGCCGGTGTCATTATGATTAACTAAAACTTCCGGGCTGAAAGGCCGTGGTCGAGTGCTTGATCTACTGTAGCTAAACGTTTCGGCCACACCACCGGTAGCCATCTTCAGTAGCAAAAAATGTGTTCGAATAGATGACACGCCGAACACGTCTCCCAATGAACTGGGAACAAGCAACAGTGAGTTACGGCTACGTTGCCTCTATTTATAACTTTTTGGCTGCTTAAGGTGTATCACGCGGACCAATGAGAAGCCAGCTCGTCATTCTCGATTCTGATTGGCCATGGAAAATAAACCATGCCAGACACTATTTAAGGAGATGCTTTCACCTCGGCGGTTCATAGCGACGGACGCATTCTTATGAATATGGATGGATTCTAGATGCAGGCGAGTGAAGTAACCCCGGACAGAAGACAACACGCGGGCTTCATCAAACATCACCCGGTGATCGTCGTGGGAAAGAGCGTGTTCAGCAACTGTGGACTTTTCCGGCTGGCCCAGGCGGCAGTATCTCCGATGTTCAGAGAGGCGCGTCCGGACACTACACTTCGTGGTGCCTATGTAGACCTGGCCACACGTACAAGGAATACTGTACACCCCGCACGATGAGAGCGGATCCCTGGCGTCTTTCACCGGTCGCAGGAACCGCTGGATCCTTTTGGTTGGCTTAAAGATCGTCCTGACGCCCCGTTTACTCAGCAACTTGCCGATGCGGTCAGTCACGCCACGGATGTAGGGGAAGACAGCAGAGCCAACAACCTCAGGCGACACCGACTCGTCCGGCCTACCAGATCTTCTCGGCCGGGCAGCTCTCCTAACCTTCGCAGCAGAATAGCCGTTGGACTGCAGTGCTTCCTCGAGATGCCGAAACTCATCTTCAAGATACCGGGGCTCACAGATTCTTTTTGCCCGGTCTACCAGAGTCTTCAGCACCGCCCTCTTCTGCCTAGGATGATGATTGGAGGACTTGTGCAGATATCTGTCGGTGTGCGTTGGCTTCCTATAAACTTTATGTCCCAAGCTGCCATCGGTCCTTTTCAGGACCAACACATCCAGAAAAGCCAATTGATCACCACTCTCACGCTCCATCGTAAACTGTATGCGCGGGTGCACAGCATTTAGATGTCCAAGGAAGCATTCCAACTCTTCATCCCCATTCCCCATGGCTCCAGACCATGAAAGTGTCGTCCACATACCGCAGCCAACACTTCGGCTTCAGAGGCACAGATGAAATTACCAACTCTTCAAATTTCTCCATGTAGAAGTTCGCAACCACAGGGCTGAGAGGACTTCCCATTGCGACGCCATCCAACTGTTCATAGAAGCCGCCATTCCACTGGAAGTAGGTCGTTGTTAGGACCTGCCGGAACAAAGCAGTGATGTCCGCCGAGAACAGGTCGCCTATATACCCCAAGACCTCCTGAACAGGGACCATGGTGAAAAGAGAGACCACATCAAAACTCACCAGCACGTCGCCAGGCTCCAGCACCAACTCCCGGATCCTCCGGAGGAAATCAGAAGAGTCCCTGACGAAAGAATCCGTCTGCCCGATGTGCGGCTTGAGCAATCCAGTGAGGTGCTTTGCCAAGTTGTACGTAGGCGAGCCAATAGCACTGACGATGGGCCTCAGCGGAACGTCTTCCTTATGGATCTTCGGTAAACCATAGAGCCGAGGGGGAAGGGCCTCCGAACACCGGACGGCCGTCTTCACATCAGACGCCAGAGAAGATTGCTTAACCAAAGAATCTGTTTTTCTTAGAACAGTAGTAGTCGGATCTTTGTTCAGCCTCCGATAAGTGGCCGGATCTAATAAACCTTCAATCTTCCGCTGGTAGTCTTCGGTGTTCAAGACCACAGTAGCGCTCCCCTTATCCGCCGGCACAATGACAATGGAGTCATCCCTTCTCAATTCCCTCAAGGCTCGCAACTCCGCCGACAGAAGATTGCATTTTGGCGGAGTGGCCCTTCTAAGGGCCCTAGAAGCTTCCAATCGTATTTCATCTGCCTGGTCTCGGGGTAGTCCTCGGATGCCTGCCTACACGCTCGCAACTATTTCCTTCACCGGTACTGTCTTCAGGGTAACCGCAAACTTCTCACCTTTGGTTAACACCGAGGTCTCGTGTGGTGTTAGTTGACGGTTCGAGAGATTCACAACCATCCTGTCCATCCTGTCACGATCTTGTACTCTTCCCCTGATGTTCTGGGAACCAAAACACTCAAATTTGTCACGCTGTCTCTGGCTGGTACTGGCATAACACGCCTCGAAAGCATTATACGTGAGCCCATCCAACATCTCCCAATCATGTCGTTGGAGGGAACTGCTGAGATGTAAATGCAGCTTCAACAGGTCTTGATGATTTAGTGCCAACTCTTTCCTCGTGTGGTGTATGCGCTCACGCAGCATGGCATTTTCCGTTCTCCTGTATATCCTATTGGCCTGTGGCGAGTTAAAAATCTGTCTCTGTCGTAGGAACCTAGGAACGGTTCCCAAGTCTCTACAGCGAAGTAAAAAGGTGTTGTCTTTTGTCCAGGGTTACTTCACTCGCCTGCATCTGGAGTCCATCCATATTCATAAGAATGCGTCCGTCGCTATGAACCGCCGAGGTGAAAGCATCTCCTTAAATACTGTCTGGCATGGTTTATTTTCCATGGCCAATCAGAATCGAGAATGACGAGCTGGCTTCTCATTGGTCCGCGTGATACACCTTAAGCGGCCAAAAAGTTATAAATAGAGGCAACGTAGCCGTAACTCACTGTTGCTTGTTCCCAGTTCATTGGGAGACGTGTTCGGCGTGTCATCTATTCGAACACATTTTTTGCTACTGAAGCTGGCCACCGGTGGTGTGGCCGAAACGTTTAGCTACAGTAGATCAAGCACTCGACCACGGCCTTTCAGCCCGGAAGTTTTAGTTAATCATAATTTGAATGGTATATTCCGTATTGAACATATGACTGATATTGTCTGATACTCTTCAATCGTCGACATATTTAATTGAGATCTAAACTTAATTAACTCCCTTTGTTCATTAATTGGAAGGTTAAATACATTAATTAATCCACCTGTAATCATCTCCAATTCTTCTCTTGTATTTATTATTTTCTTTCTACATGTTTTTCTTATTTTCTTGGTCTTCTTTTCCAGGTATTTATTATCCTCTTTGCTGTTGTTATTTTTATTCTCAGATAATATTATACCTTGGTATTCTCTAATTTCTATTTCCTTCCTGCTCTCTTCTGTTTTCGGACTTACTTTAATACCTTCGGAAGTGCTGTCTACTGTTTTATTCAAATTATTGAAACCACTGTCCATTTGCTTATTTGTCTCCTCCTTGTATTCATCTACTCTTTGGCTAAGTGTGTTAACATTTTCAATCTTCCACCCGAAAGTTTCCCTTAACTCCTTATTGAACTTCTCCATCTTACCCTCAATTCGCTTTAAATTTTCTTTATTTTCTCAATTTGTTTTAAACTGTCCCTCAAGGTTTCATTTTGCTTCCTTGAGTTCTCCTCCTGTTTCCTAAAACTTCCATCTATTTTGTCAAATTTCTCGCTCAAGGTTTCATTTTGTTTCCTTGAGTTTTCCTTATTTTCCTTAAAATTTTCATTTATTTTATCAAATTTTTTCTCCTGTTTCCTAAATTTTTCATCATTTTATCATTTGTTTGATTATTGCTTTCCATAATAATTCTCAACATCTCCTGCATGCTCATGTCTTCTTTTTGGGCGGATTTATCTGGTTGGTCCCCTTGGGCATCCTCTAGATGGGCGGATGTTTTTAGAGTACAAAGGTTCTCATAGCTTGATACCTAATCACCATTTCTGACTTTTAAAAATGGGTGATTACTGGTTTTAACTCTGGTGATTATGTTATCATATTTGGGCAGGGGTTATGTAATGTTACATAAAGCTCCCCCACTAAAACAGCCTTATTTTTATTTACTTGTTTTAAAAATAATCGTTGAACTCTTCAATCTTCTCCTTTCTTTATTAATCTTCATAATATTTCTTTATTTCTGCTTGGTTATACACCCGTTTTATTTTGTTAATGGTAATAGACTTAATTTCATACTCAACTCTCTCTCTCTTGGAGGCAAATTTATTAATGATGTGATTTCTCTGGGTGGTGGTCTTTCAAACATCCCTTGATAAGGACTGGTCACACTAATCATTTAAAAACTTGTTTTAACACTCATATCTCTATTTACTTTTATAAATGTGCTTTCTCAATTGAGCTTCTGTCTGCTATCTTCCTTCTGTTTTCTTCCTTCATACTTCTGGAATCTGATATCAATCTTTTCAGCTATTTTATTATCCCTTAAATATTCAATTTCCCTAACATTTTTTTCATATCCTGTGCGGTGGTTCAGTTCGGGTGGCCACTTTTGGGTCCATTACTCCGCTGTCCATCCTTACACCTTCTGAGACCAGAGGGACGTACCTCAGGAAAATGATTGCTGGAACATTTCTACAGTCAATTCATTATAATAAAAAACTTACAAGTAGTCGATTGGCGACTAATAATAAACGCTTTTAGGATTCTTCACGCTGTTGCTGTTTGCATTTAATTATATATTTCTTTCTCTTCTTGATTCCTTCTTATTTTTCAGTAACTAATTGCAGATAACATTATTGATAGGCATTATTTTAAAATCCTTTTGACTTTCCTTCTTGTGACCGATGTTCTTTGTATCATTTCTTCCTATATCATTTTCAACTCCAAGAAATTCTAAACTGTAGTTGTATTAATTATTATCATTCTTTAGCTTCATTGTAGTCATTAAATTATTCGTTATTCTTCTTATTTTACCTTCTTATCGGAGCACATTACCATTAATTGTTTTTATTTATTTAATTATTCTTCTTTTTGTTCCCATCAAAATATTATTTTTCTATTATTTCATTTTAAATCAGTTATTTATAATTAAATTATGTAATAATCTGTTCTTACATTTTCTTGGTGTTTTGTCTTTTTATTTTAAATTATTGTTTCGAAATATTTAGTAAGTTGTCCTTACATAGTTTTTGAATTTTGGGGTTTTTCTATATTTTATTTGGTTCCTTCTTTCCAATGGGTTGCTTGGTCGGTATCCGAAAATCAGTCCCCTTTTTTCTGGTTGATTATTATTTGGTCTAACCATGGTCCATTAACTCAGTTACTCCTCTTCCTCGGATTACTGGGGTGTTCGGAATTAATTCTCTCCTTGATAATCTCTTTATCATCCGGCTCTCCCACTTTGCTGCTATGAAACCTTCATTTAAGTACCGGTCTCCCGTCATAGTTCGTTCCTTTTTAACTAACAGGTATTGTACCTCCTCTAACATAACATAGTCACTCATATTTAATACCATTTCATTCCCTTTTACCTCTGGATTATTTACCAAATTTTTGAATGTTATATTCCGTCTTGACGGTATGACTGATATTGTCTGATACACTTCAATCGTCAACATATTTAATTGAGATCTAAACTTAATTAACTCCCTTTGTTCATTAATTGGAAGGTTAAATACATTAATTAATCCACCTGTAATCATCTCCCATTCTTCCCTTGTATTTATTGTTTTCTTTCTACTTGTTTTTCTTATTTTCTTGGTCTTCTTTTCCAGGTATTGATTATCCTCTTTGTTGTGGTTATTTTTATTTTCAGAGAATATTACACCTTGGTATTCTCTAATTTCTATTTCCTTCCTGCTCTCTTCTGTATTCGGACTTACTTTAATACCTTCGGAAGTGCTGTCTAGTGTTTCATTCACATTCTTAAAATCACTGTCCATTGTTTCCTCTAACTTTCCGAAACTTTCATCCATTTGCTTATTTGTCTCCCCCTTGTATGTATCTGCTTTTTGGCTAAGTGTGTTACTGATCAGTTCAATCTTCTCATGAATTTGTTTTATATTTTTATTACTTTCTTCAAATTTTGTGTTCATATATTCCCTTTGTCCATTAATAGTTTCTTTCAATTCGTGGTATTGTTCATTCATGGTTTGTTTGATATCTCCATGAATGGTCTCAATTTTTTCGTTTAGTTGTTTTACTACACTTTCCTGAATACCATCTATTTTCTCATTGGTTTGCTTGTTATTTTCCTCCTGTCTCCTAAAGTTTTCCTTCTTTTCCTCATTGGTTTGCTTGTTATGTTCCTCCTGTTTCCTAAAATTTTCATCTATTTTGTCAAATTTCTCGCTCAAGGTTTCATTTTGTTTCCTTGAGTTTTTCATTTGATTGTTTATTGCTTTCCTTAATGCTATCAATTTTCTCCATCATTAGCCTCATCATTTCTTGCCAATCTTGTTCTCTTCTGGCTTCCGCTTTGTCTGGTTGGTCCCCTTGGGCATCCTCTTCAACTATTTCCTTTTCCGTGTCAATAATTACTTCAGTTTCTTCTTTATCGCCTGTATGTTGTTCCATTTCACTGTCCGTGACTACTTCTATTTCTTGTTCCTGTCCACCTTCTTCCTTCTCCGTGTCGTCTGCCCTCTTCTTCGATCTGCCTCTGGTATTATGCATTTCTTGTCTTCTCATAGTTGCCAACAAAAATTAGGTTTTTTGTTATATTAATTTGTGTATATCTCGAAATTCCTTCCTAATTCAAGCCCTTTAAGTTGAGCGCCATTTGTAACGTCTCGCGAGCTTGAATCTTATCGTCACTCTTGCGATCGTCTCTGTAATAGTTACAATGTCTGTATGCTAATAGTCATATTTTATTTTTAATCGAGTGTGTGTGATTATGAAAGAATATTGAACAATTTTTCTTAATTTTGTTTGTATTAAATCAATGCCGTTGTTTGAAAATAGGTAGGAGAGAGAGTGAAAGAGAGCCAAAGAGAATTACTCTCTTTGTATACAATCTAGTATTTTAAATGTTTTCCGCTCGTGGCATCAGCTGTTTTCTCTTTTTACGAACCCATTTAAGGTTAAGTTATCTTTGTAGTACTTAATAATTTTCTGATGACCGGACTGATTTCCTTACTCTTCTTGACTTTTCCTTATTTCCTGTAACAAACTACTATCTACCAGAAATAATACACATTTTATTCTTTAAACGCAAGGCATTCTTTGAATTTATTTTTTTATTTACTGGACACTATGGTCTCCAAAACATAAATTGACAATCGATTATTTCTCAAATCACAACGTTATTTCGATCTTAGTTTTACTAACATATAACACACAACAAATGTTTTTTATTATAGTTTTTAATAAAGAAAAAATTAATTAATTATATTTCCCAGGGTTATTTAAGGTTCTTTGAACTTTAAGAAAGTCAGAAATGCATATGGGTTTGTACCATACTTTACATTAATTATTTGTTTATTTTTGAAATCTAGTTCATCAAGTTGGTTTTTAAACCGCCAGAGCGCAGACTACGTATCTTCACTGAAAACGAACACAGATAATGATGGCGGCCGGAACGTTACTAGCAAATCCACATTTTACTGTTTTTTGGTTAATTAAATAAAGTTTATTATGTTCACCTTGTTTTCTTATGAATTTAAAGAGATGGTGCTGTTTCTAGTGTTCTAGGTGTAATTTAGTTAATTATTAAAAGGAAGCGATCTCACCCAATGATTTTCAATGCTGACGTCTTGATTGAGATGTGGTTAGATGGATTTATTGGTTTTCATCGATTTTCTGGTGTGAATTATTGTAGTTCAAAGGATGTCTCTGATGTAGTGTATAGTGCTGACTCGTTTTCTTAATTTTGTAGTGGTTTATTCCGAATAATCGTCATAATTTTTTAAAATTTTATTGGACATTACATTTTTTCATCATCTCACCTTAAATACAATTTAACAATCAATCAATTTCTTGTTAGTTAGTTACTCATAGTAACCAAGAAGTTGATGGTTTTTTATTGGCTAACCTAGGTACCGTTTTAGGTAAATAGGCTAGTATATAATATTATTATTTCATTTCTTCTTTTTAAAAAAATACTCCTTTACAAATCTTAGTTATAATTAAATTTAATTTATATAAGATTTTTCTCCATGAATTTATTTAAGCTTGGCTACTGGTATTTTATAATTTAATGATTTTTTATTTTAGTTTATTTATGACTTATACTTTGGTCAATGTATTCTTACTCTACACTACTTTATTTTCCATTCCATCTCTCTAATATAGTATTAATTGGCCATTATTAGTTTGATATAACCCTGGATTCCTTTAAATCTAAACAAAAATAATTATAGTAAACAAAATATTAATTCTAGTTATATTGCCTTTGCGGCCTACACAATACAAAACTACAACAACTTGTCATTAGTGTTACAGTCTATTACTATAATACTGCTTCTTGCATCTTCATCACAAACTTGTAAGATGCCCTTTTTAAATGTCTGACACTTCCACATAACATACTATGTTTCACTTTGTACACTGCACTTTTATGATTACACTTAGTATTGTTTTCAATGGCTACAGTGTTTTATAGTACAAAGGTTCTTATAGTTTGATACATAATCCCCATTTCTGACTTTTAAAATGGGTAATTACTGATTTTATTATTATGGTTATATTAATCCTCCTTTATTTATTAGTGGTATTGGGCATGGGTTATGTAATATTACAACGTTGGTCCCAGTCTGTTTGGTTCTCGTCAACAACTTTCGAAAGATGCTGCTCTAGTGTCCTGTTGAATCTCTCAACCATCCTGTCCGACTGAGGATGCAGAGGCATTGTCCTGGTCTTTCGAATTCCGAGTAGACGGCATAATTCTTTACACACTCCTGATTCGAAATTTCTCACTTGATCCGTTTGGATTTCCATAGGGGCTCCATAACGGCAACAGAAGTTGTGAACTAACTGCTTTGCCACAGTGGTAACCTCCTGATTTGGAATTGCGTAGGCTTCCACCCACTTAGTAAAGTAGTCACCTACAACCATGATGTACCAGTTTCCATTGTCAGTAACTAGGAATGGTTCAGCAATGTCTATGGCAATTCTCTCGAAAGGTCATCCAACGTTATACTGTATCATTTTTCCCCTGCTTCTGGTTTGTAGGCCCTTGCTTGCAGCACATATTTCACACGTCCGAACCCATTCCTCTACGTCGTGGCGAAGATGAAGCCAATAGAATCGCTTCCGTATTTTGTCAAGGGTTTTGTTAATGCCAAGATGGTCTCCAGATGTTCCATCATGCATCTCCTTCAAAACAGACTGCACTTTACTTCGGGGAACTATCAACTGCATGACCACGTCTCGTCCATCTGCACTTTCCCAAGCCCTTTTCAGCAATCCGTTTTCTAAGGTGAGAGATTCCCATTGTGCCCAGTAGCCCTTCAGCACTTTGGAACCATGCCAGATATCTTGCCAATCTGCGCGGCGACCTTCCTCTTTTGCTGTCAAGATCGGTCCAATGTCTTCATCAGTCATCTGTTCTTGTCGACAGTCTTGTGTTGTCCAGCCGTCAGCCAGGAAATCTACAGTGATGGCTTGAACATGTTCGCTTGAGTTTTGTTCTTCCTTTCTGTGGCAATGTCGGCAGTCTTCCGGACACGGTATTCGTGATAAGCCATCTGCATTACCATGCAGGCGCCCCCGCCGATGTTGTACCTTGAAGTTGTACTCTTGCAGACATTCGAGCCACCTTGCCAACTGTCCTTCCGGATTTTTAAATCTCAAGAGCCATGCAAGTGCAGCATGGTCGGTACATAGTGAAAACTCTCTCCCATAGAGGTATTTATGGAAGTGCTACAAAGCTCAGACAATTGCCAACAACTCTCTTCTTGTAACACAATAATTTCTCTCTGGTTTAGAAAACATTTTGCTGTAATACGCTATTACTCGTTCTTCACCGTTCTGCACTTGAGACAAAACTGCTCCTAGACCAGTATTGCTTGCGTCTGTGTCTACGATGTACTTCCCTTAGGAAGCTGGAAAAGCAAGAATTGGCTGCGAACATAATGCAATCTTCAACGTTCTAAATGGTTGGTCACACTCTCTCGACCATTGGAAGTTTCGTTTATTTTCTGTTAGCTCATGTAGTGGTTTAGCAATAGTAGCGAAGCCTTTCACAAAACGTCGGTAATATGAGCATAACTCCAGGAAACTCCGAACTTCGTCTATATTCTTCGGGACTGGCCAGTCTCTTACGGTGTCTACTTTATTAGGATCCATGCTAACACCCGCTGCCGAAACCAGATGGCCCAAATACTGTACTTCCTTCTGGAATAGAGAACACTTCTTCGGGCTCAGCTTCAGTTGTGCACCGTGAATTCTAGTTAGAACTTCCTTAAGGTTTACCAAATGATCTTCAAAAGTCTTCCCGATCACTATGACATCGTCTAAGTAAACAAGGCAAGTTTTCCATGTCAGGCCTCGGAGTATCAGTTCCATCAATCTCTCAAATGTTGCCGGTGCATTACAGAGTCCAAATGGCATGACGTTAAATTGGAATAAGCCACTTGGGGTCGAGAAAGCGGTCTTTTCCTTGTCTTCTTGATGAAGACCCACTTGCCAATATCCACTCTTCAGGTCCAATGTGGAAAGCCACTGTGCTCCGGACGTGTCGAGTGTATGGATAGCAGTCTTTCTGTGTAACGTCATTTAACCTCCGGTAGTCTACGCAGAAACGCAATCCACCATCCTTCTTCACTACCAGCACTACAGGGGAAGACCAAGCACTTGATGAAGGTTCGATTACTCCCTCTGTCAACATGTCCTGTACTAACTGAGACATCTCCTCTTGTTTAGATAATGGAGGCCTTCGAGGAGGTTGGCATATCGGTGTTGTGTCCCCGGTATTGATGCGATGTTGCACAAGAGAGGTTCTTCCCAGTGACTGTCCCCGAACTGCAAAACAATCTTTGAATTCATGTAAAAACTGTCTGAGTTCTTTTACCTCACCACTTGAGAGGTCGTTAGAAGTTCTGTTCAATAATTCTTGCAGTTCCTCTGGTAATTTGGAAGTATCCGAAGAACTGGATCTTCGTTGCGTTATTCCGGCTACCCAAGCCACAGGAGTCAATTTGCCTAGGAGCATATTGCTTTGTAAAGTGACAGCTTGATTCAAAATATTCGCCACTCTAATAGGTACATTTCCGGTTTCGTCAGGTTTTACTAAACTTTTTGGCAATTAGTATGCCCGGTGTGCTGACTACCTGAGGTTCGAATATAGAGCACTGGTTGCCCCTAGTATCTACATTGGTTCTAACCATGATGATCTTGTCGGAGTTTGGCGGAACAGTTACGGCCACTTGGTTTATGACGTCTATCGATTTTTCTGCTGTCGTCATTATTGATAGCATTACCTCTTCGCCTCCGACTCTCAAGACATTGTTGTTGAAGTCGACTATAAATCCGTATGCGTTCATAACGTCCACACCAAGAATTGCTTCATCCACAATGTCTGCAACCAGTACTTGATGATTAAATTCAAGTTGACCGAGGTGTAGGTGTATCTCCACTTTTCCATACACTTTTACAGGCCGTCCAGTAGCTGTTCGCAAGCTGCAAGAGCACCAGATTTGCTTGAGATCTTTCACCACGTCGGGGCGCACAATAGAAACTGTTGCGCCTGTGTCAACTGTAATCGAGGTTGGCCTTTCTTGAACAAATCCGGTAACTACCAAGCTCCCGCTGTTTTTCTGAAGTGTAGAAATTGCGGGTCTCTAGGGGCTTCGTTCCTCCAGTTAGTCAGCACACGCCCCGTTGTACCGACTATTGCTCGTTTCCCTGCTGCTGAATTCTAACCCGACAATCTCGTTGTAGATGTCCAGGTTTCCCACATCGATAACACTTCGGTCTTCCATCCTTTCTTATTTTATTCTGTGGCGCCGACCGTCGAGTCTCTGTTCCTTGTGCTTCTTCCTCATTGTCTGTGCTGTCGCGATCTTTTAGCGTGCGCACTTTATGACTTGTCCAACCAGACGCTGATTTGGCTGGCGGCCTCAAATTGGAAAGCATGTACCAGGGCGTCCGCACTGTTCTGGTGTCTTGCCATTCGTAACACTTGCTGTAGTTCGTTATCTCGGACACCGGCAGTAAATGTCTGCATCGCAAAACGCGTTCAAAAATCTTCTGGTGCTTCAGGATAGGCCAGTCTAATTAGTCTGTCGATACTTGCTTCAAACTCTTGAGGACTCTCCCCGTAATGCTGTTGCCTTGCTCTCAACTGGGTGCAGTACACATCTCGCAAATGTTTATCACCATACCGTAATTCCAGAGCTTTTATCAACTCGGAATAGGTGTTCTGGCTGTCAGGTGGCACTTTCTGTAGTAGTTCTGCCGTGGGTCCTTTTAATGAGAGAACGAGTGAAACAGCCTTGTGTTTCTCTGTCCAATTATTTGTGCATGTAGCAGCTTCAAATTGGCAGAGGTACGTTGCCTAGTGACTGCTTCCATCAAAGGTTGGAGCTTTGACATGAACTGTCCCTACTGCAGGCAAAGTGACTTTCTCTATTAACTTATTTTCTGTGTCTTTTTCTGTCTTTATCACTGGTACAGTCTGTTCAGAAATTTGTTTTGGTTGAATCTTCATGCACTGTTCAACTTCAATTTTAATTTGTTCTCTTATATTTGCCATTGAGTTTTCTACTACTGATATTTTTGTTGACATAACTTCTTCCACAGTCAAGACAGATTTTTCTACTTTAGCTATTTTATTTGACATGGATTCTTCTACGTCAGATATTCTGGTAATCTGATTTGTTGAGCCACCTCGTAATTCATCTACGTCACCACGTAGGAGACCCAATTCTGTGGTAGTATGTTCTTGCATCTGCTTTTGTTCATGAATTAACGCTTTAATGTCACCTGCTACACGTTTACGTTTTTCTGCCTCCTGCTTACGTTCCTCTTTTTGTCTTTCTTCTGTTTCTAGCATTAGTGCTTTCTGACGTTCCTCAGCTTCTTCTCTTTCCTGCCTGCGTTTTTCATCCTGTTGTTTTTCTGCTTCTTCCGCTTTCTCATCCTCTCGTTTCTCTGCTTCTTCCTGTGTCTGCCGCAGCAGTGTCTGTAAAGTTTCCATCATCTGACTGGGATCCATGCTTACCGATTAATTACGAATCACGCTCGTCTTGTACAAAGTGTCCACTGTTTCCACTGTTACATTTTATCCCAGTTTGATACCACTGTTACGACGGTCTACTCGATCGTCATAGGTACAGTGGAAACAAACTAAGTACAACAACCAAGTCACTAATCACACCTTTAATTGTTACAATAAAACAGTTCGTAATTAACAACACAGTGTCTACAACAAATCAAATGAAAATTGTTCAACGCAATAAAATGTCCACTAATAATAAAACTCAATTGTATTACAATTATACCGTCCGAATACAAAACTAAAGCAGTACGAGTTTAAACTAAATATTAAAATCTAGAAATCTGTGCCTATTAATAAGCGGCAACTGAAACTTTACTTGTTTTTCAAAATTAAAATATTCAAATTTGTCCCACTTACCTTCATCACGAATTACCAGGGTGTCGTCTGATGTACTTAGGCAGAGAAAAACAACAGGTAATGCAATGACAAACACATATTTTGCAAACACAAATAAAATGGTATTTTATTTGTTTAGCATGACTTTTTTCTGTTTACTTTCTTTTACTTTACTTAATATTCATTTTCGATTCAAACTACTACTCTGCATCTCGATTATTTTTCTTAAAGAATTACAAAAACTTGGATTATTTTTTTTACATGACCAATACGCCACTAACTAGTTGCAACTGTAACTTAAAAAACTGACAAACTAATTAATTAAACTACTAAGCTGTAAAATGCCCCATAATTTAATTATAACCCATTTTTTATAAATTTGAAAATTAATTGATTAATTTAATTTTGAGTCGACTACTTAACCCACGTCCTTCTGACGACCACGTGCTGCATCTCGTATGTGTACGAATGTTTCGTTTATTTGTCACATTTCTCGATTTTGCTGTCCACTCCGCTA
This sequence comes from Magicicada septendecula, assembly GCA_034769895.1. Lineage (NCBI taxonomy): Eukaryota > Metazoa > Arthropoda > Insecta > Hemiptera > Cicadidae > Magicicada > Magicicada septendecula. The sequence goes on along the minus strand of CM068371.1, from coordinate 60,280,731 downwards.
ACTTCGTCTAAACTGTCGGATTTAACTGTTTCTCTTCAAACTTTCTGTTACACTTCGGAATATGTTAAAATACAAAATTTAAAGTTCGCCAACTGCGTAACTTGTCCCGGCCGGGAACGGGTGATTTCGTCGACTGGGTGACGCTACCAAGTGCGTTGGTCCAAACCATTTCCGTCAGCATGATCGGTGATTGGCCGAGACGCTCACGTGGCCAGTTAATTAGCCACGTTGCGTTACTTCCACTGATATACTTTGGTGTCGAGAGTATTGTAGAGGCCCACGGGCGCACACTTACAGCTGCATTCCAAACGTTACTGGTGGCAGGCTACAAAGTTTTTTTACACTTTTCCCCAACGGAAAATTCACGCATGTGCGCATAGGCTTACATTCCAACGCTGTTATTGTTTGTGCCAAGCACAGACTGATACGGAATTGCATACAGGGTGTCCAATCCAGCATGTCTGAGTGACGCAAAGGGTGTCCAAACAAATCAGTCCCAAATAATTTATAAATTGAATAAAATTATAGATCCTTCGAAATAACCCCGTTACAAAACGCAACACTTCACTAATAACTACTTGAACGTACACAGTACCTAATAACTCGAACCGCTCTGTAAATATATCACACTAATACTCTCGAACCGCACAGTCGAAAATTCGCCTCATACTAAACTGAACTTCGTTTGAGTACCGGTATTTATAGCTAGTCGAATATCTAGACGATTCCTAATTGTGTCGTAGCGTGCGTATGAACTACGTAATTAACCTTGACACAGTCCGCACAGCTGGCGGCATCGAGAACTTTCTCATAGATGCGGATACAAGCACGTACACCACACGCATACACTCTGGATCTCTCTGGAACGTTCGATAAACATGTAGATTGTTCTGTGACGTCGTAAAAATATTTATGCAAACGTCCTCTGTTCACGACGCCATTGTAACTATTATTTTTACTTATTTATTTATACTCTATTATTTACCTTGAAAAATTCAGCTTCGTCTATTTATGACGCCACCTTTATCGTTGCCAACTTCGACGAAATACTTACCCATACCCACAGTTCGTTTGGACGTATTCAGAGAACAAGTAATGGTTGTTTGAAATAAATAATTCGTTTATTTGTTTCCACTGAATTATGTTTTATTAATTACTTTCTTCAAATGTAAATTTTTAAATCATTTACCTTCCATCACAAAAGATTTTTCTTTCCCTTTATACATATTGGTAATTAACTGTAACCAACTCAACACTTATTTTCTTATATATATAAGTTTACTTCTTTCCAACAAAAACAGAACACGATATTCATTATATAAATTAACTTTATCCTTACAGCAAACCAGCGCTTCAGTCACACACACATATATACATCCCCATACCCTTCTGAGATCTCAAAATTTAATTGGAATACATGATTTTCTTAATTTTGTTTAACCCTTTTTTGAAATTTTCTGTTTTATCCCTCCCCAGTGTTACTTATCTTGACATTTTAGTCCAAAACAGTCCAGGCTCCACCCGTATTCTCATTCACTACGAACATTTCCTTTTTTACCATTTTTCACTGTCACTTCATTTTATATTAATAAAATAAAACTGCTTTCCTTCTAAAATGTTACATTTTAACTGCTTATTCGGGCGCCCGATGATTTGGTTCCGTGGGACTTTTTACGGCTGTACAGCACTGGGTATATTAAAACTGGGGCGAAAGCTGCCCACGTCCGTCGCCGTGAGATGTTGTATGACGACTGACTTTCTGCACAGACGATCACGTGGTCTAGTTTTATTGTTCTAATCGGGTTATGTAGCTAGATTTGACAGCGTTGTTAAATTAGCTCGACATTCCAAAGTGACGTAAACAAAGGTTTGTCCCTGACGTCATATGGCGCTTTGTCTAACATACAAAGTTCAAATGTCAGATGGCTAAAAATAACTGCTTCTCGCCGTAAACTAGTCAACCTTGACTCCAATTTGCGTACGTTGTTTTACCCCGATAATATTTTTCAAATACAAAAATATGTTAAAATTCACAATGGTTTGGGATGGTCATATCTGTACCATTACACAACTTGCTTAAGCGATCAAACAATTCTTGAGCTGACATTTTGTATTGACAATGCTCACGTCTAAATGTGTTCAAACCAATTACTGTATAACAATAAATAACTATACATCTTAGTCATGGCAAATTATTCGGTAATGTTTTCTGTATATGTTTACAATTGTTCCTGGTCTCTTACGGATAATTATCTATATTATTATCAATTCCTTGACAAACTCATATGGTAGGAAAATTTATTTTTAACATGCAGAGGTAATATGTTTTACAATGTTTATGAATTATAAGTGTTAAGGAAAATTTGATAACTTTCACGTAAAAAATTGTATGAGTTCTGTAGTTAATATGGTATTCACCTGAACAGAACTAACAGTATTAGTAAGGGAAAAATGGTATGGCTATGAATGACAAATAAATGAATCATGTCTGGCAAAGAAAGTCTTTCAGTGCATGCTGTTTGGCAAGAGATCCTGAAAGGCAAAGATGAAGGGATATCCGTTGGGCATCTGTTTTGGTGAATAAAGGATACTGGTATCCTAGAGGAGGTGTAGGAAGAGGAGGAGAAGGAGGCAGAAGAAGTTGTAGAATGCTATTAGTTCTTGTGCATACCAAAATCAGAATTATAATATTGACAGTCAGCAATTAAGAAAGTAAACCAATGTGTGATGTACATATGCAAAAACAACAAGGCAACATGGATCATAGCTCCTTGATATTACTAATACAGCTTGACCTACAATGACCACAAACCTGACTCACGTCATTATCTTTTATTTAATTCAATTATACATACTTTATTTCTATGCTGTTTTCATTAATAGGTAAAATTTTGTAACCTTATGCTAGACTTTACAAATCTAAAACTGTTGTGCAACTTACCCTCTGGTCACTTTTCTGCGCTGAATGTGGTATGATTATATCTTTCTCTAGTTGCGATGTCAGTACCTCACCGCGATTTCCAATACTGAACACTGTACTTTTCTGCTTCAATGATGTCTTGTGGAACAAACCACGTGATCCTGATTCTTCTATTCCCATCAAATCATCTTTACCAGCATTCTCCTCATACTGTTAACATACGCGTGATTTATATTAGACATAATTAGTGATAAAAAAGACACACACACACAGAAGTGCTCTTGTTAGGTATGTGCACAGGTCATATAGGACCCCGTGCTTTTGTGGTCCCCACAATTACTCAGTAAGATGAAAGAAATTCAAGGAAAATGAGAGATGAGGATGAGAAAGTGAGGGAGCAGTTTGCTTATTCTGAATTATTCTAATTTTGTCTGTTAAACTTTTTTTTAATCGGTTATATATTAACTCAAATATCAGCAGAAAAATACAATTATATGAAGATTCACTAAAAATTACAAGAAAGATATGTGGCGATTACAAGAAGTCCTCACACACTGGTCCAAGCAGCAGTGCAAAGCAGCGTGAAACAAGTGACTGTATATACTGTATATGTACATATATATATATTGTCACCAGACAAAAGGCTTGCCGCATGACAAATGGCGCCAATCGTACACTCTAGTCTTTTTGGTGGCTCTAAAAAGGACCATGTGGCAAGAAGGCTGATGTTGGTCGTGCCGCGCTGAGATATGTTCGGCGGCTGCGCTTGCTGTCCGTGGCGTACTGCAGTCCTCCTCTTCTTTCGGCATCGGTTGTAGAGTTGGTTGCGGCCCAGCGACTTCCATCGCTGGCGCGGAACGGGAGTGCGAAGACGCAAGAACGGCAGCGGTTCTATTCTTCGGCCGTTCCTTCCGGCTGACTCCACGTTGATGTCATCCGAGAGAGGAGATGAGATGAGGTGCGTCCGATGGCGTGGCGATGAAGAGTGTGCACAATTTTCTGCTGGCCCGGGTTTTATGCACTCACCGGGATTGCTGACTGACTCGCTCCGAACAAGTAGTTGGTCACATCTCGGCGGCTGCTGATCCCGGATTGGCTCGCCTCATATTCTTCAGGTGTCACGAGCCGTGTCGCTGGTACCGGAGAGCAGACGTAATGAAACGCTGTTGCCACAACTCCTCCAGGTCTTGAATGCTCTCCGGTAGCCAGCCTACTGCTCTTCTCCGGATCTTGTAGAGGTGTTTGTTGGGCGCCATGTTGATTGGCTGGTCGCTCGCTGGAGTGGCTGGATCTTGCATCAGCAAGATGAAAGCTGCCCCACGTTGGACGCCACTTGTACACTCTAGTCTTTTTGGTGGCACTAAAAAGGACCGTGTGGCAAGAAGGCTGATGTTGGTCGAGCCGCGCTGAGATGTTCGGCGGCTGCGCCCGCTGTTCGTGGCGTACTGCAGTCCTCCTTTTCTTTCGGCATCGGTTGTAGAGTTGGTTGCCGGCCCAGCGATGTCCATCGCTGGCGCGGAACGGGAGTGCGAAGACGCAAGAACGGTGGTGGTTCTATTCTTCGGCCGTTCCTTCCAGCTGACTCCGCGAGAGGAGAGAGGAAAGGAGATGAAGTGCATCTGATGGCATGGCGATGAAAAGTGCGCAAATTTTCTGCCAGCCCGGGTTTTATGCACTAATCGGGATCACTGATTGGCTCGCTCCGAACACGTAGTTGGTCTCGTCTCGGCGGCTGCTGATCCCGGACTGGCTCATCAGATGTCGCCTCGTATTCTTCAGGTGTCACACGCCGTGTCGCTGGTACCGGAGAACTGACGTAATGAATCGCTGTTGCAACAATATATTGTTACAATTGCCCGCGTGTGTCGTTCGGAATTCAAATATTTTTTAACATTTGTGTAGTTGTTAGTTTTATCGAACGTAAATTGTGTCGTTCGGAAGTGTCTGGTAGCCTGCGTGCCTTACCTGTCCCTTCTCGCACAGTTAGTAATTCTGGGTAGGCGCCAAATTGTTTTTCTTGAAAACAATTAAAAGTTTTTATTTGTATAGTATGGTGATTTGTTATCGAAAATTCGAATAGTTCGCCATCTGGCTTGTAACTGATTCTCGTGTGAGTGGGGGAACACGTGTTGCCAACTTGAATTAATGTTGGTTATGTCGACCCACTGCTAGTAAACAAAACATACATGATATTTTCTACAAATAAATACTGGACAGTTTGTTATCAGTACACACTTTTTTATTTGGCTTTTGCTTGTTAATTATCGTTAACGCTTCATAAAAATAATAACTGTTATAATAAAATTTTAGCCTCGGCAATATAATCTCTCGCTCTGCGGAGCGCTAGGTTGGCAGTGCAATGTTTACAATTGACTCTGGTTATTATTTTACAAAATAAATCTGCCAATTGGGTTCTTTTAAGTACGAAACAGAGGTTTACATAACAAGATAACAAAATTAGAACATATCATTAAAAGTTTGTGATCATTAAAATTATACAAGGTTTGCTATAAATTAAATATTGTGGCATTGAAGTGTGACAGTGTCGTTGTGTAACATAGGTTATCATGTGTTCACTCAATGTTTACAAAGTTATTTCTTTATTTTATTAATCCTTGAAAATATTCAGTGATAGTGAGAGTTTTATTTTATAGTTAGAATTTTTGAAAGAGAATTTGTTTTATAATATTCAAATAAATTCAGCAATACTCAACGTTAGTAGATATGATGGGTATTGTCAGTCGTCCATGTAAAGTAATGGGCCGATGTAGATTCTTCCTACTTCTGATCTTGGGCTCATAATTGGTTGTCATCTTCTTCAAGTTGAATTACAGATATTTTCCAGTCATCTGGATTAATTCCTAGCTGGTCCTTGGTGTAAATTAGTTATAATGGCCTCTCATCTGTTGTACTGCTACTCCTTCTCAAACTTGTGGGCAATTATACTGTTTTTCTATTGAAAATTTGGGCCCTTCACAGCGTGGCGTCTCTCCAGTTTAGCGTCACTACATCAAGTATTGTTCCTAACTGAAATTAGTCAATATTCGGTTGTTGTCATGGTTACTCAAGGTTTTTGATTGGCTGAAATTGGCTAAAGAGTATTGTTAGGGTATTTGAATTTTTATTTAAACTGGTTACTGATCTTCTAAATGTAATTAATCTTCAGTACTCCCTTTTTAGTAGTAAATATTATCACCACTGTTCATATTTTGGCTCAAGGATTAATTTGACATCCAATATTATAGTGTTCACTTAGGTATCAACATTTTGACAGTTTTGTGAATTTTATTTAATTATACTGTTTTCTCAATTTACATTATTATCATAATATTTCTGCCTTAACATGATTGTCTATTTGTATTTCATAGTTTATGTGGTTTAGTCTTCCTAATGTCAGTGTTTAATTCTATAAATTGAAGTTTTTTGTAGTTGACAGTTGGGAATTTGCATAGGCTTAAACAGCAATTGACTATTTTTCTTTAATTACTGATATTACATTTTACTCTCCTTGTAATGGGTCCTGATTGTTTGAATACAAGATTCTGTTCATTTTTTCAATGTTTAAGTCGGTTCTTGTAATTGTGTGTAATTTTATCGTTTCCCTATATTAATTTGTCTATTGTGATAACTCATTTTTAGTGTCATTGTTTTAGAATGTATGGCTTGTTTCTTGTTTACTGGTTTCTGTTGGTTTTAAAATCTTATTTCTTACAACATATAACATAACATCTAATGGTTTTAACAATTCCCATAGCTATAATTCTTATCATTTAAACATAATTATTGGAACATAAACCTTAGTCATTAAAACATAATTCTTATTCATTTAAACATAATTATTTGAAACATATTATCCACTCATACTTTTCATCTCCCCATACTCTTTGATGAATTATAATTATTACTTGTCATAAAAAATAAAGACATAAACATGAATTAATTATATTAATACAATGGTATATTGTTATGACTAACTCTAAATGACATTAAGCCATAACTGAATCTTCAACAACTGTTTACTATGTAATATTAATATCTTTTTTTATTATTATCAGTTTGTCATGAAAAATATTCTTTAATGTATCATTTTAAATTAATGATATTGGATTCTTATTTCTGTGAATAAAATCATATATTTTGGTGTATTAACACACTGATAGTCATTCGTTCTTGAATACATGAGTAACAATACTAATTAACAAATTATTACCTAACATTAAGATTTGCAAACTAAAATATGACAAGTAGTAAGTACTACTATTATCTAAAACCTACTTATTATCTAGTCTGTTACACTTTGTTTCATTTTGTTATTAATACACTTGTGTTCACTGGATAATTACTATTAAGTGCCACAGTCCTTTCTGTGATTAGCCATTATCAGCCTTCACTTATTTTTTACCACTCACTGATGGTTTTTGATCACTCTTAACTCTTTAGTGTTTTTTTTCACTGATTATTTGGTGTCTATCCCTATCAATAGGGTTCTATTTAATTTGGGGGTTTCACACTATCACTTTGCACTTTATATGTTTAATTTAAGTGTTACTAGTGGGTATTACCTAACTTTAAATTCTATTTCTCACTTCACTATGTTCACTATTTCTCTAACTCCCTACCTCTCACTTTACAAGGTTTAATTATAATATTAAAAAGTTCATGTCGTTTTATTGTATCACTAATATGTTAGTATTGTGCTAATGTGATTTGTTTTAGTTTACTCTATTTGTTTGGGGTTATTGTGCCCTTCTATATCTTAAGTACTTAATGATTAGTATCTCTAGCTTGTCTGTCCTTACAATTATTAATATTATATACAATTTTCATTAGTGATTCTATTTCTTTGGTTTAATACAAGTTTGGTGTTCCTTCTTAGTTCACTTTCTTTTGTCATACATTATACGTCACTTCCTTAGTGTTGTGGCTGATTATATCACTACACTTATATGTTAATTGTCTTTTAGTCACTATTCTTCTTATTTACACTTATGCTGGTGCGGTGGCTATTTCTAGTCCATTTGCAGTTGTCACTATTAGGTTATTCTTGGTCCTTTGGGGCTAGTTCTACTCTCTCACTTACCATCTATTGGGCTATTCGGGTTAAATCGTCTTATTTCTGTATTTACCATTTTGGTTTGTTTGTTTGTTACCACTTTATTAATATAAGTTACTGTTCTGACTACCTTGATATGTCTGATCGTTTTATTATTCTGATTCACCCATTCTTCTATTCTAATTCATCCCTTTTTATTCTAGTGTTAATTACTAAATAATTTATCTGGTCATGTCTTCTTCATTATGGTTAGGTGAAGATATGTACCATTACATATTGCCCTGCCACTAAAATTGATTATTTCAACAAATATCGTTCAGTTTTTTGATTGGAATTATCAAGCATGATTTCATTTTACTTTCTCAATCACTGGTTATTTTAGACCAATAGGTTCTTTTTATTTTTGATTGTCAATATTCTTCTTGATCTTCGTATCGTATTTTATTTTAATGTTCTTATCCCTTTGATATCTAATTCCCTAACATTTTTCCCTATCATTATATTGAATCGGATCGGAGGGGTACTTTTGACTCCATTGCTCCGCCGTAAAATACACATTTTTATTGCTGGACTTATCTACAGTCAATCATTATAAAATTATACAAGTAGTCTTAGTGCGACTATTAAATAAATAGCTTAGATGACAGTTGGTGTGAAAATTTAGCTGTCATTTCAGAATAATTCTTTTGGAACTTTCGGTAATAATTGCATAGACCGAGAAATGATTGGAGTTGTTTCTTATTTTTTGGTGTTGGAAACTTCTGTAGGCACTCCACCTTTTCTTGTGATGGTGTTATCCCATTTCCAGACAAGTTGAACCCTAAAAATTGCACTTCATCAGATAAAAATTTTGGATTTTTCCAGCTTGAGGGTTATATGGTTATTTGATAGTTTTTTCAGCACATATTCTACTCAGTGACAATGTTCGTCCCACATATCTGAAGTTATTAACAAGTCGTCTACATAGACTGTTGTGAACTGCAACGCATCTGGTCCAAGTATCTGGTCCATAATTTTTACAAATACTGCTACCGAATTCACCAATCCGAAGGGTAATCTTTTGAATTGGAAGTTCCGTCCTTCAAATATAAACGCCATGTACTTTCTGCTGGATGGGTGTAATTCAACCTGCCAACAGCCGCAGACAGTGTCCCATATACTGATGAATTTGGTTCCATAGAATTTTTTCAAGATCTCATCTATTTCTCCTGGGGATGTACGATCATTTATTATGTACTTATTGATCTCACGGGCGTCTAGACATATTCTCACCTTCCCGTGTTTCTTTGGAACTGCAAGGATAGGGCTGGTGTAGGGTGAGTAGCTTGGTTCTATTATGTCTTCAGCTATTAATCGATTGATTTCTGCTCTCACCGCCTCCTTTAATGAGAATGCGATCAGGTAAGATTTTTTTATCAAGTTGACAGGCTCTCGGAATTGAATCTCGCACTGATAATCTCTGACCTTTCCAGGTGTATTTGAAAATACGTGCTTGTAACGCTTATATACTTCGATCAGTTGTTCAGCTTGTTGAGCTATTAATTGAGCGCTCGTTTTCTCTCTCTGGAAAGTTCGGATTTCTTCGAGTTTTTCTTGCCATAGTTCTTCATTGTCGGTCTTGTCATAAATCCACATTATTTAGTACATGTTCTCCAGTATTTCTGTACTTCTGGATATAGTACATTGTTTCATGTGGCTGTATTTCTTCACTATTGGTCAGTTCAGCTATCCACTTTATGTCATTCTTCTTCAAAATAAGTTTGTATTTGCTCAGGTCAATTATGGCTGAGTATTGGCGCAGCATATCGCAACCAATTAGCATCCGGAATGGCAATCCACTGGCTACTAAAAACGTCATTGTCACGGTTTGTCCATTGCTTGTCAGTTCGAGTTGCACTTGTTTTCGGACGGTTCTGTTTTGTCATCCGGTCGCTCCTACAAGGATAATGTTGCTGATGGGTAGCGTAAGTATAATTGTCTTACTTGCTTCTTGAATTTTCTGAAGCTCAATACTGTCGATTAATGAGATATTTGATCCAGTGTCTATCATAATTTGTGCTGGTACTCCGTTGACTTGCGTTGAAATATAAGCAATCTCGTTATGTTTACTATCAGATTGGTTGTTACCTTCTTCGAGGAGTTCCTCTATAATATTCTTCAGATAATTATTGCGCACGATTGTAATTGTGCGTTCGCCGTTGGTTTGAGTAACGATGCGATTTAACCCAATAGACTGGTTCAGTGAGGGTACGAGTAGGTTTTTCACTGCCGCTCCTAGTTTAACGTCATCTCGGACTGATTATTACGATCGTCTTGCTGATTTGTTGGCGGACTTCCGCTCGTTGACGGTCGGGGTTCAGGCTGGTTGTGATCATCTTCGTACCGGTCACGCCTGTTATAACATCGCCAAATCCAGATCATATTTGATATCAATAAGTATGTAAAAAATGCTAAGAAATAATATATTTTAATAAATAAATAATAAAGAGAACGAAAATAGTAAATATAATTAAGAGTGAAGGAGGAAGAATAGTAAACCAAAGGTGATTATTAAATAAGAAATACAAACTAGACTGACAGACAAATGACATTGACCCAACCCCAGAGATTGGCCAGATAATAACCAAAATGAAGCGAAACAAGATGGAAGGGAAGGAGAAGAAAAATGAAATTAAAAATGGAACAAACCAACTATAAAGAAAATAAAGTGAACCAAGGTGATAAAACACAGACAAATAGTGTAGAATAGGGAAGGGGGAGATGATACCATCAAATATCATAAAGGAAACGAAACCGGTAAATAACCAATATAAAAAAGAAATATTAGTATTGTCTAAGTGACAAATGTAACTCATAATTAATAAAAACCGATTAAATAAAAATACACTAACCCACGAATTAGTAATATATGTAAGTAAGAAATCTAGAGAAAGACATGAACTTATTAGATATAAATAAAATTTGTAAAGATAGTGAGATAGTGAGAAATATAATGAGAGTAACTAAGTGACAAAGAAAAATAATAATAGGGTTTACCCACCAATAAACGTGTAAAATAAAAAGTGATAACAGTGAAAGTGATGTGTGAAAATGGATATTGTAAACAATAGTATGATTAAAAAGATAGTGATAGATAAGTAAACACTTAATAAATCAATGATGGACCAATGAAGGATTTAAGAGTGGGATTATAAAAATTATATAGTTAAGGGTAATTAGGAATAGTGTTTAGAGTAGAAATAGATAAAGTATACAATATTATTCAGGGGAGAAAGCCCAGGTAAAATAAACTGTTTGTGTTAACATGGAATGGAGAAAAGGAGTAGTAAAGATTTAAGTAATTAAATATATAATTGATAAATACCCTATGTTATAAGGAAAATTAAATTAAATAAGTTTACAAGAAGTGATGATGTTTATCACTCAAAGTAGTAGCAAAGAATTAAATTAATGTTAAAACCAACAGTAACTAATGACTTGTAAAGAATTGTTTGTTTCAATGTTATGAAGAGGATATGGCTGAAAGGAACTTACAGCCCATAGGCCTAATTGTTATATTTTAAGTATTAAGACATAGGAAATAATCTTGACATGCAATCAGAACAAAAACAAACTCAAGACACAACAACCACTAAACAAATCAATTATAACAACAGAACAAAACACTTTATAATGAAATGAAATATAATTAGAATAAATTAAATCAAAATAATCAATGGCTACTAAGGCCTAGGAAATGTATAACTGTCAATGACAAATAATTGCAAACTATATAAAAACAATCAGGAAATTAAGAAATTCAAGGCAAGTAAATAGCCGAGAATAATTTGTAAATCAGTTTAAACGAAAAATATTAGAATAAGAACTTAGTTTAAAGGAGAAATGTAAATACCAAATATTAACAGATGTGTACAAACATTGATATTTCATAAAACCATACATTATGTGATACCAAATTAATCTTTGAAAGGAAATAATAACAGTGGTGATAATATTTAATTTGTAGGGAAGAGGACAGAAGAATATAATCAATAAGAAGATATACAGCTATTTTGAATAAAAATTCAAAATTTGATAACAATAGGCTACTTCAGAATTAACCAATCGTGATTAAATGGTTACTATGACAACAGTCGTTTGGTTGCTAATTTACCGTTAGATTTCTTTACTCGATATATGATGGTTTTGTTGAATAGACGCTAGTTTTGGGATGATCAAAATTGTTAATTAAAACGTCAAAATACCAAATGAAATTACTAGTAAGTGAACCCCAAGAAAGAAGACGATGGCTGAAACCATATAACTAATGTCGAAGCCGAATTAAAAGAAAAAAGAAAGTAATATCCTGCCGATTAACTTGGAAAAGATGCCCGAAGTCCCGAACCAAAGAAAATTAAAGATGATTGCAGCCTAACTCCTTAATACCAGATCAAATGAGTTCGTCCTGTCTACTGAAGTGATAAGTACCTATTAAATTACCCAAATTTCTGAATAAACTCACGTTAATTATTTCTCACTAAAGGCCGTACTCTCACTAAATTGAACATAATTACTTTCAAAGATTAAAAAACTAAGTCACTGAAAATTTATAAACTGGCAAAGATAACCTGTTATTAATTACCGATAGCTTGTAACACTTTTACTACACTACAATAAACAAATTATACCTACACAGTATATTATTTAAGTTTAACTGATGTAAGGGTGTGTATTTTTATTGTTTTAAACATTAGTAAACCTTTTAACGCAATCTCAAGAACCCGTGACAAACGAACAATAATAATTTTGTGTATAATTTCCACAGACGCCATTACTGAAAGTCTGTTAATAAGTTCAGATATCGATTTGTCAAACCCTGTAGAGGTATCTCATATAACCGGAGCAATTGTATTACAAAAGGAAACATAATTTGTATTAAATGAATAATTAATCGTTAACCAAAAAATAAATAAGTATTGAGTGGTAACCACGGTGTTATAATTTCATTGGGAGGTAGATAATAATTTATGTACATTTTAGCAGACAAGAAGTGTTGACGACTAGCGACCGCACAGCCGACGCAACGAACTACTGGCCGATACAGATGGCCGAGACAGGCGGAAACATTTGAATTATTCAAACCGCCTGAGCAGCGCAGGCCATACACATTTAAAATTTTTTTAATTGTTTTAATAAAACAATTTGGTGCCACCGGGATTTTCACACCCCTAGTGAACAACAGGTAAGAACAACGAGACCTGGTTATTCGTACGTTCGCAACGGACGAAATCTGCGGAAGTTGCATTCATTTGAACGACGAATAGAGAAGACACGTTACACCCAGTACACACATACAAAATCTGATTCACATTTTACAGAATAAAACGGTAGCCGTACACACGACTACATTACAGAGTGGCTTCCATCGCGGGGCTTGAACAAGACGGACGTCATTTATCAACATTACAGATTGACGCATCCAACGTGTGGCAGAATAACACGACAGAGACCACACGAGATACATTACAAATTGACGAACCTTTCGTGGGGCGGTAAAAGAAGACGGACGTCATTTATCTACATTACAGATTGGCTACCACCCGGTGGGACTAGAAGAGAGGGAAATACGAAATTCTAGCGGCGATTGCGAAAGGTTACAATATGCACACCAGAGGATTGTCGAAAAAGTTGGCAAAGGAGAAAGAGATGGAAGAAAACAGAGGGGAAGAAGAGGAAGGAGCACCGATTGAAGAAGTGGAGACAACAATAACCACAATAGAACCAACACAAGAAGAAGAAATTGAACTACAGGCGGGTGACAAAGGAGAAGTTAGAGGAGACCCGAACATACTGAAATTAATGGAAATGATGAATAATATGATGAAAGAAACCAATCAAAATTTTAAGAAACAGGAGGAGAAATTCGACGGAATGAAGAAAGAAACCAGTGACAATTTGAAACAGATCAATGAGAAAATAGTGAGTACAAATGAAAGTACTAAGGAAGAATTGAGGAAAACAGTTAACCAAAATAATGAAACATTACAACAACGATTGATGGAAGAAATTCAGCTAAGAAACGAAGAATTGAAGGAAGAATTGAAGGAACAGCTGAAGGAGGACCACGAGAAAAATAAAGAAGAAATGAAGCTGCAGATGGCACACCAATTGATGGAGTACCGAGAAGAAACTAAACAGCAGATCACTGAAACAAATGAAAAATTAGAGGAGACGGAGAAACTGGAGAAAACCAATGAAACTGTTTCAGAAGTCCGTGAGGAGGTAATCAATAAAATCAACAACCTCGAAGGAGAAACCAGAAGGAGAATTGATGGATGTCACGAAGAAACAACCAAAAGGTGGGAACAAGTGAACCAGGACATGCATCAAGTCCGGGAAGAGAATCAGAAGGAGACAGCAGTGGTACGAACAGACCTGGGAGAAAGAATGGAAGGAGTGTACAGCAATTTAAATAAAATCGACCATAAAGTGGACGAAAATAAACAAAGAATTGAAGAGATGCATAGACGAGAAGAATTATTACAGGAAGAAGTGGACACCTGGCGTGACCGGTCATGTAACCATAACCAAATATTTAACAGTGACAATTGAGAAACAATAAATTTCCGCAACTATAAACGCAAACCGATGGAGTTTTTGAAAAGAGTGGAAGTATTGATAATAAAGAACCGTGAAACACGATGGACAGCTGTGAGGGGAATGTTAGATGACATGTTTAAGGAAACATATGACAACTGGTGGACCGCCACATGACCAGACATCCAGAGCATCCAAGAATTTAAAACCCAATTCAAAGCGAAATACTGGTCAGAGTCAACCCAGAACATGGTCCGTAACAATTTAAGTAACGGAAGGTACGAAAACCTAAATGGACAAACCCTAACCTCATACTTTCTAGGAAAAATCTGCATGGCCAGGAATTTGGAACCACGCATTCCGGAAGAGTGTTTAGTCATACAATTATCATACCACTATGATGATGCGATCCAGAAAGCCCGTATGTATAGTCAAGTCAAGACAATTCAGGACATGGCTAGTTTATTAGAGAGCCATGAACACGAATGGCAGTACCGTAAGAACAGATTCACGAGTTTCCGAAATAATAAACCAAATGAAGGGCCATCCCCACCAAACCAACAGGGTGACAATAAGCCACCACCGAACAGCACCAATAACTATCAAGGAAATCAACGTGGGAATAATGCGCCCAGGAACTATCACCCAAACAATAACAATAATGGTAATTTCAGAAACGATTACGGAGGGAATCAACAACGGAACAGTCCCAACAATTATTACCGTCCAGGAAACGGTAACAACAACTACAACAACCGAGGATACCGACCGCAAGTGAATTATGTGAGATGTCAAGCACGGCGTAGCCCAGTAAGAAACTATTCTCAGACAAATAACAACCGACGAACGTACTATAACCAGGTACCAAACACAAGAGTCCACACCTTCGAGGAAAACGTCAGGAATGATGGTGATAACACAAACCACCAACAGGAACCATCAACGAGCCAACCAATAAACACAAATGAAGTCAGAAACAATGAGGATAGCCCTCATTTAAACGAATAAGGTCGGTGAGAACTGTGAACAGCCCATCACTGGACCAATCAATTAAGAAATTTTATGACGATCAATAATGACTGAAAAAAAAACTTAAAGTAAAAAAACAACAGAAATACTTTAAATAAAGAAAAATAACGTGACAAACGAACAAGTTTGCCAATATCATAAAGAAAAAGATCTCAAATGAATTTCAAAATTCAAAAAAGTTATGTAAGGACAGCTTACACAAATATTTCTAGAATATTTTAGAACAATTAAAAATGGAGAGATAAAAGTTACAAGGAATCCATATAAAGTAAGAGCAACCAACTTACTACAACATTTACATAAAACATAATAATAGAGGAGTGAAGTTACAAAACATTCCTACAAAATAAGATTAAGTTACCATAATCTTTAGCCAAAAAATGAGGCATAAAAGGCAAAACATATTATAAAGGAATAAGCTAAAAAAAATTCCTAACTAGTAAGAAGAAGCACTAACTTACTATGATATTTAAAAAAAATTATGAAAAAAGGTATCAATCAAAATGATCAACTTCCACCACTATTTAGAAAAGATGGGAAGTAAAATTACACAAACCAATGATCAAAAAACGAAATAAATAAAATAAAACATTCTAAGAGTTATAATGTGAAATGAGATGAAACAAAAAGTAATTAAAAATGAATAAAAATGTGAATTGTATCAATAAAAAGCAATGCTTCAAGTATTATCAAGTAGTATCTATAAAGAAAGATGAAAAAATATAAGACTCGAACTGAGCAATAATGAAATATAAAAGTAAAAGATTCCCAACAAATATTATGATTATTATTATTATTTTGAGTCACGAGATGACTGTATTTAAGAGTCATTAATTGAGATTGTCTGTTGAATGAGTCCAGCAATCATTTAACTGAGCAGGGATGATGTTCACCTGATCTCAGGATAAGAGTAGATTTGAACGACGGAGTTAGGTAAACCAATAGAACCCATCCAAATCGATTGCAACTACAAGGTAGAGATAGTTAGGGAAAATAAGATTTATAGGGAATAATTTATAATAAAAAATCAATAAGCCAGTTCGCAATATGAGAAAATAATGAAGAAAAGACTAAGAAGAATGTAAATAAAAGATACAGAATCAATCATAAAAAATGAATGAGAAGTAAGAGAATTTGAAAAAAAAATGATACAATACAATTGATAATTTCATCAAACTTAGAATCACGTTTTATAAAATGATCAACTTTGGTGGAAGGGCATTATATAACATCGCCAAATCCAGATCATATTTGATATCAATAAGTATATAAAAAATTGTAGCGGGTCAAATTTTGGGTGTTTTTATTTTCAACAGTATGGGATAATTATATTTTTATTCATTTCATTTTCGGTCGGGAGCCTTATAAAATATGACGAAATAACTGTATTATTGTGCAACGTATAATAGTCAGTGTAACAGAACAGTGAAACAAAGCAATAAGGCGCAGTTGTTGTTGAGGAATGCGGCAGAGCATTTGCACCTCCACCAAAATTCTAAGAACTCTGTAAATGTGTGTCAACGCTCAAGCGCAACTACACCTGCACGCGCTCAAAGGACGCTCTAACAAAAAACTCAAGATGGCCAGAGCGTAAAAAATATTCGTCGTCTTCTCTAAGACCTCCCGGAAGTCGCATTAAACTCCGCCTACTGTTGGTGACATCAGCGGAACCAAGTCCAATATCGGCCTCTGGACACACACACATACCGGCTTTAATCCATATATAAAGTGGTTACTTCCCAACAAATGAGGCCGGAGCGACGAAAGCATAGGGGCAGTGAAACACTGATTCCCGGCAGAAAGTAAAAAGTACCTGTTACATTACAGCGCAGTCTAACAGTTGTATCCACCGGCGCCGGTACAATTAAAGTAGGCTCGCCAACCAAGTTTTACTTTATCAATAGAAGAGGTGTTAATTATGGCAATAATTTTTATGTGACCACGGTCGACCCAACCTGGAGTAGAGAAAACAGTTTTTTTTTTAAGAGGAACAATCAACTTTCGTTTAAACTATGAGTGTGCGTAGGAACCGCGTGGCGACGTCTACGTAAGGGTTGGGGGGGAGCTTAATATGAAATGTTAAAGGGTTTGTAAATTCAGTATATATGTGTGAATGGCAAAGCTGGGCTATCTTTTGTGTGTGTGTGTGCTTTATAATTGTGCTGGTTTCTGTTTGTGTCAGTGTTGAAAATTGTATTTCGTGTGATGTAAAAAGAAAATGATACCTAAGGTAAGCCATATTAATAAGTAAGTAAGATGCAAAAAGCAGGATAAAATCTTCATTTGTGTTTTTATTTTATGATTAAAGTTTTTGTTTTATTTTGATGGTTTGAGCAAAATTAAAATCGATTCTCTTCATAATCATGTGTTGTGCAAATTATTCACACAACCTTGAGAAATTGCGCCTGTATCCTCAAGTACGTATGACGCAACCTTGAAGCCCAGTGATGGTAAGTAAGTTTCTCAATGCTTGTTTTGTATTGTTATTATGTGGATCATTAATGAGCATGACAATGGCGCTACGAACGGGACGAATTTATTAATATAAATCCATACCTACAAATGAGATACAGGCGCAATTGAGAGGTTAAGTGAAAGACGTAAAGTTACGTAAAATAAATAAAAAATATTTGTTCAGACAGATAAGAAATAAATTACATATTTAAAAATATAATAATGGAAAATACAACAGAGTACGGAGTCGATTTGTCCGACTCGACTGTGATAAGTGAAACAGCTGAATTTGACGAATCAGCTGTGATGAGTAGTCTTGACATACATTCAACACCGAATGTAGGTCAAGGCGACAAAACTCTGAACACAAGTAATATAAATGAATCAAATAATACAGATGATTCGGGGATCCATACGACCCCAAAATCAAATAATGAAAATAAAAGTAATGACAAGGGAGTCAGCTTAACTGGCGATAAAATAGAAAGTCTAGTGACACCTGTTCAAAGTAAACAAGAGATAGATAAAGATGAGAAAGTCATGAACATGTTGCAACTGATTTTAGAGCAACAAAGTATTAAATTACTGAGTGATTCTGACGCTAAATTCAATATGCAAAATTCAATAATTAATAACAAGTTTGATGAGTTGAAAAATGAGATTCAAGAAATTAATAAGCGTTGTGAAAATACCAAAGTAGAATTTACCAATAGAGTTAACCAAGTAGAAACTAAATTAGATGATTCAATGCAAAAAGTAGATGTTAAATTTAATGAAATAGATAGTCAGATACATAGAGTTGAGAAGCAAATAAATGAGAATAACGAGTATTTAATAAGTTCAATGAATGAGCATAACAGTGACATAGAAATTAAAATTAATAAATGTAATATTGAAACTGATTGTAAGTTGAATAGTGTAGTAATGACAGTTGAAAAATTTAGTCAGAATATTGATGAACACCAAAGTAAGATAGAATCTGAAATATATAAAATTGAAAGTAATTATAAGACAGAAATACAAGCAGTAAATGAATCTATCGATGTAATATCAAAAAATAATGTACAGTCTGAATATAGTAATGACAAAAAATTATATTCTCTTGAACAAAATATTAGTAGTATGCGAGATGAATTAAGTTTAGTAAAAAATCAAAATGTAAACAATGTTACTGAGCGCATATTTATGACACGAGATACAAATAATGAAATAGAATTAGAAACTTTCAATTGTGACAATCGTAGAATACACCCAATGCAATTTTTAAATAGGGTTAGGGAGTTTAATCGGTTTAATAGTAGTAGCTGGGAGGTTAAGTTGCTGAAGATTATCAAATGTTTTAAAGGTAGTGCCGAGATATGGTCGGAAGTACACCATACCGAATGGGATAGTTTTGAGGATTTTGAGATAGCTTTTTGAAACAAATATTGGTCAGAAGAAGACCAAGAAATATTAAGAAGTAAAATAATGGGTAACGGGAATTTTGGTAGGATTAATAACCACCTAACCATATATGTGATGACCATATACAACGAAGCTAAATATCTAGAACCGCCGTTGCCTTTCCGATCATTTGTAAGACATATTAGCAAACACCTGCCCAGAGAAGTGCAAATTACGCTAATGACTAGAGAGATTACAAATGTAAGCGAGTTAGAAAACATGTTAGATGTATTACAGACTATAGGGGAACGCGACATAGGGCGACGTTCAACCACACCAGTAGTACCACACCATAATAATAATAATAATAATTTCCATCATAACAGGGGCACACAGAATTTTCATAGAGGAGCGCGGGGAGGAAGTTTCGATAATAGGGGCGAGAGTTGGAGGTGTAGAACATGTGAAACCGACAATTATGCTAATCGAACAAATTGTTTCAGATGTCATCGAAACAGGGAGTGCGCCAGGAACGAGCGAGCAAACCCACCACCCAATCAACAATCGAGAGGAGGAGAATTTCACAGAGGAGCGCCGAGAGGAGGAGGACAATATAACAGAGGGAGAGGGGGAAATCATCCAGCTGTGGCGGGTCCCTCCACGGAAAACTAGGTAGGACAATGGAGAAGCGGGCCGAACCATTGTCTACGGAAAACAGGAGGGTCCAAATAATCAACAGATACCATAATAACGTTATCAAGATGGACATGGTGAAGGAACTGTTAGAAGAAGAGGAGAACAAGGTGATGGAACGCAGAGCAGGATTAACTGAGGTGACGATCAACCTTGAAGGTAAGAAGTACAAAACTTTAATTGATACCGGTAGCGAGATCTCAGTAATTTCTGAAAATGTCATGGGTGAATTAAAAGAGTTAAACAAGAATATACCGTCATTACCAGTTGCAGGGGTTACAGTACTGGGGGTAACTGGGGTGAGAAGTAAAAGAATAACCAGACAAGTACAATTAAATCTTCTCATAAATGAAGTTGAATTTGAAAACACTTTCCTAGTAGTTAAGGGGTTGAGTCTAGATGTAATATTGGGAAATGATTTTTTGGAAAGAAACGGAGCAGTAATAGATTTCAATAAACAAATAGTGAAATTTGAGAAGGGGAATAAACCAGTCAGAATAGAGTTTAAGAAAGTAGTAATGGAAGCTAAAGTCACGGGAATAAAAATGTTACATAAACAGATAACTGATAGAGAGATAGAAACTAAAATAAATATATGTCTAGAGAGTGATGGTCTAGAAAATGAGGAGAGAGAGATGCATGAGCGTAATGAGAGTGTGTGGGCAAATAGAGCCGATAAATTTTTCAATGAAAATACAATTGTAGGAAATACTCAACAACAGGAGCTGTGGGCAGTTGTCGAGCAGTACAGAGCGGTGTTTGATGAATCACCAGGGAAAGCGAAGGACTACATCTGCGAGCTGAAAGTTCGGGACCACGCACCATACATGCAGAGAAGCTACCCAGTGCCGTTTTCGAAGAGGAGGGCTGTACAGGAGGAATTAGACCAGATGATGCAAGGAGGCATAATTGAACGCTCAGTATCACCTTATTCAAACCCTTTGGTGGTGGTGATAAAGAAGGATGGCAAGGTAAGGTTATGTTTAGATGCTAGGAAAATTAATCAAGTTATTATACCTGACAGGGAATCTCCAGAACCCATAAATGAGATTTTACAAAAGTTTAGCGGAGTCAAATACATGACGTCCTTAGACCTGACCGCTGGATACTGGCAGGTGCCATTAGCAACAGAGAGCAGGAAATACACAGCTTTTCTTTTTAACGGTAAGAATTACCAGTTTAAACGCTTACCTTTTGGATTAAACACCAGTGTTGCCAGTTTTATCAAATGTTTAGATAATATTTTACAACCTAAGGATTTAGATTTTTTAACTGTATATGTCGATGATATCTTGATAGCCTCTAGAACGTTCACTGAACATTTAGAACACATAGAATATGTATTAGATAAGCTACAAAGAGGGGGTTTAACAGTGAATTGGGACAAGTCTAAGTTTCTGCAGACAGAAATACACTTTTTAGGATTTATTATTACACAGGAGGGGATATTAGCCAACCCTGACAAGGTCGAAGCCATAATGCGATTCCCTGAACCTAAAAACATTAAGCAATTACAGAGTTTTTTAGGCCTATGCAATTTTTACAGGAAATTTCAGGAGAACTACGCACAAACTACATCCAAACTGAGTGTTGTCCTGCAGAAGAATAAACAGTGGAGATGGGGCGATACGGAACGAGCTGCGTTTAATGAAATTAAGAGGAAGTTTAGTCACATGATCATGATGAATCATCCCGATTTTAATAAGACCTTTTATTTACAGACCGACGCCAGCAATGTAGCGCTAGGTGCCGAGTTATACCAGGAGAGCTGCGACAAGGAACACCTAACGATCGCCTTCGCCAGTAGATCACTGTTATTGGCGGAAAAGAATTACACGACAACTGAGAAGGAACTACTAAGTATTGTGTTCGCCGTGGGTAAATTCCGCACGTACATCCTAGGGAATACCACGATCATCCGGACGGACCACAAGGCACTGTCATTTCTGAATTCATGTAAGCTAACACACAGCCGATTAACCAGGTGGGTATTAGCCTTACAAGAATATAACTTTTCATGGGAGTACATAAAGGGGTCAGATAATAAGGTACCAGATACACTTTCTAGAATAGATGTTATAGACAATAAAACTGGTAGGGACCTTAAAGAAATAGAAATTTTCAGACTAACTAGGGAAGATAGAATTTTTGGTGAGGAATTAAGTGACATTAAAAACTTGCAAAGATCTGATAGCAAACTGGGTAAAATAATTGTTAGTTTAGAAACAGATGTAGAGGGATCTGAATACAATGAGCGATTTCAAATATATCAAGATATTTTGTTTAAAAAGGTAGATGGTGGGGAGCGTGATTGGAGGTTAATTATACCTGATGGGTTAATACATAAAATTGTTTGGGATTGTCATATAAGGTACGGTCATTTTGGTGCGAGAAAGTGTGCTAATGTTTTGAAAGAGTCATGTATATTTAAGAATATGGAGAGGAGAGTGAGAAAAGTGTTGAGAGTGTGTGATTTATGTCAAAAATCGAAAGTAGTGAATTATAGAGTGGAAGGAGAGATGAATTATATAAAAGTAGATAAACCTTTCGATCTAGTTGTGGTTGATTTATATGGACCATTACCCAGAGGTAGAGGGGGTGTGTTATATGTATTTGTAGTTTTAGACACTTTTTCAAAATTTGTAAAGTTATATAGTATTAAGAGAGCAACTAGTAAGGTGCTTAGCGAGAAGATAGTCAAAGATTATATGCTTAATGTGGGAAAGCCGAAAATTATATTATCTGATCATGGTCCACAGTTTATAAGCGGCAAGTGGCGGCAGACGCTTGGATGGGAAGGCATCATACCCAAGCATACGGCAGTGTACCATCCTCAGTCGAATCAAGCAGAACGGGTGATGAGAGAGATTGGGAGGATATTCCGGGCGTACTGTCACGCCAAACACACAGAATGGCCATCCTACGTGAAGAAAGTAGAGGAGTGGCTGAATTGTACCACCCATGAGTCCACGGGATTTACGCCGCATGAGTTGATCAGGGGAACAAGGCCGCCCAGGATATTAGAACAACTTTTCACATACCCACCTGAAGGTCAAATTTCGGACAGAAACATGAAAATTAGATTGGCGAACGAGAATTTACTTACTAGAGGAGAGAGACGAAAACAGAAACATGATGCTAAGGGTAAATGGACCAAATATGAGGTAGGTCAGTTAGTGTTAGTAAAAAGACATGATTTGTCCAGTGCTCAAGATAGGGAAATAAAGAAGTTTTTCTTGTTATATGAAGGACCTTATGAAATTGTTGAAATAAAAATGCAGAATGCGTATGTGCTGAGGAACCCAGCGACACAGGAAATAGTAGGTACTCAAAATGCGACGAATTTAAAGTTATATAGGTCACTTTAATTGTTATGTTTATAAAGAAGTTTTTCAAACATTATTGTATGTTTTCAGAAGGGATCCTCCCCCATTTTCGGGCGGCCACGATCTTACCAGTCCTGGCCGTGGAATTCGGAAATCGGAGGCGGGCCATGGTTGTCAGGATCTTCCTTCGGGCAGTGAAAACAACTGTGGTCCGACTTCACCAAAATTGGTATCAATTAGAAATTTAACTACATTATTGAACGGGGAGGAGGACCCCTAAGGTATGTGGAGATAAATTTTATACACTCAAGATGCATAAATAAGCACACCACCACATACCAACATTGCCTAAGGGAGAGTATGAAGACAAAACTAAAGTGAGGCAATGTTTCAAGTATTATTTCACCACTGTCATTTGCAAAATAAAAATTTAGCAAATGATAGAAGTTCCAGTATATTAAGAAAATGGATTCTGTGGAGATGGGTTTGGGGCCGGACAGACGGCATGCATGGATGAATGAGAGGGAGAGTAGATTTGTATAAATTGTAATTAAGGTAGTTGAAAAAAGGGTAATGTGAGTTAATGGTAGATTAGGGGAACGTGAATTCACGTATGGTGTCTGTCCGTCCCCGGCTCCATCTCGGCAAAACCCCATTTTCGGGCGATCACAGATTCAACATATAGAAAAAAAAAAAAAAAAGATATAAATTTTTTGGAAATGTATAATTTTAAATTTAAATAAATTTTAGCATTAAGTGACCCAATATAATTGTCGAGTTTTAGTATCAGTGAGTATGGGAACGTTTTGAAACGAGGTGTAGCAAAATAAAAACTTGTTGTCAATACAAGAAGTGGGGATGATTTTGGGGGGTAGTTTGGTGCTCAATGAAGTGATAATAACAATGGAGTGTTGAACGGCATTTGTAGAAAGATTAATTTCATTTATTAAGTAATTAGTTAGTTATTAAGTGGCTATTGTGGGGGTTGCCTGTGCTCTCACAAGTAGCGAAAAGGGTTGGGGGTAGCAGTGAGTGTTACCTCCATCGGAGGCCAAACTGGCGATAAATGTGCGGCACACCTTATACGTGTAAATAAAAAATTTTTTACACACCATATTAAATGACCGTGTTGCACATAATAATATTGATGTGGAACAGGCAGTGAAATAAAATTTTAGATTTCCTCGACTTTTCGGGCGGTTACTGTCTTACCAGCACTAACCGTGGTTTTGGCTAGCGGCCAGCTATGGTCATACCAAGTCCCTTGACCATAGCTGACTTGAAATTGGTATAAATTTGAAATTCAATGGGGGGACATTAGAGGAAATCTCCGGAACTATGGAACAGCGGCTGCCACTCTGTTCGAGGAGGAACAGCAAGACCGGTGGCAGATCCGTTTTTAAGGGTGTATGATTTTATAACAAGAACATGATGATGTTCACTAACTTTAAAACTTAACAGCGGAAGCAGAGACACGGAGAGGTAAAAAACCTGCTCCAAAATATACAGTCTCTGTGGAAGCGAAAAGGCGAGACAGTCTTACATAATCTGAAATAGTGTGTGTGGCTGGGAGGTGACGTAAAGGAGTCACGAATTTAAAATTTTATGACGTAAAAGTTTTGCTTATTCAAGGTTTAATCCAATCAAAAATGCTTGTGCTCTGTCCACATAATTATATGCTCAGACTCGTAAATTAAGGTGTTCATGCTATAATTTTAAGTGTATTATTTTATTGTTGTCTATTAGATAAGAATATGTAATTTTATTATGTGTGTATGTGTTTAAGCCAATAAGTAAATCGTCTGGCAGGTTAACATAAGCATCAGAATCAGAGAAATGGGAAACAATGAGGTGAGAAGGGAGAATGAATAAAAAGAAATATGTATATTCCATGTAATTTGTTCAATTTTGAGATGTGTTTTTATTATGTTAGGATATCAGCTGATCAGCAATAACGTCACTGGTATATTGGTTTGTAAATGTTACAAGTAATTAATGTTTAGTGTACTACAGATATTTTGAAGTAAAGATAAAAAGAATATGAGAAATAAAATAACAATAATTTATGCCAATTAATAAAAGATAATTGATGGGTGATAAATGTTTTGTGGGACATGTAGACCTGTCTGAATTGAATTAAAAGTTGAATGTGAAATGATAGAGATGAGTATGATGTAATGTTGTTTTTGAGTTGATGTAATGTAATAGAATTTTGAGAAGTATTGAGGGTGACACGGTAGTTGTGGAGAATTTATGTAGAGTTTGGAATGATATATATTTATGTTTATAATTAATGAGGTTATTTTGTGTATTTGTAGTAATGTAATGAGATTGAGAATTTTGGGGATGGCAATTTTGTATTAGAGGGTAGTGTAATGTAGGAGTCCGCAACAAGGGTTGGGACGGGATAGGAATAGATTTTAGTGGGGAAGGGGCCGCCTTAGGTAAAATCCAGGGGCCAAATAAGGGAATTGAGTTTTTTGGGTAGGGGAAACACGTATCCTATATACAAAGGGTTAGAGAGTATTTTATAATGGGAGAAGGCGGCAAATTGTGTTAAATGATAAGTTAGGGTTTAGAGTGTTCTGATTAGTAGAGATTTTGGTAGAGATGGGTGTCATAGGAGTTGAAGTGATTGATGTTAGAGTCAGAGGGAGAAAGTTTATATATGTATAGAGATCTAATACAGTTAATGAGAATAAATAATTTACATCACCCACAGTAGATCAAAGTAAGATTGTTGAAAAGAAAGGGAGATTCATGATAAAGAATATACAATTGTTTAATTTTTTCAACCAGTGACAGAATTTTGATAGAAGTGAAAATAATGTAAAGTCAATAAGTGTTTATTTTAAATAATTTAAATGCCAATTTGATTATTGTAATAATATTTTGTTCATTTTAAAGATATTTTGTTAGTATGTTTGTATTTCAAAGTTAGGATATTACAGATGGTCAATGTGTTTTCAGAAATCATATATAACATATGTAGGTCAAGGATTTTGGACTTGACCTAGTTACGATCAGCTGATGAGTTCATACACCTACTAAGCTTGTATAGTAGGAAGTCAATTTTAATTTGTTTGTTTAATTAAGTCAAACCAATATTTGAATAATCTTAATAAATGTTATTGAATAAATAAATTTAATAAAATTTTTTTAATGAATAAATTTAAATTTTTTTTGAATTTTAAAATTTTGGAAAATTTTAAATTTTTTTGAAAAAAAAAAAAAAATTCGCCTGCCAGCGAGTGAATATTTTGAGTAATGATTCTTTTATTGTGTATGTATTAACGATGTTTCTTTTATTGTATTGCATTATATTGGTAGACTATAAGTGATTCTCCTATTAGAATAAGGATGTGTTTATATTCGTAGAAATGTCTAGGTTAAGTCATGTTAAAGAAAAAAAAAAAAAGAGAAAAAGAGGAAGAGAATTTTTTGATAAACGATTATTTTTTGAATTTTGATTTTTCTAAATTTTTGATAAATTTTAAAAGCAATTTTTCTACTTTTAATGTGTTATACTAACATGTAATGTTAGTGTGTGTGAGCCCAGTATTTGCTAAAGGCAGCCCAGCTTGCACAAAAGGGGAACCCTATCGGCGGAGGAGCTGGAATAATTTTAGCCAGGGATTGAGGATTTTCGGGGGTAGTATGTTAAAAGGCGAGGTGCGTTGTGGTGCGAGTCTGATCGATTTCTCGGTGTTGGGATCTCTTACGGAGAAGTCCAGTGATCTCGTTCAGATGAGTCCATGGTCGCTGAGCCAGGGGGGTCGTGTACCCATGAGAGTAAGAACCAGGGGGTTGTTGGCACCAGTTCCTCACCATTCCTCTTCAGGGTTATCGATGAATTTCTTCTGTTATGAACAGCAGAATTCTCATCGAGGGGGTATTGTAGCGGGTCAAATTTTGGGTGTTTTTATTTTCAACAGTATGGGATAATTATATTTTTATTCATTTCATTTTCGGTCGGGAGCCTTATAAAATATGACGAAATAACTGTATTATTGTGCAACGTATAATAGTCAGTGTAACAGAACAGTGAAACAAAGCAATAAGGCGCAGTTGTTGTTGAGGAATGCGGCAGAGCATTTGCACCTCCACCAAAATTCTAAGAACTCTGTAAATGTGTGTCAACGCTCAAGCGCAACTACACCTGCACGCGCTCAAAGGACGCTCTAACAAAAAACTCAAGATGGCCAGAGCGTAAAAAATATTCGTCGTCTTCTCTAAGACCTCCCGGAAGTCGCATTAAACTCCGCCTACTGTTGGTGACATCAGCGGAACCAAGTCCAATATCGGCCTC
This sequence comes from Magicicada septendecula, assembly GCA_034769895.1. NCBI lineage: Eukaryota > Metazoa > Arthropoda > Insecta > Hemiptera > Cicadidae > Magicicada > Magicicada septendecula. Next base: position 60,252,988 of record CM068371.1, on the reverse strand, counting down.
TGGACACACACACATACCGGCTTTAATCCATATATAAAGTGGTTACTTCCCAACAAATGAGGCCGGAGCGATGAAAGCATAGGGGCAGTGAAACACTGATTCCCGGCAGAAAGTAAAAAGTACCTGTTACATTACAGCGCAGTCTAACAGTTGTATCCACCGGCGCCGGTACAATTAAAGTAGGCTCGCCAACCAAGTTTTACTTTATCAATAGAAGAGGTGTTAATTATGGCAATAATTTTTATGTGACCGCGGTCGACCCAACCTGGAGTAGAGAAAACAGTTTTTTTTTTAAGAGGAACAATCAACTTTCGTTTAAACTATGAGTGTGCGTAGGAACCGCGTGGCGACGTCTACGTAAGGGTTGGGGGGGAGCTTAATATGAAATGTTAAAGGGTTTGTAAATTCAGTATATATGTGTGAATGGCAAAGCTGGGCTATCTTTTGTGTGTGTGTGTGCTTTATAATTGTGCTGGTTTCTGTTTGTGTCAGTGTTGAAAATTGTATTTCGTGTGATGTAAAAAGAAAATGATACCTAAGGTAAGCCATATTAATAAGTAAGTAAGATGCAAAAAGCAGGATAAAATCTTCATTTGTGTTTTTATTTTATGATTAAAGTTTTTGTTTTATTTTGATGGTTTGAGCAAAATTAAAATCGATTCTCTTCATAATCATGTGTTGTGCAAATTATTCACACAACCTTGAGAAATTGCGCCTGTATCCTCAAGTACGTATGACGCAACCTTGAAGCCCAGTGATGGTAAGTAAGTTTCTCAATGCTTGTTTTGTATTGTTATTATGTGGATCATTAATGAGCATGACAAAATGCTAAGAAATAATATATTTTAATAAATAAATAATAAAGAGAATGAAAATAGTAAATATAATTAAGAGTGAAGGAGGAAGAATAGTAAACCAAAGGTGATTATTAAATAAGAAATACAAACTAGACCGACAGCCAAAGGACATTGACCCAACCCCATGTACTATTTGATATTTATTGATATTAATGAAACCTAAGGGATTTTACTTTTATTATATTTAATCGTTCACTTTCCAAATAATTTCTTCGGGCGCCATCTTGTATTGCCAACTACCAGAAATATATTTACCAAGGTTCGAATCAGCGAACCAGGAGAACAGAATATGGTTGTTGAAATAACAACAATCATTTATATTCGTTAATAATTAAATTTTATTAAGGCCTTGTTTTTTTTCATATTTCTTCTACTCAACCCCTTGCAACCCAAATAATTCTTAAGATTACTACAAAATAAAATCGTACAGACAAAACTTGTTAGAGAATAATAATTATTTCTACCTAGAATCTCTTATATACTAATTTACTTGCAATAACAAGTTATTAAAATACATTTTAAGGGAACACAAACCAGCCTTCTTTGTTTAAATATATTCTCACATACACACGCAACACACACACAAAGTTACTTTAGAGATCTCATTTTATTTCCTTCTATTAAAATATTGAATGTTCGAATTTTCATTTAAAGTGGTGTTTTATCCTGGTTACTTATCTGTTCATTGAGTCCTGAAGATGTTACCCGCACAACATAACTAGCGGTTTTCACTGATTCTATTGAGTTTATATTACTGATTTCACATTTTGATGTAACTGTAATAACGGTATTAACCGTGAAGTGTTTAATTATACATTGTTCACATTTTATAGGTTGCGGGCGATTAAAACTTCGCCTAAAACCGACGAGCCGGCGGACGCACAAAACAGCTCGCGTCCGTCACTTATAGATGTTGTTTTCCGACTGCCTTTGTTCTGTGTATGCAACGAATACTGCTAGCGTTGCTACACCCACACTCCTCGTTATGTAAGGCACTGACGTAACATCGCCTGATGCTCAGTTACATAATTTGTTTACAGTTTTGTGTGTCATTGGTTGACCTTGGCACAATTCCAGCTTGTTGATTCTGTCGCTTCAATAATTTTCACGTATATAATGTCCCAAGCAGTGCTACCACCGCCGCTACCACTGAATATACCTTTGTTTACATTTTGTCCCAATCATAGTAAAAAAAAAATGTTATTTGTTTTATTAAAAAATACAAACTTCTTTATTACCCCAAAATTAGGCCAAAAATGCCCCGTTACAATACCCCCTCAATGAGATATTTTATGCCGAAGCATAAAAAATCTCATTGACACTCACATACTTGCTAAAGGGATCACCCAGGATATGTCGCCACAACCCCCTGTATGGTTTACAAAAAATATAATTAACTCACCCTTGGTCCGGTGACTGTGACCGCACCTGAATGACAATACTGGACTTCTCTATCGAGATCCCAACACCGTAGAGTCAGACAGATACTTAACGCCCCTGCTCTGACGCGCTGGCCAGCTCAGGTCCGCCGCCACAGCATCACCAAACACTGAAACAACCAATCAAATATCAACTAGTGGCCTTATACAACACCATATCCCCAACTGATCTGTTTCCCCCTAGCGATGCTGGTTTGCGCTAAGAAGCACTGGTTTTGTTTTTTACTTACTTCTAACATATATCAGAATACCTAACAACAACATGATACCCATTTTAAAATTCCATAATCTCATTCTATCTACTTTCTCTTGTTAACTTTTATCCCAAAATTCAAAATTATTGCCCTGATTCCCATCAGAATTTAAATAAACATTTCCCATTACCATATTACACTTCTCTTATCCCCAATTTGCATCAAACAATTTTTTTTAAATTCATAAAATTCTCTTATACTAACAAACACAATATAACATAAGAAAACATAGTACATTCATAATCCACATTATTATTATTATCTTAAAATAAACAATTTGTATTTAAAATGTTACACACTTAACATCATTAAATTTGCATATAAAATCATAAAATTACCTTTTAATCTCAATTGACTTTTATTAATTCTCTTTCAAAAAAAAATTATATATATATATTTTTTTTTCATGACATTGCAATTATTATTCCATTTCATTCATTTGGGTGATTCTCAGTTATTCATCATAATTCACTGTATCAACTTGGCATTTACTCATAATCTTACCCCTTTTATTACTCTAATGCTCCCTTACAAAATCTTTAACTAGTATGACACCCCTCTCTACCAAAAAATCTACTAACCCTTCTCTACCTCTACCTACTTACTACTTTAACCCAATTCGCCACCTTCCCTCTATATATAAAAAAAAATACTCTCTAACCCTTTGTACTTAGGATAAGTGTTTCCCCCCCCAAAAGCTCAATTTCCCTTATATGGCCCCTGGATTCTACCTAAGGCGGCCCCTCCTCACTAACAACGATCCCAAACCCGTCCCAACTTATCATTTTGTTGCGGACTCCCACATTACACTACCCCTTACTACAAAATTGCCATTCCCAAAATCTCAATCTTATTACCCCACTTCAACCACAACAAAATAACATCATAATTTATAAACCTCAATATATCAATCAAAACTCTACATATATTCTCCATTACTACTGTGTCTCCACTTATACTCAAATTCTCTATTACATGTATTTCATCTCTTGTTCTCTTTAATACCCCAATATATTCAACTTGGACTGACTCAAACGTTTTACTCAAACAATTACTATCACCCAACTTCTATCTTTTGCAACCCATTAAAATTTCTACCTATCACACATTTATTTCATTCTTATTTAAAATCTATAAACACATTGAAAACATATTATTATATTTTTATAATCCTTATTCCTAACATACTACATGCAATTAACACAATAAGACATAATAAACACAATATAGGAAGTATGTAGTGCATCTATTTTTCAAATCAAAAACAAAATTATTTAGTAGCGAGTCATCATTATCAAAATACAACAAATTTCTAATTCGTTACCCCCCTGGATAACCTCCCTGCCACACACATCTTGTATAACACATATAATAATAAACAAATAGACCTTAACCTTGATTATTAGCATACATTAAACAAACAATTCTCTTTTATATAATTTGTATAAAAACTTATAAACATTCTTACTTAAAATTTTTCATTAACTCTTTTATATATCATCATTCCATTATTTATCCTGTGCTGCAATTAGATTTTCAAAATTTCCAAATTTATTATTAATCTATTTATTTTAACAATTATGTTATTCCACAAAATAAACCATTTAACATTTATTTATTTATTCATTAATTGTTATTAAATTGAAATCTCATAAAAGAATTTAAATACATCAGAAAATTCAATTATATAACCTTTTAAATCAATCACAATATTTTAAACATCTCCAATTATTTACTTCAATTGTTTTTTACAACACAACATATTTCCATTATTATCAAAATTTTACAAATAATTAACTATTGTCTTCATAATTATTTTTATTATTTATTTAGACTGCAAAATATTAATAATATTATTATTATTATCACAACATTTTCTACTACATATACACAGTGTTTATCTAACATTTCATAATACACACAATTGAATTCACTACATTATTTACAAATTATTCGTCATTAACTGTTCAATTGTTTCACACTTCATATGTCCAAATCTGCAAGGTCATTACCATAAATTGCAATATTTAAATTGTCCATTCACTGATTTTTATTTCAACCTCCATCATCGTATATATATCGAATATATTTATAACATACATCATTGTTATCCACACACAATTTGTTATCATTATCATTATTATAATAATCCATTAACTTTATTTCATTCATTATGCCATTATAATTTATAGGGTTATTCCCCATTAATATTTCATAAGCCTTGTCAACATAAGGTATTATTGTCCAGTCTCCATCAGTATTATTGGTCAACGTCAGGTAAGTTATTTTATCATTTTTATATTCCTCTACTATTACATCAGGTAAGTGTTTATTGTTTATAAAGATATTATCAAAATAATCCTCTATCTCTCTTTCAACAGGTAAGTATTTTATATGGTTTATCTTCACCCCTTCTAATCTTTTTCTCAACTCATCATAATTTCTTTTTAACTTATATAATTCTATCTCTCTCTCAATACACAACTCTCTCTCTTCATAACACCACATCACACTCTCACAATTATTACGGACAGAGGGTACAACATTATACAACATCAATATACACTTCAATTCATCTACCAATAAGGGTCTCTTGCCCTTCAAAAACAACATTTGTGAACACTCTGGTTCAGAAAAAATAATGGGAAAATTTACCCTCTGCCCCACATACTCATCTACTCTCTCTTTCCACTTTCTCTCTGACTCATAAATACACATTAACATTTCATAATCACATTCTACACATTCATCATTCATAGTACACAGAACATGTTTCAGGAGATCTTGTTCTCCCATCTTCAGCCTTCGCCATCTTGTTTCTGGTGAAGTATATAAATAAGTATTATGTTCCTAAAGGAAAAAAGTATATCTTGAGGTAAATTTAGTCATAAATATTATAGTATTATATACATCAAGAAACGGACTGTAGCAGAAAGTGATTGAAATAATATAACCATACAAGGTAAATAAGCCTACAGTGAAAAAACAAAAAGTGAGGTTATAAAACAAAGCAAAAACAAAAGTGTATAGTGAGAAAAAAAAATAGTGAAGTGAATATCAAATAAGTGAAATCAACTACCAAATAACGGATAACAAATTATCTCTCACATAAATATACATTAACATGTACACAAACAACATAACCACAATTCCATATAACCACATTACCAAATTGTTAAACAAATTTCAAACACGAAAAAAACAACTAATGAACACAAACATAAACATATACTTCAATAGACAATGCCAAAAACATAAATTAACACCTAAATACATCAACATAAACACAAACAACAAAAATATGACTGCACAAAAAACTATAAAACAAGCACAAAGGCTATGGATACAAAACGAAATTAATCAATTATACAGTAAGAAAAATAGCATAACACAAGACATGTACAAACTACACTTAGAGCTAACAAGTTTATTACATCCAATCACTTGGAATAATAAATACAATAACATAGAAAATAAAATAAGATTTGAAAAAACAAAAAGACTTATACAATCAACAAAAAACTTAACACATTAAAACAACAAAACAAAAATCAAGAACAAAAAAACAAAAATAAACACACATTTTACCCTCGAACCATTAACCTCAGCAATACAGAATTTAACAAAAAAGAAACAGAATATTTAAACAATATGTCAAAAACTAACATAACCCAAAATGCAAACAAAAATCTAGAAAATTTAATAGTAGAAACAGAATTTGCCATTAACCAAATAAAAGACAATATACAAGAAGAAAAAAAAACAGAAGCAACACATATAATTAAAAAAATAATCACTAGCGAAATGAAAAACAAAGATAAACAAAAGAAAAACAATAAAACAATAAAAGAAATTAAAAATAAAGTAAAGAACAATAATTTAATAATAACTAAAGCAGATAAAAGTCAAGCAACAGTAATCATTGATAAAACAGACTACATCAAAAAAACCGAAGACTTCATCAACAATAATAAATGCGTACAACTAGATAAAAACCCAACAGAAAACTATCTTAAACAAACAATAAAACTAATAAAAACAAATAAAAACATTTTCAACAATAAAAACATAGACATATTATAACGGAACCAAATATTAACTATTTGGGGTTATATGTTTACCGCATGCTGAAACCATATTTAAATAAAAATTAACAGTTAAAACTCCATTTGAATGTAGAGCATTGAAAATAATGCTGTGTAAAGCAACGCACACGTGGTCGTTATGTAAGCAGTTCGCTGTACAAGGAAGCGACCACACCCAAACTGTTAATTATTAATATCTCGGAAACTAATAAATAAAGGCGAAATCCAACATAGCCAAAATGTTTGCCGAGATATTAATAATGACGTGTGCAAATTTGATGCAATATAATTAACAAATGTAAGAGTTAATTAAAATAATTAAATAACTTCTGTTAAAATAGAGTTACAGTAAAGAGATTTTAGTATATTGTAAAGATAATAATTTGTGACAGATTGTATATTTTAGATTTCACACAACTTGATTTGCAACCAAGTTATTGCAAAATTAAATAAGTACAGGATATCCTTAGCGACAAACTGGTTCCGCCGGATAATTAATTATTAGATAATAATTCTATTCTCCGTCTGTGGGAACCAGACTTCATTCTCACGGACTAAGGGAATTCTAAATTTTATGTGGTAGGGAGAGTGTTTCGACCAATGAAATCATTTCATGCAGCCCCGGCCAGTGCGATGTTTTCTGGTGGAAAAATTCACTCCTCTGTCAGTACTCACGAAGTTAAGACGTAGTCCTTCGATCGTCTAGTAGCCAAAGTGGTGAAGATCAACAAGAAGACTCTACGTGGTCAACACACACGCAATTACGAACATACTAACTACAGATCATCTGTATAGCTCGTAATTGTTGTGTAAAGGCGAGATACTCTTCAGGACATCAACTAAGCTTATTGTGTACTACCAGTTAGTCATAAGCACGCAAGAGATCCACCCGACTTCAAGACCAGACTTCAAGAATACAGCAGAGAGGCCGTCTAAATTATTGGTCAACAGCTGACGAACCGAGCGACTGCCCGAACGAAGCACACACACACTCACACTGACGTGCAACGTGCAAATCGACGGAGAACAGGAAGCAGTTCCAGCAGACAACAGCAGACGTTAAAATATTCACAAACAGCAGGGAAGCAGAGTGTTGCCGAATTTTGAACTCCACGACCGAATCCAGCAGTTCTAAGCAGATTACTTTCTCTAACCAAGGACTCGAATCGACGAGGGACAAATCGGGACGACATCCTCTTCAGTAACAGGAAAGCAAAATCCACTTATTTATTTTTCAGATCAAATTTTCTATTTTTCAATTAAAACATTGTAATTCAAATAATTCAGGTGCCAAACAAAAAGCAAAGACTCTAGTAATTAAAAAGTAAATTCGTTGTGATAACCTGTATAGCAGTTTAAGGTTTTAGTAAGTTATAGTTAAGAAATAGAAGTAGTATAAAAAGCGCTATACAAATCTTAACTGACAATCTAATCGTAGATCATACTGCAGTAGATCAGAAGTAGAATCACTAGAAATGAAATAACGTGAACTAGACTGTCATGTCTAATTTATTTTAACTAATTATTCAAATTAATTTTAGAGTTTTATAGGTTGTTTCATGAACACTTAGATTCAAATTAATTAAATAAATTTAATTAAATTCAAATCAATTAATAAAGTCAAATTTAAATTGCAATTAACTCGCAAAGAACGAGTTCAGTTTCTTTCAACTATTAGACAATCGAAAAACATCGATTCATTGTATAGACTATAAGAAAATTCATAACATTATAACCATTCTATTCTTGTGTGTTGTTGGTGTAATAAACAACGTTTTATTACCCCATATAACAGTGTTTTATTGTTGTACGATAAAGCCTACCAGTCTCACAAAACTCTCCCCCTTTAAAGTAACCCATTATGTGTGTTGTTGTAATAATTTGAGATTACTAGCTTGCGAACTTCAAATCCAAAATCCACACGCCCTAGTCGGAAGAATCTGCAAGATCAGACAGCAGGTGGGTACTCACACACAACATTACATTACAATAACGCATAGTAGAGGTAGAGTTATAAATGTCGGCCAACGTGGGGCACGACAAACGTACATCAAATTGAAATCACGTTCCGAACAAGAGTTATAAATGGCTTGCCCGGAACGTGGGGCGCGATCAAATTAAATTAAATTAATTAAATTCAATTTAAATTTAATTTTCACGTGTTAAACAAACTTTGGTGTTTTAACTCGTAAAACAGCTGGCGTCCAACTAAACAATCCCCAAAGAGTTTTGTGACTGGTGTTTGTACAACAGTAAAGTTATTGTGTGTATTTGAAACTGTTCTGTGTATTTTAAATTGTGTATATTTGACATTGTTGTCTATTTAAAATGGATATGGATAAAATACTTAAACAAATACAGCAAATGAACGCGGAAATGAAACAAGCTAACGCGGATTTGACCGCTAAAATAGACGCGAAATTTGAACAAATAACAGCCAATGCTGACATAAATATCGCGGAATTAAAATCTAATATCGAAACACAAAGAGTTAGTCTAACCGAAGCATTAGAACGCAGTAACGCTGACATAAACGCCGAGATTAAGCAAAGTAATAAAGAAAGTAGTAAAGAATTAACTGCGAAAATAGACGAAAGCGTAAATGAGTTAACCGCTAAAGTCGTTGAAATCGGTGAGAGTAATAAAGAGCTAACTGTGAAAGTCGCAGAGATCGGCGAAAGAGTAAATACGGTCGATACTAAAATCAATGAACGGTTTAAGGTTTTTGAGACCACAATGCAAAAATCGTTTATTGAACAAGTAACACGTATGGAGGGCCGGTTCAAAGACCACATAACCCGCTGTGAGAAACAGACACTAGAGGTTTCCAGGAAGGTGGAATCCCTAGAGGTAAAAATTCACGCGGACGTGACCGAAACACAACGACGAGTAGATAAATTAGACGCTTCAATTGTAGAGACGCGATCTAACATTGACTCTAATAAAGAGAGTGTTTTACAAACGTTAAGCGACGAGATTTTGAAAGTACGACAGGAGGTACGAAGGAGGTCTGCTCCAAATATTTTGGTACAAGGCCCTGTCGACGAGAAAAATCGTGTGTATTTTACGGGGGAAAATAACGAAAACCCCATTGAATTTTTATTAGCATGTGAGAGTGAAATGGCTAGAGTAGGTTCCCGACTAGAAGATCAAGACAAAATACAGTGGGTGGTTAACGCGATGCGTGATTCGGCGCGTAAGTGGTATAACATTGTACGCGATAGAGTGTCCACATACGCGGAGTTCAAACAAAAATTTGAAAGCCGATACTGGAACTCGCATACCCAACGACTTCTGCGCAATGAACTGGAATATGGCCGTTTTGACAAGAAAATGAATATTACTGCCGAAAATTATATAATCCAGCAGGTCGAGCGCGCGAAGCATTTAACCCCAGCATTTGCGGAGATTGACATAGTCACCAAGCTTGCCTACCATTTTAATCATAACATTAGAGTAGCTGTATTTACCCAGGGTATTCGCACGGTAGACGAACTCCTCATTCTAGTGTCCCAAAGTGAGACGGTTTTTGATTTTGGTGGGTGGCGTTACAATCCCGATTTTCGCCGAAATAATGAAGGGCAGAATACGCGACAACAGTACCATCAGCAAACGGATCAAAAACCGAGTACCAGTTCTACTCCACCCCAAACACCGTCCAAACAGCCAAATAAAACCTTTGAGTACAAGGGAAAACAAAATTTTGGTAGACCAAAGGGGCAGGGTAAGGGTAACGATGGAGCACAAATTAGAGCGATTCAAACGGTCGAATTAGCCAAAGCTGATACAACTGAAAAAGACAGCGACTCCCACGGCAATAAAAATTCGAACAATAAATCGAAAAATTACCAAGCTACAAAAAACGTGCCAAAATGCGCATCCAGCAAGGACGCGCTATAAATTCGGCAAAATTGTGTAAATATAAACATGTTAATTATAAGGATTATATATTGTGTGAAATGTGTACTTTTAATGATGTAACTTGTGTGCCCGTTAATAATGTGTTCCCACCGGATGTCAGGGATTCGTTGCTAGAATCCGGTCCCACGCGACAAAGGCCCGTGAGCGCGGCGTGTCCGGTGTTACACGCCTTTGTCAATAGCGTTCCCACGAAAATTCTGTTGGATACCGGTAGTGTTGTATCCGGCGTCAGTGAAAGGTTCCTGCGTACCAATAAAAAATATTTTCGTACGGCCCCATCACTCCCAATCAATCAATTTTATATACGAACCGCTACCGATACAAAAGAAAAAATTGACACTCAATACTATCTAACTATCATGCTAGACGAAGTGCAATTTGAAGTGTGTGTAGTGGCTATAAACAATTTAATATGTGATATGTTATTGGGGGTAGATGTATTGGAACAAATACGTGCGGAAATTAACACCAGTGAACACTTATTAAAATGTACCATAGACAATGTTAGTTACACTTTTAAATTGAACACACCGAAACACACACAAAATCATGGTGACCCAATTAAAATCACACGGCCACCAAAACAAGTAATTCATAATAAAGAATGTGAAGAGGGGGAGACCACCTTAGATTCCCGAACTGAACGGAGATTGTCGTCGCTGCAAGAAGAATTCAGCGATATCTTCAGTGAAGAACATTCAATCTCGTCAGTGTATGAACACAGAATCCATCTCACAGAGCCAGAGAAGTTCATAAGGAGAATCTACCAGGTCCCTATAAAATACCAGGCCGAGGTCCAGCAGGAGATACAGCGGATGTTGGAAGAAGATATTATTGAAAGATCCAATAGCAGCTTCCTCAACCCACTGCTGGTCGTCCGCAAGAAGACTGGAGAGATCCGACTCTGCCTGGATATGAGGAACTTAAACAGTCTCGTAGAGAAAGAGTTTGACTGCGCACCGACAGCGGAGGACCTCTTCATTAAATGTGAAGGAGCCAGGTACCTCATGAAGCTAGATCTAACAGCAAGCTTCTGGCAGGTCCCGCTGTGTGAGCAAGATCGTAAGTATACAGCATTTATATTTAATAACAAATGCTATCAACACAAGGTGGTACCTTTTGGCCTTAGCACGAGTCTCGCTGCGATTGTAAGATGCCTTGAGAGAGCTCTAGGACCTGAGGTAGACCCTTACACGGTAATATTCGTGGATGACATCCTCGTGATATCCCGCACGTTGGAGGAACACTTCGAGCATCTGCGGAGCGTCTTCCAGAAGCTGAGGTTAGCAAACATCAAGCTCAAACTACACAAGTGCGAGTTTGTAAAGTCCCAAATGAAGTTCCTGGGACATATAATCTCAGCTACAGGTATCAGTACGGACCCAGAGAAGCTCAGGAGTATTATGGAATTCCCGGTGCCCAAGAACCTCAAAGCACTGCGAGCATTCCTTGGACTCACGGGATATTACAGGAAATTTACCAGCAAATACGCAGAATATACAGTCCCGTTGCTACAGCTGGTACGCAAAAATATAAAGTGGAAATGGGGTTCTGAACAGAACGATTTGTTTGAGAGGGTTAAAGGCCTGTTCCAATCTAATTTACAATTGTTCCATCCACAGCAGGGTAGGAAGTACGTAATGTACACTGACGCTAGCGAGTACGCTATCGGCGCCGTGTTGCACCAAGAAGACGAACAAGGTAGTCTTCATGTTGTAGCATACGCCAATAGGACGCTCAAAGGCGCTGAGTTGCACTATTGTACTTCCGAGAAAGAAATACTCGCCATAATAAACGCACTCAGAAAATTCAGACACTACCTATACGGTACCCATTTCGAGATCCACACTGATAATCAGGCGTTATCGTTTATATTAAAATGTCGATTAGCAAATTCCCGACTAACACGATGGGTGTTAGCTATTCAGGAGTACTCATTCACAATTAAATATTGCAAAGGATCAGAGAATACCACCGCAGACACTCTAAGTAGATATCCGCCCGTAGAAAAGGAGGAAGTATATGAAGCAGCTGACGACGAGTTGAGAGTGTTAAACATGCAATACACTGTCGCGCCTGAAGCTACTAATATGCTACAGAACTTAGGACGCGAGCAGGACGATAACCTCGCACTCCTGGCTAAAAAGCTAATGTTAGCAGCTCACCCAAATCCTCACTATCTTATACAAGACAATCTATTGTATAAATTGTTACAGGGCGAATGGAAAGTGGTATTGTCTCCAGCGATGCTTGCGTGTATAACACAATCTTTACATATAAAAATGGCGCACGCATCTCCTGTAAAATGTGTCAAAATATTGCAGGAGGATTTTACAATAACCAACATGTACCGTAGGGTAAAGAAATTGCTAAAAACATGTTATCCATGCCAGACAGCGAAAGTACCAAACGTACACACGTACGTGCCCATGGCCAATGTGATAACGGAAGGTAAGGGACAGATGATCGCCATCGACTTTCTGGGACCATTACCCAAGGCTACCAGAAATCTAAAACACATGGTAGTTTGCGTCGATGTGTTTACCAAAAAAGTTAGCCTTTATGCGATCCCTAGGCCCACCACGAAGTCTGTTTTAAATATTATACTTAATAAGTATATCCCACAACATGGACCAATAAGGAACGTACTTAGTGACCAGGGAAAGCAGTTCCAAAACAAACACTGGGCAGCCACCCTGGAACGTAACGGTATCAAAGCAGTCCTAACCTCGATCCGACGACCACAGGGAAACCTTGCCGAAAGGGTGAATCGGGAAATCGGTAAAATGTTCCGTATCTATTGCTATAAGGAACAAAGTAAAAGGCCCGAGTTCTTACCATTCTTCGAAAAGGCAATAAATGAGAGTTATCATGATACCACGGAATACACACCAGCAGAATTAGACTCTGGAACCACGCCAGAGAGGTTTTGGGATAATTATTTAAGTAAGCCAAAGACGTATAATCTACCTCTGCCGGTGCAATGTAAAAATCAACTTGTGAGGGAAAGAATAGTTGAAAAAGGGCGAAAAAGGGCAGACAAATTTAATACGACGCATAAACTAACGAACTTTATAGTAGGTGAAAAAGTACTGCTCAAGGCGAATCCTGTAGGCCGACGAGACATAAATGTGGCTGCAAAGTTCTTTCGTTTATATAATGGACCCTATCTGTTGGCTCAACAACTCGCACCTCACACGTTCATCGTTACGACTCTGGACCGAACGAAAACGATCGGTAAATTCCATGCGAGCTCTTTGAGAAAATACTTTGAGTAGCATGGCGTTCCAAAGCGCGTCGCGACGAAATAAAAAGATAAATAGTATATAGAGTTAATAATAATTGTATTATAATAATTAAAATTAAAATAAGTAATTTGTGTTTTATAATATTATTAATAATAATTATAGATAACTTGTGTACTAATAATAATGTTTTCCTAGCGCGATAAATAATAAGCGTATAGAGTGAGCGAGAACAGCGGCAGGAAACAGTTACGTCACGCGATAACGACTACCTGGCCCACATATGAAACTAGGTCAAGCAATTAGCCGCGCGCCCAGCGATAACGTTTTAAATACTGTCAGCAAAATTCTTTGTACGCGTGGCATTGTATACAAATAAAGGCTACTACTCGTTTGAAAAACATTATACGCAATAAGTTGCAAATATAACATTTTAATACATGTATTTAGAGTTAAATTGTATATAATGCAATAACATTAACACTTGTGTACGTGTCTTCAGAATAAGTAATACAATGTATAGCTAGTAAGAATAATGATTACAGAATATGTGTGTAATGATTAAGAAAAAAAAAATAACTGTAATTATTACATTCATTTTTTTTTTAAAGCGGGTGTGGGAATATATAACGGAACCAAATATTAACTATTTGGGGTTATATGTTTACCGCATGCTGAAACCATATTTAAATAAAAATTAACAGTTAAAACTCCATTTGAATGTAGAGCATTGAAAATAATGCTGTGTAAAGCAACGCACACGTGGTCGTTATGTAAGCAGTTCGCTGTACAAGGAAGCGACCACACCCAAACTGTTAATTATTAATATCTCGGAAACTAATAAATAAAGGCGAAATCCAACATAGCCAAAATGTTTGCCGAGATATTAATAATGACGTGTGCAAATTTGATGCAATATAATTAACAAATGTAAGAGTTAATTAAAATAATTAAATAACTTCTGTTAAAATAGAGTTACAGTAAAGAGATTTTAGTATATTGTAAAGATAATAATTTGTGACAGATTGTATATTTTAGATTTCACACAACTTGATTTGCAACCAAGTTATTGCAAAATTAAATAAGTACAGGATATCCTTAGCGACAAACTGGTTCCGCCGGATAATTAATTATTAGATAATAATTCTATTCTCCGTCTGTGGGAACCAGACTTCATTCTCACGGACTAAGGGAATTCTAAATTTTATGTGGTAGGGAGAGTGTTTCGACCAATGAAATCATTTCATGCAGCCCCGGCCAGTGCGATGTTTTCTGGTGGAAAAATTCACTCCTCTGTCAGTACTCACGAAGTTAAGACGTAGTCCTTCGATCGTCTAGTAGCCAAAGTGGTGAAGATCAACAAGAAGACTCTACGTGGTCAACACACACGCAATTACGAACATACTAACTACAGATCATCTGTATAGCTCGTAATTGTTGTGTAAAGGCGAGATACTCTTCAGGACATCAACTAAGCTTATTGTGTACTACCAGTTAGTCATAAGCACGCAAGAGATCCACCCGACTTCAAGACCAGACTTCAAGAATACAGCAGAGAGGCCGTCTAAATTATTGGTCAACAGCTGACGAACCGAGCGACTGCCCGAACGAAGCACACACACACTCACACTGACGTGCAACGTGCAAATCGACGGAGAACAGGAAGCAGTTCCAGCAGACAACAGCAGACGTTAAAATATTCACAAACAGCAGGGAAGCAGAGTGTTGCCGAATTTTGAACTCCACGACCGAATCCAGCAGTTCTAAGCAGATTACTTTCTCTAACCAAGGACTCGAATCGACGAGGGACAAATCGGGACGACATCCTCTTCAGTAACAGGAAAGCAAAATCCACTTATTTATTTTTCAGATCAAATTTTCTATTTTTCAATTAAAACATTGTAATTCAAATAATTCAGGTGCCAAACAAAAAGCAAAGACTCTAGTAATTAAAAAGTAAATTCGTTGTGATAACCTGTATAGCAGTTTAAGGTTTTAGTAAGTTATAGTTAAGAAATAGAAGTAGTATAAAAAGCGCTATACAAATCTTAACTGACAATCTAATCGTAGATCATACTGCAGTAGATCAGAAGTAGAATCACTAGAAATGAAATAACGTGAACTAGACTGTCACGTCTAATTTATTTTAACTAATTATTCAAATTAATTTTAGAGTTTTATAGGTTGTTTCATGAACACTTAGATTCAAATTAATTAAATAAATTTAATTAAATTCAAATCAATTAATAAAGTCAAATTTAAATTGCAATTAACTCGCAAAGAACGAGTTCAGTTTCTTTCAACTATTAGACAATCGAAAAACATCGATTCATTGTATAGACTATAAGAAAATTCATAACATTATAACCATTCTATTCTTGTGTGTTGTTGGTGTAATAAACAACGTTTTATTACCCCATATAACAGTGTTTTATTGTTGTACGATAAAGCCTACCAGTCTCACAAAACTCTCCCCCTTTAAAGTAACCCATTATGTGTGTTGTTGTAATAATTTGAGATTACTAGCTTGCGAACTTCAAATCCAAAATCCACACGCCCTAGTCGGAAGAATCTGCAAGATCAGACAGCAGGTGGGTACTCACACACAACATTACATTACAATAACGCATAGTAGTGTAGTTATAATATATATAAACAATAATCCAGAACCACCTAAAATGAACAGCCTAATAAAAATACACAAATTAAACAACCCAATACGTCCATTAATCAATTTCAAAAAAGCTCCTACATACAAAACAGCAAGAATAATAGCACAAAAACTAAAAAGTAACCATCTAACAAATAACCATCATAACATAAAAAATACATACGAATTAATAGACAAACTAAAAATAATAAATATAAATGAAAATACATTTTTCACATCATATGACATAACAAACATGTACACTAATATCCCAGTAGAAGAAACAATTGACATAATAACAAACAAACTTATAGAACAAAATGAAAACAAACAATATATAACCGAAATAAAAAATAGTCTCCAACTAATACTAAAACAAAATTACTTTGAATTTAATAGCAAAATTTATCAACAGAAAGAAGGTTTAGCAATGGGATCACCATTATCAAGCATAATAGCAGAAATATTCCTACAACACATAGACACCAAAATACAAAATATCATAAAAACACATGACCCAGATGGCATATGGATAAGATATGTAGATGATGGACTATATGTATCAAATAACAAAAACACAAATGCAGAGAACATACTGAAACAAATCAATAACATACATCCCAAAATACAATTCACAGAAGAAAAAGAAAAACATAACAAAATCAACTATTTAGACATAACCATCACAAGATACAACAAACACATACAATATGCAATATATAGAAAACCAACTTCCACTAACATCATTATACCTAACCATTCTGACCACCCACCACAACATAAAATGGCAGCATTTTATTCGTTATTTAACAGAATGTACAAAATACCCCTAAACAAACAAGAAACTGACAAAGAAAGAAATATAATATACCAAATTGGTTATGCAAATGGATACAATAAAAATACTATGATCAAAATAGAAAATAAAATCAAATACAAAATAAAAACTGAACAATTAAGAATTAATCAAACTGAACAACACATAAATAATAACAACAACAAAAAATGGGCCACATTCACATATATAAATAATAAAATGACAAACTATTTAAAAACACAGATATAAAAATAGCATACAAAACTAATAAAAATAAATTACAAAATCTAAATAGCTCACACAACAAAGATAATACAACAACCAACGGTATATTCAAAATTGAATGCCAAGATTGCAATAAATGTTATATAGGACAAACAAAAAAACAGCTGAAAAAACGTTATTTTGAACACCTAAATGCATACAAAAAACCAAATATATATAAATCCAATTTAGCCACACATGCAATAAACACAGGACATGAATTCCCACACATAACCAATGTAACACTAATAAAACATATACCACACAAAGGCACCATAATGAACATTTGGGAAAATTTACAGATTTACAAACATAAAACACAAAACAAATTAATACCAGAACAAATACAAATCAATACAAAACATGACACAATATTCAAAGCACTCAACATCGAAAATACACAAAATACAAAAACAGATACCACAACCACACACAATAATGCAACTTTAAAGGACCAAAGACCAACAAACTACCTCAATAAAATCCAGAAGCCAACACACAAATACTTCACCAGAAACAAGATGGCGAAGGCTGAAGATGGGAGAACAAGATCTCCCGAAACATGTTCCTAAAGAAAAAAGTATATCTTGAGGTAAATTTAGTCATAAATATTATAGTATTATATACATCAAGAAACGGACTGTAGCAGAAAGTGATTGAAATATATATATTTTTTTTTTGCAACGATACAGCCATGAGAAATTAAACTGTTCCAACAGGCAAAGAACACCTGCTCGATTGTATGTGTGTTATGCGTGTATCTTCTGTGTGTTAGTGATGCATGTACAGACAGGAATCTCAGCTACCCTCCCCAAGTAATTACTAAAATAATTATTTTAATTCACTGTGTGAAAACTAATTAGTGTATAAACAAACAAAAGGCACCAAAGTGTGTGTAAATTTTATAGTTATCCACAGTAAGAAAATGACGTTAATAGGACACACTACGCGAAGTCAGTGCGAAATAAACGTGACAAAAATACACAAATTACCCTAAGACGCTGAAATTAATACAGTGAGTGCTTAATCAAATTAGCTATGATTTGTGCTATCTCGATTCTGTACAAAACATTGCCATTTGCAAAAAATTGCAAATATATGAAAAGGTTCGGGAGTGGGGGCTAGCATGTGATCTGCAGGTCTCGACAGGATAATTTCGGAACCAACAGGTGTGGAATCTTGAGAGGGTATAAATTAAGGGTTTGACTGGAAGCCCTTCTCTCCATTTCAAGGCACGGTTGCAGTCGGACACGCTGTCCATCAGCAGAACAGTTTTATTTTGTTATAAGTCTCATCTATGAACGAATAAAGACGTTCAGTAATTATGTTTACAATATTATGGGAAACGTAGAGTACCGGGACCGTTTAAGTCAGCAAGAGTATCAACAGAGACGCTACAAAGAGCGACACGAGATGCTAGACGTTAGGAGATGATTTTTAAACGCCTAACAGCCATACGAGATCCACCTCGCAGCAGATAGTAATTCTCTGGGATGGACCACACACTACTGGAGAACGACGCTGGACTCTGGACATATCCAGGACCATGCCAAGCCAGGAGGAACGGAAACCCAACTCTGGACAACGCTGGACCCCGTCAATAAGTTGTGAGGTCATCAAAACTCGAGGTGACATGCATAATGCATTTATAAATGATTGTTTTACAGAGCTCATAAAGACTATATAAAGACACAATGAATTAAAACAAAAAAAGGTTTATAATTAGAAATAATGTAATAGAGTCTTATGTAAATGTTTTAGTCGTAAGAATGAGTGATCGCATATAGATAAATATAGAAAAAAAAGAGAGTTTAATTTTGAGATAGTATATTTTTTTTATCAAAGTAAAATAATTGAAATGATTTGATATTTGCATTTTGGAGAAAAGAATAATTTAAATTTTTAATATGAAACAAATGCCAGTCTAAGAGTAAATAATATAATTTTAAATTTAATTAAGAGATAAACACTTAATAATGAGTGATATATTGATCGGAGATTATTAACAATGTTTATTATTTATAATGCTTGTTAAAACAATAAACATGAAATTTTAACTACTCATAAATCTACTACTCATATTATAGTTACACCTGGTATTGTTATACAACCTTCATAATAAAAGGTATCGTTATATAACACATAAAGTTGTAACGTAGTATAATTTTTGCACCCCATGAACGTGGGGCCACACAAATTACAGTATATCGAATTTATGTTATGTGTTGTGATATAGAATTGGCGCTCCAAAATCGTGGGGCTCCACAAAATAAATTATATTAAATAATTTGTGTTGTTAAAGAATTGTCGCCCATGAACATGAAGCACGACACGCCTACATTTAATAATGAATGTATGCTCTATCATTACCAGTGTTTGATAATAATATGTTATAACTAATATTATATTTTAATTATTTTTGTATGTTAGTTATTTTAAAATTGTCGTGTGTATTGTACTGTAATAATGCAACTGGCGTCCACCTCAACAAGCAGGTGTAATTGTAACATGAGTAGATAAAAATGAATAAATAACAATAACTAAACAATAAATAAATAAAAGCTCGCATACAGTTCACCAATAATAAATTATAAATAAATATTTTAATAATAATTCACTATGGCAGCACCGGAAGGCTTGAATATGGAAGCATTCCAAACCATGATGCGTGCCTGGGTGGACGAATTAAATACAAACCAAAAAGAAGAAAATAGAAAGAAAATAGAAGAGTTAAAAGAATTTAATACAAAGCAAATGCAAAAGAATAGGGAAGAATCTAAAGCCGAATTCAAAGAATTAAAGAGGTCTAATGAAGAATTTAAAGCTGAATTAGCAAAAACTAATGAACAAATACAAAAGAATAGAGAAGAAAGTAGGGCCGAATTTAAAGAGTTTAAAGAGCAACTGACTACAAAACTCGAAGAAATAAATGCGCGTATAGCGGCAGTAAACATTACAATTGAAACAAAACAATATGAACAAACAATTGTAATTGAAAATAAGAGAGAACAGATGTTCATAATTACTGACAATAATTCTAATGCAATAATTAACACTAGGGGAGAATATAAAATAAAAATTAAACAATCATGCCGTGTTGGCGAAAATATCCAAAGTGTTGGTTACACACACAGTAGCAGAACAATTAAAAAAGTAACACAATTGAAACAAATCACACGCGAAGAGGGTACGCACAGCAATTATCGATTGAACGATAATTATAATGATAATCACAATAATTATAATGGTAAACACTACAGAGATTATCATAAACGACGAATGAAAAAACCATCGACAGCTGTTTATATGGGCCGCATACAAACTGAACATAAGGAATGTGTTCGACAAGAGGGGCGCAGCAATGAGAATGAGAGAGAAGAATATAGAAAGAGAGAGAGAGAGGTTATTTGTGGCTGTCAACTAGAGAAAAATTGTCACCCTATACACAAGCGGATCACGCGATAAATACGCACAATAACGAGACGGAAATGTTAAGTGTCGGCGACTATACGGCACAGGAAACAATGTCCGGCGGCTGGTCAAACAATACAATGCATTGTTAACTTAAACTAGGGAGGGTATAAATTGAACCACACTCAATACCCGAATGTGAATGAATAATTATTTAAAAAAAAAATATATTACTGTTAATTATTAATAAGAAAAGGAATTAAATAATAAGGAATAATAATAATATGTGTAAAAAGGTTAGAAATTATATTTAAGAAATTGTTATAATTGAAAATAAAATGTAAAGGAATTAAATAATAAAGAATGTTATGTTTGTAAGAAATGAAAGGAATGTTAGTATTCAAAGAAAAATGGTAAGGAATGTTAATGTGTTAAAAATATGTTAAGAAATGAAAGGAATGTTATTATCGATGTTGTTATTAATATGAAGAAAGGATTAGAGATGAGAAATAAATGTTATAATTGTCAGAACGGCTGATCAAGCGAAATCTTCATACCTTAGTGGAAATGCAAGGACACAGAAGAAAGCGATAGTGGAAAGTCAAGGGCAGAGATTACTTAGAGCTCAAATACTATGATTAACGCATCGACTGAGTTAAGCACATAAAAGTCTAGATATAGACGTGTTTCTAAGGCAGTCATCTGTTGCCGATAATGCGACACACTACGAAGCTAAAAGGAGTATTCTGTACGGAAGTGTATTTCAGCACATGGTAAGAATGAAGAAAATTATGAGTGATCAGGAAGGTAATGTTAAAGAAATGTAATAAAGGGTAAGGAAAGTTAATGTATTATATAGGTAATGTAAGAAATGTTAAGAAATATAAAGAATGAAGATTGGAATAATAGGATGAGAAAAGAGTTAAGGAACGAAGGTAGGAATGTTATGATTAAGGAAATGTAAAATTACAGAGTGAAAGATGGCATAAATACGTAGAAATTCAGAGCATCCAGAAAGAAAATAAAGGAGAGCTAATTGCAGTGGATTTTTTGGGACCACTTCCAAGAACAAGTCGTGGAGTGAAACACATATTTGTTTGTATTGATGTATTTTCCAAAGCCGTCCATCTGTATCCAATTATGCGACCCACAACTAAAGTTGTTTTGAAAATACTCTTGCAGAAATGCATTCCTGCATATGGTAGAATGAAGAAGGTCAACGCACCTTGACCTTGAGTGGTGCACTCAGCTGTAAAATGGGGGGGGTGAAAATATTGCATACCACCACCAGCGAGCGTTATACTGACCTACTCATTATTATGTGTCGTTTAACTGATGTAAACTAAAGTTAAGCTATTATAATATTATTTTTATTTGTCTAGAACAAATAGACAAAAATTTAATAAATAAATATTTATTAAATTTTTTTTTCAAGCAGAGTAATAATGTAACGATACAGCCATATGCTGTATTGAGCATTGATTTAAATAAATATAAAATTTGTAAAATTATTATAAGTTTGGGGTAAATGGACAGGTCTGGGATTGTAAAAAAGTTTCATTGTTATACTAGGGGAGATCTTAATCTGTTCCAACAGGCAAAGAACACCTGCTCGATTGTATGTGTGTTATGCGTGTATCTTGTGTGTGTTTGTGATGCATGTACAGACAGGAATCTCAGCTACCCTCCCCAAGTAATTACTAAAATAATTATTTTAATTCACTGTGTGAAAACTAATTAGTGTATAAACAAACAAAAGGCACCAAAATGTGTGTAAATTTTATAGTTATCCACAGTAAGAAAATGACGTTAATAGGACACACTACGCGAAGTCAGTGCAAAATAAACGTGCCAAAAATACGCAAATTACCCTAAGACGCTCAAATTAATACAGTAAGTGCTTAATCAAATTAGCTATGATTTGTGCTATCTCGATTCCGTACAAAACATTGCCATTTGCAAAAAATTGCAAATATATAAAAAGGTTCGGGAGTAGGGGCTAGCATGTGATCTGCAGGTCTCGACAGGATAATTTCAGAACCAACAGGTGCGGAATCTTGAGAGGGTATAAATTAAGGGTTGGACTGGAAGCCCTTCTCTCCATTTCAAGACACAGTTGCAGTCGGACACGCTGTCCGTCAGCAGAACAGTTTTATTTTGTTATAAGTCTCATCTATGAACGAATAAAGACATTCAGTAATTATGTTTACAATATTACGGGAAATGTAGAGTACCAGGACCGTTTAAGTCAGCAAGAGTATCAACAGAGAAGCTACAAAGAGCGCGAGATGCTAGACGTTAGGAGATGCTTTTTAAATGCCTAACAGCCGTACGAGATCCACCTCGCAGCAGATAGTAATTCTCTGGGACGGACCACACACTACTGGAGAACGACGCTGGACTCTGGACATATCCAGGACCATACCAAGCCAGGAGGAACGGAAACCCAACTCTGGACAATGCTGGACCCCGTCAATAAGTCGTAAGGTCATCAAAACGTGAGGTGACATGCATAATGCATTTATAAATGATTTTTTTAAAGAGCTCATAAAGACTACATAAAGAGACAATGAATTAAACAAAAAAAGGTTTATAATTAGAAATAATGTAATAGAGTCTTATGTAAATGTTTTAGTCGTAAGAATGAGCGATCGCCTATACATAAATATAGAAAAAAAGAGAGTTTAATTTTGAGATAGTATATTTTTTTTATCAAAGTAAAATAATTGAAATGAGTTGATATTTGCATTTTGGAGAAAAGAATAGTTTAAATTTTTAATATGAAACAAATGCCAATCTAAGAGTAAATAATTTAATTTAAAAAAAAAACACTGGTATAGACTGAGCAAGCTGAGGTCAGATCTGAGTAAATAAATTCAATTAAAATTACATTTTAATTTTATTTTGTTTTAGTAAATCAAATTGAATAAATGTCTAGATTAAGATTATTAACATGGCTAGATGTAAGAGTGTTTTAAGTGTGTGTAACACCGTATAGCTTAAGAGATAAACACTTAATAATGAGCGATATCTTGATCGGAGATTATTAACAATGTTTATTATTTATAATGCTTGTTAAAACAATAAACATGAAATTTTAACTACTCATAAATATACTACTCTTATTGTAGTTACACCTGGTATCATTATACAACCTGCATACAAAAAAGTTACCGTTATATAACATATAAAGTTGTAACGTAGTATAATTTTTGCACCCCATGAACGCGGGGCCACACAAATTACAGTATATCGAATTTATGTTATGTATCATTGTAATATGGCAGTTGAAATATATAAGCACAGTAACCACAACATGAAGAAGAAAGAGGAGTCTTTAGTGCTCAATAAATACTGAACACCAGCATTGAAACATGGTGAAATAAGTGAGCCAATCAAAAAGAAGAGTGATGTGACTGGCCTAAAAATTACCAACCAGCACCTTAAAAACAGTGTATAAATATGAGTGCCTCAACGGGACAGAACAGTCTTGTTTATATTCATTCGTAGGTGTTTGTAATCTGTGTTCCTGCACCACTGAAGATGTCTGTCATTGGTATGGACAAAACGTCTGGAGATTAACATGAACAACCTAGACCATGGCCTAACAGCTCATAAAATTGTGATAAAGTAACTTCATTGTTTGGCATATACTGTTGGCATAAAGAGAAAGGATAAACAGTTCATATTTGATTTCGTTACAGACAAAGTCACTGATAGTTTAATTATAAACACTGAAAATACTTACAACTGCAAGCTGAACATGAAACAGATCTGAAAAAACACGATGATAGTAGTTCTGTGAAAGCAGATAAGTCACAGAAAACCTACAGTGACTAGTAAGTCACTAAGTCTAAAAAAAAAAAAAAAAAAAAAAAACTATTCTGCCCTTATCTTCAAGACTGGATTATTAGATATTATGCCAAGTTATTATACTGGCATAATCTGCCAGTACTGCATCTGTCAAGTGCCATTTTGTAAATACAGTGACCAACAGGAGGGTCATACGTAGCATCACTGTGTGTTCCGAGAACTGGAGCCTGGAGACTCAACTTGTTTGTAACATATTATTGACTAAGCCTTTTGCTATCAGCAACTAACTACAACATTCAGGCTACAACAACATGAATCTGAGACAGCCTGCAGTCGTATAGATTAATGGGAACAGTTTGTTGTCAACAAAATAGCTGGGGGGGGGGGTAAGTTTAGCATTTATTTGTATGTCTCACTATTAGCAAATGATTTCACTTATTTGAAGAGTATTATTTTTCTGATATTGGTACATGAGGCACCATACTAAAGTGATTTCAAGAATTACAGGTAGCTCAATTGTTTAATAGGTATAGGGTATGGTTTTGAGCCTGTCACTCAACATATGCTGTGATAAGTAACAGTAAATAATAGAGAAACATCAACCTAATTACTTAATTGCACTTTAAATACTTATTAAATTATTGTTAATATTATCACAATTGTAATTATAATTACTGTAATTGTAATTATTATAATTACAAGTCAACTTGCTGAATTTTCATTCAAATCCAGAGGGATAACATTTTTTAAAATTTTAAGATGATGATACACAGTATGTGAGGGGGTTACAGTTTGATTTTAAGGGATATGGAGCTCTGCACCCAGCCCTGTGGCTGCTACGAGCAGCTCTGCACACACCACATTGCTTTCTTCTGTTCCAGACTTAACAGATAAATTTTATGAATAATTTTAATTAACATATTCATGTCACAATTTGTTAAGTAATCACCGTTTAGGTCACATTATTCATCTCAAATAAAATCACTTCAATGACACGGTTATAATTTTACATGTAATTTAATACTTATATAGTAATGTGTTATTTGGCTTTATGTTCAATATTTACTAATTACAAATATATAACTATAAATTCGGAACACTAAGTTTTTTATGGTAAAAATGTTAAACTTTTACCTTGTAGCCTGAACTAGTTTTCGCTTATTATAAGCTTCATGAGAGGCTGCCGCTAGGAGCACTGTCTGTCTTGTTCTTGGTGATGGTGCCGTCGTTCGAAAGATCGATGTTGTGTGTGTGAGTGTGATTTAAATTGTGTCTGTTCGTTTAGGATGTTGTTTTTATGTGTTTCTATATTTCTAGTTGTTCAAGAGCGTCTAGCTTTTGGCCTTTTGTGTATAAATGTAGAATTTCCATGTTGCCGTTTATGTTTTGTATGTGTGGTCTGCTTCAATGAGGTAGATTGCAAAGGTGAATTTGGTGGTGAAAATTCGCAACATGAAAATTCTACATGTACACACAAATGGCCGAAAGCTAGACACTCTTGAACAACTGAAAATATACAGACACACAAAAACAACATCCTTAACGAACAGACACAATTTAAATCACACATATTAGTTGAACTTATCACACACACACACACACACACACACACACACACACACACACACACACACACACACACACACACACACACAACATCACTCTTTCGAACAACGGCGCTGTCACCAAGAACAAGACAGACAGTGCTCCCAGCGGTAGCCTCTGATGAAGCTTGTAATAAACGAAAACTAGTTCAGGCTACAAGGTAAAAGTTTAAACATTTTTACTATATAAAAACTTAGTATTCCGAGTCAGTAGTTATAAATTTAGAATTAGTCAATCAATGGACATACAGTATCATGGACAACAAAATCCAGGAATTTAAATTTTCTCTTACACAACTTCAATGCAACACATTTGAGAATAGCGAGCAGTGTTATAATTATTGTACGATTCTTTGTTATGCAGTAAAGATGCAGCTACTTAGTTAAGAAAAATACTAATTTGCTATTTTACAATTAATAATTAATGTTAGTGTTACAACTTACTAAACAAAGCTCCCACAAACTTATTAATCTTGGACAAACTATTCCATTAAAAATAAATGTCTATGAATTTCTTTATTATTACATATAGAACTCATTTTCAATTTGATACACGTGTGATTTCTTATGGGTAAATCATCTATTCGGACTGCATCAATCGTAATATTTTACCGTGTCCATAGTATGTAAAGTGTCTAAAATTGGACAACACAAATTTAAGGACGTGGATGTCATCATGGTTAATGAGAACTGTTTGTGCCAAGCAAGCAAAGACATTCCTTAGATTTGGTTTAATATTTGAGGAATGTGATGAGAGGTCGTGATGGTGGGGACAAGTGTTAGTTGGTTGGAAATTTCTGGTACGGGTTGGAAATTTCCGTGTGGGTTGGTGTTTTTTCATTTCATGATGGAGCAAGAAGTAGGGGAGGGCTGTGATGTTTAGCAGGTAGGCAGGGGTATAAATAAGGAAGAAGACAGCTGTCCAGCTCTGCCACTCACAGGTAAGATTCTTTTTTTTCGTATCGGCCATCTAAGGACCACATGCCAATTTCAATTCTTTACTCTTTGTTCTTTCCTTTTTTTCCAATATTCTTTCATCTTGTCACTGTGTCTCTTCTTCCTGTCTTCAGTCCACTCTGAACCTGTGTTTTTCTCTCTCCTACCCTGGACTCCCTCCATTTTTAACACTTTTGCCTGAAAAACTTCTCCTTTAATTGCTTCTTGAAAGATTCATTTTATTTTACATTATTTTGTAGTTTCATCATCAGCCGTGGCTCAACAACCCTTGGTAGGTCTTGGCCTGCTCCAAGAGTTGATTCCATTCCTCCCTATTCCATGCCCTGGCTTTCCAGTTTCTTATGTTCAGCTTTCCGAGATCCTCCTCTATCTGGTCTTTGAATCTACTTCAGGGTCTTCCCCTTTTTCTACTACCCATTAGTTTCTGGTAGAAAATATGTTTCGTAGGCTGTCCTTCCTCCATTCTCTCTATGTGTCCAATCCACCTTAGCCTGTAGATTTTGATTATCCTGACAATGTCTGGCTCTTTGTAAAGATGGTATAGTTCATAATTATAGCACCTGTGCCACATTCCATTTTCTTGTACTTCTCTAAATATTGTTCATAGAATCAATCTTACACAGCAACCTAGAAGTCTCTCGCTATTGTTTGTCATTGTCCAGGTTTCTGAAGCATATGTCAGCACTGGCCTGATAAGTGTTTAGTAGATTTATTTTGTAGTTTAGTCTTATATTTCTATTCTTATATGTTGTGCCTAATGTTTGTATGACTTATATTATGATCAGAAGTTGTTTAACCCTAGTTTTGTGTATACTGCTACTATTTTTATAAATGTTTTATTATAAGTTGTTTTATGTCGTTTAGTTTCTGAGGACAATCCCGATTCCAGGGATCAAAACGTCAAGCAACAAAAATATTATGATTGAAGCGGTTCAAATAAAGGATTCACCCACAATGCCTAGTGTACTTACACAAAGCACTGAAAATAAATATTACATAACGTAATATACTTCATAACTTCACAGTTATCTCTAACTTTACAAGATTCCTGTTATTGTAATACAAATTCTTCTTATTCATTTCCAAAATCCATGATCATTTCCTATTCAGTAATGATGAAGCTATCTGTTGCTATAATCAACAGCACTGGAAGAATCACAGTTGCCGGAAGAGATTTTATTAATTTTGTTTGTCTTTACACATCAACTAAATAACACAAGCTGTTGAAGACTGCAAATAATTATGAACATTTACATGCTAACTTGAATATTAAAAATAAAAATCGAATAACTAAAAAGGTAGAGTAAGAGACGAAAGAGACAACTGAAAATTATCAACAAAAAGAAGACACTTTTCCTATCTAATAAAGCCCGATAAATAGTCAATTCTACACAGTGCTGAAGCGTGTGATGACCTAACTTTGTAACACTTTACTTAGGAAACGTTTTTGATTATACATTGTGTTAGATGGTAATTACTAAATGCCTGCCAGTATCTCAAATAATGTTAAATTCTTATTAACACAGCAGACATAAGGTGGGGGACATAGTACTGAATATCAATCACATCAAATGCTACAAGCTAGAAGTCCCTCACAAAGTTATTCAGTTTTATTGGAGGTTCACAGTTCACCACAGACACAAATTCATTCTATTTTGCTATGGTATTTACAGAGTTCATGGACCACAGGAGTCTTAAAAATAAAATTAAATATTATCTCAAACTCATCTCATCATTATCATCATCTGCAAGGATTAAACCAAGGATGGTTTTGTTCCGGTCTCAAACAGGCAAAGTCTAGAGCTGGTCACTCCTTGGACGTCCCACACGTCTCCATGCCTTCAGCTTATAATTCCATAATTGTTTGGGGATGCGGGAGTCATCCATTCAGCAAAGATTTTCCCACCAACTCAGCCAATACTGGGCAATCCTATCGAATATACTCATAATATTCAGTTCCTGCCATATATCTGTGTTTCTTCTATGAAAATTGAGAGTATACCCTGCTACGTGCCTGAGAAATCTCATTGCAGCCACCTGGATGCAACTGGCCTGGCCTTTCATTAAAGTCCAATTCTCGGACTCATAAGAAGTGTGGGAAGGGCCACGCCAATTGTAGAATTTTAGGCGTGTTTCTTTACTTGGTGACTTAAGAGTTCGCCTGATGGTCCTGCACATAAGGTTGAACTTATGAAACTTATTTACAAAGTCTTTACTTGTATTATAAGACACAATGTAGCCCAGGTATTCAAAATTACTGACTTGTTCCAGGACAGTGCCATAACAATTTTTGCCTGTATAGGATCAGTTCCACAAAAAGCCATCACCTTGGTCTTAAGTGTGGATATTTATAATCCAGAGTCTTTGAAGATTTGATTTAACAAATGTATACCCATCTGCAATCTGTTTTCTGAGTCCGACAGAATAGCCTGATCATCCGCAAACAACAAAGTGTCAATTGTAGAGTGACCAATCATAAAATGCTCTGGAAGACACATCTGCCAGTTTTGTGTGACATCGTCAATATATAAATTAGAAAGAGAAGGTGATAATGGGCACCCTTGACGTACTCCACAATTGATCAGGCCAACTCTAGGAGCTGTTCTCGGTTTCCCTGCTTCAATTAAGATTTTATTCTCCACATAAAGACCCTGTATAGCTCTAATTACATGTTGTGAGATCCCTTTTCTTTACCATTATTGCCCATAGTTTGCTCTGATTCACCCTGTCAAACGCCTTCTTGAAATTGATGAAAGCTATGTATGTGGGCAGCTGATACTCTCTATGGTTTTCAATGGGCTGGGCTATTGTAAATATACAATCTAAACATGATCTGCTCTTCCTAAAACCATTCTGGGCCTCTGAAAGCATGGTCTCCGGTAATGCATTCAGCCATGTTCTTAAAACAGATGCATATAATTATATGAAGTATTAAGAAGGCTGACTCCTCTGTAGTTCCTGCATTCATTACGATCACCATATCTCAAACTCATCCTTGAAAATTTCATTAAATGTAGATCTTTCCTGACACTGTACAAAATACTGATATTTTAGATCTTCTTGTTTCAAGGTAATAATGTATCAAACTGGTGAAGAATATTACTTCTGGAGAAAGGAACTCTTCCTTAAGCATGGTTGTTCTATAGTATAAACATAAAAATAAACAGTAAGACTCAATACAAACAGAGCCCACAAAGCTAGCAAGGCGCTACAATATTCATCCACTTATTATCACCTTACCTTACAGTGAATATTTACCAACACGGAATCAACTCTTATGTATGTACATTGGATTTTTTTCTATTTTCAGGTACCGACTTGTATGCATTTTCACTTTCCACTGCGGTTATGTATGAGAAATTGCCGCATTTAATAAGTACCTTGTGTAATAAATTTTCAAACTTGACAAGATTTAACATTTATAACACAAGGCACTTGGCAACTAACATTTGTGCTACACGTGACTGCTACCTGAAATTTAGACATTGCAGAAACAACACTGCTTGCATACCAACATGACACGTTCACTTACATCTAGTACCCACTACAGTGTCATCTACAGGGTGGGGCAGAGAAATAGGATGTTTTTGAAATGGCTAGTACTCGGCCTGTAGCAGGGGGAGATGAGTGCGGGTGGGGGCATTCCGTACCTTTGTTCATAGCATTTCACTTTCAGTCGGCATCATGGAGCCGTGGACGTTAGAACACAGTGTTTTCGCTTACAGTCGGCATCATGGAGCCGTGGACGTTAGAACACCGTGTTTTCGCTTACGACTGCTTTGTGCGTAGTGGTTCAGCAAGAGTTTCGCCGCAGATTCGAAAACCACCGAAATGACTCTGTTCCCTCTCGTAACATAATCTTACATTGGGTTAATAATCTTCGTTCAGGAGGCTCAATAATGAAAATCAAACCACCAGGAGCCCCATGTATGGTACGTACTCCAGAAAATGTTGAAAGGGATAGAACAGCAATGTTACGAAGTCCACGCCGCTCTGCTCGGAGACATGCTGCGGAACTTCAAATCAGCAATCGCACGGTAAGGCGTATTTTGCATGATGAATTACGTTTTCACCCGTACAAGTTAATGGTTGTGCAGCAGATGAACAAAACAGATTACCCACAACGATTGAACTTTGCATGAACAATGTTGACACTTTTTGAGGAAAATGAAAAGATAATGTTGTTGATGAGTGATTAAGCTCATTTTCATCTCAATGGTGCAGTCAACAAACAGAATTGTCGTTACTGGGCTGCTGAGAATCCCCGAGAAATCCACCAAAAACCACTGCACAGCCCAAAAGTTACAGTTTGGTGCACGTTGGGAAAGAATTGCATCATTGGCCCTTACTTTTTTAACAAAATGGCGTCACTGTAACTGTTACTGCTGAGCATTACAACATTGAGATGTAAACACCTTTTTTGTGCCTGAGTTATGGAGAAGGCGGATTGCTATTCGGAGTGTATGGTTTCAGCAAGATGGGGCAACGTCTCACACATCCCGAGCGTCAATGGGTGTTCTTCCCCCTCTGTTTCCCAACCGCCTCGTTTCCAGATTTGGTGATGTTGCATGGCCCCCTCGGTCACCAGATTTATCAACGTGTGATTATTTTTTATGGGAGTACCTCAAGTCACGCGTCTATAAGAGAAACCCCAGTACATTAGATGAATTGAAGGACAGTATTCGTGAGAACATCGTCCAAATTGACAGACGCCTGCTAGAAAGTGTGGAGGCCAATTTCCGTACACGCTTACAACAATGCATAAACGAAAATGGACATCATTTGCAAGATGTGATTTTCCACACATGAATATCATTAAATGCTATGTAATCACGAATGTTTCTCCGCCAAGAATGTTTTTCTTTTCAAGCAAAACTAACAATGTTGTTATTATTTCAAAAACATCCTATTTTGCCATTATCCCATTACAAACTGACTCCACTATTCAAAGTGCTGTTAATTTTGATATAGACCTTTTACTAATATGCAACACTTTAGTAATTTAATAAATACAGGATTATAATAATAACAATTGCTTGTATTTATTGAAAAGAATCAAAACAGGAATGCTTATTTTCCTGCTTATTTTATGCTTATGTTCCATAAGGAAATGGAAGTATGGTGAAGGCAAAAAAAATTGTTTTCGAAATAAGGGCTGATTCTGATTTTACTACCCTCAAAACATGAAGAAAAGTCATTTTTTGAAAAGTGTCTGTGTAGAATTTTTTCTATGGCGAACGATAACTGCCGCAAATTCAAACGGAATCAAATAATTTTTTGCATATGTGCCTGAGTTGTAGAGGACTCAAGGCCTACTGATTTTGGTGAAGATCAGTTAAGGGTAAGGGGTAGTTTACCTGCTACATTTAATGTTTTAACAAGACTAAAGTACTTAATTTTGATAAATAAAGTATCCTGAAATAATAGTCATAATAATCCACTGTAGAAAGTTAGATGAAATATCTATAAATGAAAATGATAATTGAAGGGGGAGGCGATAATTTTTTATATGTGTACTACGTTATCAGCAACAAAGTAGTTTATTGTAAAAATTCCTTCCGGGTTGTTTGGCCGTGGTCCTGTTTTCTGCAAAACCCGACGTTTTGGCAGTGCATCAACTGCCATCATCAGTGAAAATCGAGTGCGCTAACGTGAGATGGTATAAGTTAATGACCACAGTACTGTGGTTAAGGCTGAAGAAAGAAGTAGTTTTTATAGAAATATTTCATTTCAAAAAATGATTTTAATATAAATCTTAGAACATGGAAGTCATGTATGGTTCTCCATACTGATTTTTTATATTTGCATATCTAACAATCATAATGCAGATACTTCATAATGCAATAAATATTGATCTTGAGCATTGTAACTACATTATAGTGTGTATGATTCCAAAATTCCTACACTGTGTTACACATAACATACCTGTAGTTTCATTAGTCTTGATGAATACGATTTAAAATACGAGAAGTACACTTTGCTCATTGTGTCTACATATTCACCACAGATTTCTTGGGCAGATGCTCTTTCATTGGCTAATGTGAACTCAAACAGAAACCTGAAACAGATAACAAAATTAACAATTTTTTAAATTGTAACGCCTAAAAGTAAATGTCTTAATAATACAATTTTCAGTTTTAACATTTTCACACATTTTCTAAAATAATTTTTATTTACAACAATGAAATTAAATTAGAATTTAAAAATATTTACACAACTATTTAATATCCTTTTAGACAAAATCATAAGCAATCTGGTAAGAGAATCTGATAAGCCAAGACATTACATAAGTGACTAGAACTGCTAGATTGTTCACCATGATTGTGCGTTGCAGGAACTAAGAGACCCATAGAAGAATCGTTTCAGGGATGTAAGACATTTTTTCTACAACAATGTATATTTTACAAATCAGTTGAAACCCAAGTCCAGTAAAAGCTCCATTATCATCTGGAGTACCCTACAATCAGGAGTACTTTAAATTAGCATATTTTCAACAGCAAACAAAATTTTTTTTGAAGGCACGATCACTAAAATGACAGCTTCGTTTAAGTGAATGTTTCTGTTATTCCACTTCTATGTAGTATGGTACCATATCTTAAATACAGTTAATATTATTCAGCTTATTTTATTGCTTAGTGTAGTTTTATAAGTGTAAGTTAAAATTACTGCAATTGCGGACGTCATGAATTGTTACGCGCTGCCGTGCTGGGCCCAAATGAATGTAACACAAAATACATTGAAATAGTCCTAATATCTAACTTAAATACAAGGGGGGGGTGCGTCAGAAAACAGTCAGTACCACTAACTAGTGAGCAGAGTCAACATGAACCTATTTATTTCAGAATGAAAATCAGCCTCTTAATTTTCTAAAATTATGAGTCAGCCAGCAGAGCAAAAATCAATTACCGAATAAATTAAATAATGGATAAATCGATTACTAAAAAAATCAATTACTGAATAAATCAATTGGTGTATAAATCCACAACTACATAAATCAATAACTGCATAAATCAATACTAGTTTACAATATTGTTGCGCGTAGTGCACAAGCTATAATCTGTTCATGAAATTTTAACACCTTCGTATATTACAAAGTTCTTGTAAAAGATATAAGTTCGCATCACACAAAGTAAGGAATTTAGTTCATTTTCTTTTCAACTAGCAATCTGGCAGACTCCACGCTCCTGCTGCATGGTAATTAAATATAATTATTAAATATCGGGGGACCGAGCTTTGTTCGGTTTTGATATTTATTTATACATACACAGATTTTTTTTACATTAAATTGTCTAGGATTTGTAAACATAAGCAGAAATTTGTAAACAAACAGAAACTATACGTATATTGTATAAACATTTAAAATAATAGCAATTGCATTATACATATTGTTACATTACCAAAAGCCGCCCATTAAAAGGGAGGGAAGACCTTATAATATAACGAGAAAGCATGCAGCTAAGAAGAGATACAATTATAATAAATAGCAAAATAAATGACATTAACTTAGACTAGACAATGACAATGACCACACCCAAGTGATTGGCCAAATGACCAAATCTATATAATTAAACTTATGATAAAAATGTCATAAAATTGACAATAATTGAATAAATAATTGAACCTTGAAGGTACAAACCACCAGCAGAAATGTTATAATTTTATGTATGTAAATGTAGACTAAATGTTAAGCAGACAAATAGTAAATAAACAGAACAATGAAATCAAATGATAATAAATAAAGGTATAATAAATAAAATGTGATAGAGCTAGTATGATAATCACAACATTCATATTAAATTGAACCAAGAGTGCATAAAGTAGGTAGGGAGTAAGTTACAAAAAAAAAAGCAGTAAGTGAACAACACTAGGTAAAGCAAAGTAACCCAAGTGCATGTGTAAAAAAGTATCAATAAAGAATGTTAATTACAGTGAAAGGTGTGAAAGACAAGTGTTTAGCATAAAAAACAATATGCCAAAATACATTAAGTAGGTGTACAGTGAGAGAAATTAGTGTTGAAAAAGACAAAACACTAGTAAGTAAGATAGAATAAGGAATCATGTCCAAAAAATATAATAATAAGTAACTGTTATAAAGAATGTTAGTATTAAAATATTAAGTTATTAAAGTTAAAGGGATAAACAAAACCTAAACAAGTTATAAGTTATCAAAAGAAAAGTAGACATCAAAAGATGGATACTCAATTATTAAAGTTGTGTTATAAAGAGAATAGTAGAAGGTAGCAGTAGTATTATAAAACTATGAAATTGTTATAATTGTTAAAAGAATCTTAAAAATTAGTTATGTTATGTTGAGTTGGGAAAATAATACTAAAAGCAGTAAAAATGTGTTGAAAGGATGAAGAAATCCTAAAAATATGCAATGTTAATTTCTTAAGTATAGATGTAAAAGGCAATAATATGTCTGTAAGGAACTACTAATCATAAACCAATGTATGTAAATTCATAATAATTGTAAACAAACTAAGACAAAGCAATAAGAACATAGGAACAAGAGCAAAATTAAATTATAATCAATGTCAACTATTGTAGGCAAGTGTAGTAGGCCTTAAAGAAATGTGAGAAAATTGTAAAATGTAAACAAATAACAACATTCAGTTAGTGAAAAAGTTAGGTAAACATAAGATATTGAGCCAACGAACATTAAAAACATAAAATTCTTTCAAAAACACACTTATAAACCAGTACAGAGTACGAGAAAACACGTCTTTATCACGGACGATATAATTTGTAGTAGATTTCGGGAAACTTCTCGCTTAAAACTGGTGTAACTACTACAGATTTAGTTACAGCGGCACCTCGATAACACGAATTTTTTTCTCATCTGCCTGGTGAGAATGACAATGAGGGAAGTTCAAGGCAGAGTTACAATTGAGTCTGATCTGGGTGATTCCTCCTCTTCATCATCATCATCACCACTCCAAGGACTAGGCCTTAGACCTGTTCCGGGAACCATCACCACCTCGGTCTACCGACATCTCTCTTCCCAGTAGGGTGATAACCCAAGGCAGCCACAGGTAGATTGATAACACACATGCGATTCAAGTGTTCACACCATCTCCTTCTGTGGTCTCCAATCTTCTGGTGCAATGATACAATGTTTAAATCGCGTCCAATATCCTCGTTCCTTCTCCGATCCAAGAGAGAACAACCTTGCGTCCCTCTTAAAAATTTCATTTCTGCTGCCTGAATCCTCTGCACGTCTGTCTTACCAAGAGCCCATGTCTCACTAGCATACAGGAATGTGGGTACAGCCACAGTTTTATAAAATTTAATTCGGGTATCCTTTAGTGTTTTATTTTTCATGTACCTATGAATCGTTCCACAGATGGGTCAAATTTTGTTAGCTTACTATCCCAATCAATATCAGTTCCATATGAGATATTGCAACCCAGGTAATTAAAATGACTAACCTGATCCAAAATCTGATTATTCATGGCTATCTTAGTTCTTATAGGATACTTGGCCTGAAATGCCATCGTTTTAGATTTTGTAACAGAGATATGTAACCCATAGTCTTGTATGATGCTATTGAACGTAAATATCACCCTCTGTAACTGGTCTTCTACGTAATACTCATAGCTAAAAATGCATACATACATACCCATAACACTCAATGTTAAAAATACCTCTATAACCCGAAATTCCTTTGTTCAAAACCTTGGTAAGTCGAATTTTCATTGATTAGAGATCAAAATACTGTACTGATTAACCTTCATAACACGAATTTCTACTCAACAGAACCTCTATAGCATGAATTTGACCTCTATAAGACGAATTCCCCACGGCAGCGAGCTCAGTAAGCCGAATTTTATGAAGCTCGATAATGACGAACCTTGATAACACGAACCTCGCTTTTACGAATTCCTCGATAATGATGAACCTTGATAACATGAACCGCGCTTTTACGAATTCCTCGATAACACGAAGTTGTTATAATCCCTTTGAGATTCATGTTATTGAGGTTCCACTGTATTTCTAAACTGTTTACACATTTTTAACACTTCGGGCTCTGTTACACTAAGCAACCGTATGCATGCAACTGTATGCTTCAAGGCTACGTGGAACTAGTTGCACAGTACTAAAAACAGGCTACAACTGCTCTGCAATCAGTTACAGAGTAAGTATCAAACTACTAAATCAGCCAATACTGAATAGAACATAGTCATGTTTGATGTCAAAATAATATTAAACAGAAATGCTATTCAATGATACTAATATCAGAAGTATTTATAGTAATACAAGCAAATTATCTTAATTAGAAAATATTTATCCATTTTGGGTGAAAACACAAGCTGTCTAACAATGGGTACAAAATTACTTCAACCAATGAGAATGATAAGTTTAGCAGTTAGAACCAAAAAACCATTACAAATTTATTTACAGTCGATTATAGCATCAGTATAGTACAGATGAAAAAATAGCCGCTCCATATAATTAGAAAAAATAATCAATGAAATGAAATAAACCATAATTAATGAAAATGGAATACACGATTGGCAACACATATTAACAAGATTGAATTAAACAAAATTTTGAATTACAGAAGATAAAAAATATAAACCGAAAAGAAAGAAAAGAAGGAAGAAATCGCTACAAGCGTACATGAAAAGATCAGATGTTAAGGAAGGAGTAAAGTATAAAATTAATTAACTAACAAAACAAAAGACTGGATTCACTACACTCTAACACTGATGCACAAACAGATAAAATATTTTGTCAACAATATAAACCTTAACCTACAGTTACGAGTTGAACTCACAATTACTTTAGTTAATAAGAGTAGTGGTGTAAAGAAAAAACGTAATATTTAATTAAGTCTATGTGAAGGACTGTACTTTCTCGAGTCATTTTGTTAACTTTTGCTGTAATCCAAAGAACTTTTGACTGAATAAACATAGTAAAATTAAATTCAACATTAGACAACGGTGATCAGTCAACGACCGAAACCAACAAACATAGCCAACCGCTGAGTTATAAATCATTCAAAGCCAGAGCATAACTTTATATATTTTAATAATTTCCTGTAATAACCAATACAAAAGGTAGAATTGCTATTTAATAAAACAATACTAAGAATATATACCTGTTTATTTTTCATGTGAGAATATTTATGTGTTATTTTATTTTATATAGCACAGTGAAACTTTTTAACCAGAATTGTAGGTTGGTAATACTGCCGCGAGAGAGCGAATTTCGAATTCAGCCTATACAGAGCAGTAAGTAATACGGTTTCATTGTGAAAGAAGGAAAAGTTATGAAAAAATTTTAATTGTTTTAAAACAAACAATTTGGCGCCTAAAATCGGGAAAATAATAGTCGATTTAAATCAGGTAAAAAGGAAGAGACAGGTATTGGCAAGGTCACGAGAGCGACAGATAGCGAGAAAATTATGAAGTTTTGGACTTCGTTAATATAACATCGAAAGGAGATTATTATAAATTGACGTAACCAACGTGTGGTGGGGAAACCGCACGACACTATTGGTTTTAATATAAATTGGCACACAAACGTGGGGCTTTTTCGGGAGACATTCGTTTTAATATAAATTGGCGCACCAACTAGTGAGGCTAGAGTTGTAGGAAGGATAGTATTCTAGCGGCGGTTACAGAAAAGGCAAACAAAATGCACACAAGAGGCAGATCAAAAAAGAGGACAGAGGACATAGACATGGAAGACAAGGAGGCAACACCGGTTGAGGAAGTGGAAGTGATCATAAGGGATGCTCAAGAGGAGCAACCAGAGAAACCAACCCAACCAGTGGACGCAAATTTCCAGAAATGATGAGGATTATGATGGAGCAATTCGGAAGAATAGAAGAAAATAATAAGTAAACCAATGAGAAAATAGACAGTATGGAGGATGAAAATAAATGAAAAATTGGACAGGAATAAAGAGGAAACTAATGAAAACTCAAGGAAATAAAGGGAGACTTTGAGTGAAAACTTAATGAAACAAATGAACGAAAAATGTGACCGAAGTGATGAGAGTTTAAAACAAATGAAAGAAGACAATAGGCAAACAACTGAACAGTTAGAAAATAAAATAGACAGTATTCACAGGAATACCATTGAAAATAATAAACAAATAAATGAAAAAATCGACAGCATTAAAGAAAGTACTAATGAAACTTTAAGGCAAACTATAAATGAAAATAATAACCAAATGAAGGAAGAGATCAGACAAATAAATGAAGAGAATTTAAGACGAATTAATGAAAGAATTGAGAATGTCAATGAAACAGTGGTACAGGTCCGAGAGGAATGCTAAGTAAAATAAACAACGTCGAAGACGAAAATCAAAAGAGGGTC
The DNA here is from genome assembly GCA_034769895.1 of Magicicada septendecula. Taxonomy (NCBI): domain Eukaryota; kingdom Metazoa; phylum Arthropoda; class Insecta; order Hemiptera; family Cicadidae; genus Magicicada; species Magicicada septendecula. The sequence continues at coordinate 60,213,342 of CM068371.1, read as the reverse complement.
AAGGGACTACAAGGATACTGCAGAAAAGTGCGAACAAAATAAGCAAGAAATGCTAAAAAATTTGGATGAGAAACAGAAAGAAATAAAATCAATACGAACAGATCTTGGTGAAAGGATGGAATGTGTCTATAATAACCTAAACCAGGTAGATGGCCAAGTAAAAGAAAACAAAGAGAAGATAGACGGAATCAACCGACGGGAGGCGCAAATGCAGGAAGAACTGGACTCATTGCGAGATAAACCCTGCCATAGTATACAAATAATCAACAGTGATAATCGTGAACTCATTAACTTCCGGAGCTACCAACGTAATCCCATAGAGTTCTTGAAGAGGGTAGAGGAGATGGTTGAGAAAAACAGAGAGACTCAATGGACAACGGTGCGAGGAATGATCGATGAAATGTTTAAAGATACCCACGATAATTGGTGGACAGCAACACAACCAGATATCCAAAATACACAAGACTTCAAGACACAATTTCGGGCCAAATATTGGTCTGAGTCAACCCAAAACGTAGTAAGAAATTACATCAGCAATGGAAGGTACGAATCACAATCAGGACAAACATTAACCTCATACTTTTTAGGCAAGGTATGCCTGGCATGCAACCTGGAGCCCAGAATTCCCGAAGAATCGTTGGTAATACAACTATCCTACCACTACGAAGACGCCATCCAAAAAGCCAGAAAATGTAGTCAGGTCAAGACAATACACGGTATGGCCAGCTTATTGGAAGACATGAGGAACATGAGGGGCAGTACAGGCGAAACCGAATGATAAACGCCAGATATAATCGATATAACGACAGCCATAACCAAACGAACCACAATACGATTAATACTAATCCCCACAATAATAACTACTATAACCCAAACCGTAACTCAAATATGAATAACAATAACCATTACCGGGGAAATAACTCAAACAACAACCAAGGTAATCATCAATACGGTGGAAATAACCAAAATAATGACCAGGGTAATGATAACTATAGGGGAGGTAGTCAGAACCACTATCCGAATGGTCAACAAGGTAATGGCCACTACAGAGGTAATGATTATAATACGCAATATAATAGGTACAACAGAGGAAACGGTGATAACCGGAACCGGGATTATTGACCTCATGTAAACCACATTCAATCAAGGAACCAAAACAACCAGAGGCGGTACTACCCAACGTCACCAATGAATCAATATAATTATGGACAAGTATCGAGCGACGACAGGTACCAAGGGGGACGAGTCAGCGAACCATTGGAAGGTAACCCGAGTAACAGACCGGAGCCAATACCTGAACAAACAATAAACCCGACAGAAAATAGGGCTAATGAAGAAACACCGCATTTAAACTAACAAGGTCAGTGAAAACCGACGACCGCCCATCACATGACCAATCTCTTGGGGACAACAGACGAATAACTAATAACACTATTATAATCATATCGAACTGTTATTTAAAAAATATAAGGGAAGAACTCTTGGAAGAAGAGGATAAGCAACTGAATAGAAAAAACAATGAAATAATTTATGTCAAGGCCAAATTGAATGAAACACTGTTAACTGTAATGATAGTTACTGGATAAAATATCTCTCTCATCGACCTTACAGAATTGGAAAGGGTCCAACAAAATAGCCAAGTACCCATATTGCCAATAAACAACATTATAATTATTGGAGCTACGGGGAAGCAGAATAAAACAATAAAGAAACAGGTGTCACTGGACATAACCAGCAATAACATAACAATACCGATGGTATTTCTAGTAGCGAATGGCTTGCCATTTAATGTGATGATTGGATGTAACGTATTGCGACAGCACTCCGCGGTGATAGACTTACATCAAGGAATAATATCCCTAACATCAGAAGGAGGAGTATGGTCAGCAAAGTTAGTAGATAGCAATAGGACACCTGCAGTACTTAACCAAGACCCAGTATTAAAAAACTATTTTTGTCACAACAATTGATTACCTGTAATAACCACATATGAAAATGACAACCAGGAATTATGGTTCGATAAGCTCGAGGAAATTAGAGCATTCCAAAGGGAGAGGCCAGACCAACAGATAAGCGAAGGACAAGCGGAGAACCTGATAGAAATATATAAAAAATATAAACATGTTTTTTCAAATGCCCCTGGTAAGGTCACAGGCTACCAACGCCAGATCAATTTCAGGGAACCGGTAGACTTTCACCGGAAGTCATACCCGATAGCCTACTCTCTCAAAAATGAAGTCAGAGCCGAGATTAACCCCATGATGGAAGAGGATATAATTGAATACAGCCAATCCCCATATACAAGCCCTATCATAGAAATACCCAAAAAGAATGGGAAGGTAAGGATTTGCCTGGATGCTAGGGAGATTAATAAAATGATAATTAATGACCGGACTTCGCCAGGAAATTGAAGAAAACCTGAAAAAATTTCACGGGCTAAGTATATAAGTACATGGGATACAGTATGTGGATACTGGCAGGTGGAGCTGCACCCCAACAGTAAACAGTACATGGCTTTTATTTTCGATGGCAGGAATTACCAATTCAAAAGATTACCTTTCGGCCTTATCAATTCTGTCGCCGTCTTCGTAAAATGCATGGACCAGATTTTAGGTCAAGAGACTCTCCAATTCACAATCGTATATGTAGATGATCTACTAATCACATCCTCTGACTGGGATGAACACTGTACTCGAGTGGAACAGGTATTAAAGAAACTATCAGAAAACAACATCACACTGAAGTTAGATAAATCAAAGTTCATTGCTAATAAAGTAAAATTTTTAGGATTTAATTTAACGGAGAGGGGAATATCTCCATCCTAAGAAAAAGTAGAGGCTACTCAGAACTTCCCTACCCCAAAAAACAAGAAGCAATTGCAATCATTTCTTGGTATTTGCAATTACTACAGAAAATTTCAAAGCAATTACTCCTATCTAACAGCAAAATTTCAAAAACAACTTTCAGCAAATGACAAGTGGACCGACCTGGGGACCAGAACAGGATGAAGTGTTGAATTTAATAAAACAAAAATTTTTGGAGACCGTTATGCTGCATCATCCCAATTTTAATCAGCCATTTTATTTAAACTGTGACGCCAGTAACGTCAGTCTAGGGGCCAAATTATATCAAGAAGATGATGAAGGACATCACATGGTCATTAGTTTTTCCAGCAGGGTATTGAACAGCTGCGAACACAATTATAACGTTACCGAGAAAGAGTTGTTAAGCATAGTGTCCGCATGCAACAAATTCAGAACGTTCCTCATAGAAAAAATTACCCTTGTTAAAACATAAAATGTTGCAGGTAAACTACCCTATTCCATTAACCGATCTTCACCAAAACCAAAAGGTCTTGAGAACTCTACAATTCAGGGCTCTATGCAAAACATTATTTGATTCTGTTTGAATTTGCGGCTGTTATCGTTTGCCAAAAAAAATTACCCTTGATAAAAAATGCTGCAGGTAAACTACCCCTTTCCCTTAACCGATCTTCTCCGAAAACAATAGGTCTTGAGTACTCTACAATTCAGGGCTGTATGCAAAAAATTATTTGATTCTGTTTGAATTTGCGGCTGTTATCGTTTCCCATAGAAAATACCCTTGTTAAAACATAAAACGTAGCAGATAAACTACCCCTTTCCCTATACCACCTCACGTTATCGCACTCGATTTTCACTGATGATGGAAGTCTATGGCATTGCCGAAACGTCTGGTTTTGTAGAAAACATTGGACTAAGGCCAAACATCCAGGGAAGGAATTTTAACAAAAACTACTTCTTTGTTGCCGATAACGTTGTACAATATATAAAAAAAATTGCATAAAATTAATGGCTTGTATAAGTTAATGTTTGATCGCCATTAAGTAGTTCTCAAGTTTCCAAAGTTTTAATATTATGATGTCCGTAATTAAAACATCAGAGCAGGTTTAGTGTGTACAAGGGTACACTGTGGACATTAATTTTCAACATTTCCTATTGAGCGTTGCTACAGTGTTCCTAGTTGCAGCGTTCCTATCAAGCTGCGAATCTACAGTGTATGTTTCACAGAACAAACACGCGAAAAAGAAGGAGCGCTCCGAAGTCACTCATGGACCCTCAGAATCTTGCAGAGGGTTCATTCCCTAAAGACGAAAAGTCTGCCTATGAATCGTTCCTCTGTAAACACGTGCAGTTACACTGCCCAGCGATCCACAGGAAGCAAATCTCTATCCACGCTGGACACTTTTTCGGCTTGCATGCGTTATGTTGGTATGGGATTCGGCACTTACCATTTAAAAAGCATGCAAATGTAAGAAAATAAACATGAGTGAGGCCAGAAATATCGCGAATTTTGTGTGTGTGTGTCTTCCCAGCCTTTTTATTGCGGTAGTCATAATAATAAAATGGAAACGTAAACATTACATAACTGAGATATGCTTGCCTGCCACGAACGATATATTATTTTATACATGTATATTAACTCATACATAATTTACATTAAAATGAAAAAATTATAATTTTATTGCCTGGCAACAAAATTATTTTATTTTTAACAATTACCATTGTTTGAAAAAGTTTAAATGAATTTTCAAGTACTTTACTGTTGTTAAAACGTAAAAGGTTGCAGGTAAACTACCCCTTCCCCTTAACCGATCTTCACCAAAATCAAAAGGCCTTGAGATCACTACAATTCAGGGAAGTATGCAAAAAATTATTTGATTCTGTTTGAATATGCAGCAGTTACCGTTCCTCATAGAAAAAATTACCCTTGTTAAAACATAAAATGTTGCAGGTAAACTACCCTATTCCATTAACCGATCTTCACCAAAACCAAAAGGTCTTGAGAACTCTACAATTCAGGGCTCTATGCAAAACTCATAAGATTTTACCCATCCAAAAATCGCCCAACGTGCCTATAGAAGTTTTCACTTCAAAAACAGTAAGTGAACAACACTAGGTAAAGCAAAGTAACCCAAGTGTATGTGTAAAAAAGTATCAATAAAGAATGTTAATTAAAGTGAAAGGTGTGAAAGACAAGTGCTTAGCATAAAAAACAATATGCCAAAATACATTAAGTAGGTGTACAGTGAGAGAAATTAGTTTTGAAAAAGACAAAACACTAGTAAGTAAGATAGAATAAGGAAACGTCCAAAAAATATAATAATAAGTAACTGTTATAAAGAATGTTAGTATTAAAATATTAAGTTATTAAAGTTAAAGGGATAAACAAAACCTAAACAAGTTATAAGTTATCAAAAGAAAAGTAGACATCAAAAGATGGATACTCAATTATTGAAGTTGTGTTATAAAGAGAATAGTGGAAGGTAGCAGTAGTATTATAAAACTATGAAATTGTTATAATTGTTAAAAGAATCTTAAAAATAAGTTATGTTATGTTGAGTTGGGAAAATAATACTAAAAGCAGTAATAATGTGTTGAAAGGATGAAGAAATCCTAAAAATATGCCATGTTAATTTCTTAAGTATAGATTGTGATGGCAGCGATATGCGAACATCTGCTCTCTGTTACCAGCGGCCAAGACGTGACCAACTACGTGCTCGGAGCGAGCCAATCCGGCATCAGCAGCCGCCGAGACGTGACCAACTGCGTGTTCGGAGCTAGCGAATCAGCGATCCCGGTTAGTTAATAAAACCCGGGCCGGCAGAAAATTTTGGACGAGACGAGACAAGACAGACTTCTGCTCCAGACTTCAGACGAACAGGACTGCTCTCTACTCTGGACGTTACTTCAGCTTCTGCTGCATCGCCCACCTCGTCGCTGGACGAGGAATCTCGCCTTTCTCTTCACGGGAAAGAAGACCGGGAACCAGCTGCTGCTGGTGAACTAAGTAGCCGGTACAAGTGGTAGCTGGCCGAAGTTGACCTTTTTAGGACCACCTGCGCCGGAAAACATCTTGGCCGGACAGGAAAGAAGAAGAGTGCTCTGGGCTCACCTGGTGAGTGCCGCATATCAGTGTGTAATTCCTAACCTGCTCGCGACTGTTAGGTAGCACTGCCCCGGACGATCCTTGCAAGCCCCCACCAGTGGTAAGCGAGCTAGGATATCGCCGGGGTAAAGGGACCAGTGGACACCAGTCTTGGTAAGGACTGGTATTCAATGAAGCTGGTCGTTAGCCCAGCTCCTCCCGCATCGTCGTAAGCAGGGAAGACGCGCGGGTAATCCGGCTTCGGCCGGACCCGAGATCCCTGGCGTCTGGCAGTGACTGCCTAGCAGTCTTTGCCCGGCAGCCGCACCTGGCCAGCATGCCTTCTACGGGCAACGGCCCAAGTGCCGAGTCGCTCGGCTCTGCCTTGCCCCATCTGGGCGACTCGCCTGAATCGCCTCGGGCGATGGAGACGGACGATCCTCTCCCGAACCCATTACCCCCTCTCCCGGCGGACGAGTCGGGCGAATTCGCGACCGTTGGTCGGCGTAATCGCCCGGCTAAGAAGCCAAAGAGGACCCATACACCCGGATCCACTTTCTCTCAGACCTCGGCCATGGACATCGGACCTTCTCAGGGCCAACAGGCTGTTGGTCGCGCGCCGCCCCTGTATGTCCACAGTGTGTCCAATGTCGCCGCCTTATACAGACGGCTGATCGCGGCCCACGGCCTGTCGGCCGACAAGCTTGAACTGAAGCTGCTTGGCGGTGATACGGTCAAGATTGTCGTCCGCCAGCTCGAGGACCATCGCTTGGTCGAGGCCTTCCTCCAGGCGCACAGCCTTCAGTACCACACCTTCTCTCCGAAGCGAGTCAAGCCCTTGTCTGTAATTTTGCGAGGGCTCGACGTGCACACCGATCCACAGGAGATCCTCATGGAACTCCGAGACCTCGGGTACCCAGTGCAGGCAATTTTCCGCCTGTTCACGCACTCAGAAACCCGAGTACCTCTCCCGCTCGTCCGTCTCCAGCTCGAGAAGGGCGAGGCTGCAGACAAAATATTCCAACTGACGCAGCTGTTTGGCTTCCGCATCAGGGTGGAATCCAGTCGTCCCCAGGGCAAGCTCGCGCAGTGCCACTGGTGCCAGAGGTTCGGCCATCATACCGACGTCTGCCGCAATGCCCCGGCCTGTCTACGTTGTTCGTTGGGACATTCAACTCAGGCCTGCACTGTGGCAGACAAGTCCAAGTTCCGCTGCATTAATTGTGGCCAAGGCCATGCAGCCAGTAACGTAAACTGCCCGGTCTACAAGGCGGAGCTTGTAACGGTACATAACCCGGTCCCAATAAATTAACTCATGTAATACCATAAAGGTCATAATCTATAACGAGCTCAAAATTACATTGTATCACTAAACATTATAAACGATTCGAGTGATATACAGTGACAAGTGAGTTATAGTGTACCCATTGAGGTAAAAAGTGAAAGTGAGGGGAACTTCTTACAGAATTGTATTGTAGGTGGGAGAATTATAAACGATGATAGTAGGCTATAATGCTACTGATTATGTATTTTGTTAATTTATTGTAATGTTTATAGAGTGTAGACAACCAAGTTTAATACCTAAGTTAATTTTATATTTTTTCAAATATTTGTGTTATAGTATAAGATAACCCAGAGTTCGTTTTAAAAAACATAAAAGATTTAAATATCAGATGATAATAAAAAATTAAAATAATACTGTATGAGGGAAATGGCAGAAGGAAGTAGTGCAGTGTAGGAATACTATGAGAGACTAATAAATAATATATAAATTCATTTAAAGTTAATAAAAATATTAAATACTTATATCCAAAGTTATAAGAAAATGAACAGAAACCTATTATGTAAACCAGATTGAGAAAGAAACCGAAATTAAAAAGAATTATTTTTCTGTAAATAAAATATAAATTTATAATAATTACAAACTGCCTATATACTAAAAAGTAAATAGCAGAACCAATAAAAAGATATATAAAAATTATGGGTTACTAAGAGTAACGAAAAATAACAAGTATTGTTAATCGAATTTATAAATTAAACCTGTCCAGTTGACAAAATGATGAGACCACAATTTTATTAAAATATCCTTTTAGTAACCTTTAAGAAGTATAAAATTGGTACAAAATTAAACAATAGTATGAACATTAAATACTCCTACCTTATTTACCAAAGTTAAATTGCTATACTCCATAAAAAAAGTGAAAGAAAACCAATTTTGGACGATCAGGACTAGTTTCACGATGTTTCAAGTTTGACGAGAGAATATTTTCCAGACGGTTATGAAATTGCTACATAATACGGACACCACCGGAGAAACGGCTTCATCCAAGTAAGAACTTCAGGAAGATAGGTAATATAAACTTTTCGTTTAATATTTAACGAAGAAAACATTCTGAATGGTAGTGTCATACCGAAACCATTAAAGATTAACCATATGTTGTAATAAAAACAAACACCATCTGCTCTCTTACGGACATTTCTGGAACTACGTACTAAACGAAAATAAACAAATTTTTTTAATATTTTTCGGTATTTGTAAAGCGTAGTATAATTATCCATTTCTGACCATCTCATAACAAAAAGAACTTACCCTTAACCCTGGGGAAATAAAAAGAATTATATATTGATTGATGTTTTAAAAAATAGTCTAAAATTTGGTAAAAAACCATGTTTTTTTTTTGACAATTCCATGTTTACTCAATGAAGTCGATATTATGTTTTAGTTAAGGAAAAGATCGATTGTGATATCTGTATTTTGCCAGCAGGAAAAAACCCAATAATATAAATAATAAATATTATTGAAAAAATGATATTGAATAATAAAAAAGTGTTATATTTTTTGTAGCGGGTAGTTGTAATAGATTTCAGAACAAAATAGAAGAGGTCGATCCACTGGGTCATATTCTGCCACAGTGTAGTCTGGTTGAACTATGTGTGGAGACTCGTCTCACAATCAGCTGATTTAATTCACGGCGAACCATTTGAAAAAATTTCAGAAATCGTCTAAAACGAGTGTAAACAATCAGTACTTACTCTCTCCTCAACATAAGGCTGAACAACTTCCCTACTTGACCCAAATCACACACTCTCGATTTCTGCTTTGATTGAGTAACATTAACAACCACTTTATTTTTAAACTTCGGTCATTATAATTCATAAGTGGCTACACGCTAGAATAAGAGGGATGTTTCACTGACACCTCTTAGGCCGGTACGTTACAGATTGGCGAACCCAACATTGGGGCTTAATTAAATAAGACGAGCACTCAATAGGCCACATACAAAGACGTTTCACTGACACCTCGTAGGCGGGTACGTTACAAGCTCCTGCGGAAGCAAAAGCCGCAGGGGCCCCTCCCGAAGCCAAGGCAGCCAGCTATGCAGCCCCAACCTCAAAGGCAGCCTAAAACACAGGCTAGGCCGCAACCGAAGGCACCACCGGCACGGCGCGCGCCCTCTCCGGGTCCACCTCCAGCCCCTGCAAAGGCAAACAAACGAACCGCGTCTCCTTCCGAAGCAGAGACAAGCCCAATAGCCGTCATCTCGGTTATGGAGCCAGAGAATCAACCCTCCACCTCCGCGGAACCTCCAACTCCCGCCTCTGAACCAGAGGTAGCCTCGCCACCACTGCCACCTCCGCGATTTCTGCGAGCAGGCATCACAAAACCAAGGAACAAAGGGATAACCACACCGGATGCTCGGCCCCGAGCTCCTGCCTGCCCACAGCCCAAGAAAAGTCCTGCTTCTCGGTATAAGTCCGACGAAGCGCAACAGCGTACTTTTCCTGCCGCTGATTCAAAACCGTCTGCCCCTGGTCCTGTGGCTTCCACCACGACCCGAGCTGCCGTTCAACCTGGTCGCTCTTACGCGGCCTCAGTTTCCAGGCAAACCGCCCAGTCCGTCATTTCCGATGACGCACAGTTCGTCCGCGACTTTCTGTCTGGCTATGACCTCAAGAAAGTCGCATCCACCTTCAGGTCCATCCGAGACCGCCTGGAAACTGCTGACCCAACTGAGAGATTTATGCTCTTGGTGGAAGCCTGCGAAGTAATAGGTCTTCTATGAACCGAGCCCTTAGACGAGATCTCTCGCTCGTAGCCTGGAATGCTAAAAACATCGGTTCCAAGCATTCCGACCTTCTTGAATTCCTGGCTCGGTTCAAACCCGACGTACTTCTCCTCTCGGAAACCCACCTGACCCCGGCGAACCGGTTTCGATTACCAAATTACGTGGTCTATCGGGATGACCGAGTTGGCCGACGAGGAGGCGGCACGGCGATCGCGGTGAGGACCTCCATAGGTCATCATCGTGTCGCTTTGCCGCAGCTTACCAACCTAGAGGCCACCGCCATTGAGGTCCACGGAGCTCTTGGCGGCGTCCTCGTGGTTTCAGCATACAAGCCCCCACAAGCTGAACTCCTTGTCGGCGACCTGGACGTCATCTTCGATTCCCATCGAAGGGTAATTTTGGCCGGCGATCTGAATTGCAAGCATCGCATTTGGAATAGTCGCCCGACTACTCCGAACGGGAGGCGCTTGCTCAGTTTTGTAGATTCGCGCCGGGCGATGGTGTTTGGTCCAGCGCAACCCACGTTCTTTCCGTCAAGGCCTAACGCGGCTCCCGATGTTCTGAATATCACGGTGACCCAAGGAACTCCGGACAACTGTCTGTCCGGTCGAGGTATTCTCACTTACGGAGCTGACATCCGACCACAACCCTATCTTGGTCCACGTCGCTACCCAGCACGCCTATCCACGTTCTGACAAGAAGAAGGTTATCGATTGGGATCGCTACGGCCCGGCCTTGTGCCGTAGATTGCCGCCAGCGGCCCCACTCGATTCCGTTCGCCTCCTAGACGAAGCAGTTGCGGGAATCGAAGAGGCAATCATCTCGGCTATAGGCGTGTCTTCACGTACGCGAGCTGGTTTCACGCCTGACTACCAACGCATCCCTGAGGAAGTCTCTCTTCTCGCTCGCGAGAGGAATTACTTCCGGAAACGTTGGCAGAGGACCCGTGATCCGGCCGATAAGGCAGCATACAATCGGCTCACCGGACGACTGCGTGGCAGTCTGAAGGCGTTCCGACGTAGCTGTTGGGAACTCAATGTGGCCCGAACGGGGGATGTGGACCCGCAAAGTCACCCGTACAGAATACCTACCGCATTGACGGGACGGAGGCGCCGACCTCCACTTCCCGCCATTGTTGGACCGTTCGGTCGACTCCTGGGTCGCCCGGAGGAGAAGGCCGAATACTTGGGCTTGTGTTTCGAGCGACAGTTCGCTCCCAACCCGCCCATGGACTGGGACTTCGACGAACAAGTCGAGATGGCTGTGGAAGACTTTCTGTCTCTTCCGATCACGGCGGAGCCCGAACCCATCTCTTTGGAAGAGGTCTCAGATCGGCTCGCTGAACTTCAGCCAAGAAAAGCTCCAGGCCCGGACGGTGTTACCAACACCGCTCTACGACTTCTTCCGAGCCTGGAGTTCAATTCTTGACTGACTTGTTCAACGCATGTCTTAGACTGGCCTACTTTCCCAAGAAATAGAGAAAGGCGACGGTTATCGTGATCCCGAAGCAGGGAAAGGATACCACCCGTTCGGAAAACCTCCGGCCTATCAGCCTACTCTCCGCTACGTCCAAGGTTTTTGAGCGCCTCGTACAGCGTCGTGTACGAGAACATCTAACCAACTTTGACGTGCTGGTCCCCGAACAGTTCGGCTTTCATGTGGGGCATTCGACCACTCATCAACTGATGAGACTGGTGAAAAGCATCACGGAAGCCGGGTGTCGGAGAGAAGGTGTTGGCTGTTTCTTAGATGTTGAGAAAGCCTTCGACAGCGTATGGCATGATGGCCTGTTATTCAACCTTAGGGAAGTCCAGCTCCCGGACTGCTACCTCCATCTGGTTGCTAGCTTTCTGACGGAGAGGACCTTCTGCGTGAGAGTTGGCGATTCTGTTTCTTCCGAGAGACGAATCACAGCCGGCGTCCCTCAAGGTAGTGTTCTAGGCCCCCTTCTGTTCTCGATCTACGTCAACGACGTGCCGAGACAGCCTGGAGTCCAGATGGCCCTCTTCGCTGACGACACGGCCGTATTTACGGCCGATCGTCATGAGGAAAGGGCCGTCCTACGACTGCAGCGCCAGCTCGACACGCTCGTGGACTGGACCGAGAATTGGAGAGTGCAACTCAACGCTACCAAGAGTGTAGCCGTCGAATTCTCTAAGCGACGGAAGAACCCCGTTAGGCAGCTACGTATCGGCAGAACGTACTTGCGCTGGTCCAACGAGGTCAAGTACCTCGGCTTACACCTTGACCGTCGGCTCACCTGGCGTACCCACGCACAGACAGTTCTTAAGCGAGCATCCACTCGCCTGTGCGCACTGTTTCCACTCCCGATCAGCTCAGCCATGACCAGGAAATTGGGTAGGATGATCGTCGGAGCGTATCTGCTACTGGTCATTACCTACACCTGCCCGGTCTGGGGTTACCTCGCCGCAATGCATAAAAAGAAGTTGCAGAGCGTCCTCGACAGGGGTCTTTGGCTAGCGGCCAAAGTCCCCCGTCACTTTTCATCTCGCCTTCTAAGGAGAGGACTTGGCGTCCGCTCCTTAGACGACACATTCAGGCGGCTTGCACGCAAATTTTATGCACGTGAGGCGAGGTTCCCAGGCAATCCTCTAGTGACTGGGCTGGGAAGGTACCGTATACGTCCAGGTGATTCGTGGAAACGCCCTCGGTGTATACTGCGCTAGTGTAGGCTAGCACAACAGCCGAGAATCGGCCTGCTATAGAGCACACGCCCTACTTGGGCAGGGCCACGAGGCAGGAGCTCCAGAAGGCAGCTCGGAACTCAGATACCGAGCGGTTCGTCTCTGCGACGCACAACCGCAAAGCCCAGAGCGAAAAAAAAAAAAAATTTTGGACACACTCTTCATCACCACGCCATCGGACGCACTTCATCTCCTCTCCTCTCTCGGACGACATCGGCGCGGAGTCAGCCGGAAGGAACGGCCGAAGAATAGAACTGGCGTTCTTGCGTCTTCGCCCTCCAGTTCCGTGCCAGCGATGGATTTCGCTGGGGCGGCAGCCGACTCTACAACCAGTGCCGAAAGAAGAGGAGGACTGCAGTACACCACGAACAGTGGGCGCAACTGCCGAACATCTCAGCGCGGCACTACCAACATCACCGTTCTCGCCACTCGGTCCTTTTTAGGGCCACCAAAATAACTAGAGTGTACGATTGGCGCCATTTGTCATGCGGCAAGCCTTTTGTCAGGTGACAAGTGGCGCCCAACATGGGGCAGCGATCATCTTGCTGATGCAAGATCCAGCCACGCCAATCGAGCTACCAGCCGGCACACCAATCAACATGGCGCCCAACAGACACCTCTACATCATCCGGAGAAGAGCAGTAGGCTGGGTACCGGAGATCATTCAAGACCCGGGGGAGTTGTGACGGCAGCGATATGCGAACATCTGCTCTCCATTACCAGTGGCCGAGACGTGACCAACTACGTGCTCGGAGCTAGCCAATCCGGCATCAGCAGCTGCCGAGACGTGACCAACTGCGTGTTCGGAGCTAGCGAATCAGCGATCCCGGTTAGTTAATAAAACCCGGGACGGCAGAAAATTTTGGACACACTCATCACCACGCCATCGGACGCACTTCATGTCCTCTCCTCTCTCGGACGACATCGGCGCGGTGTCAGCCGGAAGGAACGGCCGAAGAATAGAACCGGCGTTCTTGCGTCTTCGCCCTCCAGTTCCGCGCCAGCAATGGATTTTGCTGGGCCGGCAGCCGACTCTACAACCAGTGCCGAAAGAAGAGGAGGACTGCAGTACGCCGCGAACAGTGGGCGCAGCCGTCGAACATCTCAGCGCGGCACTACCAACATCACCGTTCTCGCCACTCGGTCCTTTTTAGAGGCACCAAAATAACTAGAGTGTACGATTGGCACCATTTGTCATGCGGCAAGCCTTTTGTCTGGTGACAAGATGTAAAAGGCAATAATATGTCTGTAAGGAACTACTAATCATAAAACAACGTATGTAAATTCATAATAATTGTAAACAAACTAAGAAAAAAGCAATAAGAACACAGGAACAAGAGCAAAATTAAATTATAATCAATGTCAACTATTGTAGGCAAGTGTAGGCCTTAAAGAAATGGGAGAAAATTGTAAAATGTAAACAAATAACAACATTCAGTTAGGGAAAAAGTTTGGTAAACATGAGATGTTGAGCCAAGGAACATTAAAAACATAAAATTCTTTCAAAAACACACTTTTATAAACCAAAATAAGTATAAAAAACAAAAGTATCAAAATACAAAATCAGCCAATACTGAATAGAACATAGTCATGTTTGATGTCAAAATAATATTAAACAAAAATGCTATTCAATGATACTAATATCAGAAGTATTTATAGTAATACAGAAAATTATCTTAATTAGAAAATATTTATCCATTTTAGGCGAAAACACAAGCTGTCTAAGAATGGGTACAACATTATTTCAACCAATGAGAATGATAGGTTTAGCAGTTAGAACCAAAAAACCGTTACAAATTTATTTACAGTCCATTATTAGCATCAGTAGAGTACAGATGAAAAAATAGCCGCTCCATAAACCATATAATAATTAATGAAAATGGAATACACGATTGGCAACACATATTAACAAGATTGAATTAAACAAAATTTTGAATTACAGAAGATAAAAAATATAAACCGAAAAGAAATAAAAGAAGGAAGAAATCGCCACAAGCGTACACGAAAATATCAGATGTTATGGAAGGAGTAAACTATACAATTAATTAACTAACTAAACAAAAGACTGGATTCACTACACTTTAACACTGATGCACAATATAATTAACTTGGTTCAAACACTCAAACACTCAATGGCTCTTAAAAAACCAAATAATAATTACCAAAAAATTGTTCAATTAAATTAATAACACATTTGGAAATACCAAAATATTTTGTCAACGATATAAACCTTAACCTATAGTTACAAGTTGAACTCACAATTACTTTAGTTAATAAGAGTAGTGGTGTAAAGAAAAAACGTAATATTTAATTAAGTCTATTTGAAGGATTGTACTTTCTCGAGTCATTTTGTTAACTTTTGCTGTAATCCAAAGAACTTTTGACTGAATAAACATAGTAAAATTAAATTCAACATTAGACAACGGTGATCAGTCAACGACTGAAACCAACAAACATAGCCAACCGCTGAGTTATAAATCATTCAAAGCCAGAGCATAACTTTATATATTTTAATAATTTCCTGTAATAACCAATACAAAAGGTAGAATCGCTATCTAATAAAACAATACTAAGAATTTATACCTGTTTATTATTTCATGTGACAATATTTATGTGTTAATTTATTTCATATAGCACAGTGAACATTTTTTACCAGAATTATAGGTTGGTAATACTGCCGTGAGAGAGCGAATTTCGAATTCAGCCAATACAGAGCAATATGGTTTCATTGTGAAAGAAGGAAAAGTTACAAAACAATTTTAATTGTTTTAAAACAAACAATTTGGCGCCTAAAATCGGGAAAATAATAGTTGATTTAAATCAGATAAGAAGGAAGAGACAGGTATTAGCAAGGTCACGAGAGCGACAGATAGCGAGAAAATTATGAAGTTTTGGACTTCGTTAATATAACATCGAAAGGAGATTATTATAAATTGACATAACCAACGTGTGGTGGGCAAACCGCATGACACTATTGGTTTTAATATAAATTGGCACACAAACGTGGGACTTTTTCGGGAGACATTGGTTTTAATATAATATATAAACAAAATACAGGTAAATAGAATAATACAAAATACAGTATAATACAAAATTATTTGAAAGTTATATTAAATTCTTCTAGTATTTAGTATTTCTTTCCATACAATATTTTGTGTATGGTGAGGATTTTCTGGTGGCAAAAGAACTTTTAAGCTGCTTCATCTTTTTACTCTAGAAAATGCTACGTACAACATCCCATCCATAAAAACTGATATAAGTATGTAGATACTATTGAATTCAAATGTTTGTCCTTGAGCTTTGTAGATGGTCATAGCAAAAGGAGGTCTTACGGGGAATTGATGCCGTTGCATAGTACATCCAAGTTGATTTTTGCTAGAATCTAATGTGATTCTTGGGATATGGACTTCTCAGCCTGTATTCTCTCCAGTGATAATCTTTGATTTAATAATATTGTTACACAACTCGGTAACTATTAACCTTGTTCCATTGCATAGCCCTTCGGAGACATCCAAGTTTTGCAAGAGCATTATTATTATATTTTTTTTTAAGTTTCAGTTCATGTGGTGGTAGATCAGCCATTTCAACGGGATTCAGGAATTCAGAAGTAAATTCCAGACCTCCTTCTGGTTGATCTTGACAGAATCATAAACTTTGTAAACCTTGTACTCTCCTGGAAGCTTTTCAATAATTTCTGCATTAATTTTATTAACAACTTTATTTAATGGTGCTAGTATATCCCTGTCCTTCATATCTTCATATCTGTTATTAGCCAGATAGTCGCCGAATACTTCTTCAATAAGACTGTCCTTGGAAAGGAAATCCTCTGGTAGTTCAAACTCATCCATAGCATTTACTGGCAAATCTCCATTGCCAGCACCATAGTCCAGCAGGCATCTAAAATTAAAGGATACATACACAATACATACCCCACGCACCAACCCGAGCGTTTTACTCTATAATAAAACGCACCTTTCTGTTCTAAGCACAAAGAAGCAAAAGCAACAGTTTCAAAAAACTCATAAATTATTATTAACTTTAGCTTACTAAAAACCTTTTTCAAACGCTTCAATACAATCCTTGAATTTTTTGTCCATGACGTGTCCGTATATTAATACTTACCTAAAAGAACACAGAAAACACAACAGTGTACAGGGAGCACGTTATAAATTACATACGTTATTGCTCGCTTAATATTATTAGATAGGGTGTTCAATTATTGCTCGTCTTAACTCTTATTTTGTTTATTTACATTGATTGCAACAGCTATTTATTCTTCTTCATATACAAACATATCGAACCTGCACCGTTTGCATTTATCGACGGTTTCTGTAATTTATTTATCTGTACGGTAAGAAAGCTGGTTAGAAATAACAGTTGCCTAGCAATAATTAATTGTTGCGCGGTATCGGTCCCGCAATATTTTAAAATAAAGGCTCTCAGACGAATTTTGCAGAAAATGAGACAGAGTCCAATTCCTGGTGTCAAAATACCCTTAAGTACCAACTTCCGACAAAATCGTTAGCCGTTTTTGAGAAAAAAAAAACAGATACATACAATTATTGCTCGCTTAATATTATAGGATAATGTTACTTGGAAATCAGAGGTGTGGTCCTCTCGCAGCCTGCTGTCGCTGGTCATGCCATTGAACCCGTTGTGGGCACATGTTTCTCCGCTGGTCCCACGGAGTGCTATAGTGTATACTCTCAAAGGTAGGCCGAAGAAATACTGTAGCAAGTCAAAATTCTCTAGTATACGTGGACCCGGTCATGGAACCAAGCTTTATGCTTGGTAAACGCGGCTGCAAACGAAAAGTGCCCATTGAGGCGACCGCTGGTGACTCTGCTCACAGTCGGTCAGGTAGTCAACTGAAATCAGCTCGCCGGGCGAACAGCGAAACGAGTTCGTTAGAAAGGAAGGGGGCATGATGTCAGGGAAGGACTGACTGATGCACGTGCCACTATGATGCATTATCTGTCGTGCCACTATGTAATGGGACAAAAATGGCAGAACCATTTTTAAATATTATTCAATAAGCTGATCCACTTAGGTTTAGTCAATGAGTTTTTATGTTTCTACATAAAACCTCTCATTGGGGGGGGGGGTATTGTAACGGGACAAAAAGGGAACCATTTTTTAATATTATTCAATAATTCCAATGTATGTAACCATTGGTAAAATACGTATTTAGAAGTCTGGGTAGTGTGACTAAGCGTGTATGACGCATGCATTGCCATCTCAAGCCGAATAGACCTAACCATATAAGGCGAGGAATTTTATTAATTAGTCTGACGTCACGCTGGTATCATGAGGGAGCCACATGCTTTCAATGTTATAACGCATTTCTGATGTCCAGAATCTTCGATAGGTGATGGCCGGGAGAGAGGTGGGCGTCCGGTGGAACCACGTGGCCGATACGTAGAAGGCTTGGATAGTATACAATTGCGGGCCCCAATTCGAGGCAGTCGACAGAACACCTTGATACCATACGGTTGTGTTAAAAGTGTCCGCAGACAAATTAAGGGTAGGGGCCTACCAATTTTGGTTGTATAAGTGTAATACAACAAGTAAAAATCTTTAATTATGATAAAAATGTAATAGTGAACAGTATATAACAGTTTAAATCGTTTGGTGGAGTGTTTAATAAAGTGAACTGCGAATGATGGCGTAACATCTGGGATAACATCAGCAGCTACGTACTCGTAAAAACTAGATCGACTGGCCAAAGTTTGATAACAATTTGTCTTTTCTAAAATGCAAAATTCATAAATAGTAATGAGATCTCAAATTTAAGGGGGGGTTTAAAGAGAGTTAGAGAGACAGAGAGCGTGAGCGAGTGCAAAGTACTGGTTTGCAAAATTATAATTAATCATTTATAGTATTGTTAACTAATTTTTATGAATACTCAATATGGAGTAATTTGTTAACAAAAAATGAATATGGTTAGTAACTTTTGAATTGCTACAATGAAAATAAATTCAGATTTCTGTATGACCATAACCACGTGTTAAGTGTAGTTATTGTGCCAAAACCTAACCTGTTTTCTGCGTCGACATCTCGCCTAATCGGGCCTGTGAATTTTCTGAATTAAGGGGAGTAAAATTAAAATCAAATAAAATATTTAAGGGAGGAATGTTAAGGTTTCAATGTATAACCTAAAAACATCTTGAGGATTGTTTGGAATCTTCTGATGGGTTTTAAGGTAAGTGCGTAAGAAAGTTCACGGTAAACCGGGTAAGTAAAAGTAAGTAATATTCTTCTTGGGTTTTTGTAAATAGTTAAAACCTTTACAATTGGCGATCCTGCCAGGATATTTGTATAATTTTTATATAAATTAGGCCTGAAGTTTGACGCAAGGAAATAGGGCTGGCGATGGTGGCAATTTTTGAATAATTTGTAGGTTATAAGATGTTCAAAGTAGCACGTGGTGTTTAAAAAGATTTTTGTTTAGTATATAAACTTTCATTTATATCAATATTGAATTTTATTAATTATTTAATTAAAAATAATGAAAAACATGGAGAATAACGAGAATGAGGTCAGTCTGACTGACTCAGCTATCATGAGTGGTACGGGACTTCATTCAACTCCTGTGTCAATAAAAGAAAATAGTTTAACTGAATCAGTTATAATGGGTGACGTTGGGGCACAATCAACCACAGTCTCAATATAAGAAATTTTGACGAAACCGAAACATCGAAGCATGATAATGTTTTTAGGCTTTTGAAATGTATAATGTGCATAAACTGCAGACTCTCCATTTTGTGGAAAACATTATCATCTATATAACAAACATATTTACTATATAACAAACATTATCATGTTAAAATGACAGAGACCGAAGATTTCTAGACTGGGGACTCGAAAGTGTGGAAAAAATATAGTGTTAACATCACCTGGAGCATTACATTTTTCGATGACGTTACACATTTTGCATCACGCATTTTGTGGAATGACCCCCAGCCTAAAAACATTATCATGTTAAAAGTAATAAATCTGATGATCATATGATGAGTTTTTTGGAACAGCAGTTTGCAAAGTTCGAAAGACGTTTTGATAATAATGATGACTGTTTGCGTACAATGTCTGGTAATATTAATAATATTGAACAACAAAATGTTAAATTGGAAGATAGTATTAATAAACATCGGAATGCTATTGATGAACATTTTAGTACCATGCAAAAACAATTAAAAGAATACAAGTTTACATGGGGGTACAAAAAGGAGAATACAGAAAGTGAACTAAACCAGGTAATCGATAACAAGGTAATCGATTCTGACAGTGGAGGTTATGATGATGATAATTGGAAGAATAATGGTGTTAGTTTAAGCGCATTTGAGGTAAAACATGACAAAGTAAGTGGTAGTGAAACTAGTGATAACTATAATAATGATATAACGAGTACTAGTGATGATGTAGTTGAAAATGGGGTATCTAAGAATGATACATTAAGTAATAGTAGTGATAATGAGAATGTAATGGGAGTAGAGGTTAGTGGTGAGGTAACAGTCGTTAATGAGCTTGAGAGTGAGTACAAGGAGAGTTTAAGTGAGTATGGGGTGCAGAGGGCAAATTTTCCCTACGGTGTATGTGGAGTAAAGGCTCCACAAGTGTTTTATGGGGACGAAGATTCTTCCGGGGGAGACGAGGTGTCTCCAAATGGTCCCTTTATGTTTTATGGTGTACCAGGTAAAGCCAGGATGTGTATTAATAATGTTGTATTGCCCTTTGTGTGGAGTGAGAGAGTTCAGGGGGTTGTGAGAGGTATTATGAGGAGAGAGAGAGAAAGAGAGAGATAGAAATATTTAAGGTTAATAGAGGTTATGAAGAGTTAGTAGAGAGGTTAGATATTGAGAGAATTGTTAATAATGAGTACTTACCTGGTGACATAATTAGTGCAGTAAATGATAATATTGATGATTGTGAGCACTTACTTGGTGATAAAATTGGTGTAATAGTAGCAGATGATGATGATAATAATGGTGAAATTATAACCTACCTGGTGATGACAAATAATACGAAGGGCGACTTGACCATACCCAAAGTAGACCTGATATATGAGATAATAATGTGGAATAATCCTGTGAATTGTTATTGTGGGGTTCTTTTTTATTAGCAGTGGACTGTATATTGTAAAACTAAATAGTTAAAAGGATTTATTCTCATGTAATCAACAATGCATAAATATTAAGCGTTCACTGACCTTGTCCTTGAGCGTTGTAAATGTCCCGTTGTAAGCAACACTTCACTGATATTTAGGCAGTCCTAAACTTCACAATAATATTCTAATAAACGTTAAACACATGAAATAAGCACAAAGTAAAATAACAACAGCGGTGAATAGACTTTCTATTCTTGCGGTATGCGTGTATAAACCAAAAAGAACTGAACTGCACGATATGCCTTACACTACAGGAAAGAAAATGCTCTAATTATGACTGTTGATTACTAGGTGAATTGTACTTTGAAACAGTTATGGGAGTGCACTCTATTAGAGAACTAATGAAGTAGAGAAAGGGGGAGTTTTATTATTGCTATGAAAACAAAATATCTGACATACCGGCCCCTTTGAACCAACTGGTTCAACAAGAAACATTAAAAGAACATAACAAATTTGATGCTTTGGAAGAGTAAAATAAAACTAAATTATAAGGGGCAGTAGCCAATTGACTGGTCAAGGATTTTAGTAAATGGGAAGACGGGAAACCTTAACAGAAGGACGGGTCAAGGTTCCACCGGCAGTCTTCATGTTGACGACACGTACCACTCCATCATTCCCTGGAGATACTGAGATGACCCTCCCGAGCTTCCACTTGAGGGGTGGCAGGTTCGTTTCATGAATAACGACTAAATCTCCTATTTTGAGATTTTCTTGAGGTCTGATCCATCTGGACCGTTCTTGAAGTGTGTGGAGGTACTCCATTTGCCATCTTTTCCAGAGATGTTGTGTGAAGGCTTGAACCAATTTCCAGCGTTTTGTGTGATTAAGTGGTGCATTTGTTAGTTGAGGTTCGATCAGGGCATTAAGAGGTCCTCCAGTTAGAAAATGTCCTGGTGTAAGAGGTTGAAGATCTGAAGGGTCATTCGAGAGAGGAGCTATCGGCCTCGAATTAAGGATAGCTTCAACACGCACAACTAAGGTGGTAAATTCTTCGTACGTTAAAATGTGTTCACCTATGACTCTGGTGAGATGATATTTTGCACCTTTAATGGCACGTTCCCAAAGTCCACCTTGGTGAGGTGCACGTGGAGGAATGAAATGGAATGTGATACTGTTGTTCGTAGCAAAATCTTGCATCTCTGGTTGCTTCATGAGATCTTGAAAACATCTTTTGAGCGAAGAAGCAGCTCCTATGAAACTAGTCCCACATTCAGAGTACAGGTCTGATACAAGACCTCTCCTAGAGATGAATCTCGTAAGGGCTGCAATGAAGGCGTCTGTAGTTAAATCAGTAACCACATCCAAGTGTACAGCTTTTGTTGCAAAACAGATGAACAGGCAGAGGTATAACTTTATAGGCTGTAACCTGCGAAGTGTAAAAAACTTGACCGTGTAAGGGCCAGCATAATCAACTCCAGAAGCGTTGAAACAACGAGTAGGGGTAACACGACCGGCTGGTAGATCACCCATGAGCGGAGACGTGTTTGTTGATTTTGTACGAAAACATCGTACGCATTTAAATATTCTTGAGCGTATAACACTGCGGGCGGAGAGGATCCAAAGCGTTGAGATAGTGTAATGGGACAAAAGGGGGTATTTTATTACAATGTAAATTTTATTCAACCTTATGAAACATTTGTAATCAACGCAGAAAGTCCACTACATAGACGGTGTTGTTCAGACAAGGGACAATGGAATGCAAGGTGTGACCGGAGAACGCAACTGAATTCCAAGAAATCACAGGTGTGTGACACACTCGTGCGCGCAACAACAAACAGGCGCGCGGACGGGACCCCAAGCAGCTTCAACCGACTTTGTGAAAAAAATGGCGAAACGATGAAAGTTTTGTGCCATGCGGTCCGAGGCTGGCGGAAGTATGGTTAAGTCACACCCACTTGCGTGACGTAACCAGTGGCAGTGAAATTTCGTTAACACTTTGGGAGCACTCACAACCCATGTTCCCGGTGCCACTACTAACAATTTGCCACATGAAGGCTGTGAACGACGACGAAATTTGGTAGCAAGAAAGGCAGTGACTTCCGCCCGCATGTAACAGCAGTCGACCTACCGCCGCTGCGTCGGCTGGACGCACGCTAAGATTCAGTTGCCCCAAATAAATTATTTCAATTGTAAAAGCTTAAACATTCAAAAAATAGTGAAACCATATTGCAGAGTGATGTAAGTGGAGTGAAGAAAAAGTGATGAACAGACAAAACATTCGGACATGTACACAGTGCGGCACGAGGTGAAGTAGGAAGTGGAAAGTTAAGTAGGCGGCGACTCATTTTTATTATAATTATCCTAAATGTAAAAGAGCGCTCTAAATTAAGGGAACAATTTATATGTGTGTGAATGAAGTGTGTGTACGCAAATACTGGGCAGCCTTTATAAATATATCTGTATAAGTTTTATCATATCAATTCACAGAAATGAGTGATTGTATTTCTTCTATTTGGTTTTTGTGTAAATTTTCTATTTTTGTTTCTGTTTTCTATTTTGTGTAATGTTCGAAGAAAAAGAAAGTTGAATAGTAAACCTACTGGTTCCATAAGATAAAATGTGTTAGTTGTAGTTATTTCATCGTTACCACTCCCTAGTGTTCTGTGCTGAAAAACTCGTCTACCGATTCCGGGCTTCTTCTGAAATTTTATTGGGGGGTAGTCAGATTGCAAAATTGTCCCATTTTTTTTTATTAAGGTAGAGTGTTAAGGTTTCGATGTATAGCCTAAAACATCGTGACGACTCTGGTCTTCTGATTGAAATTTATACAAGGTAAGTAAGCGAAGAAATGATCGCAGGTAAGTTCCTGACAGTTTTATTTTATTTATTTCGATTAAGTTTGTTTATCAACAATTGGCGACTCGCTGCCAGGATCCTGATATAATTTTATACGAGGTAGACCTATTTTAAAGCACAGAAAATAGGAATTGGTAACGGCGTATTTGTAAAAAGTATCGTACATACTTACGTTAAATAAGGTTATGTATTGGTAGCGCTATTGTGTGTTTACTTTTACGTATTGCTAAATGTTTTATGTGTGGGGTATTCTGATTTTAAGTTCATTTTAAGTGGGCGTTATATAAAGGGTATATTATAAAGAATTTTTGAACATGGCTGAGGCACAAGAAAATAAAGTGAGTGGATTAGGGGAGGCATGGAATTCTACGGAATTCGTACATGGGTTTATGAATATTTGGAGGAGAATGACTGATGATGATAAGCGTAGATTAATTGATCAGCTGAGACAAATGGAGGAACAAAAAACGGGATTATTCGCTCCTTGGAAAGAGCGTAGTGATAACACTATTAGTGATGATAAAAAACGAGCTAAAGAGTTAAGAGGACAAATGGAAGAGTGTAAACAAGAAAGTAAAATAGTACAAAATGGTAGTCACGATATCAAAAGTGATAACGGTGACACAATTGAAAATGTAGCGATAGAGAGTGATACATGGAATGAGAGTGAAGGTAAAAATGCTGACACTTTTACAAACAATAATGCTAGTTTAAATGCGGTGGAGATAAAAAATGAGGTAAGTGAGGTCAAAACAAATGATAATCAGAAAGAGGCTAGTTTAAATGCAAACAAGGTGCTAATTGACAAGGTAAGTGGAAATAATAGTGACAACTATAATTATAAGGTGAGTAATAATGTTAGTAATGATAACGTTAACCAGAGTGAAATATTGTTGAATAAAAATATTATAGATATCTTGAATAATAGTGGTGGTGATAATGAGAGTAGAAAGTTAGTCGGTGTTAGTAACGGAGTAGTAATTAGTGTTGATGAATTAGAGAAAGAGTGGCAAGAGAGATTAGGTGAGTATGTAGGGCAAAGGGCAAATTTTCCCCAAGTTTATGGTGAAACAGAGGTTTCACAGATGTTTAATGAGGACAGAGTTTCCTCCTGTAGTTGTATGGAAGACGAGGTGTCTTCAGATGGTCCCTTTATTTTTTGTGATGATCTTGGAAGTGCCAAGACATATAGTAAGTTTGTGTGGCCCTTTGCATGGAATGAGATAGTTCAGGGGGGTAGTGACAGGGGTTATGATGATGAAAGATGTTTTGAGAGAGAGTTGTGTGCAGATAGGGAGATAATAATATATCAGTTAAAGAGAAAATACAATGAGTTGAAAGAGAGGTTAGAATTGAAGGGAATAGATGATATAAAATACTTACCTTGTGAAATAGAGATACATGAATATTTTGATGATACCTTTATAAATAATAAAAACTTACCTGATGTTAACCAAAAATACTGATGGAGACTGGACAAAAATAACTAATATTGACAAGGTTTATGAAATAATAAAAGGGAATAATCCTATAAACTATAATGGTACAATGAATGACAGAGTTAATGGGGTATTATAATAATAATAATAATAATAAATTGAGTGTGAGTAAGAATGAGAAGTGTTATAAAAAAATAAGACAATTATACAACGATGGCGGTTAGATAAGAAATCAATAAATGAACATTTTAAATATTTTAATTTGTGGTTATGACCTTGTTAACTTAGGAAATGAAGTGTGGTAAATAGAAAAATAATGACAAAGATTTGTAAATAAATTAGAGTGAAATTAATTGTGTCTGTATTGTAAAATGTTTTATGTAAACAATATGTGTGTAGGTAGTAGAAATTGTCGTGATAATAATAATAATATTTTTGCAGACTAAATAAATACTGTAATGAGTTTATAATAAATAAATTGTAATTGTTTTGGAGTAATGTAATTAAAATGTTGTGTTTCAATACTTGATGGAATTTAAATAATTTGAGATGTTTAAAATATTTTGATTGATTTAAAATGTTATATAATTGAATTTTGATGATGATTTTAAATTATTTTATGAGATTTAAATGTGATAATAATAAATAAATAAATAAATGTTAAATTGTGTTTAGTTTGTGGAATAACATGGTTGTTAAAATGTTTCAGAAGGTACATGGAGTTATTGGTGTTTGATGTTTATATTTGTTTGTCTATGATAGTGTTGAGTGATGTACTGTAAGTATGGATTTTATATGTAATTTTGTGTATTTGTATTAATTGTATGTAGTATGTTAGGGGTAAGAATTATGAACATGTGTACTTTATATAATTTTAAAACATATCTGTAGTAAGGTCATTCACCTTGCCAAGAAAATCAGCTGATTGCTGGAATTATAAATGTAGTATGTCACTTAGAAAAGATTTGCAAACTTTTCAATGTAATTAAATGTTTGAATATAATTAATATCTGAATATAGTATTTTCAATGTGTTTAATAGATTGTGAATTAACTGGTGAAATGGATTGAGCTAGTTTTGAATTTTCAATAGTAACTGTATTGTAAAATATGGTAAATGTTAGAATTTGGGTGATTATTATTTCGTTAGGACATTTAAATCAGTCCAAATTGAATTTAGAAGGAGAGTTGAATAAAGTAAGATTGCTGTGAATAAACGTAATGTAGAATTTGAGAGGTAATAGTGACACAGTAGCTATGGGGAAAATATGTAGAGTAATGATTGATATATTGAGGTAATAAATAAATGGAGATATTTTGTAGATGAAAGTGATGTATTGGGAGAGTAATTAGTTGATGGGGATTTTGTAAGGGGGGTGGTGTGATAAGGAGTCCTCAACGAAAAGCGTTGTGGTGGGAAGGGAACCGATTAGCGCCGGAAAGGGTTACCTAGGGGGAGTCCAGGAACCAACATTAGCAAATGAGCAGTGGGAAGGGAACACACATCCTGAGTACAAAGGGGTAGAGAGTATTTTTTGTTATAAGAGCAGAATGATGCGAATTGAGTTTGAGTAGTAAGTTAGAGATAGAGAATGGTTGGTAAATGTTTTGATAGAGGGGTGTCATACTAGTTAAAGCTGTTAAGTAAGTATTCAAGTCAGAAGGGGGGAAGATTATAAATATATAAATGCCAAGTTGTAAATCGAAATGTTGTTATGAGTAAACAAGAGTCACCCAAACTAATTGAGAATGAGAATATTAAAGAAAGAAAGTCATAGTCAAAATATAAAAATAAGTGAAACAAGTGACATATTTTAATAGAAGTTGAGAATGATATGAAGCTATAAAACTTGTAATTTTTGGTCAATTTAAATGTAAATTTTATTGTTTATTGTAAGATAATAATAACCATGTTAATTTTAAATGTCTTATTTTATTATGTTGTACTAAGGTAAAGAATTTTAAAGATGTTTCATGTATTTCATGATGTAGCTCTATGTAACATATGTATGTCAAGGTCGTTCACTTGACCCAGAGAGATCAGCTGATGGTTGATGTTATAGACAAGACCAGTTTCTAGCAATGATTGATGCAATTTTGTCATTTAATTGAATTAAATGATTTTAAATGTTTCTGAATATTGAGAAAAGTATATTTTGATAAATTTAAATTTTTTGAAAAAAAAAAAATTTATTTTTTTGCCTACCATATAGATAATGTTTGAGTTTCAAGTATATTATGTAACGGGCCAAATTTATGGGTTATTTTATTTTATTGCATTTTTTGGGGATTTATACAAAATATGTGTGAAGTCTGATTTCAACGGAGACAGACCACGTGTTGTAAGAACAGTTTTAACAAAGGCGACGCAATATCACGTTGTGCAATCGGGAAACCAGGAATGCGCTCAGCCTCCGTTTCCAAGAACTTTGTAAGAATGTGACAGCGCGCACATACGCATCACACCACCAGGCGCGCGGACCCACGCCTTAGGGAACTGCCAAGATGGCCAAGATGCTTAAATTCTGTTCGCCTCCTTTACTAAGGCGACGGATATAAAAATTAAGTCACGCCTATCTCGTAACGTTAGCCAGTGCCTAGCCAATATCCTGGTACAACTAACACAACACCAACTGCATGTGTTGAATGGAAGTAACCAGCGACGAACAACTACAAGGCATTGGTTTCCACCAAAAAAGACGCACTCAAATTAGCGGCGCCTGCTACGCCGATCTTCCCAGTTCGTCACAGACAGTACCGGCCGGTACAACCCCACGGGGTTAATTTTACAGAATTTTAAAATGTACCAGTAAAAAAGTGAAGTAACAGTTTCAAATCAGTGACAGTGTTGAGTCAATGGAAGGACACCAACTTATATATTGTTTTCGGACACATCAATTAAATACCAAAAATGAAACATAGTGCTCGAGCGATCGCCACGTGACGGCAGGGATGGGTATTCTTTTAAAATGTTAAGGGTTTTGTAATTTTCTGTGTGTCTGTGTGTGTGTAAAATTGCAGGCTGGGCTGTTATATTGATGTGTGATAATTAAGGTAAGCCAATAGCATAAGTTAACATGTAACAGACAACCAAGAGAAGAAATTATTAAAATGTAATTTAATCTGCACAAACATGAATAACAATTTTGGATGGAATTTGTCACAGATTTAAAAGAAATTAAAAGATCATAAATTCTCTTCATTCAAAAATGAGTCTAGTTACTTATTTCAATAACCTATAAAACACGTTTGCATCCGACGTTCGTGCGACCGGATCCTGGCCCTAGATAAAAGAAACTTTGCAGGTAGGTGGAAGTAAAATTTATGTTTTTATATATTTAAATGAGTTTATTAACTTCACAATGGCTTCCGATACAGGAAGATTTTATAAATTAAAAAATTTTTAAAATAAAATCCACACCTACAAAGATGCAAACGTGCTTTTAAGGTCGAAGTAGTGAAGGAGGAATAAATAATGTACACAGTATATAGGCAAGATTGAGATTGTAACAGAGTAAAATAATTAATTAGTTAAGATTGAAGTAAAGAAATAAGTTTTCGAAAATAATAAACAATGGAGAATAGTAAGAGCATTAATAATGAAGTCAGCCTCTCTGACAGTCAGACCGAGAGTCAAATAAATACCGACTCCGGTATTCAAACAGAATCAATGTCAATAGATGAGCAGAATGTAGAAGTATCTGTAATTAGTACGCCGGGAGCGATCTCAACTCCCGTAATGAGTAAAACAAAAGAAAAAGAGATGTCCATGAGTGACTTATTTAACCTCTTAAGTAAACGTTTAGATTCAACCGACGAGAAATTTGAGTCGTTTTGACGTTCAAAATAGCAATTTTAATAAAAAATTTGATGTACAGAACAACAAATTTAATGAGTTAAATAAACGTTTTAATGGTAATGACGAAAAATTTGAGATTTTAAGTAAAGAAATTAAAGAACAGAATATTCAGTTGCAGCAGAGTATTAGTGTAAAATTTGATGAGTTAATAAATGATATACAAGAAAAGAATAAATGTTTAGAAAATACCAATGAAATAATAAGAAATAATTTGAATAAACCAGAACAGAGTAAGAGTAATACAAATGAAAATTGTAATGACGTGTAGAAATGTTGTATTAGATGAAGAGGTAACAAATGAAAATAGTATTGAGAATAGTGGTGTAATCGAAAATGTAGTATCTGAGAGTACTGATGAGTTTGTAGAATGTGATAATGAAATATTAATGTGCGTTTATGAGTTAGAGAGAGAGTGGAAAGAGAGTTATATTATGGGTATGAAACAGAGGGTAAATTTTTTACGAGGTAGAATGGGGGGTGAAGAAAGATCTTCACGTATATATTGTGTAGACTAGTGTGCTACAAATAATTGTTTTTTGAAGTTTTTTGTTTTTCCTGGAGAAGTCAGGAAAGGTTTAATTGAATTAGTACCCTCTGTGTGGAATGATTTTATAAGTATGAGATGGTGTTATGATGAGAGAGAGTTAGAAGTATATAATTTAAAGAGAGATTATGGTGAGTTGAAAGTAAGGTTAGAAGTGTATTTAAATAATAATGATTTAATCCAGAATAAAAAAGTAACTGACCCAATATTGGAAATATTTACTAATGGAGACTTAACAGATGTACTTAATGTTGACTTGTTTCATGATTATTTTGATAAAACGGACGAATTTGATTTTTGTGGTTATGACACACAAAGTATCAATATGTGTGTCAATAAAACTGAAAAAAAGTGCTATATAAAACAAAGATTAATCTTTGACGATGGAGGCTAAACTATAAACAATTAATGGACAATTATAAATATTTTTGTTTTATGGTTTTTGACCTTGCAGCTTGGGACATTGAAGTGTGATACAACTGAGTAATAATGATGACGATTTGTAAATAAGTGTAGTAAATTTATTTGTGTGTATTGTAAAATGTCAGGTAAACAAGGTGTGTGTAGGTAATTGTTGAAATAATAATATTAATATTTGCAATTTAAATAAATAACCAAATTAATCTGAAAGACAGTAATTGGTGGATCATAATTGTTTTGGTAGCAATGAAATTTGTATTTTAATAATGAATGTAATTAAAATAATCTGAGATGTTTTAAATATTTTGATTGATTTGAATGTTATATAATTAAATTTTCTAATGAATTTAAATTATTTTACGAGATAGGTATTTGGGAATTAATTGTTAAATTGTTTGATCTGAAATAACATTTTGTTAAATGTTTCAGAGGTTACATGAAAGTATTGGTGTATGGTATATATAGTTTGTGTATGTCAGTTTAAATGGACTGTAAGTATAAAAATTTTATAGTACGAATCAAGTATAATAAAAATGTTTGCAGGTGTAACTCAGATGAAAAGATTTTAATTCAATAATGAGACGATTTGAAATAATTGTGTTAAACAAAAACGATAATTAAAAAATTTAATAATAACAGAAAGGTAATATAAAATAAATAACAAAATTTGAAAATTTTAAGGTGATGAATGATTTAAATGATGATGGATAAAATGATTAATGAAAATTTTGTATTATAATGTTGTATATTTGATTTTATTATTTAGCTAGTAAGGCGCTATTGCTGGGGTGGCCTGTGCCCCAGTAGATAGTGGAATGGGTTGGGGGTAACAGTGAGTGTTACCTCCATCGGAGGCCAACATGGCGAAAATGTGCGGCACACCTTTTTGTACAGTTGTACCATGATAGACGCTCGTGCCGCACATAACAATGATGAATGGAACAGGCATTGAAATGAAGTTTGATTTCCCCGACTTTTCGGGCGATTACTGCCTTACCAGCACTAATCGTGGCTTTGGCTAGCGGTCAGCTATGGCCATATCAAGTCCCTTGACCATAGCTGGCTTGAAATTGGTTGATAATAGAAATTAAATGGGGGGTGAAATTAGGGGAAATCCAGGAACTATGGAACAGCGGCTGCCACTCTGTCCGCGTGGGGACAGCATAGCCAGGTGGTAGACCCGTTTTAAGGGCGTTTCAATATAAAACACGGATACGTCGATATCCACAATTTTTTAAAATGTCAAGCCGAAGCAAAGACACGGAGATGTCCAATTCCTCCAACTATGCAGTCTTTGTGAAAGCGAAAGGGCACTACAGTCCTACATAAATTACAATAGTGTGTGTGGATCAGGGGTTTGCTCAGATGAGCAACGTACTTAAATTTTGTAAATTGAAAAATGATACATCAATTTTGCTCTAATTAAACGCTTGTATTCTGCTTTGATAAATAGGGTTTCATACATTCAGTATACTGTGTTCATTCTATATTTTATTGTGTTCAATGTATTATTTTGTGTTAGAAGTAAGAATTGAAATATGTGTTTTATATAATTTGTGATTTTGAAATGAGTATAACCAAGTAAATAACTAAACAGACTGGCAGGCGGTTTGCATAGTACCAGAGTCAGAAAGAGGGGAAACAATGATGGTAGATGTAAGGATTGATAAAAATATGTATTTCATAGAATGTGTATAATTTTGAAATGTGTTTTCACTTACTACGAAGGTCAGCTGATCAGTAGTAAAATGTCACTGTAAAATTGTTTATAAATGTTCAAGGTAGTTAATGTCAAATATAATGTTTAATGTGCTAAAGATGCTATTTCAAATAAGTGAGAAATAAAGTAATGATTTGTGAAAGTTAATAAAAGATAGTTTTGGGGGGATGTATATTTTGTTGGGACATGTAGATCAGTCCAAGTTGAAATTGAAGTAGTGGAGAGAATCAGATTGTTTTGAATTAATGTAATGTGGTTGTGAGTAAAGGTAATAGAATTTGAGAAGTATTGATGTTGACACTGTAGATATGGGGAACATATGTAGAGTAATGATTGATATATTGATGTTTATAAATGATGTTATTTTGTTGTAGCTGAAGTGAGGTAATTAGAGTGAGATTTGGGGATGGCAATTTTGTAAGAGGGGATAGTATAATGTGGGAGTCCGCAACAAAAGGGTTGGGACGGGAAGGGACCGTTTGGTGCCGGAAAGGGTACCTTAGGTAGAATCCAGGAACCAACATAAGGGAATGAGCTTTTGGGGGTGGGGAAACACTTATCCTGAGTACAAATGGTTAGAGAGAATTTTTTTTATATATATGTCGAGAGAAGGTGGCGATTTGAGTTTAATAGTAAGTTGGATTTGAGACATTAAACTGGGGTAGCACACTATTCTGTACCGTTACAGGTTTAGAGATTGTTTGATAGATATTTTGATAGAGATGGGTGTCCTGATAGTTACAGTTGTTAGTGAGTATTAGAGTCAAAGAGGGAAAGATTATATATGAATACATGCCAAGTGGCAGATCAAGTTGGGATAAATAATTATATCACCCAAAGTAATGGAGAAGGAGATGATTAAATAGAGAGATTTATAGTAAGAATATAAAATTTTGATTGCAACCAGTGACAAGTTTTTGATAGAGTTTGAAAATCATGTAAAGTGTTTATTTTGAATAATTTAAATATCAATTTGATTGTTATTTATAATAATATCTTGTTATTTTAAATGTTTTATTTTATTATATTTTTGTGTTTCAAGATAGAATTTTACAGATGTTTAATGTGTTTTCGGATGTAACTTGTGTATGATTTATGTAGGTCAAGGTTCTTGACTTGACCCAGTTTTGATCAGCTGATAGTTGAGGCTATATACTAGAGACGTTCAGTAAGGAGATAAAGCTAATTTTGTTTTTAATGAATTTGAACAATTTAAATACTTTCAATATTGAAAGAATATATTTTAATAAATTTAAATTTTTTTTGAATTTAAAATTTTTCTTGAAAAAAAAAAATTCTTGATTTTCCGCCTGCCGCCTACTTGATATGTTTAACTTTGATTACATTATTGTTTGTGTACTAACCGTGTTTATTATTATTGAATGATTTTATCGAATTGTATTGTTAGAGTATAGGTGTAATCACATGTTAGGTTAAGGATGTTCCTATTTTAAGAGATGTTTGTTTATTTTTAATAACAAAAAACTAATGAAGAGAATTATTCAGTATAGATGCAAAATTTGTGTTTTGATTTTCAAGGAAAACAGCTGATGAATTTTAACCTAAATAAATTTTCGAAGAATATGTTAATCTTACAGTATGTAGTATCAGTGTGTGTGTGAGCCCAGTATCTGCTAAAGGCAGCCCAGTTTGCAGAAAAAGGGGAAACATATCGGTTGAGGATCTGGCATGATCTAAGCCAGGGATTGAGGATTTTTGGGGTAGCATGATAGAAGGTAAGGTGCGCTGTGGTGCGTGTCTGTTCGATTTTTCGGTGTTGGGATCTCGCACAGAGAAGTCCAGTGATCTCGTTCAGATGCGTCCATAGTCGCCGAGCCAGGGGGGTCGTTTACCCATGAAGTGTAAGAAGAAAAGGGGGTTGTTGGCACCAGTTCCTCACCGGTCCTCTTAGGGGTTTTAACAATGAGACTTCTTCTATTTCGACAGAAGACCTCTCATTGGGGGGGTATTGTAACGGGCCAAATTTATGGGTTATTTTATTTTATTGCATTTTTTTGGGGGATTTATAAAAATATGTGTGAAGTCTGATTTGAACGGAGACAGACCACGTGTTGTAAGAACAGTTTTAACAAAGGCGACGCAATATCACGTTGTGCAATAGGGAAACCAGGAATGCGCTCAGCCTCCGTTTCCAAGAACTTTGTAAGAATGTGACAGCGCGCACATACGCATCACACCACCAGGCGCGCGGACCCACGCCTTAGGGAACCGCCAAGATGGCCAAGATGCTTAAATTCTGTTCGCCTCCTTTACTAAGGCGACGGATATAAAAATTAAGTCACGCCTATCTCGTGACGTTAGCCAGTGCCTAGCCAATTCCTGATACAACTAACACAACACCAACTGCAATGGAAGTAACCAGCGACGAACAACTACAAGGCATTGGTTTCCACCAAAAAAGACGCACTCAAGTTAGCGGCGCCTGCTACGCCGATCTTCCCAGTTCGTGACAGACAGTACCGGCCGGTACAACCCCACGGGGTTAGTTTTACAGAATTTTAAAATGTACCAGTAAAAAAGTGAAGTAACAGTTTCAAATCAGTGACAGTGTTGAGTCAACGGAAGGATACCAACTTATATATTGTTTTCGGACACATCAATTAAATACCAAAAATGAAACGTAGTGCTCGAGCGATCGCCACGTGATGGCAGGGATGGGTATTCTTTTAAAATGTTAAGGGTTTTGTAATTTTCTGTGTGTCTGTGTGTGTGTAAAATTGCAGGCTGGGCTGTTATATTGATGTGTGATAATTAAGGTAAGCCAATAGCATAAGTTAACATGTAACAGACAACCAAGAGAAGAAATTATTAAAATGTAATTTAATCTGCACAAACATGAATAACAATTTTGGATGGAATTTGTCACAGATTTAAAAGAAATTAAAAGATCATAAATTCTCTTCATTCAAAAATGAGTCGAGTTACTTATTTCAATAACCTATAAAACACGTTTGCATCCGACATTCGTGCGACCGGATCCTGGCCCTAGATAAAAGAAACTTTGCAGGTAGGTGGAAGTAAAATTTATGTTTTTATATATTTAAATGAGTTTATTAACATCACAATTATTGTTTATGTGTATTGCTAGTGTTTTATTGAATTACACTGTTTAATATATCTGTATAATCAAATGTTAGGATAAGTGAGTTCATGTTTTAATGAGATGTTCAATTTGTTTTTTTTTTGTGATTGTTAGTGGTGAAGAAAATCAATAGAGTTGATAGATTCATGTAAAAGATTTTTTTATTTTTAGAAAGTAATGGAGATATAACAATGTGTTTTGAACGTAAATGAACTTTTGAATTTAAAAATAAATACTTTCTGAATTTTAAATAAGGAATTTGTTAGGAGGTATTAATGAATATGTGTACGCGCCCAGTACTTGCTAAAGGCAGCCCAGTGTGCATGTAAGGGGGAATATATCGGTTGAGGATTTGGCATGGTATAAGGCCAGGGTTTTGATTTTGAGAGTAGAATGATAGAAGGTTAGGTGCGCTGTGGTGCGTGTCTGTTCGATTTTATGGTGTTGGGATCTCGTATAGAGAAGTCCAGTAATCTCATTCAGGTGCAGCCATGGTCGCCGAGCTAGGGGGGTAGTTTACCCATGATGCGTTAAGAATTAATTAGGGGTTGTTGGCACCATATCCTCTCCGATCACCTTAGGGGTTTAGCAATGAGAGTTCTTCTGTTCCAGCAGAAGATCTCTCATTGGGGGGGTATTGTAATGGGACAAAAGGGGGTATTTTGTTACAATGTAAATTTTATTCCACCTTATGAAACATTTGTAATCAATGCAGAAAGTCTGAATAAACGGTGTTGTTCAGACAATGGACAATGGAATGCACGGTGTGACCGGAGAACGCAACTGAATTCCAAGAAATCACAGGTGTGACACACTCGTGCGCGCAACAACAAACAGGCGTGCGGACGGGACGCCAAGCAGCTTCAACTGACTTTGTGAAAAAAATGGCAAAACGATGAAAGTTTTGTGCCATGCGGTCCGAGGCTGGCGGAAGTATGGTTAAGTCACACCCATTTGCGTGACGTAACCAGTGGCAGTGAAATTTCGTTAACACTTTGGGAGCATTCACAACCCATGTTCCCGGTGCCACTACTAACAATTTGCCACATGAAGGCTGTGAACGACAACGAAATTTGGTAGCAAGAAAGGCAGTGACTTCCGCCCGCATGTAACAGCAGTCGACCTACCGCCGCTGCGTTGGCTGGACGCACGCTAAGACTCAGTTGCCCCAAATAAATTATTTCAATTGTAAAAGCTTAAACATTCAAAAAATAATGAAACCATATCGCAGAGTGATGTAAGTGGAGTGAAGAAAAAGTGATGAACAGACAAAACATTCGGACATGTACACAGTGCGGCACGAGGTGAAGTAGGAAGCGGAAAGTTAAGTAGGCGGCGACTCATTTTTATTATAATTATCCTAAATGTAAAAGAGCGCTCTAAATTAAGGGAACAATTTATATGTGTGTGAATGAAGTGTGTGTACGCAAATACTGGGCAGCCTTTATAAATATATCTGTATAAGTTTTATCATATCAATTCACAGAAATGAGTGATTGTATTTCTTCTATTTGGTTTTTGTGTAAATTTTCTATTTTTGTTTCTGTTTTCTATTTTGTGTAATGTTCAAAGAAAAAGAAAGTTGAATAGTAAACCTACTGGTTCCATAAGATAAAATGTGTTAGTTGTAGTTATTTCATCGTTACCACTCCCTAGTGTTCTGTGCTGAAAAATTTGTCTAACGATTTCAGGTTTCTTCTGAAATTTTATTGGGGGGTAGTCAGATTGCAAAATCGTCCCATTTTTTTTTTATTAAGGTAGAGTGTTAAGGTTTCGATGTATAGCCTAACACATCGTGGCGACTCTGGTCTTCTGATTGAAATTTATACAAGGTAAGTAAGCGAAGAAAAGATCGCAGGTAAGTTCCTGGCAGTTTTATTTTATTTATTTATTTCGATTAAGTTTGTTTATCAACAACAGTGTTGCTTGGAGGAACTGGGGACCAGCGTGCAGGTACATGCCATGATAGTAATAGATGAGTAAATGAATAGCGACATGATTTTTTGGCAGAAGAATAGGATGTTTGGCATTGTAAGTAAGCGCAGAGTTCTTCAGTCGACCTCCGACACCGACTATTCCTGCATCATCAATAAAGGGTGCTAGACGTTGGATGTGGTTTGAGCATGTCCTTTTCTTGGAGAGTAGATCTATGTCTTCTGCTAAGTGAAGTCTCTGAATGAGCCAGCAAATGCGGTTACAGGCGTTATTTAATTCAGTTACTGTAAATGATCCACTTATGGTGGTTTTAAATTTCAAACGGGTTATAAAGCGAAGGACATAAGCCATTACATGAAGAAGAGTCTTCCAAGAAGAAAACTTTGTAAGAAATCCAAATGTTGGTACTTCTTTTGTGGTCATCATAAGATTAAGCACATTTGGTTTCATTTCGGGAATAGACTCCTCCGAAATTGGATGAAGGATAGATTGTGGCCAGGTCTGCGTTGATTTAGCGAGCCATGGTGGTCCTAGCCACCACTGACTATGTTTCATCAGAACCGTGGGTGTCAAGCCTCGAGAAGCACAATCAGCAGGATTGTCAACAGTTGAAATATATTTCCAGACGTGCGGTGAAACTAAGTCTTGTATTTGTGCCACACGATTAGCAACATACACCTTGAGACGAAAAGATAGAGTGCGTATCCAAGATAGAACTACTGTAGAGTCGCACCATGCTGAAATGTTGTCAATCTTGTGATGTTGTGAGAGCTGTTCTGTACAGTAATGTAGCAATTTGGCTAACATGTGCGCACCACAAAGTTCCAAGCGGGGAATAGTCACACGCTTCAGTGGAGCTACTCTTGATTTTGCGATCAGCAGTCGTATGTTGACATCTCCTTCTGCGTCTTCTGTGCGCAGGAAGACACAAGCTGCATATCCGGATTCACTCCCATCTGAAAATCCATGAAGCTGGATATTGACTGCAGTTGCTAAGGATATGAAACGTGGTATCCTTAGCTTTTCTATTTCTGGAAGTTCTTTCACGAATCGTGACCACTTCTCGGAAATATGATCAGGTAATGGAGAATCCCAATCTAAGCCTAAGGTCCATACATGCTGAATTAAGACTTTAGACCAAAAAACTATTGGGGATATCCAACCACAAGGGTCATAGATCTGAGTAATTGATTAAAGTAAAGTTCTTTTTGTGTAATTACTTGAAGGTGTGTGCATTAAATATGAAGAGACATCAATATCTGGGATCCATTTTAGCCCTAAAAGACTTGAAAATGGCTGTTCCGACGTGCGTAACATGAGGGGTGTCTCATGATTATCTCGCATGACACTTTCTAAGAGTTTAGGATGGTTTGAAGACCACTTGCTCAGTTCGAATCCACCCTTTTTCAAAAGTAAAGCAACATCCTCTTGAAGGTGGAGAGCTTCTTCCAGAGAATTGCTCCCTAATAGAGCATCATCAACATATATTTGCTGTTGGAATGCTTCAGCAGCAAGTGGATGATTTTTTTCCTTCGTCCATAATGAGCTGTTGTACTACTCTATTAGCAAGGTAAGGCGAGGATGTCATACCATAAGTGACAGTAGTCAATTGGTAGACCTTTAGCGGGACTGAAGTGTCTTCTCTCCAGTATATTAACTGAAAGATCTGATCATCTTCATGGATGGATATCTGCCTAAACATTTGTTTGATATCACAAGAGAAAACAAATTTATGTTGACGAAAGCGAAGAATTATATCAGTAATGTCATTGTGCAACTTTGGACCCTGATGTAGAATGTGGTTCAGTGAGACACCTGAAGAAGATGGTGCTGATGCATTGAAAACAACACGGATTTTCCTATCTTTAAAAACGCCATGATGTGGCAAAAAGTAATGCGGCTTGTTCAGAGATGGCACAGATGTGCACAGTTTCATGTGCCCATATGCTAAGTAGTCATTCATAAAATTGACATACTTCTGTTTAAACTCAGGTTGAGATTCAAATTTGCGTTCAAGTGTATTAAACAGGCGTTTTGCCAAAGTTGTAGAGTCACCTAGTTGAGCAGAGTTTCCGCTGAAAGGCAAGTGACAAACATATCTGCCGGAGGCATCTCTCTTATGAGTAGAGACGAAGTGAGCTTCACATTTTTCATCTTGTGGAGCGAGTTTTGTAATGTGAGGTGGTTCCTCTATGGACCAAAAACGTTGCAATGTTGCGTGCAGATCATGATCATTCGTCGATAAAAGAGTCACTAAGCCTGAGTAAGGATTAGACTTAAGTGAAACAGGTGTCGGACCAAGCACAACATAGCCAAAGATTGTATTGACAGCGTATGGCATATTCTTGCCGAGATTGATAAAGTTACTATTAAGAGTCAATGCAAATAAATCTGCTCCAATCAGAAGGTCAACTGGACCCGGAACATCAAAAGTGGGATCCGCTAGCATATAACCTTTGAGTCGCTCTTTAATTTCTGGTGGGAGCTGAACACGAGGCAGATTGCATGATATTTTATTAAGAATCATGACTGGGTGAGATTTTGCTAAAATACTCCCACTGAGTGAAGACAATGTCACAAAGGTAAGTCCCTTTGTTTTCACTGGGGCGGTAGAGATGCCACTAAGTTCTGGAACATCTGTTTGAGAGCAGTACAAACAAAGTCTTTGCACAACTTTCTGAAATAATTGTTGTTTGGGATGCACTATCAAGCACAGCTCGTACAACTGCTGCATTTCCATTGGCAGATGTGATATGCACCAAAGCGGTTGCGAGTAACACAGTGTTATTCTGGTTGCAAGAAACACCTATCAAGGTAGTATCCTGGTGACACTCTGCAGAGTGGTTTTGCTTATACATCGTCGTTTCAACAGAAGGGCACAAGGTAGGTCTATTTGACTGAGTCAATTTTTGTTGCGGTTGTGCGGAGTGGTTCTGAACAAAAAAATGTAGTAGGCTATGGTGACGCCTATGACATACATTGCATGTGTGGACGGACTTACAGGTGACCAACTTATGTGTTCCAAAACAATTTTGACACAAGTTCTTATTTTTAACAAAAGCTTGCCTGTCTTGTACAGTAAGTGCGGACAAATCTGCACATCTATATATGTTGTGTGAATTTGATGAACAGAAGATACAATGCTGAGTGTGAGTAGTGACCATCGCTATTTTGTGTGGTTTAAACTGGTTTTTATTCATTTTAAAGCACTGATTTTTGAGAGGTTTGAAGAGAAGGTTCATTTTTTGAGATGATATTAGTTAAACCTCTTTGCCTCTTTGCAAGAACATTCATTTTCTAAGAATGTAATTACTTCTGTAATGGTAGGAACATTTTGTAAATTATCTCGAGAACGTTCAAGTTTGGTCCTGAATTCCGTGTCAAATCTACACAAAATATATGAGCTCAACAACAAACTTTCGCTAGCAATATCATGTCCTAGTGCTCTGAGCGCTTGATAATTTTCATTGTAGGTCGACAGGAAATTCCTCATTTGTTTAACTGAAGGATTGCGCAATTGTGGTAACTCAAAATATTGTTTACGTGAAGTGTTATCAACAATCTAGAATTTTGATATCTTTTTAGCAAAGTCTGCCAGGCTATGGCATAGTTTGTATTAGTGACAGGCAACGATTTAATTAAATTTAGCGGCTCATCAGTCAAACAAGAAAGCAAGTATGTAAATTTCTCCACATTAGAAATGGTTTCATTTTTGTGCACTGCATTTTCAAACAGACTGTGAAAGGCTACCCATTTCTCAGGTTGTCCAGAAAATGTTCCCAAGTTTAAGTGAGGTAAATTTACAATGGGAGTAGGTGCAACTAGTTGTGATGCACCAGTGTGAGACTGATCCAAGGTTTCCTGTGGTAGCGATGGTAGAAAAGGAGCACACGAACTTTGTATAGGTATATTTAAGTCTGATATAGAATCTTGTAATCTTGAAATCTGTTCATTATCCAGATCTTCTGGTAAAGGTGTTGTACTAAATAGTTTATTTATAAGCCTTTCAAATTCAGCATATTTATTTTATGTGGTGGAACTAAGCAAACTAACTTTTCGTGTTTGCTGTTCAGTTAAATTACCTATACCAATAACCTCAAAAGCAACAATTTGCTTGTTAATATTATGAAGCCTACTCTCAATCAGTTCACTTTGCTTCACAAAAGAAGAAAATCTCATTTTGGTAATTTATTAATACACTCGGTTTAAAAAACAGATTCAGATGTAAATAACAAAAGAGTTCTAAGTAAAAGTTGTAATTCACAATGTTCTTCCAGTATTCAGTAATTTCCAGTCCAAATAATTTTAATTTATTTTTATTTATTTATTTATTAATTTTTTTATCACTCTAAAATACCAATAGCGTAGATGACAGTAATAATGGTAATATGGTAATAAAGGAATATGGCTACTGTATTTTATAGAAACTAATACAGAGGTCGATTTTGAAGAAACGCACTACACTTTAGAACTATGCTTGCTAGATAAAACATGAAATAACACACGCTGCACAATGAATCAATAAACTATGCTTGCATGAAAAAATCATAAAATGAAAAGAGCACTGAATATTGGCAATACTTGCCAGTAGTAAATAATTTTTTTTTTTTTTTTAAGCGTTACAATAATTCAATAAACGTAATGATAAAGAGCATAATAATTAATAAAAATCTTGCTTTCCAACGTGCTGTATTCTGAATGAAAGATGCTACCCGGCCCGGAGGACCAAAAATGTGGGGTTCTTTTTTATTAGCAGTGGACTGTATATTGTAAAACTAAATAGTTAAAAGGATTTATTCTCATGTAATCAACAATGCATAAATATTAAGCGTTCACTGACCTTGTCCTTGAGCGCTGTAAATGTCCCGTTGTAAGCAACACTTCGCTGATTTTTTAGGCAGTCCTAAACTTCACAATAATATTCTAATAAATGTTAAACACATAAAATAAGCACAAAGTAAAATAACAGCGGTAAATAGACTTTCTATTCTTCCGGTATGCGTGTATAAACCAAAAAGAACTGAACTGCACGATATGCCTTACACTACAGGAAAGAAAACGCTCTAATTATGACTGTTGATTACTAGGTGAATTGTACTTTGAACCAGTTAATGGGAGTGCACTCAATTAGAGAACTAATGAAGTAGAGATAGGGGGAGTTTTATTATTGTTATGAAAACAAAATATCTGACAGTTATTATGGTATAGTGAATAAAACAGATTTAGATGGGCATTATATTAAAAAAGATAATATAATAAACTTAAACAAAAATGAAATATACTTATATAATGTAAGATTAATTTTTGATGATGGAGGTTAGATATATGTTGTTGATGGACATTTAATTATGTGAGTGGAATGGTTTTAAAAAATGAACTGAATAATGTAATGATTTTTGGTAAACAATGACATTTGATATGACACATATTATATATAATTTTGTATTGGTGTTAGATGTATTATGTATTAGGTTATGTTGTTACGATAAGGTATCAGAGGATACAGTGTGTTGTATGATGTGTACTCAATGTTAATAATTATGATTGAGTGTATATGATAATGAGGATCGATTGTTAATAATAATTGACATTTAGGTAATTATGAATTTTATTATGAGATTATATTAATTTGAGATAAGTTTCATTATTATTATATATAAAAAACTTTCACAAATGAACTTACTTTTGTTGTCACTTTCACAAACGTTTCAAGGTGATGTGCCTCTTCCTCAGTGTGAGTAAATACTGAATGCCATTGTTACAGAATAACAATTATGGACTATAGGTGTGTGTGGTGGGAATTGATGGTGGGAGGGAATTGGCGCTGAGGATCAAATTTTGTGTTTGGATCAATGTATCAAATAGTGTATGTTTTGGACGAGACAGTCCAGCCATGGGTGGAAATAGAGTAGTGGATAGGTGGTAGCAACGTTACAAGCTACATAAATAAATTTATGGAATTTGTGTAATGTCAAAATAGGTGCAATGCCTTGAGATTATTACACTAAATTGTAATGATAGGTTAAGGGGTTTTGAAGAGGGATTTTAAGAAATGATGTGAGTGAAGGAGTTTAAGATGATTTATTCATAAATTTAAGTTGATAATTACAGTGTTATGATACTGCTAGTAATGGAGTATATTTTTTGGTTGTCTATTATAACTTACGTTTGCATACCCTCGATTAAATTTAAGTTTATTTTTTGTTATTAAATAATTTTATTTATTTGATATTATTTACTCTCGATTTATTTGAATCTTGTTTTTTGTTTCAATTATCTTTATATAATTGTTTAATTATTGTAATTTGTTTTAATTAATCTGGTTCACTGTGGAATCTTCTTGACATTCCGTCGCAATTCCGTTGATCTAAATTGTCGTTGTACAGTAATAAAGTTGTTTTGACTAGTTTATAACGTAATTACCACTTGCACGTACCTTTGGTGTAGAACTGGTAGCTTATGTCTGTCTGTACTGGTTGTTCAAATTGTCTTGGTACGTTATAAAACAACTGATTCATCAAAACAGTAGATTAACACTGTTTAAAAGTAAGTGAGCTTAATTTTGGGTTATTTGGGCACCATAGGGAATCTAGGTTGTTATTCCATAAAATAATTTATTAGAAAAATAAAAATAATTTTAATTAAGATCGTTAAATTATTCACTTGATTGTACTATGAAATTATTTTAAGTCGATAATTATTTTCTTGTTATTGTTTATAAATTTGAATGGTTGGCGCTTCACACGTCATGCCGCCAACTTAACTGTTTGAGTGGCTTGAATTTGCAACTCTTTTAAATAAGACAAAATTACTAAAAATTACTTCAATAAGTTCGTACAACGTTTGTTAATTAAGATATTATTGTTTTATTGCTCACTGAGTGCTTTTTTAATTCTATACATACAACTCAACAATGATTTATTGATTACAATTAACCTGGCTTATTTCTTTGGTAACCCAGAAGGTTAGCAATGTTGACTCTAATTAAATACTTATTTATTTACAAATTTCTTACATCTCAAGGGCGAATCCTTTCGAGCTACAGAATAAAACTAATATGCTTCGAGTTACGATGCTTCACAAATATTTAGTTTAGTAGGTTTGGCACCTTTAGAAATTCAGACTTATTAACAAAATGTTCGTCTGACCTTACGATTTTTGAGGTTAACTACGGTTAGCCTAAATCGTTAATTCTTGTGTTGGAATTGAATAATTCCTTGTTAAAAAAGTGTTTATAATGATTAATACTTATTGTGTTAGTGTTTGGTGTTTAGTACATAAGTGTATTTACTCTGAATTATATCTTATAATAATAATATAATAATTGAACAATGTGAATTATATTTTGCACTGTACTCCCTATTTATTCACTATACGATCTCAATACAGTGATCGTACACTTTCACTTTCCACGAAGAACGATCAATACTTCTTGCTGTTATTTACTTGGGTTAGGAAACACTTCTAACCTCATTCTGATGGTTTCGCACTACTGGTTAAAGAATACTGTTTGTCGTAATTCACTTTACTATGTAGGTAATTACTTCTCTGCTGTTGGGTAATAATACTTTCAACTGAAATTTTGATGTGGAGCTTCTGTTGTATCTGCTGAG
This sequence comes from Magicicada septendecula, assembly GCA_034769895.1. NCBI lineage: Eukaryota > Metazoa > Arthropoda > Insecta > Hemiptera > Cicadidae > Magicicada > Magicicada septendecula. Next base: position 60,169,071 of record CM068371.1, on the reverse strand, counting down.
ATGGAATTCAAAAATGTGTCTCTTGTTCTTTCGAGCGAGCTGTATATATAGTCGCCTCAGACTACGCTTAGCGGTAACGACAAATTTTCGTATCTAATTGTCTGATTGGTTCAAAATGACGTCATGATGTGGTCATTCTAAAAATAACTTTTACATAATCGCTCTAAGCGTGGGTTAGCGTTATTGTTAGTATTACCCCGTAGCTTTCCAAAATTCACAAATTTTATCTTATTTACGTCTATTTCTCATTTATTATAATTACAAGTTTTGATCTATTACTAGCATCGTATTGCTCGTTCCTTGCTGGTTATTTTGAGATGAATAGTGGCCACTTTGGATACATTTTTAATTAATAAATTACATCTTATTGATAGCCTATCTTAAACATTGCTTTATTTCAAACGTCTTCTGCTACAATTTGCAGATTCTATTGCTGTATCTTTTAACATTTAATAAACAATCATTTTTTACTACTTTGAACACAATTATAATATTTAAATTAACATATTATTCTATAAATTTGCTGTATCCAGCTGAACATTAATAATGCTTATAACATAATTCCTTATTACCATTAAATGGCTTGTTTCTTTTATTATTAATTATTCAAAATTACCCTTACTTCCTATAATTATTTTAATTGAACCTTGTCTGGTGATAGTACACCTTTTCCTTAATGGTTATACATATTTTTCTATACTCTGTATAGTATGGTCTCTTTAATATTTTCATAATCTCATTTATTATTTTGTATTTGTCTAATCATTTCATGTTTCTTTTTATAATTACAATATTTATTTCAGTATGCGCTCTACATAGTTTGTTGTGAGTCATATTAATTGTTATTTCTTTATTTCTGTATTTATTATAGACATTTTGCCATTGTTCTGACTTTCTTATAAATCATGTGTTAGTTATTGCACAATATTATTGTTACTTGGCATATTGGCCCTAGTCATTATTCTGATCTTTTATTATATTATTTATTATTCATTAAGTTACTTTAACTCATCTTAGGTCATTTCCTTATTCTACACAATTCATAATAAGGTTTTGTTCACCTTACCTGATAATACATCTTTTTACAAAATTAACAGGCTTATAACATTTTTAAATACATAAAGTTCTTTACATTGTTGATTACATTTGATATCATTTATAATTAGAACATGTATAATTTGTTCTTTCATTAATTTTTCTTTAATCATTATTTATTATACCTTAGCATACCTGTCCTTCAAGGTTCATCTAACATTGTTGATTATTCTTTGTTAGTCTCATTTTAATTGTTCATTTATTATAATTCATCTACTATTCATTATTATCAACACGATACTTCATTTTATTTCTTATGCTAGTTATTTCTTTTTAATTGTTCAACTAATGTGCTGTTTACTTCTAATACATTTTTTACATATGTTACTTCACCTTTCATTTATTTATAGTGTTTGATTTTGTCTATTTCTTTAATGCTCACTTAACTAATCTATTGGGGAACTAGTCTTTGTCAATGTCTCAGTCTATTCGTCAGTTTATTTTGTGTTGCCATTGAATGCTGTTTGTAGATTTACTACTTGTTATCATCACCTTTTGCTACTCAGATAGTTTATTACTATGGAACAGTTTGTACTGTTACACTATGTATCTGTTGTATTGAATAATTTTCTGTTTTGTATAATCATATTTGTATTGTATAAAGATGACAATAGTAATCTGAATTGGTAATCGAAGTCGAATCCGTTTAAATGAGATAATTGGAATCTTTAAAATGAAGCCTTGAAAATAGAGGAATGTATTTGCAATAAGATTGGAAAATTGTTGTTTTTCTAATTGGAATTAGATTGAGGAAAGTTTGTTCTTTACATAAGACTTTCAGCTGTAGTATAGTAAGGTTATGTGTTTTCAATAAAATGTATCATGTTAGCGATAAGGATATATGTGTATTCATGTAAAAAAAAAAAAACCACAGTACTTTGGTAAAGGCAAACCAGTACGTCTAAGAGGAATCAAATCGGTTAAAGATATGGAATGGTGAAAGGCCATTTATTAATGTTTTTACCTGATTGTTACAGAGTCCAGGCGGTACTGTGGAGGCGGACCTGTGCTAGCCTGCGCGTCAGTGCAGGGTCGTCGAGTGCCTGTCTGGCTTTATGGTGTTGGGATCCTGAAGAAGGAAGTCCAGTAAAGTCATGCAGGTGCAGCCACAGCCGCCGGATTAGGGGGGTGAGTAACCCATGATTTTAATAAGGAAGTAAGTGGGGTTGTGGCGCCATATCCTAGCTGATCCTCTTAGGTTTAGTCAATGAGTTTTTGTGTTTCTACATAAAACCTCTCATTGGGGGGGTATTGTAACGGGACAAAAAGGGAACCATTTTTTAATATTATTCAATAATTCCCAATGTATGTAACCATTGGTAAAATACGTCTTTAGAAGTCTGGGTAGTGTGACTAAACGTGTATGAAGCATGCATTGCCATCTCAAGCAGAAAAGACCTAACCATATAAGGCGAGGAATTTTATTAATTAGTCTGACGTCACGCTGGTATCATGAGGGAGCCACATGCTTTCAATGTTATAACGCATTTCCAACGTCCAGAATCTTCGATACGTGATGGCCGGGGGAGAGGTGGGCGTCCAGTGGAACCATGTGGCCAATACGTAGAAGGCTTGGATAGTATGCAATTGCGGGCCCCAATTTGAGGCAGCCGACAGAACACCTTGATACCGTACGGTTGTGTTAAAAGTCTCCGCAGACAAATTAAGGGTAGGCCTACCAATGTTGGTTGTATAAGTGTAATACAACAAGTAAAAATCTTTAATTATGAGAAAAATGTAATAGTGAACAGTATATAACAGTTTTAAATCGTTTGGTGGAGTGTTTAATAAAAAAGTGAACTGCGAATGATAGCGTAACATCTGGGAATCATCAGCAGCTAAGTACTTGTAAAAACTAGATCGACTGGCCAAAATCTGATAACAATTTGTCTTTTCTAAAATGCAAAATTCATAAATAGTAATGAGATCTCAAATTTAAGGGGGGTTTAAAGAGAGTGGGAGAGAGAGAGAGAGAGCGTGAGCAAGTGCAAAGTACTGGTTTGCGAAATTATAATTAATCATTTATAGTATTGTTAACTAATTTTTATGAATACTCAATATGGAGTAATTTGTTAACAAAAAATGAATATGGTTAGTAACTTTTGAATTGCTACAATGAAAATAAATTCAGATTTCTGTATGACCATAACCATGTGTTAAGTGTAGTTATTGCGCCAAAATCTAACCTATTTTCTGCGTCAACATCTCGCCTAATCGGGCCTGTGAATTTTCTGAATTAAGGGGAGTAAAATTAAAATCAAATAAAATATTTAAGGGGAGGAATGTTAAGGTTTCGATGTATAACCTAAAAACATTGTGGCGATCTTGAGGGCTGTCTGGAATCTTCTGATGGGGTTTTAAGGTAAGTGCGTAAGAAAGTTCACAGTAAACTGGGTAAGTAATATTCTTCTTGGGTGTTTGTAAATAGTTAAAACCTTTACAACTATTTAAACTTATTTTTATTTAAATTAATGTTAACCGTTTGTAGCGGGGCATTTTTGGGCATACCTGGAGTAATGACATAATTTGTATTTTTTTCATAAATAATAATTAACTAATTGAGGGATAGAAAAATTTTATGACCGAGAGGTAAATTTGTTATGTGGAAGCGATCGCAACGTGGCTGCACTGCTGTTGACTGTATGAATTGTTTAATAATATTGTGTGGACAGTTTTAATAACAGCCAACAACTGTACCAAAGTCAGTTCAAGGACAATGACGAACACGAAAAACGTAAACACGTTATGTAACAAAATCTGTAAACCAATTATGCAACCAGACATCAGGCGATGTGTTGCGTCAGCAACTTATATAACGATGTGTGTCACCAGTTTTGTCAACAAGCCAAAAACAGTCCACTGGCGAACGAATACAAACTGTAAACCAATAAGAGTTGTGCGAACAACAGCCGCTTCACAAAATAGCGCCTGTAAATCTCCCCAGTCCAATCTCATCGCTCGCGCGAGCAACAGCTATGTAAAAGTTTCGGAACATAAGTGCGGGCCCGCAAAGCAAGTAAAATGTGAAAATTGTAATACATATATTTTGATCTAACAGTATTATTACAAAACAAGTAGAGACAGTGAGAAAAATTGCGATAAAATAACCGTTCAGCCATGAAGTGTAAAAGTGAGAAATACGAGAAACAGCAAACAATGAACCACGATTTGACGCCCCAGTTCGACACAACAGCAGGAAAGTAGACATTCAAAATTATTTAAATACTGACACTTTTAAAATTGAGCTCAATAAAATAAAAATGTACTGTATGAAATAGCGTGAGTGTGTGTGTGTGTGAAAGCGCTGGTTTTCGTTATGTCGTAGTTGTAGAGAATGGTCTATATTTATGTTATATTCTAGTTTGAAACTGCTTAAGCAAAATGATCATTTTTACGAATACTTAAACATACTAAAATTGCGAAAGTAAAAAAGTATGAGGGAGAGAGGAAATTTGGTGTTTTGTATCAACAATATAACTGGATGATGTTTTCTTTTTTTTTTGAAATTAATAAAGTAATAGTGATTATAACATTTAATGTGAAGTAATAGTTATTTCAGACAACCATGTGGTTTCCAACACGTCTAACGAGATCCTGGACATGATGAGTTTAAGTTGGTACTCAACAATATGGCTGCTACTCCAGCCTAAAGTATAAAAGTTTTACAAAGTGTAATAATAAATTTAAATAAAAAAGACGATTAATTATTAATATAACAATGGCGCCCGACCAGCTGGACCGTTTGCATAAATTTAATTATGCAAATGTGGACCTGTTGTAGAAATAATATGGTTCTTGAGGTACAATATATATTTTTTTTTTTGCATACGTAAAATAGCCGTATAGAATAAGGTTATATCATGTTTTGTAGTATGAGTGAGCAGAACATTTTTTTTTTTCTCCTTTTCTCAATAATAATTAGGTATGACAAAATAATATTTTGCTAAGAAATATATATAAAGAGTTTTAAGAAAAATGGCAGATAATAGTGCTGTCAGCTTATCTGACAGTCAGTTTAGTAGCGATTCGGGAGTTCAAACGAGTGATAGTAATGTAGAGAGTCAGTTGACCGAATCAAAAATAATGAAAGATGTCGAATATCAATCGACACCTATCCAAAATAAAAAAAATGACGATACGTATGAAATGTTGAAAGCAATACAAGCAATGATAGAAAACCAGAGTGTAAAGTTAGACGAACACAAAAACGAAATGCAAGATTTTAAAAGTAGTATAAATATAAGAAGTTCGATATTCAAAAGAATAGTTTTGAGGAGTTATTAAAAAATCAGAATAATGAGTTGAAATATGAGATTAAAGAGATTAATGAGAATTTGAACCAGATTGATGACATAATAAAAAACAGTTTAAATAAGTTAGAACAGAAGTTCGAGAAATTAGGTAACAATGTTTTAAATATGACAAAATGTAAAAATGACGAAATAGTAGACAAATCTGAGAGTATAGTGGGGGTGAAGAATAATGTAGAAGCAAATGATGAAAATATAATAACAAATAGTACTGATGAAGTTTTAGAATGCGATAATGAAATGTTAATGAGTGTTTATGAAATAGAAAGAGAGTGGAAGAATAATGTAGTAATTGAATGGGGACAGAGGGCAAATTTTCCCCTTTTTGTTTATAATGATGATGATGATTTAATGTTGTTTTTTCAGGGCAAGAGACCCTTATTGTTAAATGAATTAATGTTGTATAATGTTGTACCCTCTGTCCGTAATAATTGTGAGAGTGTGATGTGGTGCTATGAAGAAAGAGAGTTATATGTTGAGAATGAAATAGAAATATATAAGTTAGAAAGAAAGTATGATGAATTGAGAAAATTACTAGAAGGGGTGACGATGAATCATGTGAAATACGTACCTGTTGAAAGAGAGACAGAGAATAGTTTTGATAATATCTTACCTGACTATAATGACTTACCTGACGTAGTAGTTGAGGAATACAAAAATGAGAAAATAATTTACCTGACGTTAACAAATAACACTGATATAGACTGGACAATCCTAACTTATGGTAACAAGATTTATAGTGGTACAATGGATGAAATAGAGTTGACAGATTATTATGATAGTAATGATTATCATAATTTGTGTGTTGATAAAAATGATGAATGTTACAAATACACTAGATATATATATGACGATGGTGGGTGAGCTAAAAGATCAGTGTTGGGACATTTTTAAATATTGTAAATTTTTGGTAATGACCTTGCTGATTTGGACATCTGAAGTGAGATACACTTGAACAGTTTTGACGCATATTTTGTAAATAATATTGAATTCATTTGTGTGTATTGTGAAATGTTAGAAAAGTAATGTGTATATGTTTTAGAGAATGTTGTGTTAATAATAATAATATTATTAATATTTTGGCCTTCCAATTAAATAATAAAATAATTATGAAGATAATAATAAATGATTTATAGAATGTTGATAATAATTGAAATATGTTATTTTAATAATCAAATGAATATTCAATTTTAATAATCAATTGAATTAAATAAGTTGAGATGTTTAGATATTGTGATTGAATATTATGTGTTTGAATTTTATAATGAATTTAAATTGTGTAATGAGATTCTGATTTAATAATAATTAATAGGTAAATAAATGTTAAATGGTCTATTTTGTGGAATATCATAATGGTTAAAAATATATGTTAATAATAAATTCTAAGGAAATTTTGAAAAGCTAATTACAGCAAAGGATAAATAATGAAATAATGATGATAAATAAAAACAGTTAATGAAAAATTTTAAATAATAATGTTTATAAATTTTTATATAAATTATTTAAAAGAGAATTGTTTGTTTGATGTATGCTAATAATCCAGATTTATTGCTATTTGTGTATTGTGTTATGTGATGTATTATAACAGTGTAGTGTGGAACTGCTATGGGGGGAGGTTGTAAATTTTGTACTCAACATTTTATGTTAATAATGATTAAGCTTCCATATAAAGTGGGTTAAAACCCCATCTAAATTAATATTGTCATTTAAATATAAATTCTTAAATTTAATATTACGAAAGATATTTTACTTGTGATTCCCCAAATTTTCGGGCGGTCACGGCCTCACCGAACCCTGACCGTGGAATTGGTTTAGCTTTAACAGCTATGGTTGGGGCTCATTGCGTCACGTTCTGCCTTAACTGGCCATAGCTGTTATCGTTGTAAAGGTGTATTTTGAAATTGATGGGGGGTAATAAAAGGGGAATCACCAAACTATGGAACAGCGGCTGCCACTCTGTTCGAGGAGGAACAGCAGAGCCAGGTGGTAGATCCGTTTAAGGGTGCATGATTATTAACAAGAACATGTTGATGTTCGCCAATTTTAAACTTAATAGCGGAAGCAGAGACACGGAGAGGTAAAACCCTGCTCCAAAATATACAGTCTCTGTGGAAGCGAAAAGGCGCCACAGTCTTACATAATCTGAAATAGTGTGTGTGGCTGGGAGGTTATCCAAGGGGATAACGTACTAAAATTTTGCTATATTTTAATTAATAATGATGATTTGCTACTCAATAATTTTGTTTGAATTTAAAAAATAGATGCACTAAATACTTTTTATATTGTGTTATTATGTCTTATTGTGTTGATTGCATTTAGTATGTTAGGAATAAGAATTATAAAAATATGATGATATGTTTTCAATGTGTTTATAGATTTTAAAATAAAATGAAAAATAGTTGTGATAGGTAAAATTTTCAATGGTTGTAAAAGATAGAAATGGGTGATAGTAATTGTTTGAATAAAATGTTTGAAGCAGTCCAAGTTGAATTTTTGTGGGACATATAGATCTGTCCAAATTGAAGTCAGAGTTAAAGTAATAGTGGAGATGAAAATAATGCAATGTTGTTTTGAGTTAATGTAATGTTATAGAATTTTGAGAAGTATAAGTGGAGACACAGTAGAAATGGAGAATTTATGTAGAGTCTTGAGTGATATATTGTTGTTTATTTTGTTGATGTTAAGTTGTTGTAATTGTAGTGAGGTTATGAGATTGAGATTTTTTGGGGATGGCAATTTTGTAGTAGGGGTAGTGTAATGTGGGAGTCCGCAACATAAGGGTTGGGACGGGATTTGGTATAGTTTTAGTGGGAAGGGGCCGCCTTAGGTAAAAATCCAGGGGCCAGAGAACGGGAATGGAGCTTTTGGGGGGGGGGGAAACACGTATCCTATGTACAAAGGGTTAGAGAGTATTTTTTTTATATAAGAGTAGAAGGTGGCGATTGGAGTTAAAGTAGTAAGTAGTTAGAGGTAGAGAAGGGTTAGTAAAATTTTGATAGAGGGGTGTCATACTAGTTAAAGATTTTGTAAGGGAGCGTTAGAGTAATAAAAGGGGTAAGTTTATGAGTAAATGCCAAGTGGATAAAGTAAATTATAAGGAATAACGTAGAATCACCCAAAGTAATGAAATAGAATAATGATGGCCATAATTGAAAGAAAAAAAAAAAAAATAAAATAATTTTTGTAATTTTGAGAAACGAATTTAATAAGAGTAAATCAAGTTTAAAAGTAATTTTCTGATTTTATATGCCAACTTAATGTGTGTAACATTTTAAATACCAATTGTTTATTTTAATGTGAATTAGAAGTGTATTATATTTTCTTATGTTATATTGTGTTTGTTAGTTTAAGAGAATTTTATGAAGTTAACTATTTTAAATGCATTTTTAAATTGGGGATGAGATAAATGTAATATGGTAATGGGAAATGTTAATAAGTCGGTCGTCTGTTTATTTAAAATTCTGATGGGAATCAGGGCAATAATTTGAATTTTAGGATAAAGTTAAGAAGGGAAAGTAGATGGAATTTTAAGAGGGGTGTCATATTGTTGGTAAATATGTTATGATATATATGTTAGTAATAAGTGAGTAAAAACAAAACCAGTGCTTCTTAGCGCAAACCAGCACCGCTAGGGGGGAACAGATCAGTTGGGGATATGGTGTTGTATAAGGCCACTATTTGATATTTTGATTTGTTGTTTCAGTGTTTGGTGGTGCTGTGGCGGCGGACCTGAGCTGGCCTGCGCGTCAGAGCAGGGGCGTTGAGTATCTGTCTGACTCTACGGTGTTGGGATCTCGAGAGAGAAGTCCAGTATTGTCATGCAGATGCGGTCACAGTCACCGGACCAAGGGTGAGTTGATTATTCTTTTTTGTAAACCATACAGGGGGTTGTGGCGACATATCCTGGCTGATCCCTCTAGCAAGTATGAATGTGTCAATGAGATTTTTTATGCTTCGGCAGAAAATATCTCATTGAGGGGGTATTGTAGCGGGGCATTTTTGGGCATACCTGGAGTAATGACATAATTTGTATTTTTTTTCATAAATAATAATTAACTAATTGAGGGATAGAAAAATTTTATGACCGAGAGGTAAATTTGTTATGTTGAAGCGATCGCAACGTGGCTGCACTGCTGTTGACTGTATGAATTGTTTAATAATATTGTGTGGACAGTTTTAATAACAGCCAACAACTGTACCAAAGTCAGTTCAAGGACAATGACGAACACGAAAAACGTAAACACATTATGTAACAAAATCTGTAAACCAATTATGCAACCAGACATCAGGCGATGTGTTGCGTCAGCAACTTATATAACGATGTGTGTCACCAGTTTTGTCAACAAGCCAAAAACAGTCCACTGGCGAACGAATACAAACTGTAAACCAATAAGAGTTGTGCGAACAACAGCCGCTTCACAAAATAGCGCCTGTAAATCTCCCCAGTCCAATCTCATCGCTCGCGCGAGCAACAGCTATGTAAAAGTTTCGGAACATAAGTGCGGGCCCGCAAAGCAAGTAAAATGTGAAAATTGTAATACATATATTTTGATCTAACAGTATTATTACAAAACAAGTAGAGACAGTGAGAAAAATTGCGATAAAATAACCGTTCAGCCATGAAGTGTAAAAGTGAGAAATACGAGAAACAGCAAACAATGAACCACGATTTGACGCCCCAGTTCGACACAACAGCAGGAAAGTAGACATTCAAAATTATTTAAATACTGACACTTTTAAAATTGAGCTCAATAAAATAAAAATGTACTGTATAAAATAGCGTGAGTGTGTGTGTGTGAAAGCGCTGGTTTTCGTTATGTCGTAGTTGTAGAGAATGGTCTATATTTATGTTATATTCTAGTTTGAAACTGCTTAAGCAAAATGATCATTTTTACGAATACTTAAACATACTAAAATTGCGAAAGTAAAAAAGTATGAGGGAGAGAGGAAATTTGGTGTTTTGTATCAACAATATAACTGGATGATGTTTTCTTTTTTTTTTTTTGAAATTAATAAAGTAATAGTGATTATAACATTTAATGTGAAGTAATAGTTATTTCAGACAACCATGTGGTTTCCAACACGTCTAACGAGATCCTGGACATGATGAGTTTAAGTTGGTACTCAACAATATGGCTGCTACTCCAGCCTAAAGTATAAAAGTTTTACAAAGTGTAATAATAAATTTAAATAAAAAAGACGATTAATTATTAATATAACACGTTGCTCCATTCGGCAGGGATGCCAAATAACTGCAACAGAATGAGTAATAAAAATGAAAGGGTGATACTGACAATTACAGAAAAAATGGACATTTGTAATACAACAGATGCACAAGGTATTGAGTCATGTACTATACAGGACATTTAAAAACAAAAGAATGTGAAGAAACAACCAACTTTATAAATTTAAATTAAAAATAATACTGCCAGAACCTTACCTTGCGATCTTCCTCTTGCTACTTACCTTTAAAAAATAAACACCAACAGAAGTTCAGGGTGTAACGTCACAGAACGTTCCATAAAGGAATTTAATTGCAAAGTAAACTGTCATAAGAGGAAGGTGAGGTGAACAGTATCAAACCCAAGTAATCCGAAAAATTTTGTAATATTGTCCGATAATTAATATCATTAACATGAAAAAACGACAAAGACTATGACTAAGACTCAAACCCCATATATATTGTTTAAGTGAAGAACAGTGTAAAACTGATAATATACTATAAAAGAAACAGATAATCTCAGAAATGACCAAAATGAGGTCATTACATATTAAGAAATGTAACTCTGAATAGGGTATAAAAAACTATTAATTGTGAATTAATGGACAAGATCTATTATTATACTTTGTAATATAAATAAAATAAATTTGTAATATAAATAAAATAAATGTATTAAATGATTTGAATACATCATTAAAAAGGATGTAAGTTAAAATAAAAAATATATAAATGTTATGACAAAAAATCAAGGTTTTGGATTTGAGGCCAATCACTCAGATTTTATGTGAAAATTAATTATTATAGAATTAATATAAAAACTACGGTAAATGTCAATTAGACAAAGACAAACAAATTATCTTAAATAGAGAAAGCTGTAAATTGATTAGAAGTCAATTAAAATAGTGAAAAACAGTGATAAACTGAAAACATGTGATGAACATATAAAATTGTAATATTTATGAATTTAATGTTGTCAAAATGCAACAAAATTGTATTCTAAAGTTGAAATACAATATAATGTACCTATACTTATATATATGACCACCTAAAACACTTTAACAGTCAAGTTATGAAACTATTTACCTATACCATACCAGGCTGAGGCCAAAAAACAATCACATGTCATATTTGACAGAATAATTGCAGAATATTAGAAAAAATAAAGGAAAAAGGTACAATCCTATAATGTACAATGGAAACATACTTGCTCAGTTGAAGACAAGCTTAATTCTTAGAGAATTTTAAATATAAAAGTGAGAATTGTCACTCCAAGAAAATAACTCATCTGTGCAAAGCAGTAAGATGCTAAATAATATTACAGTAAAAATAAAATGTATCAGGATAAACCAGGTATTCCCAAAGATAAACAATATAACAAACTCTAAGTGAATACCCAAAAAATCCCATAATAATACCGAAAAAGACAAATTATCGTCAAAAACTAATGACAAAAATCTAGGCCATATGTAATGCCTATAGAAAAATGAACTTATTTATATGTTGTATGTTTTAATATTTGTTTATTTTGTTATGAAAGGATAAATATGTTATGTATTAATGTTATAGCAAGAACCAAGCAACTTCATAACATTTTAATAATTAGAGAATTAGAATTTTGTGCAAACACTACAAGGTAAGAGTTGTATTTTATGTTAATTTATTAGATTTAATTTGTTCAAAACCAATCGTGTATGGTATCATTGTATTCAGTTGAAAGCAGAGAATCCAAAAATAATAATGGCATGCAGATTGTAAGTAGTTCTGTAAAATTGTTTGACAAATACCAGAATAATTTCAGTAATATCCTTTAATATGAAGAATAAGAAGTTTTTGTTCTAAAGCTTCTACGGAAGTCAAATTTGTTCTATGATGTTCCATTTGCATATTCTCGAACGTTCCAGAAGAAAATTTTACTCAAAAATACCGGAAGTTCATGTTTAAAAATTAAAACAATGAGCCTTACAGAGTATAAAAGGAAGACGAAATTTGACACAAAAAACACTTCATGCTTTGAATCCACAAGAGACACATCACCTACGAATCTGATCATCTCGTCCAAGGCGAAGTCGAAGAACAAGAATTCAACACGAGAACACAGAAAGGCTTTTTCCCGTACATGACAAAAGACTGACTTAACCTATACAAGGAGTATATCGCTAATCGCTAATGTGTTGTTGAACAGAGCAGCAACACGCCATATTTAATAGAAACGCACACAGCCAGATATCCAGCGGCGCTGAAAAGGACTGATTTTAATAGAGGAAATCAATTTTGCTGGTATTTGCTAAGACAAACTGACTTTGACAAAATTCCCAAAACAATTTACTGACACGAGCCTTCTACATTGAGTTCGGAACTAGCGCTGTGACGGCTGAATAGAGAAACCACGCAGACAGCTGTTCGCCGCCGCCAGAATTCAAAGCATAGATACAGTACGAATTTATTTCAATCGTGCGGAGTTTTAAAACCGTAATTTGACTTATAAATAATTACCAGTGCATGAGGAACGTAAACACGAAGAGGCGCAAGATTGGAATCGTCCCCAAGAACAGTGTCCAGTGAAGGAAATACTTACCCACCGGAACGTGAGTTGTTCAAAAGTTAAAATCATTTATACCTGGTATCATTGTCACACAGTTGTACTACACATGTCAAACACCTTCAAATCACACAATTTTTGTAAAGCATCCCACTGATTTGTCTTGATAGTTCAAAGGAGTCACGTCCTGAGTATAAAGTTTTTTCATACATTAAATTCATGCTATTCAACTGAGCAATAAAATATTTATTAGCCGATACTTACTTAAAAAACTTGGCAATAATAATTTTTTGTAACTCTGCAATTTTGTTTAATTCGAGTGTTAGTCCTTCAGACGATTTTTATGAAAAGAAAGATCATTAAACATACGTTATTTACAATTCAAACTGTCTTGTTCACATTTTTTTATATAATTAATTTAACAACTAAGAAATCAAATTTAATAATAATAATAATAATTTCTTGGAACAAATATCCAAGTGGCGCCCACATACACATATTAGCATAAGTTGTGTTTGCAGGACAACATCGTCGCAGAGAAACCAGCCATTAGTAAGTATTAAAAGTGCGCGGAGTGTAACACCCGACATAACAACAAAAAACAACACATACAATTTCTCTTATTTTTCTATAAGGGTCGCCACCAATATCTTTGAAGGACAGATATGGAGACCTTTATACATTACTTTAATTAAAACTGGACAATTTTGCAATCTGACTTCCCCCAATTTATAAAATTCCACGGAGCAATTACACAAATTTTTCAGCACAGAACACTAGGAAATGGTAACGGCGAAATAACTATGCTAACACATGGTTATGCAATTAACACCAAAATATTTTATTTTTGTTTTCAAATTTACTGTATGTTATTTCCACTAATCTCTATTATTTAAAGTTTTCTTATACTAATTTCTATTTACAGACCAGTACTCTTTTACTCTTTATTTCTCCCCTTTTCCCTCACAGAGAATAACGCTTGAATTTGAAAGAAAATTTGTGACAGTGACAACAGATAAACCTAAGGAAACAAATATAAATGAAATATGGGAAAACATGAAGACTAGTTTAAAGGAAACAGCTAAAGAGGTCTTAGGAACTAAAGTGCGACAAAAAAATACGAAAAGATTGGGTAACAGCAGAAATGGTCGACAGAATGGAAGAGAGAAGAAAGTGGAAAAATATTAATATGGAAGAAGGGAAGAAAGCTTACAGAAGACTTAATAATGAGCTACGAAGGGAAACTGAAAGAGCAAAAGAGAACTGGATCAGAGGAAAGTGCAAGGAAATAGAAAGACTGGAAAAAGAAGGGAGATATGAGATACTGTATAAAACAGCCATGGAATTAGTATACAAAGACAAAAATATCAATAATAGCAGAGAGATAGAAGCAGCTGATGGAAGAATATTGTGTGAGACCAGTGAAGTTTTGAAAAGATGGAAAGAATATGTAGAGGATCTGTATGACTTAGAACACAAACCTCAAGGAGAAGACATAAATGTTGAAGAAGAAATTGAAGTGGAGGAAGACAGTAAGGGATATAGTATTCTAGAGAGTGAAGTAATAAAATCTATGAATGAAATGAAAGATAGGAAAGCAATGGGAAGCGATAATATACCAATAGAGTTACTGAGAGCATTAGAAGGAGAAGGAAGGAAAATGTTTACTGAACTTTGTAATGAAATATATAAAAATGGTAAATGGCCAAAGGATTTTAGAGAAATAATTATGATACCAATTGGAAAGAAGAAAAACACTAAAAAGTGTGAAGAACACAGGACCTTAAGTTTAATTTCCCATGCAGCTAAGGTACTACTAAGGACACTAAACAGAAGATTATGTACAAAAATTAATGAAGTTGTTGGAGAAGAACAGTTTGGATTCAGACGAGGAGTTGGGACAAGAGACGCAATAGGACTGATAAGGATAATATGTGAAAGATATATAGAAAAAAGTAGGAAAGTATATGGAATATTTATAGTCTGGAAAAGGCATTTGATAGAGTTAAATGGGATAAACTAATGGAAATACTTACAAGACATGGAGTGAACTGGAGAGAAAGAAGACTTATTAAAGATTTATATCTAAATCAAACAGTAAAAGTAAGGATAAAGAAACAATTAACAGGAGATATAGAAATAGGGAGAGGAGTGAGACAGAGATGCTGCCTGTCACCAACCTTGTTTAACATGTACTTAGAGGACATTATAGTCGAATGCTTTAAAGGAACGAGAGAAGTTTGCTTAGGAGGAAGGAGGATTGAATGTATACGATTTGCTGACGATATGGTAATATTAGGTGAAAGTGAGGAAGAAGTATGTACGATGCTAGATGACTTAAGCAGTATGTGTGAACAGTACGGAATGAGGATTAATGAGAAAAAGACAAAATGTATGGTAGTTGGTGGAAAGGGGAAAAGAATAAATATTAGACTGAATAACAAACAAATAGAACAAGTAAACAGTTTCAAATACTTGGGAAGCATAGTCAGACGTTTGTTCCTCTTTAAAATAATTATAAATATATTTATATATTAACTTCCACCTACCTTGAAAGTTCGTTTTGTTTCGGGCCAGGATTCTTTCGTACGAACGCTAGACACAAACATGTGTTTCATGGGTTAAGCAAATCACTGACACAACTCGTTTTTGAAGAGAATTACTATTTAATCTTTTACTTTTGAACTGTTGTAAAATTAGGAAGATTCCTTAAATACATGTTTCAGAAGTTGTGCAACTCTTGCCTAATAGAACTTACGAACTACAGCTTACCTTGTATCATTTATAATTATACAAAACACAAGCACAAATACAAACAGCCCAGCATTGCTCACTCACGCATACATACCGAAAATTTATCTTGCCCTTAACATTTTATAATCAGCCCCCCAGCCCTTACACGTAAACCGCCGGCACGTGGTTCACGCGCGCACTCATTGTTCTTTTCTAAATTCGTATTAAATGCCCAAAAAGTGTCTGATGCTATTCGATACTTTTTCTTGACCGCGGTCACATAAACTTTTACTGTTTTACACCTTTTACTGGAAGAATTAAAATATTTGTGACGAGCCTACTTTGCTCGTCCCGGCACCGGGGAGTTCAGTTAGTAGACTGGGGACGATAATGTAACAGGTATTACTATTGTGATCTCATACTTGGTACGGAAATCACTGCCTTGATCTTCGTCGCCGTAGCTTAGTCCTATGCTAAGCATGTAGTCTTGTAAAATAAGGTAGCGAACGATCTCAGCTAGGCACTGGCTAACGTCACAAAAGGGCAGGGCTTAGCCATGACTTCCTGCCGCTCAAACGCACATTGCTGAATTAACTTTGCTCAAGCCATCTTGCTTTAAACCAACTAGGCGTCCTGGCCGAGCGCGTACTTGAGTAGTGGCGTGCGTGCATTGCCACACATATACAGAGTTCTTAGAAATTCGTGGAGATGCAAATTCCTTTGCCGAGTTACACAATGGAAATTGCGTATCGCCTTTGTCTCAAACTGTTCAGCTTACCATGAGTTCTGTAGTAATGAAATAACGTTGCACAATAATTTTATAAATCCCACACAAAAACAAAATAAACAAAAATGTAAATACCCCATACTGAAAGAAAAATAAAATGACCCAAAATTGACACGCTGCAATACCCCCTCGATGAGAATTCTGCTGTCTACGACAGAGAGATCCCAACACCGAGAAATCGAACCGGCAAGTACCACACCACACCTCGCCTTTTAGCATGCTATCCCCAAATATCCTCAATCCCTGGCTTAAATTATGCCAGATCCTCCACCGATATGTTTCCCCTTTTATGCAAGCAGGGCTGCCTTTAGCAGATACTGGGCTCACACACACTCACATTACATATTACACCTTGAAAAAATTCTTTAAAATTTCCAAAAAAAATAAAAAAATTCAAAATTCAAAATAATCTACTTTATCAAAAATTCTCTTCCTTGTTTTTCTGTTTTATTTAAAATGACTTAATTTAGACATTTCTCCTAATCAAAACATATCCTTACTCTAACAGGTGAATACTTAGAGTCTAACAATACAATGCAATACCAATAAATCAATAAAAATAAACATGGTTAATACACAAATAATAGAATAATCAATACTTAAAATATTCATTCACTGGCAGGCGAAAAATCAAGATTTTTTTTTTTTCGAAAAATTTGAATTTCCAAAAATTTTAAAATTCAAAAAAATTTAATTTTATTTAAATGTTTCCTTCCTATATCGAAATTATTTTGTATTTGTTTAAATTGATAAAATAAACAAATTGAATTGACTTCCTACTACACAAGCTAAGTAGGTGTATGACCTCATCCGCTGATCGAAACTAGGTCAAGTACAAAACCCTTGACCTACATATGTTATGTATAAGTGACAACTGTGAATACGTTAAACATCTGCACTATTCTAACTTGAAACACAAAATATAATAAAATAAAACATTTAAAACAACAAACTATGATTATTAATAATGAACAAATTGACATTTAAATTATTCAAAACAAACAATTCTTAACTTGACATCAGTTCCAAATTCCATCAAAATTCTGTCACTGGTTTAAAAAATGAAAATTTTATATTCTTTATCATAAATCTCTCTCTTCATTTAACAATCTGATTCTCCCTCTACTTTACTGTGGGTGATGTAAAGTATTTATTCTCATTTAATTTACTACTTGATCTGTATACACATATAATCTTTATCTCTCCTTGACTCTAATATTCATCAACTTCAATTACCATGACACCCATCTCTCTTAAAACATTTATCCCAAAACACTCTAACCCCAACTTATCATTTAAATCACATCGCTACCTTCTCTCAATATATAAAAAAATATTCTCTACCCCTTTGTACATAGGATATGTGTTTTCCCCCCCCAAAAACTCAATTCCCTTATTTGGCCCCTGGATTCCACCTAAGGCGGCCCCTCCTCACTAAATCGATTCTAATCCCGTCCCAACATATCATTTTGTTGCGAACTCCCACATTACACTATCCCCTACTACAAAATAGCCATCCCCAAAATCTCAATCTCATTACCTCACTTCAAATACAACAAAATAACAACATCATTAATTATAAACAACAATATAGCACTCAAAATTCTACAATTATTCTCCATTACTACTGTCAACATCAATACTTCACAAAATTCTATAACATTACATAACTTCAAAACAATATTACATTATATCATCTCTACCATCTCTTTAACTTCAACTTGGACGTCAACTGGGACAGACCTACAGGTCCCATAAAATATTCACCACCCAAAAACTATCTTTTGTTAACTTGCATAAATTATTACTTTACTTCTCACTTTATCAAATTATTTTTATCATTACTTTAAAACATCTGTAATACATCAAACATTACATTGAACATCAATTACTTGGAACATTTATAACTAATATACCAGTGACATATTATTGCTGATCAGCTGATCTCCCTAACACAATGAACACATCTCAAAATCGAACAAATTACATGAAATATATGTCTTTTTATTTATCATTATTTCTCACCTCATTGTTTCCCATTTTTCTGATTCTGATCATTTATGTTGACCGCCAAACGATTTAATTATTGGCTTTAAAAAAAAAATACACACATAATGAAAACACATATTTTATCAACACCTATATCTAACGTACAACAATAAAATAATACATTCAAAATTACAGCATGAACACCTTATATTGAGTGTCTGAGCAGCTAGTTATTTAACAGAGCACAAGCACTTTTATAAGATCAAATTTGAATTAGTAAAAAAAAATTTTTTGTTGTAACATTTAAATTCGTGACTCATTTGAGTCACCCCCTGATCCACACACGAAATTTTCAAATTTATTATTAATAATTATCCTATATCATCATTCAATTATTATTACAATTTTTTAATTATCTTTTTTTTATTGACCACAATTCTTTCAAATCTTAGTTATACCTGTAAACATTTTTGTTCTACATGATTATAAAATTTTTCTACTTACAATCCATTTAACATGATATACACCCAAAACATAATCACCATCATCTCTGGAACATTTTACACAAAATTTAGTTTAAATCCAACAATTCATTTAATTACAAAATTCATCTCGTAAAACCATTTGACTTCAAGAAAAAATTCAATTATATAACTTTTAAATCAATCAAAATATTTTAAACATTTCAAATTGTTTCAATTAAATTCATTATTAACAATACAAAATTCATTACCATCCAAACAATTATAATTCTCTAATTACTTGTTTTCAAAATTAATTTGGTTATTTATTTATTTAAATTGCCAAAATATTATTATTATCATTACCACGATCATCATACGTACACACATTATTTACTTAACATTCCACAATGCACACAAATAAATTCACTATATTTTATTTACAAACTCTTGTTATTAACTGGTCAGTTTTCCCACACTTCATTGTCCAATTCTGCCATGTCAAAAACCATTAAACACAATGTTTATACTGTCTTTTATTGTTTTAATAGTTTACCCTCCATCGTCCCAAATAAGTCCTGTTTTTATACAACATCGTTCAATTTTATCACCACACAAATGACTTTTGTGTGTTGTAACCACAAGAACTAACTTCAATCAACTTATTCAAATACTCGTTAAACCAGTCTACGTTAGGTATTTTTGTCAAGTCTCCGTCATTAAATTCATTCACTATCGGGTTAATCATTTTTATTAAATCATTGTAATCATTATCATTCACATATACTTCTAAACTTTCCTTCCATTCATCATACTTTCTATTGAAGTTATATAATTCTGTTACTTTCTCCACATACACTTCTCTGTTTAACTCTCTCTCATCACAATACCAAATCATACTTTCAACATCAATATTACAGACAGAGGGTACAAATTCAATTAAACCTTTCCTGACTTCTCCAGGAAAAACAAAAAACTTCAAAAAACAATTATTTGTAGCACACTTGTCTACACTATATATACGTGAAGGTCTTCCTTCACCCCCCATTCTACCTCGTAAAAAATTTACCCTCTGTTTCATACCCATAATATAACTCTCTTTCCACTCTCTCTCCAACTCATTAACACACATTAACATCTCATAATCACATTCTACAAACTCCTCAGTACTCTCAGATATTACATTATTACTCTCATTATTTTCAACAACATCATTATTATTTATTAATTCTTTATCCAATACAGCATTGCCATTACAACTTTCGTTTGTATTATTCTTACTCTGTTCTACTTTATTCAAACTATTTCTTGTCATTTCATCGGCATTTTCAAGACATACATTCTTGTCTTGTATATTATTTATCAACTCATCAAATTTTACATTTATATTCTGCTGCAATTGAACATTCTGTTGTTCGAGTTTTATATTAAAATTACTATTCTGAACGTCAAAACGACGGTCTATTTTATCAAATTTTTCGTCACTAGAGTTAAAACGGCTCTCAAATTTTTTGTCCATTGCATCAAACTTATCATTCTGTATATCAAATTTTTTATTAAAATTACTGTTTTGCATGTCAAATTTTACGTTAATATCACTAGACATAGTTCTCATGAAATTAAATAGATCGTCCATTGACAACCCTTTCGCTTTACTTGTTACGGGAGTAGATATCGCTCCCGGTGCATCAAGAACAGATGCTTCTACGTTATACTCATTTATTGGCGTTAATTCTGTCTGAATACCGGAGTCAGCATTTACATGACTCTCGGTCTGACTGTCAGATAGACCGACTTCAGTGTTATCTGCCATTTCTTATTTTATACTCTATACTTGTGTATAAATATAATATAATCAATATAATGTATTACATAACCAATTTTGCGTTAATAACGCACTTTTGTTTTATTCCGCTAACCCCAAAAACATGTTTGTATCTTTTCTGTAGGTACGGTCTTTACTATTTTAATTAATAAAAACTGTCCCTGTTAACGGAAGCCATTGAGACGTTTGTTCCTCTTTAAAATAATTATAAATATATTTATATATTAACTTCCACCTACCTTGAAAGTTCGTTTTGTTTCGGGCCAGGATTCTTTCGTACGAACGCTAGATACAAACATGTGTTTCATGGGTTAAGCAAATCACTGACACAACTCGTTTTTGAAGAGAATTACTATTTAATCTTTTACTTTTGAACTGTTGTAAAATTAGGAAGATTCCTTAAATACATGTTTCAGAAGTTGTGCAACTCTTGCCTAATAGAACTTACGAACTACAGCTTACCTTGTATCATTTATAATTATACAAAACACAAGCACAAATACAAACAGCCCAGCATTGCTCACTCACGCATACATACCGAAAATTTATCTTGCCCTTAACATTTTATAATCAGCCCCCCAGCCCTTACACATAAACCGCCGGCACGTGGTTCGCGCGCCCACTCATTGTTCTTTTCTAAATTCATATTAAATGCCCAAAAAGTGTCTGATGCTATTCGATACTTTTTCTTGACCGCGGTCACATAAACTTTTACCGTTTTACACCTTTTACTGGAAGAATTAAAATATTTGTGACGAGCCTACTTTGCTCGTCCCGGCACCGGGGAGTTCAGTTAGTAGACTGGGGACGATAATGTAACAGGTATTACTATTGTGATCTCATACTTGGTACGGAAATCACTGCCTTGATCTTCATCGCCGTAGCTTAGTCCTATGCTAAGCATGTAGTCTTGTAAAATAAGGTAGCGAACGATCTCAGCTAGGCACTGGCTAACGTCACAAAAGGGCAGGGCTTAGCCATGACTTCCTGCCGCTCAAACGCACATTGCTGAATTAACTTTGCTCAAGCCATCTTGCTTTAACCAACTAGGCGTCCTGGCCGAGCGCGTACTTGAGTAGTGGCGTGCGTGCATTGCCACACATATACAGAGTTCTTAGAAATTCGTGGAGATGCAAATTCCTTTGCCGAGTTACACAATGGAAATTGCGTATCGCCTTTGTCTCAAACTGTTCAGCTTACCATGAGTTCTGTAGTAATGAAATAACGTTGCACAATAATTTTATAAATCCCACACAAAAACGAAATAAACAAAAATGTAAATACCCCATACTGAAAGAAAAATAAAATGACCCAAAATTGACACGCTACAATAGTTACAGATGACATAAAAAGCACGAAAGAAATAAAAACTAGGATTGCACTAGCAAAAGAAGCATTCAATAAAAAGAAAATTTTGATTAAACGGAAAAGGTTAGCAAAGTGTTATATATGGAGTGTGGCATTGTGTGGAGTGGAGACGTGGACTTTAAGGTGGGAAGATGAAAAAAGGATTGAAGCTTTTGAAATGTGGATGTGGAGAAGAATGAAGGAGTTAAATGGGAAGACAGAGTACGGAATGAGGAAGTATTAAGAAGAGTGGGAGAGAAAAGAGAAATATTAAAAACAATAAGGAAAAGAAAGAAGAACTCGATAGGACACTGTTTACGAAGAAATTCTATTATAAAGGAGAGTCTAGAAGGCATGGTTAGCGGAAAGAGAAGAAGAGGTAGAAAGAGACGACAGTTGATGGACAACATCAAGGTAGAAAACTACATTACCACGAAAAGGCTAGCAGAAGACAGAGAACAGTGGAGGAGTTCATAAAGAAAACCTGCTGTACAGCAGATGAACCTATGATGATGATTCCCTCACACACACACTCACTCTCTTTACCCCCCGTTTTATTAGCTGAGCTCTTTAATATTTGAAATATACCAAACTGTTAATCCGACTGATTGTTTTTAGAATACCTGCACGTGCTATTCCGCCATCGTCCTTACCGCACTTTCACTCCATCACTAAACACTGTTTGTATACTTCACATTTATGTATTATGTAGACTTTACTACCACTTTCCTTCCGGGTATGCTTCTTTGTAAATTACTCCAGTTTCGGTAGACCTCGGCTACTCAATTCACTTCGGTCTACCGAAATTTCCGAGGCCGCTGTATTTGCAACTGTACTGTGTGATGAGCTGTAGCGAACTGCCGGCTACTACGGTCGACTGTGTGTGTGCGCTTGGTTGCCTACTCGCCAGGCGTTAGGCGTCGCCGTAACTTGTACTCTGTAATTCTTTGTTTCCATCGCATGATCGGCTATGGAATTTTTTGTATGTGTCTTTCATGCTGGGAACGTCGGCCCACACGTGTGCTCGTACGCATGAATATTATTTGCATTCCGGTAACATGCTGTGCCAGTCACGGAACTATAGTCGGTGACCAAAAATATACTCTGGTTAAATACAAAATGAAAAAACTTTGAATTATAGACCCTCATCAGTTTGTACCGTTACAATACCCCCCCCAATGAGAGGTTTTCTGCCGAAACAGAAAAACTCTCATTGCTAAAAACCTAAGAGGATCAGCTAGGATATGGCGCCAACAACCCCCCTTAAATCCTTACTAAAATCATGGGTAACTTACCCCACTAGTCCGCCGGCTATGGCTGCACCTGAATGACCTTACTGGACTTCCCTTGTCGAGATCCCAACACCATAAAGTCAGACAGGCACCCGCCACAGTATCACCAAACTCTGTAACATTCAATAAAAAATATCAATTACTGGCTTTTCAACATACCACATCCTTAACTGACTTGTTTCCCCTTAGTCGTACTGGTTTGCCTTTTAGCAAAGTACTGGTTGTATATCTCAATGAACTACTTAAATAAACAATATTTCTTAACACATGTATCCTTAACCTGAACATATTACATTTTCCTGTATTATATATTCCATATTATTTTTACTTCTGTAACCTATACAATACACATTTACCATTTAGGTTAGACACAACAAACAAACAAAATAAAAAATTTAAACTCCAAAATAATTCAACTATTAAAATTCCATTTTGATTTTAGTTACCAAGGTAGATTACTATTACCATCTATACACAATACAAGGTCTGATGGTATAAAACAGCAAACTATTCAATACAATCAGTACACAGATAAGCAAACAATCTATTCCACTACTTCACTATTCTCAGCACCATTACAACAAACATCAATTTTATTTTATATCTTTTTCAATAAGAACTTATTTATTAACAATTTAAAAACCTCCTTCCACACACACTATGGCCCCCTGGACTGTAGCGTTCACAAGAACTGAAGTTTTTTAGGGTGTAGACGCTGCCTACACCGTTCTTGCTTCAGCGTTACAAAACATTCGGCATTACTGATGTCCGAGGACACCAGTAATCCTACTAAAAATTAGTTATATGCCCTTATACGGTCTACCATCCCATTCGATGGCTAGCCGCTGTTCCATAGTTCTGGTGATTCCCCTGATTTACCCCCCAGTTAATTTTAAATTCACCTCTACAACGATAACAAGCTATGGCCAGACTTAGGCAGCGCATAACGTAATGTGCCCTGACCATAGCTGGTTAAAGATGAGCCAATTCCACGGTCAGGGTTCGGTGAGGCCATGACTACCCGAAAGTGGGGAATCACATTTAAAATATATAACACATGTTACGCATCTATACTTAATTACATACTACTCAACTAGACATTTATAATCAACATAATACAACTTTCAACATGAACCTTATCATCGTTACATTAACATAAACATTTCAAATTTATATTTGACAAAAATTTCCACACCTTACAGCTTTACTTTAGTTTCAAATTCTATTAAATCTCTCACTTGTTACATTATAATTTTAACTATGAATTTCCATTAAGCATTTCAATCATCAATCGGTTTGGGTGACTCCCAGTCATTAATAATGATCTGATTTATTGAACAGGCATTTAGACATAACCTTACTCACATTCTTCCTTCTAACAACCATTAACGGATTTGCATAGTATGACACCAATCTCTCAATAATAACCCCCTCCAACCTTTTATCTACTCTACTTAAATCATTCTCCTCTTAGAACAAAATACCTGATACCCTCTTTGTACCTAGGATGTGTGTTCCCTTCCCTTATACTCACGCCTTTATTAGTTCCTGGCCCTTTCCAGGTAACTCCGCCAAACCCCATTTAAAACTATTCCGCTCCCGTCACAACGCCTTGCGTTGAGGACTCCTTACACCTCCACCCTTGCTACAAAATTTATGTACCCTGCTCTCACCTATTTACTCTCCACTTTCATCACTCCCTTTCTCTCTACACACATTCACTCTCGCTACTGTGTCCCTACTATTGACCCGTTTCTGTATTCCTTTTATTCCCAAAAATTCTTATTTTGTCTAATACCCATTTAAAGTTAACTTTGACTGACTCAATGCCTTATTGAAGTAATCATCACCCAAACCCGAACTCCATCTTTTACAACATTTCACATCAAGTTAATCATTGAAAATTACATTAGAAACTTCATAACTACCTCAACTTAATTTAATCACATAATTTAAAACCTCTTAAACTCATTTAAATTCTTTCAAACTCCTTTAATTTCATTATTAAAATATTTTACTTTACTTCAATTTCATTATAAACTTCATACTTACATTACATCATTCAATTGAATAAAAACATGATTACTGTCATAAACTCAAAAATATAAACATTCATTACAACAAATATATTGTACATAACCATATGTACTTTCTGATACCTTATAATAACAATATAACTCAATACCTAAACACATTGTATGTTCAATCATTTACTATTTATTATAAAGTCTAACTCTCAGAAAAATCATTTGAATTTATTACCAAAATCTATTTATACAACATTTCAAATTAATTAATTCATCTCAAATTTATTGAATTCAACCAGTTTTTTAATACACTAAGTTACTTTGATTCCATGATTCAAAACAATTACAATTCATTTAATTTCATTATAAAATTCACAATTACTCCCATTATTTATTTAGTCTGGTAAAATATTATTATTATAAAATCCATTCCTATTACATATATACATTGTTTACCTAAAATACAAAATACAACATAATCTATTACACAAATACATTTAACATCAATACAAAAGTATATACAATCCACATTTCAAATATCATTGTTAACCAAACTCATTACATATTCAGTCAATTTTCCAAAACCATTAACTCAATAATTAAATGTTCATTTACTATTTAACTAACAACCATAATTGAAAATCCATCTTATTTTCACATAATAATTTTCATCTTTACTTACACTCATTACATTATTATTATTTATATAATAACTCTTTACTTTGGGTTTATCCCCTATATCGCAAGAATAATTCACCAGATTACTCCCCATTATTAACTCATAAAACCCGTCTACATTGGTATTTTTGGTCCAGTCTCGATTAGTATTTTTGGTTAAAATCAGGTAAGTTATATATATCATCACCACAATCATCTCCTACAAGTACACTGGTTCTACTCCAAGGTAAGTCTTTATTTTCATTTATCTCTGTACTCATTATTCCCCAAGGTAAGTCTACAATATTACTAATTCTCTCAATATTCATCCTCTCTCTTAACTCTTTATAATCTCTACTAACCTCAAATAACTCTATATTTCTCTCTCTCTCTCTCTCTCTCAAAATACTTCTCATCATAACACCATTTCATTTTGTCTCTATCACTCCATGCAAAGGGTACAACTACATAAAAACACTTCCTGGCTCTTCCACGAACACCACAAAAACTCGAGGGACAATTATTCGTAGAACTTTCATCTACCAAATACATTCGTGAAGACCTTTCTTCACCCCCAACAACACCACGGGATAAATTTACCCTCTGCAACCCCTCTACCTGTAAACTCTCTTTCCACTCTTTCTCTAACTCATCAGTACTCATCACTACTTCATTACTAACGCCAACTAACTTTCTACTCTCAATCTTACTACCACTATTTATCACTGTATCACCATTATTTTTATTTCATGTTATTTCACTCTTGTTAACATCATCATAACTAACATTATTACTCACCTTGTTTACTGTCGCCTGTTTTGCATTTAAACTAACCCCATTATGATTCATAATTATTTCCCCCTAATAATTATAGTTGTCACTATTATTTCCACTTACCTTGTCAATTATCACCTTGTTTGCACTTAAACTTACCTCTTTCTGATTATCACTTGTATTAACCTCACCTACCTCGTTTTGTATCTCCACTGCACTTAAACTAACACTGTTGCTTGTAAAAGTATCATCATTACTACCTCCACTATCATTATTTAATGTACCACTCTCTATCACCACTACACTCTCATCATTATAATTGTTATTCGCTATTTTATTCTCTAACACTACCTCTTCATCTATGTTACCATTATTATTGTTCGTACTCTCGTTTACTTTATTTCTATCTCTTTTCCACTCCTCGTTTTGTTTTTTCATATCATTAATCATTTGTTTTTGTGAATTTATTATCTCACTCACCTTATTATATATCATTGCAACAAATTCATCCTATCTTCTATTGGTGTACCTATGTTGGCCTCCTGTACCTCAGCCATGTTTACAAAATTTATTTATATTCTACCCCTTAACAAACTACAACCCTCCTAATACACGATTAATTCAAAATACCCCACACATAAAATCGTTAGCAATCCCTAAAAGTAAACACACAATAACGCTACCAAAACATAACCTAATCACATGTACGTAAGTCTACACGATAATTCAAAATTTTACAAATACGCCATTACCACAGCCTATTTTCTGTGCCTCAAAACAGGTCTACCTCGTATAATATCCTGGCAGTGTGTCGCCAATTGTGAAGAAACAACAAACTTTATAAATTTAAATTAAAAATAATACTGCCAGAACCTTACCTTGCGATCTTCCTCTCACTACTTACCTTTAAAAAATAAACACCAACAGAAGTTCAGGGTCGCCACCAATATCTTTGAAGGAAAGATATGGAGACCTTTATACATTACCGTAATTAAAACTGGACAATTTTGCAATCTGACTTCCCCCCCAATTCAGAAAATTCCACGATTAGACGGATTTTTCAGCACAGAACACTAGGAAATGGTAACGGCGAAATAACTACGCTAACACATGGTTATGCAATTAACACCAAAATATTTTATTTTTTCTCAAATTTACTGTATGTTATTTCCACTAATCTCTATTATTTAAAGTTTTCTTATACTAATTTCTATTTACAGACCAGTACTCTTTTACTTTTTATTTCTCCCCTTTCCCTCACACACACTCTCGCTCTCTTTAACCCCCGTTTTATTAGCTGAGCTCTTTAATATTTGAAATATACCAAACTGTTAATCAGACTGATTGTTTTTAGAATACCTGCACGTGCTATTCCGCCATCGTCCTTACCGCACTTTCACTCCATCACTAAACACTGTTTGTATACTTCACGTTTATGTATTATGTAGACTTTACTACCACTTTCCTTCCGGGTATGCTTCTTTGTAAATTACTCCAGTTTCTGTAGACCTCGGCTACTCAATTCACTTCGGTCTACCGAAATTTCCGAGGCCGCTGTATTTGCAACTGTACTGTGTGATGAGCTGTAGCGAACTGCCGGCTACTACGGTCGACTGTGTGTGTGCGCTTGGTTGCCTACTCGCCAGGCGTTAGGCGTCGCCGTAACTTGTACTCTGTGATTCTTTGTTTCCATCGCATGATCGGCTATGGAATTTTTTGTATGTGTCTTTCATGCTGGGAACGTCGGCCCACACGTGTGCTCGTACGCATGAATATTATTTGCATTCCGGTGACATGCTGTGCCAGTCACGGAACTATAGTCGGTGACCAAAAATATACTCTGGTTAAATACAAAATGAAAAAACTTTGAATTATAGACCCTCATCAGTTTGTACCGTTACAAGAATGTTTAAAATTTTAATTAGTTTCTGAACTAAAGAAATGTATGACACCATCATGTTTTACCTAGACTCGAGTATCTTGTTTCGGTTCCATACAAATGGTTGGCAACCATTAAAGGCCCCCTGAATGGTTAACAATTAAAGATTTATATTAATATAGAAGTTTCTAGCACAAGCTTGTATTGTAAACATTGTACTGTATACCTCTTGTAAAACAATAACCAACAACTATTTGCATAATGATAAGGTTATACTAATATCTTAGAGCACTTTGCTTCAGAATTTACCAGGAAGTTTGTAATCACAGTTTCCTGTACATCAAAAATTGTTACGATACTTATTGTCCCTTTTCCTGCATACAAGAACAAATTCGCATACTTAAATTTGCTAGTACATGAACAAATTGCCAGCACATATTAGAAAAAGTTCATTTTGTTTACTTTGCTAATTTCAACCATACAATACTGACCTATGTCTAAATATAAACGCCTAACATTGTCTTCAGACTTCTGTGTTAATAAAAAGAAAGGATATGCATGTGATTTACAGTTCACAACTCTAACTTGTTTATATACTACTTGTACAGTACTTGATTACGTTACCCAGACTGTTTTAAAAAAAATGTGTAATATTTTACTATTGGTGCGTTTGCGTTTACTATTTGGCATTTTTCGTGCTATGTATTTAAACATTTATATGAGCAGATTAGATGTAAATGAAAGTATCTTGTCTGGTATATAGCTACAAAATGGTGCCACCCAGAATTGATCAAAGTTATAAATAAAAGGCCTACAGAAATGATTGATGTTCAGATAAATCTTTTCATTAACACAAAAAGACAATTTCTTTAATTTAAAAGGAATGCATCATACAATACAGAAGTACTTTAATGTATTCATTCAGTTTCTTATAAGAAGAGTGCTGGAACTGAAGTTATAATCATTGCAACAGTTATAATCATCGTAATATATTATTTTCATGTCTTAAAGTATGTTTGATCATTCACTGTCTACTGACAGTTATATGATAAACCAATTCATTGTTCATAAACAAATTTGTGTTATTTGTAATGTCCTGCCAATCACAAGTTCGCTTATATCACAGTTATCATTTATGTGCTGTTTTATAAGTACGGTATCCAGTAGTTCTGAACCATGAGGGCAGGAATTCACTTTTATGGTAGTCTGAGGTAGAATCTACAGCACTTACACACCTTCTAGTCAGACTGAAGTTGCACATTCCTCCTTTTGTGCTGTGGAGGAAAGCAAAGTAGAGAACAAAATGACTTTTTACTCTGATCTGATCACTGAGAAGGGAGTATAATTGATAATAAGAGGCTTTGAACATTTATCGATTCCATGTAAACACCAGGAGTTTCAAAGTACAATGAAAACGTATTCTTTTAAGACCAACAGTCTTGTAGTAATTCAACCAATAGTTCCCTTTATTTTTCCACATATGCTAATCCCCATGCCTTGATTAAAATTATTCAGATACAAATTTGGTTTTCAAGTTGTTCACACGTTTAAATGTGCTTCTCTTGTAATTTAAAATTTAAAATCAAAATTGTAGTAAAATACAATCTAGACTTAGGGTCATTCCATCTCAAATGAACCAGAAAAATGGCAAAATGCAACCCATCAACTCGGATTTTCATGAAATTTGGTACACATGGTTTGTTTACATATATAATGACTGGTTTAAAATTTCAGACCTCTATCTTAAGCCGTTTCAGAACTAGAGCAGCCTGATTTTCAACCTAAAATACTAAAAAAATTTATCCGCGGCTGTCACGAATTCAATAAGTAGTTTTAAATTTATTTAATTTCTCCTAAAATTGAAGTAGGAAAGATTTGAAATTTTCCATACTTATGTAAAATTTTCTGCAGAATTCAAATATTGTATCAGATTTGTTGTAATCACATTATGAAGGGTCATTTGAGCCTTCAAAATAGAAATATTACTTTCTTTTAAATGTCCACAACTTAAATTACAAATTCCTGTGTACAGACTGTAGTTACAGTGTCCCAATATTATGGCTGGTATCATTGGAAAGAGAAGAAAATTTCCTTTAAAACAGACTTAAAAAATCTTTGGGAAAATTACAACTACACTAGTAGTAATAAAAAACAATATTTATGGCGTATTAACAAATTAATCCACTTTTACACACAGAAACAAAAATTTATTCAAAATAATATCCACATTTACATGTACAGGAATAGAAATTTATTCAACTGATTATCTAAAAATACAATTTAGGCTACAAAGTATTCTAAAAATATAAATTAGCTACAAATTATTCCATTTCTTATTTATCAATTTTTGGCACTCTACTGAAATTTGATATTGCCTGCCTGTCATTGTTGTTGGTTGTTCTATAGTACATAATATATTTTGAAATGGGATCCAACAAATATCAACCCTATCTGGCCAATAAAAAGATACTGATGGACCTGCTGGATGCATAAATCTAATTCTGGCATCTCCCTGATCTAAATTTATAATTTCAATAAGACCAATATACCATTTAGAATCGTATTTACAGCAAACAAAAGAATTTACTTTCAAGGAGTCTGCAATAGGTGTTTGCACATCAGAAAAGTTAAATTGTAAAGCATAGTTATTGTCACTGCTAACTCTTTTTGCAGCCAGAGTATTGGTTGATAAAGGTATGAATTGGTGGAAACTTCTGGTGACAGCCACAGTTTTTGATTTTGTAAATCGCTGTTGCAGATTAGTTCTTGTAGAAGTTACTTCTTTTTCTTCTATATAAAAAAATGGATTTTAGAAAATTTTTCTTTGCAAAACTCGAACATTTTTTTAGGATCAGAAATTTGCTCCTTGTATGGTCTCTGTAAATTGGCCTTTGTCACCATCCGTTTCACACTGCCCCCAATACCATCACAAGGTGATTTTCCATGGCTTGTTGCAAAGAAAGACCATGTGGCAGTGATTCCAAAATCAACCTCGTGATGGCACAAATTTAAAAAACTTTTGCAATTTTTGTATTGAGCACTGCACCCATCTGTAAAATACTCTATTTTATTAACAATAGGACAGTGATGCTTAACTGACTCTACAATTTTTGACTGAATTTTATAGACAAAAACAACATCATGATTTAAATCATCAGAAATATAACATACTGATAAATGGCATGGTTCTTCAGTATCAGGATTTTTGTAGTATATAACAACAGGATGTATAGTGCACGCCATGTGAGTCCAATGGTAGCTTTGTGCTGCATCTTGTAGCACAAAACCATAATTTTCAGAGCAAAATCCATTAATACTAGTGCCTCATTTTCATTTATATTACTTTTTCTCTCTTTCAAATACGAAGCTTGACTTTTTGCTATATAACCATGTGGAACTAAAGTTTCTAGTATAGTTACTAACATACCAGTAAATTCATTAAATGGTAGGGTCATATCAATAAGCTGAGTTCTGTCGACTGATACCCACTGATGGAAATTTATTCATCATCTTCCTCAACTTGAAATTTAGTTTCAATGTAATTTGTTAAATTTGTTGAAGGAGGACATTTATCACAAATTCTTAACATGCAATCCGTTTTCTTTACTACAAACAATTTTATCTATGAAAGGATTTACATCATCTTCCGTATTTAAATTTAGGCCACGTAAAAGCAAGTCAACATTCTGGTGTATGGTGCATACACAAACACCATGCGTTCCTGATGAACCAGCAAGTGCACACCATTTAGGACGCATTTGACAAAATTTTGAAAATCCCAATTTAATGTTAGGATGAATTTGCTTAAATGTTGCATACAACTCTTCTAAATTACTAAGTATTAAACGTTTCTGAGCATGAACATTCTTTTTTATGCTGACATAATCTTTCGTACCGGGCATCAGTCGACTGTACTCATCATCTTCATAAAAATTCCTTACAAGTAATACAGTTTCATTAGGTAACTTTCTGCCTTGCTTTGGGTCAGGCAGTGAACAGATTCCTTTCGTATTCAGAATCTCACTAGCTTCACGCACCATTCTTTGTGATACACCAAAAGTTCGTTTAATTTTTTCTCTTGTCCATGATGGAGGAGCAAAAGTAAGAATACGAATCTTTTCCCGCCTACTTACAGTTGGTAATTTTTCTTTCATTAATTCAACCAGTCTATCTAAATCATTAGCCTTTTGTTTTTCCTCACGTTTACTTGCTATACTTTCATCATCGGAACTACTGTATTTGCGTAATTTTTCTTCTGGAACATGAAGCACACGAGCCACTTTCTTTCAGAGATTTTGCCTAGCTGCCTTTATTTTACGTTTCCCATAACTTACTTTTTGGTGTGGAGCTAGAGAATGCATTTCATTGGTGAGTCATCTATACCTGTTAAACTTGTATTAAGTTTATCCAATTCTTCTGTATCTTCTGCTGCTTCCACTTCCGTACCTTCATCGGACGTAGTCTTCACTTCACTGTTGTTTTCATCACTGCTGTCTTTGTTTGCCTCCTTTTGATCTGCACTTGAAATTTCACTTAAGGCATGCTTACAGCATGTTGAACACAACTTCTGCCCTGGAATCACAGTGGGCCTAACATGTAATATCTCATGGAACTGGGTGAAACAACTCGCAAATCACGCTTTATTGCTTTTGTGTGTCTTTTAAATGGATCACAACAACGCAAATGAGCATAACTTTCATACCGATCCAGGTACTCAATTTTATGGTGATTGCAAACATTACTTAAATCACCCTGTTGCTCAATTCCTGTTCGCCAAAGCAACAGTTCTTTCTGTACATCAGTGAATGTGGTAGCCACAATGTTGGTCACAACAGGTGAATAGATAGTCTTATATGGCACTCTGCTTGCAGAAAAGTACCAATGCTGCATGGTGGGTAACTTGTGTCATCTACAGGTCTACTTGCCATACTCCTGCAAAAGTTAATTTTTTACAACAGGGGTTTACTTCTCCTATAAAATGAACAACAGTAAATTAATCATGCTGCTTTATAAGTATTCAATTGTAACTTACCAATGTAATGAAAATATAATGTTCAAATTGTGCACTAACTACACTAGCTGCAACTTCTCATGGCAGCCATTTTGAAAGATGCATGATCAGTAGTGACACCTGGTGTGGGAGGGAAATTTGAAAAGTCTTCTACGATGAAGTGATATTTTTTTAACTTACCCTGTTTATTTCTATCACAGGCCTAGTTGTCATTTCCCCAAAGATTTTTTAAGTCTGTTTTAAAGGAAATTTTCTTCTCTTTCCAATGATACCAGCCATAATAGTGGGACACTGTAACTACAGTCTGTACATGGGAATTTGTAATTTAAGTTATGGACATTTAAAAGAAAGTAATATTTCTATTTTGAAGGCTCAAATGACCCTTCATAATGTGATTACAACAAATCTGATACAATATTTGAATTCTGCAGAAAATTTTACATAAGTATGGAAAATTTCAAATCTTTCCTACTTCAATTTTAGGAGAAATTAAATAAATTTAAAACTGCTTATTGAATTCGTGACAGCCGCGGATAAATTTTTTTAGTATTTTAGGTTGAAAATCAGGCTGCTCTAGTTCTGAAACGGCTTAAGATAGAGGTCTGAAATTTTAAACCAGTCATTATATATGTAAACAAACCATGTGTACCAAATTTCATGAAAATCCGAGTCGGTGGGTTGCATGCCGTGGTTCAGTTGATATGGAATGACCCCTTAGCACTTTAGTAAGCCATTATTTGTTTTCTTACTCCCCTTTTCCTTATAATTTAAAAAAAATTGTATAATTTAAGTAATTGTCAACTATTTACAATTATTATACTGGTTGTATACATTTGGGAAGTGCTGTCTAAGGTAAACTTGCTTTGTTTCTGATTCCCCTAATTTACTTACCCCAAATAAAAAGTTAAGTAAGTAGTTTTGTAAGCACTTAATTCCTGCAACTGACAAGTGAATACTATATATCAGAACTTTCAAATGTTAAACTGACTGGTGTTGGAATATTTTCTAAACTCACCAGTTTGAAAATTCACAAAGTAGAACTACGACTGTACCAATGTTATTGTAAACATACATACAATTACTTACTTATATTTAAGCATTGCATTCTGGGGAACTTGATAATTGGTCAAAGGTTTCCTGAACTTTGAGATCTGCTCCAGCATGTACGCACGTATCTTCGTTACAGCTTTTATCTTTAACTTTTCCACTATGTCTCGAACATCTTGGCATGCTTTTACATCTAAAATTATATTTAATTTGTAATAGTAACTCATATTACTATTAACATCTTTAACCTACAGCAAGATATAATTTATTTAAAATATATGTATACTGAATACTAATGTAAAGTTTTAAGGTAACTGTTACTCCATGAAGAACATAATGGGCACATTCAATCAGAGCAGTTGAGGAAATGTCATTTTGTACTAAATGAATTTATATCCTACAACTAATAGTGAAAACAGTCCCAAATAGGTATGTATGGGCCTGTAAATTATTGTGGCTTTATACTATTATAAGTGATTTTATACTAATAGTGATAGTGATACTATTATAAGTGGCTTTACACTATCTTTATAAGTGATTGTGTTTTAAAACTACTATGTTAACATATAACTATTCATTACAGTTCACTCTGTAAAAATATATATTATTAAAAAAATTTAATAATTTAACCACATTTCAAATTTATGTTGTAATACAATTTTTCTTGGGTTTACTATAAGACTCCTTTTAAAATTCTGTAAATATACGAGGTGTGTTCAAAAAAAGACCAAACTATTTGTGTAGCACATCAACCTGTGTACAGAGCGAGGTGCACAATTAAGTGCTAGCCACAGTTTTTGACACCGAAATGTCGTTATCTCCAAAATTTTCCTACAAACTTCGTAAAATCTTTACAGAGCAATTTCCATTGTATTCCAAAGTTGTCATTTACCATTTGCATTGGTACCCAGTTGCTGACTGATTTCAAAACGGGTCTCATTCTGATCATCAGTCAACAAACAAGTAAGAATTATTCAGTGATATGATACATAAAAGTTTTTCTACCAAAATTTAATTTTACCATTTTATATGGTTCCGCATTCTCTTAGTAAGTCTCGACAGTTAAACAATGATTTACAATTACCACATAATGAGCTCTCTTCTCATGATCTTCGACACTGCTTTGACCTGCATTGATCACTGTCCTTGCCCTCTTTAAAAATTCTTAAAATAATCGTTCGCCTCATGCAAGCCTTCGTGTATGCTTGATTCAAGAACCAGAATGTCTTGGTAAAGTTTTAACCTAGTTTTGCTACAAAGTTCCATACGCACACGCTGTTCTTCAAGGTCTTTCTTAATCACCTCATCACTAATCTGGAAGCCAGCATGTGCACGTACCCACTCAATCTGATATAGCTCAAAGACTAATGCTTATAGCAGAACAGAATAAATAGCAGTTTGTTATCAAAAACTGTCACCAGGCCCACTCAAAATCGCAATGCGCTGTTCGTGCAGGTTGATGTGTTATTCAAAAAGTTCGATCTTTTTTTGAACACACCTCGTTACAGTTCACAGTTTATTATAATCAGCAAACATTTTTAAAGAACAGGATTAAAGAAAAAAAATTCTTTTTTTGCGGGGGGAGGTTATATTAAGTGGTTTAGAGAAGCCACCTGCTACTAAAAAGCAGGCATGCTGCAGGTAGGCCACCACTTCTGTGATAGCCATATGATGAATGCAAATAAAATTGAAAAATGTTATATAAAAATAAGACTATTACACGATGATGGAGGTTGAATTAAAAAAGCAGTGTATGGATATTTTAAATACTTTAGTATATGGTAATGACTTGGCTGAATTTGGTAATGAAGTGTGGCGAATGACAAAAAATATGACGACAATCTGTAAATAAATGTGTTAATGTTAAATAAATGTGATAATAGTATTCTGTTGCAATGTATATTATAGCTTATGTGTAACATATGTTTGTAATGAGAGGGAAAGGTATAATAATAAATAATAATATTTTATTCCACTAAAATAATTAATAAGAGGTAATAATGAAGTAATTTTGAATTGTGTTTGTATTAAAAGTGTTTTAACTATGTTAACCATGAGTAACTAAAACCAAATTGTTTTTAGTAAAAGGTTATTAAAGTAATTGTGGTGAATTAAAAGTATATCCGATCTGAATTGGAACAAATAAGAGATAAATATGTTAACTAAAAGATTTATAGAAACCAAAAAGTTGAAGGAAGTATATATGCCAGTATATGCTGTAACCAGAATGTTTAGACTGTGGGAGTG
The DNA here is from genome assembly GCA_034769895.1 of Magicicada septendecula. Classification (NCBI taxonomy): domain Eukaryota; kingdom Metazoa; phylum Arthropoda; class Insecta; order Hemiptera; family Cicadidae; genus Magicicada; species Magicicada septendecula. Next base: position 60,131,830 of record CM068371.1, on the reverse strand, counting down.
TTTATAACGGTGCTTATAAAACAAGTCTTGCAGACCATTGTTAGTGTAAACAGGTGTGCTGTATGTTTTGACTAATGTTTACAGCCAGGCGTTGAAGCTGAGTTGACAATAACAAAAAATGTTGTGTTCTGCTGAATCATTGCCAGTAGCAAAATTCTATTATGAAATAAAAAGAAATGCCAGGCGTGAAGAAATGAAGGTAAATTTTTTGAATGATGTAAGGAAATGACTTAATGTTTTGATTGTGAGACAGTTAATATTTGTGTGATAGGATGTTGTTAATGTAAAATCATTTTGATCAAATGTAATTAATTTTGAAATTGTTAATTATAACAATATGAATTAAAGTTAATGAAAGGTAATTAAAAAAAATTGAAAAGATAATTTTTAATAATGACTTTAAATCTATTTTGATCTGAATTTTGATTGTAATGGTAAAATAAATAATTGATAAAAAACATAATGATTAAAATATTCATTTAAAATTGAAAACTGAAGGAAATTTTGTGTAAACGCAATTCTGTATAATTAATGTGTCATTTTGACTGGAATTTATGTGTACCACTGTAAACCTATATTGTTTTATTAACACTATTTTCTAGGGTTAAGAGATATTCTATAATATAAAATGAGCCAGTACGTTGTCAATGAACCAGTACGGCTAAAAGGAAACAAATCAGTTTTTCTAGGGTTAAGAGATATTCTATAATATAAAATGAGCCAGTACGTTGTCAATGAACCAGTACGGCTAAAAGGAAACAAATCAGTTGTGGGATATGGAGTGATGGAAGGCCGTTTGTTCAATTTTTTAATTAAATGTTATAGAGCCAGGCGATACTGTGGCGGGTATCTGTCCAAGCTTATGGTGTTGGGATCTCGAACAGAGAAGTCCAATAAGATCGGATGGGTGCTGCCGCAGTCGCCAGACTAGGGGGGTAAGAACCCATGATTTTAGTAGAGTGTTCAGGGGGGTTGTGGCGCCATATCCTCACTGATCCTCTTAAGTTTAGGCAATAAGAGCTTGAACACTTCGGCCTTCAATCTCTTATTGGGGGGGTATTGTAACGGTACAGAAATGTAAATTTTATTTTGTGTCAATCAGTTAACTTTCAATTGACAGACTTCACCTGTGGGGTGCCCCAGTAACCAGCAATGCACATTGTTAGCCTAAACAATTGCCCAGACGTATTGCGTAACCGCCCAGTAAGCAGCAGTTCTTGTGAAACAGTATGCAGTTTATAACCACAGAAGTAACATCAGACAGCAGCAGGAAGCAGTATACAGTTCGTAAATCAGTGGCCTCGGGGGTGCAATATAGGCCGTAAAATTAATTCGGCCTATCCAGTTAATGGTTAAAACATTAATTGTTAACAAGTATAAAGTATATAAACAGTGTAGCGCGCGGCCAGCCTACAACAACATCTAAGTGTAAAAAGTTACGTCGGCCGACTTGATCATTTTTTATAATGTGAGATCAGTAAATCAGTGAGAACCATGAAACAAAAAACTGTAAAATCAGTACCAACAGTGGCGTGAGTGTGAGAGAACTCAGAAATCGGTCAGCTAGTGAACTTGTGTCACGGTTATTACATGTGAATGCCTTGGAGTGAAACCATTATTAGGATGAGTACCACCTTTTAAACTTTAATTACTATATTATAAAATTTGCTTTTATAGACACCTTAATAAGAAACAGAGATCTCTAAGAGAGGGGAGTTTATTTAAATATTAACAAAAAGAGAAAGAGTGTGTATGTGTGTGTGTGTGTGTGTGTGTGTGTGTGTGTGGTTATATACTGGTTCATTTTCAATTTTCTTATATGTGCTTAGTAATGTCAATTATTATAGTAGTTTAAAACAAAATTTAACAAAGATACTGTTATTTGTTGAAAGTACAAGAAGGGTGCGATTTTCGATAAATAAAATAAGTATGTATTTTAGACAGTAGAAAATGAGTTAGCGTAATCATTTCGCACTTCTACCCAAATAACCTTGTCTGCAGTGGATTTTCGTCTGTAAGACCCGGGAAAATACAACCAACGGTAAGAGTGTATTTACTTGAAAAACTTATATTGAAATTTTGAGTCTGAAGAAACTTATATAGAGTTTCACTGGCCCCGAACTAGGGACCCGAGTATTATATATTTGTCAGAAACTTATAGAGTTTCAGTTTAAGTGGAATTAATAGTCATGTTTTAAATTAAGAAAATACTAGTTAAATAATAATTATAGTTATCTGTTTGTGGTAAAAGGAATAGTATCAGTTTATATCTTTATTCACTTTTTAATTTATTGGACATTGGAGTCTTTTTCTAAAACGAAATATTAACCTATTCAACAACTTTGAACCAACACTTGTAATATAACCTAAGAAGTAATTTACTAAGAACTGTATAATATTTAAGTTTGTTTTATGTGAAGTTTTGTACTTTCTAAAGATCTCTTGTTCATTTTGTCTGTAATCACAAGAACCCAGCAAATTTAGAAATAATTAAAATAAAACATAACATTGTATTCAGCCAAAACTCTGAAAACTGTGAAGTGTTGCCAACCGCTGAGCAAATAAAAAATGAAATTTGGAGAAAAAATATGTTATAAAAATATTTCATTTTTTGATTAAAAAAAAAGGAAATTAATAAAAAACACTAGAAAACAATACCGTATTGCTTATTATTAATTGTATCTTTAGCTTATGTTAATATTACTAACAATTTATTCATTCATATAGCCAAGGTGGAAATTTTTTACCAAAAATAGAGGTTGGTAACCCCTATTTTTTGGAACGAAAATTCGAATTGACAACCAGACCAAGGTGAGTCGAATTAAAGTGAAATAAGAGAAAAGAAGAATTAAATAAGAAGATTCCTTTTAATTGATAAGTGTGGCTTTCAAACCATAGAGAAAAGAGACATTACAGAATTGGCACACAAACGTGGGACTTTAAATGAAATATTTAAACACAATAAAGAGAAGTAGAGTTCATTAGAGACGTTACAATATATATCGATGTACACTACTTATAGAGACACAGGATACCTCTCGGTGGTTTGCCACTGCTTTGCAAGGGGGAATGGTCTTATCTAAATCAGATGGCCCCGGCGGGTATAATACCACATTTGTGGATAAATATTAAATTTGTATTGTTGTTAGTACAAATTATGATTGTATCAATAATTGATATCACACTTGTGAATTGAAATTTATATTTTTTGCGTTCTATATTTTGTTTGTGAAAAATTATTTCTGATAAAAATAAATAAACAATGTGTCAACAGTGAGTCGAGTGTGTTTTTATTATGATCACTGCCTAGAAGACAATATATATACCACTATTAATCTGTCAGTTTCTGGACAAAAAACAAGACAACAGTTGTTTCCCCCATCGTCCTTACTTGCCTGATCTAGCACCAGCAGATTCTTTTTTATTCCCCAAATTAAAATTGAGGTTGAAAGGCCAATGGTTTCAGTCAAATCCTTAATAAATTTGGATTTACTAACAGAACTGCATACTATCCTGAATGACGAGTTCTACTGTCTGGCCACGACTGGATGATCGAAGCTGCTCTCCCCACCATGCGGCCGCTTGTAAGCGAGGTAGGGTGAAATATGTGTACTAGCCATTTGTTTTACCCCCACTTAGCCTACCGTAGTACCCAGCCATGCTTCTCCCACCTTATACAATGCTCGATCATCAAATCGTGGCCAAACAGTACATATGATTTAATGGATGGAAGAAACATCAGGAGCTTTGTATCTAAGGGGGGGGGGACTACTTTGAAAGTGACTAAGTCAAATAAATGTCTTCTAAGGTATATGAGAATTTTTTAATTTAAAAAGTTCAGGAATTTTATAGATTCACCTGGTACACATGACTACAAATAATTTTAAAAATAAATTCTGTACCAATCTACACATTCATAGTAATTATAATGTCGTATAAAGTCACTTCATTGTAAAAACATACCAGGTTGGGCAGAAATAAATCCCAGCTTTCCCACCTCTTCTGTTAAAACATTAGTAGGTGTGGTGGAGTTACACCATGTTGTTGAGAATATCCCACCATTCCAGTTGCAATCATGGTGTCGGGTGGTGAGCAATGAGTTTGTGTTATGACTTACAAAATGACATAACAACACAATTATATTTCGCTCACTTTAGGGTAGGCCTAAATTCTGTGGTTCCTGATAGGAAGTGTATATTATCATGAGTATCAAATTTAGAGCTACAAGTTCGGCTTTGAAGAATAAACCAGCCAGTAGATAGTGAAGTTTCTGAAAGCCTGAAGACACCCAAAAATTCAGAGGCCATTAAGCAATCTCCATGATGCTCAGCTCTTAAAAACGCTGCTCCTTTGGGATTGTCAGATTAAAATGTGAGAAGGATTTTACATGCATATCGAAAGTTGCATCCATACAAGCAGATAAGTGAGTGAGACTGAGTGAACTGCATTACACCCTACCGGGTTATTCTTCAAAATGTTCATGCGAACTCTAGAGTGATGTCAAGTGACAAAGCTTACTTTCGTTTAACAGGTTGTGTTAACAAATAGGATATTTGACATTACTAAAACTATTAGATTCCAGGCTGTTGGGCCAAGCTCAATTACTTAAAGTTTCTTCGCTACACTTTCAGCCACACCTCCAGAGGCCATCTTCAGTAGAATAAAGAAAGAAAACGTTTGCAAGGATGACAGGCTGAACTGTCATTGCTTACTCCTCAAATGTGAGGTGCATTCGGCCTGGTATCCTTGCAAAGGTTTTCTTTCTTTTTTCTACTGAAGATGGCCTCTGGAGGTGTGGTTGAAATCTTTGGAGATGAAAATTTAAACATTGTTATTGCCTCCAGAAGTGGTTATGACTATAAAAATAGGTTACTTACCTTTCGTCACACTTCTTATATATCCAAATTTAGGATAACTCGAGTATCGACATTGTTATGTCATCATCAGATCCTTAGAATAGTGTTGAAACTACATTTATTGATGTTCACACATCTTGTCAAATGATAAAACGACACACAATGAGAAATCAAAACATAAAAATAATATTTTATTTAAAAGAATGAATGATATAGAGCGAGAACTCAGCTGTAACAGATTGGTAGGAAGGATCGAAGGTCAAGTTGGAGTCGACTAATTTTGCCGAGCAACGCAGTCCTGTACAGGTCCGCAACGTTCGCGAACGTGTGTTTCGCTCCCTATTTATTTTGAATGTTTTAAATGTTTTGAGTGTTTAAGTGTTTTTGTCCCTTCGTGTGTGTCGTTTTATCATTTGACAAGATGTGTGAACATGTAACGGGGCGAAAAGGGGTATTATATTTTATTGTAATTTTATTCTGTTTTATTCCATTTATACGGGCCCAAAACAGCGAGTCACCTACATAAAACGGTTCAGTGCGTTGGATGCGGCATGGTCAACAACAGTTAATTCACAGAATTCCAGTGCGCACATGTCTGTGTTTTCCATTGGGGAGAAGAGTACAAACTTTGTAGCTAACAACCAGCTACAATGGAATGCGTCCGGTGTGCGACAACGCAATTAAATTCGCAGAATTTAAGGGCTGGGTTACACACACCAACGCGCAATAACAACCAGGCGCGTGGACGGGACGCTTCGACAAAAAACCAATATGGCACGAAGTAACTAATTTTGTTCACACGTGGTCCAAGCTGGTGGAAGTATGGATAAGTCACACCCATTTGTGTGACGTGCAGAGAGGCAGTGAGATTTCGTCGACGTCCAACACACGGGAGTTGCACTTGTTGAATGTGCGGTGACAAAGACTTTAACGTCATTGTTTTCCGTCTTGTTAAAAGAGACGTGGGGAGGGAGGTACTTGGTGGACGCTACTCACAGTTCCCCGACGAAGCGAAGCCTGGCCAGGCAGCCCGCCAAACGGGGCTCAACAATAAAATTTTTAGTATCAAGTAAAAGTGAGTGCAGTATTCAGAAATGTGAAAGTGAGTGCAGTTTTTCGGAAGAAAAAAAAATGAAATCATAAATTGTTTCGGACACATAGAGCGGATTTTGTGAGTGATGTGCCACGAGGTCGGGGAGACACCACGTTGCCGGCAGGGGTATTGAGTAACCGTATTCCACAAAATATATGCTTATTTTTGAGTAAAATGGGGCCTATCTAAATAAAAGGTTTCTTTTTTTTTAATGGTGTGAATGTGAGTATGAGCAGGCTGGGCTGCTTTCTTTAAGGTAAGATGTTTAATTAAATTTCAGTGGTATCAGATCATGTCATAAATATTCCAAGAATGTTTTATTTATCTTGAATTTTGGCAAGAAGTAACAGACTAATTTAAGAGGTAAAGAAATGAATAAGTAATAATTCGAAGTTTGAAAGTTTAAAGAATAAAATAAACTTTTAATTGTTTCTCTTCATAAATGCGAGTTGAGTACGTTATTAATATAACCTTGTAATCATACTTGCATCCCAACGTTCGTGTGACGTAACTCTGGGCTGAGGGAAGATTTTAAGGTAAGTGGAAGACAAATAATTTTATGATTTAATGTATTAATAAATAAATTAACTTCACAATTGGCGCCACGAACTAGGAACGAGTTCTAATTAAATAATAATTAAAATTCCACACCTACAGATGAATGCAAGTTTGATTCAAGGTTACAACAATACGCAAAAAATACGTAAAAGTGCATAAATTACGTACAGATTGAAAGATATGTAGTATACTTAATTATACAAGATTGAAATGGTATGAGTAGTTAAATTGAGTAGATTAAATTAACAAATATTATAAAGAGTAAATAATGGATACTAAGGAAAATAGTAACAATGAAGTCAGCTTTACTGACAGCCAGATAGAAAGTCAAATAAAAAGCGATTCAGGTATCCAAACAGAGTCACTGTTAACGAGTGAAAGTAATGTAGACGAATCGAAAATCATGAATGAAGTTGCAATTCATTCAACACCTATTGTAGTAAATCAAAATAAGAAATCTGATGATGATAATATGTTAACAAGATTGTATAATATGATGTACAATAGTTTAGAAAAACAAGACAGCATGTATAACACTTTAGAAAAACAAGATAGCAACTTTAGAGAATTGAAAAACGAAATCAATGAAATCAAAAGTAATTTTAATAATAAATTTGATGAACAGAATAGTCGATTCAATGAACAAAATATTAAATTTGACATACAGAATAGTAAATTTGATATTATAAATAGTCGTTTTGACGAAATAAATATACAAAATGCTAAGTTTGAGGTTAATATGAATAAGCGTCTAAATGAGATGGATGAATGTTTTAACACAATTAGAGAACAAGTGATAGGATCAGTAAACGAACAATTAAATAAGCATATCATTAATGTAAACAAACAAGTGTCAGAAACAGTTAAAATACAAGTTCATGAGCAAATTCAAGAAATAAAAGACAATTTTGAAAGTAAAATAAGTAAGTGTAACGTTGATAATGAGTGTAAATTTAATTATGCAGTAGAGAAAATAGAAGAAGTTAGAGATAACATTAAAACATATGAAACTATACTAATGTCAAAATAAATGAAATAGAAAGTAATTGTAAATCAGAGATACAAGCTATGCAAGATACAGTAAATACTATAGATAAAAGTAATAAACAATTTTAATATTTAAATAATGATAAATTTGTGTTAATTGAGCAGAGCACAGTCAATGTTAAAGATGAATTGAATGTAGCTATAAATAAAAACCTTAATAGTGTTACTGAACAAGTCGTAATTACTACAGATATGAATAGTGACATTGATTTGGAATTGTTTAATTGTGAAAATACGGGGGTACACCCTATGCAGTTTTTAAATAGAGTTAAAGAATTCAATCAGTTTTGTCGAAGTAGTTGGGAAGTACAGTGGTTAAAGATAATGAAGTGTTTTAGAGGGAATTCCGCGGTATGGGCGGAGGTACATAAAGTAGACTGGGTAAATTATCAGAGTTTTGAGACGGCATTTAGAGAGAAATATTGGTCAGAAGAAGAACAAGAAATATTACGGAGTAAAATTATGGGACCAGGGAATTTTGGGACCCAAGGGGGCAACATAACTATGTACGTAATGCGATTATACAATGAGGCAAAATATTTAGAGCCACCGTTACCATTTCGGTCATTCGTCCGTCACATAAGTAAGCATTTGCCGAGAGAAATACAGATTACATTAATGACCCGAGAGATTATAGAAATTACGGAACTAGAAAAAATATTGGATATATTTCAAAATATAAGAGAACGGGATATGAGTAGGCGGATAAACACACCAGCGTCACATATAAATGGGAATTATAATCAACCCAGGGGAATACCCAACTTTCACCGAGGGGCACATGGGGGAAATAATGACAATAGAGGCGAGGGTTGGAGATGTGCAGATTGTAATGTTGAAAACTATTCTATAAGAACCACATGTTTTAGATGTTACAAACCGAGAGAATGGCAACGCCGTGAGAGAACGTACCATCAGCAGAATCAGCCGCAGAGAGGAGTCGAGAACACCAGAGGAGCACCGAAGGGAAATGGAAGTGGAAACAGAGGCAGAGGAGGATATAACCACGCAGTAGCAGGTCCATCCACGGGAAACTAGAAGAGACAATGGGGAACCGGGCCCATCCATTGTCGGAGGAGAACCTGGGGGTCCAAGAGGAACGTAACTACCGCAGCAATATAATTATTAAAGACATGGCGGAGGAGTTACTGGAGGAGGACGCTGCAGAAATGACAGAAACCAAAACTGGACTGACGGAGGTATTTGTAACCATAGAAGGTAAGGATTATAAAACATTAATTGACACAGGGAGTGAGATATCAGTAGTTTCAGAGAATGTACTGGGTGAATTACAAAGGGTAAATAAAAATATTCCATCATTACCAGTTGCGGGAGTAACAGTAGTAGGGGTAACTGGAGTACGAAGTAAAAGAGTTACTAAACAAGTACAATTAAATATATACATTAATTTAAATAGAATTTGAGAATACTTTTCTAGTAGTTAAGGGTTTGAATTTAGATATAATTCTGGGAAACGATTTTTTGGAGAGAAATAAAGCAGTAATTGATTTTAACAAGAGAATAGTAGAATTTAAAAAAGGGGGTGAACCAGTCAGGATTAATTTTAAGAGGGTGTTAGATGAAGTTAGAGTTACAGGGGTAAGATGATACAAAACCGAGTAGGCGAGGGAATTATAGAAACAAGAGTGAATGTACGTCAAGAGAGTGAGAGCGTAGAGAATGATGAGAGAGTATGGGAAAATAGGGCAGATAAATTTTTTAATGAGGGTGGAGTTGTAGGGAATCCCCAACGACAGGAGTTGTGGGCAGTTATTGAACGTTTTAGAGATGTGTTTGCTGAGTTGCCTGGAAAAGCCAGGGACTACGTATGCGAGTTGAAGATTCGAGAACACTCACCCTACATGCAGAGAAGTTATCCAGTACCGTTTTCGAAGAGGAGAGCCGTTCAAGAGGAACTGGACCGGATGATAGAAGGGGACATCATTGAAAGATCTATATCGCCTTACTCTAATCCATTGGTAGTGGTCATCAAAAAGGATGGAAAGGTAAGTTTGTGTTTAGACGCCAGAAAAATTAATCAGATTATAATACCTGACCGGGAGTCACCGGAAGCCATGAATGAAATTTTTCAAAAGTTTAGTGGAGTCAGATATATGACGTCCTTAGATTTGACTGCAGGCTAGTGGCAAGTTCCATTAGCGCCAGAGAGCCGGAAATTTACTGCATTTCTTTTCAATGGTAAGAACTATCAATTTAAGCATCTACCATTCGGACTAAACACTAGCGTAGCCAGTTTTATAAAATGTTTAGATAGGATTTTACAACCCAAGGATTTAGATTTTTTAACTGTATATGTTGATGACATATTAATAGCATCAAGAACATTCTCTGAACACTTAGAACACATAGAATATGTATTAAATAAATTGCAACAAGGGGGATTAACTGTTAATTGGGAGAAGTCAAAATTTCTACAAACTGAGATACACTTTTTAGGTTTTATTATCACTCCCGAGGGTATTTTAGCAAACCCAGATAAAGTAGAAGCCATCATACGTTTTCCAGAACCAAAATATATTAAACATTTGCGGAGCTTTTTAGGATTATGCAATTTTTATCGAAAATTTCAGAGAAATTATGTGCATATTACCTCTAAATTAAGTGCGGTTTTACAAAAGAATAAACAATGGAAATGGGGTGAGGAGGAAAGAATTGTTTTCAATGAGATTAAAGAGAAATTTATAAACATGATGATGAATCACCCCGATTTTCAGAAAAAGTTTTATTTACAGACAGATGCCAGCAACATAGCCCTCGGCGCAGAACTCTACCAGGAGGGTGAGGATCAGGAGCACCAGACCATTGCTTTTGCCAGCAGGGCTTTATTGGCAGCAGAAAGGAATTATACCACGACAGAGGAAGAATTGCTGAGCATCGTCTTCGCAGTAAAGAAATTCCGCACTTACCTGCTAGGAAACCAAACAGTCATCAGGACCGATCATAAGGCCTTATCATTCCTGAACACATGTAAGCTGACGCATAGCAGATTAACCAGGTGGGTGCTAGCATTACAAGAATATCATTTTTCATGGGAATACATTAAGGGCACAGATAACAAAGTACCAGACACTCTTTCCAGAATTGATACAATAGATAATAAGACAGGGAGAGATCTGAAAGAAATAGAAATTTTTCGATTAACAAGGGAAGATAGAATTTTTGGGGAGGAATTAAGGGAAATTAAAAACATACAAAGATCAGAAAATAAATTAGGTAAGATAATAGCTAGTTTAGAAGCAGATATAAATGGTTCAGAGTATAATACACATTTCCAGATATATAAGGGAATCCTGTTTAAGAAAGTAGAAGGGGGTGAACGGGATTGGCGGTTAATGATACCTGATGAGTTAGTAGATAGAATTATTTGGGATTGTCACATAAGATATGGTCATTTTGATGCGAAAAAATGTACAAATGTATTAAAAGAATCTTGTGTATTTAAAAATATGGAGAAGAGAGTTAGAAGAGTATTAAGAGTTTGCGATTTGTGTCAAAAATGAAAAGTAGTAAATTATAGGGTTGAAGGGGAAATGAATTATATTAAAGTAGAAAGACCTTTCGATTTGGTTGCAGTAGATTTGTATGGGCCATTGCCTAAAGGTAGAGGAGGAGTGGTGTATATTTTTGTTGTTTTAGACACTTTTACCAAGTTTGTTAGGTTGTACAGCGTAAAGAGAGCTACTAGCAAGGTGCTCAGCGAAAAGATCACCAAGGACTACATGATCAACGTAGGGAAACCAAAGGTAATTGTATCTGATCATGAACCGCAGTTCATCAGCGGCAAGTGGAGACAGACTCTTGGCTGGGAAGGCATCATCCCCAAGCATACAGCAGTTTACCATCCACAGTCGCACCAGGCGGAGCGGGTGATGCGAGAAATCGGCAGGATATTCAGGGCGTACTGTCACTCCAAACACTCAGAATGGCCTTTATACATAAAGAAGGTGGAGGATTGGTTAAACAGCACAACCCACGATTCTACAGGGTTTACACCATACGAATTAATAAAAGGAGCAAGACCACCCAGAATATTAGAACAACTTTTTGAATATCCACCGGAAGAAAGAATTCTCGACAGGGATGTAAAAATACAACTTGCAAACGAGAGTCTACTCACCAAGGGAGAGAGAAGAAAGCGGAAGCATGATGAAAAGGGTAAGTGGGTCAAATACGAGGTAGGCCAATTGGTGTTGGTAAGGAGACATGATTTGTCTAGCGCACAGGATAAAGAAATAAAGAAGTTTTTCCTCTTATATGAAGGACCTTATGAGATTGTAGAAATAAAAATGAATAATGCATATGTACTACACAATCAGGTAACACAGGAGATAGTGGGCATGCAAAATGCTACGAATTTGAAATTATATTGGTCAAGGTAAAATTTTCTTTTGAATTTTAACATGTTATGTATGTTTTCAGAAGGGACTCTCCCCCATTTTCGGGCGGTCACGACCTTACCAGTCCTGGCCGTGGGTTTCGGCAATTGGAGGCGGACCATGGTTGGCAGAACTTCCTTCGGGCAAGTAACTTAACAATCAAGTAATTAATATACCCAAACATATAAGAGCTGAACTGTAGTAGCAGTGTTAGCGATGGCCTTATATGTCTTTTGGTAGTTTCCCCACATTTCGGGCGGTCACGGTTTTACCAGGCCCTGGCTGTGGAATTATGTAAGTAGTTACAAAATTGGTGAATTTTGAAATTGAACCAGGGGGGTAACAGGGGAAACTACATAACTATAGAACAGCAACTATCATCGAAGGTGGCGATAGTTCCGTATATAAGGGTGTGTGAATCATTTCAGTAGGATTACTGGTGTCCTCGGACATCAGTAATACCGAATTTTTATGTAACGCTGAACCAAGAACAGTATAGTCAGTGATTATACCTTATATATGTAACTTCAGTTCTTGGGGATGCAAATGGACGCAACAGTCCACCATCAGAAAATAATAGTGTGTGTGGTAAAGGAGCTGGCAGTTACAAGCCAGGGGCACAGATATAGCATCTGTGCACAAGGTAAATACCTAGACCGACCGGCAGGTGGTTTACGTAATTGTAACTGGGTAAAAGGGGGGACTTTAAGTGATGATGTAGTGGGAGTGTAGCTGTAAATTCAGCGAGAGGGTGACGACCTCTGTAAACAGCGGGCAGTCAACTTATAACACGACTCTATAGAGAGAGTTGGGGGTTGACAATCCATAGAGCTGTTCAGTAACTGTTGCTATGACTATGTCTCAATGAGTAGCGATTTATGTCCCTATGAGAGCAAAATGATTTTAAGTACCAGATGTAACTTGTAATGAATTCAAATAACAATGTAGGATAACTATATAATTTTGTGTATGTGTATTAATTGTATGTAGTATGTTAGATATAAGGATTGTAAAAATATGTATTTCATATAATTGTAGAATGTATCTATAGTAAGGTCATTTACCTTGCCAAGAAAATCAGCTGATCAGCTGTAGTATATCACTTATAGTGATTTGCACATTTTTCAATGTAGTTAAATGTTTGAATATAATGAAAATTGAATATAATTAATGTTTGAATATAATGATTTCAATGTGGTTAAAATTTTTTATTTAAATGATGGAAATAATTTGAGGGAGTTAAGAATTTTAAATGGTTTATAAAAGGTGGTAAATGCTGGAATTTGGGTGATTATTATTTGGTTGGGACATTTAGATCAGTCCAAGTTAAGTTTAGAAGGGGAGTTGAATAAGGTAAGATTGTTGTGAATAAAAGTAATGTGGAATTTGAGTATTGATAGTGACACAGTAGCTATGGGGAAAATATGTAGAGTAATGAGTGATATATTGAGGTAATAAATAAGTGGAGGTGTTTTGTAAATGAAAGTGATGTAATGGGAGAGTAATTAGTTGATGGGAATTTTGTAATGGGGTGGTGTGATAAGGAGTCCTCAACGAAAAGCGTTGTGGCGGGAAGGGACCGTTTAGCGCCGGAAAGGGTTACCTAGGGGGAGTCCAGGAACCAACATAAGGGAGTGAGCACTGGGAGGGGAACACACATCCTGAGTACAAAGGGGTGGAGAGTATTTTTTTTATATAAGGGTAGAATGATGCGAAATGAGTTGAGTAGTAAGTTAGGAGTAGAGAATGAGTGGTAGATATTTTGATAGAGGGGTGTCATATTAGTTAAAGCTGTTAAGTGAGTATTAGAGTCAGAAGGGGGGGTAAGATTATATATACCAATGCCAAGTTGATAAAATGAGTTATTAGGAATAATTAAGTCACCCAAACTAATTGAGAATGAGAATGTTAAAGAAAGAAGGTCATAGTCAAAATGTATAAAATTAACTGAAACAAGTGACAGATTCTAATAGAATTTGAAAATGATATGAAGCTATAAAATGTGTAATTTTGGTCAATTTAAATTTAAAATTTTATTGTTTATTGTAATAATAACCATGTTAATTTTGAATGTTCCATTTTATTATGCTGTCTTATGTTAGAAGATAAAAATTTTAAAGATGTTTCATGTAGTTTATGATGTAGCTTTGTGTAACATATGTATGGCAAGGTCATTGACTTGACCCAGAGAGATCAGCTGATGGTTGATGTTATAGACAAGACCTGTTTCTAGTAGTTGATTGATGCCATTTTGTTTCTTGATTGCATTAAATATTTTTTTTCTGAATACTGAGAAAAGTATATTTTGATAAAAAAAAAAAAAATTGATTTTTATGCCTGCCATATAGGCGATGTTTGAATTTCAAGTGTATTATTGTTTAGGTGTATTATTAGTGTTTTATTGAATTATATTGTTTAGAATATATGTGTAAACAAATGTTAGAGTAAGTGAATTCATGTTTTAATAAGGTGTTCAATTTGTTTTCTTTAGGATTGTTATTAGTATTGAAGAGAATTAATGGGGTTGATGGATTCATGCAAAAGATTTTTGTTTTGATTTTTGAGAGAGTCATGGAAATATAACACTTTGATTTTAAACTTAAAAGAAATTTTGAATTTAAAAAATAAATATTTTCTGAATTTTAAATAAAAATGTATTAATGAATATGTGTACGCGCCCAGTACTTGCTAAAGGCAGCCTAGTGTGTATGATAAGGGGGAACATATCGGTTGAGGATCTGGCATGGTATAAGGCCAAGGGTTTGGATTTTGGGGGTGGCATGGTGGAAGGTTAGGTGCGCTGTGGTGCGTGTCTGTTCGATTTTATGGTGTTGGGATCTCGAATAGAGAAGTCCAGTAATGTCGTTCAGGTGCAGCCATAGTCACCGAGCCAGGGGGTAGTTTACCCATGATGTGTTAAGAATTAATGGGGGGTTGTTGGCACCATATCCTCACCGATCGTCTTAGGGGTTTAGCAATGAGATTTCTTCTGTTTCGGCAGAAGATCTCTCATTGGGGGGGTATTGTACCGGGGCAAAAAGGGGTATTATATTTTATTGTAATTTTATTGTTTTATTCCATTTATACGGGCCCAAAACAGCGAGTCACCTACATAAAACGGTTCAGTGCGTTGGATGCGGCGTGGTCAACAACAGTTAATTCACAGAATTCCAGTGCGCACATGTCTGTGTTTTCCGTTGGGGAGAAGAGTAAAAACTTTGTAGCTAACTACCAGCTACAATGGAATGCGTCCGGTGTGCGACAACGCAATTAAATTCGCAGAACTTAAGGGCTGGGTTACACACACCAACGCGCAATAACAACCAGGTGCGTGGACGGGACGCTTCGACAAAAAACCAATATGGCACGAAGTAACTAATTTTGTTCACACGTGGTCCAAGCTGGTGGAAGTATGGATAAGTCACACCCATTTGTGTGACGTGCAGAGAGGCAGTGAGATTTCGTCGACGTCCAACACACGGGAGTTGCACTTGTTGAATGTGCGGTGACAAAGATTTTAACGTCATTGTTTTCCGTCTTGTTAAAAGAGACGTGGGGAGGGGGTACTTGGTGGACGCTACTCGCAGTTCCCCGACGAAGCGAAGCCTGGCCAGGCAGCCTGCCAAACAGGGCTCAACAATAAAATTTTAGTATCAAGTAAAAGTGAGTGCAGTATTCAAAAATGCGGAAGTGAGTGCAGTTTTTTGGAAGAAAAAAAAAATGAAATCATAAATTGTTTCGGACACATAGAGCGGATTTTGTGAGTGATGTGCCACGAGGTCGGGGAGACGCCACGTTGCCGGCAGGGGTATTGAGTAACCGTATTCCACAAAATATATGCTTATTTTTGAGTAAAATGGGGCCTATCTAAATAAAAGAGGTTTCTTTTTTTTAATGGTGTGAATGTGAGTATGAGCAGGCTGGGCTGCTTTCTTTAAGGTAAGATGTTTAATTAAATTTTAGTGGTATCAGATCATGTCATAAATATTCCAAGAATGTTTTATTTATCTTGAATTTTGGCAAGAAGTAATAGACTAATTTAAGAGGTAAAGAAATGAATAAGTAATAATTCAAAGTTTGAAAGTTTAAAGAATAAAATAAACTTTTAATTGTTTCTCTTCATAAATGCGAGTTGAGTACGTTATTAATATAACCTTGCAATCATACTTGCATCCCAACTTTCGTGTGACGTAACTCTGGGCTGAGGGAAGATTTTAAGGTAAGTGGAAGACAAATAATTTTATGATTTAATGTATTAATAAATAA
This sequence comes from Magicicada septendecula, assembly GCA_034769895.1. NCBI lineage: Eukaryota > Metazoa > Arthropoda > Insecta > Hemiptera > Cicadidae > Magicicada > Magicicada septendecula. The sequence goes on along the minus strand of CM068371.1, from coordinate 60,115,613 downwards.
ATTAACTTCACAATCATCAATAAATGTAGTTTCAACACTATTCTAATGATCTGATGATGATGTAACAATTAATATAGATTATTAAACTTTCACTTGTGAAACTTACTTTGTTTTCTCCCGTACGCGTTTCGGTGTGATGTGCACTTTCATCAGCGGTGTGAGACAGACTGCCAGTAACTTGTAACGGTTTTATTTGGTAGGTTGAGTAGGGGTGGTGTGTGGTGTAAGGGGATTGGCGAAAGGATCCGAATTATTGTTTGTTTTATGTATAATCGTGTCAAAGAGTGTGTGCGATTTATAGTGTAATTGGTCATTAAGTATGCTGTTTGGTTGTGTTGTCTAGTGTTTGTATATTTCATATTGTTCTGCTGTGTTAAGTTTTCGACTTTTGGGTAAGTAGTGTAATATCTCAAGATTAGTATCTATGTTGGTGTAGCTTTTTTGTGTGTATGTGTGTGGCAAACGCGGAATGTATATTGTTGCTGAATAGAGCTTTTAGGTGTTCAGAGTAACGTGATGAAAAAGATCTTCCCGTCTGGCCTGTATAGAAACTATTACAATCATTACAGTTTAATTTGTAAACACCTGTTTTGTTGTATTTGTCTATGTCCATGTTTGTATCATTGATGTGTTTTACTTCCATATTCCATAAGGAAATGGAAGTATGGTGATGGCAAAAAAATCGTGTTCGAGATTATTGCAGATTCTGATTGTACTACACTCAAAACATGAAAAGTCGTTTTTCGAAAAGTGTGCGTGTGTGTGTGTCTATCTGTGTGTCTGTCTGTGTGTCTGTAATTTTTTTCTATGGCAAACAATAACTGCCGCAAATTCAAACAGAATCAAATCATTTTTTGCATACAGCCCTGATTTGTAGAGTACTCACGACCTATTGTTTTTGGTGAAGATCGGTTGAGGGTAAGGGGTAGTTTATCTGCAACGGTTTTTTTTATCAAGGGTAATTTTTTTTTTGGCAAACGATAACAGCCGCAAATTCAAACAGAATTAAATAATGTTTCGCATACAGCCCTGAATTGTAGAGTTCTCAAGACCTATTGATTTTGGTGAAGATCGGTTAAGGGAAAGGGGTAGTTTACCTGCAACATTTTTTTAACAAGGGTATTTTCTATGGCAAACAATAACAGCCGCAAATTCAAACAGCATCAAATAATTTTTTGCACACAGCCCTGATTTGTAGATTACTCAAGACCTATTGTTTTTGGTGAAGATCGGTTAAGGGGAAAGGGGTAGTTTACCTGCAACATTTTTTTATCAAGGGTAATTTTCTATGGCAAATGATAACAGCTGCAAATTCAAACAGAATCAAATAATTTTTTGCATACGTCCCTGAATTGTAGAGATCTCAAGGACTTTCGATTCTGGTGAAGATCGGTTAAGGGGAAGGGGTAGTTTACCTGCAACCTTTTACGTTTTAACTACAGTAAAGTACTTGAAAATTTATTTAAACTTTTTGAAACAATGGTAATTGTTAAAAATAAAATAATTTTGTTGCCAGGCAATAAAATTATAATTTTTTCATTTTAATGTAAATCATGTATGAGTTAATATACATGTATAAAATAATATATCGTTCGTGGCAGGCAAGCATATCTCAGTTATGTAATGTTTACGTTTCCATTTTATTATTGTGACTACCACAATAAAAAGGCAGGGAACACACACACACACACACACACACACACACACACACACACACACACACACACACACACACACACTTCGCGTTATTTCTGGCCTCACTCATGTTTATTTTCTTACATTTGCACGCTTTTTAAATGGTAAGTGCCGAAACCCATACCAACATAATGGGTGCAAGCCGAAAAAGTGTCCAGCGTCGATAGCGATTTGCTTCCTGTGGATCGCTGGGCAGTGTAACTGCACGTGTTTACAGAGGAACGATTCATAGACAGACTTTTCGTCTTTAGGGAATGAACCTTCTGCAAGATGCTGAGGGTCCATGAGTGACTTCGGAGTGCTCCTTCTTTTTCGCATGTTTGTTCTGTGAAACATACACTGTAGATTCGCAGCTTTACTCTAAGCAGTGCTCAATAGGAAATGTTGAAAATTTTTGTCCACGGTGTACCCTCATACACACTAAACCTGCTCTGATGTTTTAATTACGGACATCATAATATTAAAACTTTGGAAACTTGAGCACTACTTAATGGAGATCAATCATTAACTTATACAAGCCGTTAATTTTATGCATATTTTTTATATATATGTGTACAATGTTATCGGCAACAAAGAAGTAGTTTTTGTTAAAATTCCTTCCCGGGATATTTGGCCGTAGTCCAATGTTTTCTACAAAACCAGACGTTTAGGCAATGCCATCGACTTCCATCATCAGTGAAAATCGAGTGCGATAACGTGAGGTGGTATACGTTAGTGACCACAGTACTGTGGTTAAGGCTGAAGCAGTAAGTAGAAAGAAATAGTTTCTATGGTAATATTTCATTTCGAAAATGATTTTAAATATAAATCTTAGAATATGGAAGTCATGTATGGTTCTCCATACCGATATTTTTGATGGTATTGTTTGTTCTGTATGCCATTTTGTACTTGTGTTTCCTGAATGTGTTGGCGATTTTGTGTGTGTTGGAGTTATGGTATGTGAGTGTGATGTATTTATTTTGTTGTGTGTTGTTGGTATTTATTGTTTTGTTGTTTTTGTTTATGATGTGTTTGTGTACTTTGTTTATTAAATTAGGGTTGTAGCCATTTTTTATTGCTATATATTTGATTGTGTTGAGTTCATCATTATAATCCTGTTTACTTAGTGGTATTTTTGTTAGTCTATGGAGCATATGGTTGAATGCCGCACGTTTGTGTTGCGTTGGATGGTTTGATGTGTTGTGTATGACCACGTCAGTTGTGGTTGGTTTTCTGTATATTCTATACGTGTGTGTATTGTTTGTTTTGTTAATTGTTAGGTCCAGAAATTTTATACTATTGTTTTGTTCTATTTCCAGTGTAAATTTTAGTTTGTGGTGTATTGTGTTTATGTATTTGTGGAAGTTTTCGACCTGTCTTGTATTACCATTGAATAAAAGTAATATGCCATCCACGTACCTGTGCCAATAAATGATTTTGTTGGTGTATTTGTTGTTGTTTATTATATGGTTCTGTTCCATGTTGTGTATGAATATTTCAGCCAGTATTCCTCATATGGGGGATCCCATCGGGAGGCCGTCTGTTTGTGTGTATATCTTGTTGTTGTATGTGAAGTAATTTTGTTCTGTAATTATTTTGGTGAGTGTGATGATCTCATGTATGCGTGTTTCGGGCGTGTTGTTTTGTCTGAGTAAATGTTCAAGTGTTTCTATGGTGTCTTTAATGGGTACATTGGTGTATAAATTGGTTATGTCAAAAGATGCTAATGTTGAATTGTGTGGGATGTGGATGTGTTCAGTTTTCTTGACCAGTTCTATGTTGTTTTTGACAGAAGTGTTGTTACTGAGATTAATGTTTTTCCTGATTATTTTGTCTAGGTGTTTTGCAATTTTGTGGGAGGGTGCTTGTGTGTTGTTTATTAAGGGTCTGATGGGAATGTTAGGTTTGTGTATTTACGGTAAAGCATTTAGTTTTGGGGGGTTAGGTTTGATTTGTTTTGTGTTATTTATCCCACCAGAAAGGTTAACACATAATCCTACCAGAAAGCACCAAATACCTCAAACAAATCAATCAATTAATAATCTACCAATAATACCAAAACAAACAATTAATAATCTAAAAACTGCTATTCAACAAGAAATCGCTGAAATACCATAACTAATGATCAGGCAAGTAATATGAAAATTCAGGGAGACTCTGCAAACTTGTATAGACAATGGAGACAATATACGATATAATTTTTAACACTAGTTAGAAAAATTGTACACACTGTTCTTTTACGCTGTAAGATATAACTTGTCAGATCTTCTATGATTCTATTTTGTTGATTTTTTTTTTTCAAAACTGGGAGGCATTTTGACGGACCTTCATTAATATAAACATTCATGAAAAGTCTAATGAATGTATTTCAATATTGAGTAACAACTATCACTCTTACTTACAGTACAGTGCATATTCTGAGGTTATACACTGGAAATGGTGAGGTCAGCACTTTACGCAGCTACTGGCCAACCTGCAAATGTTAGTTGCAGTATGGAGCATACACATTCATTGCTTACATGTATCTTTAGACATTGTTATCATTGTACCATACCCAGCCATATAATTTCTAATGAATCAATTCAGTAAATGTTATGTGTACAGCCAGCTAGTTTTCTGAAATTTTTGTCATACAAAGCTTTCATGAATATACTACAGAATTCAGCAATTCACATATGCCTGCCACAGAATTTACTTACCCTTATATGCCTGCTCCTTGATAAAACCAATTTTATGATTGAGCACATTCAGATGTGTGATGAACTCCTTATCAGTCACTTCACAGTCCATAATTCCCCTGCAAATGTTTACTTTATTGTAAATAGTACACAAATAAAGAAATTATATTTCAATAAAATTAACAATGAAATTAATTATTTTCCATTGTGTGTATTTGTTATAAATAATACTTAAACCTTATAATTGTATAATAGCTTCAAGAATTTGTCTGTCTGCAAACATTTTTCTGCCTTCCACAGTATTAGAATTCTGAATTTAATCTTGTACATGGTGTGCCTTTTGGTGATTTTAAAAATCCATATTTTCAGATGAGAGCTGACAAAAAATGAGAGCTGTCTGACAAAAAAATTCTGCAAGCTTAAAAAAGAATAAATGGCATTGCAAACACAAAGCTTTATTTGTGCAATATGCTACTTCTTCTTCTTCTTTGACTATTATTTCCTGATTCCTTATAGAACATGCCACTTCAATTACCTCATCCACTTCCACAATCCCTATCACTATTTCTATTAACTCTTGTTTCCTTCAATTTTTCACAGATTTCTTGCACCTCTCTACCTACTGCTTCGTTTATCTGCTTTCTATGTGTTTCCACTTCTAGTCTGATGTTGGGCAATCTATTCTGATCAATCCTAGTTATATGTATTTCCACCGCTATAATTTTTCGATTAAAAACCGGTTTTTATGTGATGTTGGTGTAGCGGGGCATTTTTGGGCATACCTGGGGTAATAACATAATTTGTATTTTTTCATAAATAAATAATAATTAACTTGTTGAGTGATAGGAAAAAATTTTATAACCGAGAGGTAAATTTGTTATTTTGGAGCGATTGCAACCGTGGCTACACTGCTGTTGACTTTATGAATGGAGACTTATTTAATAATATTGTGTGGACAGTTTTAATAACAGACAAACTGTGCAAAAGTCAAATCAAGGACAAACACAACAGTAAACAAATTATATAACCAGCATCAGGCGATCGTTGCGTCAGCGTATGACATAACGAGGTGTGTCACCAGTTTCGTCAGACACACAGAACAAAGACTCAGTGGCAAAACAACATCTGAATTCAACAGACGCAACTAACTGTGCGTTAGCCGGTTCGCCGGTTTTTCGGCGAAGTTTTGTGTGTTCGCCGACACGCCCGCAACATATATAAAATGTGAAGGAATCTTCTTTTAAAAAGTGAATAACAGTCTTTAATGAAATAACAGTTTCAGCGTTATATAGTGAAAGAAGAATAAGGGTGCGGAATGACGGAAAATACGGGACAGTTTTTCTGGACTCAAATATCAGCTAAGTAGCCATGTTGCCAGTTCAAAAGTTTTAACAAAGTCTTCTTTTCAAAATTAACTACATAATGGGGGAAAAAATGGAAAAAATAATTTTAACGAAACATAAATGAGAGCTCTCAGATCATAAATAAGTGTGTGTGCGTGAGTATGTGAGGAAATATATTTAAATGAAGAAGTCTGGTTTGCGTTTGTACAAAAAATTATTTAGTTTTATTTCTATTTAATATCTTGATTTTCTGTTAATTAAAATTTTATATGAGGTTTCAATTTTATTCATGTGAGTTTCTTTTGATGAGAATTATGTAGCAGCTGAAGGAGGTAGTTTGATGATGATTTTAAAATGATGTGAATATCTAATCATTAATAAACCTCAGTAATTCTTGGTAAACAAGTAAAGTTTTCTTTATTTAAACAACCAGTTCTGATCTCCTGTGTTCGCCGAAAAGAACCCTGAAATGATAGATATAAATTTTGTGTTTTTTGTTTGCTCATTAACCATAAAACGAGATGGCGCCCGATAATCATACAAGGAATGCTATTAAATTTGTTATTAAGTAGCTTCACATTTGGCTTCCGAACGTAGGGACGATTTATATAAATGAATTTATATAAATATAGGCCTACGGGGAGAACAGAATGGTTGTTGAGGTAAAAATAAAATTTTTTTTTTTCTCTCGTACGTAAAATAGACGCAAATATGGGGTTATGTTTTGATAGTGTTATGTATGTAGTGAATTATTTGTTTATGAGTATTGTGAGCTAACATGGGTAACTAGTGTGTATGAGGTGAATTATATTATATAAGGAGTATTATAATATAGCTAAGATTATTATAATAAGAGTATTATAATCTTTTAAATATGGCTAAGATACAAGAAAATGATAGTGGCTTCGTATGGAAGGAGTGGGAAAGCGAATTTAGAGGGGTTGTAGGTGAAATGACAGACGAGGAATGGGGGAGGTTAGACGAAAGTTTAACACGAATGGAAGAAAAGGAAGAGGGAATATTCGCAGAAATTAAGAAGCACAGTGATGATATTGATAGTGAGGTGACAAGTAATAAAGGTAAGATCGTGGAAGCAATGGTAGTAGTAAATGAGACTGTGAATAGGCCTAATGATAACGATAGTGTAGGGGTGGAAGAAAAAGAGTATACAGTATATGACCTATTTAACCTACTAAATGAGTTAAATGCAAAAATGAATAAGAATTTTGATATGATGAATAAACGGCTTGATGAGAGGGGGGAAATGATGAGTAAACATTTTGATAATATGAACAAGGGTTTTGATGAGTTACATATAGAATTAAACAAAACAAAGGAAATAATGAGTAAGGGTTGTGATACAATAAAAAATGCTTTTGATAAACCAGACGAGAAGTGGGAGGGAGATAGATATCAGGTAAAAAAGAATACAGAAGTTGAGTTAACACAGGTAAGTGGGAATAATATCTTTGATAATAGTGAAGAAATAAGTAACCAGGTGAGTGACAATTCGAATAATGAGTTAATAACTAACAGTGACCAAATAGTGGGAGAGGTAGTGTTAGATAATAAAATAATGACTAGTGATGATAATGATATTAATTACAATTCTGAGGTAAGTAGGAGTGATAATTATGATAATATAAGTGAAAATATGATGTTAAAAAATAATGGAGTAAATATAGAGAGTACTGATGAAGTTTTAGAATGTAGTGATTATGAGATGTTAATGAGTGTTTATGAAGTAGAGAGAGAGTGGAAAAATAATGTTGTAGTTGAATGGGGACAGAGGGCAAATTTTCCCCTTATTGTTTATAATGATGATGATGATTTAATGTTGTTTTTTCAGGGCAAGAGACCCTTATTGTTAAATGAATTAATGTTGTATAAAGTTGTACCCTCTGTCCGTAATAATTGTGAGAATATAATGTGGTGCTATGAAGAAAGAGAGTTATGTATTGAGAGTGAAATAGAACTATATAAGTTAGAAAGAAAGTATAATGAATTGAGAAAAATACTAGAAGGGGTGATGATGAATCATGTGAAATACGTATCTGTTGAAAGAGAGATAGAGAATAATTTTGATAATATCTTATCTAACTATAATGACTTACCTGACGTAGTAGTTGAGGAATACAACAATGAGAAAACAATTTACCTGACATTAACAAATAACACTGATATAGACGGGACAATCCTAACTTATGGCGACAAGATTTATAGTGGTATAATGGATGAAATAGAATTAATGGGTTATTATGATAATAATGATAACAAATTGTATGTTGATAAAAATAATATATGTTACAAATATATCAGGTATTTATATGACGATGGAGGGTGAGCTAAAAGATCAGTATTGGGACATTTTTAAATATTGTAAATTATTGGTAATGACCTTGCAGATTTGGACATATGAGAAGTGGAACCACTGAACCGTTAGTGACGCATATTTTGTAAATAATATTGAATTCATTTGTGTGTATTATGAAATGTTAGGTGTATATGTATTAGAAAATGTTGTGTTAATAATAATAATATGAATATGAATATTTTGCATTCTAATTAAATAACAAAATAATTATGAAGACAATAATTAATGATTGGTAGAATGTTGATAATAATTGAAATATGTTATTTTAATAATCAAATAAATATTTAATTTTAATAATCAATTGAAGTAAATAATTTGAGATGTTTAGATATTGTGATTGAATGTTAAATGTTTGAATTTTATAATGAATGTAAATTGTTTGATGAGATTTTGATTTAATAATAATTAATAAATAAATAAATATTAAATGGCTTATTTTGTGGAATATCATAATGGTTAAAAATATAGATTAATAAAAAATTTGGAAATTTTGAAAATCTGATTGCAACACAGGATAAATTCATAATGATGATAAATAAAAAGAGTTAATGAAAAATTTTAAATAATGTTTATAATTTTTTATATAAATTATTTAAAAGAGAATTGTTTGTTTAATGTATGCTAATAATCCAGGTTGATTTCTATTTGTGTATGATGTTATGTAATGTATTATACAAGATGTGGGGATAATTTTGGGGGGTAGATTGGTGCTCAATGAAGTGATAGAACAGTGGAGTGTGGAACTGCAACGGTTGAAAGTTTAGTTATCCATTGTAATTAATTAGTTAGTAAGTTGCTGTCGCTGGGGTGGCATGTGCCCCAGTAGATAGCGGAAAGTGTTGGGGGTAACCGAGAGTGTTACCTCCATCGGAGGCCAACATGGCGAATATGCACGGCACATCGTTTGTACAATTTTATATTGTAACTTGATAATTGCCGTGTCGTGCATAATAGTGATGATGTATACATGCCTGAAGGAAGAGATGATTTCCCCGACTTTTCGGGCGATTACTGCCTTACCAGCACTAATCGTGGTTTTGGCGAGCGGTTAGCTATGGTCATACCAAGTCCCTTGACCATAGCTGGCTTGAAATTGGTACAGATTTGAAATTTAATGGGGGGAGAACTTAGGGGAAATCCCGGGAACTATGGAACAGCGGCTGCCACTCTGTTCGAGGAGGAACAGCAGAGCCAGGTGGTAGATCCGTCTTAAGGGTGTAATTATTTAACAAGAACATGATGATGTTCACTAATTTTAAAACTTAATAGCGGAAGCAGAGACACGGAGAGGTAAAACCTGCTCCAAAATATACAGTCTCTGTGGAAGCGGAAAGGCGCCACAGTCTTACATAATTTGAAATAGTGTGTGTGGCTGGGAGGTTATCCAAGGGGATAACATATTAAAAATTTGCTATATTTTAATTAATAATGATGATTTGCTACTCAATAATTTTGTTTGAATTTAAAAAAATAGATGCACTAAATACTTCTTATATTGTGTTTATTATGTCTTAGTGTGTTGATTGCATTTAGTATGTTAGGAATAAGAATTATAAAAATATGATAATATGTTTTCAATGTGTTTATAGATTTTAAAATAAAATGAAAAATAGTTGTGATAGGTAAAATTTTCAATGGGTTGCAAAAGATAGAAGTTGGTGATAGTAATTGTTTGAATAAAATGTTTGAGTCAGTTCAAGTTGAATTTTGTGGGACATATAGATCTGTCCAATTTGAAGTTAGAGAAATAGTAGGGATGAAGATAATGCAATGTTGTTTTGAGTTAATGTATGTTATAGAATTTTGAGAAGTATAAGTGGAGACACAGTAGTTATGGAGATTTTATGTAGAGTTTTGAGTGATATATTGTTTATTTTGATGTTCTTTTGTTGTAATTGTAGTGAGGTAATGAGATTGAGATTTTTTGGGGCTGGCAATTTTGTAGTAGGGGTAGTGTAATGTGGGAGTCCGCAACATAAGGGTTGGGACGGGATTTGGTATAGATTTTAGTGGAGATGGGGTTGCCTTAGGTAAAATCCGGGAACCAGAGAACGGGAATTGAGCTTTTTGGGGGGGGGAAACACGTATCCTATGTACAAAGGGTTAGAGAGTATTTTTTTTATATATAGAGAGAAGGTGGCGATTGGAGTTAAAATAGTAAGTAGTTAGAGGTAGAGAAGGGTTAGTAGATTTTGATAGAGGGGTGTCATACTAGTTAAAGATTTTGTAAGGGAGCGTTAGAGTACTAAAAGGGGTAAGATTATGAGTAAATGCCAAGTTGATAAAGTGAATTATAATGAGTAACGTAGAATCACCCAGATTAATGAGAGGGAATAATAAATAAAATGATGTGTAACACGAAGTTGAAAAAAAAAAAAAAAGAAAATTGAGAAACGACTTAATAAAAGTTAAATGGAGATCTATGTATTTTATTATTGAAAGGTAATTTTCTGATTTTATATGCAAATTTAATGATATAAAGTGTGTAACATTTTAAATGTAAGTTGTTTTATTTTTAAGATGAATTATTAATGTACTATATTTTCCTATGTTATGTTATGTTGTTAGGTATTATGATATATGTTAGTAATAAGTAAAAAACAAAACCAGTGCTTCTTAGCGCAAACCAGCACCGCTAGGGGGAAACAGATCAGTTGGGGATATGGTGTTGTATAAGGCCACTATTTGATATTTTGATTTGTTGTTTCAGTGTTTGGTGATGCTGTGGCGGCGGACCTGAGCTGGCCTGCGCGTCAGAGCAGGGGCGTTGAGTATCTGTCTGACTCTACGGTGTTGGGATCTCGAGAGAGAAGTCCAGTATTGTCATGCAGATGCCGTCACAGTCACCGGACCAAGGGGAGTTGATTATATTTTTTTGTAAACCGTAGAGGGGGTTGTGGCGACATATCCTGGCTGATCCCTTTAGCAAGTATGAATGTGTCAATGAGATTTTTTATGCTTCGGCATAAAATATCTCATTGAGGGGGTATTGTAGCGGGGCATTTTTGGGCATACCTGGGGTAATAACATAATTTGTATTTTTTCATAAATAAATAATAATTAACTTGTTGAGTGATAGGAAAAAATTTTATAACCGAGAGGTAAATTTGTTATTTTGGAGCGATCGCAACCGTGGCTACACTGCTGTTGACTTTATGAATGGAGACTTATTTAATAATATTGTGTGGACAGTTTTAATAACAGACAAACTGTGCAAAAGTCAAATCAAGGACAAACACAACAGTAAACAAATTATATAACCAGCATCAGGCGATCGTTGCGTCAGCGTATGACATAACGAGGTGTGTCACCAGTTTTGTCAGACACACAGAACAAAGACTCAGTGGCGAAACAACATCTGAATTCAACAGACGCAACTAACTGTGCGTTAGCCGGTTCGCCGGTTTTTCGGCGAAGTTTTGTGTGTTCGCCGACGCGCCCGCAACATATATAAAATGTGAAGGAATCTTCTTTTAAAAAGTGAATAACAGTCTTTAATGAAATAACAGTTTCGGCGTTATATAGTGAAAGAAGAATAAGGGTGCGGAATGACGGAAAATACGGGACAGTTTTTCTGGACTCAAATATCAGCTAAGTAGCCATGTTACCAGTTCAAAAGTTTTAACAAAGTCTTCTTTTCAAAATTAACTACATAATGGGGGAAAAAATGGAAAAAATAATTTTAACGAAACATAAATGAGAGCTCTCAGATCATAAATAAGTGTGTGTGCGTGAGTATGTGAGGAAATATATTTAAATGAAGAAGTCTGGTTTGCGTTTGTACAAAAAATTATTTAGTTTTATTTCTATTTAATATCTTGATTTTCTGTTAATTAAAATTTTATATGAGGTTTCAATTTTATTCATGTGAGTTTCTTTTGATGAGAATTATGTAGCAGCTGAAGGAGGTAGTTTGATGATGATTTTAAAATGATGTGAATATCTAATCATTAATAAACCTCAGTAATTCTTGGTAAACAAGTAAAGTTTTCTTTATTTAAACAACCAGTTCTGATCTCCTGTGTTCGCCGAAAAGAACCCTGAAATGATAGATATAAATTTTGTGTTTTTTGTTTGCTCGTTAACCATAAAACGAGATGGCGCCCGATAATCATACAAGGAATGCTATTAAATTTGTTATTAAGTAGCTTCACATTGGTACACATGTTAGTGACAATCGTCCTAAAATTTTAGCCTTATTTGATGCGTACTTTTGATTTCACAGTTAATTGAGTAAGTCGTCCTTAGGTGTACTAGGCGGTTTTTTGTCATTCTACAATGCAAGATTGAAGAACATGGATTAGATTTTATGTAAACTGTGAGATAAACTGCTCTGTCCTGGTAAACGTGTTCAGAAGGCTTCTGATGGGACTGCTGTGTGTGAACACACAGCTTACAAACTTCAAAGGCTGCTATAAATGAGTTGAAGATCATGGTTGTCAGATGATTATGCTTTTGTCTTCCATGAAATTTCATCGTTAGGCGCAGTGGTAAATAAAGAGTACTATTCGGACATTTTATGCCATTTGTCTGAAGCTATTTGTAAAAAACAGCCAGATTTACAAGAGAATAATTTATAAAAATTGAGCCTGATAATCCACCTTGGCATATGTCACTGCTTGTTAAGAATTTAGCCAGGCTAAACAAAAGAAAACATAATGATGACAAGGCACCTGCCATATTCACCAAATGTGTCCCAAAGTGATCTTTCCTCCACCCAATTGTGATAATTTCCATGAAAAGACGTTTTGCAACTGTTGAAGGCATAAAACAAAAATTGCTAAGCAAGCTCAAGGCTGTACTAAAAAGTGTATGCTTGAAAACTGCAAAACGGCTGACTTAATCGTGTTACGTTTGACTGAGACTACTTTGAAGGGGGCAGTATAAGTGTCGATGAATGAAGGCATAATTTTTAAAATACACAAAAAGTGCATGAACTTTTTGACCAAATCTTGTACACCGGCTGAAGAATCTAGGAAAATATGAAGATGTCAGATGGAAACTAAAGACATATTTAACATGAATTAACAAATATAGGAATATAGAAATAATTGGAAAGACTGTGTGGGCTAAATAAATGAAACAGTCTAGTATCTAAATATGAGCCAAATCAGGGGAGGAAATCTGTAGAATTATCATAAAAATACTACAGTGGGTACACATAAAATGAAGAGAACCACATAACAATCTAGCTTAATGATGAAGATGAAACTATTGTTACTATCTTTACATTTCTCTTGTTATGTTTACATTCATAGTACAGTATCCATGTTGACTGGGCATAAAGTGATGAATAATTTCATGTTAATTCTTGTTTTTAATGTTCTCAATCCAAAGTGTTATGTTCACACAATTAAATACTGAGTTGCACTGATCTAAACAGTAAGTACTTGACAACAAAAATTCATTAATCTGGTTTATTTCAAGTCACAGATTTCTGTTCAAAAACTCAGCGACAATGAAAACCATGTGCCAGACCACAGACTTTGTATACTCAGATTTAAAAATGCTGTATAACATAACACATATTAAATCTGTGTCTACAATACAGCTCTACATATCTGAACTCAAAGGAATAAATATCAGGTACATGAAACAACAGCTTAATTTAATTAATAAACATACATTTTTCTTCAATTATTTGACAGGAGTCTTATGCGCATGAATGTGGCCCATTTATTCACATACATAAATAATAAAATGACAAAGCTAACAAAACTATTTAAAAACACAGATATAAAAAAAGCATACAAAACTAATAAAAATAATTTACAAAAACTAAATAGCCCACACAACAAAGATAATACAACAACTAACGGTATATACAAAATTGAATGCCAAGATTGCAATAAATGTTACATAGGACAAACAAAAAAACAGCTGAAAAAAACGTTATTTTGAACACCTAAACGCATACAAAAAACCAGAAATATATAAATCCAATTTAGCCACACATGCAATAAACACAGGACATGAATTCCCAGACATAACCAATGTGACACTAATAAAACATATACCACACAAAGGCACCATAATGAACATTTGGGAAAATTTACAAATATACAAACATAAAACACAAAACAAACTAATACCTGAACAAATACAAATCAATACAAAACATGACACAATATTCAAAGCACTCAACATCGAAAATACACAAAAAACTAACACATACACCACACAATCATATAATAAAACCAATTTGAAGTACCAGAAGCCAACAGAAAGCCACAATAATAATAGTCAACCAACACGTATGTACTTCACCAGACACAAAAACCGGAAGGCTGAGGATGGGTACAAGATGGTACCCAAAACATGTTCCTAATAAGGAAAAAAATATCTTCGAGGTAAATTCATTATAAATATTAAATATATTATATACATCAAGAAACGGACTGTAGCAGAAAGTGATTGAATATATATATTGTTACAACACAAACAAGCCACCCCAATACCAGGGAAAAAACGATGAATTAACTATATAAAAATGTTTAAACTAAAGAAAATAAAATGACTATGACGCGACAAACGACTACATGACCCAACCCAAGTGATTGACCAAATAAAATGAAACAAAATGAGAAGGGGAAAACCAAAAGGAAATAAAATGAAATCGAAGAATAAGGTAAATTAAAATGAAACAAACCAAGTATAAAGGAAATAAAATGAAAGGAAATAAAAAGACACAAACAAATAATATAGAAGAGAAAAGGGAGAAATGTTACACTCAAATATAATAATGAAAAAGAAACCAATAAATAACAAAAGTAAATGATAATTATTAGTATCGACTAAATAATCAATGTAAAGGATAATTGATAAAATCCAATAAAGTAAAAACAAACAAAGTACACTAACCAAATAAATCGAGAGTAAATATTATAAATAACTCTATAATGACATGAACTTGTTAACAGTATAACTAACCATTGTAAAGTGAGAGATAGAGACATAGATAGATAGTGAACAGGAGTAAGTGAGAAAGAGAATGTAATGTTAGGGAATATCCACTAGTAACACTTAAATAAAATAAAAAGTGCAAAGTGACAGTGTAAAACCCCAAAATAAATAGAAACCCTATTGATAGGTATAAACACCTAATAATTAGTGATGAACACTAAAGGTTTATTGGTGAAAAGTGTTATTAAATAAGAATTTGGTATTATTAGTACTAAGATTAATTGTAGAGGAGGAATACAATAGTATTAAGGGAAGGTGTTACCATGGTTATAGAGTAAAGTTTAGTTAAGAAAGAATGTGGTAAAAAATAGGAGGGCAAAATCAATAAACATCCTATGTTCTAAGGGATAGTTAGTTAAGTAAAGTTAAATGGTGTGATGATGTTTATCACCATAAAATAAGTAAGAATAAAACAAGTTGTAAACAAACGTAGCATAATAGCTGTTAAAGAATTGTTTGATTAAATCTATGACTAGGAATATGGCTGAAGGAATTATACAGACCATAAGCCTAAATGTTATGTTATATTTTATAGACAATAGTAGATAATAGCCAAATTATAAACAATGGCAATAAAAATAAGTAAAAGGATAAATTAATATAAATCTAATAATACTGGAAAAGCAGTTAGAAAATAATAGACAAACCATAATGTGGAAACTAATGAAAACATACAATTATTATAAAACAGACCCTAAACAATTCAATAAGTAAACAAATCATTTGTAATACCAAAACAAAACATGTACAAAGGTAAAATAATATGTAATTTGTATAAATTAAGAACATATAGCCAATTACTACCTAGGCCTATGAAATGCCTAACTGTATAAAACCAATAACTACAAATTGTAAGAAATTAACTAGGATATTAGCAAATCCAAGGCAAATAACTAGTCAATGATAATTAATGAATCATATTAAGAGATAAATGTTAAATTAAGGACTTAAAATAAGAAAGAAATGTAATTAGATAATATCAACAAAATTGTCAAAACATAATACATAAGCAAACCCAGCTTTGTGGGATGTCACAATGATCTTTGAAAGAAAATACGAACAGTTGTGATAATATCTCATACATAAATAAGAAGACAGAAGAATAATAGCAATCAGAAGATATACAGTCATTTTGAATAAAAATTCAAATATTATAACAATGGGCTTAAGTCAGGTACAGCCAATCAGAATCAATCAGTTACAATGACAACTGAACGTTATTTATGAATATTCTGTTAGAAACTGTTAGTCCATTATTGACGCTCAATAGGAATAGACGCCAAGCCGTAGATGACCAAAATTTAATATAAAACGTTTAAAAAGTAATCCAAATTCGAAACGATGAAGAAGTAAGAAGATGACGAAGGACTAGGACATCCAATTGAGGCCAAATACCAGATTAATAAATTCTAAATCAATAAATTTCAACCAACTAATACGAAAAAGAAGCCAGACATACTTAAATCCCAAGATGATTGAAGATTGGTGACTATTGAAGACCCCAACCCATTTCAACTGAATGACATTACACCTCAAGTCAACTGATTTGATAAGTATTGCTGGTTACCCGAATTTTTGAAATAAATTCTCTTTAATTTTTTCTCATAACACTTTGAACTCTCACTATAAACTGATATTATTTCTTTCAAAGATTAATAAAAATCTAAAACACTAAATTTATGTTAACTAGAAAAATAACCTGGATAAAAATTACGAACTTTTGAAACACTCTTTATAACACTTCAGGAACTAATTATAATTACACATTATATTATATAAGTACAATTAATGTAAGGTAGTGTACTTTATTGTAATCAAATCAATACTTTTTTGTAATCACAAGAATCCAGAATCTGAACGAAATTAATAGTAAACAACCAAGCAGACGTCATGTCTGACTAAATAATTCGTTCAGATCGCTTCGCCGAACCTTGAGATTTTTGTCTTATAATAATTGCCGGTGCAAATTTGTTGAATAACAAAATATAATTTTGTATAATACTGAATACATACCAATCACAATTTAATAAACTAGTACAGAGTTGTAACCACTGTTCTTTATTCCATAGGAAAGTGCATTATGTTATTTGTGTATTTTAGCGACTAGCAAAGGTGACAGTAAGCGCTCATGTCGGAAACTCGGCGAACTAACAGCTCGATTAAGAAAGTCGAACGAAGGCGGGAGTGAATTTGAATTCACCATACCGTCATAGCTAAGAACGCTCAATCGTCCTATTTTTTAATTTAATTGTTTTTAGTTAAACAATTTGGCGCCACCCGGGATTTATAAACACCTATTGAAGAACAGGTAAGGTTCCCACTCGCGTGTACTGGTAATTTGAGAGATTGCTACGGACATCGTCAGAGTGAACATAAAGTAATGACCACAACGTGTGAGGCGAACACACCAACATAGACTTTTAAGAGTACGATAAGATCTCCTTCATTACAAATTGGCTTCCATCGCGGGGCTTAAACAAGGCGGAAGTCATCAATCTCGTTACAATATATATATTGTAATCTAACAGTATGTGATGTGTGTATTCTAATTTTATGTAGTCAATGTGTTGCTTTTAATTCGTTTATCGAGAAAAGTTATTAAGTGAAAGTTGATTCCATTTGTGTAAAAACGAATTTGTTGCCGTAATCGATTCTGTCTTCGAGCGCCCTGTTCTTCTATTAAGTAATCTGGCCCGTTCGCTGCTCACTCTCCTGGTTGCTGCCTGTAATTGTCCTGTAAATTCTCTAATTCTCTACAATGACAACTCTTTCCAGTCAAAATAATAATATTTATTTTTATTTCAATTGTTCAGAAAAGGATCAGTCGACTTGTGTTGAAACAAAATAATGGTCGGGTCGACTCTACTGCTCAATTCGATTATGACACTAACAACCTTTAGTAAACAAATTAATTGTAATAATTATATTAAATCTCACGGTTTAAGGGTTCTTTGAGACTGCTATTGAATTCAGAGAATTCACACAAAAATACAATACATCACAAAAGGTACGTAAAATTTTAAATCTTAATACTATATTTGCAAACAAGCTTCGTTACTAAGCAACGACTAATGGTTTCATTTCTGTAGCAGGCTGTGATATTTCCACAAGATGGCCGCTCACACGTCTAACCTGTATGAGCTGTTAATTTCGAGCTCACCCAAATTATTTTAAAAAAATGTTTTAGTGTTCACAGTTTTAGTTTTTAAGCTTTTCTTTTAATTAATGATCACTGGTGTCTGTTCTGTTAGTGTAGATAGTGTCTACGGTAGTGTTGTGTAGTCGTATCTGTAGTGTGGCTATGAATTTGTTTGGTCTCACCCACAGAAGTTCTTTACAAACATGCGTTCGCTCTAGGTAGCCAGGATTTTCTGAGTTTCTGGATTTAGTTTTAGTTTTAATTCAGTTATTTCTGTTTTCTGGTCTTCCCTAGTGTTTACCACTTCTGTTGGTAATTATTATTGACTGCCAATGGTCCAAAAAACATTACTTGTATTTAATTAGAATTGGTTTCATCAGAGCACATCTGCCCTCTGCGGTGGTTAACAATACAATCCCATTTTTTTGCTTCTTCATCAACGGTCTTTTGACCATACAATACTGGCCTGTGATTGGTCAAAACTGAGAGTTCATTAGGTCACACGATCAGTTTACAAAAATCAAATGTTCATTTGCCTATAGTAAAAATACTCCTTTTTTAGCCTTAAGTTTCCTTAAATTTAAATTACATCATGTTTTTTTCTTTATATAATTATGAGCATTTTGATACCTTATTTACATAAGTTCGTTATTATAAAGGGTGATTTCCCACCTTACAAAATTTCTAACTTTGGGCCTACACTTTACCATCACATTTGCAATTTTACTTCACAATTCTTTAATTTAGCTTAATATGTGCTATTATTATTAAACAACAAAGTGCATTGTATAAATTTGGTCTCCTTCTGGTTTCCTTACATTTATATACTAATCTATTTGTTTCTGACATTATTCCTTTTATACTGAATTTGTGGCTTAGGCCATTAGTGGTTCTTCAATACTATTTTATAATTTACATTTATTATTACTTAAACTCTGATTCTGAACCCTTTTTTTCTGATTTTACTATTTACTAAACGAGTCTGAACCCTTAACATTATTTAACAAATGGTTACAATAAAATCCTTTAACACATCATTCAAAATACTGCCTTGTGACGGTACATAAGTCCGCCTAAGGATATATCGGTACAGGAAAACAATTTTATTGTTTTCATATATTTAAAAATGGATAGGATAACTTTCCCCAATGTATTACACACGACGCAGTTTGTCAGTACAACTCGATTCCAAGGTCATTGGCGCACGTGATTTTTGGCACATATTTGGACAAAGCAAGTTGCGAACTATGTTGAAACGTCATAACAAAGAAGGAAATCGTAACGACTGTGATGCAAAAACGATGTCGTCATCGGCTTTAAACAATAGAGTGATGACGGAATAACCCTTCCACATGGGTACATTGTACCAGTTGTTCGTTCTCAGTCTGCAACATACACTCAGGGCGTTAGTACGCAAAAATATTCGCAGGCAGATTATTGCCAGCAAAAGTGTTTTTGGAGTTATAAAAATGTAACAGTCAGTGAAAATTCAAAATCGGTCAGTAACTAACAGTTCAAAATGTAAATTAGCGTCAGTGATAAAAGAGAAAAGAAACAAGGAACGTTCGGCCGGACATCTGCCAGACAATGTGGAACACCTGACGAGAACTTCCATCCTACACCCTCAGGGAAGTCAAAATTCAGATTAATACACTTTAATATTCTTTTGAGCTCAAAATTACTATGAATTAAAAATGTACCTTTGTTAATGTGTGTGTGAGAGCATGGAAGAGTGTATGTGCCGGCATCTACAATATAGATTGAGGCATTGGTTTATGTAATTTGAAACGGAGTAAATCAACTCAAGAAGAACTGCAGTTTATTAACATGTTCTTGTAAATAATCAAATACCAGAAATAACTAATTGAAATTAATGAATAATTAGTATGGGCGGAAGTATATAGCCGCCATTTTGTCTTTGGATGTACAAGACGCCATTTTGATTTTTGTAAATGTGAATAATGCAAATCAGAATTATTAAACAAAAGTTTTATGTCACCACAATCGTTGTTAGAGTGTCATTATTTCGAGATCCCACACTGCCTCTGGTCTTGCTTAATATCGAACTTTGGACCCTAGGGAGAATTAATGGTGGTTATAACGCCACGTGCTCAAACCGGATGTTAATACATTGTACATTGTACTTGCTCACGCGCAATCAGCCCAGCGCACTTACATCATACGTCGCGGTGCAGCTCTCGTTGGCTCGCCACTGCGTTTGTTAGTTAACACTCAACCTTTCAGCTGTGCACTGCACCCTTCCTTTCTTGCTAGCCACGGCAATGTAAATTTAGTAATGTAACTTCTTATACGATCGTTTCTCGCTTCTACACATTATGTATCTTGGCAATTTACGCCACACCTATTTGTATTTTGGCTATGTACGCCTGATGTAATTGCATGGGCCTGCGCTTCTTCTAATGCTCAAATAAATGCTACTTAAATCTGATCTTACAATCCACTAATTTATTCAAAAACATATTCTGACTCCTTACCAGCCTCATTCAGTTTGCTATACTAACTCTAGAAAATTTCGAGAGCGTTAAGCATTCAACATTTGGTCCTCCGGGCCGGATATTATTTTAGCCTTACAGGCAACATTTTTGGTCCACAAGCGACCACCATTATTTGTCCACATGCGACAACATTTTCGGCCCGCAAGCGACCGCACTTTTGCCCAGCGACAGCATTCTCGTACACAGCGGCAGTCATCATATGGTCCTCTGGGCCGCGGATATGTACTTCACGGACGTGGCTAACTTCATGGGCAATTCGTTTCATGGTTCAGTTTATTAAGCAGGCCTATCAGCATTTTTTTTCTTCATGATTTAATTCAACAACTCGTTAATTATCACCATACAATTGGAGCTCGTATCGCACGACATTGGGGACGTCATATCTTGCCAACCGGAGCAGAGCATTTGAAGCATCATTGCAGCATATGAGCACTTAACACGTGGCATTCAGCATGTGGGAAAATCCAGAGCAGCCTATCTAGACAGGAGTCGATCGCATCGGACATCACCGGACAGGCAGCGACCATGACTGCATCATCTATTCTTGGGTACCTGACACGACTATAAAGGTTTCGACAAGCTTTCGATGCCTTCTAGAACATGCCGATAAGTGCTATTTCAAGTGACTATGAACTCATGTTTTATATCAGTTTCAATTTGCATGATTTGCATATTTTTTCTCAATGGCATTAAAGTAAAGGAAGCAGTATTAAAAATAATAATATAATTTTTTTAAAATCAGTTTCATGTGAATATGAGCTTGTAATTTTTTGCGAACTCAACAAGCATTTTCTTTAATTGTAAGTCATACCTTTTCAAATAGCACTCACATCATTAGTGATTATACTGCTATACTGTTTGTACTGCCTAAATCAGTATTTATTATCACATAAAACTAGTTTAAGATTTGTTAAGTAAGGATTACCGTGTCGTTGCATGACTTTATAATTTGGACTTCCTGCCTGATCTTGCTCATCGCTTTGCATTCACTTGGTTTTTTGTATTATCACTTAAATTTTTTCTCATACCCAATCATGACGGATACGAAGGCGCTGATCAAGAAACGTGGCACGATCAAGGCCTCTATATCTCCCATAAACACATATGCAGACAATTTCGATCACGATACGCATGACCATCATGCACTAAAAATAAAGCTTCGCCACCTTATGGAGCTATCAGCCAAATATGATGAAATTCAAACACAAATTGAGTCTGAGGACTCCGACTTTGCATCCGCGAGCGATAGGGTTCAGACCGAAGATGACTTATGCAGCATAGAATGCAAGCTGCAAAATTTAATAGACCATGCCGAGGAGATGAGCAGGAAGGTAACAAGTCCATCCAAAGTAGTCACATTCAGCACGCCTCCCATTCAGTTGCAACCGATTAAGCTACCCTGTTTCGCAGGTGATATAATTGAATGGCAACATTTTTACAATATGTTTTTGGAGTTAGTTCATGTCCGAACGGACCTGACTGGCATCCAAAAGCTGCACTATTTGCACTTATCATTAAAAGATGAGGCGCTGAATGTCATAAAATCGCTCCCTATCACGCACGAAAATTACATGGTGGCCATTGACTTGTTAAAGGCCCGGTATGACAGTAAACTGATTGTTACTACGTATCATGCGGCTAATGTCTTGGCATGACGCACATCCAACATGAGTCCATGCTCAGCATTTCTAAATTTATAGATGAGCTCACCGCCAATATAAATGTGCTGCACTCATTGAACCTATCAGTAAATATATTTGAGCTTATTTTTGTGCATTTTCTCGCCCAAAAACTTGACGAGCATACGTGCAGGTTGTGGAAGGAAACTTTAGGCGAAAAACAGCTTCCGATTTACGATAATTTTATTAAATTTTTAAATTCAAGACGTCAGCTGTTACAAAACGTAAATGCTCCTACTGGTTCGTCTGGCAGCAGACACGTTAGCGATAATGCTTCTTATCGCAAATCAACTAAACACGCGGAGTTCACTGGGTCACTAATACGCACTCAAACAAACAATAAATTTTGTCAGCTGTGTCGTGGTAATCATAAATTGCTCGAATGCCCACAATTCATAGCTTTGCAACCTACGCAACGCAGAGTTTTTAATAAATAACAAACTCTGCCTGAATTGTACACGGTCGGGCCATGACAGCTCGCGTTACCCTTCTAAATTTTCCTGCAAGGCATGCTCGAAAAGGCACCACACCATGCTCCACGCTTCAATAAATCATTTGAACAACAGGAATAATAAGCAATGTTCTTTGAAGCTACAGACGAATAAATCAATTTTATTGTCCACCGCCGTATGCACCACCACTGATCATGCCGGTAAAAGGCGCCCGGTAAGAATCCTGCTGGATTCAGGGTGGCAAGCCAATTTTTGTACAATGGGTTTCGCCCGCCGCATGGGCCTAAAACTAAACAAATCGGGTTGCCTATCACGGGCATAAATAACTCATTATGTCAAGCCAATTTTAGCACACGGGTACGCCTAAACTCACGCTATAAGGATTTCACTTTAAATGTCCACTGCGCTGTTCTGCCCAGAATCACAAATAACCTTCCAACAGAATCCTTTGACATGGCATCGTTGAAAATTCCAAAGGGGATATTTTTAGCTGACCCGCAATTTAATAAATCGTCACAAATTAACATATTACTTGGGGCACAGTACTTTTTGCAGTTGATTGAGCCGACTAAATTTGTTCGAAGTCCGCATTTTCCGACAATCCAGGAAACAAAGCTAGAGTTTATACTCGCCGGGAATTTACCCTTCAACGTAGACATGACTAAGCCGGTCTCTTCATTCATTGCACGCGACGACAATAATGCTATCTCATCGCAACTCAAAACCTTCTGGCAGTTGGAGGATGTTTCATGCCGTACTCCCTCAGATCAGGATTCGGAGTGTGAAAATCATTTCCTTGCAAACACCTATCGTAACGATAGTGGTAGGTTTGTTGTGTCGCTAACCCGCACTACAGAGTGCCTCGGTGATTCTCTTACCGGAGCGGTTCGTAGGTTTCAAACCTTAAACTCAAGTTTAGGCAAAACCAGTCTTTGCACAAAGATTATACTGGTTCACGCCAACTTTTAGGTCAATTGCCCGCTCCCAGAGTCACTCCCTCCAAGTCATTTTCGCAATGCGCCGTCGAATACGCCGGTCCTGTTTCTACATCAGGGCGGGCAGCAGTCCAAATCATTTACCCAAGTTGAAGCTTATTTGAATTCGCGTCCATTGTTCACTATGTCAAATGATGCTGGGGTTCCCGAGCCTTTGACTCCAGCGCATTTCTTGGTTGGTTCCCCCCTTACCGCGCTCCCGGAACCTGATTACTCGGATGCAAA
The DNA here is from genome assembly GCA_034769895.1 of Magicicada septendecula. Lineage (NCBI taxonomy): Eukaryota > Metazoa > Arthropoda > Insecta > Hemiptera > Cicadidae > Magicicada > Magicicada septendecula. The sequence continues at coordinate 60,091,575 of CM068371.1, read as the reverse complement.
TATGGGTCGCTTGGGGAGATGGCAGCTTTTGCAGAGATTTACCCGCTCTATATGGAAGAGTTGGTCTAGAGACTATCTGCATCAGCTGCAGCAGAGAAATAAATGGAAAAGGCATTCTAAAAATTTATCTATAGGACAGCTAGTCCTTATCTTAGAAGACAATACTCCACCATTGCAGTGGAAACGCGGTATTGTCACTCAGACATATCTAGGGCAGGATTCGTTAGTATGCGTCGCGGACGTCCGTACTGCTAACGGCATACTGCGTAGACCTATTCACAGGCTGTGCCCACTTCCGGTGGCATCAGACTGATTGACATCTCGGTGCTTCATGCCCGGGACATTTCCGGACGAGCACATGCTCCATCTTTTACTAAGTACAATGTTAAATGTACTTATTTATGCATTTGTATTTATTTGTATCAATTAATGTACGCTATGTAGCGGTGCATTGGTGAACATTTAAACGTTTCTCCTTTTTTATTAGTGTGATGTCAGTTATTGTATACTGTTTGGTGCAGTGTCTATTATTATACTAAATTTTTTGTGGTATATTTCTATTGTATATTATTATAGTAAATTTTTGGGCATATTTCTATTGTATATTATTATACTAAATTTTTTGTGGTATATTTCTATTGTATATTATCATAGTGAATTTTTTAGGTATATTGCCTTTTGTATTATTGTGTAATACTGCTTATTATGCACTAAGTGTCACGCTGTTATTGTTAAATTTGTTGGATTTCTCTAATGATTGTGCAATGCTACCTACGATGTCCTTATTGCCATGTATTTTTGTTATTATTCTTATTATGTTTTGCCACATATTCAAGCCTTTGGGCTATTATTATATATTATTTGGTGAGCATTGATTAATAATGTATTTACACTTGTTTATATTATATTTGTATTTTTGCCAATATTCATGTACCATGTATTGTCGCATCTCTCAGATTTGTAACTTATTCATGTATCCTTGCATGTTTTGAATAACTTTGTTTTTTTCTTTACCGCAAACTATGTCAAAATTGCCCGATTTTGGGCAGGCAGTATGTTAATACATTGTACATTGTACTTGCTCACGCGCAATCAGCCCAGTGCACTTACGTCATACGTCGCAGTGCAGCTCTCGTTGGCTCGCCGCTGCGTTTGTTAGTTAACACTCAACCTTTCAGCTGTGCACTGCACCCTTCCTTTCTTGCTAGCCGCGGCAATGTAAATTTAGTAATGTAACTTCTTATACGATCGTTTCTCGCTTCTACACATTATGTATCTTGGCAATTTACGCCACACCTATTTGTATTTTGGCTATGTACGCCTGACGTAATTGCGTGGGCCTGCGCTTCTTCCTAATGCTCAAATAAACGCTACTTAAATCTGATCTTACAGTCCACTAATTTATTCAAAAACATATTCTGACTCCTTACCAGTCTCATTCAGTTTGCTATACTAACTCTAGAAAATTTCGAGAGCGTTAAGCATTCAATACCGGATGTGCAGTGAATCACAGTAAGTACCTACATATACCATATTATTATAAACAAAAAAATTGTGTAAAAGGAGGTAAGTTTACAATGGCTGCCCGAACTAGCGACTTTATATAAAAAATGTCTTATATAAATAAGCCAGAATACAAAGACGTAGTGGGTGTCGAAATGGTATATAGCATAACAAGTAAATAATGTGTATTACTGTAATGGAGCATAAGGGGGTTTTATATTTTTTTAATTCATATGGATTTATTTGCATCAGCTTGGTAGGTCCCACATAAAAGGTTTTATTCAAACAAAGAACGCAGTGACATAACTTGTGAGCGGGTGTGGTAACAACGTAATACGGTTCTGGGAAATCAAGCTTGGTGTTAGGCACTCATATGCGCAACATGAGCACGCGCGCAGAAGGGACGCCAACAAGATGTCTAAATTATAAAATTTCTTTCTCCACGTGTTTGGATGATGACGGAAGTCCGTGATGACTCCGCCCACCTGAGTCTACTGCCTCGTGGCAATGGAATATCGTTAACACCTGTAGCACCGTAAAAATCCACGCAGCATAAGTGTTGACGAACAATTTGTAGCATGCAGGCGGTGTGTTTCCGTCTTGAGCAACCGTTGTAGTGGGGCGTTTGTTAATGCTCTGCCCAGTCACCTAACAGCTTTGAGTCCGGCGGGGCAATCCAACGACTCGTGGACCACAAGTAAAATTTTAATCGTTAATAGAAAAATGACAAAAGTAGTGAAACGGTATATCAGAATGAAGTAAGTGCAGTGCATCAATCAAAATCTAAAATGTGGTGAATCAACAAACATTTCGGACATATAATCAGTGCAACACGTTGCAAGGAGGACGCCGATGGTGAAGTAACAACACCTAATTTCATTACATAAATAATTTCATGTAAAAGAGCTCTAGTTTTGACAAAAATAATAATAAAATAATATGGGGAATTAAACGGTACGAGTGAGAGCGTGAGCAATCTGGGTTGCTTTTGTAGAGAATAAGTTAATCATTATGTTATAGTCAGTAGTAAGTGAATTTTGATAGCATGCATATGTGAATTAAATATTGCTCGGAGTGTTACTCCTAGAAAAAGCATAACTCAACAGTAAAAGTCACAATCTGAAGTAGTTGTCATTATGTATTATGTCGTACGATAAAAGGAATGGGGTATATCAGTAGATTCAAACTAGAAATATAAAAGAAAAAATGTCATGCTAAAGAAAATAAAGTAACATTTTATTTGAGTTTATAAAAATATGTGTTTGTTAATTTGCATTCACCTGTGGTTTTACTCTGCCAGAGTACATCAGACGACACCTTCGTAAATTATCGGTAAAGGTAAGGTTCTAGAACTTCAATATTTAAACATTAATAAACATGTACAGCTTCAGTTGGTGCCCTAAAAAGGGACTCGATTTCAGTATTTTAATACCGAATTAGATCGTATAGCTTCAGTTGACGCCCTAAACAGGGACAGATTAATAGATTTCAATAACCCAATTAGATCGTATAGCTTCAGTTAGCGCCCGTTAACAGCGACGTTGTGAATTAAAAATTATATAAATTAATTCACAACCTGATCAAAATGGCAGAGAAAAACAAGAGTGCAAATTTACGTGAAAGTGTAGAGGAATCTATTTTAAACGTTACGCAAGACAATTTAATTTCAACAAACGAAAATATTAATGAGAATGTACAATTAGAAATACCGAATGTAAACGAAACAGTCGAAGTTGAGTGTAGTAGTAAAAGCAATAGTGTAGATATATTTAATCAATTAGCGTTGATTATGGAAGTAATGAAAAAGAATAACGATAATTTGAATGAGTTTAGAACGGAAGTAAATGATAAACTTGACAAACAAGACGAGAAAATGAAAACAGAAAATAATAATTTAAACGCGTGTTTAAATGAATTTAAAACTGAAATGAAATCAGAAAATGATAATTTAAAAACGAGTTTGAGTGAATTTAAGATTGAAATTAAGTCAGAAATAAATGCTAGTAACATAGAACTGAAAACGGAAATAACCAAACAAGACAAAAAATTAAGAGAAATAGACATTAAGTTAGAAGAACAGAATAAGATTATTGCGGGAATGTAAGGTGGGATAATTATAAGTATAAATAAAATACAAGACGAAATAAACGAAAGTAGAACGCTGAAGGAGGAGGTAGAAAATGACACAGTTACGGGTGAATGTGACGAAATAACAGACGACCAGGGTAATAGTAAAATAACAAATAATTACGAAGGGATCATTAACAAGGTAGGTGTTAGTTACGAAAATGAATTAACAACTAATAGTAGTAAGATAGTTGAAAACGAGATATATAAAAATAATACCGTGAAAAAAATAATAGCGATCATAATAATACAGAAACAGTGAGAGAGAGTGAGAGAGTAGAGATCGGTATTTGTAAGTTAGAGAGAGAATATGAAGAGAATGATTTTGTGAATATAGGGCAGAGGGTAGAGTTTCCCCAGTTTTATGGTAAACCAAGCTGGTTACAAATGTTTTTGAAGGGGAAGAGTCCCTTACAGGAAAACAATGTGATTTTAAGTAGTTTTTTAATTTTTAGTAGGCGTTTTTACGATTTAATACCCTCTGTACGGAATGACAGAAAAAGTGTGAATTGGTGTTATGGTGAAAGGTATGTTGATAAGAAAATAGAGTTATTTAAGACTAGTAGAGGTTACGATGCATTGATAAAGAGGTTATATATTGAAAGAGTTAGTGATAATAAGTACTTACCTTGCGAAGTAGTTAGTACAGCAAATGATGATAAAAGTGATAATATTGCTTACTTACTTTATGACAAAACTGATACAGCAGTAGACAATGATAATAATGAAACTGTAATTGCCATAATTATGACAGATCATACGAAAGGTGACTGGACTATACTCGGTGATAATAGACTATATGATTTAATAACATGGAATAATCCTGTTGGTATTGTGGAGGAATATAAGAATTTGGATAGTCTTTATATTAATAAAAATGCTATAATGAGTTTAATAAAAAATGAATGGTGTCAATGTAAGACCAGGTTTTTGTACGATGATGGGGGGTAAAACAATTAATGTTCATGAGCATATAACTATGTAATTAATGGTTTTAAATTGGACTGTTTTATAAAATGAGGTATGGTAAACAATAAAATAATGACAAATAAATTGTAAATAAATTTAGAGTGAAATTAATTGTGTTTGTGTTGTAAAATGTATTGTAGGTAAACAATATGTGTGTGTAGCTGAAATTAAGATAATAATAATAATAATAATATTTTGTTAAACTAAATAAATAAAGAGAGGTGATAAGCAATGAATTGTAATTGTTTTGGAAGAAGGTAATTAAAGTAATGTTGTGTTTTAAATAATTGATGGAATTAAAATAAGTTGAGATGAAATAATTAATTAATTTAAAATGTTATATAAAGAGATTTTGCTAATGAATTTAAATGATTTTTGAGATTTGAACTTGGTAATAATAAGCAGTAATTGAATAAATGTAAGACGTATTCAGTTGTGGAATCATATGGTTGTACGGGATATTGTGGTGATGAGTTGTTTATATTTGGAATTAATGACAGTAATCATGTGTTTATTAGAGGGAGTGATTGACCATATGTAAGTATGATTTTGATAATGACCTTGAAGTAAAGTAAAAGTCTTATAAAGGCACTAAATGAGTTTGAAAAGAAGTTAACTTAGGTAAATTATTATTGTGAAATGATGCAAAATGAATGTTAATAATAAATTTGAATTTTTGGGAGAATCTAATGGTCCAATAAATGTTAAATAATTTAGAGTATAAATAAAAAGAGTTAATAGAAAGTTCAAGTTGTAATGTTGATAATTTTTTATAAAAATTATTTAAATGTGAATTGTAGCAATGATATGCAAGATGAAAGGATAATTTTGGGGGGTTGTTTGGTGTTAATCGAAGTGTAAATCAATGATGGCATGCAGAGACTGCAAAGTAGAAGGACATTAAGGTTAGATTTAAGTAGGCTATTGCAGTGGTGGCATGTACCATTGTAGATAGTGTTAAGGGTTGATGAGTAACGTCAAGGTACGTTGCCATCATCGGAGGCCGAAATCGGCATACATACACTGTACAACCTTAATATAATTTTATATTATATATGACTCTTAACCGTACAGTGTATACATGATGTAGTAGCATAAACATGTGAATGAAGAAGATTTCCCCGCCTTTTCGGGCGATTACTGTCTTACCAGCACTAATCGTGGTTTTGGACGACAGCCAGCTGTGGGCAGCAATTGTAAAACTGACCATGGTTGGTTGTCCACGAAATTGGTGAAATTTGAAATTAACGGGGGGCCACTTAGGGGAAATCCCCGGAACTATGGAACAGCGGCTATCACCTTGTTCGCGTAGGAACAGTGAAACAGGTGATAGACCCATCTTAAGGTTGTCAATATGTAAAATCAGATATTTTGATATCTGGCGGTTTAAAAAATGTAAAGCCGAAGCAAGGACAAGGAGATGCCAAAATTCCTCCGATCTAATTAGGTATTAAAATACTGAAATCGAGTCCCTTTTTAGGGCACCAACTGAAGCTGTACATGTTTATTAATGTTTAAATATTGAAGTTCTAGTCACTTACCTTTACCGATAATTTACCAAGGTGTCGTCTGATGTACTGTGGCAGAGTAAAACCACAAGTGAATGCAAATTAACAAACACATATTTTTATAAACTCAAATAAAATGTTACTTTATTTTCTTTAGCATGACATTTTTTCTTTTTTATTTCTAGTTTGAATCTACTGATATACCCCGTTCCTTTTATCGTACGACATAATACATAATTACATAATGACAACTACTTCAGAGTGTGACTTTTACTGTTGAGTTATGCTTTTTCTAGGAGTAACACTCTGAGCAATATTTAATTCACATATGCATGCTATCAAAATTCACTTACTACTGACTATAACATAATGATTAACTTATTCTCTACAAAAGCGACCCAGATTGCTCATGCTCTCGCTCGTACCGTTTAATTCCCCATATTATTTTATTATTATTTTTGTCAAAACTAGAGCTCTTTTACACAAAATTATCTATATAATGAAATTAGGTGTTGTTACTTCACCATCGGCGTCCTCCTTGCAACGTGTTGCACTGATTATATGTCCGAAATGTTTGTCGATTCACCACATTTTAGATTTTGATTGATGCACTGCACTTACTTCATTCTGATATACCGTTTCACTACTTTTGTCATTTTTCTATTAACGATTAAAATTTTACTTGTGGCCCACGAGTTGTTGGATTGCCCCGCCGGGCTCAAAGCTGTTAGGTGACTGGGCAGAGCGTTAACAAACGCCCCACTACAACGGTTGCTCAAGACGGAAACACACCGCCTGCATGCTACAAATTGTTCGTCAACACTTATGCCGCGTGGATTTTTATGGTGCCACAGGTGTTAACGATATTCCATTGCCACGAGGCAGTAGACTCAGGTGGGCGGAGTCATCACGGACTTCCATCATCATCCAAACACGTGGTGAAAGAAATTTTATAATTTAGACATCTTGTTGGCGTCCCTTCTGCGCGCGTGCTCATGTTGCGCGTATGAGTGCGTAACACCAAGCTTGATTTCCCAGAACCATATTGCGTTGTTACCACACCCGCTCACAAGTTATGTCACTGCGTTCGTTGTTTGAATAAAACCTTTTACGTGGGACCTACGAAGCTGATACAAATAAATCCATATGAATTAAAAAATACAAAGACCCCCCTTTATGCCCCATTACAATACCCCCCCCAATGAGAGGTCTTCTGCCGAAACAGAAGAAATCTCATTGCTACCCCTAAGAGGATCGGTGAGGATATGGCGCTAATAACCCCCTGTTAATTTTTTAAAACACTTCATGGGTAAACTACCCCCCCTAGCTAGGCGACTATGGCTGCACCTGAACGAGATTACTGGACTTCTCTGTACGAGATCCCAACACCATAAAATCTGACAGATACTCACCATAGTACACCTAACCTTCTATCATTCTGCCCAAATTAATACCCTGGCCTTATACCATACCAGATCCTCAACCGATATGTTCCCCCTTGCATGCATACTGGGTCGCTTTTAGCAATTACTGGGTGCGTACACATTTTCATTTTTAATTAAACACAAACTCCCTACTTCTTGACATCAACTCTCAAAAATAATTTCTTTTTTATTTTTCATTTAATTGGTTTGACGTTACGGTCTCAACTCGACTCAATTATACAAATTTCGTTCGATAGAGCAATCAACCCAAGTCCCTTATCAAAGATTCTCCTTTTAAACTGAGTCATACGGTTTACTTTAATTAGTGAAGTTAATCATAAAAAGCTATTTTTTTGTTTCTTTAAAAAAATTCCCAAATTCTCCAAATGTATTAAATTTAATAAATAAATAAACAATGTAATAGTATAACTATATAGTAATATAGTAACCCATATAATAATAAACAAATTCATTATATTAAACTTATAATAAACAACCTATGACTACCATAACTTCAAAAATAGCTACACTTGATTACAAAGATAACATAAGATACACATCATGAATCAGCTGATACCTTCCCTACTTATAATGAACATTACAATTTACAGTGATGTACTTTAATGCGATTTTTTTTTCCTTTAAATTTTAATTTCCCAAAATATTTCTTTTATCAATTTAACAAAAAAAAAGTTATTTAATTAGATTAACTGACAAAAGAATCCATGAGTTAATTACTAGGAACATATCATGTCTTTGACATCAGTCATCAGCTGATCTCTCTGGGTCAGGTGAATGACCTTACCCTAGATATACTACACAAAAATTACATGAAAAATACTGCGACAGTACAAATAAGTGATGTACTGAGCATGAAATATAAAAATTTAAATTTACTTAATAAACTGTAAATAATTAATAATATATTAGAAATAAGCATGTTAGGGATTGCAGGCTTGGCTCAGACAAAAATATGAACAGGTGTTTCGACCTGAATCAACGTGCACACACACACAAATGTAACTGAAAGTGTGTACACCAGTATTTTGCTAGTGTGTGTGAACGCAGGTCTCTGCAGGCGAGTTTGCCACCCCAAGATGAATAATTGCACAATTACTGTTTTTCCGTAATTATTCATAAACTAGAATTAAGAATTAAAATCCAAAAGCACCATAAAATGTAAATAAATTTACTAAATACTGTGTACGAAAACCACGCGAAAGTGACACACCGTACAAGTGCAATAGTGAAATAACTGTGTACAAATCGAAAGGGTTAAGTTGCAATGTCCAAAATTACAGTGAACACGTGTTGTAAAATTAGTTATAAGATAAGTATAAGAGTATACTTACAGGACTCTGCAATTCGCAGAAATATAAAAAATAGCGAATTTGACAAAGAGTGGGGAACTGACGCCAGAGACAGTTTCTAACATGTCGATTTTGTATCACTGTAGGGTGTCGACCAAGACATGGGTATAAATAGGACACGCAAGCTACAGTGGTTCTCTTTCTTGAATCATCCATGGTGCAGCGGGAGCTTATGCCCGTCAGCACGGCGTATTTATTTTTGTTTCATAAACAGTTTAAATTTGCCAGTTACGTACAAATACGTAACTAAGCTGTAAAGACAATCATTTTAATTAATAACAGCACTACTTAAGAAGATCCATTAATAATACGACGCTGGACAAGAGGAGAGTTCCAGAGAGAGATACGACGCTGGACAAGAGGAGAGTTCCAGAGAGAGAGAGACAGCCGACGCTGGACAAGAGGAGAAGAGAGACAGCCGACGCTGGAGGCGAGACGAGGACGAATACCGATGGAACAAAAATGATCGAGTATGATTGACGACAATAAGGTGATAGACAACTTATTCATATCTTAATCATACAAAGAATTCAAAGACAGTTAAAGACATTAATATTTTATTTAAAAATAAGAGCAATGTTTCTTGTATAGTAGAGTTAAAATCATAGATGTTTTAGAAATACGTTTAACGTAACAAGAGCTCAAATTAATATGATATAAAATGATTACAAAGCATTTAAATAAAAACAATTAGTATTTGAGAAAACAGTACTGAGAAACAATAACTATTAATATTTTGAGTACGTTACAATATAGAAAAAAAGATTTAAAAATTGATTTTGAAACATAGTAATAGACTGAGTAGTCTGAAAATGAGATTTTTCTTTTATATAATAATTATTAGCATAGAATATTTAGTCAGTAAGGATGTATATATCTTAAGCCTTACGGCATAATAACAAATAATAACTAATGTTTTAAAATCGAAGTCAGTGCCATGTGCACACATTTTTTTATAGTATCAAATAAATTTTAATTACCGTTTCAAGTTACATAGAGTTCTTATTGCAGATACACCTGACACCCAATTTAAATGTTAGATTGTTTAAAGAATTTGTCAATCTTGAACGTGAGATCGTTCACGCCTATTTATGTGTATGTAACGTTGGATAAATTTGGTGCTCCAAGACCGTGGGGCTCCACAAATTTAAATTATAATAAATTTGCAAATTGTCACGTCGCATAATTTGGCTCACAAAGAACGTGGGGCTATTCAAAAACAAATAGGAGCGTATTTGTATTTGAAAGTAATTTTAACAAAATAAAAACGTTGCATAATTTGTCGCCCTGGACGTGGGGCCCGACATGCCTAAATTTATGTACAAAAATTTGTGACATAAATTGTAGCTCATGAATGTATGACCCGATCCCCATCATTTAACTATTAAAATTTTTTTATGTAGCTAAATGGTTGCTCTAAAAATATAAAGAGTGTGTTAAATGAAAAATGTATAATATGTAATTATTATTTATATTAAACAGTAACTGAATGTAATGTTAAATTGTTGTGTAATCACACAGCTGGCGCCCACAAATAATATTGTTGTCTATGTAACAGGTGTAACTGTAATGAGTATTAATAATAACTATTAATAAAAATACAGAAATAAATAAATAAGTAGGGAACGGTTATCAATAATAATTGTTAAAGAAGTACTATTAAATAAATATTCTAATAATTATTCAACATGGCAGAACCAGGAGGGTTGAATTTAGAAGCATTTAAAAATACGATACTCGCCATGATGGACGAATTAGTCATAAAACAAGCCGAAAAATTTAAAGAGGAGGTGAAAGAGGAGAATGTCAAACAAACAGAAAGTTTAGAAAATAAATTAGCCAAACAAACAGAAAGTTTAGAAAATAAATTAGAGCTACAGTCCGAAAATTTTAGACAGGACACTATAAAAATTACAGAGAGTCTAGTAGAGTTAAAAATTTATAATATTGAAATAAAACAAAGTATAATTGACAGTAATGCGCAGTTAACTGAAAAAAATTGTTAATACAAACAGACGTATTGACACGATCGCAGAAAATGTCTGTGGAATAATTAATAAACAAACGGAGCTAATATGTGAAAAGATAGTATGTGAAGAATTCATACAAATTAAAAATACATGTGTAATTACTAATGATAATTATAAAAAAGTAATTAACATTAAGGAGGAAAAGCAAATAAAGGTTAATAAAACATACCTTATTAATAGCGATTTTCCAATTGTGAGTCACACACACACTAGTAAGTCACATAAGGTGAAACACTTAAGGCACTACACTTATGGAGATAAATATCACTGTAGGTATAACAAGAAACGTAGTAAGTTATCTAGACGAAACACTACGCAAAATTGTGGTAAGTATGATGTTAGATATACGCACGATAAGTATAGTAATGATAATTATATCTGCAAGTATGAAAACTACAGAGGTTATCATAAACGACGTATGAAAAAACCGTCGACAACTGTTCAGGTAAGTTCACTCAACCAAACTAGGGACGAGAGAATGGAGAAAGAGCAAAGCATTTGTAACGAGAGAAAGAGGGTAGATTTTGTGTGGCCGACAGGCAAGATGAAAACACTGCTCTATGAACAGGTGACTTATACGATCAAAACAAACGTTCACAAGGTAAGTACGCACACAAACGTCGCAGCTATGCAACGGAAAGGTAACGAGGGAATAATACAATGGAATGCGGACGTTGTTTACACGAGGGTGAACACAATGAATTTCCTGTGTACAACAACCAATTGTGTAATGAAGGGTGTCAGTTCAAACGACACCCCAAACCGAACTTAATACCGAAAATAAATAATTATTTTTAAATGAGAAATAATATGTGTAATAATATAAGAGAGTATAATTAAGAAATGTTATAAGGAATATTATTTGAAAGGGTTAATTAAGAAATGTATTAGTGATGGTAAGGAATGCTATTGTAGAGAAATATTTAAGAAAGTAATGGTAAAAGATGTTATTGTTGTTGTTAATATGAAGAAATGGTAAGGAATGTTATTATTGATATGTTATAAATATGAAGAAATGATTAAGATGAGCAATAATTGCCATAATTGTTAGAACGGCTGATCAAGCGAACACTTATTGAAGATACAAGGACACAGAAGAAAGCGAGAGTGAAAAGTCATAAGGGCAGAGACTACTTAGGATTAAGGACTTCGAGAAAAATATCGTTGTTTTCCAAGACAGTTCCTCTGTAACCGATCATGCGACACACTACAAGCTAAAAGAGTATTCTGTTACGGAAGTATATTTCAAGAAAGTAGTAGCGATCAGAAAGGTAATGTTAAAGAAATGTAATAAAAGGTAATGAATGTTAATGTATTGTATAAGTAATGTATTAGATAAAGTAATGTCATGTTAAGAAAAGAGCTAAGGAAGATTAGAAGCGAAGGTAAGAATGTATGAATTAAGATAATGTAAAATTAAGGACCGAATGTACACACATAAGTAGGACAGAACACTTTCATCGTATATGATGAGATACAGATGAAAGAAATTGGTAAATTCCATGCAACGTCATTTAGGAAGTTCTACACATGAAAACAGAGGTCATTGAAACCAGTCAAATCAGCTGTTTGTAACGCCACCCTACTACAAGGTCGCGAGCAGCGAGCATACGAAGAGGGGAGGTAAGACATTTGTATACACTCCAATTAAGGGTGAAATGACGAATATTATTCTTTATTATTTGTTACATTTTTTTTTGCAAATAATAATAATAAATAAATTAAAAAAAATTATAATAAATAAATTTATTAAATTTTTTTTGTTACCAAGCAGAGGAATAATGCGACAGTACAAATAAGTGATGTACTGAGCATGAAATATAAAAATTTAAATTTACTTAATAAACTGTAAATAATTAATAATATATTAGAAATAAGCATGTTAGGGATTGCAGGCTTGGCTCAGACAAAAATATGAACAGGTGTTTCGACCTGAATCAACGTGCACACACACACACAAATGTAACTGAAAGTGTGTACACCAGTATTTTGCTAGTGTGTGTGAACGCAGGTCTCTGCAGGCGAGTTTGCCACCCCAAGATGAATAATTGCACAATTACTGTTTTTCCGTAATTATTCATAAACTAGAATTAAGAATTAAAATCCAAAAGCACCATAAAATGTAAATAAATTTACTAAATACTGTGTACGAAAACCACGCGAAAGTGACACACCGTACAAGTGCAATAGTGAAATAACTGTGTACAAATCGAAAGGGTTAAGTTGCAATGTCCAAAATTACAGTGAACACGTGTTGTAAAATTAGTTATAAGATAAGTATAAGAGTATACTTACAGGACTCTGCAATTCGCAGAAATATAAAAAATAGCGAATTTGACAAAGAGTGGGGAACTGACGCCAGAGACAGTTTCTAACATGTCGATTTTGTATCACTGTAGGGTGTCGACCAAGACATGGGTATAAATAGGACACGCAAGCTACAGTGGTTCTCTTTCTTGAATCATCCATGGTGCAGCGGGAGCTTATGCCCGTCAGCACGGCGTATTTATTTTTGTTTCATAAACAGTTTAAATTTGCCAGTTACGTACAAATACGTAACTAAGCTGTAAAGACAATCATTTTAATTAATAACAGCACTACTTAAGAAGATCCATTAATAATACGACGCTGGACAAGAGGAGAGTTCCAGAGAGAGATACGACGCTGGACAAGAGGAGAGTTCCAGAGAGAGAGAGACAGCCGACGCTGGACAAGAGGAGAAGAGAGACAGCCGACGCTGGAGGCGAGACGAGGACGAATACCGATGGAACAAAAATGATCGAGTATGATTGACGACAATAAGGTGATAGACAACTTATTCATATCTTAATCATACAAAGAATTCAAAGACAGTTAAAGACATTAATATTTTATTTAAAAATAAGAGCAATGTTTCTTGTATAGTAGAGTTAAAATCATAGATGTTTTAAAAATACGTTTAACGTAACAAGAGCTCAAATTAATATGATATAAAATGATTACAAAGCATTTAAATAAAAACAATTAGTATTTGAGAAAACAGTACTGAGAAACAATAACTATTAATATTTTGAGTACGTTACAATATAGAAAAAAAGATTTAAAAATTGATTTTGAAACATAGTAATAGACTGAGTAGTCTGAAAATGAGATTTTTCTTTTATATAATAATTATTAGCATAGAATATTTAGTCAGTAAGGATGTATATATCTTAAGCCTTACGGCATAATAACAAATAATAACTAATGTTTTAAAATCGAAGTCAGTGCCATGTGCACACATTTTTTTATAGTATCAAATAAATTTTAATTACCGTTTCAAGTTACATAGAGTTCTTATTGCAGATACACCTGACACCCAATTTAAATGTTAGATTGTTTAAAGAATTTGTCAATCTTGAACGTGAGATCGTTCACGCCTATTTATGTGTATGTAACGTTGCATAAATTTGGTGCTCCAAGATCGTGGGGCTCCACAAATTTAAATTATAATAAATTTGCAAATTGTCACGTGGCAATACATAACATATGTTTATTATTCTTACACTCTAAAATAGTAAAAATTGTAACATCATAAAACATACTAAACAAAATATAACAAACATCTCTACTGGAACAATCTTTTCAAAATCAGTAGTCCTTTATAAAACTTCATAGAAATCACACATCTTAATCAATTACTTTCATACAAATCGACCACTGTAATCATCTCTCAAATCAAAATAATATTATTAAATTAGCTTTTCAGCTAGTCAGCATTATTAAGTTTAAAATTTTAGTTCGTTACTCCCCTGAGTAACCTCCCTGCCACACACACAATGACCCCCCACTGAACTGTGGCGTTCAGCTGCTTCCACAAAGACTGAATTGGTGGAGAAATTTTGGGATCTCCTTGTCCTTGCTTCGGCTTTACATTTTTTAAACCGCCAGATATCAAAATATCTGATTTTACATATTGACAACCTTAAGACGGGTCTATCACCTGTTTTACTGTTCCTACGCGAACAAGGTGATAGCCGCTGTTCCATAGTTCCGACGATTTCCCCTAAGTGACCCCCCGTTAATTTCAAATTTCACCAATTTCAAGGACAACCAACCATGGTCAGTTTTACAATTGCTGCCCACAGCTGGCTGTCGTCCAAAACCACGATTAGTGCTGGTAAGACAGTAATCGCCCGAAAAGGCGGGGAAATCTTCATTCACATGTTTACGCTACTACATCATGTATACACTGTACGGTTAAGAATCATATATAATATAAAATTATATTAAGGTTGTACAGTGTATGTACGCCGATTTCGGCCTCCGATGATGTCAACGTACCTTGACGTTACTCATCAACCCATAACACTATCTACAATGGTACATGCCACCACTGCAAAAGCCTACTTAAATCTAAACTTAATGTCCTTCTACTTTGCAGTCTCTATATGCCATAATTGATTTACACTTCAATTAACACCAAACAACCCCCCAAAATCACCCATTAATCTTGCATAATAACATAATACACATTTACCTTGAACATTGACATTGTTACATTACTAAACAATTCTCCTTTAAATAATTTGTATAGAAAATTATAAACATTATAACTTGAAATTTTTATTAACTCTTTTATATATCATCATTTGATTACTTATCACTTACTACAATTAGAGCCCTCAAAAATTTCAAATTTATTATTAACCTTTATTTTACATCACATTTTAGTTATTATTACCTTTTAACTATGGTTTCTATTTAGTATAACTATCTCAAATTAGTTTCATCATTGAGTTTAAAATCTTTTCAACACATGTAAACATTTTACTCTATTTAACTTGTATTATAAAATTCATACTCACAGTACATCATTCAAAACATATGATTCCTGTTATTGACACAAAATTATAAACAATTCATCACCAAATCATGTACACATCTCCATGTACCTTCTGAAACAATAACGATAATATGATTCCACTACTAAATACATCTTACATTTATTCAATTACTGCTTATTATTACAAAGTTCAAATCTCAAAAATCATTTAAATTCATTAGCAAAATCTCTTTATATAACATTTTAAATTAATTAATTATTTCATCTCAACTTATTTTAATTCCATCAATTATTTAAAACACAACATTACTTTAATTACCTTCTTCCAAAACAATTACAATTCATTGCTTATCACCTCTCATTATTTATTTAGTTTAACAAAATATTATTATTATTATTATTATTATTAAATTAATTTCAGCTACACACACATATTGTTTACCTACAATATATTTTACAACACAAACACAATTAATTTCACTCTAAATTTATTTACAATTTTTTCGTCATTATTTTATTATTTACCATACCTCATTTTATAAAACATTCCAATTTAAAACCATTAATTACATAGTTATATGCTCATGAACATTAATTGTTTTACCCCCCATCATCGTACAAAAACCTGGTCTTACATTTACACAGTTCATTTTTTATTAAACTGATTATGTGAAGCTACTTAATAACAAATTTAATAACATTCCTTGTATGATTATCGGGCGCCATCTCGTTTTATGGTTAATGAGCAAACAACAAAAAACACACAAAATTTATACCTATCATTTCAGGGTTCTTTTCGGCGAACACAGGAGATCAGAACTGGTTGCTTAAATAAAGAAAAACTTTATATTGTTTCCCATTAACATAGTTTTATTGACATTTTACTAACTTTTGTTGTTTAAACACTATCTCCTGAAATTCTTTTTTTCTACTACAAATTCATATTGACAGAAGTTATTAGGCATATAATGGGATTTAAAAAACATACTATGTAAGTTGCAAATATACTTCTATAAAGTTAACCTGACTAATATATATACATTAAGACCTAACCACACAAACCAGCCTTCTTTGTTTAAATTTATATATGCTTGCATACTCACGCACACACACACATCTACCCCAGGATTCTAAGAGCTCTTCTATTAAAAAATCTTTAAATATGAATATTACAATTTATGTGAACATTAATTGTAATATTAAATACATTAAATTTATATCATAATTGAAAATTTTGATTTTATTTTTGTAGACCACTTAGCTGCATTTGAGTCCAAACGACGTAGCATTCTCCACACGCACATTTTCCGTTAATGAGAATTTGTTTTATACCTCCGAAACTGTCATTTGTATTAATAAAACGGTTCTGTTTCTGTTCGGTTCTAAGAGCAAACTGTTAGTTAATTTTTTCCATTTTTTGTCACATTTTATATGTTGCGGGCCCGCACAATTACGTTTCGAAACTTTTGATAGCTACCACTCGCGAGTGGTGATGAGATGAGACTGGGGAGAGAAAACAACGCTATTTTGTGAAGCGGCTGTTATAGGATGTTCAATTGTCTTTGTTTTCCAGTTTGTATCATTGCGCCAGCTGCATGTCACCGTTACATAACTGAATTACTCATCAAGGATAGGCTCTGACGTAACGCTCGCCTGACACTGTTATGTAATTTGTTTACCGTTGTGTTTGTCCTTGAACTGACTTTTGCACAGTTTGTCGATTATTAAAACTGTCCACACAATATTATTAAAAAATTCTGCATCGGATAAAGTCAACAGCAGTGTAGCCACGTTTGCGATCGCTCCAAACAAGAAATTTACCTAAGTTTATAATTTCTGTCCCTATCACTCAACATGTTATTTATTATCATAAAAAAAATTATAAATTGTGTTATTGCCCCAAAATAGGCCCCAAAATGCCCCGCTACAATTATATCATTTTTATTAATATAAAGATTATCCAAATGTTTATATTCTTCCACAATACCAACAGGATTATTCCATGTTATTAAATCATATAGTCTATTATCACGAAGTATAGTCCAGTCACCTTTCGTATGATCTGTCATAATTATGTCAATTACAGTTTCATTATTATTATTGTCTACTGCTGTATCAGTTTCGTCATAAAGTAAGTAATCAATATTATCACTTTTATCATTTGCTGTACCAACTACTTCGCAAGGTAAGTACTTATTATCACTAACTCTTTCAATATATAACCTCTTTCTCAATTCGTCATAACCTCTACTAGTCTTAAATAACTCTATTTTCTTATCAACATACCTTTCACCATAACACCAATTCACACTTTTTCTGTCATTCCGTACAGAGGGTATTAAATCATAAAAACGCCTACTAAAAATTAAAAAACTACTTAAAATCACATTGTTTTCCTGTAAGGGACTCTTGCCCTTCAAAAACATTTGTAACCAGCTTGGTTTACCATAAAACTGGGGAAAATCTACCCTCTGCCCTATATTCACAAAATCATTCTCTTCGTATTCTCTCTCTAACTTACAAATACTGATCTCTACTCTCTCACTCTCTCTCACTGTTTCTATATTATTATGATCGCTAATTATTTTCATGGTACTATTTTTATATATCTCGTTTTCAACTATCTTACTACTATACGTTGTTAATTTATTTTCATAACTAACACCTACCTTGTTGATGATCCCTTCGTAATTATTTGTTATTTTACTATTACCCTGGTCGTCTGTTATTTCGTCACATTCACCCGTAACTGTGTCATTTTCTACCTCCTCCTTCAGCGTTCTACTTTCGTTTATTTCGTCTTGTATTTTATTTATACTTATAATTATCCCACCTTATATTCCCGCAATAATCTTATTCTGTTCTTCTAACTTAATGTCTATTTCTCTTAATTTTTTGTCTTGTTTGGTTATTTCCGTTTTCAGTTCTATGTTACTAGCATTTGTTTCTGACTTAATTTCAATCTTAAATTCATTCAAACTCGTTTTTCAATTATCATTTTCTGATTTCATTTCAGTTTTAAATTCATTTAAACTAGTGTGTTTAAATTATTATTTTCTGTTTTCATTTTCTTGTCTTGTTTGTCAAGTTTATCATTTATTTCCAGATTGCTCACGCTCTCACTTGTACCGTTTAATTCCCCATATTATTTTATTATTATTTTTGTCAAAACTAGAGCTCTTTTACATGAAATTATTTATGTAATGAAATTAGGTGTTGTTACTTCACCATCGGCGTCCTCCTCGCCACGTGTTGCACTGATTATATGTCCGAAATGTTTGTCGATTCACCACATTTTAGATTTTGATTGATGCACTGCACTTACTTCATTCTGATATACCGTTTCACTACTTTTGTCATTTTTCTATTAACGATTAAAATTTTACTTGTGGTCCTCGTTGGATTGCCCCGCCGGGCTCAGAGTTGTTAGGTGACTGGGCAGAGCGTTAACAAACGCCCCACTACAATGGTTGCTCAAGAAGGAAACACACTGCCTGCATGCTACAAATTGTTCGTCAACACTTATGCCGCATGGATTTTTACGGTGCCACACGTGTTAACGATATTCCATTGCCATGAGGCACTAGACTCAGGTGGGAGTCATCACGGACTTCCGTCATCATCCAAACACATGGTGAAAGAAATTTTATAATTTAGAGATCTTGTTGGCGTCCCTTCTGCGCGAGTGCTCATGTTGCGCGTATGAGTGCGTAACACCAAGCTTGATTTCCCAGAACCATATTGCGTTGTTACCACACCCGCTCACAAGTTATGTCACTGCGTTTGTTATTTGAATAAAACCTTTTACGTGGGACCTACCAAGCTGATACAAATAAATCCATATGAATTAATAAAATATAAAGACCCCCCCTATGCCCCATTACAGTGCACATGATAGGTGGTACAGTAATTATGAGTTAGTGTCCCCTGCATATATTGAGAGAGAGAGTATGATATGGTGTTATGGTGAGAGATATTTAGAGAGAGAGTTGTGTGTAGATAGCGAGAGAGATTTTTAAAGTAAATAGAAATTATAGAGAATTTGTGGAAAGGTTAGGTGTAGTGTGATATATAATTATATTGAAATTTTACCTTGCATTGATATAGGAGCAGTATTGATGTTGTTAAAGATGATAATATAACTTACCTGATCATTACAAATTATACCAAGGGCGACAGGACTATACTATATGATGACACGGTGTATGATATAATGATATGGAATAACCCTATTCATTACGATAGTTTTGTGGAAAAACATAAAAAATTAAATGCGTATTATATTGATAGTACTAGTATTTGGTATTCAATAATAAACAATGTATGTAGACCTAAGATAAGATTATTAATTGATGGTGGTGGATAAATTGTTTTATTGTGTAATGAACATTTAATTATGTGGACAGTGTAATTTTGGAATGGATTGTTTTGGGAACTGATTAATGGTCAATGATAAAATAATAAGTTGGATTGTACATTTTATGTGTCAATGTTAAATGTATTTGTATATTAAAATATGTTGTATATTATATGTATTTTTGTGTAAACCGTGTGTGTAATAGGAATGATTAGTAAATGATGAAACATAGATATGGTAATAAGAGTGTGTGGTTAGGAGGTTACTACAGGGGTAGCAACGGTAACAAATATTAAGTATTAAATATATGATGTCGATAATGGTGTTGAATAAAAATAGTTCTGATTCTGTTGTAAAGAAATATTGAAATCAGGAAAACTGATCAATAAATTTTAAATATTTGAAGCGTTTGCCATAATAAAGTTGTGTTTTGAATTCCATGTATTAGAGATATAGATAAGTTGTTGTTGCTTTTGAAAACTTAAGAAATTGTTTTACGTGTTATGATCTTAGTATAAGAATATATTTTTCTTGTGGTGAAAAGAGTAAAGTAGTGTTGACTGGAGTCCAGTTTTCGTAAAGGTAGGAATGTGAAAGGAGAAGGACATTCTGTCTTAAATCTTGTTTGTTTGTTATTTGAAACTTTAGTGGTAAGAAAACCAATGCCTCTTAACATAAACCAATGTAGCTAAGAGGAGACATATCAGTTATGGATATGGGATTATACAAGGCAACTATTTTAATTTTTTGTACTCAATGTTTCAGAGTTTAGTGATGCTGTGACGGCAGTCCTGAGCTGGCCTGCGTGTCAGAGCAGGAACGTTGAATGCCTAAATGGCCTTGCGGTGTTGGGATCTCACATGAGAAGTCCAGTAAGGTCATGCAGGTACTGTCATCATCATTGGACCAAGGGTAAGTTATTGTATATTTTTTTATATAAACACTTCAGGGGGTTGTGGCGACCTATCCAGGCTGATCCTTTTAGAAAGAGTGAATGAGTCAATGAGAGTTTTTATGTTTCGACATAAAACCTCTCATTGACGGGGTTTTGTGACGGTACATAAGTCCGCCTAAGGATTTATCGGTACAGGAAAACAATTTTATTGTGTTTTCATATATTTAAAGATGGTTAGGTTAACTTTCCCCAATGTATTACACACGACGCAGTTTGTCAGTACAACTTGATTCCAAGGTCATTGGCGCACGTGATTTTTGGCACATATTTGGACAAAGCAAGTTGTGAACTATGTTGAAACGTCATAACAAAGAAGGAAATCGTAACTACTGTGACGCAAAAACGATGTCGTCATCGGCTTTAAACAATAGAGTGATGACGGAATAACCCTTCCACATGGGTACATTGTACCAGTTGTTTGTTCTCAGTCTGCAACATACACTCAGGGCGTTAGTACGAAAAAATATTCGCAGGCAGATTATTGCCAGCAAAAGTGTTTTAGTAGTTACAAAAATGTAATCAAAATGTAACAGTCAGTGAAAATTCAAAATCAGTCAGTAACTAACAGTTCAAAATGTAAATTAGTATCAGTGATAAAGTAGAAAAGAAACAAGGAACGTTCGGCCAGACATCTGCCAGACAATGTGGAACACCTGATGAGAACTTCCATCCTACACCCTCAGGGAAGTCAAAATTCAGATTAATACACTTTAATATTCTTTTGAGCTCAAAATTAGTATGAATTAAAAATGTACCTTTGATAATGTGTGTGTGAGAGCATGGAAGCGTGTATGTGCCGGCATCTACAATATAGATTGAAGCATTGGTTTATGTAATTTGAAACGGAGTAAATCAACTCAAGAAGAACTGCAGTTTATTAACATGTTCTTGTAAATAATCAAATACCAGAAATAACTAATTGAAATTAATGAATAATTAGTATGGGCGGAAGTATATAGCCGCCATTTTGTCTTTGGATGTACAAGACGCCATTTTGATTTTTGTAAATGTAAATAATGCAAATAAGAATTATTAAACAAAAGTTTTATGTCACCACAATCTTTGTTAGTGTCATTATTTCGAGATCCCACACTGTCTCTGGTCTCGCTTAATATCGAACTTTGGACCCTAGGGAGAATTAATGGTGGTTATAATGCCACGTGCTCAAACCGGATATGCAGTGAATCATACGGTAAGTACCTACGTATACCATATTATTATAAACAAAAAAAGTGTGTAAAAGGAGGTAAGTTTACAATGGCTGCCCGAACTAGCGACTTTATATAAAAATTTTTTTATATAAATAAGCCAGAATACAGAGACATAGTGGGTGTCGAAATGGTATATAGCATAACACGTAAATAATGTGTATTACGATTGTTAGGTTGTGTTGTTGTTAGGTTAAATATACACAAAGCAACAGTTTAAAAGAAACAGAATTTTCTTTTTCCTATTCAAAATGGCAGACAACAATGAAAGTGTCAGTTTGAATGACACAGAAACAGAGTCGATGATTATGAATAATGTAGAAATACAATCTACTCCAACGACAACTAGAATAAAAGAGTTATCGGTGGATGATATGTTCAACTTAATAAAAACAATGTCTGAAAGTATAAATAATAATTTTGATAAGAAATTTAATACATTTGATGAGAAATTTAATAAACTTGATGTAAAGTTTGATGAATTGAAAGAACAGAACAATGAACAGAAAAGTGAGATTAGAGAAATCAAAAATAATTTTAACGATAAATTTCATGAGCAAAATGTAAGGTTTTATAATTTTGATGAAAAATTTAACCAATTTGATGAGAAGTTCAATGAAATGAAAAATGAAATCAAGAAACGAAATGAGAAGTTTGATAAACAAAAGAATAAAGTAGACGAAAATTACGAGAGTAAAATGGGGGTAGAAAATAGTAGAGAATCAAATAAGTTAAAGGAAAATAAAGACAACAAGGTAAATAGTGGTGAGAATTATGATAATAGAATTAAAATATGGTGTTAGAAAATAACTGTGTGAGTATTGAGAGTGGTGATAAAAGTATAATGGGAGTAGAATTTGATAATTAAGTGATAAAAAGTGTTGATGAATTAGAGAGAAAGTATAGAAAGAATATACAGGTAGAGGGGTTGCGGGGGGTAAAATTTTCCCGTAATGTTGTAGTCGGGGGTGAAGAAAAGGCTTCACGCGCGTATTTGGAAGACAAAAGGTCTGCAGATAGCCGTCCCTGGATTTTTTGTGCACCTGATAGGTGGTGCAGTAATTATGAGTTAGTGTCCCCTGCATATATTGAGAGAGAGAGAGAGAGAGAGAGAGAGAGAGAGAGAGAGAGAGAGAGAGAGAGAGAGAGAGAGAGAGAGAGAGAGAGAGAGAGAATGATATGGTGTTATGGTAAGAGATATTTAGAGAGAGAGTTGTGTGTAGATAGCGAGATAGATATTTTTAAAGTAAATAGAATTATAGAGAATTTGTGGAAAGGTTAGGTGTAGAGATGATGTATAATTATATTGAAATTTTACCTTGCATTGATATAGGAGCAGTAGATGATGTTGTTAAAGATGATAATATAACTTACCTGATTATGATAAATTATACCAAGGGCGACAGGACTATACTATATGATGACACAGTGTATGATATAATGATATGGAGTAACCCTATTCATTACGATAGTTTTGTGGAAAAACATACAAAATTAAATGCGTATTATATTGATAGTACTAGTATTTGGTATTCAATAATAAACAATGTATGTAGACCTAAGATAAGATTATTAATTGATGATGGTGGATAAATTGTTTTATTGTGTAATGAACATTTAATTATGTGGACAGTGTAATTTTGGAATGGATTGTTTTGGGAACTGATTAATGGTCAATGATAAAATAATAAGTTGGATTGTACATTTTTATGTGTCAATGAACACTTACCTGGCTGAGCGATTCTGGGTCTGTCAATCCGTCACGTCTGGCCATTTTTCACACTTTTTGACAAAGTACATAATCAACAATATACTTATAAGTAATTCAAGCTTTATTTTTTTTTGTTAATTCAAGTATTATCTAAAACACTATATAAAAGTGAAACTTATATTTTAAATAAAATTTTTTCTATATCATTATAAAGTTGCCATGTTTTTGCGAATAAAAAAAGTTGAAATATTATTACAATTAGGCTATAACACAACATATTGTTACAAAACTACTGAAACTTGTCTTCTGAATATTCACTAATATTGTTTATACACTATATACACAACTTTGTTTACATTGACTAAACATTTTTTGGTATGGTATGTTTCGAAGCACTTATCAACACAGAGGCCAACATCACATTTCCCACATTGATAAAGAGTGTCTTTTCTTCCAGCTTTCCCTGTAGTTGGGTCATTTAGTTGTTGTGAGCAGACAACACATTTTCTTTGTTTTCTTGCTTCATAAAGTGAATGAAGAGGTTAGAAAGAGTAAACAAACACCTACCTGATGTTTCGTTACAATCGGGAATAAATTCCAGACTGTCATTTTCTGAGAACACCTCTACACTACTTTCAGAACAAATACTATCACTATCAACATTTAGTAACTCCACAATCTCATTTTCACTCAGATTTTTCTTGTTTACAGACACCATTCTAACAATAACACACATTTGACTAAAAAAATCATACACGAATAGAAATGTATATACTCCTGCGATCTAGGTGCAGAACTGTGGTACAACACAAAGCATACATGAATAGAAATGTATAAAAATTATACTCCTGCGATCTAGGTGCAAAACTGTGAACTACTAATGTCAGTTCTGTATAGTTACATGATTACACATCGTCGAAAAGCATAAATCAACGGCTTTCGCCATGTAAAACAATCCTATATGCGAAGACGTACATGTACGTCTCTCGACAAAACTCGGAAGTTACGTAAGCCGTACATATACGTCTTTCGCCAGCAAAGTGTTAAATGTATTTGTATATTACAATATGTTGTATATTATATGTATTTTTGTGTAAACCGTGTATGTAATAGGAATGATTAGTAAATGATGAAACATAGATATGGTAATAGAGTGTGTGGCTAGAAGGTTGCTACAGGGGTAGCAACGGTAACAAATATTAAGTATTAAATATATGATGTCGATAATGGTGTTGAATAAAAATAGTTCTGATTCTGTTGTAAAGAAATACTGAAATCAGGAAAACTGATCAATAAATTTTAAATATTTGAAGTGTTTGCCATAATAAAGTTGTGTTTTGAATTCCATGTATTAGAGATATAGATACGTTGTTGTTGCTTTTAAAAACTTAAGAAATTGTTTTACGTGTTATGATCTTAGTATAAGAATATATTTTTCTTGTGGTGAAAAGAGTAAAGTAGTGTTGACTGGAGTCCAGTTTTGGTAAAGGTAGGAATGTAAAAGGAGAAGGACATTCTGTCTTAAATCTTGTTTGTTTGTTATTTGAAACTTTAGGGGTAAGAAAACCAATGCCTCTTAACATAAACCAATGTAGCTAAGGGGAGACATATCAGTTATGGATATGGGATTATACAAGGCCACTATTTTAATTTTTTGTACTCAATGTTTCAGAGTTTAGTGATGCTGTGACGGCGGTCCTGAGCTGGCCTGCATGTCAGAGCAGGAACGTTGAATGCCTACATGGCCTTGCGGTGTTGGGATCTCACATGAGAAGTCCAGTAAGGTCATGCAGGTACTGTCATCATCATTGGACCAAGGGTAAGTTATTGTATATTTTTTTATATAAACACTACAGGGGGTTGTGGCGACCTATCCAGGCTGATCCCTTTAGAAAATGTGAATGAGTCAATGAGAGTTTTTATGTTTCGGCATAAAACCTCTCATTGAGGGGGTTTTGTGACGGTACATAAGTCTGCCTAAGGATTTATCGGTACAGGAAAACAATTTTATTGTGTTTTCATATATTTAAAAATGGTTAGGTTAACTTTCCCCAATGTATTACACACGACACAGTTTGTGAGTACAACTCGATTCCAAGGTCATTGGCGCACGTGATTTTCGGCACATATTTGGACAAAGCAAGTTGTGAACTATGTTGAAACGTCATAACAAAGAAGGAAATCGTAACGACTGTGACGCAAAAACGATGTCGTCATCGGCTTTAAACAATAGAGTGATGACGGAATAACCCTTCCACATGGGTACATTGTACCAGTTGTTTGTTCTCAGTCTGCAACATACACTCAGGGCGTTAGTACGCAAAAATATTCGCCGGCAGATTATTGCCAGCAAAAGTGTTTTTGGAGTTATAAAAATGTAACAGTTAGTGAAAATTCAAAATCAGTCAGTAACTAACACTTCAAAATGTAAATTAGCGTCAGTGATAAAAGAGAAAAGAAACAAGGAACGTTCGGCCGGACATCTGCCAGACAATGTGGAACGCCTGACAAGAACTTCCATCCTACACCCTCAGGGAAGTCAAAATTCAGATTAATACACTTTACTATTCTTTTGAGCTCAAAATTAGTATGAATTAAAAATGTACCTTTGTTAATGTCTGTGTGAGAGCATGGAAGCGTGTATGTGCCAGCATCTACAATATAGATTGAAGCATTGGTTTATGTAATTTGAAACGGAGTAAATCAACTCAAGAAGAACTGCAGTTTATTAACATGTTCTTGTAAATAATCAAATACCAGAAATAACTAATTGAAATTAATGAATAATTAGTATGGGCGGAAGTATATAGCCGCCATTTTGTCTTTGGATGTACGAGACGCCATTTTGATTTTTGTAAATGTGAATAATGCAAATTCAGAATTATTAAACAAAAGTTTTATGTCACCACAATCGTTGTTAGTGTCATTATTTCGAGATCCCACACTGTCTCTGGTCTCGCTTAGTATCGAACTTTGGACCCTAGGGAGAATTAATGGTAGTTATAACGCCACGTGCTCAAACCGGATGTGCAGTGAATCATACGGTAAGTACCTACGTATACCATATTATTATAAACAAATAAATTGTGCAAAAGGAGGTAAGTTTACAGTCTCCATGGCCTAGTTTACAATTATTAATTGACAAATAAAATAATTAGTATTAATATAATAACCTGATTGTTTATACATAACAATACTGGAACTAAAATAATCAACATGTTAGTTGCAAATAACCTGATAAGAACAGAATCATCCGGCATGTTATGTTTTAAGCATGGTCTACATGGTTAAACCTTGTATTTTACAATTAGCCACAATCATTAGTTAACTGGCATACTATTCAGCCATCCCACTAATCTTAACCAGTACTAATCAGTAGTAATACTAATACTAATTAGTAGTACTAATCAGTTCAGTAGTAATCTAATCAGTGATTAGATTACTGTTCATGGGTTTTTGGTTCCTAATGCATCAACTTCTGATTCTGCTCATAGGCTCCAACTATTTCTAACAACATGGTTCATGAATGTTACCTATAACCTTTGGCATGAAACACAAACATAACTAGTCACGCCAAAACCTTTGTAAACATCTTAACACGATCTAAAACCCCCATCACAACTCACTATTAACGTGGTCCATGGGTTTTCTTTATATAAAAGTATTTAACCCACACTTCTGCCATTACCCCCTCACGGACACTTTTTGTGTTTGGGAATATCACTGGTGCTTCACTGACACTTTATTAGTTGGGTGTTTGTTTGTTAGCACTATCTAATATCAGGGATCACTAGCTTTAACAGTCTGTTTCTGTTTGCTTAGTAACTACCTTTATCCCACACTCTTTCACATCAACATAATTACAAAAGGTTTGTATGTTATTTTATATTTATTTTACATTTTGATCGGTTTATTAACTACCTGCATTATATTTTTACTTGTATTATTTATATGAGACAGTCCTTCTTTTCTATAACTAAAGTTTTTTGTTTTTATTGGTCTATGTTGATAGCCTAGGCGACTCTGCCTACTATCATTCCTACTGAATTGAGAGTTCTAGCTTTAGGACAGGGTTACTATTATCTAGCATTACAGTATATATATTGCTACGACAGCACAGAACAATCTACGCATTTATCGAATGTGCCAGAAAGATCTTGACGTAAGCGTGTGGTGTACATGCTACTAGACGCATTTTGCGAGAATCGTCTCGACTGTGCCGGGCTTCGCTCGGTCGCTCGGACTGTGTCAAGGCCGTAGTAATTACATAATTCACGACAGATAAGACGCAGTTTGGAAGCTTCTGATGTGTGAGCGTGACTATAAATACATCGCGTAGCGGCCTTAGTTTTCAGTTCCATGCGAGATTTTGGATAGTGCGGTTCGAGAGTATTAGTGCGATATATTTACAGAGCGGTTCGGGTTATTACTGTGTACGTTATAACGAATAAAAAGAGATTGTGGGGTGTAACCTATTTCTAATATAGTCTCCTTTCAACCCCACTGTCGGAGTCGTCAATTTATAACAAAAGAAAATGTGTGTTGTAATTGTGCTGTAAAATGTCGGGCGTTACCTCCGCGCACTTTTGTTACTTACTGTTGACTGGATCCTCTGCGGTGATGTAGTCCTGTAACACAACTTAATACTATGTTTTTTGTGGGCGCCACTTGGAATCGTTTGTTCCAAGAAATAAATGTGATTATTAAAGAAATTAAAAATTTTTAGATCTTACTTCTATGAAAAATATAAACAAGTCAGTTTAGCTTGAAAAAATCAGGTAAGTTTAATGATTCTTCAAAAACAAACAAATCGTCTGAAGGACTAACATTCATATAAAATTTATAAAATTGCAGAGAAAAAAATTCACAAGTTATTATTATTATTATTATTATTATTGACAATTTTATTTATATCCAATCAAGTATCGGCTAGTGTTTTTAATTTTTTACTCAGTTGAAAAGCACAAGTTTAATATGTGAAAAAATCTTTACTCTCAGGACATGACTCCTTTGAACTACCAATACATATCAATAAGACGCTTTACAAGAAAAATTAAGTGATTTGAAGGTGTGTGTGGCATGTGTAGTACAACTGTGTGATAAATGTAACCAGGTAAAAAAATGACTTTAATTTTGGTAACTCACGTTCCAATGAATAATTAATCTCGCACAGGACATTCCTCTCAGGTAGTTTTTTAATCTCGCCTCTTCATATGTGCACTGAATCTATTTTAAGTCAAAATTGCGATCATTTACTATTTCCGCACTTTTTGTAAAAACGTTTGGCAGTAGATTATCGTTCAAACGCCGCCGCTACAAATCATCTGTTTCGCGTTGATTCAGAAATTGGCCGCCGCAGCGCTGATTCCCATGCAGTGTCGAGAGAAAGGCTTGGTGTTTTGTTTGTTTACGTTAAGGGGATTATTGTCAAGTTAGTCAGTCTATGTGAACACAGCAGAATTCGTTCTCTATTTAAAGTTTTGGTCCCTCCCGGGCCGTTGACGTTCTGGCTGCGTGATTTCTATTAAAATTTGCAGTGTCGCTGCTCTATTTCAGCAACACATTGGCGTAGATTCTCGTTGAGGTTAAGTCAGTCTGTACGGGAAAAAACCTTTCTTCGTGTCTTGTCGATTTCTCGCCTCTCGGTTTCGCCTTAGCTGCGTTGATCAGTGTCGTGGGTGATGCATCAGTTCTGGAGTTCAAGTTTCAAGTGTCTTTGGGTCGAATTTGGTCTCTCTTTTATACTAATTCAGGCTGATTGTTTTTATCGACTTCCGGTATATTTGTGTAAAAATTCTTTCTAGATTGTTCGAGAATAAACGAAATGGAACATTATGGAACAATTTTCACTTCCGTCGAAGCTTTTAGAACGAATTTCTTATTCTTCATACTAAGGATATTTCAAAAATTACTCTGGTATTTATCAAACAGTTTTACATTAGTACTCACAATTTGTATGCCATTATTACATTTAGATTCTCTGTTTTCAACTGAATCTAGTGATACTAATTATGATTGGTTTTTAGTTAAATTAAGTCTAATAAGTAACACAATATACAACTCTCACCTTGGTTGTTGTCATTAAAATTCAATCTTTTTAGAACAAAAATTGTTGTGGAATTATTATGTTCCTTCCACAATCTGAACATATAATATTACTACCTTCCTACAACAAAACAAACAAATTTTAACATAGGTAATACATAAATAATTACAATTTTACATGGCCCCTGTCTATGGCCTAGGTTTTTTGTTAATGTTATAACACAATAATTAGTCTCTTTCTTTAACATATGTAGTATTTCACTAGTGTACACTCAGAGTTTATTGTATTGTCTGTCTTTTGTGATACCTGGTTACTCTTTACATACATTATTTTTATTACAGGATGACATAGCATCATTGACTGGTCTTGAGATGTCCTTTTTTTATGGTGTGACAAATCTCACTCTCATAAGTTAAATTCTTTTATAATTGACTTTATTTTCAACTGAGTTTGTTCGTTCTTTAAGGTATACTGAAGTATTGTACCATTCTATTTTATTTTTGTTATCATTTTGTAAATATTTAGCCAGATATGATTATTTTTGTACTGGTTGATTGGCTCCAGCCATACATGGTATAGGTAAATATTTTGCTAACTTGACTATTACAATGTTAAAGTTAGTCAAATATATTAGTATAGTTGCTTTATATCATATTTCAACTTTCTAATGCAATTTGGTTGCATTTTGGCAACATTAAATCCATAAATTATACAATATTATATGCCTACCACATGTTTATAGTCAATACTGTTTTTGGCTATTTTGACTGACTTTTACTCATTTGACAGCTTTCTTTATTTAAGATAAATTGTTCACTTTTGTCTGCTTGACAATTACATATAGTTTTTACTTCAATCTGATAATAATTAATTGTTTCATGAGATCTGGGTGTTTGGTCTCTAATCCAACACATTAATATTTTTTGTCATAACAAATATATAATTTTTATTTTAACTTAGATTCTTTCTAATAATGTATTTAAGTCATTTAATACATTTATTTTATTTACATTACATAATATAATAATGGATCATGCCCATCATTCACAAAAAATAGTTCTTAATACTCTATTCAGAGTTATAAAACTTAATAATTAATGACTTCATTTTGGTTGATTCTGACATTATTCGTCTCTCTTATAGTATCTTATGGTTTTTTCACTGTTATTCACTTTAATAATATATATGGGGTTTGTGTCTTAGTCACAGTCTGGTCGTTTTTCATGTTAGTAGTAATAATTATTAGACAAAATTACACAATTTTTTAGGACTACTTGGGTTCGATACTGTTCACCTCACTTTCCTCTTATGATAATTGCTATGTAAATGGTTTCCTTTATGGAACGTTCTGTGACGTTACATATGCCTCACCGTTAAAGTTGATAATTTTTGAAAAACATATCTTTGGTTTTGATGAAATTATCATCTCTATATTAACCCTTTATTAGCTTCTTTATATTTCATTCTTTTATCTTATAATTAAATTCCTGTACTACTCCTTTAATATATTAATCCAACTCAATATTCCTAGTTCGTTCTTTGTCGTATCACCTATACCTTTCCTTTTTACCTTGATGTTATTTAATTAATCTTTGATATAATTCCCTATCAATTCCCTAACTTTCATAGAGGGTTGGGAGTCAGAGTGGCTCGCTATGGCATACATTCTCTGCCCTTCCTATCTGTAACTACTGAAATCAGAGGCAACACATCCCTGTCCAGAAAATAATAATTGCACCTTTGCAACAAATAATAATAATAATAAAAAAAAATACAATATTCAAAGATCATAGGCTCCTACACATAAATTCCCTTTCTTAAACTCTTCTGATTATTTCACAATTATATTAATATATCGTTCTCCGCAGGTTAAATTATCGTTTAAAATCATTCAATGTTAATAGCTATATTCATATTCATCATTACCTCCTTATGTAACACACTGTTCTTCCCCTTTTTTTTTTCATTTATCATTTCCATTTAGTATCAAATATATGACAGTATTTCTCCTTCTTTTCTCCTTTACTAAGTGTCCATCTCGTAATATTTATTAATAATAATCTCTCTCCTTCTCTAAGTACGGGTAAGCTGGTAAATATACGTTGACATGGCTATTGGAAATAAATCTTGCCTATAGTGGAATGTGTCCATCTCGTAATATTTATTAATAATAATCATATAATACAATAATACTAGGGGAATACCCGTGCTTCGCTACGGAGTTTCACGTTGTACGTAATGAAAATGTTAGTTTAATTAATAAAGTTCAATTAAAGTAGGTTTCTTAAAAATAAATAGCTGTTGCCCACGACTTCGTTCGCGTGGTCTTCAGTTTAATGCGATAATATATTTATAACAGAATCTATTCTATTGGGTTGCCATAGTAACTAAATCTAATAGTTTGGGGGACCCCCCAGAGGATCGTATCGAAAAAACACCTGTCCTATGTTGGTTCTCCCGTTGCGTAAAATATGTGTGCCAAGTTTGGTTGAAATCGGTCTAATAGTTTAGGAAGAGATGTGCAAGACCCCAAAGGACCCCCTAAAGGATTGTATCGAAAAAAACACTTGTCCTATGTTGGTTCAGCGGTTTAGGAGGAGATGTGGAAGACCCCAAAGGACCCCATCGAAAAAACACCTATCCTATGTTGGTTCTCCCGTTGCGTAAAATATTTGTGCCAAGTTTGGTTGAAATCGGTCCAGTGGTTTAGGAGAAGATGTGGAAGACCCCAAAGGACCCCATCGAAAAAACACCTATCCTATGTTGGTTCTCCCTTTGCGTAAAATATTTGTGCCAAGTTTGGTTGAAATCGGTCCAGTGGTTTAGGAGAAGATGTGGAAGACCCCAAAGAACCCCCAAAAGGACCCCATCAAAAAAACACCTATCCTATGTTGGTTCTCCCTTTGCGTAAAATATTTGTGCCAAGTTTGGTTGAAATCGGTACAGTGGTTTAGGAGAAGATGTGGAAGACCCCAAAGAACCCCCAAAAGGACCCCATTGAAAAAACACCTATCCTATGTTGGTTCTCCCTTTGCGTAAAATATTTGTGCCAAGTTTGGTTGAAATCGGTACAGTGGTTTAGGAGAAGATGTGGAAGACCCCAAAGAACCCCCAAAAGGACCCCATCGAAAAAACACCTATCCTATGTTGGTTCTCCCTTTGCGTAAAATATTTGTGCCAAGTTTGGTTGAAATCGGTACAGTGGTTTAGGAGGAGATGTGGAAGACCCCAAAGAACCCCCCAAAGGACCCCATCGAAAAAACACCACTAATTCAGAAACCTTCGCGGGCGTGCGCACAACAACTCACCGAAGTTTCATTGCAATCCGATGAATGGTATAGGAACGCATACGGGACAAACAAAGAAACATTCATTTTTATATATAATTTCCTGGAACCCGATCGCAGCGCCACCTACCGGGTCCAATTGTGAATCTAAACCATCCAG
The DNA here is from genome assembly GCA_034769895.1 of Magicicada septendecula. Taxonomy (NCBI): domain Eukaryota; kingdom Metazoa; phylum Arthropoda; class Insecta; order Hemiptera; family Cicadidae; genus Magicicada; species Magicicada septendecula. The sequence continues at coordinate 60,058,116 of CM068371.1, read as the reverse complement.
GGACCACCTCAAACACACACACAAAATTTCATCAAAATCGGTCCAGCCGTCTAGGAGGAGTTCAGTGACATACACACGCACACACGAAATATATATATAAAGATTTATATTTATTTAATAATCTCTACCTCCTTTCTAATTCTGGGTAAGTTGAAAGATTCACGTTAACATGTTTAGTCAAGGTACCTTCTCAATGATGCTGTATTTGACTTGGGTTTTTGGTCATGGTACTTGCTCACTGATTGAGTATTTGACTTGTGATTTTTAATCATGGTACTTTTTCAATGATGTTTGGTTATACGTACCTTTTACTTTGTTACTAAGCGTGTCAGTTACCTCGTAGGTATTGTTTTTATGTTTGATAATATTTGGGTTTATATTTGTCAGTTTGGGTTAATTACTTTGATTATTTCAACTCCTTTTGGTTGTTTGATCCTTATATTATGTCATTATTTATCATTCCCATTCCTTTTTTAATTCCTTCTCTTCTCAATATCCGACTTTCGATGTTTAGCTTCTCTACTCCTTCAAATGCCTGGTCTATGACATTTATTCTGGATGATTAATCCATGGCCTTACCATCTCACCACATGTTTGGGCCATATCTTTTCTGCATAGCGGAATTCCTCCTCTATATCACTTTCATTTCTAGGGTTATTATTTGGTTCTCGGCTAGTTTCTGCCAATACATGGTTTACCTGAACTGTTCGGGGTCTTTCGTCATTACTTGCCTGATTATGCTGTAATGAAAAACCCGGATTTTCGTGGACTGTTACCCAATTCTCATTATTATTTTGGTTAGCGTTTGGTTCCTGTTGGTTGTTACTTTCGTTTCGGGGTGGTTCGTTACTCCTACCCTCTAAAAACTGATGACGGTTATTCGCCATATCACCCTGGTTACCTCGCGTCTGTTGTGTCATATACCCGTAACTTGGTAAATTGGGTGGATATGGTCGTCGATTATCGGCCATCATATAATTTACCTGGGGCCTATATTCGTGATTTCTCCTATCGCCTCCTCCTTGGTCTCCCCCGTTACGATAACTATTGTGTTGACCATAATTATTTCCCCTATAGTTATTTCCGCGATAACTGTTTCCCTGATGGTAGTTTCTACCGTAATTATTTCCGGTGTAATTACCTCTGTTTGGTCCCGGATAGTTGCGGTTATTTGGACCCTGAGTGTTATCACTTCGGCTATTTGGTGGGGTATTATTATTCTGACTATTTGTGTTCAGGTTGTTACCGTTTCCACCTCCATTCCGGTTTGGTCCGTTATTGTTGTTATTGTATTCTACCTTACGATTGGGGGGTTGGTAATCCTGGAACCTCCCAGTGGATTCACAATTTTCCAATAATTTGGCCAGATCGGCTATTTTACTGAGCTGTTGGTATAATTGGGCATCTTTGATACCATAACTGTAATGTCCAGCTAATTGCCTTACCAAACATTCTTCTGGGATCGGCGGTATCAACTTCCGTGCTAAACATACCTTTCCTAGGAAATAAGACGTCGGGGACTGTCCATTGGACGCGTCGTATTTGCCATAGAAAATGTCCATTCTTACCCTGTTTTGTGCAGTCTCCGACCAATACTTCTCCTTGAACTGGCGTTTAAACTCGGCTAAATTCGTGATTTCGGGTCGTACCGCTATCCACCAGTTATCCCTAGTGTTTTTAAACGTCTCGTCAAGCATCTCTCTTATCCTGTCCCACCTTGTTTCTCTATTTCTCCCAATAAACTCCTCCATTCTTTCTAAAAATTCCATTGGGTTTCGTCGATAGTTTTGGAAGTTGATTACTTCCCTGTTTTCACCATGACACGTATGAGTATTTACTATAGGTGTGTCTCTCAGCGCCTCTAAGCTTTCCTGCAGGTTCTTCTTTCTCTGGTCTATTTCCAGTATACTATTTTTGTTAGTTTTTATTTGTTCGTCCAGCCTGTTAGCGATGTCATATGTTTTCTGCATCCTCTCGCTAACGTCTTTCTGGACTTCTCCCACCTCCTGCATGATGGCGTCTTGGTTCTGCCTTACCATGTTTTCGAGATTTCTAACATCTTGTTTGGTCTCTACTGTTTGTTCCTCTAGATTTTCGAAACATGTATTGTTTCCCTCTTGTAACCTTTCCAACTGTTTCTCCATGTTTTCGACCTTCCTGTCACTATCGATTTTATTATCATTGATCGTTTTGTTTACTGTTTCGTACTTTATGCTAATTTCTTTTTTCAGGGACTCTATACTTTTTTTATTCTCCTCCTGAAATATCTCCAGTTTTTTCCCATTGTCATCTATTTTCTCGGTTATATCCTTCCTTAAAGATTCTATGTTTTTATCTAATTTCTCCTTATCTTCCAGTCTGTTTCTATTATTATCCTCCTTCAATGATTCTATACTTCCTTTTATTTCCGCCTTGTCTTCCTGTCTATTTTTATTCATGGATTCTATTATTTCCTCCTTATCTTCCTTCATTCTTTGGAGCATCATCATTATTATATTCGTGTCAACGCTCCCTGTTATTTTTTCTGGTTCGGGCTTCTCTGTTTGTTCTACCATTTGTATGGGTTCTTCTCCCGTTTGCTCCTCTAATTCGTCTGCCGTTTGTACCGGTCTTTCCATTTCTAGTGTGGGCGGTTCTAATTCCGTTTCCTCCATTTGTACTGCCTCTCCGTCTTCCACACTTAACTCGGGTTCCACATTCTTCTTCACCTTTTTTCCCTTAGGTTGCGGCATTTTGATCTGTTGGTAGTTGCCGGGCTTGTTCCGTCTTTTTCAAGCCTCACTAGTTGGGCTGCCAATTTATAATGAATAAAAAGAGATTGTGGGGTGTAACCTATTTCTAATATAGTCTCCTTTCAACCCCACTGTCGGAGTCGTCAATTTATAACAAAAGAAAATGTGTGTTGTAATTGTGTTGTAAAATGTCGGGCGTTACCTCCGCGCACTTTTGTTACTTACTGTTGACTGGATCCTCTGCGGTGATGTAGTCCTGTAACACAACTTAATACTATGTTTTTTGTGGGCGCCACTTGGAATCGTTTGTTCCAAGAAATAAATGTGATTATTAAAGAAATTAAAAATTTTTAGATCTTACTTCTATGAAAAATATAAACAAGTCAGTTTAGCTTGAAAAAATCAGGTAAGTTTAATGATTCTTCAAAAACAAACAAATCGTCTGAAGGACTAACATTCATATAAAATTTATAAAATTGCAGAGAAAAAAATTCACAAGTTATTATTATTATTATTATTATTATTATTGACAATTTTATTTATATCCAATCAAGTATCGGCTAGTGTTTTTAATTTTTTACTCAGTTGAAAAGCATGAGTTTAATATGTGAAAAAATCTTTACTCTCAGGACGTGACTCCTTTGAACTACCAAGACATATCAATAAGACGCTTTACAAGAAAAATTAAGTGATTTGAAGGTGTGTGTGGCATGTATAGTACAACTGTGTGATAAATGTAACCAGGTAAAAAAATGACTTTAATTTTGGTAACTCACGTTCCAATGAATAATTAATCTCGCACAGGACACTCCTCTCGGGTAGTTTTTTAATCTCGCCTCTTCATATGTGCACTGAATCTATTTTAAGTCAAAATTGCGATCATTTACTATTTCCGCACTTTTTGTAAAAACGTTTGGCAGTAGATTATCGTTCAAACGCCGCCGCTACAAATCATCTGTTTCGCGTTGATTCAGAAATTGGCCGCCGCAGCGCTGATTCCCATGCAGTGTCGAGAGAAAGGCTTGGTGTTTTGTTTGTTTACGTTAAGGGGATTATTGTCAAGTTAGTCAGTCTATGCGAACACAGCAGAATTCGTTCTCTATTTAAAGTTTTGGTCCCTCCCGGGCCGTTGACGTTCTGGCTGCGTGATTTCTATTAAAATTTGCCGTGTCGCTGCTCTATTTCAGCAACACATTGGCGTAGATTCTCGTTGAGGTTAAGTCAGTCTGTACGGGAAAAAACCTTTCTTCGTGTCTTGTCGATTTCTCGCCTCTCGGTTTCGCCTTAGCTGCGTTGATCAGTGTCGTGGGTGATGCATCAGTTCTGGAGTTCAAGTTTCAAGTGTCTTTGGGTCGAATTTGGTCTCTCTTTTATACTAATTCAGGCTGATTGTTTTTATCGACTTCCGGTATATTTGTGTAAAAATTCTTTCTAGATTGTTCGAGAATAAACGAAATGGAACATTATGGAACAATTTTCACTTCCGTCGAAGCTTTTAGAACGAATTTCTTATTCTTCATACTAAGGATATTTCAAAAATTACTCTGGTATTTATCAAACAGTTTTACATTAGTACTCACAATTTGTATGCCATTATTACATTTAGATTCTCTGTTTTCAACTGAATCTAGTGATACTAATTATGATTGGTTTTTAGTTAAATTAAGTCTAATAAGTAACACAATATACAACTCTCACCTTGGTTGTTGTCATTAAAATTCAATCTTTTTAGAACAAAAATTGTTGTGGAATTATTATGTTCCTTCCACAATCTGAACATATAATATTACTACCTTCCTACAACAAAACAAACAAATTTTAACATAGGTAATACATAAATAATTGCAATTTTACATGGCCCGTCTATGGCCTAGGTTTTTTGTTAATGTTATAACACAATAATTAGTCTCTTTCTTTAACATATGTAGTATTTCACTAGTGTACACTCAGAGTTTATTGTATTGTCTGTCTTTTGTGATACCTGGTTACTCTTTACATACATTATTTTTATTACAGGATGACATAGCATCATTGACTGGTCTTGAGATGTCCTTTTTTTATGGTGTGACAAATCTCACTCTCATAAGTTAAATTCTTTTATAATTGACTTTATTTTCAACTGAGTTTGTTCGTTCTTTAAGGTATACTGAAGTATTGTACCATTCTATTTTATTTTTGTTATCATTTTGTAAATATTTAGCCAGATATGATTATTTTTGTACTGGTTGATTGGCTCCAGCCATACATGGTATAGGTAAATATTTTGCTAACTTGACTATTACAATGTTAAAGTTAGTCAAATATATTAGTATAGTTGCTTTATATCATATTTCAACTTTCTAATGCAATTTGGTTGCATTTTGGCAACATTAAATCCATAAATTATACAATATTATATGCCTACCACATGTTTATAGTCAATACTGTTTTTGGCTATTTTGACTGACTTTTACTCATTTGACAGCTTTCTTTATTTAAGATAAATTGTTCACTTTTGTCTGCTTGACAATTACATATAGTTTTTATTTCAATCTGATAATAATTAATTGTTTCATGAGATCTGGGTGTTTGGTCTCTAATCCAACACATTAATATTTTTTGTCATAACAAATATATAATTTTTATTTTAACTTAGATTCTTTCTAATAATGTATTTAAGTCATTTAATACATTTATTTTATTTACATTACATAATATAATAATGGATCATGCCCATTCATTCACAAAAAATAGTTCTTAATACTCTATTCAGAGTTATAAAACTTAATAATTAATGACTTCATTTTGGTTGATTCTGACATTATTCGTCTCTCTTATAGTATCTTATGGTTTTTTCACTGTTATTCACTTTAATAATATATACGGGGTTTGTGTCTTAGTCACAGTCTGGTCGTTTTTCATGTTAGTAGTAATAATTATTAGACAAAATTACACAATTTTTTAGGACTACTTGGGTTCGATACTGTTCACCTCACTTTCCTCTTATGATAATTGCTATGTAAATGGTTTCCTTTATGGAACGTTCTGTGACGTTACAACGTGCAAGTAGTTAGTAGTGAAGTGTTGCGTTTTATATTCGGACGGTATAATTGTAATACAATTGAGTTTTAATATTTGTGGACATTTTATTGCGTGTGTACAATTTTCATTTGATTTGTTGTAGAGACTGTGTTGTTAATTACGAACTGTTTTACTGTAACAATTAAAGGTGTAATTAGTGACTTAATTGGTGTCTTGTACTTATTTTGTTTCCACTGTACCTACGACGATCGAATAGACCGTCGTAACAGTGGTGTCAGAAGTGGGACAGAACGGTTAACAGTGGATACTTTGTACAAGACGAGTGTAATTCGTAATTAATCAAAAACAATGGATGCCAGTCAGATGATGGAAAATTTCCAGGCGCTGTTGTTGCAGACAGAAGAACGACGCAGACAGGAGGCGGAAGAAGCAGAAAGACGACAAAAAGAAGAACGAAGACAAGAAAGAGAAGAAGCAGAAAAACGACAGGATGAGAAACGCAGGCAGGAGGCGGAAGAAGCAGAAAAACGACAGGATGAAAAACGTAAGCAAGAAGCAGATAAAACGGAAGCTCTCTTTGAAGTTATCCAGAAACAGTTGCAAGAACACAGTACCGCAGAATTGGGTATCCTACGAGGTGAGCTTAATAAACAAGTTACTAAAATATCGGAGGTACAAGAATCAATGACATTAAAAATAGCTGAAGTAGAAAAATCTGTCTTGACTGTGGAAGAAGTTATGTCACCAAAAATATCTGCAGTAGAAAACTCAATGGCAAACATAAGAGAACAAATTAAAATTGAAGTTGAACAGTGCATGAAGATTCAACAAAACAAATTTCTGAACAGACTGTACCAGTGATCAAGACAGAAAAAGACACAGAAAATAAGTTAACAGAGAAAGTCACTTTGCCTGCAGTAGGGACAGTTCATGTCAAAGCTCCAACCTTTGACGGAAGCAGTCACTGGGCAACGTACCTCCGCCAATTTGAAGCTGCTGCATGCACAAATAATTGGACAGAAAAAGACAAGGCTGTTTCACTTGTTCTTGCATTAAAAGGACCCGCGGCAGAACTACTACAGATAGTGCCACCTGACAGCCAGAACACCTATGCCGAAGTTGATAAAAGCTCTGGAATTACGGTATGGTGATAAACATTTGCGAGATGTGTACTGCACCCAGTTGAGAGCAAGGCGACAGCATTCCGGGGAAAGTCTTCAAGAGTTTGAAGCAAGTATCGACAGACTAATTAGACTGGCCTATCCTGAAGCGCCAGAAGATTTTCGAACGCGTTTTGCGATGCAGACATTTACTGCCGGTGTCCGAGATAACGAACTACAGCAAGTGTTACGAATGGCAAGTCACCAGAACAGTGCGGACGCCCTGGTACATGCTTTGCAATTTGAGGCCGCCAAATCAGCGTCTGGTTGGACAAGTCATAAACTGCGCGCGCTAAAAGATCACGACGGCACAGACGATGAGGAAGAAGAACAAGGAACAGAGACTCGACGGTCGGCGCCACAGAATAAAATAAGAAAGGATGGAAGACCGAAGTGTTATCGATGTGGGAAACCTGTACATCTACAGCGAGATTGTCGGGTTAGAATTCAGCAGCAGGGAAACGAGCAATAGTCGGTGCAACGGGGCGTGTGCTGACTAACTGGAGGAACGAAGCCACTAGAGAATACGCAATTTCTACGCTGCAGAAAAACAGCGGGAGCTTGGTAGTTACCGGATTTGTTCAAGAAAGGCCAACCTCGATTACAGTTGACACAGGCGCAACAGTTTCTATTGTGCGCTCCGACGTGGTGAAAGATCTCAAGCCAATCTGGTGCTCTTGCAGCTTGCGAACAGCTACTGGACGGCCTGTAAAAGTGTATGGAAAAGTGGAGATACACCTACGCCTCGGTCGACTTGAGTTTAATCATCAAGTACTTGTTGCAGACATTGTGGATGAAGCAATTCTTGGTGTAGACGTTATGAACGCATACGGATTTATAGTCGACTTCAAAAAAAATGTCTTGAGAATCGGAGGCGAAGAGGTAATGCTATCAACAATGACGACAGCAGAAAAATCGATGGACGTCATAAACCAAGTGGCCGTAACTGTTTTGCCAAACTCCGAAAAGATCATCATGGTTAGAACTGCGGTAGATACTAGGGGCAATCAGTGCTCTATATTCGAACCCCAGGTAGTCAGCACACCGGGCATACTAATTGCCAGAAGTTTAGTAAAACCTGACGAAACCGGAAATGTACCTATTAGAGTGGCGAATATTTTGGATCAAGCTATCACTTTATAAAGCAATACGCTCCTAGGCAAATTGACTCCTGTGGCCTGGGTAGCCGGAATAACGCAACGAAGACCCAGTTCTTCGGATACTTCTAAATTACCAGAGGAACTGCAAGAATTATTGAGCAGATCTTCTAACGACCTCTCAAGTGGTGAGGTAAAAGAACTCTGACAGTTTTTACACGAATTCAAAGATTGTTTTGCAGTTCGGGGACAGTCACTGGGAAGAACCTCTCTTGTGCAACATCGCATCAATACCGGGAACACAACACCGATACGCCAACCTCCTCGAAGGCCTCCATTATCTAAACAAGAGGAGATGTCTCGGTTAGTACAGGACATGTTGACAGAGGGAGTAATCGAACCTTCGTCAAGTGCTTGGTCTTCCCCTGTAGTGCTGGTAGCGAAGAAGGATGGTGGATTGCGTTTCTGCGTAGACTACCGGAGGTTAAATGACGTTACAAAGAAAGACTGCTATCCATTACCTCGCGTTGATGATACACTCGACACGTTGTCCGGAGCACAGTGGTTTTCCACATTGGACCTGAAGAGTGGATATTGGCAAGTGGGTCTTCATCAAGAAGACAAGGAAAAGACCGCTTTCTCGACCCTAAGTGGCTTATTCCAATTTAACATCATGCCATTTGGACTCTGTAATGCACCGGCAACATTTGAGAGATTGATGGACCTGATACTCCGAGGCCTGACGTGGAAAACTTGCCTTGTTTACTTAGACGACGTCATAGTGATCGGGAAGACTTTCGAAGATCATTTGGAAAACCTTAAGGAAGTTCTAACTAGAATTCACGGTGCACAACTGAAGCTGAGCCCGAAGAAGTGTTCTCTATTCCAGAAGGAAGTACAGTATTTGGGCCATCTGGTTTCGGCAGCGGGCGTTAGCATGGATCCTAATAAAGTAGACACGGTAAGAGACTGGCCAGTTCCGAAGAATAAACACGAAGTTCGGAGTTTCCTGGGGTTATGCTCATATTACCGACGTTTTGTGAAAGGCTTCGCTACTATTGCTAAACCACTACATGAGCTAACGGAAAATAAACGAAACTTCCAATGGTCAAGAGAGTGTGAACAAGCATTTAGAACGTTGAAGATTGCATTATGTTCGCAGCCAATTCTCACTTTTCCAGCTTCCGAAGGGAAGTACATCGTAGACACAGACGCAAGCAATACTGGTCTAGGAGCAGTTTTGTCTCAAGTGCAGAACGGTGAAGAACGAGTAATAGCGTATTACATCAAGACGCTTTCTAAACCAGAGAGAAATTATTGTGTTACAAGAAGAGAGTTGTTGGCAATTGTCAGAGCTTTGGAGCACTTCCATAAATACCTCTATAGGAGAGAGTTTTCACTACGTACCGACCATGCTGCACTTGCATGGCTCTTGAGATTTAAAAATCCGGAAGGACAGTTGGCAAGGTGGCTCGAACGTCTGCAAGAGTACAACTTCAAGGTACAACATCGGCGGGGGCGCCTACACGGTAATGCAGATGGCTTATCACGAAGACCATGCCCGGAAGACTGCCGACATTGCCACAGAAAGGAAGAACAAAACTCAAGCGAACACGTTCAAGCCATCACTGTAGATTTCCTGGCTGATGGCTGAACAACACAAGACTGTCGACAAGAACAGATGACTGATGAAGACATTGGACCGATCTTGACAGCAAAAGAGGAAGGACGCCGCCCGGATTGGCAAGATATCTGCCATGGTTCCGAAGTGCTGAAGGGCTACTGGGCACAATGGGAATCTCTCACCTTAGAAAACGGATTGCTGAAAAGGGCTTGGGAAAGTGTGCAGATGGATGAGACGTGGTCATGCAGTTGATAGTTCCCCGAAGTAAAGTGCAGTCTGTTTTGAAGGAGATGCATGATGGAACATCTGGAGGCCATCTTGGCGTTAACAAAACCCTTGACAAAATACGGAAGCAATTCTATTGGCTTCATCTTCGCCACGACGTAGAGGAATGGGTTCGGACGTTTGAAATATGTGCTGCAAGCAAGGGCCCACAAACCAGAAGCAGGGGAAAAATGAGACAGTATAACGTCGGACAACCTTTCGAGAGAATTGCCATAGACATTGCTGGACCATTCCCAGTTACTGACGATGGAAACCGGTACATCATGGTTGTAGGTGACTACTTTACTAAGTGGGTGGAAGCCTACGCAATTCCAAGTCAGGAGGTTACCACCTCCTGTGTGCTTGTGGCAAAGCAGTTAGTTCACAACTTCTGTTGCCGTTATGGAGCCCCTATGGAAATACATACGGATCAAGGGAGAAATTTCGAATCAGGAGTGTTTAAAGAATTATGCCGTCTACTTGGAATTCGAAAGACCAGGACAACGCCTCTGCATCCTCAGTCGGACGGGATGGTTGAGAGATTCAACAGGACACTTGAGCAGCATCTTTCGAAAGTTGTTGACGAGAACCAAACAGACTGGGACCAACATATACCACTATTCCTTATGGCGTATAGGTCATCAGTACATGACACAACCGGCATGACTCCAGCAAAATTGGTGTTTGGGCGGGAGATTCGTCTTCCTGGGGACTTGATGTTTGGATCACCTGAGACTCAGTCCCAAGAGCCAAAGAACTATTCCTCGCAATTAGAAAACCAACTGCGAGAAATGAATCGCTTGGTAAGAGGACGGCTGAAGATTGCCAGTGATAAAATGAAAACTCGGTATGACATTCGCAGCAATAGTGTGGGTTTCCAAGAAGGAGATCAGGTCTGGTAGTTCAATACAAAGCGCCGTCGTGGTCGCTCACCTAAGCTTCAGTCTAACTGGGAAGGACCCTACACTGTAAAAAAAAGGATTAACGATGTTGTTTATCGGATTCAACAGGAAGGACAGCGAAAGTTCAAGGTCGTCCACCTAGATTGCCTGGCTAAATACACACTTAGAGACGCTTTGCCAGTTCGGGACGAACAGGCTTAAGGAGGGGGCAGTGCTACGACAGCACAGAACAATCTACGCATTTATCGAATGTGCCAGAAAGATCTCGACGTAAGCGTGTGGTGTACGTGCTACTAGACGCATTTTGCGAGAATCGTCTCGACTGTGCCGGGCTTCGCTCGGTCGCTCGGACTGTGTCAAGGCCGTAGTAATTACGTAATTCACGAGAGATAAGACGCAGTTTGGAAGCTTCTGGTGTGTGAGCGTGACTATAAATACATCGCGTAGCGGCCTTAGTTTTCAGTTCCATGCGAGATTTTGGATAGTGCGGTTCGAGAGTATTAGTGCGATATATTTACAGAGCGGTTCGGGTTATTACTGTGTACGTGCAAGTAGTTAGTAGTGAAGTGTTGTGTTTTATATTCGGACGGTATAATTGTAATACAATTGAGTTTTAATATTTATGGACATTTTATTGCGTGTGTACAATTTTTATTTGATTTGTTGTAGAGACTGTGTTGTTAATTACGAACTGTTTTACTGTAACAATTAAAGGTGTGATTAGTGACTTAATTGGTGTCTTGTACTTATTTTGTTTCCACTGTACCTACGACGATCGAGTAGACCGTCGTAACAATATATTGTGGCGATACATATCACCACAATGCATGGAAGAACTATTCAGATACAGAAATAATAAATAACTAAGTACTAGAATAAATAATAAATGAAAGGAAACTTACTAATAAGGGGGTATTAAGCAGTGTATTCTGGTTCCATGCTAAAACAAAACAATGGATGAAGAAAGATAAATGTTAAAGAAATGTATATCGTAATTATGATGAGTATTAGAAGAAGAGAACTTAATAACGTGATAAACCCAATAGATATGGTGAGAGGTATAAACAAGTCTAACAACGAAACCACTAATTAAAATAAAGACATGCTAAGCAACAAGACAGTGAAGACCACATTAATTACCAAATAACATAAATGCATGAAGAACTGATAATAAAAAAATTAACAAAAGAAACTAAACTAAAAACATGTTGATAACCAGGTAAAAAATAAATAAACAATACTTCATAAATTAATAATAATAATAATAATTAAAGAGAAAAGATCAGACAGTAGGTAGAGTTATAGAAAATGCAATGCAATGGTATAAATAAGAGTAAGAAATATATGCATTAGTCTAAGAAAAAATTGTAAAAACTTATATTATAAATGAGTGAAGTGATAAGTGTACAAAGAAGGAAATAGTGATGATCAAAGATCATGTTATAAACCAGTGGGGACGGGAGAAAGTGAAGTATTGGTCTTATGTACAAAACAATATACATTAAGAACCAGTAAATAAAAAGTTATATGTGTTTAGAGGGTTCTATATACCCAGGAGTTATTACATTATAATTCATTATGTAAAGGGTTTTTGTATACCCACAGGAGGTACCATGTTATAGTTAATTGTTTGAAATATTTTTGTACACCCATGATTTATTGTGTTAGAATTAGTTATTTAAAGGTTTTATGTATACCCACAGGATATTGTCTTATAAGTAAGTGTTTATATTTTATCATGTTATAGTTATTTGTTAAAAGATTTGCTCACTTTTCGAGAACAATAGTTATAAGAGCTGTTCAGAAATGTCAATATCAGGTTCTTGGTGAAACATCACATTATGTAAAAAATCATTTTAAAGAAATGGCAAAATGCTAAGCCTATAGGCCAAAAAAGATGAGCCATTGAACTGACATGGTGTCAATATTATTCTTATTATAAGAAAATGAAGAATAGGTATTTAAAATTGTAATGTTATATATAAGGTAAAAATATCAGACATTATTGTTATTAATAAGTATAACCCTATTAGGGCAGATTTAAATAACAAAGGAGGAAATAAGAAGTGTTGAGAAAAAATATGTAAAAGCCTAAAAACTTAAAATTTGTAAATGTGTTAGAATAAGTGATACTGGGCCGAAATGGGTCACATTCGGTATCAAAATAATTCTATTTTTCCAAACAACTGTGCCGTACTTTGTTCGGCCCGAGAAAGGCAGTTGCCGAGACGGGTGATGTTCTTTTAAAACGGGCAGGTTCTTGACGTCACGCAGTGCCACTGCATCGTGTTGCCGCTGCGTATGTAGATGGTTTGTTGTGTAGCGACGATATTCAGGCTGCAGGCCCAGCTGTGATCTGCGTGTGCCTGCATTTGCCAAACTTTCGTGGTTAGACATTACTTACAAATCGTTCTCATTTCTGTTTGAACCCTCAGCTAGGTAGCCTGCTCTCGACTGACGGCACTCATCTGTTCAGACTCCGTTGCTCTTCTCTATGAGAGGCTAAATTAAAGTTCTGCTCCAGGTATGTATTATTTAACGTGCTTCTAAAATATTTTAACCCCAAAATATTTTTTTTGTGAGTGTTTCAGCTTTAATGGTAAACGATAACTTGTGTGTGCATGTGTGTTAGTCTTCAATTCAGGAATTAAATTAAATTAGAGATTAACGCAGTTTGGAAGTAAATGTAGTGGGTTAAATTGATTACAGTAATGCAAAATGATAATAGATATCTTACACTCAGCTGTTTTCTTTGTGTCGTTAATAATTATAGTATACATAGAAGAATCATGTCCTGAATGAAATACTTAAACAAAATTAGTTGTTAAATGAAATAAGGCACAGCTGGTGGTCCGATTGAGGTTAATACGAATAAGTGGTGATGTGTTTCTAGTTGCTGCTGAAGCATTAGAGTGTGTGTTCGCAATTTAATAATGATGGCGTGTGTGTGCGAGCTGTGGTGAGATCATGTTCCTTATGACACCCTATACAACTCATTGCCTGTCACAGGTGCTCGAACAATGGCGAGATGGGTGTCGGGTGTAGACGTTCAGCTGTCTACCCTTCTGGCAGAGATTACATTTAAGCCATGACATGCCGTCAGTTGGGACTCACGCACACAGACACACTCGTGGAGGAACTCTGCCCCAGGACTTATTGGTGCTACCAAGACGCTACAGGTTAACCAGGGTTACTTAAGTACACCGGACGATTCAGGTGGGACCATTCTCTTTATTTTATACTCTCTCAACTACCACTACACTGTGAATCCACAGAAGCTCCCAGAAGCAGACTCATGAGGCCGCGTTTAATTTGCTAATGTTCTGCAAAAACTCTCATGTTAAGTTCTGTGCCTACATGTGTGGACCTTATATAATTAAGTCTTATGCAACCTATTATATCTTCTTATACTATGTAAGAAAATTCCACACACACACAGGTATCCGCAGGCTCTGCTCTAAGTTTTACTTTTTTAATGAGTTAAATCTATTTGAGGGTTAGTTATTTTCTGCTTGTTCATGTCATACGGTCATGGCAGAATTCCGGACTAAAGGGGGCTGTCTGATTTCTTTACGTGTTTAAACTATTTTCATGATTATATATGCGGAATTGCTTCATAATTATGATGTGGTAGTTGACTAATATTTTTGAGTCTCTGGTTCTGTTGGGGGGGGGGGATTTCCATTTCCCGTGTTATTTATATTTGCATATTACTGGTGATTAACTGAGAATTATTAAGTTCGCCTTGTTACATATATATATATATTTATTTGTTCTTTATTGCAAGGGGTTATTGTGAGAGGGTCAGTACAAAAATGGTGGATGTGTGTTATATGTGTTATGTATGTATTTGTGTGTAATTTTCACTTTTGGCGGGAATGTGTCAGAAATTATGATATCAAAAAATGTGCCTACAAAAATTACTCAAAAGGTTAGCCTCTTTAATTTCACTTTATATAGCACTCAAAGATTTCAGTTTTACTTGTGAACAAAATTATTGCAAGAATTAACTTGGACATAGCGTGGCAGGGTCTATACAATTTATATTTAAGCTCAAATTCACTCACAATCTAATGCTGTGAAGAATACTGACATATATATAATCATGTAGATCAATTTTACTCATGGTTTTACTCATTGTTGAGTTTACACCTTGTAATATCATGTAAATGCTTGCATGCTCAATAAAGTTCACGCTTGTTTGTTAACAGAGTTTTTCATTTGCAAGTCCTGTCATTCACCGGGGGACATGTCTGTAATTGTAGCTTGGGCCTTTGCACACTTTATGCTTCCTCTAGGTTCACCACCTAGTTCTAAATATTATGTCTCCCCCCTTAAAAAAAAAAAAAAAAAACTTATAAAAATAAAGGGGGTTTCAAATGGTAGAGCAGAGCGTGGTTATGATTCTATGGATGTAGTAGACATTATTTCTGCATTATTTTTTTGAACTTTGGAAGTTTTAGAATCTGGAGACTTGCATTTATTTATCTTAAATAAAACTTGGTGTGGCTACAGGCATGTCAGCTGGTGTTGGGACTTGCAAATTATTTCAAATTATTATTTTTTATCTGAGTCCAAGTGTTTAAAGAAAAGTCAATTGCAATGTAACAGTTTAATAAAATAAATAATCTGAATAGTGAGATATTTTATAAGAAATGGATAAGGGGTTGATTAACTTTAATATGATTTAATATGTGTTAGTGTTTAAGTAATTATTCTGTGATGTTGAGTGTAAGGTAGGTGTTGGAAAGGGGTTATAATCGTTTGAATATGAAGGTGAGCTAATTAGTCTTACTCGGTCATACTCTGGAGCTTAGACACATTTTGAACATGATGGGAGCCGTCGGTACTTGTCGATTTTGATTGGAACTTGTTCTGTGAAAGAGACGTGTTTTTATAGCACCCCCGTTATGTAGTATTTGCTTATTGAGGGCATTCCATTGCGGGTACTGTGGATTTATGAATGCGGTTATGGTCCGACCAGATGTCGTGGTGTTGATATATATATATTCTCGAATCATGTTGGATGTTATGTATACTTTGTGGATTGTGTTTGGTGAGTTAGTTTTGTTGTTTTGTGTTGTGTTCTCTTCTGGGCATTTTGAGTGGCTGTTTCTTTGCCTTTATCATACACCCATCTCGTCGCATCGCTAGAGCACTCTGGGGCGGCTCAAAGGAAGTAGAGTACTTGAGTTTTTTCGGATTCTTTGTCACTAGGTTTTGTAGGTTAGGTTTGTGTTAGGTGTTTATTGGGATTTACGTATTATTGTTGTGTGTTGTGAATTGTGCAATTCTGGTGGCGGTATGCTACCAGGAATTGCCCCACCCCATTTCAGGCGTTCTCAAGAAACTTTCGGTGTTGGATGGAGTAGATGAGGATAGGTTGTTGGTCTTCTTGGACCTGGTCCTGCAGTTGGCAGCTTTCCCGGGGGTGTCCGATGAGGAGGTCTTGTCCCTTATATACCCGTATTGCTGGGGTTCATTGGCACGGTTGGTCACCAACACTCTGCGTCGGGGCTGCAGTGTCAACACCTTCCATGGGGAAGTGTTGGATTTCTTCATACCCCATCGACGACGTTCCCAGCTTAAGTTAAAGTTATTCTATCGCCTACAGGCCAACGGAGAGGCGTTGGGGGGACTTCGTGCACGATATAAGGAAAGCTGCCCGTATATTAACGTTGGGGTTGGCCGAGACGGAAGTAATACAGGTAATACGAGAAGGGCTGAATCCCCAAGAGAGATCCCGGCTGGTTTTCGCAGAGCCTCCACGTTCTTTTGCGGACCTGGACCGGTGGTGTGCACATGCCAGGAGGGTCCAGGAGAATGATGAGTCCCGGGGAAGAGCTGCTAAAGATGTCCAATACTCCAGTGATTTATTAGGAAGAGCTAAAAAGGACAAGCATGGTGGTCGGTGGAGAACACAATAGACGGTCAGAAAAACTGAATATTCCCGAAGTAATGGAGGCTACAAGGGGGTGGCAAGTGAGAAGACGGCAACAGTAGAGAAAGCAAATAAGTATGAATTTAACAGGGGAAGAAGAAATTATGTTAGTAAACAAACATCGGCAAGTAGGGAGTCTGTAGCAAGGCGTTATTCCTATTTGGAGAGAAAGGAAACTTTAAACGTTCCAGATGAATCACAGGTGCCTAATAGAGTAGTGGATGAAGAAGGTGAAGCAGAAGAAGAAAAGCAGAATAACTTCTGTGGATCAATACGAGACGACAAGAAAACGTCTGTTGATACTGAATTGCAGGACCCAGAGAGGACGTCATGGTTCAACCCGGATGCCACAGAATTTGTTCCGGTATTGTTCGTGAGGGATCCAGATCCTGTAACATCATCAACGCCTATGCCGGGATATGAGAAGTCACTTGATGGTGTAGCTTTACCATCGCCAGTAGAAATTAATTTAGTCATTGCACATGAACCTGGACAGCTGGATTCCAGGGTGGAAAATGTTGAGGACGTTGTTGCTGAGAGTGGTGAAGGAGAGGAATCGAAGGAAGAGTCAGAAGAGCGGTCTGCAGATGCTGCGCAGGGGAGTATAGTTGTAAGTGTTAGGGAGACTCAAGAGTCTGAGTTTGCAGATGGACACGGGGATGTCCAGGCTGCAAGTGTTTCTGAGGTTGCGGATGGACCAGGGGATGTCCATGCCGCAAGTGAGGTAGATGTTGAGGAGAAATTTGGTGGCAGCGTTGCGGAGTGTGCGAGTGAGAATGATGTAGTGTGTCAAGATGTGCAGATGCCTTCTGTAAGTAGTGTTGAGGATTCCGAGGAACGGAAAGAAGTTTCAGGTGGACCAGGTGAGCAACTAGAGGATGAAGATGTGCAGTGTTCGGATGGTGGTAGTGGACGTGATGGCGATGATGCTGATGATGAACGTGTTGATGAAAAGGTTGACGAAAATGAGATTGGTGAAGAAGTTTGTGAAGCGGCTGGTGACGAGTGTGCGGAAGAAATTGGTGAGGAGCTGGGTAAAGATGCGGTTGAAGATGGATCAGATGAGCAACGGGAAGATGGTGAGAAGGTGCAGTGTCATGAGGTTAATCAAAATCAGGGCGAAAGTAGTGAGGTAAGTTGCCTTGATTCTGATTCAGAGGAAACCAGCCAGTACAGCTCAACGCAAGATAATTTCTCAGAGAGTGATGTCCGAAAGGAACGAGTACCTAAAGTCCGTCACAGAAAGGTGAGAAGAAGCGGTTAACGGGTAGCGGGTAGATGTTCCCCACAGTCCCAATGGTGTTCATCTATTTCAGGGTTGCGCCCCTGCCCACGTGAGCCTTGGTTTCCTCCATTCATCTTTATTTCCGGAGGGAGCCATGTCCTTACCCTTACTCCTAGCTATTGACCCTTCAATGATCCTTGCCCTTTTCATCTTCCTAATTTTCCTACCCCTCCCCTTAAAAAAAAAAAAAAAAAATCAATAAGGAGTCAGAGAACCTTGCCGAAAGTGCCCTTAGATTGTGGTGGTCTTGGAGATCTGGAGATCGTCAGTTTCCCCTGTTCTAAAAGTAAGATGGAGAAGTTATGTGCTGTTGTTTCGTTGTTAATAGTGGTTGAATTTGTTTGTTGATGATTGTAGGGTCGGTCCATGCCGCATTCCCCGGGTTGATTTCCCTGGTGTGTTATTTTTGAGCTAAGTGTGGTTTGTTTAGACGGCAAAAAGTGAACCCCCCCTGCTAGTTACGCTGTATTTGAAAAGGTAAGAGAAGGGATTGATGTTCGCGTGCCCTCTGCGCGGTCTTCTCTGCCTTGTGAATCGGGTCCGCCCACCCTAGTGTGGGGAGGTGGGCCAGTCATGTGTCAAGGATTGATGATGCCTTGTTTTGCTGCACATGGCTGGTCGGTCCACGAGGTGGACGGTTCTCGAAGGGTACTCGCATATCAAGGTTAGTAGCACCTTGTTGGCCTTCGGGCATGGATATGTGAGTACCAGCAGAAGTAGGTGGTGGTCACCGGAGAGGGTGACGTGTTGGGGCGGTCCCGAGAGTTTGGCATGGCGGAGAGGACTCGCGTGGGGACAGTCGCAGTGTGGTAGAGATTTCAGTCCTGGGAAGGGGGGATAGTGTCAATGGTCCTGGATGGAAAAGTTTGTTCCGTGATAGAAGTCTATGGTCCTGGGTCTCAGTTGTTAATTTTAGGAGGCCTTGGTGGTCAGTTCTCAGAGCTGGATCCAGCGATTCTTGTCTTTCTCCTTTTCTTCTCTGTTCCTCATCTCTGCATGCGGACCAGGGCCCGGCGAGCATGCAGGACGCACACTTACACCTTCTCTTTCAGACACACATTGGCATACTTACACCCCTTCCTTCTGCTTCTTTCGTTTTCCTGGAGCACTGAACCCACCAAGTGCGAATGAGAGTCTGAGATTTTCCAGGATCCCTGCAGCAGTCGAGGTCGAGCACTGGTTTGGTTTAGGTCAACCATGTTGCCCTTTTGGGGTGAGGGTGTGCCGTACTTTGTTCGGCCTGAGAAAGGCAGTTGCCGAGACGGGTGATGTTCTTTTAAAACGGGCGGGTTCTTGACATCACGCAGTGCCACTGCATCGCATTGCCGCTGCGTATGTAGACGGTTTGTTGTGTAGTGACGATATTCAGGCTGCAGGCCCAGCTGTGATCTGCGTGTGCCTGCATTTGCCAAACTTTCGTGGTTAGACATTACTTACAAATCGTTCTCATTTCTGTTTGAACCCTCAGCTAGGTAGCCTGCTCTCGACTGACGGCACTCATCTGTTCAGACTCCGTTGCTTTTCTCTATAAGAGGCTAAATTAAAGTTCTGCTCCAGGTATGTATTATTTAACGTGCTTCTAAAATATTTTAACCCCAAAATATTTTTTTTTTTTTGAGTGTTTCAGCTTTAATGGTAAACGATAACTTGTGTGTGCATGTGTGTTAGTCTTCAATTCGGGCATTAAATTAAATTAGAGATTAACGGAGTTTGGAAGTAAATGTAGTAGGTTAAATTGATTACAGTAATGCAAAATGATAATAGATATCTTACACTCAGCTGTTTTCTTTGTGTCATTAATAATTATAGTATACATAGAAGAATCATGTCCTGAATGAAATACTTAAACAAAATTAGTTGTTAAAAGAAATAAGGCACAGCTGGTGGTCCGATTGAGGTTAATACGAATAAGTGGTGATGTGTTTCTAGTTGCTGCTGAAGCATTAGAGTGTGTGTTCGCAATTTAATAATGATGGCGTGTGTGTGTGCGAGCTGTGGTGAGATCATGTTCCTTATGACACCCTATACAACTCATTGCCTGTCACAGGTGCTCGAACAATGGCGAGATGGGTGTCGGGTGTAGACGTTCAGCTGTCTACCCTTCTGGCAGAGATTACACTTAAGCCATGACATGCCGTCAGTTGGGACTCATGCACACAGACACACTCGTGGAGGAACTCTGCCCCAGGACTTATTGGTGCTACCAAGACGCTACAGGTTAACCAGGGTTACTTAAGTACACCAGACGATCCAGGTGGGACCATTCTCTTTATTTTATACTCTCTCAACTACCACTACACTGTGAATCCACAGAAGCTCCCAGAAGCAGACTCATGAGGCCACGTTTAATTTGCTAATGTTCTGCAAAAACTCTCATGTTAAGTTCTGGTCCTACATGTGTGGACCTTATATAATTATGTCTTATGCAACCTATTATATCTTCTTATACTATGTAAGAAAATTCCACACACACACAGGTATCCGCAGGCTCTGCTCTAAGTTTTACTTTTTTAATGAGTTAAATCTATTTGAGGGTTAGTTATTTTCTGCTTGTTCATGTCATATGGTCATGGCAGAATTCCGGACTAAAGGGGGCTGTCTGATTTCTTTACGTGTTTAAACTATTTTCATGATTATATACGCGGAATTGCTTCATAATTATGATGTGGTAGTTGACTAATATTTTTGAGTCTCTGGTTCTGTTGGGGGGGGGGATTTCCATTTCCCGTGTTATTTATATTTGCATATTACTGGTGATTAACTGAGAATTATTAAGTTCCCCTTGTTACATATATATGTATATTTATTTGTTCTTTATTGCAAGGGGTTATTATGAGAGGTTCAGTACAGAAATGGTAGATGTGTGTTATATATGTTATGTATGTGTTTGTGAGTAATTTTCACTTTTGGAGGGGAATGTGTCAGAAATTATATCAAAAAATGTGCTTACAAAAATTACTCAAAAGGCTAGCTTCTTTAATTTCACTTTATATAGCACTCAAAGATTTTAATTTTACTTGTGAACAAAATTATTGCAAGAATTAACTTGGATATAGCGTGGCAGGGTCTATACAATTTATATTTAAGCTCAAATTCACTCACAATCTTATGCTGTGAAGAATACTGACATATATATAATCATGTAGATCAATTTTACTCATGGTTTTACTCATTGTTGAGTTTACACCTTGTAATATCATGTAAATGCTTGCATGCTCAATAAAGTTCACGCTTGTTTGTTAACAGTTTTTCATTTGCAAGTCCTGTCATTCAACCGGGGGACATGTCTGTAGTCTGTAATTGTAGCTTGGGCCTTTGCACACTTTATGCTTCCTCTAGGTTCACCACCTAGTTCTAAATATTATGACTCTCCCCTAAAAAAAAAAAAAATTACCAAAAAAATTTAAACCTGGTAGTCGTGGGACTACCGGTAGACTTTGAATCATGGGCAGCCTTGTGCTTTGGGAAGGAATGATGGGTTGGTTAAATAAACAGCTACATATCGCCGTATGATTTGCACAGCGGCGGTACGTTGCCTTGTTTGAGGCTTGCAACACACATAGAGCACACACCTTCCATATTACTCGCACTTGAGTACTCGTCCGCTCCGAACACTGTGGCCAAGAGACTTATGTATGATGGTATGCACGGTCTTAGATCACTCTTGAACCACAAGCATTCACAGATCCCACACACCGAGCCGAACGGATTGTTAATGAAGTGCTTAGAGAATTCCTCGTCGACTCCTTTGAAGCGGCGACTTGGACCGGGCTTTTCTGCGCAGAGCATCGAGGGTCCAATGTTGTCGAAGCACAAGTTATTAATGTTCTCATCATCTGTTTTCTTGCAAGCTAGCCGTACGCTCGATCTGAGTCGCTTTGGGAGCACGTCGGATGACCCAGGTATCGGAGATGCGGGCCGCTTGGGCGCTGACGGGGTTTCGTCAATCTTCAAATGGTTGCCATTTTCTAAGTTCTCGGCCGATTTCTTTGATTTTAGTCTCAAACGATAGGCCTGTTGACGCTCTGCACAGGATTTGACGGTTTTCAGTTTGAAATTTTTGGTTCGTGTTTTATCGCAATTTTTAGGTCGAGGCATTTCAAATTTTTGAGTTCAAATGTTATTATTTTCTGTGAGTGCTTCTGGTACTCGGAATTGGTGTTATTGGAGAGATTAAGTTCTGAGGATCACAACGCACTTTGTATTTTCACGATCGGACTTGTAGTTCCCGAGATATTTAAGTTTTAGTGGAGCAATTTAGAAATTTTCGGTGCAAAAACACCCTCACGCAGACAAAGCCTAGAGGCGACTGAAGTCAGTTGTCAAAATTCTCAGTACTATTGTTGGAAGGGGGCCGAGTGACTCGATCACCTGACACCTGGTTTGCTGGGATTGGTTGAGCGGTTCGTGAGATAGTGGTATGCCGAAAGTACATTTGAAACATAGTGGTCGATTTTCGAGAAACGTGCGAGTAAGACATTACATACCTATGGATTCCATGTCAAAAACTTACAAAATAAAGGGGGGGTTTCACAACATCATCATTTAACTCAAATTTAACTTAATCAAAAATTAAATAAAGAGTAATTTGAGGTGACAGATTTAAAATTTGCATATGTCAAATAATTAAAACCACGTGACCGGGGTCAGGGGAAAATTAACCAATCATGGGCCCATAAAAGCCGGGGCAACATAGTCATAGCCGTTTTTTTGAACGGAAGAATTCGTTTAGTCTATTGTTGAAACTCAAGCTGTATAGATGAACTCCATGTAACAGATAATCGTATTTGCTGAATAATTAATGACTGAAAGTAAAAATAAAGAGATGACTATACCAAATTAAAGAAAACACATTAGAGAACCACACAGACAACCCATACTAGAAATAATTGAAGACCGAATAACAAGACGACGATTTATTCAAGTTAATACGCCGTGTGGTGAGATATCTTCATAAACTCATAATGAAACAACCTTAACACACACTACACGAGTTTCACCAACAACATCGTTAATCCAGACACTTGTGTACTTAAACAAACTTTTATTTAATAACATTGTGGACATAAAACTATTAAAACGTTATTTAATTTAAAGACATTAGGTGGAGCAGATTTTGAGGTGCTTAGATGCTGGCCGACGGCCATTTTGTTGAAACCTTTTCGTCATTTCGAGTGACACTTGGAAAAAGACAGAATTGTAATATTTTTAGATTAATACTATTTAAATTTTAATATTTATTAAGAGGGTTAATTAATTAATTGTGATGTATTGTATTTTATCTGTAGGCATTTTCTGATCTTTCTTAGCAGCTCAAAGTATCCACGACCTGATATAAAAATAATATTGTATTTCATTTTTAAATTGTATTTGTTCGAGTCGAGCTTGGTGAGCGAGTCGATATGGTTACTGTTCCGTTCGATTCATGAACCGTTTTACCCTGAGATTAAAAATCATCAAATAAAGTGATTTATTAATTTATAAAGCATCTTATTTCTGGAAAGTAAATTAACATAAAGGATTTGCAGGTGATAAACAAGAAGAGGAATACGGCGAGAGTGAGGAACGTCAAGCAATTACTAGAAAAGGCCAGGTAACCTATAAAACTGAGTCGGATCACCAATCGATTGTGAAGAACCCACACAATCTATTTTTTAATTATTACGAATGTAGTGTGTCAATTTTGGGAGTCTTATTTTTCTTTCAGTATGGGGTAATTATATTTTTATTCCTTTCATTTTGGGCGGGCTTGTAAAAAAGGAGTTATGAAAATTATTGTGTAACGAAATTCATTCCATTATAACAGAACGCATGGCAACGTTATTTCCATTGTGTAACAGAACAGTGTTAAGCAACAGTTTGAAACAAAGGCATAGACGCAGTTGTTGTTGAGCAATGCGGCTGAAGAATTCACCCCCACAAAATTCTAAGAACTCTGCATGTGTGTCGACGCACAGGCGCGAATACCCACGCAAGCGCTCCCAGTGACGCTCTGGCCGAAAAACTCAAGATGGCCAAAGCGAGAGAATTATTCATCATCTTCTCCGAGATTAACCGGAAATACTGCCAAGAGACCGCCTACTATCAATGACGTCAGCAGAACAGAAGCCCATATCGTACTTTGGTACACAGAATATAACCTCCATATTCCATATATAAAATGGTTAGCTCTCAACAACTGAGCATGAACGACGACGAAAAGTAAGTGGCAGTGTCTGCGCTGTCCCTCCGTCTCAGAGAAGTACATCAGCAGTCGTTCACTGACTAGACCGGCGCCGGTACTGAGCCGAGTGGGCTCCTCGCAAAATTTTATAATATAACAGTAAAATGAGTTAACAGTGTAAAAAATCAAGTGGCAGTGATGTCTGAACAACGAGACAACAACGAAACACAATAGTTTTTTTTTGATTTGGTACAATTCAGAACTTAAAAGGGGCGACCACGCGGTCCACGAGTGAATACGCGGCTGACTGGGGCTTTACGTTATATCGAAAAACAAGCAGTGGGTGTAAAGTAATGTTTGTGTTGTAATTTGTCGGGCGTTACCTCTGCGCACTTTTGTTACTTACTCTGTTGACTGGATCCTCTGCAGTGATGTAGTCCTGTAATACAACTTAATACTATGCTTTTTGTGGGCGCCACTTGGAAACGTTTGTTCCAAGAAAAAAAAAATGTGATTGATAAAATTTTTAAATCTACGAAAAAATTTAAACAAGTCAGTTTAGCTTGGAAAATCAATTAAGTTTAATGATTCTTTAAAAACAAACAAATCGTCTGAAGACTACTTGGGTTCGATACTGTTTACCTCACTTTCCTCTTATGCTAACTTACTATATAAATGATTTCCTTTATGGAACGTTCTGTGACGTTACAACGTAATGGGTTTTTAATTTATAAGGGTGAAGGGGAATTTTATTTTAAGAATGTGAGTAGAGAGTGAGCAGGCTGGGCTACTTTAAGATTGTAAGTAATAATATGTAAGTTTAAAAATATAGAATTATGAGCAAGAATTACACCATAGTCGAAAACATGTAAGTGACTGTATTTGATCAACAAATTTTTTAAATTGGCAATAATAGATTATTAAAATTAACTATTTCTCTTCATAACAATGTGTCGAATCAGTTATTTTGATAACCTTATCACATGTTTGTATCTAGCGTACATGGGATCGAATCCCTGGAACCGAGTCTTTGCAGGTAGGTGGGAGATTTATTATTATAATTTGATAATTAAAACTTTCAATTCGATTAGAGCATCACAAATGGCGCCACGAAACAGGCACGAATTATAATTATATTTAATTAAAATTCCACATCTACAAAGATACAAACATGTTTTAGGTTAGCATAGCATGACGCTACATTATAAAATTTAATTAATTACATTATTTACGTAATTAATCTATTTAATCAATCTATTTAATTTAATTTAACCAATTATAAAAAAATGGAAGATAATAACGAGGTTGCAGTTGAAATGA
Source organism: Magicicada septendecula (assembly GCA_034769895.1). Taxonomy (NCBI): domain Eukaryota; kingdom Metazoa; phylum Arthropoda; class Insecta; order Hemiptera; family Cicadidae; genus Magicicada; species Magicicada septendecula. Next base: position 60,032,607 of record CM068371.1, on the reverse strand, counting down.
ACGAGTCGGCTAGTGTGGAAGAACCAGGGGTTCATTCAACCCCAGTAGATCGAGTAAAAGAATTCAGCCTAACTGAATCAGCAATAGACGACTCGAGTAATATATCGACTCCAATCTCAACAAAATGTAAACAAGTAGAAAATGATATGATGAGTGTTATATTAAAGCAGTTCGAGAAAATGAACAGTAAATTCGATGAACAAAAGAATAGTTTTGAGGAGTTAAAAAATCAGAATAATGAGTTGAAACATGAGATTCAAGAAATTAATAGACATTGTGAGAGTAACAAAGTAGAATTTACCAATAGAGTTAGCCAAGTAGAAACTAAGTTAGATAATTCAATACAAAAGACAGATGTCAAATTTAATGAAATAGATAGCCAGATAGAGTTGAGAAGCAAATCAATGAAAATAATGAAATATTAATAAATTCAATGAATGAGTATAACAATGATATAGAATCCAAAATTAATAAATGTAATATTGAAACTGAATGGAAGTTGAGTAGCGTAGTAATGACAGTTGAAAAAATTAGTCAAACTATTGATGAACACCACAATAAAATAAACTATAAAATCTATGAAATAGAAGGTAATTATAAAACAGAGATACAAGCTATACAAAATACAGTGAATACTATAGATAAGCGTCATGTACAAATTGAGAGTTTAAATAACAATATATTTGCATCAATTGAACAGAGTATAGTTAATGTTAAAGACGAATTGAATTCAGCTATAAACGAAAAACTTAATAGCGTCACTGAACAAATAGTCATTACTAAAGATGTGAATAGCGATATTGATTTAGAGTTGTTTAATTGTGAAAACGGGGGGATACACCCTATGCAGTTTTTAAATAGAGTCAAAGAATTCAATCAGTTTTGTAGAAGTAGCTGGCAAGTACAACTGTTAAAAATAATGAAGTGTTTTAGAGGGAATTCCGCGGTATGGGCGGAGGTACATAAAGTAGACTGGGTAAACTATCAGTGTTTTGAGACGGCATTTAGAGAAAAATATTGGTCGGAGGAGGAACAAGAAATATTGCGAAGTAAAATTATGGGACCAGGTAATTTTGGAATCCAAGGGAGCAACGTAACTATGTATGTAATGCGATTATACAATGAGGCCAAATATTTAGAGCCACCGTTACCATTTCGATCGTTCGTCCGTCATATAAGCAAGCATTTGCCCAGAGAAATACAGATTACGCTAATGACGTGTGAAATTCTAGAGATCACGGAACTAGAAAAAATATTGGACATTTTTCAGAATATACGGGAACGTGATATGAGTAGGCGAATAAACGCACCAATAACACACATGAATGGTAATCATAATCAATCCCGGGGAATACCAAATTTTCACCGAGGGGCGAGAGGGGGAAATAATGATAATCGAGGTGAGGGTTGGCGATGTGCCGATTGTAATGTTGAAAACTATGCTATAAGAACAACTTGTTTTAGATGTCACAAACCGAGAGAATGTCAACGCAGTGAGAGAACGTACCAGCAACAGAGTCAACCGCAGAGAGGAGCCGAGAACACTAGAGGAGTACCGAGGGGAAACGGAAGCGGAAATAGAGGCAGAGGTGGATACAACCAGGCAGTAGCGGGTCCATCCACGGGAAACTAGAGGAGACAATGGAGAACCGGGCCCACCCATTGTCGGAGGAGAACCTGGGGGTCCAAGAGGAGCATAACTACCGCAGCAACATAATTATCAGAGACATGGCGGAGGAGTTACTGGAGGAGGACGCTGCACAAATGACAGAAACCAAAACCGGACTGACAGAGGTATCCATAACCGTAGAAGGTAAGGATTACAAAACATTGATTGATACGGGTAGCGAGATATCAGTAGTTTCAGAGAATGTACTGGGTGAATTACAAAGGGTAAATAAGAATATTCCATTATTACCAGTAGCGGGAGTAACAGTAGTGGGGGTGACGGGAGTACGAAGTAAACGAGTCATTAAACAAGTTCAATTAAATGTATATATTAATGGAATAGAATTTGAAAATACTTTTCTAGTAGTTAAGGGTTTGAATTTAGATATAATTCTGGGAAATGATTTTTTGGAGAGAAATAAAGCAGCAATTGATTTTAACCAGAGAATAGTGGAATTTAATAAGGGGCATGAACCAATCAGGGTAGATTTTAAGAGGGTGTTAGATAAGGCTAGAGTTGCAGGTGTAAAGATGATACAAAACCGAGTAGGCGAGGGAATGATAGAAACAAGAGTGAATGTGTGTCAAGAGAGAGAGAGTAGGGAGAATGATGATAGAGTATGGGAAAATAGGGCAGAGAAATTTTTTAATGAGGGTGGAGTGTAGGGGGTCCCCAACGACAGGAGTTGTGGGCGGTTATTGAACATTTCAGAGATGTATTTGCTGAGTTGCCTGGAAAAGCCAGGGACTATGTATGCGAGTTGAAGATACGAGAGCACTCACCCTACATGCAGAGAAGTTACCCAGTGCCATTTTCAAAGAGGAGAGCCGTTCAAGAAGAGCTGGACCGCATGATGGAAGGGGACATCATCGAAAGATCTATATCGCCTTACTCTAATCCATTGGTAGTGGTCATCAAAAAGGATGGCAAGGTAAGATTGTGTTTAGACGCTAGAAAAATTAATCAGATTATAATACCTGACCGGGAATCACCGGAAGCCATGAACGAAATTTTTCAAAAGTTTAGTGGGGTCAGATATATGACGTCCTTAGATTTAACGGTGGGCTACTGGCAAGTCCCATTAGCGCCAGAAAGCCGTAAGTTTACTGCATTCCTTTTCAATGGAAAAAACTATCAATTTAAACGCCTGCCATTTGGGCTTAACACTAGTGTAGCAAGTTTTATTAAGTGTTTAGACATGATATTACAACCGAAAGATTTAGATTTGTTGACTGTATATGTTGACGACATACTAATAGCATCAAGAACATTCCCTGAACACGTAGAACACATAGAGTATGTTTTAAATAAATTCCGACAGGGTGGATTAACTGTTAATTGGGATAAGTCGAAATTTTTACAAACCAAAATACATTTTTTGGGCTTCATTATAACTCCTGAAGGAATTTTAGCAAACCCAGACAAAGTAGAAGCTATCATACGTTTTCCAGAACCGTAAAATATTAAACAGTTGCAGAGTTTTCTAGGATTATGCAATTTTTATAGAAAATTCCAGAGAAATTATGCACATATTACCTCTAAGTTAAGTGCTGTTTTACAAAAGAATAAACAATGGAAATGGGGAGAGGAGGAGAGAACTATTTTCAATGAAATTAAAGAGAAATTTATAGACACAATAATGATGAATCACCCCGATTTTCAGAGAAAGTTTTATTTACAGACAGATGCCAGCAACATAGCCCTCGGCGCAGAGCTTTACCAGGAGGGGGAGGATCAGGAGCACAGGACCATCGCTTTCGCCAGCAGAACCTTATTGGCAGCAGAGAAAAATTACACTACTACCGAAAAGGAATTGCTGAGCATCGTCTTTGCTGTGAAGAAATTCCGCACTTACCTGCTAGGAAACGAAACCGTCATCAGGACCGACCATAAGGCCTTATCATTCCTAAATACATGTAAGCTGACGCATAGCAGATTAACCAGGTGGGTACTAGCTTTACAAGAGTACAACTTTTCTTGGGAGTACATTAAGGGGTCGGATAATAAAGTACCGGACACTTTGTCCAGGGTAGACACTATAGATAATAAGACAGGTAGAGATCTTAAAGAAATAGAAATTTTTCGATTAACTAGGGAAGATAGAATTTTTGGGGAGGATTTAAGGGAAATTAAAGACAGACAAAGATCAGAAAATAAATTGGGTAAGATAATAACTAGCTTAGAAGCAGATATTAATGGTTCAGAGTATAATACACATTTCCAGATACATAAGGGAATCCTGTTTAAGAAAGTAGAAGGGGGTGAAAGGGATTGGAGGTTAATGATACCCGATGAATTAGTAGATAGAATTATTTGGGATTGTCACATAAGATATGGTCATTTTGGGGCGAAAAAATGTGCAAATATATTAAAAGAATCTTGTGTCTTTAAAAATATGGAGAAGAGAGTTAGAAGAGTATTAAGAGTTTGCGATCTGTGTCAAAAGTCTAAAGCAGTAAATTACAGGGTTGAAGGTGAAATGAAGTATATTAAAGTAGAAAGACCTTTCGATTTAGTTGCGGTAGATTTGTATGGGCCATTGCCTAAAGGTAGAGGAGGAGTGATATATATTTTTGTTGTTTTGGATACTTTTACTAAGTTTGTTAGGTTATATAGTGTAAAGAGAGCTACTAGCAAAGTACTCAGCGAGAAGATCACAAAGGACTACATGATCAACGTAGGGAAGCCGAAGGTAATTTTATCTGATCACGGACCGCAGTTCATCAGCGGCAAGTGGAGACAGACTCTTGGCTGGGGAGGCATCATACCCAAACACACGGCAGTTTACCATCCACAGTCGAACCAGGCAGAGCGGGTGATGCGAGAAATCGGCAGAATATTCAGGGCGTATTGTCACTCCAAACATACAGAGTGGCCGTTGTATGTGAAGAAGGTGGAGGAATGGTTAAACAGCACAACCCATGATTCTACAGGATTTACACCGTACGAACTAATCAAGGGAAGCCGTCCACCCAGAATATTGGAACAACTTTTTTAATATCCACCGGAAGAAAGAGTTGTGGACAAAGATGTAAAAATATGACTTGCCAACGAGAGCCTGCTCACCAAGGGAGAGAAGAGAAAACAAAAGCATGATGGCCAAGGTAAGTGGGTCAAATATGAGATAGGGCAGCTAGTATTAGTGAGACGACATGATTTATCTAGTGCACAAGATAAAGAGATCAAAAAATTCTTTTTGTTGTATGAAGGACCGTATGAGGTTGTTGACGTTAAAATGGATAATGCTTATGTTTTACGAAACCAAACAACGGGGGAAATAGTGGGTACCCATAACGCCACCAACTTAAGAAGGTATTGGTCAAAATGAAATAATAATAAACAAAACAATACCTTGAATCCTGTAATTAAATATAACTAAACCACTATAATAAACCTATAGTTAAATAATTATAAATAACTATGAATAATATAAAACAGTAAGTGGTAGCGGATAGAGGATCCCCACTTGTCCCAGTGGGGTTCGTCTATTTCAGGGACGCGCCCCTGCCCACGCGAGCCTCGGTTTTCTCCAGGTACCTTTATTTTCGGAGGAAGCTTTGTACCTTTAGTCCTAGTTCTTGACCTTGTAATAATCCTTATCCCTTTTATCTTCCCGATTTCCCTAACCCTTCCCTTAGAGTAAACACGTAAACAATAGTTACACAAATTGGCACACTTTTTGGAACCATTTGATTGCCTTAATTCTAAATAATACATTAGGATAATCCTCAAAATTAAATAAACTGGCGTTATTTATGACTTGTAAACTCATCCCTTAATTAGGTAGGTAGTGGAGAAGTTTTGTGGCTGAGTAGACAAACTAAATAATAAATATTTGTATAGTTTAACCGGATTGTTGTGTACAGAGATGGGGCTGTAGATTAATGGTTGTGGTTCGTTTATTATTTCGGAAAAAGGATTCAGGTATAGAAGTCAGTACCGTCAGAGGGTAGTTAGTCACTGCCATAGAAGTGGGGTTCTGTTCGTCTTCAATCGCATCCCTGTACACAATAATGCAGTACATGTAACATATAACCTATTTACAGGTAATTAAGAAAAAAATAATAAGTATCAATATTACAATAAGTATAATACCAAGTAAGTAAATAATTTGGGAATATATTCCAAAGTAAACTCATGTAACCAAAAGGTTTAATTATTATTTTGCGGTACCTGCTATGTTAGGTTATGAGTAGGGGATTAGGGTATTAAGAATGTGATTGTGGAGGAATTTGAAGAGAGATTAGAACCAATGATGTAATGTTTGTAAAATTTATTGAAATATTAAGAAAAACTGAACATTTAATCACGTAGAAGCATTTTGAAAATGGTAATTAAAGTCATGGAAATTGTTTTGAATGTACTAAGAGATGAAATTGAAGTATAGACGCCCCTGGAGTAACTTAATATTGTAGATGCTAGTGCTGTGTTTAAATTCATTTTGATTCAAATGGAAATTGTAATTTTCCATATTTTATATATTAACTTCATACAGCTGTAATTAAAGTCAAATTGTTTTGGGTGGAGACTGTTAGAGAATTTTCAAGTTAAACAAATAATTTAAAAGGGCCACTTTTATTAATGAATCAAAAATATATCCGATCCAAATTGGAATAAAAAAAAATGATAATAGACAAATATGTTATCTAAAAGATTTATAAAATCTGAAAAGTGTAGTAAGCAGATATGGCAATATATGATGTAACCAGAGTGTTTAGACTATGAATGCTGAAACTGAGCATGTTTATAACTGTTGTTTATGAAAACAAGTCTGGCACACAACTGTGTGTATGTAAACAGTAAACAGGTGTGTTGTAGTGGTATGTTGTGACTAATGCCTACAGACATACTTGGTGACCATAACAAGAAATGTTGTAGTCTGCTGAATCAGTACCTTGAGCAAAATCCTATTGCGACATAAAAGAATTAAAGTAAATTTTGTTAAAATAGTAATGAGGTAATTATTGTAACCTAGAGTTTGAGAAATTAAAAAACCATTAAACCATTAAATTATTCAAATTAATAGAAACAATGATTTTTAACAATGAACTTAAATTGTTTGAATTTTAATTTTTTTTTGAAAAAAAAAAAAAATGGGATGTATATAATTTCAAATTTCAATAAATCTTAGAATTAAGTGACCAAAAACAATTGTCAAGAGTTAGTATCAGTGAGCATGGGAACGTTTTGAAAAAATGTGTAACAAAATAAAAACTTGTTGTCAATACAAGAAGTGGGGATATTTTGGGGGGTAGATTGGTGCTCAATGAAGTGATAGAACAATGGAGTGTTGAACTGTATATGTAGAAAGTTTAGTTCAATTGTTAACAAATTAGTTAGCTATTAAGTGGCTATGGCGGGGGTTGCCTGTGCTCTCGCTAATAGCGGAATGGGTTGGGGGTAACAGTGAGTGTTACCTCCATCGGAGGCCAAAATGGCGATAAATGTGCGGCACACCTTATCCGTGTAAATTAAAGCTTACACACTGCCAAACGACCGTGTCGCACATAGTAGTGATGAAACAGGCAATTAAATTAAAGTTAGATTTCCCCGACTTTTCGGGCGGTTACTGTCTTACCAGCACTAACCGTGGATTTGGCTAGCGGCCAGCTATGGTCATATCAAGTCCCTTGACCATAGCTGACTTGAAATTGGTATATATTTGAAATTCAATGGGGGAGAACTTAGGGGAAATCTTCCCGGAACTATGGAACAGCGGCTGCCACTCTGCCCGCTTTGGGGTAGCAAGACAGGTGGTAGATCCGTCTTAAGGGTGTATGATTATATAACAAGAACATGATGATGTTCAATACGTTTAAAACTTAATAGCGGAAGCAGGGACACGGAGAGGTAAAACCTGCTCCAAAATATACCGTCTCTGTCGAAGCGCAAGGGCGAGACAGTCCTCCATAATTTGAAATAGTGTGTGTGGCTGGGAGGTGACGCAAAGGAGTCACGAATGTAAATTTTATAACATAACATTTTTTTATTCAAAGTTTGATCAAATGAAACTGCTTGTGCTCTGTTCAGGTAACTAGCTGCTTAGATATTTAAAAATAAGGTGTTCATTATGCGCTTTTAAATGTATGATTTTATTGTTGTATGTTAGGTATAGGTGTTGATAAAGTGGGTGTTTTCATGATATATGTATATTTTAAATTAAGCCAATAATTAAATCGTCTGGCAGGCGGTCAATATGAATTATAAGAATCAGAGAAATGGGAAACAAGAAGGTGAGGAGTAATGATAAATAAATAGTTATATATTTCATATAATTTGTTCAAATTTGAGATATGTTTTCATTATGTTAGGAGGATCAGCTGATCAGCAATAATACGTCACTGGTATATTAGTTATAAATGTTTTAAGTAATTGCTGTTCAATGTAATGTTTGATGTATTACAGATATTTTAAAGTAATGATAAAAATAATTTGCTACAACGAGAAATAAAGTAACGATTTGTGAAATCCAATAAGAGATAGTTTTTTGGGTGATGCATAATTTTATGAGACACATATATCTGTCCAAGTTAAAATCAAAGTTGAATTTGAAATAGTGGAGATGAAAATAATGTAATATTGTTTTGAAATGATGTAGTTTTGTGAAGTATTAATGTTGACACATTGGTAATGGAGAATAATTGGAGAGTTCTGAATGATATATTTATGTTTATAATTAATGAGGTTATTTTGTTGTATTTGTAGTGAGGTAATGAGATTGAGATTTTTTGGGGATGGCAATTTTGTATTAGAGGGTAGTGTAATGTAGGAGTCCGCAACAAGGGTTGGGACGGGATAGGGATAGATTTTAGTGTGGAAGGGGCCGCCTTAGGTAGAATCCAGGGGCCAAATAAGGGAATTGAGTTTTTGGGTAGGGGAAACACGTATCCTATGTACAAAGGGTTAGAGAGTATTTTTTATATGTAGAAGGTGGCGAATTGAGTTACATGATAAGTTGGGTTTAGAGTGTTTTGGGATAGAGATTTTGATAGAGATGGGTGTCATGGGAGTTGAAGTTGATGAATATTAGAGTCAGAGAGTAAAGTTTATGTATGCATACAGATCTAATACAGTAAATGAGAAAAAATAATTTACATCACCCACAGTAATGTAGAATTAAACTGTTAAGCAAAAAGAGAGAAATTTATGGTAAAGAATATAAAATTTTGCATTTTTTCAAACCAGTGACAGAATCTTGATAGAATTGAAAATAATGTAAAGTCAAGGATTGTTTATTATACAAATGTCAACTTGTTGATTATTATATTAATATTTTGTTTATGTTAAATGTTTTATTTTATTAGGTTTTGTATTTCAAGTTAGGATATTACAGATGTTCAATGTGTTTTCATAACTTATATATAACATATGTACGTCAAGGGTTCTGGGACTTGACCTAGTTTCGATCAGCTGATGAGTTCATATACCTACTAAGCCTGTATAGTAGGAAGTCAATTTTAATTTGTTTGTTTAATTAATTCGAACCAATATTTAAATAATTTTGCATATGAAGAAAACATTTAAATAAATTAAAATTTTTTTTTGAATTTAAAAATTTTTGGAAATTTTAATTCTTTGAAAAAAAAAAAATTTTTTTTGATTTTTCGCCTGCCAGCGAATGAATTCGGAGTAATGATTAGTTTATTATGTGTGTATTTCACAGGTTTATTTTATTGTTTGATTGTATTGTATTGTATTGCTAGAATATAAGTATTTACATCTTAGAGTAAGTATATGTTTTGATTAGGAGAAGGGTGTAATTTAATGTATTTTAACTAAAAAAAAACAGAAAAGAAAAAAGAAGAGAAAATTTTGGTAAAATATTATTTTTTTGAATTTCGAATTTTTTAATTTTTAATAAATTTTAAAAGATTTTTTTATTTTTCAATGTGTTGTGGCAACATGTAATGTGAGTGTGTGTGAGCCCAGTATCTGCTAAAGGCAGCCCAGCTTGCATACAAGGGGAAACATATCGGTAGAGGATCTGGAATAATTTAAGCCAGAGATTGAGGATTTTGGGGGTAGCATGTTAGAAGGTGAGGTGCGCTGTGGTACGAGTCTGCTCGATTTCTCGGTGTTGGGATCTCTTACGGAGAAGTCCAGTGATCTCGTTCAGATGAGTCCATGGTCGCTAAGCCAGGGGGGTAGCGTACCCAGGAGATTAAGAACAAGGGGGTTGTTGGCACCAGTTCCTCACCGGTCCTCTTCGGGGTTTATCGATGAGATTTCTCCTGTTGTGAACAGCAGAATTCTCATCGAGGGGGTATTGTAGTGTGTCAATTTTGGGAGTCTTATTTTTCTTTCAGTATGGGGTAATTATATTTTTATTCCTTTCATTTTGGGCGGGCTTGTAAAAAAGGAGTTATGAAAATTATTGTGTAACGAAATTCATTCCATTATAACAGAACGCATGGCAACGTTATTTCCATTGTGTAACAGAACAGTGTTAAGCAACAGTTTGAAACAAAGGCATAGACGCAGTTGTTGTTGAGCAATGCGGCTGAAGAATTCACCCCCACAAAATTCTAAGAACTCTGCATGTGTGTCGACGCACAGGCGCGAATACCCACGCAAGCGCTCCCAGTGACGCTCTGGCCGAAAAACTCAAGATGGCCAAAGCGAGAGAATTATTCATCATCTTCTCCGAGATTAACCGGAAATACTGCCAAGAGACCGCCTACTATCAATGACGTCAGCAGAACAGAAGCCCATATCGTACTTTGGTACACAGAATATAACCTCCATATTCCATATATAAAATGGTTAGCTCTCAACAACTGAGCATGAACGACGACGGAAAGTAAGTGGCAGTGTCTGCGCTGTCCCTCCGTCTCAGAGAAGTACATCAGCAGTCGTTCACTGACTAGACCGGCGCCGGTACTGAGCCGAGTGGGCTCCTCGCAAAATTTTATAATATAACAGTAAAATGAGTTAACAGTGTAAAAAATCAAGTCGCAGTGATGTCTGAACAACGAGACAACAACGAAACACAATAGTTTTTTTTTGATTCGGTACAATTCAGAACTTAAAAGGGGCGACCACGCGGTCCACGAGTGAATACGCGGCTGACTGGGGCTTTACGTAATGGGTTTTTAATTTATAAGGGTGAAGGGGAATTTTATTTTAAGAATGTGAGTAGAGAGTGAGCACGCTGGGCTACTTTAAGATTGTAAGTAATAATATGTAAGTTTAAAAATATAGAATTATGAGCAAGAATTACACCATAGTCGAAAACATGTAAGTGACTGTATTTGATCAACAAATTTTTTAAATTGGCAATAATAGATTATTAAAATTAACTATTTCTCTTCATAACAATGTGTCGAATCAGTTATTTTGATAACCTTATCACATGTTTGTATCTAGCGTACATGCGATCGAATCCCTGGAACCGAGTCTTTGCAGGTAGGTGGGAGATTTATTATTATAATTTGATAATTAAAACTTTCAATTCGATTAGAGCATCACACGAACAATTATTTTTGGCAACATTTTCGAAACCGTAAACTCAGCGATGACCTGTTTTCCCTTGATAATCCTTATTTATTAATTAAAGTAACTTAATAAAATAAACCAATTAATAAAAAACAATCAAGTAAACAATTTTTAATAAATTTATTTCAAAAATTAACAAAATATTAAAGCAGACAAGAACTCGTAAACAGAGTAGTCCACTTGAATTAAAAAAAAAAAATCATATTACAAATTGACGCACCCAATGAGAGTGGCTTTCAAACCATCCTGATCGATTGTTATAATATATATATATGTCCGTTTTATATACAGAAGATGTAAAAACTAGTTAATTTCAGGTTAGCAAACCCTACAAGATGAATAACATTAAAACCTATTTCTTCTTGTTATTTCAATCTTATATAATTAGCAATTAGTAAGTTTAGTATGTTTTTGGGTCCTTCAGTGTTTCAACTGGTTTGTACACTCCCCGCATATACCCATGGTGCATGTTACGGAGCCTCTCACAGGTATATGGGACCTACCGTTTAACGCCGGATCCGAACAGCATAGTTGGGGAGGGTTTATACTAGGCAGGATACCTCTCGCTGGTTTGCCATCGCCTTGTGAGAGGGAACAGTCATTCTAAATCAGATGGCCCCGGCAGGAATTGAACCCGCACCAGCAGCATAGCAGCGCCACAAAATGTGTAGACACACACATAATAAAGTTTAGTATGTTAAACTTTATTAATTACAGTTTATAGATTTATAGCAACTGATGTTACATCTACTGTTATAATCTAACACTGACGATGTTGCATCATACGATGGCCAAAACATCACTTGCAGACCATTTGCACAACACAATGGCTATGAAGAAGCTAATTTCTAATAATTCCACCTACACAAATCTTCAAATGACATGAAACAAGCAACAATAACGTGTTCACAAATTAATACTAAATCCTAGTCTTATACACAAATTGTAACAGGACAAAAGGGGGAGGTTTATTTTATTAATGTCTGTATTAAAAGTAACATTGCGAATTCCCATGACAGCTTGAACAAAGAACCAGAGCAGAGCTTTTAAACATACGTTAGTCTGGAACGGTGTGCGCGGTACAAAAGTCGAGAATTGTCACGTACAGAATGTGAGTACACACGCACGAGCGCCTCGCCTGCGTCGAACAATTAAAACGGACGCCCAGACGCTGTAACAAAAAATGGCGTGAGACGACAAATTTGCACCGCGTGTCTGTGAAGACGAAGGAAGTGGTGAACAACGGCCTGTGGTATAGCCACAGAATACCTTCGACGGACGAAAGAACCAATTAACCGTCAAAACATCACAGTAAGGAGCTTAGACGCCATCGTATTTCCGCCCACATCTAGTGAACAAAAAAAAAGAAAAATCCTCGCCAGTCATTGTAACGAGGCGTCACTTTTACATCCAGTATCAGGACCGAACCGAGTGATTCGAACCGAATTATAAATAAAATGTGTTGAAACTAAACTAAATGTGATCAAGAAACCAATCATAATGAGTAGCGGACAGCTAAATTTATAAAATGAACAAACTATAGTGAAAACAGTGAGTGACACGTGGTAGCATAACAACGTAGAACCGACGAAAGGATGAGTACACAGCATTTTTTATAAAGGCCTACATATAATTAATATCTAAAGCAAATAACAAATTCCAAAATTAAATTCATTTTGACCAAAATCTAGAAACGGGGTAATTGGAATGTGAGTGTGTGTAATTACAAAGAATTGGTTCGTTTTATGGATATAAAACATGTCTATTTTAGTAATTAAGATTTTGTAAAATGTTAAATTGTTTGTATTAGTGGGAATTGCGAGACGCAAAAGCCCACTACAGATGTATTAAGTAATTCGATGAGGAGAGATGTGAGTATAAAAATAGATTCAGTAAAAAGAGAGAATGTCATATTAAAGTATAATAAAATAATATTTTATTTCAACTTGCTATATATGTGTTATCATAATCATTTCAACAACCTAACTTCATTTTCTGTGCTGGTAAATTCGCTATACGAAAAAGGGTTTCCACCACTAGATGATCTGGCCAAATAAAAAATTCAAGGTAATTGGGAGTTTGTTGTTTAATATTTTGATATAAATTAAAAGATTACAAAATTGTATTTTATTCATATTTAATCAACACACTACTCTTTATAACTAATTAACACATTTAAAATCTCAAAATTTTTGACAACACACACACGTGCGCGCACGCGCGCACACAGTATCTAGATTAAGGGTTCGTGTACACAATCTTTACTAATTAAAAGGTAACATGAGCTGATCTAAACATGTGTTTACAACAAGCATTAAAATTCAGTTGATGAATGCTTTATAAAAATGGCTTGTTTTCATAGTATAATGGATTTTTGAACACACACACACACACACACACACACACACACACACACACACACACATTAAGCACAAGAACATAGAATATTGTAATGAACATACAGTGTACGAGCATACTATATTGTTTTTATCTTAAACAACAGCAAATAATTCGAAGTTGATAGTAAAGTATGTAACACTACATTACTTACGCAATAAGCGCTGAGGGAACTACAATGTCATCAATAAACTGACTGAGCTGCACACGTACAGCCTGACGATTGTGCAGTTGCTGAGACATGGACATGGACTTGCGTTGTAAACTTACAATCTCACTGCTAATACTTCCCAAATCTGACTGGAAACTCAGAAGCATATTCTCCATTCTCTACACATTACAAAATTACCATTTTGATTTGTAGATGAAAACTATTTTATTTATTCATGATCAGACACATATATAACGAAAACAAACACTAATTACTGAGTGCGATCACAATGAACAATTAATTTAAACTGTAGATAGCAACAAAGATCTACTTTAGTTTTAAATAATTTAATTATTTTTGTTTGACCAAAAATGGAAATAATGAAAGGTTTTATTTAATTAACTAGGATATATAACACTGCCGACTTGGATCACAAATTATTATTGATAAAAATGATATATTTTTACCTGCTAGCCTAAACTAGTTTTTGCTCCATTACAGCTTCGTCAGAAGCTGCCACTAAGAGTGCTGTCCATCCTGCTTTACTACATATTCACAACAACAATCTTTTGAATTACAGTGCTGTCACCAAAAGCAGGATGGACAGCGCTCCTAGTGTAGCGGGTCATTTTTGGGTGTTTTTATTTTTAACCGTTTGGGGCATTATTATATTGTTACTTATTTCGTTTTCGGGCGGACTGGTATAATAAATTTGAAAAAACTGTAATTGTATTGTGCAACGTTATTTAACAAGCAACAGCACGAGGTTGAGAAACAGCGTTTGGAACAAAAGCGACGCGCAATTTCAGTGGTGTAACACGGCAGAAGAATTTACCTCCCCCAAAATTCTAAGAACTCTGTGCATGTGTTTTGACGCCCGTATGCAACTCAGCCGGGCGGGGATCGGCACTGACGCCGTGAGTGACACCGCAGTTGAGACCAACATGGCGCTGGGACGAGAAGTTATTAGTTCTAAGTGACCGGCTACCGGAAACCAGCTTCAAACTCCGCCTACTGTGAGCGACATCAGCAGAGCAGATGCCAATATCAGCCTCTGGACACACACACATGCCAGTTATAATCCATGCATAAAATGGTTATGCCGCCGCAATTAATCACCAACGGCGACTAAAACCGGATGGCCGTGACTGCTCATTTCCCGTGACTCGAGGAAAGCACATTGTCCAGTTCGTCACTGACTGTGTCGGCGCCGACACGCGAGCTAAATATGCTCATATAATTTCATTAGTATTTGATAATGAAAGTGAAGTAGTCATTTTCTAAAACCAGTGACAGGATGGGAGGATAGTTGTAGAACAATAATATCCAAATTTGTGATTCAGTTTCGTCCTTTTCGAGACGTTTTCGACCTACCGCGGGCTGGCCACGAGGTCACAGAAGAACGCGTTGCCGGTAGTGATCTAAAATCATCTATTCAATTGGGTAATTGGGGTTTTATAATGGAATGGGAGTAGTGAGTGTGCAATGCTGGGCTGAATTAAGTGTATATGTGTGTGAATGAAGTTATATAATTGTCCATGATAAGGTAAGCGATAGTCAGTAAGGTGTAAGAGTTGCACAATATGTAACAAGAAGATTTAACATTTCAACATTTCTGAGTAATAAAGAAAAATCTGATTTCTCTTCCATACAATTGAGAGTTAAATTCTTTCAATGCCTTATTTCGTTATATGTATCATCAGAGATCGTCGAACGAAATGGGTTAGTCCACACTATGCGATCCGGCCAGATCAAAGTCGTAAGGTAAGTGGAAGTGTTAACTTAATTTGAATAAATAAAATATACCGAAAAGATAAAAGTTACAATTGGTGCGGCGTGACGAGGATTTAATATAACTGAAGAGGGGTTATTTTAACACCGGCCTACATCTGACGATGCATAGCGAAGTAGGGTTATGAAAGCAAATTGATTTGGTAAAATATCAGTTTTGAAATAAAATTACTAATTGACAGTTGTTACGTAAGAAAAAATAGATAAAGTAAAAATGTCCGAGAATACAGAAAAAAGTAGTATAGTAAATTCAATTAGGAGTGAAAGTGGCCTTGAGTCGCAATCGCTGGATGAAAGTGGTATGTTGAGGGGGGAGACGGGTGCTGTTACAGAAACAGCTGGCGGCAGTAATGTAATAGTTCATTCCACTCCGATTGCGTCTCAACCACAACCAAACGAAATAGACGTTGATTCGGGGATTCAATTGACCCCCGTTTCAACTAATAAAAGTAAACAATCAGAGGAAACAAATATGATGAGTGTTATGCTCAGTCAATTCGAGAGAATGAATAGTCGTTTTGATGATAATGATATAATTTTGAATAATATGAATAGTAATTTCAATGCAATAAATAAACGTTTTGATACTAATGATGAGAAATTTGAAATTTTAAGTAATGAATTCAAAGAGCAGAAAATTAAATGCGAACAGCAGAATATTAAAAATGATATTATTTTTAATGAAATTAAAAAACAGAATATTCAGTTTCAGCAAAATATAAATATAAAATTTGACGAGTTGGTAAATAACATACAAGACAAGAATGTATGTCTTGGAAATGCCAATGAAATGACAAGAAATAGTTCGAATAAAGTAGAACAGAGTAAGAATAATACAAACGAAAGTTGTAATGACAGTGTTGTGTTAGGCAATGAATTAATAAATAATAATGATGTTAATAATAACGAGAATAATAATGTGTTTGAGAAATTGGTATCAGAAAGTGATACGGTAAAAATAAATAATGAAAGTATAGAATGCAGTGATTATGAGATGTTAATGTGTGTCAGTGAGTTAGAGAGAGAGAGAAAAAATAATGTTGTAGTAGAGTGGGGACAGAGGGGAAATTTTCCTTTTATTATTTATGATGATTTAATGTGGTCACAAGAGTTTTTGAAGGGCAAGAGTCCCGTGTTAGTAGAAGATTTGAGTTTATTTTATTTGTATAAGTTTATACCCTCTGTGCGGAATGATTTTATAAGTATGAGATGGTGTTATGATGAGAGAGATTTAAATAGAGAATTGTTTGTTGAGAGAGAGATAGAGTTATATGAATTAAAGAGAGATTATGATGAGTTGAAAGA
This sequence comes from Magicicada septendecula, assembly GCA_034769895.1. NCBI lineage: Eukaryota > Metazoa > Arthropoda > Insecta > Hemiptera > Cicadidae > Magicicada > Magicicada septendecula. The sequence goes on along the minus strand of CM068371.1, from coordinate 60,015,799 downwards.
AATATTAGAAGTGTATTTAAACAAGAATGATTTAAGTGATAATACAAAAGTAACTAACCCGATATTGGAAATATTTACTGACGGAGATTTAACAGAAATACTTAACTTAGACTTGGTGAATGATTATTATGGTATAACGGATAAATTGAGATTGTTTGGTTATGACACACAAGACAACAATATGTGTGTCAATATAATTGAAAAGTGTTATTTAGAACCAAGATTAATCTTTGACGATGGCGGGTAGACTGTAAAACAATAAAAGACAATTAAACATTATGTTTTATGGTTGTTCGACATGGCAGATTTGGACAGAAGTGTGGAAAAAATGGAACAATAATTAACAAGAGTTGTAGATAAAAGATAGTGAATTTATATGTGTGTATGTAAGATGATTGTTGTGATAATAATGTTAAAATATTTGCAATTTAAATAAATAAACCAAATTAATTTTGAAAACGAGTAATCAGAGAATTATAATTGTTTGGATGGTAATGAATTCTATATTGTTAATAATTAATTTAATTAAAATAATTTGATATATTTTAAATATTTTAATTGATTATGTAAATGTTGTATAATTAAATTTTGTGTAAATTCAGTTTGTTTTACGAGATGCAAAGTTGGTAATGAATGATAAATTATTTAATTGAAGCTAATAAATTTTGTGAAATGTTTCAGAGATGATGGTGATTATGTTTTGTGGGCATATCCTGTTAAAAGGAATTGTAAGTAGAAAAATTTTATAATCATGTATAATAAAAGCTGTTTACAGGTGTGATTGAGGTGTTAATGCAATAGTGAAATTTTAATGCAATCATTGTGTTGAATAAATATGATAATTAAAAAATTTTTTATAATAAATGAAAAATGATATATAATGATTATTAATAATAAATTTTGAAAATTTCAAGAAAGTTAAACGGTAAAAGGTTATGAATGGGTTAAATGATTGTTGATGCAAATATTATATGATAATGTATACATAAATTTTAATTAGTTTTTAATTGTAGTTAGTTATGAAGTGGCTATTGTGGGGGTTGCCTGTGCTCTCACAAGTAGCGAAAAGGGTTGGGGGTAGCAGTGAGTGTTACCTCCATCGGAGGCCAAACTGGCGATAAATGTGCGGCACACCTTATACGTGTAAAATAAAAATTTTACACACCATATTAAATGACCGTGTCGCACATAATGGTATTGATGAAACAGGCAGTGAAATTAAAGTTTAGATTTCCTCGACTTTTCGGGCGGTTACTGTCTTACCAGCACTAACCGTGGTTTTGGCTAGCGGCCAGCTATGGTCATATCAAGTCCCTTGACCATAGCTGACTTGAAATTGGTATATATTTGAAATTCAATGGGGGGACAATTAGAGGAAATCTCCGGAACTAGGGAACAGCGGCTGCCACTCTGTTCGCGTAGGAACAGCAAGACCGGTGGCAGATCCGTTTTTAAGGGTGCATGATTTTATAACAAGAACATTATGATGTTCACAACTTTAAAACTTAACAGCGGAAGCAGAGACACGGAGAGGTAAAAACCCTGCTCCAAAATATACCGTCTCTGTGGAAGCGAAAGGGCGAGACAGTCCTCCATAACCTGAAATAGTGTGTGTGGCAGGGAGGTGACGCAAAGGAGTCACGAATTTAAAATTTTATGACAAAAGTTTTTGCTTATTCAAAGTGTAATCCAATCAAAAATGCTTGTGCTCTGTCCCCATAATTATATGCTCAGACTCGTAATATAAGATTCATACTATAATTTTCAAGGTATCATTTTGTTGTTGTATGTTAGATATAGTTGTTGACAAAATGTATTTTTATTATGTGTATTTTTTTTTTCTCGAAGCCAATAATTAGCCGCCTGGCAGGCAATCAACATAATAGAAGTAAGTGTTGATAATGTATTACAGGTAATTGTCCAATTTTGGATGGTATTCATGGTGTTTTTATTATGTTAGGATATCAGCTGATCAGCAATACCATGTCACTGGCATAGTGGTTTGTAAAGGTTACAAGTAATTAATGTTTAGTGTACTACAGACATTTTGAAGTAAAGACAAAAAGAATATGAGAAATAAAATAACAATTTATGCAAATCAATAAAAGATAATTCGTGGGTGATAAATGTTTTATGGGACATGCAGACCTGTCCAAATTGAATTAAACGTTAAATGTGAAATGATAGAGATGAATATAATGTAATGTTGTTTTTGAATTGATGTGATGTAACAGAGTTGGTGGAGTATTAATGTTGACACAGTGGTAATGGAGACTTTATGTAGATGTTGAGTGACATATTGTTGTTTTTATAGTTAAGGAGATTATTTTGTGTATTTGTAGTAATGTAATGAGATTGAGAATTTTGGGGATGGCAATTTTGTATTAGAGGGTGGAGTTCGCAACGAGGGTTGGGACGGGAATTGGAATAGATTTTAGTGAGGAGGGGGCCGCCTTAGGTAAAATCCGGGGGCCAAATAAGGGAAATGAGTTTTTGGGAAGGAAACACGTATCCTATATATACAAAGGGTTAGAGTGTATTTTATATGTAGAGAAGGTGGCGAATTGTGTTAAATGGTAAGTTGGGGTTTAGAGTGTCTTGATTAGTAGATATTTTTGGTAGAGTTGGGTGTCATGTTAGTTGAAGTTGATGAATATTAGAGTCAGAGGGAGAAAGTTTATATATGTTTACAGATCTAGTACAGTAATGAGAATGAATAAGTTACATCACCCACAGTATATTAAAGTTAAATTGTTGAAAAGAAAGAGGAATTTATAATAAAGAATATATATAATTGTTTATTTTTTTTTCCACCAGTGATAGAATTTTGATAAAATTTGAAAATAATGTAGAGTCAAGAATTGTTTATTTTAAATAATTTAAATGTCAACTTGATTATTATATTAATATTTTGTTTATTTTAAATGTTGTATTTTGTTATGTTTTGTATTTCAAGTTAGGATATTGCAAATGTTCAATGTGCTTTCAGAACTGATATATAACATATGTAGGTCAAGGGTTTTGGACTTGACCTAGTTACGATCAGCTGATGAGGTCATACACCTACTAAGCTTGTATAGTAGGAATCCAATTTTAATTTGTTTGTTTGATTAATTCAAACCAATATTTGAATAATTTTAATAAATGTTATTTAATAAATAAATTTAATAAAATTTTTTTAATGAATAAATTTAAATTTTTTTGGATTGTAAAATTTTTGAAAATTTTAATATTTTTTTTTTTTGAACAAAAAAAAAAAAAAACTTGATTTTTCGCCTGCCAGCGAATGACTATTTCAGATAAGGATTTTATTATATGTGTGTATTAACCATGTTTCTTTTATTGTATTGCTTTATATTGGTAGGCTATAAATTGTTCTCATGCTAGAGTAAGGATGTATTTGTATTAATAGGAATGTTTAGGTTAAGTCATTTGAAACAAAAATTAGAAAAAAGAGGAAGAGAATTTTTTGATAAAAGATTTTTTTTGAATTTTGAATTTTGAATTTTTTAAATTTTTGATAAATTTTAAAAGAAAGTTTTATTCTTATGCGTTATGGTAATATGTAATGTTAGAGTGTGTGAGCCCAGTATTTGCCAAAGGCAGCCCAGCTTGCAAAAAGGGGATCCATATCGGCGGAGGAGCTGGAATGATTTTAGCCAGGGATTGAGGATTTTTGGGGGTAGTATGTTGAAGGGCGAGGTGGGCTATGGTGCGAGTCTGATCGATTTCTCGGTGTTGGGATCTCTTACGGAGAAGTCCAGTGATCTCGTTCAGATGAGTCCATGGTCGCTGAGCCAGGGGGGTCGTGTACCCATTCAGATTAAGAACCAGGGGGTTGTTGGCACCAGTTCCTCACCGGTCCTCTTCGGAGTTATCGATGAGATTTCTTCTGTTGCGAACAGCAGAATTCTCATCGAGGGGGTATTGTAGCGGGTCATTTTTGGGTGTTTTTATTTTTAACCGTTTGGGGCATTATTATATTGTTACTTATTTCGTTTTCGGGCGGACTGGTATAATAAATTTGAAAAAACTGTAATTGTATTGTGCAACGTTATTTAACAAGCAACAGCACGAGGTTGAGAAACAGCGTTTGGAACAAAAGCGACGCGCAATTTCAGTGGTGTAACACGGCAGAAGAATTTACCTCCCCCAAAATTCTAAGAACTCTGTGCATGTGTTTTGACGCCCGTATGCAACTCAGCCGGGCGGGGATCGGCACTGACGCCGTGAGTGACACCGCAGTTGAGACCAACATGGCGCTGGGACGAGAAGTTATTAGTTCTAAGTGACCGGTTACCGGAAACCAGCTTCAAACTCCGCCTACTGTGAGCGACATCAGCAGAGCAGATGCCAATATCAGCCTCTGGACACACACACATGCCAGTTATAATCCATCCATAAAATGGTTATGCCGCCGCAATTAATCACCAACGGCGACTAAAACCGGATGGCCGTGACTGCTCATTTCCCGTGACTCGAGGAAAGCACATTGTCCAGTTCGTCACTGACTGTGTCGGCGCCGACACGCGAGCTAAATATGCTCATATAATTTCATTAGTATTTGATAATGAAAGTGAAGTAGTCATTTTCTAAAACCAGTGACAGGATGGGAGGATAGTTGTAGAACAATAATATCCAAATTTGTGATTCAGTTTCGTCCTTTTCGAGACGTTTTCGACCTACCGCGGGCTGGCCACGAGGTCACAGAAGAACGCGTTGCCGGTAGTTAAAATCATGTATTCAATTGGGTAATTGGGGTTTTATAATGGAATGGGAGTAGTGAGTGTGCAATGCTGGGCTGAATTAAGTGTATATGTGTGTGAATGAAGTTATATAATTGTCCATGATAAGGTAAGCGATAGTCAGTAAGGTGTAAGAGTTGCACAATATGTAACAAGAAGATTTAACATTTCAACATTTCTGAGTAATAAAGAAAAATCTGATTTCTCTTCCATACAATTGAGAGTTAAATTCTTTCAATGCCTTATTTCGTTATATGTATCGTCAGAGTTCGTCGAACGAAATGGGTTAGTCCACACTATGCGATCCGGCCAGATCAAAGTCGTAAGGTAAGTGGAAGTGTTAACTTAATTTGAATAAATAAAATATACCGAAAAGATAAAAGTTACACTAGTGGCAGCCTTAGACAAAGCTCTAACGAAGTGAAAACTAGTTTAGGCTAGCAGGTAAAAATGTATCATTTTTATCAATAGTAATTTGTAATCTGAGTCGGTAGTGTTACATACAGTTAATTAATAACAATGATCATGGACAACACAATTCAGGTGTTATTGTAAAGGTACTGACTTCTTACCTTTTTAAAATACTCACCGCTGCCAGAATTTTACTTACCGTCATTGTCCCCGTTAAACTTACCTTATTAAACTGCCCAGGTCGCCACGATATTTTTCTAAGGTTAAATATCGAAACCTTTACACTTTTGCCCTTATAAAAATCCCGCTATCTAATTACCCTTAAATATCAGAAAAATCCCAAAGAACGTTAGGCGAGGTTTTCAGCACAGAATAGGAAATGGTTATGGCGTAATAACTTAATTTAACACATTTTTATGTCCCTAAACAAACTTGATTTTATTTTATTAAGTAGCCTACAGCTAAAAAACATGAATTTGTTCAAACACAAGTTTTATCAACTAATTATTTTATAGGAACCAATACTTTTAATCATGATTTCTCCCATTGAATATATAGCTTTTACCCCCCTTATAGTATTCTCATTAATTCTTTTATAAATCTAAATTTGTATAGTTTTTTACTGATATCAGATTGTTACGGAGTCACTTTATATATATTTGTTACTTAACTGACATGTGTTCCAGCTGTTACCCAATCACTAGTATTTCACTGTCACATTAGCCACATCACACAGAACTGTTCTAACTGCACAAATTAACGTATTCGTTAATTGTCTCGATCTCTTTCTTCATTTTACTCTTTTGCACACTTTTTATAAGATTCGGTAGGCCTAGGCTACTGTATTCGCTTTGGCCTACCGAAATTTCCGAGGCCACTGTATAAAGTTTTACTTATACATGCACTGCTCTCCACTGCTGTCTGATGATAACTCTGGTGATAGACTGCATACTGTTTCACAAAAAGCCTGCTGCTGGGGCAGTTACGCGATGCGTCTAGACTGTTGTTTTGACTAACAGTGTATGTTGTACTGGGGCTCCTCACAGGTGAAAGTTAACAATTTATTAATTACTGAATTACTGAATTAAATACTGATTAAAACTGAATTGCTAAAATAAAATTAAACTGGGGTAGCGCACAATTCTGTACCGTTACATTATTCAATATAAAGAAATTTAAGAAATACTATTGTACACGTTACCATCATACTACAATTCTGATTATATTGACATTTTCCCTTATTTTACTTCCTAACATGAGAAATTTTAATCCAAACTAAAGCACTGCATCTGGAAAATGTCACTTTTAAAGCATAATTTTTTTAAGAGCGGGTAAAATGTCAGATCTATTATTTTTTTTCTTGAATACGAATACAAACAAAAGTACAGTTCATGCCAAAACATAAAATTCATAACATTTGCTTTGTTCAAATTTTATTAAAATTCAAAATTAAAAACGTTTTGTATCATGACTGCTAATAACATTCCTAATAAAAATAAATTTGTTCCCATAAAAGTTGTGTACAAAAGTAATCTACAGTATCTGGTTTGATATTCCAGCAACAGGTGTTTATACAATAATCAGCTGTTTATTGTCTAATAATCAGACATTTACACATCTTAATTGTTTAACATATACTCTCAGTTTTATATTCTAATGAATATTGTAACGATACGTTGAGTATGCCACTTGTAACTTTTTTATCTTTTTCTCGGTAAAATTATTTTATTCAAATTAAGTTAAAACTTCCACTTACCTTACGACTTTGATCTGGCCGGATCGCATAGTGTGGACTAACCCATTTCGTTCGACGAACTCTGACGATACATATAACGAAATAAGGCATTGAAAGAATTTAACTCTCAATTGTATGGAAGAGAAATCAGATTTTTCTTTATTACTCAGAAATGTTGAAATGTTAAATCTTCTTGTTACATATTGTGCAACTCTTACACCTTACTGACTATCGCTTACCTTATCATGGACAATTATATAACTTCATTCACACACATATACACTTATTTCAGCCCAGCATTGCACACTCACTACTCCCATTCCATTATAAAACCCCAATTACCCAATTGAATACATGATTTTAGATCACTACCGGCAACGCGTTCTTCTGTGACCTCGTGGCCAGCCCGCGGTAGGTCGAAAACGTCTCGAAAAGGACGAAACTGAATCACAAATTTGGCTATTATTGTTCTACAACTATCCTCCCATCCTGTCACTGGCTTTAGAAAATGACTACTTCACTTTCATTATCAAATACTAATAAAATTATATGAGCATATTTAGCTCGCGTGTCGGCGCCGACACAGTCAGTGACGAACTGGACAATGTGCTTTCCTCGAGTCGCGGGAAATGAGCAGTCACGGCCATCCGGTTTTAGTCGCCGTTGGTGATTAATTGCGGTGGCATAACCATTTTATGCATAGATTATAACTGGCATGTGTGTGTGTCCAGAGACTGATATTGGCATCTGCTCTGCTGATGTCGCTCACAGTAGGCGGAGTTTGACGCTGGTTTCCGGTAGCCGGTCACTTAGAACTAATAACTTCTCGTCCCAGCGCCATGTTGGTCTCAACTGCGGTGTCACTCACGGCGTCAGTGCCGATCCCCGCCCGGCTGAGTTGCATACGGGCGTCAAAACACATGCACAGAGTTCTTAGAATTTTGGTGGAGGTAAATTCTTCTGCCGTTACACCACTGAAATTGCGCGTCGCTTTTGTTCCAAACGCTGTTTCTCAACCTCGTGCTGTTGCTTGTTAAATAACGTTGCACAATACAATTACAGTTTTTTCAAATTTATTATACCAGTCTGCCCGAAAACGAAATAAGTAACAATATAATAATACCCCAAACGGTTAAAAATAAAAACACCCAAAAATGACCCGCTACAATACCCCCTCGATGAGAATTCTGCTGTCCACGACAGAAGAAATCTCATCGATAACCCCGAAGAGGACCGGTGAGGAACTGGTGCCAACAACCACCTGGTTCTTAATCTACATGGGTACACGACCCCCCTGGCTCAGCGACCATGGACTCATCTGAACGAGATCACTGGACTTCTCCGTAAGAGATCCCAACACCGAGAAATCGATCAGATTCGCACCATAGCCCACCTTGCCTTCTAACATGCTACCCCCAAAAATCCTCAATCCCTGGCTAAAATTATTCCAGCTCCTCCGCCGATGTGGATCCCCTTTTTGCAAGCTGGGCTGCCTTTGGCAAATACTGGGCTCACACACTCTAACATTACATATTACCATAACACATAAGAATAAAACTTTCTTTTAAAATTTATCAAAAATTTAAAAAATTCAAAATTCAAAAAATAATCGTTTATCAAAAAATTCTCTTCCTCTTTTTTCTAATTTTTGTTTCAATGACTTAACCTAAACATTCCTATTAATACAAATACATCCTTACTCTAGCATGAGAACAATTTATAGCCTACCAATATAAAGCAATACAATAAAAGAAACATGGTTAATACACACATAATAAAAACTCATTATCTAAAATAGTAATTCGCTGGCAGGCGAAAATCTAGTTTTTTTTTTTTTTTCAAAAAAAATTTTCAAATTTTAAAATTCAAAAAAAAATTTAAATTTATTTATTAAAAAATTTTTATTGCATTTATTTATTAAATAACATTTATTAAAATTATCCAAATATTGGTTTGAATTAATCAAGCAAACAAATTACAATTGGCTTCCTACTATACACAAGCTTAGTAGGTGTATGAACTCATCAGCTGATCATAACTAGGTCAAGTCCAAAACCCTTGACCTACATATGTTATGTATGATTTCTGAAAACACTTTAAACATCTGTAATATCCTAACTTGAAATACAAAACATAACAAAATACAACATTTAAAATAAACAAAATATTAATATAATAATCAAGTTGACATTTAAATTATTTAAAATAAACAATTCTTGACTCTACATTATTTTCAAATTTTATCAAAATTCTATCACTGGTGGAAAAAAAATAAACAATTATATATATTCTTTATTATAAATTCCTCTTTCTTTTCAACAATTTAACTTTAATATACTGTGGGTGATGTAACTTATTCATTCTCATTACTGTACTAGATCTGTAAACATATATAAACTTTCTCCCTCTGACTCTAATATTCATCAACTTCAACTAACATGACACCCAACTCTACCAAAAATATCTACTAATCAAGACACTCTAAACCCCAACTTACCATTTAACACAATTCGCCACCTTCTCTACATATAAAATACACTCTAACCCTTTGTATATATAGGATACGTGTTTCCTTCCCAAAAACTCATTTCCCTTATTTGGCCCCCGGATTTTACCTAAGGCGGCCCCCTCCTCACTAAAATCTATTCCAATTCCCGTCCCAACCCTCGTTGCGAACTCCTACATGACACTACCCTCTAATACAAAATTGCCATCCCCAAAATTCTCAATCTCATTACATTACTACAAATACACAAAATAATCTCCTTAACTATAAAAACAACAATATGTCACTCAACATCTACATAAAGTCTCCATTACCACTGTGTCAACATTAATACTCCACCAACTCTGTTACATCACATCAATTCAAAAACAACATTACATTATATTCATCTCTATCATTTCACATTTAACGTTTAATTCAATTTGGACAGGTCTGCATGTCCCATAAAACATTTATCACCCACGAATTATCTTTTATTGATTTGCATAAATTGTTATTTTATTTCTCATATTCTTTTTGTCTTTACTTCAAAATGTCTGTAGTACACTAAACATTAATTACTTGTAACCTTTACAAACCACTATACCAGTGACATGGTATTGCTGATCAGCTGATATCCTAACATAATAAAAACACCATGAATACCATCCAAAATTGGACAATTACCTGTAATACATTATCAACACTTACTTCTATTATGTTGATTGCCTGCCAGGCGGCTAATTATTGGCTTCGAGAAAAAAAAAATACACATAATAAAAATACATTTTGTCAACAACTATATCTAACATACAACAACAAAATGATACCTTGAAAATTATAGTATGAATCTTATATTACGAGTCTGAGCATATAATTATGGGGACAGAGCACAAGCATTTTTGATTGGATTACACTTTAATAAGCAAAAACTTTTGTCATAAAATTTTAAATTCGTGACTCCTTTGCGTCACCTCCCTGCCACACACACTATTTCAGGTTATGGAGGACTGTCTCGCCCTTTCGCTTCCATAGAGACGGTATATTTTGGAGCAGGGTTTTTACGTCTCCGTGTCTCTGCTTCCGCTGTTAAGTTTTAAAGTTGTGAACATCATAATGTTCTTGTTATAAAATCATGCACCCTTAAAAACGGATCTGCCACCGGTCTTGCTGTTCCTACGCGAACAGAGTGGCAGCCGCTGTTCCCTAGTTCCGGAGATTTCCTCTAATTGTCCCCCCATTGAATTTCAAATATATACCAATTTCAAGTCAGCTATGGTCAAGGGACTTGATATGACCATAGCTGGCCGCTAGCCAAAACCACGGTTAGTGCTGGTAAGACAGTAACCGCCCGAAAAGTCGAGGAAATCTAAACTTTAATTTCACTGCCTGTTTCATCAATACCATTATGTGCGACACGGTCATTTAATATGGTGTGTAAAATTTTTATTTTACACATATAAGGTGTGCCGCACATTTATCGCCAGTTTGGCCTCCGATGGAGGTAACACTCACTGCTACCCCCAACCCTTTTCGCTACTTGTGAGAGCACAGGCAACCCCCACAATAGCCACTTCATAACTAACTACAATTAAAAACTAATTAAAATTTTTGTATACATTATCATATAATATTTGCATCAACAATCATTTAACCCATTCATAACCTTTTACCGTTTAACTTTCTTGAAATTTTCAAAATTTATTATTAATAATCATTATATATCATTTTTCATTTATTATAAAAAATTTTTTAATTATCATATTTATTCAACACAATGATTGCATTAAAATTTCACTATTGCATTAACACCTCAATCACACCTGTAAACAGCTTTTATTATACATGATTATAAAATTTTTCTACTTACAATTCCTTTTAACAGGATATGCCCACAAAACATAATCACCATCATCTCTGAAACATTTCACAAAATTTATTAGCTTCAATTAAATAATTTATCATTCATTACCAACTTTGCATCTCGTAAAACAAACTGAATTTACACAAAATTTAATTATACAACATTTACATAATCAATTAAAATATTTAAAATATATCAAATTATTTTAATTAAATTAATTATTAACAATATAGAATTCATTACCATCCAAACAATTATAATTCTCTGATTACTCGTTTTCAAAATTAATTTGGTTTATTTATTTAAATTGCAAATATTTTAACATTATTATCACAACAATCATCTTACATACACACATATAAATTCACTATCTTTTATCTACAACTCTTGTTAATTATTGTTCCATTTTTTCCACACTTCTGTCCAAATCTGCCATGTCGAACAACCATAAAACATAATGTTTAATTGTCTTTTATTGTTTTACAGTCTACCCGCCATCGTCAAAGATTAATCTTGGTTCTAAATAACACTTTTCAATTATATTGACACACATATTGTTGTCTTGTGTGTCATAACCAAACAATCTCAATTTATCCGTTATACCATAATAATCATTCACCAAGTCTACGTTAAGTATTTCTGTTAAATCTCCGTCAGTAAATATTTCCAATATCGGGTTAGTTACTTTTGTATTATCACTTAAATCATTCTTGTTTAAATACACTTCTAATATTTCTTTCAACTCATCATAATCTCTCTTTAATTCATATAACTCTATCTCTCTCTCAACAAACAATTCTCTATTTAAACCTCTCTCATCATAACACCATCTCATACTTATAAAATCATTCCGCACAGAGGGTATAAACTTATACAAATAAAATAAACTCAAATCTTCTACTAACACGGGACTCTTGCCCTTCAAAAACTCTTGTGACCACATTAAATCATCATAAATAATAAAAGGAAAATTTCCCCTCTGTCCCCACTCTACTACAACATTATTTTTTCTCTCTCTCTCTAACTCACTGACACACATTAACATCTCATAATCACTGCATTCTATACTTTCATTATTTATTTTTACCGTATCACTTTCTGATACCAATTTCTCAAACACATTATTATTCTCGTTATTATTATCATTATTATTTATTAATTCATTACCTAACACAACACTGTCATTACAACTTTCGTTTGTATTATTCTTACTCTGTTCTACTTTATTCGAACTATTTCTTGTCATTTCCTTGGTATTTTCAAGACATACATTCTTGTCTTGTATGTTATTTATCAACTCGTCCTCAAATTTTATATTTATATTTTGCTGAAACTGAATATTCTGTTTTTTAATTTCATTAAAAATAATATCGTTTTTAATATTCTGCTGTTCGCATTTAATTTTCTGCTCTTTGAATTCATTACTTAAAATTTCAAATTTCTCGTCATTAGTATCAAAACGTTTATTTATTGCATTGAAATTACTATTCATATTATTCAAAATTATATCATTATCATCAAAACGACTATTCATTCTCTCGAATTGACTGAGCATAACACTCATCATATTTGTTTCCTCTGATTGTTTACTTTTATTAGTTGAAACGGGGGTCAATTGAATCCCCGAATCAACGTCTATTTCGTTTGGTTGTGGTTGAGACGCAATCGGAGTGGAATGAACTATTACATTACTGCTGCCAGCTGTTTCTGTAACAGCACCCGTCTCCCCCCTCAACATACCACTTTCATCCAGCGATTGCGACTCAAGGCCACTTTCACTCATAATTGAATTTATTATACTACTTTTTTCTGTATTCTCGGACATTTTTACTTTATCTATTTTTTCTTACGTAACAACTGTCAATTAGTAATTTTATTTCAAAACTGATATTTTACCAAATCAATTTGCTTTCATAACCCTACTTCGCTATGCATCGTCAGATGTAGGCCGGTGTTAAAATAACCCCTCTTCAGTTATATTAAATCCTCGTCACGCCGCACCAATTGTAACTTTTTTATCTTTTTCTCGGTAAAATTATTTTATTCAAATTAAGTTAACACTTCCACTTACCTTACGACTTTGATCTGGCCGGATCGCATAGTGTGGACTAACCCATTTCGTTCGACGAACTCTGACGATACATATAACGAAATAAGGCATTGAAAGAATTTAACTCTCAATTGTATGCAAGAGAAATCAGATTTTTCTTTATTACTCAGAAATGTTGAAATGTTAAATCTTCTTGTTACATATGGTGCAACTCTTACACCTTACTGACTATCGCTTACCTTATCATGGACAATTATATAACTTCATTCACACACATATACACTTAATTCAGCCCAGCATTGCACACTCACTACTCCCATTCCATTATAAAACCCCAATTACCCAATTGAATACATGATTTTAGATCACTACCGGCAACGCGTTCTTCTGTGACCTCGTGGCCAGCCCGCGGTAGGTCGAAAACGTCTCGAAAAGGACGAAACTGAATCACAAATTTGGCTATTATTGTTCTACAACTATCCTCCCATCCTGTCACTGGCTTTAGAAAATGACTACTTCACTTTCATTATCAAATACTAATAAAATTATATGAGCATATTTAGCTCGCGTGTCGGCGCCGACACAGTCAGTGACGAACTGGACAATGTGCTTTCCTCGAGTCGCGGGAAATGAGCAGTCACGGCCATCCGGTTTTAGTCGCCGTTGGTGATTAATTGCGGTGGCATAACCATTTTATGCATAGATTATAACTGGCATGTGTGTGTGTCCAGAGGCTGATATTGGCATCTGCTCTGCTGATGTCGCTCACAGTAGGCGGAGTTTGACGCTGGTTTCCGGTAGCCGGTCACTTAGAACTAATAACTTCTCGTCCCAGCGCCATGTTGGTCTCAACTGTGGTGTCACTCACGGCGTCAGTGCCGATCCCCGCCCGGCTGAGTTGCATACGGGCGTCAAAACACATGCACAGAGTTCTTAGAATTTTGGTGGAGGTAAATTCTTCTGCCGTTACACCACTGAAATTGCGCGTCGCTTTTGTTCCAAACGCTGTTTCTCAACCTCGTGCTGTTGCTTGTTAAATAACTTTGCACAATACAATTACAGTTTTTTCAAATTTATTATACCAGTCCGCCCGAAAACGAAATAAGTAACAATATAATAATACCCCAAACGGTTAAAAATAAAAACACCCAAAAATGACCCGCTACACACTGTAAAGCCACACGTTGCTGCGTCAATTTGTAACAAGGTAATCTTTATGAACTCTCTTTCGGTATGTATCTTTATTCTGCCACACGTTGTTGGCGTCAATTTGTAACGAAGCTATCTTTGCGTTCCTTAAAGCCACACGTTGCGGACGTCAATTTGTAACGACGAGATCTTTGCGTACTCTTTAAATGTGTATGTTTTGTGTGTGTTTGCCTCAAACGTCATGGTCATTACTTTATGTTCACGCTGACGATGTCCATAGCGATCTTTCGAATTACCAGTACACGCGAGTGGAAACCTGTTCTTCTATATCTGGTTGTATTTTCCGGGTGGCGCCAAATTGTTTTAACTGAAAACAATTAAAATAAAAAATAGGACGATTGAGCTTTCATGGCTATGACGGTATGGTGAATTCAAATTTACTCCCGCCACGTTCGAATTTCTTAATCTCACTGGTAGTTTGCCGATTTTCTGACGTGAGCACTTACCGTCACTTTTGCTCGTCTCTATAATACACAAATCATATAATGCACTTTCCTATGAAATAAAGAACAGTGGTTACAACTCTGTACTAGTTTATTAAATTGTGATTAGTAGTTACTCAGTATTATACAAAATTATATTTTGTTATTAAACAAATTTGCCCTGACAGTAAAAGACAATTATATCTCAAGGCTTGATGAAATCGATTTTGAATGATTTAGTTAGTCAGACATGGCGTCTACAGAATGTTTATTTTTACAATTTCGTTCAATAAATCTGGATTCTTTTGGTTTACGAAAAAATATCAATTTGATTACAATAAAGTACACTACCTTACATTACTGGTACTTATATACTATAAGGTGTAATTACAATTTGTTCCTGAAGTGTTAAAAAGTGTATCTCTTAAGTTCGTAATTTCTATACAGGTTATTTTCTAATTTCGTATAAGTTTAGTGTTTTATTTTTTATTAATCTTTGAAAGAAATTAGATCCTCAGTTTATAGTGAGAGTTAAAAGTGTTGTGAGAAAAAATTAAAGAGAATTTATTTCATAAATTCGGGTAATTCAGCAATACTTATCAATCAGTTGACTTATGGTGTAGTGTCATTCAGTTGAAATAGGTTGGGTCATCGTTTGGTCATCAATCTTCAATCATCTTGGGATTTAATCACGCCTTGCGTCTTTTTCATATAAGTTGATCGAAATTTATTAATTTGGAATTAATTAATCTGGTCTGTTGCCTAGGTTGAATGTATTAGTTCCTCATCAGATAGTTTGATTCTTCATTTTAGTAAATTTGGTTACTTTTGATTGTTTTAAATTAAAATTTGAGTCATTTATGGCTTGGTGTCTATTCGTCTCTAGCTTCAATAATGGACTAACAGTTTCTAACGGAATATTCATAAATAACGTTCCGTTGTCATGGTAACTGACTGACTCTCATTGGCTATTCATGACTTAAGACCATTGTTATAATATTTAAATTTTTATTCAAAATGACTAAATATCTTCTGATTGCTATTATTCTTCGGTCTTCTTATCTAAGTATGAGATATTATCACAACTGTTCGTATATTCTTTCAAAGATCACTTTGACATCCCTCAAGCTGGGTTTGCTTATGTATTATTGTTTTGACAGTTATGTTGATATTATTTAATTACATTTCTTTCTTATTTTGTCCTTATTTAACATTTATCTCTTAATATGATCCACTAATTATCATTGACTAGTTACCTGCCTTGGATTTGCTAATATAATAGTTAATTTCTTACAATTTGTTGTTATTGGTTTTATACAGTTAGCCATTTCATAGGCCTAGGTAGTAATTGGCTATATTTTCTTATTTTATACAAATTACATATTATTTTACCTTTATACTTTATACATGTTTTGTTTTGTGTTACAAATGATTTGTTTACTTGTTGAATTGATAAGGGTCTGTTTTATAATAATTGTATGTTTTCATTATTTTACAAAATCATGGTTTGTCTATTATTTTCTAACTGCTTTTCCAGTATTATAAGGTTTGCATGAATTTACCTGTTTTCTTATCTATCTTGCCATTGTTTATAATTTGTCTATTATTTACTATTCTCTATAAAATATAACAAAACATATAGGCTTATGGTCTGTATAAACTCCTTCAGCCATATTCCTACTCATAAACTTAAACAATTCTTTAACAGTTATTATGCTACTCTTGTTTACATTTTGTTTATTCTTATTTATTTTTTGGTGACAAACATCATCACACCATTTACTTTATCTAATTAACTATCCCTTTGAACATAGGATGTTTATTATTTTTGCATTTATATTCTTTACCACATTTTTTCTTTTCTAAACTTTCCTAGCTAACCATGGTAACACTATTACTTTAACTCTTCATGGGATTTTTCCCTGAATACCCTTGTATTCCTCATCTACACTTATTCTTAATCCTATAATAACAATATTCTTTTTTTCTAACACTTTTCACTATTAAACTTTTAGTGTTCACTGGTTTTTAGGTGTCTATACCTATCAATAGGGTTTCTATTTATTTTGGGGGTTTACACTGGCACTTTGCACTTTTTATAGTATTTAAGTGTTACTAGTGGGTATTCCCTAACATTAAATTCTCTTTCTCACTTACTCATGTTCACTATCTATCTATCTCTCACTTTACAATGGTTAGTTATACTGTTAAGTTCATATCGTTATAGAGTTATTTATAATATTTACTCTCTATTTATTTGGTTAGTGTACTTTAGTTTGTCATTACTTTATTGGACTTTACTAATTATCATTTACATTGATTAATTAGTCGATACTAATAATTATCTTTTACATTTATTATTTATTGGTTTCTTTTTCATTGCTTTATTTGAGTGTAAAATTTCTCCTTTTCTGTTCTATATTATTCGTTTGTGTCTTTTCATTTCTTCTCATTTTATTTCATTTATACTTTGTTTCCTTTTCATTTACTTTCTCATTTGATTTCATTTATTGAGTCAATCACTTGGGTTGGGTCATAGTCGTTTGTCGCGTCATAGTCATTTTATTTTCATTTGTTTAAACATTTAATATAGTTGATTCGTAGTTTTTTCCCTGGTATTGGGGTGGCTTGATTGTGTTGTAACAATATCCATTTATTTATGACTGTTCAAACACTCATTACAATTTTATTTTCTAAAATATTTAAATACATTAATTTTATGCAATTGCATGTTAATATTTGTTCTATTGTAGGTGGAAACAGAGGTACTCACACTTGTGATGATCCTGTTGAAGTCAGTCACATTTCCAAACAAAGTACAGTATTTTAATGGCTAAGCTACAGTACATTAATCCACCTTTCTTTACAATATTCTGTATTTACATATACGAGGTCTGACACAAAAATAACGAGACAGTTAGCATTACTAAGGAACTACTTTTCGTATTGTATTGCGCGTACACTGTGTTCGACCTTGAACTGTATTCTTACGCAGTGACAAGTTACAAGTCGCTTGGTTGACTCAGTCGCAGTGACAGAGCAGTTGAATACAGTCGTGTTTTTATGCTTCGCCACAAAATGTCGGATACGAAAAGTGATCAGCGCATTCACATCAGGTTTCTCATGAAACTTAAAAAGTCGGCAACAGAGACTTACCAAATAATGTTGTTGGAAGCTTATGGCGATAAATGTTTGTCGCATGCACGTGTCTTTGAATGGCGTGAGATTTTTAGAAGGCAGGGACTCCGTGAAAGATGACGACCATCCAGGCCGACCATGTACATCAACAATCGATGAAAACGTTGTAAAAGTTCGAGACACAATACAAAAAGACCGAAGATTGAGTGTCCGTGCTTTTGCTGAAATGTTGCATATGAACAGAGAAAGTGTTCAATGTATTTTAACAGACGAGTTGAACATGAGGAAGGTGTGTGCAAAAATGGTGCCGAAAGTTTTGTCACATGAACAGAAGGAAAGGAGAATGGAACTTTGTTGTGACCTTTTGGAACGGATTGATGGACAGCCCAGTTTTTTAAAGAGTGTTATTACAGCTAATGAGGCATGGATATTTACGTACGATCCAGAAACAAAGCGGCAATCAATGCATTGGAAACACCATCTGTAAAGGTACTCGCCTTTTACCCTTTTAATTAAATAATACACTCATCATAAAATACTCACCGCTGCCAGAATTTTACTTACCGTCATAGTCCCCGTAAAACTTACCTTTTGAAACTGCCTAGGTCGCCAACATGTTTTTTAGTTATACATGTAAACTTTAAACACTCTTGCCCTTATAAAAATACCGCTATCTGACTGTAATAAAATTTCAGAAAACCCCCGATTACGTCAGACGAGCTGTCAGCACAGAAAACTAGGAAATGGTTATGGCGTAATAACTAGGCTAACACATGTTTATAGAAGAATGAACCTTTTAATTTTTTACCATTTACTCTATCATTGATTATTATGTTTTCTTTATATTTATAATTTTTTACTAATTTTAGTCCAATAATTTTGTATTGACTACTACTACATCTTTCTAGTTGAGCCAGTACTTTTGATAACCCATACACACACTCACTCAATTTACATTTATTTTTAATGAGCTCTTCATTAATTATAATGTTTTGGCCAAATGAAACTGTCTTTACACTTGTTACCTATTTGCGTAATATCCAAACGTTGTACACGATATTGTCCGGAACTGTTTTCACTAATCACTCTCCACTCCAAACACAGTTTATTATTACCTTATGTCATTTACTCGTCACTTTACTGTTTGTACATTTTATATTACTTGGTAGGCCTACTTTTGTATTTTTCGGCCTACCAAGAACTCGTCCGAGGCTACCGTTTTTGTTCTGGTAACCGCCTGCTGATTGTCTGGCCGCTCAGCCATGAGTTGCAATGGAACTGGTCTCAGTGCTGCTAAGGCGGTAATGCACAGGTTTTCGTCTGGTCACGTGATCGTGAGACTGCGCTCCCATTGGTGCTGTTAAAAGAGCGCTCTAACGTAGGCGTAAGATTTAGCAATATTTTGCCGCCTGCTGCAATATGAAATTACATTACTTTTTTTCTGTGATTCACGGCTGATGCAAAGTTAGGTGTTATTTCACAACCTGTCTACGCTGCTTCAGTGCGGAGCCGAAACATAGAATGTTTTGTGATAAACACTGCATACTTGGTTGACTAACTCGGGGTTCCAAAAAGGTGAACATGGAGAATATAAATCTTTTAAAGATATCACCTTGGCCCTACAAATCTGTACCGTTACAATACCCCCCCCCCCAATAAGAGGTTGAAGGCCGAAGCGTTCAAACTCTTATTGCCTAAAACCTAAGAGGGTCAGCGAGGATATGGCGCCGCAACCCCCCTGAACTCTTTACTAAAATCATGGGTTCTTACCCCCCTGGTCTGGCCACTGTGGCAGCACCCATCCGATCTTACTGGACTTCTCTGTTCGAGATCCCAACACCATAAGCTCGGACAGATACCCGCCACAGTATCGCCTGACTTTATAACATTCAATTAAAATTTAATAAACGGCCTTCCATCACTCCATATCCCACAACTGATTTGTTTCCTCTTAGCCATACAGGCTCATTCTTTGCAAAGTACTGGTTCTGCTTATACAAAGTACTGGTTTGGTTTAAAAATAATAATATAAACTAACAGTCTACCTACAGTTCAATCATATAATTTTTTTTTTTAATCCCTTAACCCCTGATACCCGTTACATATTACTGTGTTCTGCGCTAGGCTTCTTGGCCATTGCCGGCCTCATCCTAGCCGTAAACCACATCTCCCTCGTGACCTGTAACTGGGTCACCCCCCATCCACACTCACTATTTCCCCCCCTGGACTGTGGCGCCCAGTTGCTTCTACAAGGACTGATGCGGAAGGGGTGGACATTTTTTTCTTTTATTCCACCCCATCCTTGCTTCGGCGTTACAATAAAATTCAGTGTTACACTTACTAATAATGAATGATACGCCCCTAATGGACTACCACCCCTATCTGGGTGAAAATAGCCCTGTTCCAAAATTTGGTAGATTCCCCAAAAAATAACCCCCTACTAAGTCTAACAAACCACCGGGTTAACAAAACAAACCACAAGCCGGTTATATCAAGTAAAATTTATGATTTGTCACAATTAACTACTTTCACGGTCATGATCCGGTGAGGTCATGGCCGCACTTAGGTGGGGAATCTACAGTTAAACATAAAACATAAATTGACATTGATACAAGTTACTTGGACAGTAATATACACATCTTATTTTTCAAACACTGTTTCAGCTTGAACGTTCTTTCAGTTTTCAATTTTAAATGAATATTTTAATCATTGTTTACATCAATTAGCATTTAATTTACAATTCCAGTTTGAATTCAAATGAAAATAAAGTTAAGTTCATTATTAAAAGTCATCTTTTCAATTTATTTAATTACCTTTCATTAAATTTAATTCATATTGTTTTAATTAACAATTTCAAAATTAATTACATTTTTCAAAATGATCCGACATAAAAATATTACCTACATTATTCAAAAAATTTACCTTCATTTCTTCACATCTGGTATTTCTTTTTATTTCATAATAGGATTTTCCTACTGGCAATGATTCAGCAGAATAAAACAGTTGTCAACTTCAACACCTGGCTGCAAACATTAGTCAAAACATACAACACCCCTGTTTACATCAACAATAGTCTGCCAGACTGTTACATCAACAATAGTCTGCCAGACTGGTGTTATAAACACTCTCAGTTTCAACATTCATGGTTACGTCATATACTGACACATATGCTTACTTCAACTGTTAATTTCTCTGAGTCTTGTAGTTAACATATTTATCAATTTCTATTTATTACAATTCAAACCAAAATTAATTTTGCTTCATTAATAAAATTAACCTTTTTAAATTATTTGTTTAACTTGACAATTATTTAATAACCTCCACTCAAAACAATTTAGCTGTAATTATATTATTTAAAACATTTTTAATATACACACATCATACAAAATAGACTTAAATATTATTATGCCATTTGTTCTTATTACAAACATACGTTACCTATAAGCTATACTGTACATTGCAGCAAAATAATATTAACACAATACATTTATTTACAAATTTTCATCATATCCAATTATTATTTGTCACACTTCAATACCTGATTCAGCCAAGTCATTACCATATACTAAAGTATTTAAAATGTCCATACACTGCTTTTTTTTAATTCAACCTCCATCATCGTATAATAATCTTGCCTTTTTATAACATTTCTCATTCTTACTTACCCTCAATTTATTATTATCATTATTATGATAACCCATCAACTCTATTTCTTTCATTATACCCTGATAACTTATAGGATTATTCCCTATTATTATTTCATAAACCTTGTCAATATTAATTATTTTTGTCCAGTCTCCATCAGTAGTATTAGTTAACATCAGGTAAGTTATTTTATTATTTATAACAGTATTATCAAAATATTCATCTCTCTCTATTTCACCATGCAAGTCACTTTTTTCACCTTTCTCTATATCTAAAACCTGCACTAACCTTTCATAACCTCTATTAACCTCAAAAATCGCTATTTCTCTCTTTCTCTCATCATAACACCATATCACCTTTTCTCTCTCACTCCATGCAAAGGGCACCATTAAATATTTATTGCCTCTACTGGCTTTACCAGTTAAATCACGAAAAATACAGGGACCATCTGAAGACACCTTGTCTTCCATACAAATACAGGAGGAAACTCTGTCCTCATTAAACACCTGTGAAAACTCTGTTTCACCATAAACTTGGGGAACATCTGCCCTTTGCCCATTTAACCTCTCTACACACACACTTAAAACCTCATCAACACTTTCTCTGCTCACAACCTTACACTCTAACACCACGTTTTTAATTTCACCACTGTTACCGTATCATTCTTAGATACCCCATTTTCAGCTATATAATCATTATTCTTATTTAATGTTATTTCATCATTATGATTACTTGTAGTACTACCTCTTACCTCAGAATTGTAATTACCATCATTATCTTCACTAGTGAACACTACCTCTCCCACTATTTTGTCACTATTATTTATTAATTCATTATTAGAATTATCGTTATCACTTACCTGTTTTAATTCAACTTCTGAGTTCTCCTTTAATCGGTCTGTCTTTAGTTCCCGCAACCATTCATCCCACTTTTTGTCACTTTCGTCAAACCGTTTATTAATCATATCAAACCACTTAACCATCTCTGTTTTTATAAGGTTCAACATATAATCAGATTCACACATATTACCATTAATTACCTCATTATCTGTCACCTGATCGTCTTTATTTTTGTTAACTTGGTCTGTCTCTCTACCTTTATTTATCACCACCACACTATCATCATTATCACTAGGCCTATTTACTGCCTTATTTTCTACCACTATTACTTCAACTACCTTACCTTTATCATTTGTCATCTTACTACCAATATCATCACTGTGCTTCTTAATTTCCGCAAATATTCCCTCTTCTTGTTCTTCCATCGTGTTAAATTATCGTCCCACTTACCCCACTCCTCGTCTGTCATTTCACCTACAACCCCTCTAAATTCGCTTTCCCATTCATCCCACGCGAAACCAATATTCTCTAGTACCTCGGTCATATTCAAAATTTATTTATATAACCTCTTTATATATAAATATAAAAAGAAACACTCTTATTCTATAATTACTCATATAAAATCAAAACACTAACACACTTGTGAACATAATGGACCTACCAAAAATAACCTTGAACATAAATATATGCGATTAAAATTTTACAAATACGCCGTTACCAATTCCTATTTTCTGTGCTTTAAAACAGGTCTAGTTCCTATAATTTTTATATACGAACATCCTGGCAGGGTCGTCGCTGTAAAGATACTCGCCTTTTACCCTTTTAATTAAATAATACACTCATCATAAAATACTCACCGCTGCCAGAATTTTACTTACCGTCATAGTCCCCGTAAAACTTACCTTTTGAAACTGCCTAGGTCGCCAACATGTTTTTTAGTTATACATGTAAACTTTAAACACTCTTGCCCTTATAAAAATACCGCTATCTGACTGTAATAAAATTTCAGAAAACCCCCGATTACGTCAGACGAGCTGTCAGCACAGAAAACTAGGAAATGGTTATGGCGTAATAACTAGACTAACACATGTTTATAGAAGAAGGAACCTTTTAATTTTTTACCATTTACTCTATCACTGATTATTATGTTTTCTTTATATTTATAATTGTTTACTAATTTTAGTCCAATAATTTTGTATCGACTACTACTACATCTTTCTAGTTGAGCCAGTACTTTTGATAACCCATACACACACTCACTCAATTTACATTTATTTTTAATGAGCTCCTTATTAATTATAATGTTTTGGCCAAATGAAACTGTCTTTACACTTGTCACCTATTTGCGTAATATCCAAACGTTGTACACGATATTGTCCGGAACTGTTTTCACTAATCACTCTCCACTCCAAACACAGTTTATTATTACCTTACGTCATTTACTCGTCACTTTACTGTTTGTACATTTTATATTACTTGGTAGGCCTACTTTTGTATTTTTCGGCCTACCAAGAACTCGTCCGAGGCTACCGTTTTTGTTCTGGTAACCGTCTGCTGATTGTCTGGCCGCTCAGCCGTGAGTTGCAATGGAACTGGTCTCAGTGCTGCTAAGGAGGTAATGCACAGGTTTTCGTCTGGTCACGTGATCGTGAGACTGCGCTCCCATTGGTGCTGTTAAAAGAGCGCTCTAACGTAGGCGTAAGATTTAGCAATATTTTGCCGCCTGCTGCAATATGAAATTACATTACTTTTTTTTCTGTGATTCACGGCTGATGCAAAGTTAGGTGTTATTTCACAACCTGCCTACGCTGCTTCAGTGCGGAGCCGAAACATAGAATGTTTTGTGATAAACACTGCATACTTGGTTGACTAACTCGGGGTTCCAAAAAGGTGAACCATGCCTACATGGAGAATATAAATCTTTTAAAGATATCATCTTGGCCCTACAAATCTGTACCGTTACACATCTTCCCCAAGAGCAAAAAAAGGACGCATGAGTTGTTTGAAGTTCAAGGCAATGCTTATCATTTTCTTCGATATCCAGGGCATCATTATGGCAGAATGGGTACCCACTGGTCAAACAGTTAACCAACAATATTGTAAACAAATTTTGGAAAAATTTCGTGAACGTGTTAGAAAGAAGCGCCCTGAATTGTGGAAGAATGGGTGGATCTTGCACCAGGACAATGCTCCTGCCCACAATGCATTATCAGTCAAACAATTTTTGGCCATATTCCCCCGATTTAGCACCGTGTGATTTTTTCCTATTCCCCAAAATCAAGTTGGCGCTAAAAGGGACCCATTTTTCAACGGTGGAAAAGGTACAGGTGAAAACAGCGGAGCTCCTGCGCAGCCTGACGGAAAGCGATATGCAGAAATGTTTTGAGCAGTGGAAGGAACGTATGCAGAAGTGTATTCAATGGAGTCCTACTTTGAAGGCGACCACCAGTAATTGTACATCAGGTGAATAAAAAAAATTACAGCATCAGTCTCGTTATTTTTGGCAGACCTTGTATGTATAGGGAAGTGAAAATTCTATATGCTTTCACTGGTCACTTTAAATTGTTGAAATTTCAATCCACTGAAGAGATTCCACATTTTATGCCTGGAACTGCACGCAAGATGGCATATGGCTCATAGTCAAACATTGGTGACTGACTCAGTACAATGTCAACTACCCTATAAGACTTCTTACAGCTCTATACCTCAAACTGAGCTTCAGCCTCCTTTAGTTTAACTGTTACTGAACCAGAAATAGGACCATTTGCTGCTATCATATACAAATGCAAGAACTGAAAAAAAAATATTTAGCATTTTCAGTTGACTTCTTGGTGAGATTGACCAAGAATACAATGACTTTCATAAAGAGGCAGCTACTTTGTAAAAAATCATTTATACATACTTTATCGATGTGTAACTAACAGACACTGAACTCTACCATTAATCCTATCATGCTACCCCCAATGAAATGGAATGGATCAAATGTACTGTGACGGCAGCGGTATGTGAACATCTGCTCTCCGCTACCAGCGGCGGACACAGCGAGCCAATCGGGGATCAGCAGCCGAGACATGACAACTAACGTGCTCGGAGCGAGCCAATCAGCGATCCTGGTTAGTGCATAAACCAGCCCCTGGAGAAAATTTTGGCGCACAATTCATCTCCTCTCCTCTCACGGACGACATCGACGCGGAGTCAGCCGGAAGGAACGGCCGAAGAATAGAACCGGCGTTCTTGCGTCTTCGCCCTCCAGTTCCACGCCAGCAATAGGACATCACTGGGCCGGCAGCCGAATCTACAACCGATGCCGGAAGAAGAGGAGGACTGCAGTGCGCCATGATCAGCAGGCGCAGCCGCCAAACATCTCAGCGCGGCACGACCAACATCAGCCTTCTCGCCACATGGTCCTTTTTAGGGCCACCAAAAACACTAGAGTGTACGATTGGCGCCATTTGTCATGCAGCAAGCCTTTTGTCCGGTGACAGTACGAAAATAATTGCTGACCAGCTGTCAACAATAACTCTATTAGACAGTAACCGTGACTCAGTTGCATATGGAAGGTTCATAAACTGCTTAAGTATTATATATTTGAAGACATATGCATTTACTTATAAATTTTAAATACACCCTTACAGAAACAATACAAGACAAGCACTGATAGAATTTCTTTGACATTTATAATTAAGCTGGTTTAATTAGGTTGGTTAGTCAGGCCTTCTATTCTTTTAAACATGGAAACAAAAACTGCTTAGGAAAAATAACAATTATGGGGTACAGGGTGGTAATTCTCCTAACTCTGCTTTTTAGATGTCTTATACTGTTTGAAAAAGCAATCCATTTTTAAATCTGTGGGTCTTTCTCACTTATGGCCTGTACATTTGATAACAATGCAAAAGCAAACTAATTTGCGAACATTTATTTTTTTTAATCATACGTACAAAAGTAGCTTTTGTGCCTTGAAAATGGCCACAGTATCAAAGTCAAATGAGTGACTTATTTGTTTTATATATTCTCACCACACCAGATTACAAAACACAGTAACAATGAATGGCTGATACCTTCTTTACACAATCAATTGGTTAGAAACAACGATTAGTTTCTTGAGGCAAGCTTATGCAATATCCTATATACGCTGTTGTAAGAAACAAACTGTAACGGGGCATTTTTTTTTGGCCTAATTTTGGGGCAGTTTGTATTTTTTTTTATAAAACAAATAACATTTTTTCGAATAATAGGGACAAACGCAAACAAAGGTAAATTCAGTGGTAGCGACGATAGCGACGGTGGTAGCACTGCTGTGTGACAATTATTCATGAATATAGAAGCGAACAGAATCAACGAGCTGGAATTGTGCCAAGGTCAACCAATGACACACAAAACAGCATAAACAAGTTATGTAACGGAACATCAGACCATATTACGTCAGTGCATGCATCACGCTGCTATGCAGGGTGTGTCAGCCAGACCTCACATATTAAGTGCATATTGGCGTAGGAATACAAATTTAAAAACAATGAGAATTGGTCATACAACCACGGCGACTTTATAAAATAGTGCCGGTGGCCTATTCCCAGTCTAACTTCATCACTCGCGCGAGTGGTACATAAAAGTTCCGAAACGTAAATCGTGGGCGCCCGCAACATATAAAATGTGAAGTAAAAATAGAAATGTAAAAATAACTAACAGTTTTTCTTTTCATTACAAGAACAGTTTTCTTTTTCGGAAATTACCCATTAAAACTGAACAATGTGCGCGGAAAAGTGTGACGCCTTCAACTCAACTGAACAGCTAAGTAGCAATGTATCCATAAAATTTTAACAAGGGTTTTTCAAAATTACTGGAATAATGGGGAAATAAACTTTTAATAAAATATAAAATGAGATCTCTCAGATTATAAAATAACTGTGTGCGTATGAGTGAGTGAAATTATGTAAATTAAGAAGGCTGGTTTGTGTGTCTAAAAATTAGTTCTATTTAATATCTTGATTTTTTTTTGGTAATTAAAAGGCTTATACTATGTTTCAATTTTATCTTATGTGAGTTTTTAGATAGTGTGAGTTATTGTATAATAGATGAGGGAGGTAAAGAGGTAGTGTGTTAATGATCTTTTAAAGTTAAATGATGAGAATATCCAATTGTTAATAAAATTTAATTATGGGAAACAAAATAAAGCTTTCTTTATTTTGAACAACCAATTCTGATCTCCTGTTCGCCGAAAAGAACCCCAAAATGATAGGTACAAATTTTTGTTTGTGTTCTGTTTCTTGTAAATCATAAACACAAGATGGCGCCCGAAGAAACTCTAAACAGTAAACAGTAACTTTAGAATACGTTCAATTAATTATCAATAAAACGATATATTACATTTGGCGCCCGAACAGGGACCCTTATATAAAAAAAATAATTTTTTTTTATAAATATAGGCCTACTTGGGAGAGCAGAATGATTGTTTGAGGTAAAAATAAAATTACGTAAAATAGACGTAGATATGGGTTATGTTTTGCTAAAGGTAAAATATTGATGTTGATGTTTTGTAGCAGATAAGATGATTGCATTTAAGTAAAATAAAAAGGGTATTATATAAATAAATTTTGAAATGAATGAAGTATAAATAAGGTGCATAGGAAGTTACGTGAAGTAACGTAAAGCGTTATGTAAGTAGAATACATTGTTGTGTGAAAAGTAGATGTTATATATGTTAGTATTTTGATTTAAAAATAATAAAATGGAGAATCAAGAATTAAATTTAGAAAACACTCTTACAGAGTCGATGTTAACTGACAATGTATCGGCTCAATCTACCCCGTCGACAACAAGAGTTAGAGAGTTGTCGATGGACGATATGTTCAGTCTGATAAAAACAATGTCCGAAAATATAAGTAGTGATTTAAATGAATTGAAAAAACAAAATAAAGAACAACAAATTGATTCCAATGTTAAATACAATCAAATGAATGATAAATTTGACAGACAAAGTAGGGATTTTAATGAGAAGTTCGATGTTAAAAAGAATAGTTTGGATGAGTTAAAAAACCAAATTAACGAAATTAATGAGCGTTTTGAGAATACCAATGAAAATTTTGCCAGTAAATGTAATGACTTAGATACCAAATTAGATAATGCAGTTAAGAGTATAGACGTTAAATTTAATGAACGAGATGAAAAAATTGACAAACAAATTTGTGAAATTACACTAAATATCGAAAGTAAAATCAGTAACGTAAATGAGTAGATGGCAGACCAAATCAGAACTCAAATTGAAGAGCAGTGTATGGAAGTAGAAAATAAATGTGTAACTAAAATTAATGAAAGTAATAATGATATAGAATTTAAAATAATGGAAGTAGAAAGTGCATGTAAACAATCTATACAAGAGAGTGTGGGGGTTATTAATAAACATAACCTTCAATATGCAAATAAACGTGATAACAAATTTAGCATGATGGAGCAGAATATCATAGAAATTAAAGATGAATTACATGTGGCCGTAAGCCAAAATTTAAATAATGTTGCAGAGCGAGTGATATATACTCGCGAAGCAAAAGATGAGATACAATTAGAACAGTTTAATTGTGACAATCGTAGAGTACACCCAATGCAATTTTTAAACAGGGTAAGGGAGTTTAATCGATTTAATAGTAATAGTTGGGAGGTTAAATTGCTGAAAATTCTGAAATGTTTTAAAGGTAGTGCCGAAATATGGGCGGAAGTACACCATACCGAATGGGGTAGTTACGAGGATTTTGAGGTAGTTTTCCGAAACAAATATTGGTCAGAAGAAGACCAAGAAATCTTAAGAAGCAAAATAATGGGTAATGGGAATTTTGGGAGAGTTAATAACCACTTAACCATATACGTGATGACTATATATAATGAGGCCAAGTATCTAGAACCACCGTTACCATTCCGGTCATTTGTAAGACATATTAGTAAACACCTGCCCAGAGAGGTGCAAATCACGTTAATGACTAGAGAGATTACAAATATAAACGAGTTAGAGAACATGTTAGACGTGTTACAGAATATAGGGGAACGCGACATAGGGCGACGTCCAAACATACCAGTAGTACCACACCATAATAATAATAATTACCATCAGAATAGGGGTACACAGAATTTTCATAGAGGAGCGCGGGGAGGAAGTTTTGATAATAGGGGCGAGAGTTGGAGGTGTAGAGACTGTGAAACTGATAACTATGCTAATCGAACAAATTGTTTTAGATGTCATCGAACCAGGGAGTGCGCCAGGAACGAGAGAACGAACCCACCACCAAATCAACAGTCGAGGAGAGGAGAATTTTATAGAGGAGCGCCGAGAGGAGGAGGACATTATAATAGAGGAAGGGGAGGAAATCATCCAGCTGTAGCAGGTCCATCCACGGAAAACTAAGGAAGACAATGGAGAAGCGGGCCCAACCATTGTCAACGGAGAACCGGGTCCAAGTAATCAACGAATACGCAAACAACGTTATCAAGATGGACATGGCGAAAGAATTGTTAGAAGAAGAGGAGAACAAGGTGATGGAACGCAGAACAGGATTGACTGAGGTGACGATTAACATTGAAGGTAAGAATTATAAAACTTTAATTGATACCGGTAGCGAGATCTCAGTAATTTCTGAAAATGTCATGGGTGAATTAAAAGAGTTAAACAAGAATATACCGTCATTACCAGTTGCCGGGGTTACAGTAGTGGGGGTAACTGGGGTGAGAAGTAAGAGAATAACCAGACAAGTACAATTAAATATTTTTATAAATGAAGTTGAATTTGAAAACACTTTCCTGGTAGTTAAAGGGTTGAGTCTAGATGTAATATTGGGAAATGATTTTTTGGAAAGAAACGGAGCAGTAAAAGACTTCAATAAACAAATAGTAAAATTTGAGAAGGGGAATAAACCAGTCAAAATAGAGTTTAAGAAAGTAGTAAATGAAGCTAAAGTCACGGGAATAAAAATGTTACATAAGCAGATAGGCGATAGAGAGATAGAGACTAAAATAAATATATGTCTAGAGAGTGATAGCCTAGGGAATGAGGAGGGAGAAATGCATGAGCGTAATGAGAGTGTGTGGGCAGATAGAGCCGACAAATTTTTCAATGAAAATACAGTTGTAGGAAATATTCAGTGAAAGGAGCTGTGGGCAGTTGTGGAGCGGTACAGAGAGGTGTTTGATGAATCACCAGGGAAAGCGAAGGACTACATCTGCGAGCTGAAAGTTCGGGACCACGCACCATACATGCAGAGGAGCTACCCGGTGCCGTTTTCGAAGAGGAGGGCTGTACAGGAGGAACTAGACCGGATGATGCAGGGAGGCATAATTGAACGCTCAGTATCACCCTACTCAAACCCTTTGGTAGTAGTGATCAAAAAGGATGGCAAGGTAAGGTTATGTTTAGATGCTCGGAGAATTAATCAAATTATTATACCTGACAGGGAATCTCCGGAACCAATAAATGAGATTTTACAGAAGTTCAGCGGAGTCAAATACATGACGTCCTTAGACCTGACCGCGGGATACTGGCAGGTGCCATTAGCAACAGAGAGCAGGAAATACGCAGCTTTTCTTTTTAACGGTAAGAATTACCAGTTCAAACGCTTACCTTTTGGATTAAACACCAGTGTTGCCAGTTTTATCAAATGTTTAGATAATATTTTACAACCTAAGGATTTAGACTTTTTAACTGTATATGTCGATGATATCTTGATAGCTTCTAGGACATTCAATGAACATTTAGAACACATAGAATATGTATTAGATAAGCTACAAAAAGGGGGTTTAACAGTGAATTGGGACAAGTCTAAGTTTCTGCAGACAGAAATACATTTCTTAGGATTTATTATTACACAGGAGGGGATATTAGCCAACCCTGACAAAGTAGAAGCCATAATGCGATTCCCCGAACCTAAAAACATTAAGCAATTACAAAGTTTCTTAGGCCTGTGCAATTTTTACAGGAAATTTCAGGAGAACTACGCACACACAACATCCAAACTGAGTGCTGTACTGCAGAAGAATAAACAGTGGAGATGGGGCGATACGGAACGAAATGCGTTCAATGAAATTAAGAGAAAGTTTAGTCACATGATCATGATGAATCATCCCGATTTTAATAAAACTTTTTATTTGCAGACCGACGCCAGCAATGTAGCGCTAGGGGCGGAGCTCTACCAGGAGGGTGGCGACAAGGAACATCTGACGGTCGCCTTCGCCAGTAGATCGCTGTTGTCGGCTGAGAAAAATTATACTATGACAGAAAAAGAACTTCTAAGTATTGTGTTCGCCGTGGGTAAATTCCGGACCTACATCCTAGGTAATACCACGATAATCCGGACGGACCACAAGGCACTGTCATTCCTTAATTCATGTAAGCTGACACACAGCAGATTAACCAGGTGGGTATTAGCCTTACAAGAGTATAACTTTTCATGGGAGTATATAAAGGGGTCAGATAATAAGGTACCAGATACACTTTCTAGAGTAGATGTTATAGACAATAAAACTGGTAGGGATCTTAAAGAAATAGAAATTTTTAGACTAACTAGAGAAGATAGAATTTTTGGTGAGGAATTAAGTGATATTAAAAACATGCAACGATCTGATAGCAAACTGGGTAAAGTAATTGTTAGTTTAGAAACAGATGTAGAGGGATCTGAATATAATGAGCGGTTTCAAGTCTATCAAGGTATTTTGTTTAAAAAAGTAGATGGTGGGGAGCGTGATTGGAGGTTAGTTATACCCGAGGGGTTAGTAGATAAAATTGTCTGGGATTGTCATATAAGGTATGGTCATTTTGGTGCGAGAAAGTGTGCAAATGTTTTGAAAGAATCATGTATATTTAAGAATATGGAGAAGAGAGTTAGAAAAGTGTTGAGAGTGTGTGATTTATGTCAAAAATCGAAAGTAATGAATTATAAAGTAGAAGGAGAGATGAATTACATAAAAGTAGATAAACCTTTCGATTTAGTTGCAGTAGATTTGTATGGACCATTACCCATAGGTAGAGGTGGTGTGTTGTATGTATTTGTAGTTTTAGACACCTTTTCAAAATTTGTAAAGTTATATAGCATTAAGAGAGCGACGAGTAAAGTACTCAGTGAGAAAATAGTAAAAGACTACATGCTTAATGTTGGAAAACCGAAAATTATATTATCTGACCATGGTCCACAGTTTATAAGCGGCAAGTGGCGGCAGATGCTTGGATGGGAAGGCATCATACCCAAGCATACGGCAGTTTACCATCCTCAGTCGAACCAAGCAGAACGGGTGATGAGAGAGATTGGTAGGATATTTCGGGCGTACTGTCACGCCAAACACACAGAATGGCCATCCTAGGTGAAGAAAGTAGAGGAGTGGCTGAATTGTACCACCAATGAGTCCACAGGATTTACGCCGCATGAGTTGATCAGGGGAACTAGGCCGCCCAGGATATTGGAACAACTTTTCGAATACCCACCAGAAGGTCAGGTTTTGGACAGGAACATGAAAATTAGGTTGGCAAACGAGAATTTACTCATGAGAGGAGAGCGAAGAAAACAGAAACATGATGCTAAGGGTAAATGGACCAAGTATGAGGTAGGTCAGTTAGTGTTAGTAAAAAGGCATGATTTGTCCAGTGCTCAAGATAGAGAAATAAAGAAGTTTTTCTTGTTGTATGAAGGACCTTATGAAATTGTAGAAATAAAAATGCAGAATGCGTATGTGCTGAGGAACCCAGCGACGCAGGAAATAGTAGGTACTCAAAATGCGACGAATTTAAAATTATATCGGTCACTTTAATTATGTTATGTTTATAAATAAGTTTTCAAATATTGTTGTATGTTTACAGAAGGGATCCTCCCCCATTTTCGGGCGGTCACGATCTTACCAGTCTGGGCCGTGGAATTCGGAACTCGGAGGCGGGCCATGGTTGGCGGATCTTCCTTCGGGCGGTGAAAACAACGATGGTCCGGCTCCACCAAAATTGGTATAAAGTAGAAAACCCAACTACACATTTGAACGGGGTGGGGGACCCCAACAGGTACGTGACACAAATTATTTTTTTTTAATACACTCCAGGTGCAGCGGTCTCGGTGTACCTGTCACGTGCCTGCACTGCCTTAGAATGTTGTATATAATGGAGGCTGCACCTAAATATAAGGCAGTGCGTACAAATTTAAAAGTTTCAGAACCAGTGGCAAAATTAAAATTAGCCATTGGTTATAGTTCTGTTTAGTCCGAAAAGACAAATTTTGGAGCGAAGGGGTTAGGGACGGGTAGACGGCGGGGTGGAAGAAAAAGGGGAATGGTAAGTAATGGGTGTTTGTGGACGTAAATTCACGAAGTAGATCTGTGCGTCCCTATCCTCTTCGCATCGAAAAATCCGACTTTTCAGGCGACTGCGACTTTCCTAGACATGTTGAAAGTTAAGATAGAGTCAGCCTTCAATGTAAATAGAGTTAAAAAAAAAAAAAAAAAAAAAAAAAAAAAAAAAAAAAAAAATTGGATGTTTAGAATTTTAAATTTAAATAAATTTTAGAAGTGACCAAATATAATTGTCAAGTTTTAGTATCAGTGAGTATAGGAACGCTTTGAAAAGATGTGTAATAAAATAAAAAAAATTGTTATCAATACAAGATGTGGGGATAATTTTGGGGGGTAGATTGGTGCTCAATGAAGTGATAGAACAGTGGAGTGTGGAACTGCAATGGTAGAAAGTTTAGTTATCATTCAAATTAGTTAGTTATTAAGTTGCTGTTGCTGGGGTGGCATGTGCCCCAGTAGATAGCGGAAAGTGTTGGGGGTAGCAGAGAGTGTTACCTCCATCGGAGGCCAACATGGCGAAAATGCACGGCACACCCTTTTGTACAATTTTATATTGTAACTTGATAAATTGCCGTGCCGTGCAAATTAATGATGATGTGTACATGCCTGAAGGAAGAGATGATTTCCCCGACTTTTTGGGTGATTACTGCCTTACCAGCACTAATCGTGGTTTTGGCTAGCGGTCAGCTATGGCCATATCAAGTCCCTTGACCATAGCTGGCTTGAAATTGGTCTATAATAGAAATTAATGGGGGGTGACACTAGGGGAAATCCCGGCACTATGGAACAGCGGCTGCCACTCTGTTCGAGGAGGAACAGCAAAGCCAGGTGGTAGACCCGCATTAAGGGCGCATAACTATAGACAAAGATATATTGATATCTGAACCTTTTAAAATGTAACGCAGAAGCAAGGACACGGAGATGTCAAATTCCTCCAAAATTTCACTCCTTGTGGACGCAACTGGACGCCACAGTACAGGGGGGGGGTCATAGTGTGTGTGGCAGGGAGGTTACCCAGGGGGGTAACGAATTACAAATTTGTTGTATTTTAATAATGATGACTCGCTACTAAATAATTTTGTTTTGATTTGAAAAAGAAATGCACTACATACTTCCTATATTGTGTTTATTATGTCTTATTGTGTTAATTGCATGTAGTATGCTAGGAATAAGGATTATAAAAATATAATAACATGTTTTCAATGTGTTTATAGATTTTAAAATAAAATGAAATAAAGTTGTGATAGTTAAAATTTTCAATGGGTTGCAAAAGATAGAAGTTGGGTGATGAATATTTGTGGGACATATAGATCTGTCCAAATTGAAGTCAAAGTTAAAGAAATAGTAGAGATGAAAATAATGTAATGTTGTTTTGAGTTAATGTATGTTATAGAATTTTGAGAAGTATTGATGTTGATACAGTAGTAAGGGAGAATATATGTAAAGTAATGAGTGATATATTGATGTTATAATTGATGTTGTTATTTTGTTGCAGTTGTAGTAAGGTAATGAGATTGAGATTTTGGGGATGGCAATTTTGTAGTAGGGGGTAGTGTAATGTGGGAGTCTGCAACATAATGATAAGTTGGGACGGGATTAGGATCGATTTAGTGGAAAGGGGTTGCCTTAGGTAGAATCCAGGAACCAGATAAGGGAATTGAGTTTTTGGGGGGGGGGAACACTTATCCTATGTACAAAGGGTTAGAGAGCATTTTTTTTATATATTGAGAGAAGGTGGCGAATTGAGTTAAAGTAGTAAGTAGTTAGAGGTAGAGAGGGGTTAGTAGATTTTGATTGAGGGGTGTCATACTAGTTAAAGATGTTATAAGGGAGCGTTAGAGTAATAGAAGGGGTAAGATTATGAGTAAATGCCAAGTTGATAAAGTGAATTATAATGAATAACGTAGAATCACCCAAATTAATGAAAGGGAATAATAAATGAAATGATGTGTAAAACGAAGGTTGAAAAAAAAAAAAATTTTTTTGAGAAACGAATTAATAAAAGTAAAGTGAGTTTAAAGGGTAATTTTATGATTTTATATGCAAATTTAATGATGTAAAGTGTGTAAGTTTTAAATACAAATTGTTTATTTTAAGATAATAACAACAATGTGAATTATGAATGTACTATGTTTTCTTATGTTATATTGTGTTTGTTAGTGTAAGAGAATTTTATGAATTTAAATATTTTAAATGCATTTTAAATTGGGGATGAGAGAAATGTAATATGGTAATGGGAAATGTTTATTTAAATTCTGATGGGAATCAGGGCAATGATTTTGAATTTTGGGATAAAAGTTAACAAGAGAAAGTAGATAGAATGAGATTATGGAATTTTAAAAGGGGTATCCTGTTGTTGTTAGGTATTCTGATATATGTTAGAAATAAGTAAAAAACAAAACCAGTGCTTCTTAGCGCAAACCAGCACCGCTAGGGGGAAACAGATCAGTTGGGGATATGGGGTTGTGTAAGGCCACTAGTTGATATTTGATTTGTTGTTTCAGTGTTTGGTGATGCTGTGGCGGCGGACCTGAGCTGGCCAGCGCGTCAGAGCAGGGGCGTTAAGTATCTCTCTGACTCTACGGTGTTGGGATCTCGAGAGAGAAGTCCAGTATTGTCATTCAGGTGCGGTCACAGTCACCGGACCAAGGGTGAGTTGATTATATTTTTTGTAAACCATACAGGGGGTTGTGGCGACATATCCTGGCTGATCCCTTTGGCAAGTATGAATGTGTCAATGAATTTTTTATGCTTCGGCATAAAATATCTCATTGAGGGGGTATTGTAACGGGGCATTTTTTTTGGCCTAATTTTGGGGCAGTTTGTATTTTTTTTTATAAAACAAATAACATTTTTTTGAATAATAGGGACAAACGCAAACAAAGGTAAATTCAGTGGTAGCGACGATAGCGACGGTGGTATAGCACTGCTGTGTGACAATTATTCATGAATATAGAAGCGAACAGAATCAACGAGCTGGAATTGTGCCAAGGTCAACCAATGACACACAAAACAGCATAAACAAGTTATGTAACGGAACATCAGACCATATTACGTCAGTGCATGCGTCACGCTGCTATGCAGGGTTTGTCAGCCAGACCTCACATATTAAGTGCATATTGGTGTAGGAATACAAATTTAAAAACAATGAGAATTGGTCATACAACCACGGCGACTTTATAAAATAGTGCCGGTGGCCTATTCCCAGTCTAACTTCATCACTCGCGTGAGTGGTACATAAAAGTTCCGAAACGTAAATCGTGGGCGCCCGCAACATATAAAATGTTAAGTAAAAATAGAAATGTAAAAATAACTAACAGTTTTTCTTTTCATTACAAGAACAGTTTTCTTTTTCGGAAATTACCCATTAAAACTGAACAATGTGCGCGGAAAAGTGTGACGCCTTCAACTCAACTGAACAGCTAAGTAGCAATGTATCCATAAAATTTTAACAAGGGTTTTTCAAAATTACTGGAATAATGGGGAAATAAACTTTTAATAAAATATAAAATGAGATCTCTCAGGTTATAAAATAACTGTGTGCGTATGAGTGAGTGAAATTATGTAAATTAAGAAGGCTGGTTTGTGTGTCTAAAAATTAGTTCTATTTAATATCTTGATTTTTTTTTTTTTGGTAATTAAAAGGTTTATACTATGTTTCAATTTTATCTTATGTGAGTTTTTAGATAGTGTGAGTTATTGTATAATAGATGAGGGAGGTAAAGAGGTAGTGTGTTAATGATCTTTTAAAGTTAAATGATGAGAATATCCAATTGTTAATAAAATTTAATTATGGGAAACAAAATAAAGCTTTCTTTATTTTGAACAACCAATTCTGATCTCCTGTTCGCCGAAAAGAACCCCAAAATGATAGGTACAAATTTTTGTGTGTGTTCTGTTTCTTGTAAATCATAAACACAAGATGGCGCCCGAAGAAACTCTAAACAGTAAACAGTAACTTTAGAATACGTTCAATTAATTATCAATAAAACGATATATTACAAAACTACTTAATATGATTATGATATCACGGGTGTTTATACTTACTTCTAATATAAAATCACAAGCTGCAATCTGATTATGAAGGCTAACGATGTTTTCACTTTCCTTAATGTAATCTTGAATACATTTGTTCTCAACGTCCTTCAACTCACGTTCCACCTGTCGAGAATAATGTCGCAAATCCGTCCCAGATTTGAGCACTTCCTGGACCACATCTGCCTCAAGCTGCTGTCCCAGTTGAACTTCTTCGCC
Source organism: Magicicada septendecula (assembly GCA_034769895.1). Lineage (NCBI taxonomy): Eukaryota > Metazoa > Arthropoda > Insecta > Hemiptera > Cicadidae > Magicicada > Magicicada septendecula. The sequence goes on along the minus strand of CM068371.1, from coordinate 59,977,701 downwards.
TATACTTTCACTTCTTTGACTCATTTTGTTGCTTGTCTATGCTTAACCTGACAACAATATTAGAATGTTTATTAATGATTGATACATCCATTATCTCAAATTGGGAAGCATTTAAAATTATGAAAATGTGCTCAACTTGAATCCCATATGAGAGGACTTGCAGCAAAACTTTGTTATAATAGTCCAATCTATATTGTAATATATCCAAAAATACTTGAGTAATAATGGAGACACACCATTTATATATTTGTGTTCTGTATAATGGGTTTATCATTTGTAACCACACCACTTCCAGTCATATACGCAAGCAATAATGTCCTCACTGAGTAGTGATAAAGACACAGCTTTTCATGGTCAAAACTTTATATCTGGATGACTTAGATTTTTGAAACACCTCACTTTATTTTCACAAACAGGTGCTATCTGGTGAAATGAATGATCACATGTCTTTAATTCGTAAATAATCGTTAAATCTCATTTGAAGTTCTGCATCATGTTCCTTTAATTCTTCACTTGGAACTTGAATGTATTTAATTCCCTGTAAGTTCTTCCACCAGGATGAAACATTTCTTTAGCTGTCACTATTTCACTGATAATGGTCGGTTGCAAAGTCATTTTTTGTGGGGCCACAGATATAATCACAACCGTCTTTACCATAAGCAGTGGCAGAACAGTTCTACTCATAATTACTAAAAACCTTTTGTGATTATATAAGTTAAGGACATTTACCTTGTTCTTATACTGATTACTGAACTATTTGTTATTTAACTGCAGGGACATTGTTTTTTGATATCTTCAATCAGGTGACAATAAAACGTGTAAACTATCACTGTACCATGCTGCGTGTGGTCACTGATCATGCAAAGATTTTGGCTTTTTATTTTTTTCTTCATCATAATAGTAATCAATAAATAATCTCTAATAAATAACAGTAGCATTCCTGTTCATTCAATGGCAACCTTGAATTTCATCTATTACAATAAAAATACAATTACCAAAAAATTAGCAAGTACAGCACATCAAAGGTGAGATAGCTCTGTAGTATACAAAGGTGTGTGTCAAATTTCCTTTTTCACTGTTTCATGGTGCCACATTCGCCCCATGAACTGCTATGAAGCATCAGGCCGGTCTGAAGCATTGTTTATTAGAAACAACTGTGTAAACAAAGTCATCTCAGTGCACTGTTGAGAATGGTGAAACTGAACATCATGCAGTGAACAAATTTACTATTCAAAAACAGGTTTAACAATAACATACGTTTTTAATGACACGGAAGCTGTGTTGGGTGACACCGCAACTTCATTTACTACAGTTAAAACATGGGCTGCTGACATAAATATGGTTGTGGATCTAGTAGATGCCCCTCTCCCACTAATGGTCGTTCACAAAGAGGCCAGATTTTCCTGAGATCAAGAACTGAAAGCGGCAGTAAAGGGTTATTTTGAGGACCAAAAGAATTGGACTTCCACAATGGGATAAAAGCACTGAAGCATCACTGGACCAAGTATGTTGAAGTACATGGAGACTATATTGAAAAAAATTCTAGACAGGAAAAGTAAGTCTTTCATTATCGGGCTGTGAACTGTCCTCATATTTAAATATAGCACATATATTTAGGCGGCTCAGTAGACCAGTAGGTATGGCACCTGGCTACTAACCTAGAGGTCCCGCACGGCCCGAAAAAAAATCAAGGTGCGTTTTTCAGCCCCCTGGTCGACTCAGCCTGTTGAAAATGAGTACCTGGGATAACATCCTGGGGATAATAATGGGCGGCTGAAGGATAGTGCTGGCCACACTGCCTTCTTTGTATGCCGTATGGCTAACATAAGGCAGCCTACCCTGACTTCTTCTATACTACTGCAGGTGGTACACACGGGAGCCATTATTATTATTATTACATATTTAAACATGACTTCCATATTCTAAGATGTATATTTAAAATCATTTTCAAAATGAAACATTTTCATAGAAACTATTTCTTTCTTCAACCTTAACCTCAGTACTGTGGTCACTAATGTATACCACCTCAAGTTAGTGCACTCGATGTTCAATGATGATGGCAGTCGATGACACTGCCGAAACGTTGGTTTTGCAGAAAACATTGGATCACGGCCAAACAGCCCGGGAAGGAATTTTAGCAACAAACTACTGTGCCGTACCTAGGTGTACGGCAAGTGTCAGTTATACGGATCCCGGCGATATTTTCATGCATTTGGGTAGTTCACCTTGGACAGTGGTCATTTCGCTATCTGTGAGACGTTACGGCGACTGTTTGTTATTTCGAATCTTACGCCATCTAGGAGATTGTTCGAATCTGGACGCTGTCTAGGACGGTAACTTCGAACTACGGTATCTTTCGTTCCGTCTGCTAGAGGGAGTCTGCTGAACTTCGTCGTGATTTGTAGGCGCCTTTGGGAAATGTGAGCTGTGGAGTGAGATTGTTTCGGACTCAAGTAGTGGTTGGCCTATGGTTTTCTTTTCGTTGAGTGGAGAGTTGCGTTTTTGACTCGATGGGTTGGTTCCGGTCAGCTGTTCTCATCAGGAGCTGATCACGACCACGTGTTGGGATGATTGTAGAGAGCTGAAAAGTCTTGTGGTTTTTTTTTATGCCGGCGTTTTTTTTTTTAAATGATTATGTCAGGCTAAGGGGACAGTGTGCCATGGGGTCCCTGGGGGCCGGCGTCCGTGATCCTGTGAAGACCGGGATGTTAAATTGTGTGATATACGTGTGTAAGTATTGAGGAACACAGCACGCGTGATTATGCACGCACTATGAACAAGTATGGAGAAATAAAATTTATTAAATTTTGCCCTGGGACTTTATGGGTCGAGTGGGGTCTGGCTGATTTTTTTAACACTACAAAAAAAAAGAAAAAACTTTTTTTTTCCTACAAAAAAAAGAAAAACAAAAATAAAACAAAAATAAAACTTAAGAAAATGTGTTAGTTATTGGCCAAGATGTTCATTTGGCCTAGTGGGGCAAAATTCAGCTGAGTTACTTAAATGCTCTTATTCCGTGTGTGCATGTAATTGTCTGGTGTTCCATATACGCATGCAATGTTCAGTACAATTTTTCCTTGTGATCTGTGTGGAACTTATATGGTGGCTGCTTTTTATTGGAACGTGTAAATCTGGTGGTGAAAAGAGTTTCAGTCCACCTATAGTTGTAACAACACATTACCTTGTGCTAGAACAGTAATTCCGAAGTATTCAACCTATTAAATAAAAATGACTGAACTGTTGTACACGAGGAAATTTTTACTATTTATATATTTATAATGTTTGTAGATGTATATTCTCATAATTTTATGCACCACATATTTTTAACTTCTGAGAGATATATGTAACCGATTATCTGAGTTTTTTATATGATTGTGCATTCTGAAATCTGTGAGCTGTGGTGCTACACCAGTTTATGCAAGTTAGGGCAAGGTGAGCACATGCACTTGTGAGTTCCACACAAGAGTATAATGATCTATCTTTGGTTGCATGATAATTTATTAATTTGAAGATTCGCCCTTCTAGCGTTTGATTTAGATTTCAGAGGGCGCATGTTGTTATGCAATATAACTGTTTAAATTGTTGTGGCTTTACTGAGGTTGTACGATAGAATTGCTTGTGACAGGGTTTAGAAAGTTGTTTATATTATTGAAAGCTGCATGTTAATGGTGATTTGTATGGCATGTAAGAGAGTTAAATGTTGTATATATTTTATATAATTTTCAGTATGCCATGTAAGAGATTTTGAATGTTTTATATATTTTATATAATTTCATGGTATATTTCTCAAATATTAAATGTTGAATATTTTGAAGTTTTAAATTCTGGTTACCCTGTCAGAGATATATAATTTTCAGTATGCCATGTAAGAGATTTTTAACGTTTTATATAGTTTCAGTATGCCATGTAAGAGATGTTAAATGTTCTATATATTTTGTATAGTTTCAGTATGCCATGTAAGAGATGTTAAATGTTCTATATATTTTGTATAGTTTCAGTATGCCATGTAAGAGATGTTAAATGTTCTATATATTTTGTATAGTTTCAGTATGCCATGTAAGAGATTTTAAATGTTTTATATATTCTGTATAGTTTCAGTATGCCATGTAAGAGATTTTAAATGTTTTATATATTTTGTATAATTTTCATGGAATATTTCTTGAATATTGAATACTTTTACATTTTAAATTTTGAATACCCTGTCATAGTTTTTAAATATTTACATATTTTCCATAATTCTAATGGAATAACTTACAGTCTGATTTTTATGAAATTTTCATTGTAACCAAACAAAATATGATCTCTTCAATAAATTATTTTTTGAAATTTTAAAATTGAGGTCACCTCATTCGTCCAATTCATCTACGTTTCTACAGTGAAAAATTATGACCTTCTTTTCAGGATACTTTTATTTATCAAAATTAAGTACTTTACTCTTGTTAAAACATAAAACGTTGCAGGTAAACTACCCTTTCCCCTTAACCGATCTTCACCAAAATCAATAGGCCTCGAGTCCTCAACAACTCAGGCTTATATGCAAAAAATTATTTTATTCTGTTTGAACTTAAGGCAGTTATTGTTCGTCATAAAAAAATTACTCTTGTTAAAATGTTGCAGGTAAACTACCCTTCCCCTTAACCGATCTTTAACAAAATCAATAGGCCTTGAGTCCTCGTCAATTCAGGGTCGTATGGAAAAAATTATTTCAATCATAATGATCACTGTTGCACACCACTATATAAAAATTATTCCGATTAGCGCTTTCAAGCTTCACAGCTCATCGTCAGAATAATTTTTATATAGTGGTGTGCAACAGTGATCATTCTGATTGTGATTTCAACCACTAACACAAATTTCTTCATTAAAAAATTATTTGATTCCGTTTGAATTTGCGGCACTTATCATTCGCCATAGAAAAAATTCTATACAGACAGACACACACACAGACACTTTACGAAAAATGACTTTTCTTCATGTTTTGAGGGTAGTACAATCAGAATCAGCCCTTATCTCGAACATGATTTTTTTTGCCATCACCATACTTCCATTTCCTTATGGAACATGGAAGTAAAAATGGCTGAGTGAATATTTCGACACGTAATGATTGGGCTTTAAGCCATTCAGCTTGTCTACAAGAGATTCAAAATATTCGTCTCCCGGCTTTGCGAGTGCAACCTTTTTGAGTCAGTGAATGGTCAATCATTGTTTAAGTATACTCTTGTTCTGCATGACTTCATTTTCATCAGAATCTGATTCTGGTCACTAAATCTAAGCAACACTGTTAAACTACTTCTTTAATAAGTTTGTTTTTTCATTTATTAAATTAATATTTGTACTATACACTGTGTAAAGTACTGTTGCTATTCAGTTTGCAGTGAATTCTTTTGTGCTATTACCTCCACTATGTCTGAAGCCTAGACTCCAAAGTTTTACTGCTAATTTTGTTCATACAGGACTCCAGTTGAGCACAATTTCATAATTTTTACATGCTTACCTGTCGGAAATAAGGACCTTTGAGTTACATAAAAATCATGAAAATCCGTTAATTGAAGTAACTGTACAAAAGAAACAACTAGGTGCCTCTCTAGTTTGAACGTTGTGCGGGCAACCTGGATCTATTTAAAATACAAAATTGCCAGAGCCATCTTGTTTTGCCTTCTTGTAAATAAATCTTTTAAAAATGTACACTTGTTCATCCGAAATAATAGGTCAAATTTCAGCCCATAGGCTTACATTTCGGAAACTAAAACACTGCAGTAAACTTGCATTTGCTCCTTTGCTGAAAACATTTGCAATCTGCATTAACATTAGCTATTAGTTTGAATGTTCTAAAATAAGAAGAACTGAAGCTAACCTAATTTAGGCCTACATAAACGTCTAGAATCATTAAAAGCACCTGTCTGCATTAAACAGGTGGCCTCTATGGGTGGAGAAAAACTTGTGAAAATCAAATTAAGGCATTTTTGGATTGCCAACATAGAGAGCGAGACATAAACTAAACAAACAATTCTCTTAAAATTATCATGGACCAACCCACTCTATGTGGATTTACCCATGGCAGAATCATTACACATTTCTTTAAAGATGACCAAAGTATCCCAAACTATACTGATTGTAAATCACTTTTACCAACAGTGGGCCTATACCTATTTACTGCCCATGTGACTAACCAATTTTAGTGTGTTCACCATTTTGTTTGTTTGCTTATAAAACACAATTATCAGGCACTGTTCTATTTTTACTTACAATGTTACATCTAAGCAAACAGAAATGGACAGTAGTTCAATTTTCCATCTACAGAAATGTAATTTTCGCAGCAGCTGCATTACAAAAAGGCAACTACTAGAGAGTTAACTGAGAAGTTTTTATTTCGTAGTTTTAAACTGTACCAATATAATATATTGTAACGTCTCGCGGGTAAACTCTCGGAGTCATAAATATACGTTTCCTAAAAAAGGTTTCTTATCATCTCCCTTGGGATCGTGACTGCAATTATTTAATAAAATAATTTTGTTTTATTTGCCCCACGTTGTTAGTGGCATCTTGTAACGTCTCGCGGGTAAACTCTCTCAGAGTCAAATAGTATCGTTTGATCTTATCGTCTATTTATGTTCTTCGAAAATCTCGCTTTAATGAGAGTCACAGAATTTGTTATAATTTATGTTCAATGGTTCCAAAAATCGAGTGTGTGTAATTATGCAAATATTTCCCTTAGATTTTATTTGGGTGAAATCAATACCGTTGTTTGACCGTAGTTAGGAGAGAGAGTGCAAAGAGAATTACTCTCTTGGCATACGATTAATTAATTTAAATTTATCCGCTCATGAGACCAGCTGATTGTGACATTTACAAACACATTTGAGGTTAAATTAACCCCAAATGGTATGTAATATTTTCTGGTTGTCCGTTCTCTTCTCTGTCTCCAGACAATCTGTAACCAACTACCATCTACTGAAAATAATACACCTTTTTATTCAAACAACAAAGTATTCATTGGATTTATTTAGCAAATTTTTGTTTTATCTTCTCCCAAACCGAAATGTATAATCGATTCTTACTGACAACACAACATTAGTTCGATCTTACTTTTTAAACATATAATGTATAACAAATATTTTTATTTTTTATTTCAATAACAATAAAGAAACAATTTATTAATTTCCCAGGGTTATTTTTGAGTTCTTTGTACTATGAGACAGTCAGAAATGAATATTGGTTAATACCAAGCTTTACATACATTAATTTATTATAATTTGTAGTATTGAGATTATGTAGTTCCTTGGTTATCCGCCAGAGCGCAGATTACGTTTCATCACTAAAAACACAAAATTTATTTAATGCCGGCAAGAAATTCACAGGAATCCGGTCTGCTGGTTTTTTGGTTAACAAAATAATAAAGTTTGTCTTCACCTCTTTTCCCCAAGTGTTTAAAGATATGGTGCTGTTTCTAGTGTTATGAAGTTATAGTTGAGATGTAATTTAGTTAAATTTTACTTGGTAACGATCTCACCAAAATGTCGACGTTCTATAGACTAGGCCTGGATCTCGTAGTTTGATTTTTCAAAGTTTCATCAAATTAAGGGCGTGAATGGTTCTACTCGAAGGAGTTCTAATATGCAGTGGACATCACTTTGTGCCGATTGAATAAAATCGGCGCTAATACGCTAAAGAAAAATAGGTTTCTGTATTTAGCGGTGGGCGTTCTGCCGTACTGTGTTTAATGGTTAGCGCACAATCTACAGGAGGTAATGAAGCGGCGCTTGATTGGTGCTGCTCCCTGGCGGACAACTCGAAGCGTGAGTTGAAAAATGAGTAGAATAAACGTTTCTGTTCTTGTCTGATTCCGCTGCTACAACTAACCACCGCGCCTCGTTCTCCGACAGAGAAGTTTTTTTTTAATTGTTCCACCTTCCACCTATGGCAGGCTAAATTAAAACAGATCTGCGGTAAGTGAGTGCAATATACTTATATATATTTAATTTAAAGTAACGTAAAAGGGGTTTTGTTTAATATACATACAAGAATGAATGAAAATTGTTAACCTGTTACACGCACGCCATGTGGCGAATTAGAGTGTGCAAAATGAGTTAATTGAATAACAGTAATTGAAGTCTTAACTAAGGCCCCGTAATTGACCAATGTTAACGCAAAATAATATGTACTTTAGCCAAACTTAATGTTTTCAAAGATAGGGCCACATGCCCGTATAACCTGTTGTAGAGTGTGTCAAACTTTCATTTCAAGTAGGCCTAAAGCAGTGTTTAAAATTATAAATGGATTTTGGTGCGTGTGAGAGTAACCTGGGGGAATAAGTGTTGGAGCATCTCGCTGATAATATTTGTATGCTTAGGGTCCCTCGCTTCACGTCGAGGACCAGCCCCAAATCATGACCTGAACGACCGAACATCCAAGGCTCTCAGCTTCATCTGCCAGAGGAGAACAGCGGGGAACAGGCCACACCAACACAAAAATGCTTTAGACCAGGACTTCAAACTTCACACCAGGGAATAAATCAGGTGACACCAACCCAATATTACTTTTTCACACAAGGGAATGAAACACACTAGAACCCGTGGGCATATAGCGACACACCCTAAAATGACTTTAAGCTTTACACATTTTAATTGGGTCCCCGGTTAACGGGACAGAATAGTGCGCGGACTTGGGGGGGGGGGAATCTTTTGTACATTTTGTAATACTATTTATATTAAGTGTGAGCCCAGAGGTTGGCATGTATCCGTGGCTGATTACCATTCAGGCATGTAAATTTCTTTCTAGTTTTCAGTAAAAGGGTTACCTTAGTGCTAGTAATTCTATCATTCATCATGTAATTTCACAAATTAAATTTAGTTTCAATTGATTCATTAATTTCACATATTTATATTCAGTTGGGTCCTATAATGGATAGGAGTTTCTTTTGTTAGTTTCAGTCGGGTCCCCAGTTTAATCCTGTATAGGCGGATTTTTCATGCAGACTTGAACATGCTCCTGGGACAGGTTTAGTTAGGCATGATCTTGCCTAGGAACATGTCGGCCTTTGGGCCAAATTAATTCTTAAAGGTTATAAAGCATCATGGCACATTACTGTTATTAATATTTCACAAAATTTATCACGCTTAAATTCTTTTTAATTTATTATGGTCACTTGTATTTTGACTGAATTATGATTATATTTCCTCCAAGTCTAAGTGCTCAGTGTGGGAGCACTTTATAGTAGTATCAGGCATTATGCCAACCCCTGAATTTTGGTATGCCCTGGGGGCACTGGTGTTACACATATATATATGGATTATTATGTATTAAGATCTTTCAATAGGTGTTGCGTTTAAGAATATTTATGAATTGTGAATTATGTACCTTCTGGGGTGAAAGAGGTGTGGCAAGATATTAATGTTGAAAGTTGTAATTGTCCTGTGATGTGGAACGTGTGTATGTGTTGTAGTTGTAGGCATATATATTTATATGTCCATTTATATGTATTGTATATTCATGTGTTATTTCTGGGGGTTAGGTATATGGCTAAGTGGGGAAAAGTAACCCCAATTGTAAAAGAAAATCATTAGATTAATTTCATTTAAATTTTATAATTATTTTTAAAGCCAAAAATTAACCAAAAATATTTTAAGGAGAATACACTATTTTGTTGGGAGATAAATATTTAACGTTTTGTTATAAAAAAAAAAAAGGAGAAGGATGTAATAAAAATTTATTGGTTGTCAATTTTGTGAGTTTTAATTGCAAGTCCCGTCTCACTGGATCCAGCGCATTTTTGGCTTCTCTAGGCTTTTGGCCTAGTTTTAATTATCTTGTGGCCCCTCTTTAGAAAGAAAAAAAAAAAAAACTTAAAAAAAAACAAATTTTTTTTAATAAGTCAATAAAATACTTAAAGAGGGGTTACATTTGGTAGCAGAGCGTGGTTGAGATTAGGGTCAACCCTTGGGTCCTTTGGGTGTGACGGGGCTTGCAAACTCAGGAAACATTTTGGGGTTCGAGCCGGACTTGGAATAATTACTAGAAGTCCCTATATCTATAAGTACCTACGTCTTGTTATGTTTACGGTTTTGTTAATTAAACTCGAAATATCGCAGATCTGGGCCGAGGTGGAGAAATGGTTTTCGCGTATTACGTTGCCAATAATGGGGAAGGCGTTTTTAGTTATGCGGTATGGCCCGATCGGCAGTCGGTCAACTCCGAGATACGGGAGCCGAAGTTATTGCAAATATTATATGAGAATTTGTTGTTGTTCGTTGGTCGGTAATTTTGTCATGTCGTGTATTAGTGTGTGCGTTGCGTTCCTTCGTGTGTAGTGTTGTTGAGAGCTAGTTCAGGTAAGTGGGCTGGGTCCTCGCAACGGTAGGGGGACCCGCAGTCTGCTTGAAGGAAGGACAGTACTCAAGTATTCCTGTGTTCTTTATTGTCAATTTTTGTAGGGTGTTGTGTTTTCGTGTGCCGACCGTGAAGCTCGAGGATGAGCGTCCTAAATCCAGAGTTGTTTCTGCGTGACGAAATCGAGTTCGAGTTACGAGCCCAGGGGAGAGACCCGAAAGGGGCGGTAATTGTATTGCGACGGCAGCTCAGAGAAGCGCTGTCCGCGGGCGAAGCGCTCTCAACGGTCGCCATCGCTGACAAAGAGAGTGAATTCGAAAAACGCAACGAGAAGTGGGAGGAGCTGCAGGAATTAGCTCGGTGTGTAGACAATTTGGAGGAGGGACCGGGGTGCTCCATCGGCGTCCGGCGAATCCGGCAACGCCTGCAGCATGTAAAACACAGGCTGCAGAATCTTGACCAACAATGGGGCGATCTTGAGCCGGCCAATGATGTAAAAGGTCTGATCCAACAGATCACCTCGACCCTGCAGGGGTCTCAACCGGGTAGACCACCTACGCCGGCTCCAGTTGCTGAGTCCGAGGTCTCGGCTGTAGCGTCATCTTATAGAGCAATCGAGCCTGCCGCAAGTACCCCGGTTTTCTCCGGTTTGGTGGCGGCGTCATATCACAAGCTGCCCAACCCACTGTCTCAAATCGTCCAGCAATTACCGGTCATGGATGGGCTGGATGTGGACAAAATGTTGCCTTAATTGAAAATAATTTTTCAATTGGTCGATTTCCCGGGTATGTCAGATCGTACCGTCCTCGAGTTCGTTTATCCTTATTGTCGCGGCCCCATGGCTGAGAGGGTGGCGGATGTAATGAGGCGTAGAGGTGTAGTGGCGGAGTTCCACCAGGAGGTGTTGGAGGCGTTCGTACCCGGGAGAATAATGCAGCAATTACGTCACCGACACTTTTATCGTGTGCAGGCGAGGGGTGAGAGTCTTGCCCAATTCGTGCAAAGTATTCGAGAGGTAGCGTGCATACTGGGACTGGGCATGTCGGAGGAAGAGGTTGTCCACAATATTCTTGACGGCGTCTTATCAGAAGACAGATTGCGACTCGTATTTGCTGAGCGGCCGCGGTGGTTTGCGGACTTGGACCGGCTGTGTGTGATGTCCAAGGCCATTCAGATGAGCGACAAGGCGAGGGGAGACAGAAGAGGGGAACTACCCAGACCTCAGAAAGCGGAAGGACGCAGTGAACCTTCCCCCCCCCGACAGGCCCAGTCAGTTCAAAATCGCGAGCGATGGGGGGACATCATCTGTTACAATTGTAATTGCCCGGGGCACGTGGCTCGATCATGCACCCAAGGGCGCACGCGTCCAGCACCTCCATCGTCAAGACCCATCCCAAAAAACTAAGTAGGCAAGGGAAGATATGTCGGAGGATGTCTTCCCCTCGCACTAAATCTTTACAAGTTCCAACTACCTCCTGGCAATTGCTAGGATCCAACTCTTTCAACATCAAGGTCCGGTCCACTACCTCTCAACACCTTTCAGTATGCCCCTTTCTGTCGCTCGAGGTAAAAGGGGGTCAGCTCAGAGCATTAGTTGACTCCGGTTCAGCCCGATCCATCATCTCATCTCGGGTATGCGCGGATCTTGAGAAGCAGAGCTTGATCAAGGGGTCGAACTTGTCGTCTGTGGTATGCTGGACTGCCTCTCCAGAAATTTTGCCCATCTCCCAGGTGATTACCTTTAAATTTAAAATCGATGGGTTTTCTTGGGTGTGGCCTTTTCTGGTTTCTCCTGCTCTGGGAGTGGATTGTATCATTGGTGCCGATTCCATCGCGAAAAGTGGTCTCGTGCTGGACATCCAAGCGCACCAATGCTATTTCAAGTTTAATCGGGGAGCTCTTATTCCATTCCTTGGGTACCAGGGAGCTAAGCCAGGTATCCAAGAGGTGGCTTGTCCCGATTCTGCACGAGATCATCTCACTCCATCCCAGCAGAGGGCCTTAGACCAATTGTGTGAGGAATTTCCCGAGGTGTTAACTCCTACATTGGGACTCACACACCTGCTGGAGTATAAGATCAGTCTTACAGACTCAAAGATAGTAAGGTCGCACCCTTACAAATTCGCACCTCCGAAGATGACCATTCTGCGAGAGAAGGTTCAAGAGTTGTTAGAACAAGTGGTGATTGAACCTTCTCATTCTAGCTATGCCAGTCCAGCGTTTTTGGTACCTAAGCCTGGGGGTAAACACCGTATGGTCATCGACTATCGGAAGTTGAACGCAAATATCGAGATGGATTCTGTTCCCCTCCCAGACTTACATTCGGCCTTTGATTGGTTCAGTGGGGCCAAGTATTTCACCATAATCGATCTCAATGCGGCTTATCACCAGATTCCTTTGGCCAAAGAGAGTAGACCGTACACGGCCATTTGTGTACCATGGAATTTGTACCAATACACAAGGGTTCCCATGGGTTTGGCTGTGGGGGCCCAGACACTCACTCGTCTTCTCGATACCGTATTTCACGACGTGAAATTCAGGTTCGTCTTTAATTACTTAGATGATTTGTTGGTGTACAGTGAGACATTCAAAGATCATCTGGGTAATCTCCGAGAAGTGATGTGTCGGTTGAGAAGATCTGGCCTCACTGTCAATCCCGAGAAGGTTCGTTTCGCCCAGGAGAGTATTTCTTTCTTGGGTCATTTGGTTTCACACCGGGGCGTTACGGTCGACCCCGAGAGGACACAGGGCATCCATGACTTCCCCCCTCCTAGGGATGCGAAGGGAATAGCGAGATTTGTAGGTATGGTCAATTTTTATCGACGATTCATACCTAATATCGCTGAGATTGCCGCACCCTTGAACGAGCTGAGGAAGAAGGGCGCTAAATTTACATGGGGTGAGAGTCAACAGAAGGCTTTCCACGCCTTGAGGGAGGCCATCATCTCCCCACCGGTGTTACGGACGCCCGACTTTTCGAAACCCTTTATCCTACAGACAGACGCGAGTTCGGTTGCGCTCGGGGCAGTTCTGTCCCAAGTTGTTGATGACGCTAGGCAGCCTGTGGCTTTTATTTCCCAGACATTGACCCAGCAAGAACGAAAATCATCCATCTATGAGCTAGAGTGTTTAGCTGTTGTGTACGCTCTAGACAAGTTCAGGCGTTTCCTGGAACATGCTGAGTTCCTGCTCGAGACCGACAACCAGGCTCTCTCTTGGCTTCTGGCTCATCCCCGGCAACTGGGTAAAATTGGTAGATGGGTGGTGAAGATCTCATCCTTTAAGTTCAAAGTGCAACACATTAGGGGATCTCAAAATGTAGTTGCAGACGCCTTGTCCCGCATGTTTTCCCAGCCCAGTGATGCCCAATCTGAGCAACCCTGTTCCGTTCTGCTAGACTTTCCATTAGCCTTCAATGATGTGTTACCCCATCAGTTGAACGACGAATAGCTGAGTCCAGTCATCCAAAATATAAAGGAGGGTAACGTACAGGCCCCTTACTTCTTGTCCAAGGGAGTCCTATGTTGTAGAGAAAGAAAAGGACGTGCCCCTAAGATCGTGCTGCCTAGCAAGTTAGTGCCCATGGTCTTCAGTTATTACTACAATTCCCCAGTATGAGGCCACAAGGGAATTTCTAAGACCATTTCCAGCATTAGGAGACATTTTATCTGGAAGGGCATGGATAGGGACATCGCGACCAGGGTTAAGAGCTGTCATCTATGTGGCTTGAGCAAGCCTGCCCAGAACACCAAGTTAGGGTTGTTGTCATCTGATGTGGCGAGCAGACCGATGGAGAAGTTGTTCATCGACTACATGGGGCCATTCCCCCGTAGCAAGTCAGGTAATGCTTACCTGCTTGTTTGTGTGGATGCTTTTTCAAAGTTTGCCTGGCTATTGCCCTTACGGCAGGCAACGGCTCATTTAACCATAAACGCGCTCCAAAACAATATATTTCAGCATTTCAGTCTTCCGACCATCATTGTCTCGGACAATGGTCCGCAGTTAATTTCGGGTGAATTCCGGCGGATGTGTGTCGCCAGTGGGATCAAACACGTAACCACTTCCCCTTATTACCCACAGCCGTCCCATGCGGAGAGATTCAATCGGAATCTCCGGTCCGCCCTGATTGCTTATCACGCTGAGCAACAGACCACCTGGGATCAGAATCTGAAGTGGTTACAGTTAGCTTTTAATACGGCCTGACATGACAGTCATCAAGCCGTGCCCTTGGAAATCCTGTTCGGATTCTCGCCCGCACTCCCGTTGACCAATTTGTGGAACATCGAAGATCTTCTGCCACGGGAGCCAGATAATAGAACTGCAGAGAGGTGGAAGGAAGCTCGGAAGAATTTGCTCTGAGCGCACGAGCGGGTCCGTCGACGATATAATCAGGGGCGAATTCCTAACCCCTTCCGGATTGGGGACTGGGTCTATTGCCAGAGCCACCCACTCAGCTCAGCCGCGGACAAATGTGCCGCAAAGTTGTTACTGCTGGTCAGGGCCATATCGCATCCTGGGGTTCACCGGCACCGGCATCACATCCCGGCTGGGCGTACCGGGGGGCGATTCTAAAGAAATTGTTACACGTTTCAAAATTGAAGCTCTGTCGGAGGGAGTAAGCTGACTAATAGAAGTGGGGGGTAAGATTTGGTGTCTTGATTATTCATCTCTTCTTTCACAGCACTAACACTTAACTAAAAATGAACTTTTTCATATGAAAACTTACTGATTTTATTGGACGCGTTTCGGCTTACGTATCCGCTTTCTTCAGCTTTGGTACAGACTGCCAGCATTTTGTAACGGTTGTGTGGAAGGTGAAGTGGGGGTGGTGTGTGGAGGAAGGGGATTGGCGCGGGGATTCAACTTACTGTTTGTTTTCTGTATAATTGTGTCAAAAAGTGTATGTGATTTATATTGTAATTGATCATTGAGTATGTTGTTTGGTTGTGTTGTGTGGTGTTTATATATTTCGTATTGTTCAGTTGTGTTGAGTTTTCGACCTTTGGGTATGTAATGTAAAATTTCAAGATTAGTGTCTATGTTGGTGTAACTGTGGTTTTCTGTGTGTATGTGTGTGGCAAATGCGGAGTGTATATTGTTGTTGGTTAAAGCTTTTAAGTGTTCAGAATAACGGGATGAAAAAGATCTTCCCGTCTGGCCTATGTAGAAACTATTGCAGTCATTACAATTTAATTTGTAAACACCTGTTTTGTTATATTTGTCTATGTCTGTGTTTGTATTACTGATATGTTTTTTGATGGTATTGGTTGTTCTGAATGGTATTTTGTATTTGTGTTTTCTGAATGTATTGGCGATTTTGTGTGTGTATGAGTTGTGGTACGTGAGTGTGATGTATTTATTGTGTTGTGTGTTGATGGTATTTTGTGTTTTGTTGTTTTTGTTTTTGATGCATTTGTATAGTATGTTTATTAAATTGGGGTTATAACCGTTTTTGATTGCTATGTATTTTATTGTGTTGAGTTCGTCGGTATAATCTTGTTTATTTAAGGGTATTTTAGTTAGTCTATGGAGCATATGGTTGAAGGCCGCATGTTTATGTTATGTTGGGTGGTTTGATGTGTTGTGTATAACCATGTCGGTTGTGGTTGGTTTCCTGTATATTTTGTACGTGTGTGTATTGTTAGTTTTATTAATTGTTAGGTCTAGAAAATTTATACTATTGTTTTGTTCAGTTTCCAGTGTAAATTTTAATTTGTGGTGTATAGTGTTTATGTATTTGTGGAAGTTTTCAACTTGTCTTGTGTTGCCTTTGAATAAAAGTAATATATCATCTACATACCTGTGCCAGTATATAATTTTGTTAGTGTATTTGTTGTTGTTTATTATGTGGTTCTGTTCAATGTTGTATATATATATTTCTGCTAGTATTCCTGATATGGGGGATCCCATCGGGAGTCCTTCTGTTTGTGTGTATATTTTGTTATTGTATGTAAAGTAATTTTGTTCAGTTATTATTTTGGTAAGTGTGATGATTTCTTGTATGTGTGTTTCAGGTGTGTTGTTTTGTCTGAGTAGTTGTTCTAGTGTTTGTATGGTTTCTTTGATGGGGACATTAGTGTATAAATTGGTTATATCAAAAGATGCCAGAGTTGAGTTATGTGGGATGTGTATGTGTTCAGTTTTCCTGACTAGGTCAATGTTGTTTTTGATAGATGTGTTGTTACTGAGTTTGTTTTCTCTGATTATTTTGTCTAGTTGTTTTGCGATTTTGTGGGAGGGGGCCTGTGTGTTGTTTATTAATGGTCTGATTGGAATGTTAGGTTTATGTATTTTTGGTAATGCATTTAGTTTAGGGGGGTTAGGTTTTATTTGTTTAAGGTATTTGGCGTTTTCTGATTTGATTATATGTTTTGTGTTGTTTATAAATTTATTAATCTGTTTATGAAATTTTAGTGTGGGGTCTTTATTTATTTCCGTTATATTATTTTCGTTGAAGAAACTTTCGATTTTAGTGTTTAATTGGTGTTTGTCCATTATGACGCTAATGTTACCTTTGTCAGCTTTTAGGATTGTTGTTAACACTTAATAATGTAAAACACAAGTTACTTGAACACAACACAACAATCCTAAAAGCTGACAAAAGGTAACATTAGCGTCATAATGGACAAACACCAATTAAACACTAAAATTGAAAGTTTCTTCAACGAAAATAATATAACGGAAATAAATAAAGACCCCACACTAAAATTTCATAAACAGATTAATAAATTTATAAACAACACAAAACATATAATCAAACCAGAAAACGCCAAATACCTTAAACAAATAAAACCTAACCCCCCTAAACTAAATGCATTACCAAAAATACATAAACCTAACATTCCAATCAGACCATTAATAAACAACACACAGGCCCCCTCCCACAAAATCGCAAAACAACTAGACAAAATAATCAGAGAAAACATTAAACTCAGTAACAACACATCTATCAAAAACAACATTGACCTAGTCAGGAAAACTGAACACATACACATCCCACATAACTCAACTCTGGCATCTTTTGATATAACCAATTTATACACTAATGTCCCCATCAAAGAAACCATACAAACACTAGAACAACTACTCAGACAAAACAACACACCTGAAACACACATACAAGAAATCATCACACTTACCAAAATAATAACTGAACAAAATTACTTTACATACAATAACAAAATATACACACAAACAGAAGGACTCCCGATGGGATCCCCCATATCAGGAATACTAGCAGAAATATATATACACAACATTGAACAGAACCACATAATAAACAACAACAAATACACTAACAAAATTATATACTGGCACAGGTATGTAGATGATATATTACTTTTATTCAAAGGCAACACAAGACACGTTGAAAACTTCCACAAATACATAAACACTATACACCACAAATTAAAATTTACACTGGAAACTGAACAAAACAATAGTATAAATTTTCTAGACCTAACAATTAACAAAACTAACAATACACACACGTACAAAATATACAGGAAACCAACCACAACCGACATGGTTATACACAACACATCAAACCACCCAACACAACATAAACATGCGGCCTTCAACCATATGCTCCATAGACTAACTAAAATACCCTTAAATAAACAAGATTATACCGATGAACTCAACACAATAAAATACATAGCAATCAAAAACGGTTATAACCCCAATTTAATAAACATACTATACAAATGCATCAAAAACAAAAACAACAAAACACAAAATACCATCAACACACAACACAATAAATACATCACACTCACGTACCCACAACTCATACACACACACAAAATCGCCAATACATTCAGAAAACACAAATACAAAATACCATTCAGAACAACCAATACCATCAAAAAACATATCAGTAATACAAACACAGACATAGACAAATATAACAAAACAGGTGTTTACAAATTAAATTGTAATGACTGCAATAGTTTCTACATAGGCCAGACGGGAAGATCTTTTTCATCCCGTTATTCTGAACACTTATAAGCTTTAACCAACAACAATATACACTCCGCATTTGCCACACACATACACACAGAAAACCACAGTTACACCAACATAGACACTAATCTTGAAATTTTACATTACATACCCAAAGGTCGAAAACTCAACACAACTGAACAATACGAAATATATAAACACCACACAACACAACCAAACAACATACTCAACGATCAATTACAATATAAATCACATACACTTTTTGACACAATTATACAGAAAACAAACAGTAAGTTGAATCCCCGCGCCAATCCCCTTCCTCCACACACCACCCCCACTTCACCTTCCACACAACCGTTACAAAATGCTGGCAGTCTGTACCAAAGCTGAAGAAGGCGGATACGTAAGCCGAAACGCGTCCAATAAAATCAGTAAGTTTTCACATGAAAAAGTTCATTTTTAGTTGAGTGTAAAAGATTTGGTGGTTTCCAGGTGTGTAGGGATGGTGATCCTTCGGTGGTGTGTGCTCCGGGGAAAAGGTAAGAACCTGATATGGTAGCGGGTAGATGTTCCCCACAATCCGGGTGGGGTACGTCTACTTCAGGGCTGCGCCCCTACCTACGCGAGCCTTGGTTTTCTCCACTCCTCCTTATTTTTGGAGAGAACCCTGTCCTCACCCTTGACCTTTAAGGATCCTTACCTTTTTCATCCTCCCGATTTCCTACCTTCCTCCTTTAAAAAAAAAACTAGAAAA
This sequence comes from Magicicada septendecula, assembly GCA_034769895.1. NCBI lineage: Eukaryota > Metazoa > Arthropoda > Insecta > Hemiptera > Cicadidae > Magicicada > Magicicada septendecula. Next base: position 59,958,656 of record CM068371.1, on the reverse strand, counting down.
GGAGAAAACAAAAATTAGAAAAAGAAAAGGATGAGAAAAAAAATCAAAATAGGAGTAAGTAGAGCAAGTCGTACCGCTCCAACGAGGCCAGGTAGGGACCTCGGTGGCGTTGTACGACGTGGACAATGTCCTTGGAGCACACATGTATTAGGTTATAGGAAGGGGATATACACATTGGGTAAACAAATTATGGTGTCATGGAAACCACCACCCCCGTTCTCTCCCTGGTACTGTGGGATGTAAGAGGGATTCATGGGATAAAGTGTTATTGGATTTTGGGGGGTTAGTCCCCGTGTAATTATAGGGCATGGGTCCCTCTTGAGGTAGCCTCGGAGTTCCCGCATAAGTGGTCAAGCCTCAGGAGGTCAGAACTCAGGGTGCACCAGAACACTCTTTCTTTTTTTCTTCTTCTGTCTTTCTTGCTGCATGCTGGCCCTGATCAGGTCAGTGTGTAGTGCCAACACACTCATTCTACACGTCTTCTTCTGTTTTTTCGACTTCCTTCTGAGCCACTGCTCTCCTGAGAACAAAGGCAACTGGGAAAACAGAGGAACACCTGCGTTTTAGTAGAAAACATTGGGGTACACTGCAGGGTACTCCTCTGTCTAAGTGTGGGGCAACTATGTTGCCCTTTTGGCGTGGGGGTGTGCCGATTGAATAAAATCGGCGCTAATACGCTAAAGAGAAATAGGTTTCTGTATTTAGCGGTGGGTGTTCTGCCGTACTGTGTTTAATGGTTAGCGCACAATCTACAGGAGGTAATGAAGCGGCGCTTGATTGGTGCTGCTCCCTGGCGGACAACTCGAAGCGTGAGTCGAAAAATGAGTAGAATAAACGTTTCTGATCTTGTCTGATTCCGCTGCTACAACTAACCACCTCGCCTCGTTCTCTGACAGAGAAGTTTTTTTTTAATTGTTCCACCTTCCACCTATGGCAGGCTAAATTAAAACAGATCTGCGGTAAGTGAGTGCAATATACTTATATATATTTAATTTAAAGTAACGTAAAAGGGGTTTTGTTTAATATACATACAAGAATGAATGAAAATTGTTAACCTGTTACACGCACACCATGTGGCGAATTAGAGTGTGCAAAATGAGTTAATTGAATAACAGTAATTGAAGTCTTAACTAAGGCCCCGTAATTGACCAATGTTAACGCAAAATAATATGTACTTTAGCCAAACTTAATGTTTTCAAAGATAGGGCCACATGCCCGTATAACCTGTTGTAGAGTGTGTCAAACTTTCATTTCAAGTAGGCCTAAAGCAGTGTTTAAAATTATAAATGGATTTTGGTGCGTGTGAGAGTAACCTGGGGGAATAAGTGTTGGAGCATCTCGCTGATAATATTTGTATGCTTAGGGTCCCTCGCTTCACGTCGAGGACCAGCCCCAAATCATGACCTGAACGACTGAACATCCAAGGCTCTCAGTTTCATCTGCCGGAGGAGAACAGTGGGGAACAGGCCACACCAACACAAAAATGCTTTAGACCAGGACTTCAAACTTCACACCAGGGAATAAATCAGGTGACACCAACCCAATATTACTTTTTCACACAAGGGAATGTAACCCACTAGAACCCGTGGGCGTATAGCAACACACCCTAAAATGACTTTAAGCTTTACACATTTTAATTGGGTCCCCGGTTAACGGGACAGAATAGTGCGCGGCCTTGGGGGGGAATCTTTTGTACATTTTGTAATACTATTTATATTAAGTGTGAGCCCAGAGGTTGGCATGTATCCGTGGCTGATTTCGATTCAGGCATGTAAATTTCTTTCTAGTTTTCAGTAAAAGGGTTACCTTAGTGCTAGTAATTCTATCATTCATCATGTAATTTCACAAATTAAATTTAGTTTCAATTGATTCATTAATTTCACATATTTATATTCAGTTGGGTCCTATAATGGATAGGAGTTTCTTTTGTTAGTTTCAGTCGGGTCCCCAGTTTAATCCTGTATAGGCGGATTTTTCATGCAGACTTGAACATGCTCCTGGGACAGGTTTAGTTAGGCATGATCTTGCCTAGGAACATGTCGGCCTTTGGGCCAAATTAATTCTTAAAGGTTATAAAGCATCATGGCACATTACTGTTATTAATATTTCACAAAATTTATCACGCTTAAATTCTTTTTAATTTATTATGGTCACTTGTATTTTGACTGAATTATGATTATATTTCCTCCAAGTCTAAGTGCTCAGTGTGGGAGCACTTTATAGTAGTATCAGGCATTATGCCAACCCCTGAATTTTGGTATGCCCTGGGGGCACTGGTGTTACACATATATATATGGATTATTATGTATTAAGATCTTTCAATAGGTGTTGCGTTCAAGAATATTTATGAATTGTGAATTATGTACCTTCTGGGGTGAAAGAGGTGTGGCAAGATATTAATGTTGAAAGTTGTAATTGTCCTGTGATGTGGAACGTGTGTATGTGTTGTAGTTGTAGGCATATATATTTATATGTCCATTTATATGTATTGTATATTCATGTGTTATTTCTGGGGGTTAGGTATAGGGCTAAGTGGGGAAAAGTAACCCCAATTGTAAAAGAAAATCATTAGATAAATTTCATTTAAATTTTATAATTATTTTTAAAGCCAAAAATTAACCAAAAATATTTTAAGGAGAATACACTGATTTTGTTGGGAGATAAATATTTAACGTTTTGTTATAAAAAAAAAAAGGAGAAGGATGTAATAAAAATTTATTGGTTGTTAATTTTGTGAGTTTTAATTGCAAGTCCTGTCTCACTGGATCCAGCGCATTTTTGGCTTCTCTAGGCTTTTGGCCTAGTTTTAATTATCTTGTGGCCCCTCTTTAGAAAAAAAAAAACTTAAAAAAAAAAACAAATTTTTTTTATAAGTCAATAAAATACTTAAAGAGGGGTTACAACTTGTCAATTTTATTAATTTTGCACTACTTATTCCAAATGGTATTTGTTAATTTTCTCAAATTTTCATAGGCATTAAACTTTTCACAACGTTCACTTCCAAATCGTTTAAACAATTAAATTAAATCTTGTTAGTTGGTTACTGTTAGTAACCAAGAATTTTTTATGGTTTTTTATTGGTGAATCTATATACTTTTTAGTATATAGGCTATTATTAATTATGTAACTTTTATCTTTTTCGGTAAAATTCTTTTTCAAATTAATTTAACAACTTCCACTTACCTTACGACTTGGATCTGGCCGGATCTCGTAGTGGAGGTAAACCCATTTCGTTCGACGAACTATGACAGCACATAAAACGAACTAAGGTTTTGAAAGAATTTTAAATCGCAATTTTGTGGAAGAGAAATTAGATTTTTCTTTAATTCGTCTGAATTATTGACATTACAAATCTTCGTGCGACATGTTACGCAATTATTATACCTTACTGACTATAGCTTACCTTGTAATGGACAATTTTACAACTTCATAATTATACACACATAAACAAAAAAACACAGCCCAGCTTTGCACACTCTCTACTCACATTCCGTTTTCAAAACCCCAATTACCAGATTGACTACATAATTTTTATAACACTACCGATAACGCTTACTTCGGTGACCTCGTGGCCAGCCCGCGGTAGATTGAAGATGTCTATGAAAAAGACGAAAAGGAATTCCAAATTTACATATTAGTGTTCTACACTCCTCCCATACTACCACTGCTTTTAAAAGAACTGCTTTACTTTCATTATTGAAAAATAACGAGATTACACGAGCGTATTGAGCTCGCGTGTCGGCGCCGACACAGTCAGAGACGAACTGGGCAATGTGCTTTCTTCGAGTCGCGGGAAATGAGCAGTCACGGCCATCATGTTTTAGTCGCCGTTGGTGCTTAATCGCGGTGGCATAACCATTTAATGCATGGATTATAACTGGTATATGTGTGGTACCAGAGTACAATATTGGCGTCTGCTCTGCTGATGTCACCAACAGTAGGCGGAGTTTAATGCGACTTCCGGTAGCCGGGTCACTTGGAGCTACTAACTTTTCGTCCCAGCGCCATGTTTGCCTCAACTGTGGGGTCTCTCACGGCGTCATTGCCGCGCCCCGCCCGGCTGGGTTGCATACGGGCGTCGAAACACATGTACAGAGTTCTGCGAATTTTAGGGTGGTAAATTCTTCACCGCATTACTCAACAACAACCTGCGTCTTATTGCGTTGTTTCACTGTTCTGTTACACTGACTGTTATACGGACACATACGTTGCACAATACAATTACAGTTTTACAAATTTATTATGCCAGTCCGCCCGAAAACGAAATAAGTAAAAATATATATATATGCCCCAAACGTTTAAAATAAAACACCCAAAAATGACCCGCTACAATTATTATAAATTTATTTCTTCTTTTTATAAAAATAATGTTTTTTAGGTTTTATTTATAATCCAATTTAATTTAATTAAGGTTTTTCTTTATATTTTTCCTTAAGCTTGTACATTGGTAATTTATATTTTAATCTCTTTTAATTTGATTTATTTATGATTTATCATTTACTGAATGTATCCTTACTCTAGACTATTTTTCCTATGCCATCTTGCTAACATAGTATTATTTTATATTATTATTATTTTATATCTAACCCTGGGTTATCTTATATTTAAACAAAATCGTTATTTTAAACACAAAGATTATTCCTAGGTACAAGACCTTTGTGGCCTACACAATACAATATTACACAAAATACAAAAAAATACAAAAATTGTCAGCAGCAATATAGTTCACTGCTACAATATTAATTGTTTTTCATCTCCAGTACCAATCTGTGAGATGCTCTTTTTAAAAGTTTACACTCTCACCAAGTAAACTATATTTCACTTTGTACACTATATTTCACTTTGTTATTGTTTACAGTGTTTTGTAGTACAAAGTTTTTTATAGCTTGCTACATAATACCCATTTCTGACTTTTAGAATGGGGTGATTACTGGTTTTAACGATGGTGATTGTGTTATCATATTTGGGCATGGGTTATGTAACATTACATAAAGCCCCCCCCCCACTAGAACAGATTTATTTTTGTTTACTTGTTTAAAAAAATAAATTGTTGAACTCTTCAATCTTCGGATTCTTCCATTAATCTTCATGATATCTCTTTATTTCTGATTGGTTATTCTAGTGTTATTCTGTTAATGGTAATAGGTTTGATTTTATATTCAACTCTCTCTCTCTTGAAGGCAAATTCATTAATGATTTAATTTCTCTGGGTAGTGGTCTTTTACATATTACTTGATAAGGGCTGGTCACACTAATCATAAAAAACTTGTTTTAGCACTCATATTTCTATTTGCTTCTATAAATTCGCTTTCTCAATTAAGCTTCTGTCTGCTATCTTCCTTCCGTTTTCTTCATTCATACTTCTGGAATCTAATATCACTCTTTTCAGCTATTTTATCATCCCTTAAATATTCAATTTCCCTAACATTTTTCCCTATCCTGTGTAGTGGTTCAGTTCGGGTGGCCACGTTGGGTCCATTACTCCGCTGTCCATCCTTACACCTTCTGAGATCAGGGAAACATCATCCCTGCTCAGTTAAATGATTGCTGGAACATTTCTACAGTCAATTCATTATAATAAAAAACTTACAAGTAGTCGATTAGCGACTAATACTAAACACTTTTGGGATTCTTCACGTTGTAGCTGTTTGCATTTAATTATATATTTCTTTTTCTTCTTGATTCCTTCTTCTTTTCCATTAACTAATAGCATATAACATTATTGATAGGCATTATTTTAAAATCCTTTTGACTTTCCTTCTTGTGACATATTTTCTCCGTATCATTTCTTCCTATATCATTTTCAATTCCGAGAAATTCTAAATTATAGTTGTATTAATTATTATCATCATTCTTTAGTTTCATTGTAGTCATTAAATTATTCGTTACTCTTCTTATTTGAGCACCCTACCATCAATTGTTTTTATTTATTTATTTATTCTGCTGTTTGTTACCATCAAAATATTATTTTTCCTATTATTCCATTTTAAATCAGTTATTTATAATTATTATTTAATAATCTGTTCTTACATTTTCTTGGTGGTTTGTCTTTTTATTTTTATCAAATTGTTTTGAAATATTTAGTAAGTTGTACTTCCGTACTTTTTGTTAAATCAAATGGTTGCGAAATATCTTAAGTAAGTTGTACTTACATACTTTTTGAATTTTGGGGTTTTATTAAATCAATCCTTTTTCTCAATATTTTATTTAAAATTAGTTTAACCGTTTTCGGTATCATTCACAACACGGATTGATCCCCTCTTATATTTTTCCCGTGGATTCTGTTGGTTAAACTTGTCAATAAAATTCGCTATTGGATTGCCCCATTGTGGATCACTACCATACATTTCAATATTGTCGTACGTATATTGTCTCTCATCTTTATTACTGGGACCAGGATTAGGACCTTGGTTTTCCCAACGGTCAACTCGTTTGTCCACCTTTCTTTGTCGCTGTTCATCTTGTCTCCTCGAATCACTCTCCTCAGCCATTATATAATTTACTTGGGCTTGATTAGTTCCCTGATTGTCGCTTGGTGGATTTTCCGAGGGTATGTCCCTATTTCTATCCCCACTTCTGGACCTCCGATATTCATTATGATCATTCCATTGTTGTCTGTTGTCGTGGTTTCTCTCATCTCGTCTATCATAATTTTGTTTCTGGTTAAAATACGGACGTTTTCCTTGGTAACGATTATTGTAATAATTGTTGGCACTGACATAATTTACCCTTGGTCGATTATCTCTGGGTGGTTCATTTTCCGCTCCTCTGTATTCCCTGACCTCCATCTACTCCTCCTGTAATATGATTCTTGCTCATAGTTCTCAAATAGTGTTTCCATACCTCCAATGGTCTTTATTTGTCTGCTTTGTCAAGCACTGATAATCTTTTCCTCGAAGTGATATGCGATTTTGGTCAACAAACACTCTTCAGGGATCTTTGGGTCTAAATATTTTGCCACACATACCTTACCCAAAAAATAAGCAGTAGGTGTCTGTCTGTATAGTTACGTTATTTTTGAATTTATAGATACGATATATTATATCTCACAATTGTGGTTATGTATACATAAACTAGGACGCCATCTTTTACTACCTAAGTCATGGGCCAGAATTTCGTTACGCGAAGTTATTAGGAAACGGAAATTGCTTGAAATAACAAAACAGCTGTTCTAATTGTTACCAATGAAATACCCCTTTTTATTCTTTACTTTGTTACATAACATTTTTTAAAACCAACTGTAACCCTTCCAAAAACATAATGTGTAATAATAAATTTGATTAAGTTTAATGATTATATGATTAAATGATTATACAATAATAACATATATATATTTATATTTATATAGTGGTGCTCAACCCAGCACTTAGAATAATTACGCACACACACAACCACTCACCCTTTCATTATCATGGTACAAACTTATTTAAATTTTGGAGCTCCTTAAATTTAGATTGAAATTTTTAAAATAAAAATGAATTTCTACAATAAACTGATATTGGGAAATTATGAAATCAGGAATTAAGGAAAGATCTCACCCATTTCGTGTTGGCTTCCTCTATTTATACGAACTTCGCGCACCGCGAGTTCGGCGATTTTTCCCGGTCACATTTTGGAGTTGGCGCACTGGATTTAATATATTTATATTGTAGATATTATACTGTTTATTAACCACCTACAGTGGTCTAAAAAGTTAAAATTCACTCGTAAGTGAATGTGCAACCGGCCGGTGCTGATCAGTTGTTGCAACAGAATGACGGCAATTCCTGGTTGAAATCTGCGTAAGTGGGGTGTACTGACGTCACATTCCTTTTGTCTATCGTGTTGACATCGCAGTTTTGTCGTTGTCAACACATTCTCCGCCTCTGACGTAACGAAGGCTTGGCTCTGCTTATCTCAATAACTGCACACTGTTTTTGTGATGTGACACCGTTTTTTGTCATGAATTAGTTCAAATCCTGGCAAATACTGTAATATAGTCCACTCACTGTAAATTCTATATCGGGTGTTTGAGGTTGGGTTGGGTATGTCAAAAAATAGGAAAATACAATATTTATGATCTCTTTACCATATTTTAGGTAATTATAAAATGTACCATGATTGTACCATCACAAAACCCCCTCAATGAAAGATGGTGTGACGAAGCACACAAACTTTCATTGACCCTTTCATACTTCCTAAAGGGATCAGTCAGGACAAGTCGCCACAACCCCCTTACAATTTTATATAAAAAATAACAATAACTCACCCTTGGTCTGGTGATGAGGACCGTACCTTCATGACCTTACTGGACTTCTCCTGCGAGATCCCAACACCATAAGGCCACTTAGGCTCTTAACGCCCCTGCTCTGACGCGTTGGCCAGCTCAGGACCGCTGTCACACCCCAAACACTGAAACAATTTATAAAAAATATTAATATAGTGGCTTATTGAATCACTCCATCCTCAACTGATCTGGTTCCCCTTAGCTAAGTGCTGGTTTGTGCCAATAAGCACTGGGTTGGCTTAATATATTTTAATATGCTTAATAAAATTATAAGATTATATATTATAATCTTCAAGAATTAAAAAGAATATTATACCAAAATTGAATAAGATATAATTGAAAATATAATAAGAAAATTACACATTATAATCTCCCAAATCTGGAGAAAAACAAATTATAAAAGAATTAATAACTCTATATATTTATTTATTGAATACTCTTAGTGCATGAAAAAAAAATTATTATTATTATTATTATTATTAACAGTTAATCATCTGGCTGATAAATATTATTAACAGCGCCATTTAAAAAATTTTTTTTTTTTTTTTTCTACACATATTATAAAATCATGTTAAAAAGTTTTCAAATAAATACATAATACATTAATAATTAACACTGATATATTAATAATACAGTTACTACATTTTAAATACTCAATCATATTTAATCATATCTAAGATATGCATTAACATTTGTATAATTTACTTAAAAGTTGTAATTAAATTAAAATTTACCATTGCAGTTATTAATTAAACATCAAATTTATTTATTTATAATAATAAAATACATTTTGAACTTATTGTTACTATTCATATTACCTTATTATTTCATTATTCATTTTCTACTATCTCTCTCCTCTGAACTTTCTACCTCCTTAACTACCTAACCTTTCACCTTCTATCACTGTTTAGTCTGGATAACTCCTATATTCACTATACTTCATTATATAATTTTACTCACCTTCTTCTAACTGACCATCAAATTTACCTATCAATGACACCAATATCTCAATTATATACTCCATTACTAATTCCATTTAAATCATATGGCACCGCTCGTCTTTGCACTGGGTTGGGTGTTCCCTAACTGGCTATATACATCTCTAATATTTTGCCCTTCCAAATAATTCGGCAAACACTCCCTTAAACTACTCTATTAACTGCCACAACACTATTGGTTGGCTACTCTTTATCACCTCACCCCCACTACAGAATTCATCAACAACAAATATATGTATGTACCTTTACTTAAACACCTTCTTTACAAATAATAACCAACTACTGTGTCCCTAAATATTTAATAATTCTCTTTATATTTTCTTAAAAATTCTTATCTTTCTAACTCCATTTACATCAATTAAATAACTCACCTGCATTTTATCTATACCCAGTCTCTATACCTGTTTAAACACTTACTGTAATCATTGACAATTCTCTTATAAAATTCCTCTCCTACCTACTTATAACAATACCTCTTTTCAAAATTCAAGTATAATTATTTATTTAAACATTCATTAGTATTCATTAGTAATTAATTAAAATATTATTATTAAACATGTTATATATATAAAATATATAATAATACACACTGGGGTACCTGTAATACATAATACACATCAAAATACATGGATATATACAGTTAATACAATAAAAATATACACTCCAACTTCATTATTGTGTCATTAATCGAAATCAGTCCATAACAGTCCAATTCAAAACCACTTTTCATATTATTATTTAATGTTCATTTCACAATATAACAGTCTATCCACCATCATTAAACAACAAACGAATCTTAGGTCTATATAAATTCTTATTTAATACATAGATTTTATTAGATACATTATATTCATATGTTATTGAACGGTTATTAAACAAATATTCCCAGTCACGATCAAGTAGAGTTCCGTTTGTCTTAGTATCATATGTCATTAATCGGTTTATACTATAATTATCCCCATAATATTCCACCACAGGTAAGTACCTAATGTCTTTATTCTCATTTCTTGTTATTTTCAATTTATTGTTATTATCAGGTAAGTATTCATCATTTTCATATACCACATATAACCCTAACCTTTCTAACAGTTGTCTGTAATTTCTGTTTACTTTAAATACTTCTATTACTCTCTTACTCTCACAACATCTCTCTATACTTTCTCTCTTAATACATTTCTCTCCATAACACCAAAATACACTTTCTCTCTCCAAATATACAGGGGTCCCTATCATAAAATCGTTGCACCTCTTACGTACACAAAAACTAAAAGAAACTTTATTTGTAGAACTATCGTCTATCAAACTACATGAAGACTTGTCTTCACCCCCTAATACAACATTAAAAGAAAATTCTACCCCCTGCACTCCTTGTACTAAAATACTTTCTCTCAACTTTCTTTCTGACTTCATAAACTCAAATATTTCATTATCATTCATTATATTTTCATTATCATGTTTATCCTCTTCTACCACCACTATCTTACTACCTGTATTATTTGAATTATCTAGAGTACATTCATTTTTGGAATTATCAGTTTTAAATATGTTATCCAGTACAGCATTTTGCTGGGTACTACTATCTAGTACTTTCTGACTTTCTAATTTACTTTCTACCACATGTAACTTATCTAATTTTGTAATCAGCTGGTCACATTTCTTAATAAGTTTATTGTGACTCACTTTTATTTCATTTTTCATTTCATTGAAATGGCTGTTAAAACTATTTTGAATTTCTTTAATTTCGTTATTCTGCTCATCTAGTTTTTTATCTAGTTTTAATAACAATTGTATCATTGCCTTACTTTCATCTGATTTACTGTCTAAATTAGTTGAAATGGATGTGTCAGTTTGTTTTATTTCGACAGACACAGGCATATTTACTTCGTCATTCTGACTAATGGGATTTATTTGCATATCCATTTCACCAGTTAAAGTTATGTCAGTGGTACTGGTTTTTATGTCACTATCGTCACTTGTACTCATTTTGGCAATTGTGTAATGCACGCATGCATACAATTGTCTAACCTAATTGTGGGGTTATGTTTACTAGTTATAAAATTTTGTCTGTTACCTCAAGCAATTTTTTCCCGTGTTCTTTCTACGCGTATCCCATGTAATAATATATATACATAATATTACATAGGGTCCCTGTTCTTACGGGCGCCATCTGTATAGTTACGTTATTTTTGAATTTATAGATACGATATATTATATCTCACAATTGTGGTTATGTATACATAAACTAGGACGCCATCTTTTACTACCTAAGTCATGGGCCAGAATTTCGTTACGCGAAGTTATTAGGAAACGGAAATTGCTTGAAATAACAAAACAGCTGTTCTAATTGTTACCAATGAAATACCCCTTTTTATTCTTTACTTTGTTACATAACATTTTTTAAAACCAACTGTAACCCTTCCAAAAACATAATGTGTAATAATAAATTTGATTAAGTTTAATGATTATATGATTAAATGATTATACAATAATAACATATATATATTTATATTTATATAGTGGTGCTCAACCCAGGACTTAGAATAATTACGCACGCACACAACCACTCACCCTTTCATTATCATGGTACAAACTTATTTAAATTTTGGAGCTCCTTAAATTTAGATTGAAATTTTTAAAATAAAAATGAATTTCTACAATAAACTGATATTGGGAAATTATGAAATCAGGAATTAAGGAAAGATCTCACCCATTTCGTGTTGGCTTCCTCTATTTATACGAACTTCGCGCACCGCGAGTTCGGCGATTTTTCCCGGTCACATTTTGGAGTTGGCGCACTGGATTTAATATATTTATATTGTAGATATTATACTGTTTATTAACCACCTACAGTGGTCTAAAAAGTTAAAATTCACTCGTAAGTGAATGTGCAACCGGCCGGTGCTGATCAGTTGTTGCAACAGAATGACGGCAATTCCTGGTTGAAATCTGCGTAAGTGGGGTGTACTGACGTCACATTCCTTTGTCTATCGTGTTGACATCGCAGTTTTGTCGTTGTCAACACATTCTCCGCCTCTGACGTAACGAAGGCTTGGCTCTGCTTATCTCAATAACTGCACACTGTTTTTGTGATGTGACACCGTTTTTTGTCATGAATTAGTTCAAATCCTGGCAAATACTGTAACATAGTCCACTCACTGTAAATTCTATATCGGGTGTTTGAGGTTGGGTTGGGTATGTCAAAAAATAGGAAAATACAATATTTATGATCTCTTTACCATATTTTAGGTAATTATAAAATGTACCATGATTGTACCATCACATGTCCTGTACTGCGGTCATACCTCCCATGACAGATATCGTCTCTCATAATGTTTTGCACTGACTCAGACCAGTACTTAAGCTTGAACATCATCTTAACATTCCCATAATCACACACCTCGTTCCGGATTACAGTCCACTAATTATCGTAAATGTTTTTGAAACATTTCTTCGAGTATTCCTTTAATCATAGTCCATCAGTTCTCCTTTGACCTATTTAAAATTTCATCTACTCTCCCTAAAAATTCGAGTAGGTTTCTTCGATAATCTCGAAAGTTTACACTTTCCCTATTATCTTGGATAGTATGTTGAGTGTTGCATGTAAATCTGGAACCCATTCTATCTACCTCCCCTTGTAGGTTTGTTTGTAGTTGTTGTAAATTGTCTAATTTTTCTCCTTGATTATGGAACTGGTTCTTGACATTTTCTATTGTCTCATTAAAATCTGTGAATTTACTGTTTATGTTGCTTTTTATACCATCCAACTGATCATTATTTTCCTGGCGTATGGCCATTATACGAACTTGATTACTTTGTTCCTCTCGGTCCATTCGGGCATCTATTCCTGTTTTAATTTGTTCCATCTTTTCTTCTGTTTTATCCAATCTTTGATTGGTTTCTATTATTTTCTTTTCTGCCTCTTCCTCATATTCATCTACTCTTTGGCTAAGTGTATTACTGACCATTTCAATTTTACTCTTGAGATTTTCCCTTAACTCCTTATTGAAATTCTCCATTTTACCCTCAAATTGTTTTAAATTTTCTTCGTTTATTTTCTCAATTTGTTTTAAACTGTCCCTCAAGGTTTCATTTTGCTTCCTTGAGTTCTCCTCCTGTTTCATAAAGTTTTCATCTATTCTGTCAAATTTTTTGCTCAAGGTTTCATTTTGCTTCCTTGAGTTTTCATCTATTTTATCAAATTTTTCCTCCTGTCTCCTAAAATTTTCCTTATTTTCCTCATTGGTTTGCTTTGAGTTTTCCTCCTGTTTCCTAAAATTTTCATCTATTTTATCATTGGTTTGTTTGTTTTGTTTCTTTGAAGTTTCCTCCTGTTTCCTAAAGTTTTCATTATTGCTTTCCTTAAAGCTATCAATTTTCTCCATCATTAGCCTCATCATTTCTTGCCAATCTGGTTCTCTTCTGGCTTCCGTTTTATCAGGTTGGTCCCCTTGGGCATCCTCTTCAACTATTTCCTTTTCCGTGTCCATAATTGCTTCAGTTTCTTCTTTATCACCCGTTGGTTGTTCCATTTCACTGTCCGTGACTACTTCTATCTCTCGTTCCTTTCCACCTTCTTCCTTCTACTTGTCTTCTGCCCTCTTCTTCAATCTGCCTCTGGTATTATGCATTTCTTGTTTTCTCATAGTTGCCGACGAAAATTAGGTTTTTCTTATATTATCTTTCGTATATCTCGAAATTTCTTTACTAATTAAAGCCCTTTTAAGTTGAGCGCCATCTTGTAACGTCTCGCGGGTAAACTCTCGGAGTCTATAGACATACTTTTTGTTAATTAACTCTAAGTTTTATTAGCCCCATGTTGTTAGCGGCATCTTGTAACGTCTCGTGGGTAAACTCTCTCAGAGTCAAATAGTATCGTTTGATCTTATCGTCTATTTATGCTCTTCGAAAATCTCGCTTTAATGAGAGTCACAGAATTTGTTATAATTTATGTTCAATGGTTCCAAAAATCGAGTGTGTGTAATTATGCAAATATTTCCCTTAGATTTTATTTGGGTGAAATCAATACCGTTGTTTGACCGTAGTTAGGAGAGAGAGTGCAAAGAGAATTACTCTCTTGGCATACGATTAATTAATTTAAATTTCTCCGCTCATGAGACCAGCTGATTGTGACATTTACAAACACATCTGAGGTTAAATTAACCCCAAATGGTATGTAATATTTTCTGGTTGTCCGTTCTCTACTCTGTCTCCAGACAATCTGTAACCAACTACCATCTACTGAAAATAATACACCTTTTTATTCAAACAACAAAGTATTCATTGGATTTATTTAGCAAATTTTTGTTTTATCTTCTCCCAAAACAGAAATGTATAATCGATTCTTACTGACAACACAACATTAGTTCGATCTTATTTTTTAAACATATAATGTATAACAAATATTTTTATTTTTTATTTCAATAACAATAAAGAAACAATTTATTAATTTCCCAGGGTTATTTTTGAGTTCTTTGTACTATGAGACTGTCAGAAATGAATATTGGTTAATACCAAGCTTTACATAAATTAATTTATTATAATTTGTTGTATTGAGATTATATAGTTCCTTGGTTATCCGCCAGAGCGCAGATTACGTTTCTTCACTAAAAACACGAAATTTATTTAATGGCGGCAAGAAATTCACAGGAATCCGGTCTGCTGGTTTTTTGGTTAACAAAATAATAAAGTTTGTCTTCACCTCTTTTCCTGAAGTGTTTAAAGATATGGTGCTGTTTCTAGTGTTATGAAGTTATAGTTGAGATATAATTTAGTTAAATTTTACTTGGTAACGATCTCACCAAAATGTCGACGTTCTGTAGACTAGGCCTGGATCTCGTAGTTTGATTTTTCAAAGTTTCATCAAATTAAGGGCGTGAATGGTTCTACTTGAAGGAGTTCTAATATGCAGTGGACATCACTTGTCAATTTTATTAATTTTGCACTACTTATTCCAAATGGTATTTGATAATTTTCTAAAATTTTCATAGGCATTACACTTTTCACAACGTTCACTTCCAAATCGTTTAAACAATTAAATTAAATCTTGTTAGTTGGTTACTGTTAGTAACCAAGAATTTTTTATGGTTTTTTATTGGTGAATCTATATACTTTTTAGTATATAGGCTATTATTAATTATTATAAATTTATTTCTTCTTTTTATAAAAATAATCCTTTTTAGGTTTTATTTATAATCCAATTTAATTTATTTAAGGTTTTTCTTTATATTTTTCCTTAAGCGTGTACATTGGTAATGTATATTTTAATCTCTTTTAATTTGATTTATTTATGATTTATCATTTACTGAATGTATCCTTACTCTAGACTATTTTTCCTATGCCATCTTGCTAACATAGTATTATTTTATATTATTATTATTTTATATCTAACCCTGGGTTATCTTATATTTAAACAAAATCATTATTTTAAACACAAAGATTATTCCTAGGTACAAAACCTTTGTGGCCTACACAATACAAAATTACACAAAATACAAAAAAATACAAAAATTGTCAGCAGCAATATAGTTCACTGCTACAATATTAATCGTTTTTCATCTCCAGTACCAATCTGTGAGATGCTCTTTTTAAAAGTTTACACTCTCACCAAGTACATTATATTTCACTTTGTACACTATATTTCACTTTGTTATTGTTTACAGTGTTTTGTAGTACAAAGTTTTTTATAGCTTGGTACATAATACCCATTTCTGACTTTTAGAATGGGGTGATTACTGGTTTTAACGATGGTGATTGTGTTATCATATTTGGGCATGGGTTATGTAACGTTACAATATCGAGATCTTATTGGAAAGCATTAATTCTGGCATAAAATATGTGATATTACTAAGTTTACTATATTACTAAGTATTATTAATGAACTGGAGTTCAGTTTGCAAAATAATATAACTTATTATCTCTTGCAGAATAATTACACCACAAAATTTGCAGATTTAGAAGACTATATACATACATATATATATATATTTTTTAATAAATAAATTAATCAGTTGTTATGGGGTTTATTTACTTATATGAGACTCCCGTGTATCCACGTTAAGCCCCACGTTGCAAGCGGCAATTTGTAATCCATCTAATTATATGTGTGTGAGTGTACTGGGGTTTAATCAAGCTGTTATTAATGAAAATATTTATTATTTTGTTATTACAACTTTTAGATAGACCATAACACGGTTTTACCTTATTACTCAATGTTTACTCAATGTTACTTCTATATTTCGTGTATTTAATGAATAAATTGAGAATTCTCTCCAACCCTAGTCAGTCCGTATTGTGTAAATCAATTCAAAAATGGTGCAGGAAACACGCTAGTTCGGTAATCTCACGTTCCACCAGCTGTCGACTATAAGCGCTGTTATTCGTAATTGACTTGCGCCTCTAGGTTAGCTTGCTCGCCAGATTTTAATCACCCTTTTTACCTGTAAAATTCTACACACACAACATACAATGCCTATTCTACAATAATATAAAACATTATCATATACAAGAAGGATTCTTTATTTGTATTAACTTTCAATTCAACTTCCAACAGTGCTCTTCATGGTTACAATATAGTTAAATCGATTTTATAATTATGGATCGATTAGTTAGTTGAATATTACCTTTTTATTTTATACAAATTAAATATAATGTTAATTATCTCTTATCCCAGGGTACGTTTGATTCTTTGAACGATTAGTAAGGCCAGGTAATGCAAAATTAAGGTTACTTAGTATTACAAAAATATTATTAGTTCTTATTATATTAAAATTATGTATAAGCTGGTGTTACCGTAATGGATGATTCTCAAGGCAGCACTGCTCGCTTGCAAACGGTTGAAGATTTACAGTTGAGGTTACGTTAATCCAGGAAAAGGTGTTCCGATTATTAATAAAATCGAAGGGATGATGTCCTGGAAGGCAACGGGAACTCTTCTAATCTTCGTTCTCCTTCACGATCCTTGTGATTGTCGGTCCCGGTGAAATTGGTGTCGTATTATATTTTCTTTCTTGAAAGTGAGGTTTATTTCTTCAGAAACAAAGGTCCTTGAGTATATTTTTCTATAATTCCATTAATTTAGACTTTTTCTTCCATCAATTAGTCTCCTGGTTAGATGGGAAATCGGGTTCAATACTAAATCCAATGGAATTATCTTGACGAGTGAAATAAGAATTCCTCGACCTTTTGGAGGTATATGGTTATATTTTTGAAATCTAATTCATTGATTATTCATCGGTTTATTTTACAGGAATTGGTTTTTACTTTAATTTATTCATTTTTGTTCATTTTATATTAATTTATATCTTTTTTCTTAAATTTGTCTAATCATCTGAACTCAATAGCATATAACAATTGAATAATTGAAAATCAACAAGATTTTTTACATTTTAGTTACCCTAACAACCACTACTTTCTGTCATTGGATGATATTTGATATCCTAGAGCCAGAATTATAAAATATTACTACTCTTTTTTAATAAAATACTCCATGCTTGGAATTATACCAAATTACCTAAAACTCTCACCCAATCTACCTTATTGAACCGTATATATTTTACTATAGTTTCATTTGACTGGACTTATTAAAAAGGTATTAATTTCCCTTTACAAATATTAAATTTAGGCCTATAGGTTTTCTTACAACTGTTATAATATTGTTTGGTTTTTTAACTTAATTTTTCTTTACCTGACCTACTGTACAAATAGTCACTGGTTTATGGCCATTTACATTAATTTTAATTTCCTGGTTTTAATTCATTATACTAATTAGTTCATACTTGAACCCTTCATTATTTTATGACATAACTATAAGAACTACTTGTCAACTTTTAAATACTTATTGCCTACTTGGCCAAGTTTACAAACATTACTTCAAACATTTTCATTAATCAATTACAATAAATACATTCAACATAATATAATACCTAACCCATGTACTTGTACTTAATTATTCAAATACCATTTTAACATAAATAAAAGGAGTACCATTGACTAAGTACGTCCTTAAAGTAACAACTCCGCTCTTACTATTCACAAAACATAAGATAAAAATTCTGTAAACACTAAATCATGTTACAGCATAACAAGTACAATTTGCAACACATCAAATATTAATCTGAATAGTATTTTATATTTCATTACTACATATTCAACTCCTCCCATTAGATACAATGTTTATGTTTTACCTCCCATATTATTTATTACATCTTTTACATTTAGGTACACTTCAGATATCTTAATTACTTAGTAACCTTAATATTTTGGGTATTGTTCTAAATTATATTTACTTCGTTTTTTTATGTAATGCTGGGGACCTCAAATCTGTTGCGTTACATAACACTCCCCCTTCGAAAGAAGTTTATTTTGGCTCAACTAAGTTTAGTAAAATAAACTTATAGTTCTTTTATGATAAGGTTATCTTCTCTTTCTATCCTTCAAACTTTTAACTGCACCGGAAAACTGTGTTGATACTTCTGGTATATCTGGTCATTAATTCACTACTGGTTCCTCCCTCAGTTGTAGACCTGTCCTTTTCTCTAGAACTCATAACTTCTTCTAGCTTTTTACGCTATCATTACTTATTATCATTTTTATATTTCATTACCTCTCTTGGTGTATAATCCCTAAAATACTATACTTCCCTAACATTTTTCCCTAATACCATAGCTGGTACGGAATCAGAGGGGCACTATTGGTTTCCATTACTCTGCCGTTTTCCTAACTATATCTTCTGAGATCAGAGGAACTTCATCTCTGTCCAGAAACAAAAATAAACGTTGCACTATCACAACACAATACATATATTAAAATTATTACCTATAAGGTAGCTCCTTCGCTACAAACTTATACTCAAGGGATGATTACTATTATTTCTGAGGTATCCTAATACTTTTCTTAACTTCTTTATCTCGTTGTTCTGTAGTTCCATTTATCACATTATCTGTAGTTCCATTTATCATATTATTTACCAGTATTGTAGTTTAAGCTGTTCAATATTGTAATGAAACTAGATTACTCCCAATTAAAAAATGTTAAAATGTGTTTAGTATTGAAAGTAAAAGTAAAGTTACAAGTTATGATTAATCAAAAAAATTATAGTTATCTTAAAAGAACTCCTTTAAATAAAAATAATTGCAGTAATGTTGTTTGAATAATAATGTTGTTCAATTGAGTGAATAAAGCGTACTAGCTGGTCGATTGATGAAGGTAGCCGTCGCGTCGATTCTGGCAGCGAAACTCCTCCTCCAGGTTAACCGTCGTCTAAGTACGTAAAGTCAAGTCACGTCTGGACAATTAAAATTAATAAAAATACACTTCCACGTACCTGTTCGTGATTCTGGAAGTTCGGAAGTTCACTTTTTATAATTAATAAGCTGCCAAGACGGTTTCCAAAGCCAGCTTGCTTTACTTACAAGGTTAGGTTATTCCTTGTTTAATAATGGGCGCCACACAGGTTTATTTTAGGAAAATCCCATGTAAAACCAATTAATAGAATCAAATAATTGTTAATTTTCTTTAAAAAAAACTGATATTGATGTTTATTGCCCTTATGGCAATTCAAATTTAACAACGTGTGATCTCTACTAAGAGTTACTTCAGTTATTCTGAATTAATTATTTATTTACTTTTTGAAATAAATTAAGTCAAAGTTATGCTGCTAATAAATGGGTTTTATTTGTACCCTTGTGAATGAATTCAAACAAACATAAGTACAAAAAAAACATTGATATACAAATGAAATTATTTCGTTCACTTACCCTACTAAACTAGCTCAGAACATAAACAACTTTTCTGGTTATTCCCAGATAAACTTTAAACATTAATTTTATATATCTCGGGCGTAAATTCTTTTAAACACAAGAAAGAACGTTCATGCCTATACAGAAGTTAATTATTTCACAAAACAATATTTACTAATATGGCCTTGTTGTTTCTTAAAAATCAAACCTATTTATAGGTTATGCGTTCGTCACGCTTGCTTAATTATTCACAAATATTTATACTACTTAAGACTAAAATAAATCTTATGTAGGATTAACAAATCCACTAAATAAATTCAATCACTGTGTAACATATAAAAAGTTTTGGTGTTATGCGTCAGTACAAATTTTGTGTTGAAAAAATATCAGTACACTCAGATTAATGAAATAAATGGTCACGATGTTACCTCTTTATTTTAATCTTATAGATTAAAATTTAATTGAACACTCCAGCGGTCGGATTATAGTGACCCTGGTTTATTACACTGCACACGCACTATGAACAGAGAATAATTGTCCTCTTCTGACTAAATTGGACTATTTGAAATACTGGTTAATTATTTTCTCTTGTTCGATTTATCCTACACTAAATAAAATACATACTTCACATCGATGCACTGATTATAGGTAGACTGTATTGTAGTTACTTGGTGTTGCCGAAATGGTTCAATGGATGCACTGTTACATGATACTATAAGTTAATAACGTATTTTGAGGCGATGAGCGACAAACCTTTCGCCCTCGCTAATGACAATAAAGTGTGTCGGAATTACTTGCATTCCGATTATATACCCCCGTCTTGATGAGGCTTAGGTGATTGTTTCATTTAGTAAGCTATTTTTGATTGGCTCAACCAGACGTTACGAAAATGACGCATTGTTTTCCAACCGTCATTAACCGTCATTTGGCAAAGATGATTGACAGTTAACGTTGTTGTTAGTATTGACTAACAAATTCCTTACTTTCTATTTACAAATGATGCTAACGCATGTCACGCACTTATTACAGTTGCGATCGGGGTTGTATCGCTATCAAATTAAAGGATATTTCTTGCGCTTTAATTTGATATAGTTTGACACTGGTTTTATTCACACTTTCTCTGACATTTCTAAATAAATAACGTTCAGATACATGGCTTCGTGCTGTCGTCTGCTAGTGACGCCAGACAAGATTCTTTCTTATCTATAAATTATTTGTGTTTCACATCGCGTTTTTGTTTAAACGTTTTTGTCGGAACACTAATACATCCGTCTTTATACTTAATACCTATTCAGTGGATATAATTATTAAATCTTAACTAACTAGGGTGATACATTGCTATGAATAATCCTTACTTCCTAATTACATTTTGTCTATCCTATTTCATTCTATGCTACCCATTAATAATGGAGTTGTTATATTTATAATACATTAATAATATTCATTGTTACACTTGGTATAATGATTGTTCAGTGTATTTTATTTACACTAGTAGTCCTTTCTACTTATCACCTTACTGACAATCGTTCGTTTTAGGCGTAGCCTAGGCATACCTTTCACATCGGGTTTATGCCTTAATAATGGTAATTTGGTACATTGATGAGGTAACTTATTCATATAAGGTTCCCTCTTACAATTATCCTTACTTCTTATGACTACATTTGGGATTGTAATACAAGTTTCAATTTTATATTGTGGCCATAGCTAGTCTTAGTCATAGGCATTGATAGTTACTGGTCATTGTTTATTTATTTTCAGCCCAAATGCAGCTGCTGATATTATATTATTCGGGTCATTCTTTAATTACTTTTATTTAACATGTGAAATTACATTTTAAGTCAGTCACTGGTTCGCTTGACAGCTTATAGTGAACTTGGCTTGTCCATTAGTTAGTGTCAGTTATATTATTGGTTGTAGTGTCAAGCAGTGTATTCCTTACTGCTTCTTGTGATACTTCTGCTTTCTTCTTCGTTGGTCCTTCTCTTCTTCGCTACTTTCATCATCATATTATTCACTTACATTACTTTCGTGTATTTATTGATACTATTGGTATATGTCTAGGTTATGTAACACTTGGTCATGTTACAATATTCATTTTAAATTCTTCTTAGTTCCGTGCTGTCAATTAATTATTCTTTAGCATAGTATTTTACTATTTTTAATTCATTCCCATTTACTTCTGCAATTAAACACTGAATCTCCTCCTTATCATAAATTGTATGGCATATTCTTCCTTCATTTAACTCATTTCTAACTCTTCTTTCTCTTCTTCCATTTTTATTAGTTTAAAATAATTTATTCTGAATTATATAGTAATGCATTCATACTTATTTTTTGAATTTTGGGGTTTTTATTAAATCATATTGTTCCTGAATAAATTAAATAAGTTGTCCTTACGTCTTTTGGAATTTTGTGGTTTTTATTCTTTTTTTATGCATTCCACCTGTCGGCCGTGGTTTCTCCTTCATCTATTTCTTGTCTTACATCCTGAGATGTGTTGGATCGGTTGCCGTTTCCTCTGAGGGGAATCCGGAGTTCTGGTGGGTTCCTTTGATTGTAAGCGATTTGGAAATTCCTAGATGGATTATCACTGAACGGTATCCAATCATAATTTTCTTCTACTTGATTGTTTCCATTATTCCTGTTCCTTCTGTTCTCATCTCTTTGATCATTTCCGGCTGGTGCGTCTCTTCTTTGGTTCCCGCTTCCAGATCTGGATTCTCCTATGCTATTGCTCCGTTGTAAACACTCATTATCATTCTCCCTTTGGTGTTGATCCCTCCTTGGACCATTCTCTTCGGCCCTTATAAAATTCACCATTGGTCTGGAAACCCGTAATGGACGATTCTCTTCGTAGTTAACCCGGCGGTAGTCCTCCTGACTCCGACTCCTGCCTCCATTATTCCTAGTATCTCTTCTATCGTTATTGTTATCTTGGTTCCAGTCGGTGTCCCTATTAAAACTCCGACGTCCTTGGTAGTATGTTCTCCCGTTATAGCTATTGTACGCCCCCACATAATTAACTCTCCTGTAGTTTTGATTTTGGTTGTTCGGGTTGCGGTTATTGTTATCATAATTCCGGTTGTTTGTGTTCTGATTCTGGTAACTCGGGTTGTACGACCGGTTATATTGGTTGTTTGGAATATTCTGTCTATTCCCGTAATTGTTTCCGTTGTTCCTTTGGCTGTTGTTGTTATTTTGCCGTGGGTATGTCTCATTACCATAATTACCTGACCTGCCATTATAGTTTGGCCGGTTATGCGTCTCATGGTTGTTATGGTTATTGTTTCTGTTGTTGTAGTCTGGGATATCCCTGCTCCCGTACCGGTCGTTTCTCTGCCGACTTCTTCTATAATGCACCTCACGCTCGTGCTCTTCCAATAGCGTTGACATGGCCTGTATCGTTTTTATCTGTCCGCCTGATCGTGCTATTGATATCCCGTTATCATAGTGGTATGCTAACCTGGTGACGAGGATTTCCTCCGGGATTTTTGGTTCAAGGTGTCTCGCCAAGCACACTTTTCCCAGGAAGTAGGCGGTGAGTGTTGTCCCCCTGCTGGCGTCATACCTTCCATAGCTGATGCTCTCCCTTACTACGTTCTGGGTGGCGTCTGACCAGTACCTGGCTTTAAATGCCATTTTAAATTCTTCGTAGCTTCGGATGTCGTGCCTGGTGGCTGTCCACCAGTTATCATAGGTTTCCTTGAAATGTTCGTCCAAGTAACGACGAATTACTGGCCACCTGTTTTCACCAATTCTCATTAGTTGTTCACCGACCCGTTCCAAGAATTCCATTGGGTTTCTCTTGTATGACTTAAAGTTGATGGTTTCCCGGTCGTCTATATGTTGTGTGTATGGAACAGTGGTCGTTCGGTTGTCAACTGACCGTTGTAGGTTCTCGATTCTCTCCTGGTTACGTTGTCCTTGCTCCTGTACTTCGTTCACGACCGTATCTAGGTTTCGATGCTGGTTTCCGAAATCTGCTCGTAGTGATTCCACTTGAATCCAGTTTTCTTCTTCTATATGGCCTATCTTGTCCTCTAGTTCAGCCCTATTTCGTGTAACAGCTTCATCGGTCACTCTCAGTTTTCTATTTGTTTCCGCTATCTCCTGTTTTCTATCGCCGTCGTTCTTACCTACCTTCTGGCTGATTGCCTCACTGGCGTCCTCGATTTTCTTATTGAGATCTTGTCTTAATACTCCATTCTGTTTATCAACAGTTTCCCTTAATTCCTTGTTAGAATGCTCAATTCTCTCATTGATTCGTATAAGATTGTCCCCATTGATTTTCTTAAGATCTTCTTTCATTCGTTTGTTATGTAACGTAACAGAATTGAGGTCCCCAACGTTACATAAAAAAATGAATTAACTATGGTCAAGGACCATACCCTGATATTAAGGTTGCTCAGTAATTAGTACATCTGAGATGTACCTCAAGTTGAAAGATGTAATAAATAACGTTGAGTATAAAATACTATACCAATTAATGGTTAATATAATAAATTGTACTTGTTCTTTATACTGTAGCATGTTAGTGTTCACAGAATATTTGTTTTATGTTTTGAGTATAGTAAGAGTAAACTGTTATTTTTTGGAATACTTAATCAGTGGTAATGTTTTTATTTATGTTAAAATTGTCTTTAGACAATTGAGTATAATTACCTGTGTTAGGCACTATACTATGTTATATGTAGTGACTAAAATTGGATAATGAAGTTGTTTGAATTAATGTTTATAAACTCGGCCAGGATGGCAATAAGTGTTTAAAAGTTGACAAGTAGTTCTGATAATTATGTTGTAAACTAATGAAAGGTTCCAGGACGAATTAATTAATGTAATAAAGTAAAACCAGGAAATAAAAATTAATGTAAATAACCATGAACCAGTAACTAATTGTACAGTAGGTCAGGTAAAGAAAATTAAGTTAAAAAACCAAACAATATTATAACAGCTGTAAGAAAACCTATAGGCCTAAATTTAATACTTGTAAAAGGAAATTAATACCTTTTTAATGGGTCCAGTCCAATGAAACTGTAGTAAATTATATATGGTATAATAAGGTAGGTTGGGTGAAAGTTTTAAGTAATTCGGTATGATTCCAAGCATGGAGTATTTTAATAAAAAAGCGTAATAATATTTTATAATTCTGGCTCTAGGATATCAAATTTCATCCAATGACAGAAAATAATGGTTGTTAGGGCAACTAAAAGGTACAATGTTGTTGATTTTCATTTCATTCGTTTCGATTGTTATATGCTATTAAGTTGAGATGAGGAGACACATTTAAAAACGAATGATAAAATTTGAAAAAATATGAATATAAATTAATAAATCCTATTTGAAACCTAATTCTATAATACTACTGATGAATAATAAAGCCAATTAGACTTTCACATTATAACCGAATACCTCTAAAAGAGTCGAGAATTCCTCACTTCATTCACCAGGATAATTCCGCTGGATTCGGTATTAAACCGATTTCCCATGTAATCAGAAGACTAATTGAGGGAAGTAAAGGCCGAAACTAACAGAATTATCGAGAAGATATACGAAGACCTCGGTTTTGCAGACTTAACCTTCACCTTCAAGAAGAAGCTAGAATACGATTTCCATTCCACCGTGACTGACAACTATCAAGATCGCAAGAGAAGAACGGCAGTCAGAAGAGTTCCTGGGAGCTTCCTTGTATACTACACCATCAATTTTATTAAGGACCAGAACACTTTTTCCTGGGTGAACGTAATCTAAGCAGATCATCTTCAACTGTTTACAGACGTCCAATGCCAGTTTGAGTTCCGCCAATCCAGTAAAAACAACTTATTTTTAAATTCCATATATTTAGAGTTAATAACCTTCTATAATACTTGAGTAACTTTAATTTTACATTACCTGGCCTTACTAATGGTTAAAAGAATTTTACGAACCCTGGGATAAGAAATATTTATTGTTATATTTAATTTGTATAAGTCAGAAGGAACTTGGTCAATTGACGATTGATATACTGTTGTACAATCGATTTATTGATATTATTATTTTGAAGAGAACTGTTAATGTGAAATAACGTACAAAATTAATAAAGAATCTTCCTTGTATAAGATAATGTTTTATGTTATTGCAGAATAGGTATTATATGTTGTGGTTGGAGTAAGTTACAGGAAAAAAGGGTGAATAAAATCCGTTGAAAGGTTAACCTAGACGCAAGTCTATTACAAATAGCAGCGCTAATTGTCAACAGCTGGTGGAACGGGAGATTGCCGAACTAGTGTGTTTTCTGTACCAAATTTGAATGAAATTATCTAATTAGAGGGACTAGGGTTGACAAGAATCCTTAATACATTCAGTCAATACATGACGTATATCGTTAATATTGCGTAACTATTGAATACTTAGTTAAACCTGTATTATAGTACAATTAAAAGTTAAAATAACATAATCACAAATATATTTGCCTATTAAATTTGAATTATAGGAGGTCACCTGTAAGACTACATAATTAATAACATATTGATATTTAAAAATAACAAATTGATTAAACACAAACCTGTTTTCTTTCGAATTGACGACTTCAACGGGGGGGCTTGACGTTGATACACGGGAGTCTCATGTAAGTAAATAAAACACCATAAGCGTTTTATTTCTATTGTTTTCCTCAAGTTTTTCGTTCATTAGTTTGTTATTGTCCTGAATCTGTCTCAAACTCTCGTCATTCCTGTCAAACTTTTCATTCATTTGTTTGATTAAATTCTCGCTCAAAATTTCGTTTTGTTTCTTTGAGTTTTCATTAATACTGTCTATTTTATTTTCCAGCTTTTCTGAATTTTCATTTATACTGTCTATTTTCTTTCTAGCTTTTCTGAATTCTCATTTACACTATCTATTTTTTCATTAATTTGTCTAAAATCGGCCTTCAATTGTTCATTATTTTCATTTATGGTTTGCCTTAAAAGTTCACTAGTACTTTCCTTATGTTTCCTGGAATCTTCTTTAATTAATTCCCATAATTTTTGTAAATCTAGGCCTCCTCTGGCTTCCTCTTTATCGCCCGCCTGTTGTTCCATTCCGGTGTCTGTAACTACCTCTGCTTCTTCTTCCCGTCTATCTTCTTCTGTTTCTTGCTCCTTCTCCATCCTTTTAGTAACACCTCTCGTATGCATTCCTGCACCTCTAATGGTTGCCTGCTCAAGTTAAGTAATAATTAAAACGATTTTTTACTTAACTAAAGCCCACTCGTTGAGCGCCAATTTGTAATAAAACTTTTAAATCAGTTACTTCCTTATCTTGTCTGCTTCCTTTTGTTTTAAGCCCCACGTTGGGCGCCAATTTGTAATAAATAAATTAATCAGTTGTTATGGGGTTTATTTACTTATATGAGACTCCCGTGTATCCACGTTAAGCCCCACGTTGCAAGCGGCAATTTGTAATCAATCAAATTATATGTGTGTGAGTGTACTGGGGTTTAATCAAGCTGTTATTAATGAAAATATTTATTATTTTGTTACTACAACTTTTAGATAGACCATAACACGGTTTTACCTTATTACTCAATGTTTACTCAATGTTACTTCTACATTTTGTGTATTTAATGAATAAATTGAGAATTCTCTCCAACCCTAGTCAGTCCGTATTGTGTAAATCAATTCAAAAATGGTGCAGGAAACACGCTAGTTCGGTAATCTCACGTTCCACCAGCTGTCGACTATAAGCGCTGTTATTCGTAATTGACTTGCGCCTCTAGGTTAGTTTGCTCGCCAGATTTTAATCACCCTTTTTACCTGTAAAATTCTACACACACAACATACAATGCCTATTCTACAATAATATAAAACATTATCATATACAAGAAGGATTCTTTATTTGTATTAACTTTCAATTCAACTTCCAACAGTGCTCTTCATGGTTACAATATAGTTAAATCGATTTTATAATTACGGATCGATTAGTTAGTTGAATATTACCTTTTTATTTTATACAAATTAAATATAATGTTAATTATCTCTTATCCCAGGGTACGTTTGATTCTTTGAACGATTAGTAAGGCCAGGTAATGCAAAATTAAGGTTACTTAGTATTACAAAAATATTATTAGTTCTTATTATATTAAAATTATGTATAAGCTGGTGTTACCGTAATGGATGATTCTCAAGGCAGCACTGCTCGCTTGCAAACGGTTGAAGATTTACAGTTGAGGTTACGTTAATCCAGGAAAAGGTGTTCCGATTATTAATAAAATCGAAGGGATGATGTCCTGGAAGGCAACGGGAACTCTTCTAATCTTCGTTCTCCTTCACGATCCTTGTGATTGTCGGTCCCGGTGAAATTGGTGTCGTATTATATTTTCTTTCTTGAAAGTGAGGTTTATTTCTTCAGAAACAAAGGTCCTTGAGTATATTTTTCTATAATTCCATTAATTTAGACTTTTTCTTCCATCAATTAGTCTCCTGGTTAGATGGGAAATCGGGTTCAATACTAAATCCAATGGAATTATCTTGATGAGTGAAATAAGAATTCCTCGACCTTTTGGAGGTATATGGTTATATTTTTGAAATCTAATTCATTGATTATTCATCGGTTTATTTTACAGGAATTGGTTTTTACTTTAATTTATTCATTTTTGTTCATTTTATATTAATTTATATCTTTTTTCTTAAATTTGTCTAATCATCTGAACTCAATAGCATATAACAATTGAATAATTGAAAATCAACAAGATTTTTTACATTTTAGTTACCCTAACAACCACTACTTTCTGTCATTGGATGATATTTGATATCCTAGAGCCAGAATTATAAAATATTACTACTCTTTTTTAATAAAATACTCCATGCTTGGAATTATACCAAATTACCTAAAACTCTCACCCAATCTACCTTATTGAACCGTATATATTTTACTATAGTTTCATTTGACTGGACTTATTAAAAAGGTATTAATTTCCCTTTACAAATATTAAATTTAGGCCTATAGGTTTTCTTACAACTGTTATAATATTGTTTGGTTTTTTAACTTAATTTTTCTTTACCTGACCTACTGTACAAATAGTCACTGGTTTATGGCCATTTACATTAATTTTAATTTCCTGGTTTTAATTCATTATACTAATTAGTTCATACTTTAACCCTTCATTATTTTATGACAAACTATAAGAACTACTTGTCAACTTTTAAATACTTATTGCCTTCTTGGCCAAGTTTACAAACATTACTTCAAACATTTTCATTAATCAATTACAATAAATACATTCAACATAATATAATACCTAACCCATGTACTTGTACTTAATTATTCAAATACCATTTTAACATAAATAAAATGAGTACCATTGACTAAGTACGTCCTTACAGTAACAACTCCGCTCTTACTATTCACAAAACATAAGATAAATATTCTGTAAACACTAAATCATGTTACAGCATAACAACAAGTACAATTTGCAACACATCAAATATTAATCTGAATAGTATTTTATATTTCATTACGACATACTCAACTCCTCCCATTAGATACAATGTTTATGTTTTACCTCCCATATTATTTATTACATCTTTTACATTTAGGTACACTTCAGATATCTTAATTACTTAGTAACCTTAATATTTTGGGTATTGTTCTAAATCATATTTACTTTGTTTTTTTATGTAATGCTGGGGACCTCAAATCTGTTGCGTTACATAACATATATATTATATAACATCACCAAATTCAGATAAATTTTGATAACCATAAGTATGTATAAAAAATGCTAAATGATATTATGTTTGAATACATAAATTATGTGGAGAGTAAAAAATAAATAAAAGGTAATTAACATGGAAGGAGAAGGAGTAATAAGCCGAAAGTGATTAATAAAGAAACTAAAATGATATACTGACAGACAAACGACATTGACCCAACCCCAGAGATTGGCCAGTTAAGAAACCAGTTAAAAAATCAAAATAAAGAACACAAGACGAATGAAGGAGAAGAAGAATGAAAACCAAGAGAGAACAAACCCATGAGGAAGAAAACAAAATGAAACGCATCAAGAAAACTAGACAAGAAAAAAATAGAGAAGGGAGAAGTAATGTAATCCAAAATAATAAAGAAAATAAAATCGGTTAAGAACCAAAACTATTAATGAATGTTAGTATTGATAAAATGACAATTATAAACAGTCAGTAATATGAAACAATGTATAAAAGTACACTAACCAAAAGAGTTAGGGATATATGTAATTTGTTAACTAAGAAAGACACAATATTAATAATTTTATATAGATAGTGTGTAGAGAAAGAGAATAAAATGATGAGAAATAAATGGAAGTTGAATTAGTGAAAGTGATTTATCCTAGAGTGATATAATACTAAAGAAACACTAAGTAAATTATAATGAACACTAAATAATTTAAGAAAGTGCAAGTGAAAAATAAATACAAATATTGTCTATCATAAAATTAGTAAGAGGAGAGTAGGCTAAGGTAAAGACTTAGTAAAATAACTCATGTTTTAGTTTTAAGAGTGAACAATAACATTTAACAAAGTTACAATGAATAGTATTTAGGATCGAACATTGATTCAGTAAATAATGAACACTAAGTAGTGATATTCACTGTGATGACTAGGAAATAGTATTGTTATAACTTAAAAATGTATTGTAAAAGTTTAAAGGTGTGATTCACAAGGAAAGTTAATAAGATGGTGTTAACATGGAAGGGAGAGAAAAAAGCATTAGAAAATAAGTCTGTATTAACATTAAGTAAATACCCATGTTATAAGGGGAGTTTAAGAAAAAAAAGTTCAATAGAGGTGAGATTGTTTAGCACCAGAACAACAAATAAGAAATAATGAATTGTATAAACTATTGTTTATGAATTGGATATGGCTGTAAGAGTTATACAGACCATAGACCTAGATGTTATATGTTATATTGGAAATGAATAGCAAATAATTAGCAAGTAAGATGAAATAACACAGTTGTTACTAACAAAGACTAAATTAAAACACATCCAGAGACATTAAACCTAATTATAAATGCAAAATAACAATTTAGGACTAAATGAAATATATTGTGTATGAAGCCACAAAAATCCAGTAATGGCTACTTAAATGTGAAACAGGCCTAATGGTCAAACATAAACAATTACTGATTGTATAAAAATCACCATGTAATGGACAAATCCAAGGTGACTAAGTCATCAAGGATGAATGGTAGTTATTATTAAAAACCAAATATTAAATTAAGGAATTATATAAACAAAGAAATGTAATTAGTAAGTATGAAATTAATTGTAAACTTAGAAAACTTGATAAAACCCAATATTGTGGGGTACCAAAATAATCTTTGTGAGAAAATATAAATGACAGTGCATTTAGATAATAACTCAGAAGGAAGATAAGAGGAGGAAGAAAGTCCGAAGATATGGTAAGATTTGAAAGGAATTCGAAAATTGATAACAATGTGTTTATGTTCAGCTCACCCAATGAGAGCAATGATGTAACCATGGAAACGACCGTTTAACGAGGTAATTACCGTTAAATACAATTACTTGAAAAGTGACGCTATCGCAAGCCAGATGCGAAATTTCTGTACAACACATTTTAATATTTCAAACATTTTAAAAGTAAAACCAAGTATAGAAATTGATAGTACAGAAGTCTGATGGATGCGGAATACCATTTCCAGAGGGAGAAGACGTTTAATTCAAGACGAAATATCTAAATAAGTCCAAACAACTTTGAAAAAGATGCCGAAGCTTGAATAAAGAACACAGGAATAATATTGATGCCATAATCCTTCCTTCTTGACATCCCGAGTAATACCGTACTGCAAGGCTGTTAAGTGTCAGTTAAATTATTTCAACTTCCAAAAAATAAACGCACTTTGAATATTTCTCAATGTATGTTGAATACCACTGAATCATTTTTATTCTCTTGCAAGGATTGGATAGTAATATGAAATCACTGAACATTTGTTAACTATAGAACTAACCTCATACTTATGTATGACTTTTAAACATCTTGTATGACACTCAAACAAAACAATTACCACTACACATTATCCTACTTCAGGAAAAAACATTGTAAGGTTGTGTATTTTTAATATTGTAACTGCATCTGAACCTTTTAACGTGATCCAAACAACCCACAAACATCGACCGAAATATTTGTTGATCGGCGAAATAAAATGCCATACTGTTTATTTGTATTCAAAAGTCGATAGTTTAATCCTGGAGAGAGTCTTATAAAGAATTATCCGGTGCAGAATTATATATAAAAAATTAATTACAACTTGTGTCTATAAAATATTAACTTCAAATTAATAATAAATCTATACTGTGTGTGTGTTAAATCGTGTTTTATTTTCATTAGCAAAGTGTATGTTTAAAAATATAATGTATAGTGAAGGTTTCTGATGCGACGTCTAGCGCGCAAGTAGCGAATACTGCAACTGCTAACTCGATTGACAAAAATTGAGAAAATGCGGGACGGATTGAATTCGTCGCCTCGTTCAAATAGAACGTTGATAAGGAAACCATTTTAATTGTTTTATATAAACAATTTGGCGCCACCCGGAGATTATCCACTACATTTGAACCTCAGATCGGGAACCACGATACCGGGTCCCCCAGTACGTTCACTACGGGCCCAAACATCGTGAATTACATCGCCGTGCGAGGACACAGTAGTAAGAAACAGACACACTTTTACACTCAGACACACTGTTATATTTTACAGAGGTATACGAAACAGAGACGAGACACGAGTTTGGTTATAATATATATATATTGCAATGATACGTTCGGCATAAGTATATGTATCAACCCCTGACTGAGGTATGATAACATATGTATAGACGTATGAAATATATAAGATGTACATAATAAAAATAGTATAATAAATATACATTAGATATAAGAAAGAATGTAATAAATATATAAACTGTAACACAAATGTAAATGTAAATGTAACACAACAATACCATAAACTTCTTAGACCTCTCCATCACAAAACTAGAACACAGGCACAAATTCAGTATATACAGAAAACCAACTACAACTGACACACTAATACACAACACCTCCAATCACCCAATACAACACAAACTAGCTGCTTTTAGAACCATGATACATAGACTTAACAACATCCCCTTAGATGAAATAGACTACAAAGACGAACTAAACACGATAAAATATCTAGCAGAATCTAACGGTTATGACAGAACAATAGTCAGTAAACTCCTACACAAAACACAAAACAAACAACAGACAAAGACAGAAAACAACAAATTCATAACACTAACATACATCAACAAACAAACAGAAAAAATTGCCCACAAATTCAAAAAAGCAGGATACAGAATCGCTTACAAAACTACTAACAAAACAGAACACACACTATCAAAAGGCATGCCCAAAGCACAAAACAAATTCGATCTACCCGTTGTATATAAGCTAAATTGTTCAAATTGCAATAAATTCTACATAGGCCAGACAGGACGTAGCTTCAAACAGAGATACATTGAACACACAAAAGCACTCCACACCACTACAGAATCTACCTTTGCAAACCACCTCATTGAAGCAAACCACACATATAAAAACATCGACTATATCATGAACATACTACACGTACACACAAAAGGCCGAAAACTAGACACTCTAGAACAATTAGAAATATACAAACACACAAAAACAAATAAAAACGACATCCTAAACGAACAGACACAATTCAAATCGCACGCATTATTCGAACACATCTCACCACACACACACAGCTTCGATCTTTCGAAAAACTATCTTGTCGCCAACAACAAGACGAACAGCGCTACCTACGACAGCCTCTGATGAAGCCTTCTATAGGTGAAAGCCGGTTTAGGCGTAAGGTAAAAATTTACGTTTTTACTTATAAAAAACTTAAGTGTTCCGAGTCGTCAATACTATAGTGATATTTAGTTAAGTAACAGACACGTCATGGACAACGAAATCCAAGAATTTAAATAACATGACAATTTGCTATTTTTGAATAAATCAAATGAATATGCTTTTCTTGAAACAGTCGTACTAATTTCACAACCAGTACTCAATCCTCTGTACTCTTTACTTGTAAATTACAACTTATAACGTTATTCACGCGCTTATCCACACTCAATCAACGACCAAAGCCTGCGACCCAGCCAGGGAACATCAAGGTAAATACTGCTGAAGAAGAGTATACCTCCGAGATGTGGGTAAGTGCGCACATACGAGTATGTGCGTATGTATAAAAAGTAAGTGTATAAAAATACCATTGTATAGTAATTGTCGCTGCCAACATGGGGCACCGACATAAAGAGAATAAATGTTAATTATCATTACAAGTAAATGGCGCCCTGGTAATAAAGAAAGTCTAATAAAGAATTAGCAAAATATTGTAAGAAAGAATTAATAGTCAATTTGTGTAATAAATAATATTACAAAATGTTATAATCCAGTACAGAGAAAAAGAGTTGTGAAATTAATACCGATAAATAAAATTAATTTAAATAAAGAAATATAGAGTCACGGTTGACCAATAATAAAAATATAATTCATATAACGAATTAGTTAGGACACTGTAGTCTACTATAAAAATGGCGAAGCAACCGACAAAGGACTTCGAAACAATGTTTAAACGACTTCAAGAAGAGTTGAAGACGAATAGTGAAAAATCAGAAAGTAAATTAGTAGCAATGAAAAATTAGAAGAGAATAACGCAGAAATTAAAACTCAATTAGGAAGTTTAGAAACTCAAGTAGAAGATAGTTGTAATCGATTAGAAATTACTATTGAAGAAGTGAAAACTCAATTAGAGAGTAATATAGATAGTAATAATACTAGGTTAGAAGAGAAAATGGAACTCGTCAGTAATACTTTAAAAACAGAGCTTACTGCACGCGTGGAAGCAGTCGAACAGTGAGTTCAACAGTCACTTAATGAACAAGCTGTAAAGATCGACAGTAAATTTAAAGAACAGCGTGAATATACTACACGTGAAACTAAAGAACACATTCGACAACTGGCTGAACAGTGGAATGAAAAGTTTAAAACTACTAAGCAGGAGCAAGATC
Source organism: Magicicada septendecula (assembly GCA_034769895.1). NCBI lineage: Eukaryota > Metazoa > Arthropoda > Insecta > Hemiptera > Cicadidae > Magicicada > Magicicada septendecula. Next base: position 59,923,596 of record CM068371.1, on the reverse strand, counting down.
TCAGACACAAAGATGTAAATGAGCGCATCCTGGACAACACCAATAAAACAAAGAACTCACTGTGAGGACCGAAACTGTAGAAACAGCTGTGGAGGAGGTCACGAGGAAAACTACACACCACTCCATGGAAATTAACAATATGAAAGATGGACTACAAGAGGAGGTAGAAAAACTACGAGCAGAAGTCAAGAGACGACCCAGTGCTATGATGATGTGTGCTGCAAAGGTAGACGATCGAGAGAAGATCAGTTTTAAAGGTAATATAAATGGGAGAACCCCATAGAATTTTTACATAAGTGTGAACGAGAAATGGCAACTATAGGAAGCAACCTAAACGACCGAGAACGTATAGAATTTGTAAGTTGACAGTTCCAGGAAATAGCATCCAAATGGTATACGATTGTTCGGGACCAAACAGAAACTTATGAACAGTTCAAGGCATCCTTCGAAAATCGATTCTGGAATATACATACCCAGAGAGAGGTATGAGACCAGCTGGAGTATGGACGGTATTACGTCAACAGCAAACGTTCCATGGAAGACTATATAATACAACTCGTCGAATGATGTAAGCATCTTAGACCCAGTTTCACGGAGCACGAATTAGTACTGAAATTTGCTACCATTTTGACAGACACATTAGACTTGCCGTTTATACCCAAGGAGTTAAAACCATAGAGGAACTTCTTATTCTTGTAACACAGTCATCGCAGTTTGTTAATAAACAATACGAGAGAAGAGAGAACCAGCCGCAGCAGCAGCAGTACTCTACACATAATCCAATACAACAAAAATTGACGCAGTTTGCGAAGAGAGAAGAGAATTGGAAAGAGTATAAACAACCCTTTGAAAAAGGTAATACATAACCACATAAAGGAGCGTACACACATCCAGATACGTCTAAAAAGCAATTAAAACCATACAATGCGTCTACATCCAAAGAGAGAGGGGGTGAGAAGAGCACAACAAGGGAGAAGAAAAATGAATGATGGCGAGGGAGAAGCCGACGGCCAGCTCAAACAAGTTTTAAAAGCGACCCGTATACAACCAAAATACCGGAACGAACAGGCTTGGTAAATGACCTGCACACACATGAGCTGCGCGCCACCCTAAACGATACAAACAATCCGCAACAGGAAAGAATGTTGTCTCATGCCTATTGTCCTACACAAGGGGGAACAATAAGCGGTATAAAGAAACGTAATGCGGTTAACATATCAACCATTACTTATCAAACAGATGATAGAGTTAAATATTTGCTAAATAATCTAGCAAGTGAACAAAATAAAGATCCGCAGATAAGTCACTTGAAATTATCAACACTATCTAGTAGGTATACGATAAAAAATAGTATATTGTATAAACTCGTCAATTATGATTGGAAAATAGTCCTATCACCAGAGATGTTAAAAACACTAACTATACCATGTTATCAAAGTTTAGCGCATGCGTCTGCTTTAAAATGTCATTTAGCTTTGAAGGAACACTTCATTTTGAATAATATGTTTAGAAGAATAAAAGCAATCTTAAAGGGATGCTACGAATGTCAAACAGCACGACATCCGAATCTTCACACATATGTCCTTCCTTCTTCCTTCTTCCTACAGGCGTCCAGCTTCAACTGTAGCCGATAGCCCGATGTCCATGGTAGATTATAAAAGCGATAGCCCAGTACTTCTTATTGCTCATGATTTCTTGCCATCCCGACACTTGCACATATGTAGATATGCAAAATATAAAGACACAGGAAAAGGGAGAATTAGTAGCAGTAGACTTCCTGGGCCCATTTCCGAGAGCTATTCACGGGGGTACGAAGCACATACTTGTATGTATAGATGTGTTCACCAAGGCAGTTCGACTCTACGCTATTCGAAGACCTACCACAAAAAGTGTACTGAATGTCATACTACGAAAATATGTACCGAAGTATGGTCAAATCAAAAAGATATTGAGTGACCAAGGTAAACAATTTCAAAATAAAGCATGGACGGAAACGCTAACTCAGCACGGCATACAACCAGTGTTAACGTCAATACGACATCCACAAGGAAACCTTGCTGAGAGGGTAAATAAAGAGTTAGGAAAACATTTACGCATCTACTGTAATGAACAACATAATTGATGAGCAGAGTACTTATCATTTTTTGAACAAGCTATAAATGCTACATACAGTGAAGCTACGGGATATACACCGGTGGAACTGGAAACAAATAAGAAACCCAATAGATTCTGGTCGAGAAACATTGACAAACCTCCAAACCAAAATCTACAAAGTCCATTAAGTCACAAGTACGACAATTCGAAGAAGAGGATGGAAAAACTTGGAGAAAAGAGGATCGAGAGGTTCAACAGAACGCACAAACTCATCACATTCCATGAAGGAGAGAGTGTGCTACTAAAAAGTAATCCAGTGGGAAAACGAATCGACAATACAGCAAAGAAACTATTCAGACTGTACGAGGTACCCTACTTATTACAAAGGAGGAAAGGACGACACACATTTATCGTCTACGATCCAACAAGAAACAAGATCATTGGAAAGTACCATGCATCAGCATTCCGTAAATTCTATGGATAAAGGAATTAATAAATAGTCAATTTATAAGTCCATGAGAGGGACGTAATCCACCCAGGGAAAATGAAAAATTTTAAGAACCCTTATAACCACTAATTGTGAGTTGTAAAAAAATAATTTAAACAAAAAAATTTCTGAGTAAGGAAATTTTATTTGAATAAAATTCAAATTTTATTTTACCCAGCAGGGGAATTTATGCAACGATACGTTTAGCATACGTATATGTATCAACCCCTGACTGAGGTATGATAACATATGTATAGACGTATGAAATATGTAAGGTGTACAGAATAAAAATAGTATAATAAATATACGTTAGATATAAGAAAGAATGTAATAAATATAAGCAGTATTTAAATTTAAATAAATCAAATATTGTACGTAAGCATGTATATGGAAGCATATGACTTTGTTGGTTTTTAAATGTAACGAAGGGGAGCAATTAACACGCAGAGACTGGTAGCGGTGACGTCAGAACGACATGCGGTCGCCTGTGTAGCAGTCTCTGTGCGTGTGTGTGTGTGTGTGTGTGTGTGTGTACATGTGTAAATAAAAGACAGGTTAAATTATGCAAACGAGGGTGGAAGATTTCACACAGTTTTTTAAGGATTGTACGTGAACCAAAAGTCACACGAATCAGCGACATATGTGAATACATAGCTGACGCCTGGCGCTTCAATTTGGCGTTAAGTGGTCATTAATCGTGGGAACGGTTCAGACACCGTGTGAAATTTTGCCATAGCTGCCATAATTTGCACAGCGTAACACCCATAATTTGCATAGACAAGGTTTAATATTATACCTAACCATTGGTGTAATAATATTTATAAAAAAGTGTGCGCTTCATAAAAAGACGCGTAGGTTGAAAGTGACGATGAAACCGACGCGCCGGCCAGTCCAAAGTTGTCAGAAACAGTTTCCAACAGGAATTGCAACGAGGCAGCAGTATAAAACCCCAGCGAGCGACACACTCTTTCTCACAAGCTCACTAAATATTAAGAGGAATCCACACATCTCGACAATGTAAATAAATTTTACAAAGTTGTAGTAATGTTTTGAACAGTAGTCAATATACTGAAGTGCGATGGAACCGGCATTACGTCGGTGCAGTTATTAAAGAATAAGTGATTTAAATAAAAGACTGTATTAATGAAGCTACAAGAGTCATAACTACGTAGAACTTCTAGACAGCTACGAGGGACAAGAAAGAAGAGGTGAGGAACTAGACATCTACGAGAGGACGCAGGGACAACACATGCATCTACATCCAGCCGTTTATCATCAAGACTAGAGGTCCACGTCAGAACTCAGCATCCAGGAGACGGAGCGAGAAATTCAACGACGTCGAGGCAAGAGGAGCTGATACCGAAGAGGATCAACAAACTCGAGAGTCCAGATGACGGTAACAACAAATTTAAATGGGTGCAGAAAAATGCAGGTGAACTCGAACATTTATTTAATATTATAAATGGCGCTGAAGTCTATCACCAAAAGCTAGTTTCCATATCCAAGTTTACAAGAACATTAATATATTTTTTTAACTTGAACAATGAATAAATAATTGTTAGAAATATAAATGAGAATAGAGAATACCATAATAGTAATCTCATAATTAAATGGTCAAGAAGGAACCATAGTTTATTATATTTTGTAATTAATTAAATGAGTAATTTTTAAATATGAGATTTATGTAATGGTTAATTAATTGAGACATTAAAAGTAGAATCAATCAACGTAAATAAGGTTCTCTATTAATATTTTAATTAATATTTGAATTAATTAAAAGTTTCATTTACGTGGTATACATTGAAAACCACACTTGTAATGACTAGATCAATATTTAAATGTTATACGTATTAAGTACGTTTCCTATTATATTTATATGTGTTATATGTATATGTCTGTGTACTATTTCAGGTCATATATAATTTATGTGTGTATATACTATGTCTTAGAAGTATAAGAAATCAGAGTTAAACCCATTATGAGTATATTATATTCGGGTTGAATATAAGGGTTCATATGACAAGAAACCCACACTGAACAATTTAAATAACATGACAATTTGCTATTTTTGAATAAATCAAATGAATATGCTTTTCTTGAAACAGTCGTACTAATTTCACAACCAGTACTCAATCTTCTGTACTCTTTACTTGTAAATTAAAACTTATAACGTTATTCACGCGCTTATCCACACTCAATCAATGACCAAAGCCTGCGACCCAGCCGGGGAACATCAAGGTAAATACTGCTGAAGAAGAGTATACCTCCGAGATGTGGGTAAGTGCGCGCATACGAGTAAGTGTGTATGTGTAAAAAGTAAGTGTATAAAAATAACGTTTAATATATATGTGTATATATATATATATATATATATTGTTACAACACAAATAAGCAACCCAGTACCAGGGATAAAAAACTATAGTTATAAATGTAAAAATACTTCATATCAAATAAACTGATTAATTCAAATAAAATATAAAAAATATGACTCGACAAACGACGACTTTGACCTAACCCAAGTGATTGACCCAACAGCAGGAAACAAATGAAGAAGGGAACCACACAAATAACCAACGAGAATAAGAGAAGAAAGTGATAAACCCAAACAAAAAGGAAACAAGTTCATGGGATTAAACGACCCCAAAATACCCAAAGAAAAGGATGGAGAAACCAAAGTATTAATCAAATAATGAAAATGAAGAAGGAGGGAGATAGGTAGAAGTGAAAACCAATAATGATTCACAAAACGAGTAATAAAGCATAGGAGAAGGAGAAATAAAGCATCCAAGAAGAATATTGGAACCAAACCAATGGTTATCCTGAGAAAGGAAAAAGTAATGGTTACTACCCATTAATGGACAAAATGATCTAGAGAAGAAAAACTATTAAAAACGGATAAGGATTAAGGTGATAAAAAAGCAACCTAAACCACAAATAAAATTGTTATTAATTATTAAGTATTAATTGTTATTAGTATTAAGGATATACTGTAATGAAAGAGAAATAAGTATAGGGATCACCCACTAAAAAACACATAGTATAAACAGTGATACAGTGCAATAGTGTATGTGTAAAAACCCCAAAGTGAAGTGATAAGATACGCTAATTAAATTATAATTAACCATAGATAATTTAAAAGTGAAGGTGAGATATAAGTGTGAATTGTAGAATAAGATAGGATAAACTCTAGAAAGTGATGATGACATTATTATTTAAGAAAAGATGTTTAATACAGTTAAGTTTAATTATAGCCGATAGTAATTAAAAAGGGAGGATTCCAGGAAAGAATAAATTGAAGGTGTTGACATGGAGAGAATGTAAAGATTGTTTAAGGATTAAGAAATCAAAAACTAACAAAGACACCCATGTTATAAGGGACTGTTATAAATTTAATAAAAGTGATATGTATAAAAATAATATGTATTGTAAAGTCATATAAAAATAATATGTATTGTAAACAAAAAAATTAGCAAATAATGATAAGTTGGAAGGAAGTGATGATATTTCTCACTCAAAATAATAACTCTAATAACTTATAAAGAATTGTTCATGTTAATGTTATGAATAGGATATAGCTGAATGAAATTTCCAGTCCATAAGCCTAATGTTATGTTTTAAAGATTAAAATAGAGAAAGCAATATTGACATGTAATCAACACACCAACAGACTCAAAATACAACACAACCAACCAATAAAAATAACAAAGTAAAGCCCATTAGGCTGAAACAAAAAGTGATTTAAATGGAATAAGTAAAATACTATAATGGCTACTCAGGCCTAGGAAAGGCATAACTGTCAGAACCAAACAACCAAAAATTATAACAAATTGAACAAGAATTTAGAAAATCTGAGGTGAAGGAATCACCAAGAATAAATTGTAAATCATTTGTAACACAAAATATTGTAATAAGCATTTTTATACAAAAAGAAATGTAATTAACAGGCATTAACATAATTGTAAAAACATAAAATCTGAAATTACCCAAGCTTGTGGGGTATCAAAATAATCTATGAACGGAAATAAATACTATAGTGACAATATTTAATAACCAGGAAGGAAGATGGAGGAATAACAGCAATCAGAAGATATACGAAGAATTCGAATTTTGATAACAATACATCATCTCAAAATCAACCAATCGGAATCATACAGTTGCCATGGGAACGGCAGTTGAAGAAGAAATTACCGTTGGAATAAGAGAGAAGCGAAGCGTCATTAAGCGAATACAGATGCCAATATTTGGAAGAACGTTTTTTCAGTGAAAACAATGCAAAAAAGTATTAAAAGTTACCAACTATGAAAGCATATGAAGCAGATGACCATTTGTAGCAGCCAATTCAAGACCCAAGGCCAATTAAACAGAAAATATACTTGAAAAGAACATCTAGCCCATGACGAAAAAGACGCTCAATCTATTGAAGCCCAAAATCCATGAAAACTGAACTTATGCAGCCACATCCTACCCGATTAAACAACGAGACACGCTGAGGTGTTAAGTACAATCAAATTATTTATTTTCCAAAAACCCTAATCACTTTAAATATTTTTAAAAGGTAAATCTACCTCACTATAGAACCAATATTTCTCTTTCATAGAATATTTAAGCAAAATAACACTTAATAGAAACTTGTTAACGTTGAATATAACCTAAATTAAACACGAACTCACAAAACACTTATACGACACAACAGAACAGATTGTAACACCACACATTATTATTTATGTACACATAGAATAAGGTAATATATATTTTTATTGTAACCATTGGAGTTCTTTAACTCATAGTCACAAGAATCCACGATTTGGGAAACCAAAAATATTTGTAATACACTTTAAAGTAAGCAGCAATGCAAGGTTAATGGTTCCTAAATCATATTCGCCAAACCTGAAGGCAAGAATCTCATGTAATCAGTCGGTGCAAATTTATTATTGTATTATTGTCAATGTGAATGTTTTCAATTATCACCTATTAAAAAATAACTATTACAGGGAGTAACCGTCGTTATCATTTCATAGGGAGTGCTATATATAAATTACTTGTGTTTAGTTAAGAATAAATTGTACGAGCAGCGAACAAGTTGTCAGTCACACAGCAGTAGCGACAATTGTGACGGCCGTGAGCGCGGGAATTATTTGAATTCCCAATACCGCAACGCTGATAACTCGTCTAACAATAATTTTAGTTGTTTTATAAAACGACTTGGCGCCACCCGGGATTATCACACCCCTATAAATAACAGGTAAGGTTACTGCCGTATTATACAGGTGATTATATCAACGCTACGAACATCGCTAGCCACAAAATTACTGTAACGACCCGGTGCGAGGCGAACGCACTAATCATACAAAACACATACAAACTGTATACATTTTGCAGGTACGCGCAGATCTATTCGTTACAGATTGACGAATACTACGTGAGGCTTGAACGAAGAAGAGGACGTCTTCAATTGTTACGTTAAAATATATATTTTTTAACTTTTTGCTTCATCCTGAACGTATGACATCTCTTATTGTATGGCAAGATGCTTTACAATTTAGTATTTTACACATTCACTGCTAACAGTTTTATATACTCAGGCTTTTTCTTCTTTTGTACCATATATAAAAAAGAACCATATTTGTTTAACACAAGAGGAAACACACAATTAAGAATACACTTGAATTTTGTAATGGTCTCACTACATGCTCACAAAAACACAACCTCTCATGCTGCATGCTCACTCTGTATTTATTAACGCATCACAACTGAGTCAACCGAATGTCATGGATCCGTGACATGAGCACCACAGACAGCATGTGCCATGTCACGGATCCATGACATCAGCAGCAAATGTTTTAATGGATCATATTATCTGACTAGCTACAAAAATCATGATTGTATTACTATTCTACATGTCATGTAATGTCTGTACATAATTAATTACTACAAATGTAAACCATCCTTTCCAAACTTCTTAGGTATACTGCAACCTAACGTTCCTGTTTCTAAATGGAATAATTTACCACCCCTCAGTTTTCTCAGCTGTAAACTGCCAATATGAAGAATTCAGAAGCACTGGAATACAAAATAAGCTAACAAATCTATGTATACTAGAGCAATGATTCAAATTGGGCCCAAACTTCTGCATCTGCTTTTAATACACAATAAAATAAAAACTGCTATTGAAAAACAGAAAACTTGCTGATCAATAAAACTGTCCAGTTTGCTTTCTATGAAGATAGCACCAATATGAGTACAACAGATATAATATGACACTTGAAAGCATATTATAAAGTCAAGGAATTAATTACAACAAACCAATTCATTGTCACACAACTACATTAAAACACTTTAAACAATTTATACATTAATACAGTAGAAGCCCGATATAGCGCGGTCCGATATACCGTGGATTCGGATATAACGCGGTGAAGAGTATGTCGCCCGTTATTAGTGAAAATTCTTACTTGTAGAGAGTGAGTTAATTATGAATTGTTTATCGTGACTTCCGTAGCCACAACATTGGAATGCGTTGCGTTTATTGTAAACAAAGGCTTGTTGTTGGAAACGGCGTTGTAAACAACAGCCAGAATTGCCAGTTCAAGTGTACCTGTAGACATAAACAATTGCCCGAGCTATTTACAGTCTCTACGTTTCTAAGAATTCATGCCAAGGCATGCAGCCAACTAAATCCCTTCTCTCCCTCATATTACAGTACAGTATAAGATCATACTCTGATATTATCTTATCAACGTGTATAATCTTTGTCATAAATTGGCATAGTGTTTTGTGATGTCGCAGAAAAGAAAAGCATATTCTGTGAGTGATAAACTCAAAATAATTGATCGTGTGAAGAACAGAGAGTCAAAGGCAAGTTTATCACGTGAGTGTGGCATCCCAGAAGGAACAATTAGAGGGTGGATGAAGGAAGAAGATAAACTTAAAAGTTTTGTGAACACAGTTGAAAGTTAAGTGGGGTTGCAAAGAAAAAAGACTAAAGTAGGTAAGGATAGTGAACTAGATGAGTGTCTGTACAGGTGGTTTTTAATAAAACGAAGTGAAGGTGTGACACTGTCAGGACCAGTTATTAGAGCTCAAGCTGTGAAATTCCATAGTGATTTCCATGGCAACAGTGACTTTAATGCATCTGATGGGTGGTTTTCGCGATGGAAATCTCGTCATGGTATAAGCCAGATAAGCATTGAAGGGGAAGCACGATCATGTGACAGTGAAGCTACAGCACTTTTTCCTCAGGCATTAAACAAAGTAATGATCGATAACGATTTAAATGACCATCAAGTGTATAACTGTGATGAAACTGCTCTGTATTTTCGAATGCTTCCTACCAGAACTCTGGGTGTGAATAATTCAATAAATAAATCTGGATTAAAAATAAATAAGGATAGAGTTACCCTCCTGTTTGCCACAAATAATTCAGGCAGCCACAAAGTTAAACCTCTCTGTGTAGGGAAAAGCCGAAATCCTAGATGCTTTCAACATGTTAACATGATGTCATTACCCATCACATATCGTAATACAAAAAATGCTTGGATGACAAGTGATATTTTTGGTAAATGGTTCCATGAAGAATTTGTTCCATCTGTGAGAAGCCACCTGCGGTCACTCAACCTCGAAGAAAAAGCTGTACTGACCCTTGACCACTGTCCAGCACATCCACCTGCTGATATGCTACAGTCAAGAGATGGGAAAATCGGAGTCATGTTCTTGCCGAAAAACACTACAGCACTGATCCAGCCATTAGATCAAGGCATCATAAAAGCATTTAAAGCGCATTACCGCCATGAACTTCTGAGTGCTATAGTGAATTCTGATGAGGAAATGGAAATTTACCTTAAGTCAATAAACCTGAAAACAGTTGCGTATTCAATAGGTCTTGCATGGGAAAGTATTAGTATGGCTACGATTCAGAATTGCTGGAAGAAATGTCACTTTGAACAAAACATCGCCAATGGAAATTGCTCTGTTGCCAGATTCACTAATAGTGATGTAAAGTCTGCGAGTAGTGCTCTGCATTGCAACTTCACTCTAGATGACTTGAATGACTGGGCAGAAGTTGACAACGGTGAGCCTGTTACAGAATGTATAGGAGATAAAGATATCATCGATGCAGTCCGAAATGCAAATTGCGAAGAAAAAGAAGACGATGACGATGATGGAAATGAAAATGGGGTGGAAGTAAAAGAAGTTATTCCAAATGTTAGTGAAGTGATAATACACATAAACAAAGTAATTTCATGGATGGAGAGGCAAAGTGAATCTAATAATGTTCATCTGCTGCACCTCGCGTTTATAAAACAATACGCGGAAAAGAAACGCTGTGCATTATCCCGTCAAACAACAACTACGGACTTTTTTAAGACCAACAATTAAAATACGTATTGGATTAAAATACAGTTTTCTTATTTTTTATTTCTACATTTGGTGACGTAATTTACGTACAGTATATAGTTGTGCATTATGCTATAGCCTTTTTCCCGGTCCTCCCTCCCCATCATTTGTCACTGTACAGGTCACCTTCCGATATACCGCGGTTACGCCTATAACGCGGGGGAAAGTATGTCACCCGACAACCGCGCTATATCGGGCTTCTACTGTATACATAAATTAGGTCTGTGTATATGTTGTAACATGACATAAGGTAGTGAAGATCCAATGATATTTAACTAAAAAATAAGAAGCTGAAGACAAGAATAAGAGGCAAAAACTTATAAACTCAGAGATCAATAACCCAATAACCCAAATGACCAATGACTGATAAACTGACAATGACCTGACACAATAGATCGGATAAATACAAAAGGAACCACGGAACAATGAAGAAGTAGCTAAGAACTAAACGTAACCAAGACATTAAGAATGAACATTGTAAATCCCGAATAATGACCATTATTCTGTAGGTTAACAAATGAACTAATGTAATTAGAGTATGGATGAGATTTACCTAGGTTAATAATGTTAATAAAAAATAATAATGTTATGTATATCTTATTGATGAAGGAATGTGTTTATAAATATAAGTTAGGGAATTAATAATACACACACCCTAATAAATAGTGATGAATATAATCAAAATTAGTAAACATACCCTAAGGCAAATCAAGGCCACAATTAATTACCCAAAAAGTAATCATTTGTGAAGGGAAAATAAGATAAACAATTATAATCAGTAACCCCATAATAATACTAACATCAAAAACAACCCAGTGAATAATTAAGTGAGTGGAAGAAGGAGTATATTAATGTAAAGTGGTATACACACCGGTACCAATCTGAGAGCTTGACCTTGACGACAGCTGGCAAGGACAACAGCTAATTGTCAACTTAAAAATATCGTGTCGTTACTCTATAGGTGACTATTTGCATTACTTTATACCGGATCAAATTTTAATATATTATATATTATTCATATATTCATATTTCCTGTCGGAACTGTTTCAAGGTCAAGCTCTCAGATTGGTACCGGCGTGTATAACATGTAGTGAGAGCATGTTGCACATTGTAAGTGAAAGTGTAAAAGTCAAAAACCTTCTAGGAAGGAAAAAGTGTAATTGGTGAAATTCAAAAAGTATTCTAATTAGTGAACTGTGTTAGAATAACAGGAAGACCAGTGATAAACTTTGTATTAGTAAATAAGAGGAACGTATTATAAGGTAATTAAAGTAAGCCATAGGTAATAAGGATTACAGGATAAGATAGAAATTAAGGCATTGGAATGAAGGACAGACAAGAACAATAGACACTTTTTCTAGTGAAGGAATGGAGGAATAGTATATATTGTGTAAAGTATAAATTAATGTTAGTATAATAAGGATGTTGTTACTGTTTTAAAAGAACCAATATAATGTAATGAATTGTTAATTGAACCAGATAGTAGAAGGAAGCAGGAAGGTAGTTAGAAGTTATTTCAGGCTTGGACCTGTAAAGAAAATGTTAGAGGTGTATATTATTAAATTATGTTATTAAATGTATATTACTATAATAAGAGGTGGAGTTAGGAACACCAATGTTTATTGCTTGTTTTGTTAAAAAATTGTGTTAGAAATACCAAATGTAAGGGTAATAAGTTACTAAGAAATGTTAGATAGTAGTAGAGTAAAATCTAGGCTCTAGGCCTAACTGTTAAATAAGAATTTAGTAGATTTGAGAACAAATAATAGTCCAATATTAAAGCAGAGTATACCAAATGTTTAAACAAATTAAGTGAGTATTCCTAATACCAAAAGGTATGAATAACAGCCTATTTTGAATAAAATATATGTAAAATATAAATATGAAAAATAACAAAAATGTAATTAGCTACTCAAAAGTGACCATGAGGGATATCAAAATGACCCTTATAAAAAATTATGAACAATGGTATTCATGTACTAAACCTAGCTAGTAACATAAGATAGAAATCTTCAGTTGAAGATATTTTGTAAAATTAAACTAAAATAAGACGCTAAAACATACATAACAATGACTTAAATTAATGACCAATGAGAATTAGCATAATTTATTAGGTAACCATAGCAACCGAAATTTATTGCCAAAAAACCGTTAGATTTTCGATAGTCCATTTATTGACCGACGCCGAGAGCGGATTGAGTAGCTCTCACACCAAAATTTAATTCCAAATAAGTGAATTTTAACTAAAATCAAAGGAAAGGAAGATTATGATAGCAGCCCAGGGAATCCTGGATAATATATTAGTTATTAAATTTGTTCACAACCCATAATTACCCAAGGAAACCAAGAAGACGCCGCGAAGAATAGATGACGACTAATCCCGAAGGAAGATCATAAGGACCTACATCAACTCAAGAAGACGGACGATCGCAGAAGGAGGGCGAGGCCAAAGTCTATGAGAAAAACCGTCTGGACGAGATTAATGAGATTCCGAAGAATAGAAGACGACTGGATCCATCCGGAACAAGAAGACGGCATCGCAGAAGCTCCATCGGAATTTGATGAGTATAAACCATAATCCCATTAAACGAATTCAAAATTTTTTTGATCAAAAATAATAAAACAATTTTCACTTCACTGATCACTATTCCGATTTAGAACTGAAGGTATTGGTAATATCACTATTTGAACTTTAATCAGTTGATAACTATTAAAATTAAAATATAATACATAGTTAACAAACATTTCTAATAGACAAATCCTAACCAAAATTTTACTAAATCTCATTGACAATTACTTACTCGAATGTGTTAAGATATTAATTTTTTGTGTACCTAGTATTAAGGATTGTTATAAATTTGTGTGTTTTAGCCGTAGTCAAATATTTCTGTAGCCAAAAGGACTTATTAACACCCCTGAGTAAAAACATTTTAATTGTAAACTAACGTTACCGTCAAGACGATTTGTGTACAAAACATTGGAACTGAGCATACCAACTGAACAAGTGTAATAGCCGGTGCTAAAAATAAAATTAATGTACTACAAAATAATTAAAACCTACCAAAGTGATAATAAATATTCTCATTCTGCAACACTGTATGTTTGATTCAAGTAAATTAAGATAATAAATAAGAGTTTATTGAAGTGGAAACCTCAAAACAAGACGTTAGCCAAGTCGACACTGCAGAAAGGCGTGCGCCAATCAGGTGGCGAGGCGGAAATATTTAAACCAAACGGTGAGAGATACGGTGCCCGTAAATGGTAAGAGAAGGTACAATTCGACTTGTTACACACAAATCACAGTGACAGAATTTAGTGAATTTATTAATAACATCAATCACACACCCATACCATACCAAGAACCCAATGAACGAGTTAACAGACGCTCGACACTCATACATATACTATACGAAGATAGAACGACTTACAGAATAACACTAATGATTAATGATTAATTATTACAAAACCCACATAAAGATTTTCGTTACAATGTATATAATAGAATTATTACAAAACTAATTTCTTTCCAGTGTACAGCTTGTTTATTTAATAATCATACACATTTATAACGCATAAAATATATAAATTTAAATTATAATTAATTTCTAAATACTTATATAATTTTTATAGTTACTATGCAATTGCTACAACAAATTTATAAGATACAATTTAAACAAACAGAACAACAAAGAGAAATTTATAACATACAGAACAAACAAACATGTACGGTACACATTCAAAAAGAATAACATATGCAAGAAGCAAAGACTTACATATTTTGAGGAAAGCATTTTACTTAAACTAATCCTATTAATATTTACAAACAATTAATTAGCATTTACAATCAGAAGTTTAATTAAGAAAGTTGTGTTAGTGGTTATAATCACAAACAGAATTATCACTGTTGCACACCACTATAGAAAAATTGTTCCGATTAGTGCTTTCAAGCTTCTCAGCTCATCATCAGATCGGAAATGCGCTTTCAAGCTTCTCAGCTCCTCATCTGAGAAATAACTATTTCCGATATGACGATGAGCTGAGAAGCTTGAAAGCGCTAATCGGAACAATTTTTCTATAGTGGTGTGCTACAGTGATAATTCTGTTTGCATTTACAATCAATTTTTAAAAAAAAACATTATTATATTATGCATGAGAAAAAAAGGTGGTACTGGGAAATATTAAATTGGTAAACAAACTCAAATAATACTGTTTGAAGGAAGCTAGATTGAGAGCCCTTATTCTCTCAAACGTACTACAAAGTAACTTGTCTTTGGTAAATGGAAAATATTTCACAAAAAATTTAATAAAATTTACAAACGGTCCTGACATATTAACTGTTACTACTACTCTTGAATAGCAAGAATCAGTTGCATTAAATATTCATTTGAGTAAACACAACTATCTCAATAGGCTAAAATATTTTCCGATAGTTTTCTCCATTGAAAACTTAATTTCTTCGAATGAATCTAACCTAATTCTACACCAAATGGGACGTAAGGTTATGTTATTTTAGCTTGGATTGGCTTTTTTTTTTGTTAATTTGAAATTTACATTAGTCAACTATAACTTAAACGACAGGATTCTTGCGTACCAGCAATTTTCATATTGTATAGCTTTAATAAATAAAAGAAGTTTGGAATTATTATGCACGTTTTTATGGAAAAGTGTATACTAACTTGATGAAGTCATTCCGGCTTAGCAAGTGAGTTTTATGGAACTAACACGGTCACCGGTCACTTTAGTATTACAATTTAGTTTACATCACAATACACTATTTTCAAAATTACTCATCTGACAGCAATGCTGACTCTGCTTCTGTTGACAGCTGACATTTCATGTTTCACCTAACCTCCTATATTTCATGTTATTGCCTGGCCTCCTATATTTAGGCAACATTATTAATACATTGAAATATATTTTATAAATAATCTATATTCAGTAGTGTATTAAAATTAATAACAACGACAATAACTTGAAATGAATAATCATATGGAATTTAAATGTGTTTTGTACGTAAACTAATAATATCCGATTTTTGTTTTGTTGTGTACGTTTCATATTGGGGAAAACTAATTCACATACTTAAACTTCGTGTAACATATTCTTTAATTTATCGTTAGTTTGACATGATTTTTATAACAGTAAAATATTATATTTTTTGGTCTATGCTATGTTATTATAAGTTTTATATTTATATAAATTTAATTTGTACGGAAGACAACGATGGAATGTATGTTACTACAGGTGGCAGTGTTTCTATCTTTCACGTCGGTTTCCTCGTGTGAAAAAGAAGAACGATGGTAAGTAAATTGTTAAAATATCCATCTTAATCCAAAATACAGTATTTTTTACCGGATTTTACTAATTTCCTTGCATTATAAATTAAAAGGATTGTTTACGTATGTTTAATTGATGTCGAGTTCCAGTACATGGTAAACTGTATTGTGTTCGAATGTGTTTATTAAACTACCACATCTGCAAATAATAATTTTTGTACAATTTTGTTAAAAATCAACTTTAGCAATGGTAATTGTATAATTTGCATGTGTATGAATTATTACTTTAGGAATGACGTGAACAATGAAATCATTTGTAATAGTTGCATTTTCTTGTTTTCAGTCGCTTGTAATACCAGAGAAATTTCAACACATTCTCCGTATTATGGGGACAAATATAGATGGCAAACGGAAAGTAATGTTTGCCATGACTGCTATTAAAGGAGTTGGACGACGTTATGCAAATATTGTATTAAAAAAAGCAGATATAGATTTAGATAAAAGGGCAGGAGAATGTACAGAAGAAGAGGTATGTATATTTGTTAGTAGCATGTAATGGCAAAAATTAAGTTATCAGTGTATCCTCAGTAGTTCACATGATCAAAATAGTGTTATGAATGTAAACAGAATGCAAACTCAACAGTAGAGGTGTGCTAAACTGTTATTTTAAAATACTAGGTATGAAAATACCGTTCCAAAAAAATAACAGGTACAAATACATAACCTATATTATCCTTTGCAAGTAACTCGTTTTGAGTTTCCTGCAGGTCTCCTATGTAATATCTTCAAATGAATACACTGCAAGTAGGTTTATTTTCACCTAGATAAACCTATTAAGATATTAATAAACCTACTTGGTGTATTTATTTGAAGATATATAACCTATACTATATAATTTGTTATACGAAATAAATTGAAACTAAAAGTATTAACAGTGTTACTTTACACTGTGACTTTATTAAACTATTACTGTTTAAATGAAAATAAGAAACGAGAGAATTTATAGGCCTATCTCCATTTGGGAATACCAATTTAAGTTTTCACTAGTAGTAAACAAACTAACATTGGTTAAACAAATCAGTTGCGAAACTCTGGGGCAATTAAATAATTTAGAGTAGGCCTACACGTAATACCACAACGAATAATGTGAAAAAACATAACAGTAAGCCACAAGAGTGAATGAGAATAAACAAAATTTTACAAATAAAAATAAAAAAACAAATTGTAATAAAATAAATATAAATACATAAATAAAAACTTAGGTAATTGTGCACGATCCGGATTATGCTCAAATTGCGGTGAAATATTTCTTTTCCTATTCTTCTATACTATATAAGCACGAAAAAAATTATTTTAAACGGGGGTCGAACCTATTTACGGAGAAAAAAAATTAAATAATTACTCCCATAAGCGCGCATGTAAAGTGAATGACCGCCATGTTATCGAAGAAACAGCGCACAGTTACACAGCGAATGACGAGTTATGACGTCATTGCGGAGAGTACTCAGCGCTGTACTTCCTAAGTTTACGCGGCAAATAACGTAGCGTTTTTTGGCGCCTTATGGGAGAAATTATTTAATTTTTTTTCTTCGTAAATAGGTTCGACCACCGTTTAAAATTATTTTTCTCGTGTTTATATAGTATAGAAGAATAGAAAAAGAAATATTTCACACACACACACACACACAGTGACATGGAATCACCTCCATGCATATAATTACGAAAAGATGGAATTCTTACCTTAATGTAGCAGGCCATTGTGTATTAAAATGTTACACAATTACACAAACGAAAGCACTTAAAATCACATTACGCGGAGTACCCAGCGCTGTACTTCATAAATTTATAAAGTAATCGGCTCAATATTACAAACATTAATAATAGTAAATAACCCTAAATAACAGAAATAATTAAACCATAATTAATAACACCGCACAATTACAGAAACACAAACTGAAGCACTGAAAATCACAAAATACATTCCCACACACACACGACTTGACGGCAGCATTTTCTCTAAAATCTAAACAGCCAAATCAGTCTTTTCCTCTTAACCAATTACAAATCAGAGATTACAAAATTTTGAACTCAGCCAATCAAAAGTCAGCATTACGTCGGCGTTTGGCATTTGTCCGTATTTCAGCAATTGACTCAACTCGCTTTTCATACAGTCCAATTTTTGCGGTTCTCCAACCTAACCGGCAGGCATCGGCTCAACTCGCTTTTCATCCAACTCGCTTGTAAATGTTTGGAAAATGGTTCGCCTTAATTTTTGCAAGAATTATCTGGAACAATGAACTATATCCCGCGGCCCGCCGAACCTAACCGGCAGGCATCGGCTCAACTCGCTTGTAAATGTTTGGAAAATGTTTCGCTTTCATTTTTGCAAGAATTATATACATCCCAAAGGCCAATTTGCAGCGACAGCTGATGTACAAGCTGATGACGTCACGTGCTGTCACACATTCACAGTCTGAAAATGGCGTTCACCGGCTATTTGCATGCATTCTTATGTGAGTAATTATTTAATTTTTTTTCTCCGTAAATAGGTTCGACCCCCGCTTAAAATAATTTTTTTCGTGCTTATATAGTATAGAAGAATAGGAAAAGAAATATTTCACCGCAATTTGAGCATAATCCGGATCGAGCATAATTACCAAAACTTATAAATAATAAGCAACAACAAAAGTAAATTAAATGCATTACAGATATTTAAGGAACAGGACTAGATAAAGTGCATAAATGTCCATTACAACAATCTCATCATTTACGTGAGATGTGCAGTGAAGTTAAAATACATTAATAAAAAGTATAATATAGCTTATCAACATCAGCCACTCTATAGGTTATAACTCAATATAATTAAATACAACTATTTCACTAACGACTCGGAATTTTAGTTACAAGTTGGTGACTAGTATAATATATAATTTATTAGCATATAATCTGTATTATATATCTGCATATCACATGAGAATAAATGTAACAGCAGGATGAATTATTTCCTTTGTTAAAAACAGCTTCGTCTCTTTGCGCAGACTGTATACAGGACGAAAAAGTGGCTCGTACTATTATAGTTCCTACTCGAAATATGCTTGATACTACCTGTTCCTAAAATACTAGGTGTTCCTAAAATATTAGGTGTTACTAAAATACTACTGTTACTCTGGAACGCGTTGTTCCTTGTGTATCGGTGATACCACTAGTATTTGAAATACCTAGTATTTTAAATACGCGTTACTGGCTGTTCCTTGCGTTCCAGCGATATTTTTGTACGCCTAGTATTTGGCCTTGGCATATTCGTTTACGTGATCTTGCGTACTTTGTGTGTGTGTGTGTGTGTGTGTAGGTGCGTAGGGGTGTGCCTCGACTCGGAACAGCGTCGCCGTGAATAACAGGTATTTCAACTTTTCAGTCACTGTTACATCCGTTCCACAAAAATATCGTTCCAAAATACCTATTACAGGTATATCGGCCCACCTCTACTCAACAGTAGCACACTCCTGAAAAGCACTGGCACTGCCAGTTGCGCTACACTGCTTGACGTTTGTACAGTCAAAGTAAAACTCATACGTGACCAGAAAATTTACACGTCCAAAAATTAAAGTTAGAGCATTATAATACTTAAACTGTACGCATATGGTGTCAAAATTGTTATTCTACACCGTTTCAAAAATTATTTAATTACTTTGACCATAAACATAAACAATATGAGCAATAAGCTCCACAATTTCAATTAGGTATTGTTCTGTAAAACATAACTAGTCGTGTCTCCGTTGTTGATCAACATACTTATTGTTACTTCAGTTTGGAGCTTAATATGTCAATAAGGCAATTCAATGATTAATTTTGTTTGTACTCTTCATAAATGTATAAAGGGTAATTATGAAAATTATCATCAATGCTGATATTGCTGTGAAGTATTTCTTTTTCTATTCTTCTATGTTATATAAACACGAGAAAAATAATTTAAACGGCAGTCGAACCTATTTACGGAGAAAAAAAATTAAATTATTACTCCCATAAGAACGCATGCAATGGTGAATGAGCGCCATATTGACTGAGAAATGACATAGGTCCAGCTGTTGTTGACGTGTGACGTCATTGTGTGTACAAAACCAGTCGATCCGAATTTGACTGGAAATAATGTTGATGCTTTTTCAAAACAAAATTTACATGATTCTTACATGTTCAAAATTGCGTTGACCCCAAGTGGCGGTTTAAAGCTTTGCGTTGAGCCAACCATGAGTTTATTATTAGTAACCTCGGAGGCTACCCAAAATCCGTAGGAAACTGATGAGCCGGCGACCCACGTCCAAAAAAAATATTGTGGTTGTTTGGGATGTTATAACTTTTTGTATATTGCCACTAAAACGCCACGGTGACGTCTATGCGATAACGGCTTCACTGATATCACTGTATACTATTTTTCGAATTGTTTCACTATAGTTTTGGATCACGAACATCACAATTCACAATAGCACCACTAACCTTTTACTTTTGAACATATTCATAAAGGGTAATTATGAAAATTATCATCAATGCTGATATTGCTGTGAAGTATTTCTTTTTCTATTCTTCTATGTTATATAAACACGAGAAAAATAATTTAA
Source organism: Magicicada septendecula (assembly GCA_034769895.1). Taxonomy (NCBI): domain Eukaryota; kingdom Metazoa; phylum Arthropoda; class Insecta; order Hemiptera; family Cicadidae; genus Magicicada; species Magicicada septendecula. The sequence continues at coordinate 59,902,732 of CM068371.1, read as the reverse complement.
ACGGCAGTCGAACCTATTTACGGAGAAAAAAAATTAAATTATTACTCCCATAAGAACGCATGCAATGGTGAATGAGCGCCATATTGACTGAGAAATGACATAGGTCCAGCTGTTGTTGACGTGTGACGTCATTGTGTGTACAAAACCAGTCGATCCGAATTTGACTGGAAATAATGTTGATGCTTTTTCAAAACAAAATTTACATGATTCTTACATGTTCAAAATTGCGTTGACCCCAAGTGGCGGTTTAAAGCTTTGCGTTGAGCCAACCATGAGTTTATTATTAGTAACCTCGGAGGCTACCCAAAATCTGTAGGAAACTGATGAGCCGGCGACCCACGTCCAAAAAAAATATTGTGGTTGTTTGGGATGTTATAACTTTTTGTATATTGCCACTAAAACGCCACGGTGACGTCTATGCGATAACGGCTTCACTGATATCACTGTATACTATTTTTCGAATTGTTTCACTATAGTTTTGGATCACGAACATCACAATTCACAATAGCACCACTAACCTTTTACTTTTGAACATATTCATAAAGGGTAATTATGAAAATTATCATCAATGCTGATATTGCTGTGAAGTATTTCTTTTTCTATTCTTCTATGTTATATAAACACGAGAAAAATAATTTAAACGGCAGTCGAACCTATTTACGGAGAAAAAAAATTAAATTATTACTCCCATAAGAACGCATGCAATGGTGAATGAGCGCCATATTGACTGAGAAATGACATAGGTCCAGCTGTTGTTGACGTGTGACGTCATTGTGTGTACAAAACCAGTCGATCCGAATTTGACTGGAAATAATGTTGATGCTTTTTCAAAACAAAATTTACATGATTCTTACATGTTCAAAATTGCGTTGACCCCAAGTGGCGGTTTAAAGCTTTGCGTTGAGCCAACCATGAGTTTATTATTAGTAACCTCGGAGGCTACCCAAAATCTGTAGGAAACTGATGAGCCGGCGACCCACGTCCAAAAAAAATATTGTGGTTGTTTGGGATGTTATAACTTTTTGTATATTGCCACTAAAACGCCACGGTGACGTCTATGCGATAACGGCTTCACTGATATCACTGTATACTATTTTTCGAATTGTTTCACTATAGTTTTGGATCACGAACATCACAATTCACAATAGCACCACTAACCTTTTACTTTTGAACATATTCACGCAGAGGAGGTCCATCTGTTGTGACGCGATGTAAAACTATCAATGTTTATCATCGTGAAGAGTACATCGATGTTAAAAAAATATCTGTATTAAAACATCGATGTTTTTATGCCAATGTTGCAATTCAAATAAAAAAATTATGCTTTTTACATGTTTGTAATATTATAAATAATTGGGGATGAATAATAAATAAAAATAATTGATAAATAAGTAAAAATAATTAAAGAGAAGAATAATATACCCCTATACTTTACTCACTTACCTTATCAGAAGATTCTGAAAGTGGAAACTTCAACACTTAGGTAAAGGCGAGGTGACGTTAAAATAATTTAACTCATTCATAATTAACTAAATCTGTTCATTATTATTTATTATTATAATGATTATAAAGTGGTTGATTATATAGTGAACAAACATACATAAAACCACCTACTTTAACAAAAACAGAAACCTCTTTAAATCTGTCAGGTTTGTTTACTCCTAGTGAAAGTTAGTTTGGTAATTCTCAAAAGAGAAATTTTACCTTCTCCACTCTGTCCTAAGGTAGTGGTCGGCAGTGAAAACTGCTATCACAACTTCCTTAGCTGAAGAGGCGAACTGAAGCCGAAACAGAGACAAGCAAAAATAACCAGAGCGTAATGCTTAAAGTATAAGTTTGTGTTTGTCAAGCAATCTTTGTCAAACGGTAGTCCTTCAAAGCATTTAGTGAGAATTACCAAATTGTAATTTTGATACAAAACTCCTCGGTGCCAAACTTCGCTTGTACTTTGTCTTTCGACTTTGACTCGCGTACTTTGTTCAACATTTTAAAATTAGTATTCCCAAAGAGAGATAGACCTATAAATTCTCTTATTTTCTTTTAAACAGTAAAAGCTGAAAATCACAGTGTAAAGTAACATTGTTAATACTTTTCTAAAACTAATTTATCTAAAACTTTGTGGTAGTTATCAATAGTATGAAAATCTCAACTGAACCATCGATAGTAAAAATTTCGAAAAACGCCACAGTGCCGTCACAGCGACGCAACCAATGGCATAGGTCTGATGCAAATAACCCATGAATTTATCAAAACCGCTTAATAAAGCTGATGCCTGATTGGTAAATACAAAAAAAACGCGTTTGTAAAACCGCATTTAAAAATTTTGCATATTCTCAATTGTAATTGGTTGGTAATGTGTGTGCGTGTCAGTTCAAGATTCATACTGGCCTGGAAGGTCAGAGAAATTAAGTATATTTTTCAGAAAGTCAGGGAAATTGTTTACTACGACCAGTCACACAAAACGTATGAAGATGATCCAAGTTTCATGAAGAACTGCATGGATAGCTTTTTGCGAGATGTTTATTACATCTTTAATGATTCACCAGCCCGCCGTGCTGAGTTCATTGAACTTACTGGAAAATCTGTTTTTCTTTTAAAACACTGTACAACCAGATGGCTTGAAAATGTGCCTTCTGTTGACAGAGTTTTAAGTACTTTTGATGATATAAAGAAATTTGTTGACAGCCGAAAATATCTCAATACAAAACCATTAAAAAATGTTTCTGTTCAAACCAAAGATATATTTCTGAAATGCAAACTGGCTTTTTTTAAAATGCTTTCCTTGGAATGTGAACCATTTTTACGAAAGCTCCAAACCTCAGACCCACTTGGTCCATTCCTGTTCACAGATTTGCAAAGTCTCACACAAAATTTGATGGAGAGATTTCTTAAATCCCGTAAAATGCCTACTACAACAACTAAGCTTTTTCATTAGATTTACACTGTTACAACACAAATAAGCCACCCCAGTACCAGGGATAAAAAAGATAATTCTTAATGTAAATGTACTTCATATTAAATAAAATGATTAAATATAAATAAAATATAAAAACTATGACATGAGAAACGACGACATTACCCAACCCAAGTGATTGACCCAACAACAGGAAACAAAAGAAGAAGGGAACCACAAAAAACAAACAAGAAAAGAAAGTGATTGACCAAACAAACAGGAAACAAACAAAGAAGGGAAGAAACCAAAACCAAAGAAGAATAAAGACACTTGAAGGAAGTGAACGAATTCCTATAACTAAATAAAATCAAAGCAGACGAGAAGGGGAGAACCGAGTTAAAATGAAGACAATTGAAAATGAAGAAGATGAAGGAGAAGAAGAAGCAGAAGAATGAAGAGGAAACGAAGTGAAACCAAGAAATAAGAAACACCACATATAAAAGGGAGAAATGGTACGCTCAAATATAGAATATTGTGAATAAAACCAATAAATTATCCACTAATGGAAATAAATAATATTGTAAACAAAATAATTTATATACCTGTTTTAAACAAAAACAGTAAAAAGTAACCTAGTAAAGAAAAGTACACTAACCCAAATATTAGAGTTAGATATAGTAAAATATATAGAAAAATATCATTAATACTATGTATAATTTATAAAGAAAGAAATAGTGAGAAAGAGAAATAATTATAGGTTGTTTTGGTTGTTTAAGACCTGAAGATGTCAGTAATGACGAAAAGCTTACTCGAACAATAAAAAATTATAGCAGTTAGCAAATTCATAAAAGAAATACAAAGGGTTTCTGTTACCATAGAAACGGGCCGTTGGTTACTAATTTTCCGTTAAATTTACTTACTTGAAAAAATGACGCTTGGGTAGGAGGTACGCAAGATTTGAGATGACCGAAATTTTATTTTAAAAAAGTTTGAAAAACATTCAGAAGTCAACAGCATGAACCAGTGACGAGGAGATGAAGAGTTTCAACTATTAACAGATGTCCAGGAACCAAATAAACAAAATTAAATAGTAGAAATTCCCAAGACAAATTAGAAGAAGATGCCAGCAGCCTAAGTCACTCCAAAATTGATGAATTTCCATTACCCCAGAACAACGACCTATCACAACCTTCTGAACTGATAAGTATCAATTAAATACAATAATCCCAGGAATAAAAGCACTTTAAATATTTCTCATATCAATCAAAAAATTCTCACTATCAAGTAAAATTAATTTTCTTTCAAGGATTGAATAATATAAACTTACGCAAAACAATTGTTAACTAAGAAATAACTTCGCACTAATGTGCGAAATTTGTAACAACTATTACTACACTGCCGAACAATTTGTAAACACACTTTATACCATTTAAGTACGGATAAGGTACGGTAGTGTACTTTTTTAATGTAACCATCTTTTATGTTTTCTTTATAATCCAAAGAACTCCAAATTTTGAGTGTGTTGATATATAGTGTACAAACAGACGCCATGTCGGCCTCAGTATAACTCGTTTCAAAATCAATTTCGTCAGCCTAGAGATTTATGTTTCATGTTTTAAGCCGGAGCAATTTTATTGAAATATAACTAATAATATTATTGTCACATTGATTAATGACCAAACCATAATTAAAGTTACAGTACAGAGTATTACCATTGTTTTATTTCATAGGAAGTTGTATAATATATGTGTGTGTTAGCAATTTCACTGAGCAGACAACTAGCGCTCTTGCCATGTGGGGCAATACAGTAAGCTGTACAGAGGCGGGAATCATTTGAACGCTCCAGCTGTCAACGCTGATAACACCAATCTAACTTGTTAATTCACAAATTTAATTGTTTTAAAATAAACAATTTGGCGCCACCCGGGACTCGCAACCCCTATAAAATTACAGGTAGGTTGTACTGATAATTGTGACCATGCTACGAACTTCGGTAGCAACAACCATTAATGTAACGACAGGTGTGAGACGAACACACCACACTAACCCTTAATACACATAAAAACAGGTGTACACATTTTACAGATACGACCGAGTCATTTTAAACGTTACAGATTGGCTCCCATCGCGGGGCTTAAACGAAGACGAGTCAATTTTAAACATTACAGATTGGCGACCAACGTAGTGAGGCTAGAAAAGGACGAGTAGCGGCGATTGTGAAAAAACATCATATGGTTACAAGATTCGACATTCAGAAAGGAACAAATCAAGAAGAAATGGAAGAAATTGAGGAAATGCTTTGAGGATTGTTTGAAGAGGATCCCCAGGAAAACCAACCAGAAATGGAAGCAGAAGTAATAGTAAACAACCAACCGGAGAAACCAGTTCAAGATAGCGAGAAGGAACAACAGTCGGGAGATCACGAACCAGCAAAAGGAGGTCCGAGCCTGCAAGATATCATGAATTTTATAGCAGAAACTTCAAAGAAAACTGACGAAAATTTTAAGAAGCAAGAGGACAAAATAGACCAGCTGAAGGCAGAAACAAGAGAACAAAGAAAGGAAGACAGGGAATTTTTGAAGGAGAACATAGAGCTCCTGAATAATAAATTGGAAAGCAACCAGGAGGCATTGAAGAGAAGCCAAGAGGCGCTAGAAAAAAGGAGTGAAGAGCTGAAGAAACAGATCAAGAAGGATCTGTTTTCTCCACAATCTGGTATAAAGTGCTGTCCTGTTGTAGGACCCCCCTTCTCTGAGATCTTCCTGATATACTTTAAGGTCTTCTTCATTATAGGAGCTAAGTCTTTGTTGTAATGTACCTTTAAAGATTTTGTAGGCTCTGGATAATAGGAAGACAGTTTTCTCTATAGTTCTTTTTGCATGTGAATTTTTCTCCTTTCTTGTCCATTGGGCAGACAAGACTGATTGCCATTCATTGCTCATCATTATTTAGTGAAATTACGATAATGATTGTGCTAATATCATTTAAAAGTACAAGAAATATTCTAATGTTACTCAGAAAATTGTGATCAGTACAATTATTGAAGAGCAGTACAATCCAGATATAGGGAGGCAGATTAAATGAAATAAATATGAAAATTAAAACAATGAATGTACAGAATGTGATCAGATTGACAATATTTGTAGGCATTAATTTGTTTTCATAAGTAATTTTGCTTGATAGAAAATAATTACATTAAATATCTGCTAACTGACAACAGCTACATATGGAAACTGAAGTGCGTTGGGGCTCTTTATACATTTATATATATATATATATAACTTTAATATTTATACTAAATTTACCTCAAGATATTTTTTTCTATTTGGGACCTGTGTTTATTGCATGTGTGGCTAAATTGGATTTATATATTTCTGTTTTTTTGTATGCGTTTAGGTGTTCAAAATAACGTTTTTTCAGCTGTTTTTTTGTTTGTTCTATGTAACATTTATTGCAATCTTGGCATTCAATTTTGTATATACCATTAGTTGTTGTGTTATCTTTGTTGTGTGAGCTATTTAGAATTTGTAATTTATTTTTATTAGTTTTGTATGCTATTTTTATATCTGTGTTTTTAAATAGTTTTGTTAGTTTTGTCATTTTATTATTTATGTATGTGAATGTGGCCCATTTTTTGTTGTTATTATTATTTATGTGTTGTTCATTTTGATTAATTCTTAATTGTTCAGTTTTTATTTTGTATTTGATTTTATTTTCTATTTTGATCATAGTATTTTTATTGTATCCATTTTCATAACCAATTTGGTATATTATATTTCTTTCTTTGTCAGTTTCTTGTTTGTTTAGGGGTATTTTGTACATTCTGTTAAATAACGAATAAAATGCTGCCAATGCCCCAAACATAACCAATGTATCACTAATAAAACATATACCACACAAAGGCACCATAATGAACATTTGGGAAAATCTACAAACATAAAACACAAAACAAACTAATACCAGAACAAATACAAATCAATACAAAACATGACACAATATTCAAAGCACTCAACATCGAAAATACACAAAATACAAAAACATATACCACAACCACACACAATAATACAACTTTAAAAGACCAAAGACCAACAAACAACCTTAATAACATCCAGCAGCCAACACACAAATACTTCACCAGAAACAAGATGGCGAAGGCTGAAGATGAGAGAACAGGAACTCTCGAAACATGTCCCAAATAGAAAAAAATATCTTGAGGTAAATTTAGTATAAATATTAAAGTATTATATACATCAAGAAACGGACTGTAGCAGAAAGTGATTGAAATATATATATATATATTATTAGTTTTTACAAATATTTAAAACTCATAAATGAAGGGACATTCGAGCAAGTTTGTTGTTCTTGCAGAAAAAAATCTTCATGGAAAGTGTTACAACAAATAAACTGCTCTCTGATAGTGCTTTTAAAGCCACTTTGCTACTTTGTCTAAACCTATACAAAATCCATGTATGTAGCAGGTTCTGATTATACTGATTAATAGTGTAATTGATGAGTATGAGTTTTTTGTCTGTAGTTCTGTTTCCATGTTACTCAGGGGCTTCTAGGGAGACTTGTTTGGAAAAGGACTTGTTTGGGCTGATCAGCTGGGTGCTATTTAAATGACTGCATTTCACGAAAATGCTTAAACTAATCAGTAACTCAACAGGACTGAGAGCAAGAATTGAAAGAGATATACTTAGAAAAGTCGCTAAAAATATGAAAAGAAGAGTGAAATTGTGTATTGGTGATAAATACCAATTTTCAATATTTCCTCTTGAAAAGTTTCAAGTGTTTTGACTAGTTTACATATGTATTTAGCATTAATACTAAAGGTGTATAAATATTGTAATTTCTTAGCAATATAATTAATGTTACACCTCACGTTGTGTGCCATTTTTTAAGATTGCCAACTATCTCAGTGTATATATTTTTGTTTAACGCCTCACGTGCACGTCAATTATGCAATATGAAATAAATATAATTAAATTTTCAAATGTCAGTTGTATTTTGTAGAGCCCCAAGTTGTTGGTGCCAAATATGTTATGTTTGTACTTATTGTAAATGAGTATAAATGCTCAATTAGTCTCAGCAACATTCTGAGTTGTATGTTTAATGATATTTATTTATAATTGAGAACACGCTTCTTTTGCTGCTCTGAATCATTAAATTTTTATTCCTCAATTCTCTTATTATAATACCTTTTTTTATTATTTAATGACAAATTTTCCCTTTTTAAAGTTCCTGCTCCATCTAGCACTCGGATGCATGAAAAAAATTTTTATCTCAGGGTTATAACCAAATAAACAATCGTCTTCAGTAAAATTATAAATTCACACAAGTTTTACGCTAATAATATACATGAAAAAAAAATTTAATGTGTAGTAATTAATTGTTGTTCGTGTATGATTGTTTGAATGTGAGTTCTTGTGATTATACAAAATAAATCAATTCAGATAATTTACAAACTTAATATTACACATTACAAATATAAAACTAATAAAACAATGAAAATAATTAATAATTATAATCAGACATTAGTAATACAATTGACAAGAGAAAGAAATTAAACAAATAATTGTCTATTATGTAGCTCATAGTTCATTAATTCTCAACATGGCGCACTGCTGTTCCCTTCCAATACCAGTGACATAAAACAATGGACGCTATAGTCCTTGAGTTGCATTCACACTACTGAAGTTTAATAAAAATTATCTGAGTTCTACACTTTTGTTTGTTCAAAATAAGTTTGTGTCACTCACTTTGTATATCATAGATTATGTTTATAAATGTAGTCGCACTAAATGTGTTCGTTATTTAGTTTGTATTGAAGTGTTATGTAAAACGTGGATTATTGTCAAGGTAGCTTTTAGTATGAAAACGATCTCACCAAATTCAAGATGTAATACTCCATTTTAGGATATTATTTTCAACTTTTCTTCTTCAGGTTGTTCGAATATAAATTGTTCGTTAGTTTACTGATAGCTACTATAACTTTACTTGTCTTTTTACTAAACTTTTCTTCTCTAATATCGGTTGGATTGACCACTGATTTAGTCTGTTCTTTCTTCATTCAATGCCCACACTAGACAAGAAAGACCTTTCTTCCTTGTAAAACCAGCTTTAGATTCATCTATAAGAAGCCTTGGTTTGTTTGGTGTATTTTTCGGTCTCAGGGCTGTTTTATCCGCCTCCAGTAAATATAAGTTTTTAATATAACCTTACTTTTCCTGATTATTTTTACATAATCCCGTTTATGTTTTTATTTCACTTAATTTTATATTGTCACTCACACTAATGAAGTTGATTTTATTGTTATTTGGTCACTTTATATAAAATACATGCCATTCTCACTTTTCGGCTTTACTAGATTCACCACACTTTATATTTTTATCATTGTTTACACTGTCATTTGCACTGTTTCATTATTATTATTATTTATCACTTTTCTATGCACTTATCTCACCTTTTGTTTTTCGAATAAACAATTATGAAAATAATTACCTGGTCTTTGCCATAACACTATCTATGAGCTAATTATAAATCCAGTGTTAGGTTAAAGGACTTTTAGGCTTGTGTTATACAAATGAGTTTGATTAACTCTCTAAATACATTTTTTACTTACGTACTACATTATTATGTACAATATTATAATAAAATATACAAAATCACTTCCCTAATCTATTGGGTAATTAGTATGTCAAAGACACCGTCCAGTCTGGTCCTTTATTATGTGTGTTTGTAAAGTTATTTACTATGTTTGTTTACAAAGCTAATTCCTGTTTTGAATTTATTCATGCATCTGCAACTACTTATTTTTTTTACTCATGGTTTATTGTTTTAGTTATTATAATTCTTCCTTATATAATTATTTTTGGTTGTTCTCATTTGATTACTCATTCTTTATTGCATTCCTCATTCAGTTACATAGTATTTATCTATTTGATTAGTTTTACTATAAATTTTGATGATTAAATTGAGTTTCCTTTTTTGTATTATGTCGTGATGCTACAATATCTTGTTTTAATTAATCTAGGATGTATTTTAAAATTAACCCCTTGTATTTTTCTAACATAACAAGTTTATTATATAGACAATGAAACTTGGAAAATCAGTGGAACTAATTTTTTTTTTAACCACAGAAAAACTGTTTTAATAATAATTTGTTGGAAAAGAGAAACAATATGCACTTCTGTCTTATAAATAAATAAATGCCGTCTCTTATTACACAGTTAATTAGTTTGTCTTGTTAGCTGTATGTTAACACAATTGTATTGTTCCTTTTAATTTTGTAGGTGGAAAAAATTGTAACAATCACATCCAACCCCCGTCAGTATAAGATTCCAGATTGGTTTCTGAACAGGCAGAAGGATATTCAGGATGGTAAATATTCACAGGTTAGTTGGTTATTTGTGTATCCCTCCTTGTAGCATACGCTTTGGAATGCAACATAAAATACTGCAAAGTAAAGTCTTGAGTTAATATAAATATCACCATAACTTCGCCAGTTATTGTTTGAGATGTAAGAAGAAATAGCCAGTTTTTATATTAGTATTCCCATTATTGACAGTTCTCTGGAACAGGTATATAATTGTGTGACTGACTTTATGAAAATGAAGTAATCCTAATGGAATAAGTAAACGTTATTGTATAATTATAAACAGATTTAATGTACAGGAATTTTTTATCCTTTATTCAATAAATTGACTTTTGTTTTCAGCTTACATCAAGCAGTTTAGACAGCAAACTCCGTGAAGACTTGGAAAGGTTGAAGAAGATCAGAGCCCACAGAGGCATGCGTCACTACTGGGGGTAAGCGATCAATAACAGTATCTAAGGTTGTAATTATTGGTACACTGGGATATGCCGTAAGGTGTAAAATATTTTATGGCTATTCCCATCTTTCAGGATAGATATTAAAAAGCCTATATGTCAGATTTGGTTTTACTGAAATTGTTTTACAAAATGTTTTTGTAAATGTATGTGAAATTGGCTGGGATTAAAGTTGTCTTACTTTTATTATCGATTGGTATAACAAAGGATGTCATGAGTGATGATCTTACTATGGGTAAAGTAATGCCAAAGAAATCTTTTGCTCTCCAATAATATTACCGCTTCTACACAAAATCAGTTTGTTACATATGTCACTGAAGGATTTTTATGTGTTATGTACAAAAAGCAACCAAATCAATGATTGAAGCAGTAAATCTACCAAATCATAATCACAGCATACTTACATTTTGATAACACATGCTAAAATAACATCGTTTTTTAATTGAAAACCATTAGCTAACATGCTGCAGTTCACTAATTTACTCCTGGCTTTTGATATCCAGTACTCAATAAACAGTAGTAATAGCTGAGAAATCGCTAGAATTGTTTGCTCCATTTTTCTTTGGCCTGAGAGCAATCCACAGGGTGCTTGTTGACAGAATATTCTGTCGTTTTCATGCCTGTACTACGAATCATCAGCAGCATAATTTTTTTCACATACACAGATTATAGTATGCACCAAGAACAATAGATACATTTTAAGGGTTGAATTTTTTCGTGAGGCGTATTGTGTTTGCCACGATAAGTGTAAACTGTTTGTCTTAGAACGAGACATCATCAAATATAATTTTTTTCTATAAAATGTTTTGCCCATTCTAACGACTAGCTATCTCAGTGGCACTGACCAGATCTATCTGCTCATCATAGAATAGGCAAAATTATTTAGTATTCAAAAAATATTGTTAGTTTAATAACACAGATCAAACTGTCTGTACATTTTAATTTTTACATAACATTGAAACATAAACATTGATGTATTTCTTCTGTAACGGTACAGAATTGGGAGGCAGAGAATGTTAGTAAAATTGTCAATTCATACAAGGTACAACCTTTTGGGAACCCCTGCTTTCACAAAGCTGCACAATGTTATTGCAGACTGTTACGTCTAGACAGCCCGGCTAGACGTATTACGTAACCGCTGGCAAGCCAGTCTCTCTGTGAATTACAGAAACACACGAAGTTGCCACAACCCAGTTTGCATCAGGAGGTCATCACAGTAAGCAGTAGGGATGAGCATCGCCAGAAAACCATCGATGTTAACATCGTGAAGAGTACATCGATGTTAAAAAACCATCGGTATGAAAACATCGATGTTTTGATGCCAATGTTGGAATTCAAATAAAAATTATGCATTTTATATGTTTGTAATAGTACAAATAATTGGGGATGAGTAATAAATAAAAATAATTAAAGAGCAGAATAATATACCCCGATACTTTACTCGCTTACCTTATCAGAAGATTCTGAAAAACCAAAAGCCCTTGGGTCACCACCACATTTTGACAGGCGGAATGTGGAAACCTCAACACTGTACCCGAGAAAACAATTTAAATACATCTAACTTCCCCGTATCAGAATTCCCCGTTGACGAACTCGTTGAAAACAGGTTAGGTAAAGGCGAGGTGACGTTAAAATAATTTAACTCACATTCATAATTAACTAAATCTGGTCATTATTTATTATTATAATGATTATAAAGTGTTTTGAACAAACATACATAAAACCACCACCTTTAACAAAAACAGAAACCTCTTTACATCTATGTCAGGTTTGTTTACTCCTAGTCAAAGTTTAAATTAGTATTCCCAAAGAGAGATAGGCCTATAAATTCTCTTGTTTTCTTTTAAACAGTAAAAGCTTAATAAAATCACAGTGTAAAGTAACACTGTTAATACTTTTAGTTTCAATTTATTTATTATAACAAATTATACAGGTATATGTATAATAAGTATGTAATAACAGATATTCGTAGTTCGTACCTGTTATTTTTTTGGAACGGTTACGTTGGTACCTGTAACTTTCGAATACTAGTTTAGCCCACCTCTATAAAGAACAGAATATGAGATATAGTAATACAAATAGGGTACATGAAAAGAAGTGTAATTCATTTTAAAAATACCTGTAACGTTGCAATATATCTTTTGGGTGGCATAATTAACGGGTAGAGAATTATGAACGATGCCGGTGATATTAAAAATACAAATGTAAACTATTTAAATTATGTTTTAGTGGATGGTTAGTGAGGATCGGTCAATAATACAAATTTTAGCTATTTTGCATTGACGTTTCGACAATATTTATTGTCATCTTCAGGACAATTGTTGCTGACGCCAAACGCACAACTGTGACACGTCAGCTGCGTCAACTGTGACACAACTGCTGACACAAACAATTGGCGTCAGCAACAATTGTCCTGAAGATGACAATAAATATTGTCGAAAAGTCAACGCAAAATAGCTAAAATTTGTATTATTGATCGATCCTCACTAACCATTTACTAAAGGTCACTAAAAATTTAAGGATTTATTTAAATTATGTTCTAACACTATCACAATTAAAAGAGAAAAACGCTATACCCAGTATGAAAAATAACTAAAAAATCTAAAACTAAATCTGAATGACAACCAAATACTACTAACGTAAAGGGTAAACCGTTATTTCGTACGTGTGTCATGTATGTAAGCTAAAGTTAACTTTGAAACTGTTGAAAACTATGTAACGGTCTCGTATAAATAGTTTTAGTTTTACCATATTATTACATCACTACGCTACTACGTAGCTCATATACATGGTACTTATCGTTTACCTAGTTTAGGGAGCAAACTACGTAGCAATTAATATCTAAAATAAAAATTTGTTGATTTAAAATAAACTAAATTTAACAATCAACTTAAAGAAAGTCTTCATTACAAATAAAAAAATTGTTCAAAGGAAAACATCGAAACGAAACCATCGATAGTATGAAAACATCGCAACTGAACCATCGATGGTAAAAACATCGAACATCGAACGTAAACCATTGATGTTTTTGGAACATCGGCCATTGACGCTCATCCCTAGTAAGCAGTCATTGTTGAACCAGCCAAGTAGACAGCAGGGCCGCGCGGGGTAGTTCAGGAGTGCGCGGTTCTAAACTATTAATCTGTACAAACAATATACCGCGATCAACTAATCAAAAAACAATCAGTGCTCGCGAGCAAGTTACGTTGGCCGACAAAATGTTATAAAAGAAAATGTAACCAACAATAGTATTAAACAACCAAATACTGTTTGTACCGCTACAGAATACGGAATGTGAAAAACTTATTAACGAGTGAAACACCGGAATGTGGAGTGCTCGGGGAAACGGTGATTAACACGTGGGGTTGGTGAAATCAACTAGAACTTCTTCGGATTTGGTTGAGTACCAAGAATAACCTATCAGTTAAATATATTAACCATCTGAAACAAATAATTTAATATTGCAAAATAAAGATCTAAAGAGCTCTATAAATGGGGTAAAAAATGGAATTATAAAAATACTGGTTCATTAAGCTTGTGAATTATTTTGTTATAGTTAAGTAAGATTTGTTCATTGATTAATTTTGTGTTTTTTATGTGTTGTTAATTCGAAGGATGTTTTAATTTACCAAAAAAGAAAAATAAGAAATCTGATTGTCATCCAAGTGAGTAAAAATAAGCATTTTGCGTAATTAATAAGAAGTAAGTTGTTTTAGACACCATAAACTGTGTTACTATCATTTCGCAACTCAACCCAAATAATCCTTCTGCAACTGTTTTCGTCTGTACAACCCTGGATTAAAACCCGAAGGTAAGGAAAAGAATAACGAAGTTTACAGATTCAATAAGATTTTATTAACTATAAATTAGTAGTGTTTCAGTGGCCCCGAACAAGGGGCTCGATTGTATTATTTGCAGTAAAATTAGTAGTGTTGAGTCATTCCATATCAAATCAACAGTGATTTTCCTTAACATCTCAGATTTTTATGAAATTTGGTATACAGGTATTATTCATATAGGATAAGAAAAATACCAAATATGTTAGAAATATATCAACCGGTTTTCGAATTACAGCTACCTAAAGTTCCCAAAAACCGCTAAAAATGGTGAGTCCGGATAATTTTCAAATTGCAATTGTGGCTCTCCTAATTAACCTAAAGAGCTGTGAAAGGTGTCATTTTAAAGCTTTATTGAAGGACCTTTCATATGACATGCAACACTATACAGGTTAAGAGGAAAATGTTTTTTCAAATTCAAAATCAAAATTTTCAATTTTTCAAAATGCGTACCTTTGAAAATTTTCAAAAAAATATATGTTGTTCTTTGTAATATTGATAACTGATCCTGAAAGTTTCATGATGGGATTCCAATGGGTTCCCTAAATTTTTACTTTTTTTCTAAACACTGTTTCAAGTAAAATGCTCAAAAACTGTGTTTTTATTTCATATTTATGTTTTATGTAGGCTATGTCAAAAGTATTTTAAAAATCAAGAATAGTAATTGTAGAATTGTGTAAGAAACAATAGTAAAATTAGTTTTATGTAAATTAGTTAATAAAATGTTTAACACATTCGGTGCCAGGCCTGAGTCTAGCTCGGGCTTGGTGTTTTAGTCAGCTGTGCCGCGCCCGAGTCTGGCTCGGGCTGTCATATGTGATCTTGTGCAAAATCCACTGGTGGTTATATACGGGCAAAAAGCATTTTGAACAATTCTTTTGAATGTTAACTGTAATGGCGTGCACTCTATCGGCTAATAGAAGAAGTTTTTATTTCGATACAATCGATATAGACAATCTGTGTCATTCTGCGTTGTTTTGTGTTTGTAGTTATAGGTTATATATTTTGGCGTACGGTTTGTTCATTATATTTTTATAATATTACTAAAAATGAGTGATAGGTATCTCAATAACGATGAAATAATAGAGATAGTCAACGAAATGTACGACGACTCTGGTTCAGAAGGTGAAATAGAATATTTTGGAGACGATTCGGATGAAGATCCGGACTTTGTACCCAGTAGCAGTGGTTAGTATCGTTTGTTTCTTCATATACAGTAATGAATATTATGATTATTAGTATGGATTATTATCATTATAATTACATAAATAGCTTATGTATTTACCACATTATAAGGTGGTGCAATTTACTCCCAAAAAATAATAGAATTGTATAAAACAATCTTATTACAACGTGAACAATACACACATATTTTCTATTTGCGTTATCTGACAACGTGAAAAATGTACAAAATAATTGTAACTGTACTGTATTTTTATTTCTGCTGATAAATGTGCGTTTAGAATAATGAAATTATTTATTTTCCACTTACTATTTGTATGATAAAAAAAAAACAGAGATTACTATTTTTGGTTGACCTCACCCTTTTGTTTACTGTGTATTTTTTGAACAATAACACTACCCATTACAGGCCTGTCATTTTCTTTATTTTTGTTTCTCTGTTAGCACAAATTACTCTGTAAACATTTTCCCCTTCTCCTTCATGCTATTCAGTAGTACAAAGTATTTGTGTATAGCAGTGGTGGTGCCCTGACTGTGAAGTTGGACTATGTTTACCTGACTGCTTCAAAGTGTATCACACAGTGGCAAAATATTATTAGAATAATAAACATTGATGCATTTTTCTCCCTTTTTTGATAGTAAATTATATGTAAATTAATTATTTTGGTACACCTCGACAAAAGTGCTTTATATTTATAAAACATTTTCATAATTGTAATAAAACATATGTTAGACTTTTTTCAACAATGAAAAACATGGTTTTGTTATAGTGACAGTAATTAATTATTTCTTATAGCTATATGTACATGTTTCATACAGTTTTAAAGCAAACTCAGTTTGTTATTATGATGTTTAGACCATTAACATTGACCAAAGATTAATTTAATTATTAATAGTCTTCTAATAGGCCGGCACTAAAAGTGTTATAAAATAGGTAGATAATGGGAAAAATAAAAGTACACAGAGAAATTTTTGAGAGTAAAAGTTACTGAGAGTAACAAATTTATTGTTCAGTTGACCAGTGGTGGTGATTTACAACGAAAAATTTATTTTTCCCTTCCCCCTCGCCTTTCTTCTTTCATGTTATGTCATGTCCGTGTCCGGCTATCACACTCTGTTTAGCTCTGCAGCTCAGTGTCTCTTAAGATTCAGGATTGTGGACATGCTTGTATTGGTTTATTGCACAGTGTTATTTTATTTAAACTTTAATAGTTTCAAATATTTTTTTTTATTTTTTTTGTTAATAGTGCTAAGTGAAAAGTGAAGTTGAGGATAATATAAAGTACCGGTAATATAATTTTTGTGTGTGTTTCAAATAAGATTCCGTAAGTTTTCACTTTTAAGAATTTCTAAAAACTTAACCCTAACACTGGCTTCTTATTTAACGTAAAACTGTACTATTATTACCAGTTTAATTTCTTTTTTAATTGACATTTTAAAATTTTACCTTTCACAGTTTTTAAAATACCCGGGTAGAAAACGATCGTTGCGAGCCGAACTTTAAATCGAATGTAGTTGATGAAAGACAATCGTTCCGAGTATTATATTATTATAAAAAATTATATAATGGAGAATAAACATTTCCAAGTGTTAAAATGTGTTAATCCGTTAAAGAAACAAAACCACCTTGTAAGAGATAAGAGAAAACTAAGAAATGTGACCGAGTAGATGCGCCATTTTTCCCCTGATATACCAGAGGCGTCTAAGATTTGTGACACCTGTCGAAAGGAAATTACTTTAGTGAGAACACAAGAAGATAAGAGAGAACCTGATTCAGATTCAGATAAAAATGATCCAACATTTTCTGACCCAGCTACATCCTCACAGATTGTAAATAGTCTAAATTCATCCCTAAAAGAACTAGGAGAGTCACCCATAGCTGTGAAAAAAATTCAGTCCAAACAGTATTCAAGTAAAAAAATTAGAAAAATACAATCTTCTTTAAAGCGAACCTTATTTCCACACTCTCAAGAATCGTCTGATGATGAACATGTCCAACTTGAAGAATCTGTTTTAAGTAACCTTAAAGCCAATTTTTCCATTACAAGTAGGAAAAAGAAAATAATGATTTTAACTTGTTTGCCCGAGGCTTGGAGTGTACGCAAAATAATGAGAGAATTTGATGCCACTAACTACATGGTACGTCAGGCTAAAAGACTTTTAAAAGAAAAAGGAATACTGGAAAATCCAGATCAGAAACCTGGAAAAAACTTACCACAAGAAGTCACTCAAACAGTGCGTGTGTTCTACGAAAGTGATGAAATAAGTAGAGTAATGGCAGGCAAAAAAGACTATTTCAGTGAAAGATGAAAATGGAGAGAAAACTGCAGTTCAGAAGAGATTAATTTTAAGTAACTTACAGGAAGCATATATTATTTTTAAAGAAAAGTATCCTCAGATGAAAGTTGGATTCTCTAAATTTGCAGAGTTGAGGCCAAAACACTGTCTCTTGGTTGGAAAAAGTGGCACACACTCAGTTTGTGTTTGTACCACCCATCAAAATATCAAATTAATGATTGAAAATTCTCAATTAGGAAAATTAACTAATGGAGAATTTGCAACCTATAAAAATTTTATTGCAAAGGTTTTATGCAACCCTCCATCTATTGATTGCATTATGGGAGATTGCACTTCTTGCCCAGGAACCGATGAACTAAAAAATACTTTAGAAATGTTTTAGAGGAAAACATGATTGAAAACGTAACCTTTCGTCAATGGGTTACTGTAGATAGATGTAATCTTGAAACTGTACAGAAAAGTTCATCTGAGTTTGTTGAGGTGTTATGTGAAAAAATTGTTTTGTTAATTCGCCATGACTTCATAGCAAAACAGCAAAGTTCGTTTATGAATGAAGTAAAAGAAACACTGAAAGAAAATGAATATGCTGTCACATTGGATTTTTCAGAAAACTACACTTTCGTGGTTCAAGATGAGGCCCAAAGTTACCATTGGTCAAGTGATTCTGTAACAATTCACCCCTTTGTAATTTATTACAGAGATGAAGATAAAGTAAAACACATCAGTTATGTAATCATTTCTGAATGTTTAGAACATAATACAACAGCAGTATATTGTTTTCAAAATAAACTTGTGCAGTTTTTAAAAAGTTATTTTCAGTGTGCTGTTAAGAAAATTTATTACTTTTCCGATGGAAGTGCTGCCCAATACAAGAACAAAAAGAATTTTTCTAACCTATGTTTCCACAAACGTGATTTTGGAATAGACGCAGAGTGGCACTTTTCAGCAACTGCCCATGGAAAGGGACCATGCGATGGTGTTGGTGGCAGGGTTAAAAGACTGGCAGCAAGGGCAAGTTTACAAAGACCTTACGAAAACCAAATTCTCACACCACAGCAGCTTTTTGAGTGGTCAGTGCAAAATATCAAAACTGTTAACTTTGAATTTGTTAAACAAGAAGAGTATGTAGAGACTGAAAAACTCTTGAATGATCGGTTTGGAAGAGCGGTGACCATTAAAGGAACACAACAATTCCATGCCTACTTGCCAGTTAACAAAATCCATCACAAATTAAAGTAAAAGTATTTTCCTATGACACAAATTACAGCATTATGCGCACCACAAGATTAGAAAATAAATTGCCAATGATGGAAGTTAATGGCTATGTAACTGTGACGTATGACAGAAAATGGTGGTTGGCATATGTTCTAGACAAAAATGAAAGTGAAGATGAAATAAAAGTAACATTTCTGCATCCTGCTGGTCCTTCCCCCTCTTATTCTTACCCTCAGAGAGCTGACAATCTTTGTGTATCACTGAATGACATTTTGTTCAAAGTTAACTCAATCACACCCGCTGGAAGAGTATACAGACTTTCAGAAAAAGACACTCAGAAATCAAGTGACGCTTTGCGCTAAATAAATAATGTACTTTCAACCTCTATTTAAATGGAAATAAAATACATGCACCACACATACTGGGTGAGTATTTCATTTAAACTTCTTTAGTAGTAAAATTTATAAAATACTTAGGTACTATTTTAATAGTTTGAAGTATTTCTAGAAAATTCCTTCAAAAGAATCATTAAATTTAAATGATAAGTACTTGTACCACACACGACTAGATGCACTAGTAAAGGACAGTTAAATAAAAAAATAAGTTTAAAAATTTTTAATATCTTGTCTACAAATTGAATATCAGATTCTGTGTAATTACGACTACTAAAGTTGCCATTGTAAATGAATGCAAGGGTGTAGTCCTATTTTGGAAAAAACATCTGGCTGAAAAAAAACTTTTTGAATGTAAACCCATACGAATCCCATCATGAAACTTTCAGGATCAGTTATCAATATTACAAAGAACAACATATATTTTTTTTTAAATTTTCAAAGGTACGCATTTTGAAAAATTCAAAATTTTGATTTTGAGTTTGAAAAAAATTTTCCTCTTAACCTGTATAGTGTTGCATGTCATATGAAAGGTCCTTCAATAAAGCTTTAAAATGACACCTTTCCCAGCTCTTTAGGTTAATTAGGAGAACCACAATTGCAATTTGAAAATTATCCAGACGCACCATTTTTAGCGGTTTTTGGGAACTTTAGGTAGCTGTAATTCGAAAACCAGTTGATATATTTCAAACATATTTGGTATTTTTCTTATCCTATATGAATAATAACTGTGTACCAAATTTCATAAAAATCTGACATGGAAAGGTATAAAACTAATTAAAACTGTGTTGATTTGACACGGAATGACTCTGTTTCAGTGGCCCCCGAACTGTGACGGTGTATACGGTGAGTATAATTATACAAACCAGACCAAATTAAGTTGCAGAAAAGGGTTATTTGGGAGTGAGGGCGTTTTTGTAAATTACATAAACGTGTAATGAAAGGTTACGAAGAGTAAATTTTAGGAGGTTTATAATTGTGTAGGCAGTTTATTGTTTAAGAATTATCCACTTAAATTAGTTATATTGATAAAGATGGAAGACATTAACGAAATGAAAATGACCAACTCGACAGTTACGAGTGAGTGAGGAGACTATGTAAACTCTATAACAGTCCGAGAAAATGTTTTAACTGAGTCAGCAATTACGAATGATTCGGGGCTGGAGACGACTCCAACCATAGTTAGTGAAAATAATTTGACAGATTCAATTATAATTAGTAATGCGGGAGCGAAATCAACTCCCATAATAACAAAAATAAAAGAAAAAGAATGGTCAATGAACAATATAATGAATTTCATGAGTAGACGTTTTGATAGTAGTGATACCAAATTGGATGAATTAAATAAACGTTTTGATATGAATGATATTAAACTTAATGAACAAAACTAGAGATTTAAAGAACAACATAATGAATTAAGGGGGAAATTAATGTAGTAAATGACAAAGTGACCGAGTCACAAAAGAATATCGATGATATATTAAACGAAATGAATACTAAATTGATACAACAGTTAGATAAGCTGGGGAGGAATATTAAAAATAATGACGGTATAGACAATAAGGTAAGTGATGACTGTAAAACAAGTGATAATTATAATGGTGAGATAATAATGAATAATAATCAGGTGATGAATTACAAGGTAAGTGGCGGTGTTAAAATAAGTAATGAGGAAATATTATTGAATAAAAATAATGGCAATACAGTGAATAATATTAGTGATAATGAGAGTAGAAAGTTAGTTGAGGCTAGAGGATTGTTAGTTAGTGTTTATGGGTTAGAAAGGGAGTATAGAGATAGTTTAAATGAAGAGGGTGAACAGGGGGCAAATTTTTCTGGGGTTAAATGTGGAGCAAAGACTTCACAAGTGGGTCATGAGGATAAGAGATCCTCACTAGGACATTTGGGCGACAATGGGTCGGCAAATGGTGAAATAAGTTTTTTGGGTATATCTGGTAGGGCCAGATGGAGTTTAAATAATGTGGTATTGCCCTCTGTGTGGAGTGAGAATGTGAAATTGGGTTGGGAAAGGGATAATAACGAGAGAAATAGAGAGATGGAGATATAAGTTGACTAGAAGTTATAAAGGGTTAGCTGAGAAGTTAAATAATTAGAGAATTATTATAAATAATAGAGACTTACCTTGTATAGTAGCAAACTATGATTATATTGAGGGTGATAATAACGAACACTTACCTGTTGTGAGAATTTGCGCACTAGTAGCTGATGACTATAGTGATGAAAATATAAACGATTTAATTGCGACAGATAATACTGACGGAGACTTAACCAAAAATATTGATGTAGACACGGCTTATGATAGAATAATAATGGGGGATGACCCTGGGTATTATTATTATGGCAAAACGGATAAAAACGAGTTAAATGGTGTGGCAACAGCCAATCTTTACGTCTGTTCTCCGGTACCAGCGACACGGTGCGTGACACCTGAAGAACACGAGGCGAGCCAATCCGGGATCAGCACCCGCCGAGACATGACCAACGACGTGTTCGGAGCGAGCCAATCAGCGATCCCGGTTAGTGCATAAAACCCAGGCCGGCAGAAAATTTTGCACACACTTCATCGCCACGCCATCAGACGCACTTCACCCTCACCTCTCTTGGACAACATCAGCGCGGAGTCAGCCGGAAGGAACGGCTGAAGAATAGAACCGGCGTGCTTGCGTCTTCGCCCTCCAGTTCCGCGCCAGCGTTAGGACGACACTGGGCCGGCAACCGACTCTACACCCGATGCCGAAAGAAGAGGAGGACTGCAGTACGCCACGAACAGCGGGCGCAGCAGCTGAACATCTCATCGCGGCACTACCAACATCAGCGTTCTCGCCACCAGGTCCTTTTTAGGGCCACCAAAAACACTAGAGTGTACGATTGGCGCCATTTGTCTGCGGCAAGCCTTTTGTCCGGTCTCAATAGTTATTACACAAATGATAGCCATATGATTTATTTGTGTTAAAGGTATTGTGTTAAGGTTATGTTGATATTCTGGGAGTGCATCAGCTGATATGCAGTTAACATGTATATTGTTTGTTTTGTGTGACTAATGTTTACAGTTATGATGGAGGTGATGATAATAACATTTTATGTTGATGAATAATTGCCATAACTGAATTCTATTATGAAATAAAATAAATACAAGATGTGATTAAATGGAGTTAACTTTTTGTGAATAATATAATGAAGAACCTTAGTGTTTTGGTTATAATGTTGTCAAAATTTATGTGAGAGGATTTTATTAATGTAGAATCATTTTGAATCCAATGTAATTAAAGTAACTGAAACTGTTTTGAACAACTGAGGTAATTAAATGAAATTTGAGTAGGAATTAAATTAATTTCAAATGCGAATGTCAGTAATGAATTTAAAGTTATTTTGATTTGAATTTTGATTGGAAAATAAATGGTAACCGATTCAACCGTAATGACTAAAGTATTTATTTAAATGGAAAATCTAATAAATTTGAATAATTTATTTTGACTTGAAGTGAATAAGGTGGAAATGTTTTTTTGTAACTTGATGTAAAATCCAAGGTGAAAGATTAGATCAAAGTAAACATGGTAATGTTTATTATATTGTATCTTGCTTATGTAACTGCATCTGAATGTAGAAAAGCTGTCTTAGTATATTAGCAAATTAAATAAACAACCAGTAGCCCTACTTTGAGAAAAGTCAACCAGTACTTTAAAAATAGTTAACCAGTGCAACTAAGAGGAGACAAATCAGTTGGGGATATGGAATAATGGAAGGCCATTTAGTGATATTTTGATTGAATGTTTCAGAGTCAAGTGATACTGTGGTGACGTGCCTGTCTGATTTTATGGTGTTGGGATCTCGAGCAGAGAAGTCCAGTAAGGTCGGATAGGCGCAGCCACAGCCACCAGACTAGGGGGGGTAAGAACCCATGATTTTAGTAAAGAGTTAAGGGGGGTTGCGGCGCTATATCTTCACTGATCCTCTTAGGTTTAGGCAATGAGAGTTTTTATGCTTCGGCATAAAACCTCTCATTGGGGGGGGGGGTATTGTAACGGTACAGAATTGGGAGGCAGAGAATGTTAGTAAAATTGTCAATTCATACAAGGTACAACCTTTTGGGAACCCCTGCTTTCACAAAGCTGCACAATTTTATTGCAGGCTGTTATGTCTAGACAGCCCGGCTAGACGTATTATGTAACCGCTGGCAAGCCAGTCTCTCTGTGAATTACAGAAACACACGAAATTGCCACAACCCAGTTTGCATCAGGAGGTCACAGTAAGCAGTCATTGTTGAACCAGCCAAGTAGACAGCAGGGCCGCGCGGTTCTAAACTATTAATCTGTACGAACAATATACTGCGGTCAACTAATCAAAAAACAATCAGTGCTCGTGAGCGAGTTACGTCGGCCGACAAAATGTTATAAAAGAAAATGTAACCAAAATAGTATTAAACAACCAAATACTGTTTGTACCGCTACAGAGTGTGGAGTGCTCGGGGAAATGGCGATTAACACGTGGGGTTGGTGAAATCAACTAGAACTTCTCCCGATTTGGTTACGTACCAAGAATAACTATCAGTTAAATATATTAAGCATCTTAAACAAATAATTTAATATTGCAAAATAAAGATCTAAAGAGCTCTATAAATGGGGTAAAAAATGGAATTATAAAAGTACTGGTTCATTAAGCTTGTGAATTATTTTGTTATAGTTAAGTAAGATTTGTTCATTGATTAATTTTATGTTTTTTATGTGTTGTTAATTCGAAGAATGTTTTAATTTACCAAAAAAGAAAAATAAGAAATTTGATTGTCATCCATGTGAGTAAAAATAAGCATTTTGCGTAATAAATAATAAGTAAGTTGTTTTAGACAGCATAAACTGTGTTACTATCATTTCGCAACTCAACCCAAATAATCCTTCTGCAACTGTTTTCATCTGTACAACCCTGGATTAAAACCTGAAGGTAAGGAAAAGAATAACGAAGTTTACAGATTCACTTAAAGATTTTTACCTTGTATAATCCACTAGGCGATCTCAGTTTTTTACATACAACATGTTTCGGGGACTAAATCCCCATCTTCAGGTACAGTAAAAAATGTATTATTCCTCTAATACGTAGGGGTCGTTGAAATGATTAAAATGTTTATACATAAAATACACGCACAAAAATCACTGAATAAATTAACATATAACATAAACACATGAACACGTTAAAAGCGACTCGGTGCACCAGTCGACCTCCGATCGTCAACTAGTCTGTATTCGTGCTTCATTGCTTATCATCAACGCGGTATCATATAATTTATTGGATTTAAATGATAGCCGATCGTTGAGTAACTGCTCTTTATTTACTTTGGATGCCTTGTATATTTCAAACTCTTCTAAAGCATTCAGGAAATGACCTTTATTACAAACGTGTATCGGCTCCATGTTCTCTTTGAATCCAGTGTAATTATGGTTTTCGTTTATGAGGTGGAGTGCGTAATTTGATGAGGTGGTTTGGGGTTTCTTTTTTGGTAGGTGTTCTTTAAACCTCTCGATAAATTTCCTCCCCGTTTGTCCGATATAGAACTTATCGCACTCACTGCACTGGATTCTATATACCCCTGAACATTCCTCCAAAGTTATTGGTTTTCGTGGCTGAAGTATATTTTTTAGATTATAGATATGTCTTGAATGAAATATTTATATATAATTTTTTAAATTCATTTCTTATTATGTTGGGGAGTATGTTCGTATATAATGCTGAGACATATTGTGTTGTATTTTTAACTTTATTATTGTCACCATTTATTTTCCGTAATTGTTTATGTATCATTGTATCTACAATTTCTGTGTTATATCCATTTTTCAAGGCTATGTGTTTTATTACGTTATATTCTTCCTTATAATCCTCCGTATTCATTGGTACGTTTATTAGTCTATGTGCTAGTGCATTAAATGCCGCCATTTTTTGTGTGTATGGATGATTCAATTTAGCATTTATAACTATGTCTGTTGTGGTAGGTTTTTGGTATATTTTAAAACCGAAATGGTTGTTTCTTTTTAACACCAATACATCGAGGAAGTTCAAGCCATTATTGGTTTCCATTTCCATAGTAAATTTTATTATACGAACATACTCCCCAACATAATAAAAAATGAATTTAAAAAATTATATATAAATGTTTCATTCAAGACCATAAATAATCTAAAAAATATACTTAAGCCACGAAAACCAATAACTTTGGAGGAATGTTCAGGGGTATATAGAATCCAGTGCAGTGAGTGCGATAAGTTCTATATCGGACAAACGGGGAGGAAATTTATCGAGAGGTTTAAAGAACACCTACCAAAAAAGAAACCCCAAACCACATCATCAAATTACGCACTCCACCTCATAAACGAAAACCATATTACACTGGATTCAAAGAGAACATGGAGCCGATACACGTTTGTAATAAAGGTCATTTCCTGAATGCTTTAGAAGAGTTTGAAATATACAAGGCATCCAAAGTAAATAAAGAGCAGTTACTCAATGATCAGCTGTTACTCAACGATCAGCTATCATTTAAATCCAATAAATTATATGATACCGCATTGATGATAAGCAATGAAGCACAAATACAGACTAGTTGACGATCGGAGGTCGACCGGTGCACCGAGTCGCTTTTAACGTGTTCATGTGTTTATGTTATATGTTAATTTATTCAGTGAGTTTTGTGCGTGTGTTATGTATAAACATTTTAATCATTTCAACGACCCCTATGTATTAGGGGAATAATAAATTTTTTACTGTACCTGAAGATGGGGATTTAGTCCCTGAAACATCTTGTATGTAAAAAACTGAGATCGCCTAGTGGATTATACAAGGTAAAAATCTTTAAGTTAATCATAATAGCGATCTGGAGACTGCAAAAAATGTATTTACAGATTCAATAAGATTTTTATTAACTACAAATTAGTAGTGTTTCAGTGACGTCCAAATTAGGGACTCGAGTTTATTAATTGAAATAAAAGAGTAGTGTTTCACTTCCGCCTGCAGTTTTTATAGCATTCTCAATGGTATTTTGTCTTGTTTCAGTCTCCGTGTCCGTGGTCAGCACACAAAGACTACAGGTCGTAGAGGAAGAACTGTTGGTGTATCAAAGAAGAAGTAATAATGTAATTAATATACTGTTTTGAAATAAAACTTGCCAAAAAATATATTCTTTGTGATTTTACTTAAAATTTGCAATTCCTTTTATTATGACCAAAAACCAATAAAAATGGGATATGTTTGATTTCAGAAGCGTATGATGTACGTTATGATTTTTTTTTTTTACCATTATTCAGTTACTACTGTTTCAGATTTAACTGTTATCTTCTTTTGAAGCTAGTAATAAATACTAAAAATTTGGGTAGGCACACAACCTTTTATGGTTAGTTATTTGTGTACAAAATTGTTAATGTAAAAAAATGCCACAACCACTTTATTTTAATATTTATAACTGAGGAATTGTTTGGGCTAGAGAGAGAATTATACCCAAAAAGTTTCCTTTTTATGGTTTGTATATGTGAATTTCATGAGTGTAGCACAAATAGTTCCAGTAATTTTTGTTTCATAAAACATGGAAAACGTAACTTGCAAGAAATCGCGATCAAAGTTGAGAATGAGATTTGGGCCAGAATACATGGATCTAATCAACCACAATGCATTTAATTTTTTTTTTTAATTATTTTAACTTTTTTCCTCTAAAATATATCCACTTAAAACTAGTCCACCAAAAATTATTACATTAAAACGAAAGTGCAATTTGTTAATTAAAAACAAAATTAAAACCCCGTAACAATCACCTGACACAGAGAACTATTTTTTTAGTCTTTTAATAAGTTTATCACTACTAAATATCAGCTGTTTTATAACAATTTGTTTATTTTAAACTAATTTTATGAAATGTAGCAAGTAAAAATAGCATCTTGAAATAATGTGAATAGAACGTAAATGTGACGTGCACGGCAAAATTTATTTTTTACACTGAAACAAATTTTAATTTGTTTACATATGCATTTTTCTATTCTTTAATACATGTAAAATCCAAAAATAAAAAATTTTGAATTTTTAAATAAAATGTTGTAATCTTTTTATACAGCAAGAATTAGAAAGTATATTGAAGAGGAACAGAGGTGTAGCTAGGGGGGCCCAAGGGGGCAGCCGCCCCGGCCGGCATAGCCAGGAGGGGGCAAAGTGAGTGAGCATAGGCTTGAAACAATTGTTTTCACTTTATAAACTTCAAACAACTTGTTTCTTTGATATGACCATTCCTTACATAAAAGAAGCATGACCAGCCAGCTTGTCTGTTGTCACAAACCTTGCGTGATAAACAATATTAGTCTATTTATTTTCAACCATCATAATTACGGTTCATTATGATAACAAATTACGCTGTAATAAATATTACTGTAAAAAGACATTGTGATACCAGATGGAATTCAAAAGCAGATGCCATGAAAGCAATATCCACTTAGCTGGATGAGTGATTGGTGTATTGGGGAAACAGGGATACGCCGACTGAAACAATTTATACAAGGGAAGATGCAGCATTAATAATTAATGCAATAGAAAACTTTAATTTTGTGACCTTGTTCTTTTTTCTGGACAGATGTTTAGATTTTTATTATGTTTGTTGTTTAACTGCTTGCCTTATTAACCCGAGTTATTTCGTGCAGTGTCCTATTACCGTTCTTCAATTATTAACCTGAAGAAAATAGAGCAAGATGTTGGAGTAGTTTGCTGGTAGGTAGCACCACCATCCAGGCTTATTCTGTAATTATAGAGTTTATCAAGAAAGTGTTAGTTGTGTCTTCATGTTTACCAGAAGTCAGTGTTTTCGTGAACTGAATAGCACGTGTCTGTTTATAGTGATTTGAAAACAACAAGACAAGTGTATATAACTTTTGTTTGTAACTGTTTCATTTTAACTGCATTCGTGTTTCAGTTAATTTCATTGAAAACATACGTTGTTCAAGTGCTTCCATACAGTCAAAAACACATACTTAACGTTTTTTATTTGATATACTAATAACGCACCACGGGTATATGCGGGGAGGGTACAAACCTGTCGAAGACTGAAGGACTACGAGAATACTAATAACCACTGCTTAGTTTTGTGAACATACACAATGAATTCAGACGAAGAAATATTACTGAATGACAGTAATGAAAGCGACTTCAGTGTGGAGTGTAGTGGTACTGAATCAAGTGAAAAGACGGTTTCTCCAGACATTCATCTTCAATTCATTCTGTTGATTTGTCTGGAATAAGAGACTAGTGTCACATCATTATTCCTGGAAATCTATGGAATCCACCACAACAAATTCCATGTACAGGATTACCGGCCACAAACTATATTTTTAATGAAGAAGGTGACATTTTGCAATATTTTAATCTTTTTGATTAAAGACTGATTACTGGTAGTTTGATTACTGAGCAGTGGTGGCTGGTGGTTGAAAAATTTGGGAGTTGCAGTTGGGTTGGATGGTATTAAATTGTTTTATTATCTGAACAGAAAATGTCCCAAGTCTCCTCCCCTCCAAACAATATGTAAGGAAAACAAAATATGCAATTTTACTGTCACCCACATTACCATGAATATTTATTGTATAAACTTTTTTAAATTTACGATTAAATCTTCTGTTACCTGATTTTACATTTTGATTAAATTTGAAAGATCTGGTGTAGCCTACCTATTCTCGTAATTTTAAGTTTTTTTTTTCTCAATATGACGTAAACTGAGCAGCGTTTTCATTAAGTTTACGACAGAATTCATTGCGTCCTACCAGTTGAATATAATAAATATCTTGCACTATGACACCTTAATCCTTTATATGTACTATTATTAACATTTAATGATGAATTGGACTGACACAATGAAATTCACAAAAAAATCGACAGACAGCAACTAACTCAAGTAGCATAATAACGTAAACTTACTAATTCCTACCTGGCGCACCAGTGTTATTTACCAACAGACTGGTGGCGCCGTAACGTACAAGCGGGGTTTGCAGTCCCTAATCACACCAAATGAGCCTATATCGTTGCAATAGGAGCAACCGAGTCTAGCCAGCCACAGCACTACTCCAGTCTATTTCCCCATATACAAAGCGCATCACAGTTGGTGCATACTTGCCAAGTACACTGCGGCAAGAAGAGCGTGTACAGTTTTTTGTATTGCTCTGCGCTTTTCAATCGCCAAATGATTAATTACAATTATTTAGCATGAAAACACTATTATTAGTTATTCTTTTATTTGCTGATAAACAAACTTAATCGAAATAAATAAATAAAATAAAACTGCCAGAAACTTACCTGCGATCTGTTTCGCTTACTTACCTTTTATAAAACACCAATCAGTAGAAGTTCAGGGTCGCCACGATGTTTTAGGCTTTACATCGAAACCTTTACACTCTTCCTTAATAAAACAAAAGGGATAATTTTGCAATCTGACTTCCCCCCAATTCAGAAGAGACCCGGGAACATTAGACGAATTTTTCAGCACAGAACACTAGGAAGTGGTAACGACGAAATAACTACACTAACTCATGGTTATATAAAACAAAACCTTTTAATTTCTTCTATTATTAATTATTCTTCTGAATAAAATTATTACTCATAATTTATGGATTATTCATCTTTAACTCAAATATTACTGGTTTTTGTAAATAGGAATAACACAAACCATTTATTTCATATCTTATATTTATTTCAATATTTAATTTTAATAATATTAAGGCAACCCAGCTTGCTATACTCTCGCATTCATTCTTTTAAAACCCCATTTATTTCGAGCTCTCTGTTATTAAAATGTTAATGAAATTGTTAAAATATTAAAATTGTTGTTTGTTACTTATCCTTCGTTGTGCAATACTGAATGTATGTCCAAAAGTTTTAATTTACCACATTTTAATTTTCTTCACTTCACTGCACTAACTCCATTCTGATATACCGTTCACTTGTTGGTAAAACAATTTACTTGGGACCCACGAGTCCTAGCGTGAGTCTGGCCGCCGCCGCGGCTGTATGTCGACTCCTCAAGCCACGCTAAGCGTCGGTAAAGTTCATTTCCGTCAGCTCACTCTCTGATTGGTTGATGCACTCACGTGGCCGGTTTAATGAGCCACGTGTTGTCCATTTCCGTCAATGAATTTGGTGTCGAGATTATTGCCGCGGCACACGAGTGCACACACCCCCGCATTCCAATGTCTATCTCTCTTGTACTAGGCACGGACTGGTAGGGATTTGAATACAGGGTGTTACGCAAAGCAGGTCTTAGTGGCCATAAAGGGTGCCCAAACAGATTGGCCCCAAATAATTATGAAATGAAATAAAAATATAGACCCTTCAAAATTGCCCCGTTACAATACCCCCCCCCAATGAGAGGTCTTCTGTTGAAACAGAAGAACTCTCATTGCTAAACCCCTAAGAGGATATGGTGCCAACAACCCCCCCCCCGTTTACTTCTAAACACATCATGGGTAAACTACCCCCCTAGCTCTGCGACTATGGCTGCACCGGAACAAGATTACTGTACTTCTCTGTTCGAGATCCCAACACCATAAAATCAGACAGATACTCACCATAGTACACCTAACATTCCACCCCAAAATCAAAACCCTGGCCTTATGCCATACCAGATCCTCAACCGATATGTCTCCCCTTTACATGCATACTGGGTTGCCTTTAGCAAGTACTGGGTGCGTACACATACTCCTTAATAAGTTCAATTTCAAAATTTCATATTGTTATTGATTTCATCATCTCCTTTCATTTACCATAAAATTCAAAATCCTTAAACTAAAATTACAGATTCTTCACTAGCCGCTGGCAATCATAAAAAAAAAACACAATAAATTGAATACATTACATCATAAATTCACTTATTACCTTTGCTTACACACATACTAAACAATATAATTCAATAAACACACTAGTAATACATATTGTTACAACACAAATAAGCCACCCCAATACCAGGGATGAAAAAGATGATACTAAATATAAAATAATACTTCATATAAAATAAAATGTTTAATATCAATAAAATATAAAGACAATGACATGACCTAACCCAAGTGATTGACCAAACAAACAGAAAAAAAAGAAGAATGGAAAAAACCGAAACCAAATAAGAATAAAGCCAATTGAAGGAAGTGAATGAATCCATACAACCAAATGACAAAACCAAACGAGAAGAGGAGAACCAAATTAAAATGAAGCCAATTGAGAATGAAGGAGGAGAAGAAGAAAAATGAAAATGAAACTAATCAAGTGTAAAGGAAATAAAGTGAAACCAAGGGATAAGAAACACCCCAAATATGTAAGGGAGAAATGGTACACTCAAGTATAATATTGGGAATAAAGCCAATGATTATCCAATATCAGAAATAAATATTATTATCAATTAAATAATTAATGTAACTGATTTAACAAAACCCAGTAAAGTAATATAATAAAAAGAAAAGTACACTAACCCAAGAATTAGAGTTAGATGTAATAAAACTATAGAAATATAACCTTAGTAATACGATGTATCATATTTGTAAAGAAAGAAATGGTGAGAAAGTAAAGTGATAAAGAGAAGTAATTATAGGGATTACCCACTAAGAAACACTTAATGTAAACATTGAAGGAGTGCAATAGTGAAAGTGTAAAACCCCAAAATAGTTAGAAACTATATTTATGCTAATAAGACGCTTAATAAACAATAATTGATTAATGGTGAAACAAATAATAATTAAGAATAAGGTTTTAATGATAGAATTAGATGTAAGCACTTCATAATGTGGGATAAACACTGAAAAGTGATGAGAAACACTATGTGATTAAAAGTGAACCAAATTAATAATTAAAAATATATGGTTTATGATAATATTAAATGTAAACAATTAGTAATATGAAATGAACACTGGAAAGTGATGATGACATTGTTAATTAAGAAAGGATTTTTAGAAAATTAAGTTTAATTGTAAACAGTTGTAATTAAAAGGGAGAATCCCATGAAAAGATAAACAGCTAGTGTTAACATGGATTGCAGGTAAAGATTAATTAGGGAATAAGAAGTTAATAATGTAATCAATAAACACCCCAGATTATAAGGGAAAATCAATTAAGTAAATTCAAAAGGTGTGATATTGCTTAACACCCAAAAAATAGTAATTAATGAAATGAGTTGTAAACTAACTTTACTTAATAATTGTGTAATTATATTTGTGAATAGGATATGACTGAAAAAATCGTACAGAGCATACGCCTAGATGTTATGTTTTTAATTGATGAAGAAAAGTGGTAGTGGGAATGGTAGCCATATTGTTAACAAAGGCAAAATAGATAATTAAGAAGTTAAGACAATACAAATCTAATTACACTAGAAAATCAGTTAATGTAGAAAATAACAGAACGATACAAATGGGATAATAACAAAACAAAACATTAGAATAAAATGAGACATCGTTTGTATAAATTCAGTAAAAATGATCAATGGCTACTAGTGCCTCTGAAATGCCTAACTGTCAAACTAAATAATTACAAATTGTATAAAATCCACAAGGAAATTAACAAATCTAAGGCAGGTAACTAGCCAAGAATAATTTCATAATTAACATATTAACATAATCAACAAATGTTAACATAATTATACAAAAGTTAATATCTAATAGAACACAACCTTATGAGGTATTAATTTAATCTTTGAAAGGAAAGACAAACAGTAGTGATAATATTTAATACTCAGGAAGGAAGACAAGAATAAAAGCAATCAGAAAATATACAGTAATTTAGAATAAAAATTCAAATATAATAACAATGGTAATAAACCATGCCTTAGCCAATCAAAGGTAACAGGTAACCATAGAAACGAGCCGTTGGTTACTAATTTTCCGTTAATTCTCTTGACTCGTGTAGTGACGCTTATATAGCAGGGACACAAAATTTTGTATGACATAAATTCTATTTTAAAATGTTAAAAAAATAGTCAAAAACATATACAAGTGAGAAGGAGATGAGTAGTAATAACATTTAACTAATGTCCAGGAACAATTTAAATGAAAATTAAAAGAAGAAATTCCCAAGACTAATCTGAAAAGGACGCCAGCAGCCTAAATCACTCAAAATTGATGAATTTTCCAATTCAAATGAACAACGATCTATCACAAACCTTCTGAACTGATAAGTATCATTTAAATACCCAAATTCCAGGAATAAAAGCACTTTAAATATTTCTCAAATCTATACGAACTATCACTATGAACTGAAAATAATTTCCTTCAAGGATTAAATAAAATAAACTTACATAGAAAAACTTGTTAACTAAAAAATTTAACTTGCATTAGATTGCGAACTTTTGAAACACATTACTACACTGCAGAACAAATTGTAGCCACACTTTATATTATTTAAGTACGAATAATGTAAGGTAGTGTACTTTTTCATTGTAATCATACTGAATATTTTCCTTGTAATCAAAAGGACTCCAGATTTTGAACGAGTATAATTGTAAACTATAAACAGTAGCCGTTACTGCATCGAATAGCTCATTTCAATATCGTTTTCGTCAAACTGAGAGAAAGCATTTCATGATTAATGTCGGAGCAAATTTATTAAATACCAAATAATATTATTGTCAAACTGCATAATTACCAAACAACCATTAAAGAAACAGTACAGAGTGTAACCATTGTTTTATTTCATAGGAAATTCTATTATATATGTGTGTGTTAGCGAACTTACAGAATAGACGACTAGCGCTTTCGCTACCTGTTCGATACAGCAAGCTGTACAAAGGCGGGAACCGATTCGAATGCCCCGGCCGTCATCGCTGAAAACACCTTTATAACACATCTCATAAATTTAATTGTTTTCAACAAACAATTTGGCGCCACCCGGGATTCACAAACCCCTATGGAATTACAGGTAAGGTTTCCACTCGGTTGTACTGATAATTGTGACATCGTTACGGACTTCATTAGCGGCAACCATTGATGTAACGACAAGGTGTGAGACGAACACACAAACGTTGTACTTTTTATACAATTACGATGTAAGTAGTGGTTACAGATTGGCTTCCATCGCGGGGCTTAAATAAAGAAAGACGGACGTTTAATTACTTCGTTACAATATAAACAACAATATACTCGGAACCTCCAAACATCCTCTATATGGCAGGCATAAAAAATTTTTTTTTTTCAAAAATTTTAATTTCCCAAAATATTTCTTTTATCAATATCAAGAAAATAAAATTATTTCATTTAACTAAGTAACAAACTTTCATGAATCAATTACTGGAAACCTGTCCTGTCTCTAACATCAGTCATCAGCTGATCTCTCTGGGTCAAGTGAATGACCTTGACATATATACACTACACAAGCTACTCTATAAAATACATGAAACATGTTTGTAAATTTTTACCTTAAAACATAATACCACATAATAAACATAGAACACTCAAAAATAACATTATCACTACCTCGCAATAAACAATAAAATTCATATTTAAATTGACCAAAATTTACACATTTTGCAGCTTCAATTTGTTTTCAAATTCTACTCGATCTTGTACTGGTTTCATTTATTATTACATTTTAACTATGATTCTCTCTTTAAAATTTTCATTCTCAATTAGTTTGGGTGACTCTATTATTCATAATAATTCGATTTCCAACTTGGGTGTTTACATATAACCTCACCCCCCTTCTGACTCTAATACTCACTTAACAGCTTTTATCTAGTATGACACCCATCTCTCAAAACATTTATCTCCACTAACTTATTACTCTAACTCCCATTTACTCATTCTACCCTTATAACAAAATACCCTCTACCCTGTTTGTACTTGGGATGTGTTCCCTCCCTATACTCATTCCCTCATTGGTTCCTGGTCTCCCCCTAGGTAACCCCTCCGGCGCACATACGGTTCACCTTCCGCCACAACGCTTTTCGTTGAGGACTCCTTATCATACCACCCCCTTACAAAATTCCCCATCATCTAATTACTCTCCCTTTACCTCACTTTCATATTCTACATATACCCACTATCCCTACTGTGTCGCTATCAATACTCAATTTCTGTCTTACTTTTATTCCCAAGAATCTTATTCTCTCTAACACCCATTTGAAACTACCTTTGATTGACTCACCTGCCCTACTTAAACAATTACTATCACCCAAATTCTATCTTTTACAACCCATTGAAAATTCATAACTATCTCAAATTGCTTTCATCCTTTAAATTAAAATCTTTTAACCATATGGGAAATCTATTCTTCAAACATTAATTATATTCAAACATTTAATTACCTTGATAAAATTCTGCAAATTACTTATAAGTGACATACTACATATATAACCCCAGCAGTCAGCTGATGTCTCACTGTCATGTGAATGACCTTCCTCTCAACATTTCAAAAATTATATCATTTGACTTAAAATCTCTTAGACACATTGAACCTTTTAAACACATTGAAATATTATATTCAAACATTAATCATATTGCTTTACTTAAATTGCATTACAAAATTCATACTTACAGTACATCACTCGTATACTGTCATAGACACAAAATATAAACACCAAATAATGTACATAACTCTATGTATCTTCTGAAACATTTTAACAACCATGTTACTCCACAAACTAAACACATTTTACATTTATTTATTTATTATCAAGTTTAAATCTCATAAAATCATTTAAATTGATTAGAAAAATCTCTATACAAGATTTTAAATTACCGGTAATCAATTACTATTTAAACATCTCAAATTATTTAATTCCATCAATCATTAAAAACACCAATTAGTTTAATTACCTTACTCCAAAACAATTACAATTCATTTATTGTCACCTTCATAATTATTCTCATTATTTATTTAGTCTGCCAAAATATTATTACAGTATTATTACATCAATTTCTACTACATACATATTGTTTACATAAAATACATTTTACAACATAGACACAATTAATTTCACTATAAATTTATTTACAATTCTTCGTCATATCATTTCTGTTTACCACACCTCATTTCCCAAGTTAGCTAGGTCATTACCATAAACTAAAATATTTAAAATGTCCATTCGCTGAGTTTTTATCTAACCCCCGTCATCATGTATTAGTCTTATATTTTTATAACACAAGTCGTTCTTGTCCACATACATTACTTTCTTATTATTAATGTAATAACCCATTAAATCTATGTCATTCATTATACCATTATAATTTATAGGATTGTCCGTTTTTATTATTTCATAAACCTTGTCAACATTAGTTAATTTTTTCCAGTCTCCCTTAATATTATTTGTTATTCCCATGTCATTTGTATCATCATATTCCTTTACTATATCAATCACAACATCAGGTAAGTTTTTATCATTTACAACAGTATTATCAAAATAATCATCAATCTTCAGTTCACAAGGTAAGCATTTCATATTGTTTATCTCCTTCAATTCTAACCTCTCTTTCAACTCATTATAACTACTTCTCAACATAAATAACTCTATTATTCTCTCTTTCTCACAGTACCTCTCACAACCCCCCTGAACTATCTCATTTCATGCAAAGGGCAACATAAAATCACTCAAATACTTCCTGGCTTTACCAGATACATCACTACAACAACTTAAGGGACCCTTTGGAGACACCATGTCTCCCAGATAACTTTTGGAGGAACCTTCGTCCTCAGAAAACATGTGGAGTCTTTACTCCACTTATATCACAGGGAAAATCTCACCTAACCTTGCTTCATACTCTCTCTCTAACTGATAAACATTTGTTTCTACCCATTACTCTCTCACTCTCACTAACTATTTCTACCTTATCACTATCTATCTTCATTATATCACCTTTAAATAGCTCGTTTTCCACTATTTTATCACTGTTACTTATTAATTCCTCTTTATAACTATCACTTACCTTGTTAATCTCCCCATTATTTATATTCTCATCGGCGTATAACTTACCACCATAATTACCGTTTTCTGTCACCCCTACACTCTCATCTGTATTGACACCATTGTCGTCTGTTATTTTGTTATTTCCATTTATACTATTTTTTACCTCATTCTCTGTTACTTGATCGTCTTTTTCATTTAATTGGTCTGTCTCTTTACCATTGATACTCACAATTATCATTATTCAATATTTTATTATCTAACGCTACCACTTTCACTAACCCCTTCACTAACCTCGTTACTTTGTTTACTAGTATCATCACTATTTTTGTTCAAGAAAGCGTATAATCCCGTTTTTTGTTCTTTCATTTGTCTCAGCTCATTATTGAATTTACTCCAATCATCCTCAGTCATTCCTTTCAAAACCCTTTCAAACTCTTGCATGAATTCCGTAGTATTCCATGCCTCCCCTAATCCACTCACTTTATTTTCTTGTGCCTCGGCCATGTTCAAAAAAATTTGTGAAGTTAATAACACTTTTAAATATATATAATACAAATTTTTTACTTCCACCTACCTGTAAAGATTCTTTCTGGGTCCAAGATCCGGTCGCACGTACGTCGGATGCAAACGTGTTTTATAGGTTATTGAAATAAGTAACTCGACTCATTTTTGAATGAAGAGAATTGATATCTTTAATGGTTAAATATTGCAAAGTTAAATGTTAGTTTTCCAATAAATTTTCTCACATGGTTTTAAAATTTTCGTAACTCTGGTTCATACATCTTACAATGGTATTGTGATCTTATGATTCTGCTGATTTTATGTATACGATATATTGTATGTTACACTTATGGTTATGTTTACAAAATTCGGGCGCCATCTTCGTTACATATGTTATAGGCCAGGAATTCGTTACGCGAAGTTATGATGAACGGAAGTTGCTTGAAATAATAGAACATCTGTATATAATTGTTACCAATGAAATACCCTTTTTATTTACTCTTTACTTTTTACTCTACATCTTACACAATAAGTATGTTAAACAAACTCTAATCCCTCCAAAAGCATAATACAAGTAAAATTGTTATTATCTGATATTATATACTTACTTGACTATATTCTGACATATGTTTATTAATTGTAATATAGTAATATATGTAGTGGTGCCCAACCCAGCACTTAGAAATTCCACAACACACACGCAATCTCTCTCTCTTTCACTCTCATGGTACAAATTTTATTAATTTTGGAGCTCCTTTTATGTCATTGAAGTTTTAAATATTTGAATTTATGATTTATAAAATAAAATTTTTTACTTGGAAACAAAATAAGGATTTAAGGTACAGAAGGAACGTTCTCACCCATTTCATGTAGGCCTCCTCGCACTTCTAGTATCATCCCGATCAGCACAATCGGTAAAATTTTACGGCGTTTGATGGTGCACCGTCGTGTCGACCTACGTAACCCACCGTCGTGGGACCGATTCTATACGCCGATCTTCAGGGACGATTCATCGGCCGATGACGCCTACACAAAGCCGAACTGTTTAACGTTCCTTAGCACATTTTGACGATATTTATACTGTTTATTAACCACCTACGGTGGTCTAAAAAATTAAAATTCACTAGTGAGTGAACGGTTTGCCGGCCGGCGTTGATCACTGCTGCAGATGAAATGACCAAGAGTCTTTGTTAGATTTTGCTGAGGTGGGGTGAACCTACGTCACACTTCCATTGTTAAGCTGTTGACAGCCTCGTGTTGTCGATGTAAACACATTCTCAGCCTCTGACGTAATTAAGGTTCGGCACTCTTATCGCCACAAACTGCATACTGTTTTTTGTGATGTTTCACAGTTTTGCTAAGAATTGGTTCAAATCCTGACAAATATTATTATACACTCCACTCACTGTATATTCGTATCGGGTGTTTAAGGTTGGGTTTAGTATGACCAAAATAGAAAAATACAATAGTTATGTTCTATTTACCATATTTAAAGTAATCACAAAACGTACCATGATTGTACCATCACAAAACCCCCTCAATGAAAGATTGTTTGTCGAAGCACAAAAACTTTCATTGACCCTTTCATACTTCCTAAAGGGATCAGCCAGGACAAGTCGCCACAACCCCCTTACAATTTTATATAAAAGAAAATAACTCACCCTCGGTCTGATGATGATGACCGTACCTACATGACCTTACTGGACTTCTCCTGCGAGATCCCAACACCATAAGGCCACTTAGGCTCTTAACGCCCCTGCGCTGACGCGTTGGCCAGCTCAGGACCGCTGTCATATCACCAAACACTGAAACAATACATAATAAATATTAAAATAGTGGCTTAGTAAATCACTCCATCCTCAACTGATCTGGTTCCCCTTAGCTAAGTGCTGGTTTGTGCCAATAAGCACTGGGTTGGCTTAATATATTTATAAAAGAATTAGAAATATATATTTCTCAAGAATTAGAAAGAATTTCCCTTCTTCATATTACAAACCCTGAATTAATGAATGGTTTCGATTACTATCGATAAGATTTATCTTCTTGCTTTTACAATTACTGTAATTGTAACATAAACACATTGATATAATAAAATTTTAAATCTAATTGAAAATAGGAAAATTGCACATTATATATCTCCCAAACTGGAGAAAAACAAATTATAAAAGAATCGATAAATTGGTATATTTATTTATTTATAACTCTTATTGAATGATAAAACTAAAATATTTATTATTATTATTATTATTATTAACAGGTAATAATCTGGATTATTGTTATTATTAACAGCGCCAGTTATTTTTATTTTATTTTTTTTCTTCCTACACATTATTTCCATGTTATAACATCATGTTAAAAATTTTTACAACATAAATACATAATACATTTATACATAATATATTGATACATTAATACCTTAAATAAATTAATACCTTGATTCATTTTAATCTTGTTTTGCATATTCTAAGTTGCATTTTAAGTTAAAATTTACAATTTCAATATTAATTAATTATTTAGACATCAATTAGTACAATATTATAATTATAAAATTCATTTTAAATTTATTATTACATTATTATAATATTATTATTTCATTACCTTTCTATTCTGAACTTTCCTACCTACCTAGCTACCTAACCTCTCACATTCTATCATGGTTTAATCTGGGTGACTCCTGTATTCACTATACTCCTATTTATTATAATCTTACTCACCTTCTTCTAATTGACCATCAAATTTACCTATCATGACACCAATATCTCAATTATAAACACCATTACTAATTTCATTTAAATCCTATGGCACCGCTCGTCTTTGCAATGAGTTGGGTGTTCCCTAACTGGCTATATACATCCATATTATTTTGCCCTTCCAAAATTCGGCAAACACTCCCTTAAACTGCTCTATTACCTGCCATAACGCTATACGTTGGCCACTCCTTATCACCTCACCCCCACTACAGAATTCATCAACAACAAATATATGTTTATACCTTTACTTAAACACCTCCTCTACAAATAATCCCTAACTACTGTGTCCCTAAATATATAATAATTCTCTTGTATTATTTTCTTAAAATTTCTTACCTTCTAACTCCATTTTCATCAATTAAATAACTCACCTGCATTTTATCTATACCCAGGCTCTATTCCTGTTTAAACATTTACTGTAATCTTTGACCATTGTCTTATAAAATGCATCTCTCACCTACTCATAATAGTACTTCTTACCTTTCAAATATACTGTATATATATTCTTATTAAATATTTATTTAATTATTCATCAATATTCGCTAATAGTATTATTCATTACCTTCAATACAATAATTTAAATAATAATTTATCTTCATAGACACTTGCTATGTCAATTAATAATTTATAAAGTTACAACGTTAGTACAACTTTCTTTTGTACCACAATTTAATAAAGAATGATTACTCTTTAATTGTTATTCGATTGAGAAAAAAATATTATTATACATGTTATTAAAATACATAATAATATATACTGGTGTACCTGTAATACATAATACACATAAAAAATACATTGATAGATAAATACATATAAAACAATGAAAAATATACACTCCAACTCATTAATTTATTATTTACCAAACTCAGTTCATAGCAGTCCAATTCAATATCACTTTACACATATATGTTTAATGTTCATTTCACAATACAACAGTCTATCCACCATCGTTGAACAACAAACGAATCTTAGGTCTACTTAACTTATTACTTAATAAATATATTTTATTATCTGCAACATTATATTCATACTTCTTTATGAAATTGTTATTAACCAAATATTTCCAGTCACGATCAAGTAGGGTTCCGTTTATCTCAGTATCATATGTCATTAGTCGGTTATTTATTCCATAATACCTAAGAATACCTTTATTCCCATTTACTGTTATCTCAAATTCATTATTATTATCAGGTAAGTATTCATCATTTTCATATACCACATCTAACCCTAACCTTTCTAACAATTGTCTGTAATTTCTGTTTACTTTAAATATTTCTATTACTCTCTTACTCTCACAATATCTCTCTATATTTTCTTTATTAATACATTTCTCTCCATAACACCAAAATACACTTTCTCTCTCCAAATATGCAGGGGTCCCTAACATAAAATTGTTTCACCATTTATTAGGTACACAAAAACACAATGAAACTTTATTTGTAGACCTTTCGTCTCCCAAATATAAATTTAAGGAACTCTTATCCTTATAAAATTTACATGAAGACTTGTCTTCACCCCCTAACACAACATCAAAAGAAAATTCTACCCCCTGCACTCCTTGTACTAAAATACTTTCTCTATATTTTCTTTCTGACTCATTAAATTCAAACATTTCATTTTCACTAATTATACTTTCATTATCATTTTTATCCTTTTCTAACACCACAATCTTACTACTTGTAATATTTGAGTTATCGGTACATTCATTATTTGAATTATTATTTTTAAATATGTTGTTATCCAGTACAGCATTTTGCTGGGTACTACTATTTAGTACTTTCTGGCTTTCTAATTGACTTAAATTTACATCTAGTTTTGTGATGAGCTGGTCACATTTTTTAATCAGTTTGTCGTGACCTAATTTTATTTCATTCTTTAGTTCTTTGAATTTTTTATCAGAATTGATTTTCTGTTCATCTAGTTTTTTATCAAAACTGTCAAATTTATTTAATAAAATTTTCATCATTTCAGCAGTACCATCTAGTTTGCTAACTGGCATAACTGGAATGGATGTATCGATTTTCGTTATCTCTGCAGACACAGGCGTATTTGCCTCGTCAGTCTGACTAGCTTGATTTAATTGTACATCCATTTCACTAGTTAAATTTACATCAGTTGTACTGATTTCTAACGTAATATTATCATTTGTACTCATGTTGGCAATTTTGCAATACACACATGCATACAATGGTATAACCTAACTACTGGGTTATGTTTACGTATTACAATTTTGGTGTCTATTACCTCAAACAAATTTTTTTCCGTTCTCTTTCTAGGCGTACACTATGTAATAATATATATAAATAATACCACATAATGTCCCTGTTCGCAGGCAGCCATCTGTGATCTTATGATTCTGCTGATTTTATGTATACGATATATTGTATGTTACACTTATGGTTGTTTACAAAATTCGGGCGCCATCTTCGTTACATATGTTATAGGCCAGGAATTCATTACGCGAAGTTATGATGAACGGAAGTTGCTTGAAATAATAGAACATCTGTATATAATTGTTACCAATGAAATACCCTTTTTATTTACTCTTTACTTTTTACTCTACATCTTACACAATAAGTATGTTAAACAAACTCTAATCCCTCCAAAAGCATAATACAAGTAAAATTGTTATTATCTGATATTATATACTTACTTGACTATATTCTGACATATCTTTATTAATTGTAATATAGTAATATATGTAGTGGTGCCCAACCCAGCACTTAGAAATTCCACAACACACACGCAATC
This sequence comes from Magicicada septendecula, assembly GCA_034769895.1. NCBI lineage: Eukaryota > Metazoa > Arthropoda > Insecta > Hemiptera > Cicadidae > Magicicada > Magicicada septendecula. Next base: position 59,859,182 of record CM068371.1, on the reverse strand, counting down.
TCTCTCTCTTTCACTCTCATGGTACAAATTTTATTAATTTTGGAGCTCCTTTTATGTCATTGAAGTTTTAAATATTTGAATTTATGATTTATAAAATAAAATTTTTTACTTGGAAACAAAATAAGGATTTAAGGTACAGAAGGAACGTTCTCACCCATTTCATGTAGGCCTCCTCGCACTTCTAGTATCATCCCGATCAGCACAATCGGTAAAATTTTACGGCGTTTGATGGTGCACCGTCGTGTCGACCTACGTAACCCACCGTCGTGGGACCGATTCTATACGCCGATCTTCAGGGACGATTCATCGGCCGATGACGCCTACACAAAGCCGAACTGTTTAACGTTCCTTAGCACATTTTGACGATATTTATACTGTTTATCAACCACCTATGGTGGTCTAAAAAATTAAAATTCACTAGTGAGTGAACGGTTTGCCGGCCGGCGTTGATCACTGCTGCAGATGAAATGACCAAGATTCTTTGTTAGATTTTGCTGAGGTGGGGAGAACCTACGTCACACTTCCATTGTTAAGCTGTTGACAGCCTCGTGTTGTCGATGTAAACACATTCTCAGCCTCTGACGTAATTAAGGTTCGGCACTCTTATCGCCACAAACTGCATACTGTTTTTTGTGATGTTTCACAGTTTTGCTATGAATTGGTTCAAATCCTGACAAATATTATACACTCCACTCACTGTATATTCGTATCGGGTGTTTAAGGTTGGGTTTAGTATGACCAAAATAGAAAAATACAATAGTTATGTTCTATTTACCATATTTAAAGTAATCACAAAACGTACCATGATTGTACCATCACAGTATACTTAAATTATATTACTTACGTCTATGGAGATAGCCCAGCCTGCCTCACACACACACAGAATATTAACAAACCTTTAGCATATAAAATATAATATAAAAATACCCCTCCCAGCCGGCACGCGGTTTTAGTTCGAACTATTCATTTTCTCATATTTTGATTTTGTGATGAGTTTCCGGATTCACTGTTGGTGTTAGTTGCTAACTATATGTTGCACTGCCACATAATAGTTCACAAAAATCGAGTTTTAAGACTGAAACTTGGAAAAATCTGACGAGCCCCTTTGGGGCGGTGTCTGGCCAGACATGGCTTCTATGCGAAACTGCAGAGCGGCAAGGCGTTCGCCGCTAACTTGATGGTGTGGAAATCAATGCCTCACATTTAGTCGCCGTTTGTAGTTCCTATTTAAACCCATGTAGTTGTTGGTGTGCCGATCGTCTATGATATTGGTGTGACACTGGCTGACGTCACAAAATAGGCGGGACTTATACTAATATCCGCCAGTAAGGTAGACGAAAGTGAATCAAAATTTGTTTCTTAGCCATCTTAGTTTTGGAAGTTAGCGTGGGTCCGCGCCCCTGCTCGTTGGATGTATACGAGCGCTCGGTCACACACAAACAAAGTTCTTGGAAATTAAGGCTGAGTAAATTCTTGGTTGCCGATTGCACAATGTGATATTGCGTCGCCTTTGTTAAAAACTGTTCTTACAACACGTGGTCTGTCACACTGGAATTAGACTTCACACATTTTTTATAAATCCCTGAAAAATGCAATAAAATAAAATATCCATAAATTTGGCCCGTTACAACACCCCCTCAATGAGAGGTCTTCTGTCAAAACAGAAGAAATCTCATTGATAAAACCCCTAAGAGGACCGGTGAGGAACTGGTGCCAACAACCCCCTTTTGTTCTTACACTTCATGGGTAAACGACCCCCCTGGCTCGGCGACTATGGACGCATCTGAACGAGATCACTGGACTTCTCTGTGCGAGATCCCAACACCGAAAAATCGAACAGATACGCACCACAGCGCACCTCCCCTTCTAACATGTTTCCCCAAAAATACAACTCCCTGGCTCAGATCATGCCAGATCCTCAACCGATATGTTCCCCCTTATATGCAAGCTGGGCTGCCTTTAGCAGATACTGGGCTCACACACACACACCTATTCTACATATTGTAAAATTAAAACATTCTTCAAAAATTTATTAAGCCTGCTTTCCTTGAAAATCAAAACACAAATTTTGCATCTATACTGAATAATTCTCTTCATTAGTTTTTTTTTTTTTTTTTTTTATCGGAAAGTAATCAAATTAAACATCTCTTAAAATAGCAACATCCTTAACCTAACATGTGATTACACCTATATTCTAACAATACAATGCAAATAAAACAATTCAATAATAATAAACACGGTTAGTACACAAACACTAACATCATCAAAGTTAAAATATCCATTAGCTGGCAGGCGCAAAATCAAGAAATATATTTTTTTTTTTTTTTTTAATTTCCAAAAAAAAAATTTTTAATTCAAAAAATTTAAATTTATTAAAATATTTTCTTTCCATATTGAAATTATTTAAAATTTGTTCAAATCAATTAAAACAAAAGTTGGATTAACTTCCTTGCTAAACATGCCTAGTATCTGACCTCACCTATCAGCTGATCAAAACTGGGTCAAGTCAAGAACCTTGACCTACCTACTTTATACACAAATTACATCTGAAATTACATTATACCTCTGTAAAATTCTATCTTGAAACACAAAAACATAGTAAAATAAAACATTTAAAATAATAAAATATTATTATAAATAACAATCAAATTGACATTTAAATTATTCAAATAAACACTTTCTAACTTTACATTTCCAAATTCTATCAAAATTTGTCACTGGTTTCAATTAAAAATTTTATATTCTTATTATAAATCTCTTTCTTTAATAATCGCATATCCAATACTTTGGGTGATTTAAATACTTATAATAACTCGATATACCCCTTGATATGTATACCTATATAATCTTTCTCCCTTTGACTCTAATAGCCTTAACAAGTTGACCCAATATGACACCCATCTCTATCAAAATATCTATCGAACACTCTCGAAACCCAACTTACCATGAAACTCAATCTACATCCTCCTCTTGATATATAAAAAAAAATAATCTCTGACCCTTTGTACTTAGGATGATTGTGTTTCCCCCCCCCCCAAAAAAGCTCACTCCCTTATATTGGTTCCTGGATTCTACCTAAGGTAACTCTTTCCGGCGCCAACGGTCCCTTCCCGTCCCAACCCTTTTGTTGCGGACTCCCACATTACACTATCCCCTATTACAAAATTGCCATCCCCAAATCTCAATCTTATTTCCTCACTTCAACTACAACAAAATAACATCATCATTTAATATAATAATATCAATATATCACTCAATACTCTACATATATTCCCCATGACTACTGTGTCAACATCAATACTTCTCAAATTCTATTACATTAACTCACAACAACATTACATTAATTCAAAACAATATCATTCTCTCTACTACCACTTTAACTTTAACTTCAACTTGGACTGATCTATATGTCCCACAAAATATTAATCACCCAACATCTTTTATTATTTCTCACAAATCTATTACTTTATTTCTCACTTTATCAAATTACTTTTCTCATTATTTAAAATAACACCCTTAACACATTAAAACATTATATTTAACATTATTTACCTTGATCATTAATAAACAGTTTAACAGTGACATTTTACTACTGATCAGCTGACATTCCTATCAAAGTGAAAACACATTTCAAAATTATACACATTTTATGAAATACCTATGGTTATCAATCTTTACATCTACCATCATTGTTTCCCCTCTTTCTGACTCTGGTACTATGCAAACCGCCTGCCAGTCGGTTTAGTTATTTACTTAGTTTCAAAATACACAAATTATATAAAACACATACTTTTTATCAATTCTTATATCTAACCTACTACAATAAAATAATACATTTAAAAAATATAGAATGAACACATTATACTGAATGTATGAGCACCTATTTATTTAAACGGATGATACGTTTGATATTATTGATATTTTTTTATCATTGATACAAACAAGGTTAAAGTAATTGAGAACATAATTTTTTGGGTAGCCATCTTGTATTGCCAACTTCTTAAAAGAGAAAAAAATATATATATGTGCTTACCCTACTTACGTTCATACGGGTTCTTTTTGGCGAACAGGAAAATCAGAATGTTGTTTGAACAAATAAAGAGAACGTTATATGTTTCCTCCTTAATTAAAATTTATTAACATTTCTGGAAAAACGCACACAAAATGAAATTAAGAAAAAAACTTTTAATAAAAAAAATATAACATTTTAGTGTCAAAAGGAATCAAGATTTTACATAGAAATAATCTCTATACTACTAGGATTAGTTTTACTACGGAAACCAGCACTTCATTCCCTATTTATATAATCAAACAAAACCTCACACTCGCTCACATACTACCCCCCATTTTAAAATCTTTCCCTAAATTTCCCATTTTTATTTAATTTTATTTATTTGTATATTTAAACCAGCATTTTTTTATTATTATTTTTTGAATGTCTACTTTCCTGTATATGAGTTCGACTCCTGGGGTGTCTCCTCATGGCGTGCACTGTTTTGCGGTTATATCGTTTTATAGTTCGCACTATTACATTTTTACGGCCGAAAACTGTTTGTGTTTTAGATATAAATATAAGATTAATATAATAAATATAATAGAAATAATAATAATAAGATAAATATAAGATATAAATATAATAGAAATAAAGATTCACATTTTTATTGTATGCGGGCCCGCACTTATGTTCCGAAACTTTTACATAGCTGTTGCTCGCGCGAGCGATGAGATTGGACTGGGGAGATTTACAGGCGCTATTTTGTGAAGCGGCTGTTGTAGTATGTTCAAATGTCTTTGTTTTCCAGTTTATATCCTTGCGCCAGTACACTACTTTCGTTTGCTGAGTGTCTGACGAAACTGATGACACACCGCGTTATATAAGTTGCTGACGCAACACATCGCCTGATGTCTGGTTGCATAATTGGTTTACAGATTTTGTTACATAACGTGTTTACGTTTTTCGTGTTCGTCATTGTCCTTGAATTGCCCTTGGCACAGTTGTTGGCTGTTATTAAAACTGTCCACACAATATTATTAAACAATTCATACAGTCAACAGCAGTGCAGCCACGTTGCGATCGCTTCCACATAACAAATTTACCTCTCGGTCATAAAATTTTTCTATCCCTCAATTAGTTAATTATTATTTATGAAAAAATACAAATTCTGTTATTACCCCAGGTATGCCCAAAAATGCCCCGCTACACGGAATACAAGCATTTTTATTAGAGCAAAATTGATTTATCATTTTTAATTTACCAAATTTAAGTATGTTGCTTATCTGAGCAACCCCCTGATCCACACACACTATTGTAATTTATGTAGGACTGTATCGCCCTTTTGCTTCCACAAAGACTGCATATTGGAATTGGACATCTCCGTGTCTTTGCTTCGCCTTGACATTTTAACGATTGTGGATATCGACATATCCTTAGTATATATTTACTCGCCCTTAAAACGGGTCTACCACCTGGCTATGCTGTCCCCACGCGGACAGAGTGGCAGCCGCTGTTCCATAGTTCCTGGATTTCCCCTAGCGTCACCCCCCATTTAATTTCTATTATCAACCAATTTCAAGCCAGCTATGGTCAAGGGACTTGATATGGCCATAGCTGACCGCTAGCCAAAGCCACGATTAGTGCTGGTAAGGCAGTAATCGCCCGAAAAGTCGGGGAAATCAAACTTTCATTTCAATGCCTGTTCTACATCATCTTTGTTATGTACGGCACAAGAGTCTATCATGGTACAATTGTACAAAAAGGTGTGCCGCACATTTTCGCTATGTTGGTCTCCGATGGAGGTAACACTCTCTGTTACCCCCAACCCATTCCACTATCTACTGGGGCACAGGCCACCCCAGCAGTAGAGCCTTAATAACTAAATAATTAAAATTTTTTATATACAACATTCTAACGTAACATTTTCATCAATCATTAATCATTTAACTCATTCATCACCTTAAAATTTTCAAATTTATTATTTATTTTATATTACCTTTCAGTTATTATTAAATTTGTTTTAATTATTTTTATTTCACACAATTATTTCAAATCATCTCATTATAGAATTAAAATCCTTTCATCTGAGTTACCCCTGTAAACATTTTTATTATACTTGATTCGTACTATAAAATTTTTTGTACTTACAGTCCATTTAAACTGACATACACAAAATATATACCCCATACACCAATACTTTCACGTAACCTCTGAAACATTCAACAAAATGTTAGTTTAAATCAAACAATTTATCATTTAATTACCAAACTCCCATCTCGTAAAATAATTTAAATTCATTAGAAAATTTAATTATACAACATTTAAATCAATCAGAATATTTAAAACATCTCAAATTATTTTAATTAAATTAATTATTGAAAATACAAGTTCCTTTGCTATCAAAACAATTACAATTAGCCAATTACTGTCTCCAAAATTAATTCGGTTATTTATTTAAATTACAACTTTATTATTATTATTATTATTATTATTATTATTTCAACAATTACCTGCATACACATTGTTTACCTGACATTCTACAATACACACAAATAAATTCACTACAATTATTTACAAACTTTTGTTATTAACTGTTCCGTTTTTTCACACTTCATTGTCCAAATCTGCCAGGTCAAAAACCATAAAACAAAAATATTTATAATTGTCCATTAATTGTTTATAGTCTACCCTCCATCGTCAAAGATTAATCTTTGTTTTATATAGCACTTTTCAATTTTATTAACACACATACTATTGTCTTGTGTGTCATAACCAAACAATTTCAATTTATCCGTTTTATCAAAAGAATCATGAAAGAAGTCAACATTGAGTATTTCTGTTAAGTCTCCATTAGTAAATTTTTCCAATATCGGGTCAGTTACTTTTTTATTATAAATTAAATCATTATTATTTAAATACACTTCTAACCTTACTTTCCACTCATCATAATCTCTATTTAATTCATACAATTCTGTTTCTCTCTCAACATACAATTCTCTATTTAAATCTCTCTCATCATAATACCATATCACACTCTCAATATTATTCCAGACAGAGGGTAAAAAATTATACAACAAAATTAAACAACTCAAATCTTCTACTAACACGGGACTCTTGCCCTTCAACAACAACACTTGTGAACACTCTGGTTCATTACAAATAAGGGGAAAATTTACCCTCTGCCCCCATTCTACCGCTATATTATCTTTCCACTCTCTCTCTAACTCATAAACACATTAACATTTCATTATCACATTCCACAACTTCATCAGTACTCTCACTATTTATTTTCACCGTATCACTTTCTGATACTAACTCTTCAAATACATTACTATTCTCAATATTATTCTCATTATTTTCAACATCATCATTATCATTTATTAACTCTTTATCTAGTACCACATTGTTACACATGTCATCATAATTTTCATTCGTATTGTTCTTGTTTGGATTCATCACAACTACTCCCATTCTCTCAATACTATGTTCTAATTTATTCAAATTATTTTTTATTATTTCATTGGTATCTTCTAAACGTTTGTTAATTTCACTCATATGGGTTTTCAACTCATCAATTTTATTATTTTGTACTTCTAATTTGGTGTCAAAATCATTGCTTAATTTAATTTGTTCATCTAATTTCTCACTGAAACTACTCTTAATTTCTTTGATTTCGTTTTTCTGTTCTTTAAAGTCATTAGTTAAAAATCTCCATTTTTTCGTCATTAGCATCGAAACGTTTACTTAAGAGTTTAAATAAGTCACTCATGGACATCTCTTTTTCTTTTGTTTTAGTCATTACGGGAGTTGAGATCGCTCCCGGCGTACTAATTACAGATACTTCTACATTATGCTCATTTATTGACATTGATTCTGTTTGAATACCGGAGTCGGCATTTATTTGACTCTCGGTCTGACTGTCAGAGAAGCTGACTTCATTGTTATCTGCCATTTCTTATTTTTATACTTGATACTTAGAATACTTTAATTAATTTTACTTTTTATAATACACTTTCTATTTCATGTCAATTTTGCATAAATGACTCGCTTTTATTTTATTACGCTAACCTTAAACACACGTTTGCATCTTTGTAGGTGTGGATTTTATTTTAACAATTTTTTAGTTTATAAAATTGTCCCTGTATCGGAAGCCATTGTGATATTATTAACGCTTTTACAATATATAAAATACAAATTTTTTACTTCCACCTACCTGTAAAGATTCTTTCTGGGTCCAAGATCTGGTCGCACGTACGTCGGATGCAAACGTGTTTTATAGGTTATTGAAATAAGTAACTCGACTCATTTTTGAATGAAGAGAATTGATATCTTTAATGGTTAAATATTGCAAAGTTAAATGTTAGTTTTCCAATAAATTTTCTCACATGGTTTTAAAATTTTTGTAACTCTGGTTCATACATCTTACAATGGTATACTTAAATTATATTACTTACGTCTATGGAGATAGCCCAGCCTGCCTCACACACACACAGAATATTAACAAACCTTTAGCATATAAAATATAATATAAAAATACCCCTCCCAGCCGGCACGCGGTTTTAGTTCGAACTATTCATTTTCTCATATTTTGATTTTGTGATGAGTTTCCGGATTCACTGTTGGTGTTAGTTGCTAACTATATGTTGCACTGCCACATAATAGTTCACAAAAATCGAGTTTTAAGACTGAAACTTGGAAAAATCTGACGAGCCCCTTTGGGGCGGTGTCTGGCCAGACACGGCTTCTATGCGAAACTGCAGAGCGGCAAGGCGTTCGCCGCTAACTTGATGGTGTGGAAATCAATGCCTCACATTTAGTCGCCGTTTGTAGTTCCTATTTAAACCCATGTAGTTGTTGGTGTTCCGATCGTCTATGATATTGGTGTGACACTGGCTGACGTCACAAAATAGGCGGGACTTATGCTAATATCCGCCAGTAAGGTAGACGAAAGTGAATCAAAATTTGTTTGTTAGCCATCTTAGTTTTGGAAGTTAGCATGGGTCCGCGCCCCTGCTCGTTGGATGTATACGAGCGCTCAGTCACACACACACAAAGTTCTTGGAAATTAAGGCTGAGTAAATTCTTGGTTGCCGATTGCACAATGTGATATTGCGTCGCCTTTGTTAAAAACTGTTCTTACAACACGTGGTCTGTCACACTGTAATTAGACTTCACACATTTTTTATAAATCCCTGAAAAATGCAATAAAATAAATTACCCATAAATTTGGCCCATTACAAATTATTTATATAATACCCTTTATATAATACAATAATTATACATACACAATCCAAATATTCCACCCATAAACTCGTTATCCAAATGTAAAAGTAACTACAATAATTTCACAAGCAATTAACCGGTACGCTACCAAAACATAACCTAATTTAACATAAGTATATACGATAATTTCATACATACGTCGTTACCAAAATCCTACTTTCTGTGCTTTAAAATAGGTCTAATTCATATAATATTTATACGAACATCCTGGCAGGGTCGCCAGTTGTTGATAAACAAACTTAATCGAAATAAATAAATAAAATAAAACTGCCAGAAACTTACCTGCGATCTTTTTTCGCTTACTTACCTTTTATAAAACACCAATCAGTAGAAGTTCAGGGTCGCCACGATGTTTTAGGCTTTACACTCTTCCTTAATAAAACAAAAGGGATAATTTTGCAATCTGACTTCCCCCCAATTCAGAAGAGACCCGAGAACGTTAGACGAATTTTTCAGCACAGAACACTAGGAAGTGGTAACGACGAAATAACTACACTAACTCATGGTTATATAAAACAAAACCTTTTAATTTCTTCTATTATTAATTATTCTTCTGAATAAAATTATTACTCATAATTTATGGATTATTCATCTTTAACTCAAATATTACTGTTTTTTTAAATAGGAATAACACAAACCATTTATTTCATATCTTATATTTATTTCAATATTTAATTTTAATAATATTAAGGCTAACCCAGCTTGCTATACTCTCGCATTCATTCTTTTAAAACCCCATTTATTTCGAGCTCTCTGTTATTAAAATGTTAATGAATTGTTGAAATATTAAAATTGTTGTTTGTTACTTATCCTTCGTTGTGCAATACTGAATGTATGTCCAAAAGTTTTAATTTACCACATTTTAATTTTCTTCACTTCACTGCACTAACTCCATTCTGATATACCGTTCACTTGTTGGTAAAGGTTTATTACTTTTTACATTTAAAACAATTTACTTGGGACCCACGAGTCCTAGCGTGAGTCTGGCTGCCGCCGCGGCTGTATGTCGACTCCTCAAGCCACGCTAAGCGTCGGTAAAGTTCATTTCCGTCAGCTCACTCTCTGATTGGTTGATGCACTCACGTGGCCGGTTTAATGAGCCACGTGTTGTCCATTTCCGTCAATGAATTTGGTGTCGAGATTATTGCCGCGGCACACGAGCGCACACACCCCCGCATTCCAATGTGTTTATCTCTCTTGTACTAGGCACGGACTGGTACGGAGTTGAATACAGGGTGTTACGCAAAGCAGGTCTTAGTGGCCATAAAGGATGCCCAAACAGATTGGCCCCAAATAATTATGAAATGAAATAAAAATATAGACCCTTCAAAATTGCCCCGTTACATATTCATAATTCTATAATTTAAAATACAATTGGGGATTTAATAGGGGTTGTGCAACCTAAGCACGTGCCGCCACTGTAACTGAGAATACCAATCTCTACGCTCAACAATACATACAAAATTACATTCAAACCAGTTTCAGCAAACAGCAGCAGACTCGAGAGTGTTTTTTGGTATTTGTATGCTACAGAGCGTTATAAGAAAACCTGATGTGCAACAGTGTTTGTCTAAAAATCCACTTATACAAACACCCTTCTTCCTTCAATCAATGCCTTACCACCATTTCATTTAAATAAAACAATTCCTTCATTTTTCAAACAATGAACATTATAAAACTGAGACATCCTAATCCAAAACTGAATAAAATTTGGCCAGTTTTTCAACTGCTAGTCATAAAATTACGCTGCCTTCTTAACTCCTGAGAGAGCCATCACAATAAACGAAAGTCTTCTTCTTTAAAAGGGCCATCCGAGTCGGGTACAATACATTCCATTGAAGAGAGGCCGATTTGTTATAAAAACATGCATGTTAAGTGAATCTAAGAGTGGGTATGTTTGAAACATGATCATTTACATATGAAAGAGAACACTTCTCAGTCAAGATTACAAAGGCCTTCCAGTTTCAGCACAAGTGGTCATGAACCTGACGAGTCTCTTGCTTGGAAAAGAATATTGCTTGACAATGGACAGCTATTATAACTCGCCAACATTCGGGTTCAAACATGACTGATGTGTATGAGACAGTAAAGTTGACACTGAAAGAGATGCCACCACTAAAATTACAAAATGTAGAGATAGGTTATCAGCGCAGTAAAATAACAGCTATGAAGTGGAAAGGTTAAAAAGATATTTAACTCTTTATACATACCCTAAAAATTGTGGAAACAGAAAAAAGGGGTGAAATTAAAAATAAACCTAAATGCATAATTGATTATAATGATACGAGAGGGGGGGAGTGGATAGAGTCAACCAACACCTAGCTGACTATGCACTTCCCTGAAAACACGCCAAAAATTAAAAAAAAAAAATTAATTTCCTAGGCTTGGCCTTGTAGAATTCGTATATCTTGCCAAGAATGGAGGTGCCAAAACACCACTTATATCGTATAACTGTTATAGACAGTATACTGACAAAGTACCTTATCAGATGATATGAGACCTCATGGAGAAAGGCCTAATAGTACCCCTACAACTACCCGACTGGGTGGACATAATACATACCTGCTACCAAAAAGAAACAATCCAACTTGACAGTAAGTTATGTGTGCCAGAGTCCAGGACACCAACACCAACAGACAACACTTTGTGTATGTCCAGGCTTTTGAGTGTCTCCCAAATATAGTAAATGCTCTTTGAAGTGACTGAAATTTTTTATTTTTTACTGTTTTGTAATTCATAATGTGTATATACAGTGGAACCTCGATATAACGCGACCCTTGATGTAACGCTCATTTTTCACGGTCCCAGCAAATTAAATAGTTAATCAACTAAACGCTATGTAACTCACCGTCTGTGGCTTAAGTAAATGTCTTTATACAATTGACATGTTTCGGGACACTTGTCCCATCCTCAGAATATTTAAAAAAGTCTCTTCATACCATCATACAATGGCACAGTCGTCAATATATTAAAATCCACATAACACAATTACACTACACAAAGTACGCACACAACAATTTTCGGTGTACACCGCACGGTAACAGACAGTGCACTGGTTCCTGTCGGTTACCGTGCAGTGTACACCAAAAATTGTTGTGTGCGTACTTTGTGTAGTGTAATTGTGTTTTGTGTTATGTGGATTTTAATATATTGACGACTGTGCCATCGTATGATGGTATGAAGAGACTTTTTTAAATATTCTGAGGATGGGACAAGTGTCCCGAAACATGTCAATTGTATAAAGACATTTACTTAAGCCACAGATGGTGAGTTACATAGCGTTTAGTTGATTATAAAATACGTGGCTTGGACTATAAGCGGATTTATTCCATTAACAATATAAATAGTTAAACTTGGGACCTTTATATAGAGGGACCCTCAATATAAAGCACTTTTTGGGCAGTCCACAGAAAAGTATTATATCAAGGGTTCACTGTATTGAGCATTTTACTTGTGTGTTTAAGTTCACTTTTGTTTCTTGACTTTTGAGTGTAATGCAATTATAACAAATTATCTTTGACATGAGTGAAATTAAATACTATTCTTTTTATTGTTACAGTATTTTTAACATATGCATTTCATACATACAATTTGTGTTTTGTTCAGTTGTAATATACATATTCTTCAAAATATAACGTAAAGAAATTTTTTGGGTTAGTAAATTTTCGAACACTTAACTTTTGCAAAAAACACTGATGTTTGCAAAAAAATCATGTTCGAGATAAGGGTTGATTCTGATTGTACTATCTTCAAAACATGAAGAAAAAGCCATTTTCTGAAAAGTGTCTGTGTCTGTGTATACTGTAGAATTTTTTTCTACGGTGAACGATAACTACCACAAATTCAAACAGAATCAAATAATTTTTTGGATATGTGACGGAATTGTAGAGGACTTGAGGCCTATTGATTTTGGTGAAGATCGGTTAAGGGGGAGGGCTAGTTTACCTGCAGCATTTTACGTTTTAACAAGAGTGAAGTACTTAATTTTGATAAATAAAGTATCCTGAAAAGAAGGTCATAATAATCGACTGTAGAAAGGTAGATGAAATATCTATAAATGAAAAAGGTAGTTGAATGGGAAGGGGTAATTTGTTGAAAATTACCTTTCTGATGTCGAATAACTACATTTTGAAGGATAAGACACCTTATTAATTACATATAATGAAACTATTACTCAATAAGTGTAAATATCATTAATGGTGGGGATCAGTTGAAGAGGAGAGATGATTATCTGCATAGGTTCAGTTTCTTTACCCAATTTTTATAGATAAATTGAAACATTATATTAAAAGACTACCTCATACTAACAAAAAGTCCATAAATAGTGAAAATAGATTGAGGATGGAGGATATTTTTTTAGAAATTATCGAACCGAATTCAAGTAAATGATTTTAAATATAAGTCTTATAACATGGAAGTCATGTATGGTTCTCCATACCGATATTTTATTTACATATAATAATCAAGTACCATTTTATAGATATTTTTAACAAACAGTTACATAAATAACAATCATAATATAAAAATTATGTTTTGTTTACTTATATTTTATGCTTTTTTTTAAATAAATTTTATTTATCGAGTTAATTTGGTTTATTAAAATATGTATTTTTAAGACAGTGTTTTTTTTCATAAACCCAATGGCATTCGAAGTAGTTTTAACATTATCAATAGCGGCACTTATTCGTGATTAATAAAATCATATCGTACATAATAAAAAAATCTGATTTTTTTTTTATGGGTTAAAAAACTTATAAAGGAAGCGGTTAATAAATAGGTCTAATGGATGCATGAGTAGTTCTATCTTTGTTATAGCTATAGGGGTGATTTTGGGTTCTTAGTGCTGGTGACTGCAAGCCTGTAGGATGTTACTACTGAGCCTCATATTTCCCTGCAGTATAGCATTTTTCAGACTGATGTATGATAAGTAGAATATTCTCATTGTTGCTGTATCAGCACACCATTTACAGCCAGCAGTGGCTTTCAGTTCAGTTAAGCAGTTTGCACACTGATCTACTATTTGTTCTACACAGTTTTTCCATTGAAGCTTCTTATTTGGACTCACTCCCACAAGTTTGGGGCATTCGTTGACTTTAATATTTAAATTGTTGATAGTAAGACAGGTGATACAGTCAGTGTGAATGTTTCTTATTGAGAATGCATATTCTGTTTTTCTGGAGAGGATATTTTTAGCAACCACTTTTCACACTGTAACATAACAAGATTATGCCCTAGAGTAAATATAATGTAATCGTCAAAATTCGTTGTGAATTATGCCTAAACGCAATCTTTCTTATAAATGAAATACAAAGAAGTATAAAATCAATTTAACAAATAAAGAAATGAACATAAAGTGTAACTACTTAAAGATAATTAATAATGTCAAGGAGTAAGAGATAATAAAAAACAAAAGAGAATTATTATAAGTAAATACACAAAGGAAATAGGAAATGAAAACTAAAATTAAATAATTTAATGACGATGACCATTACACCCAGGAGGGAAGATCGAAGAATAATAAATATGTAAATAGTTGTAATAAATAGAAATGTAGTATATAAATGTTAAAAGTTAGGAAGTAAATTAAAACACATTTGTCATAGTATAAGCTTATTAAACTATAGGGGGGTCTGCGAACCTCAAGCAGTTATTTTGTGTAATCGCACTACGAACTGAAAGTGATTTAAATATTACAATTAAAATAATATTAAACAATAATCACAAATGTTAGGTAGTTTAATAACGTAAGAAAGTGAAAATAACGGTGATTGACGTTAATAAACTGTGTATAGTGAAAGTGAATAGTAAATAGACCTGGTTATAAATAAGCCATGAATAAAACATAATTTATATAAAACAACTATATAGATAATATAGTAAGATCAAACAAAGTGTACAATAATTAAAAATGGTGGAATAGTGCACTAGAAACTAATTATATACATCAGTGACTAATAAAAAACTAGATTCAACTGATTCATGTTAATTAAAAAATATAAAAACAAACCTGTGACCCATAAACATGTCATAGCCAAGAGCATTACTAATTGAATTGGGAGTTTTTTAAAAGAGAGGGTATTGTTAAAAAATATTTAAAACAAGTCAGAACACATTAATTTGAAGCTGGACATTATATACAAAAAAATTAATGTTACACCATGAATTAATGAAGGAAGACTTAAAAAATAATGAGAAGCATAATGGTTTAATATAATACACAGAAAACTGAAGGGCAGAAGATAAATATCAAGAAATAATCTGTAGACTAAACTACATTAGTTGTTCCTATTAAGGTTATTTCTTTTGTATGATCCCAAGAACCCCTAACTTATCACACACATACATCACTTTACTAAAACAGATTTATAATTAGTATATTTTATTTCAAGTATATAATTGTAACTATACATAGACATTAATTAATTTTTATTAACCCCGAGAAAGAGTTTTCATGTTATCGAACCTAAAGGAGCTACCAACTGAAGAGAAGGGCATTGTATGTTAGTGAATCTCAATATATGTTAAAGAGAAAAGAATAATAAAATTTATTAAAATTAAGACAAGACAGAATAAAAGAGTTCAAATTTTTAATTCACATAGTTAGAAAATAATTAATTAACATAATTTGGCACCAACAACCAGAGGCTACAGTATATAGTTACATTGATGAAGGGTAAGATTAATATTTGAGACTTATAAGACTGATTATAATACTATAAAACAAAAATAACAATAGAGATAAAAACTATAGAAATAGAACAATAATACGTAACATTATAAATTTGGCGACCAACTTGAGGGCTAGAAAAAAGGAAATAAAGAATAAATAAATAAGAATTGAACAGGATTATAGTTGTTATTTCTAGCCGGTGATTATACAAAAGAAAACAAGATGTACAAGAGAGGAACTTCATGTAGGAGAAACAAGACAGCTAATACTGAAATGGATATGGAAGAGAAGGAGGCTCAACCTGCACTAGAAGTGGAGGTAGAAGCCATCAATATAGAAGAAAATCAACCCGATAAACTAGCATATACGGAGAATGTAAGCATATAAGAAATGATAAGGCTTATGATGGAAGAATTAAAAGATAACAGTAAGAAATTGGAAGATAATAGTAAGAAGATGGAATTAAAAAATGACAGTAAACAGTGAAGGAAGAATTAAAAGATAACAGTAAGAAGATAGAAGAGAAAATGGAAGATAATAATCAACAGTTGAAGGAACAATTAAGTCAGAAAATGGAAGATACTAATAGGAAAATAGAAGAACAAATGACTGAAATAAGAAAGAATCTGAAAAATCAGGTGAAAGAAAGCAGTGAGAACCTGAAGCAGCTGATCATAGGGGAAATTGCTGAGATTAATCAGAAAATGGAACAGTATAATGAAACAATCAAACAGTAGATTTTGGAAACAAACAAACAGCTAAAGCAAACAAGTTTGGAACTACAACAATTCAAAGAAGATGTCTGCGTACAGATTGACCATGTAGAGAATAATAATATAATAAGAATGGAATCAATGGAGAAGGAGACACAAGAGAAAATAGAAAAGGTGCATGAGAAAGTAGAAGAGAAAATACGGTACGTAGAAGTCAACATTAATGGTATAAAGAACCAAGTAACCAATAATACGGAGAAAATAGAAGAAATAAATCAAAGAGAACTAGTAAATATACGGTAAGAGTTGGAGATGATTAGGAATAGGCCATTTCACGTACCTAATTTCCAACTTGCTGACAATAGAGAAATGATTAATTTCAAGAATGATCGAAGGAACCCAATGGAATTCTTAGAAAGGATTGAAGAGAATATTACAAAAAAACAGAGAAACCAGATGGACAGTAATTAGAAGTATGATAGACGAACACTTTAAGGACATGACTGATAACTGGTGGACAGCAACCCGACATGACATAAACGACTATCAAGAGTTTAGGGCATTGTTTAAAGCCAAATATTGGTCTGAATACACCCAAAACATAGTACGAGACAATTATGTAATGGCAAATATGACCCACAGAGAGGCCAATCACCAACGGCTTATTTCTTAGGAAAGGTGTGCCTCGCTAGAAACCTGGAACCCAAGATACCCGAAGAGTGCCTGGTAACTAAACTCTCTTACCACTATGAGGAAGGGATTACCAGAGCAAGACTTTGCGGACAGATCAAAACGATACAGTCCATGGCAGAAAACTGTTAGAAAACTACGAGCATGAAAATTATTACCACAGAAATAGACAAAGAAATGACAACCAGCTAAGGGACAGAAATAATACTGCCAACAATAATAATCAGAGTAATAATGGCAACCGTGATAATCGATCACGGGTAAACTACATACGATCCCACAATCGAGAAAATACCCGTGGTTCTAGAAGACAATATTATCAAGGATGCAGGAGCCTAGAACTCAACCACCAATATTCGAATAGTAATCGAGACAATAACTATAACAACAGAAATTACCCAAGAAGGAGCTGAAGTATCGAAGATAATAGGAGAACGAACAATTATAATTCAGTGGGGGACACCAGCGAGGAGAGACATAATGTAAATAGCAACGAGGTTTACAATATCAATGATATTAGGGATAATGACAATGACCAGAATTTAAACGAGAGGAGGCAGTGAGAAATCATAATGGCCCATCACTGATCCGATCTTCTGGGTACCAACTTAGACTCAAACACCACATACCCAACAAGACTATTATAGTAATTAAAAATAATTGAATCGTTTATTTTGAAAACAGCATATGTCCGTGTTTCTGTATTTTTTTAATTTCTTAATTTATGGTCTCCTCTATGCTATTTGCATGCTATGTTTGAAAACTACACATCTCCTATCAACAGTTGCTTAGGTATCACAACATATGATTTAGTGTTTCATTTGAAAACAGCACGAGTCCAGGACTAGTGCAGTTGTCAAACCAAATGAACTTTTAGTTCGTGGATTCGCCAGTAGAGGTGTTAGTGTCTGAGTGAGGTGAATGTATGCCGTATTGTTGTGCTTTGTGAGTGAAATAATTTCTAATAATATTATTGTTTGTTTACGTAATAGTTATTGTTTTATTTTATTAAAATGGCTTCAAGTGATGAAGATACTTACAACTCAAATTCAAGAAAAAGGGGACAGAGAAATGGAGATGCTTACAAGCAACGTGTTATAAAGATGGCCAAAGTTAAAGGTTATGACTACACAAACAATGCTGGAAAACCTATTCCAAAACGAACTACAGGAGATGACTGTAATTGTCCTTTAAAATGTTTCAGTAAATATAATGATAATGAAAAATCAGAGATCATAGAAAATATTAACAAAATGAAAAACAAAAATGAACAAGACATTTACCTACAAGGCCTAATGGATAGCTATCTTGTAAAACGAAAAAGGCCTCGAAAAGATGATCCAAAACATCGAGATATGTCTTTTACTTATTTTGTCAAGACTGCTAATAAACGAGAGAAAGTCTGTAAAAAGGCATTTGTTAGTCTGCACGGTGTAAGTGCTGGAAGAGATCGACGTTTAGGTGTCCTTCTCAGAAAAAGTGAAACTCCTTCAGACAAAAGAGGTAGAGGTCCTACCAGTTGGCGTACTTTGCCCTCTAGTATTTATAATGTGGTTATAAATCACATAAATACTTTTGAAGTAAAAATATCCCATTATTCTGGAAAGAAATTTAAATACTTGGATGCTAACCTAACTGTAAGGGTAATGCACTCATTGTTTGTGACAAAGTATTCTGAATTGAATGTGAAATACAATTTTTACTATAAAGTATTCAAAGAACATTTCAATCTTAGTTTCGGAAGGCCTCAGGTTGATGTCTGTGGGAAATGCGAAGATTGAGCCAAAAAATAAAAAATCTATAACTAAACGATAATGCCAAAAGAGTTGCTGCAGCAGAGAAGATGATACATATAAGAAAAAGTAAGAAATTTTATGCAAAAATAAAAGAAATCGAAGTAAAGGCTAAGGAAAATGACTACATTTTAGGAATTTCTGTTGACTACATGCAAAACCTTCCTTTGCCAAACATACCGGTGCAGGAAGTGTTCTGTTATCAACAATTATGGGTAAATGTTTTTGGAATTAAGAATTTCAAGACTGGGAAATCGCATTTCTATGTTTATCACGAAGGCACTGCTAAGAAAAGTCCAAACGAAGTATGCAGTTTAATTCATCGCTACTTATCAGCTGAAGTTCCCAACAGTGTCAAAGAAGTACATATTTTTTCAGACGGTTGCCCGGGGCAAAATCGAAACAACATAGTGGTAAGGTTTTTATCAAATTTGACATCTGCCGGGAAGTTTGATAAAATATGTCACTACGTTCCGATTAGGGGCCATAGTTTTCTAGCTTGTGACAGAGATTTCTCTGTTATCAAAAGAAAAATCAAACGCTGTGACAGAGTTTACACTCCTGATGAGTATGTGAGGCTGATAGCAGAGTCGAGTCAGTTGGGAAATTTTACAGTAGAGCTCTTGGAAACTAACTTTTCAGCTGATTTCAAAAGTTGGTGGCCAAAATATTATAAGAAGAATGTTGTGTCGATTGAAACTTCTGCGCGAAGTGTTCCTCGTTCGCAAAAAGTTTTATTTAATGTGTCTACATTTTTTATGTTTGTATATGATGGCCAGAATAAAGGAGTCGTTCAAGCCATGCCTAATATTGACTCATTTCTATCTCATCACTTTAGACTATTAACGTATGCAACCACCATTCCAGAATTACCTGCGATTGAGGCACACGGAAAATGTCCAATAAATGACAAAAAGATTAAAGATATTGAAAAGTTGATGAAGTATATTCCTGAAAACTATACACTTTTCTATCAAGAAATCCTCAATTGGCCAACAAACTTGTCTATTTCAGAAGAGGAATCCGACTAGAGTTCTGTGCACAGTATTATCATAATCAAAATTTTCTTAATACAATTTTTAGTTATTCTTTGTTTTCATTATGTCATTATCTGTATATGTTTATAATACTGTAATCATATCTGTAAATGTTTATAATATGTGAAACAAAATCATTGAAATACAAGTGTGGGCTACATAAAAGTAAAAATTAATGTGTTTGAATTACTTTTTTTTTGAAAAGTACATAAATCCAAACAATGTTTTAATAAATTTTAATGTTATCAATATACTTAAGACAATCGAAACTATGACAAAGGAAGAGGATTATCATGGGAATGCCAGGTATGAGAAAATCTCTAATTTATTAGTCTTGAAATAACATATTATTTTATTTTTGTGTCTCCTGTAAAATTTGCTTTTTTGGACTTGTGCAGTTTCCAAAATAAATGATTCAATTATTTGAAAAACATACGAGAGGACTTGTTAAATGAAGAATCTGCCCATGTGGAAAATAATAATAATGAAATCACATACATTAGAGTGGAAGCAAATGGGATCCCAACCAAATTAATGATAGATACGGGGGCAAACGTTTCATTGATTGACAGCACGGAGTTAAATAGAATACAAAGGGAATACAAGAAAATTATACCAACATTACCCGCTAATAACGTAACACTAATTGGAGCTACTGGACCCCAGAACAAGTCTATAAAGAAACAAGTATTGCTAGACGTGAAAAGTAATGGATCAACAATCCCAATGATATTTTTGGTGGCCAGAGACCTACCATTTAATCTGTTAGTCGGGTGCGATATGCTAAGGCAGTATTCGGCTATAATTGACCTGAGCAGAGAGAAGGTGTCTCTGATCTCAGATGATTTAGTATGGACGGCTGAGTTAATTGGAAGCCAAAGTGCCCCTCAGAACCGTGCCAGCTATTATGTTAGGGAGGATAGAAATAATGGATATGGTTCATTACGAGATAACTTAGAATATCATGACAATAATGAAGAAATGTGGCGGAATAAACTAGAAGAGATCCAGAGATTCCAGCAAGAAAAACGGGGTTAAACCTAACTGAAGAACAAGCGACTAAATTAATATCGATATATGTTAAGTATAAACATGTTTTCTCCGACATGCCCGGTAAAGTGAGAAACTATCAATGTAAACTGAAATTCAAAGAACCAGTCGAATTCAGAAGGAAGTCATATCCCATCACTTATTCCTTGAAAGAAGCGGTAAGAAATGAAATAAATAAAATGATGGCTGATGATATTATCGAATATAGTCACTCTCCAAACACAAACCCTATATAATTACCAAAGACAAAATGAATAACACATATGAATTAACAGACCCAACTAGTCATCAAATTAAGGGAACATACAACCAAGCTGCGCTGAATAAATATTACAAGACCCTACTACACAAGAATGAATGATGATTTCCTCAGTTGTATAAATATGCCATCAGAAATAATTGTTCTTAAAGGGGGGGGGCATTATGTAACATAACAAGATTATACCCTAGAGTAAATATAATGTAATCATCAAAATTCGTTGTGAATTATGCCTAAACGCAATCTTTCTTATAAATGAAATAAAAAAGTATAAAATCAATTTAACAAATAAAGAAATGAACATAAAATGTAACTATTTAAAGATAATTAATAATGTCAAGGAGTAAGAGATAATAAAAAACAAAAGGGAATTATTATAACTAGTGGTCGCCCAGTGGTCGAAATTCGACCGTAATTCATTAAATTTTTAAGTTTGAACATTATTGAGGTTCTTTTGTCAAAGAGTATACCTCTATAATCACTCCATATAATTTTTTTGAATTTTGTTCTATTACGTCAGCTGCGAGCGTGTACAAATACATCATTAGCGTGTGTTGTTTGCTTTAATTCCCTGCAATACCTATGAAATTTAAAATTTAATGTTAGTAACAGTTGAAAAAAAACAATTACAGCTTGTATTCGTATTTATTTTTTGATATAATTCATTGTCAGTTTTAATTTTTTCATGTTATTATTGAATCAAATAAACGCTAATAAAAATAAGACTTGACATTCATAGAAGTATAAGATACATTGTTTTCAATTCCAGTGGATTACATTTCATTTTTGGTAAGGTACAAAATTCGAAAACAGTTTGAAGATTATCTGCTACAAAGCTTATATAATTTTTTAATTTTTTTTCTATGCATTAATTTTCGAGTTATTTGAAAAATATGAAAGATAGGAAAAATGAGGTTTAGCTTGGCTAAGCCATATTTAAAAAGCAATAACGCATTTTGTGACATTTCCTTGGGGTTTTTTTATTGCCATACTGACCAGGTTTCGCCAAGGCTACACAGTTATTTTGCCTATCTTTTTCAAATTATATAAAATTTAAATAAAAAATTAATAGAAAATAAAAATGAAATAAAAATACATGCCTCGTATTTTTTCATATATTTTTCATTAAATCAAAAAACCGGGCGGTTAAAAAAATAAATGTTGTCCATTGAACTTAAAATAGTTTGAAAGTGAATTTAATGATTCAGAACTTCTGTGTAAACGATGTTTTTTGTAAAAACTCTTTCATCATTTGCTAAATGCCCTTGGCCATTATATTCGGAAATATAAAATCTCAAACCATCGAATGATCGAACTCTACTTGCTGCGACGTACAATTGACCATGTGTAAAAACTGGCTGCATCAATAAAATTCCAATTTTTTTGAATGTTTGTCCTTGAGACTTATTTATTGTCATCGCAAATGCAGGTATAATTGGAAATTGAGTTCTTTGAAAGTTAAATGGTAAAACAGTACCGGAATATGTTAAATTTATACGTGGAATCAAAATTCTCTTATTGCGTGCGGTTCCAGTTAAAACTTCGCAATCAATAGCATTACGATGCATACACTTGATGCGCATTCTTGTTCCATTGACTAATGCTTCCTTTGTATTTAAGTTTCTGATCAGTAAAACGATGCAATTAACTTTCAATACTAACTTATGTGGTGGCAAACCACTAATAGTCAAAGAATTCAAAAACTCTACTGGATAGTTATTGATTTCATTGTCATCATCACAAATTATTTTATCGTAGCTATGATATGTTTTCTGTTCACCTGGTATTTGATTAAGTATATCAGTATTAATAAAAGTACAATCATCATTTTTAGGTGCTAAAATAACTGACTTCAATATGTTATCTGAGAGTATGTTTTCGGAAATATTTCCTTACACCTCATTAATAATATTATTTTCATCTCCTATTAATTGCTGAGGTATTTCAATAATATTTTCACCAAACTGAGGGAATTGTGGGGCTTCATCATTACCAATTTTTTTTCAAGAATTCGACAAATTCTATTTCACTTGGTAAGGCTCTCATATTTTGAGTAAACATTACTTTATGAAAATAAACAAATTTATGCCAACTCGTGATACAATTTTCAATTAAAGTTGCACGTGATCCATGTGGGACAACTGGTCACATTTGCCGAAAATCACAGCACAGAAGTATTGTTTTCACTCCAAATGGTTTATGTTTATCATTTTCATCGCATAGATCCTGCAATAATCTATCTATGATTTTCAACACTTGCAGTGGGCACATAGAAATTTCATCAGTAATTATCAATGATGATGAATTTATGTAACGTCCATAGCTACTATTTGCAGTAATATTCGCTACAGAATTTTCCAAAATGGGTATAGGCAATTTAAACACATTGTATAAAGTTCTACCTCCAAGTAATAAAGTTGAAGCTATGCCACTGAACGCTGTTGGAATGCAACTAAGATTAAGCGAATTTAATTTGTGAATGATTGCTGTTTGTGTGAATGTTTTTCCACAACCTGCATGAGCGGTTAAACAAAAAACATTAGATCCAGTATCATGGTGCAAAACTTCACGAATCACACGATCAATTAGATTACGCTGTTCAATATTTGCAGTTTCATAATGCTCACAAAACAGAAACTCTTGTTCTATTGGATCAATAGCATTTGCTTCATCTGTTCTCTGCGAATACGTGGGAACTAGTAAACCAAGTTCTTGACATGACAAATTATGAACATTCAAAATATCTTCAATTTCTAATAGAGCTGTGTTAAAGGATACTTCTTCGTTGTAATCTCTCAAAAATTCTTCACTAAGATATACTTTAAATTCATTCCATAACGCCAATGCATTGGCTGGCACATTTAATGCACAAATGTAACCAAATAAATTTTGCATTTGTTTTGGTGAATGTAATTCTTTTGCTTCATTTAAACATTCGCGCCATTCATTATCATTTGAAGCAATGCCGTGAGCATGGCACGCTTCAACAAAAGAAGTGTGTATAATTCCATTGTATGTTCTAACATCCTCAAATGATTTTGGACCACAGACATGTAATAAAAACAATCTTAAATGGAAAAGTTCGACGTCTTTTGGTGATACTACATATATGCGTGTAATGATTTTATCACCTCCACGCCTTCTCTTCTTCCATTTTTTTCGGGAATCTTCCCACACATAATGCAAAGGAATTTCAATATACTTATATTCATGCGCTGATGGATCTGATCGATTCAATTCAAAAAATGCTAATAATTTTGTTTGTCTTGCATTTTCAATTGCTTGACATTCTTACCCTTCTCGAAAGTAAACATTCTGTCTACGCGGTAAATGAATGTCAAGTCTAACGATGACATGTGATTGAAAATGCATTGGTAATTCATAGATGCGCCATACAACTTCAGTTGATCCGACATAACGGCCATTTAAAAAATTTTTAACTTCATCAATTTGTATTTCTTGACCTGGTTCATTCTCTCTGAACCTAATTCAACAGATGCACTGTCATAGCCTTTATACACGTATTTATAAATGTATTTAACACTTTTAACTGTAGTGCATACTTCAACATTTATATGGCAATTAAATTTGGCAAGTAAATACGGATTGTATGGTACAACATAACGATTGTCGAGGCAACTACCGCGAACTTCAGCATTAATACCATTATCACGCCTTCTGTATAATGGATATCCATTTAATGATTCACATGTAAATTCATTAAATCATTTTGGATAATCCTTTGTGCATTTTCCATCTCTCATACATACAGAATTTGGATTAAGTACACCGCATGGACCATGCATCATGTGTTTTACAACATATTCATGTAATGTAGGATGTGTTTGAATGTTAGGAATCTCCGCAGATACAACTTTATCAATATCGGTAGTGTTAACAATTTTATCTTGCTCATTTAAAGAGAGTAAAATGTGAGCATGAGGCAATCCTCTCTTTTGAATCTCAATTGTATAAATGAGTGCTTCAACTTTACCGAAGATTTTTTTAGTGTAAGGCCCTCAATTAATGCTTTCAGTTTGGACTTGAATACACGCACAACAATATCAGGTCGAAAATTAGCTGACTCACCTACACCAATATTGCTAACTATTTCAGGCCAACTTGGATTGCAAGTCATTGTAATAAACAAAGAAGGCTTTCCGAAATGTTGTACAATTGACATTGCATCTAAATAATTCTGATACATATTTCTTGGAGATCCATTGAATGAAGATGGTAAAATTACTCTACGGCCAACATTATTGGCATTGGGGTTCAATTCTAAATAATCTGTTAAATTGTTGTAAACTTCAGACCTAAGACTTGTTTGATTTTGTCGAATGAAATGTAACCTTGCGCCCTCTATTCTCGCATACATATCAACTATCCTCTGCAGAAATAATTTTTGTGAATGGTGCAACATGCTAAACTCTTCTCTAATTGCAAGTCGATAGGCTGCATACTGAAGCATGGTTAATTTATTTCTGGGCGCTCTTGAATTAGACGTAGTTGGTACATTATGAGAAATATTGATATGCCACCCAGTATCACCATTTGGAAAAAGTAATGGATACGCTAAAGGGTCCAATGATGAATCCAAAACAGATATTTTTAATGGTACCATTAACTTTTGAAAACGAAACCATATTTCGTTCAAAGGGTGGCTCACTATCAACTGTACTAAATATTACTGCTACATCAGTTTGAGCTGCATCATTATAACGGCATAGATCTAAATCACGATTTACTTTAATGAGCATACAAATTTCTTTATTTTGATTTTCAACTCTCTGACAATGATCTTTCATTGCAATGAATGACCGAACGAAAGGATTAATGCATTCCAATTCAAGAGAGATTTTGCGCATTATATTGGTATTGCATGTTTGATTATAGTGTGCACGTAATCTATAATTGACAGCAGTGTCAACATCATAAAAATATAATTGCGCATAACATGGTGAGCGACCATATCCAGCAGTCATTGGACCTGATCTGTGATAAAAAACATCATGTATTTTAAAATGATACACTCCACGCATAACTGTATCCGAAATTTTAGCTTCTGAGCTAACCATAGCAAATGATGAATTGTATTTACGAATGTTTTCAAAATAATTTTTTGACTTTCTTTTTATTGAAGGTTAATTTGAAGTAAGTCCATCATACAATGATTTAAAGTATTCATTTTGACTTAAGGCCGGTAATATTGCTTTACCCTTATGACAACATGAAGTGAATGCAGTCCTTTCACCTAAAGTGACCTCAGTTTCGAAATGTTTTGCATTGCAAAACCTGCATTGTAAATGCATTAATCCCCAATCAAAAGTATTAAAATTTCTTGGAATGACATTCAGTGCGCATTTAAATGTATCCCTCAAAATAATTTCATCATTTTGTATACTATTTACACTGTTTAAATTTGCATTTGGTCTATTATCATTTTGACTTTCACGTGAATATATATTCCTTCTTCTTTGTCTCTCACTCTGACCCGTTAATGTTCTATGTCGAGGCATAATGGAAGTAGGTGCGAATACCTGAATGTAAAAAAAAAACATGTAATGAAATTACTGAAACTAAGATTAGACAGGGTTTAATTTAAAAATAATAAAATGTACTCACAAAGGTTTTGTAAAATATATAAAAACACTTGGTAAGTTTCACAAAATTTGTGAAACTTACCAAGTGTTTTTATATATTTTACAAAACCTTTGTATTAATATGTTTCACCAAGTGCCCAACGAGTCATCAATTAATATCGTGAAATGTACTCACTTTTTTGAAACCACCAATAATAATTAGGCGAGAGTAAGTCAATTCAAATTGCTGCTACAAAATTTTCCTTTTGCAACAGTGTAAAGGTCTATTTCCTTACCCCCCCTTATATTAAACTTTTTACTTACCTTTTACGCATTCGCCCTGACTTACCAAAAACAGAAGATTCCCAACTTATAGGTCGCCACCAATATTTTTAAAAAGGACAAAAATGGAAACCTTAATACATTTTCCCATTATTTACTTTTAATTACTTACCAGGTTCGTTTAGGCGAGATTTTTCATACAGGACAGGTTATGTTAAACGGGCTTAATAACTTACTCTAACACATGTTTAAGTAAAATTAAATATGATTTTATTGATTCAAGAATTATGGTCTCTGTCTTGTTATTTCTTTTTTTATTCTTTTTAATGTTATTTCTCTACTCTTACTAAACTCTGTTGTATAAAAATGTTCCTATGCTAATCTATACTTACAACCAGTACTCTCGTTAACAACCAGGTCTATTTCTCCCCATTCTACTTCCCACACACTCTCATTAATTTTTCACTTTTTATTCACCACCTTTTGTCGAGCTCTTTTAACAATTATTATTTACTGATACACTCCTGGCCAACATAAAAAGATCATTTACATTAACTACGTCATGATACCTAGCGATGCTAGGTTCCGGTGTTGCACACTATATTGTTTAACTGCTTTTTTCGTAAATATTCGAACCCCACAAACTGGTTGTTGTTACATTATTAAACTCCACACTTTGGTAGACCTACTTAGACATTTCAGTCTACCAAACTTTCCCGAGGCGGACGTTACGTTTACTCTGGTGTTAGTTAATGACTGTTCTGTGCTACTGTCTGATACAACAACTGGTGAAGAACTCTGCTTACTGTGATTCACAAAAACTGCTACTGGGGCTATTACGTAATCTGTCTAGTCTAACTGTCTAGACATCAGTTGTTTATACTAACAGTTTATGTTGCACTGGGGCACCTCACAAGTGGATACTGACAATTAAAAATTAAAACTGGGGTAGCACACAATTCTGTACCGTTACAATACCCCCCCCCAATGAGAGATTGGATGCCGAAGCATACAAACTCTCATTGCCTAAAACCTAAGAGGATCAGTGAGGATATGTTCCCGCAACCCCCCTGAGCTCTCTACTAAAATCATGGGTACTTACCCCCTAGTCTGGCGACTGTGGCATCACCCCTCCAACCTTACTGGACTTCTCTACTCGAGACCCCAACACCATAAGCTCGGACCGATACCCGCCACAGTATCACCTGACTCTGTAACATTCCATTAAAAGATTAACAAACGGGCATTCATTGTTCCATATCCCACAACTGATTTGTTTCCTCTTAGCCGTACTGGTTCATTAACAAAGTACTGGTTCATGTTTATTACAAAATATAACCTAACTGTCTACTTACAGCTAATTCCATACAAATTAAATAATATTCCCCGTACAATATTACCCCTCCAAAATAACACATTGATTATACAAACATTTTTTATTATTGTTACCCAAAAATTTCCTTCATTTTCCGTTTAAGTAAAGTACATATTTAGCTCATTATATTTTCATCAATTGTTATTTAATCTATCATTACATTTGAAATTTGAATCGAGTTCAATTTAAATTCATTATTAAAAACCATTTGTTCAATTAATTTAATTACCAAATTAATTTAATTTTATTTAATTAACAATCTCAAAATTAATTACATTTTTCAAAATGATCCTACATAAAAATATTACCTACATTCCATCACATCTGGTATATCTTTTGTTTCATAGCATGACTGTAAAGATTGGTCACAACACACACAACATACCTATTTACATTAACAGTTGTATGCCAGACTTGTTTTTATAAACACCATCTCAGTCTCAACATTCTGATTACGACACTACTGGCACATATACTTCCTACAATTTTTTGGGTTTCTATAAGTCTTTTAGTGTTAACATATTTATCAATTACTATTTATTTCAATTCAGATCGAATATAATTTTAATTACTTTAATTCCACCTCCACTCAAAATAATTTAGCTTTAGTTATGGGTACATGTATATTATTATCATCAATATAATCATTGTTTATCCAACAAGGTAAGTCTCTATTATTTTTAATCTAATCATTTCTTTCAATATTTATTCCCACTACTAAACTTTCATAATCTCTACCTAGTCTGAATAACTCTATCACTCTGTCTCGCTCATAATCACTTTCAATACCACAACATTTCCCATTCTCACTCCACACAGAGGGCAACACCACTAAATTATTTAAACACCATCTGGCCCTACCAGATAAACACAAACAACTTACTTGACAATTTGAAGACCTTTTGTCTTCTACAAAAACTATCGAGGAACTCTTGTCCTCCAACAACACTGGTGAAGCTTTTTCTTCACCTGTACTACAAGAAAAATTCGCCCTCTGTCCATACTCTACATTTAAACTATCTCCCCATTCTTTCTTCTCCCACTCTTCAGTACTTATTACTACTTTGTTACTAACATCAATTAACTTTCTACTCTCATTATCACTACAACTATTACTCAACATATCACCATTAATTTTATTCAACAATATTTCACTCTTGTTTGCGTCATCATAACTAACATTATTACTCACTTTGTTTTCAATATTTCTCCCAAGCTTATCTAGCTGTTGTATTAGTTTGACATTAAATTCATTCAATTTGACATCAAACTTGTTGTTCTGTTCATCAAATCTCTCATTGATACTACTTTTAATTTCTTTGATTTCGTTTTTCTGTTCATCAAATTTATGATCATTCATATCAAAACGTTTATTCATGTCATTAGACATTTTACTCTGTTGCTCTAAAAACAACTGCATCATATTCATCATCTTCGTCTTATAATCGGATTCACTCATATTATCATTATTTACCTTATTATCTGCCACCTGATCGTCTGTACTAGTGCTAGATAAGTCAATGTTGTTGATTCTGTCACTATTATTTTCCATTTTTGTTTTATATTATTTTTTACATCGCTATCAAAACATAACCTAATTTACACAACATAAATCTAAACAATAATTGCAAATTATACAAATACGCCGTTACCACAACCTGTCTCGTACTTCCATTCAGGCCTAAACCCATATCAGAAAATTCCATATGAGTCATCCTGTCAGGGTCACCACTGTAAAGGTCTATTTCCTTACCCCCGTTATATTAAACTTTTTACTTACCTTTTACGCATTCGCCCTGACTTACCAAAAACAGAAGATTCCCAACTTATGGGTCGCCACCAATATTTTTAAAAAGGACAAATATGAAAACCTTAATACATTTCCCCATTATTTACTTTTAATTACTTACCAGGTTCGTTTAGGCGAGATTTTTCATACAGGACAGGTTATGTTAAACGGGCATAATAACTTACTCTAACACATGTTTAAGTAAAATCAAATATGATTTTATTGATTCAAGAATTATGGTCTCTGTCTCGTTATTTCTTTTTATGTTCTTTTTAATGTTATTTCTCTACTCTTACTAAACTCTATTGTATAAAAATGTTCCTATGCTAATCTATACTTACAACCAGTACTCTCGTTAACAACCAGGTCTATTTCTCCCCATTCTACTTCCCACACACTCTCATTAATTTTTCACTTTTTATTCACCACCTTTTGTCGAGCTCTTTTAACAATTATTATTCACTGATACACTCCTGGCCAACATAAAAAGATCATTTACATTAACTACGTCATGATACCTAGCGATGCTAGGTTCCCGGTGTTGCACACTATATTGTTTAACTGCTTTTTTCGTAAATATTCGAACCCCACAAACTGGTTGTTGTTACATTATTAAACTCCACACTTTGGTAGACCTACTTAGACATTTCAGTCTACCAAACTTTCCCGAGGCGGACGTTACGTTTACTCTGGTGTTAGTTAATGACTGTTCTGTGCTACTGTCTGATACAACAACTGGTGAAGAACTCTGCTTACTGTGATTCACAAAAACTGCTACTGGGGCTATTACGTAATCTGTCTAGTCTAACTGTCTAGACATCAGTTGTTTATACTAACAGTTTATGTTGCACTGGGGCACCTCACAAGTGGATACTGACAATTAAAAATTAAAACTGGGGTAGCACACAATTCTGTACCGTTACAATACCCCCCCCCCCCAATGAGAGATTGGATGCCGAAGCATACAAACTCTCATTGCCTAAAACCTAAGAGGATCAGTGAGGATATGTTCCCGCAACCCCCCTGAGCTCTCTACTAAAATCATGGGTACTTACCCCCTAGTCTGGCGACTGTGGCATCACCCCTCCAACCTTACTGGACTTCTCTACTCGAGACCCCAACACCATAAGCTCGGACCGATACCCGCCACAGTATCACCTGACTCTGTAACATTCCATTAAAAGATTAACAAACGGGCATTCATTGTTCCATATCCCACAACTGATTTGTTTCCTCTTAGCCGTACTGGTTCATTAACAAAGTACTGGTTCATGTTTATTACAAAATATAACCTAACTGTCTACTTACAGCTAATTCCATACAAATTAAATAATATTCCCCGTACAATATTACCCCTCCAAAATAACACATTGATTATACAAACATTTTTTATTATTGTTACCCAAAAATTTCCTTCATTTTCCGTTTAAGTAAAGTACATATTTAGCTCATTATATTTTCATCAATTGTTATTTAATCTATCATTACATTTGAAATTTGAATCGAGTTCAATTTAAATTCATTATTAAAAACCATTTGTTCAATTAATTTAATTACCAAATTAATTTAATTTTATTTAATTAACAATCTCAAAATTAATTACATTTTTCAAAATGATCCTACATAAAAATATTACCTACATTCCATCACATCTGGTATATCTTTTGTTTCATAGCATGACTGTAAAGATTGGTCACAACACACACAACATACCTATTTACATTAACAGTTGTATGCCAGACTTGTTTTTATAAACACCATCTCAGTCTCAACATTCTGATTACGACACTACTGGCACATATACTTCCTACAATTTTTTGGGTTTCTATAAGTCTTTTAGTGTTAACATATTTATCAATTACTATTTATTTCAATTCAGATCGAATATAATTTTAATTACTTTAATTCCACCTCCACTCAAAATAATTTAGCTTTAGTTATGGGTACATGTATATTATTATCATCAATATAATCATTGTTTATCCAACAAGGTAAGTCTCTATTATTTTTAATCTAATCATTTCTTTCAATATTTATTCCCACTACTAAACTTTCATAATCTCTACCTAGTCTGAATAACTCTATCACTCTGTCTCGCTCATAATCACTTTCAATACCACAACATTTCCCATTCTCACTCCACACAGAGGGCAACACCACTAAATTATTTAAACACCATCTGGCCCTACCAGATAAACACAAACAACTTACTTGACAATTTGAAGACCTTTTGTCTTCTACAAAAACTATCGAGGAACTCTTGTCCTCCAACAACACTGGTGAAGCTTTTTCTTCACCTGTACTACAAGAAAAATTCGCCCTCTGTCCATACTCTACATTTAAACTATCTCCCCATTCTTTCTTCTCCCACTCTTCAGTACTTATTACTACTTTGTTACTAACATCAATTAACTTTCTACTCTCATTATCACTACAACTATTACTCAACATATCACCATTAATTTTATTCAACAATATTTCACTCTTGTTTGCGTCATCATAACTAACATTATTACTCACTTTGTTTTCAATATTTCTCCCAAGCTTATCTAGCTGTTGTATTAGTTTGACATTAAATTCATTCAATTTGACATCAAACTTGTTGTTCTGTTCATCAAATCTCTCATTGATACTACTTTTAATTTCTTTGATTTCGTTTTTCTGTTCATCAAATTTATGATCATTCATATCAAAACGTTTATTCATGTCATTAGACATTTTACTCTGTTGCTCTAAAAACAACTGCATCATATTCATCATCTTCGTCTTATAATCGGATTCACTCATATTATCATTATTTACCTTATTATCTGCCACCTGATCGTCTGTACTAGTGCTAGATAAGTCAATGTTGTTGATTCTGTCACTATTATTTTCCATTTTTGTTTTATATTATTTTTTACATCGCTATCAAAACATAACCTAATTTACACAACATAAATCTAAACAATAATTGCAAATTATACAAATACGCCGTTACCACAACCTGTCTCGTACTTCCATTCAGGCCTAAACCCATATCAGAAAATTCCATATGAGTCATCCTGTCAGGGTCACCACTGTAAAGGTCTATTTCCTTACCCCCGTTATATTAAACTTTTTACTTACCTTTTACGCATTCGCCCTGACTTACCAAAAACAGAAGATTCCCAACTTATGGGTCGCCACCAATATTTTTAAAAAGGACAAATATGAAAACCTTAATACATTTCCCCATTATTTACTTTTAATTACTTACCAGGTTCGTTTAGGCGAGATTTTTCATACAGGACAGGTTATGTTAAACGGGCATAATAACTTACTCTAACACATGTTTAAGTAAAATCAAATATGATTTTATTGATTCAAGAATTATGGTCTCTGTCTCGTTATTTCTTTTTATGTTCTTTTTAATGTTATTTCTCTACTCTTACTAAACTCTATTGTATAAAAATGTTCCTATGCTAATCTATACTTACAACCAGTACTCTCGTTAACAACCAGGTCTATTTCTCCCCATTCTACTTCCCACACACTCTCATTAATTTTTCACTTTTTATTCACCACCTTTTGTCGAGCTCTTTTAACAATTATTATTCACTGATACACTCCTGGCCAACATAAAAAGATCATTTACATTAACTACGTCATGATACCTAGCGATGCTAGGTTCCCGGTGTTGCACACTATATTGTTTAACTGCTTTTTTCGTAAATATTCGAACCCCACAAACTGGTTGTTGTTACATTATTAAACTCCACACTTTGGTAGACCTACTTAGACATTTCAGTCTACCAAACTTTCCCGAGGCGGACGTTACGTTTACTCTGGTGTTAGTTAATGACTGTTCTGTGCTACTGTCTGATACAACAACTGGTGAAGAACTCTGCTTACTGTGATTCACAAAAACTGCTACTGGGGCTATTACGTAATCTGTCTAGTCTAACTGTCTAGACATCAGTTGTTTATACTAACAGTTTATGTTGCACTGGGGCACCTCACAAGTGGATACTGACAATTAAAAATTAAAACTGGGGTAGCACACAATTCTGTACCGTTACAATACCCCCCCCCCCCAATGAGAGATTGGATGCCGAAGCATACAGACTCTCATTGCCTAAAACCTAAGAGGATCAGTGAGGATATGTTCCCGCAACCCCCCTGAGCTCTCTACTAAAATCATGGGTACTTACCCCCTAGTCTGGCGACTGTGGCATCACCCCTCCAACCTTACTGGACTTCTCTACTCGAGACCCCAACACCATAAGCTCGGACCGATACCCGCCACAGTATCACCTGACTCTGTAACATTCCATTAAAAGATTAACAAACGGGCATTCATTGTTCCATATCCCACAACTGATTTGTTTCCTCTTAGCCGTACTGGTTCATTAACAAAGTACTGGTTCATGTTTATTACAAAATATAACCTAACTGTCTACTTACAGCTAATTCCATACAAATTAAATAATATTCCCCGTACAATATTACCCCTCCAAAATAACACATTGATTATACAAACATTTTTTATTATTGTTACCCAAAAATTTCCTTCATTTTCCGTTTAAGTAAAGTACATATTTAGCTCATTATATTTTCATCAATTGTTATTTAATCTATCATTACATTTGAAATTTGAATCGAGTTCAATTTAAATTCATTATTAAAAACCATTTGTTCAATTAATTTAATTACCAAATTAATTTAATTTTATTTAATTAACAATCTCAAAATTAATTACATTTTTCAAAATGATCCTACATAAAAATATTACCTACATTCCATCACATCTGGTATATCTTTTGTTTCATAGCATGACTGTAAAGATTGGTCACAACACACACAACATACCTATTTACATTAACAGTTGTATGCCAGACTTGTTTTTATAAACACCATCTCAGTCTCAACATTCTGATTACGACACTACTGGCACATATACTTCCTACAATTTTTTGGGTTTCTATAAGTCTTTTAGTGTTAACATATTTATCAATTACTATTTATTTCAATTCAGATCGAATATAATTTTAATTACTTTAATTCCACCTCCACTCAAAATAATTTAGCTTTAGTTATGGGTACATGTATATTATTATCATCAATATAATCATTGTTTATCCAACAAGGTAAGTCTCTATTATTTTTAATCTAATCATTTCTTTCAATATTTATTCCCACTACTAAACTTTCATAATCTCTACCTAGTCTGAATAACTCTATCACTCTGTCTCGCTCATAATCACTTTCAATACCACAACATTTCCCATTCTCACTCCACACAGAGGGCAACACCACTAAATTATTTAAACACCATCTGGCCCTACCAGATAAACACAAACAACTTACTTGACAATTTGAAGACCTTTTGTCTTCTACAAAAACTATCGAGGAACTCTTGTCCTCCAACAACACTGGTGAAGCTTTTTCTTCACCTGTACTACAAGAAAAATTCGCCCTCTGTCCATACTCTACATTTAAACTATCTCCCCATTCTTTCTTCTCCCACTCTTCAGTACTTATTACTACTTTGTTACTAACATCAATTAACTTTCTACTCTCATTATCACTACAACTATTACTCAACATATCACCATTAATTTTATTCAACAATATTTCACTCTTGTTTGCGTCATCATAACTAACATTATTACTCACTTTGTTTTCAATATTTCTCCCAAGCTTATCTAGCTGTTGTATTAGTTTGACATTAAATTCATTCAATTTGACATCAAACTTGTTGTTCTGTTCATCAAATCTCTCATTGATACTACTTTTAATTTCTTTGATTTCGTTTTTCTGTTCATCAAATTTATGATCATTCATATCAAAACGTTTATTCATGTCATTAGACATTTTACTCTGTTGCTCTAAAAACAACCGCATCATATTCATCATCTTCGTCTTATAATCGGATTCACTCATATTATCATTATTTACCTTATTATCTGCCACCTGATCGTCTGTACTAGTGCTAGATAAGTCAATGTTGTTGATTCTGTCACTATTATTTTCCATTTTTGTTTTATATTATTTTTTACATCGCTATCAAAACATAACCTAATTTACACAACATAAATCTAAACAATAATTGCAAATTATACAAATACGCCGTTACCACAACCTGTCTCGTACTTCCATTCAGGCCTAAACCCATATCAGAAAATTCCATATGAGTCATCCTGTCAGGGTCACCACTGTAAAGGTCTATTTCCTTACCCCCGTTATATTAAACTTTTTACTTACCTTTTACGCATTCGCCCTGACTTACCAAAAACAGAAGATTCCCAACTTATGGGTAGCCACCAATATTTTTAAAAAGGACAAATATGAAAACCTTAATACATTTCCCCATTATTTACTTTTAATTACTTACCAGGTTCGTTTAGGCGAGATTTTTCATACAGGACAGGTTATGTTAAACGGGCATAATAACTTACTCTAACACATGTTTAAGTAAAATCAAATATGATTTTATTGATTCAAGAATTATGGTCTCTGTCTCGTTATTTCTTTTTATGTTCTTTTTAATGTTATTTCTCTACTCTTACTAAACTCTATTGTATAAAAATGTTCCTATGCTAATCTATACTTACAACCAGTACTCTCGTTAACAACCAGGTCTATTTCTCCCCATTCTACTTCCCACACACTCTCATTAATTTTTCACTTTTTATTCACCACCTTTTGTCGAGCTCTTTTAACAATTATTATTCACTGATACACTCCTGGCCAACATAAAAAGATCATTTACATTAACTACGTCATGATACCTAGCGATGCTAGGTTCCCGGTGTTGCACACTATATTGTTTAACTGCTTTTTTCGTAAATATTCGAACCCCACAAACTGGTTGTTGTTACATTATTAAACTCCACACTTTGGTAGACCTACTTAGACATTTCAGTCTACCAAACTTTCCCGAGGCGGACGTTACGTTTACTCTGGTGTTAGTTAATGACTGTTCTGTGCTACTGTCTGATACAACAACTGGTGAAGAACTCTGCTTACTGTGATTCACAAAAACTGCTACTGGGGCTATTACGTAATCTGTCTAGTCTAACTGTCTAGACATCAGTTGTTTATACTAACAGTTTATGTTGCACTGGGGCACCTCACAAGTGGATACTGACAATTAAAAATTAAAACTGGGGTAGCACACAATTCTGTACCGTTACAATACCCCCCCCCCAATGAGAGATTGGATGCCGAAGCATACAAACTCTCATTGCCTAAAACCTAAGAGGATCAGTGAGGATATGTTCCCGCAACCCCCCTGAGCTCTCTACTAAAATCATGGGTACTTACCCCCTAGTCTGGCGACTGTGGCATCACCCCTCCAACCTTACTGGACTTCTCTACTCGAGACCCCAACACCATAAGCTCGGACCGATACCCGCCACAGTATCACCTGACTCTGTAACATTCCATTAAAAGATTAACAAACGGGCATTCATTGTTCCATATCCCACAACTGATTTGTTTCCTCTTAGCCGTACTGGTTCATTAACAAAGTACTGGTTCATGTTTATTACAAAATATAACCTAACTGTCTACTTACAGCTAATTCCATACAAATTAAATAATATTCCCCGTACAATATTACCCCTCCAAAATAACACATTGATTATACAAACATTTTTTATTATTGTTACCCAAAAATTTCCTTCATTTTCCGTTTAAGTAAAGTACATATTTAGCTCATTATATTTTCATCAATTGTTATTTAATCTATCATTACATTTGAAATTTGAATCGAGTTCAATTTAAATTCATTATTAAAAACCATTTGTTCAATTAATTTAATTACCAAATTAATTTAATTTTATTTAATTAACAATCTCAAAATTAATTACATTTTTCAAAATGATCCTACATAAAAATATTACCTACATTCCATCACATCTGGTATATCTTTTGTTTCATAGCATGACTGTAAAGATTGGTCACAACACACACAACATACCTATTTACATTAACAGTTGTATGCCAGACTTGTTTTTATAAACACCATCTCAGTCTCAACATTCTGATTACGACACTACTGGCACATATACTTCCTACAATTTTTTGGGTTTCTATAAGTCTTTTAGTGTTAACATATTTATCAATTACTATTTATTTCAATTCAGATCGAATATAATTTTAATTACTTTAATTCCACCTCCACTCAAAATAATTTAGCTTTAGTTATGGGTACATGTATATTATTATCATCAATATAATCATTGTTTATCCAACAAGGTAAGTCTCTATTATTTTTAATCTAATCATTTCTTTCAATATTTATTCCCACTACTAAACTTTCATAATCTCTACCTAGTCTGAATAACTCTATCACTCTGTCTCGCTCATAATCACTTTCAATACCACAACATTTCCCATTCTCACTCCACACAGAGGGCAACACCACTAAATTATTTAAACACCATCTGGCCCTACCAGATAAACACAAACAACTTACTTGACAATTTGAAGACCTTTTGTCTTCTACAAAAACTATCGAGGAACTCTTGTCCTCCAACAACACTGGTGAAGCTTTTTCTTCACCTGTACTACAAGAAAAATTCGCCCTCTGTCCATACTCTACATTTAAACTATCTCCCCATTCTTTCTTCTCCCACTCTTCAGTACTTATTACTACTTTGTTACTAACATCAATTAACTTTCTACTCTCATTATCACTACAACTATTACTCAACATATCACCATTAATTTTATTCAACAATATTTCACTCTTGTTTGCGTCATCATAACTAACATTATTACTCACTTTGTTTTCAATATTTCTCCCAAGCTTATCTAGCTGTTGTATTAGTTTGACATTAAATTCATTCAATTTGACATCAAACTTGTTGTTCTGTTCATCAAATCTCTCATTGATACTACTTTTAATTTCTTTGATTTCGTTTTTCTGTTCATCAAATTTATGATCATTCATATCA
Source organism: Magicicada septendecula (assembly GCA_034769895.1). Taxonomy (NCBI): domain Eukaryota; kingdom Metazoa; phylum Arthropoda; class Insecta; order Hemiptera; family Cicadidae; genus Magicicada; species Magicicada septendecula. The sequence goes on along the minus strand of CM068371.1, from coordinate 59,819,741 downwards.
AAACGTTTATTCATGTCATTAGACATTTTACTCTGTTGCTCTAAAAACAACTGCATCATATTCATCATCTTCGTCTTATAATCGGATTCACTCATATTATCATTATTTACCTTATTATCTGCCACCTGATCGTCTGTACTAGTGCTAGATAAGTCAATGTTGTTGATTCTGTCACTATTATTTTCCATTTTTGTTTTATATTATTTTTTACATCGCTATCAAAACATAACCTAATTTACACAACATAAATCTAAACAATAATTGCAAATTATACAAATACGCCGTTACCACAACCTGTCTCGTACTTCCATTCAGGCCTAAACCCATATCAGAAAATTCCATATGAGTCATCCTGTCAGGGTCGCCACTGTAAAGGTCTATTTCCTTACCCCCGTTATATTAAACTTTTTACTTACCTTTTACGCATTCGCCCTGACTTACCAAAAACAGAAGATTCCCAACTTATGGGTCGCCACCAATATTTTTAAAAAGGACAAATATGAAAACCTTAATACATTTCCCCATTATTTACTTTTAATTACTTACCAGGTTCGTTTAGGCGAGATTTTTCATACAGGACAGGTTATGTTAAACGGGCATAATAACTTACTCTAACACATGTTTAAGTAAAATCAAATATGATTTTATTGATTCAAGAATTATGGTCTCTGTCTCGTTATTTCTTTTTATGTTCTTTTTAATGTTATTTCTCTACTCTTACTAAATTCTATTGTATAAAAATGTTCCTATGCTAATCTATACTTACAACCAGTACTCTCGTTAACAACCAGGTCTATTTCTCCCCATTCTACTTCCCACACACTCTCATTAATTTTTCACTTTTTATTCACCACCTTTTGTTGAGCTCTTTTAACAATTATTATTCACTGATACACTTCTGGCCAACATAAAAAGATCATTTACATTAACTACGTCGTGATACCTAGCGATGCTAGGTTCCCGGAGTTGCACACTATATTGTTTAACTGCTTTTTTCATAAATATTCGAATCCCACAAACTGTTTGTTGTTACATTATTAAACTCCACTCTTTGGTAGACCTACTTAGACATTTCAGTCTACCAAAACTTTCCCGAGGTGGGCGTTACGTTTACTCTGGTGTTAGTTAATGACTGTTCTGTGCTACTGTCTGATACAACAACTGGTGAAGAACTCTGCTTACTGTGATTCACAAAAACTGCTACTGGGGCTATAATTAATCTGTCTAGTCTGTCTAGACATCAGTTGTTTATACTAACAGTTTATGTTGCACTGGGGCACCTCACAGGTGGATACTGACAATTAAAAATTAAAACTGGGGTAGCACACAATTCTGTACCATTACAACAGGTGTATATTAAGCAAGCTGTATTTCACTTTCAACTGCACATTAATATATAAAACACAGATATCTAATATACAAAATATAAAATAAACGCTTTTTGCCTTGACATACACTCCACAGACTATTGAAAAAGGAACATTTGAAATCACACAAAATTCACAGCTCATTCAGTCAATCTGTCAGTATTAAGCAAGATGTATTTCACTTTCAACTGCACATTAATATATAAAACACAGGTATCTAATATACAAAATATAAAATAAACGCTTTTTTGCCTTGACATACACTCCACAGACTATTGAAAAAGGAACATTTGAAATCACACAAAATTCACAGCTCATTCAGTCAATCTGTCAGTAATTATTTGTTGGCAACATTTTAAAATTCTTTGGCGACAATCTGTACTCTGTGCGACTGTTTGACCACAGACTATTATGTGTTTGACATTGGCAGTATGAACGTAAACAATGAATATTTTATTTTATTTTATTTAATGTATGTGTAACACATATTATATATAAATTTTAGCTTTCTGCACTCCTTCTCCATATAAACTTTAACTATGCCAAATCTCACACTCCTCCGTGCGCGCAATATGCTTAAAAAGGGGTACAAAGTTTTCTCTTCACGTATTAATATATAGATAAGTAAATACAAACGAAATAGGAAATGAAAACTTATTAATTAAATAATTTAATGACGATGACCATTACACCCAGGAGGGAAGATCGAAGAATAATAAATATGTAAATAGTTGTAATAAATAGAAATGTAGTATATAAATATTAAAAGTTAGGAAGTAAATTAAAACACATTTGTCATAGTATAAGCTTATTAAACTATAGGGGGGTCTGCGAACATCAAGCAGTTATTTTGTGTAATCGCACTATGAACTGAAAATGGTTTAAATATTACAATTAAAATAATATTAGACAATAATCACAAACGTTAGGTAGTTTAATAACATAAGAAAGTGAAAATAATGGTGATTGACGTTAATAAACAGTGTATAGTGAAAGTGAATAGGAAATAGACCTGATTATAAATAAGCCGTGAATAAAACATATAATTTATATAAAACAACTATATAGATATATAGTAAGATCAAACAAAGTGTACAATAATTAAAAATATCTGTGACCCATAAACATGTCATAGCCAAGAGGATTACTAATTGAATCGGCAGTTTTTTAAAATAAAGGGTATTGTTAAAAAATATTTAAAATAAGTCAGAACACATTAATTTGAAGCTGGACATTTTATACAAAAAAAAAATAATGTTACACCATGAACTAATGAAGGAAGACTTAAAAAATAATGAGAAGCATAATGGTTTAATATAATACATGGAAAACTGCAGGGCAGAAGATAAATTATCAAGAAATAGTCTGTAGACTAAACTACAAATTTGGTGAGATTATGTTAAAATATACCTTTCATCAAACATTATTCAATTCAAAGCACAAGAACAGTGAAATGAAATAACAAAAACACTATAAACATTATGATTATTAATTTTATTTGTTCATTGTAATGTTTTTTTATTAGTTGTTCCTATTAAGGTTGTTTCTTTTGTATGATACCAAGAACCCCTAACTCAACACACACATACAACATCACATTACTAAAACAGATTTATAATTAGTATATTTTATTTCAAATGTATGACTTTAACTGTACATAGACTTTAATTAATTTTTTATTAACCCTGAGAAAGAGTTTTCATGTTATCGAAGCTAAAGGAGCTACCAACTGAAGAGAAGGGCATTGTATGTTAGTGAATCTCAATGTATGTTAAAGAGAAAAGAATAATAAAATTTATTAAAATTAAGACAAGACAGAATAAAAGAGTTCAAATTTTTAATTCACATAGTTAGAAAATAATTAAATTAACATAATTGGCACCAACAACCTGAGGCTACAGGATATAGTTACATTGATGAAGGGTAAGATTAAGATTTAAGACTTATTATAATACTATAAAACAAAAGTAACAATAGAGATAAAAACTATAGAAATAGAACAATAATACATAAGATTATAACACCATGTGGCTACGTTTTGGAGCATTTGTTGAATTTAGAAGTTTTGTATGCAAATGTAATACAAAATTTTTATGATTTTCTTTATTGCTTTCTCTTGGTCTATATCTGATGTGAAAAACTTTGCAACATAGTGCAGTGCAATGTTAAAGTAGGTAGGGCTGTTCAGGAAGCCATGTACAATGCCATTTTCAACTATAAACTTCCAAGGATTTAAGGTAAGGAACAGATTTAGGCTTAATTCTCATGGGATAATATTGACGTGTTATTTTGAGTAAGGCAAAACTTTCTTACTTTGTTTTTTATTAATCCGATTCTATTATTTCTATTTTCCAACAATTTCGGTGTTATTTTGTTCATAATGATAATTACACAAGGTTTGATCAACAAGTTCATGGATTTCTTGTTTATTTTAAAAACTATGGCTTTATTCATAGACACTTATATTGCCCCCTTCAAAGTAGTCTCAGTCGAATGTAACATATCAATTAACTGACTTCAATTAAGCCAGTCATTTTGGAGTCTTCAAAATATTTCAAGCATGCACTTTTTGGTACAGCTTGAGCTCGCTTAGCAATTTTTGTTTTATTTCTTCAATGGTCGCAAAACATCCTTCTGTGGAAATTATCACTATTGGGAGTAGCAAAGATTGGGACACACCTTGTGAATCATGATGTTTTCTTTTGCCTAGCCTGGCAAATTTCTTAACAAGCAATGACATGCGTCCAGGCACATTATTGGGCTGCAATTTTCATAAATTCTTCTTCTGCAAATCTCGTTTTTTTCTACAAGTAGCTTCATACAAATTGTATAAAATGTCCAAATAATACTCTTTATTTACCACTGCATCTAGTGAAGAAATTTCGTGGAACACAAAAATATAATCTTCATCTGACAACCACGATCTTTAACTCATTTATGGCAGTCTTTGAAGCTTGTAAACTGCTTGTTCAGGTACAGCAATCTTGCCAGAAGCCTTCTGTTTACCAGGACAGAGCAGTTTATCTCACAGTTTACACAAAATTTAATCCATGTTCTTTAATCTTGCATTGTAGAATGACAAAAAAATCACCTAGTGCACCTAAGGACGAATAACACAATTAGCTGTGAAATCTAAACTATGCATCAAATAGGGCTAAAATTTTAGGACAATTGTCACTAACATGCATACCAACATCACATAAAAACAGTTTTTTAATCGGACACTTATAGTGATGGAAACTGCACAAACCTTTTGATCAAACCTCTTATACAGGCTATGCCTTGATGCCACAACTAATTCTCCTCTGTTCATTTGAATGTAGCTATTGTATCCAGTCTTGAAATCTTCCAAATAACATAATTGTAGAAATTTCTCTCCATAAGGTCTTGCCTTCCAGAATATTCATGTAATTTATGTTCTATCTCATAAATTTTTATGTAATAATGTATTTACATTCAACATTTTACTAGCCTGCTTAATATACACATTAGACAAATATGAAGAGTGAACATCTGTCACTAACTCCCTGATTCTTGCATTTTCTCATTCCCATTTATAATTATTTTTGAAGCTTGATTTTGGTAGAAACAAGACCTTCAACCCTTGTTATACTATGATAACAGAATCACCAACATACACATGTAAATGTCATAAATGATCCTAGTATTTCCTTTTAAATCCAGTAATTCAAATTGGATGTACTGATTTTATTGTTAACATGTGTCCACAGGTCTGTCTTCAACTATAGTTTTACATTTATTTTTATTAATTTCTTACTTTTTAATTGAGTAGCCCAATTGCAAAATTCGTCCACCCAAGGTAGGTTTTAAGTTACGGCCGTCATTTTGTTCAGAGACCATACACGCATGTTCTGATGAAGAGAAACTGTTGCAAACACATTGAAGTTTGTAGGGTGTAAAAACTAGGAACCGCTGCAAAACTTGTTATGTCCCTTACCTCTACTGCAGCAAACTTTGTTATGTCCACTGTAGGAAAACAGCAGCAAGCCCATTAGGTCCTGTTATTGTAAAATGATAACTAACCACATTGCAGCAAAACTCGTTTTGTCAGTTGTTATTTTGAATGTTCATCCTCTTCATTCACAGTACTTAATGAATAATAATTGCTACACTTTCACATGTGAAATTTACTTTGTTTATTTACCTCGTACGCGTTTCAGCGTGATGTTGCGAGTCATGAACAGCTACCAGATAGAGACGTGAATACCCTAACGATATCGGCAGCCCCACAGCTTAGTGGTCATCATAATCGCACCAGTAAGTATGCATTTACGACGCCTAACGCAGCATCAGGTCCTTCTAGAAGTATACCACATGTAAATTTTAATGTGGACCTCTACGGAAAGATCACGCATCCAGTAGAAAAAATCATTACAGAAATTCCATACACGGATGGCTTAAGTATTACAAAACTGTTAAATTTCATCAAATACCTCCTACAAATAAAAGATTTACAGCAACTAAATGATTGGCAAATCTTGCAAGTCCTCCTACCCAAATGTAAACCACCATTAAAGGATCATGTACTGGAATCATTAAGCTCGACTCTTCCAGTAGAAGAACTTCATACTACCATTATAAAACATTTTATTCCCACAGGAATTTATGAGGAGCTCAAAATAAACACCGTACTTCGAGTACAAGGAGCCCATGAGAGACTGGCCCACTATATTGCAGACATCAGAGAGTCTTCCCGACTACTGCAAGTCAACTGGAGTGAGAAACAATTGGTCGATACCATTTTAGTAGGATTATCTCCGGAAGAAAGATCTCGATTAGCATTAATAAGTAGGCCCAACATTTTCGCAGATCTAGAACAATGCAGTATTCACTCGTCAAACATATGGTACGCGGATCAGAACAGACATGCATTGCTATCTATGGCACCACGTAGAAATGAAACGCAAGCCCTGGTAACAGATGCAAGAACACAGCGCGAAAGACGACCATTTCGTAGACCTACCAATTTTCACAACCTTGGTAAATCTAATGAGCCTCAACCTCGACAGGAAACAAGTGATACCCCCCGTAAAGAAAATATATGTTATAACTGCAGGAAATTTGGACACATCAGTAGAAACTGTAAACGGAAACAGTTCTATCAGAAAACCCCTTATCCAAAAAACATGTAAGGCAGGGAGATCCGAAATCCTGTGTCTTCCGCAGCATCGTGAAAACAGGTAAACCCCTAAAAGACAACAAATTTAAAAAAAAAAACAAAGAAAATTAGACCCCTATGTTAAGAAGTTCATTGATAAATGTAATGCTATTAATAAATGTGACTTCAGTAAGTGTCAATTACCATATATGCAAGTAGAGACCTCGGTGTTACATCCACTCTCGGATTAATTGATTCCGGATCAACATGAAGCTTAATTAGTCAACAGCTATCCGATAAATTATTTGAACACAACCTAGTTAAACGCAGTCAATTGGTGAATATTAGATGCGCTACAGCTAATAAACAAAATTTAATGTTAAAACTCATCATTACGTTTAAACTAAAAATTAAAAATCTAACGTGGTATTTTCCAATGTTGGTATGCGACGAGTTAGGACCCGACTTAATATTGGGAGCAGATTTTATCAGTAAAACAGGAATAATTCTTGACATTCACGATAAGAAGTATTATTTTGGATTCGATCGTTCACAAAAATATAGTTTGGATGGTAATACAAATAACAAAGAAAGTACTGGAACAGCTTCCACACATCTAGAACACCACGAGTCTGAATTAGCTCATCTGGAAAGTAAAGATAGACTGAAAATGCAGACACTAATAAAAGAGTTTTCCACCGTCCTCACTCCGAAGTTAGGACTAACGAACCTGATAGAGTACAAAATCAATTTGAGCGACAATAAAGTAATACGTCTACCCCCATACAAGTTATCACCACCAAAAATGGAAGTAATGAGGAATCAAATCAACAAATTATTAGAACAAGGAGTCATCGAACCCTCTACTTCACCTTACTCATCACCCACGTTTTTAGTACCAAAAGGTCGCGACAAACATAGACTAGTTGTGGACTACAGGCAATTAAATAAACGGATAGGCTAGAATACGAGTCTATACCACTTCCCGACATCCACAGTGCTTTTCATTATTTTACGAATGCGAAAGTTTTTACCATCATGGATCTAAATCCGGCATTTCATCAAATACCCCTTTCTGAAGAATCCAAACGTCTAACCGCATTTGCCGTCCCTTTCAACCTGTACCAATTTACGAGAGTACCCTTTGGAATATCCCAAGGTAGTTCTGTATGTAGCCGATTATTAGAGAAATTATTCCATGATATAAAATTTAAATATGTGTATCACTACCTAGATGACATCGTTATCTACAGCGAATCAATGGACCAACATCTTAAACGTCTACGTGAAGTACTATCCCGATTAGAGAAAGCCGGATTAACAGTAAATCCCAGTAAAGTAAATTTTGCTGTCACACAATTTTCATTTTTAGGTCACATTGTAAAGGCCAACGGAAAGATAAGCATAGACCCCGAGCGAACCCGTGCAATCAGAGAATTTTTACCACCGCGGGATGCGAAAGGAATAGCCCGATTTTTGGGAATGATAAATTATTTCCACAAGTATATCCCTCATCTAGCCAAAATTGCAGCACCGCTGAATGCTTTAAGAAAGAAGGGAGGTAAATTTAAGTGGAGTCTGCAACACCACGCTGCATTCGAAAAACTAAAAGAAAGCATATCACCCCCAGTATTACAATTAGCCAATTTTACAAAACCGTTCGTAGTGCAGACAGACAGTTCAAGTGTAGCCCTAGGTGCAGTAATATATCAGGAAGTAGATAACTCTAGACTACCTATTAGTTACGCTTCACGTACTCTGACTGACCAAGAAAAGAAATACTCCGCATACGAATTAGAATGTTTAGCTATCGTTTTCGCATTTGAGAAGTTCAAACCTTTTTTAGAACATAAAGAGTTTCTGTTGGAAACGGATAATCAAGCCTTATCGTGGTTATTAAATCACCCTAAACAGTTAGGTCGTATTGGAAGATGGGTATTAAGGTTAAATTGTTACAAATTTAAAGTACAACATATTAGAGGTACCCAAAATGTAGTTGCCGATACACTGTCCTGTATGTTCTAGACGCCTAGTAAAACATCTGAAAGCAAGGAGAGTAGAGAAACGCCAATTATCAATACTTTAATTACAGAATTTCCTCTTGCATTTACGGACATAGCTCAGTATCAACAACAAGACCCCCTTTTAAGACCAATTATAGAACAACTCGATAAAGGAAATAAGTCAGAAAAATACATATTGAGTAAAAGAGTATTATGTTATAGAATAGCAAACGGAAAATATTTATGAATAATTGCCCCTGATATTATTAAATCTATGCTGATGGAATACTACCATTCTTCCACCATTGGAGCACATATGGGAATAAATAAAACAATATATCGAATTCGTAAAGAATATCACTGGGAAAATATGAACAGTGAGATAGCTAGTTTCGTAAAAAGGTGTAAGTTGTGTGCACTCAGCAAGCCAGCGGGAAACAGCCAAATAAGTCAATTAATCTCAGAAATTCCTATTACCCCGTTCTCGAAAATTTATTTAGACTCTTCAGGACCCTACCCCCGTTCTAAATCAGGAAATACCATGCTACTCATTTGTGTAGATTCATTCACCAAATTTGTCTGGTTGTATCCCATGCGGCGAGCGTTAGCTTCGACCACCGTAAAGATATTGCAGGATAGATTATTTAAAGATTTCGGTACACCCGTACATCTAGTGTCAGATAACGGACCCCAGTTTAAGTCAAAGGAATTCAAGAACATGTGTTTCAAACTAGGGATAGACCACATTACCACTACAGAGCATCGTCCGCAAGGTAATATAGCTGAAAGGTATTTGCGAAACCTAAAATCTGCTTTAATAGCCTACCATGCGAACGACCATACGTCTTGGGACCAGAATCTATCCTGGATACAATTCGCCTTCAATTCAGCCTATCATGAAGGACATAAGTGTACACCATTTGAATTATTGTTTAAATACAAACCTAACCACCCATTATCCACAAGTGGAAAATACATGAGTTACTACCCCACGAAATTAGGGATAAAGAAAATCTGGAATGAAGCTCGCGCTAATTTAAGAGCAAACTTAAAGAAATCGCGAAAATATCATGAGCGGATTAATAATAACAATGTAGTAAAGTACCAAATCGGTGACTTAGTAATGTATAGAACACACCCGACGAGTAGTGCGATCGATAAGACCACCTCCAAGCTATCATACTGATGGTGTGGTCCTTACCAAATTCACAAATACATAACCCCAGTAACAGTAGCCCTGTACGAACCCTCTACTCATAAATATGTACGAAGAACACATATTTCGCAGATAAAGTATTATCACGAAAAAGGAAATGGTAGAGTGCAAGCAAACTAAATGTATTAAAAAAGGTATACCTGCTAAAGAATACTTGAGTAACTACTTGATTATCTAATCGTATAAATAGGGATGAGGCCTGATCAACCTTGGATCCTATTCAGCGAAAGTAGAGTTTCGGATCGAACCGGTCAATAATTTTTATTTTTTCGAAGTTGGCACTATGGCGTTTGTAGGGTCCATGCATGCACTCTGCCTGAAGTCTTTGTCGTACGCCAACCATCGTAGTGTTAACATCCACGAGCCGGACCCTTCGGCAGGTAGAAATCCTTTGCATGTAACCTGTCCTCTTCCCAACCAGTCTATCCTGCCTGAATGTCAGGATCAACCCATTTGTGAGATTACGGTAAGTCATTTTAATATTAATTATTTTTTGTTAGCAATTCTGCATGCTACGCTGCTATAGAGCTCACCAGAGGCTATCAAATTATACTGTAAGAAAGTCGTCTTACCTTCAGACTGTCAAAATAATATCGTACATCTAATTACTACCAGAGGTTTCATGAGGTTGCTAGTTTTTTCAATTAAATTGCTTGCCGTCACGAATGGGAGCACGTGTTTTGTAATTTTTGTGCATGTTGCTGCTGGCGGTTTGAGTAATGGGTTATAAGCCAGTTTTGGCTGCGCGATTTTTATTTTAATTACCAACGTGCCGTGCCGTTTCGTTTTTTGTGCCTGCTCGTGGTTGTTTTGCATGGGGTTAATTTCTAAATTACATAAATGTTCGTCATTTGCATGCTATGGCACGGAAGCACGTTGGTATGATACGCATGTGAACCATTTTTTGTGCGTTTAATGCTGTTGGTTGTGTTCAGCAGTTTCGTCGCGTGTGCGTGGCCAGGTGGGCAAATATTGTTTCAAAATTTTGCACCTTGTTTTTGGGTAATCGTTTGATTATTGGGTCAATTCTTGTGAAGTTTGTTTCCGTCCTGTTAAGGTCTGCTTTACACGTGAAATTGCGTGTTACGTGTTTGCGACTGTCAGGCGTGTGGGGAACGGTTTGGTTTTAGGTTATCCGGGTTTCGGTATAGCCTGCCTTTATATTTAATTTTTTTGGCATTGACTATTACCTTTGGGTGCGGTTTATATTTTGCATATGCGATATCCTGTCCATACACGCAGCGTTGACCATCAATTTTTGCATTTAATGTGTCCAAGTTATTGTGTTTGGTTCGGTAACTGGTAAATTGTTGTATATTGTACTTTGCTATGTTTTTGTGTGTATTTATTCTATTTGGTATTATACATGGTTTTTGGGTACCATTATTTTGCACCGTATGTGCTGTAATCTTGTGCAACTTGTGTTTTTTTGTCGTGCTTTTGCACTGTGTAAAACAATTTGTTGCGTGTTTTTTGACTATGTAATTTATTGTGTTTGGTACTATTAGCCTGTTGGATTGTGTAAATTGTATTTTGCCTTGCACTAATTTACTTTTGTATTTATCTTGCTCGGTATTGTTTATGAAAACTAGTTGAGTCAGAGGCCTATTTATCTGGATCACTGTTAGGCTAGGTCTGGTCGTGATTATTGTTTAATTTCTAATTCTCTCATTTAGGGTGGTTGTCGGTTGCGTGACATTTTTTAAATCAGTATGCCTGCTAAATTGTCGCTGGCAGCTTTTGACCGGACCACTTCGGTGGGAATACTTGCGTTGCAACATTTAATAAATCGGTTGGAAGGGTTGCCGCAATTGAGAGTCGTGGATCAACATGAAGCCGGTATCTTGGCCTCCCGGTTGTCCGAAAAATATCAGGATCTTCTAGGTAAGGTGGATCCTTACCTATCGGCAGAGTCATTGCCCGAGGGATTGGACGAGGACCACATTTTTTCGGTGGTAGCGCAAATTGAGGATATCTATGTCCGGGGTAGCGTTTTAGCGTCAAAACTAACTAAACCAGAGATAACGGTTGGTTCCGGTCGGTCTTCATCGGCAAGTGGCGGGTACTCGGGTGTTCTCGTTCATGAGTTGCCGAAGCTTTCTTTACCTTGTTTTGATGGCCAGGCCAAATGTTGGTCCGAATTTTGGTCAAAGTTCACCACATTAGTGGACGAAAGTCCTGCCCTCACTCCAAAGCAGAAATTGTTATATTTATTGACTCATCTTAAGGGTGAGGCTTATGAGAAGGTTGCCGCGCTTCCCATAGTTGACGATAGTTATTCGCTTGCACTGTCAACTCTTAAAAGCCGTTATCACAATCCTCGTTTGGCCGCCCGGGTCTATTGTACCAATCTGCTTCAGTTACCAGCCGCTTCTATGCGATCAGCTGCGTCTATTAGAAAATTGGTGGACAGCTTCAATGCTAACTTTTCAGCGTTGTCAGCTCTAAACATTGCTGATATATATCAAGCAATATATGCGTCTTTTGTATTGTCAAGGCTGGATCTATCATTGCGTGAACGCTTTGAGGCGTCTGTTACGGACAAAGAGAATCTCCCTGCCCTAACAGAAATTATGACATTTTTAACCGCCATGGCGGAACAGAAAGAACAGGCATCTTTGGAATCGGCTTTACCTGCCCTTCCTAGCACTAGCCACCAGAAAACCCAGAAGGTTTCCTTTTCTAAGGCTACTCCTCTTGCTGTGTCTACGTTATCTGCGGAGGTTACGCAAAGGGATTCATCTAGTTCACGTTGCCTTCATTGCGATTCCCGGACCCATGTGCTTCTCAAGTGTCCGGCGTGGCTGAGTAAGGACCCTAGGGCTCGATTTCAAAGTCTTAAAAATAAAAAATGTTGTCTTTCGTGCCTCCAACATAAACATTCGGGCTGGTGCAAAAATAGGTGCAAAACGTGTGGCTCTAAGTACCACCACACTTTACTTCATTTCAAAAATGCCCGTCCGTCTCCGTCTCGTTCACAGATTTCTGAAACAGCTGAACTCAAGGCTTCGGGGTCATCGCTTGTTGACCAAGTTGATCTGTCTAGCACTACTCTGACCGTGTCTCTGCCCCATCCTGCAGGGGTTCTGTTAGCTACATGTCTGGCAGTATTGTCGTCTCCCAATGGTGGTTATATCGTAGTTAGGGCCATCCTGGATAGCGCGTCCCATGCTTCTTTCATCACTGAAGCATGTGCATCTCGCTTAAAGTGCGCTTGTTTTGACGCTTCAATAAGTGTCAATGGGGTAGGTGATATTGCCACCAAAGCAAAAAAGGTGTGCCATCTTTCCTTGGAAACTTTAAAACGCGAGGTTGTGGCGTCTAACCATGCTTTCATAATTCTGTCTAAGATCTCGTCGGACTCACCTAGGTTCCAGGTATTGCCTGAAGTTAAGCAGGCTACAAAAGACCTTTTGTTAGCTGACCCTACCTTCGATGTAGCAGCCCCAATTGATGCGTTGTTTGGAGCCGATATTGTAGCGGCTATTCTTTTGGGAGAGACTATTCCCTTGGGTGCAGGTTTGCCTGTTGCAGTTAGGACACGTTTTGGGTTCCTAATTATGGGTAGAGCCCCAATTTCACTTAATTGTGCATTGACTTGTGCTAGCGGTCTCACTGGCCTTCCTTTGGATCTGGTGTCTGCACATCAGCTTCACTGTCATTTCCACCACTTTTATCCTTCCGTCACAACATTATCAACGGATACAACAAACCTACTTGAGCAAGTTCATCGGTTTTGGGAGGTCGAAGAGCCTCCAGCTGTGCCCGACCAATTATCTGAAGAGGATCACTTTGCTGAAAGGTTTTATATGGAGTCAACAAGTCGGTTGCCGTCGGGTCGTTACCAGGTGCGCTTGCCGTTCTTCAAAAACTCTTATCACACTTTGGGAAATTCCCTTAAGGGAGCCATGTCTCGGTTTTTCGCGTTAGAAAGGAAATTTGCGTCTAACAGTCAGTTTAAGAGCCAGTATGTGCAATTTATAACTGATTATGTCGCTCAGGGGCATATGTCGTTGGTGTCTGACCCCAAATTTCCAAAATATTTCATCCCTCATCATGGTATCTTAAAGTTAGAGGCGATACTTCAAAAATAAGGGTGGTGTTTGACGCCAGCATGAAGACGTCCTCCGGGATTTCCTTAAATGACGTGTTATGTGTCGGCCCTAAGCTGCAGACCTTACTCTCCGACGTTTTGACTTTGTTTCGGCGGTTTAGCCATGTTTTCACGTGCGACATCGAACAGATGTATCGCCAAATTGCCATGCATCCTGATGACTCGGCGTACCTGTGTATTTTATGGCGTGAGGAGGTTACCGCCCCACTAAGGGTTTCCGCTTTGCGTACCGTTACTTACGGGCTGGCTTGCGCCCCTTTTCAGGCGTTGCGAACCTTGCAGCGGCTGGCTCAGGATGAGCCAATTAATTTTCCGGCGGGAGCGGCGGTACTTAGCCGTAATATTTTTGTTGATGATATTGCTGCGGGTGCTGATTCAAAATCAGAGCTTTGCAAATTACAACAGGAACTAATTCTGTTGTTATCGTCAGGAGGTTTCAATTTGAAAAAATGGTGTACTAATCAACCTGACTGCCTACCTGAATCAGCCGTCCGAGTGATTCCGTCGTTGCTAAGGATATTCTGGGTTTGAGTTGGGACCATTCAACCGACTGCTTCTCATTTCCTCCTTAGGCCTGTTGCAGTAATGCTCAGGTTCAATTTACCAAACGTGTCGTGTTATCCCAGATGGCACAATTATTTGACCCATGTGGTTGGCTTTCGCCAGTGATTTTCAGGGCCAAGGCTTTTTTCCAAAAACTCGGCTGAGGGCTTGGAATGGGATGCTCCTCTCAATAATGACTTAAATGATTATTGGAGTCAATTCCTGTCCTCTCTGAATCATCTTTCGGCAATCACTATTTCTCGGCCATTCCTCCCTAACGGTGGGTATATTGAAAGGGTTATATTACATGGTTTCTGTGATGCTTCCCAGTTGGGTTACGCGGCCGTCCTTTACCTGTCCATTTATACTGACTCTGGTCCTCCGGTGGTTTCGTTGGTGTCTTCTAAAACTAAAGTGGCACCTCTTAAAACTTTATCAATCCCACGTTTGGAGTTGTTGGGAGCTTATCTTTTAGCCAAACTTGTTCGTCATTATGTTGGCTTATTCTCTTCATGTATTCAAATGAGTCAAGTTTTCTTATGGACGGACTCGACGATTGTTTTGGATTGGCTGAATATGCCTACTTTTAAATTGAAGACGTTTATTGCTAATCGGGTGGCTGCCATTACCGAGTGGACCGATACTAAGTCTTGGCGTCATGTTCATGGTGCTTCTAACCCCGCTGATTTAGCCTCTAGAGGTACGTCACTCTCCAGCCTCCAGTCGTCGACATTGTGGTGGTCAGGGCCAGATTGGCTAAAGCTTGATGCTCTGCACTGGCCCCCTATTAATTATCGCCCGAATCACGACGTGCAAGATGTTGCCTTGGAGACCAAGGTCTCTTCGTTTCTCACTCAGGAGCCCCGGGTGGAATTGTTCGATCACTTGTCCTCGTGGCCCTTAGTGGTGGGGGTTACCTCAGTTATCTTAAGGTGGGCTATGCCTTCGCGGATTGAAGCTTCCACAGCCGTGGGTTGGAAGAGGTTGGCTGTTAAGTATATTTTACGCTACATTCAGCGCAGCGTGTTTGGACAGGAGCTCGCGGCTCTTCGTTTAGGTAAGCGGCTCCCGGTCCGCATTCAGCGCCTGGTCCCGTTTATAGATGATTTTGGCCTCATTCGAGTACGCGGTCGCTTGACCAACTCTACGGTAACTAGAAATCGTTTTCCGGTTTTACTGCCCAAGCATTACCACCTAGTAGGGTTGCTAATTCATCACACCCATGTGTGGTTAGGTCATGCTGGGCCCTTGCAAGTTCAATTTCAGCTTGCTCAAAATTATTGGATTTTGGCCGCACGTCAGGTCACAAGAACCATAATTTGGAAATGTCTTCCTTGTTTCAGAGCGCGTCCTCGCCCCACCAACCCGTTAATGGGGGATTTGCCAATTCCTAGGGTTAATCCGGCACCTCCATTTTATTCTTCCGGCATGGATTATGCTGGCCCTTTTTTGGTACGGGCTTACGCTGTTCGGAAGGCACCTATAGTCAAAGCTTATCTATGCATTTTCATCTGCTTAGCCACTAAAGCAGTTCACTTTGAAGTAGCTATGGATCTTTCAACGCCACAGTTTATTGATGTGTTGAGGCGGTTTATTAGTCATCGTGGTGCTCCTAAAACACTGTATTCGGATTGTGGCAGGAATTTTGTGGGGTCGCGCTCCGAACTTAAACGGGAGCTCAAAAATGTTCTTTCCAATCCTGACATGTCAGCTCAGATAACAGCTTTTGCTGTTGATAACAACATTGAGTTTAAATTTATCCCTCCGTCTGCCCCTCATCAGGGTGGCTTGTGGGAACGGGCTGTCCAGTCGGCCAAGTTTCATTTGAAACGCATGATTGGAACCAGGTCGTTGACTGTAGCAGAATTTTCGTCTTTATGCATTCGTATTGAGGCAATCTTAAATTCCCGTCCTTTAACTGCCCTATCTTCAGATCCAAGTGATTACCAGGCTTTAACGCCTGGTCATTTTCTGGTGGGCCACCCCATTACCGCGCCCCCGGAAGCTGAAGTCTCGTTAAATGAAGGGACCGTCCGTCATTACAAACAAATTGCCGCTTTGCTCCAAGCATTTTGGAAAAGGTGGAGTTTGGAATACTTGACGGCACTTCATGCCAGATCGATGTGGTCGTCTAAGTCCAGAAACTTAATGGTTGGGGACCTGGTGGTTATGGAGGAACAGAATTCTCCTCCCCTGATGTGGCCTCTTGGCCGAGTTTCAGTTGTTTCCGGGGAGCGACGGGGTTGTTCGTCGCGCTTCAGTTAAAACTGCCGCAGGTTATTTCGAACGACCTGCTATCAAATTATACAGGTTGCCTATATCTTCGTGATTGGTTTTGTCTTGTTTTCAGGTGAGCAGAATTAGTTTCAATGATTGTGTTGGGGACTTACTTGACACTTTTCTGGGATTTCCCAGGTGATTCCTTCCAGCTGTTGTCTGCAGTGAAGTTTACATTGTGGAATGTTTCTGGCATGGCGTTGTGCCAGTTTATTGGGAGTTATGGATGCTCAACAAATCAACAACAACAAAAATAAGTAAAAAAAAAAATGATAAAAAAAGGGAATAAAGGGAACAAAAAATAAAAAAGGAAAAAAAATGTAAAAAACTAGGGAATATTAACTAAGTTGATGGCTGAGTTTTACGTTGGGTTTGGCTGGGCCATGGCTTATTGTATGTTATTGGGTTTTGTCTGCTCTACCCGAACCTTTCGGATTGCTCGCCTGGTCGATGCGCCGCGGCGGAGTTAGTTTCGGCATTCTTTTCTCTAATGAATTGCATGTTTTTCTGTATGTTTGAATTTTCTTGTGTTTGCGTGTGACCCCCTCCTATGTTGGAGGGTAATTTTCAGAGAGTGTTCCTGTTCACTAAAAACCAAATTTTTTGTAATGTATTTTGGCCATTTCTTTTGGTGTAGTTGGTTGCTGACCCATTGCGGTCAACGGGGGCCGGTGTTCGATATTTCGGATCGAACCGGTCAATAATTTTCATTTTTTCGAAGTTGGCACTATGGCGTTTGTAGGGTCCATGCATGCACTCTGCCTGAAGTCTTTGTCGTACGCCAACCATCGTAGTGTTAACATCCACGAGCCGGACCCTTCGGCAGGTAGAAATCCTTTGCATGTAACCTGTCCTCTTCCCAACCAGTCTATCCTGCCTGAGTGTCAGGATCAACCCATTCGTGAGATTACGGTAAGTCATTTTAATATTAATTATTTTTCGTTAGCAATTCTGCATGCTACACTGCTATAGAGCTCACCAGAGGCTATCAAATTATACTTTAAGAAAGTCGTCTTACCTTCAGACTGTCAAAATAATATCGTACATAGAGAAAAGTGAAAAGTCAGCTGACATCGAATATAAATAATAATTAAGTAATAAATTACCTAAAGAGTAATTCTATAACAAGAGTAACTCACAACTAAAGAAAAAACCTGGTAGTAGTCGTAAGTAGTAGTCTTAAGAAGAATTTAGTATGTTTTCGATATATTTTATAAAGTGTGAATTTTATGTAGTCTAAGAATTAGTTTGTAAGGCGTTGTATATGTCGATAATAGGAAGAAGTAAGTCGAGAGTGACTCATGCACCTCGTAAATAAAAAAAAAAAAGAAACGAGTGACAGAAATTTCACACAGTAATGCCAAGCATACTCCCAGTACATTACTGACCTAATAACCCGTAGAAAACACATCTATTTCCCCACCCGGTGTCTTCTTTAAGCGGGGGAGTATGTGACGATTTTAAAATAGGAAATGTAAAAATGAGAGAAATTTATATTTTTCTTTAAATCGCACATTTAAACTAATTTTAAATCCCTTAAATAACTCAAAATAATATTTAATAAAGAGATTTAAAAAGACTAAAAGGAATGCGAGTGTAAAAGTAAAGAAACCCTTTAATAATTTACCATGCATTGACATGCGATAACCGGAACCAACTTGCATACCGACCCATAAACTAAACTAATAATACTTGTAAATTTGAAAGTAAATAAATAAATAAACAACAACACAGTAGTATACCTTAATTAATTCTGAAGTAAAGCATATCTTTGGATAATTAAAAGGTCAAACATTAATACCGTAAATATCAAATAAAGGTGGAACTATTTTATTGTGATGTGTAAACTCCGCGCAGTTAACTTACCTGTCCTAACATAGTAAATCAGTCAAGATGGAGCGTTCTCATAGTAAACACTACAGACCTGAACCATGCCCCAAAGTACGACAATATCTGTTTATTTTAGTGTGCAGATTTAACAATGTGCAGAGGAATGTAGCGGTAAATTAGTGTGTTATAAAGTAAACATGTGATCATTTAAAACAAAAAGGAATAAATAAGTGTGAGGGATGACATCTCTATTGACTAAGTGTAAGATCTCAATGTTTGTTTAAATTAAAAAGGTACGAGGTACCAAAAGTGAGAACCGTTTATATATAACGATGTGGCGTGCATTTCTGTGGCAAACAAAAACATTTACTCAAGTTATACTACTAAAGATGCTTAGCTACCAGACTTCTGAGAACAGCATACCAGCTTCATAACTACCGAATCACTTCAGGAACTTCAGCAGGAAAGTAAACTACAATAAAGATCAACCATCTGTGGACACCCCAAGGACCAAGGACCAGGACAAGGAGTAAACTTCAGGATATCACAGGTGACATGGAGACTTGTCTTCCGTGGTTAATTACCATTCAAAAAAGATGATTGGTAAAAGACAGTTTAAATAACAATATAAAAGACTTTAATAATAGTCACTTTGTAAAATGTAGTATGTCATACGACTAAAAATATTTGTAGTAGCAAGTAGTGCCTATATTATAAAGCTTCACAGATACTAAAAGTTAAATTAAGTCCATTCTTCAAATGGCCCCCAAATAGTTTGATAGTATATAAGTAAGTGAGCTTAACTTACAAACCAATTTAATATCCCGGATCCGTGGAAAAAGCTAGCACATAACAATCCTTTTGTTGTGGGCCCCTTTCAGAAAATATTTTGTAAACTATTTATTAAGAAAACCTTATGGTGAAAAACTCATGTAGAATTGTTAAGCAAATCATTTAATAAAGAGATGTCATTACATAACACATAATACTGAGTGAATAAATCATCAGACACCTATGTAAAATTTCATTTAATTCTACTACAGCTTGTAACATTAATAATTAGAAGTTCGTTACGACTATGGCAGCCCGTTCAATTGATCCGAGGCAATTACGCACAGGTTCCCGATGTTATAACGTAGGTAAGACGTTATACTTGGTTTTAGTCTCTTTGTGTGGTGTTCTGAGGTTATGTATGTCTTCTGTTTGTTTTTAGTAATACAGACTAAAAATGGGTAGAGTCACGAAAAGTAAACAGTTGCGTATTGCTAGAAATAAAGTGAAAATAAACAGAAGGTGGCATTCACACAATGAAAGGATGATGAAACAATGTGTTAGCAGTGCTGTGAATGAAGATAATGTGTGTGAAACTGTGCAAGAACAAAATTTGTTTGGTGAGTGTAAGGATGAAGATCAAACTGTTGGCAATAACAAACCTGGTAAGCCTACAGGGTTTGCTCTTTATAATAGTTACAACCCACAAATAAACATACACAGTAGCAACGAGGAGTACATCTTAGTAGATAAAAAGAATTTAACCAATTTATTATCAATATTCCCTTGTAAAAACTGCTTACAAGAGACACTTGAAGTAAAATTGAATAACCTAAAAGGATATGCACACACACTGTCTGTACGTTGTACAAATTGTGACTTTGAATCTGCGTGCCAGACTTCAGAGCAAATGTCGAAGAAGGAATCAACAAGAGGCGCATTCGATGTAAATCGGAGAGTTGTGAATGCTTTTTCCTCAATGGGTAAAGGTCATAGAGCCTTAGAATTATTTAGTATTGGACTAAACATGAAACCGTTATCGTTTACTTCATACGCCTGGCATATTTACGCGCTGCGTGACTATTATAGGGAAGAAGTAAATAAAACGCTTTTAGAGGCACGGAATGAAGTGCGTAAATGTTATGGTGATTTTGAAGAGAAGGGAAAGTGTAGACATTACTGTAAGTTTTGATGGCACTTGGCACAAAAGAGGATTCACATCAAAATATGGCATAGGCATTTGTATTGAAGTAATGACCGGATTGGTTATTGATTTTGAAATTTTGTCAAAGTATTGTAGGAAGTGCGATATGATGAAAAACAAAACAAAAGGTGATACTGAAACATTTGATAAGTGGTTCAGATGCCATAAATCTTCATGTCACCGCAATTATAATGGTTCTTCACCTGGAATGGAAGTAACAGCGGCGGAAAGAATTTGGCGTCGCTCTGAATCTTTAGGTTTCCGGTGCACAACAATGGTTGCAGACGGTGACTGCAAAACACTTGCACACATAAATGAACTCAATATATATGCATACACTCAAGTTGAAAAAATACAATGCGTGAATCATGTTGCTAAGAGACTGGGCACTGGCCTTAGAAATTTAGTAAAATCTTATGTTGGTACTGAAACTCCAATGGAAGGCAGAGGACGTTGTAACAAGTTACTAGGGTCGTACCTGTTGAAATGTATCACACTTGTTTATTTTGTGTATTAGTGTGAATGTAGTGTGTTTGCCTCACACTGGTCGTTACATAAATCGACGTCACTACTGGAGTCCGTAGCGTTGTCATAGTAACCAATAATTCAATGCTTGGTTAATTACTCCTTACATACATTATTAGAAATATTCGAATTTTTATTCAAATTTATTAAGTATTTTCCTAATGATTTTATTCCCTTATAATTCCTTTGGGATAATAAATGACATCACTATTATTTTTCTTTCCTTTCAAAGTTTACAATGATACCTCATAAGGTCATATTCTGTTACACTTTAACTATAGTCTAATTATTTGACATTTAATAAATAACATATCTTTCTTGAATTAAATTATTACAATAATATTTCTGTGTTGAAATAACTGATATATAATTACTGTCCATTCACTGTTCTTAGATTAGTAAGATTTTTTGTGAAATTGATACAATTTGCATTTGAATGTCTTTGGCAGTTAACTGTTTTCATAGTCACAAACAGCCATTATTGTTTTTTAGTGTATTTCCTTTTTAAATTACATTCTGGATTCAGCCTGATGGGCTTCACTTATTTGTTTGTGTTTTAATTACTATTCAACATACATTTTCATTACTCTTCATTTAAAATATAATAGTTAGGTTTATGGACTGTAAGTCCCCTTTCAGCCATATTCCTTCTTTAACATTGAATCAACTATTCTTAACAAGTCATAAATTATTCTTAGTACTAACATTGATTTCTTTCTTGTCTTATAAACTAGGGTGATAAACATTGTCACTTTCTCTAATATTATGAAGGTTAATTCCCCTTTCAACATGGGGTGTTGTATTCTTTATAATTTTAATCTTTAATAACAAACTTTACTTCTATCCTATCATGCCATGTTAACACAAGTTATTGTACTGGGCTTTCTCCCTGAATATTATTACAAGCTTCCTTAATATTAATTTGGATTACTATTTCTAATTACTTCTAGGTATATAACTAATTATAATCTCACTCCAATCATTGGTGGTTTATCAATGTTTTACAGAGTGTCTATTTACTTAGCATTCTATTTTGAATGTTTCACATCCACTTTCACTATTTTTTAGGGCATTTACACTTCACTAAAGCACTTCACTTTGGTTCACTGTTTTGTAATTAGTGTTATTTAATGGGTAATCCCTATA
The DNA here is from genome assembly GCA_034769895.1 of Magicicada septendecula. Classification (NCBI taxonomy): domain Eukaryota; kingdom Metazoa; phylum Arthropoda; class Insecta; order Hemiptera; family Cicadidae; genus Magicicada; species Magicicada septendecula. Next base: position 59,797,626 of record CM068371.1, on the reverse strand, counting down.
CTTTCTCCTACCATTTCTCACTATTTTGTTTTAGTATTATATTTACTATTAACAATACTAGGCTAGTTGTGTTTTAGTTGAATCTAACCTTTCTGACAGGGTTAGTGTACTTTTCCTATACTACATTGCTTTACAATTGTATTGTCTTAAAAATGGGTACCTAGGTTAAATTAATGCTAATAATAACATTGGTTTCATTAATACATAATTATTCAAGGTTTACTGACCGTATTCTATCTCTAAACATACAATCTTTCCCTTTTATATATGTGTGTTAGTTTCCCCTTGGGTTTTATCTGTCTCCTCTTCATTCTTCCTCTTCTTCTTCTTCAATCCGGTTCAGTTCTCCTCTTCTTCTCTTCTGGTTTAAATTCTGTTTACTTGTATGGATCTGTCCTCTTCTTCTGGTTCTTCTTTAGTTCTGTGTCCATCATTGTTTTGTCTATCATATTTTTCTTAAGTATGTTACATGGTTCCCTTCTTTATGTTTGGGTTGTTGGCTCAATCATGTCAAAATATTTACATTTTAATAAGTATGTTACGTGGTTCCCTTCTTTATGTTTGGGTTGTTGGCTCAATCATGTCCAAATATTTACATTTTAATAAGTATGTTACGTGGTTCCCTTCTTTATGTTTGTGTTTTCGGCTCAATCACTTGGGTTGGGTAATATCGTTGTACGTCTTGTCAAAGTATTTACATTTTAATCATTTTTTACACATTTTATTTCATATGAAGTAATTTTATATCAAGAATTATCTTTTTTATCACTGGTACGAGATTTGGCTTAATTGTATCGTTACAACGTGGACAGTTGACGGAGCTAGTAATAAAAAAGCTGACTGCCTATTACCGCAATGGTATTACCCAAAATCTTGGTAATGTAAAAGAAATGAAGACGTCAATTTATGCCACACTCCAACATTGTATGTCCACTGACGAGAAAAAGCGTCATGCTTTATGCCCTACTGGAGAAAATTCTTGGTGCTTCTACCAAAGGGCGAAAGCCAAAAAACTCACACCTGAGTCACACATGACAGCTGTCAAAACCCCATTGTCAGAAAAAAATGTGAGAAAAATGATACCATTATACCAAAGATTATCCTCAGACTCTTTGTTGAATAAGTGTCTAGCTGGCAAAACACAGAATGCCAATGAGGCGTTGAATAATGTCATATGGTCCAAAACGTCCAAAGACTACATTTTTGTCAAAAGCAAAGCTAGAATTGGGGGTTTGTGAAGCAATAAGTATATATAATACTGGATATGAAAAAACTAGTTCTAGCTTTCAGGATGCAGCCGGTATAAGTCCAGGTGCACATTCCGCCAAAGTGGCAAAGCACTTCGATAAGAAGAGGCTGCGGCTCGCAAAAGCTCGTAAATCAATTAAATTTGAACAGTATAGAAGAAAACTAAGAACTGCTCAAGCAGAAGAGGAAGAACGACTAAAGGATAGAGAAGGATTGACCTATGGTGCTGGCATGTTTTAGAAATGCATAAAAACAAATTTTAGCATACCTATGGACTTGCGTCTGGCACTTTCAAACCGAGCATATATTATATGTATTATTTTTAAAATGTTGTATGTAATAATTTTTAACTAATTTTACTAAAAACATAGTTGTCAAAATAAATAAAAATATTTTAAATGCATTGTGGTTGATTACATTCATGTATTCTGGCCCAAATCGCATTCTCAACTTTGATCGTGATTTCTGGCAAGTTAGGTTTTTCCATGTTTTATGAAACAAAAATTGATATAACTCAAAAACTATTTAGGCTTCAGTCATTAAATTTTTATCACATATACAGGACATAAAAAGAAAACTTTTTGGATATAATCATCTTTCTAACCCAAGTAATTCCTTAGTTATAAATATTAGAATATAAAGTGGTCACGGGATTTTTTTTTATATAAATGATTTTGTACATAAATAAGTAACCATAAAAGTTATGGTTGTGTGCATACCCAAATATTTAGTACTTGTTACTAGCTTCAAATTGAGACATCAACAATTAAATTTGAAATAGTAGTTTTAGAGTTATATCAAATAGAAAAATGGTCAAAAATGTACATAAAACAATGTACAAAATTCATAACGGAGATACATATGCTTTTGAAATCAAGCAAATGCCATTTTTATTGGTTTCTGGTCATAACAAATAGAAAAAAATATATATATAGGCCAATAATATTGGTATTTAAAAAAAATGACCTATTTCAGGCTAGAATCCCCCTTAAGGCCTAGCCTGTACATAACGTTAAGAGAGGAGAGTGTAAGCCGTAAATTGTTTTTCTCTTCTCTCTCAATTCGACTACTGGACGCGGGCTTGTGCTGTGGTTTATAGTCAGACGGTTATTATAGGTTAAGTTGTTCCAATCACTGTATTTCTCTCATTTTTCTCTCTTTGTAAACTACAAATTATTCAAAACGCACTAAATAGTCAACAAATAATAATAAGTCATCATTTTCAGGAAGGATTCTTTATTTCTATATTTTTTAAACAGATGTTCTCTCTTCGCTTAGGTCCAACAGATCGACCACATTTAAATGAATCGATTAGTTACAGAATTCGATTTTTAGATATTAAATTTTAATTATATTATTATTTTTTCTTAATCTCAGGGTTCTTGTGACTATTAGGAAGGTCAGAAAATGCAAAATAAAAGTACAAGGTATTACAAAACGTAATTATAAAATCTTATTAATTAATATCTTAAACGTAAGTTGATTTTACCGTCTGTCGACGAAGTTCACTTGTAATGGCAGCGCACTGATAAATTCGTGATGGTTGGTTAACTAGTCTACAGATGTCTGAATCATTGCCAGTCTCCAGTTCCGAAAATAAAAGTTTGGTGTTTTTGTCCCTGGATGGAGTAGAATTTTCAATTCTTAATCTTCGCTAATGTTGAAGTTTCTTGTGGTTACGGGTTCCAATGGATTTTGTGCAGTAATAGTTTTCTTCACTTGATCGTAAGAAAGTGAGGTTCAGCATTCAATTTTAATTTTTCTTTTTGACTTTTATAGTACTTGATTACTTTAATTTCTTTGGGTCTTTTGTTTTCTTCATTTATTTATAATTTAATACTTTCATTATGAATCATATTACTTAAATTAATTGGGAAATTTATTCCTTTAGATTTTTTCTTTAATTTTATTCATAAGCTGAACTATATTCTTTCACAGATAACAATGGAGTAATTGAGTAAACAAAATTTCTTGCCTTTATGTCGTCCTTGACAACCAATCTTTGTTCTGTTATTGGTTAATATTTGTAATCCTGGAGCCATAATTAAAAAATGTTCTTGCACTTACTTAATAAAATACTCCTTTACTAAAGTCACATTATATCATATTAAATTTTCACATATTCTTTGTTATAAAATTACATACATTTTGCTACCTTTTTCCTCTTAATCTTCTCATTCTAACAAGTACTATCTTCTCATTACTAAATACTAATTTTGGGCCTATTTTTCTATTACATATATTATGATTTTATTGTAATTCATGGCACTTATCTGCTATTAATAACTACTATTACTTTCTTCTAATTCATTATATAACATTTAGTGTCTTTACATTTTTTAGTTACCTAACTTTTCTGTACAACGTGTCGTCACTGGCTTAGGGCCAATAATTCAATTTTTCACTCCATTCTGATTTTTAATTTATTATTACATAGTTTAGTATAGAACCCTTCATATGTCCACAACATAGTTACAATAAAACCCTTTGGCATTTTATCACCAATTATTGCCTTCCTGGCCAAGTTTACAATTATAATCTAACAACACAACCATTATCTATTCAATGTGAGTACAAAATATTTACTCTATATAAAATTTAACATAAATTCCATGGTGACATGTTCGTTACCATAAATTAAATTATCATCAATTATTTGATACACTCTTAATGCAATTGCTTAACCCCTCCTACATACAAAACTCCAACATAAATGCCATGATGACATGTTCATTATTATAAATTAAATTAACATCAATTAATGAATACACTCTCAATGTAATCATTCTCGATCACTGAATAAACTGTTTATACTATTTTTCATATTATTTAACACTGTACTTATCACTCACTCTTTGCACTGACCCCTTCATAGTTTGTATTTCTATACATTTACCTTGTAATTTTATTTGATATCATTTATTTTTTTTACTTAATAAGGGTTTACACTTCTGACCTTCATTACAATGAATAACTAGCGTTTTTTTATTATAATTATTTATGTAACATAGGGGGCCTTGGTTTTGATACGTTACAGATACTCCCCCTCCCAAATTTGATTGTTTTGGAAGACAAATTCATTTGTTTGATAAAATAATCAACTTATAATGGTTTCAGTTCTTCATTGTATTTCTGCTTTCGTATGTAATTCAATGGGTTCTTTGGGATTTATTTCATATTTATACTCCTTAAACTTTTTAAGTGCACCGGAAAACTGTGTCGATACTCATTGTATATTTTGTCATTTAATTCTCTACTGGTACCTCACTCAGTTGTAGACCTGTCTTTTTTCTCTGGAACTTTTAATTTCTTCTAACTTATTACGCCATCATTTCTTATTGTCATATTTATATTTAATTCCCTCGCTTGGTGTATAATCCCTAAAATACTATATTTCCCTAATATCATAGCTGGTACGGATTCAGAGGGGCACTCTTGGCTTCCATTACTCCGCCGTTTTCCCTAACTATATCTTCTGAGACCATAGGAACTTCATCTCTGCTCAGACGAATGATTGTTGGATTCAGTCACAACATATCACAAATAATTACAATATTAAAATGTAACCTAGTCGCTACAAAAAAAATACTCTGGGGATGATTACACTATTATTTCTGAGGTATCCTAACACTTCTTTCTTAACTTATTTATCTCGGTGTTCTGTAGATATATTTATTATCATATTATTCACAGGTAAAGTAGGTAGAGTTGTTCGACATTTATTTTAAATTCTTCTTAGTTCCGTGCTGTCAATTAATTATTCTTTAGCATCCGTATTTTATTATTTTTTATTCACTCCCATTTACTTCTGCAGTTAAACACTGAATTTCATCCTTAACATAAATTGTATTGGCATATTCTTCCTTCATCTAACTCATTTCTAACCCTTCTTAAATAGTAACTAGTCTTAATTGTTCTTATCATTGTTATTATAATGATTAATATGGTTATTCAAATAATTATTATTGTCATTCCTGGCAGGGGCGTATATAAGGGGGGCCCAGGGGGCCCGGGCCCTCCCCGAAATAATGAATATAAAGAAAAAATAAGTAACATAATCTGAATTATTTTAATGAATCATGTGCGAAGGCATCGCCGCGGCAGACAGTGATAATTCCCCGTATGGGTGAGGGGAGTGGGGTGGTAGTAGTGTGAAGTTCGTGCCAGTTCGGGTTGATTCGGTCCGACTCGGGCTCCCGCCCGGCCATCTGCGCGTGCGGACCACTGAACAGTTCAGTGGCAGCCATTGTTTGTTGTTTACGTTTGTTCGACATCTGTTGTACTGAAGTATGGTGGTGTTTTAAGTGTAATGTTTATGTACTTTATCAGTATATTGAAGTTGGCCGTAAGTGAACCACAATTGTAATGAAGAGGCAAGCTTCTATTCAAAACTTTTTCGCCAAAAAACCAAGTGTCAATAAGCCTGTTGGTGACAGTCCTGAAGTCGGTAGTGTTACGAAAGGACAAAGTGCAAATAGGCCTGACGGTGACAATGCTGAAGTCGGCTGCATTGGTAGAATTGCTTCTTGTGATGTCGCTACTTCGAGCTCAATTAATGTAGTTCCGGTTATGGAGGATAGTAGGCCTAATCAAGTAAGGAAAAATATCTATGATATTGGAAACTATTGTCAAAACAATTCCGTTCAGTCTTTCACAAACGAAAAACAAATTTTTTTATTAGAAAATGTTTGGAAACCTCAGCCTGGATACAAATTTCCCTCCATTACTAGTTCAAACCATACTAGATCTTTTCAAATGAAGTGGCTAGAAGAATTTACGTGGTTAGCTTATTCAGAGGAAAAATCTGGATCTTTTTGCAAGTACTGCGTGTTATTTTCCCATACCGAAAATGTAGGGAAAGGAGATCACCAAGTAGCAGGGGCGTTGGTTACTCAGGCTTTTACCAATTTAAAAAAAGCCAGGGAAATGTTTAGCAAACATGAAAACTTATCCTATCATAAGAAATATGTTTTGATCGCTGAAAACACAAAAGCTATAGTTAAGAAAAAGGCTGAAAGTGTTATCAATCAAGTAAATGCCCAAAGAAGACTGGATATTGAGAATAATAGAAAACGGCTAATCCCTATAATACAAACAATACGATTTTGCGGGAGGCAGCAAATAGCTCTAAGGGGTCATCGTGACTCTGGACGAATAAGCCCTGAAGAACCGGACCAAAATTATGGGAATTTTCGATCGTTGTTGAGATACCGAGCCAACAGTGGAGATAATATTCTTAAAGACCAATTAACGACCAGTGGTGGGAAGACGATGTACACAAGTTCTTTCATTCAAAACGAACTTATTAACATATTCGGTCACTTAATACAATCAAAAATTGTAGAAAATGTCAGAAAGTCTGTTTTTTATTCTGTTTTAGCAGATGAAACCACTGACATCAGCCAAATCGAACAGTTTTCTCTCTGTGTACGTTACGTAGAGTACCAAACTTTCAAAATCAGAGAAGATTTTCTGACATTCGTCCCCGTTTATGACGTCACTGGAGCAGGTTTGGCTAACACAATATTGGAGACCTTGTCAACATTAGGGCTTGATCTAAACAAAATGAGAGGTCAAGGGTACGATGGCGCTGCCACGATGAGTGGGCAATTCAGAGGAGTACAAGCTTCCATCAGAGAAAAGCTACCATTGGCCCTGTATACACATTGTTCTTCACACACTCTAAATTTGTGTTTGTCAGATGCGAGCAGAATACCTTCTATAAGAAACTGTATGGGTGTCAAAAAAGAAGTCTGTGGATTCTTTCATATGTCAGCCAAAAGAACAGAAATATTGAAATCAATGATTTCTGAATGTTGTCCAGAACAAAAGAAAAAGAAACTTATTTCACTGTGCGAAACCCGATGGATAGAAAGGCACGACTCAGTAATTTTATTTAAAGACTTTTGGAACCTATCTTTCTCTCCCTTTGCAAAATAGAAGAAGAGGAATTAAGTGACTCAGCTTCTAAGGCTCACACTCTAAGTAGTGCTATTAGTCAATTTGCATTTCTTATTAATCTTTTTGTTTTGAGCCGGATGCTATCAACCACGCATAACTTATCTGAGCAGCTTCAAAACAAAAATATAGATCTTCCACAGGCCTTGACTAACGTTACGAGTGTCTTACACCTTCTGTCGAAGGAGAGGGCAAATGCTGATGACTCATTTAATGCCTTGTATAATCAAGTAAAGTCATTCGCTGCCAAACTTGACATTAAGGAAGAGATTCCAAGAATTTGCCGCCTTCAAACAGCACGTAGCAACGTCCCTTACCCCACAGAAGAAGAATACTATCGACGAGCTGTTTATGTGCCATACCTGGACGATTTTTGTAACTCACTGAAAGAACGCTTTGAATCTCACAAGGAAACAGTTGCATCCTTACAAAACATCCTTCCACAATTGTGTATCATAACAGATTTCGGTTCATTGGAGGCTGCTTTTGGTTTCTACGAAGAAGATTTGTCACATAAAGAGATTGTGCAAAGTGAGTTTATGTTGTGGAAAGAAAAGTGGAGTCAGGAAAATCCTTCAAATCTTCCAAAAACGGTTATAAGTTCTCTAGAAAAATGTGACAAGACTTTCTTCCCCAACATTTATACCCTTCTGAAATTACTCGCAGTTCTTCCTGTTTCTGTCGCAACCGTAGAGAGAACTTTCTCCAGCCTGAAAAGACTGAAGACTTACCTAAGGAACAGCACATCTGAAAGTAGGCTTAACGGGCTTGCTTTACTTTCTATCCACAGAGACATTATAGTTAGTGACGATGAAGTTCTTGATAAGTTTGCAAGTGTACCAAGAAACCTGGATTTTGTTTCGTAACCATTGGTCTATATAAAAAGTGGAGTTCCTTTTTATGTATTCTTTTATGCATTCTTTTTATTGTCAGTTGGATGAACGATTAATAAAACAAATTTTGTTGCATTGTCAAACAGTCACTTTATTAAACCTTCTTTTAAGGTCTCTCCAAAACAATACTCAAAACAGTCTTTTGAATGATAGTTGATAAAACACACATATGCAACAAAAAGAAAAAAATAGGGGTCTTGGCAATTTATACATACATGACAGAACAAAACAATATTTATAGCTAGAACCCCTCCAAACACGATAATCACAATCGCGTATTTCACTCTTTTAGTTCGGATAAGTGTTTACAGATGAGACATTGTTAAAATCTTGACCAATGTTTGAAATATAGTAACAGATCTTTTCATCATTTGGTTTATTTAAAAATAGATATATTTTTTATGATTTAATGTCAACAATAAAGAAGCGTGATCTCGGTAAAGTAAAAGGGGCATTCAGCGCAAATTACCCTCTGAATATGAGCAGCAAAACTGATATAAAGTATCATGGGATGTCTACTTAAAATTACTTAACCTAACCTTACATTAATCTTGGCCCCCCCCAAAAATATATTCTATATTCGCCACTGATTCCTGGTATCTTCTAGTCTTTGTCTGTACCCCATAATTAGTTTATTTCATTTCATAGTTAGTTTAATATATTTTAATTAGTTTCTCATTATTTTTCTTTGATTTGCTTTATTCGGTATCCATAAAATTCGTCCCTTTTCTCCAATGGTTGGTTTGGAATCCGTTTAACCATGGTCCATTATTTCCTCCGTACTGGTTGTCCAGATCACTCTGGTTTTGTTATTATTTTCTATCTGGTTTATTCTGGCCTCTACTTCCACTCCGAGTTGTATGATGGTTTCATCCGTCTTTTCTAGACCTACCTTGGTTTCAGCTATTTGCTGTCTTACTTCCTCTTTGTAATCGTCCACCCTTTTGCTAGGTGTTTCATTGACATTTGCAATCCTTTCATTTATGACTTCTCTCAACAATTGGTTTTGTTCATTTATAGTATGCCGCAAATCCTTATTACTGTTTTCAATTCTTTCGTCTATGTTGATTTGTACTTCGTCTAATTTTTCTTGTGTTTCTGCTTGTACCTCCGCTATACTAATTTATTATTATTTTCAATGTTATTTACTCGCGTAGTCACTTTCTCCTTGAGCATTAGAAGTTCCTCCTTTGTTTGGACGACTCTTTGACTGATTGTTTCGTTAATATTCTTTATCTTCTCATCCGTATTATCGTTAATTTTGTCTACCCTTTCATTTACACTATTTATTCTCTCATGTATTTCTCTAAACTCTTCTTTAGTACTTTCATTGGTACTGTCGATTTTCTCATTTATTTGTCTGAAATCTGCCTTCATTTGTTTATTATTTTCATTTATAGTTTTCCTTAAGGTTTCACTGGTACTTTCCTTAATACTGTCTATTTTTTCATTTATCAGTTTATTTTCCTCCTTAATTTGTCTTAAACTCTCATTAGTGTTCTCATTTTGTTTCCTAAAATTTTCATTAGTTTCTTCTTTATTTTTATAAAATCTTTCCTCCATTTGTTTTATTAAATTTTCGCTCAAAGCCTCGTTTTGTTTCTTTGTGTTTTCCTTTATTTTTTCCTCCATTTTGTCTAATTTCTCATCAGTTTGTTTATTTTGTTCCTTCATCCTACTCATTAATTCCATTAATTTTTCCCAATTTATCCTCCTCTAGCTTCCTCTTTATCGCCTGCCTGTTGTTCCATTTCGGTGTCTGTAACTATCTCTGCTTCTTCTTCCCGTCTATCTTCTTCCATTTCTTGGTCCTTTGCCATCCTTTTAGAAACCCCTCTTGTATGCATTCCTGTGCCTCTAATAGTCGCCTGCTCAAGTTAAGTAATAGCGATGGAGTCGATGTTTTATTTAACTCAAGCCCCACGTTGGGCGCCAATTTGCAATAAAAATAAAACTTTAGTGGGTGCTTAATGAAACGTAGATGGTTTCGCAATGTGTCTTGTATGCCCGAAACGTTGGTGTGCTAATTTGTAATATAATTATAAATTAGATGTATGATTTTTGATGTCGTAAGTTGCCCTCTCTTAAGCCCCACGTTGGGCCCCAATTTGTAATATAATTACAAATCCCCTTACATTATATTTCAGCCTCACTGTTGGGATCGCCAATTTGTAATAAAAATAAAACTTTAGTATATGTTTTTCTATTAATCCTTATCGACTTTGGTTGCCAATATGTAATTGATTAATAATTTAATGTATGGTTTTTCTGTTTGTGAAAAGTCACCTGTTGTATGCATCAATTTGTAATATTAATAATATATTGAATAAATTCAGGTTATTTATGCTACACTTGGTAGCGTTACTTTGTAATCTTGTTCAAATATTGAGATATAATGTGTTCTTATCTCAAATATATTGTAATAATTAAATCCGTTCTGAAAGAATAGCGTATAATATTAGTTAGTATATTTGGTGGTTATATTGTTACTATTAAGGCCTAGCCTGTACACAACGTTAAGAGAGGAGAGTGTAAGCCGTAAATTGTTTTTCTCTTCTCTCTCAATTCGACTACTGGACGCGGGCTTGTGCTGTGGTTTATAGTCAGACGGTTATTATAGGTTAAGTTGTTCCAATCACTGTATTTCTCTCGTTTCTCTCTCTGTAAACTACAAATTATTCAAAACGCACTAAACAGTCAACAAATAATAATAAGTCATCATTTTCAGGAAGGATTCTTTATTTTTATATTTTTTAAACAGATGTTCTCTCTTCGCTTAGGTCCAACAGATCGACCACATTTAAATGAATCGATTAGTTACAGAATTTGATTTTTAGATATTCAATTTTAATTATATTATTATTTTTTCTTAATCTCAGGGTTCTTGTGACTATTAGGAAGGTCAGAAAATGCAAAATAAAAGTACAAGGTATTACAAAACGTAATTATAAAATCTTATTAATTAATATCTTAAACGTAAGTTGATTTTACCGTCTGTCGACGAAGTTCACTTGTAATGGCAGCGAACCGATAAATTCGTGATGGTTGGTTAACTAGTCTACAGATGTCTGAATCATTGCCAGTCTCCAGTTCCGAAAATAAAAGTTTGGTGTTTTTGTCCCTGGATGGAGTAGAATTTTCAATTCTTAATCTTCGCTAATGTTGAAGTTTCTTGTGGTTACGGGTTCCAATGGATTTTGTGTAGTAATAGTTTTCTTCACTTGATCGTAAGAAAGTGAGGTTCAGCATTCAATTTTAATTTTTCTTTTTGACTTTTATAGTACTTGATTACCTTAATTTCTTTGGGTCTTTTGTTTTCTTCATTTATTTATAATTTAATACTTTCATTATGAATCATATTACTTGAATTAATTGGGAAATTTATTCCTTTAGATTTTTTCTTTAATTTTATTCATAAGCTGAACTATTCTTTCACAGATAACAATGGAGTAATTGAGTAAACAAAATTTCTTGCCTTTATGTCGTCCTTGACAACCAATCTTTGTTCTGTTATTGGTTAATATTTGTAATCCTGGAGCCATAATTAAAAAATGTTCTTGCACTTACTTAATAAAATACTCCTTTACTAAAGTCACATTATATCATATTAAATTTTCACATATTCTTTGTTATAAAATTACATACATTTTGCTACCTTTTTCCTCTTAATCTTCTCATTCTAACAAGTACTATCTTCTCATTACTAAATACTAATTTTGGGCCTATTTTTCTATTACATATATTATGATTTTATTGTAATTCATGGCACTTATCTGCTATTAATAACTACTATTACTTTCTTCTAATTCATTATATAACATTTAGTGTCTTTACATTTTTTAGTTACCTAACTTTTCTGTACAACGTGTCACTGGCTTAGGGCCAATAATTCAATTTTTCACTCCATTCTGATTTTTAATTTATTATTACATAGTTTAGTATAGAACCCTTCATATGTCCACAACATAGTAACAATAAAACCCTTTGGCATTTTATCACCAATTATTGCCTTCCTGGCCAAGTATACAATTATAATCTAACAACACAACCATTGTTACGTTTAAAACAATTATATTTTGTGTTGTGATTGTATGTTTTGGTGTTTACCTTTCATTACCATAATTATTGTGTATTTCATACTGGTTCGGCGGCCATCTTGTAGTGCCAACTTCGTGATTCAAAATTTTTATGTTCGGGTCCCAGGATTCGATTAAGCGATTGTCAGAGACAGGACTATTGTGCGGAATAATGAAATCAGACAGCGCATATATATGTATATATAGTTGTCTTTTAATAACATAGAAATTCAAAATAGACATCAACAGCAATAAAACAAAATGGAATCCTTATACTCAACTAACAAAATGGCGGACACATACAGTTCTGTTATTTTCTATTATTCAGGCATTAATCTTGTTATGGAATTTATAATGAATTTATATTTTACTGCAACTGCTCATGTTACCCTGTAATTGATCAACTCTTATATTTAACAGAACACAAACCAACGTCTCATAGTGTAACGGTACAGATTTGTAGGGCCAAGGTGATATCTTTAAAAGATTTATATTCTCCATGTAGGCATGGTTCACCTATTTGGAACCCCGAGTTAGTCAACCAAGTATGCAGTGTTATCACAAAACATTCTATGTTTCGGCTCCGCACTGAAGCAGCGTAGACAGGTTGTGAAATAACACCTAACTTTGCATCAGCCGTGAATCACGGAAAAAAGTAATGTAATTTCATATTGCAGCAGGCGGCAAAATATTGCTAAATCTTACGCCTACGTTAGAGCGCTCTTTTATCAGCACCAATGGGAGCGCAGTCTCACGATCACGTGACCAGACGAAAACCTGTGCATTACCGCCTTAGCAGCACTGAGACCAGTTCCATTGCAACTCACGGCTGAGCGGCCAGACAATCAGCAGACAGTTACCAGAACAAAAACGGTAGCCTCGGACGAGTTCTTGGTAGGCCGAAAAATACAAAAGTAGGCCTACCAAGTAATATAAAATGTATAAACAGTAAAGTGACGAGTAAATGACGTAAGGTAATAATAAACTGTGTTTGGAGTGGAGAGTGATTAGTGAAAACAGTTCCGGACAATATCGTGTACAACGTTTGGATATTACGCAAATAGGTAACAAGTGTAAAGACAGTTTCATTTGGCCAAAACATTATAATTAATAAGGAGCTCATTAATTAAATAGGAAGCTTTAAAAATAAATGTAAATTGAGTGAGTGTGTGTATGGGTTATCAAAAGTACTGGCTCAACTAGAAAGATGTAGTAGTAGTCGATACAAAATTATTGGACTAAAATTAGTAAAAAAATTATAAATATAAAGAAAACATAATAATCAATGATAGAGTAAATGGTAAAAAATTAAAAGGTTCATTCTTCTATAAACATGTGTTAGCCTAGTTATTACGCCATAACCATTTCCTAGTTTTCTGTGCTGACAGCTCGTCTGACGTAATTGGGGGTTTTCTGAAATTTTATTACAGTCAGATAGCGGGATTTTTATAAGGGCAAGAGTGTTTAAAGTTTACATGTATAACTAAAAAACATGTTGGCGACCTAGGCAGTTTCAAAAGGTAAGTTTTACGGGGACTATGACGGTAAGTAAAATTCTGGCAGCGGTGTGTATTTTAAGATGAGCGCATTATTTAATTAAAAGGGTAAAAGGCGAGTACCTTTACAGTGGCGACCCTGCCAGGATGTTCATATATAAAAATTATAGGAACTAGACCTGTTTTAAAGCACAGAAAATAGGAATTGGTAACGGCGTATTTGTAAAATTTTAATCGTATATATTTACGTTCAAGGTTGTTTTGGTAGGTCCATTATGTTCACAAGTGTGTTAGTGTTTTGATTTTATATTGTAACACTCTACTTTTATTGTTTAATTAGTTACATTTATTTTGTGTGTACTAGTAATAATTACTTTCACTTTTAAAATCGGACGCCATGTTGTCAGATTGGGCAACATCATACAAGCTTACATTTAGGGCCAGAATTCGGGTAACACGAACCAGGGTTGTGGAATATATTACCTGAAATAATCGTACTCAAGATAAAATGTACCAGTGACCTTTTATTTTTAAGATGACTCTAAATACATATTGAAAAACTGACTCTAGCTGTACCAAACACGTACATATTACGCCATGGGGCGTTTAGCAAACATCAAACCCTTAGAACATTTTAACCCTCCAAAATAAACAGTTATTACCACTATTGTATAATGAACATGATAAACAATACAATAAATAATATCCGCACAACCCAGCACTTGTTAAATGATTTTGTTCACGCTCTCTCTCTCTCTCTCTCATTCTCTGGTACAAATTTTTTTGTTGTACGAGCTCGTTTTGTGAATTTAAATGCAAAATTTGGTCATTTTAAAATTTTGTAATTATGAATTTACTGTAGGTATAAATATCGGTCAGCTGATACTCAGCTGCCGGTTTTTTGGGTAGGTCTCACCAAATATTTAGCTGCGGTTGTTTTTCCGGTGGAACATCGCACACCGTGAGTTCGTCGATTTCGCTACCGATCACATCTTGACGGCTTACACCTTACCGAATGGTAAGGTGTCACTGTTATTAAACACTTTTGTAATTAACCACTTTTGGTGGTGTAAAAGTTAAAATTCACACTTGGTGAACTTCTTGCCGGCCGGCTGCGTTCACAATCTAGAAGGAAATGACCCAGAGTCTTTGTTTCGCATTGCGTAAGTGTGGCAAAAACTACGTCATCAGGCTTTTGTTCTTTGTTTATAGCTTCGACTTGTTTACAGAAAATGTGCATTCCTTCCACTGACGTCATCAGGGCTAGGCACTTTATCGCTATATGTGACATACGATTTTTTGCTGTGTTTGTCGTTTTGCAATGAAAACGGTCGGAATCCTGTCAATTCACATCTGCGTTTTATAAAATAATTCTATAGTCCACTCACCAAAACTTTACAGGGATTATGAAATATTTAAATAATTATTACCAAATAATTGTAAATGAATACAATAATTATGGTCTTTTGTACCATGTTTTTATAAATTTAGTATTGTACCAGAATTGTACCATCACAATATGAGTAATTATAGAATAAGAGTGTTTCTTTTTATATTTATATATAAAGAGGTTATATAAATAAATTTTGAATATGATCGAGGTACTAGGGAATATTGGTTTCGCGTGGGATGAATGGGAAAGCGAATTTAGAGGGGTTGTAGGTGAAATGAGAGACGAGGAGTGGGGTAAGTTGGACGATAATTTAACACGGATGGAAGAACAAGAAGAGGGAATATTTGCGGAAATTAAGAAGCACAGTGATGATATTGGTAGTAAGATGACAAATGATAAAGGTAAGGTAGTTGAAGTAATAGTGGTAGAAAATAAGGCAGTAAATAGGCCTAGTGATAATGATGATAGTGTGGTGGTGATAAATAAAGGTAGAGAGACAGACCAAGTTAACAAAAATAAAGACGATCAGGTGACAGATAATGAGGTAATTAATGATAATATGTGTGATATGTTGAACCTTATAAAAACAGAGATGGTTAAGTGGTTTGATATGATTAATAAACGGCTTGACGAAAGTGACAAAAAGTGGGATGAATGGTTGCGGGAACTAAAGACAGACCGATTAAAGGAGAACTCAGAAGTTGAATTAAAACAGGTAAGTGATAACGATAATTCTAATAATGAATTAATAAATAATAGTGACAAAATAGTGGGAGAGGTACTGTTCACTAGTGAAGATAATGATGGTAATTACAATTCTGAGGTAAGTGGTAGTACTACCAGTAATCATAATGATGAAATAACATTAAATAAGAATAATGATTATATAGCTGAAAATGGGGTATCTAAGAATGATACGGTAAGTAACAGTGGTGAAATTAAAAACGTGGTGTTAGAGTGTAAGGTTGTGAGCAGAGAAAGTGTTGATGAGGTTATAAGTGTGTGTGTAGAGAGGTTAAATGGGCAAAGGGCAGATGTTCCCCAAGTTTATGGTGAAACAGAGTTTTCACAGGTGTTTAATGAGGACAGAGTTTCCTCCTGTATTTGTATGGAAGACAAGGTGTCTTCAGATGGTCCCTGTATTTTTCGTGATTTAACTGGTAAAGCCAGTAGAGGTAATAAATATTTAATGGTGCCCTTTGCATGGAGTGAAGGGAGAAAAGGTGATATGGTGTTGTGATGAGAGAAAGAGAGAAATAGCGATTTTTGAGGTTAATAGAGGTTATGAAAGGTTAGTGCAGGTTTTAGATATAGAGAAAGGTGAAAAAAGTGACTTGCATGGTGAAATAGAGAGAGATGAATATTTTGATAATACTGTTATAAATAATAAAATAACTTACCTGATGTTAACTAATACTACTGATGGAGTCTGGACAAAAATAATTAATATTGACAAGGTTTATGAAATAATAATAGGGAATAATCCTATAAGTTATCAGGGTATAATGAAAGAAATAGAGTTGATGGGTTATCATAATAATGATAATAATAAATTGAGGGTAAGTAAGAATGAGAAATGTTATAAAAAGGCAAGATTATTATACGATGATGGAGGTTGAATTAAAAAGCAGTGTATGGACATTTTAAACACTTTAGTATATGGTAATGACTTGGCTGAATCAGGTATTGAAGTGTGACAAATAATAATTGGATATGACGAAAATTTGTAAATAAATGTATTGTGTTAATGTTATTTTGCTGCAATGTACAGTATAGCTTATAGGTAACGTATGTTTGTAATGAGAACAAATGGCATAATAATATTTAAGTCTATTTTGTATGATGTGTGTATATTAAAAATATTTTAAATAATATAATTACAGCTAAATTGTTTTGAGTGGAGGTTATTAAATAATTGTCAAGTTAAACAAATAATTTAAAAAGGTTAATTTTATTAATGAAGCAAAATTAATTTTGGTTTGAATTGTAATAAATAGAAATTGATAAATATGTTAACTACAAGACTCAGAGAAATTAACAGTTGAAGTAAGCATATGTGTCAGTATATGACGTAACCATGAATGTTGAAACTGAGAGTGTTTATAACACCAGTCTGGCAGACTATTGTTGATGTAAACAGGGGTGTTGTATGTTTTGATTAATGTTTGCAGCCAGGTGTTGAAGTTGACAACTGTTTTATTCTGCTGAATCATTGCCAGTAAGAAAATCCTATTATGAAATACAGTAGAAGCCCGATATAGTGCGGTTGTCGGGTGACATACTTTCCCCCGCGTTAGAGGCGTAACCGCGCTATATCGGAAGGTGACCTATACAGTGACAAATGATGGGGAGGGAGGACCGGGAAAAAGGCTACAGCATAATGCACTACTATATACTGTACGTAAATTACGTCACCAAATGTAGAAATAAAAAATAAGAAAACTGTATTTTAATCCAATACGTATTTTAATCTATTTTAATCCAATGGAATATAAAATTTACTATTTATACATTGCTCACTCGACCTACTGTAGGCCTAATTGTTGGTCTTAAAAAAGTCTGTAATTGTTGTTTGACGGGATAATGCACAGCGTTTCTTTTCCGCGTATTGTTTTATAAACGCGAGGTGCAGCAGATGAACATTATTAGGTTCACTATGCCTCTCCATCCACGAAATTACTTTGTTTATGTGTATTATCACTTCACTAACATTTGGAATAACTTCTTTCACTTCCACCCCATTTTCATTTCCATCATCATCATCGTCTTCTTTTTCTTCGCAATTTGCATTTCGGACTGCATCGATGATATCTTTATCTCCTATACATTCTGTAACAGGCTCACCGTTGTCAACTTCTGCCTAATCATTCAAGTCATCTAGAGTGAAGTTGCAATGCAGAGCACTACTCGCAGACTGTACATCACTATTAGTGAATCCGGCAACAGAGCAATTTCCATCGGCGATGTTTTGTTCAAAGGAACATTTCTTCCAGCAATTCTGAATCGTAGCCATACTAATACTTTCCCATGCAATACCTATTGAATACGCAACTGTTTTCAGGTTTATTGACTTAAGGTAAATTTCCATTTCCTCATCAGAATTCACTATAGCACTCAGAAGTTCACGGCGGTAATGCGCTTTAAATGCTTTTATGATGCCTTGATCTAATGGCTGGATCAGTGCTGTAGTGTTTTTCGGCAAGAACATGACTCCGATTTTCCCATCTCTTGACTGTAGCATATCAGCAGGTGGATGTGCTGGACAGTGGTCAAGGGTCAGTACAGCTTTTTCTTCAAGGTTGAGTGACCGCAGGTGGCTTCTCACAGATGGAACAAATTCTTCATGGAACCATTTACCGAAAATATCACTTGTCATCCAAGCATTTTTTGTATTACGATATGTGATGGGTAATGACGTCATGTTAACATGTTGAAAGCATCTAGGATTTTGGCTTTTCCCTATACAGAGAGATTTAACTTTGTGGCTGCCTGATTTATTTGTGGCAAACAGGAGGGTAACTCTATCCTTATTTATTTTTAATCCAGATTTATTTATTGAATTATTCACACCCAGAGTTCTGGTAGGAAGCATTCGAAAATACAGAGCAGTTTCATCACAGTTATACACTTGATGGTCATTTAAATCGTTATTGATCATTACTTTGTTTAATGCCTGAGGAAAAAGTGCTGCAGCTTCACTGTCACATGATCGTGCTTCCCCTTCAATGCTTATCTGGCTTATCCCATGACGAGATTTCCATCGCGAAAACCACCCATCAGATGCATTAAAGTCACTGTTGCCATGTAAATCACTATGGAATTTCACAGCTTGAGCTCTAATAACTGGTCCTGACAGTGGCACACCTTCACTTCGTTTTATTAAAAACCACCTGTACAGACACTCATCTAGTTCACTATCCTTACCTACTTTAGTCTTTTTTCTTTGCAACCCCACTTCACTTTCAACTGTGTTCACAAAACTTTTAAGTTTATCTTCTTATCTTCTTCCTTCATCCACCCTCTAATTGTTCCTTCTGGGATGCCACACTCACGTGATAAACTTGCCTTTGACTCTCCGTTCTTCACACGATCAATTATTTTGAGTTTATCACTCACAGAATATGCTTTTCTTTTCTGCAACATCACAAAACTCTACACTATGCGAATTTATGACAAAGACTATACACTTTGATAAGATAATATCAGAGTATGATCTTATACTGTACTGTAATATGAGGGAGAGAAGGGATTTAGTTGGCTGCTTGCCTTGGCATGAATTCTTAGAAACGTAGAGACTGTAAATAGCTCGGGCAATTGTTTATGTCTACAGGTACACTTGAACTGGCAATTCTGGCTGTTGTTTACAACGCCGTTTCCAACAACAAGCCTTTGTTTACAATAAACGCAACGCATTCCAATGTGACTACGGAAGTCACGATAAACAATTCATAATTTACTCACTCTCTACAAGTAAGAATTTTCGCTAATAACGGGCGACATACTCTTCACCGCGTTATATCCGAATCCGCGGTATATCGGACCGCGCTATATCGGGCTTCTACTGTAAAAGAAATGTAAGATGTGTTGAAATGGAGGTGGCTTTTTATTGTAATACAATTAATATTTTTGCTTTGAACAAATGAGATTGATATAATGAGGTAATTACTGTAACTTAGAGTTTGAGAAATTAAATATAATTAAATTAATTTGGTAATTAAATAAATTGAAAAGATAATTTTTAATAATGACTTTAAATCTATTTTGATCTGAATTTTGATTGTAATGGTAAAATAAATAATTGATAGAAAACATAATGATTAAAATATTCATTTAAAATTGAAAACTGAAGGAAATTTTGTATAGATATAATCAAAAATGTTCAGGCTGAAATAGTGTTTTGGAAAATAAGATGTTCATATAACTATTCATGTGAACTTTTACATTTGACAATCTATGCTTTATGTTTAATTGTAGATTCCCCACCTAAGTGCGGCCATGACCTCACCGGATCATGACCGTGAAAGTAGTTAATTGTGGCAAATCATAAATTTTACTTGATATCACCTGGATCAGTGCTGTAGTGTTTTTCGGCAAGAACATGACTCCGATTTTCCCATCTCTTGACTGTAGCATATCAGCAGGTGGATGTGCTGGACAGTGGTCAAGGGTCAGTACAGCTTTTTCTTCAAGGTTGAGTGACCGCAGGTGGCTTCTCACAGATGGAACAAATTCTTCATGGAACCATTTACCGAAAATATCACTTGTCATCCAAGCATTTTTTGTATTACGATATGTGATGGGTAATGACGTCATGTTAACATGTTGAAAGCATCTAGGATTTTGGCTTTTCCCTATACAGAGAGATTTAACTTTGTGGCTGCCTGATTTATTTGTGGCAAACAGGAGGGTAACTCTATCCTTATTTATTTTTAATCCAGATTTATTTATTGAATTATTCACACCCAGAGTTCTGGTAGGAAGCATTCGAAAATACAGAGCAGTTTCATCACAGTTATACACTTGATGGTCATTTAAATCGTTATTGATCATTACTTTGTTTAATGCCTGAGGAAAAAGTGCTGCAGCTTCACTGTCACATGATCGTGCTTCCCCTTCAATGCTTATCTGGCTTATCCCATGACGAGATTTCCATCGCGAAAACCACCCATCAGATGCATTAAAGTCACTGTTGCCATGTAAATCACTATGGAATTTCACAGCTTGAGCTCTAATAACTGGTCCTGACAGTGGCACACCTTCACTTCGTTTTATTAAAAACCACCTGTACAGACACTCATCTAGTTCACTATCCTTACCTACTTTAGTCTTTTTTCTTTGCAACCCCACTTCACTTTCAACTGTGTTCACAAAACTTTTAAGTTTATCTTCTTATCTTCTTCCTTCATCCACCCTCTAATTGTTCCTTCTGGGATGCCACACTCACGTGATAAACTTGCCTTTGACTCTCCGTTCTTCACACGATCAATTATTTTGAGTTTATCACTCACAGAATATGCTTTTCTTTTCTGCAACATCACAAAACTCTACACTATGCGAATTTATGACAAAGACTATACACTTTGATAAGATAATATCAGAGTATGATCTTATACTGTACTGTAATATGAGGGAGAGAAGGGATTTAGTTGGCTGCTTGCCTTGGCATGAATTCTTAGAAACGTAGAGACTGTAAATAGCTCGGGCAATTGTTTATGTCTACAGGTACACTTGAACTGGCAATTCTGGCTGTTGTTTACAACGCCGTTTCCAACAACAAGCCTTTGTTTACAATAAACGCAACGCATTCCAATGTGACTACGGAAGTCACGATAAACAATTCATAATTTACTCACTCTCTACAAGTAAGAATTTTCGCTAATAACGGGCGACATACTCTTCACCGCGTTATATCCGAATCCGCGGTATATCGGACCGCGCTATATCGGGCTTCTACTGTAAAAGAAATGTAAGATGTGTTGAAATGGAGGTGGCTTTTTATTGTAATACAATTAATATTTTTGCTTTGAACAAATGAGATTGATATAATGAGGTAATTACTGTAACTTAGAGTTTGAGAAATTAAATATAATTAAA
This sequence comes from Magicicada septendecula, assembly GCA_034769895.1. Classification (NCBI taxonomy): domain Eukaryota; kingdom Metazoa; phylum Arthropoda; class Insecta; order Hemiptera; family Cicadidae; genus Magicicada; species Magicicada septendecula. The sequence goes on along the minus strand of CM068371.1, from coordinate 59,775,968 downwards.
TTAATTTGGTAATTAAATAAATTGAAAAGATAATTTTTAATAATGACTTTAAATCTATTTTGATCTGAATTTTGATTGTAATGGTAAAATAAATAATTGATAGAAAACATAATGATTAAAATATTCATTTAAAATTGAAAACTGAAGGAAATTTTGTATAGATATAATCAAAAATGTTCAGGCTGAAATAGTGTTTTGGAAAATAAGATGTTCATATAACTATTCATGTGAACTTTTACATTTGACAATCTATGCTTTATGTTTAATTGTAGATTCCCCACCTAAGTGCGGCCATGACCTCACCGGATCATGACCGTGAAAGTAGTTAATTGTGGCAAATCATAAATTTTACTTGATATCACCTGGATCAGTGCTGTAGTGTTTTTCGGCAAGAACATGACTCCGATTTTCCCATCTCTTGACTGTAGCATATCAGCAGGTGGATGTGCTGGACAGTGGTCAAGGGTCAGTACAGCTTTTTCTTCAAGGTTGAGTGACCGCAGGTGGCTTCTCACAGATGGAACAAATTCTTCATGGAACCATTTACCGAAAATATCACTTGTCATCCAAGCATTTTTTGTATTACGATATGTGATGGGTAATGACGTCATGTTAACATGTTGAAAGCATCTAGGATTTTGGCTTTTCCCTATACAGAGAGATTTAACTTTGTGGCTGCCTGATTTATTTGTGGCAAACAGGAGGGTAACTCTATCCTTATTTATTTTTAATCCAGATTTATTTATTGAATTATTCACACCCAGAGTTCTGGTAGGAAGCATTCGAAAATACAGAGCAGTTTCATCACAGTTATACACTTGATGGTCATTTAAATCGTTATTGATCATTACTTTGTTTAATGCCTGAGGAAAAAGTGCTGCAGCTTCACTGTCACATGATCGTGCTTCCCCTTCAATGCTTATCTGGCTTATCCCATGACGAGATTTCCATCGCGAAAACCACCCATCAGATGCATTAAAGTCACTGTTGCCATGTAAATCACTATGGAATTTCACAGCTTGAGCTCTAATAACTGGTCCTGACAGTGGCACACCTTCACTTCGTTTTATTAAAAACCACCTGTACAGACACTCATCTAGTTCACTATCCTTACCTACTTTAGTCTTTTTTCTTTGCAACCCCACTTCACTTTCAACTGTGTTCACAAAACTTTTAAGTTTATCTTCTTATCTTCTTCCTTCATCCACCCTCTAATTGTTCCTTCTGGGATGCCACACTCACGTGATAAACTTGCCTTTGACTCTCCGTTCTTCACACGATCAATTATTTTGAGTTTATCACTCACAGAATATGCTTTTCTTTTCTGCAACATCACAAAACTCTACACTATGCGAATTTATGACAAAGACTATACACTTTGATAAGATAATATCAGAGTATGATCTTATACTGTACTGTAATATGAGGGAGAGAAGGGATTTAGTTGGCTGCTTGCCTTGGCATGAATTCTTAGAAACGTAGAGACTGTAAATAGCTCGGGCAATTGTTTATGTCTACAGGTACACTTGAACTGGCAATTCTGGCTGTTGTTTACAACGCCGTTTCCAACAACAAGCCTTTGTTTACAATAAACGCAACGCATTCCAATGTGACTACGGAAGTCACGATAAACAATTCATAATTTACTCACTCTCTACAAGTAAGAATTTTCGCTAATAACGGGCGACATACTCTTCACCGCGTTATATCCGAATCCGCGGTATATCGGACCGCGCTATATCGGGCTTCTACTGTAAAAGAAATGTAAGATGTGTTGAAATGGAGGTGGCTTTTTATTGTAATACAATTAATATTTTTGCTTTGAACAAATGAGATTGATATAATGAGGTAATTACTGTAACGTAGAGTTTGAGAAATTAAATATAATTAAATTAATTTGGTAATTAAATAAATTGAAAAGATAATTTTTAATAATGACTTTAAATCTATTTTGATCTGAATTTTGATTGTAATGGTAAAATAAATAATTGATAGAAAACATAATGATTAAAATATTCATTTAAAATTGAAAACTGAAGGAAATTTTGTATAGATATAATCAAAAATGTTCAGGCTGAAATAGTGTTTTGGAAAATAAGATGTTCATATAACTATTCATGTAAACTTTTACATTTGACAATCTATGCTTTATGTTTAATTGTAGATTCCCCACCTAAGTGCGGCCATGACCTCACCGGATCATGACCGTGAAAGTAGTTAATTGTAGCAAATCATAAATTTTACTTGATATCACCGGCTTGTGGTTTGTTTTATTTTGTTAACCCGGTGGTTTGTTAGACTTAGTAGGGGGGTTAATTTTTGGGGGAATCTACAAAATGTTGGAACAGGGCTATTTTCACCCAGATAGGGGTGGTAGTCCATTAGGGGCGTATCATTCATTATTAGTAAGTGTAACACTGAATTTTATTGTAACGCCGAAGCAAGGATGGGGGTGGAATAAAAGAAAAAAATGTCCACCCCTTCTGCATCAGTCCTTGTAGAAGCAACTGGGCCCTACAGTCCAGGGGGGAAATAGTGAGTGTGGATGGGAGGTGACCCAGTTACAGGTCACGAGGGAGATGTGGTTTACGGCTAGGATGAGGCCGGCAATGGCCAAGAAGCCTAGCGCAGAACACAGTAATATGTAACGGGTATCAGGGGGTTAAGTGATTAAAAGGGGGTAGTATAGAAAAAAAAAAAAAATTTGTTATGATTGAACTGTAGGTAGACTGTAAGTTTATATTATTATTTTTAAACCAAACCAGTACTTTGTATAAGCAGAACCATTACTTTGCAAAGAATGAGCCTGTATGGCTAAGAGGAAACAAATCAGTTGTGGGATATGGAGTGATGGAAGGCCGTTTATTAAATTTTAATTGAATGTTATAAAGTCAGGCGATACTGTGGTGGGTATCTGTCCGAGCTTATGGTGTTGGGATCTCGAACAGAGAAGTCCAGTAAGATCGGATGGGTGCTGCCACAGTGGCCAGACCAGGGGGTAAGATCCCATGATTTTAGTAAAGAGTTCAGGGGGGTTGCGGCGCCATATCCTCGCTGACCCTCTTAGGTTTTAGGCAATAAGAGTTTGAACGCTTCGGCCTTCAACCTCTTATTGGGGGGGTATTGTAACGTAGGGCCAAGGTGATATCTTTAAAAGATTTATATTCTCCATGTAGGCATGGTTCACCTTTTTGGAACCCCGACTTAGTCAACCAAGTATGCAGTGTTTATCACAAAACATTCTATGTTTCGGCTCCGCACTGAAGCAGCGTAGACAGGTTGTGAAATAACACCTAACTTTGCATCAGCCATGAATCACGGAAAAAAGTAATGTAATTTCATATTGCAGCAGACGGCAAAATATTGCTAAATCTTACGCCTACGTTAGAGCGCTCTTTTAACAGCACCAATGGGAGCGCAGTCTCATGATCACGTGACCAGACGAAAACCTGTGCATTACCGCCTTAGCAGCACTGAGACCAGTTCCATTGCAACTCACGGCTGAGCGGCCAGACAATCAGCAGACAGTTACCAGAACAAAAACGGTAGCCTCGGACGAGTTCTTGGTAGGCCGAAAAATACAAAAGTAGGCCTACCAAGTAATATAAAATGTACAAACAGTAAAGTGACGAGTAAATGACGTAAGGTAATAATAAACTGTGTTTGGAGTGGAGAGTGATTACTGAAAACAGTTCCGGACAATATCGTGTACAACGTTTGGATATTATGCAAATAGGTAACAAGTGTAAAGACAGTTTCATTTGGCCAAAACATTATAATTAATAAGGAGCTCATTAATTAAATAGGAAGCTTTAAAAATAAATGTAAATTGAGTGAGTGTTTGTATGGGTTATCAAAAGTACTGGCTCAACTAGAAAGATGTAGTAGTAGTCGATACAAAATTATTGGACTAAAATTAGTAAAAAAATTATAAATATAAAGAAAACATAATAATCAATGATAGAGTAAATGGTAAAAAATTAAAAGGTTCATTCTTCTATAAACATGTGTTAGCCTAGTTATTACGCCATAACCATTTCCTAGTTTTCTGTGCTGACAGCTCGTCTGACGTAATCGGGGGTTTTCTGAAATTTTATTACAGTCAGATAGCGGGATTTTTATAAGGGCAAGAGTGTTTAAAGTTTACATGTATAACTAAAAAACATGTTGGCGACCTAGGCAGTTTCAAAAGGTAAGTTTTACGGGGACTATGACGGTAAGTAAAATTCTGGCAGCGGTGTGTATTTTATGATGAGTGCATTACTTAATTAAAAGGGTAAAAGGCGAGTACCTTTACAATAGAAACATTATTCATATGTACTAGTACGGCCCATACACACACACACACACACACCCACTCATTTCGCTAAGGTTGATTTTACACATACATTTGAATTTTAGTAATTTTGAGCTCAGCTTTAAGAATAAAGTTTGGAATAGAGAAATAGTTGGACTTTCCTGTATCTGCGTTGTAAAGTCTCCGCTGTCCTTATATTGCAATCATGATCAAGCAGGTGTTCGGCCGATCGTCCCAAAGGTCTCCTTGGTTGCACTGATTCTAATTTACATTGTGACTAGTTACTTTGAGACTTCTGATAAAGAGTTATTACTATATGTTACCACATTGTTAGTTTGATTAAGAAACACTTTCGCTGGCAAAAACTGCCGGCGATTTTTACAGCGTGTTGACGCCTTGATGGTCTGATGCTGACTGGGGAGATGCAAAGCACATATTTTGCATATGTGTTAGCGCATCCACGTCATTGTCTTTTGTTCAAATTGGCTCACGCCCCGTTGTCATGTCATTGTTTGTTAAGTCATCACTGATTTTAATGACGTCCCGTCTTCTGGACCAATGAGAGTGGCTATTTACAATCGGTTTCCACTTGGATGGCCATTTTGTATGCTCGTCTCTGCACGTCTGCTCCTGACCTTGGAATCGTTTTGATCTATTAAAATCTGCGTCGTTGTCTCTTCACAAAGGGAAATCGTTCTCTACATGTATGTGTATGTGTAATACAATAAAAATACGATAATTTGTTACCACTCATACTGTAGCGGGTCAAATTTTGGGTGTTTTTATTTTCAACAGTATGGGATAATTATATTTTTATTCATTTCATTTTGGTCGGGAGCCTTATAAAAAATGACGAAATAACTGTGTTATTGTGCAACGTTATTTAACAAGCAACAGCACGAGGTTGAGAAACAGCGTTTGGAACAAAGGCAATGCGCAATTTCAGTGGTGTAACACGGCAGAAGAATTTACCTCCACCAAAATTCTAAGAACTCTGTGCATGTGTTTTGACGCCCGTATGCAACTCAGCCGGGCGGGGATCGGCAATGACGCCGTGAGAGACACCACAGTTGAGACAAACATGGCGCTGGGACGAAAAGTTAGCAGTTCCAATCGACCGGCTACCGGAAAACAGCGTTAAACTCCGCCTACTGTGAGCGACATCAGCAGAGCAGATGCCAATATCGGCCTCTGGTACCACACATATACCAGTTATAATCCATGCATAAACTGGATATGCCGCAGCAAGTCAACTGTATACGGCGACTAAAACCCGGTGGCATTGAATTGCCGCTTCCGCCAGTTCAACCAAGCACATGCAGCAGTTCGTCCCAAGGAGTACCGGCCGGTGCATCTCGAAGGGGTTAGCTCTTCTCAAAATTTAAAAAATGTGGCAGTAAAAGTGAATCAATCTTTTTAAAACAGTGGCAGTGATGCGGGAATAACTACAGAACAACAACATCCATATTTGTTATTTTTTTTGTTTATTTTTCGGGACGATTACAAACTTAACACGGGGCGGCCACGAGGTCACGGAGGAACGCGTTGCAGGCGGGGATTTTATATAATGCAGTATATTAATCAATTAGGGTAACGGGGGTTGTTTTTAAGAATGTGAGAGTGTGTGAGCAGCTGGGCTATCTTCTTAGACGTAAGTAATATTATGTAAGGCTATTAAATAAGATGTATAAACAAGAGTTACCCAACCTTTAAAAACATGTAAGACAATTTATTTGGAAAACAAAGTTATAAAATCGCACTATTTGATTATTAAACAAAATTAATTTCTCTTACAAAATGTATTGTGTAAATTATTCACGTAACCTTGAAAATTGCGCGTGTATCCCAAAGTACGTATGAGACCCTGGACCCAAGAACTCGCAAACGGTAAGTGTAAGTTTTTTTATTATGGTATGGTTTACTAAGCTATTTAAATGGTAATAAATACGTAATTTCACAGTTGTCGCAGCCGAAAGGGACAGTTTTTATAAGTTAAAAATTTGATGTAAAAACCATACCTACAAATAAGGTACAAGCGCAATTGAGAGGTTAAGTGAAAGACGTAAAGTTACGTAAAATAAATAAAAAATATTTGTTCAGACAGATAAGAAATAAATTACATATTTAAAAATATAATCATGGAAAATACAGAGAACGGAGTCGATTTGTCCGACTCGACTGTGATAAGCGAAATAGCTGAATTTGACGAATCAGCTGTGATGAGTAGTCGTGACATACATTCAACACCGAATGTAGGTCAAGGCGACAAAACTCTGAACACAAGTAGTATAAATGAGTCAAATAATACAGATGATTCGGGGATCCATACGACCCCAAAATCAAATAATGAAAATAAAAATAATGACAATAAAGTCGGCTTCACTGACGAAAACATAGCAGCACAATCTACCCCGTCGACAACACGAGTTGCAGAGTTGTCGATGGCAGATATATTCAATTTAATGAAAACAATGTCTGATAATTTGAGTAGTGATATTAATAAAATGAATAGTAGTTTCAACGGGAAGTTTGACGTTCAGAACAATAAATTAGATGAACAGAAAAACGAGATGCAAGAGTTCAAAAGTAGTATAAATAAGAAGTTCGATATTCAAAAGAATAGTTTTGAGGAGTTATTAAAAAATCAGAATAATGAGTTGAAATATGAAATACAAGAAATGAATAAATGTTTAGAAAATACCCATGATGCGATAAGATCTAGTTTAAATAAGTTAGAACAGAAGTTTGAGAAATTAGGTGACAATGTTTTAAATATGACAAAATGTAAAAATGACGAAATAGTAGACAATTCTGAGAGTATAGTGGGGGTGAAGAATAGTGTAGAAGCAAATGATGAAAATATAATAACAAATAATAACAATAATGTCAAAAATAATGAATTTAATATTGAGAATAATAATGTGTTTGAGAAATTGGTATCAGAAAGTGATACGGAAAAAATAAATAAGGAGAGTATTAATGAAAGTCTAGAATGTAGTGATTATGAGATGTTATTGTGTGTCAGTGAGTTAGAGAGAGAGAGAAAAAATAATGTTGTAGTAGAGTGGGGACAGAGGGGAAATTTTCCTTTTATTATTTATGATGATTTAATGTGGTCACAAGTGTTGTTGTTGGGCAAGAGTCCCGTTTTGATAGATGAATTAAGGGGTTTATTTTTGTTGAGTAATTGTGTACCCTCTGTCCGGAATGATTGTGGGAGTGTGATGTGGTGTTATGAAGAGAGAGAAGTAAGTAGAGAAGGGTATGTAACAGAACTGTATAATTTGCATAGAAAATATGAAGAATGGAAGGAAAGTTTAGAAGTATATGTGAATGATAATGATTATAATGATTTAATAAAAATAATTAACCCGATAGTGAATGAATTTAATGATGAAGACTTGACAAAAATACCTAACGTAGACTGGTTGAACGAGTATGTGAATAAGTTGATTGAAGTTAGTTTTTCTGGTTACGACACACAAAACAGTCATTTGTGTGCTGATAAGATTGAACGATGTTATGTAGAACCAAGGTTGATTTGGAACGATGGTGGCTAAAATATAAAACAATAAAAGACAATTAAACATTATATTTTATGGTTGTTTGACATGGCAGATTTGGACAGAAGTGTGGAAAAAATGGAATAATAATTAACAAGAGTTGTAAATAAAATATAGTGAATTTATATGTGTGTATGTAAGATGATTGTTGTGATAATAATGTTAAAATATTTGCAATTTAAATAAATAAACCAAATTAATTTTGAAAACAAGTAATTAGAGAATTATAATTGTTTGGATGGTAATGAATTCTATATTGTTAATAATTAATTTAATTGAAACAATTTGATATATGTTAAATATTCTAATTGAGTATGTAAAGGTTGTATAATTATTTTTTTTTGTAAATTCAGTTTGTTTTACGAGATGGAAATTTGGTAATGAATGATAAATTATTTAATTTAAATTAATAAATTTTGTGAAATGTTTCAGAGATGGTGGTGATTATGTTTTGTGCGCATATCATGTTAAATGGATTGTAAGTAGAGAAATTTTATAATCAGGTGTAATAAAAAATATTTACAAGTGTAATTGAGATTCTAATTCAGTAATGAGACGTTATTTGGAAATCAGTCGGTTCAAGAAATAAAGATAATTAAAAATTTTAATAATAAATGAAAAATGATAAATAATGATTATCAATAATGAATTTTGAAAAGTTCAAGAAAGCCAAACGGTAAAAGGTTATGAATGGGTTAAATGAGTGTTGATGCAAATATTATATGATAATGTATATAAAAATTTTAATTAGTTGTCAATTATAATTAGTTATTAAGTGGCTATTGTGGGGGTGGCCTGTACTCTCACAAGTAGCGAAATGGGTTGGGGGTAACCGTGAGTGTTACCTCCATCGGAGGCCAAACTGGCGATAAATGTGCGGCACACCTTATCCGTGTAAAATAAAAATTTTACACACAATACTAAATGACAGTGTCGCACATAAGAGTATTGATGAAACAGGCAGTGAAATAAAAGTTTAGATTTCCTCGACTTTTCGGGCGGTTACTGCCTTACCAGCACTAACCGTGGTTTTGGCTAGCGGCCAGCTATGGTCATATCAAGTCCCTTGACCATAGCTGACTTGAAATTGGTATATACTTGAAATTCAATGGGGGGACAATTAGAGGAAATCTCCGGAACTAGGGAACAGCGGCTGCCACTCTGTTCGAGGAGGAACAGCAAGACCGGTGGCAGATCCGTTTTAAGGGTGTATGAGTATATAACAAGAACATGTTGATGTTCACTAACTTTAAAACTTAACAGCGGAAGCAGAGACACGGAGAGGTAAACCCTGCTCCAAAATATACAGTCTCTGTGGAAGCGAAAGGGCGAGACAGTCCTCCATAATCTGAAATAGTGTGTGTGGCTGGGAGGTGACGCAAAGGAGTCACGAATTTTAAAATCTTATGACATAAAAGTTTTTTTTATTCAAAGTTTAATTCAAATAAAACTGCTTGTGCTCTGTTCAGGTAACTAGCTGCTTAGATATTTAAAATTAAGGTGTTCATGTGATAATTTTAAGTGTATTATTTTATTGTTGTCTATTAGATAAGCATTGATAAGAATATGTAATTTTATTATGTGTGTATTTGTTTAAGCCACTAAGTAAATCGTCTGGCAGGTTAACATAAGCATCAGAATCAGAAAAAAGGGGAAACAATGAGGGGAGAAGTGAGAATAAATAAAAATAAATATGTATATTCCATGTAATTTGTTCAATTTTAAGATGTGTTTTTATTATGTCACGAGATCAGCTGATCAGCAATGATGTCACTGGTAGGTTAGTTATAAAGGTTACCAGTTATTAATGTTACAAGTAATTAATGTTTAATGTACTACAGATATTTTGAAGTAAAGATAAAAAGAATATGAGAAATAAAATAACAGTAATTTATGCAAATTAATAAAAGATAATTCATGGGTGATAAATATGTTGTGGGACATGTAGACCTGTCCAAGTTGAATTAAAAGTTGAATGTGAGATGATAGAGATGATTATGCTGTAATGTTGCTTTTGAGTTGATGTGATATAACAGAATTTTGTGAAATATAGATGCTGACACAGTGGTAATGGAGACTTTATGTAGATTTTGAATGATATATTGTTGTTTTTATAGTTAATGAGGTTATTTTGTGTATTTGTAGTAATCTAATGAGATTGAGATTTTTTGGGGATGGCAATTTTGTATTAGAGCGTAGTGTATTTGGGGAGTCCGCAACAAGGGTTGGGACGGGATAGGAATAGATTTTAGTGGGGAAGGGGCCGCCTTAGGTAAAATCCAGGGGCCACATAAGGGAATTGAGTTTTTTGGGGGCGGGGAAACACGTATCCTATATACAAAGGGTTAGAGAGTATTTTATATGTAGAGAAGGTGGCGAATTGTGTTAAATGGTAAGTTGGGTTTGAGTGTTCTGATTAGTAGATATTTTTGATAGAGTTGGGTGTCATGGGAGTTGAAGTTGATGAATATTAGAGTCAGAGGGAGAAAGTTTATATATGTATAGAAATCTAATACAGAAAAACGAGAATAAATAATTTACATCACCCCCAGTAAGGTAGAATTAACTGTTAACTAAAGAGAGATTCATGATAAAGAATATACAATTGTTTATTTTTTTTAACCAGTGACAGAATTTTGATAAAATTTGAAAATGATGTAAAGTCAAGAACTGTTTATTTTAAATAATTTAAATGTCAACTTGATTATTATATTAATATTTTGTAATTTTAAATATTTTGTGTTATTACGTTTTGTATTCCAAGTTAGGATATTGCAAATGTTCAATGTGTTTTCAGAACTGATATATAACATATGTAGGTCAAGGGTTTTGGACTTGACCTAGTTACGATCAGCTGATGAGGTCATACACCTACTAAGCTTGTATAGTAGGAATCCAATTTTAATTTGTTTGTTTGATTAATTCAAACCAATATTTGAATAATTTTAATAAATGTTGTTTAATAAACAAATTTAATGAAGTTTTTTAATGAATAAATTTTTTTTTGAATTTTAAAATTTTGAAAATTAAAAATTTTTTTTGAAAAAAAAAAAAAAAAAAAAGATTTTTCGCCTGCCAGCGAGTGAATATTTGAGTAATGATTCTTTTATTATGTGTGTATTAACCATTTTTCTTTTATTGTATTGCATTATATTGGTAGACTATAAGTGATTCTCCTGTTAGAATAAGGATGAGTTTATGTTATTAGAAATGTCTAGATTAAGTCATTTGAAACAAAAATTAGAAAAAAGAGGAAGAGAATTTTTGATAAAAGATTTTGTTTTTTTTTGAATTTTGAATTGTTTAAATTTATAATAAATTTTAAAAGGAAGTCTTCATTTTAATGTGTTAGGGTAATATGTAATGTTAGTGTGTGTGAGCCCAGTATCTGCTAAAGGCAGCCCAGCTTGCAAAAAGGGGATCCATATCGGCGGAGGAGCTGGGATAATTTTAGCCAGGGATTGAGGATTTTTGGGGGTAGCATGTTAGAAGGCGAGGCGCGCTGTGGTGCGAGTCTGATCGATTTCTCGGTGTTGGGATCTCTTGTGGAGAAGTCCAGTGATCTCGTTCAGATGAGTCCATGGTCGCTGAACCAAGGGGGTCGTGTACCCGAGAGACTAAGAATCAGGGGGTTGTTGGCACCAGTTCCTCACCGGTCCTCTTCGGGGTTTGTCGATGAGATTTCTTCTGTCATGGACAGCAGAATTCTCATCGAGGGGGTATTGTAGCGGGTCAAATTTTGGGTGTTTTTATTTTCAACAGTATGGGATAATTATATTTTTATTCATTTCATTTTGGTCGGGAGCCTTATAAAAAATGACGAAATAACTGTGTTATTGTGCAACGTTATTTAACAAGCAACAGCACGAGGTTGAGAAACAGCGTTTGGAACAAAGGCAATGCGCAATTTCAGTGGTGTAACATGGCAGAAGAATTTACCTCCACCAAAATTCTAAGAACTCTGTGCATGTGTTTTGACGCCCGTATGCAACTCAGCCGGGCGGGGATCGGCAATGACGCCGTGAGAGACACCACAGTTGAGACAAACATGGCGCTGGGACGAAAAGTTAGCAGTTCCAATCGACCGGCTACCGGAAAACAGCGTTAAACTCCGCCTACTGTGAGCGACATCAGCAGAGCAGATGCCAATATCGGCCTCTGGTACCACACATATACCAGTTATAATCCATGCATAAACTGGATATGCCGCAGCAAGTCAACTGTATACGGCGACTAAAACCCGGTGGCATTGAATTGCCGCTTCCGCCAGTTCAACCAAGCACATGCAGCAGTTCGTCCCAAGGAGTACCGGCCGGTGCATCTCGAAGGGGTTAGCTCTTCTCAAAATTTAAAAAATGTGGCAGTAAAAGTGAATCAATCTTTTTAAAACAGTGGCAGTGATGCGGGAATAACTACAGAACAACAACATCCATATTTGTTATTTTTTTTGTTTATTTTTCGGGACGATTACAAACTTAACACGGGGCGGCCACGAGGTCACGGAGGAACGCGTTGCAGGCGGGGATTTTATATAATGCATTATATTAATCAATTAGGGTAACGGGGGTTGTTTTTAAGAATGTGAGAGTGTGTGAGCAGCTGGGCTATCTTCTTAGACGTAAGTAATATTATGTAAGGCTATTAAATAAGATGTATAAACAAGAGTTACCCAACCTTTAAAAACATGTAAGACAATTTATTTGGAAAACAAAGTTATAAAATCGCACTATTTGATTATTAAACAAAATTAATTTCTCTTACAAAATGTATTGTGTAAATTATTCACGTAACCTTGAAAATTGCGCGTGTATCCCAAAGTACGTATGAGACCCTGGACCCAAGAACTTGCAAACGGTAAGTGTAAGTTTTTTTATTATGGTATGGTTTACTAAGCTATTTAAATGGTAATAAATACGTAATTTCACAATACCATATTCTGACATCAAGATTTTCGTACTGTCACACCATTATCTATTCAATGTGAGTACAAAATATTTACTCTATATAAAATTTAACATAAATTCCATGGTGACTGTTCGTTACCATAAATTAAATTAACATAAATTATTTGATACACTCTTAATGCAATTGCTTAACCCCTCCTACATACAAAACTCCAACATAAATGCCATGATGACATGTTCATTATTATAAATTAAATTAACATCAATTAATGAATACACTCTCAATGTAATCATTCTCGATCACTGAATAAACTGTTTATACTATTTTTCATATTATTTAACACTGTACTTATCACTCACTCTTTGCACTGACCCCTTCATAGTTTGTATTTCTATACATTTATCTGTGACTTTACTACCTTGTAATTTTATTTGATATCATTTATTTTTTTACTTAATTAGGGTTTACACTTCTGACCTTCATTACAATGAATAACTAGCGTTTTTTTATTATAATTATTGATGTAACGTAGGGGACCTTGGTTTTGATATGTTACAATATCGATCAAGACAGTTCTAAAATAACACTGTATGCACATGGTGTGTTAATCCTTTTTATTTCAGGTCACTGGAATTTGACTGTGAACAACACAATATGTGATGGGCAGTATATCATTGTAACTTTGGCTTACTTGTTACATTTAATTATTTTGTAATGTAATTATTTTGAAATTTTATTGGGCGCCATGTTGCAAACTGTACAACAAAATATGAAACTTACCTTGCGGGCCAGAATTCGTGTTAGCGAACCAGTAATTGCGGAATGTATTACCTGAAATAACTCACTCTGGCTTATATTGTTTACCAATGACATTACCTTTTATTGTCGAAAGACTCTAATTACATATGAAAATGACTCTACTGAACTATGTGCCAAACACGCACTTTCTATGCCTCGGGGCGTAGTTCCATGTATTTTGTAAACATTAATATCCCTTAAACATTTTATAAGCCCTCCAAAATAAACATGTATTATAATATTACATAATAAACATGATAAACATAAATATTTGCTCAACCCAGCACTTATTAATATTGAATCATTTTAGTATCCACTCTCTCACTTTCATGCTCTGATACAATTTCGTTAATATGAGCTCATTTTAATAAATTTGAATAATTTTGAATATAAATATTTTATATTTGATTGGTTTTGGCAGCAAATTGTACTTAGCTGTTACTTTATCGAAAACGTCCCATCGTGGATCACACACTCTCGATGCTGTAGTGTCCCATCGTTGAACACACGCTCTCGATGTTATAGCAGCCCAAAATTCGGGGTTTACGTCGAACTGTTAATACATACTGCACTTAAACTCTTGGTGGTGTAAAATTTAGATATACAAAATTTTGTGAATTTGCCGGCCGGCACCCTTCACTGTCGAGATGAAAATGGCTGCGTTTTGTAACTGAGCAATGCTGAGGTGGGGCAAAAACTACGTCACTGGTCCTTTGTTCAAAACGCCAAGCCCTATTTGTTTACAAAAGTATGTATTACGTCTTGCATTCTTTTGGCTGATGTAATCATGGGCTAGGCTTGTTTACTTCAATATGATGAACTGTTTTTTGCTATTTTTGTGATTTTCCTTTGACCTCGACACAAATCCTGTCCGCTCAATATTACATCGTTGAAAATTCTCAATAAAACTTTACCAGTTTTTTATATGGGACTTTAAAATAAAATACAACAATTAGGCTTTAACACAATTATTTCCCAAAAATATTATAGGACCAGAATTGTACCGTTAGAAAACCCCCTCAATAAAAGATTTTATGCCGAAGCATAAAAACTCTCATTGACACATTCGTACTTCCTAAAGGGATCAGCTAGGATATGTCGCCACAACCCCCTTACTATTTATGTGAAAAGAATACAATAACTCACCCATGGTCCGATGATGGTGACAGTACCTGCATGACCTTACTGGACTTCTCCTACGAGATCTCAACACCATAAGGCCAATCAGGCGTTTTACGCTCCTGCTCTGACGCGCTGGCCAGCCCAGGACCGCCGTCACAACATCACCAAACACTGAAACAATAAATCAAAAATATCAAAATAGTGGCTTGGTATAATGCTATATCCCTAACTGATCTGTTTCCCCTTAGCTATGTGCTGGTTTGGTTAAGAAGCACTGGGTTTGCTTCAACTCAACAAGAATTATATAGAAGTGCCATTCTCTTCATTGACTACCCTTGACATTATAAAATTTTTTCGATTCCCATCGATAATAATTAACCCTTTTTTGTTTTCATAATTAATATAATTATAAGAAGAAACACAAATCTTTATATTACGATTGAAACATATAATCCAATATTTATGGATACAATTACCAAAATCTCCCTCTTCCTAAAACATTTTATATAAAAAATGTACTATTATTAATATTATTATTAACAGTAAGTAATCCGGCGCTGTTAACAATATTTACCCCTTTTTCTCCTCCACACACACACTATTTCTTATACATCATGTTCAAATTCCTATGCTAATACATAATAAACATAATACATAATAATACACTCATCATCAATATTGCAAGTATTACATTAAAACAAACAACTCACCTTTAACTTTGATCAAAATTTACACACCTTACATCTTTAAATTTGCGTATAAAAATATAAAATTACATTTTAATTAATTGATTAATAATTTTAATTATTAAACTTTTATTAATTAGCCATCAATTATTTATCATTTACTACCATTTAATTCTTCACAATTTCAAATTGTAACGGTAGAGAATTGAGTGCTACCCCAGTTTTAATTTAAATCAGTTTTAATTTTCAATTGTCAGCATCCACCTATGAGGTGCCCCAGTGTAACAAGCAACACACTGTTAGCATAAACAACTGATGTCTGGAGACAGCCAGACTAGACGCATTACGTAATACTTTGACAGCAGCAGTCTACCTTGTGAATCACAGTATGCAGATAGTCACCACAGAAGTAACAACAGACAGTAAAGTGTAGCATACAGTTCTATAAGTTAAAACAGTGGCCTTGGGCGTGCAAGATAGGCCTAAAGCAAAAGGGCCTAGCTAATAAAAATATAAAAAGTGTTCCATTGCACCTTATGGCCGTGCGGCCAACCTAAAAACATCTAAGTGCGAAAAGTTACGTCGGCCGACTTCATATTAACATACGGAGACATTAAATCAAACTAGTGAACATTTAGTTAAAATCAGTGAACTCATCATAAACAATTGTAGGAGTGCATACGAACTAAGAAAGCAGTTAACTAATAAAAGTGATCAGTGCTCGTACCAATGAAGTTCTGTGGACTGATACCATTATTAGACGAGAACAATGAATTTGGTAATCAGTAACAGCAGATATAAAATTATACAGCGATTTCCGAAGTGAGGGATAAAAAACGCACATCCCCAGTTGAAGCGAAGCCACTACCAGGATGAGTACAATATTATTATTTCAGAATTTTTAACCACTATACGGTAATATTTACTTTTACAGACACTTTATTTAAAAGAGATCTCTAAGGGAAATATATAAATTAAACAAACAAAAATAAACGCACTGGTTCATTAAAATATAAATAAATTGTCGTAGTTTAAGAAAGGTTATATTAAGAAATGTTTAGCATTAATTCGTTGGATTTCATATGTTACTAATGAAGACTATATTCACATATACTAAAAGAAATTAAAATTTTAATTGTTATCAAAGGAAGATGAAGTAATGAAATCGTCCAATAAACCAGACGTTATTTGTTTAATGTAAACTGTGTATTGATCTTTATACCGTTTATCTCAAATAATCCTTTTTGCAGATGTGTTCGTCTGTAGAACCTTGGAGATATTTATAAAGTAAGAGTTTCATATTTGATATAATTAATAGAGTTTCAAAATTTATTATTGACCTTCATATTACATTATTATTATTTAATTTCTTATTACCTTTCTACTATGAATTTTCTACTCGTCACATTTTTATCCTTGATTAGTCTGGGTGACTCCTGTATTCACTATGATTTGACTTCTTATATAGGCACTAACATTTATAATCTTACTCACCTTTCTTTCTACTACTACTACTAACCAGATTTACATATTATGACACCAATTTCTCAATTATAAACACCTTTCACTAATTCCATTTAAATCCTTTGGCACCGCTCGTCTTTGTACTAAGATGTGTGTTCCCTACCTGGCCATATACATACCTAACCATTTGCCCTCGAAAATATCGGCAAACACTCCCTTAAACTACGCTATTACCTGCCACAACGCTATACGTTGGTCACTACTTACACCTCACCCCCACTACAAAATATCATCATCAACAAATATATGTTTACCCTTTACTTTACTCACCTCTCTACATATAATCACTACTACTGTGTCCCTAAAATATCTAACACCCTCTTTGTGTGTTACTGGTATTTCAAAATTCTTATTTATCTAACACCCATTAACTTTAATTGACTAACTCACATGCCTTTATTTTAATAATTATCACCCAATCTCTATTCCCTTTTGAAACTTTACATTACTGTGATCATTGACAATTGCATTAGAAAATTCATCCCTCACCTACTAATAACAATACATCTCAATATTCAATATATATTATATGCTTAATCATTTAACTTCATTATCAAAATTTTCTTCATTACAAATTAACTTCATTACACAAAGTTTCTTTTATACCAAATTAATTGAGTAATTAATCTTCAATTATTTACTTCAATTAAAACAAAAACATGTTAATTGTTATTATTAAATCAATTAAACTACAATTTACTGTTACATACATGGTGTACATAAAATTTACCTGTAATACACAACATCAAAATACACAAATACATTGACATTAATACACAAAAAAAATATACAATCCAACTTATATTATTTTATCCATTTACAAAATCAGTTCATAAGCAGTCCATTTCAAAACCACTGTTCACATATATTAATGTTCATTACACAATAAAACAATCTATCCTCCATCATTGAATAACAGTCGAATCTTAGGTCTATACAACTTATTTTTTATTAAATAAAGGATATTATTATTATCAATATAATATTTATCTAAATTTTTATATTCTTCCACAATGTAGTTTGAATTAATAGGTTTATTCCATATCAATTTATCATATACCATGTCACGATCGGGTATGATTCTGTCTACCTCAGTATTATCTGTCATAATCATGTAAGTTATCAAGTCATTTCTATCGTCATCATGGTTATCTACTACGACACCCATTACTTCCCAAGGTAAGTAATTGTTATCATTATTATCATCATCTACTCTTATTGCTATCTCAATTTCACTATAAGGTAAGTATTCACTATAATTATCCACCATCTCTACTCCTAACCTTTCTACAAAATCTCTATGCTTTCTATTTATCTTAAAAATCTCTATTACTCTCTTTCTCTCTCTCTCTCAATATATTTCTCACCATAACACCAAGCTACACTCTCTCTCTCTCTCTCCAAATATGCAGGGGTCACTAGCTCATAATTACTGCACCACCTATGAGGTACACAAAAACACCAGGGAACTCTATTTGTAGACCTATCGTCTCCCAAATATAAATCTAAGGAACTCTCGTCCTTGCTAAACACACGTGAAGACTTTACTTCACTCCCCATTATCACTCCCAATATTCTCATCATCATTTTCTAACACCATGTTCTTAATTATATCATTGTTACTACCTGTAAACTCCTTATTCAAATTATCATTGTTACTCACCTTATTAATTAGCACTTTGTTTTTCGTCATATTTTCACTGCTACTTACCTTCTTATTCTTTATTTGACTTAACCTCTCATCTAACCTTTTATTCACTTCGTCACATTGTTTATCAAAATTATCATTTCGTTTTTTAATTTCATTTTTCATTTCGTCAAGCTTCTTATTAAAATCACTTTTAATTTGAATATTTTGTGTTTTAATTTCATTTTTTATTTCACTTTTGAAGTTATTAAAATTTTCATTCTGTTTGTCAAATTTGTCACTCAAGTTATTATATTTAACATTAGAATCACTTTTTTGCTCATCTAACTTCTTGTCTAACTTTAACAGTAATTGCATCATTGCACTAATCTCACCTGTTTTATTTTCATGACTTGAGATGGATGTTACTGTTACTGTCTCTGATTCTACAGATGTAGTCGTACTCGACTCACCAATCTGACTAATTTGTGTCAATGGAACATCCATCACACTAGTCAAATTTTCATCAGTTGCACTGATTTCTATTGTTTTATTGTCATTGGTACTCATTTTGTTTATTATATCTCTTAACACCTACAATACTGCTAACGCATAATATGCATATAGACTTGTAACTTAACCCTACCTTACGCACGTGTTTACGTACTTTCAAAATTACTCCAGGTAATTATTCCGCTTTTCTGGTAGGCACACCCCACATAAAATTATATTTTATGTCGAGTCCATGTTCGGCACGCGCCATTTGTAACTTTGGCTTACTTGTTACATTTAATTATTTTGTAATGTAATTATTTTGAAATTTTATCGGGCGCCATGTTGCAAACTGTACAACAAAATATAAAACTTACCTTGCGGGCCAGAATTCGTGTTAGTGAACCAGTAATTGCGGAATGTATTACCTGAAATAACTCACTCTGGCTTATATTGTTTACCAATGACATTACCTTTTATTGTCGAAAGACTCTAATTACATATGAAAATGACTCTACTGAACTATGTGCCAAACACACACTTTCTATGCCTCGGGGCGTAGTTCCATGTATTTTGTAAACATTAATCTCCCTTAAACATTTTATAAGCCCTCCAAAATAAACATGTATTATAATATTACATAATAAACATGATAAACATAAATATTGCCTCAACCCAGCACTTATTAATATTGAATCATTTTACTATCCACTCTCTCACTCTCTCCCTTTCATGCTCTGATACAATTTCGTTAATATGAGCTCATTTTAATAAATTTGAATAATTTTGAATATAAATATTTTATATTTGATTGGTTTTGGCAGCCAATTGTACTTAGCTGTTACTTTATCGAAAACGTCCCATCGTGGATAACACACTCTCGATGCTGTAGTGTCCCATCGTTGATCACACGCTCTCGATGTTATAGCAGCCCAAAATTCGGGGTTTACGTCGAACTGTTAATACATACTGCACTTAAACTCTTGGTGGTGTAAAATTTAGATATACAAAACTTTGTGAATTTGCTGGCCGGCACCCTTCACTGTCGAGATGAAAATGGCAGCGTTTTGTAACTGAGCAATGCTGAGGTGGGGCAAAAGCTACGTCACTGGTCCTTTGTTCGAAACGCCAAGCCCTATTTGTTTACAAAAATATGTATTACGTCTTGCATTCTTTTGGCTGACGTAATCATGGGCTAGGCTTGTTTACTTCAATATGACGAACTGTTTTTTGCTATTTTTGTGATTTTCCTTTGACCTCGACACAAATCCTGTCCGCTCAATATTACATCGTTGAAAATTCTCAATAAAACTTTACCAATTTTTTATATGAGACTTCAAAATAAAATACAACAATTAGGCTTTAACACAATTATTTCCCAAAAATATTATAGGACCAGAATTGTACCGTTACAAAACCCCTCAATGAAAGATTTTATGCCGAAGCATAAAAACTTTCATTGACACATTCGTACTTCCTAAAGGGATCAGCTAGGATATGTCGCCACAACCCCCTTACTATTTATGTGAAAAGAATACAATAACTCACCCATGGTCCGATGATGGTGACAGTACCTGCATGACCTTACTGGACTTCTCCTACGAGATCCCAACACCATAAGGCCAATCAGGCGCTTTACGCTCCTGCTCTGACGCGCTGGCCAGCTCAGGACCGCCGTCACAACATCACCAAACACTGAAACAATAAATCAAAAATATCAAAATAGTGGCTTGGTATAATGCTATATCCCTAACTGATCTGTTTCCCCTTAGCTATGTGCTGGTTTGTGTTAAGAAGCACTGGGGTTGCTTCAACTCAACAAGAATTATATAGAAGTACCATTCTCTTCATTGACTACCCTTGACATTATAAAATTTTTTCGATTCCCATCGATAATAATTAACCCATTTTTGTTTTCATAATTAATATAATTATAAGAAGAAACACAAATCTTTATATTACGATTGAAACATATAATCCAATATTTATGGATACAATTACCAAAATCTCCCTCTTCCTAAAACATTTTATATAAAAAATGTACTATTATTAATATTATTATTAACAGTAAGTAATCCGGCGCTGTTAACAATATTTACCCCTTTTTCTCCTCCACACACACACTATTTCTTATACATCATGTTCAAATTCCTATGCTAATACATAATAAACATAATACATAATAATACACTCATCATCAATATTGCAAGTATTACATTAAAACAAACAACTCACCTTTAACTTTGATCAAAATTTACACACCTTACATCTTTAAATTTGTGTATAAAATTATAACATTACATTTTAATTAATTGATTAATAATTTTAATTATTAAACTTTTATTAATTAGCCATCAATTATTTATCATTTACTACCATTTAATTCTTCACAATTTCAAATTGTAATGGTAGAGAATTGAGTGCTACCCCAGTTTTAATTTAAATCAGTTTTAATTTTCAATTGTCAGCATCCACCTATGAGGTGCCCCAGTGTAACAAGCAACACACTGTTAGCATAAACAACTGATGTCTGGAGACAGCCAGACTAGACGCATTACGTAATACTTTGACAGCAGCAGTCTACCTTGTGAATCACAGTATGCAGATAGTCACCACAGAAGTAACAACAGACAGTAAAGTGTAGCATACAGTTCTATAAGTTAAAACAGTGGCCTTGGGCGTGCAAGATAGGCCTAAAGCAAAAGGGCCTAGCTAATAAAAATATAAAAAGTGTTCCATTGCACCTTATGGCCGTGCGGCCAACCTAAAAACATCTAAGTGCGAAAAGTTACGTCGGCCGACTTCATATTAACATACGGAGACATTAAATCAAACTAGTGAACATTTAGTTAAAATCAGTGAACTCATCATAAACAATTGTAGGAGTGCATACGAACTAAGAAAGCAGTCAACTAATAAAAGTGATCAGTGCTCGTACCAATGAAGTTCCGTGGACTGATACCATTATTAGACGAGAACAATGAATTTGGTAATCAGTAACAGCAGAGATAAAATTATACAGCGATTTCCGAAGTGAGGGATAAAAAACG
Source organism: Magicicada septendecula (assembly GCA_034769895.1). Classification (NCBI taxonomy): domain Eukaryota; kingdom Metazoa; phylum Arthropoda; class Insecta; order Hemiptera; family Cicadidae; genus Magicicada; species Magicicada septendecula. Next base: position 59,753,904 of record CM068371.1, on the reverse strand, counting down.
CACATCCCCAGTTGAAGCGAAGCCACTACCAGGATGAGTACAATATTATTATTTCAGAATTTTTAACCACTATACGGTAATATTTACTTTTACAGACACTTTATTTAAAAGAGATCTCTAAGGGAAATATATAAATTAAACAAACAAAAATAAACGCACTGGTTCATTAAAATATAAATAAATTGTCGTAGTTTAAGAAAGGTTATATTAAGAAATGTTTAGCATTAATTCGTTGGATTTCATATGTTACTAATGAAGACTATATTCACATATACTAAAAGAAATTAAAAATTTAATTGTTATCAAAGGAAGATGAAGTAATTAAATCGTCCAATAAACCAGACGTTATTTGTTTAATGTAAACTGTGTATTGATCTTTATACCGTTTATCTCAAATAATCCTTTTTGCAGCTGTGTTCGTCTGTAGAACCTTGGAGATATCCATAAGGTAAGAGTTTCATATTTGATATAATTAATAGAGTTTCATTGGCGCCCGAACAGGGACGGCGAGTGTAATTTGTTATTACTTTCGCCAGACCTAAATAAGCTGCAGAACGGGTTATTTGGAAGTGAGGGTGTGCTTAGAACGTTTTTAGATCGTAGCAAGAGAGTAAATTTACGAAAGTAAAATTGATAATCATTTAATTAAACATAATTCCATAATGGAGAACACAGAGAATAAAACAAATACAGCTAACATAACTGTTATGAATGAGTCGGGAAATCAATCAATGGCCGAATCAGCGGCAATGGAAAAAGTAAGAGTTCATTCAACTCCTGTCCCGACTAGGGATAGTGATAAAACTGACAACGAAACGAGAAATTGGTTTCGTGAGACAATGGGGGAGATAAAACAAATGTTTAATGATAATAATAAGAGATTTGATGCCAATGACGATTTTTTGCGTAAAAGTGTGAGTGAATTAAGGGACAATATTAATAGTCGTTTTGACATGAATGATACGAAATTCAATGAACAAAATACAAAATTTGATACATTAAGTAGCGACATAAATAGTCACTTTGACATAAATGATGCTAAATTTGAACAATACAAATAACAGAATATGAAATTTGAAAATAGCATAAACGTAAAGCTTGATGAATTAAATAATTCATTGTGTAGTATTGATGAACGAATTAATGAAATACGTAGTGAAACAAAAAGAGAAACAGATGTGTTAAGAGAGTGTGTGTGTGTGTGTGTGTGTGGTAGACAATAAAATAGACATTTTAGAATCCAACCAAAATGAACTTGGACAACAAGTAATAAATGACAATTTAAAAAGCTTTACAAGTAAAGCGGGTAATAAATTTGAAAATGGGGTATCAAAAAGTGATACAGTAGATAGTAGTAGTGATATTGAGAATAGAAATGTAGTTGAGGTTAGAGTATTTAGTGATCATAATGAAAGGGAGTATAGAGGTAGTTTAAATGTAGAGGGTGAACAGGGGGCAAATTTTTATGGGGTTAAATGTGAAGCAGATACTTCACAAGTGTTGATGGAGGACAAGAGTTCCTCAATAGTTTTTGTAGAAGACAAAAGGTCTTCAGAATGTCAAATAAGTTGTATGCGTTTATCTGGTAGGGCCAGATGGTGTTTCAATAATAAAGTGGTATTGCCCTCTGTGTGGAATGAGAATGTGAAATGTTGTGAGGAATATTGTGATGAGAGAAATAGAGAGAGAGAGAGAGAGAGATACAGATTTTTGAAATTAATAGAGGTTATGAAATATTAGTACAGAGTTTATGTATTGAGAGAAAGGAACAAATTGACTTACCTTGTGAAATTAAGATTGATGATTGTATTGGTAATAGTAATATAAACCTACCCGTAGTGAGGGTCAGTGTAACAGCTGATGCCTATGGTGATAAAAATTTAAATGATATGATTGTAATAATAAATACTGATGGAGACTTGATAAAAATTACTAATGTAGACATGATTTATGATAAGGTAATATTGGGGGGTAACCCTATGTATTATTATTTTGGTACAATGGAATATATAAAATTGTATGGTTATTACACAAATGATAGCCATATGATGTGTACAAATAAAATTGAAAAGTGTTATAAAAAAATAAGACTATTACACGATGATGGAGGTTGAATATAAACTCAATGAATGGACATTTTAAATACTTTAGTATATGGTTTTGACCTTGCTGATTTAGGTAATGAAGTGTGGTAAATAATAAAAAACTATGACGGAAATTTGTAAATAAATGTGTTGATGTTAAATGTATTGTGTCAAGATTATGTTGTTGGAATCTAGATTATAGTTTATGTAACAATGTTAGTAGAATGATATAATCATAATAATATTTGATTTTGTTAATTAACAATAATAATTAATAAGAGGTAATAATGAATTTAATTTTGAATTGTGTTTGTATTAAAATTGATAAATGGCGGCACTAAAAGATTTATAGGAACCAAAAAATTTGAAGGAAGCAATAAGGCAGTGTTGTAATCAGAATGTTGAGACTGAGAGTGTTTATAACACCAGTCTGGCAGACCATTGTTAATGTAAACAGGTGTGTTGTATGTTTTGACTAATGTTTACAGCCAGGTGTTGAAGTTGATAACTGTTGTATTCTGCAGAATCATTGTCAGCAGTGAAACCTTATTATGAAACAAAAGAAATGTAAGATGTGTTGAAATGGAGGTAGCTTTTTATTGTAATGCAATTAATATTTTTTCTTTGAACAAATAAGATTGAAATAATGAGGTAATTACTGTAACTTAGAGTTTGAGAAATTTAAATTAAATTAATTTGGTAATTAAATTAATTAAAAAGATGATTTTTAATAATGAACTTAACTTTATTTTAATTTGAATTCAAACTGGAATTATAAATCAAATGCTAATTGATGAAAACAATGATTAAAATATTCATTTAAAAATGAAAACTAAAGGAAATGTTTGGGCTAAGATAGTGTTTGGAAAATAAGAAAGTTTAATCTGTTTGAGACAGTAATGTATTTTGTTTGTAGTATGTATCCTACAATAAGGTTGTTAGTATTAGATTTGTATTTTATGTAATCTATGTATTATTTTGGTGGGTGATGCACTTTGTATTATATAAAAACGAACCAGTACTTTGTTAATGAACCAGTACGACTAAGAGGAACCGATCAGTTGTGGATATGGAATAATGGAAGGCCTTTTTGTTAATTTTTTAATCAAATGTTACAGAGTCAGGTGATACTGTGGCGGGTATTGGTCCGAGCTTATGGTGTTGGGATCTCGAGTAGAGAAGTCTAGTAAGATCGGATGGGTGCTCCCGCAGTCACCGGACTAGGGGGGTAAGTACCCATGATTTTTGTAGAGTTTAGGGGGGTTGTGGCGCCATATCCTCAATGATCCTCTTAGGTTTTAGGCAATGAGAGTTTGTATGCTTCGGAATCCAATCTCTCATGGGGGGGGGTATTGTAACAGTACAGAATTGAGTGCTACCCCAGTTTTAATTTAAATCAGTTTTAATTTTCAATTGTCAGCATCCACCTATGAGGTGCCCCAGTGTAACAAGCAACACACTGTTAGCATAAACAACTGATGTCTGGAGACAGCCAGACTAGACGCATTATGTAATACTTTGACAGCAGCAGTCTACCTTGTGAATCATAGTATGCAGATAGTCACCACAGAAGTAACAACAGACAGTAAAGTGTAGCATACAGTTCTATAAGTTAAAACAGTGGCCTCGGGCGTGCAAGATAGGCCTAAAGCAAAAGGGCCTAGCTAATAAAAATATAAAAAGTGTTCCATTGCACCTTATGGCCGCGCGGCCAACCTAAAAACATCTAAGTGCGAAAAGTTACGTCGGCCGACTTCATATTAACATACGGAGACATTAAATCAAACTAGTGACATTTAGTTAAAATCAGTGAACTCATCATAAACAATTGTAGGAGTGCATACGAACTAAGAAAGCAGTCAACTAATAAAAGTGATCAGTGCTCGTACCAATGAAGTTCCGTGGACTGACACCATTATTAGACGAGAACAATGAATTTGGTAATCAGTAACAGCAGAGATAAAATTATACAGCGATTTCCGAAGTGAGGGATAAAAAAACGCACATCCCCAGTTGAAGCGAAGCCACTACCAGGATGAGTACAACATTATTATTTCAGAATTTTTAACCACTATACGGTAATATTTACTTTTACAGACACTTTATTTAAAAGAGATCTCTAAGGGAAATATATAAATTAAACAAACAAAAATAAACGCACTGGTTCATTAAAATATAAATAAATTGTCGTAGTTTAAGAAAGGTTATATTAAGAAATGTTTCGCATTAATTCGTTGGATTTCATATGTTACTAATGAAGACTATATTCACATATACTAAAAGAAATTAAAAATTTAATTGTTATCAAAGGAAGATGAAGTAATTAAATCGTCCAATAAACCAGACGTTATTTGTTTAATGTAAACTGTGTATTGATCTTTATACCGTTTATCTCAAATAATCCTTTTTGCAGCTGTGTTCGTCTGTAGAAACTTGGAGATATCCATAAGGTAAGAGTTTCATATTTGATATAATTAATAGAGTTTCAAAATTTATTATTGACCTTCATATTACATTATTATTATTTAATTTCTTATTACCTTTCTACTATGAATTTTCTACTCGTCACATTTTTATCCTTGATTAGTCTGGGTGACTCCTGTATTCACTATGATTTGACTTCTTATATAGGCACTAACATTTATAATCTTACTCACCTTTCTTTCTACTACTACTACTAACCAGATTTACATATTATGACACCAATTTCTCAATTATAAACACCTTTCACTAATTCCATTTAAATCCTTTGGCACCACTCGTCTTTGTACTAAGATGTGTGTTCCCTACCTGGCCATATACATACCTAACCATTTGCCCTCCAAAATATCGGCAAACACTCCCTTAAACTACGCTATTACCTGCCACAACGCTATACGTTGGTCACTCCTTACACCTCACCCCCACTACAAAATATCATCATCAACAAATATATGTTTACCCTTTACTTTACTCACCTCTCTACATATAATCACTACTACTGTGTCCCTAAAATATCTAACACCCTCTTTGTGTGTTACTGGTATTTCAAAATTCTTATTTATCTAACTCCCATTAACTTTAATTGACTAACTCACATGCCTTTATTTTAATAATTATCACCCAATCTCTATTCCCTTTTGAAACTTTACATTACTGTGATCATTGACAATTGCATTAGAAAATTCATCCCTCACCTACTAATAACAATACATCTCAATATTCAATATATATTATATGCTTAATCATTTAACTTCATTATCAAAATTTTCTTCATTACAAATTAACTTCATTACACAAACTTTCTTTTATACCACATTAATTGAGTAATTAATCTTCAATTATTTAGTTCAATTAAAACAAAAACATGTTAATTGTTATTATTAAATCAATTAAACTATAATTTACTGTTACATACATGGTGTACATAAAATTTACCTGTAATACACAACATCAAAATACACAAATACATTGACATTAATACACACAAAAAATATACAATCCAACATATATTATTTTATCCATTTACCAAAATCAGTTCATAAGCAGTCCATTTCAAAACTACTGTTCACATATATTAATGTTCATTACACAATAAAACAATCTATCCTCCATCATTGAATAACAGTCGAATCTTAGGTCTATACAACTTATTTTTTATTAAATAAAGGATATTATTATTATCAATATAATATTTATCTAAATTTTTATATTCTTCCACAATGTAGTTTGAATTAATAGGTTTATTCCATATCAATTTATCATATACCATGTCACGATCGGGTATGGTTCTGTCTACCTCAGTATTATCGGTCATAATCATGTAAGTTATCAAGTCATTTCTATCGTCATCATGGTTATCTACTACGACACCCATTACTTCCCAAGGTAAGTAATTGTTATCATTATTATCATCATCTACTCTTATTGCTATCTCAATTTCACTATAAGGTAAGTATTCACTATAATTATCCACCACCTCTACTCCTAACCTTTCTACAAATTCTCTATGCTTTCTATTTATCTTAAAAATCTCTATTACTCTCTTTCTCTCTCTCTCAGTATATTTCTCACCATAACACCAAGCTACATTCTCTCTCTCCAAATATGCAGGGGTCACTAGCTCATAATTACTGCACCACCTATGAGGCAGTGGCGTCGCCAGATGTAGTGGCACCCGGGGCGGGCCGTCCTCGTTACACCCCCCTCCCACACACTTAACTATAAAAAGCTGAAAATACTGTAATTAGCTAACGTGTTGCAAAGAACGAATTTGAATTAAATAAAATAAAACATTTATAACTTTTGGAACTGTTTATTTTTAGGCTAAATACATTTTACAAACTAAATACAGGTAATTAGGCCTACTAATTCAAAAGAATTAGCACATCAATATCTTAAAACCTGCTTTTACGTGCTTTATATGAAGCAAATTTTGAAATTACACTATCAAAATCAATACTTTTTGCCACTTCATGTTCAATGGATAACATAGCTAGGTTCGTCAATCTAACCTGACTCATTGTGGATCTGAGGTAACTTTGATTAATTTTAGTTTCGAAAAACTTCTCTCGCATGAAGCAACTGATACACATATTATGAGGAAAAACCTTAAAGCTAATGTTACATTTGGTATAGTATCTGAAAAGTCATATTCGGTAATAAATTCTAAGAAGTTCAAACTGGTCCACTTCTTCGTTCTTTCATTTGAAATGCCTGCTGCCTGAAGATGCCTTCTCAACCACAGGCTTTTTTGGGGACGTCTACGTCTTCTTGAGAAAATTCAGCATATGTCTTATCAAACTTTTGAGAAGAGTCCGAAGGTCTGGTTCGTTTGCATTCATCAAATTATTAGGCTGCAAAATAGCGAAGTGGGAGAGGACTTGTTCCATACCCTCACAGCGTGTCACCATCTCCTGGTAAAACGTATCTATGCATTCGAGCATTGCCCGTTGTAGCTCTTGCGCCCAAGTGAGTCCTTCATCCCCGGAATTTTCACCAGGTAGCATCTTTTTCACTCTTTTTCTTTTTTCTGTGGGGATGTCCAATTTTTGGCACATATTTTTTGCAAACTGAAGAGCACCTTCAACAATATCTCTACGTTTGTCCTTCAAGAACAGCTTAAGATCATTCATTTTAACTACACATTTTTCGAGGTTGATTCCTTCCAATTGTAAATATTTTTGTGTGTAGTTTACTTCCTCTAACACTTGTCCCCACAATGAAAGGTACCATAAAAATGAGAAGTCGCTGATTCCAGGCAGTAGGATATGTGCAGCTCCTCTAGTTTCGACTGTCTCGTCGGGCTGGCATAGTTCTTCAACAGCTTCGATTAGCTTTTCAAAGTTACCCATGACGGGTTTTATTGCTTCGTGATGGGCACTCCATCTAGTCTCAGACAGACGTTTTACAGAAATGCCAACTTGTTGCATTAGTGTAAATTCCACCAATTTTAATATTTAAAAATTTCATCTTATTTTCACTATTTCAAATCATTTGGGCTTCATAATTATTAATTTAATAATTATATTATTTTAACGTTTGTTTTATTTACTTTTACAGTAGACCTATGAGCTTTCTGCGTTTCGAGCTTGAAAGGCTCGTTTCGTACTTTTGAAACTGCCGAAGGCCGCATAACACCTTCGTCACTGTTTATATAAAAGGCCTACATACAGTATTTACAAAACCATTTACAATATTTAAAAATGTTGGATTTTTATCCGAGTTTTTTTGTATTGCTAAGCGTGTTTGCTTGCTTGCATTACATTATTTTGCATATAACTTTCTTGAGTCAAGAAGAGGGCCTCCTCCTCGAAATAATACATCACATAAAGAAATAATAAATACATCACAATATTGTCCTAGCTTGAGTGTGTAAAAACGTGGCGGTATTTGCAGAATTCCTATTTAAATATTCATTTACGAAAACAAGTTCGTGGGTCAGATAAACAAACCTGCATACGTTCTATAGCCATATCATATAACCTTTGAACAGTATTTCTCGTCAGATTTGTACCGTGTTTGCTCTAATTTTGTTTGGAATTCAACGCAGAATCAAAAAATGTTACGTTAAATGCTATTAAATTGTAAACCATAAGAAAAGTCGGTCCGAGTAACGGAGTGTCCAATAGTGTCCAGTAGGCATTAAACGCCGAATGAGGGTACCGTCGAGTCGGCTGCATGTGTGTGTTTGTGTTAAGTGAGCCATCGCAGGTAATCCAACCGCCTTCCCTGACTGAACAAAGTATAGAGACCTGTTTAACCCCGTGCCGCAGAAAAAAAATTTAAATTCGCAGGCCTGTGTATCGGTACTCGCTTTTCAAGTCAAGTACTTACCTTCAGTAAATGAATGGTGCACATACAGAAACTCAAAATAATTAAAGGACCACTCTGCACCATGCCACTATAAACAGCAAAAATTGAATTTCTGTTGAACTGAACTGAAACTGTACAACACGCATCACATTCACAACACTGGGTTGAAACAAAGAGTGAGCGGTTCTCCGGCGCGGGAGTCTGGTGCGCCTGCGCAGAATTGGCCAAATCAGGAAACGCAACTATCAAAACACCCTTCGGCTTACGGACGACCGAGCGGTGCGCGAGCTGAACGAGCCAAAGCGAAGAGAGTGTAGGATGATCGGACGCTAACGCACACGATTATATAAGCGTATTGAGAGTTTGCGAGCGGGTCGAGTTTTTGTAGCAAGTGCCGTCGAAAACGTGGATCGGCATATAAGTCTAACCTATAACAGGGAAACAACGCGACCAAACAAAAATCTAAACTTCAAACGGACAGGACGTTATGCTAGCGAAAGTTTAACCTTCGGAAGTGCAGATAGGCGAGCTAGCGATTCTATCTAAAATGCCAAAAAAGGCATTTTTTAAAATAAATTATTAATTTAAAAAATGCGCAATTCTTTTAAAAAGCAACTTCTACAAAAACAAGGGTAGGTTAGGAGTGCTTACAAAAAATCTCATAATTGATTTTTTTATATACACTGAGAAAATTTTGCACGCAAAAATTACTCGGTCGTTTTATAATTGAAGTACAAGCAATCAAACTTACGATAATTAAAACACTGCAATACAAATTTAACTGAACAAAAATTATGTATTTACCGAAACGTTTTAAACTCGTATTACTCTAGTGATACCCACATAATACGCCCCTCTTCCTGGGATTGCACACTTCAATCGAAATGTTGATGTGATTAATTTGTTGATCTAGTAATTTTTTATATTTCTAAAATTTTTTTTCGCCCTAAATTTGTCACCCCCTGAGTGTGGCACCCAGGGCGGACCGCCCCCACCGCCCCCCCTGGCGACGCCACTGCTATGAGGTACACAAAAACACCAGGGAACTCTATTTGTAGACCTATCGTCTCCCAAATATAAATCTAAGGAACTCTCGTTCTTGCTAAACACACGTGAAGACTTTTCTTCACTCCCCATTATCACTCCCAATATTCTCATCATCATTTTCTAACACCATGTTCTTAATTATATCATTGTTACTACCTGTAAACTCCTTATTCAAATTATCATTGTTACTCACCTTATTAATTAGCACTTTGTTTTTTGTCATATTTTCACTGCTACTTACCTTCTTATTCTTTATTTGACTTAACCTCTCATCTAACCTTTTATTCACTTCGTCACATTGTTTATCAAAATTATCATTTCGTTTTTTAATTTCATTTTTCATTTCGTCAAGCTTCTTATTAAAATCACTTTTAATTTGAATATTTTGTGTTTTAATTTCATTTTTTATTTCACTTTTGAAGTTATTAAAATTTTCATTCTGTTTGTCAAATTTGTCATTCAAGTTATTATATTTAACATTAGAATCACTTTTTTGCTCATCTAACTTCTTGTCTAACTTTAACAGTAATTGCATCATTACACTAATCTCACCTGTTTTATTTTCATGACTTGAGATGGATGTTACTGTTACTGTCTCTGATTCTACAGATGCAGTCGTACTCGACTCACCAATCTGACTAATTTGTGTCAATGGAACATCCATCTCACTAGTAAAATTTTCATCAGTTGCACTGATTTCTATTGTTTTATTGTCATTGGTACTCATTTTGTTTATTATATCTCTAACACCTACAATACTGCTAACGCATAATATGCATATAGCCTTGTAACTTAACCCTACCTTACGCACGTGTTTACGTACTTTCAAAATTACTCCAGGTAATTATTCCGCTTTTCTGGTAGGCACACCCCACATAAAATTATATTTTATGTCGAGTCCATGTTCGGCACGCACCATTTGTAACTTTGGCTTACTTGTTACATTTAATTATTTTGTAATGTAATTATTTTGAAATTTTATCGGACGCCATGTTGCAAACTGTACAACAAAATATGAAACTTATCTTGCGGGCCAGAATTCGTGTTAGTGAACCAGTAATTGCGGAATGTATTACCTGAAATAACTCACTCTGGCTTATATTGTTTACCAATGACATTACCTTTTATTGTCAAAAGACTCTAATTACATATGAAAATGACTCTACTGAACTATGTGCCAAACACGCACTTTCTATGCCTCGGGGCGTAGTTCCATGTATTTTGTAAACATTAATATCCCTTAAACATTTTATAAGCCCTCCAAAATAAACATGTATTATAATATTACATAATAAACATGATAAACATAAATATTGGCTCAACCCAGCACTTATTAATATTGAATCATTTTAGTATCCACTCTATCACTCTCTCCCTTTCATGCTCTGATACAATTTCGTTAATATGAGCTCATTTTAATAAATTTGAATAATTTTGAATATAAATATTTTATATTTGATTGGTTTTGGCAGCAAATTGTACTTAGCTGTTACTTTATCGAAAACGTCCCATCGTGGATCACACACTCTCGATGCTGTAGTGTCCCATCGTTGATCACACGCTCTCGATGTTATAGCAGCCCAAAATTCGGGGTTTACGTCGAACTGTTAATACATACTGCACTTAAACTCTTGGTGGTGTAAAATTTAGATATACAAAACTTTGTGAATTTGCTGGCCGGCACCCTTCACTGTCGAGATGAAAATGGCAGTGTTTTGTAACTGAGCAATGCTGAGGTGGGGCAAAAACTACGTCACTGGTCCTTTGTTCGAAACGCCAAGCCCTATTTGTTTACAAAAGTATGTATTACGTCTTGCATTCTTTTGGCTGACGTAATCATGGGCTAGGCTTGTTTACTTCAATATGACGAACTGTTTTTTGCTATTTTTGTGATTTTCCTTTGACCTCGACACAAATCCTGTCCGCTCAATATTACATCGTTGAAAATTCTCAATAAAACTTTACCAATTTTTTATATGGGACTTTAAAATAAAATACAACAATTAGGTTTTAAAACAATTATTTCCCAAAAATATTATAGGACCAGAATTGTACCGTTACAAAACCCCCTCAATGAAAGATTTTATGCCGAAGCATAAATACTCTCATTGACACATTCGTACTTCCTAAAGGGATCAGCTAGGATATGTCGCCACAACCCCCTTACTATTTATGTGAAAAGAATACAATAACTCACCCATGGTCCGATGATGGTGACAGTACCTGCATGACCTTACTGGACTTCTCCTACGAGATCCCAACACCATAAGGCCAATCAGGCGCTTTACGCTCCTGCTCTGACGCGCTGGCCAGCTCAGGACCGCCGTCACAACATCACCAAACACTGAAACAATAAATCAAAAATATCAAAATAGTGGCTTGGTATAATGCTATATCCCTAACTGATCTGTTTCCCCTTAGCTATGTGCTGGTTTGTGTTAAGAAGCACTGGGTTTGCTTCAACTCAACAAGAATTATATAGAAGTGCCATTCTCTTCATTGACTACCCTTGACATTATAAAATTTTTTCGATTCCCATCGATAATAATTAACCCTTTTTTGTTTTCATAATTAATATAATTATAAGAAGAAACACAAATCTTTATATTACGATTGAAACATATAATCCAATATTTATGGATACAATTACCAAAATCTCCCTCTTCCTAAAACATTTTATATAAAAAATTTACTATTATTAATATTATTAAAATAAAATATACGTTTTTTCGATTCCCATCGATAATAATTAACCCTTTTTTGTTTTCATAATTAATATAATTATAAGAAGAAACACAAATCTTTATATTACGATTCAAACATATAATCCAATATTTATGGATACAATTACCAAAATCTCCCTCTTCCTAAAACATTTTATATAAAAAATTTACTATTATTAATATTATTATTAACAGTAAGTAATCCGGCGCTGTTAATAATATTTACCCCTTTTTCTCCTCCACACACACACACACACACTATTTCTTATACATCATGTTCAAATTCCTATGCTAATACATAATAATACACTCATCATCAATATTGCAAGTATTACATTAAAACAAACAACTCACCTTTAACTTTGATCAAAATTTACACACCTTACATATTTAAATTTGCGTATAAAATTATAACATTACATTTTAATTAATTGATTAATAATTTTAATTATTAAACTTTTATTAATTAGCCATCAATTATTTATCATTTACTACCATTTAATTCTTCACAATTTCAAATTGTAATGGTACAGAATTGAGTGCTACCCCAGTTTTAATTTAAATCGGTTTTAATTTTCAATTGTCAGCATCCACCTATGAGGTGCCCCAGTGTAACAAGCATGCACTGTTAGCATAAACAACTGATGTCTGGAGACAGCCAGACTAGACGCATTACGTAATACTTTGACAGCAGCAGTCTACCTTGTGAATCACAGTATGCAGATAGTCACCACAGAAGTAACAACAGACAGTAAAGTGTAGCATACAGTTCTATAAGTTAAAACAGTGGCCTCGGGCATGCAAGATAGGCCTAAAGCAAAAGGGCCTATCCAATAAAAATATAAAAAGTGTTCCATTGCACCTTATGGCCGCGCGGCCAACCTAAAAACATCTAAGTGCGAAAAGTTACGTCGGCCGACTTCATATTAACATACGGAGACATTAAATCAAACTAGTGAACATTTAGTTAAAATCAGTGAACTCATCATAAACAATTGTAGGAGTGCATACGAACTAAGAAAGCAGTCAACTAATAAAAGTGATCAGTGCTCGTACCAATGAAGTTCTGTGGACTGATACCATTATTAGACGAGAACAATGAATTTGGTAATCAGTAACAACAGAGATAAAATTATACAGCGATTTCCGAAGTGAGGGATAAAAAACGCACATCCCCAGTTGAAGCGAAGCCACTACCAGGATGAGTACAATATTATTATTTCAGAATTTTTAACCACTATACGGTAATATTTACTTTTACAGACACTTTATTTAAAAGAGATCTCTAAGGGAAATATATAAATTAAACAAACAAAAATAAACGCACTGGTTCATTAAAATATAAATAAATTGTCGTAGTTTAAGAAAGGTTATATTAAGAAATGTTTAGCATTAATTCGTTGGATTTCATATGTTACTAATGAAGACTATATTCACATATACTAAAAGAAATTAAAAATTTAATTGTTATCAAAGGAAGATGAAGTAATTAAATCGTCCAATAAACCAGACGTTATTTGTTTAATGTAAACTGTGTATTGATCTTTATACCGTTTATCTCAAATAATCCTTTTTGCAGCTGTGTTCGTCTGTAGAAACTTGGAGATATCCATAAGGTAAGAGTTTCATATTTGATATAATTAATAGAGTTTCAAAATTTATTATTGACCTTCATATTACATTATTATTATTTAATTTCTTATTACCTTTCTACTATGAATTTTCTACTCGTCACATTTTTATCCTTGATTAGTCTGGGTGACTCCTGTATTCACTATGATTTGACTTCTTATATAGGCATATAATTAATAGAGTTTTATTGGCGCCCGAACAGGGACGGCGAGTGTAATTTGTTATTACATTCGCCAGACCTAAATAAGCTGCAGAACGGGTTATTTGGAAGTGAGGGTGTGGTTAGAACGTTTTTAGATCGTAGCTAGAGAGTAAATTTACGAAAGTAAAATTGATAATCATTTAATTAAACATAATTCCATAATGGAGAACACAGAGAATAAAACAAATACAGCTAACATAACTGTTATGAATGAGTCGGGAAATCAATCAATGACCGAATCAGCGGCAATGGAAGAAGTAAGAGTTCATTCAACTCCTGTCCCGACTAGGGATAGTGATAAAACTGACAACGAAACGAGAAATTGGTTTCGTGAGACAATGGGGGAGATAAAACAAGTGTTTAATGATAATAATAAGAGATTTGATGTCAATGACGATTTTTTGCGTAAAAGTGTGAGTGAATTAAGGGACAATAGTAATAGTCGTTTTGACATGATTGATACGAAATTCAATGAACAAAATACAAAATTTGATACATTAAGTAGCGACATAAATAGTCGCTTTGACATAAATGATGCTAAATTTGAACAATACAAAGAACAGAATATGAAATTTGAAAATAGCATAAACGTAAAGCTTGATGAATTAAATAATTCATTGTGTAGTACTGATGAACGAATTAATGAAATACGTAGTGAAACAAAAAGAGAAACAGATGAGTTAAGAGAGTGTGTGTGTGTGTGGGGTAGACAATAAAACAGACATTTTAGAATCCAACCAAAATGAACTTGGACAACAAGTAATAAATGACAATTTAAAAAGCTTTACAAGTAAAGCAGGTAATAAATTTGAAAATGGGGTATCAAAAAGTGATACAGTAGATAGTAGTAGTGATATTGAGAATAGAAATGTAGTTGAGGTTAGAGTATTTAGTGATCATAATGAAAGGGAGTATAGAGGTAGTTTAAATGTAGAGGGTGAAGAGGGGGCAAATTTTTATGGGGTTAAATGTGAAGCAGATACTTCACAAGTGTTGATGGAGGACAAGAGTTCCTCAATAGTTTTTGTAGAAGACAAAAGGTCTTCAGAATGTCAAATAAGTTGTTTGCGTTTATCTGGTAGGGCCAGATGGTGTTTGAATAATAAACTGGTATTGCCCTCTGTGTGGAATGAGAATGTGAAATGTTGTGAGGAATATTGTGATGAGAGAAATAGAGATAGAGAGAGAGAGAGAGAGATACAGATTTTTGAAATTAATAGAGGTTATGAAATATTAGTACAGAGTTTATGTATTGAGAGAAAGGAACAAATTGACCTTGTGAAATAAAGATTGATGATTGTATTGATAATAGTAATATAAACCTACCCGTAGTGAGGGTCAGTGTAACAGCTGACACCTATTGTGATAAAAATTTAAATGATATGATTGTAATAATAAATACTGATGGAGACTTGATAAAAATTACTAATGTAGACATGATTTATGATAAGGTGATATTGGGGGGTAACCCTATGTATTATTATTTTGGTACAATGGAATATATAATATTGTATGGTTATTACACAAATGATAGCCATATGATGTGTACAAATAAAATTGAAAAGTGTTATAAAAAAATAAGACTATTACACGATGATGGAGGTTGAATATAAACTCAATGAATGGACATTTTAAATACTTTAGTATATGGTTCTGACCTTGCTGATTTAGGTAATGAAGTGTGGTAAATAATAAAAAACTATGACGGAAATTTGTAAATAAATGTGTTGATGTTAAATGTGTTGTGTCAAGATTATATTGTTGGAATCTAGATTATAGTTTATGTAACAATGTTAGTAGAATGATATAATCTTAATAATATTTGATTTTGTTAATTAACAATAATAATTAATAAGAGGTAATAATGAATTTAATTTTGAATTGTGTTTGTATTAAAAGTATTAAAATTGATAAATGGCGGCACTAAAAGATTTATAGGAACCAAAAAATTTGAAGGAAGTAATAAGGCAGTGTTGTAATCAGAATGTTGAGACTGAGAGTGTTTATAACACCAGTCTGGCAGACCATTGTTAATGTAAACAGGTGTGTTGTATGTTTTGACTAATGTTTACAGCCAGGTGTTGAAGTTGATAACTGTTGTATTCTGCTGAATCATCGTCAGCAGTGAAACCTTATTATGAAACAAAAGAAATGTAAGATGTGTTGAAATGGAGGTAGCTTTTTATTGTAATGCAATTAATATTTTTTCTTTGAACAAATAAGATTGAAATAATGAGGTAATTACTGTAACTTAGAGTTTGAGAAATTTAAATTAAATTAATTTGGTAATTAAATTAATTAAAAAGATGATTTTTAATAATGAACTTAACTTTATTTTAATTTGAATTCAAACTGGAATTATAAATCAAATGCTAATTGATGAAAACAATGATTAAAATATTCATTTAAAAATGAAAACTAAAGGAAATGTTTGGGCTAAGATAGTGTTTGGAAAATAAGAAAGTTTAATCTGTTTGAGACAGTAATGTATTTTGTTTGTAGTATGTATCCTACAATAAGGTTGTTAGTATTAGATTTGTATTTTATGTAATCTATGTATGATTTTGGTGGGTGATGCACTTTGTATTATATAAAAACGAACCAGTACTTTGTTAATGAACCAGTACGACTAAGAGGAACCGATCAGTTGTGGATATGGAATAATGGAAGGCCTTTTTGTTAATTTTTTAATCAAATGTTACAGAGTCAGGTGATACTGTGGCGGGTATCGGTCCGAGCTTATGGTGTTGGGATCTCAAGTAGAGAAGTCCAGTAAGATCGGATGGGTGCTGCCGCAGTCACCGGACTAGGGGGGTAAGTACCCATGATTTTAGTAGAGTTTAGGGGGGTTGTGGCGCCATATCCTCAATGATCCTCTTAGGTTTTAGGCAATGAGAGTTTGTATGCTTCGGAATCCAATCTCTCATGGGGGGGGGGTATTGAACAGTACAGAATTGAGTGCTACCCCAGTTTTAATTAATAGCAGTTTTAATTTTCAATTGTCAGCATCCACCTATGAGGTGCCCCAGTGTAACAAGCAACACACTGTTAGCATAAACAACTGATGTCTGGAGACAGCCAGACTAGACGCATTACGTAATACTTTGACAGCAGCAGTCTACCTTGTGAATCACAGTATGCAGATAGTCACCACAGAAGTAACAACAGACAGTAAAGTGTAGCATACAGTTCTATAAGTTAAAACAGTGGCCTCGGGCGTGCAAGATAGGCCTAAAGCAAAAGGGCCTAGCTAATAAAAATATAAAGTGTTCCATTGCACCTTATGGCCGCGCGGCCAACCTAAAAACATCTAAGTGCGAAAAGTTACGTCAGCCGACTTCATATTAACATACGGAGACATTAAATCAAACTAGTGAACATTTAGTTAAAATCAGTGAACTCATCATAAACAATTGTAGGAGTGCATACGAACTAAGAAAGCAGTCAACTAATAAAAGTGATCAGTGCTCGTACCAATGAAGTTCCGTGGACTGATACCATTATTATACGAGAACAATGAATTTGGTAATCAGTAACAGCAGATATAAAATTATACAGCGATTTCCGAAGTGAGGGATAAAAAACGCACATCCCCAGTTGAAGCGAAGCCACTACCAGGATGAGTACAATATTATTATTTCAGAATTTTTAACCACTATACGGTAATATTTACTTTTACAGACACTTTATTTAAAAGAGATCTCTAAGGGAAATATATAAATTAAACAAACAAAAATAAACGCACTGGTTCATTAAAATATAAATAAATTGTCGTAATTAAAGAAAGGTTATATTAAGAAATGTTTAGCATTAATTCGTTGGATTTCATATGTTACTAATGAAGACTATATTCACATATACTAAAAGAAATTAAAAATTTAATTGTTATCAAAGGAAGATGAAGTAATTAAATCGTCCAATAAACCAGACGTTATTTGTTTAATGTAAACTGTGTATTGATCTTTATACCGTTTATCTCAAATAATCCTTTTTGCAGCTGTGTTCGTCTGTAGAACCTTGAAGATATCCATAAGGTAAGAGTTTCATATTTGATATAATTAATAGTTTCAAAATTTATTATTGACCTTCATATTACATTATTATTATTTCATTTCTTATTACCTTTCTGCTATGAATTTTCTACTCGTCACACTTTTATCCTTGATTAGTCTGGGTGACTCCTGTATTCACTATGATTTGACTTCTTATATAGGCACTAACATTTATAATCTTACTCACCTTTCTTTCTACTACTACTACTAACCAGATTTACATATTATGACACCAATTTCTCAATTATAAACACCTTTCACTAATTCCATTTAAATCCTTTGGCACCGCTCGTCTTTGTACTAAGATGTGTGTTCCCTACCTGGCCATATACATACCTAACCATTTGCCCTCCAAAATATCGGCAAACACTCCCTTAAACTACGCTATTACCTGCCACAATGCTATATGTTGATCACTCCTTACACCTCACCCCCACTACAAAATATCATCATCAACAAATATATGTTTACCCTTTACTTTACTCACCTCTCTACATATAATCACTACTACTGTGTCCCTAAAATATCTAACACCCTCTTTGTGTGTTACTGGTATTTCAAAATTCTTATTTATCTAACTCCCATTAACTTTAATTGACTAACTCACATGCCTTTATTTTGATAATTATCACCCAATCTCTATTCCCTTTTTAAACTTTACATTACTGTGATCATTGACAATTGCATTAGAAAATTCATCCCTCACCTACTAATAACAATACATCTCAATATTCAATATATATTATATGCTTAATCATTTAACTTCATTATCAAAATTTTCTTCATTACAAATTAACTTCATTACACAAACTTTCTTTTATACCACATTAATTGAGTAATTAATCTTCAATTATTTAGTTCAATTAAAACAAAAACATGTTAATTGTTATTATTAAATCAATTAAACTATAATTTACTGTTACATACATGGTGTACATAAAATTTACCTGTAATACACAACATCAAAATACACAAATACATTGACATTAATACACAAAAAAAATATACAATCCAACTTATATTATTTTATCCATTTACAAAATCAGTTCATAAGCAGTCCATTTCAAAACCACTGTTCACATATATTAATGTTCATTACACAATAAAACAATCTATCCTCCATCATTGAATAACAGTCGAATCTTAGGTCTATACAACTTATTTTTTATTAAATAAAGGATATTATTATTATCAATATAATATTTATCTAAATTTTTATATTCTTCCACAATGTAGTTTGAATTAATAGGTTTATTCCATATCAATTTATCATATACCATGTCACGATCGGGTATGGTTCTGTCTACCTCAGTATTATCGGTCATAATCATGTAAGTTATCAAGTCATTTCTATCGTCATCATGGTTATCTACTACGACACCCATTACTTCCCAAGGTAAGTAATTGTTATAATTATTATCATCATCTACTCTTATTGCTAACTCAATTTCACTATAAGGTAATTATTCACTATAATTATCCACCATCTCTACTCCTAACCTTTCTACAAATTCTCTATGCTTTCTATTTATCTTAAAAATCTCTATTACTCTCTTTCTCTCTCTCTCAATATATTTCTCACCATAACACCAAGCTACACTCTCTCTCTCTCCAAATATGCAGGGGTCTCTAGCTCATAATTACTGCACCACCTATTAGGTACACAAAAACACCAGGGAACTCTATTTGTAGACCTATCGTCTCCCAAATATAAATCTAAGGAACTCTCGTCCTTGCTAAACACACGTGAAGACTTTACTTCACTCCCTACTACAACATTAAGGGAAAATTCTACCCCCTGCATCCCTTTTACAAATATACTTTCTCTCAGCTCTCTCTCTGACTCAACACACACAAACATCTCATTATCACTTCCAATATTCTCATCATCATTTTCTAACACCATGTTCTTAATTATATCATTGTTACTACCTGTAAACTCCTTATTAAAATTATCGTTGTTACTCACCTTATTAATTAGCACTTTGTTTTTCGTCATATTTTCACTGCTTATCTTCTTATTCTTTATTTGACTTAACCTCTCATCTAACCTTTTATTCACTTCGTCACATTGTTTATCAAAATTATCATTTCATTTTTTAATTTCATTTTTCATTTCGTCAAGCTTCTTATTAAAATCACTTTTAATTTGAATATTTTGTGTTTTAATTTCATTTTTTATTTCACTTTTGAAGTTATTAAAATTTTCATTCTGTTTGTCAAATTTGTCATTCAAGTTATTATTGTAACGGGCCAAATTTATGGGTA
Organism: Magicicada septendecula; assembly: GCA_034769895.1. Classification (NCBI taxonomy): domain Eukaryota; kingdom Metazoa; phylum Arthropoda; class Insecta; order Hemiptera; family Cicadidae; genus Magicicada; species Magicicada septendecula. The sequence continues at coordinate 59,733,602 of CM068371.1, read as the reverse complement.
TTTTATTTTATTGCATTTTTCGGGGATTTATAAAAATATTTGTGAAGTCTGATTTCAACAGAGACAGACTACGTGTTGTAAGAACAGTTTTTAGCAGAGGCGACGCAATATCACGTTGTGCAATCGGTAAGAAGGAATCCGCACCGCCTTAGTTTCCAAGAACTTTGTTTGTGTGTGACCGTGTGCTCGTATGCATGACACGAGCATACGCGCGGGGCGACGCTACTTGTACAACTCAAGATGGCTAAGAAGCAATTTTTGGTCGCCTTCATCTACCATGCGGCCGGACGTAAAACTTTAAGTCACGCCTATCTCGTGACGTTAGCCAGTGCCTAGCCGATATCCTGATACAACTAACACAACACCAACAGCATGAGTTAAATGGGACGAAGCTACGGCGACTAAACCACAGGCATTGGTTTCCACCTGAAAACGTCGTAATCAAGTTGGCCACAAACTTATAGCCGATCTGCCCAGTTCGACTCAGACAGTACCGGCAGGTACAACCCCACGGGGTTACTTGTTAAACCAATTTTATAAATTGCCAGTAGTAAAGTGAACTAACAGTTAAAACTATGTGACCGCGGTCAATAATACAGTGGAGAACATATCGATTTAATTTTCGGACCGAAATATTAATTAAAAAGAGTAACAATGAGTGCGCACGAAAACCACGTTTCCGGCGGGGAGTATTTCGACAAATGTTTAAGGGCTTTGGGGCAATAAAAATGATCCGGGGTTATTAAAATAAATTGAATGTGTGTGAGAAAGGCAGGCTGGGCTGTTTATGTTGATGTGTGTATATAGAATAAGGTAAGCACTAGAATAAGATAGACTAGGAGTGGTACTCATGTAACTCAAGCAAAGAAAAAAATCACTAAGAAGCTATGTCATATGCAAAAGCATGGTAAAATTTGTTGGAATTTAAATGCATTTAAAAAAAAAAAAATTAAAATATCAATTCTCTTCATTTAAAAATGAGTCGAGTCACTTATTTCAAAAACCTATAAATCACACTAACATCTTGCGTTCGTGCGAGAATCCTGGACCCAGATAGAAACTTTGCAGGTAGGTGGAAGCAAATTTATGTTTTTATATATTTAATGAGTTTACTAATATCTCAATGGCACAGCCGACAGGGACAGTTTTTATGAGTAAATAAAAATAAAGTAAAAACCGCACCTATAAATAGGATGCAAGCGTGATTTAGAGGTTAAGATGTAGTTAAGCGATACTTAGATTATACTATACTGAATAATACAGAAAATATTTAAAATTGAAATTTTATATAGAGCAAAATCTCATAAATAAGATAAAAATGGAAGGCGGAGATAAAGTTAGTATGAGTGATGTAACTGTCACGGGGGAGGGAGAAATTAATTCAGACCCTAAGGTGGTCAAAGAAAGCGTTTCAAATGAATCAGATAATATAAATGATTCAGGATTGGAGACAACTCCAAACCTGATAGACGAGAATAATTTGACACAATCGGTAATAATGAGTGGAGCAAAAGCAGAATCTACTCCTGTAACAAATAGAGCAAAAGAGTTGTCATTGGACGATCTATTTAATTTCATGAGAACCATGTCTAGTGATATTAACATAAAATTTGATATACAGAATGACAAGTTTGATGCAATTGACAAAAAATTTGATAAAATAGACCATCGTTTTGACGTTCAAAATAGCAATTTTAATAAAAAATTCGAAGAACAGAATATTCAGTTGCAGGAGAGTATTAGTGTACAATTTGATGATTTAATAAATGATGTACAAGAAAAGAATAAAAGTTTAGAAAATACCAATGAAATAATAAGAAATAATTTGAATAAAGTAGAACAGAGTAAGAGTAATACAAATGGAAGTTGTAATGACATGTGCAGAAATGTTGTATTAGATGAAGAGTTAACAAATGAAAATAGTATTGAGAATAGTAATGCAATTGAAAATGTAGTATCAGAGAGTGATACTGTGAAAATAAATAATGAGAGTACTGATGAGTTTGTAGAATGTGATAATGAAATATTAATGTGTGTTTATGAGTTAGAGAGAGAGTGGAAAGATAGTATAGTGGTAGAATGGGGGCAGAGGGTAAATTTTTTACGAGGTGTTATGGGGAGTGAAGAAAGATCTTCACATATATATTGTGTAGACAAGAGTTCTACGAATAATTGTTTTTTGAAGTTTTTTGTTGTTCCTGGAGAAGTCAGGAAATATTTAATTGAGTTAGTACCCTCTGCATGGAATGAGAGAGAAAGTGTGATATGGCATTATGATGAGAGAAATTTGGATGGAGAACTGTGGGTTGATAAAGAGATAGAAGTATATAATTTAAGGAGAGATTATGATGAGTGGAAAGTAAGGTTAGAAGTACGTTTAAGTAATAACCATTTAATTTATGATGATAAAATAATTGACTTGGTATTGAGAAAATTTACTAACGGAGACTGGACAAAATTAATGGATAAGGACAAGTTTGATGACCTAATGAATGAGATAATGAAGAACTTAGAAGTAATGGTTTATTATAATAATAATAATAATAGTAACAAATTGAGTATAAGTAAGAAAGAGAAATGTTATAAAAAGGTACGGCTATTACATGACGATGGAGGCTAGATTATGAAATCGGGGAAGGAACAGTTTAAGTATATTAATATATGGTAATGACCCAGCTGATTTTGACATTGAAGTATGATATAACTGAATAGTAATGATGAAGATTTGTAAATAAGTGTTTAATAAATTTATTTGTGTGTATTGTAAAATGTTAAGTAAACAATGTGTATGCAGGTAATTGTTGTAATAATAATATTAATATTTTGGCAATTTAAATAAATAATAAAATTAATTTTGGAGACAGTAATTAGTGACTTGTAATTGTTTTGATGGCAATGGAATTTGTATTTTCAGTAATTAATTTAATTAAAATAATTTGAGATGTTCTAAATATGTTGATTGGTTCAAATGTTGTATAATTAAATTTTCTAATGAATTTAAATTATTTTACGAGATAGGTATTTGGTAATTAATTATTAAATTGTTTGATTTGAAATAACATTTTGTTAAATGTTTCAGAGGTTACGTGAAAGTATTGGGGTATGGTGTATATATTTAGTGTATGTCAGTTTAAATGGACTGTATGTATAAAATTTTATAGTACGAAACAAGTATAACAAAAATGTTTACAGGTGTAACTCAGATGAAAAGATTTTAATTCTATAATGAGATGATTTGAAATAATTGTGTGAAATAAAAATGATAATTAAAAAATTTAATAATAACTGAAAGGTAACATAAAGGCTAATAATAAATTTGACAATTTTAAGAAATTAAATTGTAGAAAGTTATGAATGCTGTAAATGATGGTGAATAAAATGATTAATGAAAAGTGTCATATTAGAATGCTGTATATAAAAAATTTTATTATATAGTAATTGCTGGGGTGGCCTGTGCCCCAGTAGATAGTGGAATGGGTTGGGGGTAACCGAGAGTGTTACCTCCATCGGAGGCCAACATGGCGAAAATGTGCGGCACACCTTTTTGTACAATTGTACCATGATAGACGCTCGTGCCGTACATAACAAAGATGATGTAGAACAGGCATTGAAATGAAAGTTAGATTTCCCCGACTTTTCGGGCGATTACTGCCTTACCAGCACTAATCGTGGCTTTGGCTAGCGGTCAGCTATGGCCATATCAAGTCCCTTGACCATAGCTGACTTGAAATTGGTTGATAGTAGAAATTAAATGGGGGGTGAAATTAGGGGAAATCCAGGAACTATGGAACAGTGGCTGCCACTCTGTCCGCGTGGGGACAGCATAGCCAGGTGGTAGACCCGTTTTAAGGGCGTTTCAATATAAAACAAGGATATGTCGATATCCACAATCTTTAAAATGTCAAGCCGAAGCAAAGACACGGAGATGTCCAATTCCTCCAACTATGCAGTCTTTGTGGAAGCGAATGGGCGCTACAGTCCTACATAAATTACAATAGTGTGTGTGGATCAGGGGGTTGCTCAGATGAGCAACGTACTTAAATTTTGTAAATTAAAAAATGATAACTAAATTTTGCTCTAATAAACGCTTGTATTCTGCTTTGATAAATAGGGTTTCATACATTCAGTATACTGTGTTCATTCTATTTTAGCAATGTGTTATTTTATTGTAGTAGGTTAGATATAAGAATTAATAAAAATATGTGTTCTATATAATTTGTGATTTTGAACTGAGTATAATAAAGTAAATAACTAGACCGACTGGCAGGCGGTTTGCATAGTACCAGAGTCAGAAAGAGGGGAAACAATGATGGTAGAGGTAAGGATTGATAATCATATGTATTTCTTGTAATTTGCACAATTTTGAAATGTGTTTTCACTTTGTTAGGGATGTCAGCTGATCAGTAGCAAAATGTCACTGTTAAATTGTTTATTATTGTTCAAGGTAATTAATGTTAAATATAATGTTTTAATGTGTTAAAGATGCTATTTCAAATGATGAGAAAAGTGATTTAATGTAGTACGATTTTTAAATGAATTGTCAGAGATAATAAAAGATAGATGTGGGGTGATTAATATTTTAGTGGGACATATAGATCAGTCCAAGTTAAAGTTACAGTGGTAGCAGAGAGAATAATATTGTTTGAATTAATGTAATGTTGTTGTGAGATAATGAAATAAAATCGAGAAGTATTAATGTTGACACAGTAGATATGGGGAATATATGTAGAGTAATGAGTGATGTATTGATGTTTATAAATGATGATGTTATTTTGTTGTAGTTGAAGTAAGGTAATAAGAGTGTTAATTTGGAGATGGTAATTTTGTAAGAGGGGATAGTGTAATGTGGGAGTCCGCAACAAGAGTTGGGACGGGAAGGGAACGTTTGGCGCCGGAAGGGGTTACCTTAGGTAGAATCTAGGAACCAAAATAAGGGAATGAGTTTATGGGGGGGGGAAACACTTATCCTAAATACAAAGGGTTAGAGAGTATTTTTTATATATATTGAGAGAATGTGGCGATTTGAGTTTAACAGTAAGTTGGGTTTAGAGATTGTTCGATAGACATTTTGATAGTTAAAGTTGTTAGGGGTATGAGAGTCAGAGGGGTAGAGATTATAAAGGTAGGCATGCCAAGGGGCAAATCAAGCTAGTATAGATAATTAAATCACCCGAATTAATGTAGAGTGAGAATAATAAAGAAAGAGATTTAAAACAAGAATATAAAAAATTTTAATTGCAACCAGTGAAAATTTTTGATAGTTTGAAAATAATGTAAAGCTATAAAGTGTTATTTGAATAATTTAAATATCAATTTGATTGTTATTTATAATAATATTTTGTTGTTTTAAATGTTTTATTTTATTATGTTTTTGTGTGTCCAGATAGAATTTTACAGATGTTTAATGTGTTTTCAGATGTAACTTGTGTATAACGTATGTAGGTCAAGGTTCTTGACTTGACCCAGTTTTGATCAGCTGATAGGTGAGGTCATATACTAGGCATGTTTAGCAAGGAAGTAAAGCCAAATTTGCTTTGAAATGATTTGAACAATTTTTAAACAATTTCAATATGAAAAGAAAATATTTTAATAAATTTAAATTTTTTGAATTTAAAATTTTTTGTTTGGAAAATGTTTTTGAAAAAAAAATAAATAAATTTTCTTGATTTTGCGCCTGCCAGCTAATGGATATTTTAACTTTGATGATGTTATTGTTTGTGTACTAACCGTGTTTATTATTATTGAATTATTTTATTGAATTGTATTGTTAGAGTATAGGTGTAATCACATGTTAGGTTAAGGATGTTCCTATTTTTAAGAAATGTTCAATGTTCATTAATAACAAAAAAAACTAATGAAGAGAATTATTCAGTATAGATGCAAAATTTGTGTTTTGATTTTCAAGGAGAACAGCTAATGATGGTCGCTTAATAAATTTTGAAGAATATATTAATTTTATAATATGTAGAATAGGTGTGTGTGTGAGCCCAGTATCTGCTACAGGCAGCCCAGCTTGCATATAAGGGGAAACATATCGGTTAAGGATCTGGCATGATCTAAGCCAGGGAGTTGGATTTTTTGGGGTAGCATGATAGAAGGTGAGGTGCGCTGTGGTGCGTGTCTGGTCGATTTTTCGGTGTTGGGATCTCTTACAGAGAAGTCCAGTGATCTCGTTCAGATGCGTCTATAGTCGCCAAGCCAGGGGGGTCGTTTACCCATGAAGTGTAAGGACAAAAGGGGGTTGTTGGCACCAGTTCCTCACCGGTCCTCTAAGGGGTTTTAACAATGAGACTTCTTCTGTTTCGACAGAAGACCTCTCATTGGGGGGGTATTGTAACGGGCCAAATTTATGGGCATTTTATTTTATTGCATTTTTCGGGGATTTATAAAAATATTTGTCAAGTCTAATTTCAACAGAGACAGACCACGTGTTGTAAGAACAGTTTTTAGCAGAGGCGACGCAATATCACTTTGTGCAATCGGTAAGAAGGAATCCGCACTGCCTTAGTTTCCAAGAACTTTGTTTGTGTGTGACCGTGCGCTCGTATGCATGACACGAGCATACGCGCGGGGCGACGCTACTTGTACAACTCAAGATGGCTAAGAAGCAATTTTTGGTCGCCTTCATCTACCATGCGGCCGGACGTAAAACTTTAAGTCACGCCTATCTCGTGACGTTCGCCAGTGCCTAGCCGATATCCTGATACAACTAACACAACACCAACAGCATTAGTTAAATGGGACGAAGCTACGGCGACTAAACCACAGGCATTGGTTTCCACCTGAAAACGACGTAATCAAGTTGGCCACGAACTTATAGCCGATCTGCCCAGTTCGACTCAGACAGTACCGGCAGGTACAACCCCACGGGGTTACTTGTTAAACCAATTTTATAAATTGCCAGTAGTAAAGTGAACTAACAGTTAAAACTATGTGACCGCAGTCAATAATACAGTGGAGAACATATCGATTTAATTTTCGGACCCAAATATTAATTAAAAAGAGTAACAATGAGTGCGCACGAAAACCACGTTTCCGGCGGAGAGTATTTCGACAAATGTTTAAGGGCTTTGGGGCAATAAAAATGATCCGGGGTTATTAAAATAAATTGAATGTGTGTGAGAAAGGCAGGCTGGGCTGTTTATGTTGATGTGTGTATATAGAATAAGGTAAGCACTAGAATAAGATAGACTAGGAGTGGTACTCATGTAACTCAAGCAAAGAAAAAAAATCACTAAGAAGCTATGTCATATGCAAAAGCATGGTAAAATTTGTTGGAATTTAAATGCATTTAAAAAAAAAAAAATTAAAATATCAATTCTCTTCATTTAAAAATGAGTCGAGTCACTTATTTCAAAAACCTATAAATCATGCTAACATCTTGCGTTCGTGCGAGAATCCTGGACCCAGATAGAAACTTTGCAGGTAGGTGGAAGCAAATTTGTTTTTATATATTTAATGAGTTTACTAATATCTCATTATATTTAACATTAGAATCACTTTTTTGCTCATCTAACTTCTTGTCTAACTTTAACAGTAATTGCATCATTGCACTAATCTCACCTGTTTTATTTTCATGACTTGAGATGGATGTTACTGTTACTGTCTCTGATTCTACAGATGCAGTCGTACTCGACTCACCAATCTGACTAATTTGTGTCAATGGAACATCCATCTCACTAGTCAAATTTTCATCAGTTGCACTGATTTCTATTGTTTTATTGTCATTGGTACTCATTTTGTTTATTATATCTCTAACACCTACAATACTGCTAACGCATAATATGCATATAGCCTTGTAACTTAACCCCACCTTACGCACGTGTTTACGTACTTTCAAAATTACTCCAGGTAATTATTCCGCTTTTCTGGTAGGCACACCCCACATAAAATTATATTTTATGTCGAGTCCATGTTCGGCACGCGCCATTTGTAACTTTGGCTTACTTGTTACATTTAATTATTTTGAAATTTTATCGGGCGCCATGTTGCAAACTGTACAACAAAATATGAAACTTACCTTGCGGGCCAGAATTCGTGTTAGCGAACCAGTAATTGCGGAATGTATTACCTGAAATAACTCACTCTGGCTTATATTGTTTACCAATGACATTACCTTTTATTGTCGAAAGACTCTAATTACATATGAAAATGACTCCACTGAACTATGTGCCAAACACGCACTTTCTACGCCTCGGGGCGTAGTTCCATGTATTTTGTAAACATTAATATCCCTTAAACATTTTATAAGCCCTCCAAAATAAACATGTATTATAATATTACATAATAAACATGATAAACATAAATATTGGCACAACCCAGCACTTATTAATATTGAATCATTTTACTATCCACTCTCTCACTCTCTCCCTTTCATGCTCTGATACAATTTCGTTAATATGAGCTCATTTTAATAAATTTGAATAATTTTGAATATAAATATTTTATATTTGATTGGTTTTGGCAGCCAATTGTACTTAGCTGTTACTTATAATATGGGACTTTAAAATAAAATACAACAATTAGGCTTTAACACAATTATTTCCCAAAAATATTATAGGACCAGAATTGTACCGTTTCATCATGTCTTCTGTTAACATACCTGTCAGTACAGTTGAAAACTACAACTCCGTCTCTTCTATTATATAGTGTGTGATAAAATATATGGTTCAGTAAAATACCTGAACCGATTGTACACAACAGGTTTCATTAAAACAAGTGGTTTACAGCCATGTGATCAAACCGTGCACATCTTCAAGTTAACTTTAATTTAAGAAAGTTGTGTTAGTGGTTATAATCACAAACAGAATTAACATTGTTGCACACCACTATAGAAAATTATTTCGATTAGCGCTTTCAAGCTTCACAGCTCATCATCAGATCGGACACTGTTCCAAGTTAAATGTTTGTAACGTCTCTTTATCTAACATCACTTTATTAACTAGTTGGGGACTTACATTGACATGTATACTTTAACTGTGGTCTACTGTGACGATTTAAATTGTAATTAAAAAAAAACAAATTAATAATAAAATATAAAAGGGGAAGTAAGTAAGAACATTAAATCGCACTATTAAACCAAATACCCCTGAACTAACTCATAATAGTAATGAGAATCAATTAAAAAAATCTAACTAAAATAAGTAATTAAAACTGTGAAAGTAAAAGTTAAAAATAATACTGTTAACCCTTTAGTAAATTTATCATGCTATGACCTGTGTATTCCGGATCCAACTTGCATACCGACCCGGCATTAAATAAGAAATACCTGTAAATCATAATGTAAATAATTAATAATTTAAAGTCACAAGTAGTAGTTGTAATAATTCCTGTAGACAAGATAAGTCTCGATAGTTTATTTTGTCAAACTGTAAGCCTGTATTATTAATAAAGAGTTGGAACTATATTATGGCGGAGTACTCACTCCGCGTCGTTACAATTTTCCTGTTGTAACAATGCAGGACTTATGATGCGGCTTTCAAACTGTAAACACCTCCAAGCGAGGGCTCTTCACAAAATGTTTAATTTTTAATTGAGTGTTAGCTTCCACTAAAAGCGTGGAGAGCTAGTTATAAATATTGAAGATGTAGTGAGTAATTTGTTAAACAAAGTTGTGAAAAAGGAAAACTAGTGTTTAAGGTGACATCTCATGTTAATTAAAAAACTAACGATCAAATATGGTTCGAGTAAAGTAATTCCGACATAATGTGAAAAGAAGATGCAAACTTCAGTACTACGGTGCCATTAAATATGTGATGTGCATAACTGTGGATAGTGACGACTAAGACCTAAACAACACTTACCATTACCACCGAGGATCAGGACGACTTCGCGCTACATAACATCCATCTCCTCATTAATTCACTCGGACGACATCCACTGGAAACCCTACCCCGATGACAACCCTCGACTAAGAGAGTACCGAAGATTCACGCCCCAGGACATGGACAGGTAAAGCTTATCTAAGAGGTGACTCGGAAGCTCGTCTTCCGTGAATTATGTATATTTAAGATATAAGTATTTATAAATGCCAAAGACTTTTAAAAGACAATCTCCAAGTATTAAGTTTTAGAATGATGTAACCAGTAATTTCTGAAATCATACGTTGTAACATTACTCTTGAGATATAACTTTGAATCGCTTAACTAAATAAAACGATTCTTCAAATGGTGTTTAAGTAACAATGCAACCTTCTTAATAAGTAAAGTAAATTTGAAACTTCTTAACTAGATTAAAAGAGACTCGGATCCGAGGTAAAATACATGATCTGTGTGATCATTTGTTTTGACAGAAAACCCCTTTACTATTTCTGTATGAGTAAAATTTTTATATGTAATGTGTAATAGATCATATGTTAATAAAGAGATGTCATCTTGTTACATACTAAAGTGAGTGCATAAATCTGCTAAATTCCCTCCCCTTGTTTCCTATAATTAGAGTAATTATTATTATTCTTAGTGTTGTGTTTGATTTTTCAGTGTGTTACAACGTAGGCAGCCTGTATAATTGGCTAGAGTCTATTATCACGGGTTCCCTGGATTATAACGTAGCCGACACGTTATAAAATGCATCACTCTGCTTTGTAAAAAAAAAGGTTAATAGTGTACGTAGTGTCTCATATAAATTGCGGCACTCTGCTGATCTATGCACTCAGTTAATGTATTGTATGTAAAACAAAAGGCTAAGTAGCACAAAGGAATAGTGACAATATTAATTTACCATTGTAAATTTTGTGTGAGATTACGCACCAAACTCGTATATCTCATTTATTTAATATACATGAAAATAATTGCTTGAATTATTATTGTATGATAATTGTATTACACCAATGCAAGTACCTACATGAATTTTAGTAGTTGTCAATATGTTCAGTCTCTAACATGTCTATTTAGCGACAATTCGTGACCTGTAGTTTTCCTGCATATGCCTGCATAAAAATGTAAATTTAATTTCTGTTACCACGGTGAGTTATATAAATGATTGACAAAAGTAAACAAGTTCAATTACGTGTAAATAAATTGTAAGTGAAATTCTGCTACTAGAGAGGAGTAAGATAAATGCTAAATCTAGCAGAATTAGATAAATTAAAATTAGTACGTAAAACTAAATAATAACTAAATATCAGCTTAATTATGGGCTGTAACTTGTTTAAAACGTATATCATTGCGCATCGCACACGCCACCCTCGTTGAAGCCAGCCTATTCAAGTCTGTAAAGGAAGCAGTCAGCTGTTGTTGAATAGAACAATAACATTCTCTCACCCCGAGTGTGATTCTCCCCTTCTTCCGCATACAACTATGCCATTGTTTAAAAGAAAACTAGTTTGACCCACATTCCAGCGTAACAGCTGATCGTTGAAAGTAAAGTTGATGTCTGTGTGAATTTTTTCTCTTTCTCTGAGATGATAAGTAATTCTCTTACAACCAATGCAAATGTTTTAACCATGAATTAAATTGTGTATGCAATAATTGTATAGTGTAGTAAAATAAGTTTTAGTGTGTTAGATGTAAGGTAAACATGCCCCTATTTAATCCAGATTTACTATTAAAGGACGAACTGTCTTATGAAGCTCTTTTATGTGGTTTACCCCATGTGAATGTAACAGTCGCGGAATTGCGCAAGTCTATACGCGAAAGTGGATTTGATACTCCCGCGGAGTTAAATAACCTACGCGGACTCGATTATGAGAGCGAGAGAGAAACTTGTTATGCCAAGTATAGTGAGTTGACTTTATTGTCCCAAACCCTTCAAAACGAGAAATCTCCTGCGGTAATATTGCGGACAACTCAAAGGATAGAACGTTTAACCCGGCGAATGAAAAATTTGTTAAACTGGCCTAACCTCACGGAAATCCCTTACGAAGTCCAAAGTTTTGCGGTTGAGGCTTTACGCCAATTACCCACTATTTACAATGAATTACGAAGAAAGTCCGACTCATTCAGAATGGATGAATTGAAAAATCCTTGAAGAAACTATACATCTCCCCAATTCAATCCCCTACGTTAGAACAACCTCCCCCCAACACGGATTGGGACTCACCCGCCGTATCGCAAATACAACCGACTCGAGAGTGAAACCCAAATAGAGATTTAAATACCCAGACTATATCTGAAGCCCCACCTCCCAGTGGTTCGCAAAATCGCCCCGGAATGTACGAATTGACAACCCCTAACGCATCATCTGGTCCTCCTAAAGCTATGCCCCATGTAAATTATAATGCTGACCTCTACGGAAAATCACTCACCCCGTAGAAAAACTCTTAGCTGAAATTCCATACACGGATGGTTTGAAGGTTACTAAACTACTAAATTTCATCAAATATCTCCTGCAGATAAAGGATTTACAGCTACTAAATGACTGGCAAATTTTGCAAGTCCTCCTACCTAAATGTAAACCACCATTAAAGAATCGTGTGCTAGAATCATTAAGCTCTACCCTTCCAGTAGAAGAACTGCATACTACAATCATAAAATATTTTATTCCCACAAGAATTTATGAGAAACTTAAAAGAAAGACCGTACTGCGAGTACAAGGAAATCATGAGAGACTGGCCCATTACATCTCAGACATCAGGGAGTCTTCTCGACTACTGCAAGTAGATTGGAATGAGAGACAGATGGTCGACACCATTTTAGTAGGATTGTCTCCAGAAGAAAGATCTTGTTTAGCGTTATTAAATAGACCCAACACCTTTGCGGATCTCTAACAATGCAGTATTCACTCTTCGAATGTATGGTACTCAGATCAGAACAGACATGCTCTGAAATCAACCGAGCCGAGTAGAAATGAAATGCAAGCCCTAGTGCCCGATGTGCAAACCCAGCGTGAAAGGCGATTATTTAATAGACCTAACAATTTGCACAGCCCTGGGAAATCTACTGACACGCAACCTAAAACGGAAGCAAGCTACACTCCTCGTAATAAAAATGTGTGTTATAACTGTGGTAAGTATGGACACATAAGTAGAAACTGTAATCGGAAGCAGTACGAACGCAAACACCCTAATCCAAAAAACATGTAAGGCAGGGAGACCCGAAATCCTGTGTCTTCCGCAGCATCTTGAGAAACGGTAAACCCAAAGAAATCAACGAGAATAAAAAAAAAGGAAAAGAACACTAGAAAAGTAGATCCCTATGTTAGAAGGTTTATTGCGGAATGTAATGCGATAACTAAAAGTGATTGGGCTAAAAGTCTATTGCCCTTAATACAAGTTGACCTAGGTGTTATGTCCACCCTCGGATTAATCGATTCTGGATCGACTAGAACCTTAATCAGTCAGAGGTTAGCTGATAAATTATTCGAACACCACCTAGTGAAACGCAGTCAAGCTGTGAGTATAAAATGTGCTACTGCCAATAAACAAAATATAGTGATAAAACTCAGCATCACCATTAAGGTAAGAATTAAGAATCTAACCTGGTTTTTTTCAATGTTAGTATGTAATGATTTAGGACCCGACTTAATATTGGGAGCGGACTTCATAAGTAAAACGGGAATAATTCTTGACATTCACGAGAAGAAATATTATTTTAGATTCGACCATACACGGAAGTATAATTTTGATTATGAAACTGAAGAACAAGAAAGTACGGGATCATCTACTGCACATATAGTACACCATGAGTCTGAATTATCTCATCTAGGAAGTCGAGATAGGCTGAGAATGCAGAAACTAATAAAAGAGTTTTCAACTGTTCTTACCCCTAAGCTAGGACTAACTAACCTAATAGAATACAAGATCAATCTGCAACCCCCATACAAGTTTTCACTGCCCAAAATGGAAGTAATGAGGAACCATATCAACAAGTTGTTAGAACAAGGAGTCATTGAACCCTCTACGTCTCCGTATTCATCACCCTCCTTTTTAGTACCAAAAGGTCACGACAAACATAGACTAGTTGTGGACTACCGGCAATTAAATAAACGAATAGAATTTGAATCTATCCCGCTACCCGACATCCACAGCGCTTTTCATTATTTCACTAAAGCGAAAGTCTTTACTATAATGGATCTGAATCAAGCATTTCACCAAATACCCCTTTCGGAAGAATCCAAACGTCTAACCGCTTTTGCTGTTCCTTTCAACCTGTACCAATTTACGAGGGTACCCTTTGGAATATCACAAGGAAGTTCTGTATGTAGTAGACTATTAGAAAGATTATTTCATGATATTAAATTTAGATATATGTATCACTACCTCGATGACATTGTAATCTACAGCGAATCGATGGAACAACATCTTAAACATCTACGTGAAGTGTTATCTCGATTACAAAAGGCCGGATTAACAGTAAATCCCAAAAAGGTAAATTTTGCAGTCCCACAATTTTCATTTTTAGGTCACATCGTGAAGGCCAACGGAAAGGTAAGCATAGACCCCGAACAAACCCGTGCAATCAGAGAATTTTTACCCCCGCGGGATGCAAAAGGAATAGCCCGATTTTTGGGAATGGTAAATTATTTCCACAAGTATATTCCCCATCTAGCCGAAATAGCAGCACCTCTGAATGCTTTAAGAAAGAAGGGAGCAAAATTTGAATGGACTCCACAACACCAAACTGCGTTTGAAAAACTAAAAGAAAGCATCATATCACCCCCAGTATTACAACTAGCAGACTTTACGAAACCTTTCGTAGTTCAGACCGACAGTTCAAGTGTAGCCTTAGGTGCAGTAATCTATCAGGAAATAGAAAACTGTAGACTACCGATTAGTTATGCTTCACGCACTTTGACTGACCAAGAAAAGAAATATTCTGCATATGAATTACAATGTTTAGCTATTGTATTTGCTTTTGAGAAGTTTAAACCTTTTTTAGAACATAAAGAGTTCCTTTTGGAAACTGATAATCAAGCATTATCTTGGTTACTGAATCACCCTAAACAGTTAGGACGTATTGGAAGATGGGTATTGAGGTTAAAGTGTTACAACTTCAAAGTACAACATATTAAAGGTACACAAAATGTAGTCGCGGATACCCTGTCCCGTATGTTCCAGTCGCCCACTAATACTCCCGAAAACAATGAGAGTCTGGAAACACCCATTGTTAACACCGTAATTACTGAATTCCCCCTTGCGTTTACCAACATCGCTCAATATCAACAACAAGACCCTCTTCTGAAGCCAATTATAGAACAACTCGAGGAAGGAATTAAATCAGATACATACGTATTGAGTAAAAGAATACTATGCCACAGAATAGGAAATGGAAAGGAATTAAGGATAATCGCCCCTGATGTAATTAAGCCCATGCTGATGGAGTAATTCCATTCATCCACCATTGGAGCCCATATGGGAATAAATAAAACAATACATCGCATTCGTAAGGAATATCATTGGAACAATATGAATAGCGAAATAGCTAGTTTCGTTAAAAAGTGTAAGTTATGCGCGCTCAGCAATCCGGCAAGAAATAGTCAAGTAAGCCAATTAATTTCAGAAATCCCTACTACCCCATTCTCTAAACTTTATTTAGACTTTTCAGGTCTCTACCCTCGATCTAAATCAGGTAATACGATGCTACTCATATGTGTAGATTCGTTCACCAAATTTGTTTGGATGTATCCCATGCGGCGAGCGTTAGCGTCGACCACTGTAAAGGTATTACAGGAGAGATTATTTAAAGATTATGGTACACCTGTACGTATAGTGTCAGATAACGGACCCCAATTTAAGGCGAAGGAATGTAAGAATATGTGTTTCAAGTTAGGAATAGACCATATTACCATGATGGAGTATCGTCCGCAAGGCAATATTGCTGAAAGGTATCTGCGAAACCTCAAATCTGCATTAATCGCCTACCATGCGAACGACCATACGTCTTGGGATCAGAACCTATCCTGGATACAATACGCCTTTAATTCAGCTTATCATGAAGGACATAAGTCTACCCCGTTTGAGTTACTGTATAAATACAAACCAAACCACCCCTTGTCCACAAAATGGAAAATACATGACTTGCTACCTCAGAAAATTAAGGATAAGCATATTAAACAAATCTGGAATGAAGCTCGCGCAAATTTAAGAGCGAACTTAGAGAAATCCCGAAAATACCACGAGAGAAATAATAATAATAATAATAATAACAATTTAGTTAGGTACCAAGTCGGTGACTTAGTAATGTACAAGACACACCCGACTAGTAGTGCAATTGATAAGACCACCTCGAAACTATCATACCGATGGTGTGGTTCTTACCAAATCCAGAAGTACTTAACCCCAGTTACCGTAGCCCTGTACGAACCTGCGACTCGAGAATATGTACGAAGAACACATATTTTGCAGATAAAATTGTATAATAAAAAAAAAAGGAAATGGCAAAGCCAAAAATAGAAAAAGGTAATACTAGGTAGACAAGTTATCTTGTACCTGAGTAGCCATGCTAAGTGCTAATCGTAGAATTAGGAATGAGGCCTGATCAACCTTAGATCCTGTTCAGCGAAAGATGAGCAAAATGAGTAGTCAGCTGACCACTAAATAAGAAATTATTTAGAGAGTAACTCTATGAAGAGAGTAACCAAAACCCAAAGAAAGAAAAAAACCGGTAGTAGATTTAAGTAATAGAAATAAGAAGAAATTTATGTGTTTTAAAATGTAGTCATTAAGTGTGAATTTTACGTAATTTAAGAATTAGTTTGTAAGGAGATATATAGTGTAACGTTACATAACCCGGTCCCAATAAATTAACTCTTGTAATACATAAAGGTCAGAAATGGGTAAACTATAACGAGCTCAAAATTAAATTATATCACTAAACATTATAAACTATTCGAGTGATATACAGTGACAAGCGAGTTATAGTGTACCCATTGAGGTAAAAGTGAAAGTGAAGGGAACTTCTTACAGAATTGTGCTGTAGGTATGAGAATTATAAACGATGATAGTAGACTATAATGCTACTAACTGATTAGGTATTTTGTTAATTTATTGTAATGTTTATATTGTGTAGACAACCAAGTTTAATACCTAAGTTAATGTTATATTTTTTTAAATATTTGTGTTATAGTATAAGATAACCCAGGGTTCATTTTAAAAAACATAAAAGATTTAAATATCAGAGGATAATAAAAAATTAAAATAATACTGTATGAGGGAAATGGCAGAAGGAAGTAGTGCAGTGTAGGAATATTATGAGAGACTAATAAATAATATATAAATTCATTTAAAGATAATAAAAATATTAAATACTTATATACAAGGTTATAAGAAAATGAACAGAAACCTATTATGTAAACCAAATTGGGAAAGAAACGGAAATTAAAAAGAATTATTTTTCTGTAAATAAAATATAAATTTATAATAATTACAAACTGCCTATATACTAAAAAGTAAATAGCAGAACCAATAAAAAGATATAAAAAAATTATGGGTTACTAAGAGTGACGAAAATAACAAGTATTGTTAATCGAATTTAAAATTTAAACCTGTCTAGTTGAAAAAAAATGATGAGACCACAATTTTATTAAAATATCCTTTTAGAAACCTTATAGAAGTGCAAAATTGGTACAAAATTAAACAATAGTATGAACATTATATAATCCTACCTTATTTATCAAAGTTAATTTGCTATACTCCATAATAAAAAGTGAAAGAAAACCATTTTGATGATCCGGCCTAGTTTCGCTATGTTTCAAGTTGACGATATAATATTGGCCAGACGGTAATGAAATTACAACCCAAGACGGACATCACCAGAGAAAAGGCTTCATTCAAGTAAGAACTGTAAGAAGAGAGGTAATATAAACATTTCGTTTAATATTTAACGAAGGAAACTCATTCCGAATGGTTGTATAGAACAAAAAACTAGTAAAAATTAATCACATGTTCTAACGAAAACAAACGCACTCTGCTCTCTTACGGACATTTCCGGAACTACATACTAAGCAAAAAATAAACAAATTTTTGAATATTTTTCGGTATTTGTAAAGCGTAGTATAATTATCCATTTCTGACCATCTCATAACAAAAAGAACTTACCCTTAACCCTGGGGAAATAAAAAAGAATTATGTATTGATTGTTGTTTTAAATATAGTATAAAATTTGGTCAAAAACCATATATATTTTTTGACAATTCCATGTTTGCTCAATGAAATCGATATCTTGTTTTAATTAAGGAAAAGATCGATTGTGATATTTGTATTTTGGTAGAAGAGAAAAAACCAATAATATTATTAATAAATATTATTGAAAAAATTGAGATTTAAAAAAATAAAAATGTGTGTACTTTCTTGTAGTGGGTAGTTGTATTAAGTTTCAGAACAATTAAGAAGAAGACGATCCATCAGGTCTTCTACTGCCACAGTGTCGTCTGGTTAATCTATATTTGGAGACGAATGTAAAGTCAGCTGATTCCGTGCACAGCGAATATTTGAAAAGTTTGAAATCGTTCAAACCGAGGGTAAACCAACGGTACTAGCTCTCTCTTCAAAATCAGACTAAACAACTTCCCTACTTGACCCAAATCACACATCCTCGATTTCTGCTTTGTTTGAGTAACATGACCAACCACTTTATTTAAAATTCGGTCTTTATAATTCATAAGTGGCGACTGCAGAGAGGTGTTCGGACTGATTAGAGGGACACGCTTGAGCAGAACGTTACAAAGTGGTGCTCAACGTAAAAGGGCTGTAATTAGAAAAGAATTTTAATATATTTAATAAATTAATATACCAAAAAATCTAAGTATCGTCGGCAGTTATGAGAAAACAAGAAATGCATAATACCCGAGGCAGATCGAAGAAGAGGGCAGAAGAAAAGGAGAAGGAAGAAGGTGGACAGGAACAAGAAATAGAATTAGTCACGGACAGTGAAATGGACCAACAGACAGGTGATAAAGAAGAAACCGAAGTAGTTATGGACCCGGAAACGGAAATAATTGAAGATGATGCCCAAGGGGACCAACCAGACAAAGCGGTAGCCAGAGAAGAACCTAATTGGCAAGACATAATGAAATTTATGGCTGAACAATTTAGAAAACAGGAGGAAAATTTAAAACAAACCAATGAGGAAAATAAGGAGAATTTTAGAAAACAGGAGGAAAATTTAAAACAAACCAATGAGGAAAATAAGGAGAATTTTAGAAAACAGGAGGAAAATTTAAAACAAACCAATGAGGAAAATAAGGAGAATTTTAAGAAACAGGAGGAACAAAATAGACAGACCAATGAGAAAATCGATAGCATTCAGGAAAGTTTAGTCAAACAACTAAATGAAAAAATAGAGACCATTCATGGAAATATCAAACAAACCATGAATGAACAATACCATGAATTGAGAGAAACTGTTGAAGGACAAAGAGAAGCGATGAATGCAAAATTTGAAGAGAATAATGAGAATTTAAAACAAATTGAGGGTAAGATGGAGAACTTCAACAAGGAATTAAGAGAAAATCTAGAGAGTAAAATTGAACTGGTCAATAATACGCTAAGCCAAAGAGTAGATGAATATAAGGAAGAGGCAGAGAAGAAATTAATAGAAACTAACCAAAGATTAGATAAAACTGAAGAGAAGATGGAACTAATTAAAACCGGAGTCGAGGCACGAATGGAAAAGGAAGAACAAAATAATCAAGTTCTTGTAATGGCCATACGACAACAAAACAATGACCAGTTAGATAGTATCAAGACCAGTCTAAACTGTAAATTTTCAGAGTTTCATAAAACAGTAGAGAATGTAAAAAATCAGTGTGATAGCCAAGCAGAGAAATTAGATAATTTGCAACAAATACAAACCAATTTTCAATGTGATGTAGATAGAATAAGTTCTAGATCTGCATGTAGCAGTCATCATGTTTATCAAGATAGTAAGGAAAGTGTAAACTTTCGGGATTATCGCAGAAACCCACTTGAATTTTTAGGGAGAGTAGACGAAATTTTGAACAGATCAAAGGAGAATCGATGGAATATGATCAAAGGTATATTAGACGAATCTTTCAAAAACATCAATGATAATTGGTGGACAGCAATCAGGAACGAGGTGTGTGATTATGGGGGTTTCAAAACAATGTTCAAACTTAAGTACTGGTCAGAGTCAGTACAAAACATTATTAGGGACGATATCTGTCATGGTAGGTATGACCGTACAATAGGACAAACACCTACTGCTTACTTTTTGGGGAAGGTGTGTATAGCAAAGTATTTAGACCCTAAGATACCTGAAGAGTGTCTAGTGACCAAAATGGCGTATCATTTCGAAGAGAAGATCATCAGTGCCCGATTAAGTGGACAAATAAAAACTACTGGAGGCATGGAGACGTTACTAGAAAATTATGAACAGGAATCTTATTATAGGAGAAGTAGATGGAGGTCAGGGAATACCGAGGAGCGGAGGAATGAACCACCAAGAGAGAATCGACCCAGAGTCAATTATGTGCAGGCTAATAACAATTATTTTAATAATAGATATCGAGGAAGATGGCCTAATAATAACCGACAAAATTACAGACATGATTCTTATCATTGAGAAGAAGGTCTACTACAAAGGAGTATGAGCGCAGAGCAACCTAGATTCAGAGATAGTGATGAAGAAAGGAGACCGATAAGCAATATTCAACATAATGAAAATGTTGAATCAAACAATAATAATGATGGAAATAGGGGAAACGGGTACCAGCAGTGAGAAGATGTGATTGCCCGTCACTGCTAGAAACAACAGGGCACAGAATTTACCACAAACCCAATTATAATAATAAATTAAACCAACCAATAACCATTATCAGAAATAATTTTCTAAAAAATATACAGTCAGAGTTAATGGAAGAAAGAGCAATTAAAGAGTCATCACCAAACAATGACATAGTCTATATACAAATAAAATTAAATGGAGTGTCAGCAGAGGCCATGATTGATACAGGAGCCAATATTTCAATTATTGATCAATTAGAACTAGATCGTATTACTGAGCTAACTACTGAGAGAATACCTACTTTACCAATTAATAATTTAACAATTGTTGGTGCTACCGGGAAACAAAATAAAACAATCAAAAAACAAGTGTCTTTGAATGTTACCACTAATGGAATAGGAATACCTATGGGATTTTTAGTAGCAAAAGGGCTACCGTTTAGAGTGTTAATAGGGTGTGATATGCTACGGCGACACACTGCAATTATAAATCTGGCCAGGGGTATAGTAACCTTGAGCACAGAAAATGGTGAGTTAACGGCTGAGATAATTGGTAGCCAAAGTGCCCCTCAGTGTCCGAGCTCATTTTTTGTTAGGGAGGATAATAGATTAACCCTAGGTAACAACACAGAAGTAACAGAATCAAAGATTTGGCAAGAGAAGATAGAAGAAATAATTGAGTTTCAGAATAGGCAGGCACCGGAAATAATTAGTATAGAACAGAAACAACAACTTATAAAAATTTATAATAAGTATAAATCAGTATTCTCAGAATCACCAGGAAAAGCAAAAAACTTCTTGTGTGAACTAAAGTTCAAGGAAAATGTAAATTTTAATAAACGATCATACCCTATTGCTCAAGCTTTGAAAGACGCAGCAAGGAAAGAAATTCAAAGAATGATCTTAGAAGACATAATTGAAAGTAGTTCTCCGTATACCAGCCCATTGGTAGCTATACCGAAGAAAGATGGTCAAGTCAGACTATGTCTTGATGCTCGGGAGTTGAATAAAATGCTCATTAACGATCGCACGTCTCCAGGTGAGATTGAAGAGATAATGAAAAAATCTATGGATGCAAGTACATGAGTACTTGGGATGCAGTCTGTGGATATTGGCAAATAGAGTTGCACCCTAACAGCAGACAATATGTTGCTTTCATATTCGAAGGACGAAATTATCATTTTAAGCGTTTGCCTTTTGGATTGGTAAATTCTGTGGCCGTGTTCATCCAGTGCATGGACCAAATTTTAGGTAAGGAAGTTTTAGATTTTACTACCATATATGTGGATGACATATTAATTACGTCTTGTACTTGGGAGGAGCATTGTAACCGAGTGGAAACAGTGTTAAATAAACTCTTGCAACATAATATAACTTTAAAACTGGATAAATCTAAATTTATCACTCATGAACTACCATTTTTAGGGTTCATTTTATCTGCTACTGGAATTAAACCATCTCCTGAAAAAGTAAAGGCTATTCAAGATTTTCCTAAACCAAAAAACTTGAAACAATTACAATCCTTTTTGGGGATATGCAACTATTATAGGACATTTCAACAGAATTATTCAGAAGTAACAGCCAAATTTCAATGTTTACTTTCAAAGAAAAACAAGTGGAAATGGGAAGAAAGTGAAGATAATAATTTCCAGATAGTAAAAAATAAATTTCTTGACAGCATCATGTTACATCACCCAAATTTTAATAAACGTTTTTTCATAAATTGTGATGCTAGTAACATTAGCCTTGGAAGTGAGCTATATCAGGAAGATGAGGAAGGAAATCATGGAGTCATCAGTTTTGCAAGCAGAGTACTGAGTAGTTGTGAGAGAAATTATACAGTAACGGAAAAGGAACTGCTGAGTGTTGTGTTCTCATGTATAAAATTTCGAACATTTATATTGGGATACCCAGTGACCATCAGAACCTGATCATAGATCAATTTCGTTTTTAAAAAATTGCAAACTTAACCACGGCAGACTTACTAGATGGGTATTAATACTTCAAGAGTATAATTTAGACTGGGAATATATTCCGGGTAAGAAGAATGTAATAGCAGACCGATTATCCCGGATTAATCTCGAAAAAGGAATTTGTGAAATAGAACCAGAAAGTATTGGAAAAATATATTACATTATTAAGATGGCAAAGGATTTACAAGATATAATTAATAAAATAAAAGTCGATCAACAAAGGGACACTAAATTAACAAAAATTAAGGAACGAGTATTACAACATGACCCTATAATAATGAAATTTTTTTGTGTTTATGAAGAGGTCCTTTTTATTCGTCCTACCATTAAGGATCATGTCTGGAAGATGTATGTGCCAGAAGCAACAGAAGCAGCACTGATTCAGGATTATCATGAAAGATATGGCCACATGGGATCACTCAAAGTTATTAAAGCTCTATCTGAACACTGTTACGTGAAAGCTATAAATAAAAGAGTAAGGAAAATAGTAAATATCGGTATGGAGAACCATACATGACTTCCATATTCTAAGATTTATATTTAAAATCATTTTCAGCCAAACAGCCAGGCTGTGTCTTACCTGCCTTTTTATTGCTGTATTAAATGAAAAATATTATATTACATTAAAATGAAAAAATTATAATTTTATTGCCTGGCAACAAAATTATTTTATTTTTAACAATTGCCATTGTTTCAAAAAGTTTAAATAAATTTTCAAGTACTTTACTCTTGTTAAAACGTAAAAGGTTGCAGGTAAACTACCCCTTCCCCTTAACCGATCTTCACCAAAATCGAAAGTCATTGAGACCTCTACAATTCAGGGACGTATGCAAAAAATTATTTGATTCTGTTTGAATTTGCGGCTGTTATCGTTTGCCATAGAAAATACGCTTGATAAAAAAACGTTGCAGGTAAACTACCCCTTCCCCTTAACCGATCTTCACCAAAAACAATAGGTCTTGAGTACTCTACAAATCAGGGCTGTATGCAAAACATTATTTGATTCTGTTTGAATTTGCGGCTGTTATCGTTTGCCATAGAAAATACCCTTGTTAAAAAAACGTTGCAGGTAAACTACCCCTTTCCCTCAACCGATCTTCACCAAAAACAATAGGTCTTGAGAACTCTACAATTTAGGGCTGTATGCAAATAATCTTTTGATTCTGTTTGAATTTGCGGCTGTTATCGTTTGCCATAGGAAATACCCTTGTTAAAACATAAAACATTACAGGTAAACTACCCCTTTCCCTTAACCGATCTTCACCAAAATCAACAGATCTTAAGAACTCTACAATTCAGGGCTGTATGCGAAACATTATTTGATTCTGTTTGAATTTGCGGCTGTTATCGTTTGCCAAACAAACAAAATTACCCTTGCTAAAAAAAAAACCGTTGCAGGTAAACTACCCCTTTCCCTCAACCGATCTTCACCAAAAACAATAGGTCGCGAGTACTCTGCAAATCAGGGCTGCATGCAAAAAATTATTTGATTCTGTTTGAATTTGCGGCAGTTATCGTTTGCCATAGAAAAAAAATCTACAGACAGACAGACACACACACAGACACTTTTCGGAAAACGACTTTTTTTCATGTTTTGAGTGTAGTAGAATCAGAATCTGCAATAATCTCGAACACGATTTTTTTTTGCCATCACCATACTTCCATTCCTTAA
The DNA here is from genome assembly GCA_034769895.1 of Magicicada septendecula. Lineage (NCBI taxonomy): Eukaryota > Metazoa > Arthropoda > Insecta > Hemiptera > Cicadidae > Magicicada > Magicicada septendecula. The sequence continues at coordinate 59,709,337 of CM068371.1, read as the reverse complement.
GGAATATGGAAGTAAAAAACTGTAACATATGCCAGCTAGTAAAAGTAAATAATGATAAGAGAACGGGTGCAATGATTACAATAAAATCTAATAATAAACTTGAAAAGACATTTTTGGATATATGTGGACCTTTTCCCAGAAGTGGAGGGAGACATAAATATAAATATATAATCATATTATTTGATCATTATACGAAATATACAAAACTCTACGCTATTAGTAGAGCCACAACGAAGAAAATTCTAGAAGTAATTATAAAAAAATACTTACCTGAGGTGGGAAAACCGGAAACAATTATAACTGATCATTGAACGCAATTTCGGGGAAAAAAGTGGAAAGAAGAGTTGGGAAATTGGCAAATAAGGACCTACAAAACATCAGTGTACCACCCTAGTAGCAATCCTGCTAAACGTGTATTAAGGGAAGTTGGCAGAATACTATGTACTTACTGTCATCAAGTACATAAAAACTGGAGCCAGTACATCGAACCAGCAGAGACTTTTCTTAATTGGTCATACCATGACACTATCGGGACTAGCCCTTATCAGGTAATGTTTGATAAACCACCACCAAGAGAAATTACCTCGTTGATAAATTTTCCTCCAGGAGAGAGAGTAGAGTTTGACAAAGTGGAAATGCACAACAGAGTGTTGCATAAAGTGGAACTTCAACAAAAAAGGGATCAAGTAAAAAAGAGAAGATTGGATACATACCAGATGGGAGATAAAGTACTAATAAAAAATAGACAACTACCCAGTTCTATAGAGGGTATTGCTCGGAAGCTACTGTTACTTTATACTGGACCTTACCTCATAACCCAGGTGAAGGGGAATAATACTTATGAAATTAAAACAATTAACAATAATAGAATAAAGGGAGTGTATAACCAGTCGGAAATGAAACACTATTATGAAGAATAAAGCCAAGACTATTAGGAGAATTGAAACAATCAACAATTTATTTTAATAAACGAGTTAAACCAAAATAAATTTGTTCTAGTGGGGGGGCTTTATGTAATGTTACATAACCCGGTCCCAATAAATTAACTCTTGTAATACATAAAGGTCAGAAATGGGTAAACTATAACGAGCTCAAAATTAAATTATATCACTAAACATTATAAACAATTCGAGTGATATACAGTGACAAGTGAGTTATAGTGTACCCATTGAGGTAAAAGTGAAAGTGAAGGGAACTTCTTACAGAATTGTGCTGTAGGTATGAGAATTATAAACGATGATAGTAGACTATAATGCTACTAACTGATTAGGTATTTTGTTAATTTATTGTAATGTTTATATTGTGTAGACAACCAAGTTTAATACCTAAGTTAATGTTATATTTTTTAAAATATTTGTGTTATAGTATAAGATAACCCAGGGTTCATTTTAAAAAACATAAAAGATTTAAATATCAGAGGATAATAAAAAATTAAAATAATACTGTATGAGGGAAATGGCAGAAGGAAGTAGTGCAGTGTAGGAATATTATGAGAGACTAATAAATAATATATAAATTCATTTAAAGATAATAAAAATATTAAATACTTATATACAAGGTTATAAGAAAATGAACAGAAACCTATTATGTAAACCAAATTGGGAAAGAAACCGAAATTAAAAAGAATTATTTTTCTGTAAATAAAATATAAATTTATAATAATTACAAACTGCCTATATACTAAAAAGTAAATAGCAGAACCAATAAAAAGATATAAAAAAATTATGGGTTACTAAGAGTGATGAAAATAACAAGTATTGTTAATCGAATTTAAAATTTAAACCTGTCTAGTTGAAAAAAAATGATGAGACCACAATTTTATTAAAATATCCTTTTAGAAACCTTATAGAAGTGCAAAATCGGTACAAAATTAAACAACAGTATGAACATTATATAATCCTACCTTATTTATCAAAGTTAAATTGCTATACTCCATAATAAAAAGTGAAAGAAAACCATTTTGATGATCCGGCCTAGTTTCGCTATGTTTCAAGTTGACGATATAATATTGGCCAGACGGTAATGAAATTACAACCCAAGACGGACATCACCAGAGAAAAGGCTTCATTCAAGTAAGAACTGTAAGAAGAGAGGTAATATAAACATTTCGTTTAATATTTAACGAAGGAAACTCATTCCGAATGGTTGTATAGAACAAAAAACTAGTAAAAATTAATCACATGTTCTAACGAAAACAAACGCACTCTGCTCTCTTACGGACATTTCCGGAACTACATACTAAGCAAAAAATAAACAAATTTTTGAATATTTTTCGGTATTTGTAAAGCGTAGTATAATTATCCATTTCTGACCGTCTCATAACAAAAAGAACTTACCCTTAACCCTGGGGAAATAAAAAAGAATTATGTATTGATTGTTGTTTTAAATATAGTATAAAATTTGGTCAAAAACCATATATATTTTTTGACAATTCCATGTTTGCTCAATGAAGTCGATATCTTGTTTTAATTAAGGAAAAGATCGATTGTGATATTTGTATTTTGGCAGAAGAGAAAAAACCAATAATATTATTAATAAATATTATTGAAAAAATTGAGATTTAAAAAATAAAAATGTGTGTACTTTCTTGTAGTGGGTAGTTGTATTAAGTTTCAGAACAATTAAGAAGACGATCCATCAGGTCTTCTACTGCCACAGTGTCGTCTGGTTAATCTATATTTGGAGACGAGTGTAAAGTCAGCTGATTCCGTGCACAGCGAATATTTGAAAAGTTTGAAATCGTTCAAACCGAGGGTAAACCAACGGTACTAGCTCTCTCTTCAAAATCAGACTAAACAACTTCCCTACTTGACCCAAATCACACATCCTCGATTTCTGCTTTGTTTGAGTAACATGACCAACCACTTTATTTAAAATTCGGTCTTTATAATTCATAAGTGGCGACTGCAGAGAGGTGTTCGGACCGATTAGAGGGACACGCTTGAGCAGAACGTTACAATATATATGTATGTATGTATGTTGTTTAATACTCAGAAGAAATAAATGTGTATAACTCATGCAAATAACTAAGTGAAAGAAAAGGAAAGAAGAAGGAGAGAAATTCCACACAGTAACGACAAGCATACCCCCAGTACCACTTTCGAATTCTCCTTATTAATAGTTTCCCCCCCAATGTCTATTTTAAGCGGCGGAGTATGTGACGATTTAAATTGTAAATTAAAAAAAAAAATTAATAATAAAATATAAAACGGGAAGTAAGTAAGAACATTAAATCGCACTATTAAACCAAATACCCCTGAACTAACTCATAATAGTAATGAGAATCAATTAAAAAAATCTAACTAAAATAAGTAATTAAAACTGTGAAAGTAAAAGTTAAAAATAATACTGTTAACCCTTTAGTAAATTTATCATGCTATGACCTGTGTATTCCGGATCCAACTTGCATACCGACCCGGCATTAAATAAGAAATACCTGTAAATCATAATGTAAATAATTAATAATTTAACCCTCCGGTGGGCGCGCCCGCGGCAGAAAGCCGCAAATTTTAGTTCCTGAACTGTCCCCTAGGTACCGGTAGTGTTTATTGTCTGTTCTGCCTAGTATGCAATTTTCATGATAGATGGCAGTATTTCCGACATGCGAATAAATCATGTGCATAACGCTTCAGTAGCTGTTGTGCTTTGAAAAGAGAGTGACGTGTCTGCGGCTATTTTGCCGCCTGCGCGCCCAGTCATGTAAGTGTTAATTTTTTTTTAGTTTTGTGATGTTTTTTTTAATTTTTCATGCATATTTTGACCATTACCATAGAATCAAACTTCTTCTTAGAGCTTGGTTAGGTTTTGTTTTGAATCTTTTGGTTTTCGCCTATTCTATATACCGGTGCCTGTTTTTCCTATGTTATCTGAGTTTGTGTTTATGTTCAGGTCTCGTCGATTTGTGCGCCCTGAAGACTTTGAGAAAGTACTCATGGAATTATCAGAATTGTCGGAAGGAGAAAATGAAGAGGATGAGTCAGATGACCCAGATATGGAGGATGAAATGATACAAGCTGACAACCACAGCAGTGACTCAAAGCAATCAGCGGATGAAGCAGATGCCGATCAACTAACTGTGCCAGAAGTCGCTGAAGATGATTACCATTTTTACATAGGGAAAGATGGAGATACGCTTTGGATGAGTAACCCTCTATCTTCAACTAAACAGAAGGCCAAAAATATTATGAACATAATGCCAGGTCCAAAAATGAAAGCTATAACTGCGCAGAAAGAAGTAGACACGTTTCACCTGTTCATTACTGATGCCATGATAGATGATATTGTAACTCACACTAACAGATACATTCAGAAAAAAAGAAATGATGTCAATTATGGTAGAGATAGAGACTGTAGAGAAACTACAAAAGTGGAGGTCAAGGCTCTCTTTGGTGCGTTTACTTGATAGGCATAAAAAAGGGATCACATACAAATTGTGCTGAACTGTGGAATTCCGATGGCACAGGAATGATAATTTTACACGGGCTCTTCAGTTATAAGCGTTTCCGATTTCTGCTTCGAGCCCTTAGGTTCGACAATTTAGATACACGGAACGAGCGAAGAGCTATGGACAAACTTGCATCTATTCGTGATTTTCACAAAAATTTTGTGAATAACTGTTTGACTCACTACAATGCCAGCGAGTTTGTGACTATTGACGAGATGCTACATGCTTTTAGGGGGCGATGTGGCTTCATACAATATATACCAAACAAGCCAGCCAAGTATGGGCTGAAAATATACGCACTCTGTGACGCAAAAACTTTTTATACTCTCAACTTAGAAATATATTGTGGCAAGCAGATGCCTGGTCCCTATCTGAAATCGAACAAACCAGATAACATTGTGAAAAGACTGGTTGAACCAATAAAGGGTTCCAAACGAAATATCACAACTGACAACGACTATACAAGCTACACTCTGGCTAAAGATCTTCTTGAGAAGGGACTGACCTTACTCGGAACTATGAAAAAAAAATAAAAGAGAAATACCACCAGAATTCCAAGCCAACAAAACAAGAGAAATCAAGTCGACGCTCTCTGGTTTTCAGTATGATTTCTGTTTGTCTTCTTCGGCGCCTAAAAAAAATAAGGCGGTGATATTTCTCTCATCGATGCATGATACCAATGAGATAGACGAAGCAACCAGCAAATTCACAATAAACCTGGATTACAATGCCACAAAGGGAGGAGTTGATACGGTTGACCAGATGTGCGCATCCTACACAACTTCTAGAATAAGTAGAAGATGGCCTCTCGCGCTGTTTTATCGGCATCTTGATATCGCGGGAATCAACGCCAACATAATTTTCAAATACAACAATCCTGATAACCGAGAAAGAAGAAGACTGTTTTTGAAGAATCTGGCACTTAGCCTTATGGAAACTCATCTGGAAGAAAGATCTAGACTACGTAACCTGCCAAAAGATATCACAGCATTTTTAGCTAAATATAAAAAAGAGGAGGAGGTTCAAGAAGCACCAAAACCAGGAATCTGTCATATTTGCGGACGGCATAAGAATAACAGATCAAAAATTGTGTGCCAGAGATGCAGAAATAATGTCTGTAAGAGGCATTCGTGTCAAGAGACAACATGTGTCAGGTGCGACGGCGACCAGGGCCAAGATATGGACGTCGATGCCTAAGCATTATGTTTTTGTGTTTAATAATAATAAATAAAATTTAAAACACCTTAACCAGTCTATTTACTTCTCATACTACCTTGTCTTAGAGTAAAAAAGTGCAATTTACAATTGCAGTAAAAAAGCCACAGTGCGCCCACTATTGAGTGCGAATTTTGCGCGCCCACCGGAGGGTTAAAGTCACAAGTAGTAGTTGTAATAATTCCTGTAGACAAGATAAGTCTCGATAGTTTATTTTGTCAAACTGTAAGCCTGTACTATTAATAAAGAGTTGGAACTATATTATGGCGGAGTACTCACTCCGCGTCGTTACAATTTTCCTGTTGTAACAATGCAGGACTTATGATGCGGCTTTCAAACTGTAAACACCTCCAAGCGACGGCTCTTCACAAAATGTTTAATTTTTAATTGAGTGTTAGCTTCCACTAAAAGCGTGGAGAGCTAGTTATAAATATTGAAGATGTAGTGAGTAATTTGTTAAACAAAGGTGTGAAAAAGGAAAACTAGTGTTTAAGGTGACATCTCATGTTAATTAAAAAACTAACGATCAAATATGGTTTGAGTAAAGTAATTCTGACATAATGTGAAAAGAAGATGCAAACTCCAGTACTACAGTGCCATTAAATATGTGATGTGCACAACTGTGGATAGTGACGACTAAGACCTAAACAACACTTACCATTACCGCCGAGGATCAGGACGACTTCGCGCTACATAACCATCCATCTCCTCATTAATTCACTCAGACGACATCCACTGGAAACCCTACCCCGATGACAACCCTCGACTAAGAGAGTACCGAAGATTCACGCCCCAGGACATGGACAGATAAAGCTTATCTAAGAGGTGACTCGGAAGCTCGTCTTCTGTGAATTATGTATATTGCTACGACAGCACAGAACAATCTACGCGTTTATCGAATGTGCCAGAAAGATCTCAACGTAAGCGTGTGGTGTACGTGCTACTAGACGCATTTTGCGAGAATTTTCTCGACTGTGCCAGGCTCCGCTCGGGCGCTCGGACTGTGTCAAGGCCGTAGCAATTTACGTAGTTCGCAAGAGATAAGACGCAGTTTGGAAGCTTCTGGTGTGTGAGCGTAACTATAAATACATTGCGTCACGGCCTTAGTTTTCAGTTCAATGCGAGATTTTTGACTGTGCGGTTCGAGAGTATTAGTGCGATATATTTACAGAGCGGTTCGAGTTATTACGGTGTACGTTCAAGTAGTTATTAGTGAAGTGTTGCGTTTTATATTCGGACGGTATAATTGTAATACAGTTGAGTTTTAATATTAGTGGACATTTTATTGCGTATGAACAATTTCATTTGATTTGTTGTAGACACTGTGTTGTTAATTACGAACTGTTTTACTATAACAATTAAAGGTGTGATTAGTGACTTAATTGGTATCTTGTACTTATTTTGTTTCCACTGTACCTACGACGATCGAGTAGACCGTCGTAACAGTGGTGTCAGAACTGGGATAGAACGGTTAACAGTGGACGCTTTGTACAAGACGAGTGTGATTCGTAATTAATCGATAAACAATGGATACCAGTCAGATGATAGAAGCATTCCGAGCAATGCTACAGCAAAGTCAGAAACAAGAAAAAGAAGAACGAAGACAGGAAAGGGAAGAAGCAGAAAAACGACAAGACGAAAAACGTAATCGTGAAAATGAAATACCAGAGGGACGAAAAAAAAGAATTTAGCCGTCAAGCAGACGACGTTAAGACGTTCGTACAAGAGGATACCACTGCAAAATTTGTCCTGTTACAAGGTGAGCTGAACAAACAAGTTGACAGAATATCTGAAATAGAAAAATCTGTGTCAACTATGAAAACAAGTATGTCAAGCTTAGAAGATTCAAAATATCAGAGAAATCAAAGAACGCTATTAACTGAAGTAGGGTCAGTTTTTGCAAAGGCCCCGTCGTTTAATGGAAGCACCCACTGGGCAACTTATTATCGCCAATTTGAAGCTGCCGCTCGCTTAAATAACTGGACGGAAGAAGAGAAAGGCCTCTCACTCATTCTTGCGTTAAAAGGACCTGCCGCAGAGGTAATACACAAAGTGCCATCTAACAGTCAGAACGTCTATGCCGAATTAACTAAAGCTTTGGAATTACGGTACGGTGACCAGCATTTGTGCGAAGTGTACTGTGAACAACTTAAAGCGAGGCGACAGCGTTCAGAGGAGACCCTTCAAGAGTTTGAAGCGAATATCGACCGACTGATGAGATTGGCTTATCCCGAAGAATCAGAGGACTTCCGGAAGTGGATTTCTCTCATTATGTTTATTGACGGTATCAGAGATCGTCAGTTACAACAAGTGTTAAGAATGGCTCGCCATGATAATAAATCAGACGCTCTTGTTCATGCTCTCCGTTTTGAAGCTGCCAAGTCAGCGACCTACATTAATCAAAGTATGCCATCACGTTGTAGCCAAACGGATCCAATACCACAGTATCGTCATAGTGGACAGCATAAAGAGACGATTCAAAAACAACAGTTTAAGAAGTCAGCAGCACCACAACTATCTTTCGAACCAAAGGACAAAGACAGAAGACCGAAGTGTTACAACTGTGGGAAACGTGGTCATCTACAGGTAGACTGTTGGGAGAAGAAAATACCGAGAGAAGAGACTGATCGCACCAATTGGAGAAGTAAAGGCCCAGAACAGCACACAGTTTCCACGCTACATAAGATCAGTGGAAACTTGATTGTTAATGGATTTGTGGATGGTAAACCAACATCATTTACAGTTGACACGGGCGCAACAGTGTCCATTGTGCGCCCTGACTTAGTCTGTAACCGCCATCCTCTAATTAGCTCTTGTACAATACAGACTGTGACTGGAAGCCCCGTCAAGGTGCTAGGAAAGGTAGACGCACGTGTACGCCTGGGTCTTCTTGAGTTTAGCCACCAAATGCTCGTTGCAGACATTGTCGATGAAGTGATTCTTGGCACGGACATTATGAATGCCTACGGATTCGTTGTGGACTTAAGAGAGAATGTCCTGAAAGTTGGCCAAGAGAAGATAAAGCTTTGCATGGCTAAAATGACAGGGTCTACCAACCATTCGATTAAGCGAGTGGCATTAGTCGAAGAAAAAGTCAACAAGTCTGGTCAAGAGGAAACCTCCCTGTTGCAAGCGGAAATGGAGGAAGAACTAGCAGAGGAAGTACAAATAAGTATAACGACAAAAGAAGTGATTGGAGAGCCAACTATGGGTGTCGAGGCAAAACTCTTGCTTGTTCCTGAGCTGATAGAAGCGCCCGAGGGTAAAGTGGCTGAAGATGAGGTTACGCAAGAGGTTGTTGACGAGAACCAAACAAACTTGGATCAGCCAGTGGTATTTAGGTCATTAGTACATGACGCAACGAGAGTGATTCCAGCGAAGCTAGTGGTTACGCGAAAGATTCGCATTCCTGGGAACGTGATGTTCGGATCACACGAGACTGAATTCGAAGAACGGGAAAATTATCCTTCGCAAGGACGGCCACCTAGATCGCCTGGTCGAGTATTACTTCGAAGACGCTTTGCCAGTTCGGGACGAACAGGCTTAAGGAGGGGGCAGTGCTACGACAGCACAGAACAATCTACGCGTTTATCGAATGTGCCAGAAAGATCTCAACATAAGCGTGTGGTGTACGTGCTACTAGACGCATTTTGCGAGAATTTTCTCGACTGTGCCAGGCTCCGCTCGGGCGCTCGGACTGTGTCAAGGCCGTAGCAATTTACGTAGTTCGCGAGAGATAAGACGCAGTTTGGAAGCTTCTGGTGTGTGAGCGTAACTATAAATACATCGCGTCGCGGCCTTAGTTTTCAGTTCAATGCGAGATTTTTGACTGTGCGGTTCGAGAGTATTAGTGCGATATATTTACAGAGCGGTTCGAGTTATTACGGTGTACATTCAAGTAGTTATTAGTGAAGTGTTGCGTTTTATATTCGGACGGTATAATCGTAATACAGTTGAGTTTTAATATTAGTGGACATTTTATTGCGTATGAACAATTTCATTTGATTTGTTGTAGACACTGTGTTGTTAATTACGAACTGTTTTACTATAACAATTAAAGGTGTGATTAGTGACTTAATTGGTGTCTTGTACTTATTTTGTTTCCACTGTACCTATGACGATCGAGTAGACCGTCGTAACAATATTTAAGATATAAGTATTTATAAATGCCAAAGACTTTTAAAAGACAATCTCCAAGTATTAAGTTTTAGAATGATGTAACCAGTAATTTCTGAAATCATACGTTGTAACATTACTCTTGAGATATAACTTTGAATCGCTTAACTACATAAAACGATTCTTCAAATGGTGTTTAAGTAACAATGCAACCTTCTTAATAAGTAAAGTAAATTTGAAACTTCTTAACTAGATTAAAAGAGACTCGAATCCGAGGTAAAATACATGATCTGTGTGATCATTTGTTTTGACAGAAAACCCCTTTACTATTTCTGTATGAGTAAAATTTTTATATGTAATGTGTAATAGATCGTATGTTAATAAAGAGATGTCATCTTGTTACATACTAAAGTGAGTGTATAAATCTGCTAAATTCCCTCCCCTTGTTTCCTATAAGTAGAGTAATTATTATTATTCTTAGTGTTGTGTTTGATTTTTCAGTGTGTTACAACGTAGGCAGCCTGTATAATTGGCTAGAGTCAATTATCACGGGTTCCCTGGATTATAACGTAGCCGACAAGTTATACTACCAAAAAAAACAAAATTCTATACTGTAAACATGTATTAATATAGCCAAGTAAAGAGTTACTCCAATCTGTTTGATACAAACTTCCTGATTAATTGCTGTCGTTACATCCAGAAGTTTTTAGACTGACCAGTCAACTGCAATTAACACTACAATAAATATCCAATTTGTGCTGGCAAAGAATTCAGTTTAATTGGAGAATATGTTACTTTGCATGGAAAAAATGTGTATACACATAACTTTTTGTGTTTCACAAGGAGGCACGTTCAGTTATATATATATCACTGACTTACTGGTAAAATATAATTATTTTTATGGTTTCAGGTTTTCTTATTACCCTAACACCCAAATAGAAGATTGAACTATGTTGGACCTTTGTCTCATTTGCTCATGCAAACATGGTTAACGCTATTCTGTTTTGATTTTCTACAGCTAGTATTTTATTTCTTGTTTTTACATCTTGACTTCTATAAAAATTACAGGTAACCAAATTCTCATTTACATGGATTTGTGTTAACAAGACAGAGAGTTCTAAAATGTGTGTTTTTTTTTACTGCTACACAATTCAGTGAATGTAGGACAACGAGAAGGAAAAATAGGTTAGATTAAACACACAGTTACTGTTACATATGTATAATATATTTATTTAACAACAGATTTATGTTAATAACTCATCTGAAATATGTAAGAGCAGAATATATATTTATAATAAAATTCTTCATTAACACACATATGCACCACATACAGGCATTTTTAATGTTTTTCTTCCATTCATATTACGGCACTGATACACAAACATGTAACAATAACTTCAACACTATATGATTTAACAATATTAATATTTTAATTTTTTCTTTATTATTGCTTCCAGATTTTATAACAGCAGTTGCGTTATGGTATATTGTACAAACACCTTATCGTGTGTGTGTGTGTATTATATATATAAAACACAAAAAATTCATCAAATCAAAATATAGACAAAACGAACTGTCAAGGAATAATTTTTTTAATTAACAACATCAGGGGATTTAATGATACAATTATTGTCTGGAGAAGATGAAAATATGCAACTGCATACCGTAAAACTCAATTATATAAATTATATTTTACTCAGGTTCACTGCATCATAAATTTGATGCCTATTCAGTAAAAGACTTTTAGTTTATAAGTTAACTGAACAAAATTATGTTACAATGGTGAAATTGTTAACAAAATATATGGACTGACATAATTGAGTTTAACTGTATTCAAACTGTTACTATCAAAATTGACATTATCATTTCAGTATGTTTTCAAAGACATGAAAACATCAAAATTTTACTATATTAATAAGAAAGTCTGAAAAGTTTTATTCTTATGATTATAAAGGCAAATATAATTGACTTGCCCATTCTGAATTAAATGTAGAAATATTTGTTAACACAGTTAATAAGACTAACTTTATCGAATTATGTATGTGCAGTGCAACGAACAGCTCGTAATTATTTAGAGGTGTCAGGCAAATGTGTTTAGTCCAGAAACACATATGATTAATATAATCAACTCAATATAATATAAATTAATTAAGATTGTTTGATTAAATAACTGTTATGCATAAATACACAGATCTGAGGATTAGCTAGTATTTTATTTTTCACTATGTTACCACAGTAGCCAAAGGTGCATCTACACGAATGTTGTACCCAAGATTTTTCTAAGGGAGGGGTTACTGTTTACCATGGTGGAGAGTTGTTAATGAAGGAAAGAGATGGTGGTGGTATTAGGAGATCTGCATAACCTGGTATTCCCTGTCTGTACTTTATACCTATAAGACCTTATTGGCAACCTACCTGATGGTGGTTGGGGGTGTAATTCGCTTGGCTATGCCACTGATCTACATAATAAAGATGCAAACTCACTGCCGATAAAATTCAATCAGACAAATTTTAGTATCCTATGTTAACTTCTAATCAATGCGGAAATTAATTCAAGAATAAGGAGTGGCTCGAGACTTTTCCATGTACTAAAGACCAAGTTCATTGGTAAGGCAGAAATTTAGAAGAAAGTTAAGACGACCATTTTCAAAAACACATATGTGCCAGTTCTTACTTATGGGGCTGAAACCTGGGTTCTAACTGAGAAACATCAAAACTTTCTCCAAGCTATGGAGATGAGATACCTCAGGAAGGTTGAAGGAAAGATAAGAGATCGAGTCAGAAACACTACTAAAAGAGTAAGTCTCCTTTGAAAGATCAATTTAAGAAAGCGCAGTTGTGCTGGTTTGGACACATTCAGAGGATGGAAGGGAATAGACTTTCAAAACAACTGCACGAGGCAAGAATTGGTGGGAGTAGACCCAGGGGCCAGAGATGAGTGACTTGGGAGGACAATGTGAGGTGCTCTCTGCAGGGGCTGGGAGTACAGTGGAATGAAGCCAAGGACCTTGCAGAGCCCACGGTGGCGAGACCTCTTGCTCAACATCTACACCTTGCAGTAGAAGAGGAATGGAATAAGAAGAAGTTAACATCTGTGTTAAATACAATACAAACAACAGGGACATATAGCACCATCTTGGTGGAAGGCACCATTTTCAGAAACACAGAAAATTACATAGTAGTGGATCTCAAATAAGCTGTTAGTGGTTTTAAGCAAGTCTCCAGACTCAATCAATATTGGCCAACACAAGTAGTGATGAGCACAGTCTATATACAAACAACACGCGTATCCAACATTTTAAACGTTCTAACATAGTATATTAATATTTAACTGTAATAAATATAGGAAGGTTAGTGAGTTTCTAATTTTTCTGAGTTGGTACCACTGTCCATTTGCCTTTATGTGAAATAGCTTCCAGGAACAACTGCTAAACCAATAAGTCAAAATACAATGTTTCCAACTGTAGTAAATCTAAATCTCACTTAATTTGTTAGTGGACAGAACATGTGGGACTAAACCAAGTGTTTATTTATTCAAATTAATTATTTCTATATTAGTAGCATGATCAGTTTCTTGCAGTATTGTATAATATTATATATTATTAAATATAATTTCATCTGCAAGTAGTTGAATGTATTTTTATTGTTTCAATTCACCTGACTTACGTTTTACTGAATATATCAGTATCCTCATAGGTTTGTAAATAAATTAATAAATAATCAAAATAATTCAATTTCAATACAGAAACTACCAAATAATCAAATTTGTTTTGATTTTAATATAAATTAACGAATAATTGATTTAATTCTATTTATATTATTGATAGTTACACTGTTTATTTACTTAATCAGCTGTTATGAGGGTTATATCAGAAATAATAAGTTTTTACATTTGATTTATTTTAATAAATTTATACCGTAATTTTAAATAGATAATCTTGTTTTGTTTTAATTTGAATTTGTTCTTTAATTAGTAATTAAAGAAAAATAAAAACAAAAATACATACAACTACTTGCAGAAGAAATTATATTTGTGGAGAAATTGTATAAAAATATATATTTTTCAATGTAAATATTATTAAAACATTATGCCATCCAAGAATGGTTTTATTCACCAATACTTCCCCTGACTAACAAAGAACAGCTTATATGAGGGGGGACCCAAAAGTAACGAGATTTTTCTCTGGCAGTTGGTAGAACGCTAGTTCCGACTTCTCCCGCAAGGTGCCTTCACTAGACACCATTTTGTATCAGTTGCCCTAGCGGCACTGTTGTGGAAACATTAGCGCGGTCAGTGTGACTATTTTTTATAAGCGCTGTTTCACGTTTTCGGCGATTTGTCAATGGCAGACATTAAATACCAACGTGCTAACATCAGGTTCTGTTTCCTGTTAGGGAAATCAGCAGCAGAAACTGTCGCAATGCTTCGGACGGCTTATGGGGAGGAAGCTTTGAGCCAGGCAAGGATTTTGAGCCGACAAGAAAGCACACACGGAACGAATTTTGCTGCAACACGTTTCATCTTCAGATCTTCAGTCAAAATTCGTTGGCATGAACTCCAGGATATTCCAGTCTATTCCTCCAATTCGTCGATTGTTCTACGATGATCAAACATGATCACAACACGGATTTTTTCAATGTTTTCGTCCGTTTTGGAAGTCAAGGGACGTCCCGGTCGTGGTTCGTCTTCAATTGACATTTGACCAATTTTAAAACGAGAAAACCACTCGTAAATCCTTGCCTGGCTCAAAGCTTCCTCCCCATAAGCCGTCCGAAGCATTGCAACAGTTTCTGCTGCCGATTTCCCAACAGGAAACAGAACCTGATGTTAGCACGTTGGTATTTAATGTCTGCCATTGACAAATCGCCGAAAACGTGAAACAGCGCTTACAAAAAATAGTCACACTGACCGCGCTAATGTTTCCACAACAATGCTGCTAGGGCAACTGATACAAAATGGTGTCTAGTAGAGGTGGGCCGATATACCTGTAATAGGTATTTTGGAATGATATTTTTGTGGAACGGATGTAACAGTGACTGAAAAGTTGAAATACCTGTTATTCGTGGCGATGCTGTTCCGAGTCGAGACACGCCGCCCTCGCTGTTCCAAGTCGAGGCACACCCCCTACGCACCCACACACACACAAAATGTACGCTAGATCACGTAAACCAAGTCCAAATACTAGGCGTACAAAAATATCGCTGGAACGCAAGGAACAGCCAGTAACGCGTATTTAAAATACTAGGTATTTCAAATACTAGTGGTATCACCGATACACAAGGAATAACGCGTTCCAGAGTAACAGTAGTATTTTAGTAACACCTAATATTTCAGGAACACCTAGTATTTCAGGAACAGGTAGTATCAAGCATATTTCGAGTAAGAACTAGTATGAGCCACTTTTTCGTCCTGTATACTTCATTCTGCGCAAAGAGACGGAGCTGTTTTTAATAAAGGAAATAATTTATCCTGCTGTTACATTTATTCTCGTGTGATATGCAGATATATAATACAGATTATATGCTAATAATTATATATTATACTAGTCACCAACTTGTAACTAAAATCGGTTGGTAAAACTTTGTTTTTACTCAAAAAAAACTTTATGTTCCGATCGTTAGTGAAATAGTTGAATTTAATTATATTGAGTTATAACCTATAGAGTGGCTGATGTTGATAAGCTATATTATATACTTTTTATTAATGTGATTTTAACTTCACTACACATCTCACGTAAATGATGAGATTGTTGTAACGGACATTTATGCACTTTATCTAGTTCTGTTCCTTAAATATCTGTAATGCATTTATATTTACTTTATTACAATTTGTTTTTTTATTTTTATTTATAAAATTTTGTTTATTCTCATTCACTCTTGTGGCTTACTGTTATGTTTTTATTATACATTTCTGATGTTTTTTCACATTAATTTTCGTGGTATTACGTGTAGGCCTACTCTAAATTATTTAATTCCCCGAGTTTCGCAACTGATTTGTCTAACCAATGTTAGTTTGTTTACTACTAGTGAAAACTTAACTTGGTATTCCCAAAGGGAGATAGGCCTATAAATTTATAGGCCTTGTTTCTTATTTTCATTTAAACAGTAATAGTTTAATAAAGTCACAGTGTAAAGTAACACTGTTAATACTTTTAGTTTCAATTTATATTTTATAACAAATTATATAGTATAGGTTATATAATATCTTCAAATAAATACACAGCAAGTAGGTTTATTAATATAGGTGAAAATAAACCTACTTGGAGTGTATTTATTTGAAGATATTACATAGGAGACCTGCAGGAAACTCAAAACGAGTTACTTACAAAGGATAATATAGGTTATGTATATATAGTATATAATAACAGGTATTTGTACCTGTTATTTTTTTGGAACGGTATTTTCATACCTAGTATTTTAAAATAACAGTTTAGCCCACCTCTAGTGTCTAGTGAAGGCACCTAGCGGGAGAAGTCAGAACTAGCGTTCTACCAACTGCCAGAGAAAAATTCTCGTTACTTTTGGGTCCCCCCTCATATATACTATGTCATTACAAACAACCACACTCAAACAATTACAAACATTTATTACATTAATGGCAGCCAGAACATCTGTAACTAGTACATTATATACTAACTAAAACACTGTACAAATCTGGACTGAATATGATGCAATCAAGATACTGTTGTAAAGTTATTGTGCAAGAAGTGAAGTACATATATATTTTAAATATTATTATATATAAAAAACTTTCACAAATGAACTTACTTTGGTTATCACTTTCACAAACGTTTCAAGGTGATGTGCCTCTTCCTCAGTGTGAGTAAATACTGAATGTCATTGTTACAGAATAACAATTGTGGACTATAGGTGTGTGTGGTGGGAATTGATGGTGGGAGGGAATTGGCGCTGAGGTTCAAATTGTGTGTTTGGATCAATGTATCAAATAGTGTATGTGATCTGTAATGTAATTGTTCATTTAATATGTTGTTTGGTTGTAGTGCGTGATATCTGTATATTTCAAATTGTTCAGCTGTGTATAATTTTCTACTTTTTGGTAAGTAGTGTAATATTTCCATGTTGTGTTCTATGTTTGTGTAACTATGGTTTTCATTTTGTAAATGTGTGGCAAATGTGGAATGTATGTAATTTGTGGTGAGGGCTTTTACATGTTCTGAAAATCTGGAATAAAAAGATCTTCCTGTCTGGCCGATGTAGAATTGGTTACAATCATTACAATTTAATTTATAAACTCCTGTTTTACTGTATGTGTCTGTGTCTTTGTTAATATTTATATGTTTCCTAATGGTGTTGTTGGTTCTGTAGGCTACTTTATAATTGTGTTTTCTAAATGTGTTAGCAATTTTGTGTGTATTGGAGTTGTAGTATGTAAGTGTTATGTACTTACTGGGTTGTGTGTTGTTGGTCTGATGTGTTTTATTTTTTGTGCTTAGGATGCGTTTGTGTATTTTATTTACCAAATCGGGGTTGTATCCATTTTTAACTGCTATATATTTGATTGTGTTAAATTCTTCTTGGTAGTCATGTGTGTTTAGGGGAATTGAAGTGAGTCTATGGAGAATGTAGTTGAATGCTGCATGTTTGTGTTGAGTTGGGTGGTTGGATGAGTTATGTATGACCATGTCTGATGTGGTGGGTTTCCTGTATATTTTGTATGTGTGTGTGTGTGTGTGTGTGTTGTTTGTTTTGGTGATTGTGAGGTCTAAGAAGTTTATGCTATTATTTAGTTCTATTTCAAGTGTGAATTTTAATTTATGGTGTATAGTGTTAATACAGAACCAACAACACCATTAGGAAACATATAAATATTAACAAAGACACAGACACATACAGTAAAACAGGAGTTTATAAATTAAATTGTAATGATTGTAACCAATTCTACATTGGCCAGACGGGAAGATCTTTTTATTCCAGATTTTCAGAACATGTAAAAGCCCTCACCACAAATTACATACATTCCACATTTGCCACACATTTACAAAATGAAAACCATAGTTACACAAACATAGAATACAACATGGAAATATTACACTACTTACCAAAAAGTAGAAAATTAAACACAGCTGAACAATTTGAAATATACAGATATCACGCACTACAACCAAACAACATATTAAATGAACAATTACATTACAGATCACATACACTATTTGATACATTGATCCAAACACACAATTTGAACCTCAGCGCCCATTCCCTCCCACCATCAATTCCCACCACACACACCTATAGTCCATAATTGTTATTCTGTAACAATGACATTCAGTATTTACTCACAATGAGGAAGAGGCACATCACCTTGAAACGTTTGTGAAAGTGATGACCAAAGTAAGTTCATTTGTGAAAGTTTTTTATATATAATAATATTTAAAAAAAGTGAACGAAGAGGATGAATCAACAAGATATTTATATATATTTTATTTTTTCCGATTTAATAAATGCCTTAAAACATTAAGTAATTTTTGTTTAAGTGGTGTAACATTTCAGCAAGTGTATTTTAAATCTAAAATGCAGTGACATAGAAAACTTTTTATATACTGTATTTTTAGAATATGATGTGTAATTAATGACACAATAAACAAAATATTTCTACTCTATTAATAGTAAGGAATACACACATCATCAGAAAAATATATAATCTTATTTTATAAATATTTTATAAATCTTATTTTATATATAATTTTATTTTATAAAGTGAACGAAGAGGATGAATCAACAAGATAACTAAAATATATAATCATTCTTAGAAAAAAACCTGAATACATAAATTGAACCAATTTTGTAATAAGAGTATTACTGTTAGTTAAACATCTTAAAGATGTTACCAGAATCACATACTTTCATCTAAGAAACAGCTGTAAAGTTGTTAAACATCATCTGATGACAAGAAGGTTGTTGCTGTTATTTTTATTGCTGATAATTAACATTTACTTATTGTCTGACACACATAAAAACAAAATAAATATTATTTATAAACATACAAAACTGAAAATTTTTTAAAGTATACGCTAAACTGAGGCACCAAAATATATGAAAAAACTGTCTCGCATATATGTTATGGAAATCGTTTGTCTGATACTTTCGTTCCCTGTCACATCAAACACTTTTTTTGAAATGTTCTATGAGTTGTGTTATCTACTTTTGTTATAATTATAAAATTACTTTGTAAACACTTAACACATTCAGGTCGATGCCCGAGTCCAGTTCGAGCGGGCAGTTTATTGGCAGCAGACGATGCTCGGCAGTCACTCGAGTGTATGTTTACAAGGTGTAACTTCTTTCCCTCCAGCTGTATTCGATTGCCGTTTTCACCGTTTGAAAGAGCGATTCTTGTTTTAGTTCCAAAAAAATTCACTATGTGCAGCACCAAAGTGAATGTTTGTGGCAACGAAATTTGTGAAGCCTTGTCATAACCTCCGTGGTTGATGTTATACATGAAAATGGCTGCTCGTCGTGTGCCGGAATATCTAACAGAATCGCAAATTATTGAGTATTTTGTGAACGATAGTGGTTCAGAAGTGAGTGACAATGACATGAGTTATAAACCAGAAGACAGTGTTTCACGTAATTAGTGTTTTTTCTTTTGTGAAAATACGGTTGAAACTTTTGTAACAAAACATAACCTTTTGTTTTGTTTACGTTTGTAAAATACGTTGAATTCCATTCATTATTTTATTTTAACAGCTACATTTTCTTTTAAATATATTAAAATAAATATATTATTACAGAAAATGGTAATGACAGCGATTATAATGATGCTGAGGCTGTTGAAAATCCCCCTAATCAGAACACTCAGGATGTTGACGTCTCAGGTTAGCAGTCACTTTCGTATGCTTTATATATTCAAACAGTTAGAAATATTACTTTTTCTTAATAGATTCCTAGTACTAGCTTGGTGATTTCTTTGTTGTTTAGAGCCTGGTCCGTCAACAGCTCCAGTTAGAAACCGTAGACGTAGAGACACATTATGTCGTAATGATGGTTGGTCAAGTGATGACAATCAACCTACTCTTCCAGTTTGTGAAGAACAAACTCCTGTAAAAGTTCCCATAAATTCAGAGAGTAGCGAGTTAGACTGTTTTCTAAAATTTTTCAGTACAGACAGCATAAAGAAAATCAAAAGTGAGACTAACCGTTACGCTGGTTCATGTACTGAAAGAATGAAACGGCAAAACAACATTAGGTCAAATTCATTGTGGGGTAAATGGAGTGCTGTCACGGATACTGAAATATACCACTTCTTTGCTATAGTTCTACATATGTGTGTAGTACAAAAACCAGCCATAAACGACTACTGGTCTACTGACATAGTTTTGCAGTCAGTTTTTGCAAAGTCTCTCCTTTATAGGGATAGATTCAAATCCATTTTGTCCATGCTACATCTGAATGACAATAGTTCTTATGTACCAATAACACATCAATCATGACCCTTTACATATTTACACCTTTTTTTGACAGTTTTATAGCAGCATGTAGTAGCTCGTTTTACCCTGGCCAGAACCTTACTATTGATGAAGGTATTTGTCCTTTTCGTGGTCGAATTCACTTTAAAGTGTACATACCAAGTAAACCAGAAAAGTATGGAATAAAGCTGTATATAGTTTCTGATGCTACTACTGGGTATCTTCTTAACTGTGAAGTTTATTCAGGCAGTGCTGGAAATAAGAAAAATGCAATACAGGATCTTGTAGAAAGGCTTTGTAATAAATACCTTGGTAAAGGACATACAAGTTATATGGACATTTTAAATTCTTTACCAGCCACCTAGCTTTTGACTATCTGTGGCACAATAAAACATTAGCTGTTGGGACTGTAATGCAAAGAAGAAAAGGATTACCTGAAGTGTTTAAAACAAGTAACTTGAAGAAAGGTGAAGCTGTGTTTCAGCGCAAAAACCATCTACTTGCAGTGAAGTGGCATGATACACGAGATGTGTTTATGTTATCAAGTAAACATAAATCAACTTCTTCTTTTGTCACTGTGAAAAGTAAAGGTGGAAACATACAAAAATCAAAGCCTGATGTAGTAATAGATTACAATATGTACAAAGCAGGGGTTGATCATGGAGATCAGCTGGTTGCTTATTATCCCTTTCACAGACAGACAATGAAGTGGTGGAAAAAATTATTTTTTCATTTATTTTCAAGAGCCATAGTAAATAGTTTTATATTGTACAAACAAACACATCCTGATAAAAACTGCCAACTCAGTTCATTTATTATAGCTCTAGCAAAGGCATTGGCAAATAAAGGGGGTATGGAAGCAAACAATGAAGTGCCACCGTCATCTGCAGCCCGATTATCAGCCAGGCATTTTCCAGTTAAAATTCCTCCGACAGCAAAAAAAGCAAATCCTACCAGATACTGCAAGGTGTGTTCTGATAGAGGAAAAACACAGGCTGGTAAAAGGATCAGAAAAGAAAGTAGATACTACTGCAAAGATTGTGGTGTAGCTCTATGTGTCCTGAATTGTTTTCGCTTATTTCATACAAAAGCCAAGTATGATGTGTAATTAGATTTAGTAAACAGTTTTTAATTGTAAATTTTTATTTTGTAACTTTATTAGATTATTTTGTTTTATAAGAAAGTGACTATACTGTAATGAAAACAACTGTAAATGGTTATAGTAATATATCTGTAAAGTAACTTAGTATGTGAAAAGTAAATATTTTGTGACAATGCATTTTATTATGCTAACATCATAACAAAAAATGTGTTTGAGTTTCAGAAATAGTATTTAAGCTTTCTCTACTCTTTTGTCAATAATAATAATTAAAAAAAAATATTAAAACAACGTTAAACATATTACATAATCCACTTCAAGAACACTTAACTCAGAAACAGTAAGTATAAATTATTTAATAAAAAAAATTTTTTTTAACATCTTAAATTAACATATATTTTTTGATAGAGAAAAGAAGGTACTTTAAGAAAACATTTGATTCTTTGTTAAATATGTAAAGGCGGATTCACAAAAAAAAAAATGAAATATACAAAACAACCCCAGTCCAGAGCGGGATAAATTTGTACAAAACGCCAGACCTGAAAGTGTTAAAAATATAAAAATAATTTTAAATCTGTTGCATACTTTTTACTAAAATTTCACACAACTGTTGCCAAGATGCTAGGTGTCGTGAATTTTATTAGCTGCCATTTTTATTAAATAATAACTTACAATATTTAGTAGATGCAAATATTCTACACGTGTGTGCGTGTGTTTGCACATTTCTAGTCATTATAATAACAATGTAAATCTTTGTTTAATCTGATGGATTATATAATATTTGTGAAAAACTTGATTACACATTTCTGATTCTATTGTAATGTTCATAACACATCAGAATGCTGTTTGGTCCTAAAAGCCATTATGTAAACCCTAACTACAGTGTATTACACCACACAGACTTTTGAAATGCACTAGCCCAGCATTGGCAAACTGTGACCTCCAGATCAAATTCAGTTTCCGTTTGTTTACACTTTATTTAATTTTCAGTGTCATGAAAACTTCGTTCTTCACATTTTTGTGTGGTTTTGGTTAAGTTAACTTTAATATTAGGAACACCAGGTAGTTATTAACTATCAACACCAGGGGCGGATTAACCATTAGGCTGACTAGGCCGTAGCCTAGGGTGCAGTACTTTGTAGGGCGCAAAAATTTAGCTAAAAAATAATAAAATTTTACAGCTAAATGTAAAGTTGGTAATAAATTACAAGGATAAAAATTTAAATTCATTTTGTACACAGGCGCCTGTTTGCGAGAAATTATGGTAAAACTGTACATAAATCCTGAAGTGCTTTCCAAACTGTTTTCTCTGGTTATGAGTCATCGGCGGCCGGCGCTCATAGTACTATGCCGCCGCCCGACTTTCATGGAATTGCCGACCACGTTATCTATTCCTTACTATGCCCGTCACTAACTGCAGTGGCGAAAGATCTTTTTCAGCTTTGAAGAGGGTGAAGAAATATTTACGCTCAAATTTGCGCCAGGATAAACTGACCAGCGTAGCCCTCTTGTTCATTGAAAGTCACTTTCTGCAAAGACTTGATTTCAGTGAGGTGATTAAAACGTTTGCTCAATCTAAAGTGAGAAAAAAGAATCTAGCTTGAACTTTACATGAGTCTTAACAAATCCACAAGATATTTAACTGATTGTCTTCTTTGTGTAAATGATGTTAAATGTATCCTTAATAAAACTGTTATAATTCTGTAACTACTTAGTTAATTTTTTCTTTATAAAAGCCATGCAAACTACAAATGGTTGAAGGTGTAACTCTAAAACAATTTCTGAAAAATAGCCTCAGTTTTAAATTCTTGAGACTATTTATAAAAACAGTAAGATATTTGAAATATTCCTAAGAAATATATTGTAGGATGTGTAAAGCTTCATTCAGCCCCTTGGAAATAAACGTAAGAGTAGTATATGGGAGGTGAGGGGGCGCTAAAATATAATTAGCCTAGGGTGCCAAAATACCTTAATCCGGCTCTGATACACATGTAGTTACATCACCATTTACAACAGCTGGGAAAATATTTATTTGCAAAAAAAGTTAGTCTAAAGATCCCAATGTTCTAGTTTCCCATAACGTCACTGTGTCACTTTACGTACTATTACGTTTGAGAGTTTGCTTCACTGCTGGCCTAGTGTTTTCTTTATTACAGCATACTATATAAGTCGACAGTCTGAATAGTATTCAGATATAATTTCTTGTTATACATGGAGTTTTTGTACAACTTTTCAACAACTTGACAAAATGTTAAAAGACACGTTATTTGCTTGCTGGCTGGTATTCAATAAACATAAACAGCTATTGACCACTTGACAGTATTAACAATGATCATATTATATAGCAGTCAATTTACAACATTGCCCTCGACTGGTCATACTAAGTGGGCAAGTGAAGACAAGTCATGCCTTCTGTCAGTCTGTTCTGATTATCTCTTAACAATCACTTTCATTCACTCATAACATATTTTGTATTGCACAGTAGCAACAAAGTATTCTAAACATGGCAACTAACTGTGTACTTCAGCTAATACAGTTTACTGAACAAAATACTGGAGCCAAGTGAGTGCCACATTATTACACCAACTACTGTATATAAACTGTGAAGTATCACAGCAGGACACTGTAAATATACAGTTCAATTCAAGATAGCAGTGTACTTATTAACTTTAATGAACTATCTATTATCACTATTATTGCATTTACATTTTTAACTGAGGCTAGGGACGTAACAAGCTACAGAAATATACACTAACTGGAAGACGTTCAGGAAACAAAACAAAATCTGCACACAACATAATAGTATCTATAATAAACAAAACACATTAACACTCATACCAGGCATTTATATTTCTACTGGGGATTTTACAGTAACATTTTAATTTGATCAAAGTTCAATATGCACAATTTTTTCTCAATTACATTCAAAGTTCGTACCTGTTTATTTTTTAATTTTGTTCATTTGTTTCCTTTATGCAGAGAAACTTACAGCTCCACAACACACTGCTATAATCAATGTGCATGTTGAAGAGATTAAATTTTCTCTCAAAAGTACACGGCAGTCAAAACTGTTTACACTATTCAAATGTTGATGTGTAGCACAATAAAGGACTAAAGATATGATTGAATATCTAATGTTTGCAACTACTATGGTTGAGGAAAGCAAAGAAGTTCACTTTACACCACAAGTTCTCGTGTAACCAGAAGTGACTACAGAATAAGCTTCATCTTTCAGGCACATTTTCCACATATCTTTACAACTGTTCTAACCTCTTACGGTATTTTATTCTTGCTTGCATTTTGCATGACTGGTTTCTTATATTTTCTGGTTGAATATGAAATATGCCAAATGGTACAACAAACTAATGTTAAAAGAAATAATGTTAAATTAATGGAAAAAATCAATAACAAAACATGTTTCTGAATTCATAAGTAAGGTTCGGCCACAAGCCTATTACATCTAGAGATGGAGTTGTAATAAAAAAAAAGACTAGCTGTGATACTAGATTACATTGTAAGCAATAAACTGTGAGGTTTCCCTGTAAATATAATCTTAATATTTGCTTGATGGGCAAATTACCACTGACCTGATAAAATTCAGAGACTGGCCAGTAAGGTACAGCTGAGGACTGAACTTACAAGTCTTATCATTCATAGTCATTTATAGAGAAAAAAGAGGCTTATAATGTAACATATTAAATTACTACTTAAAGAATAACATACGACAGATGGGAAACAAATAGTTTGTGTATTACAGGTTTTCATGGTACAATGTTATACTATAATTGTTATTTTATAACAAAGATACAGAATCCTACACAAAAGCCAAAGCTAGGGAATCCTATCAGCCATGCATAAGCATTCCACGATGTGTCCAAAATACTGACAGTTTTGTTTAAGAAATTAGATATATAATTTTTGGAGAATTTTTAATCATTTAATTGACTTTAATAGTAACAACAAGAAGAAATTTCTATTACTTTACATTAGCCTAGTTATCACTCAGGCAAAATTTCTTCACTTAACACAGATGTTGACCGGCACGTTTATAAGAGATTCTAGTTCAACTTTATTATACTATAATATTAAATTGAAGTAACAGTAATAATAAGATAATAATAATATATCCCATACACTAATAACATTTTTAATATCTAAATCTTATTATAAACAAATATATGTAAGTATGTATGTGTATTTGTAAACATAATAATTACAATATATTATATTTGAAAATTTATATTTAAGAAGTTGTGATTGTCTGAGGATCTTACAATGGTTTGTTTAATATCAACCTTTCAAATTCACAACCACTGAAATATTTCTTCTCAAATATCTGCAGTGCAAAAAAAGTAGACTCTACATATTTTGTCCTTGGGCCTGCATCCATCACTGCTGACAAGGAGCTAAGACCACAGTATACTTCAACAAATGTGAACCATAAATACCGGTTTTAGATTTTACATAGATAATGTTACATTTTTACTTGCTCAGTGGCCATCTCATACTTGTAGCCCAAATCATGAGGGAGTGGGATTGAAACGAGTTTAATCTTGAACAAATTTATAATACAAACACGGTGAAAGAACTATTGAGTTTACAGTCGAGCATGACAGCATGATGACAATCTTAATCTAAAATACTGAAAACGTTTCTCATTAAACAATTCATAGTTTTGTTGTAAAAACAGTAGTAATCATACAACTATCTGGAACAGAAGTAAACTGAAATTTCTGAAGCAACCTGAATTATCATGATGACCATGCTTATTTCTTCTAAATACTGGATTTAAATCTCAAAGTTATTCCAACAATCTATTCACTCTTCTCGTATAGAATTTAAAAAAAAAAGCTGTGCTGCAATTGGAACAAATACACAATTACTCCATTACAATGATAACATGTATAGTACGCTGAGACAAAGGCAATACATTTATTACACAAACTTACGGTAACTTTTGGTTACTACTTAGTATACTCAACGCCACCTGCGGCAAAAAATTGTAACTCTGCTTAGAGTATATTGTTACGTATGGTCATTACATAATATATTTTAAAACTATGTATACTGTATTTTAATTTAGCTTCTTGTGATCACGCTGTCAACTAAAAGAAAATTATGCCACGTCTGTGACTTTTGGAGTGAAACAAAAAAACTATTTGGTGTATGTAAAAACACATACATACTTACAAATTAATGCACATATACGAACACATATTTTATATGTATAAACAAAAGTAATAACGTATATAATGTTTATATAAAAATTAAACAATATAATAATAATGAATGATTTTAATATATATACAATATACTCAAGAGATTTTTTCTTGCTGTACTGTCACTATAGCGATGATCAGTTGAGCAACTCTAGAAACGCTACTGGGACCCTGCCTCTTTGTGTGTTGCGTTCTCCAATCATGTAATCTGTTTCTGTTGGCGATATCTTGTACACTACAATCACCTACAGGTTACAATACAAAACAAATTATTTAGTTAATACATAAAAAAAACCATAAACTGTTTCTTTTGTTACTTAACAGTCACACTAAATTTAAATACACTTAACTGTGATTAGCATACAGAAATTGAAGCCATTAATGCTTTGGGAACACATCAGCATAAAAATATTTTGCTGTTTATATATGTACATGCTAATTTTCAAATATTTATAAAATAAAATTTATTAATTTGTGCAAGTTCAGAAACTTCTTAAATCCTGAAAATACTTATACTATCATTAGAGAGCACACTGATGAATATTTTGACACGGCGTGACTGGACATGAAGTGACTGGAAATTGCATACCTCACCAAATCACCAATCACTTGTTTCAGTCACCATGTCTGTTATCAATTACAAATATTCCAAATATAGTAGAACTTGGCAAATTCAAAAGTGCATAATTCGAGTTCATGGATAATTCAAACTTTTTTGGTTAATCCGAAGTAGAAGTTGTGCGCTAATTCTGAAAAATGCTTGGGTACAGATGCTTACTATTTGTGTCAAATTCCTGGAGTTGGCTAGGCCAGTATGGTACGATGACTTGTGACTGTCTTGTATAATGGTACTGTGTGTCAATGGCTATTGTTCCATGCAATTTTGTTTAGTCTGCTCATTGTTTTAGTCTCCATATATTCATGGAAGGGTTAAGTCTTTTTAACATATAGTGAGAGACAATGCCTTTATACAGTACTGTATACTGTATACACACTAATGTGTTTTAGTGCTGGATGTTCATCATGGCTCTTTCAAAACCATCGTAGACACAATTATAATCATGACATTAGTGGAAAAAGTTGCTGTCATTCAGGAAATAGAAATGGGACAAAAAATGAAGCTGCTAAGGAATTTGGGATACACCATTGTCAACGAATCTACAAAATAAAGAAAAGATTCTGAATTGTGTGTGTGTGTGTGTGTGTGTGTGTGTGTGTGTGTGTGTGTGTGTGTGTGTAAAGTTTGTGACAAAGATAAAAAAAGAGCACAAGGACCAGAAAATCTGACATAGATGATTGTGTAGTGAAGTAGTTTATGCAAGCAGGGGACAAAAAAACTACCCACCAGTAGGCCCCTTGTTAGAACCACAGCTGAAGAATTCACATATAGCCTAAGGAAAAATGGTTTTTAAGGCTAACACTGTTTGGCTCAATGTTTTTAAAGAAAGAAATGCCATTTCTCTCAAAACTATTTGTGGGGAAAGTGGAACTGTGGACGTTGAAGCTGCACAGAGACGTTAGAGCCGCTAAAGACATTTTCAATGTTGACAAGACAGGGTTATTCTTCAAATGCACCCCTGACAAAACACTTGTGTGTATGAGTAGCATACAAACAGTTGTAATAGTATGCGCCATCATACAGCCATGTTTACCATGCAGTACACAATGTGTTTGTTTTGCAGTATACACTATTCTTTTCTTGTGGCACCAGAGGTATTTCCTTGTTTTCTTGCTTCAAATTAACTCTGTAAGGAAGGGGGATTCAAACATTCTAACAATGTCACCACCATTATCATAAACTAATTGAAGGTTCTGACAGTGAGTTCCAAGAGTGTTTCTGGAAACATTATCAACAATGGCAAAAAATATAGAACAGTCTACGGAAGGAAACTACCTTTTAGGAAATACAGTGCAAATCCTTTTCATATGCTGTACATTGTCATTGTTTTTAAAAAGATATTCCAAAAACTTTTTGAATCTATCTCATAGTGTAAGCACGATGCAATACAGATCATAATATTGTTTTTGACTGGATTTTGTAAGCGATTTGGAATATGTTAGCTAGATTTGTGATAAGATGATTTTATTTTGAATCATTATTATAGGTAATTTATACGGTATTTAAAACAATAACATAAGTTAAGGCAGTTCCAAAGTTCTGGAACTCCAGGACAGCATTCGTACATGACACCACCAAAACATGCATTCTGGTAACACCATCATTTGCTTGTTGAAATAGTTAAGCTTTATTAATTTTGGTTACCAATATTAGATGGTATTTTATATAAGATGCTTTGTGTATTGCCATTTATTTTACATTTTAATGTACAGATATTCTTTTCCTGAAAAACAAACTTAAAAAATAGTAGTTGTAAACTATTTATTAATGATTTGCATTACTTCATGAATATATCAAACTAGTATGTTTTTAAATCGAAAAATGTGGATGTGTCTTTAAATACTGACTTTGTTACTTTTAATTTCTTAACTACTAATGAGTTTGTACTGAGAATCATTATTTCACAGTGGCCCCAATATACAAACATTCGCATCACTATTTTGTCTTATTAAAAAAGGATTTGTAAAATGTATTATTTAAATAATGTTACAAATGGCTTACTTTTAATTTCATGATTACATCATATTAAATAACAAAGATAGTGTTCTGGTTCCAAATACAGTAAAACCCTCATTATCCATGACAATTGGGAATGTACAATGCACAGTTGTCAGTAAACACAGTTAAGGGTTGTTGGCACTAGATGGGGCTGTGGCCGTTCACCTACCTGCTTGTCCCCTTCACTTCAAGACAGGTTATTTTTATAGCCACCAAGCAGGTGCATCTATTGTTAAGAGAGTATCCTGTAGTCATAGTGAAGGCCCTATCTAATGAATTATGTGTCATTTTATTCTGTTGCGTGTGACTTTAGTTGTTCAAAAACATTAATTTTATTATTATATCATGATAGGAGTGCAACAATTATATAATATCATTACCTTCAATATTATCATATTATATTTTATATATTTGAGATATATTTTTAATATCTGATATATTTGTTTAAAAAATTATAAAATTGTATATAATTTTATGACCATACTTCAAACATTCATTTCTTCTTCGTATAATGTTCCAGTTTGTAATACATTTTCTTATTCTGATGTCCCTGACATAATTTCTAAAAGAATTAACACTTCTAAAATACATCACAGAAAATAATGTCAAGAACTTGAGGTGGAAATGCCTCTTAACAATTTGGTCCATGTTCAATTTACATAAACACAGAAACTCGGAATAATACTCATACTTTTTCAATGGTCATAAAAGTAACCTTCTCTCCACTTAAAATGTACAAGCAGGTAGGCGGACGGCCATGGCCCCATCCAGTACCAATTAACCCACGGTTAATCCAACGATTCTTCCGTGTGCTGTTGTGGCTCCCAAAATGGTAATAGTTAGCTTAGTTGTGTCCATTATAAGATCGGAACTGATAATCACCTGTACACAAATTCCTGCATACTTGTGAGCATAATTTACATGTACTTTATTTTGATTAATGCGATGTGTAGTTCTATTAAACTAAGAATTTAAGTTCCATGTGTAAGACAAAATATTCTAAAAAACAAAACTTAAATAAATCACAAAAACCCCAATGGTGCATAGAAAATTATTACATCATTATACCCAATTTAAAAAAAATCCTTTATCTTCTTCTGCTTGCAAAATTCTCATGACACCTTGACCAAAATCTGTGGAGTTGCAAAATGTCCATGTACGATATGTTCGCCTGATGCTCAAAAAACTGTTTGCAAGCACTCCAGTGTGGTCCTACAGTTAAAATGTTCTTCTGGCACTGATCATGGTCTTTTTCATATTTCATTCCATCTCTCTCTTAATCTCCTATAAAATTTCTTCTTCAGTGAAAATTCGATATCCAGGTTCGTTTTTGTCACTTTCACTCCACTCCTTAATATTATTATTGTCGACAGTTCTGAAGTCTGCTGTAGCACAATGCAGTAGAATCAATCATATCTCAACAACAGTTTCTGTATTTTCAAAACCTTAAAAATTGTTGTCATCAGCATCATCACTCAGCAACTTATGGCATGCATAAATTAGTGAAGTCTGCTTCACTATATCCCAAGCTTTCGGTACTGAATAAATAGCATGTTTTATGGTGATAGACTTCCAAAATGTAATAAGATTAGTGTCTTATTTAATGAGCTTTTTTATTAAATTAAAACGGTAATAATTTTTCAAAGCTGCAGTTACACACTGGTCCATGGGCTGGCAAAGACTAGCAACATTAGAAATTAAAAACATGGCTTTTATTTCTCCATCATCTGATATTAGATATGATTCTAAAGGGTAGGAAGATGTGTTACCAATTAACAAAACTGCCTTATTCAGTAAACCTCTTAATGATAAGGGTTCACGCATAGCCAGTTAAAAAAATGTTTAAGAACCACATTTTAATGCTCCATCCAAGCACGTTTTTGATGATAATGTTACGACCGTCACTTAATCGTCGTAAGTACAGTGGAAACAAAATAAGTACAAGACAACAATTAAGTCACTAATCACACCTTTAATTTATTAAACTTTTCATCATTAACAACACAGTCTCTACAACAAATCAAATGAAAATTGTTCACACGCAATAAAATGTCCACTAATATTAAAACTCAATTGTATTACAATTATACCGTCCGATTATAAAACGCAACACTTCACTGATAACTACTTGAACGTACACAGTAATAACTTGAACCACTCTATAAATATATCACACTAATACTGTAACTAAGGCCGCTACCGCCATGTATTTATAGTCCCGCTCACACACCAGAAGCTTCCAAACTGCGTCTTATCTCTCGTGTGAACTACGTAATTAACTGCGGCCTTGACACAGGCCGAGCGCCTGAGCGAAGCCCGGCACAGTCGAGTAGGCAAAATGCATCTCGTAGCACATACGCCACACGCTTACATTCTGGATCTCTCTGGAACGTTCGATAAACACGTAGATTGTTCTGTGACGTCGTAACAATAATAATGACCCGGCAAAACACTTATGTCAATTCTATGAAAACGCCATGCCTTTCTTGCTTTCCCTTTTTTACAGTCGTAAATGTTACGAATACATCGTTAAACAAATGCATGGTTAAGCCACATGCAGAGAATCGGTGCTTTACTGTACATACGATTTATTCATTATTCTGCACTATGTAGGCAGCCATTTTCAAAGACGAAAAAGAAAACTAGACAAGTAACATATTTTGTCGTTCACGGTAAATAGTGAGCATTAAATGTATTTATTTTACACTAAAACACATTTCTTCAAGAAAATGCTCTCAAGTTTTCCATTTCTTATAGCCTATTCTTTCATTTCTCTCCTTTACTGGTCGTATATCCTCTACAGAATTCTTCCAGGGATTTCAGTACTATATAGTTTTCAATGACTACAAAAAAAACCCACTTGGAATATTTCTACATTACAGGTTACTCAAAATATCAGCATTTGTAACTACATAAATTAAAATGTGAATTAAGTCGTTTTTCATTTGTAATTACATAATTTAAATTCTCAATTAAACTGTCTTTCCTGTGTTCATGCAAACGTATTGTTTCCTTTTAACGTTCAATCAAACTGTTTATATATTGGGTTGGAGAAGCACACAAAAAATATATGTCATAAAAGTATAAATTTTAGTTTTCTGATTCAACAATTAAATAAGGTGTGTACCTCATTGGTCATGAGACTGAGCTCCGATGCATCCTTGGCATCATAATCACAAAGTACTCGGGCTCGTTGGCCAGATGAAGGAGCAGTCATGGGAGCAGCAGTGGCTTGAGGTGGGTTTGTGTGGTTTTGAACTCCACTGCCAGGCATCGACTGGGACAAGCTATGGCAAGCACAAGCCTACACTACAAGATGCACACTACTCAAAAATAAAATACTTATAACTAATTTAACTAAAAAAAAAGAAAATCATCACATCATGGTAAAATGTTACTAAATAAAATTATTTTATGTGCTGTTGGTGCTATGTGTATGATCAAAATCTGTTTGTACATACCACCTCAACTTTATTATGAAGAAACATGCTTATAATTTAAAACATTGAAATAATTATGGTATTAAAAAATATATATTAAAAAAAAGGTATTACTTCATCAATGTAATACAAAACTGCCAACATTTTAAAAATAAAATCTTATATATAAGATGGCAGTTTAGTATGATAAATTTTATATAATACAAAAAATTACATCTAAAATATTTAAACTCAATATATTTCTTTAATTAACTTGTTCATCGGTCAAAGAGAGCCATTTTGAGAATGGTTAGAAAATGTTGATTAGTTGTGGCACATAAACACAGTACATCCCAGAACTTATATTGGACAGAACTCTAAAGAAAAGAAGTTGCTGTAACCACTACAGATGCAACCAAATGTCTACCCAAAAATAGGAACTGACCACAGGCAAATAATACCCAGAAATGGGTTTGACCAAGCAAATTGCCCAGAAAATAGAACCAAAAGCA
This sequence comes from Magicicada septendecula, assembly GCA_034769895.1. Taxonomy (NCBI): domain Eukaryota; kingdom Metazoa; phylum Arthropoda; class Insecta; order Hemiptera; family Cicadidae; genus Magicicada; species Magicicada septendecula. The sequence continues at coordinate 59,676,272 of CM068371.1, read as the reverse complement.
AAATTTTAAACAGACTACTGTTTTATGCTCACTGCCGATTGCTATGGGTGAGTCCTATATATGTACTAATGTTTGCTTCTTTCATAGGAAGAATATTACATGATATTGAGTTCTGATGAAGAACTAGTTTCATGATGTCTTCTAGATATCATCTGTGTCTAGCACTCAGGGGAAACAATTCACTTTTACTTCCATAGTTACAGCAGAATGAACAAAACTAAACTGTGAAATTGATTTTTTATCAGTACATCAAATTTATTCCTAATTCTGGGAAGTTGGTACAACTGAACATAAACATGCCAATATCATGTTTTCGTATTGTTTTCTATGAATATAAGAACTCTCCCCTTTTGGCTGATAAAGCTATACTCAGTGCCACATATTTCAATATATAATACGTGTCTTTTAATCTTAAAAATAGCATAATTCAAAAAATTAAATTGGAATTTTGTTTGAACTCTCATTGTTTAGCCTTTGGAATGCTAGTTTTAAAAACACAAAAATATTATAAAACATTGAAATATTCAGTCATTACACTGTCAGTAGTAACGACCACCATAACAGTGATGATTCTTATTTCTGGAAGAGTGTCTTTATTGTGGATAACAGTGTCTGTTTTCTTTATCTGAAGATGATAATTTTATACTTGCTACATTTTATTATGAACACATTACACTACCTTTTAAGACAAAACATAAAGTCTATGAAATCAAGTGTCACTAAATGAACTAAACTTACAGTCTGCTGGATACTGCCATTGCTTTGTTATTAGTTTTTGAGCTATATTCATATGTGCTCTGCATAATCTCTTTGAAATGGATTTGGGTATATGAATGCATGCATTTATGAGCACTGCGTGCACGCACGCATGCACGCACACACACACACACACACACACACACACATGCCTCAGGGAAAGCAACAGTATCTTTCTACTAGTCTATAAAACAATCGTGTAAGATATTTAGTACTTACTATATACAAAAATAGTACACAACACTATAGTCTATGTATATTAAGTACAATAACCAGAACATGACCTCGTTTATTCTATTTTACATTTATATCTGTTTATATAACTTTTTCAAAATTGTTTACCTTACACATCATAAATTGTAACACTCAAGGCATTAATTGTACAAAAAAGGGATTACACACAAACTGCACACTGAATGCAGTCTCTCTCTTCAATATATACAGTATAAAAAGAAAATACTACATATCTCTACAGTCTGTTAAAACGAGATTTAAAAAGTTAACATTTTAAAAATTAAAATGAAAATTCACATATCTAGATTAATTTGAACTTTTACTTATTTATTTCAAACATAAACACACCTCCTTAACTGTCAATGTTTTTCAACAACATTGCATTCTCATTCACAGTCAGTTCAATAACTTATATTCACAACATCAAGTCGGAAACTTTTGAGCTAAAGTTCAAATTAATGCACAAAGCAAAGACAATGGACGATACAAAAACTTGTAGCACGTGTACACTGTGAATCAGCCTATACGATACAGTGTAACGGTACAATCCGGTACCTATAGAGGTTTTGGGGAAAAAAACATGTAAATTTTATTGTGAATTCAAAATGATAAATAACAGTGGTAAAGTTTTGTAAAGTGTTATAACTACGCAATATCGAGCGAGCAGGAACTGTATCAAGGTCAACAGTGTACGTGCAAAACAACAGCTATTTTTTAGCCAAACAAACCAACCCTGCAAAATACGTCATTTGAGAATGCAGTGCGCAATATGCCTCACCTTAATATTTGAGACATCATAGTCTGAAAACAATAAGACTTGGTGACGTGACACCCTCTCCACCTCGGAATTGAAGCCGTTCATCTGGCCCTCAGTCACGTAATACCACTTGTGCCGGCCGGACACGTATATAAAAGTTCCGAAACTAAATCTCGGGTGTACCCAAACAAAATGTGAAATATTATACGAATTCGGAACAAAATTGTAAATTAACAGTTAATTGTCAGTTATCATGTAAAATATTATTTCAAAAAGTGCGTGCGACCAACAAATAACAGGGATGTGCGCAATAAGATTGGACTCACATGTAACCAGATAAGTAGAACAACAAAACAGCAGACAATTTCTTCAATCAGATAAATTCATACCACAAAAAGTGCTATTAAAGAATGTATATTAAAATGAGCTCAATTTGGGGAACATAGAATATGTATAGCACGAATGAGAGCGTGATTGGGTGAATAAAAAATCTATCTTTAAGAAGTGCTGGGTTGTGTTCTAATATGATTTATTATACATTATTATGATTTATTATACTTTATTTTGGGGGGAATATAAAATGTTAATGGGAATAATTTCTTCTAACTTGATGTGATAAACTACGCCTCAATGGCCGAATAGCAATGTTCACATTTTTTTGTAGGATTCAATGTAAATGTATGTTCTAAGTAAAATAAAAGGTAATGTCATTGGTAAACGACAAAACTAGGAGTAAAGTTACTGAAAGTGACCTTGTTCTGCTATTTTCAGTTCGCTTAACCGAAAACTGGCCCGAAGGTAAGATATAATTTTAGGTTTCATTATTGGTATCAATAAAGATGGCGTCCGGACGAAATGTTTACCGTAAAGTTACAACAGGCAGTTCTAAAACAATATTGCTATGCTGGCAAAAGATAGATACCATGTATGATTACATGACATTCTGCACGAATTGTGTGAGCGGTAATATTATGCACTGCTTGTGCTTCCCAGACCCTCCAAATAGTGGGTCAGTTATTATTCCTCACTCAGGTTATTTTTGTCACAGACAACACCACACACCCAGGATATAAATACAGGATTCAGAAGGGGAGTTAGTTTAGATCTGCAGTATGGTGTGCATTACTGGAGTTCTTGTTATTGTGACACTGTTGAATAGGCAGTATTTATTATATTATACATTAGTGTGTATTGGACAATCATGAGCTTATATCCTGGACAGCCAGGATATAAATACAGGATTCAGAAGGGGAGTTAGTTTAGATCTGCAGTATGGTGTGCATTACTGGAGTTCTTGTTATTGTGACACTGTTGAATAGGCAGTATTTATTATATTATACATTAGTGTGTATTGGACAATCATGAGCTTATATCCTGGACAGCCAGGATATAAATACAGGATTCAGAAGGGGAGTTAGTTTAGATCTGCAGTATGGTGTGCATTACTGGAGTTCTTGTTATTGTGACACTGTTGAATAGGCAGTATTTATTATATTATACATTAGTGTGTATTGGACAATCATGAGCTTATATCCTGGACAGCCAGGATATAAATACAGGATTCAGAAGGGGAGTTAGTTTAGATCTGCAGTATGGTGTGCATTACTGGAGTTCTTGTTATTGTGACACTGTTGAATAGGCAGTATTTATTATATTATACATTAGTGTGTGTTGGACAATCATGAGCTTATATCCTGGACAGCCAGGATATAAATACAGGATTCAGAAGGGGAGTTAGTTTAGATCTGCAGTATGGTGTGCATTACTGGAGTTCTTGTTATTGTGACACTGTTGAATAGGCAGTATTTATTATATTATACATTAGTGTGTATTGGACAATCATGAGCTTATATCCTGGACAGCCAGGATATAAATACAGGATTCAGAAGGGGAGTTCGTTTAGATCTGCAGTATGGTGTGCATTACTGGAGTTCTTGTTATTGTGACACTGTTGAATAGGCAGTATTTATTATATTATACATTAGTGTGTATTGACAATCATGAGCTTATATCCTGGACAGCCAGGATATAAATACAGGATTCAGAAGGGGAGTTAGTTTAGATCTGCAGTATGGTGTGCATTACTGGAGTTCTTGTTATTGTGACACTGTTGAATAGGCAGTATTTATTATATTATACATTAGTGTGTATTGGACAATCATGAGCTTATATCCTGGACAGCCAGGATATAAATACAGGATTCAGAAGGGGAGTTAGTTTAGATCTGCAGTATGGTGTGCATTACTGGAGTTCTTGTTATTGTGACACTGTTGAATAGGCAGTATTTATTATATTATACATTAGTGAGTATTGGACAATCATGAGCTTGAAGATTTCGTATATACGAGTGTCTTTGTTTCTTTAAACTGCAATTAAAGTTATAATCGGCAATTTCATCTGGCGTCAATTATTCTGTTTTCACTTTTCAAAGATGACGATCCATGCGATCGTAACTTTGGTATCAGAAATGGGTTAGGACCTTAAGAGTGGAAAAAGACGACAGTCAGATGACGGAAGCTCTCCAAGTGCTGCTACTACAAACGAGGAATAACACGAACGAGAAGCAGAGTAACAGAAAGCACTATTATTTGAGACACATAATGACAGACAACGCTGCTGCTCAAATCAAAGGAATGACAGGATGAGAAATGTAAGTAGGAATCAGAGAACACCGAAGCCTTGATAAAAAAGCAGCAAATAGAGCAAACTACTGCCGAGCTGGGTCTATTATGATTATACAGACTAAACAAGTTGCTACAATATCTGAGGTACACGAATCAACAACATTAAAAGTATATGATGCAGAAAACCTAGGTCGAATAAAATAGCTGTAGTACAAAAACCTGTCTTGAGTGTGGAAGAATCAATGTCGATAACGACAGTAATTGCAGTGGAAGAGTCGGCTGTAAATGAGAGCGAGAGCGAGAGCGAGAGAGAGAGAGAGAGAGAGAGAGAGAGAGAGAGAGAGAGAGAGAGAGAGAGAGAGAGAGAGAGAGAGAGAGAGAGAGAGAGAGAGAGAGAGGGGGGGGGACTGAAAACATAACAGAGAAAGTCAGTCTGCCTGTAATTGGCCCGTCTCATGTCAAGGCTCCAAACATTTGATGAAGGCACTCACTGGGAGATGTCTCTTTGGAAATTTGCAGTTGCTCCATGTTCAAATCACTGCACAGAGAAGGAGAAAGGAATTTCACTTATTCTTGCTTTAAAATGACCTGCTGCACAGTTACTAGAGAAAGTAACACCTGATCGCTAGATGACCTATGACAAAAAATCTAGAATAAGTGTAAGGTGATCAACATCTGTGTGATGTGCAATGTGCTCAATTGAGAGCAAGATAATGGAATTCTGAAGTCTTCAAGAATTTCAAGCAGTATCGACAGATTGATTACACTGGCTCCTGAAACATCATAAGATTGCCTAATGCAGGTATTTACTGTTGACATCAGAGATGGTCAACTACAACACACGCCAAGACAGGAATAGCTCAGACACTCTTGTTCAAAACAGCAACTTCATTTAGTGTCAATTATTGTTTCCACTGGTCAAATACAGTGATGTCTGTAATATTATCTCACTGTGTTTACTGTTAACTTGTAGTCTTCTGAATGTACTATGTTAGATACTAAACTTTATAGATTTTTCCTTCAATATATTCTTCATTGGAGATATTTAACGTGTGCTGCATGTTGCACACGTTGTTAACAGCATGGCTCCCACCTTGTGTTCATATCGATAGCCAAATAGTAACAATGAATGAAGCAAATGCAGAATGGAATTACAAATCTACAATGCACAGAACAAATGATCACACTATTTTGTTCTAGATGAACCAACAACCAACAAACCAGCTACCTGAATGTAACTTCATAGACAATTTTATATAAGTAGCCATAATATACAATTCCAATATGTCATGCCCAGAAAAATACTGTATTTTCATAAAGTAACTCAGCATACACAAGATACAAAAATACGCAATATTAATCTATCAAAAGTAATGTTATGTAGTACCAACTTTAAACAACAATCACGTCTCTCCAAAAATAACTAAGTTTGCTTGACAAACAACAGATTTATGAGATCACTGCTATTCTGGGAATGCATTTTGAAGAGTCTACATATGAATTATCAAATAGGATAGTCACAGTTGGGCAACATACAGGAAGACTTAAGGGACTTGGGAGCATGAACCTGTGTATTAGGTTATATAGAAAGAAGGAAAATTGTTGACAAAGTCTGAACCTATCAAGTATTGTGGAACTGGCCATGACTGTCTCTCAGCGCATCTCTACAAATTAAAAATTTCCACCACAGAAGAATGTGTATTGTGCAGGAGAGAATACTCAAAAATGAACAAAAATCATCTATTGGAGTGTGTGTGAAGCTGAACCGGGAAATGTAAGAACTCAAAAATTACAGTGGTCTTTATTGGGAAGCTCGGTACCAAATGGGTTAAATGTACCAAGGGGGAGCCATTGGAAAACAACAGTATTGTGAAACAATGAAAGTTCTTTCTGTTATTGTACTCAAAATTCTAACAATAATGGAAAAAAAAACAAGATGCTTCACCGCACCTAGGAAAACAAAATTCACCACAAAATTTTAACATATAGAACATACAACATATATAAAATGATAACTTCGAAATGATATCACTATATGACACCGCAACAATTTTTTCAAAATGTAAACAGTGTTATAATTCAAAATACATGTTGACAAAAGTGTCCTAATCTTTTAAAAATATTGGTATGGAGAATCATTCATGACTTCCATGTTCTAAGATTTATATTTAAAATCATTTTCGAAATGAAATATTTCCGTAGAAACTACTTCTTGCTTCAGCCTTCACCACAGTACTGTGTTCACTAACGTATACCACCCCACATTAGCGTACTCGATATCAGTTGATAGCACTGCCGAAACGTCTGGTTTTGCAGAAAACATTGGACCACGGCCAAATGGCCTGGGAAGGAATTTTAACAACAAACTACTTCTTTGTTGCCGACAGTGTAGTACACATAAAAAATTATCCCGTCTCCCTTCAACAATAATTTTCATTTATATAAAATTACCTCCACCCCTTCAACTACCCTTTTCATTAACAGATATTTCATCTACCTTTCTACAGTGGATTATGACCTTTTCAGGATACTTTATATATCAAAATAAAGTACTTTACTCTTGTTAAAACAAAAAACGTTGCAGGTAAACTACCCCTTCCCCTTAACCGATCTTCACCAAAATCGATAGGCCTTGAGTCCTCTACAATTCAGGTACGTATGCAAAAAATTATTTGATTCTGTTTGAATTTGCGGCAGTTATTGTTCGCCATAGAAAAAATTCTATACACAGACACTTTTCAAAAAATGACTTTTCTTTATGTTTTGAGGGTAGTACAATCAGAATCAGCCCTTATCTCGAACACGATTTTTTTTTTTGCCATCATCATACTTCCATTTCCTTATGGAACATGGAAGTAAAATGGAAGGATTCAAAAAATGAATAAAAAAATATCCAATTTGAATTAATGTCTTGCAATACATGGAATACGCTACAGCTACAATAAATATCACAATATGCAGGATAATCACAGAAGCGATAAAATAATAAAAATACATATTACAAGGTGCAATAAAAAAGAAGTGAATAAAAATTCTTCCAGCAAACAAACAGTTGCTTCCATTTCAGAAACAAAACTGTGATCCTAAGCTCCTGAGCTGCAGAACTCACTATTTTGAACAAAATTCACTTATTACTACACAAAACCAAATTATTAAATTTTAATTTTCTTAAGCTGTTGGAAGGTTCTGTGCATGTATGATTCTCAGCATAACCATTAACTTTGTCAAATTATTAAAGATACTGAGTTTGAATAAAATCTGTAATGATTTTGATGCTCCCACATCAACTTTTCCAATGTTTTCAAACTTTTGATTTTCATTTTTTGGTCCCCAGTGCCATGAAGTTAAACAATTATTATAGTGAACACTGCATTTGGATTTGGGTTAAATTCTGTTTAGCCTATTATATGAAATGGATGTTTAAAATTAAAAAAAAAAAAATGCTGATTTCTCTGTTTTGGGTCTTGGTGTCCTAAAATTCTCTTTATTAGATAACCCACATGGAATTTTATGACTTTTTCAAAATTCTGACTTCTAAAATTTTGGGGAATCCAAAAATGACTTCTAACATTTTTAGGAGGATCACTCTCCAAAAAACAACAGGTGTCTATGAGGTAAAAGTTTGGAAACTCATGCTAATTTATGTAAACGTAGGTTGGTTGATGCATTCAAATGTTATCGTGAGATATCCCCAAACAGGCAGCTAGATAAATGCCAAACGGCCATGTTAAAACTGCTTTGTTTGTTCAGTTAACACGTCTGTCATTATTAATTACACCTCAGGATACCAAATCTGAAGCATTGTAACCCAATGTAAAAGTTTCAATGGCACTACCAGTCCATTGCCAACATGACACAGTCTTAGTATATAACTAGTAACAGTCACAGTTTTTATGACTATGCAGTTTGAGTGATAAAATATCTAAAAATTACTGAGTTCAATCTGTATAGTTCATAAAATTATGAATAGTGTATTTTTAACAATGATCCTGTGTCACTGGAGTCGCTTTGCCCCATGGGATCAGTAAGAATACAATGGAAATCCATACAAAAAGAACTGTTTCAAACAAATTTCTACATGTCAGTCTTCAAATACATTCTACAACAATCGTACAGTTAATGATAGAACTACGTGATTGATAAACTTCAATTAACAAATTTCTTCTACATAAACATGTGGACGATTCACAGTCAAAATGTTTCAACAATCAAAAACAAGCTTAGTTAAATAACTTTTTCTGATGTGATCTCCAACTCTTATGCTACCTCCGTAATGTTTGTAATGTATTAAGTGAATTACATACCAAGTAACGCATACTAGTGTTAATCAAACAAAAACAATTCTGAATTTCTTTACAAAGGTAATGAATACCTCTGAACAAATTCACCACTTTCAATGCCTTAGCTTCTGGATTTGAACTACAAACATACTACCTAAGTATACAACATACACAATAGTTATAGGCAGTTTTATCACTTGATAGTGGATACTACATTAAAAAATTCTTGTTGAAACAACATTACTATATAGTCCCAAATATGACACTGAACGACTATTATTAAATTCCCACTTCATGTCTAAGTTTACGAAGTACACTTTTTAATTTTAAACTCTAATTTATTATTCAGAATATATGACTCATGAACGTTTGTTTTCAAACTTCAAAGACACTGTTAAAATAGTACAATCTATTAAATTTGAACCACTAACTTCAGTTCTTCTAAGGGAATAATATATAGCTGTAGGAGTAACAAATGCAACGTTGCTAACAAATGCCACAATTAAAAGCATCTATTGTTTTGTTGTAGAAGCAGTGAATTAACAAAATGCATTGAGTCTGTAGGTGACTTAATCCTACACATCATGTGTCCATACTTTGCACATTGGACACACCACTATTAACATGCACTAAACGGAACACACCGTTATACACAATCCGTTTCAAGCAATGTTCTCGTGTTCCAATTTATTTAACAAATATACTCTGGGAACTTTATGAAGGGCATGAGGTAAATTTATAAGGCATTTAATTTTGGGAGAATAATTACACAGGTTTTAACTTCCACACACAAAGCAATAATATTTTTATAGTTTTCATTTTTCCTTCTTTGATGTGCTTTGTGTGCCCAATTCCACCTAATGTTTCATCATAAAAGCACACACAAGAATTCAAAGACAGCTGAATTACATTATGACATTGTAATAAACTCATGAAAGTGATCCTAAACATGAAAAAAAAAATAAACCACTGAAGAATATTACTAAAACAATTATTGCACAGGACAGATTACATGTTGAAACCTATATAATTATTCTCAGCAAAAAAAAAGGAAATTTAGAAGTTTGTGGTTATAAAATGCAAGTCAATTTAACTTGTACATGGAACTTATCACAAAGCCATTTTATGAGATTATTGATAAAATAATTACATAATGTAAAAAAGGTGAAATTAAAAAGTAAACATGTTAAAATAACTAGCAAAAAGAAGTAAATTAAAAATTTAACAAAAATTCTGCAGCAGCTAGGTTATGCAACAAAAATCAACATGCCAAATTATCGTGAAATCGTACAGGGATATAGAAACTGGGGGATTGTGATGGCAGGGTACGGCAGTGGAGAGGCCTACATCTCTGTCACTGGAATGGATGCTGGCGTACTTAAATCTATCTCTTCACTGTTGATTCGTACTACAGGGCTGGGCTTTCTATCACTGGAATTAAAAAGACACAACAATACTCAATGGGTCACCTCATTAAAAACAACACCATACTGACAGCAAACAAAACTTAGTCACTGTACTTTAAGTATAAACTACTTTCGCTTTGGTCAATTGTGAGCCTTGCTGATTTCAGTTTAGCATTCAGCTTTATAACATCTATCTTAAACTGTATACCATTACGAAATATAATAATTATACAGAACATTTAACTACGTAACTGTAAACAATTAGGCTTTTCAGTTTGAAGGTTCACAAATCAGTCTTATAAATTTCTATATAATATATAACTATTGCTTTAAATTCTCATATATCAATCATCTAAGTCAGTACTGATCAAGATTACAACAAACGACTGTTTCTTTTATGAAATTAAATCTATACAGTATCCATTTGCAACATTAAAGGAACAAGTTCATGAATGGATAATGTTGATATGATGTGTGTTTCAAAATTACAATAACAGAGTAGTTAAATATCGGTATGGAGACCCATGACTTCCGTGTTCTAAGATTTATATTTTAAATCATTTACTTGAATTCAGTTCGATAATTTCTAAAAAAAATATCCCCTGTGCTCAAACTATTTTCACTATTTACAAATATTTTTGTTATTATGGAGTAGTTGTGAGTCACTTTATCTATAAATATTAGGTACTTCATTCTTATAAAGTACCTTAACTACGCAGACAATCATCCCTCCTTCTCAACCGATCACTACCATTAATGATATTTGCACTTTCATAGAGTAATAGTTTTATTGTAACGGTACAAACCTATGGGGATTTGTAATTTTAATATTTCAATTTTTATTCAACCAAATAAATGTGTGAATGGACTATAGCATTGAGACTGGTACGGCTCGGCACAGGAATGTGAAGTAAGCAACTAGGGTGCGTATTCACCCATAAGAGCGCGCACAGTCGGCCAACGTTCCCACAAAAGTGGCACGTATGAATAAATTCTTTCTCGCCCGGTGTGCAGAGAACAAAGGCAATCGGCAAATAACATCTCAATACGACGGACGCTAGTAATTGTGTACGTCCGCCAGCTGGGCACAGTTTCCATCTCGCCCGTATATAAAAAATGTGAATATAAAACAGTTTTGTGGTTACGTAGCGGCGGCTCCGGCTGGTCCGACATAAAAGGCTCGGAGCCGAAAACTTATTAAACTTCCAAAATATGGACTAAAGGGGGTATAAAGTGATACCAATAAACTGTAAAAGCAGTGATAATTCAAGTACACAGAAATTTAATCCGCAGAACTTTTTTTGGACGTAAAACAGTGATCCCTAAAAGTGAGAACGTGACCGAAATATAAAATGAGAACATTCTTCAGATTCAAATGGTGAACCACCAAAACAGAAGAAGTACAACCTTTAACATCTAGATCGGCAGAAAAGGAAGTAACTATACGTAAAATTCATTTTAAACAATTATAAAAAAATTTTAACTAAAAGAGCTCTTAATAAAATAAATGGGGTGATAAACTGAATGACTGTGTGTGTGGGTAAATGCTGGGTTGCTTTGCGTAAATAGTTAATAGATAATTAGATCTTAATTATAAGAAGTAGGAGATAAATGGTTTTTGTATTTTCGAGGTGGTCGTAAATCTTGTCAGATGGGGTTGACCTCCCCACATTAATGTTGTTCATTTGAAGGTAGAAAATAAAGAATGAGGGAGCTATAACTATAAAGATAACTATAAATGAGAAATAAATGGAGTTGAATTAGAACAAAAAAATAAGCGTAGTCATTGAGTTACGCAACCCTAAGTCACGTTTATAATACACAGGTTCATGTGAAGAACTTTGGCCCGTAAAGGTAAGTTTATGATGTTTTATTAATAATAATGTAGTAAGGAGTTTGTAACATCCCAGTGGCGCCTCAAACAGTGACTGTTTATAAAATAATTTATAAACCACACCTACGAGTGAATATAAGCGTGATTTAGTGGTTGAGGCAGAGTGCGTAAAAAATTACGAAAAACGAGGTCATGTTAGAGTAGGTTATACATAAGTAATACCTATACTAGTGAATAATACTTAATGAATGTAAAATAAGGATTGTTAAAATAGATGATAATTTCATAATTTAAAAAATGGCAGGAAATAATGAAAATAATATAAGCGAAATAATTAATTTTAATGAATCAGCTGTCATGAGTGACCTAGGATTTCATTCAACTCCGAATGTGGGTCAAGAAAATAAAATCAAAGAATTAAGTATTACAGAGGAATTAAACGTCACAGATGATTCGGGGATTCAAATAACCCCAAAATTAACTAACAAAAATAATCAATCTGACAATAGTGATGTGATGAGATATTTGTGGCATGAATGCAATGTTGTGTGTTAAATTCGATGAACAGAATGTTAAATTCCACGAGTTAAAAAGCGAAATACATGAACAAAAATTAAATGTGAAGGGAATTTCAATGAATTAAAAAAGCAAAATAATGAATTAAAAAATGATATTAATGAAATTGATAAGCATTTTGAAAATACAAAGGAAATATTTGAAACTAACTGTAACAAATTAGAACAAAATATTGAGAAAATGGGAGAGTGGAGAACAGATATAGGTAAGTGCAAAATAAATGAAAATAACGGAGATATATGTGTTAATAGTAATGGTGTTAGTTTAAATGCAAAACAGGTGGCGATAGACAAGGTAAGTAATAATGATAATTATGATAATGAGTCAACAAGTAGTAGCAAAATAAAGAGTGATAACAGTGATATAATTAAAAACGTGGTGTTAGAAAGTGCAGTAGAATTTAATAACGAAGTGTTACCGAGTGCTGATGAGGTTGTGAGAGAGTGTGAAGAGAGGTTAGGTGGGCAAAGGGCAGATTTTCCCCAAGTATATGGTGAAACAGAGTTTTCACAAGTGTTTTATGAGGACAGAGTTTCCTCCGGTAGTTGTGTGGAAGACGAGGTGTCTTCAAATAGTCCCTTAATTTTTTGTAGTGTTCTTGGAAGAACCAAGGAGTATAGTAAGTTTGTTGTGCCCTTTGCGTGGTATGAAGTAGTTCAGGGGGGTTGTGACAGGTGTTATGATGATGGGAGATATTTTGAGAGAGAGTTGTGTGTTGATAGGGAGATAGAGATATTTACGTTAAGTAGGAGTTATAAAGAGTTGAAAGAGAGGTTAGAATTGGAGACAATAGACGATGAGAAATACTTACCGGTTGTAGTAGGGGTTGATGATTATTTTGGTAATACCACTGCAGATGACGAACACTTACCTTGTATTGTTATGGATATAGTAGAGGAATATGATAATATCAATTACCTTATGTTGACGAAAAATACTGACGGAGACTGGACCAAAGATACCAAAGTAAACGGGTTTTATGAGTCAATAGGGGAGAATGATCTGGTGCATTATTCTTGTGATAGAGGGGATAAATTAATATACAAGGGTTGTTATATAAATCATTATAATGTAAGGAGTGTAATTAAAGACGATAATTGTTATATAAAAGTAAGACTATTGTATGATGATGAGGGTTAAATAGAAAATCAGTGAATGGACATTTCATTATTTTAGTTCATGGTAATGACTTGGCTAAATTAGGTAATGAGGTGTGGTAAATGGAAAAATAATGACAAAAAATTGTAAATAAATTTATAGTGAAATTAATTGTTTGTGTTGTAAAATGTATTTTATGTAAACAATGTGTGTATGTAGTTGAAATTGATTTACTATTTCTTTTATGAATTTGCTAACTGCTATAATTTTTTATTGTTCGACTAAGCTTTTCGTCATTACTGACATCTTCAGGTCTTAAACAACCAACAATGTTGTTGTTTAAGACCTGAAGATGTCAGTAATGACGAAAAGCTTAGTCGAACAATAAAAACATTATAGCAGTTAGCAAATTCATAAAAGAAATAGTAAGGATGGCTGCTAATTTAAACAATACGAAGAATGAAATTGATTTAATAATAATAATAATAATATTTATCAGACTAAATAAATAATGAGAGTTTGTAATAAATGAATTGTAATTGTTTTGGAAGAAGGTAATGAAAATAACTTGGTGTTTAAATAACTGACTGAACTGAAAGAAATTGTAGATGAATTAATTGACTTAAATGTGGTAGAAATAAATTTTGCTAATGAATTTAAATGATGTTTCTGAGATTTGTTACAGTTATAATTTATAAGTTTGTTATAATGTTACAGAAGGAATCATATGATTGTTATAATGTTTCAGAAGGTACATATGGTTGTATGTGATATTTGTGATGATGAATGTTTATATTTGGAATTAATGACAGTAATCATGTGTTTATTAGATGGAGTGATTGACCATGTGTAAGTATGAATTTTGATAATGACTTGAAGTAAAGTAAAATGTTTAATGTTTGAATAATAAATTTTAAATGAGTTTTAAAGGTTTAAATTAAATGATGAAATTAATTTGAGGTAGTTATGAGTTTTCTAGTATAGCTTTCAAGGGTTAACTTAATGTAAAATGTTGTAAAAGTTGGAGTTTGGGTGATAATAATTGTTTAAATAAGCCATTAAGACAGTCAGAGTAATTTTAAATAGGTGTTAGAGAAAATAAGAATTTTGGAAATACAAGTAATACAGAAAAGGGGTAATAGTAGGGACACAGTAGCAATAGTGCATGTATGTAGAGTAGTGAGAGTGATGTGATTGGGGAATAAATAGATGATGGTGAAATTTTGTAAAGAGGGTGGTGTGGTAAGGAGCCCTCAATGCAAGGCGTTGTGGCGGGAGGTGAACCGTAAATGAGCATTGGCGGAGTTACCTGGGAGAGGCCAGGAACTAATAAGGGAATGAGTATAAGGGAGGGAACACACATCCTAAGTACAAAGAGGGTATCAGGTTATTTTGTAATAAGAGGAGAATGATTTAAGTGAAGTTAGAGAATTAATGGAGGTAAATATTTTTTGAGAGATTGGTGTCACCCTATGTAAATCTGTTAGTGAGTGTTAGAAGGGAAGAAGGGGGGTAAGGATATATTTAAATGCCCATTCGATACATTAGATCATTGTGGATAACTGAGAATCACCCAAACCAACTGATGATGAAAATGATTAATAGAAGTTCATAACTGAAATGTAATAATAAAATGTAACAAGATAAAGAGTTAATAGAATTTGAAACTAAACCTAAAATTGAAATGTTTGTAATTTTTATTCAGATGCAAATTAAATGTTTATTTTAATGGAAGGAGAGAGAGTAAATTCTTTTTATTAAGTTGTAAATTAAATCATAATTAAAGATTCATACGTTAGTTGGTGATAGCCTATGTAAGTAGGAATAGATTAGTTTAGGTGAATAAGTAAATATTTTGTTGTACTCACTATTTTAGGTTAATGAAAGTCAAAGTAGGGAAAGTTAAGAAAGAAAATGTATGGTGATAGAACACCGAATCAAGACTAGGAACTTCATGTAATGAAAATTGTAAATTTTAAATGTAACTATATCAAACATATAAATATCTTTTACTTGTGATTCCCCACTTTCAGGCGGTCACGGCCTCACCAAACCCTGACCGTGGAATTGGCTCAGCTTTGACTGGCTATGGTCAGGGCACACTGCTTCTCGTTCTGCCTAAGTCTGGCCATAGCTTGTTATCATTGTAAGAGGTGAATTTAGAAATTAACTGGGGGGTAAATCAGGGGAATCACCAGAACTATGGAACAGCGGCTATCCATCGAATGGGATGGTAGACCGTTTAAGGGCATATACCTAAGTTTAGTAGGATTACTGGTGTCCCCGGACATCAGTAATACCGAATGTTTTGTAAGGCCGAAGCAAGGACAGGAGATGCCAAAATTCCTCCTTAACTTCAGTTCTTGTGGAGGCAACTGGGCGCTACAGTCCAGGGGGGGTCATCGTGTGTGTGGAAGGAGGTTACTAAGGGTAGTAACGAATTAAAACCTTAAACTGACGTATGTGGATGAGCTGATGAGCTAATTAAATGATTTTATTTTGCGTCAAGAGATATGCCAAAGGCAGCTGATCAACGTTTTACAGTAGATAACTTGTTCAAAAGTAATTGATTTAAATATGTTATGCTCTATATGATAATTTTATAGATGACTTTACTGGTTTTGGAAAAGATTAATTCTAGGAGAGAAGGTGTTTATTATGTTTTATTATGTTATTATTTTACTATGTTAGAGTGTAGGAATTATAAACATGTATTATGTATTTTACATTGTATTATTTGTATGTAGTGTGCCTATAGAAAGGTCATTCACCTGTTGGTAAGACATCAGCTGATGACTGGTGTGAACTGTATAATGGTCAATGTAATCAAGTCATATGTTCTTTTAATAATCAATGTAATTTCATTTTATAATTTTTCTTTCTATAAATTGTCAGAATATATGTTTAATAAAACATTATTACATTTTATTACATTATTATTTAATAAAAAAAAAAAAATTTTTTTTGATTTGGGTTGAGGTACAATTTGTTATGTTTTAAATGTGCAGGATATATTGCTGATTGTGTGTATTGATAATGTATTAATTGATTCGTAGTGTCCATGTTATATGTTTTGTAAACAGATGTAGTGATAAGGGCATTTATAATAGAAAGAAGTTGTTTATTTTGTTTTGTTTATTATGATTGTTAGTATCTACATAAGAGGAGATATAAAATAAATTCATTTAAAGGATTTTGGAGTTTTAAGAATTATGATTAAATTAATTAATTGAAAGAGATAATATTATCTTAAAAGGGAATCTTTGATAAGGGACTTGCATTTATTGCATTATTTGAACAAAATTTACATAATTTGAGTTGATTTGAAACCCTAA
Source organism: Magicicada septendecula (assembly GCA_034769895.1). Classification (NCBI taxonomy): domain Eukaryota; kingdom Metazoa; phylum Arthropoda; class Insecta; order Hemiptera; family Cicadidae; genus Magicicada; species Magicicada septendecula. The sequence continues at coordinate 59,659,372 of CM068371.1, read as the reverse complement.
CGTCAAGCCAATTAAATTGAGAAATGAGAATGAATTTTGTGTAGAAGCCAATATAAAAGGTTTGTGAATTTTACATTAACACTTAAAAAATGTGGAGGTCGTGTGTAATTTAGTAATGAATATATGTACGCACCCAGTACTTACTAAAGGCAACCCAGTATGTATGTAAGGGGAGATATATCGGTTGAGGATCTGGTATGGTATAAGGCTAGTTACTGATTTTTTGGTGAAATGATACAAGGTTAGGTGGTACTCTGGTGAGTATCTGTCCGACTTTGTGGTGTTGGGATCTCGCCCAGAGAAGTCCAGTAATCTCGTGCAGATGCAGCCATAGTCGCCGAGCTAGGGGGGTAGTTTACCCATGATGTGTTAAGAAATTAAAGGGGAGTTGTTCGTGCCATATCCTCACTGGTCCTCTTAGGGTTAGCAATGAGAGTTTTTCTGTTTCGGCAGAAAACCTCTCATTGGGGGGGGGGTATTGTAACGGTACAAACCTATGGGGATTTGTAATTTTAATATTTCAATTTTTATTCAACCAAATAAATGTGTGAATGGACTATAGCATTGAGACTGGTACGGCTCGGCACAGGAATGTAAAGTTAGCGACTAGGGTGTGTATTCACCCACAAGAGCGCGCACAGTCGGCCAACGTTCCCACAAAAGTGGCACGTATGAATAAATTCTTTCTCGCCCGGTGTGCAGAGAACAAAGGCAATCGGCAAATAACATCTCAATACGACGGACGCTAGTAATTGTGTACGTCCGCCGGCTGGGCACAGTTTCCATCTCGCCCGTATATAAAAAATGTGAATATAAAACAGTTTTGTGGTTACGTAGCGGCGGCTCCGGCCGGTCCGACATAAAAGGCTCGGAGCCGAAAACTTATTAAACTTCCAAAATATGGACTAAAGGGGGTATAAAGTGATACCAATAAAATGTAAAAGCAGTGATAATTCAAGTACGCAGAAATTTAATCCGCAGAACTTTTTTTGGACGTAAAACAGTGAACCCTAAAAGTGAGAACGTGACCGAAATATAAAATGAGAACATTCTTCAGATTCAAACGGTGAACCACCAAAACAGAAGAAGTACAACCTTTAACATCTAGATCAGCAGAAAAGGAAGTAACTATACGTAAAATTCACTTTAAACAATTAAAAAAAAATTTTTACTAAAAGAGCTCTTAATAAAATAAATGGGGTGATAAACTGAATGAATGTGTGTGTGGGTAAATGCTGGGTTGCTTTACGTAAATAGTTAATAGATAATTAGATCTTAATTATAAGAAGTAGGAGATAAATGGTTTTTGTATTTTCGAGGTGGTAGTAAATCTTGTCAGATGGGGTTGACCTCCCCACATTAATGTTGTTCATTTGAAGGTAGAAAATAAAGAATGAGGGAGCTATAACTATAAATGAGAAATAAATGGAGTTGAATTAGAACAAAAAAAATGAGCGTAGTCATTGAGTTACGCAACCCTAAGTCACGTTTATAATACACAGGTTCGTGTGAAGAACTTCGGCCCGTAAAGGTAAGTTTATGATGTTTTATTAATAATAATGTGGTAAGGAGTTTGTAACATCTCATTATCATATATAATTGCTAAGGTATCTTATCCTTCAAAATTAAATACTTGTACTTCACTTGATATTAGCTAAGATATTTTCAAAAAATCACCCCCACCCCTTCAACTATCCTCTCCATTTATAGATATCTCATTTACCATTTTACAGTGGATTAATATGACTTTATTTTTGGAGCACTTATTTATCAAAATTAAGTACTTTAGTCTTGTTAAAACACAAAACAATGCAGGTAAACTACCCCTCCTCCTTAACCGATCAACCCCATTTTTCATATTTACACTTTTATTGAGTAATAATTTCAGTATACACCCATGCTTCACTATCAGAAAAAAAAAACAGAATTTAAAATCAGAAAATAGAAATAGGTTATTTGTGAAGCTTAGATACCAGTATTTTGAAACTAAGAGAAACTATTTAAGCTCGATAATCTGAAAAAGATCAAACTTGAACAATCAACTATTAAAGCTTGAAAATTAATGAGTTGTTAAAAATGACGCTGTATTGCTTAGTTAGAGAGGGTAAGCTAAGTTTCTGTTAGAGATTAAGACAGTCCTTTATTGTAAGCCTAACAATAATAAAATAGATGGGCTTAAGCCCTTTGATCCCACCACTACCCCAGGTTTTTAGGTCTACGTAGCCAGGCTAATAACTTGCTTAGCATATATTTTCAGTTGCTCCCTCAGATTAAGTGCTCAGGACCTCCCTGTAAACAACATTCCTGGTTTTGCTCTCTGGCTGGAGCATGACCAGGCTGTCATGTGAACTGAATCTCGAGAAAGACATATACAACTGGCCATGGGAGAAACAGTCACTCCTCAGATCCACACCAGCGACTATCAAACTCTGCCCCTGTGCCTTATTGATGGTCATGGTGTAGCACACCTTAACGGGAAACTGCAGACGTTTGAACTGAAAGTGGTAATCTGATGGGATCAGAGGAATTTGGGGGATGATGACGGTTTCTCCCTTACCGACGCCTGTGAAAATCATGGCTTTGATGACATGTTTGTGCAGAAGCCTAGTGCCGTTGCACAGTTTCGGAGGGTTTAGATTGCACAACAGCATGATTCGAGCACCAACCTTGAGGTAGCATACCATTTTAGTAACTCCCCAAAAGCCTAAAGGAAAGTAAAAAAATAAAAATTAGACTCCCAGGAACCGTACAGTTGAAAAAAAGCTGCATTAGCGGTGTCGCGGTTTTTCGCGGTTAGGCGTTAAAGTTTTCAAAATCCTTTCTTAGCGAGCACCTAGAAACGAAGAGGAACATACGGGCCGAATTTCAAGTTTGTAGGCTTTATAGTTATGGAGATTTCGTGATGAGTGAGTGAGTGGTATTTGGCTTTTATATATATAGATAGGCCTACATATAGGTGCTGTGTTTCACCAGCATTGAACCATTTGTAGTACAATCGAAACAGGATTTATTTTGTTTGCTTGATAGTTTTTTGTATGCAACTGGCCAAACAGTGTCTCCGTACCCTGTTCTTCGGAATATACGTGCTGAACTTATAACTCAAAATAAACGCTCAACGCCACATAGCAAGGAATAGAGGGACATGGTGAACTGTTTCGCGATTATTTTCGCGCCTCCTTGTGGTTATAGGTTAGATGAAAAAAATACTGTTTTAGTAACTCCCCAAAAGCCTAAAGGAAAGTAAAAAAAAAGAAACATTAGACTTCCAGGAAGCGTACCGTTGAAAAAAAGCTGCATTATCGGTGTCACGGTTTTTAGCGGTTAGGCGTTAAAGTTTTCAAAACCCTTTCTTAGCGAGCACCTAGAAGCGAACAGGAACATATGTGTCGAATTTAAGTTTGCAGACTTTATAGTTATGGAGATTTCGTGATGAGTGAGTGGTATTTGGCTTATATATATATATATATTGTAATGCAATGACTCTAATCAGGTGTGACCTCCGTCTTATTCAAGCCCCACGTTAGTACGTCATTTTGTAACGTAACTGCTTTAGGGTGTGTGTGTGACGTCCGTCTTTTTTACAGTCTCAGATCGGTCAGAACACCTCTTAGCAATCGCCACTTATGAATTATAAAGACTGAGGTTTAAATAAAGTTGGTGGTAATGTTACCCAAACAAAGCAGAAATCGAGTGTGTGTGATTTGGGTTAAGTAGGGGAGTTGTTTAGCCTTCTTTTGAAGAGAGAGCAAGTACCGTTTGTTTACTCTCGGATTAGACGATTTCTAAATTTTTTCAAATATTTGCCGTGAACCGAATCAGCTGATTTTGACATTAGTCTCCAAATATAGGTTAACCAGACGACACTGTGGCAGAATACGACCTGGTGGATCGTCCTCTTCTTATTTATTCTGAAATCTACTACAACTACCCACTACAATAAAGGAAACACATTTTATTATTCAATATCATTTCTCAATAATATTTATTGATAATATTATCGGTTTTTCTCTTCCGCCAAAATACAAATATTACAATCGATATTTTCATTAACTAGTACATGATATCGACTTCATTGAGTAAACATGGAATTGTCAAAAAAATCTGGTTTTGACCGATTTTACAATTTTATCTTTTATTTAAACATCAATCAACATATAATTCTTTTATTTATTTCCCCAGGGTTAAGGGTAAGTTCTTTTTGTTATGAGATGGTCAGAAATGGATAATTATACTACGCTTTACAAATATAGAAAAACTTCGAAAATTTGTTTATTCTCTGAGTACGTAGTTCTGGATTTGTCCGTAAGAGAGCAGATTGTTTTATGTTTATTAAAACATGTGATTACACTTGGAAAGTTTTGTACTGAACGACAATTTGATTTGAGTTTTCTTTGTTAAATATTAAAAGAACTGTTTATATTACCTCTCTTCTCGAAGTTCTTACTTGTGTGAAGCTGTTTCTCAGGTGGTGTTCTTAGTTGTTTGTAATTTCATAACCGTCTGTCAAATACTATCTCGTCAAAACTCAAAACGTGGCTAGGCTAGGCCTGATCGTCCAAAATGGTTTTTCTCTTTTTTTATGGAGTATAGCAAGTTGACTTTGATAATTAAGGTAGTGGTACATAATGTGTATACTGTTATTCAAATTTTGTAACAATTTTGTGCTGTTCAAAAGATTTCTAAAGGATTTTTTAATACAATTTTTATCTCATCATTTTTTCAACCGGATAGTTTTCAATATATTTTTCGATTAAACAATACTTGTTATTTCGTTACTCTTAGTAACACATAATTTTTATATCATTTTTTATTGGTGCCGCTATTTACTTTTTAGTATATAGGCGGTTTGTAATTATTATAAATTTATTTTTGATTTACAGAAAAATAATTCTTTTTAATTTTGGTTTCTTTCCCAATTTGATTTACATCATAGTTTTCTGTTTATTTTCTTATAACTTTAGATATAAGTCTTTAATATTATTATTAACTTTAAATGAATTTATATATTATTTATTAATCTCTTATAGTATTCTTACACTGAACTATTTTCTTCTGCCATTTTCCTCATACAGTATTATTTTAATTTTTATTATCATCTGATATTTAAATCTTTTATTTTTTAAAAACAACCCTGGGTTATCTTATATAATAACACAATTATTTTATAAAATATAAAATTAACATAGGTACTAAATTTTGTTGCCTACACAATATAAATCCTACAATAACTAAACAAAATACATAATTAATTGGTAGCATCATAGTCTACTATTATAGTCTATAATTCTCACATCTACAGCACAATTCTGTAAGAAGTTCCCTTCACCTTCACTTATTACCTCATTGGGTACACTATAACTCACTTGTCACTGTATATCACTTAAATATTGTTTATAATGTTTAGTGATACCACTTAATTTTTAGCTAGTTATAGTTTACCCATTTCTGACCTTTATGGTAGTACAAGAGTTATCAGTTATTGGGACTGGGTTATGTACCGTTACATAAAGCCCCCCCCCACTAGAACAAATTTATTTTGGTTTTACTCGTTTACTAAAATAAATTGTTGATTGTTTCAATTCTCCTAACATTCATGGTTTTTTTCTTCGTAATAGTGTTTCATTTCCGATTGGTTGTACACTCCTTTTATTCTGTTATTGTTAATTGTTTTAATTTCATAGGTATTATTCCCCTTCACCTGGGTTATGAGGTAAGGTCCAGTATAAAGTAACAGTAGCTTCCGAGCAATACCCTCTATAGAACTGGGTAGTTGTCTATTTTTGATTAATACCTTATCTCCCATCTGGTATGTATCCAATCTTTTCTTTTTTTCTTGATCCCTTTTTTGTTGAAGTTCCACTTTATGCAACACTCTGTTGTGCATTTCCACTTTGTAGAACTTTACTCTCTTTTCTGGAGACGTGCGATCGTTAATGAGCATTTTATTCAACTCCCGAGCATCAAGACATAGTCTTACTTGACCATCTTTCTTCGGTATAGCTACCAACGGGCTGGTATACGGAGAACTACTTCTTTCAATTATGTCTTCCAATTCATTCTTTGAATTTCTTTCCTTGCTGCCTCTTTCAAAGCTCAAGCAATGGGGTATGACAGTTTATTAAAATTTACATTTTCCTTGAACTTTAGTTCACACAAGAAGTTTTTTGCTTTTCCTGGTGACTCTGAGAATACTGATTTATAGTTATCATAAATTTTTATAAGCTGTTGTTTTTGTTCTACATTAATTATTTCCGGTGCCTGCCTATTCTGAAACTCAATTATCTCTTCTATCTTCTCTTGCCAAATCTTTGATTCTGTTACTTCTGTGTTTTTACCTAGGGTTAATCTATTATCCTCCCTAACAAAAAATGAGCTCGGACACTGAGGGGCACTTTGGCTACCAATTATCTCAGCCGTTAACTCACCATTTTCTGTGCTCAAGGTTACTATACCCCTGGCCAGATTTATAATTGCAGTGTGTCGCCGTAGCATATCACACCCTATTAACACCCTAAACGGTAGCCCTTTTGCTACTAAAAATCCCATAGGTATTCCTATTCCACTAGTGGTAACATTCAAAGACACTTGTTTCCTGATTGTTTTATTTTGTTTCCCGGTGGCACCAACAATTGTTAAATTATTAATTGGTAAAGTAGGTATTCTCTTAGTAGTTAGCTCATTAATACGGTCTAGTTCTAATTGATCAATAATTGAAATATTTGCTCCTGTATCAATCATGGCCTCTGCTGACACTCCATTTAATTTTATTTGTATATAGACTATGTCATTGTTTGGCGATGACTCTTTAATTGCTCTTTCTTCCATTAACTCTGACTGTATATTTTTTTAAAAATTATTTCTGATAATGGTTATTGGTTTGTTTAATTTATTATTATAATTGGGTTTGTGGTAAATTCTGTGCCCTGTTGTTTCTAGCAGTGACGGGCAGTCACATCTTCTCACTGCTGGTACCCGTTTCCCCTATTTCCATCATTATTATTGTTTGATTCAACATTTTCATTATGTTGAATATTGCTTATTGGTCTCCTTTCTTCATCACTATCTCTGAATCTAGGTTGCTCTTCACTCCTACTCCTTTGTGGACCTTCTTCTCGGTGATAAGAATCATGTCTGTAATTTCGACTGTTATAATTTGGCCATCTTCCTCGATACCTGTTATTAAAATAATTGTTATTAGCATGCACATAATTTACTCTAGGTCGATTATCTCTTGGTGGTTCATTCTTCCGCTCCTCGGTATTCCCTGACCTCCATCTACTCCTCCTATAATAAGATTCTTGCTCATAATTTTCTAGTAGCGTTTCCATGCCTCCAATAGTTTTTATTTGTCCACTTAATCGGGCACTGATGATCTTCTCTTCGAAATGATACGCAATTTTGGTCACCAGACACTCTTCAGGGATCTTTGGGTCTAAATACTTTGCTATACACACCTTCCCCAAAAAGTACGCAGTAGGTGTTTGTCCCATTGTACGGTCATACCTACCATGACAGATATCGTCCCTAATAATGTTTTGTACTGACTCCGACCAGCACTTAAGTTTGAACCTTGTTTAGAAACCCCCATAATCACACACCTCGTTCCTGATTACCGTCCACCAATTATCATTGATGTTTTTGAAAGATTCGTCTAACATACCTTTGATCATATTCCATCGATTCTCCTTTGATCTGTTCAAAATTTCGTCTACTCTCCCTAAAAATTCGAGTGGGTTTCTGCGATAATCCCGAAAGTTTACACTTTCCTTACTATCTTGATAAACATGATGACTGCTACATGCAGATCTAGAACTTATTCTATCTACATCACATTGAAAATTGGTTTGTATTTGTTGCAAATTATCTAATTTCTCTGCTTGGCTATCACACTGATTTTTTACATTCTCTACTCTTTTATGAACCTCCGAAAATTTACAGTTTAGACTGCCTTTGATACTATCTAACTGGTCATTGTTTTCTTGGCGTATGGCCATTACACGAACTTGATTATTTTGTTCCTCCTTTTCCATTCGTGCCTCAACTCCTGTTTTAATTTGTTCCATCTTCTCTTTAGTTTCATCTAATCTTTGATTAGTTTCTATTAATTTCTTCTCTGCCTCTTCCTTATACTCATCTACTCTTTGGTTAAGCGTATTACTGACCAGTTCAATTTTACTCTCAAGATTTTCTCTTAACTCCTTATTGAAATTCTCCATTTTACCCTCAAATTGTTTTAAATTTTCTTCGTTTATTTTCTCAATTTGTTTTAAACTATCCCTCAAAGTTTCATTTTGCTTCCTTGAGTTCTCTTCCTGTTTCTTAAAATTCTCATCTATTTTGTCAAATTTTTCGCTCAAGGTTTCATTTTGTTTCCTTGAGTTCTCATCTATTTTATCAAATTTTTCGCTCAAGGTTTCATTTTGTTTCCTTGAGTTCTCATCTATTTTATCAAACTTCTCGGCTATAAATCCCATCATGTCTTGCCAATTTGGTTCTCTCCTGGCTTCCGCTTTGTCTGGTTGGTCCCCTTGGGCATCCTCTTCCACTATTTCCTTTTCCGTGCTCATAATTGCTTCAGTTTCTTCTTTATCACCCACCGGTTGTTCCATTTCACTGTCCGTAAATATTTCTATCTCTCGTGCCTGTCCACCTTCTTCCTTCTCCTTTTCTTCTGCCCTCTTCTTCGATCTGCCTCTGGTATTATGCATTTCTTGTTTTCTCATAACTGCCGACGATAATTAGGTTTTTTCATATATTAATTTATTAAATATATCAAATTTCTTTTCTAATTACAGCCCTTTTACGTTGAGCGCCATTTTTGTAACACAACGACTCTAATCAGGTGTGACCTCCGTCTTATTCAAGCCCCACGTTAGTACGTCATTTTGTAACGTAACTGCTTTAGGGTGTGTGTGTGACGTCCGTCTTTTTTACAGTCTCAGATCGGTCAGAACACCTCTTAGTAATCGCCACTTATGAATTATAAAGACTGAGGTTTAAATAAAGTTGGTGGTAATGTTACCCAAACAAAGCAGAATCGAGTGTGTGTGATTTGGGTTAAGTAGGGGAGTTGTTTAGCCTTCTTTTGAAGAGAGAGCAAGTACCGTTTGTTTACTCTCGGATTAGACGATTTCTAAATTTTTTCAAATATTTGCCGTGAACCGAATCAGCTGATTTTGACATTAGTCTCCAAATATAGGTTAACCAGACGACACTGTGGCAGAATACGACCTGGTGGATCGTCCTCTTCTTATTAATTCTGAAATCTACTACAACTACCCACTACAATAAAGGAAGCACATTTTATTATTCAATATCATTTCTCAATAATATTTATTGATAATATTATCGGTTTTTCTCTTCCGCCAAAATACAAATATTACAATCGATATTTTCATTAACTAGTACATGATATCGACTTCATTGAGTAAACATGGAATTGTCAAAAAAATCTGGTTTTGACCGATTTTACAATTTTATCTTTTATTTAAACATCAATCAACATATAATTCTTTTATTTATTTCCCCAGGGTTAAGGGTAAGTTCTTTTTGTTATGAGATGGTCAGAAATGGATAATTATACTACGCTTTACAAATATAGAAAAACTTCGAAAATTTGTTTATTCTCTGAGTACGTAGTTCCGGATTTGTCCGTAAGAGAGCAGATTGTTTTATGTTTATTAAAACATGTGATTACACTTGGAAAGTTTTGTACTGAACGACAATTTGATTTGAGTTTTCTTTGTTAAATATTAAAAGAACTGTTTATATTACCTCTCTTCTCGAAGTTCTTACTTGTGTGAAGCTCTTTCTCCAGTGGTGTTCTTAGTTGTTTGTAATTTCATAACCGTCTGTCAAATACTATCTCGTCAAAACTCAAAACGTGGCTAGGCTAGGCCTGATCGTCCAAAATGGTTTTTCACTTTTTTATGGAGTATAGCAAGTTAACTTTGATAATTAAGGTAGTGGTACATAATGTGTATACTGTTATTCAAATTTTGTAACAATTTTGTGCTGTTCAAAAGATTTCTAAAGGATTTTTTAATACAATTTTTATCTCATCATTTTTTCAACCGGACAGTTTTCAATATATTTTCGATTAAACAATACTTGTTATTTCGTTACTCTTAGTAACACATAATTTTTATATCATTTTTTATTGGTGCTGCTATTTACTTTTTAGTATATAGGCGGTTTGTAATTATTATAAATTTATTTTTGATTTACAGAAAAATAATTCTTTTTAATTTTGGTTTCTTTCCCAATTTGATTTACATCATAGTTTTCTGTTTATTTTCTTATAACTTTAGATATAAGTCTTTAATATTATTATTAACTTTAAATGAATTTATATATTATTTATTAATCTCTTATAGTATTCTTACACTGAACTATTTTCTTCTGCCATTTTCCTCATACAGTATTATTTTAATTTTTATTATCATCTGATATTTAAATCTTTTATTTTTTAAAAACAACCCTGGGTTATCTTATATAATAACACAATTATTTTATAAAATATAAAATTAACATAGGTACTAAATTTTGTTGCCTACACAATATAAATCCTACAATAACTAAACAAAATACATAATTAATTGGCAGCATCATAGTCTACTATTATAGTCTATAATTCTCACATCTACAGCACAATTCTGTAAGAAGTTCCCTTCACCTTCACTTATTACCTCATTGGGTACACTATAACTCACTTGTCACTGTATATCACTTAAATATTGTTTATAATGTTTAGTGATACCACTTAATTTTTTAGCTAGTTATAGTTTACCCATTTCTGACCTTTATGGTAGTACAAGAGTTATCAGTTATTGGGACTGGGTTATGTACCGTTACAATATATATATATATATATATATATTATCACGATTCATAATAGCGTCCTATCAGAGCGTTATATGAAAGCTATAGACGGTACGAGTGTAACGCAGTAAGGAAGAGAGAGAGCGTATAATCGCAGCCATCTCACTCTAACCACGTCACCGCGACATTAGAATCCAGTTCAAACAGGTAATTTTACTCAAAGCGAATTATCAGTTCAACCTGCAATAACTTCAAAAGTTGTAAATATACGACAATTCTGAAAACAGCATTGTATTCAGCAAGAAAAGCTTTATAAGTAGCCGCAAGCTCAGTTAATATAATTAACAAATAAAGAAGTTATATGGATGACGCACGCCAACAGGAATAACGAGAGAATTATGCTACGTAGGAATAAGGTGTTTTCACACACACACAGATAAAGACCTAAGCAACAATATTCTGTGGTCAGATCTTCGGAAACACATTTGCAAATACCTGTAATCAATCGATATGCAAATACAGGAAGTACGATTTTGACAAGAATTTCTCTGCCGTTTGGAACCTGTCACCGCATGTATGACCGACTTGTTCGAGATTGTCGAAACTGGAAAAACGAATGATTTATTTGTACAACCAATCAGCAGCCCGTATTTAAAACAGACGCCAGCTAAAAGCGAGGGGTAACATCACTCTTCGTTCGGTACTGAAACACACTAGACGTGTATAATTCGCATACAGAAATTTTTTAAATTACACACAGTGCAAATTCAGTTCTAAATCGAGAAGTAGTCCACAGTGTAGATGAATTAACAACATTCAATAACACTAGCTGCGTAAAACAACCGTTAATTAATTAATTAGTTAATTAATTAATCCATCAGCCGTGAAGGACCTGTGCTACAGAAGGCTACAGCATCTGTAATTGCCAGGGCATCTTCCACAACATTGATCAACCCATTCTTCTGTGCAACACCATCGAAAGGAGGACCTCTACAGATTCCTATCTTCGGTCAAAGCATCAAAACAGTAAGAAATAGATTCATTGATCAATGATATAAGCGCTAAACAAATAAATAAAACAATAAACAATTTTAAAAAGACACTAAGAAAAGCACACATTGTATTTTAACTATAAGATTAGCTTTAATTTAGGATAGGAGTGTTGAATGGAAAGTGGTGTGTAGTATTGGGCGTGCAAATTATTGTAGACCTGTTCTTTAGCATTGGTTTGGGAGATAGAAATCTCTTAATCAAACCAGATAAGAGCTAGAGGTCTTTGAGCATCTTAATCATTACTTTCCACACTCACTCAATAATTATAAGGATAGGGTAGAATTAAGCCACTACCATTAACAATTTAAAGTTTAAAAATCATTGATTAAACATTAAATATAATAATCAAGAAAATCTTAAAGAGTTATTTGTAACGATTCCCCTTGAAAACCGCAATCACTGAACGAATCTTCAGAAAGAGTGTCTCCATGCGCTGAGCTAAGCTGAAACCGTGTCATTTGTATCTGGGATTTGTTCTGGCGCCCAGGTAAAGTAAAATCATGGGTAAGTAACTTTTTATCTAACATCACAAATATTAGATAATTGTGTTAGACGAAAGGGAGCGTTGTATGTATTTGGCACCGCAACTAATGGGCCCGATTAAACACAAAATTATATAAATTAAGTTATATAATTTGGCGATGCTTTTACCCAAGTGATAGTTAAATTGTAGTATTAATAAATTTAAAAAGAAAGTGGAATTCAAGGTTACAAATAACTATTAAATAATTGTTAAATTTATTTGTTAATAATAAGTAATAAAAATGGCTAAATCATCATCAGTAGTTATGGCAGCAATTGAGCAAATGTTTAAGCAGTTGACCACTAAAACTGAAAGTAAAATTGATGATACTAATAATAAAATCGAAATTACAAATAGTAAAATTGAAAATACAAATAGTGAATTATCAAAGAAAATTGAAGAAAATAAAAGTTTAGAAGAAAGTAATCAAAAATTAGTAACAGATGTTAATAATAAAATTGAGCAAACTAATAAATATTTGTCCAGTGAAATGAAACAAATAACTGAAAATTTGTCTAGCCAAATAGAACAAAGTAGTAAAGAGGCTACATTTAAAATAGATGAAGAAATATCTAATCTAGCTAGTAAATTAGATAGTACTAATAATAAAATAGACGAGATTAATAGTAGGTTTGATAAGCATACCGAAGAGGTTAAAACTACGCTAGATGAGTTTAGAAAACAAGTAAACACTAATTTTCTAATTTGATTGTAATGCTAAGTATCTTCTTCATTTGTTTTTTCTCTGATCTCAATATTTTCTAAATAGTTGTTGTGTGATGATCATTATAATTGTATTTCTGACTAAATATATATTCCTTATCCCAACTACTCTTCTCTTTATCATATTTCATTATTTTGGCTGTTTATTTTTCGATGAATTATGTTCATAAGTACTCTTTCTTTCTTGTCTTCTTTAACATTACATTGGTTACATCCATCGTTTACTGAATTTGTTTTCATCATTTGGCAATGTAGTATGTATTTTAGGTCATATGATTTTGGTAGATTTGAGGTAATAACTTTTATCTTGGGGTTTCATTATTCACTATTCACACTATTTCTTTATAAACATTTAATAATAATTCTCGCTTTCTTCTGTAATCTTGGGGTTTCATTGTTCATTATTCACACTATTTCTTTATAAACATTTAATAATAATTCTCGCTTTCTTCTGTAATCTTGGGGTTTCATTGTTCATTATTCACACTATTTCTTTATAAACATTTAATAATAATTCTCGCTTGCTTTCTTCTGTAATCTTGTGGTTTCATTATTCATTATTCACACTATTTCTTTATAAACATTTAATAATAATTCTCGTTTTCTTCTGTAATCTTGGGATTTGTTATTCATTATTCACACTATTTCTTTATAAACATTTAATAATAACTCTCGCTTTCTTCTGTAATCTTGGGATTTCATTATTCACTATTCACACTATTTCTTTATAAACATTTAATAATAATTCTCGCTTTCTTCTGTAATCTTGTGGTTTCATTATTCATTATTCATTTTTTTTTTTTTTTCAAATCGATAATAAGTTGTTCTTATTGTATTTTAGAATTTAGTGGTAGTATTCAACTCAAATTCTTTTTAAATTCCAAGTATTTTCTCTTCAAGACTGGTAATAAGTTGTTCTTATTATATTTTAGAATTTATTCATTATATTTCTTTATGGACTTAGTAAAAAATTTTTTTTTCTTACTAAATTCGTTTTATATATAACAGTTACTTCAAATAATTTTTGTAAGTTGGTCTTACTGTCTTTTAGAATTTTGCCGTTACATATATGATTTCGTTATTACTATTACTGTTTACATGTTTCTTATCCTCTTCCAATAAATCTTCCCTGATATTCTTTAAATAGTGGTTATTAATTATGGTTATTTTACGATTACTCTCAATTTTGTTTATAATTCGCTGTTCCCCAAGATTACGGTTCAGTGAAGGGTATTCATTAATTTTCACTGCCTCTATTAGTTTAAATGAGGGCTTACCCCCTCTTCTTTATTTTCATTTTGTTTACTGTGTTGATTTTGTACGGTTTCAGTGCGATCCTCCGTATTAGGTTCCGCTATCCTATAATTTCCTTCAGGTGGATAGTTGACTTCACGCCGGGACTGGTCATAATGGTTGTCATATCGGTGACTCCTTGGGTAATACCGTCGCTGATTACCTTGAGGCCTGGAGTAGATATAATTGACGTTATGCCTATAATTATTGGGTCGTCTGTCCCCATCTCCTCTATTATTGCGACTATCACGATAATTATAATTATTATTGCCACGATAATTATAGTTCCTGGAATTATTATTCGCGTGCTCATTTTGGTTTCTATTGGCATTAACGTTCTGCGCAGGTCGATTGTGATCATTATTATGAGAATTGGTTGGTGGCGCGTTATTATTATACTTCTGATATTTATTATTCAACATTCTATTTCTTTGGTATTGGTTCTCGTGCTCATAATTTTCCAAGAATTTGGACATGGCTGGAATCGTTTTGATTTGACTACACATACGTGCATTTTTTATCCCTTGCTCGTAATGGTAGGATAGTTGTATCACCAAACATTCTTCGGGGATTCTGGGCTCTAAGTTCCGCGCCATACATACCTTTCCTAGAAAGTATGAAGTAGGAGACTGGCCTATGTTTGTTTCATATTTACCGTTACTCAAATTATTCCTAATCATGTTCTGGGTCGATTCAGACCAATACTTCTCTTTAAACTGTTTTTTTAACTCAGTCATGTCCAGTATATCCGGGCGCACCGCTGTCCACCAATTATCATAAGTATCTTTAAACGTTTCATCAATCATACTGCGTATAATACTCCAGCGACCTTCTCTATTTCTTGTGATTACCTCTTCCAATCTCTTTAAAAATTCCATCGGATTGCGCTTGTAATTACGAAAATTAATCGATTCCCGGTTCTCGTGGTTATTTGTATGACTATGTTGGCATGTCCTATCCCGCCATGAATCTACTTCTTCTTGTAATTGTAATTCACGTCTACTAATTTCTTCTATTTTATTTTTATTGGTATTGATTTGACCTTCCATACTATTTAAATTGCCATAGACTCTTTCGAGTCGTTCGCCCATGTCTGTCTGTATTTGCGTAATACCTTCCTTATTCTCTTCCCGTACCTGATGTACTTCGTTTTTAATTTGCTCATATTTTTCGACAGTTTCCTGTTGGATTTCGTCGACCAATGTTTTATTCTCAATTTTTGTGTCATTAATTTTATTCTGTAATTCTTCACGAACCTGTACTATTGTTTCGTTAGTTTTTTCTAACCCTTCATTTGTTTTGGCTATTTCTAATTTTCTTTCCTCATTATTTTGGTCCACCTTCTGGTTAATTGTCATGTGAATATTTTCAATTTTTTCATTAATTTGCTTTAAATTTTCTTCATGTATTTGTAAGATGTCTTCCTTCATTTGTTTTAAACCCTCATCATTCCTATCTAACCTTTCGTGAATTTGTTTTGAGGTTTCTTTAATTTCCTCATTTGTTTTATCTAATTTTTCCTCCAGTCTCTTTGAGTTTTCCTTATTTTCCTCATTTGTTTTCCTTGAATTTTCCTTAATTTCCTCATTTATTTTATCCAATTTTTCCTCCTGTTTCTTAAAATTCTCCTCGTTTGTTTTCCTAAATTGTTCTGTCATAAATTTCATCATCTCCTGCCAACTTGGTACTTCTCTGGCTCCAGCTTGATCTATTTGGTCCCCTTGGGCATCTTCTTCCATTACTCCCTTTTCCTTGTCCATAATAATTTCAGTTTCCGTTATTTCTTCTGTCTGTTGTTCCATTTCACTATCTGTTATTAGTTCTATTTCCTGTTCTTGTTCATCTTCTTCCTTCTCAGTATCTTCTGCCCTCCTCTTTGATCTAAATCTGGTATCATACATTTTTATTCTCCCACAGTTGCCTGCTCTGGTTAAGTAATATTATTATACTTATAATTACTTAACTTAAGCCCTACACAAGTTGAGCGCCAATTTGTAGGTAAACTCTCGGCTCTTACGTTGTTTCTTACGGTCGCGGGATTCTCGTTATTTCCGCCCCAACGTTGCCGGCGTCAATTTGTACAGGAATGGGTTTCCTCTCCTTAAAACCCCACTGTTGGGTTTGTCAATTTGTACATACACCTATGCCAATGTGTTTTGAATTATTTTAATTATGTAAATCTCGGAGATATTTGGAGTTGTGGGATGTATTGATGTAAGTAATTAATTATTAACTTAGCTCTCTAAAAACTATCAGTGTTTGTGTACCTGTAACTTAAATAATTAATGAGTTATTTTATAATTCCGTTCAACCCTATTATACCTTGAAGAGAATTCTGTTTAATTTTGTATTTTTACGCTCTCTCTTTGGTGTCAGATAATTCCGCTATAAGCGCTGTAGTATCGGCTCAACGAAACTTATAGGTTATTTCAATGTTTATGTTAACCAATTATTCTATACTTATTCAGTTACTTTTTTATTCCTAGCTCATTAAACCATACTCCAAATAACAAGATTTTGCCAATATATAAAGGTTCTTTATTTGTTTACTTCTTTAACATTGAATAATATATGTTCTAATTAACATATGCTTGGGCTATAGATTGTATGAATCGATTGTTGATTATTCTGATACTTTATTTAAATTTAGTTATATAGTGTGTTTTAATTTGTAATTAATTTAATTCAGGGTGTGAAGGTTCTTGTAACTGTGGGGAAGATTAAAAATATATAGATAAGAATGCAAGATTTACAAATTTGAAGTGTTGTGTAGTTAGTATGATTAATATAATAATAATTTACCAGACTAGAACGAAGCAAATCGTGTAGGCGGTTGATTGATAAATTTACTGTTCTGGACGATTATGCAGTACGGTTTTCTTTCTTCGGTTTAATAAAAAGTAATTCTTGTCCTGCCCACTTCGGAAATACAGCTCTCTCTTTGATTTACAGCCCGATTGATGCTTCTTCTGCAACGCCAGGATCCAAATACGTTCTTCTCTCGGTTGAAGCAATTAGTGTTGTTCCGTGTTTTTTGAAAGGTTATAAATTCTGGTGTAGTATATATTATTATTTGTGATACTTTTGACTCTTTCTGTTTGTTTTAATGTATCGTCAATTCCTCTCATATATGGGACAGTTCAAGTCCTTCCTTGTATAATCCAGTTATTTTTTCTCTATTCAGATTTCATTCTGTAGTATTATTTGGTTAAACTGTACTGGTGTTTAGAATTAATATTAGGCAATTACCTGTATTAACTTCCGTCTTGTGACTTCTTTAGTTTTTTCCTTAAAACAACGCGTTTCGAGAATAAATTCTCATCATCAGGTTTTTTAAAAATTATAAAAACATCAAATTCACCCAAAAGGGGTCGTCAACTATTTAAAATACACAAACACAAAAACACCACACATAATTAAACACCGACACAGTCACGGCACAGTCCGATGCGCATCGTCTCGCCGCCAACGACCAACTTTTGCACTTTGTCTTATACGACCGTTATCATTGCCCGCTGACCCATCGATATCGATGGCCGTGTTGTACAGCAGATTCGATCGGAACGAAACTTTGTCATTAAGTAGCTGGTCCGTTTGTAACTTAGAAGCCCTGTATATCTCATACTGGTGATTCATATATATTGTCATTAGGATTTTGTATTTTATTATAGTGTCTGATAAGTTAGACTATTCTGATTAAAAAAATATTTCTTGGATTTTTAATCTCATCACATTCAGTTCATCAAAGCAATTATTGTTAAAATCAACAACTTCCTCTTCTTTTTTCGTCCCTAGCAACACCTGACTTCTTCCTCCTACATGTTTGAATATAATGTTTATTTCATATATTTTTTGTCTATTCCTTATCAATTTGCTATCCTATTGGAATGTAACTTTACCAATAGTTGGTTTATTATTTTCTACACATATTCTGCTGGTTTTTTTATATAAGCCGGTTTTTTCTTTTTTATATTTAATCCACTTTCGATATTATGTTACTAATCGATATAATGGCATTATGGTATTATCATAATTTGTATAAATTTTATAATATATTATTATTATTAATTTAATGTTTTTTCTAGCTCTTCCAATCGTATTCATTAATTATTATTTATTGATATACCTAACCTTTATGTTATGAGTGGTTATATAGTGGTTTTGGCTGTTAGGCCTTTTATTGTAAACGGACCTATCTGTGTTTATACCTGGTACACATCTATAGCCTCTTTTACATAAATTCATACATACAATCAAATCTTAACTCTTAACATTTACATAAACAATTATTTTTTCCATATCTAATAACAATTTTATCTTGACCTATGGATCACATATAAGAAATTCAAATCTATTAACGTTAATTAGCTGCTTCACACTTCATTCTACAACAGTTATTGAATAATACAACTTGTTTCATTATCTTTCATTAACTCAATACATATTTGGTATAACATAACACAAACTTTATCATAATACTTGTTGTCATAAAATAATATCTCTTAACTCAAAATTCTTATTTGTTATTACTATAAAGTAAATTATTGTTTCATTTTTTGTTTGTTTTTTCTTTCATTGAACATTTATCATCAACTATTATCTAACTTACAGGTTCGGTTATACTTGTTAATATTATCTTGCATCCTTATTTACCTTTATCTATGATTATAATTGTAATTATTAGATCTTTGTTCTATCATTGGGTTAGATATTGACTTGTTTATTATTCTGTGAACCTTGTTTTTATGTAACATGAATGCTAGCATTTCTGTTACGTTACATATGCTCCCCCTCCTAAAAAAGTTTAGTTTACCTGAATGAAGTTTAGGTCAAATAAACTTGTCTTTTTCATATGCCTTTTCTTCATTTCATTGTTAATGGTTGACGATGGGATTTTCATTGTAACTTCATTAGACTAGTATTAATACCTTTTTTTTTTATTTAATAACATTTCATCATTTTAATTAACATTCTTGATCATTTTTAATGTCTGTAAACATTATTTGTTGATAGTTGGCTACAATATTCAATGATACATTAGTTTCACATCTCTTCTACTTATAATTACTATTATCACTGTATTTCTCAATTACTCTTCTGTCAACTCATTTCTTTTTGTTTTCTTCGTCCTATTCTTTTGGAAATTGAAGTCATTCTTGCAACTATTCTAATATTCCTTAAATATTTAATTTCCCTAACAATCCCTAATACATGTGTTGGTACAGTTCAGAGAGGCACTGTTTGGCTTCATACTCTGCTGCCCACACCACATCTTAATATAGTACTGCTGGAATTCATCTACAGTCAGCTATAAAATATAATAATAATCTCCTAATAATCTTTTTAATTATTTAATAATAAATATTTGGGGAAAATTTTTTTTTTCTTTGTTGCCTTTATATTTCTTCATTACCTTCCTTCATATTTTGTGATTTCATTTTAGTTCCTTATACATTCTTTGATATTGAATTTGACAGTTATCATTTGTAATCATTTTTGTTATTATTTTTGTTGTGATTGTAATGCTAAGTATCTTCTTCATTTGTTTTTTCTCTGATCTCAATATTTTCTAAATAGTTGTTGTGTGATGATCATTATAATTGTATTTCTGACTAAATATATATTCCTTATCCCAACTACTCTTCTCTTTATCATATTTCATTATTTTGGCTGTTTATTTTTCGATGAATTATGTTCATAAGTACTCTTTCTTTCTTGTCTTCTTTAACATTACATTGGTTACATCCATCGTTTACTGAATTTGTTTTCATCATTTGGCAATGTAGTATGTATTTTAGGTCATTTTTTTTTTTTTTTTTTTTTTTTTTTTTGCATAGGTAGATTTGAGGTAATAACTTTTATCTTGGGGTTTCATTATTCATTATTCACACTATTTCTTTATAAACATTTAATAATAATTCTCGCTTTCTTCTGTAATCTTGGGGTTTCATTGTTCATTATTCACACTATTTCTTTATAAACATTTAATAATAATTCTCGCTTTCTTCTGTAATCTTGGGGTTTCATTGTTCATTATTCACACTATTTCTTTATAAACATTTAATAATAATTCTCGCTTTCTTCTGTAATCTTGTGGTTTCATTATTCATTATTCACACTATTTCTTTATAAACATTTAATAATAATTCTCGTTTTCTTCTGTAATCTTGGGATTTGTTATTCATTATTCACACTATTTCTTTATAAACATTTAATAATAACTCTCGCTTTCTTCTGTAATCTTGGGATTTCATTATTCACTATTCACACTATTTCTTTATAAACATTTAATAATAATTCTCGCTTTCTTCTGTAATCTTGGGGTTTGTTATTCATTATTCACACTTCTTAATACCTTCTTCATAACTATATTTTAATTCAGACTTAATTCATTTTGAATGACACATTTTTTTTTCTATTTATTTTATGGTTCAAGAAATCCTCCTTTATTTACAAGTTTTTTTTTTTTTTTTTTTTTTTTTCAAATCGATAATAAGTTGTTCTTATTGTATTTTAGAATTTAGTGGTAGTATTCAACTCAAATTCTTTTTAAATTCCAAGTATTTTCTCTTCAAGACTGGTAATAAGTTGTTCTTATTATATTTTAGAATTTATTCATTATATTTCTTTATGGACTTAGTAAAAAATTGTTTTTTCTTACTAAATTCGTTTTATATATAACAGTTACTTCAAATAATTTTTGTATGTTGGTCTTACTGTCTTTTAGAATTTTGCCGTTACATATATGATTTCGTTATTACTATTACTGTTTACATGTTTCTTATCCTCTTCCAATAAATCTTCCCTGATATTCTTTAAATAGTGGTTATTAATTATGGTTATTTTACGATTACTCTCAATTTTGTTTATAATTCGCTGTTCCCCAAGATTACGGTTCAGTGAAGGGTATTCATTAATTTTCACTGCCTCTATTAGTTTAAATGAGGGCTTACCCCCTCTTCTCTATTTTCATTTTGTTTACTGTGTTGATTTTGTACGGTTTCAGTGCGATCCTCCGTATTAGGTTCCGCTATCCTATAATTTCCTTCAGGTGGATAGTTGACTTCACGCCGGGACTGGTCATAATGGTTGTCATATCGGTGACTCCTTGGGTAATACCGTCGCTGATTACCTTGAGGCCTGGAGTAGATATAATTGACGTTATGCCTATAATTATTGGGTCGTCTGTCCCCATCTCCTCTATTATTGCGACTATCACGATAATTATAATTATTATTGCCACGATAATTATAGTTCCTGGAATTATTATTCGCGTGCTCATTTTGGTTTCTATTGGCATTAACGTTCTGCGCAGGTCGATTGTGATCATTATTATGAGAATTGGTTGGTGGCGCGTTATTATTATACTTCTGATATTTATTATTCAACATTCTATTTCTTTGGTATTGGTTCTCGTGCTCATAATTTTCCAAGAATTTGGACATGGCTGGAATCGTTTTGATTTGACTACACATACGTGCATTTTTTATCCCTTGCTCGTAATGGTAGGATAGTTGTATCACCAAACATTCTTCGGGGATTCTGGGCTCTAAGTTCCGCGCCATACATACCTTTCCTAGAAAGTATGAAGTAGGAGACTGGCCTATGTTTGTTTCATATTTACCGTTACTCAAATTATTCCTAATCATGTTCTGGGTCGATTCAGACCAATACTTCTCTTTAAACTGTTTTTTTAACTCAGTCATGTCCAGTATATCCGGGCGCACCGCTGTCCACCAATTATCATAAGTATCTTTAAACGTTTCATCAATCATACTGCGTATAATACTCCAGCGACCTTCTCTATTTCTTGTGATTACCTCTTCCAATCTCTTTAAAAATTCCATCGGATTGCGCTTGTAATTACGAAAATTAATCGATTCCCGGTTCTCGTGGTTATTTGTATGACTATGTTGGCATGTCCTATCCCGCCATGAATCTACTTCTTCTTGTAATTGTAATTCACGTCTACTAATTTCTTCTATTTTATTTTTATTGGTATTGATTTGACCTTCCATACTATTTAAATTGCCATAGACTCTTTCGAGTCGTTCGCCCATGTCTGTCTGTATTTGCGTAATACCTTCCTTATTCTCTTCCCGTACCTGATGTACTTCGTTTTTAATTTGCTCATATTTTTCGACAGTTTCCTGTTGGATTTCGTCGACCAATGTTTTATTCTCAATTTTTGTGTCATTAATTTTATTCTGTAATTCTTCACGAACCTGTACTATTGTTTCGTTAGTTTTTTCTAACCCTTCATTTGTTTTGGCTATTTCTAATTTTCTTTCCTCATTATTTTGGTCCACCTTCTGGTTAATTGTCATGTGAATATTTTCAATTTTTTCATTAATTTGCTTTAAATTTTCTTCATGTATTTGTAAGATGTCTTCCTTCATTTGTTTTAAACCCTCATCATTCCTATCTAACCTTTCGTGAATTTGTTTTGAGGTTTCTTTAATTTCCTCATTTGTTTTATCTAATTTTTCCTCCAGTCTCTTTGAGTTTTCCTTATTTTCCTCATTTGTTTTCCTTGAATTTTCCTTAATTTCCTCATTTATTTTATCCAATTTTTCCTCCTGTTTCTTAAAATTCTCCTCGTTTGTTTTCCTAAATTGTTCTGTCATAAATTTCATCATCTCCTGCCAACTTGGTACTTCTCTGGCTCCAGCTTGATCTATTTGGTCCCCTTGGGCATCTTCTTCCATTACTCCCTTTTCCTTGTCCATAATAATTTCAGTTTCCGTTATTTCTTCTGTCTGTTGTTCCATTTCACTATCTGTTATTAGTTCTATTTCCTGTTCTTGTTCATCTTCTTCCTTCTCAGTATCTTCTGCCCTCCTCTTTGATCTAAATCTGGTATCATACATTTTTATTCTCCCACAGTTGCCTGCTCTGGTTAAGTAATATTATTATACTTATAATTACTTAACTTAAGCCCTACACAAGTTGAGCGCCAATTTGTAGGTAAACTCTCGGCTCTTACGTTGTTTCTTACGGTCGCGGGATTCTCGTTATTTCCGCCCCAACGTTGCCGGCGTCAATTTGTACAGGAATGGGTTTCCTCTCCTTAAAACCCCACTGTTGGGTTTGTCAATTTGTACATACACCTATGCCAATGTGTTTTGAATTATTTTAATTATGTAAATCTCGGAGATATTTGGAGTTGTGGGATGTATTGATGTAAGTAATTAATTATTAACTTAGCTCTCTAAAAACTATCAGTGTTTGTGTACCTGTAACTTAAATAATTAATGAGTTATTTTATAATTCCGTTCAACCCTATTATACCTTGAAGAGAATTCTGTTTAATTTTGTATTTTTACGCTCTCTCTTTGGTGTCAGATAATTCCGCTATAAGCGCTGTAGTATCGGCTCAACGAAACTTATAGGTTATTTCAATGTTTATGTTAACCAATTATTCTATACTTATTCAGTTACTTTTTTATTCCTAGCTCATTAAACCATACTCCAAATAACAAGATTTTGCCAATATATAAAGGTTCTTTATTTGTTTACTTCTTTAACATTGAATAATATATGTTCTAATTAACATATGCTTGGGCTATAGATTGTATGAATCGATTGTTGATTATTCTGATACTTTATTTAAATTTAGTTATATAGTGTGTTTTAATTTGTAATTAATTTAATTCAGGGTGTGAAGGTTCTTGTAACTGTGGGGAAGATTAAAAATATATAGATAAGAATGCAAGATTTACAAATTTGAAGTGTTGTGTAGTTAGTATGATTAATATAATAATAATTTACCAGACTAGAACGAAGCAAATCGTGTAGGCGGTTGATTGATAAATTTACTGTTCTGGACGATTATGCAGTACGGTTTTCTTTCTTCGGTTTAATAAAAAGTAATTCTTGTCCTGCCCACTTCGGAAATACAGCTCTCTCTTTGATTTACAGCCCGACTGATGCTTCTTCTGCAACGCCAGGATCCAAATACGTTCTTCTCTCGGTTGAAGCAATTAAGTGTTATTCCGTGTTTTTTGAAAGGTTATAAATTCTGGTGTAGTATATATTATTATTTGTGATACTTTTGACTCTTTCTGTTTGTTTTAATGTATCGTCAATTCCTCTCGTATATGGGACAGTTCAAGTCCTTCCTTGTATAATCCAATTATTTTTTCTCTATTCAGATTTCATTCTGTAGTATTATTTGGTTAAACTGTACTGGTGATTCATATATATTGTCATTAGGATTTTGTATTTTATTATAGTGTCTGATAAGTTAGACTATTCTGATTAAAAAAATATTTCTTGGATTTTTAATCTCATCACATTCAGTTCATCAAAGCAATTATTGTTAAAATCAACAACTTCCTCTTCTTTTTTCGTCCCTAGCAACACCTGACTTCTTCCTCCTACATGTTTGAATATAATGTTTATTTCATATATTTTTTGTCTATTCCTTATCAATTTGCTATCCTATTGGAATGTAACTTTACCAATAGTTGGTTTATTATTTTCTACACATATTCTGCTGGTTTTTTTATATAAGCCGGTTTTTTCTTTTTTATATTTAATCCACTTTCGATATTATATGTTACTAATCGATATAATGGCATTATGGTATTATCATAATTTGTATAAATTTTATAATATATTATTATTAATTTAATGTTTTTTCTAGCTCTTCCAATCGTATTCATTAATTATTATTTATTGATATACCTAACCTTTATGTTATGAGTGGTTATATAGTGGTTTTGGCTGTTAGGCCTTTTATTGTAAACGGACCTATGTGTGTTTATACCTGGTACACATCTATAGCCTCTTTTACATAAATTCATACATACAATCAAATCTTAACTCTTAACATTTACATAAACAATTATTTTTTCCATATCTAATAACAATTTTATCTTGACCTATGGATCACATATAAGAAATTCAAATCTATTAACGTTAATTAGCTGCTTCACACTTCATTCTACAACAGTTATTGAATAATACAACTTGTTTCATTATCTTTCATTAACTCAATACATATTTGGTATAACATAACACAAACTTTATCATAATACTTGTTGTCATAAAATAATATCTCTTAACTCAAAATTCTTATTTGTTATTACTATAAAGTAAATTATTGTTTCATTTTTTGTTTGTTTTTTCTTTCATTGAACATTTATCATCAACTATTATCTAACTTACAGGTTCGGTTATACTTGTTAATATTATCTGGCATCCTTATTTACCTTTATCTATGATTATAATTGTAATTATTAGATCTTTGTTCTATCATTGGGTTAGATATTGACTTGTTTATTATTCTGTGAACCTTGTTTTTATGTAACATGAATGCTAGCATTTCTGTTGCGTTACTATATATATATATATATATATATATATATATATATTATAACTCTACTTATATGCGTTATTGTTGTGTCGTGTTGTGTATGAGTACCTACCTGCTGTCCGATCTTGCGGATTCTTCCGGCCAGGGCGTGTGGATTTTGGATTTGAAGTTCGCAAGCTAGTAATCTCAAATTTATTATAACAACACACAAAATAGGTTACTTTAAAGGGGGAGAGTTTTGTGAGACTGGTAGGCTTTATCGTACAACAATAAAACACTGTTATATGGGGTAATAAAACGTTGTTTATTACTCCAACAACACACAAGAATAAAATGGTTATTATATTATGAATTTCTTACAGTCTAAACAATGAATCGATGTTTTTCGATTGGTTAGTAATTGAAAAGAAACTAAACTCGTTCTTTGGCGAGTTAATTGTAATTTAAATTTTAATTAATTAATTGATTTGATTTGATTAAATTTCTTTTACTAAATTGAATTTAAATGTTCATGAACCAAAATATAAAACTCTGAAGTTAATTAGAATAATTTTACAAAATAAATTAGACGTGACAGTCTAGTTCACGTTATTTCATTTCTAGCGATTCGAGTTCTGTTATACTGCAGTATGAACTAATAATTAGATTGTTAGTTAAGATTTGTATAGCGCTTTTATACTACTTCTATTTCTTAACTATAGCATACTAATGACTTAAACTGCAATACAGATTATCACAATGAATTTATTCTTAATTACTAGAGTCTTTGCGTTTTGTATGGCACCTGAATTATTTGAATTTACAATGTTTTTAAATGAAAAATAGAAAATTTAATGTTGAAAAATAAATAAGTGGATTTTGCTTTCCTGTTATTGAAGAGGATGTCGTTCCGATTTTCCCTCGTCGATTCGAGTCCTTCGCTAGAGAAAGTAATCTGCTTAGAGCTGCTGGATTCGGTCGTGGAGTTCAAAATTTCGGCAACACTCTGCTTCCTTGCTGTTTGTGAATATTTTAACGTCTACGGCTCTCTGCTGGAACTGGTTCTTGTCCCTCGTCGATTCGCACGTCGCACGTCAGCGTGTGTGTGTGTGTGTGTGCTTCGTTCGAGTGGTAGCTCTGCTCGTCAGCTGTTCACCAATAATTTAGACGGCCTCTCTGCTGTATTCTTGAAGTCTGGTCTTGAAGTCTGGTGGATCTCTTGCGTGCTTATGACTAACTGGTAGTGCACAATAAGCTTGGTTGATGTACTGAAGAGTATCTCGCCTCTACGCCACAATTACGAGCTATACAGTTGATCTGTGTTTATTGTGTTCGTAACTGCGTGTGTGTTGACCACGTAGAGTCTTCTTGTTGATCTTCACCACTATGGTTACTAGACGATCGAAGAATTACGTCTTAACTTAGTGAGTACTGGCAGAAGAGTGATGTTTCAGCCTGAAAACACCGCGCTGGTCGGGGCTCGCGTCAAATGATTTGATTGGCTGGCACACTCTCCCTACTACATAAAATTTGAATTCCCTTGGTCCGTGAGAATGAAGTTAGGTTCCCACAGACGGAGAATTGTTATTATTTTTAATACTACTATTATCCAGCGGAACCAAATTGTCGGTCCGGATTTCCTGTGCTTATTTAATTTTGCAATAACTTGGTTGCAAACCAAGTTGTGTGAAATCTAAAATATACAATCTGTCAGAAATTATTATCTTCATAACATACTAAAATCTCATTAATGTAACTCTATTTTTACAGAAGTTATTCAATTATATTTAATTAACTTTTTCATTTGTTAATTATATTGCGTAAGATTTGCACACGTCATTATTAACATTTCGGTAAACATTTTGGCTATCTTGGATTTCGCCTTAATTCCTTAGTTTCCGAGATATCAATAATTAACAGATTGGGTGTGGCCGCTTCCTTGTACAGCGAACTGATTACATAATGACCACGTGTGCGTCGCTTTACTAAGCATTATTTTCAACGCTCTACATTCAAATGGAGTTTTGACTGTTATACTTTATTTAAATATGCTTTCAGTATGCGGGCAACATATAACCCCAAATAGTTAATATTTGGTGCTGTTATAATATATATATTGTTACAACGCAAATAAGCCGTGCCAATACCAGGGATAAAAACGATGAATAAACTATATAAAATGTTTAAACTAATGAAAATAAAATGTCAATGACGCGACAAACGACGACATGACCTAACCCAAGTGATTGACCAAATAAAAAGAAACAAAAGGAGAAGGGGAAAAACGAAACCAAATAAGAAAGTGATTGACTCATTACAACAGATTGAATGAAACCTATTGAAGGAAGTAAATGACTCCATATAACCAAATAAAATAACATCAAATGAGAAAGTGGAAAACCAAAATAAAATGAAATTAAAACGAAATAAGATGAAAGTGAAGACGAAGGAAAATGAAGATGAAACAAAACAAGTATAAAGGAAATAAAATGGAATCAAATAAAAAGAGTCACAGACAAATAATATAGAATATGAAAAGGAGAAATGATACACTCAAATATCATAAAGGAAATGAAACCAGTAACTAACCAATGTAAAAAATAAGTATTAGTATTGACTAAATGATAAATGTAAATGATAACTGATAAAACCCGATAAATTAAAGTACACTAACCCAAAAATTAGAGTTATATGTAATAAAGAACTCTATAAAGACGTGAACTTATTAATAGTATAAATAATATTTGTAAAGAGAGAGATAGTGAGATGATGAGAAAATAAAAATAACTAAGTGACAAAGAGAAAGTAATGGTAGGGATTACCCACTAATAAACACTTAAAATAAAAATTTAAGAAGTGCAAAGGTGAAAGTGTAAAACCACCAAAATAATTAGAAAATCTAGTGATAGATAAAAAAAACTTAGTAAATCAGTGATAAACACTAAATGGTTTAAAAGTGAATATTATTAATAAATAAGAATATTGTGAATGATAGGATTAGGAAATCTAGTGATAGATAAAAAACGCTTAATAAATCAGTGATAAACACTAAACGATTTAATGGTGAACAAATAAGAATTTTGTTAATGATAGTAATTAAAAATAGTATTAAGATTAACCCTTTGAACAGTGACAACTCGGTCAGTATGTTGGGCCCCTGAAAGTGGAATTTTTTAAAAATGTATTTTAATGTAAAATCGTCACCACTTCAATTACAGGCAAATTGATTTAAAATGTATAAATAGTGTTAAATTAAAATTTTCTACTTACTTTAAAAGTATCTCTGCTCTCCGATTCGTCAAAAATAGACACTTCATCACCCGATTCACAGTTTGTGAATTTTGTCATTCAAATATTTAGACATTTTACAAAGATAGTTTATCAGATTACTAAATCAATACTCAACACTAAATCCAAATTTTACACACTATAATTTAAATAATACGAATAATAAACATTATTTATAAATGAAAACACTGCTCACACCTTTACACTTTTGTACACAACGCAGAACGTAACCCCCAAACACAACGCTGCAGAGCACGTGTAAAATTATTCACCACAGCCATGTAAATTACATCAGACTAAGAAGGAATGAATACCAAATGTTTCAGAAACTATCCGCTAGAGTGCAGCACAAATACCATTCCAATAAACGACGTATGACGACAATACTACCGAAGCAAAAGTTGAAAACGTAAATATTTGTAACGTAACGAAAATACGGTCCCCGACATTACATAAATCAACTTAAAAGATTTCAAATAGAGAAAAAAATTATTAATTATCCACACTTGTAAAAGATCAGAAACCCAACCCATGATTGATTAAATAATATAAGAATACAAGGTAGAAAGAAAAGAAATTAATAATGTTAATAATTATAAACCTCAAAGTTCAGTGAAAGGTGTAAACAACAGACATTGACAAATAATGTAAAAATTAATTTAGACTGTTTCATAATAATTGATGTTTTAAAGTAGATGAGAATGAGTAAATGTTGCATGACTTAGGTTACTCAAATGTACCTGTTATTAATTGTATCATGTTATATTATTATCATGATAGTGATGTTATTTCTTGTGTTAGCAAGTGAAGTTATTCTGTTAATAGAATACCAGGTAAATAAGTATTATGTGTTATCAATTTTCCATTATAGAGATGTTGTTAAACTCAGTAATTGATTACTAATTAATCTCATTTTATGTGTTATCCATATGTCATGATAAAGCTTTTGTTAGACTTTATAGAGTTAATTATTTGTATACATGTACTTAGATAGTAGGATGATTATAATTGTAAACTTGGCCAAAAAGGCTATAATTGTTAACGAGATACAAAAGAGTTTAGTATAACCATGTCATAAATAGATAAAGGATTCTATAATATTGCAGATAGTAACAAGTCAAATTCAGAAGTAGATCAAGGTATAATGATAGGCCTAACAACCAGTAACATTATATAGTAAGTCAAATCAGAAAGGTTAGGTAAAGAAATTTGTAACAAATACTAAATAAAATCTAATGAGTTAGGAGAAGTTAATAATAATTGCTAATAACAAATAAATAAATTCAAATTAAATAAATTCTTATAATGCCATAGTGCAATGATACCGATAGATAATGTTTTGTAACAGAAAAATAATATTTGTTAAAATAAGTAGACTAAGAGGAAACGGCAGCAAAATATATAAAAGTTAGTAACAAGCAATAGGTAAAATTATAATAGGATATAATGGAATTTTAGAAAAGGATTATTTTGATGAGTGGAAGAACATTGTATGAAATGGTTATAGTATAATATAATATCCAATAAGAATAGAAAAGATGGTTGTCAGGGACGACGAGAGAGATAGAATTTGTTGATTTGATTATTGAATAAATTTACATGAACGAAGACGGTTTAGTTAAAAGACGCTCAGAAAAGATTTGATTTAATTTAAATACAAATACCAAGTGGGGAAGCAAAATGAACAATAAATCACAATAGTATGATCCACTGTCATTCAACCGTCTTATATAATTGGACAATCTAAAACCTATACATGAAAGTAACGAAAAATATAAAGGAAGAACCCTGATTGCAAAATTCAATATAATGAACAAATGTTAACTTAATTAACTAACAAAACCAGAGAAATAACTACCTGCAAAAAGTGATATAATCCTATAACATAAAAGAAACGAAAATAAAACACCAAATTATATCGGAACTTCAGTTTCCACAATTCAATAGAAAAAACGTAGTTGGACTCGAAATTCGTCGAAGCACGTAACCACAAAACTCGGACATTGGTGAACAAAAGGAGCGGTATTTCTGCATCATCCCAGGACCAAGAATTAAACTTTATTTCAACTTGGAGCGAAGACTGACGAGAGCAAATTCATCTGCATTCTGTTATTGACCAAACAAGACGAAGAGGTTATCTGTACACTGCCTTATCGAGTCATGAGGCCGAGCGGACGGTAACTACAATTATTTCAAATATTATTTAATAAAAACTTAATTCTATATTGTATTCCTATTTATGCATTTTCTGATCTTACTAACAGTTGAAAGAACCTTCACGCCCTGTATTTAAAGAAATATAAAATCATAACTAAAAATAATATAAAACCTTGAATCCGATCGATAATTGATTACTTCTAACATATAGCCTTTTGTATCTACATAAAAGAAACAACTTTGTTGGACAAGAAATATGAAATATTAATAAAGAATCCTTTCAGAATTCAGATATCTTCTCATTTATATAAGATTTAGTGTAGTGTAGACAAGATATAAGATAAGTAGAGAGTGTAACTGAGAATTATCGTACACGGTGGACTAACCTACAAATTTCCGTTGTCTGGGAACCACAGCGTTATTCGTGGACTGCTTGGGTACTAAAGAGAAAGAGAATACTATAAAAATTCATTCTCTCCTCTTCAACGCAGAATAGGCTTGAGCGAAAAATTCGAATTACACACTATACACATAATTTTCACCCACCATAACACAATTATATTAAATAGAGAGGAACTGGGATATACTTAAACATTATTATACCACATATTGAAATAAGATACATTATAAATTGGCATTCACAACAGAGAGGATTAACGAGGAGACACCCGTTATATTATAAATTGACGCCGACAACGTTGGAGCTTTTGAACATAATATAATTCAATAAATACATTACGCAAGTATATTATAAATTGGCTTCCATCGCGTGGCTTGAATAAGACGGACGTCGCGGGTAAGTGATAAATTGACGCTTCCATCGTGGGGCGAATTAAATAGAGACGACAAGGGTTAAGTGATAAATTGGCGCTCAACTAGTGTAGGGCTTAAGTTAAGTAAAACCTTGATTTTATAAATATTACTTAACTTGAGCAGGCAGCTGTTAGAGACAGAGAAATGCAATAAAGAGCTATGATACAACAGGAAACGAAAATGCCAGGACAAGAGAGACGATTAAGTTACGTGGAATGGATGACGGGGCTATTTAAAAAATTCAGCAAGGAGATGGGATACATAAAAAAGAATACCAATGATCAAGAAAGAGCACAGATGAGTCGTGCGAATGCAATGGGAACACCGAACGACAAAATGACATTGAGAAATATTTATGATGAAATGTGGGAGTTAGATGCCAGGTGTAATAAAGAAGAGACTACAGGGACAACCCACGAAAAAGGCGATAACAATGTGGAAAGAATGACTGAAGAAGATTGGGAAAGATGGGACAATAATGAAGCACAAATGAAAAACGAAAGAACAGGAGTATACGCACAGGTAACAGAGCAATATACTCAGGAAGAATATGAACAATGGGGACGAGTAATAAGACAACCGGAAAACCCAATACAAACGGAAAACACAGAACTAAGGGAATGGATAAGGGTGATGTTTGAACTATCCAGAGAAGATATGTGTAACTGGAGGAAGGAGCATAATCGAATAGAAGAATTTAAAGGAATGCCAAATCATAAAAACTTAGAACAAACAAATATGCAACAAGAAATAGAAATAGTCAAAGTGAAGCAACAGAAGAAAATGCCAGAACAACCAAAGAAAGTGACCCGTCGGGACATAATGGATTTTATGGTTGAACATTTCAGAAGTTTAAGGGAAACAATGAACAGAGGTTTCGAGAATATGAATAAAACACTAGACAGAACTTCTGAAGGTATTATAGGAAGTCCGAATACAAAAGAGAGTAGCAAGGAAACAGAAATTAGAGAAGACCAAAATGCATTGCTAACTGAAAATAAAAATATAAAAAACGAACAGAATATCAAGAAAATAAGAAAAATATGCAGAAAGAAAATATTAAATACAAAAGAAGAATTGGAGATGAGGAAGGGTGGATTAATTAATATATTTAACCCCCCCATTAATAAACAAAGGGAGTTAAGTAAAGGTAAGAGTTATAGAAAAAATTTAATAAAATTATCAAAAATAAATCACCATAGAATAATAAAGAAAAACTTAAATAAGCGTAAATCTCAATTAAATATGTTAACAATCGAAGAATATCAGACAATATCATTTATATCTTTAATACGGAAGAGACCCGTAAAATATTTGGTAAATAGTCCAGATATCAAAGGGAAAAGAATGGTATTAAATATGGGTGATTATGTTAGATTAGATGAGGTACAATACCTGCTAGTTAAAAGGATCTAACTATGACTGAAAACCGTGACTTAAATGAAGACTTCGCATCCACAGAGTTACAGTACCAGATATACGAGAGGTATTTAACAAGTATAAAAATCATTACGAACTTTGCGGTAATCCGAGGAAAAGGAGTACCTGAATTAACGGACCATGGTTAAAACAAGAAGTAGTCAACCAGAAAAAGGGGACTGATTTGCTGAAAACCGACCAGGCAACCATTTGGAAAGAAGGAACTAAAGAACATGAACTGGTACAAAGAACAAGAGAAGTTACGTATAAATCAAATATACAAGCTATGGCTAAAGCAGAATATTGCTAAATAATTAAGAAAAGAATACAAATGTCTAAGATAATTAAAATGATCACTAGAAGAATAGAAAAACAAAATAATGAAAAGTTAGATATGATGAAATTAACATATGAATAAATAAATAAAAAACAATCAACTGTATGAGCAAATAACAGTATATAGCAAAGGTACAGCGGAAGGAAGAATGAGTAAAAGGTTAAAAAATGATCTAACAAACCATAAAGTGGACAATCCCCAAAATATTATTATTATTAATGTAAGTCACAAGATGACAAAAAAGGTATTTAAGATTGACTGAGAATAGGTCCAGCAATCAAATTAACTGAGCAGAGATGATATTCCTCTGGTCTCATAAAAATGGGTAGTAATGGAAGAAACCAGCTACTAAAAAGTTAGGGAAAAAATTATATAAAAGGGAGAACGCATTAATAGAAATAAGTAAAAACAGATCTAAATAAAATGGAGTGAATCTAGTAAGAATAGACACAAGAAGGAAGAAATAAACAAGAAGAAAAAGGAAAAAATTATATACAACTGATAATTTAATAAAAAACTGTGCTAGTGTTTTACCAAAATGATCAATTTTGAAGGAGAGGCATTATGTTACAACACAAATAAGCCACCCCAATACCAGGGATAAAAACGATGAATAAACTATATAAAATGTTTAAACTAATGAAAATAAAATGACAATGACGCAACAAACGACGACATGACCTAACCCAAGTGATTGACCAAATAAAAGGAAACAAAAGGAGAAGGGGAAAAACGAAACCAAATAAGAAAATGATTGACTCATTACAACCAGATTGAATGAAACCTATTGAAGGAAGTGAATGACCCATACAACTAAATAAAATAAAATCAAATGAGAAAGTGGAAAACCAAAAAAAAAAAATGAAATTATAACGAAATAAGATGAAAGTGAAGAAGAAGGAAAATGAAAATGAAACAAAACAAGTATAAAGGAAATAAAATGGAATCAAATAAAAAGAGTCACAGACAAATAATATAGAATATGAAAAGGAGAAATGATACACTCAAATATTATAAAGGAAATGAAACCAGTAACTAACCAATGTAAAAAATAAGTATTAGTATTGACTAAATGATAAATGTAAATGATAATTGATAAAACCCGATAAATTAAAGTACACTAACCCAAGAATTAGAGTTATATGTAATAAAGAACTCTATAAAGACGTGAACTTATTAATAGTATAAATAATATTTGTACAGAGATAGTGAAATAAAAATAACTAAGTGACAAAGAGAAAGTAATGGTAGGGATTACCCACTAATGAACACTTAAAATAAAAATTTAAGAAGTGCAAAGGTGAAAGTGTAAAACCCCCAAAATAATTAGAAAATCTAGTTAGATAAAAAACGCTTAGTAAATCAGTGATAAACACTAAATGGTTTAAAAGTGAATATTATTAATAAATAAGAATATTGTGAATGATACAATTAGAAAATCTAGTGATAGATAAAAAACGCTTAGTAAATCAGTGATAAACACTAAACGATTTAATGGTGAACAAATAAGAATTTTGTTAATGATAGTAATTAAAGATAGTATTAAGATTAAATATAAATGAAGGATACGATGTTATTCAGGGGAGGAAGCCCATAGAATGTCAACAGTTAGTGCTACCATGGATAGAAAGTAAAGATACTAAAAGGAAAAAATATAGTAAAGAAATTAAAAAACAATATCAATAAACACCCCATGTTATAAGGGATAATCAATTAAGTAAGTTTAAATGGTGTGATGATGTGTTATCACCTAAAAATAAATAAGAAAGAAACCAATTGTTAACAAACGTTGCTTAATAGCTGTTAAAAAATTGTTCAATTAAATTTATGAATAGGATATGGCTGAAGGAATTATACAGACCATAGGCCTAGATGTTATGTTTTATGTAATAAAGAATAGTAAGTAATAGCCAAATTATTAACAATGGCAATTTAAATAAATAAGAAGGTGAATCAATACAGATCTAATAACACTGGAAAATCAGTTAGGAAATAATTAACAAACCATGATGTAGAAAATAATGGTAACATACAATTAGTACAAAAACAAATCCAAAACACATCAACAAATAAACAAATCAATTATAATAACAAAACAAAACACATTACGGTAAAATAAGATGTAATTTGTATAAAATAAGTAAATATAATCAGTTACTACTTAGGCCTATGAAATGCCTAACTGTAAAAACAAATAACTACAAATTGTAAAAAATTAACAAGGAAATTAGCAAATCCAAGGCAAGTAACTAGCCAAGGATAATTTGTGAATCCTATTAAAAGAAAAATGTTAGAATAAGGACTTAAAATAAAAAAGAAAAGTAATTAACAAATATTATCATAATTGTACAAACAATAATACATTAGAGAACCCAACCTTATGGGATGTCAAAATAATCTTTGAAAGGAAATACAAACAGTAGTGATAATATTTAATACACAGGAAGGAAGACGGAAGAATAAAAGCAATCAGAAGATATACAGTAATTTTGAATAAAAAATTCAAAATTTATAACAATTGTTATAAGTCATGATCAACCAATCGGAATCAATTAGTAACCATGACAACATGAGGACATAAAAGCAGAATTTTACCAATTGCTGGAAAAAATATATGACACCGCCCCTAAGAATGACATTAAACTAATCATGGGGGACATGAATGCGAAAATTGGGAAAGAAGATGCATACCTTGGCACCATAGGTAGGCACAGTTTACACAATGAATCCAACAGAAATGGGGAACTGCTTATCGACTTCGCTACAAGCAGGAATATGGTTATTAGGTCAACTCAGTTCCCACACCGGGATATCCATAAGGGAACGTGGGTAGCCCCAGATGGGAAAACAGTCAACCAGATAGATCATGTGATCATAGATAAAAGAGCAGCTACAAGTATCATTGATGTCAAAACCCGGAGAGGAGCGTCAGTTGGTTCTGATCACTATATGGTGCAGATGAAGTTTAGATGCAGGGTGGCTGTATATAGGAAGGACAGACTCAGAAGACAGGAAAAGGTTAACACAGTGAGTTTAAAGGACCCAGAAAGGGTACAGGAATATGCTGGGAGTAGATTGCTGGGAATATGCTGGGTAAGTGAGGAGTAGATTGAACGAGTCAGTCGCAGGAACGGTGGAAGAGAAATGGCAGAGCCTTAAGTGCGCACTCCTGGAAACCGCCAGAGAGGTACTAGGAATAGAGGAGAGATGGAGGCGGGAGGACTGGTTTGATGAGGAATGCAGGGAGAGTGTTGCACAGAGGAATGAGGCTCACAGGAAGTATTCTCAGTGTAGGACTAGAGAAAGGAAGCAAGAATATGAAGAGAATAGAAGACTGGCAAATAAAGTATGTAGAAAAAAGAAAAGAACTTTTGAAAACGGGCTGCTTCTCAAAATGGAGCAGGACTTTGCAGATGGAAGAATAAGGAATGCTTATAAATATCTTAAGCATCATAGGGAAGGTTATAAACCATCTACAACACTATGTAGAGACAGAGAGAATAGAATTGTCAGTGATCCAGAGAAAATTAAAACTATCTGGCGAGAGTACTTCGATGGCCTCCTTGGTGGTATGCTACAGGGAGGAGAAATTGTTGCTCACACTCCACGGAATGCAAACATTGGGGGGATGGAATCTGACCCACCATCAATTCAGGAAATAGAAGAAGCTATTAGTGCCCTCAGGAACAACAAGGCACCAGGCACAGACTTGATTCCTGCAAAACTGCTTAAAGCTGGAGGTGCTGATGTGGCGGTCGCACTGCACTCCTTAATCGTGGACATATGGCAAACGGAACGAATCCCCATGGAATGGAATAAGTGCATTATATGCTCCATTTATAAAAAAGGCGACAAACTTCAATGTAGAAATTACAGAGGCATTTCGTTGCTGTGCACGTCCTACAAGGTTTTTGCGTACATCTTGAACCAAAGGCTGAGACCCCTCACAGAAAATATAATACGGGAATACCAAGCTGGATTCCGACCTGGAAGGTCTACAATCGACCAACTCTTCTCGGTAAAACAGATACTAAGATGCGGATGGGAACGTGATATTGATGTGTACCAGATCTTTGTGGACTTCAGGCAAGCGTATGACTCTATTAATAGAGACAAACTCTACACCATAATGCATGAATTTGGAATACCAGGCAAGCTGGTAAGATTAACCCAGGTTACTATGCAGCAGACTGAAGCCCAAGTAAAGGTGGATAGCCAACTAACTGAACCCATAAATATTACACGGGGACTAAAGCAGGGAGATGGGTTGGCCCCAACACTATTTAATATTGCATTGGAATATGTAATTAGAGGCTTATCAATAAATAGCTCCAATCTGTTAACAAATAAAACTGTACAGATAGCCGCATATGCAGATGACATTGACATCATGTCAAGACGGATCACGGCAGCTAAAGAAATATTTATAGAGCTTAAAAACAAAGCCAAGGAAGTTGGGCTAGCCATAAATATGGATAAAACAAAAATGCTTATCCAAACAAGAAGGGACCAGGTTCATAACAACATCGAGATAGAGGAGGACACAATTGAGGTGGTGGACAATTTCACGTATCTCGGAGTGAATCTAGCAAAGACCGGATCAGAGGAGCCGGAGATCCAAAGACGGACCACCATGGCTAACAAGGCGTACTTCGCATTGCTGCCATCATTTAGGTCTGGGGATGTGCACAGGGAAACAAAAATGAAAATATATAGGACTGTCATCAGACCGGTGCTATGCTACGGGTGTGAGGCATGGGCAATCACACAGAAAACAGTCGACATAGTAGACACCTTTGAAAGGAAAATCCTCAGACGCATTATAGGCCCAATACAAGAAAATGGCTCATGGAGACTGAGATACAACAACGAACTGTATCAAATATATAAAGAGATACCAGTCTCAAAATTTATAAGAATTCAAAGATTGCGTTGGGCCGGACATGTTATGAGAATGGAGGGTGGCAGGAACCCTAAGAGGGCTTTGCTGGGTACATGGGAGGGAACGAGACCTAGAGGTAGACCGAGGAAGAGGTGGGAAGATGGCGTTGCAGAGGACGCGAGAGACATGGGGATAAGAAACTGGAGGAGGGTTGCAGTGGATTGGAGGCGGAGATTGGTGGAGGCCAGGGCCCGACTTGGGCTGTAGCGCCATAGGAGAGAGAAATGGTGTGATGATGTGTTATCACCTAAAAATAAATAAGAAAGAAACCAACTGTTAACAAACGTTGCTTAATAGCTGTTAAAAAATTGTTCAATTAAATTTATGAATAGGATATGGCTGAAGGAATTATACAGACCATAGGTCTAGATGTTATGTTTTATGTAATAAAGAATAGTAAGTAATAGCCAAATTATTAACAATGGCAATTTAAATAAATAAGAAGGTGAATCAATACAGATCTAATAACACTGGAAAATCAGTTAGGAAATAATTAACAAGCCATGATGTAGAAAATAATGGTAACATACAATTAGTATAAAAACAAATCCAAAACACATCGACAAATAAACAAATCAATTATAATAACAAAACAAAACACATTACGGTAAAATAAGATGTAATTTGTATAAAATAAGTAAATATAATCAGTTACTACTTAGGCCTATGAAATGCCTAACTGTAAAAACAAATAACTACAAATTGTAAAAAATTAACAAGGAAATTAGCAAATCCAAGGCAAGTAACTAGCCAAGGATAATTTGTGAATCCTATTAAAAGAAAAATGTTAGAATAAGGACTTAAAATAAAAAAGAAAAGTAATTAACAAATATTATCATAATTGTACAAACAATAATACATTAGAGAACCCAACCTTATGGGATGTCAAAATAATCTTTGAAAGGAAATACAAACAGTAGTGATAATATTTAATACACAGGAAGGAAGACGGAAGAATAAAAGCAATCAGAAGATATACAGTAATTTTGAATAAAAAATTCAAAATTTATAACAATTGTTATAAGTCATGATCAACCAATCGGAATCAATTAGTAACCATGACAACGATTTTTCCGTTAAATCTTAGTATTCAATAAGTGACGCTCTTCCAGAATAGACGCCAGGCCGTGAATGACCAAAATTTTAATCTAAAATGTATAAAAAGTAATCAAAATTCAAAAAGATGGAAACGTAAGAAGCAGACGAGGAACGAGAACATTTAACTGATGCCAAGAACCAATTTAAATAAATTTTAAATGAATAAATTGCTACAACTAACATGAAAAAGATGCCAGAAGCCCCCAGATAATTGAAAATTGACCAGTATTGAAGCCCCATTCCATTTCAACTGAACGACTGTTTACATCAAGTCTACTGATTTGATAAGTATTATTCAATTACCCGAATTTCAGAAATAAACTCACTTTAAATATTTCTCACAGTAATCTGAACTCTCACTATAAATTGAATATTATTTCTTTCAAAGATTAAGTAAAACAATAAAACACTGAAAATTTGTTAACTAATAAAATAACCTGTTGTTAAATTACGAACTTTTGAAACACACTTTACTACACTGCAGGAACAAATTATAGTTACACATTATATTATTTAAGTACAAATAATGTAAGGTAGTGTACTTTTTATTGTAATCATTATTAATATTGTCCTCGTAATCACAAGAACCCAAGACTTTGAACGAAAATAACTGTAAACAAACAACACAGTCGCCATCTTTGACTGTATAATTCGTTCAAAATCGATTCGCCAAACCCTTTGAGATATTAGTATTCTAATAATTGTCGGTGCAAATTTGTTGAATAACCAAATATAATTTTAATGTCAAACTGAGTAATTACCAATCACAAATTAAAGAAACTAGTAGAGAGTGTAACCACTGTTTTTATTTCATAGGGAAGTGTATTGTATAAATTGTGTATTGTTTAGCAGAGAGAGCGAGAATGACGGTAAGCGCTCATGTCGCAAATTCAGCGAACTAACTGCTCAATTAAGAAGGTCGAACGAAGGTGGGAGTAAAATTTGAATGCTCCAGGCCGTCACAGCTAAGAACACCTTTTACCACACTATTTAGTAATTTAATTGTTTTAAATAAACAATTTGGCGCTACCCGGGATTTATAAACCCCCATTGAACAACAGGTAAGGTTTCCACTCGCGTTGTACTGGTAACTGAAGGATTGCTACGGACATCGTTAGCGCAACATAGAAGTAACGACAACTTGTGTGAGGCGAACACACCACTTATATGCATTTTTACAGAGACGACAGAATCTTCACGTTACAATATATATATATATATATTACATTTAATATTTATAACTAAATTTACCTCAAGATGTTATTTTTCCTTATTTGGAACATGTTTTGAGAGCTCCCGTGGTCTCATCTTCAGCCTTCGCGATCTTGTGTCTAGTGAAGTATTTGTGTGTTGGCTGCTGGATGCTATTAAGGTTGTTTGTTGGTCTTTGGTATTTTAAAGTTGTATTATTGTGTGTGATTGTGGTATATGTATTTGTATTTTCGATGTTGAGTGCTTTGAATATTGTGTCATGTTTTGTATTGATTTGTATTTGTTCTAGTATTAGTTTGTTTTGTGTTTTATGTTTGTATATTTGTAAATTTTCCCAAATGTTCATTATGGTGCCTTTGTGTGGTATATGTTTTATCAGTGACAAATTGGTTATGTCTGGGAATTCATGTCCTGTGTTTATTGCATGTGTGGCTAAATTGGATTTATATATTTCTGTTTTTTTGTATGCGTTTAGGTGTTCAAAATAACGTTTTTTCAGCTGTTTTTTTGTTTGTCCTATGTAACATTTATTGCAATCTTGGCATTCAATTTTGTATATACCGTTAGTTGTTGTATTAGCTTTGTTGTGTGAGCTATTTAGATTTTGTAATTTATTTTTATTAGTTTTGTATGCTATTTTTAT
Organism: Magicicada septendecula; assembly: GCA_034769895.1. Taxonomy (NCBI): domain Eukaryota; kingdom Metazoa; phylum Arthropoda; class Insecta; order Hemiptera; family Cicadidae; genus Magicicada; species Magicicada septendecula. The sequence goes on along the minus strand of CM068371.1, from coordinate 59,617,751 downwards.
ATCTGTGTTTTTAAATAGTTTTGTCATTTTATTATTGATGTATGTGAATGTGGCCCATTTTTTGTTGTTGTTATTATTTATGTGTTGTTCATTTTGATTAATTCTTAATTGTTCAGTTTTTATTTTATCATTATCAATATAATGACGTACAGGGTGTTTCATATAAAACGCAACCCACTAATCAGCCTTCTGTAATATTTGAATTTACCGCCAAACTCCCCTACGTTTTACTGGAATAGACTCGTCCAACAATCGAACATTGCGCCGGCGCAGTAAACTGCTACTGATACCTATGACAAAGCGATCATAACGCTCAGTGCATTGTTAGAGAGAAAATGGTTTTTTCGCAAGACGAACGTGTTTTTATTCTCGAGTCGTACTTTAGCACGCGATCAGTGGTTGCAGTGCAAGAATCTTTTTGCCGTAAGTACCATGATAAACCAGCACCTAACAAAACATCGGTTTTGAGGTTAGTGGCTAAATTTCGAGAGACAGGTTCTGTTAATAACAAGGAACACAAAAGATCTATGGCAGTGTTGAATGCAGACATAGTCGCTGAAATCAAAGACCGATTAATTGCCTCGCCAAAAAAATCAATTAGACGCTTGTCAGCTGAAATTAATTTACCAACAACAACCGTTTATAGGGCGACAAAAAAATTAAAGTTACGACCATATCGAATTCAAACAGTTCATCATCTTCTTGATCCAGACAAAGAAAAACGGCTAACATATTGTCATTGGTTTCGTCGATTTGTGCGTGAGGGTATTCATGTTATGGACTCGATTTTTTTCACACACGAGGCGTGGTTTCATCTGGATGGCTATGTAAACAGCCAAAACAGTAGGATATGGAGTGCTGAAAATCCCTTCGCGTATCATGAAAAACAATTGCACCCGCAGAAGATGGGCGTTTGGTGTGTGATATCACGAAAAAAATTATTGGTCCTATTTTCTTCGAGTACACCATTACTGCAGAACGATATCAGAATATTTTATTGCAATTCATTGCACTTTTGGAAGAGGAAGATCGATACTGCTGGTTCCAACATGACGGTGCAACATCACACTACGCACATTCAACTTCTGTTTTCGTTAACGAATTCTTTGGTGATCGCATTGTTGGTCGTGGTTTATGGCCACCAAGATCTCCAGATTTTACTGCGCCAGATTTTTTTCTTTGGAGTTACCTCAAAGAAAGAGCCTACAGCAACAAACCACGAACACTTGAACAACTGAAGGTCAATATCGAACAAGCTGTTTTAAATATCAACCTAAATACTCTAAAAAAAGTTGCAAGAAACAGTGAAAAGGGTGGAAGCGTGTATTCATGAAGATGGCGGCCACTTCCAGCATTTACTCTAGAATTTTAAGTATTGTAAAGTTTGGAAATAAAATATTTAATTAAATACTTTACATATGCCTTTTTTATTATTATATGCTATGAAGATGGCGGCCACTTCCAGCATTTACTCTAGAATTTTAAGTATTGTAAAGTTTGGAAATAAAATATTTAATTAAATACTTTACATATGCCTTGTTTATTTAAATGTAATTACTGACATAGATGGGTTGCGTTTTATATGGAACACCCTTTATTAGAATATAAGATTACATAATATGTTTGTGTGTAATATAAGACTACTAATGATGCGTAATAATTACGTGAAAATAATAATGATTTTGAATCGCAAAACAAATAAGAAATTTTATTAATAAATATTGAAATGATTTTTAAACAGATTACATAGCATTATTATTAGGATTACACCTATCATCATATCAACACACGAATTTAATGTGTTGTAGTTATATGTAAAGACTTGTCGCACAGTAAAATCGTTTTTGTAGTGTTGTAAAATAGCTTCCAAAAACATGGGCTTAACACATTGAAATCGTAAGTGTTGTAATATATTTAAAAAGGAACCAAAATGTCGGGAATACGTCTCCAACAAGCTTCATTTATAAATTCCTTATTACATATGATGAGGAAGTGACAATAATAATAAGCAAAGCTGAGTTACAAAATCAGTATTTACACTCATTCAAAACACTACAAAATATATGGGTTCAACTATGCTACAAACCTTAACTGAAAACTGAAAGCACCACTTCACAGTATTTTTTACAGGAATGAAAATAATTTGGGAAATAGATAATTAGAACAAGCTGGCAGTCTGAAGTACTTGAGATGTAACATAACACATGTCTGTAACAATGGGTGTAAACTTCAAACTTTATACATAACACACACGCACAAGTTGATTTATAAAATAAAGTATACAAATGAATCCTAATAGGGCTGTCCCCACAATTTGCTAAGGAAACAAACCATAGATGACTAAAAGAAAGACAAGGCAAAACTGCATTCAATGAAACTACAATTACTGAGCAATGTCCTTGAACACACACTTTGCGATGAAGAGTTAATTCAGACAGCAAATGCAAACAAAAACAATGTGAATAAAATAAACTGTGTAAATATGTTAAAATTAATGTTATTGAAAAAATTAGTAGCAGAACTTAATGTGAGTACATAATTAATGAGTATTTAGATTATACTTCAGTGATAATAAAATTGTTGTCCATTTTTTGTTTAATATTTCATATTTATATTTATCCAATTTATTTCATATTGAAGCACAGTAGTAATAAGCAGAAACTGCATAAAGTGCAACACTGCTTTCATGTTAGCATTTATACCTGGTCAGATCCTGTTGCAGATCCTGCATTGCCTTGTGGCACTGAGCAAAGTACGTCGCTTGAGCTTCAACAAACTCGTGTAAACAGCGCAAGTGCCCAGCGTGTGAACTCGATACTCCTTCCAACAACAGCTTTGTTATTTCTGCCTGACGATCGAATTCAGACTGTGCTACACGCAGATCTCTCTCTGCCTGTATTGCATGACATTAAAACATGATTTAATATGAAATCATGGTCATTACAGATTATTAGTATAATTGCAAATGCAATCACCACACAATAACCAATCGACTGGTAAAGTAACACTACACACTACAACAATGGGTGTGATACAGTAGTGACACTCTGTGTGGCAGGTTCCTTCACTACTTTCGACATGCAGGATTACAGAGAAATTATGAAATGATAAATTTACCTGTTCAAGAAGATATTCAGGGCTTGGACCTTCCTGCCGTGAGCATGGACACACAGTGTGAATATGCACTTAGTTTTTTTTTATATATCAATCAATGAACATATGTATGTAGTGTCTCTCTCTCTCTCTCTCTCTCTCTCTCACGCACACACACATGCACGCACGCACACACACACATTATTTCTGAAATACATGATTTTTCTAAACAGAGCAAATTCCAAACTTTTCCTTTCTTTAGTTTACATTAAAAAAAAACTGATTCAAAGAGTCAAACTCTTTGTTATATACAGATTTTGTTTTTACTGACACTTTTTTCAACCTTACAATATAAATAAATACACAACATTACTAAAAACACATGTGATAACTGAATATTTCAAATGGAGTGAGAGCGAACATGCATTACATGTAACAATTCGGCATATGCTGTACTGACTGTACTACACAAACACACCATAATTTTATAAAAAATTAAGTAAATTACAGAAACAGTGATATCTTGACCATTTGTCTTATAATAATAATAAATATACTTGTAGAATAAAGCCTCCATTAACAAGCTGGCTTCAGTTAAATAAAAAGCACTTGATTATATATGACAAAATGGCATTTCTTCTATAGACTTTTTCCACATAAGTGTCATGTAAAAACGTTTTTCATGAACACCTATTAAGTGTTAGTCCAATGAGCTATGAGGAAATACAGAGAACAGTGGACACTACCTAAAATTCCTTCCTGAAACCGCTTATTATTATTACAGTAGGTTCTACTATTTGCTTACTATTCCACAGCACACAGCATTAAGGCAACACTAATGAAGATACTTTTGCTGTCTACTAAAAATAAAACACTGTCTAGAATTTGACAATAACACAGCATAAAATCCGATCATTTCTTACATGTACAGAATACTCTGAGCATTGCTTGAAATTTCTAAAACACCCTTATATACACTGAGATGGAACCAAAGAGAAACTGAAGCAAATGCTTTAAAGAGGACAAGATGAGCGGGAAATTGAAATTAGGAAAGTATGAGTAGAAACATATGTTTTGCTTTTAATTTTGAAACTCCCTATAAACACACTGCATTTACCAGTCTTGTTCTGTATTGTACATTTTTTTTTTTTTTTTTTTTTTCTTAGGTCCGTCTTGTGACTTTTATCTTTAGAATAATATTAGCGTGACGCGTTTCAGGTCATCTGACCCATCCTCAGACACTTGCTCGAAAAGAGGTTGTCATATATTTTCGAGCAAGTGTCTGAGGATGGGTCAGATGACCTGAAACGCGTCATGCTAATATTATTCTGAAGATAAAAGTCACAAGACGGACCTAACAAAGGTAAGAAAATAAGAAATTAAAATACATGACTTGGACCGTTAACAAACAAAAATGTACAAAATTATGTTTCATCAAACAATTTATCGCAAATCTGCTCAGTTCGTGGAAGGTCAACAGGTTGGATGTGAACGATTTATTGTGAAGAAAGCTGAATTTTCTTGTGAATTGTTACAGCACTGTCTCATTTAAACGTTATTACTGTATTGTAATTCACATTGGTCTAACCAAGAAATTTGCATATTTTACTATATTCGAGAACAGTAACATAAGCTTTTTTTTTAGTCATTGTAATCTCATTATAAACAGTTTTAGACCTGTCAGAATTGTCACATGGTCAAGTGGTAAGAACATACTACATACAGTACAATGCTCATTTTATAAATTTCCATCAAAATTTCCATAAGAGCAATTTTATAAAGTCTTCGATGAAACATTCTATTAATCCACATTTAGCACGATTTTTGAGACTGTTTCATACTTTTGAATAGAAATGGATGTGAAAATTGTCAATATACATGTTACATTCATCTTTATCTTACTGATCTTTGTCTTTTGTGTCAACAGTAGGCCTACTCTGCTTGTGTAGCCTACCGTTACTCAGATAGAGAAAGATCACTCTTCGCAAATATAAATTCTGAACTCATTCTTATTGAATCTATGTTAAAATTCTGGGTAGTGCTGACAGTTACAATTTTCTATACCCCACCCCTAAACTACACTTGTTATCTTAATCAAAGTATTCAAACAGTGGTTGAAAGTGGTTATGATAAGACAAAAACCACTGACCAGTTGAAGTTCACTTGTTTCATATTTATATTTAGGTCATTCCATACCAAATGGTTCATAGGCAGTTGCTTGACCATTTTAGATCTTTTTAAACTTTATACATTTGTTACCATACCCACTCACAAAACAAAAATACATTTACTTTACTTAAAATTTTTTTTTCTTGCTCTTGGTGGCCATTTTTTGTTAGGAAAAAACAGTACATTTTGGCAGTTTCAAAGCTATATGTTTAACTAAACGCCTCCAGTTCTATTCACCCAAGAGAATACAAACAAAAACTAATTTCTTCAGCAGAGAGTGGGGTGAAATAATGGGCGAGAGCATTATTCTCCTAAAACTAAGCATAAGGGTCTAAATTCCATTCCAAACTTGAGGATTTCCGATTGTGAGAAATATGTTTTCACAAAATTATTTCTGTGAGAAGGGAAAGAAGGTAAGGCTTGAAAATTTTACATTTCATAGATTTATGTGGATACTTCCAGCGGCCCAATTTATGGTTTTGAGACTAGTATGATTTATGTAATGAAAAATCCCAAAAGTACCCGATTTTCTCATTTTACTCAAAGTTATACTTCCTCTTGGCATGTATATAAAAATTTTTTAATTTGGTTCAATTTCAGTCCAAACTGTATTGGCTTGAATTATTGTATAAGAGTGTCTTTGCTGATTTCTAACTGTTGTTTGTGTCTAATTACAGTTTGTACGTAGTGACTTCACTGGTTATATGCACTCTATTGGCAAATTATTCTCTTTCCACTGTATAACACGGTGATCTCTGAGACCATTGTAACAACATCTATTACAGACTAATTCAATTTAATAGACTATTGTAGATATACAACATAACGATGCACTTCCCTCAAAGCTTTGTCACTGATGATCCCTTACTACACAGACATGTATGAAAACTTGAAATAATGTCATATTTATAGTAAATTATTATAAATAAATCACCTTATATCCGTCGTGTGACTTCGTTACGTCGATTAAAATGACGCGTTTCGGAACATCTGTTCCATCATCAGATAAAATCGCTCTATTGAGGTCGTTAAACGTTAAAAACACATGTTACACATAATTGTCCACTATGTAATTCACTTGCTTCCTAAATGGTGCGCACCACGACGAAGCCGATCGGACACTGAACTATTATCTGAGTGATTACGCCTAAGCAGGTTCAAAGCTGTATCGTATAGCGGGTTGGATTTAAAATTTAAGTGGTCATTCAATATGAAGTCTCGGCTGTTTATGTTATTATATGCTTTGTATATTTCGAACTCCTCTATTGCGTCCATGTAACGGCCTTTGTTGCACACATGTAGGGGTATTAAATTAGATTTAAAATCAGTATAATTATGATTGTGTAAGATTAAGTGACGGGCAAAGTTGGACTTGATATTATTTAACAAAGTGAGATTACTTAGGTGACGTTTTGGTGTGTGTTCTTTAAATCGTTTGAGGAAACCTCTCCCCGTTTGACCAATGTAAAAACTGTTGCAGTCGTTACATGATAATTTATATATGCCGGATTTCTTTTCTAAAGGTATGGGTTTTCTATGACGTAGTATTTTTAATAGACTATTGTTTGTTTTGAAGGTAGCAGTAATATTCAATTTATTAAATGTGGAGGTTAGAATCTTTGGCATTATATTTGTGTATGCAGTGGAAATAAATGTTATTTTTGTATCCTTATCTATTGGGGGCTTGGATTTTCGAATTTTATGTTTCTTGATGAGATTATCAATCAACGTGTTTTGGTAACCATTAGCTAAAGCTATATGTTTAATGGTATTCACCTCTTCACGGTAATCATCATCACTGAGAGGTACTGCCAACAATCTGCGGATAAAGTAATTATAAGCTGCCAACTTTTGCGAAAATGGATGATAAGAGTCCAATGGAAAATGGAAAATCCAAGCCCCCAATAGATAAGGATACAAAAATAACATTTATTTCCACTGCATACACAAATATAATGCCAAAGATTCTAACCTCCACATTTAATAAATTGAATATTACTGCTACCTTCAAAACAAACAATAGTCTATTAAAAATACTACGTCATAGAAAACCCATACCTTTAGAAAAGAAATCCGGCATATATAAATTATCATGTAACGACTGCAACAGTTTTTACATTGGTCAAACGGGGAGAGGTTTCCTCAAACGATTTAAAGAACACACACCAAAACGTCACCTAAATAATCTCACTTTGTTAAATAATATCAAGTCCAACTTTGCCCGTCACTTAATCTTACACAATCATAATTATACTGATTTTAAATCTAATTTAATACCCCTACATGTGTGCAACAAAGGCCGTTACATGGACGCAATAGAGGAGTTCGAAATATACAAAGCATATAATAACATAAACAGCCGAGACTTCATATTGAATGACCACTTAAATTTTAAATCCAACCCGCTATACGATACAGCTTTGAACCTGCTTAGGCGTAATCACTCAGATAATAGTTCAGTGTCCGATCAGCTTCATCGTGGTGCACACCATTTAGGAAGCAAGTGAATTACATAGTGGACAATTATGTGTAACATGTGTTTTTAACGTTTAACGACCTCAATAGAGCGATTTTATCTGATGATGGAACAGATGTTCCAAAACACGTCATTTTAATCGACGTAACGAAGTCACACGACGGATATAAGGTGATTTATTTATAATAATTTACTGTTCATACGTGACTTGGATACCAAGAACTAATATGCATTTTCATATTTATAGTTGAAGATTTGCAAAATTGGCAAAAAAAACTCAGTTTTATCACAGCAGAATATTGGCAGTTGCAATGTCACCACATGTAATGCAATTGAAGCCAAATATTAGAACTGTAGTAGTGATTATAAAATATTACTGAACAGTTTATTATTAAAACTGAAGATGACAGTATCAATGACACATGCTGTCAAAAGTCGGAGAAATAAATCAAGATGATAGTGACATCAGTGTGAGTGATGTTGAACTTCCACAACTGTAAACTTCAGTATTAATGTATGCCCTGTTAGTGACTACATCAGTTAATTATATATATATATATATATATATTGTTACAACACAAATAAGCCAACCCAATACCAGGGATGAACAGAACAATATTAAATCTAAAATAATACTTCATGTTAAATAAAAATGATTAATTTAAATAAAATATAAAAACTATGACTCGACGAACGACGACTTGATCTAACCCAAGTGATTGACCCAACAAAAGGAAACAAAAGAAGAAGGGATCCACGAAGAGTAAACAAGACTGTAACCAAACCAAAGGAAAAAAGGAAAAATACAAAAACCCAAACAAAAATGAAACAAGTTCATGGAATTAAACGACCCAAAGTAACACGTTAAATATAACCTATTAGTTAAACACGAACTTACAAAACACATTTAACTACACCACAGAACAGATTGTAACATCACACATTATTATTTATGTACACGTAGAATAAGGTAATATATTTTTATTGTAACCATAGGAATTCTTTAGCTCATAGTCACAAGAATCAATGATTTAGGAAACAAAAATAATTGTAATACTTCAAGGTACACAGCCATACGAAAAATAATTGTTTCCTTGATCGATTCGTCAAGCCCAGAGGACAAGAGTCTAATGTAATCAGTCGGTGCAAATTTATCATTATATAATTGTCAATGTGAATATTTTAATTATCACCTATTAAAAATAACTATTACAGGGAGTAACCGTCGTTATTATTTCATAGGGAGTGCTTTATATATTACTTGTGTTTACTTAAGAAATTTGACGAGAAGCGAACAAGTTGTCATTTGCGCAGCAGCAGCGACAATTCAGACGGCTGTGCGAGCGGGAATTATTTGAATGCCCTGACCGTCACCGCTGATAACTCATCCGACAATAATTTTAGTTGTTTTATATAATGACTTGGCGCCACCCGGGATTAACACACCCCTATAAGCAACAGGTAAGGTTACTGCCGTGTTATACAGGTGATTACCGCAATGCTACGGACATCGTTAGCCGCGAACATTAATGCAACGACCCCGGTGCGCGACGAACGCACTGATCATTATTACACATACAAAATTGGTGTACATTTTACAGGTACACACAGATCTACTCGTTACAGATTGGCGACCAACCGGTGAGGCTTTAAAAGAAGGCCAGCGGCGACTATGAAGAGACATTCCATGGTTACCAGAAAAGACACTCAGAAAGGAATTGAAGGTGAAGGTCAACCGGAAGAGATGGAAGAAATCGAAGAAATTGACGGGGAGCTATTCGAAGAGGATAATCAAGAAAACCAACCAGAAAATCCAACTCAACCAGAACCGGAAGTGGAAGTAATGGTCGGCGACCAACCAGACAAAACAACCGAAGGGGCAAGAATAGAGAACATGATGAGGATGATGATGGAACAAATGAACAGAAACCAGGCAGAAACAAGGGAAACTTCAAAGAGAACAAATGAAAAAATAGACCAAAACAGGGAAGAACTGAATAAAAAATTAGAGTCAGACAAGGAAGAATTGAATAAAAAATTAGAATCATTAAGAAGGGAAGACAGGGAGTTCCTGAATGAAAAACTGGACCAAAACAATGAAGAATTGAAGAAGCAAATCAAGGAGGACATAGAGCTCCTGAATAACAAAATGGAAAGCAACCGAGAGGCGTTAGAAAAGAAGAGTGAGGAGCTGAAGAGGCAGATAAAAAAGGATCTTGAAGTATTAAATAACAAGATTGAAAATAATTGTGAAACACTCCAAAAACAGTTGAAGGAAGATGGTGAGAAGAACAGAGAAGAATTAAGATTCATGCTAGTAGAGTTTTGTGAAGAAGTCAAACGGACAAAAACAGGGATGAGTCAGAGATGGGAAGAAACAAGTTACCCAGTAGATCAACTTCAGGAAACATTAGACAGTGATTTCAAACCATTGAATGAAACACCAGACACCACTTCTGAAGGTAGTAAGGAGATGGAAATTGTAGAAGAATCAAGTGTATTGTTTTCTGAAAATAAAGGTAACAATAACACTGAGAAAATCAAGCACATAAAAACCAACAATAGAAGAGGAAGAAAGAAGAACCGAATAATTAAGAAGATTAAGAAAACGGAGGAAATGGGAAGGGTATATAAAAAGAAACTAATAAACACCAGAGAAGAATTAGAAATGATGACGAGCGGACTCATTGACGTGTTTCATTTGCCCCTTACCTACCAAAGCAAATTAATGAAGTATAAAGATTGTAGGAGGACCTCAACAGCAATTATAGAGGGAATCCACAACAAGCTAGCGGAGGAAAACTTCAGCAAAACGATACGTAAATGGCAGATACAAGAAATAGAAAAGACCCACAACAGAATAGTGTGTCACAAATTACAAAGGTTTCTAAAACACAGGAATCTACCAGCATTTGAAATGCAAAATAAAAAATCAATGATAACATTAATGAGGGAGGTACCATTAACTCCTTTGATTAATAAACCACATCATAAAGTGAACGATGGAACCATGGATACAAATGAACAAATGATATTAGAAGAATTGTGGTACAAGATGGAAGATACCTATTTCACCAGCAAGGAAATAGTTATACACACCCAGATTATCCGAACCACAAGTGCAGAGGAACTGATGGACCATGGGTAAACTAAGCGAAGATACCACAAACCAAGAAGAGGGACTGATCTTCGAATTACTGACCAGGCAACCCAATGGAAAAGAAGGAAGTATTAAAATTAAATGAAACCACTAAACAATCACCAAAACAAGAGGGTACAAGAAACGACTAAGACGAATTAAATAAGAAAAATTAAAGTATAATAAACAAACTCTAATACTCCTATATTAATTTCAACAAAAGGAAATTAAATATCATCCAGAATAAAGGTTTAACCAACTAACCTTTGAAGGAGTAGAGAAGCAGAACATCAAAGTGTAGAATAATAAAGGAGAAGGCTTGAATAAGGAATGGAATTAATAAAATTAACTATGTAATAAGTACACAACTATGTATAAACCCAATATACTCTCAAACTCTAATACTCCTATATTAATTTTAACAAACGAAATTATATATCATCCAGAATAAAGGTTTAACCAACTAACCTTTGAAGGAGTAGAGAAGCAGAACATCAAAGTGTAGAATAATAAAGGAGAAGGCTTGAATAAGGAATGGAATTAATAAAATTGACTATGTAATAAGTATGTATAAACCCAATATACTCTCAAACTCTAATACTCCTATATTAATTGCAACAAATGGAATTATATATCATCCAGAATAAATGTTCAACCATCAGACATTTGAAGGAGTAGAGGAGAAAGCCAACAAAGAGTGAAATATACCAGAGAAGGCAATAAACAGGGAAAGAAAAAGAGAAGATCAACTTAAAAAAAGTATAAAAAACATGGTCCTATATATAGTAATAGTGTATAAACTTATGTATAATAATATGTATGACCATATGTCATCACGAAGGACAATGGAAACAAAACTTATGAGATAAGTAATATAACCACCAAGAAAGTAAAAGGAGTTTACAACCAAGCTTCAATAAAGAAATTCTATGAAGAAAATTAAATTACTATAAATAGAATAAACAAATGCCAAAATTCAAAAATTATGTGAGCACAACTTACAACAATATTTCGATGACTTATGAGGCCTAAAATAAAAAATATAAAAACAAAGGAATAAGTTACACAAATTCCTACTAAGTGAAATCAACTTACAGTCTATTAAAAAGTTGATATATGAAGTATATAAAATAATTAAACAAAATGTACAAAAAAGGAATACGCTACAAAAATTCCTATAAAGTAAGAGAATTAACTTACAAAGAATTATCAAAAATGATATTTAATACAAAATAAAATCAAGCTAAAAACTGATAAGTACCTGAAATTATAATGAATCAAAGGTATTCAAAAAAAAAAAAAATCTGAACTGGTACAAAGAACAAGAGAAGTTACGTATAAATCAAATATACAAGCTATGGCTAAAGCAGAATATTGCTAAATAATTAAGAAAAGAATACAAATGTCTAAGATAATTAAAATGATCACTAGAAGAATAGAAAAACAAAATAATGAAAAGTTAGATATGATGAAATTAACATATGAATAAATAAATAAAAAACAATCAACTGTATGAGCAAATAACAGTATATAGCAAAGGTACAGCGGAAGGAAGAATGAGTAAAAGGCCAAAGTGATCTAAAAACAAACCACAAGGTGGACAATCCCAAAATATATTATTATTATTATTAATTTAAGTCACAAGTTGACAAAAAAAAAATGTATTTAAGATTGACTGTTGAAAAGTCCAGTAATCCAAATAAACTGAGCAGAGATGATGTTCCTCTGGTCTCAGAAAAAATGAGTAGTAATGGGAGAAACCAGCTACTAAAAAGTTAGGGAAAAAATTGTGTATAAGGGAGAACACACCAATGGAAATAAATAAAAACAGATCCAAATAAAATGGAATGAATTAAGTAAGAAGAGAAATAAGAATGGAGAAACAAACAAGAAATAAAAGGAAAAAGATTATATACAACTGATAATTTCATAAAAAACTATGCTAGTGTTTTATCAAAATGATCAATTTTGAAGGAGAGGCATTATGTTACAACACAAATAAGCCAACCCAATACCAGGGATGAACAAAACAATATTAAATCTAAACTAATACTTCATGTTAAATAAAAGTGATTAATTTAAATAAAATATAAAAACTATGACTCGACGAACATCACATAAAAACAGTTTTTTAATCGGACACTTGTAGTGGTGGAAAACTGCAAAATTATATGAACTTTTTGATCAAACCTCGTAAAAGTGGGAAGTACTACAAGTGAGCAAGAGATTTTCATTACTTCATGTAATTGCGTTGAATCTAACTTTCCAAAGCTAAAAGAAAAACAAAACACAACAACTTTCACCTACTAGGTGCAGTATTCAAAATAATTTAAATAATATTTATTTATAAATTACAGCTTTGAATACAGTAAACTATGCTCTTCAGATTTTTTTGGGCCTATAGGCCTATTAGATGGTAGGCCTATAGTTCGACCTGACCTAACGGTCACCTTTCCACCGACCACTTTTTTGTGAACAAATTTTATTTGCCATAACATCAATGTAAATTTTCCCTTCATTAAATGGTCACCTTTTAGATGACGAGCTGTCTATACTGGCCAATGTGCTTTTAAGTTTCAGGATCTGCTGCACAGTATCATTTGTACACGTAAACGTTTCCCTAACTTAGAAACATTATAAGCAAATGATATACAATGTTGAAATAGTACTAACACTGAATAAGCATCCACGGGTGCTCACATGTTTTCATAATTTACAATGAAGTTTTTTCATTACACAGTAGTGTGTTAATAAGTTGTATGGTATAAACAGTGACATTAAAACAATAATGACCACAAAGTTAGTTGTCTTATACAATGCAATGAGTTTCTTTCCAAAAACTGATGACATTCTAAGTTTGTATATAAGCTGTTGGTACTGGATTTGTTATAGTACCATGCCATTATCAACAATAACCAACAGAGCACTCCTTCTTCCACTTTGCCTCGATGTAGCCATTGTATGAGGGATATCCAGGAAGTAAGTTCTGATAGGTAAAAAAAACTATTTAAATTACACACCTTAACACTTTGCTGGCGAAAGACGTATATGTACGGCTTACGTAACTTCCGAGTTTTGTCGAGAGACGTACATGTACGTCTTCGCATATAGGATTGTTTTACACGGCGAAAGCCGCTGATTTACGCTTTTCGACGCTGTGTAATCATGTAACTATACAGACTGACATTAGTAGTTCACAGTTCTGCACCTAGATCACAGGAATATATACATTTCTATTCACGTATGCTTTGTGTTGTACCACAGTTCTGCACCTAGATCGCAGGAGTATATACATTTCTATTCACGTATGCTTTGTGTTGTACCACATGACTTTTTTAGTTACATGTGTAAGTGTTATCGTTAGAATGATGTCTGTAAACAAGAAATATCTGAGTGAAAATGAGATTGTGGAGTTACTAAACGTTGATAGTGATAGTATTTGTTCTGAAAGTAGTGTAGAGGTGTTCTCAGAAAATGACAGTGATCCGGAATTTATTTCCGATTGTAACGAAACATCAGGTAAGTTTTTGTTTATACTTTCTAACCTCTTTGTTCACTTTATGAAACTAGAAAACAAAGAAAATGTGTTGTCTGTTCACAACAACTAAAAGACCCAACTACAGGGAAAGCTGGAAGAAAAGACACTCTTTATCAATGTGGGAAATGTGATGTTGTCCTCTGTGTTGATAAGTGCTTCGAAACATACCATACCAAAAACAATTTTTAGTCAATGTAAACAAAGTTGTGTATATAGTGTATAAACAATATTAGTGAATATTCAGAAGACAAGTTTGAGTAGTTTTGTGATAATATGTTGTGTTATAGCCTAATTGTAATGATATTTCAACTTTTTTTATTTGCAAAAACATGGCAACTTTGTACTGATATAGAAAAAATTTTATTTAAAATATAAGTTTCACTTTTATATAGTGTTTTAGAGAATAGTTGAATTAACAAAAAAAGTAAAGCTTGAATTACTTATAAGTATATTGTTGATTATGTACTATGTCAAAAAGTGTGAAAAATGGCCAGACGTGACAGACTGACAGACCCAGAATCGCTCAGCCAGGTAAGTGTTAAACTACTCTTCTATACAGTTTCCATCACTGTTGAAGCACTTCTTATAACAAGGCACCAACTATTGTATACCTTTGTTGTAGACATTTCCCACGTGACAGATTGACAGACCCAGAATCGCTCAGCCAGGTAAGTGTTAAACTACTCTTCTATACAGTTTCCATCACTGTTGAAGCACTTCTTATAACAAGGCACCAACTATTGTATACCTTTGTTATTTCCCACTTGTGATCTGAACCATATATTAACAGCTTGTTTGGATCACCATTGTTATGAAACCAATGGCCACCAAGGAAGTATTTCAGATGCTTGAAAATGAATAATCGCTTGGTGTGAGGTTTTGGCGGATGATCAAATTGTTACCAACCGAAGGTTGTGAGGACATATTGCATTGCACAGTGAGTGTGTGTGCAGGCATTTTCATGAATGAACACATTTTTGTGCCCTTCACTAAAAAGTTGTATCCACGTTCGTACCATTGAATCACACATTGCTTCATCTCCATTAAATCTGACGATGAATTTCAGGTGCCCTTTGCAGTCATGGAACACAAGTTATTTCCCACTTGTGATCTGAACCATATATTAACAGCTTGTTTGGATCACCATTGTTATGAAACCAATGGCCACCAAGGAAGTATTTCAGATGCTTGAAAATGAATAATCGCTTGGTGTGAGGTTTTGGCGGATGATCAAATTGTTACCAACCGAAGGTTGTGAGGACATATTGCATTGCACAGTGAGTGTGTGTGCAGGCATTTTCATGAATGAACACATTTTTGTGCCCTTCACTAAAAAGTTGTATCCACGTTCGTACCATTGAATCACACATTGCTTCATCTCCATTAAATCTGACGATGAATTTCAGGTGCCCTTTGCAGTCATGGAACATATCTTGCACATAATTTCATATGCAGTAGATGTCTCAATTTTCTTTGATATTATAAACTGTCCACCAAAGCTTACTCAGTGTACAATTGTTTACAAATTGCATTAGCACCTTGTTAATGAATCTACAATCTCGCTGCACATATGCAACAGCATGACTAGATCGATACCTTGGCAATATTTAAAAAAAAGAACTAACTTCTCGATATCCCTCGTATTTGTATACGTGTTATGTTACACTGCTGGATATGATAAGTCTATTTTATCACACACAGCCTTAATTTCTTGATGGATGTTATGGCCTGTTATAAAACCGACACTGTGTGTTCTCTAGTTTGTATAATGTTCATCTTCTGAATAACCTTTGACACTGTACGTAATAAATACATACAAATGTTTATAATCTGAGTTACTGTCTTTGTTAATAACTAGTGCAAGCACTGCACCAAGGTTAAAATATTTCTTAATATAGTTAGTAACACTATAAGCATAATTTTATGTAATCAATAAACATAATACCTTGAAACTCCCCACAAATTTAGTTATTAGTATGTGGTGGCTCACTCAACATTTCTTTTAATATCTTACAGACTTGTATGCGTCCATTTTCCAACTTTTCTGTTCTCCACCTGTTCCTCCAGTTTACAACTTCCACATTTCTCACATCCATCAGTACTTGATCCTCCGATCAATTTTTTTGCCTCCCTCTTCCACTATCTCCATTTGGTTTCCAGCTGGTTATTTTTCTTTTTACTATTCCTGTTTCCCTTCAGTACACACCATCCACACCAGCATATTCTTTGGTCCTTTATTAGCTTCACTATATGTCTCCTTCCAATCTTTCTTCTACTCACAATGTATCGTTCTTTGATGTCCATCTTTTTCTATTTTCTTTGTCCTTGAACCTTCATCACCTTTAATTCAAATATTTTCAGTCTTTCTTAATTCGTTATCAAGGACATCTTCTCTACTGTATACAACTTTACCATTATATTGCTGTTTTGTATAGTTTCATTCCCATATTCTTACAAATTCCTTTGCTTTTCACAAACCGTATCTAAAGAACTTTGTGACCTGCTGTCTGTAGTCTCTTATTTATCCATGCTCTCCTGTCACTCTTATAATTTACTGTTATTCCTACATATTTAAAATTAAATACTCTCTCAAATTTATATATTCCTATCACCACTTCTTTTCTATTATTTATCATTTTCTTTGTATCTATTTAATTAACAAACTATCTTATTCTTGCAGTCCTCACTTCCTCGCTTCAATTTCTAATTCCTGTTTCATTTCTTCTTCTCCTTGTTATCTTGTCTGAATCACTAGCATATCCTATAACCTGTACTGATTTTTTATTATCGTTCCATTGATATTATACACGTTTATCGTACTTTTGCAATATTACATAAAGTTGCCCGATAAGACATCTTCTTGTCTTACTCATTCATTTCTGTTAAATTTTTTTTTGACACCCCTTGTTATATAAAAAGTGCTGCCTTCGTTTACTTCACGGAGTTTTTAGTCAGCATGATTAACTTTTCCAGAATTTCTATCCTCTATCACTGGATTTCACTAAATGGTATCAAAAGCTTATTACAAATAATCTATAAAGTACAATTATATATGTACTGGCATTTCTCTTTATCTACATACAATATAAAGTGCTGGTCACACAGCTCAAGTTGGCAGCCTACCCTGCCTCTCACAGACCACTATTGTAGTACATAATGCAGTCTATTCATATACATTTATTATGCACTCCTCTGTAGAACTACCACACCTCCACCAGAACGCAGGTGTGTTCAAATTAATGTGAGCAGACTGTTATGTACTTCTTATTAAACCTTATAAACTACATTTCAAAACCTAGAAGAAAACTATGAAACCGCAGTCAGCACATTCCAGCAGTGAAACAGACAAATATGGGTGGGGAAACTGCACTGAGCCATCTATTGCCTCATCTGACAAGTTTGGCCCTCCTATAAAAGATCATTTTGCAAGTTTTGGCCCTCATAGGATTGCTGATTACAGTATTATTATCCTGCTCATCACACTTTAATTTACAAAATCCAACAGTTTTCTACACCTAAGCATAGAATTTTCTATTCTAATTCTTACAGAGTTAACTCTTTTGAAAACACCCACACTCTTGAAATGATACATACAATTTTTTTGTTTGTAAACTTTATTAACAAACTTCACAATATACAGAACAGCCTGGAATTGAAACAAATTATATTCGGTGTCTTTTTCTTTACTAAAAGTAAGGTATTTAACTTTTTGGATTTTATTTCCGGTATCGTCTGATTTTAACACAAAATTTGTTTGTTCTACTTTATTAGAGAACAATCAAACTGATAAGAATAGTTTCCTTGACTACCTCAAGACATACACGATCTGACTTTTCATCTCAAGACCATCCAACTATATGGTGTTAAATTTAAACATAAGTACAAATGTAACATAGACACAAAATATAATATTATGTACGTTCTGACAATACTTACAGTCGGCTGTCCTAACATGCTTCTTGCTTTACGCACGCGATTTTTACATGCATCCAGATCCAGCCTAAATAACAATAAACAAAGCATAAACATTTGTCTTGCAAAAATCTACAGTTTAAAAAAAACAATAAAAGGTTACTCTTACCACATACCGTTTACTTTCAAGGATTCCTCTCTCCTTGATTATTGTTTTCATTTCTCCATCAAGGAATTTCCGCAAAGGTGTCAGGAAGCAATGGTTGGCAGAAGATGTGAAATCTCTTTCTATCTGGCCTACTCGTTGTTGGCACTGGCCCACTTTAATCAGTGCGCTACCTACATTACATAATGTACAAAATTAGATGAGAAAATTAATGTATGTTCTTACAAGTGATGACTCATTCCCTTTTGTACTTCTTCTAACATTTAATAATGTCTACAGATACTTTTCAGCAGTTGTGTTAAATTTGTTTTCAGTTTCCTTGAAAATAGCCTTAATTGCTGAACCACACTGTGGGTCACGAACATATGTCAGTTGAGGCAATATGCAAATGAAGGAATCAGTGTGACAGAATCACTGGATCAGTGTGACTTCTGTCAGTGTGTTATTGGATTTAAAACATGTTTCTCGTTCCCTGAAGGAAGAAATTCTGATAGTTCCCAGCTGTAAACAATTCCAGTATGCAGCTTAAAAAGATACTGCATATTTTATGAGGACTGCCAAGAAAGTTTGTAAACTCACCACACTGTTTTATTGTCATCATATCTGTGTGTTGAAAAAGCTCTACGAAAAAATATATAAAAAGAGTTTTGGGGGGGGGGGGTCACTGTATTGGTACACCTGTCCCATTAACTGGTTTTGGTCCTGTATGACTGTTTTATTTTTTCAAAGGATAAGAAAAAACTGAAAGGAATATGTTTGGATGACACCAGGAGCGGAGCAATACAACAGTACCTGTGAAGGCATTTTTATAAAACCAGTTCAAAAGTGAATCTGAAAGGTGTATCAGTAGGAATCTACACTTTAAAGAGGGTTTCAGGTCAGTGAATCTAAGTATAGAACGGCCAACATAAACAGTGCAAATACCAAAGTGTCAAATAAGACAAAATGTCCTCTTGTACAAAACGTCCAATGAACAAAATACCTACATACATAAAATGCCAAATAAAACCAAGTATGTAGCACTGTAATGCCACACACCTCAGATCACATTCAATGTGTAAGTGATACATTTAAGCTGTAATGAGTCAAAAAAGGGGACATTAATTTTTTTTAATTAGAAAAAGTTACTATTTAAAATAAAATCGATCCCAGTGTGGAAATAAAGTCAGTGGTGGCGATGGCGAGTCATTGTTATTTCAGTACATTCCAGCAGTGACGCGACTTGGTGTCATTGTGAGGGGAACTAATCCAGGGACCCTTTCACTAATAACCATATACAGACAGCAATACGTCCTAAACCATTAATTTTTCGTTATTATATTATGATGTGAACAATCGAAAAACCAGGAAGCTGCGGCATTGAGGCCGTGACATTATTCCGAGAAACGTAAGCAACGACGAAAATCTAGTGTGCCACGCAGGGCGTAAATGACCACGTGAAACGCCGTATTTCCGGCATCTTGGCAGTCTACAAGACGTGTTCAGCCCGGCCGAGCATCATGTTAACAAGTTCGTGAAAAAGACTCAATTTACAGTATATAATGTAGCTATTTACAGCAGCTATTCAAAGATAAACCAATGTAGACAGTGCGTGACCGACTAAATATATATCGCAATCCAGTTTTGGACAGTTTGTCGAACACCAGAGGAAAACTACGCGACAACATGGAGGTACCACGTGCTACGAATAAAAACTGAAGTATTTTGAAGACATCGGCCAGGTACCTGGTAAAACGTATCACTTTAAAATTTATTGTTTTTGATAAAGAGCTCTAATACAAGATTGGGGGGGAGAAATTATTTTGGCTGTTTGCATTGGCTATTATATAATGAAATATGAGGGGCACTCAAAATGTAATAGTATGAAAGTGTGTGTGTGAATGAAGAATATATGTAAGAAGTGTTGGGTTTGCGAAGCATATAGGTAGTTACGCTGATGCTATAGTATAATCTAATTTGGATATAATAATTTCTTATAACTTGTTTTACGCCTCCGGGCAGAATAGTAATCTATGTTGAAATAATAATTTCTTGTAACTTGTTTCACGCCTCAGAGCAGAATAGTTGTATTCATTTTGAATGAAATAATGCCATAAAGAAAAAGTCATTTAACTCAATTTTTCAGAACTAATAAGGTGTTGTGCAATTTGTTTGCTAGCGCGCGGCTATTGCGTACTCAATCACTGTTTCCGACGTTTTGCATAAACGATCCAGGGAATTTCTGAGTGTGATATTTAAATAAGGCAGATGCGTAAATGGGTTGAGTGTCAGCCTCAAACACTCTGGCGACCCTGGGCACTTCTGAAGGTAAGCGGGTAAGTAATTTACAGGTATTATTTCTACGAGCAGGAAGAAGGATTGTAAGATTACATTTGACGAAACCCTGCCAGGATTATTTAAAACTGTTTATTGTACGTTTACATTTGGCGAGTCCCTGTCAGGATTTTTTCGGATGTTTAAATGCGCAGAATATGCTCAACAGAGGTTACAGTGATTGGGAACGAGAGTAGGTGGCGTAATATATAAAAAAAAATTTTTGTTGTGTCAGAATAAACCTATTGAATATAAATCATTACAAAATGGCAGATAAAAATAATGAAGTCAGCATAACTGACGAGACGTTTATGAGTGAGATGGGGGTTCGCTCGACTCCAGTGAACCAACTCGAGGAAAGTTCCACCGAGTCAGTTAATATAAATGGCTCACCAGTCCAGTCAACACCCATCTCAATCAGACACGAAAGTAAAACCGATTAAATTAAAGACATAAAGGCAATGATGCAGTTGCTATTAAAGCAACAGAACAGTTTTCAGAGTGATCTAAATGTTAAGTTAGAAGAACAGAAAATTGAGACTCATAGTAAGTTTGACAGTTTTCAGAGTGATCTAAATGTTAAATTTGAAAGATCGATCATAAATTCGAAGAACAAAATATAAAAAATGAAATGAATTTTAGTGCTATGGTAAAACAATTACAAGACGAAGTAAACGAACGTAGAAAGAGAAAACAAGGGTGTAGAAAATGGTACATATAATAAGGTAAGTGGTGATAATGGTATAAAAAATAATGATGGTGAGGTGATAACGAATAATAATGAAGAAATAATTAATGAGGTAAGTCATAGTTATAAAAATGAATTAACAAGTAATAGTGGTAAGATAGTTCAAAAAGGGGTATTTAAAGGTGATACAGTGAAAATTAATAACGATGATGAGAATATAGAGATAGTAAGAGAGAGTGAGAGAGTAGAAATCAGTGGTTATAAGTTAGCGAGAGAGTATGAAGAGAGTTATTTTGTGGATATGTGGCAGAGGGTAAATTTTCCCCGGGTTTATTGTGAACCAAGGTGTTTACAAATGTTGTTGTTGTCCCTTAGTGGAAGACATGGTGTCTTCAAGTTGTTCCCTGAGTTTTTGTGGTGTTCCTGGAAGGGCCAGGAGATGTTTTAATGTAGCAGTACCCTCTGCATGGAGTGACAGAGAAAGAGTGAAATGGTGTGAGAGAGAGTTGTATTTTGATAGGGAGATAGTGTTGTTTGAGGTTAGTAGGAGTTATAAAGAATTGAGAGAGAGAGAGAGAGAGAGAGAGAGAGAGAGAGAGAGAGAGAGAGAGAGAGAGAGAGAGAGAGAGAGAGAGAGAGAGAGAGAGAGAGAGAGAGAGAGAGAGAGAGGGGGAGAGAGAGAGAGAGATGATGATGAGTATATTGAATTCTTACTTTGTGACGTAATTAGTGCAGCAAATGATGATAAGGTTGATGATATTGAGTACTTACCTCGTGACGTAACTGGTATAGCAGCAGATGATAATAATGATGAAATTATAATGTACCTAATTGTGACAAATCAGACTAAGGGCGACTTGACTATACTCGATGGTGACAAATTATATGACATAATAATATGGAATAATCCTGTTGATTATTATGGTATTGTGGAAAAGTATGAGAATTTAAATAGTCGTTATATTGATAGAGATAATATAATGTATTTAATAAAAAATGAATTGTGTAGACATAAGACCAAATTATTATTCGATGATGGTGGTTAAACATGGAGTGTTCATGAACATTTAATTAATAAGGGGTTTTGAAATGGACTGTATTATGAAATGAAAATCTAGTGTGCCACGCAGGGCGTAAACGACCACGTGAAACGCCATATTTCCGGCATCTTGGCAGTCTACAAGACGTCTTCAGCCCGGCCGAGCATCATGTTAACAAGTTCGTGAAAAAGACTCAATTTACAGTATATAATGTAGCTATTTACAGCAGCTATTCAAAGATAAACCAATGTAGACAGTGCGTGACCGACTAAATAAATATCGCAACCCAGTTTTGGACAGTTTGTCGAACACCAGAGGAAAACTACGCGACAACATGGAGGTACCACGTGCTACGAATAAAAACTGAAGTATTTTGAAGACATCGGCCAGGTACCTGGTAAAACGTATCACTTCAAAATTTATTGTTTTTGATAAAAAGAGCTCTAATACAAGATTGGGGGGGAGAAATTATTTTGGCCGTTTGCATTGGCTATTATATAATGAAATATGAGGGGCACTCAAAATGTAATGGTATGAAAATGTGTGTGTGAATGAAGAATATATGTAAGAAGTGTTGGGTTTGCGAAGCATATAGGTAGTTACGCTGATGCTATAGTATAATCTAATTTGGATATAATAATTTCTTATAACTTGTTTTACGCCTCCGGGCAGAATAGTAATCTATGTTGAAATAATAATTTCTTGTAACGTGTTTCACGCCTCAGAGCAGAATAGGTGTATTCATTTTGAATGAAATAATGCCATAAAGAAAAAGCCATTAAACTTAATTTTTCAGAACTAATAAGGTGTTGTGCAATTTGTTTGCTAGCGCGCGGCTATTGCGTACTCAATCACTGTTTCCGACGTTTCGCATAAACGATCCATGGAACTTCTGAGTGTGATATTTAAATAAGGCAGATGCGTAAACCTCAAATACTCTGGCGACCCTGGGCACTTCTGAAGGTAAGCGGGTAAGTAATTTACAAATACTATTTCTACGAGCAGGAAGAAGGATTGTAAGATTACATTTGACGAAACCCTGCCAGGATTATTTAAAATTGTTTATTGTACGTTTTGTGACATAGCGAGGCGAAGATCTGCTCTCGGCGCCAGCCGAGACGTGACACGAGAAGGCGAGGCGACCCAATCAAGGATCGGCAGCAGCTTGATTGGCCTCAACGTGACCATCTAACGTGCTCGAGGCGAGCCAACCAGGGACCAGCGGCACTCTGATAGGTTCGTGGCATACGACCTGTCAGGGCATAAAAACAGCGCCGCTAAAAATTTTTGGCGCACTCCATTGGACGTCGTCAAGCCAGCTGGAAGAAAAGGAAGAAGGAAGAATGGAGAACGCAGGAGAAGCAGTGATGGACATCGACTGGGACAGCAGCGGGCTCTACATACCGCTGCCGAAAGAAGAGAACCGCAGCACGCCCGGAACAGCGGACGCAGCCGCCGAACATCACAGCGCGGCTCGGGCAGCGTACGCAAATGATTTAGCGTACCCGACAAACGGTCCTTTTAAGGGCCTAAAAAACTATAGTGTGTACGATTGGCGCCATTTGTCCTGTGACAAGTGGCGCCCAACGTGGGGCGACGATCATCTTGCGGATGCAGGATCCAGCCACGCCAGAGAACTACCAGCCGGCACACAAAACAACATGGCGCCCAACAGCTACACCCAGCGGGACACCGGGTTCGAAATAGAGCAAGGCTTTGCGCAATTCGCCGCAGCTCTGAGGTGCACGTTGCCACCGGTGATCACCGCTACATACCATGGCCTCAAGTACGAGGATCCAGAACGATATCTTCAACAGCTAGAGCGACAGCTGCGGGACTACAGAGTCCCACCTGAACAGTGGGCAGATTACGCAGTGCGGCAGCTCCGAGGAGAAGCTGCCACGTGGGCAGAGAGATACACGGGACTGCAGATAAATTGGCCCGAGTTCTGCGACCGCTTCCGGCATCACTTCTGCGGGATGCAACGAGACGCAGAGCTGCTGGCCGAGCTGTACGGACAAACGCAGCGGCAGGAATCGGCGGAAATCTTCATCCTGAGAAAAATCAAGCTGTTTCGCCGTCTGTACCCCGGAGGTGACGAGAGGACGAGCATAGCCATGCTTACACAACAGCTGCAGCCACGCCTTCGACCTGCGCTGAGGTTCCCGCCGCCTATGACTTTAGAGGAACTTTTACAACGGGCAATGAGCATCGAGGCGGACTTGGATCAAGATAGTCGTGCGCGAGGTCGGGATGACTCTGCTGAAAACTCCCTGGATCGAGTAGGGGGGTCGAAGCAGTGTCGATCGGCCTCAAGCACGAAAGAGGAACAAAGATTGAACAGCCTAACGCCCAAGTGCCGCTACTGCCCGGGAAGACACTTCCATCGGGACTGCCCTGTGAAGAACCGGCAGGGAAACGACCAAGCGCCCCGGTAAATAGCCCACCGGGGCGCGTGAACCAACTAGGTGCGGACATACCGCGCATTCCAATAGAGATCGCCGGCCGAAAACTGACCGCAGCCTTGGACTCCGCCGCAAACTACGACTTCGTACGAGCCGGTCTGCTGCCCGGAGGAAGGAAGACGGAGCCCCGAGTTGTCCAGCTAGCGCTACACGGTCAGCAATGTCACTCAACGGCCACCGTCGTCGCAGACATTATAATTGGAAGTCTCGCGACCACCACCAGTCTGCTAGAAGTGCCCGGACTGCAAGAAGAAGTTTTATTGGGCCACCACTGGCTCACGGCCAACCAAGCAGTTGTGGACTACCGACGGGGCTGCCTTCACATTGGCAGCGAGAACCGACAGACGGTCTTCTGGAATGACCGCGCGGAGCCCGAGGAAGAGGACATTGACGAAGCTAGCCTTCAAACGTCAGCAGGTGGCCAACACCATAAACGGCTTCTGGAAATGTTACACCGTCATCGCAGTTTGTTCTCCCGTGGCCCGCTCCGCACTACATCTGCGGCCAAGCACGAGATCCGGCTGATAGAAGGTAGCCAGCCATTCCGGCTCCCAATGTACCGGTACTCCGACGAGAAGAAACGCACCATCCGGGAACAGGTAGAAGAGATGCTGAGGCAGCGTATCATTGAACCGGCCACCTCGCCATACAGCTCTCCGGTGGTGATTGTGAAAAAGAAGGACAGCACACCCCGGTTCTGCGTAGACTTCCGGAGGCTGAACGATCAGACCGAGGATGTGGACTCACCACTGCCGCTGATATACGAAACAATCAAGGACCTCAGCGGGGCCCAAGTCTTCTCGACCCTAGATCTCAAGAGCGGCTACTGGCAAATCCCGCTGGAGGAAGAAGCAAAGAAGTACACAGCATTCTCGGTGCCCGACGGAGGTCGCTACCAGTTCCGGGTGATGTGCTTTGGGCTGAAGAACGCGCCCAGCACCTTCCAACGGCTGATGCAGGATGTTCTCACGGGACTATTACGGGAGTGCTGCCTCGTCTATCTGGACGACATCATTGTCTACTCCCCCGACTGGGAAACGCACCTGCGACACCTGGATCAAGTCTTGGAAAGGCTGCAGATGCACCAGCTGACCTGCTCGCTCAACAAGTGTCACTTCGGCCGGGAAAAAGTCGCCTTTCTGGGCCACGAGATTACTCCGGACGGCAACCTCCCGCAGCAGCAACATCTCAGAGCGATTGAAGACCAGCCGGCCCCCAGCAACAAGAAAGAGCTGCAACGCTTCCTGGGAACCTGCAACTGGCTGCGAGAGTACATCCCCTGCTTCGCCATGATTTCGGAACCGTTAACGGACCTGCTGCGGACAAGAAAGTGGCATTGGGACGACACAACTCAGCGAGCCTTCGAAGAGGTTAAGGCCGCTTTCCGGCAGCCGTTAAAACTCTCACGACCGGATCGAGACTTGCCGATGTTTCTGCAGACCGACGCCAGCCAAAAGGGACTTGGAGCGGTGCTTTATCAATGCACCGAAGCCGGAGAGAGGCGTATCATCTCGTACGCCAGTGCCAAGCTCCACGAGGCGGAGAAGAACTACCACTCCAACGAACTGGAGTGTTTGGCAGTCGTCTGGGCCATCAAGAAATACCGGCCATACTTGGAGGATCGACATTTCACCCTAAGGACCGACAACAAGGCGCTAACTTGGCTGAAGCAGGCGACGGGGCAGAAGACGAAGTACGCTCGCTGGGCTCTACTGATACAGAGCTTCAAATTCACCGTCGTCCACTGCCCGGGCAAGGAGAACGAGTTGCCGGACTTCCTCTCGAGGGAACCTGGGCTTGAAGATACTGCCGGCGTCCAAGAAGAACCACGGATGCAGCCTGAAGAGAGGCCACTTCGCAGTGTTGCGGCAGCTGCACCCCGACTACAAGAAATCACAGCTGTCGGCATCCATCAGGCAGTGCAGGAGGCGCAAGAAGGCGACCAGGAGTGCCAAGCGTGGAGAAACGACCCTGCGGCGGCTACAGCGAGAGGATACCGGGTGGACAACGGCCTGGTTTGGAAGGACAGACGCAACCAGGAACCAGGATTGTACGTGCTGCCGAGTGTCCGCATGGAGGTCATCAGGCACTTCCACGACTTCCCTGAAGCCGGTCATCCGGGGGCCGAAGAAACGTTTCGGGCCATCGGCAAGGACTTCGTCTGGACCGGCCTAACCATTGATGTCCGCAGATACGTCCGGAGTTGCAGAATATGCGCCCTACACAAGCGCGGCGCAAATCCCGAACAGGACCAACAGCGACCTCACCGACCCAGGAGATGTTGGAATACTGTCGCCCTGGACGTCATGGGACCATATCCGCTGACTCGAGCTGGCAACCGGTACATCGTAGTGGTCACGGATATGATGTCGAGATGGGTGGAAGCAAAGGCCGTGCGCAAGGCGGACGCCGACACCATTATCCGCTACCTGGAGGAAGAAGTGTTCCCTCGTTGGGGATACCCAGAGGCGTTGCTCACCGACAACGGAAAGCCGCTCACGGGCCACAAGTGGAAGCAGATGTGCGACAAGCTGCACATACGACCGTGGACTACAGCCAACTACCATCCCAGGGCGAACCCGACCGAGCGGCGCAACGGCGAGATCAAGAAGGCGCTGCGGATCCAGCTCCATGACTGCAAGGACCATGGCGACTGGGACAAGCGTTTGCCGACGATTCTGTTCTCGCTGCGGAATCGTGCAAACGCCGCCACTGGAGTGACACCGAGCGAGCTTCTGCTGGGCAGAGACCTACGCCGACCCGGCGACTGGAGTCGGCCACACGCAGAACAGGACGTCCGGCCAATTGAGGAACGAGAAGAGGCGGCCAGGTCACACCAGACGCAGTATCAGCGGCGGCGGTATCCGGAACGGAGGACACAGGACCCTACACTGGCCGTAGGGCAGCTGGTGTACGTCAAGAGCCACGCCGGACCAGTCAAAGGACGGAGGTACCCTGGATGGGAGCCAGCCTGGGAAGGTCCCTTTAGCGTTGCCGCAACCCTCGGCGGGCAGATTTACACGGTGGAGAAGGACGGACGTCCATACAAGGTTCACCGCCAACGGCTCAAACCCGCCGGAGAAGAACAATGGGCTGGCCACCGGAGAGCATTCAAGACCCGGGGGAGTTGTGACATAGCGAGGCGAAGATCTGCTCTCGGCGCCAGCCGAGACGTGACACGAGAAGGCGAGGCGACCCAATCAAGGATCGGCAGCAGCTTGATTGGCCTCAACGTGACCATCTAACGTGCTCGAGGCGAGCCAACCAGGGACCAGCGGCACTCTGATAGGTTCGTGGCATACGACCTGTCAGGGCATAAAAACAGCGCCGCTAAAAATTTTTGGCGCACTCCATTGGACGTCGTCAAGCCAGCTGGAAGAAAAGGAAGAAGGAAGAATGGAGAACGCAGGAGAAGCAGTGATGGACATCGACTGGGACAGCAGCGGGCTCTACATACCGCTGCCGAAAGAAGAGAACCGCAGCACGCCCGGAACAGCGGACGCAGCCGCCGAACATCACAGCGCGGCTCGGGCAGCGTACGCAAATGATTTAGCGTACCCGACAAACGGTCCTTTTAAGGGCCTAAAAAACTATAGTGTGTACGATTGGCGCCATTTGTCCTGTGACAGTTTACAAAGCATGCATACAAATGTTGCATAAAGTTCTCACAGAGTTCAGAGCTATCTGAAAAATTCTTTCTAATTCATCTAAAATTCTATCATGTGATGTTATATAACAGATAACATTGGTTGGGTATTTAAAATGTCATGTGTCTCAGATTGGATCAGAAGGAGTTCTGTTAAGTAAAGTTGTGATAGGCAAATATTTTGATGAATATTTATTAGACAATTTGACAGTGCACTATTTCAGCAAAGACATCAAGTGTTTAATTGGTTACTGCAGATGGAATACTGTAATTATTTAAAAACTTTTTTTTAATAATAATATGCAGGGTTCACACTTGGCATGAATCACGAGAGTAAGCCTAAGCCACGCTAGCGAGCTTGCATTAGCAGCGCTCACGAAAGTATGGAATCGTGAACAGTCACACTTCCATGACTAGTTTATAACGTAATGCCAGCCATGAACGAGGTTGTTGCTGAAAGCTGTGCTGTTGTTCCAATTTTTATACTATTTTGGCTGAATGGATGGTTCGCTTACCCAGCATGATGACAAAGACACTGGTGGGTTTGAGAGTGGATACTGTGCTATACACAGCGTACTGGGAGAATACATAAAAGTAAGTAATAATACCTTTTCGCTTATTCTCTTAGCTATGGCTGCTCACACATCTCTATCCCAATAAGCTTCTAAACCTGGATCATACAAAACTTTTTCCATTTCATATAGTTCGAGGAACATACAGTTTCATAATCGTTGAATTTCATTGCTCGCTGTGACATCTTGCATTCGTGGGCAGGACTGAAATATCACACAAGTTTGATCTCTTCATGCTTGGATCGTACAAGGTTACTCATGAATGCATGTTTAACGACTGTGTGTTCACATAGGAATGTGTTGTATGAAAGCGTGGCTCACTCTCGTGATTTACACCCCATGGAACCCAACATTATACGTTTTTTATTTCCTTTAAACATTAAAAAAAAAGGCAATAACAAAACTGCCTCATATGAAGAGAAACACAAGTTTTCACAATAATTTTATTATAACTACCATTTAAAGATGAAAAGTGGCAATGGAAGAAAACTGTACTAGAGATATACTTATCTTGTTGGTACATCCTCTTCATTCACTTTTTTAAATATTATATATATATATTAAACTTTCACTGTGAACACTTACTTTTTGGTTTTGTTTCCCAGACATTTCGACGTGGTGTTCGTCTTCCTCAGCGGGATTTAAAATACTGAAGGTCTGTACAAAATAACGGTTATGAGTTGTAGGTGTGTGTGGTGGGGGTTGCTGGTGGGAGAGAATTGGCGCTGGGATTTAAAGTTTGTGTTTGAATCAGTGTATCGAAAAGTATGTGTGATCTATAATGTAATTGTTCATTTAATATGTTGTTTGGCTGTAGTGTGTGATATCTGTATATTTCAAATTGTTCTGCTGTGTTTAGTTTTCTACTTTTAGGTAAGTAGTGTAGTATTTCCATGTTGTGTTCTATGTTTGTGTAACTGTGGTTTTCATTTTGTAAATGTGAACATTTAAAAGCCCTCACCACAAACTACATACATTCCACATTTGCCACACATTTACAAAATGAAAACCACAGTTACACAAACATAGAGCACAACATGGAAATACTACACTACTTACCTAAAGGTAGAAAACTAAACACAGCAGAACAATTTGAAATATACAGATATCACACACTAAAACTAAACAACATATTAAATAAGCAATTACATTATAGATCACACATACTTTTCGATACACTGATTCAAACACAAACTTTGAATCCCAGCGCCAATTCCCTCCCACCAGGAACCCCCACCACACACACCTACAACCCATAACCGTTACTTTGTACAGACATTCAGTATTTTAAATCCCACTGAGGAAGACGAACACCACGTCGAAACGTCTGGGAAACAAAACCAAAAAGTAAGTGTTCACAGTGAAAGTTTAATATATATTGTTACAACACAAATAAGCCACCCCAATACCAGGGATAAAAAAGATGAATCATGAATATAAAAAGGTAATTCGTATAAAATAAAATGTTTAATATAAAGAAAGTAAAATGACGATGACACGACAAACGACGACATGACCTAACCCAAGTGATTGACCAAATAAAAAGAACCCAAAGGAAGAAGGGAAAAGACGAAAACAAATAAGAAAGTGATTGACCAAACCAAAAGAACAAAAAGAAGAAGGGTAAAGACGAAAACAAATAAGAAAGTGATTGAACAAAATAAGAAGAACCAAAAGAAGAAGGGAACAACAAAACCAAACAAGAAACAAACCAAATAAAAAGTGAAACAAATTGAAGGAATTGAATGACTCAATGCAACATAATAAAATAAACCCAAAGGAGAAGGTGGAAAAACCAAGATATAAATG
This sequence comes from Magicicada septendecula, assembly GCA_034769895.1. Lineage (NCBI taxonomy): Eukaryota > Metazoa > Arthropoda > Insecta > Hemiptera > Cicadidae > Magicicada > Magicicada septendecula. The sequence goes on along the minus strand of CM068371.1, from coordinate 59,586,725 downwards.
AAATACAATGAAAGTGAAGAAGGAGTAAAAGGAAAAAGAAACAAACCAACGATAAAGGGAAATAAAATGAAATCAAGTGATAAAGCACAAACAAGTAATATAGAATACAAGCAGGAGAAATGGTACACTTAAATGTAATATTGGAAACGAAACCAATAACTAACCTAAGTAAATAATAAATATTATTATCAATTAATTGATAAAGGTAACTGATATGTGATGAAACCCAATTAAATACTATTAGAAATAAAAATACACTAACCCACAAATTAGAGTTAGATGTAATGATGAAATCGATAGAGACATAAACTTGTTAATATTATTAATGATATTTGTAATGAAAGAGATAGTAAGGTAGTGAGAAAATAAACTTTAGTAAATAAGAAAGAGAAAGTAATTACAGGGATTACCCATTTAGAAACACTTAAAATAAAAACATTTAAGGAGTGCAAAAGTGGAAGTGTAAAAACCCCAAAGTACAGTGATAAAGAAAAAACACTAAATAAATTATGATAAACAATAGATAATTTAAAAGTGAAGGTAGTGAATAAATAAGAATAGTGTAAATAATAGTACTGTATTATGAAAAATAGTGAAGGATAGAAAAAACACTTAGTAAATCAACAAGAGACACTAAATGATTAATGGTGAACTATATTAGTAATTAAGAATGTTGTTAAGAATAGTATTGGATGTAAACAATTAATTAAGAAGTAATGAACACTGAAGAGTGATGATAACAGTATTAATTAAAAAAGAATCTTATTGTTAAGTTTAACTGAATACAATTGTAGTTAAAAGGGAGAATCCCATGAAAGAGGAAACAGATAGTGTTACCATGGAGGGAAAGTAAAGATTATGTAAAAAAAATAAGAAGTTAAAAACAAAATCAATAAACACCCCATGTTATAAGGGATAATTATTTAAGTCAGTTCAAAAGGTGTGCTGTTGTTTAACACCCAAAAAATAGTATAAAAAGAAATGAATTGTAAACTAACACTACATAATAATTGTTAAATAACTGTTTAATCAAATTTATGAATAGGATATGGCTGGAAGAATTGTACAGACCATAGGCCTAGATGTTATATTTTATGTGATAAAAAATAGTAAGTAATAGCCATACTGTTAGCAATGGCAAGTTAAATAAACATGCAGAACTTAGAAAATGAGATAATCAGTTGGTAAATAATTAACAATCCATGATGTGTAAAATAATAGTAACATACAAATAACACAAAAAAAGATCCAAAACACATCAACAAATAACACAACCAATTATAATAACAAAACAAAACTCATTAGGTTAAAATGAAATGTAATTTGTAGGAAATAAGTAAATATAAGCAATGGCTACTTAGGCCTAGGAAATGCCTAACTGTCAAAAAAACAAACAACTACAAATTGTAACAAATTAACAAAGAAATTAACTAATCCAAGGCGAATAACCAACCAAGGATAATTTGTAAATCTTATTAAAAGAAAAATGTTAGTATAAGGACTTAAATTAAAAAAGAAAAGTAATTAACAAATGTTAACATAATTGTACAAAAGTTAATATCTTGTAGAACACAACCTTATGTGGTATCAAAACAATCTTTGAAAGGAAACAATAACAGTAGTGATAATATTTAATATGTAGGGAGGAAGACAGAAGAATATAAGCAATCAGAAGATATACAGCTATTTTGAATAACAATTCAAATTTGATAAAAATGGTAATAAACCAAGAATAACCAATCAGAATTAGCATGTAACCATGACAACAGACGTTGGTTACGAATTTTTCTGTTAATTTATGATATTCTCACAGTGACGCTCATCAAGATTAGACGCCAAATGTTGAATGACCTAAATTTTCATTTTTAAACGTATAAAAGTAATCTAAATTCAAAATTATGAACCAGCAAGAAGACGAAGGACCATAACATTTAACAGATGCCAAGGACCATTTTACACGAGAATTAAATGAAAAAATAACTTCATCTAACATGAAAAGGACGCAAGACATACTTAAGCCCCAAGATTATTGATAATTTATGACTTATGCAGCCCAATTACCTTTTTGACTGACGACTGTTTATACCAAGTCGTCTGATTTGATAAGTATAACTGAATTACCCAAATTCCAGGAATAAACTCATTTTAAATATTTCTCACAGTAAATTGAACTCTCACTATAAACCATATACTCTCTTTCAAAGATTAATTAAGAAAAATAAAACACTGAAAATTTGTTAACTTATAATATAACCTGTTGATCGAATACGAACTTTAGAAACACACTTAACTACACTACAGAACAAATTATAACCAAACACATTATTATTTAAGTACAAATAAAGTAAGGTAATGTACTTTTTATTGTAATCATAATTAATATTTGTCTTGTAATCAAAAGAACTCCAGATTTTAAACGAGTACAATTGTAAACTAACAAAACGGCAGCCATACTGGACTGAATATCTCGTTACAAAATCGATTTCGTCAACCTGAGAGAAATTGTTTCATAACTAATGTCGGTGCAAATTTATTAATACACAAGTATAATTTTCTTGTCAGACTGAAACATTACAAATCAATAATTAAAGTAACTAGTACAGAGTGTAACCATTGTTTTTATTTCATAGGGAGTGTATTGTATAATTTGTGTTTGTTAGCTAACAACTAGATTTGACGGCCAGCGCTCACGCTGCAATTCGACAAATTTCCTGCTCGATTCAGGAGGTCGAACAGGCGGGAATAAATTTGAATGCCCCGGCCGTCATCGCTGAGAACCCCTTTTTAACACATTATTTAATAAGTTTAATTGTTTTCAATAAACAATTTGGCGCCACCCGGGATTCACAAAACCCTATTTAATAACAGGTAAGGTTACTACTGCGTTGTACTGGTAATTAAAACATCGCTACGGACTTTAGCGCAAGGATTGGAGTAACGACACCAGTGTGAGGCGAACACACTATACACACGTTTTAACAGAGACGACCGAGTCCCTTCGTTACAGATTGGCTTCCATCGCGGGGCTTTAAAGAAGGCAGACATTCCTATTCGTTACAATATATAATAGATATACACTTTGTGACATATGCAAAACAATCTGTGTAAAAAGTTTTGGCCAGAAAGAAATACACATTTTTATAAAGTCAACATCCATTAACACATCTGAATCAGCACGTAGATATAACGGTGAAAAACACTCCTGCTGTTGTAAAACAATTCACTTTCAACACACTTGATAAAGCACCAGCAACTCTCATTCAGGAAGAGGTTGGTAAGTTGATTAATGAAAAGCAGTTAGTACACTAAAGTGACAGAAACTTAGAACAAGACCTCAAATGCCATATAATTTATGCTGAAATAGACATCAACATAAGTCTTTAGATAATCTGTCCATGCACAGTTCCTGAGACTTTGATCTGGCCATTTTGACATTTATTATATTCCAAAAATAGTGACCATTCTATACATGAAAACTTCTTCTGTACAAAACATATAGATGATTTCTAATTTCACACTACCTTCCAGTCACTCCAAAGTCTAGTTCAAATGTTGGAGGAAAAACAAAAAACGTTAGAATACAAAAGGAAGAAAACAGAAATATATGCGGAAAGGATGGTGAATCTTTCAAACATCGCATTCACGGGTGGAGAACAAAAGTTGTTAGAAAAAGGTCTGACGTATGTACCACCTTTAAGCATCAATAGATAAAAGGCGATTATTGAGTGTGAAACAATAACTGCAAAAATAGATAACGAAGTTACTAGGAAACAGGTAAGATTCGAAGTGAAAGAGATAATCAAACAGATGTGTAAAAATAATATTAATAATAAAAAGAAGAAAAGTGAAGAACAAATTAAACAAGATGTAAACAAGTTAAAAAAGAAAATAATAGAGAATAATTTGATAATTACAGAAGCAGAAAAAGGAAATACGATGATAATAATATCAGAAAAAGCGAGTATATAAAGAGAGTGGAAGCATTTACAGAAGAAGGCCAATATAAGTTAGTAAGGTACGATTACACAAGCAAATACCAGGGACAAGTTAAGAAATTCTTAAGGGAAAAACAAAAGAAACTTTTTATGGAATCTAATCTGCACGCACCGAGATTTAGGTGTCAACTGAAATTATATAAAGAAGGTATGCCATTTAGACCAATAGTTTCCTTTTTAAATTCGCCTAGTTATAGATTAGCAAAAAAGGTTAGCAAATTACTAAAAAGATTATATGAAGAAGATATATCGTACAATATAGAGAATAGTAAAAGAGTGATCGAAAAATTACGGACGATACAAGTAAACGAAAACACAAAGCTTATGTCATTAGATGTGAAAGTATCTAACATACCAGTCGTACCAGTTAACATACCAGTTGTTTTCAAACATACCATGTAACGGTACAGAATTGTGTGCTACCATAGTTTCAATTTAAATCAGTAAATTTTTAATTGTCAGTATTCACCTGTGAGGTGCCCCTTGCAACCAGCAACATACAGTGTTATCATAAACTGCTGATGTCTGGACTGCCCAGCCCAGACATATTACGCAACAGCTCTCCAGCAGTCTTTGTGTGTGAATCACAGTAAGCAGTGTGTCACTCCAGTTTTTGCATCAGACAGTGGCAGCAGATGGTAGTCTGCTAGTGCATTAATAAGTTAACCGGTGGCCTTGGGTGTGTAAGATAGGCCGAAAGTAAAAACGGCCTATCTAATAAAACATGTAAAAAGTGTACAAACAATATAGCGCGGCCAGCAGCAGAAACCACCTAAGTACTCGCTCAAAAGTAAAGTCGGCCGGCTAAAGTATTAAAAGTGAAATGTAATAAAACGGTTTGAATAACCTGCAGATAATTAACACCATACGAATGACAAAATAACGTGAACTAACTGCAAGTGACTTTCGGAGTGTGGGACAAAAACAAGTGCTTACCAAATTGGACCAGATCTACAACCAGGCTGAGTACTCATTAAATCACATTGTTCTAATTACTTAATTTGAACAGTCTTAAAATCTACACCTGTTTAATATGAGATCTCTAAGGGAATGGGGTTATTTTGAATACTAACGTAAAAGAAAGGGTGTGTGCATGTGTGTGTGGTAAAGTAGAGGTTACCTACTGGTTCGGTTTTAATAGAGATAAGAATTAATTTCATGTTTTGATACAAAATAGTGTTACAGCCTTTTGTAGAATGTAAAAGAAGGGTGTGAAGTTTTGATAGTAAATAAAAATAAGCATGTGATTTAGACACAATAAAATGTGTTAGCATAATAATTCCGAAACTCAAACCCATATAACCTTGTCTGCAGCTGTTTTTCTCTGTAGGAGTCTGGAAGAGAAACCCGAAGGTAAGACATTATATTATTAGTTGAAGTAAATACTATTGTTTCACTGGCGCCCGAGAACAGGGACTCAAGTATTTTATTATTTGCATAGAAATTATACTGTTTCACTGGCGCCCGAACAGGGACTCGAATATTTTATAATTTGATAGAATTTATATTGTTTCACTGGCGCCCAGAACAGTTGGACGATTTGTGTGATTTATTTTAATTGCACAGATCAGGCCAAATTAAGCTGCAGAACGGGTTATTTTGGAGTGAGGGCGAGGTTGTAAAGGATTGTAGTTTAAGTTAAAGAGTGTATAATTGTATATGTAAAAAACACTATACAATATGAAGAATAGTGATGAAGTCAGCATAACTGACTTAACTGAAATTAGTACAGAGAATAAATCTGATATGAATATTGATCAAGAAATCAGTTTGACCGAATCGATTGCTATGAGCAAAGCGAGTGCTGTATCGACACCCACGGTCAGTACAGTAGAAAAGGTGTCATTAGACGACCTGTTTAATTTGATGAAAGCTAATTTTAGCGAACAAAATCATAAATTTGATGCACAAAATATAATATTTGACAAATTAAGTAGTGACATAAATGCAAAATTGCATGAATTGAGCAGTAATGTAAGTGAACAGAAAATTAGATGTGAAAGCAGTTTTAATAATTTTAATGATAAATTTAATGAACAGAATGTTAAATTTGATGCATTAAGTAGCGACATAAATAATCGTTTCGATGAACAGAATAATAAGTTTGATGACAAATTTAATGAAATAAATATAAAAGTGACCGAGTCACAAAAGAATATTGACGATAAACTGAATGAAATAAATATTAAAGTAATACCACAGCTAGATAAGCTTGGGAGAAATATTGAAAACAAGGTGAGTAATAATGTTAGTCATGATGACGTAAACAAGAGTGAAATATTGTTGAATAAAATAAATGGTGATATGTTGAGTAATAGTTGTAGTGATAAAGAGAGTAGAAAGTTAGTTGACGTTAGTAATGAAGTAGTAATAAGTACTGATGAGTTGGAGAAAGAATGGAGAGATAGTTTAAATGTAGAGTATGAACACAGGGCAAATTTTTCTTGTGGTATAGGTGAAGAAAAAGCTTCACCAGTGTTGTTGGAGGACAAGAGTTCCTCGATAGTTTTTGTAGAAGACAAAAGGTCTTCAAAATGTCAAATAAGTTGTTTGTGTTTATCTGGTAGGGCCAGATGGTGTTTAAATAATAAAATGGTGTTGCCCTCTGTGTGGAGTGAGAATATGAAATGGTGTGGTATTGAAAGGGAGTATGAGCGAGATGGAGTGATTGAGTTGTTCGGATTAAGTAGAGATTATAAAGTTTTAGTAGGGGAAACAAATATTGAGAGAAATGATTATATTGTAAACAACGTAGACTTACTTTGTGCAGTAGTAAACAATGAGTATTTTGATGATAAATATGTACCTGTTGGAAGAATTAGTGTACTTGTAGTGGCAGATAATTGTGATAATGATGTAACTTACCTGGGTGTAACAATAAATACCAATGGAGACTTGACAAAGAATAATAATGCCGACTTGGTTTATGACAAAATAATAATGGGGGGGTAACCCTATGCCTTATTATTGTGGTACAATGGAAAAAACAAATTTTTATGGGTATTACACAAATGATAAGTCATATGATGTGTACAAATAAAATTGAACAATGTTATGTGAAATCAAGATTAATTTTCGATGACGGTGGTTAGACAATTTAAGAATGAACATTTAATTACTTGAGTCAATGGTAATTACTTGGCTGATTTATGTAATGAAGTGTGGTAAACAATGAAAGGATATGACGAAAATCTGTAAATAAATGTGTTAATGTTAAATGTATTGTGTCAGGATATATTGGTAGAATGTATACAATAGTTTATGTAACAATGTTTGTAGTATGTTATAATAATTATAATAATATTTTATTTTGTTAATTAACAATAATAATTAACAAGAAGTAATAATAATATTTTATTTTGCTAAATAAGTAATAGAAGGTACGAAGGAATTTTATTTTGTATGGTATGTTTATATTAAAAGTGTTTTAAATAATGTGACTAAAGTAATTGTTTGGACTTGAATTGATAGTAAACTGATTTCTAATGTGAAATCCAGTAATGTATTTAAACATAAATGAACGTGAATATAAAAATAAATTTAAATATACTGTGATTGAAATTGTAAAGTCAAGGGTAACTGATTACAAGAGTTATAGAAACTGAAAATTGAAGGAAGTACATGTATTAGGGGTGTTGTAATCAGGAATGTTGAGACTGAGTCAGTGTTTATAACACCTGTCTGGCATACAACTGTTGATGTAAACAGGTGCATTGTAAGTATGTTGTGTGACCAATGTTTACAGTCATACTGTAGTTGACAACAACAAGAATGTTGTATTTTGATGAATCAGTGCCATGAGCAAAATCTTATTATGAAACAAAAGAAATGAAGTTAACCTTTTGCAGATAATATAATAATGAGGTAATTACTGTAACTCAGAGTTTTGAGAAATTAAATTAAATTAAATTGGTAATTAAATTAATTGGAAAGGTGGATTTTAATAATAAAATAAACTTATTCTGATTTGAATTTTAACTGTAATAGTAAACTAAATAATAATTGATGAAAACGTAATGATTGAAATATTCATTTAAAATAGGAAACTGAAGGAAATTTTTGGGTAAAAATAATCAAAAATGTTTAAGTTAAGCAATGTGTTATTTTGGAGGGGTAATAATGTATTGTGAACATTATTCAATTTGTATGGAATTTATATGACTTAGCTGTAAGTATACCGTAAGTTTATATGGCCAGGTGGACATTGTATTTTATGAAGGCCAGTTATAGAGTTGATGGAAACCAATGTTGATGATAATTTAATCAAAGTTGAATCAAGTAATTCCATAGAGGGATTATCGAAAAGGTTGGAGTAATTTATTTTTGACTTGCAACAAATAAGTTAGTAATGTTTTGTTAATAACGCAAGGTAAAAATGGTAATGTCCATTTGGAATGTTTATTATGTTGTATTCTGTTTATGTAATTATGTACGAATATAGAACAGTGGTCATTGTAGGCCGACTACACTAAATGGAAAGCCAGTACTTTGTATATAAAAGAACCAGTACTTTGCCAATAACGAGCCAGTACGACTAAGAGGAAACGAATCAGTGTGGGACATGGAGTCATGGAAGGCCATTTGTTAATATTTTGCTTAAATGTTACAGAGTCAGGTGATACTGTGGCGGGGGTCTGCCCGATCTTATGGTGTTGGGATCTCGAGCAGAGAAGTCCAGTAAGGTCGGATGGATGCGGCCACAGTCACCGGACTTAGGGGGGTAAGTACTCATGATTTTAATAAGGATTTAAGGGGGGTTGCGGCGCCATATCCTCACTGATCCTCTTAGGCTTTAGGCAATGAGAGTTTTTATGCTTCGTCACAAAACCTCTCATTGGGGGGGGGGTATTGTAACGGTACAGAATTGTGTGCTACCATAGTTTCAATTTAAATCAGTAAATTTTTAATTGTCAGTATTCACCTGTGAGGTGCCCCTTGTAACCAGCAACATACAGTGTTATCATAAACTGTTGATGTCTGGACTGCCCAGCCCAGACATATTACGCAACAGCTCTCCAGCAGTCTTTGTGTGTGAATCACAGTAAGCAGTGTGTCACTCCAGTTTTTGCATCAGACAGTGGCAGCAGATGGTAGTCTGCTAGTGCATTAATAAGTTAACCGGTGGCCTCGGGTGAGTAAGATAGGCCGAAAGTAAAAACGGCCTATCTAATAAAACATGTAAAAAGTGTACAAACAATATAGCGCGGCCAGCAGCAGAAACCACCTAAGTACTCGCTCAAAAGTAAAGTCAACGGCTAAAGTATTAAAAGTGAAATGTAATAAAATGGTTTGAATAACCTGCAGATAATTAACACCATACGAATGACAAAATAACGTGAACTAACTGCAAGTGACTTTCGGAGTGCGGGACAAAAACAAGTGCTTACCAAATTGGACCAGATCTACAACCAGGCTGAGTACTCATTAAATCACATTGTTCTAATTACTTAATTTGAACAGTCTTAAAATCTACACCTGTTTAATATGAGATCTCTAAGGGAATGGGGTTATTTTGAATACTAACGTAAAAGAAAGGGTGTGTGGATGTGTGTGTGGTAAAGTAGAGGTTACCTACTGGTTCGGTTTTAATAGAGATAAGAATTAATTTCATGTTTTGATATAAAATAGTGTTACAGCCTTTTGTAGAATGTAAAAGAAGGGTGTGAAGTTTTGATAGTAAATAAAAATAAGCATGTGATTTAGACACAATAAAATGTGTTAGCATAATAATTCCGAAACTCAAACCCATATAACCTTGTCTGCAGCTGTTTTTGTCTGTAGGAGTCTGGAAGAGAAACCCGAAGGTAAGACATTATATTATTAGTCGAAGTAAATACTATTGTTTCACTGGCGCCCGAGAATAGGGACTCAAGTATTTTATTATTTGCATAGAAATTATATTGTTTCACTGGCGCCCGAACAGGGACTCGAATATTTTATAATTTGATAGAATTTATATTGTTTCACTGGCGCCCAGAACAGTTGAACGATTTGTGTGATTTATTTTAATTGCACAGATCAGGCCAAATTAAGCTACAGAACGGGTTATTTGGGAGTGAGGGCGAGGTTGTAAAGGATTGTAGTTTAAGTTAAAGAGTGTATAATTGTATATGTAAAAAACACTATACAATATGAAGAATAGTGATGAAGTCAGCATAACTGACTTAACTGAAATTAGTACAGAGAATAAATCTGATATGAATATTGATCAAGAAATCAGTTTGACCGAATCGATTGCTATTTTTTGACCGAAGTAAATACTATTGTTTCACTGGCGCCCGAGAACAGGGACTCGAGTATTTTATTATTTGCATAGAAATTAAATTGTTTCAACCAGTCGAAAGAAGTATAGAGATAATTAAAAATAATAGTTTAAATATGGTAGAGTATAAAGAACAGCTGATAGAAATATTAAGAACTTGTGTGAAACAGAATTATTTTAGGTTTAATAATAAATACTATATTCAAGAAGACGGACTGCTGATGGGTTCACCATTGTCTCCGGTAATGGCTGATATTTATGTGAATAGTTTTGAAAAAAGTTTTCTACTGTAGATACAAAATATAAAAAAAAACATGAAGTTGTGGATCAAATATGTAGATGACATTCTAATAGTTTCGGATGGAACAAAGCTTTTGAAGAATTTATGCATGAAATTAATGGAAAAGAAACAAAGATCAAATTCCCAACAGAAATAGGAGGATTAGAAACAAATTATTTAGATATAAATATAAAGATTGACAACAGCAGTTTAAAGTTTGATATATCCGGGAAGAAAACTTACACGGACTTAATTATACCCAAAGAATCATACCATCCTATAGGTCATAAAGTGGCAGCATTAAATTCTATTTGTTAAAGAACAATGAATTACTTAGCAGGCGCTGGAAGCAGGGATGCAGAAATAAAAAGAATCAAGGACACAGCTAAAAATAACAACTATAAGACGAGACTGATAGACAAAATTGTGAAAAGGATTAATAGTGATTGGAGATTAGAAAAAAAAATAGAGAAGAAATATAAAGGATCAATTGCATATATGGGAAACCAAACAAAGAAAATGTAAAGAATGTGTAAGGTGTATGTGGGGGAAACTGTAAATTTGAGGTTAGGTTGAGAGAACACACAAGGGGAGGAGGAGTAGGACCACTAATTCACTATACGATACACATTTCATGGGAACAGGGCATAAATTCACTAATCCCACCAACATTCAATATTTAAATGTTGAAATATTAAAAGTTGAAAATAATTTAAATAAAAGGAATAATAAAGTTAGAAATTTTAAAGGTAAAAAAGAAGAACAGTAATATACTAATGAATATACAAACAGAATTTAGTAATGAAGAAATATTGTTTCATATTTTGCAAGGGTGAGATATGTGGATGCCATCAGGTGTTAGGTAAGTAGATAAAGCTGGGTGTGGATTATAAGGTAATAGACGGAGAGACGAAGCTTCGTAGCAAGTAGCAGGGTTGTGGCTTAACGGAGCTGAGTAAGCCACCATGGTAGTCACTACCATGGTAGTGACTAGCAGACTTGTTTACAAATTGACCTGCCATGAAGGCGGATTCACGGGAATATATACAGGTTCAGTGGAAATTTTTTTGTCATGGTTTAGGACTTGAAAATGGTGGAAATACTGAAAGGCCTCGTCCAGAACATGACAAACAGCAGTTTAGCAAGTAAACACGACAAAGTTGGAATTACAGATTTTAAGTCCTCCCACATTTACATAATTATCATTACAGTAAGATTCACTAGACATGATCAACCATTTTCGTGCTAACGCCGCACGTTATGTAATGCGCATGCATCAACAGAGAAACATAGCTCAGTTTTCTCCAAGATGCTGTGGAGATTGTGTGTATACTTTTCAAAAAACACCAGTATTCATGAAAAGTGAAGCGTTTAGTTTCATCTCATTTGAATAAGAACAGCGTAATAATAATAGACAATGCCCCTTACCACAATGTACAAATAAATCCACCTCCACATCATTAACAAAAAAGGCAGACATAATTAACTGGTTACAGAACAATGACATTCCTTGTAGTCCATCTCTGTTAAAACCTGAGCTGCATGCACTAATTAAACAAAATAAACCAACATACAAAATTTTAAAATAGATGCTATTTTGGCAAACCATGGACATTCCGTTTTATGACTTCCACCCTATCACCTGGATTTTAATCCTATAAAATTGATTTGGGCAACCGTGAAAGAGTGTTAAAAGAAAAAAAGTGCATTTTTCTGTAGACTGTGTCATAAACTTAGCGAAAAAGGAATTTTATTGTATTTATCCTGCAGACTGGAGATCAAGATGTGACATCACGAAAATTGAAAATGACTACGTGAGATCGGACTAAATAATGGATACTGTAACAGATCATTTAGAAATTAATATAAGACAGGATAGCAGCAGTGAAGACTATTTGAGTGATAGTGATAGTAGGCTATGGTGATAACAGTGACGGAAATATTAGTAGGGTGGAAGAACTGACCTAAATACAGTAGGCTCTCGATTATCCAGCTCGCGACTATCCAGCCTACTTTTGAACCTACGTGCCGTGTAGGTCGCAAACACAAGTTGCGACATGAAAAGCGCGGATTTCCTCCTGCCCTCCTACCTGCTCTTTGTTTCGTCAGTTGTGTATCGGATGTCAACAAGTGCGGAATACATTTGCACTGTTCCTGGTTATGTTCGTAAATTGTTTTGTTTGGTGTGCTTCGTTGTTTTTTAATTTAAGATTACAAAATGGGTGATAAACGAAAAAAGGTTGTAGTGACTATGGGGTAGAAACTACGCACTACAAAACGACTGGACTCTGGGGTAACGACAAAAACTATTGCTTCGGAGTTAGGAGTTGGGAAAAGTACAGTTGGTGACTGGAAGAAAAACTGACCAAGAATTGAAAAGTGGTGTGCTGCCTAAACTAGTGGAAGTGGAATGAAAGTAAGAAAACCATTCTGAAATGTAAGCATAAAGAAGTTAAGGAAGCTTTATTTTTGTGGCATGAACACTTAAGAGGAAAAGGCTTGCCTGTTACTAGGCCAATATTGCAGGAAAAAGCATTGCAATTTAAGGGACAAATAGAAGGAGAAGATTCAGAATTTATTGCCAGTGATGGATGGTTAGATCGGTGGAAAAACGATTCAGTATTCGCCAGATTACCATAAGTGGGGAGGCTTTGTCTGCTGATAAAGAGGCTGTACCTTTGTTCAAAGACTATCTTTTTAAGCTTATTGAAAAGGAGGGAATTTCAACGGCGATGAGACCGGATTAAATTATAAGACGCTCCTTAAGAAAACGCTTGCATAAAAAAAAAGAAGCAGCTGCACCAGGATACAAGAAAAGCACGGAATGAGTCACCATCTTGGCTTGCAGTAATGCAACCAGCAACCACAATCTTAGGTTGACTTTAATAGCAAAATCAAAGAAACCTAGAGCTTATAAAAAACTGGAAAATCAGAAATCTCTACCCCTATATTACACACATCAAAAGAAAGGATGGATGAATTCAGAAATCTTTAAAACCTGGTTCCAAAATGAATTTGTACCGACTGTAGAAAACCATTTGAAAGACAACATTTTGCTGAGAAAAACTGTGGTAATTCTTGACGACGCACCTTCGCATCCGGCCATTGACGAACTCACACATGCAGACATCAAAGCTTTATTTTTACCAGGCAATGTGATGGCTGTTTGTCAGCCGATGGACCAGGGCGTCCTTGAAATGCTAAAGAAAAAGTATCGCCGGTGTCTTCTCAGTTCGTTGGTATCAGTGACTGATAATAATGAAGACTACTTAACCACTCTGAAAAAGATTGACATGCTAGATGTCATAAGCTGGTTGGCCGAAGCATGGGAAGAGATTCCAAACATATCACTTGTAAGGTCTTGGAAAATTCGTTAGAGCCATGAAGGTGGACATTTCAACCTTGAACCTGTGTATGAAACTGAAGTGGAAGATGAAAACGATAAACTTGTTTCGTTGCAGGAAAAAGTACTGGGCTGTGACGATGTCAATGCAGAGAACATTACAGAATGGATGGCAAATGATGGAAGTTGATGAAATAACTAACAACGATACTGTGGAAATGCTGACACAGGGAGAAGAAATAGAAGAAAAGGAGGAGGAGGAGGAGGCATCTTTAGATGACAGGAAAAATCTCATCCTAGATTCGGAAAGGTTCAAGACGATTGAGGCAGCGCTACAGTACATTAGTCAGCAGGAGGAAGCGACGCCAGCTGTTATCATCTGGTTGCGTAAGTGGAGGGACATTGCGTCGCGGAAGAGGGCTAAAAGGGAGAAGCAGTCATCTATCAAGGAATTTTTCAAAAACTCAAAACTGTAAGTTTTGACTCTTTTATCTTAGGCCCCCTTTTCATATTTGTGTAATCATTTATCAATGAACAGTAAAATAAGTTTAAATCATTTATTTAAGAATTACGCCTAAGTTTTACGTTAATGTTTTGTTTATTTTAAAATTCTATGTATTATTACTGTACAGTGTACATTATTTTATGTTTCCTGGAATTAAGTTAGACATTATAAAATTTATTTTAAAATGTGTATACAATATTTTTATTCTTGGACTTCCTGTTTCTGTAATACATTTTTAAAACGTACTGTACCGTACACAACAAACATTTATAAAGTACTGGCCTCTACTAAGAGGTCGGAAAATATGAATAAGAGCGGATTTTGTTATAAAAAGTGTGTTGTTAATGGTATGGGTGGGGCAGGAAGTGAGTAATTACAGAACTCCAGCCTATCCGGCTTTTTTGTTATCCGGCCTGCCCTTCCGCCACATTAGGCCAGATAGTCGGGAGTCTACTGTAACTGTAATTGTTTGTGGGCCTAAGTAAATGTGCTCTATATTACTTAACACATTCGCTGCCGTCCACGGCCCGGACCGTAGTGCACGCAGTGTAAAGTTACAAACCAATTTAATAAATTTATGCTGCCAGTAACTGACTTACCTTGTCATCTTTCTCTCTCGTAACTTACCTTTTACCATCAGAAGTTCAGGGCCGCCAACATATTTTAAAGTTGAAGTATGTTAACTTTTAATACTCTTCCCGTTAATTAACCCTTGAATAAATTTATTGCAATCTAACTCCCCATAATCAGAAGACTTCCAGGGTCGTGAGACGAATTTGTGTGGGCACAGAATGTAGGAGAGGGTTAACGGCGAAATGAACTATTCTAACACATTGTTATGCTGACTAAATCAAATATTTTCTTTTATTCAAAAACTTACTTCTCTTTTTTTCTAACACTACTTTCAACTCCTCAAACTCTCCACTTTCTTTTAACACATTATTCCCTTTTCATAACATCAAAATCATAAATCTGAGATTACAACTGCTTAATTAATATCCAAATTATAAATGATTAATTATGATAAAACTATTCTTGACCAACCAGTACAGTACTTTTAATATTTTTGTATTCTCACACGCACACCCACATTCATTCTCATTATATTTTTTAAAATTCCCCTTTTTATTAATAGAGCTCTTTCTTTTCTACCATCGTTTAATTCTCATTTCATTAAATTTAAAATAGTTACTTTCCCGTTTTACGCATTCCTGTTGTCGCCGTCTACACATGGTTGTAACACTACCATGAGTTCGCTTTTGTTCACTTTATATGATTTTAAAACTGTTCTAAACTTCAAAACAAACTAGCCTAGATTGTTCCATTACATGTTGTTTTAATATTGATTTACATTAATAAAGTCACAATTTAGTCGGCCGACTGTATATTTGCTCGCGAACACTGATATAGGGAACCGCGCGCTCTTTTACTGACCTGCGCGGTTCTGTAGTTTCTAGTCGACTGGGCGTCCACAAAATGGCTAAGCGTCTCTCTGCGCCCGGCAATTTGCTTTCGGATTGGCTGGTAGCGTCTCGCGGCTTTTTCGTCATCTCGTATATGGTGGTAAGAAATTCCTGTACGTGACTTTCATGTTGTGAAAAGGCGGCACACTCGCGCGCTCGTACACATTCCAAGGCACAACTGCTTTTGCACCTCACTCGGACTGGTACCAAGATGACTACTGGGTGTTCAAAAAAAGTCAAGCTTTTGTGATCAAAAAGATTGCTCAGCTTGGGTAGCTGCTGATTTTTTACAATTATTATGAAATTAATATAAACCCCTTGGTTTTGCCCCGTTACAATACCCCCCCCATGAGAGGTTTTCTGTCGAAACAGAAAAACTCTCATTGCCTAAAAACCTAAGAGGACCATTTAGGATATGGCGCCACTAACCCCCAGTAAATCCTTATTAACATCACGGATAACTTACCCCCCCCCAAGTCCGGTGATTGTGGCGGCACCTGAATGACCTTACTGGACTTCCCTGGTAGAGATCCCAACACCATAAAGTCAGACAGGCACGTCACCACAGTATCACCAGTCTCTGTAACATTCAATAAAAAATAACAATAACTGGCTTTTCACAATACCATTATCCTTAACTGACTTGTTTCCTCTTAGTCGTACTGGTTTGCCTTTAGCAAAGTACTGGTTTTATCTCAATGATCTACTCTAACTTCTAATACACAAATACATTAGGTTCATTTACACACATGGTTTTTTCCACGGTTTTGGAGCATACGCTACCTACCTACGTGCCAGGCGTGCAGGTCTGAACCTGCATCGCATTTACACGGACACTCCAGCACCTCGGATAAGCACTTCAGTTTCCTGTAAGCTGTGGCACAGTGACGTGTGTGTACGAGTTTTAAATTTTACTACTGTATTTTAAAACTACCGTAATTTGAAAAAAATATGGAGTGGTCAAAGGACAACTTGGAAAAGTTTATTGAATTATACAGAACTTACCCCTGC
The DNA here is from genome assembly GCA_034769895.1 of Magicicada septendecula. Taxonomy (NCBI): domain Eukaryota; kingdom Metazoa; phylum Arthropoda; class Insecta; order Hemiptera; family Cicadidae; genus Magicicada; species Magicicada septendecula. The sequence goes on along the minus strand of CM068371.1, from coordinate 59,569,866 downwards.
CGTTAGAAAAAAATTTCCGAGGAGTATAAAAATCGAAATTAAAAAAAATCAGGCTTATGATGAACTAGTTGAGTTTTACAAAAGTGCCGTTTCTCCAAACGCAAATAAAGAATTTGTTATAAAAAAAATACAAGGAATACGTGGGTCCTTCCGTAAAGAACTTAAAAAAATTAAAAAAACAATCAAGACTGGTAATGGTAAAGAAGAAGTTTATAAACCAAGTCTTTGGTATTTTGACTTGCTACTGTTCACGAAAGATCAGGAAGAACCAACGGAAAGTATAAGTAATATCCGATCAGATACGAATAAAAATAATTCTGAACTTACTGCAGAGTCGCAAGAGGTCGAAGAAGCTGATAATAGGAGTACGGATCAGGAAAAAGAAGAAGTGCAATTACAGTAATATAACTTTTATTTTACTTTAAGTTATACAACACCTCTTTTTAACATTTCATCTTGCCATGGTACTCTGCCATCGTTATTAAAATAGGCCATGTAATTATTTCGGTTCCGTACAGCATCTGTGTCAATGTTTTTGGATCTTGATAGTCGTAAATTCTCTAAATTGTTAGCTTCTTTATCCCATTCACCTTGTATTGCGTTTGCCACAGCTGATGTGTTATCTTTGTCATATGTTGACGGTGTCACGTAAGTGGAAGACCGTTTCGATAAACAATTATGTAAAGCACATATTGCAAGTAAAATATATTTGACTTTTTGAGGGTTCATATTTATACTTCTATGTAAAATTCTAAATCTGCTACTCACCAGTCCAAATTCATTTTCAGATACATTTCTTGCTCTAGACAATCGATAATTAAAAATTCTTCTTTCATAATTCAAGTTTTTTTCAGGATACGGTCGCAAGAGGTTTTTGCCAAGAGCGAAAGCTTCATCGCCGATAAAAACGAAATTTAGATTATTTTTTGTTTCACTTACATCGGGAATGTTTAAACTACCGGATTGGAGTCTTTTATAGAATTCTGTATATTCAATGACACCACCGTCTGAAAGCCTTCCATTTTTTCCTACATCAATAAATATAAACTCATAGTCAGCGTTGATGAGAGCCATTAATATACGGCTATAAAAATATTTGTTGTTGTAGTATTGAGCTCCGGTGTTTGGTGGCTGAACTATACGAATGTGTTTTCCATCGAGAGCTCCACCACAATTTACAAAATTCCATTTTTTTTCAAACCGTTCTGCTATTTCTACCCAGTCTTCTTTCTTTTTAGGAAACTGGAACAACAGAAAAAGTAATTCAGAACGTGGGTCAAGGAATAAAAAAATAAAGAAGTTTTTGCTACTCACAAAGTTGCCAAAAGAAAGGCATCAGCGAACATGGAATTCATGAAAGTATGCTAGCGAGCACTGGAAAGGAGTAGCTCAGAAACAACAGAATATGAAGCTGTCGGTATTAATTTGGGGAAAAAATTGGAGAAGATAAATACTACACAAGCTATATACGCTGAGTCACTGATAAATATAATTTTAAGCAAGGGTTTATTAAATCAACTTACTCCAAATACGGTAATTACTGAAAATTTACAAAACAATACTTTGGTTGGAATGAATACCTAGTATTCCAACCCAATTTCTACTTCTTCAACTTCAAACTATTCCCCTGTTGAGCCTCATATTCAAACAAGTCCTACTGCAGGTAACTCTCAAAGCGGTAATATTGCTCAGTTTTATGAAAACACTCAATCATTTTTCAATATGCAGTAGTTATAATTTCAAAGTTAATTTTATTTAAAATGTATTTCAAAATGTGTTATTTTACTATAAATTTTTCTGTTTTTATTTCTATACAAGTTTGTATTCTCAAATAAAAATGATGAATAGTATATGACATACTGTATTTTTGATTTTTTACAAAATAACTACCTAATAATTAAAACTTACCTTTAAATAATCTTTTTTCAGAGCAGAGTAGATAGCCCAACATGTTTCTGGTATGATATGGCACAAAGCACATGCAGAAATACAAGCAGAAATTTTCAGATCTTGAAGGGATCGTCCAGTTGCTAAAAACTGGAGAGTAGCTGCCAAACGTTCCTCTGCAGTAATGCAAGGCCTCATTACTGTATTCTGTTTTGCAATATATGGACTTACTAAATTTAAAATGTATTCAAATGTTATATTATCCATCCTTAAATAATTTTTATAGTCTTCTGGGTCATTATCCCGAAGCTCCCTCAAAAGTGGCATATGTCCATAGCGATCTCTTTCGAGGCACCATTTTTTCACCCATGTTTTTCTTTTGTTTTTTTTCTTCTTCCTCGTTGAAAAGTACGTACAGCGCAGCACACGCAATTGCACGAGTTCTAAATTTTTTTCTTGAAGACATGGTGTTTGAAAATGTAATTTAGTAATTTGTAACAGTAATGTAATGTAACAGTAATGTAAAATGTAACAGTAATTGTTCGAAAACAGTACTACACGAACATAACACCTCTGACAAAAGACCAACAGCAAATATATGTTTAAGAAGTACTGTTACCAGCTGGCGCGTCAATAAAACTTTCCAACCCGGTGGAAGTTCCATGCGCTGCTTAAAAAGTTACAAATATTGGACCGTACACGCCAGGCCTGCAGACCTGGCGCGCACGCTGGGAATGCTGACGTCTTTTGTATCACGCGCCTGGAACGTACACTCGGCGTGCGCTCCAGCGTGGCATTCCCGGCGTGCGCACCAGGTCTGCGGGTTTGGCGTATACGTGTAAATGGGGCTATTGTTTAAGATACATTTTTAATCCAACATAAGATATTTTATTATTTATACTATGTGTATCACCATACTCTTGACCATTATAATTTCAACTTTAAAGTTATTTACCAGTTCAAGTTTGAATTCAAGTAAACAACTATATCATCTTATTTTTTTCATTTCAACATCTCAATTTAACATGGTTAATGCAAATGACTACTGCTACCGTTAACTAAATACAGAACATAGTGTTAAATGACCCAGTATTACGGTTTATATTATTTAGTAGGGTCTCTAATATTGCAGTAATTATTATTAATCATTGATAAAGTCTGTGGTTATTATTAATGATTTGGATTATTGATTTATCTAATTCAATTCAACCTATTGTGGAATCCAATGTAGATAAATCGGTTTACTTAAACTTGTCGTCGTTTAATCAATGTTTATTTTATTATGAGTAAATGTTACTTGTCGATCCGTCGATGAATGTAACTGATGCGTAGATTTCTTGAAGTCGATATCCTCTTCTGTTAAAAGTGTCATCTGTGTTGTAACAGCACAAAATGTTACATAACCAAAATACACACCAGAAGGGTGAAATATGACACTAAGGTTGTAAAAATGTGAATAATTATAATGAATGTAACAAAGAAGAGAAGGGACCGGCAAAGAAGAAAGAAGAGGAGGGATCCCAAGAAGCAGTGATGAATACACTGAATGATACTACAACTTAAACACAATGACTGACTATGACTAATGTACAAACAAAGTTCACAAATAAGCTGTCAAGTGAGCCAGTTCAAGACATTGATGTGTAGTCATATAATATAAACAAAATAACCAATGATTTTAAAAAGATTATAACAAATAACAGCATATTGGCTGAAAATAATAGAACAATGAAACAGAAATAACAAAGACTATTACTATGCTAGCTGTAGCCACGAAACTATAAAAAATAGCTTTACCAACAAAGATGTAACAATATAGAATAAGGGTAAATATAAACGGAAGCCTTATGTGTAAATAAGCTACTTCCTAATTAAATGAGATGTAATTAGAAGTAATAATAAGCAGGGAATAAACCTTGTACTAAAACTGTATCTAGACCTTGCATAAACGAGTTTATGTCAGTAAAATAATAGGGCACCAGGACCCCTAATTATCATAAACTTACAGGATAGTAAATATAACAAATAAGGTGTGAAATACCACCACTGAATTAATATTATATGCCTTAAAAATGTGTAGGCCAGGTAAAAATGTAACTAGAGAATAAGGAATTTTCAGAATAATGTATTGTCATAATTATACTAAGATTTAATATTGTTCAGCTGTAAACAGCTTTTAGTTTTAATAATGTATGTACTTTTATTCATGTAATAACGTTCAAAAGAGAACACAGATGTAAATAATCAAATATCAAAGATAGGGAAATAGTCGCATTTTGCATTATTAGCAGACGACACTAAGAAACCATGTTTCAGGACGGTATTTCGATGTATTATCAGTGAAAACTAGGTTCAAACCGGCATTAAGCCACATCAAAATAAAGATCAGAAACTAAGCTTTAATTTGATGATAATAACTTAAAGAATGGAGTTGTAATAATTTCATAATTAGTGTTAGCATCATTTTTTAACAAGATTTAAGAAAGTGCCCGTGAATACTAACAACAATAAGAGTGGAGTACAAAAGACGCGTTGGTAGTGTCTATCAAAAACATTACGTCACTATGACATAATTTTGTATCAATCACAAGAGTTTACTTAGTGAAAATTATTCCTAAAGACGATCGAGAGTGGGGTATATAATCAAAAGGACGCTAAGAAATTCGCATTCGCATCATTTTCCACAAGCTAACCAGTTGCGTCTCGGCATTGTTTTATATTTTAATAATCTACAACAGTATAATTGTAGTAAATACTTTAAATTTTACCAAATTAACCATTAGAAAGGCGAGCCATCGTCTCAGAGTGCATCGAAAGTTAATTGTGAATTTATTTAATCAGTGCGTATAATCGGAACGAGCAAATTTAACATAACCTGTAAAGGCTATAACCTAATGTCAGTAAGAAGAAGGTTATTTCTCGTTTCCAAGTGCGATTAAAGTGTAGTGTCTTAGCGATCAATATAATCCGATCGTTAAAGTGTTCATTTTTAATCTATACGATTAAAAATCAAGGTAGTACGGTGACTAAAAATATTGTTTATATACCATCCATTGATTGTAGCTATTAACATACTTGTACTGACGCAAAAACAATCAAATTATTCGTAGAGAACACTGTATGAATTCATTTAGAGGGTTTTATAACCCAACGTAAGAATATATGTATTAGGATTATTTATTGCAATATTAATTAGAATATAAGCGAACGAAATTCTCGTTAACACAAATATTTAATTGCAAGTTTTAAAGAGGCCTAAAATGAATTGGTATATCATAGGAGTATTTGTTAAAAGGAATTAATATCGTTCTATTTTGTATTTTAAAGAACTTACCCTTGAGGTACTTAGTCAATTAAGACAAAAATTTTGTTAATAAACATAAGAGTTTTTATATTGTGCTTAAACTGAGCTAGACCAGTCAGTAAACGGATAACTTGTGATCCGAGTTATATTATTGTAAAATGTATTTTTCTTCAATTCAATTCTAGAGGTTATAATAAACAGCAGTAACTTTTGTTTTTAATTATTTTAATTTAGCTAATCAACCCTCAGTATTGCATACACTGAGGTACTTTAAACCAGAAATTTTTCAGTACACCATTTGAATTATTTTCAATTCAATAAGCATTTAAATAACAGTAAAAAGCAAACACACAATTATAAAATTAGAAGTTTGTTTTTTATGGGACATTTCTCTAAGAAAACCCATATGGCGCCCACATAATATTCAAGGTGTTATAAAACCTTGTTTATAAATATTAGACTGGTCAAAAAGGAAACTTGACAGTTTATTCAGTGGCGGTGAACGTCTGAACATCAAGTACGACAACCAGGTACGTGAAGTGTTCATTATATTAATATATTTGTCCAGACAACACTTGACTCATACATACACTGACGACATTTTTCAATAGAAGAGGATTTCGACTTCAAGTTCGATGCGACCGTTACATTCATTAGCAGACCAACAAATTAATGTTTTATTACTACAAAAGAATAAACCATATTAATTAAAGAAGGACGTAACAGTTTTATTACAGTGTAAGTCAGAGTATTGTCTAGACAAGGTTATTAATATAAATTACACTTCACGTACCTGTGTTGAAGTACTGGATGTTCTGATGTTCACAGTTAGTTAATAAACTGTCAAGTTCTTGGTTGACCAGTATATTATTACTGTAAAAAGTGCACAGCACTTTAAATATTACTTGGGCGCCATATGGGGTTTTTCAACAGAAATGTCCCATAAAAATAAAACTTCTGATTTATTAATTGTGAGTATTGGCCTTGAATGATTCTACCAGTGATTGGTTATTTAAACTGAGATCAATCATTAAGTTTTTCTTGATTATTCACTGTTAAATGCACCTAGTGCTTGCAATACTGATTGTTGATTATTAATTAAAATAATTAATAACAAATGTTGATGCTGTATAATACTGATTTTTTATTATTACCTATTGAATTAGGTTGACAAATACATTCAAAATAATAAATTACGGATCACAAGTCGTCCGGTTTAATTACTCAGTTTTGAGTACAATGAAAACTCTTATTTCTTATGAACAAATTATTTATCTTAATTAATTACCTCAAGGGTGGTTTCTTTTAAGATACAGAATAGAATGTTATTTTCTTTCAAAAAGCACTAATATGATATCATAAGTTAGGTTAGACACCTTTAATAAATTTCAATTGAATAACGAAAAGTTCGTTTGTTCAAACTCAAACTGAGTTTAGTTATAAAAATATTAATACATATAATCTTACTTCGGGATGTGTTAATCCCTCTAAATAAATTTGGTACAATGTTATCTACAAATAGTATTATTGTTTTACGTCAGTACAAAGTGTGTTAGGTTCTACGGTTATCTGATGAAAATGTAAACAAATAAATTTTATCACTGTACTACCTGTATTATTAATCGTTCGATTAATTTAGAAACACATTGCCAATCGGATTATAATGATTGGCAAAACACTACACTTTTAACGCACTAGAACGAGTAAACATTCTTCTTATTAAATATATAGGTTTTCAGGTTGAGGTTATCTTCCAGACTCTCGTTCTGATACACGCACTGATAGATAAAGTACACTACTAACTTTCGTAGCACATACAGGTTAAATTATTCTTCTTTTCAGTGATTGTTTTATAAAATTGTGATAACTAAATTAATCTGTGCTGTTGTTGTTGGTTGAGTGATGTTAACAAAACGCAGAACGCATATGACTAGCTTGTGGAAAAAATGCCAATGCCGTCTTTCTGGCGCGTCGTCGATTATATAGGATTCTCTTGACCGTCGCTAGGGTTCATTTGCGTTAACTAAACTCGTTCGTGATTGGTACAAAATTATGTCATGATGACGTAATGTTATTAATAAACATTACCGAGTCGTATTTTGTACTCGTTCTCATTGTTGTTATTATTACATGAACTTCTTCAAATCTTGCCAAAATAATGATGCTAACATTAATTACTTGACTATTACAATTCCATTTCGGATTCTATTACTATCAAATTATAGCTTATTTTCTTATCTTTAATTTGATGTGGCTTGAGGCCAGTTTAAACATAGATTTCATTAACAATTCATTAATTTACTGTCCTAAGACATTGTTTACTAGTGTCGTCTGCTAACAGTGCAAATTCGACTATTTATTTTTCTTTAATATTTGATTAATTACGTTTGTTCTCTCTTTCGAACATTATAAAATGACTAAAATTAAACACATTATTATATCTAAATGCTGCCTACAGCTGAACAATATAAATTATTGGTCTAATTAAATTGACACATTAACTTGAACTTTCTTAGTTCATTATTTATATTTTGATATGTCCTTCTCATTTCTTAAGTGTATAATACCGGCCAAGTGGTGGTACTTTACACCTTATTCGTTATTGTTAGGATTCTATTAGTTTATGCTAATTAGGGGTTCTATTTCCCTATCATTTCATTGACATAAACTTGGTCATACAGGGTCTGGGTATAATTCTATTACAATGTTTATTCCCTGACTACTATTATCTTTTACATACATATTATTTACTTAGGAAGTTACCTACATACATATAATGCTTCCATTTATAATTACTCTTAATTTATACTACTACATATTTCTTTTTTATTCTATTTTTTTTCAATTTTGTGGCTACATCCTAGCATAGCACATGGTCTTTGTTATTTCTATACAATGGTTCTATTTATATCAGCCAATATGCTGTTATTTATTACCATGCAATTAAAGTCAGTGGTTAATTTGTTTATTCTGTACTCATCAACGTTTATATCTGGCTTACTTGACAGCTTATTTGTGAATCTTTGCTTGTCCATTTGTCATAGTCAGTCAGTTTATTTAAGTTGTAGTGTCATTCGTTCCATGTAGTGGATTCATCACTGCTTCTTGGGATCCCTCCTCTTCTTTCTTCTTGCTGGTCCTTTCTCTTCACTGTTACATTCATTTTATTTACTCATTTACAATTCTAGTGGTATACTTCACCCTTCTGGTGTTCATTATGGTTATGGAACATTTTGTGATGTTACAATAGTTACTAAAAAAATACAAAGTTATTCGATACAACAGATACATGGATAATCAAAACAACCTCCTCCAATACTTCATGATTATCACACCATTACAATAATCATCAACTTACTCTTCTTTTTATTGAATCAGAAATTATTTATTAACAATTTAAAAACCTCCTTGCACACACACTATTGCCCCCCCCCTGGACTGTAGCACCCAGTTGCCTCAACAACAACTGAAGTTTTTTAGAGTGTAGACTTACACCGTTCTTGCTTCGGCGTTATAAAACATTCGGCATTACTGGTATCCGAGGATACCAGTAATCCTACTAAAATTTAGTTACATGCCCTTATACGGTCTACCATCCCATCCGATGGATAGCCGCTGTTCCATAGTTATGGTGATTCCCCTGATTCACCCCCCGGTTAATTTCTAAATTCATCTTTACAACGATAACAAGCTGTGGCCAGACTTAGGCAGCGCGTAACGTAATGTGCCCTGACCATAGCCGGTTAAAGCTGAGCCAATTCCACAGTCAGGGTTCGGTGAGGCCGTGACCGCCCGAAAGTGGGGAATCACATTTTCAAAATATATATAATACATGTACAATTCACAAAATTATAACGCTAGTTACATAAAACTTATAACACGTGTAATGTGTTATCCAACACCATTAATTTCCCTTCATCACACTTTCTTTACCATGACTCTACTGAACATCCAAATAGCAGGTATAAAATAATATCTTAGCTTATTTCATCTAGACTATAACCTATTCACCTCTATACAAAGTATAATTTAAACACAAAATTTAATTCCATAGTTCAATAACAAAGGCCATTTTTGGAGCCTCCCTATACAACTCCTTCAATGCTGCCAAACGTGCTTTCAGTCCGTATTCATTCACGTATGGGGTCTGTCCATCACCGACCCCATCTCTATAAGCCATGTTTTTACCGGGCTACCCAGAAAATTCATTATTTGCGGTTCGTCTCTCAACAAAAAAACTTTTTTCATTACCTACCACCCTGTTAGGGAATGAGAGGCCACCCCGCAAACAACACCTGTTACAATAGATTGAAAATTGCCTTGAAAACCTTTAAATTAAACTCAGGCAATTGTTGGTTCGTGGGATGTGCCAATTTATGCACCTCCTTCAATAACTTGCACCCACGAACCTTCGGGGTCCCCCTCCCCGTTTTTTACACTATGTAAATTTCTACTTTTACCAATTTTGGTAGGGAAAGGCCAAAATCCATGACCAGGGCTGGTAAGACCGTGATCGCCTGAAAATGGGGGATCCCTAGTTGAAGTATACATATATTGTAATGTTACATAACCCCTGCCCAAATATGATAACTAAATAAATATGATAAATATAATCACAAGAGAAAAAAACAGTAATCACCCATTTTTAAAAAGTCAGAAATGGGGATTATGTATCAAACTATGAGAACCTTTGTACTCTAAAACACTGTAAACATTGAAAACAATACTAAGTGTAATAATAATAGTGCAGTGTACAAAGTGCAACATAGAATGATAGGTGAAAGTGTCAAATATTTAAAAAGAGCATCTCACAAAGTTGGGTTGGAGATGAAAGAAGCAGTATGATAGCAATAAACTGTATTACTGTTAACAAGTTGTTGTAATTTTGTATTGCGTAGGCCACAAAGGCATTAGAATTAGAATCAATATTTTTGTTTACCATAATTATTTTGTTTAGATGTAAAATAATCCAGGGTTATACATAAAATAATAATAAAGGCCAATTAAAACTATACTAAAAAGATGGAAGGGAAAATAAAGTAGTATAGACTATAAAATAGGTTATTTACCTTCTATCGACGTTTCTTAAAATCCTTTTAGGATGACTCGAGTTTCAACACCATTTGGTGTCATCATCAGATCGGTGAATTAGGTTAAAACATTTCGATGCATATGCATTCTGTTAGATATTTAAAAGATTAAAAACAACACATAACATTATATAAAACAATAAATAAACTATATCACAATAAAATAACATTAATAAAAGAATATAAAAACAACGCGGCCGCAAACGAACCTGTACAGGAACGCAAGTAATTTATTACTATCTAAATCCACATTAAATTATGAAGCAGTTGATGAGTTAATCAATTTGACACAAGTAATATTAGAACAAAATTACTTTACTTTCGAAAACAAATATTATTTACAACGGGATGGTTTAGCTATGGGATCCCCATTGTCAGGCATCCTGGCTGAAATTTACCTAAATCATATTGAAACAAATGAAATTTTATCAACTAAAAACAAACATTATACAAAAAAACAAAAAAATTTTATTTTACCGACGATATGTGGATGACACAATAATGATTTACAATGGCAATTGCAGACAATTAGAAATGCTTAAAAAATATATGAACACTATTACAAATAATTTACAATTCACATTAGAAACTGAAATGAATAATAAAATTAATTTTTTAGATTTAACTTTAACTAAAATAAATAATAAAATTAGCTATAATATTTACAGAAAACCAACAATCACAGATCATGCTATTCACGCCTCATCGTATCACCCTATGTCACATAAAATGGCTTTTTTTAACTGCATGATTCATAGATTGCTGGCATTGCCCTTATCTACAGATGATTATAACAGTGAACTAAACATTATCAAGCACATAGCATTGGCAAATGGATACAAAAGTCATATAGTAGATAGATTAATTAATAAAAAACAAAACAAACCAATAAATATTGATGTATCCAAAGAAAACAAATACATTGCTATAGAATATGGTGAAAATCTATACCATACTTTAAAAAACCTATTAAAAAAGCATAATATTACATTGGCTTCAAAGGCAAGTAATAAACTTGAGAAAAAACTCACTTTTACCAACAAAAATACACCCTCCGATATATTTGATGGTACTGGTGTATATAGACTAAATTGTTCTGATTGCACACAGTTCTATATAGGACAAACAGGTCGTTCTTTCAAATTACGCTATAAAGAACATATCCCAAGCTCCAAGTCAAATGTAACAAGAATGAAACTCGAGTCATCCTAAAAGGATTTTAAGAAACGTCGACAGAAGGTAAATAACCTATTTTATAGTCTTAATCGTTTCTGGAGGCAAGAAAAATGTTTAAAAAGTAGTATAGAGTAAGGATACCTTAAATGAATTATAAGTAATAAATAAACTCAATTAAAAAAATCATTAAATTATAAAATGCCTACAGTCAAGCTTAAATAAATCCATGAAGAAAAATCTTATATAAATTAAAAGTAATCATAACTAGTATTTGTACAGGAGTATTTTTAAAAGCAAGAAAAGAAATAATAATATTAAATAATAGCCTATTTACCTAAAACGGTACCTAGGGTAGCCAATAAAAAACCATCAATTTATTGGTTACTAGGAGTAAGTAGCTAACAAGAAATTGATTTATTGTTAAATAATATTGGAAGTGCGCAGTTGAAACAAATGTAATGTTCTGTAAAAATTAAGAAAATTATAACTACTATTCGGAACTAGCCATTAATAAACACAACACAATTACTACAAAATTACTACAAAACTACAACTACAAACTACAAAATTAATAAATTTAATGAGTGATATCCACTACATCCTAGACATCCTTGGAACAGAATAATTCACACCAGCAAATTGATGGAAATTGTAAAGTCAGCTATCCACTTTCGAGCCTAATCTACAGAATTTCAACATCGTTGGGTGAGATCGTTTCCTTTTAAAATTTAACTAAATTACACCTCAACTATAAATCTAGAGCACTAGAAACAGCACCATCTCTTTAAATTCATCTGGAAACAAGGTGAACATAAACTTTATTTTAATTAACCAAAAAACAGCAAAACGTAGTCTTCTTAATAACATTCCGGCAGCCATTACTCTTGGTGTTCGTTTGGTCAGTGAAGAAACGTAGCCTGCACTCTAGCGGTCCAAAAATCAACTGAATGATACAGATTATACAAATTTTAAAATAATTTTATGTAAAGTTTGATACAGACCCATATGCATTTCTGACTTCCTCAAAGTTCAAAGAACCTTAAATAACCCTGGGAAATTAATTACTTATTTCTTTTTCTTTATTAAAATTGTAATAAAAAATATTTGTTATGTGATATATGTTCGTAAACTTAAGCTCGAAGTAACTCTGTGATTTATGACGTAATCGATTGTCAATTCATGTTTTGGGAGACAATAATGTCCCGTAAATATTAAATAAATTCAAGGAATGCATTGTGTTTAAATAATAAAATGTGTATTATTTCTAGTAGATGGTAGTTGGTTACAGGTAATAAGAAAATCGAGAAGAGAAAGGGAATCAGTTCGGTCATCAAGAAATTATTAAGTACTATTGGAAGTCATTTAACCTCAAATGGGTTCGTAAAAGGAGAAAACAGCTGATGCCACGAGCGGAAAAAATTTGAAATACTCGATTGTATACAAAGAGAGTAATTCTCTTTGACTCTCTTTACTCTCTCTCCTACCTACTTCTAAACAACGGTATTGATTTAATACAAACAAATTTAAGAAAATCATTCAATATTCTTTCATAATCACACACACTCGATTTTGAAGGCATATAACACCAAAGATAACAAATTTTTGTAACGAAAATAGACGCGATACGCGGACGGTCCAGAGAAGTGACAGGAGGGAGACGTTACAAGATGGCGCTCAACTTAAAGGGCTTGAATTCGGAAGGAATTTCGAGATATATACAAGATAATATAACGAAAAACCTAATTTTTGTCTGCAACTATGAGAAGACAAGAAATGCATAATACCAGAGGCAGGTCGAAGAAGAGGGCAGAAGACACGGAGAAGGAAGAAGGTGGACAGGAACAAGAAATAGAAGTAGTCACGGACAGTGAAATGGAACAACAGACACGCGATAAAGAAGAAACTGAAGCAATTAAGGGCACGGAAAAGGAAATAGTTGAAGAGGATGCCCAAAGGGCCAACCAGATAAATCTGCCCAAAAAGAAGACATGAGCATGCAGGAAATGTTGAGAATTATTATGGAAAGCAATAAACAGACAAATGATAAAATAGATGAAAAATTTAGGAAACAGGAGGAAACTTCAAAGAAACAAAACGAAACTTTGAAGGAACAAAACAAGCAAACCAATGAGAAAATAGATGGTATTCAGGAAAGTTTAGTAAAACAACTAAACGAAAAAATTGAGACTATTCATGGAAATATCAAACAAACCATGAATGAACAATACCACGAATTGAGAGAAACTATTAACGGGCAAAGGGAATATATGAACACAAAATTTGAAGAAAATAATAAAATTATAAGGCAAATTCATGAGAAGATTGAACTGATCAGTAACACACTTAGCCAAAAAGCAGATACATACAAGGGGGAGACAAATAAGCAAATGGATGAAAGTTTCAGAAAGTTAGAGGAAACAATGGACAGTGGTTTCAAGAATTTGAATGAAACACTAGACAGCGCTTCCGAAGGTATTAAAGTAAACCAGAAAACAGAAGAGAGCAGGAAGGAAATAGAAATTAGAGAATACCAAGGTGTAATATTATCTGAAAATAAAAATAAAAACAACAAAGAGGATAATCAACACCTGGAAAAGAAGACCAAGAAAATAAGAAAAATATGTAGAAAGAAAATAATAAATACAAGAGAAGAATTGGAGATGATTACAGGTGGATTAATTAAAGTATTTAACCTTCCAATTAATGAACAAAGGGAGTTAATTAAGTTTAGATCTCAATTAAATATGTCGACGATTGAAGTGTGTCAGACGACATCAGTCATATCTTCAATACGGAATATACCATTTAAATATTTGGTAAATAATCTAGAGGTAAAAGGGAATGAAATGGTATTAAATATGAGTGACTATGTTATGTTAGAGGAGGTACAATACCTGTTAGTTAAAAAGGAACGAACTATGACGGGAGACTGGTACTTAAATGAGGGTATCGTAGCAGCAAAGTGGGAGAGCCGGATGATAAGATTATCAAGGAGAGAAGTAATTCCGAACACCCCAGTAATCCGAAGAAGAGGAGTAACTGAGTTAATGGACCATGGTTAAACCAAATAATATTCAACCAGAAAAAGGGGACTGATTTTCTGTATACCGACCAAGCAACCCATTGGAAAGAAGGAACCAAATAAAATATAATAAAACCCCAAAATTCAAAAAGCATGTAAGTACAACTTACTTAAAATATTTCGAGACAATATGATTTAATGTAAGAACAGATTATTACATAAATTATTTATAAATAACTGATTTAAAATGAAATAATAGAAAAATAATATTTTTACGGGAACAAAAAGAAGAATAAATAAATAAATAAAAACAATTAATGGTAATGTGCTCAGATAGGAAGGTAAAATAAGAAGAATAACGAATAATTTCATGACTACAATGAAGCTAAAGAATGATAATAATTAATACAACTACAATTTAGAATTTCTTGGGAGGTGAAAATGATATAGGAAGAAATGATATAAAGAACATCGGTCACAAGAAGGAAAGTCAAAAGGGTTTAAAAATAATGCCAGTCAATAATGTTATCTGAATTAGTTACTGAAAATAAGAAGGAATCAAGAAGAAAAAGAAATATATAATTAAATGCAAACAGCAACAGCGTGAAGAATCCCAAAAGTGTTTATTATTAGTCGCCAATCAACTACTTGTAAGTTTTTTTAATATAATGAATTGACTGTAGACATGTTCCAGCAATCATTTTCCTGAGCAGACGGTACGTCCCTCTAGTCTCAGAAGGTGTAAGGATGGACAGCGGAGTAATGGACCCAAAAGTGGCCACCCGAACTGAACCACCGCACAGGATAGGGAAAAAATGTTAGGGACATTGAATATTTAAGGGATAATAAAACAGCTGAGAAGATTGATATCAGATTCCAGAAGTATGAAGGAAGAAAACAGAAAGAAGATAGCAGACAGAAGCTCAATTGAGAAAGCACATTTATAAAAGTAAATAGAAATATGAGAGTGTTAAAACAAGTTTTTATTGATTAGTGTGACCAGTCCTTATCAAGGGATGTTTGAAAAACAATCACCATGAGAAATTATATAATTAATGAATTTTCATCCAGGAGAGAGAGAGTTGAGTATGAAATCAAGTCTATTACCATTAACCAAATAAAAGGTGAATATAACCACGCAGAAATAAAGGAATATTATGAAGATTAATAAAGGAAGGAGAAGATCAGAATTCAACGATTATTTTTACAAAGTAAATAAAAAATAAATCTGTTCTAGTGGGGGAGCTTTATGTAACGTTACATAACCCCTGCCCAAATATGATAACTAAATATGATAAATATAATCACAAGAGGAAAAAACAGTAATCACCCATTTTTAAAAAGTCAGAAATGGGGATTATGTATCAAACTATGAGAACCTTTGTACTCTTAAAACACTGTAAACATTGAAAACAATACTAAGTGTAATAATAATAGTGCAGTGTACAAAGTGCAACATAGAATGATAGGTGAAAGTGTCAAACATTTAAAAAGAGCATCTCACAAAGTTGGGTTGGAGATGAAAGAAGCAGTATGATAGCAATAAACTGTATTACTGTTAACAAGTTGTTGTAATTTTGTATTGTGTAGGCCACAAAGGCATTAGAATTAGAATTAATATTTTTGTTTACCATAATTATTTTGTTTAGATGTAAAATAATCCAGGGTTATATATAAAATAATAATAACGGCCAATTAAACTATACTAAAAAGATGGAAGGGAAAATAAAGTAGTATAGAGTAAAGATACCTTAAATGAATTATAAGTAATAAATAAACTCAATTAAAAAAATCAAAATTATAAAATGCCTACAGTCAAGCTTAAATAAATCCATGAAGAAAAATCTTATATAAATTAAAAGTAATCATAACTAAGATTTGCAAAGGAGTATTTTTAAAAGCAAGAAAAGAAATAATAATATTAAATAATAGCCTATTTACCTAAAACGGTACCTAGGGTAGCCAATAAAAAACCATCAATTTATTGGTTACTAGGAGTAACTAGCTAACAAGAAATTGATTGATTGTTAAATAATATTGGAAGTGAGCAGTTGAAACAAATGTAATGTTCTGTAAAAATTAAGAAAATTATAACTACTATTCGGAACTAACCATTACAAAATTAATAAATTTAATGAGTGATATCCACTACATCCTAGACATCCTTGGAACAGAATAATTCACACCAGCAAATTGATGGAAATTGTAAAGTCAGCTATCCACTTTCAAGCCTAGTCTACAGAATTTCAACATCGTTGGGTGAGATCGTTTCCTTTTAAAATTTAACTAAATTACACCTCAACTATAAATCTAGAGCACTAGAAACAGCACCATCTCTTTAAATTCATCTGGAAACAAGGTGAACATAAACTTTATTTTAATTAACCAAAAAACAGCAAAACGTGGTCTTCTTAATAACATTCTGGCAGCCATTACTCTTGGTGTTCGTTTGGTCAGTGAAGAAACGTAGCCTGCGCTCTAGCGGTCCAAAAATCAACTGAATGATACAGATTATACAAATTTTAAAATAATTTTATGTAAAGTTTGATACAGACCCATATGCATTTCTGACTTCCTCAAAGTTCAAAAAACCTTAAATAACCCTGGGAAATTAATTACTTATTTCTTTTTCTTTATTAAAATTGTAATAAAAAATATTTGATATGTGATATATGTTCGTAAACTTAAGATCGAAGTAACTCTATGATTTATGAAGTAATCGATTGTCAATTCATGTTTTGGGAGACAATAATGTCCCGTAAATATTAAATAAATTCAAGGAATGCCTTGTGTTTAAATAATAAAATGTGTATTATTTCTAGTAGATGGTAGTTGGTTACAGGTAATAAGAAAATCGAGAAGAGAAAGGGAATCAGTTCGGTCATCAAGAAATTATTACGTACTATTGGAAGTCATTTAACCTCAAATGGGTTCGTAAAAGGAGAAAACAGCTGATGCCACGAGCGGAAAAAATTTGAAATACTCGATTGTATACAAAGAGAGTAATTCTCTTTGACTCTCTTTACTCTCTCTCCTACCTACTTCTAAACAACGGTATTGATTTAATACAAACAAATTTAAGAAAATCATTCAATATTCTTTCATAATCACACACACTCGATTTTGAAGGCATATAACACCAAAGATAACAAATTTTTGTAATGAAAATAGACGCGATATGCTGATGGTCCAGAGAAGTGACAGGAGGGAGACGTTACTATATATATATTGTAACGAAAACTCGATTATGTGAGTTTAAAAAAAAATGTTAAAATGTGTTTAGTATTGAAAGTTAAAAAGTAAAGTTACAAGTTATGATGAATAAAAAAATTATAGTTGTTTTAAAAGAACTCCTTTAAATAAAAATAAAAAATAATTGCAGTAAAGTTATTTGAATAGTAATGTTGCTCAATTGAGTGAATAAAGCGTACTAGCTGGTCGATTGATGAAGGTAGCCGTCGCGTCGATTCTGGCAGCGAAACTCCTCCTACAGGTTAACCGTCGTCTAAGTACGTAAAGTCAAGTCACGTCTGGACAATAAAATTAATAAAAATACACTTCCACGTACCTGGTCGTGATTCTGGAAGTTCGGAAGTTCACTTTTTATAATGAATAAGCTGCCAAGACGGTTTCCAAAACCAGCTTGCTTTACTTACAAGGTTAGGTTATTCCTTGTTTAACAATGGGCGCCACACAGGTTTATTTCAGGAAAATCCCGTGTAAAACCAATTAATAGAATCAAATAATTGTTAATTTTCTTTAAAAAACTGGTATTGTGGTTATTGCCCTTATGGCAATTCAAATTTAACAACGTATAATCTCTAATCAGATTTACTTTGGTTATTCTGAATTAATTATTCATCTACTTCTTGAAATAAATTGAGTCAAAGTTATGCTGCTAATAACTGGGTTTTATTGGTACCCTTGAGAATGAATTGAAACAAACATAAGTAAGAAAAATACATTAATACACAATTGAAATTATTTCGTTCACTTACCCTACTAACTAGCTCAGAGCATAAACAACTTTTCTGGTTATTCCCAGATAAACTTTAATTTAAACATTAATTTTATATATCTCGGGCGTAAATTCTTTTAAACACAAGAAAGAACGTTCATGCCTATACAGAAGTTAATTATTTCATAAAACAATATTTACTAATACGGCCTTGTTGTTTTTTAAAAATCAGACCTATTTATAGTTATGCGTTCGTCACGCTTGCTTAATTATTCACAAATATTTTATACTACTTAAGACTAAAATAAATCTTATGTAGGATTAACAAATCCACTAAATAAATTCAATCACCGTGTAACATATAGAAAGTTTTGATGTTATGCGTCAGTACAAATTTTGTGTTGAAAAAATATCAGTACACTCAGATTAATGAAATAAATTGTCACGATGTTACCTTTCTATTTTAATCTTATAGATTAAAATTTAATTGAACACTCCAGCGGTCGGATTATAGTGACCCTGGTTTATTACACTGCACACGCACTATGAACAGAGAATAACTGTCCTCTTCTCACAAAATTGGACTATTTGAAATACTGGTTAATTATTTTCTCTTGTTCGAATCATCGCGCACTAAATAAAATAAATACTTCACATCGATGCACTGATTATAGATAGACTGTAGTGTAGTTACTTGGTGTTGCTGAAATGGTTAAATGGATGCACTGTTACATGATACTATAAGTTAATAACGTATTTTGAGGCGACGAGCGACAACCTTTCGCCCTCGCTAATGACAATAAAGTGTGTCGGAATTACCTGCATTCCGATTATATACCCCGTCTTGATGAGGCTTAGGTGATTGTTTCATTTAGTAAGCTATTTTTTGATTGGCTCAACCAGACGTTACGAAAATGACGCATTGTTTTCCAACCGTCATTTGGCGAAGATGATTGACAGTTAACGTTGTTGTTAGTGTTGACTAACAAATTCCTTACTTTCTATTTACAAATGATGCTAACGCATGTCACGCGCTTATTATAGTTGCAATCGGGGTTGTATCGCTATCAAATTAAAGGATATTTCATGCGCTTTAATTTGATATAGTTTGACACTGGTTTTATTCGCACTTTCTCTGACATTTCTAAATAAATAACGTTCAGATACATGGCTTCGCGCTGTCGTCTGCTAGTGACGCCAGACACGATTCTTTCTTATCTATAAATTATTTGTGTTTCACATCGCGTTTCTGTTTAAACGTTTTTGTCGGAACACTAATACATCCGTCTTTATACTTAATACCTATTCAGTGAATATAATTATTAAATCTTAACTAACTAGGGCGATACATTACTATGAATAATCCTTACTTCCTAATTACATTTTGTCTATCCTATTTCATTCTATGCTACCCATTAATAATGGAGTGGTTACATTTATAATATATTAATAATATTCACTGTTACACTTGGTATAATGATTGTTCAGTGTATTTTATTTACACTAGTAGTCCGTTCTACTTATCCAATTACTGACAATCGTTCGTTTTAGGCGTAGCCTAGGCATACCTTTCACCTCGGGTTTATGCCTTAATAATGGTCATTAGTTACATTTGGTACATTGATGAGGTAACTTATTCATATAAGGTTCCCTCTTACAATTATCCTTACTTCTTATGACTACATTTGGGATTGTAATACAAGTTTCAATTTTATATTGTGGCCATAGCTAGTCTTAGTCATAGGCATTGATAGTTACTGGTCATTGTTTATTTATTTTCAGCCCAAATACTGCTGCTGATAGTATTATTCTTGTCATTCTTTAATTACTTTTATTAACATGTGAAATTACATTTAAGTCAGTCACTGGCTCGCTTGACAGCTTATAGTGAACTTGGCTTGTCCATTAGTTAGTGTCAGTTATAGTATTGGTTGTAGTGTCAAGCAGTGTATTGCTTACTGCTTCTTGTGGTACTTCTTCTTTCTTCTTCGTTGGTCCTTCTCTTCTTCGCTACTTTCATCATCATATTATTCACTTACATTACTTTCGTGTATTTATTAATTCTATTGGTATATGTCTAGGTTATGTAACACTTGGTCATGTTACAATATATATATATATATTTCCACGCAGTGGCGGTTTCTTAATTGGTGCACATGAGCACGTGAACCCCCTACATAAAT
This sequence comes from Magicicada septendecula, assembly GCA_034769895.1. Taxonomy (NCBI): domain Eukaryota; kingdom Metazoa; phylum Arthropoda; class Insecta; order Hemiptera; family Cicadidae; genus Magicicada; species Magicicada septendecula. Next base: position 59,549,246 of record CM068371.1, on the reverse strand, counting down.
AAATATAAATTAATTAATTTTAACAAACACTAAATAAACGGGAAATAATTTGGTTTAGTTTTATGATGCAATAACAAAATGCTCGTTCTGGTAAAACAGTCGTGCAGTCGACGCAGTGTAAGGTGTGCGCACAGCTCTGTACGTGCGCTGCTGGATCAAATGAGAGCGGTGACGTGATGCGGCATTGGCGCGGTGGTGGGGGCAAACCTCTCCCATGTAAAGAATGTGTGCACATTCGGTTTGTGAACCAGTGCTGTTCTAGCCGTTGTAGGCGTCACGTTACTCGCTCTCCCAGTGTCGCTCGCGCCCATTGCAGTTGTGTTTGTGTTGTGTGAATGTTGGTGATCGATTAGCAATGGCTGCTACCCCTGTGTCTGTGTTAAAAGAAACAATTTTTTCTCAAGTATTTCATTAGAAAAGAAACTCGAAATAAAACAACGTGGTCGTCCGACCCCAAAGCTTAATATCGTACAAGTGACCAAAGGTAAAGATAGAGATTTCAAAAGGGAATTTAAAGAAACTTTATATGAAAAGACTTCTTTGGCTCTGTGGTTGTGAAGCTACAAATAAACTATATTGTTTCCCTTGTCTGCTATTTGCAAAACAAAGCTCTGAAAACTTAAACTGGATTAAGTATGGTGTGAATGATTTAGGTCATTTACTCTCGAAAATTAAAAAACATGAATGTTCTCAAACTCATTTGAACTCTTTGCTAGAGTTTAACTTGCTTGGTAAAGTCGACATACGTCAGCAGTTGAACAGCGCTTATCGGAGGAATGTAAAAGAACATAATGAAAAAGTACAGAAAAATCGTTATGCATTATCAAAAATAATTGACTGCATTAAATTTTGCGGCGCTTTTGAACTGGCACTTCGGGGACACAGGGAAGGAGATGATTCTTCAAATCCTGGGATTTTTCGAGGCTTAGTGGATTTTGCTGCTCAGATTGATGCCTCACTAAGAGAACACTTACGTGATGCAACCGTTTTTAAAGGAACATCAAAAGAAATTCAAAACGACCTGCTCGATTGTATGCTTCTTGTTTGCCAGGAAAAGATTAAGGAGGAAATAAAATTTGCAGATTTCTTCTCTGTAATCGCTGATGAGACCACAGATGTTAGTTTGACATTTCAATTAGCTATTGTTTTTCGCTACGTATTACCTAATGGAGAACCAGTAGAAAGATTTTGGGGGTTTATACATCCCCCCGGACACGACTCAGACTCGATCGCTGGATGCATTCTTGGCGCCCTAAAAAATGTTGTTGATAAGCCGGAAAAGTTAATCTCTCAGAGTTATGATGGAGCAAACGTGATGAGCGGACACCTAACCGGTGTACAAACAATTATTCAACGACATTACGAGTATGCTTTTTATATCCATTGCTATGCTCATCAATTAAATCTAGTGATTACTCGAGCTGCTAGCCAAAATCAGCAAGTGCGGATATTTTTCGCGAATTTGAGTGATGTAACAAACTTTTTCAGCAATTCACCTCAAAGAGCAGAAATTTTGGATAATATTGTCGGGAAAAGAATCCCTCGAGCTTCAAGCACTAGATGGAATTTTAAAAGCAGAACTGTAAATACAGTATTCGAACATCGGGAAGACCTTATTACCTGTATGGAGGAAATAGAATCAACCTCTAAACAAGAATCTTCTATTACCAAAGCTGGAGCAATCCGGCGAATGCTGGAAGACCCAACTTTTGTGTTTTGGCTTACAGTTTTCCATAATATAATGCCACACGTCGACATTTTATACAGACAAATTCAGCTTACCTATACAGATCCTGTGCGAACAAAAAAGGACGTGGAAACCTTTCTGAGGGAAATAAATAAAGAAAGAGAAAAAATGAACTCCGTGAAAAGTGCTGTAGACCAGATGCCTCTACAACGCAAAAGAGCAAGACATGAAGAAGGCGGTCATGCTAATAGGATGATCGCGGCTAACGAAGTATGTGATGTAATTTTGACGCAAATAAAAGAGCGGTTTTCATTTACATCGCACCATTCAGCCGTATTCCTTATTGTTCCTCAAAAATTTAGTGAGTACAGTAAATCGTTTCCTCAATCTGCATTAGATGAAACAATAGAAAAATACCCCTTTTTGGAAAAAGCAAAGCTAAAAACCGAACTTGGAGTGTTTTACCGACGTGAAGACATAAGATGTATGAATGGTGCAGTGAGCTTACTGCAATTTCTTATACAAAATGATCTGAAAGATTCGTTTTCAGAGTCATATAAGCTTTTAAGGATGATATCGACAATCCCAATGACTTCAGCTGAAGCCGAACGATGCTTCTCGACTCTGAAGAGGATAAAAACCTTTTTGAGAAGTACGATGTCTCAAGAAAGACTTAATGCCTTAGCCATGTTATCAATAGAGAAAGAACTGGTGAAGACCCTCCCTAAGTTTAATGAAATAGTGATTAATAGATTTGTTTCCAAGAAAGACCGAAGGATGGACTTTGTTTACAAGAAGTTCACTTAGTTTTTGTTAAAGATCCGATTAACCTACTGATACTTGTAAGTAGTATGTATATAATTTTACTATTGTTTCAGAACGTGATTGCTATCATTATTACTAAATTTAATTTTTCTAAGATTAATTAAATAAATAATCCAGTTGAAGCTTAGTAAACTACAATGTTAGATTCATTTTGTTAATATTACTTACTAAAATTATTTAAAATTTCTTAGTAACGTCGTTTACTTCAATGTTGAAAAATTATTGGAAATGCTACTGTCAGTGCAAATATTAGCAGGCACATGGATTAATAACGTACAATATTATCTGTGTGAACCCCTGGTGAGTTTACTCACGAGCCGCAACTGTTTCCACAACTATACTTAATCACATACTTATCAAATAAACATTTATATTTCACAAAAATCTAAACTCAAAATAAACGTTACTAACCTCAGGTTAACATAAAGCATTTCATCTCTGAATTTGAATAAACTTTGTAATAAAACGAGATTCCCCCTCTATAATTTAATTTGATTATAAATTTATTTATTGGTGGTTTAATGGGGTCTCTCGTATTACATGCAGTAATTATTTTTATAATTGATAAATATGATTTAATTGTAGTGTGATAATTTACTATGGATAAAATAATAATTCGCTGGTCTGTTAATGAATGTAACGGTAGCGTCGAACTCCTCTTCTATAGAAAAATGTCGTCAGTGTAAGTACACGTCAAGTATTGTCTGGACAAATAAATTAATATAAAGAACACTTTTCGCGTACCTGGTTGCCGTACTTGATGTTCAGACGTTCACTGCCACTGAATAAACTGTCAAGTTTCCTTTTTGACCAGTTTAAACTTTATAAGCAAGGTTTTATAGCACCTTTGTGATGGTACAATTCTGGTACAATACTAAATTTATAAAAACATGGTACAAAAGACCATAACCATTGTATTTATTAATTTTTAACAATTATTTGGTAATAATTATTTAAATATTTCATAATCCCTGTAAAGTTTTGGTGAGTGGACTATAGAATTATTTTATAAAACGCAGCTGGGAATTGACAGGATTCCAACCATTTTCATTGCAAAACGACAAACACAGCAAAAAATCGTATGTAACATATAGCGATAAAGTGACTAGCCCTGATGACGTCAGCGGAAGGAATGCACATTTTCTGTAAACAAGTCGAAGTTGTAAACAAAGAACAAAAGCCTGATGACGTAGTTTTTGCCCCACCTACGCAATGCTAAACAAAGACTCTGGGTCATTTCCTTCTGGATTGTGAACGCAGCCGGCCGGCAAAAGGTTCACCAAGTGTGAATTTTAACTTTTACACCACCAAAAGTGGTTAAATAACTATTTAACATATCGGAAATGTTGGTGCGATAACCGGATCATTGAGTAGGTGTCATCGGCCAAGGGATCGGCATTTACGTGCGGCTAAATCGGCCAAAGTGTTATCCGAGGGGGGACACTACTGTGTGGGCCCGAAGACGATGTAAAACAACAGATTTTGGCACGGTGGACTGATCTCAGCAGTACAGTGAGACCTACCCAAAAACCCGGCAGCTGAGTATCAGCTGACCGATATTGATACCTTACAGTAAATTCATAATTACAAAATTTTAAAATGACCAAATTTTGTATTTAAATTCACAAAACAAGCTCGTACAACAACTAAAAATTTGTACCAGAGAATGAGAGAGAGAGAGAGAGAGAGAGAGCGTGAACAAAATCATTGGGTTGTGCAGATATTATTTATTGCATTGTTTATCATGTTCATTATACAATAGTGGTAACAACTGTTTATTTTGGAGGGTTAAAATGTTCTAAGGGTTTGATGTTTGCTAAACGCCCCATGGCGTAATATGTACGTGTTTGGTACAGCTAGAATCAGTTTTTCAATATGTATTTAGAGTCATCTTAAAAATAAAAGGTCACTGGTACATTTTATCTTGAGTACGATTATTTCAGGTAATATATTCCACAACCCTGGTTCGTGTTACCCGAATTCTGGCCCTAAATGTAAGCTTGTATGATGTTGCACAATCTGACAACATGGCGTCCGATTTTAAAAGTGAAAGTAATTATTAATAGTACACACAAAATAAATGTAACTAATTAAATAATAAAAGTAGAGAGTTACAAATGGCGTGTGCCGAACAGTGACTCTACATAAAACCTAATTTTATATGGAGTATACTTACCAGAATGTGGAATGATTACCTGAGGTAAGAGTGAGAAAGTACGTAAAACGTGTGCAAGGTAGGGTTAAGTTACGAGGTTATAAACAATAATTATCTTGTTTAAGCAAGATAAAATAGCAAAAATGAGTACTAATGACAATATAACATTAGAAATCAGTACAACTGATGTAGATTTGACTAGTGAGATGGATGTTCAACCAACCCAAATTAGTCAGATTGACGAGCCTGATATGCTTGCATCTGTAGAGACAGAGAAAGTCACTACATCCATTTCAACTAGGTCAGAAAATAAACCAGATGAGATTAATGCAATGATGCAATTATTGTTAAAGTTAGACAAAAAGATGGATGTTCAAAAAAGTGAAATTACTGAAATAAAAAATGAAATTACAACACAAAACGTTCAAATTAAAAGTGATTTCAATGAGAAGTTTGATGAAATAAAGAGAGAAATTAAAAGCCAAAATTATCACTTTGATGAGAGAATTAACACTATAGAAACACGTTGTGATAACATCCAGAAAACCACATTAGAAATTGTTAATGAGAAATTCAATAATAAAATAAGTAATTTAGATACTAAAATTGATCTAATTTATGAGACAGTTAATGACACAGTTAAAAGCCAGTTAGAGTCACAAAATACAGACATAGAACAGAAGTGTTTAACTTTTGTAGAAAGTCAAATAGAGATTAAAACCAATGTTGAAGTGAGTAACCAAGTAGAACTGAAAACAAATGTTTTGCAGAGTCATTTAGAGAAAATTGAATCAAATGTAGTAGATATTACAAAGAATATCGAAACTATAGATAATACAATATCAGAACATGAAAGAAATACCAAGAGTAGATTAAGTCTGTTACAAAGTAAGATTAAAGAAATTGATGATTTAACTATACAAAATAATATGGATGTGCATGATAAATATGATGTAATTGCTAATAGTTTAACCAGTGTAAAAAATGAGTTATGGGGGGAAATTAATAAAAATATTTCAAGTATTAATGATAGAGTAATAGTAACTAGGGATTTCTATAATGAAACAGAACTAGAGAATTTTAGCCATGAAAACAGGGTTACATCCTATGCGTTTTTTAAATCAGACACAGGATTACAATTATTTTAGTAGTAGTAGTTGGGAAGTGAAATAAAATAAAATAGTCAAATGTTTCAAGGGCAATTCAGTAATATGGGCTGAGGCTCATAGGTTAGAATGGGATTGCTATGACACTTTTGAGAAAGCATTTAAGGGTAAATATTGGATGGAAGAAGAGCAGGAGACTTTAAGAAGCCGCATTATTGGAGCGGGTAATTTCATGGGACGTAACCCTAATAACAACAACATTACAATATACGTAACCAAACTTTACAATAAGGCAAAATATTTAGAGCCGCCCATACCATTTAAGTCATTCGTTAGATACGTGAGTAAGCACTTACCAAGAGAGGTGCAGGTTACTCTCATGACCAAGGAAATAGAGAATTTAGATGAGCTTGAAAAAGTATTAGATATACTACAAAGCATCAATGACCGTGAAATAGGTAGACGACCCATACAACAAAATATGCCTAGTCATAACATTGAGTTTAATCGGCCAAAGCCTTATTACAATAATAATGGTAATAAATTTAATTATCGTACTGATTTACAGCAACCAGGCGATTGGAGTTGTTCTAGTTGCAGGAAGGGAAATCGTGCACACATGCAACACTGTTACCAATGCAAAACGCCAAGAAATGAACCAAGGAGTAACAACCCAAAGCAGTTCATACCTACGAACAGAGGAGCACCGAGTACCCGAGGAACACCACATCATAACCAGGGACCAACAAGGGGACACCAGGTACCCACCACCAGTAATAACAGGCCACAGCCAGAAAACTAAAGTTGACAGTGGTAAATAGGACCCGACCACTGTTCAGGGAAGCACATGAGGTCCGACCATTAGAAGACGTACAATCGAACGTAATAACAACTGATATCGTTGCTGACTTGTTGGAGGAGAGCAACACAACATTGGAGGTGAGAGCTGGACTCACGGAAATCCAGGTAACCATAGAAAATAGGAAATTTAAAACACTTGTTGATACAGGAAGTGAAATTTCAGTAATAGCCGAGAACATTTTAAGTGAGTTAAAAGAATTTAAAAAGAATATTCCAGTTCTACCCGTAGCAGGGGTTACAGTAATAGGAGTCACGGGGGTACGTAGTAAAAGGGTGACAAAACAGATACATTTAAGTTTCTCAATTGGAGATATGAATTTTGATAATACATTTTTGGTAGTCAAGGGGTTAAGTTTAGACATCATTTTGGGAAATGATTTTTTACAAAGAAATAAAGCTGTAATAAATTTTAAAGAGAAGGTGTTAGAGTTAGATGGGGGTGATCGGTCTGTTAAAATTAATTTTGAAAATGTGATAAATAAAGTTAGAACAACTGGTGTGAAATTGTTACAGAAGCGAGTAGTTGAGAATAACTTAGATACTAAAATAAATTTTTGTAGAGAGGGTGAGTATTTTGAAGATGTTGATAATGAAATGAGCAATATAATAATGCAGTATGGGAGATAAGGGCGGATGAATTCTGTAGTGGGGGTGAGGTGATAAGGAATGGCCAACGTATAGCGTTATGGCAGGTAATAGAGCAGTTTAAGAGAGTGTTTGCCGATATTCCAGGAAGGGCAAAAAATTATGAATGTATGTTACAGATTAAGGAACACACACCATTCATGCAGCGGAGCTATCCAGTGCCTTACTCTAAAAGACGAGCGGTGCAAGAGGAGTTGGATAAGATGATGGAAGGTGGAATCATCGAGAGGTCAGTATCTCACTACTCAAATCCATTGGTGGTGGTAATTAAAAAGGACGGAGGAGTAAGATTGTGTTTAGATGCAAGGAAGATAAATCAGATCATCATACCAGACCGAGAATCACCGGAATCCATTAACGAAATATTTCAAAAGTTTAGTGGAGTGAGGTTCATGACATCATTGGATCTGACAGCCGGATATTGGCAAGTGCCATTAGCAGAGGTAAGTAGGCCATACACAGCATTTTTATTTAATGGGAAAAATTATCAGTTCAAGCGACTACCATTTGGGCTAAATACCAGCGTAGCTAGTTTCATTAAATGTTTGGATAGAATTTTGAGACCAAAAGATTTAGATTTTCTCACAGTATATGTAGACGACATTTTGATAGCGTCACGGACATTTGAAGACCATTTAGAACATTTGAAGTATGTGTTAGAAAAATTAGAAGCGGGAGGATTAACCGTAAATTGGGACAAGTCCAAATTTTTACAAACAAAGATTAATTTTCTAGGATTCATTATTACATCGGAAGGAATTTCCGCCAACCCGGACAAGGTCAAATCTATTATGCGCTTCCCTGAACCACGAAACATCAAACAACTTCAGAGTTTTCTTGGGCTGTGCAACTTTTATAGGAAATTTCAAAGGAACTATGCACACATCACCGCAAAGTTAAGTGCGGTATTGCAGAAGAACAGGCAATGGAAGTGGGGAGACGTGGAGCGTGGAGCCTTTGAAGAAATAAAACGAAAATTTAGTAATATGATTATGATGAACCATCCGGATTTTGATAAAATGTTTTATTTGCAGACGGACGCCAGCAATGTAGCAGTAGGCGCGGAGCTGTATCAGGAGGATGAGGAGAGGGAACATCTAACCATTGCGTTCGCCAGCCGATCATTATTGCCTGCAGAAAAGAATTATACCACAACGGAGAAAGAATTGCTCAGTATTGTGTTTGCAGTCAGCAAGTTCAGGACTTACATCTTAGGCAACAAAACAATTATTCGAACCGATCATAAAGCTTTGTCATTCCTCAACACTTGTAAACTTGCTCACAGTCGATTAACCAGGTGGGTACTTGTTTTGCAGGAGTACAACTTCGAGTGGGAGTATATTAAAGGAACCGAGAATTAGGTACCCGACACTCTTTCCAGGGTAGATTGCGAAAATAATAAAACAGGTAGGGATTTAAAAGAAATTGAAATTTTTCAGATTAGCAGAGAAGACAGAATCTTTGGAGAAGAGCTGAAGGATATCAAAACCATGCAGAGAGCAGATGGTAAGTCTGGGAAAATAATACACGGTTTGGAGACGGAGTTGGATGAATCGGAGTACAATCAATATTTTAAAATCTACAAAGGGTTGTTGTTTAAGAAGGTAGTAGGGGGTGAGCGTGACTGGAGATTAGTGGTGCCAGCAGTATTGGAAGAGAAGATTATTTGGGATTGTCATATAAGATATGGTCATTTTGGGGCTAAAAAGTGTGTGAATGTTTTAAAAGAATCATGTATTTTCAGGAATATGGAGAGGCGAGTGAGACAGCTGCTGAGGAGTTGTGATTTGTGTCAAAAGTCGAAGGTGGTAAACTACAGAGTAGAAGGTGAGTTAAATTATATTAAGGTAGAAAGACCTTTTGATTTAGTTGCTGTGGATTTGTTTGGACCATTGCCGAAGGGTAGAGGCGGAGTAGTTTATATATTTGTATTGCTTGACACTTTCTCAAAATATGTAAAATTGTATAGCGTGAAAAGAGCTACCCGTAAGGTATTGAGTGAAAAGGTGACGAAAGATTATATGATTAACGTGGGTAAGCCAAAGGTAATTTTATAAGACCATGGGCCACAGTTCATCAGTGGAAGATGGCGCCAGACCTTAGGATGGGAAGGCATCCTCACAAAGCATACGGCTGTGTATCATCCCCAGTCCAACCAGGCTGAGCGTGTAATGAGAGAAATAGGCAGGATCTTCAGAGCCTATTGTCACGCTAAACACAGCGAATGGCCATTGTATGTAAGAAAGGTAGAAACTTGGCTAAACAGTACCACCCACGAGTCCACCGGCTATACACCCCATGAGTTGGTAAGAGGAACACGCCCCCCAAGAATTTTGGAACAACTGTTCGACTATTCACCTGAGAGCAGGACAACTGATATAAACATTACAATCCGGTTGGCTAACGAAAACTTAATCAGCAAAGGTGAACAAAGAAAACGTAGACACGACGCAAGAGGTAAGTGTGTTAAGTATAATATAGGACAAATGGTATTAGTAAAAAGGCATAACTTATCGAGTGCGCAAGACAAAGAAATTAAGAAGTTCTTTCTCTTATATGAAGGACCGTATGAGGCAGTAGAGATTAAAATGCAAAATTCTTATGTGTTGCAGAACAACGTAACTGGAGAAATAGTAGGAACACACAATGCTACAAATTTAAAATTGTACTGGTCATCTTAGGTAAATCTTATAATATTGTTGTTTTATTTAGCGAGTGTATGAGTATTAATTTGTTATATTATTGTTTTTTAGAAGGGACTCTCCCCCATTTTCGGGTGATCACAGACTCACCACCTCTGATCGTGGATTTTGGAATTCTGGAGGCGGACCATGGTTGGCGGAACTGACATATGGAGGTGAAAGCAACGATGGTCTTACTCCACAAAATTGGTTGCAAGTAGAAATTTAATCTTATTGTTGAACGGGGAGGGGGACCCCTAATTCGTGGATTTAAAAAAAAAAAAAAAAAATCGGATTGGCATTTTTTCCACGAATATTGATTTTATTCTAGAAATTATAGAATAGAACTTAGAAATCTTGTAACTTAAAATTTTAACTCATTACGGAGTTATATTTTTATGTATAACCTAGGTATATAAGATGATCCATTGTTATCCTGTAGTGAGAAGGTCTTAGTGTTAGAAAAGTGAAAATTGGGACTTGGAAAGTGTCTACAAATTTAATTATATAACCTAAAGAAAGAATTAACATTTTTTTGAGATGATTTTTTGAATTTTGAAATCATGTTTAAATTTTATATTGAAGTAACAACCTTACGGGGTTAAAAGGACATAGTGATACTATGGTGATATATTGAGACTGCTTTATGAACAGTGATAATATGATTATTATGTTTGTAATATGTGGTAGTCTTATAATGGATTTATGTGTATAACCTGTTAGTTGTAGGGTAGTTCCAGTGGGACTACATCAGACACAATGTGTCATATTATTGCGATTCCCCATATTTCGGGCGATTACTGTCTTACCAACACTAATCGTGGTTCTGGACGACAACCAGCTGTGGCCAGCAATTGTAACCCTGACCATGGTTGGTTGCCTATAAAATTGGTTAAAATTTTGAAATTTATTGGGAGGTTCAGGGGAATCTAAGATTCTTTGTTTGCATAGGCTACTTCACCTCGGCTGGGGTGGTAGACCTTAGGGGCATATTATAAGAGTAAAAGTAGGGGTACATACCCTGAAGGTTTTATAAAGCTGAAGCAAGGATGGGAGAGAGAGAAAAGAAAAAAGTGCTCACTCCTTCTGCCTCAGTCCTTGTGGAGGCAACTGAACGCAACAGTTCAGGGGGAGAAATAGTGTGTGTGGAGGAGAAAGAGGGGTAAATATTATTGACAGCGCCAGTTATTAACTGTTAATAATAATAATAATAATATTAATTTCAATAAGATTTTATTAATTATTTTTTTTCTATAATTTGTTTTTCTCCATGTTTGAGTAATATTTGGGAGATTTATATGGGGATTTCCATGTTTCTTTTATAATTAAATTAAATTCTTTTTCATATAAATATTTGTTTCTTTTATAATTACATTAATTATGAAACAGAAAGAGTTAATTATTATCGATGGGAATCGAAACAATTTTTACAATTCAGGGTAGTCCCTGAAGAGAATGGCAATTCTATGTAATTCTTGTAGGTTACATTTTTTATATTTGTATTTCTAGTAGTTCAAGCAAACCCAGTGATTATTAACACAAACCAGCACATAGCTAAGGGGAACCAGATCAGTTAAGGTTAGAGTAATATATCAAGCCACTATTTTCATATTTTAATTTATTGTTTCAGTGTTTGGTGATGTTATGACGGCGGTCCTGAGCTGGCCAGCGCGTCAGAGCAGGAGCGTTACGTGCCTGATTGGCCTTATGGTGTTGGGATCTCGAAGGAGAAGTCCAGTAAGGTCATGCAGGTTCTGTCATCGTCATCAGACCACGGGTGAGTTATTGATTTTCTTTTATATAAATTGTAAGGGGGTTGTGGCGACATATCCTGGCTGATCCCTTTAGGAAGTACGAATGGGTCAATGAAAGTTTTTATGCTTCGGCACAAAATCTTTCATTGAGGGGGTTTTGTGATGGTACAATTCTGGTACAATACTAAATTTATAAAAACATGGTACAAAAGACCATAATTATTGTATTTATTAATTTTTAACAATTATTTGGTAATAATTATTTAAATATTTCATAATCCCTGTAAAGTTTTGGTGAGTGGACTATAGAATTATTTTATAAAACGCAGCTGGGAATTGACAGGATTCCGACCGTTTTCATTGCAAACGACAAACACAGCAAGAAATCGTATGTACATATAGCGATAAAGTGACTAGCCCTGATGACGTCAGCGGAAGGAATGCACATTTTCTGTAAACAAGTCGAAGCTGAAAACAAAGAACAAAAGCCTGATGACGTAGTTTTTGCCCCACCTACGCAATGCTAAACAAAGACTCTGGGTCATTTCCTTCTGGATTGTGAACGCAGCCGGCCGGCAAAAGGTTCACCAAGTGTGAATTTTAACTTTTACACCACCAAAAGTGGTTAAATAACTATTTAACATATCGGAAATGTTGGTGCGATAACCGGATCATTGAGTAGGTGTCATCGGCCAAGGGATCGGCATTTACGTGCGGCTAAATCGGCCAAAGTGTTATCCGAGGGGGGACACTACTGTGTGGGCCCGAAGACGATGTAAAACATCAGATTTTGGCACGGTGGACTGATCTCAGCAGTACGGCGAGACCTACCCAAAAACCCGGCAGCTGAGTATCAGCTGACCGATATTTATATCTTACAGTAAATTCATAATTACAAAATTTTAAAATGACCAAATTTTGCATTTAAATTCACAAAACGAGCTCGTACAACAACTAAAAATTTGTACCAGAGAATGAGAGAGAGAGAGAGCGTGAACAAAATCATTTGACAAGTGCTGGGTTGTGCAGATATTATTTATTGTATTGTTTATCATGTTCATTATACAATAGTGGTAACAACTGTTTATTTTGGAGGGTTAAAATGTTCTAAGGGTTTGATGTTTGCTAAACGCCCCATGGCGTAATATGTACGTGTTTGGTACAGCTAGAGTCTTTTTTTCAATACGTAGAGTCATCTTAAAAATAAAAGGTCACTGGTACATTTTATCTTGAGTACGATTATTTCAGGTAATACATTCCACAACCCTGGTTCGTGTTACCTGAATTCTGGCCCTAAATGTAAGCTTGTATGATGTTGCACAATCTGACAACATGGCGTCCGATTTTAAAAGTGAAAGTAATTATTAATAGTACACACAAAATAAATGTAACTAATTAAACAATAAAAGTAGAGAGTTACACATTGAATGTTATGTGGGCGCCATATGGGTTTTCTTCGAGAAAAGTTCCCATAAAAAACAAATTTCTAATTTTAAAATTGTGTATGTTCACTTTTTACTGTTGTTTAAATGCTTATGGCATTTAAAATAATTCAAATAGTGTACTGAAAAATCAGTCAATAATGAGAGTTGCTTATCTAAATTGAAATAATTGGAAACAAAGGTTATGCTGTATAACATTATGGGTTTATTATACCTTCTAAAATCAAATTGAATAAAAATACATTTTTTTATACTAATACAATTCGGATAGCAGGTTATCCGTCTGCTGTCTGGTCTAGCTCAGTTAAGCACAATATAAAAAACTCTTATGTTTATTAACAAAATTTTAATCTTATTTAACTAGATACCTCAAGGGTAAGTTCTTGAAAATACAAAATAGAATGAAATTAACTGCTTTTATTAAATACTACTATGATAGTAATTCATTTTTTGCCTCTTTAAACTTGCAATTATATATTAGGTTAACGAGAATTTCGTCAACTAATATTCTAATTAATATTGTAATAACTAATTCTAACACATATATTCTTACATCGGATTATTAAATCCTCTAAATAAATGAATACAGTGTGCGCTATGAAGAGTTTGATTGTTTTTGCGTCAGTACAGAAGTGTTGATAGCTACGATCAATGGAATACATATAACAATGAAATTGGTCACTGTACTACCTTCATTTTAAACGTATAGATTAAAATGAACACTTTAACGATCGGATTATATTGATCGCTAATACACTGCACTTTAATCGCACTGGGAACGAGAATTAACCCTCTTCTTACTAATAATGGGTTGTAGCCTTTACAGGTCAAGTTAAATTTGCTCGTTCTGAATACACGCACTGTTTAAAAAGATTCACTATTAACTTTCGATGCACTCTTATACGATGAATCGACCTTCCAAAAGTTATTTTAATAAAATTTAAAGTATTTACTACTATTGTGTTGTAGTAGATTATTATAATATAAGACAACGCCGAGCCGTGACTGGTTGGCTCGTGAAGAAGGAAGCGAATGCAAAATTTTTAGCGTCTCCTGACTATATACCCCTCTACTTGGCCGCCGTTAGGGACAAATTTCGTTAAGTAAACTCTTTTGTGATTGGTACAAAATTCCGTTATAGTGACGTAATGTTTTTGTTAGCCGCTTTCGTACCCAAATTGTTGTTATTGTTTGTATTCACTGACAATTTCTTAAATCTGGTTAAAAAATGATGCTAACACTCACTATTAAATTATTACAATTCCAATCTCTAAGTTATTATCATCAAATTAAAGCTTAGTCTCTGCTCTTTATTTTGATGTGGCTTAATGCCGGTTTGAACCTAGCTTTCACTGACAATACATAAAACTAGTGTTTTGAAACATGGTTTCTTAGTGTCGTCTGCTAATAAAGCAAAATGCGACTATTTTCCTATCTTTTACATTTGATTATTTGTCTCTGTGTTCTCTTTCGAACGTTATTACATGAATAAAAATACATACATTATTACAATTAAAAGCTGTTTACAGCTGAACAATATAAAATCTTAGCATAATTATGACAATACGTTATTATGAAAATTCCTTACTCTCTAAAATCATTTTTACGTGGCCTACTCATTTTAAAGGCATACAATATTAATTGAGTGGTGGTATTTACCACCTTATTCGTCATATTTATTATTCTGTAAATGTAATGTTAATTAGGGGTCCTGTTTCCCTATTAATTTACTGACATAAATTCGTTTATGCAGGGTCTAGATACAGTCATAGTACAAGGTTTATTACCTGTTTATTATTATTTCTAATCACATCTCATTTAGTTAGGAAGTTGCTTATACACATAAGGCTTCCGTTTATAATTATTCTTATCATATATTGTTACATCTTTGTTGGTAAAGCTAGCTTTTTATAGCTTTGTGGCTATAGCTAGTATAGTAATAGTCTTTGTTATTTATATATCATTGTTCTTCTATTTTCAGCCAAAATGCTGTTATTGTTATTACTTTATTAAAGTCACTGGTTATTTAGTTTCTATCTACATGACTCTACACATCAATGTCATGAACTGGCTCACTTGACAGCTTATGTGTGAACTTTGCATGTCCATTAGTTATAGTCAGTCATTGTTTTTAAGTTGTAGTGTCATGCAGTGTATTCATCACTGCTTCTTGGGATCCCTCCTCTTCTTTCTTCTATGCTGGTCCCTTCTCTTCTTTGTTACATTCATTACAATGATTCACTTTATAACTTTAGTGTCATATTTTACCCTTCTGGTGTGTGTTTTGGTTATGTAACATTTTGTGGTGTTACAACGTACTAACATTACACAACTTTAATTTCAATTTTTAGTAATTAAACATTTTAACTGTTTATCTAGCCTTATTACTTCATTGACTTTCTAGTAAAACATTTTAATCATTTGATTTTAATTGTCTACCATTTATTATCCATTTCAAATCAAAAATAAATTATTCAAATTTATTACACATATTTCCACCTTTTAAATTAATTAGCCCATCTCAAATTAATTTAATTCCATCATTTTCCAAAACATTGTAAGTTACTTTAATTATGTAACTTTCTACTTTTATTGTTTAATTAGTTACATTTATTTTGTGTGTACTATTAATAATTACTTTCACTTTTAAAATCGGACGCCATGTTGTCAGATTGTGCAACATCATACAAGCTTACATTTAGGGCCAGAATTCGGGTAACACGAACCAGGGTTGTGGAATATATTACCTGAAATAATCGTACTCAAGATAAAATGTACCAGTGACCTTTTATTTTTAAGATGACTCTAAATACATATTGAAAAACTGACTCTAGCTGTACCAAACACGTACATATTACGCCATGGGGCGTTTAGCAAACATCAAACCCTTAGAACATTTTAACCCTCCAAAATAAACAGTTGTTATCACTATTGCATAATGAACATGATAAACAATACAATAAATAATATCTGCACAACCCAGCACTTGTTAAATGATTTTGTTCACGCTCTCTCTCTCTCTCTCATTCTCTGGTACAAATTTTTAGTTGTTGTACGAGCTCGTTTTGTGAATTTAAATGCAAAATTTGGTCATTTTAAAATTTTGTAATTATGAATTTACTGTAAGATATAAATATCGGTCAGCTGATACTCAGCTGCCGGTTTTTTGGGTAGGTCTCACCAAATATTTAGCTGCGGTTGTTTTCCAGTAGAACATCGCACACCGCGAGTTCGTCGAGTGCGCTACCGGTCACATTTTGACTGATTACACCTTACCGAATGGTAAGGTGTCACTGTTATTAAACACTTTTGTTATTAACCACTTTTGGTGGTGTAAAAGTTAAAATTCACACTTGGTGAACATCTTGCCGGCCGGCCGCGTTCACAATCCAGAAGGAAATGACCCAGAGTCTTTATTTAGCATTGCATAGGTGGGGCAAAAACTACGTCATCAGGCTTTTGTTCTTTGTTTACAGCTTCGACTTGTTTACTGAAAATGTGCATTCCTTCCGCTGACGTCATCAGGGCTCGTCACGTTATCGCTATATGTGACATACGATTTTTTGCTGTGTTTGTCGTTTTGCAATGAAAACGGTCGAAATCCTGTCAATTCACATCTGCATTTTATAAAATAATTATATAGTCCACTCACCAAAACTTTACAGGGATTATGAAATATTTACATAATTATTACCAAATAATTGTTAAAATTTAAAGAAATACAATAATTATGGTCTTTTGTACCATGTTTTTATAAATTTAGTAGTGTACCAGATTTGTACCATCACAATTACACTATTCAAAACAATTTTAATTCATTCAATTTCATCTTGCATTTATTTACTTTCATAATAAAATTCCTTTATCATTTTTATAACCTTCAAATCAAAAAACTTTCAACTTGTCTATTAAGATTTCGATCTTTCAAATTTGTTACATTAGTTTCAATTTCATTGTAAAGATTCATGATTACAACCTGTTAATTATTCAATTAAAACAATATATTATTACTAACATGATCTCAAACAAACCTATAAATTTACTACATCAAATACAATGTACACATAACATCATGTATCAGCTGATATCTCATAGTAACAATATAACCTTAACACAATACATTTAACACCAATACAAATTTATTTACAATTTTCGTTATATCATGTTATTGTTTACCACACCTCATTACATAAGTAAGCCAAGTAATTACCATTAGCTCAAATAATTAAATGTTCATTTACTATTTATCTAACCTCCATCATCGAAATCAATCTTATTTTCACATAACAATTTTCATTCTTAATTACATTCATTATATTACTATTATTAATATAATAACCCTTTACTTTTGGTTTATTCCCGATACCGTAAGAATAATTCACCGGATTACTCCCCTTATTAACTCATAAAACCCGTCTACATTGGTAATTTTAGTCCTGTCTCCGTCAGTATTTTTGGTTAAAATCAGGTAAGTTATACCATCACCACAATTATCTCCGACTACAAGTACACTGGTTCTACTCCAAGGTAAGTGCTTTTTATCAATAATACTATTTTCATTTATCATTCCTGTACTCATTACTCCCCAAGGTAAGTCTGCAATATTACTAATTCTCTCAATATTTATCCTCTCTATCAACTCTCCATAACCTCTTTTTAACTTAAACCACTATATATATATATATCTCTCAAAATCGCTTACACAACCACATCTTACTTTCTCTCTCTCATTCCACACAAAGGGCAACACAACATTATTACAACACCATCTCGCCCTACCAGATGCACAAAAAACCAAGGGACAATTATTTGTAGAACTTTCGTCTACCACACACCCTCTGGAGGAAACTCTGTCCTCGTAAACCACTAATGGAGTCCTTACTCCACATAAACCACGGGGAAAATTTGCCCTTTGCCAACCTAACCTCTCGTCACACTCTCTCTCACTCTCATCAACCACTGTCTCATCAATAATTTCTATTTCCATTAAAACTTCATCACCACTACCATTATTCCCAACTTTACTCTCTAACACCACATTTTTAATTATATCACCAATATTCTCACCCCTACTTACATTATTATGTTACCCTGATCGTCTTTATTCTCGTTTAATTGATCTGTTTCTTCACCATTCTCTACCCCCACTACACTACCAGTACTATAATCATTGTTCATTTGTTTTATTGACTCTATCAACTTATCCAATTTTTCGTCACTCGTCAAAACGTTTATTCATAATACCCCTTATTTCATCAAATTGACTTTCCATATAATTCATTATAACGGTCCATGATGGACCTATCCCGTTTTCCTGTACCTCGGCCATGTTTAAAAAAATGATTTATAATATACCCTTTATATAAAACAATTACCACCCTCCTAATACACTATTATTATACACATTACTTCAAAATACTCAACACATAAAATCGTAAATGATATATAAACGTAAAAGTAACCACACAATAATTTCATACGCTACGTTACACTACCCAAACATAACCACACTTATATGCAACGTACTTATTTACGACACTTTCACATAAAACACCGCTTACCACTACCTACCCTCTGTGCCCCAAATAGGTCTCTTTCATATAATATTGTTATATAAAAATCCTGGCAGGACTCGCCATTTGTAAAGTTACAAACAAATTTAATAAATGTATACTGCCAGTAACTGACTTTCCTTGTGATCTTTCTCTCTCGTAACTTACCTTTTACCATCAGAAGTTCAGGGCCACAAACATATTTTAAAGTCAAAATATGTAAACTTTTAATACTCTTCCCGTTAATTAACCCTTGAATAAATTTAATGCAATCTAACTTCCCATAATCAGAAGACTTCCAGGGTCGTGAGACGAATTTGTGTGGGCACAGAATGTAGGAGAGGGTTAACGGTGAAATGAACTATTCTAACACATTGTTATGCTGACTAAATCAAATATTTTCTTTTATTCAAAAACTTACTTCTCTTTTTTTCTAACACTACTTTCAACTCCTCAAACTCTCCACTTTCTTTTAACACATTATTCCCTTTTCATAACATCAAAATCATAAATCTGAGATTACAATTGCTTAATTATAAATTATAAATGATTAATTACGATAAAACTATTCTTGACCAACCAGTACAGTACTTTTAATATTTTTGTATTCTCACACGCACACCCACTTTCATTCTCATTATATTTTTTAAAATTCCCCCTTTTTTTAGAGCTCTTTCTTTTCTACCATCGTTTAATTCTCGTTTCATTAAATTTAAAATAGTTACTTTCCCGTTTTAAGCATTCCTGTTGTCGCCGTCTACACGTGGTTGTAACACTACCATGAGTTCGCTTTTGTTCACTTTATATGATTTTAAAACTGTTCTAAACTTCAAAACAAACTAGCCTAGCTTGTTCCATTACATGTTGTTTTAATATTGATTTACATTAATAAAGTCACAATTTAGTCGGCCGACTGTATACTTGTTCGCGAGCACTGATATAGGGAACCGTGCGCTCTTTTACTGACCCGCGCAGTTCTGTAGTTTCTAGTCGACTGGGCGTCCACAAAATGGCTAAGTGTCTCTCTGCGCCCGGCAACTTGCTTTCGGATTGGCTGGTAGCGTCTCGCGGCTTTTTCGTCATCTCGTATATGGTGGTAAGAAATTCCTGTACGTGACTTTCATGTTGTGAAAAGGCGGCACCACTCGCGCGCTCGTACACATTCCAAGGCGCTAATTGCTTTTGTACCTCACTCGGACTGGTACCAAGATGACTACTGGGTGTTCAAAAAAGTCAAGCTTTTGTGATCAAAAAGATTGCTCAGCTTGGGTTGCTGCTGATTTTTTTACAATTATTATGAAATTAATATAAACCCCTTGGTTTTACCCCGTTACAGCAGTCGCCACCACGCGCATCACGGCCCAGGCTGTGTTGTTCTCATCCATATCTTTTGTTTCAGTGTGTGTTCGTACTTTACTGTATAAGGTTGGTGTTTAGTCAGCGCGGTACTGAAGTCACGTGCCTTCGTTCCTTATTTTTTGCTTGTGTTATGGTGTTGATGTTTTGACGTCGTGTTGTATGTATAAGTGTCTTTAGTTTTACTGTTTTATTTATCCAGAATGGCCTCTACTTCAATGAAAAAAGCAAGGTTTACATCAGAACTTGATTATAGCAGTGACGAAATTGTTTCACATGGTAGTACTGATGACGAAGCATTTGAGACAGAGTCAGAAAATAATGAAGAGCCTGATTTTGATGTTAGTCCCCCAGTCTGGTCAATTTTTCCTAATGGAATGAGACAAATCACACTCAAAAAAGAAGAAAAACTTTTAATTCCTGTGCCAGGTGAGGGAAAACCCATAGATTTGTTCAAATATTTATTGGACGACGTATGCCTTGAGAATATTGTAAAATTCACAAACAGAAATGCTCTTGACGTGTTTTCTTCTTCATCATCTGTGACACCTAAATCTCGTATTACAAAATGGAAAGATTTAACTGTTCCTGAACTTAAAACGTTTATAGCACTTTTACTATATACTGGCATAATAAAATTATCTCGTTTGAATGACTATTGGAAAACACACTGGTTATTTGGCCTAACATGTTTTTCAAGGTATATGAGCAGAGATATATTTTTACTAATATTGCAATGCTTGTATTTTACTGACAATCGCGTACAACAGCCAAGTAATAGACTTGAAAAAATTCAATTTATGATTGACACTTTTAATAACAAAATGACCAGCGTATTTTACCCCCAACGAGAATTATCCCTTGACGAAAGCATGGTGCTGTGGAGAGGTTGTCTATTATTTAGACAGTATATAAAAGGGAATAAACATAAATATGGGATCAAACTTTATACACTGAGTGATCCCCATGGACTTATATTGAAGTTCTTAGCATACTGTGGCATTCTTGATGATATGGGACACTCAGCAAATGTCGTTCTCAAGTTGATGGAGGGAAAACTCGGCAAAGGACATACTTTATATATGTACAATTACATAAACCCTTGATTTAACGGACAAAAAAAAAGCATGAAAATGTTTTTAGGCTTTTGAAACGTATAATGTGCATAAACTGCAGACTCTCCTGTTCTGGCGATGTTGCTTGGCTATCGCAGCATTCTTTCGTTTCTTGTTTTGAAGCACGCAAATTTTCTCATCTCCAATTGTATTTGATGAGAACGGAGATAAGAATTCATTTAATTCTTCACGATCCCCGTCTTTGCGTTGTCGTTGACCCAGGCGTCACACACGTTCAGTGGAAGACATCACGACGACTAACACTGAACAATATACACTGATATGCATCTTATTTCACTGTGACAAAATTTATTTACTACTAACATCACCTGGAGCGTTACATTTTTCGATGACGTTACACATTTTGCATCACGCATTTTGTGGAATGACCCCCAGCCTAAAAACATTATCATGATAAAAAAAAATTTGACACGAAAAAATCTCGATTAAGTTTTTGAAGTCCATGGTTGTGATTTAAATTTGGTGGTAGTTCATAACCATAGCAACGCATTTTCACTCTTGAATATTCGGCTATTTTCGTGATAATTCGTATGCACGCGCAGTTCACATTCGTACAGCGTCGCATCAGTTTATTCAGAGAACACAGCGTGTACGCTACATGTGTTTCTATAGTACGAACCTTGCACGTGTTAAATAGAGAGTCTTAACGAGTTTATACTTGCGTTGTTACAGCAAGGTCCATTACTTTATTAGTGAATTACAGCATAAGTATGTCTGGCGTTACGAAAAAACGTGTGAACTTGAGTATAAAGCAAAAGCTTGAACTAATAAGTAAACTTGAAGGTGGCGCGTCTGTTGCACATGTTTGTGAAGTGTACGGTGTAAAGAAACAAACCGTTTCAGACATTCAAAAGAATAAAGATAAACTTATTCAGTTTTCGCTAAAGTACAGTGTTGATAGTTCGAAGAATGAGGGAGAAAGAAAACACATTAAATTAGCCAAACACAAACAATTAGAGGATGCTGTGTACAAGTGGTTTATTCAACAACGTTCTAGTGGCGTCGTTGTTCGTAGTGTCGAGTTGCGGGCTGCTGCTGATAAACTGGGGAAACATATTGGTATCCAATTTCAGGCGAGTGATGGGTGGCTTTGGCGTTTTCGTAAACGGCATGGCATCACAAATAGATCAACATGTGGTGAAGCGCTGAGTGCAGACACTGAACAAGTTGAGGCTTTTCGTCAACATATAAAGGAAACAATCGAATCTGAGGGTCTCATTTTGTCTCAGGTCTACAATGCTGATGAGACTGGTCTCTACTTTCGTGCTGTGCCTGAAAATACTCTGGCACACAAACATGAAACTAGCACACCAGGCCGTAAACTCAACAAGGAGCGGCTTCTGCCCTACTGTGTGCGAATGCTGATGGTTTGCATCGACTTACTCCAGTCATAGTCAGAAACGCAAAGAAACCTCGTGCGATAAAGAACATAATGAACCAGTTGCCAGTCATTTATGAAAGTTCAAAAAATGCTTGGTTTACCTTCAGTATTTTTTCAGACTGGTTTTTTAATCATTTTGTGCCAGAAGTGCGACGTTTTCAAGAAGAGACTATGAAAATTCCATCGCATGCAGTGAAAGCCGTCTTACTACTGGACAATGCACCGGCCCATCGCAACTCCGAGAAGTTAGTTAGCAACGACGGAAAAATAAAATGCGTCTTCCTCCCTCCGAACACCACTTCAATTTTACAGCCAATGGACCAAGGAGTCATTGTTGCCTGCAAAAGGCTGTACAAGAAGAAGTTTCTTGAAGAGGTGATGGTTGTCTTGGAGGACGAACAAGACCATGAAAACGACACGAGAGGAGCTAGAACGCTGCAAAATCTGCGTGCATACAACATCAAGTCCGCCATCTTTAATTTTGCTGCCGCATGGAAGGAGATGAAGGAAACAACATTGGCTAATGGGTGGACACAGTTACTGAATGGGACTGAACCGGAGTACGATTTCAGAGGATTTGAAACATCCGATTTCTGTGAAACCGTAAAGAAGGCTGGTGAAGACGTAAACGAGAATGACATAGAACAGTGGCTAAACTTGGACGAGGGTGATCCAGGCTACCAAATCCTGAGTCAGGAAGAGATCACGGAATCTGTTCTACACGACGATCAAGAAGATGAAGATGATGACGATGAAGAAACATCTGTTACAGGAGGCCCTAAATTATCAGCGATAAGAAACAGCATGGACGAAATTATCGCGTACATTGGGGAGTCTTCAGATCCGGAAGTGTATGCTTATTATGACCATTTTAGACAGTTTAGATCTTTAATAATAAAGAAGCAACATTCTAGTGGAAAACAACGGACTCTTGATGCTTTTATCCAGAATAAATAAAGGTTTGTACATAACATTGTATTTGCATGATATTAATAGTACGTATTAAAATACAGATAAGCGATGTTGTCGCTGTTACACTAGAAAACCACACTGGCAGTTTACCCGTCATTTAGAAACATGTGACTCACACCCCCTCTACTCATCCTTTGTCTTGCCGCCTACGGAAGGGTCCGAGCACGCACGCATGCGCAGGTACGTACACTTTTCTTCCTATTCATTGTTCAGTTTGCTGTTAAAACGTACGGTTGCAGTCATAAATCATAATGCCAGCGTTAACAACAGCCAGGCAAATTGCTGTTGCTTACGCAGTAAACAACTCATAGATACCAAAAGCGTTCGTCCCGCCAGAAGTCAGGTATAACTTCGAATTTCGTTAGTGCGCGAATGCAAGCCGCAGGCCAAATTAGCGACCATGTTTTTAGGAGAAAAAGTGCGGCTTGTATTCGGAACAATACGGTATTTGCATGATATTAATAGTATTAAAATTTCAAGTGTTATAGGCCTATTTGATTTAAATATATCCTCAAAAAACAAAATTTGGGATTTAACGGACTTTCGATTTAACGGACACCCCTCTCAGCCCCAATTAGTCCGTTAAATCGAGGGTTTACTGTATTATAACTCTTTTGTTTTGGCATCAAAGCTTTTGGCCAATGAAACATATTGTATTGGCACTTTACGGTTGGACCGGAAGTATTTACATACAGATGTGAAAACAGCCATCTTGAAAAAGGGAGAAACTACATGTAGATATGCTGAAGGAGTGTTAGTTGGCAAGTGGAAGGACAAAGGTGTTGTTTCCTACATTTCAACAGAGTACAAGAATAACATCGTGGATTTTATCAATTCAAGAGGAAAGACATGTGAAAAGCCACTCCCAATAGTTACGTATAATGCTTTTATGAAGGGAGTTGACCGTGGAGATATGATGATGGCGTATTATCCAGTGGAGAGAAAAACGCTTCGCTGGTATAAGAAGCTGTTTGTGCACATTTTACACATGCTTTTGTTAAATTCTCACCTGCTGTACAACAGGTATGCCATTAGAGGCGACAAAAGAAGAATGTCATTTTATGATTTTAGACTGACTGTGCTGGAGCATTTTCTTCCGAAACCAGAAGAAAGCTCTTCCTCTACATGGAACTAACCACACGCTGACAAAGCTTGGTTTTAAGGGGAACACTAATCGAACAAAAACAAAGGACTGCTGATCTTGTCCAAAACAAGGAGTAAGGAAGCAGACAAGATTCGTTTGTGAAGCTTGTGCTGGTTCTCCTGGCCTTTGCCCAGGTGCGTGTTTTGACATTTACCATAAGTGAAACCTAGGCTAAAAAACAAAGTGAAGAATGTGCGTTTGTAAATAACTGGTTTTATAGTTTATTTTAAAATGTTTTCCTTCCTTATTAACAAAAGCCATAGTATTATACAAATTTAGAAGTGTAAAAACTAAATTGTAATGACAGATAGTGGGGCAAACGAGTCAGTACATCAGTGGAGTGCTAGCCATGGCCCGGGCACCAATTCAAGATGGTACCATTCAAAATTTTTTAACCAAAAACTCATTTTATTGCTTTGGATATGCCACAGGAATGTTAAGGTAAGTTTTAGCGTAAAGAAAAATTTTAGCACCTAAGCCACATAATTAACCTTATTGTACGCAGCGAATGTGTTAAATAGTTTTAGTCTAATTGTTGCATTAATATTTTCTCTCCTGTTCTTTATGGATAGTTTACATCTGCTCGTATATTAAACACACACACACACACACAAATCATTTCACTTGCGAGGCTGTTATTGATGTTATTTATTCAAACAAATTAAGATACCAGAGCAACGTGGATCATACATTACTACGTTCTTTTGTGAATTGTAACATGCACACAAAGTGTACACATCCAAAATATACGACTGTTGATGTCTAGGCTCGACTTTGGAGAAACATTGCAGACACAACACGCTAAGTCACTGTTTACAAAATAATGGCAATTTATTTTATAATAATGGCAGTATTAAACAATTTATAACTCTGTGAAATGTTTGCTACATTGTCTCTTTCTGTTGTGTCTGACGCTTGTTTCGTCTTACAAAATGTCCACATTTACTGTCTGGCCGTGTCGTAATTGAAATCAAAACTTACCTGCAACCGAATTTTTAGTATTTAGTAACTTGGTAAAAAAGTAGTGAATTAAATATAAGATATATCAAAATGTAAAAACCTTAACAACAATGAAAAGAATGACAAAACAATTTTAAAATTATAAGAATAATTGGTTAGTAAAAAGTTAGGAAGTTAGTAAAAAGTAAGTTGTGTGTGTGTGTGTGTGTGTGTGTGTGTGTGTGTTGGTAGGGCTGTAAAATTTAGTTATGGAAAGTATTTAGTAATATAGTTAAAAATGTAGCTAATGAAATGTAGAAAACAATAAATACATAAAAAACATTAAAAAATTAAAAAATACACAATTGAAAACATTATAAGAATGCATAGACAATAGAAAATTAAGTAAATAAAGCTGTACAAATAATAAAAAGAAATTAATTGTGAATCGACAAGGCAGTATAACTGCTTTATTTCAGATGTCATTATAAGGGATATAAGTTTTTAAATTTTATACTTTTACAGGGAAAAACGTAAATTTTACTATTTTGTTTCGTCTTTAATTAAAGAAGCGTAACTTCGGCACATTCGGTATAAAAAGTTAATCCGTCCCAAAAAAGATTACTCATCTCATACGTGCATCTTATTCACAATTCAGAGACTAGGGCAATATTTTCAACTGCATTAGTAGATATCTTCCTCTCTTGTGGCTAACCCGCCTTCTCCCCGCTACAACCTGTGCACTGCTTCATCTCTATTTAATTTTACAGTACATGTATAAAATATTACAACTGTTTTAGTTTTCAAATATGAGAATGGCTGATATAGTGATAAATTCCAGTCAGTGTGTTTTATACGACAGGTAGCAATGAACAGGATAGTATTTTATGACAAGAAATGATTTTATGAAATTTTCTGATGTTTGCTATAGTTCCTTACTCTGCCATGACAACACTGTTATTATATCTAAATAAAAACAAAACAACGACCTAAAACAAAATTTAATTAAAATCTTTCTTACCGTAAGAGGTACCAGGACCAAACTCATTTCCTGCTTCTATCATATCCAATCCCAAATACTCCGAGTTACTGAGGCGGTTAGGTCGCTTCTTTTCTATCTTCTCATAGAGAAAGTCTTCAACTCGGTTCCCTGAATATCCAAAGACGTTATTTTAAACAGAATCATACTTAGTCAATTTTCAATTATCAAAGGCAATTACAATTTTTTATAATCTATAACAATAAAAATAAATTGATTAGAGCTTCACACTTCAGAGGATGGAAGAGGTTTCATCAGACCTTAAATCAGAATATCAGGTCTATTTGATTTTAACTGGGTTATGTTCAAATAATCTAAAGGTGATGAAAAAAGAAACAGTCAGGAAAAGTTTTATATTATTTCACGAACTTGTTGTTTTACACTTTTTTTGAAGTGTAACAGTGTTTCTGTGATGACATTGGAAGTAAAAATATTGTTTTATTTATCTATATGATAAATATAGACACATTTATAATAAATATTTACAGATATATATACAAATAGAAAGTCTTCTTTGCTTTTCGTATGCCAAACATTAAACGCACACAAATAATCTAAACAAAAAACTCACACAGGCAATGCAGTAGAAACAAGGTCCATGGTCCTGTGATCAACAATCTAAACAATCCCGTTACATCCTCTCATTTTTTACTGTTATATTCATTTGTTCTTGTAGGCCTACTGTAACTATATTTATCAAAAACAGATAAATAATATGCAAAAATATTCTATTATACTTAATAATTATTGAGTGTATATGCAATATAAAAATAATGCAGTCACATGGTTCTAAATACTTTGAGATTGTGGGATCAGGTTATTTTGAATTTCACTAGAACTCCAAATGATGATGAGTGTACTGATTTATCATTTTGCAGGTCACATATTAAATATAGAAACAGTCCCATTTTATTCAAATTAAACTAATTTTGTCAAACTGTATTAAGTTGGAACAAAATTTAAAAGTTGCTCTAACTAAAAATTGTATGATACTTGTTGCCTCAGTTGTCTGTAAAATAAAGCAAATTATAATAACATTAAATATACAGATGGCACAATTTACTTCTGTTCCCAGCAATAACTGTTGCAATTACCTGGGTTTGGTGTTAAAACAGCTTCTGTATCTCGAACAATTTTTTCTGTCCATTGTTTTGTTACGTCTGATCGTTCTGCTAAATTTTCAAAATGTGCATCAAGTTCAGTCTTCTCAGATGTTCCAAGTTTTTCTTCTGTTAACTACACAAACATTACATCTTATTAGTGCACCATAAACTATACAGTTTTATCAGACAGTCAAAATAATTTGTTTTCTTAACATTTCACAAAACCAATGTTTTATGCTATAAAATTACTTGCTGAACTTATTTCCATAACTTTCCTCTTCTAGTTGTTTTTTCTCATACTTAGTTTATGTAGGCTATTATTTCAATATTTCCTTTCTCTGGTAAATCTGTTTTTGAATATCAACTTTATTTTGTGGTTTTTACACGTTTGACTGTATCAATATACAAACTTAAATCTGAATATGTTAATGCTCTACCAACCCTCGAAAATTGTTGCCGTTTCCCACGTACTGTTTCATGGGGGGGGGGAATAAACTTTATTATTTAATATTTAGCTTGTACCGCTACATTATTCATTAGCCCAGTTTATACTCTGATAGTCCCTTATCGAGTTGAAGATGAAAAATAATTGATTAAAAATAATCAACCTGGACTAGGCTGAGTGTTTCCTCTTGTGGCCACTAACATGGCGAAGTCCCAACGAGAAATACCATTTGTCTATTGCTACACCAGGGTTGAAATCTTCTAAGGGTGGTCCATTTACTGCCAGCTGCATTAGATCTCCTAATGAAGTGATGTCCAGGGAAAGTCTCTGTTTCACTTTTATCCTGTTAACGAAGCTAAATCCCTATTCACAAGATGCTGTTGTTGCTGCCATGCATGCAACGCCGTAAAATACTTTCTTTAGCTCACCAAAACGCTCAGGAAACTTGAACAGAGTTTTTAATAGCTCACCCAGTCCTTTTGAAGTTATTTGCTCTTCTTTAACCATCATTTTTAATTGAAGCCATTCCGATAGCAAAACATCCTCATTTATATCACCAGTAATAAAAACATGCGCCAATTGAAGAATCTCCTCATTGCCATATGCAGTTAGGGTGTCATCTTGAGGAAGGCACAAGAAATCCAGAACGTGGCACTTGGTGCCTACTACAGTCTCAAGTGTATCAAGATGGAACTTCAAGATGAACTGTGCTTTCGATCAGCTTATTACGGATGATTTGTATTCTTCCTCCCCTTGAGACGTGTTTGTGAGAACAATTCCTTGGTCGCCTTTGTATTTTGAGCAATTCAGTTTCTCTGAGTCTGAAGTGTCAGAAAGGAATTGTTTCACACTGGATCCTTCAGATGAAAGCAAGAACTGAACCATTTCCACCGTTACCATCATTGACGATCATACCTGTGAGACCAGTAACTGTTTCAACTGTAAAACTTTACAAAATGGCTCTAGTTTCCCATACAGGTCAATCAAAAAATTTAATGTTTTTACAAACTTGTATGATGTAAGGATTTTTAGATAGCCTTTTGCTCTAGCTGCATCCGTAGCTTCTCCTGTTGTAGCTTTCCGGTTCGTTATATCCTCAAGATGGATGACCAGAGGTACGAGATCACGCCGCAAAGCTTTCAAAGCATCAGATTTACTATATAGCCACCGTACATTGTGAATATTTCTGAGTTTTACTATCTCACTTTCTAAAGTTTTCGCGGTGTTTTTAAGCTCATGGAGGTGTTTTGAGGATCGTTTGTAAAATCTGTATATGTTCTTCACAGTTTCGTCAAGCTTTTCTAGGTAAGGGATGGAATTGGCAGCATCAAGTATGGCCAATTGTAGACGATGCGCGGCGCAGTGAATGCTAATTAAATGTGGAGCTTCTTCTTTCAAACGAAGTACGAAACCTGACTTTGAGCCAATCATAGACAACGCCCCGTCAGTTCCCACACTAACCATGTACTTTTCTCTTCTCCAATCAAGCCCTAAGTTATCCAAGAGCCCAGTAACAGCAGTGAAATACGACTCTGCCCTACCGCTCTCGAGAGGCACAAGGCCTAAAAGGTCTTCTCTTATCTCCCCTTCACACACATAACGAGCATAAACAATCACATGTTCCTCAGCACTTCGGTCCGTGGAACCATCAATCAAAATACTGAAACACTGAGCATTTTTTAATTTTTGAACCACATTTTCTTGTAACTGTTTAGCAATAAAATTAATGAAAACTTGGCAGTTTTTATCGTTTACATATTGTTTTGTCTCCACATTTACACCTAATTTAGTTGCAAGGGCAACTTGCTTAGGGAAGTCGGTAAATGGTTTTTCATTGATGCCTATAAAATAGGCTATGTTGAATAAAGTTGTTAGATGCTCAAACATAGAAGACTCTATTTTCTTAATACATTTGGCAAGAGGAGCTTTTCCTGGTTCTGACTCTACTTCAAACCGCGTTAAATTGTCCATATGTACTAGGCTTTTACCATGAAACACAAAAGTTTCCTTTTTCATGGAACCAGAAAATCCTGCTACCCATTTTCGGTCACTATTTTGAGGGTATTTAGCGCATATAGTACATTTTGCGCGGTCAGAATCGTAAGCTAGCCAGGGAAGATATCCAGCCAAGCTCTTTGAAATTTTTGTTTCCCAGAGGAACCGCGAGTAGGCCTAAGTCCACTAGAACTCGCGTTTTCCACAGTAGGCATTTCAGTTTCCCTACTAGGCCCGGCACTTACATCTCTAGCAGTAGACGTCGCACTCACAGACTCACTAGGCGTCGTCGTACTGACAGTAGAACTTTTTTTAAAGAAATAATTAAGTTTAATCTGTTTCATTATGAATAAAATAACACACACAAAATAAAATACACGCTGAACACTATCTTAGAAATTGAGAATACTCTTAGTACACGAAACAATAAATCACACGCGTAACACATCCGGTCAACTCAACAATAATTAGCAGACTGTACAACTTGGAAGGAGTGACAAAGGCCGGCGGCCCGCGCAGATGGCGTGAAATTTCCGCTCCCCTCTATCAGCAACACTATTTTGTTCGACGTGTTTTAAGATGTTTATATCCAACAGAGCAGTTTTGTTTATAAAATTCACACGGTGACAGCTAACTGACGGTTTATGACTTCAACACGCGCCTTTACTAAAACAAAAACATGACGTGTTTTGGTTTAATAGACGTCCTTCTTTTTTCCATTTTTCATTCTTTCTCTCCTCTTTTCTCCTTTTTTTCACAGTGCAATTTTCGAGGGTTGTGCTCTACTCTTAATTTGCATAATACAGTATACCTGCTAATTATATTCAACACAACATAGAAGAAAAAAATGTGTCCATCCAAACAGAAAATAGATACTCAGTTCCAATATTTAATACAAAGTAATTCAGAATATATTTAATACAAAGTATTTCTAAACACATATATTTTAATGAAGAACAATTTGTTGAAAGACTGTAATTTATGAAGTAAGAGATTTCACTGTACACTCAACATCAATAAAGTAATGAAGACTTTCCATACACGGTAAAAGAGATAGAGAATATTGCCGAATCCTCAGAAATAAATAAAATCTACTTTGAATGGGTCATTCTAGGAAGAAAATATATTCAAACAGAGTTGTTTGGTTAAAAAAATGGTGGACAAGAAGGAAAAGTAAAGAAAAATAATGAATGTATGAATGAATAAATGCAAAAAATAATCTGGCAAAGGACAGAACTGTCAGATGAATATAAAGTTATTGATAAAACTTAAAAGCAGACAACATATCTAACATGGAATCATTTATCACCAGATTTCTGGAGAGTCAGAGTCTGTCAGTGAGTGGCAAAACGGAGCGCTGTCTAACATAATTTTGTGGTATGAACTCCAGAGATATTTTTAATTCAGACAAATGTAGTGTTTTTTTTTTTATTTTAGCTAATGAAAAACAAATCAAATGTTTTCAAAGAAAAAAGTTTCCTGGGGGAAAATTAAGTAAGGACAGAGTCACAGTGCTCGTTGCTACAAATTCAGATGGCTGCAAAAAAACCTGTCTCTAGTCATGGTGGGAAAATCAGATAAACTACAATCCCTTAAAAAGGTAAAAAACTTGCCACGTGTTTATAAGGGCAACCGATTTGTCCGCCAATTTGTTTCTCACATGGTTAAAGGATTTGGACAACACAACGATGAAAGCCAGACACAAGATCCTGTTGTTCATAGACCACTCCC
Organism: Magicicada septendecula; assembly: GCA_034769895.1. Classification (NCBI taxonomy): domain Eukaryota; kingdom Metazoa; phylum Arthropoda; class Insecta; order Hemiptera; family Cicadidae; genus Magicicada; species Magicicada septendecula. The sequence goes on along the minus strand of CM068371.1, from coordinate 59,517,297 downwards.
CTACCCACCATCTCAAAAATGTCGAGAGCTTCCTTTTTACCTCCACGTACAGATAAGCTTCATCCTATGGACCAAGGCATAATAAATGCGCTCAAGCATCGCAAACAGATCATCCTGCGCTATCTGCAAGACACTGTCAGTGGGGAATCAAAACATATCAACCTTCTGGATGCCCTAAATTTTGTCAGTGCTGAATGGGAAGGAGCACAGCCTCTCACCATTGCAAATTAGTTGAGAAAAGCTGGATTCAATAAGGTAAGAAACTTGATTTTACATTAAAGTTTATGTGTCCTGTGTATTTTTCTGTTTCTGCAGTTACTACCCTTTTATTAATTTTTAGGGTTCTGATAATTCAGTTCCTCAATCTCATCCCTCCTCTGATCTCTTCCATGACAATTAGGATTGAGCTGCTGTGTGCGTAAAGTTGGGAGATGTTAACCTGGAGGATTCGTATCTATATGCAATAGAGTAGCGACTTCAGATATACTCAATGTATACAATATCATCAAAAACACTGCTTGAAGTTGAATCAGAAGACGAATCATCTCTCATGTGGGAGGAAGCCCTCAACGCTAAGAGTAATAACACCATTTGTAAGTGCTTCCTCTGACGAAAAATCTGTTGGTGTGAATTCATACTTGAATCATATAGAAAATCTTATTATTCTTTGATTCACGTATGAAGCAAACAACATAAATGAACTTTTTTAAAAGAAATAACTCAATATTACGTGAAATAAGTTACTGAACATATTTGAACTTTTATGTTTAAAATAGTGTACTTGAATGCAGTGTTTTGATAAAAGTGATAATATGTATGTGAAAAAAAATGAATATACAGTAATACAGTATATACAGAATATACAGTAACTTGGTCATCTGTTTAATACACGGTCCCTTGATGAGCGTTATAACCAGGTTTTACTGTTCTTTGAAAAGGAAACATATGCTATTTTCCCTTGCATATATAAATATTACTCTTCTTCAGTAATAGAAAATAAATACGGCAACATAAGATGTCATGTGTTATCCAAATGTTAGATAAAAAAACCATATAGTGGTCATACTTGGGGCTCATAACAAAAATTCAAATGAGAATTGGCAGAAAAATTACATAGTTCTCTACAGGTAAAACTAGTGTACAAGGTAGATATCTGGCAGATGTAGCTATATGCACGTTTAAATACAATCAGCCAGGAAAAGTATATTCCTACTGATGCACAAGAACTAGAACCTGCAGCTCTAGCATTGGTCACATGGGTGGGCCAGGTTATAAAATGGGTGGGCCTGTTTATAAATTTAGAGTTTAAAAAAATAGTTTTATCAATGACAGAGAGCCAAATTTGGACTGGAATTCCGACTGAATTTATATGTTTGTGTTGTGTGAATGTAGTTACTGTATATATTGTAATATACCTTTAATGCCTATATGTGATTACTAGTGTATCAACGTTAAGCCCCACGTTGTTGACGTCAATTTGTAATATTAACTACTGATTAGTATTTTGTTCTTAAGCACCACTGTTGGGTTCGTCAATTTGTTACCAATCGTTTACGTTATTAATTAAATTTGAGAATGTTTAAAAGCCCCAACGTTGTCGGTATCAATTTGTAATATAATTTTTCAAGGTGTTTGTTTCTTATTCATGAAGTTGTAAGTGGTCTCTCTTAAGAACTGCAATATCAATCTATTTATAAGGAAACAATATTTTTATATGGGTGATATTATTCAATTATAGATAATATCTCTATATTATATAGTAATTAAGTACTTTACGAAAGAATAACGCTCGACACCAGTTAATATATTGGGTAATTCGATCGTTATTATTCAAGCCTAGTCTGCATCCACTATTGAGAGAGCGGAGAGAGGCTGACACGAATTAGTTTGCTCTTCTCTCGTAATTCACCAGCCGTCCGCGGACTAGCGCTGTTGTTTACAGTCAACCAGTTATTATAGGTTAAGTTGTTTGAGCCTGGCGTTCCTCTCGTTTCTCCCTTTATACACTATAAGTTCCTTAAAATACACTAAATCGTTAACCAAGAATAATTACTCATCAACTTCAGGAAAGATTCTTTTTTTTTTTTTTTTCTTCTCAAAACAGATGTTTCTCAAGGCACAGATACAACACATCGATCAAACAGGACTGAATCGATTAGTTATTGAATTCGGGTGTAGATGTTTTTAAAGTTTAATTATATTATTAATTTTTTCTTAATCTCAGGGTACATGGAGTTCTTGTGACTATTAGTAAGGTCAGGCAATGCAAATTAAGGTTACTAGGTATTACAATTTAGTTATAAAATATTATTAAATAAAGTTCAAACATAAGCTGGTTTTTTACCGTACGTTGACAAGATACTCATTATGACCGTGTTTCACTGCACAGAGATGGCGAGCAGAATGATGAACCAATGTCTGGAATATATCAGCCTCCAGCTTCTCAATAAAAGTTTGGTGTTGGTGTCCCAGGATGTAGTAGAAGTTTCAGTTTTGATCTTCGCTAATATTCATGGTTCTGGTGGTTACAGGTCCCAATGGAATTTGTGTAGTATTAAGTCTTCGCTTGGTTGTGAAAAGTGAGGTTCTGGACGTAATTTTAAATTTCTTTCTGTTTGTTTTTTAAGATATTTAATTAATTTGGCTTCTCCAGGCTTTGGATTGTCTTCATTTATTTATGGTTAATTTTCATTATTATTCATTTGACGTTAACAGATTGGTTAATTTATTTTTTAGAAATCTGTTTAACTTTATTGGTAGATCGAATTACCATATATTCTTTGAGTGATAGCCTCGGAAGTCGATCAACAGTCTTTTTAATTAATTACTATTTATGAATTTTAATTTATATTAAATTTATTCATTAGGTTTTTTTTCCTAGATTTATATCAACTGAACTGTCCTCATTCATATATAACAATTGAGTGTTGAATCAACAAGATATCTCCTATTTTGTCGTCCATGACAACCATTCCTTGTTCTGTTATTGGATAATATTTGTTATCCTAGAGCCGTAATTAGAAAATTGTTCTTGCACTCACTTAATAAAATACTCCCTTATTAAAATTACATTACATCATATAAAACTTTCATATAATCTGTGTTATTAAACTATATACATTTTGCTACATTTTCTTCTTGATCAACTTAGTCTAATAGGTATTATTTTCCCTTTACAAAATACTAATTTTAGGCCTATTTGTTTTATTACATGTGTTATAAGTTTTTTGTATTTTAACTTTTCTGACCTGACCTACTGTACAATGAGTCACTGGCTTATGGCCAATCATTCTAATTTTATTTCATCCTGATTTCAATTTATTATTATTTATTTTAGTATTGAACCCTCATCTGTTTATAACATAATTACAATGACCCTTTGGCAACTTATCAACAATTATTGCCTCCATGGCCAAGTTTACAAATATAATCTAATAATAATATCTCTATTATTTATTCAAAGTAAGTATACAAATAATTACTCTTCTAACGTTTAACATAAATGAAATTAACATCCATGAATTGATGTTTTCTCAAAGCAATTGCTTCACTCCTGCTACATACAAAAGACAAAATAAATACCATGAAAACACAATAACATGACAAAACATAACAACATGCATATTATTATAAACTATTGAACACCAATTAATTAGTCTCCTCTTTAGTATATAATTACACTAATTATCTATAGACAATTAATGAATCTGTCTATAGTATTTTCCCATTGTTTGACACTGTGTTTATCGCTTACACTTTCCACTGACCACTTTATAGTTTGTATTTATAAACATTTCTAATTTTTTTATTACCTAGTAACCTTACTTGGTATTATTGATTTGTTTATTTTACAAAGGTTTACTTTCTGACCTTAATTATAACGAACATTTGATGTTGTTTTATTTTGATAATGATAAAGTTTTTATGTAACGTAGGGGACCTTAGCTTCTTTACGTTACAATATTTATGTACTGTATATGTGTATTTTATTTGTACAAAATGACAATATCTTAACTGTACAATGTTTAAATCAACGCTGACAAATAAAGATGATAATTGATAGGCCAAAACTGAATAGCTGAAATATTAAGCAAAATAAAATACTATGAATGCAAAATAGTAAATAGGCTTTTACTTAGGTACTTTTAAAACAGATTAATTCTTCGATTATTTTGATTAATGGCAAAATCATCAACGACTCTTTTCAAGTCAATGTTCTTGGTCAAAGTCCTTTCTATTGCAAGCACAGACAAATAGCTAAGACGCTCATCAGACATCGAATTTTGTAAATAACTCATAACACGTTGCATACACAAAAATGTTCTCTCACATTACGCAGAAGAAGCTGGAATAGTCACTGCTATTTGAGTCAATTTGTACAAGTCATTGAACGCTAGTTTGTATTGCTCTAACAACTTGAGCAATGCAAGTAGATTCACAGTCTCCACTCCAGTTTGTTGTTCATGCCTTAGGATGAGATTTTTTAATATTTTTATTTCTGCCTCCAACGAATCAGTGTTGCATGAATAATTTTGTGCTAACGGCACTAACATTTCTTTATTCAGGAATATTTTACTTTTGGGATTCAGACAAGTGATTCCTTTAAATATTGCAGAGTTTGAAATAAAACGTCTCTCACGTTCGCTATCTATGATCTGTAGAATTTCATCAAATACTAGAGACTTGAAATCAGTTGGGTGTACAGGTTTCAAGCTGTCTTTATTTGGCATATCACAAACACATTCCACAAGATGTTTTGGTATTCTCCCAAGAGTAGAGTAATCTGGGAATATTATAAGAAAACGCGATTCGGGGTTATTTTTAAATGTTAAAGTTAATGCCCCGCGTTGTATGCGTCAATTTATAAGTCAATTTATAAGAAAACGATTATTAGTGGTTGATTCAAACTGATTATGTTTATTTGTTTATAGTAATTATATTAAAATAATGTTTAAATTCCGTTTAAAAGCCACACTGTTGGTCTAACCTATTTGTAATAAAATGAAAACATGTGTGTTTACAAGTAACTTGAAATAAAATAAAAGTGTTGTTGTTGTTGTTTAAACTTAAATTCGTGGTTAAAATATTAAAAGTCTCGTTAAAACAAAGTTCAACTATGTGTGAAGTGTTCTTTTGAGATAACTCAATGTTGAGAATGGTTGTTTCTAATTGAAGGTTACCAATGTAGTCAAGTAATTTAAAATAAAACATTCAAAGTTACTCACAGTGTTTACAATGGTTTAATTATACTTGTTTAAAAAAAGATCCCCTTGTATTAAATAAATAAAATAGTGAAGTTGATTATACTTAAATGCTAGGTTAACTTAAGTTAAAACATGAAGTATAGCAGTTGGTTGCTTGATAATAGTTCTCGTCTGGTTGAAACTGGTAGTAGAAACTTCTTCTCCAGGTTGCAGGTAGTCTGAGTATGTCACGTCTTGTAAAGTCTGGACAATATCATAAACAAACATATGCTTTTACGTACCTGATTGTGTTTACTAGAAGTTCACTAACTGTCAACTCAGCTTACAATCACCAACTCCCTTTGGTTGCAAGGTTATGTTACCTTGTTTATTAATTAGTGGGCGCCACACGGATTTATTTAGGGAAAATCCCGTGTAAAACCCACGCACAATATTACTGGATGATTAGAAAATTTAAAATAGTTGAGTACCACCTTTTGGCAATGCTATTCCAATATGTTAAACACAACAGAAGGTTGTTTAAGCTTATTAAAAGAAAATATTCAATTATCCTATAGAAATAAATCAAAATCAGGTGATGCTGTTAATAATGGGTTTATTTACACCCTTATAGTGAATTCAAAAAAATAAACATAATGTAAATATACAAAGTTGTACAATTAAAAGTCAGTTATTATAGGCCTTATACGGCTTGCTCAGAACATGAATTATAAATCTGGTTAAGTCCAGATACTATTTATTTTTAATATTAAAATTATGATTATCTCAGTTGTGAATTCTTTGAGACACGAAAGAAAACAATTATGCCTACACAATATCCAATAATCCTTTTGATATAAAATCGATCAACAAAGTTTTAGGTTACTTTTGCAAAGTAATTAAAAAAAACACGATCTGTTGAAAGATCGCGCGTTTCATCAACGCTTGCTTTTTTAGTGACAATATTTATCAAGTGAGAACCCTTACAACTAACATATAGCTTAATTACTAATAACAAATTTGTATAATAAATCGAGACGTGGTGTAATCTTAAATAATGTTTTTGTGTTTTGCGTCAGTACAGGTTATGGTTGCAAAAAATACAGGTTATTGCACTCAGATCAAGATTAATAATGATTGCACTTTTACCTTCTGAGTTTTAATTATTTAATTAAAACTTGTTAATCACTTAAGTAATCGGATTATAATGATTACTGGGTTTCGGCACTAAATTCGCACAAGAACAGAATAATGTGATCCTCTTCTGACTAAAATGGATCGTGAATAATAACAATAAATTATTTTCTGTTCGTTATTCCCGCACAAAATTAAAATGAAACTGCACTTAATCACTGTTGTTGGTTGTGGATGAACTCGAAGTAATCGTTTCTTGTTGTTTAACTATTGGTTCCAATGTACTATGTAACTGACGCTAAGCGTTATTAAAAAACGTGGAGATGACGGGCACACGTCTGTGCTGCATGCTAGTTAGTAAAGGTCTGTCTCAAAATTCGCTGGTTTGTCTTTATATACCCCTCTCTTTGATCGGCTCTAGGTAAAAATGTTGATTACTAACTAATTTTCTGATTGGCTTTGGCCGGTGTGTCGGTGTGACGTGTCACTTTTTGACAGTTGATAACGGCTTTTCCTAACCGTCAAATGTCGTGGTGGTAACTAGTTGTCGTTCCTGTTAGTATTTATAAACAGTTTCTCGATGTACATTTTTAGAATGATGCTAACATTTCTCCCGCACTAAATACAGTTGCGATTGGGTTAATATTACTATCAAATTAAAGATTGTTCTTTTTCCTTTAATTTGATATCACTCGTTCTCGAATTACTTTCACTTTGACCGACATTGTTATAAAACCAACGTTTGGGTACATTATTCTTACTGTCGTCTGCTCTTTATGAGTCGCCGATTTTACACTTTTGGTTAACCTTGCTTGTATTCACATAACATTTTATTAATCAAATGTTTATGCGCGAACACCATTAATGCTGTACTGACGTTTTTTTTTGCTGAACATTACTTGTACACCTTAACTCTATACATTGTAATAAATGATCCTACTGACTATGACATTTCGTTTCACGCTAATTTGTTTTAAGCTACTATTTAACAATTAAAATTATGATTAAACCTATTGTTTTAATAACATTTTTTGTTATGTCAAGGCATAACCATAGTTCTGTGCATTTTAGTTTACACTTGTGATAATCCTCGATAGCCGTTTTACTGACTAATGTTTGGTCTAAGCTTGCTAAGGCATATCGCCTACATTGAAATTTGGCCCTAATAATGCCTATTGGTTCTCAATTCGGTAAATTGTGGAGACATCTTATTTGTATAAGATTCTCTTTTATAAATAGTTCTCTTTTCTAACAGGTATATTTGATGTTGAAATACATCTTAGTTCTCACTATGTAGCCATTGTTAACATTGGTTTTGGCATTCATAATCTACTGGTCGTTGTCACATCTAGTATCAGCAAAATGCTGATTTTGCTTTCACAGTATTTAACTGCTCATCAGTTCATTTTTTGTTTACAAATGACATTCGGTTTACATCAACTATTTACTGAATTGACAGCTGAATGTAAATTTATTCTGTCCATTAGTTCGTTTTAGTCTCAGTCTAGTTGTAGTGTCAGACAGCCCTTGGGTTACTGTTTCATGTGGCACTTCTGCTTCATTCTTCTTTCTTGGTTTCTTCTTTCTTGTTTATTTCTACTATTATATACCTATTTACATGGTTGTTCTGTTTTTATAAAATCTGATAACATACACTTAGGTTAGGTGACATCTTGTGATGTTACATATACACCCTCTTTAACATACACTTAGGTTAGGTGACATCTTGTGATGTTACATATACACCCTCTTTAAAATTGATCATTTGAAAAAATTTATTTTTGTAAAATTATCAATTCATGTCAGTTTCTTAGTATACTTTAATAAAAAATTTTTCTCTTGTACTCTTTGATTTTTTAAACATACTATTGGTGTATTACTCTAGGTTGGCTTTTTATCCAATGGTACAATTCTTAATTTACTAGTATTTTCAAGCTGCTTACTCTCTAAGTCATTTAACTATAATTGATCTTGTTTCTCAAGTTAACTATTCCCTGTCTTATTCACATCCTACTTTCTCCTCACATATCTTTGCATTCGTGATTATCTTAATGGTTATTATAATTCATACCTCACAGATTCTTTCATAATATTCCTTGATACAATAAAACAATATAATTCCCTAACTGTTGTAGAGGTTTCGGAATCAGGGTGGCTCACTATGGCTAACATCCTCTGCCGTTCCTCACTACACATTCTCAGATTCAGAGGCATTACTGTTCTCTGTCTGAGTAAAAAAATAAACATTGCACCTGGCAATAGTTGCACTATCATAACTCAAAAAAATATCACATATCATTCATATTCAATAATATAATATATTCACTATAATATTCAAGGTATCAGAGGTTTTCATTTAGATCACATTTCCATCCTATACTTGCTAACATACTTTCTTTCTTACAGGTAGTTACTTCTTTTAGACTTGATGTTTTTTAGCTATGCTTTTATCAGCTATATAGTTACTTATGTACTAGTTAACAATTTGTTTTGGTTCATTTAAATATTCTGAAGATTATACACTTGTTTTGATGTTTACAATACTTATGCGTTTGGTTTGTTCTATCTAGAGTCTACAATATTTTTGTTTTCACAATGTCCATTAAATCTTTCTTAACGAGTTATATTCATCCTGAATTATCAGGGCTTACATGGTTTGTATACTAAATGGTTTTTTTTTTTTTTTTTTTTTTTTTTTTTTTTATGACATATTTTGGTGATGTATAGTATTTGATAATTGACAAACATTTTCCTTTCCTTTCATTCCATTATAACAATAGTTATCTTTACAATTAACACTCTTTGTTATTTTTCTTCTCTACTCCTTCAAGTGATGGTGGTTTTCACTTATTCTGGATGATTTTATATCCTATATACTATGCTGTAATTACAATTTCATTTAATAATATAATAACATACTAACATCTAATTTCATAGACATTCTTGGGGTTTACATGGTTTGTTTCACAAATATTATTTTTTCTTTCCTTACATTCCATAATAATGTCCTTCTTTTATTTTACACACTTTGTTATACTGCCTCTCTACTCCTTCAAAGGTTAGTTGGGTGAACCTTTATTCTGGACGATTTAATTTAACATTTGAGTTTTATGAGAGGTATACAATAATCATTTTATACACATTAAGTTACATAGAATATCCATCTGGATACATATTTTTTCTCTAGGTATAGTACAGTAGTTGTATATATATTTTTTTTTTTTTTATTAAATCATTTGATTGACCTTATCTAATTTTCTATCCCCTGGTGTGATAGATCTGGTAAATTTTCACCAGTAACAAATGGTTTGGCTTACATCTTAAATCTACACACTTTTGTAACTTGACAAGGCAAATTGACTAGTTATAGTTAATTAGTTACCTTCAACCTTTTGTAGCTTAACAATAAATGAGTTTGTTTATAGTAGTGGTTTTTTAAATATACATATTTTATCTTTTATACCATAAACGTTTGGGTGAGGAATGTTGCTTACTATTACATATTATCCCTCCTTAATATTAATCATTTCTTACTCGTCGATATTCATGGGGTTATTTGTGCTCTTCCACTCTATTCCTATCATGCGGTTCTTCCACTTGGCGGCTCCTAGATAGTCGTTGGCTCCCCGTTTCCTTGCCTTCTTCCTCTCATCATCTTTGGTATTCCTGTGTTCATTGTACTCTGGGCCTGGGCTATTATTGATGTCTGGCCCTTCTTCTAATCCGGGTTGACCTTTGTTCATTTCCTGGTTGGATTCTTCCATCGCTTGGTCCCTCTTTTTCCGCATTTCCCTTATTCTTTGGGCGTATCTTTCAATAAGCTGGTCCAGTCGTTCTTGATCATTTTCCTTCTCCCTGTGAAGCTTCTTTCTTCTAGGAATATTCGCCTTAAATACCTCATTGTTTATGACCTTCTCCGTCATAACATAGTCAATGGCATGTAACATTGTTTTAATCGTTCCGTCATCTGGGTCATTACTTAAATATTTTAATGGTTGGTTATTCATTAAGGAGTCAATTGATTTTGTTTGGTGTATTTTATTTGGTGGTATATTTAATTTAATCGGATTCTTATTTAATTTTTTACCCACGGTTTTATGGTGATTTATTTTTAATATTTTTATGAAGTCTGGTTTATACTTCTTACCGTTGGTTCTTGCTCTATGATGAATAATTGGGTTGTCTACAAAGTTAATTAATCCACTCCTAGTCATTTCTAATATTTCCTTTGTAATCCTTGTCTTCTTAGAGCGTATTATTCTTTTTATCTTTGTCTCTTTCTCTCCTGTCTTCTTAATTATCTTGTTCCTTACATTTTTAATGATAGTTTCTTTATGCTGAGTGTTCTCTTCATTCCTATGGTGTGTATCCTCAGGCACCAATGCTTTCGAGTCTTCTTTATCCTCAGTTTGTTTATCAGTGTCTTTGAATTGTATACTTAATTCTTCCATGGATTCATCATTTGATACTTCTCCTATCTCTGAGTTGTCATCGTCCTTTCCTTCTTCATTATTCTCCGGCTCTGGACTCATTTGTTCCATGTTTTTGTCTTCGGATACCTTCCGTTCTTCTCCCCACTTCCGGTTATTCATGTCATCCATTTTTTTGCTAATTTTCATTAAGGTGGTGTTCAATTCTTCTCTAATGGCTTGACAGTTATCGTCGATTTTACTGTTCAGCGCGTCCATAGACTTATGAGTATTGTCTATCCTTTTATTTAGGTCCTCCTTCAGCGATTCCACATTTTTACTAAGCGATTCCAGATTTCTATTTAAGTCCCGATGGTCCTCCCTTATTGACTCTATACTTCTGCTTAACACCTCGACATTCCTTTGATTTTCTTCCCGGGAGGTTTCCATATTTTTATTTATTGATTCTATGTCCCTTTTGGAATTTTCATTAATTTTTGTGAAATTGTTGTTAACCTGTCCGAATTGTTCCATCATCATTCTCATCATGTGATCCCATCTCATCTCTTCAGTCGGCTTGTTTGGTTGTGGGAGTTCTTCAGGCCGTCTGGGTTGGTTGTCGACGGTTACTTCTATCTCTGGTTCTATGTGAGGTGATTCGTCGGTACTAGTTTCGACATTATTGATTGTAATAACTTCCATCTCATCTGTGGGTTGCTCTTCGTATGTATCTACATCCCGTTGCATTTCTCCTACCCTACTGTCCTTATATCTTGTATCGTACTGGTGGGTGTGTGGCATGTTAGTTTTTTCGTGTCTACCGGGCTAATATAAAATATAAAAAAATATTTATTTAATATTTTTTAAGCCACACTAGTTGGTGCGCCAATTTATAAGAAATCTTTTATTTAGGGTTCTTTTTAATGTGATTATGGGGTATGTCCTTCTTTTATAAAGCCCCACGTTGGGCGCCAATTTATAAGAAAACGCGATTCGGGGTTATTTTTAAATGTTAAAGTTAATGCCCCGCGTTGTATGCGTCAATTTATAAGAAAACGATTATTAGTGGTTGATTCAAACTGATTATGTTTATTTGTTTATAGTAATTATATTAAAATAATGTTTAAATTCCGTTTAAAAGCCACACTGTTGGTCTAACCTATTTGTAATAAAATGAAAACATGTGTGTTTACAAGTAACTTGAAATAAAATAAAAGTGTTGTTGTTGTTGTTTAAACTTAAATTCGTGGTTAAAATATTAAAAGTCTCGTTAAAACAAAGTTCAACTATGTGTGAAGTGTTCTTTTGAGATAACTCAATGTTGAGAATGGTTGTTTCTAATTGAAGGTTACCAATGTAGTCAAGTAATTTAAAATAAAACATTCAAAGTTACTCACAGTGTTTACAATGGTTTAATTATACTTGTTTAAAAAAAGATCCCCTTGTATTAAATAAATAAAATAGTGAAGTTGATTATACTTAAATGCTAGGTTAACTTAAGTTAAAACATGAAGTATAGCAGTTGGTTGCTTGATAATAGTTCTCGTCTGGTTGAAACTGGTAGTAGAAACTTCTTCTCCAGGTTGCAGGTAGTCTGAGTATGTCACGTCTTGTAAAGTCTGGACAATATCATAAACAAACATATGCTTTTACGTACCTGATTGTGTTTACTAGAAGTTCACTAACTGTCAACTCAGCTTACAATCACCAACTCCCTTTGGTTGCAAGGTTATGTTACCTTGTTTATTAATTAGTGGGCGCCACACGGATTTATTTAGGGAAAATCCCGTGTAAAACCCACGCACAATATTACTGGATGATTAGAAAATTTAAAATAGTTGAGTACCACCTTTTGGCAATGCTATTCCAATATGTTAAACACAACAGAAGGTTGTTTAAGCTTATTAAAAGAAAATATTCAATTATCCTATAGAAATAAATCAAAATCAGGTGATGCTGTTAATAATGGGTTTATTTACACCCTTATAGTGAATTCAAAAAAATAAACATAATGTAAATATACAAAGTTGTACAATTAAAAGTCAGTTATTATAGGCCTTATACGGCTTGCTCAGAACATGAATTATAAATCTGGTTAAGTCCAGATACTATTTATTTTTAATATTAAAATTATGATTATCTCAGTTGTGAATTCTTTGAGACACGAAAGAAAACAATTATGCCTACACAATATCCAATAATCCTTTTGATATAAAATTGATCAACAAAGTTTTAGGTTACTTTTGCAAAGTAATTAAAAAAAACACGATCTGTTGAAAGATCGCGCGTTTCATCAACGCTTGCTTTTTTAGTGACAATATTTATCAAGTGAGAACCCTTACAACTAACATATAGCTTAATTACTAATAACAAATTTGTATAATAAATCGAGACGTGGTGTAATCTTAAATAATGTTTTTGTGTTTTGCGTCAGTACAGGTTATGGTTGCAAAAAATACAGGTTATTGCACTCAGATCAAGATTAATAATGATTGCACTTTTACCTTCTGAGTTTTAATTATTTAATTAAAACTTGTTAATCACTTAAGTAATCGGATTATAATGATTACTGGGTTTCGGCACTAAATTCGCACAAGAACAGAATAATGTGATCCTCTTCTGACTAAAATGGATCGTGAATAATAACAATAAATTATTTTCTGTTCGTTATTCCCGCACAAAATTAAAATGAAACTGCACTTAATCACTGTTGTTGGTTGTGGATGAACTCGAAGTAATCGTTTCTTGTTGTTTAACTATTGGTTCCAATGTACTATGTAACTGACGCTAAGCGTTATTAAAAAACGTGGAGATGACGGGCACACGTCTGTGCTGCATGCTAGTTAGTAAAGGTCTGTCTCAAAATTCGCTGGTTTGTCTTTATATACCCCTCTCTTTGATCGGCTCTAGGTAAAAATGTTGATTACTAACTAATTTTCTGATTGGCTTTGGCCGGTGTGTCGGTGTGACGTGTCACTTTTTGACAGTTGATAACGGCTTTTCCTAACCGTCAAATGTCGTGGTGGTAACTAGTTGTCGTTCCTGTTAGTATTTATAAACAGTTTCTCGATGTACATTTTTAGAATGATGCTAACATTTCTCCCGCACCAAATACAGTTGCGATTGGGTTAATATTACTATCAAATTAAAGATTGTTCTTTTTCCTTTAATTTGATATCACTCGTTCTCGAATTACTTTCACTTTGACCGACATTGTTATAAAACCAACGTTCGGGTACATTATTCTTACTGTCGTCTGCTCTTTATGAGTCGCCGATTTTACACTTTTGGTTAACCTTGCTTGTATTCACATAACATTTTATTAATCAAATGTTTATGCGCGAACACCATTAATGCTGTACTGACGTTTTTTTTTGCTGAACATTACTTGTACACCTTAACTCTATACATTGTAATAAATGATCCTACTGACTATGACATTTCGTTTCATGCTAATTTGTTTTAAGCTACTATTTAACAATTAAAATTATGATTAAACCTATTGTTTTAATAACATTTTTTGTTATGTCAAGGCATAACCATAGTTCTGTGCATTTTAGTTTACACTTGTGATAATCCTCGATAGCCGTTTTACTGACTAATGTTTGGTCTAAGCTTGCTAAGGCATATCGCCTACATTGAAATTTGGCCCTAATAATGCCTATTGGTTCTCAATTCGGTAAATTGTGGAGACATCTTATTTGTATAAGATTCTCTTTTATAAATAGTTCTCTTTTCTAACAGGTATATTTGATGTTGAAATACATCTTAGTTCTCACTATGTAGCCATTGTTAACATTGGTTTTGGCATTCATAATCTACTGGTCGTTGTCACATCTAGTATCAGCAAAATGCTGATTTTGCTTTCACAGTATTTAACTGCTCATCAGTTCATTTTTTGTTTACAAATGACATTCGGTTTACATCAACTATTTACTGAATTGACAGCTGAATGTAAATTTATTCTGTCCATTAGTTCGTTTTAGTCTCAGTCTAGTTGTAGTGTCAGACAGCCCTTGGGTTACTGTTTCATGTGGCACTTCTGCTTTATTCTTCTTTCTTGGTTTCTTCTTTCTTGTTTATTTCTACTATTATATACCTATTTACATGGTTGTTCTGTTTTTATAAAATCTGATAACATACACTTAGGTTAGGTGACATCTTGTGATGTTACAATATCAGCACCTATTTTTGTTGCTACATCTACACTTTCTTTCGTCACAGAAGTGAAACCTGTATCAGATTCACGCATTTGGTTGAAAATATCCCTTGTAGTTTCGACCAAATTGATCGCAGCAACAACATCACAATCTTTGCCCTGGAGGAAATCAGACAGTGACTTGCATTCTTTCAACAAAGGTGTGAGTAGGCATAAATGAAAAATAAAAGAAAAGTTCAACTTGGCACTGAATCCTGACGCTTCTGCAGCTCGTTCTGAATTTTCACTCTGCATATTTACTAGTGTTACATTAATAGCTTCAATTGCCTTCTTCACAGCCAAACATGTAGCGTACTGACAGGCCCATCGGGTGTCACTTAACTTTTTCAATTCCACTTTTCCTATCTCCATTTTCATTTGTGTATCTATAAACATTTGATGGACTGCCGACCCACTCATGAAAACATACAGTCCCTGCAGTGTCATAAAAAAATCTGTAGCTGATTTGATCCCTCTACATGTTGCCACTATAACGAGGTTCAATTTATGGTTGTTTATATGCAAATTAACCTCAAACGTATTGAAACGTACATAACATAAAAACCGAAAGAATGAATCGAACACGAGACAAACTGCTGTCCATATTTAAATAAAATTGGCAGTTAAACACGTTAACTCTGCTTATGCAAACCACAAAACCACAGACACAAAAATAAAATCGTTGACTTAACGAAAACGAAAGTAGGACTGCAGACCGAGAAGCCAAGACTGACCAACCGACAGTTTGTGTATACTCTGACGGTTTGTTTCATGTTTCCGTTCTAAAGATCTTTTAGTTTCGTTCTAAACACGTGTAAAACATATTTCTTGTTGAATTTTATAAAAGATAGTTTGACTTTGACCTCTAAAATTTTTCCGTCTTATCTGGGTGGGCCAAGAAAATTTTGGGTGGGCCCGGGCCCACCCGTAGGGCCGCCACTGCACTGGAAGGATGAATAGCTGCTATTTCCAACAAAATTAAACTGTTGATGTTCAATAAACTGGAACAAGAGAATGGTCTCCTCTCTCATGGATGCTGTGCCTTATATGGTAAAGACAGCAGATGGTCTACATATGTATTCTAAAATGATGCACACTTCTTATCTCATACAGGCCTTTCCAAAGTGGTTGAAGAAATCTGTGATCACTATCCCCAGATATACAAAATCATTATAAACAGGAAGAAGACTTTCATTACATCTCTACTTTGTTACTGAAGTTTAAATACGAGGCACTACCTCTATCCAATTCCACAACATATCATAACTTGGCTTGATGCTGCAAACTATTACTATACAAATAACTCTGTGAGAGAGAAGCTTTGATGGACGTGAGTCAACAGCAATCTCATTGTTCAAAGTTGTTTTCAGCTGCACTGGCAAGAAACAAGGTGTACATTAAATATAGCATGCCTCAACAAAAGACTTGGCTTGAAACTGGATCTCCAACTGCATAATGCATTAAAAATTCTGAAAAATACTAAAAGTAAATACGGCCTAATGCGAGTACAAGGTACAAGATGCTGAAAAAGTTATAGTTAAGTAGAAAAGTATACTTGAATGAAATCTGGGATATTCAACAGAGTAAAATTGCTGCCACTATTAGTGGAAAAATATTGAATTGGATGGAAGTGATTTACAACAACTTTCTTCAAATAATTTAACACTTTTCAAGTTCATTACTCCTGGAAGAAGCAAGTTTCTTGAAACAAAAGATGTACTGGCGGAAGTTTTTTAACTCATCATGTCATCATTCAATGTTATTACAACAACAAAGTCTAAAGTAAAAATTTTCCCTACACTTTTAGTTAAAAAAATAAATGCACCGTTTGCTTAAAAAAAAATTGTATTATGTAGGCCATCAAATTATTTTATAGAAGGCACATTTTACAAAGGTTTAGGTCATATCGTTTCCATGGAATAAATGCACGTACATTCACAGATCGCATATAATTATGTTAGGTGATATAAAACTGAGACCTAGTAATAATAACACTGACTACATAAATCTGGAAACCTGAAGCTTTATCAAGGTTTTATCTGAAATTAGAACACTAAAACACACTACATATTCAAATGTTATGAAGTAAAGATAGAAATGTTTTATTTGTAAACCCTTAGTTTCTAATCTTTTATGCTTTTACAATAGGCCTAACAATTACACTTTTGAGATATTCAAACTAGGAAGTCACAAAGTTAGTGGTCATAAATGATATCTTCAGTCTTTCAACTGAACATCCACAACATATAGATTATTTTACTATGTATTATTAAGTCGTGTGTGTGTGTGTGTGTGTGTGAGCGAGAGAGAGAGAGAGAGAGAGAGAGAGAGAGAGAGAGAGAGAGAGAGAGAGAGAGAGAGAGAGAGAGAGAGAGAGAGAGTCTTACAGAATTTGTTAAAATAACACTGGTATATTATACTTGTAAAAGCGGACAGAAGTTCAGATAAATAAACCAGTTCCAATTAATGTTTACATTGTACCCCACAATAACACTATGTACTCAAAGTAGGCCAATTTTTAAATTTCATATGTAAACAAGATGAATCCGGAAGGCAAACTTCCATAATAATGTACTGATATGTAAGCAGACTGCGTAAAATTAATGCAACCAGTTCAATGCAAACTGTCAAATACGGAATTCATATTTTTGTACAAACACCAACAATAGCGCATGTGCATCCTGCCGCTGTCCTGTAGGTTTCAACCTCGTTAATAATCCACACGCTCACAATACATTTGGAATTAAAATAGCTGAAACGTACATTTTATATTACAATGTCCAGTAAACGTTTTATACGTCTTGAAAATACTATAGCTGCCAGCTGACAAAAAACAAAATTCAGTTTATATGTTATTAAGCATAGGTTAAGGACTGTAGGACAACGGGAAGTCAACTTTTCAATAACGATTGGTTTACCTGGACAACACGGCTTAACGCAGTCCCCGCGTCGCGCACCAATTTTTTAACGTTGAAATCCATAACCGTATTCTGTACACGTAAATCTAATCTAGTAATTTACTACAATATATTGATTCTCTTATTTCGTTACTTGTTTTAAAACATCTGCAATCCGCAATGTGCTATTGCTAATCAAAGTGGCAGAGATATAATTCCATGTGAACTTAATATTATTACTAGTTTTTATATATATATATATATATATTTATTAACAGTAGTTTCAGACATATCATTTTAATGATGCAAAAAGTACTCTGAATAGGCAATAATAAACTCAATATTTGAATAAAATGTATACATTTAAAATCGGGCTTATCGATACTTGAATTTGTATAATCGAAATTACTTTACCAGTTAACTTCTGTTTTGGGTTATAACGCCCCCTGTTAAAAGGTGATATAGTGACTGTGTTTTTAAGTAAATATGCTTGTCTTAGTGCTTGGAGATTTGCACATTCCGCATCGTTGTAGCAGCTTACCGTCAAAGTTCAAAAAGCTTCTTGTTCCAGGACGGATACAACATATTCTTTGCACCGGTAATCTTTGTACTAAAGAATCATTTGATTACTTAAAAACTCTTGCCAGTGATGTTCATGTGGTCCGTGGTGACTTTGATGAAAACTTAAATTATCCAGAACAGAAAGTCGTGACAGTCGGTCAATTCAGGATTGGCTTGTGTCATGGCCATCAAGTTGTACCGTGGGGAGATCCAGAGTCACTTGCTTTAGTACAGCGTCAGTTGGATGTAGATATTTTGATTTCGGGTCATACACATAAATTCGAAGCTTACGAACACGACAATAAGTTTTATATAAACCCAGGTTCAGCAACAGGAGCGTATAATCCACTGGAACCATCTATCATTCCATCGTTCGTTTTAATGGACATCCAGAGTACAACTGTTGTAACTTATGTGTACCAGTTAGTGGGGGATGATGTAAAAGTTGAGAGAATTGAATATAAGAAAAGCTAAGACCTGTGACTTTATGTAAAAATGAGAAAGCGAATGCACAGAATTAAGTGGCAATATTGTAAAAATGTAAAAGCTTAAAGTATGCTGTACAGATTATGTGTAAAGTGTAAATTGAAACAGTGTATTGGCATTACATTGGTTTCAGCTTGGAGGTATGTAATTTTTTCACGCTGAAGCAGTAGCAAGTCATACCATTAAAGAAAAATGGTGGAAGAAAAGATACAATGTGTATCATTCTAAAATGTAAGGTATAGTAATGGTTTTCAATGACATCAGCATTATTAACAAATAAAAAATCGTTTTGATACCTAATTAAATATACTCATTAATTGTCAGTATAAACATATTACAGGAATTTACATAGACTTTTATATATATAGAAATTGCCTGTAGTACCATGTCACAACGTAGATTTAAAATGATACTGTTTCCTTATACGTGAATGACATTTATATGATGTTATAATTATATATATTACAGTGATTTAAGAGTATACAGTTCTGTTATATGTGATTAATATAAAAAGTTAGTGTATATATTTATTTAAACAGTTTGCAGTATAAGATTTTTTGTTATCAAAGCTTATTCTATTTATTAACATAAAACATTATTAAGAAGAATAGGGGGAGATAAGCAAATAAGGTAATATATTAAGTTGTATAAGATGCTAGTAGAGTATATGAAACTGAGTAACCTAATGTAAACATTAATTCTGTGACTTTAAGGTGCACTCGCATCTTTAACGGTAAGGGAGCATCGTTTTGCCATTATCTTTTTGATATTCTCTTTCAGATCATAGCTATAATCAGTGCTGATAATATTAATATTTTTGGTAGAATTATCCCGCTTGTATAATTTTGTATGAACTAATGCGTTATTTAGTGTTTCAGATACTTTTCCAGTAACTCTGTTACAATAGAGTCACTCGTTTGCTTACCTATGTACAGCTATGTGACTTCTCTTTGCACTTATGGCTAAACACAAATAATATTTTAACTAATCCATTTCATTTCTCCTTTTTCAATCTCTTTTGTATTTTGTTGTGCTGCGTGTTCATTCTTTTAGTTTTGGTTTATCATAATAAACCATTTTTCAATTAAAATGGAATTGTGTTTTCTGCCATGAGATTGTGTTTTCTCAGAATGTCTGTTTGAATTATGCGAAACACAGTCTTGGAGGTAATACATTAAACATTAAAAAACAGCACCTAAATGTAAGGATAATGGACTAAAATTCATGTACACAGACTTAACTATATCTGCAACATAGTGTATAGGTATGTACATTGTACTAAACCACCCAGTCAGAACGGAACCCAATCGTAAATTGCAAGCGACTGTACTTTCCTGTCTGTATCTACCTAACCTTTTCGTACGTAATATTTGTAGAAACAGATAGGAAAATATTGTGGTAGAGTTAGTGGTAAAATACTGTATTTTATATTTACAGCTTTATGCCAATATTTTTTGTAAATAATAAAGTGGTCAAGGATTTATTAGAATCTAATTAAGAAGTTGGGTGTTATTCATTATATTTATATAAATTATTTCATCCGTGGATCAGTCTAATAAAAATTATTGGATCTGGATTATATAAACAGACAGGGATTCTGGGGAGTCAACGGTTACTTGTCATTTATTTGATAAATTAGTGTGTATAGTCACAATAAATAAAATATATTTGTACATCTTCAAACCATATAGATCTACTACAAGTTGGCAGTTGAGTATTTGAGCATAGTACCAGATGCCAGTTTGAAGAACTTGAATAGTTAGTATGAGGAACTTTTACTTCTTCCATTATTACACAATACAAAGAAATAAAACTAAATGCGTAACCTAGATTCAGAATTGTCTTATTTTGTACTAATAAACTCCTTTACTAATTTATTAATAAACATTATCTACAACTGTTACTAAAAACCTTTAGTACATAATGCAAACTGCAGTCACATCAAAAGTGAACAAACTACAATGAATTATTCTAATTGTGTCCAACTGGCAGAACTCTCCATTTTTCCATACTTCTTACACATCGTGTAATCCACTGAGTAGTTGTAACTAACACAGAATTTATATTTTATTGTTCATTTATATATAAAAAGATTCTACAGAAATAAACCTTTTATTCATAAAAAATATTTTGTTATGTAAAAATGAAAGTTTGATAGTAAATAAAGTTTGATACTTTATTATAGTTCAACAGTAATACAACAATGCATTCAATTACGCTGTTTTCACAAGAAAATTATAGCTACAAGAGAATATTAGTAAGACACCATGTGATCTGTCAGCTAATTCTTGTTTCTGTTATGTACAAAAGAACTTATAACTATAGATTTCATCAATTAAGTCAACACTAAACTCATATCATTATAGCCTATATACAGCCCAAAATTGGAAAATTCGGAAACTGTATGTTTTTTGCCGAGGAAGTGATAACAATTATACTTTTTCACTGGCAGAAGCTTTATAATTATGTCCTTGTTATGAATAAAGTACATACGGAACTCCACATGTTTGTGTGTACAGAACTTTTTAAATAGATGAGATAGAGTGTCCACCCTGTTCACAACAGTTACAATTACAAATTATAAAGTGTAAACTGTGTATTTACACCCATAAGTAATTAGATGTTTGAGATGACTATGTAACAGTGTTGTATTTGTGTATGTTAAGACAACAATAAAACGTTATTTAAATAAGTCACGTGGTATTTTATTGTTCCTAAGCATTTTTGAGAACAGAAAGGCAACAGTACGAAAGCCAGGACAATCCAGGTTTTCTAAAGTATTAAAGCACTCTAAAGTTGTGTACCAGAAAATAAGTTAATTCATTAAAAATTCTCTATTAATACATATAACATTCATACAACAGAAAATTAATATAAGTTAATAGTACCAAAACTTATTTTTAATTTGCTTTGTATGTGCAACAAAATAAAACACCCTGGCTCGTTCAATGGGTCATTTATATGCTTATCAACAAGATGATAATGATATAATGAATAAGGATAATTTAGCAGATGGTTAATAGTTTCTAATGATTGTTTTAACAGTTGTTGATTAGCGTATACAAAACAAATTGAATAAACGTTTTGTTCTGTGTACAATTGCAGTTTGACATGTATTTTTTAAATTGAGTATTTGTTACTGTTACGTGACTTTCATATGATCCAGTTTCCCAGAAACTGGCAGTATTATCTTAGTTTGTCTTTCTGTCCTAAGAATGCTACAAACAATAAAACATCTGGTATTGTAGAACAGTAAAGAACTGTACACAGTTAAGTTCAATATGAATTACATGAAGGTATAAGGACTGATAGAGACATTAGGTGTCTATCAATCACTCGGAATCAAGCTTTGAAGCAGTTCAGGAACTTGATGTGCCAATAAAGAACTACAAAAAAATTTAAGCATATATTTGTATTTAAGTAAAATTTTTCATTTAAATTTGCCGTGATTGAGAAATGGAAGTTTCTCATTCCAAGAATTATAGAATAGATGTCTATATATTGTAGAATATTATAATCATAATATATGTCTAGTTTTTCTCGAGAAAATATTCTGTAAAATTTCATGTCACTAGTATCGATAGTTTATAGTAATAGCAGTTCGATAAAAAGTCAGTTGAAATTATTACTAACTGAATACTACGCATTGGTGTAGTATATTATTGAGTTGTATAAGAACTTTACAAGCTTGTCTAACTATATTTGTTATTATAGTAGAACCTCGGCCATTCCAAATCATGAAAATTAGAATTTCCAAAAACGAAAACTTACCTACAGCAAATTGTACTAAGTTTACTGGAAGTTAGAAATAAATTTTCAGTTAGAAGCGAGAATTTTCAGGGCAGAAGGATAATCTAAGACAATACTGATTTTCTAGGAAATTGGATCATATAAAAATCAGGTAACAGTACAAAAAAAATCTGTCACTTAGGCACACGTAAATCAATAAAGATAGTTTAGTGTAATTTAAATAAGTTAATCAGTAAAATAGCATAATAGTATGGTATGTTGAGAAAATAGAAATCCATTTACAACATTACAAAACACAGTTGGCAATTATTTTCACCAAGCTAATTATGTTGTTCAGCTAACATTTGATGTAGGCTACAGATTTACTTTTTCTTCTTATTTCTCTAGCTCTTCTTTCTACAGTATCAGATTGTAGGGAACCTCAGTCCATTGTCTGTATCTATTCCAGTCCATATGCATAGCCTTTATTTTGTGTACATTCTTCCCATGATCCTGTCACAGTCTCTCAATATAGGACTGATATGTCATCCTTTGCCTTCCCTTTGGTCTTTGACCCTCCAGCTTTACTTCAGGGTCCTGATCTCTCCCATCCCTATCAAAAATAACAGCCAAGTAGTTGTATTCGTTGACTTGTACCAGCTGTTCACCATCACATGTAGGGACTGTTCTACTTTTCTTCCAACGTGCAAAACTTAATTCGTCTTGATATTTAGTTCCGAGCCTTTTCTTCTCAATTCCTCTCCATTCTACGACGGCCTCTTGAAGGTCATCTGTGATCTCTGGAGTCTTGTATCATCTGCATATAGCAATGCCTGGATCAGTATCAGTCTAAACATCGAATATCTTACTGTCGGTCTATGTGTTTATCTCTTACAGACTTACAAGAAACTATTTTAATTGTTACTTTATTTTATTTTGTTTACATCAGTAAACTAAATAACACATTAAAAAATGTGTAAGGCTTTAAGAATTGAATTTGCTTGTTATATTTCTAAATTGAATACAGAAATTTAATACATAAGATATGCTTTCTAGATTAATTCCTTTATTTTTAATTTAGTGTGTGTCAGTATATTATCAATGTGTATTGTATATTATTTATCTATAGTCATTTATCACTTTTGACCATCCAAACCACTTAACTCTACTGCTTCCATTTAGTTCAGATTCACAAGGTTCAAGTCCAATTGTAGTAGCATTTATTAAATTTTTATGTCAAGAATTTTAACAACACATTGTTTTTTGTACAGCCAATTTTGCTGTTCTTACATCTAATCTCCTGGATGTATAGTGCAGGGAGTTGTGTCGGCTGCAATTATGTCTGAGGCTTTCAATGTTTATTAGAACTTCAACTTCCCGGGCTGTAAGGCCGTGGTCCAAGGTTGTTACGTGCAAACGTTTTGGCCATGTTTTCAGTTCAGTGGTCACTGACTGAAATCTTAGTCAGTGTGCTGCAGCCTTCTGTACTGAAGATGGCCGTTGAAGGCACAGCAAGGCAAGCTGAATGTTATCTGAAAGAAGATATGCATCTCCTTCTGCACCAATATCAGAAACATATGTAATTTTAGACTGCCAATTAATTATTGTATTTATGTTTTCAACAAGTAAACTTTATTGTTATATATACTTTATGACAGATATGTAATATATTGGAGTTATTGTTCTTCGGGTTTGACTGCATCAGGTTTTGTTTGATGGTGTCTTCCTCAGGACTGAATATAGGCCTACACACGCACATGAAAAAGTGAATTGTACACATTCTTAGTGGATTTACACCCTCTTGACTGATATACCTTTTTTTCTTTCACCCTATTATACCCAAACATATTTTGCCTTTATTTTTGCATTGATTTTTACAATGTGAAAATAACACCAGTACTACAAACAAATTCTTTTAAGATGATTCTAATTATGTATATTTTTATATGAGGCGTGTTTCAACGGTAAAAACCAGGTCACTAAAGAAAACAAAGTATGAGAAAAAATGATTACTTGTTTAATATTTGTACACACCTATTTTATTTTACTGCAGATTCACCACTATTTACTAAGCACTTCTAGTATCTAAGAACAAGCCTTTTTAAACCCAGTTCATAAAAATCTACCGCATGCTGATTCATAGAAACCAGTTGAACACTGCTGTTTTCAACGTCTCACAGTCTTTGCATCATTGAGATGCAAGCCCCTTCTTAAGGTGAAGGAAGATGTGGAAATCACTAGGCTAGAGGGGGTGGGTGGGGTGATTAAATAATTTCCACTTTAAGTGATTGATCGTATCAACAGTGTAGGCAGTAGCATATGGATATGCGTTACCTTGAATGAGACAGTTCCTGACAACAGCATCGCATGTCACTGATTCTGATTGCTCTTCCCAGTTTTGCAAGTGTTCACAGATAAAATCTGCTGCCGTTGTTGTTCTCGACTTCATGAAGGGGATGCTTTTTTTTGTCCCAGAACAGTGACCACTATCTTCCCTGCCGACTGCAATGAGCAGTGAGGTTTGTTTAAATTTTTTTTTGCTTTGATGAAGTTGGAAAAGTCACTGCATGGATTATTGTGTGGACTCAACATTGACGTATGAAACCACGTTTTGCCACAATATGGGAACAAATTGGTGCCCATCAGTCAACTATCTTGCACAGTTTACGATAACCTAGTTTTGCAGATAAGAATTCTGTGTTTACATAAAATTATAGAAATTTTGATGCAAGAGAACGAAACTGCAAACACACTAATTGTAAACTGTCAGTTTTCATGAATATTTGCATTAACTTGTTCAATAATAATTTTGAAGACTATTTAAACATTAGGCCTTCCACCCCTCTCTGTGTCATGAACGTTTGTACAGCCATTGTTAAACTGCTAACACCACTACCTTACCTTGCCTTCACTCACTGCACTAGGCCCATAAATATAACACAATGCTTGGTAAATTTTGGAAGCAGTGTTACCTTTTGCATTACGAATTTGAATTAGAGATACCGGTAAATCTTAACTGGCGGGAGTGTTTGTTTGCAGTTGAAGCCGTGGCACATGTGTGATATGATTCGTTGCTGCTAATCACAACCAGCCCTTACGTTTGCAACACACCTCATAGTTATCAGTAGAAAAGATTACTGTTCTGTCAGCTAGACAAACTTTTATGTATATTGAGGAAACATATGCTTCACATTGCTGAATTGTAGGTTTTTATTTTATTAAAGGTTGAATGGCATTTGTAGTTTTTTTTAATTTTTAAAAATGTTACATTCAAATTTATCAGTAAGGCAAATTCTTACTATAAAAACATTTTTTATTTGTATCTTGTCGATGATGTGTCTTTATGTTTCATGTACATAAGTCTCAAACATGGTAATGTCTTGATTTCCATAGCTGTTGTCTCTTTATTTCCATGTCAAATTTGCATAAAATTTCAGGGCATACCACAACGCATTCGTGTCTCCAGTTCGTGTAACTCTACAAATAGCACAGGCATACATTGTTGATATTTGATGAGTAGAAACAGATGGTAATTTAAATTCCACATGTAAACGTGACGAGAAAAAAGTTATTGAAAAACCTGTATTGTAGAAGAAAAATATTTTCCAGATTCAGTCAAAGCCAGGTATGAGCTATTAACTTAATCCTCTTTGGTTATGGTGTTGAGAATATTAACTAAAATATTTGGAATATAGTAGATGGTATTTGTGGCTGTGAGTATGAATACTTGATAATGGCGTGGCGGTGCAATAATTTTTGAGGCATACTAGTTACAAGTTATTCATTATAAGTCAGTTATGAGCTGCTAGTTAAATATTTGAACGTACTGTCTACATTACTGTACATAGAATTGCCCATTCATCTCCTGGATATAAAATGTCAGCACATCTATTCTTTGAAAAACAGAAGTGTGTGTAGGCTAGAGTAAACCACATGTGTTACATTTTGTGTAACTATTTGCTATCTTTGTTGTCATTGCAATTGGGAACAGTATGTTTACATGTGATACAGTTTGCTTTGATGAAGTAGTCACGTCAAACCACTACTTCTTTGTCCGCGTTCCTGTATTTTGAAAACTTGCTAACGTTTTCTAGTTCTCATCACCCAAGACTGACAAAACACGTCCAAACAAAATTGAATTTCTACATTTTTCATTTCTGTTTACTTGACATTCATTTCCAGATAAACGTATTGGGATTATGAAATGATCTCTAAGCTTGGATGCCATTAACATTTTATTAGCAATAAATAGCGTGAAAATATCAAAGATATTCAAGTACAGAAGAAGTATATCTTATGTGAAGGCGAAGACGATGTGTGTAATATTGCACATGCACGTATATGTTGCAGTGTATTTTGTAAATACAAAATCTAGATTCCTTTTACCATTCATAGCCCTAATGGTGTTTTTCCCAAAACTTGTTTCATTCTTGTTATTAATTTATTACTGTTACACGTTAAAGAAATTATAAATTCATGTGTGTGTGTGTAATAGAATTATTGTATAAGGTAAATTGAATGCCATACATTAAATGTATTTAATTGTATATTTTCTGTATTTTTTCTCCTTTCTTTATTATCTCCATGTATTTTCTTTATTTAAAAATTGTATAAAAAATAAAATGTTTTGTATATATTATTGTACGATTTTATCCTGCAATTAGTTTGTAAGTATTAAACTGCTATACTACTAGACAATGCTGTAATGAATCATGATAATTAGTATTACTTATAAGATTATATATATGTGCATGATATTTTTGTAAGAACAATGGTAAAACATAATGGAAATAAATATTACTTATTGAAAAAGTTAGTTTTGTATATTTATTTGTGCAAAAACTATTTCTCATGATACAACTCCAAACACTGCATTTGTGTATTCCGTGGTTACAGATGATGGAAGCGTAATGATATGAGAGTTGGGCTACACAGCTTATGGAAGTTGTAACAAGAAAGCAGACCTTACTATTCGTTTGGTTGCTAGTAACTGATATTAAGTTACCATTTGGGGTTAGATTAAATCACATCATATTAGAAAACATCACCTAGTCTATTCCCGTTTCTAAAACAACTTCTTACAATCAATTCTACTTCTGTTCTCTGACTGGCACAAACGTGTTATTAATCTTACCGTAGTATATACATAATCTTATTATGTAGTAATGATATGTAAAGAATATAATGTATAAAATATATATAAAAATGATGTATGGTTGTCAACTGAGAAAGTATTATTAACATTCCAATCATGCAAATTTACAAATAAAAACAACATCATAACCTCTCATATCTAAAGTAATTGTATACAGTGGTGTAGTTGTCAAATTCAGGTTTCTGTCTGTATTAAAGCTGTTCAGCACGCATCTCTTCTAGTATTCACATATTCTCATAGGCTATCAGACTGTAGTTTCTTGAAGGGTCATGTAGATTCATACCAGTAATACTGTGTATTGTACAAAGTTTAATTTACTGTGTAAATAGTATAATGTATTATAGTTTAGTATAGAGTGCAGTGTTATGTAATATGTTTATCAATGACTCACAACAACACATGTCATAAGTTTAATTTAACACAAGACCAATATTAACGATCAGTGAAACTTAAAAATGTACCTGTAATTTACATATTAAAAATGTATTTATATTTAATTGTAGACATGATTATGAGTATTAGTATATTTCTAGTTGTTCATAAAACACATAAAAACGACATCATAAACGAACAGACACAATTCAAATCACAAATACTATTTGAACATATCACACTGCACACACACACACACAACACCAATCTTTCGAACAACGGCGCTGTCACCAAGAACAAGATTGTAAAGTTATTTTCACTTACACTTTTTATTTACTTTGTTTCTCAACAATCAGCTGTGGCTTGCGACTACTTTCGGACGCCATCTTTCATTGATACCAACTTACCGTGGTCCAGGATTCTGTTAGACGAACTGGAGAGCAGAATTAGGTTATTTAAAGAAAACAGATTGATTATTTGCATACACTTCTTATTCTCTTTTATTCTGCATTTAAATTTAGATTCATTTTAAATAAAAAAAGACAATTTAAATTAATTTCATTACCATCATAAACAAAAAATATCCCTTCTCCCTCTCTTATTTCTGATACGATTTTTAACGATAAAACAATAACAATGATTACATACATTGATAGTACCCAAGTTCAAAATAGAAATAATTAAAACAGAATCAAATTCATTCTCTGCAAACCAGCACTTCTTATTTTGTAATTTTCATTCACACGCACACTCGTACACACCCCATACCCTTATGAGATCTCAATTTACTATTTGCTTTGTTTTTTAATTTTGAATCAAAATCTGTTACCCCCATTTGTTACTTAGCTGAATTGTCCAGGAGACGTCAGGCCATTTTGATGTGCACTTTCGATTTTTCACGCACACTATGTCGATTACTCCATATTTTAGTCACATTTTATTTGTTTTTCCTTTTAAAAAAATTTAACTGTTAATATGTTCTAATTAATGTTTCCATTTTGTTGATTTACATTTTACACTTTTTGTTTGTTTGGGCGCGCCCAAAATTTTTCTGCGGATTTTTTTGTACGGCCGTACAGTATGAGAGTATGAATTCAACTGGGTTTAACGGCGGGCAACCTTAAATTTAACACTCGGGCTGCCCACCCGAAATTACGTCCGTCGTCACTAGATGTTGGTTGGTGACTGACTTTATAAACCAAGCGCAGACTGCTGATGCCGTCTCGGCGAGTTAACGGACACTCCTGCATTCCTATGTGACGTATGTTGGGCTCGGTTTATGACGTTGTGTGGCGTGATTCCAAACGTACAAAGTTCAGAGTTCGTTTCGCTAAAAATAGCTGTCTCCAGCTACTAGATCGCCGACCTTGATGCTAATAACTTTTCCCCAACAAAATTTACCAATAAAATTACCCACATTCACAAAATATCCCTGGACGGTATTACCTGTACCGTTACAAGATGGACACCATTCCTAGTGGCAGTCTTGAGGAAGCTTGTAATAAACAAAAACTGGTTCAGGCTACAAGATAAAATTTTTCATTTTTACCAATAAAAAACTTAGTGTTCTGAGTCAGTAGTATTATACATGTACTTATAATTAGCCATTCTGAGTTCACCATGGTGGAAACCAAAGTACAAAATTTTTGTTTCTCAATAGATGGAGTACAATTTCAGTTAACCAATGCAATTTATGTCAGTAAATTTCATGTAGTTGTATACAGACATGTATAAAATTTATTTGATTGAATATATTTGTTGTATAGTAATGTTGTATGTTACTAATATGTATATTATTGGTTCAGTAATGTATATTGGATCGCTACTTGTTCTTGAGCGAATAAATTACAGTTGTGAAACACGCACTTACATATTGTCTTGTTCTAAATAATTTCATTTTTAAAGTATCCAAGTCACTGTATTAAATAAATAATTGCTTATCTAATCCGTTGAGTGACTTACTTGTAATTTCGCTTGACGCGTTTCAGAGCATATGCCTGAGGATGGGGCATATGCCCTGAAAAGCGTCAAGCGAAATTACAAGTAAGTCACTCGACGGATTAAATAAGCAATTATTTATTAAATAATTTCCTCTCCATTAAATTTTTCAAGTTGGATTTAAGTATCTAGGCCTATTAAAAATTTGAGACTACAGGAAAATTTAGTAAAGTTAATTAATTCAGTAAATGTTAATAGGGAGATTTGACTTCTGGAAAAATTATATGAATATTTCTTGTATCTCTGTTGTGTCGATAATTTTATTTGTTTTTGATTGTGGTTTTTAGTGATTATCTGATTGTTACAACAAATAATAGCTAACAAATTTACAGTTTGTCGGATGTTAAAATGGAACCAATAAAAGTCGATTTGTCGAACTGCGTTAAATGTATTGTACGCCTATGTACGGTGTCAGCTTTGTGTGTGTAATAAGTACATGTTATAAGAAGTAGTGGTAATTATGAGCAATTATCACCTGAAATTTATTTCACGTTGTAGTATGGTTCGGTTCTGTTTTGTGTTTTGTATCCCAACCCAATTTCTGCCAATACAGAAGGTTTCTGTGCTCTGATTGGTCGACATTTCAACTGTCTTCTGCTGCCGATTATTGAGCAGGAAGCAATCAGTTTCTTTCTACTGCTGATTTTTAAGGGAGTTGCATTAATGTTCTATTTATATGGGATATTGAAGGTAATATTACAATGCTTAAAATTATGACATTTTTTAGTTAAATTTTTGTTTGTTTTGTTCTAAATCAGATTTCTAAAATTGATTCTTTTCTTTTATGATAATTAATTTAAGAGATAAAAGTTGTGATGGTACTAATCTTCAGTAATGATTTTTAAAATATATACAAATATTTGTGGACTCAAATGTTTACATAGAGGATCAAACAGTAGGTCTAGTAACAGTTGGCTTAAATCAAAGCCACCCTAATTTTTATATTTCATAATTGTTATATTCAGTGACTTCCTGCAATAAATTACTTGAGCAACACTATCTTATTTTTAAGAAATGTAAGTATGGAAGAACTAAAAACAGGAAAACATGAATATATCAAATCAAGAAATCCCAATAAAATTTATGTTTGTTAAAACAAAAATACAAAGAGATTATAGCTAAATAAACAAATATTCAAAAAGTAGATATATAGGTCCAAGGTTAGCAAACACTACAGAAAAATTGGAACCATTTTAAGTTAGAGTAGATCTTGTCACCGGACAAAAGGCTTGCCGCATGACAAATGGCGCGAATCGTACACTAGTGTTTTTGGTGGCCCTAAAAAGAACCGTGTGGCGAGAAGGCTGATGTTGGTCGTCCCACGCTGAGATCGGCGGCTGCCGGCCCAGCGAAATCCATCGCTGGCGCAGAACTGGAGGGCGAAGACGCAAGAACGCCGGTTCTATTCTTTGGCCGTTCCTTCCGGCTGACTCCGCGCCGATGTCGTCCGAGAGATGAGAGGAGATGAAGTGCGTCCGATGGCGTGGCGATGAAGAGTGCGCCAAATATATATTTTTTTTTTTTTTTTTTTTTTGACAGACCAATATGGTTTTGGAGGCGAGCTCCCTTCAGCCGTGTGGGTATGGGATTGTAGGAGGACGTACGCCAGCTGACCGGGCCGTTGAGAAGTTGGAGGCACGTAGTTGGGAGTGTATTGCTTGTGGGTTATATTGTGTGCGAGTGTAGTTGGTAGCCATATGTGAATGGGAGAGGTAGATGGAGGCGGGCATTATAGGTGTTTGATGGTATATATATTTATTTATTTATTTCTTCTTCGATGTTCTTATGGGGGGGGGGGCAAGACAGGGACGTGTAACGCAGGTTGCCAATGCTGTTAGGTGGTGACAGGGTGCCGTCAAGGTAGGCGGAGGAAACATTTGTGGATTATGAGCAGGGACATGAGTGTGAGGAACTAGGTTGTGTGATTTCATGTGGTTGTGCGAAGATATGGCTTAGAGTTTGGAGGAATTTAGCAGAGTGTTGAGTATTTAGGCTGCATGTGTGTGTCTAGTCGCTACCGCTGGGGAGTAATGAAGCATGAGAGGGGGATTGGTATGTGTTTTTAATTGTGTCTGTGTCTTTGACATTAGCGGTGGGGGAGTCGAGGGGGAGGACCATTGGCTATTGTGAGGAGGCGATTTATTAAGTAGGAAGGTCTGCTTGTGTTACGGGTATTTCTGTTTATTGAAGGGACTATTGATTGTAGGGAAGTGTGGCGTGAGGCAGTGCGGGAATACTTCCAGTTTATCTTAACAAGGAAGGAGTCTAGGTCAGGGAAGTGGGTGTTTAGCGCATACAGAGCTGCGTTGGAGGTCTTCGTGAGGCGTGGTCGGCGGTATATTAGTCTTAGGGCTCGTCGTTCTATGACTCGGTGGAGATCTAGGTAGGAAGGGGAGGCGGTAAGGAGAACTGGGTGGGCATACGTGATGATGGGACGAATGCAGGTAGTGTAGATGCGGCCTAGTAAGTCGCTGGAGCAGTGGTTAAGTCGGCTGAGGGTTCTGAGAGAATGGAGGCGGGTACGGGCGATGGTCGTAGTTCTTTTGATATGTGGTCACCAGGTAAGTTTGGAGTCAAGCGTGACGCCCAGATACTGGCATTCACGCTTCGGGTGTACTGATGATGGGCCTACGTGGACTGGGGTATTATAGAAATGATTCGTGTTGCGTCCGGTGGAGTTGAAAATACAAGATTTGGGTCTTGTCCGCGTTTACATTGATCCACGAAGTGTTACAGTAGGCGACGAAAGGCTCGAGGATTTGCTGTAATTTTGATGTGACTTGTCAGTTTACGCCTGCTGAAACCCAGTAGGCAGTATCGTCTGCGTACTGGGCTAGGCCTGCTGATGGGTAAGGTAAAGTCGGCGGGGTGGGAGGGGCGTCTTTGGTTAAAATGATATAAAGTAATGGGCTAATGGCGGACCCTTGGGGGACACCGGCATTGAGGTGGAAGGGTGCCGAGAGATGCTGGCGGACTCGGACTTGTGCAGTGCGTCCATCCAGGAACTGGAAGAGCCATTTGATGATGGTTGGGGGAAAGTGACATCCGAGGATCTTGAAACGGAGACCGTTGTGCCAGACAGAGTCGAAGGCTTTGCGGATGTTGAGTAATGCTAAGATGGTCGGGCGTTTGCAGGCCGAGTTGTCCTGGATGGCGCTGATAACCCGAACAAGTTGGTCATATATGTTGTAGCCAGGGCAAAATCCGCCCTGGGTACTGAGGAGGATGCTATGAGTTTGTAGATGGGGATGTATCCTGGCGACGAGGATTTTCTCGAAAAGCCTGGAGATTGCAGGGGTAAGAGAAATCGGGCGATAATTCGACGGGAGGCTGGCGTTCGCCAAAATTTTCTGCCGGCCCGGGTTTTATGCACTAACCGGGATCGCTGATTGACTTGCTCCGAGCACGTAGTTGGTCACGTCTCGGCTGTTGATCCCTGATTGGCTCGATGTGTCCGCCGCTGGTAACGGAGAGCAGATATTCGCATACCGCTGCCGTCACAACTCCCCCGGGTCTTGAATGCTCTCCGGTACCCAGCTTACTGCTCTTCTCCGGATGTTGTAGAGGTGTCTGTTGATCGTGTGCCGGCTGGTAGCTTGCTGGCGTGACTGGATCTTGGATCCGCAAGATGATCGTCGCCCCATGTTGGGCGCCACTTGTCACCGGACAAAAGGCTTGCCGCATGAGAAATGGCGCCAATCGTACACACTAGTGTTTTTTTTTTTTTTTTTTTTTTTGGTGGCCCTAAAAAGGACCGTGTGGCGAGTAGGCTGATGTTGGTCATGCCTCACTGAGATGTTCGGCGGCTGCACCCGCTGTTCGTGGCGTACTGCAGTCCTCCTCTTCTTTCGGCATCGGTTGTAGAGTCGGCTGCCGGCCCAGCGAAATCCATCGCTGGGGCGGAACTGGAGGGCGAAGACGCAAGAACGCCGGTTCTATTCTTTGGCCGTTCCTTCCGGCTGACTCCGCGCCGATGTCGTCCGAGAGAGGAGAGGAGATGAAGTGCGTCTGATGGCGTGGCGATGATAGTGCGCCAAAATTTACATTGTGGATGCGTGGTGTCTTTGCACCCATGGCTTGTTTGCAGCATCTGGAGCGTGTCCAATGGCTGCCAGAAGTGAACATAGTGCTGGTACAATTTAACAGGAAGCGCCCGAGGGCGCTTGACCCGAATGGGCGGTGGTGGTTCTGATGCACTGATGGTTCGTAGGTATGGGAAGGTGGAGGTCGAGGCTTTAGCAAAGAGAGTTAGAGCCAGCGACCGAACAAAGACAGTCAAGGTAGGAACACGGAGACCCCTTCGAATCACGTCGTTCCTTACAAACCAAGGGGACCCCGTCAAGGATCGGAGGGTTCGGGACTGGAAAGCTTCCAGCCTACACCTGTTGGTGGTGGATAAAAGAGAACACCAAGCGGGAGCCGCATAGGTCAGTACAGACCTGAGAAAAAGTAGATAGATGGTAAACTTCGTGCGCATGGCCAGGCGGCTGCGACACGAGAATAAAGGAGATAATTTGGCTCGGATGCCGCGAGCCTTGGCAAGGGTTTCTGTCACGTGGGAATTGAAGCAAAGGCGACGATCTAGCCGAACGCCTAAATACTTCACCGATTCTTTGTAGGCAATGGGCCTCCCTTTCAGGGAGAGGGGCTGACATCGGGAGATGGACTTACGAGTGAAACAGATCGCCTCGGATTTCTCCGTGTTGATCGTCACCCGCCATTTCGGTAGCCAGTCCGGAAGCTGGTTCAACTGACGCTGCAGCTTTGTACTCGCAAATCGCGGGGACAGGGAGCTGCAGTGATACATAGCGTCGTCAGCGAACAAAGACAACGTGACTCCGGGCAATACAGGCAGGTCGTTCGTGTACAGAACGGGGCCGAGGACAGATCCCTGTGGTACGCCGGCAGCGACGGGTCGAACTGTAGAACAGGACCCGTCGATGCTCACCCTGAAGGTGCGGTCGCTGAGATACGACCGGAGGAAAAACACTATGGACGATGGTATAGGAGAATTGGCAAGTTTGAAGAGAAGACCTTCATGCCAGACTTTATCGAAGGTCTTGCTCACGTCCAACAGTACGGCGGCCGTAGCCGCTCGCCTGTTGGTGGCGTCTGACAAGTGCGTAACAACGCGGACCAATTGAAGCGTGGTCGAATGCTCTCTACGAAATCCGAACTGTTCGCTGCGGATGAAACCATCTAGCAGCGGTGAGATGCGAGCCAGCAGGAGACGCTCGAACACCTTCGAGATGACTGGCAAGAGAGAGATTGGGCGGTAGCTTTCAGGAAGCATTCGCGGCTTGCGAGGCTTCAGAATCATTACGATGTTGGCTGTTTTCCACAGGCGGGCGGGAGACAGTTGGCTGTTTTCTCGTATGTAGCCGGAGACAGGAGTTAAACAGCTCACGAACGAGGTCAACGCCTAAGGCCGGTAGATTTTGTAGAGCAGCAGCCCCGATCTGGTCAGGACCGGGGGTGCGTCGGCGATTTAGTCGGCAGATAGATGAAACTAGTTCATCCCTGTCAAACGGGAGGGCTGGGACATCGGGAGGGCGAGAAAAATGTCCAGATAGGAAGTCCCGGACTTCTGCCGAGTGGGCAGGGTCCGAAACGCCTTGGTGAACCGCCAAAATTTTCTGCCGATCCGGGTTTTATGCACTAACCGGGATCGCTGATTGACTCGCTCCGAGCAAATAGTTGGTCACGTCTCGGCTGCTGATCCCTGATTGGCTCGCTGTGTCCGCCGCTGGTAACGGAGAGCAGATATTCGCATACCGCTGCCGTCACAATATAACAAATGAAACTGCATCATACAATCGGCTCACCGGACGATTTTGCGGCAGTCTGAAGGCGTTCCGACGTAGCTGTTGGGAACTCGCTGTGGCCCGAACGGGGGATGCGGACCAGCAAAGTCACCCGTATAGAATACCTACCGCGATGACGGGACGGAGGCGACGACCTCCTATCCCCGCCATCGTTGGGCCGTTCGGACGACTCCTGGGTCGCCCGGAGGAGAAGGCCGAGTACTTGAGCTTGTGTTTCGAGCGACAGTTTGCTCCCAACCCGCCCATGGACTGGGACTTCGACGAACAAGTCGAGATGGCTGTGGAAGACTTTCTGTTGTGACGATTTTATTAATAAAGAATAAAAAAAAGAAAATAAATAAGAAGGAGACAGATTTATTTTTAAATTAAAATCGCACATTTAAACAAAGTTTAAATCCCTAAGGTAATACAGAAATAATAATAAATAAAGAGCTTAAAACCAAGAGGAATGCGAGTATCAAGGTAAGGAAACACCCTTTAATTATTAACCATGCGTTGACATGCGGAAACCGGCATCAACACGCAGAATAACCCATAAATAAAACTAATAAAAGTAGGAAACTACATCTCGATATAAAAAAACATAAAGGTATACAATAATTAATTACGAAGTAAAGGATACCGTAGTATAATTAAATATGTCAAAGATTAAACCGGTAGATATTAATAGGAATGTGGAACTACTTTTATGGTGAAGCGTAAACGACGCGAAGTTACTTTACCTGCCCCAATAACCAAACCCCACTTGTAATGGAGCGCTCACGCCGTAAGCTGCGCACAGCGGTAATTTGCACCGATGACGATATTTTGGTTTTTCCAAGTGAATAATCTCAGTTAATATATATATATATATATATTTTGTAACGTTACCAAATATGGTAGTTACATAATATAAGCTAATATAACGTCAAGTAAGAGAAAAGCATGGAAGTATGTCTAGATAAATAAACCTAAGTGTATAAAAGTGTGTATCTACAAATATATTAATATAAAAATCCAACGATAAAGAAGATAATATTAACATAGCAACATCAAATACAAAATGAAGAAGGAAAATGCCATGAGCCAAAACAAAATATCAGTAACCAGACCCAATAGGATCCAACAGTGAGGGGAAACGACAAAATAAGGACCAACAAACTCCAACAACGAAGGAAATAAATAAAGATATTGACTACAACGAAAATATTGAAGAAGAAGAAAGAAGAAGGACAAGGAAGCGTACCATGAAGAGAGAAGAAGATGGATGGATCATGCAAGGACTCAACATAAACCACGTGTACTAAAGACTATATAAGTGACCAAAAGAAGTGATGATTATCAAATATGAGAAGAAAACCAGTGTTTAACATTTAAGGAACCACAAACAATTACAGTGTGTACTTAACATGGATGTGAAACCTGTGAATAGTTAACTAATTTCAACTGAATAAACCACACAAACAATCCCAGTGCTGAAGTTATAGTGTAAGAAAATATGTTAATTTCATAATGAAACAGCAAGAGTTAGAATAGTCAAATAAACACAGACAATGAGTGTGACTAATTTGATAAAGGTTGTGATCAATACAGATAATCATAAGACCACCAGAATAGAATAAAATAGAACAATTATGTTATTGTTCATAGAGAACTGACAACAAATAAAAAACCTTTGTTATGTATAAAACAAAATGACAGGAATTGGATTGAACCAATGACCAAAAAATATTGTAATTAATACAAAAAGATTTGTGTTATTGTTTAAGAAGGAGTTGTATAAACATGTGTAACAGAATAATTATAATATTATAGTATTATACCATACTGAAATCATGTTAGTAGTAGAAAAATACTGCATTAAAACATGTGGTACATTGTTACATAACCCCATAGGGAAGATACCTATGAAACAGAAAATCATACATGTTAATATAAATAATTGATCATCAACTATGATATCAATCAAGAATTTGTTATAAATAATAATAAATCCTAAGAGACAATGTATTATATTGCAGCACAATGCAAATAAAACAAAGCAAATATGATGACACAGAGATAGTAGAGATGGAACAAGTATGACAATTTAGTTAGACAAAATACAATATCAAAACAAATACCAATGTTAATAAAAGTATTACCAGTAGTGAGATAAATATCTGGTACTACCTTGAGAACAGATTCTGAACATAATAATGACAGTATTGTAACCAAAATATTGTAAACTAACTAACTATGTACATATAACCAGAAGTAAGCTGAACCATTGTATAACTAACTAGTTAAGAAAAATACTGTATCAAAGATTGAACACAGATAATTAAGGTTGTTACCAGTAGTAAGAGGGAATCCCAATGCTACTTTGAGAACAGACTATGACCATAAAAACAGTCATTTTATATACAAACAATTAAAAACCAAATGACTATAATGAGAGAACCCAGGTGTAAACAGACCATGAAGAGCAAGTTATTTATGAAAAATATGACATGTAAACTTGTTTAAAAGTAAATGAAAACATTATCAAGAGTTAGAATAATGTCTAATACTACTTTGGAAACCCAAACCAAGTATAACAATAACAAGTTAGTTATTGTATTAACAAAAATAAATGACTACTATGATATGACACAACATAAACAGACCCATTACTGAAAAATTGAAGGGTTCTGAACTAGCTACAAGCTAACCATTATGTATAATGAATTAAGTACAATGTGTGTACACTAATTACAATTAGTACATAATATCATTTATATAGAGAAAACCAAAAATAAGGTAACAATTGTATATAAGAGAGATAGGAGGGGACTAAAACAATGTAAATAGTAGATTAAACACAGTCATATACAAATATTTTAGTGTAAAATTATGTAAATAGACATTACTAGTATTATTAGATTGCAATATTATTGTTTTAAATAAGAAAAAGTAGTTTTAAGCACATTTATAAAAAATCAAATATGGACGCCTAATGACGCCATAACGAGATATTGTTTAGGGAACAATTATTCTCAAATTTTGAATCAAACCAATTGAGATATGGACTCAGAGTGTTTATTTAAAAAGTGTTTTAATATAAATAAGTGAAATTTGGTGTAATAGACTTATAAAAATAAGATACACCAGAAATAATTAATAAAATCGTTATAGAGATAGAAGTGATGGACGGAAAATAATCATTCTTAGACTTAAATTAAAGCGTAGGATGTCCGCAATTCACTGACATCAACCATTTAACGATAGGACATAGATTAAGAAAGTTATTGTGATTTTAAACTTTTCGATTAAATTGTTGTACCAGTGCTGACGTCACGAAGCCTCAACCTCAAAATCGAATTTGTTAAAAAATTAAATATTTTAAGAAAACAAAGGCTTTTGAGTTGGAGAGTATAATTTTTTCAACCAATAGAATGAATGAACCTTAGTCAGACGAACAGGAGACGCTTAGAGAGAGCAACACAGTTCACGATCAGTCTTTCGACGGAGAGGCCACGCCACTCGCCAACATGAAAAAGTTTTTATTTTGAATTTGTGCGCGGCATTGACATTAAGTAAATCAACATACATAACCTTAACACTACACCACTATATACGAGTGAAATGTGCGAAGTTATTTATTTAAACTAGTACGATTAGTGTATAATGTCAATCGTACTCGCGAGTGTTGTGAAAGTTAAATAACAGGGAGTACAATTTTTATTTAAATAATATTGAAACAGAAATAATAATTTCGTAAACAACTAATTTTGATACTACGCAAGTCAGAAAAGGCGAAGTATCAAAAACCATGATTGAATTATCAGAATTAAAAGAAATATTAATTCACAATTATTAAAATATTGAAAAAATATTTTAATTATTTATCATTATTAAAAAATTATGTTTGAAACATTTATTACTAAATACAAGTAATCACAATAGTCACTCATTTGACTAAAATTGTTTTCTTGACTTTTCGATGTTTTAAAGTAAACCTTATTAACTTTAATACCAAAGAATAAATGTAATCCTGATAATAACACATCAATATATTACGAATAATGTGTTTATGTTTAGATTAAGAAATAATAAATGTTAAGAAATAGTTAACCATTATAACAATACCCGTTATAACATAACCTCAGGATCGTAACGGTAACTTGCCAATTTCACTGTTACCAGTCTGTTCTCAAGTAAAATCCAAACCAGATAGAAATAATAACAAGAGTTTTTTATTAAATTTTTCTCTTGCAAATAGATAATTCTCAAAACGAATTATTAAAATAAAGTGATACATTTTAACTGTACAAGCCACCGAGCTTGATAATTTGTCAGAAGAATACTAAGAGTTGCGTGCGCATTCCCGCGTACGATAGTACCATAAGTATCAGATATATGGTATTAATTTTCGATTTTTATATTTGTTTGTTTATTATTAATTATTGTTCATTTTATATCGTTATTAATATTACATCTTGAGCCTGGTATCATGTTACCTAAAAGAACCTTACGAATATGGTAATTCACTGATACAAGAAAACATAACCTCTTGGAATTAACTTATTGTACAAATAACAGGTTTACCAGCCTTGAGGCAGAACAGAGTCTTATTTTGAATTTTTATTTGTAATTATTATCTAAAAGGTTGTTAGCCTTTGATTGTTCATTGTTCAAAGATTTTATAATTTCTCAAATTGTTAATAAACCTCCACTTTTATTACCAGTGAAAAAGAGTATCATTTCAATTCTAAATTAGTTCATTTATTTTTAATCAGTTCTACCAAAGGTGGCGGAAGAGTTTAAATAGATCTAAGGATAATTCAGAATATTATTTAGATATTATTTCATTTTTATTGTGTGTGATAACTTTATTGAATATTCAACCTGAATATCTATCTGTATGTAAAGTGTATGTATTTCAGCGGAACCGTCACTGAACAGGACTGAAACATCCACGTGTGGTAAGTGAGGGAGGTATATAACAAAGTGCGCGAAACATTTTAAATCAAAAGTGGACTATTAATACGCACCCATTAAACAATACAATCACACTAATAACCATAATAGTTATAATTACGACATTTTATAAAAAACAACATTATCGTAGATACCGGTGCGTATCTGCACTCACACTACACCACCATAAATATATATCTACATCTATAAAAGGTTATTTTATAGATTGGCGCTCCATCGCGGGGCAGAAGTGAGTGAAGATCCACTAAGAAGATATTATCGTACTATCTACGAATCTAAAATAATAATACACATCTACTTACCAGTACTTACATCTATAAAATAAATAAAAGTTATTTTATAATATATATATATAGATGCACTCTGTACACTCTTAACCGAAATGCATCGTTAAATAGTTGGATCGCGACGCAGAGATAAATATGTTGAAAACTAGTAAAAGAATAACTAAATTGTGCACCGATGACATCTCTACCAAATCTTAAATAAGAAAATTATGTAATTAATACAGTACTAGGACCCTAAGGTGAAATTCAACTAATAAATAATCATGTAAAGTGAAAACCCAGTGAAACAAGCTTTTGCATTAATTATTCTAACAACGAAATATTACTACCAGTCATCTAAGAGGAGAGTACCAGACCCAGAATGATCTAACACACGTCAGGAACTTCACCGTCACCAGATACTAAGATAACGACAGACCTTCAGGAAACACACCGAGGACCTAGGAGCCGAATCTGCATCAACTACAGGATACCACAGGTGACATGGAGGCTTGTCTTCCGTGGTTATGAGATACTAAAATTATAACCAACAAACGACAATTTAACTAACACTTTAAGACTTGTAAGAACAGACATTATATGTAAGATGTAGTCTGTAATCTGATAAAACTATGTGTAGTAAAAGAGTAAAAGTTTAAACTGTAAAGCATTATTGTTTTAAAAGGTAAATAAAGTCCATTCTTCTAATGGCACAATTTCAAGATAGTATATGGGGAGGTGACCATTATTAACATACTATATTCAATCCCGGATCCGTGGAAAAGTTAAACCGATGTACATCTTTATTTTGAGGGCCCTTCTGAAAGAATAAAATATATAATCAATCATCTTGTAAACTGTAAACTGTTGAACCATATATGTTGAGAACTTTAAGTAGAGCAATTAATGTTATTATGTAATAAAGAGATAGTACAAAACAACAAAACTGAGTGAATAAATCTGCAGAAACCCCTGTCAATGTTCCTCAATTATAAGACCCGATATTAAATATATACTCCTAAATGCTTATCTTTTGTTTAATTAGAAGTTGGTTAAGACTATGGCAGCCTGTGTAATTGACCTGAGGCAATTAACCACAGGTTCCTGATATTATAACGTAGGCGACGTTATACTGTCTCTTCCGATCATGGCGGAGCCCGAACCCATCTCTTTGGAAGAGGTCTCAGATCGGCTCGCTGAACTTCAGCCAAGAAAAGCTCCATGCCCGGACGGTGTCACGAACACCGCTCTATGACTTCTCCCCGAGCCTGGAGTTCAATTGTTGACTGATTTGTTCAACGCGTGTCTCAGACAGGCCTACTTTGCCAAGAAATGGCGAAATGCGAAGGTCATCGTGATCCTGAAGCAGGGAAAGGATGCTTCCCGTCCCGACAACCTCTGGCCTATCAGCCTACTCTCCACTACGTCCAAGGTTTTTGAGGGCCTCGTGCAGCGTCGTATACGCAGTGGCGTAGCTGGGGGGGCAAAGGGGTGGCTGCCCCATGCGGCACGAGAAGGGGGGCGGCAAACTGGAAAAAATTAAACTGTACATTAAGGTGGTTCTTGGGAGTTTTCATTTCGTCTATATTTTTGTCTGAAACTTTGCAGTCAACTAAACAAAGCTATTTCACATGAACTGTTAAAATTTCGGTGCAATTGGCCGTTCGAAAGTTGTTGAACAGTCATAGATGTAAGCGTGGCGCTGTCTGAAGCATAGAGGGGGCAAAGTATAGGCGCTCGTGAAAGTGGAAATGTCCACGCAGAAACATTCATAGAGGTCATTTCTATCCTTGTCTACTGACGCATGCGCGAGAGTGGAACTCGCGCGGATCAGCTGATTCATAAGAAATGACCCCTACGTGATTCCATCTCTCTTTTCCAGCCGGACGGTTTCTCAGCCAGTTCACCACCTCTATCTATATACCTCTATGGTCTCAAGTCAACTCAGTCTGGTACAGACGTGTATAGTAAGTAATAACCTCAATTCAATTCGCACTTTACTTATTTTTTGCATAAGCCGTAATTGAACGCATAAGCATAATTTACTTTTTGTTGTCAAAGTAACTTAAAAACTAATGCGATTTTCATAATATTGAGTTTAATATCTTAAAACCTTTTGTTTGTTAAGTCGTGCCTAAATATATATATAATAATTAGTTGAGGCATTTATTCAAACTCAAATTCAGTTTCGAATTCAATAAAAAATAATTATAAAGACTAGCCTATTCATGGATAAGATAGGTAAAATGCTCTTCATTTTTTATTTTAAAATACACCTGATAAGATTTTCGTTTGATCTTAAGAAGTGATGTACCCATGATCCATACCTCAAAATTTCCCCTCCCCCACCCTGTCTTTGAGTCAAATCACCTCAATTCTGGGCGCTGCGCATGCTCGTGAAGATGGCATTTATGCCCAAGAGGCATAAAAACGTATTTAATTTAATGTATATAAAGAACACCAAATATTTTAAATAAAAAGTATATTTTTGATTAGATTCGCCTTAGTATATGATATACTAATAACGTAGGACAGAAGATTAAAATTGTAGTAATTTTCTTACGGAATGATCAGTTTATCTGAAATTAAGATATGTATTACGTTATACTGTGGCCGTTGCTGGTGTAAATCGCAAAAATTAAAATAAATGCAAAAAAACAAAACTACTCGTGAACTACTTTCATGATTTTTTTTATAGAGCGTGAACATATTTTATTATAAAAAGAATTGGGAAAAGTACCATTTAGCCCATGGATCGGGGGGA
Organism: Magicicada septendecula; assembly: GCA_034769895.1. Taxonomy (NCBI): domain Eukaryota; kingdom Metazoa; phylum Arthropoda; class Insecta; order Hemiptera; family Cicadidae; genus Magicicada; species Magicicada septendecula. Next base: position 59,473,379 of record CM068371.1, on the reverse strand, counting down.
GGGGTAATTTTGAGGTATTTTGTTTATCACACGTCAACGTTTCAACTGTTTTCGCCTGTTAACAAAACCAGTTAACGAATTAACTATAGTTGCAGTGTTCGCAGGTCATTGTCGACCTCGCAATTTTTTGCGGGTTTCCAGGTACTAAAACACCTACCAGAATGAAACAAATCAAGCCAAGTGGTGCTCAATTTCGAAAGACAAAGATTTAAAAAATTCAGTCTGCTGAGAGTTCAAAAAATTTAATGAAAACTTTTATTGAGAGAAGCTCGAGTTTGAAAAATCAAGGAAGTCATGAAGTCGACCCACCAAATCGTGGATCAAGCTCTTCGACTGACGAAGGACACAGCAAAGACGATAATAGTGGAGAAAATAATGAGGGGGGAAAAGTCAGTGACTCCAATAATGTAAATAATTTAATTGAAACTTCTGCTACTACGTCTGAATTAAACATCATTCCAGAAACATTACTTGAACTTCAAAAAAATTCTGAAGAAGAAAATCCATTATGAGCCAACGAACATGACGATAAAAGACTACCAATAACACAGAGTGACAACTTTAGTATGGATGTTCTGCAAGATATTGGATGGTGGCCTGAAAACATTGCAAAACAGTTTCGAGACCTAGTCGTAAGTCAAGGCACCAGCCAACTGCAAAACAAAGACAGTGTTTTTCCTTCCGATACTACTGGAAGATCCATGAATAAGTGTTGGTTTGAGAAACTCCTTAAAAATGGAAGGAAGATTAATCGGTCATGGTTATGCTATTCTCCATGTAAAAACGCACTGTTTTGTGTTCGCTGCACATTATTTCAACAAAAGAACTACCAGAGCCAGAGCAGTTTTAGTAGTCTCAGTGGTTTTTCGACTTGGCGTAAGCTGAATCCTCGCATCCAGGATCATGAGACTGTCCTGCACATCGCTCAGCATTTATGGAATGGAAAGAATTAGAGCGTTCACTGAATAAAGGAGCAGCCATTGATAGCCATCTTCAGCGACAAGTTTGTGAAGCTGCTAAGATTTGGAAAGAAATCTTGGAAAGAGTAATCGCTACAGTGCAAACATTAGCTCAGCAGAACCTAGCTCTAAGAGGACACAGAGAATCAATTACTGATAGTGCCAATCCTGGGAATTTTCTCGCACTTATCAAGTATCTTGCTAAATTCGATCCTGTAATGAGGACTCACCTGGATTCAGTTTCAGGAAATCCAGGAAAATTATCTTACCTCTCCCCGGATATACAAAATGAAATTATTTCCATCTTGGGTGAACAAGTGCGGAAAACCATAATTGCCGCATGTAAAAAGGCCAAGTATTACAGTATAATGTTTGACACAACGCCAGACCAATCACATGAAGAGCAAATGTCTCAGATCAGTAGATTTGTTGACATTGATGAACAGTCAGTTGAGGTAAGGGAATCATTTATAGATTTTATACCCGTACATGATAAGACTGCTGCTGGTATAACGGAAGTAATAACATCCAAACTAGAGGAAGATGGCTTAGACCTGAAAGACTGTAGAGGCCAGTCATTTGACAACCAGACAACGATGGCTGGAATTCATACAGGGGTTCAAAAAAGGATCTTAGAACTAAATCCATTAGCAATATTTGTTCCCTGCGACAACCACAGCCTTAATTTGGTAGGAGTGCACGCTGCCCACGTCAACCCTCGAGCAATCACATTTTTTGGGATCTTGGAGAAACTTTTTACATTCTTCTCTTGTTCTACACACAGGTGGAGTGTTTTGAAAGAACATGTAAATATTACAATAAAAAGACTTGCAGAAACTAGATGGAGTTCAAAAGCAGATGCTGTTAAAGCAGTATCTTCTCAGCTAAACGAAATTATTGCTTGTCTCGAAAAACTCAGACACCCCTTCAGAAACAGTTGAAACACGGGAAGATGCCGTGATACTCATCAATGGATTGGAGACATTTGACTTCATATGTTTGCTGTATTTTTGGGCAGAAATTCTCCCTGCAATAAACCACTCTCAGAAAGTATTGCAGATTGAAGGAGTAAGCTTTCACAGTGCACTGTTACTGCTGCAAACTCTTGAAGGTCAGTTAGGAGATTGGAGAACGAATCTTTGTGACGTAGTCATTGAGAAATCTGTGAAGAAATGTGAGGAATGGGGCGTGGAAACAGATAAGAGGCCACGGAAAAAACGTAAAATGCCTGGAGAGCATGCTGATGATGTTGTATTAAACAGCCGACAAGAGATAAAACATTGTCTAATTGAAATTATAGACAAATTGTCAGCAGAGATGAGAGACAGATTCACACATCTTTCGGAGCTAGAAAAACGATTTGGTTATCTTTGCGAGATTGGAAATCACCTCAAGAAGGGAATCGGCGAAGAAAAATTATCTGAACACTGTAAAATACTTGCAGAAAATTATCCATATGACATTGATTTTGAAGAGCTACTAAGAGACACTAAAGATATTTTACTGTTGTTGAAAAGAGCAACCAATAATGGCGAAAAACTAAACTTGAAACCAAAAGGTCTATTGACTTATATTAATTCGATGGGTGCAGAATCATACAAGTCCCTAGCGACTGCCCTTCAAATACTTCTACAATTCCAGTGTCAGTAGCCTCGTGTGAGCGCTCATTTAGCAAGCTTAAGTTAATAAAAAATTACTTAAGGTCTACAATGACGGAGAATAGACTTACCAATTTAGCAGTTCTATCAATAGAACACGAAACTGCATCGTCACTTGACTACAGCAAAGTTATTTCCGATTTTGCAGCAGCAAAAGCAAGAAAAGTCAAGTTTTAAATTGTTTTCATCTGTAAATAATGCTATGTACTTTTTAGTTGCTATGTACTTTCAACTTTTAAGACTACGATTGGAGTATTTTTGAAAAGTAACATGTAAATAAAAATGCTCAGTTAAACACAATTCTTTTCTTTTCTGTTATCCTTCTTGTGTAACATCGTTCATGTTAATGTTGATGTCATCCTTCATGTTAAAAAAGTTTAACCTCCAAACGGGTAGAAAGGCAACCTAACTAAATTCTAACTTCCAAACTGACAAAAAGGTGACCTAGCAAAAGTTTAACCTCCAAATGAGGAAGAAGGCAACCTAGCGAAAGTCTAACCTCCAAACGGGCAGAAAGGCGGGCTAGGAAAAATGCTAACTCCTTTCTGCCCGCTCAAAGGTAGAAATTTCGTTGGCTCATCTTTGTGTCTGTTTGGAGTTTGGAGGTTAGACTCTCACTAGGTCGCCTTTCTGTCCGTTTGGAGGTTAGACTTTCGCTAGGTCGCCTTTCTACCCGTTGAAATACATATTATTCTTTATTTAATTTATTTACTGTTTAAATAAAGTACAGTAATAAGTCAAAAAATAGACCGCCAATTACTTTTTTTTTGCTTGTCGGCGAGTGGCAACTGAAATGTGTAGGGGGCGGCAAACTGACAGGCCGCCCCGGGCGGCGAAAGTACTAGCTACGCCACTGCGTGTACGAGAACATCTAACCAACTTTGACCCGAAAAGTTCGGCTTCCGTGTGGGGCATTCGACCACTCATCAACTGATGAGAATGGTGGAATACATCACGGACGCCAGGTGTCGGAGAGAACAGGTGTTGGCTGTTTCTTAGATGTTGAAAAAGCCTTCGACAGCGTATGGCATGATGACCTGTTATTCAAGCTTAGGGAAGTCCAGCTCCCAGACTGCTACCTCCATCTGGTTGCTAGCTTTCTGACGGAGAGGACCTTCTGCATGAGAGTTGGAGATTCAGTCTCTCTGAGAGACGAATCACAGCCGGCGTCCCTCAAGGTAGTGTTCTTGGCCCCCTTCTGTTCTCACTCTACATCAATGACGTGCCGAGACAGCCTGGAGTCCAGGTGGCCCTCTTTGCGGACAACACGGCCGTATTTACAGCCGATCGTCATGTAGAATGAGCCGTCTTACGACTGCAGCGCCAGCTCGACATGCTTGGGGACTGGACTGAAAATTGGAGAGTGCAACTCAACGCTACCAAGAGTGTAGCCGTCGAATTCTCGAAGCGATGGAAGCACCCTGTTAGGCAGTTACGTATCGGCAGAACGTACTTGTGCTGGTCCAAACAGGTCAAGTACCTCGGATTACACCTCGACCGTTGGCTCACCTGGCGTACCCACGCTCAGACAGCTCTTAAGCGAGCATCCGCTCGTCTGAGCTTACTGTTTCCACTCCTGATCAGCTCAGGCATGACCAGGAAAATGGGCATGATGATCGTCGGCGTGTATTTGCTGCTGGTCATTACCTACACTTGCCTGGTTTGGGATTACCTCGCCGCAGTGCATAAAAAGAAGTTGCAGAGCGTCCTCGACAGGGGTCTTCGGCTAGAGGCCAAAGTCCCCCGTCGCTTCTCATCACGCCTTCTAAGGTGAGGACTTGGCGACCGCTCCTTAGACGAAACATTCAGGCGGCTTGCACGCAAATTTTATGCACGTGTGACGAGGATCCCAGACAATCCTCTTGTGGCTGGGCTGGGCAGGTACCGTATACGTCCAGGTGATTCGTGGAAACGCCCTCGGTGTATACTGCGCTAGTGTAGGCTAGCACAACAACCGAGAATCGGCCTGCTATAGAGCACACGCCCTACTTGGGCAGGGCCACGAGGCAGGAGCTCCAGAAGGTAGCTCAGAACTCAGATTACCGAGCGGTTCATCTCTGCGATGCACAACCACACAGCCCAGAGCGAAAAAAAAATCATGATCATATAAACCTTTACATAAATAAATAACTATAGATATAAGTTATATAATCTTTAAATTAATATAAAAATCAGAATATTTTTCTTTTTTTCTGAATCATCACAATGCACGTCCATCAATTTGATCATTGATCAAACTAATGATCATAGTTTAATTAATAGTATTGACTTTGTAGATAAGGTTAAAGACTTAATAATTGAACCATCTTACAAACTTGCCTCCTTTGATATTATAAACTTATACACAAACATACCAGTAGCTGAGACCCTACGAATACTTAAGATTAACCTTATTAATACTAACAAACTGGACATTGAAAGTATAAACGAATTCGTGGACGTTTTGGAACTGATTCTCGATCAAAACTATTTCACCCACAACAATCAATTTTTCAGCCAACAAGAGGGGTTAGCAATGGGTTCCCCACTTTCTGGCCTCCTTGCAGATATATACCTGAATAATTTCGAGAATTCCTTTATTCTTACTAATAACGGACACAGCGATAACATAATGTTTTATGGCAGATATGTTGATGACACCTTTTTAATATATAAGGGCACACAAAGGCAAATTGATAGGTTACATAATTATTTAAATAATATCAATAATAATATACAGTTCACATTTGAAAATGAAGACAATGGAAAACTGAATTTTCTGGATTTAACAGTTGCTAAAAACAATAGTAAAAAACTACATTTTAACATTTATAGAAAACCTACAACAACTGATATTGTGATACACGCTAAGTCCTTTCACCCAATATCCCAGAAAATGGCTGCCTTTCACAGTATGATTAATCGACTTTTATCTCTGCCCCTTGGTGATAAAGAATACCATGAGGAATTGAACACCATTAAATACATCGCAGTCACTAATGGTTACGATGTTGGGGTGGTGAATAATATCCTTAGAAAACATAAGAAAAGGCGTAAAAACATTAATGGACATGGAACCCGTGAGAGTGTAACAGGCAAATACATTACAACACCATATACATACTTTATGCCTAAGGTTTTCGGGTCAGTTTTCAATAAAAATAGCAATATAAACGTCACATACAAGACCACTAACCATATTTTGAATAATCTCTGCGTACATGGACCTACCAACCTCGAACACAAAACAGGTGTTTACAAATTGTTATTTGATGATTGTGACGCCTTTTATATAGGCCAGACAGGCCGTGGCTTTTTAAAAAGGTTCACAGAACATAGACCGCCTACACACTTTCACAGTTTGGACCACATTAGATCAAAATTTGCAAAACACCTAATCATAGAGAATCACAATTACACTAATTTTAAAACAAACTTGATACCTCTTCACATATGCAAGAAAGGGCGACATATGAATGCCCTTGAGGAGCTCGAAATTTACAGAGCTTATAACAATGCTGATACCAAGCCGCGTGTCCTAAACGATCAACTGCTTTTTAAATCGAATATATTGTACAACACCGCTTTGCGTTATTGTCGTGATAAGAGTCAGACTTGATTTAGTGCGCGGTCAGCTACCGTACGGTGTGCACCGTTTAACCGTCGTGCTCGATTTTATACATTTAGTATTGTGGTTTTTGTTTGTTTGGATTTTAATGTTCTAATTATTTTAATTATTTGACAACTATATCATCGTTTGATGATATAAGAACATACTTTTAAGTTCTGAGGATGGGACAAGTGTCCCGAAACATGTCAACTTTATATTGAAGACATCGTTACATAAAGTCACAGACGGTAAGTTGCAATATATTTGATCGAGGTAAGTATTCATCTGCTGTTTGCCTGGGGTGTAGCTGAAAAGTGTTGGCAGATATTCTGCAAACAGTTGAGCTTTTTGTGAGTTGTCTCTTGCCCAACTCCAATCGTCATTACGAGTTGGTGAAATATGATTTTTTAGTATTTTTAAATATTTAATTGCCTTCCAGAGAGAGCACTCTGTTTCTTTATCATCGGACAGATTATTCAGGAAGCTAGTAAGACTTGCATTTTTTATTTCATGAATTACTTGTGTCAGTTGTCTGCAGAGTTTATTCAGCAGCCTTTTGTCTTCTGGTGATCTTGTTTCCTGCCACCTTCTTCTTGCCTTTCTTTTCTCTGTAACCATTTCTCTGATTTCTTTGAGGTAATTAAGCCCTGGTAATTTTGGTTTAAGCATGGGCGTGTTATTCCATGCTGCCTGTTGTAAGTCAACAATGAATTGTTCTGCTTCTTTATCAAGTTGCTACTGTTGTTTTTACTGGTACATGCAGTTTGATATTTTCTTCAAGATCTTTTCTGAATCCATCCCTATTAGTTAACAAAGAAGGTTCCTGTTTCATCATAACTGATCCACTTATTGTTAAAACAATGCATGTGTGATCTGAAACCAGATTATGATTTTACTCTGTGCAAGTGTAGCTGGAAGGTACTCCCTCCATTACAAAGAATTCAATCAAGTCAGGAAGTTTTTTATGTCACTAGGCCAGTAGGTTTGCCAGTTAATTGTACCTCAAAATTTCTAATGTTCAATTCTTTTTTTTTAGTAATCCATTTTTCAAAAATTCTTATTCACAAAACCAGAATCAAAGTGTCCTTCCACCCAACTTTCATATGAAGGAAAAAATTATAAAAACAAAACACTCTAGTTCATATTTCATAGTGACATTGTATTTCATACAAACCATGTTCTAATACTAATTACTAGTAGGCTACTTAAGACATTTTATCAAAATTTTGTGTACAAAATATGAACAATGAAAGTAAGTGTACCTGTGTTAACTATGATGAATTAGCAGTCATACTGTATGCCCTTTCCTTTTTGGTAGATAATAATCTGTAATGAATTACAATATGTACTACATATATTTCACAGTAACATTAAACATGGCACTGCCAATGCTAAAGGGTTTATGACTGAGCATACTGGATGTAGTTTGTAATCAAGAAAAAAAAATATTAACTACAGAATCTGATAAATACACTACAATATGCATCAAGAATTAGGCAAATTTTAAAACATTTATGCCTACTAATTTCGGAAAAAATAAATACAAATACAAGCAAGGTTCAGGCAGTGGAGATAAAGTTTATGAGGAGTACTCTGGGCTATACCATTCTTGACAGAAAAAGAATGTGAATATAAGGACGGATCTGGGGGTCGACCCATTGTTGGAACAGCTAAGGAGAACAAAATAAGGTTATGTGAATATTTGGGAAGAATGGGGAGTGACAGGATTCCAGTGCTAGCAATGGAATACAGACCGGTGAGGAAGATAGCTGGAGGACGGCCGAGAGCGAAGTGGGTCCCAGAACATGTTGGTTCAGGATGAGCCCAATCCTTGAGGATGATGATGATGATATATGGAATAGGGGTATTATATGATACATATAATATACATATAATAAAGAGCTTGACAGGAATGAGAAAGTGAGCACGTTTTTATTAACTGATATTGACTGATAAATTTGACATTATTATTGTAAAACTATGCCCCTTTTTTAAATGACTGAAACTTTGAATAGTTAAAAACATACATGCAGGTCTGTTATTAGTATTGGAAAAAGTTATTTTATCAAATTTGTTCTTTAAAAAACTTAAAATACAGGTTATATCTAATATTAAATGATTTTCATCATCATCATTTAACGATTTTGTTACGACCTCTGACACTTGTTGCATCCTACACCAGGATGCAGGGTGGCATCGACACCCTTCCAACAGTCCTCTTGCGTGAGGTCTCTTACACTCACAGCGTCTTCAATATATTTTCTCCAGGAACGTCTAGGCCAGCAGTTTGGATTCAACCGATGTTTGGAAAAAAAATATACTAGTAAGCTTGGCAAACAAATTAATTATTACTCTCACGGCATGGTTGCAGAGTAACCTTTCTGTAAGTTTTGAAAAGGGTGATTTTTCTGTGTTCCCTCCTCACCCCTACTTTACTGCTGTACTGAGAATCCCAATCAGCGCTATTTTTAGTCAGGAGTATCTTTATATTCATCACAGTATACGATTTTACAAAATATTTTATATAAATATAGCAGAACAACAATAGGTTCATTATTATAAATTTAAAATCGCCTATAACCATGGAAATAATAGTAACATTTTTAAAACATATTTCTGAAATTTGGCAGCAAAAATTTGTAGTCTACAAAAATTCTTTGTTATACCAGGTTCCCAAGTGTTTCCCACTAAGTCAAGTAACGTAAGTCGTTTCTATACGGATATCAATGCCTGAACGATACAGAAATAGACCTACCCTGCTATGACGATACAAAATAACCCGGCTGTGACAATATTTTTTCTGGCGCCGCCTGAGAGGGGGACGTTTGAACCCAGGCGCCTCCAGAGGGTCCTTAAAGCATTGCGGCTTTAGAGGCCGCTAAGACGGAGGAACCTGGGCGCCTACGGAAGACTTTCAGCGGAATCTCTTCGTCGAAATCCGGCTGAGAGGGACGCCGTCGACGTAACGCGAGGGGATACCTACACCAGAACAACCCGGCTGTGACAATATTTTTTCTGGCGCCGCCTGAGAGGGGGACGTTTGAACCCAGGCGCCTCCAGAGGGTCCTTAAAGCATTGCGGCTTTAGAGGCCGCTAAGACGGAGGAACCTGGGCGCCTACGAAAGGCTCTCAGCGGAATCTCTTCGTCGAAATACGGCTGAGAGGGACGCCGTCGACGTAACGCGAGGAGATACCAACACCAGAACACCGGCCTTGACAATTTGACACTGCTTCGCCCACTTCCCACGTGGCTGTGGGAAGTGGTACCAAAGTCGACAAGAATAGCTGTATCAGATTTGGACTTGAAACAATACAGGAACAACCTTATTATCTTGTGGGACGAATGTCAATTAATCCTTTAATTCTTTTTTGTTGTTTTGTATTACTCTGAAGAAACAAAATTAATATATAACATTTTTAGTAATTCTCTTGTGTTACTTTTATTTTTAGAACATTAGTATTCATGGTATCAATTCTCCCCTCCACACACACACATTTTTCATAAATTTATTCCTTATTCCACATTACAAGTTGATTTTCTAAATATCGCTTTTTTTATGTTCTCCTGCACCTCGAGACTTAATTCCACAAATAAGAACGAAATACCTGGCTCTCTTACGAACGTAACGCATCTACGCTTACACGAGAGAGATCTGCAACATGGAGGATTTGTGAATTGCTAATCTTCATTCTCTGCAATGTTGCGAATTACTTAAAAAAGTTCGAGAAGTTTAAAGGGACACACTGCGTGAAATTGGACTCTGAAGCAACCAATTCACAAGCTTGACCTTGACGTTACTGAGAATATTATGAGACGACTCCCTGTCCGTGAAGATGTTATGTAGACAAGCCCGACGTGATGTCGACGATATGTAGCTCCCGCCTCGTGTAGAGAACGTGATGTGGTTTTATTTATTTCATACAATCAGAACTGAAAGAGCACGTTTATAACACGGACATTCATGCTGTAACGGAGCGAATTATCTTCAGAAATCTGTACTCTGAGCCGGAGCGGTAGAAGCAGTTGAAATTAAGTTTATCTTTAAATTATACAGACCACATCAGAGAACGTTCTGTATCATCGCGCCGATGATTCCAACGAACTAAGCAGTAATGACCATGTACGGATTAGCCATGAAACATCTTTCCTCAGGTTCGAGAACTGTTCCTTACACTGCTGCGGACTTCCTGTGCTTCATAAAAATCCCAATTTATATCCCGCAGTGTTCTACTTAATTTTTAAAATTATTTTGTGTTTTCACGATTCGAAATACAATCCCATATATTCGATCCTGTCCCCCCGTTGTGTTTTCTCATGCTGAAAATGTTTTCTCACAAACGGTACATTTTTCATTGGAAAAGTCAATTCTAGATAAAGTGGGTAGTGCCACTAGAATTATGTCTGAAGATTGCACTTTTATACCGCCCTCATTGTTCACTCGCGAAATGTCCGCCCCCCCCCCCCCCCCGACATAGGTATCATTTTTTTAGCCGCTGCTTTTTCCTCGTTCCTAATAAGTAAAAATCAGATGCTTGAGTAATGGCGAGCACATCGGACTCCATGACGGTTGTGGGAATACCATTAGGCCTACATCGTTTATAGTGTTGTCGGATGATGATAGAAAACTGTGCGATTTTCTGTACGGTCACGGTGTTTTACCACGTTCCAAAAATGCCCGACGAAGCGAAAATCGGCAAGAGAAAATACAATAGGAGCCGGGTTATTAAAAGGGAATTGTGTATTTGGTGGCTACGAACGGGACACTAAAAAGTGTTTTCTATTTCCCGTAGACACTCGTGGTTACGAAACTCTTCTGCCGATTATCAGAGACTATTACTGCCCGGTACAACAATAGTCCATCGTGATTGCTGGAAAACTTATAATTGTCGTCAGTTTGAGGGTTATTGCCGTTTGACTGTAAACTGCTCTTATTGATCCTGACACAAAATATTGAACGGTTGTGGAGGGACGTTCGTAGTGGCGTGCCTAGATTCGGGAACACAAATCACCATCTAATTGGACATTTAGCTGAATCTATATTTAAAAGGAAATTTAGTTGTTGTAAAGGCAGAATTCACTACTTAATCATCAGTATTAATTTTTTTCATTTATTAAAAACAGCTTCGTCTCTTTGGCATAGAGATATTGTGAACCTCGCTGTTCTGCTTTGTTTTGTACTTATATGGCAATCGAATCAAGTATTCAGCACTAACAAGTGTGACTTTGTACTCGTACGGTAGTACTCATTTAAGGCGGCTATGCACTATCCATCGCCGCTGTCCAGCATGCCCGACGTCGGTGATGGATGTGTGCCAGGCGTTCTTGAGTTCTCGTTGTCATTCTTTTATTTTTAATCATGTAATCTGCCGATGATACGTCCCACAATCTATTTAATTTATATTTTTCCATAAATTTTGATGTTATTTCACGGCCCATTATGAATTGTAATTAAAACAATACTTTAAATAATAACTGATAATGATATTTGAATGTATTATGTAAACGAAGAATAAACTAAACTAAATATTAAACTGAAATTTTATCTGAATCGTTACTTATTAAATATAAATTAAAGAATCGGATGCACTTCGTCTCCTCTCGTCTCTCGGACGACATCGACTCGGAGTCAGCCGGAAGGAATGGCCGAAGAATAGAACCGGCGTTTTTGCGTCTTCCCCCTCCAGTTCCGCACCAGCGATGGATTTCGCTGGGCCGGCAGCCGACTCTACAACCGATGCCGAAAGAAGAGGAGGACTGCAGTACACCACGAACAACGGGCGCAGCCGCCGAACATCTCAGCGCGGTACGACCAACATCAGCCTTCTCGTCACACGGTCGTTTTTAGGGCCACCAAAAACACTAGAGTGTACGATTGGCGCCATTTGTCATGCGGCAAGCCTGTTGTCCGGTGACAAATTACATATGAAAAATGAATTGAAAAATTAAAAGATTACAAACAAGGTTAAAAGAATGCCAGATTTAAGACTGGCCAAACAAGTCTGGAAAACAAGCCTATAGGACACAGGTGTGTAGGCAGACCCAGGAAGAGATGGCTGGAGGATTGTGAAGATCCCTACACCTATGCCATGTTTTGAAGATGATATTGATGAAACAGAAACTAGCTGGTTAAGGAATAATATACAGAAGAACTGCACCAGCAAGGAAGATTTGGTTTTCTGAATGCTCTTACTAAAGATAAGCATGTGATTAGGTGCAAACGAAAACAAATTTTAGTGTGACAAGTGGTGCATATATGAATAATGAATTTCTAAATTTACACATTGTTCACAAAGGATGATATACAGGAAATTGTTCAAGAGATACTTGAAGATGTAAAGAAAACAGCAGAACATTTCAATTGAATACATCCTGATTTACAGAAGTAAACTGAAACAAATTATATATTGGTACAGAAGAATTAATGCTCCACAGAAACTATGAAATTTTAGTATACAGAAACAACAATGAATAGCCCACTAGAAGACATCAATGTAGCTGGCAAAACAGAAAAAACAAACCTTGGTCCATTGTCATTAGTACAATAAAATAACACGAAATGTTTGCAATACAATACTGAAGTCTGTTGAACAATTCCTGTTTAACTAAAATTTAAAAAAATTATGTAGAGTTAAAATGAAATTACTACAATTTTGTCAGCATACAGTAACTCCACTTCAGTGTACCGTCACTGCATACAGCCAGCCCAAACACGAATTAATCTGAAACAGAAAAACAAAAATATTATTATACATATTTAATATTTTAATTTCTTGGATTTCGAGTCGTCAATATTATAGTGATATTTTAATTTCATTCACCATCATTGAAGATATTGTTTTTCCACTCAGTAGACTAAATAAATTGTGTACAAATAAGTAAACAAATTTATATGTATAGACCTATAATAAGATAACATGTGAACTGTATTAGACTTCTGATTTTACTGTTTAATTACATTTTTGAAATAGGGAAACAATGTCAATAATATTTCAAAATACATGGATTTCGTTGTCCATGACGTGTCCGTTACTTAACTAAATATCACTATAATATCGACGATGACCTTTAAGGTAAAACTTTACGTTTTTACATATAAAAAACTTAGTGTTCCGAGTCGTCAATATTATAGTGATATTTATTCAAAATACAAACTGAAACAGGTTTCAACCTAATTTTATTTGATGACAGTATCCTGAAAGGTAGCTGATTGGATTGAGACTAATGTATAAACCACGAATAAGATTGTGGACATGATATATATGATAATAGGTAGAAGGCACTGGGTCTCATTGTAGATATCTAAAATTTTGGAAAGCCATAAAATTTACCAAAATTCACTCTTTTTACAATTACAATCAGAATGAATGGTAAAATAGAAATGTATAATGAGAATTTGTGAGAACATCTGGAAAGGTGCAGTCCAAATAGATACAAATGTTAAATAAATAATTGCTTATCTAATCCGTCGAGTGACTTACTTGTAATTTCGCTTGACGCTTTTCAGGGCATATGACCCATCTTCAGAATAATTCCTCTTCACAGAACGTCAGACATTAAGATTAAAATATAATAAATTAAAATTAAAATCAATGGTTAAAACATTAACTTGTCAAAATATTAAAATACACTAAATGCACAGAGGAGCACGCACTGTCACAACATGAGTTCACTTCGTGTTATAGCCGGTGTACACCGCCGCGATGTTACTCGCGCACTCGAGTTACTTACACAAATGTTAAGTTCCCCAATTACTGTAATTAACGTTACTTGTAATAACAATAATTGATACACATAACACTGATTTCCATTCTAAATATAAATATTTAGATATAATTTTGACTTAAAATATAAAACTTTTACCAAGAAATTTGGATATGCTGCAATATTATTGGTCATCTCATTTTAAATATAATAACTAAATAATTACTTTTATCTTGGCCATTTTCATTTAATATAATGTACAATAGCAAGAGGAAAACATTTTCCACATTAAGTAAATCACAATTCACATTAATAAGTTGAAATTGTAGTTGTGACAAAAAATGCTATTGCTGCCATTTTTACTCCCCTTGATCTGAACTTTAACAATATAATGAAAGTTTATTTAACTCAATAATTGTATTCTGTGTTAATATTACCGGGAAATGAATATTTAGTTTTAATTTTCTATAACAAACTGGACAACTTAAAATGGAAAACAGTATTACTGTCAAATATAATTGTCTTGTTGGTACATCCTCTTCATTCACTTTTTAAATATTATATATATATATATATATATATATACACAAACTTTCACAAGTGAACACTTACTTTTGGTTTTTTGTCCCAAACGTTTCGACGTGGTGTCTGTCTTCCTCAGTGGATTTGAAATACAGAATGTCTGTACAAAGTAACCGTTATGGGTTGTAGGTGTGTGTGGTGGGGGTTGCTGGTGGGAGGGAATTGGCGCTGGGATTCAAAGTGTGTGTTTGAACAAGTGTATCAAAAAGTATATGTGATCTATAGTGTAATTGGTCATTTAATATGTTGTTTGGTTGTAGTGTGTGATGTCTGTATATTTCATATTGTTCTGCTGTGTTTAGTTTTCTACTTTTAGGTAAGTAGTGTAGTATTTCCATGTTGTGTTCTATGTTTGTGTACCCGTGGTTTTCATTTTGTAAATGTGTGGCGAATGTGGAGTGTATGTAGTTTGTGGTGAGGGCTTTTAAATGTTCAGAGTACCTTGAGGAAAAAGATCTTCCCGTCTGGCCGATGTAGAACTGGTTACAATCACTGCAGTTTAATTTGTAAACCCCTGTTTTGCTGTATGTGTCTGTGTCTTTGTTAGTATTATTTATGTTTCCTGATGGTGTTGTTAGTCCTGTATCATCATTATCATCATTATTCCTGCATCTCCTAAGTGGAGCATAGGGCATCAATGAACTTCCGCCACCGGACTCTGTTCTGCGCCATCGTCTTGATCTCAGGCCAGGTCTTCCCTTCTTTCTCCATCCCTTCCGCTATTACACTCCTCCTCCATGTGTTCCTTGGTCTGCCTCTTCTCCTGCTACCTTGTGGGTTCCATTCCAGGGCTTGTCTTGCTATGTTGTCTCCATCTCGTCGTAATGTATGCCCAATCCACTTCCATTTCCTACGACACATCTCAATGTCAATGGGCGTTTGATGGGTTCTTCTCCACAGCTCTTCATTGGAGATAACTTGTGGCCACCATATCCTCAGGATATTCCGCAAACTTCTGTTCACGAATGTTTGGAGTCTGCTAATCAGTTGTTTGTTAGTCTTCCAAGTTTCACACCCATAGAGCAGTACCGGTTAGTCCTGTATGCTACTTTATAATTGTGTTTCCTGAATGTGTTAGCAATTTTGTGTGTGTTGGAATTGTAGTATGTGAGTGTGATGTATTTATTGGGTTGTGTACTGTTGGTTTTATGTGTTTTACTTTTTGTGTTTAGGATGCGTTTGTGTAGTTTGTTTATTAAATCGGGATTGTACCCATTTTTGACTGCTATATATTTGATTGTGTTGAGTTCTTCTTGGTAGTCATGTGTGTTTTGGGGTATTGAAGTGAGCCTATGGAGCATGTAGTTGAAAGCTGCATGTTTGTGTTGAGTTGGGTGGTTGGATGAGTTATGTATGACCATGTCTGTTGTGGTGGGTTTTCTGTATATTTTGTATGTGTGTGTGTTGTTTGTTTTGGTAATTGTAAGGTCCAGGAAGTTTATGCTATTGTTTTGTTCTAAATCTAGTGTAAATTTTAATTTTTGGTGTATAGTGTTAATGTATTTGTGGAAACTTTCAATTTGTCTTTTGTTGCCGTTGTATAGGAGTAAAATGTCGTCAACATATCTGTGCCAATGTATGATTTTGTTTGTGTATTTGTTATTGTTTAATATGTGTTCTTGTTCTATGGTATGTACGAATATTTCGGCTAGGATTCCTGATATAGGGGAGCCCATGGGTAGTCCATCTGTTTGTGTGTAAATCATGTTATTGTGTGAGAAATATTTTGTTCAGTGATAATTTTGGTGAGATGGATGATCTCTTTTATGTGTGTTTCTGGTGTGTTATTTAGTTTTAGTAAGTGTTCTAATGTTGTTATAGTTTCTTTTATGGGTACATTGGTGTATAGGTTTGTTATGTCGAAAGAAGCGAGTGTTGAATTGTGTGGAATGTGGACATGTTGAGTTTTATTCACCAGATCTAAATTATTTTTGACGGTGGTGTTGTTTGTTAAATTTATGTCGTTTCTGATTAATTTATCTAAGTGTCTAGCTATTTTGTGTGCGGGTGCTTGTGTGTTGTTTATAAGTGGTCTGATGGGGACATTAGGTTTGTATAATTTTGGTAGTGCATTCAGTGTAGGGGGGTTTGGTTTAATTTGTTTCAGATATTTGATGTTGTCAGGTGTGATTATGTGAATGTGTTATTTATGATTTTATTTATTTGTTTGTGAATTTTGTGGTGGGGTCTTTATTTAATTTGGTTATGTTGTTTTCAGTAAAAAGTGTTTCGATTTTGTTATTTAGATCCTGATTTTCTATTATGACATTTATGTTACCTTTATCTGCTTTGAGTATGGTTAGGTTGTGTTCTTGTAATTTACGTTTTATATTTTTTAGTGTTTGGATTTCGTTATTATGGTGTTTTTGTTCATGTTGCTGTGTGTGTTGTAATTTGCGTTTTATATCATGTCGTATAGTGTCTTGATCGTTGTTATGCGTGTGTTGTATGGCCGTTTCAGCATGTATGACTATGTCGCGTATATACCTTTTATTATTGTTGTTATTAGTTGTATTGTTTCTTAAATTGTGTTTTAGGCCTTTATCTAATAGGGTTATTTCTGCTTTAGTGAAATTGGTCTTTGTTATATTTACTGTACGTGTGTGAAATTTATGTGTCGGTGTAGGGACTGTTTCGTTACGTGTAGGTTGTATGCTGTTTTGTTTAGTGTATCTTTTTTGTAGTATAAGTCGTTGATTATGTTGTCCAGGTGTATTTTTTCGGCTTTAAGTTTGGTTTGTAATGCGGCGTGTGTGTTATTTTTTATTGTGATTTGTGCATGTGTGGGTATAATGTTGTGTTTGGGGCATGTTTTGTTGTATGCGATGTTCAAGGAAGTTTTTGTTACCTGTACTTTGACATTTCTGTATTTATGGATGTAGTACGCTGTGTTGGCGGTGTTATAATTGTCTTGTTGGTACATCCTCTTCATTCACTTTTTACATATTATATATATACAGAAACTTTCACAAGTGAACACTTACTTTTGGTTTTTTGTCCCAAACGTTTCGACGTGGTGTCCGTCTTCCTCAGTGCAATTTGAAATACAGAATGTCTGTACAAAGTAACCGTTATGGGTTGTAGGTGTGTGTGGTATTTTACATACATTTCACATTATAATGTTATACATTGTAATGGTACTGCTAAATTTAGAAATGTGTTGGACAAATCCTTTTAAAAGGATTACTGGAAATAAAGTTACCCCACAACGTCCACAGCAACGTTACTTCAAAATCTAGTATTATTTACAAAACGTGCAAAATAACTAGTGAAAAAGAACAATAAGGCAATGTCAATAAAATAAAATTCTGTCCAATTGTGTCTATATATTTAGACCTGGATCACAATACATATAATATATCCTACTGTTTCTGTCCATTTGTTTTAATGGGATTGATGCAATTCATTAAAACCTAGCACATTTTTTGTTGTAATTATAAATTTAAGTTGTCTTGTTTGTTCCATCTTCTTTCACAGCACTACACTTTATATAATATAGAAACTTTCTCTTGTGAAACTTACTTGTCTTTTTCGTCGAACGCATTTCAGCATCGTGTTCGCCTTCGTCAGCTTAGAAACAGACTGCCAGTACTTAGTAACGGTTGTTGTTTGGAAGTATAGTGGGGGTGGTGTGTAGAGGAAGGGGATTGGCGCGGGGATCCAAATTATTGTTTGTTTTTTGTATAATGGTGTCGAAAAGTGTATGTGATTTATATTGTAATTGGTCGTTTAGTATGTTACATTACATTATATTACATAGCAATGAAAAATGGTTACAACCCCAATTTAATAAACAAACTACACAAACGCATCAAAAACAAAAATAACAAAACACAAAATACCAACAACACACAACACAATAAATACATCACACTCACATACCATAACTCCAACACACACAAACTTGCCAACACATTCAGAAAACACAAGTACAAAATAGCATTCAGAACTAACAATACCATCAAAAAACACATCAACGATACAAACACGGACATAGACAAATACAATAGAACAGGTGTTTACAAATTAAATTGTAATAACTGCAATAGTTTCTACATAGGCCAGACGGGAAGATCTTTTTCATCCCATTACTCTGAACACTTAAAGGCCCTATCCAACAACAATATACATTCTGCGTTTGCCACACACATACACACACATAACCATAGCTACACCAACATAGATGCTAATCTTGAAATATTACACCTCTTATCCAAAGGTCGAAAACTCAACACAGCTGAACAGTATGAAATATACAAATACCACACAACACAACCAAACAACATACTAAACGACCAATTACAATATAAATCACATACACTTTTCGACACCATTATACAAAAAACAAACAATAATTTGGATCCCCGCACCAAACCCCTTCCTCTACACACCACCCCCACTATACCTTCCAAACAACAACCGTTACTAAATACTGGCAGTCTGTTTCTAAGCTGATGAAGGCGAACACAATGCCGAAACACGTTCGACGAAAAAGACAAGTAAGTTTCACAAGAGGAACTTTCTATATTATATAAAGTATAAATTTAAAATTAATGAAAATGTACCAAAAAACAATTCCTCTTTATTAAAAATGAAATGTACTGTGAAACTAAATTTAAAAAAAGGGTTTATAATACTTTAATTATAATTATAGTAATATATCCTTATAACTTGTTTTTAAGTTTACAATTTTCTCTTATAACAGTATACAAACCTACAAACCAAGAATGTACTTATTCCAAATTGAATACATTGCTATGAATATGCCTAACCTAGATTTACAACCTCTATACTATACCTCAATTTCTTTATTATTTTGTAGCAAATTACAAAGAATTTCCAGATATAATTTTAGTAAGTAATATTACCATGTATAATATTATAACACAGAAGTATAGTATTATGTAATAATAATATAATACTACTCAATATTACTATGCAGCATAGTATACTGTATAGTATTATATATACCTGTAAGTCATATAGTATTATATATAGTATAATATATAGTATTATAGTCATATAGTAATTTTATATAAACCTTATATAAAATTTCTATAATTTTTATATGTTATAACTGACATTTGTTTAATTTTTAACATTTCAACAATGAAAACGTAAACTAAGAAAATACTCATAAAAATGAATAATCAATTATAATTTATTGCACAATAACAATCCAGCAAGTAATATTCTAGAATCAAGCTTTAAATTTCATTATGTTTTATATTTCATGTAGTTAATTTATCTCTCTCTCTCTCTCCTATGGTGCTACAGCCCAAATCGGGCCCTTGCCTCCACCAATCTCCGCCTCCAATCCACTCTATTCACTGCAACCCTCCTCCAGTTTCTTATCCCCATGTCTCTCGCGTCCTCTGAAACGCCATCTTCCCACCTCTTCCTCGGTCTGCCTCTAGGTCTCATTCCCTCCCATGTATCCAGCAAAGCCCTCTTAGGGTTCCTGCCATCCTCCATTCTCATAACATGTCCGGCCCAACGCAATCTTTGAATTCTTATAAATTTTGAGACTGGTATCTCTTTTTATATTTGATACAGTTCGTTGCTGTATCTCAGTCTCCATGAGCCATTTTCTTGTATTGGGCCTATAATGCGTCTCAGGATTTTCCTTTCAAAGGTGTCTACTATGTCGACTGTTTTCTGCGTGATTGTCCATGCCTCACACCCGTAGCATAACACCGGTCTGATGACAGTCCTATATATTTTCATTTTTGTTTCCCTGTGCACATCCCCAGACCTAAATGATGGCAGCAATGCGAAGTACACCTTGTTAGCCATGGTGGTCCGTCTTTGGATCTCCGGCTCCTCTGATCCAGTCTTTGCTAGATTCACTCCGAGATACGTGAAATTGTCCACCACTTCAATTGTGTCCTCCTCTATCTCGATGTTGTTATGAATCTGGTCCCTTCTTGTTTGGATAAGCATTTTTTTTTATCCATATTTATGGCTAGCCCAACTTCCTTGGCTTTGTTTTTAAGCTCTATAAATATTTCTTTAGCTGCCGTGATCCGTCTTGACATGCTGTTAATGTCATCTGCATATGCGGCTATCTGTACAGTTTTATTTGTTAACAGATTGGAGCTATTTATTGATATGCCTCTAATTACATATTCCAATGCAATATTAAATAGTGTTGGGGCTAACCTATATCCTTGCTTTAGTCCTTGTGTAATATTTATGGGTTCAGTTAGTTGGCTATCCATCTTTACTTGGGCTTCAGTCTGCTGCATAGTCACTTGCGTTAATCTTACCAGCTTGCCTGGTATTCCAAATTCATGCATTATGGTGTAGAGTTTGTCTCTATTAATAGAGTCATACGCTTGCCTGAAGTCCACAAAGATCTGGTACACATCAATATCACGTTCCCATCCGCATCTTAGTATCTGTTTTACCGAGAAGAGTTGGTCGATTGTAGACCTTCCAGGTTGGAATCCAGCTTGGTATTCCCATATTATATTTTCCGTGAGGGGTCTCAACCTTTGGTTCAAAATGTATGCAAAAACCTTGTAGGAGGTGCACAGCAACGAAATGCCTCTGTAATTTCTACATTGAAGTTTGTCGCCTTTTTTATAAATGGGGCATATAATGCACTTATTCCATTCCATGGGAATTTGTTCCGTTTGCCATATGTCCACGATTAAGGAGTGCAGTGCGACTGCCACATCAGTACCTCCAGCTTTAAGCAGTTCTGCAGGAATTAAGTCTGTACCTGGTACCTTGTTGTTCCTGAGGGCACTAATAGCTTCTTCTATTTCCTGAATTGATGGTGGGTCAGATTCCATCTCCCCAATGTTTGCGTTCCGCGGAGTGTGAGCAACAATTTCTCCTCCCTGTAGCATACCACCAAGGAGGCCATCGAAGTACTCTCGCCAGGTAGTTTTAATTTTCTCTGGATCACTGACAATTCTGTACTCTCTGTCTCTACATAGTGTTGTAGATGGTTTATAACCTTCCCTGAGATGCTTAAGATATTTATAAGCATTCCTTATTCTTCCATCTGCAAAGTCCTGCTCCATTTTGAGAAGCAGCCCGTTTTCAAAAGTTCGTTTCTTTTTTCTACATACTTTATTTGCCAGTCTTCTATTCTCTTCATATTCTTGCTTCCTTTCTCTAGTCCTACATTGAGAATACTTCCTGTGAGCCTCATTCCTCCGTGCAATACTCTCCCTGCATTCCTCATCAAACCAGTTCTCCTGCCTCCATCTCTCCTCTATTCCTAGCACATCTCTGGTGGTTTCCAGGAGTGCGCACTTAAGGCTCTGCCATTTCTCTTCCACTGTTCCTGTGACTGACCCGTTCAATTTATTCCTCACTTTCCCAGCATATTCCTGTACCTTTTCTGGGTCCTTTAAACTCGCTGTGTTAACCTTTTCCTGTCTTCTGAGTCTGTCCTTCCTATATACGGCCACCCTGCATCTAAACTTTACCTGCACCATATAGTGATCAGAACCAACTGACGCTCCTCTCCGGGTTTTGACATCAATGATACAATGATATTTGTAGCTGCTCTTTTATCTATGATCACATGATCTATCTGGTTGACTGTTTTCCCATCTGTGGCTACCCACGTTCCCTTATGGATATCACGGTGTGGGAATTGAGTTGAGCTGATAACCATATTCCTGCTTGTAGCGAAGTCAATAAGCAGTTCCCCGTTTCTGTTGGATTAATTGTATAAACTGTGCCTACCTATGATGCCAAAGTATGCATCTTCTTTCCCAATTTTCGCATTCATGTCCCCCATGATTAGTTTAATGTCATTCTTAGGGGCGGTGTCATACTAGCTAATTTATCTAATTTTTCATATTTCAGGACTTAAGAGCGGGCCGAACACCCCCAGCCGGCCGCTAGCGGCTAGTCCTGTTTTTAACATGGAGCGCAACTTAAAATCGAATTTTATAACACTTAAAATATGATTTAAAATTAAAATGTCACTACCGGAACATTAAATAGTCAAAGTTATAGTATTTCAGCCATTAAAGAACTGGTTAAGTAAAAAAAAGTATTTGTAAAACAAAAAATTAGAAGTATGATTGTCCATAAGTAAAGGCTAAAGTTGTATGGTTATTTTATTAACTCTTTAAAATTAAATGCGACTGTGTAAAATGTGAAAACTTATACCATATTAAAGGGCGTTTCTATAGCTTTGTTCCTGTAGTGATGGTTACCGTATTTTCTTACCTGCATAGTTAAAAATATTTTTTTTTAAGACCTTACATATATCTATAGACATTGGCATTTCAAGTAGTTCATCGATCCGCAGGAAGATAGCAGTAACATCGCATCGGTATTGAAGATTCACAACTAGCGACACAGGAGGACGAAGTGGTTGTTTTGGTCATTTCTGGTTATTGAGTGACTAAGTTTAGGACAGAGAAAAAATCTTACGCTTTTACGCAATTAATTAATGCTGTGATATTTTAGTATTATTATATTATGTTTGGTTATTTGTGTTAAAGTTGTGCTGTTAGTTCAGTTGTCATTGTTATAGTATTATTTATCTAAAAATGAACTTTTTCTTGTGAAACTTACTGTTTTTCGTTGAACGCGTTTTGGCGTACGTATTCACCTTCTTCAGCTTTGAGTCAGACTGCCATCATTTATTAACGGTTGTTGTGTGCAAGGTGTAGTGGGGGTGGTGTGTGGAGGAAGGGGATTGGCGCGGGGATTCAACTTAATGTTTGTTTTTTGTATAATTGTGTCAAAAAGTGTATGTGATTTATATTGTAATTGATCGTTAAGTATGTTGTTTGGTTGTGTTGTGTGGTGTTTATATATTTTGTATTGTTCAGTTGTGTTGAGTTTTCGATCTTTGGGTAAGTAATGTAAAATTTCAAGATTAGTGTTTATGTTGGTGTAACTGTGGTTTTCTGTGTGTATGTGTGTGGCAAATGCGGAGTGTATATTGTTGTTGGTTAAAGCTTTTAAGTGTTCAGAATAACGGGATGAAAAAGATCTTCCCGTCTGGCCTATGTAGAAACTATTGCAGTCATTACAATTTAATTTGTAAACACCTGTTTTGTTATATTTGTCTATGTCTGTGTTTGTATTATTGATGTGTTTTTTGATGGTATTGGTTGTTCTGTATGCTATTTTGTATTTGTGTTTTCTGAATGTGTTGGCGATTTTGTGTGTGTAGGAGTTGTGGTATGTGAGTGTGATGTATTTATTGTGTTGTGTGTTGATGGTATTTTGTGTTTTGTTGTTTTTGTTTTTGATGCGTTTGTGTAGTGTGTTTATTAAATTAGGGTTGTAACCGTTTTTGATTGCTATGTATTTTATTGTGTTGAGTTCGTCGGTGTAATCTTGTTTATTTAAGGGTATTCTAGTTAGTCTATGGAGCATATGGTTGAAGGCCGCATGTTTATGTTGTGTTGGGTGGTTTGATGTGTTGTGTATAATCATGTCAGTTGTGGTTGGTTTCCTGTATATTTTGTACGTGTGTGTATTGTTAGTTTTGTTAATTATTAGGTCTAGAAAATTTATACTATTGTTTTGTTCAATTTCCAGTGTAAATTTTAATTTGTGGTGTATAGTGTTTATGTATTTGTGGAAGTTTTCAACTTGTCTTGTGTTGCCTTTGAATAAAAGTAATATATCATCTACATACCTGTGCCAGTATATAATTTTGTTAGTGTATTTGTTGTTGTTTATTATGTGGTTCTGTTCTATGTTGTGTATATATATTTCTGCTAGTATTCCTGATATGGGGGATCCCATCGGGAGACCTTCTGTTTGTGTGTATATCTTGTTATTGTATGTAAAGTAATTTTGTTCAGTTATTATTTTGGTAAGTGTGATGATTTCTTGTATGTGTGTTTCAGGTGTGTTGTTTTGTCTGAGTAGTTGTTCTAGTGTTTGGATGGTTTCTTTGATGGGGACATTAGTGTATAGATTGGTTATATCAAAAGATGCCAGAGTTGAGTTATGTGTGATGTGGATGTGTTCCGTTTTCCTAGGTCGATGTTGTTTTTGATAGATGTGTTGTTACTGAGATTAATGTTTTCTCTGATTACTTTGTCTAGTTGTTTTGCGATTTTGTGGGAGGGGGCCTGTGTGTTGTTTATTAATGGTCTGATGGGAATGTTAGGTTTATGTATTTTTGGTAATGCATTTAGTTTAGGGGGGTTAGGTTTTATTTGTTTAAGGTATTTGGCGCTTTCTGGTTTGATTATATGTTTTGTGTTGTTTATAAATTTGTTAATCTGTTTATGAAATTTTAGTGTGGGGTCTTTATTTATTTCCATTATATTATTTTCGTTGAAGAAATTTTCGATTTTAGTGTTTAATTGGTTACTAAAAATTATGACGCTAATGTTACCTTTGTCAGCTTTTAGGATTGTTATGTTGTGTTCAAGTAACTTGTGTTTTACATTGTTAAGTGTTTTTATTTCATTGTTGTGTATTTTTGGTTTTGTATGTGTGTTTTGAAGTTTTCGTTTTATGTCGTGACGTATCGGGTCCTGGTCGTTAAAGTGCGTGTTTTGTACAGCTGTTTCTGCGTCTATGATTATGTCGCGTATGTGTCTATTGTGATTTTTGATGTTAGTTGTATTGTTGTTCAAATTATGTTTCAGTCCTTTGTTTAATAAAACCATTTCATCCTTTGTTTATACAAACATTAATTTCACAATGTTACGGCGTTGTAAGTAATTCATCTATTCTTTTTACAATATAAAACTCGATCCCCTCTAAAAAAACATTTTCAATAATATTTCCTGGAATGTGTGTGCGTCCGTGTGTTTTTGTGTCCAAAATTCACCCTCGTATACTATTTAGCACAAAATAAAATGTACAAAAATTATTTATTTACATGATGGGCGAATGGCGGGAGTGGTTTCGGCCGCGTATATTATAGGTATAATATAAAATTATAGGTAAACAAAATTATTTATTTTTGTAAGGGTGAATTCCCTTCGCTCTTACACTTTTTCTTATGAATTTATATGGAAGTAAAATAATTGGCCCGTACATGTATTATCATAAATTTATGGTAAAACCATTTGTTTCAGTATCACTTTGACAGTTCACTGGCTGTTTTTGAACAACTGTTTTGATTAATTTCTTTTGAAATAGACCTCCATACGCTCAATGTTAAAATTTGGATTTTTTAAACGTAATTTTCAAGCCCTTGAAAGTTTCAGAGGGGGCCGACCGTATGGTACGTATACAGTAACCATCACTACAGGAACAAAGCTATAGAAACGCCCTTTAATATGGTATAAGTTTTGACATTTTACACAGTCACATTTAATTTTAAAGAGTTAATAAAATAACCATACAACTTTAGCCTTTACTTATGGACAATCATACTTCTAATTTTTCGTTTTACAAATACTTTTTTTACTTAACCAGTTTTTTAATGGCTGAAATACTATAACTTTGACTATTTAATGTTCCGGTAGTGACATTTTAATTTTAAATCATATTTTAAGTGTTATAAAATTTGATTTTAAGTTGCACTCCATGTTAAAAACAGGACTAGCCGCTAGCGGCCGGCTGGGGGTGTTCGGCCCCCTCTTAATTTCTGGAATAAGGGGAATGAAGTAATTTACATAAATGCAACATTCTGACCTGTTACATATATTTTCTTTGAATTCGATCAGAATGGAATAAAATTAACTGAGTATCAGGTTTCTTACCAAGAGGGGTTTTAAAGTTATTTGGTTTCAGTTTCAGGCAGCAATTGTTGGATACAGAACGAGAAAGGTGGTTTTCCTCGGCGTGAAAAACAAATATTGTACATCTTGTGCGCGGGCCAAAGCAAAGGGTCAACCAGCTAAAAAACACATACCTGCTACAAGAACTGGGGTATGAGGCAGAGCTCCACGAGCATGGAAGCAGCCATTATCTGCGAGGGTTTCAAGCGAAGCGAGGAGATGTATAAGATAAGGTATGCCAAATTAATAGCCGACGGCGACAGTAGTGTTTATAAGAAGATCTTGGAGAGTCGGCCATACAAACACTTGACTGCCGAAAAAGTCGAATGTAAGAATCACCTTTTACAGAATATGTGTACAAGACTTAAGACTGTCGTATGCTCGAAAACACAGAAGTCATCAGTTTTTTTACGGAAGAAAATTGGGGATAACTTGTTACGTTGCAGGATGGCAGTAACTAAGGCTACAGAGCACAGAAAGACAGAAGACTGGCCGATCAGTGAAAAAATTAAAAACTTGCGGGAAGATATTCTAAACATTCCCAGTCACGTTTTTGGTGAACACAAGCAATGTGCAGAACGAGGATACTTCTGTCAGCTTGACACATCAACTGCTCCAGCAGCAAGTAACCTAGTCCCACAGCTTATCTCTGTTGGACTGTACCCCGCAATACATGATATCTTCAGAGATCTTAGTTGCCACAGCCGTAGCTTACTCATTGATGTAACCAGTAACTATGTAGAACATTACAATTCGATAGTTGCTAAGTTTATTGGGGGCAAAAGAATTAATTTTGCTACAAGTGGATCTTATCAGGGCCGTTGTACAGCTGCTGTGGTACAGCATAACTCGGGTCATGCCCATTATAAGTTCCACAAAGTTGTATACAAATCAAGCCCAGGTACCTTTGCCAAGAGTAACGAATTAAAAAGAAAAAAGAAAAACGACCAAAAAAGAAATAACAAGAGGTGCCGGAAATCATTATTTGTAAATAGTAGCAATGACGAGATTGACTACGGACCATCATCTCAATGGCCAGACATGGATGAGGAATCAATGAAAACAGAGAGTAAGGAGTTTCTTGAGAATTTACAAAAAACAGATGAAGAATGTAGAAGAATTGAAAGGGAGACGATACTTCAAGGTGATAGCAGCGAATGGCTGGAACTGCGGAGAAATATCCTAACTGCGTCACACTTTGGACAGGTGTGTAAAATGCGGCCAACCACATGGTGTGAATCATTAGTGAAACAAATTCTCTACACGGTTGTTGATTGTGAAGCAATGATGTATGGGAGAAGTAATGACGATACAGCTCGCAACGACCTAGAAAATGAAATTGGAAAAAAGTAGAGAAGTGCGGGCTTTTCATTGATAAGGAGCACTATTTCCTTGGAGGGAGTCCTGATGGCTTAGTGAATGAAAATGCAACTGTTGAGATAAAGTGTCCATCATCTGCACAAGACTTGACTCCAGATGAGGCAATAAAGAAGAGAAAATTCACCTTCTGAACAGTCAATAAAAATGGAGAAGTTGAAGAAATCAACAAGAACCACAACTTTTATTACCAAATTCAAGGACAATTGAGAGTGACGAACCGGGAATTTTGTTTTTTTATGCTATGGACACCGAAAGGAATAAAAATAGCTGAAGTTGTTCGTGATAATACAATTTGGGAGGAAAAAATGTTCCCGAAGTTGAAGAGATTTTATATGGACTGCCTTTTCCCCGAAATTATTGATCCCAGACACAACAGGCCTATAAGAAATCCAAACTATATAGAGGAAGCAAGAAAACAAGCCGAAGAGAAGAAAATCAAGGTAACTGAAAAAAATTGAGCAAGAACAGACAGAGCGAGTAAATTGAGTTGATCTAGTACTGTAGATAATTTTGATTCTTTGTTATTTATTTTATGTTTCGCTAAGTGTTACTATCTAAGTCAGCCAACACATTTGTGTATTAAATAATATTTTGCTAAATATGATTGATTGTATTTATATTTATCCACTATCACTATAGTCTAAAATATTTTTAGTTACAATTCTTTTGTTTAACTTGAAAGTAAAATAAAGTTATAAATATCTTCTTTATTAGTAAAGTAAAATTACTGGAATGTCAAGTTATAATAATTTATAGTAATAAAGAACTGCAAATTCCAAAATATTTTGTTGTAGTATTTTTTTGGAATGAGATGGGCAGAAGAATAGCACTCCAAGGGCTCGGCCAATTGCCGTGCCGGGGCAGATAGGTTGGCGACTTCGTGTTGACGTTGCAAAACTTGGCAACACCGGTACACGTCCGTTTGAAGCGGCAACGCAGGGGTTTTACCTATAACAGTGGTAAGGCAGATCACAAAATAAGCGAGCAATGAGTCACTCTACTAGCTAAACTACAGTAGCGCTCGAGACGCCATTGGAGATCCCTCGCACTAAAAGGCGATATTTCAATTACGGTCGGCCCCCTCTTAATTATGAAAAAATGAATACAGAGGATGTTCCAGTGTGTTTTTTTTTCTGGCTGAAAGACTATATTTCTTGGCTGGAATGAGATTCTATAAAAACCAAACCATCAGCTGTTTTGGTATTCTCTAAATTAAATTTCAGATGTGCTCAATACATTGTAATCGAGCTTTAAAAGTGAAAATCTGTGTTATGATACAAACAAGACTGATTACCAACTTCCTGTGAAGAAATCCAAAATAGTTAAACATGTAAATGTGATTGTAATTTTGTAAATAACCTTTTATTGTCAATTAGTACTTTGTCAGTGGTTGCTGGAAAATTTTAGACACTAACAAGTTTTTCTTTAAAAGTATTAGCTATTACTTGTATACAGCATTTGTCAGCAGATAATATAACTTTATTACAATAGCTTGATTGAATCTGTATAATTATATGCGTTTGATCCACATTCTCTTTTGATACATATTGTGATTAACAGTGGTCAGATTAAACCTGCAATTTTGAATTATTTATTACAGATTTCTGTTTAATTTTTGTGAAAACATCATGTTAATAGATCTTGTAGATATAGAATATCAATTAATAAAATAAATAATAAATAACAATAAATATAAATATAAATAAATAATAAAACTACCCAAGTCCAAGTTTTAATGATGCCTTCACTTGCTTTTCCTTCTTATGCTTTGATACAATAGTTATGTGTAGCTGCTGTTAACTTTTCTGTTATGACTAACTGTGGTCCTGTGGATGTCGCTTGTGATCGCCCAGAGTGCTGTCTTTCTACTGCGTCCTTTGGCAACACCTCACGCCGTGTGTCTATGTACATCGTCATGATCCTGCTGTCATCCATTCTCAAGCTATTAGCCCATTACTTCACACTGTATTCTTACATGAGACACGATGCTAAGATCATCATTAACTGCACACATCTATACATTCTGTTACACACAGAGACTCTGTGTTCCTATCCAGTAGGTCTGCCATCAACTATTACACACTTAAGCTTGGTTTCCATATGCCACACATGATCTGATTCGAACCTTATAGATTATATATGCTTAAATATACGACTTTTTAATTTATTTGTCAAGACTTTACTAAAGACAAAGTCTGTTTTTTTTATGGTTGCTATTTCTTTCCTTATATCTTCTTTTTGTTCACATCCTCAAAAAATAACCACCCACTGTTGGCAGAACCAAAATTGCTCTTTGCTGTCATGTTGGATTTTGTCTTTCTGTTTATGAATTTAACAAAAGTTCCATTACCAACATATCTATTATATAACTACATACAGCATGTAACTACTGTGTTTCCCACTCATATGCTAAGTACAAAAGGTACAGTTGTGAATCAACTTCTCTTCTTCTTCTTCTGGAGCTCTACAGGCCGGGATGACCCTTGGCTTCCACCACTACTCACCTCCAGTTCTCTCTCTCTGTTGCAATGTTCCTCCAGTTTTGTATGCGCATTCTTCTGAAGTCTTCCTCCACCTCATGTATCCATCGTCTTCTGGGTCTGCCCCATCAGTCTCTCCTGTGCCATTCTCCCCATATGTCCCAGCCAGCTTATCCGCCTTGCCTTTATGAAGTGCACTATATGTTCCCGGTGCAATATTTCAGCATTTCAAAGGCATCTTCACTCTCCTGCTTCCATTATTGGGCCATATATCTCACTTTAACAAAGCAGCAAAATATAATGTAAGTTGAAGGCAAAGTATCCGATAAGAAATAATTTTGTAAAAGTATAATAACATCAATAGATTGTAAAACAGTTCCAAAATAATTCAAAAGACAAGAAACACGAAAAGAAGTTAAG
Organism: Magicicada septendecula; assembly: GCA_034769895.1. NCBI lineage: Eukaryota > Metazoa > Arthropoda > Insecta > Hemiptera > Cicadidae > Magicicada > Magicicada septendecula. Next base: position 59,442,931 of record CM068371.1, on the reverse strand, counting down.
CAGACAAGGTATGCTCAATAAATAATGTTTAAATAGAACAAAATAAGAAATTATAAGATGTAACAGTTTAGGCCTATAAATGACATAGCTGTATGAATACAGAAAACCAATTGTAAACAACTGAAAACTATATTTAAATAACAAAACAAGGTAAATTATGTAATTACCATCAACTAACAAAAATAACATATCAGAATTATATTAAACCATAGAAATAAGTAAATTATGTATCAATAGAGTATTATAAATTTTGTACAAAAGTATTAATACATGGCTTAGACCAGTCTTGTGAGATATCAAACTAATCTTTGAAAGAAAATAGGAACATCTATGTTAATATTTCAACCATTGAAATTATCCCCAAGTAAATATAGTCATTATAAAATATTTATTCATTTTGAACAAAAAACCAGGATTGATAACAATAGTTTCAAATATACTTAGCCAATCAGAGTTAAGTCAGTTACCATGACTACAACGCATTGTTATAATTTTTGACCATTATGAAAGGGAGTTCCATTATTAACTACCCAAAGAAACAGACGCTATATTGATGATGACCATTTGAAGGAAGAATAACGAAGAAAATCCAACTAAAATGAAACCCAATTGATTAACTGATGTCCACCATAGGGACAATAACATAATGTAATAAGTGACAATAATGTAACACGTGAAGGGACAATAACCGAATATTAAAACTACATTTAAATAAAAACTGGATGAATTAATAAACAGATGCAAGAAGTAGACGGCATTCATCTCTTTGGAACTAATCGAAGGAAATTATTCATTGGTGAAGACACTTGACGATTCATAACACGAACAACGTGATGTTGTTAAGTATAAAATAAATTATAACTAATTACGAACCAAATTGATTAACCATTTTCTGAATAAATAACTCTCACTCTAAAATTTAAACACTAATTTCTTTCAAGGATTTATGATTCATATTTAATAACACTGTATGTATAAGAAATATAACCTATGTCAAACTGATAAAACCGACACACACCTTTAACACAATAAAGTCGAGTTCCCGCCAATCAGCGAGGCATTTCGAATTATTCTTTACAGTATCCAGGAGATAATCTAACTGCGAAAATTTTAATTGTTTTATAAAAAACAATTTGGCACCTTTTGGGAGTTAAAAAAATACAACATAGAACAGGTAAAGACTTCGATACTGGTTATTCGTATGTTCGCAATGGACGCAATCTGCGTGAGTTACGTTACAGAGCGACGATGGATTGGTAAGACACGAGAGTACACAAATTGCAAGCTACATTTTACAGAATTTACAGAATACGACGGAAGAGCAGTATTACAAAATAAATGTTATATGAGTATAAACACAGCACCAATTAAAATACATTAATTACAGCAACGTGTACCGTTGTATAATTTTGGCGTCCCAAAGAACGTGGGGCTCCACAAAATTAAATTATATTAAACAATTGTATTTGTATTGTTATAATATGCTTCAATAACAAGTGTTTTTATTGTGCTGTTACCATCTACTTTAATGGGATTGATTTCAGGATGTTATCACACGTTTTTCAGCCACTTAAATGATAGTAGTATTGATTAGTCTTAACTTGTTTTTTCTTTTGTATGAAGCTGACTCAACCAAACCCCTCCCCCAGGCCAAATTATAGAGACGCTACTAGTTTAGACAGGTTTAATTCCCAAATCAGATCATTAAGATCTTATTGATTTGGAAAGTAAGGTTCTGCTGAACAATATATAGGATCACTTCTAAAATCGTCTGGTTCTTTTTCAGTACGAGATAGCTTAGAATCAGAGTTATCATGAATTATAGTCTACTTAATTGGCATTGCATAGTGCCTGACTATTTCCATATTTTACATGTATTTAATCAGTCGTACAGATAAATAAGTGGACAAATACAGTTAACACTGAATAAAAGCTTAGACTGAACATGCTGCTCCTTGATACACAAAGTGTGACTGAAAAGTACCTGACCATGGGAATACTACAGGATCTGGTTAAGAAACTGCATTGTACCTTAGTAACCAATCAGCCAGGAACCTTTTGCCACTTGCTTGAAGATTCATCAACTTACTGGACTATTCACATAGCTATGAGATTCTGTTGTGTAAACACTTGATGTCTGTTAACTGCCATATTTATAATTTTCTTCTATGTTGGGATTACTGTGCTTTTATTTTGGGGGTCATATACAAAAATGCATGACTCATCACAAGTCATGACCTTTTTCAGGAAGTCTGGGTCCCTGTTGGTGGTATCAAGTAAGTTGTGTGTAACTTTAGCACAGGATTCCTTTTGCTCTTGCAACAGCAACCATGGCATGAATTTTGCTGGGACACATTTCAAGATGTTCCACCAAAAGCTTCAAAACACAAGTCTCAGAATTCCTAGATCTTCTTCCAACTCTCAACTGTCAGCCATTGATTTTTTCTTTATTGCAGCATAAATGCATTCAACATTTTCTGTCTTCCACCGCTTTTAACATCTGCATCTCCATCATTGTTAAAAGATACCCTGCCGTCTTTAAAGCAATGGAGTTATAATTTTATCTTTGTATTGCTTAACAAGTCCTCTGCAAAAGCCTTCTTAATCTTCCTGATAGTTTACGTTTTACATAAAATTTAATAGAAACTCACCGATATAGTCATTTACACGTTATGAATATGACAGTCACAGACAATACGTGTTTACACAACAAAGTCTCTCAGTATATTGTGTACTGATGGTGGCCGGCAACCTTGGTGGAAGTAATATTCGCAGAACCCTGTTTTTTTGTCAGTGTTACACGTATCTCACTTAGCGTGTAAGTGTTGATGTATTTTCAGAAACATTTACCATTAAGTGTATAAGCCCGTATTTCATTTAATTATTTATTTTTATCGTTACCAGTGTTTAGTTTGGGATTGTGTTGTGTGCTAAATAATCTAATTACATTTTTAATTTCATTGAATACTGTCTGTGGTTGTGTTTTCATATATCATGTTTTTTTAAACTAAATTTTATTTTGCTTAAAATATTGTTACTTTTACAGTATATTTTATTTAATTACGTGGTCAGGAAAAATGCCTTCTATTAAATCGAAGTTAGGTAAAAAGATTGTGCATAGCCAGGGTTGGGAAGTAATTTCTAATGTGTGTAAATTTATGTAACATGAGAAAAAAATAGAATTAGTATTCCACTAAAAAAAAAGGTTTTAAAATGAATAGCATTAGCTATGTTTAATGTATTAATGTTTAACAGGAGCTTCTGAAAGAAAGGTCTAGTTTTAGGCCATTTTTGTGTACGTGTAGAATGTACATGTTATTGTCGATGTTTTTGTATAGTTCAGGCTATTAGGTAAAACTTTTACGTTTTTACCCATAAAAAACTGTTCCAAGTCGGTAGTGAAATAGTTATATTTAGTTAAGTAACGGACACATCATGGACAACAAAATCCAAGAATATATTTAGTTAAGTAACGGACACGTCATGGACAACAAAATCCAAGAATAATACAAATTATAATTAAATTTAATTATTTCACTACCGACTCGGAACACAAAGTTTTCTATGGGTAAAAACGTAAACGTTTTACCTTATAAACGGATACGACAGAACAATAGTCAATAAACTCCTACACAAAACAAGCAACAGACAAAGACAGAAAACAACAAATTCATAACGCTAACATACATCAACAAACAAACTGAAAAAATAGCCCACAAATTCAAAAAAGCAGGATACAGAATCGCTTACAAAACTACTAACAAAACAGAACAAACACACAATGCACAAAACAAATTCGATATACCTGGTGTTTACAAACTAAATTGCTCAGATTGCAACAAATTCTACATAGGCCAGACAGGACGTAGCTTCAAACAAAGATACATTGAACACACAAAGGCACTCCACTCCACAACAGAATCCACCTTTGCAAACCACCTCATTGAAGCAAACCACACATACAAAAACATCGACGATAACATGGACATTCTACACGTACACACAAAAGACCGAAAACTAGACAATCTAGAACAATTGGAAATATACAAACACACAAAAACAAATAAAAACGACATCCTAAACGAACAGACAATTCAAATTACACACATTATTTGTGTGAATATCACACCCCACACACACAACATCGATCTTTTGAAACTCGATACCGTTGCCAACAACAAGGCAGACAGTGCTCCCAGCGGCAGCCACTGAAGAAGCTTTTTAAAAACAAAAACCGGTTCAGGTTATAAGGTAAGACTTTTACTTTTTTATCCATAAAAAACTTTGTGTTCCGAGTCAGTAGTGAATTAATTATATTTAGTTAAGTAACGGACACGTCATGTACAATGAAATCCACGAAGAAATTATAATGTCAATGATATATTATTTATATTTATTTTAATATATGTGCATTTACATGTTTATGTAGATTATAATATTTATATAATTTTGAAAACGTTAAATGAAAGTTTGGGATTCATTTTCATATTACCTAACATTTATTTTACAACACTCTTTGATTAGCGACTTGAAACGAAAATTGAGATAATATAGAACTTTAACAATGTTGTCCATATTATAACATTGCCAAATTCAGATCATTTTTGATGACTATAAGTATGTAAAAAATAATATATTTTAATAAATAAATAATGAAGAGAATAAAAATATAAAATGTAATTATGAAAGAAGGAGGAAGAATTATAAACTAAAAGTGATTATTAAAGAAACTCACAGACTTGACTGACAGACAAACGACTTTGACCCAACGCCAGAGATTGGCCAGATAAAGAACCAAAATAAAAGTAAACAAGATGAGAAGAGAAGGAGAAGAAAAATGAGAACAAAGAGGGAACAACCCAACGATGAAGAAAATAACATGAAATAAGTCGAGAAAACACAGACAAGGAATAAAGAATAGAGAAGGGAGAAATAATGTGATCAAATATAATAAAGGAAACACATCCGGTAAAGAACCAATATAAATAATAAATGTTAGTACTGATTGAGTGACAATTGTAATTAGTCATTAATAAAACACGATAGCTAAAAATACACTAGCCAAAGAATTAGAAGTACATGTAAGTTATTAATAGAGAAAGACATGATATTAATAAGTATATATAATATGTGTAGAGAAAGAGGAAGATTTTGAAATAGTGAGAAGTAAACGGAATTTAACATAGTGAAAGTGAAATTACCCTAAAGTGAAATGATAGAAAAAGAAACATTAAGTAAATTAGAATAAACACAAGATAATTTAAAAGTGCAGGTGATGAGTAAATAAAAATATTGTCAATGATAGAAATAGTAAAAATAGAGAAAGCTAAGATAAACACTTAGTAAAAATAACAAACACTAAAGATTTAATAGTGAACAATAACGTTTAAGAAAGTTGTTAAGAATAATATTTAAAATAAACCATTAATTAAGTAATAATGAACACTGAAGAGTGATATTAACTGTAGTGATTAGAAAAGAATATTATTGTAGAGTTTAAAAGTATATAGTAGAATTTAAAGGTGAGAACCACATGACAATGTTATAAGATAGTGTTAACATGGAAAGAAGGCCAAGAGTTTTTATAAAATAAGAAGTTTAAAACAGTCAATAAACACCCATGTTAGAAGGGATGATTATTGAATCAAGTTCGAAAGAGGTGAGGTTGTTTACCACCCAAAAAATAAATCAAAGGTAATGAATTGTACACCAGTATTAGATATTAAGTGATAAATAATTGTTTAAACAAAATTATGAATAGGATATGGATGGGATAATTATACCCACCATAGACCTAAATGTTGTATTTTATATGATGAAAAAATAGTAATTAATAGCCATATTGTTGACGTTGGCGGAGTAAATAAGTAAGAAAAGAAAACAATGTTTGATTTAGAAAACGAGAAAACCAGTTAGTTAATAGTTAGCAATACATGATGTATAAAATAGCAGCAACATACAAATCACACAAAAACAGAACCAACACACATCAATAGATAATAAACATAGTTATAAGTACAAAATATAGCTCTAGGCCAAAATGAGATATACGGTAATGTCACTATTGTTTGACGACTCGGAACACTAAGTTTTTTATAAGTAAAATCGTAAAGATTTACCTTACAGCCTAAACCGGCTTTCACCTTTAGAAGGCTTCATCAGAGGCTGCCGTAGGTAGCGCTGTCCGTCTTGTTGTTGGCGACGGGATAGTTTTTCGAAAGATCGATGCTGTGTGTGTGTGGTGAGATGTGTCCGAATAATGCGTGCGATTTGAATTGTGTCTGTTCATTTAGGATGTCGTTTTTATTTGTTTTTGAGATATAATGTACATGAAATAATCAAAAATCAGTAATGGCTACTTAGACTTGAGACAGGCCTAACTGTCAAACACCAACAAATACAAATTGTATGAAAATAACCAAGTAATTAACAAATCCAAGGTGACAAATTAACCAAGGATAAATTGTAAATCTTATTAAAAGCTAAATATTAAAATAAGGAGTTAAATTAACAGAAAAATGTAATTAGTAAATATTAAAATAATTGTAAATTTATAAAACATGAAATAACCCAATCTTGTGGGATACCAAAATAATCTTTGTAAGAAAATACAAATGACAGTGCTAATAATTAATACTTAGGAAGGAAGATAATGGAATGAAGAAAGTCAAAAGATATATGAGGATTTTGAAAAGAATTCAAATTTTGATAACATTGATTTATATCAAGCTAGGCTAATCAGAATTCTTTGGTAACCATAGAAACCGCCATTGAAGACGGAATTACCGTTGAATATCATTGCTCGTAAAGCGTCATTCGACCAAGACAGAAGCCAAATTTTGAACAACCAATTTTTTATTTAAAATGTTATAAAAGTTAAACAAATTGTCAAAATTGAACGAGAAGGAGGCTGACTACGACTGAACACAATTAACTGATGGCGAAGACCTTTTAATGCAAAACAAAGTGAATAAATTCATCCAAATAAATTGAAAAAGATGCCAGAAGCCCGAATAATTGAAAATTGAATTCTATTGCAGCTACAGTCCTCTGTTCCAGACCAACAGATTAACCACAGGCTACGAAGTTGTTAAGTATCCTCTAAATTATCCAAACTTCCGAAATAACGCACTTTAAATATTTCTCACTATATTATGAAATATCACTAAACTGATTTTATTCTCTTTCAAAGATTAAATAAAAATACTAAGACACTGAAAATTTGTCAAATTATAAAGTTAACCTAGTGTTAGTTTACGAACCTTTAAAACACTTTTACTACACTCCAACAAACCAATTATAGCTACACATCATAATATTTAAGTAGAAACATTGTAAGGTTGTGTATTTTTATTATTGTAATTGCATCTAATCCTTTTATCGTGATCAAAAGAATCCAAACGATTGAACGAAAATATTTGTTTACTACTCCAGTAGAACGCCATTACATTGTATTAGTTACGTTCAAAATCGATTTGTTAAACCCAGAGGGAGATTGTCTCATAGATAAATAACCAGTGCAAAATAATATATCAAACCAAATCTAACTTGTGTCAAAGAAAAAGTAATAACCCTTCATTAATAAATCAATACTGTGTATAAAAAATGTGTTTTATTTTCATTAGGAAAGTTTATTATTAATATTGTACAGTATAGCGGACATCTATGAATTGGTGACTACAGCAAACTGCTGGCTTGATTGAAAAAATCGACAAGCGGCAGGACAAATTGAATTCTCCACACCGCCTGAGCGGAACCGCTGATAATAATAAATTTTTTAATTGTTTTACATAAACAATTTGGCGCCACCCGGGATTTATAAACTCCTAGTGAACCTCAGGTAAGGCTACGATACCTGGTTATTCATACGTTCACGACGGAGTCAAGCATCGTAAGTTACGTTACCGAGCGAGGACGAATTGGTAAGACACGTTACACAAGGTACACTCTGACACTTCTAAATTGTACAGAATTCGTTAAGAATGGCGGCACGCAAGAGATACGTCATAAATTAACGCATCCAACGTGTGGCAAAATAACACGGCAGTCACAAAGTATTGTTATAAATTGGCGACCAACTGGTGGGACTAGAAGAAAGGAAGATACGAAATTCTAGCGGCAATTACGAAAGGAGATCAAGATGCATACAAAAGGATTATCGAAAAAGTTGGCGAAGGAGAAAGAAATGGAAGAAAATAGAGGGAAAGAAGAGGAAGGAACATCGATTGAAGAAGTGAAGACAGCAATAACCACAACAGAACCAACCCAAGACAAAGAAATGGTACTACAGGCGGGTGACAAGGGAGAAGTTAGGGGAGACCCGAACATACTAAAATTAATGGAAATGATGAATAGTATGATGAAAGAAACCAATGAAAATTTTACGAAACATGAAGAGAAATTTGACAGCATGAAGGAAGAAACGAACGACAATTTTCAGAAGCAGAAAGAAGAATTGAGACAAACCATTAACAAAAATAATGAAACCCTCCAACAACAGCTGAAGGAAATCAATGAAAAAACTAAGGAAGGGATGAAGCAGCAGGTGATACAACAATTAAGGGAGTACCGAGAAGAAACCATACAACAAATCACTGAAACGAATGAGAAATTAGAGGAGACTTTGGAGAAGACCAACGAAACTCTTTCAGAAGTCCGTGAGGAAGTACTCAATAAAATAAACAACCTCGAAGGAGAAAATAAAAGAAGAATTGAGGAATGTCATGAAGAAACAGCCAAAAGATGTGAACAGGTGAACCAGGACATGCATCAAGTCCGGGAAGAAAACCAGAAGGAGATAGCAGCTGTACGAACAGACCTGGGAGAAAGAATGGAAGGAGTGTACAGCAATTTAAATAAAATCGACAGCAAGGTGGACAAAAACAAACAAAGAATTGACGAAATGCACAGACGAGAAGAATCATTACGGGAAGAAGTAGACGCCTGGCGTGTCCGGCCATGTAACACCAACCATATCATTAACATTTACAATAGGGATACGATTAACTTCCGCAATTATAAAAGGAACCCGATTGAATTCCTGAAAAGGGTGGAAGAACTGATAGTGAAAAATCGCGAGACCCGATGGACAACGGTGAGGGGAATGCTGGACGAAATGTTCAAAGAAACATATGACAACTGGTGGACCGCCACAAGACCAGACATCCAGAGCATCCAAGAATTCAAGACCCAATTCAAGGCGAAATACTGGTCTGAATCGACCCAGAACATGGTCCGTAAAACTTAAGTAACGGGAGATATGAGAGTCAGAACGGACAGTCTCTCACATCCTACTTCCTGGGAAAGACATGCATGGCAAGAAATTTGGAACCCCATATTCCAGAAGAGTGTCTTGTGATACAACTGTCTTACCATTACGACGACGCCATACAGAAAGCCCGGATGTACAGTCAGGTCAAGACCATCAAGACATGGCTAGTTTATTAGAGAGCCATGAGCACGAATGGCAATACCGAAAGAATAGATTCTCAAGCTTCAGAAATAGTAAAGTAAACAAGAGACCATCATCACCAAACCAACAGGGTGATAACAAGCCACCACAAAACAACCCTAATAATTATCAAGGGAACCAACGGCGTAATAACGCACCCCAAAACTGTAACCGAAATGGGAACAACAATAACAATTTTAGAAACAACTGCAGGGGTAACTACCCACAGAATGGTCCCAACAATTATTATCGCCCTGGAAAAAGTAATAATAACAACAACCAAGGGTACCGACCGCAAGTAAATTACGTGAGAGGACAAACACAGCAGAGTCCAGGAAGAAACCTTTCCCAAGCCAATTACCGACGAACGTACTTTAACCAGGTACCAGACACAAGAAGCCACACATTCGAGGAAGATACCGGGAACAATGGAAGTAACCTGAACAACCGACAGGAGCCAGTAACGAACACACAAATGAACACTAATGAAGTCAGGGACAATGAGGTCAACCCTCATTTAAACGCTTAAGGTCAGCGAAAACTGTGAACAGCCCATCACTGGACCAATCTCTTGGGGAATGTAAGACGACAGACAATAGAATCACTATAATACATACAAGTTACTTAAAAAATATAAGAAACGAGTTGATTGAAGAAAGTAATCAACCGATGCCTAGCCGAAACAGTGAGATAGTGTACATAAATGCCCAAATAAATGGAATCATGTCTACATTAATGATCGATACAGGATCTAATATATCTTTGATCGACCAGGTAGAGTTAAGCAGACTACAACAGGAAAGTAGTATACCTATACCAACTCTACCAATAAACAATGTGACCATCATCGGTGCCACAGGCAGACAAAACAAAACTGTCAGGAAACAAGTGTCCTTGGAACTTAACAGTAAAGGATTAACATTTACTATGTCTTTTCTTGTTGCTAGCGGCCTGCCATTCTCTATACTTGTTGGATGTGATATACTCAGACAATACTCTGCCATAATTGATCTGCGGCAAGGAGAAGTATCACTAAACACTGAACATGGAATATGGACAACCGATATAGTGAAGGGTAGTAACTTACCTTCAATAACCAACTGCTGCACAATGTTACAAAACAATTATTGCCAACAATCACATGGAAGGATAGTTAATGAATGGAAGGATGAAGAACTATGGTCGAACAAGCTGGATGAGATCAGACAATTCCAACGAGAAGGACAAGAGTAACGGATTAGTGTACACCAGGCAAAGGATCTCATAAACATTTACAATAAGTATCGACATATTTTTTCTGACGCCCCGGGCAAGGTAAAAGACTACCAATGTAAAATAATATTCAAGGAGCCTGTTGATTTCAAGAAAAAATCTTACCCTATTGCCTACTCGCAAAGGAATGCAGTGAGGGCAGAGATCAACCAAATGATGGAAGACGATATAATAGAACTGAGTCAATCACCATATACCAGTCCAATAGTGGCGATACCGAAAAAGGACGGAAAAGGAAGAATATGCCTCGATGCAATAGAGATCAATAAAATGATCGTAAATGATAGAACATCCCCAGGCAAAATTGAAGAGATTCTAAAGAAGTTCCATGGTACAAAATACATCAGCGCATGGAATACAGTATGTGGATACTGGCAGGTGGAGCTACATCCGAACAGTAGAAAATACTTAGCTTTTCTGTTCGATGGGAGGAACTATCAGTTCAAAAGACTGCCATTTGGACTGATAAATTCGGTTGCAGTATTCGTTAAGTGTATGGATCAGATACTGGGACAAGAGGTGCTGAATTTTACCACCGTATACGTAGATGACTTGCTAATAACCTCATCAAATTGCCAAGAACACTGTGATAGAGTGGAGACGGTATTAAAAAAGTTATCAGATAACCACATCACCCTTAAGCTGGATAAGTCGAAGTTTATAGCCCGCAAGGTACAATTTTTAGGGTTTAATCTACCAGAAGAAGGCATCTCCCCTTCATCAGAAAAGGTTGAAGCGATACAACGATTCCCCACACCAAAAAACAGCTACAATCTTTCCTTGGAATCTGCAATTATTATCGGAAATTCCAGGACAAATATTCCAAGTTAACAGCACAATTTAAAAAACAACTATCCACTAAAGATAAATGGACATGGGGAGACGAACAAGATGAAGTATTTAAACAAATAAAAGAGAAGTTTTTAAACACCGTTATTTTACACCATCCAGACTTCAAAAAGCCATTCTTCATGAACTGTGATGCGAGCGACGTGAGTGTAGGTGCGGTATTATATCAAGACGATGATAAGGGGCAACATATGGTCATAAGCTTTGCAAGTAGAACCTTAAATGGATGTGAAAGGAATTACCACGTCACGGAGAAAGACCTACTTAGTGTTGTGTTCGCCTGCAACAAATTCAGGACTTACATTTTAGGATACAACATAACCGTGAGAAGTGACCATAGATCCATATCTTTCCTTAAGCAGTGCAAGCTCAGTCATGGAAGACTGACCCGATGGATTTTATTACTACAAGAATACCATATTAACCAGGAATACATACCAGGGAAGAAAAACACAGCTGCTGATATATTATCCCGTATCAACATCCAGCAACAAACTTTCGAGGGAGAGAAAGAACAGCTAGTTAAAGTGTATAATATAATCAAGGATAGAACAGATCTGGATAAAATAACACTGGAAGTAAGCAAACATCAAGATGTGGACCCAAAAATAATGAGTATCCGGGAAAGAATATTGCAACAAGAAGAACCCATTGTACAGTATTATAAGGTACAAAATAACCTGTTATTCATTAAAAACAACCCTAACATTGGAGAGTGGAAACTAGTAATCCCGTCTATTGTAGAAGAACAGCTGATCTTGGACTACCACATTCGGTACGGCCATATGGGTGCCATGAAAGTAATAAAAGCACTAAAGGAACAAGTGTATATAAAGAATATTTATCGAAAGGTGAGCACAACTATACAAAAATGCAGTATTTGCCAAATTGTAAAGTGCAACAATTCCAAAAAAGAGGGTATGATGATACCCATAATATCGAGTCAAAAATTAGAAAGAGTACTCCTTGATATTTGTGGTCCATTTCCTCGCAGTGGAGGAAGACACCGATTTCGATTCATCATAATCATGTTCGATCACTTCACCAATTATACTAAATTGTACTCCATTAACCGTGCTACTACCAAGAAAATCATTGAAATCATATTAACCAAATTTATACCAGAAGTAGGGAAACCTATGGCAATCATAACCGATCACGGGACTCAGTTTAAAGGAACTCTATGGAAAAGCAAACTCGGGGAACATGGCGTTAAAACCTACAAAACATCCATTTATCACCCCAGCAGTAACCCAGCTGAGAGAGGACTTAGAGAAGTGGGTCGAATCCTAAGGACCTACTGCCATGATAAACAAAAGGAATGGCACAATTACCTAAAATCCACTGAAGAATTTATAAACCTGGCTTACCACAACTTCACTGAAGCCACCCCATACACAATGATGTTCGAGCGGCCACCGCCTAGAGAGATAACTGAGATGATTCAATTTCCCACCAACAATGAATACCAATTTGAAAAAAGAAAAGTTTACAACAGAATCGCAGAGAAGGTAGAGCAACAAAAGAATAAATATTGTAAGAACCATCAAAATACTATCAAGAGGAGAAAGTGTGCTGATAAAAAACAGAGAATTACCCAGCTCAATAGAAGGCATTACAAAAAAGTTACTATTATTATACATGGGACCGTACACTATCACAAAAGACAAGGGCAATAACACTTATGAAATCACTAACCCCATCACTAAGAAAATAAAGGGGGTATACAATCAGGCATCAATTAAGAAATATTATGACAGCCAAACATGACTGAGAAAAAACTTAAGGTATTAAAACAACCGAATTACGAGGCACGTCCAGAAAGTAAGAATACAACACTTGTTAAAAATCGAAAAATGAATATATTTTAATGAAATTTACAAGGTATGTGCCAAAATATGTTATCATTTCTCCACATAATCACCGTTGAGGTCAATGCACTTTTGAAGCCTGGGCACCAGCTTTTGTATACCCTCGTCGTATACCTTCCGCTCCACCTCCTTAAGCCACTTTTTCACAGTCTCCATGACCTCCTCATCGTCCGAAAATCGCTGTCCACCCAAGAACTCCTTCAATTTGGTGAAAAGATGGTAATCCGAGGGTGCTAGGTCCGGGGAGTAGGGTGGGTGAGTCACAATGTCCCATCCAAACGACACGAGCAGGTCCTGAGTGAGCCGGGCGGTATGGAGTCTGGCGTTTTCATGAAGGAGTGACACACCACGAGTCAGCATTCCCCTCCTTTTGTCTTTGATTTTTTGTTTCAACTTCTTTAGGGTCTCACAATATGCAGCAGCATTGATGGTGGTCCCTTTGGGCATGAAATCGACCAAAAAGATCCCGTTCCGGTCCCAAAACACGGATGCCATGATTTTCCTCTGTGAAGACTGAACTTTGAATTTTTTGGATGTTGGCGAATGGGTATGGCGCCACTGCAGAGACTGTGTTTTTGACTCAGGAGTATAGTGACACACCCACGTTTCGTCCCCAGTCACAATTGAGTCGAGAAAGGATTCACCCTCAGTACGTGGAGCTAACGGGGGACGAGCTGGTTGACGTGTTAAGCTGCTGCGACGACATTTCTTAACGGACTGAGGCGCTCGATGTCTCATTTTGACCGTTAAGAACCCGTCTATACGTCACGGGTGCCAACTTTGAAAAAAAAATTTCCCTATGTCCTACACAGCCCTTGTATTCTTACTTTCTGGACGTGCCTCGTACTTTGAAATAAAAAGAGATAATAAGACAAACGAATAAGTTTGCAATTAAATAATAAAGAAAAGTATAAGATGAATTTCAAAATTCAAAAAGTTATGTAAGGCCAACTTACACAAATATTTCGATAATATATTAGACCAATTATAAAATGGAGGAATGAAGTTACAAAGAATTCCTACAAAGTAAGATCAAATTACAATCAAATGAAACTGACATGTGAAGTATAATATAAAAAATAATAATAAAGGAATAATTTACAAAGAATCCCTATAAAGTAAGAACCGCAAACTTACTATAATGCTTAAACAAAAAATTATGAAATGGAGGAATAAAGTTACAAAAAATTCCTACAAAATAAGATCAACTTACAATAATCTTTAGCCAACATACTAGGCAACAAAGCAAAACATACAATAAAGGAATAAGCTACAAAAATTCCTAACTAGTAAGAATATATATATATATATATATTATATATCACTTACTATGATATATAAAAAATTATGAAAAAAAATATATATATTATAACGTCACCAAATCTCATTGATTTGGAGTTATATGTTAAGGGTTACTATATTAATGTTTAAACAAATTTAAAACGTTGAAACTCAATTTTTATAATGTAGCGTGCATCTCAACGCATTGTACAGGCGCACACGCCAATGCCAGCTGCCGTTACGTAACCGCTCACACTATAAACCAATAGGGCCATGCCCAAACTTTCAATTATTAATATTTCGGAAACCGGTAAATTTAGGAAAAATCTAGAATAGCCAAAATGTTTGCGGAAATATTAATAATAGGGTGTGCGAATTTTATTTAATATAATTAAACATTAAGGGAGATAATTGATTTTATGTTAATAACTTCCTTAGTAATTGAGCTACACAGAAGAGCTTTTAATATGTAATAGTCATAATAATTAACAACAAATTGTATATTTTAGAATTAGCATAACCTGGCTTGCAGCCAAGATAATCGCAATATAAATTGCGACCGGACGTCCGCACCGACAATGTAAATCTGGTGTGTTAAGAATATTAAAAATAATATAAATGCTCAGACTGTGGGAATCAGTTTGGTTCTCACGGAATGGGGTGACCACAAAATTTGAGTAGAAGGGAGAGTGTGTCAGCCAATCAAATCATTCAAAGAAATTGGAACGAACGCGGAGTTTTTCGGCTGATAGAACACTCGACTGCCAGTACTCAAGAGGAGCACACGTACATCTTCAATCGTCTCAGTAACACACATTTTGTGAAGATACATCTGTGAAGACTTGAGGTGTCAACACGCACTATTACGGACCGTCTTATTTAACAGATCAACTGTAACGACTCGTAATAATAGCGACTATTCAAGATACTCTTTCTGATCATCAAATAAGTGTATCGCGCATTACATTAACTGTTGGCGTACACACGCAAGAGATCAACTACACTTCAAGAGTACGACAGAAGAGGCCGTCTACAGCCAGTAGTACGAGCAGAACAACTGACAAGCAGAGCGACAACCCGTGACGAGACACACGCCGAAGTGGAACGTGAATCGAACGAGGGGCCTGACGCAGTTGTAGCAGCTAAAACTACAGACGTAAAACCATCATCAGTTGCAGAAGGAGCAGAGTGTTGCTGATTCCCGAACTCATCACCAAAATCCAGGACGCTCGGTAGATCGTCGTCTCTAGCAGATTGGACTAGGACAGCGAGGGATTCCAGGAGCATCTCTACATCCTCTTCAGAACCAGGGAAGTCAAAAACAAATTATTCACTTCCCCAAAGAACAATTCTTCCTTTTTTTTTTAAATCATTGTAAAACAAATAATTCAGATGCCATTATATCAAAGACTCTAAATTAATAAGTAATATTCAATTGTGATAATCTGTATAGCATGTATGAGTAACTAATAAGCCCTAGCTAAGAATTAGATAATAGATTAAAAGAAAAGCGCTGTACAAATCTTAGTAGAGAATTAATTGATTGCTTATACTGCAGTATACAAGAGTCAAATCACTTGAAATAAAGCCAAGTTGAACTAGATTCACTGCTAGTTTATTTCAGAATATTAACAAGAATTTTAGAGTAATTTAAAATCATTTTAAAGTCATTGCTAATTAAACTAAATTAAATTAAATTCATTAATTAAATTATTTGAAATTAACTTCTTTAAAATCAAGAGAAATAGGCCTACAAGTAATATAATTCGAAATAATAAGCTCTTTTGCTGAAGAATACTAACCATTCAGAAAATATCATACTAAATTTTATTTACTGTTTTAGTTAGTAAGAATTATTGTAACTGTTAAGTTTTTTCATTCTTATGTGTGTTTAGTATAATAAACCCCGATTTTACTTCCATATTCCTTAAGGAATGGAAGTATGGTGATGGCAAAAAAAATCGTGTTCGAGATTATTGCAGATTCTGATTCTACTACACTCAAAACATGAAAAAAAGTCGTTTTCCGAAAAGTGTGTGTGTGTGTCTGTCTGTCTGTAGATTTTTTTTCTATGGCAAACGATAACTGCCGCAAATTCAAACAAAATCAAATAATTTTTTGCATACAGTCCTGATTTGTAGAGTACTCAAGACCTATTGTTTTTTGTGAAGATCGGTTGAGGGAAAGGGGTAGTTTACCTGCAACGGTTTTTTTTATCAATGGAAATTTTTTTTTTTGGCAAACGATAACAGCCGCAAATTCAAACAGAATCAAATAATGTTTCGCATACAGCCCTGAATTGTAGAGTTCTCAAGACCTATTGTTTTCGGTGAAGATCGGTTAAGGGAAAGGGGTAGTTTACCTGTAACGTTTTATGTTTTAACAAGGGTATTTCCTATGGCAAACGATAACAGCCGCAAATTCAAACAGAATCAAACGATTATTTGCATACAGCCCTAAATTGTAGAGTTCTCAAGACGTATTGTTTATGGTGAAGATCGGTTGAGGGAAAGGGGTAGTTTACCTGCAACGTTTTTTTAACAAGGGTATTTTCTATGGCAAACGATAACAGCCGTAAATTCAAACAGAATCAAATAATGTTTTGCATACAGCCCTGATTTGTAGAGTGCTCAAGACCTATTGTTTTTGGTGAAGATCGGAAAGTGGAAGGGGTAGTTTACCAGCAACGTTTTTTTATCAAGCGCATTTTCTATGGCAAACGATAACAGCCGCAAATTGAAACAGAATCAAATAATTTTTTGCATACGTCCCTGAATTGTAGAGGTCTCAATGACTTTCGATTTTGGTGAAGATCGGTTAAGGGGAAGGGGTAGTTTACCTGCAACCTTTTACGTTTTAACAAGAGTAAAGTACTTGAAAATTTATTTAAACTTTTTGAAACAATGGTAATTGTTAAAAATAAAATAATTTTGTTGCCAGGCAATAAAATTATAATTTTTTCATTTTAATGTAATATAATATTTTTCATTTAATACAGCAATAAAAAGGCAGGTAAGACACAGCCTGGCTGTTTGGCTGAAAATGATTTTAAATATAAATCTTAGAATATGGAAGTCATGTATGGTTCTCCATACCGATATTTTATTACCCCACACTGTATTTTTATTGCTGTACTACGCGGAGCCTACCAACCTCACAAAACTCTTCACTATAATTATAAAAAGATTAGTGTTTCGTTGTTGTACACTCGAGTTAATCTACTTGTGAATTCAAATCCAAAATCCACACGCCCATAGTTGGAAGAATCCGCAAGAACGGACAGCAGGTAGGTGCTCATTATACACAGAAAACATTACATTGCAAAAACAACATGAACACACGTTTAATAATAAAGTTACAATATATATATATATATATATATATATATATATATAAATCAAAATGTTCAACTTCCACAACTATTTAGAACAATATGGAAAGTAAAATAAACAAACCAATGATCAAAAAAACGAAATAAATAAAATAAACATTCTAAGAGTTATAATATGAAATGAGATGAAACAAAGAGTAATTAAAAATGAATAAAAATGTTAATTGTATCAATATAAAGCAACGCTTAAAGTATTATCAAATGGTATCCATAAAGAAAGATGAAAAAATATATGACTCGAACTGAGCAATAATGAAATACAAAAGTAAAAGATTCCCAACAAATATTATGATTAATATTATTATTATGAGTCACGAGATGACTATATTGAAGATTCATTAATTGAGATTGACTGTTGAATAAGTCCAGCAATCATTTAACTGAGCAGGGATGATGTTCCCCTGATATCAGAAAAAGAGTAGTTTTGAACGACGGAGTTAGGTAAGCCAATAGAGCCCATCCGAATCGATTTCAGCTACAAAGTAGGGATAGTTAGGGAAAATAAGATTTATAGGGAATAATTTATAATAAAAAATCAATAAGCCAGTTCGTAATAAGAGAAAATGATGAAGAAAAGAATCAGAAGAAAGGAAGTAGAAGATACAGAATTAAAAATAAAAATGAACAAGAAGCAGGAGAATTTAAGAAGAAAATGATACAATACAATTGATAATTTCATCAAACTTAGAATCACGTTTTATAAAATGATCAATTTTGGTGGAAGGGCATTATATAACATCGCCAAATTCAGACCATTTTTGATGACTATAAGTATGTAAAAAATGCTAAAAAATAATATATTTTAATAAATAAATAATGAAGAGAATAAAAATATAAAATGTAATTATGAAAGAAGGAGGAAGAATTATAAACTAAAAGTGATTTTAAAGAAACTCACAGACTTGACTGACAGACAAACGACTTTGACCCAACCCCAGAGACTGGCCAGATAACGAACCAAAATAAAAGTAAACAAGATGAGAAGAGAAGGAGAAGAAAAATGAGAACAAAGAGGGAACAAACCAACGATGAAGAAAATAAAATGAAACAAGTTGAGAAAACACAGACAAGGAATAAAGAATAGAGAAGGGAGAAATAATGTGATCAAATATAATAAAGGAAACAAAACCGGTAAAGAACCAATATAAATAATAAATGTTAGTATTGATTGAGTGACAATTGTAATTAGTCATTAATAAAACACGATAGCTAAAAATACACTAGCCAAAGAATTAGAAGTACATGTAAGTTATTAATAGAGAAAGACATGATATTAATAAGTATATATAATATGTGTAGAGAAAGAGGAAGATTTTGAAATAGTGAGAAGTAAACGGAATTTAACATAGTGAAAGTGAAATTACCCTAAAGTGAAATGATAGAAAAAGAAACATTAAGTAAATTAGAATAAACACAAGATAATTTAAAAGTGCAGGTGATGAGTAAATAAAAATATTGTCAATGATAGAAATAGTAAAAATAGAGAAAGCTAAGATAAACACTTAGTAAAAATAACAAACACTAAAGATTTAATAGTGAACAATAACGTTTAAGAAAGTTGTTAAGAATAATATTTAAAATAAACCATTAATTAAGTAATAATGAACACTGAAGAGTGATATTAACTGTAGTGATTAGAAAAGAATATTATTGTAGAGTTTAAAAGTATATAGTAGAATTTAAAGGTGAGAACCACATGACAATGTTATAAGATAGTGTCAACATGGAAAGAAGGCCAAGAGTTTTTATAAAATAAGAAGTTTAAAACAGTCAATAAACACCCATGTTAGAAGGGATGATTATTGAATCAAGTTCGAAAGAGGTGAGGTTGTTTACCACCCAAAAAATAAATCAAAGGCAATGAATTGTACACCAGTATTAGATATTAAGTGATAAATAATTGTTTAAACAAAATTTTGAATAGGATATGGATGGGATAATTATACCCACCATAGACGTAAATGTTGTATTTTATATGATGAAAAAATAGTAATTAATAGCCATATTGTTGACGTTGGCGGAGTAAATAAGTAAGAAAAGAAAACAATGTTTGATTTAGAAAATGAGAAAACCAGTTAGTTAATAGTTAGCAATATATGATGTATAAAATAGCAGCAACATACAAATCACACAAAAACAGAACCAACACACATCAATAGATAATAAACATAGTTATAAGTACAAAATATAGCTCTAGGCCAAAATGAGATATAATCTATATATTAATACGTGAAGAGAAAACTTTGTACCCCTTTTTAAGCATATTGCGCGCACGGAGGAGTGTGAGATTTGGCATAGTTAAAGTTTATATGGAGGAGGAGTGCAGAAAGCTAAAATTTATGTATAATATGTGTTACAAATACATTAAATAAAATAAAATAAAACATTCATTTGCACTTGAAAATTCATTTAAACTTTTCAAACAATGGTAATTGTTAAAAATAAAATAATTTTGTTGCCAGGCAATAAAATTATAATTTTTTCATTTTAGTGTACGTTCATACTGCCAATGTCAAACACATAATAGTCTGTGGTCAAACAGTCACACAGAGTAGAGACTGTTGCCAAAGAATTTTAAAATGTTGCCAACAAATAATTACTGACAGATTGACTGAATGAGCTGTGAATTTTGTGTGATTTCAAATGTTCCTTTTTCAATAGTCTGTGGAGTGTATGTCAAGGCAAAAAAGCGTTTATTTTATATTTTGTATATTAGATATCTGTGTTTTATATATTAATGTGCAGTTGCAAAAGGAAAATTTTGTAGCAGCAATTTGAATTGACTTACTCTCGCCTAATTAATATTGGTGGTTTCAAAAAAGTGAGTACATTTTATTATTTTTAAATTAAACCCTGTCTAATCTTAGTTTCAGTAATTTCATTACATGTTTTTTTTACATTTAGATATTCGCACCTACTTCCATTATGCCTCGACATAGAACATTGACGGGTCGGAGTGAGAGACAAATAAGAAGGAATATATATTCGCGTGAAAGTCAAAATGATAATAGACCAAATGCAAATTTAAATAGTGTAAATAGTATACAAAATGATGAAATTATTTTGAGGGATACATTTAAATGCGCACTGAATGTCATTCCAAGAAATTTTAATACTTTTGATTGTGGATTAATGCATTTACAATGCAGGTTTTGCAATGCAAAACATTTCGAATCTGAGGTCACTTTAGGTGAAAGGACTGCATTCACTTCATGTTGTCATAAGGGTAAAGCAATATTACCGGCCTTAAGTCAAAATGAATACTTTAAATCATTGTATGATGGACTTACATAAAATGAACCTTCAATAAAAAGAAAGTCAAAAAATTATTTTGAAAACATTCGTAAATACAATATTCATCATTTGCTATAGTTAGCTCAGAAGCTAAAATTTCGGATACAGTTACGCGTTGAGTGTATCATTTTAAAATACATGATGTTTTTTTATCACAGATCAGGTCCAATGACTGCTGGATATGGTCGCTCACCATGTTATGCGCAATTATATTTTTATGATGTTGACACTGCTGTCAATTATAGATTACGTGAACACTATAATCAAACATGCAATAACAATATAATGCGCGAAATCTCTCTTGAATTGGAACGCATTAATCCTTTCTTTCGGTCATTCATTGCAATGAAAGATCATTGTCAGAGAGTTGAAAATCAAAGTAAAGAAATTTGTATGCTCATTAAAGTAAATCATGATTTAGATCTACGCCGTTATAATGATGCAGTTCAAACTGAGGTAGCAGTAATATTTAGTACAGTTGATGGTGAGCCACCCTTTGAACGAAATATGGTTTCGTTTTCAAAAGTTAATGGTACCATTAAAAATATCTCTGTTTTGGATTCATCATTGGACCATTTAGCATATCCATTACTTTTTCCAAATGGTGATACTGGGTGGCATATCAATATTTCTCATAATGTACCAACTATATCTAATCAAGAGCACCCAGAAATAAATTAACCATGTTTCAGTATGCAGCCTATCGACTTGCAATTAGAGAAGATTTAGCATGTTGCACCATTCACAAAAGTTATTTCTGCAGTGGATAGTTGATATGTATGTGAGAATAGAGGGCACACGGTTACATTTCATTCGACAAAATCAAACAAGTCTTAGGTCTGAAGTTTACAACAATTTAACAGATTATTTAGAATTGAACCCCAATGCCAATAATGTTGGCCGTAGAGTAATTTTACCATCTTCATTCAATTGATCTCCAAGAAATATGTATCAGAATTATTTAGATGCAATGTCAATTGTACATTTTGGAAAGCCTTCTTTGTTTATTACAATGACTTGCAATCCAAGTTGGCCTGAAATAGTTAGCAATATTGGTGTAGGTGAGTCAGCTAATTTTCGACCTGATATTGTTGTGCATGTATTCAAGTCCAAACTGAAAGCATTAATTGAGGGCCTTACACTAAAAACAATCTTCGGTAAAGTTGAAGCACTCATTTATACAATTGAGTTTCAAAAGAGAGGATTGCCTCATGCTCACATTTTACTCTCTTTAAATGAGCAAGATAAAATTTTTAACGCTACCGATATTGATAAAGTTGTATCTGCGGAGATTCCTAACATTCAAACACATCCTACATTACGTGAATATGTTGTAAAACTCATGATGCATGGTCCATGCGGTGTACTTAATCCAAATTCTGTATGTATGAGAGATGGAAAATGCACAAAAGATTATCCAAAATGATTTAATGAATTTACATGTGAATCATTAATTGGATATCCATTATGCAGAAGGCGTGATAATGGTATTAATGCTGAAGTTCGCGGTAGTTGCCTCGACAATCGTTATGTTGTACCATACAATCCGTATTTACTTGCCAAATTTAATTGCCATATAAATGTTGAAGTATGCACTACAGTTAAAAGTGTTAAATACGTGTATAAAGGCTATGACAGTGCATCTGTTGAATTAGGTTCAGAGAGAAATGAACCAGGTCAAGAAATACAAATTGATGAAGTTAAAAATTTTTTAAATGGCCGTTATGTCGGATCAACTGAAGCTGTATGGCGCATCTATGAATTACCAGTGCATTTTCAATCATATGTCATCATTAGACTTGACATTCATTTACTGCGTAGACAGAATGTTTACTTTCGAGAAGGGCAAGAACGTCAAGCAATTGAAAATGCAAGACAAACAAAATTATTAGAATTTTTTAATTGAATCGATCAGATCCATCAGCGCATGAATATAAGTATATTGAAATTCCTTTGCATTATGTGTGGGAAGATTCCCGAAAAAAATGGAAGAAGAGAAGGCGTGGAGGTGATAAAATCATTACACGCATATATGTAGAGGTGAGTGGGGGAATGGTGCGCACCTAAGTATAGACTGTTCTCAAGATGACACTTTAAGATAAAAATTAATAATAACTACGTAAAACACTTCTTTAGTTAATGTAGTTTGCCAGGAAAAAAAGTTACCAGGAAATGACAAACCAACAACAAGATATGTTGCATAAGATAAAAACATGCACTTGCGCACATTTACCCACCCCGTGGGGTAATCATCCGCATATGGTTGGGTAATGGTGCGCAACAGGGTTAGTTACATTAATGAATTTTAACAAGTCTTATCAGTCAATAATTTATTTTACAATACAGTTGATATGCTTATAAAAGTACAAAATCTTTGCAGTATTAAATTGTTGGGTTTTAGGCACAATACGTTAAATGAATGTAGGCCTACATTTGTCAAATCTTAAATTTAATATTTACAATATTCACAGATATAATCGACAGCTGAATCTGCACCAGAACACTCAGCGTGGCTCCACGATGAACAGTAGACTCATCTGAACCATAATTCACTGTCTTTCCCGATGTCTCCACAAATATTGCAAATTTCGTCAGTGATCTTTTCTATAGCAGTAGTTCCCAAGTTCAATTCAATATCATCAAATTCATCATCTTGACAAAGATTTTTATAATCAATAGACCTATTATCACATTCGTCAGATGACTCTTCTTCTATTTTTATTTTCCTCTTCAATTTGGTAGATCTAGGCTTTTTTTCTTTCTTGGCCATCTTCATTTTCTTTTTTTGAATTTTATCCTCAAAACCTAAACGCTGTGCTACGAGTTTTCTTTATTTCGATTCTTCTTTTCTTCATTGATGATTCGTCTCTCTTTGGCATTTTCAAGTTTTACCTTGATTGGAGTGCTTGTCAATATTTCTCAGTGTTGTTTTCCATGAGGCTTAGGCCTAGCTTTTCCCTCCGTAGATCTTGGATTGTTTTTAATGATAGATTGAGCAAAAACAAAAAAAGAATTATCTTTTGATGTAGATGGGATAGGGTTATCATAGAGGTTTGTGTTGACTGTACCAATTTCTTCGGAAGCTGCAGGTGGTTCAGTGCTTTCATCTATGTTGTTTTGAGGTGTGTCAGGAGGACGTTTGGCAGAATCAGGAGTCTCAGGAATAGCAGAAACATCTACGTCTACTAAAATTTGCTGATCCACAATTTCCCTTGCAGCCTCGAAATCTTTATCAGAGAATTTTTCTGGATGAATCCCAGATACTCTGAACCCCGAAACAGCATTGCTTATGCTAGCAGCTTTAACAAATGATTTGTTAAGAAGCTCCGCCACATCGTATTCTTGGATTTTTGTGTGGCCAAGAAGATGTCAGGTGGGAATCACACTCTCTATAAAAAACGTTCTTCAATGGGCCAAAAAATGTAAGGTCCAGTGGTTGGAGTCTATGGGAAGTATGTGGTGGAAAGGAAACCATATGAATGAAGTTGTTTCGACAAAATTCAAACACTTCAATCGATATGTGACTAGAGTGATTGTCCAAAACAAGTAAAACCGGGTCGTTCTCGGTAGGGTGAACGTGGTTCTTAAAGTTCGAGAGCCACTGAAGGAATATATCAGAGTTGCTCCATCCGTTTTTTGAGCAGAGATAAACAGCGCCGATAGGGCCATTTCTTCCAAGAAGAGGTGACATTCTGGTGCGAGGATAGACAAGAATAGGCAGAGGGAAGTGTCCAGAAGCGCTCATGGTAAAAATGGCTGTAATATTTCTTCCTCGCTCTGCCGAGGTAACAGCTCCCACTCTTTTTACCCCTTTTGGTCCGTATATCTTAGGGCACTTTTTCTGTACAGTGGTAATGCCAGTCTCGTCCTGATTATAAATTCTGTGGGCAGGGAATTTGTGCTTCTGCATCACTGCTTCAAGGTTTGAATAAAACAACTGCACTTCTTCTTTACAAAAACCAGCAATTCTATTGAGACTAGTTCCCTGTGGTTGACGAAGCCTCACACTGGGATGTCTTTTCAAAAAACAATATAACCAGTCTTTACCGGCTAACCCTAGATTCTTGTTAAAATTGTTAGAAATATTTTTCTTCTCAGCATATCTAAAAGCCAACCTGCGCAGTTCTTTTGGAGTTAAGCCGTAAAACAAAGTACAAAGTTTTAATATATATTCTTTCAGGTCTAGCTCGATCTCTGGCGAAAACACGGACTTTCTTCCTAGTCGTGGGCACTGAGGACGATCTAATATCAAATTTTTTCTTAAAGTTGATTCTGGAATACCAAACGATCTTCCCACCTCCCTCATCTTTCTTCCATCTTTTCTCACTGCGTCAAGAGCCTTGAATAAGTTATCCTGGTTATAGGAGTTAAGTTTTGTTTTTCTGACATAGTTTCTAGGCATCTGGGAACAAAGAAATGAAAGGGGGAATTAATGTTAACTGTCGCCATAAGATTGCTTGGGGGGGAATTGTGCGCACCATAACCCGATCGCGCATTGTAAATTATTTTTGCTTAAAACTTACAGAAATACTGCCTTAAACACAAAACTAACTGCACCAAACACCAAAGCAGAAACTGCCATTTATAAATATACTTAGTTTAATCCATACAGAGAAATATTTGAGGCTTACCTCCCTAAAATCTGGAGAGTGAAAATAACAATGTGCACTACACTATAATGTTTCACACTCACATACCTACAAAAGTGATTTGGCGGGAGTGGTTGGCGTGGCACAGTAGTTGGCGAATCTGCCGCTTGGTTGTGGCACCATTCAAAGATGTCCCACATGCTTGGAAATATCAAAAATATTGATGCGCACGATTACCCGCTGCGCACCATTCCCCCACTCTCCTCTAGTATCACCAAAAGACATCGAACTTTTCCATTTACGATTGCTTTTATTACATGTCTGTGGTCCAAAATCATTTGAGGATGTTAGAACATACAATGGAATTATACACACTTCTTTTGTTGAAGCGTGCCATGCTCGCGGCATTGCTTCAAATGATAATGAATGGCGCGAATGTTTAAATGAAGCAAAAGAATTACATTCACCAAAACAAATGCAAAATTTATTTGGTTACATTTGTGCATTAAATGTGCCAGCCAATACATTGGCGATATGGAATGAATTTAAAGTATATCTTAGTGAAGATTTTTTGAGAGATTACAACGAGGAAGTATCCTTTAACACAGCTCTATTAGAAATTGAAGATATTTTGAATGTTCATAATTTGTCATGTCAAGAACTTGGTTTACCAGTTCCCACGTATTCGCAGAGAACAGACGAAGCAAATGCTATTGATCCAATAGAACAAGAGTTTCTGTTTTGTGAGCATTATGAAACTGCAAATATTGAACAGCGTAATCTAATTGATCGTCTGATTCGTGAAGTTTTGCACCATGATACTGGATCTAATGTTTTTTGTTTAACCGCTCATGCAGGTTGTGGAAAAACATTCACACAAACAGCAATCATTCACAAATTAAATTCGCTTAATCTTAGTTGCATTGCAACAGCATTCAGTGGCATAGCTTCAACTCTATTACTTGGAGGTAGAACTTTACACAATGTGTTTAAATTGCCTATACCCATTTTGGAAAATTTTGTAGCGAATATTACCGCAAATAGTAGCTATGGACGTTACATAAATTCATCATCATTGATAATTATTGATGAAATTTCTATGTGCCCACTGCAAGTGTTGAAAACCATAGATAGATTATTGCAGGATCTATGCGATGAAAATGATAAACATAAACCATTTGGAGTGAAAACGATACTTCTGTGCGGTGATTTTCAGCAAATCTTACCAGTTGTCCCACATGGATCACGTGCAACTTTAATTGAAAATTGTGTCACGAGTTGGCATAAATTTGTTTATTTTCATAAAGTAACGTTTACTCAAAATATGAGAGCCTTACCAAGTGAAATAGAATTTGTCGAATTCTTGAAAAAAATTGGTAATGATGAAGCCCCACAATTCCCTCAGTTTGGTGAAAATATTATTGAAATACCTCAGCAATTAATAGGAGATGAAAATAATATTATTAATGAGGTGTATGGAAATATTTCCGAAAACATACTCTCAGATAACATATTGAAGTCAGTTATTTTAGCACCTAAAAATGATGATTGTACTTTTATTAATACTGATATACTCAATCGAATACCAGGTGAACAGAAAACTTATCAGACGTTTAATGAAGAAATTTGTGTTAGTGGTTGAAATCACAATCAGAATGATCACAGTTGCACACCACTATATAAAAATTATCCCAATTAGCGCTTTCAAGCTTCACAGCCCATCGTCAGATTGGAATAGACAGGAAATATGTGAAAACAACCCCTTCACCACTCTCCCCCACCCTGCTCACACACAACAAGCTATAATATAAATGACCCTTCCCACCCCCTAAACCCTGTCCCACCATCTGTAGAGTTACATATTTTTTTAGCAAATTCCTTGTGTTTCAGTGTTGTGTGTGTGTGTGTGTGTGTGTGCATCCTTTTAAACTACCCTCTTCCTCTCCACACACGTGGGTCAGTCATACACCCTTATTTTAAAACATCCAATTAGTACTATGCAAAATAATTCTTAATCTTATCTATCTGTCATCTATCATTTACTTCTTAATCATGTTATAAAATATTTCTTCATTATCAAATTTAATTTTAATATTAATTAAATTGTCTAACCCTTTTTCTCTTTCTTTCAATATTTCTAACTCCTCTCTAAGCTTCCTTTCAACTGTGTTATTCACTACTTTTACAATTTCGTATTCTTCCAAAGGATTAACAAACTTATGGTTGTCTTCTATGAAATGTCTTGCATATAACGAATTGGTTGTTCTATTACCTTCTCCACGTTTGTGGTCAGACAACCTGCATACGAATTTTCGTCCTGTCTCTCCTAGGTACACCTTGTTGCAGTCTTTACATTTTAATTTATAAATTCCGCTTTTCTGTAATACTGGAATTTTTTCTATATTCTTATTCCTTATCTTATCAAATACCGTTTCACATTTTTTAATAGCTATATCTACTCCATATTTATTAAAACATTTTATAATTTTTCTAGTATGTGAACCTATGTATGTCAATGACCCTGCATAATTCTTTTGTTCTGGTTCTATTTTATCTTTTTGTATGTTAACCCTTTTCATAACTTTATCCACTATGTTGGTGTTATAATTATTATTCCTTACAATTCCCTTTATCGTTCTTAACTCCCTATCTTTTGATTCGGTCTCTTTTAAACACTTCTGAGCTCTGTAACAAAATGAATTGATTGCCGCCATTTTATATCTATATGGGTGGTAAGACTCTCTTGGTATAATTATATCAGAATACGACTCTTTCCTAAATATCCCAAACTGTAGTTTCTCATTATCTTTAATTTCTATGTTTAAATCTAAGTAATTTATTTTCTTACCTCCTATCTCTTCTTTAAATTGTAAGTTTTTTTCCTTATTATTTACCTCATTTATAAACTCATGCACTTCTTCTATGCTTCCTTCCCAAATTACTAATACATCATCAACGTATCTAGACCATAATTTTATATTGTTTTTATACTTAGTGGAAGTTATTAATTGCTTTTCAAAATCATTCATGTATATTTCAGCAAGAATAGGGGATAATGAAGACCCCTTAGGTAAACCTTTTTTCTGTATATAAAACTTGTTATTAAACCTAAAATAGTTCTGATTTACACATTCTTTAATTACTTTCATCAACTGCTTTTTATACCTGTATTCTCCCATATTATTATCGTTTATTAACTTAATAACTTTATTTACTGTGATATTGGTAAACATGTCCTTAACATCCAGTGATATCAATTTTGTATTTACATTAATCCTAATATTTTCTAATTTTTCTATGAATTTTACATTATTCTCTATGTTGTATTTTGTCCCAAATTCAAGGAATTTGCTAAAAAAATATGTAACTCTACAGGTGGTGGGACAGGGTTTAGGGGGTGGGGAAGGGTCATTTATATTATAGCTTGTTGTGTGTGAGCAGGGTGGTGGAGAGGGGTGAAGGGGTTGTTTTCACATATTTCCTGTCTATTCCAATCTGACGATGGGCTGTGAAGCTTGAAAGCGCTAATTGGGATAATTTTTATATAGTGGTGTGCAACTGTGATCATTCTGATTGTGATTTCAACCACTAACACAAATTTCTTCATTAAACGTCTGTTAAGATGTGCAATCGACTACAGGTAATGGACAACAACAAGGAGGTAATAAACGACAACAATAAGGTAAGTAAAGTATTTAAATATCTTAAGTTAAAAGTTAAATTGAAGAGGGTTTTAAGTAAAATATGGTTTAATAAACAATGTCTGGATAATAATGTCATTCCAAAGTACGCACAAGTTAAAATTAAAAATAAGAACAGTGTAGCCAAAAAAGTAAAAGAACAAAGTGAGAAGTTGTGGATAAAACTGGAAATAAGGTCACTCTACGGCTTAATCAATAGATATAATAGGGAATTATATGACAGACACATAGAATTGTTAAGAATATACTCGTATGTAGAGTTAGAAGAAATATTATATAATTTTGGTTTGGGGTACGTAGAAAAGAAATTGGAAAATAAAAATAAAAAAATGGTAGATAAGTTAAATAAATTAATAAGGAAGAACGAAGTAAAAAAGGAACACCTCTCTAAGAATAACTATGAAAAAAAAGTAATAAACCTTACAGAGGTAAATTTCAATACAGAAGAAAAAGAAATGTTAGCAAAAGGCTTAAAATACGCACCGCCACCAGAATTAAATCAAGAAAAAGTGGTTATTGAATGCGAAAGCATAATACAAAAACTAGGAAATGAAAATGATAAAAAAAGAATAAGGTGGGAAGTAGGGAATATAGTAGATAAAATATTTAAGAAAAGTTTGTATAATTCAAAAAATGAACAAAAAATCAAATCAACTGTAACTAAACTAAAGAATAAAATAAAGAAGAATGATATTATAGTTACGAAGGCGGACAAAGGAAATACAATGGTACTACTGAGAAAGGACAAATACATAAAGAAAACGGAAGAATTTATAAGGGAAGGACCATACGAGGAAATAAAGTATGATTATACAAGTAAGTACCAGTCAAGGATAAAACAAATGATGAAACAGATAACATTTATAGAAGAAAATAAGAAAAAGTATTTATTGGAAATTAATCCAACAGCACCAACTTTTAAAATAAAACCTAACTCTGTAAGGTTTATTACTTTTTTTTCATAGTTATTCTTAGAGAGGTGTTCCTTTTTTACTTCGTTCTTCCTTATTAATTTATTTAACTTATCTACCATTTTTTTATTTTTATTTTCCAATTTCTTTTCTACGTACCCCAAACCAAAATTATATAATATTTCTTCTAACTCTACATACGAGTATATTCTTAACAATTCTATGTGTCTGTCATATAATTCCCTATTATATCTATTGATTAAGCCGTAGAGTGACCTTATTTCCAGTTTTATCCACAACTTCTCACTTTGTTCTTTTACTTTTTTGGCTACACTGTTCTTATTTTTAATTTTAACTTGTGCGTACTTTGGAATGACATTATTATCCAGACATTGTTTATTAAACCATATTTTACTTAAAACCCTCTTCAATTTAACTTTTAACTTAAGATATTTAAATACTTTACTTACCTTATTGTTGTCGTTTATTACCTCCTTGTTGTTGTCCATTACCTGTAGTCGATTGCACATCTTAACAGATGTTTAATGAAGAAATTTGTGTTAGTGGTTGAAATCACAATCAGAATGATCACAGTTGCACACCACTATATAAAAATTATCCCAATTAGCGCTTTCAAGCTTCACAGCCCATCGTCAGATTGGAATAGACAGGAAATATGTGAAAACAACCCCTTCACCCCTCTCCACCACCCTGCTCACACACAACAAGCTATAATATAAATGACCCTTCCCCACCCCCTAAACCCTGTCCCACCACCTGTAGAGTTACATATTTTTTTAGCAAATTCCTTGAATTTGGGACAAAATACAACATAGAGAATAATGTAAAATTCATAGAAAAATTAGAAAATATTAGGATTAATGTAAATACAAAATTGATATCACTGGATGTTAAGGACATGTTTACCAATATCACAGTAAATAAAGTTATTAAGTTAATAAACGATAATAATATGGGAGAATACAGGTATAAAAAGCAGTTGATGAAAGTAATTAAAGAATGTGTAAATCAGAACTATTTTAGGTTTAATAACAAGTTTTATATACAGAAAAAAGGTTTACCTAAGGGGTCTTCATTATCCCCTATTCTTGCTGAAATATACATGAATGATTTTGAAAAGCAATTAATAACTTCCACTAAGTATAAAAACAATATAAAATTATGGTCTAGATACGTTGATGATGTATTAGTAATTTGGGAAGGAAGCATAGAAGAAGTGCATGAGTTTATAAATGAGGTAAATAATAAGGAAAAAAACTTACAATTTAAAGAAGAGATAGGAGGTAAGAAAATAAATTACTTAGATTTAAACATAGAAATTAAAGATAATGAGAAACTACAGTTTGGGATATTTAGGAAAGAGTCGTATTCTGATATAATTATACCAAGAGAGTCTTACCACCCATATAGATATAAAATGGCGGCAATCAATTCATTTTGTTACAGAGCTCAGAAGTGTTTAAAAGAGACCGAATCAAAAGATAGGGAGTTAAGAACGATAAAGGGAATTGTAAGGAATAATAATTATAACACCAACATAGTGGATAAAGTTATGAAAAGGGTTAACATACAAAAAGATAAAATAGAACCAGAACAAAAGAATTATGCAGGGTCATTGACATACATAGGTTCACATACTAGAAAAATTATAAAATGTTTTAATAAATATGGAGTAGATATAGCTATTAAAAAATGTGAAACGGTATTTGATAAGATAAGGAATAAGAATATAGAAAAAATTCCAGTATTACAGAAAAGCGGAATTTATAAATTAAAATGTAAAGACTGCAACAAGGTGTACCTAGGAGAGACAGGACGAAAATTCGTATGCAGGTTGTCTGACCACAAACGTGGAGAAGGTAATAGAACAACCAATTCGTTATATGCAAGACATTTCATAGAAGACAACCATAAGTTTGTTAATCCTTTGGAAGAATACGAAATTGTAAAAGTAGTGAATAACACAGTTGAAAGGAAGCTTAGAGAGGAGTTAGAAATATTGAAAGAAAGAGAAAAAGGGTTAGACAATTTAATTAATATTAAAATTAAATTTGATAATTAAGAAATATTTTATAACATGATTAAGAAGTAAATGATAGAGGACAGATAGATAAGATTAAGAATTATTTTGCATAGTACTAATTGGATGTTTTAAAATAAGGGTGTATGACTGACCCACGTGTGTGGAGAGGAAGAGGGTAGTTTAAAAGGATGCACAAACACACACACACACACACACACACAACACTGAAACACAAGGAATTTGCTACAAAATATGTAACTCTACAGATGGTGGGACAGGGTTTAGGGGGTGGGGAAGGGTCATTTATATTATAGCTTGTTGTGTGTGAGCAGGGTGGGGGAGAGGGATGAACGGGTTGTTTTCACATATTTCCTGTCTATTCCAATCTGACGATGGGCTGTGAAGCTTGAAAGCGCTAATTGGGATAATTTTTATATAGTGGTGTGCAACTGTGATCATTCTGATTGAGAAAACTTATCATAGCTACGATAAAATAATTTGTGATGATGACAATGAAATCAATAACTATCCAGTAGAGTTTTTGAATTTTTTGACTATTAATGGTTTGCCACCACATAAGTTAGTATTGAAAGTTAATTGCATCGTTTTACTGATCAGAAACTTCAATACAAAGGGAGCATTAGTCAATGGAACAAGAATGCGCATCAAGTGTATGCATCGTAATGCTATTGATTGCGAAGTTTTAACTGGAACCGCACGCAATAAGAGAATTTTGATTCCACGTATAAATTAACATATTCTGGTACTGTTTTACCATTTAACTTTCAAAGAACTCAATTTCCAATTATACCTGCATTTGCAATGACAATAAATAAGTCTCAAGGACAAACATTCGAAAAAATTGGAATTTTATTGAGGCAGCCAGTTTTTACACATGGTCAATTGTACGTCGCAGCAAGTAGAGTTCGATCATTCGATGGTTTGAGATTTTATATTTCCGAATATAATGGCCAAGGGCATTTAGCAAATGATGAAAGAGTTTTTACAAAAAACATCGTTTACACAGAAGTTCTGAATCATTAAATTCACTTTAAAACTATTGTTAAGTTCAATGGACAACATTTATTTTTTTAACCGCCCGGTTTTTTTGATTTAATGAAAAATATATGAAAAAATACGAGGCACGTATTTTTATTTCATTTTTTATTTTGTATTAATTTTTTATTTAAATTTTATATAATTCGAAAAAGATAGGCAAAATAACTGTGTAGCCTTGGCGAAACCTGGTCAGTATGGCAATAAAAAAACCCCAAGGAAATGTCAAAAAACGCGTTATTGCTTTTTAAATATGGCTTAGCCAAGCTAAACCTCATTTTCCTATCTTTCATATTTTTCAAATAACTCGAAAATTAACGCATAGAAAAAAAAATTATAAACTTATATAAGCTTTGTAGCAGATAATCTTCAAACTGTTTTCGAATTTTGTACCTTACCAAAAATGAAATGTAATCCACTGGAATTGAAAACAATGTATCTTATACTGTACTTCTATGAATGTCAAGTCTCATTTTTATTAGCGTTTATTTGATTCAATAATAACATGAAAAAATTAAAACTGACAATGAATTACATCAAAAAATAAATACGAATACCAGCTGTAATTGTGTTTTTTTTTTCAACTGTTACTAACATTAAATTTTAAATTTCATAGGTATTGCAGGGAATTAAGGAAAACAACACACGCTAATGACATATTTGTACACGCTCGCAGCTAACGTAATAGAACAAAATTCAAAAAAATTATATGCAATGATTATAGAGGTATACTCTTTGACAAAAGAACCTCAATAACATTCAAACTTAAAATTGTAATGAATTACGGTCGAATTTCGACCACTGGGCGAACACTAGTGTATATGAAATAATCAAAAATCAGTAACGGCTACTTAGACTTGAGACAGGCCTAACTGTCAAACACCAACAAATACAAATTGTATGAAAATAACCAAGTAATTAACAAATCCAAGGTGACAAATTAACCAAGGATAAATTGTAAATCTTATTAAAAGCTAAATATTAAAATAAGGAGTTAAATTAACAGAAAAATGTAATTAGTAAATATTAAAATAATTGTAAATTTATAAAACATGAAATAACCCAATCTTGTGGGATACCAAAATAATCTTTGTAAGAAAATACAAATGACAGTGCTAATAATTAATACTTAGGAAGGAAGATAATGGAATGAAGAAAGTCAAAAGATATATGAGGATTTTGAAAAGAATTCAAATTTTGATAACATTGATTTATATCAAGCTAGGCTAATCAGAATTCTTTGGTAACCATAGAAACCGCCATTGAAGACGGAATTACCGTTGAATATCATTACTCGTAAAGCGTCATTCGACCAAGACAGAAGCCAAATTTTGAACAACCAATTTTTTATTTAAAATGTTATAAAAGTTAAACAAATTGTCAAAATTGAACGAGAAGGAGGCTGACTACGACTGAACACAATTAACTGATGGCGAAGACCTTTTAATGCAAAACAAAGTGAATAAATTCATCCAAATAAATTGAAAAAGATGCCAGAAGCCCGAATAATTGAAAATTGAATTCTATTGCAGCTACAGTCCTCTGTTCCAGACCAACAGATTAACCACAGGCTACGAAGTTGTTAAGTATCCTCTAAATTATCCAAACTTCCGAAATAACGCACTTTAAATATTTCACACTATATTATGAAATATCACTAAACTGATTTTATTCTCTTTCAAAGATTAAATAAAAATACTAAGACACTGAAAATTTGTCAAATTATAAAGTTAACCTAGTGTTAGTTTACGAACCTTTAAAACACTTTTACTACACTCCAACAAACCAATTATAGCTACACATCATAATATTTAAGTAGAAACATTGTAAGGTTGTGTATTTTTATTATTGTAATTGCATCTAATCCTTTTATCGTGATCAAAAGAATCCAAACGATTGAACGAAAATATTTGTTTACTACTCCGGTAGAACGCCATTACATTGTATTTCTTACGTTAAAAATCGATTTGTTAAACCCAGAGAGAGATGGTCTCATAGATAAATAACCGGTGCAAAATAATATATCAAACCAAATCTAACTTGTGTCAAAGAAAAAGTAATAACCCTTCATTAATAAATCAATACTGTGTATAACAAATGTGTTTTATTTTCAGTAGGAAAGTTTATTATTAATATTGTACAGTGTAGCGGACGTCTATGAATTGGCGACTAGCGCTCAAGCAGTGACTACAGCAAACTGCTGGCTTGATTGAAAATATCGGTATGGAGAACCATACATGACTTCCATATTCTAAGATTTATATTTAAAATCATTTTCAGCCAAACAGCCAGGCTGTGTCTTACCTGCCTTTTTATTGCTGTATTAAATGAAAAATATTATATTACATTAAAATGAAAAAATTATAATTTTATTGCCTGGCAACAAAATTATTTTATTTTTAACAATTACCATTGTTTCAAAAAGTTTAAATAAATTTTCAAGTACTTTACTCTTGTTAAAACGTAAAAGGTTGCAGGTAAACTACCCCTTCCCCTTAACCGATCTTCACCAAAATCGAAAGTCATTGAGACCTCTACAATTCAGGAACGTATGCAAACAATTATTTGATTCTGTTTGAATTTGCGGCTGTTATCGTTTGCCATAGAAAATACGCTTGAAAAAAAAACGTTGCTGGTAAACTACCCCTTCCCCTTAACCGATCTTCACCAAAAACAATAGGTCTTGAGTACTCTACAAATCAGGGCTGTATGCAAAACATTATTTGATTCTGTTTGAATTTGCGGCTGTTATCGTTTGCCATAGAAAATACCCTTGTTAAAAAAACGTTGCAGGTAAACTACCCCTTTCCCTCAACCGATCTTCACCAAAGACAATACGTCTTGAGAACTCTACAATTTAGGGCTGTATGCAAATAATCTTTTGATTCTGTTTGAATTTGCGGCTGTTATCGTTTGCCATAGGAAATACCCTTGTTAAAACATAAAACGTTACAGGTAAACTACCCCTTTCCCTTAACCGATCTTCACCAAAAACAATAGGTCTTGAGTACTCTACAAATCAGGGCTGTATGCAAAACATTATTTGATTCTGTTTGAATTTGCGGCTGTTATCGTTTGCCATAGAAAATACCCTTGTTAAAACATAAAACGTTACAGGTAAACTACCCCTTTCCATCAACCGAACTTCACAAAAAACAATAGGTTTTGAGAACTCTACAATTTAGGGCTGTATGCAAATAATCTTTTGATTCTGTTTGAATTTGCGGCTGTTATCGTTTGCCATAGGAAATACCCTTGTTAAAACATAAAACGTTACAGGTAAACTACCCCTTTCCCTCAACCGATCTTCACCAAAAACAATAGGTCGCGAGTACTCTGCAAATCAGGGCTGCATGCAAAAAATTATTTGATTCTGTTTGAATTTGCGGCAGTTATCGTTTGCCATAGAAAAAAAATCTACAGAGAGACAGATAGACAGACAGATAGACACACAGACACTTTTCGGAAAACGACTTTTTTTCATGTTTTGAGTGTAGTAGAATCAGAATCTGCAATAATCTCGAACACGATTTTTTTTGCCATCACCATACTTCCATTCCTTAAGGAATATGGAAGTAAAAATCGACAAGCGGCGGGACAAATTGAATTCTCCACACCGCCTGAGCGGAACCGCTGATAATAATACATTTTTTAATTGTTTTACATAAACAATTTGGCGCCACCCGGGATTTATAAACTCCTAGTGAACCTCAGGTAAGGCTACGATACCTGGTTATTCGTACGTTCGCGACGGAGTCAAGCATCGTAAGTTACGTTACCGAGCGAGGACGAATTGGTAAGACACATTACACAAGGTACACTCTGACACTTCTAAATTGTACAGAATTCGTTAAGAACGACGGCACGCAAGAGATACGTCATAAATTGACGCATCCAACGTGTGGCAAAATAACACGGCAGTCACAAAGTATTGTTATAATATACTAGGCTAAATAATGTCCTGTTTCAGGAATGAATGTCAATATTTATTCTTTCGAATGCACCGTTTTTAAGTACCGTCAATCGGGGTTACTTTGCTCCTTCCAGGTAGACTTTGCTCCTTGTAGGGTAAATGTTATGGATTGTAGGGAATAATATGGGCATATGACTATGGATTGGGATATGTTGTTTTAGCATGTTGGTATCCCTGACTTTAGTCTAGCAGTGTTTGATTTTGTTTCCCGCCTTTTCTGTGCATTCAGCTTTTGTGAGAAAAGAGTGTTCGTTTTTCAAGAAATTTTGTCACAACAAATTTAATATCTGTACGACTGCTCATAACAAATTTTGAGGTAAGTGTTGTTTATTTCTTATCTTAGGTTATTCACCACCATGAATATTAACTTTTAAACATGTAAATACATTGTTTATAGATTATATAGGTGTTTACTAAAAGTGAGGTTACTTTTCTTAACTTTCGGGGACACTTTGCTCCAGGCTTCTTTTGGAGCAAAGTATACCCACAACACTTTGGGCAGCAGTACCAACTGCATAAGTTAATCAAATAATATTATTTAATACGGTACCTGTACTATTGTGTATATATTTAAATGTCTCTAACTACAGTATACTCCCTCTTAACCGATCTGGTCGTGACCGACCCCTGGCCGGTTGGCAAAACGGCCGGTTAATCCGAAAATTTGTCGTATAATTTTCTATTAGGATGTTAAACGACCGTTTTTAATAAATATAGCACATCAGATGTTTCAAAATAGGTTTATTTGTTTAAAAACAAAATAACAGTGCTTCTCACCTTTCAATATACATACTGACGCGTATATTATTTAGGAAGGTATACAGAAACAAATGAAAAACGCTTGGCAATCGATCAGAAAAGAGAGAGAGATGGTACCGTAACAATAACATGCTACCCACGAATAAACAAATGACAAACAATGGGAAAAAATTATTCGGTACATAAAATGTGGACTGTTAATCCGATGGCCGGTTGAACCGAGACCAGTTAAGAGGGAGTCTACTGTAACTTGTTTTGTTACACGTGAATACTGAAACATTTTCTGTTGTTACAGAATGCCAAGAACGTATAAACGGAAACCTGGCTCAAGGAGGTACCAAGACTACAGTGAAGCCAAGCTGAATCATTGTTTAAATGCAATAAAAAACAAAGAAAT
This sequence comes from Magicicada septendecula, assembly GCA_034769895.1. Taxonomy (NCBI): domain Eukaryota; kingdom Metazoa; phylum Arthropoda; class Insecta; order Hemiptera; family Cicadidae; genus Magicicada; species Magicicada septendecula. Next base: position 59,404,092 of record CM068371.1, on the reverse strand, counting down.
TACTCAGAGAGAAGCGGAGCGTATTTACCAAATACCTAGAAGAACAATTATCAACAAACTCAGGAACAATGATAACCAGAATAACAAAAAGCCAGGCTACCAACAAATTTTCAATAAAGAAGAAGAAGACGCCTTTGAGAAGTGTGTTGCTGGATTTTGTGAGTTTGGGTTCCCTTTAACTACCTTAGACTTACGAATGGTTGTACATGCTTATTTAAACAGAGTAGGTAGAGTTGTCACAAGGTTCAAAAACAACGTCCCAGGTGAGGAATGGGCGGTTTCCTTTCTCAAGCGACACCCAAAACTGAATGGGTCCAGGCTTGCTTCTAATATAAAAAAAAGTCGAGCAGCAGTTGATGAGAAGATCCTTCAACAATACATTACAAATTTAACTGCAGTTGTTGCTGGTGTTCCAGCATACAATATTTGGAACTATGACGAGTCAAATCTGACGGATGACCCGGGAAGAAAGAAGGTCATTGCAAAAAGAGGTTGTAAATATCCTGAAAGAATTTGTAACAGCAGCAAGACAAGCATATCCATAATGATGTGTGGAAGTGCCGCAGGTGATCTACTACCCCCTTATGTTGTTTACCGATCAGGGAAGTTGTGGGATTTATGGACCGAAAATGGACCTTCTGGAACGCGTTACAACAACACCACTTCCGGGTGGTTTGATGCAAACGTCTTTACAGATTGGTTCCAGAGCTTACTTCTTCCCAAGGTAAAGAAACTGGAAGGCAGAAAAGTAGTTATTGGTGACAACTTATCATCTCATATAACACCTGAAGTTTTGAATTTATGTGAACAAAATGACATTTCATTTGTATGCCTACCCCCTAACAGCACCCACCTAACCCAACCTTTAGACGTGGCATTTTTTGCTCCAATGAAGAGAGCTTGGAGGAAGATCCTTGGAGAATGGAAGGAAAGTGCTGGGCTTAAAAGCGGAAATCTGGAAAAGTCAAAATTTCCTCATCTTTTGAAAAAGTTAATGAATGTGCTGGAACCAACTTCAAAAGACAATCTGATCTCTGGTTTCAAAAAATGTGGAATCCACCCAATCAGCTTGGATGAGCTATTAAAGAGGCTGCCACAAACCACCACAGACCCTGAAGGATTAATTGAAGACACTTTTCTGCAATCTCTTGAAGAAAAACGAAAACAATGGACAGAAACTACTGGGAAAAAAAATAGGCGAAAAGCAATTCAAGTACCAGCTGGCAAGAGTATATTACCAGATGACTTAAAACCACAGGATGACGAAACAGCTCCTAGCACTTCAAGCGCTGCCGGAAAAAGGAAGATATCGGCTAGTGGGAGCAGTGAAGGAGCAAAGAGGAAGATTTTACAAGAGAAAAAGAGGAAAAAAAATACAACAACTAAATTCTTAGCTAAAATGAAACCTTATGAAGATGATGAAGAAGAATTTGACGACAACTTTTCGGAGGAAATTGAAAACTTTGAAAAAGAGAAAGCATCTGAAGAACTTTTAGTGTCTGTTGCTGAGGGACAGAAAACAATCAATGACCTTCTAAATTTGAAAGAAGTTGTTATGGAAGTGGGTAAGTTCGTTGTCTTCACATATGAAGGAGAGTTATTTCCTGGAAGAATAATTGGATTCAGTGATAAGGAAGTAAACATCAGTTCCATGCAACGTTCGTTGAAGTCATGGAAGTGGCCAACCCCAGAAGACAACCATAACTACTTATGGGAAGACATCCTTGGGGGAATCAATCCACCCAAACAAATATCTAAGCGGGGGTTTTATAAGGTACCAGAGCTGAGTACTATTTGGGATTGATTTACCTTGTTCAAAAGTCTAATTTTAAAACCATTTATTAAACACACTTCTATTGTTATGTGTAATTTTCATATCTAGAGTTCAGTATTTTTCAATTTCTTGAAAAAATGTGATTTCTTTGTACTACTAAGTGTTAGCAATAAAATTTGTGCATTATGTGTGGAGCCATTTATACCCTTTCCTAGTCCTACTATGCACCAAGAATTAGTTTTACTTTGATTTTTAAGCAAATTATTATGTTGGAGCAAAGTATACCGCTCCCATTGGTAGACTTTGCTCCAAACTTTATTAATTTATTTTTAAAACAATTTTAATCAATTACACAAGAACATTATGTTAAGGCTTTAAGGAACTCATCCTTAAGTAAAAAAAAAAAAATAGTGTTCTCAGCTAAACTTTTAACTATACAAAATTTGCTTTGTCCAATTCAACTCAATAAATTGGAGCAAAGTAACCCCGGTTGACGGTACCGTTAAAAATTTATAACGGCTGTTAACTTAATAGTTTTGCTAACACACATTTGGACCTGGTTGGTAAATGCTCGTTTAATGTACCTTTCTATCAGAATTGTTGATGTTGCTATTTGCTGGTATAACAAATTGCATAGTATTTTATTTTGAATACACTCATGATGAATTTTCAATATACATCAAAGCAACACCAGTTTTTTTTTTAGGCCATATATGCAAACAATTAGAATTACCGCGTTTAGTTGCCACACTATGGCAGATTTCGAGTGCAAGCAATACCCCCTCTACAGGGGCGTAGCCAAGGGGGGGCAGGGAGGGGCAGCTGCCCCCCCCCTAGATCAAGTTACAAAGTAAAAAATATAAAATAAAAGTAGATAAAAAATGCATGCGAGGAGTGCTAGAACAGGAGCAGTGATGGACAGTTATCCTTACTTTACTTTAAAGAATTAAAGAAACATATATAGTTAATTTACAGTTTTGAACTTCCCGCTTTTGTAAGTCCCTAGTTTTAAAGCATCCGCCATTTAGTTTCCGTCTTTATTTAAATATAGTCTAACCTCATCAGAGACCTCACTTCATCCACAGTACCTACAGGACACATCAATAGTTAGTAGTCAAATGGATATATGAAAGTTTTTTAAAGGTAAATTAGCCATTAATTTTTTATGTCGATTTCTAAAATTTCAGGATATTTCTACAACGTTGAATAGTATTAAAATATATTGGTCACGTAATAGTATTTATAATTATACCTATAGTGGTTACGTTATTTTGTTTGTCTCAAAAAAGTCAAGACTACAGAACTCTCCCTGAGTGAAGAAAGTTAGGTTAAGTTTCGATTATTCGGACGCTTCCAATTTCCAAAACTAAAATTTCGGATACACTAATTAGAAGCAGATGTGTATTTTATGATTTCAAAATACCTCTCGCAATAACAAGATATAAAAAAAGAAAAAAAATTACATTTTAATCGGCCATTTCGTCTCGTTCCACTTTGCAAATATTCACTTACTTGGCGTAATAACCAGGGTTGTGAAATTTTTGAAAAAAGATGGTGGATATAATTTTTTTACAACGCTTGTGATCAGGGTTGTAGCAGAGTAAGCATGAGAGTATAAGTCTAGTCTAGGGATAGTAGTGCTGATGCCTTAAGATTGCTGATAGGGATGGGTATCGATATATATATATATCAAAATATCGATATTGTCCCTTCAGTTATCGATGTTTTTCTTATTTTATGATAATGTATTCTTATTTTCTTGTTTATGTCCTTGACAGCTGAATACGAGAATAGTTGACTTCGTGTAGTTTTATTTTAAAATCATTTTCAAATTACCTTTTTTGAGTTTTTTGCGGAACAGTTTAGGAACCACTCAGCTATTCAACATCCATTTAAATGAGTGTCCAAGTATCGATATTTACTATTCATAATAACAGTTGGTCTAAGTGATGTTTGTTTTTTACATTATTTCTATCCAAGTCACATAAAAGATAAACAGAATCAAAGACGGAACAGACTCACTTGGGGGAAATTATAAATCTCTGTACTTCCAACTTGAACTTAAATCATGACCGATATATCGATGGTTTTCCTTCGATAATATTTATATATCGATGTTAATGACTCGATATTTTATCGATATCAAATATTAATAAGTTGGCGATCGATACCCATCCCTACTTGCTGATTGGTTTCCGCCATATTAAAAACTGCTATGTTAATTGAGCCGGTGAGAATGAAAGTGGCATAAGTCATAAAATTTGAATATATAAAGTATATAAAAACATGCAGAATACATATTTATAAATCAGATTAATCACTTACATGTAGACAGTGATCAGTTTTTAGTATTACAGTATCTTTTTATTTGATTTTTCAATAACAATTTTAACAAACCATTAAATTTCTCCAATTAGCCATAAAGCATTCTCACCGGCTCAATTATATTCGCCTTGTTTCGGCATCAGCAGCGCCACCCTAGCGACTTCTTGATGAAATGTCTAAACGGTGAAAAATTATATTTACATAGAAAAAATGTAAAGTTATTTCATTTAATAAAAAATTAAAAGAAAAGTAACAAACTAAAAGAAATTTGGACACACCTTCCTGTATGCGGTAATGTAAAAATAAATTTGTTTAATTTTTCCTGCATAATCTTCTTTATTTGGGAATTCTCATCTTTATTTTAGGGAGCAAATAAAGGGATTTAGATGACAGTGATAAACGTGAAAGCGAGAAGAAAGTTAAAACCTCACCAGCACCTTGCCCTGTTGAGCTTCAACCAGGGCCTTCTTCCATTCCAACACTCAGTGAGTCACCTAAACCTGATGTTGAAGACTGCTGTGAGTGTGAGAATGATTTGGGTCGGTGGATCGGACGGACGTCTCAGATGACAGCGCCAAAAAAAAAGGAACTGTTGACAAACTGTTGGGTTCCACCCACTACTTATGACTTTGCTAAAGATGTTGGCCTCTCAAGCAGGAAGTTTAATCACGGTTGGCTTCAAACTTACTCCCCTTGGTTAGCATATTCGAAGGGGTCGAAAGGCGCACTCTGCAAATTCTGTGTGCTGTTCCCACCCCTTCTTGGTACAGTGAAGGGTGTTTTAGGATCGTTCATTGTAACTCCTTTTATACGTTACAAACATTTACATGAAAATTGCAAAAGTCATGCTTCCACCCACTGGCACAAAGCTGCAGTCAGTGCAGCCAAAACCTTTATGGACGAAATTCCTGTCGACGTTCAGGTGATATCGGGCCACAAGATACTAATAGAAGAAAACAAAAAAATCTTAGCATCGATAATTTCTACAATCGTGTTTTGTGGTACCCATGATTTGCCTCTGAGAGAAATGAGCAGCATGAAGGTGTATTTCAAGACCTGATCCACTTCCGAATCGATGCTGGTGACCAAGAACTAAAACGTCACTGTGATATCCTTAATATGAGAAAAAATGCAACATATGTCCCCTCAGATCCAGAATGAAATTATTGATCTCTGCTGAGCTGTTATCAAAGATGACATTATAGAACAAGCAAAGAAGGCATATGCCTTTAGCGTGCTGGCAGATGAGACTGCTGATATATCAGGGAAAGAGCAGCTGTCTATCGGTTTGCGCTTCTTCGATGAAAAAGAAATGCAAGTTCGGGAAGAGTTTGTGGGTTTTGTGGAACTTCCTGCCCTCAATGCCACCACGATTGCAACAGCGATAGACAAGTTTCTGGAAAAAGAAGGACTTGACCCGAAGAAATGTGTAGGTCAGGGTTATGATGGATGTTCAGCTATGGCTGGCAAGTATGGAGGTGTACAATCAATTATAAGAAATAAGTATGAGAAAGCTATCTTCTTTCATTGTGCATCACACAAATTAAATCTTGTTGTAAATGACTTGAATAGTGTTCCACAAATACGCAACACCATCGCCACTATCAAAGACATTATAAGGTTCTTCAGAGAGTCAGTGTTGAGAAGACGCTACGCCCCGAACATTCCAATGCTCTGTGAGTTGCGATGGTCCCAAAAATGCAAGAATATTTCAGTTTTTAACGAGCATTTCATAAAAATTGTTGAAGGGTTGAAGAGATTATCACTGGAAGAAGGAAATTCGAACACGAGGAATCAGGCATTTCAATTACATTCTGCAGCCACAAAACCTGAACTTATTGTTGCTGTTGCCTTGATAGCCAAATATTCTGCCTTATTGGAACCTGTTGTAAATGTTCTTCAATTTAAAACCCTGGACCTGGTCCAATGCTCAAAACACATCAAACGGATCCTTGGAGTGATAACAACTCATCGTAGTGATGCAGAGAAAGTTACTACAGAGCTTGTAAATAGTGTCGACGAGATTACCAAAGATGTTAGAGTGGAATTGACAGTCCCAAGATCTATTCAAAAACAAAAACATCGCTCCAATCCTCCAGCTTCCGGTCCTTTAGAGTACTGGAACAGATCCTTGGTAATTCCTTACTTCGATTCATTAGTTTCTTCACTGGAGGCACGTTTTTCAGATGAACACTCACCTGCCTTTTCAATTTTGTCTCTACATCTGTTAGATGATATCCATGATAACCATGAAAGACTTTAAAATAAAAGGCAAGGAGTTCTCAGATTTTTATAACTTAAAAGATGTTGCCTCCGAAGTTGAATTATGGTACACTATGTGGGAGAAGAAGAAACTCAATAAAGAGCAGCTAAAAAGACTGACAATAGCAGATCTAGTAAAAGAGGCTGAAATCTTTTACCCGGCCACAAAAAAAGCGCTGCTTATCTCTATTACTCTGCCTTGCACCACTTGTACTGTAGAGCGGTCGTTTAGTACGTTGCGGAGAGTAAAGACCTGGCTTAGGTCGACGATGACAGGGGAGCGTCTCAATGGACGCTTAATGAGTGTCCACAGAAAAACTGCTTTAGAAAAAAAGGAGCAATTGGAGAAGGAAGTGCTGAAAAGGTTTTCTGAAAATCCAAGAAAACTTATTTTAGTTTAACATTTTTTAGTTATTTGATTTAGTTTTTATTTTATTTAACTTATTTTAGTAAGTTATTTTAGTAACATGTTTTAGTTTAATACTTTGTGATAATATATCCTTTGCTAGTTTGCATACGAAAAACTAATATTGTTTTAAAAATATATAATTGTATAAAATTATACTGTACTATACTAATTTTATATCATACCGTACTATAAAACTTTAATTTTGTCATTCATCACGGTATTTGTAAGTAATTCTGTTTTTTCATTGTTGCCACGTTTTAATTAAAATCACATTATTATTTGTGACTTTTGGTGATTATTTAACCCTTAAAGCATCTTGGGGTCTCAGACACCCCAGAACATCTTTTCTTGGATCAAGTGTTCCAATCTTTAATTTCACCCCTTGAATTAAAATATTTTTGAACTTCTTGCGGTATATATTGACAATCTAGGGTACCCTCTTAACGATCAAATAGAAGTAATCGCCCAAGAATATAACAGTGCCTAGTACAGCCACGAAAGTAAAATAGGCCTATATCAAATCTAAGTGTGCACTACTATGGTTAAATCTGAAACATTTCTTCGTAGTATTCTTCATTCCAGAGAAAAAATTCCTAAAGTTTTTAAATAAAGGAAAATTTTAATTTTTAACTCGATAACGGTGCATGTTACTAAAAAGTAGCTAATAAAAAAAAATTTCATGTGAGAGGTAACTCACAAATAAAGTAACATAAAAGTCTTTTAAATAGATCCGACAATCACTGCTTTGGATCAATAGAGTAAAACTTTTTTAAATTCCCTTTTGGATTAATTTTAAAAATTTCTTTTTAGCTTAGATTCCTATAATAGGTATGCGATAGTTATACTGACGAGCCTTAATAACATACCGAGACGAAACAATTTGCTTATCCCCCCCCCCCCCCCGCACTTTTTAGGTAACCCTTTAGTCCTCTGCCCCCCCCTATCCAAAATCCTGGCTACGTTCATGCCCCTCTACTACTAGAGGGGGTGTTGGTGCAAGCCAGATAACAAGTTGGTGTGGGTAATATAGAAGGCTTTGACAGTTACTTTGTTGAATGCATATATGTGTATTTATTACTTAAAATTTTAAAAATACCGCAGCATTTGCATTATTATGTGATTGTCTCTTTGATTACATATATTTATTATTAAATTGTTTATTGTTTATTTATAATTTAAAATTAAAATATAATTGAGAGCAAACAAAACTTTGCCGATCTTTTCCGTGGGAACCTAATTAGTAAAAATAATGCAGACGACAGATTTTTCAAATGCTCTCGGTATATGCCGATTTAATTATCTTTATGGGGCTAAATTTAAATTGACTCGTGTAATGTTCATAGTGGCTGTACTGCTGTTGTTAAATTACATATTACACAACAGTACACACGTGAATTCAATTAAGCTGGAAACACATTGCTATCACGTCACGTGAGCTCACGTGATAGTAAAAAATGTGAGAGGGGGTTTTTTATCTTGAGTAGCTTGAATTAAATTGCTTGGAAACCGTGTTAGAAACACACTGTCTCACGTCATGTATGTCACGTGACACTGCCGGCCATTTCACCCTCACGTAAATCACGTTTTCTGTTCAACCATACTTTTGTGAGGCGTGAGGTGACAAAGTACGTGAAAATGGAGTTGTTAATAGAAAAAGTGAGATTGCACGAAGATTAATGATATGTAAATTACAGGTTTCTTTTTTTTTAATTAAAAAATGTGTTTGTTTTTTATAACAATTGATCAGTAATTTTATTTTTCAAGATGTTAAACAAACTTTATGCTTTTAAAAATACTAAATTTTAACAATGATGCTTTAAAATATAATCAATTAAGATTCCAAGCCGTTGTTTTCGTTTATTTCACGCTTACCTGAAACATACGGCTAATAATCTCTCCTGAAAACTTTAGCGTTTCGGACGTGGGTGTTCGTTTTTTGTATATCATCTTTAATAAATTATGTAAATAATCAAATTCTTCCTTATTCAGTCTGAAATACATTTGAAATTTCGCTGGATCTTCTTGTATTTTGTACTTTGACTCTTGTATTAGATTCTGAAAGTCACTTTTTCTTGTCTTTCTAAGTTTATATCGTGTATCCAGCTCCTTATGTTAACTGATTTTTTTCTTGGATTTCGTTGTCCATGACGTGTCCGTTACTTAACTAAATACAACTATTACATTAACGACTCGGAACACAAAGTTTTTTATAAGTACAAACAAAGTTTTATTTATAAAAAACTTTGTGTTCCGAGTCGTTAATGTAATAGTTGATTTTTTTTATTAAGTAGAATTTTATTTGCCTTCAAGCGTGTTCACATGAGTTTACGTGAGATGATGTAATATGAAGTGACGTGACGTGACATAAGTGTGTCTCTGCACAATGATTTCACGGGTCAAGACAAGACCTGATCTCACACTCACATGAGCTTACGTGAAGTGATTGATAGCCAGATAGCAGTGTGTTTCCAGCTTTAGTGACTGTAACGGACTTTGCATTGCACGTTAATACAAGGAATGTTCGTTCTTGTGACCAGGGTATTTATTAGTTTACAGGGATCGTAATTGGTTATTATTATAATTATTAAGTGTTGTGAATATCGTCAGTGTAAAATGAAGTAAGTATGGTATTTCAAGTTTACCGGTATGTGATAAAATTATCAATTCTTGGATTTCGTTGTCCATTACGTGTCCGTTACTTAACTAAATATCACTATTGTTTGACGACTCGGAACACTAAGTTTTTTATAAGTAAAATCGTGAAGATTTACCTTACAGCCTAAACCGGCTTTCACCTTTACAAGGTTTCAAAAGGTCTCTGATGAAGCCTTCTAAAGGTGAAAGCCGGTTTAGGCTGTAAGGTAAATCTTCACGATTTTACTTATAAAAAACTTAGTGTTCCGAGTCGTCAAACAATAGTGATATTTAGTAAAATTATCAATGTAAATTCCGGAGTTTACTGTACATATAATCAGATTATTTACTTTCATTAGTTTAGACTTGATTTTTATGTTTATCGGTTTTGATGAACAACGTATGAAAAATTTCATTCTCTACAGGATGTTAATTTATGTAGGCATCTAATGCTTAAGTGTAGGGGGTAGTTTAAAAAGTCCATGTCATATCTTTGATCTTGCACGTCCTGTCAGGTAGTTGTATCTCGCACTTTCACAAGTTAGTTGTGGTATAGTTGTAAATCAAATATTATAAGGCTTAACATTAGAACACAAATGAATTTGGTATGTTTACAATTAAAACTGTACCGGTAACTGACATTGAATAAATTGATTTGAAATCTTCATCTCCCACACTTTGTACTTACCTTGTGTCATAATCTGTTCTTTTGAATTCATGAAACTTGGTATATTTTTAACCAATCATCACGTCCATGATTATAAAAATTTTGGTTACAGGACTGCACAAGTCAGTTAGTATTAATGTTTAACCCTTTTGTCTACTACAAAAGGATTAAAACTTTTACTTAGTCTACGTATTTTGTAATGAAGTAAAGTTTAATATAGCTACAGTAGTTGTTATAACGATTGTTGGTATTGTGGAGAAACAAAGTGCAAACCAAACAAATATTTAGGACAAAACTTTTTTATAGTATCTAAACTGCCATTAAATAAATTTTATATTTTTAATATGCTGTTAGTCCAATGTAATTACAAAGTTTTATAAAAAAAATTAATATAAATGCTCTACCTGATTCAGTTGGTACAAATATGTGCTGCTGTAATACTAAAAAATCTGTCAAAAATAGGGACTAAGTTTAAAAGTGGAGGTAGATGACTGTTTCTTTTCATGGCACAAACCCATGAGCTGGACTTCTGTTTTCTTAATAGTGGGTGTTTGGAGAATTATATAGTGAAACGGGAGAATGTTAATTATTTGCAGCAAAAAACACTGTCACAAAGGAGACCCTGTATTTAATTAAAGAAACATTAACCCAGAAACAACAATAATCTCCACAGAATGGAAAGTCTTACATTATTCAGTAATCACATGAAATTCTCAGTATTAGGCCTAAGTATTTATATATTTAAATATGTTGTTATATTTACCAGGAAGCAATTACTGATAAAACACAATGATCTAATTAAATGAATTGACATTTATTAGTACATTAAACAATACATTAAATCACTCATGACAACCGCACATATAACGTAAATAACAATGTAGGTATCTAGGATACGTAACTCAATGCGACAAACATAGATGGCGACACACTCAAGTATAATAAAATAATTATTTATTAACACTCCTCCATTATAATTTTATTTATGAGTCGTTCAAATACTTTCTTCGACAATGTTTTTGTGAAGATATCTGCCAACTGGTCCAAAAAAACAGTATTTCCAATGTGTTGCTGTATAAATTTTCTAGGAATGTCAATGTGCTTCTTCCCTTTTTTTATTTTGCCTTCTGTAGTATTTTGTAACATTAAAATTGCAGATTGATTATCTATACAGAGCTTGTAGGAATATCCTTGAAATATCTAAGTTCGATACCAAGTCTCTTTATCCAGCAAATTTCATCAAGCGATGAAACAGCAGCTCAAAATTCTGCCTCTGCAGTTGATGTAGCAACAAGTCCCTGCTTTTGGGTGAACCATACAATAGGACCGCCTCTCATAATAATTACTCCAGTAGTTGACTGTCTTGAGACAATGTCTCCTCCAAAATCTGAATCTGAATAAGCAATGAGTTCAGAATCTCCATTGAAACTTATTCCAAAGTTTACAGTGCCTTTCAAGTATCGAAATACATGTTTTACCATATTCCAGTGCCGTACCATGGGATTGTTTGAATATCTACTTAGGTAGTTTACTGCAAAGCTGATATCTGGCCTAGATACTGTAGCTAAGTAAAGTAAACTGCCTATTGCCTCACGATATGGGACAGATTTATCGAGTGGCTGATCATTATGAAAATGTTCTTCGGTTAACATACCTATTTCCATTGGAGTTGACTTTTGATTTGAATCTTCCATTCTAAATCTTTTCAATATCTTTTCAGTGTAATGATGTTGGCTTACAAAAATTTTCTTATGTCTAATTTCAATTTCCATGCCAAGGTAAGTTAATTTGTTGTCTGACCCAGAATTATATGTAATTTCAAATTCTTTGTTAAGTTTATCTAGTATATCTATCATTTTATGTTTTTCTTTTCCTATAATAGCACCATCATCTACAAAAAGTGCAATTATAATGCTTCTGTCACCATTATAATAAATACAAGGATCATGGTCACAACAAACAAAATTTAATTTCCTTAGGTAGTTTGTGAACTTCACATTCCAATTTTTCGATGACTGTTTAAGTCCATATATACTCTTGAGCAACTCACAAACTCTACCTGAGCCATCATCAAAGCCTACCGGTTGATACATTTAAATCTTCTCATCCAAAGATCCATGTAAAAAACGCTGTCTTCACATCAAAAGTCACCAGATGCATTCCATCGGAGGCTAAAATGCTGAGTATCAGTCGAAAGGATGCATGTTTGGCAAGAGGACTGAAGGTCTCAGTATAATGGATTCCTTGTTCTTGCTCAAACCCTCTTGCAACTAGCCTGGCTTTGTATCGCCCATCTTGTTTTTGGCATAAAACCCACCGACAAGTCAAGGCTTTTTCTTCTTTTGGTAGACTTACTAGTTTCCAAGTTCTCATCTTCATCAAAGATTCATACTCTTCTAACATTGCTTTCTTCCAGTTTTCATCCTGTAGTGCTTGTAAAATGGAAATATCTTCTACCTCACCTATCATGGCCATATTTACATTTTTGTTTCTGTTGTCTTCAACTACATAATCTACCATCCTTGCTGGCATCCTTAAAGTAGCCCTGTTTCGAAGACTTCTTTTCTCTGGTTGAATACAAACAGTTTGATCTCGTTCCAAACACTTTACACAATGATTTTCTTGACATTCATTTTGCATATTATTGTCAGACACAGAGCCTTCATAAACACTTTCACTATCAGATTTTTCTTCTTCACTTGACACTATGAATTCCTTTTCTTCATTTGACAAGGTAGCTTCAATTTCTGTACAACTAGACTTACTGTTTATTTTTCATCAAATATCACATCTCCTGATGTTACAACTTCATTTTTGTCTCTTAAGTAAACTCGGTAACTACTTGAATCTAAACTGTATCCTAAGAAAATTCCTTTTTCTGATGTCTTCTGTGTTTTGGCTCTCTTAAAATCCTGAATGAAAACATAACAATCACATCCAACGATTCTAAGCTTATTTACATCAATTCTGCTTCCAAACCATAAATCCACAGGACTTTTACCTTTCACAGAACTTGTTCCAGTCTGATTTAGTGTAAATGTAGCATAACTAATTGCTTCTGCCCATAAGTTTTCATTTAGATTTCTTGCATGTATAGCTGATCTAGCAGATTCTAAATGGTTCTCATCTCTCTCAATTCGACCATTTTGTGGTGCAGTGTATGGGTTCGACTTAATGTGGAAAACTCCAAGTTCTTCACAAAACTTCTTAGTATCTCCATTTTTAATTTCTTTCCCATTATCAGATTTTAAAACTTTTATTTTCTTTCTAAACTGATTCTCTACTAAAGTCATGAAGATTTTCAATTTCTCAAAAGTTTCATTTTTAGTTTTTAAGAAATAGACAGTGCGAAAATGAGAGAAATCATCTTTGAGCATAAAAAAATATTTTGCTCCTCCAAAAGAATTTATATTCATTTCGCACAAGTCTACATGAATTACATCAAGTACCTCTTTTGCCACTTCAAAATTTCTTGGATGTGGGAGACGATGGTGTTTGCCATAAACGCATCCTTCACACACATAGTCATCCCAATCGTCTACATACTTTATATTATTATTTTTTTTTAAATGTCTCTTACATAACTAATATTCTGATGTGCTAATTTTTCATGCCACTTTTTAATTGACATAGCAACAATACACTTTTCTAAGTTTTCATAGCGAAACATCATTCTAAACAATCTTCCATCTCTGTTTGCCATGACTGTTAATTCACCAGTGTCTGAATCAAAAAAATACGAGCAATTTGTGTCTGCTTCCTGACGATAACCCTTGTCCAAGGCACTAGTAACGGAAAATAAGTTAAAGGGTATCTTTGGTGTATACAAAACACTTTCCAGTGTTATGTTACACCAATCTTGACCATTATAAGCTAACAAATCTATGTCTCCGACACTAACACCTTCTATAAGTGTTGAATCTCCAATCATGACTTTTTCTGGTTCTTGTAAAACAGTATAATTTTTCAACCAGTCATTCCTTAAAGTCATGTGCTGAGTGGCACCACAATCTTGGTACCATAGATCTTGATAGTCATTCTTCATTGATATATATTGTATATTAGTAACAGACAATCCAACATTAATCATCAATTTACTTTTTGATGTAGATTACTTACTATCTACATTTTTGGTACAATTTTTGGCAAATTGACCTTTTTCGTTGCACTTATTACACGGATAATTTTTCTTACAATATTCAATGTAACTTTTACTAGGTTTATTCTTTCAGTACTTCTTTATGTGCCCTTTTTGTCCACATTTAAAGCATTCTTTTACGTTCACTTGTTTTGTTTTATTATTGTTCTGTCCCTTTGATATGAAAGCATTCTGACACTCATTATTGGCCTGTTCACTTTCTTTTTGCCTGTCTTCTTCAAGTTTCAAACGCTCAAACATGTTGTTCAACGTTTTATCTGTGGAAATAACATTATCCCAAGACGTTCTAAAATGATGTAGTCTTGTTGGAAGTGTACCTAATATCCTTTGCATAATCCAGGTTTCTTTAACGCTTTCACCTAGTGCAGACAATTCATCAGCATATTGTTGAATTGTCATGCAATTTTCTATTACTGATTTGTGCTCATCATACTTATAATTAAAAAATAATCTTTGCAGGGCTTCAACTGAAACGTTTGATTTTTTTTCCATATAAGGTTTCCAACTTTTCTAACATAGCATTTGCGGACTGGCACCTTGCAATTTTCTTGGCTATATTACTGTCAACATTCAATCCAATTAATACTTGTTCTTCTAAATCCTTTTCAATCCATTCTTTTACAGCTGCGCTTGATTCATCTCCTTCAGGCTTAATTTTAACTGCTGTTGCGATTTCATAAATACGTTTTGATTTTAAGGTTAGGTTAAGTTTGAATATCCATGAATCATAGTTGGAACCTCCTTGCAAATCATCTTTCAACATTTCTAAATGTGATCTGACTAAATCCATTTCTATTGTTTAATGTAGTTTCTTCTCTACAACTGACTTTGTGCACTCAATTCTTACTGACACGTGCAACAAAAAAAAGGGTTCTTGCGTATTTTTACTGTCCACAATTCGGTTCAACAATGTGTTTTATTACTTACCTGGGCCCATAACCTGTTGTTATATTTACCAGGAAGCAATTACTGATAAAACACAATGATCTAATTAAATGAATTGACATTTATTAGTACATTAAACAATACATTAAATCACTCATGACAACCGCACATATAACGTAAATAACAATGTAGGTATCTAGGATACGTAACTCAATGCGACAAACATAGATGGCGACACACTCAAGTATAATAAAATAATTCTTTATTAACAAGTATCATATTAGCAATCCAAATGTCGCGGTCGAACTGAGTGTAATGAAAACACCTATATAATATTTCATTACACCAAAAACATGCATGAATTCTATACTATGCAAACTACATGAAATTTGTATATTTGCGAGTTCATTTGGAGGTAATGAAGTAAAAAAATGTAAGCTGAATTTTAGCTTCATAAAATTTACATGAGAGTCTCTTAAAAATTAATAATATATTAATAAGTCGATTTTGGCAGTTGGACACTTTGGGACTGTTCATAATGCGGTATCTTAATATTAGATAAATGTTGCCAGTTCATAATTTCTAACAAACACACTTTACTGTAGAATGTTGACAGGTCAAACTAATTGATACTGGTATGGTTCTGACTGTCTTAACATATAGAATTTGTCAAGCAGATAATTAAATAAATATTAATATACTTTTGTTTACTCATTAAGGTTGAAGTAATACAGCTCAGAGTATAATAAACCAAAAACAACTTATTTTGGTATCTAAAATAATTAGAACAGTCTTAAAAAGTGCATTTTCTATGTATTAAATTGTATTACAGTCTAAAATATAAATTAAATCTTTTAGATTAAATTTTGTTTAACTTCGTCACAAATTTACAATTGTAACAACAAATGAAATACACGTTAAAATAGTTCTTACATTGTATACATTCTTACATTGATTTTTTTTTTTATTTTACGGATTAATTTACATAAGACTATTAATTGGTATCAATTATTATTAATTTATCCATGTCTGTGTTTCAATTCGTTCATAACTTTTGGTAAATTTGGGCTGTGTTGTATCATCGGACAAACACACTATTTGCAATCAAGATTTGTAAATATTTGTAAATATATGTTTACTGGAATGGCAACATTAATTTTGAATCTTATGTAGCCATATTGAACTGAAATTTACAAGTACTGAAGCTGTCTGTTCCCCTGTTATCTGAACAGATATTAAAATTCATATTGAATTATGTTCTTAAGAAGGTGTTAGAAGTAAGGTAAATTTCTCAAACAGTCCTGTTCTGTTATTTAGTATTCTGCTGCAGTTCAGTGGCTTACTTGATGTTGGAGTGTAACGTTAGTGTAATATAGCCTAATATATTACTGCATCCTCCAATAATTATTGGATGTACAGTAATATATTATTGTAAATATATTTAATGATATACAGTACTATTATTTTCAAATGCAGTGCATTTCTTATTTTTCAGGAGAGCACGTTTCACACCAAAAACACCATCCAGAAATAAGGGTGTGAAAAAAGAACCAATTAATGTGTACTGCCGACTGCGACCAATGGTAGACCCATTAGAAGTGTCATGTATGAAAGTGATTGGGTCGAACATTGTTCAAATGACATCAACCAACATGGCCAACACTCGTGTAGGATGTTACAAAGAGATTCAGTATGTTTTTAAACGTGTATTTGAAGAGCACATCTCACAAAAAGAAGTTTTTGATGACGTTGCTTTTCCTTTGATTGAAGGCCTGTTGCAAGGGCGCAGTAGTTTGTTATTTTCTTATGGTATTAGTGGAAGTGGCAAGACCTACACAATGAATGGTACACCACGGAACGGTGGGATAGTGCCTAGGACACTGGATTGTATTTTTAATACTATATCAGGCTTTCAAACTAAAAAGTATGTCTTCAAACCGGATCGTTTAAATGGATTTGAAGTGCAAACGGAGGCAGAAGCAAATGCAGATCGTGTTAGTGAACTGCACAGAAACATCCAAACACCTCAGAAGTAGGTATAAATATCGTAGTACACATGTTTTTTATTTTAAACATTCCTACAAATGATAGAAATTAATATTGATTTAAGAATTTGTATAAATATTACAAGAAATGTTAAAATTACAAACATCTGTAAGCAGAATAATCCAAGCAAAGAAGGCCTGTATAGCTAGGGAAGCCAGAACAGGTGTTACTCGCACTGCAATAAATTTAGCCAGTCCTAACATATTTTTAAAAATTGTATTGTTTTCCACCTACTATTTAAAATTTTCTTTACCAAGATTTGGCTCACAAGATTTATTTAAAGATCAAAACTGCGCATTTACGTCAGTGCCTTAAATTGTTAATGTTGTCTCTAAAAACATAAAACTGAATATTGTGTATCATTCTTACTGGTTAATCTTTACTTTGTACATGTCTGTTTTTATTGGGGAGATACAAAACAGGAAAAGAGCAGAGTTGACAAGTTCAACAGACTGCAGGATAACTTAGTGGTAAGGATCAGCTCACTTTGTATGGCGTTCTCTCATCATGCTGTGGGTTCTGCTCAAGGTCGATCGAATTCAACCCCATCTGCATATGTTAGTCTGTTTAAGGGGATCCAGAATTTCCTATACATGCAATGTTAAATGAAAGGACCGTTTTCTTGTAAAATATTACCATTAGCCAACTGATTTTTGTCCTGTAGCTTATTACATATTTTTCACAGTTTGCACCATAGGGATTTTGGGATAGTTACGTTTTTGTAGTAAATACTAATTTTCTTGTACTTTAAGATATACTAGCATTATTTCTCAGTTATTTTTAACATAAGGTCTATACTTAAGATATGGATAGAAAGCTATGGTGCAAAGTGTGCTAGTGTGAAATACAAGCCCTGAAAATCTGAGGTCTTTAGCTCTTATGAAAGCAAAATAGTAAACTTACAGAAATCGTCAAAGTTATAACTGTATGTTCAGCGGAGTCCTAGACCATAGGATGGGTTTTCAGAGTCACTAGACATATGTTCATGAAGTTTCCTCTTTACTCCTTTCACTCTTTGTCTGGTTAGTCTCACACACTCCATCTGTTTCCTTTTAGCGTTCCTCTTCCCCTCATTGTCTATATATAACATGGCACTGATCGTGTATTTCCCGGTGTTAGTCGAAGTCTCTGTAGCACATCACACTTAATTATGTTTCTTCTGTTGCAAGTGGCAGTGGCATCATATACCTCATGATAAAATGTAATGTTTTCATTTTATTTATTTCAGCAAACATATTTGTAGGAATTCAGATCCAGATCACATGTCCACACTCTTGTGTATGGCCATGGGGGCATTTTCTGGTAGTTCAGTCTAAGACAAATCTCTGAAAACTAGCTTTGTAGTCTCCATCCATGACAGCTTGTAGCAGAGTGCTGTGATGTTTATATATTTGTTCAGTTTCTTCATTACAATTATATTTGCACCACGAACCAAATTCCATTGGACCAGTGGCGCAACCAGGGGGGGGTTTGGTGGTTAGAACCCCCCGAAAATCTGGAAAACATTTTGTAATCAGCGTATGTACAAACAGTAAGAACATATAATTATAGTATCTGCTTTATATGTTAATTACTATATTCTTACAAAGTAACATTTTTACTATTACTAAATGATAAACTAAAATTCAGCATAGGTAAGTTTACCAGACGTGAATAAATTGTTCTTTTGCCAACGGCGCATGATATGTAATTGTCTTAGTACTTTTCAAAAAGCACCAGTTTTCATCAAAAGCATAGCGTTTAGTTTATTGCTGTATTTTCCGGTTTTGGAGAGTGAACTGGATCAATCTGGGTGGCCTGTCAATTTCAGTGCAAAGGAAAGTCATACATAGTTAGAGTCAGAAAATAATGTACAACGTGTACAAGTTTATTAAATCGGAAGATAAGGGAATATCAGAAAGAAAGTTGCAGTAAAGGTAGCTCAGGCGTGTGGTGTGTCTCTAAGTAGTGTTTTTAGAATTATTAAAGAAGCATCTGTGGATACGGCTGACAAAATCTTTCAGTACTTCCCATAAAAAATGCTCAACAAAGGAAATAAAAACTGATTTAGATGATTTTGACAAGTGTACTATTCGATTAATTATTTACGAATATCAATTCATAGAAGGGGAAACACCAACATTCAAAGTAAAAATTCTTTAAACAATTTTTAAGAAATAAATTAATTATAATGGTAGTGCATCTAGTCTGAGCCACATTATTCGTCAAACGAGATTTCGATGAAAACGTGCCAAAACCAATAGGAAACTTTTAATAGAATAACTCATTAGAAAGTTAGGAGAAAATATGTAAGACCATTATGGAAATTCAGAGAAGAACGGCGGCCTATAGTTTACATAGACGAAACTGAATTCAACATCAGTTAAAAAAAATGTGGATAGGCGCCGTTCTCTGAATTGCCATAATTTTCTTATATATTTTCTCTTAACTTTCTATTGTGTTATTCAGTCCGAACGTTAAAGGTTTCTATCAGTTGTAAGATATTAGCTTCTGTCGAATATAACAGCTCTTCGACCTCAACTCGGTCTTCTTGAGCAGCGTTTATGTCTTTAGAAATAAGCTCAATTTCGGACTGTACCTCACCGTATTTTGTTGCCAAGCTTTTTAGACTTTCAAGTCTGACTGTTAAGAAATGTTTGGTATTAGTGTTCTTGTCAAAGTTAATGATAGCCGAATTAATACGCACTATGGCAGACCTTAAGCCGCCTCTCTTTCTGACCAACACTTTGAGGCCTTCTTCAGCCATTGTACGCACCTGATAATGATGTTAATGATGTGGTACCTGGTATGCGATGTCCCGAAGCGTCGAGGCTGTGGAGAAGATGGCAAACACACAGACCGGAGAGATGACTGCTTACACTGGAGTACTGACGCTAGCACGTGGATGATCTTGCAGTGATATCGTCAGGAGGCTCAAAGGCGACGAAAGAAATGCTGGTTAAGTCATGACACGGTCGGATCAGCGAATATGCTGAGTCGCCCGTGATGGCCAGAAATTGGGGCAGAAGAATAATGAAAAGGTGAATAACGAATCCAGGCACGGAGCGACCAAAAAAATGGTTAAGATCCGGCCCGTGGGACCAAAAAATTGGTTAGTAAGAAGAATGTTGATCCGTCATGTTAGGACCAAATAAAATGTTATGTTGAGCTGCGGCCGAGTGGACCACGTAAAAATGTATTGTATGTCGGCACGTATGCCTTTTTCCATCAGAAAGAATGAAACTTGATGTGTTATCGCGAGGATGCAAAATGATAAAGATAGTGGACTGTATAAATAGATTTATTAAGTTTCTCAAATTTTTACACTCAATTCATTGTAGTAAGGTTGGCTAATGCTGAAGATTAAATTTTAAGAAGCTGATTCGGAAATGAAACTACATTTTGATGCGGCACAAATGTGTGCACTTAGTTACATCAAAAACGTGGAGGCCTAAGGCCTAAATAATTGTCGCGACAACAAGAAATGAGAATGACAGAGTCAGGCAGCAAACGTGAGAACGTCCGCTGCCGGCCAAGGCTCGTAGTACTGTGACTCAATGTAGCTAGAGTATAGACTGTGACTGTTATAAAAACGAGATAAGAACGATTCAGCAAGCGTACAGATTAGCCAACCTACAAATACAAAATTACCACACTACTGTCCAGTATCTCTGTTGTATCTATGCTTGTTTCGTCTTACAAAACGTCCATATGTACTGTTTAGTAGTGTCAGAATAGAAATCGAAATCAAAACCTCCGTACGTAGATTCGTCTTTCAGGTAGAAGGCTAATATTTTCAAATGGCCTTTTTCTACCACGTGTATAACATTCTTCCCGCCTTATCCCTACTACAAAGTGTGCAACTGCTTTATGTCTGATTATTTTAACTATATTATTGTATTATTATTTCAATAAAGTCGGTGTCTACTGGTTAAGTAATTTAAATTATTCAATAAGCATATGCAAATTAGTAAGCCTGTGCTTAACATGATTTTAATTCATAATTCTTACAAACATTGTGTGTATGACTCTTACACGTGCAGTATGTGTAAGAAGGGCCTTTGCAGCATTATAGGTGGAATGTACATGAGTGAAATTCTATGAAGCAAAGTTAATTTTTACCTGTTCTTGCGACATTGGCTCCTTATAAGGTGCGTATTGTAGTTTTTCCAGAAAAAAGCCCTCCTTGTAAATAAAAGAATGAAGAAAACCAAAATTGTACACCTTGTTTCTAAATTTAACCCCCCCCCCAAATCTTGGGTGCGCCACTGTATTGGACATAGTCCAGGTTGTGGAAAACTGACATGGTGTGTCATGCCAACTTTTTGAGTGGAGGAGTATATTTTGAAAATAGTTGAAAAGTACTTACAGAATTGCTACAAATGAACTAATTAGGCTTATGTCATTTTACACGGAAAACGTCTAGTTCATAAAAACTCAAAATTCATTTGTTTTTTACATTTTTTCCTTCCGGGTCCTGTTAAGATAGGTGGGCCTCAACCAGAAACAGCGTGACATCAACATGTGAACACATTATAACACTCCTCCCAACCATGCAGCCTTCCGCTGCCTGTGATTAAATGCAGACGGTTTTCTCTCTGTGTGAGATGTTTATTAAGTCTGTGTCACACTATGCTACTTCACTAGCCGCTACTAAATAGCTGCTATTGGATTTTCAAGCTACTTCTATATCACACTGTTTTTAGGTAGCCGCTATTTAGTAGTGGCTAGTACAGCAAATACATGGTCGCGGCGTAGTGTCACAGGACAAATCGTACACACTATGTCGGCGCCAATCGTACACACTATCGTTTTTGTGGTCCTTAAAAGGACCGTTTGTCGAGGACGCTACATCATTTGCGTACGCCGCCCAAGCCGCGCTGTGATATTCGGCGGCTGCGTCCGCTGTTCCGGGCGTACTGTGGTCCTCTTCTTTCGGCAGCGGTATGTAGAGCCCGCTGCTGTCCCAGTCGATTTCCATCACTGGTTCTCCTGTGCTCTCCATTCTTCCGGCTGGCTTCCCGACGTCCAATGGAGTGCGCCAAATTTTTTTTTTTTTTCGCTCTGGGCTGTGCGGTTGTGCGTCGCAGAGACGAACCGCTCGGGATCTGAGTGTTGTGCTAGCCTACACTAGCGCAGTATACACCGAGGGCGTTTCCACGAGTCACCTGGACGTACCTATACGGTACCTTCCCAGCCCAGTCACTAGAGAATTGCCTGGGAACCTCGCCGCACGTGCATAAAATTTGCGTGCAAGCCGCCTGAATGTGTCGTCTAAGGAGCGGACGCCAAGTCCTCTCCTTAGAAGGCGAGATGAAAAACGACGGGGGACTTTTGGACGCTAGCCGAAGACCCCTGTCGGAGACGCTCTGCAACTTCTTTTTATGCATTGCGGCGAGGTAACCCCAGACCGGACAGGCGTAGGTAATGACCGGCAGCAGATACGCGCCGACGATCATCCTGCCCAATTTCCTGGTCATGGCTGAGCTGATCAGGAGTGGAAACAGTGCGCACAGGCGAGTGGATGCTCGCTTAAGAACTGTCTGTGCGTGGGTACGCCAGGTGAGCCGACGGTCGAGGTGTAATCCGAGGTACTTGACCTCTTTGGACCAGCGCAAGTACGTTCTGCCGATACGTAACTGCCTAACAGGGTTCTTCCGTCGCTTGGAGAATTCGACGGCTACACTCTTGGTAGCGTCGAGTTGCACTCTCCAATTCTCAGTCCAGTCCACGAGCGTGTCGAGCTGGCGCTGCAGTCGTAGGACGGCCCTTTCCACGTGACGATCGGCCGTAAATACGGCCGTGTCGTCAGCGAAGAGGGCCATCTGGACTCCAGGCTGTCTCGGCACGTCAGCGCCAAAATTACACACAACTGGGGGTCGCGAGTAGTGCAGTGTCCCGAGTCTCAGAAAGGACTCCTGCCACTGGGTCTGTTGGATTTCTATTTATTCGTTTTATCTACTTATGGGGGGGGGGGGGGGTCAG
Organism: Magicicada septendecula; assembly: GCA_034769895.1. Taxonomy (NCBI): domain Eukaryota; kingdom Metazoa; phylum Arthropoda; class Insecta; order Hemiptera; family Cicadidae; genus Magicicada; species Magicicada septendecula. The sequence goes on along the minus strand of CM068371.1, from coordinate 59,380,967 downwards.
AAGCGACCTGCGATTGGTGGATTATACCACCGGGACTAGCAAACGAGGTCGCTTCCAGGACTCACCTGGTCGCGGGGTGTATTTACCAAGTCCGGCAATGAGGGAATTGTGGGTCACTCTGTCGGAACGAACATAGAATCTACGCGCCAGGCGTCTCACGGTGTCATCAAGAGAGCGGACACCGAGTCCTCTCCTCAAAAGACGAGAAGAGTACCTCCGGGGGACTTTGCACGCGAGCTTCAGTCCCCGGTCGAGTACGCGCTGGAGCGTTGTTCTATGACCACGAGCCAGGTATCCCCAAACAGGACAGGCGTAGGTAATCACGGGCAACACGTACGTGTTGACTATGAGCTCACCTAGCCGGGGGGTCATTGCCGGATTAGATAGCACGGGCCAGAGTCTACTGAGTTGCGCCGAAGCGCGTTGTCTGAGGTACTGTGTATGGGTTCGCCAGGTGAGTCGGGAATCCACGTGGAGCCCGAGGTACTTGACGCTATTGGTCCAGGGCACCTCGACGGGGCGTACTTTAAGCGGCCGAGGCCGCTTACGTTTTCGCGAGAATATTACCGCGGCGCTCTTGGAAGCGGTAACGGCAACTCTCCAGTCGTCGGTCCACCCGACATACGCGTCGAGTTGGCGCTGGAGCTTAACTGCCGCATAACTCGCGTTCGGCTCTGAGGCAAAAGCCGCAGTGCCGTCCGCGAACAGCGACAATTTCACTCCAGGAATTCGGGGCGTGTCGTTGACAAACAACGAGAACAGGAGAGGCCCAAGGACACTTCCCTGAGGGACGCCAGCGGTAATACGCCTCTCCGAAGAGAGAACGTGGTCTACTCTCACTCGGAAGCTACGGTCTCGCAGAAAGCTGCCGATCAAGTGAACGTAGCAGTCTGGGAGAAGGACTTCCGTGAGTTTGTACAGGACACCCTCGTGCCACACGCGGTCAAAGGCTTTCTCTACGTCTAGGAAGATCGCAGTCGTCTGTTTGCCCTGGCAGCCAGCCTCGGTAATGCATTCCACGAGTCTCATCAGTTGATGAGTCGAGGAGTGCAGCTCACGAAAGCCGAACTGTTCGGGGATCAGCACGTCTAGTCTTTCTAGATGATCGCGGATCCTACGCTGGATCAGACGCTCAAAAACCTTGGACGTCGCGGACAAGAGGCTGATGGGCCTGAGGTTTTCCACGCGAGAAGAATTCTTTCCCGGCTTGGGTATCACAATGACGGTAGCCGTTTTCCATTTCGCCGGAAAATAGGCCAGTCTGAGGCATGAATTGAACAGGTCAGTGAGGAACTGGGTTCCTCGCTCCGGAAGGCGATGGAGGGCGGAATTCATGACTCCGTCCGGGCCAGGCGCCTTCCGGGGCTTGAGCTGAACAATCCTCTCAGAGACCTCCTCCGGGGAGATGGGCTCCGGTTGGACTGTGATATCGGCCGATAGAAAGCGCTCTACCTCGCGGCAGATTTTCTCAGTGAAAGCCGGGTTCTTGGATGGGTTGGGAGCGAACTGTCGCTCTAAACTGTCAGCCAAGAACTCTGCCTTTTCGAGGGGGCGGCCAAGGGGTTGACCGCCGCGTCCGGCCAGTGCGGGGAGAGGCGCGCGTTTGCGCTTTCCCGTTAGGGCACTGGGAATCCGCCAGACATTACGGTCCTCGGCAGGGCCATCCATCTGTGTCACAGCTAGCTCCCAGTTGCGTCTACGGAACGCCAGCATGTCGCGACGCAACTTGCCGAACGCTCTGTTGAACGCAGCCTTGTCAGCCGGGTCACGAGTCCTCTGCCAGCGTCTCCGGAGGCGATTCCTCTCGCAAGCGAGCTGAGACACCTCTTCGGGGATACGCTGATAGTCGGGCGTGAGCCCCGGCTTCATCCGGGAGGACACGTCTACCGCCGAGACTACGGCTGTGTCGAATAAGGCAACTGCCTCGTCGACATGCTGGGTAGTGTCGAGCGGGATATGCTCAGGTAGGCGGCGACTAAACGCCGGGCCAAAGCGGTCCCACTCGATTACCCGCCGCTCGTCGCGGACGGTGGCGTGCTGGGTAGCTATATGCACACTGATAGGGCAATGGTCCGAGGACAGTTCCGAAATGACGAAGACGTGGACCGGGCAATAAACGCCCCTGACCGCGGCAATGTCCAGTACGTCAGGGCGGGAGTTAGCCCTCGAGGGATAGTATGTAGGCCCGGTAGGACCCATGACTGTGACCCGAGCCGCATTAGCATACCTGCGTAAGCGGGCCCCGTTTGGGTTCACCAAGCGGCTCCCCCAATCAGGGTGCTTACAGTTCAGGTCGCCCGCCAGGACTACCCTCCTGTGTGGTCCAAAGACGGCCTCCAGATCGTTCGACAGGAGCTCCGTTTGTGGAGGCTTGTAAGCGGAAACCACGAGTAGACCGCCGAGAGCACCATGGAGCTCAACCGCGGTGCACTCGAGGTTCCGCCGCTGAGGCAGGACAACGCGGTGATGGCAAAGACTCGCCTTCACCGCGATGGCTGTGGCCTCTCCTGCGCGACCCGACCGGTCGTCCCGGTGGCGCACGTAGTTTGGTAGTCGGAAACGACGATGCGGGGTCAGGTGCGTCTCACCAAGAAGAAGCACGTCGGGCTTGTGACGGGCAACGAACTCTTAAGAGCTCAGAATGCCGGGAAGCGAGGCCGTTGGCGTTCCACGCCACGAGCTCGAGGTCTCGCTTGAGGGATTGCCGTGGTTGTCCGTTCATAACAGACCTATAATACGGCAGGCTTCCACCAAGAGGAGGAACTTGTCTTGGGGCGAGGCTGTTGCCAAGCGTTCCTTGATTTTAAGGAAAGTTTGGTCTACTTTCTGCAAGTCGTAGCTTGCCAGAAAGTCGGAGACAACGGCGAGATCATCGGAAGATGAGGCCTGGGGGGAACGCTTGGCGGCAGCTGCATAGCTGCGGCGGGGCGAGGCGGTGGAAGCCTTGGGGGCAGGTTCTGGAGCGGGTGGTCGCTCTGGCTTTTGGTGGACAGGCTTGGGTCCAGTGGCAGGTAACTTGGGCTGGCCCGTGTTCTGGCCTGAGGTTTACCTTGTTTTTTGCCTGATCTGGGGAATCTAGGCTTGGGTGGCGGCGGCAGTGGAGGGTCAATTTCCTCCTTATCGTCCGGCAGTGGGACTAGAGCGTAGTGGGGGACTTAGCGTTCCGGTTCCGGGGGTGCGGTTGGTGGTTTGGCCTGTTGAGCTATGCTCGGGCTCACTGCACGTGTAGGTTTTGGAACCGGAGCAGACCTCGGGGCTGGTTTCCGGACCACAGGTTCAGCGGGCGGCTTTGGCCGTTTTGACTGGCTGGCTGACAACTTGCCGAGGTTTAGGCTGGACAGGTTTCTTAAGTCTGTCCAGCTGCTCGTTATAGACTGGGCAGCGCCTGTTATTTGCAGCATGGGCGCCGCCACAGTTTATACAATACCGGTGGTTGTCCGGAACAGCGCAGGCCTGCGTCAAGTGGTCATTTCCACAGCGGACGCAGGTCGGCGCGTTCCGACAACCGAAGCTGCTGTGGCCGAACCGCTGGCACCTGTGGCACTGGGAGATTCGCCCGGTCTGACGGCAGGGCTCTACGCTCACGCAGAGCCCGAAAAGCCGCTTCAAGTCTAAAAGGGCCTGGGAGGAATCGCCCTTCTCCACCTGGAGTCTGATTAAGGGGAGTGGTCGACGCGAGCCATAAGTGGTGTACAGCCGAGAGGCTCCCACAACCTTATAGCCCGCGTCGCGCGGTTCGTCGAGGACGACCTGCGGATCCGCCTGTATGTCCAAGCCCCGAAGGACGAGGGCTACAGGCTTGGTTCGGTTTAAAGTGTAGGTGTGGAACTGGAACGATTCACGTTCCAGCCACTGGATTACTCCGAAGTGCTCGGATGCACTGCGGCAGGTAACGCGCACAGTCTCACTCGCAAGGAGCTTGACCGATGCGTTATCTGCCAGCGCAACGACCTTACGGAGTCGGCGACTGAAGCCGATAATATCCCTGACGTTCGTGACGAACACCGGCGGGATCCTTCCTTCGGAGGTGCGACTAGGCGCAACCTCAGCGGAGGCTTTGAATGCCGACGAGTCCGTAGCCGAACTCAAGGAGGTCAGGGAGGGAGACTTTCTCGGCTTGCCACCGTGCCCTACTACCACCCAGTCGGTGGAAGCCGAGGTCTCCATGTCTGGGGAGTCAGACTCCGGCAGAGGTAGAGGGCTGCTTGGCCTACTAGCGGCCTTGCAGCCGGAAGGTCCGGCCTTTGCGGGCTTGGTCGGCCCTAATAGGGACCGATTATTCTCACGAACTTGCGCGGGTTGAGCAGGGCTACCCGCGCAAGTCGTAGGGTTCCCGACTGGCCCAAGTGGCCGGCCGGGGGGCTCTTCGCTGCCGCACAGTGCTTCAGGGGCACTAACAGCTGGTCTACTGCTGACTAGCTCAGCTCTTTGTCCAGCGGGTATCCGGGGGCCGAACTGTGACACCGTCACAGTGGCGGCACAACCCGCATCTCTATTTGTGAGTCCTACTCTCGGACTCACCGGATTCCGCTGGACAGCGCTACCTACAAGACTTACCGGCACTGTGCGGCAGGTCCCAGTTGTGCGTGGGTTGACTTCATCTTGCAGGCAAGACGGCTGGTCCACTTCCATCGCAGCTTGGTGTTGTCGCTGGCGATGTGGCGAGTGTTTCCCCGGCGGCTTCTTCTTAACCGCCTCCGTGGATTGCTGTGATAGCCTCTTCATAGCAGTAGTGTAGAGGTCGAGGCGATCCTCTTCTGCGTTGTACTGTTGACTTGTGATCTCTTCGAATGCTGAGTGCAGAATGTCACCTTCTCCTCTCCCAGCGCCAAAATTTTCTAGCAGCGCTCTTTTTATGCCCTGACAGGTCATGTGCCATGAACCTATCAGAGCGCCGCTGATCCCTGACTGGCTAGCCTCGAGCACGTTAGATGGTCACGTCTCGGCTGGCGCCGAGAGCAATCTTCGCTTCGCTGCGTCACAACTCCCCCGGGTCTTGAATGCTCTCCGGTGGCCAGCCCGCTGTTCTTCTCCGGCGGGTTTGAGCCGTTGGCTGTGAACCTTGTATGGGCGTCCGTCCTTCTCCACAGTGTAAATCTGCCCGCCGAGGGTTGTAGCAACGCTAAAGGGACCTTCCCAGGCTGGCTCCCATCCAGGGTATCTCCGTCCTTTGGCTGGTCCGGCGTGGCTCTTGACGTACACCAGCTGTCCTACGGTCAGTGTAGGGTCCTGTGTCCTCTGTTCCGATACCGCCACTGCTGATACTGCGTCTGGTGTGACCTGGCCGCCTCTTCTCATTCCTCAATTGGCTGGACGTCCTGTTCCTGTGGTCGGCTCCAGTCGCCGGGTCGGCGTAGGTCTCTGCCCAGCAGAAGCTCGCTCGGTGTCACTCCAGTTGTGGCGTTTGCACGATTCAGCAGCGTGAACAGAACCGCCGGCAAACGCTTGTCTCGGTCGCCATGGTCCTTGCAGTCATGGAGCTGGATCCGCAGCGCATTCTTGATCTCGCCGTTGCACCGCTCGGTCGGGTTCGCCCTGGGATGGTAGTTGGCTGTAGTCCACGGTCGTATGTGCAGCTTGTCGCACATCTGCTTCCACTTGTGGCCGTGAGCGGCTTCCCGTTGTCGGTGAGCAACGCCTCTGGGTATCCCCAACGAGGGAACACTTCTTCCTCCAGGTAGCAGATAATGATGTCAGCGTCCGACTTGCGCACGGCCTTTGCTTCCACCCATCTCGACATCATATCCGTGACCACTACGATGTACCGGTTGCCAGCTCGAGTCAGTGGATATGGTCCCATGACGTCCAGGGCGACAGTATTCCAACATCTCCTGGGTCGGTGAGGTCGCTGTTGGTTCTGTTCGAGATTTGCGCCGCGCTTGTGTAGGGCGCATATTCTGCAACTCCGGACGTATCTGCGTATGTCAATGGTAAGGCTGGTTCAGACGAAGTCCTTGCCGATGGCCCGAAACGTTTCTTCGCCCCCCGGATGACCTGCTTCAGGGGAGTCTTGGAAGTGCCTGATGACCTCCATGAGGACACTCGGCGGCACGTACAATCCTGGTTCCTGGTTGCGTCTGTCCTTCCAAACCAGGCCCTTGTCTACCCGGTATCCTCTCGTTGTAGCCGCCGCAGGGTCGTTTCTCAACGCTTGGCACTCCTGGTCGCCTTCTTGCGCCTCCTGCACTGCCTGATGGATGCCGACAGCCGTGATTCTTTGTAGTCGCGGTGCAGCTGCCGCAACACGGCAGAGTGGCCTCTCTTCAGGCTGCATCCGTGGTTCTTCTTGGACGCCGGCGGTATCTTCAAGCCCAAGTTCCCTCGAGAGGAAGTCCGGCAACTCGTTCTCCTTGGCCGGGCAGTGGACGACGGTGAATTTGAAGCTCTGTATCAGTAGAGCCCAGCGAGCGTACTTCGTCTTCTGCCCCGTCGCCTACTTCAGCCAGGTTAGCGCCTTGTTGTCGGTCCTTAGGGTGAAATGGCGATCCTCCAAGTATGGCCGGTATTTCTTGATGGCCCAGGCGACTGCCAAGCACTCCAGTTCGTTGGAGTGGTAGTTCTTCTCCGCCTCGTGGAGCTTGGCACTGGCGTACAAGATAATACGCCTCTCTGCGGCTTCGGTGCATTGATAAAGCACCGCTCCAAGTCCCTTTTGGCTGGCGTCGGTCTGCAGAAACGTCGGCAAGTCTCGATCTGGTCATGAGAGTTTTAACGGCTGCCGGAAAGCGGCCTTAACCTCTTCGAAGGCTCACTGTGTTGTGTGTCGTCCCAATGCCACTTTCTTGTCCGCAAAAGGTCCGTTAATGGTTCCGAAATCATAGCGAAGCAGGGGATGTACTTTCGCAGCCAGTTGCAGGTTCCCAGGAAGCGTTGTAGCTCTTTCTTGTTGCTGGGGGCCGGCTGGTCTTCGATCACTCTGAGATGTTGCTGCTGCGGGAGGTTGCCGTCCGGAGTAATCTCGTGGCCCAGAAAGGCGACTTCTTCCTGGCCGAAGTGACACTTGTTGATCGAGCAGGTCAGCTGGTGCATCTGCAGCCTTTCCAAGACTTGATCCAGGTGTCTCAGGTGCGTTTCCAAGTCGGGGGAGTAGACAATGATGTCGTCCAGATAGACAAGGCAGCACTCCCGTAATAGTCCCGTGAGAACATCCTGTATCAGCTGTTGGAAGGTGATAGGCGCGTTCTTCAGCCCAAAGCACATCACCCGGAACTGGTAGTGACCTCCGTCGGGCACCGAGAATGCTGTGTACTTCGTTGCTTCTTCCTTCAGCGAGATTTGCCAGTAGCCGCTCTTCAGATCTAGGGTCGAGAAGACTTTGGCCCCGCTGAGGTCCTTGATTGATTCGTATATCAGCGGCAGTGGTGAGTCCACATCCTCGGTCTGATCGTTCAGCCTCCGGAAGTCCACGCAGAACCGGGGTGTGCTGTCCTTCTTCACAATCACCACCGGAGAGCTGTATGGCGAGGTGGCCGGTTCAATGATACGCTTCCTCAGCATCTCTCCTACCTGTTCCCGGACGGTGCGTTTCTTCTCGTCGGAGTACCGGTACATTGGGAGCTGGAATGGCTGGCTACCTTCTTTCAGCCGGATCTCGTGCTTGGCCGCAGATGTGGTGGGGAGCAGGCCACGGGAGAACAAACCGTGATGACGGTGTAACATTTCCAGAAGCCGTTTACGGTGTTGGCCACCTGCTGACGTATGAAGGCTAGCTTCCTCGATGTCCTCTTCCTCGGGCTCCGCGCGGTCATTCCAGAAGACCGTCTGTCGGTTCTCGCTGCCAATGTGAAGGCAGCCCCGTCGGTAGTCCACAACTGCTTGGTTTGCCGTGAGCCAGTGTTGGCCCAGCAAAACTTCTTCTTGCAGTCCGGGCACTTCTAGCAGACTGGTGGTGGTCGCAAGACTTCCAATTACAATGTCTGCGACGACGGCGGCCGTTGATTGACATTGCTGACCGTATAGCGCTAAATGGACATCTCGGGGCTCCGTCTTCCTTCCTCTGGGCAGCAGACCGGCCCGAACGAAGTCGTAGTTTTTCGGCGGAGTCCAAGGCTGCGGTTAGTTTTCGGCTGGCGATCTCTATTAGAATGCGTGGTATGTCCGTACCTAGTTGGTTCACGTGCCCCGGTGGGCTATTTACCGGGGCGCTTGGTCGTTTCCCTGCCGGTTCTTCACAGAGCAGTCCCGATGGAAGTGTCTTCCCGGGCAGAAGCGTCACTTGGGCGTTAGGCTGTTCATTCTTTGTTCCTCTTTCGTGCTTGAGGCCGATCGACACTGCATCGACCCCACTACTCGATCCAGGGAGTTTTCAGCAGAGCCATACCGACCTCCCGCACGACTATCTTGATCCAAGTCCGCCTCGATGCTCATTGCCCGTTGTAAAAGTTCCTCCAAAGTTGTAGGCGGTGGGAACCTCAGCGCCGGTCGAAGGCGTGGCTGCAGCTGTTGTGTAAGCATGGCTATGCTCGTCCTCTCGTCACCTCTGGGATACAGACGGCAAAACAACTTGATTTTTCTCAGGATGAAGATTTCCGCCGATTCCTGCCGCTGCGTTTGACCGTACAGCAGCTCTGCGTCGCGTTGCGTCCCGCAGAAGTGCTGCCGGAAGCGGTCGCAGAACATGAGGCCATGGTATGTAGCTGTGATCACCGGTGGCAACGTGCACCTCAGAGCTGCGGTGAATTGCGCAAAGCCTTGCTCTACCTCGAACCCGGTGTCCCGCTGGGTGTAGCTGTTGGGCGCCATGTTGTTTTGTGTGCCGGCTGGTAGCTCTCTGGCGTGGCTGGATCTTGCATCCGCAAGATGATCAGTGCCCCACGTTCGGCGCCACTTGTCACAGGACAAATGGCGCCAATCGTACACACTATCGTTTTTGTGGTCCTTAAAAGGACCGTTTGTCGAGGACGATACATCATTTGCGTACGCCGCCCGAGCCGCGCTGTGATGTTCGGCGGCTGCGTCTGCTGTTCCGGGCGTACTGCGGTCCTCTTCTTTCGGCAGCGGTATGTAGAGTCCGCTGCTGTCACAGTCGATTTCCATCACTGGCTCTCCTGTGCTCTCCATTCTTCCTTCTTCCTTTTCTTCCGGCTGGCTTCCCGACGTCCAATGGAGTTCGCCAAAAAATTTTTTTTTTTCTTCGCTCTGGGCTTTGCGGTTGTGCGTCGCAGAGACGAACCGCTCGGTATCTGAGTTCCGAGCTGCCTTCTGGAGCTCCTGCCTCGTGGCCCTGCCCAAGTAGGGCGTGTGCTCTATAGCAGGCCGATTCTCGGCTGTTGTGCTAGCCTACACTAGCGCAGTATACACCGAGGGCGTTTCCACGAATCACCTGGACGTATACGGTACCTTCCCAGCCCAGTCACTAGAGGATTGCCTGGGAACCTCGCCGCACGTGCATAAAATTTGCGTGCCAGCCGCCTGAATGTGTCGTCTAAGGAGCGGACGCCAAGTCCTCTCCTTAGAAGGCGAGATGAAAAGCGACGGGGGACTTTGGCCGCTAGCCGAAGACCCCTGTCGAGGACGCTCTGCAACTTCTTTTTATGCATTGCGGCGAGGTAACCCCAGACAGGGCAGGAGTAGGCGATGACCGGCAGCAGATACGCGCCGACGATCATCCTACCCAATTTCCTGGTCATGGCTGAGCTGATCAGGAGTGGAAACAGTGCGCACAGGCGAGTGGATGCTCGCTTAAGAACTGTCTGTGCGTGGGTACGCCAGGTGAGCCGACGGTCAAGGTGTAAGCCGGGGTACTTGACCTCTTTGGACCAGCGCAAGTACGTTCTGCCGATACGTAACTGCCTAACGGGGTTCTTCCGTCGCTTAGAGAATTCGACGGCTACACTCTTGGTGGCGTTGAGTTGCACTCTCCAATTCTCAGTCCAGTCCACGAGCTGGCGCTGCAGTCGTAGGACGGCCCTTTCCTCATGACGATCGGCCGTAAACGGCCGTGTCGTCAGCGAAGAGGGCCATCTGGACTCCAGGCTGTCTCGGCACGTCGTTGACGTAGATCGAGAACAGAAGGGGGCCTAGAACACTACCTTGAGGGACGCCGGCTGTGATTCGTCTCTCGGAAGAGACTGAATCGCCAACTCTCACGCAGAAGGTCCTCTCCGTCAGAAAGCTAGCAACCAGATGGCGGTAGCAGTCCGGGAGCTGGACTTCCCTAAGCTTGAATAACAGGCCATCATGCCATACGCTGTCGAAGGCTTTTTCAACATCTAAGAAACAGCCAACGGTCCGTTCTCTCCGACACCCTGCTTCCGTGATGCTTTCCACCAGTCTCATCAGTTGATGAGTGGTCGAATGCCCCACACGAAAGCCGAACTGTTCGGGGACCAGCACGTCAAAGATGGTTAGATGTTCTCGTACACGACGCTGTACGAGGCGCTCAAAAACCTTGGACGTAGCGGAGAGTAGGCTGATAGGCCGGAGGTTTTCAGAGCGGGTGGTATCCTTTCCCTGCTTCGGGATCACGATAACCGTCGCCTTTCGCCATTTCTTGGGAAAGTAGGCCAGTCTAAGACACGCGTTGAACAAATCAGTCAAGAATTGAACTCCAGGCTCGGGAAGAAGTCGTAAAGCGGTGTTGGTAACACCGTCCGGGCCTGGAGCTTTTCTTGGCTGAAGTTCAGCGAGCCGATCTGAGACCTCTTCCAAAGAGATGGGTTCGGGCTCCGCCGTGATCGGAAGAGACAGAAAGTCTTCCACAGCCATCTCGACTTGTTCGTCGAAGTCCCAGTCCATGGGCGGGTTGGGAGCGAACTGTCGCTCGAAACACAAGCCCAAGTACTCGCCCTTCTCCTCCGGGCGACCCAGGAGTCGACCGAATGGTCCAACAATGGCGGGGAGTGGAGGTCGGCGCCTCCGTCCCGTCAATGCGGTAGGTATTCTGTACGGGTGACTTTGCGGGTCCACATCCCCCGTTCGGGCCACAGCGAGTTCCCAACAGCTACGTCGGAACGCCTTCAGACTGCCGCGCAGTCGTCCGGTGAGCCGATTGTATGCTGCCTTATCGGCTGGATTACGGGTCCTCTGCCAATGTTTCCGGAAGTAATTCCTCTCGCGAGCGAGAAGAGAGACTTCCTCAGGGATGCGTTGGTAGTCAGGCGTGAAACCAGCTCGCGTACGTGAAGACACGCCTATAGCCGAGATGATTGCCTCTTCGATTCCCGCAACTGCTTCGTCTAGGAGGCGAACGGAATCGATTGGAGCCGCTGGCGGCAATCGACGGCACAAGGCCGGGCCGTAGTGATCCCAATCGATAACCTTCTTCTGGTCAGAACGTGCATAGGCGTGCTGGGTAGCGACGTGGACCAAGATAGGGTTGTGGTCGGATGTCAACTCCGTAAGTGAGAATACCTCGACCGGACAGACAACTCCTTGGGTCACCGCGATATCCAGAACATCGGGAGCCGCGTTAGGCCTTGACGGAAAGAACGTGGGTTGCGCTGGACCAAACACCATCGCCCGGCGCGATTCAACAAAACTGAGCAAGCGCCTCCCGTTCGGAGTAGTCAGGCGACTATTCCAAACGCGATGCTTGCAATTCAGATCGCCGGCCAAAATTACCCTTCGATGGGAATCGAAGATGACGTCCAGGTCGCCGACAAGGAGTTCAGCTTGTGGGGCTTGTATGCTGAAACCACGAGGACGCCGCCAAGAGCTCCGTGGACCTCAGTGGCGGTGGCCTCTAGGTTGGTAAGCTGCGGCAAAGCGACACGATGATGACCTATGGAGGTCCTCACCGCGATCGCCGTGCCGCCTCCTCGTCGGCCAACTCGGTCATCCCGATATACCACGTAATTTGGTAATCGAAACCGGTTCGCCGGGGTCAGGTGGGTTTCAGAGAGGAGAAGTACGTCGGGTTTGAACCGAGCCAGGAATTCTAGAAGGTCGGAATGCTTGGAACTGATGTTGTTAGCATTCCAGGCTATGAGAGAGAGATCTCGTCTAAGGGCTCGGTTCATAGAAGACCTATGACTTCGTAGGCTTCCACCAAGAGCATGAATCTCTCAGTTGGGTCAGCAGTTTCCAGGCGGTCTCGGATGGACCTGAAGGTGGATGCGACTTTCTTGAGGTCGTAGCCAGACAGAAAGTCGCGGACGAACTGTGCGTCATCGGATATGACGGACTGGGCGGTTTGCCTGGAAACTGAGGCCGCGTAAGAGCGACCAGGTTTAACGGCAGATCGGGTCGTGGTGGAAGCCACAGGACCAGGCGCAGACGGTTTTTAATCAGCGGCAGGAAAAGTACGCTGTTGCGCTTCGTCGGACTTATACCGGGAAGCAGGACTTTTCTTGGGCTGTGGGCAGGCAGGAGCTCGGGTCCGAGCATCCGGTGTGTTTATCCCTTTGTTTTTGGGTTTTGTGATGCCTGCTCGCGGAAATCGCGGAGGTGGCAGTGGTGGCGAGGCTACCTCTGGTTCAGAGGCGGGAGTTGGAGGTTCCGCGGATGTGGAGGGTTGATTCTCCGGCTCCATAACCGAGATGACGGCTACAGGGCTTGTCTCTGCTTCAGAAGGAGATGCGGCACGTTTTGGTGCCTTTGTAGGGGCTGGAGGTGGAGCCGGAGAGGGCGCGCGCCGTGCCGGTTGTGCCTTCGGTTGCGGCCTAGCCTGACCAAAATTTTCTAGCAGTGCTCTTTTTATACCCTGACAGGTCATGTGCCATGAACCTATCAGAGCGCCGCTGATCCCTGACTGGCTAGCCTCGAGCACGTTAGATGGTCACGTCTCGGCTGCTGATCCCTGATTGGCTCGCCTCATCTTCTCGTGTCACGTCTCGGCTGGCGCCGAGAGCAGATCTTTGCTTCGCTGTGTCACAGTAGATTGGTTTGATGGTAAAACGTATTATGCAAAATGTCATCCGTGGGTGAGCGACATGAGGCTTTGAGACACCTGTTGCTGATTGGTGTTGGAGAGCTTTGTAAGGAGTAGCTGAGTAACATAAGGAACAAAAAGAAACTCATGGGTTCGGGAATGGATAGGTAGAAGGGGTATACTGGGTACAAACTTTCAGGAGTTGCTAAATTTAGTGTCACCAAACTAAATTTGATTCCTATACGTCTTCCATCATGGCAGTACTCTTTCTAGATTTTTAAATTTTATTCAGTTCATTATGATAAGCACCCAGGAGTGTTTTAATGTTCTTTTTAAAGCATATTCCTTTGCTGGTAATCAGGGAAGTTCCAGCTTATCTAGCAACCGAGTGAAAGCAGTTTTTATGTCATGTTTCAAATATTCTACGGACGTAATGTCCTACAATCATATTTTTTATGTATGTTAAAGAATGTAATTGTTTCATCACCTGATCACGTTAATAAATTAGTCTTTGTAAATCTAGAAATATAATTGTCAACAGGCACAATATAACAAAACAAATGCCGAGACAAGCACGTGGTGACAATGGAAACGCTACTTCACTGCTACAATGGGTGTTTACCTTCATCCTCTGTCTTTTACTTTTTAATTATATTATAAAATATTTCTTCATTATCAAATTTAGTTTTTGTATTCATTAAATTGTCTAACCCTTTTTCTCTTTCTTTCAATATTTCTAACTCCTCCCTAAGCTTCCTTTCAACTGTGTTATTTACTACTTTTACAATTTCATACTCTTCCAAAGGATTAACAAACATATGGTTCTCTTCTATGAAATATCTTGCATATAAAGAATTCGTTGTTCTATTACCTTCTCCACATTTGTGGTCAGACAACCTGCATACGAATTTCCGTCCTGTCTCACCTAGGTACACTTTGTTGCAGTCTTTACATTTTAATTTATAAATTCCGCTTCTCTGTAATACTGGGATTTTTTCTAAATGTTTATTCCTTATCTTATCAAATACCGTTTCACATTTTTTAATAGCTATATCTACTCCGTATTTATTAAAACATTTTATAATTTTTCTAGTATGTGATCCTATGTACGTCTATGACCCTGCATAATTCTTTTGTTCTGGTTCTAGTTTGCAACAGTGATAATTCTGTTCATGATTGTAACCACTAACACAACTTTCTTAATTAAACTTTATAATTGCAGCCTTGTTCCAAATAGCTGAGATGAAAAGTAGTATTTTGAAGCAAACACTTTGTAAACATTTTTGATTGCTGACAGATCATGTAGTGACATTTTAGCCTACATATGGCAATACACTTATCACTTGTGTTTTGCTTCTTTAACTTGTAGTGTTAAACATAAACCTAAAAGTTTGAACATTTGCATTTGGTATTGAAATAAAATATGTCATTTTAATTACCTGATGTATGTTATAAAACAAATATTGTTTATAATAAGCATTCTTATAGATGTTGTAAATTTCTTAGTAAGAAGTAGGACAGTAAATACTAACAACATGTGTTTGTAGTGTACATTTGGCAACAGAGCACTGAAGAATAATGCCCATCGAACAATTCTCAGAACCATTCTTTAAAAGTATTTACTATAGTTTTTACTGTTATATTATAAACTTTAAATTATTTTGTTAATTTTTTCATCTTGTTAAATCTTCAAGTTTAAACTACATGTAAATTTAGTTTTTTGTGTGTATTTTTATTTTAATATTACACATTCATGACAACTTTTTCATTCCAATTGAGAATGACACCTTGGATTATAAATTTCAAAGTCAAGGAATTTTTGACTTTGTAAGACATATCAAAGGCAAGTGCTTGTCTTTGCTTTTAAATTATGAAATTGTTCTTTGTATTTATTTACTCTCCTTAGGATTTTCTTGTTTGTTGCATGAACTGTGTGTGTTATTTTCAAATCCTGCAGTTATTTCAAATGCCTCCAGTTGATTCACAAAGTCCATGGTTTCAACTGTATACAAAAGATTGGACCGAATGTAACATTCCACAGTTTATTAAAATTATTCTTAATGTACTTTGGCATTGTTGATTATTTATTGCAGTTTATGTATCCAATCTTCTGACAAGCACATAATGCTTTTGCTACAACATACAACTGCCGTTTCAGAAAAAATTTAATTATTGTGTCGAAAACAGAAGACATAATTAGTTCTTTTTAAGATAAACATGTATTTTTATATTATTTCATTTTGTTTTCTTCATCACCATGATATTCAGGTTCTGAAAATGAGGGCAGTAATTGAAAGTATAATTGGTAGTTATCAAGAGAACATTACAGCCGAAGGAGTGGCATGGTTTGACTTTCACTGATATATTTAAATGTTCCCTTTTATTTATTTGCTAAAATATTAATGATGACAAGAAACAGCCCTGTTATTTGAATTCCAGCAGGTTTGTCGTGATCCAGAAAGTGTTTTTTTACTTAAGCAGCAGGTAGCACCAATTAGGCAATGAACGATGGCATGTCCACTTTGTCAAACAAATTTCTTGTATTTTCTTTTGTCGATTTTGAACAATGTTATTTGTGAATATTCAATCCTGATTTACCCAAACAGTTGAAAAGTGAGATGGAAAATAATATGACTTTGTGAATGTTCATCTCACCTCTGCAATTAGATAAGTTATTTAAACCAGAAGTGTCTGAATTGTTGTAGCTGTTTTTTCTTTTCAGAAAAGGGCATAATACAAAGAGCATAGTTTTCCATTCACTTTACATTCACGAAGTCAAAGTGTCTTTGTAATTTAGGGACTGGTGGTGTTGACCCCATTAAATACTTTTTTCCGCTAATCTATAGAATTCTTAGTACTAAATTGTTTCATGAGCAAATTCTAGATATCATAATTGTATTAATTTTCACCTGATAAAGACTTAACAAGTACCATAAAAAACTATAATGTATAAAATTATTGTTGCCTGACAGTAGAAAGTGCATGTGACTACAAAGCAGCTGAGTGTTTTGCACTGTCATAGTCTATAATTGATAATATAATGCAATTAATTTTTCACCTACCTCTACGATCTCTTCTGCTAGGTTCCAGGATCCGATCACAAATACGTTAGATACAAACATGGTTTACAGGTTAAACAAATCACTGACACAACTCATTTTTTGAAGAGAATTAAAATTTAATTTTTTACGTTTGAACTTTGATAAAATTAAGAAGATTCCTTCTCCAAAATTAAACTTTGAAATACATGTTTCAAATGTTGTGCAACGCTTGCATCTTACTTGTAATAGAACTTACGAACTATGGCTTACCTCATGTATTATTTATAAATACACAACACAATTACAAACACAAACAGCCCAGCTTAGCTCACTCACGCATACACACAGAAAATTTATTTTGCCCTTAACATTTTATAATAAGCCCCCCCAGCCCTTACACGTAAACCGCCGGCACGTGGTTCGCGAGCGCACTCATCGTCTTGTAGATTTCTTGGTTTTTTTTTTTATTGTTCGAAAAACATTTTTGCTCGGTACTACTCGTTGGATTGACCGCGGTCACATAAACTTTTTACTGTTGTTCCACTTTTTACTGTTAAATTAAAATTTTTTGTGACGAGCCTACTTTGCTCGTCCCGGCGCCGGAGAGTTCAGTTAGCAGACTGGGGACGAAAACGAAGCAGGTGTTGCTGATGTAATCTCATACTTTTGACGGAAAGCACTGCCTGGGTCTTCGTCGCAGAAGCTTCGTCCCATGCCATGCATGTAGTTTTTTGGAGTTAAGATAGCAGACGATTTCAGCTAGGCACTGGCTGACGTCATTAAAGTGGGCAGTCCTTAGCAGCATTTCCTGAGGATTGCTAAGGAGACGATGAATAAATTTGTTCTCTAGCCATCTTGGTTTTCGGGCTGACCGCGTCCCACGAGCGCCTGCCTGAGTAGTGGCGCGCGTGCATCGCCACACATATACAGAGTTCTGAGAAATTCGAAGGGGGTGCGAATTCCTTGACGACTTACACAATACAAACTGCGTCTCTGCTTCGTTTCAACACTGTTTCACTTGCCATGTGTTCTGTTGTAATGGAGATAACGTTTGCCGTACCATAAAACTTTCACAATAAATTTATAAAATTCCACACAAAATGAAATAAATATAAAAATACGAATACCCCATACTATAATAAATAACATGACCCAATTTAGACACGTTACAATACCCCCTCAATGAGAATTCTGCTGTCCATAACAGAAGAAATCTCATTGATAAACCCCGAAGAGGACCGGTGAGGAACTGGTGCCAACAACCCCCTCTTGTTCTTACTCCTCATGGGTACACGACCCCCCTGGTTTGGCGACCATGGACCCATCTGAACGAGATCACTGGACTTCTCCGTAAGAGATCCCAACACTGAAAAATCGAACAGACAAGTACCACGGCACACCTCACCTTCTAACATGCTACCCCCAAAAAATCCTCAATCCCTAGCTCAGATTATGCCAGATCCTCAACCGATATGTTTCCCCTTTTATGCAAGCTGGGCTGCCTTTAGCAGAGGCTGGGCTCACACACTCTCACATGACACACTGACATTATAGATTATGAAATTGCAAAAATTTTAAAAATTCTTTAAATTACAACACGTTTTCAGATAAAATTAATTCATAAATTTTGAATAACGTCTAAAATATTCTCTTCATTATTTTCTGTTTTCTTTAAAATGACTTAAGTTAAACATTTCTTCTAATTGAACATATCCTTAACCTAACATGTAATCACTTAGAGTCTAACAATACAATGCAATACAAAATAAATCAATAAAATAAACATGGTTAACACACAAATAATAAAATAATCAATACTTAAAATATTCATTCGCTGGCAGGTGAAAAATCAAGGTTTCTTTTTTCTTTTTTTTTTTCAAAAATTAAAATTTCCAAAAAAATATTTTCCCAAAAAATTTTAAATTTCAAGAAAAAATTTAATTTTATTTAAATGTTTCCTTTATATATATAATTTGTTTGAATTGATCAAATAAACAAATGGAATTGACTTCCTACTGCACAAGCTTAGTATGTATATGACCTCATCAGCTGATCGAACCTAGGTCAAGTTCAAGACCCTTGACCTACATATGTTATGTATACGTTCTGAAAATACATTCAACATCTGTAACAATCTAACTTGAAACACAAAACATAATAAGATAAAATATTTAAAATAACAAAATATTAATATAAATAATAAGCAAATTGACATTTAAATTATTCAAAATAAACAATTCTTAATTTTACATGATTTTCAAATTCTATCAAAATTCTGTCACTGGTTTAAAAAATAAAATTTTTATATTTTTTATTATAAATCTCTCTCTTTGCTTGACAATCTGATTCTACCTTACTGTGGGTGATGTAAATGTTTATTCTCATTTAATTTACCACTTGATCTGTTTACATATATAATCTTTATCTCTCCTTGACTCTAACAACTAACAACTGTAACTCACATGACACCCATCTCTATCAAAATCTCTATCAAAACACTCTAAACCCAACTTATCCTTAAACTCAAAACGCCACCTTCTTTCTATATATATAAAAAATACTCTCTAACCCTTTGTACATAGGATATGTGTTTCCCCCCCCAAAAAACTCAAATCCCTTATTTGGCCCCTGGATTCTACCTAAGGCGGCCCCCCTCACTAAAATCGATCCCTATCCCGTCCCAACTTATCATTATGTTGCGGACTCCCACATTACACTACCCCCTACTACATAATTGCCATCCCCAAAATCTCAATCTCATTACCTCACTACGAATACAACAAAATAACATCATTAATTATAAACATCAATATATCACTCCAAATCTACATAAATTCTCCACAACTACTGTGTCAACATCAATACTTCTCAAAATTCTATAACATATATTAATTCAAAACAGCATTACATTATCTTCAAAACAACATTTCGATCTTTACTTCAACTCTAACTTCAACTTGGACAGATCTATATGTCCCATAACATATTCATCACCCAAAACTCTCTCTTGTTAACTTCCATAAATTATTACTTTATTTCTCACTTTATCAAATTGTCTTTATCATTACCTTAAAACATCTGTAATACATTAAAACATTACATTGAACACTAATTACTTAGAACATTTATAACCAATATACCAGTGACCTGTTATTGCTGATCAGCTGATCTTACTAACGCTGTGAAAACACATCTCAAAATTGAACAAATTACATGCAATCTATATATATTTATTTATCATTACTTCTCACCTCATTGTTTACTCTCTCTCTGATTCTGATACTTTGTGTTGACCGCCTGCCAGACAGTTTAATTATTGGCTCAGTTACAATATACACACATAATGAAGACACATATTTCTATCAATACCTATATCTAACGTACAACAATAAAATAATACATTTAAAATTATGGAATGAACACCTTATATTGAGTGTCTGAGCAGCTAATTATTTAACAGAGCACAGGCAGTTTTATTGGATCAAAATTTGAATTAGCAAAATTTTTTATGTTGTAAAATTTAAATTCGTGGCTCATCTGAGCCACCTCCCGTCCACACACTCTATTACAAATTATGGAGGACTGTATCGCCCTTTCGCTTCTGCAAAGACGGCATATTTTGGAGTAGTTTGACCTCTCCGTGTCTTTGCTTCCGCTATTACATTTAAAAAGGTTCGGGTATCAACATACCTTTGTTATAGTTACATGCCCTTAATGCGGGTCTACCACCTGGCTTTGCTGCCCCCAAGCGGGCAGAGTGGCAGCCGCTGTTCCATAGTGCCGGGAGATTTCCCCTAATTGTCACCCCCCATTGAATTTCTACTATATACCAATTTCAAGTCAGCTATGGTCAAGGGACTTGATATGACCATAGCTGGCCGCTAGCCAAATCCATGATTAGTGCTGGTAAGGCAGTAATCGCCCGAAAAGTCGGGGAAATCTAACTTCATTTCACTGCCTGTTATACATCGTCTTATTATGTGCGACACGATCGTCTATCAGTGTAAATTTTAATTTACACGAAAAGGTGTGTCACACATTTTTGCCATTTTGGCCTCCGATGGAGGTAACACTCTCTGTTACCCCCAACCCATTTCGCTATCTACGAGGGCACAGGCCACCCCCGCAATAGCAACTTAATGACTAACTAAGAAATCAAATATATAACCTTATAGTATTAGACCTTCATTCATCACTAATCCTTTAACTCACTTACATCTTTCTACCATTGGACTTTCTTAAAATCTTCAAAATTTATTATTAATAATTATTATATATCTTTCAGTTATTATTAAATTTTTTAATTATCATATTTATTGAACACAATTATTTCAAATAATCTCACTATTGACTTAAAATCTTAGTTACCTGTAAACATTTTTGTTATACATGATTATAAAATTTTTTATACTTACAATCCATTTAACATGATATACACACAAAACATAATCACCATACCACCTTACTTTCACCTCACCTCTGAAACATTTCACAAAATTTATTAGTTTACATCAAATAATTTAACCATCTATTATCAAATTCCAAATCTCGTAAAATAAATTAAATTCATTAAAAAATTTAATTAATTAACATTTAAATAAGCAATCAAAATATTTAAGCATATCAAATTGGTTTAATTTAATGAATTACTGAAAATATAAATTATATAGTTATCGAAACAATTACCCTTAGTCAATTACTGTTTTCACAATTCATTCTATTTATTTATTTAAATTGCAAAATATTTATATTATTATTATCACTTGCCTACATCCATACATTGTTTAGCTGACCTTCTACAATACCCATAAATAAATTCACTACAATTATTTACAAATTATTCGTCAATAACTGTTCAATTGTTTCACACTTCATTGTCCAAATCTGCCATGTCAAAATCCATAAAACATAATGTTTATCACTGTCTTTTATTGTTTTACAGTTTAACCTCCATCGTCCCAAATAAGTCTTGTTTTTATACAACACTGTTGATTTTTATTGACAAACAAATGGTTACTTTGTGTGTCATAACCAGAACAACCAAATTCACTCATTTTACCAGAATACTCATTAAACCAGTCTACATTAGGCATTTTTGTTACATCTCCATCGGTAAATTCGCTCATTATCGGGTTAAATACTTTTGTCAACTCATTATAGTCATCATTACTCAAATATATTTTTAAACTTTCATTCCATTCTTCATACTTTCTATTCAAAAAATACAATTCGGTTACTTTCTCCCCATACAATTCTCTGTTTAATTCTCTCTCTTCATAACACCACACCACACTCTCACAATTATTCCGGACAGAGGGTACACAATTACTCAACAAAAATAAACACCTCAATTCATCCATCAATACGGGACTCTGGCCCTTCAAAAACAACACTTGTGAATTCATTAAATAATCATCATCAATAATAAAGGGAAAATCTACCCCCTGTCCCCACTCTACTACAACATTATTTTTCCTCTCTCTCTCTAACTCACTAACACACCTTAACATCTCATAATCACATTCCACAAACTCATCAGTGCTCTCTGATATGACATTTTCAATTATTTTATTATTCTCATTATTTTCAACAACATCATTATTATTTATTAATTCTTTATCTGGTATCGTATTTTTACATTTGTCACTACAATTTTCATTTGTTTTATTTTTCTCTGTACTCATCACATGTACTCCCATTCGCTCAACACTCTGTTCTAACTTATTCAAGCTGGTTCTTATTGTTTCATTAGTACTTTCTAAGCATTTATTTAATTCTTGAATCTCATTTTTCAACTCGTCAAATTTGTTATTCAATTCTCTAAAATTACTATCTTGTTTTTCTAAACTATTGTACATCATATCATACAATCTTGTTAACATAGTATCATTATCAGATTTCTTATTTTGATTTCCTAAAATAGGTGTTGAATGAATCTCAACTGTCTGTATTATTTTTGACTCCTCAAGACTACTCTCAGTTATTTGAATTCCGGAGTCGCTATTTATTTGGCCTTCTATCTGGTTGTCAGATAAGCTGACATCATTATTATCTGCCATTTTTTATAATTGATTATCAATATTTTAATTAATTTAATTAATTAATTTCATTAGTTTTTTGTAATGTACTTTCGGTATAACCTTGCGTCCATAACGCAATGTTATTTTGCTACGCTAACCTAAAACAATGTTTGTATCTTTATTGTAGATGTGGAATTTAATTAATTATAATTAATAATAATTCGTACCTGTTTCGCGGCGCCATTTGTCATCGTCTATAATGAATTATATTTATTAATTACCAAATGCAATTAATTTTTCACCTACCTCTACGATCTCTTCTGCTAGGTTCCAGGATCCGATCACAAATACGTTAGATACAAACATGGTTTACAGGTTAAACAAATCACTGACACAACTCATTTTTTGAAGAGAATTAAAATTTAATTTTTTACTTTTGAACTTTGATAAAATTAAGAAGATTCCTTCTCCAAAATTAAACTTTGAAATACATGTTTCAAATGTTGTGCAACGCTTGCATCTTACTTGTAATAGAACTTACGAACTATGGCTTACCTCATGTATTATTTATAAATACACAACACAATTACAAACACAAACAGCCCAGCTTAGCTCACTCACGCATACACACAGAAAATTTATTTTGCCCTTAACATTTTATAATAAGCCCCCCCAGCCCTTACACGTAAACCGCCGGCACGTGGTTCGCGCGTGCACTCATCGTCTTGTAGATTTCTTGGTTTTTTTTTTTTTTTTTTTTTTTTTTATTGTTCGAAAAACATTTTTGCTCGGTACTACTCGTTGGATTGACCGCGGTCACATAAACTTTTTACTGTTGTTCCACTTTTTACTGTTAAATTAAAATTTTTTGTGACGAGCCTACTTTGCTCGTCCCGGCGCCGGAGAGTTCAGTTAGCAGACTGGGGACGAAAACGAAGCAGGTGTTGCTGATGTGATCTCATACTTTTGACGGAAAGCGCTGCCTGGGTCTTCGTCGCAGAAGCTTCGTCCCATGCCATGCATGTAGTTTTTTGGAGTTAAGATAGCAGACGATTTCAGCTAGGCACTGGCTGACGTCATTAAAGTGGGCAGTCCTTAGCAGCAATTCCTGAGGATCGCTAAGGAGACGATGAATAAATTTGTTCTCTAGCCATCTTGGTTTTCGGGCTGACCGCGTCCCCCGAGCGCCTGCCTGAGTAGTGGCGCGCGTGCATCACCACACATATACAGAGTTCTGAGAAATTCGAAGGGGGTGCGAATTCCTTGACGACTTACACAATACAAACTGCGTCTCTGCTTCGTTTCAACACTGTTTCACTTGCCATGTGTTCTGTTGTAATGGAGATAACGTTTGCCGTACCATAAAACTTTCACAATAAATTTATAAAATCCCACACAAAATGAAATAAATATAAAAATACGAATACCCCATACTATAATAAATAACATGACCCAATTTAGACACGTTACAGCACCTGTATGTAATATATTGTTACAACACAAAAAGCCACCCCAATACCAGGGAAAAAACTATAATGAATCAACTATATTAAACTAATGAAAATAAAATGACTGTGACGAGACAAATGACTATGACCCAACCCAAGTGATTGACCCAATAAAATAAAATAAAATGAGAAGGTATATGAAAAAGACACAAACAAATAATAAAGAAAATAAAATGAGAAATATTAAACTCAAATGATGATGAAAAAGGCACAAACAAATAAATGTAAATGATAAATATTAAAATCAAATAAAATAATCTCAACTAAAGTACACTAACCAGAGAAATAGATATTAAATGTTATGAATAACTCTATAATGATAAGTGAATCAGAACATGAAATTTGTTAACATAATAACTAATAATTGTGAATAAAACAATAAAAAACCCTGAAGTGAAGGTGATTAAGTGAGTAAAAGAGATCAATATTAGGGAATAACCACTAGTAACACTAAAGTACAGTGAAAAAGTGCAAAGTGCCAGTGTAACCCAAAATAAATAGAAAACACAACATATAGGTAAAGACACCAAAACCAGTGATAAACACTAGTTTAAGGGTGATAAATACCAAACAATAAGAATATCCAGAATATTGTTATTATAATTATAAATGATAGTAGATTAGGAATACAGTGGTATTCAGGGTAAAAATCCCATAATGATTAAAAATGTTATTGTTACAATGGTTAAGTAGTAAAAAAAAAATATATAGTAAAAGTTAAAAGAAAAATATACTAAATAATATAAGTTCAAAATAAGTAAAACATCCTATGTTAATAAAAATGTTCAAAGGGATAATTAGCAAGATAAAATAAGTGGTGTTATCATGTTATTCACCAAGATAGTTATTTGTTCAATTAAGTTTATAAGAAGGAATATGGCTGAAAAAAGTAAACAGACCATAAACCTAATTTTTGTGTTATGTTTTATAAGTACAGTAGACTCTCAACTATCCGACCTAATGTGGCGGTTGGCCGGGTCGGATAGCAAAAATGTCTGATACACCGGAGCCGTAGGCATACCAGCTTCTGTAAGGTCAATGACCGCCACCCTATTGCGTTGAATGTACTTGTTGCTATTTGGATGCGTACATCATATCAGTTTGTCCTTATAAAAGACGTACAGTAATAAATGAATTAGAAATAAATGAAATAAGAATTCGCAACTACAGTATCTTTCACAAAACCTTTATTTGAAGGACGAAACAAAATGTGTAGTTAACAATAAGTTGAACGAGTTTTACTATGAGTTTTAATTTATACGAAAGCTTTCAACCAAATTAGTTGTTAATATAAATCAAATTATAATAACCTAAAACTACGTACTGTATAATGAAAAACAAGTGAAACTTACATTGTCTAAGGTTTGAAAAAGTCTGTAATTGAGACCGGCTTCTTTCCTCGCATTAATTTCCTCGCCGCTATATCCTTCCACTTACATAAACATATGATGTCTGCTGGTGTTGCTTCTTCTTGCTGGCCAATGTATTCCACTGCCGTCTCGATCGCCTTCAGGCCTTTGGAGTGGGTTATACGATCAGAGGGTTCATCACCTTGTTCCTCTTCAATCGGCTGTTCATTTAATACCATCACTACAATATCTTCGTCTGCAATTTCTTTGATTTTGTCCTTTGCCAACCATTCTGTGATGTCTTCCAATGAAGCTTCCTCACATCTGGGAACTTTTTCTAACAGCGATACAAGCGCAGTGTTATCAGTTGCATTTTCCACATCACATTGCTGTTCTACCTCTTCCCACTTATCACTGGCTCTGTGATCCAGCAAAATTTTCCACGATCGCACAAGTGTTAAAGATGGAATTTCATCCCATGCCTCGGACACCCATCTGATGACGTCAAGCATGTCTACTGACTGTAGTGCCGTCGCAACTACTGTATTATCAATTGTCGCGATGATATAGCTTAGTAGCCTACGTCGATATTTCTTTTTCAAAGCTTGGAGCACTCCCTGATCCATTGGCTGACATATAGATGTAACATTTGCAGGCAAGAACAAAGCTTTTATGTCTCCATCTTTTAATTGGTCATTTGCTGGATGTGAAGGAGCGTTATCCAAAACTAGGATTGCTTTCCTTGTTAAATTGTTTTCAGCTAAATGTTTTTCAACTTGTGGCACAAATTCCTGTTTAAACCAATTTTTGAAAATTTCTCCATTCATCCACGCCTTTTTTTGATGGGTATAATGCAGGGGCAAAGAACTTAAATCTTTAAGATTTTTAAAAGCCCTAGGCTTGCGAGATTTTCCAATCAAGGTCAGTCTCAACTTGTGGTTTCTGGTTGCGTTACTACAAGCTAAAACTGTAACACGGTCCTTGCTCTTCTTGAACCCTGGTGTGCCCTTTTCCTGTTTAGACGCTAGTGTTTTAGACGGCAACATACGGTAATTCAAACCCGTCTCATCACAGTTGTACACTTGTTCTCCGGAAATACCTTCCTTATCAAGCAGGTCAAAAAAGTGTTTTTTAAAGTCAGGGACAGCGTCCTTATTAGCAGACAATGCTTCACCACTAATCGTCATCTGACGAACACCAAAACGTTTCTTCCAGCGATCAAGCCACCCGTCACTGGCAGTAAACTCACCATCATCTCCTTCGATCTGTTTTTTAAACTGAATCGCTTTTTCTTGGAGCAAGGGGCCTGAAACCGTCAATCCTTTCCCCCTCACATTTTCATACCACAGATGTAAAGCCTCTTCAACTTCCACATGTTTTCCTTTTTGCATAGTTTTTCTAACTTTCACGCCACTGCCACTTGCTTGCTTAGAACACCATTTTTCAATCTCTGCGCGATTTCTTCGCCAATCACCCACAGTAGTTTTTCCAACTCCTAACTCCAGTGCAATTTTGTTTACCGACTCACCAGAATCCATTCTTTTTATTGCTTGCAGTTTTTCTTATAAAGTTACTACCACTTTCTTTCGTTTGTCACCCATATTTCACTTAAAAATAAAAGCCACCAACAATACTGTATACACACTTTATAACAAATTAACAATCCACGAACGACTGAACCGCAAGGACTGACTTCTGGATACAGACTGACTGATGCACCTGTTACACACTCAAGTAGGAACACGAAACTTTCCTGTCACAACATGAATCAATTGGCGCACTGTATTGGTAACTGGTGATTCACGCGTAAACGCCTTCACCCGCATGGCGGGATTGCTCACATGACGTTTGAAGGCGCTAGTAATCGGATCGGAAATACTGCATACGTACTGTACTCAAAATACTTTTTTTTTTTTTTTTTTTTTTTTTTTTTTTTGAGGGCGGGTCGGATAGGCCGGAGGTCGGATAGCCAAGAGTCTACTGTAATATTAAATGATAGACAAGTTATAAAAAATGGAAATATAGATAAGTAAGGAGATAAAATTTTATAAACATAATAATAATCTTTAGAGTAAAGACAGGAAAAGAAATTAGAGAATAACAGACAGGCAATGATTTAGTAAAGTAATAAGAACATACAATTATTATAAAACAGCCCAAATCAATTCAAAATGTAACAAGTCATAAGTGACACCTAGCAAAACATATGTAAATGTAAAATAATCTTTAATTTGTGTAAAATAAGAAGATATAGCCAATTACTACTTAGGCCTATAAAATGCCTAACTGTACTGTATAAATCCAAAATAGACAAATTGTAAGAAATGAACTATTGTATTAGAAAATTCAGGGCAAGAAACTAGTTAAGTACAATTAGTGAACCATATTAAGATGTCAAAGTTAAATTAAAAACATAAAATAAGAAAGAAATGTAATAACATAATATTAACATTATTGTCAAAACTTTAATACATAAACAAACCCAGCTTTGTGGGATGTCAAAATGATCTTTGAAAGAAAATATAAATAGTTGTGATAATATCTAATACATAGATAAGAAGACAGAAAAATAATAGCAATCAGAAGATATTTATTCATTTTGAATTAAAATTCAAATATTATAACAATAGACATAAATATGATCAGCCAATGAGAGTTCAGACAGTTGCCACAACAACGGAGCGTTATTTATAATTCCATTAAAAAGAATTAGTTCATTATTGACGCTCAAGACATACAGAAGCCAAACCATATTTGACTCAATTTTAATTTAAAATAGTAAAAAATCAATCAAAATTTAATAAAATGAAGATGCAAGAAGTCTGATGAAGACCTAATCAAACTAGGAGAGCCAATTAACCAGATTAATAACAATTGAAAATAATTAAAACTTCCAATTGATTGAAAAAGAAGCCAGACGTACTCCAAATTATAAATGAAGGAAGATTGATGATCATATGGACCAACCTAACTAAACACTGAATGACTTTTCACCCGAGTTCAACAGATTTGTTAAGTATATCTGAAATACCCCAAATTTATGGATTAAATTCTAATTAACTTTTTCTCACAACACAAATAACTCTCACTCCGAACTGATAACTATATTTCTTTCAGTGATTACTTGAAAATAAAAACTTAAACTTGTATGTAAACAGAAAATAACCTGTATACAAATTACAAATTCTTAACACACACTTTTTAACACTTAAAAAATGAATTGTAGTTAACTCTAATAGTATATAAGTACCATTGATGTAAGGTAGTGTACTTTATTATCATCTTATTAATATATTTTTTGTAACCAAAAGAACTCATGATTAAACAAACAGTAAGAAAATAAACACAAAACGACAGCCATGTCGATTGAATAACATTTAACTCATATTAGCCAACCTGAGAAAAATAGTCTATTTATTGCCGGAGCAACTTGTGAAGCTACTAAATTTGTGTCACATAAAAATTAACTCATTTACTAATGAACATTATATAATTATCGGGCGCCATCTTGCGTACTGCAAGAAATTAATTACCAAGGTTCGGATCAGCGAACCGGGAAGTGCAGAACTGGTTATTTGAAATAAAGAAAACTTTACTTGTTTCCCAAGAATTACGTTTTATTAATTACTTTTTTCAAATGTAAAATTTTTAAAATCATTTACCTTCCATCACAAAAGATTTTCTCCCCTTTTACGTATTAGTAATTAACTGGAAACAATTCAACACTTATTTTCTTATATATATATATCTACTTATAAGCTTACTTCCTTCCAACAAAAACAGAACAAGATATTCATTGTGCAAATTAACTTTATACTTACAACAAACCAGCGCTTCAGTCACACACACATGTATACCTTTTTGAGATCTCAAAATTTAATTGGAATACATTATTTTCTTAATTTTGTTTAACCCCTTTTGAATTTTTTTTTCTGGTTTATACATCCTGTGTTACTTATCTTGTCATTTTAGTCCGAAACAGTCCAGGCTCCACCCGTATTCTCGTTCACTACTCACATATCCCCTTTTGCCATTTTCACTGTCACTTCGTTTTATATTAATAAAATGGAACTGCTTCTTTTCTTAAAATGTTACATTTTAAATGATTTTAACTGGGCGAAAGTTTAAAAGTTTTACACGCGCGGTATTCACATTTTTATATGTTGCGGGCGATACAAAAAAAACTTCGGCCAAACCGGCGAGCCGGGCAGACGCGACAGTTGTTTTGCGTCCGATCTGTTCAGATGTTCATAGCCGACTGCTTTGTTCTGTGTGTCACACAGCTGCTGGAGTTGACACACCCTGCATTCTTAGTTATGTAACGCGCTGATGTATATATTGACGTCAGATGGTCTGATGTGGTTACATAATTTGTTGACACTGTTGGCATGTCCTTGAAGCTGCCCTTGGCACAGTTTGTTGGTTGTTAAGTTCTTAAAAACTCGTTTCAATAATTATTTGATTTAATTTTGTATTCAATGTCCCAAGCAGTGCTGCCACTGTCGCTTTCGTTGCTAACAATAAATATACCTTTTGTTTATAAATTTTGTCCCTATCATCGAAAAATATTATTTGTTTTAAAAAAATATACAAATTGCTTTATTACCCCAAAATAGGCCCGTTACAATACCCCCTCAATGAGATATTTTATGCCGAAGCATAAAAAATCTCATTGACACATTCATACTTGCTAAAGGGATCAGCCAGGATATGTCGCCACAACCCCCTTTACGGTTTACAAAAAATATAATCAACTCACCCTTGGTCCGGTGACTGTGACCGCATCTGAATGACAATACTGGACTTCCCTCTCGAGATCCCAACACCGTAGAGTCAGACAGATACGTAACGCCCCTGCTCTGACGCGCTGGCCAGCTCAGGTCCGCCGCCACAGCATCACCAAACGCTGAAACAACAAATCAAAATATCAAATAGTGGCCTTATACAACACCATATCCCCAACTGATCTGTTTCCCCCTAGCGGTGCTGGTTTGCGCTAAGAAGCACTGGTTTTGTTTTTTACCAATTTCTAACATATATATCAAAATATCTAATAACAACATGATACCCATTATAAAATTCCATAATCTCATTCTATCTACTTTCTCTTGTTAACTTTTATCCCAAAATTCAAAATTATTTCCCTGATTCCCATCAGAATTTAAATAAACATTTCCCATTACCATATTACATTTCTCTCATCCCCAAATTAAAATGCATGTTAAATATTTAATTCATAAAATTCTCTTACACTAACAAACACAATATAACATAAGAAAACATAGTACACTCATAATTCACATTGTTATCCCTATCTTAAAATAAACAATTTGTATTTAAAATTTACACACTTTACATCATTAAGTTTGCATATAAAAATCAGAAAATTATCCTTTTAATCTCAATTTACTTTTATTAATTCGGTTTTTTTTTTTTTTTTTTACGCATCTGTTCATTTATTATTCCCTTTCATTAATTTGGGCGATTCTACGTTATTCATTATAATCCCTTTATCAACTTGGCATTTACTCATAATCTTACCCCTTTTATTACTCTAACGCTCCCTTACAAAATCTTTAACTAGTATGACACCCCACTATCAAAAATCTAACCCTTCTCTACCTCTAACTACTTACTACTTTAACTCAATTCGCCACCTTCTCTCTATATATAAAAAAAAATACTCTCTAACCCTTTGTACATAGGATATGTGTTCCCCCCCCAAAAAAAAAATCAATTCCCGTTCTCTGGCCCCTGGATTCTACCTAAGGCGGCCCCTTCCCACTAAAACTATACCAAATCCCGTCCCAACCATTATGTTGCGGACTCCCACACTACACTACCCCTACTACAAAATTGCCATCCCCAAAATCTCAATCTCATTACCTCACTACAACTACAACAAAAATAACATCAACAAAATAAACAACAATATATCACTCAATATTCTACATATCTTCTCCATTCTACTGTGTCAACATCAATACTTCTCAAAATTCTATAACATACATTAACTCGAAACAACCTTACATTATTTTCATCTCTACTATTTCTTTAACTTTGACTTCAATTTGGACAGATCTATATGTCCCACAAATATTCATCACCCAACTTCTATCTTTTGCTACCCATTGAAAATTTTAACTATCACACCTTTATTTCATTTTATTTTAAAATCTATAAACACATTGAATACATATTATTATATTTCATAATCATTAATAAACAAATAGACATTAACCTTGATTATTGGCATACATTAAACAAACAATTCTCTTTTAAAACCATTATATAAAAACTTATAAACATTATTATTGAAAATTTTTTCATTAACTTATTTTTTATTTATCATCATTATTTATTTATCCTGTGTTGCAATTAGATTTTCAAATTTTCCAAATTTATTATTAACATATATTTTTAACCATTATGTTATTCCACAAAATAAACCATTTAACATTCATTTATTTATTAATTATTATTAAATTGAAATCTCATCAAATAATTCAAATTCATTAAAAAATTCAAACATATAACCTTCAATCACTATATCTAAACATCTCAGATTATTTACTTCAATTGATTATTAGACATATTGATTAAAACACAACATATTTCAATTACTATCAAAATTTTACAAGTCATTAATTATTGTTTTCATAATTATTTTTTATTATTTAATTAGAATGCAAAATATTAATAATATTATTATTATTATCACAACATTTTCTAATACATATACACATTATTTACCTAACGTTGCATAATACACACAAATGAATTCAATATTATTTACAAAATATACGTCAATAACTGTTCAATTTTTTCGCACTTCACTGTCCAAATTTGCCATGTCAAAACCTATTAAACACAATGTTTATACTGTCTTTTATTGTTTTGATAGTTTACCCTCCATCGTCCCAGATAAGTCTTGGTTTACATAACATCGTTCAATTTTATCACTACAACAAATGACTGTTTTGTGTGTTGTAACCATACAAACTAAATTCATTCAGCTTATTCAAATACTCATGAAACCAGTCTACGTAGGCATTTTTGTTAAGTCTCCGTCATTAAATTCATTCACAACCGTGTTAATTATTTTTACCAAATCATTATAATCATTGTTACTCAAATATACTATTAAACTTTCCTTCCATTCTACCATACTTTCTATTTAAGTTATATAATTCTGTTACTTTCTCCACATACACTTCTCTGTTTAACTCTCTCTCATCACAATACCAAATCATGCTTTCAACATCATTATTACAGACAGAGGGTACAACATTATACAACATCAATATACACTTCAATTCATCTACTAATATGGGTCTCTCGCCCTTCATAAAAAACAACATTTGTGAACACTGGTTCAGAAAATTTAATGGGAAAATTTACCCTCTGCCCCCATTCAACTACTATATTATTTTTCCACTCTCTCTCTAACTCCTTAACACACATTAACATCTCATAATCACATTCTAAAACTTCATCATACTGTTTTTGATTATATTCTCATCATTTGTCTCTCCATTATTCTTTACCCCCACTATACTCTCAGAATTGTAATTAATATCATTATCATCACTAGTCATTATTTTATTATCTAACACTACCTCTCCCACTATTTCGTCATTTTTAATACTTGTCATACTTATAACATTGTCACCTAACTTCTCAACACTCTGTTCTAATTTATTTAAACTGGTTCTTATTGTTTGATTAGTATTTTCTAAACATTTATTTAATACTTGAATCTCATTTTGCAACTCGTCAAATTTGTCATTCTGGATATTAATTTGGTTTTTTAACTCAGTCAAACTATTCTTTTGAACATCGAATTTCTCATTTATCTCGTTTTTCTGTTCATTAAAAAGCAATTTCATCATCTTGATCATATCATTATCTTCAACCTTTTTACTCGTGACTGGTGTTGAGTGAACACCTTCATTCATGATTTGTGATTCAGTTACGCTTATCTGGCTTTCATCTACACTGTCAGTGACGCTGACAGTTTCATGATTGTCTGCCATTTTTCTTAAATCTTTTAGACATATAATTCTTTGCAAAATATTATTATATGTAATACATACTTATTAAAAAAAATATTCTACTCACCCATACTACAAAAACATGACATAACCTTACTACTTATACGTCTATTTTACGTACACACAAAAATTTTATTTCCTACTCCAAACAACCATTCTGTTCTCCCAAGTAGGCCTATATTTTATATAAATGTATTTATATAAAATTGTCCCTGTTCCAGAAGCCAAATGTGAAGCTACTAACTTTTGTGTCACATAAAAATTAACTCATTTACTAATGAACATTATATAATTATCGGGCGCCATCTTGCGTACTGCAAGAAATTAATTACCAAGGTTCGGATCAGCGAACCGGGAAGTGCAGAACTGGTTATTTGAAATAAAGAAAACTTTACTTGTTTCCCAAGAATTACGTTTTATTAATTACTTTTTTCAAATGTAAAATTTTTAAAATCATTTACCTTCCATCACAAAAGATTTTCTCCCCTTTTACGTATTAGTAATTAACTGGAAACAATTCAACACTTATTTTCTTATATATATATATCTACTTATAAGCTTACTTCCTTCCAACAAAAACAGAACAAGATATTCATTGTGCAAATTAACTTTATACTTACAACAAACCAGCGCTTCAGTCACACACACATTTATACCTTTTTGAGATCTCAAAATTTAATTGGAATACATTATTTTCTTAATTTTGTTTAACCCCTTTTGAATTTTTTTTTCTGGTTTATACATCCTGTGTTACTTATCTTGTCATTTTAGTCCGAAACAGTCCAGGCTCCACCCGTATTCTCGTTCACTACTCACATATCCCCTTTTGCCATTTTCACTGTCACTTCGTTTTATATTAATAAAATGGAACTGCTTCTTTTCTTAAAATGTTACATTTTAAATGATTTTAACTGGGCGAAAGTTTAAAAGTTTTACACGCGCGGTATTCACATTTTTATATGTTGCGGGCGATACAAAAAAAACTTCGGCCAAACCGGCGAGCCGGGCAGACGCGACAGTTGTTTTGCGTCCGATCTGTTCAGATGTTCATAGCCGACTGCTTTGTTCTGTGTGTCACACAGCTGCTGGAGTTGACACACCCTGCATTCTTAGTTATGTAACGCGCTGATGTATATATTGACGTCAGATGGTCTGATGTGGTTACATAATTTGTTGACACTGTTGGCATGTCCTTGAAGCTGCCCTTGGCACAGTTTGTTGGTTGTTAAGTTCTTAAAAACTCGTTTCAATAATTATTTGATTTAATTTTGTATTCAATGTCCCAAGCAGTGCTGCCACTGTCGCTTTCGTTGCTAACAATAAATATACCTTTTGTTTATAAATTTTGTCCCTATCATCGAAAAATATTATTTGTTTTAAAAAAATATACAAATTGCTTTATTACCCCAAAATAGGCCCGTTACAATACCCCCTCAATGAGATATTTTATGCCGAAGCATAAAAAATCTCATTGACACATTCATACTTGCTAAAGGGATCAGCCAGGATATGTCGCCACAACCCCCTTTACGGTTTACAAAAAATATAATCAACTCACCCTTGGTCCGGTGACTGTGACCGCATCTGAATGACAATACTGGACTTCCCTCTCGAGATCCCAACACCGTAGAGTCAGACAGATACGTAACGCCCCTGCTCTGACGCGCTGGCCAGCTCAGGTCCGCCGCCACAGCATCACCAAACGCTGAAACAACAAATCAAAATATCAAATAGTGGCCTTATACAACACCATATCCCCAACTGATCTGTTTCCCCCTAGCGGTGCTGGTTTGCGCTAAGAAGCACTGGTTTTGTTTTTTACCAATTTCTAACATATATATCAAAATATCTAATAACAACATGATACCCATTATAAAATTCCATAATCTCATTCTATCTACTTTCTCTTGTTAACTTTTATCCCAAAATTCAAAATTATTTCCCTGATTCCCATCAGAATTTAAATAAACATTTCCCATTACCATATTACATTTCTCTCATCCCCAAATTAAAATGCATGTTAAATATTTAAATTCATAAAATTCTCTTACACTAACAAACACAATATAACATAAGAAAACATAGTACACTCATAATTCACATTGTTATCCCTATCTTAAAATAAACAATTTGTATTTAAAATTTACACACTTTACATCATTAAGTTTGCATATAAAATCAGAAAATTACCTTTTAATCTCAATTTACTTTTATTAATTCGGTTTTTTTTTTTTTTTTTTACGCATCTGTTCATTTATTATTCCCTTTCATTAATTTGGGCGATTCTACGTTATTCATTATAATCCCTTTATCAACTTGGCATTTACTCATAATCTTACCCCTTTTATTACTCTAACGCTCCCTTACAAAATCTTTAACTAGTATGACACCCCACTATCAAAAATCTAACCCTTCTCTACCTCTAACTACTTACTACTTTAACTCAATTCGCCACCTTCTCTCTATATATAAAAAAAAATACTCTCTAACCCTTTGTACATAGGATATGTGTTCCCCCCCCAAAAAAAAACTCAATTCCCGTTCTCTGGCCCCTGGATTCTACCTAAGGCGGCCCCTTCCCACTAAAACTATACCAAATCCCGTCCCAACCATTATGTTGCGGACTCCCACACTACACTACCCCCTACTACAAAATTGCCATCCCCAAAATCTCAATCTCATTACCTCACTACAACTACAACAAAATAACATCAACAAAATAAACAACAATATATCACTCAAAATTCTACATATCTTCTCCATTTCTACTGTGTCAACATCAATACTTCTCAAAATTCTATAACATACATTAACTCGAAACAACCTTACATTATTTTCATCTCTACTATTTCTTTAACTTTGACTTCAATTTGGACAGATCTATATGTCCCACAAATATTCATCACCCAACTTCTATCTTTTGCTACCCATTGAAAATTTTAACTATCACACCTTTATTTCATTTTATTTTAAAATCTATAAACACATTGAATACATATTATTATATTTCATAATCATTAATAAACAAATAGACATTAACCTTGATTATTGGCATACATTAAACAAACAATTCTCTTTTAAACCATTTATATAAAAACTTATAAACATTATTATTTGAAAATTTTTCATTAACTTATTTTTTATTTATCATCATTATTTATTTATCCTGTGTTGCAATTAGATTTTCAAATTTTCCAAATTTATTATTAACATATATTTTTAACCATTATGTTATTCCACAAAATAAACCATTTAACATTCATTTATTTATTAATTATTATTAAATTGAAATCTCATCAAATAATTCAAATTCATTAAAAAATTCAAACATATAACCTTCAATCACTATATCTAAACATCTCAGATTATTTACTTCAATTGATTATTAGACATATTGATTAAAACACAACATATTTCAATTACTATCAAAATTTTACAAGTCATTAATTATTGTTTTCATAATTATTTTTTATTATTTAATTAGAATGCAAAATATTAATAATATTATTATTATTATCACAACATTTTCTAATACATATACACATTATTTACCTAACGTTGCATAATACACACAAATGAATTCAATATTATTTACAAAATATACGTCAATAACTGTTCAATTTTTTCGCACTTCACTGTCCAAATTTGCCATGTCAAAACCTATTAAACACAATGTTTATACTGTCTTTTATTGTTTTGATAGTTTACCCTCCATCGTCCCAGATAAGTCTTGGTTTTACATAACATCGTTCAATTTTATCACTACACAAATGACTGTTTTGTGTGTTGTAACCATACAAACTAAATTCATTCAGCTTATTCAAATACTCATGAAACCAGTCTACGTTAGGCATTTTTGTTAAGTCTCCGTCATTAAATTCATTCACAACCGGGTTAATTATTTTTACCAAATCATTATAATCATTGTTACTCAAATATACTATTAAACTTTCCTTCCATTCACCATACTTTCTATTTAAGTTATATAATTCTGTTACTTTCTCCACATACACTTCTCTGTTTAACTCTCTCTCATCACAATACCAAATCATGCTTTCAACATCATTATTACAGACAGAGGGTACAACATTATACAACATCAATATACACTTCAATTCATCTACTAATATGGGTCTCTCGCCCTTCATAAAAAACAACATTTGTGAACACTGGTTCAGAAAATTTAATGGGAAAATTTACCCTCTGCCCCCATTCAACTACTATATTATTTTTCCACTCTCTCTCTAACTCCTTAACACACATTAACATCTCATAATCACATTCTAAAACTTCATCAGTACTGTTTTTGATTATATTCTCATCATTTGTCTCTCCATTATTCTTTACCCCCACTATACTCTCAGAATTGTAATTAATATCATTATCATCACTAGTCATTATTTTATTATCTAACACTACCTCTCCCACTATTTCGTCATTTTTAATACTTGTCATACTTATAACATTGTCACCTAACTTCTCAACACTCTGTTCTAATTTATTTAAACTGGTTCTTATTGTTTGATTAGTATTTTCTAAACATTTATTTAATACTTGAATCTCATTTTGCAACTCGTCAAATTTGTCATTCTGGATATTAATTTGGTTTTTTAACTCAGTCAAACTATTCTTTTGAACATCGAATTTCTCATTTATCTCGTTTTTCTGTTCATTAAAAAGCAATTTCATCATCTTGATCATATCATTATCTTCAACCTTTTTACTCGTGACTGGTGTTGAGTGAACACCTTCATTCATGATTTGTGATTCAGTTACGCTTATCTGGCTTTCATCTACACTGTCAGTGACGCTGACAGTTTCATGATTGTCTGCCATTTTTCTTAAATCTTTTAGACATATAATTCTTTGCAAAATATTATTATATGTAATACATACTTATTAAAAAAAATATTCTACTCACCCATACTACAAAAACATGACATAACCTTACTACTTATACGTCTATTTTACGTACACACAAAAATTTTATTTCCTACTCCAAACAACCATTCTGTTCTCCCAAGTAGGCCTATATTTTATATAAATGTATTTATATAAAATTGTCCCTGTTCCAGAAGCCAAATGTGAAGCTACTAACTTTTGTGTCACATAAAAATTAACTCATTTACTAATGAACATTATATAATTATCGGGCGCCATCTTGCGTACTGCAAGAAATTAATTACCAAGGTTCGGATCAGCGAACCGGGAAGTGCAGAACTGGTTATTTGAAATAAAGAAAACTTTACTTGTTTCCCAAGAATTACGTTTTATTAATTACTTTTTTCAAATGTAAAATTTTTAAAATCATTTACCTTCCATCACAAAAGATTTTCTCCCCTTTTACGTATTAGTAATTAACTGGAAACAATTCAACACTTATTTTCTTATATATATATATCTACTTATAAGCTTACTTCCTTCCAACAAAAACAGAACAAGATATTCATTGTGCAAATTAACTTTATACTTACAACAAACCAGCGCTTCAGTCACACACACATTTATACCTTTTTGAGATCTCAAAATTTAATTGGAATACATTATTTTCTTAATTTTGTTTAACCCCTTTTGAATTTTTTTTTCTGGTTTATACATCCTGTGTTACTTATCTTGTCATTTTAGTCCGAAACAGTCCAGGCTCCACCCGTATTCTCGTTCACTACTCACATATCCCCTTTTGCCATTTTCACTGTCACTTCGTTTTATATTAATAAAATGGAACTGCTTCTTTTCTTAAAATGTTACATTTTAAATGATTTTAACTGGGCGAAAGTTTAAAAGTTTTACACGCGCGGTATTCACATTTTTATATGTTGCGGGCGATACAAAAAAAACTTCGGCCAAACCGGCGAGCCGGGCAGACGCGACAGTTGTTTTGCGTCCGATCTGTTCAGATGTTCATAGCCGACTGCTTTGTTCTGTGTGTCACACAGCTGCTGGAGTTGACACACCCTGCATTCTTAGTTATGTAACGCGCTGATGTATATATTGACGTCAGATGGTCTGATGTGGTTACATAATTTGTTGACACTGTTGGCATGTCCTTGAAGCTGCCCTTGGCACAGTTTGTTGGTTGTTAAGTTCTTAAAAACTCGTTTCAATAATTATTTGATTTAATTTTGTATTCAATGTCCCAAGCAGTGCTGCCACTGTCGCTTTCGTTGCTAACAATAAATATACCTTTTGTTTATAAATTTTGTCCCTATCATCGAAAAATATTTGTTTTAAAAAAATATACAAATTGCTTTATTACCCCAAAATAGGCCCGTTACAAACTTTGTTTAATAACAGTATATAATTTTGTATTTAAATGAATAACTGATAATTTCACGTTAATAAACTAGTACTGAGTAGTAATAACCGTCCTTTATTTCATTGTAAATTGCATTATAAAGTTTGTGTACTTTAGCGAAGAGCGAAATTGTCTGTCAGCATTAGACGTCGGCAGCACGGCGAACTACTAGAAAGATTCATACGCCCGCCAATTGCGAGGGTAATTTGAATCAGTCAACACCGTCTAGAACAACCGCTCAATTTCATATTTTTTAATTGTTTTCATAAACAATTTGGCGCCACCCGGGAATGAAATATACTCATTAAAGGACAGGTAAGGTAATTCGTGAGATCGTGACGGACATCCTCAGCGCAACAAAAAGAAAAAGTAAGTAAGTAAACATAAAGTAACGACTACAACGTGTGTGAGGCTAACACACATAAAAACACTCATTTTCACAGAGACGATAAGAGTCTACTCGTTACAAATTGACGCAACAACGTGTGGCTTAAAAGAGGCATACGGAAACACTCGTTACAAATTGGCGAGCAACTAGTGTGGCTAGAATTAAAGACTAGCGGCGGAGACGAGAAATAATGCAACACTCCATGATCACCAGGGGAAGACCAAAGAAGAGGGCGGAAGACACCGACAAGGAAGAACAGGAAACAACACCGGCCGAAGAAATGGAATGATCGAGGAATTGATCGAAGAGGATGCCCAAGGGGACCAACCAGAAACCCAATTCAAGACAGGGAAAAGGAACAACAGGAGGGTGACAAGGAAGAAGTTAGAGGAGACCCTAACATACTAAAATTAATGGAATTAATGAATAGTATGAACGACAATTTTAAGAAGCAGAAGGAAGAAACTATTGGAAAAATAGACCAAATGAAGGAAGAAACTAAGGAACAAAGAAAGGAAGACAAAGAAGAATTAAATAAAAAGTTAGAATCATTACATGAAAATAACAAAAATATGGAATCCTTAAAAGAGGATATCAATGAAAATTCAAGAAGACAAAATGAGATTTTAAGGGTAGATGTTGAGGCACTGAACAATAAAATCGAAGGCAATAATGAGACATTAAAGCAACAGATAAACAAGAAAATGGAGGAACACAGTGATACTTTAAGGAAGAACCAAGAAACCCTACAACAGCGATTAACGGAGGACATCCAAACAAGAAATAAAGAACTGAAGGAAGAATTGAGGGAACAATTGAAGGAAGACAAGGAGATGAATAAGCAATGGGAAGAAACCAATTACAAAGCAGATCAACTTAATGAAACATCAGATAGTGGTTTCACACAATGGAATGCAAGACTAGACAGCACTTCTGAAGGTATCAATCAAAAAATAAGAAATAAAGAAGATAAAAGTGTATTGTTATCTGGAAATAAAAATAACAAAATCAAAGAGAAAATTAAGCACATAGAAACCAACTCTAGAGGAGTAAAGAAGAACCAAATAATTAAGAAGATTAAGAAAACAAAAGAAATAGGAAAAATAATAAAAAGGAACTAATAAAAACACGAGAAGAATTGGAGACGAAGAACGGACTAATTAATGTGTTTAATTTACCAATTACTGACCATAGTGAATTAATGGATTATAAAGAAGGTAGGAGAACTTTAAAAGAAATTATAGAAGGGATTCACAACAAAGCAGCGAATAAAAACTTCAGCAAATCTATATTTAAATGGAAAATACCAGAAATAGAAATGCAGAATAAAAAATTAGTGATAACATTAATGAGGGAGGTACAATTAACTTCTTTGATTAATAAACAAAGTGCTAAAGTGATTGAGGTAGGCATGGATACTGATGAACATGTGATATTAGAAGAATTGCTGTACGAGGTAGCAGAGAACTATTTCACAAGGATGGAAATAGTTATACACACAAGAGTGATCCGAACGACAAGTGAGGATGAAACTATGGACCATGGGTAAACTAGATACCACACACCGAGAAATGGGACTGAGTTTCGAGTTACTGACCAAGCAAACCAATGGAAAGGAAGGAGCATTAAATTCATTAAACCAATTAATAATAATCAAAAGAAAAAACATAAAAATGATATTTAAGGAAAAACTTAAACAACCAAGACAAAGTGAATGAGAAGACCTATCAAACCATAATAAATAAGAAATCATCCAGAATAAATGTTAACCATCAAACATTTGAAGGAGAAGAGGAGAAATCACCAAAGAGAATTATATAGTGAAGGTTATAAGAAATTATCCAGAATAAATGTTAACCATCAAACATTTGAAGGAGAAGAGGAGAAAATCACCAAAGAGAATTATATAGTGAAGGTTATAAGAAATTATCCAGAATAAATGTTAACCATCAAACATTTGAAGGAGAAGAGGAGAAAATCATCAAAGAGAATTATATAGTGAAGGTTATAAGACATTTTATATAGTGAAGGTTATAAGAAATTATCCAGAATAAATGTTGACAATCAGACATTTGAAGGAGAAAAGGAGAAAATCGCCAAGGTGTATTATATATTAAAGGAGAGAAAGGACCTGGAAGAGATAGTCAATGAGCTCGTACAACAGCAGAAACAAGATACCAAATTAGCCAACATACGAAGGAGAGTGATGGAATCAGAAGAAATTATTAACAAATTTTATTGCATACATAAGGATGTGTTATTCATTAAAACCAAAAGGAATCATGGAAATTGGAAGCTAGTAGTTCCAACATCTCTAGAAAATAAATTAATTAAGGACTACCATGTCAAATACGGACACATGGGAGCTTTAAAAATAGTCAAAGCTTTGGAAGAAGAAATGTTTATTAAAAGTATAACCCGAAAGGTGATTAAAAATATCAAAACATGCACTATATGTCAAATGGTTAAAACCAATAATGAGAGAAAGGATGGAATGATGATACCCATCACATCAAATAATAAACTTGAAAAAGTGTTTCTTGATATATGTGGACCATTCCCATGTAGCGGAGGGAGGTATAGATTCAAGTTCATTGTAATTCTGTTTGACCATTACACCAAATACACCAAATTATATGCTATCAACAGAGCAACCGCAAAGAAAATCTTGGAAATAATTAAAAACAAATACATACCTGAAGTTGGAAAACCATATACAATAATAACTGATCACAGAACACAGTTTAAAGGAAGAAGATGGAGAGAGAAACTATTGGAATTAAATATTAAAACATACAAAACGTCCGTATACCATCCAAGCAGTAATCGCGCTGAAAGAGTATTGAGAGGTGGGACACATTTTGAGAACATACTGTCATGATAAACAGAGAGAATAGCCAAAATATTTAATATCAACAGAAGAATTTTTAAACATCAGTTACCACCATTTTATTGAAAACACCCCATATTATATGATGTTTGGAAGAAAGCCACATAGAGAGATACAGGATTTAATTGACTTTCAAACCAACCAGAAGACCCGTGTGAAGAAAAGAAATACTACAACAGGATCATGGAGAAGACAGAAAAACAAAAAACCAAATATTCACTGAACCAGACAAAAAATAATTAACTATCACTTAGGAGAAAAAGTCCTAATAAAAAATCGTGAACTACCTAGTACATTCGAAGGTATAGCCAAGAAACTATTATTGTTATATGTAGGACCTTATATCATAACAAAAGACAATGGCAACAATACGTATGAAGTAAGCTATCCAATAACTAAAAAGATCAAAGGAGTATATAACCAAGTTTCCATCAAGAAGTTCTACGAGGAAGGATGAACAATCATATATAACAAATTACAAAATTCAAAAAGAATAAGTAAGATCAACTTACACTACCATTCAGGAAACATATGAGATAAGAGATAAAATAAAGGAATAAACTACAAACTTCCTAAATAGTAAGTACAACCAACTTACACTAATATTTTGAAAATAGGTGAGATAAAATAAACTAAACAAACGAAGTGAAAACAAGAATTAATAATACAAGAGGATTAGAAAGGAGACCAATTAAAATAAACAAATATAAAACCAAGCAAGAACTGCCAAGACAAATACATAAAATTGTAAAGAATATAGAATATTCAGAAAAAAAAGAACTGGTACAAGAAAAAAAAAATATAAAGCAAATATACAGCAAGTGGCTAAAGCAAAATAAGGGTAATCAACAAAGGAGAAGAAAAGAAAAGATGTCTGAAATAATTAAAATGATCACTAGAAGAAAAGAAAAACAAACTAATTAAAAGTTAGAAATAATGAAATTAACAAATAAATAAATAAAAACAATCAACTGTGTGAGTATATAACAGAATATAGCAAAGGTACAGCGGAAGGAAGAATGAGTAGAAAAAAGTTAAAATGATCTAAAGAACCATGAAGTGGACAATCCCCAAAATATTATTATTAATGAAAGTCACAAGATGACAAAAAGGTATTTAAGATTGACTGAGAATAGGTCCAGCAATCAATTAACTGAGCAGAGATGATGTTCCTCTGGTCTCAGAAAAAAAGGTAGTAATGGATGAAACCAGCTACTAAAAGTTAGGGAAATTATATATAACAGGGAGAATGCACTAATGGAAATAAGTAAAAACAGATCTAAAAGATAACTAAATAAAAAGGAGTGGAACAAGTAAGAAGAGAAACAAGAAAGAAGAAATAAACAAGAAGAAAAAGGAAAAATTATATATAACTGATAATTTCTATGGTATTGTTTTACCAAAATGATCAATTTTGATGGAGAGGCATTATGTTACAACACAAAAAGCCACCCCAATATCAGGGAAAAAACTATAATGAATCAACTATATTAAACTAATGAAAATAAAATGACTATGACGAGACAAATGACTATGACCCAACCCAAGTGATTGACCCAATAAAATAAAATAAAATGAGAAGGTATATGAAAAAGACACAAACAAATAATAAATAAAATAAAATGAGAAATATTAAACTCAAATGATGATGAAAAAGGCACAAACAAATAATAAATGTAAATGATAAATATTAAAATCAAATAAAATAATGTCAACTAAAGTACACTAACCAGAGAAATAGATATTAAATGTTATGAATAACTCTATAATGATAAGTGAATCAGAACATGAAATTTGTTAACATAATAACTAATAATTGTGAATAAAACAATAAAAAACCCTGAAGTGAAGGTGATTAAGTGAGTAAAAGAGATCAATATTAGGGAATAACCACTAGTAACACTAAACTATTTCTTTTATGAATTTGCTAACTGCTACAATTTTTATTGTTCGACAAAGCTTTTCGTCATCACCGACATCATCAGGTCTTAAACAATGTCTGTCAACTGTACGTTGTAGACTTTTATACTTTAGGCCCCTCCCCTTATGTCATCGCCCCTCCTATTGGTTCTAGTTGCTGCCGCTCTTCACGGGAACTTTGTCTACATTTGTCCGTTAGGCATTTTTCTAACGTCCGTCAAATTGTTTCAAGAATCTCCCATTAATTTCTTCATTCTTAACTTATAATTTTTTGTAACCTTTTACATTTCGTCATTTTTAGTGTGTTATTCTTATTGTTTTAATTTATTTTTGTTTATTGTTTAATATATAATAAAATATTTCTTCATTTGTAAAATGTACTTTTATATTCATTAATTTATTCTTATCTTCTTT
Source organism: Magicicada septendecula (assembly GCA_034769895.1). Lineage (NCBI taxonomy): Eukaryota > Metazoa > Arthropoda > Insecta > Hemiptera > Cicadidae > Magicicada > Magicicada septendecula. Next base: position 59,336,277 of record CM068371.1, on the reverse strand, counting down.
TTTGACTTTAAGTATTTCTAGTTCTTCTATTAGTTTTCTTTTTTGCGAATTGTTTTCTATTTTTATTATTTCCATATTTTCATTTGGATTTATGAATTTATGGCCTGATTCATTGAAATGTCTTGCATATAGTGAGTTCGTTACTCTAACCCCTTCTCCTTTTGCATGTTCATTCATTCGTTAGAAAAATGCCTAACGGACAAATGTAGACAAAGTTCCCGTGAAGAGCGGCAGCAACTAGAACCAATAGGAGGGGCGATGACAAGGGGAGGGGCCTAAAGTATAAAAGTCTACAACGTACAGTTGACAGACGTTGTTTAAGACCTGATGATGTCAGTGATGACGAAAAGCTTTGTCGAACAATAAAAATTGTAGCAGTTAGCAAATTCATAAAAGAAATAGTAAGGATGGCTGCTAATTTAAACAATACGAAGAAGTAACACTAAAGTACAGTGAAAATGTGCAAAGTGCCAGTGTAACCCAAAATAAATAGAAAACACAACATATAGGTAAAGACACCAAAACCAGTGATAAACACTATAGTTTAAGGGTGATAAATACCAAACAATAAGAATAACCAGAATATTGTTATTATAATTATAAATGATAGTAGATCAGGAATACAGTGGTATTCAAGGTAAAAATCCCATAATGATTAAAAATGTTATTGTTACAATGGTTAAGTATTAAAAATAAAAATATATAGTAAAAGTTAAAAGAAAAATATACTAAATAATATAAGTGCAAAATAGGTAAAACATCCTATGTTAATAAAAATGTTCAAAGGGATAATTAGCAAGATAAAATAAATGGTGTTATCATGTTATTCACCAAGATAGTTATTTGTTCAATTAAGTTTATAAGAAGGAATATGGCTGAAAAAAGTAAACAGACCATAAACCTAATTTTTGTGTTATGTTTTATAAGTAATATTAAATGATAGACAAGTTATAAAAAATGGCAATATAGATAAGTAAGGAGATAAAATTTTACAAACGTAATAATAATCTTTAGAGTAAAGACAGGAAAAGAAATTAGAGAATAACAGACAGGCAATGATTTAGTAAAGTAATAAGAACATACAATTATTATAAAACAGCCCAAATCAATTCAAAATGTAAACGAGTCATAAGTGACACCAAGCAAAACATATGTAAATGTAAAATAATCTTTAATTTGTGTAAAATAAGAAGATATAGCCAATTACTACTTAGGCCTATAAAATGCCTAACTGTACTGTATAAATCCAAAATAGACAAATTGTAAGAAATGAACTATTGTATTAGAAAATTCAGGGCAAGAAACTAGTTAAGTACAATTAGTGAACCATATTAAGATGTCAAAGTTAAATTAAAAACATAAAATAAGAAAGAAATGTAATAACATAATATTAACATTATTGTCAAAACTTTAATACATAAACAAACCCAGCTTTGTGGGATGTCAAAATGATCTTTGAAAGAAAATATAAACAGTTGTGATAATATCTAATACATAGATAAGAAGACAGAAGAATAATAGCAATCAGAAGATATTTATTCATTTTGAATTAAAATTCAAATATTATAACAATAGACATAAATATGATCAGCCAATGAGAGTACAGACAGTTGCCATAACAACGGAACGTTATTTATGATAATTCCGTTAAAAAGAATTAGTTCATTATTGATGCTCAAGACATACAGAAGCCAAACCATATTCGACTCAATTTTAATTTAAAATAGTAAAAAATCAATCAAAATTTAATAAAATGAAGATGCAAGAAGTCTGATGAAGACCTAATCAAACTAGGAGAGCCAATTAACCAGATTAATAACAATTGAAAATAATTAAAACTTCCAATTGATTGAAAAAGAAGCCAGACGTACTCCAAATTATAAATGAAGGAAGATTGATGATCATATGGACCAACCTAACTAAACACTGAATGACTTTTCACCCGAGTTCAACAGATTTGTTAAGTATATCTGAAATACCCCAAATTTATGGATTAAATTCTAATTAACTTTTTCTCACAACACAAATAACTCTCACTCCGAACTGATAACTATATTTCTTTCAGTGATTACTTGAAAATAAAAACTTAAACTTGTATGTAAACAGAAAATAACCTGTATACAAATTACGAATTCTTAACACACACTTTTTAACACTTAAAAAATGAATTGTAGTTAACTCTAATAGTATATAAGTACCATTGATGTAAGGTAGTGTACTTTATTATCATCTTATTAATATATTTTTTTGTAACCAAAAGAACTCATGATTAAACGAACAGTAAGAAAATAAACACAAAACGACAGCCATGTCGATTGAATAACATTTAACTCATATTAGCCAACCTGAGAAAAATAGTCTATTTATTGCCGGAGCAACTTTGTTTAATAACAGTATATAATTTTGTATTTAAATGAATAACTGATAATTTCACGTTAATAAACTAGTACTGAGTAGTAATAACCGTCCTTTATTTCATTGTAAATTGCATTATAAAGTTTGTGTACTTTAGCGAAGAGCGAAATTGTCTGTCAGCATTAGACGTCGGCAGCATGGCGAACTACTAGAAAGATTCATACGCCCGCCAATTGCGAGGGTAATTTGAATCAGTCAACACCGTCTAGAACAACCGCTCAATTTCATATTTTTTAATTGTTTTCATAAACAATTTGGCGCCACCCGGGAATGAAATATACTCATTAAAGGACAGGTAAGGTAATTCGTGAGATCGTGACGGACATCCTCAGCGTAACAAAAAGAAAAAGTAAGTAAGTAAACATAAAGTAACGACTACAACGTGTGAGGCTAACACACATAAAAACACTCATTTTCACAGAGACGATAAGAGTCTACTCGTTACAATATATTGCTGACCACTGTAGATTATGTGCTTTGTAAGATTGATATGTAGTTACAGACGACACTTGAGGTACTCAATTTTCATGGCTCTCTTCATGTAATCAGTGAAAATTATTTTGATATTATTTGTTATGTTATTTGATTCCAATAAATGTATAATAAAATTAATTTTTTGTTACTTTAAATTGTAAGGACTGGTATCTCTGCTTCTACAGAAACTTCACCACTGAGCTGAAGTTAGATTCATTGATCGAATTACAGATAACCTGATAATTTATATTTCGTGAATGTTGTACAGTTTAGTCAACATGTCTGCAGTTTTCCCTGTAATTCTTGAAATACTGCCCAACTACTGCTTACTTATCCAGAAAGTCTTTGACTTCATCATCATCATCATCATCCTCAAGGTTTAAACCAAGAATGGTTTGTTCTCGTCTCAAATAGGCAAATGTTACAGCTTGTCACTCCAGCGCTTCGTCGGACATCTCACACTTCTTCATCCCCTCGGCTTATAGTTCCATAGTTGTTTGCGGATGCGGCAGTCATCCATTCGGCAAAGATGTTCCCACCAATTCAGCCAATACTGGACGATCCTGTCGAGTATACTCATAATATTCAGTTCCTACCATATATCTGTGTTTCTTCTATGATCAAGGAGAGTATACGCTGCCACGTGCCTGAGAAATCTCATTTCAGCCGCTTGGATGCGACTGGCCTCGCCTTTTGCTAAAGTCCAATTCTCAGATCCATAAAGAAGTGTGGGAAGAGCCATCACCTTGTAGAATTTTAGGTGTGTTCCTTTACTTGCTGACTTAAGGGTTCATCTGATAGTCCCACACATAAGGTTGAACTTATGCAACTTATGCACCACGTCATTGCTTGCATTATAAGACACACTGTAGCCCAAGTATTCAAAACTGCTAACTTGTTCCAGCGAGTCATTGACTTGTAAACTTAATTTATTTGTAAGCTGAAAAAATAACAAAATAGTACTGGTTTTCATGGAACAGTAAATCTAATAGAGATAACTAATATTTAAAGATTAAAAATGAAATGAAGAAATCTGTAGTGCCTTGGCTTAAATACACTCAGTTTATTGAAAATGCCTTTATTAAATAAGTATGTTAAATGTGACTTCATAAAAATTCCGCTCAATTATTCTATAATTACTTAGTCCATTCCTTGGATACTGAATGTACATGACTTGCTCCATTGGCATCTTTTAAAAAAAGTTGTTTGATTGATGGTTGCGTTACAACTCTTATTTTTTCTGTCCAGTACCACTTTGTTGAATATAAGTATACTAGCTGTTACCCGTGCCTTCGCACGCGAATATTTGACTTTTAATAAGAATTTTAATATAATTTTTATTTTCTATGTATATATGGCGTTCTGTCAGCTCATATTACAATTTTGTACTCATTAGTCAAATTCTTTCCAAAGCTGTTTTCAACACTTGTACTAAATTATTATGTTGTTGCAACAGCCTTTGGAGATTTAAAAGTACCTGTTTATAAAGCCTTTGAAGATATTTATAAAGTACCTGTTAAATCAAAAACGTTAAATTCTTTATTTTAAGTGTTACTGTGTTAGAAGCATTATATAACACATTAAACGTTATGTTTTCCTCAACCATGGCTTTTATTTATTTCAGCAGTAAATTAAAAACCAAAAACCATTGTCACCTAACCTCACAAATGAAAACGACACGTATTTTCGCTTTGCATTAAGTAATAGGACAATTTACAATTAGTACACTTCTTCTTTTCTACATCATAATATATTGATACAATCGCATATTATATAAAACATCGAAAATGTACTGCAGGAATGGATAAATGTACAGTTCCGATGCGACTAAATAGCTTTTGTTTATTTACTTGTTACTATGGTAATTAATTCTGGTCTCCATGGTGTTGTTGACATCTTTATATGTGTCAATGAAAAGGGCCTAAATCGTGCAAACGGGGCAAAATATCAAATACCAAGTTAGACAGTATTTTTTGCCTTGTGTCAAAGGTTACCTGTGCAAAATTTGGTGCCAATCGGTGTAACGGTGTGGATTTGTATTCAGTGCGCATAAATCTTCAGAATTTGAGTTTTATGTATATAGATAAGTACACCTGCTGATATTGGTAGATCTGAAAATTGTTTGAGTTTTGTGTTTTAAAACAAGCCAGTGACTGTGCATCATACTGGAAGATGGTTCTAAATTATTTTGTAGTAAATCATTTTGAGGGCTCTTTTTCAGTTTCATCATTGCTTGCCCCTTCTCTTTATGTTGTTAGTCATATTAAGTCTTCATTTATTTTGTGGGAGAATTCACAACCAAGGGTAATAGATGGACATCTATTCTATGTAGAATCTAGCATAGAATTTTTATATTCTAGAAATTCCATGCATATATCTAATAAAGTGATTTCCAACTGGTGGCATGTGGGTTTATATAAACCCATTAAATAATTATTCTGTTCACTGTAATAAGTAAATGAATAATAAAATATTGTTTTAATTGAGAATGGTCTTGCAGGTCTTGACCTAGGAAAATTGTTTGACTGATTCATTAATGTGTATGTGTATGTGTGTGTAATGTGGAATGTGTATTTCATCATGATACAAGATTTTGTCTACTTCTACCCCTCGGCTGGATAAAATAGATGCACGTGTTCTGTGTTTCATATTTGATGCATAACCAGTTGTATCTGTTATTCAAAGTTACATTTAAGTGTTTTCAGCTAAATGCGGATATCTTACTTTAGTGGCTGCAGCAAATTGCACTCAGTTTTCATATCGTAAATTTTCTGTAAATATACAATACATATACAATTCTTAATATTTTTTATACCTTCATTCTTATGCTGACAACATAAACATATGTACTACGATATGTTACATGTATACATTTCCGCATTTTATTTATTAAATACTGGGTAATATTAAACATTGGTTTCTTTTATTTTTACGTTACTTGTTAAGGGGATTCGCTACTGGAACATATGAAAATCTCTATTAATTGGAATATTCACTTGATTTTTTTGTAAGCTTGTATTAGTCCAACTTAAACAAACATTTTTTAAATAATTTTTTTCACACTGTATATATATGTAAAATTTTGTTGTTGTTGAAAAATGTTAAAGTTTCTTAATTTGATATTCCTCAAAAACTATAGGCCCAATTTTGGTAAACTTGGTCTTGAATGAAAGCTAAAGAGGTGCTCTAAAATCTCTTGTATAACCACGTATATACATAAAGGGGATCTATGACAAAAAGTTACGTAAATAAAAATTTTCCAAATTAAAAATATTTATTAAAATAATTTTTTCTTCAATCACTTGTTGATAATTTTTTGTTGAAATCACTTCAAAATACATGAAAATTTAAATAATACTATAGAAAACAACCACAAAAAAAATCAGCATCCTGGGGCTCCTACTTCTGGAGTTATATCAAATTGTGTACACACAAATTCATTTATTTCAGGAAATGGCCGCTAAAGTTTTACAACAGTTCTAAAGCAGAATAACTTCATAACCAAACAACTCTTGACGTTTCTTAGTAACAACTCTGTTTTATATGAATAAATAACTATTTGCTGTTGAACTTGGCCAAGAAAAAGTTGTAAAAATTATATCTGATTGCAAATACAGGTCTATGATAACTATTGAACGTATTACTGTAGTATGCAAGAAACGAATATTTACATTTAGGCCTACCGGGCCTAATTAAAATATTTATTTATTAAATACTGGGTAATATTAGATATTGGTTTCTTTTATTTTTACATTACTTGTTAACAACTGATTGGTTATGATATGACCTGTTGGTAGGTTCCTGAGCTCAAGTGAGGCCCTCAGACACTTCTAAGTTACAAGTCACTATTCTAATACATAATGTAATGTGTTTATTGTGTTGAATATATTTAAATGTTTAAGGAGTGTATGTAATTGTATTTTTGGTGTTTGTACTTTAATTAATTTTTATTATAAATGTAATTAATTTAGGGGGAAACTCTCAGTTAATTAAAAAAGGTAGCACCAGTACTAATAAGTAATATAAGTAATAATAAAATATTATGTAAAATAGGTTTATATGCAATAATATTTTGATTATTTTTGTCTTATATAGGTGACATAATATTAATGATAAGAAAATTATAATTTTTTAAATATCAGTTCAACAACATATACGCATTCCAACAATTGTGAATTTTAATGTTTCAGGAAAGATTCAAATCCAGAGCTGATAAACCAAAGAATACCAGAATCTAGTAAAGTAATGAATATTGTGGAAGACAACATTTATGCTGTCTTCATAAACTACATTGAAATATACAACAATTATATTTACGATTTGTTGGAAGATCCTGTTGAAGAAGGTGGAAGAATCAAGTGAGTACAATCACTGTAGGGAACATGAAAAGAGTGTGACTTGCAAACAGATGTCAACAGTCAGATGGTTAGAGTTTGACTGAATGTAGACATGATCCAATAATACAAGTATGCTGCAGTATGCGGCCGTGCGTTGTCATGGAGAAGCAGAACATTGCAAATTGGTTGCTGGCGTCGTTTGTTGCTATAAGCAGCCCTGACATCACCCAGCAGCTGGCAGTAGTATGCCGCATTCACCGTCTTTCGATCATGAAGGAAATCAATCAGCAACATACCTCTTGAGTCCCAAAACACAGTTGCCAGAACTTTCCCTGCTGACAGGCGAGTTTTGGCCTTGACCGGCACCCCCTCCACTTGGCCTGTGACTTGCGTTCTCCACTGCATCACGACCGCTTCGAAATTTTTTGGCCCAATCGAACACTTGTATTCTTGACAGAGTAACGTCTCCAAACTGTGCCTGGAGTCTGATCAAAATCTCAGCTGATTTGACGCCTTCATTGGCGAGAGATCGGATAATTACCCGTTACACAACAGACGAAGGTACCTCGTGCTCAGACATTGTGCTACTGACATGGGAACGTGTTCTGCTGGCATGGCTGGGTGTTCCCTCACCTCCACACATCTCCACCTAACTACCTCAAGCGCCCCACCTCACTCACTCCACTTCCTGAGTCCGCATGAAAAAATCCGGTTTATATTTGAATGACCCTCGTATAATAACCACAAAATATTAAAATTTGATTAGTATGGTAGTTGTAACAAAACTGAAGATTCTGACATTGTCAGAATCCACATTACTGATAACCTATCATTAAGCAGTATGAAAACTGATATTTTGACATGGAGTCGTACAGAATTTGTTCAGATTTAGTTGTTGCCTGGAGAGACAACTTTTGAATACAACAGTATACTGGCGCTTTACCACTGCAATGCATAATTTGCACTGTATTGATCTACAAATATGTCAATAAAGTTCCCCAACATGCTGCAACAAAATTTCTAAATAGCTTATTTTTAAATATCACTGATGTTTCCTTCAGAGTATTCTCCATATAAAGATACACACTCATTCCAGCCCCTAGTCTGTTCTTCAGATCAGATTTGGAACTGGTTTTATAGAATAAGCTTCAGAGCTGCCAGCTGCCATCATATTGCACTTGATGTCTTACAAATTTTGTCTGTTTCAGTATTTCCTTTATATTTTAGAAAATATAATAAATTGCAATAAGCCATATCAGGCAGATGAGCTATAGGATGGGTGTTCCAACGCAGTGATTTTTCTTCCACTAACAACACTTAGTGCTGTGAACAGGTGCATTATAATGAAATATGAGTCATGAGTTGCTGATGAAAAGTTCTGGTTATTTTCAACTAATTTTTGAAGTGAAAACTAACTTCATATTCCAGAATGTGACCAGTTTGCTGGGGAGTGAACTAATACAACGTGTAACAAAATAGTTGAAACGAAAAAGCCTTAGCCACGAAGGAGAGGGAGGTGAAAGACCCTCCCCTCTCACACTAGACAACACTAGACTGATCTCTCTTACTCGACAGCTGACAAAGACGATGGAGCAAGTATGTATGACATGGTGATGAGAGAGGAGCGCAAGCGGGGAAGGAGTACAGTAATCTGTATCTATACTGCTATTATAAAGAGATAAAGTTTGTTTGTTTGTTGTATTGTCTGGGCTAACCTGAGAAACTGATCCAATTAAAAAAAATTCTTTCACTGCTATTTTACCTGAAGTTTGAGGATGAGCTGATAACTTTCACAGTAAGCCTCATACCACGGAATTTCTTTGTTAATTTGTATGTAGTGAAATTTTTTACATGTGACAAACTTTTGTGCTATAAGAGATAACTATGTGGTGTCAGCAAGTGAAATTTAGAGAAAATTCTAAATTTTATTTTGGGATTTGTTTCAATAAAATCTTTTTCATTTTCAAGATATGGCAGTTTTGTAAAAAAATTTAGTTATTAGACAGTTGGCAGTAGTAGTATTCAAACGGACTGCCTTGAAATCTGAACTAACTTTTGCTCTGCATGCTTCATTCATGTGTTCCATTCCATTGGTAATGTGCACTTACCATTGAACTTCTTTTTGTAAAAATTTAAATTATTAAACTTTACATACCACCTCCTACTTACCAACTAAATAGTGCACACATAATATTGTTATATTGAAAAAAATTATTTGTCATGTGTTATTTGTTATGTAGGTATATTAAAAATAATACGACATAATATGATATGATACTATGTATGTTCATTATAAATATTGATTTTTTATAATAAAATAAATATAAACACTACTGTGCCCTCATCTCATTTAATTATCCATTTACTATTATTAGAATCTCATTTCTTTATAGCAAAACTCTTACTCCAAGTACATACAAGCAACCTTTACACACACCACTTAACACTGAAGTTCTCGTTTCTAGTGTGTGCTCCATGATACACCCATTTTTTGTTTCAACACAGCCTGCCTGATTACACTGATTTATTGATTCTGTATAGTGCACTGCATCGGATACACTGTAGTGAGTTCACAAACTTGCATCGTATAATCAAATTACAGCATGACTGAAAAGGAGAAGTTACGTGGTTGGCATTATTCTGCTGTTATTTTCAAATAACTGATGCTATTTTGTTAACCCGTGTGCACTGAGAAACTTGAGCTTGGTAGGAGATGGATATTAACTTGTAATAAGTTTTACCACAAATTTTGAAATCATTTTTCCAAGTAGCGACTCTAAATGGATAGAATAAAACGCCTTATCCCTTCAGACTGTTTATTTTGACAAGTGGCTATATATTTTGATACAGAATGTTATTTGGTGTTCTGTCCTAAAGCGAGTCTTCAAATGGTAAGAGCTCTCCAAGCTGTCCTATCGCACGCAGTCTTTTTGTTTCTTCGTAACACCCTCTGATTTTAATGCTACTATTAACTTCATTCTTCTACGCCCTCTTCTTTTTCTCCTTCCATGACACCCTCCATGGCAGTTGTAAGCAAGAATCTCTTCTTAAACAATGACATAACCAATTTATTTTTCTGTTTCCTATTACCTTCAGGATTCTTCTCTCTTCCCCTATTCTTCTTAAAAGTTCATCATTCCTTACTTTATCAACCCACCTCACTTTTTCCATTGCTTGCCAAACCCACATCTCAAATGCTTTTAATCTTTTCTCATCCTCTTTCCTCAGTGTCCTTTTCTCTGCACCATATAAAGCAACGCTTCACATACTGTATAACATTTGGCCAACCTTTTTCTTAAATTTTGGCACAGAATAAAGGAGGTTAAATCAAGTCCACTGTTGGTCCTGAAATGTAATGATGCAATTTACAGTTTCTATGTAATGATTTTTAGAATGTCGCATGTTATGGTTTTATTGCATGGATTATTTATAGTCCTCGTATTTTTCTTTCTCTAATCTCATAAACATACTACAGTATTCTCATCTATTTACTGTTTATTTAGTTGCTTTTCACTTACAGCAACAGAATGCTAATAAAATACTTACAGTCCTTGTAATCACATTTTAGTCATTTTTAAAATGTTATAAGTTGGACAGTATGTTGTATAGTAAACAAGTGTGTGAAGATACAGAAGATTGCACTTTTTGTGCAAGGTATAATCTGTCTTAACAAACATACTTATCATGTTTAGAAAGATATGATACATACAAGTGAGTATTTATGTCTTACGTATGGGTTTTGTGTCTTGTCAGCAAAATTTAAACTCAAATATTTGTAATACCATTATATTATATAAAAATATTTATTGTAAATATAATATACAATATATTTAATAAATATTGTAATGCGACATAATAGTAACCCTGTCCCAAAACAAGAACTGCTCAATTCAGTAGAAATGATAGGCAGAGTCGCCTATGCTATCCACATAGACCAAGTAAAAATAGACAACCTTTAGTAATAGAAAGGAAAGACTGTCTAATATAAATAATAAGAGAAAAATACAATGCAAATAGTAAATAAACTAATCAAAATGTGTCATAAATGTAAAATAAGATACAAACCTTTTCGTGATTAAGTCGATATGAAAGAGTGTGGGATAAAGCTAGTGATCCCTGATATTAGATAGTGCAAACAAACGTTTGTACCCAATTAATAAAGTGTCAGTGCAACACCAGTGATATTCCCAAACACAAAAAGTGTCAGTGAGGCGGAAATGGCAGAAGTGTGGGTTAAATACTTTTATGTAAAAAGAAAACCCAAGGAATACATTAATAGAGAGTTGTGATGGGGTTTTTAAATAATGTTAAGATGTTTATAAATGTTTTGGCATAACTAGTTGTGTTTATGTTTTATGCCGAAACTCATGAGTAACATTCATGAACTATGTTGTTAGAAGTAGTTGGGGCCTATGAGCAGAATCAGAAGGTGATGCATTAGGAACCGAAAACCCATGAACAATAATCTAATCACTGATTAGTAGTACTGATTAAGATTAATGGGATGGCTGAATAGTATGCCAGTTAACTGACGATTGTGGCTAATTATAAAATACAATATTAAGCCATGTAGGCCATGCCTAAAACATAGCATGCTGGATGATTCTGTTCTTATCAAGTTATTGTTCTTATCAAGTTATTGTATTAACACAAAGTATATTATTTGTCAATTGATAATTGTAAACTAGGCTATAGTGGCAGTATATTGAATAATATGTTAAAGGATTTTATTGTAACCATTTGTTAAATAATGTTAAGGGTCAAGACTCGTTTAGTAAATAGTCAAAATCAGAAAAAAAGGGTTCAGCATCAGAGTTTAAACAATAATAAATGTAAACTATAAAATAGATTAGTAAATAAATGTCAGGAAACTAAAAGTGTAGGCCCAAAGTTAGAAATTTTGTAAGGTGGGAAATCACCCTTTACAATAACCAATTTATGTAAATAAGGTATCAGAAATGATCATAATTTAATAAAGAAAAACATGATGTAATTTAAATTTAAGAAAACTTAAAGCTAAAAAAGGAGTATTTTTCTTATAGGCAAATGAACATTTAATTTTTGTAAACTGACCATGTGACCTAATGAACTCTCAGTCTTGACCAATCAGAGGCCAGTATTGTAAGGTCAGGAAACCGTTGATGAAGAAGCAAGAATTTAGATTTGTATTGTTAACCATTGCAGAGGGCAGATGTGCTCTGATGAAGCAAATTTTAATTAAATACTGTACCAGTAATATTTTCTGGACCGTTGGCAATCAAGGATAATTCCAAACAGAAGCGGTAAACACTGTGGAAGACTAGAAGACAGAAATAATTCAATTAAACCAAAAACTAAATGCAGAAACTCAGAAAATCGTGACTACCTATAACGAACACACGTTTGTAACTTATGTGAGTGACGCTAACCTTAATTAATAGCCACACTACAGCTACGATTACACAACACTATCGTAGACACTATCTACACTTATAGAACAAACAACAGTGATCATTTATTGAAAGAAAAGCTTAAAAACTAAAACTGTGAACACTAAAACATTTATTTTAAAATAATTTGGGACAGCACGAGGTTAGACGTATGAGCGGCCATCTTGCGGAAATGACAGTCGTTGCTTAGCAACGAATAATAGAATATAGTATTAAGATTTTAAATTTTACTTACCTTTTGTGATGTGTTGTATTTTTGTGTGCATTCTCTGAATTCAATGACAGTCTCAAAGAACCCTTAAACCCTGAGATTTAATATATTATTATAATTAATTTGTTTATTGAAAGTTATTAGTGACATAGTCGAATTGAGCAGTAGAGTCAACCCGACCAATATTTTGTTTCGACACAAGTCGACTGTTCTTTTCTCTGAATACCATTGTTATTTTGACTGAAAAGAGTTGTCATTGTAGAAAATTTAAAAATTTACAGGACAATTACAGGCAAGTCAACAGGAGAGTGAGCAGCGAATGGACCAGAGTATTTAAAGGACGAACAGGGCGCTCGAAGACACAATTGATTGCGGCAACAGATCCATTCTTACACAAGTGGAATCAATTTACACTAATAAACTATTCACGATAAATGAATTAAAAACAACAAATTAAAACAAAAGAACCACAAAAACAGTGTTAAGTAACAGATGCCGTCCAACCAGTGAGGCTGAAGTTAGGGGACATTACCGATCCTAGCGTAATTATTATCGATACGGGAAACCTAATTTTAGCTGGCGACTGTTAGAAAAACAGAAATGCATACAAGAGGAGTGTCGAAAAGGTTGGCAAAGGACCAAGAAACAGAAGAAGATAGACGGGAAGAAAAAGCAGAGGTAGTTACAGACAGTGAAATGGAACAACAGGCGGGTGATAAAGAAGAGGCCAGAGGAGACGCAAATTTACTGAAATTCATGGAACAAATGAGTGAAAATTTATTAAAACGAATTTAGGAAAATAATAAACAAACTAATGAAAACTTTAGGAAACAGGAGGAAAAAATAAACAGTACTCATGAAAGCTTAAAAAAAATCGAGGAAATAAATGAGAAAATAGACAGTATGGAGGAAAAAATAAGTGAAAGCTCCAGAAAACAAAACGAGGCTTTGAGTGAAAATTTAATAAAACAAATGGAGGAAAGATTTGACAAGAATAAAAAAGAAACTAAAGAAAATTTTAGAAAACAAAACGAAAAATTCGACCGAAATGAAGAAAGTTTAAGACAAATAAACGAGAAAATAGATAGTACAAATGAGAGGACTAAGGAACACTTTAGGAAAATAAACGAGAAAATTGAAAGCTCCAACAAAGAGTTGAGAGAAGTTATCGATGGACAAAAGGGAGATTTAAAACAAATTGATGAGAAAATCGAAAATATCAACGAGACTCTTGGCAAAAGGGTAGAGGAATATAATGAAGCAAGAAAGCAACAAACAGCCGAACTAGTCGAAAAGGTGGAACAAAACAAAGACACAATTGTACAGGTCAGGGCAGAGTTAGACGCCAGAATAGACCAAGCAGATAACATCAACCAAGTTAGGATAGCAGAGGTACAGCAAGGAACACAAGAGAGATTGGACGAATTACAAACTAACACCTCAGAAAAAATCGAACGGGTTAATGAGGAAATGAACCGAGTAAGAAACCAAATGAATGATAGTACAGGAAGAATTGATAACATCCAAGAAGTACAATTAAAGAACCTGAGAGAAGATCTCAACAGAATGAGCTATAGACCAGCCTGCAGTGTTCAACACAATATGCTGGACAACAGAGAGAACATAAACTTTAAAAATTATCGCAGGAACTCAGTGAAATTCCTAGAACGGGTGGACGAGTGTCTACTGAGAACCAAAGAGAACCGTTGGACCATGATTAAGAATCTACTGGATGACAGCTTTAAGGAGATAACCGACAACTGGTGGTCGGCCGTCAGAAACGAAATAACGACATATGAGGGGTTTAAACAGACCTTCAGAATAAAATACTGGTCAGAGTCAGTACAGAATATAATCAGGGATAATCTCTGCCATGGGAGGTACAACGCCACCCATTACCAGTCACCGACGGCCTACTTTCTCGGGAAGGTGTGTGTAGCACGCAATTTAGAACCCAAAATTCCTGAAGAATGCCTAATCAGCAAAATGGCATACCACTTTGATGAAGGGATTGCCCAAGCCACCCTGTGCAGACAGATCAAGACCATAGCAGACATGGAAAGACTGCTGGGAAGTTATGAACACCAAGATTATTATAGAAGATCAAGGAGGCAGTTCGATCAGTCCCAGATGGACAGAGGAGATAATTGTAGAGACCAACAACCAAGGTCAAACCAGGCACAAAATGGGAACCATGACAATAACCATAATAATAGAAATGGTGGTAATAACTATAATAATAATAGTTATAGAAATAACCAAGGCAGTTATAATAGCCGCAACCAAAATAATAATAATAATAATAGCGGAAACAGAGAATGGAGACGTAATATCAACAATGACCAACGAGATGGGAGAAACGACGACAATAGGAGACAATGGAATGATCACAATGTTTATCTGAGGTCCAGAAGTGGAGATAGAAATAGGGACATACCTTCGGGAAATCCACCAAGTAACAATCAGGGAAACAATCAAGCCCAAGTAAATTATATAATGGCTGAGGAGAGTGACTCGAGGAGACATGATGAACAGCGACCAAGAAAGGTGGACAAACGAGTTAACCGTCATGAAAACCAAGAACACGAGCCTGGTCCCAGTAATGAAGATGAACGAATATACTCATACGACAACATTGTAATGTATGGGAGTGATCCACAATGGGGCAATCCCATAGCAAGATTTGTTGACGAGTTTAACCGACAGAATCCACGGGGAAAAAATAATAGTGGAGCAATCCGGATTGTGACAGATACCTAAAACGGTTAACCTAATTCCGAACAAAATATAAAGAAAAGGGACTGATTGTATGATTACAGACAAGGCAAACTATTGGAGAAATGAGTAGGAAAAATGATGATAAATGTAATGACCAATGAAGATTTAAAAAAAAAACATGAACAAATAACCCACCAAATTCTAAAATAAGTAAGAACGAACAAATAACCCACCAAATTCTAAAATAAGTAAGAACATCTTACAGGATACTTTAGAGAATTTATTTTGAATCCATTAAGAAGAGAAAGACGGTTAATAACGATAATAAGGTGATAATAATGAGTACAGAAAAGCAACCACTTTAGAAAAATAAATGAAGTAATGAACTTGCAGGAAAAGAATTGATGTTTGTAAACAAATAGAGTAATAATAACTATAGTTGTAACTGCTAAAAAGGGATATTGAAACAGAAGATAAGAATAACATAGTGGCTAATGAATCAATTAACAACGAAATAAAGTTAAATGGAAAAGAAGAAGTATACAAAGGATTTTTACCAAAACTGAAAATAAGTTATATGAAAGTAAGGGGAACTGCTGGGATGCAATTTATAATAATGAGAAGAAGTAAGAAGACAATATGATTTCGGGGGTATTTAAAGTAACGCAAGAGTTACCATTTTTGTAAGAGTGTAGAAAGCTATGGCGCCACTCAATAATTATTATGATGGGCAGGGGCCAATGAGCACTGTACCATGCATGGGGTGAATGGTCGGGTGAGGAATAGGTCAGAATAGTGCCACTCACAGCCGATATGCATTCACCGTGCCATTTCAAGTTAGGGAGGAATTGATAACCCCAATTAAGGAATCCATAGGAACAGGAGAAACCGCAGAGGAAAGGAACAATCAGTTGGTAACTATATAGCCTATATGAAAAAGATGAAGAAAAATAATATATTTTCGTAGATTCGTCAAGAAGAAAAGAAGTTATGTGTAAATTATAAGATAATATCCAACTTAAAAAAATTCATCACAACCCAATCCCTGAAACCATAAGAAAATAATAAAGAAGAAAAAAGTTTTACAAATAAACCAAAGCATTGTGTCGTACTTATCAATCACATTTATTATTATTACAATCAACTTTCAAATTAGCTTTTACTTACCGGTACGATAGCTCTTACAAGGTCGCAAGGTTCGATCACATGTATCTAGATACAAACATGGTCTAATAGGTTACGCAAGCACTGACACAACTCATTTTGAAGAGAATTAATAATTTTAATGTTCCATTATTGAGATTGAATAGAATTACATTTAGTCAAAGATGATGCAACTCGTGCCTGTTGTTATTAACAGAACTTATAGGCTATAACTTACCTTATCATTTCTAACAAACACAATTATAATTCAGACAAAATTAAACAGAAAGCAGCCCAGCTTTGCTCGCTCTCACATACACTCGTTATTTATAATTTATACAACCCTTAACATTTTAGATGAATCAAATTCCCGACCCCACACGCTTGCTACGCGGTCACCGCACACACGCGTCTTCTCTCGAGAATGGTTGGTTCTATATTATTTAAAATGCCATTATTTATAACGTCTCTTCTAAAACCGACCGCGGTCACATGAATTTATACTGTAGTATACTGTTACATTAATTAAAAAGTTTTGTTTCTGAGCCCGGGTTGACGGGCGGCCTGCACAGGCGAGAGTCGACACCAGACTATAGGCGTCTCTGTGTTCCCCACTCCTGGAGCATTTTAGTTGAGACGACGGACATCAATGCCTTACCGTTAGTCGTCACAGTTTCGACTCATGCTAGTCATGTAGTTGTTGGAGTGACAATAGCAGACGATTTCACTTAGGCACAGGCTGACATCACGATAGGAACCGGACGTAAACGGCACTTCCTACCGCTCAAAAAGGCACATTGCGGATTTTGTTCGTCCCAGGACATCCTGTTTTTTGTCTGGATGCGTCACTCAGATTTGTAGTGATACAGTTGCGTCTGTGTGCTGTTTACGCAAGTACAGATTTCTGAGAAGTTTGAAGGGGGTAAATGCTTCGCTTGCCGGCTTACACAATAACACCTGCGTATCGCTTTTGTCTCACTGTTTCTCAACATCGTGCTGTTGCATGGAAAATAATGTTGCAATGCGTTGTTATAATGGAATGAATTTTGTTACTCAATAATTTTCACAACTTCTTTTTACAAGCCCGCACCAAAATGAAAGAAATAAAAATGTACTTGCCCCATACGGTAAAAATAAAAACACCCAAAAATTGACCCGCTACAGCATCAAGATGGACTGTTAATTTTCCCTAGACCTTCAGCTAGGAAAAATAAACATGTTTTGGTGGGGGAGCATATGTAATGTGACATAATAGTAACCCTAATAGTCGCCTATGCTATCCACATAGACCAAGTAAAAATAGACAACCTAAAAAAAGAGTGTGGGATAAAGCTATTGATCCCTGATATTAGATAGTGCAAACAAACAAACACCCAATTAATAAAGTATCAGTGCAACACCAGTGATATTCCCAAACACAAAAAGTGTCAGTGAGGCGGAAATGGCAGAAGTGTGGGTTAAATACTTTTATGTAAAAAGAAAACCCAAGGACCACATTAATAGTGAGTTGTGATGGGGTTTTTAAATAATGTTAAGATGTTTATAAAGGTTTTGGCATAACTAGTTGTGTTTATGTTTTATGCCGAAACTCATGAGTAACATTCATGAACTATGTTGTTAGAAGTAGTTGGGGCCTATGAGCAGAATCAAAAGGTGATGCATTAGGAAACGAAAACCCATGAACAATAATCTAATCACTGATTAGTAGTACTGATTAAGATTAATGGGATGGCTGAATAGTATGCCAGTTAACTGACGATTGTGGCTAATTATAAAATACAATATTAAGCTATGTAGGCCATGCCTAAAACATAGCATGCTGGATGATTCTGTTCTTATCAAGTTATTCTTCTTATCAAGTTATTGTATTAACACAAAGTATATTATTGTAATAGGACAAAATGGGGTGTTTTATTTTCTTTCATATTTTAATCAAGGTATAAATATGGCAACGAGTCCCCGACATAATACGGTTACAGTCAAACAAAGAACGCAGTAACAACGTTGTAGTTTTGCAAGGTGTGACCGTGGAACATAATTCAATTCCAGGAACTCAAGAGTTGTGTGACACACCAGTGCGTGAACACGAGCAAGCGCGTGGACATGACGCTTAGACACCTCGACCAACATGGCTAAGTTGTGAAATGTGTTCAGCATGTGCGAGGTTGAGGCCGGAAATGTAATTGAAAACATGCCCATTTGAGTAACGTGACTAGTGGCCTCAAAATTTTGTCAACGTCTAACACCCATGAAGAACCCACACTTGAGTACAGTGACGAACATTTTAACAGCAGAAGGCATTGGTAATTTCCGTCGTGTCCGATTTTGGAGGGGAGCATTTGGTTAACGCTCTGCGCAGTTACCAACCGAAGCTACGCCTGGCCAGGCAGCCCACCAAATGTGGCGCATCAATAAATTTTTATTTATCAATTAAAAGGGAATATAAGTGGTGAAACGATGTCCCAAAGTATTCAGTGAGCGCAGTATTCAGTGAAGCATAAAGGATGTGAAATCATAAACTTCTGGACACCCAAAAGAGAACTTTGTGTGTGACGCGCCACGAGGTCGGGGAGACGCCACTACCGCAAGTAACTGTATTAAATCAAAATTTATTTCAATGATTGCCTAAAATAAATAAATGGGGCGTAAATGGAATGAGAGTTGAGTGTGAGCAAGCTGGGTTCGCCTTATTTAGATTTAAAAATTAACAGGTAGAATATGTAATATAAATGTATGGTAATAATATTATGGTTAACAAATGCTTGTAAGAAATGTATTAACGCACAGTTGTGCGAAATAATAACGTGACAATAGTTGAGAGAAAGTATGTATGAAAGAAATTTAAAGGAATATAAAAGGAACTAAATTTTAATAAAATCTAAAGCTTATTATATTTTAATGAGAGTCGAGTCTGTTATTTTAACAACCTCAAAATCACGTTTACATTCACAGTTCGTGCTGGAATCCTGGACCCAAAATTTAAGGTAAGTGGGAGATTTATATTGTTTTTGTCAATGTGTAAAAGAGAATAACTTCACATTATTTGTCAATTGATAATTGTAAACTAGGCCATAGTGGCAGGATATTGAATAATATGTTAAAGGATTTTATTGTAACCATTTGTTAAATAATGTTAAGGGTCCAGACTCGTTTAGTAAATAGTCAAAATCAGAAAAAAAGGGTTCAGCATCAGAGTTTAAACAATAATAAATGTAAACTATAAAATAGATTAGTAAATAAATGTCAGGAAACTAAAAGTGTAGGCCCAAAGTTAGAAATTTTGTAAGGTGGGAAATCACCCTTTATAATAACCAATTTATGTAAATAAGGTATCAAAATGCTCATAATTATATAAAGAAAAACATGATGTAATTTAAATTTAAGAAAACTTAAAGCTAAAAAAGGAGTATTTTTCTTATAGGCAAATGAACATTTAATTTTTGTAAACTGACCATGTGACCTAATGAACTCTCAGTCTTGACCAATCAGAGGCCAGTATTGTAAGGTCAGGAAACCATTGATGAAGAAGCAAGAATTTAGATTTGTATTGTTAACCATTGCAGAGGGCAGATGTGCTCTGATGAAGCAAATTTTAATTAAATACTGTACCAGTAATGTTTTTTGGACCATTGGCAATCAAGAATAATTCCAAACAGAAGCGGTAAACACTGTGGAAGACCAGAAGACAGAAATAATTCAATTAAACCAAAAACTAAATGCAGAAACTCAGAAAATCGTGACTACCTATAACGAACACACGTTTGTAACTTATGTGAGTGACGCCAACCTTAATTAATAGCCACACTACAGCTACGATTACACAACACTATCGTAGGACACTATCTACACTTATAGAACAAACACCAGTGATCATTTATTGAAAGAAAAGCTTAAAAACTAAAACTGTGAACACTAAAACATTTATTTTAAAATAATTTGGGACAGGACAAGGTTAGACGTATGAGCGGCCATTTTGCGGAAACGACAGTCGTTGCTTAGCAATGAATAATAGAATATAGTATTAAGATTTTAAATTTTACTTACCTTTTGTGATGTGTTGTATTTTTGTGTGCATTCTCTGAATTCAATGACAGTCTCAAAGAACCCTTAAACCCTGAGATTTAATATATTATTATAATTAATTTGTTTATTGAAAGTTATTAGTGACATAGTCGAATTGAGCAGTAGAGTCGACCCAACCAATATTTTGTTTCGACACAAGTCGACTGTTCCTTTCTCTGAATACCTTAAATAAAAATAAATATTGTTATTTTGACTGAAAAGCGTTGTCATTGTAGAAAATTAAAAAATTTACAGGACACTTACAGACAAGTCAACAGGAGAGTGAGCAGCGAACGGACCAGAGTATTTAAAGGACGAACAGGGCGCTCGAAGACACAATCGATTGCGGCAACAGATCCGTTCTTACACAAGTGGAATCAATTTACACTAATAAACTATTCATGATATATGAATTAAAAACAACAAATTAAATTAAAAAAAAACACTGTTAAGTAACAATATATACAATATATTGCAACGAATCACAGGATCATGATAGGCGGGGCAAGCTCATATATTACACAGACAATGGACATTCATGTTATATTGGTAGATGGTTAAGTTTGGTTATGTTATCAGTTGTATTTAGTAAGGATAAGGGTTTAGTTTATTAAAACTGTGCATTATTTATTTATTGTTATTCATGTACTGTGTTTGTGGAAATGTGCGCGCGTGCACGAGTGGTAAACGTTTCCCGGGCTGTGCGTGAATAAATTATCATTGTGTTTGACATTGAACTGAACTTAGACATATGTATTGCTACAATCCCTATATATTTCTGACTATTGTTTACGTTCATGTATGATATTAGTAAAGTATGCAGTTATGCATGTGATAAGGGTATTCTGATTACCGCTATGCATGCTGTTACAAAGTAAATGCACTCTACTGCATGAAAAGTGCATGTCACGGTGTACTAACCATGTGACTTCTGTCCACCAATAGAATGCTGAGTGGTGGTTGGAAATTTTCTTAAGCCTGTTGTTACACAGGCAGTTCTTCTACGCCATCTACCGCGAACGGGATGTGCACTCCTTGTACAAGATTCTACCGCTTGCAAGGTGTTGTAAAAACTATTCGTCGTTAGTGAAACGGGAAGACGCAGAACTGTGTGTGTAGTACACCTGCACACAGTATTGTTTTAACGCATTGTGCGTATAATTACAGGCAGTTCTTCACTGCTGCTACCACGAACGGGTCGTGCACTCCTTGTACAAGATTCTACCGCTTGCAAGGATCTGTTAAGACTTTTCGGGGATAGTAACGCGTGTGACGCATAACAGTTGATATTATCTATTTACACACGGTATTATTAATATTGTAGTACTACGTGTGTAATAAGTGAGTGTAACTGTATCGCTGTGTGAGATTTTCCGCAGTGTCAGTATCATTAATAGTTACGCAATAGTAAGTTGTTTCATCAAGACGTTTCCGTGCTAGTGCAAGATTTCCTCATAGGGTGGTCTGCTGATCGCGGTAGACCTTGGTATTCGCGGGAACACTTGAAGAAGCCGGAGTGGTATAAGTTCAATATACCGTTATTAGATTAAACTCACTGTCACCTGAGATATTACTTGGTCATAAACTCTATATTAATTTTACGAGTTGTAAGATCCGTAGTACCGTTGTGTGTGCGAAGCGTCAGATTCATCGTGGGAGTTACAGGACACCAGCCCAGCTGACAGGACACCAGCCCAGCTGTTACAGGACGCCAGCCCAGCTGTAAACGTTTCTGGGGAAACGTCTGTCATTTATAAGCCGCACCTGACGAACCAACTACACCGCAAAGACCTGCCCTTCTCTTCAACAACATCATCGTGGGAATCTTCTTTATGTAACGTATCACATCTTGCGTATGAACATTATTTAACATTTTAAAAGAAAGCCTCTATATCAAACATTACATTCTGTACATATCAAATATATCATATAAACAATTACTTGTGTTTGTGCAATAAATAATCTTAAACCCTCCAATATAGACTTTTAATTTGAGATACACATACTATCATATCCTATGCGCCAATAGTTTAGTAATTTGTGTTGTCGCATAGAGATATTTTGGCACTTAGCAACGTAGGACACGTAAGATAGCGGTAATTTTACGCTATTATATATTTGTATATGAGTATAAAATTTTGTTGGTAAAATCCTATGTATAATTATAATTAACGTAATAATTGTATGTGTATAGTTCATATGAAAATCTGAGGATATAATTTATCAATTGTGCATATTCTCTTGTATATCGTATATGAACAGATTTTATCAGTATATTGGAGGTAGATTATTAGTTGTTGTGTGTTAGATAAGGTTTATTTACATGTTGATGTTTTGAACTGCTTTCTGTTTGTGTGTAAACTGATTACACTACGTTAATAATCGGGTGATAATAATAATTTCTTTGCGTATAAATCAGTAAATTTAAATTTATTAAAATTTTAAACTGAAATTTGGTCACTATGGCGGAGTCAAAAGGGATAGAGAATGCTTTGCGGCCATATTAGCGAAGATGGAAACCATGTCCGAAGAAATGAAAGCCAGTAAAGAAGAGCGGAAAGCTGATAAAGAGGAAAATAAAGCCCGTCAAGAAGAGATGATAATGAGTCTACGGGAATTGGCGGAAGAAATGAAAGCTGAAGAAGAAGAACATGACGCCAATATGCAGAAATTTTGGGAAGAAATGGAAGCTGATAGAGAGGAGAGGATGGCGAAACTACAGGAAATGTCAGCTGATATTGAAGTAGATCTAACTGTTGAGAATATTGTACCTTATGATAAATTGGAAGTACCAAATGTTCTTGTTGAACATACTCTCAATGAAAGTAATATGGAAGTTAACCAAGATGTTACATCTGAAGGATTAACGGAGAACGGTAGCATAGTAGATGAAATTGAAAGTGATTATACAGAAACCACCTTATTAGGGCCTAGTAGTTCATATCTCGGTAAAGTCGAGTATTTAGATTCTGCATCAAATTGTAGTGAAGATAACGGAAATGAAATTAGTAGTAACAACACTATTAGTCTGGAACATACTCAGGTAAGTGCTGTGATGAGGTGATAGTTTATGGTATAACAGATATAGCATGCGAGAGCTGTGAACGGATCATAGAATCTGAAGCTATTATGGAATCGGACAGTGTATTCGCTACCCATAAAAATTCTGAACCAGTAGTAGGGCCTGGAACTAGTATGGATAATAACAGTGCAGGTATTTCTGACACATGTCATTATGAGGAGGTACTTGATGAGTTTGTATCAGATACTGAGGTGTTTATGGAGGATGGAGAGGTGAATGATACTGGTGACAATAAGGTGACAACAATTATGGTAAATAATAATGAACCGCCGCGTAATCAGTTTCATGTTCAAACACCACAAAATCAGCCGCAATCACAACAACATAAAAATACAACTCAGCAATTTAATACCAACTTATTAGCAACAGTTACTGAAAATGATTCAGTTGAAAAGCAGTTCAATCAATCAATTATGAAAAATGTTAGTTATAAGAGTAAAACTGTTATGTCTGGCCTATATCCTGCAGGAATGAGAGACAGTTTAGTATATAGTAATGATAGTAGTAGTAGATATGAGGGTAGTATTAGTATTGAAAATGGCACTGATCTTGTGGTCGAAGCAAAAATTAGTGGTTATGTTGACGAGATATTGTTTGACAGCGGCACAGAAATATCGCTGTTGGACGAGCAGTTGCTAAAGAGGTGTAAAACCCACTTTATACAAAGGCCGATTCTGCCGGTATGTCACACAAGGATAAAATCAGGAGCGTGTGAGTCGCAGATAATTGAAAAACAGGCAATTAAAACAAAATACGAACAGGGTACGGAAATAGATGCGACCGTACTTGGAGTTAGAAAACTCGGACATAATATTATTTGGGAAGTTGATAAATTGAATAAACTGCATGCTACCTTGGAATTTCAGAAAGAATTATTGCCAGCTAAAGTTGATTGTCGACCTCACGTTATCAGACTGGGACGCTCGAAAGATAAGATAACGAATAACTCACCGACCCCCAAGGTTCAGTTAATGGGTTGCGAGATAAAGCAAATACAGCGTATATTAAACAAATTCAAATCTACATTTCCAAGTAAATGTGTGCGTTTCAAAACTGAGAAAAATGTATACAAAAAACTCAGAAATAAATGTCAGGATATAGGGGTAAGAATGTGTAGTGATTTAAATATGTCAGTTCAGGTTTAAATGTTGTATGTAAGATGACTCTGTGAATGAACAATAATCTAGTTAAGATAAGGAATGCCGTCTGTGTACTTTGTGACCCTGCATAAAATTTTGTTATCTGCTGTCGGGAACATGTGTATTTGTTTTGGTTTTAAGGTTACCACGTGTCTTTGATTTGGTGCTTCTGTCAAAGTGACAGTTAGGAAATGTTAGTATTACTTGAGGATGTTTATTTGATTTTAGTTCGAGGGTATTATTATTATTTCAGGATTAGGAAATTGTTTTGGTTATATGAAAAAAAAAAAAAAAAATTTATTTTTGTTAGTTAACTAAAAAAAAAAATTTTTTTTTTTTATGCGGGAAGGGGTTAATCCTGCAACGAATCACAGGATCATGATAGGCGGGGCAAGCTCATATATTACACAGACAATGGACATTCATGTTATATTGGTAGATGGTTAAGTTTGGTTATGTTATCAGTTGTATTTAGTAAGGATAAGGGTTTAGTTTATTAAAACTGTGCATTATTTATTTATTGTTATTCATGTACTGTGTTTGTGGAAATGTGCGCGCGTGCGCGAGTGGTAAACGTTTCCCGGGCTGTGCGTGAATAAATTATCATTGTGTTTGACATTGAACTGAACTTAGACATATGTATTGCTACAATCCCTATATATTTCTGACTATTGTTTACGTTCATGTATGATATTAGTAAAGTATGCAGTTATGCATGTGATAAGGGTATTCTGATTACCTCTATGCATGCTGTTACAAAGTAAATGCACTCTACTGCATGAAAAGTGCATGTCACGGTGTACTAACCATGTGACTTCCGTCCACCAATAGAATGCTCAGTGGTGGTTGGAAATTTTCTTAAGCCTGTTGTTACACAGGCAGTTCTTCTACGCCATCTACCGCGAACGGGATGTGCACTCCTTGTACAAGATTCTACCGCTTGCAAGGTGTTGTAAAAACTATTCGTCGTTAGTGAAACGGGAAGACTCAGAACTGTGTGTGTAGTACACCTGCACACAGTATTGTTTTAACGCATTGTGCGTATAATTACAGGCAGTTCTTCACTGCTGCTACCACGAACGGGTCGTGCACTCCTTGTACAAGATTCTACCGTTTGCAAGGATCTGTTAAGACTTTTCGGGGATAGTAACGCGTGTGACGCATAACAGTTGATATTATCTATTTACACACGGTATTATTAATATTGTAGTACTACGTGTGTAATAAGTGAGTGTAACTGTATCGCTGTGTGAGATTTTCCGCAGTGTCAGTATCATTAATAGTTACGCAATAGTAAGTTGTTTCATCAAGACGTTTCCGTGCTAGTGCAAGATTTCCTCATAGGGTGGTCTGCTGATCGCGGTAGACCTTGGTATTCGCGTGAACACTTGAAGAAGCCGGAGTGGTATAAGTTCAATATACCGTTATTAGATTAAACTCACTGTCACCTGAGATATTACTTGGTCATAAACTCTATATTAATTTTACGAGTTGTAAGATCCGTAGTACCGTTGTGTGTGCGAAGCGTCAGATTCATCGTGGGAGTTACAGGACACCAGCCCAGCTGACAGGACACCAGCCCAGCTGTTACAGGATGCCAGCCCAGCTGTAAACGTTTCTGGGGAAACGTCTGTCATTTATAAGCCGCACCTGACGAACCAACTACACCACAAAGACCTGCCCTTCTCTTCAACAACATCATCGTGGGAATCTTCTTTATGTAACGTATCACGTCTTGCGTATGAACATTATTTAACATTTTAAAAGAAAGCCTCTATATCAAACATTACATTCTGTACATATCAAATATATCATATAAACAATTACTTGTGTTTGTGCAATAAATAATCTTAAACCCTCCAATATAGACTTTTAATTTGAGATACACATACTATCATATCCTATGCGCCAATAGTTTAGTAATTTGTGTTGTCGCAATATTTATAATATAAATATATATAATATTTATTATATTTTGGAAATAATAAATTATAGTTACATTGTTATAATTAAAATTATAAATAGAAATAAAAATAGAACTTGTGTAAGACAAAATTATTTTTGTAATTATCGTGTAACTGTTCAGAATACATTATCATTAATTTGTTCACTATAAGATGTATGGGCAGTCATAAAAACTGCGTGAAAAAGTATATAATTTACATATTATATATAATTATTTTTTTCCAGGAGTCTTCAATCAAAAATTCTTAGAGAAGATGGATCACACAATATGTATGTGCACTGTGTAACTGAAGTTGAAGTCAAATCAGCAGAAGAAGGTTTTGAAGTACTTTATAAGGGCCAAAAGAAGAAGCGAATGGCAGAAAGTACACTGAATGTTGAATCTAGTCGAAGTCATTCCATTTTCACAATACGTCTTGTACAGGTAAGTTTGTATAATCCTGTTCTAAGAACATCGAGATGTTAAAACCATAAAAAATTGGTTTTATTTGATGTTTTAGGCACCGCTGGACACACAAGGAGAAAATATTGTCAACGATAAAAAAGCAATCACTGTAAGTCAGTTGTCATTAGTTGATTTAGCTGGCAGTGAACGTACAAATCGTACAAAAAATTCAGGAGAGCGACTAAGAGAAGCAGGTACGTTCAGATTTACTAGTGTGAATAGACACGTGTGATCAGATATATGAGGGCTGTTTGATAATTCCGTGCAAAGTCAAGATTTGGTACTAATAGTATGTAGATGATGTCAGTTTTAGTTTCCTGTATCTGTGCTAGGAGCGTACACCACATTTGAGTCACATACATTCATAATTCTATTGTTTCCAATCGTTTGAATTGCTCAAGTATTGTGATTTGCAAAAAATGGATGAAAGAGAATTTTGAGTAGTGATGAAATGGTACTTTTTGAAAGGCAAAACTGCCCAGGAAACTAAATCCAAGCTCGATAAAATAAATATTATGGTGAGTCATCTCCATCGAATAGAACAGTTTACAAATGATTTGGTTATTTTCATAGTGGTCACATGAGCACAAATGATGCTGAACGTTCTGGACAGCCTGTTGAGGTTACAATGCAGAAAATATTGGAAAAATTCATGAAATGGTGACGGAGGACAGAAGATTGAAAGTGTGTGAAATTGCTAAGGCAATAGGCATCTCAAATGAATGGGTGCATCATATTTTACACAAACATTTACATATATGAAAACTATCCGCAAGGTAGATGCCACGTTTGCTCACAGTTGATGAAAACATGAATGTATAAACATTTCTAAACATGGTTTGGAGCTGTTTCAATGTAATCGAGAAGAATTTTTCCACCATTTCATGACAGTTGATGAAAGTTGGATACATTACTACCAACTTGAATCCAAGGAATATCAAAACAGTGGGTTTGAGTAGGAGAACTTTGTCCAAAAATGCGAAAACCATTCCATCAGCAGGTAAGGTGATGGCCATTGCCTTTTGGGATGCTTGAGGTATAATCTTAATTGACTTTTTAGAGAAGGGTATGATGATAACTGGGCAATATTATGCATCTCTGCTAGATTGTATAAATGAAGAAATAGAGGAAAAAACTACCACATTTGACGAAAAAGAATGTCCTTTTTCACCAAGACAGTCAGCGGCTCACTCTTCTGCGATTGTGACAGCAACATTGTGACATTACGTTATGAAATTCTTCCACACCTCTCTACTCACCAGACTTAGCACCTTCACTCTGTTATCTGTATCCAAATTTGAAGACGTGACTTGTTGGAAAGAGATATATGTTGTGATGGTACGTTTCATCACCATAGACATATAATCTGATATAATAGTAAAACACCAGTCATGAGTACTAGTATAAACCATGGATGATAAGAAAACTTAAAAATAAGTATATAATAAACATAGTATGTCAATCCCAAATTAAAACAAAAGCAGTCGATGAAGAATAAATAAATATTGAAAAAAGTGCAACACAGAAGTTATAATGAAAAATTAGAAGAGAAACACAAAGAAAACTATAATAATGTGATAAACCCAATAGATATGGTAAGTGAGGGGTACAAATAAAACAAACCACGAACATCAGAATGAATAAAATGAAACATGCGACAGACTACAAGAAAGTGGAGTCAACATTGAATAAATAATGACATGAAGAGGCAAAGAACTTGGGTAAAAAACATTGTGAAAAGAAGATTAAACCTAAATACCTTACAACTAGGTCCAGAATCAAATAAAACCACCCCAAATTAATTGATGATAACATAATAAAGATCAAATAACAAGCAAACTAACTTAAAAATTGAATGCAGTAGAGTCAATAAAATGAAATGCATGTGTTAGTATAGAAAAAGATTGTAATTAAAAACGATATTAAAACAAGTGCAGTGGGGGTGTAATACAAAAGAAATCAGTGATGATCAGAGATCATGGTATAAACCAGTGGGGGAGGAGTAAAAAGTGAGATAGTGGTCTTACGAAACAAATAACAGGTAGTAAGAACCAGAAAGTAGTAGTAATATATAGTTTAAGGATTTTCTAAAAGAACCATGTTTATTGTGTAGTAATTAGTAAATAGAATAGGCTAATAGATTTAATAAGTTAATGTATTAGACACTCATGTTTGTTGTGATATAAGTAATTAATAGAAAGGGTTTATATACCCAATGATTTAAGGTGTTAAACGCCCATGTTTTGTTGCATTGTAACCAGTTGATAGTGTGAAGCTACTTACCTTTTTGTATCACATAAAATTGACTAACAAACATTGTATATTTCTCGGGCGCCATCTTGCCAACTGCAAGAAAATAATTTATGAGGGTTCTTTTTAGGCGAACAGGAGATCAGATGGTTGTTTAATCAAACAAAGAAACTTTATACGTTTACACATAATTAAAATTTATTAACATTTTTTACTATAATTTTATTATTAACAAACTACCTCCTGCCATCCTCTCTCTACTGGAAATTCACATTTACGAAAGTTATTAATTATATAATCATTCTGCTACAATGAGAATGAAAACATGGTATACAAATTCCAAATAAATTTTAAGAAATTAAGTATGAATTAAATTAAAATACAAACAACTCAAACCAGCCTTCTTTGTCTACCCGCTTACTCACGCACACACACACACAATGATTTTATGATTTGAGAGCTCTCATGTTACATTCCCCCATACCCATATGAGATCTCATTTGTTTAGTGCTTAAAATTTTGTTTCGTTATAAAATTTATATCGGACTTTGTCGATGTTAGACGAAAATTGAAAGTTACTTAACTGACATGTGAGTCCAGATGACATCGCCTTATACTACGCGCACTACGTAGATCACTGAATTTACATGTTTTTTCTTTTAAAACCATTTAACTGTTAGTTCAATCTAATTAAGTTGACCGCTGCTATTTTACATTTAAGATCTGTATACGTGCAGGCGATAATTACGCACGGCCGGCGCAACACCAAAACTTCGCCGAAAAACCGGCGGCGAACCGGCGACGCTCAGTGGTTAGCGTCTGTATAACTCAGATGTTGTTTTGCGACTACTTTGTTCTGTTGTGTCACTATGTTGCTGGCGTGACACACCCAGCATTCCTGTTATGTAATGCGCTGACGCAACACATCGCCTGATGTCTGGTTGTGTAACGTGTTTACTGTTACACAACGTGTTTACGTTTTTCGTGTTCGTCATTGTCCTTGAACTGAGTTTGGTACAGTTGCCGGTTATTAAAACTGTTTATATGAATATTGTTGAATCATATGGTCTTCACCGTCTCAAACAATGCTGCCATCGTCTCGATTGCTCCAAATAAGAAATTTACCGTTCGGTCATAACATTTTTCTCTCACTCGACAAGTTATTTATTATTAAAAAATACAAATCCTGTTATCACCCCAGGTATGCCCAAAAATGCCCCGCTACAATACCCCCTCAATGAGATATTTTATGCCGAAGCATAAAAAATCTCATTGACACATTCATACTTGCTAGAGG
The DNA here is from genome assembly GCA_034769895.1 of Magicicada septendecula. Lineage (NCBI taxonomy): Eukaryota > Metazoa > Arthropoda > Insecta > Hemiptera > Cicadidae > Magicicada > Magicicada septendecula. Next base: position 59,305,310 of record CM068371.1, on the reverse strand, counting down.
GATCAGCCAGGATATGTCGCCACAACCCCCTGTACGGTTTACAAACAAGAATAATCAACTCACCCTTGGTCCGGTGACTGTGACTGCATCTGCATGACAATACTGGACTTCTCTCTCGAGATCCCAACACCGTAGAGTCAGACAGATACTCAACGCCCCTGCCCTGACGCGCAGGCCAGCTCAGGTCCGCCGCCACAGCATCACCAAACACTGAAACAACAAATCAAAATATTAAATAGTGGCCTTATACAACACCATATCCCCAACTGATCTGTTCCCCCCTAGCGGTGCTGGTTTGCGCTAAGAAGCACTGGTTTTGTTTTTACTCACTTATTACTAACATGTATATATCAGAATACCTAACATAAGAAAACACAGTACATTAATAATTCATTTTAAAATAAACAACTTACAATTAAAATGTTACACACTTTACATCATTAAATTAGCATATAAAATCAAAAAATTACTTTTAAACTTGATTTACTCTTATTAATTCGTTTCTCAAAATTACAAAATTTTTTATTTTATTTATTTATTTTTTTTTTTTTCAATTCTGGCCATCATTATTCCATTTCATTACTTTGGGTGATTCTACGTTATTCATTATTTCATTATAATTTACTTCATCCATTTGGCATTTACTCATAATCTTACCCCTTTTATTACGCTAATGCTCCCTTACAAAATCTTTAACTAGTATGACACCCCTCTATCAAAATTTTATAACCCTTCTCTACCTCTAACTACTTACTACTTTAACTCCAATCGCCACCTTCTACTCTTATAAAAAAAAAATACTCTCTAACCCTTTGTACATAGGATACGTGTTTCCTTCCCAAAACTCATTCCCTTATGTTGGTCCCTGGACTCACCCTAGGTAACCCTTTCCGGCGCCAATCGGTCCCTATCCCGTCCCAACCCTTGTTGCGGACTCCCCAAATACACTACCACTACTACAAAATTACCATCCCCAAAAAATCTCAATCTCATAACCTCACTACAATTACAACAAATTAACATCAACAAATAAACAATATATTGCTCCAAACTCTACATAAAATCTCCATTTCTACTGTGTCTCCACTTATACTTCTCAAATTCTATAACATTACATTAACTCAAAACAACATTGCATTATTTTCATTTCCACTATTACTTTAACTTTTACTTCGATTTGGACAAATATATGTCCCACAAAATTCAACTTGAATTGACTCAAACATTTTATTCAAACAATTACTATCACCCACTTCTATCTTTTACAACCTATTGAAAATTTTACTTATTACAACTATTTTTCATTTTATTTTAAAATCTGTAAACACATTGAAAACATATTATTATATTTTTATAATACTTATTCCTAACATACTAATGCAATCAACACAATAAGACATAATAACACAATATCAGAAGTATTTAGTGCATCTATTTTTTAAATTCAAACAAAATTATTGAGTAGCAAATCATCATTATTAATTAAAATATATCAAATTTTTAATACGTTATCCCCTTGGATAACCTCCCAGCCACACACACTATTATAATACATCACATAACACAATACACAAATAGCAATAAACCTGGATTATTAGCATACATCAAACAAACAATTCTCTTTTAAATAATTTATATAAAATTTATAAACATTATTTAAAATTTTTCATTAACTCTTTTATTTCTCATCATTATGAATTTATCCTGTGTTGCAATCAGATTTTCAAACTTGCTTAAAGTTTATTATTAACATATATTTTTAATCATTATGTTCCACAAAATTCCACAAAATAAACCATTCATTTATTTATTCATGATTATTAAATTAAATTCAAACACATAACATTCAATCACAATATCTAAACATCTCAAATTATTTACTTCAATTGATTATTAAAATTAAATATTCATTTGATTATTAAAATAACATATTTCAATTATTATCAATATTCTATAAATCATTAACTATTGTCTTCGTAATTATTTTGTTATTTAATTAGAGTGCAAAAATATTAATAATATTATTATTATTAATACAACATTTTCCAAAACATATACACATTACTTATTTAACATTTCACAATACACACAAATGAATTCAATATTATTTACAAAATATGCGTCAAAACTGTTCAAGTGTATCTCACTTCAGATGTCCAAATCAGCAAGGTCATTACCAATAATTTACAATATTTAAAAATGTCCCAACACTGATCTTTTAGCTCACCCACCATCGTCATATATATATCTAGTGTATTTGTAACATTCATCATTTTTATCAACACACAAATTATGATAATCATTACTATCATAATAATCTATCAACTCTATTTCATCCATTGTACCACTATAAATCTTGTCACCATAGGTTAAGATTGTCCCGTCTATATCAGGGTTATTTGTTAATGTCAGGTAAATTTTCTCATCTTTGTATTCCTCAACTACTACGTCAGGTAAGTCATTATAGTCAGGTAAGATATTATCAAAATTATTTTCTGTCTCTCTTTCTAGTATTTTTCTCAATTCATCATACTTTCTTTCTAACTTATATATTTCTATTTCATTCTCAACATATAACTCTCTTTCTTCATAGCACCACATCACACTCTCACAATTATTTCGGACAGAGGGTACAACATTATACAACATTACTTCATTTAACAATAAGGGTCTCTTGCCCTGAAAAAACAACATTAAATCATCATCATCATTATAAACAATAAGGGGAAAATTTGCCCTCTGTCCCCATTTAATTACTACATTATTTTTCCACTCTCTTTCTATTTCATAAACACTCATTAACATTTCATTATCGCATTCTAAAACTTCATCAGTACTATTTATTATATTTTCATCATTATTCTTCACCCCCACTATACTCTCAAAATTGTCTACTATTTCGTCAGTTTTACATTTTGTCTTACTTAAAACATTGTTACCTAATTTCTCGAACTTCTGTTCTAACTTATTTAAACCGTTTCTTATTGTTTCGTTAGTGCTTTCTAAATGTTTATTCATTTCTTGTATCTCATGTTTCAACTCTTTAATATCCCTACTTTGTCTATCAAATTTGTCATTCAATTCTCTAAAATTGCTGTCTTGTTTTTCTACACTATTGTACATCATATCATACAATCTTGCTAACATAGTATCATTATCAGATTTCTTATTTTGATTTCCTAAAATAGGGGTTGAATGAATCTCAACTGTCTGTATTATTTTTGACTCCTCAAGACTACTGTCAGTTGTTTGAATTCCGGAGTCGCTACTTATTTGATTTACTACCTGACTATCAGATAAACTAATATCATTATTATCTGCCATTTTTACTTTTTTATAATACTCTTTATACTATTTAATAATTATCATACATACCAATTATTATGTATATTACCTCATAATACTCCTTATATAATTTGACAAATAATTCACTACATACATAACCTTATCAAAACATAACCCCATACTTGCGTCTAATTTACGTATGAAAAAAAAATTTATTTTACCTTAAACAACCATTCTGCTTTCCCAGTGGGCCTATATTTATATAATATTATTATATAAATCGTCCCTACGTTCGGAAGCCAAATGTGAAGCTACTTACCTTTTTGTATCACATAAAATTGACTAACAAACATTGTATATTTCTCGGGCGCCATCTTGCCAACTGCAAGAAAATAATTTATGAGGGTTCTTTTTAGGCGAACAGGAGATCAGATGGTTGTTTAATCAAACAAAGAAACTTTATACGTTTACACATAATTAAAATTTATTAACATTTTTTACTATAATTTTATTATTAACAAACTACCTCCTGCCATCCTCTCTCTACTGGAAATTCACATTTACGAAAGTTATTAATTATATAATCATTCTGCTACAATGAGAATGAAAACATGGTATACAAATTCCAAATAAATTTTAAGAAATTAAGTATGAATTAAATTAAAATACAAACAACTCAAACCAGCCTTCTTTGTCTACCCGCTTACTCACGCACACACACACACAATGATTTTATGATTTGAGAGCTCTCATGTTACATTCCCCCATACCCATATGAGATCTCATTTGTTTAGTGCTTAAAATTTTGTTTCGTTATAAAATTTATATCGGACTTTGTCGATGTTAGACGAAAATTGAAAGTTACTTAACTGACATGTGAGTCCAGATGACATCGCCTTATACTACGCGCACTACGTAGATCACTGAATTTACATGTTTTTTCTTTTAAAACCATTTAACTGTTAGTTCAATCTAATTAAGTTGACCGCTGCTATTTTACATTTAAGATCTGTATACGTGCAGGCGATAATTACGCACGGCCGGCGCAACACCAAAACTTCGCCGAAAAACCGGCGGCGAACCGGCGACGCTCAGTGGTTAGCGTCTGTATAACTCAGATGTTGTTTTGCGACTACTTTGTTCTGTTGTGTCACTATGTTGCTGGCGTGACACACCCAGCATTCCTGTTATGTAATGCGCTGACGCAACACATCGCCTGATGTCTGGTTGTGTAACGTGTTTACTGTTACACAACGTGTTTACGTTTTTCGTGTTCGTCATTGTCCTTGAACTGAGTTTGGTACAGTTGCCGGTTATTAAAACTGTTTATATGAATATTGTTGAATCATATGGTCTTCACCGTCTCAAACAATGCTGCCATCGTCTCGATTGCTCCAAATAAGAAATTTACCGTTCGGTCATAACATTTTTCTCTCACTCGACAAGTTATTTATTATTAAAAAATACAAATCCTGTTATCACCCCAGGTATGCCCAAAAATGCCCCGCTACAATAGAAGGGGTCAGTATACACCATAATTAATCCCATTCGGATGGGATGTAATGGGACAATTTTGAAGGAGGTATGTTTTTTTTTTTATTTCATTTAATATCAACTATTGGGAAATAATCGGTTTGGACACCCTTTGCGGCCACCGAGACCACTAACACTTATTTGGACACCCTGTATACAATCCTGTACCGGTCCGTGCCTAGCGCACAACGATAACACCGTGGAATGTCAGCTTGTGCGCACATGCGTGTATCCTCCGTTGGGGAGGAGTAACAAAAACTTGGTGAATAACGCTCAACGACAATGGAATGTGGCAGTGCGTGTGCGCCCGTGTGCCGCTATCTGTACTCTCGACACCAAAGTCGATCACCGGAACCAGCCATGTGAGATGCCGCAGCCAATCACAGCACGAGCTGGCGGAAATGTTTTTTTTGACCAACGCATTTGTAGTGTGGTCAGTCGACGAAATCCCCCATGCCCGGCCGGGACAAGGTTCGCAGTTCGCGACCTTTAAATCTTGCATTTTAACATATTCTGAAGTGTAACAGTAAATTTGAAGATAAACAGTTAAATCCGACAGTGTGAACGAAGTTAGCAGAGTGTATAGCAAAAGTGAAAAATGTGACAAATAAACAGGACATTCATTTACATGCGCGAAGCCACACGCGGTCAGCCGAAGGACTCTGGTTAAGTAGTCGACTCAAACCTAATTTCAATTATTTTTCAAATTCATAAAAAACGGGGGTTATAACTAAATTAAAGGGAATCTGATAGTATGAGAGAGAGAGAGAGAGAGCAATATGGGTCGCTTTCATAATTTAGATACCATGGTTAGAATGTTAAGTGTTTAGTCATAAGTATAGCAACTATTTTTATTTCATGTATGACAAGTATCCATGTTCTCAAGCAAAGTTTTTTCGAATGAACCGCTAGTAAATTAAAATTGAACTGATATTCCAATAATTATTAACGATGTAATGTAAAAGAAATTGATGAAGAGGGAGTTAAAATTTAATAGTTAATATCAAAAAATTAAAAGTTAATAAAAAGTGTCAATTAAACACATCAATGTGTGTTTGTCATTGCATTGCCCGTTTTTCTCTGCCTGAGTACATCAGACGACATCCTGGTAAACCCTTGTATATATTTGCAACTGGTAAGTGACAGTTTCTTCAGTACCGTATGTCAACAATTTAATTAATTAATTTAAAGCAAATAACACTTCAATGGCGCCCTTTGACAGTGACTTTGTAAATTAGTATAATACAAATTTACAAACTGATCGAAAAATGGCAGAGAAAAGCGAGAGTGTAAATTTATGTGAAGATGTTGGGGAGGGGTCAATTCTCAATGTTACGCAAGACGATTTAATATCGACAAATATTAACGAGAGCGTAAACAATACAACACACGAATTAACTATTGAGACAGTAGACGCAAAAATAAGCGATAACGTAAATATATTTAACCAATTAGCGTTAATGATGGAAATGATGTCAGGAATGAAAACTGAAATCAATGATAAACTTGACAAACAAAATGAGAAAATGAAATCAGAAAATGATAATTTGAAAACAGAGATCAAATCAGAAGTGAATACTATAAATATTAAACTGACTGATTTAAATAACGAGTTCATAAATGTGAGGAGCGAATTGAGAGCGAGTGAAATATATATGAATAGCCGTTTGGAAAGTATGAATGAGACTATTATTGGAGTGAGAGATGAACTGACTAGTGATATCAATAAGATACAAACTGAAATGAAAAACGATATCAAAATAATTAACGAGAAACAAAAAGAGAAAATGTTAGAAACAAATAAAAAATTTGACACATTGACAAGTAAATTTAATGATAAAATTAAAAAGCAAAATGACAAAATGGACAGTAATGTTCAATCTATAATAAATGAGTGCGAACAATTCAGACGAGCAGGTGAAATACAAGAAAAAATCAATGATGAATTTAGAAGTAACTTTGAGCAGATTGATGTAATTAAAACTGATGTAACTAATTTGAAAAGTAAACACACAGAACACGAAAAAGAAATAACTAAAGTCAGAGAAGATTTAAGCGTAGCAATTAACCAAAAATTTACTAGTGTGAGTGAGAGAGTGAATATGGAAGTAGAGTTAAGCTATTTTAGTAATGAAAGTAGGGGAGTGAACCCCATACAATTTTTGAACTCTATAAAAAGTTTTAATAAATATAACCAAGAAAGTTGGGAGATTAAATTAGTAAGAATTTTAAAGTACTTTAAAGGGGATGCTAAAATATGGGCGGATGCTCATAACGATAACTGGGTAGATTTTAATGAGTTTGAGCAGGCATTTAGAAATAAGTACTGGTCAGAAGAGAAACAAGAGGGGTTACGTAGTACCATAATGGGGTGGGGAAATTTTAATATTAAACACATGAGTATTACATCGTATGTAACGAGACTATATAGTCAGGTTAAATATTTAGAACCACCAATGCCTCTTTCATCTTTTATAAGATACATTAGTAAACATTTACCTAAGGACATACGGTCCACAATCAGAACTCGGGAGTTTGCTAATATCGCAGAATTGGAAAAAATACTAGAAGCATACCAGAGTATGAAAGAGGAAGAAGATAATAAATACCAGTTTAGAGTCAACGAATCAAGTCAAATAAATACTGAAACAAGACAACTAGACCATTTTATTAGTAATGTGAGTAGATCAGGGGAGGGGGCGTGGTTATGTCCAAACCCTAGTTGTGGAGCCAGTAATTATAATGGGTCGCGGAATCAATGTTACCGGTGTCAGGGTCCGAGGAGTAGTGCCCAAGGGAGAGGGGAGAATTATAATAGGGGTTGCGATCAATTTAGAGGGAATCATAGGGGGAGAGGTTTTACTAGTAATCGGGGAGTGTCAGGAAATTTTAATCAGAGAGGAAGAGGGGGATATGTTAGTAACCCAAATGAAACTCGGGGCGTAGAAGTACCAGCTCATAATCAAAACAGTAGGGGGGTTTACAGTGAACCACCACCTTCACATCCGTTAAACTAAAAAGGGCAGTTGAAAAAGAAAGCCCCCAGCCGTCTAGTAGTCACATGACAATAGGGTCACTAATTACTAATATACACAATGATTTATCTGACGAAGAAGCGGGAGAGAGTAATAATGCTTTCGGGATGGCAGAATTTGAAGCCGAAGTATTTAGTTCTAAATATATTTTTCTAGTAGATTCAGGGAGTGAACTGACTGCTATAGACGATAGAATGTTTGAAAAAATCAAAAATCAGACTACAGAAACAATTCCACAATTACCAGTACTGGGAATTAGTGTTATAGGAGTAACGGGTGTTCGCAGTAAAAAAGTAACCAAACAAATAATGCTACAATTAAAAGTAAATGAGAACACAATAAATGTACCTTTCTTAGTTATTCCAGGACTAAATATGGGAGCTATAATAGGTAATGATTTTTTGAATAATTTCAAAGTAGAATTAAACTATTACACACAGACTATGAAATTAAATAATAATAATAATATAATTGAAATACCATTCATACAAAAGAAAGTTGTAGGAATGAAAGCATTAAAAATAATTAGTAAGGGAATGTTAATTTCTGACAATGATATAAATGAGTGTAGACCCTTAATGATAAATTATTGTAACTTGAGAGTAAATAATAATGAGTTATTTGACAATGAAAATAATTGGGAGGAGAAAATGAATAAAATCCTATATCAAGAGGGGGAATTTAGCTACCAAGACAGAGAAAAAATAGTACTAATAATAAACAAAAATAAATCAGTTTTTTCAGATGAACCCGGTTTGGTAAAGAATTTTAAAGGTAAATTAGTCGTTAAAGAAAAAACACCCTTTGCACCTAAAGCCTATCCGGTACCATACTCCAAGAGGGGTTTAGTACAGGAGGAAATAAATAAAATGTTGAGGGAAGGTATAATAGAAAAATCTACATCACCATATTCCAACCCTTTAGTAGTGGTGACAAAGAAAGATTTATCGATAAGATTATGTTTAGACGCAAGACAAGTAAACAGAATAATTGTTCCAGACAGAGAATCACCGGAACCAGTAAGCGAAATTCTGCAACGTTTTAGTGGGACCAAATACATCACCACTTTAGACTTGACTGCAGGCTACTGGCAGATAGAGCTGGAAGAGGAGTCTCGGCAGTATGTGGCATTTCTATACAACGGTAGGAATTACCAATTTAGAAGACTACCTTTTGGACTCAACGTAAGTGTTTCAATTTTTATCAAATGCCTGGATTATGTGCTAGGGAGAGAGATTTTAGAATTCACAACCGTTTATGTAGATGATATAGTAATTACATCACCAGACATTGATACACACTGTGAAAGGTTAGATAGGGTATTAAGTAGACTACATGAGTATGGCATAACCGTTAAATTTAAGAAGTCAGAATTTTTGAAAGAACAAGTTAATTTTTTAGGACATATAATTTCAGCAAGGGGTATTAGTACAGACCCTAAGAAGGTAGAAATAATACAAAATTTTCCGATACCAAAAAATGTTAAACAGTTGCAAAGTTTTTTAGGATTGTGCAATTATTATAGGCAATTTGTAGACAAATATTCATATTTAACAGTACAATTGGGACATTTATTAAATAAAGACAATCGATGGCGGTGGAATTTAAAGGAGCAAAATATATTCGAGCTGATAAAAAATAAATTCTTAAACACAGTTATATTAGCTCATCCTAATTTTTCAGAGCCATTTTATATACACACAGACGCGTCAGACATTGCCTTAGGAGTAGAGTTGTTTCAGTTAGATGGGAGTGATAACCACAAAGTAGTAGCTTTTGCAAGTAGATCTCTATTAACTAGTGAAAAGAACTACACTACGACGGAGAAGGAGGCGTTATCAATTGTTTTCGCCTGTAGGAAGTTTAGAACGTACTTGTTAGGAAATAAAGTAATCATAAGGTCCGACCATCAAGCTTTAACGTTTTTAAAAAACTGTAAATTAACGCATGGTAGGTTAGTGCGGTGGATGTTAATATTACAAGAATATGACTTAACAATTGAGTATTGTAAGGGTAAAGAAAATATAGTAGCTGATGTCCTATCCAGAACAGATTTTGATAATAATACCGAAGTAGACATAGCAAATACATATAAAATATTTATAGTAAAAGAAGCGGGGAACGTAAATATGAAAAAATTAATAAGTAACTTAGCAACAGAACAAGAAAGAGACACCGAACTTAATAAAATAATATTAGCTTTGAGTCAAATACCCAACGTACCTCATAAGTGGGAGAAACATTTTAGCTTGTTTAATAAACACTTATTTCATCGGGCAAATGAACAGGGAGATGATTGGAAGTTATGTATCCCTAAAGTTATAATACCTGGAGTAGTGAGAGACTGCCATCTAAGGCATGGCCATATAGGCCCCAAGAAATGTAGTGATATATTAAAGGAGTCATGTAAATTTAATAAGATGGAAAGAACGGTGCGTAATATATTACAAACATGTGAAATTTGTCAGAAAGCTAAAGTAAACAATCGTAAACAGGAGGGTTTAATGCAACATGTAATGCCAGACAGTCCTTTAGCATTAGTTGCCGTTGATTTATATGGCCCGTTACCCAAAGGTCGAGGAGGGGTAAATTATTTATTTGTTGTATTAGATGTTTTTACCAAATTTGTAAAATTGTACCCGATTAAAAAGGCCACCTCATCAGTGTTGGCTAGGAAAATAGTGAATGAATACCTTGTTGAAGTAGGTAAGCCGAAAATAGTATTATCAGATCATGGTTCGCAGTTCACCAGCAACACCTGGCGGGAAACTTTAGGTTGGGAAAATATTTTAGTTAAACATACATCAGTGTATCATCCACAGTCAAATCCAAGTGAACGGGTTATGCGGGAGTTAGGTAGAATGTTTAGGACTTTTTGCCATAAAAAACATTCTTTGTGGGCCACTTTTGTGTGCAAAATTGAGGGGTATATTAACAATAGTTTACATGAATCCACTAGTTACAGCCCATGTGAGTTGATGTTTCAGAGAAGACCGTCACGCATATTAGAAGAGCTAGTAAAGTTTCCAACCCGGACGGAAATACCACATGATAGGAAATTGGTAATCGCTAGGGAGCGCCTGCTGAGTAAGGCCGAACAGAGGAAACGGAGGCATGACCGGAATTTAACACCCATACAATACGAGGTAGGACAACTAGTATTAATAAAAAATCACGATCAATCATCAGCATTGGACAAAGAAATTAAGAAATTCTTCCTATTGTATGACGGTCCATATGAGGTTAGCCAAGTGAAAATGGAGAATGCGTATGTTTTAGTAGATTTGCAAACTCGAGAAATAAAGGGAACCTATAATGTGACCCAGTTAAAAAAGTATTATCTAGCTGAGTGATGATGGATGTATTTGTACATATTAAAATTATCATACATAAACAGACATTTTTATATTCTATTATTATAAATTGTTACTATTGTTTATACACACATTATGTATTTTATATAATATTTTATATAATACCACCAAGACTAGAAATGTCATGTAATTTAAATTTTTATTTAAAAAAAAAAAAAAAAAAAAAAAAAAATATACTTGTGATTCCCCAAATTTTCGGGCGGTCACGGCCTCACCGAACCCTGACCGTGGAATTGGTTTAGCTTTAACAGCTATGGTTGGGGCACATTACGATTACGCGCTGACCATAACTGGCCATAGCTGTTATCGTTGTAAAGGTGTACTTTGAAATTGATGGGGGGTAAATAAAAAGGGGAATCACCAAACTATGGAACAGCGGCTGCCACTCTGTTCGAGAAGGAACAGCAGAGCCAGGTGGTAGATCCGTTTAAGGGTGCATGATTATTAACGAGAACATGATGATGTTCACCAATTTAAACTTAACAGCGGAAGCAGAGACACGGAGAGGTAAAACCCTGCTCCAAAATATACAGTCTCTGTGGAAGCGAAAGGGCGAAACAGTCCTCCATAATCTGAAATAGAGTGTGTGGCTGGGAGGTGGCTCAGAGGAGCCACGAATGTAAATTTTATAACATAAAAATGTTTTACTAATTCAAATTTGATCCTATAAAAAAACTGCTTGTGCTCTGTTAAATAACTAGCTGCTCAGACAAGTCAATACAAGTCGTTCATGCTATAATTTTAAGTGTATTATTATTATTGTTGTACGTTAGATATAAGAATTGATAAAGATATATTTCATGCAATTTGCTCAATTTTGAAATGTGTTTACAATTAGCTAGGGAAGGTGTTTATTTGAATAATTTAAATGTCAATCCAATGGTTAATTATAATAATACTTTGTTAATTTTAAATGTTGTATTTTATTATGTTTTTGCGTTGCAAGACTGAATTTTACAGGAGTTTAATGTATTCACAGATGTAACTTGTACATAATGTATGTAGGTCAAGGATCTGGACTTGACCCAGTTTTGGTCAGCTGATGGGTGATGTTCTATACTAAACCAGTTTTGGCAAAGAAGCGAGGCCAATTTTGTTTATTCGTTAATTTAAATAAGTTCAAATAAATTTCCTATTGAGAAAAAATGTTATAAAATGTAAATTTTTGAATTTAAATTTTTTTTTTGTTTTGAAAAAAAAAAAATGATAGGTAGGAATTAACAAGTACGTGTATGCGCCCAGTATTGCTGAAGGCGACCCAGTTTGCATGTAAGGGGGAACAGATCGGTTGAGGATCTGGCATGATATAAGCCAGGGAGTGAGGGTTTTGGGGGGTAGCATGTTAGAAGGTGAGGTGCGCTGTGGTACTGGTCGGTTCGATTTCTCGGTGTTGGGATCTCTTACGGAGAAGTCCAGTGATCTCGTTCAGATGAGTCCATAGTCGCCAAGCCAGGGGGGTAGTTTACCCATGATGTGTTAAGAAATTAAAGGGGGGTTGTTGGCTCCATATCCTCACCGGTCCTCTTAGGGGTTTTGGCAATGAGATATCTTCTGTTTCGGCAGAAGATCTCTCATTGGGGGGGTATTGTAATGGGACAATTTTGAAGGAGGTATGTTTTTTTTTTTATTTCATTTAATATCAACTATTGGGAAATAATCGGTTTGGACACCCTTTGCGGCCACCGAGACCACTAACACTTATTTGGACACCCTGTATACAATCCTGTACCGGTCCGTGCCTAGCGCACAACGATAACACCGTGGAATGTCAGCTTGTGCGCACATGCGTGTATCCTCCGTTGGGGAGGAGTAACAAAAACTTGGTGAATAACGCTCAACGACAATGGAATGTGGCAGTGCGTGTGCGCCCGTGTGCCGCTATCTGTACTCTCGACACCAAAGTCGATCACCGGAACCAGCCATGTGAGATGCCGCAGCCAATCACAGCACGAGCTGGCGGAAATGTTTTTTTTGACCAACGCATTTGTAGTGTGGTCAGTCGACGAAATCCCCCATGCCCGGCCGGGACAAGGTTCGCAGTTCGCGACCTTTAAATCTTGCATTTTAACATATTCTGAAGTGTAACAGTAAATTTGAAGATAAACAGTTAAATCCGACAGTGTGAACGAAGTTAGCAGAGTGTATAGCAAAAGTGAAAAATGTGACAAATAAACAGGACATTCATTTACATGCGCGAAGCCACACGCGGTCAGCCGAAGGACTCTGGTTAAGTAGTCGACTCAAACCTAATTTCAATTATTTTTCAAATTCATAAAAAACGGGGGTTATAACTAAATTAAAGGGAATCTGATAGTATGAGAGAGAGAGAGAGAGAGCAATATGGGTCGCTTTCATAATTTAGATACCATGGTTAGAATGTTAAGTGTTTAGTCATAAGTATAGCAACTATTTTTATTTCATGTATGACAAGTATCCATGTTCTCAAGCAAAGTTTTTTCGAATGAACCGCTAGTAAATTAAAATTGAACTGATATTCCAATAATTATTAACGATGTAATGTAAAAGAAATTGATGAAGAGGGAGTTAAAATTTAATAGTTAATATCAAAAAATTAAAAGTTAATAAAAAGTGTCAATTAAACACATCAATGTGTGTTTGTCATTGCATTGCCCGTTTTTCTCTGCCTGAGTACATCAGACGACATCCTGGTAAACCCTTGTATATATTTGCAACTGGTAAGTGACAGTTTCTTCAGTACCGTATGTCAACAATTTAATTAATTAATTTAAAGCAAATAACACTTCAAGTTGTTATAACCATTTGTTTAAAAGTTTGTTAATTGTTTAAGAAATGTTAGTTTAGAAAATATTTAAAATGTCATAACCAGGTAATTGGGGCATATCATTGTGTATAAGAAAATATTGTATAAAAACAACTAAATGCTAGGCCTATAGATCAAAAAAACTGAATCAAACTCAAATAACACTATAAATTATCCAGCATAAACATCACTAAATGAAATAAAATGAACACAAAGCCTAACAGTAATAAAACAGGAAAGGTAGTGATAAAATTATAAATATAAACCTACCATAACTGTAACAAGATAGATAGGAAGCATAATTATAGCATATATGGCAGGCCATTGAGTTGATATGGTACCAGTATTATTGTTATCATAGGAAATATATGAGTAGGTATTTAAAACTGTGATGTTATATGTAAAGTAAGGATACCTAAAATTGTTTGTTGTTAGTAGTAAGGATAATCATATTAGAATATATTAAATTAGCAAAACAAACAATAACAAATGTCAGGCAAGATTAGGTCAAGTCCTAAGAAACACAAAATTATAAACATGTCAAGACAGTAAATAATGGGTCGAAATGGGGCACATTTGGTATCAAAATTATTTAATTTTACCAAGTAATGACATGGTGAGACAATTGTAATTTTTTCAATTAATAATATCTTACCTTCGGGTTTCACTCCTGGGTTCTACAGACGAACAAGTTGCAGAAAGATTACTTGGGTTTGAGTTACGAAATAATTATGCTAACACAAATTTTTCAGATTCTAACAAATTATCTTTCTTTTATTAAACTGAATTATTTCCTTTCACTTTACCTTTACACTACCATTTCAATAATAAAACAAGAATACATGGATATTTAATCACTCAATATAAACTACTATAAAAAATGACTTAACAATAGCGTTATTTTTTTAACCAGCACTTTGCGACACTCTCTCTCTCTCATACTCTTTTAACTTCCTTACTGAGATCTCATTAATAAAATATTTTAACTTGGAAATATTAAATTGTATTTAAACTTTGATTAAAATTTTCTATTTTTTATCAATGAATTGTGCTCAGTACAGTTACCCTTCCATCCGGCGTTCCTATCGTTGTTTCACCACCTTGCGTTCCCCACTTTCTTCATTAATACACTTCGAAACTAGTTTTTTACAGTTAAATTTTCCGTCAGCTGTTGCTTATTGGTTACCCCATAGTTTACGTTATTTTAACATAAATGCACCATTACTTTCAGTCGGCCGACTTTAGGTTTGCTCGCGAGCACTGTTTATTTTAATTAGTTGGCTGACAATTGTTCTAACACTTTACTAGATAGGCCGGCGATGTTTCCGGCCCATCTCACACGTCCGAGGCCACTGTTTTTCGTTAACTTGTAGACGACTGTACTCTGCTACTGTCTGATGCAAACTGGGGTGATAAAGTGTTTTACTGTGATTCACAAAGAGACTGAGCTGGCAAGCTGTTGCGCAATACGTCTGGCTGGGCAGACTCCAGACATCAAACATAAACAGTCTGCAATAACATTGTATGTGTTGCTGGTTACTAGGGGGATACCCCTTAGGTGAATACTGACTACTTTAAAATTAAAACTGAAATCTTTGTAGCACACAATTCTGTACCGTTACAATACCCCTCAATGAGAGGTTTTATGCCGAAGCATAAAAACTCTCATTGCCTAAAACCTAAGAGGATCAGTGAAGATATGGCACCGCAACCCCCCTTAGTTCTTACTAAAATCATGGATACTTACCCCCTAGTCCTGTGGGCTGTGGCTGCATGCATCTAATCTTACTGGACTTGTCTGCTCGAGATCCCAACACCATAAAATCAGATAGGCACCCGCCACAGTATCACCTGGCTCTGTAACATTCAAACAAAATATCAGTACATGGCCTTCCATTATTCCATATCCTCAACTGATTCGTTTCCTGTTAGTCATACCAGTTCATTATTGTCAAAGTACTGGTTCCTTTTCTACAATATACATATGTCTACATAGCAATATAAACTTACTGTCTACTTACATTTATTTACATGGAATACATAAAAATCCCCTATAAATTGTATACTGTTCACAAAACACTATTACCCACCAAAAGTACAAGTAGATTACATATAACATAAATGAATCATAATGACATTACTATAGAGATTATTTATACCTGTTTACATCAACAGTTGTATACAAGACTTATTTTACAAACACTGACTCAGCCTCAACATTCCTGATTGCATCACCACTAGCACTTCCTTCAATTTTCAGTTTATATAAATCTTTTACTGTTGATATGTTGATCAATTACTATTTATGTTTCATTTTTGCATTTACATCAAAATTTAAATCAAAATTGATTTGACTTCATTAATAAAATTCACATTTTTAAATTGGCTTCATTTCAACTCAAATCAAAACAATTTCTTTAGTTATATTATTTAATAAAACACTTTTAATTTAAACACACAATTCAAAATAAAATTCCTTATTACCTCCTGTTAATTATTTATTAAAATAAAATGTTATTATTCTTATTATTATACCATTCATCCTTACTACAAACATGTTTTACACAAGCTATAGTATACATTCCAACAATATAACCTTGACACAATACATTTAACACTAACACATTTATTTACAAATTTTAGTCATATCCAATTATTATTTACCACACTTCATTACCTAAATAAGCCAAGTAATTACCATTAATTCAAATAATTAAATGTTCATTCATTAGTTGTCTAACCCCCGTCATCGAAAATTAGTCTTTTCTTCACATAACACATTTCATTTTTATTTACATTCATCATATGGCTATTTTTTGTGTAATAACCATAAAAGTTTGTTTTTTCTATTATATCATAATAATAATTCTTAGGGTTACCCCCCATTATTATTTTATCATAGGCCAAGTCTGCATTAGTATTTTTTGTCCAGTCTCCATTAGTATTTATTGTTAAGCCCGGATAAGTTACGTCATTATCACAATTGTCTGCTACTACAAGTACACTAATTCTCCCAACAGATACATATTTATCATTAATATTGATATTATAATCGTCTAGTACTGCACAAGGTAATTCTACATTGCTAATAATATAATCATTTCTCTCCATATTTATTCCCCCTACTAACCCTTCATAATCTCTGCTTAATCTGAACATCTCTATCACTCTATCTCACTCTTCATAATCACTCTCCCAGCCCAATTTCACATTCTCACTCCACACAGAGGGCAATGCCACATCATTAGAACTCCATCTGGCCTTGCCAGCTACACAAAAAAAACTTATTTGACCATTTGCCGACCCATTGTCGCCCAAATGTCCTAATGAGGATCTTTTATCCTCATGCACCACTTGTGAAGTCTTTGCTTCACATTGAACCCCAGAAAAATTTGCCCCCTGTTCACCCTCTACAATTAAATTATGTCTCCATTCTTTCTCTAATTCATCAACGCTAACTACTACTCTGTTACTAACTTCAAATAACTTTCTACTTTCATCGTTACTATTACTATTACTCAATATGGTACAATTATTTTTATTCAATAATATTTCATCAGTACTGATTTTAACCTCACCACTTACCTTGTAATTCATTATTTCATTATTTATATTCTCACTACACTCACCTGTGTCTTCATTATGATTAATCCATATATTTTCACTGTCTTCACTTACTTCGTCATCTATTATTTCATCTGTACTTAAATTAACACTATTGTCTGTAAAAGTATTGTCATCATTATTATCTCCACTATCAAAACTACTCACCTGGTTTAGGCCACTTTCTTTATTTTCTTTTAATTCACATCTATTTCTTTCCCATTTTTCGTTACTTTCATCAATACCTTTAAATAATTCGTTAAAACTACTTTCATATTTAATTTTCTGGTCATTTACGTTAATATTTACTTCATTATTTTGTTCTTTCAACTCATTAACATCACTGCTTAGTACATTAAATTTAACCTCATTATCCCTTTTCATTTCATTTAACACTGTGTATTGTTTTCTGAACTTTCTTTCATACTACATATCATACTATACAAATCTTTTAACATATTACCGTCATCAGCTTTCTTATTTTGACTAATTGAAATTGGCATTGAATGAATTTCAACTTTATTCATTATTTTTGATTCGGTAAAATTACCAAAATTATTTTCATTTGCTAGCGTTACATCTGTTTGTATTCCTGAGTCGCTTTTTTCAGCTGACTCGGTTAATATATTTTCTTTATTTATAAACATCGACTTATTTTCCGACTCATCACCGACAATTACGTCAGTTTTATTTATTTTATTCTCATTATTCTCCATTATGAAATTATTGTATTTACATATACGATTATGTTTTCTAAACTACACAACCGCCCTCAACCCCAAGTACTTGTTTCTGCAACTAGGATTAGGTCTGGTTTGTGTAATAAATTACACTCGAGTCCCTGTTCGGGCGCCATTGAGACAATTGTATTTTTTTCAATTAATAATATCTTACCTTCGGGTTTCACTCCTGGGTTCTACAGACGAACAAGTTGCAGAAAGATTACTTGGGTTTGAGTTACGAAATAATTATGCTAACACAAATTTTTCAGATTTTAACAAATTATCTTTCTTTTATTAAACTGAATTATTTCCTTTCACTTTACCTTCACACTACCATTTCAATAATAAAACAAGAATACATGGATATTTAATCACTCAATATAAACTACTATAAAAAATGACTAAACAATAGCGTTATTTTTTTAACCAGCACTTTGCGACACACTCTCTCTCTCATACTCTTTTAACTCCCTTACTGAGATCTCATTAATAAAATATTTTAACTTGGAAATATTAAATTGTATTTAAACTTTGATTAAAATTTTCTATTTTTTATCAATGAATTGTGCTCAGTACAGTTACCCATCCATCCGGCGTTCCTATCGTTGTTTCACCACCTTGTGTTCCCCACTTTCTTCATTAATACACTCCGAAACTAGTTTTTTACAGTTAAATTTTCCGTCAGCTGTTGCTTATTGGTTACCCCATAGTTTACGTTATTTTAACATAAATGCACCATTACTTTCAGTCGGCCGACTTTAGGTTTGCTCGCGAGCACTGTTTATTTTAATTAGTTGGCTGACAATTGTTCTAACACTTTACTTGATAGGCCAGCGATGTTTCCGGCCCATCTCACACGTCCGAGGCCACCTTTTTTCGTTAACTTGTAGAGACTGTACTCTGCTACTGCCTGATGCAAACTGGGGTGATAAAGTGTTTTACTGTGATTCACAAAGAGACTGAGCTGGAAAGCTGTTGCGTAATACGTCTGGCTGGGCAGACTCCAGGCATCAAACATAAACAGTCTGCAATAACATTGTACGTGTTGCTGGTTACTGGGGGGGTACCCCTTAGGTGAATACTGACTACTTTAAAATTAAAACTGAAATCTTTGTAGCACACAATTCTGTACTGTTACAATGGTGTAGATCAATTATAAATTAAAATCAAAATAAACAAAAATAATATGAGGTGACAGAAATGAATTCCCTAGTTTCAAATAATGTAGAGTCACGTGATCCGAGGTCAGGGAATTTGAACCAATCACAGAAACAAAAACAGGGTCATCAACGGAAATAAAACGTATTTTGTACTCACTCAATTATTAAACGTTAAACTGAAAAGTTCAACAGCGTGTAGCTGAGAATCAAGTTTTAATATTAAACCAGTAAATTTCAACCAAGAAACAAAAATATGCAATAAACAGATAACTGAAGAGGCATTCAACACAATACACGAATCCGAAAACGAGAAAAAACTTAACACTGGTGGGAATTTGATGAAATTAACCACCTCTCACGTGAGCGTCATTTTTTATCGTAAGCAGAGTTGGTGAGGATTTTGGTTAACTATACAACAAATCAACTACATCACTTCACAACACTGTTTCAACTTAAAAACACAGTTAATCCAGACACTTATAAACCTCAATAAACTATTTTTCCTAGAGATTATGAACATTATATTACTTAAACCAATTTTAATCTGACATTGGAAGGAGCATCATCTCAAATACGGGACAAAGGTAGTCGGCCATTTTGAAATTGTAGCGAGATCGCTGTTTAACGTGTAGGCAACTTCTGAATATGAACAAATTTAAACCAACACTAATACAGATATACTTTGTTAGTTATTAAAAATTAGATTTATAACATTGTGATGCATTGTATTTTTACTTTAACGCATTTTTCTGATCTTTATTAACAACTCAAAGAACCCCATTACCTGAGAAAGAAACATTATATTGTAAATCTTTTTTAAGTACTGTTTGTCACAGTCGGAAGCAGTGAGAGAATTGAATCAAGTTGTAACCGTTCGACTCACGAGGCGGCAGACCGGCCCATGTTCAAAAAAAAAAATAACAATAAATTAATTTGTTAATCATATCAGTTTCTTTTTTATTTGTTAGAGTGGTTACAGGCGTCAGTAATTACAGGTGACAGAGGAGAGAAATTATGGCGAGAACAGGGACATCGAGTACGTCGCCACTAAAGCGGAATAACCTCACAGGCAAGCGCGAAAATAGATCGATTGAAAAGAAACGACTCGATCAGATTATCTATTGCAGATTTAATTATTTCTCTCGGCGCTGATTCAAACGATACGGCTGCGTACGATACTCTTGCTATTGTGAAGCCGTTAATAATTGAAAAACTAACGAACCACTCGACAACAAATATAATACTATAAAAGACAATTGCTTATTTCATGAATAAACAAACAAGGCACACTAAACAAAAATATTATTGTTATAATGTGAAATGATGAAGTTATTGCTGAAACATCTGCGTGTTTTGCAAACCTGTGTAAATCATACTATAACGATGGGATGAGCATCATTGGACTAAGTGTTGTAACAATTCAAATAAAGTCTTACCCAGATTTTTAAGATTTTACGACTTTTTCTTACCTTCGGGTTCCACCTCCAGGGTTCTATAGACGAAAATGTTGCAGAGTGATTATTTAGGTTTGAATTGCAAAATAATTACGCTAACACATTTTATACTGTCTAAATCACATATTTGTGTTTATTTGCTATCAAAACCTCACACCCTTCTTTTACGTTCTATAAAAGGCTGTACAACTATTTTATATTAAACCATGAAATCAATTCTTATCTCTATTAAGTTTTTTAAATACTATTATGAGTGATATCACTAGTTGTATATGAATATTGAGACGAACCAGTACGTAACCTTTGCGACTGGGTCCCTTAATCTGGCGTTGGGGCGCAGCTTGCGAGGTGTGAGACTGGCCACGTGATCACCAATCCGAGCTCTGATTGGTTGGTTAAAATGTTCTAGAATCAAATTCTACACTTTCTTGCTGCCTGGTGAAATAAGCGCGTTACCTTCGTATTTTCCGTGATTCACGGATGTCCTGGATTGCAGGTGATTATGTAATGCGTCTAGCCAGACTGACGCTAGACATAAACAGGCTGATGTTTCATGACATTGTACTCACTTTTGTTAAAAACGAGGGTCCCCTGAGGTTGCCTACTGATAGAATTATCATGTATTAAAATTATTTACCCCCCCCCCCCCCGATCTGTCCCGTTACAGTGTTTAGTCTTGAAAGGTGATTATGTTGAAAATATAAAAGATTTTTCCTGAAAATTGTGTCTTTATTTTTACACTGACTTATCAAAAAATAAAGACACAATCCTTGTACATTTCCAAATCATACATGGCACATTCAAAAATAAAGTAAAGTCAGCAATCGAATAAAAAGAAATGAAAGGAATAATATTAATTATTGCTAACTACCCCTCCCCCCCAACACACACTTTATTTTTGTATTTTATGCTGTTGACGCTGATTTTTAACCTGCATGAAAAAGTGTGCTGTCAGTGAATTCACCCACTTTTGTCACTCCTGTCATCAGTTCTACAACCTTTTCAGGCACACTGACATTGAAGTAACTGCTTTAAATGAACAGGCTGTAGTTAACTGGGACCAAGACTGGGTTATGGATTGGATGGACAAAAATTTTCCAACCAAATTTCTCGATAAGGTGAACAGTTGATCATACATTCTGTCAAATAAATACCGGGAATTGTTCATTTAAAAAGCCCACGTAAAGAGTATGAAAAACAATTTTTTTTGTGTAAGTTGGTAGCAGTGTACCTAATTGTTACGTAGAGCTGTGGCGTGATCTGTTGACTAGTTTGTTTACAGCTTTTGATTAGGTTAGTTGAGCTCAAGTGGGCTCTGCTATTTTTAAAGTGGATAAAAATATCGGACAAAGAGTTTGTCTCAAATTTTGTGTCAAAATATCTAGCGAATACGGTGCTTGATCGATGACATTTGTTGAGTTTTTGGACAAAAATTCACCTACAAGGGTCAATGTGTGGGACGGCGCATTATCATGGTGCAAAATTCAAGAATTGTTCTTCCACAAATCTGGCCTTTTCCGGCGAACATTCTCTCTCAAACACCTCATAATGCCCAGATAATATTGTTTGTTGACTGTTTGCCCCTCTGGAAGGAATTCCAAGTGGACAATACCATGATAGTAAAAGAAAACAGTCAACAAAACTTTGATTTTGGAGCAACTTTGACGTGGTTTTTATGGTTTTGGCTCGTTAACGAAGCGCCATTCCGAAGCTTGTTGGCTGGTTTGCATCTCAAACTCATAAACCCACGTCTCATCACCCGTTATGATGCATTTCATGAATGTAGGGTCAGACTTGGCTTGTTCAAGCATGTCTTCAGCAACCTGTTTGCGGTGCTCTTTTTGAAGAAAATCCAGCTCCTTCGGAAAAAGCCGTGCCGCGACGCGTCCCATGACCAAAATGTCAACTAAAATGGTGCGAACGAATTTGTGAGACATGTCCAGATCCAGAGCAATCTCTCTTAAGCTTGAACGACGATTTTCCATCACTATTTCCTTCACTTTGACAATGTTTTCGTCAGTCGAAGACGTTGAAAGTCGACCGGAACAAGGCAAATCATTAACCACTTCTCTGCTTTCTTTGAATGCTTTGTACCACTTGTATGCTTGTGTTTTTGATAAAGGTGAGTCACCGTAGGCATTCTCCAACATTTTCAATGATTCAGCACAAGAAATTTCGTTGGCAACACAAAATTTGAGGCAAACTCTTTGTTCGATATTTTTATCCAATTTAAAAATAGCAGAGCCCATTTCAGGTCAACTAACCTAATCAAAAGCTGTAAACAAACTAGTCGACAGATCGCGCCACAACTCTACGTAACAATTAGGTACACTGCTACCAACTTACGCAAAAACATTTTTTCATAACTTTTACGTGGGCTTTTTAAATGAACAATTCCCGGTATTTATTTGACAGAATGTACACTGTAAAGTTACATATTGAGCAGTAACATAATCCCATATTGCAGAAGTCAGTATAAAAGTGTCTGAAATTTTACAGTATTAACTGAGCCAGTATTTTGAGGAACAGTAAGTACAATTCATTTTTGATCCTCAAAATATTAAGCCATCATTAACGCAAACTTAACTTTTGGTGATTTAACTTTCTGGGTTTCAGCAATGGTGAATAGAATAGCACACTGTAAGAATTGCTGTAGTTCAATATTTAAAATATTTAAATGGAAATGCAATTGTATTCCATCTCCACTGTATGGGAGAACATTCATTTAATTGGCCAACTCCAATAATGTTTGGCCTCCAATTTCTCATTATTGTTTGTAGGCGTTTTCAGCACTTGTCTGCAAGTAGTTACTTGTAGCCTAACTTTTTAGTCATACTTCCATTAGTATGTGAGATTCCATTCAGCATTATCAAGATACAAAAATGCACAGCAAAAGACCAAGTCACAGTACAGTGTGGTGTCAGTGCTTTCTTACTCTTCAAGTCTGCTACAAGGAATGAAGGGAGAACTAATATTGAGGACACATTTGTTATTTACTTTATCACACTTGTTTACTGAAGGCAGTGTTGTTTCAAAATAAATGTATGTAGAAGTGAAAATTTTCTTACATTTCAATTGTTTAGGTGTCTTTAGTTAAAGCTTTCTGTGAAAAGTCTACATAGTAGTACTGGAGACTTTGCTGTTGTTTATTTAAAAATTTTCGAAGACAGTTGGACAAGTGAAGCTAGTTGTCAGTTTTAACTTGACAGTTTGGAATTTGTCTGTCCGTTTGTGGTACGTCTAACTTTCTCACAATAACTTTTGTATGCATCAACTGATTTTGATAAACCTTGTGTTTATAACTTTACCTCACAGGCTCTTATTATCTTTTTAGATTGACCCCCCCCCCCCAAGAAAGGACAAGTTTTGAAAAAATCAATACGGGTACCATTTAAAAAAAGAATTTTAACCAAAATCTGATTACAGGGTTCGGTTTCAGAAATTTCAAAACTGTAAAACCCATGCTTGGTATCAGACAATGTTTGTAATCCAGATCCAAATGTAGTGTTTACTCAAAAGTTTTGGCAAACATTAAAGTCAAAATTTTAAGAAAATTGTAAATGTTTGTGGGATATCAATTGTGTTGAAAATATTTGTTATCTTTAATAATTTATCAAAATTAATATTTCAACATCATTTGCAAATTTTGGACTCATTCAAAAAGTTTGTAAACTATGTTTGCAAAAGAACTTAACATGTTGTTATGAGTTATCTGTATTTGTGAAACGTGTTAGATATGGGCCAGTGTATATCTGTGGAAACACACATAAATTAAATGCTATGATTTGTTTGTCATTTAGGCATTATCATTAAAATTTAACTTTACACGAATCAATTTGGTAATTTGGAATGTTTAGTGTGTATTGTATGATTGTCTATATAAAAAAAGAGTAATTGGCATTTTTGTATTTTTCCTATTAATTGAAAAAGTATCTAATATTGAAATTTACGTAATAATAAGGATATTTCGTTCAAAATAATGTGAGTTCTGCAGCTGAAGGAGCTTTTAGTAATTATAATTCTATTGATGTCAGTAACAGTCATAAAATGTGAGAAAAAAATGTCTTTAAGAAATGCTTGGATGAGCAAAAACAGTTTTCAGTTTTAACTCGATCATTTGACTTTTGTCTGTCTGTTTAAGGGAGTGGTTCTCAACCTTGTTTTGTTCACGCACACTATCTTATGGAGTGAGTTCATTAGTGCCATTAGTGGCACACTAATGTACGAGTTGGCAACAATTCCCCGTCCTCCATTCCTGTCACAAAGTATGTCACAAGTCCTTATGCTGTATCCCCAGAATTCACCATAATTCTTCATTCATCCCTCTGGAGGAAGAGGAACAATTTCAACAGACTGAACACGTCAATTCACATATGGTGAACTATCACTTCTCAAGTTTTGGATGTTACATTTCCAAAGTGCTTCTCAAGTGGAAGCAGTTACATTTTTCTACCACCTGCTTGTGCGAGCTGGACTTTATGGCACCAACAGTTATAAAAAATAAGAAACATGAGAGACTTCTCTTTGATGAATAGGAAATTGGTATGTGTTTATCTTCAATAATCCACCACGAATTGAACTTTTGTAGAAGAAACAAGTTCCAACTTTTTCTCACCAATAACTCAGATCTTTTATTGAAGTCATAATCCAACAACTCCCCCGTAAAAATTTGTTTAAACTCTTGAATATTTTTCTCTTGTTTCTTTTCCAAAATAAATATCGAGTGAAACGATTTTAATTACTTTTACCAGCAATATCAAAAGTCTC
This sequence comes from Magicicada septendecula, assembly GCA_034769895.1. NCBI lineage: Eukaryota > Metazoa > Arthropoda > Insecta > Hemiptera > Cicadidae > Magicicada > Magicicada septendecula. The sequence goes on along the minus strand of CM068371.1, from coordinate 59,279,595 downwards.
GGAAGTTTTGCAGCACACACAGCAAATCTTGTTGAGAACCACTGGTTTAGGGTATGTCTCACAATAACTTTTGAATGAAGCAACCAATTGTTTTAAACCTTCATATACATGACCCATTATTTTACCCGCAGACCCCTGTTGTTTTTGAGATTGATCCTCCCAAACATATGGGGCTAGGGGCAAAAATGTGAGGGATCAAAATTTTGAAAAAATTAGAAAAATCTATATAGGGATATCAATTTAAAGAGAATTTTAACAAAAATCCGCATATAGTTATTCAAATTTATCTCTCAACACCTCTTGCAATTTTGGATCACCCTCAAAAAATTTTTAATGTTGAAAAAAAATTACTTATTAATGTCAGTTATGTATACTTGTAAAAAATGAAAGACGTAGGCCTCTGGCCTATAGAATCTATTATAAACATAAAAGCCAGGACTAAACTATTTGTGATTTACATATTATGGTTATGAATTTAAGTAAAAAAGAAGGAAGAAAACAGTACTGTAGTGTGGAATTTGTAGTTTATTGTATGATTGTCTGCTTTACAATTGTTACTTTTACTAAAAAAAGTAGTAATTGGTTTTAATAGTTTTCCTGATAATTGCAAAATTATGTAACATTAAAAGTTATCTAATAATAAATGTATTTCATTGAGCTGCGAGTTTAGCAGCTCAAGGAGCTTGTAGTATAATTTTATCTGATGTTACATATACAATGAAACTGGCTGTACAAATTGTAAAGAAATTCTGTATTCATTTTGGAAATCAGTAAACTGTAAGCTGCACTATAGTTTTTTTTTAATTTTGAAGAATATTAAAAAAAAGTTGATATTCAAGAGTAGATATATTCAAGAGGATCTTGGTTGTCTAAGATACACCAGAAATTTTGTCAAGAATAATACCTTGTAGGTGGTGCATAAAGCGTTATATTATAGAACCCCAACCCACATTTAAAGTAATATTATGAATATTGTATAACATACTGTGATTGGTATTATTAAAACTATTTGTCACTAGAATATTACATATGGATTAAGTTCGTACGTTATGTTACATAGGTTAAATTCATACTCACATGTATTTGTGTTAGTCACTGTTTATCTTTATTATTGCACATTATTTATAGAATACACTAGAATGTTATATAACAACTGTACTATAAATTTATAGATAAACATAGTGTTACGACGGTCTACTTGATCATCGTAGGTACAGTGGAAAACAAAATACAAGACACCAATTAAGTCACTAATCACCAGCTTTAATTTTCACAGTTAAACAGTTCATAATTAGCAACACTGTCTCTTACAACAAATCAAATAAAAATTGTTCACACGCAATAAAATGTCAACTAATATAAAACACAATTATACCCGATTATAAAACACAACACTTCACTAATAACCACTTGAACGCATAGAGTAATATCACTCTATAATAACTGAAACCGCACTGGAATATATCATGACTATAACTCAAACTAAGGCTACTGCCACCTTGTATTTATACACCCGCTCACAGACCAGAACATTCCAAAATACGCGTTATCTCTACTACGACGTAATTAATTGCGGCCTTGACACAGTCCGTGCGGCTTCTGGTACAGTCTAGCTAATGCGTCGAGAATCACGTACGCCACACGCATTATATTCCGGATCCCTCTGGAATTTTCAATAAACACGTAGATTGTTCTGTGACGTCATAACAATAGTTTATTCTACCAGATTCTCAAATGTAGGTCTTTAATTTACTTGACATTTCTCGTAAATGATACTATTAGTGAATGGTATTACCAACGTATATAAAGGAACTGTAAGAGACTAGAGTATCAGTATTTACTGAGAGTTTGATTAGTGAGTTTAGTGTGTGTTTTTGATACCACATTTTTGGATCATTATCATATCTGTGTTGTGTGTATAAATTCTGATTGTGTCAATAATTGATATCGCAGTTGTGAATCAAATTTGTATTTTTTGTGTTGTATATCATTTTTATAAACTGAAAAATAGTTTGTGATAACATAAGGTGTCAACAGTAATACGAGGGTGTTTTTATTTTGATTGCTGCCTAGAAGACGACATAATGTCAGTTTGAATTTTTCTTAATCAAACTGGAAGCAAAGATGGTTGGTAAGCAAGGTCCATCTCATTCAAGATGAGAATCCTCCGGCACTGGGAAATGTCAGCTGAGCACATGGATTAAGCGATAGTGGTAACTTCTCAAAGCTTTTGATCTTTGGAGTGAGGGGGGTCCCAGTGTCCATCTCTGTGTTCAGTGATGCCGTCAGCATATCAGTGCGTATTTTATATGTTTGTGGTTTGTTTTGCACAGTTACAATACTAATAGTTGAATCACCAAACATTATAACTAATGTTAAAATTATTATCGTATCATCCCATAGATACTTTATTTGTTAAATAGCTTTATCGTGGTATTATCATATCAGAATGTTTAACAATTTTGTATTTTTTTTTTAATTGGTCAAATTTTGGACTAATTTTAATTTAAATTCGTAATTAATAAATAGTAAGCTAAAATGACTATTTTGCACATGATTGGCCTTTACTTATAAAGAAAATTAATTTTTTCAGTCGTTGCTGAAATTTTTGTTTGGAGAGATGGGTGTTTAGAGATTACCCATTTCTTGTCTTCATCCACTGCCATTTGTTTTTCATGATGTTTGATGGTTGCCTAAAAGGCAAGTCTCAGGTTGTTTTGGGGACAAGCTCCCTTCAGCCGGTTTGGAGAATATTTAGAGACACGCCAGTGCAGGCCGGCAGCTGAGATGGTGGATCAACCAAGTATAGTGAGGTCAGTGCGTATATAGTGTAGGATGGCCAAAATTAGGTATGGGGGTGAGTGGAATGAGCATGTGCCAGATTAGTGCAGTCAGGTTGTGCAGTGCAGGATGCTAAAGATGGAGGTTAATGTCCAAGTTACAAATTGGCATCAAGGGTATAGCAGGAGACTCGTGTGAGCGGCATGAAAGTTAGTTAGGATTGTGAGGTGTTATCGGATCTGTTAGTGTAGGCATCTGTTATGTTCATCTGCGGTGTCTGTTATGTGTGTTGGTAAGGGTCAGCAGGTGATTAATGAGGAAAGCAGGTCATTTTGTGTTTCTGGTGGCTGCAGTGGATTGGATGGAGCCATGAGTGCTTGTATTCCCCCAACACTCTTGTTATTCTATTTTAATTCTTTAATTAACATTTGTGAAACTATGAAATGTATTTTCAAAACTAGTTGTGAAACCAAGTTACATAACTAAGACGTACATGAAGCCATACATCCAAGATCCAAGATGTACCAGGGGTTCTATAACCCTACTTCTCACATTTCTTTCACCACATTTCCTGTCCATCCATTCATTTTCATCCAATTCTCTTGCATTCATTGCCTTCTCAGTATCTTGTTTCCACATTATTCTTGTTCTTCGATTGTTCAATGAGACATTGATCAAGTTTTTGACCACCTGTTTCCCAGTCACAGGTTATGTTCATACCAACTTATGTACTTGTATTCTTTTGATTTTGGTACCTTCCATTTACATCCTTGTAATTTCCTCATTACATGTGTGTTCCAGGTTTGAGATTCTACATGATCTTCATGGATAATCAAAATCCCCACTATTTCTTTTATGAATTTGCTAACTGCTATAATTTTTATTGTTCGACTAAGCTTTTCGTCATCACTGACATCATCAGGTCTTAAACAATCGTTTAAGATCTGATGATGTCAGTGATGACGAAAAGCTTAGTCGAACAATAAAAATTATAGCAGTTAGCAAATTCATAAAAGAAATAGTAAGGATGGCTGCTAATTTAAACAATACGAAGAACAAAATCCCCACTGTTTGGATTTTTGTTTTATCCCTCTTGGGCATTATGGACTCCACAATTACTTTGTACGTCAGTATTCTAGCTTTTAGCCTAATCTTGTTTGACCATAGTATGGAGTTTAGTATCTGAATGGATTTTCTCCCCTTTGTCACTGTGTTGTGAATATCTTGCTTGAAGCTGATATTATGCTTCCATTGTGTTTACATTTTTTGCAACTGTTGATGGCTTAAGTGTAGTGGCTGCAGGTCTTGTACCCCCCCCCCCATATTAGGATAGTCAGCTTATTGATTTTTATACTTAAATCCCATTTTGAAAATTCTTGTACTAGCTGTGTATAAATGTTATGGATATCATGGTGGAGATGCGAGAGACTTTGTCCCTCATGAACCTAACTCTGGAATGGATAAAGCCCACTTCTCCACTGCCAAAAACTTAAAAACTCCATTGTGTAAACTTAGAAACTGAAACAATATCAGTTTACTACATTTGGATGCCAGAAAGCAGATGGACAGGAATCCAAGCTAACCATAAGCAACATCAATGATTTTCTATTTCTGTTTCCACACTTTTACTTTGTCTAAAAATAAAGGCTTTCTGAATATATATTTCAAACAAAGTAGGCTACAACCTTGCTTTAAGCACTAAATGTCTTTGAAGAGTTTTGAAACAGTCTTTCCTACTTTGACTGCCGCTTCTGTAGATTGCTCTAAGGCCACTTGCATGTAGGGTTTCAAAATGTTTATTGAGGGAGACACCATTTATGCTTTTTCTAGGTTGAGAAATGCAATATATGTCTGCACAAAAACCATGCTGTTCTATGTTCGCTGATCTGACTCTGTATTCTTTATTTTACTATTTGTCCTACAACCTGCCCGTTATACTTGTGCCCCAGTAATTTTTGCTACCACTACTACTACTACTACTACTACTACTACTACTACTACTACTACTACTACTACTACTACCACTACCACTACCACTACCACTACCACCACCACTACCACCACCACCTATTGCTCTCTGCAGAGCATAGGGCCTTGACAAAGTTACGCCAATGGACTCTATTTTGGGCAAAGACTCTGAGCTCTCCAAAGGACTTCTCCTCCTTTTCTGCTTCCATCACAACAGTTCTTCTCTACAAGATTCTTGGTCTTCCTAGTCTTCTTATTCCTTGATGGTTCCAAAAGAGAGCTTGTCGCTCAATTGCATTTTGGTACTTCTGCAAGGTATGCCCAGTCCACCTCTATTTTCTCCTTTTGATCTGAGTGGCAATGGGTTCCTCATTTGTCTTCCTCCAGAGACCGTCATTTAAAACAATGTTTGAACAGAAAATTTGAAGTATTTTCCTCCGGCACCTATTAGTGAAGACCTGCAGACACTTGATAATTTCCATCATGACTTTTGAAGTCTTGCATCCATATAACAAAACATCTTTAACATTGGTCTTGAAGATGCGTAGCTTTGTTGCAGTTGATATTTCTCTTGATTTACAAACTGGGTAGAGTTGTATAAAGGTTGCATTAGCTTTGCAAATTCTTATTTTAGCATCTGCAACTGCTCCTGCTTTTGTAATCACACAACCAAGGTTAGTGAAGTCTGCTATTTCTTCTATGTTTTCTTCTTGCACCTTCAATACCTTGTGATCTTTTGTGTTAATTTTCTTTAGTTTTGTTTTTGAAGCATTTATCTTGAGTCCAGGCACTCAGCTTCTTTTTCGAGATCTTTCCGTTTAACGTTTCTTGAACGTAGAACTGATATAAGTCATATTACATTTGTCTAAGAATTTTCAACCATCCAAGAGGTTGGATAAATTTGAATAATATTGAATAAACATATTACCTTCACTAGTAAGACCTTGTCAGCTCAGAAGGTATGCTCCTGGGTCCAAGTGCTTTCTTATTTTCCATTCTTGGTATGCGTATATTAATTCTTGTCACATCAACTGACGGTTTGTGATTAACGATTTTTCCGTTCTTCAGAAAATACCAACGTTATTCTATTTGTTGTGTTTATATTTTTCTCAAAGTTTTAATAGTTTTCCATGCCTTTGAAACCAACATTCCACCCTTTGCCTCTCTAACTCACCACGCTTGTTTTCCCATAATTTGTGGTTTTTTTCTTTTCTTTAACTATTTGTTCAGAGTTCTTGTTCTTCCGTTCTACATGTAGAGCCTCTTCTGTAGCTCCATGTGTAGCTGCCGATATCTGCTGATACAGATCTACATTTATGGTATGCTGATTTTTGTCTTCTACATTTATGGTATGCTGATTTTTGTCTTCTACAATTATGGCATGCACTTTTGTTGCTAAAACATGCATAACACATATTAAACCAACACCTATTTAAGACTGAAAATTAAAACACTCATCCATTAGTTCTCCCTCTGTTCATTTGGCGTTTACATCTACAATTAAGTACTATTTTACCTTATAGGAGTTAATGGTTTGACTCACATTTTGGTCACAATACATCTTCACCCAACTATTTGGATTTTTCATTCCTCTTTGTGTAAAGTTCAATAATTTTATGTATCTTCCCTGATGACCAGTCCCAAGTATAATTTATGAAAGTACTTATGTGGGAAGAAGACATTCATTATTCTTAGAGATTAGTTATCATATAAATCCAATAATGTTTATTCAGTCTTTGTAATTTTTCTTGTCCATATTTGCCTAAAATCAGATTTTTTGTTGCTTTTTCTGCCTACCCATTCATATCCCCTAGCCAACAGATAACTGTGCTCATGTCTACAGTTTCACAGCTTAACAATATTCTTTCTGATACCTTTATGATTGCTGTCCTCATATCTGTCATATGTTTTCGTACTCTACTCTATAAAAACCTCCGCTCAACAGTCCGTTAAGGACCAAGGCGTACCGCGCGGCTTTTGTGTTAGTGTGACGGTGTATGGCTAGTACTACGCGCCACCAGCCGCTAGTTGCGGTATTCACAGCCAGGAGGCGGCGCTGTTATCTCAGCGCCTACTCTACTCTATAAGTTTATGTAATTGTCAATTCTGTTCTTTTGCCCTCCTTCTTTACCCCATTTACCATGTAGATGTTATTTTTTAGGTTTTTGCATTTCCGTGAACACTCCCTTTTGTTTAGATTTTAGTCTTTTTGCACGTTCCAAACGTTCCTTGTTAAGTCCTAGTATAATTGGGATATGAATTTCATTTTACAGGATAACAAAATTTAAAATAAAATGGATTGATGGTAGTGCCTGGGCCCCTCCACATGGTAGAATATCTTGTGTGATGATGAAGGGAACGGTATTGTAATTTATTTAATATGAGTGTAAAATAATGTGTGAAACTGTTTTGTGGCTTTTATGGAATTGTGATATTATTTTTTCTTGATATTTAATTTTATTATTGTTTACCTTACGTACTAGCAAATAGGCATGTTTACTTTTGAATTGCAGACGCCATTTTTATGTCCTGCCAACTGCAAAAATTTCCAGCTTACCAGGATTCGGATCAGCGAACTAGGAGAACAGATTATGGTTATTCGAAATAAAAAAAAACTTTACTTGTTTCCCATGAATTATGTTTATTAATTACTTTCTTCAAATGTAAAATTTTTAAAATCATTTAACTTCCATCACAAAAGATTTGTCTCCCCCTTTTACATATTAGTAATTAACTGGAAACAATTCAACAGTTATTTTCTTATATATGTATCTATTTATAAGCTTACTTCCTTCCAACAAAAACAGAACAAGATATTCATTATACAAATTAACTTTATACTTACAACAAACCAGCGCTTCAGTCACACACACATTAATACCTTTTTGAGATCTCAAAATTTAATTGGAATACATTATTTTCTTAATTTTGTTTAACCCCTTCTGAAATTTTTCTGGTTTATACGGCCTGTGTTACTTATCTTGTCATTTTAGTCCGAAACAGTCCAGGCTCCACCCGTATTCTCGTTCACTACGCATATTTCCCTTTTTGCCATTTTCACTGTCACTTCGTTTTATATTAATAAAATGGAACTGCTTCTTTCCTTAAAAATGTTACATTTTAAATGATTTTAACTGGGCGAAAGTTTAAAATGTTTTACACTTGCGGTATTCACATTTTAATGCGGGCGCCCGCGATTTTCGTTCTCGAACTTTTGTTTGCAGCCGGCCGGCTCACAGATAAATTTTATACTGGGGCGAGGTGAATGGCACTATTTTTTGAAGTGGTCGCGGTTACATGACCAAATCTTATTGTTCTTGTTTGTATAGCTACGCCAATATGTGATGCTGGACTGACACACCTAGCATACCAGCGTGACGTATTAACTGACGTAATATCGTACGATCCTTTAAGTTACATAATATGTTAGTCACTCATCTAAAAATAACTGTTTTGCTTGTCACTGGAGTTGACCTTGGCACAATTTCGCCCAATACTTGTTGCGTTGTATAATTCATGAAATAAAGTTTGTTTACTTTTCCCCAAAATATTATTTTATATTACCTTTTATGTTTCCCCAAAATTATTATTACATAAGGAAATATTATTTTTATCAAAACATAATAATTTTTTATATTATCCCAGGTAGGCCTAAATGTCCTGTTACAGAATAACATGAGGTACTTGACAAATTTCTATTTTTATTGTACACTAGAAGTCACATTTTTTATTTACTAAGTTAATATTAGTTTCACTCATAACTCTGACGGGTTCTAGTTGTCATCAACAACTTTTTTGTCAGGAATTAACCATAGATTTTTATTGCTAGTGATTTCATCACCTCTGCAATTCAATTATCTTACAAACAAATTTTACTCATTCTTTGGCTTTGTGCATAGTTTAAAATTGGTTTAATAACTAATTTTATAGAGTTTCTTAGTTTTTAGTATAAAGACTTTACTTTTTAAGGTAACAGACTGAAGAAACAGTATTACTTGATTGACAATGTAACTATAAATGTGTACAATGCTGTCCATTTTTGCAGGTAACATTAACAATTCGCTAATGACATTGCGACTCTGCTTGGAGATATTACGTGAAAACCAACAGAAGGGTGCTAATAGAATTGTCCCGTACCGTGAGTCCCGCCTAACACAGATCTTCAAACAATTTTTTGAAGGAGGCAGTGAAATAAGGATGGTTATCTGTGTCAACCCTCGTCCAGATGAATATGATGAAAATACAGTAAGTGTGAAGTAGTTGTGTGAAGCATATATTATTTTACTGAGTATCATTCATCAGGTGTTTGGTATTTTTTATCAGAATTTTAGATTGCATTCATTTCACATCTGGTTTCTCTAAGTATACAGTTTTACCGTTATTGTATTACAGTGTTAACATTTTATTTTAATTGTGGTGTTGTATTGTGTATTTGTAGTGTTCTCTTTATACAGATTACACCAGTTAACCATCACAAGGTAAAACTCTTTCTACCTTGATACAGAGATCGGTTTACTAATAGTAAGAGAACCTGTAATGCAATCCACGTCACATATCGGCCTTTATTAGCAACAAGCACCCGTTATCTAAAAAATGTTAGGTTCTTTATTTTAAGTGTTACTGTGTTATAAGCATTGTATATTGTAACGTAACCGCTTATGAGGTATACCTTCCGAGATGTTTTTGTATGTGGCCTATTGAGTGCTCGTCTTATTTAATTAAGCCCCACTGTTGTAAGCGCCAATTTTGTAACGTAACTACTATTTTAGGTGTGTGTGTGACGTCCGTCTTTTTTACAGTCTCGGATCGGTCAGAACACCTCTTAGCAATCGCCACTTATGAATTATAAAGACTGAGGTTTAAATAAAGTTGGTGGTAATGTTACCCAAACAAAGCAGAAATCGAGTGTGTGTGATTTGGGTCAAGTAGGGAAGTTGTTTAGCCTTCTTTTGAAGAGAGAGCAAGTACCGTTTGTTTACCCTCGGATTAGACGATTTCTAAATTTTTTCAAATATTTGCCGTGAACCGAATCAGCTGATTTTGACATTAGTCTCCAAATGTAGGTTAACCAAACGACACTGTTGCTGAATACGACCTGGTGGATCGTCCTCTTCTTATTTTTTCTGAAATCTACTACAACTACCCACTACAATAAAGGAAACACATTTTATTATTCAATATCATTTCTCAATAATATTTATTTATAATATTATTAGTTTTTCTCTTCCGCCAAAATACAAATATTACAATCGATATTTTCATTAACTAGTACATGATATCGACTTCATTGAGTAAACATGGAATTATCATAAAATCTGGTTTTGACCGATTTTACAATTTTATCTTTTATTTAAACATCAATCAACATATAATTCTTTTATTTATTTACCCAGGGTTAAGGGTAAGTTCTTTTTGTTATGAGATGGTCAGAAATGGATAATTATACTACGCTTTACAAATATAGAAAAACTTCGAAAAATTTGTTTATTCTCTTAGTACGTAGTTCCGGATTTGTCCGTAAGAGAGCAGATTGTTTTATTTTTATTAAAACATGTGATTACACTTTGAAAGTTTTTGTACTGAACGACAATTTGATTTGAGGGGTTCTTTGTTAAATATTAAAAGAAATGTTTATATTACCTCTCTTCTCGAAGTTCTTACTTGTGTGAAGCTGTTTCTCAGGTGGTGTTCTTAGTTATTTTGTAATTTCATGACCGTCTGTCAGATACTATCTCGTCAAAAAAACTCGAAACGCGGCTAGGCTAGGCCTGGTCTTCCAAATGGTCTTTCACTTTTAAATTCTTGGATTTCGTTGTCCATGACGTGTCCGTTACTTAACTAAATATCACTATAATATTGACGACTCGGAACACAAAGTTTTTTATAAGTAAAAACGTAAAGTTTTACCTTACAGCCTAAACTGGCTTTCACCTATAGAAGGCTTCATCAGAGGCTGTCGTTAGTAGCGCTGCTCGTCTTGTTGTTGGCGACGAGAAAGTGTTTCGAAAGATTGAAGCTGTGTGTGTGTGGTGAGATGTGTTCGAATAATGCGTGCGATTTGAATTGTGTCTGTTCGTTTAGGATGTTGTTTTTATTTGTTTTTGTGTGTTTGTATATTTCTAATTGTTCTAGAGTGTCTAGTTTTCGGCCTTTTGTGTGTACGTGTAGTATGTTCATGTTATTGTCGATGTTTTTATATGTGTGGTTTGCTTCAATGAGGTGGTTTGCGAAGGTAGATTCTGTAGTGGTGTGGAGTGCTTTTGTGTGTTCAATGTATCTCTGTTTGAAGCTACGTCCTGTCTGGCCTATGTAGAATTTACTGCAATTTGAACAATTTAGTTTATATACACCGGGTAGATCGAATTTGTTTTGTGCTTTGGGCATGCGTTTTGATAGTGTGTGTTCTGTTTTGTTAGTAGTTTTGTAAGCGATTCTGTATCCTGTTTTTTTGAATTTGTGGGCAATTTTTTCTGTTTGTTTGTTGATGTATGTTTTGTTATGAATTTGTTGTTTTCTGTCTTTGTCTGTTGTTTGTTTTGTGTTTTGTGTAGGAGTTTACTGACTATTGTTCTGTCATAACCGTTAGATTCTGCTAGATATTTTATCGTGTTTAGTTCGTCTTTGTAGTCTATTTCATCTAAGGGGATGTTGTTAAGTCTATGTATCATGGTTCTAAAAGCAGCTAGTTTGTGTTGTATTGGGTGATTGGAGGTGTTGTGTATTAGTGTGTCAGTTGTAGTTGGTTTTCTGTATATACTGAATTTGTGCCTGTGTTCTAGTTTTGTGATGGAGAGGTCTAAGAAGTTTATGGTATTGTTGTGTTCGTATTCGGCAGTGAAGGTTATGTTTTTATGTATTTTGTTTATGTGCGTTAGTAACTGTTCACATTGTCTTTTGTTTCCCCTGTATAGTATTAGAATGTCATCAACGTATCTGTGCCAATATAGTATTTTATGTGAGTGTCTGTCATTGTTTGTGAGTATTTTTGTTTTTTCTAAGTGTTGGAGGAAGACTTCTGCTAGAATGCTGGATATGGGGGAGCCCATGGGTAGGCCATCGTTCTGTGTGTAGTATTTATTGTTATAAGTAAAGTAGTTTTGTTTTGTGATAATGTTCAGAGTTTCTGTTATTTCATTGATAAGTTCGTCTGGTGTGTTGTTCTGTTTGAGTTTGTTTTGTAGGATGGTGATTGTTTCAGAGATGGGGATGTTTGTGTACAGGTTTTTAATGTCAAAGGAGGCTAATGTGGCGTTATGGGGGATGTGTATGTCTTTTATTTTTGTTACTAGGTCAGTGTTGTTTCTTACTGCAATGTTGTTGTCTATTTGTGTGTGTTGTCTAATAATTTTGTCTAGATATTTTGCCAGTTTGTGTGCAGGGGCATTACGGTAGTTGATAATGGGGCGGATCGGAATGTCTTCTTTATGGATTTTGGGAAGCGCTTGGAGTGTAGGTGCTGATGGTCGGATTTGTTTCTTGTAGGGCTTTTGTTTATGTGTCATAATGTGTTTGGCTTTGTTGACTATTTGTTTTACTGAGTTTTGGTATCTGTCGGTGGGGTCGTGTTTTAGTTCTGTGATGTTGTTCTGTTCTATGAAGTCTTGTACTTTTTTGTGTAGGTTGTCTGTGGGGATAATTACAGTCGTGTTGCCTTTGTCAGCTTTTACAAATGTGATGTTGAGTTTGTGTGCCTTTTCCCTCAGTTTGATGGCTGTGTGTATTTCTGAGTTGTGGTTGTTGTTGTCTGGTGTCTTATGTACTCCTATTGTGTTGTTTATATTATGTCTTAATGTGTCTTGATGTTCTGGTGCTGTGTTTTGTATATTTGTTTCTGTGTCAATTATGAGCTTTGTTAGTGTTTGGTTGTTATGTTTGTAATGTATGTTATGTTTTAGGCCTTTATCAAGGAGTGTTTGTTCGTTTTTTGTGATTGTGACGTTCGTGAGGTTTACTGTACGTGGGTAGAATTTGTGCGAGGGAATTATATCTGTTTTGATTGGTGTCAGGTTTTTTATTTTTCTGTCATGTTTTGTCTGTATGATATGTATTTGTTTTTTTGTCCATTCATTTGTGTGATGTATTAGTTCAGTCATGTAATTGTGTCCGTATGTGTTGGTGATATGTAGGTGTAGTGTTAATGCTTTGCGGTTAAGAGCGTCTTTTTTCTTATATAGTTGTTTAATTGATTCTTTTATGTATGTTCTTTGTGCGATGTTTTGTGTTATTCGGGCGGCCTGGTTGTTATTCGTACAAGTTCACAACTTTGAAGGTTAGAAAGATTGTAGCTCACATAAATTTCAACAAAACATGCATAAACAATTCACTAACACCTAAATATGCCCAAATCAAAATTAAACATAACAACGATGTTTTTGTATGTGGCCTATTGAGTGCTCGTCTTATTTAATTAAGCCCCACTGTTGTAAGCGCCAATTTTGTAACGTAACTACTATTTTAGGTGTGTGTGTGACGTCCGTCTTTTTTACAGTCTCGGATCGGTCAGAACACCTCTTAGCAATCGCCACTTATGAATTATAAAGACTGAGGTTTAAATAAAGTTGGTGGTAATGTTACCCAAACAAAGCAGAAATCGAGTGTGTGTGATTTGGGTCAAGTAGGGAAGTTGTTTAGCCTTCTTTTGAAGAGAGAGCAAGTACCGTTTGTGTACCCTCGGATTAGACGATTTCTAAATTTTTTCAAATATTTGCCGTGAACCGAATCAGCTGATTTTGACATTAGTCTCCAAATGTAGGTTAACCAAACGACACTGTTGCTGAATACGACCTGGTGGATCGTCCTCTTCTTATTTTTTCTGAAATCTACTACAACTACCCACTACAATAAAGGAAACACATTTTATTATTCAATATCATTTCTCAATAATATTTATTTATAATATTATTGGTTTTTCTCTTCCACCAAAATACAAATATTACAATCGATATTTTCATTAACTAGTACATAATATCGACTTCATTGAGTAAACATGGAATTGTCATAAAATCTGGTTTTGACCGATTTTACAATTTTATCTTTTATTTAAACATCAATCAACATATAATTCTTTTATTTATTTCCCCAGGGTTAAGGGTAAGTTCTTTTTGTTATGAGATGGTCAGAAATGGATAATTATACTACGCTTTACAAATATAGAAAAACTTCGAAAAATTTGTTTATTCTCTTAGTACGTAGTTCCGGATTTGTCCGTAAGAGAGCAGATTGTTTTATTTTTATTAAAACATGTGATTACACTTTGAAAGTTTTTGTACTGAACGACAATTTGATTTGAGGGGTTCTTTGTTAAATATTAAAAGAAATGTTTATATTACCTCTCTTCTCGAAGTTCTTACTTGTGTGAAGCTGTTTCTCAGGTGGTGTTCTTAGTTATTTTGTAATTTCATGACCGTCTGTCAGATACTATCTCGTCAAAAAAACTCAAAACGCGGCTAGGCTAGGCCTGGTCTTCCAAATGGTTTTTCACTTTTATTATGGAGTATAGCAAGTTACCTTTGATAATTAAGGTAGTGGTACATACTGTTTATACTGTTATTTAAATTTTGTAACAATTTTGTGCTGTTCAAAATATTTCTAAAGGATTTTTTAATACAATTTTTATCTCATCATTTTGTCAACCGGGCGGTTTTCAATCTCAAATTCGATTAAACAATACTTGTTATTTCGTTACTCTTAGTAACCCATAATTTTTTGTATCATTTTTATTGGTGCTGCTATTTACTTTTTAGTATATAGGCGGTTTTTAATTATTATAAATTTATTTTTGATTTACCGAAAAATAATTCCTTTTAATTTTGGTTTCTTTCCCAATTTGATTTACATAATAGTTTTTTGTTTATTTTCTTATAACTTTAGATATAAGTCTTTAATATTATTATTAACTTTAAATGAATTTATATATTACTTATTAATCTCTTATAGTATTCTTACACTGCACTATTTTCTTCTGCCATTTCCCTCATACAGTATTATTTTAATTTTTATTATCATCTGATATTTAAATCTTTTATTTTTTAAACACCCTGGGTTATCTTATACAATAACACAATTATTTTATAAAATATAAAATTAACATAGGTACTAAATTTTGTTGCCTACACAATATAAATCCTACAATAACTAAACAAAATACATAATTAGTTGGTAGCCTCCTAGTCTACTATTATAGTCTATAATTCTCACATCTACAGCACAATTCTGTAAGAAGTTCCCTTCACCTTCACTTATTACCTCATTGGGTACACTATAACTCACTTGTCACTGTATATCACTTCAATATTGTTTATAATGTTTAGTGATACAACTTAATTTTTAGCTAGTTATAGTTTACCCATTTCTGACCTTTATGGTAGTACAAGATTTATCAGTTATTGGGACTGGGTTATGTACCGTTACAATATATACACATTAAACGTTATGTTTACCTCAACCGTGACTTGTATTTATTTCAGCAGTAAACTAAAAACCAAAAACCAAAAACCGTTGTCACCTAGCCTCACAAATAAAAACACCACATATTTTCGATTTGCATTAAGAAATAGGACAATATACAAGTAGTACACTTCTTCTTTTCCACATTGTAATATATTGATACAATCACTACAATTGCATATTAAAAACATCAAAAATGTATTGCAGGAGTGGATAAAGGTACAGTTCTGATGCCACTAAATAGCATTAGTTTATTTAATTGTTATTATGGTAATTACTTCTGGTTTCCATGGTGTTGTTGACATCTTTATACACGTCAACAAAAGAGCATAATTAAAAGGCCCTAATTCGTGCGAATGGGTCAGAGTATCAAATTCCAAGTTAAACAGTGTTTTTCGCCTTGTGTCAAAGGTTAACTGTGGAAAATTTGGTGACAAGCGGTGTAAAGGAGTGGTTTTGTATTCAATACAAATAAATCCTCAGACTTTGAGTTTTATATATATATATAGCTGACAGCACGGAGTGCTTGCAGTACTGTATTCTTGAATCCCAGTATCCTTTGAATGTGAATTTTATTAAATTAAATCATTTGGGATCTTTTGGTTTTTAGCGTACGCACACAGACCAAATACTGATGAAAATTCCACTACATAAGTGAATTTATAGTTATGAAATACGACATGACTTATGTATGGTACAATGGAACTGACCTTTTGACCTTACTGAAAACGTTGGTATTACAGTGCAATCAGTGGTTTCTGATATTATTAAACTCTTGTCACTTCATGTCGGTCACTGTCAATCGTTTTGATTGTTAAGGAGGAAAATATTGTTACGACGGTCTACTTGATCGTCGTAGGTACAGTGGAAACAAAATAAGTACAAGACACCAAGTAAGTCACTAATCACACCTTTAATTTTTACAGTTAAACAGTTCGTAATTAACAACACAGTCTCTACAACAAATCAAATGAAAATTGTTCACACGCAATAAAATGTCCACTAAAATTAAACACAATTGTATTACAATTATACCGTCTGATTATAAAACACCACTCTTAACTAATAACCACTTGAATGCGCACAGTAATATCGCTACTATATCTCTCGAACTGCACGGTCAATATTTCGCACTAATACTGAAACTTAAGGCCGCTGCCGCCATGTATTTATACCTCCGCTCACAGACCAGAATTTTTCTAATTGCGTCTTAGTGGTCGTGAGAACAACGTGTAACCCCTCTTTATTTTTTTTTGTTTTTGTTTTAGGAGGGGCCACTAGATTTAAAACTAGGCAGAAGGCCTAGAGAAGCAAAAAATGCGCTGGGTCCAGTGAGACGGGACTTGCAATTAACTCAGCTGTTGAACAACAATAACAATTTTTATTTTCCAAGTTCCCTTAGCATTCATAAATATTAATGGCAAATTTCAATAATTCAATTCTAATGTGAAATGTAAATTTTAAATTTCAATAATTCAACCTTAATATAAATATAAATTTTGAATTTCAATAATTCAACTTTAATACAAAATATAAATTTTGAAGTTTAATTTTAACATATCAGCCTGCACACATCTTTAGTATCGGAATTCCCAAATTTGCAGTTTAAAAATTACTATCATATGAATGCATATGAATTATATAAATTACCCTTTATAATAATCAACATTAAAACACCTAATTGCATATAATTATACAGATACACATAAAAACATATATACACCTATCACAGACACATGTTCAGTATCACAATATAAATAACAAACAACCTTCTAACAGGAAAGCCTTGCCACCCGCCTGTATATCTTTTTTCTATATATACATCGCCCCATCATATGGAAATTTCAAACTACAATACATATACATACATCTAGTGCCACCTACAAGAATCTGGGTTGGCCAGAATACAAGTTACTACCCTAAATACCCTTGAACCGTCCGTATAAATTTAGTGAAATTATAATTACAAGTTACTTGAGACAATCTGAATTGACAATAATAATTTAAAAATACGAGTTACAATTTTTATGTGACATGAACAGCCTGTGTGAATTCATAATGTTATAATTTACAAAACTTTAAGAAAATCTGGTCTGACAAAAATAATTTAAAAATACAAGTTACAACTTTGATGTGACATGAACAGCCTGTGTGAATTCATTATATTATAATTTAAAAATTTTTAAGAAAATTGGTTTCACAAAAATAATTTAAAAATACAAGTTACAAATTTGATGTGACATGAACAGCCTGTGTGAATTCATAATGTTATAATTTATAAATCTTTAAGAAAATCTGGTTTCACCCGGGAGCTGACATGTTCCTAAGCATGACCGGACATACATTAACATGTGCATGGGGCCTGCATAAATCTGCATGCAAAACCTGCCTGCCCAAGGTCTTATGAGGGGACCGGACTGAAACTGAATTAAAAAACTTCCAACCCTTATATGACCCAAAGCCGAATTTAAATATGAATTAAAACCATAGCTACCATAGATAACTGAACAGGAATTATAACTGAACCAGACCAGCCGGTTGGGTCCATCCTGTCACCAACAGCACCCACCTATATATCTGAAATACTGGTCCCCAAATACTTAATACTTAAACAACCCCCTCTTTACAAAATCCGAGTGAGAAAATGTGATGCATAAAATTTAATGAGCCTCGGACACATGCCGGCCCCCCGGGTGTACACTTAATGTCAAATGTAAGTAATTTTATACATAAAGTGCCCAAAATCCGCGCACAAATATTGACTATAAAACAGGTTAATTACCTTCCGTCACGCTTCTTGAAATCCGAATACAGGATTACTCGAGTTTCGACACATTAAGTGTCATCATCAGATCCTCAATGAATATGGGTTAAAACTACAGTTGTTGATGTATGCACATCCCGTCAAACGATAAAAACAACACACATAATAACAAAAATATTTAAATAATTTAATACACGTTAAAAACAAGACAAAACAGAACGAAAAACAACTACACGCGACCGCCGCGGACCTGCACAGGAACACGTTATACAGTAAAATTAATCGATACCGATTTGACCTTTGATAAACTTTATCGATCTGACACAGCTAATATCTCGTTCTATATTGTTGACTCTGTTGAATAAAATATTATTTTTATAGATTGATTTTTCATTTAAGATGTAATCGTAATTCTCTTTAGTGGCCTTATATATTTCAAACCTTTCGAGAGCGTCCAGTTTAAGAGATTTCCTGCATTTATGTAATATGTCCAAATTCTCACTAATACTTTTTATGTTATGATCTTGTGAACTTAAATGTTCAGCAAATGTGGATCTTCCTATATTTGATTTAGAGCTTGGGAGGTGTTCTTTATAACGCAGTTTGAACAAACGACCCGTTTGTCCTATGTAGAAATTTGAACAATCCGAACAATTAAGCCTGTATACACCTGTACCGTCGTATTCATCGAAAGACTTATTTTGATTTTTAAACTTAAGTTTCTTCTCGAGTTTATTATTTTCTTTTGAAGCCAATACTATATTTTGTTTTTTCAATTGGTTTTTTAAAGTGTGATGTAATATTTCACCATACTTTATTGCGATATATTTTACTTTCTCTTTAGGCTCGTCAATATTTATTAGTCTATTTTGTTTCTTATTTATTATTTTATCTATTATGTTACATTTATAACCTTTGGCTATCACTATGTGTTTAATAATTTCGACTTCGTTTTTATGGTCTTCTGTGGAGAGGGGCAATGATAGCAATCTATGTACCATGCTATTAAAAAATGCCATTTTGTGTGAATAAGGGTGGTAAGACGAGGCATGAATAGCATGATCAGTGGTTGTCGGTTTCCTGTAAATATTAAAGTTAATTTTATTATCAATTTTTGTTAAAGACAAATCTAAGAAATTTATTTTATTATTCTTTTCTGTTTCTAATGTAAATTGCAAATTTTTTGTTATGGTATTCAAATATTTATTAAGCATCTCTAATTGTCTGCAATTACCATTGTAAATCACTATCGTGTCATCCACATATCAACGATAAAATAAGATTTTGTTGTAATGTTTGTTTTTTGGTGATAATATTTTGTTATTTTCAATGTGGTTTAAATAAATTTCCGCCAGGATACTTGATAGTGGGGATCCCATTGCTAATCCATCTTTCTGTAAATAATATTTATTATCAAAAGTAAAATAATTTTGTTCCAAAATTACTTTTGTCAAATTAATAATCTCATCAACTATTTCATGGTTTAAAGTGGCTAGTGATAATAATAAACTTTTTGTTATTTCCAAAGTTTCATTAATTGGTACATTCGTATACAAATTGACTATGTCAAATGAAGCTAAAGTATGTCTTGGTTCAATTGTAAGTTTTTTTGTGATACAGTGAAACCTCCCTTGTCCGGACACTTACCGTGAAATAAATTTTGTCCGCATAAGGGGAGTGACAAAGTTTTCAAAATTGTTTAACATAATTAAGGAAATGTTAAAGGAAGTATGAAAATGCACTTTTACTTTTACTGTACTAATAATTAATTTATTTCTCAATTTAACATTTTTATTTAACGGATCCTTAAAGCAAAATATGAAAAAATAACAGTACATGTACGTGGTTTATAATGTACTGTACTACTGTATAATAAAAAAATACTAAAGTACAGTATTATTAAGTTTATAAAAAATCATACAACTGCAGTCTTTTACAAAAAATTATTGCCGTTTGAAAAAGTCTGTCAAACTAGTTTGTTTAGAGAATTTTAATTTTACAATTTGTTCTTCAGTGTGCATAATTAAATCGCAGATCATATTTAAACCGTTAGAATCATTCTTAAATTTGTAAAACATTTTAAGATCGTTTAGTCCTTGTAGCGTGTTTTGG
The DNA here is from genome assembly GCA_034769895.1 of Magicicada septendecula. Lineage (NCBI taxonomy): Eukaryota > Metazoa > Arthropoda > Insecta > Hemiptera > Cicadidae > Magicicada > Magicicada septendecula. The sequence goes on along the minus strand of CM068371.1, from coordinate 59,259,524 downwards.
TAGGTGTTAAAAGGATTATGTGTATCTTCGTTAGTTTCAATTTCTTCCTCTTGTTCGCTATCATCATCAACATTTGTTGCAGTATTGATCAGGTTGGAAATCTAAGGGCATATGAAAGAAAAAAGTAAACCTACTGTAAGGATAATCATTACACCGTAAACAAGCAAAATTTACAGTACGGTACTGCCTACATTGAACACGAATACAGTAACATGATAACATAACGGCATCTCACCTGAGTGCTTGTGTCCTCGATAGCTAAGCTGGAGTCGATTTCAGGATATTCTTGCAAATTGCATGAATTAAATTTAAATTGGCTTTCAAATTGTGTGAAGTCTTTGTGAACCTGTACTGCTTCCGTTCGTTCACAGTGGATAGGATCTTTGCAAAAAGACGCTTTTCTGAAGCAGTTAACAACGGTACTTTCTGTGACGGTCTTCCATGCTTTATCAATCCATCCTACTGCCTGAAGAACATCTATTTTTTTCACCAAATCTTGCTGTGTTGTGGTTTCACTTATGTTGGATATCAAATGCATTAAAACTAGCTTATGGTATTTGTGCTTAAAATTTTTTATGATCCCTTGATCTAGTGGTTGTGATGTTGCGGTAACATTAGGTGGGAAAAAGACGAGTTCAATGTTTTGCAGCGTTAATCGTTGGTGACAAGCAGCATTATTGATGAAGAGCATTATTTTGCGATTTTTACGTTGAATTAATCTATCAAGTTTTTCTAGCCACGAATTCATGATGTCGCATGTCATCCACGATTTACTATTGCTCTCCCACTCTACAGGAAACTTATCAATATCAAGTCCTTTTAAACACCAAGGTCTAGCTGCCTTACCAATAACTAAAGGCATAAATTTTTCTCCGGTCATACTGGCACACAATAAAATCGTTAAGCGTTCTTTAGCGACTTTTCCGCCACTACAAGTTTCATTTTTTAGACATAATGTTTTATCCGGTAAGGCTCGAAAAAGCAGACCTGTTTCGTCTGCATTAAAAACATTTTCTGGCAAATAGGCTGACAGTAGATTTGGCAAATGTTGTATCCACTCGTTTACAACATTAACATTCACTGCATCTGCTTCACCCGAGATTGCTTTAAAAGAAATAGAATGCCTGTTTCAAAATTTTTCTAACCAGCCATTAGAAGCTTTGAAATCAATTTCCCCTAATTCCTTAGAGACTTCAAGAGCCTTTTCTTGAAGCATTGGTCCAGAAACGGGGATTTTTTGGGCTCTTACCCGCTGAAACCATTCAAAAACTACTTTATCAATTGTTGTACCCAGACCAGGTCCAACAAATTTTTGCTGAACATTATAATTTCCGTTCTGAAAATTATTTAAAATATTATCTTTGTTTTTAATAATTTCAGCCGCACAAGTTTTACCAATTTTAAAATGTTTCACAATTTTACGAACACCACAATTTTCTCTCGTCGCATACTCGATAATTTTTATTTTTTCACTCCGGCTTAAAACTTTTCGAGGGGCCATTTACAAAAAAAATTGGTGATAAAAAATTGTGAAAAAGTTACATAATTATGTAATTTCAAATCTTCACTTTAAACTGTAAACACTGAAGTACTGTACTGTACTGACAAATATAAAATCACTAGTTAAAATAACTGCCTGTTATTTAAAAGTAAGCTCGTAATGCGTACTATCGCAGTACGCACACAGAAGCACTTGTTCGAGTGAGTGACCAAAGACAACGACCGACCAAAGTCAACTAAACTACGAAAATAGAATACAGTACCCGCTATTTACGGTTATGCACATTCAATCAAAACAGGCCTAGTTCTGGAAATACCTCCCCCCCTATGCTGTTTAGCAACTTTCATAACAAAGAATGGTTCATTCCTGGAATTTGCAAAATTAAGTGTACAACAGTTACTGTGTATTATTTACAGCCTACTGCAGTCTAAACATAAGTCACGTTCGTTGCAAACAATAAACACAAGTTATTTTCGACAATACCCATCCATTATTCCAAGAAAATAAATAAAATTATGCTGTATAGGCGTAATTCTTACATTATTGAATTGTAACTTAAAGTATTAAAATAAAATCCAGTCCAACGTGTTAGCATTTTGTCCGCAAAAGGGAGGTTAATGACACATAATACCATAACTCTTAGTGTCCGTGTCCGGCCAAGAGAGTGTCCGTGTATAGGAGGGGGGAAATAAATAGTAAAATATAGAAAATTCCTTGGTTCCTTAAAAAGTGTCCATATAAGAGAGTTGTCCGCTTATCGGAGGTGTCCGGAAGTAGAGGTTTCACTGTATCTACCAATTCTAAACTATTTTTCAAACTGTAGTTCTTATTAAACACTATATATTGTCTTAAAATTTTATCAATTTTTTTGGCAATTTTATAAGATGGTGCAGACGTGAAATTTACTAAAGGAAGGACAGGCATGTTATTTTTATGTATTTTCGGAAGTCCTCGAAGTCTAGGTGCTTTAGGATCTATCATTTTTAAATATTTTTTCTCATCATTTGTTATAATATATTTGGTTTTGTTTAACAATGATTTCACATTACTATTAAACCTATCAGTGGGGTCACTCTTAATTTCAATAATATTATTGTTTATGAAAAATTCATGTATTTTACGTTTATAATCCTCATTAGTTAAAATTACGAGTGTCTGGCCTTTGTCAGCTTTAGTGACAATGCTATTATTGTCTATCAATTTCCTTTTTATTTCATTGAATATTTTGGTTTCTTTATTGTAACTAGTTTTTATATTTTCGGCTTTCAAAACTTTCTTTATTTTATTATCAACTGCATGTCTTACAACTGTTCTTGTTTCCTCATCAGATATAGAATTTATTGCTGTTTCAGCGTTCAAAATTTCATTTATAAGTGATTGTTTGAATCCTTTGTTCTTAAAACAGTATTTTAAGCCTTTGTTTAAAAGGTTAGTTTCTTCGTTATTGAAGTTGATTTCAGTAAGATTAACTATACGGGATAAAATCGATGACTTATTGTATTGTTCTTTTGAGGGTCGTTCTGTACTTTCAATAGGTTACTAATTTTTTTATTTTGTGTTTTCTTTTTCTTAATAACGGTTTTGTTTATTTGTTTTTCTATTAAATGTGTTACATTGTCGATTTGTGATGGATGTAAGTTTTGTAGCAGTTCGAGATGTTTTTTGATAAGTACCGTATTAAGTAAGCTCTTTTTACTATATAATTGTTTGATTTCATTTTTGATCTATAATGTTGTAGCTAATTCTTTAGTTTTTATAGCACCATAGGACTTAGATGTAATTTTTATCTGGACGAAATTCAGTACGATCCGCAAATCTAAACATGTCTTGTTGTATTGTGATGGTACAATCATGGTACATTTTTGGAATTACCTTAAATATGGTAACTAGAACATAAATATTGTATTTTTCTATTTTTGTCATACTAAACCCAACCTTAAACACCCGATACGAATCTGCAGTGAGTGGACTATATCACAATATTTGTCAGGATTTGAAACAATTCATAGCAAAAAACTGTGTAACATCACAAAAAACAGTGTGCAGTTATTGCGATAACCGAGCCAAACCTTAATTACGTCAGAGGCTGAGAATGTGTTGACGACAAAACGGCGATGTCAACAAGTTAAACAATGGGATTGTGACGTCAGTACACCCCACTTCCGCAAAATCCAACAAGGAATTGTCGTCATTTCATCTGCAGCTCTGATCAACACCGGCCGGCAACCCGTCACTTACGGGTGAATTTTAACTTTTTAGACCACTGTAGGTGGTTAATAAACAGTATAAGTGCGTCAACTACCAAAATGTGACCGTTACGAGTATACGTAAAACTCGCGGTAAAGTTCGCGAAGTTTTACCGCACCAGCTATAACAACCAGGACAGACACGAAATGGGTGAGAGCGTTCCTTGTACACTTTAAATCCTTTCATTATTTCCCAATATAAAATTTTATTGTAGAAATCAATTATTTAAAGAATTATTTAAAATTTCAATATATTTAAAAGGAGCTCCACAATTCATAAAAGTTTGTACCATGAGTATGGAAGAGCGAGTGGTTGTGTGTGTGTGTAGTAATTCCTAAGTGCTGGGTTGAGCACCACTATATAAATATATATTATTATTGTATAATCATTAAACTTAATCAAATTTATTATTACACATTATGTTTTTGGAAGGGTTAAAGTTGGTTTTGAAAAACTGGTATGTAACAAAGTAAAGAATAAAAAGGGGTATTTCATTGGTAACAATTAGAACAGCTGTTTTGTTATTTCAAGCCATTTCCGTTTCCTAATAACTTCGCGTAACGAAATCCTGGCCCATGTCATATGTAACAAGATGGCGTCCTAGTTTTGGTACTCATAACCATAAGTGTGATCTATAATATATAGTATCTATGAATCAAAATAAACGTAAGTTCACAGGTGTCGCCGGCGAACAGGGACATTAGGTGGTATTATTTAAACATATTATTACCTAATGTACGCCTAGAAAGAACGGAACAAATTGCTTGAGGTAACGGACACAAAATTTTATAATTCGTAAACATAACCCCACAATTAGGTTATACAATTGTATGCATGCAGGTATTGCAAAATTGCCAACATGAGTACAAGTGACAATATTGAAATAGAAACCAGTACTTCTGAGATAAATTTAACTAGTGAAATGGAGGTTCACTTAAACCCAATTAGTCAGACTGACGAGGCAAAAATGCCTGTGTCTGCAGAGATAACTAAAGCTGACACATCCATTTCCACTATGGCAGATAACAAACCCGATAGTATTGCGGAAATGATGAAAATTTTATTGAACAAATTTGACAGTTTTGATAAAAAATTAGATGAAATAAGAGGTCAAAACTTTCACTTAGAAGAGCGAATTAACACAGTAAATAACCCGATTAAAAGTCAATTAGAAAGCCAGAAAGTACTAAAGAGTAGTACCCAGCAAAATGCTGTACTGAATATAAACCTATTTAAAAATAATAATTCCAATAATGAATGTAGTATAGATAATCCAAATAATACAAGTAGTAAGATTGTGGTGTTAGAAAAGGATAAACATGATAATGAAAGTATAATGAATGATAATGAAATATTTGAATTTATGAAGTCAGAAAGAAAGTTGAGAGAAAGTATTTTAGTACAAGGAATGCAGGGGGTAGAATTTTCTTTTAATGTTGTATTAGGGGGTGAAGACAAGTCTTCATGTAATTGTTATAAGGATAAGAATGCCTTTAATTTATATTTGATAGACGATAGTTCTACAAATAAAGTTTCTTTATGTTTTTGTGTACCTAAGAAGAGGTGCAACAATTTTATGATAGGGACCCCTGCATATTTGGAGAGAGAAAGTGTATTTTGGTGTTATGGAGAGAAATGTATTAAGAGAGAAAGTATAGAGAGATATTGTGAGAGTAAAAGAGTAATAGAAATATTTAAAGTAAACAGAAATTACAGACAATTGTTAGAAAGGTTAGGGTTAGATGTGGTATATGAAAATGATGAATACTTACCTGATAATAACAATAAGTTGGAAATAACAAGAAATGAGAATAAAGACATTAGGTACTTACCTGTGGTGGAATATTATGGGGATAATTATGTATAAACCGATTAATGACATATGATACTGAGATAAACGGAACCCTACTTGATCGTGACTGGAAATATTTGTTTAATAACCGTTTCATAAAGGAGTACGAATATAATGTATCTAGTAATAAAATCTATTTATTAAATAAGAATTTATATAGACCTAAGATTCGTTTGTTGTTTAATGATGGTGGATAGAATGTTGTATTGTGAAATGAACATTAAATAATAATATGAAAAGTGGTATTGAATTGGACTGCTATGGACTGATTTCGATTAATGACACAATAATGAAGTTGGAGTGTATATTTTTCATTGTATTCACTGTATTTATATATCCATGTATTTTTGATATGTATTATGTATTACAGGTATATTTACACCAGTATGTATTATTATATATTTTAATAACATATTTAATAATAATAATTTTAAATTTTAATTGGTAATGAAAGTAATTACTGATGAATAATAATAATGTTTAAGTAAGTATATATATTTGAATTTTGAAAAGAGGTATTGTTAGAAGTAGGTAAGAGAGGAATTTTATAAGAGAATTGTCAATGATTACAGTAAGTGTTTAAACAGGAATAGAGCCTGGGTATAGATAAAATGCAGGTGAGTAAGGTAATTAATGTAAATGGAGTTAGAAAGATAAGAATTTTTAAGGAAATACAAAGAGAATTATTAGATATTTAGGGACACAGTAGTTAGTGACTATTAGTAAAGGTGTTTAAGTAAAGGTATAAACATATAATTATTGTTGATGAATTCTGTAGTGGGGGTGAGGTGATAAAGAGTAGCCAACCAATAGTGTTGTGGCAGGTAATAGCGTAGTTTAAGGGAGTGTTTGCCGAAATTTTTGGAAGGGCAAAATATTAGAGATGTATATAGCCAGTTAGGGAACACCCAACCCAGTGCAAAGACGAGCGGTGCCATAGGATTTAAATGAAAGTAGTAATGGAGTATATAATTGAGATATTGGTGTCATTGATAGGTAAATTTGATGGTCAGTTAGAAGAAGGTGAGTAAAATTATAATAAAAAAAAGTATAGTGAATAAAGGAGTTATCCAGACTAAACAGTGATAGAAGGTGAAAGGTTAGGTAGTTAGGTAGGTAGAAAGTTCAGAGTATAGAGAAAGTAAGAAGTGAATAATGAAATAATAATAATAGTGTAGTATGAATACTAATAATAAATTTGAAATAAATATTAATAATTCATTATAATAAAATTGATGTCTAATTTTAAATATGCAAAACAAGATTAAAATGAATCAAGAATATTTAATGTATTAATGTATCAGTGTTAATTATTAATGTATTATTATTATGTAAAATGTATTTATGTTATAGAAATTTCAACATGATGTTATAACATGGGAATAATGTGTAGAAAAAAAAAAAAATTTTCTTTTAACTGGCGCTGTTAATAATACAAATAAGCTAGATAATTACCTGTTAATAATAATAAGAATAATAATAATAATAATAATAAAATTTTATTTTTATCATTTACTAAGAGTTATAAATAAATAAATATATCGATTTATTGATTTTCTTAATTTGTTTTTCTCCAAATTTGGGAGATTATAATGTGTAATTTTCCTATTATATTTTCAATTATATTTTATTCAATTTTGGTAACTATATTATATTAATGTGCTTATGTTACAATTCTAGTAATTGTAAAAGAATGAAGATAAATATTATCGATAGGAATCGAAACCATTTTGCAACTCAGGGTTTGTAATATGAAAAAGAGATATTCTTTTTAATTCTTGAGGATTATAATTTTATAAATATATTAAGCCAACCCAGTGCTTATTGGCACAAACCAGCACTTAGCTAAAGGGAACCAGATCAGTTGAGGATGGAGTGATTTACTAAGCCACTATTTTAATATTTATTATGTATTGTTTCAGTGTTTGGTGATGTGACAGCGGTCCTGAGCTGGCCAACGCGTCAGAGCAGGGGCGTTAAGAGCCTAAGTGGCCTTATGGTGTTGGGATCTCGCAGGAGAAGTCCAGTAAGGTCATCTAGGTACGGTCATCATCACCAGACCAAGGGTGAGTTGTTGTTATTTTTTATGTAAATTTGTAAGGGGGTTGTGGCGACTTGTCCTGGCTGATCCCTTTAGGAAGTATGAAAGGGTCAATGAAAGTTTGTGTGCTTCGTCACACCATCTTTCATTGAGGGGGTTTTGTGATGGTACAATCATGGTACATTTTTGGAATTACCTTAAATATGGTAACTAGAACATAAATATTGTATTTTTCTATTTTTGTCATACTAAACCCAACCTTAAACACCCGATACGAATCTGCAGTGAGTGGACTATATCACAATATTTGTCAGGATTTGAAACAATTCATAGCAAAAAACTGTGTAACATCACAAAAAACAGTGTGCAGTTATTGCGATAACCGAGCCAAACCTTAATTATGTCAGAGGCTGAGAATGTGTTGACAACGACAAAACGGCGATGTCAACAAGTTAAACAATGGGATTGTGACGTCAGTACACCCCACTTCCGCAAAATCCAACAAGGAATTGTCGTCATTTCATCTGCAGCTCTGATCAACGCCGGCCGGCAACCCGTCACTTACGGGTGAATTTTAACTTTTTAGACCACTGTAGGTGGTTAATAAACAGTATAAGTGCGTCAACTACCAAAATGTGACCGTTACGAGTATACGTAAAACTCGCGGTAAAGTTCGCGAAGTTTTACCGCACCAGCTATAACAACCAGGACAGACACGAAATAGGTGAGAGCGTTCCTTGTACACTTTAAATCCTTTCATTATTTCCCAATATAAAATTTTATTGTAGAAATCAATTATTTAAAGAATTATTTAAAATTTCAATATATTTAAAAGGAGCTCCACAATTCATAAAAGTTTGTACCATGAGTATGGAAGAGCGAGTGGTTGTGTGTGTGTGTGTAGTAATTCCTAAGTGCTGGGTTGAGCACCACTATATAAATATATATTATTATTGTATAATCATTAAACTTAATCAAATTTATTATTACACATTATGTTTTTGGAAGGGTTAAAGTTGGTTTTGAAAAACTGGTATGTAACAAAGTAAAGAATAAAAAGGGGTATTTCATTGGTAACAATTAGAACAGCTGTTTTGTTATTTCAAGCCATTTCCGTTTCCTAATAACTTCGCGTAACGAAATCCTGGCCCATGTCATATGTAACAAGATGGCGTCCTAGTTTTGGTACTCATAACCATAAGTGTGATCTATAATATATCGTATCTATGAATCAAAATAAACGTAAGTTCACAGTATCTGATATTTAGTGTTGTTTTTAATAGTTTTAACTTAATATTCATATATTGATAGGCAATTTTTGGCTGACTTGCTTCCAATTTAAACATTTTATTTGCCTCCAAAAGCGTTTTAAGACTATAAAACAGGTTAATTACCTTCCGCCACGCTTCTTAAAATCTGAATACAGGATTACACGAGTAATCTTGTATTCGGATTTCAAGAAGCGCTACGGAAGGTAATTAACCTGTTTTATAGTCTTAAAACGCTTTTGGAGGCAAATAAAATGTTTAAATTTACACAAATATTGACCAATTAAAACGTCATTAAGATAAAAATGTCATGGTGTGTCACAAAATACCCAACGAGTCTTATAGATTGCTAACGGCACAAATAGATGGCTTCCATGTAGACCAAATAAGAATAAAACTGATTAAATATCACCTTATTTGAAGAAGTGGATTTCCAGGTGTTCAGTGGTCAGTGAGTCAAACGGCTAGGTTATGGGGTTTTGCTGAGGCATGGTGATCTTGCCGTTCCTTCCGACAGGTGAAGCCGAGAGCCTTTTGTTAGGTTCAGGAGCAGATGGACATGCCTGGGCCGAGGTCCTCGACTGGCGCAGGGGCCCGCAGATCTGGACGAGATTATCTAGTCATAGGATAGCGATACGAAACGATTACAAAAAACTTCATCTCTGTCGGACAGGAGCAGATGTACACGGGACGACAGGCAAGACTCGACTCAGTAACTATCTACATGTCGGCTCCGAGACCGAATGACGCAAATTCTCCCCACTAGAATGCGCGGACATGTACAACAGCCCCCACGTATAACAAACTTACGCCGTTGAATTAAGACATAGCCAAATTTAATTATTGACGCCGCACCAATTTCGCGTCTGCCATGAATAATTATTTTTTTTATATATTAAATTTCTTATACAAGCAATTTCTTCTCAAGTAAACCGGCACAAACGTAATTAACTGCGGCCTTCACACAGTCCGTGCGGCTGGTGCCTTCGAGAAACCTCTCGAAAATGCATCGACAAGCAGTACGCCACATGCGTTACATCAAGATTCTTCTAGAACATTCGACAAACATGTAGATTGTTCTGTGATGTCATAACACTGCCCCCTCCTTAAACCTGTTCATCCTGAACTGGCAAACCGTCTCAGAAGTAGTACTTAGCCAGGCGATCTAGGTGGATGACCTTGAAATTTCGCTGCCTTTCCTGTTGAATCCGATAAACACAATGTAGGGTCCTTCCCAGTTAGACTGCAGCTTAGGTGAGCGACCACAACGGCGCTTTTGGTTGAACAACCAGACCTGATCTCCTTCTTGGAAACCCACACTATTGCTGTGAATGTCATACCGAGTTTTCATTTTATCACTGGCAATCTTCAGCCTTCCTCTTACCAAACAATTCATTTCTCGCAGTTGGTTTTCTAATTGCGAGGAATATTTCTGCGGCTCTTGGGACTGAGTCTCAGGTGATTCGAACATTAAGTCCCCAGGAAGACGACTCTCCCACCCAAACACCAATTTTGCTGAAGTCATGCTGGTTGTGTCGTGTACTGATGATCTATACGCCATGAGGAATAGTGGTATATATGTTGGTCCCAGTCTGTTTGGTTCTTGTCAACAACCTTCGAAAGATGCTGCTCAAGTGTCCTATTGAATCTCTCAACCATCCCGTCCGACTGAGGATGGAGAGGCGTTGCCCTGGTCTTTCGAATTCTGAGTAGACGGCATACTTCTTTAAACACTCCTGATTTGAAATTTCTCCCTTGATCCGTATGGATTTCCATAGGGGCTCCATAACGGCAACAGAAGAACTAACTCCTTTGCCACAGTGGTAACCTCCTGATTTGGAATTGGTAGGCTTCCACCCACTTAGTAAAGTAGTCACCTACATCCATGATGTACCGGTTTCCATCGTCAGTAACTGGGAATGGTCCAGCAATGTCTATGGCAATTCTCTCGAAAGTCAATCCAACGTTATACTGTCTCATTTTTCCCCTGCTTCTGGTTTGTTGGCCTTTGCTTGAAGCACATATTTCACACGTCCAAACCCATTCCTCTACGTCGTGGCGAAGATGAAGCCAATAGAATCGCTTCCATATTTTGTCAAGGGTTTTGTTAACGCCAAGATGGCCTCCAGATGTTCCATCATGCATCTCCTTCAAAACAGACTGCACTTTACTTCGTGGAACTATCAACTGCATGACCACGTCTCGTCCATCTGCAATTTTGCAATTTCCCAAGCCCTTATTAGCAATCCGTTTTCTATGGTGAGAGATTCCCATTGTGCCCAGTAGCCCTTCAGCACTTCGGAACCATGGCAAATATCTTGCCAATCCGGGCAGCGACCCCGCTTTTGCTGTCAAGATCGGTCCAATGTCTTCATCAGTCATCTGTTCTTGTCGACAGTCTTGTGTTGTCCAGCCGTCAGCCAGGAAATCTACAGTGATGGCTTGAATATTTTTGCTTGAGTTTTGTTCTTCCTTTCTATGGCAATGTTGGCAGTCTTCTGGGCACGGTCTTCGTGATAAGCCATCTGCATTACCATGCAGGCGCCCCCATCGATGTTGTACCTTGAAGTTGTACTCTTGCAGATGTTCAAGCCACCTTGCCAACTATCCATCTGGATTTTTAAATCTTAAGAGCCATGCAAGTGCAGCATGGTCGGTACGTAGTGAAAACTCTCTTCCATAGAGGTATTTGTGGAAGTGCTCCTACGCTCGGACGATTGCCAGCAACTCTCTCCTTGTGATGCAATAATTTCTCTCCGGTTTAGAAAGTGTCTTGCTGTAATACGCTATTACTCGTTCTTCACCATTTTGAACTTGAGACAAAACTGCTCCTAGACCAGTATTGCTTGCATCTGTGTCAACAATTTACTTCCCTTCGGAAGCTGGGAAAGCGAGAATTGGCTGCGAACATAATCCAATTTTCAAAGTCCTAAATGCTTGATCACACTGCCTCGGCCACTGGAAGTTTCGTTTATTTTCTGTTATCTCATGTAGTGGTTTAGCAACAGTAGCGAAGCCTTTCACAAAACGTCTGTAATATGAGCATAACCCCAGGAAACTCCGAACTTCATGTTTACTCTTCAGCACTGGCCAATCTCTTTCGGTGTCTACTTTATTAGGATCCATGCTAACACCCGCTGCTGAAACCAGATAACCCAGATACTGTACTTCCTTCTGGAATAGATAGCCCAGATACTGTACTTCCTTCCGGAATAGAGAACACTTATTCGGGCTCAGCTTCAGTTATGCACCGTGAATTCTAGTTAGAACCTCCATAAGGTTTTCCAAATGTTCTTCGAAAGTCTTCCCGATCACTATGACATCATTTAAGTAAACAAGGCAAGTTTTCCACGTCAGGCCCTGGAGTACCAGGTCCATCAATCTCAAATGTTGCCGGTGCATTACAGAGTCCAAATGGCATGACGTTAAATTGGAATAAGCCTCTTGGGGTCGAGAAAGTGGTCTTTTCCTTGTCTTCTTGATGAAGACCCACTTGCCAATATCCACTCTTCAGGTCCAATGTGGAAAACCACTGTGCTCTGGACAACGTGTCGAGTGTATCGTCAACGCAAGGTAATGGATAGCAGTCTTTCTTTGTAACGTCATTTAACCTCCGGTAGTCTACGCAGAAATGCAATCCACCCTCTTTCTTCGCTACCGGCACTACAGGAGAAGATCAAGCACTTGAAGGTTCGATTACTCCCTCTGTCAACATGTCCTGTACTAACCAAGACATTTCCTCTTGTTTAGATAATGGAGGCCTTCAAGGAGGTTGGCGTATCGGTGTTGTGTCCCCGGAATTGATGCGATGTTGCACAAGAGAGATTCTTCCCAGTGACTGTCCCCGAACTGCAAAACAATCTTTGAATTCGTGTAAAAACTGTCCGAGTTCTTTTACCTCACCACTTGAGAGGTCGTTAGAAGATCTGTTCAATAATTCTTGCAGTTCTTCTGGTAATTTAGAATTATCCGAAGCACTGGATCTCCGTTGCGTTTATAACGATGAAATGTCTAGATAAAATTTTGTTTTGTAAGTGGACGGTGTAACGAGGGTTGCTGACAGATATACGATGGCTCAGTAACATGTTGTTCAAGACAAGGGAAGGCAAGGGTTTAGGCGAACAATGCCTAAAGTCGCAGCAGGTGTACGGCGAAACGAATTGCGGGTGGCGCGCAACGGCCCAAGATAGACAAAGGCGAAATATATCGCTAAGAAGAAACAATAAATCGTTGACAAGGTGACATAACCATCCCAAAGACAATTAGCCACATGTGTCGAGCTGCACACCAAATGCAGTGTTACATCGCAACAATAGAAAGGAAAAGCCTGACTTTAGTAGACAATACGCTTGCACTAAGAACGAACGACGGGACGTCCAGCTTTACCAGAAGGATACGCGACGAAGAAAGGCTTGGAGAGCAAGATATAGCAGCTGTCTGGAATACTCAGAATTGACCACACTCGTCGTGGGAACGACTAGGAGGAACTAGTTGACAGTACGAGCGATTGGTCACGGGTAAGAAGCAGGACACATGGTGAACAAAAAGAGCAGATGAATGGACCACACAACAATTAAAAGCACTTTATCTATAAAGGACAAGTACGCCAAAATACGAGGGTGATAGACAGCCATGAAATTGGTCATCCGACTCAAACGATGGGGTGGAGTCAACCATGAACTTGTAAGGGTAGGGAACAAGACAGCCTATCAGAGTCGAGAGTTGAGGAGAATGTCTCTACAAGAAGTGGTTACCAAGGAAACGAACTGGAGGAACGAATAAGAAACGAAGGGAGATGAGAATCTAGAGTGTTAAGGCGGAGTTTCCACCAGAAAACAAGCGAAAACGAATAGAAGCGCAGAGGTTGAGAAATTAAGTGGGAATTAGAGAAAATAGTGGGATTTTGGGGTATAAACTAGAGTGTTGACCGCAAGCGGAGGTCTTATGTCTGATGTCTTAGGTCTTAAGTCTGGAGTTTTATTCTGATACGGAGAGTATGAACGACGGAGTTGTGTATCGGGAGCCTTATATATAATATCTAATGGCCGGAGTCGTATAAGTTAGCTATCGGAACTGACGGGAGTGCGGATGTTGTAACAGAAAAAGTCTTGTATCGGTTGAAGAATCGGTGTGAGTACGAACAGTCGAGAATCGGGAGCCGGTAATGGAACTTAGAGTTTGTTAAAAGACATGACAAAATATAATTAAAATCGACTAAGTTTGTCGCCTTGAGTAATATTATTATCAAAGACGTTAAACGGAACAGAAGTGCGGTAAAATGAGTAAGAGATAGACAACAATTTTAAACACCATTAAATATAAACAAATGTTGGGTTAATAAAGTAAATCCATGAAAAACAGTGTGAATCAAATCACAAAACATACATCACGTAGTAATGACACTTGAGTAGAACATATCAATAAAAGTTAGAATTATTAAATATCATGTACGAAATTCGAAGGTCAAATCACCAGAACTAAACTAAAAATTATATACACTTGTGTCGGAGTGCGAGAAGAGAAGTGATAAGTGCGTCAGTGCATGCTACAAGGATATAATGCCAGCCGCAAGGATTCCCAGAACCTGGAGCAGAGGACTTTTCGCCATAAAATGGATTAACGTACACCAAGTAAATTTTATATTCATGCACTAATTAAGTATAACACTGTCTGTTCATCTTAAAGTACCCATACGTAATAATATTTAGAGAAAGTAATAACAAGTAGCTAGTCAGGCAAATTCATAAGATAATTATGACAGATGATGGTAATCAATATCAAATTTTATGAATCCATTGGTTAATATAGAATAAAATGTGTAATAATGATGATTAAAATCTAATAGAATAAAATGTGTAATAATGATGATTAAAAATCTAATAAGCCTCTAGATGAAGAGTATAAGAAAGTTAGCAAGGGTTAACAAAATAATAATTGGTAGATTGATGTAGTCAGGAAGGATTCAAGATATATGTTGTATTTCTTTTCAGGGGAATAAGTAAGTCATGCAATGCTATTAATTGTCATAATTTAAGGAAGTGACATCAATGTTGTTAAGTATAATAAATTAAGTTAACCTTGCAAAAGCCTTGTGTATGTTGTCAATCATTTGATACACCTAAAGATAAAATTTAGTATGTAACATCAAAAACTTTAATAATTATATTTGATGCCGACACAATTGGCGCGCACACTATAATTGGTCAATTTGGCACCACTACAAGGTGAGAATTAATTAAACAGAGTCGTTAATTAATCAAATTAATTAAATTAAAAGAACAATAAACACTATTTTAGTTACAATTTGGCGTCCCACCACGCGGGACATAAATACTTTGACAGTAAACAAAATTGAATTATACATATTAATCGTAACTAATAAAATGTTAGTTACACATTAATTGTAATATAAAGGAAAATCTTTATATTTGGCGCTCCAGAACGCGGGGTATAAAAGGGATCAACTCTTTAAACCTTTATACGTTATTCCGGCTACCCAGGCCACAGGAGTCAATTTGCCTAGGAATGTATTGCTTTGTAAAGTGATAGCTTGATTCAGAATATTCGCCACTCTAATAGGTACATTCCGGTTTCGTCAGGTTTTACTAAACTTCTGGCAATTAGTATGCCCAGTGTGTTGACTACCTGGGGTTCGAATATAGAGCACTGGTTGCCCCTAGTATCTACCTCGGTTCTAACCATGATGATCTTTTCGGAGTTTGGCGGAACAGTTACGGCCACTTGGTTTATGACGTCC
Source organism: Magicicada septendecula (assembly GCA_034769895.1). NCBI lineage: Eukaryota > Metazoa > Arthropoda > Insecta > Hemiptera > Cicadidae > Magicicada > Magicicada septendecula. Next base: position 59,243,858 of record CM068371.1, on the reverse strand, counting down.
ATCGATTTCTCTGCTGTCGTCATTGTTGATAACATTACCTCTTCGCCTCCTATTCTCAAAACATTGTTTTTGAAGTCGACTATAAATCCGTATGCGTTAATAACGTCCACACCAAGAATTGCTTCATCCACAATGTCTGCAACAAATACTTGATGATTAAACTCAAGTCGACCGAGGCGTAGGTGTATCTCCACTTTTCCATACACTTTTACAGGCCGTCCAGTAGCTGTCCGCAAGCTGCAAGAGCACCAGATTGGCTTGAGATCTTTCACCACGTCGGGGCGCACAGTAGAAACTGTTACGCTTGTGTCAACGGTAATAAAGGTTGGCCTCTCTTGAACAAATCCGGTAACTACCAAGCTCCCACTGTTTTTCTGAAGTATAGAAATTGCGTATTGTCTAGGGGCTTCATTCCTCCAGTTAGTCAGCACACGCTCCGTTGTACCGACTATTGCTCATTTCCCTGCTGCTGAATTCTAACCCGACAATCTTGTTGTAGATGTCCAGGTTTCCCATATCTATAACACTTCGGTCTTCCATCCTTTCTTATTTTATTCTGTGGCGCCAACCATCGAGTCTCTGTTCCTTGTTCTTCTTCCTGATCTTTTAGCGTGCACACTTTATGACTTGTCCAACCTGACGCTGATTTGGCGGCCTCAAATTGCAAAGCATGTACCAGGATGTCCGCACTGTTCTGGTGTCCTACCATTTGTAACACTTGCTGTAGTTCGTTATCTCAGACACCGGCAATAAATGTCTGCATCGCAAAACTCGTTCGAAAATCTTCTGGCGCTTCAGGATAGACCAGTCTAATTAGTCTGTCGATACTTGCTTCAAACTCTTGAAGGCTCTCCCCGGAATGCTGTCGCCTTGCTCTCAACTGGGTGCAGTACACATCTCGCAAATGTTTATCACCGTAGTGTAATTCTAGAGCTTTTATCAACTCGGCATAGTGGTTCTGGCTGTCAGGTGGCACTTTCTATAATAATTCTGCCGCGGGGCCTTTTAATGCAAGAACAAGTGAAACAGCCTTGTCTTTCTCTGTCCAATTATTTGCACATGCAGCAGCTTCAAATTGGCGGAGGTACGTTGCCCAGTGACTGCTTCCGTGAAAGGTTGGAGCTTTGACATGAACTGTCCCTACTGCAGGCAAAGTGACTTTCTCTATTAACTTATTTTCTGTGTCTTTTTCTGTCTTTATCACTGGTACAGTCTGTTCAGAAATTTGTTTTGGTTGAATCTTCATGCACTGTTCGACTTCACTTTTAATTTGTTCTCTTATGTTTGTAATCAAGTCTTCTATTTTTGTTGACATAGCTTTTTCCACAGTCAAGACAGATTTTTCTACTTCAGATATTTTTGTAGACATTGATTCTTCAACACTTGAGACAGATTTTTCTACTTCAACTATTTTTAATGTCATTGATGGTTGTACCTCCGATATTTTAGTAAATTGTTTATTAAGCTCACCTCGTAGGAGACCCAATTCTGCGGTACTATGTTCTTGCATCTGTTTCTGCTCCTGTATTAATGCTTTGATGCCTTCTGTTTCATGCTTCCGTTCCTCTGCCTCCTGTCGTCGTCGTTCCTCTGTCTCTAGCATTAGTGCTTCTGACGTTCCTCAGCCTCTTTTCTTTCTTGTCTTCTTTCTTTCTTTTTGTCGTCTTTCTGCTTCTTCCGCCTCCTGTCTGCGTTTCTCATCCTGTCGTTTTCTACTTCTTCCTGTGTCTGCCACAGCAGTGTTTGTAAAGCTTCCATCATCTAACTGGGATCCTATGTTTACCGATTAATTACAAATCACACTTGTCTTGTACAAAGTGTCCACTGTTTCCACTGTTAACAGTTTTATCCCACTTCTGACACCACTGTTTCGACGGTCTACTCGATCGTCGTAGGTACAGTGGAAACAAAATAAGTACAAGACACCAAGTAAGTCACAAATCACACCTTTAATTTTTACAGTTAAATAGTTCGGAATTAACAACACAGTCTCTACAACAAATCAAATGAAAATTGTTCACACGCAATAAAATGTCCACTAAAATTAAAGTTTCTTTTTTCAGGCCAAACACGGAGAAGAGTTGTATCGTAAACCTTGTTTAATCTCGTGATTTGAAAATGTCTTGTTATTTTCATAAATTATTACCATGCATGCTGTCAAAATAATTATATGTACTGCAGTAATTTAATCAGATTTGAAACTTAATTCTATTTTTTGTTTTATGAGGAAAAACTCAGACTTAAATTTTCTTTACAAATAACATATTGCGTTATGAATTTAACCTTATTTTTATTTTAGTATACTTTAGAGGTTTGATAATAAATACGTGGAAATTTGTTTTTCTCAAAAAATCTTTATTTATTCATCAATATTAATTTTGTCCCTTTCAAAGTAGTCTCCAATTAGATATAATATACTTGTGCCAGCACTTTTTCCAAACTTCAAAGCACTTCTGGAATACAATTTTCGGTATGGCGTTTAGATCCTTCAGCGATCCTTCTTTTATCTCCTCAATGTTGGCAAAATGTTGTGCTTAATGGTTTTTTTCATCTTCGGGAATAAGAAGAAGTCACAGGGGACCATGTCCGGCAAATATGGAGGCTGAGGCATCATAACGATGTTTTTTTTGTCCAAAAATTCATGAACAAGCAGTGAGTTGCAAGCAGGTGCATTATCGTGGTGCAATTGCCACGAGTTGTTTCACCACAAATCTAGGCGTTTTCTTTGTATTGCTTCATGAAAACGGCATAGAACTTCCAGGTAGTATTCTTTATTGCCTGTACGACCTGGTGGCAAGAATGCATGTTGAGCAGAACTTTTACAAACTCCTACACAAAACACAAAACAAACAACAGACAAAGACAGAAAACAACAAATACATAACACTAACATACATCAACAAACAAACAGAAAAAATTGCCCACAAATTCAAAAAAGCAGGATACAGAATCGCCTACAAAACTACTAACAAAACAGAACACACACTATCAAAACGCATGCCCAAAGCACAAAACAAATTCGATCTACCCGGTGTATATAAGCTAAATTGTTAAAAAATTGCAATAAATTCTACATAGGCCAGACAGGACGTAGCTTCAAACAGAGATACATTGAACACACAAAAGCACTCCACACCACTACAGAATCTACCTTCGCAAACCACCTCATTGAAGCAAACCACACATATAAAAACATCGACAATAACATGAACATACTACACGTACACACAAAAGGCCGAAAACTAGACACTCTAGAACAATTAGAAATATACAAACACACAAAAACAAATAAAAACGACATCCTAAACGAACAGACACAATTCAAATCGCACGCATTATTCGAACACATCTCACCACACACACACAGCTTCGATCTTTCGAAAAACTATCTCGTCACCAACAACAAGACGAACAGCGCTACTAACGACAGCCTCTGATGAAGCCTTGTATAGGTGAAAGCCGGTTTAGGCTGTAAGGTAAAACTTTACGTTTTTACTTACAAAAAACTTAGTGTTCCGAGTCGTCAATATTATAGTGATATTCTTTACATTCGATCGAACTTGACGAGCTTTTTCCAGTCTTGGGTCTTCAGGAAGCATCCATTGGGACAGTTGGGCCTTAGTTTCAACATCATATCTGTAAACCCATGTTTCATCACCAGTTATGACCCGTTTGAGCAGTTCTGTATCGTCATTGACTTCATTCAGCAACTCCTGTGCAATGTCCATAATGGCACTGCTTTTGGTCAAAGTTCAACAATTTTGGGAACATGTCTCATGCCCAAAGCATCCAAAAAAATTGCTTGGCATGAGCCAAATGATATACTAACATCATCACCAACCTCTCTGATAGTGATTCGGCGATTGACCATAATAATGTTTTTCACTTTTTCGACGTTCTCATCGATTGTTGATGTGCTGGGTCTCCAGGGCACTCATCATCTTCAACGTATTCACGGCCCTCTTAGAAACATTTGTACTACCTGTAAACACTTGTTTTATTCATAGAAGACTCACCAAAAGCAACATTCAACACTTCCAGTACAGTGCTGCACTTTATTCCATTCTTCAAGCAAAATTTAATGCAAATTCTTTGTTCCATTTTTTCCATAAGTAAAGAATTGCCAAGCATACCAAAACACGTGTAACCTTTTCGACAGCCAACAATGAACTAAGCATCCAATATGGCTATCAATGTCAAGATACACCAGAAACAAGGGTACCAACACAGCAACAACAAATTATGGCAATTGGGCTTATACAGCCCACGAAATTAAAAAATTCCACGTATTTATTGATCAAACCTCGTATATGTGAAGAGGCATATGCACTTGTAAGCAGACAATGTATTTATTTGTGTAAACCATGTAATTGAAATGTTACTTGAACTGATGTTAGAGAGACACGTATTACAAATTATGAAAAGACTAGTGATAATATAGTCTTAAGTAACATGTTGAATGCTTTAATAATGGAACCTCCTTAAGATGGTGCAAACAATTTGTTCATATCTCTTGAAATTAAGTTTCTGGAGGAGATAAAGTACACATTTTTTATTACTATTATAAAAGATAAAAGAGCAAAAATTAAAGTTTTTGTGAAATAACTATAACCCCAAAATAATTTTGTTAGTATAGCGCAATTTACGCATAATTGATGTTCTTTTCATTCTTCTAATCCAGTAAAACTCCTCAACAAAATGCTCCCACTTATTATACTATGGCATCTACATGCACTGTTTGTATCTCATATACATACCATATTGGCCTGAATATAAGACAACCCTAGATTTTTAAAAGTGATTTACAAGAAAAAAGCCTGCATAAAGACAGCTCTGAATTTTTTGAGGAGTTTGATGAGAAAGAGTGGTCAAAATACCATATCTTGAGGTAAAACTAAATATAATTAAGAAAGTTGTGTTAGTGGTTATAATCACAAACAGAATAATCACTGTTGCACACCACTATAAAAAATTATTCCGATTAGCACTTTCAAGCTTCACAGCTCATCGTCAGATTGAAAATCTACAAGGTGTGCAACTGATCTGTTTGAAACTAAATAAATATGGCTATTTTACAAGGAGGTGAAATTATATTAATAAATTGCCTTATTATTTTTAGTTGCAGTCATCATCCTTGTTTTCTTTTTCTCAAAGTTCATCTTCAGTACTCCTAGTGGCATCAGATTCGTAACTGGAGTCTTTCCACAAAATGTCATCCTCACTCCCATCCATCTTATTAGAAACACTACGTTTTTGTTAACGCCTTTACAATGGATTCACTTTTGTTTTTCCCCAGGATGATTATACACTGGGCCAGTAGCTGATGCTTGGTTTCTTCAACTGGCCTGTCAGAGTCAATGCATAGTTTCCATTGCCACCCACTGTAGTTCCTCTGTAAGCGGTTGTTAAATGGTTTATTAACAACCACATCTAGAACTTGAAGCTGAGAAGCCATTCCTCCAGGGATTGTAACAATATCAGTGTTCACTTCTGCAACCAGCTTTTTATTTTTTCAGTTGTGTGACTATGAGAAGTATCTAGAATTAACATGACTCTCTGCCATAGTAAAGTGCCTGGTCAGCGTCCCCAAACAACCTTAAGCCAATCTGTGATAAGTTCTTCAGTCATCTACCCCTTTTCCTGTGCTCTAAAAACAGTCCCAGCTGGTTACTATTACTTTGGAAGCATTTTTGTTTTCAAAATAACATGGTGGAAGTCTCTTACCATCGACAGTTACTCTTAGTATCACAGTAGTGTGTGATTTTTTATTGCATGTAGATTTAACTATAACCAATTTTGCACCCTTCTTATCCACAGTAACACTTGATGGCGTGTTGGAGATTGTACTAAGGCAACGGTACCGGTCTCATGTTCATGTGCTTCTTTAGGTTTCAGGGAATCAGATAATTGTGTGTTCTGCTGGTTGGAGAGTGTAGGGGGTATCAAACCTATAAGACAATGGTACTGGTTTTGCATTTGTATGGCGATCAGTTATTATTAAGTATGATCCAAACTTATTAAGGAAACATGCGGGGCTGTGAAATGGGGAGCTGTCATTCAGTTGGACAGAAAATCTGCCCAAATGCGGCCAAATGGTTCCTTAATTTCCCATAAGAGCTGGATTCGTCAAGCTCCCTGGTTAATTGAGCGGGGAGATGTCTTAATGTCTTCCATAACTATGAACAAATTTGGCAAAACAAATTCATTCAGCTCCCTGGTGATTAAGGCAGAGTTGCTGTAGTGTTTTGCAGACAGTCTTTCATGGAATTCAGCAAAATACCTTCAGCCGTGTCCCTTGTTGCCACGTTTTGACCTTGAACTTATTATAACTTGCGCATGTTAATTCATGCTACAGACATGGCATGCCTGTGTAGCTTACATATAAAATACAGTATACTTATGCAGGTACAAACATGAAATTTTTATGTTTGGTTGTGCATATAAGATGGTTACAGTTTCCGGAAGGGCATTTAAAGGAAAAAAGTCATCGTCTTATATTTGGCCGAATGTGGTATATGATCTACTTTTGCATCTACATGTTGTGCATGTCTCGTATATGAAACCTTTATAAAATACTCCTGTACTGCTGAAATCATGTATAATACATTTTTTTCATTAAAAGTTTTTGTTCAACTCCTTTAATATATGAAACATGTAAGACTATTATGGCAACGTTTTAATCTCACTAGGATGGTCATGTAGTCGGAAGCACTGATTTTTAACTTTTTTCCTGATTAGTCATATGTTTAAAGGAAACGTGTTGTGGCAGAAAATTAACAAGGACAGAGTAGCAGTGTTATTGCAAATTCTGATAGATCTGTAGGAAAACTGTTTTGTCATGGTGAAAAACCAGCTACACCTCGATGCTTTAAACATGTAGAAACCTGTTACCAATGATGTATGCAGGTGACTGGCATTTGCTTGTCACATGATTAAAGTGTTTGGACGATAACATCATGAAAAGCAGAAGCAAGAGTCTTTTGTGTATAGACAACTTGTTGCACTAAAGTATAATAAAAGTGCACAAGCATTTGTATCATAACAAATAAGTCTAGAAAAAAATAAGTAAATACAGATTAGTAAGTAAAGTATTGTGGCATAGAGTGGTGGAAGGAGGATGGTTAAAGAAAACAAAACAAAGAAGATTGTAAGAAATGTCTGAGATTGCATACCATTTAATAACATTAATGAATTGTAAGTCATGAGAAAGAAGCAAAGCATATTGTAATTAGAAATTTTAAAATCTCTTTAAAAGTAATACTATGGATCTACATTAATGGTATGTATAGCAAAATTGAAAGTTAAGGGCATGGAAATGCGCGAAACGCTTACGGTTGGAAGGGAAAGACGATGTGGAGGGAGTCGCTGTAAGATGTGAGAAGAGAATTGTAATTATCAGCGACGGTATTGCCAACCTATGAATATCATTTCTAACAGTAACAAAAACTTTTGACTGTTAAGGTTTGTTTGTAAATGTGTCACCATGAATCTGTATGTGTGTGTGTGTGTGTGTGTGTGTGTGTGTGCCTACAGTCACACAGCTGGCTTTAAAAAAGAATTATACGTTCATTGTTTCCGACATAAATCAAGTAATTTGTGATGCAGCGAGGCGAAGATCTGCTCTCAGCGCCAGCCGAGATGTGACACGAGAAGATGAGGCGAGTCAATCAGGGATCAGCAGCCGAGACGTGACCAAATAACGTGCTCAAGGCGAGCCAATCAGGGACCAGCGGCACTCTGATAGGTTCATGGCATACGACCTGTCAGGACATAAAAAGAGCGCCACTAGAATTTTTTGGCGCACACGACACGCAGATCGCTTCAGCTTCTCGACCAGGAAGGACCTCTCCTTTGGACTGCTCTCTCCAGCTTGGACGCTGAAGTTTTCGCTGATTCTCAACCGCTGCCGTACTGCCTTCTGCTTCGCCGTTGGACAGTCAACAACTTGGCCCTCTTGCTGCTCGTCAACAATAAGAAAGAAGACTACAACTCAGCTGGCTGGTGAACTGAGTAGCCAGCACACACAGCTGAGTTCGTCGGACCTTCTAAGGGCCACCAGCCAAGTGACCCTTTTCAGGACCACCAACTTGCCGCTGAAGAGGAAGCACTTAGCCTGCCAGAGCCTTAAGGTTGCGCAGCGCATCTTGCCCGCTGACGCTCAGGCTCTTAGGTAGCGCTGCCTAGGACGATCCTTGCGAGCCCCCACCAGTGGTAAGCGAGCTTGGATATCGCCTAGGTAAAGAGGCCGGTGGACACCTCTCTTGGTAAGGAGAGGTATCTAACGAAGCCGGTCATTAGCCCAGCTCGTAGAAAGCCTGAGCGTTCCAGTTGTCCCGCAAGCGATCCGGCTCGGGCCGGACCCTAGGTCCCTGGTTACCGCCGGAGGCAGCCTGGCTGCCTCTGGTCGGCGAACCTCCTGCTCGTTGGCGGAAATGCCCGATTCGGGCGCGTCAACGAGCACGCAGTCGCTCGCCACTGCCCCGCCCCACACGAGCGATTCGCCGTGTTCTCCGCTGATGGAAGCGGACCAAGTCGATCCCCGGTCGGTTCCGCTGCCCGGTGACGAGACCGACGCTTTCGTGGCGGTTGGGCCACGGGGGCGCCCGGTTAAGAAACCGAGGCGGAACCGGTCCTCCTCAACCTCTTCCTCGGCGTCCGCCATGAAAGTTGTCCCCGCCGATGGCGAATCCGGCCCGGGGCCGACTGTGTCCGGCGCTGCCCAAGCACCGCCGGGTTCTGGTCGCATCCCGCCCGTGTTCGTTCACGGCGTGAACAATGTCACCGGTTTTTACCGGCGACTGATAGTGGCTCCCGGACTTTCCCCGGCCAACGTTGACTTGAAGCTCCTTGGGGGCGACACTGTAAAGATCGTTGTCCGAGGAATGGACGTGTACCGCAGTGTCGTGGCGTTCGTGGAATCCTCGCAATTCCAATACCACACCTTCTCGCCCAAACACGTGAAGCCTCTGTCGTTTATCCTCAGAGGCTTGGACGTGGACTCTCCTATCGAGGAAATCCTCGATGAGCTGCGCGAGCTGGGCTATCCTGTTCGCGCGGTACATCGAGTATTTGCTCCTGCCGGACCAAGGCGTCCAATTCCTCTGGTTCGCATCATGGCGGAGAATAGCGAGGCAGGCGCAAGCCTACTCTCACTTACGCGGCTCTTTGGTTTCCGCGTAAAAGTGGAAAGAAGCCGCGCTCCCGGGGCTCTGCCTCAGTGCTACAGGTGCCAACGCTTCGGGCACCACTCAGAAACTTGCTTCAACGCTCCGGCGTGCGTGAGGTGTTCTCTCCCTCACGCCAGTAAACTTTGCGATGCACCTGCATTCAAAAGATGCATCAACTGCGGCGGGAGTCACCCCGCCAACTACCGGGCATGTCCGGTGTTTCAGCGGGAGCTCGAGCGGCGAAAGCCGAAAGGGCGCCTGCCACCACCGAGGCATCCGGTAGCTGGTTCAAGACCTGCAACCGAGCAGCCAGGCCCTTCGCCTCCTGCTACGGCTGCCGTGTCTTCCGCCACAGTTGCAAACAGGCAATAGAAAAGATCCAAAGGCCCGAAGCAAACACCTGCAGTACAGGCAACCCCTACTCAGGCTCCTTCCCAGGCCCCCGTCCCTCTGGCGAAAAAGCGCCGAAACCTCGCGTCATCTCAGAAAAGTGAGACAGACCAGCCTTTACCAGACATCTCGGTTGTGGAGCCTGAGAATACTCAACCCTCCCCAACAACGGAGAACCCTGACCCAGCTTTAGAAGCAGCCTCGCCTGACCTCCCGCCCCCGCGGTTTCCTAACGCAGGCAAAAGAAGCGGCATAGAAAGCCCCGTGGCGCTCGTTCCCGGGCTCCTGCCAACCCGGCCGCACAGTCCAGACAGCCTGCACAGCCCGTAAAGACCGACGCACTCACATCTGTCCCTCTTCCTAGCGCCTCCGCTAGAGGCGCTACACGTGGCCCTAAGAAACCCCTGGCTTCCACCAATCCCCCGATTGATAAGCCTCGGCGTTCTTATGCGCACACACTCTCCGGGCAATCTGCCTCAAAAACCGTACCTGACGACTACCAGGTCGTCCACAACTTCCTTGCTGAGTTCGATCTCAACAAAGTTGCCCAGACCTTCAGGTCCATCCGCTCCCGCTTGGAGACTGCTGATATAACCGAGAGATTCATGCTCTTGGTGGAAGCCGCCACTTGTGTAGGTCTTCTATGAGTCGGGTCCTCAAACGAGATCTCTCAATTCTTTCCTGGAACGCCAACGGGTTGTCCAACAAGATCCAGGAACTCCGAGAATTACTGGCCCGACTCAAACCCGACGTTGTCCTTCTCAATGGGACCCACTTGACCCCTGCGAGTAGGTTACGACTGGTCAACTATGTGTGCTATCGAAACGACAGACCGGGCACTGCTGGTGACGGTACTGCCGTCGCGGTGAGGCTCAATCTCGAGCATCACCGAGTCGTCTTGCCTGCAATGACTCACCTCGAAGGCACCGCTGTGGAGTTGTTAAACACTCTAGGCGGCGTACAGATGGTCGCGACGTATAAACCGCCGCAAAAAGAGCTCCTTCACCCCGATCTAGCTGTCGTGTTCGATGCACACAGGAGGGTCATCATGGCCGGCGACCTGAACTGTAAACATCGCGATTGGAACAGTCGCTTGACTGCCCCAAACGAGAAACGTTTACGCAGGTTTGCCGATTCTCGCAGGATAACAGTGATTGGGCCTACCCAACCTACGTTCTACCCCTCACAACGCCACGCGGCTCCCGATGTCTTGGACATAGCGGTGATCCAAGGAATTGACTGTCCGGTCCATGTGTCCGCGGAACGGAACTATCGTCCGATCATCTCCCCATCTTGATACACGTCGCTACCCAGCACGTCGTACGCAGAGATGTCAGGAAGGTGGTAGAATGGGACCGCTATGGCCCGGCGTTAAGTCGCCGATTGCCAGAGGCGGGACCACTCGAAACCGTCCGCCAAGTCGACGAGGCAGTTGCCGTGTTTGACGAGGCTGTCGTATCTGCGATCGACGCGTCTTCCAGCATGAAGCCTGGCGTCACGCCCCACTGGCAGCGGATCCCAGAGGAGACGAGTGCTCTCGCTTGCGAGAAAAATCGCCTCCGGAGACGCTGGCAGCGGACCCGTGATCCGGCCGACAAGGCAGCGTACAACCGGGCTACCGGCATTTTACGTCGTGAAATGCAGGCCTACCGGAGACGCTGTTGGGAACTCGCCGTGGCCCAAGCAGGGGACGGATCGGACGAAAGTAGCCCTTACCGGATACCTTCGGCGTTGGTAGGGAAGAGGCGCCGACCTCGTATCCCGGCCATTGCTGGACCCTTTGGTCAAGTCCTGGCTCGCCCGGAGGCGAAGGCCGAGTACTTGGGCGCGTGTTTCGAGCGACAGTTCGCTCCTAACCCGCCCATGGACTGGGACTTCGATGAAGAAGTCGAGAACGAAGTGGAAGACTTTCTGTCTCTTCCGATCACTGCGGAGCCCGAACCCATTACTAGGGAAGAGGTCACAGATCGGCTCGTTGAACTCGTGCCAAGAAAAGCTCCTGGCCCGGACGGCGTCTCGAACGCCGCTCTTACTCGACTCCCGGAGCAAGAGTACTTTTCTTGGTCGCGCTGTTCAACGCGTGTCTCAGACTGGCCTATTTTCCCCAGAAATGGCGTAAGGCGACGGTCATAGTGATCCCGAAGCAGGGAAAGGACGCTTACCGTCCCGGCAACCTCCGGCCCATTAGTCTACTGTCAGCCACGTCAAAGGTTCTCGAACGTCTCGTACAACGGAGAGTATTAGACCATCTAAGAAATTTCGATGTACTGGTCCACAGTTCGGCTTCCGTGTGGGGCATTCCACCACTCATCAGCTGATGAGACTGGTGGAATACATCACGGGCGCCGGCTGTCGGAAAGAGCAGACTGTCGCCTGTTTCCTAGATGTGGAAAAGGGCTTTGATAGTGTCTGGCATGACGGGCTCTTGTTCAAGCTCCGGGAAATCCAGCTCCCAGATTGCTACCTTCGCTTGATTGCTAGCTTTCTGACGGAGAGGACTTTCTGCGTGAGAATAGACGACCATGTCTCTTCCGAGAGACGCATTACAGCCGGGGTACCTCAAGGTAGCGTGCTAAGGCCGCTCCTGTTCTCCGTGTACGTCAACGACGCACCCAGAGAGCCTGGAGTCCAGATGGCCCTGTTTGCCGACGACACGGCGGTCTATACCGCCGATCGGAACGCTGACAGGGCTATCCTACGACTCCAGACGCAGCCGCCGAACATCACAGCGCGGCTCGGGCGGCGTACGCAAATGATTTAGCGTCCTCGACAAACTGTCCTTTTAAGGACCTCAAAAATGATAGTGTGTACGATTGGTGCCATTTGTCCGGTGACAAGTGGCGCCCAATGCGGGGCCCCGATCATCTTGCGGATGCAAGATCCAGCCACGCCAGTGAGCTACCAGCCGGCACACAAATCAACATGGTGCCCAACAGCTACACCCAGCGGGACACCGGGTTCGAGGTAGAGCAAGGCTTTGCACAATTCGCAGCAGCTCTGAGGTGCATGTTGCCACCGGTGATCACTGCTACATAACGTGGCCTCAAGTACGAGGATCCAGAACGATATCTTCGACAGCTAGAGTGACAGCTGCGGGACTACAGGGTCCCACCGGAACAGTGGGCGGATTACGCAGTGTGGCAGCTCCGAGGAGAAGCTGCCACGTAGGCAGAGAGATACACGGGATTGCAGATAAATTGGCCCGAGTTCTGCGACCGCTTCTGGCATCACTTCTGCGGGACGCAACGCGACGCAGAGCTGCTGGCCGAGCTGTACGGGCAAACGCATGCAGCAGGAATCGGCGGAAATCTTCATCCTGCGAAAAATCAAGCTGTTTCACCGTCTGTACCCCGGAGGTGACGAAAGGACGAGCATAGCCATGCTTACACAACAACTGCAGCCACGCCTTCGACCGACGCTATGGTTCCTGCCGCCGACAACTTTGGAAGAACTTTTACAACGGGCAGTGAGCATCGAGGCGGACTTGGATCAAGATAGCCGAGCGGGAGGTCGGGATGACTCTGCTGAAAACTCCCTGGATCGAGTAGGGGGGTCGAAGCAGTGTCGATCGGCCTCAAGCACAAAAGAGGAACAAAGAATGAACAGGCAAACGCCCAAGTGCCGCTTCTGCCCGGGAAGACACTTCCATCGGGACTGGCCTGTGAAGAGCCAGCAGGGAAACGACCAAGCGCCCCAGTAAATAGCCAACTGGGGCGCGTGAACCAAAAAGTTACGGACATACCGCAATAGAGATTGCCGACCGTAAACTGACCGCAGCCTTGGACTCCACCGCAAACTACGCCTTCGTACGAGCCGGTCTGCGGCCCGGAGGAAGGAAGACGGAGTCCCGAGATGTCCAGCTAGCGCTACACGGTGAGAAATGTCACTAAACGGCCGCCGTCGTCGCAGACATTGTAATTGGGAGTCTCGCAAACACCACCAGTCTTCTAGAAGTGCCAGGACTGCAAGAGGAAGTTTTGCTGGGCCATCACTGGCTCACGGTCAACCAAGCAGTTGTGGACTACCGACGGGGCTGCCTTCACATTGGCAGCGAGAATCGACAGACGGTCTTCTGGAATGACCGCGCGGAACCCGAAGAAGACGACATTGACGAAGCTAGCCTTTAAACGTCAGCAGGTGGCCAACACTGTAAACGGCTTCTGGAAATGTTACACCATCATCGCAGTCTGTTTTCCCGTGGCCCGCTCTGCACCACATCTGCGGCCAAGCACGAGATCCGGCTGAAGGAAGGTAGCCAACCATTCCGGCTCCCGATGTACCGGTACTCCGACGAGAAGAAACACACCATCCGAGAACAGGTAGAAGAGATGCTGAAGCAGCGGATCATTGAACTGACCACCTTGCCATACAGCTCTCCGGTGGTGATTGTGAAGAAGAAGGACAGCACACCCCGGTTCTGCGTTGATTTCCGGAGGCTGAACGATCAGTCCGAGGAAGTGGACTCACCACTGCCGCTGATATACGAAACAATCATGGATCTCAGCGGGGCCAAAGTCTTCTCGACCCTAGATCTGTAGAGCGGCTACTGGCAGATCCCGCTGGAGGAAGAAGCAAAGAATTACACAGCATTCTCGGTGCCAGACGAGGTCGCTACCAGTTCCGGGTGATGTGCTTTGGGCTGAAGAACGCGCCCAGCACGTTCCAACGTGTGATGCAGGATGTTCTCACGGGACTATTACGGGAGTGCTGCCTCGTCTATTTGGACGACATCATTGTCTACTCCCCCGACTGGGAAACGCACCTGCGCCACCTGGATCAAGTCTTGGAAAGGCTGCAGTTGCACCAGCTGACCTGCTCGCTCAACAAATGTCACTTCGGCCGGGAAGAAGTCGCCTTTCTGGGCCACGAGATTACTCCGGACGGCAACCTCCTGCAGCAGCAACATCTCAGAGCGATCGAAGACCAGCCGGTCCCCAGCAACAAGAAAGAGCTACAATGCTTCCTGGGAACCTGCAACTGGCTGCGAGAGTACATCCCCTGCATCGCCATGATTTCAGAATTGTAACGGACCTGCTGCGAATAAGAAAGTGGCATTGGGACGAGACAACGCAGCGAGCCTTCGAAGAGGTTAAGGCCGCTTTCCGGCAGCCGTTAAAACTCTCACGACTGGATCGGGACTTGCCGATGTTTCTGCAGACCGACGCCAGCCAAAAGAGAATTGGAGCGGTGCTTTATCAATGCACCGAAGCCGCAGAGAGGCGTATCATCTCGTACGCCAGTGCCAAGCTCCAAGAGGTGGAGAAGAACTACCACTCCAATGAACTGGAGTGCTTGGCAGTCGTCTGGGTCATCAAGAAATACCGACCATACTTGGAGGATCGCCATTTCACCCTGAGGACCGACAACAAGGCGCTAACCTGGCTGAAGCAGGCGACGGGGCAGAAGACGAAGTACGCTCGCTGGGCTCTACTGATACAGAGCTTTAAATTCACCGTCGTCCACTACCCGGGCAAGGAGAACGAGTTGCCGGATTTCCTGTCGAGATAACCGGGGCTTGAAGATACCGCCGGCATCCAAGAAGAACCACGGATGTAGCCAGAAGATAGGCCACTTCGCAGTGTTGCGGCAGCTGCACCGCGACTACAAGAAATCACGGCTGTCGGGATCCATCAGGCAGTGCAGGAGGCGCAAGAAGGCGACCAGGAGTGCCAAACGTGGAGAAACGACCCTGCGGTGGCTATAGCGAGAGGATACCGGGTGGACAACGGCCTGGTTTGGAAGGAACCTGCTCGGCAGAGACCTACGCCGACCCGGCGACTGGAGTCGGCCACACGCGGAACAGGACGTCCGGCCAATTGAGGAATGAGAAGATGCGGCCAGATCACAGCAGACCGAGTATCAGCAGCGGCGGTATCCGGAACAGAGGACACAGGACCCTACACTGGCCGTAGGGCAGCTGGTATACATCAAGAGCCACGCCGGGCCAGCGAAAGGACGGAGGTACCCTGGATGGGAGCCAGCCTGGGAAGGTCCCTGTAGCATTGCTGCAACCTTCGGCGGGCAGATTTACACAGTGGAGAAGGACGGATGCCCATACAAGGTTCACTGCCAACGGCTCAAACCCGCCGGAGAAGAACAGTGGGGTGGCCACCAGAGAGCATTCAAGACCCGGGGGAGTTGTGACGCAGCGAGGCGAAGATCTGCTCTCGGCGCCAGCCGAGACGTGACACGAGAAGACGAGGCGAGCCAATCAGGGATCAGCAGCTGAGACGTGACCAAATAACGTGCTCGAGGCGAGCCAATCAGGGACCAGCGGCACTCTGATAGGTTCATGGCACACGACCTGTCAGGGCATGAAAAGTGCGCCGCTCCATTTGACGTCGTGAAGTCGTCGTCTACCCTGAGCTGTTGCCAAGGTAGGCTGCGTTCGTTTTTTGCTCTTGTGTGTGGAATTTTTCATTGCACAACACTGGCTCCAGCTTGTTTGGAGTGCAATAACTCATTAATTACTTCTTTAATCAAGCTTAAACTTTCACAAAGTGTTTTATATAATTAGTGCTCTGTGTTACAATTGTGCGGGCAGTGGTGAACTCGTGTTTTTGGTGTTAGTGGTGTTTTGGTGTTTTCCGCTGCTGACTGTTGCCTGGTAAGTGTTGTAGCTTGTTAAGTAGCATACCACACTACCCAGCTAGCGATCCCTAAAATCTCACCAGCCTAGGCGTAGGTTAACCTCGCCGATGGCCGCACCCAACATTCCCGTCGGTCCTTCTCAGGGCCACGAAATCCCTCCTGGCGCTTTAGCGCAACCTTTGCCGTCCGAACCCGAGACAATGTCGGCTGGGACGAGTGCCATGGACACCGAGGAGTGGCAGATTGTGAGTAGCCGGAAACGGTGAAACAGTGGCGACTCTGCGGGGTCCGGGCGGTCTTCCCAGCTGGGTCCTGCCACGGACAGACCCGCTACGGCCACCTCAACACCTACTCCGCCCCGGCGGTTGCCGCCTCTGATCTTTGACCGGCCTGTTGACTGGGATAAGGTCATGCGGCGACTTCACCGGACCGCTCCTGCGAATACCCTGATTTCAGTTTGTCAGGGTGGCCGCTCCGTTCGAATCGAGACCACGACCATCGACAGTTTCCGGCTCGCCCAGAAACTGGTGACTGATCGTGGTATCCCTTACTACACCTACGCCCTGCCGGAGGAGAGGGAACTCAAGGTCGAGATCATCGGCATCCCCGCCGATGTTCCCGTGCCTACAATTTCTCACGCCCTTGAACTTTTGGGCTACACCGTCAGCTCTGTGACTCCTCTCTTCTCCCCCGGCAGACGCATTCCCAGAAATGCCTTCCTTGTGAAAATCCTCAAGGTAGGGAATTTCCAAGCCATTTACCAGGTAGACTCTCTCTTTTACCTCCGGGTAAAAGTCTCAGCTTTCGAGTCCGGGGCCGGACCCAAGCAGTGCTACAACTGCCAGCGGTACGGGCTCAGCAGTGTCTATTGCCACTACCCGACACGCTGCGTTCGTTGGGGTGAATGTCATCACAACGGCGATTGTCCTCGTGAACGCACCGCCACTGCCACGTGCGCAAACTGTCGTGAACCACACCCGGCAAGCTCTCGCCAGTGTAAACACTATCAAGACGCCCTAAAGCGCATCATCAAGGCCCAAAAGCCTATCCCACCTGCCCCCAAGAAACCCTCAGCCCCTGCATCTGCCGCCCCGGCGGCCCCAGTTCCGGCTACCTCGTCTGCGCCTGCAGCCGCTGTAGTCCCCCCGACCTGCCCAGCGCCTGCCGGAGCGCTCAGTTACGCGGCAGCCGCCGCCTCCGATGCATCTTTCCCTCCTTTGGCCTCGTCGCGAAAGCAACCCGCGCCAAAGAAGTAAAAGTCATCGACCACCATCCTCACGCAGCACAAGCCCGCTGCAACTAGGTCAGCATCTGCTCCAGCTCCTAAAGAGCCTCGGCAGCCTACAACTACACCTCGGCCCGATAATGGCATCATGTATCGAGTGCCCCCGCCCACGCCGCAGGCGCCATCGACGGAGGAAGGGTCCTCGGACCCGACCTTTGCCGATCGTTTGCGTGTCTGGGTTGAGACCCTCATCCCTCAAATCTTGGCTGCCAAGGACGTCCAGTCTCTGCTAGTCACCATTCTTACCTCACTCATGACTCTCCTGCCTCCCAATGTCTAGGCCTCTTCGGCTGGTGGCATGGAACGCACATGGCGTTCCGTCTCGCCGAGCCGAATTGGCTAACTTTGCCACTGAGTATAACTTAGATGTCATCCTACTCTCCGAAACTTTCCTTACCCCTGCTGCTTCCTTTCAGCTTCCGGCGTACACTACATATCGCACGGATAGGCCGCGGCTACCACCCCCCGCTCTTCCCAGCGAGGGTACTGCCATTCTCGTCCACAGGCGCATTGCCCATCGTCTCTTACCCCCTCCAGATACTAGGTATTTGGAGACGACGGCGGTGGCACTCTGGATCGGGGATCGAGAGGTTCGCCTAATTTCGGCGTACCTCCCTCCCGGGCCCGGAGGGCCTCCACCGCCTGAGGAGTGGGACGCCCTCCTCGATCACGAACTACCTACTATAGCTGCCGGAGACTTCAACTCCAAGCATCCCTCTTGGAACAGCCGTGTCACGAACCCGCGTGGCCGCTCGCTCTACAGCTACGTTCAGCGTCATCTGCAGGTCTCAGTTATTGGTCCTGACTCACCGACCCACGTGCCCACTAGGGGCCTTCCGGATGTCCTTGACATTGTCATTGTCAAGGACCTGGCCACTCCTATCACTGTAAGTGCAGTGTCGGACCTCTCGTCCGACCATGACCCGTTACTTATCACTGTTCGTCCCCCGTTGGACAAACCTCTCCAACCCCCCTCTCGTCCACGGAGAGTCAACTGGCGCTCCTATCATGACGAACTCCAACGAACAGTGCTATCTGACCCCCCGGCCCCCATCGCCTCTACGGCTGATGCGGACCGTATGGCCGCCTATCTTCAAGAAGTCGTTACGTCCGCTATGGACACACACACCTATCTTGTCCCAGAGACAAATCGCAGGTCTCAACTACCTGAAGAGGTGCTCCTCGCCATGCAAACTCGGCGCCAACTCCGCCGGAGATGGCAACAAACCCGGGATCCTGCTATCAAACTCAGGTTAAACGCCCAATCAGACCTTGTCAAGCAGCTTCTGCTTGATGCCACTGCACATCGTTGGGACTCGTAGCTCGAGTCTCTTGAAGTCCGGCCCGAGTCTGTCTGGCAGGCTGCGAGTCGACTTAATGGCGACAAAAGGACCCGCCATCCCCTCAGATCACCGGGCGGCATTGTGTAGTCTGCGGCCGGCAAAGCAGAAGTCTTTGCCGCAACCATGGAGGAGCAATTCACCGTCCACGGAGGCGTCTGCGACCCCGTCCACTCGGCCGAGGTCGCAGACTTCCTATCTGGATATTTTTCTCGCCCTCCAGCTGACATCCCTGACCCGTTCGACCGAGCCGATGTTGTCTCGGCTATTGGTCGACTTCGCCCTAAGCGGGCGCCCGGCGATGATCGTATCGGAGCGGCGGCGCTACAACACGCTCCCCCTAGCCTCATCAACTTGGTCCAGGAGCTGTTCAATGGATGTCTCCGGCTCCATTACTTCCCCAGCCTGTGGAAGCGTACGAAAATCATTATGATTCCCAAGCCTCGCAAGCTGCGTATTGACTCCTCAAACCATCGACCCATCTCACTATTTCCAGTCATATCGAAGGTACTCGAGCGACTCCTGCACGGTCGTTACGCGCCTCTGCTGGATGGTTTCATTCGGCAGGAGCAGTTCGGCTTCCGCAGAGAGCACTCGACGACCCTTCAACTCGTCCAGGTAGTTACCCATTTGACGGACGCCTACAACAAGCATCTGTCATCCGTCGCTGTATTGCTCGACGTGAGTAAGGCCTTCGATCGAGTCTGGCACGAAGGCCTTCTCTACAAACTGGCCCACTCCCCCTCCCTGCCTCATCCGTTCATTTTCTCCGATCGTACTTGTGCGATCGCATCTTTAGGGTATGCGTCGATGGGTCGTACTCATTCGTCCAACCAGTCGCCGCAGGCGTACCTCAAGGATCTGTCCTTGGCCCCGTTCTCTACCTCGTGTACACGAACGATCTGCCTGTTCAGGCTGGAGTCACTCTCTCACTTTATGCGGATGACTCTATATACCACGCCAGCTCAGCGAGTCTTGATTTCGCAGCTGGCCTGGTGCAGCGTCAGCTCGCCGTACTTCCGGACTGGCTAAGGAAGTGGAGGATGGCGGTCAATGCGGAGAAATCAGAGGCGATCGCCTTTTCTCATAAATTAACTTCCCGCTGCCAGTCCCTCTCCCTTGAAATCGAGTGGAAACGGACTGTAAAGTACTTGGGCGTCACTCTTGACCGACGCCTAAGCTTTGCACCTCATGTCTCTCTGAGTCTCCAGCGCGCCAGAGGCGTCAGAGCCAAACTATTTCCCTTTCTCTCTCATCGAGGTTCAGTGCCTGTGCGCACTAAACTCACCATCTACTTGCTCTTTCTTAGGGCAATCCTGACTTACGCAGCCCCCGCCTTTTGGGTACTACTCAGCCCATCCGTCGTCGCCCGTTTGGAAGCTTTCCAATCCCGAACCCTCCGCTACATCTCCAACTCTCCCTGGTTTGTCAGAAATGATGCCATCAGGCGAGGGTTGAAGGTTCCTTCACTCACCGAATTCGTTCGGTCCCTAGCCCTCAAACTATTCTCCCTAGCCTATGTCTCGACCCATCCCCACATCCGTCGACTAAGCACAGATGTCGGCCCACCACCTAGACGACACAAACGCCCCCGAGCATTGCTCGACGACCCCCCATAAGAAGTTACAGAACATCTGCCCAGTCCCCCCGACCTTGAGTATTTTCACGCTCCTACACGCTCCTACTCCTTCCTTCTTTCTCTTGTCCGTGCTGGTGCTCGGCGACAGACTAGAGGGGGGTCTGCGCTCACCCTAGGTGTGCTTAGTGCCACCTCTGGTGGACGCTGCCTCCTCCTACGCTCTCTCCCGTGCGCCGACATTGCCGCTTGGCAGCCCTCGGCGACTTTTCCTGAGTGGCTAGGGGCGCCCTACCCGTTGTGGGAGGGTAATACCTGCTTCTCAAGCGAAAAGTCTTCGAGGTCTCCCCCATTCTGCCGTCACGGGTCTCTTCGAGGTCCCAGGGTCCAAGAAAATCATAACATCCTGTCCCTCCAAAATAAAATTGATGGAGGATCCATTCCTTTGAAAGCGCGAGATCGCTAGCCAAGGTAACAAGCAGGCAACATGCAGTCATCGGGAATCACCCGGACACTGCGACCACCGGAGCACGACTAGCTACTGCTCCGTACAACTCTGGACTCTGGACGTCGTGAAGCCAGCCGGAAGAGAAGGAAGACTGGAGAGCACAGGAGAACCAGTGATGGAAATCGACTGGGACAGCAGCGGGCTCTACATACCGCTGCCGAAAGAAGAGGACCGCAGTATGCCCGGAACAGCAGCCGCAACCGCCGAACATCACAGCGCGGCTCGGGCGGCGTACGCAAATGATTTAGCGTCCTCAACAAACGGTCAAAAACGATAGTGTGTACAATTGGCGCCATTTGTCCAGTGACAAATTATAAGAATAATAATATTGTAATTGTATTACTGTACAAATCAAGCAAATGATATGTACCATTCACACGTATCGGAATTTGTTGCTGTTACTTATCAGAATGTTTTATAAACATATCTGAGTGTTGTTTGGTTCTGTCATTGTGTACTGCTGAGACATAAATACTACAGCCTTTCAGACCGTCCTTATCGCAATGGAATTTGCAGACTGTACACTTCCCCTCCTTATTACACTCGACTATCTCTACATTTTATCATTGCATAAAGGAATGCGTTCTTCGTATTAATTTAATTGCAAGAATCTTTTTAATCCTGGACAACAAAATACTGTTTATTATTACTTCCTGTGCTTGACTACGAATAACTTTCCTGTCTTTGCTAGTTGGAGGAGAAGAATCCATTTTAATAAATCACACTACTGGATGATAACACAAATAATTACGATGATATGTAATTACAGAATAAAAACTACCAATAGAAATTAACTAAAAGATTAAATAACTAATAAAAATGAGTGACTGTAAAACCACGATACAATTAATAACAAATTGAGATAATAATAACAAATGCAAGACTGAGATAGTACATCACAGACTAACTAAGAATGTACGGGTAACTAAAACATCACACGCAAGTTGGCACACCTTCACTTGCATTGCAGCTGATTCTCCTTTACCCTCCCGCCATTCACAATTTCAAAGTGGACTCGTCCATCCATGAATTGGTTTATGCGCATATGCCCTTAACTTTCAATTTTACTGTACATACTATGCTACTTGGCCATCTCACATCTGTGTCCCACTTAACACATGGTTTTCATACAGATCCTTGAAGAGCATTTTAACAAGGTTTTACGGTATTTAACATTTTCATGTAAAGTTCTATATACGTTATCCACATTTCACTAATACCTTTCATGACGTTGCAGAATGTAATGAAATTTGCTGAAATGAGTCAAGAAGTCCAAGTGGCAATACCAACACCTTACAAAAAATTAGACTTAGGACTGACACCAGGCAGACGAAGAGCCCATCAGGTGAGTTAATTTATAAATAATATTTATATGTTTTCAGTAGATAGAAATACATGTATGTCTGTGAATGATTATATTGTTGCACACCACTACAGAAAAATTATTCCGATTTGCGCTTTCAAGCTTCTCAGCTCATCGTCAGATCAGAAATAACAACAACAGAATAAAATAAACTCTTCACACCCCCACCCGCCCCACTGTCCACACACCCCCCGCAAACAAGCTATAAGTCAAATGTCCCTTCCCAACCTCCCAAGCCATGTCATCCCCGTCTTTACAGTTACATATTTTTCTAGCACATTCTGTGTGTGTGCACGCGTGCATTCTTTTCAAAACCTAACGTTGTAAATCCTTTCTCATTCACACTTTTGGGCGCGGTCACTCACCCTTATTTCAAAAACATCCATATATGCAATTTAATTCTTAATGTTATCTAAAGGCGGGTGGGGGTGTGAAGAGTTTATTTTATTCTGTTGTTGTTGTTGTCGTTATTTCCGTTCTCACGATGAGCTGAGAAGCTTGAAAGCGCTAATCGGAATAATTTTTCTACAGTGGTGTCTAACATTGATAATTCTGTTTGTGATTACAACCACTAACACAACTTTCTTAATTAAGATTATATTGTAGTTAGCAAACCAACAGTATCTATTTTTAATTAATTAGCTGTCAGACCAAGGAAAAATGTGGCCTGTTAGATTTTTATAGTAATAGTTCGCATTTTATAAAATTTCAAAATTCAATAAGAAGTATTGTGTTTTTTATGTGTTTTGAAACACAGTACACACGTGGAACAAGACATTTTAAAGATTTCAAACAATGTTCTTTATACAATTCTTAAATTCCTGCATGTATTGTTTTAGACAATAAACATTTGAAGTTTTAACATAATATAATCCTCTAAATGACAACTATAATTTTGTAGCGGCAAGAGACATTTCATTTATCATGCATGATTAAAGCAAAAAGTTCCAGAAATTTTTATTTATAAGTGAAATATATAACATTCTACATTATATAATATTGAAGATAACATTCAGGGAAATACATTAAAGGACATAAATATGCTGAAATGTTGTGAAATTGTATGACTTAATAAATAAACTGATTTGTGGAAAAATATTATGACATCAACACAATGACATTTATCCCTCTTGTATATTGTATCTTTTTTTATAAATTGGTCCAATATATGCTTCCAATATGGTCCAATATTGTTTTGGCAACTTTTTTAAAGTTTTTACTAACGGCTCAAATAATTTAATAAAAAAAACTTCAGATTTGTGCTTCTCTGATCCAGGATAAATACCTTTTATTCTTGGAGTATTTATATATGTTTAAAGGCTAAATATTGTATTAAGTTTCTTCTTGCAACTTTACGTTAAGTTTCATCACTTATTACTTCTTTTGTACGTGGTCTGCATAATGTAACTTCTGAACCAATAATAAGTAAGAATAAGTAAAATATTGAAATTGGACTTTCAAGAAATCGTCAGCATATTATGGTAAACATTATACAACTTCCAGCCAATAATCAGTAAATTATAGGCCTCCATACTTAAATTTGTAATTTCTGTTATACTGTTTATTACATGTTGTTTTTCACATATTTATAATATGTGTAGAAGACATGAAAGGTAGAGGTAACCTACTGTACAAGTCTGAAAGTGCTAAAGACAATCTACAATTGAATTTTGCATAAAGAAACAGAAGTATTGAAATATACCTTTTCAAATACTATCCTTTTATCTATTAGTTTATCTTGTTTTGAGTGTTGAAATATTTATAAAAAAAAATATAAAAAAAATAAAAAAAAATTTTTCTATTATCTGGATTTACTTTAATTTAATTTAAATTAATTTATTTTATTTTTGTTCGTTTATATGTTTATTTTGAAATTTATTCGTTGAGAATTATTAATTAATCCTTGTTTGACTTTCACCGGTTTGGTAAAAAAAAATTGTTAAAAGAATGTTTTAAGTATGTTCAGTTCGATTATGATATCGACTTGGCTATTGTAGGTTATCTGTTTCTTCCTTGTTCGTTTTGAAGTTCAACTTGCCAATTGTGTGCTCACTCTTCTTTATTACCTAAAAAAATCCCTTAACCTTAACTTACTTTAAAAATAAAAGCTCCTTTAATACCAATTAATTAGTTTTATTAACATTTATTTTATTTTGCATTTGTTTACCGACTCGTAGGTCGAACTATATGATGGCCGTGTCGACTCTTACTGAAATCGATTCCTAAAATTTTTTAAATTTTTTTATAATATTATTTTTCATCAGTTCATGGGTTCTTTTAAGCTGCTAGGTAGGATCAAAAATGCATACTGAATGTGCAATACATTACAAATATTCAAAAATCTTAATTACTAATACAAGGGAGAATTAATTTTATTTAAGTGTAACAAAAATAATTTGCTTCAAATTTCCACAAGTCATGTAATGGCGTCTGTATAAAATACAAAATGGCCGCTTGTTGTTCAGCTGACTCGATGTGAAAATTTTTTCCAACAGTTTCTTTTAAATAAAATGATTTATATTAAATGTCCACAGTGTTTATACTTAATGTTCCTTCTAGTTTTCACTGGTGTCTGGTTGTAACATGCCGATTTTGAGGGATATTTTATTTATTAAAATCTTTGGGGTTTGTTAAAATTATTCATAAACTTAATTTCCATTTGTGACCAGACCACGTGTTGTATTGAAACAGTGTTCTAACAAAGGAACGATACGTCTCAACAATTGTGCAATCTGTATGGAGGAATGTACAAAGCGTCATTTCTAAGAACTTTGCGAGTGTGTGGCAGTGCGCCCGACCGCACCCGACAAGCAGGTGCGCGGACCGACGCCGGTTTTGTGAAACTCAAAGATGGCTAAAGAAAGAAATTGTACGAGCACAGGTTCCAGGTTGACGGATGTGAGTCCTAAGTCCAACCCTTTTTGTGCCGTCAGCCAGTGCGGAACAAATATCATCTACCACCAACACACAATCAACTGCATGGGTTAAATGGAACACAACAAGCGACGAAGAACTACAAGGCATTGTTTTCCACCTAAAAAGACATAATCTAGTTGGCGGTGAATGTAGAGCCATTCCTTCCCAGTTCGCTTACAGACGCAGATAGTGTTGTGTGGGCCCGGTCGGCCGAACTTTATAAAATGTGAACAATTAAATATAATACCGATTTCACACCGACCGGGACCCAAGGAATTAATGGACATTCCGCATTTTATAACTGGTGACGTGGAGTTGACAAGTGAATTAACGGGAATCGAGTCGGGGGACAAAAACACGTGTCCGGCCGGAATCGCGATTGTGAACAGTTTAAAACAATAAAGGAATTTGTAAAGTATAATAAACAAGGGGTAAAGTATTAAATTGTGTGAGTGGGTGTGTGAGCAGAATGGGCTGTCTTGGATAATATTTAAATATGATACATAAATGTATATTTCAAAATTTGTTTTTTGTGTTCTTGTTCTAATAATATAAAACGGTCTTATATTAATTAAAATTATTTAAGTTACTGTAAAAATGTGTTAGTCTAAGTTATTTCGTCATTACCATTTTCTCATTTCTGTGCTGCAAGATTCGTCTAAACGTTCCCGGATTTCTTCTGAATTATTAGTGGGGGGTAGTCAGATTGCGAAATTGTCCCATATTTAATTAAGGTAGAGTGTAAAGGTTTCCATATCTGTCCTTCAAAGATATCGGTGGCGACTCTGGGCTTCTGATCAAAATTTTAAACAAGCTGGTAAGTTAGAAAGACCGCAGGTAAGTTCCTGGCAGTATTTTATTATTTATTTATTTCGATTTACTTTGTTTAGTTACATTTGGCGACGTGCTGTCAGGATCCTGATATAATTTTATTTATATGAGGTAGACCTATTTTAAAGCACAGAAAATAGGATGTGGTAATGACGTATTCAGGTAAAATTTATCGTATATAATTACGTATGTGTGAATAGGTTATGTTTAGGTTATTATGGTTTACAAGTGTGTTAGGTGTTTTGGTTTTATAATAATAGTGGTTTTTTTATACGTAAAAGTGTTATATAAATAAATTTTGAATATGGGTGAAGTACAAGGTAATGATATTGGTTTCGCGTGGGATGAGTGGGAGAGTGAATTTCGAGGGGTTGTAGGCAAAATGACAGACGAGGAGTGGGGTAATTTAGATAACAATTTAACGCGGATGGAAGAACAAGAAGAGGGAATATTTGCCGAAATTAAAAAGCATAGTGATGATATTAGTATTGGTAGTAAGATGACGAACGATAAAGGTAAGATAGTTGAAGTAACAGTGGTAGAAAATAAGGCAATAAATAGGCCTAGTGATAATGATGAGAGTGTGGTGGTTGTGGTGGTGGTAAATAAAGGTAGAGAGACAAATCAATTTAACGAGAAGAAAGTCGATCAGGTGACAGATAATGAGGTAAGTAATGAGAGGAGTGAATCTGATTATAAGATGAAGATGTTGCAAATGATTATGGAAACAATGAACAAGGGTTTTGATGAACTAAATGATCTTATCAATAAACGGTTTGACGAAAGGGACAAAAAGTGGGATGAACTTTTTGAAAAGTTGGACAAACGAGAGGCAGAGAAATTAAAGGAGAACTCAGAAGTTGAATCAAAACAGGTAAGTGATAGTAATGTTGTTAATGATAGTGAGGGAATAATTAACCAGGTGAGTGCTAATGATAATTCTAATAATGAATTCATAAATAACAGTGACAAAATAGTGGGAGAGGTAGTGTTGACTAGTGAAGATAATGATGGTGATTACAATTCTGAGGTAAGTGGTGATGTTAATATAATTAATTCTAATGATGAAATAATGGTAAAGAATAATAATGATATAGTTGAGAATAAAGTATTGGATAGTGATGAGATAGAGATAGTGAGTGAGAGAGAGAAAGTCATAGATTGTAAAGGCATAGTAATTAGTGTTGAGGAATTAGATAATGAGTGGAAAGAGAGTTATATTGTGGGTATGAAACAGAGGGTAAATTTTTTCCGAGGTGTTAAGGGGGGTGAAGAAAGGTCTTCACGAGAATATTGGGTAGACAAGTGTTCTACAAATAATTGTTTTTTGTTGTTCCTGGAGAAGTCAGGAAATGTTTAATTGAGTTAGTACCCTCTGCATGGAATGAGAGAGAAAGTGTGATATGGCATTATGATGAGGGAGGTTTAGATAGAGAATGGTGTATTGAAAGAGAGACAGAATTGTATAAATTAAAGAGAGACTATAATGAGCTGAAAGAGATGTTAAATGATACGAAATACTTACCGGTTAAAATAGAGAGTGAAGATTGTTGTGATGATACATGCTTAAATAATAATAATGTAATTTATGATGATAAAATAATTGACTTGGTGTTGAGAAAAATTACTTACGGAGACTGGACAAAATTAATTGATAGTGACAAGTTTTATGACATAATAAAAGGGATAACGAAGGATATAGAGTTCATGGTTTATTATAATAATAATAATAAATTTGAGATAAATAAAAATGATTTATGCTACAAATATATTAGATATCTATACGACGATGGAGGTTAGATTAAGAAATCGGGGAAGGAACCGTTAAATATGTTAATATATGGTAAGAACCTAGCTGATTTTGACATTGAAGTGTGATCTAACTGAATAATTAATGATGAGGATTTGTAAATAAATGTTTAGTAAATTTAATTGTATGTATTGTAAAATGTTAAGTAAACAATGTATGTATGTAGGTAATTGTTGTAATATATTAATATTTTGCAATTTAAATAAATAACAAAATTAATTTTGGAGACAGTAATTAGCGAATTGTAATTGTTTTGATAGCAATGGAATTTGTATTTTCAATAATTAATTTAATTAAAATGATTTGATATGTTTTAAATATTTTGATTGATTCAAAGGTTATATAATTGAATTTCCTAATGAATTTAAATTATTTTACGAGATGTGAATTTGGTAATTAATTGTTAAATTGTTTGATTTGAAATAACCTTTTGTTAAATGTTTCAGAGGTTACTTGGAGATATTGGTGTGTATGGTGTATATATTTTGTGTATGTCAGTATGTGAATTATGTACTGTAAGTATAAAATTTATCATAATGAGAATAATTTGAGATAATTGTTTTAAACATAAAATACAATAGTGTGTGTGGATTGGGGGGTTGCTCAGGTGAGCAACGAATTTAAATTTCATAAATTAAAAATGATAAATCAATTTTGCTCTAATGAAATGCTTGTATTATGCTTTGATAAATAGGTGTTCATACGTTCAGTATACTGTGTTTATTCTGTTGTATAAATGTATTAGTTTATTGTGTTAGAGGTAAGAATTGATAAAAAATATGTGTTTTATATAATGTGTAAAATTTTGAAATGAGTTTGCAGTGAGGTTATTCACCTTGCTAGAAATGTCAGCTGATCAGTAGTAAAATGTCACTGTTAAATTGTTTATTAATGTTCAAGGTAATTAATGTTAAAGATAATGTTTTAATGTGTTAAAGACACTATTTCAAATAATGAGGAAAGTAATTTGATAAAGTTAAGATTTTAAATAATTTGTGAAAGATTGTAGAAGATAGATGTTGGGTGATTAATATTTTGTGGGACATATAGATCAGTCCAAGTTAAAGTTAAAGTGGTACTAGAGATGAAAATATTGTTTTGAATTAATGTAATGTTGTTGTGAGTTAATGTAATAGAATTTGAGAAGTATTGATGTTGACACAGTAGATATGGGGAATATCTGTAGAGTATTGAGTGATATATTGATATTTATAAATGATGATGTTATTTTGTTGTAGTTGAAGTGAGGTAAAAAGAATGAGATTTGGGGATGGTAATTTTGTAAGAGGGGATAGTGTAATGTAGGAGTCCGCAACAAAAGGGTTGGGACGGGAAGGGACCGATTTGGCGGGAAGGGGTTACCTTAGGTAGAATCCAGGAACCAGATTAAGGAAATGAGCTTTTTTGGGGGGGGGAACACTTATCCTAAGTACAAAGGGTTAGAGAATTTTTTTTTTATATATCGAGAGAATGATGTGGATTGAGTTTAGTAGTAAGTTGGGTTTAGAGATTGTTTGATAGATATTTCGATAGAGATGGGTGTCCTGATAGTGAAAGCTGTTGATGAGTATTAGAGTCAGAGAGTTAAAGATTATATATGTATAAATGCCAAGGGGCAGATCAATCTAGTATAAATAATTAGATCACCCAAAGTAAAGGAAATTGAGAATAGTAAAGAAAAGAGATTTATAGTAAGAATATAAAATTTTGATTGAAACCAGTGACAATTTTTGATAGAGTTTGAAAATAATGTAAAGTGTTTATTCTGAGTAATTTAAATATCAATTTGATTGTTAATTATAATAATATTTTGTTCTTTTAAATGTTTTATTTTATTTTGTTTTGTGTTTAAAGATAGACTTTTACAGATGTTCAAGGTATTTTCAGATGTAACTTGTGTATAATTTATGTAGGTCAAGGTTCTTGACTTGACCCAGTTTTGATCAGCTGATAGGTGATGTCCTATACTAGACACGTTTAGCAAGGAAGTAAAGCCAATTTTGCTTTTAATTAATTTGAATAATTTTAAATAATTTCAATATGAAAAAAAAATAATGAAGAGAATTATTCAATTTAGACAAAAGATTTGTATTTTGATTTAAAGAAAATAGCTGTTGATTTTTAACTTAAATTAATTTTTGAAGAATGTTTCAATTTTGATAGGATGTAGAAATAAGTGTGTGTGTGAGCCCAGTAACTGCTAAAGGCAGCCCAGTGTGCATGTAAGGGGGAACATATCGGTTGAGGATCTGGCATGATATAAGCCAGGGATTTGGATTTTTTGGGGAAACATGTTAGAAGGTGAGGTGCGCTGTGGTGCATATCTGTTCGAGTTTTCGGTGTTGGGATCTCATACAGAGAAGTCCAGTGATCTCCTTCAGGTGCGTCCATAGTCGCCGAGCCAGGGGGGTCGTTTACCCATGAGGTATAAGAGTAAAAGGGGGTTGTTGGCACCATGGAACTCCTCACCGGTCCTCTTAGGGGGTTTTAGCAATGAGATTTCTTCTGTTTCGGCAGAAGATCTCTCATTGGGGGGGGTATTGTAACGTGCCGATTTTGAGGGATATTTTATTTATTAAAATCTTTGGGGTTTGTTAAAATTATTCATAAACTTAATTTCCATTTGTGACCAGACCACGTGTTGTATTGAAACAGTGTTCTAACAAAGGAACGATACGTCTCAACAATTGTGCAATCTGTATGGAGGAATGTACAAAGCGTCATTTCTAAGAACTTTGCGAGTGTGTGGCAGTGCGCCCGACCGCACCCGACAAGCAGGTGCGCGGACCGACGCCGGTTTTGTGAAACTCAAAGATGGCTAAAGAAAGAAATTGTATGAGCACAGGTTCCAGGTTGACGGATGTGAGTCCTAAGTCCAACCCTTTTTGTGCCGTCAGCCAGTGCGGAACAAATATCATCTACCACCAACACACAATCAACTGCATGGGTTAAATGGAACACAACAAGCGACGAAGAACTACAAGGCATTGTTTTCCACCTAAAAAGACATAATCTAGTTGGCGGTGAATGTAGAGCCATTCCTTCCCAGTTCGCTTACAGACGCAGATAGTGTTGTGTGGGCCCGGTCGGCCGAACTTTATAAAATGTGAACAATTAAATATAATACCGATTTCACACCGACCGGGACCCAAGGAATTAATGGACATTCCGCATTTTATAACTGGTGACGTGGAGTTGACAAGTGAATTAACGGGAATCGAATCGGGGGACAAAAACATGTGTCCGGCCGGAATCGCGATTGTGAACAGTTTAAAACAATAAAGGAATTTGTAAAGTATAATAAACAAGGGGTAAAGTATTAAATTGTGTGAGTGGGTGTGTGAGCAGAATGGGCTGTCTTGGATAATATTTAAGTATGATACATAAATGTATATTTCAAAATTTGTTTTTTGTGTTCTTGTTCTAATAATATAAAACGGTCTTATATTAATTAAAATTATTTAAGTTACTGTAAAAATGTGTTAGTCTAAGTTATTTCGTCATTACTATTTTCTCATTTCTGTGCTGCAAGATTCGTCTAAACGTTCCCGGATTTCTTCTGAATTATTAGTGGGGGGTAGTCAGATTGCAAAATTGTCCCATATTTAATTAAGGTAGAGTGTAAAGGTTTCCATATCTGTCCTTCAAAGATATCGGTGGCGACTCTGGGCTTCTGATCAAAATTTTAAACAAGCAGGTAAGTTAGAAAGACCGCAGGTAAGTTCCTGGCAGTATTTTATTATTTATGTATTTCGAGAAGTTTGTTTAGTTACATGGTTTAACAGTGTTTGTGCAGTTAATCTTAGTGCTGTGTAGTTGTAACTGTTATTTTAGAATAAGGTTATTTTCCTCACCAAAAGCCAAGATATTTATTCACTTTTTATTTTTTAGTCTTTATTTTTCTTATTTATTCTTCCTACAGTTTATTATAATTGGTTCATTTTATCTTCACTTATTTACTGTTTGACTTTTTTTTTGTTATAATTTGGTTTCTTCTTCCAACTCGGATCTGATTCCTTGTTATAATTTTAGCTTTTTGCTACACAGAGCTGATCTGCACTCTTTTAAGTCTAACAATAGAATAATCATTTTTTCTTGTTCCTTCAACGGTCTTAACCAAAATTGGGTGAAATCTCATTGGTCAGTACCGGTGAACTCATAGGTCATGTGATACTTATTATTTAAAATATATTATTTTTACATTTTGTACTACAAATTACTCCCTAATTAATCCTTAATTATACTGAAATTGATTTACATAGTGTTTTTACTTATAAAAAGATAAGCATTCTGATACCTCATTTGATATATGTGGGTCTCATATTAGATGTTTTACCATCTTTACAAAAATTCTGTTTATAGACCTTCATACAGTTTTAACATTTACCAAATCATATCCTAATTCATTAATTTATTTGGCCTTTTGGTTTGAACCCTTCTAATTGATTATAGTTGTTTACTTGTATGTAATTACATTATATTAAAACTCTTATTCTATGTTAACAATATTAATACATTAAAACAAAATCTGCAAACACATCCACTCAATGTTTTGCCTTCATGGCTGAGATTACAATCATCGTTAAACCAATAACTAAAAAAAAACTGTTTAGCATACAATAGTATTAATTCTTTCCCCAGTCTATCAAGGTCTATTAGCTGATTAATAATACCTTGTTCGTATGGGCCTATTTTAGGTATTTTCCGGTACAATGTTCTAATATACACTTTCTAGTTTACCTATAGGCTTAATATATTTCTAGTTCTTTATAATTGGTTCATGAATAACAAAAAATACTTACATTAACATAAAACAAACATAATTAAACAATGTTAAAGCTTTCACCAACATTTCATCACAAGATTAGGCCTTTTACCATTGTCTATTATTAATACTACTGGTAGCTTTTTCTTTTAAAATAAACAATAGGGGTTAGAAGGCATAGAAACTTCAACAACTAATATTAAACTCACAATTATTTTTCTAACATTAACATTTAGTTTGGCTGTCACTATTTAATGCTTCCATAAGTCTTTTTTGCTTATTTCTTTATTTGTTTCTTGTGGTTTTGTGTTTTTACACTTAAGTTCACTGAATGAATCATTGACCTTCACAGTCTATCTGTGTGATTAATGATTACCACTATTTTCCACTTACTATTTCACTTTTTTCTTATACACTTTATACAGTTTCTTTCTTATAATCTAGAGTACATCATTTTTATCTATTCTATTCTACTGTATTGTACTTCTTTATTCTTTAAGTTTTATTTATTTAGTTTTTTTTCTCAAGTTAAATGTTTTAGTATCGTTATTTTGGTTTTTTATTATGTGGGCTTATCTACTTATTTGGGCTTCCTATATCGTCACATTACATAATACCGCCCCACCAAAACATGGTTATTTTGAATAACTGGGGTTTAGGGAAAATAAACTGTTGACTAAGGGTTCTATCTTCTCTCTTCATTCACAGAATTTTTTTAATTCTGAGATATTATATGTTCCTGTTTTCCATCTTTGTGTATATTGCAGGAATTGGACTGGTTTAGTTAGATGAACTATTCAGTGATGGCCTTCTGTTCCGCTGGGTTTCCTTTCTTCCTGCTGGTTTGAGGGATTGTGGTGT
The DNA here is from genome assembly GCA_034769895.1 of Magicicada septendecula. Lineage (NCBI taxonomy): Eukaryota > Metazoa > Arthropoda > Insecta > Hemiptera > Cicadidae > Magicicada > Magicicada septendecula. The sequence goes on along the minus strand of CM068371.1, from coordinate 59,210,455 downwards.
GGGATATGTTTTTGTATCTCAGAATACCTTCTTTATATTCATTCTATATCATTACCAACTGTCTTCTTGTTCTGTTGTTATTTCCTTTGTACTGGTGGCCTTAATTAAATGAATTTCTTGGAGTGTTTTTTTTTTCTTTATCTCCTATGTAGGTTGATTCCACAATTGGTGCTTTAAATTCCCCCTAGCTTTATGTGGCACGGTGAATGCATATCGATTGAGTGGCATACTTGTGGCCTATTATCCTCACCCGACCATTCCCCCAGTGCATGGTACAGTGCTCTTTGGTCACTGGCCATAATAATGACTTCTGAGTGCCGCCTTAGCTGTCTACACTCTTGTCATTTCTTAAAAGGGTAACTCTTGCGTTACCTTGAACACTCTCGGAATCCTGTTGCCTTCTCAACACTTCTCATTACTTTATTTTGCCTCCCAGTTATTCCTACTTTATATTATTTATTATCAGTGTTGGTAAACAATCATTGTATATTCCTTTTCTTCTATTTAGTTCCACTTGGTTGATCAATGATTCATTTGCCCCGGTATTAATCATCATATCCTTCAATATCCCTTCTAATACAGCGGTTATAAATATTATTTTGTTATTTTGTTTATTATTAGTTTGCGATTCTTCTACTATAAGTTCACTCCTTATGTTTTTTAAGTATTTACTCTCTTTAATATTATGACCTTCTTATGATCAGTCTTAACAGTCATATTCTCTTCCAATCTCTGTATTGATGGGCTATTGGTTATTTTCACAGCAGCGCTCAGTTCCTTATATCTTTATTTGTATTTTTTAGTGGATGGTTAGTGAGGATAGGTCAATAATACAAATTTTAGCTATTTTGCGTCGATGTTTTGACAACATTTTTTGTCATCTTCAGGACCTGTGTATGAAATACAATAGAAATATCAAACATAACGAAACAATTAAATATTTGGGTGAACGTGTTGGTGATGTGAGTGTGTGCGTGCGTATGTATGTATCATTTTATATGTGAAGACTTATGATAGTTTGTTTACATCTTCAAATTCTCTTTAAGAAAACGAGCAAATTATAGTATGAGGGAACTTAATTTATACAGTATTACAATTTAAATTACTAACTGTAATGTTATTTTAATTAATTAAACAAACAGTAATCAACAATTGGATATTAGATTGGTACATATTAGGTAGCTCACTAACCATCCACTAAAACATTCATTGACTCACTAACCATCCACTAAAACATTCATTGATTTATGTACCAATCTAATATCCAATTGTTGATTACTGTTTGTTCAATTAATTAAAATAACATTACAGTTAGTAATTTAAATTGTAATACTGTATAAATTAAGTTCTCTCATACTATAATTTGCTCGTTTTCTTAAAGATATAAACAAACTATCATAAGTCTTCACATATAAAATGATACATACATACTGTAACGAGTAATTGCGGGTGTCGTGTACTTCCTGAAAGCTCCTCGTTGGGTTCGTCAATATGTAACGAGACAACGAGGCCGTACCTGTTAAAATGTATCACACTTGTTTATTTTGTGTATTTGTGTGAATGTAGTGTGTTTGCCTCACACTGGTCGTTACATAAATCGTTGTCACTACTGGAGTCCGTAGCGTTGTCAATGTTAATAGTACAACCTACCTGTTAATTCATAGGGATCGTTATTACCGGGTGGCGCCAAATTGTTTCTGTTAAAACAATTAAAATATTTAATTTCTAAGGTAATACGTGATATTAGCATGGACAGCTGTGGCGTTCGAATTGTTCCCGCTGCTACACAGGTTGTCGACTCAGCCACTCGTGATGAGCGCTAGTTGGCTGTTGCTTAAAAATTCGCTAACACACATATATTCTACAAAAATCCTATGAAATAACAAGATAGTAATGTTCTGTACTGCGTTTTTTAATACAAATTTAATTATCAATAAATATGACAAATGAATCATAAATAATTTTATAATACTATGCTCCGGCTTAGAGCTTGAAACACAAAATATCTCAGAGTTGGCAAAATTGATTTCAAAACCTTATCGTTGCCGATACGGCATTAAGTTACATACAAAATATTACCAGTTTTAAAATCTGGAGTTCTTTTGATCATGAAAATAGACATAAACATTGGTTACATCAAAAAAGTACACTACCATACCTTATACGTACTTAGGATTTATAATGTGTTTGTACAATTTGTTCGGTAGTGTCGTATTTCTGTTACAGTAGTTGTGTTCACAAATAAGGTTATCTATATAGTTTAATAAAATGTTTTTTATGTAAGTAAATTATGCCTTTACCTTTGAAAGAAAATACTACTTTTTAAATAGTGAGAAATTTTATCATTTGAAAATAATTTAAGTAATTTAGGGTTTTGGGAATAAGGAGTTTATTCGGTACTTATCAGTTCGTCTCACGTTGACATGTCATCATCAGGATAGGCGTATATTCTTAGAATTTGGGCTGGTTTAAAACTTCTAACACCTCCTTCATCTGGTCTTGGGTTTTTTCTTTAATTAATTTAGTTAATCTGGTTCCTGGACATCATGTATTCTTTATATATCGACGTCTCTTCATATTGGGTCATCTTGGTTCACTGATTCGACTTTTTATAACTGTTTAAATTAAAATTTTAATCGGGCCAATTTAGCGCGTCGCTTACCCACGCTTCGTTTCTTCAGAGTCTATATAATTTTACGGAAAATAAGCCCTCAAACGTCTCGTTGTCATAGTAACCATAATTCAATGCTTGGTTAATTACTCCTTACATACATTGTTAAAATATTTGAATTTTTATTCAAATTTATTAAGTATTTTCCTAATGATTTTATTCCCTTATAATTCCTTTGGGATAATAAATGACATCACTATTAACTTTCTTTCCTTTCAAAGTTTACAATGATACCTCATAAGGTCATATTCTGTTATACATTAACTATAGTCTAATTATTTGACATTTAATAAATAACATATCTTTCTTAAATTAAATTATTACAATAATATTTCTGTGTTAAAATAACTGATATATAATTACTGTCTATTCACTGGTCTTAGATTAGTAAGATTTCTTGTGAAATTGATACAATTTACATTTGAATGTCTTTGGCAGTTAAATGTCTTCATAGTCAAAATCAGCCATGATTGTTTTTTAGTGTATTTACTTTTTAAATTACATTTTGAATTCAGCCTGATGGGCTTCACTTATTTGTTTGTGTTTTAACTACTATTCAACATACATTTTCATTACTCTTCCTTTAAAATATTATAATTAGGTTTATGGACTGTAGGTTCCTTTCAGCCATATTCCTCCTTTAACATTGAACCAACTATTCTTTACAAGTCATTATTTATTACTAGTACTAACATTGATTTCTTTCTTGAGTTACAAACTAAAGTGATAAACATTGTCACTTTCCATGAAATTATGAAAGTTGATTCCCCTTTCAACATGGGGTGTTGTATTCCTTGCAATCTTAATTTTAATAACAAAACTTTAATTCTGTTCTATCATGCCATGTTAATACAAGTTATTTGTCTGGGCTTTCTCCCTGAATATTATTACAAGCTTCCGTAATATTAATTTGGATTACTATTTCTAATTACTTCTAGATATATTACTAATTATAATCTCACTCCAATCATTGGTTGTTTATCAAGATTTCACAGAGTGTCTGCTTACTTATCATTCTATTTTGAATGTTTCACATACACTTTCACTATTTTTTAGGGCATTTACACTTCACTAAAGCACTTCACTTTGGTTCACTGTTTTGTAATTAGTGTTATTTAATGGGTAATCCCTATACTTTCTCCTACCATTTCTCACTATTTTGTTTTAGTATGACATTTACTATTAACAACATTAGGCTAGTTGTGTTTCGTTAAATCTAACCTTTCTGACTGGGTTAGTGTACTTTTTCTATATCATTATATTTTACAATTGTATTGTCTTTAAAATGGGTACATAGGTTAATTTCATGACAATAATAATATTGGTTTCATTAATACATAATTATTCAAGGTTTATTGACCGTATTCTATCTCTAAACATACAATCTTTCCCTTTTATATATGTGTGTTAGTTTCCCCTTGGGTTTTAACCTGTCTCCTCTTCATTCTTCCTCTTCTTCATCTTCAATAGTCTTCATCCTGGTTCGGTTCTCCTCTTCTACTCTTCTGGTTTAAATTCTGTTTAATTGTAGGGATCTGTTCTCTTCTTCTGGTTCTTCTTTAGTTCTGTGTTCATCATTGTTTTGTCTATCATATTTTTTCTTAAGTATGTTACATGGTGCCCTTCTTTATGTTTATGTTGTTGGCTCAATCACTTGGGTTGGGTAATATCGTTGTACGTCTTGTCAAAGTATTTACATTTTAATCATTTTTTAAAACATTTTATTTCATATGAAGTAATTTTATATCAAGAATTATCTTTTTTATCACTGGTACGGGATTTGGCTTAATTGTATCGTTACAATACGCATGCACACACTCACATCACCAAGACGTTCACCCAAATATTTAATTGTTTCGTTATGTTTGATATTTCTATTGTATTTCATACACAGGTCCTGAAGATGACAATAAATATTGTCGAAACGTCGACGCAAAATAGCTAAAATTTGTATTATTGACCGATCCTCACTAACCATCCACTAAAACATTCATTGATTGATGGTCACTAAAAATTTAAGGATTTATTTGTATTCTTCATTTTTTTTTCATCAATTTGTTTTAAAATTTCATTATTCCTTTCATATTTTTTCGTTTATACTTTTTGTTCATTATTAGTTTCTCTTCAGTCTTGGTTTTGTTTCTTTAAATCTTCTTTTGTATTGTTTATTCTCTCATTAATAGTTTCCTTTAATTCTTTGTTAGTGTTTCATTGTATCTTCATTTATATTGTTTTTTCTAAATTAATATTATTTTCCTTTTTTTTTAAATGGTTTGCTTGGTCGGTACCCAGAAAATCAGTCCCTTTGCTTGATAGTGCGTTGTATTTAGTATATCCGTGGTCCATAAATTCAGTTGTCCTTATTCCTCAGATTACTCTTGTGTTCAGATTTATTTCTGTCCTTGTTCGGTCTCTTGCTACTACCTTGTGTTCTGATTTTTCTGTTGTTAAATCTTCACTTGTTTCAAGGCCTACTTGAATTGCTTTATTATCTATTTTACTAAACGTATATGGCAATGGTATATCCCTCATTGATTCTATCACTGACATTTTACTACACATTTCTATTTCTGTTATATTTAATTTAAATATAAATTTTCTTATGTTTTTACTCACCGGTTTATTGTGAGTCTCTTCTACAATTTCTATTAAGCTTCTCATACAATTTTTAAAATTAATTTTCGTATGGTCGATAATTGTTAGATTAAGCACATTAATTAGTCAATTCTTCATCATCTCCAATTCTTCCCGTGTTTTTATTAGTTCTTTTTTACATATTTTTCCTATCTTCTTCGTCTTCTTTTCTAGGTGCTTAATATTCTCTTTGTTTCTGTTTTTCTCAGATAACAATACACTTTTGTCTTCTTTATGTTCTACTTACTTATCATCATCTTCTATTTTCTGATTTAATGGTTCCATGTTTTTATTGTTTGTTATTTCTTCTACCCCCGTTTTATTATAATTTATTATTTCTTCCCTGGTTTTACTTAACAGTTCACACGATTTATTATTACTTTCAATTATAGTTTCTTTTAACTGTTTCCTATCATTCCTAATTTCTTCCACCCACAGTTTATGATCATTTTTCATTTTTTCCATCCATTGTCGGTGATCATCTTTCATTTTCTTATTATGATCATCCCTCTCTTCCTTTTGTTTCCTCTTCATTTCTTCTCTGTTTTCTTAAAATTTCATCCCTTCCTTCTTTTTGTTTCCTTGAATCTTCTTTCATTTGTTTATTATTGTCATTTATTGTTTGCCAATAATTTTCATTAGCATCTTCTTTAATACTGTCTATTTTATTTTCTATCTTTTCATTAGTTTCTTCCTTTTGTTTCCTTGAATCTTTCTTCATTGCTTCTGCTCTAATTTTATTATCATTTATTAATTCTTCTCTCATTTGTTTTAAGAGTTCCATAAATTTCTGCATTTCTTCTTGTGTGGGTTCTGGCATTTTCTTGCTTGTCATCGCATTTTTGAATCTTCTAACAGTTACCAGCTAAAATTATGTAAATTGTACTATTATTAATAGTGATAGGATTAGTAATTTTGCCTAATTCGAGCCTCGCAGGTTGGGCGCCAATCTTTAATCTATCATTTCTAATCTTCGCAGAAATTGTTAATAAATTGAAAAAAAATGTCGACTTGTATTTATGACGTTAAAGTTCTTTAGTTAATTTCAATTTATGAAGCCCCACGTTTGTGTGCCAATTTGCAATATAAATATTTCAAATATTTCCTACCCTTATCTATTAGATTATCTTGTTTGAGTGTTGAAATATTTATAAAAAAAAATATTAAAAAAAAATAAAAATAAATTTTTTTACTTTTATCTGGATATACTTTAATTTAATTTAAATTAATTTATTTTATTTTTGTTCGTTTATATGTTTATTTCAAAATTTATTCGTTTGAGAATGATTAATTAATCCTTGTTTGACATTCACCGGTTTGGTAAAAAAAATTGTTAAAAGAATGTTTTAAGTATGTTCAGTTCGATTATGATATCGACTTGGCTATTGTAGGTTATCTGTTTCTTCCTTGTTCGCTTTGAAGTTCAACTTGCCAATTGTGTGCTCACTCTTCTTTATTACCTAAAAAAATCCCTTAACCTTAACTTACTTTAAAAATAAAAGCTCCTTTAATACCAATTAATTAGTTTTATTAACATTTATTTTATTTCGCATTTGTTTACCGACTCGTAAGTCGAACTATATGATGGCCGTGTCAACTCTTTTACTGAAATCGATTCCTAAAATTTTTTTAATTTTTTTTATAATATTATTTTTCATCAGTTCATGGGTTCTTTTAAACTGCTAGGTAGGATCAAAAATGCATACAGAACGTACAATACATTACAAATATTCAAAAATCTTAATTACTAATACAAGGGAGAATTAATTTTATTTAAGTGTAATGAAAATAATGTGCTTCAAACTTCCACAAGCCATGTAATGGCGTCTGTATAAAATACAAAATGGCCGCTTGTTGTTCAGCTGACTCGATGTGAAAATTTATCCAACAGTTTCTTTTAAATAAAATGATTTATATTAAATGTCCACAGTGTTTATGTTTAACGTTCCTTTTAGTTTTCACTGGTGTCTGGTCTAACAGTGTTTGTGCAGTTAATCTTAGTGTTGTGTAGTTGTAACTGTTATTTTAGAATAAGGTTATTTTCCTCACCTAAAGTCGAGATATTTATTCACTTTTTATTTTTTAGTCTTTATTTTTCTTATTAGTTCTTCCTTCAGTTTATTATAATTGGTTCATTTTATCTTCACTTTTTAACTGTTTGACTTTTTTTGTTATAATTTGGTTTCTTCTTCCAACTCGGATCTGATTCCTTGTTATAATTTTAGCTTTTTGCTACACAGAGCTGATCTGCACTCTTTTAAGTCTAACAATAGAATAATCATTTTTTCTTGTTCCTTCAACGGTCTTAACCAAAATTGGGTGAAATCTCATTGGTCAGTACCGGCGAACTCATAGGTCATGTGATACTTATTATTTAAAATATATTATTTTTACATTTTGTACTACAAATTACTCCCTAATTAATCCTTAATTATACTGAAATTGATTTACATAGTGTTTTTACTTATAAAAAGATAAGCATTCTGATACCTCATTTGATATATGTGGGTCTCATATTAGATGTTTTACCATCTTTACAAAAATTCTGTTTATAGACCTTCATACAGTTTTAACATTTACCAAATCATATCCTAATTCATTAATTTATTTGGCCTTTTGGTTTGAACCCTTCTAATTGATTATAGTTGTTTACTTGTATGTAATTACATTATATTAAAACTCTTATTCTATGTTAACAATATTAATACATTAAAACAAAATCTGCAAACACATCCACTCAATGTTTTGCCTTCATGGCTGAGATTACAATCATCATTAAACCAATAACTAAAAAAAAACTGTTTAGCATACAATAGTATTAATTCTTTCCCCAGTCTATCAAGGTCTATTAGCTGATTAATAATACCTTGTTCGTATGGGCCTATTTTAGGTATTTTCCGGTACAATGTTCTAATATACACTTTCTAGTTTACCTATAGGCTTAATATATTTCTAGTTCTTTATAATTGGTTCATGAATAACAAAAAATACTTACATTAACATAAAACAAACATAATTAAACAATGTTAAAGCTTTCACCAACATTTCATCACAAGATTAGGCCTTTTACCATTGTCTATTATTAATACTACTGGTAGCTTTTTCTTTTAAAATAAACAATAGGGGTTAGAAGGCATAGAAACTTCAACAACTAATATTAAACTCACAATTATTTTTCTAACATTAACATTTAGTTTGGCTGTCACTATTTAATGCTTCCATAAGTCTTTTTTGCTTATTTCTTTATTTGTTTCTTGTGGTTTTGTGTTTTTACACTTAAGTTCACTGAATGAATCATTGACCTTCACAGTCTATCTGTGTGATTAATGATTACCACTATTTTCCACTTACTATTTCACTTTTTTCTTATACACTTTATACAGTTTCTTTCTTATAATCTAGAGTACATCATTTTTATCTATTCTATTCTACTGTATTGTACTTCTTTATTCTTTAAGTTTTATTTATTTAGTTTTTTTTCTCAAGTTAAATGTTTTAGTATCGTTATTTTGGTTTTTTATTATGTGGGCTTATCTACTTATTTGGGCTTCCTATATCGTCACATTACATAATACCGCCCCACCAAAACATGGTTATTTTGAATAACTGGGGTTTAGGGAAAATAAACTGTTGACTAAGGGTTCTATCTTCTCTCTTCATTCACAGAATTTTTTTAATTCTGAGATATTATATGTTCCTGTTTTCCATCTTTGTGTATATTGCAGGAATTGGACTGGTTTATTTAGATGAACTATTCAGTGATGGCCTTCTGTTCCGCTGGGTTTCCTTTCTTCCTGCTGGTTTGAGGGATTGTGGTGTGGGATATGTTTTTGTATCTCAGAATACCTTCTTTATATTCATTCTATATCATTACCAACTGTCTTCTTGTTCTGTTGTTATTTCCTTTGTACTGGTGGCCTTAATTAAATGAATTTCTTGGAGTGTTTTTTTTTCTTTATCTCCTATGTAGGTTGATTCCACAATTGGTGCTTTAAATTCCTCCCTAGCTTTATGTGGCACGGTGAATGCATATCGATTGAGTGGCACACTTGTGGCCTATTATCCTCACCCGACCATTCCCCCAGTGCATGGTACAGTGCTCTTTGGTCACTGGCCATAATAATGACTTCTGAGTGCCGCCTTAGCTGTCTACACTCTTGTCATTTCTTAAAAGGGTAACTCTTGCGTTACCTTGAACACTCTCGGAATCCTGTTGCCTTCTCAACACTTCTCATTACTTTATTTTGCCTCCCAGTTATTCCTACTTTATATTATTTATTATCAGTGTTGGTAAACAATCATTGTATATTCCTTTTCTTCTATTTAGTTCCACTTGGTTGATCAATGATTCATTTGCCCCGGTATTAATCATCATATCCTTCAATATCCCTTCTAATACAGCGGTTATAAATATTATTTTGTTATTTTGTTTATTATTAGTTTGCGATTCTTCTACTATAAGTTCACTCCTTATGTTTTTTAAGTATTTACTCTCTTTAATATTATGACCTTCTTATGATCAGTCTTAACAGTCATATTCTCTTCCAATCTCTGTATTGATGGGCTATTGGTTATTTTCACAGCAGCGCTCAGTTCCTTATATCTTTATTTGTATTTTTTAGTGGATGGTTAGTGAGGATAGGTCAATAATACAAATTTTAGCTATTTTGCGTCGATGTTTTGACAACATTTTTTGTCATCTTCAGGACCTGTGTATGAAATACAATAGAAATATCAAACATAACGAAACAATTAAATATTTGGGTGAACGTGTTGGTGATGTGAGTGTGTGCGTGCGTATGTATGTATCATTTTATATGTGAAGACTTATGATAGTTTGTTTACATCTTCAAATTATCTTTAAGAAAACGAGCAAATTATAGTATGAGGGAACTTAATTTATACAGTATTACAATTTAAATTACTAACTGTAATGTTATTTTAATTAATTAAACAAACAGTAATCAACAATTGGATATTAGATTGGTACATATTAGGTAGCTCACTAACCATCCACTAAAACATTCATTGACTCACTAACCATCCACTAAAACATTCATTGATTTATGTACCAATCTAATATCCAATTGTTGATTACTGTTTGTTCAATTAATTAAAATAACATTACAGTTAGTAATTTAAATTGTAATACTGTATAAATTAAGTTCTCTCATACTATAATTTGCTCGTTTTCTTAAAGATATAAACAAACTATCATAAGTCTTCACATATAAAATGATACATACATACTGTAACGAGTAATTGCGGGTGTCGTGTACTTCCTGAAAGCTCCTCGTTGGGTTCGTCAATATGTAACGAGACAACGAGGCCGTACCTGTTAAAATGTATCACACTTGTTTATTTTGTGTATTTGTGTGAATGTAGTGTGTTTGCCTCACACTGGTCGTTACATAAATCGTTGTCACTACTGGAGTCCGTAGCGTTGTCAATGTTAATAGTACAACCTACCTGTTAATTCATAGGGATCGTTATTACCGGGTGGCGCCAAATTGTTTCTGTTAAAACAATTAAAATATTTAATTTCTAAGGTAATACGTGATATTAGCATGGACAGCTGTGGCGTTCGAATTGTTCCCGCTGCTACACAGGTTGTCGACTCAGCCACTCGTGATGAGCGCTAGTTGGCTGTTGCTTAAAAATTCGCTAACACACATATATTCTACAAAAATCCTATGAAATAACAAGATAGTAATGTTCTGTACTGCGTTTTTTAATACAAATTTAATTATCAATAAATATGACAAATGAATCATAAATAATTTTATAATACTATGCTCCGGCTTAGAGCTTGAAACACAAAATATCTCAGAGTTGGCAAAATTGATTTCAAAACCTTATCGTTGCCGATACGGCATTAAGTTACATACAAAATATTACCAGTTTTAAAATCTGGAGTTCTTTTGATCATGAAAATAGACATAAACATTGGTTACATCAAAAAAGTACACTACCATACCTTATACGTATTTAGGATTTATAATGTGTTTGTACAATTTGTTCGGTAGTGTCGTATTTCTGTTACAGTAGTTGTGTTCACAAATAAGGTTATCTATATAGTTTAATAAAATGTTTTTTATGTAAGTAAATTATGCCTTTACCTTTGAAAGAAAATACTACTTTTTAAATAGTGAGAAATTTTATCATTTGAAAATAATTTAAGTAATTTAGGGTTTTGGGAATAAGGAGTTTATTCGGTACTTATCAGTTCGTCTCACGTTGACATGTCATCATCAGGATAGGCGTATATTCTTAGAATTTGGGCTGGTTTAAAACTTCTAACACCTCCTTCATCTGGTCTTGGGTTTTTTCTTTAATTAATTTAGTTAATCTGGTTCCTGGACATCATGTATTCTTTATATATCGACGTCTCTTCATATTGGGTCATCTTGGTTCACTGATTCGACTTTTTATAACTGTTTAAATTAAAATTTTAATCGGGCCAATTTAGCGCGTCGCTTACCCACGCTTCGTTTCTTCAGAGTCTATATAATTTTACGGAAAATAAGCCCTCAAACGTCTCGTTGTCATAGTAACCATAATTCAATGCTTGGTTAATTACTCCTTACATACATTGTTAAAATATTTGAATTTTTATTCAAATTTATTAAGTATTTTCCTAATGATTTTATTCCCTTATAATTCCTTTGGGATAATAAATGACATCACTATTATCTTTCTTTCCTTTCAAAGTTTACAATGATACCTCATAAGGTCATATTCTGTTATACATTAACTATAGTCTAATTATTTGACATTTAATAAATAACATATCTTTCTTAAATTAAATTATTACAATAATATTTGTGTGTTAAAATAACTGATATATAATTACTGTCTATTCACTGGTCTTAGATTAGTAAGATTTCTTGTGAAATTGATACAATTTACATTTGAATGTCTTTGGCAGTTAAATGTCTTCATAGTCAAAATCAGCCATGATTGTTTTTTAGTGTATTTACTTTTTAAATTACATTTTGAATTCAGCCTGATGGGCTTCACTTATTTGTTTGTGTTTTAACTACTATTCAACATACATTTTCATTACTCTTCCTTTAAAATATTATAATTAGGTTTATGGACTGTAGGTTCCTTTCAGCCATATTCCTCCTTTAACATTGAACCAACTATTCTTTACAAGTCATTATTTATTACTAGTACTAACATTGATTTCTTTCTTGAGTTACAAACTAAAGTGATAAACATTGTCACTTTCCATGAAATTATGAAAGTTGATTCCCCTTTCAACATGGGGTGTTGTATTCCTTGCAATCTTAATTTTAATAACAAAACTTTAATTCTGTTCTATCATGCCATGTTAATACAAGTTATTTGTCTGGGCTTTCTCCCTGAATATTATTACAAGCTTCCTTAATATTAATTTGGATTACTATTTCTAATTACTTCTAGATATATTACTAATTATAATCTCACTCCAATCATTGGTTGTTTATCAAGATTTCACAGAGTGTCTGCTTACTTATCATTCTATTTTGAATGTTTCACATACACTTTCACTATTTTTTAGGGCATTTACACTTCACTAAAGCACTTCACTTTGGTTCACTGTTTTGTAATTAGTGTTATTTAATGGGTAATCCCTATACTTTCTCCTACCATTTCTCACTATTTTGTTTTAGTATGACATTTACTATTAACAACATTAGGCTAGTTGTGTTTCGTTAAATCTAACCTTTCTGACTGGGTTAGTGTACTTTTTCTATATCATTATATTTTACAATTGTATTGTCTTTAAAATGGGTACATAGGTTAATTTCATGACAATAATAATATTGGTTTCATTAATACATAATTATTCAAGGTTTATTGACCGTATTCTATCTCTAAACATACAATCTTTCCCTTTTATATATGTGTGTTAGTTTCCCCTTGGGTTTTAACCTGTCTCCTCTTCATTCTTCCTCTTCTTCATCTTCAATAGTCTTCATCCTGGTTCGGTTCTCCTCTTCTACTCTTCTGGTTTAAATTCTGTTTAATTGTAGGGATCTGTTCTCTTCTTCTGGTTCTTCTTTAGTTCTGTGTTCATCATTGTTTTGTCTATCATATTTTTTCTTAAGTATGTTACATGGTGCCCTTCTTTATGTTTATGTTGTTGGCTCAATCACTTGGGTTGGGTAATATCGTTGTACGTCTTGTCAAAGTATTTACATTTTAATCATTTTTTAAAACATTTTATTTCATATGAAGTAATTTTATATCAAGAATTATCTTTTTTATCACTGGTACGGGATTTGGCTTAATTGTATCGTTACAATACGCATGCACACACTCACATCACCAAGACGTTCACCCAAATATTTAATTGTTTCGTTATGTTTGATATTTCTATTGTATTTCATACACAGGTCCTGAAGATGACAATAAATATTGTCGAAACGTCGACGCAAAATAGCTAAAATTTGTATTATTGACCGATCCTCATTAACCATCCACTAAAACATTCATTGATTGATGGTCACTAAAAATTTAAGGATTTATTTGTATTCTTCATTTTTTTTTCATCAATTTGTTTTAAAATTTCATTATTCCTTTCATATTTTTTCGTTTATACTTTTTGTTCATTATTAGTTTCTCTTCAGTCTTGGTTTTGTTTCTTTAAATCTTCTTTTGTATTGTTTATTCTCTCATTAATAGTTTCCTTTAATTCTTTGTTAGTGTTTCATTGTATCTTCATTTATATTGTTTTTTCTAAATTAATATTATTTTCCTTTTTTTTTAAATGGTTTGCTTGGTCGGTACCCAGAAAATCAGTCCCTTTGCTTGATAGTGCGTTGTATTTAGTATATCCGTGGTCCATAAATTCAGTTGTCCTTATTCCTCAGATTACTCTTGTGTTCAGATTTATTTCTGTCCTTGTTCGTTCTCTTGCTACTACCTTGTGTTCTGATTTTTCTGTTGTTAAATCTTCACTTGTTTCAAGGCCTACTTGAATTGCTTTATTATCTATTTTACTAAACGTATATGGCAATGGTATATCCCTCATTGATTCTATCACTGACATTTTACTACACATTTCTATTTCTGTTATATTTAATTTAAATATAAATTTTCTTATGTTTTTACTCACCGGTTTATTGTGAGTCTCTTCTACAATTTCTATTAAGCTTCTCATACAATTTTTAAAATTAATTTTCGTATGGTCGATAATTGTTAGATTAAGCACATTAATTAGTCAATTCTTCATCATCTCCAATTCTTCCCGTGTTTTTATTAGTTCTTTTTTACATATTTTTCCTATCTTCTTCGTCTTCTTTTCTAGGTGCTTAATATTCTCTTTGTTTCTGTTTTTCTCAGATAACAATACACTTTTGTCTTCTTTATGTTCTACTTACTTATCATCATCTTCTATTTTCTGATTTAATGGTTCCATGTTTTTATTGTTTGTTATTTCTTCTACCCCGTTTTATTATAATTTATTATTTCTTCCCTGGTTTTACTTAACAGTTCACACGATTTATTATTACTTTCAATTATAGTTTCTTTTAACTGTTTCCTATCATTCCTAATTTCTTCCACCCACAGTTTATGATCATTTTTCATTTTTTCCATCCATTGTCGGTGATCATCTTTCATTTTCTTATTATGATCATCCCTCTCTTCCTTTTGTTTCCTCTTCATTTCTTCTCTGTTTTCTTAAAATTTCATCCCTTCCTTCTTTTTGTTTCCTTGAATCTTCTTTCATTTGTTTATTATTGTCATTTATTGTTTGCCAATAATTTTCATTAGCATCTTCTTTAATACTGTCTATTTTATTTTCTATCTTTTCATTAGTTTCTTCCTTTTGTTTCCTTGAATCTTTCTTCATTGCTTCTGCTCTAATTTTATTATCATTTATTAATTCTTCTCTCATTTGTTTTAAGAGTTCCATAAATTTCTGCATTTCTTCTTGTGTGGGTTCTGGCATTTTCGTGCTTGTCATCGCATTTTTGAATCTTCTAACAGTTACCAGCTAAAATTATGTAAATTGTACTATTATTAATAGTGATAGGATTAGTAATTTTGCCTAATTCGAGCCTCGCAGGTTGGGCGCCAATCTTTAATCTATCATTTCTAATCTTCGCAGAAATTGTTAATAAATTGAAAAAAAATGTCGACTTGTATTTATGACGTTAAAGTTCTTTAGTTAATTTCAATTTATGAAGCCCCACGTTTGTGTGCCAATTTGCAATATAAATATTTCAAATATTTCCTACCCTTATCTATTAGATTATCTTGTTTTGAGTGTTGAAATATTTATAAAAAAAAATATTAAAAAAAAATAAAAATAAATTTTTTTACTTTTATCTGGATATACTTTAATTTAATTTAAATTAATTTATTTTATTTTTGTTCGTTTATATGTTTATTTCAAAATTTATTCGTTTGAGAATGATTAATTAATCCTTGTTTGACATTCACCGGTTTGGTAAAAAAAATTGTTAAAAGAATGTTTTAAGTATGTTCAGTTCGATTATGATATCGACTTGGCTATTGTAGGTTATCTGTTTCTTCCTTGTTCGCTTTGAAGTTCAACTTGCCAATTGTGTGCTCACTCTTCTTTATTACCTAAAAAAATCCCTTAACCTTAACTTACTTTAAAAATAAAAGCTCCTTTAATACCAATTAATTAGTTTTATTAACATTTATTTTATTTCGCATTTGTTTACCGACTCGTAAGTCGAACTATATGATGGCCGTGTCAACTCTTTTACTGAAATCGATTCCTAAAATTTTTTTAATTTTTTTTATAATATTATTTTTCATCAGTTCATGGGTTCTTTTAAACTGCTAGGTAGGATCAAAAATGCATACAGAACGTACAATACATTACAAATATTCAAAAATCTTAATTACTAATACAAGGGAGAATTAATTTTATTTAAGTGTAATGAAAATAATGTGCTTCAAACTTCCACAAGCCATGTAATGGCGTCTGTATAAAATACAAAATGGCCGCTTGTTGTTCAGCTGACTCGATGTGAAAATTTATCCAACAGTTTCTTTTAAATAAAATGATTTATATTAAATGTCCACAGTGTTTATGTTTAACGTTCCTTTTAGTTTTCACTGGTGTCTGGTCTAACAGTGTTTGTGCAGTTAATCTTAGTGTTGTGTAGTTGTAACTGTTATTTTAGAATAAGGTTATTTTCCTCACCTAAAGTCGAGATATTTATTCACTTTTTATTTTTTAGTCTTTATTTTTCTTATTAGTTCTTCCTTCAGTTTATTATAATTGGTTCATTTTATCTTCACTTTTTAACTGTTTGACTTTTTTTGTTATAATTTGGTTTCTTCTTACAACTCGGATCTGATTCCTTGTTATAATTTTAGCTTTTTGCTACACAGAGCTGATCTGCACTCTTTTAAGTCTAACAATAGAATAATCATTTTTTCTTGTTCCTTCAACGGTCTTAACCAAAATTGGGTGAAATCTCATTGGTCAGTACCGGCGAACTCATAGGTCATGTGATACTTATTATTTAAAATATATTATTTTTACATTTTGTACTACAAATTACTCCCTAATTAATCCTTAATTATACTGAAATTGATTTACATAGTGTTTTTACTTATAAAAAGATAAGCATTCTGATACCTCATTTGATATATGTGGGTCTCATATTAGATGTTTTACCATCTTTACAAAAATTCTGTTTATAGACCTTCATACAGTTTTAACATTTACCAAATCATATCCTAATTCATTAATTTATTTGGCCTTTTGGTTTGAACCCTTCTAATTGATTATAGTTGTTTACTTGTATGTAATTACATTATATTAAAACTCTTATTCTATGTTAACAATATTAATACATTAAAACAAAATCTGCAAACATATCCACTCAATGTTTTGCCTTCATGGCTGAGATTACAATCATCATTAAACCAATAACTAAAAAAAAACTGTTTAGCATACAATAGTATTAATTCTTTCCCCAGTCTATCAAGGTCTATTAGCTGATTAATAATACCTTGTTCGTATGGGCCTATTTTAGGTATTTTCTGGTACAATGTTCTAATATACACTTTCTAGTTTACCTATAGGCTTAATATATTTCTAGTTCTTTATAATTGGTTCATGAATAACAAAAAATACTTACATTAACATAAAACAAACATAATTAAACAATGTTAAAGCTTTCACCAACATTTCATCACAAGATTAGGCCTTTTACCATTGTCTATTATTAATACTACTGGTAGCTTTTTCTTTTAAAATAAACAATAGGGGTTAGAAGGCATAGAAACTTCAACAACTAATATTAAACTCACAATTATTTTTCTAACATTAACATTTAGTTTGGCTGTCACTATTTAATGCTTCCATAAGTCTTTTTTGCTTATTTCTTTATTTGTTTCTTGTGGTTTTGTGTTTTTACACTTAAGTTCACTGAATGAATCATTGACCTTCACAGTCTTATCTGTGTGATTAATGATTACCACTATTTTCCACTTACTATTTCACTTTTTTCTTATACACTTTATACAGTTTCTTTCTTATAATCTAGAGTACATCATTTTTATCTATTTTATTCTACTGTATTGTACTTCTCTATTCTTTAAGTTTTATTTATTTAGTTTTTTCTCAAGTTAAATGTTTTAGTATCGTTATTTTGGTTTTTTATTATGTGGGCTTATCTACTTATTTGGGCTTGCTATATCGTCACGTTACAATATGTTATCACATGTAGGGGTTAAAAGAATGTTTGTTCTGTTATATAAAACAAGCACCAACTTTTATTTAATATTAAAATTCTGAGTTTTATTCATTAATGCTAATGACAGTGAATTTTCAAAAGTGGTTCATTTATTGTATATTGTTTACGTTCATTATATTTTAACGTGCTACTGGTCATTCACTTGTACTTTGTGCTCTATGTATTATCTAAGGAATAAGTGGCATTATATTTATATTTTCAGTGTCGTTCACTTTTTATATATTCTATAGGTTATCAGCACAAGAGGTTTTTTTTTGTTTTAATGTAATCGAAAGTGTATTTTGTATAAGACAAGTATTTTCTTAGGAGAAACCAAGAATGTTATTAACGTATGTTACTAATATTAAGCCAGATCTATAGAACCAGATCTATAGAAATAACGAAAATCACACAATTGTGAAAATATCAAGCTTTTCAAATATTAGGCATACAGTTCCATCAATAAAAAGTTCCACAAATTTTGTGTAAAACAATGTTTTACTTTTATGTGTGTATGTATGTTGTTTCGGTGATGCGATTGGCCAAAAAATGACCAGCGGTTATGTGAGCACCTTAGAAAATGGGTATATAAATGTAAGTGCCTTAATGGGACAGAACAGTCTTTGTTTGTATTCCTTCGAGGGTGTTTGTAATCTGTGTTCCTGTGCCACTGCTTACATTTGAGCCCCTTGGTTGCCAAGTGGTGCAAGTCCAAAAAAAAAAAAAAATACTAGATTGAGTTAATGGTGGAATATTGTTCCTCAGACTTCCCTCTGTTTGTTTGGCAAGTGGTGCAAGTCCTATTTGAAAAATATGCCACTGGCAGCAGCACTTTGTTAGTCAAGTGAACAGAACAGCAGCGAGGTTTTGGAACTACTGGAAGTCCAGTTTTGCCATCTGCTCGTGCTCAGCTGCTACCGTCAACATAAACTCAATAGTGATAGTGTTGTTGTCCTTTTGTGTATTTTTGTTTTTAATTACGGTGTTGTTTTTGCAATGTAATAACTTTGGTTTGGAGCACAATGGAACCTCAACCTCAAGTTTGTGAACTACGACCAAGAAAGAGACTGAGACAACCAGACAAATACAAATGAAACATTGCCAAGAAACTACAAAACAATGGCAAGGCCTATGTTAATCGAAAAGGTAAGATGGGTAACGAGAAAACTTTTCAAGGCAAAAACTGTGAGTGTAGAAAACAACGTTACAGTAAGATAACTATTGAAGAAAGAAGAGAATTATGTAAACACTTTTGGGATATGGGTGATTTTGGCAGACAGAATGCATGTTTATGTGGATTGGTACAATGTTGTGACGTCAAAAGGCAACACTCACATAGTAACATGAAACCACTAAGAACCTTAATGAATACATTTTGTATAACTTAGCCTACACATACCATCCATGTATGTAAACAGTTTTTCTCGATACATTAACTGTAAGTGATGGTAGAGTTTCTAGGCCTTTCTAAAATACGTAGAAGGTAAGTCTCCTGGTACAGACACAAGGGGGAAAGAAACCTAATCCTAGAACAATCCCTGTCGAAGATACAAATTTTGTTAAGCAACACATAGAAAGCTTTCCGCAATACATGTCTTATTATACAAGAGCACGTAATCCACATAAAAAATATTTTAATGAAAATTTAGATTTAAGCAAAATGTATGATTTATATAAAGAATTGTATGTTGATAATGAGCAACAGGCTGTTAAAATTAGTTATTATAGTCACATTTTTAATATCCATTATAGTCTAGGGTTTTATGTTCCAAACAAAGACACGTGTAAAATATGTGATGAATACAAGATTAAGATAAGTGGTTTAAATTTGGCTGACCAAGAAAAACAAAACCTTGACAGTGAACACAAATTACACTTATGAAAAGTGGAAAAAGCTAGGGACCTGATGAATGAAGATAAGAGAAAAACTGATAATGATGACGGACTGTACGTTTGTTCAGTGGACATGCAGAAAGCTCTTCTGTTTCCTATCCTTACTGTAAGCGATGCTTATTACAAGCGCAATTTGTATGCATACAATGTGGGAATACATGAATTAAAAAATGACAATGCATATTGTTATGTTTGGGACGAATCCCAAGACTCAAGGGTGTCCTAGAAAGTCGACTCTTGCTTACTTCAACATTTTGAAGCATGTTGCCGCGGTAAGACTCACATAGTAATCTACTCAGACACATGTGGTGGTCAAAATGTGGCCGTAATATTAACTTGGCATTATCTTCAATGAAATATGTTCATTCCCCAGAAAACACTGTTCAAGTTATTGAACAAAATTTCTTGTTTCTAGACATTCTTATTTACCAAACGACTGAGACTGTGGTGCAATTGAACAAGCAGCAAAGAAAAAAACTATTTTCGTTTCCTCAGAGTGGTACATTGTAATGGCTTCAGCAAGAAGAAGTATTGTCTGTCAAATGACAAAAGACAATTTTTTTCCACAAAGGGGCTTAAACAAGACATTACAAGAAGGAAGACAAATACCAATAAAGAAGCTGTAAACTGGCTTCTAATGGAACACATTCGGTATGAAAACAATCTTCCTTTCCAAGTGTTGTACAAGGAATCTGTAAGTAACTTTGAAGACTTCAAAATCCTAAACATATCTCCAGCTCAAAAACGAGGAAGGCCCCGGTCATTAGTGAACATTGAACAGCCTTTGCTCTATCCAAATGGACTGAAAGTGTCAATTAAAAAAAAGATACACGATGGACTTATGCTTAATCTCCCCAATTTATCAACCCTTCTTCAATGCCTTTAATAGTAATGATTGTGCAGAAGATGTTTTATCTGAGGATGAAGTAGTGGATCATCCTTCCAATGAAGAAGATATAATGCTATGAACTTATTTTACCTCAAGTAACAATATTAATTGAAAAAAAAGTTTTGAACAAGTTCTGAATGTTATTCTTCAATATATATTAACTGTTTATATTTTTATGCTTATGTCATATTAATATAAAAAGCACATAAATGTATTTACTTTAGTAAATAAAATCTGTTGGAAAATTGTT
Source organism: Magicicada septendecula (assembly GCA_034769895.1). Lineage (NCBI taxonomy): Eukaryota > Metazoa > Arthropoda > Insecta > Hemiptera > Cicadidae > Magicicada > Magicicada septendecula. The sequence goes on along the minus strand of CM068371.1, from coordinate 59,189,402 downwards.
TATATTACTTTCTTTTTCCAGCTTATTATAAGGAGTAAGAGATTATTTTCTTCTTATTTGGAGGTTCAGGATCTTGTTTATATTTTTAAAAATACAACTAATTATCTAATAGACTAAGAATAATACATTAATAAATATATTAATAAATAATAAATTATTTTTATTAGTCTTCTACTTTTTTGCTAAATTATGTTTACTTATTTTGACAGAAATACTTTTAAATGACACAATACACTAAAGCAGTAAAGTGATAAATGTTTTGCATTTTCCTAATGTTAAATAAAATATTTAATGTTCATTTTTTAAAAAGATTTTATTTATTTATTTATTTGAACTTTGTATTTTGAAAATTTTATAAAAATTGCATTAAACTAGAATTTTTTATTAACACAAACTCAAAAGTCTTTATTTCTCAAAATGACAAAATTGAACTTACACCACTTGGCAACCAAGGGGCTCATTTGTTCATGGGTGTTGTGATCTGTGTTCCCTCACCACTGAAGATGTTCGTCATCAGTATGGACGAAACGTCTAGAGGTAAACAGACAATCTACACCTGGCCTAACGGGCTGGAAAATTGTTATAGTGAAAGTTTATGTTCATTTAAACATGAGTAAAGTTAAAAATATATTGTAATTATTTATTAACATGTAAATTGATAATTTTTAAGTATTGTATTTATTTACAATGTTAAAGGTACAACCATTATCTTTCATATCTGCATTTTCCCCATATGTGTACTGTGTTTCACCCACATTATTCTGGTTATGGAAGGATCTACTGTAAGGTAGGAATTCTTAGTAAGTTGGTGAAGAACCACTGTATATGTATTATAAAATATCGTTTTATAAAAGTTTCAGTTCTTCAACCAGACTATTGCTAAAGTAGTTGATTTCAGTGGAGACGGAGATGCACAAAGTATGCCATTGGAAACAGCTGAGAACACCTTCCACAGGTAAGGTTTCATAGTGACTGTTGTATACAATGGCTGATTAGATCTTTTGATATTTTTCATGTGCTTTATTATTATTATAATATTAAAACTACTAAAGTACTTTTGAACTTTTGTTTTAGAATAAATAAATAAACGTTTGAGATCTTTATTCTTCAGTCTTAGAGTTTTTGTAAAAACATGAACTGTTGTTAACATTTGAAAACAAAACTGAAGCAGATAAAGTGCAATGTGTATGGTGAATCTATGTTTTGAACATATTCAACTTTAGTTTTTCCTATGCTGTAGATTTGTTCTTTTATTGTTTTCTTATTAAACCAGAATCTTTTTATTATCAAATACTTTTTCATAAAATGAGGTTATATGTTTCTAATTTAACCCACTTCATTTCTTTCTATATTCTTTTTCACCTTCTTGTATCATAATAAATACAGTTAATAACTGATAATCCTTTCTAATTATTACAAAGTGTATTTCCAAGTACTGTAATATATAAATTGTAAATTAATGACTAAAACAATTAATTTAAAACAGTATACATGTGTGTGTGTGTGTGTGTGTGTGTGTGTGTGTGTGTGTGTGTGTGTGTGTGTGTGTGTGTGATTACTAAGTTGAATGACTTAAAAATTTATTTTGTTTGGTGCAAAAAGGTTCAAATATTAAGGTACCCTGTGCCCTTTGCTGAGTAGACTAGCCAAACATTACTTTTCTTGAAAATTTAAATTTTTTAAAATTAATAAAACAAAATGTGTTTGTATAATTACTTAAAACTTCTGGGCTGAAAGGCCGTGGTCGAATGCTTGATGTTGTGTAGCTAGATGTTTCGGCCACACCACCGGTGGCCATCTTCAGTAGCAAAAATGTTCGTAATAGGTGGTATGCCGAACAAGTCGTCCAGTGAACTGGGAACAAGCAACAGTGAGAGAAGGCTACGCTGTTTCTATTTATAACTTTTTGGCTGCTTAAGGTGAACAACGCGAACCAATCAGAAGCCAGTTCATCATTCTCCACTCTGATTGGCCATGGAAAATAAACCATGCCAGACACTATTTAAGGAGATGCTTTCCCCTCGGCGGTTCATAGCGATGGACGCATTCTTATGAATATTGTTACAACACAAATAAGCCACCCCAATACCAGGGATAAAAAAGATGATTCTGAATATAAAATAATAATTCATATAAAATAAAATGTTTAATATAAAGAAAATAAAAAGACAAAGACACGACAAACGACGACATGACCTAACCCAAGTGATTGACCCAACAATAGGAAACAAAAGAAGAAGGGAACAACAAAAAACAAACGAGAATAAAACCAAATGAAGAAGAAAGTGATTAACCAAACAAAAATGAAACAAATTAAAGGAATTGAATGACTCAATGCCAAATATTAAAATGAACCCAAAGGAGAAGGTGGAAAACCAAGATATAAACCAAATACACTGAAAATAAATAAGGAGGAAAATGAAAAAGAAACAATCCAAAGGTAAAGAGAAATAAAAATGAAAACAAATGATAAGACACAATCAAGTAATAAAGAATATGAGCAGGAGAAATGGTACACTCAAATGTAATATTGGAAAAGAGACCAATTGTAAACCTATGTAAAAAAGTAAATATTATTATCAATTAATGGATAAAAAAGTAAATGACAATTGAAAGAAACCCAATTAAAGAATGTTAAATATAAAAGCAAACTAACCCAAAAATTAGAGTTAGAAGTAATGTTAAAATCAATAGAGACATAAAATTGTTAATATTATTAATGATATTTGTAATGAAAGAGATAGTACGGTAGTGAGAAAGTAATTATAGGGATTACCCATTTAGAAATACTTAAAACCAAAAACATTTGAGAAGTGCAAAAGTGGAAGTGTAAAAACCCCAAAGTAAAGTGATAAAGAAAAAACACTAAATAAATTATAATAAACAATAAATAATTTAAAAGTGAAGGTGATGATTAAATGAGAATAATGTATAACAAAGAATGTTTGTATTGTGAAAAATAGTGAAGGATAAAGGCATAAACACTTAATAAATCAATAAGAAACACTAAAGGATTAACAGTGAAAAATATTAGTCATTAAGAAAGTTGTTAAGAATAGTATTAAGTGTAAACAGTTAATTAAGATATAATGAACACTGAAAAGTGATGAAATCAGTATTAATTAAGAAAGAATATTATTGTTAAGTTTAATTGAATACAATTGTAATTAAAAGGGAGAATCCCATGAAAGAGAAACCAGATAGTGTTATCATGGAGTGAAGGTAAAGATCATTTAAGAATTAAGAAGTTAAAACAAATCAATAAACACCCCATGTTACAAGGGATAATTATTAAAGTAAGTTCAAAAAATGTGATGTTGTTTATCACCCAAAAACTAATATAAAATGAGATGAACTGTAAACAAATATTACCCAATAATTGTTAAATAACTGTTTAAGCAAATTTATGAATAGGATATGGCTGGAAGAATTATACAGACCATAGGCCTAGATGTTGTATTTAATGTGATCAAAAGTAGTAAATAATAGCCACCTTGTTATTTTTGGCAAATTAAATAAGTAAGAAAGTAAAGAAATGTATGACTTAGAAAACGAGAAAACCAGTTAGTAAATAACTAGCAATTCATGATGTATAAAATAATAGTAACATACTAATTAATAACACTACGACAGATCCAAAACACATCAATAAATAACGCAATGAATTATAATAACAAAATAAAGCCCATTAGGCTAAAAATAGATGTAATTTGTACAAAATAAGTAAATACACATAATGTCTACTTAGGCCTATGAAATGCCTAACTGTCAAGAACAAACAACTACAAATTGTAATAAGTTAACAAAGAAATTAGCAAATCCGAGGCGAATAACTAAACAATCATTTTTAAAGCAAATTATTATAATAAGGTTTTAAATTAAAAGAGAAATGTAATTAGCAAATATTAAAATAATTGTAAAATCATAAAAAATAAAATAACCCAAACTTGTGGGATATCAAAATAATCTTTGAAAGGAAATACAAATAACAGTGATAATAGTTAATACTTAGGAGGGAAGATAGAGGAATAAAAGCAATCAGAAGATATGCAAGGATTTTGAAAAGAATTCAAATTTTGATAACAATGGATTTATAGCTAGATTAACCAATCAGATTTAATTAGTAACCATAGCAACTGCCGTTAGGGACGGAATTACCGTTGAATATCGTTACTCGTAAAGCGTCACTCTTGCAGAACAGAAGCCGAATTTTGTACGACCAATTTTTAATCAAAAAAATGTAAAAATAGTAAACAAAATTCAAAACGATGATCGAATAAGAAGCAGATGAACAACCGGAACCGTTAACTAAAGCCAAGGACCATATTACCAGGAAATTAAATGAAAATATGACCACGTCTAATATGAAAAGGATGCCAGACCTACTTAAGCCCCAAGATTAATGAAAACTGAAAACTATTGCAGCCCAATCCTCTTCCGACTCAATGATTGATAACACCAAGTCATCTGATGTGTTAAGTATCTTTGAATTACCCAATTTCCAAAAATAAACTCACTTTAAATATTTCTAAAAGTAATTTGAACTCTCACTATAAACCGAATATTCTCTTTCAAAGATTAATTAAGAAAAATAACACACTGAAAATTTGTTAACATAAAATATAACCTGTTGTTTGAATACGAACTTTAGAAACACGTTTAACGACACTACAGAACAGATTATAACCACACACCTTAGTATTTAAGTACACCTAAAGTAAAGTAATGTACTTTTTATTGTAATCATAGGAATTATTTGTCTTGCAATCAAAAGAATCCCAGATTTTGGAACGAAAATAATTGTAATAACTAAACAACTCAGCAGCCATGCTGATATGAATACCTCGTTACAAAATCGATTGTCATCCTGAGAAAATCTGTTTCATGTAAAATGTCAGTGCAAATTAATTAATCAACAAATATAATTTAATTGTCAAACTGAAATTTTACTTATCAACCATTAAAATAACTAATACAGGGTGTAACCATTGTTATTATTTCATAGGGAGTGTATCATATAATTTGTGTTTGTTAGCGAATTAGCTTTGACGGTACAGCGCTCACGCAGCAAATCGACACACTACCTGATCGAGTCAGTCATCTAACCAAGGCGGGAAGTATTTGAATGCCCCGGCCGTCACAGCCGTGAACTTAGTTATAACATATTATCTAACAATTTTAATTGTTTTTAATAAACAATTTGGCGCCATCCGGGAATCACAAATCCCTATTTACTAACAGGTAAGGTTACTACCGCGTTGTACTGGTAATTACAGCATCGCTATGGACATCGTTAGCGCAAGAATAGATGTAACGACCCCAGTGCGAGACGAATGCACTCACACATACAACACCATATACACGTCTTTTTCAGAAGACGACAACAGTATCGTAACGTTACAATATGGATGGACTCCAGATGCAGGCGAGTGAAGTAACCCCGGACAGAAGACAACACCCGGGCTTCATCAAACATTACCCGGTGATCGTCGTGGGAAAGAGCGTGTTCAGCAACTGCAGACTTCTCCGGCTGGCCCAGGCGGCAGTATCTCCGATGTTCAGAGAGGCGCATTCGGACACTACGCTTCGTGGTGCCTATGTATACCTGGCCACATGTACAAGGAATACTGTACACCCCGCACGACGGATCCCTGGCGTCTTTTACCGGTCGCAGGAACTGTTCGATCTTTTTGGCTGGCTTAAAGATCGTCCTGACGCGCCGTTTATTCAGCAACTTGCCGATGCGGTCAGTCACGCCACGGATGTAGGGCAAGACAGCGGAGCCAACAACATCGGGCAACACCGACTCATCCAGCCTACCAGATCTTCTCGGCCGGGCAGCTCTCCTAACCTTCGCAGTAGAGTAGCCGTTGGACTGCAGTGCTTCCTGGAGATGCTGAAACTCATCTTCAAGATACCGGGGCTCACAGATTCTTTTTGCCCGATCAACCAGAGTCTTCAGCACCGCCCTCTTCTGCCTAGGATGATGATTGGAGGACTTATGCAGATATCTGTCAGTGTGCGTTGGCTTCCTATAAACTTTATGCCCTAATCTGCCATCGGTCCTTTTCAGGACCAACACATCCAGAAATGCCAATTGATCACCGCTCTCGCGCTCCATCGTAAACTGTATGCGCGGGTGCACAGCGTTCAGATGTTCAAGGAAGCGTCCTAACTCTTCATCCCCATGGCTCCAGACCACGAAAGTGTCGTCAACATACCGCAGCCAACACTTCGGCTTCAGTGGCGCAGATGAAATTGCCAACTCTTCAAATTTTTCCATGTAGAAGTTTGCAGGACTGAGAGGACTTCCCATCGCGACGCCATCCAACTGTTCGTAAAAGCCGCCATTCCACTGGAAGTGGAATGCGTCCATTGCTATGAACCGCCGAGGGGAAAGCATCTCCTTAAATAGTGTCTGGCATGGTTTATTTTCCACGGCCAATCAGAGTGGAGAATGATGAACTGGCTTCTGATTGGTTCGCGTTGTTCACCTTAAGCGGCCAAAAAGTTATAAATAGAAACAGCGTAGCCTTCTCTCACTGTTGCTTGTTCCCAGTTCACTGAGCGACTTGTTCGGCATACCACCTATTACGAACATTTTTGCTACTGAAGATGGCCACCGGTGGTGTGGCTGAAACGTCTAGCTACACAACATCAAGCATTCGACCACGTCCTTTCAGCCCGGAAGTTTTATGTAATTATAGTGACACCGGCCGTGAAAGCCTACGTACTAAAATGTGTTTGGTTTCCCATACCTACAATTTAAATGTAAATTGTTTTACAGACAAGACTTGAATATTTTTTACAATCTAAGAAGTAAATTATACTTTGTATTACACCCGTGCACGCGCACGCGTGTGTGTGTGAATTATTGCACAGAGATATGATGACTATCCAGATTTCTTGTCTTTATGAAACCAACTTTATCTCCCCTTCCTTCGTCATGTGTATCGGCATACTGTCTACAATTGAGCAACTGTCCTATCATATTCCCCTCATAACAGAGAGAGAGCTCAGTCTAATTACCAGGAATTATTATTTGATTATAATTAATGCTTTTAGTCATATTTTAGTTGTGTTTTTATAGTTCTGTTACTCTTTATGATGCTTTTCAAATGCTTGTAAATTCTATCATCTCTTCTTCTTTCTTTTCCTGATGTTACTACCCAGCTTGGGTTTTAGTCTGCTCAATGATTTTCTTCCATTCTGCCCTCTCATTACACATCCGTCTCCATCCTCTCACGTTCATATATAAAAAAAACTGTATTATCTATACCTTTAGATAATATCCAATATATATATTGAAACAAGAGTTTTCTATTCTCTCCTATATTCGTTTACTCCTTTTTTAATATGTGGACTAGTTTTATATTTATTAATTATAGCTCTTTTGTTAATTTAAATTTATGAAGTTGAAATCGTAGTTACAAGTTGTTACTTATAAACGCCCGTGTTTCTAGCATCAAACTGCTATGTTAATGTAAAAATGCTTCTCGTTCTTTTTTAGATTGTGTTAAAAATTATTTATTAAAGAAAAATAATTTGTATTTATTTTATTGGTTTACTAAAATTCATAAAAAAATTAATTTTGAATAGCTAAATTGGTTTTGTTTATGTTTACAATCGATCATGATATCGAATTGGCTATTGTAGGTTATCTGTTTCTTCCTTGTTCACTTTGAAGTTCAACTTGCCAATTGTGTGCTCACTCTTCTTTATTACTTAAAAAATCCCTTAACCTTAACTTAATTTATAAATAAAAGCTCCTTTAATACCAATTAATTAGTTTTATTAACATTTATTTTATTTCGCATTTGTTTGCAGACTCTTAGGTCGAACTATATTATGGCCGTGTCGATCTTTTACTGAAATCGATTCATAAAATATTTTTATTTTTTTATAATATTATTTCATCAGTTCATGGGTTCTTTTAAACTGCTAGGTAAGATCAAAAATGCATACAGAACATACAATACATTACAAATATTCAAAAATCTTAATTACTAAAACAAGGGAGAATTAATTTTATTCAAGTGTAACGAAAATAATTTGCTTCAAACTTTCACAAGCCATGTAATGGCATCTGTATAAAATACAAAATGAACATTACAATACAATACAATGTGAACATTTTTCCCAACAGTTTCTTCTTAATTAAATGATTTATATTAAATGTCCACAGTGTTTATATTTAATGTTCTTTCTAGTTTTCACTGGTGTCAGGTTTAACAGTGTTTGTGCAGTTAATCTTAGTGTTGTGTAGTTGCAACTGTTATTTTAGAATAAGGTTATTTTCCTCACCAAGAGTCGAGATATTTATTCACTTTTATCTTTTTAGCCTTTATTCTTCTTATTTGTTCTTCCTTCAGTTTATTATAATTGGTTCATTTTATCTTCACTTATTTACTGTTTTACTTTTTGTTGTTGTTATAATTTGGTTTCTTCTTCCAACTGGGATCTGATTCCTTGTTATAATTTTGGCTTTTTTGCTACACAGAGCTGATCTGCACTCTTTTAAGTCTAACAGTAGAATAAACTCTTTTTCTTGTTCCTTCAACGGTCTTGACCAAAATTGAGTGAAATCTCATTGGTCAATACGAGTGAACTCATAGGTCATGTGACTCTTATTATTTAAAATATATTATTTTTACATCTGGTACTACAAATTACTCCCTAATTAATCCTTAATTATACTGAAATTGATTTACATAGTGTTTTTACTTATAAAAAGATAAGAATTCTGATACCTCATTTGATATATGTGGCTCTCATATTAGATGTTTTATCATCTTTACAAACATTCTGTTTATAGACCTTCATACAGTTTTAACATTTACCAAATCATATCCTAATTCATTAATTTATTTGGCCTTTTGGTTTGAACCCTTCTAATTGATTATAGTTGTTTACTTGTATGTTATTACATGATATTAAAACTCTTATTCTATGTTAACTTTATGTTGTGTAGTTGCAACTGTTATTTTAGAATAAGGTTATTTTCCTCACCAAAAGTCAAGATATTTATTCACTTTTTATCTTTTTACTCTTTATTCTTCTTATTTGTTCTTCTTTCAGTTTATTATAATTAGTTCACTTTATCTTCACTTATTTACTGTTTTACTTTTTTTCTTTTGTTATAATTTGGTTTCTTCTTCCAACTCGGATCTGATTCCTTGTTATAATTTTGGCTTTTTTGTTACACTGAGCTGATCTGCACTCTTTTAAGTCTAACAATAGAATAATCGTTTTTTCTTGTCTCTTCAATGGTCTTGACCAAAATTTAGTGAAATCTCATTGGTCAATACTGGTGAACTCATAGGTCATGTGATACTTATTATTTAAAATATATTATTTTTAGATCTGGTACTACAAATTACTCCCTAATTAATCCTTAATTATACTGAAATTGATTTACATAGTGTTTTTACTTATAAAAAGATAAGAATTCTGATACCTCATTTGATATATGTGGCTCTCATATTAGATGTTTTATCATCTTTACAAAAATTCTGTTTATAGACCTTCATACAGTTTTAACATTTACCAAATCATATCCTAATTCATTAATTTATTTGGCCTTTTGGTTTGAACCCTTCTAATTGATTATAGTTGTTTACTTGTATGTTATTACATGATATTAAAACTCTTATTCTATGTTAACTTTATGTTGTGTAGTTGCAACTGTTATTTTAGAATAAGGTTATTTTCCTCACCAAAAGTCAAGATATTTATTCACTTTTTATCTTTTTACTCTTTATTCTTCTTATTTGTTCTTCTTTCAGTTTATTATAATTAGTTCACTTTATCTTCACTTATTTACTGTTTTACTTTTTTTCTTTTGTTATAATTTGGTTTCTTCTTCCAACTCGGATCTGATTCCTTGTTATAATTTTGGCTTTTTTGCTACACAGAGCTGATCTGCACTCTTTTAAGTCTAACAATATAATAATTGTTTTTTCTTGTTTCTTCAATGGTCTTGACCAAAATTTAGTGAATCTCATTGGTCAATACTGGTGAACTCATAGGTCATGTGATACTTATTATTTAAAATATATTATTTTTAGATCTGGTACTACAAATTACTCCCTAATTAATCCTTAATTATACTGAAATTGATTTACATAGTGTTTTTACTTATAAAAAGATAAGCATTCTGATACCTCATTTGATATATGTGGCTCTCATATTAGATGTTTTATCATCTTTACAAAAATTCTGTTTATAGACCTTCATACAGTTTTAACATTTACCAGATCATATCCTAATTCATTAATTTATTTGGCCTTTTGGTTTGAACCTTTCTAATTGATTATAGTTGTTTACTTGTATGTTATTACATTATATTAAAACTCTTATTCTATAGTTGTTTTGATAGTTCATCTTCTTTTTTCACAGCACTAAATTAATATAGATTATTAAACTTTCACTTGTGAACTTACTTTGTTTCCTCCCGTACACGTTTTGGCGTGATGTGCGCCTTCGTCAGCGGTGTGAGACAGACTGTCAGTAACTTGTAACGGTTTTTAGTTGGTAGGTTGAGTGGGGGTGGTGTGTGGTGGAAGAGAATTGTCACGGGGATCAGAATTATTGTTTGTTTTATGTATAATTGTGTCAAAGAGTGTGTGCGATTTATAGTGTAATTGGTCGTTAAGTATGTTGTTTGTTGTTGTTGTTAAATATACAAACACTACACAACACAACCAAACAACATACGTAATGACCAATTACACTATAAATCGCACACACTCTTTGACACAAAAAATACTAACATTAACATAAAACAAACATAATTAAACAATGTTAAAGCTTTCACCAACATTTCATCACAAGATTAGGCCTTTTACCATTGTCTATTATTAATACTACAAGTAGCACTTTTAAAATAAACAATAGGGGTTAAAAGGCATAGAAACTTCAACAACTAATATTAAACTCACAATTATTTTTCTAACATTAACATTTAGTTTGGCTGTCACTATTTAATGCTTCCATAAGTAAATATCACTATAATATTGACGACTCGGAACACTAAGTTTTATCCAAAACTTAGTGTTCCGAGTCGTCAATATTATAGTGATATTTAGTTAAGTAACGGACACATCATGGACAACGAAATCCAAGAGCTTCCATAAGTATTTTTTTGCTTATTTCTTTGTTTCTTGTGGTTTTGTGTTTTTACACTTAAGTTCACTGAATGAATCATTGACCTTCACAGTCTTATCTGTGTGATTAATGATTACCACTATTTTCCACTTACTATTTCACTTTTTTCTTATACACTTTATACAGTTTCTTTCTTATAATCTAGAGTACATCATTTTTATCTATTTTATTCTACTGTATTGTACTTCTCTATTCTTTAAGTTTTATTTATTTAGTTTTTTTTCAAGTTAAATGTTTTAGTATCGTTATTTTGGTTTTTTATAATATGGGCTTATCTACTTATTTGGGCTTTCCATATCGTCACGTTACAATATCCAATACCTATTAATTATCGGAGGTTCAGCATATAATGGGGCTTCTCTATCATGACAGCAATTCGGATCAATATTTGCAACTTCTATTCCTTTATGTAGTTGTCATTATCTCAAAAGTTTGAGAACTTTGCAGTGGTGTAGTTGACAGTCAGGTAAAAGGAAATGTTAAACGTTTCACAAAGGCCAGCCAGATAATCCTAATTGATAATACAAGTATTTTATTACTTTATCTTAACAAATGAAATAATCAGTACTCTGCAAGTCAGGATATGAGGTCTGTTAAAAAAAAATCAGGAACATCATAATAAACACTAACTCACATGTTGATGCTGGCGGTAAGAAGCACTATAAACCTGACAATCTTTTTAAAATGAGTACTTCAAACATACCACTATGGTGCCTGGCTCACTCTCATACATCTTGCACTCCTTGTGCAGTAAACTGACTCAACCTGTAACAAAATAGATGAAACAAAAAAGCAATGTTGTCAGGCCAATCATACCTCTTTTTTCCACACAGCTACCCAAAATTTTCCCACTGTCATAAATACACGTGCTTTAAGCAAAGCATAATATTTTAAAGAATGTGAGCATTTCTAAATGTTCAAATACTATTACAAGATAATATCTTCAAATAAATTCACTGCAAGTAGGTTTATTTATTTGAAGATATTATATAGGAGACCTGCAGGAAACTCAACGCGTTACTTATAAAGGAAAAATATTACAAGATAACGTAAACATTAAAAACAATTTTATTTTTGATAAAAGAAAAATAATTACATGGTGAGAGATCAAGATGAATACTTTTAAAATCCTTTACTTGTACATAGTTCATTATTAGCCTAAAGTATTTACAGAACTTTATAGTTGTTTAATTCATAAGACGAGGTCTTCCATCTTTACTGACACTACTTACCTGACTTGGTCAAGCAGACATTTCCCCTCTTACCATTAACTGAAATCAATGTTTAAAAAAATCACTGATTACTCTACATGCACTCTCAAAAGAATATGTCTACCAAGAATATTCTAGAAGTGGAAATGACATTGGGATCAGTGTACAGTATTACTACAAGAGGGGAATCTTGAGTTAAAGCGTAATAGGTTGTAGGTATGTCCGAAGTTTTATTAAAAATAAAAAAAGTTCCTGAACTTTTGGAACAGACCTCATATGATGTTAGTATTCCATGCTACTAACAGCAAACACTAATAAAGTACCACTATCATGTAAGTTGTGTTATTATGTATTGTGTTAATATGGTATTCTATAACGTGTCAAATCTCTGAGTAGAATGAAACTTGAGTTTCCTAATGTGATTGTGACATCAGAAAGTGATGATGAAACCATAAGAAGACTCATGCTGTTTTTGGAACAATCTTTAGGCAGAAAGAACAACTTTAAGACAGAACTGCAAGAGAAAAGTAAGTATCCACTGCTTGTTGCTACTTCCAGCAAGTAGTAGCGTGTTGATTGCAAGTAGTTGATCTGGGATTAACTATTAAAATAAATTAAAGATTAAATTAATTGTTAAAAAATGGGTTAACTTTTTAACTTAATCATTATATTATAAATGGTTAACTTTAATCGTTAATTGTTAATTTTTTTGTTAATGATTAAAAAATTAATGAGTTAATTTTTTGGCTGCTCAAGAGGAAGACTAGCCAAAATCATTTTTGAAGGCAATGTTGGAGAAAGTTTGTTCCAGGTAATCCTAATCCGCCGACAGACAATGCACTGGGTTTACCATTCGACTGGTAGCAGTAATTTTCTGTCTACTGTTTAATATGAATGTGACTCTATCCCAGACAAGTAGATAACAACACTTTGTTAACTTAAATTGTGACCGAGGCTCCTAGCACCTTGTGCCAGCCATCACTGTCAAATACTGCAGAATTGAAGCTGACAAATTATGCCAATTGCAGGGCTAGTAATCAAATTGTCCTAACAAACAAATGCATTTGTGCCCAGGAATTTTAAACCACAAGCATTTTAAAACGCATTAACCTATCCATTTTAGGAGTTACCATGCATCAGATTGTAACCTATACAGCCCTATACAAGGGTGCACGCACGCACGCACACACACACACACACACGCACACCATGAAGAAGTGACCGGCCGTTAAATCACTTGTTAACAGTTTAACAAGAGGTAGCCTGTTTAAGGAAGCTCTATTAAAGTTAACAGGCCTTAAAATTGTTTGTTAATAGAGAGATTGTTGATACATGAAGTAACTAATGGCCATTAAAACAGTGGTAGATAAACTTAAAATTTTGTTTGGTTCTGCTTTGATGAACATTCTTAATATTACTGATTACATAAAATATATTTGGAAATATTTGGTCTGCTTCTGTGTTAAGAAAATTTAATTTGAATGTTCAGTATTGTTTGCAAAATAAAAATGTAAAGACAAAGAGATTATATGAAAATACATAAAATTTTTTTAAGCATTTTTCAAAATTTTTTGTAATATTAAAAAAAACTAGTCATAACAAACAGAAACTACAAAAGCCAAACAAAAAATAAAATAATTTGAATTACGGAAAATAATTACAAAATATACAGACCAGATAACAAAAAGGGAAGAAAATTAACAAATGTTCATGAAACGGAGAATTAGAAAGTCACTTTATACTGACAATATAGAGGAGCTGTTGCACCTCCTGTCTCTACTGGTCAGATGACGCCTGATGTTGTAGCTCTCCATAATTTAAAGCTGTGGAATTTTTTGATGTAGAATCACAAATGTTGTCCTGCCGTGTCCCGTCGTCTCTGGTTTACTGCTCTGCAGAATCTTGTCGTGTTGATTTTAATGTAATTTTGAAAGTTTATAGAGGCACGCAACTGTCAGCAATCCAAAGTTGAGAATGTTGGGGCTTGAACGAAACGCCGTTTGGGCCCATTAAATGAAATATTAATTTCATGTGGACAAAATTAAGAAATCCGGTTTGGTTGGACCAAAAATTTTGTTGCGTACGGGAAGCTCTTGAAGTTCTAGAGTTGTTCCAAGACGCTAAGTAGAAAGGGCTGGGTTTGAAATGTAATGAAGTGGACTGCAATTCTGATGTATAATATACATTTATTGAAAACGTTAAATTTTAGAAGCCATTGCCGACACGTGCGGATGTTTAAAGGCCATAACGCCCGTTAATTTAGTTTTGATAAAGTCAAGATACATGTAAATTAGACGAAAGTCGTCTGAGTAATTTAGCAAAAACTGTACATGAAGATAATTGGATAATGATCCAGAAGCCACGGCTGGAAGAGTGATTTTTAATGAGAGTACCGCTCAGAGTCTAATTAGAAACTAAACTTAACTTGTCCACCATCAGTCCGGCTGACTGCCGGCAGCGCTTGATAAGCAAGTGACGTCATCCGCCCGTGTCGCAGTGCAGTGGTTACGACACACAGATAATAAATACAGTACAAAGTTTGAACAAATGTAAATGTAATTTTACTTGAAACTGAATAATTAACTATCACATATAATCATTTCCAAGTATTGTTTATTTGTTTCTCAATTTTTAAATCAGAATAACTGAATGATGAACATGAGAAGTTATTAAAAGTAAAAATTATTAACATAAACATATGTTACATCTTGTCATCTCACCTCGCCCAAACCTGTCCTTGATGGGTTCACTTCCTGGAACATTCAAGGAAGTACATAATTTCTTTAAGGGGATTGTTTTGATAATTTAGTATTTTAGTTATTTTTATTTATTTTTTTTGTGAAGTGGTTTTTCACACACCACTTTTATGTGAGTGGCTACCGTGAGTTTTTTTTGTGAGTTTCTTCCTTCTTCAGGTTACTGTAAGTAAGGGTTCAAGGCCTGTACTTCATTTCTACTGTTTCAGTGCCTATTCTTCATAGAGATGATCATTTTAATTTCCTGTCTACACATTCACTTATAACAAAATTGACCATGATTTTCCTTAGCTCTGTGAATATGAAAACTTGTTAACAGTTTTGACAAAAATAATTTATTCTAGAAAAATTTTGATGTTTTCGGTTAATTTTAACTGGTGATTGAAAGTTTTTACTTTGCTATGAATATGAAACAACTTTGTCATAATTAAAAAATAATTTAATTCAAAATCATATTTTGATATGTCGGTTATTGGTAATTACAGACAATATGTTATAGATTCGTTTTCACAAACCGTGCCATAATCATTATGTTTTCTAATCTTGATTTTTGTTTTAGCTAATTCTTTTAGAGAACTATTAATCAAACAAGAAAAAGAACTCCGCATGGTTAGACGTGACAATCTTTGTGCCAGTGGTGACTGGTCAGGATGACTTCCATTCAGAACACTGCCCTGGTATCGGCCAAACGGTTTTGCTCATCACTTTCCACGTGTTTGCCACTGATTTGCATCCAATAGTAAAAAAAGTATAGTGGTCGTTAATGCACATCTATTTTGCTGTGGTAACCAGATTGTGTATATAAGCAATTTGAAGTACAAATACCTTAGTACTGAATAATTACAAAATTATGTAAAAGATTAAATAAGTTTTTCATTTTTACAAAATAATAATTTTGAATATTGTATTAATACTTGAACTAATACAAGAATTTGTCATATTTTCTACTGTAATTTTGTGTTCTATCAAGATTGTTAATAAACAGCAAAACTAAATTTTGTGGCAAATAACCAGAAAAAACTACATGTGATTTTGTGATTAGAAGCTGTTCCTTCTTGTGTAACTGTACTAAGGAGATGATCAGATTAATTAGTGAACACAGTAACCAGCAATAACCTTATTTCTTATTTTTATGGCTCATTTCACGTATTATTATGTGCTTCATGTATGTGTAGATTCATACAAAACTTCTGTTATCAGTCTATTTTCTATGAGCTCACAAACAAATAATTTTCTAAACTACTAATATAGTTATTTCATTTAAACAAAAATGTGTTAGTTACTTAGTTTTGTATTTATAAATATAATTTTCTAAAAGTGGTGAATGTATGTGATAATGTTATCTATTTATAGAGTTAATACACGTGTCTACTCCACATAGAGATTGTGTTTCATTTTAATTGCCTATCTACACATTCACTTACAACAACATTGACCATGATTCTTCTTAGTTCTGTGAATATGAAAACTTGTTACAAATGTTGACAAAAATAATTTATATTAGAAAAATCGCGATGTTTTTGGTTAATTTTAACTAGTGATTGAAAGTTTTCACTTTACTATGAATCTGAAACAATTTTGTCATAATCAAAAAATAATTGAATTCAAATTCATATTTTGACATGTCTGTTATCAGTAGTTACAGACAATATGTTATAGATTCGTTTTCACAAACCATGCCCTAATCATTTTGTTTTCTAATCTTGACTTTTGTTTTAGGCAATTCTGTTAGAGAACTATTAATCGAACAAGACAAAGAACTCCAGATGCTTAGACATGAGAATTCTGTGATCCACACAGACGTGAACATATACAAATCGAAGGTAAGAATAATAATTACTATTACTGTTTGTTGAGACGCATTAATTATTAACTGTTGAACCACTTTTTGTTCTTTCACTTCTCTCGTACTACTTATTGTTATTAAATATGTTCTCGTTGAGTAAACTCAATTGTCTTGACTAAATAAAGGAAGAAAGATAGAAAAAAAACTGAGAAAATGTGAAAGATTATAGACTGACAAAACTTCATTTTTTAACAAAATGACACATAGATTTGTTGTTTCTGTGTGGTGATGGTTAATAAATATATGTAATAACAACCACAAAGATAAATGAACATGATTTTTTGAGTCAGTCATCTTTTTTATATAAAACTATATTTTATGTATACTTTGTAGTTGACCTCCTATAGCAACAACTTTCTTTTAATCTCTGAGGATTTCCTTCACTTCTCAGATTAAATTGTACATCTGTTTGAATTCTTATAGTCATTTAGTATAATCTTAGCTTTACAAATACTGAGTAGGATAAGTTAATACTTATTAATTGTTTTACCTAATGCCAACAGAAGCAAATATTTTTGGTTTTGTGAATAATATTTTTAACTTAAAATTAATGTAATCTAATTTATTATTTGCTGTTCATTGTGACAGACAAACAAAAATTAAATGCATTGGAAAAGAAACAATATAAAAAACAAAACTGTGATATTAAAAAGCATATGTGTTTATAAAACATTTTAACTAGGACATGTGTTGCCATAAATTGGTATTTCAGGGTCGTCATAAGAGAATAGCTTATATATTTAGTCCAAACAGTATTTTGAAATCAGTAGAGACTATAGTAAAGTAAAACAGCTGATACAAAAGGTAACATCAAATCGTTTCACTTAAAAACAAAAAGTGGAAGACACGGATTTCAAGAAATCATGTGTCAAGTAGGTGTAAAAGTTAAATTCTTGTAAAAAAGTTATTTAACATGTAAAATGTAATGGGCTGTAATTAAAACATTTGTACATTGGAATAATTAAAAACGTTCAACATCCATGTGTATTATTAATACAGTATTAATATTTCTTATTCAATATGGGATGAAGTTAAGCTCTGTTTAGATTTTTTCTGAATATTCTTGACTAACTACTGTCTTTCTATCTAGTTTTTATAAACCAAGAAATGGGATAGACAAAAAAAGTGTTATAAATACAAATATTACGTAAATATTATAACATCGCCAAATTCAGATCATATTTGATATCTATAAGTAGGTAAGAAATGCTAAAAAGTAATATATTTTAATAAATAAATAATGAAGAGAATAAAAATATAAAATGTAATTAAGAAAGAAGGAGGAAGAATAGTAAACCAAAAGTGATTATTAAATAAAATTACAGACTAGACTGACAGACAAATGACTTTGACCCAACCCCAGAGATTGGCCAGATAAAAACCAAAATAAAGTGAAACAAGATGGAAGTGAAGGAGAAGAAAAATAAAAATAAAAATGGAACAAACCAACTATAAAGGAAATAAAGTGAACCAAGGTGATAAAACACAGACAAATAGTGTAGAATAGGGAAGGGGGAGATGATACCATCAAATATCATAAAAGAAACGAAACCAGTAAATAACCAATATAAAAAATAAATATTAGTATTGACTAAGTGACAAATGTAATTCATAATTAATAAAACCCTGATAAATAAAAATACACTAACCCAAGAATTAGGAGTATATGTAAGTAAGAAATCTAGAAAGACATGAACTTATTAGATATAAATAATATTTGTAAAGAAAGAGAGAGATAGTGAGATAGTGAGAAATAAACTGAAAGTAACTAAAGAAAAATAAGTGACAAAGAAAAATAATAATAGGGATTACCCACTAATAAACACTTAAAATAAAATGTTTAAGAAGTGCCAATAGTGAAAGTGTAAATACCCCAAAATAATGAGTGAATCAGTGATAAACACTAATTAGTTAAAAGTAAAAGTGATGAATAAAAAAGGATATTGTGAATGATAGTATGATAAAAAATAGTAATAGATAAGAAAACACTTAGTAAATCAATGATAAAACACTAAATGATTTAATAGTGAACTTATAAGAACTGTATTGTTAATGGTAATTAAAAATAGTATTTAGATTAGATATAAACGAAGGATACGATGTTATTCAGGGGAGAAAGCCCATGTAAGGTAAACAGTTTGTGTTACCATGGATTGGAGAAAGAGATTAGTAAAGAAATAAGAAATTAAGAATGCAATCAATGAACACCCTATGTTATAAGGGATAATAGATTAAGTAAGTTTAAAAGGAGTGATGATGTTTCTCACCCAAAATAATAGTAAAGGAATGAAATGTATGTTAAACCAACAGTACCTAATAACTGGTAAAGAATTGTTCATTTAAATTTATGAATAGGATATGGCTGAAGGAAGCATACAGTCCGTAAGCCTAGTTGTTGTATTTTATGTAATAAAGAATAGTAAATAATAGCCATATTGTTGACAATGGCAAGTTAAATAAATAAGCAGATAAATCAATTCAGAAATAATAAACACTAGAAAATCAGTTAGGAAATAATTGACAAGCCAAGATATAGAAAATAATCTTGACACATAATCAGTACACAAACAAATTCAGGACACAATAACCAATAAACGAATCAATTATAACAACAAAACAAAACACTTTAGAGTAAAATGAGATATAATTTGTATAAAATAAGAAAAAATAATCAATGGCTACTTAGGCCTAGGAAATGCCTAACTGTCAATAACAAATAACTGCAAATTGTATAAAATCAACTAGGAAATTAATAAATTCAAGGCGAGTAAATAGCCAAGAATGATTTGTAAATCATTTTAAAAGAAAAATGTTAGAATAAGGACTTACATTAAAGGAGAAATGTAATTACCAAATATTAACATAAATGTACAAACATTAATATTTTGAAGAACCCAACCTTAAGGGATATCAAAATAATCTTTGAAAGGAAATAATAACAGTAGTGATAATATTTAATATGTAGGGAAGAAGACAGAAGAATAAAAGCAATCAGAAGAGATACAGCTTTTTTGAATAAAAATTCAAATTTGATAACAATGGTAATAAACCAAGATTAACCAATCAGAATTAATTTGTAACCATGACGACAGATGTTGGTTATGGATTTACCGTTAAATTTCTTTACTCGTAATATGACGCTCTTGCTGAATAGACGCCAAATCTTGAACGATCAAAATTCTAATTTAAAACAAGAAAATAGTATACGAAATTACCGCAAATGAACAAGAAGGAAGCAGACGATGACTGAAACCATTTAACTGATGTCGAAGACCAATCAAATAAAAAAGAAATGAATAAATTGCTCCGATTAATTTGAAAAAGATGCCAGACGGCCTAGACAATTGAAAATTAAATATGATTGCAGCCTAATTCCTTTTTACCAGACCAACTGAGTACACCCAGTCTACTGATGTGTTAAGTATCATTTAAATTACCCAAATTTCCGAATAAACTCACTTTAAATATTTCTCACAGTAATCTGAACTCTCACTAAACTGCACATAATTTCTTTCAAAGATTAAATAAAAAACTAAAACACTGAAAATTTGTCAACTTGTAAAGTTAACCTGTTGTTAGTTTACGAAATTTTGAAACACTTTTACTACACTCCAAGAACAAGTTATAACTACACATTATATTATTTAAGTATAAATGATCTAAGGTAGTGTATTTTTATTGTTGTAATCATTAATAATCCTTTTATCGTAATCACAAGAATCCAAGACGTTTGAACGAAAATATTTGTATACTACTTCGACAGATGCCATCCTTGAATGTCTGTTACGTTCGAAGATCGATTTGTCAAACCCAGAGAAATTGTCTCATATAAATTACCGGTGCAAATGTATTACAAAAGAAAACATAATTTGTATTAACCTGAATAATTAGTAATCAACAAATAATAAACAAGTACTGAGTGTAACCACTGTGTTGTAATTTCATTAGGATGGTGTATTATAATTTGTGTACATTTTAGAGAACAGTTAGTATTGACGGCAAGCGCTCACATAGCCAACTCAACGAACTACTGGCACGATTCAGACGGCCAAGTCGAGGTGGGAACAAATTGAATTCTCCACACCGCCTGAGCTGCGCTTGTCATATCATCATAAAATTTTTTAATTGTTGTAATTAAACAATTTGGCGCCACCCGGGATTTTCACACCCCTAGTGAACAACAGGTAAGGACTTCGATACCCGGTTATTCGTACGTTCGCGACGGACACAATCAGCGTAAGTTACATTCCAAAGCGACGACGGATGATAAGACACGTTACACCCATTACACTTATACACGTTTAAGATTAGACTGACATTCGGATATAACAAATTGGCGACCAACTGGTGAAGCTAGAAGAAAGGGAAATACGAAATTCTAGCGGCGATTACGAAAGGATAACAAGATACACAACACAAGATACCAAACTAAACAACATGAGAAGGAGGCGGACAAGGAAGAAAATAGAGGGGAAGAAGAAGAAGGAACATCAGTTGAAGACAAGGAAACAATAATAACCACGGAAGAACCAACCGAAGACAAAGAAATGGAACCACAGGCGGGTGACAAGGGAGAAGTTAGAGGAGACCCCAATATAATCAAATTAATAGAATTGATGAATAGTATGAAGAAAGAAACCAATGACAATTTTCAGAAGCAGAAGGAAGATATGAAGGAAAATTTAAAACAAATTAACAAAAAATTTTGACAAGAGTGAGGAGAGTTTGAAACAAATAAATGAAAAAATAGTTAGTACAAACGAAAGTACCAAAGAAGAATTAAGGCAGGCCAATTAACAAAAATAACGAAACCCTCCAACAACAGCTGAAGGAAATCAATGAAAAGACTAAAGAAGAAATGAAGTAGCAAATAAGACTAATATTCCAAGGATATCATGAAGAAAGCGAACAGACAAAAACGGAGAGGAATAAGAAATGGGAAGAAACCAATTACAAAATAGATCAACTTAATAAGACATTAGATAACGGGTTCAAGAAAGTGAATGAAACGCTAGACAGCACTTCTGAAGGAAATAATGAAAAAATAGAAATTAAAGAAGACCCAAGTACATGGTTATCTCAAAAAAAGTAACAAAAACAAAGAGACCATTAAACACATAGAAACCGACAGCAGAGGAATACAGAAGAACCAAATAATTAAGAAGTTTAAGGAAACAAAAGATCTAGGAAAAATAGGTAAAAGGAAACTAATAAAAACACGAGAAGAATTGGAGATGATGAAGAATGGACTACTGGAGATGTTTAATCTATCAATTACCGACCAGAATGAAATAATTAATTTTAGAAATAACAGAAGGAACGTAATAGGAGCTTATTCAGTAACAGATAATAATAATAATAATAATAAACTTGACCTATTTTGGTTTGAATTAAGCTTCCAAATTACATTCCTTGAAATTTACCTCTAGGCCTTATTATGATTCACATAATTACCCATTAAATGGTTTACAATATGTTTTATGTTACAATTTTCCTCAAATACGATTACTAATTAAATCATTGTAATTTGCTTTTTCTACCTGGCTATTATTCTAAACATTTAATAATTTATTTGTATATTACTAGTACTTGCTTTACTGTTAGGCATTATCTTGTACAATCACAATTTAAGTCAGTTTTACACTCTGATTCTTTTAATTACTACTATAGGTTGTTATAATTATGATAAAGTATTTGTATTCTGAATGGGATAATTTATATCACTTTGGTCTAGTTTCTATTAATTTATTTCCTCTGATTTGATTACAGGGTCAAAGTTGAATTTGGCTTGATTATCCATTTTCAGTTTTCCTATCAATGTTATAATCAATTCACATTACTATTATATTCTTTTCTGATTCACTATTTATAGGTCGTTTGAATTAATATTTTGCCTTTCCTTCCTTAACAAAATTCTGACATTAATTAACATTATTTAAATACAATAAACACTTATATTCTAACGTCTACAGGGTGTCCGAAAAGTCCCGCACCATAGGGATTTCATTAATTGGGTTGTGTTTTTGTTTGTTGCAGTACTGAAAAATGTTGACTACTGAAGAGTGGGTAGAGCTTATCCTCCTCTGTGGAAGAGAAGGATTCTCCAATAGAGACGTTGCAGCAGAATTTAATCTGAGGCACCCGGAACGAGAGCCAGTGTCACACACCACGGTTGGCAGACTGTTAAGGAAATTCCAGGCTACAGGTAGTGTGGCAGATGCTCCCCGATCTGGACGTCCAAGGACACCAGAAGATGTGGTGGAAGGGGTTTTGGCAAAGGTAGCAGCAAGTCCAAAGAAATCAATTCGCCGAACAAGCTTGGAAGTGGGCGTTCCTCGATCAACAGTCGCAGCCATTTTGAAAAAACATAAGTTTCACCCGTACAAGTTACAAGTGTTACACCACATGTCAGATGATGATCTGGATCGGTGTGTGGAAATGTGTGATTGGTTTTTGGCACAGTTGGAAGAGGACCCACAGTTTTTATCAAAAGTTATGTTCTCTGACGAAGCTAACCTTTACGTAAACGGAGAGGTGAACCGACAGAATTTACGTTACTGGTCCGAAAGTAATCCGCACTGGTTTTCCAGCAGTAAGGAACAAGGAGCAGCTCGCGTCATGGTGTGGTGTGGTTTGTGGAAAGACCGGATCATTGGCCCTTACTTCTTTGACGGAACAGTTAACAGTGAAAATTATTTGGAAATGTTAGGAGATTCATTATTGCCTGATTTGGATCTGCTGGGTCCAAGACCAGAATGGTTTATGCAGGACGGTGTGTGCCGATTGAATAAAATCGGCGCTAATAAGAAAATCTTATACTGCATTTAATGAATACGCTAAAGAAAAATAGGTTTCTGTATTTAGCGGTGGGCGTCTGCCGTACTGTGTTTAACGGTTAGCGCACAATCTACATGAGGTAACGAAGCGGCGCTTGATTGGTGCTGCTCCCTTGCGGACGTCTCGAAGCGCGAGTTGAAAAATGAGTAGAATAAACGGTTCCGTTCTTGTCTGATTTCACTGCTCCAACTAACCACCTCGCCTGGTCTCCGACAGAGAAGTTTTTTTTAATTGTTCCATCTTCCATTTATGGCAGGCTAAATTAAAACAGATCTGCGGGTCCCTCGCTTCACGTCGAGGACCAGCCCCAAATCATGACCTGAACAACCTAACATCCAAGACTCTCAGCTTCATCTGCCGGAGGAGAACAGCGAGGAACAGGCCACACCAACACAAAAATGCTTTAGACCAGGACTTCAAACTCCACACCAGGGAATAAATCAGGTGACACCAACCCAATATTACTTTTTAAAACAAGTGAATGTAACCTACTAGAACTCGTGGGCATATAGCGACACACCCTAAAATGACTTTAAGCTTTACACATTTCAATTGGGTCCCCGGTTAACAGGACAGAATAGTGCGCGGACTTGGGGGGGAATCTTTTGTACATTTTGTAATACTATTTATACTAAGTGTGAACCCAGAGGTTGGCATGTATCCGTGGCTGGTTACCATTCAGGCATGTAAATTTCTTTCTAGTTTTCAGTAAAAGGGTTACCTTAGTGCTAGTAATCCTATCATTCATCATGTAATATCACAGATTAAATTTAGTTTTCAATTGATTCATTAATTTCACATATTTATATTCAGTTTGGGTCCTATAATGGATAGGAGTTTCTTTCGTTAGTTTCAGTCGGGTCCCCAGTTTAATCCTGTATAGGCGGATTTTCATGCAGACTTGAACATGCTCCTGGGACAGGTTTAGTTAGGCACGATCTTGCCTAGGAACATGTGGGTCTTTGGGCCAAATTAATTCTTAAAGGTTATAAAGCATCATGGCACATTACTGTTTTTAATATTTCACAAAATTTATCAAGCTTAAATTCTTTTTAATATATTATGGTCACTTGTATTTTGACTGAATTATGATTATATTTCCTCCAAGTCTAAGTGCTCAGTGTGAGAGGACTTTATAGTAGTATCAGGCATTATGCCAACCCCTGAATTTTAGTATGCCCTGGGGGCACTGGTGTTACACATATATATATGGGTTATTATGTATTAAGATCTTTCAATAGGTGTTGCGTTCAAGAATATTTATGAATTGTGAATTATGTACCTCCTGGGATGAAAGAGGTGTGGCAAGATATTAATGTTGAAAGTTGTAATTGTCCTGTGATGTGGAACGTGTGTATGTGTTGTAGTTGTAGACATATATATATTTATATGTATTATATATTCATGTGTTATTTCTGGGGGTTAGGTATAGGGCTAAGTGGGGAAAAGTAACCCCAATTGGAAAATAAAATCATTATATTAATTTCAATTAAATTTTATATTTATTTTTAAAGTAAAAATATTTTAAGGAGAATGCACTGATTTTGTTGGGAGATAAATTTTTAACGTTTTGTTATAAAAAAAAAAGGAGAAGGATGTAATAAAAATTTATTGGTTGTTAATTTTGTGAGTTTTAATTGCAAGTCCCGTCTCACTGGATCCAGCGCATTTTTGGCTTCTCTAGGCTTTTGGCCTAGTTTTAATTATCTTGTGGCCCCTGTAGTATCTACTACTATTAACATGGTCTGTATTGTATACACATATAATAATTAAACATAATAATTAGATAACTAAACAAATTAAGGTCTTAGCCTAATTACAGTCTTTTATTGTCCTTTTAAAACTGGTTTGGGGTGTTCCCCTCAATCACACACTATTTTATTTATACCTAACTTTACATTAGCTCTGATTATTTGGTATTGTATTCTTTTACTTTGTTATTTGTGTTTCTAAATTTGTATAACTACTATATTTTAAGTTCTTTCCTTTATTGTGATTTACTGAGATAGAGTGTTCTGTCTTTAAAGTAGTTTTGGGTATCTTGAGATTTTTCATTTTAATTAATTTGTTCTTGGCTGTGACTCCTTACTACTCCATATCTTACTGGGTATACTGATTATTTTACTGGGATAATAATCATACTATTTGTTTTTAACACCTTTTGCTCTAAATTGAATGTATATAATTTCTTTGAATCGAGATTTTTTCTAGTTCTGTTAAGGCATTTTATTTATTATTGTGATTACTTCTTTCTGTTACTTTTATTTAAGTTTATTTTACTTCTTCCAGATTGCTTCTTCCCTTCTTTTTCTATGTGATATTAAATTGTAGAATAAGGCAAAATCTTCGTTATGCTACAATATAAAAAAATACAATAGAAAATTATTTTAAAAAAATTAATAATTAAATAATTAGAAAAAAGATTAACATAATTAATTAATAATTAAATCAGTAATTAGATACATTTTTAATCAGATACAAAATTTCTCATTCTAGTTTCTTCTTGTTTTCTACACTTTAACATATGTGAATTTTTTATATTACAAAATCTATCATAAGAAAATGTTCTGTTTAATGCTAAACCTTCTAAAGTTTTTATTCTCGACAACGCAACATATGTTGAACCAATAGAAGTTTCCTTTTCTCCAATATCTATAACAGTTCTATCTAAGGTTAAACTTGAGACTTATGAATTGCAATTGCAAAGGTTAATTGTAACGGAAATTGTTTCCTTGAACAATTAATATATCCACTTTTTCAAAATTTAGTTATAGGTGGAATTGGAACACAACCACTATTTTCATAAATTGAATCAAAATAATTTTCAAAACGAACCATTATCACTCGTGGCATTTGATCAGGTGGACCATGATTTTCTTCATAGATAATATGTTCAATGTAACCTAAAGCTCCGTTCACTAATCCTTTTTCAACCCACAAATTAGAACGTAACATAACTTTAGATCCAATTGATAAAATTATAAATGGTTCAAGTCCACCTGATAATTCTCCACTTGCTGATTTTGCTTTAGAACAATTATGAATAGCTGGAATATAAGCAACTGGTTGACGAAATTCTTTTAACTTTTGATGATTAAATTCTTTGCATTTTTATTTGTTGCAAATAGCTTAATTGCATTGTTGAAAAAATGACGTTTGTTAACAACCTTCTTTTCTGACAACTTATAATTGACTTACCTTTTATACTTCTCTCGTTAACATTTATACTTTTGTTTACATGCTGATTCGAGTAATCGCCATGTTGTGTTGTTGCCAACCTAACATATTTTAAGTTCGGGTCCAGGATTCTTTTTAAACGAGCTAGAAACGGAATGGTTATTGAGAAATAATCGACTCTGATATCATTTGGTAAAACTTGTGTTTTAGTGGTCTGAATTTCTAAATGATTGAATAACAAAAAACAAGATGGAGTGTTCCTCCTCGGCCAAATCCACATACAAAATGGCTGCGAAATATTTTCGCTACATCAGCCTTAAGTATTCTACATTTACACAACATATATTTAACTCCAATTTATTCTGATTACTTATTTAAATGAATCTACACCAATACTGCAGTTTTAAATAATTTCAATTATGAAGTTACATGAATCACGCAACGTGAACCAATGCTTGTGATTTTATCTGTACTGGTACACATACGCACACATGCTCCCACGTAAACTGATTTAACGGTACATTTTACAAATTTTCTTGAGCTCAATTATTAAAAAATGTTGATGGTTTAAAATGTGAAAAGTTTACTTTCCTGCTGTGATGGATGAAGATCCAGTCAGGCGGTAATCATGTTCATGCTGGTGTTTTGCGGAACTATTATACTGTTCCTTTTTATTAACTGCATGCACTGTCTCTACATTTTATATTGTTTGATTTAACTAGATTTGATTCACTTTTGTTACATTTTAGTTGTTACTTTTAAATACTTGCTGGCCAGCAATTTGTACAATGTGCAGTTCGCACGGAAGATGTTAGGCGACTGAGAATGACAATATGGCATTTATTTCCTAAGTGGAAGGGTTGTCACGTCATCGATTCTATTGTTTTGGTGATGACGTCTTTGTTTTTTGAGGTGCAGCGATTACGTCTGGCATTCCTTGAGTGACGTTTACATAAGATCGGCAGGTTGCTTTGGCAAAGTCGCTGCCACTCAGCACGTACGCCACTGACCTTGACGCCGACCCTTCATGACTTTCTGCGTTGTTTCATATGTTTGGGAAAACTTTACTCTCACACATACAAAATTTTATTTCACAATAAAATTATCTCTGTTGCTTACCCAAAATCCCTATTTGTACCGTTACACGTTGATTTTGTGAAAAAGTTTGTATACTACATGTCATTAATATTTCATAGTCTTGAACTGTACATTCACCATTACTAACATGATCAAGTATATCTCGAAATATTTGTTGAGATTCATTTTGTCGAAGTGATGACTATAAAAAAAAATACTTTTGAATACTTGATGTAATAATAATTTTCTTTCTAAAAGGAATTCACTTCCTTCAATTTTATCACTGTAAAGTGGTCTGTCATTAACAGGAGGTAACTGATTAATATCCCCAAAAAAATATACAAATAATCTACCAAACGGTTCATCTTGTCTTGATGTAATAGCTCTGTGTACTCTTAAATCAATTTTCCTCAAAAGACTTCATCCAATCATACTCATTTCATCTATAAACAGAAATTTACAACCATGAATTTCCTGTTGAAATTGAGCAAGTGAGTGTGAACTGAGTTCTCTAAATACTTTATGTACTCCTAATAAAAGTTTGGAGTGTATTGTTGATCCATTAATATTAACGGCAGGAGGACCAGTTGGTGCAAGCAATTGATAAGAAGATGATCCCAATGTTTGATTCAATCGACAAGTGAAATAATTAATTAAAGTACTCTTTCCAGAACCGGCTTTTCCTTGAATAACATTTCTTTTAATCGGAAGTTCTTCGTTACCTTGTAGATAACTAAGTTGTTTTTCAAATATATTTGTCAGTTCTTGTTGTTCATCAGAGAAAACAATATTTGGCAGATTATATTCAACATTAACAATGTCATTTCTTTGTATTTCTATTACTTTTTCTTTTTCAATGAAATTTTCTAATGTATTCAACACTTGTTGATTCAAAATAGAATGCCAATTATATCTGATATCAATTTCTCTTCTACCTAGATCTACTTCTTCCTGAATAGTATTTGGTCCAGCAGCTATGTCCATCCAATCATATGGTTGATCTACTTCTAATTGGTCTCTTACTTCAAAATTTTCTTCGTCTTCCAAATTTTGTAGCATATAATCTAAATCATAATTCAGAATATCGTCATTCCCAAAATGCTGCTCTATAATCTTCCAAGTACTATTATGTGGATTTAGATCATTCAGTTGTCGCCAGGGAATATGTAATAAAACTTGTTGCTTTATAAATATTTAATTTTTTAATAATTTAACAACTACATATAATTTAAATATAATTAATTTCAATAAACATCACATTTGTATTATTAAAATCTAAAACATTAAAAGTATTAGTAAGAAAAATTTAGTTTCTTTTTCAAATTATGTATGCTCATAGTCATAATGTGGGGGAGCCAAAAAAAATGTGGGGTGGAGGCAAAATAAATGGGTACACTAATTTCAGTGACAGATAAACGTTGAGTGAAATATAAGATGTTTATGCGTGCACACACACACACACACACACACACACACACACACACACACACACACACACACACACACACACACACACACACACACACACACACACACACACACACACACACACACACACACACACACACATGTATGTTAGACTTGATTAAGTCAAAAAAAATATTTGAAAATGCAAAGGTTTTTGGTTTGATATAACAAACAGTATTGCATAAAAATTTATTTACTATAATTTGTTAGTGACATTTTATTCAGGGCGTCAATTAAATTCTACATTTTTATGAAATTTAAATGAAATTTATGAAATATATTTTATAAACAACACAGCACACCAGTATCTTTCATTCAAGAAAAACGGTTGAATGTTCGGTATATACACTCTTTGTCTAAAACCACGGAACGCATTAGTAACAGACTATATAGTAATATTAAAGAAATCCCACAGATGGCGACACTTTACATACATACCATGGAACGCAATAGTAACAGACTATATAGTAGTAGGACTCGCAATCCCACAGATGGTGACACTTTACATACATATATATAGATTTATACACAACAAATTATTACAATTATTTCTTTTCAAAATTAATTTTTTATAAAAATAATGATTGATGACACATCTAGACATGAATATAAATAATTATGTTCAATTTCAAGTCTATAGGTTCAGTAGTTTTTCTGTAAAGTGTACCATAAAACAATCAGAATGATCAATTGTATAAAAACTAACTATTTATACATTTAATTCACTTTATTGTACTTGTTCGTACTTACCCATATTTCGATCTTTCACGGGTCCCAAGGTTCTTTATAAGCGAGATCAGAAACAGTGTGAGGTTACGAAATAAGTATTAATACACATTTTGAATGAAGAGAATTAATATTTTAATCTTGTCAAGTCGTTTAAATTCAAATTAGAAAACAAATTTTACCATGCTTTTTCATCTTACATAACTTCTTACTGATTTCTTCTTTTGTTTGATTCGCTACATGAGTACTACTTGTAATTACTTATTCTACTGTCTTACCTTAATTAGATCACATAAACACAAACACAAACATAAAATACAAACACAAATATAAACAGCCCAGCTTTGCCACTCATCACTCACATTCCGTTCTCAAACCCCAATTACCAGATTGAATACATAATTTTTATATCACTACCGATAACGCTTCCTTCGGTGACCTCGTGGCCAGCCCGCGGTAGATTGAAGATGTCTCTGAAAAAGACGAAAATGAATTCCAAATTTACATGTTAGTGTTCTACACTCCTCCCATCCTATCACTGCTTTTTAAAAGAACTGTTTTACTTTCATTATTGAAAACTAACGATATTATACGAGCGTATTGAGCTCGCGTGTCGGCGCCGACACTGTCAGAGACGAACTGGGCAATGTGCTTCGTTGAGTCGCGGGAAATGAGCAGTCACGGCCATCAGGTTTTAGTCGCCGTTTGTGCTTAATTGTGGTGGCATAACCACTTTATGCATGGACTATAGCTGGTATATGTGTGGTACCAGAGTACAATATTGGCTTCTGCTCTGCTGATGTCACCAACAGTAGGCGGGGTTTAACGCTGTTTCCGGTATTGAGCTGGTAGCTGCGACAAACAGTTTCTACATCGCCATGTTTCTCAGCTTTGGTTGTGTTTTCCAAGCGTCACTCCGGCGCACTGCCCATCAATGTTGCATACGGGCGTGATCACACACACACACAGTTCTGCGAAAAATTGGGGTGGTAAATTCTTCGCCGCATTACTCAACAACAACTGCTTCTATGCCTTTGTTTCAAACTGTTTCTCAACACTGGTCTGTTACACAATGGAAATAACGTTGCCATGCGTTCTGTTATAATGGAATGAATTTCGTTACACAATAATTTTCACAACTTCTTTTTTACAAGCCCGCACCAAAATGAAAGAAATAAAAATGTACATGCCCCATACGGTAAAAATAAAAAATACCCAAAAATGACCCGCTACACAATATTGCACACCACTATATAAAAATATTCCGATTAGCGCTTTCAAGCTTCACAGCTCATTGTCAATCAGGAATAGACAGAAAATAAGTAATACCCAACCCTTCACCCCTCTCCACCACCCTGCTCACCCACAACAAACTAAAAATTAATGACCCTTCCCCACCCCCTAAACTCTGTCTCACCATCTGTACAGTTACATATTTTTCTAGTAAATTCCTTGTGTTTCAGTGTGTGTGTGTGTGTGTATGTGTGTGTATATGTGTGTGTGTGTGCGTGCATCCTTTTAAACTACCCTCTTCCTCTCCACACACTTGGGTCAGTCACACACCCTTATTTTAAAACAACCAATTAGTACTATGAAATATAATTCTTAATCTTATCTATCTGCCCTCTCTCATTTACTTCTTAATCATGTTATAAAATATTGTGTATAGATGGTGAGACAGAGTTTAGGGGGTGGGGAAGGGTCATTAATTTTTAGTTTGTTGTGGGTGAGCAGGGTGATGGAGAGGGGTGAAGGGTTGGGTATTACTTATTTTCTGTCTATTCCTGATCTGACGATGAGCTGTGAAGCTTGAAAGCGCTAATCGGAATATTTTTATATAGTGGTGTGCAATATTGATCATTCTGATTGTGATTTCAACCACTAACACAAATTTCTTCATTAAACGTCTGTACCATAAAAATGTACCAATTGTTGCCTAGTAGTAGGACTCATTTTGCTCGTCCTAATAATGATTACACTGCCTATGCGCACATACTCTGTATAAGTTCACTGCAATTTAAAACATCACAACTTTTGTTTACACTCCGTCTAACCTCACTTTCACTTTTTGAGGTTACCCTTGCTCTAGTCAGCTGTGTGACATTAAATTTTCATTGTTGAGAATTGCGACCGACGTGACTTCCTCCTCGTTGGATAATGACCTCTGATTGGTCAGTTTTCATAAATTGCATAATTCTTCGTTATGTTTCATTAAAACTTTCATTCACGACGTCCTTTCGTTGGGTTTTGAGAGTATGAAAAATTGGTCTGCTTATCAACGCCCACGGAATTGTACTTTATTAATTCTTAATAATTAAAATTGTTCCCTTATCTATAATCTAATTCACTTTTCATTACTGCCATTGCTCCTGTCTTTTTTAGACAAGCAATTTGATTCCCCACTCTCTATATGTCTGATTATTATTAACAGAATAAACATATTAAAATTTTTTGTTATCTATTTACATATAATACTTTTTATTTTATTTTACTTATTTTATTTTTTTCAATAAACATTTATGACTTCTATCTACACATCAAATATTACTCTTTTCCATTAAGTTATAGTATGGCAATTTGCTACAATTGTCCTTTGGTAGTTGAGGCCCACCTCACCATGATCTATTATATCGTGATAACTCACTTATAGTAATATTACTTATTTTTAAGATACTATTATTGTTCAAAATTGTCTTATACGACTCCTTATAACTATTACATTGCTATATTTGATATGATTAATTAGTTATTGGTAATAATTATTACATGTTACCAAAACACATTAAAAATAAAAAATTTCTTTTAAAATTTATTAAAATTTAAAGTTTCAAAATTCAAAAAAATAATATTTTATCAAAAAATTCTCTTCCTTGTTTTTCTAAATTTTTGTTTCAAATGACTTAACCTAGACATTTCTACTAATCTAAACACATCCTTACTCTAACATGAGAACCACTTATAGTCTACCAATACAATGCAATACAATAAAATAAACATGGTTAATGCACACATAATAAAAGAATCATTATCTAAAATATTCATTCGCTGGCAGGCGAAAAATCAAGGTTTTTTTTTTTTCAAAAAAAATTAAAATTTTCAAAAATTTTAAAATAAAAAAAAAATTTAAATTTATTTAAAGGTTTTCTTCATATGCAAAATTATTTAAATATTGGTTCGAATTAATTAAACCAACAAATTAAAATTGCCTTCCTACTACACAAGCTTAGTAGGTATATGAACTCATCAGCTGATCGAAACTAGGTCAAGTTCCAGTTATGTATATGTTATATACATATGTTATGTATGCTTTCTGAAAATACACTGAACATCTGTAATATCCTACCTTGAAATACAAAACATAGTAACATAAAATATTTAAAATTACAAAATATTAATATAATAATTAAGTTGACATTTAAATTATTTAAAATAAACAATTCTTGACTTTACATTATTTTCAATTCTATTAAAATTCTGTCACTGGTTTCGACAAAATAAAAATTTTATATTCTTTATCATAAATCTCTCTCTTTTTGCTTAACAATCCTACTCTTCATTTAACAATCTCGCTATACTTTACTGTGGGTGATGTAATTTATTTATTCTCATTTACTGTACTGGATCTGTATACATATATAATCTTTACTCCCCTGACTCTACTATTAACTTTTACTACATGACACCCCTCTCTATAAAAATATCTATCAAAACACTCTAAATTCAATTTACCTCTGGCACCGCTCATCTTTGTACTAGGATGTGTGTTCCCTACCTGGCTATAACCATACGAGCCAATGCCCCTCCAAAATATCGGCAAACACTCACGCGAACTACTCTATTCTCGCCACAACGCCACACGTTGCTCACACCTTACCACCTCACCCTTACTACAAAATATCATCAACAAATATGTTTATATCTCATTCACATTACTCATCTCTACATATACTCACTACTACTGTGTCAACATCAATACTTCTCAAAATACTATAACATGTATAGGCTCAAAACAACATTACTTTATATCATCTCTACTAATTCAACTTTAACTTTGACAGATCTATATGTCACATAAAATATTTATCACCCAAAACTATCCTTTATTAATTTGCATAAATTATTACTTAGTTTCTCATTTTACCAAATTATTTGTATCATTACATTAAAACGTCTGTAATACATCAAACATTACATTGAACATCAATTACTTAAAACATTTATCACCAATATACCAGTGACATCTTATTACGGATCAGCTGATCTCCTAATACAATTAAAACGCATCTCACAACTGAACAAATTACATGGAATGTACATATTTATTTATCCATCCTCACTTCTATTATGTTCATTGCCTGCCAGGCGTTTAATTATTGGCTTAATTTAAAGCATACACATATCATGAAAAACACATATTCTTATCAATGCCTATACCTAACATACAACAATAAACTAATACATTTAAAATCATAGCATGTAATGAACACCTTATATTACCTATCTGATCAGCTAGTTAATTGAACAGAGCATAAGCAGTTTTATTGGATCCAACTTTGAATAAAAAAATGTTATGTTATTAAAATTTACATTCGTGACTCCTTTGCGTCACCTCCCAGGCACACACACTATTTCAAATTATGGAGGACTGTCTCGCCCTTGCGCTTCGACAGAGACGGTATATTTTGGAGCAGGTTTTACCTCTCCGTGTCTCTGCTTCCGCTATTAAGTTTTAAACATAGTGAACACCATCATGTTCTTGTTATAAAATGATACACCCTTAAAACGGATCTACCACCTGTCTTGGTACCCCAAGGCGGGCAGAGTGGCAGCCGCGGTTCCATAGTTCCGGGAAGATTTCCTCTAAGTTCTCCCCCCATTGAATTTCAAATATATACCAATTTCAAGTCAGCTATGGTCAAGGGACTTGATATGACCATAGCTGGCCGCTAGCCAAAACCACGGTTAGTGCTGGTAGGACAGTAACCACCCGAAAAGTCGGGGAAATCTAACTTTAATTTAATTGCCTGTTTCATCAATACTATTATGTGCGACACGGTAGTTTGGCAGTGTGTACATTTTTTATTTACACGGAAAAGGTGTGCCGCACATTTATCGCCCTTTTGGCCTCCGATGGAGGTAACACTCCCTGTTACCCCCAACCCATTTCGCTATTTGCGAGAGCACAGGCAACCCCCACAATAGCCACTTAATAGCTAATTAATTACTTAACAATTGAAAATTAAACTTTCTACAAATACAGTTCAACACTCCATTGTTCTATCACTCCATTGAGCACCAATCTACCCCCTAAAATTACCCCTTAATCTTGTATAATAACAAGTTCTTTTATTTATTTTTTTTTAAATTTTCACATAGACACTTCTGCAAGTCCAATCTTTCACTTTTCACTAACATTTTCTTTCTGACAAAATAATAAGTACCACAATGGATCATCTTATACAGTTACATCAAAATAAAATACATTTGTG
The DNA here is from genome assembly GCA_034769895.1 of Magicicada septendecula. NCBI lineage: Eukaryota > Metazoa > Arthropoda > Insecta > Hemiptera > Cicadidae > Magicicada > Magicicada septendecula. The sequence goes on along the minus strand of CM068371.1, from coordinate 59,153,650 downwards.
TTGTTTTCTGAGGGAAAACAATTATTTGAAAATTTAAGTATTCAATTTCCATATTCTTGGTTGTTTCATTTTACAATTTCTAAAATGAAACTAAAATAGTTCGTGAAGAGAAAAAAAATATATATATACTACCTTTTCACGAAACTATGGGTCCCCCTCCCCATTCAAAGTGTTGTAAACTTTCAAATTTTGACCAATTTTGGTGGAGCCGGACCATCGTTGCGTTCACCGCCCGAAGGAAGATCCTCCAACCATGGCCCGCCTCCAAGTTCCGAATACCACGGCCAGGACTGGTAAGATCGTGACCGCCCGAAAATGGGGGAGACTCCCTTCTGTAAACATATAAAATCAGATTAAATTTCATTCACACAATAATAATTAACAACAATCCTGGTAAAATTCCTATGATGACCAATACAATTTCAAATTTGTAGCATTGTGTGTCCCTACTATCTCCCTTGTCTCTCTGTTCCGCAATACATACGAATTCTTCATCTTAACTTCTATTACCTCATACGGTCCTTCATAGAGTAAGAAAAACTTCTTGATCTCCTTGTCCTGAGCGCTCGACAAATCATGTCTCCTTACCAATACCAATTGTCCTACTTCGTACTTCATCCACTTACCTTTTGCGTCGTGCCTACGTTTTCTTTGTTCTCCTTTACTTAATAAACTCTCATTTGCCAACCTGATTTTTATACTCACATCCGCTTTCTCACTCTCAGGTGGGTAATCAAACAACTGTTCCAAAATTCTCGGGGGGCGTGTTCCTTTGATCAACTCGTGAGGTGTATAGCCGGTGGACTCGTGGGTGGTACTGTTCAGCCAAGTCTCTACTCTTCGGACGTACAACGGCCACTCGCTGTGTTTAGCGTGACAATAGGCTCTAAAGATCCTGCCTATCTCTCTCATTACACGCTCAGCCTGGTTGGACTGGGGATGGTACACAGCCGTATGTTTCGTGATGATTCCTTCCCATCCTAGAGTCTGACGCCATCTCCCACTGATGAACTGTGGACCATGGTCTGATAGAATCACTTTCGGCTTACCCACGTGAATCATGTAGTCCTTTGTCACCTTCTCACTCAATACCTGACTGGTAGCTCTTTTAACGCTATACAATCTCACATATTTAGAAAAAGTGTCAAGCATAACAAAAATATACATCACTCCGCCTCTACCCTTTTGCAATGGCCCAAACAAATCTACCGCAACTAAATCGAAAGGTCTATTCACTTTTATAAAATTCATCTCCCCTTCTACTCTATAATTTACTACCTTCGATTTCTGACATAAATCACAACCCCTTAACAATTTTCTAACCCTTCTTTCCATATTTTTAAAAACACATGACTCTTTCAAAACATTAACACACTTCTTCGCCCCGAAATGACCATATCTTAAATGACAATCCCAAATAATCTTATCAACTAACCCCTCTGGCATAACTATTTTCCAATCATGCTCACCCCCTACTACTTTCTTAAATAATAACCCCTGATAAATCTGAAAATGCTGATTATATTCTGACTCTGTTAATTCTGTTTCTAAACTATCCATAATCTTACCTGACTTACCATCTGCTCGTTGCATGGTTCTGATGTCCTTCAACTCTTCACCAAAAATTCTGTCTTCCCTGCTAATCTGAAAAATTTCAATTTCCTTTAAATCCCTACCTGTCTTATTGTCTAACATGTCTACCCGTGAAAGAGTGTCAGGTATCTTGTTGTCTGTTCCCTTGATGTACTCCCATTCGAAATTATATTCCTGTAAAACAAGTACCCACCTGGTTAAACGGCTGTGAGCAAGTTTACATGTATTTAAGAAGGATAGTGCCTTGTGATCGGTGCGGATCACCGTCCTATTTCCCAAGATGTAAGTGCGAAATTTGCTGACGGCGAACACAATACTTAATAATTCCTTTTCGGTAGTGGTATAGTTCTTCTCAGCCATCAACAAGGATCGGCTCGCAAATGCGATGGTTAAGTGTTCTCTCTCTTCGTCTTCTTGGTAGAGTTCCGCACCTACGGCCACATTACTAGCATCTGTCTGTAAGAAAAATATTTTATTAAAATCAGGGTGGTTCATCATTATCATTTTGCTAAATTTCTGTTTAATTTCGTTGAACGCTTCTCGTTCCACTAATCCCCATCTCCATTGTTTATTTTTCTGTAGTACCGCACTCAATCTTGCTGTCACATGGGCGTAATTCTTCTGAAATTTCCGATAAAAATTACACAATCCCAGAAAACTCTGTAGCTGCTTGATGTTCTTCGGCTCAGGGAAGCGCATGATGGAGTCCACTTTATCCGGAATTGCGGAGATTCCTTCTGGTGTGATTATAAATCCTAGAAAATTTATTTGTGTTTGTAGAAATTTTGATTTTCCCAATTTACAGTAAGTCCTCCTTCCTTTAATTTGGCTAGCACATATCCTAAATGATTTAAATGGTCCTCAAAAGTTCTTGACGCGATTAAAATATCATCTACATAGACCGTTAAAAAATCTAAATCTTTGGGTTTTAAAATTTAGTCTAAGCACTTTATGAAACTGGCTACACTGGTATTTAATCCAAATGGCAATCTTTGAAATTGATAGTTCTTACCGTTAAATAGGAAAGCTGTATACTTCCTACTCACCTCAGCCAATGGTACCTGCCAATATCCTGCTGTTAGGTCCAGTGACGTCATATATCTCACCCCGCTGAATTTCTGAAATATTTCATTGATTGACTCTGGTGATTCACGGTCTGGTATTATTATCTGGTTGATCCGCCTGGCATCTAAACATAACCTGACTCTGCCATCTTTTTTAATTACTACAACTAATGGGTTTGAATAGTGTGATACTGACCTTTCTATTATCCCTCCTTCCAGCATCCTGTCCAGCTCCTCTTGCACCGCTCGTCTCTTGGAATAGGGCACGGGATAACTTCGCTGCATGAAAGGTGTGTGTTCCCGTATCTGCAATGTACATACATAATCCTTTGCCCTTCCTGGAATATCGGCAAACACTCCCTTAAACTCCTCGATCACTTGCCACAGCGCTGCACGCTGATCACTCCTTACCACCTCACCTCCACTACAAAATTCATCCGCCCTTATCTCCCATACTGCATTATTAATATTACTCGTTTCATTCTCACAATCATCAATATATTCACTCTCTCTACATAAATTTACTCTAGTATCTGCATCACTTTCCCCTACTCTCTTTTGTAATATTTTTACCCCCGTTGTTCTAACTGTATCTATTATTTGTTCAAAATTAACTTTTACAGACCGATCACCCCCGTCTAATTCTACTATTTTCTCCTTAAAGTTTACAATAGCTTTATTTCTTTGCAGGAAATCATTACCCAATATAATGTCTAAACTTAACCCTTTAACTACCAAAAATGTGTTCTCAAATTCTATGTCATTTATCAAAAAACGTAAGTGTATCTGTTTTGTTATTCTCTTGCTGCGTACGCCTGTAACTCCTACTACTGTAACCCCAGCTACTGGTAAAATTGGAATATTCTTTATACTTTCTTTTAACTCTCCTAAAATGTTTTCAGCAATAACAGAAATCTCACTACCTGTATCTACAAGTGTTCTATAATATTTATTAGCTACATTTACCTGTATTTCTGTTAGTCCCGCTCTCACCTCGATTGCATTGTTTTCTTCCTCCAGGAGATCTGCAACTATATCTGTTCTAATTACATTACTCGTAACATCTTCTAATGGTTGGACCTCACTTGCTTCCCCGTACAGTGGTCTGGTCCGTGCTACCACTGTATGCTCTAGTTTTCCGGTTGTTGTCTATGGTTGCTTGTTGTGGGTATCTGGTGATCCCGCGACGGTCCCTGGTGGTAGTTATTGGTTCCTCTGTATGGCCTGCTTTCGTTTCTCCTCCTCTGCTCTTCTCTGGGTAAATTACATTTATAACACCGTTGTCTGCTGGCGAAATTCCCCCATCTGCACCTGGAACAACTCCACTCACCTGGTTTGTTTACATTGTCTCTATGCACATTATTATTATACCCACGATAATTATTACTCCTATTTTGATTATATTCAACATGATTATGGTTATTATTCGGTTGTATTCGCCTACCCCCTTCTCGATCTCTAATACTCTGTAATATATCTAGTATTCTCTCCAACTCATTCATATCTTCAATTTCTTTTGTCATCAAAGTGGTTTGTACGTCTTTCGGTAAATGTTTACTTACATGTCTAACGAAAGATTTAAATGGTATCTGCGGCTCTAGATATTTCGCTTCGTTATATAACCTGGTCACGTATATTGTTAAATTATTATTATTAGGGTGTCCTAAAAAATCGCCCGTTCCCATTATATGGCTTCTTAATATTTCTTGTTCATCTTCGGTCCAATATTTCCCTTTAAATGCTCTTTCAAATGTCTCATAACAATCCCATTCTGACCGATGTGCTTCCGCCCACACTACTGAACTACCCCTAAAACATTTAATTATTTTGGTTAATTGTACCTCCCAATTACTGTTATTGAAACAGTTGTATTCCCGGGTTTGGTTTATGAATCTCATTGGATGTATTGTCCGGTTTTCATAGCTAAATGTTTCTAATTCAATTTCATTGTGTAGATCTCTAGTTATGATAACCCTTTCAGTAACCCCGGTAAATTTTTTGTTAATTTCCCCCCGTAATTCATTTTTCACACTCATTAAATTGTTCTCAATTACAGTACATTTGTCATATATATTATTACTAGTTTGTAAACTGAACTCGTCTATTTCTCTAAGCTTACTTTGTATGGTACTTATTTTACAGTTGGTATTATCTGCATGCTCTGAAATAGCTTTACTTACTGTTTCTATATTCTCTGCTATACTTATTACATTTGACTCAAAATTTTCTAACTGATCTTGTAAAACAGTTGTTTTAATGTCTATTTGTTTATTTATTTCAAATTTGGTTTTCATCTCTATCTGCTTATCTACTGTAGCTAAACATTTATTTTCTATCTCTTTACTTTGTGTCTCAATTTGGTTTTGAACTGTGTTAATTACTGTTTCATTAATCGTATTAATTTTGTCATCTAAATCATTTATTTTAGCATCGAATTTCTCATTAACTATTTCTACTACTTGTTCTTGCATATTTGTACAACGTGCGTCTATTTCATTGATTCGTCTATCAAAAATAATATTCTGTTTTCTGATTTCATTTTTTACTTCATTAAACTCATTTTTCTGTTCGCTAAATTTCTCATCGAACTTACTATTTTGTATATTAAAAAGCGTCTGCATCATTTTTACTATTTGATTTTCGTCAGCCCTGTTAATCGGGACTGGCATTGAGTGAATAATTTCTCCACTCATAATTTGTGATTCAGTTGCGCTTGTTTGGCTTTCATTGGTATTGTCAGCTAGACTGACGTTCTCGTTATCTGCCATTTTAACTTTGTTTAAATATTTCTATTTCTTTCAAAAAAAATGTTTTCGTATAATAAATATTACATATTCATATTATATCTGAAATATTGTAAAATTTTCTACTACATGTAGTTACGACATAACCTTATTCTACGTATTTTGTATTCTTTCGATACCCACTCTGTTTCTGAAATCTGGCTTATTTATATAATTATTTTATATAATGTCCCATTTCGGGCGCCATTTGTATAAAAACTAACTATTTATACATTTAATTCACTTTATTGTACTTGTTCGTACTTACCCATATTTCGATCTTTCACGGGTCCCAAGGTTCTTTATAAGCGAGATCAGAAACAGTGTGAGGTTACGAAATAAGTATTAATACACATTTTGAATGAAGAGAATTAATATTTTAATCTTGTCAAGTCGTTTAAATTCAAATTAGAAAACAAATTTTACCATGCTTTTTCATCTTACATAACTTCTTACTGATTTCTTCTTTTGTTTGATTCGCTACATGAGTACTACTTGTAATTACTTATTCTACTGTCTTACCTTAATTAGATCACATAAACACAAACACAAACATAAAATACAAACACAAATATAAACAGCCCAGCTTTGCCACTCATCACTCACATTCCGTTCTCAAACCCCAATTACCAGATTGAATACATAATTTTTATATCACTACCGATAACGCTTCCTTCGGTGACCTCGTGGCCAGCCCGCGGTAGATTGAAGATGTCTCTGAAAAAGACGAAAATGAATTCCAAATTTACATGTTAGTGTTCTACACTCCTCCCATCCTATCACTGCTTTTTAAAAGAACTGTTTTACTTTCATTATTGAAAACTAACGATATTATACGAGTGTATTGAGCTCGCGTGTCGGCGCCGACACTGTCAGAGACGAACTGGGCAATGTGCTTCGTTGAGTCGCGGGAAATGAGCAGTCACGGCCATCAGGTTTTAGTCGCCGTTTGTGCTTAATTGTGGTGGCATAACCACTTTATGCATGGACAATATTGTACCAGAGTACAATATTGGCTTCTGCTCTGCTGATGTCACCAACAGTAGGCGGGGTTTAACGCTGTTTCCGGTATTGAGCTGGTAGCTGCGACAAACGGTTTGCTACATCGCCATGTTTCTCAGCTTTGGTTGTGTTTTCCAAGCGTCACTCCGGCGCACTGCCCATCAATGTTGCATACGGGCGTGATCACACACACACACAGTTCTGCGAAAAATTGGGGTGGTAAATTCTTCGCCGCATTACTCAACAACAACTGCTTCTATGCCTTTGTTTCAAACTGTTTCTCAACACTGGTCTGTTACACAATGGAAATAACGTTGCCATGCGTTCTGTTATAATGGAATGAATTTCGTTACACAATAATTTTCACAACTTCTTTTTTACAAGCCCGCACCAAAATGAAAGAAATAAAAATGTACATGCCCCATACGGTAAAAATAAAAAATACCCAAAAATGACCCGCTACACAATATTGCACACCACTATATAAAAATATTCCGATTAGCGCTTTCAAGCTTCACAGCTCATCGTCAATCAGGAATAGACAGAAAATAAGTAATACCCAACCCTTCACCCCTCTCCACCACCCTGCTCACCCACAACAAACTAAAAATTAATGACCCTTCCCCACCCCCTAAACTCTGTCTCACCATCTGTACAGTTACATATTTTTCTAGTAAATTCCTTGTGTTTCAGTGTGTGTGTGTGTGTGTGTGTATATGTGTGTGTATGTGTATGTGTGTGTGTGTGCGTGCATCCTTTTAAACTACCCTCTTCCTCTCCACACACTTGGGTCAGTCACACACCCTTATTTTAAAACAACCAATTAGTACTATGAAATATAATTCTTAATCTTATCTATCTGCCCTCTCTCATTTACTTCTTAATCATGTTATAAAATATTGTGTATAGATGGTGAGACAGAGTTTAGGGGGTGGGGAAGGGTCATTAATTTTTAGTTTGTTGTGGGTGAACAGGGTGAGGGAGAGGGGTGAAGGGTTGGGTATTACTTATTTTCTGTCTATTCCTGATCTGACGATGAGCTGTGAAGCTTGAAAGCGCTAATCGGAATATTTTTATATAGTGGTGTGCAATATTGATCATTCTGATTGTGATTTCAACCACTAACACAAATTTCTTCATTAAACGTCTGTACCATAAAAATGTACCAATTGTTGCCTAGTAGTAGGACTCATTTTGCTCGTCCTAATAATGATTACACTGCCTATGCGCACATACTCTGTATAAGTTCACTGCAATTTAAAACATCACAACTTTTGTTTACACTCCGTCTAACCTCACTTTCACTTTTTGAGGTTACCCTTGCTCTAGTCAGCTGTGTGACATTAAATTTTCATTGTTGAGAATTGCGACCGACGTGACTTCCTCCTCGTTGGATAATGACCTCTGATTGGTCAGTTTTCATAAATTGCATAATTCTTCGTTATGTTTCATTAAAACTTTCATTCACGGCGTCCTTTCGTTGGGTTTTGAGAGTATGAAAAATTGGTCTGCTTATCAACGCCCACGGAATTGTACTTTATTAATTCTTAATAATTAAAATTGTTCCCTTATCTATAATCTAATTCACTTTTCATTACTGCCATTGCTCCTGTCTTTTTTAGACAAGCAATTTGATTCCCCACTCTCTATATGTCTGATTATTATTAACAGAATAAACATATTAACATTTTTTGTTATCTATTTACATTTAATACTTTTTATTTTATTTTACTTATTTTATTTTTTTCAATAAACATTTATGACTTCTATCTACACATCAAATATTACTCTTTTTCATTATGTTATAGTATGGCAATTTGCTACAATTGTCCTTTGGTAGTTGAGGCCCACCTCACCATGATCTATTATATCGTGATAACTCACTTATAGTAATATTACTTATTTTTAAGATACTATTATTGTTCAAAATTGTCCTATACGACTCCTTATAACTATTACATTGCTATATTTGATATGATTAATTAGTTATTGGTAATAATTATAATAATTATCTTGTCTTTGACCCTTGGTCTATAACACTTTCTTTCATGTTAATATTGATTTCTAAACCATTTCTATTTTGGCCTAACCATTCTGGGATAAGCATTACATCTTTTGATTATCTCAGTTTTAGTCAGTAGGTGTTTATTCTACAGTACTTTGTAATGGGACATTTAGGCCTACATGGGATAATATAAAAATTTATTATGTTTTGATAAAAATAATATTTCCTTATGTAACAATAATTTTGGGGAGCATAAAAAGTAATATAAAATAATAATTTGGGGAAAAGTAAACAAACTTTTTTTCATAAATTATACTGAGAATTTACATATTATTTGAGTAATTAATATTGTTATCGGGCCAGTCTTCACGTGAACTCGTACCTATAAGTGATTTAGGGTTAAGGGTTATTAATAATTACTCTCATTGCTTTAGTTAACTCATCTAAATTTTATTAAACGCTTGAGATTCTATCTTTCTTTCAAAATGATAACAAATTATTCTGAAGCTAGGTTTTAATTTTGATACATATTCTTGTTGTACTACCTGTTCAATTTATTCCAGACAAAACATAATTCATGGTTTTACTTAATCTATTTTAAAACAAATAACTCCTAAGATTATATTAAGTAAAGACTACCAAGTAATTGTACACACACACACACACACACACACACACACACACACACACACACACACACACACACACATTCATTCAAGTTAACGCCCCAATTCTGTTATTTTAAAATAGTTTGTAATTATGTAATAGGACTTTACGTGTTTACGTCCCTCTCTGCCGATCTAGGAGTTCACTGTTGTTTCTGGTAGTTCACTGTTTAAGTCCGAAAAGTTCACATTTTAAATTTTGGTCCTTTCTCACCTTTTCTAAATTTTCACTGTTTACGTCCTAAACGTTCTGCAGTTTAAATTTTCTGCATCATTGCCTTATAACTGCTTTTACTTTTGTTTATTACTTTTTATCACACTTTAAATCATATTTTTTAAAAATTTTGATAGGTTTTAGACTCGCGAGACTTGGGTTCACCCGGCCGGGGAGAAATTTCCTAGTCGACTCTTAACTATTTTCCTATTTGTATATGCGGGCGAGGTACAACTTTGCCCGGCCGGCAATGCACACCACTACTCGCGTCCACTGCCTTCAGATGTTATTAGTCGACTGCCACCCGCGTGTGGCTGTGAGTGCGCTCCCCTCGTTGATAACCTGCATTCCAATGCCACAAAGCAACTGTGTGACTATATAGTCCACTCACTGTAATTCCTTCTTCACAATTCCCGATGCGTATTTTCTGGTGGTCACGGAACAGTACCCTGACTGGTTTTAAAAATGATTAAAATTTATTTCCCCCCTTTTTGCCTCATTACAATACAACGCAACAAGTATTGAGCGAAATTGTGCCAAGGTCAACTCCAGAGACAAGCAAAACAGCTATTTTTAGATGAGTGACAAACATATTATGTAACTTAAAGGATCGTACAATATTACGTCAGTTCATACGTCACGCTGGTATGCAAGGAGTGTCAGCCGAACTCACATATTGGCGTAGTGATATAAACAAGAACAATAAGATTTGGTCATGTAACCACGACCACTTCAGAAAATAGTCCAGTTCGCCTCGCCCCAGTATAAAATTACTCCGTGTGCTGGCCGGTCACGAAAGGAAAGTTATAAAACAAATTTAAGGGCGTCCGTATAAACAATGTAACGATACAGTAAATAAAATGTAAATATGAAGAAATCGGTTTTTTAAAAGATAGTTTAAATGAACTAACAGTTTCAGAATAAAAGTGAAAGTAAAAGAAAATGTGCGGAGTGATGCAAACTACGCCAGGATGTGGAACTCTTTTGGACATATAAATAGCTAAGTAGCATTGGGGAGGGTAAAGCTAAATTAACCAGGGTTGACAAATTTAATATCATTCTTTTGATTTTATCATTAAACTGAGAACTCTAAGGGCATGGGTAGCGGGCGTGTGCGTGTGCGTGTGTGTGAGTGAGTAAAAAAATTTTTATACAAGTAAGCGCTGGTTTGCAATAGTTTAGCTGGTTTGCGCTGTTATTTAAGTTTATATCTCAATATCTGTCTGTTAACCAATATAAGGTAGTATTATTAAAGCACATGTATAAGGGAAAGAGAAAAATATTTGTTTCTTTTAGGAGGGCAATTAAACGAAATGTAATGTTTTGGGAACAAATGAAATTAATTTGATTTCTGATGTCGTCATTAATTAATAAAAGGTAATAGTTTTTTTTTGAACAAATAATTAGTTTATTTACTAAATAATCCTATTCTGCTCTCCTAGTTCGCTGATCCGAACCCTGGTAAGTTGGAAATTTTGCAGTTGGCAGTACGCAACATGGCATCTGAACTCAAAGGTAAACATGCCTATTTGCTAGTACGTAAGGTAAACAATAATAAAATTAAATATCAAGAAAAATAACAGTACAATTGGCGCTTCCGAACTGTGACATTTATATAATAAATTTTATATAAATATAGGCCTATTTGGAGAGCAGAATGGCTGTTTGAAATAAATAATGTATAAATAAGGTACGTATGAGGTTACGAGATGTAATGTAAAGTGTTGTGTAAATAGAATACATTTTATATGTTATATATGTTAGTATTTTGATATAAAAGAAATAACTTTACCATTAAAAATGGAAAATAAAGAAATAAATTTAGAAAACACTGACAGAGTCAATGATAATGAGTGAAGCAAAAGCAGAATCTACTCCAACGACAACTAGAGTAAAAGAGTTGTCATTGGACGATATATATAATTTCATGAGAACAATGAATAGTAATATTAACGTAAAATTTTACGTTCAGAATAGCGAAATCAATGAAATAAAAAGTAATGTCAACGAGAATTTGATGAAATAGAGATGAAATAAAACAACAAAATATTAATTTTAGTAAACAAGTGAAAGAGATTAATACACGTTGTGATAGTATTAAAGAACAAATCTTAGAATCAGTAAACCATAAGTTCGATGAACAAATAAATGAATTAACAAAAAATGTTGAAAGTAAAATAAATAATGTAAACGAACAAATGACAGATCAAATTAAAACTCAAGTAGAGATAGAAAGTAAGTGTATTAATAAAATTAATTAAAATAAAGATGACATAAAAATTAAAATAGTGGAGGTAGAGAATGTATGTAAACAATCAATACAGGAGAGTATGGGGCTTATGAATAAACATAACCTTCAATATGAAAGTAAATATGATAATAAACTTAGCATAATAGAACAAGATATAATAGAAAATAAAGACGAATTACATGTGGCAGTGAGCCAAAATTTAAATAATGTTGCGGAGCGAATATTATATACTCGCGAAGCAAAAGGTGATATTGAACTTGAACAATTTTCTTGTGATAACCGGAGAGTACACCCGATGCAGTTCTTGAGTAGGGTAAGGGAATTTAACTGTTTTAATAGCAGTAGTTGGGAGATCAAGTTATTAAAGATTTTTAAATGTTTTAAGGGCAGTTCTGAAATATGGGCTGAAGTACATAGAACAGAGTGGGGTAGTTATGAGAATTTTGAGGCAGCGTTCCGAAATAAATATTGGTCTGAAGAGGACCAGGAAATATTACGTAGTAGAATCATGGGTCCAGGGAATTTTGGGGGTCATAACAACAACATAACCATATACATAATGAGGATATTTAACGAGGCGAAATATTTAGAACTGCCATTGCCGTTTCGATCGTTTGTCAGACATATTAGTAAACACTTGCCTAGGGAGGTACAAATTACCTTAATAACTAGAGAGGTAGCGGACATAAATGAGTTGGAAAATATATTAGACGTATTTCAGAACATTAGAGACCGTGAAGTAGGTAGGCGCCCCAACCAATCAGGTATGAATAATAACAGTCATTGTACGCCACAAAGAGGGTCACCACAGGGGCATGCATACAGTAAACAAGAAAATCATAGTCGAGACGTGGGATGGAAATGTACGAGATGCTCGGCCGAGAATTACGTAGGTGTAGGTGTTTCAGGTGTAGGAAACCAAGGCCAAATCAGTGGGATGGAAATACGTCGTCGCATAACAACATACAGCAGCGGGCTGGAGATGACCGCGGGGGAACATCAAGGAACAATGGAGTTCATAACCAGCATGAGAAAGGGAACCGGCAGAGCAGTACCACCGACAGAACGGAAAACTGAGGCCGACAATGGAAGCAAGGACCCCACCATTGTCCACAGGGAACAACAGGGTCCAGGTAACCGACAAATATCATAATAATGTGATACAAATGGACATGACGAAGGAGTTGTTGGAAGAAGATGATACAGGAGTTATGGAAACCAAAACCGGATTGACGGAGGTAATCGTCACCATAAAAGGTACGAATTTTAAAACATTAATCGATACAGGAAGTGAGATATCAGTAGTTTCTGAAAATGTAATGGGAGAATTAAAAGAAATAAATAAAAATATACCATCATTGCCAGTTGCGGGTGTAACAGTAGTGGGGGTAACCGGAGTACGGAGTAAAAGAGTTACTAAACAAGTACAATTAAATATATTCCTTAATGAAACTGAATTTGAAAATACCTTTCTAGTAGTTAAGGGACTGAGTTTAGATGTAATCTTAGGAAATGATTTTTTGGAGAGAAATGGGGCAGTAATAGATTTTAATAAACGTGTAGCGGGGCATTTTTGGGCATACCTGGGGTAATAACAGAATTTGTATTTTTTTTTATAAATAATAAATTTGAGTGATAGGAAAATTTTGTGACCGAGAGGTAAATTTGTTATTGTGGAAGCGATCGCAACGTGGCAGCATTGACTGTGACAATTATTTAATGATATTGTGTGGACAGTTTAATAACTGTACCAAAATCAGTTCAAGGACAATGACGAACCCGGAAAACGTAAACACGTTATGTAACAACAAATGACATAATCGTGTCAGGCGATGTGTTGCGTCAGCAAATTACATAACAACTGTGTGTCATCGGTTTCGTCAGAGCCTATCCTGGGTGTGTCACGCCAGCAACTGTGTGAGGCACCGAACAAACAGTCGCAAAACAACATCTGAGTTATACAGACGCTAACCACTGTGCGTCGCCGGTTCGCCGGTTTTCGGGCGAAGTTATTGTGTTCGCCGATGCGGGCCCGCAGAACCACAAAATGTAAAATACAAACAGTTTTTATTGGCCAATAATCATCCATAATTTACGTAATTGCAGTAAATTGACAGTTCGGCCGTAAAAAATCAAAGTGCGACCTATAAACAGCAACTAGTGTACGCCATGAGGAGACACCCAGGTGTCGGACTTCTAGGCATCAAAAGGAAAGTAGACTTTTAAAATATTAATAATAATTAAAATGCCGGCTTTTTCATACCTTATAAAGTTGAAGAAAAAAAAAAAGATATAATGTAATTCTGGGGTAGTATGTGAGCGAGTGTGGGGGTTTTAGTTTAATTATATTATCAAATATTATGAAGTGCTGGTTTCCGTTTTTTTCAAAACTAATTCTAAGTTTACAATATGGGTTTATTTCTAATCATGCATAATAAATGTTATTGTTTTTTCTATAAGATCGCAAAAGTAGAAGATAAGGGGAACATTTTTCTATATAACATTTGCAATTAGGTTATGTGCTATATTTTCATGTTTTCTTTTATAAAACCATATTTTAATATGAAAATGAATTAAAATAGTTGTGATGGCAAGCCAATTGTATTTTCTTAAATAACCTGTTCTGCATTTCCTAGTTCGCTGATACGAACCTTGGTAAATTACCATCTTGCAGTTGGCAAGATGGCGCCCGACAAAGTAGATAGTACAATTTTGACAAATTCGAAATCACATTATATTTAGTTATTAATATCAATAAAACGAAACATCACATTTGGCTTCTGGAACAGGGACAATTTTATATCAATAAATTTATATAAAATACGGCCTACGGGGAAAGCAGAATGGTTGTTTAAGGTAAAATAAATTTTTTTTTTGCATACGTAAAATAGACGTATAAAATAAGGTTATGTCATGTTTTGTAGTATGAGTGAGCAGAACATTTTTTTTTTCTTTTCTCAATAATAATTATGTATGACAAAATAATATTTTGCTAAGAAATATATATAAAAAATTTTTTTAAGTAAAATGGCAGACAATCATGAAACTGTCGGCGTCACTGACAGTGTAGATGAAAGCCAGATAAGCATAACTGAATCTCAAATCATGCATGAAGGTGTTCACTCAACACCAGTCGCGAATAAAACGGCTGAAGATAATGATTTAATCAAGATGATGAAATTGCTGTTTAATGAACAAAAAAACGAAATCAATGAGAAGTTAGATATTCAAAAGAATAGTTTTGAGGAGTTATTAAAAAATCAGAATAAAGAGTTGAAACATGAGATACAAGAAATGAATAAACATTTAGAAAGCACTAACGAAATAATAAGAAACAGTTTAAATAAGTTAGAACAGAAGTTCGAGAAATTAGGTGACAATGTTTTAAGTAAGACAAAATGTAAAAATGACGAAATAGTAGACAATTTTGAGAGTATAGTGGGGGTGAAGAATAATGTAGAAGCAAATGATGAAAATATAATAACAAATAGTACTGATGAAGTTTTAGAATGCGATAATGAAATGTTAATGAGTGTTTATGAAATAGAGAGAGAGTGGAAAAATAATGTAGTAATTGAATGGGGACAGAGGGCAAATTTTCCCCTTATTGTTGATAATGATGATGATGATTTAATGTTGTTTTTTCAGGGCAAGAGACCCTTATTGTTAAATGAATTAATGTTGTATAATGTTGTACCCTCTGCCCGTAATAATTGTGAGAGTGTGATGTGGTGCTATGAAGAAAGAGGGTTATGTATTGAGAGTGAAATAGAAGTATATAAGTTAGAAAGAAAGTATGATGAATTGAGAAAATTAATAAAAGGGGTGATGATGAATCATGTGAAATACGTACCTGTTGAAAGAGAGATAGAGAATAATTTTGATAATATCTTACCTGACTATGATGACTTACTTGACGTAGTAGTTGAGGAATACAAAGATGAGAAAATTTACCTGACATTAACTAATAACCCTGATATAGACTGGACAATCCTAACCTATGGTAACAAGATTTATAGTGGTAAAATGGATGAAATAGAGTTGATAGATTATTATGATAGTAATGATTATCATAATTTGTGTGTTGATAAAAATGATGAATGTTACAAATACACTAGATATATATATGACGATGGAGGATGAGCTAAAAGATCAGTGTTGGGACATTTTTAAATATTGTAAATTTTTGGTAATGACCTTGCTGATTTGGACATCTGAGGTGAGATACACTTGAACAGTTTTGACGTATATTTTGTAAATAATATTGAATTCATTTGTGTGTATTGTGAAATGTTAGAAAAGCAATGTGTATATGTTTTAGAAAATGTTGTGTTAATAATAATAATATTATTAATATTTTGACATTCCAATTAAATAATAAAATAATTATGAAGACAATAGTTAATGATTTGTAGAAGTTTGATAATAATTGAAATATGTTTTAATAATCAAATGAACATTTAATTTTAATAATCAATTGAAGTAAATAATTTGAGATCTTTAGATATTGTGATTGAATGTTATGTGTTTGAATTTTATAAGGTAATTAAATTGTTTGGTGAGAGTTTGATTTAATAATAATTAATAAGTAAATAAATGTTAACTGGTCTATTTTGTGGAACATAATGATTAAAAATATGTGTTAATAATAAATTTAGAATTTTTGGAAATCTGATTGCAACACAGGATAAATAAATAATGAGGATAAATAAAAACAGTTAATGAAAAATTTTAAGTAATAATGTTTATAAATTTTATATAAACTATTTAAAAGAGAATTGTTTGTTTGATGTATGCTAATAATCCGGGTTAATGTCTATTTGTGTATTGTGTTATGTGATGTATTATAACAGTGTAGTGTGGAACTGCTATGGGGGGAGGTTGTTGATTTTGTATTTAATATTTTATGTTAATAAGGTTAAGCTTCCATATAAAGTGGGTTAAAACCCCATCTAAATTAATATTGTCATTTAAATATAAATTCGTAAATTTAATATTACGAAAGATATTTTACTTGTGATTCCCCAACTTTTCGGGCGGTCACGGCCTCACCGAACCCTGACCGTGGAATTGGTTTAGCTTTAACAGCTATGGTTGGGGCACATTACGATTACGCGCTGACCATAACTGGCCATAGCTGTTATCGTTGTAAAGGTGTATTTTGAAATTGATGGGGGGTAATAAAAAGGGGAATCACCAAACTATGGAACAGCGGCTGCCACTCTGTTCGAGAAGGAACAGCAGAACCAGGTGGTAGATCCGTTTAAGGGTGCATGATTATTAACGAGAACATGTTGATGTTCAACAATTTTAACTTAACAGCGGAAGCAGGGACACGGAGAGGAAAAAAAAACCTGCTCCAAAATATACAGTCTCTGTGGAAGCGAAAAGGCGCCACAGTCTTACATAATTGAAATAGTGTGTGTGGCTGGGAGGTTATCCAAGGGGATAACGTATTAAAAATTTGATATATTTTAATTAATAATGATGATTTGCTACTCAATAATTTTGTTTGAATTTAAAAAATAGATGCACTAAATACTACTTATATTGTGTTATTATGTCTTATTGTGTTGATTGCATTAGTATGTTAGGAATAAGTATTATAAAAATATAATAATATGTTTTCAATGTGTTTATAGATTTAAAAATAAAATGAAAAATAGTTGTGATAGGTAAAATTTTCAATGGGTTGTAAAAAATAGAAATGGGTGATAGTAATTAGTTGAATAAAATGTTTGAGTCAAGTCAAGTTGAATTTTGTGGGACATATAGATCTGTTCAAATTGAAGTAAAAGTTAAAGAGAATGAGAGATGAAAATAATGCAATGTTGTTTTGAGTTAGTATATGTTATAGAATTTTGAGAAGTATAAGTGGAGACACAGTAGTTATGGAGATTTTATGTAGAGTTTTGAGCGATATATTGTTTATTTTGTTGATGTTAATTTGTTGTAGTTGTAGTGAAGTTATGAGAGTGAGATTTTTTGGGGATGCCAATTTTGTAGTAGTGGTAGTGTAATGTGGGAGTCCGCAACATAAGGGTTGGGATGGGATAGGGACCGATTGGCGCCGGAAAGGGTTACCTAGGGGGAGTCCAGGGACCAACATAAGGGAATGAGTTTTGGGAAGGAAACACGTATCCTATGTACAAAGGGTTAGAGAGTATTTTTTTTTATAAGAGTAGAAGGTGGCGATTGGAGTTAAAATAGTAAGTAGTTAGAGGTAGAGAAGGGTTAGTAAAATTTTGATAGTGGGGAGTCATACTAGTTAAAGATTTTGTAAGGGAGCGTTAGAGTAATGAAAGGGGAAGTTTGTGAGTAAATGCCAAGTTGATAAAGTAAATTATAAGGAATAACGTAGAATCACCCAAAGTAATGAAATGGAATAATGATGGCCAGAATTGAAAAAAAAAAAAAAAAAAAAATTTTTGTAATTTTGAGAAACGAATTAATAAGAGTAAATCAAGTTTAAAAGTAATTTTCTGATTTTATATGCCAACTTAATGTGTGTAACATTTTAAATACCAATTGTTTATTTTAATGTGAATTAGAAGTGTATTATATTTTCTTATGTTATAGTGTGTTTGTTAGTTTAAGAGAATTTTATGAAGTTAACTATTTTAAATGCATTTTTAAATTGGGGATGAGAGAAATGTAATATGGTAATGGGAAATGTTAATAAGTCAGTCGTCTGTTTGCTTAAATTCTGATGGGAATCAGGGCAATGATTTTGAATTTTGGGGTAAAGTTGATAAGGGTAAGTAGATGGAATTTTAAGAGGGATATATATATATTGTTGGTAAATATGTTATGATATATACATGTTAGCGATAAATGAAAAACAAAACCAGTGCTTCTTAGCGCAAACCAGCACCGCTAGGGGGAAACAGATCAGTTGGGGATATGGTGTTGTATAAGGCCACTATTTAATATTTTGATTTGTTGTTTCAGTGTTTGGTGGTGCTGTGGCGGCGGACCTGAGCTGGCCTCCGCGTCAGGGCAGGGGCGTTGAGTATCTGTCTGACTCTACGGTGTTGGGATCTCGAGAGAGAAGTCCAGTATTGTCATGCAGATGCGGTCACAGTCACCGGACCAAGGGTGAGTTGATTATTCTTTTTTGTAAACCATACAGGGGGTTGTGGCGACATATCCTGGCTGATCCCTTTAGCAAGTATGAATGTGTCAATGAGATTTTTTATGCTTCGGCATAAAATATCTCATTGAGGGGGTATTGTAGCGGGGAATTTTTGGGCATACCTGGGGTAATAACAGAATTTGTATTTTTTTTTATAAATAATAAATAACTTGTTGAGTGATAGGAAAATTTTGTGACCGAGAGGTAAATTTGTTATTGTGGAAGCGATCGCAACGTGGCAGCATTGACTGTGACAATTATTTAATGATATTGTGTGGACAGTTTAATAACTGTACCAAAATCAGTTCAAGGACAATGATGAACCCGGAAAACGTAAACACGTTATGTAACAACAAATGACATAATCGTGTCAGGCGATGTGTTGCGTCAGCAAATTACATAACAACTGTGTGTCATCGGTTTCGTCAGAGCCTATCCTGGGTGTGTCACGCCAGCAACTGTGTGAGGCACCGAACAAACAGTCGCAAAACAACATCTGAGTTATACAGACGCTAACCACTGTGCGTCGCCGGTTCGCCGGTTTTCGGGCGAAGTTATTGTGTTCGCCGATGCGGGCCCGCAGAACCACAAAATGTAAAATACAAACAGTTTTTATTGGCCAATAATCATCCATAATTAACGTAATTGCAGTAAATTGACAGTTCGGCCGTAAAAAATCAAAGTGCGACCTATAAACAGCAACTAGTGTACGCCATGAGGAGACACCCAGGTGTCGGACTTCTAGGCATCAAAAGGAAAGTAGACTTTTAAAATATTAATAATAATTAAAATGCCGGCTTTTTCATACCTTATAAAGTTGAAGAAAAAAAAAAAGATATAATGTAATTCTGGGGTAGTATGTGAGCGAGTGTGGGGGTTTTAGTTTAATTATATTATCAAATATTATGAAGTGCTGGTTTCCGTTTTTTTCAAAACTAATTCTAAGTTTATAATATGGGTTTATTTCTAATCATGCATAATAAATGTTATTGTTTTTTCTATAAGATCGCAAAAGTAGAAGATAAGGGGAACATTTTTCTATATAACATTTGCAATTAGGTTATGTGCTATATTTTCATGTTTTCTTTTATAAAACCATATTTTAATATGAAAATGAATTAAAATAGTTGTGATGGCAAGCCAATTGTATTTTCTTAAATAACCTGTTCTGCATTTCCTAGTTCGCTGATACGAACCTTAGTAAATTATTTTCTTGCAGTTGGCAAGATGGCGCCCGACAAAGTAGATAGTACAATTTTGACAAATTCGAAATCACATTATATTTAGTTATTAATATCAATAAAACGAAATATCACAAACGGATAGTAGAGTTTAATAGTGGGAATGAACCAGTCAGGGTTAATTTTAAGAGGGTGTTAGATGAGATTAGAGTTACGGGAGTAAAAATGATACAAAAGCGGGTAGGCGATGGGGATATAGAAACCATAGTGAATATAAGTCGAGAGAGTGAGATTGTAGAAAGCGTGGAGAGAGAGATGCATGTGAGTGATGAGAGAGTATGGGAAAATAGGGTGGATACATTTTTTAATGAGGGTGGAGTTGTAGCGAGTCCCCAACGACAGGAGTTGTGGGCAGTTGTGGAGCGTTTTAGAGATGTGTTTGCGGAGTGCCTGGAAAAGCCCGGGACTATGTATGTGAGCTGAAGGTTCGGGAACACTCACCCTACATGCAGAGGAGTTATCCAGTGTCGTTTTCAAACAGTAGAGCAGTGCAAGAGGAGTTGGATAGAATGATGGAGGGAGACATTATTGAGTGATCGATATCGTCTTACTCGAACCCATTAGTGGTGGTAATAAAGAAGGATGGAAAGGTAAGATTATGTTTAGATGCTAGAAAAATAAATCAGGTTATAATACCTGACCGGGAGTCACCAGAACCTATAAATGAGATTTTTCAGAAATTTAGTGGAGTCAAGTACAGTACATGACATCTTTGGATTTGACAGCAGGATACTGGCAGGTGCCGATAGCAGCAGAGAGTCGGAGATATACTGCATTTCTCTTCAATGGTAAGAATTATCAGTTCAAGCGTTTGCCATTTGGGCTTAACACTAGTGTAGCAAGTTGTATAAAATTTTTAGATATGATATTACAACCTAAGGACTTAGATTTTTTGATTGTATACGTTGATGACATATTAATAGCGTCAAGAACATTCGCGGAACATTTAGAACATATTGAATATGTATTAGATAAATTACAGAACGGGGGTTTAACAGTTAATTGGGAGAAGTCGAAGTTTCTACAAACTGAAATACATTTTTTGGGTTTTATTATAACTCCAGAGGGAATTCTAACTAACCCTGATAAAATAGAAGCTATTATGCGCTTTCCAGAACCTAAGAATATTAAACAGCTACAAAGTTTTTTGGGTCTGTGCAATTTCTATAGAAAATTCCAGAAAAATTACGCACAGACGACAGCAAGGTTAAGTGCCGCACTACAGAAAAATAAACAATGGAAATGAGGAGAGAAGGAAAGGGGTGCATTCGAGGAGATAAAGAAAAAATGTTCAAATATGATAATGATGAATCACCCTGATTTTTTAAAAACCTTTTACTTACAGACTGACGCCAGTAACGTCGCCCTGGGAGCGGAGTTGTATCAGGAGGATAGCGACAAAGAGCACCACACGATAGCTTTCGCCAGCAGATCTCTTTTGGCAGCTGAAAGAAATTATACAACTACAGAGAAGGAGTTGCTGAGTATCGTGTTTGCTGTAGGTAAGTTTCGCACTTACACCTTGGGGAACAAGACAGTTATCAGGACGGATCACAAAGCACTATCATTTTTGAACTCCTGGAGATTAACCCATAGCCGTCTAACCAGGTGTGTACTAACCTTACAGGAATACAATTTTTCATGGGAGTATATTAAGGGGACAGACAATAAAGTACCAGACACTCTTTCCAGGGTAGATATCATATAAAATAAAACAGGAAGCAATCTTAAAGAGATAGAAATTTTTCGATTAACAAGGGAGGATAGAATTTTTTGTGAGGAATTAAGGGATATTAAGAGCATGCAAAGATCTGAAAGTAAATCAGGTAAAATAATTGCTAGTTTAGAAGCGGATGTAGAGGGGTCGCAATATAATGCATGTTTCCAAATATATCAGGGAATTCTGTTCAAAAAAGTAGAAGGGGGTGAACGTGATTGGAGATTAGTTGTACCAGAAGAGTTGATAGATAGAATTATTTGGGATTGCCATATAAGGTATGGGCATTATGGGGCGAAAAAGTGTACGAATGTTTTAAAAGAATCATGTGTTTTTAAGAATATGGAGAGGCGAGTATGGAGGTTGTTACGAGTATGTGATTTGTGTCAGAGGTCTAAGGTAGTGAATTATAGGGTAGAAGGGGAATTGGATTATATTAAGGTGGAGAGACCGTTTGATTTAGTTGCTGTAGATTTATACGGGAGGATGCCATTGCCCAAGGGTAGGGGTGGAGTAATGTATGTTTTTGTTGTTTTAGACACCTTTTCTAAGTTTGTTAGGTTATATAGTGTGAAGGGAGCGACGAGCAGGGTGCTGAGTGAAAAAATAACAAGAGATTATATGGTAAATGTAGGTAAGCCGAAGGTAATTTTATCCGATCATTGACCCCAATTTATAAGTGGTAGGTGGAGACAAACTCTTGGATGGGAAGGCATCATACCCAAGCATACGGCAGTGTACCATCCACAATCCAACCAGGCAGAGTGGGTGATGAGAGAGATTGGTAGGATATTTCGGGCGTATTGTCACGCCAAGCATACAGAATGGCCATTCTACGTTAAGAAAGTAGAAGAATGGTTGAATAGTACCACCCATGAATCCACCGGGTTTACACCGTATGAATTAATAAAGGGAACAAGGCCACTTAGAATATTGGAACAACTTTTTGAGTATCCACCAGAAAATCAAATTATAGACGTGAATATGAAGATCCAACTAGCGAATGAAAGTTTGCTCACCAAAGGGGAAAGGAGAAAGCAGAGGCATGATGCCAAAGGTAAGTGGACTAAATATGAGGTAGGACAGTTGGTACTGGTAAGGAGACACGATTTGTCTAGCGCACAAGATAAAGAAGTTTTTTCTATTATATGAGGGGCCATATGAAATTGTAGAAGTAAAGATGAATAATGCATACGTGTTACGAAACCAAGCAACGCAGGAGATAGTAGGTACACAAAATGCGACGAATTTGAAGTTGTATCGGTCACAATAAACGTTTGAATTTTAATATATTATTTTATGTTTTCAGAAGGGACTCTCCCCCAATTTCGGGCGGTCACGACTTCACCGAACCCTGACCGTGGATTTTGGCTGTTTGGAGGTGGACCATGGTTGGCGAAACTTCTACCTGGGGTGAAAGCAACGATGGTCTAACTCCACAAATTGGTGCAAGTAGAAATTTAATATTGTTGTTGAATGGGGAGGGGGACCCCTAAAGTTCGCGGATGAAAAAAAAACTTACAATTGGCAATTATCCACGAACAAATAATAGTTTTATTTTATTAAATAAAACGATCCAAAATTAATATGATTTAACAAGTGCGACTCGTGAGGAGTCATTTCATTACCTAACAATGAGAAGTAACAATACTGTTCGGTAATGAAATAAACATAAATAATTTTAAATGGCGGTTAAACTTATGAATGAGTAAAAGAAGTAGTTATAATTTAGATTTAGAATGTAGAAATTTAAGGTGACCAAATTGGCAGTTTAGCAGTATAGTATACGTGTTGCACTTGTTAGAGACTATTATAAAAAAATAAGTTATGTGTACCTAGTTTAACTCAAAGGGAGATAGTAACGTAAGTGTCAGAAATAGAAAAGAGCAGACTAGTGTCTGGTAATAGTGAAAAAGAAAATGATGTGATTGTGAATAGATTAAATGTAAAGTGTAATATCTAATGGAAGTGAATTAATTCCAAGGACATAGTAAAGCTATGATGAAAATACAAAACTGCTTAATGGACAGTAAAACATTAAATGATAATATAACCAAACATACCGGGTTTACCATCTGTCAGTTGCAGTAGCAGTGTAAGTGTAAACCTTGTATGTCTTTTTAGTAGTTTCCCCTACATTTTGGGCGGTCACGGCTTCACCGAACCCTGACCATGGATTTATAATGTAAATATATTCTAAATTGGCGAACCTAGAAATTAACCGGGGGGTAACTCAGGGGAATCTACATAACTATGGAACAGCGGCTATCATCGAAGGGGGTGATAGTGCCCTAATAAGGGTGTGTGAATCATTATAGTAGGATTACTGGTGTCCTCGGACATCAGTAATGCCAAATTTTATATAACGCTGAAGCAAGAACGGGGTAGGCAGCGTCTACACCCTAGTTAAAATTGCAGTTCTTGTGGATGCAAATGGGCACTACAGTCCAACATCAATAAACAATAGAGTGTGTGGAAAAAGAGCTGGCAGTTACAAGCCAGGGGCATAAACAATAGAGTGTTTATGCAACCAGGTTAATGTCTTGCACGGTTTACCTGTAAGGTGATTTACCTAATTGTAACTGGGTAAAGGGGGGATATTAGATTTTGGTATAAAAGGAGGTTACTAAACTGTTAGTAATGAGTTACTGAATATTAGATTGAATGATGTAAATGATATAGAATATGTAGTTGATTTTATAATGTACTTAAATGATTTTGTGTTGATTTGAGATGTTTTGATGGAGATGTTTAACAAAAGTTGAGAAAGATATTGTAACAAGACCTCTAACTGTAGTTACAAATAAAAGAAATAAAAAAAAATTTTTTTCTGAAAAAAAAATTATGTTTGTTTGTTGTATATAATTTAGAATTAATTCTGGTTTATTGTTTAATCAAATTTCTAAAATTCTGAAAGGTATTTTTTGTTTAATTCGCACTTCTGGAAGATATTAACAAAATCCGGAGTTAATCAGATTAACTCCTGTCCACAATAGATTAACGATTTTCCGTGCTGCTCCAGTATCTCACCTTTCGTTAATATTTTCTTCTTTCATGAAGTCTCGTGCTTAATTAAAACCTTAAAGTACAATGTGAAATAATTTACTAATCCACACAATTGTAATGAATTGATTTATTAACATTTATAAATAATAATCGATATTAAATCGATTTCGAGCAATTGTCGACTCCGTCTCAGGAATAAATCGATATGTTAATACAGGTTAAAATTCATATAATTATTATAAAAGGTTCTTGGAGCGATTATTTTATAATAGTCAGAGAAGGGCAGGACGAGAAAGTATAACATTTACAATCAATAATTTTAAGTAACTAATATCTAACAAGTGTGAATAATATATATAAAATGTTTAATATAGTTGAGTTTCAAACCAATGCTGTAGGCTATGACGTCAGTCAACGTTGGTGGCATTGCATTGTTTTTCCATCATGGCCGCGAGTTGAATTGAAGAGGTTATTCGCAATATTCATTGCGAGAAAATCTCACAATAAAATCCACTTTATAATTGTTTTAAGGATCCCCGAAATTGTGTAAACTGTCTAGTATGTTGTTTGGGGTAGTCTGGATGAGTGTTCAGTGTCCACTGGTGTTAATTGTTTGATATTAGAGGTGTTCACTTATGTCTGTTCGTTACGAAAAAATTGTTATTCTGTGGTAGCTTGAATTATTCATAATATGTAGTGTTGATGTGTTATTACACTTGTATTATGTAGTGTGGTGTTCGTTTTCACTGTTGTCGTTGAGTTTTTTATATTTTTTGACTGGGAAAGTGTTTAATTAAGTAACTCTCGTTTCTCACGGATTGTAGGCCTTAACCTTAGCACTTCATTATACCGTTTTAAAGAACGCAATTCCGCATAGACTGTTCAGGTTGAACATTAACAAAGAACTAACTAACTTCCTCCACTTTAGTAAAAATCTTGCCAAGTTAATATTGGAAAAGTATTGTTAAAATAATTGTCACTTCCCATATACATAATTCCAACATACATTATATATGGAATAATTTTAGTTTATTATTTGCTTTCATGAATTATTAACCATATAATTGGTTTATTTATCTCATTCTGTTTAATTTGGTATGTCATAGTCCATATTTGTTGAGATTTTTGTTAAAATTACCAAATTTCTGTCTTTTTGGAAATCTAGGCCCAAAACTCTGTTTCCACCCTTCCACACTTTTACTGCCATTTTAAGTGTTATTAATATAATTATAATAAATTTCAAATGGTCACAAATCGTTGTTGTTGTTGTTGTTGTTTTCCAATGGCTCCCCCTTGGTACATTTAACCCATTTGGTACCGAGCTTCCCAATAAAGACCACTGTAATTTCTGAGTTCTTGCATTTCCCGGTTCAGCTTCACACACTCCAATAGATGATTTTTTTTCATTTTTGAGTATTCT
Organism: Magicicada septendecula; assembly: GCA_034769895.1. Lineage (NCBI taxonomy): Eukaryota > Metazoa > Arthropoda > Insecta > Hemiptera > Cicadidae > Magicicada > Magicicada septendecula. Next base: position 59,127,554 of record CM068371.1, on the reverse strand, counting down.
CTCCTGCACAATACACATTCTTCTGTGGTGGAAATTTTTAATTTGTAGAGATGCGCTGAGAGACAGTCATGGCCAGTTTCCAGTCTAAAGTTGGCGACTGCTTCCTTCCTGGCTTTTCTACAGTTGTTATTCCATAGCTGTTCAATCCCTGACCATGTTTTTCTTTTTGATATGTTTCTTGCTTCTTCCAGGAAGCGAGAGTTTGTTTTCCTTGTCATTAGTCTTTTTAGGGTGCTGAAGTCATGGGTACTTTCTCGGTGGTAGAGCATTGTCCCTCGCTTTGCCAAGGTGTCTGCTGTCTCATTTCCTGAGATGCCTACGTTGGTCACAAATCGTTTCCTTTCCTTAATTACTTATTCATTTAACATTTGAACTGTTGTTTAGTGATAATTTCTGAATTTAACATTCCTCTTTAAAAATAGTTAATTTATACATTTCAAAAATTTTCAATAATTTAAGGTATTTTTCTATATTACTCTTTTAACTCATAGGTTCATTTACAGTAGTTGTTAATTGATCTACCTGACCTAAATCTTGTCAGTTTACATGATTGGTGAATTAACTGGTGTATATTGATTTTTATGAATTCATTATTTGGCCTAGAGTTTAGTATTTTACATGTATGGTTTTTTCAAATAAATTTACTTCTACTCCTCCTCTGACTCTTAATAGTTAACATGACATAAAATAAAATTGTTTACAAACTTATTGAGATGTGTAGCATCTAATTCATGCTACTGTTATAAAAATAATAATTAACATCAATCAGCATTCTAAAAGTTGGACATGTTTACTGAAATTGTTTTTAACATACATTTAACTCATTTGTTAATTACTACAGCATCCATAATAAAACATTTTAATTTGGATGTATGCTGTGATTTAACTAATATAACTTACTCTAAATATATAAACCTTATTGTATAAGAACTCTTTAAAATATGGAGTTCATGGCTTTGAACAATATTAGCCATTTAAACGTCTTAATTCTATTAACACTTAAACTATTATCAGTCCTTTCTGTTTTTACTATTATTATTTAACATCCCCTTATATAGTAAACATTTCCACCCACACTTTCTTTGTTATTGTCATTCCTACAAATGTTTTGAGATAACAAAGTGACCTAAAATAAAGAAATATTGGAAATACCTTCCATTTTAATATTTCATTATTTGTTAATTATTAAATATAAAAGTTGTTTTATAGCATATAGTTTAAGTTATAGTAACACTACAACTTTAAGTTTATTATATTTCAAAACACTTACACTAGTACACTTTCACTGGTGATTCTGACTTATATGGGAGTTTTATTATTCTCAGACCAGACCTTTAGTCAGAATGCACTGTGAAGATTTGTTTATTTTTTATCACATAATAACTTTAGTTGTTGCACCTCTTATCATACTATACAACACTTTTGTTTATTAATAATTACAATTTTATAGGGTTTCGGGATGTTATACTTTCTTTAATTGTATCTATTGGTTTGGGGTCAATGGTAGTTAATAATAGGTTTTTTACGGTGTTTCTTCCATCCTATTTCTTCCTTTCTTCTCATCTTCCTTCTTGTTTCACTTTAGGGTAAACCAAGGTACTCAGTGTTATCTTGACTGATGGTTGGTTCGGAGTATCTATTTTATTTTTTAATACTGACTTTACTCTTCTTTCTTGGTTTCAGGGTATCTTGTTTATTTCCTGATATTAAACCTTACTCTTCTTTCTTCTTGTGTTTGGGGTATTTTGTTTTTTCACCACTCCTAATCTTATCCTTTTTTCTTGATTGTGGGGTATCTTGTTTATTTCCTGCTCCTAACCTCCTGGGTAATCTCCTGGTTTTTTAATATGAGTTTTCTTTAATTCTTTCTTTGATTTTTATGGTTGTAATTTTTTATTATTTAATTATGGTTCTTCTTTTATTGTGGTGTTTTCCTTTGAAGTTTAATGGAATTTCATTTGATATTCTTGGAGTATATGTAATTTAATTATTTTTTATGATCTTAAATGAATTAATTATTGGTGGAATATCTGTCATGCTACAGAATGCCCTTCTCCAGAAGTGATTTTTTCAGACTATACTTGCTTTGTCTGAAACAATTGCTTATGATAATTATTATAGTTTTTTATTATTCTTGACTTCCTTCCATTTCTAAAAATTTTTCTTATTCATATTTGAGCTTATCTCTTTCTCATTCTCACTTGATCTTCCTTGATAGTAATAGTCATCTGAGTTTCATATTTATTATTTTATTTTCATATTTCTTCTTAGTATTTTCTCCTTGGGATATTTCCTCCCTATCTTTCCCTAATTTGTGAGCTGGTTCAGTTCAGAGAGGCACAGTACGCTACTTCCTCTGCTGTCCAATACTTCACTTCTATTTGAGTACAGAGGCAAATCATCTCTGCTCAAAAAACATATTAATACTGCTGGAATTATCTACAGACAGATTAAAAAATTACATCAGAATAGTACACTTTTGTTACTATTTAAAAAAATATCTTTGGATACTTTACGTATTATATTGCTCAGAGATTTTAATATTCCTATCTCAGTTGTTCTTCTGACTCTTTATCTTGATGGTTATTTCATTGATATTATGGTAAGAAGCTCTTCTATTAGTACAATTTTCACTTTTTCTTATCATATAAAGTTTTTGTTTATTAATGCTTTATTCCTTTCTGGTTTTTTATTACAATCTGCTTTGGTTTATAGTAGCATATTTTTATGACATTTTTGGTTTGTTACTCTGTTTTTATTAGTTCCACTTGTTCTATGTTCTAGAACTTTCTTATAACTGTCGTTATTACAATTGACTTTTAATTCATGATCATTTCAATATTGATTTGTTTAATTACATTATATCTTTGGTTTTATTCTCAAATTACTCCTCTCTTGGTTTTTATTCTTTCGAATGAATGTTTTAATTAATTTGATAATGAAGTTATCATTTCTCCTTATACCACTTCAAAGTTTTATTATTTTATATTTCCACAGAAGTTTCTGTATTTTATCATATTTAATCAATCAAATCGTATCACTGATTTTTATTCCCTTTTGTATCATTTTATGGAAGGTTTTTTTTTTACACTTTATTTATTGATATTAGACACTATCATACTTCTTCAGAATTACTTGGTTTTTATTTATTTCATTTGATTTTCTATAAATGTGGTAAATATATTGTATTAGTACCAGTAATATGGTATGAATTCTCTTCTTTTTATTTCGCCATAGTTTTTTCTAATAATTGGTTTGTAAGTTTTTCTTACATTGTTTTGAATTTTTATGATTCAAAAATTCTTTTCCTTTTGTTCCTTAAAGTGTTTTATAAATAATTGGTTTGTAATGTGTTCTTACCTTATTTTAGAATTTTGTCGATTCATTCAAAAATTCTTTTGTTTTTATTATTTCCAAAATGTTTTTATAATAGTTGGTTAGTAAGTTGATCTTACATTATTTTTAAATTTTGATGATTTATTCAAAAATTCTTTTTATATTGTTCCATAATGTGTTTTATAAATAATTGGTTAGTAAGGTGAGCTTACTTTATTTTCGAATTTTGTCGGTTAATTCAAAATTCTTTTTATATTCTGTCCAAAATGATTCTTCCAATAATTGGTTTGTAAGCTGTTCTTACTTTATTTCTGAATTTTGATGACATTCAAATTTCTTTTTATATTGTTCCATAATGTGTTTTATAAATAATTGGTTAGTAAGGTGAGCTTACTTTATTTTCGAATTTTGTCGGTTAATTCAAAATTCTTTTTCTATTTTTCCATAAAGTTTTTTCTCAAAATAATTGTTTTGTAAGTTGTTCTTACATTGTTTTGGAATTTTGTTGTTTCAAAAATTCTTTTTTCTTGTTCCATAAAGTGGTTTATAAATAATTGGTTTGTAAGTTGTGCTTACTCTGTTTTAGAATTTATTCATTAATTCAAAAATTCTTTTTATCTATATTATTTCCAAATAAGTTTTTTCAAATCTTTGGTATGTAAGGTGAGCTTACATTATTTTAGAATTTTGATGATTCATTCAAAAATTCTTTTGTTTTTATTATTTCCAAAATGTTTTTCTCAAATCTTTGGTATGTAAGGTGATCTTACATTTATTTAGAATTTTGTTGGTTAATTCAAAATTCTTTTTATACTATTGCCAAAATGTTTCCTATAATAGTTGGTTAGTAAGTTGATCTTACTTTATTTTAGAATTTTTACGGTTCAAAATTCTTTTTATATTATATTTTATATTTCCAAAATGTTTCCTTCAATAATTGGTTTGTAAGCTGATCTTACATTATTTTAGAATTTTGTCGATTCATTCAAAAATTCTTTTGTTTTTATTATTTCCAAAATGTTTTTATAATAGTTGGTTAGTAAGTTGATCTTACATTATTTTTAAATTTTGATGATATTCATTCAAAAATTCTTTTTATCTATATTATTTCCAAATAAGTTTTTTCAAATCTTTGGTATGTAAGGTGATCTTGCATTATTTTTGAATTTTGTCGATTCAAAAATTCTTTTCATTTTTATTTATATTATTTCCAAATAGTTTTTCTCAAATCCTTGGTATGTAAGGTGATCTTACATTGTTTTAGAATTTTGATGATTTTTCATAAATTCTGTTCCTTCTATATTATTTCCAAAATGTTTTTCCTCAAATAATTGGTTAGTAAGTTGTGCTTACACTATTTTAGAATTTTGTTGATTCATAAATTCTTTCTTTTTGTTCCATAAAGTGTTTTACAAATAATTGGTTTGTAAGTTGTGCTTACTCTGTTTTAGAATTTATTCATGATATTTCTTCATGGATGCCTGGTTATAGACACCCTTAATTTTACTAGAACCCATCTCCTTAATTTCATATGTGTTATTATTATTGTTTTTGGAGACTATATATGGTCCAGTGTATAAAAGTAATAATTTCTTAGTTATCCCTTCTAGTGAACTGGGTAACTCCCTATTTTTTAATAAAACCTTCTCCCCAATGGTATAGGTAATTATCTTACCCATCCATTTATTATATTTAATCCGCCGTTTCTCCTGGTCTTCGGCCACCTTATTATAAAATTTAATTTTATTAAAAATATATTTATTTTCTCTCGGGAACTCCAATATTTCTTCGATCTCCCTTGGGGGTTGTCTTTCGTACATGGCGGAGTATGGGGTAATTCCTATTGCTGGGTGGTATGCCAGGTTGAGGAATTCTTCTGTGGCCTCTAGGTATTCTTGCCACCTCCTCTGTTGATCGTGGCAATACGTCCGTAATATGCGCCCCACCTCTCGCAATACTCTTTCTGCCGGGTTACTGCTCGGGTGGTATACCGAGGTTTTATAGGTATGAACCCCCATCGACAGTAGTGTATCCCGCCATTTTTTCGCCTTGAACTGGGTTCCATGGTCGGTGATGATCGAAACTGGTTTTCCGACGTTTGGGAAGTACTGGTTGGTTAAGATGTCGAGAATTTTATTTGTAGTCGCCCGATTCGCTGTGTATAGCTTGATGAACTTTGTGAAATGGTCCGTCACGATGACTAGATACTTGTATCTATGACGGCCCCCACTGCGGGGAAATGGCCCGCAGATATCCAGAAATACTTTTTCTAGCTTCGCTTGAGATGTTATTGGAATCATTTGCCCTTCCTTTTTCTCGTTATTGGACTTCACGAGTTGGCAAATGCGGCAATTCTTTATGTACTTTCGGACCTTCCGATTAATATCCTTAATGTGGCAGCTCTCTTCCAGGGCCTTTATCACCTTTAAGGCGCCCATATGCCCATATCGAACATGATAGTTATTCACTATCTCCTTTTCGATATGGGTTGGAATAACAACTTTCCATTCTTCCTTCTTTAAAGATGGTTGTAAAAACAGTATCCCGTTGTGTAATTTATAATATTGGGCGATAGTCTTGTCCCCTGCTTCCAATCTTGTTTTAATGGATTGTAACTTCGGGTCTGCTTGTTGGTGTGTGCTCAGGTTTTCCAATATTGATTGTAGATCGGCGCTGTTACTCAGAATGTGTATACCTTAAGTATACTTTCCTTTTCCCCCTCGAACGTTTGTTTATTAATGTCTATTCGAGACAACACGTCCGCGACGACATTCTTTTTTCCGGGGATGTACTCCCACTTAAGGTCATACTCTTGCAGCAATAGTATCCACTGTGTCAACCTTCCGTGACTTAGTTTACATCTCCTTAAGAATGATATGGACTTATGGTCTGTCCGGACGGTAACGGGGTAACCAAGGATGTATGTGCAGAATTTTCCACACGCGAACACTACACTTAACAATTCCTTTTCAGTGACGTGATAATTCTTCTCGCACTGATTTAATGCTCTACTGGCAAAGCAGATCACGAGATGTTCGCCCTCCTCATCCTCTTGATATAACGTTGTGCCGAGGCTGATGTCGCTGGCATCGCAATTCAGATAGAATGGTTTGCTGAAATCCGGATGGCGAAGTATTATAGGTTCCAGAAATTTCTGTTTAATTAGTGTTAATGTATTATTCTGTTCTGTACCCCATATCCATTTATTCTTGGATGACAGTTGCGGCTGAAATCTGGCGGTCAATTCAGAATACTTTTCCTGGAACTTGGGGTAGTAATTACAGAGTCCCAGGAATGACTGTAATTGCCTTCGATTCTTAGGTGTGGGAAAGTTTTGAATCGCTTCTACTTTTTCAGCCGACGGTGAGATTCCCTGGTCGTTCAACATGAATCCCAAGAATTGAATTTCCTTGGCGATAAAGTGAGATTTCTTTAGCTTTAGTATGATGTTATTCGCAGCTAATTTTCTTAATAAGTGTTCTACATGGTAGCAGTGTTCCTCCCAAGTTTCTGAGGACACTAGCAAGTCATCAACGTACATGGTGGTGAACTGCAGTGCTTCTTGGCCAAGTATCTGGTCCATGCAGTGTACAAAGACTGCGACTGAATTTACCAGTCCGAAGGGCAACCTCTTAAACTGGTAGTTCCGCCCTTCGAATATAAAGGCCAGATACTGGCGACTCTGTGGATGTAATTCCACCTGGCAGTACCCGCACACCGTGTCCCAGGTACTAAAGTACTTGGTACCGTGGAACCGTTTCAAAATCTCTTCAATCTCACCGGGCGAAGTCCTGTCATTAATAATTATCTTATTAATCTCCTGCGCATCTAGGCACAAACGGACTTGTCCGTTTTTCTTAGGAATAGCCACGATAGGACTTGTGTATGGGGATTGGCTACTCTCTATTATGTCACGGTTAATCATCTTTGTTATTTCAGCTCTTACTGCTTCCTTTCATGATTGCGCGATGGGGTAAGACTTCCGGTTAGAGTCCACTGTGTCTCGGAACTGTAGAGTACACTGGAAGTTTTTTACTTTACCGGGCTCGTCAGAAAAGACTGATTTATATTTTTCGTATATTTCAATTAATTTATTCGCTTGGTATAGTTGTAATTTCTCTCCAGTTATACCGCTCCGGAAATCCCTGATCTCCTGGATTTTTTGGGACCATAAGTCTTCATTTGAGTTATCGTCTACCTTCTGTTCAATAATAGATGTGGGATGTATATAATTGATCTTACGAATCTGTTGGTGGATAATATCCGGAATTACTTGGTCACTACCAACCAAGTTAGCCGTCCAAGTGTGTCCATTTGTAAATAGAGACAATTTCTCGGTTCGCAAATCAATTATGGCGGAATTCCGCCTGAGCACATCACACCCGACCAATATATTAAATGGCAGCCCGCTCGCCACCAAGAATTCCATTTCTATTGCTATACCGCAGCTCATCACACTGGCGGAGACTTGCCTTCGTATTGTTTTATTTTGTCGGCCGGTTGCACCTAACAAAATAATATTGTTTAATGGCAATGTCGGTAATGTTCTTCCGCACTCTCTCTGTATTCTCTCCAACTCAGTTGTACTTATAATTGATACGTTGGAACCAGTATCGATCATCAAATTAGCGGAGATTCCTTCTACCTCCGCATTTACATGTATGATTCCATTATTATTGTTATTGGTGGGACTATTGTCGTCCTCTTCCAATAATTCATGTCGGATGTTCTTAAGGTAGTTACACCCTATTATAGTGATACGATTATTATTATATTTTTTAGTCAACTAATTGTTATAATACCCAGTGTTTAGGAGCAGTAACGGGTTCTGGCAATTTATTACTGCCTCCTCCTGTTTAAAGGCTCGACATCATTGTTCCGTTGTGTCGCACTTGTGGATGCCTCATTTGGTATGCTTAGAGTCAGTGGCGGCGCTAACGAAACGGGGGCCCCCCCGCGAAACTAATTAGGGGGCCCTATAAAAATGGTTAAATTTTGTATACGTAATAGGGGAAAACACTCAAATGAGTTTCTATTTACGTGTGTTTCACAACAATGGTTTGTGAATACTTTCTCGTCTATCACAAAGCGTTTGCAATTTGCAAAGGATGTTTTACACGTATACAAACTCTTAAAATTCATTGTTGCTAAATAGACAAAGTTCTATACAAACTATAAAAAAACCAAAATAAAAAGAATTATTTATTTTGTAACAGTACCAAAATATGGTAGTTACATACTATAAATAAATATGACGTCAAGTATGATAAGAGACATGGGAACATATTTAAATGAACAAAGATAAGTATATAAGTTGTGTATCTACAAGACTAATAATAGAAGAATCCAACAATGAAGACGAGAATGTGAATATGTCAACCTTAATTATAAAACGTAAAAAGAAAATGACACAAGACCAAAACAAAATACTAATAAATAGACCCAATAGGATCCAGCAGTGAGGGGAATCAATGAAAATAATATCCAGCAGTGAGGGGAATCAACGAGACAAGGATCATCAAGCTACAACGACAATGGAAATAAAATGAAAACAGCGACTACCATGAAATTTGGAATTAAGAAGAAAGAAGAAGGACCAAGAAGAAGAATGAAGAGAAACCAAAGACGTAAGGAATCAATGAACCATATATATTTTAAAGAAGAAACAGTCAGTGACAAAAGAAATAACTATAAGTGTGACATGAAAACCAGTGTGATCATTTAAAGAAACACAAACAATAAAAGTGTACTTAATACAAATGTGAAACCGGTGAATAACTGATTATTTCAACTGAAAACCACACAAACAATTACAGTGAGGAAGTTTACAGTGTGAAAAAATAGGTTAATTTCATGATGAGGCAACAAAGGTTAAAAAATAGTCAAATAAACACAAACAATGAGTGTGACTGATTTAACAAAGTTGTGACCAACACACATAATTATAAGACCACCAGATCAGAACATATAAAACAATCATATTATTGTTTATATCAAAAAACTGACAACAAATAGAGAATATTTGTTAAGTGTCAAACATGACAGGAATTTAGATTCCACAATTGACCAGAGAAAAACATTGTAAGTAATATAAGAAAGATTTGTATTAGTGTATTAGAAGGAGTTGTAAACATTTGTAACAAATTAGTGAAGGTATTATGTTAATATACCATAATGGAGTCAGTTTAGGTGTAGGTAGATACTGCACTAAAACCGATGATACATTGTTACAATACCCACAAGGAAGTAACCTATTATAACAGAAAATGATACATATTAGTATAAATATATGATCATCAAGTAAATATGAAGAAACAATATAATGTATAAGACAAAACAATGTAAACAAAACAAGTCAGACATAGTGACACAGTCAAAGACAGAAATAAGACAATGTACCAATTTAGTTAAGCAAACTACAGTATTAAAACTAATGTAAATGTTTATCAGAATAGTACCAGTAGTGAAAGGAATATATGATAATACTTTGAGAACAAGTTTTGAACATGTTAAGAACAGTATTATGACTGAATTATTGTAAACAAAATAACCATGTATATATGACCAAATGTAAGCTAAACCAGTGTATAACAAGTTAGTTAAAGAAAATACTGTACTAAATATTGAGAACAAGGTATTACAATTATTACCAGTAGCAAGAGGAAATATCAGAGCTACTTTGAGAACAAATAATGACCACTAAAACAATCATATTGTACTTAAACATTTGAAAACCAAATGTCCAATGTGAAAAAGGACAGAGGTAAACAAACAATGACCAACCAGCTAGTTATGAAAAATATAACTAGTAAACCTATGTAAAAGTAATTGGAAACATTACTAAAAGTTAGATTGATATCCAATGCTACTTTAGGAATACAATCCAAATAGGACAATAACACTTTTGTTATTATATTAGAAAAAATAAATACCAATAATGTCATGACACAACATAGACAGAGCCACTACTGAATAATTAGGAGGTTCTGAGTTTATTAAAAGATGACCATTGAATATAACAGATTAATTATTGTGTATGTACACTAATTATAACAATTAAATAATATAATCTATGTAATAAAAATAGAAAACAAGATGAAAAGTTGTATAAGCATTATGTGAGAGGTTTAAAATGATGTAAATACTGAATTGACCACGGTAATACACCAATATTATAGTAAAAAAGTATGTAAATAGTCATTGTTAGTAATACTAGGTAATAATATGTTCATTTTAGATAAGGATATTTAATAATAAGCATGTTTGTGAAAAATCCAACATGGACGCTGAGTAACACCATAGCGAAAATTGTGTAGGAAATAGTTTTTCACAAATTGTAACTTAAACCAAATGAGATATAGACTCGAAGTGTTTAAATAAGAAATGTTATATTAGATTTAAGAAAAATCTGGTAATACGAACTTATAAAGATAAGATGTACCAAAAATAATAAATAAAATCAATATAATAATATTGATAGTGAACAGAAAATAAGCGTGTTTGGACTTATTTTAATAAGCAAAACGCCCTGAGTTCAGTGATATAAACCGATTAACGATAGGACGTATAATAAGGAAGTTGTGATAGTTTTTAACTTTCGAACTAAAAATTTGTACCGTCGATGACGTGAAAAAGTCTCCAACCCAAAATCGATTTTGACTAAAAATTAAATATTTTAATAAAATATAGGCCTTTTGGGTCAGAGACTATCAAAAACCAACCAATGGAATGAATGAAGTTCATCAGACGAGCGAGAGATGCTCTCGAGGTACATGACAGTCTACGATCGAACACCTAAGGAACAAGCCACGCCACTCCAGACCAGAAAAAGTATATTTTTAAATTAGTGCGCGACATGTTTTACTCGAGTACAATATACATACACTAACCTAATACTACACATTTACTAACGAGTGCAACAGTGCGGATTTGTGTTATTTTTATCAAGTAGATCAGTGTACAATATCGATCTATTTGCGAGTGAATTTTTTAATTAAGAAACAGGGAGTACAATTTCAATTAAACAATACTTAAAAGAAAAATAAGAGTTTAGCCAATTTCGAATTTTCGATAATACGCAAGTCATTATGCAGCGTATCGGAAATCAACAACTAAGTTATCAGAATTTAAAGGAGATTTAACACAACATTATTAAAATATTATAAAAAATATTTTAATAAATTATAACGATGTAAAAAAAAATAATGCTTAAAGATAATTATTGATAAATACGAGTGCATTTAGACGCTTACTTGATAAAACGTATTTGTTGAATATTTCGTTATTTCAGAATTTATTTTATTAATTGTATCAAACATAATTCTGATAATCCTATGTTAAAACTTATTAGAAAATAATATGTTTACTTGTATAGCATAAGTAATATTAGTTAATAAGACAAACTTATCCTTATAAAAATAACGGTCATTCTTAACCTCAGAAACCATTACGGTAGCTTGTTATGATGACATTACCGAATTGTTCTCAATTAACATGCAAATTAAAGTACATTGCAAACAAGAGTTTTTTTTTTATTAGAAATTTTTCTCTTGTGAACAAATTATTTTAAAACTAATTATTAACTAAAAGTAATACTTGTTAAATGCTGTACAAGTCATACAGCCTAACCACAATACTAAAGTAAAGATGCGTGCGCATACCGGCGTACGATAATTTTTGTAAACATCAGAAATATGATACCAATTTTAAATTTTATATTTTGTTCAATTATCAGTTAATATTGTTAATCCTAAATAATTAATTATAGTACATCTTGAGTCTGGTATCATGATATCTCCAAGAACCTTAACGGAATATGGTATATACTGAATTAAAACAACATAACCTGTACAGTAAAATTATTGTAACAACAACAGGTATACCAGAGCTTTGAGAGATCAGATAGAGTTTCATTTGAAGTTTTATTTTGTAATCAGCAATTGAAAGGGTTGTTAATTATTGTTTTGTTTGTTAAAAATATTCTCACTTAATAACTTGTTAATAAACCTATAATTTTTATTACCATAACAAGAGTATCATTTTATTAAAAGTAGATTCATTCATTATTTTTAATCAGTTCTGACAGGTGGCGGAAGAATTCAAAAAGTATTAGTATAAATCAATATACTTATCAGATATGCTGCATTTTTTACTGTGTGTGAAAACATGTTAAATATTCAAATTGAATATTTTTTCTATTGTGTTTGAAGTGAATGTATTTCAGACGGAACGCCACAAGATAGAATTTGAATTTCAACAGTGGTAAGTAAATCAGATACACCACAAGTGCGCGGACTATATTTTAATAAGAAGAGTGAATTATTACGGCGTACTTACAACAGCAAAACATTAACACCAGTGACAGTTACGATTGCAAATTACACCTTTTATAACCAACATTATAGTAGGCACCGGTGCGTGTCTACAACCACACGAAAACACCTAACATCAATACAACAAGAAATACATAACTTAAACTTGTAATTTTATTATATTACTAGTTGGCTAGCCCAGCAGTGTGGCTTTAAGGAGAAACACAAGACAGCAAAATATACACAGTATTACTTGTAACTATATATATAGATTGATGGTAACAATTTTTACGTCAAAGATCTAAATTCAGACTATGAAACAGTACCGCACACAGAGTGTTAAAAATTTATTATTTAAAAACGAATATCAAAGTAACATTCTAGCTTTTTTCAAACATTTAAATTAGTTTGTAACTGAATTTGTGAAATTCTTGAATATACTCTATACAAGTTCTCCTTAAGTCTAATCCAATTCAATAACAGTCGAACTCAAGTAATGTACAATATTTACAGATGAGGATCAACCAAATTCACTGTTTTCCTAAGCCTAGTCTTCTTTTTTTAATAGCCAAGAACTTTTCAACCACTTCGTTGATATTAGTTTTCTGTGTCTCTTCATGCTCAATGCTTAACAGTGCCAAGTCACTCAACCGAGTTTGGGCCATGGCACTTCTTAAGTATGACTTAATTAATTTAAGTTTTGAAAAGCTTCTTTCCGCTGTAGCTGTTGTGACAGGTATGGTTAAATAAAGCTGCAAAGCTGTAGTTAAGTCTGGGAGGCAGCTCATAAGGCAGCTGTTTTCTTCAACCAGTAAATTCATCATTTCTCGAATGCTTTTCTTGTGTACAATTTCTTTGGCCATCAGAGCTTTGAAGAATATTACTTGGTCAGGCAGTGATGTGGAAAGGTCACCAGGATACACATTGACCAGAGCCTTACTTTTCTCCACTATTGTCTCTTGTGAGAGGTTTACTAAATTCTGAGGCGTCAGGAATGAAAACCTATCATCAATGCAACGCAATTCAATGAATTCGAATCTCATTTGTAGCTGAGCTATTACAACATCTAGTGTTGCATTGAAAACTTTTACTTCAAATGATTTCACTGGGTCGTCAATTCTATGGTCAACTGATAATTCAACAAAGAAGCGTTTTACAACTCGCTTACGCTTATTTTTCATGTTACAAGTTATGTCCCATGACTGGGCCGACTGTTTAGCACCAGCAAAAAAGCCGGCAAAGTCCTTTCTTAAAACTTTTAACTCATCACAAGCGCGGCTTAGAAACTGCCACGCTCTGCCTAGGTTAACAGTTGGCCTCTGTAGTGCTTTCGAAGTTATATTTACATTCTCTAAAATCTTAGTTTCAAGGCAGTGCACAAGAATAAATTCAAAGTTTTCCAGGTGGTTTCTAATTGCTAATGCTTCTTCTGCCTCGGGGTTTTTTGAGCTGTATAGAATAATTTCTGTCAAACACTTAATCACAATTTTGAAATCATTTCATAAGCTAACAGACAGTCGTGTCTAGAAGACCACCTTGTTGGACATAGCTTTTTTAAAGTTAGATTTTTGGCAGAGCTGTCTTCTTTAACGGCAGTGTTAAGTTCTTGCTATCTATGTAAGCTTTCACTGAAAAACACATAAGTTTTCTGTACTATGTCATAAAATTGTCTTATTTCAGAAATATTTGATACTGAATCATTGATCACCAAGTTCAGGTTATGTGCAGCACAGTGTACGTAATCCGCGTTTGGGACTATATCCATAATTCTTTTCTGTAACCCAGAGTATTTCCCGCTCATTGTTGCTGCACCGTCATAACCTTGACCTCTACACTTACTAATGTCAATTTCATTTGTTTTCAAAAAGACTAAAATCTTACTTTGAAACCCCTCACTGTCGGGGGATCCTTTATTTCTTGAAATCCCAATACGGACTCACTAATCACAGTTTTATAATTGCCAGGAAATTCTTCTACTATGTTAATGTAGCTGATTACAACACTCTTTTTCCAAGTGGCATACGTGAGACAAGATTGTAAATGAGCATTGCTACTTTCATGAACTTTAATTTTTTTACTGAGACCTTTCCAATCTCTAATATCGCCTTCACGCCAGCTTTGGGCATCAGCACTTTGGCTGAAAAGCCAACATGGTAAACAATAGACTCCATCTAGATTACGAGAGTAACAAACCCAAAACCTGTGAACAATTTGGCCTGCTGCAGTTTTGAAAGAATAATATGCTGTACTGAAAGACCGCTTAGAAACGGAATCCTTCGGGAAAGGACCCTTTGTTTGACAAAGTTCACTTAACGTTATTAACTTTTTCACCTCGTCTGTCATTGTAGCTTGATTTTTATAGAATGCAATATCTGTCTCAAAACTTTGGCAGTTTGGATCGGAAGGGCCTGCTAAACTAGTTTTATTTGCGTGATTACTTATAACTTCAGTTGGTTCAAACTGATTTTCTGGTCCAGGTATGTCTTCGGACTGGCGAACACATTCAATGCCTAGCAGTTGTTCTTCTTGTTCATGTTGCAGTTGCTTATTTGTTTCCGTAGTTGTATCACTTGTATCCGACGGACTAATGATTAAATCAGGTTTATTGTCACTGTCACAATCAACTTCAAGTCCGATTTTTGTTTCTTTTTCATTACTTGCACTTGACCCGGGTTTGGGTTGTTCAACTTCACATTTTGATGATTTTTTAAAATCTGGTCGAGTTTTAAAAGTTTACTTTTAGATTCTTCTCGTTGTTTTTGCAGTTTCCTTTTCGTAGCACCACGCTTACTTTCCATTTTATAAACTCTGTCTCTAACACTCTAACGCTACACAAAATACAAAAAATTAATCAAATGTTAAGTCATTAAACTTAAACGGCACTAAATTACGAAATGAATGCAATACAGTATTATCGCGCAGGAGATGCGACGCACTACTGAGTACTGAACTACATTGTGCGTGTTTGTTTACGTCTCCTCAGTGCCGAGTGACTCATCGCATGGACGTAAGGGCACCACAAGAGATAAGATAAGCTTCGCTTACAAACTACAAACAATAATGTAATTTCGGAAAACGTAGTTTTTTTGCATGTCTACACACTTAAATAAAACGTATATTTCGTATTTTAAATACAAATTTGCCGGTAGTCGGACCCCATTAAAACTTTTTTTCCTATTATAGCTCGTTTCATATTTTTTTCTAGGGGCCAGAGTGGCGGGGCCCCCCCGCGCTGCGGGGGCCTTATCGCCGCCACTGCTTAGAGTGGGCCCCTGCTGCTCTGTTCTGTGATCTACCGGTCGTTCGCTGTTGGTCAGCCGTTCAGTATTGTCCAAACTGGTACTCCGTCTCGCAGGATAGTACCTTGGTTGATCTCGTTCTCGGCTCCTCCGCCTATCTTCATACTCATGATAGCTGTTTCTTCTCTGGTTGTAGTACCTCCGTTGGCGACCATCTTCTGCTCGAATGAAGTTCACACGTGGTCGAGAAAATCTATTATTATTGGGATTACCATTTTGTGGACTACCACGATTGTTATTGTTATAGTAACGATCGTTACCATAATTGGGGCTTCTCTGACTATTAGGGTTTGGAGGGTATTGATTTCGGTTACCCTGATAACCATTATTGGGTCGATTCTGGTTCGTATGATGTGGAACCGTGTTATTATTACTACTATTATTAGTGTTATTAAAGCTGTTGGTCTGTGGGTATGCCCGGCTTCCTTGGTATCCCGTGTTGGTGTTGGTCGTACCCTGGTTGTTATTTGGATACGTCCTAGGTTAGAGCCGATCGTTTCTTCTCCGGCTTTGTCGGTAGTACTCATCGTTCTCGTAATTCTCGAGGAGTTTGGTCATGGCCTGAATTGTTTTAATTTGGTTGCCTCTCCTCGCTCGAATCACTTCCTCGTCATAATGGTATGAGAGTTTGTTGATCAGGCATTCCTCAGGTATGGCCGGTTCTAAATGTTTGGCCATACATACCTTGCCGAGGAAATACGCCGTCATGGAACTACCTACTTGGTGTTTATAATGGCCGTGGCATATGTTGTCCCGTATTAGGTTTTGTGTCGTTTCCGACCAATACTTTGCCTTGAAGAGGCTTTTAAATTGTTGGTAGCTCTCGATGTCGCTTCGGTTGGCCATCCACCAATGGTCATTCACCTCCCGAAAAGACTCGTCTAGAAGTTCCCGGTTCTGGACCCATCGGTTTCCTCTATGCTTGTCCATGTATTCTTCTATGCGGGCCAAGAACTCAATTGGCTTTCGCTTATATTGCCTGAAGTTTAGCCATTCTCGATTTTCAGACATGGGGAAATTATTGTAGCCAGTTGGTCGGTTTCTGATTATCTCTTTCTTCCTGACTCTGTCGCACCTGTCCCGTGATGTTCGTCATGGCTGCTTCCATACCGTCGCATCTTTCGGTGACATGTGTTCGCACTTTATTTATTTCTTCCTGTGAAAAATTTTTGTTTTCCTCCAGTTTAGTTTTCTGGTGTTCCTTGACCTGTGTAATTTCTTTAATTATTACCTCCCTGACTTCCAGTACTTCACTTTCTGTCTGACGACATCTTTCGTCCACTTCCCTGATCTGCTGGTTTACAACAACTACTTCTTGTTCCAACTTTTTGACGTTGGATTTCTTAGTGTCTGTTATCTTTCTATTCAACTCTTCTTTCGCTAAATCGATCCTCTCGTCTAACTTGTTCATGTTCTCTTGGTTGACTTCCCTTAGTTCTTCTCTCAGCAGTTGGTTATCCTCTCTCAATTCTTCCAACCTTTCCCCCATCGTCTCTTCCATTTTCTTGTTATTTTCTCTTAATTCTTCTTTTAATTGTTGATTGTCACTTTCTATTTTCTTACTGGTTTCTTCCATCTTCTCTTCCAAATTCTTCTTATTTTCTTCCATTTTCTTTTCCATCTTCTTACTGGTTTCCTCAATTCTCTTGTTGGTATTTTCAATCTTACGGCCCAATTCTTCCTTTGTGGATCGGTTGTCCTCCTTCAATTCCTCTATGTTTTTGTTTATTCCATTCAAATCTTCCTTAGTGGACTGGTTGTTGTCATCCATTTTCCTGTTCAAATCTTGACTCAACGTCTTACTATTTTCTTCAATGTCCTTACTCAACTTCTTACTGGTTGATATGTTTTCTTCCTGTATGGAATCCATTTTCTTAGTTAACTGTAGGAACATTTCCATTATCTTATCCATTTTGCTTTCTTCTGTGGTCCTAGACTTTTCCATTTCCTTGTCTTCGACATGGACGTCCCCTGTTTGAGTGGGTACCTCGGGTTGTTCCTCTGGTGGTGCTGGTTGTTTATGCTCCACCGTGGTTACTAGCACTTCTAGATCCTCCATGGCTGTTGCCTCCTTATCCCCCATGTCAACTTCCTTTTCGGCCTCTACCGCCCTCTTCTTAGAAGTAGCTCGTCTTTGCATGTTTCCTTCTTTTCCTATTATATAACCGCTGCCAGGCTTAAATTATTAAGCCCTCTAGTTGGACGCCAATTTGTAACAAGACCTCTAACTGTAGTTACAAATAAAAGAAATAAAAAAAAATTTATTTAAAAAAAAAATTTTTTTTTCTGAAAAAAAAATTATCTTTGTTTGTTGTATATAATTTAGAATTAATTCTGGTTTATTGTTTAATCAAATTTCTGAAATTCTGAAAGGTATTTTTTGTTTAATTCGCACTTCTGGAAGATATTAACAAAATCCGGAGTTAATCAGATTAACTCCTGTCAGCAATCGATTAACGATTTTCCGTGCTGCTCCAGTATCTCACCTTTCGTTAATATTTTCTTCTTTCAGGAAGTCTTGTGCTTAATTAAAACCTTAAAGTACAATGTGAAATAATTTACTAATCCACACAATTGAAATGAATTGATTTATTAACATTTATAAATAATAATCGATATTAAATCGATTTCGAGCAATTGTCGACTCCGTCTCAGGGATAAATCGATATGTTAATACAGGTTAAAATTCATATAATTATTATAAAAGTTTCTTGGAGCGATTATTTTATAATAGTCAGAGAAGGGCAGGACGAGAAAGTATAACATTTACAATCAATAATTTTAAATAACTAATATCTAACAAGTGTGAATAATATATATAAAATGTTTAATATAGTTGAGTTTCGAACCAATGCTGTAGGCTATGACGTCAGTCAACGTTGGTGGCATTGCATCGTTTTTCCATCATGGCCGCGAGTTGAATTGAAGAGGTTATTCGCAATATTCATCGTGAGAAAATCTCACAATAAAATCCACTTTATAATTGTTTTAAGGATCCCCGAAATTGTGTAAACTGTCTAGTATGTTGTTTGGGGTAGTCTGGATGAGTGTTCAGTGTCCACTGGTGTTAATTGTTTGATATTGGAGGTGTTCACTTATGTCTGTTCGTTACGAAAAAATTGTTATTCTGTGGTAGCTTGAATTATTCATAATATGTAGTGTTGATGTGTTATTACACTTGTATTATGTAGTGTGGTGTTCGTTTTCACTGTTGTCGTTGAGTTTTTTATATTTTTTGACTGGGAAAGTGTTTAATTAAGTAACTCTCGTTTCTCACGGATTGTAGGCCTTAACCTTAGCACTTCATTATACCGTTTTAAAGAACGCAATTCCGCATAGACTGTTCAGGTTGAATATTAACAAAGAACTAACTAACTTCCTCCACTTTAGTAAAAATCTTGCCAAGTTAATATTGGAAAAGTATTGTTAAAATAATTGTCAGTTTCCATATACGTAATTCCAACATACATTATATATGGAATAATTTTAGTTTATTATTCGCTTTCATGAATTATTAACCATATAATTGGTTTATTTATCTCATTCTGTTTAATTTGATATGTCATAGTGCATATTTGTTGATTTTTGTTAAAATTACCAAATTTCTGTCTTTTTGGAAATCTAGGCCCAAACCTCTGTTTCCGCCCTTCCACACTTTTACTGCCATTTTAAGTGTTATTAATATAATTATAATAAATTTCAAATGGTCACAAATCATTTCTTTCCTTAATTACTTATTCATTTAACATTTGAACTGTTTTTTAGTGATAATTTCTGAATTTAACATTCCTCTTTAAAAATAGTTAATTTATACATTTCAAAAATTTTCAATAATTTAAGGTATTTTTCTATATTACTCTTTTAACTCATAGGTTCATTTACAGTAGTTGTTAATTGATCTACCTGACCTAAATCTTGTCAGTTTACATGATTGGTGAATTATCTGGTTTATATTGATTTTTATGAATTCATTATTTGGCCTAGAGTTTAGTATTTTACATGTATGGTTTTTTCAAATAAATTTACTTCTACTCCTCCTCTGACTCTTAATAGTTAATATGACATAAAATAAAATTGTTTACAAACTTATTGAGATGTGTAGTATCTAATTCATGCTACTGTTATAAAAATAATAATTAACATCAATCAGCATTCTATAAAGTTGGACATGTTTGCTGAAATTGTTTTTAACATACATTTAACTCATTTGTTAATTACTACAGCATCCATAATAAAACATTTTAATTTGGATGTATGCTGTGATTTAACTAATATAACTTACTCTAAATATATAAACCTTATTGTATAAGAACTCTTTAAAGTATGGAGTTCATGGCTTTGAACAATATTAGCCATTTAAACGTCTTAATTCTATTAACACTTAAACTATTATCAGTCCTTTCTGTTTTTACTATTATTATTTAACATCCCCTTATATAGTAAACATTCTACCCACACTTTCTTTGTTATTGTCATTCCTACAAATTTTTTGAGATAACAAAGTGACCTAAAATAATGAAATATTGGAAATACCTTCCATTTTAATATTTCATTATTTGTTAATTATTAAATATTATAATACGACTCGTGTACCCGTAGTATCTTAATGGTATAATGATTTGCTCGTTTTATTCCTTGTATATGTTAATTTGTAATAACTAGTTGTAAATAGTGTATCAGCTGAACGTGGAATATTTATGTTGTGTGTTTACGAATGTGATTTAAATATATAAGTAAAAGAATCGAATTATTCTGCCTTGGTTGCTGAATCAGAATTATAATTATTCCTGTTCAGTAGTTAGAACTCCAAAATCAATTCAAAAAATAGCGGTCGAGTCATCCCAAAATTTTCAAGTCACCTTCGATATTAGGCTTTAACCTATTATTTGAGGTTAATCTTGGTTTTGCAATTTGCGTACTTCCAATGACTCCCCGAATTCTTCTTATCCTGGTTAATTATAAAATAACTGCTGATAATATATTACGTTCCTGAAATAATAACGCATGGATATGATTTAATAACATAATGGTTTAATCTCTGTAACATAAATTCAAATTATTGGAAAATTCCATTCGATACATATAGTTGTCACAATCGATATTTATCTCAGGATTTAATAATTAAATAATTTTAATATATTTCGTGGGAATTCTTGTGGCTGCTACGAAAAGTTCCTTTACATGATAATTAATAATATAGAGTACCTTTACAAACAATATTACTTATAATCTAAAAAATTACAAAAATTATATATTAAGTAACATACAAAGTTGATGAGATTCAATGCTTCGTAAAAAGCATGTAGGTTAGAGTGATGTCAACATCATGGCTACTATATTGTCCGTCTCAGAAAATAATGAAGTTTATTAATGTGTCCAAATAAATGTTTCCTTGTAATCACTGTTCGCTTAGATATTGAATTTGTTTTCACTTTAAAATGTTTACTAGTGATTAGTGTTAGTGTAAATTGTTATATTGTCTAGTGGTTGTTCCTTGTTGGATAAAAATATTGTCAAATTATACTTTACACATCTAGACGATATTTTTTGTGTGTGTTACTTGTTCATGAAAATTGTAGTGGAGGGATTATTATCTTCGATGATGGTCATTCAGATCTTCTTTCACAAACGGGTTATCTATTTTTATATATTTTTTTTTTAATTACATCTAGACATGCACTATTCAACTGTTTTCCATCACAATTAACAATTAAGTGTTATTTCTTCTTTTTTTTAGTTACCTCACTCATACAAACTTCTTAAATTTTGATTGGCCATTTATGTACAGGTTAAGTGTTATAGGATCAACACCCATTATCTACTTTATATTTTATAAATTACCTTTAATAGATAATTTATTATTATACTCTAATGATACATGCAATGTTTACATGATGATTAATTATATAATTATAAACAATTTGATACTAAACATGCCTCAGTTTATAACTGTAAAACCTTATTAATTTGAATTTCTATGATATGTGGTGGAACAATTTGTTATGGTTTATTGTAATTTCTACTTTGACTACCTGAGATAAATATATTTACATAAATTAACTGGTAACATAAACTATTATAACATATAACAAAAACTCTTAATAATAATAATAATAATAATAATAATAATTGTTTTTAACAACCTTAATTATTTCATACTTTTAAACTATTGTCTGTATGATAATAATAAATTTCTGTCTAATAATAATAATAAAACACTTTTCATACGAAAATAATTAACACTGTTTAACAGTAGTCTGTGTCACTATTTATATTATGTCACTCATATCACTGTAAGGTTTGTGTCCCTTTTTCTATCCTTAATTATATGCCTAACAATTTTTCGTTAATACAACTTTATTATATGGATAGGTACTCTTTATTGGGTTTGGTTGTTATTCAGGGTAAGTTGATTATTTAGGCTTACTAGGTTTATTTATTTAATTTTTTGTCTGTTTACTGCCCTGTTCTACTGGGTTATTTCTGGGTTTCTTGATAATATTAAATAAGTCAAACCTTTAATTTGCTTTCAATTATTATTTCTTGTTTCCTCTCTGGATCGGATTCCACTATTATTTACTATTCTTTTGTAACATTTTGTTTCGTTACAAATTGCCTCCCTTCAGAAGTAATTATTTCTGATCACTTCATTAGGTGTGAGGACATAATTACTTATGTTATTTTACCTTTTCTTCCTCATGATATTTTTTCATGGATTGTTGATTATAATTGCCCTTGATCTTCTTTGAAATGGGGTCGGTTAATTCATACGTGTTGTTGTTGTTGTTTTTTGTTATGGTGTAGGGTCCAACATATAGTAATAATAATTTCTTTGATATCCCTTCTAGAGTGCTAGGCAATTCCCTGTTCTTTAACAAAACTTTCTCTCCTACTTCATATTTAATTATTTTACCCTTTATTTTCTGGTATTTATTTTTTGCGATTTTCCAGATTTTCCATCACCTGATTATAGAATTTTAATTTATTAAATTGGTACGGTGGAGACTTAGGAAATTTAATCAATTCTTGGATCTCTCTGGGTGGTTGTTTTTCATACATGGCAGTGTATGGAGTGCAACTTATTGATGGATGATAAGCCAAGTTTAAAAAATCTTCTGTGGCTGATAAGTAATCAGGACACTTCCTTTGTAGTTGATGACAATAGGTTCTTAAGATTCTACCAACCTCTCTCAGTATTCTTTCTGATGGATTGCTACTGGGGTGGTATACGGAGGTCTTATAGCTTTTGATGTTCAGTTCTAACAATGTGTTCTTCCATTTTCTGCCTCGAAATTGTGTACCATGGTCGGTAACTATTAAAACAGGTATTCCTATTTTTGGAATGTATTGATTAGTTATTACTTCAAGAATTTTCTGCGTAGTTGCTCGACTGATTGGATACAATTTGGTGAATTTGGTGAAGTGGTCCATAATGATTATAAGGTATTTATACCGGCTTCTACCTTCACTCCTAGGAAATGGTCCACATATGTCAATGAATAATTTTTCCAATTTTTGTTCTGACGATATAGGTATCATTACACCTTCCCTTCGTTCATTATTAATTTTGACCAATTGACAGATATGACAGGGTTTTATATAATTTTGTACCTTCCTGTGTATGTTCTTAATGTAACAATTCTCCTTCAATGCTTTCACTACTTTTACTGCACCCATATGTTCGTATCTTATGTGATATTCCAACACTAGTTCTTTCTCCATGATTCTGGGAATGATTACCTTCCAGTCTTCTTGGTTCAATGTATTTTTTATAAATAAAATTCCTTCTTGTTCACAATAGAATTGGTTTATTGAAGAGTTTTGGTTCGCCATACGTTCCTTGATTTTTATTAATTTTGGGTCTAACAACTGATTAGCTCTGATATTTTGTAATAATGCCTCCAAATCAGATCTACTTTTGAGAATGTTGTACACCTTGATAATCCTTTCTTTCTCACCCTCAAATGTCTGAGTGTCCAGGTTTATTCGAGATAACGCGTCTGCTATCACGTTTTGACTCCCTGGAATATATTCCCATTTGATATTATACTCCTGCAAGGCGAGTATCCACCTTGTAAGCCTTCCGTGACTCAGCTTACAACTTCTTAAAAATGAGATGGACTTATGATCTGTTCTGACAGTTACTGGATATCCCAAAATGTATGTTCGGAATTTACTACAAGCAAAGACTATGCTTAATAGTTCCTTTTCCGTAACATTATACCTTCTCTCACAGTGGTTTAACACACGACTGGCAAAACTGATGACTAAATGGTTTCCTTCTGTGTCTTCTTGGTACAATACCGTCCCAATACTGACATCACTTGCGTCACAGTTCAAAAAGAATGGGTGATCAAAATTTGGATGATGAAGGATTACTGTCTCTAAGAATTTATCCTTTATCTGTTGTAGTATAGCGTCCTGTTCATGTCCCCATGTCCATTTGTTTTTGGAAGACAGCTGTTCCTGAAATTTAGATGTCAATGCGGAATAATTGTGTTGGAACTTCCGGTAGTAATTACACAGTCCTAAGAAGGATTGGAGTTGCCTCTTATTCTTTGGTTGTGGGAACTTCTGGATTGCAGTAACCTTTTCTTGTGATGGGGAAATACCTTGTTCAGTCAAATTGAAACTTAAAAATTGAACCTCCTTCGCTATTAATTGGGATTTTTCGAGTTTTAGTGTTATGTCGTTCTCTGCTAACTTACTCAATACATATTCCACCCTGTGACAATGTTCCTCCCAGTTGGATGAGGTAATCAACAGGTCGTCTACATAAACTGTGGTGAATTGTAGCGCTTCCTGACCCAATACTTGATCCATACATCGTACAAAAATTGCTACCGAATTGACTAATCCAAATGGCAATCTTTTAAACTGGTAGTTTCTACCCTCGAAAATAAAAGCCATATATTTTCGACTCATCGGGTGCAACTCCACCTGCCAGTAACCACAAACTGTGTCCCAGGTACTGATAAATTTTGTACCATGAAATTTCTTTATAATTTCTTCTATTTCTCCAGGTGACGTGCGATCATTTACTATATGTTTATTTATTTCTCAGGCATCCAAGCAAAGTCGAACCTGCCCGTTCTTCTTCTGAATTGCTACTATTGGGCTAGTATATGGTGATTCGCTATGCTCAATTATATCATTTAACAACATTTTATTAATTTCAGCTCTAACCGCCTCCTTCAATGAATATGGTATAGGATAGGATTTTCTGTGGAATTCTGCTGGTTCTTTGAATTGTATTCTACACTGATAGTTTTTTACTTTTCCTGGTTTTTCTGAAAATACATGTTTATACTTCTTATATATCATAATGAGATCTTCTACTTGTTTTGCTGTCAAATTATTTGTGCCTTGGTGTCTAAACTCTCTTATCTCCTGTAATTTACTGTTCCACAGGTCTTCATTTGTCATAT
Source organism: Magicicada septendecula (assembly GCA_034769895.1). Lineage (NCBI taxonomy): Eukaryota > Metazoa > Arthropoda > Insecta > Hemiptera > Cicadidae > Magicicada > Magicicada septendecula. The sequence goes on along the minus strand of CM068371.1, from coordinate 59,102,180 downwards.
TATAGATTATTTCTCTGCATTGGGTGTCATTCTTTAAGAAATTTAATTCCCTAACTTGGTGATGGGTACGGTTCAGAGGGGCACCATCGCTTCCTATTAACTCTGCCGTCCACATAACACCTTCTGAGTTCAAGGACACCTTCTCCTTGCTCAAATCAATAATGGCTGAATATTTCCTCAGCATATCGCATCCGATTAATAATTCGAAAGGTAGGCCGATTGCGACCAAACATATAATATTAATTGTAACACCTTTGCTTTCTATTTTCAATAACACTTGTTTTCTCACTGTTTTATTTTGACGCCCAGTGGCACCTATTAAAATAACATTATTTGACAGGTAAGGTAGGTATTATATTTTTACTTTGTTTCTGTATTCTCTCCAGTTCAGCGTCGTTAATAAGTGATACATTTGCACCAGTATCTATCATTATTCGTGTAGGAATTCTTTCATTTTGAGCGGTTATGTATAGAATTTCATTATGCTGGTTGATTCTACTTCTACCTCCAACAGTTCTTGTCGAAGATTTTTCAAATAATAATTGTAAATAATAGTAAGATTTTGACTATCCGTCCTTAAACTTTGGTTGTTGTTATACTTCAAAATTCTTTTATTTTCCATAATTAGTTTTTCATAATTAGTTGGTAGTAATTTGTTATTACTATATTTTTGAATTTGGTGGTTTTTGTACCTCAAAATTCTTTTATTTTCCATAATTAGTTTTTCATAATTAGTTGGTAGTAATTTGTTATTACTATATTTTTGAATTTGGTGGTTTTTGTACCCAGTAGTTAGTAGCAGTAAGGGGTCGCGAGGGTTTATTACTGCCTCACTCCGTTTAAATTAAGGTTATCATGATTATTTTCCGGGCATGACTGTTGATTTGCGTGGAATGGTGTGCTGGTTCCTGGTTGTTCAACCTCTCGGTTGTCTAATTGTTCACTTCCCCTTGATTCTTGGAAGTCCTCCTGGCTTCTACTTCTTACTCGGTTATAATGGTGACTCATCCCTCTGGGATTTCCTCTTTGATCATAACTGTTATTAAAACTGTTCCTCCAAGGTTGATGGTATCTCCAGTAATCCCCTTCTTCTGCACTAATATAATTTATTCTTGGTCTGTACGGACGATTATTATTATAATTACCCTGGTTATTATTATTGGTATTAACTCCTGAGTTATTTCTAAAATTATTATAATTTTGGTTTGTTCGGTAGTTATTATAATTATTATTAATTCTATTACCCGGATGGTAATTTTAATTGGGCCTGTTGTTACTATTATTGCTAATTGGATTTCGATTGAAATTTGCTTGTTGGTTATTATTTGGAGTAAAATTTTGGTTGGAACTACTATCATTGCCATTAAAGTTATAACTATTCCGGTTATTCATGTGATTATAGTGATTAGGATTCATACCATGGTTATTATTTCTTGAACCGCACTGATCAGTTCGTTGTCTGCTTCTTTTGTAGTAACCCTCGTGTTCATAATTTTCTAATAAGTCAGCCATTGCGTGGACCGTTTTAATCTGGCTTCCCAGGCGTGCTCTGGCAATTCCTGTGTCATAATGGTATGCCATTTTAGTTACTAGGGATTCTTCTGGTATTCTTGGCTCTAGGTGTCTCTCCAAACACACCTTTCCCCAGAAGTAAGTAGTTGGAGATGTACCTCTATTTCCATCGTATCTTCCCTGACAAATGTTGTCCCTTATAATATGTTGTATAGCTTCAGACCAATATTTTTCTTTAAACAGTTTTTTAAATTGAGCGTAGTCCACTATCTCATTCCTGGTTGCTGTCCACCAGTTGTCCGTAATCTCCCTAAAATGCTCATCCAACATCTCTCTAATCGAGCTCCAGATAGTTATTCGATGTTTATTAATATGTTCCTCGATTCTGGCCAGGAATTCCATGGGGTTTCTACGATAATTTTTGAAATGAATCCCTTCTCTGGTTTCATTTGTGGAAACATGAGTAATATTATTTGGTCTGGTTCTAATTAACTCAATTTCTTCTTGATTTTGGTATACTTGACCAGTTAAATTGTTCACCGTAGTGTTAATATTGTCACACCTTTCTCCGGTTTGTTTCTGTAAATTGACTAGATTTTCTTGTTCCTTTTGTATTCCTTCTATTTGAATACGATTATTTTCTTGGACCTGGTCTATTCTGGTATTTATCACTGCTTTATTTTGTGTAATGGTTTCGTTAGCTTTTCTCAATCTCTCATTAGTGTCAGCTATTTCTTGCTTCCTTTCCTCATCGATTTTGTCCATCTTCTGGTTAATTGTATCATTGACTTGTTCAATTCTACCATTAATTCTTCTTGAATTCTCTTCATTGATTTGCCTGAATTCTTCCTTCATTTGGTTATTATTTTCACTTATAGTTTGTCTTAAGGTTTCATTAGTACTTTCTTTAATACTGTCAATTTTTTCATTGGTTTGTTTATTGCTTTCCTTAATGCTGTCTATTTTGTCATTCATTATTTTATTATTCTCTTCGAATTTGTCATTAATTTGCCTCAAGTTCTCATTCATTTGTCTATTGTTTTCATCTGTATTCCTGTTAATACTGTCTATTTTCTCGTTTGTACTGTCCATCCTCTCATTCATTTGTTTTATTAAATTTTCTTTCAAATTCTCATTTTGTATCCTCGAGTTCTCGTTAATCTCTTCCTTCATACCGTCTATTTTCTCATTTGTTTGTCTGTTATCTTCCTTGATGCTATCAAATTTTTCCTTCATTTCTTCCTTATTTCTGTCCAATTTTTCCTCCTGCTTCTTAAAATTGTCATTCGTTTCTTCCTTATTTCTGTCTATTTTTTCACTCATACTATTCATTAACTCCATTAATTTTATAAGATTCGGGTCTCCTCTGGCTTCCTCTCTTACTACCGTTTCCACATCCTCCACCGATGTTACTTCTTTCTCTTCCATCCTGACTTCTTTCTCTGCCTCCTTCGTCCGTCTCAGTGACGACGCCCTTTTATGCATGTTTATTATTCTTTGGAACTTATAGCAGTCGCCAGCTAAAAATTAGGAAATTAATTTGGTTGTTTCAATTTCTTCACCTAATATTCCCTAATTTCAGCCTCACTAGTTGGTGCACCAATTTATAATACGACTCGTGTACCCGTAGTATCTTAATGGTATAATGATTTTCCCGTTTTATTCCTTGTATATGTTAATTTGTAATAACTAGTTGTAAATAGTGTATCAGCTGAACGTGGAATATTTATGTTGTGTGTTTACGAATGTGATTTAAATATATAAGTAAAAGAATCGAATTATTCTGCCTTGGTTGCTGAATCAGAATTATAATTATTCCTGTTCAGTAGTTAGAACTCCAAAATCAATTCAAAAAATAGCGGTCGAGTCATCCCAAAATTTTCAAGTCACCTTCGATATTAGGCTTTAACCTATTATTTGAGGTTAATCTTGGTTTTGCAATTTGCGTACTTCCAATGACTCCCCGAATTCTTCCTATCCTGGTTAATTATAAAATAACTGCTGATAATATATTACGTTCCTGAAATAATAACGCATGGATATGATTTAATAACATAATGGTTTAATCTCTGTAACATAAATTCAAATTATTGGAAAATTCCATTCGATACATATGGTTGTCACAATCGATATTTATCTCAGGATTTAATAATTAAATAATTTTAATATATTTCGTGGGAATTCTTGTGGCTGCTACGAAAAGTTCCTTTACATGATAATTAATAATATAGAGTACCTTTACAAACAATATTACTTATAATCTAAAAAATTACAAAAATTATATATTAAGTAACATACAAAGTTGACGAGATTCAATGCTTCGTAAAAAGCATGTAGGTTAGAGTGATGTCAACATCATGGCTACTATATTGTCCGTCTCAGAAAATAATGAAGTTTATTAATGTGTCCAAATAAATGTTTCCTTATAATCACTGTTCGCTTAGATATTGAATTTGTTTTCACTTTAAAATGTTTACTAGTGATTAGTGTTAGTGTAAATTGTTATATTGTCTAGTGGTTGTTCCTTGTTGGATAAAAATATTGTCAAATTATACTTTACACATCTAGACGATATTTTTTGTGTGTGTTACTTGTTCATGAAAATTGTAGTGGAGGGATTATTATCTTCGATGATGGTCATTCAGATCTTCTTTCACAAACGGGTTATCTATTTTTATATATTCTTTTTTTTTAATTACATCTAGACACGCACTATTCAACTGTTTTCCATCACAATTAACAATTAAGTGTTATTTCTTCTTTTTTTTAGTTACCTCACTCATACAAACTTCTTAAATTTTGATTGGCCATTTATGTACAGGTTAAGTGTTATAGGATCAACACCCATTATCTACTTTATATTTTATAAATTACCTTTAATAGATAATTTATTATTATACTCTAATGATACATGCAATGTTTACATGATGATTAATTATATAATTATAAACAATTTGATACTAAACATGCCTCAGTTTATAACTGTAAAACCTTATTAATTTGAATTTCTATGATATGTGGTGGAACAATTTGTTACGGTTTATTGTAATTTCTACTTTGACTACCTGAGATAAATATATTTACATAAATTAACTGGTAACATAAACTATTATAACATATAACAAAAACTCTTAATAATAATAATTGTTTTTAACAACCTTAATTATTTCATACTTTTAAACTATTGTCTGTATGATAATAACAAATTTCTGTCTAATAATAATAATAAAACACTTTTCATACGAAAATAATTAACACTGTTTAACAGTAGTCTGTGTCACTATTTATATTATGTCACTCATGTCATTAGAATTTTGTATTTTTATAATCGTATCTGGTTATTTAATCTCTTCACATCCAGTTCATCAAAGTAATTCCTGTCAAAATCAACAACTTCTTCTCCTTTTTGTCGTCCCTAGCAACACATAATTCCTTCCTTCCACATGTTTTAAATATATAGTGTTTATTTCATATATTTTTTGTCTATTCTTTATCAATTTGCTATCCTATCGGAATGTAACTTTACCGATAGTTGGTTTATTATTTTCTATACATATTCTGCTGGTTTTTTGATATAAGCCGGTTTTTTTTTCCTTTTTAGTAATCGATATCATGGCATTATGGTATTATCATAATTTGTAAAAATTTTATTATATATTATTATCAATTTAATGTTTTTTCTAGCTCTTCAAATCGTATTTATTAATTATTATTAATTGATGTACCTAATCTTTATGTTATGAGTGTTTATATAGTAGTTTGGCTGTTAGGCCTTTTATAGTAAACTGATCTACCTGTGTTTATAGCTGTTAAATATCTATAGCCCCTTTTACATAAATTCATACATACAATCAAATCTTAACTATTAACATTTATATAAACAATTATTTTTCTATATCTAATAACAATTTTATCTTGATCTATTGATCACATATAACAAAATTCAAATCTATGAACATTGATTAACTGCTTCACACATCATTCTACAACAGTCATTGAATAAAACAACTTGTTTCATTATCTTTCATTAACTCAACACATATTTGGTATAACATAACATAAACTTTATCATAACATTTGTTGTCATAAAATAATACTTCTTAACTCAGAATTCTTATTTGTTATTACTATAAGTTAAATCATTGTTTCATTTTTTGTTTGCTTTTCATTAAACATATATCATCAGCTATTATTTAATTTACAGGTTCGTTTATTCTTGTTAACACTACCTTGCATCCTTATTTAATTTTATCTATGATTATCTTTGTAATTATTGGATCTTTGTTCTATTATGGTGTTAAACATTGACTTATTTATTATTCGGTGAACCTTATTTTTATGTAACATGAATGCTGGCATTTCTGTTGCGTTACAATATATATATATATATATATTTTAACGTAACAGAGTTGAGGTCCCCAACGTTACATAAAAATTGAATTAACTATGGTCAAGGACCATACCCTGAATTAAGGTTGCTCAGTAATTAATGCAGCTGAGAAGTACCTCAAGTCAAAAGAGGCAATAATTAATATTAAATATAAAATACCATACCAATTAATAGTTACTATAATAAATTGTGCTTGTTTTTATACTGTAGCAGGTTAATGTTCACAGAATATTTATGTTATGTTTTGAGTATGGTAAGAGTGAACTGATGTTGTTTAATAGGAATACTTCATCAATGATTATGTTTGTATTTATGTTAAATTTGTCTTTAGACAATCAAGTGTAGTTACCTGTGTTAGGCATTATACTAAGTTTTAAGTATTGTCTAAAATTGAATAATGCAGTTGTTTTAATTAATGTTTGTAAACTTGGCCAGGAGGGCAATCTGTGTTTAAGGTTTGACAAGTAGTTCTAATATTGTAAACTAATGAAGGGTTCCAAGACGAATTAATTAAGGTAATAAAATAAAAACCAGGAAGTTAAAATTAATGTAAATAACCATTAACCAATAATTAAATGTACAGTAGGTCAGGTAAAAGAAAATTAAGTTAAAAAACCAAACAATGTTATGACAGTTGTAAGAAAACCTATAGGCCTAAATTTAATATTTGTAAAAGGAAATTAATACCTTTTTAAGAAGTCCAGTCCAATGAAACTATGGTAAAACATTTACTGTTTAAGGAGGAAGGTTAGGTGAGAATTTTAGGTAATTTAGTATTATTCCAAGCATGGAGTATTTTATTGAAAAAGAGTAGTAAAATTCTATAATTCTGGCTCTAGGATATCTAATTTCACCCAATGACAGAAAAAAGTGGTTGTTAAGGCAACTGAAATGGACATGAGTTGTTGATATTGAATCATTCGTTCCGATTGTTACAAGCTATTGAGTTGAGATGGGCAGATACATTTAAAAAAAAAAATGAATAATAAATTCTGAAGAAAATATGAATAAAAATTAAAAAACCCTCTTTGAAACCTAATTCTATCATAATACTGATGAGTAATAAAACTAATTAGACTTCCAAATTATAACTGAATACATTTAAAAGAGTTGAAAACCCCTCACCTCATTCACCAGAATAATTCCGCTGGATTCGGTATTAAACCGATTTCTCCTATAACCAGAAGATTAATTAAGAGAAATAAAGGCCGAAACTAACGGAATTATTGAGAAGACATACGAAGATCTCGTTTTGCAGAGTTAACCTTCACTTGCAGAAGAAGCTGGGATACTATTTTCATTCCACCGTGACCGACAAATATCAAGATCATAGGAGAAGAACAGCAGTTAGAAGAGTTCCTGAGAGCTTCCCTGGATATTACACTATCAATTTTATTAAGGGCCAAAACAAGTTTTCCTGGATGAATGTAACTTAAGCTGAACATCTTCACTGTTTACAGACGACCAGTGCCAGTTTGAGTTCTACCAACCCGGTAAAAAACAACCTATTTTAAATTCAATATATTTAGAGTTAATAATTTTGTTTTGTAATACTTGAGTAACCTTAATTTTGCATTTTACCTGGCCTTACTAATGGTTCAAAGAATCTTACGAACCCTGGGATAAGAATTATTTATTGTTATATTTAATTTGTATGAATCAAAGTAAATTGATCAATTGACAATCGATATATTTTTGTATAATCGATTTGATAATATTATTATTTTGGAGATAACGGTAACTGTGAAATAATAGATAAAATTAATAAAGGATCTTTATTGTATGAGATAATGTTTTAAGTTATTGCAGAATAGATACTATATGTAGTGGGTGGAATAATTTACAATAAAAGGTTGATATAAACCCGTTGAACGGCTAACCTAGAAGCACGATTATTACAAATAACAGCGCTAATTGCTTACAGCTGGTGGAACGGGAGATTGCCGAACTAGCGTGTTTTCAGTACAAAATTTGAATAGAATTTTCTAACATAGGGACTAGGGTTGACAAGAATACTCATTACATTCAGTCAATACACTATATATATCGTTAATATTGCCCAACTACTGAATACTAAGTTAAACCTATATCGTAGTACGATTATAAGTTAAAAGAACATAATTATAATTATATTTGCCTCATAATATATTTTCAGGAGGTTTCATCGGTAACAACCAAATAGATATATTTATTAATAACATAAATAAATCAAACACGGTAAACACGTGGTTTGTAACAAATTGGCGCTCAACGAGTGGGCTTTAGTTAAGTAAAAAATCATATTAATTATTACTTAACTTGAGCAGGCAACCATTAGAGGCACAGGAATGCATACGAGAGGTGTTAGTAAAAGGATGGAGAAGGAACAAGAAACAGAAGAAGACAGACGGGAAGAAGAAACAGAGGTAGTTACAGACACCGAAATGGAACAACAGGCGAGCAATACTGAGGATGCCCAAGGGGACCAACCAGATAAAGTGGAAGCCAGAAGCGAACCAGCTTGGCAAGAAATGATGAGGCTAATGATGGAGAAAATTGATAGCATGAAGGAAAGCAATAATGAAAATTTCAGAAAACAGGAGGAAAACTCAAAGCAAACTACAGAAAAGCTAGAAAATAAAATAGACAGTATCAACGAAAATTCAAAGAAACAAAACGAAATTTTGAGTGAGAATTTAATCAAACTAATGAATGAGAAGTTTGACAAAAATAAGGAGGAGAAGGATGAGAATAACCGGCTGATAAATGAAAGTTTGAACCAAATTAATGAAAGGTTTGACAGGAATGATGAGAGATTAAAGCAGATTCTGGAGAATACCAAACAAATGGATGAGAAAATTGAAAACCGTAATCAGGAGTTGCGGCAAATCATCAATGAACAAGGTTTAGCGTTGAGGGAAGTCATCAATGGAAGTATTATAATTGTCAATGAAACACGGAGCAAAGGAGTTGATAGCTATGAAGTGGAAGTAAGACAGAAAATAACCGAAATTAAGGTGGGTCTGGAAAAGACAGATGAACCCATCATGCAACTCAGAGTGGAAGTAGAGACCAAAATTACTCAAATAGGAAACCTACAAGCAAAGACCCGAGAAAAATTTGACGGGATACCAATTAATATAACCGGAAGAATAGAACGGGTTCATAATGAAATAAAGACACTGAAAATAAGACAAACGCGTAAAAAGAAATTAATAAATACACGGGAAGGATTGGAGATGATTAAAAGGGTATTGGTTCAACTACATAATATACCAATTACGGAAAACAGAGAAGTAAGGCAAGTGGGAAACTTTAAACGAACCACACTTGAATTCCCAGATGGACTAGAAGGACCAAAAAGGCCAAAACTAACCAAGGAGCATGGAGGACTTACGGAATTTATGTATGAACCATTAGAACAATTAAGAAACAGTTCAGAAGAACCAGTTCAAAAGGCGATGGTGAACTTGAACATAAATGACAATTTTATAGCGACAAGATGCAAGAACTGCATAATAATGAGATATGTCAAAAGGACAGAAATAACTCTATACACTAGAGAAATCCGAACAATCAGTACAGAGGAAATAATGGACCACGGTTAAACAGATTCCAAACAGAATATAAAGAAAAGGGACGGATTTTGTGGATACAGGATCAAGCAAATCCAAGGAAAATAATGAAGAAACAATAAAACACCAAAAAATTCAAAAATAAGTAAGAACACCTTACTATATAATTCAGAAGAAATTACTTTAAACTAATATAAAAGAAAAAAAAAAGAACAAATATTTAAGAATTATCCGTAAGAAAGCCAATTAATAAATGTCAATAAAATAGCCAAGTATTGGAGAGGGGAAGTGTATAATAGAAGGAAGAATTAATATGAAGAAATAATATGATCTGAGTTAAAGTACAGTGAATAATCCCTAGAGTATTATTATTATTAATTATTTTATTGAAGGTCACATGATGACTACCTTGCGAGGTTTATTAATGAAGATTAACTGTAGAATATTCCAGCAATCATTTATCTGGGCAGAGATGATGTTCCTCTGATCCCAGAAGGTATGTAACGGATGACGGTATTTGGTAAGCCGATAGAGCACCACCGATTCGATTCCAGTTATAATGTTAGGGAGGTTTAGGAAAATTAAATATTAGAGGGAAACTCACAAATAAATATAGATAAATAAATAAAACCAGATCCAAAATGTATAATTAATAAAGAATGTCACAAGAATGATTATAGAAGTAAGATTTAAACTTGGGAAATAATTGATTTTAAGAAGGAAAGAAGAAATAATAGTAATACAACGGATAATTCCATACGCAAATAATAGGGTGAAAAGTACATACAACCAGTCTGAAATAAAAAAAAAAAAAGTATTATGAATAGGAGAACCAATTGGTCAGATACAAGTTGTGAGTTTATTTTTTACTAAACTTTGTTAAGACAAAATAAACTTCTTTCGAAGGGGGGGTGTTATGTAACGTAACAGAGTTGAGGTCCCCAACGTTACATAAAAAATTGAATTAACTATGGTCAAGGACCATACCCTGAATTAAGGTTGCTCAGTAATTAATGCATTTGAGAAGTACCTCAAGTCAATGTTCACGGTTAATGTTCACATGTTTATTTTGAAATTTATAAAGCTTTAAAAGATAGTAACACCAAAAACAGTTTATTAAATGACCAGGTAAATTTTGCGTCAAATTACCTGTTCGACACTGCAATCAGTTTGTCTTAATCTTTGACCAGTCGCGTGACAATCGCGGTTGCGGGTGAACGCATGCGGGAGCTCCAGCCGTGGTTAGCAAAACTTATTACATGCGATTTATAATTTATTTTATTTATTTTGACTTGACCAGTATCATGGTCGTGATTTTAATATTTTAATTTATTAATTATGTATCTGAGGATGGGACTTAGTCCCGAAACGCGTCATCAGTGACGAAACTGTGTATCGCTAAAGTGGATATTAAGGTAATTATATATCATTATGTTTGTATTTATGTTAAATTTGTCTTTAGACAATCAAGTATAGTTACCTGTGTTAGGCATTATACTAAGTTTTAAGTATTGTCTAAAATTGAATAATGCAGTTGTTTTAATTAATGTTTGTAAACTTGGCCAGGAGGGCAATCTGTGTTTAAGGTTTGACAAGTAGTTCTAATATTGTAAACTAATGAAGGGTTCCAAGACGAATTAATTAAGGTAATAAAATAAAAACCGGGAAGTTAAAATTAATGTAAATAACCATTAACCAATAATTAAATGTACAGTAGGTCAGGTAAAAGAAAATTAAGTTAAAAAACCAAACAATGTTATGACAGTTGTAAGAAAACCTATAGGCCTAAATTTAATATTTGTAAAAGGAAATTAATACCTTTTTAAGAAGTCCAGTCCAATGAAACTATGGTAAAACATTTACTGTTTAAGGAGGAAGGTTAGGTGAGAATTTTAGGTAATTTAGTATTATTCCAAGCATGGAGTATTTTATTGAAAAAGAGTAGTAATATTCTATAATTCTGGCTCTAGGATGTCTAATTTCACCCAATGACAGAAAAAAGTGGTTGTTAAGGCAACTGAAATGGACATGAGTTGTTGATATTGAATCATTCGTTCCGATTGTTACAAGCTATTGAGTTGAGATGGGCAGATACATTTAAAAAAAAAAATGAATAATAAATTCTGAAGAAAATATGAATAAAAATTAAAAAACCCTCTTTGAAACCTAATTCTATCATAATACTGATGAGTAATAAAACTAATTAGACTTCCAAATTATAACTGAATACATTTGAAAGAGTTGAAAACCCCTCACCTCATTCACCAGAATAATTCCGCTGGATTCGGTATTAAACCGATTTCTCCTATAACCAGAAGATTAATTAAGAGAAATAAAGGCCGAAACTAACGGAATTATTGAGAAGACATACGAAGATCTCGTTTTGCAGAGTTAACCTTCACTTGCAGAAGAAGCTGGGATACTATTTTCATTCCACCGTGACCGACAAATATCAAGATCATAGGAGAAGAACAGCAGTTAGAAGAGTTCCTGAGAGCTTCCCTGGATATTACACTATCAATTTTATTAAGGGCCAAAACAAGTTTTCCTGGATGAATGTAACTTAAGCTGAACATCTTCACTGTTTACAGACGACCAGTGCCAGTTTGAGTTCTACCAACCCGGTAAAAAACAACCTATTTTAAATTCAATATATTTAGAGTTAATAATTTTGTTTTGTAATACTTGAGTAACCTTAATTTTGCATTTTACCTGGCCTTACTAATGGTTCAAAGAATCTTACGAACCCTGGGATAAGAATTATTTATTGTTATATTTAATTTGTATGAATCAAAGTAACTTGATCAATTGACAATCGATATATTTTTGTATAATCGATTTGATAATATTATTATTTTGGAGATAACGGTAACTGTGAAATAATAGATAAAATTAATAAAGGATCTTTATTGTATGAGATAATGTTTTAAGTTATTGCAGAATAGATACTATATGTAGTGGGTGGAATAATTTACAATAAAAGGTTGATATAAACCCGTTGAACGGCTAACCTACAAGCATGATTATTACAAATAACAGCGCTAATTGCTTACAGCTGGTGGAACGGGAGATTGCCGAATTACCGTGTTTTCAGTACAAAATTTGAATAGAATTTTCTAACATCGAGGGACTAGGGTTGACAAGAATACTCATTACATTCAGTCAATACACTATATATATCGTTAATATTGCCCAACTACTGAATACTAAGTTAAACCTATATCGTAGTACGATTATAAGTTAAAAGAACATAATTATAATTATATTTGCCTAATAATATATTTTCAGGAGGTTTCATCGGTAGCAACCGAATAGATATATTTATTAATAACATAAATAAATCAAACACGGTAAACACGTGGTTTGTAACAATATATATATATATATATATATATATATATATATATATATATATATATATATATTAAAATTTCACTGTGCACACTTACTTTTTGGTTTTGTTACCCAGACGTTTCGATGTGGTGTTCGTCTTCCTCAGTTGGATTTAAAATACTGAATGTCTGTACAAAGTAACGGTTATTGGTTGTAGGTGTGTGTGGTGGGGGTTGCTGGTGGGAGGGAATTGGCGCTGGGATTTGACACAAACAAAAAGTTTGTGTTTGAATCAGTGTATCGAAAAGTATGTGTGGTCTATAATGTAATTGTTCATTTAATATGTTGTTTGGTTGTAGTGTGTGATATCTGTATATTTCAAATTGTTCTGCTGTGTTTAGTTTTCTACTTTTAGGTAAGTAGTGTAGTATTTCCATGTTGTGCTCTATGTTTGTGTAGCTGTGGTTTTCATTTTGCAAATGTGTGGCAAATGTGGAATGTATGTAGTTTGTGGTGAGGGCTTTTAAATGTTCAGAATATCTAGAGGAAAAAGATCTTCCCGTCTGGCCGATGTAGAACTGGTGACAGTCACTGTAGTTTAATTTATAAACCCCTGTTTTGCTGTATGTGTCTGTGTCTTTGTTATTATTATTTATGTGTTTGCTGATGGTGTTGTTAGTTCTGTAGGCTACTTTATAATTGTGTTTCCTAAATGTGTTAGCAATTTTGTGTGTGTTGGAATTGTAGTATGAGTATGTGAGTGTGATGTATTTACTGGGTTGTGTGCTGTTGGTTTTATGTGTTTTACTTTTTGTGTTTAGGATGCATTTGTGTAGTTTGTTTATTAAATCGGGATTGTATCCATTTTTGACTGCTATATATTTGATTGTGTTGAGTTCTTCTTGGTAGTCTTGTGTGTTATTATTAATATACTATTATTGTGTACAATTGTCCTATATGACTCCTTATAACTATTACATTGCTGTATTTGATATGATTAATTAGTTATTGGTAATAATTATTATAATTATCTTGTCTTTGACCCTTGGTCTATAACACTATCATTTGCTTTTGTTTCTTGTTAATATTGATTTCTAAACCATTTCTATTTTGGCCTAACCATTCTGGGATAAGCATTACATCTTTTGATTATCTCAGTTTTAGTTAGTAGGTGTTTATTTTACTGTACTTATACTTAAACATCAGTCTATATTTCAACACCATTGGGAGTTACATTATCAAAGTTTTATTTTGTGTTAAAACTTTGTCTTTTGATCCATTACTGTTTACATAATGTTCATTACAATAGTGACAAAGTTTGACAAGGTTTTGTTCTGCCCTAGGATATTTCAATTTGTTGGTAAATCCTTAACACTTCTTGCACATAGTTTTACATGACAATTTATATTTAATTTCCATAATTATTATTTAATTCATGGCAATAATCATTGGTTTGCCTTCTGTTAGTGGTATTACATTTCAATTATACTACTGACATTAACCCCTTCCTCTTTCATTGTCATTTTTACATGTTAAATAGATTGGTCATGGTGCAAATTCAATTCTGTCCATTTCAGCATGTTATTTTACACTCAATACTTATACAAGTCTTTCTAGATAACTAGTTTTGTTATTGGAATGATCCTTATAATTTCTAGTTTCATTTTAGTATACTACACTCTAGTCTAACAACATTTGTGTTATTGTTTTTGGTGATTACAATTGACAATTGCTTGTTAGCTTAGGTTATGTGTCCCTATCTTAATGCGCAACAATGGTTTTGTCTTATTACTAATTTCTACACTGTAACGTGTCTAAATTGGGTAATTTCATTTATTGCGGGTATGGGGCATTTGTATTTTATTTATTTCATTTTTGGGGTTTTGTAAAAAATATTGTGTAAACGTTATTTCCATTATAACTGACCACGTGGCAAGAAACAGTGTTGAAACAAAGGCAAGGCGCAATTTCTGTGGTGTAACTCGGCAAGGAATTTGCACCACCCTAATTTTCTCAGAACTCGGTATATGTGTGACGATGCACGCACTTAACATCTCAAGCAGGGGCGCTGTAGCGACGCCATGAAACTCCAACGGCGCGGTAAGAAAATGGCGCATGAACGAACAGTTTGTGATATCAGCAAGACGAACTACAGGAAATATCGTTAAGCCCCGCCTACTGCTAGTGACATCAGTCTAGCAGCGACAAATATCGTCCACGGTTACCTCACAAAAAACACATTATGTGCCATGCATAGAGTGAATAAACCACAGCAATTCAGTTTGAACGGTGACGAAAATCTGTTGGCAGTGAATACACAGTTCCTCCCGCTCAGCACAGGATGCAGCCCAGTTACTATATACGTGTCGGCCGGCACGGGGCCAAGTAGGCTCTCTACAAATTTTTTTTTTTAATTCTTCCAGTAAGAAAGTGCTAGAACAAAAAAGATCTGTCTGACCGCGGTTAGGTGAGAGTGCGGAACATATCCGGAGACTTTTATCGGACACCAAAAAGAAGTATGACCGAACAATGAGAGTGCGCGAAGACCACGTGGCCGGCGTGGGGGGAATTTTATTATTATAAAAAAAAAATGTTAAGGGTTAGATAAATTTTGTGTGTTTGTGTGCATGAAAAAATTGCAGGCTGGGCAGTCTTGAGTGTGTGTGTGTATGTAAAAAATTAAGGTAAGCTGTAGTATAAGTTAGATTAAGAACGCTGATTATATAACCAAGCAATAGGTTTATCACAAAATTAAATCAGATGCGGTAAAGTGTATAAAGAAATTGTAAACGATTCAAAATTAAAGTAAAAGGTAATTCTCTTCATTAAAAAATGAGTCAAGTTACTTATTTCAGTAACCTGTAAATCACGCTAACATTTTACGTTCGTACGAGAATCCTGGCCTGGATAGAAGCTCTACAGGTAGGTCAAAGTAATTTATGTGTTTTAATAGATTTAATGAGTTTTATTAGCATCTCAATGGCGATGACAGGGACAGTTTTTATGAGTAAAGAAAAATAAAGTAAAAAACCGTACCTACAAATAGGATGTTAGCGTGATTCAGAGGTTAAGTAGAAGTGAGAACCGATTATATGTAAATGATGTTAAGATGTAGTTAAGCGATACTTAAATTATATTATACTGAATAATACAGAAATATTTAAAATTGAAATTTTATATAGAACGAAATCTCATAAATAAGAAAAATGGAAGACGGAGATAAAGTTAGTATGAGTGATGTAACTGTCACGGGGGAGGGAGAAATTAATTCAGACCCTAAGGTGGTCAAAGAAAGCGTTTCCAATGAATCAAATAATATAAATGATTCAGGATTGGAGACAACTCCAAACCTGATAGACGAGAATAATCTGACACAATCGGTAATAATGAGTGGAGCACAAGCAGAATCTACTCCTGTAACGAATAGAGCAAAAGAGTTGTCAATAAATGATATATTTTACCTGATACAAACCAATACAAACCAAATCAATAACAAATTAGATGAACAAAAAAACGAAATCCTCAATAAATTTGATGTAAAGTTAGATGAACAGAAAAACGAGATGCAAGAATTTAAAAGCAGTATAAATGAGAAGTTAGATATACAGAATATGCAGTTTCAGCAGAATATTAGCGTAAAATTTGATGAACTTAGAACTGAAATTAATAAAGTACAAATCAATTGTGAGAGTAACTTTATCAAATTGACAAATGAATTAAATGAAACGTTGAGCCATTCATTAAAAAATATGAATAACAAAATTGACAACATAGAGAGTAATGTGGTGGAAAAATTTGATAAACAAAGACAAAAGGTAACTGAAAATTTTGAATGTAAAACAGAGGATAATTATAATGATATGGGTAAAAACGTAGTAGTAGAGAGCAAGATAACAAGTGATAATGATGATGTTGAAAATAATGAGAATAATAATATTGAGAATAATAATGTATTAAAAGAATTAATATCAGAAAGCGAGACGGTGAAAATAAGTAATGAAAGTACTAATGAGTTGGTGGAATACGATAATGAAAGGTTAATGTGTATCTATGAGTTAGAGAGAGAGGGGAAAAATAATATTGTGGTAGAGTGGGGACAGAGGATAAATTTTCCCCTTATTGTTTATAATGTTTATGATGATTTAATGAGTTCACAAGTGTTGTTGTTGAAGGGCAAGAGTCCCGTATTGATAGATGAATTGAAGTATTTATTTTTGTTGTGTAATTTTGTACCCTCTGTCCGGAATAATTGTGAGAGTGTGATGTGGTGTGGTGACGAGATAGAGTTAAACAGAGAATTGAATGTGGAGAAAGTAACAGAATTGTATAATTTGAATAGAAAGTATGACGAATGGAAAGAAAGTTTAAAAGTATATTTGAACAATAATGACTATAATGAGTTGACAAAAATAATTAACCCAATAACGAATGAATTTACTGACGGAGACCTAACAAAAATGCCTAACGTTGACTGGTTTAACGAGTATTTTGGTAAGATGAGTGAAGTTAGTTTGTATGGTTATAATACACAAAACAATAACTGGTGTATTAATGAAATTGAAAAATGTTATGTAACACCAAGACTTATCTATGACGATGGAGGCTAAAATATAAAACAATAAAAGACAGTGATAAACATTATGTTTTATGGTTCTGACATGGCAGATGTGGACAATGAAGTGCGAAAAAACTGAACAGTTGATAACTAAAGTTTGTAAATAATTGTAGTGCATTTATCTATGTGTATTGTAGAAGGTTAGCTAAACAATGTATGTATATAGGTAAGTGATAATAATAAAATTAATACTTTGCAATTTAAATAAATAATAACATTAATTTTGGAAACAGTAATTGGCTAATTTGTATAATGGCAAACAATAATAATGGAATTTGTATTCTCAGGAATTAATTTAAGCAAACCAGTTTGATATGCTTTAAATATTTTGAGTGATTATGTAAATGCTAATTAATTAAATTCTTTAAATGAATTCAATTTATTTTACGAGATTTGGAATTTGGTAATAGATGGCTAAATTGTTTGATGTAAACTGATATTTGTGTTAAATGTTTCAGAGGTGAGGTGAAAGTATTGGGGTGTAGGGGGTAGATGTTTTGTGTATACCATGTTAAATGGACTGTAAGTATAGAACTTTTACAATATGAATCATGTATAATAAAAATGTTTACAGGTGTAACTAAGATTTTAATGTTTATATAATGTGTGTATTTTTTAACTAAGCCAATAATTAAATCGTCTGGCAGGCGGTTAATATGAATTATCAGAATCAGAAAAAGGGGAAACAAGAAGGTAAGAAGTAAGGATAAATAAATATATATATATTTCATGTAATTTGTTCAATTTTGAGATGTGTTTTCATTGTGTTAGGGAATCAGCTGATCAGCAATAAAAGGTCACTGGTAAAATGGTTTATAAATATTCCAAGTAATTAATGTTTAATGTAATGTTTCAATGTATTACAGATGCTATTTAAAGTAATGAGAAAAGTAACTTGAAAAAGTGAGAAATAAAGTAATAATTTGTGAAAGTTAATAAAAGATAGTTTTGGGTGATGAATATTTTGTGGGACATGTAGATCTGTCCAAGTTGAAGTCAAAGTTGAAGAAGTAGTAGAGATGAAAATAATGTAATGTTGTTTTGAATTAATGTATGTTAGAGAATTTGGAGAAGTATTGATGTTGACACAGTAGTTGTGGAGAATATATGTAGAGTTTTGAGTGATATATTGATGTTTATAATTAATGTTATTTTGTTGTAGTTGTAGTAAGGTAATGAGATTGAGATTTTTTGGGGATGGCAATTTTGTAGTAGGGGGTAGTGTAATGTGGGAGTCCGCAACATAATGATAGTTGGGACGGGATTGGGATAGATTTTAGTGGGACGGGGCCGCCTTAGGTAGAATCCAGGGGCCAGATAAGGGAAATGAGTTTGGGGGGGGGAAACACGTATCCTATGTACAAAGGGTTAGAGAGTATATTTTTTTTATATCGAGAGAAGGTGGCGATTTGAGTTTAATGATAAGTTGGGGGTAGAGAGTGTTTTGATAGATGTTTAGATAGAGATGGGTGTCACGTGAGTTACAGTTGTTAGAGGTTAGAGTCAAAGGGAGAAAGATTATAGATGTGTACAGATCAAGTAGTAAATTAAATGAGATAAATATTTACATCACCCACAGTAATGGAGAATAAGATTGTCAAGCAAAGAAAGGGATTTATAAGAATATAAAATTTTAATTTAAAACCAGTAACAAATTTTGATAGCATTTGGAAATGTAAAATTAAGAATTGTTTATTTTGAATAATTTGAATGTCAATTTGCTTATTATTTATAATCATATTTTGTTATTTTAAATATTTTATTTTATTATGTTTTGTGTTTCAAGTTAGGATGTTACAGATGTTTAATGTATTCACAGATGTCACTTATACATAACATATGTGGGTCAAGGTTAGTGGACTTGACCTAGTTTGGATCAGCTGAGAGTGAGGTCATATAAGTTCATAGTATGGAAATTAATTCAGCTGTTGTTTTTTTATCAATTTACACAAATGTTAAATAATTGCTGTATGTAAAGGAAACCTTTTAATAAATTTAAATTTTTTTGAATTTTAAAATTTTTGGGAAAATAATTTTTTTTTGAAAAAAACAAAATCTTGATTTTTCGCCTGCCAGCTAATGAATATTTTAAGTATTGATTATTTTATTATTTGTGTGCTAACCATGTTTATGATTATTGATTTATTTTGTATTGCATTGTATTGTTAGACTCTAAGTATTCACATGTTAGGTTAAGGATATGTTTAATTAGGAGAAATGTTTAAATTAACTCATTTTAAATAAAACAGAAAGTAAGGAAGAGAATTTTTTGATACAATATTTTATTTTGAATTCTGAATTTTTTTCTTAGATGAAATAGTAAATTTTAAAGAATTTTTTAATGTATAATACGTAATGTGAGTGTGTGTAAGCCCAGAATCTGCTAAAGGCAGCCCAGCTTGCATAAAAGGGGAAACATATCGGTGGAGGATCTGGCATAATATGAGCCAGGGATTGAGGATTTATGGGGGTGGCATGTTAGACGGCGAGGTGTGCTGTGGTACGTGTCTGTTCGATTTTTCGGTGTTGGGATCTCTTACGGAGAAGTCCAGTGATCTCGTTCAGATGCGTCCATAGTCGCCAAGCCAGGGGGGTTGGTTACCCATGAGGAGTAAGAACAAGAGGGGGTTGTTGGCACCAGTTCCTCACCGGTCCTCTTAGGGGTTTTATCAATGAGATTTCTTCTGTCCTGGACAGCAGAATTCTCATTGAGGGGGTATTGTAACGTGTCTAAATTGGGTAATTTCATTTATTTCATTTATTGCGGGTATGGGGCATTTGTATTTTATTTATTTCATTTTTGGGGTTTTGTAAAAAATATTGTGTAAACGTTATTTCCATTATAACTGACCACGTGGCAAGAAACAGTGTTGAAACAAAGGCAAGGCGCAATTTCTGTGGTGTAACTCGGCAAGGAATTCGCACCACCCTAATTTTCTCAGAACTCGGTATATGTGTGACGATGCACGCACTTAACATCTCAAGCAGGGGCGCTGTAGTGACGCCGTGAAACTCCAACGGCGCGGTAAGAAAATGGCGCATGAACGAACAGTTTGTGATAACAGCAAGACGAACTACAGGAATTATCGTTAAGCCCCGCCTACTGCTAGTGACATCAGTCTAGCAGCGACAAATATCGTCCACAGTTACCTCACAAAAAACACATTATGTGCCATGCATAGAGTGAATAAACCACAGCAATTCAGTTTGAACGGCGACGAAAATCTGTTGGCAGTGAATACACAGTTCCTCCCGCTCAGCACAGGACGCAGCCCAGTTACTATATACATGTCGGCCGGCACGGGGCCAAGTAGGCTCTCTACAAATTTTTTTTTAATTCTTCCAGTAAGAAAGTGCTAGAACAAAAAAGATCTGTCTGACCGCGGTTAGGTGAGAGTGCGGAACATATCCGGAGACTTTTATCAGACACCAAAAAGAAGTATGACCGAACAATGAGAGTGCGCGAAGACCGCGTGGCCGGCGTGGGGGGAATTTTATTATTATAAAAAAAAATGTTAAGGGTTAGATAAATTTTGTGTGTGTTTGGGTGCGTGAAAAAATTGCATGCTGGGCAGTCTTGAGTGTGTGTGTGTGTAAAAAATTAAGGTAAGCTGTAGTATAAGTTAGATTAAGAACGCTGATTATATAACCAAGCAATAGGTTTATCACAAAATTAAATCAGATGCGGTAAAGTGTATAAAGAAATTGTAAACGATTCAAAATTAAAGTAAAAGGTAATTCTCTTCATTAAAAAATGAGTCAAGTTACTTATTTCAGTAACCTGTAAATCACGCTAACATTTTACGTTCGTACGAGAATCCTGGCCCGGATAGAAGCTCTACAGGTAGGTCAAAGTAATTTATGTGTTTTAATAGATTTAATGAGTTTTATTAGCATCTCAATGGCGCAGCCGACAGGGACAGTTTTTATGAGTAAAGAAAAATAAAGTAAAAAACCGTACCTACAAATAGGATGTTAGCGTGATTCAGAGGTTAAGTAGAAGTGAGAACCGATTATATGTAAATGATGTTAAGATGTAGTTAAGCGATACTTAAATTATATTATACTGAATAATACAGAAATATTTAAAATTGAAATTTTATATAGAACGAAATCTCATAAATAAGAAAAATGGAAGACGGAGATAAAGTTAGTATGAGTGATGTAACTGTCACGGGGGAGGGAGAAATTAATTCAGACCCTAAGGTGGTCAAAGAAAGCGTTTCCAAAATATAGTCAAAGAGTTAAGACATGAGAGTTGGTTCAGATAATAAATAAGTATATAACAACCAATAATAAAGTTATAAAAAAGAGATAAAGTAAAATTAGAAAAATGGAAAATACAGAGAATGAAGTCGTTTTGTCCGGCTTAAATGTTACAAGCGAAGTAGCTGAATTTGATGAATCAGCTGTTATGAGCAGTCTTGAAGTACATTCAACACCGAATGTAGGTCAAGACGACAAAACTGTAGAGATAAGCAACACGAATGAATCAAATAATACAGATGATTCGGGGATCCAAACGACCCCAAAATCGAATAGAGAAAGCAAAATCAATAATAACGAAGTCAGCTTCACTGACAATAAAACAGAAAGTCAGTTGACACCGGTCCAAGATAAAAAGTCTGACGATAATTACGAAATGTTTAAAATGATACAAACAATGTTAGATATGAAATTCAGTGAACAGAAGAGTGAATTTAATGAGTTAAATAAACGTTTCGATAGTAATGATAATCGTTTTGACGAATTAAAAAATGAGATCCAAGAAATGAATAAATGTTTTGAAAATAATAATGAAACAATAAAAACTAGTTTGAGTAAATTAGAGCAGAGTAGTGAGCGAATGGGAGTAGTTGTAATGAATCCAAATAAAAATAATACGAATGAAAATGATAGTGACGTGTCAAAATGTGATACTAGATAAAGAGTCAACAAATGATAATGATAATGGCGAAAATAATGAATGTAATACTGAGAATAGTAGTGTATTTGAAGAGTTGGTATCAGAAAGTGATACGGTGAAAATAAATAAAGAGAGTACTGATGAGTTTGTAGAATGTGATATTGAAATGTTAATGTGGGTGTATGAGTTAGAGAGAGAGAGGAAAAATAGTATAGTGGTAGAATGGGGGCAGAGGGTAAATTTTCCCCTTATTATTTATGATGATGAGTTAATGTGTTCACAAGAATTGTTGAAGAAGGGCAAGAGTCCCGTGTTGATAGAAGATTTGAAGTGTTTATTTTTGTTGTGTAATTTTGTACCCTCTGTCTGGAGTATTTTTGAGAGTGTGATGTGGTATTGTGATGAGAGAGATTTAAATAGAGAGTTGTGGGTTGAGAGAGAAACAGAAGTGTATAATTTGAATAGAAATTATGATGAATGGAAAGAAAGGTTAGAAGTAAATTTAAATAAGAATGATGTGATTGATAATACAAAAGTAAATAACCCGATAATGAATATAATTACTGATGGAGACTTAACAGATGTACTTAACGTTGACTTGTTGCTTGATTATGTTGGTAAAATGAATGAATTTGGTTTTTATGGTTACAACACACAAGCTAGTAATCTGTGTGTTGATAAAATGGAAAAGTGTTATATAAAACCAAGATTAATCTATGACGATGGAGGGTAGGCTATAAAACGATAAAGGACAGTTATAAATATTGTGTTTTATGGTTTTTGACCTCGCAGATTTGGACAATGAAGTGTGAAAAAATGGAATGGGTAATGACAAAAGTTTGTAAATAATTGTAGTGTGTTCATTTATGTGTATTGTAGAAGGTCAAGTAAACAAGTATGCAGGTAATTGTTGTAACAATAATAATATTAAAATATTTGCAATTTAAATAAATAAATAGAATTAATTTTGAAAACAGTGATTGACTAATTGTAATTGTTTCGATAGCTATATAATTTGTATTTTCAGTAATTAATATAATTAAAACAATTTGATATGTTTTAAATATTTTGATTGATTATTTAAATGTTGTATGATTAAATTTTTTAATGAATTTAAATTATTTTTACGAGATTTGTGAATTTTGTAATTAAATGATAAATTGTGTGATTTAAACTAACATTTGTGTTAAATGTTTCAGAGGTGAGGTGAAAGTAGTGGTATGGTATATATATTTTGTGTAAATGGACTGTAAGTATAGAAATGTTATAGTATATGAAATAATTATGTTAAATAAAAATGATAATTAAAAAATTTAATACTAACTGAAAGATGATATATAATAATTATTAATAATAAATTTGAAAATTTTAAGAAAATTCAATGGTAGAAAGTGATGAATGATTTGAATGTTGATAGATAAATGGGTAATGAAAATGTTACGATAGAATGTATATAAAATTTTTTAATTATTTAGTTAGTAAGGTGCTATTGCGGTGGCCTGTGCCCTCGTAGATAGTGAAATGGGTTGGGGGTAACAAGAGAGTTTTACCTCCATCGGAGGCCAACATGGCGAAAATGTGCGACACACCTTTTTGGTACACATTCAATTTGTACACTGATAGATGCTCGTGTCGCACATATTAATAACGAAGTAGAACAGGCATTGAAATGCAAGTTAGATTTCCCCGACTTTTCGGGCGATTACTGCCTTACCAGCACTAATCGTGGATTTGGCTAGCGGCCAGCTATGGTCATACCAAGTCCCTTGACCATAGCTGACTTGAAATTGTTATATAATAGAAATTAAATGGGGGGTGACATTAGGGGAAATCCAGGAACTATGGAGCAGCGGCTACCACTCTGCCCGCATGGGGGCAGCAAAGCCAGGTGGTAGACCCGTTTAAGGGTGTTTCACTATAACCGAGGATATGATGATATCCAGTTTGTTAAAATGTAACTGCCGAAGCAAAGACACGGAGGTGTCAAATTCCTCCAAATATGCAGTCTTTGTGGAAGCGAAAGGACGATACAGTCCTCCATAAATAGCAATAGAGCGTGTGGATGGGAGGTGTCTCAGAGGAGCCACGAATTTAAGTTTATAACATAAAATTTGCTAACTCTAATTTTGATCTAATAAAAATGCTTGTGTTCCGTTTAAATAAATATGTGCTCATACATTCAGTATAAGGTGTTCATTCTATGTTTTAAATGTAATATTGTATTGTAGTAGGTTAGATATAAGAGTTGATAGAAAGTATATGTTTTATATAATTTGTGTATGTTGTAAACTAAGCAAATAACTAAACCGACTGGCAGGCGGTTAACATAAATTATCAGAATCAGAAAAGGGGGAGACAATGATGGTAGATGTAAGGATTGATAAATATATGTATTTCATGTAATTTGTTCAATTTTGAGATGTGTTTTCATTGTGTTAAGAATGTCAGCTGATCAGCAATAAAAATGTCACTGTTATATTGGTTGTAAATGTTCAAGGTAATCAATGTTAAATGTAATGTTTCAATGTATTACAGATGCTATTTAAAATGATGAGAAGAATAATTTGATAAAGTGAGAAATAAAGTAATAATTTGTGAAAGCTAATAAAAGATAGTTTTTGGGTGATAAACATTTTATTGGGACATGCAGATCAGTCCAAGTTGAAGTCAAAGTTAAAATGGTAGTAGAGAGAAAAATAATGTTGTCTTGAATTAATGTAATGTTGTTGTGAGTTAATGTTATATAATTGTGAAGTATTGATGTTGACACAGTAGATATGGGGAATATATGTAGAGTACAAAGGGTTAGAGAGTATTTTTTTATATATTGAGAGAAGGTGGCGATTTGAGTTTAATGGTAAGTTGGGTTTAGAGTGTTTTGATAGATGTTTTGATAGAGATGGGTGTCATGTTAGTTAAAGTTGATGAGTATTAGAGTCAAAGGGGTAGAGATTATAAATGTAGGCTTACCAAATGGTAAATTAAATTGTTATGAGTATTTAAATCACCCAAAGTAATGGAGAATAAGATTGTCAAATAAAGAAAGAGATTTATAACAAGAATATAAAATGTTTAATTGAAACCAGTGACAAATTTTTGATAGAATTTGGAAATGTAACGTTGTAAAGTTTATTTGAATAATTTAAATGTCAATTTGATTGTTATTTATAATAATATTTTGTTATTTTAAATGTTTTATTTTATTATGTTTTGTGTTTTAAGAGAGAATTTTACAGATGGTAAGTGTATTTTCAGACATAATTGGTACATAAGGTATGTAGGTCAAGGTTGTGGACTTGACCTAGTTTTGATCAGCTGATGGTGAGGTCATATACTAAGCATGTTTAGTAAGGAAGTTAATTCAACTTTTGTTTTTTGATCAGTTTATACAAATTTTAAATAATTTCCGTACAAAAAGAAAAATATTTTAAGAAATTAAAATTTTTTTTTGAATTTTAAAATTTTTTGGAATTTAAGATTTTATTGGAAATTTGCATTTAAAATTTTCTTTATAAAAAAAAATTTTCTTGATTTTGCGCCTGCCAGCTAATGGATATTTTTAAACCTTGATTATTTTATTGTTTGTGTACTAACCGTGTTTATTTTTATTGAATTATTTTATTGAATTGTATTGTTAGACTCTAGGTGTAATCACATGTTAGGCTAAGGATGTTCTTAATTGTAAGAAATGTTTAAATTGATTTATTTTAAATAACAGAAAAACCAATGAAGAGAATAATTCAAAATAGATACAAAATTTGTGAGTTGATTTTTAAATGAAAACGACCAGTGAATTATAATTTAAATAAATTTTCAAAGAATTTTTCAATTTTTCAGTATGTAGTGTGAGTGGGTGCGTGAGCCCAGTATCTGCTAAAGGCAGCCCAGCTTCCATATAAGGGGAAACATATCGGTTGAGGATCTGGCATGATATAAGCCAGGGATTTGGATTTTTTGGGGGTAGCATGTTAGAAGGCGAGGTGCGCCGTGGTGCGTGTCTGTTCGATTTTTCGGTGTTGGGATCTCTTACGGAGAAGTCCAGTGATCTCGTTCAGATGCGTCCATAGTCGCCGAGCCAGGGGGGTCGTTTACCCATGCAAAGTAAGAACAAAAGAGGGTATTGGCACCAGTTCCTCACCGGTCCTCTTAGGGGTTTTATCAATGAGATTTCTTCTGTTTTGGACAGAAGACTTCTCATTGAGGGGGTATTGTAACGGTCCAAAAATGTGGGTATTTGTATTTTTAAATTTATTTCATTTTCGGGGATTGACAAAGGTATTGTGTAAATTTTATTCCAACAAACCAGATCATGTGGCAAATAGAACAGTTTATAACAAAGGAGAAATACGCAGTATGACATTGTGCAATCTGTAAGCAAGAAGTCACCAAGCCCTCAGTTCCAAGAACTCTGTTTCTGTGTGACAGCGCGCACGCACGCGTCAAGTGAGTATACGCTCAGACTGACGCGGTTGTGAACCACCAAGATTGTGAAAAGTACTTTTTCTGTTTCATCTACTTGACTGAAACGGCGGATATGAAAACTTAAGGCCCCGCCCATATCGTGACATCAAGCCAAAGGCGCCTAAATATCGTGGGCGCACACTACAGAAACAACCACTATGTATCAGGCTCCTAGCGAATAAACTGCATCAACTCAACTATGAGCGACGACAAAATTCGTTGGCGGTGGAAATCAGCTTCCTCCCGCTCGCAAGAGACGCTTGAGGAGTCCGTCATTGATTGTGTCGGCCGACACAGAGCCAAGTGCGCTCTGCTAAATTTTATCAGTGTTTTATGATATAACAGTGAAGTAACAGTGAAACCCATGTGACCGCGGTCGAATAAAAAGTGGAGAACACGTCTATCGATTTTTCGGACACTAACAATAAATTTTAAAAGAATAATCATGATCAATCGAAAACCACGTTGCCGGCAGGGGGGGGATATTCCAAAAAATGTTAAGGGCTTTATAATTTTCTGTGTGTCTGTGAGAATATAAATTGCAGGCTGGGCTGTTTGTGTTTGTGTGTTTGTGTGATGTACAAGGTAAGCTATAGCATGTAAGTAAATACTGTAAAATTACCTATTACTCGGAAGCTGTATTCCAGTTAAAAGTACACTAAAAGATAATAGGTTTTGTAGACAAACAGAAATGAGTAATGAATAATTTGAACAGAATATATTCAATGAATAATAAAGCTTAAATAATTCTCTTCATAAAAAATGTGTTGTGTAAATCATTCACACAACCTTAAAAATTACCCCTGTATCCTAACGTTCGTATGACGTAACCCTGGACCCGAGAATACCGAATGACGGTAAGTGGAAGTTTAATCAATTTTATTTTGTATTTTATTATATAATTAATTCTTAACTAAAAATGAACTTTTTTCATGTGAAAAACTTACCATTTTATTGTACGCGTTTCGGCTTAGTATCCGCCTTCTTCAGCTTTGGTAACAGACTCTGTTAACTGAGTCTGTTACCAAAGCTGAAGAAGGCGGATACTAAGCCGAAACGCGTACAATAAAATAGTAAGTTTTTCACACGAAAAAAGTTCATTTTTAGTTAAGTGTTAGTGCTGTGAAAGAAGAGATGAATAATCAAGACAACTATAATTAATTAATAATAGCACAACTATACATTCTTAAGTTATATTAATACAATTCTTAGACTCACTCTCTACCTTATTTTTCTCCTATCATTGTTTCACCTTTGAGTTCTGGTCATATTGTCAGGTCAGTTAGACTAATTTATTGATGGTTTGATGTCATAGTGTAGGGTTTGCATTTAGCTTTTAAAGTACCTCTTTTCCTTCCTCATGATCAATATTTCATTTTTTCATTATTGGTTTCATTCTTTTCATTGATTTTATTTGGTTTTTCCTAATTGCACTGATTCTGTTATCATCCTTAATGGATATTTTATTATGGTTGTTTTGTATTTCTCTCCTCACTGGGCAATCTATTGGGTTAATCACATTACTATGTTTTCTTCTATTCTTTTTCGTCAGTACTATTTTTCTTCTTCACTTGCTTTTTTCAATTAGGACACAATTATTCATCCTTTGGGTGTTCTAGTGTTAATTATTGAGTGTTTTCTTTCTTATAGTTGCTTTCAATGGTACGGTGAAGATATGTACTGTTACATATTGCCCCATCACTAAAATTGATCATTTCAGAAAATATCGTTTAGGTGTTGATGAAATTATCAATCATTTTATTTATTTAATAACTTATTTACTTGAGCTTCTTTCTTAGATTTCTTACATTTTTCTCTCTTCTTCATCACTTAATATAAAATATTCTTGCTTAGTGTTTCATCCCTATAATATTTAATTTCCCTAACTATTATCCCTATCACGTGAGTTGGTACCGGTCGGGTGGGCACTTTTGGCTCCATTACTCCGCTGTCCATCCTAAACCTGCTGAGTTCAGAGGAAAGTATCGTCTGCTCATGTATATGATTGCTGGATCCTCTCTCTACAGTCAATCATCAAAAAACTTTAAAAGTAGTCTAAGTGCGACTAGTAAAAAATATTCTGGGATTATTCACGTTATCGCTGTTCAGATTATATAATATTTTCCTCCTAATTGATTTCTTTTCTCATACTCTATAGCTCTCAGTGAAACAATATTGTTGATGGGTATTATTCGTATATTTTTTTTTCTTTATCAATCTCATTCTAACACATTTTGATTAGTATCTGTACCAATTGTAATAATTCTAGTTCTTATATTTCCCATCTGGTCTTAGTTGTTAGCTTCAAGTTCTTTAACTAATTAGTCTTTGTTATAGTAATGGTTTATATATTTTTTCTTTTGGTTAGTTGCGTGATCATACCCTTAAGATTGGTTCGTTTTATTTTCATTAGTTTTAGTATATCATTATATTTAATTATATAATTTGTTATTACATAATTATATAATTTCTTTTATAAAAAGAATATACTAAATTATACTACTTGCAGAAGAAACAAATTGAAAACATCACAAATTATATAATTACTTCAAGAAACATCGTGTTACTTATATAGAAAATGATGGATTTAATTATATATATTATTTTTTTTTTCTTTTGGTTTGCTTTGGTCAGTATCATAAAAATCCGTCCCTTTTTCTAGATGTCTTTTTATTTAGTTTATTTTACCCGTGGTCAGTTACTTCCTCTGTACTTGTTCGGATTATTATTGTGTCCATAATGATTTCTGTTCTTAACATATAGCTCTTTATTACCCTGTACTGTGAATTTTCTGCTATAAACTCTTCACTGGTATTAAGGCCTACTTCTATCACTTCATCACCTAGTTTCTTACACCAATATGTCAATGGTGTATCAATCATCGATGATATCACTGATCTCTTATTAAGTATTTCTTTTTCGGGTGTGTTTAATTTAAATATATTATTGGTTAAATTTTTTCTCATTGTTGCATGGTGATTCACTTCGAACATCTTTATTAAGTTCCTTCTATAATTCTTAACATTAATCATTTCTCTATGATTAATAATTGGGAGATTAAGTATATTAACTAGACCACTCCTAATCATATCTAATTCTTCCCGTGTATTTTTGACTTTCTTAGTACATATTATTCCTCTTTCCTTCTTCTTTATTATTTGTTTCTTTACTCCCTTAATGTTAATTTCTACGTGCATCATATTTTCTTTCTTTCTGTTACCTTGAGTCTCAGCTAACAATGCCCTTGTCTCTTCTTTATTTTCTGATTCCTTACCCTTATCTTCTACTTCCGAACTTACTTGTTGCATGTTTACCTCATTATTTTCTTTTACGGTTTCTATTAATTGATTACTATCCTCTCTTCTTCCTTCTATCAACATTTTTTCTCCCATGCTCAGCTCTATTCTCTTACAGATCAGTTCCATATTTTCCTCCATCTTCTTGTTTAGTAATTCCATATTTTTCTGACTATCTTGTTTTAATTCGTCCTTTAATGTTTCCACGTTTTCTTCCATTTTCTTATTATTCTCGTCTATTTTTTCTTCCATCTTCTTACTGTTGTCTACTTTCTGGCTTAATTCCTCTTTTTTTTGTTTAATTGTTCCACTATAAAATTCTGGTTATCTTCTTTTAATTCTCTATTATTATCATCTATTTTTGTATTTAACGATTCTATATTTTTATTGGTCTCTTCCGTTTTTTTATTTAATTCTCCCTTAAAATCTTCCTTTAACGACTCTATGCTTTTATTTAATTCTCCCATCATAGCCTTCATTATTTCTAGTAAGTTCGCGTCCCCTGTTGGTGTGGGTCGGTTCTGTTCCACGGGATGTAATATTTCTTCTATATCCTCAACCGGATTTGTCTCCTTGTCGTCCATGTTGATTTCTCTCTCCGCTTCCACCGCGTGTTTCTTCAACGTAGCTCTCCATTGGATTTTTATTTTTGTGTATTGCAGCTGCCGTTCAAAAGGTTTAATTAATGTTATTATTTATTTATTTGTTAATTATTTCGCTGATATATTTTCCCTAATTCATGCTCGCAGGTTGGGCACCATTTTATAATAGTTCTGAACGATTTTATTAGACGAGTGGTCACTTTGATTATTTAGTATTGGTTTAAATAAAAATAAAGATAGTTTATTTAGTTTTGGTGTAAATGAATTTCTTGGTTTATGCTTCGATGTTCTCCTTTCGATAAGATGAATCAGTGTAGGTGACTTCTCGCTGGAATTAGAAGCTATTGGTTAAATATTGTAACGACAAGACTTGTATGTGTGTGTTATGCTCCACACGTTGTAGTCATCACTTTGTAATTAAATGAAGTCATACTTTCACTAAGTTCTCACGCTGACGATGTCCGTCGCGAACGCACGAATAACCAGTACCGAAATCTTCACGGGTGTAATCCTTACCTGTCCTTTGATGAGTGTATTTATTTCCCGATAGGCACCAAATTGTTTATTAAAACAAAAAGTTCAAACTGGGTTGTCTTCTGTGCGGTGATAACAAATTCGAATTACCCTTGCAGACTGGTGGGCATTCGAATTTCGCGTGTGGTTCATCGTGTTGCCAACGTCCAAATCTGGTAAATAATTGTATTCACCACTAAAATGCACAAACTTTATAATACTATTCAAATAAAATGAAGGACGGTTATTAATAATCAGTACTAGCTTATTAGTGTTTAAAATAATTAATCAGTGATCATTTAGATATACAAAATCTATATATATAATAGAGAAATACCACTGACTCACAGATTCATCATGAAATCTCCGAAACTATAACACCTAGAAACTTGAAATTTGGCATGTAGGTTCCTTATGTGATGTAGGTATCCGCTAAGAAGGGATTTTTGGAAATTCGACCTTTAAAGGGGGAAAAGGGGGGAAGTTTGCCTGACTGGCTGACATAGAATCAACGTAGAACAAAAACTACTGAATGGATATCAATGAAACTTTGAACATAGCTTCATCATAGGTCTTAGGTGCTCAATAAGAAACGGTTTTAAAAACTTTCACTCCTAAGGGGCAAACCCCCCCCATTGATTGTATGTATCTATGTATGTACGTTCCACATCTCCTCCTAAACCACTGGACCGATTTCAACCAAACTTGGCACAAATATTTTACGCGAAGGGAGAACCAACATAGGAGAGGTGCTTTTTTCGATGGGGTCCTTTGGGGGGTTCTTTGGGGTCTTCCACATCTCCTCCTAAACCACTGGACCGATTTCAACGAAACTTGGCACAAATATTTTACACAACGGGAGAACCAACATAGGATAGGTGTTTTCTTCGATGGGGTCCTTTGGGGTCTTCCACATCTCCTCCTAAACCACTGGACCGATTTCAACCAAACTTGGCACAAATATTTTACTCAACGGGAGAACCAACATAGGATAGGTGTTTTTTTCGATACGATCCTTCGGGGGGTCCTTTGGGGTCTTCCACATCTCCTCCTAAACCACTGGACCGATTTCAACCAAACTTGGCACAAATATTTTACGCAATGGGAGAATCAACATAGGACAAGTGTTTTTTTTGATACGAACCTTTGGGGGGTCCTTTGGGTGTTAAAAACTATTAGATCTGGTTACTATGGCAACCCAATAGAATAGATTCTGGTTACCATAGCATCAGTGGAAGTCTCCCGCATAGGAAATAGCGCGGGAGTCGTCCGACGGGCCTTCCGCGGAGTTCATCCACGGAACCCATGGAGTCTTAGGTCGGATCCCGCGAAAGACGGCGGGGCCAGAGTCCACGGTTCTTATAAATAAAGATATAGGTTATGATATCAAAGGTGGTGTATGCATCTTAAGAAACTTCTTAATAGTGTGTGAATTGAGAGTTGTTTCAGTTTGAATTTAAAAGTGGATAAGTTAAGATCGAAGTAAGTTATAAGCGAGTATAAAAAACAAAGTTTTGATAGCAAATGTATTCAGATCATAGTGTTTAGGCATTATAAATGCACTTGCTTCAGTTTGAATTTAAAAATTGATAAGCTGAAATCTATAGAGGTATTGTATTGTTAGAATAAGGTTAGGAGACACTAATTTAACAAATGCCTTATTTCAACATTAACACAATGAATTATAAAAGACAGTAAATATGCAGCGCGTGCAAGTACTGTAGACATTTTATTGAAAACTAATTTAGCTGTTTGCCCTCTCCCAGAGTTAGAAATCGAGCAGGAGCATCACGCGCAACAGAATTCTTACCAGATATAAGAATACAGTTTATGACATGTTCTTAAACAGGTGCGCTACAGAGTATTCCTCCAGTGAGAATGCGAACGTAACAATATAAGGAAGATTATACAATATACAAGTAATATAACGTTAGAACAAGAATAGGTGCCTATGAGCCTATGAATAAATTATGAACCCGAGCAACGCTGGGTAAATCGGCTAGATATAGATATCTATATAAGCCAAATACCACTGATCACGATATCTCTGAAACCACTGAATGGATATCAATGAAACTTTGAACATAGCTTCATCATAGGTCTTAGGTGCTCACTAAGAAACGGTTTTAAAAACTTTCACTCCTAAGGGGCAAAAAACCAAATAATGAAATTTATCGCGGGAATTGCATACTTTGTAAATGAAGTGGTTGACATCTCAGTTTATTGGAAACCCCGAATACATTTAGTTCTGAGTTTTTAATCACTGTTTTAAATTGAAAAAACTTCGTTGTTTGCAGGTTCTTATAGTCGAGAAAATTTCGAAGTTCAATTAATTAATAAATGTATGTCCTTTTTTTCTCGGAAACGGCTTTAACGATTTTCTCGAAATAAATAATAAATAGCTGTTGCTATGAATGTAAATAAACAAACTAAGAGTTGAGAATTTGTACAATCTATCTAATCCTATACTATTAAGCGAGCAATAATTGTACAATTACGTACAACGTGAAACTCCGTAGCGAAGCACGGGTATTTTGCTAGTATAATATTATAAAACAATGTTGCTCCGGCAATAAACAGACTATATCTCAAGGTTGGCTATGTTGGCTGAAGAGTTACTATTCCGGCATGGCTGCTGTTAATGTTTATTTTATACAGTTCGTTCAGTCAACAAGTTCTTTTGATTATGAAAAAATTGAAACAAGATGTTATTAAAGTACACCACCTTACATCAATGGCACTTATATACTATTAAGGTTTAAATACAATTCGTTTCTGAGTGTTAAAAAGTGTGTGCTAATCTTTCATACTTCGTACATAGGATAAATTATGTTTACATACAAGTTTAATAAATATTATCAATCAATCCTTGAAAGAAATTTAGTTGCCAAGTTCGGAGTGAGAGTTATTGTGTTGTGAGAAAAGTTAATTAATTTATTTCACAAATTCTGGTAATTCAGATATACTTAACAAAATCTTGTCAATTTCTGGTGATGAGTCACTGTTATTGTCCAGGTTGGGTTGATACATTCATTAATTTTCCATCATTTGGATCTTGTGCTTCATCTGGCTTCTTTTTCGATTAATTAGAATTTTTAATTATTTTTAACTTTTAAAAATCTGGTTTATTTGCTCTCCTTGTTTAAATAGGTCTTTGTTCAACTTCTTGAATCCACATCTTATTGAATTTGGTAGTATTTCTTCCTATTTTAACTATTAATTGAGTCGAATAGGGTTTGGCTTCTGTCTCTCTTGATCGTCAATAATGGACTAACGTTTTATAACAGATTTAATTATAATAACGTTCCGTTGTTACGGTAACCACCTATACTCTTATTGGTTTGTTCATGTATTAATGTTTTGACAAAATTGCTAATATTATGTTATTACATTTTTCCTTTTTTTATCAGTTTATTCTGTTTCTGACATTTTATTATTGTTAACTAATTGTAATTAATGAGTTACTTGTTCTTAATTTTCTAATACAATAGTTACTTGCTTAAAAATTTTTTATTTTGAATTTATACAGTTACGCATTTTATAGGCCTAAGCAGTAATTGTCTATAACTTCTTACTTTACACAAATTAAAGATTATTTATTATTTCCACATGTTTTGCTTGCTGTCACTTATTACTTATTTACTTTTTGAATTACTTTGGGCTTTTTTACAATAATTGAATGTTATTAATAATTTACAAAATCATTTCTTGTCTGTTATTCTCTTTTTTCTTTTTCTGTCTTTACTCTGATGATTAATATTATGATTGTACAATTTATCTCCTTACTTATATCTATTACTATTTCTTACACACTTTTTTAGCACTTAATACTACTATAAAATCATAACACAAAAATAGGTTTATGGTCTGTTCATTTTCCAGCCATATTCCTTCTTATAAACACAACTCTTTTAATTAAACAAATAACAATTTTGGTGAATAATATTTTAACACCATCTATTCTATCGTGATAATCGTCCCTTTGATTCTTTTTATTAATATAGGAAATAATATTAAAAATTTTTTTTTGATCAAAATAACTTCACTGAAATATACTGTAAGATGGTCTTACTTATTTTCAAATTTAGGGGTTTATTTTCCTTTCCTTTATTATTTGATTCAAAATAACTTCACTGAAATATACTGTAAGATGGTCTTACTTATTTTTGAATTTAGGGGTTAGGAGGTTTACTATTCCTCCAAATATTATTTCCATAAGGCCTCTTGGTTTTGTTTCTTTATTCTTTATTCCTATTATTTTTTCTTCTCTTTTAAATGGTTTTTTCTGTAGTTGGTTATCATAACATCCGTCCCTTTTCTTGATGGTGTGTGGTATTTAGTTTATCCATGGTCCATAAACTCAGTTGCCCTTATTGTCCGGACTACCACTGTCTTCATAATTATTTCTGTTCTCGTGCATCTCTATTTAACTAATATTAAATTAAACATGACCTATTTTGGTTTGAATTAAACTCAAAAATTACATTCCTTGAAATTTACTTCTAGGCCTTATCATGATTCACATAATTACCCATTAAATGGTTTACAGTATGCTTTATGATACCATTGTCCTCAAATAAGATTACTAATTAAATCATTATAATTTGCCTTTACTACTTTGTTATTATACTAAACATTTACTGATTTATTTACATGTTACTTATACTTGGTTTACTGCGTATGCATTATCTTGTACAATCAC
The DNA here is from genome assembly GCA_034769895.1 of Magicicada septendecula. NCBI lineage: Eukaryota > Metazoa > Arthropoda > Insecta > Hemiptera > Cicadidae > Magicicada > Magicicada septendecula. Next base: position 59,066,296 of record CM068371.1, on the reverse strand, counting down.
TGTTTAAGTCTATGTTATTCTCTGACTTTTTTAATTACTACAGGTTGCTGTGATAATTATAATAAAGTATTTGCATGCTAAAAGGAATAATTTATAGTAATTTGGTCCAGGTTTTCACTAATTTATCTCCTCTGATTTGATTACAGAGTCAAAGTTGAATTTGGCTTGATTATCAATTTTCAGTTTTACTATCAATATTATAATTATTTCACATTATTATTATTATTATTATTATTATTATTATTATTATTATTATTAGTATCTTTTCTGAGTTACTATTTATATGACATTTGAATTAATATATTGCCTTTCCTTCCTTAACAAAATTCTGACATAAACTAACATTCTTTAAATACAACAAACACTTATTCTCTTAACATTTAGTATATACTAATATCAACATTGTATGTAGTGAGTACCAATATAATAATTAAACAAATTATGGTCTTAATATAATTACAGTCTTTTGCTGTCCTTTCAAATTATTGTTTTGGGGTTTTACCCTTAATTACACACTATTCACTTTATTCTCTCCCATAGTTTGTAACAAGTTTTCTAATTTTTGGAGAATAAGGAATTTCACTTTATACACTACTTATTATCTTTAGTCCCTTTTTATAAGTTCAACTATATTACTTATACTTATACAGTGAAACCTATCTAATTCGGACTTCTCTAATTCGGAATTTACGATAATTCGGACTCCCTAAACAAAAAATGGAAATTTTGCTTTTGTGAATTCTTTGTGAAAACATTTGCCTTTAATGAATTCTTAAAGTGTTATGTTGGCAAAATGTGTGATACGCACCCCCTCCACGACTGGGTTTAGTCCAGTTTCAACTGCTCCTTTGGTAGTGTGTGCGTCATTGTTATTGTATTCGTGTGCGTTCTATTGTACTGAAGTTATTTTTTAGTCGCATACAGCTTTTCAAACCACATTTTCTTCAAACACTGTTTAGTATTAATTTACAGTACTGTATTTACAATATGAGTGCTAGAGGTAAATACAAGACTTTAACTTTAGAAGACAAAATGAAAGTGTTGAGTAAAATAGACGCTGGTTATTCTGTGCAGAATATTTTAAACGAGTTTGGAATAAGTAAGTCTACGTTTTATGATATAAAAAGAGACAGAAAAAAAATTTCCAATTTTGTTTTAAAGCAAGATACGCCAAATGTGAGTATTGTTAAAAGAAAACGAACGACTGCAGCAAAGTTCAGTAATATTGACAATGCTGTATACACTTGGTACAAGCAGCAACGTTCAGTTGGTGTTCCAGTTAGAGGTGTAGAATTACAGGCAGCGGCAGAAAGATTCGCTCAAAAATTGGGAGAAACTGATTTTAAAGCTAGTACAGGATGGCTTTTTAAATTTTGGCAGCGGCATTCTATTGTAAACTGGAAAATATTTGGGAAAAGTTTAAGTTCTGATGTTTCTAGTGTCGAACCGTTTCGCCAAAAACTTAAAGCAGTAATTACTGATGAAAAACTTCTTCTTTCCCAAATTTATAATGGTGACGAAACAGGCTTGTTTTGGAGATCCATTCCTCAGAATACTCAGGCCTATAGAATGGACAATTCCACACCAGGCTGAAAGGTAAATAAACAAAGACTATCTGCTCTCTTATGTGCAAATGCACATGGGTCTCAACGTCTAACATCCGTCGTTGTTGGAAAATCAGCTAAGCCTAGAGCAGTTAAAAACCTTATGGAAACCTACCAGTTATTTACAAAGATAACAAGACTGCATGGTTTACTCAGAAATTTTCCAGCGATTGGATTTTTCATAATTTTGTGCCAGAGGTTAGAAAATTCCAGCTAGATGTTTTAAAAATAAAAGAAGAGGATGTTAAAGCTTTGTTGATATTAGACAATGCTCCTGCTCATCCCTCCAGTAATATATTGACTAGCAGCGATGGAAAAATCAAAACTATGTTCTTGCCTCCCAATATGACTTCGCTTATCCAACCAATGGATCAGGGAGTAATCCTCAGTTGCAAACTCCTTTACAGACGTAAACAACTCTATGAATGCATGGTATTTTTTATGGACGATGAAGAAATGGACAATAGGGGTGAACAAACTCTTAAAAAAATAAAGGAATACAGTATTAAAAGTGCTATTTATAATTGGGCAAGCAGCTGGAATGAGATCAAAATATCTACATTATGCAATGCATGTAATAAGATTTTGTACGATAAAGAGCCAGAGATCGACCTGCAAGGTTTGGAAGATGAAGATTATGCAGGTGCTTTTGGAGCTACCAACATTGAAGACATAAGAGAATGGTTGGGTGCCGATGAAGATGACGTAGGCTACCAGAATTTAACAGAGGAAGAGATCGTCTATCAAATGCAAGGTCAGAAAGAAGAAGTTGGAGATGATAGTGACGATGAAGAGAACGACGATAATGTTCCTAAGCCTACACTTTCCAAGGTGCGGGAAAAACTCGATGCAGTTATTACCTTTATTGACACTGACCCAGAATTTCAAAAATACTATTTAATCATCAAAGAAATGCGTCAAGAAATTATTAAAAAACAATACAACAGGGCAAAACAGTCTACAATTTCAACCTTTTTTAAGCCTGTAGCTTCAGTTCGGGAAGAATCAAAACCGTCAACTTCAGGGACCAGCCATTAATATTACATAACTCTTTGTGTGCTAAAGTGAAAACAGTGTCAGTGAATTTTTTTTTGCTGCTATCGTGAAATTATTTATTCTTCTGTTTTGTAAAATACAATAAAATTAAATTTCCATTAATATTTACGTACATTAATAATTGCAGGTGTGCATTACTTATAAACTTTTTGCGTGCGAACTTAACTTGAAAACATTGATTGTGAAAGATTGTTGTTTATGTGAATTTAGTTATCCATTTTGTAAGTACAATAAATTTAAATTTCCATTAATAAATTTCCATAAATAAAATTAATTAAATTTCCAGGGTGATTCAGATAAGTCAGAACTCCAGCGCGTGAGTGGGGGAATGATGCATTACTACACGTTTCCCAAGGTCAAGGTCAACGCTATGAATAACAATCTGACAATCAACAACACAGAGAAATCATTATTACTTTTAAAACAAACTGCATAAACATTTACGGTTCGGTATTAAATGATGTTGGTAAATAAGTGTTGGAGTTCTGACTTATCGGAATCACCCTGTATTTACGTAGTTTTAATATTTATTTTTATGGCACTTTACCTACACTGTAGTATGAATTTCTATAAAATATTCTATGTTCGATATTTCGGATCGAACCGGTCATTATTTTCATTTTCCGAAGTTGGCACTATGGGTTTTGCAGGGTCTATGCATGCACATGGACTTGTAGCTTTTGTCGTACGCCAGCCATCCTAGTGTCATCATCCACGAGTCGGGCCTCCTCGGCAGGTAGAATCCGTGCATTTAACCCATCCTCTTCCCAACCAGTCTATCCTGCCTTGAGTGTCAGGATCAACCCAGTCGTGAGATACGGTAAGTCATTTTTATATTATTTATGTCTTATTAGCAATTCTGCATGCTGCTGCTTTAGAGCTCACCAGAGGCTATTAAATTATCAAGTATGAAAGCCGTCTTCCTTTCAATCTTTTAAAAGATTATCGTACATCTATTTACTACCAGAGGCTTCATGAGGTTGCTAGCTTTTCAATTAAATTGCTTGCCGTCACGACTGGGAGCACGTGTTTCGTAATTTTGTACATGTTGCTTCTGGTGGGTCGAGTTTCAGTAATTGGGTTATAAGTCAGTTTTGGCTGCGTGATTTTTAGTTTAATTACCAACGTGCCGTGCCGTTTCGTTTTTTGTGCCTGCTCGTGGTTGTTTTGCATGCGGTTAATTTTTTAAATTTCATTAATGTGTGTCATTTGCATGCTATCGCACGGAAGCACGTTGGTATAATACGTACGCATGTGAACTACGAGTTTGCGTTTCAATGCTGTTGCTTGGTGTCAGCAGTGTCGTCGTGTGTGCATGACCAGGTGAGCAAATTTTGTGTAAAAATTTTGCACCTTGTTTGTTGGGGTAGTCGTTTAATTACTGGGTCAAGTCTGGTGAAGTTTGTTTCCGAGCCTGTTAAGGTCTGCGGTCCACGTGAAATTGCGCTACGTGTTTGCGACTGTCAGGCGTAAAGGGAACGGGTTGGTTTTAGGTTATCCGGGGTCGGTATAGCCTGCCTTTGTATTTAATTTTTTGGCATGACTATTACCTTTAGGTGCGGTTTATATTTTGCATATGCGATATCCTGTCCATACACGACGCGTTGACTATCAATTTTGGCATTTAATGTGTCCCAGTTATTGTGTTTGGTTCGGTAACTGGTGAATTGTTGTACATTGTACTTTGCTGTGTTTTGTGTGTATTTATTCTATTTGGTATTATACATGTTTGTTTTTGGGTGCACTTTTGTGTACCATTATTTTGCACTGTATGTGCTGTAATCTTGTATAACTTGTGTTGTTGTTGTCGTGCTTTTGCGCTGTGTAAATCAATTTGTTGCGTTTTAATTTATTGTGTTTGGTATTATTTGCCTGTTGGATTGTGTAAGTTGTATTTTGCCTTGCACTAATTTACTTTTGTATTTGTCTTGCTCGGTATTGTGTATGCAAAGTAGTTGTGTCAGACGCCTGGTTATCTCGAGCACTGTTAGGCTAAGTCGGGGCGTGATTATTGTTCAGTTTCTAATTCTCTTATTAAGGGTGGTTGTCGGTTGCGCGATATTTTTTAATTCAATATGCCTGCTAAATTGTCGTTGGCAGCCTTTGACCGGACCACTTCGGTGGGAATACTTGCGTTGCAGCATTTGATAAATAAGTTGGAAGGGTTGCCGCAATTGAGAGCCGTGGATCAACATGAAGCCGGTATTTTGGCGTCCAGGTTGTCCGAAGAATATCAGGACCTTCTAGGTAAGGTCGATCCTTACCTATCGGCCGAGTCATTGCCCCAGGGATTGGACGAGGACCACATTTTTGCGGTGGTAGCTCAAATTAAGGATATTTATGTCCGGGGTAGCATTTTAGCGTCCAAACTAACAAAACCAGAGATACCGGTTGGTTCCGGTCGATTTTCATCGGCAAGTGGCGGGCACCCAGGTGTTCTCGTTCATGAGTTGCCGAAGCTTTCTTTACCTTCTTTTGATGGCCAGGCCAAATGTTGGTCCGAGTTTTGGTCAAAGTTCACCACATTAGTAGACGAAAGTCCTGCCCTCACTCCAAAGCAGAAATTGTTATATTTACTGACTCATCTTAAGGGTGAGGCTTATGAGAAGGTTGCCGCGCTTCCCATAGTTGATGATAGTTATTCACTTGCACTGTCAACTCTTAAAAGTCGTTATCACAATCCTCGTCTGGCCGCCCGGGTTTATTGTACCAATCTGCTTCAGTTACCAGCCGCTTCTATGCGATCAGCTGCGTCTATTAGAAAGTTGGTGGACAGCTTCAATGCTAACTTTTCAGCGTTGTCAGCTCTAAACATTGCTGATATATATCAAGCAATATATGCGTCTTTTGTATTGTCTAGGCTGGATCTATCATTGCGTGAACGGTTTGAGGCGTCTGTTACGGACAAAGAGAATCTCCCTGCCCTAACAGAAATTATGACATTTTTAACCGCTATGGCGGAACAGAAAGAACAGGCATCGTTGGAATCGGCTTTACCTGCTCTTCCTAGCACTAGCCACCAGAAAACCCAGAAGGTTTCTTTTTCTAAGGCTACTCCTCTTGCTGTGTCTACGTTATCTGCGGAGGTTACGCAACGGGATTCATCTAGTTCACGTTGCCTTCATTGCGATTCCCGGACCCATGTGCTTCTCAAGTGTCCGGCGTGGCTGAGTAAGGACCCTAGGGCGCGATTTCAGAGTCTTAAAAATAAAAAATGTTGTCTTTCGTGCCTCCAACATAAACATTCGGGCTGGTGCAAAAATAGGTGCAAAACGTGTGGCTCTAAGTACCACCACACTTTACTTCATTTTAAAAATGCCCGTCCGTCTCCGTCTCGTTCACAGATTTCTGACACAGCTGAACTCAAGGCTTCGGGGTCATCGCTTGTAGACCAAGTTGATCTGTCGAGCACTACTCTGACCGTGTCTCTGCCCCATCCTGTAGGGGTTCTGTTAGCCACCTGTCTAGCAGTCTTGTCGTCTCCGAATGGTGGTTATATTGTAGTTAGGGCCATCCTGGATAGCGCGTCCCATGCTTCTTTCATAACTGAAGCATGTGCGTCTCGCTTAAAGTGTGCTTGTTTTGACGCTTCAGTAAGTGTCAATGGGGTAGGTGATATTGCCACCAAAGCAAAAAAGGTGTGCCATCTGTCCTTGGAAACTTTAAAACACGAGGTTGTGGCATCTAACCATGCCTTTATAATTCTTTCTAAGATCTCGTCGGACTCACCTAGGTTCCAGGTGTTGCCTGAAGTTAAGCAGGCTACAAAAGACCTTTTGTTAGCTGACCCTACCTTCAATGTAGCAGCCCCAATTGATGCGTTGTTTGGAGCCGATATTGTAGCGGCTATTCTTATGGGAGAGACTATTCCTTTGGGTGCAGGTTTGCCTGTTGCAGTTAAGACACGTTTTGGGTTTGTGATTATGGGTAGAGCCCCAATTTCACTTAATTGTGCATTGACTTGTGCTAGCGGTCTCACTGGCCTTCCTTTGGATCTAGTATCTGCACATCAGCTTCACTGTCATTTCCACCACTTTTATCCTTCCGTTACAACGTTATCTACGGATACAACAAACCTACTTGAGCAAGTTCATCGTTTTTGGGAGGTCGAAGAGCCTCCAGCTGTACCCCACCAATTATCTGAAGAGGATCACTTTGCTGAAAGGTTTTACATGGAGTCAACAAGTCGGTTGCCGTCGGGTCGTTACCAGGTGCGCTTGCCGTTCTTCAAAAACTCTTCTCACATTTTGGGAAATTCCCTTAAGGGAGCCATGTCTCGGTTTTTTGCGTTAGAAAGGAAATTTGCGGCGAACAGTCAGTTTAAGAGCCAGTATGTACAATTTATAACGGATTATGTCGCTCAGGGGCATATGTCATTGGTGTCTGAACCCAATTTTCCAAAATATTTTATCCCTCATCATCGTATCTTTAAAGTTAGAGGTGATACTTCAAAAATAAGGGTGGTGTTTGACGCCAGCATGAAGACGTCCTCTGGGATTTCCTTAAATGACGTGTTATGTGTCGGCCCTAAGTTGCAGACCTTACTGTCCGACGTTTTGACTTTGTTTCGGCGGTTTAGCCATGTTTTCACGTGCGACATCGAACAGATGTATCGCCAAATTGCTATGCATCCTGATGACTCGGCGTACCTGTGTATTTTATGGCGTGAGGAGGTTACCGCCCCACTAAGGGTTTTCGCTTTGCGTACCGTTACTTACGGGCTGGCTTGCGCCCCTTTTCAGGCGTTGCGAACCTTGCAGTGGCTGGCTCAGGATGAGGCAGTTAATTTTCCTGCGGGAGCGGCGGTACTTAGCCGTAATATTTTTGTGGATGATATTGCTGCTGGCGCTGATTCAAAATGAGAGCTTTGCAAATTACAACGGGAATTAATTCTGTTGTTGTCGTCAGGAGGGTTCAATTGGAAAAAATGGTGCACTAATCAACCCGACTGCCTACCTGAATCAGCCGCTCCGAGTGATTCCGTCGTTGCTAAGGATAAGGATATTCTGGGTTTAAGTTGGGACCATTCAACCGATTGCTTCTCATTTCCTCCTTTGGCCTGTTGCAGCAATGCTCAGGTTCAATTTACCAAACGTGTCGTGTTATCTCAGATGGCACAATTATTTGTCCCATGTGGTTGGCTTTCGCCAGTGATTTTCAGGGCCATGCTCCTCTAAGTGATGACTTAAACGATTATTGGAGTCAATTCTTGTCCTCTTTGAATCATCTTCCGGTAATTACTATTTCCCGGCCATTCTTCCCTAAAGGTGGGCATATTGAAAGGGTAATATTGCATGGTTTCTGTGATGCTTCCCAGTTGGGTTACGCGGCCGTCCTCTATCTGTCCATTTATACTGACACTGGTCCTCCGGTGGTTTCGTTGGTGTCGTCTAAAACTAAAGTGGCACCTCTTAAAACTTTATCAATCCCACGTTTGTAGTTGTTGGGAGCTTATCTTTTAGCCAAACTTGTTCGTCATTATGTTGGCTTATTCTCGTCATGTATTCAATTGAGTAAAGTTTTCTTATGGACGGACTCGACGATTGTCTTGGATTGGCTGAATATGCCTACTTTTAAATTGAAGACGTTTATTGCTAATCGGGTGGCTGCCATTACCGAGTGGACCGATACTAAATCTTGGCGTCATGTTCATGGTGTTTCTAACCCCGCTGATTTAGCCTCTAGAGGTACGTCACTCTCCAGCCTCCGGTCGTCGACATTGTGGTGGGCAGGGCCAGATTGGTTAAAGCTTGATGCTCTATGCTGGCCCCCTATTAATTATCGCCCGAATCACGACGTGCAAGATGTTGCCTTGGAGACCAAGGTCTCTTCGTTTCTCACTCAGGAGCCCCGGGTGGAATTGTTTGAGCACTTGTCTTCGTGGCTCTTAGTGGTAGGGGTTACCTCAGTCATCTTAAGGTGGGCTATGCCTTCGCGGATTGAAGCTTCCACAGCCATGGATTAGAAGAAGTTGGCTGTTAAGTATATTTTACGCTACATTCAGCGCAGCGTGTTTGGACAGGAGCTCGCGGCTCTTCGTTTAGGTAAGCGGCTCCCGGTCCGCATTCAGCGCCTGGTCCCGTTTATAGATGATTTTGGCCTCATTCGAGTATGCGGTCGCTTGACCAACTCTGCGGTTACTAGAAATCGTTTTCCGATTTTACTGCCCAAGCATCACCACCTAGTAGGGTTGCTAATTCATCACACCCATGTGTGGTTAGGTCATGCTGGGCCCTTGCAAGTTCAATTTCAGCTTGCCCAAAATTATTGGATTTTGTCCGCACGTCAGGCAATAAGAACTATAATTTGGAAATGTCTTCCTTGTTTCAGGGCGCGTCCTCGCCCCACCAATCCGTTAATGGGGGATTTGCCAATCCCTAGGGTTAATCCGGCACCTATAGTCAAAGCGTATATCTGCATTTTCATCTGCTTAGCCACTAAAGCAGTTCACTTTGAAGTGGCTATGGATCTTTCAACGCCCCAGTTTATTGATATGTTGAGGCGGTTTATTAGTCGTCGTGGGGCTCCAAAAACACTTTATTCCGATTGTGGTAGGAATTTTGTGGGGTCGCGCTCTGAACTTAAACGGGAGCTCAAAAATGTTCTTTCCAATCCTGACCTGTCAGCTCAGATAACAGCTTTTGCTGTTGACAATAACATTGACTTTAAATTTATCCCTCCGTCTGCCCCTCATCAGGGTGGCTTGTGGGAACGGGCTGTCCAGTCGGCCAAGTTTCACATGAAACGCATGATTGGGACCAGGTCGCTGACCATAGCAGAATTTTCGTCGTTATGCATTCGCATTGAGGGAATCTTAAATTCCCGTCCTTTGACTGCCCTATCCTCAGATCCTAGTGATTACCAGGCTCTAACGCCTGGTCATTTTTTGGTTGGCCGCCCCATTACCGCGCCCCCGGAAGCTGAAGTCTCATTAAATGAAGGGACCGTCCGTCATTACAAACAAATTGCCGCTTTGCTCCAAGCCTTTTGGAAAAGGTGGCGTATGGAATACTTGACGGCACTTCATGCCAGATCGAAGTGGTCGTCTAAGTCAAGAAATTTAATGGTTGGGGACCTGGTGGTTATGGAGGAACAGAATTCTCCTCCCCTGATGTGGCCTCTTGGCCGAGTTTCAGCTGTGTTTCCGGGGAGCGACGGGGTTGTTCGTCGCGCTTCAGTTAAAACATCCACAGGTTCTTTTGAACGACCGGCTATTAAATTATACCGGTTGCCTATATCTTCTTGATTGGGTTTATCTTGTTTTTTCGGGTGAGCAGAATTAGTTTCAATGATTGTTGTGGACTTACTGGACGCTTTGCTGGGATTTCCCAGGTGATTCCTTCCAGCTGTTGTCCGCAGTGAATTCTACATTGTGGAATGTTTCTGGCATGGCGTTGTGCCAGTTCATTGGGAGTTATGGATGCTCAACAAATCAACAACAACAAAAATATGTAAAAAAAAAAAATGATAAAAAAACGGGGAATAAAGGGAACAACAAAAAAAAAAATAAAAAAGGAAAAAAAATGTAAAAAACCTAGGGAACTAACTAAGTTGATTTGCTGAGTTTTACATTGTGTTTGGCTGGGCCATTGTTTATTGGATGTTAATGGGTTTGGTCTGCTCTACCCGAACCTTTCGGATTGCTCGCCTGGTCGATGCGCCCGCGGCGGAGTTATTCGGCATGGTCTTTTATTTTTGTTACTAGGTCAGTGTTGTTTTTTACTGCAATGTTGTTGTCTATTTGTGTGTGTTGTCTAATAATTTTGTCTAGATATTTTGCCAGTTTGTGTGCAGGGGCATTACGGTAGTTGATAATGGGGCGGATCGGAATGTCTTCTTTATGGATTTTGGGAAGCGCTTGGAGTGTAGGTGCTGATGGTCGGATTTGTTTCATGTAGGGCTTTTGTTTATGTGTCATAATGTGTTTGGCTTTGTTGACTATTTGTTTTATAACGGTTATGACAGAACAATAGTCAGTAAACTCCTACACAAAACACAAAACAAACAACAGACAAAGACAGAAAACAACAAATTCATAACACTAACATACATCAACAAACAAACAGAAAAAATTGCCCACAAATTCAAAAAAGCAGGATACAGAATCGCTTACAAAACTACTAACAAAACAGAACACACACTATCAAAACGCATGCCCAAAGCACAAAACAAATTCGATCTACCCGGTGTATATAAACTAAATTGTTCAAATTGCAGTAAATTCTACATAGGCCAGACAGGACGTAGCTTCAAACAGAGATACATTGAACACACTAAAGCACTCCACACCACTACAGAATCTACCTTCGCAAACCACCTCATTGAAGCAAACCACACATATAAAAACATCGACAATAACATGAACATACTACACGTACACACAAAAGGCCGAAAACTAGACACTCTAGAACAATTAGAAATATACAAACACACAAAAACAAATAAAAACGACATCCTAAACGAACAGACACAATTCAAATCGCACGCATTATTCGAACACATCTCACCACACACACACAGCTTCAATCTTTCGAAACACTTTCTCGTCGCCAACAACAAGACGAGCAGCGCTACTAACGACAGCCTCTGATGAAGCCTTCTATAGGTGAAAGCCGGTTTAGGCTGTAAGGTAAAACTTTACGTTTTTACTTATAAAAAACTTTGTGTTCCGAGTCGTCAATATTATAGTGATATTTAGTTAAGTAACGGACACGTCATGGACAACGAAATCCAAGAAATTAAATTTCAAAAACAACATAAAAAAGCAAAATTGACATATTTTAAAGAAACAAATAAAAGTTTATTTTCTGTCACTTGGAATGTTTAGTTTGTAAGGCAATGTAGTCTTTTACTTGTCTTATTCAGGTAGTTTGAATTTAGATTTGCTTGAAAAACTTGGCATTGATGACCTTGAAAGAAGTGTTGTTCTTATAAAACCATCTCTTGAACTAAATCCAACCACCTTTTGAGATTGCTCGGTGACAAGCTTGACGCATCGTTCTATTGCTTGGGTATGACATGGGAATTTGTTAAAATTCTATTCAGCAGCTGTTCCACTTGATTTGACCTTAGACCAAATCTCTTGATCGGTGACTCTTCGCAGCAAAGGTGGTGGTGAAAGTCTAGTAGTGCCCCAGTGAATCATTTCGATGTGGTCCTTACCTTGGAAATTGATGATTTTGGGTGTTTGGAAACTCCTGATTGACTTCCTTTTAGAAGCTACGTTTCTAGCCTTTATAATTCTTCTATAACCCAACTCTCTTACATGATCCCTTTTATCTACTATCATACTCAAAAGTAAGTTTTCTGGATGGGCAAAAAATGCATTTCTCTCAATTACTGGGTCAATGACCTTTAGCAAGTTTTCTGGAAGGAATCTTGACGATTTTATAACTTCAAATACATGTTCTGGTCCATTTGTGAAATATTTACTTGTCTTAATTTGAAACCATACAGGCATATATGATTTTAAGATGAAAGAAGCTAAGATATTGTGTTCATCTGTTGGGTTTTCGATACTTATATACAATCGGAGAACTCTTTCGCTGTTGTTAACCACCTTGAGTGGGAAAGTGGGCGAGGTTCACGAGCAGATAAATCTTCAGGGCAGTTACCTGCTTTTATAGCACAACTAATGTCCAGCAGGTACTGTTGATCTCTGCTTAGTATTTTTCGGTCAATATCTGGAATCTCGCACTTAATACTGTCAAATTTACCACCGGGAGTTTTTCACATTTACTGAGTTGTGTGCCAATCAGACCACTAAATGATTTTGGTCCCGTTGTTTCACCATCTAAAGCTTGAAACAAATGCCGGAATGGCAATTCATTAAAGTGTAAGAGACACACCCCCCACTGTAGTGGCGTTTTAATGTGTTCTTCGATTTTACGAATGACACCTGTTTTCCAACCCGCATTAGTAACGGTGCCATCACATCCAACTATGTCCAGTTCCTGAAGTGAAAATCCAGTTTCAGTTAAATAAGAGATAATGCGATAATGCTGTTAGCAATGTCTTCAGCAGAACCAGAAGAGGGTGAAACATGGCCGATGTAAACAGAACCTGGTTCTTTTAAAATCGTGTAATGCTCCTCTTTTATTGTTCTTCGAAACTGCTTTGAGTTAACTTTTTCAATCACGAGAGTGTTATCCTTCCTTCCATCAAAATACAGTCCTTGAAGTGGGTTATGCTTTTCCTCGTTTTGCATTTGAAGTACTGAATGGTTAACACTTTTTTCCCGTCTAAGTTTATTTTTGTCAACAACATAGGTGTTGTCTTCATCAGTTACAATACCAAAATCCCGCAACAGAGTTGAAGCCACAGCTGCCGTTGCTCTATCTGACAATCCAAAGCGATCACTAGTCAGCGCAGTATTTTTCAATTTAACGCGCATCTGCCATGGTGACTTAATTTCAGACTTTGGTAATTTAAAATCTTCATCGCTGTCATTTACAGTGTCTTCAGACGAATTACTTACTACCTCTTTTGGCAGGCAAGTTTCTGTATCTGTTTGTTTTGAGCAAGATGGCTGTGCTATCGCGTCAATTGTGGAATGAGTTGTTTTATGTTCGATAACCTTTCTTTCAAGTCTTTGAGTAATTTTTTTTGTTTCCTTTACGTCCACACTTCCAATATGCCATGTTTTCTTTGCAAGTACATGAATTTTAGTTCAATGACTGGTATTTTTTTTGCTTTTTCACACGTACAGGTAATAGACACAGGGCACTCACAAACTTCAGTGGCCTTTTGGTAATAATTGCAGTCTAAAGTTATTTTGCACTTACAAGCACAGATATCAAATAGTAACAAAGATTTCTGCTTGAATTCCTCAACTCTCTTTTTGAACTTTCCCTTTTCCTTATCCCGCTTATAAGACTTCATAAGATTACGATAACTGTTATGGTATGCATTAATTAACTGAACAATTCTGTAAAGCGTAACTGTTGGTATTGAAGCTTTATCAAACACGGCTTTAACTTGTGGTGCCACAATATTCGAAACTTGAGAAAAACTTACTGACCTGTTGTTTGCTTTCAATGCCAAATTGTAATGTTCATTGAAAAAACACTTGAGAACGTCTTCATATGTCGGAAGTTTACTCGCAGATAACTCCTTTGGGTGACCGAATAAAGGACAATTAAACTCGCTGCGAGTAATTTTCTTAGACACAGCCATTAGGACACAGTAATAAAATAATGTTATAAACAAACACTACTAAAACAAACACACTTATCAGTTATAAACTAACATTATTGAAGCAAACACTACTGAAACACACCGTCATGGTCATTGCCTGGCTCAACACTGACAGCTACTGTTGTGTCACGGAGCTCACAAATGGCGGGAGGCGCGCGCGCTTTGCATTGTATTGTGGGTAAATTCCATAGCAATGGTGTGGTGGGGGGGTCAGTACAGGTGCAGAGCGACAACCGGAACTCTAGAAGTGGTGACGGGCTGCAATAGACACCGTTGCGTGTCGCATACGGTTCATAAAAAATACGTTAAATTACAGATTTGTAATGCTTTGCGCTACCCAGAATAAAGTAATTGTTATAGTTATCTTAATCCAACGTGTTTTTTTGCATTACTTTTAAAGCTTCTTCAATATAGCAATTTTTTATCTTGTATTTTTATAGGTCCAAGATAACCTTGTATTTTTTCAATAAATTTCAAATATTTAAGCACAATGCGCTACAGATAGATGTGATTTTTTTTTTTTATTTCATCTGCGTTTTACTTAGGTGCCCTAGAGGCAAATTTTCTGCAGTATAGCGTTTCAAAATAAAAATATAAAAATTCGACCCACCCTAATAAACATCCTTAGATTCATCACTTCATAATGGTTCAGATTAATTAATACGTCTATCCATTTGGTTCTTCTTACATTTTAAAGCTCAGTTTATATTATGTATCACTAGGTATATTGCATAATATCCATTTCATCATCTTTTTGAATTTCTTTTATTTTGTTAAATGTTTGTACAACCTGCTTCTTGTTTACATTGTGAGTAGCATATATTTTTTCTTTTTTTTTTCCATTTGCTATTTAATCAATTATTCTATTGCTCGTGGCATAACATTAGTTCTTTCTATAGTTATCACTATAATTGTGGTTGTTAAACTAATATTATTATTATTATTATCCCCGTTTATAATGTCTGGTCTTAATACCTTATCCTTATTTGTTTTGGTTGATTGGTTCTCCTCTTCATTCTTCTATAATATTATTTTCATTGTGAGTTTCATCAAATTATAATATTTAAAACATATAAACAATCTGGTCTTTTATTCCCTTTTTCACTTAAAAGTTCCGTAACATCTTTGTTTCAAGAATTATTTCATTCACATAGTTGTTGTGAGTTGTCACTATTTAGCCTTCAGAATTTGTGATAATTGTTTTTTATTCTTCTCTTCAGAACTGGTTCATATAAATCACTGGTGTACCTTTTTCTTATAACGCTTATAATCTTCATGGATATATTTTTGTTTTCTTTGTAAAATTATTTCACTCGATTTATTGACATAAGTTATCCGTATTATTTTTAGATTTTTTTTTTTAATCAAAGAACTTCACTGAAATATACTGTAAGATGGTCTTACTTATTTTTGAATTTAGGGGTTAGGAGGTTTACTATTCCTCCAAATATTATTTCCATAAGGCCTCTTGGTTTTGTTTCTTTATTCTTTATTCCTATTATTTTTTCTTCTCTTTTAAATGTTTTTTTCTGTAGTCGGTTATCATAACATCTGTCCCTTTTCTTGATGGTGTGTGGTATTTAGTGTATCCATGGTCCATAAACTCAGTTGCCCTTATTGTCCGGACTACCATTGTCTTCATAATTATTTCTGTTCTCGTGCATCTCTCGCTTCTCCCTTGTATTTCATTTTTTCTGCTATTATTTTTTCACTTGTTTCAAGGATTATTTGAATCACTCTATCATATATTTTACTAAACCCAAATGTCACTGGTACATTCATGATTAATGACATCACTGATATTTTATCATATATTTCTATTTCGGGTGTATTCCATTTACCTATAGTCTTTTTTAAGTTGTTACATACTGTTTTGTTGTAAGTCATTTCAGAAATTTCTTTTGACCTCCTCCTATAATCTTTGAAATTCATGATTTCTTTATCGTCGGTAATTGGGATATTAAGTCCATTACTTAGACCATTGTTCATCATCTCCAACTCTTCCCATGTTTTTATTAGTTTCCTTTGATGCATTTGTCTTATTTTCTTTGTCTTCATTTCCATGTGCTTAATATTCTCTTTGTTTCTGTTAGGTTTAATTTCAGATAACAATGCTACATGTTCCATTTTTTTATCGTTTGGTATTCCTTCTGTTCCCGGTTTGCTGTCATTTTTATTTCTTTGGTTATATCATCCATTTTCTGACATAATTTTTTTGTTAATTTTTTATAACTATCATCTATTTTCTTGTTGGTTCCTCCAATTTTGTTACTCAATTCTCCCAATTCTTCCTTCAACTGTTGGTTGTCACTTTCCATCTTCTTACTATTTTCCTCCATCTTCTTACTGGTTTCATCAATTTTCTTATTGGTATCTCCAATTTCATCCATTTTCTTACTCATTTGTAAGAACATTTCCATCATCTTATCCAATTTCGTATCTTCTGTTGTGGTGGATTTCTCTAATTGTTTCTCCTGGAGTGCGGACTTAGTTAGTTCCGCCGGAGGTAATATCATCTCTACGTCTTCCACTGGAGTCGCCTCCTTATCCTCCATGTCTATCTCCTACTCGGCTTCTGCCGCCCTTTTCTTTGACGTCGCCCTCCTGTGCATTTTGATTACTCTCCTGACCTGTTAACAGCTGCCAGCTAAAATAGGAAATTGGGCAAATCATCTTGATTTTATTGACCTATCAATCCCTACTTTTAACCCCTAAAGTTGAGCGCCAATTTGTAAATAAACATTTTATAATGATTTAATAACTGTTTAAGAAAATTTTATTTTTTATATATATTTTTTTTATATAGTAATTTAATTTTATTATTTAATGATGTTGTGTTTCTATTATTTTATTATTATTATTTACTTAATTAAAATAATAAATAGTAATTATGTATGAATTGGTAAAGAAATATTTGTTTCACCGCATTAAATAGATTATGTCATAGACAAATCGATTGATGGTAGCTGTCAATTCAGCGTCTTTATTTCTTCTTCTCCTCGTCTTTTTCCTTTTTGAAGTCCTGTTTTTAATTGAGAATTGATGTATTCTATTTTAGCTACTTAACTAATCAATAAAATGCCAAGTTAAAACAAATAATTATATTTATTATGATTAATGCGATTATTCGACTTGCGCCGACTATTGCTCTCGGAGTCAATTAACACATTTGGGTTAAGTTATATCAAATTAAATAATTCATTAACATGTATTCTTTTAACTGTTGAAATAGTCAGGAAAGGCAAGTTTAGAGAATTCAGTACTGACAGTTAGAAAAAGCTTATTCATTAACACATAATGTGCCGTAACTAAGGAATTTCGTTACGGCAACATACAAATTTTGATTAAGCCAAATTATGGCAATAAGAATTATTTATATTATATTGCCGTGTTGGTCCTAGTTGCGTGCTATATGGATACGCGCGCGCTATCTAGTAGGGACGCAGCGTGACTTGAGTTTCACGGTTCCGCTGTGTGGGGGCGTTGTTGGTTGTTTGGCATAGACTCGTGTCGAGCTCTCTCTCGCTTCAGCCTTCAACCCAGCGAGACGTTTCTTGTCCGGCTTCTGAAGAAAGTTTTAATTGTTTCCTTTAATACCGGGCGGATATTATTTATGATGGCTGGCTGAGTACCAAGGTGTGCCCTGGGGTGTCTACCGTGACCCGATTGTCAGGCCAAGATGGAATGTAAGAAAATGAAGGAACTTATAAGTCGCTAATGTGCTACGGCCAATATCGACAGGTATGTCTCGGAACAATGTTTCTGGTGTTGCTGTGTAAGTGAACTTTTGCAAAAAAAAATTAACTTAATTCCTAGGTGTGCATTTGGCACCACTTGATTCTCTCGTCAAGTGATGACCTGGCTAGTTATCTTAACACAAAAAAAAAAAAGAGGCTTTGCTTTAATACTTGATGCTTCTTTACATTACTTAATATCCGGAAAACCCAGGTTATTTTAATGATAGCAAATTCATTTCTGAACTATAGTTTTTCCTTTCAAAATTCTGTTGGACTGGACTGGCATCTGATATTTCTTTTAATTGTGAGGACAGCTTCTTATGCTGTTAGTAAGTGATAGTAATACCTTATATGCAAAAGCTATTAAAAAAAAAAGGTGTTAAGCTACTACTGGTGAATTGGTATCAACTTAAACTTTGCTGTGTGAAGGCACTTCCCAGCATTACTAGAGTGAAGCATGCCTAGTTCCTTTATTTTCTCTGAGAAAGTCTCTCAGTATTTATCAGTGTTATCTATGTAACTGTCTTGTGTGTGAATTGTGAAGTGCATGTAAGTTTAAAAAAAAAAAAAGAAAATTATGAAGTCATATGTATTGAGTGCAACCCCTTGTCATGACAGGTAGTGAACGGTTCACCACATTTTTCAAGCTATGTTATATCCATACACGTTTTGGGATTTAGCATTTATTTTGATTCTCTATGAATTTAAAATCAATGTTGAATTTTTTTGTATATATCTGTAAATCTAATGGAACTTAATAATGTTTGCTCAGTTTAAAATATGTTGAATGACTATATTAATTAATTGTTGAGTGATGAGAATATAGATAGTGTTATGGATCTAGTCATTAGTATACACAAATATGTATGTATAAAACATTCTACATTTTGAGAGACATGGTTATCTGATATTTTATTTAACAATGGTATACATTATGAAATCAGGAAAAACATTGAACTATACAAAGTTTAGTGAAAATTGAGCACATACAGATAAAAAAAAAACAAAAAAAAAGAATGCTCGTACCATGTTACCCAATGTTCTTATCACAATTGTGCACACACATTGTAAATTTCATACTAAAGAACATAACTACCAAATTATATTTAATATTATGTCTTTACTAATTATATTGTTATCACTCTTAGTTTTTTGATTGAGATTTCAGATGGTGCATGTTGTTTGTGTAAATTAAAAAAAAAAAAAAAGCACATTAAAATAGTACAACCAGAGGTGTCCTGTAAAAAAAAAAACTTATTGTTATTAGATGTATTAAATTTTGAAAACCTCTAGATCTATTTTTTTTTTATTTATTAATGTTAATAATAATTTATTGCCAAAATATCGAAATTATATTTTTGTAAAGGTTTTAAAATTTACTGTAGAGGTTTTGTTGCATGATCATTGTTATTTTAAATAAAATACTTCTATATTCAGGGTACTATGAAGTACACGCATTGTACATAAAATTGTAAGGCTTTTAAAAGGATTTAGAGAACAAATAAATTTGTTGTTTGTTGAGTTTGGAAATTGAGGTCACCTCATTAATTCAATAGCCTAATGGTTCCCCAACACGAGGCCTTTCTTCCACTAGGAGGCCTCCTCCTGGTTTTGAACAAGTGAGCCGGTCATCCAGGTAAGCTGTAGAATTTAGTTACACATTTTAAGAAAGTTAAAATTCTGAATTCTGTATGGTTAATGTGTTGTGATGACAATGATGAGCGGCTCAATAATAATTAAAAATATAGTATATAGTAGTAAAAAGAAATTCGAACCACATGTAGACTGTTCTGACATCACGCAGTCTTCTTCTTGGTCGAGCTGCTCCTCGTTGAAATTAAAAGATGGCTGCCTTCATGCGTTGTACCACGCTGATCATCTGCCTCTAGGATTTTTCTTCAATAAAATGCAGTAGTTGATAAATTCGTCTTCTGTGATGTAGTTGTTGAAAGATTTTCAAATTATTATGTTTAGTTTTCGTCCTCCACTGGATTTCGTTCAGTAATACGTGTGTAGTGTAGAGTGTCGTCTTCAAATCAGTTCACTGTTCATAAATTGTGTTAGATTTATAATTCCATCATGGCCATTCGTTCTGGTAGTTAGTTCTAGTGTTTTTTCAATTTGTTTTATTATTCCACCAATTATTTAAATTGGATTCATTGATTTACTGTTGATACTTCATTCCTTCATTTTTCCATAGGACATCTTGGTTTTGGTTAAAATTTATTTCAGATTACTTCTCAATACTATGGCACGTCCGTTCTGCTTGGTGTTTAACAATCAACTAATTTTAATTTGTTTCTTCATATAGAAAATTCCTGTATGATTTTGGTCTCATTTCCCATTGTTCACAATCAGCTGTTTGCCTTATTCCCGATTCAATTTTATGGAAATAAATGATATTTTATTATATTTTACTGGCTATAATTTAGTTATTTAGTATTTTTATGAAATTTTAATTACATAACTATATTCCTGCTTTGATTTTATACAATTTAATATTAAACATGACCTATTTTGGTTTGAATTAAACTCAAAAATTACATTCCTTGAAATTTACTTCTAGGCTTTATCATGATTCACATAATTACCCATTAAATGGTTTACAGTATGTTTTATGATACCATTGTCCTCAAATAAGATTACTAATTAAATCATTATAATTTGCCTTTACTACTTTGTTATTATACTAAACATTTACTGATTTATTTACCTGTTACTTATACTTGGTTTACTGCCTAGGCATTATCTTGTACAATCACTATTTATGTCAATGTTATTCTCTGACTTTTTTAATTACTACTACAGGTCATTGTGATAATTATAATAAAGTATTTGCATGCTAAAAGGAATAATTTATATTAATTTGGTCCAGGTTTTCACTAATTTATCTCCTCTGATTTGATTACACAGTCAAAGTTGAATTTGGCTTGATTATCAATTTTCAGTTTTACTATCAATATTATAATTATTTCACATTATTATTATTATTATTATTATTATTATTATCTTTTCTGAGTTACTATTTATATGACATTTGAATTAATATATTGCCTTTCCTTCCTTAACAAAATTCTGACATAAACTAACATTCTTTAAATACAACAAACTCTTATTCTCTAACATTTAGTATATACTACTATCAACATTGTATGTAGTGAGTACCAATATAATAATTAAACAAATTATGGTCTTAATATAATTACAGTCTTTTGCTGTCCTTTCAAATTATTGTTTTTGGGTTTTACCCTTAATTACACACTATTCACATTATTCTCTCCCATAGTTTGTAACAAGTTTTCTAAATTTTGGAGAATAAGGAATTTCACTTTATACACTACTTATTATCTTTAGTCCCTTTTTATATGTTCACCTATATTACTTATACTTATACAGTGAAACCTCTCTAATTCGGACTTCTCTAATTCGGAACTTACGATAATTCGGACTCCCTAAACAAAAAATGGAAATTTTGCTTTTGTGAATTCTTTATGAAAACATTTGCCTTTAGGGAATTTTAAAGTGTTATGTTGGCAAAATGTGTGATACGCACCCCCACCCCGACTGGGTTTAGTCCAGTTTCAACTGCTCCTTTGGTAGTGTGTGCATCATTGTTATTGTATTCGTGTGCGTTCTATTGTACTGAAGTTATTTCTTAGTCGCGTACAGCTTTTCAAACCACATTTTCTTCAAACACTGTTTAGTATTAATTTACAGTACTGTATTACAATATGAGAGCTAGAGGTAAATACAAGACTTTAACTTTAGAAGACAAAATGAAAGTGTTGAGTAAAATAGACGCTGGTTATTCTGTGCAGAATATTTTAAACGAGTTTGGAATAAGTAAGTCTACGTTTTATGATATAAAAAGAGACAGAAAAAATTTTCCAATTTTGTTTTAAAGCAAGATACGCCAAATGTGAGTATTGTTAAAAGAAAACGAATGACTGCAGCAAAGTTCAGTAATGTTGACGATGCTGTATACACTTGGTACAAGCAGCAATGTTCAGTTGGTGTTCCAGTTAGAGGTGTAGAATTACAGGCAGCGGCAGAAAGATACGCTCAAAAATTGGGAGAAACTGATTTTAAAGCTAGTACAGGATGGGTTTTTAAATTTCGGCAGCGGCATTCCATTGTAAACCGGAAAATATTTGGGGAAAGTTTAAGTTCTGATGTTTCTAGTGTTGAACCATTTCGCCAAAAACTTAAAGCAGTAATTACTGATGAAAAATTTCTTCTTTCCCAAATTTATAATGGTGACGAAACAGGCTTGTTTTGGAGATCCATTCCTCAGAATACTCAGGCCTATAGAATGGACAATTTCACACCAGGCCGAAAGGTAAATAAACAAAGACTATCTGCTCTCTTATGTGCAAACGCAGATGGGTCTCACCGTCTAACATCCGTCGTTGTTGGAAAATCAGCTAAGCCTAGAGCAGTTAAAAACATTATGGAAAGCCTACCAGTTATTTACAAAGAAAACAAGACTGCATGGTTTACTCAGAAATTTTCCAGCGATTGGTTTTTCATAATTTTGTGCCAGAGGTTAGAAAATGCCAGCTAGATGTTTTAAAAATAAAAGAAGAGGATGCTAAAGCTTTGTTGATATTAGACAATGCTCCTGCTCATCCCTCCAGTAATATATTGACTAGCAGCAATGGAAAAATCAAAACTATGTTCTTGCCTCCCAATACTACTTCGCTTATCCAACCAATGGATTAGGGAGTAATCCTCAGTTGCAAACTCCTTTACAGACGTAAACAACTCGACGAATGCATGGTATTTTTTATGGACGATGAAGAAATGGACAATAGGGGTGAACAAACTTAAAAAAATAAAGGAATACAGTATTAAAAGTGCTATTTATAATTGGGCAAACAGCTGGAATGAGATCAAAATATCTACATTATGCAATGCATGGAATAAAATTTTGTACGATAAAGAGCCAGAGATCGACCTGCAAGGTTTGGAAGATGAAGATTATGCAGGTGCTTTTGGAGCTACCAACATTGAAGACATAAGAGAATGGTTGGGTGCCGATGAAGATGACGTAGGCTACCAGAATTTAACAGAGGAAGAGTTCGTTTATCAAATGCAAGGTCAGAAAGAAGAAGTTGGAGATGATAGTGATGATGAAGACGACGACAATAATGTTCCTAAGCCTACACTTTCCAAGGTGCGGGAAAATCTCGATGCAGTTATTAACTTTATTGACACTTACCCAGAATTTCAAAAATACTATTTAATCATCAAAGAAATGCGTCAAGAAATTATTAAAGAACAATACAACAGGGCAAAACGGTCTACAATTTCAACCTTTTTTAAGCCTGTAGCTTCAGTTCGGGAAGAATCAAAACCGTCAACTTCAGGGACCTGCCATTAATATTAAATAACTCTTTGTGTGCTAAAGTGAAAACACTGTCAGTGAAGTTTTTTTGTTGGTATCGTGAAATTATTTATTCTTCTGTTTTGTAAAATACATTAAATTAAATTTCCATTAATATTTACGTACATTAATAATTGCAGGTGTGTATTACCTATAAACCTTTTGCGTGCGAACTTAACTTGAAAACACTAATGGTGAAAGATTGTTGTTTATGTGAATTTAGTTATCCATTTTGTAAGTACAATAAATTTAAATTTCCATTAATATTTACGTAGTTTTAATATTTATTTTTACGGCACTTTACCTATACTGTAGTATGAATTTCTATAAAATATTCTATAATTCGGATTTTTCTCTAATTCGGACTAGGCTTCGCCCCATATAATCCGAATTAGAGAGGTTTTACTGTATTTACATTAAATCAGCCTAGTGGTATTGTATTCTCTGACTTTGGCCATATGGTTTTCTAAATTTTATATAGTAATTATTATTTAGTTTTATTTATTTGTTAATTCTTCTTCCCTCCTATGGAAGTACTTATCTATAGGTTTAGTTAAGTATATTCCCTGAACTTCATAAAGTAGTCGGGCTGTGGTATAAGTGTCTACCTTTTGATTTTAATGTGGCTAGTTTACTCATAGTCCATGGTTGTATTTCCTTACTGCTCCTTATCTTACTGGGTATACTGATGATGTTACTGGGATAATAATCACCCTACATGGTTTAACACATATTGTTTGGAATTGAATGTGTTTAATTTCTTTGGATGAGAGTTTTTATTGTACTGTTAAGGCATTCTATTTATTATAGTAATTATTTCTTTTATGTTACTTTTATTTAGGTTTATTTTACTCATTCCAGATTGGTTCTTCCTTTCATTTTCTAGGTAGTATTAAATTGTAAATAAGACAAAATTTCCGTTATGATACATATGCCCTCCTGTAAAAGTGATTAGTTCAGACATACTCTTAGTATGGATGAAATAATTGCTTCTGACACTTATATTTATGATATTCTTGGTTTTGTATCCACTTAATATACCTGCTTCTTCAAGTTGATCTCTAAGTTGACATGTATATTTTATGTTTTCATTTTCTATTTCACTCTTATTAGATAGTCATTTTAATCTGGTTTATATTATTATTATCAATATTATATATTTTTCTTTTCTTACTTGGTGCTTCATCCTTGGGATATTTACCCCCTAACATTCCCTATCACGTGAGCTGGAACAGTTCAGAGTGGCACATTTTGGCTACATTCTCTGCTGGCCATACTTCACTTATTTGAGCTCAGAGGAATCATCATCTCTGCTCAATTATACAACTGATGAAATATAAACTACATCGAGTCATTAAAATACAAATTATAAAAAGTAGTCTATTTCGAGTAATAATAAACATCCTTTTTTTTATTTAGAATTTTTAAAAGATGTTTAATGTATTTTATGATGTAGCCTATGTATAACCGATGTAGGTCAAGATTGTGGACTTGACCCAGTTTGATCAGCTGATGGTTGATGTTATAAACTAAACCAGTTTTGGCAATGAAGTGATGCAAATTTGGTTGTTTAATTGATTTAAATAATTTTAAATTTTCTGAATATTGAGAAAAGTATATTTTAATAAATTTAAATTAAAAAAAAAAAAAAAATTTTTTTTTGACTTTATGCCTGCCATATAGGTGATGTGAATTTTAAGTGTATTATTGTTTATGTGTATTACTAATGTTCTTTATTGAATTGTATTGTTTAGTACATATGTATAATCAAATGTTAGGATAAATGAGTTCATGTTTTAATTAGATGTTCAATTTACTTGTTTTTCTGGTTATTGAGAGTAATGAAGAAAACTCATAGATTCAGATAAAAGATTTTTACTTTTTTATTTTTGAAATTAATGGTAATATAAAAATTTGGTTTTAATTTAAATGAAACTTTTAAGTTTGAAAATAAATTTTGTTGGTATGTATTAACAAGTACATGTATGCGCCCAGTATTGCTGAAAATGACCCAGTATGCATGACAAGGGGGAACATATCGGTTGAGGATCTGGCATGGAATAAGGCCAGGGATTTGGAGTTTGGGGGGTAGCATGTTGAAGGTTAGGTGCGCTGTGGTGCGTGTCTGTTCGATTTTATGGTGTTGGGATCTCGAACAGAGAAGTCCAGTGATCTCGTTCAGGCGCGGCCATAGTCGCCGAGCCAGGGGGTTAGTTTACGCATGAGGTATAAGAACAAATGGGGGTTTGTTGGCACCATATCCTCACCGATCCTCTTACGGGTTTAGCAATGAGATTTCTTCTGTTTCGACAGAAGATCTCTCATTGGGGGGGGGGTATTGTAACGGGGCTGAAATGAGGGGTTTTTTATTTTTATTAAAATATTTTTAAATTCATTTTCCACCTGTGTGACCAGCCACGTGTTAAAAGTTTTGTTCAAACAAAGAATGCATAATGCGAAGTTAGTACAATGGAATGCGTCAACGTGCGACCATTCTTAGAATTTTGAGACTGTGTGACACATACCCACAAACGCGCAAAGCACCAACATCTGCGGAGCGCCTAAGCGACGCCGAGTTGTTTGAAACAAAATGGCTTGGAGAAGAATTTTATCAAACACGTGGTCAGAGACACGACGGAAACGAAACTAGACCACGCCCTTACCGTGATGTAAACCTCTGGACACCAAATTTCGTTAACGTCCAACACACGGAAATTGTACGTGGTATCATGAACAGTGATGATGAGTTTGAGGACTAAGGCATTGTAATTTCTGTCATGCCTAACTGCAAGTGGGGGAAATTGTTGGTAGCGTTCCCCCCAGTCGACGAAGTCACACGTTCCCGGCCGGGACGAATTTCGCAGTTCGCGAACTTTAAATTTTGTATTTTAACATATTCCGAAGTGTAACAGAAAGTTTGAAGAGAAACAGTTAAATCCGGCAGTTTAGTCGAAGTTAGCGGAGTGGACAGCAAAATCGAGAAATGTGACAAATAAACGAAACATCCGTACACATACAAGATGTAGCACGTGGTCATCAGAAGGATGCGGGTTAAGTAGTCGACTCAAAATTAAACTAATCAAAGTTTCAAATTTATAAAAATAAGTTATAATTAAATTAATGGGGGGAAATTGATGTGAATGTGTGTGTGCAGCAATCTGGGTTGTTTTAATTAATTAATTATAATTATACCAATTACAATGTTGAAGTAAATGTTTAGATAATATCAAGTAGTAATATGTCAATGTTGAAGGAAAAAGTAACAAATTCATGCCTTTTTGAAAGTACAGATGATGAAATAAAATCTCAATTGTTTTTTATATAAGCGAATCGAGTGAATTATTAACTAACCTTGAACCTCACTTGCATTTACACGTTCGTGTGACGAATTTCTGGGCCATGAGGGCAATACAAGGTAAGTGAAATTATTTATGATATAAATAATGTGATTGTTAATTTCTTAACAAGGAAAGAGATATCACATTTGGCGCCACGAACTTGGAACGAATTTTAGAAATTTAGTAATTAAAATTCCACACCTACAGATGAATGCAAGCGTGATTCGAGGTTAAGTGACAGTACGAAAAATTATGTAAAGTACATAAACTTGTGTGTATATGTTGTAGATGTAGATTAAAATTAGTAAAACAAAATTTTGTAAGTTTACCACTTAAAAATGGCAGGAAATAATGAAAGCAATATAAATGAAACGACTAGTGCCGAAAATTGTGATGATTCAAATATTATGAATAATGTTGAAGTCCACTCGACTCCAAACGGGAGTCAGGAAAATAAAACAAAAATCAATGTAGATGAAACAAATAGTACAGATGATTCGGGGATTCAAGTAACCCCAAAATTGAGTAGGGAGTGTAAAACTAATAATGAAGAAGTCAGCTTCACTGACAGTAATGTAGAAATAACCGAATCAAATATAATGAAAGAAGTCGCACATCAATCGACACCTATTTCAGTCAACCAAAATAAGAAGTCCGATGAGGACAATATGCTAACACGATTGTACAATATGATGTATAGTAATTTCAGTGAAATGAATAATAAATTTGATGAACAGAAAAGTCAGGTTAACGAACTTAAATTTGATATTAATGAGGTCAAAATTAAATGTGAAAGTAGTTGTAACGAATTGAAACGAGATATTGAGAAAATAGTAGAGTCAGTAGGAGACCAGATTAAAAGTAAAAATAATAATGATAATAAAAAAGTAACAAGTGATAAAAATGATGTTGAAAATGATAATATAATTAAGAATGTAGTATCAGAGAGTGATACGTTGAAAATAGATAGTGAGTGAGAGAGAGAGTAATAGGTTGTAACGGAGTAGTAATTAGTGTTGATGAATTAGAGAAAGAGTGGCAAGAGAGATTAGATGAGTATGTAGGGCAGAGGGTAAATTTTCCCCATATTTATGATGAACCAAGGTGTTCACAAAGGTTATTGTTGAAGGGCAAGAGTCCCTTGTTATTAGAAGACATGAGGTCTTTGAGTTGTTCCCCGAGTTTTATGAGTTAGTACCCTCTGTGTGGGATGGTGTCGAAAGTGTGAGATGGTGTTATGGTGAGAGAGATTTAGATAGAGAGTTGTGTGCAGATAGAGAAATAGAATTATATCAGTTGAAGAGAAATTATAATGAGTTGAAAGAGATGTTAGAAGTGGTAAAGATGAATGATATGAAATACTTACCTGTTAAAATAGAGAGTGAGAATTATTTTGATGATACCTGTATAAATAATAATAATTTACTTGATGTTGTAATGAATGTAGTAGAAAAATATGATGAGGAAATAACTGACTTTATATTGAATATAACTACTGATGGAGATGGGACAAAAATAAATAATGTTGACTTGGTTTATGATAAAATAATTATAATGGGAAGTAACCCTATGTATGATTATTGTGGTAAAATGAATAAACTAAAATTTTATGGTTATTACACACAGGATAGCCATATGATGGGCGTAAATAAAATTGAAAAATGTTATGTGAAACCCAGACTAATTTTTGATGATGGAGGCTAAACATAAACTTAATAAATGGACAATTTTAAATATTTTGATTTATGGTTCTGACCTTGCCGATTTTGGAAATGAAGTGTGGTAAAATTGAACAATTAATGACAAAAGTTTGTAAATAATTGATAGTGAAATTAATTGTGTGTATTGTAAAATGTTAGGTAAACAATGTGTGTATGTAGTAGAAATGGTTGTGATAATAATGATAATCTTTTTTGCAGTCTAAATAAATGACAAAAATAATGTTGAAGAGGATAACAAATGAATTGAAATTATTGTAATTGGGAGAGTAATTAGAAATGTTGTGTTTTCAATAATTAATTTAATTAAAATAATTTGAGATGTTTAAATATTTTTGACTGATTTAAGATGTTATATAATGATGGATTTAAATTATTTTATGAGATGTGAATTTGACAATAATTAATAAATAAATAAATGTTAAATTGTTTAGTATGGAATAACATTGTTGTTAAAATGTTGCAGAAGATACAGGGTGTTTGATGTTTATATTTGTGTGCGTATGACAGGGTATGAGCGAGGTACTGTGAGTATAAATTTTATAATACAAGTTATATAGAGTAAAATGTTTACAGGTGTTGAAAAGATTTTAACTCAATGATGAAAATAATTTGAGATAATGGTACTAAGTAGAAACCATAATCAAAAGGTAGCAATAACTGAAATATGAGATAAAATAAATGTTAACAATAAATTTGAAAATTTTGAGGAATACGATTGTAGTAAGTGATAAATAATAAAATGATGATATATAGAAGAGTTAATACAAATTTCAAATTAGAATGTTTATAATTTTCTGTATAAATTATTTAAATGAGAATTGTTTAGTAATGTAAAAATGTCAATGTTCAAGGTCAATGTGTGTTATGTTATCATACAAGAGATGTGGGTAATTTTGGGGGGTTGTGTGGTGTTAATAGAAGTGCTATACTTAGGTAGTGTGGAAACTAATTGTGGAAGATTTAATTTAGTTATTAGGTTAGCTATTGCCGTGGGGGCATGTACCACAGTAGATAGCGGTAAGGGTTGGGGGTAACAGAGAGTGTTACCTCCATCGGAGGCCAAAATGGCGTAAAATACATGGCACACCCTTTTATATAATTTTGTATTATATACTGATAGATTGCCGTGCCGTGTATAATAATGATGTAGAGAACATGCTTGAAATTAGAGTTGATTTCCCCGACTTTTCGGGCGATTACTGCCTTACCAGCACTAATCGTGGTTTTGGCTAGCGGTGAGCTATGGCCATAAATTAAGATCCTTGACCATAGCTGGGTTGAAATTGGTTTATATTTGAAATTGATGGGGGGTGAATTTAGGGGAAATCCCCGGAACTATGGAACAGTGGCTACCACTCTGTTCGAGTAGGAACAGCAAGGCCAGGTGGTAGACCCGTTTTAAGGGCATGTAAATATGTAACAAGGGATATGATGATATCCAAATAATTTCCAATGTAACGCTGAAGCAAGGACACGGAGATGATAAATTCCTCCACCAATGCCGTCCTTGTGGAGGAAAATGGGCGCAACAGTCCACCAGAAAAAATAATAGTGTGTGTGGTTCAGGTGGTTGCTCAGGGGAGCAATGAATTAAAATTTTGTAACCCAAAGATGATGACTCGCTCTTACACTAATTAAATAATTGTATCATGATTTGAGAAATAGTTGCATTAGATGTATTATGCTGTGTTTATTATGTCGTATAAATGTATTAGTTTATTGTGTTATAGGTAAGTGTTAATAAAATGTGTAATTTGTATAATTTTGAAATGTGTTTATAGTAAGGTCATTCACCTTGCTAAGAAAATCAGCTGATCCGCTGTAGAAGGTCACTTATAAATTGTTTGCAAATTTCCAAGGTAATTAATGTTTGAATATAATGAATTTAATGTGTTAAAAGATTTTGATTTAAATGATGGAAGTAATCTGAGATAGTTGAGAATTTTCAATGATGTGTAAAAGATAGTAAATGGGAGATTTTGGGTGATTATTGTTTTGTTAGGACAATTAGAGCAGTCCATGTTGAATTTAAAGGGGTACTAGAGATGAATAATATTGTTGTGAATTAATATAATGTAGAATTTGAGAAGTATTGGTAGTGACACAGTAGCTATGGGCTAAATATGTAGAGTATTGATTGATATATATTGAGTTAATAAATAAGTGGAAATATTTTGTAGTAGGTGAAAGTGATATATTGGGAAAGTAATTAGTTGATGGGAATTTTGTAAGGGGGTGGTGTGAGGAGTCCACAACAAAAGGGTTGGGACGGGAAGGGACCGTTTAGTGCCGGAAAGGGTTGCCTAGGTAGAATCCAGGGACCAGATAAGGGGATGAGCTTTGGGAGGGAAACACATCCTGAGTACAAAGGGGTAGAGAGTATTTTTTTTATATAAGGGTAGAATGTTGCGATATGAGTTGAATAGTAAGTTGGGTTTAGAGAATGTTTGATAGATGTTTTGATAGAGATGGGTGTCATGTTAGTTGAAGCTGTTAGTGATATTAGAGTCAGAGGGGAAAGATTATAAATGTATACATGCCAAGTTGTGATTCAAGTTATTATGAATAATTAAGTCACCCAAACTAATGGAGATTGCGGATGTTAAAGAAAGAGAGTCATGGTAAAAATATAAAATTAATGGAAACAAGTGACAATTCTAACAGAATTTGAGAATAATGTAAAGATATAAAATGTGTAATTTTGAGTAATTTAAATGTCAATTTTATGGTTAATTGTAATAATACTATGTTAATTTTAAATGTCATATTTTATTATGTTGTGTTTAAAGATAAAAAATTTTAGAGATGTTTTATGTACTTCATGATGCAGATCTATGTATAACCTATGTAGGTCAAGGTTGTGGACTTGTAACGGGGCAAAAAAGGGGGCTTTTTATTTTATTAACTTTGGGTTTCATTTTATTAAATTTAATAATTCACTTCATCTGTGGTGTCAGACATGTGTTTGAGTAGAAGTTTTGTTCAAACAAAGAAACGGTACGCTGTAGCTGGGTGATGGAATGTGTCAAGGTGCAACCGCGCATTAAAATTCCCAGAATTGTCGAGTTGAGCAACACGCGCTAGCACCAGCATGTGCGCAGATGACACCAAGAAGCACAAAACCAACATGGCCTGATGGTGAATTCTTTATAACATGTGCGTTTGTGACGGCGGAAGTCTTGACGAAGTCCTGCCTATTTGTGACGTCGACCAGTGCACACTAAATATCGTCCACGTCTAAAACACGAAAAACTCATGTGTTGGCTGAACAGCAACAAGGACTTTGGTACACAAGGCATTGCTTTCCGCCTTGTCGATTGAGAAAAAAGTGTAAGAGTTTTGGTAAACGCTCTTCGCAGTTCTCGCACCGGCACATACCTGGCCAGGTAGTCGATCAACGGGGCTCATCTATAAAATTCAATATACAGTAAAAGTGTGAGCAGTTTTCCCAAAAATGCGGAAACAATAACAGTTTTTCAAAAAGGGTAGTAGTGAGACCCGTATCGCAGAAAGAATAAATTAACAAATTATTTCGGATTCATATAGTGAACTAGTAAGTGCGGAATCAAGAGGTCGGAAAACAACACGATGTCGGCGAGGGTGTTAAATAAAGTATTTCACATGTAAGATTAATAAAAGGGGTTTGGGTTTGTGGTAATATAGTGTGAATGTTGAGTGAGAGCAGACTGGGCTGTCTGTTATAATTAAGGTAAGATGTTTCAGTATAATATTGTAATTGTAAAGGTATCTTAATCATGTCGTAAATCTCAGAAAAAAGTGTTATGCATATATATATTTTTTTATTTTTAAATTTTGGAGAAATAATTGTTTGAGATAAGGGGCAAGAAATAATCTGATTTGAAGTTTAAAATATTTTAACGATAAAATAAAATCTTAGTTTTTTCTATTCACAAAATGCAAGCTGCGTCAGTTATTGAAACAACCTTAAATCATGCTTGCATTCCAACGTTCGTGTGACGTTACCCTGGGCTGAGAGAAGATTTTTTAAGGTAAGTGGAAGATAAATAATTTTGATGATTTTAATGTATTTAAAGTGTAATTAATAGCACAATTGGGGCGTCCGGAACAGGGACAGTTTTTATAAATTGAAATTAAAATATAAAGACCACACCTACAAGTAAAATGCAAGTTTGATTTGAAGGTTAAGTAACTACGTAAAAATTATGTAGCACATATAAAATAGTACATCAATGTTCAGAGGTTAAGAGTTAAGGGGTAGATGTTTTTATGTAAGAAAATCTAGATTAATAAACTTATAGATATGGCAGGAAATTATGAAAGCAATATAAATGAAATGACTAGTGTCGAAAACTGTGATGATTCGAATATTATGAATAATGTTGAAATCCACTCGACTCCAAACGTGAGTCAGGAAAATAAAACAAAAAATAATGCAAATGAAACAAATAGTACAGATGATTCGGGGATTCAAACAACCCCAAAAGTAAGTAGGGAAAATAAAAATAATGATGAAGTCAGCTTCACTGACGATAAAACAGAAAGTCCGTCAACACCTATCCAAAATAAACAAAAGGTAGATAGTAATGAGAAAGTTATGAATATGTTGCAATTCATTTTGGAGCAACTAAGGATTAAATTTGATGTACAACAAAGTAGTAAATTTGATGGTATAAATAGTCGTTTGGACAATAACGATATAAAATTGAATGAAATTAAAAGTGAATTTAACTGTAAATTTGACGCTAAATTTGATGTAATTAAATGTGACATTAATGAGGTCAAAATTAAATGTGAAAGTAGTTGTAACGAATTGAAACGAGATGTTGAGAAAATAGTAGAGTCAGTAGGAGAACAGATTAAAAGTAAAAATAATAATGATAATAAAAAAATAACAAGCGATAAAAATGATGTTGAAAATGATAATATAATTAAGCATGTGGTATCAGAGAGTGATACGTTGAAAATAGATGGTGAGATAGTGAGTGAGAGAGAGAAAGTAATAGGTTGTAATGGAGTAGTAATTAGTGTTGATGAATTAGAGAAAGAGTGGCGAGAGAGAGTAGATGAGTATGTAGGGCAGAGGGTAAATTGTCCCCATATTTATGATGAACCAAGGTGTTCAAAAATGTTATTGTTGAAGGGCAAGAGTCCCTTGTTAGTGAAAGATTTGAGTTGTTTCCCCTTTTTGTATGAATTAGTACCCTCTGTGTGGAATGGTGTCGAAAGTGTGAGATGGTGTTATGATGAGAGAGATTTAGATGGAGAGTTGTGTGTTGATAGAGAGATAGAATGGTATAAGTTAAAGAGAAATTATAATGAGTTGAAAGAAATGTTAGAAGTGGTAAAAATAAATGATATGAAATACTTACTTTATAAAATAGAGATTGAGAATTGTTTTGATGATACCTGTTTAAATAATAATAATAATAATAATTTACCTTATGATGAGAAAATAACTGACCTTATATTGAATGTAACTACTGATGGAGACTGGACAGAAATAAATAATGTTGACTTGGTTTATGATAAAATAATTATAATGGGAAGCAACCCTATGTATGATTATTGTGGTAAAATGAATAAACTAAAATTTTATGGTTATTACACACAGGATAGCCATATGAGGTATGTAAATAAAATTGAAAAATGTTATGTGAAACCCAGACTAATTTTTGATGATGGAGGCTGAACATAAACTTAATAGATGGACATTTTAAATATTTTGATTTATGGTTCTGATCTGGCTGATTTTGGAAATGAAGTGTGATAAAACTGAATAATTAATGATGAAGAATTGTAAATAATTGATAGTGAAATTAATTGTGTGTATTGTAAAATGTTAGGTAAACAATGTGTGTATGTAGTAGAAATTGTTGTGATAATAATAATAATATTTTTGCAGTCTAAATAAATAACAAAAATAATTTTGAAGAGGAAAGCGAATGAATTGTAATTGGTGAAAGTAATTAAATTGTTGTGTTTTCAATAATTGATTTAATTAAAATAATTGGAGATGTTTAAATATTTTTGATTGATTTAAAATGTTATATAATTGAATTTTGATAATGAATTTAAATTATTTTATGAGATGTGAATTTGATAGTAATAAATAAATAAATGTTAAATTGTTGAGTATGGAATAACATTGTTGTTGAAATTGTTTCAGAAGGTACAGGGTGTTTGGTGTTTTATTTGTGTATTTAGGACAGTGTATGAGTGATGTACTGTAAGTATAAAATTTATAATACAAGTCAGATAGAATAAAAAGTTTACAGGTGTTTAACTCAAATGCAAAGAGTTTAACACAATAATGAAAATAATTTGAGATAATTGTACTAAATAGAAAATATAATTAAAAAGTAATAATAACTGAAATATGAGATAAAGCAAATGCTAATAATAAATTTGAAATTTTGTGAGGAATCTAATTGTAGTGAGTGAGAAATAATGAAATGATGTTATGTGAAAGATTTAATTTAGTTATTAAGTGGCTAGTACGGTGGTGGCATGTGCCACCGTAGGTAGCGATAAGTGTTGGGGGTAATAGAGAGTGTTACCTCCATCGGAGGCCAAAATGGCGTAATATGCACGGCACACCTTTTTTTACAATTTTATATTGTATCCTGATAGATTGCCGTGCCGTGCAGATAAATGATGATGATAACATGCCTGAAAGTAGAGTTGATTTCCCCGACTTTTCGGGCGATTACTGCCTTACCAGCACTAATCGTGGTTTTGGCTAGCAGTCAGCTATGTTTATAAATTAAGAACCTTGACCATAGCTGGCTTGAAATTGGTTTATATTAGAAATTGATGGGGGGGTGAAATTAGGGGAAATCCCGGAAACTATGGAACAGCGGCTGCCACTCTGTTCGAGTAGGAACAGCAAGGCCAGGTGGTAGACCCGTTTTAAGGGCGTATAAATTTGTAACACGGGTATGATGATATCCAAATAATTTCCAATGTAACGCTGAAGCAAGGACACGGAGATGTAAAATTCCTCCACCTATGCCGTCCTTGTGGAGGCAAATGGGCGCAACAGTCCAACAGAAAAAAACAATAGTGTGTGTGGCTGGGTGGTTGCTCAGGGGAGCAACGAATTAAAATTTTGTAACCTAAAGATGATGACTCGCTCTTCAAGTAATTAAATCATTGTATCTTGCTATGAGAAATAGAGTTTTAGATGTTTATTATGCTGTGTTTATTATGTCTTATAAATGTATTAATTTGTTGCATTAGAGGTAAGGATTGATAAAATGTGTGATTTATATAATTTTGAAATGTGGTTATAACAAGGTAAATACCTAGACCGACCGGCAGGTGGTTTACCTAATTGTAGCAGAGTCAGAAAAGGGGGAAACAATGAAGCGATGTAGATGTGTACTAATTATATGTAGTATGTTAGATATAAGGATTGTAAAGGTATGTATTTCACATAATTGTAGAATGCATCTGTAGTAAGGTTATTCACCTTGCTAAGAAAATCAGCTGATCCGCTGTAGAATGTCACTTATAAATTGTTTGCTAATTTCCAAGGTAACTAAGGTTTACTTACTTCTTACTTCTTCCTACAGGCGTCCAGCTTCAACTGTAGCCGATAGCCCGATGTCCATGGTAGATCATAGAAGCGATAGCCCAGTACTTCTTATTGCTCATGATTTCTTGCCATCCCGACACTTGCATCCTTAAGATATCCCTTGCGGCAATCGGGTAATGACATTTTATAAGTATATGTTCAAGGTTCTCCTCTCCGTCTTCACACAATAAGCATTGTGGCGTATCCGTGAGATTGAACCTAAAGAGATATTCTTGGGTAACGATATGGCCGGTACTTGCCCTCGCAGCAAAAGCAGCTATCGGACGCGCTACTCCCTTGTAGATGTCTTCCTTGGCCGGCACAGGTTGTATTTGGTATAAGCTGCGACCTGTGGTTGCTGATTTCCAACTGTCCTCCCAAGAGCTCCTGAAGTGTCGGTCACCCGAGCTTCTGCACTGCAGCAGGGAGAACTTCTTTAGGTTAGTTGGATACATTGTGCACGCTTCCCTCGCGATCCCATCTGCTATTTCATTTCCGGGGACTCCACAGTGGGATGGAACCCATTGAAGGGAGATCATTTTTCCTTCATTGTGTAGCTGGAGGAATAGTTTCCTTATTTCATTAATACGAAAGAAGTACGCACTCGTGCCAGATTTTGATAGCGCTTCTAATGATGATTTGGAGTCAGTCAAGATACAGATGAGCTTTTGCTCAATGGAAAGACAGCAGGTTAATGCCGCGTTTATAGCCAATAATTCGGCGTCCATACTGGACTGTGCGTTAGCTGGAATATAGTACCGTTCGCCATTACTCTGGTTGAAATACCCCGCACCTGACTTCCCGCTTTCGATGTCCACCGATCCATCTGTGAAGATCTTCGTATGATTTTTATACTGCTCGTCAATCATCTCTAGTGTTTCTGCTCTAAGTATATCTGGATGACTCATTTTGCCGAATTTGTGTGGAAGATCCACGATCACTTTTATTCCCGGCCAGCTACGTGGCGGTTCATCGTACACAGGTGGAATTTGCTCCGGCACATTATACGATAACGTTGTCGACAGTATGTTCGTTTGATAGTTGAACGAATTTTTAATGCTTATCTGATTGGCACACAAGTTGTATAATGGGTGAGTTATTGGTAATGTATTGACTTTCAAAAGTTTTGTCCACATTTGTCTTCTAATGTACATTTCGATCGGCTCAACACCTAAGTCAACTTGCATAGCAGCTATCGTGGTGGTTTTTGTACAACCCAGGCAAAGACGTAGTGCCGCTGATTGGATCGCCTGAATTTTGTTTATGTGGGTTTTTGCAGCTGAACCCCAAACTTCACAACAGTAAACAGCCTTCGACCTCACGAATGCAAGATAAAACATTTTCAGTGTTGAAGTGTCAGCACCCCAGTTGCGACTGGCTACCGCTTTCAATGCGTTCAATCTTGGGGTACATGCCTTTATTACATATTCCACGTGTGCTGACCACCGAAGTTTTGGATCAAGAACCAACCCCAACAGTTTTGGATTTCTGTTATGCTGAAGTATTTCGTCTTGAAGGGTAAGGAGAGGCACATAGTTTGCGAGCTTATTACGTCTGGTGAAAAATGCGCATTCAGTTTTCTGGGTTGAAATCTTTAAAGACCATTTTTGACACCACCTGCTTATAATATTGAGGGCTAGCTGAATGGATTCCGTTGCTTTCTCGTGGTTGGTATCCGTCGCCCAAATGGTTTTATCATCCGCAAAAGTAACACTGTGTACATCTGGTGGAAGTTCATTTGAGATATCTCGTAAGGCAATGTTGAAAAGCGACGGACAGATTATTCCGCCCTGTGGTATTCCATTCTCTATTCTGTAGCTCAAAGAGTTTGTGTCATTTACTACAGTTTCTATTTGGCGGTTTTCAAGAAATTTTACTATGAACTGCAATAATCTTCCCCTAATCCCAATTTTCATACACTGTAGGATGACTGTGGCATGTGGTATTTTGTCGAACGCGGCTTCAAAGTCAATCATGACCGCAACCGTGGACTTCTTGCATTCAAAGCCTTCGTAAACTTTATTTGTGAAGTATAGCAGGGCGTCCGTGGTACTTCGTTGAGGCTGAAATCCAAACTGATATTTGTCCAAAAGGTTTTGAGACTCCAACCTCCAAGTCAACCTTTTGTTGACTAGGCACTCCATTAATTTCCCAAAACAAGAAGTTAATGAGATGGGTCTGTAGGAGGCCAATTTCGATTCGTCCTTTCCAGGTTTTAATAAGGGAATAACTCTGGCCGTTTTCCATTTTTGAGGGATTTTGCCTGTCTTCCAGATATCGCTAAATAGGTCCAAGATCTTCGTCAACATTTCGGGGGAACAGTTACTCAACATTTCGTTGTGGATGTTGTCCGAACCTGGAGCTGAGCGTTTAAGCTTTCCCACACAATCTGTTAGCTCCGCCAGTGTGAAAGGGATGTCATCGGGGTCCGCGCACCTATAGAGATGTTCCATTCGGCAAGACAGGAATTGCTCATCTCGGCTTAACTGTTTTGGCCATGAAATCTTGCGACCCGACCTATCCGAGAGGAATTTGCTGAAGGCTTCCGCTTTTAAGTCATCGTCCAGGAGGAGATTCCCGTTTGGTTGACTAATTGCATTTATCCTTTTTGAGGATTCTCCATTTGTTGCTCTGAACTTTTTCCATACTGTACTTGAAGGGGCGTTTGTGTTCATGGAGCTGACGAACTCCCTCCACGACCCTCGCTTAGCCTCAAGAATAGCTTTGCAGAGCATGGCATTGCATTTGTTGAACTGACTTCGGTTTACAGCTATTCTTGTTTTCTTCCATTTTTTCCGAGCGTTATTACGCGCTCTTCTTAGCTCCTGAAGCTCGTTGTTCCACCAGCTATTCATGTACTTGTGCTTGGCTTTTCCTGACTGTTTTGGGATACTTTTGTCGGCTGCGTTAATGATAATTGTTTCTATTTCCTCCAACGTAGCTATGTCTTGAGTTGGAATTTTTGTTGTTTCATCTTTGAAGGAATCCCAGTCCGCTTTCTTCATTTTATACCTGCTGTGTACTGTGGTGTTATTCCTTATCTGAGTGTTTCCCGCGTCGAGTTCCAGGAAGACCGGGAAGTGGTCGCTACCAAGATCTTGTCCCACATGCCAGCCTACAACCTTCCCCCACATACCTGGAGTGACTATCGATAAATCCAGGGTACTGAGTGTACCTGTTGAGGCTGATTGGAACGTGGCTGTGTGATTTTTATTCAATAGAATTTGGTTGCTTCCTAACAGCCATTCATAGAGGATCTTTCCATTTCGATTTGATGAGCCACTGTTCCAAGTGTGATGTTTGCTGTTGAAGTCACCGACAATTACTGTTTTCTCTTCCGTCGGCAGCAACGTCAGTAGGTCTTCTTTCCGTAGTCCTTGCCCAGGTACATACACATTGTAGAGTGTAAAAGCCTCATTATTGTAATTCTAATCATCAGTTTTGCAACTTTATAATTGTAGAATGCATCTGTAGTAAGGTTATTCACCTTGCTAAGAAAATCAGCTGATCCGCTGTAGAATGTCACTTATAAATTGTTTGCTAATTTCCAAGGTAACTAAGGTTTCAATATAGTGATTTTAACGTGTTAAAGATTTTAATTTAAATGATGAAAGTAATTTGATATAGTTGAGAATTTTAAATGATTTGTAAAAGATAAAACAAGGTAGATTTTGGGTGATGAATATTTTGTCAGGACATGCAGATCAGTCCAAGTTGAGTTTAAAGGGGTACTAGAGAGAATAATATTGTTGTGAATTAATATAATGTAGAATTTGAGAAGTATTGATAGTGACACAGTAGCTATGGGGAAATATGTAGAGTAATGATTGATATATTGATGTAATAAGTAAATGGAGATATTTTGTTGTAGTTGAAGTGATGTAATGAGAATGGTAATTAGAGTTGATGGGAATTTTGTAAGAGGGGGTGGTGTGGTAGGAGTCCGCAACAAAAGGGTTGGGACGGGAAGGGACCGTTTAGCGCCAGAAAGGGTCGCCTAGGTAGAATCCAGGGACCAGATAAGGGAATGAGCTTTTGGGAGGGAAACACACATCCTGAGTACAAAGGGGTAGAGAGTATTTTTTTTATATAAGAGTAGAATGAGGCGAATGGAATTGAGTAGTAAGTTGGGTTTAGAGAGTGTTTGATAGATGTTTTGATAAGAGATGGGTGTCATGTTAGTTAGAGTTGTTAGGGGTATTAAAGTCAGAGAGGGGATTGTAAATGTATAGGCCTACATGCCAAGTGGTAAATTAGGTTATTAGGAATAATTAAATCACCCAAACTAATGGAGATTGAGAATGTTAAAGAAAGTAAATTTTAGTTAAAATGAAAAAATTAATGGAAATAAGTGACAAATTTTAATAGAATTTGAGAATAAAGTAAAGTTGCAAAATGTGTAATTTGAGTAATTTAAATGCCAATTTTATTGTTAATTGTAATAATACTATGGTAATTTTAAATGTCTTATTTTATTATGTTTGAAGGTAAAAATTTTTAAAGATGTTTAATGTATTTTCTGATGTAGCCTATGTATAACCTGTGTAGGTCAAGGTTGTTGACTTGACCCAGTTTGATCAGCTGATGGGTGATGTTAGAAACTAGACCAGTTTTGGCAATGGAGTGATGCAAATTTGGTTGTTTAATTAGTTAAAATAATTTTAAATTTTCTTAATATTGAGAAAAGTACATTTTAATGAATTAAAATTTTTTTTGAAACAAATAGGTGAAAGCCGGTTTAGGCTGTAAGGTAAAACTTTATGTTTTTACTTATAAAAAACTTAGTGTTCTGAGTCGTCAATATTATAGTGATATTCAGTTAAGTAACGGACACGTCATGGACAATGAAATCCAAAAATTCAAAAAAAAAATTTGATTTTTTGTGCCTGCCATCTAATTGATGTTTTGAATTTTGATTGTAGTGTTGTTTATGTGTTTTACCAGGGTTTTATTGAATTATATTGTTTAGTATGTATGTATAATCACCTGTTAGGATAAATGAATTCATGTTTTAAGTGGATGTTCAATTTGTTTGTTTTTCTGAGTATTAATAGTAATGAAGAAAATTGATAAATGTAGATAAAAGATTTTTTTGGTTTTGATGAAAATAATAGTAATATAACAATCTGATTTTGAACTTAAAAGAATTGTGAATTTAAAGACTAATATTTTGTGACTTTTAAATGATAAGTTTGTTTATAAGCTATTATGAGAGTATGTACAAGCCCAGTAACTGCTAAAGGCAGCCCAGTGTGATGATAAGGGGGAACATATCGGTTGAGGATCTGGCATGGTATAAGACCAGGGGTTTGGATTATGGGGCGGCATGTTAGAGGGTTAGGTGCACTGTGGTGCGTGTCTGT
Organism: Magicicada septendecula; assembly: GCA_034769895.1. NCBI lineage: Eukaryota > Metazoa > Arthropoda > Insecta > Hemiptera > Cicadidae > Magicicada > Magicicada septendecula. The sequence continues at coordinate 59,025,337 of CM068371.1, read as the reverse complement.
TCGATTTTATGGTGTTGGGATCTCGCATAGAGAAGTCCAGTGATCTCGTTCAGATGCGGCCATAATCGCCGAGCCAGGGGGTAGTTTACCCATTATGTATAGAAACTAAAGGGGGTTTGTTGGCACCATATCCTCACCGATCCTCTTAGGGGTTTAACAATGAGATTTCTTCTATTTCGACAGAAGACCTCTCATTGGGGGGGTATTGTAACGGGGCAAAAAAGGGGGCTTTTTATTTTATTAACTTTGGGTTTCATTTTATTAAATTTAACAATTCACTTCATCTGTGGGGTCAGACACGTGTTTGAGTAGAAGTTTTGTTCAAACAAAGAAACGGTACGCTGTAGCTGGGTGATGGAATGTGTCAAGGTGCAACAGCGCATTTAAATTCCCAGAATTGTCGAGTTGAGCAACACGCGCTAGCACCAGCATGTGCGCAGATGACGCCAAGAAGCACAAAACCAACATGGCCTGATGGTGAATTCTTTATAACATGTGCGTTTGTGACGGCGGAAGTCTTGACGAAGTCCCGCCTATTTGTGACGTCGACCAGAGCACACTAAATATCGTCCACGTCTAAAACACGAAAAACTCATGTGTTGGCTGAACAGCAACAAGGACTTTGGTACACAAGGCATTGCTTTCCGCCTTGTCGATTGAGAAAAAAGTGTAAGAGTTTTGGTAAACGCTCTTCCCAGTTCTCGCACCGACACATATCTGGCCAGGTAGTCGATCAACGGGGCTCATCTATAAAATTCAATATACAGTAAAAGTGTGAGCAGTTTTCCCAAAAATGTGGAAACAATAACAGTTTTTCAAAAAGGGTAGTAGTGAGACCAGCGATCGAACAAGTCAAACAGTTTTGTTACCTGGGAAGTGTGGTCACCACGGAGGGAGGAACCATAGAGGATATAGGAAATAGAATAAATAAGGCTAAAGGAGCATTTGCAATGCTGAGACCAATCTGGAAATCAAGGGAACTTAACACCAATACCAAACTACGCATCTTCAAAACAAATGTCAAGTCGGTACTGCTCTATGGGTGTGAAACTTGGAAGACTAACAAACAACTGATTACCAGACTCCAAACATTCGTGAACAGAAGTTTGCGGAATATCCTGAGGATATGGTGGCCACAAGTTATCTCCAATGAAGAGCTGTGGAGAAGAACCCATCAAACACCCACTGACATTGAGATGCGTCGTAGGAAATGGAAATGGATTGGGCATACATTACGACGAGGTAGAGACAACATAGCAAGACAAGCCCTGGAATGGAACCCACAAGGTAGCAGGAGAAGAGGCAGACCAAGGAACACATGGAGGAGGAGTGTAATAGCGGAAGGGATGGAGAAAGGAGGTAAGACCTGGCCCGTGATCAAGACGATGGCGCGGAACAGAGTCCGGTGGCGGAAGTTCATTGATGCCCTATACTCCACTTAGGAGATGCAGGAATAATGATAATGATGATGTAGTAGTGAGACCCGTACCGCAGAAAGAATAAATTAACAAATTATTTCGGATTCATATAGTGAACTAGTAAGTGCGGAATCACGAGGTCGGAAAACAACACGATGTCGGCGAGGGTGTTAAATAAAGTATTTCACATGTAAGATTAATAAAAGGGGTTTGGGTTTGTGGTAATATAGTGTGAATGTTGAGTGAGAGCAGACTGGGCTGTCTGTTATAATTAATGTAAGATGTTTCAGTATAATATTGTAATTGTAAAGGTAACTTAGTCATGTCGTAAATCTCAGAAAAAAGTGTTATGCATATATATATTTTTATTTTTAAATTTTGGAGAAATAATTGTTTGAGATAAGGGGCAAGAAATAATCTGATTTGAAGTTTAAAATATTTTAACGATAAAATAAAATCTTAGTTTTTTTTCTATTCACAAAATGCAAGTTGCGTCAGTTATTGAAACAACCATAAATCATGCTTGCATTCCAACGTTCGTGTGACGTAACCCTGGGCTGAGAGAAGATTTTTTAAGGTAAGTGGAAGATAAATAATTTTGATGATTTTAATGTATTTAAAGTGTAATTAATAGCACAGACTTGACCCAGTTTGATCAGCTGAAGGTTGATGTTATAAACTAGACCAGTTTTGGCAATGAAGTGATGCAAATTTGGTTGTTTAATTGATTTAAATAATTTTAAATTTTTCGGAATATTGAGAAAAGTATATTTTAATAAATTTAAATTAAAAAAAAAAAAAAAAAAATTTTTTTTTGACTTTATGCCTGCCATATAGGTGATGTGAATTTTAAGTGTATTATTGTTTATGTGTATTACTAATGTTCTTTATTGAATTGTATTGTTTAGTACATATGTATAATCAAATGTTAGGATAAATGAGTTCATGTTTTAATTAGATGTTCAATTTACTTGTTTTTCTGGTTATTGAGAGTAATGAAGAAAACTCATAGATTCAGATAAAAGAGTTTTACTTTTTTATTTTTGAAATTAATGGTAATATAAAAATTTGGTTTTAATTTAAATGAAACTTTTAAGTTTGAAAATAAATTTTGTTGGTATGTATTAACAAGTACATGTATGCGCCCAGTATTGCTGAAAATGACCCAGTATGCATGACAAGGGGGAACATATCGGTTGAGGATCTGGCATGGAATAAGGCCAGGGATTTGGAGTTTGGGGGGTAGCATGTTGAAGGTTAGGTGCGCTGTGGTGCGTGTCTGTTCGATTTTATGGTGTTGGGATCTCGAACAGAGAAGTCCAGTGATCTCGTTCAGGCGCGGCCATAGTCGCCGAGCCAGGGGGTTAGTTTACGCATGAGGTATAAGAACAAATGGGGGTTTGTTGGCACCATATCCTCACCGATCCTCTTACGGGTTTAGCAATGAGATTTATTCTGTTTCGACAGAAGATCTCTCATTGGGGGGGTATTGTAACGGGGCTGAAATGAGGGGTTTTTATTTTTATTAAAATATTTTTAAATACATTTTCCATCTGTGTGACCAGCCATGTGTTAAAAGTTTTGTTCAAACAAAGAACGCATAATGCGAAGTTAGTACAATGGAATGCGTCAACGTGCGACCATTCTTAGAATTTTGAGACTGTGTGACACATACCCACAAACGCGCAAGCACCAACATCTGCGGAGCGCCTAAGCGACGCTGAGTTGTTTGAAACAAAATGGGTTGGAGAAGAATTTTATCAAACACGTGGTCAGAAACACGACGGAAACGAAACTAGACCACGCCCTTACCATGACGTAAACCTCTGGACACCAAATTTCGTTAACTTCCAACACACGGGAATTGTACGTGGTATCATGAACAGTGATGATGAGTTTGAGGACTAAAGCATTGTATTTCTGTCATGCCTAACTGCAAGTGGGGGAAATTGTTGGTACCGTTCCCCCCAGTCGACGAAGTCTCACGTTCCCGGCCGGGATGAGTTTCGCAGTTCGCGAACTTTAAATTTTGTATTTTAACATATTCTGAAGTGTAACAGAAAGTTTGAAGAGAAACAGTTAAATCCGTCAGTTTAGTCGAAGTTAGCGGAGTGGACAGCAAAATCGAGAAATGTGACAAATAAACGAAACATCTGTACACATACAAGATGTAGCACGTGGTTATCAGAAGGAAGCGGGTTAAGTAGTCGACTCAAAATTAAACTAATCAAAGTTTCAAATTTATAAAAACGAGTTATAATTAAATTAATGGGGGGGGTAAATTGATTTGAATGTGTGTGTGCAGCAATCTGGGTCGTTTTAATTAATTAATTATAGATTATACCAATTACAATGTTGAAGTAAATGTTTAGATAATATCAAGTAGTAATATGTCAATGTTGAAGGAAAAGTAACAAATTCAGGCCTTTTTGAAAGTACAGATGATGAAATAAAATCTCAATTGTTTTTTATATAAGCGAATCGAGTGAATTATTAACTAACCTTGAACCTCACTTGCATTTACACGTTCGTGTGACGAATTTCTGGGCCATGAGGGCAATACAAGGTAAGTGAAATTATTTATGAGATAAATAATGTGATTGTTAATTTCTTAACAAGGAAAGAGATATCACATCCTCCTTATCATAAATTGTATTGGCATATTCTTCCTTCATCCAACTCATTTCTAACCCTTCTTAAACCTGGTAAAAACCCTCAAGCACCCTCTTCTTATCGACCCATAAGCCTTCTACTGATACTTGGTAAGATCTTTGAGAAGCTGTTTGTAAAACGACTGATGCCAACAATTGTAGAAAACAACCCAATTCCGGATCACCAATTTGGTTTTTGAGAAAAGCACTCTACGGTAGATCAAATACACAGACTAACAAATGTTATCAATAAATCGCTGGAATCGAAGATGTTCTGCTCAGGTGTGTTTCTCGACGTTTCCCAGGCATTTGACAAAGTCTGGCATCTTGGATTCTTATATAAAATAAAGAAAAATCTGCCACATAATTGTTACCGTATTTTACATTCCTACTTAGTGGGCAGAGTGTTTCAAATCAAGTACTCGGATGCTATTTCTCCTCTATTACCAGTGGGGTCGGGTGTTCCACAGGGTAGTGTCCTGGGTCCTCTGCCTATGCTCTACCACCTGTTCACCTTGAACTTACCATCAGCAAGTGAAACCACTGTTGCTACCTACGCCGATGACACAGCAATCCTAGCGACACACTCCAACCCCTCAATAGCATCTCTTATACTACAAGAATCATTGAACAGCGTTCAGTTATGGCTTGATAATTGGCGCATAAAAATCAATTCATCCAAGTCAGTCCACGTTACCTTCACCACACGTAAGGCAAACTGCCCTCCAGTAACAATTAACGGTCAACCAGTACTGCAAGCTGAAAGTACTAAGTACCTTGGGATGCATCTGGACAGGAGACTAACATGGAAAAAACATATAACATCGAAGAAGCTTGAACTTAATCACAAGGTCAGAAACATCTATTGCCTTATAGGCAGACAATCACGGTTAAGTCTCGTCAACAAACTCTTGATCTATAAAGCAGTTCTTAAACCGGTATGGACTTATGGTATTCAACTTTGGGGTACTGCAAGTACAAGTAATATTGAGATTATCCAGCGCTTTCAGTCCAAAACACTTAGATCAATAGTCGACGCTCCATGGTTTGTCTCCAACAACTCTATACACCGCGACCTCAAAGTTTCAACCGTGAGAGAAGAAATCATTCACCTCTGCAGGACTCACCATCTCCAGACTAGAACAGCATCCTAACCACCTGGCAATTAACTTATTAGACAACAGTGAAGATAGTTATAGACTAAAAAGACACAAATTATTAGACTTAACCATTCAGGTTTAACTCATAATGTATTCTCTGTATTGTACTGTCTGTGATATCTGTTCTGTATGTTTTTGTATTCGTGTCATTCATACGTGTTAATGTCAACCTGTATATGTGCTTTATGGGCCCAGTGTTTAATATTTAAACTTATTGTATCATGTCAGCAGGATGTGGAAGTGACTTTTGTTCATTTGTTTACATGTATTTATCATTTAGTTTTGTATTTTGTTACCTCTTTAATCTATTATCAAAAACAAGAAGAGCTGTCAATGGTCAGCTCTTCATAATCCTGTGTGTTGTCAGCCAATTTGTTAAATGTTCGCTCTGTCAAACAGCTTACAGATCTCCAAAAAAAAAAAAAAAAAAAAAAAAAAAATCTGCAGTTAAACACTGAATCTCCTCCTTATCATAAATTGTATTGGCATATTCTTCCTTCATCCAACTCATTTCTAACCCTTCTTAAATAGCAACTAGTCTTAATTGTTTTTATCATTGTTATTATACTGATTAATCTGGTTATTCAAATAATTACTATGGTTATTAACCGGCTTTCTCTTCTTTTATGATTATTAGTTCAAAATAATTTCTTCTGAATTAAATAGTAAGATGTTCTTACTTATTTTTAGAATTTTGTGGTTTTTAATTGATTCCAAATAATTTATCTTAACTATCCTGTATTGGCCACTGTTCGGGCTGCTCTACCAATATGGTTTTACGGTGGATTCGGTAGATTATATGCAGTTGTAAATCTTTCTATGGGATCGTCACAGTATGGATCATACACATACGGTTCTATGTCCTCTTCGTCCGTCTATTCCTTCCCTCAGCATTCCCAGAATCGGGATTAGGTTTACGGTTTCCACGATGGTCCTCTTGGTTATCCCTCTCATCAGCCATGATATAGTTTATTTGAGCTATATGGTTTCCCTGGTCATTACTTGGTTGATTTTCCGAGGGTATGTCTCTCCTTTGTTCCCTGCTTCCTCCATCATTCTTGACGCTCCTATTTCTGGGTTGATTTCTTCCGTCATCGTTCCCTCGGTTACTATTCCAATAGTCTCTTCCATTGTCAAAATTCCTTCGGCCTGTGCTGTACCGGTTATTATTAGGGTTATTATACTGGTTATTGTTTTGATAATTATTATTGTGGTAGTTGTTATTCATATAATTGTTATTAACATTTCGGTTATAATAATTATGGTTATACCTATTCACTCCCTGACGCGGTTCTCTATTCTGCTCTTCTCTCGTATTGTTCAAATAGTCATTTTGTCTTCGAGACCTCTGATAATAGTCTTCCATTTCATAGCTGGCTAACAACATTTCCATCACTCCTACTGTCTTTACTTGCCCACTGCGTCTAGCGGGAACTATCTCTTCTTCAAAATGGTATGATAGTTTGTTCACCAAACACTCCTCTGGTATTCGCGGTTCTAAATGACGCGCCAGACACACTTTTCCCAAAAAGTAGGTAGTTGGGGACTGTTCCTGATTAACGTTGAATCTTCCATTGGTGATATTGTCCCTAATCATATTCTCTACGGAATCCGACCAGTATTTTGACGTAAAAACTTTCTTAAACTCTTCATAATTACTTGTTTCGTTTCAAACCGCCGATCACCAATTATCATTTATGTTTTTAAAACAGTCATCTAACAAATTCTTGATTATGTTCCATCGGGTCATTTTAATTCTACCAAACCATTCATCTATCCTATCTAAAAATGCAATGGGGTTTCCTCTATAAATTTTGAAATTAATGTTTTCCTTTTGATCAGGGGCTATGTGGTGTGCCAGGTAAATTGGTCTATTTTGTAAATTTTCAATTGACTCCTTCATATTAATCAACTCCTGATTTTGTATATTTTCAGCGGTTCCTTTATTATGATCCACTTGAGTTTTTATTTGTGTTATTTCATTGTTAACTAGCTCTATTCTTCCAGCTATGTTAATTTGTACCTAGTCTAATTTTTCTTGTGTTTCCGCTTGTACCTCCGTTACACTAATTTTGTTATTAATTTCCATGTTATTTATTCAGGTAGTCACCTCTTCCTTGAACCCTATAAGTTCCTCTTTCATTTGGTCGACTCTTTGACTGATTGTTTCGTTAATATTGTAATGGGGCAAATTAAAAGGTTTTTTATTTTATTAATTTTGGTCTGGATCTTATTAAAATTGCACAATTCACTTCATATATGTGAGCTACCCCAGTTTAATTTTATATTAATTCAATTCATCAATTCAATCACGTTTCAAATTGCCAGACTTCACCTAGGAGGAGCCCCAGTAACCAGCAATGCACATTGTTAGCCAAAACAATTGCACAGATGTGTTGCGTAACTGCCCCAGCAGCAGGCTTTTTGTGAATGACAGTCTGCAGTCTGTCACCAGAGAGTGAATAGTAGATAGCCAGCAGCAGCATAAAGTGCCGGAAACAGTAAAACAATGGCCTCGGGAGTGTAAGATAGGCCATAATAATTAGTCGGCCTATCTATTCAAGTGTTAAAACAGTTAATAAAAAGCGTACAAACAGTATAACGTGCGGCCAGTCTAATAACACCTTCAGACCGCACGGTCATAAAAAATCTTAGCTCGAGCTTATTAAGGCCGGCCGACCAAACAAGTGTAACAGAGATGTGTAAAGCAGTATAAATTAATAATATACACAGTAAAATCAGTGCGAAGTTTAATACGAGTGAACCACAATGTTTTGAACATCGAATTAGAGAACTCTGGGTGACGCGCCATGTGGTCGGCAGAACCGAAGCTGCACACGTAATTGTATCCATTCAAATATATTATTATTTTAAATAAAAAGGGGGTAATTTGTATGTGTGTGCGTGTGGGCAAACTGGGTAACTTTCTTTAAATTAAGAATTAATATAAGTAATAATGTCTGAGTAAATCTTTTGTTGTGGTGTAGATTTGAAAAGAAAATTAATAAAATGACAGTAAAAGTTTGAATAGAAACATTTGTGAAACAAGTAAAATTAAAAGTAGTAAAAGGAAATCATAAATATAATGGTCTAATAAAATTTGAGTTGTTTTACATAAATGCGAGTTGAATATGTTACTGAGTTAACCTTGAACCCTGCTTGTATTACGCCTTTCGTGCGACTGACTTTGGGTTGGAAGGTGAGTTATCCTGGGTAAGCAAATATTTAAATGGTATAAGTCTCTTATTAATTTGAGTTAACACAGTTGGCGCCTGAACAGGGACTCGATTTGTAAAATAATTATAAATCGGCACCTAAAAGCGAATACAAGCATGGTTGAAGGTTGAATAACGATACGGAAAAAATTACGTAAAGTACGCAAGACAATGAGTTAAGGTTAGAGTAAATATAAGATGTTGTAGAAATAAGTCTAAGAGCAGTATATGTAAATTAAAAGTAGTAAATTTACAATATAAAAATGGCAGACAATAATGAAGTCAGCTTCTCTGACAGTCAAACAGAGTGTCAAACAAATACTGACTCAGGTATTCAAACAGAGTCACTATCAATAGATGACCGTAATGTAGAAAAATTTGTAATTAGTACGCCGGGAGCGATTTCTACTCCCGTGACAATTAAAACAAATGACAATTAAGTAAACATTTTGACAGTAACGACATAACATTGAATGAAATGAAAAGTGATTTTAACTGTAAATTAGAAGTACAGAATAACAAATTGAATGAAATTAAGACCGAAATTAAAAGTGAATTTAATTGCAAATTTGATGTACTTAAATTTGACATTGATGAAGTAAAAATAAAATGCGATAATAGTTGTAATGAATTGAAACAAGATATTGAGAGAATAGTAGAGTCAGTAGAAGAACGGATCAAAAGTAAGAGTAATAATGACAGTAAGAAATTAACAAGTGATAACAATAAGGTCGAAAATGAGAATATAGTTAATAATGTGGTAGTAGAGAGTAAGATAACAAATATTAACAATGATATTGAAAGTGGTAATGTGATTGAAAGGGTGGTATCAGAGAGTGATACGTTGAAAGTAGATAGTGAAATAGTGAGTGAGAGAGAGAGCGTTATATGTTGTAACGAAGTAGTAATTAGTGTTGATGAATTAGAAAAAGAATGGAAAGAAAGAGTAGATGAATATGGAGGGCAGAGGGTAAATTTTCCCCTTATTTGTGATGAACCAAGGTGTTCAAAAATGTTATTATTGGAGGGCAAGAGACCCTTATTAGTGAAAGATTTGAATTGTTTCCCTTTTTTGTATAAGGTTGTACCCTCTGTGTGGAATGTTAAAAGTGTGATATGGTGTTATGATGAGAGAGATTTAGATAGAGAATTGTGTGTTGATAAAGAAATAGGATTATATAAGTTGCAGAGAAATGATAATGAGTTGAAAGAGATGTTAAATGATTTGAAGTACTTACCTGCTAAAATAGAGAGTGAGAATTGTTTTGATGATACATGTTTAAAGAATAATAATTTACCTTATGATGAAAAATTAACTGACTTGATAATGAATATAACTACTAATGGAGACTGGACAGAAATAAATAATGTTGACCTGGTATATGATTATTATGGTAAAATGAATAAACTGAAATTTTATGGTTACTATACACAAGATAACCGTATGTGGAATGCAAATAAAATCGAAAATTGCTATTTGAAACCAAGGCTAATTTTTGATGATGGAGGCTGAGCCTTAAATTCACAAAGGAATAATTTTAAATATATTGTTTATTGGTTCTGACCTCGCAACCTTGGACAATGAAGTGTGATATAACTGAATAATAATGATGAAGACTTGTAAATAAATGTTTAGTAAATTTATTTGTATGTATTGTAAAATGTCAGGCAAAACAATGTGTATGTAGGTAATTGTGATAATAATAATTTTAATATTTTGCAATTTAAATAAATAACCAAACTAATTGGGAAGACAGTAATTAGCGAATTGTAATTGTTTTGATAGCAACTGAACTTGTATTCAAGAATTGATTTAATTAAATAATTTGAGACGTTTAAATATTCTGATTGATTTAAAGGTTGTATATGAAATAACATTGTTGTTAAATGTTTCAGAGGCTACGTGGAAATATTGGTGTGTGTGTGTGTGGTGTGTATTTTGTGTTCAGGTCAATAGGTGGATAATGTACTGTAAGTATAAAGCTTCCAATACCAATTAGATAAAATAAAATGTTTACTGGTGTGAACAAATTTTGATTCAATAATATAAATGAATTGAGATAATGGTATTAAATAGAAACTGTAATAAAAAAGTAATAATAACTGAAAGGTGAATCAAAATTATATTTGGTTTGAACTGTAATAAATAGATTTTGACAAATATGTGAACATTAAAAGGTTTATAGAAACAAAAATTTGTAGGAAGTATGTATGTCAGTATATGATGTAACTATGAATGTGTTATCTTTCAAATTACATACTTATGTAACTGTATATTACAAATACACTATCACGGTCTTTAACATAATTATTGTGTTTAATAACAGGCGCCATGTTGGCAACTACCAACAGCTGATATTTCATTTACTTTATGGGCCAGACTTCGTGTTAAGCGAACGAGGTTGTAGAACGGGAAGTGTTATCTGAAATAAATACTCTGAAATGGTTATAACAAAAACTTATTATTAACAGAAGTTTTACATATATATTTGACTCGACCATGCGCCAAACACGCCTCGGGGAGTAGTCCTATGTATCATTAAATACACAAACATATTTAATATTGAACCTTGTAAATCTAAACATATAGTAAAACAAATTTAAGATATATATGTATGTATGCACAACCCAGCACTTAGGAATTATACACTCGCCCTCTCACTCTCTCTCTCTCTCTCTCTCTCTCATTCTGGTACAATTCTTTTTTAATGAGCTCATTTTATTAAAATTTTAAAGACTTGAATTTACTTTGAAATTGTTATTTTGGTCATTTCTTTGAAATTAAGTTTGATTAATAGAAAATATGCTGTTGTTGGAACGTTCTCACCAAATTATGTAGCTGTTGTTCGTTTTCTGTCTGCACGGTAAAACTTCGCGTACCGCGAGGTTACCGTTTACACTTCCCGGTCACATTTTGAAGTTGTAGATTCAGATAGTTAATTTATATAGTTATTTAACCACTTTTAGTGGCTCAAAAGTTAAAATTCACTTTTCGTGAACGATTTGCCGGCCGGCTGCGATCACGTCCTCTGTTGAAATGACACCGAGTCTTTGTTCCATATTTCCGAAGTGGGGTGAATCTATGTCACTCGTCTATTGTCTGTTTGTTGACAGCATCGTGTTGTTTACAAAAACAAATTCCTGGCCGCTGACGTCATCAAGGATCGTCGCTTTTATCGCATTATTGGACATACTGTTTTTTGTGAGGCTTCACGTTTTTTGCTATGAATCGGTCAGAATCCTGGCAAATATTATATAGTCCACTCACGGTATATTCATAAAGGTTATTAAATGTTTGTTTAATTTTGACCAAATGAAGGAATACAATATTTATGGTTTTTTATACCATATTTAGGGTGATTAAAATTTGTACCATAATTGTACCATTACAAAACCCCCTCAATGAAAGATTTAGTGTCGAAGCACAAAAACTTTCATTGACCCTTTCATACGTCCTAAAGGGATCAGCCAGGATAGGTCGCCACAACCCCCTTACAATTTTATATAAAAGAAAATAATAACTCACCCTTGGTCTGATGATGATGACAGTACCTACATGACCTTACTGGACTTCTCCTTCGAGATCCCAACACCATAAGGCCACTTAGGCTCGTAACGCCCCTGCTCTGACGCGCTGGCCAGCTCAGGACCGCTGTCATATCACCAAACACTGAAACAATAAACGAAAAATCTCAAAATAGTGACTTGGTAAATCACTCTATCCTTAACTGATCTGGTTCCCCTTAGCTAGGTGCTGGTTTGTGCTAATAAGCACTGGGTTTGCTTGATATACCACTAAAATCTAGTTATAAAAATTATACTACTAAAAACGTAACTCCCAAGAATTATAAAGAATTTCCTTTCGCAATATGGACAACCCTGAATTTATAAATTGTTTCGATTTCTATCGATAATATTTACCTCTTTCCATTTTATGATTAGTATAATTATAAAAGAAACACATTGATATAAAAGAATTACATTATAATTGAAAATAGGAAAATTCCCCTATAAATCTCCCAAACATGGAGAAAACAAATTATAGAAAAACAAAATAATTAATAAATCTGTATGGTATTATTTATTCATAAATCTTATTGAATGTTTCAATTAAAATTATTATTATTCTTCTTCTTATTATTATTATTATTAACAGGTAATAGTTGGCATTAATGGCGCCAATTATATTTACCCCTTCATACACATTATTTCCATACATGTTAAAATTTCATAACATAAATACATAACACTGATACATTAATATTAATACAGTAATAATACAGTAATACATTGAAATAGTTTTGTAATTACATAGTTAATCTTGACATTTTATCTATTTAACTTGCATTTAAATTATTTAAATTTACAATTGCAATTAATTAATTCATTAATTAGACATCAATTTATTTATTATAATTATTATTTCACATTTATTATTATATTCATATTACATTATTATTATTATAATTTCATTTCATTTTTCATTACCTCTCTATTCTGAACTTTCTACCTCACTAACTACCTAACCTTTCACCTTCTAATCACTGTTTAGTCTGGGTGACTCCTATATTCACTCTACTTTTACTTATTATAATCTTACTCACCTTCTTCTAACTGACAATCAAATTTACCTATCATGACACCAAATTCTCAATTATAAACACCTTTACTAATTTCATTTAAATCCTATGGCACCACTCGTCTTTGTACAGAGATGGGTGTTCCCTAACTGGCTATATACATCCATAATATTTTGCCCTTCCAAAAAATTCGGCAAACACTCCCTTAAACTACGCTAATACCTGCCACAACACTATTGGTTGGCTACTCCTTATCACCTCACCCCCACTACAAAATATCATCAATAACAAATATATGTTTATACCTTTACTTTATTCACCTTTACAAATAATCACTAACTACTGTGTCCCTAAATATCTAATACTTTCTTTGTATTATTAACTTCAAAATTCTTAACTATCTAACTCCCCTGTCATTAATTAATTAACTCACCTGCATTTTATCTATACCCAGGCTCTATCCCTGTTTAAACACTTACTGTAATCATTGACAATTCTCTTATAAAATTCTTCTCTCACCTACTCATCAAAATTCCAATATATATTCTTACTTAAACATTTATTAATATTCATTAGGAATTACCTTCATTACAAATGAATTAATAATTTAACTTCATTAATAGAAACTTTTATGACAATTAATACCTTACTTCTGTTATAAAGGTAGCACAACTTTCTTTTGCACTATAATTTTTTAGTCATAAAGAATGATTACTCTTTAATGGTTATTCCATTATTTAAAAAATATTATTATTAAACATGTTAATTATTAAAATACATAATAATACATACTGGTGTACATAAAATATACCTGCAATACAACATCAAAATACACAAATACATTGATATATAAAACATGTAAAACAATGAAAAATATACACTCCAACTCATTATTTTGTTATTTATCAAACTCAGTCCATAGCAGTCCAATTCAATACCACTTTTCATATATTTAATGTTCATTACACAATTGAAACACTCTACCCTCCATCGTTGAATAACATTCTTACCTTAGGTCTATTTAATTTATTAAATAATAATAAAAATAATAAATAAATTTTATGATTAGCAATATTATATTCATTTTCATTTATAAAACTGTTATCAAACAAATATTTCAAGTCACGATCGAGTAGGGTTCCGTTTATCTCAGTAATATCATATGTCATTAAATGGTTATTTATTTTATAATTATCCTCATAATTTTCTACCACAGGTAAGTACTTAATACCATTATCATCATTTATTGTTATTTCAATATCATTGTTACTATAAGGTAAGTATTCATGATTTTCATCCACCTTATCTATGCCAAACCACTCTACCAATTCTCTGTACTTTCTATTTACTTTAAAAAATTTTATTACTTTCTTTTTCTCACAATATCTCTCTATACTTTCTTTCTTAATATTTTTCTCACCATAACACCAAGTTACACTCTCTCTTTCCAAATATGCAGGGGTCCCTAACATAAAATTATTGCACCACTTATTAGGTACACAAAAACACAAAGAAACTTTATTTGTAGACCTATCGTCTCCCAAATATAAATTGAAGGAACTCTTGTCCTTATAAAAAATACGTGAAGACTTTTCTTCACCCCCTAACACAACATCAAAAGAAAATTCTACCCCCTGCACTCCTTGTACAAAAATACTTTCTCCAAACTCTCTTTCTGACTCAATACACTCAAACACTTCATTTTCACTCATAATACTTTCATTATCATTTTCTAACACCATATTCTTACTACCTGTAATATTCTTACTATCTGTAAATTCATTATTCACATTATCATTGTTGTTTATTCTATTAGTCAGTACTTCATTTTTCTGGGTACTATTTACCTTCTGGGTTTCTAATTTACTTAAACTCTCGTCTAGTTTTTTGATTACCTTGTCACATTTTTTAATGAGATTATCGTGACCTATTTTAATTTCATTCTGTAATTCTTTGAAATTAATTTTAATTTTATCATTTTGCTCATCAAATTTGTTATTCAAACTACTTTGAATCTCTTTAATTTCACTTTTTTGAACATCGAATTTAAAATTCATATCTTTAAAATTGCTACACATCATGTTATATAGACGTGTTAACATTTCGTCTGTTTTGTTTTCATGAAGTGAGATGGAGGTTACTTTTTCTGTCTCTACATTTTCGGTCGTACTCGCCTCGCCAACCTGACTAATTGGGGCTAATTGAACATCCATCTCACTCATAACTATTTCGTCAGTGAGGCTGACTTTTTCAGTTTTATCTTCATTAGTATTCATGTTTGCAATTTATACTACAGGCATGCATCCAATAGTATAACCTAACTTCGTAAAATTTGGTTATGTTTAAAATTTCGTTATTACCTCAGATAACTCTTTCCATTCTCTCGTAGGCTTACCCCACATAAAATTATATTATATAGAGTCCCTGTTCGGGCGCCATATGTTATCTCTCAAATTACATACTTATGTAACTGTATATTACAAATACACGATCACGGTCTTTAACATAATTATTGTGTTTAATAACGGGCGCCATGTTGGCAACTACCAACAGCTGATATTTCATTTACTTTATGGGCCAGACTTCGTGTTAAGCGAACGAGGTTGTAGAACGGGAAGTGTTATCTGAAATAAATACTCTGAAATGGTTATAACAAAAACTTATTATTAACAGAAGTTTTACATATATATTTGACTCGACCATGCACCAAACACGCCTCGGGGAGTAGTCCTATGTATCATTAAATACACAAACATATTTAATATTGAACCTTGTAAATCTAAACATATAATAAACATATAGTAAAACAAATTTAAGTTATATATGTATGTATGCACAACCCAGCACTTAGGAATTATACACTCGCCCTCTCACTCTCTCTCTCTCTCTCTCTCTCTCTCTCTCTCTCTCTCTCTCTCTCTCTCTCTCTCTCTCTCTCTCTCTCTCTCTCTCTCTCTCTCTCATTCTGGTACAATTCTTTTTTAATGAGCTCATTTTATTAAAATTTTAAAGACTTGAATTTACTTTGAAATTGTTATTTTGGTCATTTCTTTGAAATTAAGTTTGATTAATAGAAAATATGCTGTTGTTGGAACGTTCTCACCAAATTATGTAGCTGTTGTTCGTTTTCTGTCTGCACGGTAAAACTTCGCGTACCGCGAGGTTACCGTTTACACTTCCCGGTCACATTTTGAAGTTGTAGATTCAGATAGTTAATTTATATAGTTATTTAACCACTTTTAGTGGCTCAAAAGTTAAAATTCACTTTTCGTGAACGATTTGCCGGCCGGCTGCGATCACGTCCTCTGTTGAAATGACACCGAGTCTTTGTTCCATATTTCCGAAGTGGGGTGAATCTATGTCACTCGTCTATTGTCTGTTTGTTGACAGCATCGTGTTGTTTACAAAAACAAATTCCTGGCCGCTGACGTCATCAAGGATCGTCGCTTTTATCGCATTATTGGACATACTGTTTTTTGTGAGGCTTCACGTTTTTTGCTATGAATCGGTCAGAATCCTGGCAAATATTATATAGTCCACTCACGGTATATTCATAAAGGTTATTAAATGTTTGTTTAATTTTAACCAAATGAAGGAATACAATATTTATGGTTTTTTATACCATATTTAGGGTGATTAAAATTTGTACCATAATTGTACTATTACAAATGTTGAAACTGAGAGTGTTTATTAAAACAGTCTGGCATACAACTGTTTATGTAAACAGCTGTGTTGTATGTTGTGACTAATGTCTATAGACATACTTGGTGACAATAACAAAAATGTAGTCTGCTGAATCATTGCTGGTAGGAAAATCCTATTATGAAATAAAAGAAACAGCTGATGTGATGGAATGTAGGTAATATGAATGTAGCATCATTTTGAAAAGTGTAATTAATTCTGAGATTACTAATCAAATAAAATTGAACTAATTTGGTAATTAAATTAATTAAAAAGATGATTTTAGTAATGAACTTGTACTAATAAACTTAACTTTATTTTCATTCAGATTCAAATTGGAATTATAAAGTAAATGCTAATTGATGTAAATAAGGGTTAAAATATTCATTTAAAACTGAAAACTGAAGGAAATTTTGTATGGGTATAATAAAAAATGTTCAGGATGAGATAGTGTCTGGAAAACAAGATGTGTATATTACTGCCCAAGTAACTTGTATCAATGACAATCTAGGTTTTATGTTTGTAACTGTAGATTCCCCACCTAAGTGCGGCCATGACCTCACCGGATCATGACCGTGAAAATAGTTAATTATGGCAAATCATAAATTTCACTTGATATAACCGGCTTGTGGTTTGTTTTATTTTGTTAACCCGGTGGTTTGTTAGATTTAGTAGGGGGGTTATTTTTTGGGGAATCTACCAAATTTTGGAACAGGGCTATTTTCACCCAGATAGGGGTGGTAGTCCATTAGGGGTGTATAAATCAAGAATAGTAGGTGTAATACCGAATTTTATTGTAACGCCGAAGCAAGGATGGGGGTGGAATAAAAGAAAAAAATGTCCACCCCTTACGCATCAGTCCTTGTGAAAGCAACTAGACGCTACAGTCTAGGGGGGGTAATAGTGAGTGTGGATGGGCGGTGACCCAGTAACAGGTCACGAGGGAGATGTGGTTTACGGCTAGGATGAGGCTGGAAAAGACCAAGAAGCCTAGCGCAGAACACATTAATATGTAATGGGTATCAGGGGTTAAGGGATTAAAAGGGGGGTAGTAGAAAAGAAAAAAAAAAAAGTTTTTGGTGCCTGCCATCAAATTGATGTTTGTATTAATTCTGATTGTATTATTGTTTATGCGTATTAATAGCGTTATTGAATTATATTGTTTAGGATATATGTACAGTAGAACCTCGTTAACCCGGATCAACTGGGGCTGGGGCCGATCCGAGTTAACAAAAATCCGGGTTATCCAGAGAATGAGGGAAAAACGATAAAAAAGAACATGTACTTACCAAAAATATTTTTAATGGAGTTTAAAAATTATTATCGGCACACTTTCACCTAAAAACACATAATATGTATTTACACTGTACACAATATAGGTACAAACTAGTCGGTAGTAAAAAAGGCAGTGAGCTTTTGCTGCCTCAGTTTTGTGTATCGCTTACGAGCAGCGCGATCTCGCATCCGCTTTAGCATTAGAAGTTCGTTTGGCGATGTTTCGGCTTGACTCTCGAAATAAACCATCAATTTATCTATGTTTGCTACTGCTTCTGCATGGGTCATAACCACAGCTGGTTCATCAATCCTCTTCATTTTCATTTTCTGTAACACTGCATGATGCAATAATTTCTTCCTCTGTGATCGCTTTATAACCTCCGTCATTGTCAATTTGCAACCAAATGTCAATGTCTTCTTCATCAACATCGGAACAGCCATCGATATTTTTAAAAATGTCTATAAAACCTTCTTCCACACTTATTTTTTCTTCTTCTTCAATTGTATTGTTTTCTGGCAAGTCACACACACCAGGCCACAACTTTTTCCATGACTTTATCAAAGTTTCTCTTCCAACCTGGTCCCAAGCTTCTGCAATCATATAAATAACAGTCTTTACGTTAAAAGATTTCAGCACCTCTACCACACCATGCTCTCCTTCGTCCTCTACCAGTTGACTTAGCATTTGCCTTTTGTACACTTTTTTTATTTTTTCTAGAACTCCTTGGTCCATCGGTTGAACGAGATAAGTTACATTAGGTGGTAAAAACTTCACAGAAATGTCATCTTTGACTAGTTCATTGACAGACGGATGCGAAGGCGCATTGTCAATCAGCAAAACCGCCTTGTTGGGAAGGCTACAGTTCTTCAAATATTTTTTTACTGACGGCACAAAATTCTCGAAAAACCATTGTTTGAAAATGTCACTAACCATCCAAGCACTTTTTTGTGAGCTGTAAACGACAGGCAATGAGCCTCGTTTCACATTTTTCAATGCACGGGGGTTTTTAGACTTCCCTATTATAAGGAGAGGAATTTTGTGCTTTCCTGACGCATTACTGCAAGCCATTATGGTGAGGCGGTCTTTCCCTTTTTTATACCCTTTCGCTGAATCTCCTAATTTTGAGGCTAGCGTTTTACTCGGCAACATCCGGTAAAATAAACCGGATTCATCGGCATTGTAAACTTGATCTGCAGTCAGTTCTTCCTTTTTAATAAAGTCTTCAAACCCTTTTTTAAATTTTTCTGCCGCTTCAACATCACCTGACAAGCTTTCTCCAGTGATTGTAAGTTGACGCACTCCATGCCGTTTTTTCCATCTGTCCAACCACCCCTGGCTAGCTGTAAAACTCGGGTCTCCATGGGGCAACTGTTTGTTCAAACTCAATGCTTTCTGTTGGATGATGGGTCCAGAAATCGGCAAACCACGTTCTCTTTCAGCACAAAACCAGACAAACAATGCTTCATCCAGAGTTTCTAGTTTAGCAGTTTTTGCTTTACACCGATTATCCAAACTGTCCTTAGAAATCATTTTGAAACAAAAGTCTTCAATGCGTTTTCTGTTCTTTTTCCAATCAGATACGGTCGATGTTCCTACTCCAAACTCAGCAGCAATGTTCTTTAACGATTCTCCCTTATCAATTCTTGTCAATGCTTCCATCCTTTTTTTCATAGTCACAACAATGTTTTTACGTTTCGTCGCCATCGCGAACAACACGCTAACGAAACAGCACAACGATACTGTACCTCGACAGTGAAACTAGGACAACACGCGAACACTACCGAGATTGCAGCGCAACTGAGGAATGTTGTTTCTAGGTCAATGTCAAGTGCGAGGCGCGGGGAGGGGAAGGAGAGGGTTGAGTCACCAGTTTGCTGCGTAGCAACAGCAGGTGGGGTGAGTGCAATGAACTCGCCCGCTGGGAAGTGAATTCGAGTAATGTACCTACTGAGAATACCGATTTATTGTCTGTAAAACAAGTCTTCATTTACTACGCTGAACAACATACATGTAATTTTTTTTTCCAAAACTGGTCCAGGTTATCCGGACGTCCGGGTTAAAGAGGTCCGGATTAACGAGGTTCTACTGTATAATCAAATGTTAAGATAAGGCAGTTCATGTTTTAAGTAAATATTCAATTTATTTGTTTTTTTCAGTAACAATAACAAAGAGATTTAATCCATTCAGATAAGAGATTTTGTTTTGTTTTGATACAATCTGATTTTGAACTTAAATTTTAAATGATGTTTAGAAAATATTATAGGTGTATGTATGCGCCCAGTATTTGCCAAAGGCGACCCAGTTTGTATGTAAGGGGGAACATATCGGTTGAGGATCTGGTATGATATAAGCCAGGGATTTGGATTTTTTGGGGAAACATGTTAGAAGGTGAGGTGCGCTCTGGTGCATGTCTGTTCGATTTTTCGGTGTTGGGATCTCGAACAGAGAAGTCCAGTGATCTCGTTCAGATGTGTCCATAGTCACCGAACCAGGGGGGTAGTTTACCCACGGTGTATAAGAACAAATGGGGGGTTGTTGGCACCAAATCCTCACCGGTCCTCTTAGGGGTTTTAGCAATGAGATTTCTTCTGTTTTGACAGAAGACTTCTCATTGGGAGGGTATTGTAATGGGGCAAATTAAAAGGTTTTTTATTTTATTAATTTTGGTCTGGATCTTATTAAAATTGAACAATTCACTTCATATATGTGAGCTACCCCAGTTTAATTTTATATTAATTCAAATCATCAATTCAATCACATTTCAAATTGCCAGACTTCACCTGCGAGGAGCCCCAGTAACCAGCAATGCACATTGTTAGCCAAAACAATTGCACAGATGTGTTGCATAACTGCCCCAGCAGCAGGCTCTTGTGAATGACAGTCTGCAGTCTGTCACCAGAGAGTGAATAGTAGATAGCCAGCAGCAGCATAAAGTGCCGGAAACAGTAAAACAATGGCCTCGGGAGTGTAAGATAGGCCGTAATAATTAGTCGGCCTATCTATTCAAGTGTTAAAACAGTTAATAAAAAGCGTACAAACAGTATAACGTGCGGCCAGTCTAATAACACCTTCAGACCGCGCGGTCATAAAAAATCTTAGCTCGAGCTTATTAAGGCCGGCCGACCAAACAAGTGTAACAGAGATGTGTAAAGCAGTATAAATTAATAATATACACAGTAAAATCAGTGCGAAGTTTAATACGAGTGAACCACAATGTTTTGAACATCGAATTAGAGAACTCTGGGTGACGCGCCATGCGGTCGGCAGAACCGAAGCTGCACACGTAATTGTATCCATTCAAATATATTATTATTTTAAATAAAAAGGGGGTAATTTGTATGTGTGTGCGTGTGGGCAAACTGGGTAACTTTCTTTAAATTAAGAATTAATATAAGTAATAATGTCTGAGTAAATCTTTTGTTGTGGTGTAGATTTGAAAAGAAAATTAATAAAATGACAGTAAAAGTTTGAATAGAAACATTTGTGAAACAAGTAAAATTAAAAGTAGTAAAAGGAAATCATAAATATAATGGTCTAATAAAATTTGAGTTGTTTTACATAAATGCGAGTTGAATATGTTACTGAGTTAACCTTGAACCCTGCTTGTATTACGCCTTTCGTGCGACGGACTTTGGGTTGGAAGGTGAGTTATCCTGGGTAAGCAAATATTTAAATGGTATAAGTCTCTTATTAATCTGAGTTATCACAATATTCTTTATCTTCTCATACGTATTCTCATTAATTTTGTCTATCCTATCATTTATGCTTTCATTTATACTATTTATTTTCTCATGTATTTCTCTAAACTCTTCTTTATTACTTTCATTGGAACTGTCGATTTTCTCATTTATTTGTCTAAAATCTGCCTTCATTTGTTCATTATTTTCATTTATAGTTTGCCTTAAGGTTTCACTAGTACTTTCCTTAATACTGTCTATTTTTTCATTTATCAGTTTATTCTCCTCCTTAATTTGTCTTAAACTCTCATTAGTGTTCTCGTTTTGTTTCCTAAAATTTTCCTTTATTTTTTCTTCCATTTTGCCTATTTTCTCATTAGTTTGTCTATTATCTTCTGTAATACTGTCTATTTTATTTTCTAGCTTTTTTGATTTTTCTTCATTCTAACATTTGTTTGTTTTTCTCGTTAGTTTGTTTATTATCCTCCTTCATGCTACTCATTAATTCCATTAATTTTTCCCAATTTAGTCCTCCTCTAGCTTCCTCTTTATCACCCGCCTGTTGTTCCATTTAGGTGTCTGTAATTATCTCTGCTTCTTCTTCCCGTCTATCTTCTTCCGTTTCTTGGTACTTCACCAGCCTTTTAGAAACACCTCTCGTATGCATTCCTGTGCCACTAATAGTCGCCTGCTCAAGTTACGTAGTAGCGATGTAGTCGATTTTTTACTTAACACAAGCCCTACAAGTTGAGCGCCAATTTGTTACAAATAGTTTATTTCGTGTTATATAATTTTCTTATTTATCCTTCTTCAGTTTGTTTATTAACATATAAGCTATTCGTAAGTTAAGGTACTGTTGTTCTGTCGGTGGCCAGTCACCTGCTGTGAGTGTTAATTTGTAATAAAAAATTAATGAGAAGTATAATATGTTCTTATCTCTATCAATTTATATTAATTAAATCCGTCCTGACCGAATAGTGTACAATATGAGTTAGTATACTGTATGTTTATGTTGTTACTGTTCAGGCCTAGTCTGTACCAAGCGTTGAGAGAGGAGAGCAGCTGCCGCGGATTAGTTTTCTCTTCTCTCGTGGTTCAACAGCTGTATGCAAGCTAGCGCTGTGGTGTATTGTCGGCCGGTTATTATAGGTTAAATTATTTAAGCCTGGTGTTCCTCTCGTTTCTCCCTTTATACACTATAAGTTCTTTAAAACACACTAAATCGCTAACAAATAATAATAACTCATCAGTTTCAGGAAAAATTCTTTATTTTTTTATATTCTTTTCAAAACAGATGTTTTCTTTTGGCACAGATACAACACATCGATCACACTGGAATGAATCGATTAGTTATTGAATTCGGGTTTAGATGTTTTAATTTTAATTATATGGTGAATTTTTTCTTAATCTCAGGATACATAGAGTTCTTGTGACTATTAGTAAGGTCGGAAAATGCAAGTGAAGGTTACAAGGTATTACAATTTAATCATAAAATCTTATTAAATAAAGTTTAAACATGAGCTGATTTTTTACCGTATGTTGACAAAGTTACTCGTAATGGCTGCGTTTTGCTAGACTAAGACTGGGAGCAGAATGATGAACGAATGTCTGGAATATGTCAGCCTCCAGCTTCTCAATAAAAGTTTGGTGTTGGTGTCCCAGGACGTAGTGGAAGTTTCAGTTCTTGATCTTCGCTAATGTTTGCGTTTCTGGTGGTTACGTGTCCCAATGGAATTTGTGTAGTATTAGTTCTTCGCTTAGTCGGAAAAAGTGAGGTTCAGGGCGTAATTTTAATTTTTCTTTCTGTTCGTTTTTAAAATATTTAATTACTTTGACTTCACCAGATCTTGGGTTGTTTTCATGTAGTTATTATTTTTCATTATTACTCATTTAACTGTAGCTGATTAGTAATTTTATTGTTTGGAATTTTTGTTTAATTTTATTGATAGGTAGAAATATATTATCCGATTGATAACCCTCGGAAGTCAATCAACTGTCCTTTTTGTTAGTTAATCGTTATTAATTTTGATTTACAATAAATTCATTCATTAGATTTTCTTTTTTCTAGATTCGTGACAACTGAACTGTTCTCGTTCATATATAACAATTGAGTGTTGAATCAACAAAATTTCTTGCATTTTGTCATCCATGACAACCAGTCTTCATTCTGTTATTGGATAATATTTGTTATCCTAGAGCCATAATTAGAAAAAATGTTCTTGCACTTACTTAATAAAATACTCCCTTACTAAAGTTACATTACATCATATAAAACTTTCACATAATCTTTGTTATTAAATTATATACATTTTTCTATATTTTCTTCTTGATCTTCTTAGTCTAACAAGTACTATCTTCTTATTACAAAATACTAATTTTAGGCCTATTTGTTCTATTACATGTGTTATGATTTTTTGTATTTTAAGTCACTTATCTTTTTATTAATTACCACTACTGCTTTCATTTAATTTATTATATTACATTGAATGTTTTTGCATTTTTTAGTTATTTAATTTTTCTGACCCGACTTCCTGTACAATGTGTCACTGGCTTATGGCCAGTCATTCCATTTTTATTTCATCCTGATTTTAATTTATTATTACTTATTTTAGTCTAGAACCCTTCATCTATTTATAACATAATTACAATAAACCCTTTGGCAACTTATCAACAATTATTGCCTTCCTGGCCAAGTTTACAATTATAATCTAGTAATGCCTCTATTTTTTATTTAAAGTAATTACTAAAATATTTACTGTTATAAAGTTTAACATAAATGAAACTGACATCAATTAATTGACACTTTTTTAAAGCAATTGCTTCACACCTGCTACATACAAAAGACAACATAAATACCATGATAACAAAACAACTTGATAAAACATAATAACATGCACATTATTATAAAATAAATTACACACCAATTAATTAGTCTACTCTCAGTTAATTAATTGATTAGTCTAAACTGTCTATAGTATTTTCACATTATTTGACACTATGTTTATCACTCACACCTTCCACTGACCACTTCATAGTTTGTATTTATAAACATTTTTATTTTTTTCTATTACCTTGTACTCTTATTTGTTGTCATTTATTTATTTGTTTATTTAATAAGGGTTCACTTTTCTGACCTTTATTGCAACGGACGATTAGCGTTTGTTTGTTTTGATAATTATAAATCTTTATGTAACGTAGGGGACCGTAGTTTCGTTACGTTACATAATACTCCCCCTCCAAAAGAAGTTTATTTTATCTGAATATGGTTTGGTTAAAATAAGCGTATATTTTTCATGCCTTGGAATATTTGTTTGATAAAATTATCAATTTATAATGGTTTCAGTTCTTCATTGTATTTCTGCTTTAGTATGCAATTCAATGGGTTCTTTGGGATTTATTTTATATTTATGCTCCTTAAACTTTTAATTGCACCCAAAAACTGTGTCGATACTCATTGTATATTATCTTGTCATTAAATTCTCTACTGGTACCTCACTCAGTTGTAAACCTGTCTTTTTTCTCTGGAACTTTTAACTTCTTCTAACTTATTACGCCATCATTTCTTATTGTCATATTTATATTTAATTTCCTCGCTTGGTGTATAATCCCTAAAATATTATATTTCCCTAACATTTTCCCCTAATATCGTAGCTGGTATGGAATCAGAGGGGCATTCTTGGTTTCCATTACTCTGCCGTTTCCCTAACTATATCTTCTGAGACCAGAGGAACTTCATCTCTGCTCAGGCAAAATGATTGTTGGATTCAGTCACAACATATCACAAATAATTACAATATTCAAAGTTAGTCTATTCGCTACAAAAAATTACCCTGCGGATGATTACACTATTATTTCTGAGGTATCCTAATACTTTTGCTTAACTTATTTATCTCGTTGTTCTGTAGTTCCATTTATCATATTATTCACAGGTATAGTAGTTAAAGCTGTTCAACATTTATTTTAAATTCTTCTTAGTTCCGTGTTGTCAATTAATTATTCTTTAGCATACGTATTTTATTATTTTTGATTCACTCCCATTTACTTCTGCAGTTAAACACTGAATCTCCTCCTTATCATAAATTGTATTGGCATATTCTTCCTTCATCCAACTTATTTCTAACCCTTCTTAAACCTGGTAAAAACCCTCAAGCACCCTCTTCTTATCGACCAATAAGCCTTCTACCGATACTTGGTAAGATCTTTGAGAAGCTGTTTGTAAAACGACTTATGCCAACAATTGTAGAAAACAACCTAATTCCGGATCACCAATTTGGTTTTCGAGAAAAGCACTCTACGGTAGATCAAATACACAGACTAACAAATGTTATCAATAAATCGCTGGAATCGAAGATGTTCTGCTCAGGTGTGTTTCTTGACGTTTCCCAGGCATTTGACACAGTCTGGCATCTTGGACTCTTATATAAAATAAAGAAAAATCTGCCACATAATTGTTACCGTATTTTACATTCCTACTTAGTGGGCAGAGTGTTTCAAATCAAGTACTCGGATGCTATTTCTCCTCTATTACCAGTGGGGTCGCGTGTTCTGCAGGGTAGTGTCCTGGGTCCTCTGCCTCTGCTCTACCTCCGGTTCACCTCGGACTTACCATCAGCAAGTGAAACCACTGTTGCTACCTACGCCGATGACACAGCAATCCTAGCGACACACTCCAACCCCTCAATAGCATCTCTTATACTACAAGAATCATTAAACAGCGTTCAGTTATGGCTTGATAATTGGCGCATAAAAATCAATTCATCCAAGTCAGTCCACGTTACCTTCACCACACGTAAGGCAAACTGCCCTCCAGTAACAATTAACGGTCAACCAGTACCGCAAGCTGAAAGTGCTAAGTACCTTGGGATGCATCTGGACAGGAGACTAACATGGAAAAAACATATAACATCTAAGAAGCTTGAACTTAATCACAAGGTCAGAAACATCTATTGGCTTATAGGCAGACAATCACGGTTAAGTATCGTCAACAAACTCTTGATCTATAAAGCAGTTCTTAAACCGGTATGGACTTATGGTATTCAACTTTGGGGTACTGCAAGTACAAGTAATATTGAGATTATCCAGCGCTTTCAGTCCAAAACACTTAGATCAATAGTCGACGCTCCATGGTTTGTCTCCAACAACTCTATACACCGCGACCTCAAAGTTTCAACCGTGAGAGAAGAAATCATGCACCTCTGCAGGACTCACATCTCCATACTAGAACAACATCCTAACCAATTGGCAATTAACTTGTTAGACAACAGTGAAGATATTTATAGACTAAAAAGACACAAATTATTAGACTTACCATTCAGGTTTAACTCATAATATATTCTCTGTATTGTACTGTCTGTGATATCTGTTCTGTATGTTTTTGTATTCGTGTCATTCATACGTGTTAATGTCAACCTGTATATGTGCTTTATGGGCCCAGTGTTTAATATTTGAACTTATTGTATCATGCCAGCAGGAAGTGGAAGTGACTTTTGTTCATTTGTTTACATGTATTTATCATTTAGTTTTGTATTTTGTTACCTCTTTAATCTGTTATCAAAAACAAGAAGAGCTGTCAATGGTCAGCTCTTCATAATCCTGTGTGTTGTCAGCCAATTTCTTAAATGTTCGCTCAGTCGAACAGCTTACAGATCTCAAAAAAAAAAAAAATCTGCAGTTAAACACTGAATCTCCTCCTTATCATAAATTGTACTGGCATATTCTTCCTTCATCCAACTCATTTCTAACCCTTCTTAAATAGCAACTAGTCTTAATTGTTTTTATCATTGTTATTATACTGATTAATCTGGTTATTCAAATAATTACTATGGTTATTAACCGGCTTTCTCTTCTTTGATTATTATTAATTCAAAATAATTTCTTCTGAATTAAATAGTAAGATGTTCTTACTTATTTTTAGAATTTTGTGGTTTTTAATTGATTCCAAATAATTTATCTTAACTATCCTGTATTGGCCACTGTTCGGGCTGCTCTACCAATATGGTTTTACGGTGGATTCCGTAGATTATATGCGGTTGTAAATCTTTCTATGGGATCGTCACAGTATGGATCATACACATACGGTTCTATGTCCTCTTCGTCCGTCTATTCCTTCCCTCAGCATTCCCAGAATCGGGATTAGGTTTACGGTTTCCACGATGGTCCTCTTGGTTATCCCTCTCATCAGCCATGATATAGTTTATTTGAGCTATATGGGTTCCCTGGTCATTACTTTGTTGATTTTCCGAGGGTATGTCTCTCCTTTGTTCCCTGCTTCCTCCATCATTCTCGACGCTCCTATTTCTGGGTCGATTTCTTCCGTCATCGTTCCCTCGGTTACTATTCCAATAGTCTCTTCCATTGTCAAAATTCCTTCGGCCTGTGCTGTACCGGTTATTATTAGGGTTATTATACTGGTTATTGTTTTGATAATTATTATTGCGGTAGTTGTTATTCATATAATTGTTATTAACATTTCGGTTATAATTATTATGGTTATACCTATTCACTCCCTGACACGGTTCTCTATTCTGCTCTTCTCTCCTATTGTTCAAATAGTCATTTTGTCTTCGAGACCTCTGATAATAGTCTTCCATTTCATAGCTGGCTAACAACATTTCCATCACTCCTACTGTCTTTACTTGCCCACTGCGTCTTGCGGGAACTATCTCTTCTTCAAAATGGTATGATAGTTTGTTCACCAAACACTCCTCTGGTATTCGCAGTTCTAAATGGCGCGCCAGACACACTTTTCCCAAAAAGTAGGTAGTTGGGGACTGTTCCTGATTAACGTTGAATCTTCCATTGGTGATATTGTCCCTAATCATATTCTCTACGGAATCCGACCAGTATTTTGACGTAAAAACTTTCTTAAACTCTTCATAATTACTTGTTTCGTTTCAAACCGCCGATCACCAATTATCATTTATGTTTTTAAAACAGTCGTCTAACAAATTCTTGATTATGTTCCATCGGGTCATTTTAATTCTACCAAACCATTCATCTATCCTATCTAAAAATGCAATGGGGTTTCCTCTATAAATTTTGAAATTAATGTTTTAATTTGTCTTAAACTCTCATTAGTGTTCTTGTTTTGTTTCCTAAAATTTTACTTTATTTTTTCTTCCATTTTGCCTATTTTCTCATTAGTTTGTCTATTATCTTCTGTAATACTGTCTATTTTATTTTCTAGCTTTTCTGATTTTTCTTCAAGCTTTTCTAACATTTGTTTGTTTTTCTCGTTAGTTTGTTTATTATCCTCCTTCATGCTACTCATTAATTCCATTAATTTTTCCCAATTTAGTCCTCCTCTAGCTTCCTCTTTATCACCCGCCTGTTGTTCCATTTCGGTGTCTGTAATTATCTCTGCTTCTTCTTCCCATCTATCTTCTTCCGTTTGTTGGTCCTTCGCCAGCCTTTTAGAAACACCTCTCGTATGCATTCCTGTGCCTCTAATAGTCGCCTGCTCAAGTTAAGTAGTAGCGATGTAGTCGATTTTTTACTTAACTCAAGCCCTACAAGTTGAGCGCCAATTTGTTACAAATAGTTTATCTCGTGTTATATAATTTTCTTATTTATCCTTCTTCAGTTTGTTTATTAACATATAAGCTATTCGTAAGTTAAGGTACTGTTGTTCTGTCGGTGGCCAGTCACCTGCTGTGAGTGTTAATTTGTAATAAAAAATTAATGAGAAGTATAATATGTTCTTATCTCTATCAATTTATATTAAGTAAATCCGTCCTGACCGAATAGTGTACAATATGAGTTAGTATACTGTATGTTTATGTTGTTACTGTTCAGGCCTAGTCTGTACCAAGCGTTGAGAGAGGAGAGCAGCTGCCGCGAATTAGTTTTCTCTTCTCTCGTGATTCAACAGCTGTACACAAGCTAGCGCTGTGGTGTATTTTCGGCCTGTTATTATAGGTTAAGTTATTTAAGCCTGGTGTTCCTCTCGTTTCTCCCTTTATACACTATAAGTTCTTTAAAACACACTAAATCGTTAACAAATAATAATAACTGATCTTTCAGGAAAGATTCTTTATTTTTTTATATTCTTTTCAAAACAGATGTTTTCTTTTGGCACAGATACAACACATCTATCACACTGGAATGAATCGATTAGTTATTGAATTCGGGTTTAGATGTTTTAATTTTAATTATATGGTGAATTTTTTCTTAATCTCAGGGTACATAGAGTTCTTGTGACTATTAGTAAGGTCAGAAAATGAAAGTTAAGGTTACAAGGTATTACAATTTAATCATAAAATCTTATTAAATAAAGTTTAAACATGAGCTGATTTTTTACCGAATGTTGACAAAGTTACTCGTAATGGCTGCGTTTCGCTAGACTAAGACTGGGAGCAGAATGATGAACGAATGTCCGGAATATGTCAACCTCCAGCTTCTCAATAAAAGTTTGGTGTTGGTGTCCCAGGACGTAGTGGAAGTTTCAGTTCTTGATCTTCGCTAATGTTTGCGTTTCTGGTGGTTACGTGTCCCAATAGAATTTGTGTAGTATTAGTTCTTCGCTTAGTCGGAAAAAGTGAGGTTCAGGGCGTAATTTTAATTTTTCTTTCTGTTCGTTTTTAAAATATTTAATTACTTTGACTTCTCCAGGTCTTGGGTTGTCTTCGTTTAGTTATTATTTTTCATTATTACTCATTTAACTGTAGCTGATTAGTAATTTTATTGTTTGGAATTTTTGTTAAATTTTATTGATAGGTAGAAATATATTATCCGATTGATAACCCTCGGAAGTCAATCAACTGTCCTTTTTGTTAGTTAATCATTATTAATTTTGATTTACAATAAATTCATTCATTAGATTTTCTTTTTTCTAGATTCGTGACAACTGAACTGTTCTCGTTCATATATAACAATTGAGTGTTGAATCAACAAAATTTCTTGCATTTTGTCATCCATGACAACCAGTCTTCATTCTGTTATTGGATAATATTTGTTATCCTAGAGCCATAATTAGAAAAAATGTTCTTGCACTTACTTAATAAAATACTCCCTTACTAAAGTTACATTACATCATATAAAACTTTCACATAATCTTTGTTATTAAATTATATACATTTTTCTATATTTTCTTCTTGATCTTCTTAGTCTAACAAGTACTATCTTCTTATTACAAAATACTAATTTTAGGCCTATTTGTTCTATTACATGTGTTATGATTTTTTGTATTTTAAGTCACTTATCTTTTTATTAATTACCACTACTGCTTTCATTTAATTTATTATATTACATTGAATGTTTTTGCATTTTTTAGTTATTTAATTTTTCTGACCCGACTTCCTGTACAATGTGTCACTGGCTTATGGCCAGTCATTCCATTTTTATTTCATCCTGATTTTAATTTATTATTACTTATTTTAGTCTAGAACCCTTCATCTATTTATAACATAATTACAATAAACCCTTTGGCATCTTATCAACAATTATTGCCTTCCTGGCCAAGTTTACAATTATAATCTAGTAATGCCTCTATTTTTTATTTAAAGTAATTACTAAAATATTTACTGTTATAAAGTTTAACATAAATGAAACTGACATCAATTAATTGACACTTTTTTAAAGCAATTGCTTCACACCTGCTACATACAAAAGACAACATAAATACCATGATAACAAAACAACTTGATAAAACATAATAACATGCACATTATTATAAAATAAATTACACACCAATTAATTAGTCTACTCTCAGTTAATTAATTGATTAGTCTAAACTGTCTATAGTATTTTCACATTATTTGACACTATGTTTATCGCTCACACCTTCCACTGACCACTTCATAGTTTGTATTTATAAACATTTTTATTTTTTTCTATTACCTTGTACTCTTATTTGTTGTCATTTATTTATTTGTTTATTTAATAAGGGTTCACTTTTCTGACCTTTATTGCAACGGACGATTAGCGTTTGTTTGTTTTGATAATTATAAATCTTTATGTAACGTAGGGGACCGTAGTTTCGTTACGTTACATAATACTCCCCCTCCAAAAGAAGTTTATTTTATCTGAATATGGTTTGGTTAAAATAAGCGTATATTTTTCATGCCTTGGAATATTTGTTTGATAAAATTATCAATTTATAATGGTTTCAGTTCTTCATTGTATTTCTGCTTTAGTATGCAATTCAATGGGTTCTTTGGGATTTATTTTATATTTATGCTCCTTAAACTTTTAATTGCACCCAAAAACTGTGTCGATACTCATTGTATATTATCTTGTCATTAAATTCTCTACTGGTACCTCACTCAGTTGTAAACCTGTCTTTTTTCTCTGGAACTTTTAACTTCTTCTAACTTATTACGCCATCATTTCTTATTGTCATATTTATATTTAATTTCCTCGCTTGGTGTATAATCCCTAAAATATTATATTTCCCTAACATTTTCCCCTAATATCGTAGCTGGTACGGAATCAGAGGGGCATTCTTGGTTTCCATTACTCTGCCGTTTCCCTAACTATATCTTCTGAGACCAGAGGAACTTCATCTCTGCTCAGGCAAAATGATTGTTGGATTCAGTCACAACATATCACAAATAATTACAATATTCAAAGTTAGTCTATTCGCTACAAAAAATTACCCTGCGGATGATTACACTATTATTTCTGAGGTATCCTAATACTTTTGCTTAACTTATTTATCTCGTTGTTCTGTAGTTCCATTTATCATATTATTCACAGGTATAGTAGTTAAAGCTGTTCAACATTTATTTTAAATTCTTCTTAGTTCCGTGTTGTCAATTAATTATTCTTTAGCATACGTATTTTATTATTTTTGATTCACTCCCATTTACTTCTGCAGTTAAACACTGAATCTCCTCCTTATCATAAATTGTATTGGCATATTCTTCCTTCATCCAACTTATTTCTAACCCTTCTTAAACCTAGTAAAAACCCTCAAGCACCCTCTTCTTATCGACCAATAAGCCTTCTACCGATACTTGGTAAGATCTTTGAGAAGCTGTTTGTAAAACGACTTATGCCAACAATTGTAGAAAACAACCTAATTCCGGATCACCAATTTGGTTTTCGAGAAAAGCACTCTACGGTAGATCAAATACACAGACTAACAAATGTTATCAATAAATCGCTGGAATCGAAGATGTTCTGCTCAGGTGTGTTTCTTGACGTTTCCCAGGCATTTGACACAGTCTGGCATCTTGGACTCTTATATAAAATAAAGAAAAATCTGCCACATAATTGTTACCGTATTTTACATTCCTACTTAGTGGGCAGAGTGTTTCAAATCAAGTACTCGGATGCTATTTCTCCTCTATTACCAGTGGGGTCGCGTGTTCTGCAGGGTAGTGTCCTGGGTCCTCTGCCTCTGCTCTACCTCCGGTTCACCTCGGACTTACCGTCAGCAAGTGAAACCACTGTTGCTACCTACGCCGATGACACAGCAATCCTAGCGACACACTCCAACCCCTCAATAGCATCTCTTATACTACAAGAATCATTAAACAGCGTTCAGTTATGGCTTGATAATTGGCGCATAAAAATCAATTCATCCAAGTCAGTCCACGTTACCTTCACCACACGTAAGGCAAACTGCCCTCCAGTAACAATTAACGGTCAACCAGTACCGCAAGCTGAAAGTGCTAAGTACCTTGGGATGCATCTGGACAGGAGACTAACATGGAAAAAACATATAACATCTAAGAAGCTTGAACTTAATCACAAGGTCAGAAACATCTATTGGCTTATAGGCAGACAATCACGGTTAAGTATCGTCAACAAACTCTTGATCTATAAAGCAGTTCTTAAACCGGTATGGACTTATGGTATTCAACTTTGGGGTACTGCAAGTACAAGTAATATTGAGATTATCCAGCGCTTTCAGTCCAAAACACTTAGATCAATAGTCGACGCTCCATGGTTTGTCTCCAACAACTCTATACACCGCGACCTCAAAGTTTCAACCGTGAGAGAAGAAATCATGCGCCTCTGCAGGACTCACATCTCCATACTAGAACAACATCCTAACCAATTGGCAATTAACTTGTTAGACAACAGTGAAGATATTTATAGACTAAAAAGACACAAATTATTAGACTTACCATTCAGGTTTAACTCATAATATATTCTCTGTATTGTACTGTCTGTGATATCTGTTCTGTATGTTTTTGTATTCGTGTCATTCATACGTGTTAATGTCAACCTGTATATGTGCTTTATGGGCCCAGTGTTTAATATTTGAACTTATTGTATCATGCCAGCAGGAAGTGGAAGTGACTTTTGTTCATTTGTTTACATGTGTTTATCATTTAGTTTTGTATTTTGTTACCTCTTTAATCTGTTATCAAAAACAAGAAGAGCTGTCAATGGTCAGCTCTTCATAATCCTGTGTGTTGTCAGCCAATTTCTTAAATGTTCGCTCAGTCGAACAGCTTACAGATCTCAAAAAAAAAAAATCTGCAGTTAAACACTGAATCT
The DNA here is from genome assembly GCA_034769895.1 of Magicicada septendecula. Classification (NCBI taxonomy): domain Eukaryota; kingdom Metazoa; phylum Arthropoda; class Insecta; order Hemiptera; family Cicadidae; genus Magicicada; species Magicicada septendecula. The sequence continues at coordinate 58,991,229 of CM068371.1, read as the reverse complement.
CCTCCTTATCATAAATTGTACTGGCATATTCTTCCTTCATCCAACTCATTTCTAACCCTTCTTAAATAGCAACTAGTGTTAATTGTTTTTATCATTGTTATTATACTGATTAATCTGGTTATTCAAATAATTACTATGGTTATTAACCGGCTTTCTCTTCTTTGATTATTATTAATTCAAAATAATTTCTTCTGAATTAAATAGTAAGATATTCTTACTTATTTTTAGAATTTTGTGGTTTTTAATTGATTCCAAATAATTTATCTTAACTATCCTGTATTGGCCACTGTTCGGGCTGCTCTACCAATATGGTTTTACGGTGGATTCCGTAGATTATATGCGGTTGTAAATCTTTCTATGGGATCGTCACAGTATGGATCATACACATACGGTTCTATGTCCTCTTCGTCCGTCTATTCCTTCCCTCAGCATTCCCAGAATCGGGATTAGGTTTACGGTTTCCACGATGGTCCTCTTGGTTATCCCTCTCATCAGCCATGATATAGTTTATTTGAGCTATATGGGTTCCCTGGTCATTACTTTGTTGATTTTCCGAGGGTATGTCTCTCCTTTGTTCCCTGCTTCCTCCATCATTCTCGACGCTCCTATTTCTGGGTCGATTTCTTCCGTCATCGTTCCCTCGGTTACTATTCCAATAGTCTCTTCCATTGTCAAAATTCCTTCGGCCTGTGCTGTACCGGTTATTATTAGGGTTATTATACTGGTTATTGTTTTGATAATTATTATTGCGGTAGTTGTTATTCATATAATTGTTATTAACATTTCGGTTATAATTATTATGGTTATACCTATTCACTCCCTGACACGGTTCTCTATTCTGCTCTTCTCTCCTATTGTTCAAATAGTCATTTTGTCTTCGAGACCTCTGATAATAGTCTTCCATTTCATAGCTGGCTAACAACATTTCCATCACTCCTACTGTCTTTACTTGCCCACTGCGTCTTGCGGGAACTATCTCTTCTTCAAAATGGTATGATAGTTTGTTCACCAAACACTCCTCTGGTATTCACAGTTCTAAATGACGCGCCAGACACACTTTTCCCAAAAAGTAGGTAGTTGGGGACTGTTCCTGATTAACGTTGAATCTTCCATTGGTGATATTGTCCCTAATCATATTCTCTACGGAATCCGACCAGTATTTTGACGTAAAAACTTTCTTAAACTCTTCATAATTACTTGTTTCGTTTCAAACCGCCGATCACCAATTATCATTTATGTTTTTAAAACAGTCGTCTAACAAATTCTTGATTATGTTCCATCGGGTCATTTTAATTCTACCAAACCATTCATCTATCCTATCTAAAAATGCAATGGGGTTTCCTCTATAAATTTTGAAATTAATGTTTTAATTTGTCTTAAACTCTCATTAGTGTTCTCGTTTTGTTTCCTAAAATTTTACTTTATTTTTTCTTCCATTTTGCCTATTTTCTCATTAGTTTGTCTATTATCTTCTGTAATACTGTCTATTTTATTTTCTAGCTTTTCTGATTTTTCTTCAAGCTTTTCTAACATTTGTTTGTTTTTCTCGTTAGTTTGTTTATTATCCTCCTTCATGCTACTCATTAATTCCATTAATTTTTCCCAATTTAGTCCTCCTCTAGCTTCCTCTTTATCACCCGCCTGTTGTTCCATTTCGGTGTCTGTAATTATCTCTGCTTCTTCTTCCCATCTATCTTCTTCCGTTTGTTGGTCCTTCGCCAGCCTTTTAGAAACACCTCTCGTATGCATTCCTGTGCCTCTAATAGTCGCCTGCTCAAGTTAAGTAGTAGCGATGTAGTCGATTTTTTACTTAACTCAAGCCCTACAAGTTGAGCGCCAATTTGTTACAAATAGTTTATCTCGTGTTATATAATTTTCTTATTTATCCTTCTTCAGTTTGTTTATTAACATATAAGCTATTCGTAAGTTTAGGTACTGTTGTTCTGTCGGTGGCCAGTCACCTGCTGTGAGTGTTAATTTGTAATAAAAAATTAATGAGAAGTATAATATGTTCTTATCTCTATCAATTTATATTAAGTAAATCCGTCCTGACCGAATAGTGTACAATATGAGTTAGTATACTGTATGTTTATGTTGTTACTGTTCAGGCCTAGTCTGTACCAAGCGTTGAGAGAGGAGAGCAGCTGCCGCGAATTAGTTTTCTCTTCTCTCGTGATTCAACAGCTGTACACAAGCTAGCGCTGTGGTGTATTTTCGGCCTGTTATTATAGGTTAAGTTATTTAAGCCTGGTGTTCCTCTCGTTTCTCCCTTTATACACTATAAGTTCTTTAAAACACACTAAATCGTTAACAAATAATAATAACTGATCTTTCAGGAAAGATTCTTTATTTTTTTATATTCTTTTCAAAACAGATGTTTTCTTTTGGCACAGATACAACACATCTATCACACTGGAATGAATCGATTAGTTATTGAATTCGGGTTTAGATGTTTTAATTTTAATTATATGGTGAATTTTTTCTTAATCTCAGGGTACATAGAGTTCTTGTGACTATTAGTAAGTACAGAAAATGAAAGTTAAGGTTACAAGGTATTACAATTTAATCATAAAATCTTATTAAATAAAGTTTAAACATGAGCTGATTTTTTACCGAATGTTGACAAAGTTACTCGTAATGGCTGCGTTTCGCTAGACTAAGACTGGGAGCAGAATGATGAACGAATGTCTGGAATATGTCAACCTCCAGCTTCTCAATAAAAGTTTGGTGTTGGTGTCCCAGGACGTAGTGGAAGTTTCAGTTCTTGATCTTTGCTAATGTTCGCGTTTCTGGTGGTTACGTGTCCCAATAGAATTTGTGTAGTATTAGTTCTTCGCTTAGTCGGAAAAAGTGAGGTTCAGGGCGTAATTTTAATTTTTCTTTCTGTTCGTTTTTAAAATATTTAATTACTTTGACTTCTCCAGGTCTTGGGTTGTCTTCGTTTAGTTATTATTTTTCATTATTACTCATTTAACTGTAGCTGATTAGTAATTTTATTGTTTGGAATTTTTGTTTAATTTTATTGGTAGGTAGAACTATATTCTCCCATTGATAACCCTTGGAAGTCAATCAACTGTCCTTTTTGTTAGTTAATCGTTATTAATTTTGATTTGCAATAAATTCATTCATTAGATTTTCTTTTTTCTAGATTCGTGACAACTGAACTGTTCTCGTTCATATATAACAATTGAGTGTTGAATCAACAAAATTTCTTGCATTTTGTCGTCCATGACAACCAGTCTTCGTTCTGTTATTGGATAATATTTGTTATCCTAGAGCCATAATTAGAAAAAATGTTCTTGCACTTACTTAATAAAATACTCCCTTACTAAAGTTACATTACATCATATAAAACTTTCACATAATCTTTGTTATTAAATTATATACCTTTTGCTATATTTTCTTCTTGATCTTCTTAGTCTAACAAGTACTATCTTCTTATTACAAAATACTAATTTTAGGCCTATTTGTTCTATTACATGTGTTATGATTTTTTGTATTTTAAGTCACTTATCTTTTTATTAATTACCACTACTGCTTTTATTTAATTTATTATATTACATTGAATGTTTTTGCATTTTTTAGTTATTTAATTTTTCTGACCTGACTTCCTGTACAATGTGTCACTGGCTTATGGCCAATCATTCCATTTTTATTTCATCCTGATTTTAATTTATTATTACTTATTTTAGTCTAGAACCCTTCATCTATTTATAACATAATTACAATAAACCCTTTGGCATCTTATCAACAATTATTGCCTTCCTGGCCAAGTTTACAATTATAATCTAGTAATGCCTCTATTTTTTATTTAAAGTAAGTACTACAATATTTACTGTTATAAAGTTTAACATAAATGAAACTGACATCAATTAATTGACACTTTTTTAAAGCAATTGCTTCACACCTGCTTCATACAAAAGACAACATAAATACCATGATAACAAACCACATGGTAAAACATAATAACATGCACATTATTATAAAATAAATTACACACCAATTAATTAGTCTACTCTCAGTTAATTAATTGATTAGTCTAAACTGTCTATAGTATTTTCACATTATTTGACACTATGTTTATCGCTCACACCTTCCACTGACCACTTCATAGTTTGTATTTATAAACATTTTTATTTTTTTCTATTACCTTGTACTCTTATTTGTTGTCATTTATTTGTTTATTTAATAAGGGTTCACTTTTCTGACCTTTATTGCAACGGACGATTAGCGTTTTTTTTGTTTTGATAATTATAAATCTTTATGTAACATAGGGGACCTTAGTTTCGTTATGTTACAATATGTAAATAAGGCATTTGAATTAGTCAGAGTTAATTTTAAAGGTGTGCTAAACAGAATAAATTTCGTGGGAATAAAAGTAGTACCGAAAACTGAGTATTAGTAGGGACACAGTAGCGATAGGGCATATATGTAAAGTAATGAGATTGATGTAATTGGAGAGTAATTAGATGATGGAGGAAATTTGTAAAGGGGGTGTTGTGATAAGGAGTCCTCAACGAAAAGCGTTGTGGCGGCAGGTGAACCGTATGTGCGTTGCCGGGGTTACCTGGGGGAGACCAGGAACAAATAAGGGAATGAGCATAGGGAGGGAACACACATCCTAAGTGCAAATAGGGTAGAGGGTATTTTGTTATAAGGGTAGAATGATTCAAAGTGAGTTAGAGTAGTAAGTTAGTGGAGATACTGTTTTGAGAGATGGGTGTCATCCTAGGTAAATCTGTTAGTGAGTGTTAAGAGTCAGAAAGGGGGTAAAATTATATTTTAATGCCTTTTTCAATGAATTAGATTATTGGGAGTAACTGAGAATCACCCAAACCAATAAATGATGAAAACATTAAAGAGAAAAATCATAGTTAAAATGTAATAATAAATGAAACAAGTAAAAGATTTAAAAGAATTTGAAAATAAAATAAAGCTGTAAGGTGTGTAATTTTGGTCAAACTTAAAGGTGAATTGTTTATTTTAATGTTCATGTTTAATATGGTAACCAAATCACTTGTACGAATTAATAAATTATTTACCTTAAATTATCCGCCGTGTGATTTCTTGTGCTTCGTCTATGACGCGTTTCAGAGCTTATGCTCCATCATCAGATATTAAAAAGTTAAAACTATCACTCTTGCGAGATCGTTAAGAAGTTAAAATGTCAAAATTTGCATATGAACCGTACGCGGATTTGGGTGCGCACCCGTTCAAGTTCATTCTGCCACTGAGCAGTTGCTACCTTATCATAGCCCCAGTGAGCAGACTCAAGTCGGTATCGTACAATCGGTTGGATACAAAGTTCAGGTGGTCATTTAACACGACATCGCGACTCCTTGGGTTTGTAGATGCACTGTAAATTTCAAATTCCTCCAAGGCATTCATGAAACGGCCCTTCTTACACACATGTAACGGTATTAAATTGGAACTAAAATCTGTGTAATTATGATTGTGTGAAGTCAGGTGTCGGCGTAATTTGATTTGATGTTGTCAATGTTTCTTATTTTCTTAGGTAAATGTTCTCGAAATCGTTTAAGGAAACCTCTCCCAGTCTGTCCAATGTAGAAGCACTTGCAATCATTGCATGTTAACTTATATATGCCAGTTTTTTCTTCTGGAGGCGTGTGTTTTTTCGGTTTGAGAATATCCAGTAACTTATTATTAGTCCTGAACGAAATAGTGAAACTATTATTATTCAATATAGAAGACAAAACCTTAGGCATAAAGCTAGTGTAATTAGTAGATATAAAAATTGTTTGCGTGTTGTTGTTTATTCGGGGTTTAAGCATTCTTTTTTCATGTTTTCTCAACAGTTTGTCAATGGTTAAACTATTGTAACCATTGGCAACCGCGATATATTTTATGACATTTAGCTCATCACGGAAGTCATTATCATCCAAAGGAATTGTCGATAATCTATGAGTGAAACTATTATACGCTGCCAATTTTATGTGAAAGAGGATGATGAGAGTCTGCGTGTATTGTGGTGTCAGTGGTAGTCGGTTTCCTATAAATGTTGAACTTTAGTTTATTCATCTGTCGAGTGATGGTTAAATCTAGAAAGTTTATCTTGTTATCAACCTCTGTTTCAAGAGTAAACTGGATGTTTCTATTTATTTTATTTAAACAGTTTTTAAATAATTCGATTTGTCTTATAGTACCATCAAAAATTAAAAATGTATCGTCTACATACCGTGCATAAAATATTATTTTATTTGCATATATATTATTGTTCAACAAGTGAGTATTCTCATAATAATTCAAGTAAATATCGGCCAGTAGGCCGGAGAGGGTGAGCCCATAGCTAGGCCATCATTTTGAATGTAAAACGAGCCATTAAAAGTGAAATAGTTTTGTTTCAAAATAACCTCGAGTAAATTAATTAACTCATTTATTGTCTGTGTGTTCATGCAACTATTGTCAGATAAATTGTTTCTCAAAATCTGTAATGTATCTATGACTGGGATGTTCATGTATAAATTAGTTATGTCGAACGACGCCAATTTGTGGTTAGGTTGTAGTTCAACAGATTTAATATCATTAATAAAATTATTGTTGTTCTTAATACTACAATTATTACGTAATTGTAAATTATCTTTTATCAAACGAACTAGTGTTTTTGCAGTTTTGAAGCCAGGAGCAGTGGTAAAGTTCACGAGCGGTCTGATAGGTATGTTATGTTTATGAATTTTAGGCAGTCCTGTGAATATCGGGGCTTTAGCGTTGATGGGCTTCAAGTAACGTCGTGTGCTTTCATTGAATAAATTGGTACATTTATTAATACAATTGTTAAGTTCCCTGACGTACAATTCAGTGGGGTCAGAGTTTAATATTTTAATGTTGTTGTTAGAAATAAAATCATGAACTTTATCACTGTATGAATCAGTGTCCATGATGACTAGCGTATTTCCTTTATCTGCCTTAACGATAAGGGCATTGTTGTCGATTAATTTTGTTTTCATGTGTTTTAAAGTTTTATATTCAATAGAGTACCTAGACTGACCACGTGAAACGAGAGGTAGATTATTGTTTAATTTAATGGCTCTATTGAATTTATTATTTATAAGTACACGTGCTTCATTTTGTAAGTGTGGGTCTGAAATAGATTTGACGGCTGCCTCCGCTTCAACGACTTCATAGATTAAGTTTGTTTTTACCAACGGGTGGGAGATAATAATTTATCCCTTTACTTAAAAGCTTCATTTCGTTATCATCAAAGACTATTGTAGTTAAGTTCATGACTCTAGGGTGAAATGTGTGTTTACAAACAATGGCAGACTCTTCGTGATGTTTATGTTCTAGCCTAAGAAGTTTGCGTGATTGACTAAAATGTGTACGACGTACAATATTATATATGTATCTGTGTACGGAAACAATATTCATCCTGTCATTATCGATAAAGTTTTAGATTCCATACACAGATACATATATAATATTGTACGTCGTACACATTTTAGTCAATCACGCAAACTTCTTAGGCAAGAACATAAACATCGCTAAGAGTCTGCTATTGTTTGTAAACACACATTTTACCCGAGAGTCATGAACTTAACTACAATAGTCTTTGATGATAACAAAATGTAGCTTTTAAGTAAAGGGATAAATTATAATCTCCCACCCGTCGGTAAAAACAAACTTATCTATGAAGTCGTTGAAGCGGAGGCAGCCGTCAAATCTATTTCAGACCCACACTTACAAAATGAAGCACGTGTACTTATAAATAATAAATTCAATAGAGCCATTAAATTAAACAATAATCTACCTCTCGTTTCACGTGGTCAGTCTAGGTACTCTATTGAATATAAAACTTTAAAACACATGAAAACAAAATTAATCGACAACAATGCCCTTATCGTTAAGGCAGATAAAGGAAATACGCTAGTCATCATGGACACTGATTCATACAGTGATAAAGTACATGATTTTATTTCTAACAACAACATTAAAATATTAAACTCTGACCCCACTGAATTGTACGTCAGGGAACTTGACAATTGTATTAATAAATGTACCACTTTATTCAATGAAAGCACACGACGTTACTTAAAGCCCATCAATGCTTAAGCCCCGATATTCACAGGACTGCCTAAAATTCATAAACATAACATACCTATCAGACCGCTCGTGAACTTTACCACTGCTCCTGGCTTCAAAACTGCAAAAGCACTAGTTCGTTTGATAAAAGATAATTTACAATTATGTAATAATTGTAGTATTAAGAACAACAATAATTTTATTAATGATATTAAATCTGTTGAACTACAACCTAACCACAAATTGGCGTCGTTCGACATAACTAATTTATACATGAACATCCCAGTCATAGATACATTACAGATTTTGAGAAACAATTTATCTGACAATAGTTGCATGAACACACAGACAATAAATGAGTTAATTAATTTACTCGAGGTTATTTTGAAACAAAACTATTTCACTTTTAATGGCTCGTTTTACATTCAAAATGATGGCCTAGCTATGGGCTCACCCTCTCCGGCCTACTGGCCGATATTTACTTGAATTATTATGAGAATACTCACTTGTTGAACAATAATATATATGCAAATAAAATAATATTTTATGCACGGTATGTAGACGATATGTTTTTAATTTTTGATGGTACTATAAGACAAATCGAATTATTTAAAACTGTTTAAATAAAAGAAATAGAAACATCCAGTTTACTCTTGAAACAGTGGTTGATAACAAGATAAACTTTCTAGATTTAACCATCACTTGACAGATGAATAAACTAAAGTTCAACATTTATAGGAAGCCGACTACCACTGACACCACAATACACGCAGACTCTCATCATCCTCTTTCACATAAAATTGGCAGCGTATAATAGTTTCATTCATAGATTATTGACAATTCCTTTGGATGATAATGACTTCCATGATGAGCTAAATGTCATAAAATATATCGCGGTTGCCAATGGTTACAATAGTTTAACCATTGACAAACTGTTGGAAAACATGAAAAAAGAATGCTTAAACCCCAAATAAACAACAACACGCAAAAAATTTTTATATCTACTAATTACACTAGCTTTATGCCTAAGGTTTTGTCTTCTATATTGAATAATAATAGTTTCACTATTTCATTCAGGACTAATAATAAGTTACTGGATATTCTCAAACCGAAAAAACACACGCCTCCAGAAGAAAAAACTGGCATATATAAGTTAACATGCAATGATTGCGAGTGCTTCTACATTGGACAGACTGGGAGAGGTTTCCTTAAACGATTTCGAGAACATTTACCTAAGAAAATAAGAAACATTGACAACATCAAATCAAATTATGCCCGACACCTGACTTCACACAATCATAATTACACAGATTTTAGTTCCAATTTAATACCGTTACATGTGTGTAAGAAGGGCCATTTCATGAATGCCTTGGAGGAATTTGAAATTTACAGTGTATCTACAAACCCAAGGAGTTGCGGTATCGTGTTAAATGACCATCTGAACTTTGTATCCAACCGATTGTACGATACCGCCTTGAGTCTGCTCGCTGGGGCTACGATAAGGTAGCAACCGCTCAGTGGCAGAATGAACTTGAACGGGTGCGCACCCAAATCCGCGTACGGTTCATATGCAAATTTTGACATTTTAACTTCTTAACGATCTCGCAAGAGTGATAGTTTTAACTTTTTAATATCTGATGATGGAGCATAAGCTCTGAAACGCGTCATAGATGAAGCACAAGAAATCACACAGCGGATAATTTAAGGTAAATAATTTATTAGTTTATTTTAAGGTAATAACAACAATGTTCATTATGAGTGTACTATGTTTTATTATGTTGTAGTATGTTTGTTAGGGTGTAAGAATCATAAACAGATGTTGTATATTTTTCATAGTATAGATTTGTGCAGTGTATATAGGGTAAGGTCATTCACCTGACCCAGAGAGATCAGCTGATGACTGGTATGAACTGTATAATGGTCAATATAACCAATCCATATGTTCTTGTAACAATCAATGTAAGTTTAATTTATATTTTATTGTATAATTTTCTTCCTATTGTCAGAAGACATGTTTAGTAAAACATTATTACATTTTATTAAATTTTTTTCTTAAAAAAAAAAATATTTTTTGCTTGAAGTACAGATTGTGTTTTTATGTCCAGGATATATTGTTGATTATATGTTAATGTATTAAATGAATTATATTGCTCATAGTATATGTGTTGTAAGCAAATGTAACGATAAGGGAATTTATGATTTAATAAGGTGTTCAGTTTATTTTGTTTATATGATTGTTAGCAGCTAGTTAAGAAGAATTGTAAATTCATTTTAGAGATTTTGAAATTTTAAGAGTAAATGGAGGGAGTTGATCAAATTAATGGTAATATGAAATCTTTGATATTGGACTTAGATTAATTTTTGAACAGAATTTAAATGATTTAATCTAATTTGTTTGATTTATTTTGATTTGAAACCATAACGTCAATTTGAGAAAAGGAATTGAAATTTAAAAAATAAAATATTTTATGAAGTCAAGATCAGCAATGTAGTGTATAGATATTATATTCAGTGTAATAATGAGTATGTGTACGCACCCAGTACTTGCTAAAAATAACCCAGTATGCATGTAAGGGGGAACATATCGGTTGAGGATCTGGTATGGTATAAGGCCAGTTTTTTTATTTTTTTATGGAATGAGTTGAGGTTGAGTGGTACTATGGTGAGTATCTGTCCGATTTTATGGTGTTGCGATCTCGCACAGAGAAGTCCAGTAATCTCGTTCAGGTGCAGCCATAGTCGCCGAGCTAGGGGGGTAGTTTACCCATGACGTGTTTAAAAAATTAACGGGGGTTGTTGGCGCCATACCTTCACCGATCCTCTTAGGGTTTAGCAAAGAGAGTTTTTCTGTTTCGGCAGAAAACCTCTCATTGGGGGGTATTGTAATGTGTCAAAAAGGGGTTTTTTATTTTTTATTAAATGTATTCGGTATCATCATTGTAAGTCCCATGTAAAATCAGGTTGTATTCTAACAATGAACTGTGACGTAACTTTTTGAGCAGAGTGTAGCTGGAGAATGCGATACTTGTTTGGAAACTGAACGATTGTCACGTACAACTACGCACATACACTCGATGGGGCGCAGCTTCTACGCCTAACAGGCTGAATCGACGCCACGAAAAATGGCGAGGCATAAAGATTTTATTTCCACATGCTCTGTAGACGGCAGAAATCCAGTAGAGGCTACTCCCACCAAAGCCTCTGGTATCGTCTCCGTCTAACAACACTAGCTCAAGTGGCCCATAGACGATTCAGACATATTATATATTGACGAAAAATTCATAACATGAAGGCAGTGTGTTTCCTGTTGATCCACCAGCAATAGTGGGGAGCCTGGTTGGTTGTTGCCGGGCAGTCGACATAGAACTCCAGACCACGCGTGGTCAATAATAACATCGCTCGAGCTAGTTAGGGTCGGCCGACCAGCCAAGTGTGTATCAGAGATGTGCAAAGCAGTGTAAAAGTCTAAATTAATATGGAACACGGTGAAACAAGTGAAAATTTTATCAAAAGTAAACTAACAACCTTTGGGACATAGTGAGAGAACATTACAGGACCCGCCACGTGGTCGGCAGAGACGACGCTGCAGCATGTAATCGTATTAAATCAAACCTATTCTTATTTTATATAAAAAGGGGGTAATCTGTATGCGTGTGAGAGTGGGCAAGCTGGTTTTTTTTTCTTTTAATAGGTACCTAAATAATTTAAGTATATAAATTAAAAATACTTGTGGTTTTGTACTTCAATGTGTTTGTAGTTTTGTAGTAGATGGGGGTCGCTACCTCAATATTTAATTTTGTTCATCTGAAAGATTAGAGAGTGTAAAATGAGAGAGCATGTTTTAATTGAATTATAAAAAAGAATGATAAAAGAATAATAAAATGAAGTTGAAATAGTTAACCGAAACATGAGATTAATTATTATGACACATACAACCTTGAAATCACGCTTGTACTTCACAGTTCGTGTGACGGACCTGGGCTGGCAAGGTAAGTGGATCAGGATTTGTTAAAAAATTTAAAACTGGTAATTATTATTAATCTATAACTTCACAATATTTCTATTTCGGGTGTATACCATTTACCTACAGTCTTTTTTAAGTTGTTACATACTGTTTTGTTGTATGTCATTTCTGAAATTTCTTTTGACCTCCTCCTATAATCTTTGAAATTCGTGATTTCCTTATCGTCGGTAATTGGAACATTAAGTCCATTACTTAGACCATTGATCATCATCTCCAACTCTTCCCATGTTTTTATTAGTTTCCTTTGATGCATTTGTCTTATTTTCTTTGTCTTCATTTCCATGTGCTTAATATCCTCTTTGTTTCTGTTAGGTTTAGTTTCAGATAACAATGCTACATGTACCATTTTTTTATCGTTTGGTATTCCTTCTGTTTCCGGTTTGCTGTCATTTTTTATTTCTTTGGTCATATCATCCATTTTCTGACATAATTTTTTCGTTAATTTTTTATAACTATCATCTATTTTCTTGTTAGTTTCTCCAATTTTGTTACTCAATTCTCCCAATTTTTCCTTCAACTGTTGGTTGTCACTTTCCATCTTCTTACTATTTTCCTCCATCTTCTCTTCCATCTTCTTACTGGTTTCATCAATTTTCTTATTGGTATCTCCAATTTCATCCATTTTCTTACTCATTTGTAGGAACATTTCCATCATCTTATCCAATTTCGTATCTTCTGTTGTGGTGGATTTCTCTAATTGTTTCTCCTGGAGTGCGGGCTTAGTTAGTTCCGCCGGAGGTAATATCATCTCTACGTCTTCCACTGGAGTCGCCTCCTTGTCCTCCATGTCTATCTCCTACTCGGCTTCTGCCGCCCTTTTCTTTGACGTCACCCTCCTGTGCATTTTGATTACTCTCCTGACCTGTTAACAGCTGCCAGCTAAAATAGGAAATTGGGCAAATTATCTTGATTTTATTGGCCTATCAATCCCTACTTTTAACCCCTAAAGTTGAGCGCCAATTTGTAAATAAACATTTTACAATGATTATAATAACTGTTTAAGAAAATTTTATTTTATATATATATTTTTTTTATATAGTAATTTAATTTTATTATTTAATGATGTTGTGTTTTTATCATTTTATTATTATTATGTACTTAATTAAAATAATAAATAGTAATTATGTATGAATTGGTAAAGAAATATTTCACCACGTTAAATAGATTATGTCATAGACAAATCGATTGATGGTAGCTGTCAATTCAGCGTCTTTATTTCTTCTTCTCCTCGTCTTTTTCCTTTTTGAAGTCCTGTTTTTTAATTGAGAATTGATGTATTCTACTTTAGCTACTTAACTAATCAATAAAACGCCAAGTTAAAACAAATAATTATATTTTTTATGATTAATGCGATTATTCGACTTGCGCCGACTATTGCTCTCGGAGTCGAGACTGGATCTCAGATCGATTAACACATTTGGGTTAAGTTATATCAAATTAAATAATTCATTAACATGGATCCTTTTAACTGTTGAAATAGTCAGGAAAGGCAAGTTAGAGAATTCAATACTTACAGTTAGAAAAAAAAATTATTCATTAACACATAATAATTACAAATATAGTATATAGTAGTAAAAAGAAATTCGAACCGCATGTAGACTGTTCTGATGTCACGCAGTCTTCTTCTTGGTCGAGCTGCTCCTCGTTGAAATTAAAAGATGGCTGCCTTCATGTGCTGTACCACGCTAATCATCTGCCTCTGGGATTTTTCTGCAATAAAATGCAGTAGTTGATAAATTCCTCTTCTGTGATGTAGTTATTGAAAGATTTTCAAATTATTGTGTTTAGTTTTTGTCTTCCACTAGATTTCGTACGGTAATACATGTGTAGTGTAGAGTGTCGTCTTCAAATCAGTTCACTGTTCATAAATTGTGTTAGATTTATAATTCCATCATGGCCATTCATTCTGGTAGTTAGTTCTAGTGTTTTTTCAATTTGTTTTATTATTCCACCAATTATTTAAATTGGATTCATTGATTTACTGTTGATACTTCTTTCCTTCATTTTTCCCTAGGACATCTTGGTTTTGGTTAAAATTTATTTCAGATTTCTTCTCAATATTATGACACGTCCATTCTGCTTGGTGTTTAACAATCAACTAATTTTAATTTGTTTCTTCATATAGAAATTCCTGTACGATTTTGGTCTCATTTCCCATTGTTCACAATCAGCTGTTTGCCTTATTCCCGATTCAATTTTATGGAAATAAATGACATTTTATTATATTTTACTGGCTATAATTTAGTTATTTAGTATTTTATGAAATTTTAATTACATAACTATAATCCTGCTTTGATTTTATACAATTTAATATTAAACATGACCTATTTTGGTTTGAATTAAACTCAAAAATTACATTCAGTGAAATTTACTTCTAGGCCTTATCATGATTCACATAATTACCCATTAAATGGTTTACAGTATGTTTTATGATACCATTGTCCTCAAATAAGATTACTAATTAAATCATTATAATTTGCCTTTACTACTTTGTTATACTAAACATTTACTGATTTATTTACATGTTACTTATACTTGGTTTACTGCCTAGGCATTATCTTGTACAATCACTATTTAAGTCAATCTTATTCTCTGACTTTTTTAATTACTACTACAGGTTGTTGTGATAATTATAATAAAGTATTTGCATGCTAAAAGGATTAATTTATATTAATTTGGTCCAGGTTTTCACTAATTTATCTCCTCTGATTTAATTACAGAGTCAAAGTTGAATTTGGCTTGATTATCGATTTTCCGTTTTACTATCAATATTATAATTATTTCACATTATTATTATTATTATTATTATTATTATTATTATTATCTTTTCTGAGTTACTATTTATATGACATTTGAATTAATATATTGCCTTTCCTTCCTTAACAAAATTCTGACAAACTAACATTCTTTAAATACAACAAACACTTATTCTCTAACATTTAGTATATACTAATATCAACATTGTAGGTAGTGAGTACCAATATAATAATTAAACAAATTATGGTCTTAATATAATTACAGTCTTTTGCTGTCCTTTCAAATTATTGTTTTTGGGGTTTTACCCTTAATTACACACTATTCACTTTATTCTCTCCCATAGTTTGTAACAAGTTTTCTAATTTTTGGAGAATAAGGAATTTCATTTTATACACCACTTATTATCTTTAGTCCCTTTTTATAAGTTCAACTATATTACTTATACTTATACAGTGAAACCTCTCTAATTCGGACTACTCTAATTCGGAATTTACGATAATTCGGACTCCCTAAAAAAAAAATTAAATTTTGCTTTTGTGAATTCTTTGTGAAAACATTTGCCTTTAGGGAATTCTTAAAGTGTTATGTTGGCAAAAGGTGCGATACGCACCCCCACCCCGACTGGGTTTAGTCCAGTTTCAACTGCTCCTTTGGTAGTGTGTGCATCATTTTTATTGTATTCGTGTGCGTTCTGTTGTACTGAAGTTAATTCTTAGTTGCGTACAGCTTTTCAAACCACATTTTCTTCAAACACTGTTTAGTAGTAATTTACAGTACTGTATTACACTATGAGTGCTAGAGGTAAATACAAGACTTTAACTTTAGAAGGCAAAATGAAAGTGTTGAGTAAAATTCTGTGCAGAATATTTTAAACGAGTTTGGAATTAGTAAGTCTACGTTTTATGATATAAAAAAAGACAGAAATAATTTCCAATTTTGTTTTAAAGCAAGATACGCCAAATGTGAGTATTGTTAAAAGAAAACGAACGACTGCAGCAAAGTTCAGTAATTTTGACGAAGCTGTATACACTTGGTACAAGCAGCAACGTTCAGTTGGTGTTCCAGTTAGAGGTGTAGAATTACAGGCAGGGGCAGAAAGATTTGCTCAGAAATTGGGAGAAACTGATTTTAAAGCTAGTACAGGATGGCTTATTAAATTTCGGCAGCGGCATTCCATTGTAAACCGGAAAATATTTGGGGAAAGTTTAAGTTCTGATGTTTCTAGTGTCGAACCGTTTCGCCAAAAACTTAAAGCAGTAATTACTGATGAAAAACTTCTTCTTTCCCAAATTTATAATGGTGACGAAACAGGCTTGTTTTGGAGATCCATTCCTCAGAATACTCAGGCCTATAGAATGGACAATTCCACACCAGGCCGAAAGGTAAATAAACAAAGACTATCTGCTCTCTTATGTGCAAACGCAGATGGGTCTCACCGTCTAACATCCGTCGTTGTTGGAAAATCAGCTAAGCCTAGAGCAGCTAAAAACATTATGGAAAGCCTACCAGTTATTTACAAAGAAAACAAGACTGCATGGTTTATTCAGAAATTTTCCAGCGATTGGTTTTTTCATAATTTTGTGCCAGAGGGTAGAAAATTCCAGCTAGATGTTTTAAAAATAAAAGAAGAGGATGTTAAAGCTTTGTTGATATTAGACAATGCTCCTGCTTATCCCTCCAGTAATATATTGACTAGCAGCGATGAAAAAATCAAAACTATGTTCTTGCCTCCCAATATGACTTTGCTTATCTAACCAATGGATCAGGGAGTAATCCTCAGTTGCAACTCCTTTACAGATGTAAACAACTCGACGAATGCATGGTATTTTTTATGGACGATGAAGAAATGGACAATAGGGGTGAACAAACTCTTAAAAAAATAAAGGAATACAGTATTAAATGTGCTATTTATAATTGGGCAAACAGCTGGAATGAGATCAAAATATCTACATTATGCAATGCATGGAATAAAATTTTGTACGATAAAGAGCCAGAGATCGACCTGCAAGGTTTGGAAGATGAAGATTATGCAGGTGCTTTTGGAGCTACCAACATTGAAGACATAAGAGAATGGTTGGGTGCCGATGAAGATGACGTAGGCTACCAGAATTTAACAGAGGAAGAGATCGTCTATCAAATGCAAGGTCAGAAAGAAGTTGGAGGTGATAGTGACAATGAAGAGGACGACGATAATGTTCCTAAGCCTACACTTTCCAAGGTGCGGGAAAATCTCGATGCAGTTATTAACTTTATTGACACTGACCCAGAATTTCAAAAATACTATTTAATCATCAAAGAAATGCGTCAAGAAATTATTAAAAAACAGTACAACACGGCAAAACAGTCTACAATTTCAACCGTTTTTAAGCCTGTAGCTTCAGTTCGGGGAAGAATCAAAACCGTCAACTTCAGGGACCAGCCATTAATATTACACAACTCTTTGTGTGCTAAAGTGAAAACACTGTCAGTGAAGTTTTTTTTGTTAGTATGGTGAAAGTATTTATTCTTCTGTTTTGTAATATACATAAAATTAAATTTCCATTAATATTTACGTACATTAATAATTGTAGGTGTGCATTACTTATAAATTTTTTGCGTGCGAACTTAACTTGAAAACACTAATGGTGAAAGATTGTTGTTTATGTGAATTTAGTTATCCATTTTGTAAGTACAATAAATTTAAATTTCCATTAATATTTACGTAGTTTTAATATTTATTTTTACGGCACTTTACCTATACTGTAGTATGAATTTCTATAAAATATTCTATAATTCGGATTTTTCTCTAATTCGGACTAGGCTTCGCCCCATATAATCCGAATTAGAGAGGTTTTACTGTATTTACATTAAATCAGCCTAGTGGTATTGTATTCTCTGACTTTGGCCATATGGTTTTCTAAATTTTATATAGTAATTATTATTTAGTTTTATTTATTTGTTAATTCTTCTTCCCTCCTATGGAAGTACTTATCTATAGGTTTAGTTAAGTATATTCCCTGAACGTCATAAAGTAGTCGGGCTGTGGTATAAGTGTCTACCTTTTGATTTTAATGTGGCTAGTTTACTCATAGTCCATGGTTGTATTTCCTTACTGTTCCTTATCTTACTGGGTATACTGATGATGTTACTGGGATAATAATCATCCTACATGGTTTAACACATATTGTTTGGAATTGAATGTGTTTAATTTCTTTGGATGAGAGTTTTTATTGTACTGTTAAGGCATTCTATTTATTATAGTAATTATTTCTTTTATGTTACTTTTGTTTAGGTTTATTTTACTCATTCCAGATTGCTTCTTCCTTTCATTTTCTAGGTAGTATTAAATTGTAAATAAGACAAAATTTCTGTTATGCTACATATGCCCTCCTGTAAAAGTGATTAGTTCAGATCATACGCTTAGTATGGATGAAATAATTGCTTCTGACACTTATATTTATGATATTCGTGGTTTTGTATCCACTTATATACTTGCTTCTTCAAGTTGAGCTCTAAGTTGACATGTATATTTTCTGTTTTCATTTTCTATTTCACTCTTATTAGATAGTCATTTTATTCTGATTTATATTATTATTATCAATATTATATATTTTTCTTTTCTTACTTGGTGCTTCATCCTTGGGATATTTACTCCCTAACATTCCCTATCACGTGAGCTGGAACAGTTCAGAGTGGCACATTTTGGCTACATTCTCTGCTGGCCATACTTCACTTATTTGAGCTCAGAGGAATCATCATCTCTGCTCAATTATACAACTGATGGAATATATCTACATCCAGTCATTAAAATACAAATTATAAAAAGTTGTCTATTTCGACTAATAATAAACATCCTTAGATTCATCACTTCATAATGGTTCAGATTAATTAATACGTCTATCCATTTGGTTCTTCTTACATTTTAAAGCTCAGTTTATATTATGTATCACTAGGTATATTGCATAATATCCATTTCATCCTCTTTTTTGAATTTCTTTTATTTTGTTAATTGTTTGTACAACCTGCTTCTTGTTTACATTGTGAGTAGCATATATTTTTTCTTTTTTTTCCATTTGCTATTTAATCAATTATTTTATTGCTCATGGCATAACATTAGTTCTTTCCATAGTTATCACTATAATTGTGGTTGTTAAACTAATATTATTATTATTATCCCCATTTATAATGTCTGGTCTTAATACCTTATCCTTATTTGTTTTGGTTGATTGGTTCTCCTCTTCATTCTTCTATAAAATTATTTTCATTGTGAGTTTCATCAAATTATAATATTTAAAACATATAAACAATCTGGTTTTTTATTCCCTTTTTCACTTAGAAGTTCCGTAACATCTTTGTTTCAAGAATTATTTCATTCACATAGTTGTTGTGAGTTGTCACTATTTATTTAGCCTTCAGAATTTGTGATAATTGTTTTTTATTCTTCTCTTCAGAACTGGTTCATATAAATCACTGGTGTACCTTTTTCTTATAACACTTATAATCTTCATGGATATATTTTTGTTTTCTTTGTAAAATTATTTCACTCGATTTATTGACATAAGTTGTCCTTATTATTTTTTGATTTCTTTTTTTTTTTTGATCAAAATAACTTCACTGAAATATACTGTAAGATGGTCTTACTTATTTTTGAGTTTAGGGGTTTATTTTCCTTTCCTTTATTATTTGATTGAAAATAACTTCACTGAAATATAGTGTAAGATGGTCTTACTTATTTTTGAATTTAGGGGTTTATTTTCCTTTCGTTTATTATTTGATTCAAAATAACTTCACTGAAATATACTGTAAGATGGTCTTACTTATTTTTGAATTTAGGGGTTTATTTTCCTTTCCTTTATTATTTGATTGAAAATAACTTCACTGAAATATACTGTAAGATGGTCTTACTTATTTTTGAATTTAGGGGTTTATTTTCCTTTCGTTTATTATTTGATTCAAAATAACTTCACTGAAATATACTGTAAGATGGTCTTACTTATTTTTGAATTTAGGGGTTTATTTTCCTTTCCTTTATTATTTGATTCAAAATAACTTCACTGAAATGTACTGTAAGATGGTCTTACTTATTTTTGAATTTAGGGGGTTTATTTTCCTTTCGTTTATTATTTGATTCAAAATAACTTCACTGAAATATACTGTAAGATGGTCTTACTTATTTTTGAATTTAGGGGGTTTATTTTCCTTTCGTTTATTATTTGATTCAAAATAACTTCACTGAAATATACTGTAAGATGGTCTTACTTATTTTTGAATTTAGGGGGTTTATTTTCCTTTCGTTTATTATTTGATTCAAAATAACTTCACTGAAATATACTGTAAGATGGTCTTACTTATTTTTGAATTTAGGGGGTTTATTTTCCTTTCGTTTATTATTTGATTCAAAATAACTTCACTGAAATATACTGTAAGATGGTCTTACTTATTTTTGAATTTAGGGATTAGGAGGTTTACTATTCCTCCAAATATTATTTCCATAAGGCCTCTTGGTTTTGTTTCTTTATTCTTTATTCCTATTATTTTTTCTTCTCTTTTAAATGTTTTTTTTTCTGTAGTCGTTTATCATAACATCCGTCCCTTTTCTTGATGGTGTGTGGTATTTAGTTTATCCATGGTCCATAAACTCAGTTGCCCTTATTGTCTGGACTACCATTGTCTTCATAATTATTTCTGTTCTCGTGCATCTCTCGCTTCTCCCTTGTATTTCATTTTTTCTGCTATTATTTTTTCACTTGTTTCAAGGATTATTTGAATCACTCTATCATATATTTTACTAAACCCAAATGTCACTGGTACTGTTGCGGTTTGGAAGCTCTTGAATAATCGCGAGTTATTCCAAAGACGCTAAGCAGGAAAGGCTGGATTGCATTAGAAAGAAGTGGACTGTATTGCGAATATTGAACATGCGTTTATTGACAATTTTAATTATTAGTTATGATCGGCACGTGCGGATGCATTTGGGGCAATAACGCCCGAAAATTAATTTTGAATGAAATCGTGGTCCATTGTAGATGGACGCAAGTAACTTGAATTAAATAGAATCTTATGAATGCATATTAAAAAATATCCAGTAGCCGCGGCTGGAAGAGAAGTGTTTAACGAGAGATGCGCTCGGAGCCTTGTTAGAAACTAAACTAAACTTGCCTGTAGCCGGCGGTGAGGACCGGCTGCAGCGTTTGATAAGCGCGTGACGTCATCCGCGCGTGCCGCATTGCGGCGGTACACCGCGTACAGCTGATAAACAAGTACAAAGTTTAAACATACTGCCCGCCAAAATCGGGACGATTTTGTACATTAAAGGTTAAATTGAATAATACAATAATTAGACCTACATGGCGAAAGCGATACAATAGCTGGCGTATTGGCCACAGTGCAATGACATAATAAACATAATAGGAATTCAATTAACAATCACAAGGCATACAATAAATTGACCCTTATACCAATAGCAAGGGCATACTGACATTAAAATTACTCAAAACATAATAGTAACACAATACACCCAATAATGCAATGATTAAGTAGATATTGCTCTTTCCCAAATAATACCCCTTGATATTTGCCAAGCATTACAATAACCAGTGATAACATTATAAAAAATACAATAATTTCCCCATGATAATGACACAATAATCCCAATAAATTTCATAATATGTGACCCTTAGAAAATACGATACATATGTAGAACAATTGACACTATAAATAACACTTGTAGTTCTCAGAATTTGAATTATATAAACATATTGACAATGCACAACTTCCATAAATAATTGATAGTACATATGAAACACAGTCACTGTTGCAGTAATAGCTAGCGGCACGTAAACAATATTACAATGTTTATGATACAATTGGCTTGTATGCTCGCCCGGGGAATGTCCTGGGCGTGGTCCATGCAATGTGACACGCACACACTCACACACACACACACACACACACACACACGCACAGGCCTCGTATGGCACGCATACGATTAGCTTGTTGCCACCGGAAGGGGGCATAATTTGTGGATGGGTCGGCGTAAGATACCTAGCGCGGTGCGAACTTCTGCGACGCGTACTAAGGAATCTTGACCCGGAAAAACATTGGTAATTACCCCACGCTTCCATTCTAGAGGGGGGGGAATTGTCATCCAAAATGAGGACAAGCTGTCCGACATTCAAATTCCTTAACGGGGTGCGCCATTTATTGCGCTGCTGCAGCTGGTGCAGATAATCCCTAGACCACCGTTTCCAGATGGTCTGCGTAAATTTTTGGAGCAGAAGCCATCTGCCCAAATGACTATTATTGCTTTGGGTATAGTCGGGTTCCGGTGCCGTCAGTGGAGCACCGACCAAAAAATGAGCAGGTGTTAAGGGTTCAGGGTCTCTAGCATCGTCGGACACCGCGCATAACGGGCGTGAATTAAGGCAAGCCTCAATTTGAGAAAGAAGAGTAGAATATTCCTCAAAATTCAAGATCGTACCGCCTATTACGCGACGTAAATGAAATTTAACACTCCTTACACCACTTTCCCACAAACCACCGAAATGAGGGGCTGAAGGGGGGATAAAGGACCATTTGATACCGTGGAGACCGCAAAACTCCAGAGAAGATTGCTCAACTTCCTTGGAGGTTAGAAATTTGTACCAGTCATGCAAAGTGTGGTTGGCACGACGAAAATTCGTGCCATTATCCGAAAATATCTGCGCGGGAATACCTCTGCGCGATATGAACCTTTTTAAAGCCGCTATAAAGGCGTTGGAAGTGAGATCCGACACCAATTCTAAATGGATGGCCCTAGTACACATGCATATAAATAGCGCGATGTATGCCTTGGTCGTGGACTTAGAGCGCTGCCCGCCATGGCGCAAAAGTACAGGACCAGCGTAGCCACGGCCGACTGTGAGAATGGCCTAGAAGGCGTGACCCTTGAGGGGGTAACTGACCTAGTAGTTGATTCGCGCCTTTAGCCCGGAAACGAAAACAAGTGACACACTTATGTATCGCTGAGCGGATATAGGATTTGTCGTGTATGATCCAATACTTTCGCCTAAGCGAAGCTTGAGTTGATTGCACTCCAGCGTGCAACAAACGGATGTGTTCGTGTTCAATTATTAATCTCGTGAGATGAGAGTGCGGGTGCAAAATTATTTGGTGTTTACTCTCATAGCTAAGTGGGGAGAATTGCAAGCGGCCTCCCACTCTTAAAATGCCCGATTCATCCAGGAATGGGTTGAGAGCAAGTATTTTACTACTGCGAGGAAGGCACCGGCGTGCCTCAAGTTCCATAACTTCTATGCCGAAATGCAACTGCCGAGATTGCCGGACAAAAATCAAGAGCGTGTCTGACAATTCCTGAGACGACAAAAAGGACGTGTCTCTATCAACAGCCGCGAGCCTAGAATTGTGAAAAAATCGACGGCAATATGCGAAGACGCGAATAAGCCTCGTAAGTGATGAATAATTTTCAACATAACTATGTGTTGAGGATGCGACAATTAGTGAGGTTTGAACCTGCTTGCGACGTTCCTCCTTAAGGTCGGGAAAAGTACAGGGAGTATTAATGTCGAACGCGCTGACCGGCCATGAAGCTGACTCATGCGCTAACCAGGAGGGATCATGCCACCATTGAGTATGACAGTGCAAGCTACGAGGGAGGCAACCGCGCGATAAGATGTCGGCAGGGTTGTCATTTGATACTACATGACGCCAAGTACCCCTGCTGCTAACAAGACGCTGTATTTCCGCGACACGGTTGGCCACAAATACCTTCCAACGGGAAGATTGCTGATGTATCCAGAACAACGCTATCATGGAGTCCGAATAAAGATATATTCCGTCAACATTGTAATTGATGGCGTTTAAAACTTTGGACGTTAATTGCGCCAACAATAAACAAGCACAAAGCTCAAGTCGTGGTAGCGTTATCTGTTTCAGCGGAGCGACCCTAGATTTAGCACACAACAAGTTTGATGATATGGCGCCGTTCGAATAGACCGCCCGCACATAAATGCAACACGCGTAACCTTTAGCCGAAGCGTCGGCGAATCCGTGCAGCTGTAATGAACTAATTGGGTAATTGTTCGAACTCTTAACCGACCTCGTAATCTCAAAATGAGTGTCGGAGACTAATTGAGCGTATAATTCCAACCATTGATTGGCTAATGACCCAGATAGGGGTGCGTCCCAATCTGTGCCCGCCAACCACAACTGTTGCACGAAATGCTTGCAGTAAAATGTGATGGGAGCGATCAAACCTAATGGATCATAGATCCCGGCGATGATCGACAACACGCTTCTCTTGTTGAACACGGTTAAATTATTATCACTCCTAACGGTGTATAAAAAGTTATCCCTTTCAACGTTCCATTGGATTCCCAATGTACGCACGTTTTGACCTTTGCTGAAGTCACGGGTTACTTGGGCGCGAAGGGTCATAATCTTATGGTGGTTAGAGAACCACTTATGCAACGTAAAACCATACCTACTCAACAACTTCACGATCTCGCATTCATTTCAGCTAAGCCGTTCGGATCATCCGAACCCGTTATGAGATCGTCTACGTAAAAGTCATTTGCTATGGCCTTAGCAGTTGTAGGGTAGTCGGGTTCATTTTCATAGGCTATCTGAGCCAGACAACGTGTAGCAAGGAAGGAGGCACTAGCAGTGCCGTATGTAACCGTCCTTAACGCGTAATGTCGCAATTCCTTGTGCGGCGCATCACGCCAAACGATGCGTTGCAGGTTTGAATCCTTTGGATTAACAATGATCTGGCGATACATCTTTTCTATGTCCGCAATAAGTACGTATCGGTGGGTACGGAACCGAACCATTATCGAAAACAGATCCTGCTGGATCGTAGGACCGACCATTAAAGTATCGTTAAGGGACAAATTATTTGAGGTTTTAGCGGAGGCGTCAAATACCACGCGCAATTTAGTGGTTAAGCTAGAGTCCTTGAAGACTGCGTGACGGGGCAGATAAAAGATCTCTGACCTGTCAAGCGACAGATCGTATTCATTAAGCGGCGACATGTGGCCAAGTTTCAGATAGTCACTCATGAACTCGCTATAATCCTTATAAAGGATAGGGTTCTGCTTGAACTTGAACTCTAACGATTGGAATCTGCGGATGGCTCCGCGGAGAGAATCTCCCAAATGAAATTTATCAGATCTGCGGGGCAGGGATACCACGAATCTCCCATCGCGGTTACGGCTAGTGGTTTCCACGAAATGTTTTTCACACGGCGAGTCCTCAGATCGGGCTTCGCGACTAGAGATCTCCAACTTCCAAAATTCTTTTAGTTGCGAGGAAATCTGATTATCATCCTTACAGACCATAAAGGAAGAAACTGTTTTAGTTATATCGACGTTGAAGGGTAAGTCACCGGCCAAAATAAATCCTAATTTGGTTTCCTGAATTATAGGAAAGTGTGGTCCGCGTGTAAATTTCATAGGTTCAATTAGTTGGAGAAAATATTGAGCGCCGATTAATATATCGACTTGCGCCGAGCAATGTAGGTGAGGATCCGCCAAGAATATGCGCTTGGGTAAATTCAAAGAGGCAAGATTGACCGACTCCGCCGGTAAATTATTAGCTATACTGGGTAATACGGCACAATGTACGTTTAACGTGAAGGGTTTATAGCGTGAATGTAGCCTTACATTAGTACTGAAGTCAGCCTGGGAAAGCGAATTGTTTATACCCGTGATGGGCAGTTGCGATTTAACCAATTGGAGGCCCATTCTGCGGGCGAAATCCATTGTGCAAAAGTTCGCTTGAGAACCGGAATCCAGTAATATCCTAACGGGAAATTTTTTGCCGACCTTATTGGAGGTCATACAGACGGCGGTAGATAACAATACCGATTTATTGGTCTGTGATTTCAGTGAACATTGGTTGTTAACAGAAGTTGCGTCCCTGTTGGGGACATGAATCGTGGTGTGGTGACGCCTAGAACATTTTTTGCATGAGAATTTTGAGGGACATTTTGAGCTTTCGTGTCCCGAACGGAGGCAGTTTAGGCAAAGTTTGTTTTTTATTAACACGTCTTTTCTGTCAGGGATAGACAGCGATGTAAATTGTAGGCAGTCGCTAAGTCTATGACCACCGTTACACAGCCTGCATAAATTGTTTCTAATATGTGAGTGGAATGCGCCCTTTGGAGTGCTTATCTGTTTAACTGCCTTGCGATAAGGAGACTTATCGCTTTTGTTCAACCTGCTCGTTGGGGTAGTCGCGTTATCGAGATTTTGCAGTAATTTTCTTCGTGAATTTAGAAAATTTATAAAATTATTAAAATCAGGGAACTTATGCTCCGACGAACTCTCTTTCCACAAACGTAAAGTGTAATTGTCAAGTTTTCTGGCTAAATAATTTACGACAATAATTTCGAACGTGTTGACTGGCAGTTTGAGATTATTTAAAGCGTTTATATTGGCAGAGATTTGATCAATAAATTGCGATATCCTAACTTGGGATTCTTGTTGAACTAATGGTACGTCCAGGACATTCCATACGTGATGGGCGGAAACAATTAGCTTACGTCATATCTATTCCTCAACAGATCGATAGCCACCGCGTAATTCTCATGAGTGATTGGGAACGATTTTATTACGTTAAGAGCCTCGCCATGTAATGACGAGTGCAAATAGTGAAGTTTCTGTATATCCGTCAGATCTGTTCTGACGTGAATTAATTCGAGAAAAATATGGTAATAATGTTGCCACTCAACAATACTACCCGCAAACCGTGGTAATTTTATTGGTTCAAATTGAATGGGGGGTGTTTTAGACTGTTTACTTTCAGCATTAATTACTGGTTTTTGGTTCATATGCTCAGCTTGCTCCAGCAGGTGTTGCAATTTACATTCTATATTACAGAGATCGTCCTCAGTTTGTACTCTATCACTCGTTAAAGCAACATCCGCTTCCTCAGCTTCGATTTGTGACTGTATCTCATCATATTTGGTGGATAATTCCATCAAATGACGCAGTTTTATTTTCAGCGCATGAGGATCGCTGGTTAACAAATCGAAGTTATCCGCGAAAGTATTTACTCGGGATATTGAGGCTTTAATTGTGCCTCGTTTTTTTATTGGAGCCCTTACATCGGCCATTATTACAATTTAAGAGAAAAAAAAGGAAAAATATTTAGAAAGAAATTGAGCATAGAGCATGTGAACCACAAACTTAATTTTGAATGAATTTGAATACGTTTCGGTAGCTAGCGATCGTTGTTTAGAACATAAACTTACTCTCTCTAACTAATCAAGCTTTGTTGGCAATTAAATTATTAAAATTATGAATCTAAATGGTAACAAAGTATATCTTTATCTTTAAATTTTTAACTGATAATGATCTGCCAACCATTTATTAATTTATATTGTGTAATGACGGTGTTTGTTTATACAAATGTGTTAAGAAATAACCACTAAAGTGAAATATTATTAAACATCAAATATAAGTAAAGTTTATAGTCACGTGGCCGTCGATCCATTCGTGATGAAGCTGGCTTCGATCCCGTTTGGAGCTGTTACGCCTCCTGTCTCTGCTGGTCAGATGACGCCTCATGTTGTACCCTCCATTAATTAAAGCTGTGGAATCTTTTTTGATGACCTCGCAAATGTTGTCCTGCTTTGTCCCGTCGTCTTTGGTCTACTGCTTGGCCAAATCTTGTCGAGATGACTGCGACGTGATTCACAACAATGGTGTCGCTCAGGACGAGAATGATGCCCGTAGGGCGTGATTAAATTTAGATCGGTTGGTCCAGAAATGATGCGTATAAAGAAATGCTGTCGCTTGTGGACCCAAACATGAGCAATCCGTCCCGTGGTGACCAAAAACGTTTTCGTTTTTGGGCCAAAAATATGAAATCCTGCCCGGTGGGACCAAAAATGATGTCGTTTTTGGGCCCAAAAATATGAAATCCTGCCCGTGAGGACCAAAAATGTTGCGGTTTGGAAGCTCTTGAATAATCGCGAGTTATTCCAAAGAAGCTAAGCAGGAAAGGCTGGATTGCATTAGAAAGAAGTGGACTATATTGCGAATATTGAACATGCGTTTATTGACAATTTTAATTATTAGTTATGATCGGCACGTGCGGATGCATTTGGGGCAATAACGCCCGAAAATTAATTTTGAATGAAATCGTGGTCCATTGTAGATGGACGCAGGTAACTTGAATTAAATAGAATTTTATGAATGCATATTAAAAAATATCCAGTAGCCGCGGCTGGAAGAGAAGTGTTTAACGAGAGATGCGCTCGGAGCCTTGTTAGAAACTAAACTAAACTTGCCTGTAGCCGGCGGTGAGGACCGGCTGCAGCGTTTGATAAGCGCGTGACGTCATCCGCGCGTGCCGCATTGCGGCGGTACACCGCGTACAGCTTATAAACAAGTACAAAGTTTAAACAGGTACATTCATGATTAATGATATCACTGATATTTTATCATATATTTCTATTTCGGGTGTATTCCACTTACCTATAGTCTTTTTTAAGTTGTTACATACTGTTTTGTTGTAAGTCATTTCTGAAATTTCTTTTGACCTCCTCCTATAATCTTTGAAATTCATGATTTCTTTATCGTCGGTAATTGGAACATTAAGTCCATTACTTAGACCATTGATCATCATCTCCAACTCTTCCCATGTTTTTATTAGTTTCCTTTGATGCATTTGTCTTATTTTCTTTGTCTTCATTTCCATGTGCTTAATATCCTCTTTGTTTCTGTTAGGTTTAATTTCAGATAACAATGCTACATGTGCCATTTTTTTATCGTTTGGTATTCCTTCTGTTTCCGGTTTGCTGTCATTTTTTATTTCTTTGGTCATATCATCCATTTTCTGACATAATTTTTCGTTAATTTTTTATAACTATCATCTATTTTCTTGTTAGTTTCTCCAATTTTGTTACTCAATTCTCCCAATTTTTCCTTCAACTGTTGGTTGTCACTTTCCATCTTCTTACTATTTTCCTCCATCTTCTCTTCCATCTTCTTACTGGTTTCATCAATTTTCTTATTGGTATCTCCAATTTCATCCATTTTCTTACTCATTTGTAGGAACATGTCCATCATCTTATCCAATTTCGTATCTTCTGTTGTGGTGGATTTCTCTAATTGTTTCTCCTGGAGTGCGGGCTTAGTTAGTTCTGCCGGAGGTAATATCATCTCTACGTCTTCCACTGGAGTCGCCTCCTTGTCCTCCATGTCTATCTCCTACTCGGCTTCTGCCGCCCTTTTCTTTGATGTCACCCTTCTGTGCATTTTGATTACTCTCCTGACCTGTTAACAGCTGCCAGCTAAAATAGGAAATTGGGCAAATTATCTTGATTTTATTGGCCTATCAATCCCTACTTTTAACCCCTAAAGTTGAGCGCCAATTTGTAAGTAAACATTTTATAATGATTATAAGAACTGTTTAAGAAAATTTTATTTTATATATATATTTTTTTTATATAGTAATTTAATTTTATTATTTAATGATGTTGTGTTTTTATTATTTTATTATTATTATTTACTTAATTAAAATAATAAATAGTAATTATGTATGAATTGGTAAAGAAATATTCGTTTCTCCGCGTTAAATAGATTATGTCATAGACAAATTGATTGATGGTAGCTGTTAATTCAGCGTCTTTATTTCTTCTTCTCCTCGTCTTTTCCATTTTGAAGTCCTGTTTTTTAATTGAGAATTGATGTATTCTACTTTAGCTACTTAACTAATCAATAAAACGCCAAGTTAAAACAAATAATTATATTTTTTATGATTAATGCGATTATTCGACTTGCGCCGACTATTGCTCTCGGAGTCGAGACTGGATCTCAGATCGATTAACACATTTGGGTTAAGTTATATCAAATTAAATAATTCATTAACATGGATTCTTTTAACTGTTGAAATAGTCAGGAAAGGCAAGTTAGAGAATTCAATACTTACAGTTAGAAAAAACTGATTCATTAAAACATAATAATTAAAAATATAGTATATAGTAGTAAAAAGAAATTCGAACCGCATGTAGACTGTTCTGATGTCACGCAGTCTTCTTCTTGGTCGAGCTGCTCCTCGTTGAAATTAAAAGATGGCTGCCTTCATGCGTTGTACCATGCTGATCATCTGCCTCTGGGATTTTTCTGCAATAAAATGCAGTAGTTGATAAATTCCTCTTCTGTGATGTAGTTATTGAAAGATTTTCAAATTATTGTGTTTAGTTTTCGTCCTCCACTGGATTTCGTTCGGTAATACATGTGTAGTGTAGAGTGTCGTCTTCAAATCAGTTCACTGTTCATAAATTGTGTTAGATTTATAATTCCATCATGGTCATTCGTTCTGGTAGTTAGTTCTAGTGTTTTTTCAGTTTGTTTTATTATTCCACCAATTATTTAAATTGGATTCATTGATTTACTGTTGATACTTAATTCCTTCATTTTTCCCTAGGACATCTTGGTTTTGGTTATAATTTATTTCAGATTTCTTCTCAATACTATGACACGTCCGTTCTGCTTGGTGTTTAACAATCAACTAATTTTAATTTGTTTCTTCATATAGAAGTTCCTGTACGATTTTGGTCTCATTTCCCATTGTTCACAATCAGCTGTTTGCCTTATTCCCGATTCAATTTTATGGAAATAAATGACATTTTATTATATTTTACTGGCTATAATTTAGTTATTTAGTATGTTTATGAAATTTTAATTACATAACTATATTCCTGCTTTGATTTTATACAATTTAATATTAAACATGACCTATTTTGGTTTGAATTAAACTCAAAAATTACATTCCTTGAAATTTACTTCTAGACCTTATCATGATTCACATAATTACCCATTAAATGGTTTACAGTATGTTTTATGATACCATTGTCCTCAAATAAGATTACTAATTAAATCATTATAATTTGCCTTTACTACTTTGTTATACTAAACATTTACTGATTTATTTACATGTTACTTATACTTGGTTTACTGCCTAGGCATTATCTTGTACAATCACTATTTAAGTCAATGTTATTTTCTGACTTTTTTAATTACTACTACAGGTTATTGTGATAATTATAATAAAGTATTTGCATGCTAAAAAGAATAATTTATAATAATTTGGTCCAGGTTTTCACTAATTTATCTCCTCTGATTTGATTACAGAGTCAAAGTTGAATTTGGCTTGATTATCAATTTTCAGTTTTATTATCAATATTATAAATATTTCACATTATTATTATTATTATTATTATCTTTTCTGAGTTACTATTTATATGACATTTGAATTAATATATTTCCTTTCCTTCCTTAACAAAATTCTGACAAACTAACATTCTGTAAATACAACAAACACTTATTCTCTAACATTTAGTATATACTAATATCAACATTGTAGGTAGTGAGTACCAATATAATAATTAAGCAAATTATGGTCTTAATATAATTACAGTCTTTTGCTGTCCTTTCAAATTATTGTTTTTGGGGTTTTACCCTTAATTACACACTATTCACTTTATTCTCTCCCATAGTTTGTAACAAGTGTTCTAATTTTTGGAGAATAAGGAATTTCACTTTATACACTACTTATTATCTTTAGTCCCTTTTTATAAGTTCAACTATATTACTTATACTTATATTTACATTAAATCAGCCTACTGGTATTGTATTCTCTGACTTTGGCCATATGGTTTTCTAAATTTTATATAGTAATTATTGTTTAGATTTATTTATTTGTTAATTCTTCTTCCCTTCCTATGGAAGTAAATCTATAGGTTTAGTTAAGTATATTCCCTGAACTTCATAAAGTAGTCGGGCTGTGGTATACGTGTCTACCTTTTGATTTTAATGTGGCTAGTTTACTCATAGTCCATGGTTGTATTTCCTTACTGCTCCTTATCTTACTGGGTATACTGATGATGTTACTGGGATAATAATCATCCTACATGGTTTAACACATATTGTTTGGAATTGAATGTGTTGAATTTCTTTGGATCGAGAATTTTTATCGTACTGTTAAGGCATTTTATTTATTATAGTAATTATTTCTTTTATGTTACTTTTATTAGGTTTATTTTACTCATTCCAGATTGCTTCTGTCTTTCATTTCCTAGGTAGTATTAAATTGTAAATAAGACAAAATTTCCGTTATCCTACAATATAAAGATTGCGTTGGGCCAGACATGTTATGAGAATGGAGGATGGCAGGAGCCCCAAGAGGGCTTTGCTGGGTACATGGGAGGGAACGAGACCTAGAGGTAGTCCAAGGAAGAGGTGGGAAGATGGCATTGCAGAGGACGTGAGAGACATGGGGGTAAGAAACTGGAGGAGGGTTGCAGTGGATAGAGTGGATTGGAGGTGGAGATTGGTGGAGGCCAGGGCCTGACTTGGGCTGTAGCACCAAAGGAGGAGGAAGAGAATAACAAAACAATAACCAAGCAGGTAGCATAATTAGTCCTATCGGGCGAACTTTCCTGCTTACAGGTGGGTCTCAGGTGAGGACCTTCTCGTAAATACACTTCTAATTGAACTTTTCCTCCAAACTACTAACAAAAACATAAAAAATTATAAATAACACATCAATATGAAATATTAAAAAAATATATTCACCCGTAACTAAGGGATATTCAAAAATTACTGTTCGCAGTGAAAGTTTTAAGATCAGAACACAATTATTTCAGTTTATATGTACATTTATAATTATATGTATATCAATAGTTTGAATACTGAAATATTGAATTCATTATTAATAATTTATATTAATTCAGTTCAATTCAAGTATTGAAATACATATAACTAATATACAAAAAAAATATATTTTAAAATATAATTATACCACTACCGACTTGGAATTCATTGTGTTCTGAGTCGGTAGTGATATAATTATATTTACTTAATCAGTGGACACGTCATGGACAACAAAATCCAAGAATATATCTTTTAGTAAAAGGCATTTTTTAAGTTTGTTTAGTAATAACAATAATATTATAATCAGAATGATCACTGTTGCACACCACTATATAAAAATTATTCTGATTAGCGCTTTCAAGCTTCACAGCTCATCGTCAGATCCGGAATAGACAGAAAATATGTGAAACCCAACCCTTCACCCCTCTCACCCACCCTGCTCAACCACAACAAACTAAAAATTAATGACCCTTCCCCACCCCCTAAACTCTGTCTCACCATCTGTACAGTTACATATTTTTCTAGTAAATTCCTTGTGTTTCAGTGTGTGTGTGTGTGTGTGTGTGTGTGTGTGTGTGTGTGTGTGTGCATCCTTTTAAACTACCCTCTTCCTCTCCACACACGTGGGTCAGTCACACACCCTTATTTTAAAACAACCAATTAGTACTATGAAATATAATTCTTAATCTTATCTATCTGCCCTCTCTCATTTACTTCTTAATCATGTTATAAAATATTTCTTCATTATCAAATTTAATTTTAATATTAATTAAATTGTCTAACCCTTTTTCTCTTTCTTTCAATATTTCTAACTCCTCTCTAAGCTTCCTTTCATCTGTGTTATTTACTACTTTTACAATTTTGTATTCTTCCAAAGGATTAACAAACTTGTGGTTGTCTTCTATGAAATGTCTTGCATATAACGAATTGGTTGTTCTATTACCTTCTCCACGTTTGTGGTCAGACAACCTGCATACGAATTTCCGTCCTGTCTCCCCTAGGTACACTTTGTTGCAGTCTTTACATTTTAATTTATAAATTCCGCTTTTCTGTAATACTGGAATTTTTTCTATATTCTTATTCCTTATCTTATCAAATACCGTTTCACATTTTTTAATAGCTATATCTACTCCATATTTATTAAAACATTTTATAATTTTTCTAGTACGTGAACCTATGTATGTCAATGACCCTGCATAATTCTTTTGTTCTGGTTCTGTTTTAGCTTTTTGTATGTTGACCCTTTTCATAACTTTATCCACTATGTTGGTGCTATAATTATTATTCCTTACAATTCCCTTTATCGTTTTTAACTCCCTATCTTTTGATTCGGTCTCTTTTAAACACTTCTGAGCTCTGTAACAAAAGGAATTGATTGCCGCCATTTTATATCTGTATGGGTGGTAAGACTCTCTTGGTATAATTATATCAGAATACGACTCTTTCCTAAATATCCCAAACTGTAGTTTCTCATTATCTTTAATTTCTATGTTTAAATCTAAGTAATTTATTTGCTTACCTCCTATCTCTTCCTTAAATTGTAAGTTTTTATCCTTATTATTTACCTCCTTTATAAACTCATGCACTTCTTCTATGCTTCCTTCCCAAATTACTAATACATTATCAACGTATCTAGACCATAATTTTATATTGTCTTTGTACTTAGTGGAAGTTACTAATTGCTTTTCAAAATCATTCATGTATATTTCAGCAAGAATAGGGGATAATGAAGACCCCATAGGTAAACCTTTTTTCTGTATATAAAACTTGTTATTAAACCTAAAATAGTTCTGATTTACACATTCTTTAATTACTTTCATCAACTGCATTTATACCTGTATTCTCCCATATTATTATCGTTTATTAACTTAATAACTTTATTTACTGTGATATTAGTAAACATGTCCTTAACATCCAGTGATATCAATTTTGTATTTACATTAATGCTAATATTTTCTAATTTTTCTATCAATTTTACATTATTCTCTATGTTGTATTTTGTCCCAAATTCATATTTCTCTTTCAGTACTCTGCTAACTTCCTTTGATAATTTATAAATAGGTGCATTAATAAAAGAAACAATTGGTCTAATTGGTTTTCCTTCTTTATGTATCTTAACCTGACTTTTAAAAGTTGGTGCTGTTGGATTACTTTCCAATAAATACTTTTTCTTATTTTCTTCTATAAATGTTATCTGTTTCATAATTTGTTTTATCCTTGACTGGTACTTACTTGTATAATCATACTTTATTTCCTCGTATGGTCCTTCCCTTATAAATTCTTCCGTTTTCTTTATGTATTCTTCCTTTCTCATTAGTACCATTGTATTTCCTTTATCGCCTTCGTAACTATAATATCATTCTTCTTTATTTTATTCTTTAGTTTAGTTACAGTTGCTTTGATTTTTTGTTCATTCTTTGAATTATACAAACTTTTCTTAAATATTTTATCTACTACATTCCCTACTTCCCACCTTATTCTTTTTTTATCATTTTCATTTCCTAGTTTTTGTATTATGCTTTGTAATAAGGTGGGAAGTAGGGAATGTAGTAGATAAAATATTTAAGAAAAGTTTGTATAATTCAAAGAATGAACAAAAAATCAAAGCAACTGTAACTAAACTAAAGAATAAAATAAAGAAGAATGATATTATAGTTACGAAGGCGATAAAGGAAATACAATGGTACTAATGAGAAAGGAAGAATACATAAAGAAAACGGAAGAATTTATAAGGGAAGGACCATACGAGGAAATAAAGTATGATTATACAAGTAAGTACCAGTCAAGGATAAAACAAATTATGAAACAGATAACATTTATAGAAGAAAATAAGAAAAAGTATTTATTGGAAAGTAATCCAACAGCACCAACTTTTAAAAGTCAGGTTAAGATACATAAAGAAGGAAAACCAATTAGACCAATTGTTTCTTTTATTAATGCACCTATTTATAAATTATTAAACGAAGTTAGCAGAGTACTGAAAGAGAAATATGAATTTGGGACAAAATACAACATAGAGAATAATGTAAAATTGATAGAAAAATTAGAAAATATTAGCATTAATGTAAATACAAAATTGATATCACTGGATGTTAAGGACATGTTTACTAATATCACAGTAAATAAAGTTATTAAGTTAATAAACGATAATAATATGGGAGAATACAGGTATAAAAAGCAGTTGATGAAAGTAATTAAAGAATGTGTAAATCAGAACTATTTTAGGTTTAATAACAAGTTTTATATACAGAAAAAAGGTTTACCTATGGGGTCTTCATTATCCCCTATTCTTGCTGAAATATACATGAATGATTTTGAAAAGCAATTAATAACTTCCACTAAGTATAAAGACAATATAAAATTATGGTCTATATACGTTGATGATGTATTAGTAATTTGGGAAGGAAGCATAGAAGAAGTGCATGAGTTTATAAAGGAGGTAAATAATAAGGATAAAAACTTACAATTTTTTGTAACAATTTTTTGTAAACTTACAAGGAAGAGATAGGAGGTAAGCAAAAAAATTACTTAGATTTAAACATAGAAATTAAAGATAATGAGAAACTACACTTAACTACTTAACTAAAAATGAACTTTTTTCATGTGAAAAACTTACTATTTTATTGTACGCGTTTCGGCTTAGTATCCGCCTTCTTCAGCTTTGGTAACAGACTGCCAGCATTTTGTAACGGTTGTGTGGAAGGTGAAGTGGTGGCGGTGTGTGGAGGAAGGGGATTGGCGCGGGGATTCAACTTACTGTTTGTTTTCTGTATAATTGTGTCAAAAAGTGTATGTGATTTATATTGTAATTGATCGTTGAGTATGTTGTTTGGTTGTGTTGTGTGGTGTTTATATATTTCGTATTGTTCAGTTGTGTTGAGTTTTTGACCTTTGGGTATGTAATGTAAAATTTCAAGATTAGTGTCTATGTTGGTGTAACTGTGGTTTTCTGTGTGTATGTGTGTGGCAAATGCAGAGTGTATATTGTTGTTGGTTAAAGCTTTTAAGTGTTCAGAATAACGGGATGAAAAAGATCTTCCCGTCTGGCCTATGTAGAAACTATTGCAGTCATTAC
Source organism: Magicicada septendecula (assembly GCA_034769895.1). Classification (NCBI taxonomy): domain Eukaryota; kingdom Metazoa; phylum Arthropoda; class Insecta; order Hemiptera; family Cicadidae; genus Magicicada; species Magicicada septendecula. The sequence continues at coordinate 58,954,694 of CM068371.1, read as the reverse complement.
AATTTAATTTGTAAACACCTGTTTTGTTATATTTGTCTATGTCTGTGTTTGTATTACTGATGTGTTTTTTGATGGTATTGGTTGTTCTGAATGCTATTTTGTATTTGTGTTTTCTGAATGTATTGGCGATTTTGTGTGTGTATGAGTTGTGGTATGTGAGTGTGATGTACTTATTGTGTTGTGTGTTGATGGTATTTAGTGTTTTGTTGTTTTTGTTTTTGATGCGTTTGTGTAGTATGTTTATTAAATTGGGGTTATAACCGTTTTTTATTGCTATGTATTTTATTGTGTTGAGTTCGGTATGATATGATAAAAAACAGTTATAACCCCAATTTAATAAACATACTACACAAACGCATCAAAAACAAAAACAACAAAACACTAAATACCATCAACACACAACACAATAAGTACATCACACTCACATACCACAACTCATACACACACAAAATCGCCAATACATTCAGAAAACACAAATACAAAATAGCATTCAGAACAACCAATACCATCAAAAAACACATCAGTAATACAAACACAGACATAGACAAATATAACAAAACAGGTGTTTACAAATTAAATTGTAATGACTGCAATAGTTTCTACATAGGCCAGATGGGAAGATCTTTTTCATCCCGTTATTCTGAACACTTAAAAGCTTTAACCAACAACAATATACACTCTGCATTTGCCACACACATACACACAGAAAACCACAGTTACACCAACATAGACACTAATCTTGAAATTTTACATTACATACCCAAAGGTCAAAAACTCAACACAACTGAACAATACGAAATATATAAACACCACACAACACAACCAAACAACATACTCAACGATCAATTACAATATAAATCACATACACTTTTTGACACAATTATACAGAAAACAAACAGTAAGTTGAATCCCCGCGCCAATCCCCTTCCTCCACACACCGCCCCCACTTCACCTTCCACACAACCGTTACAAAATGCTGGCAGTCTGTTACCAAAGCTGAAGAAGGCGGATACTAAGCCGAAACGCGTACAATAAAATAGTAAGTTTTTCACATGAAAAAAGTTCATTTTTAGTTAAGTGTTAGTGCTGTGAAAGAAGAGATGAATAATCAAGACAACTATGAGAAACTACAGTTTGGGATATTTAGGAAAGAGTCGTATTCTGATATAATTATACCAAGAGAGTCTTACCACCCATACAGATATAAAATGGCGGCAATCAATTCCTTTTGTTACAGAGCTCAGAAGTGTTTAAAAGAGACCGAATCAAAAGATAGGGAGTTAAAAACGATAAAGGGAATTGTAAGGAATAATAATTATAGCACCAACATAGTGGATAAAGTTATGAAAAGGGTCAACATACAAAAAGCTAAAACAGAACCAGAACAAAAGAATTATGCAGGGTCATTGACATACATAGGTTCACGTACTAGAAAAATTATAAAATGTTTTAATAAATATGGAGTAGATATAGCTATTAAAAAATGTGAAACGGTATTTGATAAGGAATAAGAATATAGAAAAAATTCCAGTATTACAGAAAAGCGGAATTTATAAATTAAAATGTAAAGACTGCAACAAAGTGTACCTAGGGGAGACAGGACGGAAATTCGTATGCAGGTTGTCTGACCACAAACGTGGAGAAGGTAATAAAACAACCAATTCGTTATATGCAAGACATTTCATAGAAGACAACCACAAGTTTGTTAATCCTTTGGAAGAATACAAAATTGTAAAAGTAGTAAATAACACAGATGAAAGGAAGCTTAGAGAGGAGTTAGAAATATTGAAAGAAAGAGAAAAAGGGTTAGACAATTTAATTAATATTAAAATTAAATTTGATAATGAAGAAATATTTTATAACATGATTAAGAAGTAAATGAGAGAGGGCAGATAGATAAGATTAAGAATTATATTTCATAGTACTAATTGGTTGTTTTAAAATAAGGGTGTGTGACTGACCCACGTGTGTGGAGAGGAAGAGGGTAGTTTAAAAGGATGCACACACACACACACACACACACACACACACACACACACACACACACACACACACACACACACACACACACACACACACACACACACACACACACACACACACACACACACACACACACACACACACACACACACACACACACACACACACACACACACACACACACACACACACACACACACACACACACACACACACACACACCCACACCCACACACACACACACACACACACACACACACACACACACACTGAAACACAAGGAATTTACTAGAAAAATATGTAACTGTACAGATGGTGAGACAGAGTTTAGGGGGTGGGGAAGGGTCATTAATTTTTAGTTTGTTGTGGTTGAGCAGGGTGGGGGAGAGGGGCGAAGGGTTGGGTTTCACATATTTTCTGTCTATTCCCGATCTGACGATGAGCTGTGAAGCTTGAAAGCGCTAATCGGAATAATTTTTATATAGTGGTGTGCAACAGTGATCATTCTGATTGTGATTTCAACCACTAACACAAATTTCTTCATTAAATAATATTATAATTATTATAATTCAGGTTTCCTAATAAATTTTGTTACTGATAAAGAGAATGTTTCAGAGAGTCATGTAATCTTATGAAATCAGAGTGTAAACATTGTGTATATAGGTTGAATCCGCAGTTCTTTTACTTGTGCCCATGCAAATTCTTTTGTACTAACAATGTAGTTTGTACTAATAACTCACAGGTTTAGTGTTCATTTAATTTTTATTAGAAGTGTTTCATTATTTGCAAAACTAATTTTATACTTCACAAGTACGCTCACTTCACAATTATTGTGACACCAAAATAGCAGGCATCAGTGTAGCCATTCCTAGTATTACGGAACAATGTTGGGCAATGTTTTCAGGTTAGAAAGTAGTTTGTTTTGTCACACCACTTTCACCTCTCCTGTGTGAATTATTTGTACAACCACCCTGTAGCCTATGTGTCAATTGTTTTAGCTTTTGTCAGAAGTTGGATCACTGTTCACAATGCCAAGAGAATTTCTCAAGACGGAATTCATTTAAAAAAAAAAAGACAAAAAGGTTGAATCTTATTCTTTAATCTCATCAACTAAGGAATAGTAAAGTAGTATTATCAGTGATTAATATAGATAATAGGGCTTTCCGAAAACTTGCATTGAGCATTGAAATTCTTGGATTTCGTTGTCCATAACGTGTTCGTTGATTAACTAAATATAATTAAATCACTACCAACTTGGAACACAGTTTTTTAGGGGTAAAAAAAAGTTTTACCTTATACCCTGAACCAGTTTTCGCTCATTATAATATTCGTCAGAGGCTGCCACTGGGAGCGCTGTCCGTCTTGTTCTTGGCGACGGTGTCGACTTTTGAAGGATCATTGTTGTGTGTGTGTGGTGTGATATGTTCGAATAATGCATGTGATTTGAATGTCTGTTCCTTTAGGATGTTGTTTTTATGTGTTTTTGTGTTTGTATATTTCCAATTGTTTAAGAGTGTCTAGTTTTTGGGCTTTTGTGTGTATGTATAAAATATCCATGTTATTTTTTATGTTTTTGTATGTGTGGTTTGCTTCAATAAGGTGGTTTGCAAAGGTGGATTCTGTAGTGGAGTGTAGTGCCTTTGTGTGTTCAATGTATCTTTGTTTGAAGCTACGTCCTGTCTGGCCTATGTAGAATTTGTTACAATCTGAGCAATTTAATTTGTAAACACCAGGTAGATCGAATTTGTTTTGTGCTTTGTGTGTGTGTTTTGATAGTGTGTTCTGTTTTGTTTGTAGTATTGTATGCAATCCTGTATCCTGCTTTTTTGAATTTGTGTGCTGTTTTTTCAGTGTGGTTATTGATGTATGTTAGTGTTATGAATTTGTTGTTTTCTGTTTTTGTCTGTTTTGTGTAGGAGTTTATTGACTATTGTTCTGTTGTATCCATTGGATTCTGCTAGATATTTCATCGTGTTTAGTTCGTCTTTGTAGTCTTTTTCATCTAGTGGGATGTTGTTAAGGCTATGTATCATATTCAGTAAGTCCTCTGGTAAGTCAGTTAAGCCACTGACAGTTGTACAGTAAGCACTCCAAAAAGCAGATCAAACTGTAAAAACGGTAACAGTAAAAACTCCAAAGAAAGGTAGCAGATCAAACGGTATCTCAGTCTGTCAATATATTTCTGGATTCTACCTAATGAGTTGTACACACGAGTAAGTAGTAGAAGCTTTTGGGCAGTACCTCAGAAGAGACGCAACAAACATCCATCTGCCACAGGAGGCAGATCAATTGTCCAGACCTGAATGTTACTTCTATTTATACTATACGCATGTTTTAGTATAAATTGGCACCACTGCACAAACTGGTGCTGAACTAAATTTAAATAGAAGGTCAGAGCACCTCTGATTTTTATTTATTTATTTTTTTTTTTCTGAATGTATTTGAAGTAATTTAAGAGGAAATTTTTAAAAAATTCCCCGAGCTGTTTTGCATAATTAAAAAAATGGCTACTATTTTTAGCAAGACATTTCTAGCAAATTAATTAAACTAATATCTGGAAATTAATTAAACTCATCATTAAAACGTATTAAATTTAATTGTTATTAAAAAAAATCATATGCATAACAAAAATTATCTTTTTTTTTACAGGAAACTTTAAATCACAAGTAAAATGCAGGATGAGCTTCATTACTTTAATGTATTGTGATAAACAATAATATTTACAGGATAACAGGTGTATGACCTATGACTATTTGTTATTAAATTTACATTACACAAAAAAGCAGTGGGCATGATGGTAATGCACAAAACTGTATAACTATTAAAATACAGTAAACATAAAAACATGCCTACTATTGTACTCCCATATGGCCTTTAGCAATTTATCTTCATACTCAGGATGGAGTCTTGTAACTTTATGCTTAGCCATAAGTTCTTTTAAAATTAGAATGTACAGCTTCCATGGCCTGTTATCTAAAGAAATCAAATCCTTTCTGTTTTTTGAGCAGAAACTAGTGACATGAAAATACACTGCATGAACCTTCAGGGTAATACAGCAAAACCTTGATATAACTCCTCCCCTGTGATAAAACGGTACCCTTCATGTAAAGATTATTTTCCATGGTCCGCCAAATTAAACAGTTAAACTTTGGATCTTTATATAAAGTGACCCTCGATATGAAGCACTTTTTGGCCGTCCGCAGAAGAGCTTTGTATCAAGGTTTCACGGTATTAATTTGTAAATGAATATAATTGTTTTCGAACTTGTTTACGTAATTTATAAGATCTGGATACAGAACTGTAGAAAAACAAGAATTAACAATACCCTGAAAATCCTTTAAACACAACATATTTTCTACAATCAATGCTGCAAATTTGCACGCAGCACATCCATTTCATCCAAGAGTTGTTGTTGTTGCATGTCTTCACCCAATTCAAACTGTCTTCCTAAAATTCAATTACCATATGTTTAAATCAAGTTTTAAGTACCCCAACCATTAGTTGTAACCACAAATTGGAGGGTGTATACTGTTTTAGCACTTATCTTATTACTTCCTGCTTTTTTCCAAGCGTTATAACTTTTTAAGTAGTCCACATTTGTTTTGTATTTACCACATATATTTAATTTGTCCATGGCAATTGCCCCTTGAAATCATTAACTATCAAATGGTGATCATAACATTAAAACATTGATGTAATTTTCTTGAGAATGCATAGGCAAGCTGAGTAGAAATAACATTTTTACTCCAGAATCTATAAATGCTTTAGCCTTTAACACCCTGATTATAAAACTGAGAATGGGCAATTTCATGTTTGCAAGTAGACTTTATGACTGATTGTCCTAATTCCTAAAGTCCTAATTCCAAGAAACCTCATTAGACCACTGTCATTCATTACTGAATATCAAGTGTACATTTTCAGCTTGTGTATTTCCTATTACACATTCAATTACAATCAAACCATTCACAAGGATCTCAAAATTCCATTCATCAAAGATGTGATTCAAACGCAAGCTATAAAATACAGAGAACTGATTACAGATCATCAAAATTACTTAATTAGGGAACTGTCCAACCGACAGATAGCAGAAATAAGACTGAAGAAAAATTGGCCAGAAGATCTAGTCAGATGAGCAGCTGAGAACTGTCGATGGACAGTATCCATTTCATGTCAACCTTCATTCATCACATTTAATTAATACTTGTGTTCTAATTTGAGTAGATTGTAAATTTGCATATAATAAAAAAAATTCAATTACATACTTTTACATTGTTGCACAGTACTAACAGTTCTATAACATTTTATACCGTCTTCCATATGCACTATATCACATTTTATGACTTCAAAGTATTGAGCAAGAGTATGATTTAAAATAAACAGTTTTTGTGTCAAATTTGATTCAAAAATTTTGTGATTCTCTGAGGCACCATCAAATATAGTAACTTATCTTCCGATTCTTCTAAAAAATTATTCTTTTATGTTTATAATTTAGTCAAACGTAGGAGAAAATGAAACTCACAGTAGTGTACAGTAGTATTCCATTGGAATGAAAATGTCAATTATCTTCTGTTTCTTGGCTTGAAATGACACTTTTTTAAATGATTTTTCTTTCAATTTTCAACACGAGAATTTCACAAGCAGCCACACCATTTTCTTCTGCCCACTTAATAGAAGTTATGAAGGCATCCACTGCCATATCATGGCCTAACGTATGAACAGCTGTTGCTGCTTCTCCCTTCCTCCTCATCCTTCTCTTCTCTGGTCTACACATCAACTATTTCATCGTCTGCCATGAACTGTTCTTTTCATCTTCGTCACCCGCCAGCCACTTGTTTACATCGTCTGTTCTCAAATCATCTGTTTTGTCTACTAGTTTCTCAGTGACTGTATCTTGCAACTCATGCAGTTCAGCATGTGATGACATTTTGCACTCATGATCTTAAATTACGTAAACATGGCAAATAATTACACCAAACAAAGTACAAATTACACTCCAAAACAAATTTTTCATTGCTGCAAACTATATTTGGAATTTTTTCAAGTCAGTTAGCAGTTTTAGTGGAAATAAGGTGAACTTTCTAAAATGGCCATTTTGTAGTTTTGGCATCGAAAAATTGTATCATCAAAGCTTATTTTCCTTGCCAACTTGTTTTCGATTAAAAAATTGCTATAGTTCATTTAGTCTGATTTGGCTCATGGTTGAGTGCAAATAATTTTTTATGAGTTTCAGTTTAGATAAGCTCCTTTCGCAAGTAGAAACTGAAATACAAATTGTTAAAAACAACTTAAAGGCCAAAGACAGGTTTGGAACTGATTCTTGAAAGTCTGTCTCAACAATAAATTGTAAGACTTGAAGAGCTGACCAGTTTTTAGCTTCCTCTGTAATTCTTGTTACTTGAGTGTGGCATCTTAGCCATTTATTTCTGCTATAATCTCATCTTTAGAAAATTTGCCATAACATTCAGACACACTAAAAATTGATTTTTGCAATTTATTATCATTCGCTTCAACTTCAACTAAATTAACCAACTACAAAACTGCAAATGCCAAATGCGTGGTGAGCCATTGATGCCAGGTACAACTGACACTTCTTTTTTAGTATGAATATACTTCTAATAATAAAATTACCTTTATACGTTTTTTTTAAATATCTTTAAACACTTCACGAGGTAGGGTTGTAAGGTAGATTCCAAAATAATATGAAAGAATCTTTGGAATTGATCGATTAAATCCTGGGCCTCTTCTAGTGTTGCATTTCAGGACGTAACAAAAACATTTGCAAATAAATTTAAAAATTTACCATAAAAATTAATTTTCCAAATCTGGAGGCCCCCTAGTAAGTGGGGCCTGGGGCAGTCTCCCCCCCTTTTGTCCACTACTGCTACATCTAACACTGAAATAACATTGCTCCAAGCAGCTGTCTCCAACAAAGCTCACAGTAGGCAAAAACTGGCTTAGGCAAAGTTGAAAATTTCAGCAAATTTTTATCTAATAATCAGTGTTTGTACTTGGTGAAGAAAAAAATATTCTATTGTTTTGGATATATGACAACCAGTGAGTACCATAATAGTCATAGTCATGGCTTGCTTCTTGAAAGTTAAGAAGATTTCATAATGTACTGAACAAGAGGATTGAATTAATCGTAGAAATGAGCAATGCCAATAGAAAATTTGGTAATAGTCAGCTGTCACAACCTCTGGCAGCCACAAAACGTGCAAAAACCTCGTTTTTTGTGTTTCTATTTAAACTACAGGTCAACTCTAGGTGCAGACGTGAAAAATTCTCACTTTTTATTTGCTAGCTGCAAAAAAAGTACATAATTACTTATAGCGATACAGTATTGAAACACAATGCTGCTTCAAGTTGGTTGCTTTTCCAGTGATCTGCACAAATACCATGTATTAGTGGAAAAGAGTTCTGCCACAAAAAGAGACAAATCAGGCAGTATTAGTTACTTCGAGATGGTTTCTTTTTTGTGGATTTCACAAAAAGCAATAAACATTAGTTATTAGGTTAGTTTACATGTTAACCTAACAACATCAAATTTACCATTTTTATATCAAAAAAACTACCCAACTTACCATATACGCAGCTAAATTTGACATGGATTCCATGTAGAAAATGTAAAAAACGTGTTTTACATTCTTTTGATGCCACAATTGAATTTTTGCAAAACTTTTTTTTTGCGAATTTTTTGTGTCCGCACATAGTTTTGACCTGTACTTTACGTAGAAACACAAAAAACACAACCTGCAAGATTCTTGGCTACCAGAGCTCAGGTTGTGACACCCGACTGTTACCGAAAATTTTGTCACACCCATAACATTTAATCTCCTCCTGGACTTTCCATTAGACAAAAGATGTAGATGTAGACAGGCCAATCACAACTCTTTTTCCTGTCTATAAAATATGACAGAAACTTGAGCCTTTTAATAAAAATAATAAGAATGTTTGATACATTCATATCCCAAATGGTTTTAAATGTGTAGTAATTTTACAGTATAGCCGGCTATGCACTAACCATCTCCGCTGGACGTCATGACAGACAGCAAGTCAAAAACAACAGTGCGTGGCTTTGACATCCATCCGCACGTCGTGTATTTTTTGAAGGATGTGCATGACAAAAAATTAGTCCAGCAAGACCATTAGCTCAAGCCACACGACATGCGGATGGATCGTGTGTAGTGTTGACGGATGTCAAGGAATCGTGCATGTTTGATCATGCGTACGCTTGCTGTCTATCGAATCGTCATTTTCAAGCAAGGTTTTTAGAGAACATTCGTTTAATAAATGTTTACTGTTTAATTTTACTTACATTCATTCTTTAGTTTATATTTAGTAAGTAATGATTCAGATAAAATTTTAGTTTAATATGTACTGTAGTTTAGGTTATTCTTCGTTTACATAATAGATTCAAATATCATTAACAGTTATTATTTTTAATATTGTTGTTATTAATTTCTTTTAATTACAATTCATAATGGGCCGTGAAATAACATCAAAATTTATCGAAAAATATAAATTAAATAGATGTCTGTGTGACGTATTCTATCAACGAGAACGTCTGGCACGCTGGACGAGTAGCACGACAGTATGGTGTGCACATCCATTACCGACTTTGGACATGCTGGACAACGGCGATGGTTAGTGCGTGACCGGCTTATCAGTCGCATCCATGTTGTTAGCAGCCTTCAGCCTTCAAAAGTCTAGTTTGAACTATTACTTGCTTTCTTCCATATCCAAACTCACTGAAGAAGGAGCACACCACTCCGAAATGACGTATGAGTAAATACAACAAGTAAGTTCACAGTGAAAGTACCAACAATACTAATAATTACTTGCTTTCTACTTGACAAGGCGTTTCAGTGTATCTAGTCTTGGTGGGGACACATAAAGCCCCCATCTAGTACAACAGGATTGTACAACCAGGGCTGGATTAAGGTATCTTGGCGCCCTAGGCTAATTATATTTTAGCCCCTCCCACACCTCCCGTAGGCTACTCTTATGTTTATTTCCAAGGAGCTGAATGAAGCTTTAAACACCCTACATTATAATTCTTTCTTAATTAGGAATATTTCAAATATCTTACTGTTTTTGGAAATAGTCTCAAGAATTGAAAACTGAGGCTATTTTTCAGAGATTGTTTTAGAGTTACACCTTCAACCATTTGTAGTTTGCATGGCTTTTATAAGGAAAAAATTAACTAAGTAGTTACAGAAGTATAACAGTTTTACATCATTCATGTATATCAGAAAGGGTACATTTAAGATCATTTACACAAATAAGACAATCAGTGGATTCTTGTGGATTCCACGAAAGTCGGGCGGAGGGATAGTTCTATGAACGCCGGCCGCCGATGACTCATAACGGAGAAAACAGTTTGGAAAGCACATCTATTATTTATGTATAGTTTTACCATAATTTCTCACAGGCGCCAGTGTTCAAAGTAAACTCAAATTTTTATCATTGTAATTTATTACCAATTTTACATTTAGCTATAAAAGTTTATTATTTTTTAGCTAAAATTTTGTGCCCCCCAAAGTGCTGCACCCTAGGCTACAGCCTAGTCAGCCTAATGATTAATCCGCCCCTGTGTACAACAGGTAACAACAAAATTGGTAGTTTACATTATACAGCAATAAATATAAAGCTCTCTTAAAAAAAAAATGACACTAATGGAACTGAGAATTTTTAATTTGTCAGAATATGTATATACAGTAAACGTGAGATGCAAGTTCTAATGGTGTTCATGTACATCTAGAATGGTGAATTCCAAGTATCCCCGCGAGTCCTTCATCTGATCGCAATTGAACACAGCACTAATAGAACCTTTGCCAGCTTCTGGTAGCATCCAGGTTAATTTGGTCTGTGCTATAGCCTTTGCTTCCACATGCCTGTCATCATAAATATTTGTTAAATGCGGCAATTACAAATAATCCAATCACTATGGAGAGAGCAGTATTTTCAAAGGGTCAGTGTTAGGGTGTTTGTGTGTGCAGTGCATCTTGTGAGTATGGAAATGCATATCTATAGTCAACATTAAACAAAATAATAGCGTAATAAGTAATTAAATACAACAAACTATCAAGAGAAATAGACCTTATTATATACAAAAAGATATTTCTAGATTCTGACTGATAGCCAATAATTAAATTCTTGGATTTTGTGGCCCATGAAGTGTCCATTATACAGTATTAAGAACTAGTAGCCTCTATACAATTCCAACGTGGAACACAGGTATTTTAGGTTAAAACGTTTAAAGGTGTACATGGCTTTAAATGAGAATAATTATAATATATAGCTTTGAGAAGTATATTTTATTTGCTTTAATGCTTTTTCTGCATAGCTTCAATTCTATTCTTACATAATTGTTATAAAGAGAAATTTAAATGCCAAATTAAAAATTGTTTGTTGCTGTACATTTAAAAAAATAAATAACTATCCTATACACTATTAAAATAATGTATTTTAACAGTGTTTCAAGTGCTGTATATTTTCAGTTTTTTTTGAATGGCTTGATTAAATAGCTTTTAAGGGGGTAAAAAAACAAAAGAAAAACGGAAACTGTAAAAGCCGTTATAGCTTGGGTAGAGGGGTCGGGTGTCAGGAGGGTTGAAAACTGTTCACATTCTTCTCTATTTTGTTATATGTATATATGGCTGCACCCACATTCGACACAGAACCATCATTGTCCGACCAGGCTTTCAACAAAACAAACTGCCTTGTTCCATAGAATGTGCCTACACTGGCCATGTCAGTTCATTCCCACAACTTATGATGCCGGGCAGCCACCTGGCCAGATCACTTGAAATAATAGTTGTTTGACTTATTTTAAACATGAGAATTCTGCCACGGCACTGCACCAGGTCCATTAAAGTAGACTTTAAAGGCATTTCGAATATTTTGAGCTTCCTTAGTACATCTATTGAACTGTTTAGTAGGCACGAGAAATTTGGCTTGTTGTTATAAAATTCCAAAACTTCTTCTGAGATTGTGAGGTTATAAGAGCCTTCCATATCAATAATCAAGGAGTGTTGTAAACAGATACACTTGACAATAAATTATTTCTGCTTTCTTTGATTCTGTTTCAGTCGTCTTGCCCAGTAAACGCCACTTAGCAGCCATAATATTTTCTTCATGTGACAATCCCTTTCTGGAAAAAGGCTTCATGCGTTACATTTTAAGAGGGTAGGCATCGTCACCAAGAATGACAAATTGCATCTCTGATGCACACCCTTCAAATGCAAAGGATTTGGGTAACATGTTTTGAAAGATTTGTGTTTTCTAAAAATCTGTGTACACTAGGGGAAGAAAAGGTTCTGCTTTCCATATCCACTGTGTAACGTGTAAACTCTTATCGTCTCTGTAAAAGAGTGTTTTATGTGTGTTAGCCTCACACGTTGTAGTCGTTACTTTGTGTTTATCTCTAACCGTCGTACTTTTCCTAACTTCTCACGCTGACGATGTCCGTCGCGAACGCATGAATTACCAGTACCGACATCTCACGAGTGTAATCCTTACCTGTCCTTCAATGAGTAAATTTATTTCCCGGGTGGTGCCAAATTGTTTATGAAAACAATTAAAAAAGTTAAACTGAGTGGTCGTTCTATGCGGTGATGACTAATTCAAATTACCATCGCAAACTGGCGGGCATTTGAATCTCGCTTGTAGTTCGTCGTGCTGCCGACGTCTAATGCTGGCAGACAATTTTGCTCATCGCTAAAGTACACAAACTTTATAATACAATTTATAATGAAATAAAGGACGGTTATTACTAATCAGTACTAGTTTATTAACGTGAAATAGTTAATAGTTATTCAGTTAGATACAAAAATATACTGTTATTAAATAATGTTGCTCCGGCAATAGATAGACAATATCTCAAGGTTGGCTAAGTTGATTGAATCGTTTCTAAATCGACATGGCCGCCGTCAAAGTTTATTTTCTACAGTTCATTCAATCATTGAGTCCTTTTGATTACGAAAAAATATTAATAAGATGTTAATAAAGTACACTACCTTACATCAATGGTACTTATATACTATTAAAGTTAAATACAATTCGTTTTTTAAGTGTTAAAAAGTGTTTGTTATAATTTCGTACTTCGTACACAGGTTAAAATTATGTTTACATATAAGTTTAATATTTATTATCAATCAATCCTTGAAAGAAATTTCGTTACCAAGTTCGGAGTGAGAGTTTTTTGTGTCGTGAGAAAAGTTAATTAATTTAGTTCGTAAATTCGGGTAGTTCAGATATACTTAACAAATCTTGTTGAATTCTGGTGAAGAGTCACTTTGTTCTTAGTTAGGTTGGGTTGATACGATCATTAATCTTCCATCATTTATCCTTTGGATTGCATCTGCCTTCTTTTTCAATTAATTTGGATAAAATAAGTATTTTTGAATATTAATATCTAGTTTATTAGCTCTCTTGGGTTAATTCATTCTTTATTAGACTTCTTGCATCCACATCTCGTTAACTTTTGCAGTGTTTATTATTATTTTAATTGAAAATTGAGTCGAATATGGTTTGGCTTCTGTACCTTTTGATCGTCAATAATGGACTAAAGTTTTATAACGGAATTAGACATAATAACGTTCCGTTGTTATGGCACCTGTCTATACTCTCATTGGTTGATTACATTTATGTCTACTGTTATAATAATTTTAATTCAAAATGAATAAATATTTTCTGATGGCTATTATTCTTCTGTCTTGTTATCAATGGATTAGATATTATCATAACTGTTTCTATTTTCTTTCAAAGATCATTTTGACATCCCACAAAGCTGGGTTTGTTCATGTATTAAAGTTTTGACAAAATGCTAATATTATATTATTACATTTCTTTCTTATTTTATGTTTTTAATCTAACTCGGACATCTTAATATGGTTAACTAATTGTAATTAATGAGTTACTTGCCCTGAATTTTCTAATACAGTAGTTAATTTCTTACAATTTGTTTATTTTCAATTTACAATTTCTTACAATACCACTTATACAGTTAGGCATTTTATAGGCCTAAGTAGTAATTGACTATATCTTCTTATTTTACACAAATTAAAGATTATTTTTTATTCATATATGTTTTGCTTGGTGTCACTTATGACTTATTTACCTTTTGAATTAATTTGGAATGCTTTACAATAATTGAATGTTCTTATTAATTTACAAAATCATTGCTTCTTTTTCTGTCTTTACTCTAATGATTAATGTTATGTTTGTACAATTTATCTCCTTTCTTATATCTATTGCCATTTCTTATAACTTGTTTATCACTTAATATTACTTTTAAAACATAACACACAAATTAGGTTTAAGGTCTGTTTACTTTTCAGCCATATTCCTTCTTACAAACTCAACTCTTTTAATTGAACAAATAACTTTTTTGGTGAATAACATTATCACACCATTTATTCTATCTTGATAATCATCCCTTGAATATTATTATTAACATAGGATGTCTTATTTTCATTGCACTCATAGTACTAGTTTATTATGAATTAACACTATTATATTAATGGTCTATCCATCTTTTACTATCTGTTTTATTATCTTTGTTTCCTTTTTCTTACTATTGTGAATTTTTACTCTCTCACTTCTAACTTCTAACACTTACACTGTTAATCACTTTCACTTCCTACCTATCTCTCACTTTTGGGTTTTTATTATTTTATACACAATTGATAGTTAGTCTGTTAACAATTTTATGTTTTGATTTTCTTATCATCATAGGGTTATTAATAACATACAATATCTATTACTCTGGTTAGTGTACTTTAACTAAGATTATTTTATTTTATTTTAGTACTTGTTACTAGACATTTATTATTTGTTTGTGCCTTTTTTATCATTATTTGAGTTTAAACCTTCTCATTTTATTTTCTTTATTGGGTCAATCACTTGGGTTGGGTCATAGTCATTTGTCTCGTCATAGTCATTTTATTTTCCTTAGTTTAATATAGTTAATTCATTATAGTTTTTCTCTGGTATTGGGGCTGCTTTTTGTGTTGTAACATAATGCCTCTCCATCAAAATTGATCATTTTGGTAAAACACTAGCATAGTTTTTTATGAAATTATCAGTTATATATAAGTTTTCCTTTTTCTTCTTGTTTAGTTCTTCCTTCTTGTTTCTCTTCTTACTTGTTCCACTCATTTTTATGTAGTTATCTTTTAGATCTGTATTTACTTATTTCCATTAGTGCGTTCTCCCTGTTATATATAATTTCCCTAACTTTTAGTAGCTGGTTTCATCCATTACTACCTTTTATTCTGAGATCAGAGGAACATCATCTCTGCTCAGTTAATTGATTGCTGGACCTATTCTCAGTCAGTCTTAAATACCTTTTTGTCATCCTGTGATTTTCATTAATAATATTTTGGGGATTGTCCACTTCATGGTTCTTTAGATCATTTTAACTTTTTTCTACTCCTTCTTCCTTCTGCTATACCTTTGTTATATTCTGTTATATACTCACACAATTGATTGTTTTTATTTATTTACATGTTAATTTCATTATTTCTAACTCTTAATTAATTTGTTTTTCTTTTCTTCTTGTGATCATTTTAATTATTTTAGACATTTTTTTTTCCTTTCTTCTGTTGATTACCCTTATTTTGCTTTAGCCACTTACTGTATTTGCTTTATATTTTTCATTATACAATTTCTTTTCTTTTCTCTGAATATGCTATATTTTTTACAATTTTATTTATTTGTCTTAGTTTTAATTAGTTTTAAATTTGTTTATTTTAATTCTTGTTTTCACTTTGTTTGTTTGTCTTACTTTGTCTCATATATTTCCTTAATATTAGTGTAAGTTGGTCTTACTTACATTTTTTTTTTTTTTTTAGAATTTTGTATTTTATTATTATGATTGTTCATCCATCCTCATAGAATTTCTTGATGGAAATTTGGTTATATACTCCCTTGATCTTTTTTGTTATTGGATTGCTTACTTCACACGTATTGTTGCCGTTGTCTTTTGTTATGATATAAGGTCCTACGTATAACAATAATAATTTCTTGGTTATACCTTCGAATGTACTAGGTAGTTCACGATTTTTTATTAAAATTTTTTCTCCTAAGTGATAGTTAATTACTTTTGTCCTGTTCAGTGAATATTTGGTTTTTTGTTTCTCTATCTTCTCCATGATCCTGTTGTAGTATTTCCTTTCTTCACACGGTTCTTCTGGGTTAGTTGGAAAGTCAATCATATCTTGTATCTCTCTATGTGGTTTTCTTCCAAACATCATAGAATATGGGGTGTTTTCAATGAAATGGTGGTAACTTATGTTTAAAAATTCTTCTGTTGATATTAAATACTTTTGCCATTCTCTTTGTTTATCATGACAGTATGTTCTTAAATGTGTCCCACCTCTCTCAATACTCTTTCAGCGGGATTACTGCTTGGATGATATACGGACGTTTTGTATGTTTTGATATTTATTTCCAATAGTTTTTCTCTCCACCTTCTTCCTTTAAACTGTGTTCCGTGATCTGTTATTATAGTAGATGGTTTTCCAATTTCAGGTATGTATTTGTTTTTAATTATATCCAAGATTTTCTTTGTGGTTGCTCTGTTAATAGCGTATAATTTGGTGTATTTAGTGTAATGGTAAAATAGAATTACTATGAACTTGAATCTGTGCCTCCCTCCGCTACGTGGGTGTCACGTCTTCGACGCTTTCGAATAATCTTGAGTTGGTCTTACAACGTTAGGTGATGAGTTGGCTGGTATGAAATGAAATAAAGAAGTGGACTGTATATATTCTTTGAGTTAATTGTTTATTAAATGTTTCCAGAAAGTGATTGCATGGCGCGTGCAGTTTAGCGCGGCAACATTGGCGTGGAAAATAAAGTCGAATTAAATATTGAAAATCATGAAGATGGATTGAAGCAGAGATAGCCCAAGTATTAGTGCATGAAGATCATGCTAAAAATTTGAAGTGTAATGTTACGAATTGAAAATGATTATGTAGCCGCGGCTGGCGAACTGAAGGCTAGTTGCCCGTTCATAGTTTTACAATTAACTAACTCGCCGGACTGTTGCGGGCTTGCGATACAAGCCGGCAGCAGCTCAGCGGGGGAGAATGATGACACTGCACGCGCCGCATTGCAGATATTCTAAGTACAAAGTTTAAACAAGTACAAAGTTTAACCATACTGCCCGCACATAATCGGGCGATTTTGCAGCTTAAGTCATTATGTGAATAGTGCATCACAAATTATTATCAAATGTTATATATAAAGGCAATATACAATATACTTGAAAGCTTTCTACATTAAATTGACCCTTTTCTTTAAAGTAAATCATCCCTGACATGAAAATCTGTAAATAACAAAATTAATTAAAGCTATCAGAAAAACTCAAAAGCAAAACAAAACAATTTCCGAGCTAAAAAATGTACAAAATAACTCATGATATAAATAAAAGTTCTTATATAACTAACATGACCTTTCTTGAAGCATTAACATATGTCCAGTAAATACATACATTTAATTTTTAACAAAACGTAAGTAAATTACTTAGATTAATCTATATAAAAGAAAACATCCTCAAAAACTGATACAATATGGTAATACAATAATAAAAGACATAATAATTTACATGCATAACAATAGAGCAATGACACCAAAAGAAATTCAATAGTACATAACAATATGATTGACATACCAATTGATGTAAGGATACATAATACATACTAATTGACATTACATAGTAATCGAATAAGGATACCAAAATTCAATAATACATAACAAATGATAATACCATAATAAAGACATAATAATAATATAATGAAAAATAGCAAATGGATAGCATGAGATCGCCGGGATATGTCCCAGGCATGAAGTTCAAAGCAATGATACATGTCGCATGAACGCTCATGTCATTAATCTGAGGCCACTGGAAGTGGACATAGTTTGTGAATGGGCCTACGTATAGTTTGTGAATGGGCCTATGTAGGATGCCGTTTGCGGTGCGAACATCCGCAACGTGCACTAGTGAATCCTGACCCAAATAGACCTGAGTAATTACCCCACGCTTCCACTACAGGGGGGGGAATTATCTTCTAAAATAAGGAAGAGTTGTCCGGGAGCCAAATTTTTTGACTGGATGCGCCATCTGTTGCATTGTTGTAACTGGTGCAAATAATCCTTAGACCACCTCTTCCATATAGAGTGGATGAATCTTTGGAGCAGCTGCCATCTGCCCAAACGACCAATTTTGACCTCGGAATAATCAAGTTCTGGGAGTGAAGTGAGTGGAGAACCAACCAAAAAGTGCACTGGAGTTAAAGGTTCAGGATCCCTAGAGTCATTTGAGATGGCGAACAAGGGGCGTGAGTTAAGGCAGGACTCTATTTGGGTTGAAATAGTGTAATACTCCTCAAATGTAAGAAGGGTTCTGCCGATGACTCGCCGCAAATGAAACGACGCTCTTGACTCCACTCTCCCACAGGCCACCGAAATGAGGTGCTGATGGGGGAATAAAGGACCATTTGATTCCTTGGGCATTGGCAAAGTCCTGGGTAGTCTGTTCAAATCCGTTAGATTGAAGAAGTTTGTATAAGTCGTCAAGTGTACTGCTAGCACGACGAAAATTTGTACCATTGTCGGAGAATATCTGTGCAGGGATACCTCTACGAGCTATAAACCGTTTTAAGGTGGCTATGAAAGCATCCGAGGTAAGATCTGAGACTAATTCAAGGTGAATGGCCTTAGTGGCCATGCATATAAATAGCGCAATATAAGCCTTAAACGCCGATTTGGAACGCTGCCCACCATGACGTATAAATACAGGACCGGCATAGTCGACTGCAGATTGAGAGAATGGCTTGGCAGGAGTAACTCGGGAAGAGGGCAATTGTCCCAATAATTGGCTTGAGCCCCTAGCACGGAATCGATAGCAAGTGATACATTTGTGTATTACTGATCGTATGTATGATTTATCATTAAATATCCAGTATTTCTGCCGTAGAGAGTACTGAGTCAATTGTACCCCAGCATGTAGTAGACGAAGATGCTCGCCTTCTATAATTAGTTTACTGAGATGAGAATGCGGGTGGAGTATGATTTGGTGCTTGCTATCATAGGTAAGCTGGGAGTGCTGGAGGCGTCCGCCCACGCGTAATATCCCCGCATTGTCCAGAAAGGGGTTAAGTGAAAGAATTTTACTATTATTAGGGATAGAGCGTTGTGCCTCAAGTTCCTTGATTTCGATGCTAAAGTGCAATCGCTGGGACTGGCGAATAAAAATCAAAAGTGTACCTTGTAACTCCTGGGAAGTTAAGAAGGAAATGTTTCTATCAGCTATGGGAAGCCTAGAGTTCCGAATGAATCGAAGGCAATACGAAAATACATGGAGGAGTTTTGAAAGCGAAGGTAGATGAAGCGGCAACCAGTGAGGTTTGGACCTGCTTACGTTGTTCCTGCTCAAGATCGGGATGAGTGCAGGGTGAATGGGCATCGAAAGCACTGGTGGGCCATGAAGATGACTCATGGGATAACCAGGATAGACCATACCACCATTGTGGGTGACCGTGTAGAAAACGAGGTAGGCAACCACGCGATAGAATGTCGGCAGGGTTCTTCTTGAACTTAAGTTCCAGAGATTGAAATCTGCGAATAGCTCCGGGAAGAGAATCACCCAAATGAGAGTTGTATACCCTGCGAGGTAGGGACACCACAAATCTACTACCATTATTGCGGAAAGTGTTAGCGACAAAATGACTTTCGCATTCTGAGTCCTCAACCGAGGGAGCATGAGCAGCAACGTCCTCCAATTGCCAGAAGTCCTTTAATTGCGAGGAAATGGCATTATTATCTTCGCATGCTATGAATGATGAGACAGGTTTTGTCATGTCGACATTAAAGAGCAGGTTACCCACGAGGATGAATCCCAATTTTGTCTCCTGTATTATGGGAAAGTGTGGGCTGCGGACGAATTTGACAGGTTCAATCAATTGTAAATAGTACTGGGCACCAAGTAATATGTCGATTTGTGAAGAAAAGTTCAGTTGCGGGTCAGCTAAGAATATGCCTTTTGGTATATTTAGGGATGAGATATCGAAAGATTCTGCCGGAAGATTATTCGTAATACTGGGAAGCACAGCGCAATGCACGTTCAAATTAAAATCCCTGTAACGAGAGTGCAGCCTTACCCTAGTACTAAAGTCAGCTTGACATAAGGAATTGTTTATACCAGTGATGGGTAATTGAGACTTAGTTAATTTTAGACCCATGCGTCGTGTGAAACTCATGGTACAGAAGTTTGCTTGCGATCCTGAGTCCAATAAAATCCTTACTGGGTGCTTCCTACCGGCATGGTCAGTTGTCATGCAGACAGCGGTGGATAATAGAATGGATTTGTTTGTTTGCAGTTTCAGTGAAAATTGATTGTTCTTACTTGTAGCGTTACTGCCCGATATGTGGATCATTGTATGGTGGCATTTAGCACATGTCCTATAAGCAAATTTGGAAGGACAGTGTGAGGGATCATGGCCTGGACGCATGCAATTTAAGCAAAGTTTGTGTTTGATTCAAATATTTTTTTCGCTCGAAGGGAGATATAGCAACGAATTGTGGGCATTCAGAGAGTCGATGTTTACCTCGACACAGCTGACAAATGTTATTGCTGATATGAGAATTGAATGTTGACCTAGTGAGATCAACGGGTTTAATAGTCCTGCAATAGGGAGTCTTATCGCTAACTTGTATTCTATTTACTGAACTGGCCGAGGCGCCGACGTTTAGCATTAATTGCCTTCTACCATTTAAAAATTTGATAAAATTGTTGAAATTAGGGAATCGCTCGTCGGAAAGGCTTTCCTTCCATAGTCGGCATGTCTGGTTGTCAAGTTTCTGTGTTAAATATTGAACGAAAATGATTTCAAAGGTATTTACCGGTAAACTTAATTAATTTAAAGCATTTATATTTGAGGTGATTTCATCAATAAATTTTGAAATGCCAACCATCGACTCTTGCTGAATGGACTTCATGCCCAAGATATTCCCTATATGATAAGCTGAGACAACTAACTTGCTATCATACCTGGCCCTCAATAGATCAATGGCTACCGCATAATTATCATGGGTGATTGGGAGAGATTTTATTACATTTAACGCCTCGTCCCTTAGTGAAGAATGTAAATAGTGTAATTTCTGAATGTCCGTCAGGTCAGTTCTGACGTGTACTAACTCCAAAAACATGTTATAATAATGCTGCCAATCAATAATGTTGCCTGAGAAGCAGGGCAATTTAATTGGCTGTAACTGTATAGGGGAGGTTTTAATTGGTGTGACTTCCGCTTGAATCAATGGTTTTTTGTTCACCTCTTCTACTCGTTCTAATAAATTGTGCAGCTTGCACTCAATAGTACAGAGATCATCCTCTGTCTGAACCCTGTCACTTACTGATGTGAAATCAGAATCATCAGCCTTAATTTGGGTCTGAATTTCATCATACTTCGCGGACAACTCCATCAAGTGGCGGAGTTTAATTTTTAAGGCATGGTGATCGTTTATGTCAAGATCGAAATTGTCAGCGAAGGTATTTACCCGGGATATAGAGGCCTTAATAGTGCCACATTTTTTAGTTAACGCTTTCACATCAGTCATGATTGAAATGCAAGCGCTGATTCGAAACAGATAGATAAATACAGAGCAGGTGAACAATTTGAATACTTTACTAAATACTGATATAATGCGGGAGCCAGTGATCGGTATACAACTTAATCTATTACTTATTATAATAGGTACTTATTCTCTTTAAAAAATAGTTATATGGAAATTAATGAAAACATGACTCATTCAAAGCGAAAATATACATGTAGCTTCATCACTTTACTTAAGTTTCTGACTAAATTATTGTAAAGTTGCGTAAATGAAAATTTAGGTAAAAATACAAGTGTATGGCGACTTGACATTTATGTAAAAATTATTAATGATTTTATATCAAATGCCATTAAATATATGTGCTAAATATTACTGACTTTGCTGTACATAAAATTATAAATGAAAAAACTATAAGAAATGCAAGTTCATAGTCACGTGGATTGCGAGTCGCCAGCATGCACGAGATGGCTCCGTTGCCTGTTGTTTCCTTGGTGATCCTGTTCGGCATGCCTTAGGTGGTGGCGCAACTCTTGTTTCTGCTGGTCGGGTAACGCTTGAAGCTGTAGCTCTCCGTTTAAGCTTGAAGTTATAAATTTTCGCTGCTGTACGACAAATGATGATGACTTGTAATGTCTTGCTGTCTCCGAGATGATGCTCTGCAGAATCTTGTAATGTCAAGTATGAAGGTTTTGTTTTCGAAAACAGTGATGCCACGGCCAGCAATCTTAAGTTTGAGAATATTCGGGCTTGAACCAAACGTTGTTTGGGCCTATTACAATGAAATATAGATTAGAATCCCAATCCGAATCACGATCCGGATCCGGCCCTGATGGACCAAAAATGTCACGTCTTCGACGCTCTCGAATAATCTTGAGTTGGTCTTACAACATTAGGTGATGAGTTGGCTGGTATGAAATGAAATAAAGAAGTGGACTGTATATAGTCTTTGAGTTAATTGTTTATTAAATTTTCTAGAAAATGATTGCATGGCGCGTGCAGTTTAGCGCGGCAACATTGCCGTGGAAGTTTATCAGCTCCCGGTTCTCGCTGGTTATTATGTGTGTGTTATTACAGGGTTTGTCTCTCAATGCATCTAGTTCTTCCTGCATCTGTCTCTCTCGTTGGTTGAGTCCGTGGATCTTTTCTTTGTTTTCCTTGATTTGCCCGTCTACTTGGTTGAGGTTGCTATATACTCGTTCCACCCTTTCACTTACATCGGTTTGTATTTCTTTGCGTTTTTCTTCGAGTTTTTTGAGCACTTCTTGTTTGTTTCTTGTGCATTCTATTGTCGTGACTTGTTGAAGTTCCTCGATCCTATTTTTTCCGTCGTCCTCGACTGCCTTAATTTTGTTTAATATTTCCTCCTGGGCCTTTGCTACTGTTTCGCTGGTTGTTTTTATTTTTTCATTGGTTTCCGATACTTTCTTCTTAATATCTTCACAGTATCCTTCTAACTGTTGTTCCAATTGATGTTTCAGCTCTTCTTTATTCTTATCATGGTCCTCCTTCAACTGTCCCCTCAATTCTTCCTTCAGGTCTTCATTACTTTTTTGGATGTCCTCCGTTAATCGTTGTTGTAGGGTTTCTTGGTTCTTCTGTAAAGTATCACTGTGTTCCTCCATTTTCTTGTTTATCTGTTGCTTTAAATTCTCATTATTGCCTTCGATTTTATTGTTCAGTGTCTCAATATCTTCCCTTAGTTGTTTCTTTAAGTCTTCACTTAAAATCTCATTTTGTCTCCTTGAATTTTCATTAATTTTTTCCTCCATTTGGTCTATTTTTTCATCGAATTTTTCATTTATTTTCTCCTCCATTTTTTCATTTGTTTTCTTATTATCTTCCTGGATTTTGTTATTCCCTTCCATAAGAATTCTCAACATCTCCTGCATGCTCATGTCCTCTTTTTGTGTGGGTTTATTTGGTTGGTCCGCTACTATTATTTCTACTTCAAGTTCTGGTTGGGTTGGTTTCTCTGGTTGGTCCCCTTGGGCATCCTCTTCGATCATTTCCATTTCTTCAACCGGTGTTGTCTCCTTGTCTTCTTTGTCAGTGTCTTCAGTCCTCTTCTTCGGTCTGCCCTGGTGATCATCTTATTGTCTTTTTTCGTAACCGCCGCTAGCCTTCATTTCTAGCCACACTAGTTGGTCGCCAATTTGTAACATGTAAACTCTTATCTCTCTGTAAAAGAGTGTTTTATGTGTGTTAGCCTCACACGTTGTAGTCGTTACTTCGTGTTTATCTCTAACCGTCGTACTTTTCCTAACTTCTCACGCTGACGATGTCCGTCGTGAACGCATGAATTACCAGTACCGACATCTCACGAGTGTAATCCTTACCTGTCCTTCAATGAGTAAATTTACTTCCCGGGCAGCGCCAAATTGTTTATGAAAACAATTTAAAAAGTTAAACTGAGCGGTCGTTCTATGCGGTGATGACTAATTCAAATTACCATCGCAAACTGGCGGGCATTTGAATCTCACTTGTAGTTCGTCGTGCTGCCGACGTCTAACGCTGGCAGACAATTTTGCTCATCGCTAAAGTACACAAACTGTATAATACAATTTATAATGAAATAAAGGACGGTTATTACTAATCAGTACTAGTTTATTAACGTGAAATAGTTAATAGTTATTCAGTTAAATACAAAAATATACTGTTATTAAATAATGTTGCTCCGGCAATAGACAGACAATATCTCAAGATTGGCTAAGTTGATTGAATCATTTCTAAATCGACATGGCCGCCGTCAAAGTTTATTTTCTACAGTTCATTCAATCATTGAGACCTTTTGATTATGAAAAAATATTAATAAGATGTTAATAAAGTACACTACCTTACATCAATGGTACTTATATACTATTAAAGTTAAATACAATTCGTTTTTTAAGTGTTAAAAAGTGTTTGTTATAATTTCGTACTTCGTACACAGATTAAAATTATGTTTACATATAAGTTTAATATTTATTATCAATCAATCCTTGAAAGAAATTTCGTTACCAAGTTCGGAGTGAGAGTTTTTTGTGTCGTGAGAAAAGTTAATTAATTTAGTTCGTAAATTCGGGTAGTTCAGATATACTTAACAAATCTTGTTGAATTCTGGTGAAGAGTCACTTTGTTCTTAGTTAGGTTGGGTTGATACGATCATTAATCTTCCATCATTTATCCTTTGGATTGCATCTGCCTTCTTTTTCAATTAATTTGGATAAAATAAGTATTTTTGAATATTAATATCTAGTTTATTAGCTCTCTTGGGTTAATTCATTCTTTATTAGACTTCTTGCATCCACATCTCGTTAACTTTTGCAGTGTTTATTATATTTATTAGATATTAATATTTATTAAAATACAATTTTGTGTGTGTGGTGTGATATGTTTGAACAGTTCGAACAAAGAATAATATGTTCTAACTATCGCAACAATAGTTTGTGATAGAATTCAAACGATGGCACCGTCACCAAGAACAAGGCAGACAGTGCTCCTAGCTCCAGCCTCTGACGAAGCTTGTAATAAGCAAAACCTACTTCAGGCTACAAGGTAAAAGTTTTACATTTTTACCAATAAAAAATTAGGGTTCCAAGTCAGTAGTTATATACTGTATTTATAATCAGTTAATCAACGGACATGTCATGGACAACAAAATCCAGATATACTAATAATTCCACTGCTTTAATATGACAATCTGTGCTATCCTCATAACAGTATTAACGGAATGTGTCTGCTAGTTTGGTATTTGGTTAAAAAACTCTATGAAGTTGACAGCTGTAATTAGTAGACTAATCTTGGTAGCAGCTACTAAAAATCCTTTCAGTATGAAGTACTTTTCAGATAATAAGAGTAGAAGTCATAAAAGGACATGCATGATTAACTTCAGCACTGTGTATCAGCAAGATCTCTATTGTAGACTGATTCTTGTCACAGGATAGGTTTGATCGTATAGTTGGCTGTAAACTAATGCTAAATAAATTGCCAGTTACAGTACAGTATTTTGAGCAGATAACGAGTACTCACTGATCTAATTTGAGCGCAGTGCCTGGGGTAACACCACTCCCTTCAAATATGAATATTCCATTCGTTAGTTCCGTACCAAGTGGGTTAATGAAACTTGCTGTGGCTGTACATGTCTTACCTGCTCGTGGTGTTTTTTCAATCTGTAAATAAATATAGAGAGAATTAAGTTAGGTCTTGTCAAATACTACATCTATTGGTCTAGAACTCCAAATCGAGGACACTACAAGCAAAGACACAAAATAAAATATAAACTATACAGATCTTAATTTTAATTAATTATATTATGATAACTAAAATTAACTGAAATTGTCACTATCTTACTTTAAATCAATTGTCTTAATAAAATTATTGTAATTGTTAGTGTCTTACTTGAGATTAATCAATGTTATTTATGGACTTGCATCGTTTCACCTGCTGTGTAAATCTTGGGGTAAATTGCTGCAAAAAGCTAGGTGTTACTTTGTTCACTGCATACAGCTGATTTCTGATGCTAACATTTGATTAACAAGCAAACATTAACAGGTACACTCGCTCTTTCTTATACTACATTCCTCTTTCTTATTCATGCTGTATTTGCCATGCTTGTATATTTCAACTGCCTCCTTCTGCAACTGAGCAAAGTACTGCTGAGTCAAGGACAGGACCTGGATCTCTCAAGGCAGTTGAAAATATATAAACACGGCGAGTGCAGCATGAATAAGAAAGAGGTGTCTTTAGCAGTAAGTACAGGATACCAGCATTGAAGCATGGTGAAATAAGTGAGCTAATCAAAAAGAAGAGTGATTAGCCAAAAAATGATGAACCAGCACCTTAAAAAAAGTGTATAAATATAAGTGCCTCAACAGGGCAGAACAGTCTTTATTTGCATTTGTTCGTGGGTGGTTGTAATCTGTTTCCGCGTGACTGTTTGTATTTGTTCATGCGTGTTGTGATCTGTGTTCCTGCACCATTGAAGACATCCATCATCAGTATGTATGAAATGTAAGGTGATAAACATGAACATCTTAGACCACAGCCCGGAAAATAGTGAATAATGTAAACACCAGCCTTGAAAGCATATATTCATTTGTCAAAATACATTCTGTTCTAGAGCATCAAGGAGGGGTTAACAGCCTGAATGTAGACAAAATGGATGTGCTACAAAGTCACACAAATCCCTTTACGAAAACAGCGTAATCCAGTACAGGACTCAAAACGAAAAAGCGACGTATTATTTAATTTTATTTATATAAATATATATTAACACTTTCACTGTGAACTTACTTTTAGGTTTTTGATTACCCAGACGTTTCGATGCAGTATTCGTCTTTCTCAATGGGTTTTTAAATACTGAATGTCTGTACAGTAACGGTTATGGGATGTGGGTGTGTGTGGTGGGGGTTGCTGGTGGGAGGGAATTGGCGCTGGGATTCAAATTTTGTGTAGGTATCAGTGTATCGAAAAGTATGTGTGATCTGTAATGTAATTGTTCATTTAATATGTTGTTTGGTTGTAGTGTGTGATATCTGTAAATTTCAAATTGTTCTGCTGTGTTTAGTTTTCTACTTTTAGGTAAGTAGTGTAGTATTTCCATGTGCTCTATGTTTGTGTAACAGTGTTTTTCATTTTGTAAATGTGTGGCAAATGTGGAATGTATGTAGTTTGTGGTGAGGGCTTTTAAATGTTCAGAATATCTAGAGGAAAAAGATCTTCCCGTCTGGCGATGTAGAACTGGTGACAGTCATTGCAGTTTAATTTATAAACCCCTGTTTTGCTGTATGTGTCAATGTCCTTGTTAGTATTACTTATGTGTTTCCTGATGGTGTTGTTGGTTCTGTAGGCTAAAACTTTATAATTATGTTTCCTAAATGTCTTAGCAATTTTGTGTGTGTTGGAATTGTAGTATGTGAGTGTGATGTATTTACTGGGTTTTGTGCTGTTGGTTTTATGTGTTTTACTTTTTGTGTTTAGGATGCGTTTGTGTAGTTTGCTTATTAAATCGGGATTGTATCCATTTTTGATAGCAATATATTTGATGGTGTTGAGTTCTTCTTGGTAATCGTGTGTTTAGGGGTATTGAAGTGAGCCTATGGAGCATGTAGTTGAAAGCTGCATGTTTGTGTTGAGTTGGGTGGTTGGATGAGTTATGTATGACCATGTCTGATGTGGTAGGTTTTCTGTATATTTTGTATGTGTGTGTGTTGTTTGTTTTGGTGATTGTAAGGTCCAAGAAGTTTATGCTATTGTTTTGTTCTAATTCAAGTATGAATTTTAATTTTTGGTGTATAGTGTTAATGTATTTGTGGAAATTTTCAATTTGTCTTTTGTTACCATTATAAAGGAGTAAAATGTCATCAACATATCTGTGCCAATATATTATTTTGTTGGTGTATTTGTTATTGTTTAATATGTGTTCTTGTTCTATGGTATGTACGAATATTTCGGATAGTATACCTGATATAGGGGAACCCATAGGTAGTCCATCTGTTTGTGTGTAAACCATGTTATTGTATGAGAAATAGTTTTGTTCAGTATTTAATTTTAACAAAAGTATTAGGGTACGGTCACACAGCAAGCTGGTTTGAGCAGGTTTAAGCAGTAGAGTAGCATGGAGCTGAGCTGGTACTATGGCCACACAGAAAGCATTCACCTGCTAGCAGTCATGACGCCTATACTGTCTTGGTTTGCCAAATTACTACGTTTAAGTGAAAGTTCCCCTTTTTTAGTGGAAACAGACATTCAAAGAGCATGGACGTATTTGTTCGATATTTCGGATCGAACCGGTCATTCTTTTCATTTTCCGAGGTTGGCACTATGGCTTTTGTAGAGCTCATACATGCACGTGAAATTTTAGCTTCTGTCGTACGCCAGCCATCTCAGTGTCAACGTCCACGAGTCGGGCCCTTCTCGGCAGGTAGAAATCCATGCATTTCACCCATCCTTTTCCCAACCAGTCTATCCTGCCTTGAGTGTCAGGATCACCCAGTCGTGAGATACGGTAAGTCATTTTTTTATATTATTTATGTCTGATTAGCAATTCTGCATGCTGCTGCTTTCGAGCTCACCAGAGGCTATTAAATTATCATGTAAGAAAGCCGTCTTACTTTCCATCTTTTTAAACTATTATCTCACATCTATTTACTACCAGAGGGTTCATGAGGTTGCTAGCTTTTCAATTAAATATTTTGCCGTCACGACTGAGAGCACGTGCTTCGTAATTTTGTACATGATGCTGCTGGTGGGTTGAGTTTCAGTAATTGGGTTATAAGTCAGTTTTGGCTGCGTGATTTTTATTTTAATTACCAACGTGCCGTGCCGTTTCGTTTTTTGTGCCTGCTCGTGGGTGTTTTGCATGCGGTTTAATTTTTTAAATTTCATGAATGTTTGTCATTTGCATGCTATCGCACGGAAGCACGTTGGTATAATACATAGGCATGTGAACTACGAGTTTGCGTTTATGGCTGTAGCTTGTGGTCAGCAGTGTCGTTATGTGTGCATCGCCAGGTGGGCAGATTTTGTGTCAAAATTTTGCACCTTGTTTTTTGGGGTAGTCGTTTAATTACTGGGTCAAGTCTGGTAAAGTTTGTTTCCGTCCTGTTACGGTTTGCGTCCCACGTGAAATTGTGCGCTACGTGTTTGTGACTGTCAGGCGTATAGGGAACGGTTTTAGGTTATCTGGATTTCGGAGTAGCCTGCCTTTGTATTTAATTTAATTTTTTGGCATGACTATTACCTTTAGGTGCGATTTATATTTTGCATATGCGATATCCTGTCCATACACGACGCGTTGACCATCAATTTTGGCATTTATTGGGTCCCAGTTATTGTGTTTGGTTCGGTAACTGGTGAATTGTTGTACATTGTACTTTGCTGTGTTTTGTGTGTATTTATTCTATTTGGTATTATACATGTTTGTTTTTGGGTGCACTTTTGTGTACCATTATTTTGCACCGTATGTGCTGTAACCTTGTGTAACTTGTGTTTTTGTTGTCGTGCTTTTGCGCTGTGTAAATCAATTTGTTGCGTGCTTAATTTGTTGTGTTTGGCATTATTTGCCTGTTGGATTGTGTAAGTTGTATTTTGCCGTGCACTAATTTACTTTTGTATTTATCTTGCTCGGTATTGTTTATGTAAAGTCGTTGTGTGAGACGCCTAGTTATCTCGAGCACTGTTAGACTAAGTCGGTGCGTGATTATTGTTCAGTTTCTAATTCTCTTATTAAGGGTGGTTGTCGGTTGCGCGATATTTTTTAATTCAATATGCCTGCTAAATTGTCGTTGGCAGCCTTTGACCGGACCACTTCGGTGGGAATACTTGCGTTGCAGCATTTGATAAATAAGTTGGAAGGGTTGCCGCAATTGAGAGCCGTGGATCAACATGAAGCCGGTATTTTGGCCTCCAGGTTGTCCGAAGAATATCAGGACCTTCTAGGTAAGGTCGATCCTTACCTATCGGCCGAGTCATTGCCCCAGGGATTGGATGAGGACCACATTTTTGCGGTGGTAGCTCAAATTAAGGATATTTATGTCCGGGGTAGCATTTTAGCGTCCAAACTAACAAAACCAGAGATACCGGTTGGTTCCGGTCGATTTTCATCGGCAAGTGGCGGGCACCCAGGTGTGCTTGTTCATGAGTTGCCGAAGCTTTCGTTACCTTGTTTTGATGGCCAGGCCAAATGTTGGTCCGAGTTTTGGTCAAAGTTCACCACATTGGTGGACGAAAGTCCTGCCCTCACTCCGAAGCAAAAATTGTTATATTTACTGACTCATCTTAAGGGTGAGGCTTATGAGAAGGTTGCCGTGCTTCCCATAGTTGATGATAGTTATTCACTTGCACTGTCAACTCTTAAAAGTCGTTATCACAATCCTCGTTTGGCCGCTCGGGTTTACTGTACCAATCTGCTTCAGTTACCAGCTGCTTCTATGCGATCAGCTGCGTCTATTAGAAAGTTGGTGGACAGCTTCAATGCTAACTTTTCAGCGTTGTCAGCTCTAAACATTGCTGATATATATCAAGCAATATATGCGTCTTTTGTATTGTCTAGGCTGGATCTATCATTGCGTGAACGGTTTGAGGCGTCTGTTACGGACAAAGAGAATCTCCCTGCCCTAACAGAAATTATGACATTTTTAACCGCTATGGCGGAACAGAAAGAACAGGCATCGTTCGAATCGGCTTTACCTGCTCTTCCTAGCACTAGCCACCAGAAAACCCAGAAGGTTTCTTTTTCTAAGGCTACTCCTCTTGCTGTGTCTACGTTATCTGCGGAGGTTACGCAACGGGATGCATCTGGTTCACGTTGCCTTCATTGCGATTCCCGGACCCATTTGCTTCTCAAGTGTCCGGCGTGGCTGAGTAAGGACCCTAGGGCTCGATTTCAGAGTCTTAAAAATAAAAAATGTTGTCTTTCGTGCCTCCAACATAAACATTCGGGCTGGTGCAAAAATAGGTGCAAAACGTGTGGCTCTCAGTACCACCACACTTTACTTCATTTCAAAAGTGCCCGTCCGTCTCCGTCTCGTTCACAGATTTCTGACACAGCTGAACTTAAGGCAGCGGAGTCATCGCTTGTTGATCTGTCGAGCACTACTCTGACCGTGTCTCTGCCTCATCCTGCAGGGGTTCTGTTAGCCACTTGTCTAGCAGTCTTGTCGTCTCCGAATGGTGGTTATATTGTAGTTAGGGCCATCCTGGATAGCGCGTCCCATGCTTCTTTCATCACTGAAGCATGTGCATCTCGCTTAAAATGTGCTTGTTTTGACGCTTCGGTAAGTGTCAATGGGGTAGGTGATATTGCCACCAAAGCAAAAAAGGTGTGCCATCTGTCCTTGGAAACTTTAAAACGCGAGGTTGTGGCATCTAACCATGCCTTTATAATTCTTTCTAAGATCTCGTCAGACTCACCTAGGTTCCAGGTGTTGCCTGAAGTTAAGCAGGCTACAAAAGATCTTTTGTTAGCTGACCCTACCTTCGATGTAGCAGCCCCAATTGATGCGTTGTTTGGAGCCGATATTGTAGCGGCTATTCTTATGGGAGAGACTATTCCTTTGGGTGCAGGTTTGCCTGTTGCAGTTAGGACACGTTTTGGGTTTGTGATTATGGGTAGAGCCCTAATTTCACTTAATTGTGCATTGACTTGTGCTAGCGGTCTCATTGGCCTTCCTTTGGATCTGGTATCTGCACATCAGCTTCACTGTCATTTCCACCACTTTTATCCTTCCGTCACAACATTATCTACGGATACAACAAACCTAATTGAGCAAGTTCATCATTTTTGGGAGGTCGAAGAGCCTCCAGCTGTACCCCACCAATTATCTGAAGAGGATCACTTTGCTGAAAGGTTTTACATGGAGTCAACAAGTCGGTTGCCGTCGGGTCGTTACCAGGTGCGCTTGCTGTTCTTCAAAAACTCTTCTCACATTTTGGGAAATTCCCTTAAGGGAGCCATGTCTCGGTTTTTTGCGTTAGAAAGGAAATTTGCAGCGAACAGTCAGTTTAAGAGCCAGTATGTACAATTTATAACGGATTATGTCGCTCAGGGGCATATGTCATTGGTGTCTGACCCCAATTTTCCAAAATATTTCATCCCTCATCATGGTATCTTTAAAGTTAGAGGTGATACTTCAAAAATAAGGGTGGTGTTTGACGCCAGTATGAAGACGTCCTCTGCGATTTCCTTAAATGATGTGTTATGTGTCGGCCCTAAGTTGCAGACCTTACTGTCCGACGTTTTGACTTTGTTTCGGCGGTTTAGCCATGTTTTTACGTGTGACATTGAACAGATGTGTCGCCAAATTGCTATGCATCCTGATGACTCGGCGTACCTGTGCATTTTATGGCGTGAGGAGGTTACCGCCCCACTAAGGGTTTTCGCTTTGCGTACCGTTACTTACGGGCTGGCTTGCGCCCCTTTCCAGGCGTTGCGAACCTTGCAGCGGCTGGCTCAGGATGAGGCAGTTAATTTTCCTGCGGGAGCGGCGGTACTTAGCCGTAATATTTTTGTGGATGATATTGCTGCTGGCGCTGATTCAAAATCAGAGCTTTGCAAACTACAACGGGAATTAATTCTGTTGTTGTCTTCAGGAGGGTTCAATTTGAAAAAATGGTGCACTAATCAACCCGACTGCCTACCTGAATCAGCCGCTCCAAGTGA
This sequence comes from Magicicada septendecula, assembly GCA_034769895.1. Classification (NCBI taxonomy): domain Eukaryota; kingdom Metazoa; phylum Arthropoda; class Insecta; order Hemiptera; family Cicadidae; genus Magicicada; species Magicicada septendecula. Next base: position 58,921,951 of record CM068371.1, on the reverse strand, counting down.
TTCCGTCGTTGCTAGGGATAAGGATATTCTGGGTTTAAGTTGGGACCATTTTACCGATTGCTTCTCCTTTCCTCCTTTGGCCTGTTGCAGCAATGCTCAGGTTCAATTTACCAAACGTGTCGTGTTATCTCAGATGGCACAATTATTTGACCCATGTGGTTGGCTTTCGCCAGTGATTTTCAGGGCCAAGGCTTTTTTCCAAAAACTCTGGGCTGAGGGCTTGGACTGGGATGCTCCTCTAAGTGATGACTTAAACGATTATTGGAGTCAATTCCTGTCCTCTTTGAATCATCTTCCGGTAATTACTATTTCCCGGCCATTCTTCCCTAAAGGTGGGCATATTGAAAGGGTAATATTGCATGGTTTCTGTGATGCTTCCCAGTTGGGTTACGCGGCCGTCCTCTATCTGTCCATTTATACTGACTCTGGTCCTCCGGTGGTTTCGTTGGTGTCGTCTAAAACTAAAGTGGCACCTCTTAAAACTTTATCAATCCCACGTTTGGAGTTGTTGGGAGCTTATCTTTTAGCCAAACTTGTTCGTCATTATGTTGGCTTATTCTCATCATGTATTCAATTGAGTCAAGTTTTCTTATGGACGGACTCGACGATTGTCTTGGATTGGCTGAATATGCCTACTTTTAAATTGAAGACGTTTATTGCTAATCGGGTGGCTGCCATTACCGAGTGGACCGATACTAAATCTTGGCGTCATGTGCATGGTGTTTCTAACCCCGCTGATTTAGCCTCTAGAGGCACGTCACTCTCCAGCCTCCGGTCGTCGACATTGTGGTGGTCAGGGCCAGATTGGTTAAAGCTTGATGCTCTGCGCTGGCCCCCTATTAATTATCGCCCGAATCACGACGTGCAAGGTGTTGCCTTGGAAACCAAGGTCTCTTCGTTTCTCACTCAGGAGCCCCGGGTGTAATTGTTTGAGCACTTGTCCTCGTGGCCCTTAGTGGTGGGGGTTACCTCAGTCATCTTAAGGTGGGCTATGCCTTCGCAGATTGACGCTTCCACAGCCATGGATTGGAAGAAGTTGGCTGTTAAGTATATTTTACGCTACATTCAGCGCAGCGTGTTTGGACAGGAGCTCGCGGCTCTTCGTTTAGGTAACCGGCTCCCGGTCCGCATTCAGCGCCTGGTCCCGTTTATAGATGATTTTGGCCTCATTCGAGTACGCGGTCACTTGACCAACTCTGCGGTTACTAGAAATCGTTTTCCGATTTTACTGCCCAAGCATCACCACCTAGTAGGGTTGCTAATTCATCACACTCATGTGTGGTTAGGTCATGCTGGGCCCTTGCAAGTTCAATTTCAGCTTGCCCAAAATTATTGGATTTTGTCCGCACGTCAGGCAATAAGAACTATAATTTGGAAATGTCTTCCTTGTTTCAGGGCGCGTCCTCGCCCCACCAACCCGTTAATGGGGGATCTGCCAGTTCCTAGGGTTAATCCGGCACCTCCATTTTATTCTTCCGGCATGGATTATGCTGGCCCCTTTTTGGTACGGGCCTACGCTGTTCAGAAGGCACCTATAGTCAAAGCGTATCTCTGCATTTTCATCTGCTTAGCCACTAAAGCAGTTCACTTTGAAGTGGCTATGGATCTTTCAACGCCCGAGTTTATTGATGTGTTGAGGCGGTTTGTTAGTCACCGTGGGGCTCCGAAAACACTGTATTCGGATTGTGGTAGGAATTTTGTGGGGTCGCGCTCCGAACTGAAACGGGAGCTCAAAAATGTTCTTTCCAATCCTGACCAGTCAGGTCAGATAACAGCTTTTGCTGTTGACAATAACATTGATTTATCCCTCCGTCTGCCCCTCATCAGGGTGGCTTGTGGGAACGGGCTGTCCAGTCGGCCAAGTTTCACATGAAATGTATGATTGGGACCAGGTCGCTGACCATAGCAGAATTTTCGTCGTTATGCATTCGCATTGAGGGAATCTTAAATTCCCGTCCTTTGACTGCCCTATCCTCAGAGCCTAGTGATTACCAGGCTCTAACGCCTGGTCATTTTTTGGTTGGCCGCCCCATTACCGCGCCCCCGGAAGCTGAAGTCTCATTAAATGAAGGGACCGTCCGTCATTACAAACAAATTGCCGCTTTGCTCCAAGCCTTTTGGAAAAGGTGGCGTTTGGAATACTTGACGGCACTTCATGCCCGATCGAAGTGGTCGTCTAAGTCAAGAAATTTAATGGTTGGGGACCTGGTGGTTATGGAGGAACAGAATTCTCCCCCCCTGATGTGGCCTCTTGGCCGAGTTTCAGCTGTGTTTCCGGGGAGCGACGGGGTTGTTCGTCGCGCTTCAGTTAAAACCTCCACAGGTTCTTTTGAACGACCGGCTATTAAATTATACCGGTTGCCCATATCTTCTTGATTGGGTTTATCTTGTTTTTTCGGGTGAGCAGAATTAATTTCAATGATTGTTGTGGACTTACTGGACACTTTGCTGGGATTTCTCAGGTGATTCCTTCCAGCTGTTGTCCGCAGTGAATTTTACATTGTGGAATGTTTCTGGCATGGCGTTGTGCCAGTTCATTGGGAGTTATGGATGTTCAACAAATCAACAACAACAAAAATAAGTAAAAAAAAAAAAGGAAAAAAGGGGGGAGTAAAGGGAACAACAACAAAAAATTAAAAAAAATAAATAAAAATAAAAAGGAAAAAAAATGTAAAAACTAGGGAACTAACTAAGTTGATTTGCTGAGTTTTACATTGTGTTTGGCTGGGCCATTGTTTATTGTATGTTATTGGGTTTTGTCTGCTCTACCCGAACCTTTCGGATTGCTCGCCTGGTCGATGCGCCCGCGGCGGAGTTATTCGGCATGGTTTTCTGATTCATTGCATGTTTTGCATGTTTTCTGTATGTTTGTGACCCCCTCCTAGGTTGGAGGGTAATTTTCAGAGAATGTTCCTGTTCACCCAAAGCCAAATTTTTGTACTGCATTTTTGGCCATGTCTTTTGGTGTAGTTGGTGGTTGACCCATTGCGGTCAACGGGGGCCGGTGTTCGATATTTCGGATCGAACCGGTCATTCTTTTCATTTTCCGAGGTTGGCACTATGGCTTTTGTAGAGCTCATACATGCACGTGAACTTTTAGCTTCTGTCGTACGCTAGCCATCTCAGTGTCAACGTCCACGAGTCGGGCCCTTCTCGGCAGGTAGAAATCCATGCATTTCACCCATCCTTTTCCCAACCAGTCTATCCTGCCTTGAGTGTCAGGATCACCCAGTCGTGAGATACGGTAAGTCATTTTTTTATATTATTTATGTCTGATTAGCAATTCTGCATGCTGCTGCTTTCGAGCTCACCAGAGGCTATTAAATTAGCATGTAAGAAAGCCGTCTTACTTTCCATCTTTTTTAACTATTATCTCACAGTATTCAATAAATTTACAGTGAAATGAACTTGGTAAATTTCATAATCTCTATCATGAATTAAGGAACGACCAATAAAAGTTTTTCAAGTATTTGCACATGTCTCTTGGAACTTTTGGTATACTTTTAGAATAACGGCATCTTAAGATACAAAAATCCCTCATCCCAGCCAGCAGCTGACATTTTTTTGTCCTTAAAATATTTATTCAACACATCCCACAGTACTGTACGTTTGAACACAACTGATATTAAGGTATCATTATCGAATGCCATGATAAACGATTTTAAAAACTTTATGAAAAAAACAACACCGAAGTGAGCGTGTAAGCAGGTAAAATTAAATTAGTTTGTTTTTCACCAGGTTGCAGCAGTAAGCAGTTGAGCTGTACAGCAGGTGCTGCTCTTGGTGTGGCCATGCCCATTAACAAACATTACTTTTGTCAGCCTGCTTACTGCTTGAACCTGCTTGCAGTCTGGCCATACCCTTAGTCTAATAGTTTTAGTCCCTAAATATTTAAATAAAAATCCCGTGAACATGTGTAAGAAAAATTTTTATACTTGCATATGAAACTAACTGTTTTTATGACACTTGTAATACAACTACTTCAAACTTGATTGAAACTTAACCATGATAATAATATAATTACCTCTTTATCTTACATGCACACACATCATATTATTATACTTACTTTTATCATGTCAAGTGGAGGGGTTCTGGGATAGTGGGTGGTGAGTGTGGTACCTGTACTTGCTGCCATTTCAATTGCTATGTTTTGTTGACCCATGGGATGCAACAGTCTGTGCTTTCACTGTTGAAACTTTTTTTTATTTAACAATGAATTTGTTTTGTTCACTCAGACAAGATTCATCAGCGTTTCAATGATGGTCAGGTACCTACTTGTGGATGGAGAAATTTAGGACAGTTGCAACAAACCGAAAACCAGTGGGAATGCTGCATTCCATAAAAACTCCTGGAAACACTGAAGGAGAAAGGCAGGCTATTAATGCTAACCCTCTCCATTCAGTGTGTTGTCATTACTCCACTTTAAACATCTCCGACTGAAATGTCAGAATAATTCTGCATTCAGGCTCACACTTTCATCCCTACAAAATGGTGGTAGTCCTTTTGTGACTAGGAAAAAATAAAGTTTTGGCAGAGATGTGAAGGAACAGAAAGAGCACTTACATTATTGGTATAAAACCAAGCTAAGAGAGCTTCATGAATGCCCACTTTACATAGAAGAGATAACAGAGTGGTGTGGTTTGAGTGGCAAATCTTGAGCTCATTGGCTCATATTTTTTTAAGAAGTTACCGTGACTGCAGAATGGTATATTTTGATGCTGCAAAACTTTCTTGCCCCAGAAGGCACATAAACCAAGCTGAACTATAGTTCCAACAAGATGGGGTAACTGCCCACACATTGAGGGCTTTGGTGGAAGTGCTAAGGAGGAGTTCCCAGGACATCTCATTTTCCTCCTGTGTCCACCCATGTGTGTGAACTTGTAGGTTTCTGTAGCACAAAGTAATACGGTTATTGACTTCCTGGATTAAGTGTTGTTAGCATCCCTCTCCCCTGCCTTCCTCAGGAGTGTGTTGGAACACACATGTATACAGTTTACTGGAGTGTACAGATTAAATCAAGCGTAATATTACATGTACAGTTATTTCATTTAGTTAAACTTTTGAAACTAGTTTGTAGTCGTTATATAATTTGTTGTTATCTACTTGTCTAGTTACTGTTGATAAGCACTTTAAAATGATTCAGCTCTTCATCAGATCACCTTCTGCTTCAATCTGATGATGAGCTACATTGGGCAAAAGGACTTACTGGAAGCAACAAGACTAAGGCCAGGTGCACACTGACGCGCAGGTGACATAGGCAGGGCAGCTCAGTTTCTGTGACTCCATCTTTGGAGGGGAGTTACACGAATTGAGATGCAGAGCAGAGCAGGACAGCACTGCACTATACCTGCAGTCCCTACACTTGTGGATCTGACACAGAAAACATGTGGCACTCTATCGCTCATGCCCCAAGTTTGTGTTTCTTGATTGCATGTTTTTTGAAAGAATTGAATAATTTGAAGTAAAACTGATTTAATTAGTACACAACCAGTGTTATATGACACCAGCCATTTGCAATACATGAAAACTAAATTGAACAAGAAATTTAGATAAAAATTGCAAAGGAGCTCAACTTGACAAAGGGCAATTATGTTCAAAATTTATTTATCACATATTTAAACATTATATAAATAAATTTAAATGTGATTCATTACAATACCTAATGTATAACATTTTCCAAATTTTTTACTATACATCATTCAATATTCAATAGTGTCCCCAGAAACACTCTCTTCTTGCCATGGCACACTTCCAACTGAATTCAAGTATTTATTCAATGAATTTCTGTTTAACTGAAAAGCAGCTTGTACACTCTTTGAACAATAACCTGAAATTGGAAATAGCTGTCTTTGTTGGTATATTTTCATCCAAGCCCTTTTGTTCATTATCACCACTTATGGCAGAATTTCTATATAAATAGTTGTGCAAAACGCAAGCTGGTAGTTTTAATTTGAAATGGTCTTTGGAATACTAGGAATCGCGAAGCTAGGATTCCAAATGTGCATTCAACAGTTTGTCTTGCTCGTGAAAGCCTGTAATCGAACACCTTATTTTCATAGCTTCCCGTAACACTTCTTCTTAGGTAGAGTCTCATTAAGTTTAGCATCAATGGGAATGCCTCATCCCCTACAAATACTTATGGCAATGTATGCTCAAAGGAGGGTAGATCAGCAGCAAGTGGAGGAAGTTGTAGAGTTCCCTTATCCAATTTTCTGGTCAACAGATTACTTGAAAAAATACTCCCGTCACTGAATCTTCCCATGGATCCTACGTCAATGAAAGTGAATTTGTAGTGTGCATCAACGGCTGCCATTAAGATGATGGAGAAATTGTGTTTCTAATTAAAAAATGAGGATCCAGATTTATTAGGCTTTTTGATCACAACATGCTTTCCATCAATGGCGCCCAAACAGTATGGAAAATGGCATCGTGATTCAAAATCTGAGGCAACAGACATCCACATTCTCTTGTAGGTTGTGGTGAATACAACGGCTGCATAGTTCTCCAAATGCCATTTGAGACTTCGTTCACAATTTTAGGTATAGTTCGATCTCCCATCCTGTAACTGTAGCCAATGCTTTTGTAGCTATCCCCAGATGCCAAATACATGAAACAAAGAAATACACACTCATTAATGTTCAGGTCATCAGTTTATTAATTAATAAATAAGTTCATTTATTAAATGCATATTTGTATTTATGTTAATATAATTATATAATGAACTAAAATAAATTTTACATACATTTGGTACTTTTTCATTGATACTTATTTTATTTCATATTAGTATTTACAATTTTTGTTGTTCTTACTAATTAATTAATTACATAGTATATTGTTTTCTCCAGGTGACGAGGCCAAATCTACTTGGACAAAATTAAGAAACAGTCACAGAGATGCTCTACGATGACAGCGACATATGAGAAGAAATGGAGTCGCTGCTGCAGATATCAAACCGTGGAAGTCCAAGCTCAAATGGAATGTTTATTATGTTACATGGTCAATGAAAACTGTGATATGAATTTCATCGACAATGATGACCGTTCAGGACCACCTAGTAAAAGAAATCAATATGTAGAATCTGAAATCCAACATTGTGAGGATGACCCTACTGACATGGTAAACAATGAAGACTTGACCCTACCAAACACTGTCTACAGTCAAGAGGATGATTCATTTAATTTATCTCGAAATAACGAGCATGCTGAATCTCCTGCACCACCAATGGCACAACCAAAGAAAAAGGTGGAAAAAGTTGATATTGCCAACTTAATAAAAAAGACTATTGAACAACGTGAGCAAAGGTTAAAAGAGAAAAGTGAAGAAAGAAAGAAATTGGAAGAGAGAACAGCTCTGAAGGACGATCTGTACCTGTTCTTCATGTCAGTGTATGAGCAGACCAAAAAAATGCCTCCAGCATCTCAGCACATTGTGAGAAGAAATGAATTCAGCACACCTGCTGAATATTACTGAACCTACAGTTCCCCCATATCAGCAATTTCATTCTGTAGTTGGTAGAGGCAAGAACTTTCATCACCCAAGGACAAATGATTGGTCGAATTGGTCACATATGAGCTCTCCTGCTTCAACAAGCTCTTCAACCTTCCTACTCTTCTAGAGAGACTATGACTTCATGTGAAACTAATTTAGAAACTTCCAACCTCCTCTCTTTCATTAACCAATTTTCAGAATAATAATTTGTTCTACACTTATTTTCTGTAATTCCAAGTTTTTGTTATGTATTATTAGTTTTTCTTAAGAAACATAAAATAAAATAAAAATAAAAAACTTACCTCAAAATACTGCCAGTTTTTCTTCAGTCCCAATGGGTGTTTGAGCATTGCATCCCTTGGAGTAAATAATAGGTTGAATCATGCTGTGAACTTCTTCAAACTCTGTTCGATTCACACGGAAATAGTTCACAAATCATTCATTGAAGGATTCTCTTGTCAGTGCGAACTCCCCATGAGTTCCTCTTTTTTCATGTGCTCACTTTTCCACAAATTTACCTTCCTTGACTTCTGATAAGAGTAACAATAATATTTCTAACTCTGCATCTGATCTGACTCAGAGCTGAAATCAAGGTATTTCACCAACATGTTTTTAGTTACATGATTTTGGTTACACGCAAAACATTTTGGCACAGCTCCTGCCTTCGTCGAACTGCTGCACAAAACTGCTATCCAATATATATGGACAACTGTGCCACAGTTTTTTTTTGTGCTGCCCTGTACTGCACCACACAGCTCAACGTGCGCCTAAACTAATAGATATTAACAAATTGTGTTCTACATTTAGGATAAGTGAATTTCAAGTTTGTGATACCTCAATATTGATAGTAGGAGTTTTAAGTTGGATGTTTTCATGGTAAATATATTCAAAGTCGGTGTCAACCACGTCAGCTATAAAGCACACAATGAACTGCCCTTGGTCTCTGAAGTAGTTCTTGTAGTCATCGTACTTCACTTCAAGTGTTGCCGTTGTGACTGAAACACAAAAATAGGTAGAACAATGCTACTGGGAACTGGATTGACATCAGGGGCATATTTACGGGGGTGGCGAATGGGACCAGACCCTCCCTTCCCTAAGGACAACAAAATTTGACGAATTTTGCTAATCTCTTAATTTTTAGATAATGTTATTACTTTTTTCATCTGTGTATGCTAATAGGTGCTTATACTTAACTCCTTATCTAAATATACAAACAGAATTATTACACAAAACATTTGCGTATCCATTTGCAATATGAAATATATGAAAATCAATGTTAGAATTTTGTCTTGCCAGGCTGTAACACCGTGGTCTAAAGTTGTTGGTTGCAGACATTTCAGCCGTACATTTGACGACCATCTACAACTCTATGCAGTGAAGATGGCCGTTGAAGGTACGGCCGAAACATCTGCAACCAACAACTTTAGACCATGACCTTACACCCTGGCAAGACACAATTCTAATATTGACACTGGCCATGAAAGCCTCAGACATCAACATAGGATAATCGGTTCACTCAATTAGTATTTTGTAAACAGTGTTTCAATAAAGTGTATTTTAGTTGTTTTTAAATGGGATTGATTTCAGAATGTTATCATGCGTTATTCAACCACTTTAAATATAGTAATATTAATTAGTCTTAACTTGTTTTTTCATTTGTATGAAGCCAACTCGACTGCACCATGGGGGGAGGGGTAGGCCAAATTCTAGATACGCCACTGATTGAGATTAACAAAATGTAACCTAAAAAATTGTTAGACAAAATATAATGGTTTGGGCAATTAGTAAATCAAATCAGGAATCAGGTTAGAATCCAGTCAGTGTAATAATGTCCGTTTCATTAGTACTTATGGTGAAGTATAAGCGTGAGGCACTATAATGTATTGTGTGACTCACTCATTTACAGTGCAATGTTCTGTCATCACTTTGATTATTGCTTTTTGCTGAGCATGCATGTTTTATAATAAATTATCCTGCACATTGTGAAGTTTTTGCTTCCACAAAGAATACCAGGACTGCTACAAACATTCACAGGCTATGTGATTTATGCTCACAATATTTATGAATTAGAATAAAGTCAGACGTTTGTATCATTTATTTAAATAATGTTATTCATGTTACATTTACGCTTAAATAATGTAATATATATAACTGTACTTAATGCTATGGGTAATAAATTCAAATCTTGAACAAAACTACCCTATTTACTTGCACAGTTACACAATATTCAGAAGGCATATAAAGCTGGCTACGCACTAACCATCCCCGCTGGACGTCATGACGGACAGCAAGTCAAAAACGACAGTGCGTAGCTTTGACATCCATCCGCACCGTTGTGTATTTTTTGAAGGATGTGCATGACAAAAAATGAGTCCAGCACGACCATCAGCTCAAACTGCATGATGTGTGTAGTGTTGACAGAAGTCAAGGAATCGTGCATGTTTAATCATGCGTACGCTTGCTGTCTATCAAATCGTCATTTTCAAGCAAGTACAGTACGTTTTTAGAACACATTCATTTAATAAATGTTTACTGTTTAATTTTACATTACATTCATTCTTTAGTTTATATTTAATAAGTAACGATTCAGATAAAATTTCAGTTTAATATTTAGTTTAGGTTATTCTTCGTTTAGATAATATATTCAAATATCATTAGCAGTTATTATTTTAAATATTGTTATTATTAATTTGTTTTAATTAAAATTCATAATGGACCGTGAAATAACATCGACATTTATCGAAAAATATAAATTAAATAGATGTCTGTGGGACGTATCCTCGCCATATTACATGAATAAAAATAAAAAAATGACAGTGTTGCAAGCTATGAGGTCTCTGCTAGGACAAGGTGCAATTTTTTAATTTTAATACAGAAGAAATCAATAAAATGATTTATATAAAACACAACGAGAACTAAAGAACGTCTGGCACGCTGGATGAGTTGCACGACAGTGTGGTGCGCACATCCATCACCGACGTCGGGCATGCTGGACAGCAGCGATGGATAGTGCGTAGCCGGCTTAAGAATATTCTGAAGGCTGTATATAAAGGACATACCTGCACCAGGCTTCACTGTATATTCTCTGTACGTTTCTTTGACTAACTCCATGCTGCCCCCACTGTACTCTTCAGCAATGAATTCTATTCTTGCATGGACTTTCAGCTCTTGTTTTTGCACTTTGCTTTTCATGCTCAATTGAAATCTTCCACAACAACATAAATGAAAATCATCACATGCTGTACAATTAAATAGCAAATCTAATTTAACTATATGTTGATAGTTGTCAGATATAAATTTAGATTTTAGATTCTTTGTGTCTGTGTATTAAGTACACAGATTAATATGAAATGCATAGTTCATGTTTGAAGGATCTTAAAATGTTTGGTAAAACAAGCCTAGCGCCACACGTTTCATTGACTGTAGATAGCTACAGTATTAAAATTTACCTACATAAATCATCTCAGCCAGTTAAATGAAACTACTATGTTTGGCTGTGTTATTATATAATTTAGTTATTAATTAATTCTCCCCATGTTCTTACCCTACAAATATTTCTATATTTGGTAAAGTGTTTATTGTCTTTATAATGAACAGTGCCAAAATGCCATATGCAACAACAAAAAGTTTGTACTGAAAATATTCATTTGTTGGCTAATAAATAACTTATAAATAGATTCATTTTTACACAATGTCTTATTTTATAATATGCTTTACAAAATTGCATAGCCTATTTTAATATTGAAGTCATATGTTGACTGTTCAGAGCTTCATAGTGAAGAGGAGTTTGTCTGAAACTAGGGAACGCACCACATGACTTTTTTTAGTTTATTTTTTATATAAATTTGTACAAAACAATATTTTATTATGAAAAAAATGATTATTTCAAGTTTCCCACTATTCAAGGCTAATTTGGAAAGTTTGTGGCCTGATAATGAAAAACTTACTTTTTTCTGGAATCATTTTTGTTTTTAATTGTAGTCTCTATTTAGTTCAACACACTGGTTTAGTGATGCTCTAGTGCTTATATTTCATCAAGGAAGTGTGATTCTAGACCCTCAGAATAACCATTTACTGCCGCTTTCAGTCTGTCATCTGAGAAAAATCTCCCCCCACCACCAGGAATGTTTTGAAATAGATTAGGTTTGGGAGTAGATGAAATCAGACAAAGCTATATTAGGCAAGTAAGGTGGAAGTTACAACAGATTGTACTTCAACTCACACATTTTTGTCATAGAAACAATGCTCCTGTGAGGTCATGTATTATCCTAATAGAAAATGTTTTTTTTCCTTCACTAAACCCAGCCTTTTTCCACTAACTTTGCATTTTATTGGTTCTGAAGATTAGCTTCATGCTTTAGCTTATACTCTCCATTTATTATTTGAGATAATCTATTAACAGTATCCCTTAGAAACCCAGAGAACAGAAATGATACATTTTACAGTAGACAAAATTGACTTTGTTTTTTTTTTTGGAGGTGGAAAATCACTACATATCCATTGTTTTGACTGCTGTTTTGTCTCTGAAGTAAAGTGATATACCAAAATTTCATCACTTATTACAAATCTACAAATAAAATCTCACAGATTTTTGTTAAAATGGTCCAAACATTTCTGAGACGCTTGTGTTTGAATACATTTTTGATCAGTTGTCAACAATCTTGCAACCATCATCTTGTAGACATCTTCCTCAGTAGAATGTGATATACCCTTTCATCAAGATACCCATTAACTTATCACCTTCTTACACCTTCGAAATTTGAAGGTGATCTTCCAAAACAACATCATACACTTTATTGATGATTTCCGGTGTTGTGGCAGTTTTTGGACACTTAATACAGGGGGGCCATCTTCCAAACTGGCACGACCACATTTAAATTCAGCAGCCTTTTTTTAACTATAGTAAATGAAGGTGGAGCATCACCCAACACATCTTTTAGCTCATTAAAAATTTCTGTTAGTGTTAAACCTTTTTAACAAAACATTTGATAGCATTCAGTTTTCAACAGTGTACTGAGATGACTTTGATTACACAGCTGTCCTCAATTAACAATTCAGCAGAGCAACTTGACGCTTCACAGCTGTTGTTCATGGGGTGAATGTTGTACCACAATGTGGTGAAAAACAAGAAACACCACACATACCTTCATATGGCAGGATGCAAACTTAAAATTTTTCCGATATGTACAAAATTAAACAGATGCCAGTATTGCATAAAGCGTTTATCTTATTCGTTGTAATTTAAATCTGGTTTAGCTCCAGTGCATAGAATATTGATAGAAGCATCAAGCCCGTGGGCAGGATTTTTGAAAGGGAGGGGTTCTGAAGTGGAAAATTTCTTTTCCATAAAGTAGTCTATAATGAAAATTTCAATAAACTGTTTATGAATTACAATATGGAGTAACACATAATAAGTAGACTTGAGAGGAAATGAACGAAAACAATATTAATAAAAATTGTATACATTACACTAATTCCTTTTATTAACATAGTAACATTTTTCTGTTTGAATTGGCAAATTCATTAACGATCTCTTCACTAGAGACATTAATTTCTCTATGGATGTTCAATAATACAAGGGCATTTAGTCTTTCTTCTGACATGGAATTCCTAATATATGTTTTCAGCCTGCGTAGTGTGGAGAATGATCTTTCTGCTGTCGCTGTGGTGACAGGGAACACAGTTAGGATTTTCAGAAGTTTCCTTACACTGAGGAAGGCTTCACTTGCTTCACAAATATCCAGTGCATGGAAGATGAGGTCTCCTTTCTTTCCACTGCAATCTCCGATTCTTCTTCGCCACATTTTAATTTCAGCTAGGAATTCATCTTCATTGATGAATTCGAGGACTGACTCATAAGTTCTGTATAGGGTCCGACAGTTGTCTTCATTGAAATGCGCCTGCCTCTGAGGTAACAGACAGTCGAAACTGCTAAGAATTTCACCATGCTTGATGAATCTAGATTCAATGTGACTATTAAGTTCATCTAAAAATGGCATGAACATTGTCACACGGTAATATTCTTCTGGTGACTCGATTTCGACGTTGCTTTGGTGTTGCTGCTTCTTACTTAATCGTGGAACACTAAGACTGATGTTGGAATCCTCCATAACAGACTTTGCTTTCTCAAGTATATTGCGGAACATTTCACTGGCAGACTTCCTCATGTTTTTAAGTTCCTCTAAAGAATGTTGTGCAAGGAGTACAGCTTCGGTCAGATGTAGGTCTTCTCGCTGAAGAGACACGCTCAGGGGTGTTAAAATGGCATGGCATGCTAGAAGGATTTGGCAGCAAATTTGGAATTGGCAATTTTTAATTGCACTCAGTAGTTAAAACGCCTGAGCTGCCACTGTTGCCTCTCGCAGCTGAGAAATTTTTCCTACGGCCTCTATCACGCCTTCTTGAAGCTCACAATAAATTGATACGGATTGATGACGTTCAATCCATCTGGTTGGACAGTATTTTTTCAATTTGGAGTGATTCGCCTCTGGTAATACTTCAGCTATGGTTTCTTGCAGAATAACCTGCCGTTTGGGGGAGTTGAAAAAGTTATATATGGATCCAATGGTTCCCAAACAATTTCTAATGGCTGAAATATTACTGGCCGAACTCACAGCAAGATTAAGGCTGTGAGAGGCACAATGGACATAGAGAGCCAGAGGGTGATCTGCTTGAATGTAGGTTTGAGTTCCATGCATTTTCCCACTCATGGCCGCCGCTCCATCATAGCCTTGACCATATAGATAACATGTATCAATTCCATTCTCTTGCAAAACGTTGACTGCAGTTGTGGCTAGGGTTTTCCCTGTGCAGTCTGTTACAGGTACAAAACCTATAAAATCTTCTTTGACCACACATTTCTCACCTTCGTTTGCTGTATAACGCACACATATGGAAAGTTGCTCTAAACCTGAAATGTCTGATGTTTCGTCAGCAAGTAGTGAGAAAGCTTTGGATTTATTAATATTGTCTACCAAATTTCTTAAGATTTTCTTGTGAAATATAGAGATGACTTCATTTTGAATTCTATTGCTTGTATATACCGCATTCTTTGACGAAGTCTCCAAATGTTTTTTTAGTAGGTCATCTGTTGTAGCATGAAAACGGAGAAGGGCCCGGAAGTTGCCATCATTTACAGCAGGCACTTCAGGTGTTATTTGGCCACCTTCCTTTGAGCCTCTCAAGGCTAAGCCTTGCTGTCCACAAAGTTTTACCATTTCTACAATGGCCATGAGTTTCTTCTTGTTTTCCTCGATCACTTTTTTCTTCTCCGAACTTAATTGTACATCAATAGGCACCATTTTTCCTTCATCCATTTTTCTGATATTTTCTAATGCCAACATGCTGCTTTTGTGGTAAATAGTCGATTCGTGCTTCTTGAAGTAATCGAGTGCTTTCTTCCAGTTTCTGTACAGTTCATTTACCAATCCTTTGAGAGGTTGAGAACCGACACCAGCAGTCTTCTTACATTGCAACAAACATGCTTTACAGAAAGCTGCATCCTCCTTTTTCAAGTAGGCCAACCAATGGTAAGTTTTCAGCCAATGTCCTTGGAAACGAAGATTCCTTTCTCCAGAGCAATGAAATTTATACTTTTCCGGAGGAAACCAGATGGATTTGTATGCGTTCGTGATACTCATTTCCAATTCCTTGCATTAAAAATAATGCCACATCCCAAGGATGGATTTGATGTAAGCTACCACTAATTGTTGGTTGGTTGGTATCTGTTTCTGTCAGCGATTCAGCATTGGACTGTGCTGGATTTGATACTTCATTGTCTTCATTTGTCGGACTTGATTGAGAGCTGTATCCTGATTTCAGCTGTAAGCAAATAAATAAATGAATGAAGACTATTATTATTTGATAGGCTACCTTATACTTTTTATGCAACGCATGATTATGATGTATTGAATGAGATTTTTCTGTCAACTTTGAAATAAATTACTGTATTTGATTTGATAACATGAATTTTAACACGTTCGCTGCGTTACAGGGTATATACGTCCCGTAATTGATTTTATTGTGGTGCGGCGGTCATTTTCGGTAAATTTGTCTACTAAGCGGATGTGAGTTTTCGCTATTTTTGTAAATAAACTGCTTAATTTTTTATAGTCTACGTACTCCGAGATTCTTAATTAATTATTTAGTACAAAAAATTGTTTGTACCATATGGGCCGTAACGCACTACTCACTAAAATGTTCTTGCTGACTTTATTAGTTGACCTGCTGAATAGCTTAGATTACAATAGAATGTGACAAGAGGCATAGCGTCATCGTTTTCCGGGAATCAGCATGGACGGTTTTATCACCAAGGTCATTGTCATTTAGACGTTTAAAAATAGATGAGAAAGCAACGTGTATTGAGGTTTATTTGTGTTTTATTTGCATGTGCGTAAAATAATAAAATTTTAATAAATAAACCTTTTTGTTTTACGCTTGTCACAAAACTTTGAAGAGAAGAATTATGAAAAATATTAATAATAACTTACCTCTTCTGTCCGTTGTTTTTTGCAAAAGTAATTTAACAAAGAATTCGTTCGTTTTCTGGACATATTTTACTAATTGTTCAGCACAAAATCGCAAAACGAGCTAGGAATACACAGTCCGTAGTCTATTGGTGGTAGCGATAATTAATGATTAACGCACAAGTCAGTCAATACTGCGCGAACCACACGAAAAATAGAGAACTGGCGTGCCGAATGAACTACGTATACTACTAACGTGTGAGAAAGATGTGAGAGTGTGCGAAAGACGGAGCACTGCCGTGTTTGCTGCGCAAGGCGGGAATTGTTCACGAGTTCAAGTGATGTGAATACCTCCGGTATTTTATATCAGATTCAAACAATCACTATTTCACTTCCAAACTCGCTGATTTCTCTTCCCAAATGGGGAGGGTTAAACCCCCCCCTTTGTGCACGGCCTTGAGAAGCATTGTAAGTGTCACTTAGCTTTTCAGAAATATTCTACCAAAAATAATTTAAAATAAATAACTATTTATCAGTTGTAGTTGTAGCTGTTTCTTAGTTGTAGTCGTTTGTGAGAGTGTCACTTATCAACATTGTTGTATAAAGATTATTTCCACCATCAACAATTATAAACAACTTCAGTTCCCATGAATGGATGGTAAGTGAATGGAGTACTGTATTCTTATCAGAGCAGCTCATGAAGTGGTCACTTCAACTGCTACTGTATGACACGTTTTATAGTGTTTCAATAACAAACCTAAACATTAAATATAATATATTTTATTGTTACGACGATCTCCTTGATCATCGTAGGTACAGTGGAAAAGAAAAATACAAGACACCAATTAAGTACTCTAATCACCAGCTTTAATTATCACAGTTAAATAATTCATAATTAACAACACAGTCTATTACAACAAATCAAATAAAAATTGTACACACGCAATAAAATGTCAACTAATATAAAACAATTGTATTACAATAAATTATACTGCCCTATTATAAACACAGCACTTTGCCACAATAAGCACTTGTATGCACAGAGTAATCACTTGTAATCGCCCGACAATAAGCTCGAAATGCACTGTAATATATCACAACTATAACAAACTGAACGTCGTTGAGTACTGGTATTTATACCCCCCCCAAATACTAGATTATTACTGCCATTGCACGTTAACTCTACACTACGACGTAATTAATTGCGGCCTTGACACAGTCCGCATGGCTGGCGGCTTCCAGTAAAGTCTTGCGAGCATGTTGAAATCACGTACGCCACAACATATAGCCATATTCCACTGGATCGTTTGAGAAACACAGATAGTTCTGTGATGTTGTAACATTATTATATCATTTAAATTTCAGCACTGAAAATGCGTGTAATACTCACAAATTTTCAAATTGGAATTTTAGAAATTAAATAAAATGTATTCAAAGTGCAGACAGTTTTTGCTAACTTACAATGTTTATGCATGTGCATAAACAGCATGCCAGAACCAAGAGCAATTTGCTTCCTCATAAATATTACACATTGACTGACTGCCCTTCTTACTCAGCCAGCTGAACTTTGACATAACTAATGTTTCAATGTGTCTTTTTATTGTATTATTGAATAGTCTGATAAATAGTTATTTATTTTAAATTATTTTTGGTAGAAGATTTCTGAAAAGCTAAGTGGCACTTACAATGCTTCTATCGATATTTTATGCACTGGAGCTAAACCAGATTTAAATATTTTCATGTTCATAAAAGAGTCTTTCAAAAACAATGGATGATTCATTGGTTGATGGAGTAAGTAAGAGGGTTTAAATTCTCCTCTTGAAAAACTGTACAATTTTAGTATTAGTTATTAGGAAAACATAAAATTTTGATGATTATATAGAACTGTTTTACAGGATACAAAACATTTCATTCCAATGAGCAAATGACAAAATGGTAACAAAATGAAGGGTTTAGTTGTTGATATTCTATATATGGCTTTTCTCGGATTGAATATAGAATTCTTTAAAATCATTCCTCCCTACAATCAAGTTCTGTCATTTTAAGTTTTGTCATAAACACTGTAAAATCTCCTATCAGCTTCATATAGGCTGTAATTGCATATGGTCTTAATGCTACAGCTAAGTTATATAAACACCTCAATGCTAAGACTATATATATTCAAGATAAAGGAATAACCCAGTTAAGTATTGTGGTACAGATAATTGGACAAAAATTGCTGGAAACAGAAATCGGTCCAGAATATCTCAGTAATGTGGTAGATGAGTGTTAATGATAATGTTGGCGATATACGAGGGAAATTCGAAAAGTAAAGATACAAGGCTCCTACTGATCATAGGGAAATTTGATTTTCAAAGTTGGTAGCTCTGGCGTCAAGGGGGGGGAGTGGAGAAGAGAGAAAGCATTTCCGTTCCTAAGTTTGATTGTTGTTGTTGACTCAGCATCATGTTAAAATAAACCCTGCATATCAAAATTCGCCAGGTGCGAGTTACGCTCAGTGATACAATTTCTTTCCGCGGAAGGCAATAGAGCAGCTGAGATTCATTGTCGACTTGTTGCGGTTTATGGTGAAGGTGTTATGACAAGGCAGAATGTGACGAAGTGGGTTCATGAGTTTAAAGAACGAAGAACATGATGAGAGGAGTGGGCGCCCTTCTGATGTCAGTGATGGAGTGGTTTGCAAAAAAATAAAACCTGGGTTTCACACACAACTCCAGAAACCAAATGACAGTCGATGCCGTGGTGACACACCCATTTACCATCAGCGAAAAAATTCAAAACTTCGCAGTCGGCTCGAAAAATCATGGCGACAATTTTCTGGGACAGAAAGGGGCCACTTCTTGTCGAATTTATGGAATGAGGTGCAACAATAAACGCTGCCAGTTATCTAAAGAAACTTCGTCGTGCCTTACAAAACAAGCGGCACAGAATGTTGACACAAGGTGTGTGTTTTTTGCATGATAACACCTGCCCCCATACAGCCCAAGCAACCCAAGAGTTACTGGATTGTTTTGGATGGGATGTTTTGCTCCACCTTCCGCATAGCCCTGATCTCGCACCCATCGATTATCACCTCTTCACCAAGCTAAAGGAACACTTGAGTGGGATGCATTTTTCTAATGACGACAAGGTGAAAATGCTGTGAAAACTTGGTTGCAGAAGGTGGTGGGAGAGGTGTACAACACAGGTATACAAAAACTCGTCCAAGACTGCAAAAGTGTATCGATCTTGACAGTGATTATGTCGAAAAATAGTGTGATACATACCTTCATGTATATATACTTTGTTTTGAAATTCATGCATTTTGAATGTTTTGTGAGCCTTGTATCTTTACTTTTTGTACTTCCCTCGTATGATTGACTGAATGCCTACAGAAGTAAGGGAGAGAAAATGATATAGACTATATGCTAAGAATAAACAAATGTAATTACACGCAAGCGTTGCCAATCATTGATGGACTAGGCAGTATGCTGTCGAACTGAATAAGTTTGAACGACTGGTTTAAATAGAATCTGCTTATCATGTTGTTGCACATTTTCAGGGCTCTCTCCATTACAGCACGCTCTTCTTTGCTGTCTGCATGACACAGTCATATGAAAACAGTATTACAAGCTGATTATACTTCTAATTTATACTTCAATTTAGTAATGTGCTTCAAGTTACTGATATAATTTACACTGTTTAATAATAATTAAATGTTTTGTGGGCGACATTCATCATTTTGGGAGGACTTCATATAGATTTGTTTAATGATTAATTATGTAATAAAGTACTTATGTATGATGCTATTTTCAATTAATAAAAATGTATACAAGGAGACTTGTGAGACAGAATTTGTGTGGTTTCATGGCCATTAAGCAGTCAAATTTGAAATAAGAATTTTAAATTTGTGGATTTTGTTGTTCATGTTGATTAACTAATTATAAATATATCACTATTGACTTGAAGCACTAATTTTTTATTGGTAAAAAATGTTAAACTTTTACGTTATAGCCTATAATATATGATTGTTATATTATTCCTACATTATATGATTTAGTACTTACATATGATGCTATTTTCAGATAATACAAATATACATTTGGAGACTCACAGGACAGAACTTGTGTGGTTTCAGAGCCATTATTAAGCAGTCCAATTTGAAATAAGAATATCAAGTTGTTAAACCTGTTATTTATTTGAGGACAGTTTATTTAATTTGTATTTATAAAACTATATTTCCAATTTATTATGTTGAAGAAGTATTTCTTAGAAAATAGTGTAAACAAAAGAAATGTCTTAGAATCTAAATGATGGGCTTTTGCCATCATGGATAAAATATAAGGATCAGCGTTGTGGCCACTCAAACAATTGACAGCTGTCTACAAGCTAACTATAAACTGGTACATAAAGACTATAACTAACAAATAATAAATACTCTATCAAAGAGTGATAAGGAGTCAAAAAAAAGTTTCTGTAGTATATGACAAAAAAGACAAATAATACAACAAACAGTTAAATATTGGTATGGAGAATCATACATGACTTCCATGTTCTAAGATTTATATTTAAAATCATTTTTGAAATAAAATATTTCTATAGGAACTACTTCTTTCTTCAGCTTTAACCACAGTACTGTGGTCACTAACGTACACCACCTCCAGTTAGCGTATTCGATTTTCACTGATGATGGCAGACGATGACACTGCCAAAACATCTGGTTTTTCATAAAACATTGGACCTTGGCCAAACAGCCGGGGAAGGAATTGTAACAACAAACTACTTCTTTGTTGCCGATAACGTAGTACACATAAAAATATGCATAAAATTAATGGCTTGTAAAAGTTAATGTTTGATCTCCATTAAGTAGTGCTCAAGTTTCCAAAGTTTTAATATTATTATGTCCGTAATCAAAACATCAGAGCAGGTTTTAGTGTATATGAGGGTACACTGTGGACAAAAATTCAACATTCCCTATGGAGTGTTGCTCAGAGTAAAGCTGCGAATCTACAGTGTGTGTTTCACAGAATAAACACGCGGAAAAGAAGGACCGCTCCGAAGTCTCTCATGGACCCTGAGCATCTTCCAGAGGGTTCATTCCCTAAAGAGGAAAAGTCTCTCTATGTTCCTCTGTAAACACATGCAGTTACACTGGCCAGCGATCCACAGGAAGCAAATCGCTGTCCACGCTGGACACTTTCTTGGCTTGCACACATTGTGTTGGTGTGGGTTTCGGCACTTTCCATTTAAAAAGCGTGCAAATGTAAGAAAATAAAAATGATTGAGGTCAGAAATAACGTGAATTGTGTGTGTGTGTGTGTGTGTGTGTGTGTGTGTGTGTGTGTGTGTGTGTGTGTGTGTGTGTGTGTGTCCTGCCTGCCTTTTTATTGTGGTAATCATAATAATAAAACTTTGGAAACGTAAACATTACATAATTGAGATATGCTTGCTTGCCAAGGACGATATATTTTCACTCATACATGATTTAAATTAAAATGAAAAATTATAATTTTATTGCCTGGGAACAAAATTATTTTATTTTTAACAATTATCATTGTTTGAAAAAGTTTAAATGAATTTTCAAGTACTTTACTCCTGTTAAAACCTAAAACGTTGTAGGTAAACTACCCCTTCCCCTTAACCGATCTTCACCAAAATCAATAGGCCTTGAGTACTCTACAATTCAGAACTGTATGCAAAAAATTATTTGATTCTGTTTCAATATGCAGCAGTTATAGTTTGCCATAGAAAAGATTCTACACACACACACTTTTTGAAATATCGGTATCCAAGAACCCGGCTTTGACTGAGCAAATCTGCCGCGAGGTAGAGCGCTTTCTATCGGCCGATATCACAGTCTAGCCGGAGCCCATCTCCCCGGAGGAGGTCTCTGAGAGGATTGTTCAGCTCAAGCCCCGGAAGGCGCCTGGCCCGGACGGAGTCATGAATTCCGCCCTCAATCGCCTTCCGGAGCGAGGAACCCAGTTCCTCACTGACCTGTTCAATTCATGCCTCAGACTGGCCTATTTTCCGGTGAAATTGAAAACGGCTACCGTCATTGTGATACCTAAGCCGGGAAAGAATTCTTCTCGCGTGGAAAACCTCAGGCCCATCAGCCTCCTGTCCGCGACGTCCAAGGTTTTTGAGCGTCTGATCCAGCGTAGGATCCGCGACCATCTAGAAAGACTAGACGTGCTGATCCCCGAACAGTTCGGCTTTCGTGAGCTGCACTCCTCGACTCATCAGCTGATGAGACTCGTGGAATGCATAACCGAGGCTGGCTGCCAGGGCAAACAGACGACTGCGATCTTCCTAGACGTAGAGAAAGCCTTTGACCGCGTGTGGCACGAGGCTGTCCTGTACAAACTCACGGAAGTCCTTCTCCCAGACTGCTACGTTCACTTGATCGGCAGCTTTCTGCGAGACCGTAGCTTCCGAGTGAGAGTAGACCACGCTCTCTCTTCGGAGAGGCGTATTACCGCTGGCGTCCCTCAGGGAAGTGTCCTTGGGCCTCTCCTGTTCTCGTTGTTTGTCAACGACACGCCCCGAGTTCCTGGAGTGAAATTGTCGCTGTTCGCGGACGACACTGCGGCTTTTGCCTCAGAGCCGAACGCGAGTTATGCGGCAGTTAAGCTCCAGCGCCAACTCGACGCGTATATCGGGTGGACCGATGACTGGAGAGTTGCCGTTAACGCTTCCAAGAGCGCCGCGGTAATATTCTCGCGCAAACGTAAGCGGCCTCGGCCGCTTAAAGTAGGCCCCGTAGAGGTACCCTGGACCAACAGCGGGCCGCGCAACCCCCAGTTGTGTGGAGACAGTACGACAGACAGACGACACACACGCACTTCTGGACCAGCTCTTCAATAGGACTGACCTCTCTCTGGACTGCTCTCTCCTGGACTGGAAGCTGCCTCAGCTTTGCTGCATCGCCCACCTCGCCGTTGGACGAGGAATATTACTGCTTTCTCTACGTGGGAAAAAGGACCAAGGAGCCAGCTGCTGCCGGTGAATTAAGTAGCTGGTACAAGTGGCAGCTGGCAGAAGACCTTTTTAGGACCACCTTCGCCGGATACCATCTGCTGGCGAGGACTAGAAGAGGACTGCTCTGGGCTCTGGTGAATGCCGTACATCAGTGCTGTAAACCCTAACCTGCTCGCGACTGTAGGTAGCGCTGCCCCGGACGATCCTTGCAAGCCCCCACCAGTGGTAAGCGAGCTTGGATATCGCCGGGGTAAAGGGACCAGTTCCCAGCTCCTCCCGCATCGTCGTGAGCAGGGAAGACGCGCGGGTAACCCGGTTTCGGCCGGACCCGAGATCCCTGGCGTCTGGCGGTGACCGCCTATCAGTCTCTGCCCGGCAGCCGCACCTGGCCAGCATGCCCACTACGGGCAACGGCTCAAGTGCCGAGTCGCTCGGCTCTGCCTTGCCCCATCTGGGCGACTCGCCTGAATCGTCTTGGGCGATGGAGACGGGCGATCCTCTCCCGAACCCAATACCCCCTCTCCCGGCGGACGAGTCGGACGAATTCGCGACCGTTGGTCGGCGTAGACGTCCGACTAAGAAGCCGAAGAGGACCCATTCAACCGGATCCACATGCTCTCGCACCTCGGCCATGGACATCGGACCTTCTCAGGGCCAACAGGCCGCGGTTCCGACTGCTTCGGTAGCAGCTCCCGGCGGACGAGTCGGACGAATTCGCGACCGTTGGTCGGCGTAGACGTCCGACTAAGAAGCCGAAGAGGACCCATTCAACCGGATCCACATGCTCTCGCACCTCGGCCATGGACATCGGACCTTCTCAGGGCCAACAGGCCGCGGTTCCGACTGCTTCGGTAGCAGCTCCGGCTGCTGCCGCTGTTGGTCGCGCGCCGCCCCTGTTCGTTCACGGAGTGTCGAATGTCGCCGCCTTATACAGGCGGCTTATCGCGGCCCACGGCCTGTCGGCCGACAAGCTTGACCTGAAGCTGCTTGGCGGTGATACGGCCAAGATTGTCGTCCGTCAGCTCGCGGACCATCGCTTGGTTGAGGCCTTTCTGCAGGCGCACAGCCTGCAATACCACACCTTCTCTCCCAAGCGAGTCAAGCCCTTGTCAGTAATTCTGCGTGGGCTTGACGCGCATACAGATCCTCAGGAGATTCTATTGGAACTCCGCGAACTTGGGTACCCGGTGCAGGCAATTTTCCGCCTGTTCACCAACTCAGAAACCCGAGTACCTCTCCCGCTCGTCCGTCTTCAGCTCGAGAAGGGCGAGGCTGCGGATAAAATATTCCAACTGACGCGGCTGTTTGGCTTCCGCGTCAGGGTGGAATCCAGTCGTCCCCCGGGCAAGCTTGCGCAGTGCCACCGGTGCCAGAGGTTCGGCCATCACACCGACGTCTGTCGCAGTGCCCCGGCCTGTTTACGTTGTTCTCTGGGACATTCAACGCAGGCCTGCACTGTGTAAGACAAATCCCGTTTTCGCTGCATAAATTGTGGCCAAGGACATGCAGCCAATAACATTAACTGCCCGGTCTACAAGGCGAAGCTCCTGCGGAAGCAAAAGCCGCAGGGGCACCTCCCGAAGCCAAGGCAGCCAGTTTTGCAGCCCCAACCTCAGAGGCAGCCTAAAACACAGGCTAGGCCGCAACCGAAGGCACAAACGGCACGGCGCGCGCCCTCTCCGGCTCCACCTCCAGCCCCTACAAAGGCACCAAAACGAACCGCGTCTCCTTCTGAAGCAGAGACAAGCCCTGTAGCCATCATCTCGGTTATGGAGCCGGAGAATCAACCCTCCACCTCCGCGGAACCTCCAACTCCCGCCTCTGAACCAGAGGTAGCCTCGCCACCTCCGCGATTTCCGCGAGCAGGCATCATAAAAACCAAAAAACAAGGGATAACCACACCGGATGCTCGGCCCCGAGCTCCTGCCTGCCCACAGCCCAAGAAAAGTCCTGCTTCCCGGTACAATAAGTCCGACGAAGCGCAACAGCGTACTTTTCCTGTCGCAAACTCGAAACCGTCTGCCCCTGGTCCTGTGGCTTCCACCACGACCCGATCTGCCGTAAAACCTGGTCGCTCTTACGCGGCCTCAGTTTCCAGGCAAACCGCCCAATCCGTCATATCCGATGACGCACAGTTCGTCCGCGACTTTCTGTCTGGCTACGACCTCAAGAAAGTCGCATCCACCTTCAGGTCCATCCGAGACCGCCTGGAAACTGCTGACCCAACTGAGAGATTCATGCTCTTGGTGGAAGCCTGCGAAGTAATAGGTCTTCTATGAACCGAGCCCTTAGACGAGATCTCTCGCTCGTAGCCTGGAATGCTAACAACATCAGTTCCAAGCATTCCGACCTTCTTGAATTCAGGTTCGGTTCAAACCCGACGTACATTTCCTCTCTGAAACCCACCTGACCCCGGCGAACCGGTTTCGATTACCAAATTACGTGGTCTATCGGGATGACCGAGTTGGCCGACGAGGAGGCGGCACGGCGATCGCGGTGAGGACCTCCATAGGTCTTCATCGTGTCGCTTTGCCGCAGCTTACCAACCTAGAGGCCACCGCCATTGAGGTCCACGGAGCTCTTGGCGGCGTCCTCGTGGTTTCAGCATACAAGCCCCCACAAGCTGAACTCCTTGTCGGTGACCTGGACGTCATGTTCGATTCCCACTGAAGGGTAATTTTGGCCGGCGATCTGAATTGCAAGCAGCGCGTTTGGAATAGTCGACTGACTACTCCGAACGGGAGGCGCTTGCTCAGTTTTGTTGAATCGCGCCGGGCGATGGTGTTTGGTCCAGCGCAACCCACGTTCTTTCCGTCAAGGCCTAACGCGGCTCCCGATGTTCTGGATATCGCGGTGACCCAAGGAGTTGTCTGTCCGGTCGAGGTATTCTCGCTTACGGAGTTGACATCCGACCACAACCCTATCTTGGCCAACGTCGCTACCCAGCACGCCTATGCACGTTCTGACCAGAAGAAGGTTATCGATTGGGATCGCTACAGCCCGGCCTTGAGCCATCGATTGCCGCCAGCGGCCCCACTCGATTCCGTTCGCCTCCTAGACGAAGCAGTAGCGGGAATCGAAGTAGCATGTAGCATGTAGCACTGTAGTAGCGGGGCGTCTTTGCACCCGGTGCATGACTGCAGCATCTGGGACGAGCCCAATGGCTGCCTGTGGATAGACATAGTTCTGGTTCATTCGACAGGTAACCTAGAATAAAATAGGAATGGACAACCGCCAACCAGTTAACTGAGAAGGCGGGGGAGAAAGGTTTTCAATTTTTTATTTATTTTAAATATTACAGCAATCAGTCAGCACTGCCGCAAGGACGGGTTCAGGCGACAGATGTCGCGCGTTCCCAGTCCTGCGTGCAGACGCCGTGAGGCGTCGGTCGCTCCCCGCGAGGCAGAGAGCCTCCGTGCCAGTGATAGCGCGTAGCAGCGGCATTCAGCGCGGTCGGCATACGAGGAAGGGAGGAAGGAAACAGCTTTGCAGGTAAATTCTGGGGCAAGGGCAGATGGTGAGTATACAAAGTGAGGTTTAAGCCAGTTTACTTAAACTTATGGCGGGTCATCGAGAATCGCCCGAGGGCGTTTGACCCGGACAGGGGGAGGTGGTTGCGTGGTGCTGATGGTTCTGAGGTAAGGGAAGGAAGAGGTCTCAGCTGCGGCAAAGAGAGTCGCAGCTAATGACCAGACAAAGGCTGAGAGAGCAGGAACTCGTAGACCTCCTCGAATTACACTGTTTCGAACAAACCAAGGAGATCCCGACAAGGAACGGAGGGTTCTGGATTGGAAACTTTCCAGCCTACGCCTGTTGGTGGCGGAGGCAAGTGACCACCATACAGGTGCCGCATAGGTCAATACAGACCGGAGAAACAACAGATAGAGGGTAACTTTCGTGCGCAGCGCCAGGGGGCTGCGGCACGCGAGGTATGGGTAAAGTTTGGCTCGGACGCCGCGAGCCTTGGCAAGGGTGTCCGTCACGTGGGCGTTGAAGCATAGGCGACGATCTAGCCGAACGCCTAGATACTTCACCGACTCTTTGTAGGCGATAGGCCGCCCTTCAAGGGAGAGGGGCTGGCATCGGGAGATGGACTTACGAGTGAAACAGATCGCCTCGGATTTCTCCGTGTTGATCGTCACCCGCCATTTCCGTAGCCAGTCCGGAAGCTGGTCCAACTGACGCTGCAACTGTGTACTCGCAAAACGCGGGGACACAGAGCTGTAATGATACATTGCATCGTCAGCGAACAAAGACAACGTGACTCCGGGCAAAACAGGCAGGTCGTTCGTGTACACGAGGTAGAGAACGGGGCCGAGGACAGATCCCTGGGGTACGCCAGCGGCGACAGGACGAACTGCAGAGCAGGTTCCGTCGACGCTAACCCTGAAGGTTCGGTCGCTGAGATACGACCGGAGGAAAAACACTATGGACGATGGTAAGGGGGAGTTAGCAAGTTTGAAGAGAAGACCTTCGTGCCAGACTTTGTCGAAGGCCTTGCTCACGTCCAGCAGTGCGGCGGCCGTAGCCGCTCGCCTGTTGGTGGCGTCAGAGAGTTGCGTTACCACGCGGACTAGTTGAAGCGTGGTCGAGTGCTCTCTGCGAAACCCGAACTGTTCGTTGCGGATAAAATTATCCAACAACGGCGAGATGCGGGCCAGCAGGAGCCGCTCTAACACCTTCGAGATAACTGGCAAGAGAGATATTGGCCGATAGCTTTCAGGAAGCATGCGCGGCTTGCGGGGTTTAGGAATCATAACGATGTTGGCATTTTTCCACAGGCGGGGGAAGTACTGTAGCCGGAGACAAGAGTTGAACAGCTCGAGAACGAGGTCAACGCCTGAGGCCGGGAGATATTGTAATGCAGCGGCCCCGATCCGGTCAGGACCGGGGGCGCGACGGCGGTTTAGTCGACAGACAGACGAAACGAGTTCGTCCCTGTCGAACGGGAGGTCTGGGCCAGCGGGAGGGCGAGAAAAATAACCAGATAGGAAGTCCCGGACGTCTGCCGAGTGGGCAGGGTCCGAAACGCCTCGATGAACGGTAAATTGCGACTCCATGCAGTCGGCGAAGACCTCAGCCTTGCCTTCCGATGAAGACACAACCCCGTTCGGGGTTTCCAGCGGGTTGCGAGTTCTCTTCTCGCGGGTCAGTCTACTCACCGCTCTCCAGACGGAGGCGTGGTCGACTTCAAGAGACTCAAGGTATGAGTCCCATCGATCAGAGTTTACGTCCCGCAGTAGCTGCTGAACGTAAAGGGACTGTTGTTGAAATCGTCGCTTAACGACTGGGTCTCGGGTTCTTTGCCATCTGCGGCGGAGCTGGCGCCGTAGCCAGATGGCGTGGAGTACTTCCGCAGGTAAGGCCGATTTACGATGATTCACCTCGAGTGCGTAGGTGTGTCGATCCATGACACCATGGACCAATTCCTGAAGATTTGTGGCGCGGAGATCCAGATCGTCACGAGTGACGATTGGGTCCGCCGGGAGAGATGGTAACCGTCGAGAGAGCTCGTCATGATAGGATCGCCAGTTGACTCTCCTAACAATCTGAGCGGGAAGTCGGGGTGACGCCGACAGCTCTCGAACAGTTATAACAAGGGGATTGTGATCGGACGAAAGGTCCGACACAGACGAGACCTCGATGTTGCGGGCAACGTTCTTGACAACTACTATGTCAAGAACGTCCGGCCGATGGCCGTGAAAGGGGAAGTAGGTAGGGTCTTCAGGGCCGATGACATTAAGTGCCGGGTCGCCAGAGACGAACCGGAACAGAGAATTTCCATAGGCGTTGACAACGCGGCTGTTCCATGAAGGGTGTTTGGCGTTTAAGTCGCCGGCTACAATGGTTGAGAGGGGGTGGTCGAGGAGGGCGTCCCACTCCTCGGGCGGTGGCGGAGTTCGCCGGCCAGGCCGGAGGTACGCAGAAACAACGCGCAGCTCCGGTCCGCCGGCGTCCACCGCCACCGCGCAGCCTTCAATAATAGATGTATCTAGAGGAGGCAAAAGCCTGTGGGATATCCGCCTGTGGACTAAAACAGCTGTGCCCCCCGAGGGGGGACAGCGAGGCCGTAGGGGACGATCCTGACGATAACAGGCATAGGCAGGAAGGGAAAACGAGTGGTAATGAGCCAGATGAGTCTCGGAAAGAAGTATGATATCAACATCATACTCCGTGACGAAAGTCATCAGTTCAGATCGCCTGGGGAGTAGCCCGAAGGCGTTCCACGCAACGATCCTCAGGCTATGAGCCATTTAGGGGAAGTAGAGGAAAGAGGGCAGCTAATGATTGGAACACCAGGGCAAGCACAGTGGTAGTGTCGCGAGCAGTCCTGATGGATGCAACAAGATTATCTGCCCAGGCAGTCAGGGGATCCGCCGAAGCCCGGGAAGATTCCCGGGATTCAGGAGGACAAGCCTGACTGGCCTCGACAGGGGTAGCAGATGGCGCTGGGTTGGTGGTCTGAGTAGTAGACTGCTCGCTGGAAGGTTGAGGACGATGGCTGGGGGCGGGTCGAGCCCGCGGAGAGGGTACAGGTGGAACCTGTGATGATGTAGGTCGGCCGGCGGAGTTCCGGCGACGACGAGAGCGCTTTGATTTGCCCGATCGGGCTGGAGGCGGGGCTGATTTAGCGGCCATGGCCGCGTAGGAAGGTGCGGGCGCTCCGGGAGGCGCCGGGATTGAGGCCGCTGCAGGCGGCGCCGAAGCGACGACTGCAGGCGAGACAGCGGCACCGGAAGCAACCGGAGTTGCTGCCGGGACCTGGGCAGATGCACCAGTGAGAGGCGGGAAAGCCGCTCGCCGGTTAGGGCCAGGACCAGCTACACGGCCTGCCTGCGCGCCAGGGCGCACAGGAGGTCGCTGCGGTTTCATGGCGGCGATAAAGTTAGGGCAGCCTCGGTAATGAGCCGGATGGGCTCCTTTGCAGTTACAGCATTTAGCTGTGTACCCCGTCGTAGGCTTATCACAGCCACGATGAGGTTCAGCACAACGCACGCAACGCGGGGGCTGATGACAGAACAAACTGCTGTGGCCAAACCTCTGGCAGTTGAAACACTGCGAGGGGCCGGGCCGCGGGTCAAATGTTCGGACTTGCACCCGTAGGTGCAGAAGGTTCTGGAGACTATAAATCTCCTCTAAAGGGCCTACTTTCAGAAGTTTGACCAGAAAGCTGTTAACAGGTCGGCGGTCATCACCTTTGCCAACGTGCAGGACGCTTACCGCGGTCGGCGCATAGCCGAGCGCAACAAGTTCCTGCCTGATGGCATCAGTTTCTGTGAAGGAAGGAATTCCCGACAGAACGACCTTGATTTCTCGCTCTGACGGGAGGGCAAAAGTATGAAATGAGATCTTACGCTCTGTCAGGAATGACTGAACAGAGCGGAAGTCTGGGATCGTAGCAGTCGCCAGCTTTAGCGAGGCGCCTTGGCACCTCGCCTCGACCTTGACCGAAGGGAGAGCTAGGGATAAGGAACGAAGCAATTGAGTGTAATTCCTATTGTCAGGAATTACAATCGGTGGAATGCGTGGGGAAGACACAGTTTGGGTACCAGTTGAATACTCACGCTCGCGCTGAGTGCCGCTGTTACCGTGACTAGACGACTGATCTGCAGCTGAGGCGGGCGGCGGAGTTTGGGCCAGTTTTCGCTTGCGTTTGGCAGACTTGCCCTCCACAAGCGAGAACTGTCCGTCCCCCGACCCAACACTGCACATATCGACCGCACTTTGATCACTTTCACTATCACTTTCACTGTCGTGAGGAAGTGGAGTGGAACGGAAGCCGGTTGAGCATGTTTCCATTAAGGAAACAAGCGGCGCCGGCAGAGGATTCGGGGGCGTATTCGACGCCATTTCGGACTAGCCGAAATGAACGTCTACGCAGGTCTAGGATTGAGGGATCACCAGACACTGAAAACTATCCACAGGCACAATTGAACACGAAACAGACCGCACAGCACACGGAAACAAAAACACTCCCGCACTGATTAAATAAAGCTGAGGCGCACTGAACTGTAGGTGAAATCTGTAGTGATGATGATGCTGAATACGATGATGATAAGAAAAATGGTGAAAACTGAATATTTCCGCACAAATTGGAAAAATTTTGCAGAGCAAAAACAGTCACAGCCTACCCGGGCAAATGCTCTAGGTAGACTCTTCCCGGAATCGAAGAGGCAATCATCTCGGCTATAGGCGTGTCTTCACGTACGCGAGCTAGCTACGCTGACTACCAACGCATCCCTGAGGAAGTCTCTCTTCTCGCTCGCGAGAGGAATTACTTCCGGAAACGTTGGCAGAGGACCCGTGATCCAGCCGATAAGGCAGCATACAATCGGCTCACCGGACGACTGCGTGGCAGTCTGAAGGCGTTCCGACGTAGCTGTTGGGAACTCGCTGTGGCCCGAACGGAGGATGTGGACCCGCAAAGTCACCCGTACAGAATACCTACCGCACTGACGGGCCGGAGGCGACGACCTCCACTCCCCGCCATTGTTGGACCGTTCGGACGACTCCTGGGTCGCCCGGAGGAGAAGGCCGAGTACTTGGGCTTGTGTTTCGAGCGACAGTTCGCTCCCAACCCGCCCATGGACTGGGACTTCGACGAACAAGTCGAGATGGCTGTGGAAGACTTTCTGTATCTTCCGATCACGGCGGAGCCCGAACCCATCTCTTTGGAATAGGTCTCAGATCGGCTCGCTCAACTTCAGCCAAGAAAAGCTCCAGGCCCGGACGGTGTTACGAACTTCTTCCGCTCTACGACTTCTTCCCGAGCCTGGAGTTCAATTCTTGACTGATTTGTTCAACTAGTGTCTCAGACTGGCCTACTTTCCCAAGAAATGGCGAAAGGCGACGGTTATCGTGATCCCGAAGCAGGGAAAGGATACCACCCGCTCTGAAAACCTCCGGTCTATCAGCCTACTCTCCGCTACGTCCAAGGTTTTTGAGCACCTCGTGCAGCGTGTTGTATGAGAACGTCTAACCAACTTTGACGTGCTGGTCCCCGAACAGTTCGGCTTTCGTGTGGGGCATTCGACCACTCATCAACTGATGAGAATGGTGGAAAGCGTCTCGGAAACCGGGTGTCGGAGAGAACGGACCGTTGGCTGTTTCTTAGATGTTGAAAAAGCCTTCGACAGCGTATGGCATGATGGCCTATTATTCAAGCTTAGGGAAGTCCAGCTCCCGGACTGCTACCTCCATCTGGTTGCTAGCTTTCTGACGGAGAGGACCTTCTGCGTGAGAGTTGGAGATTCAGTCTCTTCCGAGAGACGAATCACAGCCGGCGTCCCTCAAGGTAGTGTTCTAGGCCCCCTTCTGTTCTCACTCTACGTCAACGACGTGCCGAGACAGCCTGGAGTCCAGATGGCCCTCTTTGCTGACGACACGGCCGTTTTTACGGCCGATCGTCACGTGGAAAGGGCTGTCCTACGACTGCAGCGCCAGCTCGACACGCTCGGGGACTGGACTGAGAATTGGAGAGTGCAACTCAACGCTACCAAGAGTGTAGCCGTCGAATTCTCTAAGCGACGGAAGAACCCCGTTAGGCAGCTACGTATCGGCAGAACGTACTTGCGCTGGTCCAAAGAGGTCAAGTACCTCGGATTACACCTTGACCGTCGGCTCACCTGACGTACCCATGCACAGACTGTTCTTAAGCGAGCATCCACTCGCCTGTGCGCACTGTTTCCACTCCTGATCAGCTCAGCCATGACCAGGAAATTGGGCAGGATGATCGTCGGCGCGTATCTGCTGCCGGTCATTACCTACGCCTGTCCGGTCTGGGGTAACCTCGCCGCAATACATAAAAAGCAGTTGCAGAGCGTCCTCGACAGGTGTCTTCGGCTAGCGGCCAAAGTCCCCCGTCGCTTTTCATCTCGCCTTCTAAGGAGAGGACTTGGCGTCTGCTCCTTAGACGACACATTCAGGCGGCTTGCACGCAAATTTTATGTACGTGCGGCGAGGTTCCCAGGCAATACTCTAGTGACTGGGCTGGGAAGGTACCGTATACGTCCAGGTGATTCGTGGAAACGCCCTCGGTGTATACTGCGCTAGTGTAGGTTAGCACAACAGCCGATAATCGGTCTGCTATAGAGCACACGTCCCACTTGGGCAGGGCCACGAGGCAGGAGCTCCAGAAGGTAGCTCGGAACTCAGATACCGAGCGGTTCGTCTCTGCGACGCACAACCGCAAAGCCCAGAGCGAAAAAAAAAAGTTGTCTCGGGAGAGAGTCTACCTAGAGCTGTTGCCCGGGTAGGCTGCGTTACTTTGTATGGCATTTTTGCTTGTGAATTTAACCGTTATTTGTGTATTTATCAAAGTGATTTCTTCACCACATCATCATCAGTGTTGATCATCAACAGTGTACTACAGTTTATCAGTGTATTGTGTCGTGCGCTAGTGTTTTTGTGATTCGTGGCAGTGCGCGTCTCGTGTTCGTGTTCTTTGTCTGCTATTGTAGTGATTCAGTGCTGGTGAAAGTCACTCTTTCCTAGCCCTTTTTTGCGTCTTCGACGTTCATTTCGGTCACCCGAGATGGCGTCGAATGCAACGCCCGTTCCTTTGCCGGCACCGCTGGTAAACTTAATGGAAACCTGCGGTACCGGTCCTCAATCTACCCCGCTGCCTTCCCATACTCTTAGTGAAAGTGATTGTGCCTCGATGTGTAGTGTGGGGACGGGGGATGGTGAATTTTTGCTTGTGGAGGGCAAGTCTGCCAAACGCAAGCAAAAATTAGTTGCCAACCCGTAGCTCGTAGCTCGTAGCTAATGAGGGGACGGGGCTCAAGGCCCCTGCATGGTAGCAGCGCCCGGAGTGAATCCTCCGATGACTGCAAGTAGGTCGGGCTCTCTCAAGGACTTTTGGAAAAACAAGGTCAAGTGGGTGGGATGGTGTGCTCCTTTCGCAGTTCGGTAGGGGAGAGGATCTCACAATTGAGGTGCTCAGCCTAGCCAAAGTCTGGTAGAGTTTGGGCCCTGAAGCCAGCGGTGACGCGTCCGAGTCACAGCGGAGAAACCTCCCGGTACATATGAGGACCGGTTGGCCAGCGCTGCTGCCTCCGACGTGGCCCCACTGTCCGCATGGCGGTGATCAGCACAGGCCCGTTGCGTATCCAGGGCGGGCGCCTGATGAAAGAAGGCACTTGCACAACTAACATAAGACAACCCCGCCGAGGCCGCAAACGACCAGAGCAGACCATTCAGGGCAGAGTGAGAGGTAATGCTACGTCTATGGTGTGGTAGGTGTTCTGTTTGAGGTAGGGTACTTGCGGTAGGGTGTTGACTCCCTCAGGAGAAGGGCCCTATGTAGGAGACTATGGGGGGTCGTCCAGCAGAGTGCGGGGTCTCTTGACTACGTGGCAAGGGGGACCTTCGTCCCTGGCCAGGTCACGGAGGTGGGGGTATTGGGAGTCTGCAGCCCGGAAGAAGAGGCCCACAGAGAGTCTGAAGACAAACTCTTCCACCGTTTGCAGACGGAGGCCCGTCCTGATAGCTCTGTTACAAACAAACCAGGGCGAGCTGGAGAGGATACGGACGGAACAGTTCCAGCTTACGCTTCGTTGTCGCAGATAAGAGGGGCCACCACGCTGGGGCTGCGTAGGTGAATACTGTCCTGATAAGCAGGAGATGAAGGGTGAGTTTAGTGCGCAGTGAGAGGGGACTTCTGCGCGAGATAAGGGGAAAGATTTTGGCTCTGACGCCACGGGCTTGTCGGAGTTTGGTTTGGACGTGGCCGGCGAAGCTTAGTCGACTGTCGATAGACACTCCCAAGTACTTCACCGACTTCTTCCACGCGATAGGGTTCCCATCTAGGGTGAGGGGCTGGCATGCGGTCCGCTTGCGCGTGATGCAGGTCGCTTCGGATTTCTCCGCGTTGATCGCCACGCGCCACTTACGTAGCCAGGGAGGCAGAAGGTCGAGTTGGCGTTGTATCACTGTGCTAGCAAAACCAGGGTTCTGCGAGCTGTAGTGATACATGGCATCGTCAGCAAAAAGGGAAAGAGTGACGTTGGGATATACGGGCAAGTCGTTCGTGTACACGAGGTACAGAACCGGGCCGAGGACTGATCCTTGGGGAACGCCAGCGTCTATGGGGCGGTCAGAAGAGACCGCTCCATCTACGCTAATGTGAAAAGTCCGGCCGCGGAGATACGACCAGAACAGTCTCACAGTAGATGCGGGAAGGGGCGTGTGTGCCAGTTTATAGAGCAGACCTTCGTGCCAGACACGGTCGAAGGCCTTACTAACGTCCAAGAGGACGTCTGCGGTGTGCAGCTTTTTGTTTGCAGCGTCAGAGAACTGGGTAACGACGCGGACTAGTTGTAGGGTGGTCGAATGCTCCCTGCGAAACCCATACTGTTCGCTGCGGATGAAACCATCAAGCAGCGGTACAACACGGGCGTGCAGGAGGCGCTCGAACACCTTCGATAACACGGGCAGTAGTGAGATGGGGCGATAATTTTCAGGGAACATGCGAGATTTCCCGGGTTTAGGGATCATGATGACCCTTGCATTTTTCCACAGGCGAGGGAAGTAATTGAGGCGGAGACATGAGTTGAACACGTCCAGGATATGGTCAGTGACAACTGATGGGGCATTCTTTAGGGCGGTCGCTCCTATTCTGTCCGGGCCGCAGGCCCGTTTAGGATTTAGCCGTGCGATAGCATGGACGAGATCGGCTTTTTCAAAGGGGGGTGGGGGATCCGTCAAAGGTTGGGCGAGATAGTTTTCGAGGAAGTCCTCGGCGCGAGCCATGTGGTCCGCATCGAAGACACCTCTGTGAGGGGTAAATTGTTCCTCAACGGAGTTAGCGAAGACCTCAGCCTTGCGCTCCGGTGAATGAACAACACCGGTCGGGGAGTCAAGGGGGTGGCGAGTCCTCTTTTCGCCAAGGAGGCGACCAGTAGCCTGCCAGACGGAGGCGTGGTCGACTTCCAGGGATTCAAGATAGGTGTCCCAGCTATGCTGATTGACATCAAGCAGGAGTTGCTTTACGTAATCAGACTGTCGGCGATACTGCCGCTTGACAGCGGGATCGCGAGTGTTTTGCCAGCAGCGGCGAAGGCGCCGCCGCTGGCTGATGGCTTCTTGGACTTCGGCAGGGAGTTGAGACTTCCTACGATGTGCGGGACAGTGTAGGAGTGGGTATCCATGCAGCGGGTAAGGGTGTCATGGAGATGTGTGACTTGGCGGTCCAGCTCCCTTCGAGAGGGCGCTGGGGCCTCGGGGGCTGATGGGAACCTACGGCACAGCTCGTCGTGGTAAGAGCGCCAGTTGACTCTCTTACGAGGACGGGCAGGCGGGGAGTCGCTTGTTCGTCGGAGCGTCACAACCAGCGGGTTGTGGTCGGACGATAGGGCTGAGATGGCCTCGACCAGGATGGGGCAGACAGCGTCCTTGACAAGAACTATGTCGAGAACGTCTGGCGGGTTGGCGGGGATGTATGTCGGTTCGGCCGGGCCGATGACGAGGACATCAGGCCTGGTCGAGGCGTATTGGGCGAGAGCACGACCGCTTTGATTAGTCAAGCGACTATTCCAAGACGGGTCTTTGCAGTTCATGTCTCCGACTGCAATGGTTGGTAGATCATGGTTAAGGAGCGCGTCAAGCTCCTGGGGGTTTGGCACCAGGCCAGGTTTGTTGTAGACGGAGACCAGCCGAAGCTCGGTTCCCGCTACGCTGATTGCGACCGCAGTCGCTTCAATGTGGGTTGTCGGGGGGTAGGTAGAGGTCGGTGAGATAATCGCCTGTGGATGAGAATGCGGCTCGGGTGAGTGGCACTGGGCGGTCCGTACGATAAGTAGCGTAAGCTGGTAGGTTAAATCGGTGTTGGGGACGCAGGTGGGTTTCAGAGAGGAGGACTACGTCCGCGTCATACTCGCTCGCGAAGCAGGCCAGCTCAGCTCGCCGCCCGGCTACGCCATTTGCGTTCCAAGCAACGAGTGTGAGAGGCCTAGCCATTACGGGCGAGCAACAAGGACGTAAGGGAGGTCATGATTGTGACGACCAGAGAGTTCACAGCAACTAGTTCGGGCAGGAGATCTTCCATCCAGTCTTGCAACTCCGCGATCGTTAGCACGCCCTCATCGGGCTCGCTCACGGCCGCGGGGCGGCGGACTAGCTGGGGAGCTGGCTTCGAGGTTTCTGGGGCTGCCTCGGGCTTAGGTGGTTGGACCGATGGTAGTTGCTGAGCGGTGGAAGGTTTGTTAGAAGGAGCTTTAGCAGCTGGGGGTTTCTGTTTGGGCTTCGGAGCCTTCGCGCGGTGAGGCGCGGATGCGGGTTTAGATGCGACGGCTGCCGCGAATGACTTGGCGGTGGAGGGAGGCTCCGTAGTAGTAGCAGGGTGTGGGTCGTCACTGGGACGACGAGGTTGGACGGGCGGTTGGCGGGCTGGGGCAGCCGCCGGAGTGGCGGTCTGCTGGACTTTGGTTTGGCGCTGAGGCCGGGTCGGATTGCGGTGCCGGATCGCGTCCATCTCCTGCTTCCGCTCAAGGGCAGATTGATAATATTCGCAGCCTCTCCAGTTGGCTGGATGGTTCTTGTCGCAGTTTGCGCACTTTGCGTCGGCGTTAGGGTCCTTCGTGCAAGCGCCCTTAGGATGACCTTCGCCGCAGCGTACGCAACGGGGTGCCATGTGGCAGTTGTAAGAGGCGTGGCCGTACCTCTGGCAGTTGTAACACTGCGGAGGGCCGGTGGGGGTGTTATACCTGGAGACTTGAATCCGGAGGCATAAAAGCTCTCGGAGGGAGTAGATGAGTTGGTAGTCTCCTACCTTCTTGAGCTTAATAAAAAAGACGTTGACCTTCCGTTTTTGGCGGTCAACGAGTGGAATGCAGGAGGTTGGAGTGAAGCCAAGGCTCTCCAACTCCTCGATAATGTCAGTCGGGGCTACATCGTGGGGGATGCCACGGATAGTTACTTTGATTTCTTTCTCCTGAGGGAGACCAAAGGTGTGGAATTGAACGTTGGATTCTATGAGTGTTTTCTGGACGATACGAAATTCGTCGGGAGTCCTAGTTTTGATGCGGAGAAGCTTCCCCTGGTGATAAATATCGATAGGGAAAGCTGCCGCCTGCTTGATAGAGTTTGCAAAAGCATGCCACGCTTTGGGGGCGTCAAGAACTATGGGTGGCATGCGGAATGGTTCTGAAGACTGAGGGGTTGGCTGAGCACCTGCCCCGGTAGTGGGAGCCGAGCCACCACTGGGTTCCGGCCCGCCCGAGGAAGAGGAGAAGGTCCGTTTCCGGCTCTTCACCTTTTTCCAGGCAGGGCCGCC
This sequence comes from Magicicada septendecula, assembly GCA_034769895.1. Lineage (NCBI taxonomy): Eukaryota > Metazoa > Arthropoda > Insecta > Hemiptera > Cicadidae > Magicicada > Magicicada septendecula. Next base: position 58,883,764 of record CM068371.1, on the reverse strand, counting down.
GTCAGTGGCGCCGGGCACAACAGTACCAGGGTGGTCCTGAGAAGGGCCTGGTTCGGAAGGCGGACTTGCCGGGGAGTCCATCTCCATGAACTCGCCGGCGCAGTCCGCCGCCGGGTTGGGTGCTGTCGGCCCTAAAAAGGGCCGATCAGGGCGAAGGGTAGAGATAGGTGCTTGGGTACCGCAAGCAGTACCCAAGGAGCGATCGGATGTTTGAGAGGTGGACATGCCACCTCTCAAAAGCGGGTAGGGAACAGAGATCTATCAGGGGGGTAATGTACGGCTTCGTTAGATACCGAACTTTGTGCAATGTTCGGTTTCCACCGTACTCTTTACCTCGGAGGTGTCCAAGGTCGGTTACCATTGGTGGGGCCTTCCAAGGATCTCTCGGGGCAGCGCTAGCAAGGAAGCGAGAGAGCCGACGTCCACTCACCTGAGGAGTCTATCCGGTAGCCGGTTCCCACGCAGTTGCCCAGGTCCAGTCCGTGAGGCAGTCGGCGAAATGCAGGCTGGTCTCAAGATGTCCTGTCCTGTTGCTAGTGGTGTGGTAAAGTTGGTTTGAAGGCTTCCCAATGGCTGGTCAAGAGCGAGATGTTTCCTCTTCAAGAGCTGGAAGCGTACTCCTCCCTCTTTTAAATCCCGATGTGATCTCTTAGTTGCCAACCCGCCACGGGCCGCTCAAACACATCGGGTACTCAATCCTGGTAACAGTGACAACCATCCGAACCAGTCTACCTCTCACCGTTCCCTGCCTGCTTCCCGGTACAAGTCCGATGAAGCGCAGCAGCGTACTTTTCCTGTCGCACATTCAAAAACGTCTGCCCCTGGTCCTGTTGCTTCCATCACAACCCGATCTGCCGTAAAACCTGGTCGGTCTTACGCGGCCTCAGTTTCCAGGCAAACAGCCCAGTCAATCATATCCGATGACGCACAGTTCGTCCGCGACTTTCTGTCTGGCTACGACCTCAAGAAAGTCGCATCCACCTTCAGGTCCATCCGAGACCGCCTGGAAACTGCCGACCCAACTGAGAGATTCATGCTCTTGGTGGAAGCTTGTAACGTCATAGGTCTTCTATGAACCGAGCCCTTAGACGAGATCTCTCACTCATAGCCTGGAATGCTAACTCCATCGGTTCCAAGCATTCCGACCTTCTAGAATTCCTGGCTCGGTTCGAACCCGATGTACTTCTCCTCACTGACACCCACCTGACCCCGGCGAACCAGTTTCGATTACCAAATTACGTGGTCTATCGGGATGACCGAGTTGGCCGACAAGGAGGCGACACGGCGATCGCGGTGAGGACCTCTATAGGTCATCATTGTGTCGTTTTGCCGCAGTGTACTAACCTAGAGGCCACTGCCATTGAGGTCCACGGTGCTCTTGGCGGCGTCCTCGTGGTTCCAGCATACAAGCCCCCGCAAGCTGAACTCCTTGTCGGCGACCTGGACGTCATCTTCGATTCCCACCGAAGGGTAATTTTGGTCGGCGATCTGAATTGCAAGCATCGCGTTTGGAATAGTCCCTTGACTACTCCGAATGGGAGGCGCCTGCTCAGTTATGTTGAATCACGCCGGGCGATGGTATTTGGTCCAGAGCAACCCACGTTCTTTCCGACACTACCTCACGCGGCTCCCGACGTTCTGGATATCGCGGTGACCCAAGGAGTTGTCTGTCCGGTCGAGGTATTCTCGCTTACGGAGCTGACATCCGACCACAACCCCATCTTGGTCCACGTCGCTACCCAGCACGCCTATGCACGTTCTGACCAGAAGGTTATCGATTGAGACCGCTACGGCCCGGCCTTGTGCCGTAGATTGCCGCCTCCGGCCCCACTCGATTCCGTTCGCCTCCTAGACGAAGCAGTACCGGGAATCGAAGAGGCAATCATCTCGGCTATAGGCGTGTCTTCACGTACGCGAGCTGGCGGCCGACGCCATCAGCAGGCTCGACCTGCCCAACCTCAGCGGGATCTTCCCGCCCCTGTCATCTCCCAACCTCCGCGTGAGCAGACCATAGTTCAGTCCGCCAACCCAGCGCCATCTACAGTCCTGGCTGAAGTTCCTCAGGAACGTCCGCGCGGGTCCCGGGAATTTTCTCGGGCTCCAGCAGACCCCCTGACGGCTTGGGCCACTCAACTTGTTGACAGCATCAGGTCTGCTCCTGACACCACGACAGTACTGATGTTAGTTTTCCAATCCCTCTCTGCTCTCTTCCCTCTCCTCCCCCTCAATGGCTAGATCCCTGCGGATCGTCGCTTGGAACGCTGATGGCGTTTCCTCTCGTCGATCTGAGCTGGCGGCTTTCGTCGTGGAGTACGACGTTGATGTCGTGCTTCTCTCCGAAACCCATCTAGCCCCCTACCATCGATTCTCACTTCCTTCTTACACTTGTTATCGTCAGGATCGTCCCCGACAGCCGCGCCAACCCCCGAAAGGGGGTACGGCGATTCTGGTCCGCAGGCGGATATCCCATAGGCCACTACCCCCTCTCACTACTCGACTCATCGAAGGTTGCGCGGTGGCAGTGGACGCAGGCAGCTCGGAGTTGCGCATTGTTTCCGCGTATCTCCGGCCTGGCCTGAGCCCGCCGCCCCCGCCTGAGGAGTGGAACGCTCTCCTCGACCACCCAATCTCGACAATTGCAGCCGGCGACTTCAACGCCAAACATCCTTCCTGGAACAGTAGGACTACCAACGCCTACGGCAGATCACTCCGCCGGTTCGTCCTTGACGACCCGGATACGCACGTCATCGGCGCTGATGATCCTCCCCACTTCCACTATGCTGGTCACCGACCGGACGTTCTTGATGTAGTTGTAGTCAGGAACGTGGCCCATAACATCCAGGTCTCGTCAGTGTCAGACCTTTCGTCTGATCACAATCCCCTACTAATAACTGTTCGAGATGTGTCGGCTTCACCCCGACTTCCTGCTGGTCCTGCTAGGAGGGTCAACTGGCGCTCCTATCACGACGAGCTCTCTCGAAGGTTACCATCTGTCCCAGCGGACCCGATCGCCACTCGTGACGCTCTGGATCTCCGTGCCACTCATCTTCAGGAGTTGGTCCAAGGTGTCATGGATCGACACACATACAACGTAGAGGTGAATCGTAAATCGGCCCTTCAACCGGAAGTTATCCACGCCATCTGGCTTCGGCGCAAGCTCCGCCGCAGATGGCAACGAACCCGAGATCCCGCCGTCAAACGACGGTTTCAGGCCCAGTCTCTTTACGTCCAGCAACTTTTGCGGGACGTAAACTCTGATCAGTGGGACTCATACCTTGAGTCCCTTGAAGTCGACCCAGCCTCCGTCTGGAGAGCAACGAGTCGCCTTACTCGCGAGAAGCGTACTCGCAACCCGCTGAATACCCCGAACGGCATTGTTTCTTCGTCGGAAGGCAAGGCAGAGGTCTTCGCCGACTGCATGGAGACTCAATTCACCGTTCATGGAGGCGTCTCGGACCCTGCCTTCTCGGTTGTGGTTCGAGACTTCCTATCTGGTTATTTTTCCCGCCCTCCACCTGACCCTCCCGCTCTCTTCGACAGGGACGAACTAGTTTCGTCTATCTGTCGACTAAACCGACGTCGCGCCCCTGGTCCTGATCGGATCGGGGCCGCAGCTTTGCAACATCTCCCGGCCTCGGGCGTTGAATTGGTCCTGGATCTGTTCAACTCCAGTCTCCGGCTGCAATACTTCCCCCGCCTGTGGAAAAATGCCTACATCTGTATGATTCCCAAGCCCGGCAAGCCTCGAATGCTTGCAGGCAGCTATCGTCCCATATCATTGTTGCCAGTACTCTCAAAGGTGTTTGAGCGTCTCCTACTCGCCCGCATCTGGCCGCTGCTGGATAACTTTCTTCGGAGCGAACAGTTCGGGTTCCGTAGAGAGCACTCGACAACTTTACAACTCGTCCGAGTTGTCACAGCATTATCCGACGCCGCCAACAAGAAGGAGTCTCCGGGCGCTGTCTTGTTGGACGTGAGTAAGGCCTTCGACAAAGTCTGGCACGAAGGTCTTCTCTACAAACTCGCTCACTCCCCCATCCCACCGTCCATTGTGCATTTCTTGCGGTCATACCTCTGTGATCGTACCTTCAGGGTTAGCGTCGAAGGGTCCTGTTCGTCAGTCCGACCCGTCGCCGCTGGCGTTCCGCAGGGATCTGTCCTCGGCCCCGTTCTGTACCTAGTGTACACGACCGACCTGCCTGTTATTCCTGGAGTCACGTTATCTCTATTCGCTGACGACGCAATGTATTACTGCAGCTCCCTGTCCCCGCGAATTGCGTGTTCACAGCTGCAGCGTCAGTTGAATCTGCTTCCGGCCTGGCTACGGAAGTGGCGGGTGCTGATCAACGCGGAGAAATCCGAGGCGATCTGTTTCACCAGCAAGTCCACTTCCCGATGCCCGGCCCTCTCCCTCGAAGGGAGGCCTATCGCCTGGCAAAAGTCGGTGAAGTATTTGGGCGTTCGGCTAGACCAGCGCCTTAGCTTCAACGGCCACGTGACTGCTACCCTCAACAAAGCTCGAGGCGTCCGAGCCAAAATATTTCCCATGCTCTCGTGCCGCAACCGCCTGGCTTTGCGCACTAAAGTTACGATCTATCTTTTGTTTCTCCGGTCAGTATTGACCTATGCTGCTCCCGCATGGTGGTCGCTTGTGTCGACCACTAACAAGTGTAGGCTGGAAGCCTTCCAGGCCCGTACCCTCCGATCCTTGTCGGGGTCTCCATGGTTTGTGAGAAATAATGTCATTCGTGGAGGCCTTCGAGTTCCTACCCTTGCCGATTTTGTCCGGTCGCTTGCCGAAACTCTCTTTGCTTCTGCAGCGGCCTCGTCCTTTCCATATCTCCGTTCCATCAGCACGTCTGAACCACCTCCCGCTATACGTGTCAAGCGCCCTCGGGCGATCTTAGATGACCCCCCGTAATTCTAATACGCTGTGACTTAGGTTCCCGAGCAACTCTATCTCCTTGTTACCTTCCTATACTGTCAGATACCTTCCCCAAGTATGTTGGTTTGCAAACTGCTTGGCGCTGTTACCGCTGCCACAGACACGGCGGTTCCCTGCCTCGCGGGGAACGACCGGCGCTACAAGGCGCCTGCATGCCGGGCCGGGCGCGTGCGGCATCTGCCGTTCGCCCCGCGACCGGCGGCAGTGTTACCATGACCCGGTACCTATATAATACAAAAAATTGAAAAATTTTCCGCCGCCTTCTCAGTTAACTGGTTGGCGTGTCCCTCCCGAAAAATTGAGGAAACCTTCTTTTTGAAAGTCCAGCACTGTTTTCTTCTGACAGCCATCGGGCACGTCCCGGAAGCTGTAATAAGCCACGGGCGCAAAGACGCCCCACTATGCAATGCAATGCAATGCAATACGCGAGCTGGTTTCACGCCTGACTACCAACGCATCCCTGAGGAAGTCTCTCTTCTCGCTCGCGAGAGGAATTACTTCCGGAAACGTTGGCAGAGGACCCGTGATCCAGCCGATAAGGCAGCATACAATCGGCTCACCGGATGACGGCGTGGCAGTCTGAAGGCGTTCCGAAGTAGCTGTTGGGAACTCGCTGTGGCCCGAACGGGGGATGCGGACTCGCAAAGTCACCCGTACAGAATACCTTCCGCATGTACAGAATACCTTCCATTGACGGGACGGAGACGACGACCTCCACTCCCCGCCATTATTGGACCGTTCGGACGACTCCTGGGTCGCCCGGAGGAGAAGGCCGAGTACTTGGGCTTGTGTTTCGAGCGACAGTTCGCTCCCAACCCGCCCATGGACTGGGACTTCGACGAACAAGTCGAGATGGCTGTGGAAGACTTTCTGTCTCTTCCGATCACGGCGGAGCCCGAACCCATCTCTTTGGAAGAGGTCTCAGATCGGCTCGCTCAACTTCAGCCAAGAAAAGCTCCAGGCCCGGACGGTGTTACGAACTTCTTCCGCTCTACGACTTCTTCCCGAGCCTGGAGTTCAATTCTTGACTGATTTGTTCAACGCGTGTTTCAGTCTGGCCTACTTTCCCAAGAAATGGCGAAAGGCGACGGTTATCGTGATCCCGAAGCAGGGAAAGGATGTTTCCCGTCCCGACAACCTCCGGCCTATCAGCCTGCTCTCCGCTACGTCCAAGGTTTTTGAGCGCCTTGTGCAGCGTCGTGTACGAGAACATCTAACCAACTTTGACGTGCTGGTCCCCGAACAGTTTGACTTCCGTGTGGGGCATTCGACCACTCATCAACTGATGAGAATGGTGGAATACGTCACGGAAGGCGGGTGTCGGAGAGAACGGACCGTTGGCTGTTTCTTAGATGTTGAAAAAGCCTTCGACAGCGTATGGCATGATGGCCTATTGTTCAAGCTTAGGGAAGTCCAGCTCCCGGACTGCTACCTCCATCTGGTTGCTAGCTTTCTGACGGAGAGGACCTTCTGCGTGAGAGTTGGAGATTCAGTCTCTTCCGAGAGACGAATCACAGCCGGCGTCCCTCAAGGTAGTGTTCTTGGCCCCCTTCTGTTCTCACTCTACGTCAACGACGTGCCGAGACAGCCTGGAGTCCAGGTGACCCTCTTTGCGGACGACACGGCCGTATTTACGGCCGATCGTCATGTAGAAAGGGCCGTCTTACGACTGCAGCGCCAGCTCGACACGCTCGGGGACTGGACTGAAAATTGGAAAGTGCAACTCAACGCTACCAAGAGTGTAGCCGTCGAATTCTCTAAGCGACGGAAGAACCCCGTTAGGCAGCTACGTATCGGCAGAACGTACTTGCGCTGGTCCAAAGAGGTCAAGTACCTCGGATTACACCTCGACCGTCGGCTCACCTGGCGTACCCACGTTCAGACAGTTCATAAGCGAGCATCCGCTCGTCTGAGTTTACTGTTTCCATTCCTGATCAGCTCAGCCATGACCAGGAAATTGGGCAGGATGATCGTCGGCGCGTATCTGCTGCCGGTCATTACCTACGCCTGTCCGGTTTGGGGTTACCTCGCCGCAATGCATAAAAGAAGGTGCGGAGCGTCCTCGACAGGGGTCTTCGGCTAGCGGCCAAAGTCCCCCGTCGCTTCTCATCACGCCTTCTAAGGAGAGGACTTGGCGTCCGCTCCATAGACGAAACATTCAGGCGGCTTGCACGCAAATTTTATGCACGTGCGGCGAGGTTCCTAGACAATCCTCTAGTGGCTGGGCTGGGCAGGTACCGTATACGTCCAGGTGATTTGTGGAAACGCCCTCGGTGTATACTGCGCTAGTGTAAGTTAGCACAACAGCCGAGAATCGGCCTGCTATAGAGCACACGCCCCACTTGGCAGGGCCACGAGGCAGGAGCTCCAGAAGGTAGCTCGGAACTCAGATACCGAGCGGTTCGTCTCTGTGACGCACAGCCCAGAGCGTCGCCATGTCGCTGGTACCTCCTCTTGGTGGAAGCCTGCCGTATTATTGGTCTGCTATGAACGGACAACCTTGCCGGCGGAGGTTCCGTACGGCGTGCACTCAGCGTCGTGAGGCAAACTGAGTAGGCGCTGAGATAACAGCGCCGCCACCTGGCTGTGAATACCACAACTAGCGGCTGGTGGCGCGTAGTACTAGCCATACACCGTCACACTAACACAAAAGCCGCGCGGTACGCCTTGGTCCTTAACGGACTGTTGAGCGGAGGTTTATTTATTTATGAAGGGACAACTACGGCAATCCCTCAAGCGAGACCTCGAGCTCGTGGCGTGAAACGCCAATGGTCTCGTTTCCCGGCATTCTGAGCTCTTAGAGTTCGTTGCCCGTCACAAGACCGATGTGCTTCTTCTTGATGAGACTCACCTGACCACGCATCGTCGTTTCCGACTACCCAACTACGTATGCTACCGGGATGACCGGTCGGAGCGCGCAGGAAGGGGCACCGCCATCGCGGTGAAGGCGAGTCTTTGCCATCACCGCGTTGTCCTGCCTCAACGGCGGAACCTCGAGTGCACCGCGGTTGAGCTCCATGGTGCTCTCGGCGGTCTACTCGTGGTTTCCGCACACAAGCCTCCACAAACGGAGCTCCTGTCGAACGATCTGGAGGCCGTCTTTGGCGCACACAGAAGGGTAGTCCTGGCGGGCGACCTGAACTGTAAGCACCCTGATTGGGGGAGCCGCTTGGTGAACCCAAACGGGACCCGCTTACGCAGGTATGCTGATGCGTCTCGGGTCATTGTCATGGGTCCTACCGGGCCTACATACTATCCCTCGAGGGCTAACTCCCGCCCTGATGTACTGGACATTGCCGTGGTCAGGGGCGTTTATTGCCCGGTCCACGTCTCCGTCATTTCGGAATTGTCCTCGAACCATTGCCCTATCAGTGTGCATATAGCTACCCAGCATTCTACCGTCCGCGACGAGCGGCGGGTAATCGAGTGGGAACGCTTTGGCCCGGCGTTCAGTCGCCGCCTACCTGAGCATATCCCGCTCTACATTACCCAGCATGTCGACGAGGCAGTTGCCTTATTCGACACAGCCGTAGTCTCGGCGGTAGATGTGTCCTCCCGGATGAAGCTGGGGCTCACGCCCGACTATCAGCGTATCCCCGAAGAGGTGTCTCAGCTCGCTTGCGAGAGGAATCGCCTCCGGAGACGCTGGCAGAGGACACGTGACCCGGCTGACAAGGGTGCGTTCAACAGAGCATCCAGCAAGTTGCGTCGTGACATGCTGGCGTTCCGTAGACGCAACTGGGAGCTAGCTGTAACACAGATGGATGGCTCTGCCGAGAACCGTAATGTCTGGCGGATTCCCAGTGCCCTAACGGGGAAGCGTAAACGCGCGCCTCTCCCCGCACTGGTCAACACCTTGGACGCCCCCTCGAGAAGGCAGAGTTCTTGGCTGACAGTTTAGAGCGACAGTTCGCTCCCAACCCATCCAAGAACCCGGCTTTCACTGAGCAAATCTACCGCGAGGTAGAGCGCTTTCTATCGGCCGGTATCACAGTCCAGCCGGAGCCCATCTCCCCGGAGGAGGTCTCTGAGAGGATTGTTCAGCTCAAGCCCCGGAAGGCGCCTGGCCCAGACGGAGTCATGAATTCCGCACTCCATCGCCTTCCGGAGTGAGGAACACAGTTCCTCACTGACCTGTTCAACACATACCTCAGACTGGCCTAATTTCCGGTGAAATGGAAAACGGCTACAGTAATAGTGATACCTAAGCCGGGAAAGAATTCTTCTCGCGTGGAAAACCTCAGACCCATCGGCCTCTTGTCCGCGACGTCCAAGGTTTTCGAGCGATTGATCCAGCGTAGGATCCGCGACCACCTAGAAAGACTGGACGTGCTGATCCCCGAAAAGTTCGGCTTTCGTGAGCTGCACTCCTTGACTCGTGGAATGCATTACCGAGGCTGGCTGCCAGGGCAAACAGACGACTGCGATCTTCCTAGACGTAGAGAAAGCCTTTGACCGCGTGTGGCACGAGGGTGTCCTTTACAAACTAACGGCAAGTCCTTCTCCCAGATTGCTACGTTCACTTGATCGGCAGCTTTCTGCGAGACCATAGCTTCCGAGTGAGAATAGACCACGCTCTCTCTTCGGAGAGGCGTATTACCGCTGGTGTCCCTCAGGGAAGTGTACTTGGGCCTCTCCTGTTCTCGCTGTTTGTCAACGACACGCTCCGAGTTCCTGGAGTTAAGTTGTCGCTGTTCGCGGACGAAACTGTGGCATTTGCCTCAGAGCCGAACGCGAGTTATGCGGCAATCAAGCTCCAGCGTCAACTCGACGTTTATGTCGGGTGGACCGATGACTGGAGAGTTGCCGTTAACGCTTCCAAGAGCGCCGCGGTAATATTCTCGCGCAAACGCAAGCGGCCTCGGCCGCTTCAAGTAGGCCCCGTAGAGGTACCCTGGACCAACAGCGTCAAGTACCTCGGGCTCCACGTGGACTCCCGACTCACCTGGCGAACCCATACTCAATACATCCGTCAACGCGCTTCGGCGCAACTCAGTAGACTCTGGCCCGTGCTATCTAATCCGGCAATGACCCCCCGGCTAGGTAAGCTCATAGTCAACTCGTACGTGTTGCCCGTGATTACCTACGCCTGACCTGTTTGGGAATACCTGGCTCGTGGTCATAGAACAGCGCTCCAGCGCGTACTCGACCGGGGACTGAAGCTTGCGTGTTAAGTCCCCCGGAGGTACTCTTCTCGTCTTTTGAGGAGAGGACTCGGTGTCCGCTCTTTTGATAACACCGTCATCTACGCCTGGCGCGTAGATTCTCTGTTCGTTCCGACAGAGTGACCCACAATTCCCTCATTGCCGGACTTGGTAAATACACCCCGCGACCAGGTGAGTCCTGGAAGCGACCTCGTTTGTTAGTCCCGGTGGTATAATCCAACAATCGCAGGTCGCTTCAGACCCCTCCATAATTAGGTAAAAAGTATATAAAGAACTCAAATAGACCCAGTGGCAGGAGTCCTTTCTGAGACTCGGGACACTGCACTACTCGCGCGGGCCGCGCAACCCCCAGTCGTGTGTCGCTGGTACTGGAGACCAGACGTAATGAATCGCTGTTGCCACAATGTGCAAAGCAACACAAGACACAATCACATGACGAATATTACACTATGTAGCATGAGTTTTTATGATCATATAAATTTAGGCGTTTTTAAAGTACTTTTTTGTGCTGATTTCAGATTTAATATTTATTTTTCTCTATAACCTACATTTTTTTCAATTCAAATGAGTGTAAATAATATTAAAAACCGGGTAATTTAGATTGCACAAAGTGGGGAATATTTTTATGATAAGAGGAATTAGTTGGCAACACTTGTTATATCCCAGCTGGGTTTTCTGTTGGTGTCAAACAAAGAGTCTTATGAAAATCTCAACTTTGTTTCAAAAAACTTAAGTACAAAAGGCATTTTTAGGTGGTTTGTGGTAACTTGAAAATGATTGGCATGCTGCTTGGTCAACAATCTGGATATACAAAAATGCTATGTTTCCTTTGTAAATGGGACAGTCAAGTAAACGACAAACATTGGAAGGTAACAGACTGGCTCAAAAAAGAAAATCTCCAACCATGGAGATTTGACTGGCTCAAAGAATATTACAAGCAAACCACTTGTACAATGGGAAAAAATCTTCTACCACTTCTTAATATCAATATTGGTTTGATGAAACAGTTTACTAAAGCACTTGCAAAAAACAGCAGCTGTTTCCAACACCTACAAACAAAGTTTCCAAAAGTATATATATGGTAGCCTACTGAAAATTTAAAATAAGGGATCTTTGTTTGACCGCAAATAAGAAATTTGATGAAGGATGAGGCTTTTGAAATACTATGAATCCAACAGAAAAAAATCCTTGAAATTCATTTAAAGAAGTTGTGAAAAACTTCTTGGACAACAAAAAGGATCAAAACTATTGTAAAAACCATGTTACAACATTTTAGGAAATTGGGCTGTAGCATGAGGGTTAAACTTCACTATCCCCACTCACACATTGATTTTTTCCCTGAGAATCTTGGTGATGTCACCGAAGAATATGGAGAATGTTTCCACAAAGATATCATAGACATGGAAAAGAGATACGAGGAATGTTGGCTGACTACTGTTTCATGCTTAAGAGAGATGGCACTACTGAGGGGTGCAAATCAAGAAAAATAAACTTCAACCCACCAGAAAAGAAGCTTAAAAAAAAATAAAAACAACATAGTGACCAGAAAAGTAAGTTGTATGTATATAATTTCTCATACATAACTTCATTATATGTTTTTATTCAATATAATTTTTTCAAAATGAAATTGAAATGAAGTTTTCAAAATAAATCCTATTTAATTACTAAAACAGGCTTTTGAGTAATATTTCTTTCATTTGTATTGTCACACGTACTAATATATAGTCATATAGACTGGTTTATATGAAATAGGTGAAATAAGGCAAAATCTTCTGTGTGCTGTCATAAATTTCACTACTAAAGTCATAGAAACAACACATAAAAGTAGTAAAAACTCAAAAGTAAATAATGAATTTGTAAAAAAGTCTGACGTGTTAGAAAAAAAAAAGGTTATATCTGGAATCAACAGCAAAAGTACTATTAAAAACACCTGTCTGCATTAAATCATACAAAAATATACAAATATATTTTTTTTGCAGCATAGTGTTATTAATAGTATCCCATGTCTATGTTTGGAAATATGTGAGCAAATATTGTCAACCTTTACAGATCTGTGTAATGTGGAAAGAGGTAACACTTCTTGGTTAAGGTTGGCTGAGCATAGATCAAGGCAGGAGTCGCAACATAGTTTTATGACTGTAAGTGAAAATTATTAGTAAATAAAAGAAATGGCTCAAACAAAGATTTACAAAAGCTGTTTTTCCAGTTACAAATGATAATTGCATTTGTCAGGTTGGCAATGAAATTCTGAGCATCTAGCTTTGTTCCATTCGAAAAGCAGTTTGGTGTTGTTGGTTGGCCTTGGTGGTTGGTGTACGGACGGTGTTTTTTGCTAGGTGGATCCTACCTAATAAATCGTTTTTAATTTATTTCTATTGTTTAGCCTTTCTATCATAAAAAAGTGCTACCACTCGTTGATAAGGTATTATTTAATTCTTATATTCTTTTGTAGGCCTATTAGTTTATAGTTAGCCTGAAAATGGCTGCCAAATGTTGCTCCTTATAATTCTTCTGTTATAGGAAGAGCCTGTCATTTATATTCTAATGTCCATAATACTTCAGAATCATCTTTTATATATACGTTTATTTCATTTTTAAAACATATGAAATTGCTATGTACTTTGTGTGTGTGTGTGTGTGAGAGAGAGAGAGAAAGAGAGAGAGAGAAAGAGAGAGAGAGAGCACGCGCATGTACACGCCTGTTCCAGTGAAGTAAAGCCTCAACTGAAAAATACACATTAAGAAATGTTGGCAAGACTATTGCTGTGATACTTCAGCGCACGATAACTTTACTTGTTCATTGGGAATATTTCATGTCCATTCTGCCACCTCTGCATAGAAATTTAATGACCCTATTTAGTTTTATATTTCTCCTCTTCTTGTATTGTCTTAATTTTTTTAAGCACATGATTTAGAGATTTCTACTGTTTTGCACAACTTCCCCAATCCTTCCTAAATTCATATCCATATGAACGGCCAGTTTCTGGTACTTCCTAGATCGTAGAATTCTCTCCACAGTCATTCCAGGTTGTTAATTTAATCCTTCAAAATCCTTTGTAATTGTTTTCAAACACAGCCAATGTTATTTGTACACTCTTTGATACTAATCAAAGAGTAAGTAGATACTAATCAACTTATGGCCCAGTATGAGAAGAAGGCAGTTGGAGAATACGCAATAACAATGAACTACAGGCTCTCATGTATGGAAAAGACATAGTGGAATTCATCATATCATAGAGGTTGCGTTGGCGAGAACATGTAGAAAGAGCGTTTAAAAAAATGCTGAAGGGATGATTATATGGTTATAATGCAGGCCAAGGATGAGATGGTTGGATGGCATAATAGAAAATCTTGGTGGCACAGGCATCAGAGGGAGGAGAGGAAGGGCGGAGAACAGGGAAGCATGCGAGAGTATTGTTGGGAGGCTAAAACCCACCAAAGGCTGTAACACCAGATAAGAAGAAGATAATAATCAATGGAATCTCTCTATTTTTTTTCACTATCAAGAACTTTAAAGTTACGTTTGAGGTGAATAGTGAAAAAGGTAATCAAGTAAGTTAAAGCATTTTATAATTTTTGTTTAATAACAATAGTGAATAGGAATATTGTAACTGTAGTTGAAAAAACATTATTATAGACTATGAGAATCTATTGATTTAAATTACTTATGCTGATAAAAAAACCCATCATGCCTAACAAATGACTTTGTTCGTACAGAAAAGTGATTGGAAGAAGAAAGAGTAAATATTGAAGACTATAAATAATACCTTTACTATACATAAATATTAGCATATACGGTACTATGTTGATGAGATAAGCAACCTGCATGGCATGTGTGTTAAGGCTGGCACCAGTTGGAAACATTATTTGCCAGGCTGTTAGAGCGTGGTCTATCGTTTATGTTTATAGACGTTTCAGCCCCGGCATCGTGTTCACCAGTTCGCCCCAGTGTGTTTTTGCCTAAGAAGGCCCACTTATATAAACTTTCATACCAGTATGATCTAAGCTATCAAGTGCTATCTGATTGGCTTGGGAGCATAGCAATTTAATAGGAGGCCTTCTACCCTTCGAATCATAGTGGCAGAACCATGTTTGTAGATCTCTACAAACTCCACTTACAGCCGAGGGTAGTAGGCACTCTAAGAGGACAAGATATTGGTCTCCTCAAAGATAATGCGATAATCAGTTAAACGGTCTATGTGGGCTGTCTTTGTCAAATTTTTTTCATTTGACATTTCGATCCCTACAGTTTGGGATTGTCCTCAGAAGCTGTCAGTGGCAGTTGAAAGTACCTGTTGAAAAACCTAACAACAGGTAAAAGACCTAAGAGATAAGTTGCTAGGTCTTTCAACCACCACGCACAGCTTCTGAGGATGACTCCAGATTATAAACATCAGACTTTTTATAATCTGAGCTAGGAATCGAAATGTCAAGTGAAAAATATTTTGATGGAGGCAGTCTGAGTAGAGAGTTTGCCTTAGACGACGTACAAAACTACAGGTGATCACACAAAATGCAGCTAATATAATAATATCATAAAGCTGTTAGCTTAACAATAAAATGAGAGTAACAAGAACAAACTCTATTTTGTCATTTTAAAACTTACATTAATTTTTTGTACTTTTAATTGTATATTTGCAATGATATTAAAAAAAAACTTTGAAACAAAACTGATAGTAACTTTTGTGTTACTGTGTTAAAAAATTTTACTAGTTTTGCAATTTTTATAATCTGCTTGTTTTAAGTGCAAATTATGTGAAATGTTTATTTTACAAAATGCATATTCCTGACTTTACAAGGAAAGCACAAATATGAGGAACGGGTTAAGAAAAAGTGGGGGGGGTGAGAGAGAAGTAGCGACATTATTACTGTATATTCATTGTTAGCTTACCTTCTGGATGTTTGTAGTCATTAGTGATATCAACACGTTCAAAACTGCCAATAGCTTTGGTACTGAAATCTTGACCAACCCTACAAACAAGTCATGAAAACATTATTTTTTTTAATATAAAATAAAACATTAAATTATCTACAGTGTAATATCACACACACATACACACACACACACACACATATTGCAACGTGACAATTTGCAAATTTATTATAATTTAAATTTGTGGAGCCCCGCGATCTTGGAGCACCAAATTTATGCAACGTTACATATACATAAATAGGCGTGAACGATCTCACGTTCAAGATTGACAAATTACGTAACAATATAACATTTAAATTGGGTGTCAAGTGTATCTGCAATAAGAACTCTATGTAACTTGAAACGGTAATTAAAATTTATTTGATACTATAAAAAAATATGTGCACATGGCACTGACTTCGATTTTAAAACATTAGTTATTATTTGTTATTATGCCGTAAGGCTTAAGATATATACATCCTTACTGACTAAATATTCTATGCTACTTCTTATTATATAAAAGAAAAATCTCATTTTCAGACTACTCAGTCTATTAATATGTTTCAAAATATCAATATTTAAATCTTTTTTTCTATATTGTAACGTACTCAAAATATTAATAGTTATTGTTTCTCAGTACTGTTTTCTCAAATACTAATTGTTTTCATTTAAATGTTTTGTAATCATTTTATATCATATTAATTTGAGCTCTTGTTACGTTAATCGTATTTCTAAAACATCTATGATTTTAACTCTACTATACAAGAAACATTGCTCTTATTTTTAAATAAAATATTAATGTCTTTAACTGTCTTTGAATTCTTTGTATGATTAAGATATGAATAAGTTGTCTATCACCTTATTGTCGTCAATCATACTCGATCATTTTTGTTCCATCGTTATTTGTCCTCGTCTCGCCTCCAGCGTCGGCTGTCTCTCTTCTCCTCTTGTCCAGCGTCGGCTGTCTCTCTCTCTCTGGAACTCTCCTCTTGTCCAGCGTCGTATCTCTCTCTGGAACTCTCCTCTTGTCCAGCGTCAAATCATTCTCTGGAACTCTCCTCTTGTCTCTGACGTTAATGGATCTTCTTAAGTAGTGCTGTTATTAATTAAAATGATTGTCTTTACAGCTTAGTTATATATTTGTACGTAACTGGCAAATTTAAACTGTTTACAAAAAAAAAATATGCCGTGCTGACGGGCATAAGCTCCCGCTGCACCGTGGATGATTCAAGAAAGAGAACCACTGTAGCTTGCGTGTCCTATTTATACCCATGTCTTGGTCGACACCCTGCAGTGATACGAAATCGACATGTTAGAAACTGTCTCTGGCTTCAGTTCCCCCACTCTTTGTCAAATTCGCTATTTTTTATATTTCTGCGAATTGCAGAGTCCTGTAAGTATACTCTTATACTTATCTTATAACTAATTTTACAACACATGTTCACTGTAATTTTGGACATTGCAACTTAACCCTTTCGATTTGTACACAGTTATTTCACTATTACACTCGTACGGTGTGTCACTTTCGCGTGGTTTTCGTACACAGTATTTAGTAAATTTATTTACATTTTATGGTGCTTTTGGATTTTAATTCTTAATTCCAGTTTATGAATAATTACGGAAAAACAGTAATTGTGCAATTATTCATCTTGGGGTGACAAACTCGCCTGCAGAGACCTGCGTTCACACACACTAGCAAAATACTGGTGTACACACTTTCAGTTACATTTGTGTATGTGTGCACGTCGATTCAGGTCGAAACACCTGTTCATATTTTTGTCTGAGCCAAGCTTGCAATCCCTAACATGCTTATTTCTAATATATTATTAATTATTTACAGTTTATTAAGTAAATTTAAATTTTTATATTCCATGCTCAGTACATCACTTATTTGTACTGTCGCAATATATTACTTTAATATTTATACTAAATTTACCTCAAGATGTTTTTTCTATTTGGGACATGTTTCGAGAGTTCCTGTTCTCTCATCTTCAGCCTTCACCATCTTGTTTCTGGTGAAGTATTTGTGTGTTGGCTGCTGGATGTTATTAAGGTTGTTTGTTGGTCTTTGGTCTTTTAAAGTTGTATTATTGTGTGTGGTTGTGGTATATGTTTTTGTATTTTGTGTATTTTCGATGTTGAGTGCTTTGAATATTGTGTCATGTTTTGTATTGATTTGTATTTGTTCTGGTATTAGTTTGTTCTGTGTTTTATGTTTGTATATTTGTAAATTTTCCCAAATGTTCATTATGGTGCCTTTGTGTGGTATATGTTTTATTAGTGATACATTGGTTATGTTTGGGAATTCGTGTCCTGTGTTTATTGCATGTGTGGCTAAATTGGATTTATATATTTCTGGTTTTTTGTATGCGTTTAGGTGTTCAAAATAACGTTTTTTCAGCTGTTTTTTTGTTTGTCCTATGTAACATTTATTGCAATCTTGGCATTCAATTTTGTATATACCATTAGTTGTTGTATTATCTTTGTTGTGTGAGCTATTTAGAATTTGTTCTAGGCTGAAATTCCTGTCTCATATCATTCACCTTCCTGTACATATCTCGGCTCAGCCTTTTACTCTTATATTCCTCTATCTTTTTCATCTGTCTCATCATATACTCCCTCTTTTTTCCTCTATGAATCTTCTTTTCCCTCCGCCTGGCCTTCCTGTATTCCTCTTGAACAGCCCTAGTGCATTTCCTTTGGATCATAAATTTGTATGTCTTGTTTTTGAAGTCAGTTGCCTCTTCACACTCCTTATCAAACCACTCATCTCGCCCATGTCTCTTCTTCAAACCAACGATTTCTTCTCCCGTGGTCACTAACATGTTTTTTAGATTAAGCCAGTGGTTTTCTATATCTTGTTCCTCACGGCATTCAAGTCTCCACTGTCTAATTTTCTCATTAGTAACTTCCTTGAACCTCCGTTTTATTTCTTCTTCCTTTAATATTTCTGTATTGTATCTAACAGTCTTTATTCCTTTTTCATTTCTATTATTGGAGATTCTAGCTCTCAGTTTTGCAACTACGAGATAGTGTTTGCTATCCATGTTGGCACTTCTATAAACTCTAACGTCTTGTAAGTCTGACTTATGGCGGCCATCCAATAGGACATGATCTATTTGATTGACTGTTCTCCCATCTGGAGAGATCCATGTGCCCTTATGTATGTCTTTGTGGTTGAAGAAAGTCCCTCCTATGATCATATTTTGACCAACTGCGAAGTTCAATAGTCGGAAACCATTGTCTGAGTGTTCAGAGTGTAAACTATACTTTCCTATATTACTACAGGCATGGCTGCTTCTCACTTTGGCATTTAAGTCACCTATGATTATTTTTATGTCATGTCTAGGGCTGCTAGCATACGCATTCTCCAGCAAGTCATAAAAATCATCTTTCTCCTCCTCAGGCTTATCATCAGTTGGGGCATGCACGTTTATTATAGTATAATTAAAGAAGATTCCCCTAAGTCTTATTTTACACATTCTAGGTGTAAGGGGTTTAAAATCAATGATATCTGCTTTCATTCTACGGCTTACCAAGAAGCCAGTTCCAAGCACATGGTCCCGGTTCTGACAGCTGTAATACACCGAGTAGTCCCTTCGATCCATGATTCCAGCACCAGTCCACCTCATCTCCTGCATAGCCAAAACATCTATCTTATATTTGAGAACCTCTCCTATTAATATCTTCAAGGCTCCAGGTCTGTATAAGGAACGCAAGTTCCATGTCGCAAGTTTAAAATCTTTGTCCTTTTTACACGATCCAGTCCCAATTCCACTAATCCGTCCGGCTTTTCCTTTTTCTCTTGGTTTCATAACAATATTATTTTATGGGGTGTGTTGTTAACCCTACGCCCAACCCCCAACCTGGAGGACCAGGGGTTTTATGTTTAGAGTTCCCGTCTCTTAGATGAGTTGCCTTCACTGAGCTAACGAGTCTCATCCACCCGTCCGCAGTAGACCATACTCACTAGATCTATGGGCGCCGCCGTTGACATTTTTATGTTCTTCCGCCGCCAACCCCGCCATGCATCCTGCTGCCGACACACTACATCTTGGTAAGCCGGGTCCCTGATTACCTCAGGGCCACCTCGCCCAGACCCCCATCTCTCGTTGGCTCGCCGACCCAAGCTGCCGAAGGGATTGGTTATGGCAAACGATAACAGCTGCAAATTCAAACAGAATCAAAAGATTATTTGCATACAACCCTTAATTGTAGAGTTCTCAAGACCTATTGTTTTTGGTGAAGATCGATTGAGGGAAAGGGGTAGTTTACCTGCAACATTTTTTTAACAAGGGTATTTTCTGTGGCAAATGATAACAGCCGCAAATTCAAACAGAATCAAATAATTTTTTGCATACGTCCCTGAATTGTAGAGATCTCAAGGACTTTCGATTTTGGTGAAGATCGGTTAAGGGGAAGGGGTAGTTTACCTGCAACCTTTTACGTTTTAACAACAGTAAAGTACTTAAAAATTCATTTAAACTTTTTCAAACAATGGTAATTGTTAAAATAAAATAATTTTGTTGCCAGGCAATAAAATTATAATTTTTTCATTTTAATTTAAATTATGTATGAGTTAATATACATGTATAAAATAATATATCGTTCGTGGCAGGTAAGCATATCTCAGTTATGTAATGTTTACGTTTCCATTTTATTATTATGACTACAGCAATAAAAAAGCAGGGAAGACACACACACACACACACAAACACACAAAATTCGCGTTATTTCTGGCCTCACTCATGTTTTTTCTTACATTTGCATGCTTTTTAAATGGAAAGTGCCGAAACCCACACCAACATAACGCGTGCAAGCCGAAAAAATGGACATCAATTTGCTTCCTGTGGATCGCTGGGCAGTGTAACTGCACCTGTTTACAGAGGAACGATTCATAGACAGACTTTTTGTCTTTAGGGAATGAACCCTCTGCAAGATGCTGAGGGTCCATGAGTGACTTCGGAGCGCTCCTTCTTTTTCGCGTGTTTGTTCTGTGAAACATACACTGTAGATTCGCAGCTTTACTCTAAGCAACGCTCAATAGGAAATGTTGAAAATTTTAGTCCACGGTGTACCCTCATTCACACTAAACCTGCTCTGATGTTTTAATTACGGACATCATAACATTAAAACTTTGAAAACTTGAGCACTACTTAATGGAGATCAATCATTAACTTATACAAGCCATAATTTTATGCATATTTTTTATATATATGTGTACAACGTTATTGGCAACAAAGAAGTAGTTTTTGTTAAAATTCCTTCCCAGGATATTTGGCCGTAGTCCAATGTTTTCTACAAAACCAGACGTTTCGGCAATGCCATCGACTTCCATCATCAGTGAAAATTGAGTGCGATAACGTGAGGTGGTATATGTTAGTGACCACAGTACTGTGGTTAAGGCTGAAGCAGTAAGTAGAAAGAAGTAGTTTCTATGGTAATATTTCATTTCGAAAATGATTTTAAATATAAATCTTAGAATATGGAAGTCATGTATGGTTCTCCATACCGATATTTATATTATGCCTCATATGTCATTGAAATATTGTTGTAAGTTGTTCTTACATGGTTTTTGAATTTTGGAATTTCTTTATTTACTTATCATAGTTTACACTTCTTTTATCTTTTTTGTGGTTATGTTACTTATTTTGTAAGTATTGTTACCATTGTCCTTGGTGATGACATAGGGTCCTATGTATAATAACAACAGTTTCTTTGCTATACCTTCCAGTGTACTGGGTAGTTCACGGTTTTTTATTAAGATCCTTTCTCCTTCATTATATTTAATTATTTTAGGTTGTTTTTGAGAATACTTTGCTTTTGTTTCTCGATTTTCTCCGTGATTCGGCTGTAACATTTGTTTTCATCATACGGGTCTTCTGGGTTGGTTGGGAAGTCTTGTCAAAAGGCTTGCCGCATGACAAATGGCGCCAATCGTACACTCTAGTGTTTTTGGTGGCCCTAAAAAGGACCTTGTGGCGAGAAGGCTGATGTTGGTTGTGCCGCGCTGAGATGTTCGGCGGCTGCGCCCGCTGTTCGTGGCGTACTACAGTCCTCCTCTTCTTTCAGCACCATTGTAGAGTCGGCTGCCGGCCCAGCGAAATCCATCGCTGACGCGGAACGGGAGTGCGAAGACGCAAGAACGGCAGCGGTTCTATTCTTCGGCTGTTCCTTCCGGCTGACCCCGCCTTGATGTCATCCGAGAGAGGAGAGGAGATGAAGTGCGTCCGATGGCGTGGCGATGAAGTGTGCTCAAAATTTTCTGCCAGCCCGGGTTTTATTATCTAACCGGGATCGCTGATTGGCTAGCTCTGAACGCTGATGCCGGATTGGCTCGCTGTGTCCACCGCTGGTACCGGAGAGCAGATGTTCACATACCGCTGCCGTCACAACTCCACTGGGTCTTGAATGCTCTCCGGTAGCCAGCCTACTGCTCTTCTCCAGATGTTGTGGAGGTGTCTGTTGGGCGCCATGTTGATTGGTGTGCCGGCTGATAGCTCGCTGGCGTGGCTGGATCTTGCATCCGCAAGATGATCGTGGCCCCACGTTGGGCGCCACTTGTCACCGGACAAAAGGCTTGCCGCATGACAAATGGCGCCAATCGTACACTCTAGTGTTTTTGGTGGCCCTAAAAAGGACCTTGTGGCGAGAAGGCTGATGTTGGTTGTGCCGCGCTGAGATGTTCGGTGGCTGCGCCCGCTGTTCGTGGCGTACTAGAGTCCTCCTCTTCTTTCGGCACCGGTTGTAGTCGGCTGCCGGCCCAGCGAAATCCATCGCTGGCGCGGAACGGGAGTGCGAAGACGCAAGAACGGCGGCGGTTCTATTCTTCGCCTGTTCCTTCCGGCTGACCCCGCCTCGATGTCGTCCGAGAGAGGAGAGGAGATGAAGTGCGTCCGATGGCGTGGCGATGAAGTGTGCTCAAAATTTTCTGCCAGCCCGGGTTTTATTATCTAACCGGGATCGCTGATTGGCTAGCTCTGAACGCTGATGCCGGATTGGCTCATGTGTCCACCGCTGGTACCGGAGAGCAGATGTTCGCATACCGCTGCCGTCACAGTCTATTAATTCCTGTACCTCTCTATGTGGTTTTCTTCCAAACATCATTAAATATGGGGTGTTCTCAATAAAATGGTGGTAGCTCATATTCAATAGTACTTTGGTTGAAGTTAAATATGTCTGCCATTCCTTTTGATTATCATAGCAGTACGTCCTTAAAATACGTCCTACCTCTCTTAACACTCTTTCTGCGGGATTACTGCTAGAGTGGTATACGGATGTTTTATAGGTTTTTATGTTTAATTTTAATAATTCACCTCTCCACTTTTTCCCTTTGAATTGTGTTCCGTGGTCTGTTATAATCATGTATGGTTTTCCAATTTCTGTGATGTATTTATTTTTTATTACGTCTAATATTTTCCTTGTTGTTGCTCTGTTTATAGCGTATAACTTGGTGTACTTGGTGTAATGGTCCAATATAATCACTATGAACTTGTATCTATGTCTCCCTCCGCTATGTGGGAATGGTCCACATATGTCGAGAAACACTTTTTCCAGTTTGGCGTTTGAAGTGATGGATATCATCGTTCCATCTTTTCTCTCGTTATTTGTTTTGACCATCTGACATATCGTGCAGGTTTTAATGTTTTTATTTATCTTTCTAGTTATACCTTTAATGAATATATCTTCCTCTAATGCTTTTACCATTTTGAGTGTTCCCATGTGTCCATATCTGACATGGTAGTCTTTAATTATTTTGTTTTCTATTGGGTTTGGTACTACCAGTTTCCATGTTCCTTGATTCTTTTTGGTTTTAATGAATAATATATCTTTGTATATTGTAACTCAACAAGATCCCCCTCTATAAAATTTATAATTTAATTTAAATATCGATTGTAGTTTAATTGAGTCTCTCGGATTACATGCAGTAATTATTTTTTATAATTGATAAATATGATTCAATTGTAGTGTGATAATTTACTATGGATAAAATAATAATTTGCTGGTCTGTTAATGAATGTAATGGTAGCGTCGACCTTGACGTCGAACTCCTCTTCCGTGGAAAAATGTCGTCAGTGTAAGTAAAGTCAAGTGTTGTCTGGACACATAAATTAATATAAAGAACACTTTTCACATACACATGCTTATGGCATTTAAAATAATTCAGATAGTGTACTGAAAAAATTTATGTTTCAAATTTACCTCAGTGTATGCTATACTGAGAATTGCTTATCTAAATTGAAATAATTGGAAACAACGGTTATGCTGTATAACATTATGGGTTTATTATACCCTCTAAAATCAAATTGAATAAAACATGGTCACAATAATACAATTCGGATCTCAGGTTATCCGTCTGCTGTCTGGTCTAGCTCAGTTAAGCACAATATAAAAAACTCTTAGGTTTATTAACAAAATTTTAATCTTATTTCACTAGATACCTCAAGGTGAGTTCTTGAAAATACAAAATAGAACGTTATTAATTGCTTTCAATAGATATTACTATGATAGTAATTCACTTTTGCTCTCTTTAAAACCTTGCAATTATATTTTAGGTTAACGATAATTTCGTCTGCCTATATCCTAATTAATATTACAATAACTAACTCTAACACATATATTCTTACATCGGATTATTAAATCCTCTAAATAAATGGATACAGTGTTTTCTATAAAATGTTTGATTGTTTTTGCGTCAGTACAAAAATGTTGATAGCTACGATCAATGGAATATACATAACAATGAAATTGGTCACTGTACTACCTTGATTTTAATCATATAGATTAAAATGAACACTTTAGCGATCGGATTATATTGATTGCTATATAACTGCACTTTAATCGCACTTGGAATGAGAATTAACCCTCTTCTTACTAATACTGGGTTGAAGCCTTTACAGGTTAAGTTAAATTCGCTCGTTCCGAACACACGCACTGTTTAAAAAGATTCACTAATAACTTTTGATGCACTTTTATACGTTGAATCGTCTTTCTAATAGTTGATTTGATAAAATTTAGAGTATTTACTACTATCGTGTTGTAGTAAATAATTAAAATATAAAACACTGCCGAGCAGCAACTTGTTGGCTCGTTAAGAAGGAAGCAAATGTGAATTTTTTAGCGTCTCTCTGATTATATACCCCTCTCCTAGATAGCCGTTAGGGACAAATCTCGCCATATAAACTCTTTTGTGATTGGTACAAAAATCCGTTACAGTGACGTAATGTTTTTGTTAACCGCCACCGGCGCGCTTTCTGTACCTAACTGTCGTTATTGTTTGTGTTCACTGACAATTTCTTAAATCTGGTTAAAAAATGATGCTAACACTCACTATTAACTTATTATAATTCCAATCTCCAAGTTATTATCATCAAAATAAAGCTTAGTCTCTGCTCTTTATTTTGATGTGGCTTAATACTGGTTTGAACTTAGCTTTCACTGACAATACATAAAAATAGTGTTTTGAAACATGGTTTCTCACTGTCGTCTGCTAATAATGCAAAATGCGACTATTTTTCTATCTTTTACATTTGATTATTTACACTTGTGTTCTTTTTGAACGTTATTACATGAATAAAATTACATACATTATTACAATTAAAAGCTGTTTACAGCTGAACAATATTAAATCTTAGTCTAATTGTGACAATACGTTATTATGAAAATTCCTTATTCTCTAAATACATTTTTACTTGGCCTACTCATTTTAAAGCATACAATATTAATTGAGTGGTGGTATTTCACACCTTATTCATTACATTTACTATGCTGTAACTTCAATGTTCATTAGGGGTCCTGTTTCCCTATTATTTTACAGACATAGATTCGTTTATACATGGTCTAGATACAATTATAGCATCAGGTTTATTCCCTGTTTATTATTTGTTCTAATTATATCTCGTTTAATAAGGAAGTTCCTTATACACACATAAGGCTTCCGTTTACAATTATCCTTATTCTATAAAGTTACATCTTTGTTGGTAAAGCTAGCTTTTTATAGCTTTGTGGCTACAGCTAGTATAGTAGTAGTCTTTGTTATTTATATATCATTGTTCTTCTATTTTCAGCCAAAATGCTGTTATTGTGTTTACTTTATTACAGTCATTGGTTATTTAGTTTCTATTTACATGACTCTACACATTAATGTCATGGACTGGCCCACTTGACAGCTTATTTGTGAACTTTGTATGTCCATTAGTTATAATCAGTCATTGTGTTTAAGTTGTAGTGTCATGCAGTGTATTCATCACTGCTTCTTGGGATCCTTCCTCTTCTTTCTTCTATGCTGGCCCCTCTCTTCTTTGTTACATTCATTACAATTATTCACTTTATAACTTTAGTGTCATATTTTACCCTTCTGGTGTGTGTTTTGGTTATATAACATTTTGTGCTGTTACAATATGCAATAATAGTTATTTATAATTTCCTCAGATTCCAACAGTCTTCTTCGTATGTTTAATATTTTTGTGTCTTGCTTCTGCTGTAGCACTATTTTGCTTACAATATCTTCCAGGTCCTTCCTATCCTTTAATATGTAATACATCTTCTCCTTTTCTCCTTCAAATGTTTGATTTTCTACATTTATTCTGGACAAAACATCCGCCGCTACGTTCTTCTGGCCTGGAATATACTCCCACGTAATATGGTACTCTTGCAGAGCGAGTATCCAACATGTAAGCCTA
The DNA here is from genome assembly GCA_034769895.1 of Magicicada septendecula. Lineage (NCBI taxonomy): Eukaryota > Metazoa > Arthropoda > Insecta > Hemiptera > Cicadidae > Magicicada > Magicicada septendecula. The sequence continues at coordinate 58,858,060 of CM068371.1, read as the reverse complement.
CCATGATTCAATTTACATTGTTTTAGGAATGATATAGACTTATGGTCGCTTCGGACTGTAATTTGATATCCCAAGATGTAAGTTGTAAACTTTCCACATGTAATACTATGCTGAGCAGTTCTTTTTCTGTAACGTTGTAGTTACGCTCGCAACTGTTTAGTATCCTGCTGGCAAAGCTGATGACCAGGTGGTTTCCTTCCTTATCTTCTTGGTACAATTCTGCGCCTAGGCTGACATCGCTGGCGTCACAATTCAGGTAGAAGGGTTGTTCAAAGTTGGGGTGATGTAGCATTACCATTTCTAGAAGTTTTTGTTTAATTAGTGTTAATACTTCCTCCTGCTCAGTTCCCCAGGTCCATTTTTCCTTTGCTGAGAGTTGTTTGGAAAATTTTTCTGTAAGATACGAGTAATTAGTTTGAAATTTTCTGTAATAATTACATATACCTACGAAGGACTGTAGCCGCTTCTTATTCTTAGGTGTGGGGAATTTCTGAATGGCTTCCACTTTCTCTTGGGACGGAGATATTCCCTTTTCGGTTAGGTTGAATCCCAGGAATTTGACTTCGTTGGCAATAAACTTCGATTTATCCAATTTTAGTGTAATGTTATTGTTGGACAACTTTTTTAATACTTGTTCGACTCGTTCACAGTGTTCGTCCCAGTCTGAAGATGTTATTAGCAGGTCGTCCACATACACTGTTGTGAACCGCAGTGCCTCTTGACCTAAGACTTGGTCCATGCATTTGACGAACACTGCGACGGAGTTGATGAGGCCGAAAGGTAACCTCTTAAATTGGTAGTTTCTTCTGTCGAATATAAATGCCATATATTTCCTACTGTGTGGGTGCAACTCCACCTGCCAGTACCCACATACAGTATCCCAGGTACTAATGTATTTGGTGCCATGAAACCTTTTTAAATTTCTTCAATTTCTCCCGGTGATGTTCGGTCATTGATAATCATTTTGTTGATCTCTCGGGCGTCTAAGCAGATCCGTACTTTACCATTCTTTTTAGGTATAGCGACTATGGGACTTGTGTACGGAGATTGGCTATACTCAATGATGTCCTCCTCCATCATTCTGTTTATTTCTGTTCTGACTTCATTTTTCAGGGCGTATGCTATGGGGTAGGATTTCCTATGGACGTCTACGGGTTCACGGAAGTTAATTTTGCATTGGTACCCCTTGACCTTGCCTGGAGTATTGGAGAAAATGTGCTGGTATGTGTTATAAATTGATATGAGATTTTCAGCCTGTTTCTTAGTTATTTCTTGTTGAGGTTGTTCTCCTTGGAGTTCTTATTTCTTCTATTTTACGTTCCCATAATTCTCTACCTTCCTCTTCATCGGCCATAATGATTGATGGTTCATGTGTTTGGCAATAGTAATTTTCTAATCCTGGATCCTGATTTAGAGCTATTGGTGTAGGGTTACAGTTTATAATGTTTGCAGACCATATTCCCCTCTCAGAAGTCAGCAATACTACTCCCTTTTGCAGGTTGATGACTGCTGAATGTTGTCTCAACATGTCGCATCCTATGACCATGTTAAATGGCAGCCCATTTGCTACAAGAAACACAATAGGTATTGTTGCGTTCTGTCTGTCCAATTCTAACGAAACTTGTTTTCTTATCGACTTATTTTGTTTGCCTGTGGCACCAATTATGATGATATTATTTATGGGTAGAGTGGGAATTGGTATCTGTGATTTAGCTTGTATTCGCTCTAACTCTGGCTGGTTTATTAAAGATATATTCGATCCTGTATCGATCATGATTATTGTTATGGTTCCGTTGATGGTAGCCTTTATGTGTACGATTTCACTGTTTGTTTTAGATAGCTGGTTAGCCTTTTCTTCTAGAAGTTCTTCTCTGATATTCTTGAGGTAGTTGTTTGATATGATAGTTATAATTTTGTGTTTATTTTGTGATGCCATTCGTCGTATCAACCCAAGTGATTGGTCATGTGAAGGGTATATCTGGTTTTTCACTGACCTCTTTAGTTTAAAGGTTGTTGTGTATTGATGGTCAGACGATTGGATTGGTCTGCCGTCTCATTGATCGGTCCTTGTTGATCACTTATCTGGTTCCTGGGCGCTTCCGTGGTTCTATTTTCTGGGAATTGATTGTTATTTGTATTGGAGTTATTGTACCAGGAGTTTGTCTGCATATTTGGAGAATACCTCCTATGGTTAGGTTGTCTCCTCCCATTAATGAAATTAACCTGGCGTCTGACGTCGCCTCTATTTTGGTTATTCCCGGTTCCCCTGTTGTACTGGTAATTCGGGTTGTAACGGTTGCCATAATAGTTCCTATTATTGGGGTGGCCATTTGGACGTTGGTCCAGTTCTGCTCCCCTGTAGTTATTGTTTGCGGGATTGTTGTTTTGGATGTTCCTGTTGTTCGGCTGGTTACCCGGATTATAATTCTGTTGGTCTCTGTTAAACGCCTGGTTATTTGGAGGGTAATTTGGTTGATTCCTGTTGTACGGCTGGTCACCTTGATAGTTGTTGTTATTCCGGTTCATATCGTTCCGGTTGTTGTTTTGGGTGTTGTTGTGAGACAGGTTGTAATTAGGCGCGTTATTATTTTCGCTCCACCTGTTGTACCTTTGGTTCACCAGTCGGTTTCTTTTGTACTGACCGTCGTTTTCATGGTCCTCCAACAAACTTGCCATTCCCTGGATGGTTTTGGTCTGTCCTTGTCTCCTGGCCCTTTGTATTGTGTCCTCGTAGTGATAACCCAGCTGTATTACTAATGATTCTTCAGGTATTCTTGGTTCGAGATTCCTAGCCAAACATACCTTCCCTAAGAAGTAAGAAGTTAGTGTGTGTCCCGCTTGTGGTTCATATCTCCCATTACTGATGTCGTTCCTTACTACGTTTTGTGTAGATTTGGACCAATATTTTTCTCAGAATTGTGCCTTGAATTCCTGGGTACATTTGATCTCCGGTCGAGTGCCCGTCCACCAATTGTTATGAGTGTCTTTGAACATTTCATCAATAAGGCTCCTTACCGTCGTCCATCTTGTTTTCTCTGTTCTTTTCGATGAGTTCTTCTACTCTCTTTAGGAATTCTATGGGATTACGTCTGTAACTCCGAAAGTTTATTACTTCTCTGTTCTCGTTGGTGATAATGTGAGTACTGTGGCATGGTTTCTCCCTCAGTGCGTCCAGCTCTTCCTGCATCTGCCTCTCTCTTTGACTGATTCCTTGTATCTTCTCTTTATTCTCTCGGGTCTGTCCGTCGACTTTATTGATGGTGGTGTATACTCTTTCCACACGATCACTGATATCAGTTTGTATTTCTTTGTGCCTCTCCTCCAGCTTCTTGAGCACCTCCTGTTTGTTTCTTTGACATTCTACTGTTGTTGTTACTTGGAGTTCTTCTATCCTGTTCTTGCCATCGTCCTCGACTGTTTTAATCTTGTTTAATATTCTTCTTGAGCCTTCGCTACTGTGTCACTGGTTGTTTTTATTTTCTCATTAGTTTCGGAGACCTTCTTCTTGATATCTTCACAGTATCCCTCTAACTGTTGTTCTAATTGACATTTTAACTCTTCTTTGTTCTTCTCACGGTCTTCCTTCAATTGTCCCCTCAATTCTTCCTTCAGTTCTTCATGACTTTTTTGGATGTCCTCCGTCAATTGCTGTTGTAAAGCTTGTTGGTTCTTCCTTAAGGTGTTACTGTGTTCCTCCATTTTCTCATCGATTTGTTGTTTTAGTGTCTCATTATTTCCTTCGATTTTCTCATTCAGTGTTTCAATATCTTCTCTTAAAATCTCATTCTGTCTCCTTGAGTTTTCATTGATTTCCTCCTTTAAAGATTCTTGTAACAATTCTAACATTTTATTTAATTCCCCTTTGTCTTCCTTTCTTTGTTCTCTAGTTTCTTCCTGGATTTGGTCTATTTTTTCATTGTTTGTCTATTTTTCCATTAATTTCCTCCTTGTTTCTGTTTAATTGTTCCACCATAATCCTCATCATTTCTTGGAAATGTGCGTCCATTGATTGGGTTGGTTTGTCTGGTTGGTCCCCGACTATTCCTTCCACTTCCGCTTCTGGTTGGGTTGGGTTTTCCGGTTGGTCCCCTTGGGTATCCTCTTCGATCGTTTCCTCAATTATTTCTTCCATCATTTCCATTTCTTCTCCCTTGTTATCTTCAGTTCCCTGCTTGGCTTTATATCTTGTAACCATAGAGTGTTGCATATTTTCCCGTAATCGCCGCTAGTCTTCTTTTCTAGCCTCACCAGTTGGTCGCCAATCTGTAACGCGTAAATGTGTTGTCGTCTCTGTAATTATGTATATGTTGTGTGTTCCCCTCACACTGGTGTCGTTACTTCAATGTTTTGCGCTAATGAAGTCCATAGCGATATTTCAAATTACCAATACAACGCGAGTGGAAACCTTACCTGTTATTCCATAGGGGTTTATGAATCCCGGGTGGCGCCAAATTGTTTATTTAAAACAATTAAATTAATAAATAACGTGACATAAGTGTTTTAAGCTATAACGGCCGGGAGTATTCGAATTTGTTCCCGCCTTCGTACGACCTACTGAATCAAGCAGGTAGTTTGTCGAGTTGCAGCGTGAGCGCTGGCCGTCAATTCTGGAAGTTCGCTAAAATGCACAAATTATACAATACATTTCCCTATGAAATAAAAACAATGGTTACACTCTGTACTAGTTTCTTTAATTATTGATTGGTAATTATTCAGTTTGACAAGAAAATTATATTTGGTTATTCAACAATTTTGCACCGACAATTAATATGAGACAATCTCTCTAGGGTTTAGTGAAATTGATTTTGGAACGGATTCATACGGCCTAAGATGACTACAGTTTAGTTTGTTTACAATCTGTTCCGTTTAAAATCTAGGTTCTTTTGATTATGAGAAAAACATTAATTATGATTACAATAAAAAGTACACTACCTTACATTATTCGTACTTAAATAATATAATGTGTATCTACAATTTGTTCCCGCTGTGTAGTAAAGTGTGTTTCAAAAGTTCGCAGTTTAACATTAGGTTATTTCCTTAATTAATAAATTTTCAGCGTTTGTTTATTTTACTTAATCTTTGAAAGAAATTATATTCAGTTTATAGTGAGAGTTCAGATAACTGTGAGAAATATTTAAAGTGAGTTTATTTCAGGAAATTGGGTAATTCAATGATACTTATCAAATCAGAAGGCTTGTGATAAACCGTTGTTCAGGTGAAATAGAATAATCATCAATTTTGAATAGATTTTGGCTGCTGGCATCTTTTTCATGTTAGTTGTGGTAATTTCTTCATTTAATTTGTATTCAAATTGGTCCTTGGCATCAGTTAAATGTTATTGCTCCTCGTCTTCTTCTTACTTGTTCATGTTTTTGAATTTTGACTACTTTTTATACATTTTAAATGAAAATTTAGGCCATTCAAAATCTGGCGTCTAATCTGCATGAGGGTCACTTATATAGTACCATAAATTAACGGAAAATTCGTAATCAACGTCTGTTGTCATGGTTACAAATTAATCCTGATTGTTAATCATGGCTTATAACCATTGTTATCAAATTTGAATTCTTATTCAAAATTACTGTATATCTTCTGAATGCTTTTATTCTTCTGTCTTCCTTCCTGAGTATTAAATATTATCATTACTGTCTGTATTTCCTTTCAAAGATTATTTTGATATCACATAAGGTTGGGTTCTTCGAAATATTAATGTTTGTACATTTATGTTAACATTTGTTAATTACATTTCTCTTTTAATTTAAGTCCTTATTCTAACATTCTTCTTTTAAAATGATTTACAAACAATCCTTGGCTATTTATTCGCCTTGGATTTGTTAATTTCCTTGTTGATTTTATACAATTTGTAGTTATTTGTTTTTTACAGTTAGGCATTTCCTAGGCCCTAGTAGCCATTGATTATATTTACTTATTTTATACAAATTATCTCTCATTTTATTCTAATGTGTTTTGTTTTGTTATTATAATTGATTGGTTTATTTGTTGGTGTGTTTTGGATCTGAATTTATACTATTTGTAGGTTTCTATTATTTTCTACATAACTGATTTTCTAGTGTAATTAGAACTGTATTGTTTCAACTTCTTATTTATCTATTTTGCCCTTGTTAACAATATGGCTACTACTTATTATTCTTTATCACATAAAACATAACATTTAGGCCTATGTTCTGTACAATTCCTCCAGCCATATCCTATTCATAACTTTAATTAAACAATTTTTTAACAGTTATTAGGTAAAGTTTGTTTACAATTCATTTCATTCTTTATTATTGTTTGGGTGATAAACATCATCACACCATTTAAACGTCCTTAATTGATTATCCCTTATAACCTGGGGTGTTTATTGATTTCTTATTTCTTAAATAATATCTACCTTCTATCCATGGTAACACCAACTGTTTACCCTTCATGGGATTCTCCCTTTTAATTACTATTGTATATAATTAAACTTAATTTCTTTAACAATAAGATTCTTTTTTAAATAATACTGTCATCATCACTCTTCAGTGTTCATTTCATATTATTAAGTGTTTACATCTAATACTATCATTAATAACATTCTTAATTATTAATATGGTTCACCATTACTCATTTAGTGTTTATTATAGCTTATTTATTAAACGTTTTTTATTTATCACTTTATTTCCTAATTATTTTGGGGGTTTTACACTTTCACTTTTGCACTTCTTAAATGTTTTATTTTAAGTGTTTATAAATGGGTAATCCCTATAATTACTTTTTCTTCGTCACTTACTTAATTTTATTTTCTCACTATCTCACTATCTCTCTCTTTATAAATATTATCTATACTATTAACAGGTTTATGTCTTTATAGAGTTTTTTATCACATCTAACTCTAATTCTTGGGTTAGTGTACTTTTATTTTTCATATTACTTTATTGGGTTTTATCAAATCATTTACATTTATTTTTGAATCGATAATAATACTTATTTTTTTTTTACATTGGTTAGTTATTGGTTTCGTTCCCAATATTACACTTGAGTGTACCATTTCTCCTTTTCATATTCTATATTATTTGTTTGTGTCTTATGATTTGTTTTAACTTTATTTCCTTTAAACTTGGTTTGTTTCATGTTCATTTTCCTTCTTCTTCCCTTTCATCTTATTTTGTTTCATTTTATTTCGGTCTTCCCCTTCTCATTTGGTTTTGTTTCATTTGATTGTATGGAGTCATTCACTTCCTTCAATTGGTTTCGTCTTTTCCCTTCTTCTTTTGGTTCTTTTTATTTGCTCAATCACTTTCTTATTTCGTTTCGTCCTTTCCCTTCTTCTTTTGGTTCTTTTTATTTGGTCAATCACTTTCTTATTTGGTTTCATCTTTTCCCTTCTTCTTTAGGTTCTTTTTTTTTTGGTCAATCACTTTCTTATTTGGTTTCGTCTTTTCCCTTCTTCTTTTGGTTCTTTTTATTTGGTCAATCACGTGGGTTAGGTCATGTCGTCGTTTGTCGCGTCATTGTCATTTTATTTTATTTTAAACATTTTATTATACAAATTATTTTTTATATTGTAGATTCATCTTTTTTTTATCCCTGGTATTGGGGTGGCTTATTTGTGTTGTAACAATATATATATATATATATATATATATATATTGCAACATAACAAATATAAGGCATAGTAAATTAGAACAAAATAATATCAGAGTCTTTTATCTGGAGTTAGGTATTTATTTTAAAACAAATTTAATATGGTCTGATTTGAACATAAATTATTTATTCTTAATTTAAATAGTGTCTGTAAATGGATTGAATGTTTCTTTTTCTTAATAGTCTATTTTACTTGTTCGACGAATTCCCTTGATGAACCGTTGAACTGCTCCACTGCCACATGCGTCGCCTGCTGGATCAGCTGCAATAATGACACGTAGAACTTTCATGACACGTGCACGCATGCTGTTTCACCGATATAGTTTATCTCATTTATCTCAGGGCTCGATAATGGGCTTAACTATTATTAATTCAATTTCGGTGTGTTTTACATACACTTTCCGATATCTTGACGTTCCTCGCATTCACCCAGATCTATTTAGGCAAATACACTGATGCCTAAGCGCAAGTTAGCACTATTTAATTCATAATTAAATTATTTTGAGTGCTAATACCCAATCGATCTAGCAAACAGGCAACTCGTTGCTAAGACCCAGTACTCGTAACCCTTATGTAGAACGTATACTGATACGACAAACTTGCATAGAGACAACGTCTGTTAAGGCCAAGCTGTTAGGTTGAACTGAGTGAAGCTTCTTCCACAAGGGACCAAGGTGAATGAAAATTGGAGCCTCCGATTGGTTAAAACCCATAGCACATGATTGATTGGTTAGATAGATAGACATATGTCCTGATCAATTTTGCTGAAGACTGCAAAAGCATGTATAGATTTTATCTAAAATTTTTATGACTTTCAGAAGATAAGGATTCTTTAGAAAAGTGGATTCTGTTAAAAAACACATATTAAAATAATATGTTTTGAGTATCTGACATATGAAAAATGTAGCGCTAATTCAGAAGTATGAGCTGTCCAAGTTTCAATTCGATACGTTAATTTACACCAGTTATTCATGTAAATACGAATAACACGTGCACACTCACACTAAATTCGCACTTGACATGACAGAAAATAAATTTATGGGCATTTTGACAACAACAGTTAATTACCCATTTCTTATTTCAAAACTTATAGCTATTTTACAAAATTTTAACAAAATCAATTTTCAACATCTCTATAATGTCATACATTGTATAAAAGCATGTAGTCCTAGCTACAAAGACCCTTTTCTGCGATGTTCCATTGCAATATATATATATATATATTGTAGCGCAACAAAAATGATCGCATTTCTGTTACATAAAAGAAGATTCACAGATTGATAAATAAATTGATACTTAATCCCATAATAGAACAGAGACCCAATTATGACAATTATAGTCATAGACAAAATTAAATAAGAATGCAAGGTAGTGTTGAATAGAATAAACGAACCTGTAAAATAAATAATAGCTAATGATATATGTTTAATAAAAAACAAAACAGAAAAATGAAACAATGACTTAATTTATGGTAATAACAGATAAGAATTTTGTGTTAAAAAAGTATTATATTATGACAAAAATGTTATGATAAAGTTTATGTGATGTTATATCAAATATGTGTTGAGTTCATGAAAAATAATGAAACAAATAGTGTTATTCAATGACTGTCATAGAATGAAGTGTGAGGCAGTTAACCAATGTTCATAAGTTCGAATTTTGTTATATGTGATCGAGAGATCAAGATAAATTTGTTATTAGATGTAGAAAAATAATTGTTTATACAAATGTTAATAATTAAGTTTTGATTGTATGTACGAATTTATATAAAAGGGACTATAGATGCCTAACAGACATAACCACAGGTAGATCAATTTACAATAAAAGGCCTAACAGCCAAAAATACTAAATAAACACTTATAACTTAAAGGTTAGATGCATCAATTAATAATAATTAATAAATGCACTATGAAGAGCTAGAAAGAAGAAAAAACATTAAGTTAATAATAATATTTAATAAAATTTATACAAATTATAATAATACCATAATGCCATAATATCGATTGGTAAAAAATAATATCGAAGGTGGATTAAATATAATAAAAAAGGAAAAAACGGAATTTTATCAAAAAACCAGTAGAAGATGTGTATAAAATAATAAACCAGCTATCGGTAAAATTACATTCCGATAGGACAGCAAATTGACAAAGAATAGACAAAAAAATATATGAAAGAAACACTATATAGTCAAAACATGTGGAAGCGGAAATTAATATAGGTTGCTAGGGAAAAAATTAAGAAGAAGGTTGTTGATTTTAAAAAATAACGAGAATTGCTTTGTATAAAACTGAACGCGATGATTTAAAAAACCCAAGAAGAATATATTGAATCGTAATATTCGAAATCAAGAGATACGATTATAAAAAAGATAAAATTCCAATGATAATACTTACATCTATCACTAACACAGATTAATAAAATAACGATACATTATGAAATAATAATCGAGAACAAATAACCGAATTCTACAAGAAGAAACTTGGACTGTCCCATGTCCGAAGGGAATTGATGAAATAGTAATCAAATATAAAGAGTTAACAATAACACAACTCATAATATTCACAACACCAGAAATTATAACCTTGCAAATACACGGAACAACACTAACTGCTTCAACCGAAGGAAGAACCTATTTGGATCCTGGCGGTGGAGAAGAACATCAATCGTGCCGTAAAACAATTCAGAAGCCGTATTCCGAAGTGGACAGGACAAGAATTACTTTTATTAAACTGAAGAAAGAAAACTGTGCTTCATAATTGACCAGAACAACAAATTTAGCGATCAACCGCCTACGTGATTGGTTTCGTTAGAGACTGGTAAAGTTATACTATATTAATCATACTAAATACACAACACCTAATTTTTGTAAATCTTGCATTCTTATTATGTATTTTTAGTCTTCCCCACAGTTACAAGAACCTTCACACCCTGAAATAAATAAAATAAGAATCAAATATAATATATAACCAAATATAAACAAAGGATTAAATAATCAACAATCGATACCTGAATTTATAGTCCCAACATATATTAATTAGAATATATCTGAGTTAATGTGAATTGAATACACAAATAAAGAACCTTTATATATTTGTTACACCTTGTTATTTGGAGTATGGTTTAGTGAACTGGAACAAAAGTAACTGAATAAGTAGTATAATAAATGGTTAATATAAACATCGAATAACCTACAAGTTTCGTTGAGCCGATACTACAGCGCTTATAGCGGAATTATCTGACACCAAAGAGGGAGCGTAAAATTATAAAATTAGACAGAACTCTCTTCAAGGCATAATAGGGTTGGATGAAATTGTAGAATAAATCTTAAGTTATTTAAGTTCTAGGCACACTAACACTGATAATTATTAAAGAATTAAGTTAACATTAATTAAGTACATCCATATATTCCACAACTCCAAATATTTCCGAGAATTTATACAATTAAATTAATACAACACAATTGACAAATACAACAGTGGGAATTTAGACCGTACGTATCGGTTTACTTACAAATTGGCGCTCAACTTGTGTAGGGCTTAAGTTAAGTAACTGTAACCATATTAATATTACTTAACCAGAGCAGGCAACTGTGGGAGAGTAAACATGCATACCAGAGGTAGATCAAGGATTAGGGCAGAAGAAACAGAGAAGGAAATAGATGAACAAGAACAGGAAATAGAACTAATAACAGATAGCGAAATGGAACAACAGGCAGACGAAATAATGCAAACTGAAATAATTGCGGACAAGGAAAAGGAATTAATGGAAGAAGTTGCCCAAGGGGACCAACCAGGTAAATCCAACAAAAAGGAAGACATGAGCATGCAGGAGCTGTTGAGGATTATAATGGAAAGCAATAGACAAATGAAGGAGGAAATTAAGGAAGACTCAAAGGAACAATTTAGGAAACAGGAAGAAAACTCAAAGAGACTGGAGGAAAAATTCGATAAAACAAATGAGGAAATTAAAGAAACCTCAAAACAAATGAAGGAAGACATCCTACAAATACATGAAGAGAATTTAAGGCAGATCAATGAAAAAATTGAGAATCTTCATGTGACAATTAACCAGAAGGTGGACCAAAATAATGAGGAAAGAAAATTAGAAATAGCCAAAACAAATGAAGAGTTAGAAAAAACTAACGAAACAATAGTACAGGTTCGGGAGGAATTACAGAATAAAATTAATGACACAAAAATTGAAAATAAAACATTGGTCGAAGAAATCCAACAGGAAACTGTCGAAAATTGTGAGCAAATTAAAAACGAAGTACATCAGGTACAGGAAGAGAATAAGGAAGGTATTAAGCAAATACAGACAGACATGGGCGAACGACTCGAAAGGGTCTATGGAAATTTAAATAATATGGAAGGTCAAATCAATACCAATAAAAATAAAATAGAAGAGATTAGTAGGCGTGAATTACAATTACAGGAGGAAGTAGATTCATGGCGGGATAGGACATGCCAAAATAGTCATACAAATAACCATGAGAACAGAGAATCGATTAATTTTCGTAATTATAAGCGCAATCCTATGGAATTTTTAAAGAGATTGGAAGAAGTGATCATAAGAAATAGAGAGAGTCGCTGGAGTATTATACGAAGCATGATTGATGAAACGTTTAAAGATACTTATGATAATTGGTGGACAGCGGTGCGCCCGGATATACTGGACATGACTGAGTTCAAAAAACAATTTAAGGAGAAGTATTGGTCGGAATCGACCCAGAACATGATTAGGAATAATTTGAGTAACGGTCGATACGAAACAAATGTAGGCCAGTCCCCTACTTCATACTTTTTAGGAAAAGTATGTATGGCGCGGAACTTAGAGCCCCGAATTCCCGAAGAATGTTTGGTAATACAACTATCCTATCATTACGAGGAAGGGATAAAAAATGCGCGTATGTGTAGTCAAATCAAAACGATTCCAGCCATGGCCAAATTCTTGGAGAATTATGAACACGAGAACCAATACCAAAGAAATAGAATGCTAAATCATAAATATCAGAGGTATGACAATAACGCGCCACCAGCCAATTCTCATAATAACGATCGCAATCGACCTGCGCATAACGTTAATACTAATAGAACACAAAATGAAAACACGAATAATAATTCCAGAAACTATAATTATCGCGGCAATAACAATTACAATTATCGTGATAGTCGCAATAATAGAGGAGATGGGGACAGACGACCCAATAATTATAGACATAACGTCAATTATATTTACTCCAGACCTCAAGGTAGTCAGCGACGATACTACCCAAGGAGTCACCGATATGACAACCATTATGACCAATCTCGGCATGAAGACAACTACCCACATGATGGAAATTATAGGATAGCAGAACATAATACGGAGGATCGCACGGAACCAGTACAAAACCAACACAGTAATCAGAATGAAAATAGAGAAGAGGGAGTAAGCCCTCATTTAAACTAATAGAGGCAGTGAAAATTAATGAATACCCGTCACTGAACAGTAATCTTGGGGAACAACGATTAATAAATAAAATTAAGTGTAATCATAAAATAACCATAATTAATAACCACTATTTAAAGAATATCAGGGAAGATTTGTTAGAAGAGGATCAGAAACATGTAAACAGTAATAGTAATAACGAAATCATATATATATCAGCAAAATTCTAAAAGACAGTAAGACCAACTTACAAAAATTATTTGAAATAACTATTATATATAAAACGAATTTAGTAAGAAAAAAAAATTTACTAAATCCAAAAGAAATAGAATGAATAAATTCTAAAATGAAGTAAGGACAACTTACTACCTTATATTTGAACAACTTCTGGATTAACAAAAAAGGAAAAGAATTTATATAAATGAATAAATTCTAAAATGAAGTAAGGACAACTTACTACCTTATATTTGAACAACTTCTGTATTAACAAAAAAAGAAAAAGAATTTATATAAATGAATAAATTCAATAAAAAAAAATAATAATAAGAACAACTTATTACCAATCTTGAAGAAAAATACTTGGAATTTAAAAATAATTTGAGTTGAATACTACCACTAAATTCTGAAATACAATAAGAACAACGTATTATCGATTTTGAAGAAAACAAGAATTGTTGTTAAATGTTTATAAAGAAATAATGTGTATAATGAATAACAAACCCCAAGATTACAGAAGAAAACGATAATTATTATTATTATGTGTATAAAGAAATAATGTGTATAATGAATAACAAACCCCAAGATTACAGAAGAAAACGATAATTATTATTATTATGTGTATAAAGAAATAATGTGTATAATGAATAACAAACCCCAAGATTACAGAAGAAAACGATAATTATTATTATTACGTGTATAAAGAAATAATGTGTATAATGAATAACAAACCCCAAGATTACAGAAGAAAACGATAATTATTATTATTACGTGTATAAAGAAATAATGTGAATAACGAATAACAAACCCCAAGATTACAGAATAAAATGAGAATTATTATTAAATGTTTATAAAGAAATAGTGTGAATAATGAAGAATGAACCCCAAGATAAAAGTTATTACCTCAAACCTACTTATCCAAAATAAAGAAGAAAAAAAAATCATATGACCTAAAATACATACTACATTGCCACATGATGGAACAATCTCAGTAAACGATTGAATGTAACTAATATAATGTTAAAGAAGACAAGAAGGAAAGAGTATTTATGAACATAATTCATTAAAAAATAAACAGCCAAAATAGTGAAATACGATAAGAAGAAGAATAATTAAGTATAAGGAATATATTTAGTAAGAAATACAATTATAATGATCAACACACAACAACTGATTAAAAAATATTGAGATCAGAGGAAAAAACAAACGAAGAAGATACTTAACATTACAATCTCAACAAAAATGAAAACAAAAATGATTACAATTGATAACTGTCAAAGTCAATATTAACGAATGTTTAAAGAATTAAAATGGAACTACGAAATATGAAGAATAGTAATGAAAAAATATAAATGCAACAAAGAAAAAATCTTTTCCCAAATATTTATTATTAAATGATTAAAGAGATTATTAGGAGATTATTATTATATTTTATAGCTGACTGTAGATGAATTCCAGCAGTACTATATTAAGATGTAGTGTGGGCAGCAGAGTATGAAGCCAAACAGTGCCTCTCTGAACTGTACCAACGCATGTGTTAGGGATTGTTTGGGAAATTAAATATTTAAGGAATATTAGAATAGTTGCAAAAATAAATTCAGTTTCCAAAGGAATAGGACGAAGAAAACAGAAAGGAGCGAGTTGACAGAAGAATAATGAAAAATGCAGTAATTATAGTAATTATAAATAGGAGAGATGTAAAACTAATGTATCAGTGAATAGTGTAGCCAGTTACCAACAAATAATGTGTACAGAAATAAAAATGATCAAGAATGTTAAATAAAATGATGAAATGTTATTAAATAAAAAAGGTACTAGTACTAGTCTAATGAAGTTACATTGAGAAGACCATGGTCAACCATTAACAATGAAATTAAGAAAAGGTATGTGAAAAAGGCAAGTTTATTTGACCTAAACTTCATTCAGGTAAACTAAACTTTTTTAGGAGGGGAAGCATATGTAGCGCAACAAAAATGATCGCATTTCTGTTACATAAAAGAAGATTCACAGATTGATAAATAAATTGATACTTAATCCCATAATAGAACAGAGACCCAATTATGACAATTATAGTCATAGACAAAATTAAATAAGAATGCAAGGTAGTGTTGAATAGAATAAACGAACCTGTAAAATAAATAATAGCTAATGATATATGTTTAATAAAAAACAAAACAGAAAAATGAAACAATGACTTAATTTATGGTAATAACAGATAAGAATTTTGTGTTAAAAAAGTATTATATTATGACAAAAATGTTATGATAAAGTTTATGTGATGTTATATCAAATATGTGTTGAGTTCATGAAAAATAATGAACTCATTTGTCGCGTCATTGTCATTTTATTTTATTTTAAGCATTTTATTATACAAATTATTTTTTATATTGTAGATTCATCTTTTTTTTATCCCTGGTATTGGGGTGGCTTATTTGTGTTGTAACAATATATATATATATATATATATATATATATATATATTGCAACATAACAAATATAAGGCATAGTAAATTAGAACAAAATAATATCAGAGTCTTTTATCTGGAGTTAGGTATTTATTTTAAAACAAATTTAATATGGTCTGATTTGAACATAAATTATTTATTCTTAATTTAAATAGTGTCTGTAAATGGATTGAATGTTTCTTTTTCTTAATAGTCTATTTTACTTGTTCGACGAATTCCCTTGATGAACCGTTGAACTGCTCCACTGCCACATGCGTCGCCTGCTGGATCAGCTGCAATAATGACACGTAGAACTTTCATGACACGTGCACGCATGCTGTTTCACCGATATAGTTTATCTCATTTATCTCAGGGCTCGATAATGGGCTTAACTATTATTAATTCAATTTCGGTGTGTTTTACATACACTTTCCGATATCTTGACGTTCCTCGCATTCACCCAGATCTATTTAGGCAAATACACTGATGCCTAAGCGCAAGTTAGCACTATTTAATTCATAATTAAATTATTTTGAGTGCTAATACCCAATCGATCTAGCAAACAGGCAACTCGTTGCTAAGACCCAGTACTCGTAACCCTTATGTAGAACGTATACTGATACGACAAACTTGCATAGAGACAACGTCTGTTAAGGCCAAGCTGTTAGGTTGAACTGAGTGAAGCTTCTTCCACAAGGGACCAAGGTGAATGAAAATTGGAGCCTCCGATTGGTTAAAACCCATAGCACATGATTGATTGGTTAGATAGATAGACATATGTCCTGATCAATTTTGCTGAAGACTGCAAAAGCATGTATAGATTTTATCTAAAATTTTTATGACTTTCAGAAGATAAGGATTCTTTAGAAAAGTGGATTCTGTTAAAAAACACATATTAAAATAATATGTTTTGAGTATCTGACATATGAAAAATGTAGCGCTAATTCAGAAGTATGAGCTGTCCAAGTTTCAATTCGATACGTTAATTTACACCAGTTATTCATGTAAATACGAATAACACGTGCACACTCACACTAAATTCGCACTTGACATGACAGAAAATAAATTTATGGGCATTTTGACAACAACAGTTAATTACCCATTTCTTATTTCAAAACTTATAGCTATTTTACAAAATTTTAACAAAATCAATTTTCAACATCTCTATAATGTCATACATTGTATAAAAGCATGTAGTCCTAGCTACAAAGACCCTTTTCTGCGATGTTCCATTGCAATATATATATATATATATTGTAGCGCAACAAAAATGATCGCATTTCTGTTACATAAAAGAAGATTCACAGATTGATAAATAAATTGATACTTAATCCCATAATAGAACAGAGACCCAATTATGACAATTATAGTCATAGACAAAATTAAATAAGAATGCAAGGTAGTGTTGAATAGAATAAACGAACCTGTAAAATAAATAATAGCTAATGATATATGTTTAATAAAAAACAAAACAGAAAAATGAAACAATGACTTAATTTATGGTAATAACAGATAAGAATTTTGTGTTAAAAAAGTATTATATTATGACAAAAATGTTATGATAAAGTTTATGTGATGTTATATCAAATATGTGTTGAGTTCATGAAAAATAATGAAACAAATAGTGTTATTCAATGACTGTCATAGAATGAAGTGTGAGGCAGTTAACCAATGTTCATAAGTTCGAATTTTGTTATATGTGATCGAGAGATCAAGATAAATTTGTTATTAGATGTAGAAAAATAATTGTTTATACAAATGTTAATAATTAAGTTTTGATTGTATGTACGAATTTATATAAAAGGGACTATAGATGCCTAACAGACATAACCACAGGTAGATCAATTTACAATAAAAGGCCTAACAGCCAAAAATACTAAATAAACACTTATAACTTAAAGGTTAGATGCATCAATTAATAATAATTAATAAATGCACTATGAAGAGCTAGAAAGAAGAAAAAACATTAAGTTAATAATAATATTTAATAAAATTTATACAAATTATAATAATACCATAATGCCATAATATCGATTGGTAAAAAATAATATCGAAGGTGGATTAAATATAATAAAAAAGGAAAAAACGGAATTTTATCAAAAAACCAGTAGAAGATGTGTATAAAATAATAAACCAGCTATCGGTAAAATTACATTCCGATAGGACAGCAAATTGACAAAGAATAGACAAAAAAATATATGAAAGAAACACTATATAGTCAAAACATGTGGAAGCGGAAATTAATATAGGTTGCTAGGGAAAAAATTAAGAAGAAGGTTGTTGATTTTAAAAAATAACGAGAATTGCTTTGTATAAAACTGAACGCGATGATTTAAAAAACCCAAGAAGAATATATTGAATCGTAATATTCGAAATCAAGAGATACGATTATAAAAAAGATAAAATTCCAATGATAATACTTACATCTATCACTAACACAGATTAATAAAATAACGATACATTATGAAATAATAATCGAGAACAAATAACCGAATTCTACAAGAAGAAACTTGGACTGTCCCATGTCCGAAGGGAATTGATGAAATAGTAATCAAATATAAAGAGTTAACAATAACACAACTCATAATATTCACAACACCAGAAATTATAACCTTGCAAATACACGGAACAACACTAACTGCTTCAACCGAAGGAAGAACCTATTTGGATCCTGGCGGTGGAGAAGAACATCAATCGTGCCGTAAAACAATTCAGAAGCCGTATTCCGAAGTGGACAGGACAAGAATTACTTTTATTAAACTGAAGAAAGAAAACTGTGCTTCATAATTGACCAGAACAACAAATTTAGCGATCAACCGCCTACGTGATTGGTTTCGTTAGAGACTGGTAAAGTTATACTATATTAATCATACTAAATACACAACACCTAATTTTTGTAAATCTTGCATTCTTATTATGTATTTTTAGTCTTCCCCACAGTTACAAGAACCTTCACACCCTGAAATAAATAAAATATGAATCAAATATAATATATAACCAAATATAAACAAAGGATTAAATAATCAACAATCGATACCTGAATTTATAGTCCCAACATATATTAATTAGAATATATCTGAGTTAATGTGAATTGAATACACAAATAAAGAACCTTTATATATTTGTTACACCTTGTTATTTGGAGTATGGTTTAGTGAACTGGAACAAAAGTAACTGAATAAGTAGTATAATAAATGGTTAATATAAACATCGAATAACCTACAAGTTTCGTTGAGCCGATACTACAGCGCTTATAGCGGAATTATCTGACACCAAAGAGGGAGCGTAAAATTATAAAATTAGACAGAACTCTCTTCAAGGCATAATAGGGTTGGATGAAATTGTAGAATAAATCTTAAGTTATTTAAGTTCTAGGCACACTAACACTGATAATTATTAAAGAATTAAGTTAACATTAATTAAGTACATCCATATATTCCACAACTCCAAATATTTCCGAGAATTTATACAATTAAATTAATACAACACAATTGACAAATACAACAGTGGGAATTTAGACCGTACGTATCGGTTTACTTACAATATATATATATATATTGTTATCAAACGAGTACGTGCGTCTCGTTCGTATCACGCAATGTAATCCTATTTGTTACTAGGAACGGGTATGCTTCTCTGTCTCTCCTCTCTTCGGTCGTGTTAATTGAATTCAATTTCTGAGATATTTGGAGTTGGGGAATATAGTAATTTTATTAACTAATATTAGCTTATCTCTCTAAGAAAAATACCAGTGTTAGTGTGCTTGTAACTTAAATAATTAATGTTTTATTCTATAATTTCGCTCAACCCTAGTATACCTCGAAGAGAATTATGTAAATTTTGTATTTTAATGCTCTTCTCTTTGGTGTCGGAGAATTCCGCAATAAGCGCTGCAGTTCCGGGGCAACGAAACTTATAGGTTAATTCACTGTTTACGGTAACCAATTATTATATACTTAGTCAGTTACTTTTTATTCCCAACTCATTAAATAATACCCCAAATAATAAGATTTTGCAACTATACAAGGTTTCTTTATTTATTCACTCCTTCAACATTAAATAAGATAGGTTCCAATTGGCATACACAAAGGCTATAGATTCCGTAAATCGATTATTGTTCGGTCCAATATTTTATTTTATATTCGGTTATAAAATTTGTTTTTTGTTTATAATTAACTTAATTCAGGGTGTGAAGGTTCTTGTAACTGTGGGGAAGATTAAAAATACTTAGATAAGAATGCAAGATTTACAAATTTGAAGTGTTGTGTTGTTATTATGATTTATACAATTATAATTTACCAGACTAGAACGAAGCAACTCGAGTAGGCAGTTGGTTGATAACCTCGCCGCCCAGAATGGATATGTCGTTCGAGATTCCTTTCTTCGGTTTAATAAAGTGGAATTCTTGTCCTGTTCACCTCGGAAATACCGCTCCCTGGGTTTATTTATGGCCAGACTGGTGGTCCTTCTGCAAATTCTGGATCCAAATACGTTCTTCTATCGTTTGAAGTAATTAGTGATGTTCCGTGTATTTAAAAGGTTATGAGTTCCAATGTGGTGTATATTATTTGTTGTGACACAGTTAGCTCTTTGTATTGGTTTTAATATATCGTTAATTCTTTTCTGGTATAGGACAATTCAAGTCCTTCCTTGTGGAACCCAGTTATTTTTATTGTGATACTGTACTATGATCTCATTTGGTTAAACTTTGCTGGCATAAGTCAAGAAGATTATCATTAGTATTTTGTGTATTATAATTGTATCAAAATAATTCAGAATATTCTAATTACATTAAACATTTCTTGGATTTTTAAATCTCATCACGTTCAGATCATAAAAGGCAATAATTGAAATCAACAACTTCATACATTACTGTTGTCCTTAGCAACCCATAATTTTTCTCCCTTCTCAATGTTTTGTATATAGTTATTATTTCATATATTTTTCGTCCATTCCTTATTAATCTTCTATCATATCGGAATATAATTTTACCTATAGTTTGTTTATTATTTTCTACATATATTCTGCTGGTTTTTTGATCTTAGTCTGTTTCTTTTATATTTATTACTTTTTCGATATCAAACGTTATCAATCGATATCATGGCATTGTGGCATTATCATAATTTGTTTAAATTGAGGTGGTTTATTATATATCATTACTTATCAAATGTTTTTCCTAGCTCTTTGAACCGTATTCATTAATTATTATTAACTTCCGTACCTAACCTTTATGTTATGAGTGGTTATATAGTGTTATTGGCTGTTAGGCCTTTTATTGTATATGGACCTACCTTTGTTTATACCTGGTGAACAACTATAGCCCTTTTACATAAGTTCATACATATAATCAAATCTTAACTATTAACATTTATACAAATAATTATTCTTTCCATAACTAATAACAATTTTATCTTGATCTATGGATCACATATTAGAAAACTGAGATCTATTAACACTAACTAACTGTTTCCCACATCCTTCTATAACAGTAATTGAATAATACATTTTGCTTCATTACTTTCCATTAATTCAATAAGTAATTTGCATAACATAACATAAACTTTAACATAACATTCATCGTTACAAAATAATATCATTTAACTCATAATCCTTACTTACAATTGCTATAAGGTAAATTATTGTCTCGTTTTTGTCTAATTTCATTGTCATTTATTTTGATATTTTCTGTACTAGTTTCCTTCTTACAATTCTCATCAGTATAATATTTATTTACTTTTCACTGAACATGGATTTCTTACTATTGTCTAATTTACAGGTTTGTTTATTATTGTTATTTCTACCTTGCATCCTTATTCATTTTTATATATAATTATAAATGTATTTATTAGACCTTTGTTTTATCATGGGAGTTAAATATTGATTTACTTATTATTTTGTTAATATTCTATTTATGTAACATGGATGACTGCATTTCTGTTGCGTTACAATATATATATATATATATATATATATATATATATATATATTGCAACGATACGTTTACCATAAGTCTCCATATCAACCCCTGAATGAAAATGTTTTTAGGCTTTTGAAACGTATAATGTGCATAAACTGCAGACTCTCCTGTTCTGGCAATGTTGCTTGGCTATCGCAGCATTCTTTCGTTTGAAACACGCAAATTTTCTCATCTCCAATTGTATTTGATGAGAACGGAGATAAGAATTAGATAAGAATTCATTTAATTCTTCACGATCCCCGTCTTTGCGTTGTCGTTGACGCAGGCGTCACACACGTTCAGTGGAAGACATCACGACGACTAACACTGACAATATACACTGATATGCATCTTA
Organism: Magicicada septendecula; assembly: GCA_034769895.1. Taxonomy (NCBI): domain Eukaryota; kingdom Metazoa; phylum Arthropoda; class Insecta; order Hemiptera; family Cicadidae; genus Magicicada; species Magicicada septendecula. The sequence continues at coordinate 58,836,033 of CM068371.1, read as the reverse complement.
TTTCACTGTGACCAAATTTATTTATTACTAACGTCACCTGGAGCGTTACATTTTTCGATGACGTTACACATTTTGCATTACGCATTTTGTGGAATGACCCCCAGCCTAAAAACATTATCATGTTAAAAAAAATTTTGACACGAAAAAATCACGATTAAGTTTTTGAAGTCCATGGTTGTGATTTAAATTTGGTGGTAGTTCATAACCATAGCAACGCATTTTCACTCTTGAATATTCGGCTATTTTCGTGATAATTCGTATGCACGCGCAGTTCACATTCGTACAGCGTCGCATCAGTTTATTCAGAGAATACAGCGTGTACGCTACATGTGTTTCTATAGTACGAACCTTGCACGTGTTAAATAGAGAGTCTTAACGAGTTTATACTTGCGTTGTTACAGCAAGGTCCATTACTTTATTAGTGAATTACAGCATAAGTATGTCTGGCGTTATGAAAAAACGTGTGAACTTGAGTATAAAGCAAAAGCTTGAACTAATAAGTAAACTTGAAGGTGGCGCGTCTGTTGCACATGTTTGTGAAGTGTACGGTGTAAAGAAACAAACCGTTTCAGACATTCGAAAGAATAAAGATAAACTTATTCAGTTTTCGCTAAAGTACAGTGTTGATAGTTCGAAGAATGAGGGAGAAAGAAAACACATTAAATTAGCCAAACACAAACAATTAGAGGATGCTGTGTACAAGTGGTTTATTCAACAACGTTCTAGTGGCGTCGTTGTTCGTAGTGTCGAGTTGCGGGCTGCTGCTGATAAACTGGCGAAACATATTGGTATCCAATTTCAGGCGAGTGATGGGTGGCTTTGGCGTTTTCGTAATCGGCATGGCATCACAAATAGATCAACATGTGGTGAAGCGCTAAGTGCAGACACTGAACAAGTTGAGGCTTTTCGTCAACATATAAAGGAAACGATCGAATCTGAGGGTCTCATTTTGTCTCAGGTCTACAATGCTGATGAGACTGGTCTCTACTTTCGTGCTGTGCCTGAAAATACTCTGGCACACAAACATGAAACTAGCACACCAGGCCGTAAACTCAACAAGGAGCGGCTTTCTGCCCTACTGTGTGCGAATGCTGATGGTTTGCATCGACTTACTCCAGTCATAGTCGGAAACGCAAAGAAACCTCGTGCGATAAAGAACATAATGAACCAGTTGCCAGTCATTTATGAAAGTTCAAAAAATGCTTGGTTTACCTTCAGTATTTTTTCAGACTGGTTTTTTAATCATTTTGTGCCAGAAGTGCGACGTTTTCAAGAAGAGACTATGAAAATTCCATCGCATGCAGTGAAAGCCGTCTTACTACTGGACAATGCACCGGCCCATCGCAACTCCGAGAAGTTAGTTAGCAATGACGGAAAAATAAAATGCGTCTTCCTCCCTCCGAACACCACTTCAATTTTACAGCCAATGGACCAAGGAGTCATTGTTGCCTGCAAAAGGCTGTACAAGAAGAAGTTTCTTGAAGAGGTGATGGTTGTCTTGGAGGACGAACAAGACCATGAAAACGACACGAGAGGAGCTAGAACGCTGCAAAATCTGCGTGCATACAACATCAAGTCCGCCATCTTTAATTTTGCTGCCGCATGGAAGGAGATGAAGGAAACAACATTGGCTAATGGGTGGAGACAGTTACTGAATGGGACTGAACCGGAGTACGATTTCACAGGATTTGAAACTTCCGATTTCTGTGAAACCGTAAAGAAGGCTGGTGAAGACGTAAACGAGAATGACATAGAACAGTGGCTAAACTTGGACGAGGGTGATCCAGGCTACCAAATCCTGATTCAGGAAGAGATCGCGGAATCTGTTCTACACGACGATCAAGAAGATGGAGATGATGACGATGAAGAAATATCTGTTACAGGAGGCCCTAAATTATCAGCGATAAGAAACAGCATGGACGAAATTATCGCGTACATTGGGGAGTCTTCAGATCCAGAAGTGTGTGCTTATTATGACCATTTTAGACAGTTTAGATCTTTAATAATAAAAAAGCAACATTCTAGTGGAAAACAACTGACTCTTGATGCTTTTATCCAGAATAAATAAAGGTGTGTACATAACATTGTATTTGCATGATATTAATAGTACGTATTAAAATACAGATAAGCGATGTTGTCGCTGTTACAATAGAAAACCACACTGGCAGTTTACCCGTTATTTAGAAACATGTTACTCACACCTCCTCTACTCATCCTTTGTCTTGCCGCCTACGGAAGGGTCCGAGCACGCACGCATGCGCAGGTACGTACACTTTTCTTCCTATTCATTGTTCAGTTTGCTGTTAAAACGTACGGTTGCAGTCATAAATCATAATGCCAGCGTTAACAACAGCCAGGCAAATTGCTGTTGCTTACGCAGTAAACAACTCATAGATACCAAAAGCGTTCGTCCCGCCAGAAGTCAGGTATAACTTCGAATTTCGTTAGTGCGCGAATGCAAGCCGCAGGCCAAATTAGCGACCATGTTTTTAGGAGAAAAAGTGCGGCTTGTATTCGGAACAATACCGTATTTGCATGATATTAATAGTATAAAAATTTCAAGTGTTATAGGCCTATTTGATTTAAACATATCCTCAAAAAACAAAATTTGGGATTTAACGGACTTTCGATTTAACGGACACCCCTCAGCCCCAATTAGTCCGTTAAATCGAGGGTTTACTGTAATGTAATAATTAAGCGTTCGGTATAAGACAGAAATAAAAGAAACAAACGTATTAATTAATTTTAAATAAGGAAATAATTGTAAGTGAACATGCATATGGAATTGCAAGCCTAGTTGGTTTTAAACGCAGCGAAGGGAGACGAAGCACGCCCTGACTGGCAAGTGGTGACGTCATTGCGACAGGCAACCACGTGTGTATCAGTTTGTGTGTGTGTGTGTGTGTTAGTGTTAGTGTGTAAATGAAGAACAAGTTGAATTATGTATATGATTGTGGAAAATTTTACACAGTTTTACACATAACCTATGTCTAGAGAGACATATGTAGTTAAAAAGCTGGCGCCTGGCGCTACAATTAGATACTAAGATGTATTTGATCGTGGGAACCATTCAGCTACCGTGTGAAATTTTGCTATAACTTCCATAGTTTACACACCTTACTGTTCATAATTTGCATAGGTTAAGTTTATTAATGTACCTAACGATTTGTCAAATAATATTTATAAAAAGTGTGCGCTTCATAGAAAGACGCGTAGGTTGTAATTAGTTAATAAATCAACGCGCTGACTTGTTCAACTCTGTCCGAACAGTTTTCAACAGGAATTGAACGCCGGCAGGAGTATAAAACCCCAGCGAGCTTTTTTATACTGTGCTTTCTCAGATCATTAACAGACAGTACGTGAAATCCACGCATCTCGCCACCATAAATTTTACAAAGTTTAAGTAATGTTTTAAATCGAATTACGTAACTTGAAGTGCGATGGAACCGGCAGTATGTCGGTGAAAGTAATTAGTGATATACACGAGTTATTTAAAAGACAATAATACTGTAAACTACAAGGAGTCGAAACGTCGTCGATGAACTTCAAGAAGTCCACGTAGAACTTCGAGACATCCACGAGGGAAAAGACAAGGAGAGGAGAGGAACCAGAGCAAAATACTAGAGGACGCAGGGACAGCCACATGCAGCTACATCCAGCTGTACATCATTACGACCAGAGGTCCACGTCAGAACTCAGCATCCATTAGACGGAGAGAGTAATTCCAAACGATGCAGAGACAGAGAAGGTGATACCGGAAGGGGATCCAAAACTCGAGAGTCCAGGTGACGGTAACAACACAGTTAAATGGTTGCAGAAATATGCAGGTGAAATCAGACATTTATTTAATCTTATAAATGACCCTGCGGTCTATCAAAAGAAGGCTCTAGATTCCATATACAAGTTCACATAAACTTTATTATATTTTTATTTGCATAATGAATAATTAATAAAAGTTCAGAGAATAAGAATTTATAACAAAGAATATAAAACTTATTAATCTCATAAATAAATGGTAATTTGAGAAACCATATTTTATTATATTTTTATAATTTTATTATATAATTAAAATCAAGTAACTGTAACGTAAAATCAAGTATGAAAGTTTCTTTAATTGTAGATTTTTAATTAATTGAGACATTAGGAGTATTGTTAATTAAAGTAATAGAATGGTCTCTATTAGAATTTGTATAAATATTTAATTATTTATTTGTTAATTAAGTGGTACATAATAAAAAACCACACTTGCTAAGACAATATTAATATTCAATTTCGTACGTGTTAATCACGCATGATAATAATATATGTGTTATGTATTATATGTCTGTGTAAATATTCCAGGTCATATATGTCTTATTTTTGTGTATAAAATGTCATAGAATATAAGACATAAGATTTTGCCACGTTATAATTATACGATACTTGTATAAGTGAATATAAGGGTTTCAATAGTAGTTAACCCACACCCTAATTAATAACATGACAATTTGCATTTTTTAATTAATAAACAAAATGAATATAATTTTATTAACAAAATCGTACTAATTTCACAACCAGTACTAAATCCTCTGTGCTCTTTACTTGTAACGATATTCACGTGCTTATCCACCCTCAATCAACTACCAAAGCCTGCGACCTAGCTGGGAAACATCAAGGTAAATACTGCAGAAGAAGAGTATACCTTCAAGACGTGGGTAAGTGCGCACAAATGAGTAACAGCATATGTGCAAAAGTAAGTGTTTAAGAGTATCGTTACAATATAAATATATTACATTTAATATTTATAATGAATTTACCTCAAGATATTTTTATTTTATATGTAAAATATTATTATTATTATATATTTATTATATAAAATATCTTGAGGTAAATTCATTATAAATATTAAATGTATTATATACATCAAGAAACGTGCTGTAGCAGAAAGTGATTGAATATATATATATATATATATATATATATATATATATATATAACTATTACATTAACGACTCGGAACACAAAGTTTTTTATGAGTAAAAACATAAAGTTTTACCTTACAACCTGAACCGGTTTTCACTTTTAAAAAGCTTCTTCAGAGGTTGCCCCTGGTAGCGCTGTCCGTCCTGTTGTGGGCGACGGAATCGAATTTCGAAAGATAGATGTTGTGTGTGTGGGGTGAGATATGTTCGAATAATGTGTGCAATTTGAATTGTGTCTGTTCGTTTAGGATGTCGTTTTTATTTGTTTTCGTGTGTTTGTATATTTCCAATTGTTCTAGAGTGTCTAGTTTTCGGGCTTTTGTGTGTACATGTAGAATGTTCATGTTATTGTCGATGTTTTTGTATGTGTGGTTTGCTTCAATGAGGTGGTTTGCAAAGGTGGATTCTGTAGTGGAGTGGAGTGCCTTTGTGTGTTCAATGTATCTCTGTTTGAAGCTACGTCCTGTCTGGCCTATGTAGAATTTGTTGCAATTTGAGCAATTTAGTTTGTAAAGACCGGGTAGATCGAATTTGTTTTGTGCTTTGTGTGTGTGTGTTTTGATAGTGGGCGTTCTGTTTTGTTAGTAGTTTTATAAGCGATTCTGTATCCTGCTTTTTTGAATTTGTGGGCTATATTTTCAGTTTGTTTGTTGATGTATGTTAGTATTATGAATTTGTTGTTTTCTGTCTTTGTCTGTTGTTAGTTTTGTGTAGGAGTTTATTGACTATTGTTCTGTCGTATCTGTTAGATTCTGCTAGATATTTTATCGTGTTTAGTTCGTCTTTGTAGTCTTTTTCATCTAGGGGGATGTTGTTAAGTCTATGCATCATGGTTCTGAAGGCAGCTAGTTTATGTTGTACTGGGTGATTGGAGGAGTTGTGTATTGGTGTGTCAGTTGTAGTCGGTTTTCTGTATATACTGAATTTGTGCCTGTGTTCAAGTTTTGTGATGGAGAGGTCTAAGAAGTTTATGGTATTGTTATGTTCGTATTCGGCAGTAAAGGTTATGTTTTTATGTATTTTGTTTATGAGCGTTAGTAACTGTTCACATTGTCTTTTGTTTCCTCTGTATAGTATTAGAATGTCATCAACGTATCTGTGCCAATATAGTATTTTATGTGAGTGTCTGGCATTGTTTGTGAGTATTTTTGTTTTTTCTAAGTGTTGGAGGAAGACTTCTGCTAGAATGCGGGATATGGGGGAGCCCATGGGTAGACCATCATTCTGTGTATAATATTTATTGTTATAAGTAAAGTAGTTTTGTTTTGTGATAATGTTCAGAGTTTCTGTTATTTCGTTGATAAGTTCGTCTGGTGTGTTGTTCTGTTTGAGTTTGTTTTGTAGGATGGTGATTGTTTCAGAGATGGGGATATTTGTGTACAGGTTTTCAATGTCAAAGGAGGCTAATGTGGCATTATGGGGGATGTGTATGTCTTTTATTTTTGTTACTAGGTCTGTGTTGTTTTTTACTGCAATGTTGTTGTCTAGTTGTGTGTGTTGTCTGATAATTTTGTCTAGATGTTTTGTGAGTTTGTGTGCAGGGGCATTACGGTAGTTGATAATGGGGCGGATCGGAATATCTTCTTTATGGATTTTGGGAAGTGCTTGGAGGGTAGGGGCTGATGGTCGGATTTGTTTCATGTAGGGCTTTTGTTTGTGTGTCATTATGTGTTTGGCTTTGTTGACTAGTTGTTTTATTATGTTTTGGTATCTGTAGGTGGGGTCGTGTTTTAGTTCTGTGATGTTGTTCTGTTCCATGAAGTTTTGTACTTTTTTGTGTAGGTTGTCTGTGGAGATGATTACAGTTGTGTTGCCTTTGTCTGCTTTTACAAATGTGATGTTGTGTTTGTGTGCCTTTTCCCTCAGTTTGATGGCTGTGTGTATTTCTGAGTTGTGGTTCTTGTTGTCTGGTGTCTTATGTGCTCCTATTATATTGTTTATATTATGTCTTAGTGTGTCTTGATGTTCTGGTGCTGTGTTTTGTATATTTGTTTCAGTGTCAACTATGAGTTTTGTTAGTATTTGGTTGTTTTGTTTGTAATGTATGTTATGTTTTAGGCCTTTATCAAGGAGTGTTTGTTCGTTTTTAGTGATTGTGACGTTCATGAGGTTTACTGTACGTGGGTAGAATTTGTGTGAGGGAATTATATTTGTGTTGATTGGTGTCAGGTTTTTTAATTTTTCTCTCGTGTTTTGTCTGTATGTTATGTATTTGTTTTTTGTCCATTCATTTGTGTGATGTATTAGTTCAGTCATGTAATTGTGTCCGTATATGTTGGCGATCTGTAGGTGTAGCATTAGTGTTTTGCGGTTGAGAGCGTCTTTTTTCTTATATAACTGTTTTATGGATATGGATTATGTTATTTGAGCACAAAACATTTGCACAAAGGACATACATAAAGGAATCCATCACACAGGACTGAATCGATTAGTTATTGAATTCGGGTTTAGATATTTTTTAAGTTTAATTATATTGTTAATTTTTTCTTAATCTCAGGGTACATGGAGTTCTTGTGACTATTAGTAAGGTCAGGAAATGCAAGTTAAGGTTACTAGGTATTACAATTTAGTCATAAAATCTTATTAAATAAAGTTTAAACATGAGCTGGTTTTTTACCGTACGTTGACAAGATACTTGTTATGGCTGTGTTTCACTGAACGGTGACTGGGAGCAGAATGATGACGAATGTCTGGAAAATATCGGCCTCCAGCTTCTCAATAAAAGTTTGGTGTTGGTGTCCCAGGATGTAGTGGAAGGTTCAATTCTTGATCTTCACTAATTTTTACGTTTCCAGTGGTTACAGGTCCCAATGGAATTTGTGTAGTATTAAGTCTTCGCTCCGTTGTAAAAAGTGAGGTTCTGGACATAATTTTAATTTTCTTTCTGTTTGTTTTTAAGGTATTTAATTACCTTGACTTCTCCAGGCCTTGGGATGTCTTCATTTATTTATTGTTAATTTTCATTATTACTCATTTGACGGTAGCTGATTAGTTAATTTATTCTTTAGAAATTTTGTTTTAATTTTATAGGTAGGTAGAATTATATTCTCTGAGTGATAGCCTCGGAAGTCGATCAACTGTCTTTTTAATTAGTTACTATTTATTAATTTTGATTGATAGTAAATTTATTCATTAGGTTTCTTGGTTTTTTCTAGATTTATGACAACTGAACTGTCCTCATTCATATATAACAATTGAATGTTGAATCAACAAAATATCTCGCATTTTGTCGTCCATGACAACCAGTCTTCGTTCTGTTATTGGATAATATTTGTTATCCTAGAGCCGTAATTAGAAAAAATGTTCTTGCACTTACTTAATAAAATACTCCCTTACTAAAATTACATTACATCATATAAAACTTTCACATAATCTGTGTTATTAAACTATATACATTTTGCTATATTTTCTTCTTGATCTTCCTAGTCTAACAAGTATTATCTTCTATTTACAAAATACTAAATTTAGGCCTATTTGTTCTATTACATGTGTTATAATTTTTGTATTTTAAGTCACTTCTCCTTTTTATTAATTACTACTACTGCTTTCATTTAATTTATTATATTACATTGAATGTTTTTACATTTTTTAGTTATTTAACTTTTCTGACCTGACCTCCTGTACAATGTGTCACTGGCTTATGGCCAATCATTCCATTTTTATTTCATCCTGATTTTAATTTATTATTATTTATTTTAGTAATGACCCTTCATCTGTTTATAATATAATTACAATAACCCTTTGGCATCTTATCAACAATTATTGCCTTCCTGGCCAAGTTTACAAATATAATCTAACAATATCTCTATTATTTATTTAAAGTAAGTACCCAAATATTTACTCTTATAAAGTTTAACATAAATGAAATTAACATCAATTAATTGATACTTTCTCAAAGCAACTGCTTCACACCTGCTACATACAAAAGTCAACATAGATACCATGATAACAAAACAACATGATAAAACATAATAACAAGCACATTATTATAAAATAAATTACACACCACTTAATTAGTCTACTCTCCGTTAATTAATTGATTAGTCTAAACTGTCTATAGTATTTTCACATTATTTGACACCATGTTTGTCACTTACACTTTCCACTGACCACTTCATAGTTTGTATTTATAAACATTTCTATTTTTCTATTACCTTGTAACCTTACTTGGTATTATTGATTTATTTATTTTATGAAGGTTTACTTTTCTGACCTTTATTATAATGGACAATTAGCGTTTTTTATATTGATAATTATAAGTCTTTATGTAACGTAGGGGACCTTAGTTTTGTTACGTTACAACACACAAAAGGCCGAAAACTAGACACTCTAGAACAATTGGAAATATACAAACACACGAAAACAAATAAAAACATCCTAAATGAACAGACACAATTCAAATTGCACACATTACTCGAACATATCTCACCCCACACACACAACATCGATCTTTTGAAATTCAATTCCATCGCCCACAACAGGACAGACAGCACTACCAGTGGCAACCTCTGAAGAAGCTTTTTAAAAGTGAAAATTGGTTCAGGTTGTAAGGTAAAACTTTATGTTTTTACTCATAAAAAACTTTGTGTTCCGAGTCATTAATGTAATAGTTATATTTAGTTAAGTAACGGACATGTCATGGACAACGAAATCCAAGAATAAGACTACTACTATGACCTTTGTCTTACTATTATCATTTTCAACTGATTTGTGACCATCTTGGAAGCATTTTTACCACTTATAAAGAAAGACTCAGCAAAAGCGTTTTGCAACATTTTCGTTATGGTAGAGAGCATTAGAACATCATCCCCAACACAAAACTTGATTGTAAGGTCTTCATTCTTACACTCTAAAACGTTGAAAAATCAGCTAATATACCAAACAGTCAAACTCGCTCAATTACTGTCAAATTTAAACTATAAATTCAATGAGGGTATATGTTTAGGTAGTCATTACAGCCAGGACAGGGAATTAAAAAAACTGTACATTTTGATAAATGTTACTGTGAATCTTACTAGCATTTTGTATATCTGTGAATGTTACTAGAGTGACATCCTGTGGAAGTACCAACCTCAGTAGTCCCCATCATATGTGATATTCCACAACAATGATCCATTATCCATTACTGAATCCTGTAAGATGCCTCTGGTGACCTTATATTCTTTAAGATCATCTTCTGTACTGTGTATAAGGGTTGATCAAAATATCATGCAATTTTTGAATTTCCCATTCTACAAGTGTTTAATTGAAAAATTACATTCTACATGGTGTTGGTACTCATCTTAATGGCAGTTGTCTAAAATTTTAGACGTGCAATTTAAAATTATTGGACAGAGTATAGATTTGATGTTTGCGTTTTGATGTTTGCTTTTTTGACATTCTACAATGCAAGATTAAAGAACATGGATTAAATTTTGTGTAAAATATGAGATAAACTGATCTGTCATAGTATAAGGGTTCCAATAAGTTTCTCCTGACCCTGCTGGACTTAAACAACCAGTTTATACTTAAGAAAAACACAGATATACACACATTCATTCACATACACATATATACATATAGATATACATACATCAAACAGGAAAAGGTAGAAAAATCATGCAACTGATGTTATTGTTCATACAGACTACATAATAATAGTGTTTCTCATTTTAATATTATCAAATCTCTGGATAAAACGTGTACTAAAAATAACAATACGAACCAGGATGTGTTGCTGCTAATGAGTTTTCTGGGTTTGTCTTCTCCCAGATATCTCCAATGCACTACATCAGCATTAACTCCAGCGTAGATAAACATGCCGTCATACTGTTTCATCACTTCACCACGTCTGATGGCTTTCACAGAAGCAGGGCCACAATGGAAAAGGTGATCGCTGAGTTCAAGTGGAGTGGCATCCGCAATGTTCCAGCCATCATAGTCCCCTGGTGCTAGATCTGGTCTCTTCATCCACACCTCGGTCCACACGTGGTAATTCCTATATAACACGAGAAATAATTGTCTTTGGCTTTCCTTAATAATATGGTTTCAACAAGAGGAAGACTTCAGGGACTGAAATTTGAGGGCTCTTGAGTAGAGACTTGGGCAATCTTACAGAAAAAAATACTACTTGACTGTATAATATTTCGAACACTTAGGTGTAAGTAATGTGTTTGGTATTTAGTATTTGGCAGTTAGCATATGTTAGGATTAGCCATTAATTGTAAATATCTAACAAAAACCTGACACAAATAAATTAAATACCTTAGGTTAATATATTATAAGTAGCACAGCCCAGAATAGACAGGGACAATACATACATAAATGCGCAACATTCATATAATATTAACACAATGAAAAGATCAAATATATAAAGCAGAAACATGGATGAGGCTGTTGTTGATAGAAATGAACTAACAAAGCAGAGCGCAAAGGAAATTCATGGCTGAAAGATTAAAAGAAATAATAATTCAATCAGGAATACAATGGAAGTAAAGGATACAGTTAGAAAAAGGAAACACTAAATATTAATATGGTACAATCAACTCAGAAGACTGGAATCTAAAAAGTCTCTGGTAGAATTTCGAAAGCATCAGGAGAACGGAAATCAGATTGAGACATAGAGGGAAAACACAGAAAGAACTTGTGGTTTAATTGTGTACAAGAGGTTTTGAATGTGTATGGTATCCAATATCCAACCAGACATTGGTGAAAACAGGCTTATTTGGTGAAACACATTTAAAGAGAAATAAACTCAATATTTTGTATTTTAGAAATACCTTATATATGTGTTAAGCAACAATAATGCACATGATAATGTTTTGTGTTGTTTTGTAGAAGAAAACTTTCAGCACTATTGGAAAACAATCACACACACACACACACACACACACACACACACACACACACACACACACACACACACACACACACACACACACACACACACACACACACACACACACACACACACACACACACACACACACACACACACACACACACACACACACACACACACACACACACACACACACACACACACACAATAAAAACTGAAATGATTTTTAAACAACATATTAGTATTGCAGAGACAGGTTCATTTTACTAAGGAACTTTTGTTCCTTTCATTCCATGAAGCAGGTTGATTTTTTTTTGTGAAACAGTATTTTATAGTACAATTTTGTATAATGATCTTGGCCTAAAAATAATTTGCTTGTACTTCCGTTACTTGAGAAAATTAAAAGTGGTAAAATTTTGCTGTGTGTGTGTGTGTGTGTGTGTGTGTGTGTGTGTGTGTGTGTGTGTGTGTGTGTGTGTCCCAAGTTTATTCCTGGTAAAATGTCTGTGACATGTATTCCACTTACATTAAAAAAAAAAACAAGATAAACTTATGAGTACATTATTTTTTTAAAGTAATTGATAGAATACAGTATGCAATTATGTTAGTTTGTCAGGGTTACTCTGCATCAATGAGATTTTATTACAAGTTTTAAATGTAACAGAAAGCTTCCTCCAACATTAAGGTACTAGTATGTTGACATGGTCAGCAATGCATACCAGGTGGTATCTACACCCTCCAATCTTTTGCCGTTTTCATCATAATATACTTCCAGCATCAGGTTTCCATCAGAGTCATGAGCTACATTATATCCGGTGACAGGTCTGGCAGGAATCCCGAGGGCACGGCAAACTGCAAACACACACATACATATTATAACGCTACGGGAATCTCTCCCGTATCAATCTTAAGCCTCTCTGTTGGGATCGCTAAATTTGTAATGTGTAATATTTTTGTCCCGTTAAGCCTAAACCGGCTTTCACCTATAGAAGGCTTCATCAGAGGCTCTGATGAAGCCTTCTATAGGTGAAAGCCGGTTTAGGCTGTAAGGTAAAACTTTACGTTTTTACTTATAAAAAACTTAGTGTTCCGAGTCGTCAATATTATAGTGATATTTAAATAAAATGTATTGGTAAATTGGTAAGTAATATTGCATATAGCATAAGGGTTTCTTTTTTCTTCTAAATTTCTATCTTTTTTAATCTTTTATCTAACATAATATTATGACTACTAAATCTCAGTAAGGCAGATTCAAATCTGGTGCCATACCTTTCTTGTCAGGAGTGTTACCAACCTATGCTAGTTGATGAAAAAATTAACATTCGTTTATATGTTGTACATAATATCATATACATAAAATTATCCACTAAGTAAAGAAAAGAAAACCTTTTATCTGTTGTTATTGAACTCAAATCCTTTATTCTCCTTATTAAATGTTTTTAAAAGACAATTATAATTGTTAACAAAGTCTTGCCGGCTGTTCTTTAAATATGCTCAGAATGGCAGCAGTTGCTCCTATTTCTCAGGGCAAACCATATTTACATTTTAATAATTACTAAATAAAGTACAAATAAAATGGTTTTACGTTAGATCCTTTTGACTACGGTATAAACTACAAAGATCTTCGGAAAAGTACCAAAATACATGGGCTTAGAATAAATTACAGAGTGTCTTAACAAGAGTCTATTATGAATTTTACAATGTTCAGTGTCTAGGTTATGTTTATCTATGTATTTTCAATGTCTAATAAACTTTAAATGGTTATATTACCATACATTAATAGCTTTCTACACTGAAAATAAGATTGTTCATTAATTATTTTCCCAGTGAAAGTTCAAATATAGTTTTAATCAAAAAGTGTAAACTTAGGCCATTAAGGTAATTTCTTCAGTTTAGTTATTAGCAAAAATACTTCCCTTCCTGGATATGTTGAATTTGTTTCTTCATATGTTGTAATAAAACATGACTTGCTCGAGTTTATAGAAATAAAATTTATGTTGATAAAAAAAATGTTTATAGTTTATTAATTTATTAAGAAAAAAATTTTAATAATGTTTTATTTATTTAATTATTTAATTAAATAATTAATTAATTAATTTGATTATGTATATTTATTGTTTAATTAATTAAACTATGAATTAGTAATTGTGTAAGACTTCGTGATGAAATATTTGTTTCACCATGTTAATCCGATTATGTCCAGCTGGGTCAAAGTGTATTCTCTTCTAGCTCAGCTCCTTTTCTTCTTCTTCTTGATTCTTTCGTTAATACTTCTAAATTAAATTAGGAATGAAATAAACTAATTTCAATAATGCAAATAATCAGGAAAACGAGTATTTAGAAACAATTCTGATGTTTATTTTAAAAGCGGTGCGACAATCTTACGCACATCGACTATGGCTGCAGCAATGACTCAACTCACAGGTCAATTGTGTCACTAGACAAATACATTAAATTACAATATTAATTAATAGAGTTCTTTGAACTGTCAAAATGGTCAGAGAAGGGCAAGTCACAAGATACAATACTTACAATTAATAAAAATTTAAATTCTATTACATAAAAGTAACATATCTCAGAAAATAATGTCATTTAATAAAGAAATTTTCGAACCATTCAGCAGTGCATGACGTCACGTCATCGTTAGTTCAAAGTGGCTGTGTATGTCTCGCTATGCAAACTGGAAACATGGCGGCCATCAATTTCGGATTTTCGCCAACCACGCCGACTCCTCGTTCTTTCTTCTCCCTCAAATATAATGGCGGATATCTTCCTCTGCGATAATGTAGTCCCTCTGGATAATTGGTTGTAGTGTTCTCTTCTACTCGGCGATGTAGTTTGGTGCAGGATTATTTGTGTCGTGTTCCGTGTTCAAATCTGGTTGAGTTCGTTATTCCATTGAAATTGGAGTTAAATTAATAATTTCAATATGGCGGATGATTCTTAGTGCATTGGTGTTAGATCGTATTATAATGAAATTCGTTCTTCACGTTGTTATCGTTTAAGTTAATTTTTTAGTAATTTTCGGTTCATAACCTCTGTAGTAATTTTTTATATTACACCTTCATTTTTTTTTCAAATAATTTATACTTCTTGGATCTTCCTTTGGTACATTCTCATCTGTTCAGTTTCACGTTTAACAATCAACTGTGTACTCAAATCGTAGTTTAATGTAGTAATTTCCGAAATATCTTGTTCTCCTTCCCCATTGTCTGGAATCAGCTGTTCGCCTTGGTTTAGATCTGATCTTATAGAAATATATGACATTTTTTTCTATTTTATGGCTCTAATTTAATTATTTGTTAATTTTATGAAAATTTAAATACCTATCAATATTCCTGTTCTAATTTTACATAAACTAATATAACACTTGACCTAATTTGGTTTCAAATAAGCTTAAAATTGACATTTTTTGACATTTGTTATAGGCCTTATTATTTTTCACATAATTATAAATTAAATGGTTTACAAGTCATTTCATGTTAACATTGTCCTTACATAATTTTACTTATTTCATCATTATTCTTTGTTTTTAACAATTTGTTGTTATAACACTCTAATACTGATTAATTCACATTTTATTTGTACTGAGTCCCTTGTTAGGCATTATATTACACATTTCCAATAACTTTAATTTTATCTTCTGATCATTACATTTACTATTATGTATTTCTGTGATGACTATATTTAAATACCTTTATTTTAAATTGACTAATCTCTGCTAATTTTATACAGTTTTATTTAATTTATCCCTTTGGGCTTGATTATATGGTATAAGTTGATTTTGGCCTAAAATACGGTTTTGCTTTGCTATTGGTTTTTTAACTATTTTGCTACCTGACTATTTCTATGGTTTACAGTCAAAAAGATATCAATATTATTTCCTTGCCTTCCCTACCTTAACAAAATTTTAATATTAAGTAACATCATTTAATTATAACATAACATCTTATAATCTATCATTTTCATTTAATTATAATAAAACATCTTATATCTAACAATTTCAACTATATTATTTAATCATAACAAACATTCTATATCTAATATTTTCCATTACATCTATTGAAAGTTAATGTTTTCAGAATTATATTAATGTTCAAACAATCCTTATATTTTACCTTTATTTTACTCTTATAATTACTATATTTGCAGTCATTTGCTGTCTTTTACTCTTATGGTTTAATATTGTAAAACACTTTTTATTATCTACTGTAATGGTAGTCTTTAATTCCTGTTATGGTTTCATATAGTATTTCACTTTTTATTATCTACTCTAATGGTAGTCTTTAACTCTTATTGTGGTTTCTTATAGTATATCACATTTTATTATCTACACTAATGGTAGTCTTTAATTCTTATTGTGGTTTATTAGGGTATGTCACTTTTTATTATCTACACTTAATAGTAGTCTTTCACTCCTTCTATCTAACCTTCTATTCTTTATTCTGAAGTTATATCTATATCTAATTTACACTTTTTACTTCATCTGTAATGTATCCTGTAACTTGGGTTACTGGGTTTAAGTTTTGTCATTGTTTTAAATCTATTTAATCGGTACACGTCCTTCATGAGATTTTGGGAATAGCCTTTCTTCATTCTGCATTCTTTGTATGAAGCTTGAAATAGTCTGTTCCTTATTTCTTATTCTATGGGTAGGTTATTATTATTTTTTTTTTTTATTTAGGTCCTCTGATGTCATTAATTTAATAAGTTGTACATGATTATTTTTTCATTTACTGCTCCATATCCTACTGGGTATACTGATGATGTACTGGGGTTTTATATAGATGGTTTCTTTTATTTGGATCAAGAGTTTTCTTTGTTATAGAGTCTATTTTTTAACATTTGATTGACTATAATGATCAGCTTATTTAATTCATTTTTAACCATTTAGTTATCACTCACTACTGATAGTTTCTTCTTTTTTTAATGTTGTATTAAGTTAAGTTTTAAGGTAAAAATTCTGTTATGCTACATATGCTCTCCTGTAAAAGTGATTAATTCAGATCATACTCTTAGTATGGATGAAATAATTACTACTGATTCGTTTATTTACCATATTTTTATTCGTGATTTCACTTTATATACCTTCTTTTCCACCATTGTTCTCTCAGTTGATATTGCTACGACAGCGTAGAACAATCTAGGCGTTTATCGAATGTCCCAGAAAGATCTCGACATAAGCGTGTGGTGTACGTGCTACTAAACGCATGTTGCGAGAATTTTCTCGCACTTTGCCAGCCTTCGCTCGGGCGCTCGGACTGTGTCAAGGCCGCAGCAATTACGTAGTTCGCGAGAGATAAGACGCAGTTTGGAAGCTTCTGGTGTGTGTAGCGTAACTATAAATACATCGCGTCGCGGCCTTAGCTTCTCAGTTCAATGCGAGATTTTTGACTGTGCGGTTCGAGAGTATTAGTGCGATATATTTACAGAGCGGTTCGAGTTATTACGGTGTACGTTCAAGTAGTTATTAGTGAAGTGTTGCGTTTTATATTCGGACGATATAATTGTAATACAGTTGAGTTTTAATATTAGTGGACATTTTATTGCGTATGAACAATTTCATTTGATTTGTTGTAGACACTGTGTTATTAATTACGAACTGTTTTACTATAACAATTAAAGGTGTGATTAGTGACTTAATTGGTGTCTTGTACTTATTTTGTTACCACTGTACCTACGACGATCGAGTAGACCGTCGTAACAGTGGTGTCAGAACTGGGATAGAACGGTTAACAGTGGAAACAGTGGACGCTTTGTACAAGACGAGTGTAATTCATAATTAATCGAAAAACAATGGATGCCAGTCAGATGATGGAAAATTTCCAGGCGCTGTTGTTGCAGACAGAAGAACGACGACGACAGGATGCAGAGAAAGCGGAAGAGAGACAGAAAACCCTCCTGCTGGAAGCAGAGGAGAAACGCAGACAGGAGGCGGAAGAAGCAGAAAAACGACAGGATGAAAAACGCAGGCAGGAAAGGGAAGAAGCTGAGGAACGTCAGAAAGCACTAATGCTAGAAACAGAAGAAAGACAAAAAGATAAAACGGAAGCTCTCTTTGCAACTATGCAGAAACAGTTGCAAGAACACAGTACCGCAGAATTGGGTATCCTACGAGGTGAGCTTAATAAACAAGTTACTAAAATATCGGAGGTACAAGAGTCAATGACATTAAAAATAGCTGAAGTAGAAAAATCTGTCTTGACTGTTGAAGAATCGATGTCTACAAAAATATCTGTTATAGAAGAATCTGTGTCAAATAAAATATCTGCAGTAGAAAACTCAATGGCAAACATAAGAGAACAAATTAAAAGTGAAGTCGAACAGTGCATGAAGATTCAACCAAAACAAATCTCTGAACACTGTACCAGTGATCAAGACAGAAAATAAGTTAACAGAGAAAGTCACTTTGCCTGCAGTAGGGACAGTTCATGTCAAAGCTCCAACCTTTGACGGAAGCACTCACTGGGCAACGTACCTCCGCCAATTTGAAGCTGCTGCATGCGCAAATAATTGGACAGAAAAAGACAAGGCTGTTTCGCTTGTTCTTGCATTAAAAGGACCCGCGGCAGAACTACTACAGAAAGTGCCACCTGACAGCCAGAACACCTATGCCGAGTTGATAAAAGCTCTGGAATTACGGTATGGTGATAAACATTTGCGAGATGTGTACTGCACCCAGTTGAGAGCAAGGCGACAACATTCCGGGGAAAGTCTTCAAGAGTTTGAAGCAAGTATCGACAGACTAATTAGACTGGCCTATCCTGAAGCGCCAGAAGATTTTCGAACGCGTTTTGCGATGCAGACATTTACTGCCGGTGTCCGAGATAACGAACTACAGCAAGTGTTACGAATGGCAAGACACCAGAACAGTGCGGACGCCCTGGTACATGCTTTGCAATTTGAGGCCGCCAAATCAGCGTCTGGTTGGACAAGTCATAAAGTGCGCGAGCTAAAAGATCGCGACGGCACAGACGATGAGGAGGAAGAACAAGGAACAGAGACTCGACGGTCGGCGCCACAGAATAAAATAAGAAAGGATGGAAGACCGAAGTGTTATCGATGTGGGAAACCTGGACATCTACAACGAGATTGTCGGGTTAGAATTCAGCAGCAGGGAAACGAGCAATAGTCGGTGCAACGGGGCGTGTGCTGACTAACTGGAGGAACGAAGCCCCTAGAGAATACGCAATTTCTACGCTTCAGAAAAACACCGGGAGCTTGGTAGTTACCGGATTTGTTCAAGAAAGGCCAACCTCAATTACAGTTGACACAGGCGCAACAGTTTCTATTGTGCGCCCCGACGTGGTGAAAGATCTCAAGCCAATCTGGTGCTCTTGCAGCTTGCGAACAGCTACTGGACGGCCTGTAAAAGTGTATGGAAAAGTGGAGATACATCTACGCCTCGGTAGACTTGAGTTTAATCATCAAGTACTTGTTGCAGACATTGTGGATGAAGCAATTCTTGGTGTGGACGTTATGAACGCATACGGATTTATAGTCGACTTCAAAAACAATGTCTTGAGAATCGGAGGCGAAGAGGTAATGCTATCAACAATGACGACAGCAGAAAAATCGATGGACGTCATAAACCAAGTGGCCGTAACTGTTCCGCCGAACTCCGAAAAGATCATCATGGTTAGAACTGCGGTAGATACTAGGAGCAATCAGTGCTCTATATTCGAACCCCAGGTAGTCAGCACACCGGGCATACTAATTGCCAGAAGTTTAGTAAAACCTGACGAAACCGGAAATGTACCTATTAGAGTGGCGAATATTTTGGATCAAGCTATCACTTTACAAAGCAATACGCTCCTAGGCAAATTGACTCCTGTGGCCTGGGTAGCCGGAATAACGCAACGAAGACCCAGTTCTTCGGATACTTCTAAATTACCAGAGGAACTGCAAGAATTATTGAACAGATCTTCTAACGACCTCTCAAGTGGTGAGGTAAAAGAACTCGGACAGTTTTTACACGAATTCAAAGATTGTTTTGGAGTTCGGGGACAGTCAATGGGAAGAACCTCTCTTGTGCAACATCGCATCAATACTGGGGACACAACACCGATACGCCAACCTCCTCGAAGGCCTCCATTATCTAAACAAGAGGAGATGTCTCGGTTAGTACAGGACATGTTGACAGAGGGAGTAATTGAACCTTCGTCAAGTGCTTGGTCTTCCCCTGTAGTGCTGGTAGCGAAGAAGGATGGTGGATTGCGTTTCTGCGTAGACTACCGGAGGTTAAATGATGTTACAAAGAAAGACTGCTATCCATTACCTCGCGTTGACGATACACTCGACACGTTGTCCGGAGCACAGTGGTTTTCCACATTGGACCTGAAAAGTGGGTATTGGCAAGTGGGTCTTCATCAAGAAGACAAGGAAAAGACCGCTTTCTCGACCCCAAGTGGCTTATTCCAATTTAACGTCATGCCATTTGGACTCTGTAATGCACCGGCAACATTTGAGAGATTGATGGACCTGATACTCCGAGGCCTGACGTGGAAAACTTGCCTTGTTTACTTAGACGATGTCATAGTGATCGGGAAGACTTTCAAAGATCATTTGGAAAACCTTAAGGAAGTTCTAACTAGAATTCACGGTGCACAACTGAAGCTGAGCCCGAAGAAGTGTTCTCTATTCCAGAAGGAAGTACAGTATTTGGGCCATCTGGTTTCGGCAGTGGGCGTTAGCATGGATCCTAATAAAGTAGACACCGTAAGAGACTGGCCAGTTCCGAAGAATAAACACGAAGTTCGGAGTTTCCTGGGGTTATGCTCATATTACCGACGTTTTGTGAAAGGCTTCGCTACTATTGCTAAACCACTACATGAGCTAACGGAAAATAAACGAAACTTCCAATGGTCGAGAGAGTGTGAACAAGCATTTAGAACGTTGAAGATTGCATTATGTTCGCAGCCAATTCTCGCTTTTCCAGCTTCCGAAGGGAAGTACATCGTAGACACAGACGCAAGCAATACTGGTCTAGGAGCAGTTTTGTCTCAAGTGCAGAACGGTGAAGAACGAGTAATAGCGTATTACAGCAAGACGCTTTCTAAACCAGAGAGAAATTATTGTGTTACAAGAAGAGAGTTGTTGGCAATTGTCAGAGCTTTGGAGCACTTCCATAAATACCTCTATGGGAGAGAGTTTTCACTACGTACCGACCATGCTGCACTTGCATGGCTCTTGAGATTTAAAAATCCGGAAGGACAGTTGGCAAGGTGGCTCGAACGTCTGCAAGAGTACAACTTCAAGGTACAACATCGGCGGGGGCGCCTCCACGGTAATGCAGATGGCTTATCACGAAGACCATGCCCGGAAGACTGCCGACATTGCCACAGAAAGGAAGAACAAAACTCAAGTGAACATGTTCGAGCCATCACTGTAGATTTCCTGGCTGATGGCTGGACAACACAAGACTGTCGACAAGAACAGATGACTGATGAAGACATTGGACCGATCTTGACAGCAAAAGAGGAAGGTCGCCGCCCGGATTGGCAAGATATCTGCCATGGTTCCGAAGTGCTGAAGGGCTACTGGGCACAATGGGAATCTCTCACCTTAGAAAACGGATTGCTGAAAAGGGCTTGGGAAAGTGCAGATGGACGAGACGTGGTCATGCAGTTGATAGTTCCCCGAAGTAAAGTGCAGTCTGTTTTGAAGGAGATGCATGATGGAACATCTGGAGGCCATCTTGGCGTTAAAAAAACCCTTGACAAAATACGGAAGCGATTCTATTGGCTTCATCTTCGGCACGACGTAGAGGAATGGGTTCGGACGTGTGAAATATGTGCTGCAAGCAAGGGCCCACAAACCAGAAGCAGGGGAAAAATGAGACAGTATAACGTTGGACAACCTTTCGAGAGAATTGCCATAGACATTGCTGGACCATTCCCAGTCACTGACGATGGAAACCGGTACATCATGGTTGTAGGTGACTACTTTACTAAGTGGATGGAAGCCTACGCAATTCCAAATCAGGAGGTTACCACTGTGGCAAAGAAGTTAGTTCACAACTTCTGTTGCCGTTATGGAGCCCCTATGGAAATCCATACGGATCAAGGGAGGAATTTCGAATCAGGAGTGTTTAAAGAATTATGCCGTCTACTTGGAATTCGAAAGACCAGGACAACGCCTCTGCATCCTCAGTCGGACGGGATGGTTGAGAGATTCAACAGGACACTTGAGCAGCATCTTTCGAAAGTTGTTGACGAGAACCAAACAGACTGGGACCAACGTATACCACTATTCCTTATGGCGTATAGATCATCAGTACATGACACAACCGGCATGACTCCAGCAAAATTGGTGTTTGGGCGGGAGATTCGTCTTCCTGGGGACTTGATGTTTGGATCACCTGAGACTCAGTCCCAAGAGCCAAAGAACTATTCCTCGCAATTAGAAAACCAACTGCGAGAAATGAATCGCTTGGTAAGAGGACGGCTCAAGATTGCCAGTGATAAAATGAAAACTCGGTATGACATTCGCAGCAATAGTGTGGGTTTCCAAGAAGGAGATCAGGTCTGGTTGTTCAATCCAAAGCGCCGTCGTGGTCGCTCACCTAAGCTTCAGTCTAACTGGGAAGGACCCTACACTGTAAAAAAAAGGATTAACGATGTTGTTTATCGGATTCAACAGGAAGGACAGCGAAAGTTCAAGGTCGTCCACCTAGATCGCCTGGCTAAATACAAATTTAGAGACGCTTTGCCAGTTCGGGACGAACAGGCTTAAGGAGGGGGGTGTGCTACGACAGCGTAGAACAATCTAGGCGTTTATCGAATGTCCCAGAAAGATCTCGACGTAAGCGTGTGGTGTACGTGCTACTAAACGCATGTTGCGAGAATTTTCTCGCACTTTGCCAGCCTTCGCTCGGGCGCTCGGACTGTGTCAAGGCCGCAGCAATTACGTAGTTCGCGAGAGATAAGACGCAGTTTGGAAGCTTCTGGTGTGTGTAGCGTAACTATAAATACATCGCGTCGCGGCCTTAGTTTCTCAGTTCAATGCGAGATTTTTGACTGTGCGGTTCGAGAGTATTAGTGCGATATATTTACAGAGCGGTTCGAGTTATTACGGTGTACGTTCAAGTAGTTATTAGTGAAGTGTTGCGTTTTATATTCGGACGATATAATTGTAATACAGTTGAGTTTTAATATTAGTGGACATTTTATTGCGTATGAACAATTTCATTTGATTTGTTGTAGACACTGTGTTATTAATTACGAACTGTTTTACTATAACAATTAAAGGTGTGATTAGTGACTTAATTGGTGTCTTGTACTTATTTTGTTACCACTGTACCTACGACGATCGAGTAGACCGTCGTAACAATATGTATATCCTTCATTAGCTTCTTTATTCATTAATAAGTAATATTTAATCTTATGTATACCATTATTATTATTATATATAAAAAACTTTCACAAATGAACTTACTTTTGTTATCACTATCACAAACGTTTCAAGGTGATGTGCCTCTTCCTCAGTGTGAGTAAATACTGAATGCCATTGTTACAGAATAACGATTATGGACTATAGGTGTGTGTGGTGGGAATTGATGGTGGGAGTAATATATAAATACTGAACTGTAACAATTACATTCAGTATTTACTCACACTGAGGAAGAGGCACATCACCTTGAAACGTTTGTGAAAGTGATAACAAAAGTAAGTTCATTTGTGAAAGTTTTTTATATATAATAATATTAGAAAAAGTGAACGAAGAGGATGAATCAACAAGATATTTATTATTATTATATATTTTTTCTTTTCTTATTCGGTGTTTCATCATCGGTATGTTTACTCCCTAACATGTGAGTTGGAACAGTTCAGAGTGGCACATTTCGGCTACATTCTCTGCTGACCAATACTTCACTTTGCTGAGCTCAGAGGAATTATCATCTCTGCTCAATTATAAGACTGATGGAATTTCTCTACATCCAGTCATAAAAATTAAAAAATCATTAAAAGTAGTCTCTTTCGACTAATAATAAACATCCTTGGATTCTTCACTTCATAATGTTTCAAATTAATTAATACTTGTATACACTTGATTCTTCTTCTCTATCAAAGCTCATTCCATATTATGTGGCTGAGGTATAGGGTATAATATTGCGACAGTACAAATAAGTGATGTACTGAGCATGAAATATAAAAATTTAAATTTACTTAATAAACTGTAAATAATTAATAATATATTAGAAATAAGCATGTTATGGATTGCAAGCTTGACTCAGACAAAAATATGAACAGGTGTTTCAACCTGAATCAACGTGCACACACACACAAATATAACTGAAAGTGTGTACACCAGTATTTTGCTAGTGTGTGTGAACGCAGGTCTCTGCAGGCAAGTTTGCCACCCCAGTATGAATAATTGCACAATGACTGTTTTTCCGTAATTATTCATAAACTAGAATTAAGAATTAAAATCCAAAAGCACCATAAAATGTAAATAAATTTTATAAATACTGTGTGCGAAAACCACGCGAAAGTGACACGCCGTACAAGTGCAATAGTGAAATAACTGTGTACAAATCAAAAGGGTTAAGTTGCAATGTCCAAAATTACAATGAACATGTGTTGTAAAATTAGTTATAAGATAAGTATAAAAAAATACTTACAGGACTCTGCAATTCGCAGAAATATAAAAAATAGTGAATTTGACAAAGAGTGGGGGAACTGACGCCAAAGACAGTTTCTAACATGTCGATTTTGTATCACTGAAGGGTGTCGACCAAGACATGGGTATAAATAGGACACGCAAGCTTCAGTGGTTTTCTTTCTTGAATCATCCACGATGCAGCGGGAGCTTATGCCTGTCAGCACGGCATATTTATTAATATTTTTATAAACAGTTTAAATTGCCAGTTATGTACAAGTACGTAACCAAGCTATAAGACAAACATTGAAATTAATAACAGCATTACTGAAGAAGTTCCATAGCGATACGACGCTGGACAAGAGAAGAAGTTCTATAGCGATACGACGCTGGACAAGAGAAGAAGTTCCATAGCGATACGACGCTGGACAAGAGAAGCAGTTCCATAGCGATAAGACGCTGGACAAGAGGAGAGGACGAGAGAGTGAGAGACAGCCGACGCTGGACAAGAGGAGAAGAGAGACAGCCGACGCTGGAGGCGAGACGAAGATGAACACCGATGGAACAAAAATTATCGAGTATGATTGACGACAATAAGGTGATAGACAACTTATTCATATCTTAATCATACACAGTATACAAAGACAGTTAAAGACATTAATATTTTATTTAAAAATAAGAGTAATATTTCTTGTATAGTAGAGTTAAAAATCATAGATGTTTAGAAATACGATTAACGTAACAAGTATCAAATTAATATAATATAAAATGATTACAAAGAATATAAATAAAAACTATTAGTATTTGAGAAAACAGTACTGAGAAGTAACAACTATTAATCTTTTGAGTACGTACCATATACAGAAAAAAGATTTAAAAATTGATTTTGAAACATATTAATAGACTGAGTAGTCTAAAAATGAGATTTTTCTTTTATATACTATTTAGTAGCATAGAATGTTTAGTTAGTAAGGATGTATATATCTTAAGCCTTACGGCATTATAACAAATAATAACTAATGTTTTTTAAATCGAAGTCAGTGCCATGTGCACATATTTTTTTTTATAGTATCAAATAAATTTTAATTACTGTTTCAAGTTCCGTAGAGTTCTTATTGCAGATACACCTGACCTCCTACTTAAATGTTATATGTTTAAAGAATTTGTCAATCTTGAACGTGAGACCGTTCACACCTATTTATGTAACGTAACGTTGTCTAAATTTGGTGCTCCAAGATCGAAGGACTCCACAAATTTAAATTAAATTAAATTTGCCAAATTGTCACGTTATATAAATTTGTTGCCCTGGACGTGAGACACGAGATGCCTAAATTTACGAACAAAAATTTGTATACATACAATATAATATTATGCAACTTTTGCAATGTTGTAATGTTGCAATATACATTTCATCCTTTCTTTGCACTCTTTTCTTTGTTTGTTGTTGGTATAATCTGTCTCTTGTTTACATAGTAATTAGCAAATTTTTTTTTTTTTGCTATTCAATGAGTCATTCTATTGCCCATGGCATAACATTAATTCCTTCTTCTATTAATTATCACTATAATAGTGGTTATTACAACAATATTATCATTATGGTACCAGGTTTTCAGTTTCTGGTCTTAATACTTGGCTCTTATTTAGTTGGTTCTTTTCCTTGTTGCTTCTTCATCAGATCATTTTCATTGTGAGTTTAATTAAATTATTTTGGTTAAATTATAAAAATATTCTGGTCTCCTCTTCCTTTCTTCATTTAAAAGTTCTGTATCATTTTTGTCTTAAATTATCTCATTTACATAGACTATAATAGTTGTTACTGTTATCATATGGTCACTATTACAATACAAGCTGTGTTATAGTCTTTACAGCTGTGATAGTTTATTAGGGGTTTTTCTTTTTCAACACTGGTTCTTATGAATACTTGCTACACTTTCTTCTTATGACACTTTTAACATTCATGGATATATTTTTCTTGTAACATTAATTTACTCAATCAATTGATATAGGTTTTTCTCATCATCTACTGGAACATGTTTTTATTTATTTTGTCCCTGGAGAGTTTAAAAAAGTTTACATGTTTGTACTCTGTTTACTCTCAAATTCTTTTATATAAGAGTTCATTCAAATTATTAGTGTAATTTGTTCTTACATTTTTTTTCTTTGTTTGTTGTTCTTCCTTCTCAATTATTTTGTTTAAGTTATTTTTGTAAGTTGTTAAGAATCATTTTCTTTCAAAATTTGTTTCATGAGAGTTTATTCAAATATTTCATTAAGTTGTCCTTACTGTTATTATGAGTTTAGTAATTCCTTTCTCATGTAAAATTCGTTTTATATAATAGTTCTTTCAAATAGTCCTTGTAAGTTGTCCTTACAGTTTTTTTTTTTTTTTTTTAAGTCTATTTTTCTTGGAAAATTCCTTTTAAATAATGGTTCTTTCAAATTGTCTTTGTAAGTTGTTCTTACTTTTTTTTTTACAAAATTCCTTTATATAATAGTTATTTCAAATAATCCGTGTAAGTTGTTCTTACCATTTTTAGAATTTAGTAGTTTAATAATCACTTTCTTTCATAATTCGTTCCATAAGATTTTATTCAAATATCTGGTATAAGTTGTCCTTATTGTTTTTAGAATTTAGTAATTTCTTTTTCTTGTAAAATTCA
This sequence comes from Magicicada septendecula, assembly GCA_034769895.1. Classification (NCBI taxonomy): domain Eukaryota; kingdom Metazoa; phylum Arthropoda; class Insecta; order Hemiptera; family Cicadidae; genus Magicicada; species Magicicada septendecula. The sequence continues at coordinate 58,808,992 of CM068371.1, read as the reverse complement.
TTTTATATAATCGTTCTTTCAAATAGTCCTTGTAAGTTGCTCTTACCATCTTTTGAATTTAGTAATAATAATCACTTTCTTTCATAATTCGTTCCATAAGATTTTTTCAAATATCTGGTATAAGTTGTTCTTATTGTTTTTAGAATTTAGTAATTTATTTTTTTTTAGAAAATTCCTTTTATATAATAGTTATTCCTAATAGTCCTTGTAAGTTGTTCTTACCATTTTTAGAATTTAGTAGTTTAAGAATCACTTTTCTTCATAATTCGTTCCATATAATAGTTTTTTTCAAATAGTTCTTGTAAGTTGTTCTTACTGTTTTTTAGAATTTAGTAATTTAATAATCATTTTTCTTCATAATTCGTTCCATATAATAGTTTTTTTTTTCAAGTAGTTCTTGTAAGTTGTTCTTACGGTGTTTAGAATTTAGTAATTTCTTTCTCCTCTAAATATTTTTTTATTGCCAATTGATTATAGGTGCCCTTTGTCTTGTTTGAATTAATATCCTTTAATACATAAGTGTTGTTGTTATTATTTTTAATAATCATATACGGTCTGGTATACAGCAGTAATAACTTTTTGGTTATGCCTTCTAAGGTACTGGGTAGTTCCCGATTTTTCAATAATACTTTTTCTCCGACTTTGTAGTTTATCACTTTTTTAATTGCCTTTTGATACTTTTTATGTTGCCTTTCCTGGTCTTCAGCCAATTTATTGTAAAACTTCATTCGATTAAATTTATATTCATGATTCACGGGAAATTCTATGATTTCTTGTATTTCTCTACGAGGTTGTTTCTCATACATTTCTGTATATGGTGTGGTCCCTATAGCGGGGTGATGTGCTAAATTAAGGAATTCCTCGGTGGCTGACAAGTATTCTTGCCATTTTCTTTGTTGATGGTGACAGTATGTTCGCAATATCCTCCCAACCTCTCTCAGCACCCTTTCCGCAGGATTACTACTGGGGTGGTAAACAGATGTTTTGTATGTCTTGATACCTAATGTGATCAAAGTATTTTTCCACCTCCTTCCCTTAAATTGTGTTCCATGGTCGGTGATTATTCTGGGATTATTGATGCAGGTTTTCCTATCTCTGGAATGTAGTAATTGGTGATCACTCCTAAAACCTTTAAAGTGGTAGCTCGGTTCACCGGGTATAATTTTATAAATTTGGTGAAGTGATCCATCATTATTAGGATGTATTTATAACGATGGCGTCCACCACTACAGGGAAATGGCCCACAGATATCTAGGAAAACCTTTTCCAGCTTTTCTTGTGAAGTAATTGGTATCATTATACCCTCTTTTCTTTCGTTGTTCGTTTTTACCAATTGACAAATAAGGCAGGTCTTAATATAGTTTCTTACCTTTCGATTTATATTATTTATATGGCAATTTTCTTCCAAAGCCTTTATCACTTTCATTGCCCCCATGTGACTGTATCGGAGATGATAATCTAGGATGATTCCTTCTCAACTGTAGCAGGGATTATGATTTTCCATACCTCTTCATCAATAGATGTTTTAATGAATAGTACATCATTATGCACGCAATAAAATCTGGTTATGGTATCATCTTGGTTGGATAGACAAAGTTTTATACTGTTTAGTTTCAGGTCAGACTGCTGGTGTATGCTGATGTCCCGTACCACCTTTTCTAAATCAGATCTGTCCTTGATAATATTCTATATCTTCAGTATGCTCTCCTTCTCGCCCTTGAAGGTCTGTTCTTCCAAATTCACTCGTGACAACACGTCTGCTACAATATTCTTACTTCCGGGAATATACTCCCACTGTAGATCATATTCCTGCAGGGCAAGTACCCACCTGGTCAGTCTACCGTGGCTCAACTTGCATCTTCTTAAAAATGATATCAACTTATGATCTGTGCGAACTGTCACCGGATATCCCAGAATGTAGGTCCGAAACTTCCCACAGGCAAAGACTACACTGAGCAGTTCTTTTTCTGTTACGTTATAGTTCTTCTCGCATTGGTTAAGTGTTCTGCTAGCGAAGCTAATGACTAGATGGTTGCCATTTTCGTCTTCTTGGTACAACGTTGATCCCAGACTAATATTACTACCGTCGCAGTTCAGGAAGAAAGGTCGGTTAAAATTGGGATGATTAAGCATTACTACCTCTAAAAACTTATCTTTAATTGACTTTAATGTCTCGTCCTGTTCTTGACCCCATCGCCATTTATTTTTGGATGATAATTGATACTGAAACCTGGCCGTCAGCTCTGAATAATTATTTTGAAATTTCCTGTAGTAATTACACAGGCCTAAAAATGATTGTAGTTGCCTTCTGTTTTTCGGTGTAGGGAATCTCTGTATGGTGCCTACTTTCTCTGATGAAGGTGATATTCCTTGATTATTCAGCTGGGAACCCAAAAACTGAACCTCTTTTGCAATAAGTTTTGATTTATCTAGCTTTAAGGTAACATTATTATCAGCTAGTTTCCTTAAGCGAGCCTCCAGGTGGTCTAGTGGCTAACGCGGGCGATTGATGCGCTCGTGGTCCCGGGTTCAATTCCCGGCGGAGGTTCCGTACGGCGTGCACTCAGTGTCGTGAGGCAAACTGAGTAGGCGCTGAGGTAACAGCGCCACCTCCTGGCTGTGAATACCGCAACTAGCGGCTGGTGGCGCGTAGTACTAGCCATACACCGTCACACTAACACAAAAGCCACGCGGTACGCCTTGGTCCTTAACGGACTGTTGAGCGGAGGTTTATTTATTTATTTTATTATAGTTTCCTTAAGACATGCTCCACACGGTAACAATGTTCCTCCCAATGGGTTGATGTAATCCCATATATTGATGCATATGTTGATCATCAACATATACAGTTGTGAATTGGAGCGCTTCTGGTCTGAGTATTTGGTCCATACAGGCTACAAAAATGGCTACTGAGTTTACTAACCCGAAGCGCAATCTCTTAAATTGATAGTTGCGTCCTTCGAAAATGAACGCCATGTATTGACGGCTTTGTGGCTGCAACTCCACTTGCCAATACCCACACACGGTATCCCAAGTAGTAATAAATTTGGTTCCGTGGAATCTCTTTAATATTTCGTCAATTTCACCAGGCGAAGTGCAATCATTAATTATCATTTTGTTGATTTCGCGTGCGTCAAGCCAAAGTCTGACCTTACCACTTTTCTTTTGGATAGCCACTATCGGACTGGTGTATGGCGACTGGCTGCTTTCGATTATGTCCTTATTTATCATATTTTGTATTTCCGCTCATACCGCTTCCTTCAACAATTGTGCTATTGGGTAGGATTTGCGGTTGAATTCCATCGGTTCTCTGAATCGGATCGTACACTGGTAGTTTCTGATCTTTCCTGGCTCGTCAGAAAACACGGCCCGATATTTTTCATATATCCCAATTAATTGACTTAATTGGTTCTCAGTTAATTGCTCAGTTGTATTATGGCACTGGAACTCCCGTATCTCTTGAATCTTTTGGGCCCATAGTTTATTTTCGGTATCTTGGCCTACTACTTGGTTGTCTGGTGAGTATTCTGACAAGTAATTCACTTCACTTGCGTGGTTGAGCGTTTGTCGGGATTCTACCATCTTGCTGTTTATTAAATTGGCTACCCAGGTCGAACCTTCTGAAAAGAGTGATACCTTCTCTCAGCACAAGTCAATAACTGCAGAGTTCCTTCTTAATATGTCACACACTATCAGGATATTAAATGGTAATCCGGCTGCAATAAGAAATACCATATCCAAGCTTACGCCCTGACTGGTAACACTTAGGGATACCTGTTTCCGTATCGTCTTGTTTTGTCGACCAGTAGCTCCTACGAGTACTATGTTATTGATGGGTAATACTGGTAGTGTTTTGCAACATTCCTGCTGTATCCGGTCCAATTCACCGTGATTAATTATCGAGACATTGGCTCCAGTGTCTATCATAATTGGAACAGAAATACCTTCGTTTTCTGCAACTATGTAAATGATTTCATTATTATGATTGTTAATCTTTGTCTCGTTTTCTTCTAATAAGTCCTTGCGAATATCCTTTAAATAATTATTATAGATGATAGTGAATTTTTTATCTTCTTTTTTAAAGCTTGACTCTTGTCCAAACCCAGTAGATAGGAGCAGTAAAGGGTTGTAACTGTTTATTACTGCCTCCTTTCGTTTAAATGTTCCATATCGTTACGGACATGGCTGATAGCAGCGTCAATCTGGAGTCCCGGAACTGCTTCGTTTGGCTCAATTCGGTCATCTTGCTGGGCTTCAGTTACAGGTGGTCTTCTTTGATTATCCAGGCTCGAACTGCGTCTGGGTTCATATCCTCTATGACTGTTACCTCCCTGGTTCACTTGAGGTGTTTCCTACTTATAGAATCGACTCCTTCGTTGAGGCTGGTATCTCCACTGGCCACTACCTTCTGCTCTGATGTAATTTACATGGGGTCTATATGTCCTATGATTATTATTACCTCCTGCTGGGTAATTTCTATTATTGTTATGATAATAGTTGTTATTGGGTGGGTTTGGGTTCCTCTGACCATGTGAACCATAATTATTATTATTATAATAACCGTTTCTATTTGGTTGATGGTTATTATTATTATCATTATTATTATTCCGATGGACATTATTATTATTATTGTACCCTGCATTAGTCCGGCTCGCGGAGCTATAATTATTATTATTATTGCCGTTCTGATTAGTATTATTATTCGTATAATTGGTGTTATTTCTCAGATCAGGTTTCTCATATCTCCTCCGACTTTAACGGTAATAGTCTTCGTGTTCATACATTTCGAGCAGCTCTGTCATCGCTTGTACTGTTTTAATCTGACTGTTGCGGCGAGCTCTGATTATGTCCTCCTCATAATGGTAAGATAGTTTGCTGACCAAGCATTCTTCGGGTATTCTGGGCTCTAAATGTTTGGCCACGCACACCTTTCCTAAGAAATATGCGGTCAATGTTTGACCCCAATATGGGTTATACTTCCCGTGACATATTCTGTCTCTTGCGATGTTCTGCGTAGACTCACATCAATATTTGGCCTTAAACAATCTCTTGAATTGCTGATAGTCTGTAACTTCGTCCCTGATCGGCATCCACCAATTATCGGCTATCTCCTTGAATGATTCATCTAGCACTTCTTTATTCGCGCTCCAATGGTTACCTCGGTGTTTTGCGAAGTACTCTTCAATTCTGGCTAGGAATTCCATGGGCTTATTTTGTATAGCCTGAAGTTAATTCCTTCTCGATTTTCAGTATTGGGGAAACTGGTGATGCTAGTTGGTCGGCTATGAAAAAGATCTATGTCGGTCTGATTTTGTCGAACCTGACCATTTATACTGGTCACAGCAGCTTCAATGCCGTCACATTTTTCTGTGAATCGGTCCTGCACTCTTTCCCATTCTTCGCGTGTTTCTTTTAGTTTTTCTTCTAGATTCTTCCTATTCGTTTCTTCGATGTTTGTAACCTTGGTGTTTATTTCTGTCCTAATACTCTGTACTTCCCATTCAGTCTGACTCCATCTTTCGTCAGCTCTTATAATCTTTCATTCGATCACCGTTATTTCCTCTTCTACCTTCTTGCTGATTGTTTCATTGTTCTCTGCTAACTTCTGACTCAACTCTTCCTTTAATGCTTCCATCTTTCCATCTAACCGGTTCATATTCTCTTGGTTAGTCTCCCTTAATTCTTCTCTTAACTGTTGATTATTATTTTCCATTTCTTACTGGTTTCTTCCATTCTCTGATTGGTCTCTTCCAGTTTCTTGCTTATCTGACTTAATTCCTCCTTCGACTGTTTATTGTCTGTCTTTATTTCCTCCATTTTCTCCTCTATCTTCTTACTATTTTCTTCCATTTTCTCCTCCATCTTCTTACTATTTTCTTCCGCCTTCTTACTATTTTCTTCCATCTTCTGGAGTAATTCTTCCTTCAATTGTTGGTTATCACTTTTCATTTCCTTATTATTTTCTTCGATTTTCTGGCCTAATTCTTCCTTTAACTGCTTATTGTCGGTTTTTATTTCCTCCATCATTAGCCTGAACATTTCTTGCATTGCCACATTTTCTGTTCGTGTCGGCTTGTCGGGTTGTTTTGCTTGGGATACTGGTTCGGTTGGTTCTGCTGGAGGTAATATCAACTTCACATCTTCCATGGGTGTCGCCTCCTTATCCTCCATATCTATTTCTTTCTCGGCCTCTGCCGCTCTTTTCTTGGATGTTGCCCTCCTGTGCATCTTGCTTCTTCTCCTGACCTGTTAACAGCTGCCAAGCTAAAATAGGAAACTTGGGCGAATTGTCTTTATTTTATAGGCCTATCAATTCCTATTTTAAGCCCCACGTTAGATGCCAATTTGTAATAAAACACGACTTGCTCGAGTTTATACAAATAAAATTTATGTTGATAAAAAAAATTTATAGTTTATTAATAATAATATTTTATTTATTTAATTATTTAATTAAATAATTAATTAATTTTTTTATTATGTATATTTATTATTGTTTAATTAATTAAACTATGAATTAGTAATTGTGTAAGACTTCGTGACGAAATATTTGTTTCACCGTGTTAATCCGATTATGTCCAGCTGGGTCGAAGTGTATTCTCTTCTAGCTCAGCTCCTTTTCCTCTTCTTCTTGATTCTTTCGTTAATACTTCTAAATTAAATTAGGAATGAAATAAACTAATTTCAATAATGCAAATAATCAGGAAAACGAGTATTTAGAAACAATTCTGGTGTTTATTTTAAAAGCGGTGCGACAATCTTACGCACATCGATTATGGCTGCGGCTATGACTCAACTCACAGGTCAATTGTGTCACTAGACAAATACATTAAATTACAATATTAATTAATAGAGTTCTTTGAACTGTCAAAATGGTCAGAGAAGGGCAAGTCACAAGATACAATACTTACAATTAATAAAAATTTAAATTCTATTACATAAAAGTAACATATCTCAGAAAATAATGTCATTTAATAAAGAAATTTTCGAACCATTCAGCAGTGCATGACGTCATGTCGTCGTTAGTTCAAAGTGGCTGTGTATGTCTCGCTATGCAAACTGGAAACATGGCGGCCATCAATTTCGGATTTTCGCCAACCACGCCGACTCCTCGTTCTTTCTTCTCCCTCAAATATAATGGCGGATATCTTCCTCTGCGATGATGTAGTCCCTCTGGATAATTGGTTGTAGTGTTCTCTTCTACACTACGATTATTTTTGTCGTGTTCCGTGTTCAAATCTGGTTAAGTTCGTTATTCCATTGAAATTGGTGTTAAATTAATAATTTCAATATGGCGGATGATTCTTAGTGCATTGGTGTTAGATCGTATTATAACTGAAATTTGTTCTTCACTTTGTTATCGTTTAAGTTAATTTTTTAGTAATTTTCGGTTCATAACCTCTGTAGTAATTTTTTATGTTACACCTTCATTTTTTTTTTCAAATAATTTATACTTCTTGGATCTTCCTTCAGTACGTTCTCATCCGTTCAGTTTCACGTTTAACAATCAACTGTATACTCAAATCGTAGTTTAATGTAGTAATTTCTGAAATATCTTGTTCTCCTTCCCCATTGTCTAGAATCAGTTGTTCGCCTTGGTTTAGATCTGATCTTATAGAAATATATGACATTTTTTTCTATTTTATGGCTCTAATTTAATTATTTGTTAATTTTATGAAAATTTAAATACCTATCAATATTCCTGTTCTAATTTTACATAAACTAATATACAACTTGACCTAATTTGGTTTCAAATAAGCTTAAAATTGACATTTTTTGACATTTCTTATAGGCCTTATTATTTTTCACATAATTATAAATTAAATGGTTTACAAGTCATTTCATGTTAACATTGTCCTTACATAATTTTACTTATTTCATCATTATTCTTTGTTTTTAACAATTTGTTGTTATAACACTCTAATACTGATTAATTCACATTTTATTTGTACTGAGTCCCTTGTTAGGCATTATATTACACATTTCCAATAAATTTAATTTTATCTTCTGATCATTACATTTACTATTATGTATTCCTGTGATGACTATATTTAAATACCTTTATTTTAAATTGACTAATTTCTGCTAATTATAAATTAAATTATAAATAATCTTTTACTCTTATGGTTTAATACTGTAAAACACTTTTTATTATCTACTGTAATGGTAGTCTTTAATTCCTGTTATGGTTTCATATAGTATTTCACTTTTTATTATCTACTCTAATGGTAGTCTTTAACTCTTATTGTGGTTTCTTATAGTATATCACATTTTATTATCTACACTAATGGTAGTCTTTAATTCTTATTGTGGTTTATTAGGGTATGTCACTTTTTATTATCTACACTTAATAGTAGTCTTTCACTCCTTTTATCTAACCTTCTATTCTTTATTCTGAAGTTATATCTATATCTAATTTACACTTTTTACTTCATTTGTAATGTATCCTGTAACTTGGGTTACTGGGTTTAAGTTTTGTCATTGTTTTAAATCTATTTAATCGGTACATGTCCTACATGAGATTTTGGGAATAGCCTTTCTTCATTCTGCATTCTTTGTATGAAGCTTGAAATAGTCTGTTCCTTATTTCTTATTCTATGAGTAGGTTATTATTATTTTTTTTTTATTTAGGTCCTCTGATGTCATTAATTTAATAAGTTGTACATGATTATTTTTTCATTTACTGCTCCATATCCTACTGGCTATACTGATGATGTACTGGGGTTTTATATAGATGGTTTCTTTTATTTGGATCAAGAGTTTTCTTTGTTATAGAGTCTATTTTTTAACATTTGATTGACTATAATGATCAGCTTACTTAATTCATTTTTAACCATTTAGTTATCACTCACTACTGATAGTTTCTTCTTTTTTCCTTTTTTAATGTTGTATTAAGTTAAGTTTTAAGGTGAAAATTCTGTTATGCTACAATGTTAATTGGTTTCCTTCTTTTGAATAATGTTTTACTTCTTTCTTCTAAACATTTAGTTTTGTATAATGAATTATCGTCACTGGTATTACACTCGAAATATGTTAGATTGGTCTCTTATATTTTATATCAACCTTTCTCATTCAGTTCTCATAATGGAATCCTCTTCATTCAATTTATAACATATCTGTTGCTAAGGCCTATAACTTAGCTTTCATTGGTTTAAATTGTATCATCTGGAGTTATTATGGTTCTCTCTGAGCCTCAAAATAAACAAATTTCTAACATTTTACTTTCAATTTTCTTAAAATTGTTATAACTTTTTTATATGATCTTTGATCTTCAATATACTAGTATCTTTGAATTTCTGATGGAACACTGATTGTTTCTATATCACTTTTGATTAGTTTCCATTCCATATTTCCTGAGTTACTATTTTACACTTTTAACTATTTGTACAAAATTATTTATAATTAGTTCTTTTTATACCCTTCACTTTACTAAAACTATTAGATACAATCAGTAATAACATAGTTCAACCTGACATTAATTATTCTAGTTTTAATATAAACTCTTTTTCGAATTCCTTAACTATCTAGGCCTAACATGCCTAGTTTCACAAATCTCTATTATTATAATTTTGGTACCCTTCCATTAACATTAACATTTGTTTTATTAATATTACAGCATATATTATTAATCAACATCAAACAATTAATTACTAACAACTATTAGGAAATATATGACAATTCTTATTAAACTTATGGATCCATTCCAATTTTTATAAACATAATAAAACATGGTAAGTATTTATAAAACATTGTCCTCCTTAATACTAACTTTAATATCTCAAACATAATTATTATAACATTATTTAGTATTATTCATTAGTAATAAACCTATAATTGGTAGTCCTTGAAACAAGCTACTTTATGTTTCCTGGTACTTTTCTAGGATTTATACATATATTTTACTCATGCAATTACACAACAAGATGATGGGCAAAATATCATGTAACAATATATATGGTATTGGACTAGTAAAGGAATTACGCTATACATTTGTGATAATTCTGAATTACTAAAATAACAGTGCAACGTCACTTTAAATCATGAATTTATGTCTATTTGCTCATCTGCAGTACACCATTTCCATGAGAATTGGATACATCTACTTTAGATTTGATATTTGAACTTCTAGTATGGTACCAGATGTCTGTTTATTTTGAAGTCAGTTGGAAAACTGGATTGCCCGATTTTTGGTTTACTGTTCATAAGTGTAATTTACAGTAATTGACAAGGGTTACAGTTACTGCAGTTATTTTATTAGACATATTCTGTTTTAAAACATTTGTTCGTTAGTGTTAGTATGCTTTAATCATTATGTACAATATACAGAGTCAGGAAAAAGTTTATGACCATCCATCAAAAACACATTTTTTTAATTTAATCAGAAGGTTATAATTTAATTTTTTTGTATTAAATTGTCATGACTAATACTAATCAATGTGACTTCCTTTGTCTTATAACAAGCCTTAATCCTATCAGGCTTTCTACAATCCGATCAGCTTTCTACACTCTTCACGCATGACTTGTTGCCATAAGGAATAGACTGCCTGTCTCAATTCTCCTCCGTTTTGAACTAAAATTTTATGTTTATTAAAAAAGTGCAGTTTTTGTAAGTAACCCTAAATCTTCAAAATAGCCATACCTTTTGAACCAGTTAAGCCTCAAGAATTTTATTTTGACCAAAATCTTTCATTTTCAATGTAGATTATTGTAAACAGTTTAGTTAGTTAATATAAAAGCAAGCTGAAGACCAGCAGACAATGTAGTTGTTTTGTAAGGGTGATCTTAAAAGTTTTTTCTGACACTGTATACCTATGCAAACGGTGTATCGAAATTATTTTGAATCATACTATTAGTTTATACAAATAGAATCTGTATGTACCCATGTCTGCCGTTATGAGTGTAGCCACTGTTGCCACCAATTTTCACCATGGTCGTCCATCCATTTTGTATTATTCCTTTACATTCCTCATATTTATATTTTTAATTTCCTTTTTGCCTAACAGTGTAGCTGCTTATTGCATAATTTTTTGTATTCTTTTTACTGTGTTTTATCTTTTACTACAGGAAGAGACGCCTTCAGGGATGATTTCTCTCTCTTCTTTTAAAATTTATTTTGGTAACACTCTTAAAGAGCAACTTGTTTTATTGTTCAATGAACAAAATGAAATTACTAGGACCAAAATTATACATCCACAAAACAGGTCTTCACCCTTTGTCATTGTTCAGAAGACTTAATACTTAGTGCTTTCAAAATATCATGATGTGTTATGAAGAAGACTCGTGTTTATAGCAGCTACAATGTACCGTTTAATTTATCATAAAGTGTTCATAAATATTTTTGAAAAGTGTGTGTGTCTTTTTAATTGTTACATGTCCACTGTTTCTCTGTTTCTTAATAAGGGTTTTAGAATCTCAATTAGTCTGTCCTACTTTCACAGAATCTTTCATGAGCGATGATATCAAACATATGGCTATTTTTTACTGTTCGTTACTTTACTTGGTATGAAATACAGTAAAGGGTATAGTAATCTGTGTAACTGAAAAAAAAAATACATTACTGACAGATTAAATGTTTCAGGGGCAGGGGATATAATGATCTTATTTTGCACATTTATCTTGACACAATGAGGCCTATGGAATGTGTTGCTACTACTCATTTAATAATCACTCATTTAAAACATATGCTGCAGTGTATAAGCCTTTCAGCTGTGAAGTATGGTCAGTAGTAACATTCTCGTCATCTGGACAGTGACTTGAGTTTCATAACCAGAAAAAGTTAATTAATGGAGTACCGATAGCGTGATGCTCTCCCAACAGAAAAATGTCAGCAAATTTTTGCAATTGAAATTATAACACCTGTCACTTGGGACAGTAGCTTTGTTTGTGGTTTTTATGAAAAGCAGCATCGCAGCCAATTCATAAGATTGTGTGAATCATTAAAAAAAGATCAAGAAGAGCCACCCTAAATCAGACACTTCTGCCAACTAGTTTATTTTCCTTTGGCAAAAAATAAACACAAAAAACAGTAAATATGGTTACTGAAATTACACACACATACCCGCTTATTTCTACCATATAAATTAGTTTCAAAGGAACAAAAATATTTCAATTCTTCTATACTCTGAGTCTGTTTAATATTTAAAGCAGGAAGTTGTGTACCGAGTTTTTTAATTTTGCATTTACTTTCAATGGAAAAGTAGAACAATTTTTTTTTGAAATAAACTGGACACTAATCATTTCACTAAATCAATTAAATCCCAATAAGTACCTGAACACACATAGTCAAAACACCGGCAGTCACTTTGTAGATTATATGTGCTTCAGTCAGCTTAAGTTTACATTAGTAACTAACGTTACTGAAGCATATACACATTTTCATCACACGGTAAAGCACACTAAGGAAGCTGGCACAGTGAATCACTGAAAGCATACAAATGTTAATAACAGTAACATACTGTTACGACGATATCCTTGATCGTCGTATGGTACAGTGGAAAACAAAATACAAGACACCAATGAAGTCACTAAAAAACCAGTTTTAATTATCACAAATGACAGTTTATAATCAACTCGTACAATAATTCAAGTTAGATTTGTCCACACACAATAATAATGACAAATATAAAGAATTCCGCGCTATAATCACTTTTCATTAATACACCACTTACGACGCACTGTGTAAATCGCCCGACATAACACTGAACTATAAACTGAACTCTAACACTGAACAGGTATGGGCTATTTATAGTCTGCAGGGTTCCATAATATGCATCTTTAACAAACACGTGAAAATTCTAGAGAATACTTCAGCACGGCCATGGCAGAAACACACACCATTGGCCTAGTCAAGACGCTTGTAGAATGACACCATCAAAAGCATGAGACATTCCACATTATGTAATACTACCTCACATGTCAAGCATCACTTACACATTACAGCTGCGGGAATAGCCGAGAAAAGAGTAGAACAACGTTCTCCAATGTACCAAAACGTTCCGTAATGGCGTAACATTTTTTTCCTTTTTTCCACATTATGTAGCAATAGTGTTACTGTGAAGCTGCTGACATTCCCTATTGGAGTGCTTCAGCTTTTGCGGAACTGTTCATCGCTATCATTAAGCTACAATGTTAGCGACCATTCAATAGTAAAAAGAGTCTCCCTCCTTTCGTTACTTCTCCTGTTGGGAGGTTCTAAAATGCTGTATCAAACCGCCGGCAAAGGTTGTTACCAATGTTCGTACTACACAAGTTGATATTATACACTCAACACATGAAACCTCACAAGTCTCATTAATTAAATATGAAACCATTACGACCAACCTGCTGCTGGATGCAGTTTAAATGTTTGAGAAACTAAATCAACTACTGTTTTAATATACAGAACTTGGCATTATTCTACTACAGTACGGGACTAGCATAATAAGCTTCAAGATTATGCAATAGTCACAGCTCTTCCCCGCCCCTCGCCCAACAGCGTTGTCGCACGTTACACTTGGTTATGTGTAGGCAAAGGTGGGGAGCGTGGAGAGTGAAGCGACATGGCAATACCACAGTCACCTCGAAGCTTATTTTGATACATCTCACATAATAATAACTAAATCATTAATAACAGACAATAATTTAAATCACGACTAGTAACTGTATAGGAAATTACTACTCACTCAGAACACTAAGTTTTTTATTGGTAAAAAAGTTAAATTTTTACCTTATAGTCTGAACCAGTTTTTGCTTATGATAAGCTTCGTCAGAGGCTGCTACTAGGAAGCTTATAATAAGCAAAAACTGGTTCAGGCTATAAGGTAAAAATGTTTACATTTTTACCAACAAAAAACCTTAGTGTTCTGAGTCAGTAGTATTATACTTATAATTATTTAATCAACGGACATGTCATGGACAACAAAATCCGAGAGTATAGGAAATATTAAGAGCAAGAAAGAATAGAATAGACCTGTAGTCAAAAGACCAGCATAGACCCAGCACTGCCCATATTTGACGCTCTTTTGTGTTTCATAAAATGTCTGTAATATCTTCATGCTGCCCACCCACAACGTTGGTTCAACACCATCTTCATAATCACCTCCCCATCTGCCTTCCAGCACTCCATCATCTTCATCTGAATTCAACTACAACAGAAAGCCATTATCTCTGATCTGACAGTAGTTTGTCTGACCTGTTACATTGCACCATACTCTTCTAAAAGACAGTAAAGTTACAAATATTTTTTTCTATCACATTTAAAATTTGAATACATTCTTATACATTATTATTATTGTTACTACATAATTTCTATAACAATAATATACTTACATTTGCGGTTGTAAGGTTGATGAAAACAGTTTGTATTCAATCTGTATCAGAAATCTGTTTTCTAAAAAATTAAATGTATTTAAATACATATTTTATATATAAGAAACACAGTGGAATATATTAAATTATACTCTATGAAACTGGTAACACATACGCAAATGACAGAAATAATTCATAAGAAAATATCTGTTGACATTTGCAGCGGTAACTGCCTCATGTGTTTCTCAAGTAAGAAATAACGAATTTCCAAGTTACAGCAGTTCATGACATTGATGATTACATGAGAATTATGCAATTTTCAGGCCTTACTATGAATGCCTTAACAGCTTTTATTTTTTTCTTTGTACTCTAGCATTTCATGTACATCCAAAGGGTTTCCTCTTCGGAGAAAAAAAATCTAATTGAAAACAGAAACAGTCTGGCATTGGACTGAAAGTGTATAAAAGCCTGTATAAAAAAGGTTAATTTACCATTTTTTATTAGCTTATAAATTATAATAACATTTTAAACACTTAACACCTCATATTAGCTGTCTTGCCTGAACACCTGTGGTAAACTTTCCAGGTATGCTGCACATGCCTAACAATTATATGAAATAAATAATCTTTATTTGTACCTAAACATGAATACTTATTTTTATAAAAATGTATTTTCATGTAAATGGTTATGTGACTAATTATTTTCTGTAGGCGGGTGTTGGGAACTGAAAATATAATCACCTGCATTGCACGGCATGTAAATCTTAACAGTACTGTGGTTGCAAGGAATCCATCCACATATATACACCCACTCTTAATGCTTTTATCACTGAATATATGCCAGTTATGAAGCTCTGAACAGACACCTTGCTTGAGTTTAATTGTTGTTAAGTGTTATTTTGAATGTTCATCACTACTTTTTTCACAGCACTTAATAATTATTATTTAATGGTACTTTCACTTGTGAAACTTACTTGTTGATATTCCCTCAAACACCGTTTCGGAGTTGTATTCTCCTTCTTCAATGAGGTTTGAATACGGAATGTGTCAAGTAGTCGGTAATTTGTAACGGTTTTTTAGGTGACTGGTTGTGTGTGGGGGTGTGGAGATGGAAGGGGGTTGGCACGGGATTCTGAATTGTTGTATGCATTGTGTATTATTGTGTTGAATAGTGTGTTTGATTTAAATTGTAAATGTTTATTGAGTATGTTGTTTGGTTGTGTTTTGTTGTGTTTGTATATTTCGTATTGTTCTGCGGTGTTGAGTTTGCGACTTTTGGGTAGGTAGTGTAAAATTTCAAGATTAGGCCAGACAGGAAGATCTGTTTCCTCCAGATTTTCTGAACACACAAAAGGATTATCCAATAACAACATACAATCCACATTTGCCACACACATCCAGACAGAAAACCACAGTTACACCAATATAAAAAACAATCTTGAAATTTTACACTACCTACCCAAAAGTCGCAAACTCAACACCGCTGAACAATACGAAATATACAAACACAACCAAACAACATACTCAATGAACATTTACAATTTAAATCAAACACACTATTCAACACAATAATACACAATGCATACAACAATTCAGAATCCCGCGCCAACCCCCTTCCATCTCCACACCCCCACCTAAAAAACCGTTACAAATTACCGACTACTTGACACATTCCGTATTCAAACCTCACTGAAGAAGGAGAATACAACTCCGAAACGGCATTTGAGGGAATATCAACAAGTAAGTTTCACAAGTGAAAGTATCATTAAATAATAATTATTATGTTGTTAAGTGTTTGTTGTGCTGTTATCATAACGGACAGCGACATATCAGTGGAATCATGTTTTATTCAAAGCCTTGTAAGAAATCCTTTTTACTAAAGGAGTTTTCAAGAGAAGATTAACATTATTAAAAATGATAGGCTGGGTCCCATATTTCCAAGTGTAAGAAGTCAAGAAATCAACATAACGAGAAAAACAATGAATATGCGTGCACAGTTTGTGTTTCACAATAGAAAAATCCTCACTGGTTGACATATTTTGTTGCCCGTGTTCACTATTTTTAAACAACTGTGTGTGGTCTAAAAGAGGGGTTTTAGTAATTCGATGATGCTATCTTTAGCTATTTGGAGATATGAGGAAAGTCTGGAAACCATATAAGATCTTTTCACCAGTTGAATACATTAGGGAAAACATGGATTGACCAGCAACTCGTCAAGCAGAGATGAATCAGTGATTTGCTGCACAATGAAAGGAGAAAAAAACTGTGACATTCTTAAATGCCCTGCAGATACATTTTGCTTGTGCTATTTAGTTAAGCAAGAGCTACCGTTTTGCAGACACAACAAGTCTTGGAGTTTTGTTAATAACTTTTGTTATTAAGGCAGTATGATGCTTTTTGTGGTGACCCATTTAGAGAAGTCTTCAGTTTTCCATGGTATATCATCAGTGATTCAAAATGATCTCATTGCTGTAATCTGTTCAGTAGGTGAGATTGAACAGACAGACTTTGTAGATCTTATTATAGACAAAATATTATGTTATAAACAAGTCACAACTTTCAACTGTCCTTCAATATATTGATAAAAATAATGAAGTTCAAGAAAAGTTTTACCATTGAAATGAAACATGTTTACCAATGTGTGTCGAGATCTTACTGCTTGAGCCCTGTTCAAACGTGTAAACAATATTCTTAGAGTACAACTGTGAGAAAAAATGCTTGTGGTGCAGACAATATGGCTGGGGAAGTAAATGGGTTGAACAAACAAATGGGTCTATGATAGGAGGGCTATTCAGAAAGTAAGTTCCGATAGGGTATTAAAGAAAACTAAGAATATATTTACAAAACATTTGTATTACTATTTAAACTACATGCCTTAACCAACTTTTCTATGTAGCTTCCATCATTTTTGAAACACTTCTCACAGCAAGGCACCACGCGTTGTATACCTTCGTCATAGAAATTTCCTGCCTGTGATTTGAACCATGTATTAACAGTTTGTTTGACACAGTTTTCATTCTTGAAAAGGTGATATTTGCTTGGTGTGAGGTCTGGGTTGTAAGGCGGATGATCAAATTGTTGTCTGCCAAACAGTGTGTGTGCAGTGCCATTCATCGCAATGTCCCAGGTAAGCATCCTACGTCGCTTACTCTGATCGGACCAAGCAAAAACATTGTGTCCATCTTGGTACCATTGAATCACTCACTGCTTCTTCTCCATAAATATTGAAAATCTGATGGTGAATTTCAATTGTTTTAATGTCTTTCGCATTCAAGAACCGAATCACATACCTACTTTCACATACGGTGGGTGTTTCAAAAACATCATAAACACATGCAACAAAGCGTGATGACATCAATATGGAAGCAATATTTGAAAACAGAACTTCCTTCTGAATAACCCTTGTATCTATCCATTTACGTTTGTTCAGTGTTACAGTGACTTACTGAATTTAACACTTCAACAATTTTCTTCTAGTATAAAGGAATGTAGTGTTCTTCCAAACTATGTCAAGTTTTACAGCTTCTTTTCAAGTCTGCAAAGTGGACAGCCACTCTCCAGGATTATTATTTATTCCGGCTGTACAATGTTTACACATTTTCCAGAACCAAAGATAACAGAAGTGATTGAATTCTCATCTTCCACTGCTGCTTGTCCATTCAAAGATCTTCTTCATTTTCTCGTTCCCTCAATATAGTCTGAATTTCTTCTGTCCAGGTGATATATAGCATATCTACCTTTAGCATATATATTATAAAGGTGATTGAAAAATAAGTGTTTGTGCTGGGGACAAGTTACAAACAGACTTTGAATTTGTACCGGTGATGCAGATAAGCTAAACTGCAAACATATGTTTAGAGAAATTGTAGACAACATCCTCATTCAAATAAGTGACTGCTTCAATACTATTGAAAACATTCAATTCAGTGGTCCTATGTGCTGAACTGTGATCTATATGAAAATCACAACATAAGTTTCACAGATGGTGATTTAAAAACTCTAGAAACGCGCCAGGAGCCATTTTTTGACATAATCAGACTGAGGACTGAACTGATTGTGATATATACCTTGTCTGAATTTAGAGGTAAGACTATTACTAAGCTGGTGCAGTCAATGCATGTGAAAAAACTCTACACTGGCTTCCTTGAATTTTGAAACTTATAAGATTGATAGTCACTAATCCTGCTATGAGGTATCCAGCAGAGCACTCATTTCCTGGACTCAAGAGGACAAAAAACATACTATGAAGTCAACACGGGCCAAGAAAGGCTGCCATCGCTTGCTGTTATGTCACTGAGAAATCATTACTGTTAAAAGTAAAGTTAGAGCCAAATTTTTATGATCAAGTGATTGAAAAGGTTTTAGAATAAACTCACAGAGCACAACTTGTTCACAAGACTTTTACGGCCAGTGACAAGGTTGTGTTACCAAAATTGGTGCCTTAGCCATAGTACTGTGGTCTCTGACTACAAAACCTTTGTCAGTGTTTTCAGCCTTTTGCACTGAAGATGGCTCCCGAAGGAACGGCCGAAATGTTTGGTATTAACAACATTGGACCACGGCCTTACAGCCCGCCAAGCCAAAATTTTAATAACCTTGTTTACAAGTAGTTTGGACAAGTTTAACACTAAAATTATTAGAAAATTAACAAGTCTACATACACTGAATGTTAGCCATTATTTTTATACAAGCTTTTATGATTTGATTATTCCGCTAGGTAAGTGGTAATCGTACCACCTCCCTCTCCAGTCAGTACCCTGTCAAGAGCATACTTGATTTTCGTGATCAGGATTCAACCCCAAATAAAGTATCTTGAAATTACAATTAAATTATAAAAAGGCTACATATACTTTTGTGCCAGACTTTTCAATTGATTTATTTTTTATTTTAAAAATGTTAAAAATAATAGTTTCTTATTTTAGTACAAACACAGTTCTGAGTTGAGTTCAACATTTGTACATGTATCAATTGTATACATAACATAACAAAATGGTTTGACTTTTATTTAAAAAGAAAGCCATTAAACATTTAAAGCACAAAAAGAACATGTTTGCAAAACTATTTATTTAGTGAGGTACAAGCCTACTAAATTTGATGTTGAAGACACTGAGCATTTTTTACCTTATAAAAGAAAAATTGGTCGATAATTATGAATATTAAAAGCTTAAAAATTCCAGCTACTTTTAATTGTGTTAAAATTTAAACTATATTCTTTTTTTCTATGAATGCAGAAACTGTGAGTAACTTAAAGAAGAAATTATACACTTTGATAAATATAAAAAATATTTGTTTAATGCAGAAGAAGTATACACTTTTTTCACGTCTGTTGCATGTGTAAAAGTGAATACAGTAGACTCTCAATAACCAGTACATATCAGACCAGGAAGTGCCAGATTACTGGAAGGTTGTCAAAACATCCATTTAAGTAACATAAACTACTTTATTCTTATTCTTATCACAAAACAACAAATAAAACAAGAACATAAATAGAACTTGAAATATAATCATTTAATTTTATAAATTTCAAAACATTACTGAAATAAGATTGCACAATGTATTTGTACATTTTGTAAAGTTTAAAAAACAAAAATTGTGTTATTCCATTGGAGTGAAAAATCGTTTGTCTTCTGATTGTTAGCCATAAACGACATTTTTAACGTTTGTTCTTTAAGTCTCTTTAGCATGAGAATATCATAAGCAGCTGCACAATTTTTCTCACCCCATTTAACGGAGATAGCAAAGACATCCATTGCGCTGCTGTGGCTTATTGTGTGAACAGCTGCAAATCCCCCTCTCCTTCATCGTCATATTTGCTTTGAACATCTTGGATAATCTTGTTGTCTGTTGCAGACTGATTGTTTCCTTCTTTGTCACCAGCTAGCCACCTGTTAACATTGTATCATGTCAGATCATCTGGTTTGTCAACAAGTTTTTTGACAATTGTACCTCGAAGCTCAAACAATTCTAAGTCACCGTTCGCTTGGTTGGTCAACTTTAAGGATTATTCCTGCCCTGGATTGTCTGAATTTTAATACGTTTATAGCAACAGAAGCTGCCATAACTTTTTCCATAAATAAACCAGTATTTTTTGTCAATTTTTTAATGGATTTGTGAGATAAAAACACAATATCTTTAAAGTTGGTCTCTTTTAAAGAGTGAACAACACTCTCATCTTTATACAAAACTTTGTACAATCTTTTTTTTTGTAGTGTTTGTGATATATCGTTTTATTTATAATTGCTTTGAATTTATACTAAAGTTACTGTTCACTGTTTACGGTCGGGCGCCATCTTGTTACCAACTACGTATGAAAAAATATGTGTACTTACCATTTTTTCTCGGGTTCTTTTCGGCGAACCCAGGAGATCAGAATTGGTTGTTCAAAATAAAGAAAACTTTATATGGTTTCCCATGATTTAAAATTTATTAACAATTAGATATTCTCATCGTTTAACTTTAAAAAATCATTAACAAACTACCTCCTTCATCTATTATACAATTCTCATTCTAAAAAACTCACCTGAAATAAAATGAAAACATAGTATAAACCTTTTAATTAATAAAAAAAAATCAAGATATTAAATAGAAATCTTTTTTTTTTTTTTTGAAACACAAACCAGCCTTCTTAATTTACATAATTTCTCACATACACACGCAACACACACACAAAGTTACTTTAGAGATCTCATTTTATATTTTATTAAAAGTTTATTTCCCTATTATTCGCGTAATTTTGAAAAAAAAAACCTTGTTAAAATGTTATGGCTACATTTCTACTTAGCTGTTCAGTTGAGTTGAAGGCATCACACTTTTACGCTCACATTGTTCCGTTTTAATGAATAATTTCCGAAAACAAAACTGTTCTTGTAAAGAAGAGACAAACTGTTATTTACTTTTACATTTCTAATTTTTTCGTCACATTTTATATGATGCGGGCGCCCGCGATTTACGTTTCAAAACTTTTATGTACCACTCGCGCGAGTGATGAAGTTAGACAGGCGCTCGGCCAACGGCACTATTTTATAACGTCGCCGTAGTTATATGACCAAGTCTTATTGTTCTTATGTTTGTATCACTCCGCCAGCAGACTGTTTTTGGTTTCATAACTGCATTCCCCAACAGGGAGCGTCTCTGACGTAAGATGGTCTGATGCTGTTACATAATGTGTTTACCGTTTTGTGTGTCCTTGAAGCTGCCCTTGGCACAGTTTGTCGGTTGTTTTCACTCGTTTTATAAAATATTACTGAATAACAGTCACGTATCATGCCAACATCAGTGCTGCCACCGTCGCTATCTTTTCTACCACTGAATTTACCTTTGTTTATACGTTTGTTCCTTATATTCGAAAAATGTTATTTGTTTAAATACAAACTGCTTTATTACCCAAAATAGGCCCGTTACAATACCCCCTCAATGAGATATTTTATGCCGAAGCATAAAAAATCTCATTGACACATTCATACTTGCTAAAGGGATCAGCCAGGATATGTCGCCACAACCCCCTGTATGGTTTACAAAAAATATAATCAACTCACCCTTGGTCTGGTGACTGTGACCGCACCTGAATGACAATACTGGACTCCTCTCTCGAGATCCCAACACCGCAGAGTCAGACAGATACTTAACGCCCCTGCTCTGACGCGCTGGCCAGCTCAGGTCCGCCACCACAACATCACCAAACACTGAAACAACAAATCAAATATCAAATAGTGGCCTTATACAACACCATATCCCCAACTGATCTGTTTCCCCCTAGCGGTGCTGGTTTGCGCTAAGAAGCACTGGTTTTGTTTTACTTATTTCTAACATATATATCAAAATATCTAATAACAACATGATACCCATTTTAAAATTCCATAATCTCATTCTATCTACTTTCTCTTGTTAACTTTTATCCCAAAATTCAAAATTATTGCCCTGATTCCCATCAGAATTTAAATAAACATTTCCCATTACCATATTACATTTCTCTTATTCCCAAATTGCATTTAAAATATTTAAATTCATAAAATTCTCTTACACTAACAAACACAATATAACATAAGAAAACATAGTACACTCATAATTCACATTGTTATCCTTATCTTAAAATAAACAATTTGTATTTAAACTTTACACACTTTACATCATTAAATTTGCATATAAAATCATAAAATTACCTTTTAAACTCACTTTACTTTTATTAATTCGTTTCTAAATTTTTTTTTTTTTTTTTTTTTTTTTTTTTTTTTTTTTTTTTTTACGTTTTACCCATCATTTCATTTATTAATCCCTTTCATTTATTTGGGTGATTCTACTATGTTATTCATTATAATTCACTTTATCAACTTGGCATTTACCCATAACCTTACCCCTTTTATTACTCTAACGCTCCCTTATAAAATCTTTAACTAGTATGACACCCCTCTATCAAAATATCTACTAACTCTTCTCTACCTCTAACTACTTACTACTTTAACTCAATTCGCCACATTCTCTCAATATATAAAAAAAATACTCTCTAACCCTTTGTACATAGGATATGTGTTTCCCCCCCCCCAAAAAGCTCAATTCCCGTTCTCTGGTTCCTGGATTCTACCTAAGGCAACCCCTTCCCATTAAATCGATACCAATTCCCGTCCCAACTTATCATTATGTTGCGGACTCCCACATTACACTACCCCCTACTACAAAATTGCCATCCCCAAAATCTTAATCTCATTACCTTGCTACAACTACAACAAAATAGCATCATCAAAATAAACAACAATATATCGCTCAAAACTATACATATATTCTCCCTTTCTACTGTGTCTCCACTTATACTCAAATTCTCTATTACATGTATTTCATCTCTCATTCTCTTTAGTACCCCAATATTTTTCAACTTGACTAACTCAAACATTTTACTCAAACAATTACTATCACCCAACTTCTATCTTTTGCTACCCATTGAAAATTTTAACTATCACAACTTTATTTCATTTTATTTTAAAATCTATAAACACAATGAAAACATATTATTATATTTTTATAATCCTTATTCCTAACATACTAAATGCAATTAACACAATAAGCCTTAATCAACACATTATAGGAAGTATTTAGTGCATCTATTTTTCAAATCAAAACAAAATTATTGAGCAGCGAATCATCATTATTAAAATACAACAAATTTCTAATTCGTTATCCCCCTGGATAACCTCCCTGCCACACACACTATGACCCCCCCTGGACTGTGGCCTCCAGTTGCGTCCACAAGGACTGAGGTTTTGGAGGAATGTGACATCTCCGTGTCCTTGCTTCTGCGTTACATTTTAAAGATTTAGATATCATAATATCTCTGTCTATAGTTACGCGCCCTTAATGCGGGTCTACCACCTGGCTTTGCTGTCCCCATGCGGACAGAGTGGTAGCCGCTGTTCCCTAGTTTGGTGATTCCCCTAAATTACCCCCCTGTCAATTTCAAAATACACCTTGACAACGATAACAGCTATGGCCAGTATGGTCAGCGCGTAATTGTAATGTGCCCCAACCATAGCTGTTAAAGCTAAACCAATTCCACGGTCAGGGTTTGGTGAGGCCGTGACCGCCCGAAAAGTTGGGGAATCACAAGTAAAATAAACTTGTAACACTAAACTTAATAATTATACTTAAATGACATTATTAGTTTGGATGGTGTTTTAACCCCCTTTATGTGTAAGCTTAACCCTCATTGACATAAAATATTAAATACAAAATTTACAACCTCCCACCATTGCAGTTCCACACTACACTGTTATGTCACTTCTTTGGGCACCAATCTACCCACCAAAATTATCCCCACATCTTGTATTGATAACAAGTTTTTATTTTATTACACATCTTTTCAAAACGTTCCTATACTCACTGATACTCAAACTTGACAATTATATTTGGTCACTTAATTCTAAAATTTATTTAAAGTTAAAATTATACACATCCAAAATTGTTTTGGTATATTTTTTTTTTTTTTTTTTAATTCTATTTACATTGAAGGCTGACTCTATCGTGACTTTCAACACGTCTAGGAAGGTCGCAGTCGCCTGAAATGCCGGGTCTTGCTGCAAAAAGGATTGGCACCCGGTAGATCCACTACATGAATTCACGTCCCCCCTCTGAAACACACTACTCCCTCTCTCCTACCATTTTTTCTAACCCGCTTTCTACCTTACGCCAACCCCTCTTGCCCCAAAACTCGTCCTTTCGGACTAAACAGAACTATAACCAATGGCTAATTTTAATTTTACCATTGGTTCTGAAACTTTTAAATTTGTACGCACTGCCCTATATTTAGGTGCAGCCTTCATTATATACAACACTCTAAGGCAGTGCAGGCACGTGACAGGTACACCGAGACCGTTGCACCTGGAGTGTATTAAAAAAAAAAATAATTTGTGTCACGTACCTGTTGGGGTCCCCCTCCCCGTTCAAATATGTAGTTAAGTTTTCTACTTTATACCAATTTTGGTGGAGCCGGACCATCGTTGTTTTCACCCCCCAAAGGAAGATCTGCCAACCATGGCCCGCCTCCAAGTTCCGAATTCCACGGCCAGGACTGGTAAGATCGTGACCGCCCGAAAATGGGGAGGATCCCTTCTGTAAACATACAACAATATTAGACAACTTATTATAAACATAATTAAAGTGACCGATACAATTTTAAATTCGTCGCATTTTGAGTACCTACTATTTCCTGCATCGCTGGGTTCCTCAGCACATACGCATTCTGCATTTTTATTTCTACAACTTCATAAGGTCCTTCATACAACAAGAAAAACTTCTTTAGTTCTCTATCTTGAGCACTGGACAAATCATGTCTTTTTACTAACACTAACTGACCTACCTCGTACTTGGTCCATTTACCCTTGGCATCATGTTTCTGTTTTCTTCGCTCTCCTCTCGTAAGTAAGTTCTCATTGGCCAATCTAATTTTCATGTTCCTGTCCAAAACCTGACCTTCTGGTGGGTATTCGAAAAGTTGTTCCAATATTCTGGGCGGCCTTGTTCCCTTGATCAACTCATGCGGCGTAAATCCCGTGGACTCATGGGTGGTACAATTCAGCCACTCCTCTACTTTCTTCACGTAGGATGGCCATTCTGTGTGTTTGGCGTGACAGTACGCCCGAAATATCCTGCCAATCTCTCTCATCACCCGTTCTGCTTGGTTCGACTGAGGATGGTAAACTGCCGTGTGCTTGGGTATAATGCCTTCCCATCCAAGTGTCTGCCGCCACTTGCCGCTGATAAATTGAGGACCGTGGTCAGATAATATAATTTTCGGTTTTCCAACATTAAGCATGTAGTCTTTTACTATTTTCTCACTGAGTACTTTACTCGTCGCTCTCTTAATGCTATATAATTTCACAAATTTTAAAAAGGTGTCTAGAACTACAAATACATATAACACACCCCCTCTGCCTCTGGGTAATGGTCCATATAAATCTACTGCAACTAAATCGAAAGGTTTATCTACTTTTATGTAATTCATTTCTCCTTCTACTTTATAATTCACTACTTTCGATTTTTGACATAAATCACACACTCTCAACACTCTCCTAACTCTCTTCTCCATATTCTTAAATATACATGATTCTTTCAAAACATTTGCACACTTTCTCGCACCAAAATGACCATACCTTATATGACAATCCCAAACAATTTTATCTATTAATCCCTCGGGTATAACTAACCTCCAATCACGGTCCCCACCATCTACTTTTTTAAACAAAATACCTTGATATACTTGAAATCACTCATTATATTCAGATCCTTCTACATCTGTTTCTAAACTGACAATTATTCTACCCAATTTACTATCAGATCTTTGCATGTTTTTAATATCACTTAATTCCTCACCAAAAATTCTATCTTCTCTAGTTAGTCTAAAAATTTCTATTTCTTTAAGATCCCTACCAGTTTTATTGTCTATAACATCTACTCTAGAAAGTGTATCTGGTACCTTATTATCTGACCCCTTTATGTATTCCCAAGAAAAGTTATATTCTTGTAAGGCTAATACCCACCTGGTTAATCTGCTATGTGTCAGCTTACATGAATTAAGGAATGACAATGCCTTGTGGTCCGTCCGGATTATTGTGGTATTACCTAGGATGTAGGTCCGGAATTTACCCACGGCAAACACAATACTTAGAAGTTCTTTTTCAGTTGTCGTATAATTTTTCTCAGCCGACAACAGCGATCTACTGGCGAAGGCGACCGTCAGATGTTCCTTGTCGCAACCCTCCTGGTAGAGCTCCGCCCCTAGCGCTACATTGCTGGCGTCGGTCTGCAAATAAAAAGTCTTATTAAAATCGGGATGATTCATCATGATCATGTGACTAAACTTTCTCTTAATTTCATTAAACGCATTTCGTTCCGTATCGCCCCATCTCCACTGTTTATTCTTCTGCAGTACAGCACTCAGTTTGGATGTTGTGTGTGCGTAGTTCTCCTGAAATTTCCTGTAAAAATTGCACAGGCCTAAGAAACTTTGTAATTGCTTAATGTTTTTAGGTTCGGGGAATCGCATTATGCTTCTACTTTGTCAGGGTTGGCTAATATCCCCTCCTGTGTAATAATAAATCCTAAGAAATGTATTTCTGTCTGCAGAAACTTAGACTTGTCCCAATTCACTGTTAAACCCCCTCTTTGCAGCTTATCTAAAACATATTCTATGTGTTCTAAATGTTCAGCGAATGTTCTAGAAGCTATCGACATATCTTTAACTATCATCGACATAGACAGTTAAAAAGTCTAAGTCCTTAGGTTGTAAAATATTATCTAAACATTTAATAAAACTGGCAACACTGGTGTTTAATCCAAAAGGTAAGCGTTTAAACTGGTAATTCTTACCGTTAAAAAGAAAAGCTGTGTATTTCCTGCTCTCTGTTGCTAATGGTACCTGCCAATATCCAGGGGTCAGGTCTAAGGACGTCATGTATTTGACTCCGCTGAACTTCTGTAAAATCTCATTTATGGGTTCCGGAGATTCCCTGTCAGGTATAATAATTTGATTAATTTTCCGAGCATCTAAACATAACCTTACCTTCCCATCCTTTTTGATCACTACTACCAAAGGGTTTGAGTAAGGTGATACTGAGCGTTCAATTATCCCTCCTTGCATCATCCGGTCTAGTTCCTCCGGTACAGCCCTCCTCTTCGAAAATGGCACCGGGTAGCTCCTCTGCATGTATGGTGCGTGGTCCCGAACTTTCAGCTCGCAGATGTAGTCCCTCGCTTTCCCTGGTGATTCATCAAACACCTCTCTGAACCGCTCCACAACTGCCCACAGCTCCTCTCGCTGAATATTTCCTACAACTGTATTTTCATTGAAAAATTTGTCGGCTCTATCTGCCCACACACTCTCATTACGCTCATGCACTCCTCCCTCCTCATTCTCTAGGCTATCACTCTCTAAACATATATTTATCTTGGTCTCTATCTCTCTATCGTTTATCTGTTTATGTAACATTTTTATTCCCGTGACTTTACTTTCATTTACTACTTTCTTGAACTCTATTCTGACTGGTTTATTCCCCTTTTCAAATTTTACTATTTGTTTATTGAAATCTATTACTGCTCCGTTTCTTTCCAAAAAATCATTTCCCAATATTACATCTAGACTCAACCCTTTAACTACTAGGAAAGTGTTTTCAAATTCAACTTCATTTATTAAAATATTTAATTGTACTTGTCTGGTTATTCTCTTACTTCTCACCCCAGTTACCCCCACTACTGTAACCCCGACAACTGGTAAGGACGGTATATTCTTATTTAACTCTTTTAATTCACCCATGACATTTTCAGAAATTACTGAGATCTCGCTACCGGTATCAATTAAAGTTTTATAATTCTTACCTTCAATGTTAATTGTCACCTCAGTCAATCCTGCTCTGCGTTCCATCACCTTGTTCTCCTCTTCTTCTAACAACTCTTTCGCCATGTCCATCTTGATAACGTTGTTATGGTATGTGTCGGTTATTTGGACCCTCCTGTTTTCCATAGACAATGGTTGGGCCCGCTTCTCCATTGTCCTCCCTAGTTTTCCGTGGATGGACCTGCTACAGCTGGATGATTTCCTCCCCTTCCTCTATTATAATGTCCTCCTCCTCTGGGTACTCCTCTATGAAATTCTCCTCCTCTCGTCTGTTGATTGGGTGGTGGGTTCGCTCTCTCGTTCCTGGCGCACTCCCTGTTTCGATGACATCTGAAACAATTTGTTCTATTAGCATAATTGTCGGTTTCACATTCTCTACACCTCCAACTCTCACGTCTATTATCGAAGCTTCCTCCCCGCGCTCCTCTATGAAAATTCTGTGTATAGTTCCCTGCATTGTGCATATTCGTTTGTTGTATACGTCTGCTGTCTTCCTGGTCTTTGATATTCTGGAAAACATCCAATATTTTTTCTAACTCAGTGATATCGCTTACCTCTCTGGTCATCAACGTGATCTGTACTTCCCTCGGTAGATGCTTACTGATGTGGCGTACAAATGACTGGAATGGCAACGGTGGTTCTAAGTACTTGGCTTCGTTGTATAGCTTCATGGTATACACGGTAATATTCCGGTTGTTCCTCCCAAAGCTCCCGGTTCCCATTATTTAGCTTCGTAGTATCTCCTGCTCCTCCTCCGACCAGTATTTATTTCGAAAGGCTTTTTCAAAATCTTCATACCTCTCCCATTCGTTTCGATGTGTCTCCGCCCATATCTCCGAATTGCCTTTAAAACATTTCAAAGTTTTTATTAGTTTAACCTCCCAACTACTACCATTAAATCTGTCAAATTCCCGCACTCGATTCAGAAATTGCATTGGATGCACTCTCCGATTTTCACTACTAAAAGTTTCTAATTCTATTTCATTATTTGTGTCTCGTGTCATAAATATGCGTTCAGTAACATTGTTTACAATTTGATTTTTTACTAAACTTAATTCGTCTCTCATACTACTAATGTTTTGTTCAAGTGAATATAATTTTTTGTCATTACTATATTCAGACTGTACATTATTTTTTGATATTACTTCAATAGATTCATTTACTGCTTGTATTTCTGTCTTATAATTACTTTCAATTTCATTTATTTTAGAGTCTATCTTATTTTGGTGTTCATTAATATTCTGACTAATTTTTTCAACTGTCATTACTACGCTACTCAACTTACATTCAGTTTCAATATTACATTTATTAATTTTTGACTCTATGTCATTGTTATACTCATTCATTGAATTTATTAATATTTCATTATTCTCATTTATCTGCTCCTCAACTCTATATATCTGACTATCTATTTCATTAAATTTAACATCTATCTGCTGTATTGAATTATTTAACTTAGCATCTACTTGGTTAATTTTTTTGGTACACTCTTCACTGGTATTTTTACAACATCTATTAATTTCGTTGATTTGGTTTTTTAACTCATCCAAACTGTTCTTTTGAACCTCGAATTTCTCATTTATCTCGTTTTTCTGTTCATTGAATTTAATATTGAAATCACTAGTGTTCATGTCAAATCTATTGTTAATGAGATTAAATAAATCATTTAATGACAACTCTTTTTCTCTTGTATTTATTTTACTTGGTACGGGAGTAGAAATCGCTCCCGGCGAACTAATTACAGAGATCCCCACATTCTGCTCGTCTATTGACCCCGCTTCTGTTTGTATACCAGAGTCGGTCTGACTGTCAGAGAGACTGATCTCATTATTATCTGCCATTTTTTATAAATCTTTTAGATATATATTTCTTTATAAAATATTATTATATGTAACACATACTTATAAAAAAATATTCTACTCACCCATACTACACATAACCTGACTACTTATGTTTAAACATTTTTTCGTTACCTTAAACAACCATTCCGCTCTCCCAAGTAGGCCTATATTTATATAAATGTATTTATATAAATTGTCCCTACGTTCGGAAGCCAAATGTGATATATCGTTTTATTTATAATTGCTTTGAATTTATACTAAAGTTACTGTTCACTGTTTACGGTCGGGCGCCATCTTGTTACCAACTACGTATGAAAAAATATGTGTACTTACCATTTTTTCTCGGGTTCTTTTCGGCGAACCCAGGAGATCAGAATTGGTTGTTCAAAATAAAGAAAACTTTATATGGTTTCCCATGATTTAAAATTTATTAACAATTAGATATTCTCATCGTTTAACTTTAAAAAATCATTAACAAACTACCTCTTTACCTCCTTCATCTATTATACAATTCTCATTCTAAAAAACTCACCTGAAATAAAATGAAAACATAGTATAAACCTTTTAATTAATAAAAAAAAAAAAAAATCAAGATATTAAATAGAAATCTTTTTTTTTTTTTTTTTTGAAACACAAACCAGCCTTCTTAATTTACATAATTTCTCACATACACACGCAACACACACACAAAGTTACTTTAGAGATCTCATTTTATATTTTATTAAAAGTTTATTTCCTTATTATTCGCGTAATTTTGAAAAAAAACCTTGTTAAAATGTTATGGCTACATTTCTACTTAGCTGTTCAGTTGAGTTGAAGGCGTCACACTTTTACGCGCACATTGTTCCGTTTTAATGAATAATTTCCGAAAACAAAACTGTTCTTGTAAAGAAGAGACAAACTGTTATTTACTTTTACATTTCTAATTTTTTCGTCACATTTTATATGATGCGGGCGCCCGCGATTTACGTTTCGAAACTTTTATGTACCACTCGCGCGAGTGATGAAGTTAGACTGGCGCTCGGCCAACGGCACTATTTTATAACGTCGCCGTAGTTATATGACCAAGTCTTATTGTTCTTATGTTTGTATCACTCCGCCAGCAGACTGTTTTTGGTTTCATAACTGCATTCCCCAACAGGGAGCGTCTCTGACGTAAGATGGTCTGATGCTGTTACATAATGTGTTTACCTTTTTGTGTGTCCTTGAAGCTGCCCTTGGCACAGTTTGTCGGTTGTTTTCACTCGTTTTATAAAATATTACTGAATAACAGTCACGTATCATGCCAACATCAGTGCTGCCACCGTCGCTA
Organism: Magicicada septendecula; assembly: GCA_034769895.1. Taxonomy (NCBI): domain Eukaryota; kingdom Metazoa; phylum Arthropoda; class Insecta; order Hemiptera; family Cicadidae; genus Magicicada; species Magicicada septendecula. The sequence goes on along the minus strand of CM068371.1, from coordinate 58,777,681 downwards.
TCTTTTCTACCACTGAATTTACCTTTGTTTATACGTTTGTCCCTATTATTCGAAAAATGTTATTTGTTTAAATACAAACTGCTTTATTACCCAAAATAGGCCCGTTACATGTTTTTAAACTGTTTCTATAACATTTTGGTCTGTGGGCTGTAAAAGTGGAGTAACATTTGGAGGCAAGAATATTACGTGGCCAAAACCATCATTAGATTTTTAAATCATCTAAATATAATTATTTCACTACCGACTCAGAACACAGAGTTTTTTATGGGTAAAAATGTAAAAGTTTTACCTTATAACCTGAACCGGTTTTCGCTTTTAAAAAGCTTCTTCAGTCAGTGGCTGCCGCTGGGAGCACTGTCCGTCTTGTTGTTGGCGATGATATCGACTTTCAAAAGATCGATGTTGTGTGCGTAGGATGTGATATGTTCGAATAATGCGTGTGATTTGAATTGTGTCTGTTCGTTTAGGATGTCGTTTTTATTTGTTTTCGTGTGTTTGTATATTTCCATCCTAAACGAACAGACACAATTCAAATCACATGCATTATTCGAACATATTACACCCCACACACACAACATTGATCTTTACAGTGCTCCCAGCGGCAGCCTCTGAAGAAGCTTTTTAAAAGCAAAACCCGGTTCAAGTTATAAGGTAAAACTTTTACCTATAAAAAACTTTGTGTTCTGAGTCGGTAGTGAAATAATTATATTTAGTTAAGTAACAGACACGTCATGGACAACGAAATCCAAGAATTTAAATCATCTTCATCAGAGTGCCTTGGACAATTATCCAGTCAGCAGGACTTTTTGTTGCAATCTATGTTTTTTGAGAAATTTTTTACTTGAGGTACAAATGTTTGTGAAACCATTCTGTAGAAACTGTCTTAGTCATCCATGGTTGGGTTTGGTTTTTATATATGACAGGAATGTTAACATTTTTAAATGTTCTAGGATTTTTGCTTTACCTTATGCTAACAAGCTCAGTTTATACATACCGCTCGCATTTGAACAAAGCTTGAAGGTTATTCTATTCTTAGCTATTTTCATCCTGGAGGACAATGAACAAATTCACCAAAAAAAAAACCACTCTCATCCACATTATAGGACTGGCCAGAACAAAGGTCTGTTTCTTCTATAATGTTCTTAAACTTTTCTTTGTATGGTTTGACAATGGCAACATCACATGACAGTTTTCGCTTGCAAGAGTTAACAGCCAGATTCCAAAATGCCTTTTCAATTTGTCCAACAAACTTTCACTTGCCTGAAAAATCACCTTGTTTTCATAATTTGTTTCATCTGTTGCCTTCTTTTTAAGAATTTCTCCTGATAGAGGCATATGTTTATTACATTCCTGAAGGAACCAAGTGTATCCTTAACTTGGAGGAAGTCTCACATGACTTCATTATTTTTCTAGTACCTTATATTCTCATTGTCTTTCAAAACAAGACTTAATCATATCACGGTTCTTTCTTGTGTTATGTACTATAGCACAGCCAACACCATATTCATTTATGAGGTTAACTAACGTTTTGCATTTTTCAAGCTCCTTTATAATCTCATTTTTCTGAACTAGAGGTAATATTTTGTGTTTATGTTTGCTCTGTGACAACATTTTGCACTCACAGAAAAACAAACTAACCACAGTAATGAGAAGCATACACAATTACAAATATACATAAATGAGAATCAAATCATACTGTTAGTCATGGAGGTGTGTGACTAAAAAGGAAAAACATACTGTTTTCTCTGTGGTTAGAGACATGCAGTCACACGTCAAAAACACCAGATTACTGGATGGGCCAAAGTAGTGCACAGCCAGATTTCAGAGAGTCTACTGTATTTCTTGTGACAAATTGGTACTGGTACTACAATCTACAGTATAAATGACCAGTACTTTAAAATTAAAGTTGTCTTGATTATTCATCTCTTCTTTCACAGCACTAACACTTAACTAAAAATGAACTTTTTTCATGTGAAAAACTTACTATTTTATCGGACGCGTTTCGGCTTAGTATCCGCCTTCTTCAGCTTTGGTAACAGACTGCCAGCATTTTGTAACGGTTGTGTGGAAGGTGAAGTGGGGGTGGTGTGTGGCGGAAGGGGATTGGCGCGGGGATTCAATTTACTGTTTGTTTTCTGTATAATTGTGTCAAAAAGTGTATGTGATTTATATTGTAATTGATCGTTGAGTATGTTGTTTGGTTGTGTTGTGTGGTGTTTATATATTTCGTATTGTTCAGTTGTGTTGAGTTTTTGACCTTTGGGTATGTAATGTAGAATTTCAAGATTAGTGTCTATGTTGGTGTAACTGTGGTTTTCTGTGTGTATGTGTGTGGCAAATGCAGAGTGTATATTGTTGTTGGTTAAAGCTTTTAAGTGTTCAGAATAACGGGATGAAAAAGATCTTCCCGTCTGGCCTATGTAGAAACTATTGCAGTCATTACAATTTAATTTGTAAACACCTGTTTTGTTATATTTGTCTATGTCTGTGTTTGTATTACTGATGTGTTTTTTGATGGTATTGGTTGTTCTGAATGCTATTTTGTATTTGTGTTTTCTGAATGTATTGGCGATTTTGTGTGTGTATGAGTTGTGGTATGTGAGTGTGATGTACTTATTGTGTTGTGTGTTGATGGTATTTAGTGTTTTGTTGTTTTTGTTTTTGATGCGTTTGTGTAGTATGTTTATTAAATTGGGGTTATAACCGTTTTTTATTGCTATGTATTTTATTGTGTTGAGTTCGTCGGTGTAATCTTGTTTATTTAAGGGTATTTTAGTTAGTCTATGGAGCATATGGTTGAAGGCCGCATATTTATGTTGTGTTGGGTGGTTTGATGTGTTGTGTATAACCATGTCGGTTGTGGTTGGTTTCCTGTATATTTTGTACGTGTGTGTATTGTTAGTTTTGTTAATTGTTAGGTCTAGAAAATTTATACTATTGTTTTGTTCAGTTTCCAGTGTAAATTTTAATTTGTGGTGTATAGTGTTTATGTATTTGTGGAAGTTTTCAACTTGTCTTGTGTTGCCTTTGAATAAAAGTAATATATCATCTACATACCTGTGCCAGTATATAATTTTGTTAGTGTATTTGTTGTTGTTTATTATGTGGTTCTGTTCAATGTTGTGTATATATATTTCTGCTAGTATTCCTGATATGGGGGATCCCATCGGGAGTCCTTCTGTTTGTGTGTATATTTTGTTATTGTATGTAAAGTAATTTTGTTCAGTTATTATTTTGGTAAGTGTGATGATTTCTTGTATGTGTGTTTCAGGTGTGTTGTTTTGTCTGAGTAGTTGTTCTAGTGTTTGTATGGTTTCTTTGATGGGGACATTAGTGTATAAATTGGTTATATCAAAAGATGCCAGAGTTGAGTTATGTGGGATGTGTATGTGTTCAGTTTTCCTGACTAGGTCAATGTTGTTTTTGATAGAGGTGCTGTTGCTGAGTTTTATGTTTTCTCTGATTATTTTGTCTAGTTGTTTTGCTATTTTGTGGGAGGGGGCTTGTGTGTTGTTTATTAATGGTCTGATTGGAATGTTAGGTTTATGTATTTTTGGTAATGCATTTAGTTTAGGGGGGTTAGGTTTTATTTGTTTAAGGTATTTGGCGTTTTCTGGTTTGATTATATGTTTGGTGTTGTTTATAAATTTATTAATCTGTTTATGAAATTTTAGTGTGGGGTCTTTATTTATTACCGTTATATTATTTTCGTTGAAGAAACTTTCGATTTTAGTGTTTAATTGGTGTTTGTCCATTATGACGCTAATGTTACCTTTGTCGGCTTTTAGGATTGTTGTGTTGTGTTCGAGTAACTTGTGTTTTACACTATTGAGTGTTTTTATTTCATTGTTGTGTATTTTTGGTTTTGTATGTGTGTTTTGAAGTTTTCTTTTTATGTCGTGACGTATCGTGTCTTGGTCGTTGAGGTGCGTGTTTTGTACAGCCGTTTCTGCGTCTATGATGATGTCGCGTATGTGTTTATTGTGATTTTTGATGTTAGTTGTATTGGTATTCAAATTATGTTTCAGTCCTTTGTTTAATAAATTCATTTCATCTTTTGTGAAATTAATGTGTGTTGTATTAACTACGCGTGCGTGGAATATGTGTGCCGGTTCAGGGATTGATTCAATTGTGTGTGTTGTAAGGTTAGTTATTTTTCTGTTGTGTCGATGTTGTATTGTCAATTTGAGTTTTTCTATGTTGTCTTGTGTGTGTTGTATTACATTTTCAAGTTCTGTGTGGTGTAATATTCGTGTGAGTTTCATGTGTAAGTTATATGCCTGTCTGTTGAGTGTGTCTTTTTTATGGTATAAATAATTGATTATGTTGTTTAGGTTTATTTGTTCTAATTTCCGTTTGGTTTGTAGTGCTGTATGTGTGTTTTGTTTTATTGTAACTTGTGCGTGTGTTGGTATGATGTTGTGTTTTCGACAAGTTTTATTGAATGCTATGTGTAAGGAAGTTTTTGTTACTTGTTGCTTGGCGTTTCTGTACTTATTGATGAAATACGCTTTATCTGCGGTATTATAGTTGTCTTGATTATTCATCTCTTCTTTCACAGCACTAACACTTAACTAAAAATGAACTTTTTTCATGTGAAAAACTTACTATTTTATCGGACGCGTTTCGGCTTAGTATCCGCCTTCTTCAGCTTTGGTAACAGACTGCCAGCATTTTGTAACGGTTGTGTGGAAGGTGAAGTGGGGGTGGTGTGTGGCAGAAGGGGATTGGCGCGGGGATTCAATTTACTGTTTGTTTTCTGTATAATTGTGTCAAAAAGTGTATGTGATTTATATTGTATTGATCGTTGAGTATGTTGTTTGGTTGTGTTGTGTGGTGTTTATATATTTCGTATTGTTCAGTTGTGTTGAGTTTTTGACCTTTGGGTATGTAATGTAGAATTTCAAGATTAGTGTCTATGTTGGTGTAACTGTGGTTTTCTGTGTGTATGTGTGTGGCAAATGCAGAGTGTATATTGTTGTTGGTTAAAGCTTTTAAGTGTTCAGAATAACGGGATGAAAAAGATCTTCCCGTCTGGCCTATGTAGAAACTATTGCAGTCATTACAATTTAATTTGTAAACACCTGTTTTGTTATATTTGTCTATGTCTGTGTTTGTATTACTGATGTGTTTTTTGATGGTATTGGTTGTTCTGAATGCTATTTTGTATTTGTGTTTTCTGAATGTATTGGCGATTTTGTGTGTGTATGAGTTGTGGTATGTGAGTGTGATGTACTTATTGTGTTGTGTGTTGATGGTATTTAGTGTTTTGTTGTTTTTGTTTTTGATGCGTTTGTGTAGTATGTTTATTAAATTGGGGTTATAACCGTTTTTTATTGCTATGTATTTTATTGTGTTGAGTTCGTTGGTGTAATCTTGTTTATTTAAGGGTATTTTAGTTAGTCTATGGAGCATATGGTTGAAGGCCGCATATTTATGTTGTGTTGGGTGGTTTGATGTGTTGTGTATAACCATGTCGGTTGTGGTTGGTTTCCTGTATATTTTGTACGTGTGTGTATTGTTAGTTTTGTTAATTGTTAGGTCTAGAAAATTTATACTATTGTTTTGTTCAGTTTCCAGTGTAAATTTTAATTTGTGGTGTATAGTGTTTATGTATTTGTGGAAGTTTTCAACTTGTCTTGTGTTGCCTTTGAATAAAAGTAATATATCATCTACATACCTGTGCCAGTATATAATTTTGTTAGTGTATTTGTTGTTGTTTATTATGTGGTTCTGTTCAATGTTGTGTATATATATTTCTGCTAGTATTCCTGATATGGGGGATCCCATCGGGAGTCCTTCTGTTTGTGTGTATATTTTGTTATTGTATGTAAAGTAATTTTGTTCAGTTATTATTTTGGTAAGTGTGATGATTTCTTGTATGTGTGTTTCAGGTGTGTTGTTTTGTCTGAGTAGTTGTTCTAGTGTTTGTATGGTTTCTTTGATGGGGACATTAGTGTATAAATTGGTTATATCAAAAGATGCCAGAGTTGAGTTATGTGGGATGTGTATGTGTTCAGTTTTCCTGACTAGGTCAATGTTGTTTTTGATAGAGGTGCTGTTGCTGAGTTTTATGTTTTCTCTGATTATTTTGTCTAGTTGTTTTGCTATTTTGTGGGAGGGGGCTTGTGTGTTGTTTATTAATGGTCTGATTGGAATGTTAGGTTTATGTATTTTTGGTAATGCATTTAGTTTAGGGGGGTTAGGTTTTATTTGTTTAAGGTATTTGGCGTTTTCTGGTTTGATTATATGTTTGGTGTTGTTTATAAATTTATTAATCTGTTTATGAAATTTTAGTGTGGGGTCTTTATTTATTACCGTTATATTATTTTCGTTGAAGAAACTTTCGATTTTAGTGTTTAATTGGTGTTTGTCCATTATGACGCTAATGTTACCTTTGTCGGCTTTTAGGATTGTTGTGTTGTGTTCGAGTAACTTGTGTTTTACACTATTGAGTGTTTTTATTTCATTGTTGTGTATTTTTGGTTTTGTATGTGTGTTTTGAAGTTTTCTTTTTATGTCGTGACGTATCGTGTCTTGGTCGTTGAGGTGCGTGTTTTGTACAGCCGTTTCTGCGTCTATGATGATGTCGCGTATGTGTTTATTGTGATTTTTGATGTTAGTTGTATTGGTATTCAAATTATGTTTCAGTCCTTTGTTTAATAAATTCATTTCATCTTTTGTGAAATTAATGTGTGTTGTATTAACTACGCGTGCGTGGAATAGTTAGTGTTTTGTTAGTGTTTTGTTAGTGTTTTGTATACACTAACAAAATTATATACTGGCACAGGTATGTAGATGATATATTACTTTTATTCAAAGGCAACACAAGACAAGTTGAAAACTTCCACAAATACATAAACACTATACACCACAAATTAAAATTTACACTGGAAACTGAACAAAACAATAGTATAAATTTTCTAGACCTAACAATTAACAAAACTAACAATACACACACGTACAAAATATACAGGAAACCAACCACAACCGACATGGTTATACACAACACATCAAACCACCCAACACAACATAAATATGCGGCCTTCAACCATATGCTCCATAGACTAACTAAAATACCCTTAAATAAACAAGATTACACCGACGAACTCAACACAATAAAATACATAGCAATAAAAAACGGTTATAACCCCAATTTAATAAACATACTACACAAACGCATCAAAAACAAAAACAACAAAACACTAAATACCATCAACACACAACACAATAAGTACATCACACTCACATACCACAACTCATACACACACAAAATCGCCAATACATTCAGAAAACACAAATACAAAATAGCATTCAGAACAACCAATACCATCAAAAAACACATCAGTAATACAAACACAGACATAGACAAATATAACAAAACAGGTGTTTACAAATTAAATTGTAATGACTGCAATAGTTTCTACATAGGCCAGACGGGAAGATCTTTTTCATCCCGTTATTCTGAACACTTAAAAGCTTTAACCAACAACAATATACACTCTGCATTTGCCACACACATACACACAGAAAACCACAGTTACACCAACATAGACACTAATCTTGAAATTCTACATTACATACCCAAAGGTCAAAAACTCAACACAACTGAACAATACGAAATATATAAACACCACACAACACAACCAAACAACATACTCAACGATCAATTACAATATAAATCACATACACTTTTTGACACAATTATACAGAAAACAAACAGTAAATTGAATCCCCGCGCCAATCCCCTTCCGCCACACACCACCCCCACTTCACCTTCCACACAACCGTTACAAAATGCTGGCAGTCTGTTACCAAAGCTGAAGAAGGCGGATACTAAGCCGAAACGCGTCCGATAAAATAGTAAGTTTTTCACATGAAAAAAGTTCATTTTTAGTTAAGTGTTTAAAATTAAGTATAACTATTTATACATGTAGCCTATGTAGGCATTTATGTAAAGTCATGTCTTAATGTGTACATTAGATATTAATATGAAATAAGTATTATCATGGCGATTAGAACACTGTTTACATCGAGAATATAATCACTATCTCATATATTCCCAAAGTGTATTACTGGCTTTTTCTAAGCTTCGTCAGAGGTAGGCGCTATGAGGGCTGTCAGTTTAGGTGCTGGAAGTAGCACCATTGCTTAAAATGCCAATTAGATTCTTGTTATATGTGTGATGTAGAGTATGTCTTTTAAACGGTGTCTGTTCATTTAGGATCTCACTTCCATACTTTTTTGTGTTTGTATGTTTTTAGTCATTCAAGAATGTCTAGTTTTCTCTAGTTTTCAACTGTTTATGTTTACAGGTAGGATCCCCATGTTGCTTCTGATCTTTGTGCATGTGGTGTTTCAATGAGGTGGTTTGCAAGTGGAGTGTAGTAGCCAGCGGCGGCTTGTCAGGGGAGGCAAGGGAGGCTAAGCCTCCCCAGTGAAATTTAGAAAATTATTAAAAACAAGCAAATATTAATAGGCTCTATTTTTTATTGTAATAGAACCCATAATCAATCTGTAATCAGAATTTGGCTTTAAGTTATTTGATTAATTACAAAAAACTTTGTAATCACGCGTTATTAATAGCGCAGAATAGCAGCAGAGGCAGGGATCTGAGTAGCCTCCATAGTTCTTGTATGGCTACATGCCTGACAGTTGGTGGGGGGACGCTAGTGCATCTGTAACTGTACTTGGGAGGCAACGAGTGAATTAGCCTCTCGGCACGGATTAATGTGGTTTGTGTTAGTTTTACGCAGTCTTTACGTTCTCATGCTCCTTGTGTGTGTATGTTTACTATTTACCTCTTCTTGGCATGTGTTTGTAATCTCTACTACGAGGATAAAATGGATTTACCAGAAGAAAATGAAAGTGATATTGCAGTATCGAACAAATGCATCATTACAACACTACTGAATAAACAATTTTCCCGGCTGAGTGACTTTGAGAGAAATGAAATGAAAACTGGTCGACCTACCCCAAAATTTTTATTTCTTAAAAGGCACAAAAACAAATCTAGAACTTTCCAGTCACCACTGTACAACCAACATAAATGGCTATGCTGTAGTAGGGTAAATTCGAAGTTACTCTGCTGGCTCTGCTTACTGTTAAACACAAACAAGACTATATGGTCTGCTGAAGGCTTACAAGTAAATTCATCACAGCTTTCAAACGCTGTTAAAATCAAATAGCTCTACCATGCTTAAGAGTGAAATAATGTGGGTCCATGGGGCGGGTGCTATCACTGACTGACTGACTTTGACTGACTCTCTCATAGCCTCCCCTTCCTCAGGACACACCGGCCGTCACTGGTAGTAGCTCCATGTATTCATCGTATCACTGTTGCACAAATTCTACTTAGGCCAAACAGATGTAGTTTTAAACAGAGACACAATTAACATACAATAAAAGTTTGTTCCATATTTTACATTAGTCATACAAAAAAATAAAATAAAAAATTGACTCTGTAGCACAAAAGTGTATACATCAAACCGAATGACAACAGTCAAATTAAGCTTCTTATTCAATAAGTAAGCCATAAACATTTCCTAATTTAAATAATGTAAAATCAATTAGTTATACATCCAAAGGTGAAAAATGAGTATTTACGATATTAATTGATGACTTTTTGGGCACTTGGTGAAACATATTAATACAAAGGTTTTTTAAAAATATATAAACACTTGGTACGTTTCACAGATTTTATTTAACTCTGACAGCTGTTTCAACATTTAACTTACACCCAAAGTATGCTATTAAAAACACTTTACAGTTAGTTAATAATATAAATAATGTACATTTACCACTGAATGCAAAATTAGTTTCATTTGATGTTAAGAATTTATTTCCGTCTATACCTGTAGATGTTCTGCTGTCTATCTGTTCCTCACATATACAAAATACTTTAACCTTAAATAGTGATCAGAAAAATGAATTATTCTCGGCCTTAGATATTTGCATAGGACAAACTTATTTCCAGTTTAACAATAAAATCTATAAACAATTAAATGGCTTACCTATGGGCTCTCCTTTATCACCTTTATTAAGTGAAATCTTTATGACATTTTTGGAAGAAAACATTTTTACATCCAATAACCCCATCCAATATGTTTTTCAATGGGCAAGGTATGTTGATGATATATTTTGTATCTGGACGGGAACAGATAGACAGCTCAATATGTTCTTAGATTATATTAATTCCTTTTATAGTAGGCCTACTGTGCAATTTACACTTGCAACAGAAAATATGAAAAGTTTAAATTTTTTGGATCTTACCATTACTAGGTCACAAAATAATCTTAGTGTTCAGATATATATAGAAAACCTACTTTTACAGATACCATTATACATAAACAATCACTAACATCATGGCACATAAAATTAAGCAGTTTTAATGGTTAATAGTCTCCTTACAGTTCCTTTATCCAAAGAAAATTTCAATAAAGAAGTACCGGTAGATATTATAAAAGCCATAGCACAAAATAATGCTTATAATGAAAGAATAATAGACTCTTTAAATAAAAAAAAAACAGAAGAAAATTATTTTGAAAGAATTTTATTCCATAGAGCCAGATCAGGGCAACAAAAAATTTCATTTAACAAATTACATTCTGTTTATAACAGATAGGATTAATAATGGGTTAATAAACCATGGTCTTAACATGGTATCAGTAAACAAACGTAGTCTTTTTTCACTACTTGTCAACAATAAAGAAAAATCAAACACACTGGAGAAAAATGGAGTTTATGAAATACACTGTGCAGAATGCAACGCTATTTATATCGGACAATGTGGCCGTGCTCTGAAACATTGCATTTCTGAACATACGAAGGCGATTTTAACCAATAAAGCCAATACAGATTTTGCAGAGCATTGCTTACAACACAATCACTTCATAGATACAAAAAACATAACACTACTCCACAACATACAAAAAGGTAAAAAAATGGATTTGTTAGAAATTCTAGAAATTAAAAGCAATAAAAAATAACAAAAATTCAACAAGTGAACAAACTGAATTCTGTATACAAAATCCCCTTTAGTAAAAGCTGTTATTTAGTTTAGTTTATTTTATATTTTGCATTCAGAGTATATTTAGTTTAGTTAATTTTATATTTTGCATTCAGATTATATTTAGTTTAGTTAATTTTATATTTTGCATTCAGATTGTATTTAGTTTTTACAGACACCTGACCTTCCCTTAGCTCCTGCACCCCCCTCTCCACCTTAACACGCACACAGATGTTCCAATACACGCCCTAAACAGATGGCCACCACCACCTTTACTTACATCCTGTGTTTAGGTTTTTAATTCATTCATCTCCTTGACAATGGCTTAGGATGTCGAAACAGCTGTCAGAGTTAAATAAAATCTGTGAAACGTACCAAGTGTTTATATATTTTTAAAAATGAGTATTTGTCAAAATGTGTTTTAAATATAAAATTAACAATGTATTAACAGACGAGCAAATAAAAATGATTTTAAAATATAATAATTACTTGAAATGTTAAACCAAATAATCAGTAACAAAAACAAACATTTAACATAAAAGCTATTTAACATATATGTCATGTAGTAACTGTTGTCATGTTTATTCAATGTCAAGTCGACAAGGTCTCTCAAGTTTTATACTTACAGCAGAAGTCATATGCCTAATAATGTTGACGGCATCGTTACGGAACATTGGTTTCACAGGGTGTATGATACAGAAAAGCACTATACACAAATCCAGGATGTGCTCTTCGTACTGACCCAGATACCATGGTGTTGTTATTTTTCCATTTAAGACACCTCTGAAGATCACAGTAATGTCTTCTTCAATATATTCATGCAATTTTTCCTCACTTTCTAAGTAAACTTGGTCATCTGTAATAGCAAAAGTTAAAATCAGACAAGTCATACTTTTTGGATATCATTCTTATAAATAAGAAGCGAAAGGGCATCTCAAAAGCATCAAATTTAAATAAGGCAGGGGGGGTCAAAAAACATACCTCAGGGGAAAGCCACAAACATAATTTATAAAATGCTTAGAACAAATAGCATCCTCTGTTTTTGTAGAGAATGTATACAAATTGCAAATTACAGTTTAAATTTTGAAGAAACTATTAAAAAGTTTATATATACAAGTATTATATAAGTGTGTACATAAATTTAAGCCTAACTTTATAATGTTTATATTGTTATGACAGTCTCACTGATTGCCGTATGGAACAGTGGAAACAAAATACTGACACCAATGAAATTATTCATTACCAGCTTTATTGAGTCACAAATAAGAATTTAAAATCAACAAGATACTCTCATACAACTGTACTCTCATAAGTCAGTAATTCAAGTTAAATTTGTCCACACACAATAATAATGTCAACTATAAAGAGTTCTACACTAATTATAACACTGTAATCCCTTTCCACAACAACCACTTGATCCGCACTGAATAAATCACCCAATGTAACTAACTAACCAAGTGGCTGTTGTTGCTTATATATAGCCTACAGATGTTCCAGAATGTTTCATAATTTGTGTTGTTAACAAGCACGTGAAATAGATGGTACTTGAGTACCTTACCTTGAGTAAATCTTACCTTACGGAGAAGATGCATCTGCACCACTGAGAAACGGTGGAAGGACATTCTCGACTCTTTGAGAGCATTCTATAATAGTTGTTACAATATAATACTTCCACTTGCATACATACAGCTTCTAAATTTGTAGACAATTCTCTTTCTTTTTCATGAAAGATTTAATGTAATATTTTTAATTAGTTGGTTATAATACAAGGGTCATTCAAATATAAACCAGATTTTTTATGTGTGGACTCAGGAAGTGGAGTGAGTGAGGTGGGGCGCTTGAGGTAGTTAGGTAAGAATGTGTGGAGATGGGGAACGCCCAGCCATGCCAACAGAACATATTCCTGCGTCAGTAGCACAATGTCTGAGCATGAGGTACGTTTGTCTGTTGCGCAATGGGTAATTATCCGATTTCTCACCAATGTAGGCATCAAATCAGCTGAGATTTTGACCAGACTCTAGGCACAGTTTGGAGATGCTACTCTGTCAAGAACACAAGTGTTTGATTGGGCCAAAAAATTTCGAAGCAGTCGTGATGCAGTGGAGAACACAAGTGATGGAAAAGTGGAGAAGGGGTGCCGGTCAAGGCCAAAAGTCACCTGTCACCAGGGAAAGTTCTGGCAACTGTGTTTTGGGACTCAAGAGGTATGTTGCTGATTGATTTCCTTCACGATTGAAAGACAGTAAATGTGGCATACTACTTCCAGCTGCTGGATGACGTCAGGGCCACTTATCACAACAAATGATGCCAGCAACCAATTCATGACGTTCTGCTTCTCTTTGGTAACACATGGCCACATACTGCAGCTCAAACTCACAATAAACTCATTGAAATTCACTGGACACCTCTTGAACATCCTCCTTACAGTCCAGACTTATCTCCATGTGACTCGCACATGTTTGGTGTGCTGAAGGAAGCGTTAGGAGGGGAAAAATTCAACAACGATGCAGAGGTTGAGCAGTATGTGCGCAATTGGCTGTTGGAGCGCCCGTCTTCTTTTTTTGATGAGGCGATCAAGAAGCTTCCTATCTGGTGGAGAAAGTGTATTTCTGTTGAAGAAAACTATGTAGAAAAATAAGATATTTTTTTTTGTAATTTTATCTGTCACCAATAAATCTGTGTAAAAAAAATCCAATTTATATTTGAATGGCCCTCGTAATTTATGAGGTGATAACTTTAGTAACAAAGTAATAATATAATTTCATAAGGTAATTTCAGCTGATGTCCATGAGACTGTTATAAAATCTAGTTGCTTAAAAGACAGCTGGTTACCAGATGAAGATCGAATAAGTTTAATGTACACATGTAAAGTAAAGATATGGAGTCTTCCATTTATTATTCGTTTGTCCTTACTTTCTCTTTGTACAGTTCTTTGTCATGTCTATAATGTCTATAATAAATATATGTATCTAAATTGGACTTTTTTTTAGTATCAAGTTCTTCAGCATAGACCAGTAGAAGGCATACTGGGAAACCATAGATCATTGTTATTTCAGTCCAGTCCAAAGCCAATAGCAAGTACTCGTTGTACATAATATTAACTGAAGCACACAGTTCTTAACTAATTTAGATCACATATCATTTGGTGATTTAACATGAAAACCGATTCTTCTTACTTTTATTTTTTTAATTCAAGTTTAAAAGCAGTTTGTCACCTGATATGTATGGTGATAACCATCAAATTTTCAGATAAACTGACTGTCAGTGGTTAGTGATGTGAGTGATCCGTACTGTGAGGACCCAAAAAATGTGGAGAATCCGGTCGGCGTGGACCAAAAACGTTTTTGTAAAAGAATGTAGCTTGTAATGCGTGCATTGATTCATTAGGTATCAGAAATGATGAAAATTGTGGACTGTATTAAATTCATTTTAATTGAAGTTCCAAGTTTACATTACATGATTAACAGTTATTTAAATAAGGTTGGCTAATGAGCGTGTTGTCCACAGAAAGTATTAAATTTTTAAATTGTATTAATAGCGGGCCTAGTTGGCCATAAGTGAAATGTGTTGGCCTAAGGCCTACATCAAATGTCGTGACAAGAAAATATGACAATAATACAACAGGCGAACTGACCGCCGCTATCGTTTGAGACGAACTGTACAAAGTTTCAACATGAATAATCGGAATAGAACAAAAAGCAGTAAGCAGATTAGCCAACCTACAAAGTGAAATTATCGCGCTACCATACATAAGCTGCCCGTCAAAATCAATGATTTTTTACCATTTTTTAGTAAATTATTATTCATCTTGTAACTTAATTTAAAAAGATACAGTTTTCTTAATAATAAGAGTTAGTTTCAAGGCTAAGTTGAACCTTGAATTATGAGATTAGATAACGACAGTCCGTTAATAGTTTAGAGATAAGCATGCATAAGATAAGCCTAAAGATAAGCGTTGTAAGCCAAGGTTGGTGAACAGCTGTTTTCAGACATGAATGTGAATGTCTGCTTTGACAAATGTTGCCGTCACATAATGTATGTGTACAGTATAGAACATTATAAAACATGAAAAAATACATAATTATACAATGCTTAATAATGTATGATCGGAAGCTCATCACATGATGGACCGATAGTTTGTAACCCTATGCATGTCATAGATGGTTACCGTAAAATTAGTTGAGGCCCGTAGACCTGTACAGAGAATTAATTACATGAACAAAATTGTCACAATTACATGTTTAAGCGTATATTTAGCATGGCGGCATGTATTGACCAAGTCATGCTGTTCCTGAAGTTTCAGGAACTTACAATGTGTAATAATGTATGAACAAGCTAGATAGCTGACTGAATGCAAGCCAAAATATGACATGTATGTCGTAATTTAAGTAAAAATAATTGTGCATGCTTAATCGCAAAATAAATACAATATAAAATAAATTTAGACGTGGCACAGTTACATGCGGTAGACGCAAAAACGATAGGTTTTACATAAGCGCAAGTTATATGAATACAATAACAACAATTTGGTTAATTACAATATTAATAATTGCAATGTCATAAATAACAGATACAATACTGTGATTACAAACGTAAAACAATTGAAAATAAGTTTAGAAAATAACAAAATTTTTACACAATACTGAGTAAGACATGAGGCATAAATCAAATGTTGCATATACGAAAATACAAATAATAATAAAAGCCTTGCATATTAACTAAACTAATACTTGCTTGAGTAAAACAAACAGTTGCTGACTCAAAAAATAATTAAAGCTTATGCTAAAACAAGTGTCTATAACTAACAAGTTTGGAACATTTGACTTATGTGTCTTTAAAATTATACAAAGGGAATAAATCCTTTTCTTTATTGTTCGTCCCTAGTAGGGACCAAGCATAATTTGTGAATTGGTCTTCGCAGAACACCAGTAGGTGTGCGAATGTCCACGACACGAATTAAGTTATCGGGGCCGGGAAATGTGGCGATGATTACGCCAAATTTCCAGGCTAATGGAGGTAAATTATCCTCAATAAGCAAAACTAGGTCACCAATGGAAACATTATCCTTAGCGAACTTCCATTTGTGACGCTGGTGCAAATAGTCACGAAACCATGCCTTCCATATGCCTTGGACAAACCTTTGTAGAAGTTGCCAACGCCCAAGACGAGAAATAGGAATGTGAGATAAGTCTGGGTCCGGTATCGCCGTTAAGGGTGCGCAAATCAAAAAATGGCCAGGTGTGAGTGGCACCGGGTCGTTAACATCTGAAGAAATAGCAAATAAAGGTCGAGAGTTCAGCATGCCTCTATCTGAGACAAAACTGTCGTGAACTCCTCGAAGGTGAGTGTAGATTTGCCTACCACGCGGCGCAGATGAAATTTCAAACTCTTTATGCTGCTCTCCCAAAGGCCACCGAAATGAGGTGAGGAGGGCGGAATAAATGACCATGATATCCCCTGAGAGGACGTGAATGACTTGATCGATGAGATGGCATCCTTATTATGCCAAAAGTTGTAGATATCATGTAAGATAGTGCGGGCCTTCCTAAAGTTTGTGCCATTATCGGAGTACAATTGACTGGGTATGCCCCTACGGGCCATGAAACAACGTAATGTGGCTATAAACGCACTGGCCATAAGGTTGGAAACCAATTCCATGTGAATAGCCCTAGTCGCTAAGCAAATAAACAAAGATACGTATGCCTTAGAAAGAGTTCTGGATTTCTGCCCGCCATGACGAATCATGAAGGGACCACCATAATCAACCGCGCAAAATAGAAACGGCCTTGAAGGAGTGACTCTAGGAGATGGTAAAATACCAAGCCTCTGTACCTGCTGTTTGGCACTAAACCTCACTAAACCTGAGACACTTTACACATTTTCGAATGATGGAGCGAATGACTAACCTGGCATTAACAATCCACCAGCGTTGACGCAGTGAATGATGCACGAGTTGAGCACCAGCGTGAAATAAATGAATGTGTTCATGTTCAATAATAAGGCAGGTAATATGCGCCGATGGGGGTAATACAATAGGATGTTTAGAGTCGTAAGGTAACTGGGAATGCTGTAATCGTCCGCCTACGCGTATCACTCCAGAATCATCAAGAAACGGGTCGAGAGAAGCCAACTTACTCCTAATGGAGACAGAAGATCCGTTACGAAGACAATTAATTTCGGCTGCGAAGTGGATCGACTGGGATTGTTTTATGAAGAAATTGAGAGCCTGATGAATTTCTACAGGGGTAAGATCGCCCGTACATTTGTCAGCACTTGAGTGTCTAATATTTCTGATGAACCAAAAACAGTAAGCGTATACGCGCGTTAGACGATGCAACGAGGAAAAGTCCAAAGAAAGGTCGACAGCCAAGGTAGACATTAAAGAAAGGTTATGGGTATGTTTCTCTTCCGCAGTGACTTCAGAAGACGACGGAGTAGACGGTACGAAGGATGGAAAAGGTCTTGGATTTCGTTGTCCATGACGTGTCCGTTACTTAACTAAATATCACTATAATATTGACGACTCGGGACACAAAGTTTTTTATAAGTAAAAACGTAAAGTTTTACCTTACAGCCTAAACCGGCTTTCACCTATAGAAGGCTTCATCAGAGGCTGTCGTTAGTAGCGCTGCTCGTCTTGTTGTTGGCGACGAGAAAGTGTTTCGAAAACGCATGCCCAAAGCACAAAACAAATTCGATCTACCCGGTGTATATAAACTAAATTGTTCAAATTGCAGTAAATTCTACATAGGCCAGACAGGACGTAGCTTCAAACAGAGATACATTGAACACACAAAAGCACTCCACACCACTACAGAATCTACCTTCGCAAACCACCTCATTGAAGCAAACCACACATATAAAAACATCGACAATAACATGAACATACTACACGTACACACAAAAGGCCGAAAACTAGACACTCTAGAACAATTAGAAATATACAAACACACAAAAACAAATAAAAACGACATCCTAAACGAACAGACACAATTCAAATCGCACGCATTATTCGAACACATCTCACCACACACACACAGCTTCAATCTTTCGAAACACTTTCTCGT
This sequence comes from Magicicada septendecula, assembly GCA_034769895.1. NCBI lineage: Eukaryota > Metazoa > Arthropoda > Insecta > Hemiptera > Cicadidae > Magicicada > Magicicada septendecula. The sequence goes on along the minus strand of CM068371.1, from coordinate 58,759,606 downwards.
CGCCAACAACAAGACGAGCAGCGCTACTAACGACAGCCTCTGATGAAGCCTTCTATAGGTGAAAGCCGGTTTAGGCTGTAAGGTAAAACTTTACGTTTTTACTTATAAAAAACTTTGTGTTCCGAGTCGTCAATATTATAGTGATATTTAGATGGAAAAGGATTGGACTCTGACGATTGAGACAGACAGCTGGGACCGTGCCACCAAAGCGAGCAATCGCGCAAAACGTCAGGGAGACACCCCCTTGAGATAATATCAGCAGGATTGTGTTTTGAATTGATGTGATGCCAAGTATAAGTTTGCGTAAGACGCTGAATTTCAGCAACACGATTAGCGACGTATGTTTTCCACCGCGTAGACTGGGCATGAATCCAGTAAAGAGCCACCATAGAGTCAGAATACAAATGTACATTATCAATAAACGAATAAAGAGCAGGAATGACCTTAGATACGAGTCGCGATAACAACAAGCAAGCGCAGAGTTCGATGCGAGGTAATGACACCTGTCGTAAGGGAGCCACGCGAGATTTGGAACACAAGAGATGACAGGAGGCAGAAGAATCTTGATAAATGACTCTGACATAAATACAACAGCCAAACCCCCTTTCAGAAGCATCCGAAAACCAATGCAATTCAACTGTAGTTGCCTCACGCTTGCAACGAATAGACCGTGGGACCACAATTTTGCTAATCAGACCCAATTTGTCACACAAAGAATGCCAATCCGAACGTGATTGGCCGGAGATCGGTTCATCCCAACCAAGCTTGCAAAGCCAAAGTCGCTGCATAAAATGTTTGTACAAAAAGACAACTGGTCCTATTAAACCAAAAGGATCGTATATTCCAGCAATAATTGAAAGAATTTTTCTCTTGGAAATGCTTGAATCAACGGGAAATGATTTGATGTCGAACAAAAATGAATCGGCAGTATTGTTCCAAAGAATGCCTAGGGTACGCACATTGTCCTGTTTGTTTAGGGGGCGTGAAAAATTGTCACGATTTGCGACCGCTGTGGGTTCATTTGATGCCCATTTATGCAACGTGAAACCATATTGACTTAGTAACGCACCTAGATCGGATTTCAGCTTGGTCAGATCAAGGATGGTGTCCGAACCGGTAAGCAGATCGTCGACATAAAAATCGTTTGTTATAGCTAACGCCGCTTCAGGAAAGGAAGCCTGATTGTCCCTACCAATTTGTACAAGACAGCGAGTGGCCAAAAACGAAGCACTAGCCGTGCCGTAGGTTACCGTTCGCAATGCAAAATGTTTAAATGGTTTGAGAGGAGAATCACGCCACAGAATGCGTTGATAGTGACAATCCCCTTCAGCTACGCGAATCTGTCGATACATCTTCTCGATGTCGGCGATGAGAACATATTTATGCATGCGGAAACGCAAAAGAATGGAAAAAAGGTCTTGTTGAACATTCGGGCCTACTAACAATATGTCATTTAGAGAAAGGCCATTGGTAGTCTTGGACGAACCATCAAAAACGACACGCAGTTTTGTGGTCAAGCTAGACTGTTTAAATACGGCATGGTGAGGCAGGTAGTAAATATTTGACACTCCTGAGTTGATAGCGCCATCATCGATAAGTGTCATGTGCCTAAGGTCCTTATATTCTTTAATAAAGTCCGCGTAGTCGCGCGCGAGCTTAGCATCTCGCCTAAATCGACGCTCTAAGCTTAAGAATCTTGCTTCAGCACTAGTGTAAGATTCCCCCAAGTGGAGATTATCGGGCTTAAATGCAAGTGAAACCACAAATCTACCCTCGTGGTTGCGCTGGGTCGAGCGCACGAAATACTCTTCACAGGCTGACTCGTTATCAGGGGTGTTGTCAGGGATAGCTTCTGCTTCCCAAAATCTTTCGAGAGATTGCAGAATTTGACTGTCGTTGTTCCTTGCTAGGAACGAAACAGCAGGACCCTCGTTGCGGCAGTGTTTGGGCAAGTTGCCAGCCAAAATGTAGCCCAGCTTTGTTTCCTGAATGATGGGAAAATTAGGGCCGCGTATGTATTTATTAGTTAAGATCAAGTCCAGATAAAATTGTGCCCCTAATAGTATGTCGATTTGCGACGATATGTTAAAATCTGGGTCAGCCAGGAAAATCTTGTTCGGGATGTGGAATTTATTGATATCAAACGAATTTGCAGGCAGATTGTGAGTTAACGTAGATAAGATGGCACATTTCGCCTCGAAGCTATATCTTTGATAGCGAGAAATAATGCGTATAGACGCAATATCAGTTGCGTAACATGCTGTATTGTTTATGCCTGTGATTGGTATGTTGGATTTAGTTAATTTGAGCTGTAATTTCCTTGCAAATGATTTTGTACAAAAATTTATTTGTGAACCGACGTCTAGAAGAACTCTAGCCCTATGTCTGTTGCCAGCCTGATCAATGACAGATACAACTGCTGTGGATAAGAGAACATTGTTCTTGCATTGTAATTTGAGCGAGCAGTAGTTGCTGCTGGCAGCTATTGAGTTCGGCACGTTATTTGCGTACAACAATGTGTGGTGTCGTTTTGAACAGATTTTACACACCTGCTTATTCTTACAGCTAGCTATAAGAAGATCTGATCTCAGACAATTGCTACAATATTTATGACTTGAAACAAATTGTCCCCGCTCAGCGGTGCTTAATGTACGAAATTTATCACATATGTAAAGCGGGTGATTGGATTTACAACACACGCATGAATAATGGTTTGCCGTTGAGTGATAGCTCTTAAATGTAGTGCTGCCAGCAGTGTTTCTTGAGTTACATTTATCATATTTATTGTTAGGTCTTACATTAGGTTTGTTGAGTTGCTGTCCGGGTTCGATAGGCAGTGTATTTTCTAACAGCTGTCTACGTGAGTTTAAAGAATGAGTGAAATCTTGAAAGCTAGGTAAATTGTCAGGGTCTATTGACTCCTTCCATAGTTTAAAAGTAATAGGGTCGAGTTTAGTGGATAGTAACTGTATAGTGATAAATTCAAATGAATTCACTGACAGCTTCATTGCTGCCAGTGAATTAACGGAAGACGTTATTGTGTTAGTGAACTCTGCCAAACTTTGGACAGAGTCCTTTATTGTCGACTTGACTTGAAGTAAGTTTTGCACATAGTATTTTGCTAGTATGAACTTGTCATACCTTTCGGACAGCAAACTCAACGCTATTGGATAATTTTCCTTACAGATAGGTAATGACTTAATTAAATCTAAAGGTTCACACTTCAAAGAAGAATGTAAATAATGTAATTTTTGCACTGGTGTTAAATCGGATCTTGTATGCACTAAGTCCGTAAAAATTGAGTAAAAATGTTGCCATTCCAATATGTTGCCTTGTGACAATAAAAAAGACCGAAATACATATAAATACATAAAATACACTGCCAGAACTTACCTGTATGCACTCACAACTACTTACCGTATCAAAATTTCTCTCAGAAGATCAGGGTCGCCACGATTATTTTTTATAGGTAAAATATCGAAAACCTTTCCACTCCACCTTAAATAAAAAGGACAATTTTGCTATCTCACCACACCCAATTAATAATTCAGAAAGATTCCGGAACGTTTAGACGAATTTTGCAACACAGAAATGAGAAAGTGGTAATGACGAAATAACTTAGTCTAACACATGGTTATGCCGTAAACTAAATCGTTTTAATGAATTAAATCAATTTCCATTATTATTATCACAAGAATACTACAAAACCAATTTTGAATTACATTTAACTATTCTTACATCTAAGGCAGCCCAATCTGCTCACGCACGCTTCCATACCTTTTTATACATTACCCTTTATTTATTCAATTTTTATACATTCCGTTATTGTTATACGAGATACCCGTCCACGAACACGTTGCCGGCCGAACGCGTGCTTAGTCCCGCAACTTCAATGTCCGTACTTTATCACTTTAATTCCCCCACATCACTGTACCGATTTATGACTGCGATATGTTTATTAATTTCTGGGGTCCTGGTCGGTCTTATTGAATTAATTACATTTTACGAAAACTCGACCAACCGGGCCCGAAACGAAACTGTAGGTGTCTGTAGCGGTACTCTGGTTCTCGTAGACTGTCTAACGTAGACTGTGTAAAATGTACTGCGAGCGGACGGAAGCTGTGTTTCACTGCCACCTGATTTCGTTGTGGTTCAAGGTGGATTTGTTACAGTTTATTGGCTCTATGCATGGTACATAGTGGTCGTACCCGTAATATGTGTCGACGATCTCTAGGCACTGCTAGTCTGATGTCACTAGCAGTGGGCGGTACTTAACGATATTTCCTGTAGGTCGTCTTGCTGCTATCACAAACTGTCCGCTCCAGCGCCATTTTTTACAGCGTCGTTTATTCCTCGCGGCGTCCCAACAGCGCACATGCTTGAGTCGTTGAGTGCGTGCATCGTCACACTTATACAGAGTTCTGAGAATTCGAGGGTGATACAAATTCCTCGCCTGGTTACACAACAGAAACTGCGTCTTGCTGCTTTGTTTCAACACTGTTTCTTACCACGTGTTCTGTTACAATGGAAATAACGTTTGCACAATATTTTTTACAAAACCCCAAAAAATGGAATAAATAAAAATACAAATACCCCATAACCGTAATAAATGAAATGACCCAATTTTGACACGTTACAGCCTGAGAAGCAGGGCAAACACAATAAAAAGTGTCTATTGAAACATTGTTTACAAAATATTTATTGACATTTTACATTTAAAAATGATAACTACAGTTGCAATAATAAAAATATTGGTATGGAGAACCATACATGACTTCCATGTTCTAAGATTTATATTTAAAATCATTTTTGAAATGAAATATTTCCATAGAAACTACTTCTTTCTTCAGCCTTAACCACAGTACTGTGGTCACTAACATATACCACTTCACGTTAGCGCACTCAATTTTCACTGATGATGGCAGTTAATGGCACTGCCAAAACATCTGGTTTTGCAGAAAACATTGGACCACGGCCAAACAGCCCAGGAAGGAATTTTAACAACAATCTACTTCCTTGTTGCCGATAACGTAATACACATAAAAATTATCCCCTCCCCCTTCAACTATCATTTTCATTTACAGAAAATTACCCCCTCCCCATTCAACTACCCTTTTCATTTATAGATATTTCATCTATCTTTGTACAGTGGATTATTATGACCTTCTTTTCAGGAAACTTTATTTATCAACATTAAGTACTTTACTCTTGTTAAAACATAAAATGCTGCAGGTAAACTACCCCTTCACCCCAACCAATCTTCATGAAAATCAATAGACCTTGAGTCCTCTACAACTCAGGCACATATGCAACAAATTATTTGATTCTGTTTGAATTTACGGCAGTTATTGTTCGCCACAGAAAAAATTCTATACATAGGAATGCAGACACACACACAGACATGTTTTGGAAAATGACTTTTCTTCATGTTTTGAGGGAAGTTGTGAATTCAGACAGAGATTACATTCTAAAATCTTCCAACAATTCCCTTCCATGGCAGATTTCGTCCAGATGTCAGGAGCAAATGTTCCAAGGAGATCCTCAACATTATTAAGTTTCATTTGGAGAACTGCACTTGCAGCTAAGGGAATATTTCCCGTGACGGATGATAGTGACATGTGGATAAGGAATCCATTTGCTGATGGGGGTCAACTAAACTCTCTCTTACGCTACAAGAAGACGATTCATTGGCAGAAGTTTCAACTGTCAGTTCATTAAATTACAGTTTTCACAATTACAACTAGCTGACTTCTGGTTATATGTAAGGATTGACTATCCTGAACTAGCAAAAAAGGTTTGAACTGTTTAACTGTTTCCCTCTACCTATTTGTGTGCAACCACATTCTTCCAGCTCACGTACTTGAAGTCAAAGTTAAGAAATAAACTTAATATTGAGAGTGACTTAAAATTGAAATTATCTGACATTAAACTCAATATTGCAGAGTTAATTGTTCAAAAGCAGCTTCATTGTTCACAACAAAAACTATGTTTGATATCATTAATATCATAATTTTGCAAGTTAAGAGAATAATATTATGTTGTGGTTTTGAGATGCAAAAGGTATAGCCCGATTTTTGGGAATGGTAAATTATATCCACAAGTATATTCCCCATCTTGCCGAAATAGCAGCACCGCTGAATGCCTTAAGAAAGAAGGGAGCGAAATTTGAATGGACTGCACAACACCAAAATGCGTTCGAACAACTAAAAGAAAGCATCATATCTCCCCCAGTTTTCCAACTAGCAGATTTCACGAAACCTTTCGTAGTTCAGACCGACAGTTCAAGTGTAGCTTTAGGTGCAGTCATCTATCAGGAAATAGAAAACAGTAGACTACCGATTAGTTATGCTTCACAAACATTGAATGACCAAGAAAGAAAATATTCTGCATATGAATTGGAATGTTTAGCCATTGTTTTTGCGTTTGAGAAGTTTAAACCCTTTCTAGAACATAAAGAATTCCTTTTTGAAACTGATAATCAAGCATTATCTTGGTTACTGAATCACCCTAAACAGTTAGGACGTATTGGAAGATGGGTATTGAGGTTAAACTGTTACAACTTCAAAGTGCAGCATATTAAAGGTACACAAAACGCAGTCGCCGATACCCTGTCCCGTATGTTCCAGTCGCCCACTAATACTCCCGAAAACAAGGAGAGTCTGGAGACACCCATTGTTAACACCGTAATTACTGAATTCCCCCTTGCTTTTACCAACATTGCTCAATATCAACAACAAGACCCTCTTCTGAAACCGATTATAGAACAACTTGAGCAAGGAATTAAATCAGAGAAATATGTATTAAGTAAAAGAATACTATGCCACAAAATAGGAAATGGAAAGGAATTAAGGATAATCGCCCCTGATGTAATTAAGCCCATGCTGATGGAGTACTTCCATTCATCCACCATTGGAGCCCATATGGGAATCAATAAAACTATACATCGCATTCGTAAGGAATATCATTGGAACAATATGAACAGCGAAATAGCTAATTTTGTAAAAAAGTGTAATTTATGCGCTCTCAGTAAACCGGCAAGAAACAGTCAGGTAAGCCAATTAATTTCAGAAATCCCTACTACCCCATTCTCTAAACTTTATTTAGACTTTTCAGGTCCCTACCCACGATCTAAATCAGGTAATACTATGCTACTCATATGTGTAGATTCGTTCACCAAATTTGTTTGGATGTATCCCATGCGGCGAGCGTTAGCGTTGACGACTGTAAAAATATTACTGGAAAGATTATTTAAAGATTATGGTACACCTGTAAGTATCGTGTCAGATAACGGACCACAATTTAGGGCGAAGGAATTTAAGAATATGTGTTTCAAGTTAGGAATAGACCATATTACCACGACTGAGTATCGACCGCAAGGCAATATTGCTGAAAGGTATCTGCGAAACCTCAAATCTGCATTAATCGCCTACCATGTGAACGATCATATGTCTTGGGACCAGAACCTATCCTGGATACAATACCCCTTTAATTCAGCTTATCACGAAGAACATAAGTCTACCCCATTTGAGTTACTGTATAAATACAAACCAAACCACCCCTTGTCTCTTTTAAAAATAAGTTTCAAAACTTAACCAGAATAATATTTTCAACACAATGAATGAACTTTGTAAAATAAAAAGAATAAGCACCACAAAACGTGAAACAAACTTAATTTTGAAATTTACATCAGTTTTTATGATTACTTTAGTTTTGTCCAGACAGGGGCGTATTTATGGATGAATGGTCCATTATTTATGAATTATTTATGTATACATGGTCCAGACAGAGATGAACAGGACAACCCTCCCCCCACCCAGAGGGCTGAAAAAATACAATTTTGTTAATCTCTTAATTTTTAGACTTTTATTTTTTGTCAGTTGTGGGTGTTGGTAATATAGTAGTATATTTTTTTAAATACACAAACAGGTTTATTACACAGCATTAGGTAGGGTATACGTTAGGGTTTCATGCCCGGCATAAAATATAGGAAAATCGATTCTGTAAATAAGTAGCCTATCTTTTAACAATCTTTCAGTGACGTACATTTTACTTCCATATTCCTTAAGGAATGGAAGTATGGTGATGGCAAAAAAAATCGTGTTCGAGATTATTGCAGATTCTGATTCTACTACACTCAAAACATGAAAAAAAGTCGTTTTCCGAAAAGTGTCTGTGTGTGTGTCTGTCTGTGTGTGTGTGTGTCTGTGTCTATAGATTTTTTTTCTATGGCAAACGATAACTGCCGCAAATTCAAACAGAATCAAATAATTTTTTGCATACAGCCCTGATTTGTAGAGTACTCGCGACCTATTGTTTTTGGTGAAGATCGGTTGAGGGAAAGGGGTAGTTTACCTGCAACGGTTTTTTTTTATCAAGGAAAATTTTTTTTTTTGGCAAACGATAACAGCCGCAAATTCAAACAGAATCAAATAATGTTCCGCATACAGCCCTAAATTGTAGAGTTCTCAAGACCTATTGTTTTTGGTGAAGATCGGTTAAGGGAAAGGGGTAGTTTACCTGTAACGGTTTTTTTTAACAAGGGTATTTCCTATGGCAAACGATAACAGCCGCAAATTCAAACAGAATCAAAAGATTATTTGTATACAGCCCTAAATTGCAGAGTTCTCAAGACCTATTGTTTTTGGTGAAGATCGGTTAAGGGAAAGGGGTAGTTTACCAGCAGCGTTTTTTTATCAAGGGTATTTTCTATGGCAAACGATAACAGCCGCAAATTCAAACAGAATCAAATAATGTTTTGCATACAGCCCTGATTTGTAGAGTACTCAAGACCTATTGTTTTTGGTGAAGATCGGTTAAGGGGAAGGGGTAGTTTACCTGCAACGTTTTTTTATCAAGCGTATTTTCTATGACGAACGGTAACAGCCGCAAATTCAAACAGAATCAAATAATTTTTTGCATACGTCCCTGAATTGTAGAGGTCTCAATGACTTTCGATTTTGGTGAAGATCGGTTAAGGGGAAGGGGTAGTTTACCTGCAACCTTTTACGTTTTAACAAGAGTAAAGTACTTGAAAATTTATTTAAACTTTTTGAAACAATGGTAATTGTTAAAAATAAAATAATTTTGTTGCCAGGCAATAAAATTATAATTTTTTCATTTTAATGTAATATAATATTTTTCATTTAATACAGCAATAAAAAGGCAGGTAAGACACAGCCTGGCTGTTTGGCTGAAAATGATTTTAAATTTAAATCTTAGAATATGGAAGTCATGTATCGTTCTCCATACCGATATTTTTTTGTGTTATTACCATTTACTTTAATGGGACTGCTTTCAAGATGTCAGGGCATTTTTCAGCCACTTCAAAGATAGTAATGTTGATTAGTTTAACTTGTTTTTTGTTTTGCATGAAACAGACCCGACCCTGGACCCCCCCCCAAGCCAAATTCTACATACGCCACTGTGTGCAGAACAACCCATGACCCAGCACTACTCGATACTTACGTGGACACCAAGGGTTGAACAGAATGTATATGCTGTCGCAGTACAGATAAGTGCTGGCTTCAGAACCATTCTGAAGTTTTATATCAATCTCCAGTTTCCATTCTCCAACAATACAACTTGATGATGCTATCACCTATAAAGTACATAGTTATGTTACTCACTTCAAGAATATATGAACATCACACAATATAACTAATTTTTAAAAAATTGGCCATTACTATATAACAAGCCCTTGATTCTTCATCATGAACAAAACCTGATTTTAAATTTAATTTTTATTGATTGCTAATTCAGTAGGTATTAATCAGAAAGAATGGTACTTCTACTTACTAACACAGTAAGTACATACTTACTCCTTTTGAGCTAAAGTAACTTGTAATTTCTACTTTGTGATGTTTTTCTGTTATTTATAAAAAGTGGATTTTTGGTTTACTATTCTTCCTCCTTCTTTCTTAATTACATTTTATATTTTTTATTCTCCTCATTATTTATTTATTAAAATATATTACTTTTTTGCATTTCTTACATACTTATAGATATCAAATATGATCTGAATTTGGCGATGTTATAATATATATATATTGTAACATGACATAAGATAGCACCAAAACTCATTACTAATTAATAGAAGAAGAGATGAAAATTGAAAGAAAAATAAATAAATTATAACCTGAAGATTGATAGCCCAACACTAATAACTAAGTAATGACTAAGACACTGACAAGGACTAAACCCAATAGATTGGATAAGGTGAGAGAAATAAAAAAAACCAATGATACAACCCAAAATATGACTACAATCAAAACAGCCCAAAATGTAACTAATATAATATGTGAAATAAATGTACAAAATCAGATAGGGCAATAGATAAATAAATAAATAATGTAAATAGATGAACTGTAAAAAGTAAACAAGAAATAAATTGTTATTAAAAGAAAAGAAAAAGAAAAAGAAATGTAAAACCCCAGATAGGAAAATGTGAATAAAAAAATACCCTATTAAGTAATAAGTTAGCCACAAGTAAGTAAAATACAATCAAACTTAGCAACATTAATTATGAGTGCAGAGGTGAAAGGGTGATAGTAAAGAAACTATGTGTGACGGACATTATATGAATAAAATAATAAACCAAGCGATAGTTATGTTAAATAAAGAAACACTATTTTAAATAAAGGTGAAGTGTAAGTGACTGTCAAGTGAAATACTATTTACATAAGACTATATAAAATATATAGCAAACCATGTTAGAGTAGTAGTTTAGCCAGTAAGACTTATTGTGTTATTAAAATAAGGAACGTTAACAAAATATATAAATAATAAACATTTTGAAAAATGAGATGAAAGTGATATATTAGAGTGGAAACAGGTAGAATTAGACACTATATTTTATTAAGGGAGTTCATATATGTTGATAATAATAATTAGTAATGTTCAAAGATTGTTATAAGAGTTTTTGTTAGTAAATGAACAAAATAATGTTAGTAAGATTAAATGACTAGTTATGTTAAAGTCAAAAAACCATTAAGAGTTAAAAGGCTTAGTTACAGGCATGAACCTGTAAAGAAGAATTAATGAATTATATAATAGGTGTGATGATCAAAAGCATCAAATGTTTTTTTTTGTTAGTTTGTGTCTTTAGTAATGTTTAAAAACCAAATAAATAAAATTAATAGATATAAAATATTGTAAAGAGGATAAGATAGAAGTATTATGAAATCTAGGCATTAGGCCTACCATTGATGAACAGAATTTTGTAAGTTTTAAGATAAAACAATAGCAAAAAATCAATTAAAGTGTATAATATGTTTAGGTATTCACATAAAAATATAAGGTACAAAACTGGCTACATAATGTTTAATTTAAAGGTAATTAAATAAAGAAATATCAAATAGAAAAAATAAGAAATCTATTATGAAGTGACCAAATGTAAACATGAATGGTACCAAAATAATCTGTAAGAAAAAAGCAAAGCCATGGTGTTATTGGATTTAATATTAGGTACCAATAGCATAAGAAAGTTATAATAATTTGTAAGATTTTAATGAATTTTGAACAGAAAAACGTTAGTTAATATAGCAATGTTATAAGTTATTAGGCAATGGGAAACAGAGTTACACAGAGAGTTGCCATGACAACAAAAGCTTGTTACATGTTTAACCGTTGAAAATTTATTATTCCATTATTGACTGTCATAGAGAGTGGATGTATGAAGCCTATGAAGATAAATAAGTAAAGAAATCAATAAATTTTATCAAACAGTGATTAAGAAGACAAAATTAATAACCATAATACCACTAATGAGGAGAAATTAATTAATTCAACAAAAGAATTAATCAATATTATACAAAAATTTTGATGAAGAAATCTTAATTCGAAAGTAACCACCTACAGAAGGAAGAATAGAAGAAAAACCTAACTAAACCTTGGAATCTACCTTAACCAGCAATACTGATGGAATTCGAACACCAGAATTGGATCATTTGAACCTGGATCTCACTAAACCATACAAGAAGGGACCAGCAGAAGTGTTCCAGAAGAAGAGGATCGCCAAAGACAAGAAGAAATAAAGGAGTGCTGAGTATATTTTCAATGTTTTAACCGAAACCAAAACTATAAATAATCCACATTAACTGAACAAATTTATTTCACTTCACCAACCACTCAAATAACTTTTTAAAACTGATTTCTATTTAATAATCACCTCTGATAGAACAAATATATCACTGAATTTTTAATTTAAATTAATTTGTTTTAAGAAACGCGAACTTGCTAAGTAAGAAATTAACCTATTGAACACTATTTCCCATAGCAGTAACTTACTTTCTATACTTAAATATATCACTTGTTATGAACTAGTCATAAGGTATTTTGTAAGATTATGTCCATTTATTAGTCTGTAAACCAATATTTCTGTAGTCCAAAGAACTTTTCCCTGAGATTGTAAAATAAACAAACGAAGAACCATACGCCATTGTAGCATCTACGCATGGACTGAGCGATAGCAGAACATAGAGCCAACTACGAAAAAGTAAATATGCCGGTGCAATGATAAATGTTATGTTTTATTTCAGTAATTGTAATTGACCAATATATTTGAACCTGTTAATAAATCATCGTAACTATCCTCAACTGTATGTTTGATTTATTCAAAGATTAATATAAAAGTTTGGGGTAAAAAAAAAATTAAAAATACATTAGTGACGAAGTCAATTTCGCCAAGCAGTGTTAACCAATCAGGCGGCGAAGCGAAGAATTCAAATCGAACGGCGGACTGAGTGAGCTGACGGTCGACTTTCATAAGTATTTATAAGACGTAATAAGCGACTTGTTACCAATAACGAAAAAGTAAGTACTTTGAAATAAAAGTATACAACGAGTTATATTATATTATAATATATATATATATACATTGCAACAATACAAGCATAGGCTGTAATGCACATACATAATATAAAATAAAAATTTAAGTTAATTTCAATAATATAATAGACGAGCAGGTGTGAGATTGGAGGCTGGCTTTCAAGCAGGAACCAACAGGTAAACATCACGCGATTACCGCTGCATGTGTGTATACAAGTAGATAGTGTGTGTGCGTGAAGCCTGTTTGATCCTGAAAGTTTGCAACCTCACCCCAAGTCAATGCTAAATTAAGAATATATTTAATATTAAGCAAACCATAAATGTTAGCGAGAAGGTACAAACTTCTAAAAATCTGTAAAAATCAGACACAAGTGCAGTGCGAATTTTACGTAATTCGAACTGTCAGTGCGAATCCAGTGCGATTTTTAAAGCATTGTAATTACACTAGTGGTCCGAGCATCATGATAATTGCACATCACATAGGTCATTAAATTAGACAATATTTTATCACCGTGAAATCTGCGTTAAACAGTGCGATTGGCGAAAAAGTGAAATGAGACGAGAGTGGGGGCTACCCACGCCATAGACAGTTTTCGACAGGCTGATTCCTGAATCGACAGCTGCAGTTTTCTTGGTGGATATAAATATGAGCCCAGGAGAGCCGAACTCTCTCTTCTAATATTCCTCAGTCGCGGCGGTACGCTATGTCCGTCCGAGATGCGAATTTTTTAACTACTTTGGACAAAGTTAGACGCTAGGTCTAACATCAGTATGATCTTTTTTTAGGCTTAACTTATAAAGTATTACGGCAAATGTTTTGATTTAAAGTATTAATGAAAACAATAATTAAAAAGTACCGTAACAAAGAAATCGTCGGACGTCTACAAGCAGTCGACAACTAAGAACATCAACTCCTGACAGAGGACAAGAGAATGACTAGCAGAGGAACAAGACGCAGAAGACTAGAAACGGTTCTATCATAACAGCTACAGATCCAGAGCAACACGTCATCATAATCTACAGCAGCCAATGTACCATGAAGGACGAGAGACGAGAGGACGAGCAGTGAAGACAAGAGGACATCCAGGAGGAGGAGCGGACTGACGTGATCACAGGAGGACATGGGACAACTCTGCAGAATTTAAGGTGACGAAAAACCAATATATAATTATCAAAGAGAAAGACATTGAAAGACTTTAATAAAAAAAAAAAACATTTTTGTAAGAGTAATAATAAGTATGTAGATAGAGATAAAACCAATGTAATTTATGTGTAATCAGAATATTCTTTAATTATTTTTCTTTAATGAATGAACAGTCAATGTAACGATAAGTTAAATCCTTGCTTGGAAAATGAACAAGTAATTAATTTATTTAACTTTTTCTTAGTAAAAGCACATAACGTAGAGTCATTGAAAATAATCAGTTAATTGTGTTAAAATGATTATAAAGCCGTAAAAAGGTATAAAGAAAATACGGAATAAGAATGTATTAACAATTTTAAAAAAAAGCACACATTTAGACTGAGTAGTCAAGAAATCATAGTATAATGAAGAAAAGTTTTTAATTAAAATTTATAATATAATATCTAGAATATAAGATATATGTTTGTGATGATAACACGGCAAGTAAAGAAACTTTGGAACCATAGATAATGGATACCGTATAGAGAATTAATCATTATTTTTATATTATTAATTTTTTTTATGTTTGTTTAAATTAATAAATGGAAACATATTATGATTCCTAAAAAGAGTTACTCTTATTATAATTACACCTGAACCCCAATTATACATACACGTTGTTAGTAATATTATATATAAATGTTATATGAGTATAAACACAGCACTAATTCAAAATACATTAAATACAGCAACGTGTACCGTTGTATAAAATTGTCGCTTCCAACGTGTGGCTCGATATATTTAATTATATCGTTGTAATATATATATATATATATATATATATATTGTAACGTGGCGTTTGGTACGTATCTGTAAAATGTACACCAATTTTGTATGTGTATTAAGTGTTAGTGCGTTCGTCTCGCACCGGGGTCGTTACATCAATGGTCGCTGCTAACGATGTCTGTAGCGTTGCGGTAATCACCTGTATAACACCTGTAACCTTACCTGTTTCTTTATAGGGGTGTGTTAATCCCGGGTGGCGCCAAATTGTTTATTAAAACAATTAAAATTACTTGATACTGTGTTTTCAAGTGTGACAGTCGGGCGTTCAAATAATTCCTGCTCGTACTGCCGTCTAGATTGTATAGACAGCGGTGCTAATGACAACTTGAGCACTGCTCATCCAACCTTGTCTTCATAAATAAACACAAATAATGTAATTCACTCCCTATGAAATAATAACACCGGTTACTCCCTGTAATAGTTATTTTTAATGGGTGATAATTAAAATATTCAATCTGACAATTATATTAAAATAAATCTGCACCGACTTTCTACATGAAACACTTCTTTCTCAAGGTTGATGAAAAATCGATTAAGGAACGTTCAGCACCAGTATGGCTGTGTAACGTTTAGTTATTACAATTATTGTCGTTCCAAAATCGTGGGATTTTTGTGATTATGAGCTAAAGAATTCGTATGGTTACAATAAAAATATTTTACCTTACTCTAAGTGTACATAAATAATAATGTGTGATGTTACAATCTGTTCTGTAGTGTCGTTAAATGTGTTTTGAAAGTTCGTGTTTAAATAATAGGTTATATTTTATGTTAACAAATTTTCAGTGAGTTTTATTTTCCTTAAATAATCTGTGAAAGAGAAATATTCGGTTTATAGTGAGATAAATTTACCTTTAGTAAAATTTAGAGTGATTAGGTTTTTGGAAATAGGTAATTCAATTGTACTTAACACATGGTGTTTTCATTCACTGGTTCGGAATAAGATTGGGCTGCAGTGAGTTCTAATTTCTTTAATTTATGGACTTCATTAGGTCGGGCGTCCTTTTCATAGAGTCTCTGGTCATACTTTTCTGTTAATTTTCAGTTTTTATTATCCTAGATCTTGAATGGACTGCTATAAATGGGTCGTCTGCTTCTTATACCGTCATGGTTATGAACTTCGATTACTGTTTTACATTATTTTATTAGAAAATCGGTCTTCCAAACTTTGGCTTCTGTACTGCTTGACTGACGCTTCACGAGTGTAACGGTATTCAACGGTAATTTTCGCCTTCAACCGTCGTTTCTATGGTAACTGAATGATTTTGATTGGCTGATTTTGATATGATGTATTGTTATCAAAATTTGAATTCTTCGTATATCTTCTGACTGCTGTTATTCCTCTATCTTCCTTCCTGGTTATTAAATATTGTCACTATAGTATGTATTTCCTTTCATAGATTATTTTGATACCCCACAAGTTTGGGTAATTTTAGATTTTATGTTTTTACAATTATGTTAATACTTGTTAATTACATTTCTTTTTGTATACAAATGCTTATTATAATATTTTGTTTTATAAATGATTTACAATTTATTCTTGGTGAATCCTTCACCTTGGATTTGCTAATTTCCTTGTTAATTTGTTACAATTTGTAGTTGTTTGTTTCTGACAGTTAGGCATTTTCATAGGCCTAAGTAGCCATTATGGTATTTGACTTATTTCATTTAAATTACATTTCATTTCAGCCTAATGGGCTTTATTTTGTTATCATAATTGGTTGTGTTGTGTTTTGGGTCTGTTTATATGATATATCAAATATATTGGAACTTACCGTCTGCGGCTTTCCAGAAACAGCGTCTTTATAAATTTACATGTTTCGGGACCCTTGTCCCATCATCAGAATTTAAAAGTAATTGTGTATCATTTAAATATGATACACTTGTCAAACACTTAAAATATTAAAATCTAATATAAAATAACTTACTATAACATATTATAATATTTACAACGAGTACGAAGGTTACCGATGTACATCGTATGAAAACTGACCACGTACTCAGTACGGTAAGTACGCGGTACGGTTTTGAGTACGCGGTCGGTTTTCATACGATGTACATCGGTAACCTTCGTACTCGTTGTAAATATTATAATATGTTATAGTAAGTTATTTTATATTAGATTTTAATATTTTAAGTGTTTGACAAGTGTATCATATTTAAATGATACACAATTACTTTTAAATTCTGATGATGGGACAAGGGTCCCGAAACATGTAAATTTATAAAGACGCTGTTTCTGGAAAGCCGCAGACGGTAAGTTCCAATATATTTGATTGAACAACACGTGGCTTGGTACTAAACATTTAGGATTTATTCCTTTTAAACATTATATGTTATTATTATGTCACTATTATTTTATACACAATTATTTACTCTTTGGTTTCCATGTTTTCTAGTCATACATTGCTTAACATTTTTATTTATTTCCTTTGTCAATAATAACAAGGTGGCTATTATTTACTACTTTTTTGATCTTATTTAAATATAACATGTAGGCCTATGGTCTGTATAATTCTTACAGCCATATCCAATTCATAAACTTGATTGAATAATTATTTAACTAACTTATTATTTGCTAATCTTTGTTCACAATACATCTTAATTTATATTATTTTTTAGTGTGACAAACAACATCACTTTTATGAACTTATAATGATCCCTTATAACATGGGTGTTTTTTGATTTGTTTCTAATTCCTTAACTTTTAAACAATCTTTACTTTCCCTCCATGTTAACACTTTCAATTTACTCTTTCCTGGGATTCTCCCTTTTAAATATGATTACATGTTTTTAAACTTATTAATTATATTTTTTGTTTTGTTTACTATGGTGATTATCACTTTCCAGTGTTCAATACCTCTTACTTTATAGTTTATACTTAATACTATTTTTCACAACATACTTATTCATGGATTTCATTGTCCATGACGTGTCCGTTACTTAACTAAATATCACTATAATATTGACGACTCGGAACACAAAGTTTTTTATAAGTAAAAACGTAAAGTTTTACCTTACAGCCTAAACCGGCTTTCACCTATAGAAGGCTTCATCAGAGGCCATGATGAAGCCTTCTATAGGTGAAAGCCGGTTTAGGCTGTAAGGTAAAACTTTACGTTTTTACTTATAAAAAACTTTGTGTTCCGAGTCGTCAATATTATAGTGATATATACTTATTCACTATTATTTTTCACTGTTAAACCTTTAGTGTTCTTTAGGATTTATTAATTGTTAATGATTTTATCATTCACTATTTTTTACTATATTTCCATTCTATATTTTACACTATTTTCATTCAATCATCTCCTTCACTTTTAAATTATTTACAGTTAATTATAATTTAATTAGTGTACCTTCTTTATCACTACACTTTGGGGTTTTTACACTTTCATTTTGCACTTCACAAATGTTTTTGTTTTTTAAGTGTTTCTGAATGGGTAATCCCTCTGATTATTATCTCACTAACGTACTATCTCTTTCATTACAATATTTCCTTAATACTATTAACAATTTTATGTCATTACATTTCTATTCTTACATCTAACTCTAAATTGTGGGTTAGTTTGCTTTTTTATATTTTTATCTTTAACATATTTTAATAGGGTTGCTTCCCTAGATTATGATTGTCCATTAATGGATAATGACATTTACTTTTTCTTTCTCATAGGTGAATTATTGGTCTTGGTTCCAATATTACTTTTGAGTGCATTATTTCTCCTTCTCCTACGCTTTATTACTTGTTTGTGTACCATTATTGGTTTTCATTTTTATCTATTTCCTTCCTTCTTCATTTTCATTGTATTTGGTTAATACCTTGGTTTTTCCACCTTCTCCTTTGGGTACATTTCAACGTGTTACATTGAGTCATTTAATTCATTGAACTTGTTTCATTTTTGTTTGGGTTTTGGGTTTTTCCCTTCTTCCTTTGGTTTCGTCAATCACCTTCTTCTCTTCTTTGGTTTTATTCTCGTTTGTTTTTCATGGTTCCCTTCTTCTTTTGTTTCCTTTTGTTGGGTCAATCACTTGGGTTAGGTCATGTCGTCGTTTGTCGAGTCATTGTCTTTATATTTTATTTAAATTAATCATTTTGTTTAACATGAAGTATTATTTTAGATTCAATATTATCTTGTTCATCCCTGTTATTGGGTTGGCTTATTTGTGTTGTAACAATATATATATTATATATATAAGTTATATATATTATAATTTAACAAAACTTGCAAATTTTATAATTGGTCAGCCTCACAATCTTGGAGCTCCGTCTATAATGCTTATAAATTGTGGAGTGTGAACTGACCTACCTGCTGTGCGTTCTTGCATCTTCTTCTTCCGACTAGGGCCGTAGGAATTTGTATTTTGAATTCGCAAGTAGGTTAATTCAAAAGTACAAGCACAAAGTGTATCGTTATAATTACTTCGAATAGTTTTGTGATGTTGGTAGATTCTGGAGTACAGCAATAACAAAACAGTGTTGGGTATAAAATTGGGGTTTATTATTCTAATAGCACATAAAATGAAAAACTTACATCTAACGTAATTCTTATGTACTAAAGAGTAATGAGTAATTTGATCAATGTTTTCTGGATGAATATTAGCTTTCAGAGGGAAAGCTTATAAATACGAATTTATACGAACTTGTTTCTTATTGCTTTCAAAAGTTAATTTTTTTAAATAATTTAATTAATGAGTTTTCAAGACTTTAATATTGATTTTAGTGCTTCAAGATGCTTTTAAAATACTCTTAAATAAATTAGCCTTGAATCTTGTTCTACGTGCTTTTTATTTACTTGTGATTTGTTTCACGTATACTGCAGTATAAGTTTCTAAGTGATTCAATATTAAGATTTGAATAGCGCTTTTTATCTACGTCTATTTCTTATCTATTGCTTCTTACTTAACTTATACTTGTTCTACAGATTATCACAATATTGAGGTTCTTATTAATTTAGAGTCTCTGTTTTTATAGGCATCTGAATGAAGTTAACTTTACAATTGATTTTAACAAAAGAAAGAAAAATGATCTTTTTATATAAAAATGTATAAATGATTTTTGACTTTCCTGGTACTGAAGTTCTCGAAGATGTCCTCTGGGGTCCCTCGGTGTCCTAGTCCAATCAGCTAGTGGCGATGATTTCCGCTGCGTCTTGGATTCCAACGAAGAGTTCAGGGATCAGCAACTCAGCTCCTTCAGCAACTGTTGATGGATTTAACGTCCGTGGTTTAACTGCCGCAACTGCTTCAGGCCCTCGGTCCGGATACTCTGCACTCGTGTGTGTGTGTGTGTGTGTGTGTATGTGTGTGTGTGTGTGTACCTCATCTCGGGTGTCGCTCTGTGTCGTCAGTTCTTCAGCTCGTACCATGTTTTAGATGGCCTCGTTCTGTTGTACTCTGGGCATGACTTCTCGTAGTATATGGTCGATCTCTTATATGCGTACGCCAACAGTTTGGTGTATTACGCAGTACGCTTATTTGCTGATAAATAAGAGTATCGTACGTAGACGCCTCCACAGTCCAGTCGTTATAGAAGAGTGTCTGTGTTGTTCAGAAGTTGAATCTTTACAGAAGTGTGTGTGTGTGTTCACTGTTTGAGCCCTTACAGATGAGTATGTGTTTACTGGTTGAATGTTAACAGAAGAGTGAAGAGCGTTCAGCTCGAAACCAACGGTTGTTGAAAATTTTTAGAATGTTCTGATTGGCTGAAACATTCTCCCTTCTACTTAAAATTTAGTCACCTCATTCCGTGAGAACGAAAAATAATTCCCACAGTCCAAGAATTGTTATTATTTTTAATATTCTGGAATACACCGGAACCAATTGTCGGTCGGACGTCTGGTTGCAATTTGTATTGCGATTATCTTGGCTGCAAGCCAAGTTATGCTTAATCTAACATATACATTTGATTCGTAATTTTTATAATTATAACATATTCAAATCTGAACTCCCTAGCTCTCTTACTAAGGAAGTTATTTAAATAAAATGAATTATCTCATTAACTCTTTAATTATATTTATTGAAATTTGCACACCTTATTCTTAATATTTCGGAAAACATTTTGGCTTTTTTGGTTTTTGCCTATATTTATTCGTTTCCGAAATATTAATGTTTTAAAGTTAGGGCGTGTCCTAATTTATACGGTGTGTGTGTGGTTACATAACACCACCGGAACATAGCCGCTGCACGTTTTACAATTGTTTCAACTGCTCGCTACAGCGCGAGATATGGTTCAATCGATTTAAATTTATTTTATACTTGATTTTTAAAACTTTCTACATATAACCCCAAATCTATGGGATTTGGTACGTTATATACACCCCAACCCGTTTAAAAAAAAATGAATGTAGATTATACCATTTTTTTTTTTCTATATGTACATTCTTCAAGTTTCACAAATATGCATTGTGCTATTTACTTAGAAAAACATATACTGATATAACTATCTTATTCATACAAGCTTTATATATATAACCTAATTCTAATACATTAAGATATTGTGTATAAAAATATTGTGAGACAATGTTTATGGCATGGGTAGTATTTAATAGCGAGACATTTAACACGGTATTTCACACAGATGGTAACAGACAATTTCGGCGCGTGCGCTTAGGAATGTGCTTTCGTTTTGCTACCCCTATTATCGCGTAGTAAACGCCGTTATTAAGCCTCTGCGTTTAAAAACCAGCTGCGTGCGGGCTCATGGCCGCGTCGTTGCTTTGTGAACGCGTTTCCGGTAACCGTCACCGTCTCACACCTCGACTCGTGTTTTTGTTTACCCGCGCTACGACTGATTGTTATTTATTTATAACTTGCCCACAATTATTATTATTTATATCTAATACTCCAATTTATATTAAACAATTATTATTGATATTTAAATATTAGTATTTAAATTATTTCTAACTTTATATGCTTTATATTTACAGCGTCTTTATTACTTGGTATCACGCACTTAAGATTTTTTTTTTTATCTCTATTCATAATATTTTCTCAACGAAGCTGCGTGATATTTTCCTATAATTTTCCTTCTATCTAACGTTGTGACGATAAACGTGTGCGGCGCAAGTTGTTCGGCTAATAAGTAGGGCCCGTTGTACAACCGAAAAAACTTCGTTGCTACATTTAAATCTCGTCATCCAACCAGGTTTGCCTTTAGAAGTACCTTTTCACCTAACACAAAGTTCGTTAGTTTATGACTGTTGTTGAACCTTTCCGCACGCCTTCGTCCTTTTGCCGCTATTCTTTCTTTTACTAATTGATTTTTACATTGTACCGGCAGAGGTAAATTACTCGTTTTTGCCGGTAAATTACTCGTTTTTGGCGTGTGCAAATATTCCTGCCAAAATCTTTCCGGTTTTAGTCCAGAGTCTAACTCCGCTGGTGTGTATTCTGTTGTGTCATGGTAACTTTCATTTATTGCTGTTTCGAAAAATGGTAAGAATTCGGGCCACTTGCTCTGATCTTTATGACAATAAATTCGGAACATTTTCCCTATCTCCCTATTCACTCTCTCGGCAAGGTTCCCTTGCGGTCTTCTTATTGAAGTGAGGATTGCCTTGATGCCGTTTCTTTCCAAGGTCGCCGCCCAGTGCTTATTCTGGAATTGTTTTCCCTGGTCGCTAAGCACGCTCTTAATTTCTCCATGTTCTGGAATATATCTATTAAGTATTATGTTTAATACGGACTTCGTGGTGGGTCTAGGTATCGCGTATAGACTGACTTTCTTGGTAAAGACATCCACACACACTACAATATGTTTTAAGATTCTGGTTGCCTTAGGTAGAGCTCCCAGGAAGTCGGTTGCGATCATCTGTCCCTTCCCTTACGTTATCACATTGGCCATGGGAACATAAGTATGTAAATTCGGTGCTTTTGCGGTTTGGCACGGAAGACACGTTTTCAATAACCTTCGCACTCTTCGATACATATCGGTGATCGTAAAATCTTCTTTTAATATTTTTACGCATTTTAATGGCGAAGCGTGAGCCATTTTTAGGTGTAATTGTTGTGTTATACAAGCTAGCATAGGTGGAGATAGTACCACCTTCCATTCACCCTATAGTAATTTATACAGTATGTTATTCTGTACCTGATAGTGTGGACTTTCCTGCGCTGCGATCACTTGCTTCTTCGCACGGAGTTTGGGGTCATTGTCCTTCTCGCGTCCTATGTTCTGTAGCATATCAGTTACTTCCGGCGCGACAGTGTATTGAATGTCCAATACCTTCAACTCGTCGTCAGCCGCTTCGTAGACCTCTTCTCTTTCTACAGGTGGATATCTACTCAAGGTGTCGACTGTGGTATTCTCTGATCCTTTACAGTATTTAATCGTAAATGAGTATTCTTGGATGGCTAACACCCATCGTGTTAGTCTGGAGTTGGCTAGCCGGCATTTTAATATGAAAGATAATGCTTGATTATCTGTATGGATTTCGAAATGGGTACCGTAAAGGTAATGTCTGAATTTTCTGAGAGCGTTTATAATGGCTAGTATTTCTTTTTCTGATGTACAATAATGCAACTCGGTGCCTTTGAGCGTTCTATTTGCGTATGCAACCACATGAAGACCTCCTTGTTCGTCCTCCTGGTGCAACACGGCGCCAATAGTGTACTCACTGGCGTCAGTATACATTACGTACTTCCTGCCCTTTTGTGGATGGAATAACTGTAGGTTGGTTGTGAATAAACCCTTAACCCTCTCAAACGCATCGTTGTGTTCAGAACCCCATTTCCACTTTATATTTTTGCGTACCAGCTGTAGCAAGGGGACTGTGTATTCGGCGTATTTGCTGGTGAATTTCCTGTAGTATCCCGTGAGTCCTAGGAAGGCTCGTAGTGCTTTGAGGTTCTTGGGCACAGGGAACTCCACGATACTCCTGAGCTTCTCTGGGTCCGTGCTGATGCCTGTGGCTGAGATTATGTGTCCCAGAAACTTCATTTGAGATTTTATGAACTCACACTTGTGTAGTTTGAGTGTGATGTTAGCTAGTCTCAATTTCTGGAAGACACTCCTCAAATGTTCAAAGTGTTCCTCCAATGTGCGGGATATCACAAGGATGTCATCCACAAATATTACTGTGTAAGGGTCTACTTCCGGTCCTAGGGCTCTCTCGAGGCATCTTACGATCGCGGCAAGACTCGTACTTATGCCGAAGGGTACCACTTTATGCTGGTAGCATTTATTATTAAAGATGAATGCTGTGTACTTTCGATCCTGTTCGCTCAACGGAATTTGCCAGAAGCTCGCTGTCAGATCCAACTTCGTGAGGTATCTAGCTCTTTCGCATTTTATGAAAAGATCTTCCGCTGTTGGCGCGCAGTCGAACTCCTTCTCTACCAAATTGTTCAGGTTTCGCATGTCCAGACAGAGTCGTATTTCTCCTGACTTCTTACGAACTATGAGCAGTGGATTGAGGAAGTTACTATTGCATCTCTCTATGATGTCTTCATCCAACATCCGCTGTATCTCTTGCTGGACTTCGGCTTGGTACTTTATGGGTACTTGGTAGACTCTTCTTATGAACTTCTGGGGTTCTGCAATATTTATATTGTGTTGGTAAACTGTCGTGGTTGAATGTCGCTCGCTGAAAATATCTTTATATTCTTCCTGAAGCGATGTCAACCTTCGTTCAGTTCGGGAATCTAAAGTCGGTTCCCCCTCTTCACTCCCTTCATATTTAATTACATGCTTTGGCGGGCGCGTAATTTCAATTGGGTCACCGTACTCTTGTGTTGGTGTGTGTGTGGTGTTTAGATTAAAAATGTAATTATTGTCATTAATGCAACATTTTAACAGACGTTCCCCAATGTCGACTTCCGCGTGTATTTGCTGCAATACATCAACCCCCAATAATACATCGCATATTAGATTTTTTATCTCTACTACGCACACTTCAAACTGCACATTTTGTACTGCAATTGTTATATAACGTTGCGTGTCAATCTTTTCTCTAGTGTCTGTAGCAGTGCGTATGTAGAATTGATTGATTGGAAGCGATGGGGCTGTACGGAAATATTTTTTATTTGCGCGTAAAAATCTTTCGCTAATACCGGATACAACACTACTGGTATCCAAAAGTACCTGCATGGGAACGCCGTTTACGTGAGCCTGTAATACCGGACACGCTGTGTTAGGGGGGCATTGTTGTTTTGTATTTGACTCCAACAATGGTTCTTTAACATCCGGTGGGAACACATTATTAACTGGCACACATGTTACACGAGAAAATTTACATTTCTTACACCTAATATTTTTCTTATATCTAACAATCTTATTTCTAAATATTTTTGCAGGGTTTATTGCGCATCCTTTTTGGGTGCGCCCTGTTGCACGTTTTTTGTATGGGGATACTGTTTCACTTTTGCAATAGGGTCTCTAACATTTTCTATTTCGCTAGTTTGTGCGCTCGTACCGGTCTCTGATACCGCGACTGTTTGTATGGCTCTCATTGGAGTTCCATCGTTGCCTTTGCTTATCGTTTTCTGCCTATTGAAAGTCGGCTTCTCCTTATATTCAACAGGTTTATTTTGCGGTTTCGGCGGTGCTTGTTGTGGAGCCGAACTAGTACTAGGCCTTGGATCAGTTTGGGTATGATATTGCCCACGTCTATTTTGGCTATCAATATTCTGATTATAGTTCGGGCTATACCTCCACCCGCCGAAACCGAAAACGGTCTCACTTTGGGATATTAATATTAATAGCTCGTCCACCGTACGTATACCTTGCGTAAATGCAGCTACACGAATATTATGATTAAATGGTACGCCAATTTCGTGACTATATCGACCTCGGAAAACGCTGGTGTTAAATGTTTAGCGCATTCAACCTGTTGTATAATATAGTTTTCGGGCGTTATACCCTGCTTCCGGTCGTAACGTCCGTACTCTAATTCATTACGCAAGAGTCTTTGCGTGTGCGAATTCCAATATCAGTTTTCAAACATTTGTCTAAATTCCGTGTATGTGGTAATTTTATCACGTACAATGTTATACCATCGCCTGGCTGAATCACGCATCGCGTTAACTACCCACTGTAGCCGGTCTTGGTCCTCTAATTGCGAACCTACCCTTGTCATTTCTTTTTCGCAAGTTAGCAAGAACTCGATCGGGTTTTCATTATTTTCACCGGTGAAATAGACTCGATTCTTTTCGTCTACTTGCCCTTGTACTAGAATATTTGGTGCCGATTTCCTCCGTACTTCCTGTCGCACTTTAGAAATCTCCTCGCTAAGCGTTTGTAATACATTTACTCTATTTGTGTCGACATCGGAACGAACTTCTACAATCGACGCGTCTAACCTAGCAACTTGTTGTGTTCCGTTTACGTCGGTTTGTATCCGTACTTCAAGATTATCGACTTTTTTAGCTACATCCATGGTCTGTTTTTCACACTTGCTGATGTGTTCTTTAAATCGCCACTCCATACACGAAATCTGTTCAATAAACGATTTATGCATTGTGGTCTCAAAAACCTTAAAACGTTCATTTATTTTAGTCTCGACCGTATGAATTTTTTCTCCGACTTTGGTAACTTTAGAATCTAAGCCTTTCATGCTTTCTTCGATTTTAGCATTTGATGCAGCTATTTTAGCATCCGTTTGTCTTATCTCCGCGTTTATATCCGCGTTAGTCTGTTCTAGTGTCTCGGTTAAACTTGTTTTCTGTGCGTCTATTTTAGCAGTTATTTCCGCGATATTTATTTCAGCGTTGGCTGTAATTTGTTCAAATTTCGCGATCATATTAGCTGTTAATTCCTCGTTCGTTTGTTCAGCTTTAGCCGTGTTTTGTTTTATTTCTTGCAACAATTGTTTTAACATTTTATCGGTCTCCATTGTTACACAATATTCTTAACATTCTATTGCTGTACTTATTACCAATTCACAAAACTTTCTTTAGGGATTGTTAGAGTTGGACGCCAGCTGTTTTACTAATTAAAACAGCAAATTTGTTGCAATTTAATTCACTATAGTTAAATTTTACAATTTAAAATTTAATCAAAATTAAATCGTGCCCCACGTTCCGGGCGACATTTATAACTTAACGACCTACCTGATGTGCATTCTTGCGTCTTCTTCTTCCGACTAGGGCCGTAGGAATTTGTATTTTGAATTCGCAAGTAGGTTAATTCAAAAGTACAAGCACAAAGTGTATCGTTATAATTACTTCGAATAGTTTTGTGATGTTGGTAGATTCTGGAGTACAGCAATAACAAAACAGTGTTGGGTATAAAATTGGGGTTTATTATTCTAATAGCACATAAAATAAAAACCTACATCTAACGTAATTCTTACGTACTAAAGAGTAATCAGTAATTTGATCAATGTTTTCTGGATGAATATTAGCTTTCAGAGGGAAAGCTTATAAATACGAATTTATACGAACTTGTTTCTTATTGCTTTCAAAAGTTAATTTTTTTAAATAATTTAATTAATGAGTTTTCAAGACTTTAATATTGATTTTAGTACTTCAAGATGCTTTTAAAATACTCTTAAATAAATTAGCCGTGAATCTTGTTCTACGTGCTTTTTATTTACTTGTGATTTGTTTCACGTATACTGCAGTATAAGTTTCTAAGTGATTCAATATTAAGATTTGAATAGCGCTTTTTATCTACATCTATTTCTTATCTATTGCTTCTTACTTAACTTATACTTGTTCTACAGATTATCACAATATTGAGGTTCTTATTAATTTAGAGTCTCTGTTTTTATAGGCATCTGAATGAAGTTAACTTTACAATTGATTTTAACAAAAGAAAGAAAAATGATCTTTTTATATAAAAATGTATAAATGATTTTTGACTTTCCTGGTACTGAAGTTCTCGAAGATGTCCTCTGGGGTCCCTCGGTGTCCTAGTCCAATCAGCTAGTGGCGATGATTTCCGCTGCGTCTTGGATTCCAACGAAGAGTTCAGGGATCAGCAACTCAGCTCCTTCAGCAACTGTTGATGGATTTAACGTCCGTGGTTTAACTGCCGCAACTGCTTCAGGCCCTCGGTCCGGATACTCTGCACTCGTGTGTGTGTGTGTGTGTGTGTGTGTGTGTGTGTGTGTGTGTGTGTGTGCCTCGTCTCGGGTGTCGCTCTGCGTCGTCAGTTCTTCAGCTCATACCACGTTTTAGACGGCCTCGTTCTGTTGTACTCTGGGCGTGACTTCTCGTAGTATATGGTCGATCTCTTATATGCGTACGCCAACAGTTTGGTGTATTACGCAGTACGCTTATTTGTTGATAAATAAGAGTATCGTACGTAGACGCCTCCACAGTCCAGTCGTTATAGAAGAGTGTCTGTGTTGTTCAGAAGTTGAATCTTTACAGAAGTGTGTGTGTGTGTGTTCACTGTTTGAGTCCTTACAGATGGGTATGTGTTTACTGGTTGAATGTTAACAGAAGAGTGAAGAGCGTTCAGCTCGAAACCAACGGTTGTTCAAAATTTTTAGAATGTTCTGATTGGCTGAAACATTCTCCCTTCTACTTAAAATTTAGTCACCTCATTCCGTGAGAACGAAAAATAATTCCCACAGTCCAAGAATTGTTATTATTTTTAATATTCTGGAATACACCGGAACCAATTGTCGGTCGGACGTCCGGTTGCAATTTGTATTGCGATTATCTTGGCTGCAAGCCAAGTTATGCTTAATCTAACATATACATTTGATTCGTAATTCTTATAATTATAACATATTCAAATCTGAACTCCCTAGCTCTCTTACTAAGGAAGTTATTTAAATAAAATGAATTATCTCATTAACTCTTTAATTATATTTATTGAAATTTGCACACCTTATTCTTAATATTTCGGAAAACATTTTGGCTATTTTGGTTTTTGCCTATATTTATTCGTTTCCGAAATATCAATGTTTTAAAGTTAGGGCGTGTCCCTAATTTATACGGTGTGTGTGTAGTTACATAACACCACCGGAACATAGCCGCTGCACGTTTTACAATTGTTTCAACTGCTCGCTACAGCGCGAGATATGGTTCAATCGATTTAAATTTATTTTATACTTGATTTTTAAAACTTTCTACATATAACCCCAAATCTATGGGATTTGGTACGTTATAATATATATATATATATATAGTAACGTTACATAACCAACGCCAAAATATGATAACATAATCACCCTAGTTAAAACCAGTAATCACCCATTTTTAAAAGTTAGAAATGGGTATTACGTACCAAGCTATGAAAAACTTTGTACTCCAAAAACACTGTAAACAATAATAATAAAAGTGCAGTGTACAAAGTGGAACATAGTGTACTCAGTGAAAGTGTAAACCTTTAAAAAAAGCATCTCACAGATTTGTACTGGAGATGAAAAACAATCAATATTGTAGCAGTGGACTATATTGTTGCTGACAAGTTTTGTATTTTTTGTAATTTTGTATTGTGTAGGCCACAAAGGTCTTGTACCTAGGAATAATATTTGTGTTTAATATAAGGATTTGTTTAAATATAAGATAACCCAGGGTTATATATAAAATGATAATAATATATCAAATAATACTATGTTAGCAAGATGACATGTAAAAAATAGTTTAGAGTAAGGATACATTAAGTGAATGATAAATCATAAATAAATCAAAAGAAAAGAGATTAAAATATAAAACACCAGTGTACAAATTTAAGGAAAAATATAAAGAAAAACCTTAAATAAATTAAATTTGATTATAAATAAAATCTAAAAAGGATTATTTTTCTAAAAGAAGAAATGAATTTATAATAATTAATAATAGCCTATATACTAAAAAGTATATAGATTAACCAATAAAAAACCATAAAAATTCTTGGTTACTAAGAGTAACTAACTAACAAGAATTGGATTTAATTGTTAAAAGATATTGGAAGTGAGCAGTTTGAAAAGTGTAATGTCTATGAAAATTTAAGAAATTAATAAATACCATTTGAAATAATCAGTGTAAAATTAATAAAATTAACGAGTGATGTCCACTACATATTAGACCTCTTTCGAGGTTTCACGCCCGCAATTTGATGAAACCTTGAAAAATCAACCTTCGATTTCCAAGCCTAGCCTAACGAAATTCGACTTTGTTGGTGAGATCGTTCCTAGTAAAATTTAACTAAATTACACCTCAACTATAAACTTATAACACTAGAAACAGCACAATGTCTTTAAATACTTCTGGAAAAGAGGTGAACATAAACTTTATTATTTTTGTTAACCCAAAAACCAGCAAAACGTAGTTTTGTTAATAACATTACTGCCGCCATGATGCCTAGTGGTTGTTGTCATCAGTGAAGAAGAGCGAACTGCACTCTAGCGGTCAACAAATCAACTGCATAATATAAATAGTACAAAATTTAAACATTTATTTATGTAAAGCTTGGTATTAACCCATATTCATTTCTGACTTTCTCATAGTACAAAGAACTCTAAAATAACCCTGGGAAATTAATAAATTGTTTCTTTCTTGTTATTGAAATAAAAAATAAAAATATTTGTTATATGCTATATGTTTGAAAAATAAGATCGAACTAACTTTGTGTTTTATGTGAGAATCGATTACCCCTTTATGTTTTGGGAGACTATAAACAAATGCTAAATAAATTCAAGGAATGCCTTGTTGTTTGAATAAAAATGTGTATTATTTCCAGTATATGGTAGTTAGTTACAGATTGTAGGAAGATCGAGAGGAGAACGGATGTCCAGAATTATTACATACCATTGGGAGTCAAGTTAACCTCAAATGTGTTCGTAAAAGTATCAGTCAGCTGTTACCACGAGCGAAAAAATTTGAAATAATTAATCATATACAAAGAGAGTAATTCTCTTTGCACTCTCTCTCCTAACTACTGTCAAACAACGGTATTGATTGCACATAAATAAATTTAAGAAAATCTTTACATAATCACACACCTTCGATTCTGAAAGCACATAACATAAAAAAATAACAAATTCTGTGACTCTTAATAAAGCGAGATTTTCGAAGAGTACAAATAGACGTAAAATTACTATTACTCCGAGAGATTAACCGCGGGACGTTACAAGATGACGTACAAACGTGGGGCTTAAGTAGGAAACCCTTTTAGAAACGTATATTATAACTCTGAGAGAATAACCGCGAGACGTTACAAGATGACGCTAACAACGTGGGGCAAATAAAACATAGATTTAATTAAGTAAAGTACTATAAATACTCCGAGAGAATACCCGTGAGACGTTATAATATATATATATATATATATATATATATATATATATATATATATTGTAACGAGTAGATCTTTGCGTTCCTTGAAGCCACACGTTGTGGTCGTTAATTTGTAACGAGTAGCTCTGAATGTGCTCTGTAAAAGTGTGTTTCGTGTGTTCGCCTCACACGTTGTAGTCGTTACTTTACGTTTAAGCTGACGATGTCCGTCGTGATCTCATGAATTACCAGTACTCGCGAGTGTGAACCTTACCTGTCCTTTGATATGTGATTGTGAATCCCGGGTGGCGCCAAATTGTTTAAACTGAAAACAATTAAAAAAAAATAGGACGATTGAGCGGTCGTTCCAAACGGTATGGTTGATTCAAATTACTCCCGCCACTTGCGGGTTGATGAATGTCGCTGATAGTTCGCAGATTTTCCGATGCCTAGCGCTTACCGTCTCTTTCGCTCATCGCTAATGTACACAAATCATATAATACAATTTACTATGAAATAAAGAACAGTGGTTACAACTCTGTACTAGTTTATTGTCTTGTAATTAGTTGTTATTCAATATTATACAAAATTATATCTGGATTTTAAACAAATTTGCTCTGGCAATAATAAGACAATTAATTCCCAAGGTTTGGCGAATTCTTCAGAACGATTTAGTTAGACTTGGCGTCTACAACAGTTTATTTTAATTTCGTTCAATTATTCTGGGTTCTTGTGGTATTCTGGGTTATTGTAGTGTACAATAAAGTACACTTCCTTACATTAATGGTACTTATACACTATAAGGTATAAATACAATTTGTTCCTGAAGTTTTAAAAAGTGTGTGTTAATAGTTCATAATTTTTATCCAGGTTATATTCTGGCTTCATACAAGTTTAGTGTTTTATTTCGTATTAATCCTTGAAAGAAATTGGATTATCAGTTCGTAGTGAGAGTTAATAGTGTTGTGAGAAAAAGTTAGTAAGAATTTATTCTGTAAATTCGGGTAATTCAGCAATACTTATCAAATCTGTCGAATTATGGTGAAGAGTTCTTCTGTTGAAATAGGTTGGGTCCTTTTTGGTCTTCAATCTTCTGTCATTTAGGAATGTAATTATGCCTGGCGTCTTTTTCGGATAAGCTGGTCTAAATTATTAATTTTGAATTTAATAATCTGGTATTTGGCCTCGGTTGGATGGATTAATTCCTCATCAAACTTCTTGTTTCTTCATTTTCTAAATTCTGATTACTTTTTATTGTTTTAAATTAAAATTTGAGTCGATTACGGCTTGGCGTCTATTCGTCTTGAGCTTCAATAATGAACTAACAGTTTCTAACGGAATAATAATAAATAACGTTCGGTTGTTATGGCAACTGTCTGACTCTCATTGGCTATTCAGATTTTAAGCCCATTGTTATAATATTTGAATTTTTATTCAAAATGACTAAATATCTTCTGATTGCTATTATTCTTCTGTCTTCTTATCTATGTATGAGATATTATCACAACTGTTCCCATTTTCTTTCAAAGATCATTTTGACATCCCACAAAGCTGGGTTTGCTTATGTATTAATGTTAATATTATGTAATTACATTTCTTTCTTATTTTGTGTTCTTAACTTTACTTTTACATTTCAATATGATTCACTAATCTTACTTAACTAGTTATTTGCCCTGGATTTTCTAATACAATAAGTAATAACTTATAATTTGTTGATTTTGGATTTATACAGTTAGGCATTTCATAGGCCTAAGTAGTGATTGGCTATATTTTCTTATTTTACATAAATTAAAGATTATTTTACCTTTGTACATGTTTTGTTTTGTGTCACAACTGATTTGTTTACTTTTTGAATTGATTTCGGTTGTTTTATGATAATTTTATGTTCTCAGTACTTTACAAAATCATGGCCTGTCTATTATTTTCTAACTGCTTTTCCAGTATTATTAGGTTTGTAAGGATTTATCTCTTTACTTATCTATATTGCCATTTTTTTATAACTTGTCTATTATTTACTATGATTTATAAAACATAACACATAACATAATAGGTTTATGATCTGTATACTTTTTTCAGCCATATTCCTTCTCCTAAACTTAATTGAACAAATCTTTCAACAGTTACTATGCTAATCTTGTTTATATTTTGTTTATTCTTAACTATTTTGGTGACTAACATTATCACACCATTTCTTTTATCTTACTAGATATCCCTTTGAATATAGGATGTTTTACTTATTTTGCTTTTATATTCTTTAGTATATTTTTCTTTTCTAAACTTTACTATATATTTTTTCTCTACTTATTCATTGTAACACTAGTATTTTTACTCCTTATGGGGTGTTTACCCTGAATACCATTGTATTCCTAATCTACAAACACTCTTAATTCTAATAACAATAATATTCTTATTCTCTAGCACTTTTCACCATTAACCTGTAGTGTTTATCACTGGTTTTTAGGTGTCTATACCTATCTGTAGGGTTTTATATTTATTTCAGGATTACACTGTCACTTTGCACTTTTTTATGGTATTTGAGTGTTACTAGTGGGTATTCCCTAACATTATTTTCTCCTTTCTCACTTACTCATGTTCACTATCTATCTATCTCTCTCACTTCTGGATTTTTTTATGGTTTTTATTCACAATTATTATTTATATTGTTATCAAATTTCATATCATTATAGAGTTATTTACAACATTTAATCTCTATTTCTTTGGTTAGTGGACTTTAGTTTGTCATTACTTAATTTGATTTTATATTTATCATTTACATTTATTATTGGTTTGATTCATCATTTGAATTTAATATTTCTCATTTTCTTTTCTTTATCATTGGTTT
This sequence comes from Magicicada septendecula, assembly GCA_034769895.1. Taxonomy (NCBI): domain Eukaryota; kingdom Metazoa; phylum Arthropoda; class Insecta; order Hemiptera; family Cicadidae; genus Magicicada; species Magicicada septendecula. Next base: position 58,725,824 of record CM068371.1, on the reverse strand, counting down.
GTGTCTTTTTATATCTTCTCATTTTATTTCATTTAATTTTTGTCTGTTTCCTTTTCATTTACCTTCTCATTTTATTTCCTTTATTGAGTCAATCACTTGGGTTGGGTCATAGTCATTTGTCTCGTCATAGTCATTTTATTTTTATTAGTTAAACATTTAATATAGTTGATTCATAGTTTTTTCCCTGGTATTTGGGTGGCTTGTTTGTGTTGTAACATAATATATATATATATTGTTATAAACTAGATTCCTCTCCTTAAAGCCCCACTGTTGTAAGCCAATTTGTTATAAACTAAGTATGTTAGGTACTAGCGAAACGTCTGTCTTATTCAAGCCCCTCTGTTGTAGTCGTCAATTTTGTAAAGAACTAATTATGTGAGGACGTATATTATCTTATATGCTGCACGCTGGAAGCGTCAAATTGTAAAGAAATCTTGTCTATGGGTGTAATTAGTTATATGAGACTCCGGTGTATCAAACGCCAAGTAATACGTTGCAAGTGGCAATTCGTAACAATTAAAATGTTGGTACCTGATTTAATTAATGGGTTATTAATAAATATATCTTTCGGTTGTGACCAATGAAACCTTCAGAAAATAGATTATTAAGCAAACAAAATTATAATTATGTTCCTTGAATTTATAATCATACTACTCTATAGATTTAACTTAGTTTTCAGTGGTTGTGTAATATTAGCGATATGTATGGAGTATTAACTGAATGTAAGGGGTATTTGTGTCAACCCTAGTCACTCGATGTTAGAAAATCCCATTCAAATTTTGTACTAAACACAAGCTAGTTCAGTAATCTTCTGCCCCACCAGCTGCAAACGTCGAGCGCTGTTACTTGTAATAAGCGTACTTATAGGTTAGTTATTCATTGAGTTTGAATCAACCTTTTTGTAAATTATTCCAACCACTACATATAGTATTTATTCTGCAATAACTTCAAACGTTATCTCATACAATAAAGATACTTTATTTATTTTCTCTATTACTTCACAGTCCACGTTACCTCAAAAAATAATAATACGATCAAATCGATCATACAGAAATATATCGATTATCAATTCCTAAAATTCTATAAACATATACACATGACAATAATAATAAATAATTCTTATCCCAGGGTTCGTAAAGTTCTTGGAACCATTAGTAAGGCCAGGTAAAATGCATAATTAAGGTTGCTCAATTTACAAAACAAAATTATTTATTCTAAATATATGAAATTAAAAATAGGTTTTTTTTTTTTTTTTTACCAAGCTGACGAAAACTTCGACTGGCGGTGGATGTTTGTAAACAGTTGCCAAAATTCAGCTTATCTCGTCTTCATCCAGTGAAAATGCTCTGGTTTTCAATAAAATTGATGGTGACGTGTACTGGTAAACCCTCAGGAAATCTTCGGGCTTCTGTTCTTCTTTTATGATCTTAACAATTCTCGGTCCCGGTGAAATGGAATTAGGATCCCAGCTTCTTCTGCTGCCAGTGAAGGTTATCTCTGCCAAACTGAGTCTTCTGGTATTTTCAATATTTCCGTTAGTTCAGGCTTTAATTCTTTTTACTGATCTTCGGTTTATAGAAGGAATTGGTTTAATACCGAATCCAGCGGAATTATTTGGTGAATGAGGTGAGAGGCTTTCAATTCTTTTTAACTGTATTCATTTACAATTTGGAAGGTTATTTAATTTTTATTACTTGTCAGCATTAAATTACAATGATTTTTCAAAAAGGGTTTTTCAATTTTGACTCATATTTCTTCCAATTTTATTATTCATATTTTTTAAATATATCGGTCCATCTCAACCTAATAGCTTGTAACAATCAGAACGAATAATTCATATCAACAACTTCTGTACATTTCAGTTGCCTTAACAACCACGTTTTCTAAATATCCTTGATCCGGCATTATAGAATATTACTACTCTTTTCCAATAAAATACTCCATGCTTGGATTAATATTAAATCACCTAAAATTCTCCCCTAACCTTCCTTCTTAAACAGTAAATGTTTTACCATAGTTTCGTTGGACTGGGTTTCTTAAAAAGGTATTAATTTCCTTTCACTAATATGGAATTTAGGCCTATAGATTTTCTTACAACCGTTATAACATTATTTGGTTCTTTAACTTAATTTTCTTTTACCTGACCTACTGTACAATTAATTATTGGTTAACTGGTTAATTACATTAATTTTAATTTACTGGTGGTTACTTTTTTTCATTAATTAACTGGTTCTGGAACCCTTCATTAATTTATAATATAATTGTCAGAACTACTTGTTAAACATGAAACACTGGTCACCCTCCTGGCCCAGTTTATCAACATTAATTAAAACAACAGCATTATTCAACTTTAGATAATACTTTAAAATTAGTATAATGCCTAACATTGGTAACTATACTTGATAGTATAAAGACAAATCTAATATAAATATAAACATAATTATTGATGAGGTATTACTATTAAGCAACATTAGTTCATTTTTAGCATACTCAAAATACAACATAAATACTCTGTATATCTTAACATGTTACAGTACAAAAACAAACATTTTATTACATTCAATCATTCATTGGTCTGGCTCTTTTATATTTAACATTAGTCATTGCCTCCTTTTGACTTGAGGTACTTCTCAGACACATTAACTGCTGAGCAGCCTTAATTCAGGGTATGGTCCTTGACCATGTTTCATTCAATTTTTATGTAACGTTGGGGGACCTCAACTATGTTACGTTACAATATATATATTATAACCGCCAAATTCAGATCAGTTTTGATAACAATAAGTATGTATAAAAAATGCTAAATAATACTATATTTTAATAAATAAATAATGTGGAGAGTAAAAATATATAAAAGGTAATAAAGAAAGAAGTAGAAAGAGTAATAAACCAAAAGTGATTAATAAAGAAACTCAACTACTAGACTGACAGACGAACGACATTGACCCAACCCCAGAGATTGGCCAGTTAAGAAACACAATAAAGTAAACTAGACGAGTGAAGGAGAAGAAGAATGAAAACAAAGAGAGAACAAACCCACGATGAAGAAAACAAAATGAAACACGTCAAGAAAACCCAGACAAGGAATAAAAAATAGAGAAGAGAGAAATAATGTAATACAAAATAATAAAGAAAATGAAACCGGTTAAGAACCAAAACAATTAATGAATGTTAGTATTGATTGAATGACAATTGTAAATAGTCAGTAATAAAAAACAATCGCTAAAAATACACTAGCCCAAAGAGTTAGGAATACATGTAAGTTGTTAATAAAGAAAGACATAATGTTAATAATTATATATATAATATGTGTAGAGAAAGAGAATAAAATAATGAGAAATAAACGGAAGTTAAACTAGTGAAAGTGAATTATCCTAAAGTGATATAATACAAAAAGAAACACTAAGTAAGTTATAATGAACACAAAATAATTTAAAAAAGTGACAGTGATAAATAAATAAAAATATGGTCTGTAATAAAAATACTAAGAGTAGAGAAGGCTAAGATAAAGACTTAGTAAAATAACCAACGTTTAAGATTTAAGACTGAACAATAACATTTAATAAAGTTATTATGAATAATATTTAGAATAGAACATTGATTCAGTAATAATGAACACTAAAGAGTGATATTAACTGTAATGATTATGAAATAATATTGTTATAGAACTTAAGAATGTATTTAGAATTTAAAGGTGAGAATCACAAGAAAAATAATAAGATGATGTTAATATGGAAGGGAAAGCAAAGAGCCTTAGAAAATAAGTATGTAATAACCTTAAGTAAATACCCACGTTATAAGGGGAGAGTAATGAAATAAGTTCAATAGAGGTGAGATTGTTCATCACCCGAACAATAAATAAGAAATAATGAATTGTACACACATATTAAATAATAAGTGTTGATTAATTGTATAAACAATTGTTTATGAATAGGAGATGGATTGGGTAACTATCCCAAACATAAAAACCTAAATGTTATATGTTATATGATAAATAAATAGTAATTAATAGCCATATTATTGACATTGGCAGAGTACTTAAAATAAGGAAAGAAAACAATGTTTGAATTATAAAAGAGAAAACGGTTAGTAAATAATTAGCAAGAAATATTGAATAACACAGTTGTTACATACAGAGATCACAAAAAGACTAAATTAATACACCTCCATAGATAATAAACTTAATTATAAATAACGAAATAACGATCTAGGACAAAATGAGATATACAATGTGTATGAAACAATCAAAAACCAGTAATGGCTACTTAGACTTGAAACAGGCCTAACGGTCAAACATAAACAAATACTAATTGTATAAAAATAACCAAGTAATTAACAAATCCAAGGTGACTAATTAACCAAGGATGAATGGTAAATATTATTAAAAACAAAATATTAAAATAAGGAATTATATAAACAGAGAAATGTAATTAGAAAGTATTAAATTAATTGTAAACCTAGAAAACATGAAAAAACCCAATATTGTGGGATAACAAAATAATCTTTGTGAGAAAATACAAATGACAGTGCTAATAATTAATAATTAAGAAGGAAGATAAGAGAAGGAAGGAAGTCAGAAGATATAGGAAGATTTGAAAAGAATTCAAATTTTGATAACAATGTATTCATATCAAGCTCGCCCAATCAGAATAATGGTGTAACCATGGAAACGACGGTTTGAAGAGGTAATTACCATTGAATATAATTACTCAGAAAGTGACGCTCAAGGAAAACAGAAGCCAGAATTCAGAACAACATACTTTCATATTTAAAATGTTTGAAAGTAAATTAACTTGTCAAAATTGAACGAGAGGGAGTCTGACGACTACTGAACACAATTACCTGATGGAGAAGACGTTTATTTCAAGACAAAGTGAATAAATAAATCAAAAAACTTGGAAAAAGATGCCCGAAGCCCGAACAAATGAAAAATGAATTATATTGCAGCCACATCCCTTCCTTCCCGACCAACACAGTAATCACTTGCTACAACGCTGTTAAGTATCCATTAAATTATCTCAACTTCCGAAATAACGCACTTTGAATATTTCTCACTATATTTTGAAATACCACTGAATCAATTTTATTCTCTTTCAAAGATTAAATCAGAATATTAAGACACTGAAAATTTGTTAAATTATAAAACTAACCTAGTATTAATGTACAACTTTTAAACCACTTGTACTATACTTCAACAAACCATTTATCATTACACGTTACAATACTTAAGTAGAAACATTGTAAGGTTGTGTATTTTTATTATTGTAATTGCATCTGAGCCTTTTAACGTGATCAAAAGATCCCACAAAAGTTGAACGAAAATATTTGTTGACTTGCGTGATAGAACGCCATACTGTATGTTTACTTACGTTCAAAATCGATTGTAAAACCCATGTGAGAGGACGTCTCATAAAGAAATAACCGGTGCAAAATTATACAAAAAATCAATTATAGCTTGTGTCTATGAAATAGTAATATCCAATCGCTAACAAATCAATACTGTGTATGTTAAAATGTGTTTTATTTTCATTAGGAAAGTGTAGTCATAAAAATATAATTTACAGCGAATGTCTCTGATGTGACACCTAGCGCGCAAGCAGCGAATACTGTAACTGCCAACTCAATTATACAAATCGAGAAAAGGCGGGACGAATTGAATCCTTCACACCATTTGAATAAATCGCGGATAAGAAGACAATTTTAATTGTTTTAAATAAACAATTTGGCGCCACCCGGGAATTGTACACTACCAGTGAACCTCAGATCGGGGACTACGATACCTGGTTATCTGTATGTTCGCTACAGACTCAAGCATCGTGAGTTACATTACCGTGCGAGGACGAATTGGTAAGACACATACACAAGTTACACTCAGACACACTGTTACATTTACAGAGGTACCAGTAAGATGACAACAGCGATACATACGTTATAATATATATATATATATATATATATATATATATATATTGCGACAACACAAATTACTAAACTATTGGCGCATAGGATATGATAGTATGTGTATTTCAAATTACAAGTCTATATTGGAGGGTTTAAGATTATTTATTGCACAAACACAAGTTATAGTTTATATGGTATATTTGATATGTACAGAATGTAAGGTTTGATATAGAGTCTTTCTTTTAAAATGTTAAATAATGTTCATACGCAAGACGTGATACGTTACATAAGAAGACTCCCACGATGATGTTGTTGAAGAGCAGGGCCGGTCTTTGCGGTGTAGTTGGTTCGTCAGATGCGGCTTATAAATGACAGACGTTTCCCCAGAAATGTTTACAGCTGGGCTGGCGTCCTGTAACAGCTTGGCTGATGTCCTGTAACAGCTGGGCTGGGGTCCTATAGCAGCTGGGCTGGCGTCCTATAACAGCTGGGCTGGGGTCCTGACAGCTGGGCTGGTCCTAAACAGCTGGGCTGGTGTCCTATAACAGCTGGGCTGATGTCCTATAACAGCTGGGCTGATGTCCTATAACAGCTGGGCTGATGTCCTATAACAGCTGGGCTGGCGTCCTATAACAGCTGGGCTGGTGTCCTGCAATTCCTACGATGAATCTGACGCTTCGCACACACAACGGTACTACGGATCTTATTACTCGCAAAATTAATATAGAGTTTATGACCAAGTAATATCTCAGGTGACAGTGAGTTTAATCTAATAACGGTATATTGAGCTTATACCACTCCGGCTTCTTCAAGTGTTCACGCGAATACAAGGTCTACCGCGATCGGCAGACCACCCTATGAGGAAATCTTGCACTAGCACGGAAACGTCTTGATGGCACAACTACTATTGCGTAACAATTAATGATACTGTCACTGCGGAAAATCTCGCACAGTGGTACAGTTACACTCACTTAGTACACACGTAGTACTACAATATTAATAATACCGTGTGTAAATAGATATCAACTGTTATGCGTCACACGCGTTACTATCCCCGAAAAGTCTTAACAGATCCTTGCAAGCGGTAGAATCTTGTACAAGGATTGTATGTACCGTTCGCGGTAGCAGCAGTGAAGAACTGCCTGTAATTATACGCACAATGCGTTACAGCAATATCGTGTGCAGATGTACTACACACACAGTTCTGAGTCTTCCCGTTTCACTAACGACGAATAGTTTTTACAACACCTTGCAAGCGGTAGAATCTTGTACAAGGAGTGCACGTCCCGTTCGCGGTAGATGGCGTAGAAGAACTACCTGTGTAACGACAGGCTTAAGAAAATTTCCAACCACCACTCAGCATTCTATTGGTGGATGGAAGTCACATGGTTATTACATAGTGACAATGCACTTTTCATGCAGTAGAGTGCATTTACTTTGTAACAGCATGCATAGCGGCAATCAGACTACCCGTATCTCATGCATAACTGCCTACATACTAATATCATACATGAACGTAAACAATAGTTAGAAATGTATAGGGATTGTAGCAATACATATGTCTAAGTTCAGTTCAATGTCAAACACAACGATAAATACTTCACGCACCGCCCGGGAAACGTTTACCACTCGCGCACGCGCGCACATTTCCACAAACACAGTACATGAATAACAATAAATAAATAATGCACAGTTTTACTAAACTAAACCCTTATCCTTACTAAATACAATTGATAACAACCAAACTTAACCATCTACCAATATAATATGAATGTCCATTGTCTGTGTAATATATGAACTTGCCCCGCCTATCATGATCCTGTGATTCGTTGCAGGATTAACCCCTTCTAGCATAAAAAAAAAAAAAATTTTTTTTTTTTAGTTAATTCACAAAAATAAAAAATTTTTTTTTTTATATAACCAAAACAATTTCCTAATCCGGAAATAATAATAATACCCTCGAACTAAAATCAAATAAACATCCTCAAATCAATACTAACATTCACAACTGTCACTTTGACAGAAGCACCCACTCAAAGACACGTGGTAACCTTAAAACCAAAACAAATACACATGTTCCTGACATCAGATAACCAAATTTTATGCAGGGTCACAAAGTACACAGACGACATTCCTTATCTAAACTAGATTATTGTTCATTCACAGAGTCATCTTACATACAACATTTAAACCTGAACTGACATATTTACATAGCTACACATTCTTACCCCTATATCCTGACATTTATTTCTGAGTTTTTTGTATAAATTTTTCTCAGTTTTGAAACGCACACGTTTACTTGGAAATGTAGATTTGAATTTGTTTAATATAAGTCGTATTTGCTTTATCTCGCAACCCATTAACTGAACCTTGGGGGTCGGTGAGTTATTTGTTATCTTATCTTTCGAGCGTCCTAGTCTGATAAGGTGCTCTACACTAACGACTTTACCTCGTAATGTATTGTTTGGAAATCCAACTGACAGTTTATTCAATTCGTCGACTTCCAATATAATATTATGTCCGAGTTTTCTAACTCCAAGTACGGTCGCATCTATTTCCGTACCCTGTTCGTATTTTGTTTTAATTGCCTGTTTTTCAATTATCTGCGACTCACACGCTCCTGATTTTATCCTTGTGTGACATACCGGTAGAATCGGCCTTTGTATAAAGTGGTTTTTACACCTCTTTCGTAACTGCTCATCCAACAGCGATATTTCTGTGCCGCTGTCGAACAACATCTCGTCAACATAACCACTGATTTTGGCTTCGACCACAAGATCGGTGCCATTTTCAATACTAATACTACCCTCATATCTACTACTACTATCATTACTATATACTAAACTGTCTCTCATTCCTGCAGGATATAGGCCAGACATAACAGTTTTACTCTTATAACTAACATTTTTCATAATTGATTGATTGAACTGCTTTTCAACTGAATCATTTTCAGTAACTGTTGCTAATAAGTTGGTATTAAATTGCTGAGTTGTATTTTTATGTTGTTGTGATTGCGGCTGATTGTGTGGTGTTTGAACATGAAACTGATTACGCGGTGGTTCATTATTATTTACCATAATTGTTGTCACCTTATTGTCACCAGTATCATTCACCTCTCCGTCCTCCATAAACACCTCAGTACCTGATATAGATTCATCTAGTACCTCATCATTAGGACATATGTCATAAATACCTGCACCGTTAGTATCCATACTAGTTCCAGGCTCTACTACTGGTTCGGGATTTTTATGTGTTATGCATACACTGTCCGCATCCATGATAGCTTCAGATTCTATCATACGTTCACGGTTCTCGCATGCTATATCTGTTACACTATAAACTATCACCTCATCACAGCACTTACCTGAAGTATGTTCCAGACTAATAGTGTTGTTACTACTAATTTCATTTCTGTTATCTTCACTACAATTCGATGCAGAATCTAAATACTCGACTTTACCGAGATATGAACTACTAGGCCCTAATAAGGTGGTTTCTGTATAATCACTTTCAAGTTCACCTGCTACGTTACTGTTCTCCGTTAATCCTCCAGATGTAACATCTTGGTTAACCTCCATATTACTTTCTTTGAGAGTATGTTCCACAAGGACATTTGGTACTTCAAAATTATCACAAGGTACAATATTCTCAACAGATAAATCTACTTCAATATCAGCTGACATTTCCTGTAGTTTCGCCATCCTCTCCTCTCTATCGGCGTCCATTTCTTCCCAAAATTTCTGCCTAATGGCTATCATCTCCTCATCTCTGGCTTTACTTTCCTCTGAAATTCTTTGCATATCCGCTATCATCTCTTCTTCCTCGGCTTTCATCTTCTCACGCCAGGCTTTATTTTCCTCTTTATCAGCTTTCATTTCTTCGGACATGGTTTCCATCATCGCTAATATGGCCGCTAAAGCAATCTTGATTTCTGCAGTATCCGCCATAATGATTAAATTTAATTTAAAATTTAGTAAATTTAAATTTATTGATTTATACGCAAAGAGAGTTATTATTACGACAAGATTAGAACGTACGGTAACCAGTTTATATGCACACAGAAAGCAGTTCAAAACATCAACATGTAAATACCTTATCTAACATACAACAACTAATAATCTACCTCCAATATACTGATAAAATCTGTTCATATATGATACACAAGAGAATATGCACAATTGATAAATTATATCCTCAGATTTTCATATGAACAATACACATACAATTATTACGTTAATTATACTTATACGTCGGATTTTTCCAACAAATTTTATATTCATAGACAAATATATAATAGCGTAAATTTACCGCTATTTTACGTGCCCTACGTTGCTAAGCGCCAAAATATCTCTATGCGACAACACAAATTACTAAACTATTGGCGCATAGGATATGATAGTATGTGTATTTCAAATTACAAGTCTATATTGGAGGGTTTAAGATTATTTATTGCACAAACACAAGTTATAGTTTATATGGTATATTTGATATGTACAGAATGTAAGGTTTGATATAGAGTCTTTCTTTTAAAATGTTAAATAATGTTCATACGCAAGACGTGATACGTTACATAAGAAGACTCCCACGATGATGTTGTTGAAGAGCAGGGCCGGTCTTTGCGGTGTAGTTGGTTCGTCAGATGCGGCTTATAAATGACAGACGTTTCCCCAGAAATGTTTACAGCTGGGCTGGCGTCCTGTAACAGCTTGGCTGATGTCCTGTAACAGCTGGGCTGGGGTCCTATAGCAGCTGGGCTGGCGTCCTATAACAGCTGGGCTGGTGTCCTGACAGCTGGGCTGGTCCTAAACAGCTGGGCTGGTGTCCTATAACAGCTGGGCTGATGTCCTATAACAGCTGGGCTGATGTCCTATAACAGCTGGGCTGATGTCCTATAACAGCTGGGCTGGCGTCCTATAACAGCTGGGCTGGTCCTATAACAGCTGGGCTGGTGTCCTGCAATTCCTACGATGAATCTGACGCTTCGCACACACAACGGTACTACGGATCTTATTACTCGCAAAATTAATATAGAGTTTATGAACAAGTAATATCTCAGGTGACAGTGAGTTTAATCTAATAACGGTATATTGAGCTTATACCACTCCGGCTTCTTCAAGTGTTCACGCGAATACAAGGTCTACCGCGATCGGCAGACCACCCTATGAGGAAATCTTGCACTAGCACGGAAACGTCTTGATGGCACAACTACTATTGCGTAACAATTAATGATACTGTCACTGCGGAAAATCTCTCACAGTGGTACAGTTACACTCACTTAGTACACACGTAGTACTACAATATTAATAATACCGTGTGTAAATAGATATCAACTGTTATGCGTCACACGCGTTACTATCCCCGAAAAGTCTTAACAGATCCTTGCAAGCGGTAGAATCTTGTACAAGGATTGTATGTACCGTTCGCGGTAGCAGCAGTGAAGAACTGCCTGTAATTATACGCACAATGCGTTACAACAATATCGTGTGCAGATGTACTACACACACAGTTCTGAGTCTTCCCGTTTCACTAACGACGAATAGTTTTTACAACACCTTGCAAGCGGTAGAATCTTGTACAAGGAGTGCACGTCCCGTTCGCGGTAGATGGCGTAGAAGAACTACCTGTGTAACGACAGGCTTAAGAAAATTTCCAACCACCACTCAGCATTCTATTGGTGGATGGAAGTCACATGGTTATTACATAGTGACAATGCACTTTTCATGCAGTAGAGTGCATTTACTTTGTAACAGCATGCATAGCGGCAATCAGACTACCCGTATCTCATGCATAACTGCCTACATACTAATATCATACATGAACGTAAACAATAGTTAGAAATGTATAGGGATTGTAGCAATACATATGTCTAAGTTCAGTTCAATGTCAAACACAACGATAAATACTTCACGCACCGCCCGGGAAACGTTTACCACTCGCGCACATTTCCACAAACACAGTACATGAATAACAATAAATAAATAATGCACAGTTTTACTAAACTAAACCCTTATCCTTACTAAATACAATTGATAACAACCAAACTTAACCATCTACCAATATAATATGAATGTCCATTGTCTGTGTAATATATGAACTTGCCCCGCCTATCATGATCCTGTGATTCGTTGCAGGATTAACCCCTTCTAGCATAAAAAAAAAAAAAATTTTTTTTTTTTAGTTAATTCACAAAAATAAAAAAAATTTTTTTTTTATATAACCAAAACAATTTCCTAATCCGGAAATAATAATAATACCCTCGAACTAAAATCAAATAAACATCCTCAAATCAATACTAACATTCACAACTGTCACTTTGACAGAAGCACCCACTCAAAGACACGTGGTAACCTTAAAACCAAAACAAATACACATGTTCCTGACATCAGATAACCAAATTTTATGCAGGGTCACAAAGTACACAGACGACATTCCTTATCTAAACTAGATTATTGTTCATTCACAGAGTCATCTTACATACAACATTTAAACCTGAACTGACATATTTACATAGCTACACATTCTTACCCCTATATCCTGACATTTATTTCTGAGTTTTTTGTATAAATTTTTCTCAGTTTTGAAACGCACACGTTTACTTGGAAATGTAGATTTGAATTTGTTTAATATAAGTCGTATTTGCTTTATCTCGCAACCCATTAACTGAACCTTGGGGGTCGGTGAGTTATTTGTTATCTTATCTTTCGAGCGTCCTAGTCTGATAAGGTGCTCTACACTAACGACTTTACCTCGTAATGTATTGTTTGGAAATCCAACTGACAGTTTATTCAATTCGTCGACTTCCAATATAATATTATGTCCGAGTTTCCTAACTCCAAGTACGGTCGCATCTATTTCCGTACCCTGTTCGTATTTTGTTTTAATTGCCTGTTTTTCAATTATCTGCGACTCACACGCTCCTGATTTTATCCTTGTGTGACATACCGGTAGAATCGGCCTTTGTATAAAGTGGTTTTTACACCTCTTTCGTAACTGCTCATCCAACAGCGATATTTCTGTGCCGCTGTCGAACAACATCTCGTCAACATAACCACTGATTTTGGCTTCGACCACAAGATCGGTGCCATTTTCAATACTAATACTACCCTCATATCTACTACTACTATCATTACTATATACTAAACTGTCTCTCATTCCTGCAGGATATAGGCCAGACATAACAGTTTTACTCTTATAACTAACATTTTTCATAATTGATTGATTGAACTGCTTTTCAACTGAATCATTTTCAGTAACTGTTGCTAATAAGTTGGTATTAAATTGCTGAGTTGTATTTTTATGTTGTTGTGATTGCGGCTGATTGTGTGGTGTTTGAACATGAAACTGATTACGCGGTGGTTCATTATTATTTACCATAATTGTTGTCACCTTATTGTCACCAGTATCATTCACCTCTCCGTCCTCCATAAACACCTCAGTACCTGATATAGATTCATCTAGTACCTCATCATTAGGACATATGTCATAAATACCTGCACCGTTAGTATCCATACTAGTTCCAGGCTCTACTACTGGTTCGGGATTTTTATGTGTTATGCATACACTGTCCGCATCCATGATAGCTTCAGATTCTATCATACGTTCACGGTTCTCGCATGCTATATCTGTTACACTATAAACTATCACCTCATCACAGCACTTACCTGAAGTATGTTCCAGACTAATAGTGTTGTTACTACTAATTTCATTTCTGTTATCTTCACTACAATTCGATGCAGAATCTAAATACTCGACTTTACCGAGATATGAACTACTAGGCCCTAATAAGGTGGTTTCTGTATAATCACTTTCAAGTTCACCTGCTACGTTACTGTTCTCCGTTAATCCTCCAGATGTAACATCTTGGTTAACCTCCATATTACTTTCTTTGAGAGTATGTTCCACAAGGACATTTGGTACTTCAAAATTATCACAAGGTACAATATTCTCAACAGATAAATCTACTTCAATATCAGCTGACATTTCCTGTAGTTTCGCCATCCTCTCCTCTCTATCGGCGTCCATTTCTTCCCAAAATTTCTGCCTAATGGCTATCATCTCCTCATCTCTGGCTTTACTTTCCTCTGAAATTCTTTGCATATCCGCTATCATCTCTTCTTCCTCGGCTTTCATCTTCTCACGCCAGGCTTTATTTTCCTCTTTATCAGCTTTCATTTCTTCGGACATGGTTTCCATCATCGCTAATATGGCCGCTAAAGCAATCTTGATTTCTGCAGTATCCGCCATAATGATTAAATTTAATTTAAAATTTAGTAAATTTAAATTTATTGATTTATACGCAAAGAGAGTTATTATTACGACAAGATTAGAACGTACGGTAACCAGTTTATATGCACACAGAAAGCAGTTCAAAACATCAACATGTAAATACCTTATCTAACATACAACAACTAATAATCTACCTCCAATATACTGATAAAATCTGTTCATATATGATACACAAGAGAATATGCACACTTGATAAATTATATCCTCAGATTTTCATATGAACAATACACATACAATTATTACGTTAATTATACTTATACGTCGGATTTTTCCAACAAATTTTATATTCATAGACAAATATATAATAGCGTAAATTTACCGCTATTTTACGTGCCCTACGTTGCTAAGCGCCAAAATATCTCTATGCGACAACACAAATTACTAAACTATTGGCGCATAGGATATGATAGTATGTGTATTTCAAATTACAAGTCTATATTGGAGGGTTTAAGATTATTTATTGCACAAACACAAGTTATAGTTTATATGGTATATTTGATATGTACAGAATGTAAGGTTTGATATAGAGTCTTTCTTTTAAAATGTTAAATAATGTTCATACGCAAGACGTGATACGTTACATAAGAAGACTCCCACGATGATGTTGTTGAAGAGCAGGGCCGGTCTTTGCGGTGTAGTTGGTTCGTCAGATGCGGCTTATAAATGACAGACGTTTCCCCAGAAATGTTTACAGCTGGGCTGGCGTCCTGTAACAGCTTGGCTGATGTCCTGTAACAGCTGGGCTGGGGTCCTATAGCAGCTGGGCTGGCGTCCTATAACAGCTGGGCTGGTGTCCTGACAGCTGGGCTGGTCCTAAACAGCTGGGCTGGTGTCCTATAACAGCTGGGCTGATGTCCTATAACCGCTGGGCTGATGTCCTATAACAGCTGGGCTGGCGTCCTATAACAGCTGGGCTGGTGTCCTGCAATTCCTACGATGAATCTGACGCTTCGCACACACAACGGTACTACGGATCTTATTACTCGCAAAATTAATATAGAGTTTATGACCAAGTAATATCTCAGGTGACAGTGAGTTTAATCTAATAACGGTATATTGAGCTTATACCACTCCGGCTTCTTCAAGTGTTCACGCGAATACAAGGTCTACCGCGATCGGCAGACCACCCTATGAGGAAATCTTGCACTAGCACGGAAACGTCTTGATGGCACAACTACTATTGCGTAACAATTAATGATACTGTCACTGCGGAAAATCTCGCACAGTGGTACAGTTACACTCACTTAGTACACACGTAGTACTACAATATTAATAATACCGTGTGTAAATAGATATCAACTGTTATGCGTCACACGCGTTACTATCCCCGAAAAGTCTTAACAGATCCTTGCAAGCGGTAGAATCTTGTACAAGGATTGTACGTACCGTTCGCGGTAGCAGCAGTGAAGAACTGCCTGTAATTATACGCACAATGCGTTACAACAATATCGTGTGCAGATGTACTACACACACAGTTCTGAGTCTTCCCGTTTCACTAACGACGAATAGTTTTTACAACACCTTGCAAGCGGTAGAATCTTGTACAAGGAGTGCACGTCCCGTTCGCGGTAGATGGCGTAGAAGAACTACCTGTGTAACGACAGGCTTAAGAAAATTTCCAACCACCACTCAGCATTCTATTGGTGGATGGAAGTCACATGGTTATTACATAGTGACAATGCACTTTTCATGCAGTAGAGTGCATTTACTTTGTAACAGCATGCATAGCGGCAATCAGACTACCCGTATCTCATGCATAACTGCCTACATACTAATATCATACATGAACGTAAACAATAGTTAGAAATGTATAGGGATTGTAGCAATACATATGTCTAAGTTCAGTTCAATGTCAAACACAACGATAAATACTTCACGCACCGCCCGGGAAACGTTTACCACTCGCGCACGCGCGCACATTTCCACAAACACAGTACATGAATAACAATAAATAAATAATGCACAGTTTTACTAAACTAAACCCTTATCCTTACTAAATACAATTGATAACCACCAAACTTAACCATCTACCAACATAATATGAATGTCCATTGTCTGTGTAATATATGAACTTGCCCCGCCTATCATGATCCTGTGATTCGTTGCAATATATATATAATTCTTTACATAACAAACAAATTTTTAAATAAATTTCACGTCTTTGGACTTAACAAATTACTAACTTTTGACTAAATTTCCTTACCTCGTAAGGCAGAATGGATTACACAGCTGTAATTGTACACAGATGCTAGGCTACAGCCAGAAAGCCCCACTCACTCGCTACTGACTCACTACTTCCCCCTTTTTCCCAGTTAGTCCCCACATACCCCCAGCGAGATAACGCGTGACTACTTTACTTCGCATCAACCGTGGATCAACACACACATTCCGGAGGGGGGGGGTGACGAAATGTAACAACCGTTACAGTTGTACTGTTTTCCGTGTGTATTATTTTTCAACCCTGCAGGAATAAACACGGATGGAAATTGGGCCAGAAAGGGTATAAAAGATTTGCATTATCTTCCTGCTAAAATAAAAAAACATGAATCATCTCAAAGCCATATTAATGCATGCACACTAACTGGCTTTACTAGGCGCAGTAAATATTTTGACACAGCTTAATTCAGCTTATCAGACACATGTTCTTGAACATAATGAACAGGTTAGAAAGAACTGTTATATTTTGAAACGTATTATTTGTTGTGTAAAATTTTGCAGTGCTTTTGAGTTGGCATTTAGCACCGTGAGAATGAGGAATCGGTAAATCGTGGAATATTTAGAGAATTAGTTGATTTTTCTGCAGAACTTGATGTTGTGTTGCGAGAACATCTGCAAAACGCTACAGTGTTTAAGGTGACTTCTAAAAGTATACAGAACGATATTTTAGATAGCATGTTGGCTGTGTGCAAAGATGAAATTTATAATGAAATTAAAAATTCTGATTTCTTGGCTATTCAATGTGACGAAACTACAGATGTTATGAATTAGTGCCAAATGGTACCAATATTTAGATACATTTTGATGGAACTGTTCGTGAGAGCTTTTGGTGCTTTAGAAGAGTCAAGGATAAATCAGCAGAAGGGATACAAAAATGTGTAGAAGAAGAAATTGATCCTATAATTATGAAAAAACTACAAAAGTTAATTGCTGAAACATATGATGGGGCAAATGTAATGAGTGGTGCTACAGGTGGTGTTCAAAGTTATATTAAGAAGAAATATCCTTATGCTCATTACATACATTGTTATGCTCACCAGCTTAATCTCTTGATCCAAAATGCAGCATCACAGCATGCTAAAGCGCGAGTGTTTTTTAATAACTTATCAGCAATTCCCATGTTTTTTTAAATTCTTTAAATAGGTGCGATATGTTAGAAGAAATAGTCAAGCACAGGTTAGCAAAAGTAGCAGCAACCAGATAGAACTATAACATTAGGACAGTCAATACTGTGTTCAAGAATTGAGAGAAGCTCATAGAAGTGTTTGAAGAGATGGAAGATAAATGCCTAAGAAGCGCTACTTCTAATAAAGCTTCTGGTCTCAGACAAGCTCTAGAAGACCCAGAATTTTTGTTTTGGCTTACATTTTTTCATAAACTTTTGCCTCATGTTGGCATTCTTTACAATCAAATTCAGTCAAGAAATAAGGATAGAAGGTACCGGTAATTCACCAAGAAGTCCATTTGCCAAAGAAGTGTGTGATGTAATTATTTTACAGATGAAAGACAGATTCTCATATCTTGCCCATCTGCAAGCAGCTTAGTTGTTTAATTCAGAATCAATACCAAAATATTCACAAGAATTTCCAGTGGGCATTTTGGATACAGTGTATTCTTCATACCCATTTCTAGACCAGACGTGTTTAAAAACAGAATTAGAAGTTATTTACTTACGATCTGACTTTAGTGAAATAATTGGAGCCACAAACTTCCTTACATTACTGTTGCAACATAATCTTACTGATATTTTCCCAGAAACTATAAAAATACTAATTTTAACAACGCCAATGACAACTGCAGAATCAGTCGTTGTTTTTCAACTCTTAAAAGAGTCAAGACATTTTTGTGAAATACTACGGGTAATGTTCATTTAGATGTGTTGGCAATGATGTCCATAAATAAAAAATTTAGTGCAAGATATTGACAGTTTCGATGACAAAGTGTTGGAAAAGTTTATATCTATGAAAAATAAAAGTGCAGAATTTACTTTTCAGAAATAATTGGCATCATTAAATCCACTTTCCATTTAAGGTAAGATTTTACATTGTTAAAATTTTTTATGATTGTGCCCCTCAGGCTGAAAAGTCACCAGCCGCCACTACACAGTATACAAATAATGAAAGTGGTGTAACGTCTTCAGGGCAGGGTTCACCTAATTTTTCACTACCATCTCTAAAGTATATAACCGAGTTTGCTTGCCAGCCTCATCGTCACATAGACATGAGGATGTCCACTGTAATATGGGTGAAACGTCTTACAAGACACTTTTGACAAGGTCTGTACCAGAAAAAGACTTTAAATACAGAATGGACATGAGGAGGTGGACGCCTACACAAGAATATATCAAATTGGTTAATTTTTTGGTAATTTGTTATTATGTTCACATCCTTGTTTTCTTTCTCTATAACTGTAGCATTTTACCAACTGTCTTATTTTACTGAAGAATAAAACAATTTTAACTAATAAACTGATAAGACTGGCCCAGTTTTTAAATGCTTTGGGCTTCAAATTGGGTGTGCTTTTATTGCTTCCATGAGTTATCAATCCAAAGAACAAACTGTGGAAGTATATAAGAGTAAGTCTACTATTGTGCCGTACTGGGTTTGGCAGTGTATTATAAGTATTTTTAAAACGAGCGGCGGTGACGTCACGCACGGCCACACGGTAGTTTGTTGTCGTCCATTTATACACACAGATGTAGTGCAACTACGCAATTCAGTTGGCGCGTCCAGCTGTTTCTGTACATTCCTGCTGCGAGAGTTTACTTGGGTAGACAGACACATTGAATCGGTCTCATTTCTGTTCGATCCTCCGATCTGGTCATCTGCTCTCGACTGGCGGCAACCTTCTGTTCAGGACTTCCTCGGCTATCGCTATGGTTGGCTAAATAAAGTATAGCTCCAGGTATGTACAAGTTAGTGGGTTCTAAAAATATTCTAACCCCAAATATATTTTGTGTTTCAGCTTCTATTATAGACTATACTTGTGTGTGTGCGTGTAGTGCAGTTTTCAATGTGGGCGTTAACGCAATTACAAAATTAAATTAATATGAATGTAAATGTTGGGGGGTCAAATTGTCTTCAATAAAGAAAATACTAATGCATCTTGCACTCAGCTGTGTTTGGTGTCATTAATAATTATGAAATACGTAATTAATTAATTTGAATATTTCAACGAAATACTTAAGAAGTAATGGGTAGATGAGTGAAATAAGTAGCAGCTGGGGAGCTTAATACTGATTAATATGAATTAGTGGCGATGTGTGTGTGTGCGCTGTTGATGTTTAAAGTTGGTGTTGGAATTTAATGTGGACGGCCTATGTGGCGTATTTTTTCTTATGACACCCTCTACAACCTATTACATGTCACAGGTGCTCGAACAAAGGCGAGATGGGTGTCGGGTGTGACGAACAACAGTCCACCCTACTGGCAGAGACGATCTTTTAGCCACGATTGCCGTCAGTCGAGAACAACTGTTCGGACACTCTTCCAATGCTATGCTGCCCCCAGGACTTGCGATACGACCGTTACATTACTGATCAGCGCCAATATTGACTAAGTACACCGGACAATCCAGGTGGGAACATTCTAATTATCTATTTCTCTCTCCACAACATGGTGAATGCACAGAAGCTGCCAGAAGCTCACTCGTGAAGTTTTGACTGTTATACTCTAGCACAAACTCTCATGTTCAATTATGTTATTGCATGTGTGAACATTACAGCAGTAGACCTAATGAAATATCTTATAACTGTTTATAATGTGTAAGAAATTACACACATACACACATATCCGCAGTTTGCTGTAAGATCTAACTTTTCATCTAATTAAGACCATTAGGGAGTTAATTATCTTGTGCTATCATGTCATCCGGTCATGGCTGAGTTTTAATCACGTAACTGGGGCTGTCTGATGCTTTAGTTGAGAAACTATTTTCTTTCTCACATATACTTAGCGCTTTTATGATTAAAGTCAGGGTCGTTTAGTATGTTGAGTCTTGGGGCGGTCACTTACATTCTCTGGTGTTAATTACCAAGGCAAATCTATGCTTAGGAGCTGTGATTATCAGATTACCCTGTCATTTATATTTGTACATATATATACATATTATGGTGCATTCATTTACGGTAGTTGGAATGGGTTTATGAGGAATTTAGTACTGATATGAGGGGTGTTGTGTTATTCATGTTGTGTATGTGTTTGTGTGTGTAATTTTACTATATTTTGCTGGGGGAATATGTAATGAATTTAAAAGGAAAAAACCATAAATGTGCTTACTAAGACAAAAAGGCTAGCCTATTTGAAACTATACGACACTTATGGATTAGTGAATTGCTTTTATGAATGAGATTATTGCTACCATTGACTCATACATAATCAGGCAGAAATTTTGCAATTATGTTAATATCAAATTCACTTACTTTTTGACATTATGAATATTAATTGATATACATATATATATATAATCCTGCCATTAATTGTGTGCTTACACAATCGAGAACTTGTCATTTTATGTAACATCTTGCAGGCTTAATAAAGCATACGCTTGTTGGTTAAAAGACTTTTTCATTTGCAAGTCCTGTCATTCACCTGGGGGGGACATGTCTGTAATTGTAATTGGGCCTTGCACACTTTTGCTTCCTCTAGGTTTTCCACCTAGTTCTAAATATGATGCCTCTCCCCTTTACAAAAAAAAACTTAATAAAAATAAAATTAAATAAAATAAAAAAATTCAAAAAAATTACAAAAAAAAAACTTAGAAAAATAAAGGGGGGGTCAAATGGTAGCAGAGCGTGGTTATGATTCTAGGTAGGTAGTAGGTATTATTTCTGCCTTATTTTTTTTTCTTTTGAACTTGAGAAATTTTAGAATCTGGGGACTTACATTTATTTCCTTAAATGAAACCTGGTGTGGCTACAGACATGTCAGCTGGTGTTAGGACTTGCAAATTATCTCAAATTATTTTTAATTGGAATCCAAGTGTTGCAAGAAAACTTAATGGTAGTGTAACAAATTAATAGAAAGAATAACCAGAAAAATAGCACATTTTATAAAATGAATAAGGGGTTGATGAAGTTTAAAATAATTTAATATGTGTTAGTGTTTAAGTCATTATTTTGTGATGTTGAGTGTAAGATGAATTTTGAAGAGGGGTTATAAGAATGTGATTGATTTTTTTTAATGAATGTGTGCTGATTGACTTCACTTGCACATACCCTGGAGCTTGGACAGATTTTGGGCGTGATGAGGGCCGTCAGATCCTGTTGATTTTGATTGTAATTTGTCTCATGGATTAGACAACGTGTTTTATTGCACCCTGTTATATGGTAATTGTTTATTGAGGGTGTTGCGTTGCGGTATCGGGTATTTTGAATGCGGTTATGGTCCGACCAAGGGTCATGGATGTGATGGTTTTATATTTTCGATTACATACAATTTTATGTGTACTTTGGGGATTGTATTTAGTGAGTCAGTTTTGTGGTTTTGTGTCATGTTCTCTTCTGGAAATTTTATATGGCTGTTTCTCTGCTTTTATGACTCCCATCTCGTCGCATCGCTAGAGCACTGTGGAGCGGCTCAAAGGAAGAAGAGTACTTGAGTTTTTTTCGGATTCTTTGTCATTATGTTTTGTAGGGTAAGTTGTGTTATGTGTTTTATGGGGATTTAAGTTATTGTGTTGTGTTTGAGAATTGTGCAACTCTGGCGACGGTATGTTACCAGGAATTGCCCCACCCCATTTCAGGGATTCTCCAGAAACTTTCGGTGTTGGATGGAGTAGATGAGGACAGGTTGTTGGTCTTCTTGGACCTGGTCCTGCAGTTGGCAGATTTCCCGGGTGTGTCCGATGAGGAGGTCTTGTCCCTTATATACCCGTATTGCCGGGGTTCATTGGCCGGTCTGGTCACCAACACTCTGCGTCGGGGCTGCAGTGTTGACACTTTCCATGGGGAAGTGTTGGATTTCTTCATACCCCATCAGCGACGTTTCCAGCTTAAGTTAGATTTATTCTATCGCCCACAGGCCAACGGAGAGGCATTGGGGGACTTCGTGCATGATATACGGAAAGCTGCCCGCATATTAAGGTTGGGGTTGCCCGAGACGGAAGTCATACAGGTAATACGAGAAGGTCTGAATCCCCAAGAGAGATCCCGGCTAGTTTTCGCAGATCCTCCACGTTGTTTTGCGGACCTGGACCGGTGGTGTGCGCATGCTAGGAGAGTCCAGGAGAATGATGAGTCCCGGGAAAAAGCTGCTAGAGATGTCCAATACTCCAGTGGTTCCTTAGGAAGAGCTAAAAAGGACAAACATGGCGGTTGGAGGAGAAGACAAGAGACTGTCAGAAAAACTGAATATTCTGGAAGTAATGGAGGCTACAGAGGGGTGGCAAATGAGAAGACGGTAACAACAGTTACAGCTGAGAGAAGAAATAAGTATGAAATTAACCGGGGAAGAAGTAGTTATGTTAGTAAACAGACATCGGCAAGTAGGGAGCCTGTAGTTAGGCGTTATTCTTATTTGGAGAAAAGTGAGACTTTAAAGGTTCCAGAGGAATTACCAGTGTCTAATAGAGTAGTGAATGAAGAAGGTGAAGCAGAAGAAGAAAAGCGGAATAACTTCTGTGGATCAATACAAGAGCATAAGAACGCATCAGTTAATACGGAATTACAGGACTCAGAGAGGACGTCATGGTTGAATCCAGATGCAGCAGAATTTGTTCCGGTATTGTTCGTGAGGGATCCAGATCCTGTGACATCATCATCGTCTACGCAGGGGTATGAGAAGTCACTTGATGGTGTAGCTTTACCATCGCCAGTAGAAATTAATTTAGTCATTGCACATGAACCTGGACAGCTGGCTTCCAGGGTGGAAAATGTTGAGGACGTTGTAGTTGCTGAGAGTGGTGAAGGAGTGGAATCGACCGAAGAGTCAGAAGAGCGGTCTGCGGATGCTGCACAGGGAAGTATAGTTATAGGTGTTAGTCAGACTGAAGAGTCTGAGTTTGCAGATGGGCACGGGGATGTCCAGGCTGCAAGGGTTTCTGAGGTTGTGGATGGACAAGGGGATGTCCATGCCGCAAGTGTGGTAGAAGTAGATGAGGTAGAAGTTGAGATATTTGGTGGCAGCGTTGTGGAGTGTGTGAGTGAGAATGATGTAGTGTGTGAAGATGTGCAGACGCCTTCTGTAAGTAGTGTTGAAGATTCCGAAGAGCGGAAAGAAGTTTCAGGTGGACCAGGTGAGCAACTAGAGGAGGACGAGGATGTGCAGTGTTCGGATGGTAGTAGTGGACGTGATGGCGATGATGTTGATGATGATGAAAATATTGGGGAAAATGAGATCGGAGAAGAGGTTAGTGGAGATGCGGTTGAAGATGGATCAGAGGAGCAACTGGAAGATGGTGAGGAGGTGCAGTGTCATGATGGTGATTTGGATTATGGGGACGAAGAAAGGGAAATTGTAGAAGGAAAGGAAGAAATTGTAGCAGAGGAGTTAGACGACGAGGATAATCCAAAGCGAAGTGAAAGTAGTGAGGTAAGTTGCCTTGATTCTGATTCCGAAGAAACGAAGCAGTGCAGCTCAACACGAAATAATCTCTCAGAGAGTTGTGTCCGAAAGGAACGAGTACCGAAAGTCCGTCACAGAAAGGTGAGAAGAAGCGGTTAACGGGTAGCGGGTAGATGTTCCCCACAGTCCCAGTGGTGTTCATCTATTTCAGGGTTGCGTCCCTGCCCACGTGAGCCTTGGTTTCCTCCATTCATCCTTATTTCCGGAGGGAGCCATGCCCTTACCCTTACTCCTAGCTATTGAGCCTTTAATGATCCTTACCCCCATTTCATCTTCCTGATTTTATCTATCAATAAGGAGTTAGAGAACCTTGCCAAGAGTAGTCCTGGAGATTGTCGGTTTCCCCTGTTCTGGAAAGTTATCATGACAAGAAGGTTAGAGTGTTGGAGAGTGACCTTAGATTGTAGAGGTCGTCAGTTTTCTCTGTTCTAAAAGTACGATGGAGAAGTTATGTGCTGTTTCCTGGTTCATAGAGGTTGAATTTGGTTGTCGATCATTGTAGGGTCGAGTCCATGCCGCATTCCTCGTTTGATTTCTCTGGTGTGTCAGTTGGATTAAGTGTGGTTTGTTTAGACGGTGGAAAAGTAACCCCCCCCCCTGCTAGTTAAGCTGCTTTTGAATATGTAACAGATAGGATTGTAGTTCGCGTGCCCTCTGCATGGTCTTCTCTGCCTTGTGAATCGGGTCCGCCCACCCTAGTGTGGGGAGGTGGACCAGTCATGTGTCAAGGATGGAGGATGCCTTGTTTGCTTCACATGGCTGGTCGGTCCACGACGGTGGACGGTTCTCGAAGGGTACTCGCATATCAAGGTTTGTAACACCTTGTTAGCCTTCGGGCGTGAATATGTGAGTGCCAGGAGAGTTAGGTGGTGGTCACCGGAGATGGTGACGTGTTGGGGCGGTCCTGAGAGTTGGCATGGAGGAGAGGACTCACGTGGGGGATGGTCGCAGTGTGGTAGAGATTTTCAGTCCTGGGAAGGGAGGAATAGTGTTAATGGTCCTGGGTCTCAGTTGTTGAGTTTGGGAGGCCTTGGTGATCAGTACTCAGAGCTGGTCGGCGATTCTTCTCTTTCTCCGTTCTTTTCTGTCCCTTATATCTGCATGCGGACCAGGGCCCGGCGAGCATGCAGGACTCACACTTACATCTTCTCTTTCAGACACACATTCACTGACTCACACCTCTTCCTTCGGCTTTTCGTTTTCCTGTGTTACTGAACTCACCAAGAGCGATTTAGAATCTGAGATTTTCCTGGTTTTCCCGCATCCGTCGTGCTTGAGGACTTGTTTGTTTTGGGTCAACCATGTTGCCCTTTTGGGGTGAGGTGTGCCGTACTGGGTTCGGCAGTGTATTATAAGTATTTTTAAAACGAGCGGCGGTGACGTCACGCACGGCCACACGGTAGTTTGTTGTCGTCCATTTATACACACAGATGTAGTGCAACTACGCAATTCAGTTGGCGCGTCCAGCTGTTTCTGTACATTCCTGCTGCGAGAGTTTACTTGGGTAGACAGACACATTGAATCGGTCTCATTTCTGTTCGATCCTCCGACCTGGTCATCTGCTCTCGACTGGCGGCAACCTTCTGTTCAGGACTTCCTCGGCTATCGCTATGGTTGGCAAAATAAAGTATAGCTCCAGGTATGTACAAGTTAGTGGGTTCTAAAAATATTCTAACCCCAAATATATTTTGTGTTTCAGCTTCTATTATAGACTATACTTGTGTGTGTGCGTGTAGTGCAGTTTTCAATGTGGGCGTTAACGCAATTACAAAATTAAATTAATATGAATGTAAATGTTGGGGGTCAAATTGTCTTCAATAAAGAAAATACTAATGCATCTTGCACTCAGCTGTGTTTGGTGTTATTAATAATTATGAAATACGTAATTAATTAATTTGAATATTTCAACGAAATACTTAAGAAGTAATGGGTAGATGAGTGAAATAAGTCACAGCTGGGGAGCTTAATACTGATTAATATGAATTAGTGGCGATGTGTGTGTGTGCGCTGTTGATGTTTAAAGTTGGTGTTGGAATTTAATGTGGACGGCCTATGTGGCGTATTTTTTCTTATGACACCCTCTACAACCTATTACATGTCACAGGTGCTCGAACAAAGGCGAGATGGGTGTCGGGTGTGACGAACAACAGTCCACCCTACTGGCAGAGACGATCTTTTAGCCACGATTGCCGTCAGTCGAGAACAACTGTTCGGACACTCTTCCAATGCTATGCTGCCCCCAGGACTTGCGATACGACCGTTACATTACTGATCAGCGCCAATATTGACTAAGTACACCGGACAATCCAGGTGGGAACATTCTAATTATCTATTTCTCTCTCCACAACATGGTGAATGCACAGAAGCTGCCAGAAGCTCACTCGTGAAGTTTTGACTGTTATACTCTAGCACAAACTCTCATGTTCAATTATGTTATTGCATGTGTGAACATTACAGCAGTAGACCTAATGAAATATCTTATAACTGTTTATAATGTGTAAGAAATTACACACATACACACATATCCGCAGTTTGCTATAAGATCTAACTTTTCATCTAATTAAGACCATTAGGGAGTTAATTATCTTGTGCTATCATGTCATCCGGTCATGGCTGAGTTTTAATCACGTAACTGGGGCTGTCTGATGTTTTAGTTGAGAAACTATTTTCTTTCTCACATATACTTAGCGCTTTTATGATTAAAGTCAGGGTCGTTTAGTATGTTGAGTCTTGGGGCGGTCACTTACATTCTCTGGTGTTAATTACCAAGGCAAATCTATGCTTAGGAGCTGTGATTATCAGATTACCCTGTCATTTATATTTGTACATATATATACATATTATGGTGCATTCATTTACGGTAGTTGGAATGGGTTTATGAGGAATTTAGTACTGATATGAGGGGTGTTGTGTTATTCATGTTGTGTATGTGTTTGTGTGTGTAATTTTACTATATTTTGCTGGGGGAATATGTAATGAATTTAAAAGGAAAAAACCATAACTGTGCTTACTAAGACAAAAAGGCTAGCCTATTTGAAACTATACGACACTTATGGATTAGTGAATTGCTTTTATGAATGAGATTATTGCTACCATTGACTCATACATAATCAGGCAGAAATTTTGCAATTATGTTAATATCAAATTCACTTACTTTTTGACATTATGAATATTAATTGATATACATATATATATATATATATATAATCCTGCCATTAATTGTGTGCTTACACAATCGAGAACTTGTCATTTTATGTAACATCTTGCAGGCTTAATAAAGCATACGCTTGTTGGTTAAAAGACTTTTTCATTTGCAAGTCCTGTCATTCACCTGGGGGGGACATGTCTGTAATTGTAATTGGGCCTTGCACACTTTTGCTTCCTCTAGGTTTTCCACCTAGTTCTAAATATGATGTCTCTCCCCTTTACAAAAAAAAACTTAATAAAAATAAAATTAAATAAAATAAAAAAATTCAAAAAAAATTACAAAAAAAAACTTAGAAAAATAAAGGGGGGGGTCACTATGAGATCAACAATTGCTTCATGAAACACTACACTGACTACACATGGGCTGAAGTTATAGAGTGTCTGGCTTTTGGCCCAGTTGCCAAACATCTGAACTCCTTTGAGTTAGTAACATTATCTCTAAGTGGTTGAACAACATCTTTGTAATCCCATGCAGGCTTTATCCTTTGTCCCACAGGATTTATAAATGACCCAATCTGTTGCTCCTTAATATTTCTTAATGTACAGAGAACAAGGATATTCTAGCCATAACTACTGGAAACATTATCAGATTTTAACAAGAAAGCTATAACTTCTAGAATATCAGAGAATTTTAAAGGTAATATAAGTTGAATGAGGTGTAAGATAGTTACTTATTTGTAAACTGTAATCAACTGACAACACAATAGCTTTCCTCATCATTCTAAGGTTAAACTTCCTTGTAGCTTGTAACTGCAATGCAAAGCACACTTCCTTGGTATCAAAGCTTGTCTCATGAAATGGTAAAAATCTTACTAAAGGTAATACAACAAACCAATGCCATTATACTATTAATTAGGAAACCAGCGTATAGGCTATCTGTCTTAAACAAAATTCTACATCTCCTAGATTTTTCTGCAATCGAAGGAATGTCACTATTATTGCAGAACAGAATCAAGCCCAGATAATATTGCCATCTTAATAACGGTACGCATTAATGTGATTTGGAAGGAACTGCTGCTATCCTTATATACTAAACAACGTGAGATCTATTTAACCATATCATTAATTGAAGTATTAACTCTGACTTCTAAATTAAGGAATCCAGTGTCGTTTAGAAAGCGTTACAATACTTTATCCAACTACTACTGGGAAAGTAACACCTGAAATAAAAAAAAAATTACCTGAATATCAAAACATACAGCTTCAAATAAAAAATACTGATACAAGGGAAAAGAAAACTTCATGATAAGTGGCAAAGTGGCAAAGAATGAGAAACACTTGAAATATAACAAATCTCAAGTGGTATAGACGCAGTGCAGCTATAGGAGAGTCTCGGAATGCTAAGTTTGGACATTACATTACAATGTTAAAACCAATGATGACTCAATGCAGAGGACACCAAAAATATTCATCATAGTGTCTCCTATTGAAAGACTTGATGTATTATCAAGTAAAGATAAAGTCGGTGTATTCACAGAGCTTCTCTATCAGGGTGTCTCACAGAGTCTTTTCCGCACTCAGATCTCATTTAAAAAAATCAACAAAATTCAAGGTTGAAGCCTTATGCCAGTGATCACTACATGATAAAACCTAATAAATCTCCAGCTGACACTACATAACATGACCTGTAAATCTCTTATGCCAATGTTGGAAAGACTTTGAAAGAATATAGTGACCATAGGTAATCTAATCCAAGATCATTTATTTGGATTCTTGGAAATCACCCAAAGTGTTTTCAGCAGTGTTTATAGACTTTCAGCAAGCATTCAACAAACTTTGGCATCAGCGACTGCTGTACAAGTCCTCCCTGATATTTACTGCTGAAATCATATTCACATGATAAGCACTTTAAAATGAAAATTAACAAATCAGTGTCTGTCCTTTACACTATAAAGTCAGGAATATCCCAGAACAGCATGTTTGGATTTTCTCATACCTTTTTTTCTATTGCTGATGTGGTAGTGATAGTAGACATTACAACATCTACCTTTGCTGATGTTACAGTAATCTTGGTACCAATGCAGAAAGAGTTCTAACAAATTACAAAGCAATCTGTACCTATTGGATTATTCATTTAAGCAGGAACATAAAAAATGCGCTTCAGTTTCCAAAAACCACTCAAATTACATTTATATGAAGTGTAGCTTTTGTCCACTAGTCACTTAATGATATACAAATACCTTTGAGAAAAAAGGTAAAATCTCTAACATTGCACTGGATAAAAAATTAACTTTACATTAAATTTTATTAAAGGTAAATGCAAGTCCTCTTAAATAAATTAAATGTACTGGCTGATAGGTAGAAAATCACACCTATCTATCATCAAAAAAATAATTATTGTAAATGCATACTCGAACACATAGAATTATGGGGATGTTCTAAACCTTCAAATACTGAAAGTCTTAAGGGTGTATACTAAAATTAATATACACTCATGATGTACGCTCTCTGCAAATCTCAAATCATACTGCGCACAATGATCTAAAAATTCCTTAAAAAATGATTCTTTAAGGGTTTATGCAAAGAAGCACAGAAACCATAGCCTGGGCACAGCAAAAACACAACCTGGCCAGTGACTTCCTTAACCACTTGAAGGCAGAAAGCTGAAGGGGGGTGACTATAAGACCTGACACTGAATATGGCAAACATAGTTCAAGTGTTGTGAAATCCACCTCAACTGAAGTCTGCGACATATCACTTTTACTTATTATTCAGTGACATTGAGCAGACCCAACCACAATAAATAAATTTTAAAAAACACAGGATAACAAAAGAATCTTAAAACATTAGTATAAGAAAAAGCGGTAATTGATCTAACTATTTTAAGTTAATGTTTACAGCAAGTTAAAACTTATGCATGGCTTTAAGAAATTTGCTTTCTAGTTTTTAATTATCATGTATGCATAAACTTTCTTAAGATAATTTTACTTAGGTGTCTCAAAATCCCTATTTTAAAATCATTTAACTCTAAGGGTAAGTAATTTTATGAACAGCACAGACTTACCTTTAGAGTTAGAGTTGTCTCTGTGCTGTCCAAGATTTGAGCACTCCAGCTAGTACCATCTGGCATAGCATCTGTATCCAACGTTAACGGTACCATGACTTCAGTCCCGTCACCAATGGATGGAACTTGTTTACCTGTTAACAAAAATTATACAGCACAGCATACCGCATTCGTGTTAAAAAATTTAGCATTTCATAAACTGACTAACAGAAAGCAGTATTAATAAGACGTTACATATG
This sequence comes from Magicicada septendecula, assembly GCA_034769895.1. Lineage (NCBI taxonomy): Eukaryota > Metazoa > Arthropoda > Insecta > Hemiptera > Cicadidae > Magicicada > Magicicada septendecula. The sequence goes on along the minus strand of CM068371.1, from coordinate 58,695,408 downwards.
CAGTAGAGCATCAATTATCCGAACTCATTAAAAAGTACAATTATGTACTGTACTGTACAGTAATGTATTGGACACATGTGGGCATTGTTACAACACAAATAAGCCACCCCAGTACCAGGTATAAAAAAGATAATTCTTAATATAAAAATACTTCATATAAAATAAAATGTTTAAAAATTAATAAAATATAAATATTATGACACGACGAACGACGATATTACCCAACCCAAGTGATTGACCCAACAACAAAAACACAAAGAAGGGAACCACGAAACATACACAGAGACAAAAGGTGATTGACCAAACAAATAGGAAATAACAAAAGAAGATAGGAAACCAGAACTAAAGAAGAATCAAAGGAAGTGAACAAATTCCTACGACTAAATAGAAATTAAACCAGATGAGAAGAGGAGAACCGAACCAAGATGAAGACAATTGAAGAAGATGAAGATGAAGAAGAAGAGGAAGAATGAAGAGGAGACAGGTTGAACTCAAGGAGAGACTAACAACACATATAACGGGGAGAAATAGTAGACTCAAAGATAGAATACTGTAACTAAACCCCAAATAATTATTCACTAATGAAACAAATAGTATTGTTGTATTTGAAATAACTTATATACCTATTTTAAAGACAAAAGACAATTGTAAAGTAACGTAGTGTAGAAAAGTACACTAACACAAAACAGAACGGTAATTAAGGTTATATTTAATGAAAGATAAATAACCAAATATTATTAATAATAAGAAATATGTTGTAAAGAAATAGTGAGAAATAATAGGAGAAATAAATATAGGGATTACCCATTAAGTAACACTTAATACAAACAGTGAACCAAAGTAAAGTGCAATAGTGAAAGTGTAAATACCCTAAAAATAGTGAGAGTGTATCAGTGATAAACCTCTGTTAATTAAAAGTGAAGGTGAAACGGTGAAATAGATATTTTACGCAATAAAGATGTAGTAATAATAAATAAGAAAACACTTTATAAAGCATTGATAAACAGTCAATGATTTGAGTGATCTTAATAAATTTACAAAAAGTGATTATGTTTATCACTTAAAGTAGTAACAAAAAAAATGAAATTAATGTTAAAACCAACAATAACTAATAACTTATAAAGAATAATTTGTTTAAATGTTATGAAGAGGATATGGCTGAAGGGAACTTGCAGTCCATAAGCCTAATTGTTATATTTTAAAATAAGTATAATGAAAACTTTAATGAATAGTAATTAAAACACAAACAAATATGATAACAAAGTGAAGCCCATCAGGCTTAATTAAAAATGTAATTTAAAAGAAATAAACCAAAAACCATCATGGCTACTCTTGGCTATGAAAACATCTAACTGTCAGACACACACAAACGTCAATTGTAACCAATTCACAAGGAAATTTATTAATCTAAGACCAGTAAATGGTCAGTAATTATATGTAAACCATTTTAAAAAAGAAATGTTCTTATAAAAGCTTAATTTAAGAGAGATATGTAATTTATCAAATGTCAAATGTTTAGACTAAAGTTAATGTACAATAGAATATGACCTTATGAGGTATCATTTTAAACTTTGAAAGGAAAGAAATATAATAGTGATATTATTTATTACCCCAAAGGAACGATAAAGGAATAAAACCATTAAGAAAATACATAATAAATTTGAATAAAAATTCAAATCTCTTAACAATACTTTGGAAGGAGGCCTTAACCAATCAAAGGATTGCTGTTACCATAGTAACGGGCCGTTGATAAGAATTTTCCGTTAAATTTATTAGACTTGAAGAAATGACGCATGGGTAAGCGGCACGCAAAATTGTGATGACTGAAATTTTCAATTAAATAGTTCAAAAGATGTTCGGAAGATGACAATCAAAACCAAAGACGAATAGATGCATAACTACCAAGATTAACGATGTCCTGGAACCAAATGACAATAAATTAATTAGCAGAAATCCCAAGATAAGATTGAAGAAGATGCCCGAAGCCTAAAACCAGTCCAAATTTGCAGAATTTCCACTACCCCAGATGACAACATATCAACACTGTCTGAACTGATAAGTATCAAATAAATTCCTTTCTCCCAGAAACCAAATTACTTTAAATATTTTTCAAATGATCAAATTTCTCACTATTGAATAAATATAATTTTCTTTCAAAGGTTTAATGCACAAATAACTTACGTAAAAACATTTTGTTAATCAAAATATAACCTCGCAGTAGAGTGCAACTTTGTAACAAAAATACGACACTACCGAACAATTTGTAAACACACATTATACTTTCTAAGTACGTATAAGGTATGGTAGTGTACTTTTTTAATGTAACCAACTTGTATGTCTTATTTCATAATCCAAAGAACCCCAGATTTTGAACAGATTCATTTATTGTATGTAAACAGTAGCCACCTCGGCAACGAAATAAGATGTTTTAAAATCAATTTGCCAACCTTGAAATATTGGTGTCTCATGTTATAAGCCGAGCAATTTGTTATCAAAACATTTATAATCCTTTTGTCATATTACTTAATGACTGGATTTGTATTAAAATTACAGTACAGAGTCTTACTATCGTTTTATTTCATAGGACGTTGTAGAATATATGTGTGTTAGCAATTTTTAGCGCTCGTCACGAGTGGACGACACGACAACCTGTACAGCGGCGGGAACCATTTGAACGCTCCAGCTGTCAACGCTAATAACACTTATCAACTTGTAATTTAACTATTTTAATTGTTTTAATAGAAACAATTTGGCGCCACCCGGGATTCGCAACCCCTATGAATTAACAGGTAGGTTGTACTGGTAATTTTGACAACACTACAGACTCCAGTAGTGACTATAATTATTGTAACGACCGGTGTGAGGCAAACACATCACATTTACACTAATACACATAATAAACAAGTGTAAACACATTTTAACAGGTACGCACCCGTTTTTTAGTTACATATTGACAAACCCAACGTGGGGCTTTAAATGAAAAGGTACCACTCCCAGAATTTAGTTACATATTGGCAACCAGCAACATGAGGCTAGAAAGAATAACTAGCGGCGGTTATGAATAGACACGGTATGGTTACGAGGCTCAAAGGTAAGGAAGCATTAAACCAAGAAGGAAACCAAGAAGAAATGGAAGAAGTTGATGAAATAGAAGTCGAGGAAACGATTGGAGAATTATTGGAAGAGAATCCACAGGAGGATCAAATGGAAAATCCAAACCCACCTGAACCAGAACCGGAAGTGGAGGTAATAGTCGACAACCCATTTGAGAAACCAGTTCAGGACGATGAAAGAGAACAACAGGATGGAGATAATGAAACAGCAAAGGGAGATCCGATCATACAAGACCTGATGAATTTCATAGCAGGACTTTCAAGGGAAACAAATAAGAAATTAGAGTCAGACAAGGAAGATTTGAATAAAAAATTAGAATCATTACAAATGGAAATGAATAAAAAACTGGACCAAAACAGTGAAGAATTGAAGAAGCAAATGAAGGTGATACATGAAGGTCAGGAGGGATTGGAAAAGAAGAGCGAAGAGCTGAAGAAACAGATCAAGAAGGATCTGGAAATAGTAAATAAAAAGATGGAAAATAATCATGATATTCTCCAACGGAAATAGAGGAAGAAAGTGAGAAAACCAAGGAGGAATGGAAGCAACAACTGGCCGAATGTCGAGAGGAGATCAGGCAAACGGTAACGGAGACCAACGAAACAGTGATACAAGTCCGGGAAGAATTGAACAATAAAATAAGCAATGTCGAGGAGGAAGGTAAATTGAGAGCAACAGAATTCTACCAAGTCCTTACCGAAGGATGCCATAAGAACAGACAGGAGGTGGTCAAGGAACTGGAGGAGAGGCACCAAGAAATACAGATAGATGTAAACAATCGTGTGGAGAAGGTATACACCGTCATCGATAAACTAGGCGGACTGAAATCCAGGGGATCAGTATACGGGAGAAACAAATGCAAGAAGAGCTAGATGCACTAAGAGAGAAACCTTATAATAACACACAGATCATAACCAGCGAAAATCGAGAGATAATTAACTTCCGCAGCTACCGGAGGAACCCGATAGAATTCCTCAAACGGGTAGAAGAGCTGATAGAAAAAAACAGAGAAACTAGGTGGTCCAGTGTGAGACGTATGATAGATGAAATGTTCCGAGACACCCATGACAACTGGTGGACGGCCACTCGACCCGAGATCAATGACACACAGGAGTTTAAGAGACAATTCCGGGAGAAATATTGGTCCGAGTCCACACAGAATGTGGTCCGTAATGATATCAGCAATGGAAGATACGAGTCACAAGGAGGACACACTTTAACGTCCTACTTTTTGGGAAAAGTATGTTTAGCCAGAAATTTAGAACCCAAGATACCCGAGGAGTCTCTGGTAATACAGCTGGGTTATCATTATGAAGAAGCAATACAGAAGGCCAGAAGGCAAGGACAGATAAAAACAATTCAAGGAATGGCTAGTCTACTGGAGGACCTGGAGAATGATGGCCAATACCGAAAAAACCGGATCATGAACCAACGATACAAAAAATGGAATGAGCATAATAATGCAACCAATTTCAATGTACCATACAATCATCCGCAAAACGGCAACTGAAATAACTGGGGACGAACCAATAATAATAATAATGAAGAACCGCCATTTAATAGAAATACCCAGAATCATTCTCCGAACAATCACCCAAGTAACAGAGGTCAACAAAACCATCGTCAAGGGAACCAAGATAACAACAGAAACATCCCACATAATAACCGACCAAATGATAGTTACAGAGGAGCTGAACCGGAACAACTCACAAATGGCCACCCCCAACGACCATAATTACTACGGCAACCGGTATAATCCTAATTACCAGTACAACCGGGGACCCGGGGGTAATCAAAATAGAAGCGACGGCAGATGTCAAGTAAATTTCATCAATGGGAGAAGGCAGAATAACCACAGAAGATATAACTCAAGCTGGCACCCAAACTCCTGTTACCACATATCGAGTAATAATAACAATCCATCAGCAGAGAGTAGGAACAATGAACCACCTCGGAATGAAAATAACCACCGACAGGAACCCAACACCAACCAAAATAATAGCGAGAATTGGGTAACAGTCCATGAGAATCCGGGTCTTTCAATACTGCATGATCCGGCGAGTAATGACGAAGGACCCCGGACAGCTCAGGTAAACCACATAAGGGCAGAAACCAGCCAAGAACCAAATGATAACCCCAGAAATGAAAGTAATATAGAGGATGAACACAGCTATGCAGAGAGGGTATGGCCCCAACATGTGGTGAGATGGTGATGACATAAATTAAATAATATTATCCAGAATAAGTGTGAATATCAAACACTTGAAGGAGAAGAGGTGAAGAATAACGAAGTGTCGAACAAAAAAGGAGAAGGCAATAATAAAGGAAAGAAAAGGAGAAGTCAACTTACAAAAATATAAATAACAAGGACCGGTATATAGCAAAATAAATAGAACAATTATGTATATCATAATAGTCCATACGTTATCACAAAAGATAATTGTAATAATACTTACCAGATAAGCAATATAAATACCAGAAAAATAAAGGGAGTTTATAACCAAACTTCGATAAAAAAGTTTTATGAAGAAGAATAAATAATGAAATGAAATAATATTTCAAAATTCCAAAAGAGATTGTAAGAGCAACTTACTCAATTATTTAGATGATATGTGCGGAATAAAAAGAATTAATATAAATGAATAATAATGTAAAAAACAAAGGAATCAGTTACACAAATTCCTTTCAATTTAAATCAACAGAGTTTTAAATTTAAATTTAAATTTACAGTCTAATAAAAGATTGATATATGAAGTATGAAATAAAAAAGTGAGATAATAAGGAATAAGTTACACACATTCCTATATAGTATAAATGTAAGAATCACAAACTTACGATTATAATTAAACAAAAAATAACTAAAAAGGAATATGCTACAAACATTCCTTTAAAGTAAGAGAATTAACTTACCAAAGAATTATCAAAAATGATATTTAATACAAAATAAAATAAACAAAATTAAAATCAAGCTCAAATTACTGAGATAAATACCTGAAATTATAATGAATCAAAAGTATTCTAAGAAAAAAAAAAGAAATGTGAACTGGTACAAGGAAGAGAGAGAAATTATGTATAAAACAAATATACAGAAATGGCTAAAGCAGAATCTTGCTAAATGACTAAGAAAAGAATAAAAAATGTCTAAGACAATTAAAATGATCACAATGAGCATTGAAAACAAAATAATGAAAAGTGAGATATGATGAAATTAACATATGAATAAATATAAAAGCAATCAAGTGTATGAGTAGATGATAGTGTATAGTTAAGGTATAGCGGAAGGAAGAATGAGTAAAAGGCCAAGGTGATCTAAAAAACAAACCACAAGGTGGACAATCCCAAAGTATATTATTATTATTATTATTATTATTGATTTAAGTCACAAGTTGACAAAGAAGGTATTTAAGATTGACTGTTGAAAAGTCCAGCAATCCAAATAAACTGAGCAGAGATGATGTGCCTCTGGTCTCAGAAAAATGAGTAGTAATGGGAGAAACCAGCTACTATAAAAGTTAGGAAAAAAAAATTGTGTATGAGGGAAAATGCACCAATGGAATTAAATAAAAACAGATCCAAATAAAATGGAATGAATTAAGTAAGAAAAGATAGGAAGAATGGAGAAACAAACCAGAAAGGAAAGGAAAAAGATTATCTATAACTGATAATTTCATAAAAAACTATGCTAGTGTTTTATCAAAATGATCAATTTTAGAGGAGAGGCATTATGTTACAACACAAATAAGCCACCAGGTACCAGGTATAAAAAAGATAATTCTTAATATAAAAATACTTCATATAAAATAAAATGTTTAAAAATTAATAAAATATAAATATTATGACACGACGAACGACGATATTACCCAACCCAAGTGATTGACCCAACAACAAAAACACAAAGAAGGGAACCACGAAACATACACAGAGACAAAAGGTGATTGACCAAACAAATAGGAAATAACAAAAGAAGATAGGAAACCAGAACTAAAGAAGAATCAAAGGAAGCGAACAAATTCCTACGACTAAATAGAAATTAAACCAGATGAGAAGAGGAGAACCGAACCAAGATGAAGACAATTGAAGAAGATGAAGATGAAGAAGAAGAGGAAGAATGAAGAGGAGACAGGTTGAACCCAAGGAGAAACTAACAACACATATAACGGGGAGAAATAGTAGACTCAAAGATAGAATACTGTAACTAAACCCCAAATAATTATTCACTAATGAAACAAATAGTATTGTTGTATTTGAAATAACTTATATACCTATTTTAAAGACAAAAGACAATTGTAAAGTAACGTAGTGTAGAAAAGTACACTAACACAAAACAGAACGGTAATTAAGGTTATATTTAATGAAAGATAAATAACCAAATATTATTAATAATAAGAAATATGTTGTAAAGAAATAGTGAGAAATAATAGGAGAAATAAATATAGGGATTACCCATTAAGTAACACTTAATACAAACAGTGAACCAAAGTAAAGTGCAATAGTGAAAGTGTAAATACCCTAAAAATAGTGAGAGTGTATCAGTGATAAACCTCTGTTAATTAAAAGTGAAGGTGAAACGGTGAAATAGATATTTTACGCAATAAAGATGTAGTAATAATAAATAAGAAAACACTTTATAAAGCATTGATAAACAGTCAATGATTTGAGTGATCTTAATAAATTTACAAAAAGTGATTATGTTTATCACTTAAAGTAGTAACAAAAAAAATGAAATTAATGTTAAAACCAACAATAACTAATAACTTATAAAGAATAATTTGTTTCAATGTTATGAAGAGGATATGGCTGAAGGGAACTTGCAGTCCATAAGCCTCTGTTGATTAAAGGTGTTAAAGGTGAAGGTGATACGGGGAAATAGATATTTTAAGCAATAAAGATGTAATAATAAATAAGAAAACACTTTATAAAGCATTGATAAACAGTCAATGATTTGAGTGATCTTGTGAACATTAATATAATTAAGAATAATTAACAATAAGATTTCAAATAAAGATAAGTAAAACGTGTGAAATTATTCAGGGAGAAAGCCCAGATAAAAACAGTTTGTATTAACATGGAATGGAGGAGATAGTAGTATAGAAATAAGGTTTTGTGTTAAAATTAAGAATACAATGAATAAAACAACCCATGTTAAAAGGGGAAATAACTTTAATAAATTTACAAAAAGTGATGATGTTTATCACTTAAAGTAGTAACAAAAAGAAATGAAATTAATGTTAAAACCAACAATAACTAATAATTTATAAAGAATAATTTGTTTCAATGTTATGAAGAGGATATGGCTGAAGGGAACTTGCAGTCCATAAGCCTAATTGTTATATTTTAAAATAAGTATAATGAAAACTTTAATGAATAGTAATTAAAACACAAACAAATATGATAACAAAGTGAAGCCCATCAGGCTTAATTAAAAATGTAATTTAAAAGAAATAAACCAAAAACCATCATGGCTACTCTTGGCTATGAAAACATCTAACTGTCAGACACACACAAACGTCAATTGTAACCAATTCACAAGGAAATTTATTAATCTAAGACCAGTAAATGGTCAGTAATTATATGTAAACCATTTTAAAAAAGAAATGTTCTTATAAAAGCTTAATTTAAGAGAGATATGTAATTTATCAAATGTCAAATGTTTAGACTAAAGTTAATGTACAATAGAATATGACCTTATGAGGTATCATTTTAAACTTTGAAAGGAAAGAAATATAATAGTGATATTATTTATTACCCCAAAGGAACGATAAAGGAATAAAACCATTAAGAAAATACATAATAAATTTGAATAAAAATTCAAATCTCTTAACAATACTTTGGAAGGAGGCCTTAACCAATCAAAGGATTGCTGTTACCATAGTAACGGGCCGTTGATAAGAATTTTCCGTTAAATTTATTAGACTTGAAGAAATGACGCATGGGTAAGCGGCACGCAAAATTGTGATGACTGAAATTTTCAATTAAATAGTTCAAAAGATGTTCGGAAGATGACAATCAAAACCAAAGACGAATAGATGCATAACTACCAAGATTAACGATGTCCTGGAACCAAATGACAATAAATTAATTAGCAGAAATCCCAAGATAAGATTGAAGAAGATGCCCGAAGCCTAAAACCAGTCCAAATTTGCAGAATTTCCACTACCCCAGATGACAACATATCAACACTGTCTGAACTGATAAGTATCAAATAAATTCCTTTCTCCCAGAAACCAAATTACTTTAAATATTTTTCAAATGATCAAATTTCTCACTATTGAATAAATATAATTTTCTTTCAAAGGTTTAATGCACAAATAACTTACGTAAAAACATTTTGTTAATCAAAATATAACCTCGCAGTAGAGTGCAACTTTGTAACAAAAATACGACACTACCGAACAATTTGTAAACACACATTATACTTTCTAAGTACGTATAAGGTATGGTAGTGTACTTTTTTAATGTAACCAACTTGTATGTCTTATTTCATAATCCAAAGAACCCCAGATTTTGAACAGATTCATTTATTGTATGTAAACAGTAGCCACCTCGGCAACGAAATAAGATGTTTTAAAATCAATTTGCCAACCTTGAAATATTGGTGTCTCATGTTATAAGCCGAGCAATTTGTTATCAAAACATTTATAATCCTTTTGTCATATTACTTAATGACTGGATTTGTATTAAAATTACAGTACAGAGTCTTACTATCGTTTTATTTCATAGGACGTTGTAGAATATATGTGTGTTAGCAATTTTTAGCGCTCGTCACGAGTGGACGACACGACAACCTGTACAGCGGCGGGAACCATTTGAACGCTCCAGCTGTCAACGCTAATAACACTTATCAACTTGTAATTTAACTATTTTAATTGTTTTAATAGAAACAATTTGGCGCCACCCGGGATTCGCAACCCCTATGAATTAACAGGTAGGTTGTACTGGTAATTTTGACAACACTACAGACTCCAGTAGTGACTATAATTATTGTAACGACCGGTGTGAGGCAAACACATCACATTTACACTAATACACATAATAAACAAGTGTAAACACATTTTAACAGGTACGCACCCGTTTTTTAGTTACATATTGACAAACCCAACGTGGGGCTTTAAATGAAAAGGTACCACTCCCAGAATTTAGTTACATATTGGCAACCAGCAACATGAGGCTAGAAAGAATAACTAGCGGCGGTTATGAATAGACACGGTATGGTTACGAGGCTCAAAGGTAAGGAAGCATTAAACCAAGAAGGAAACCAAGAAGAAATGGAAGAAGTTGATGAAATAGAAGTCGAGGAAACGATTGGAGAATTATTGGAAGAGAATCCACAGGAGGATCAAATGGAAAATCCAAACCCACCTGAACCAGAACCGGAAGTGGAGGTAATAGTCGACAACCCATTTGAGAAACCAGTTCAGGACGATGAAAGAGAACAACAGGATGGAGATAATGAAACAGCAAAGGGAGATCCGATCATACAAGACCTGATGAATTTCATAGCAGGACTTTCAAGGGAAACAAATAAGAAATTAGAGTCAGACAAGGAAGATTTGAATAAAAAATTAGAATCATTACAAATGGAAATGAATAAAAAACTGGACCAAAACAGTGAAGAATTGAAGAAGCAAATGAAGGTGATACATGAAGGTCAGGAGGGATTGGAAAAGAAGAGCGAAGAGCTGAAGAAACAGATCAAGAAGGATCTGGAAATAGTAAATAAAAAGATGGAAAATAATCATGATATTCTCCAACGGAAATAGAGGAAGAAAGTGAGAAAACCAAGGAGGAATGGAAGCAACAACTGGCCGAATGTCGAGAGGAGATCAGGCAAACGGTAACGGAGACCAACGAAACAGTGATACAAGTCCGGGAAGAATTGAACAATAAAATAAGCAATGTCGAGGAGGAAGGTAAATTGAGAGCAACAGAATTCTACCAAGTCCTTACCGAAGGATGCCATAAGAACAGACAGGAGGTGGTCAAGGAACTGGAGGAGAGGCACCAAGAAATACAGATAGATGTAAACAATCGTGTGGAGAAGGTATACACCGTCATCGATAAACTAGGCGGACTGAAATCCAGGGGATCAGTATACGGGAGAAACAAATGCAAGAAGAGCTAGATGCACTAAGAGAGAAACCTTATAATAACACACAGATCATAACCAGCGAAAATCGAGAGATAATTAACTTCCGCAGCTACCGGAGGAACCCGATAGAATTCCTCAAACGGGTAGAAGAGCTGATAGAAAAAAACAGAGAAACTAGGTGGTCCAGTGTGAGACGTATGATAGATGAAATGTTCCGAGACACCCATGACAACTGGTGGACGGCCACTCGACCCGAGATCAATGACACACAGGAGTTTAAGAGACAATTCCGGGAGAAATATTGGTCCGAGTCCACACAGAATGTGGTCCGTAATGATATCAGCAATGGAAGATACGAGTCACAAGGAGGACACACTTTAACGTCCTACTTTTTGGGAAAAGTATGTTTAGCCAGAAATTTAGAACCCAAGATACCCGAGGAGTCTCTGGTAATACAGCTGGGTTATCATTATGAAGAAGCAATACAGAAGGCCAGAAGGCAAGGACAGATAAAAACAATTCAAGGAATGGCTAGTCTACTGGAGGACCTGGAGAATGATGGCCAATACCGAAAAAACCGGATCATGAACCAACGATACAAAAAATGGAATGAGCATAATAATGCAACCAATTTCAATGTACCATACAATCATCCGCAAAACGGCAACTGAAATAACTGGGGACGAACCAATAATAATAATAATGAAGAACCGCCATTTAATAGAAATACCCAGAATCATTCTCCGAACAATCACCCAAGTAACAGAGGTCAACAAAACCATCGTCAAGGGAACCAAGATAACAACAGAAACATCCCACATAATAACCGACCAAATGATAGTTACAGAGGAGCTGAACCGGAACAACTCACAAATGGCCACCCCCAACGACCATAATTACTACGGCAACCGGTATAATCCTAATTACCAGTACAACCGGGGACCCGGGGGTAATCAAAATAGAAGCGACGGCAGATGTCAAGTAAATTTCATCAATGGGAGAAGGCAGAATAACCACAGAAGATATAACTCAAGCTGGCACCCAAACTCCTGTTACCACATATCGAGTAATAATAACAATCCATCAGCAGAGAGTAGGAACAATGAACCACCTCGGAATGAAAATAACCACCGACAGGAACCCAACACCAACCAAAATAATAGCGAGAATTGGGTAACAGTCCATGAGAATCCGGGTCTTTCAATACTGCATGATCCGGCGAGTAATGACGAAGGACCCCGGACAGCTCAGGTAAACCACATAAGGGCAGAAACCAGCCAAGAACCAAATGATAACCCCAGAAATGAAAGTAATATAGAGGATGAACACAGCTATGCAGAGAGGGTATGGCCCCAACATGTGGTGAGATGGTGATGACATAAATTAAATAATATTATCCAGAATAAGTGTGAATATCAAACACTTGAAGGAGAAGAGGTGAAGAATAACGAAGTGTCGAACAAAAAAGGAGAAGGCAATAATAAAGGAAAGAAAAGGAGAAGTCAACTTACAAAAATATAAATAACAAGGACCGGTATATAGCAAAATAAATAGAACAATTATGTATATCATAATAGTCCATACGTTATCACAAAAGATAATTGTAATAATACTTACCAGATAAGCAATATAAATACCAGAAAAATAAAGGGAGTTTATAACCAAACTTCGATAAAAAAGTTTTATGAAGAAGAATAAATAATGAAATGAAATAATATTTCAAAATTCCAAAAGAGATTGTAAGAGCAACTTACTCAATTATTTAGATGATATGTGCGGAATAAAAAGAATTAATATAAATGAATAATAATGTAAAAAACAAAGGAATCAGTTACACAAATTCCTTTCAATTTAAATCAACAGAGTTTTAAATTTAAATTTAAATTTACAGTCTAATAAAAGATTGATATATGAAGTATGAAATAAAAAAGTGAGATAATAAGGAATAAGTTACACACATTCCTATATAGTATAAATGTAAGAATCACAAACTTACGATTATAATTAAACAAAAAATAACTAAAAAGGAATACGCTACAAACATTCCTTTAAAGTAAGAGAATTAACTTACCAAAGAATTATCAAAAATGATATTTAATACAAAATAAAATAAACAAAATTAAAATCAAGCTCAAATTACTGAGATAAATACCTGAAATTATAATGAATCAAAAGTATTCTAAGAAAAAAAAAAGAAATGTGAACTGGTACAAGGAAGAGAGAGAAATTATGTATAAAACAAATATACAGAAATGGCTAAAGCAGAATCTTGCTAAATGACTAAGAAAAGAATAAAAAATGTCTAAGACAATTAAAATGATCACAATGAGCATTGAAAACAAAATAATGAAAAGTGAGATATGATGAAATTAACATATGAATAAATATAAAAGCAATCAAGTGTATGAGTAGATGATAGTGTATAGTTAAGGTATAGCGGAAGGAAGAATGAGTAAAAGGCCAAGGTGATCTAAAAAACAAACCACAAGGTGGACAATCCCAAAGTATATTATTATTATTATTGATTTAAGTCACAAGTTGACAAAGAAGGTATTTAAGATTGACTGTTGAAAAGTCCAGCAATCCAAATAAACTGAGCAGAGATGATGTGCCTCTGGTCTCAGAAAAATGAGTAGTAATGGGAGAAACCAGCTACTATAAAAGTTAGGAAAAAAAAATTGTGTATGAGGGAAAATGCACCAATGGAATTAAATAAAAACAGATCCAAATAAAATGGAATGAATTAAGTAAGAAAAGATAGGAAGAATGGAGAAACAAACCAGAAAGGAAAGGAAAAAGATTATCTATAACTGATAATTTCATAAAAAACTATGCTAGTGTTTTATCAAAATGATCAATTTTAGAGGAGAGGCATTATGTTACAACACAAATAAGCCACCAGGTACCAGGTATAAAAAAGATAATTCTTAATATAAAAATACTTCATATAAAATAAAATGTTTAAAAATTAATAAAATATAAATATTATGACACGACGAACGACGATATTACCCAACCCAAGTGATTGACCCAACAACAAAAACACAAAGAAGGGAACCACGAAACATACACAGAGACAAAAGGTGATTGACCAAACAAATAGGAAATAACAAAAGAAGATAGGAAACCAGAACTAAAGAAGAATCAAAGGAAGCGAACAAATTCCTACGACTAAATAGAAATTAAACCAGATGAGAAGAGGAGAACCGAACCAAGATGAAGACAATTGAAGAAGATGAAGATGAAGAAGAAGAGGAAGAATGAAGAGGAGACAGGTTGAACCCAAGGAGAAACTAACAACACATATAACGGGGAGAAATAGTAGACTCAAAGATAGAATACTGTAACTAAACCCCAAATAATTATTCACTAATGAAACAAATAGTATTGTTGTATTTGAAATAACTTATATACCTATTTTAAAGACAAAAGACAATTGTAAAGTAACGTAGTGTAGAAAAGTACACTAACACAAAACAGAACGGTAATTAAGGTTATATTTAATGAAAGATAAATAACCAAATATTATTAATAATAAGAAATATGTTGTAAAGAAATAGTGAGAAATAATAGGAGAAATAAATATAGGGATTACCCATTAAGTAACACTTAATACAAACAGTGAACCAAAGTAAAGTGCAATAGTGAAAGTGTAAAAACCCTAAAAATAGTGAGAGTGTATCAGTGATAAACCTCTGTTAATTAAAAGTGAAGGTGAAACGGTGAAATAGATATTTTACGCAATAAAGATGTAGTAATAATAAATAAGAAAACACTTTATAAAGCATTGATAAACAGTCAATGATTTGAGTGATCTTAATAAATTTACAAAAAGTGATTATGTTTATCACTTAAAGTAGTAACAAAAAAAATGAAATTAATGTTAAAACCAACAATAACTAATAACTTATAAAGAATAATTTGTTTCAATGTTATGAAGAGGATATGGCTGAAGGGAACTTGCAGTCCATAAGCCTCTGTTGATTAAAGGTGTTAAAGGTGAAGGTGATACGGGGAAATAGATATTTTAAGCAATAAAGATGTAATAATAAATAAGAAAACACTTTATAAAGCATTGATAAACAGTCAATGATTTGAGTGATCTTGTGAACATTAATATAATTAAGAATAATTAACAATAAGATTTCAAATAAAGATAAGTAAAACGTGTGAAATTATTCAGGGAGAAAGCCCAGATAAAAACAGTTTGTATTAACATGGAATGGAGGAGATAGTAGTATAGAAATAAGGTTTTGTGTTAAAATTAAGAATACAATGAATAAAACAACCCATGTTAAAAGGGGAAATAACTTTAATAAATTTACAAAAAGTGATGATGTTTATCACTTAAAGTAGTAACAAAAAGAAATGAAATTAATGTTAAAACCAACAATAACTAATAATTTATAAAGAATAATTTGTTTCAATGTTATGAAGAGGATATGGCTGAAGGGAACTTGCAGTCCATAAGCCTAATTGTTATATTTTAAAATAAGTATAATGAAAACTTTAATGAATAGTAATTAAAACACAAACAGAATCAAAACACAACACAAACAAATATGATAACAAAGTGAAGCCCATCAGGCTTAATTAAAAATGTAATTTAAAAGAAATAAACCAAAAACCATCATGGCTACTCTTGGCTATGAAAACATCTAACTGTCAGACACACACAAACGTCAATTGTAACCAATTCACAAGGAAATTTATTAATCTAAGACCAGTAAATGGTCAGTAATTATATGTAAACCATTTTAAAAAAGAAATGTTCTTATAAAAGCTTAATTTAAGAGAGATATGTAATTTATCAAATGTCAAATGTTTAGACTAAAGTTAATGTACAATAGAATATGACCTTATGAGGTATCATTTTAAACTTTGAAAGGAAAGAAATATAATAGTGATATTATTTATTACCCCAAAGGAACGATAAAGGAATAAAACCATTAAGAAAATACATAATAAATTTGAATAAAAATTCAAATCTCTTAACAATACTTTGGAAGGAGGCCTTAACCAATCAAAGGATTGCTGTTACCATAGTAACGGGCCGTTGATAAGAATTTTCCGTTAAATTTATTAGACTTGAAGAAATGACGCGTGGGTAAGCGGCACGCAAAATTGTGATGACTGAAATTTTCAATTAAATAATTCAAAAGACGTTCGGAAG
Organism: Magicicada septendecula; assembly: GCA_034769895.1. Taxonomy (NCBI): domain Eukaryota; kingdom Metazoa; phylum Arthropoda; class Insecta; order Hemiptera; family Cicadidae; genus Magicicada; species Magicicada septendecula. Next base: position 58,679,032 of record CM068371.1, on the reverse strand, counting down.
ATGACAATCAAAACCAAAGACGAATATATGCATAACTACCAAGATTAACGATGTCCTGGAACCAAATGACAATAAATTAATTAGCAGAAATCCCAAGATAAGATTGAAGAAGATGCCCGAAGCCTAAAACCAGTCCAAATTTGCAGAATTTCCACTACCCCAGATGACAACATATCAACACTGTCTGAACTGATAAGTATCAAATAAATTCCTTTCTCCCAGAAACCAAATTACTTTAAATATTTTTCAAATGATCAAATTTCTCACTATTGAATAAATATAATTTTCTTTCAAAAGTTTAATGCATAATTAACTTACGTAAAAACATTTTGTTAATCAAAATATAACCTCGCAGTAGAGTGCAACTTTGTAACAAAAATACGACACTACCGAACAATTTGTAAACACACATTATACTTTCTAAGTACGTATAAGGTATGGTAGTGTACTTTTTTAATGTAACCAACTTGTATGTCTTATTTCATAATCCAAAGAACCCCAGATTTTGAACAGATTCATTTATTGTATGTAAACAGTAGCCACCTCGGCAACGAAATAAGATGTTTTAAAATCAATTTGCCAACCTTGAAATATTGGTGTCTCATGTTATAAGCCGAGCAATTTGTTATCAAAACATTTATAATCCTTTTGTCATATTACTTAATGACTGGATTTGTATTAAAATTACAGTACAGAGTCTTACTATCGTTTTATTTCATAGGACGTTGTAGAATATATGTGTGTTAGCAATTTTTAGCGCTCGTCACGAGTGGACGACACGACAACCTGTACAGCGGCGGGAACCATTTGAACGCTCCAGCTGTCAACGCTAATAACACTTATCAACTTGTAATTTAACTATTTTAATTGTTTTAATAGAAACAATTTGGCGCCACCCGGGATTCGCAACCCCTATGAATTAACAGGTAGGTTGTACTGGTAATTTTGACAACACTACAGACTCCAGTAGTGACTATAATTATTGTAACGACCGGTGTGAGGCAAACACATCACATTTACACTAATACACATAATAAACAAGTGTAAACACATTTTAACAGGTACGCACCCGTTTTTTAGTTACATATTGACAAACCCAACGTGGGGCTTTAAATGAAAAGGTACCACTCCCAGAATTTAGTTACATATTGGCAACCAGCAACATGAGGCTAGAAAGAATAACTAGCGGCGGTTATGAATAGACACGGTATGGTTACGAGGCTCAAAGGTAAGGAAGCATTAAACCAAGAAGGAAACCAAGAAGAAATGGAAGAAGTTGATGAAATAGAAGTCGAGGAAACGATTGGAGAATTATTGGAAGAGAATCCACAGGAGGATCAAATGGAAAATCCAAACCCACCTGAACCAGAACCGGAAGTGGAGGTAATAGTCGACAACCCATTTGAGAAACCAGTTCAGGACGATGAAAGAGAACAACAGGATGGAGATAATGAAACAGCAAAGGGAGATCCGATCATACAAGACCTGATGAATTTCATAGCAGGACTTTCAAGGGAAACAAATAAGAAATTAGAGTCAGCCAATGAAGATTTGAATAAAAAATTAGAATCATTACAAATGGAAATGAATAAAAAACTGGACCAAAACAGTGAAGAATTGAAGAAGCAAATGAAGGTGATACATGAAGGTCAGGAGGGATTGGAAAAGAAGAGCGAAGAGCTGAAGAAACAGATCAAGAAGGATCTGGAAATAGTAAATAAAAAGATGGAAAATAATCATGATATTCTCCAACGGAAATAGAGGAAGAAAGTGAGAAAACCAAGGAGGAATGGAAGCAACAACTGGTCGAATGTCGAGAGGAGATCAGGCAAACGGTAACGGAGACCAACGAAACAGTGATACAAGTCCGGGAAGAATTGAACAATAAAATAAGCAATGTCGAGGAGGAAGGTAAATTGAGAGCAACAGAATTCTACCAAGTCCTTACCGAAGGATGCCATAAGAACAGACAGGAGGTGGTCAAGGAACTGGAGGAGAGGCACCAAGAAATACAGATAGATGTAAACAATCGTGTGGAGAAGGTATACACCGTCATCGATAAACTAGGTGGACTGAAATCCAGGGGATCAGTATACGGGAGAAACAAATGCAAGAAGAGCTAGATGCACTAAGAGAGAAACCTTATAATAACACACAGATCATAACCAGCGAAAATCGAGAGATAATTAACTTCCGCAGCTACCGGAGGAACCCGATAGAATTCCTCAAACGGGTAGAAGAGCTGATAGAAAAAAAACAGAGAAACTAGGTGGTCCAGTGTGAGACGTATGATAGATGAAATGTTCCGAGACACCCATGACAACTGGTGGACGGCCACTCGACCCGAGATCAATGACACACAGGAGTTTAAGAGACAATTCCGGGAGAAATATTGGTCCGAGTCCACACAGAATGTGGTCCGTAATGATATCAGCAATGGAAGATACGAGTCACAAGGAGGACACACTTTAACGTCCTACTTTTTGGGAAAAGTATGTTTAGCCAGAAATTTAGAACCCAAGATACCCGAGGAGTCTCTGGTAATACAGCTGGGTTATCATTATGAAGAAGCAATACAGAAGGCCAGAAGGCAAGGACAGATAAAAACAATTCAAGGAATGGCTAGTCTACTGGAGGACCTGGAGAATGATGGCCAATACCGAAAAAACCGGATCATGAACCAACGATACAAAAAATGGAATGAGCATAATAATGCAACCAATTTCAATGTACCATACAATCATCCGCAAAACGGCAACTGAAATAACTGGGGACGAACCAATAATAATAATAATGAAGAACCGCCATTTAATAGAAATACCCAGAATCATTCTCCGAACAATCACCCAAGTAACAGAGGTCAACAAAACCATCGTCAAGGGAACCAAGATAACAACAGAAACATCCCACATAATAACCGACCAAATGATAGTTACAGAGGAGCTGAACCGGAACAACTCACAAATGGCCACCCCCAACGACCATAATTACTACGGCAACCGGTATAATCCTAATTACCAGTACAACCGGGGACCCGGGGGTAATCAAAATAGAAGCGACGGCAGATGTCAAGTAAATTTCATCAATGGGAGAAGGCAGAATAACCACAGAAGATATAACTCAAGCTGGCACCCAAACTCCTGTTACCACATATCGAGTAATAATAACAATCCATCAGCAGAGAGTAGGAACAATGAACCACCTCGGAATGAAAATAACCACCGACAGGAACCCAACACCAACCAAAATAATAGCGAGAATTGGGTAACAGTCCATGAGAATCCGGGTCTTTCAATACTGCATGATCCGGCGAGTAATGACGAAGGACCCCGGACAGCTCAGGTAAACCACATAAGGGCAGAAACCAGCCAAGAACCAAATGATAACCCCAGAAATGAAAGTAATATAGAGGATGAACACAGCTATGCAGAGAGGGTATGGCCCCAACATGTGGTGAGATGGTGATGACATAAATTAAATAATATTATCCAGAATAAGTGTGAATATCAAACACTTGAAGGAGAAGAGGTGAAGAATAACGAAGTGTCGAACAAAAAAGGAGAAGGCAATAATAAAGGAAAGAAAAGGAGAAGTCAACTTACAAAAATATAAATAACAAGGACCGGTATATAGCAAAATAAATAGAACAATTATGTATATCATAATAGTCCATACGTTATCACAAAAGATAATTGTAATAATACTTACCAGATAAGCAATATAAATACCAGAAAAATAAAGGGAGTTTATAACCAAACTTCGATAAAAAAGTTTTATGAAGAAGAATAAATAATGAAATGAAATAATATTTCAAAATTCCAAAAGAGATTGTAAGAGCAACTTACTCAATTATTTAGATGATATGTGCGGAATAAAAAGAATTAATATAAATGAATAATAATGTAAAAAACAAAGGAATCAGTTACACAAATTCCTTTCAATTTAAATCAACTCACAGTCTAATAAAAGATTGATATATGAAGTATGAAATAAAAAAGTGAGATAATAAGGAATAAGTTACACACATTCCTATATAGTATAAATGTAAGAATCACAAACTTACGATTATAATTAAACAAAAAATAACTAAAAAGGAATACGCTACAAACATTCCTTTAAAGTAAGAGAATTAACTTACCAAAGAATTATCAAAAATGATATTTAATACAAAATAAAATAAACAAAATTAAAATCAAGCTCAAATTACTGAGATAAATACCTGAAATTATAATGAATCAAAAGTATTCTAAGAAAAAAAAAAGAAATGTGAACTGGTACAAGGAAGAGAGAGAAATTATGTATAAAACAAATATACAGAAATGGCTAAAGCAGAATCTTGCTAAATGACTAAGAAAAGAATAAAAAATGTCTAAGACAATTAAAATGATCACAATGAGCATTGAAAACAAAATAATGAAAAGTGAGATATGATGAAATTAACATATGAATAAATATAAAAGCAATCAAGTGTATGAGTAGATGATAGTGTATAGTTAAGGTATAGCGGAAGGAAGAATGAGTAAAAGGCCAAGGTGATCTAAAAAACAAACCACAAGGTGGACAATCCCAAAGTATATTATTATTATTATTGATTTAAGTCACAAGTTGACAAAGAAGGTATTTAAGATTGACTGTTGAAAAGTCCAGCAATCCAAATAAACTGAGCAGAGATGATGTGCCTCTGGTCTCAGAAAAATGAGTAGTAATGGGAGAAACCAGCTACTATAAAAGTTAGGAAAAAAAAATTGTGTATGAGGGAAAATGCACCAATGGAATTAAATAAAAACAGATCCAAATAAAATGGAATGAATTAAGTAAGAAAAGATAGGAAGAATGGAGAAACAAACCAGAAAGGAAAGGAAAAAGATTATCTATAACTGATAATTTCATAAAAAACTATGCTAGTGTTTTATCAAAATGATCAATTTTAGAGGAGAGGCATTATGTTACAACACAAATAAGCCACCAGGTACCAGGTATAAAAAAGATAATTCTTAATATAAAAATACTTCATATAAAATAAAATGTTTAAAAATTAATAAAATATAAATATTATGACACGACGAACGACGATATTACCCAACCCAAGTGATTGACCCAACAACAAAAACACAAAGAAGGGAACCACGAAACATACACAGAGACAAAAGGTGATTGACCAAACAAATAGGAAATAACAAAAGAAGATAGGAAACCAGAACTAAAGAAGAATCAAAGGAAGCGAACAAATTCCTACGACTAAATAGAAATTAAACCAGATGAGAAGAGGAGAACCGAACCAAGATGAAGACAATTGAAGAAGATGAAGATGAAGAAGAAGAGGAAGAATGAAGAGGAGACAGGTTGAACCCAAGGAGAAACTAACAACACATATAACGGGGAGAAATAGTAGACTCAAAGATAGAATACTGTAACTAAACCCCAAATAATTATTCACTAATGAAACAAATAGTATTGTTGTATTTGAAATAACTTATATACCTATTTTAAAGACAAAAGACAATTGTAAAGTAACGTAGTGTAGAAAAGTACACTAACACAAAACAGAACGGTAATTAAGGTTATATTTAATGAAAGATAAATAACCAAATATTATTAATAATAAGAAATATGTTGTAAAGAAATAGTGAGAAATAATAGGAGAAATAAATATAGGGATTACCCATTAAGTAACACTTAATACAAACAGTGAACCAAAGTAAAGTGCAATAGTGAAAGTGTAAATACCCTAAAAATAGTGAGAGTGTATCAGTGATAAACCTCTGTTAATTAAAAGTGAAGGTGAAACGGTGAAATAGATATTTTACGCAATAAAGATGTAGTAATAATAAATAAGAAAACACTTTATAAAGCATTGATAAACAGTCAATGATTTGAGTGATCTTAATAAATTTACAAAAAGTGATTATGTTTATCACTTAAAGTAGTAACAAAAAAAATGAAATTAATGTTAAAACCAACAATAACTAATAACTTATAAAGAATAATTTGTTTCAATGTTATGAAGAGGATATGGCTGAAGGGAACTTGCAGTCCATAAGCCTCTGTTGATTAAAGGTGAAGGTGATACGGGGAAATAGATATTTTAAGCAATAAAGATGTAATAATAAATAAGAAAACACTTTATAAAGCATTGATAAACAGTCAATGATTTGAGTGATCTTGTGAACATTAATATAATTAAGAATAATTAACAATAAGATTTCAAATAAAGATAAGTAAAACGTGTGAAATTATTCAGGGAGAAAGCCCAGATAAAAACAGTTTGTATTAACATGGAATGGAGGAGATAGTAGTATAGAAATAAGGTTTTGTGTTAAAATTAAGAATACAATGAATAAAACAACCCATGTTAAAAGGGGAAATAACTTTAATAAATTTACAAAAAGTGATGATGTTTATCACTTAAAGTAGTAACAAAAAGAAATGAAATTAATGTTAAAACCAACAATAACTAATAATTTATAAAGAATAATTTGTTTCAATGTTATGAAGAGGATATGGCTGAAGGGAACTTGCAGTCCATAAGCCTAATTGTTATATTTTAAAATAAGTATAATGAAAACTTTAATGAATAGTAATTAAAACACAAACAGAATCAAAACACAACACAAACAAATATGATAACAAAGTGAAGCCCATCAGGCTTAATTAAAAATGTAATTTAAAAGAAATAAACCAAAAACCATCATGGCTACTCTTGGCTATGAAAACATCTAACTGTCAGACACACACAAACGTCAATTGTAACCAATTCACAAGGAAATTTATTAATCTAAGACCAGTAAATGGTCAGTAATTATATGTAAACCATTTTAAAAAAGAAATGTTCTTATAAAAGCTTAATTTAAGAGAGATATGTAATTTATCAAATGTCAAATGTTTAGACTAAAGTTAATGTACAATAGAATATGACCTTATGAGGTATCATTTTAAACTTTGAAAGGAAAGAAATATAATAGTGATATTATTTATTACCCCAAAGGAACGATAAAGGAATAAAACCATTAAGAAAATACATAATAAATTTGAATAAAAATTCAAATCTCTTAACAATACTTTGGAAGGAGGCCTTAACCAATCAAAGGATTGCTGTTACCATAGTAACGGGCCGTTGATAAGAATTTTCCGTTAAATTTATTAGACTTGAAGAAATGACGCGTGGGTAAGCGGCACGCAAAATTGTGATGACTGAAATTTTCAATTAAATAATTCAAAAGACGTTCGGAAGATGACAATCAAAACCAAAGACGAATATATGCATAACTACCAAGATTAACGATGTCCTGGAACCAAATGACAATAAATTAATTAGCAGAAATCCCAAGATAAGATTGAAGAAGATGCCCGAAGCCTAAAACCAGTCCAAATTTGCAGAATTTCCACTACCCCAGATGACAACATATCAACACTGTCTGAACTGATAAGTATCAAATAAATTCCTTTCTCCCAGAAACCAAATTACTTTAAATATTTTTCAAATGATCAAATTTCTCACTATTGAATAAATATAATTTTCTTTCAAAAGTTTAATGCATAATTAACTTACGTAAAAACATTTTGTTAATCAAAATATAACCTCGCAGTAGAGTGCAACTTTGTAACAAAAATACGACACTACCGAACAATTTGTAAACACACATTATACTTTCTAAGTACGTATAAGGTATGGTAGTGTACTTTTTTAATGTAACCAACTTGTATGTCTTATTTCATAATCCAAAGAACCCCAGATTTTGAACAGATTCATTTATTGTATGTAAACAGTAGCCACCTCGGCAACGAAATAAGATGTTTTAAAATCAATTTGCCAACCTTGAAATATTGGTGTCTCATGTTATAAGCCGAGCAATTTGTTATCAAAACATTTATAATCCTTTTGTCATATTACTTAATGACTGGATTTGTATTAAAATTACAGTACAGAGTCTTACTATCGTTTTATTTCATAGGACGTTGTAGAATATATGTGTGTTAGCAATTTTTAGCGCTCGTCACGAGTGGACGACACGACAACCTGTACAGCGGCGGGAACCATTTGAACGCTCCAGCTGTCAACGCTAATAACACTTATCAACTTGTAATTTAACTATTTTAATTGTTTTAATAGAAACAATTTGGCGCCACCCGGGATTCGCAACCCCTATGAATTAACAGGTAGGTTGTACTGGTAATTTTGACAACACTACAGACTCCAGTAGTGACTATAATTATTGTAACGACCGGTGTGAGGCAAACACATCACATTTACACTAATACACATAATAAACAAGTGTAAACACATTTTAACAGGTACGCACCCGTTTTTTAGTTACATATTGACAAACCCAACGTGGGGCTTTAAATGAAAAGGTACCACTCCCAGAATTTAGTTACATATTGGCAACCAGCAACATGAGGCTAGAAAGAATAACTAGCGGCGGTTATGAATAGACACGGTATGGTTACGAGGCTCAAAGGTAAGGAAGCATTAAACCAAGAAGGAAACCAAGAAGAAATGGAAGAAGTTGATGAAATAGAAGTCGAGGAAACGATTGGAGAATTATTGGAAGAGAATCCACAGGAGGATCAAATGGAAAATCCAAACCCACCTGAACCAGAACCGGAAGTGGAGGTAATAGTCGACAACCCATTTGAGAAACCAGTTCAGGACGATGAAAGAGAACAACAGGATGGAGATAATGAAACAGCAAAGGGAGATCCGATCATACAAGACCTGATGAATTTCATAGCAGGACTTTCAAGGGAAACAAATAAGAAATTAGAGTCAGCCAATGAAGATTTGAATAAAAAATTAGAATCATTACAAATGGAAATGAATAAAAAACTGGACCAAAACAGTGAAGAATTGAAGAAGCAAATGAAGGTGATACATGAAGGTCAGGAGGGATTGGAAAAGAAGAGCGAAGAGCTGAAGAAACAGATCAAGAAGGATCTGGAAATAGTAAATAAAAAGATGGAAAATAATCATGATATTCTCCAACGGAAATAGAGGAAGAAAGTGAGAAAACCAAGGAGGAATGGAAGCAACAACTGGTCGAATGTCGAGAGGAGATCAGGCAAACGGTAACGGAGACCAACGAAACAGTGATACAAGTCCGGGAAGAATTGAACAATAAAATAAGCAATGTCGAGGAGGAAGGTAAATTGAGAGCAACAGAATTCTACCAAGTCCTTACCGAAGGATGCCATAAGAACAGACAGGAGGTGGTCAAGGAACTGGAGGAGAGGCACCAAGAAATACAGATAGATGTAAACAATCGTGTGGAGAAGGTATACACCGTCATCGATAAACTAGGCGGACTGAAATCCAGGGGATCAGTATACGGGAGAAACAAATGCAAGAAGAGCTAGATGCACTAAGAGAGAAACCTTATAATAACACACAGATCATAACCAGCGAAAATCGAGAGATAATTAACTTCCGCAGCTACCGGAGGAACCCGATAGAATTCCTCAAACGGGTAGAAGAGCTGATAGAAAAAAAACAGAGAAACTAGGTGGTCCAGTGTGAGACGTATGATAGATGAAATGTTCCGAGACACCCATGACAACTGGTGGACGGCCACTCGACCCGAGATCAATGACACACAGGAGTTTAAGAGACAATTCCGGGAGAAATATTGGTCCGAGTCCACACAGAATGTGGTCCGTAATGATATCAGCAATGGAAGATACGAGTCACAAGGAGGACACACTTTAACGTCCTACTTTTTGGGAAAAGTATGTTTAGCCAGAAATTTAGAACCCAAGATACCCGAGGAGTCTCTGGTAATACAGCTGGGTTATCATTATGAAGAAGCAATACAGAAGGCCAGAAGGCAAGGACAGATAAAAACAATTCAAGGAATGGCTAGTCTACTGGAGGACCTGGAGAATGATGGCCAATACCGAAAAAACCGGATCATGAACCAACGATACAAAAAATGGAATGAGCATAATAATGCAACCAATTTCAATGTACCATACAATCATCCGCAAAACGGCAACTGAAATAACTGGGGACGAACCAATAATAATAATAATGAAGAACCGCCATTTAATAGAAATACCCAGAATCATTCTCCGAACAATCACCCAAGTAACAGAGGTCAACAAAACCATCGTCAAGGGAACCAAGATAACAACAGAAACATCCCACATAATAACCGACCAAATGATAGTTACAGAGGAGCTGAACCGGAACAACTCACAAATGGCCACCCCCAACGACCATAATTACTACGGCAACCGGTATAATCCTAATTACCAGTACAACCGGGGACCCGGGGGTAATCAAAATAGAAGCGACGGCAGATGTCAAGTAAATTTCATCAATGGGAGAAGGCAGAATAACCACAGAAGATATAACTCAAGCTGGCACCCAAACTCCTGTTACCACATATCGAGTAATAATAACAATCCATCAGCAGAGAGTAGGAACAATGAACCACCTCGGAATGAAAATAACCACCGACAGGAACCCAACACCAACCAAAATAATAGCGAGAATTGGGTAACAGTCCATGAGAATCCGGGTCTTTCAATACTGCATGATCCGGCGAGTAATGACGAAGGACCCCGGACAGCTCAGGTAAACCACATAAGGGCAGAAACCAGCCAAGAACCAAATGATAACCCCAGAAATGAAAGTAATATAGAGGATGAACACAGCTATGCAGAGAGGGTATGGCCCCAACATGTGGTGAGATGGTGATGACATAAATTAAATAATATTATCCAGAATAAGTGTGAATATCAAACACTTGAAGGAGAAGAGGTGAAGAATAACGAAGTGTCGAACAAAAAAGGAGAAGGCAATAATAAAGGAAAGAAAAGGAGAAGTCAACTTACAAAAATATAAATAACAAGGACCGGTATATAGCAAAATAAATAGAACAATTATGTATATCATAATAGTCCATACGTTATCACAAAAGATAATTGTAATAATACTTACCAGATAAGCAATATAAATACCAGAAAAATAAAGGGAGTTTATAACCAAACTTCGATAAAAAAGTTTTATGAAGAAGAATAAATAATGAAATGAAATAATATTTCAAAATTCCAAAAGAGATTGTAAGAGCAACTTACTCAATTATTTAGATGATATGTGCGGAATAAAAAGAATTAATATAAATGAATAATAATGTAAAAAACAAAGGAATCAGTTACACAAATTCCTTTCAATTTAAATCAACTCACAGTCTAATAAAAGATTGATATATGAAGTATGAAATAAAAAAGTGAGATAATAAGGAATAAGTTACACACATTCCTATATAGTATAAATGTAAGAATCACAAACTTACGATTATAATTAAACAAAAAATAACTAAAAAGGAATACGCTACAAACATTCCTTTAAAGTAAGAGAATTAACTTACCAAAGAATTATCAAAAATGATATTTAATACAAAATAAAATAAACAAAATTAAAATCAAGCTCAAATTACTGAGATAAATACCTGAAATTATAATGAATCAAAAGTATTCTAAGAAAAAAAAAAGAAATGTGAACTGGTACAAGGAAGAGAGAGAAATTATGTATAAAACAAATATACAGAAATGGCTAAAGCAGAATCTTGCTAAATGACTAAGAAAAGAATAAAAAATGTCTAAGACAATTAAAATGATCACAATGAGCATTGAAAACAAAATAATGAAAAGTGAGATATGATGAAATTAACATATGAATAAATATAAAAGCAATCAAGTGTATGAGTAGATGATAGTGTATAGTTAAGGTATAGCGGAAGGAAGAATGAGTAAAAGGCCAAGGTGATCTAAAAAACAAACCACAAGGTGGACAATCCCAAAGTATATTATTATTATTATTGATTTAAGTCACAAGTTGACAAAGAAGGTATTTAAGATTGACTGTTGAAAAGTCCAGCAATCCAAATAAACTGAGCAGAGATGATGTGCCTCTGGTCTCAGAAAAATGAGTAGTAATGGGAGAAACCAGCTACTATAAAAGTTAGGAAAAAAAAATTGTGTATGAGGGAAAATGCACCAATGGAATTAAATAAAAACAGATCCAAATAAAATGGAATGAATTAAGTAAGAAAAGATAGGAAGAATGGAGAAACAAACCAGAAAGGAAAGGAAAAAGATTATCTATAACTGATAATTTCATAAAAAACTATGCTAGTGTTTTATCAAAATGATCAATTTTAGAGGAGAGGCATTATGTTACAACACAAATAAGCCACCAGGTACCAGGTATAAAAAAGATAATTCTTAATATAAAAATACTTCATATAAAATAAAATGTTTAAAAATTAATAAAATATAAATATTATGACACGACGAACGACGATATTACCCAACCCAAGTGATTGACCCAACAACAAAAACACAAAGAAGGGAACCACGAAACATACACAGAGACAAAAGGTGATTGACCAAACAAATAGGAAATAACAAAAGAAGATAGGAAACCAGAACTAAAGAAGAATCAAAGGAAGCGAACAAATTCCTACGACTAAATAGAAATTAAACCAGATGAGAAGAGGAGAACCGAACCAAGATGAAGACAATTGAAGAAGATGAAGATGAAGAAGAAGAGGAAGAATGAAGAGGAGACAGGTTGAACCCAAGGAGAAACTAACAACACATATAACGGGGAGAAATAGTAGACTCAAAGATAGAATACTGTAACTAAACCCCAAATAATTATTCACTAATGAAACAAATAGTATTGTTGTATTTGAAATAACTTATATACCTATTTTAAAGACAAAAGACAATTGTAAAGTAACGTAGTGTAGAAAAGTACACTAACACAAAACAGAACGGTAATTAAGGTTATATTTAATGAAAGATAAATAACCAAATATTATTAATAATAAGAAATATGTTGTAAAGAAATAGTGAGAAATAATAGGAGAAATAAATATAGGGATTACCCATTAAGTAACACTTAATACAAACAGTGAACCAAAGTAAAGTGCAATAGTGAAAGTGTAAATACCCTAAAAATAGTGAGAGTGTATCAGTGATAAACCTCTGTTAATTAAAAGTGAAGGTGAAACGGTGAAATAGATATTTTACGCAATAAAGATGTAGTAATAATAAATAAGAAAACACTTTATAAAGCATTGATAAACAGTCAATGATTTGAGTGATCTTAATAAATTTACAAAAAGTGATTATGTTTATCACTTAAAGTAGTAACAAAAAAAATGAAATTAATGTTAAAACCAACAATAACTAATAACTTATAAAGAATAATTTGTTTCAATGTTATGAAGAGGATATGGCTGAAGGGAACTTGCAGTCCATAAGCCTCTGTTGATTAAAGGTGAAGGTGATACGGGGAAATAGATATTTTAAGCAATAAAGATGTAATAATAAATAAGAAAACACTTTATAAAGCATTGATAAACAGTCAATGATTTGAGTGATCTTGTGAACATTAATATAATTAAGAATAATTAACAATAAGATTTCAAATAAAGATAAGTAAAACGTGTGAAATTATTCAGGGAGAAAGCCCAGATAAAAACAGTTTGTATTAACATGGAATGGAGGAGATAGTAGTATAGAAATAAGGTTTTGTGTTAAAATTAAGAATACAATGAATAAAACAACCCATGTTAAAAGGGGAAATAACTTTAATAAATTTACAAAAAGTGATGATGTTTATCACTTAAAGTAGTAACAAAAAGAAATGAAATTAATGTTAAAACCAACAATAACTAATAATTTATAAAGAATAATTTGTTTCAATGTTATGAAGAGGATATGGCTGAAGGGAACTTGCAGTCCATAAGCCTAATTGTTATATTTTAAAATAAGTATAATGAAAACTTTAATGAATAGTAATTAAAACACAAACAGAATCAAAACACAACACAAACAAATATGATAACAAAGTGAAGCCCATCAGGCTTAATTAAAAATGTAATTTAAAAGAAATAAACCAAAAACCATCATGGCTACTCTTGGCTATGAAAACATCTAACTGTCAGACACACACAAACGTCAATTGTAACCAATTCACAAGGAAATTTATTAATCTAAGACCAGTAAATGGTCAGTAATTATATGTAAACCATTTTAAAAAAGAAATGTTCTTATAAAAGCTTAATTTAAGAGAGATATGTAATTTATCAAATGTCAAATGTTTAGACTAAAGTTAATGTACAATAGAATATGACCTTATGAGGTATCATTTTAAACTTTGAAAGGAAAGAAATATAATAGTGATATTATTTATTACCCCAAAGGAACGATAAAGGAATAAAACCATTAAGAAAATACATAATAAATTTGAATAAAAATTCAAATCTCTTAACAATACTTTGGAAGGAGGCCTTAACCAATCAAAGGATTGCTGTTACCATAGTAACGGGCCGTTGATAAGAATTTTCCGTTAAATTTATTAGACTTGAAGAAATGACGCGTGGGTAAGCGGCACGCAAAATTGTGATGACTGAAATTTTCAATTAAATAATTCAAAAGACGTTCGGAAGATGACAATCAAAACCAAAGACGAATATATGCATAACTACCAAGATTAACGATGTCCTGGAACCAAATGACAATAAATTAATTAGCAGAAATCCCAAGATAAGATTGAAGAAGATGCCCGAAGCCTAAAACCAGTCCAAATTTGCAGAATTTCCACTACCCCAGATGACAACATATCAACACTGTCTGAACTGATAAGTATCAAATAAATTCCTTTCTCCCAGAAACCAAATTACTTTAAATATTTTTCAAATGATCAAATTTCTCACTATTGAATAAATATAATTTTCTTTCAAAAGTTTAATGCATAATTAACTTACGTAAAAACATTTTGTTAATCAAAATATAACCTCGCAGTAGAGTGCAACTTTGTAACAAAAATACGACACTACCGAACAATTTGTAAAAACACATTATACTTTCTAAGTACGTATAAGGTATGGTAGTGTACTTTTTTAATGTAACTAACTTGTATGTCTTATTTCATAATCCAAAGAACCCCAGATTTTGAACAGATTCATTTATTGTATGTAAACAGTAGCCATCTCGGCAACGAAATAAGATGTTTTAAAATCAATTTGCCAACCTTGAAATATTTGTGTCTCATGTTATAAGCCGGAGCAATTTGTTATCAAAACATTTATAATCCTTTTGTCATATTACTTAATGACTGGATTTGTATTAAAATTACAGTACAGAGTCTTACTATCGTTTTATTTCATAGGACGTTGTAGAATATATGTGTGTTAGCAATTTTTAGCGCTCGTCACGAGTGGACGACACGACAAATTGTACAGCGGCGGGAACCATTTGAACGCTCCAGCTGTCAACGCTAATAACACTTATCAACTTGTAATTTAACTATTTTAATTGTTTTAATAGAAACAATTTGGCGCCACCCGGGATTCGCAACCCCTATGAATTAACAGGTAGGTTGTACTGGTAATTTTGACAACGCTACAGACTCCAGTAGTGACTATAATTATTGTAACGACCGGTGTGAGGCAAACACATCACATTTACACTAATACACATAATAAACAAGTGTAAACACATTTTAACAGGTACGCACCCGTTTTTTAGTTACATATTGACGAACCGAACGCGGGGCTTTAAATGAAAAGGTACCACTCCCAGAATTTAGTTACAGCATATTGGATGTTTATTGAATATAAAAAATTGTAGACTGTAAATTATTACAGTACTGTACAGTAATAAATAAACGCTGTACCTATACAGCCTTAGAATTGATACACAAAAAATTGGCTAAACGTGGATGAAGCCGATCCCAGTTTTCAGTTATTGACTAATGAAGAGATAGTTAAGTCATTAAATGAACATAATGAAAACAAAACCGATTCAGATGAAGACGGTGAGAATGCTACTAATACAAAACCACCGACGGCAGCAAAAGCTCTTGACACACTTGCGAATACTCTAAAGTGGGCCGAAACAGAAGTTTATGAATCTTAAACGACTTCAGTCTTTAGCAGTGAGAAAATGGGGTATCCGTTTGAAGCAGACAGTGATAGAACAATTCTTTAAAAAAGTGTAAATCCAAGGTACTGTGTTTTGTCTTGTTATTTAATTTTTAGTTAATTTTATAGTACAGTGTTTGTCATTAAACTCTAATATTGTTTAAATTAACTTTTTGTTTTTACTAATTACACTCAGTTTTAATTCAGTGATTTTTAGCCTTAGTAATACATTACAGTACAGTATACAGGTTGCTGTAATCATATAACAGTATGTTAGAAATGATTTTGTACTAAAAATCTTTCTTTTTGTAAAGAGAAATAATGTTTTCAATTTACGATCTATTATCCGAAATATCAATTATCCGAACGGAGCCTCATCCCGAGAGGTTTGGATAATCGATGCTCTACTGTACTGTTGTGACGGTACGGAATTAAATATCACTATAGTATTGACGACTCGGAACACTAAGTTTTTTATAAGTAAAAACGTAAAGTTTTACCTTACAGCCTAAACCGGCTTTCACCTTTAGAAGGCTTCATCAGAGGCTGCCATAGGTAGCGTTGTCCGTCTTGTTGTTGGCGACGGGATAGTTATTCGAAAGATTGAAGCTGTGTGTGTGTGGTGAGATGTGTTCGAATAATGCGTGCGATTTGAATTGTGTCTGTTCGTTTAGGATGTCGTTTTTATTTGTTTTTGTGTGTTTGTATATTTCTAATTGTTCTAGAGTGTCTAGTTTTCGGCCTTTTGTGTGTACGTGTAGAATGTTCATGTTATTGTCGATGTTTTTATATGTGTCGTTTGCTTCAATGAGGTGGTTCGCAAAGGTAGATTCTGTAGTGGTGTGGAGTGCTTTTGTGTGTTCAATGTGACTCTGTTTGAAGCTACGTCCTGTCTGGCCTATGTAGAATTTATTGCAATTTGAGCAATTTAGCTTGTATACACCAGGTAGATCGAATTTGTTTTGTGCTTTGGGCATGCGTTTTGATAGTGTGTGTTCTGTTTTGTTAGTAGTTTTGTAAGCGATTCTGTATCCTGCTTTTTTGAATTTGTGGGCAATTTTTTCAGTTTGTTTGTTGATGTATGTTAGTGTTATGAATTTGTTGTTTTCTGTCTTTGTCTGTTGTTTGTTTTGTGTAGGAGTTTACTGACTATTGTTCTGTCATAACCGTTAGATTCTGCTAGATATTTTATCGTGTTTAGTTCGTCTTTGTAGTCTATGTCATCTAAGGGGATGTTGTTAAGTCTATGTATCATGGTTCTAAAAGTCTACCTATGGCAGCCTCTGATTAAGCCTTCTAAAGGTGAAAGCCGGTTTAGGCTGTAAGGTAAAACTTTACGTTTTTACTTACAAAAAACTTAGTGTTCCGAGTTTTCAATACTATAGTGATATTTAGTTAAGTAACGGACACGTCATGGACAACGAAATCCAAGGTACGGAATTGTAAGGCCAAGGTAATATTTTAAAGATTATATTTCCCCATGTAGTCATTGTTCACCTTTTTAGAACCTCGCGTTAGTCAACCAAGTATGCAGTGTTTATCACAAAACAAAACGTCTATGTTTTGTCTCCGCACTCAAACAGTCCAGACAGATTATGAAGTAAAACACAATTTTGCGTCAGCCGTGAATCACGGAGAAAATAACGCCAAGTTATGAATTGCACCAGACGACTAAATGTTGCTAAACCTTATGCCAGTGTTACAGCGCCTTTTAAAATGCATCAATTGGAGCGCAGACTGACGATCGCGTGACTAGAAAAACTCCGTGTATTTCTGCCCTAGCGCAGTACTGAGAGCAGTTCAATTGCAACTCATGGTCACGGCCAGACAATCAGCATACAGTTACAAGTTAACAAAAAACGGTAGCCTCGGACGAGTTCTTGGTAGGCCGAAAACATTTAAAAGTAGGCCTACCAAGCATTATAAAATGTACAAACAGTATTAAATAATAAAGTGACGATGAAATGACGTAAGGTTACGACAAACTGTGGTCGGAGTGGAGAGTGATTAGTGAAAACAGTTCCGGACAATATTGTGTACAACATTTGGATATTACGCGAACAGGTAACAAGTGTAAAAACAGTTTCATTTGGCCAAAACAGTTTAATTCATAATGAGTTCATTAATTAAATAGGAAGTTCTTAAAAATAAATGTAAATTGAGTGAGTGTGTGTATGGGTTATAAAAAGTACTGGCTCACCTAGAAAGATTTAGTAGTAGTCTATACAAAATTATTGGACTAGAATTAGTAAAAAATTATAAATATAAAGAAAACATAATAATCAATGATAGAGTAAATGGTAAAAATTAAAAGGTTCATTCTTCTATAAACATGTGTTAGTGTAGTTATTTCGCCGCAAACCATTTCCTATTCTGTGCTGAAAACCTCGCCTAACGTTCTTTGGGATTTTTCTGATATATAAGGGTAGTTAGATAGCGGGATTTTTATAAGGGCAAGAGTGTAGAAGGTTTCGATGTATAACCTTAAAACATCGTGGCGACCTGGGCAGTTTCTTAAGGTAAGTTTAACGGGGACCATGACGGTAAGTAAAATTATGGCAGCGGTATTATATTATGAGTGTATTATTTTAAAATGGTAAAAGAGAAGTATCTTTACAGCGACGATCCTGCCAGGATGTTCGTATAAATATTATAGGAACTAGACCTGTTTCAAAGCACAGAAAATAGGAATTGGTAACGGCGTATGTATGTAAAATTTATCGTATATAATTACGTATGTGTGAATAGGTTATGTTTGGGTTATTATGGTTTACAATTGTGTTAGGTGTTTTGGTTTTATAATAATAGTGGTTTTTATATATAAAGGGTGTTGTATAAATAAATTTTGAATATGGGCGAAGTACGAGAGAATAATATTGGTTTCGCGTGGGAGGAGTGGGAAAGCGAATTTCGAGGGGTTGTAGGTGAAATGACAGACGAGGAGTGGGGTAAGTTAGATGATAATTTAACGTGGATGGAAGAACAAGAAGAGGGAATATTTGCTGAAATTAAAAAGCACAGTGATGATATTGGTAGTAAGACGACAAATAGTAACGGTAAGATAGTTGAAGTAATAGGGGTAGAAAATAAGACAGTGAATAGGCCAAATGAGAAGGATGATAGTGTAAGGGGAGTAGAAAACGGTGAAGAGACAAATCAATTTAACAAGAATAAAGTCGATCAGGTGGCAGACAATGAGGTAAGTGATGATATGAGTGAATCTAATTGTGAGACACATATGATGTTTATGATGTGCAAAGAGTTTAATGAACGTTTGGATAAACAAAACGCAATGTTAGATGATATGGTTAGTAATATCAAGGAATTCAACAATGAATTGAAAAAACAAAACG
The DNA here is from genome assembly GCA_034769895.1 of Magicicada septendecula. Classification (NCBI taxonomy): domain Eukaryota; kingdom Metazoa; phylum Arthropoda; class Insecta; order Hemiptera; family Cicadidae; genus Magicicada; species Magicicada septendecula. The sequence goes on along the minus strand of CM068371.1, from coordinate 58,659,741 downwards.
AGTAGTGGAGAAGAGATAGATGTCAATTAAAGGAGAGTACAGAAGTTGAATTAAAACAGGTAAGTGTTGGTGGTGGTAGTAATATAACGAAAAATAATGAAGGAATAATAGACAAGGTAAGTGGTGGTAGTAATACAAGTAATTATAATGATGAAATAACGTTAAATAAGAATAATGGTTGTATAGTTGAAAATGGGGTATCTAAGAATGATACTGTAAGTAGTAGTGAAAATAGGAGTAGAAAGTTAGTTGGTGTTAGGAATGGAGTAATGATTAGTACTGATGAGTTGGAGAAAGAATGGAGAGATAATTTAAAGGGTGAACAGGGGGCAAATTTTTATGGGGTTAAATGTGAAACAGAGTTTTCACAAGTTGTTTATGGGGATAAAAGATCCTCTCTAGGACATTTGGGTGACGATGGGTCGGCACATGGTCAAATAAGTTTTTTGTGTTTATCTGGTAGGGCCAGATGGTGTTTAAAGAATTTTGTGGTATTGCCCTCTGTGTGGAGTGAGAGAGAAAATGTGATATGGTGTTTTGATGAGAGAGATAGAGATTTTTGAAATAAATAGAGGTTATGAAAGGTTGGTGCAGGTTTTAGATATTGAGAGAGATGAAAAAAGTGGCTTACCTGGTAAAATGGAGATGGGTAATTATTTTGATAATGATGATAAAATAACTGATTTGATGTTAAATAAAAATGCTAACGGAAACAGAATTGAAATTACTAAGGTCGACGGGTCTGATGAATTAATAGGTAATGATGGTGTCAAATGTTATATTGATAGTGTTTATAATAATAATAATAATAATAATAATAATAAATTGAGTGTGACATGAATGAGAAGTGTTATAAAAAGGTAAGACTGTTACACGATGATGGAGGTTGAATTAAAAAAAGCAGTGTATGGACATTCTAAACATTTTAGTTTATGGTTATGACCCTGCTGAATTTGGAAATAAAGTGTGGTAAAATTGAACGATGAATGATGAAGATTTGTAAATAAATTTTAGTGTAATTAACTGTGTTTGTACTGTAACAAGTATGTAATGTAAACAGTATGTGTGTGTAGTAGAAATTGTTGTAATAATAATAATATTTTGACAGACTAAATAAATAATGAGAATAATTTTGAAGACAGTAATTAATGAGTTGTAATTGTTTTGATAATAATTAAAATATGTTGTGTTTTTAATAATTGATTGAAGTAAATAATTTGAGATGTTTAGATATTTTTGATTGATTTAATGTTGTATAAAGAAAGTTTTCTAATGAATTTAAATTATTTATGGGATTTAAATTTGATAATAATTACTAAATAAATAAATGGTAACTTGTATTTGGTCTGTGGAATAACATGATTGTTAAATGTTTCAGAAGGTACATGGAATTATTGGTGTTTGATGGTTATATTTGTGTGTTTATGATAGTGTCGAGTGATACTGTAAGTATGAATTCTATATGTAATGTTTTTTTTTTTGTATTAATTGTATGTATTATGTTAGTGGTAAGAATTATGAACGTGTATTTTATATAATTTTGAAATATGTCAGTAATAAGGTCATTTACCTTGCCAAGAAAATCAGCTGATCAGCTGTGTAGTATATCACTTATAGTAATTTGAAAATTCTTCAAGGTAGTTAAATGTTTGAATATAATGATTTCAATGTGGTTAAAAGATTTTAATTTAAATGATGGAAATAATTTGAGAATGTTAAAGAATTTTAAATGGTTTGTAAAAGGTAGAATTTGGGTGATTGTTATTTGGTTGTGACTTAGATCAGTCCATGCTGAGATAAAAGGGGTACTAGAGAGAATAATATTATTGTTGTGAATAAAAGTAAGGTAGAATTTGAGATGTAATAGTGACACAGTAGCTATGGGGATAATATGTAGAGTCATGAGTGATATATTGAGTTAATAAATAGAGATATTTTGTAGGCAAAAGTGATGTATTGGGAGAGTAATTAGTTGATGGGTAATTTTGTAAGGGGGGTGGTGTGATAAGGAGTCCTCAACGAAAAGCATTGTGGCGGGAAGGTACCGATTAGCGCCGGAAAGGGTTACCTCAGGGGAGTCCAGGAACCAACATAAGGGAGTGAGCAGTGGGAAAGGAACACACATCCTGAGTACAAAGGGGTAGAGAGTATTTTTTTTATAAGGGCAGAATGATGCGAATTGACTTGAATAGTAAGTTGGGATTAGAGAGGGGTTGGTAGATGTTTTTGAAAGAGGGGTGTCATATTAGTTAAAGCTGTTAGTGAGTATTGAAGTCAGAAGGGGGGTAAGATGAAATATATACCAATGCCAAGTTGATAAAATGAGTTATCATGAATAATTGAGAAAGAAAGTCATAGTGAAAATGAGAAAATAATTGAAACAAGTGACAAATTTTGATAGAATTGGAAGATAATGTAAAGCCCTACAAAGTTACAAAGTGTAATTTCGGTCAATGTAAATGCAAATTCTATTGTTTATTGTAATAATCACCATGTTAAATTTTAAATGTCTTATTTTATTATGTTGTATTGTGTTTAAAGATAAAAATTTTTAAAGATGTTCATGTATTTTATGATGTAGCCTATGTAACAGACAATAGACAAGACCAGTTTCTGGCAATTGACTGATGCAATTTGGTCGCTTAATTGAATTAAATGATTTTGATTTTTTCCAAAATTGGTAAAAATGATATTTTGGATAAATTGATTATTACTTAAAATACGTGTATACAAAGGTGTGTGTTGAAATACGATATAATGAGATGTCAGATCACCAAATCCTCTTCTTGTACTCTTCTTGGTTGAAGATAGGGCCCACGTACACGTCAGATCTTCCTTCTCGTCCCTCGTCCACTTCAAATCTTCTTCCTGGTTGTTATTTCTTCTAATCCATATAATGGGCAGTCTTCTGTTATTGCAAAAAGTTCGTATAGTGTACTTCTAACAGTATTTATCTAGTTGTATTGTTTTTTCACGTTTTATAACATATAATGTAAGACGATTTAAGAACGCGTCTATCTGCTAAGATCGTTGTCAAAGAAGTCTCATTTTATTTATCCGAAATTTCTGGTTGCTAAGGGTAAACTTGGAATCTGGTTGGTTAATACGGACCTACATTGTCACATACTTTCGTTATTTCTAAGTCTAAAATTTGTTCAAAATCTTTAAATTAACATAACTTTTCTATACTGAATGGGAATTTAAAACCATTATCAGCATTATTTTGATCTTCACATTTGTTATATTTAGACACCAAACATGCCTATTTTTACTTAAAAACTATGGATGTTACAATTTTATTATTTGGAATTTTCTTAAATAACTTGATATGTGTTATTTTGTTTCTATATTCCTTGTATACGTTATTACCTATAAATACATCTACCTTTTCACATTTGCTTTACAAAATTTCTAATATAATTGTTCAAAATTTACTAAAGTTGGTTTCACCTGGCCTATGTAATAGTATTACCTTCATCACCATGTTTTAACATCTTTAACAATTAAATTAACTTCTAACCCTCATCAAAATGGTTTAACATATAACGTTATTTTAACAACACAAAAAATATATTACTCCAATAGTTAAATTCATGCCCACATGGCTATGATTATACCAAATCCTTGCACAAATAATTGTTTTCTACTCAGACTGTATAAATGTTTGACACTTAACAAAACATCTCTATATAGTCCATTCTGCTTTGTCAATTAATTTATTTACCCTGGTTTAATATCAGTTCTATTGTTATATTTGTTAACACAACATAAAAAAATGGAATTAATATCATAAAATTGGCATTCCTTTAAACTAACTGTATCATCAGTTACATATAAAAAACACAACACAAATACTATGATATAACACTGTGCCTAAAACATAAAACATGCACATTTTACAAAACAAATTCTATACTAATTGGTTAGTCCCTTGTCAGCTAATCTACTCATTATTCTGACACTGTCTATGTCATATTTACTATTTATATGGGTTTCAACATCCGTATACTTACTGATGTCTGACTTACAAAAATTACAATAAAATGAACACTGTTGCTCTACCTCACCACACAGTTCTAATAATCTTGTTACATTTACTGTTTATATGGGTTTCACTCTTGTTATAAATGTTATTGTGACCATGTTATAATTTGTTGTTTACTGGACAACCCTATGAACTCTATATGTGACAATTATTTGTATGGTTCATGTATCTATAATCATGTGTATCTATATTTTTGTTACATCAATTAACTTAATTATTTACTAATATTTCTCTTACATAATATTACATGTTTGGGCCTATTATCCCTCACTTTGTATTTTGATTATCTGGATATACCGATACATTAACTGAAACCATTTGTTTCTTTATAGTTCTGGTTCATAAACTGTTTGTCTTTACAATTCTTTGTTTGGTCAATACTGAAAATTCATGTCATAGTTGGGGTTTGAAGATATCTGCATCACTTAGCCTAAATCATTAATTTGGGTACGGTCAGTTGTCTTACTAGTCAGTCTAAAATTGTTAGTCGTTCTTCTTCACTATCATCTTTGAAGATATTGTTCTTCTTGTTAGCTTCTTAACCAAAGTTTTCATTAAATCAGGTAAGATATTATGTTGTTCCAAATGTAATGTTACAATATATATATATTGTAACGAAGACTTGGGTGCGTACCTGTTAAAATGTGTTTACACTTGTTTATTATGTGTATTAGTGTTAATGTGGTGTGTTTGCCTCACACCGGTCGTTACAATAACAGTAGTCAGTACTGAAGTCTGTAGCGTTGTCAAAATTACCAGTACAACCTACCTGTTAATTCATAGGGGATGCGAATCCCGGGTGGCGCCAAATTTTTTCTATCAAAACAATTAAAATAGTTATATTACAAGTTGATAAGTGTTATTAGCGTTGACAGCTGGAGCGTTCAAATGGTTCCCGCCGCTGTACAGGTTGCCGTATTGTCCACTCGTGACGAGCGCTAGTTGGTTACTGAATAAAATATCGGTATGGAGAACCATACATGACTTCCATATTCTAAGATTTATATTTAAAATAATTAAATTGGCTATTCAGCCAAACAGCCAGGCTGTGTCTTACCTGCCTTTTTATTGCCGTATTAAATGAAAAATATTATATTACATTAAAATTAAAAAATTTTAATTTTATTGCCTGGCAACAAAATTAACAATTACCATTGTTTCAAAAAGTTTAAATAAATTTTCAAGTACTTTACTCTTGTTAAAACGTAAAAGGTTGCAGGTAAACTACCCCTTCCCCTTAACCGATCTTCACCAAAATCGAAAGTCATTGAGTCCTCTACAATTCACTGAAGTATGCAAAAAGTTATTTGATTCTGTTTGAATTTGCGGCAGTTATCGTTTGCCATAGAAAATAGGCCTGATAAAAAACGTTGCAGGTAAACTACCCCTTCCCCTCAACCGATCTTCACCAAAAACAATAGGTCTTGAGTACTCTACAAATCAGGGCTGTATGCAGAAAATTATTTGATTCTGTTTGAACTTGCGGCTGTTATCGTTTGCCATAGAAAATACCCTTGTTAAAAAAACGTTGTAGGTAAACTACCCCTTTCCCTTAACCGATCTTCACCAAAAACAATAGGTCTTGAGAACTCTACAATTTAGGGCTGTATGCAAATAATCTTTTGATTCTGTTTGAATTTGCGGCTGTTATCGTTTGCCATAAGAAATACCCTTGTTAAAACATAAAACGTTACAGGTAAACTACCCCTTTCCCTTAACCGATCTTCACCAAAAACAATACGTCTTGAGAACTCTACAATTTAGGGCTGTATGCGGAACATTATTTGATTCTGTTTGAATTTGCGGCTGTTATCGTTTGCCAAAAAAAAAATTTCCCTTGATAAAAAAAAACCGTTGCAGGTAAACTACCCCTTTCCTTCAACCGATCTTCACCAAAAACAATAGGTCGCGAGTACTCTACAAATCAGGGCTGTATGCAAAAAATTATTTGATTCTGTTTGAATTTGCGGCAGTTATCGTTTGCCATAGAAAAAAAATCTACAGACACACAGACAGACACTTTTCGGAAAACGACTTTTTTCATGTTTTGAGTGTAGTAGAATCAGAATCTGCAATAATCTCGAACACGATTTTTTTTGCCATCACCATACTTCTATTCCTTAAGGAATATGGAAGTAAAATTGCTAACACACATATATTCTACAACGTCCTATGAAATAAAACGATAGTAATACTCTGTACTGTAATTTTAATACAAATTCAGTCATTAATTAATATGACAAAAGGATTATAAATGGTTTGATAACAAATTGCTCCGGCTTAGAACATGAGATGCCAATATTTCAAGGTTGGCAAATCGGTTTTAAAAAACAAATTATTTCGATGCCGCGATGGCTACTGTTTACATACAAAATATTAATCTGTTCAAAATCTGGGGTCCTTTGGATTATAAAATAAGACAAACGTTGGTTACATTAAAAAAGTACACTACCATACCTTATACGTACTTAGAGAGTATAATGTGTTTTTACAAATTGTTTGGTAGTGTCGTATTGTTTGTTACAAAGTTCGCACTCTAATGCGAGGTTATATTTTAATTAACAAAATGTTTTTATGTAAGTTAATTATGCATTAAACCTTTGAAAGAAAATTATATTTGTTCAATAGTGAGAAATTTGATTGTTTGAGAAATATTTAAAGTAATTTGGTTTCTGGGAGAAAGGAATTTATTTGATACTTATCAGTTCAGACAGTGTTGATATGTAGTCATCTGAGGTAGTGGAAATTCTGCATATTTGGACTGGTTTTAGGCTTCGGACATCTTTTTCTATCTAGTCTTGGGATTTCTGCTAATTAATTTCTTGTTATTTGGTTACAGGACATCGTTTAATCTTGGTAGTTCTGCATCTATTCGTCTTTGTTTTCTGTGGTTAACTTCCGAACGTCCTTTCAACTATTTAATTGAAAATTTCAGTCATCACAATTTTGCGTGCCACGTACCCACGCGTGTTTTCTTCAAGTCTAATAAATTTAACGGAAAATTCTTATTCAATGGCCCGTTACTATGGTAACAGTAACCTTGTGATTGGTTAAGGCCTCTTTCAAAAGCATTGTTAAGAGATTTGAATTTTTATTCGAATTTATTATGTATTTTCTTAATGGTTTTATTCCTTTATCGTTCCTTTGGGGTAATAAATAATATCACTATTATATTTCTTTCCTTTCAAAGTTTAAAATGATACCTCATAAGGTCATATTCTATTATACATTAACTTTAGTCTAAATATTTGATATTTGATAAATTACATATCTCTCTTAAATTAAACTTTTATAATAACATTTCTCTTTTAAAACGATTTACATATAATTATTGGCCATTTCCTGGTCTTAGATTAATAAATTTCCTTGTGAATTGGTTACAATTGACATTTGTGTGTGTCTGACAGTTAGGTGTTTTCATAGCTAAGAGTAGCCATGATGGTTTTTGGTTTATTTCTTTTAAATTACATTTTTAATTCAGCCTGATGGGCTTCACTTTGTTATCATATTTGTTTGTGTTGTGTGTTGATTCTGTTTGTGTTTTAATTACTATTCAATATACATTTTCATTATACATATTTTAAATATAACAATTAGGTTTATGGACTGCAAGTTCCCTTCAGCCATATCCTCTTCATAACATTGAAACAAACTATTCTTTATAAGTTATTAGTTATTGTTGGTTTTAACATTAATTTCATTCTTTTGTTACTACTTTGAGTGATAAACATCACCACTTCTTGCAAACTTATTAAAGTTATTTCCCCTTTTAACATGGGGTGTTTTATTCATTGTATTCTTAATTTTAAAACAAAACCTTATTTCTATACTACTATCTCCTCCATTCCATGTTAATACAAACTGTTTTTATCTGGGCTTTCTCCCTGAATAATATCACACGTTTTACTTATCTTTATTTGAAATATTATTGTTAATTATTCTTAATTATACAAATGTTCACAAGATCACTCAAATCATTGACTGTTTATCAATGCTTTATAAAGTGTTTTCTTATTTATTATTACATCTTTATTGCTTAAAATATCTATTTCCCCGTATCACCTTCACCTTTAATCAACAGAGGTTTATCACTGATACACTCTCACTATTTTTAGGGTATTTACACTTTCACTATTGCACTTTACTTTGGTTCACTGTTTGTATTAAGTGTTACTTAATGGGTAATCCCTATACTTTTCTCCTATTATTTCTCACTATTTCTTTACAACATAATTCTTGTTATTAATAACATTTGGTTATTTACCTTTCATTAAATCTAACCTTAATAATTGTGTTAGTGTACTGTTCTACACTACGTTACTTTACAATTGTCTTTTGTCTTTAAAATAGGTATATAAGTTATTTCAAATACAACAATACTATTTGTTTCATTAGTGAATAATTATTTGGGGTTTAGTTACAGTATTCTATCTTTGAGTCTACTATTTCTCCCCGTTATATGTGTTGTTAGTTTCTCCTTGGGTTCAACCTGTCTCCTCTTCATTCTTCCTCTTCTTCTTCATCTTCATCTTCTTCAATTGTCTTCATCTTGGTTCGGTTCTCCTCTTCTCATCTGGTTTAATTTCTATTTAGTCGTAGGAATTTGTTCACTTCCCTTGATTCTTCTTTAGTTCTGGTTTCTTACCGTCTTTCGTTAGTTCCTATTTGTTTGGTCAATCACCTTTTGTCTCTGTGTATGTTTCGTGGTTCCCTTCTTTGTGTTTCTGTTGTTGGGTCAATCACTTGGGTTGGGTAATATCGTCGTTCGTCGTGTCATAATATTCACATTTTATTCATTTTTAAACATTTTATTTTATATGAAGTATTTTTACATTAAGAATTATCTTTTTTATCCCTGGTATGGGGTTTGGCTTATTTGTGTTGTAACATAATGCCTCTCCTCTAAAATTGATCATTTTGATAAAACACTAGCATAGTTTTTTTATGAAATTATCAGTTATAGATAATCTTTTTCCTTTCTTTTCTTGTTTGTTTCTCCATTCTTCATATCTCTTCTTACTTAATTCATTCCATTTTATTTGGATCTGTTTTTATTTAATTCCATTGGTGCATTTTCCCTTGTGCACAATTTTTTCCCTAACTTTTATAGTAGCTGGTTTCTCCCATTACTACTCATTTTTTCTGAGACCAGAGGCACATCATCTCTGCTCAGTTTATTTGGATTGCTGGACTTTTCAACAGTCAATCTTAAATACCTTTTTTGTCAACTTGTGACTTAAATCAATAATAATAATAATAATAATAATATACTTTGGGATTGTCCACCTTGTGGTTTGTTTTTAGATCACTTTGGCCTTTTACTCATTCTTCCTTCCGCTATACCTTAACTATACACTATCATCTACTCATACACTTGATTGTTTTTATATTTATTCATATGTTAATTTCATCATATCTAACTTTTCATTATTTTGTTTTCAATGCTCGTTGTGATCATTTTAATTGTCTTAGACATTTTTATTCTTTTCTTGGTTATTTAGCAAGATTCTGCTTTAGCCATTTCTGTATATTTGTTTTATACATAATTTCTCTCTCTTCCTTGTACCAGTTCAGATTTTTTTTGTTCTTTCTTAGAATACATTTGATTCATTATAATTTCAGGTAATTATCTCAGTAATTTGAGCTTGATTTAATTTTTGTCTATTTTATTCTGTATTAAATATCATTTTTGATAATTCTTTGTAAGTTAATTCTCTTACTTTAAAGGAATGTTTGTAGCGTATTCCTTTTTAGTTATTTTTTGTTTAATTATAATTGTAAGTTTGTGATTCTTACATTTATATTATATAGGAATGTGTGTAACTTATTCCTTATTATCTCACTTTTTATTTCATACTTCATATATCAATCTTTTATTGGACTGTAAATTGATTTAAATTGAAAGGAATTTGTGTAACTGATTCCTTTGTTTTTTACATTATTATTCATTTATATTACTTCCTTTTATTCCGCATATATCATCTAAATAGGGTAGTAAGCTGCTCTTACAATCTCTTTTGGAATTTTGAAATATTTTTCATTTCATCATTTATTCTTCTTCATAAAACTTTTTTATCGAAGTATGGTTATAAACTCCCTTTATTTTTCTGGTATTTATATTGCTTATCTGGTAAGTATTATTACCATTATCTTTTGTGACAACGTATGGCCCCGTATATAGCAATAACAATTTCTTTGCTATACCTTCCATTGTACTTGGCAGTTCACGATTTTTGATTAATATTTTTTCTCCCTCTTTATATTTGATTATTTTGGGTTGGTTTTTTGCATATTTGGCCTTTTGTTTCTCAATCTTTTCCATTATTAGGCTGTACCATTTGTTTTTATCATACGGGTCTTCTGGGTTTTTTGGGAATTCTATTATCTCTTGGATCTCTCTATTTGGCTTCCTCTCGAACATCATTAAGTATGGTGTGTTTTCAGTAAATTGGTGATAGCTGATATTTAAAAACATTTCGGTTGAAGTTAAATATTTGCACCATTCTCTCTGGTTATTATGACAATAAGTTCTCAAAATGCGTCCCACCTCTCTCAACATCCTTTCTGCTGGATTACTACTAGGGTGGTATACTGAAGTTTTATAGGTTTTAATGTTTAGTTTCAGGAATTCTTCCCTCCACCTTTTTCTCTTAAACTGCGTTCCATGATCGGTTATTACCATGTACGGTTTTCCAATCTCTGACATGTATTTATTTTTAATAATATCTAATATTTTATTTGTTGTGGCTCTGTTTATAGCGTATAATTTGGTGTACTTGGTGTAATGGTCAAGTATAATCACAATGAACTTGTATCCATGTCTTCCTCCGCTACGTGGGAATGGTCCACATATGTCGAGGAATACCTTCTCTAGTTTGGCACTTGATGTGATGGGTATCATCGTTCCATTCTTCCTTTCATTATTGGTTTTGACCATCTGACACAATGTGCAGGTTTTTATATTTTTATTCACTTTTCTCGTAATATTTTTTATGAACAAATCTTCCTCTAAAGCTTTTACCATTTTGATTGTTCCCATGTGTCCGTATCTCACATGGTAATCTTTGATGATTTGATTTTCTAATGATTGAGGGATGATTACTAGTTTCCATGTGTCTTGGTTCTTTTTTGTTTTTATGAATAAGATATCTTTGTATACACAGTAAAATTTGTTAATAATTACTTCAGATTCCATCAGTCTTTTTCTGATGTTTGAGATTTTGGTATCTTGCTCTTGTTGCAACACTATTTGGTTTACAATATTTTCCAAGTCTTTCCTATCTTTCAATATATAATACACTTTTGCTATCTTCCCCTTTTCTCCTTCAAATGTCTGATTTTCTACATTTATTCTGGATAATACATCAGCCACTATGTTTTTCCGTCCTGGAATATATTCCCATGTAATGTGGTATTCTTGCAGAGCAAGTATCCATCGAGTAAGTCGGCCATGACTCAATTTACACTGTCTGAGAAACGATATTGATTTATGATCGCTTCTGACCGTGATAGGATATCCTAGTATGTATGTTCTAAACTTGCCGCACGCGAATACTATGCTGAGCAACTCTTTTTCTGTAACATTGTAGTTACGCTCGCAACTATTTAGTATTCGGCTGGCGAAGCTAATGACCAGGTGATTTCCATCCTCGTCTTCCTGGTACAGCTCTGCGCCTAGACTTACATCCCTAGCATCACAGTTTATGTAGAATGGTTTTCCAAAATTGGGGTGGTGTAATATAACAGTATCAACAAATTTTTGTTTAATTAATGTGAGCACTTCCTCTTGTTCCGCTCCCCACGTCCATTTTTCTTTTGAAGAGAGTTGTTTGGAAAATTTTGCTGTTAGGTGGGAGTAGTTGGTTTGAAACTTCCTATAGTAATTACATACTCCTAAGAAGGATTGCAATTGCTTTTTGTTTTTCGGTGATGGGAATTTTTTGATGGCTTCAACCTTCTCTTGGGATGGAGAGATTCCCTTCTCGGTCAGGTTGAATCCTAAGAACTTCACTTCTTTTGCAATAAATTTCGATTTATCCAATTTAAGGGTAATATTGTTGTTGGATAATTTTTTCAATACATGTTCGACTCTTTCGCAGTGTTCGTCCCAGTCTGATGACGTGATAAGCAGGTTGTCAACGTACACTGTGGTGAATTCCAGTGCCTCTTGACCCAACACTTGGTCCATGCACTTTACGAACACTGCTACTAAATTAATGAGTCCAAATGATAACCTTTTGAATTGGTAATTTCTACCGTCAAATATGAAAGCCATGTACTGCCTACTGTGTGGGTGCAGCTCCACCTGCCAGTACCCACATACAGTATCCCAGGTGCTAATATACCTTATCCCATGAAATCTTTTCAGAATTTCTTCTATCTCTCCTGGTGAAGTTCGGTCATTGATAATCATTTTATTTATTTCTCGGGCGTCCAAGCAAATTCATACCTTGCCATTTTTCTTGGGTATGGCTACTATTGGGCTGGTATATTGAGATTGGCTATACTCAATAATATCTTCAGCAATCATTCTATTTATCTCCATCCTGACTTCATTTTTCAAGGAATGTGCTATGGGATATGATTTCCTGTGGAAGTCTACAGGTTCTCTGAAATTAATTTTACACTGGTATCCTTTAACTTTTCCTGGGGTGTTTGAAAAGACATGTTGATAATCGTTATAAATTGCAATTAGTTTTTTAGATTGTTGCTCACTAATTTCCTGTAGAGGCCGTTCTTTTTGGAAGGTTCTGATCTCTTCCAGTTTCTGTTTCCACAAGGCTTTGCTTTCCTCCTCCTCGGCCATAGTGATAGATGGTTCACGCCTTTGACAATAATAACTCTTCAATCCTGGGTCTTGACTCAGAGCAATTGGAGTTGAAATACAATTTATAATGTTTGCCGACCAGGTTCCCTGTTCTGATGTTAGCAACACGACTCCCTCCTGCAGGTTTATTACTGCTGAATACCTTCTTAATACATCACATCCTATAAGCATGTTGAATGGTAGCCCACTTGCCACAAGAAATATAATAGGGATGGTTGATTCTTGATTATCTAACTCTAATGATACTTGTTTTCTCACCGTTTTGTTCTGTTTACCAGTTGCGCCAATGATGATTATATTGTTTATTGGCAGTGTAGGGATTGGTGTTCGAGAGTGAGCTTGAATCCGTTCTAATTCAGGCTGGTTGATTAGAGAGATATTAGACCCCGTATCCACCATGATTATGGTTATTGTGCCGTTTATTGTCGCCTTTATATGAACAATTTCACTATTATTTTGTTGTAATTGTTTGGCCTCTTCTTCGAGAAGTTCCTCTCGAATATTCTTTAAATAATTGTTGTATATTATTGTAATTACCTTGGTTTCATTATTTGACATTGTTCGACGTATCAACCCAAGTGATTGGTCATGTGAAGGGTGTTTATATTTTTCCACTGACCTGTTTAGTTTAAAGGTGGTTGTTGGCTGACGGCCAGGTTATTTGACTGGTCGTTCATTTTATTGTTCAGCCCTTGTTGCTGGTTGTTTTCATCCCGAAGTGGTTCGTTGTTCCTACTCCCTGATGGTTGATTGTTATCATGGTTGGACGCGTGGTACCATGAGTTTGGGTGCCAGCGTGGGTTATATCTTCTGTGGTTATTCTGCCTTCTCCCATTGATGAAATTTACCTGACGTCTGCTGTCGCTTCTATTTTGATTACCCCCGGGTCCCCGGTTGTACTGGTAACTAGGATTGTACCGGTTGCCGTAATAGTTATGGTCGTTGGGGTGACCATTTGTTCGTTGTTCCAGTTCAGCTCCTCTGTAACTATCATTTGGTCGGTTATTATTTGGGATGTTTCTGTTGTTATCTTGGTTCCCTTGACGATGGTTTTGTTGACCTCTGTTACCTGGCTGATTATTCGGAGAATGATTCTGGGTATTTCTGTTAATGGCTGTTCTTCATTATTATTATTATTATTGTTTCGGCCCCAGTTATTTCGGTTGCTGTTTTGTGGATGATTGTTTGGTACATTGAAATTGGTTGCATTATTATGCTCATTCCATTTGTTGTATCGTTGGTTCATGATCCGGTTTTTTCGATATTGGCCATCATTCTCCAGGTCCTCCAATAGACTAGCCATTCCTTGAATCGTTTTTATCTGTCCTTGCCTTCTGGCCTTCTGTATTGCTTCTTCGTAATGATAACCCAGCTGTATTACCAGAGACTCCTCGGGTATCTTGGGTTCTAGATTTCGGGCTAAACATACTTTTCCCAAAAAGTAGGACGTTAAAGTGTGTCCTCCTTGTGACTCGTATCTTCCATTGCTGATATCATTACGGACCACATTCTGTGTGGACTCGGACCAATATTTCTCCCGGAATTGTCTCTTAAACTCCTGTGTGTCATTGATCTCGGGTCGAGTGGCCATCCACCAGTTGTCATGGGTGTCTCGGAACATTTCATCTATCATACTTCTCACACTAGACCACCTGGTTTCTCGATTTTTTTCTATTAGCTCTTCTACCCGTTTGAGGAATTCTATCGGGTTCCTCCGGTAGCTATGGAAATTAATTATCTCTCGATTTTCGCTGGTTATGATTTGTGTGTTATTATAAGGTTTCTCTCTTAGTGCATCCAGCTCTTCTTGCATTTGTTTCTCCCGTATACTGATCCCCTGGATTTTCTCTCTGTTTTCTCTGGTCAGTCCGTCTAGTTTATCGATGATGGTGTATACCTTCTCCACACGATTGTTTACATCTATCTGTATTTCTTGGTGCCTCTCCTCCAGTTCCTTGACCACCTCCTGTCTGTTCTTCTGGCATCCTTCGGTAACGACTTGGTAGAATTCGGTCGCTCTCAATCTACCTTCCTCCTCAACATTGCTTATTTTATTGTTCAATTCTTCCCGGACTTGTATCACTGTTTCGTTGGTCTCCGTTACCGTTTGCCTGATCTCCTCTCGACATTCAACCAGTTGTTGCTTCCATTCCTCCTTGGTTTTCTCACTTTCTTCCTCTATTTTCCGTTGGAGAATATCCTTATTATTTTCCATCCTTTTATTTACTATTTCCAGATCCTTCTTGATCTGTTTCTTCAGCTCTTCGCTCTTCTTTTCCAATGTCTCCTGACTTCTCTTCAGGGTTTCATGGTTGCTCTCCATTTTGTTATTCAGAAATTCTATGCTCTCCTTCATTTGCTTCTTCAATTCTTCACTGTTTTGGTCCAGTTTTTCCAATTTTTTACTCAAATCTTCCTTTTCCTGTCTTCTCTCTTCCTTGTCTGACTCTAATCTGTTCATTTGTTCCATCATCACTCTCATCAAATTATCTAATTTCGTTTCTTCTGTTGGTTTGATTGGTTGGTTGTTTACCATTACTTCTGCTTCTATTTCTGGTTCAGGTGGATTTGGATTTTCCAGTTGGTCCTCCTGTGGATTCTCTTCCAACACTACTCCAATCATTTCCTCAACTTCTACTTCCTCAACTTCTACTTCCTCAACTTCTTCCATTTCTTCTTGGTTTTCTCCTTGGTTTAATGCTTCCTTACCTTTGAGCTACATAACCATACCGTGTGTATTCATAACCGCCGCTAGTTATCCTTTCTAGCCCCACGTTGGGCGCCAATATGTAACGAAGACTTGGGTGCGTACCTGTTAAAATGTGTTTACACTTGTTTATTATGTGTATTAGTGTTAATGTGGTGCGTTTGCCTCACACCGGTCGTTACAATAATAGTAGTCACTACTGAAGTCTGTAGCGTTGTCAAAATTACCAGTACAACCTACCTGTTAATTCATAGGGGTTGCGAATCCCAGGTGGCGCCAAATTGTTTCTATCAAAACAATTAAAATAGTTAAATTACAAGTTGATAAGTGTTATTAGCATTGACAGCTGGAGCGTTCAAATGGTTCCCGCCGCTGTACAGGTTGCCGTATTGTCCACTCGTGACGAGCGCTAGTTGGTTACTGAATAAAAATTGCTAACACACATATATTCTACAACGTCCTATGAAATAAAACGATAGTAATACTCTGTACTGTAATTTTAATACAAATTCAGTCATTAATTAATATGACAAAAGGATTATAAATGGTTTGATAACAAATTGCTCCGGCTTAGAACATGAGACGCCAATATTTGTTGGCAAATCGGTTTTAAAAAACAAATTATTTCGATGCCGTGATGGCTACTGTTTACATACAAAATATTAATCTGTTCAAAATCTGGGGTCCTTTGGATTATAAAATAAGACATAAACGTTGGTTACATTAAAAAAGTACACTACCATACCTTATACGTACTTAGAAAGTATAATGTGTTTTTACAAATTGTTCGGTAGTGTCATATTGTTTGTTACAAAGTTCGCACTCTAATGCGAGGTTATATTTTAATTAACAAAATGTTTTTACGTAAGTTAATTATGCATTAAACCTTTGAAAGAAAATTATATTTGTTCAATAGTGAGAAATTTGATTGTTTGAGAAATATTTAAAGTAATTTGGTTTCTGGGAGAAAGGAATTTATTTGATACTTATCAGTTCGGACAGTGTTGATATGTAGTCATCTGAGGTAGTTGAAATTCTGCATATTTGGACTGGTTTTAGGCTTCGGACATCTTTTTCTATCTTGTCTTGGGATTTCTGCTAATTAATTTCTTGTTATTTGGTTCCAGGACATCGTTTAATCTTGGTAGTTCTGCATCTATTCGTCTTTGGTTTCTGTGGTTAACTTCCGAACGTCCTTTCAACTATTTAATTGAAAATTTCAGTCATCACAATTTTGCGTGCCGCTTACCCACACGTCATTTCTTCAAGTCTAATAAATTTAACGGAAAATTCTTATTCAACGGCCCGTTACTATGGTAACAGTAACCTTTTGATTGGTTAAGGCCTCTTTCAAAAGCATTGTTAAGAGATTTGAATTTTTATTCAAATTTATTATGTATTTTCTTAATGGTTTTATTCCTTTATCGTTCCTTTGGGGTAATAAATAATATCACTATTATATTTCTTTCCTTTCAAAGTTTAAAATGATACCTCATAAGGTCATATTCTATTATACATTAACTTTAGTCTAAATATTTGATATTTGATAAATTACATGTCTCTCTTAAATTAAACTTTTATAATAACATTTCTCTTTTAAAATGATTTACATATAATTATTGGCCATTTCCTGGTCTTAGATTAATAAATTTCCTTGTGAATTGGTTACAATTGACATTTGTGTGTGTCTGACAGTTAGGTGTTTTCATAGCTAAGAGTAGCCATGATGGTTTTTGGTTTATTTCTTTTAAATTACATTTTTAATTCAGCCTGATGGGCTTCACTTTGTTATCATATTTTTTTGCGTTGTGTGTTGATTCTGTTTGTGTTTTAATTACTATCCAATATACATTTTCATTGTACATATTTTAAAATATAACAATTAGGCTTATGGACTGCAAGTTCCCTTCAGCCATATCCTCTTCATAACATTGAAACAAACTATTCTTTATAAGTTATTAGTTATTGTTGGTTTTAACATTAATTTCATTCTTTTGTTACTACTTTGAGTGATAAACATCATCACTTCTTGCAGACTTATTAAAGTTATTTCCCCTTTTAACATGGGGTGTTTTATTCATTGTATTCTTAATTTTAAAACAAAACCTTATTTCTATACTACTATCTCCTCCATTCCATGTTAATACAAACTGTTTTTATCTGGGCTTTCTCCCTGAATAATATCACACGTTTTACTTATCTTTATTTGAAATATTATTGTTAATTATTCTTAATTATACAAATGTTCACAAGATCACTCAAATCATTGACTGTTTATCAATGCTTTATAAAGTGTTTTCTTATTTATTATTACTACATCTTTATTGCTTAAAATATCTATTTCACCGTTTCACCTTCACTTTTAATTAACAGAGGTTTATCACTGATACACTCTCACTATTTTTAGGGTATTTACACTTTCACTATTGCACTTTACTTTGGTTCACTGTTTGTATTAAGTGTTACTTAATGGGTAATCCCTATATTTATTTCTCCTATTATTTCTCACTATTTCTTTACAACATATTTCTTATTATTAATAATATTTGGTTATTTATCTTTCATTAAATATAACCTTAATAATTGTGTTAGTGTACTGTTCTACACTACGTTACTTTACAATTGTCTTTTGTCTTTAAAATAGGTATATAAGTTATTTCAAATACAACAATACTATTTGTTTCATTAGTGAATAATTATTTGGGGTTTAGTTACAGTATTCTATCTTTGAGTCTACTATTTCTCCCCGTTATATGTGTTGTTAGTTTCTCCTTGGGTTCAACCTGTCTCCTCTTCATTCTTCCTCTTCTTCTTCATCTTCATCTTCTTCAATTGTCTTCATCTTGGTTCGGTTCTCCTCTTCTCATCTGGTTTAATTTCTATTTAGTCGTAGGAATTTGTTCACTTCCCTTGATTCTTCTTTAGTTCTGGTTTCTTACCGTCTTTCGTTAGATCCTATTTGTTTGGTCAATCACCTTTTGTCTCTGTGTATGTTTCGTGGTTCCCTTCTTTGTGTTTCTGTTGTTGGGTCAATCACTTGGGTTGGGTAATGGTGGGACAGGGTTTAGGGGGAGGGGAAGGGTCATTTATATTATAGCTTGTTGTGGGAGAGGGGTGAAGGGGTTGTTTTCACATATTTCCTGTCTATTCCAATCTGACGATGGGCTGTGAAGCTTGAAAGCGCTAATTGGGATAATTTTTATATAGTGGTGTGCAACTGGATCATTCTGATTGTGATTTCAACCACTAACACAAATTTCTTCATTAAATAAAATTAGATAGATAATGTTGGAGAATGTGTTAATAAAAAATTTTGTTGTTGGTTATAGAGTTAATAAAAAATTTTTGTTTAATTAATTAATTGAATAATTAATAAATTGTAAAAAAAATTAATTACCTTCAATTAAATAAATGAGATATTGTGTTTTCTAAAATATTTGTTCTGTACAGATAATCTAGTTAAGTAGTAGGATCTAGTATTCTCTCTTCTAACTTCGCTCTGCTTCTTCTTCTTCTTGGTATATTTCTCTAATAACTCTAAATTATTTTTAGAAGAAAGAAGAAACTAATATTTATTGTACAAATAATTATGAACACATGTAATTGAGTAATTGTGATGTTTATTTCTTAACATTTGAATTTGTGCGCCAAACTTATGCGCATGGCCAGGCATTGATTGAGATTCACTCAGGTCGATTGTGAACAAAAATTACAAAATATATTGTTACAAAATTAATTATTTCGGATTCTTTTAACTGTCGAAATGGTCCGAGAGGGCAAGGAACAAGATACAATACTTACAATTATCTTAAAATAAATTATTATTTGCTGAAAAATAACAGGATTATGACAATTGTCAATTATTAAATAAAGATCGAACCATTTCGTAGAATGACGTCATTGACTCGTGAAGGCAGTGCTGTTATGCCGGTCGCTCTGCAATGAAAACGGCCGCCGCTCACCTCGTGGATTTCTGCTATACAACTCTGACGCTGTGTTCTTCTCCCTCAGAAATAAATGCGAATTCCTTCCTCGGCGAGGTTGTAGTATCCCTGGAAAATTGTGTGAAGTGTTCTTCCCTCCTCGGCGATGTCATTCTG
This sequence comes from Magicicada septendecula, assembly GCA_034769895.1. Taxonomy (NCBI): domain Eukaryota; kingdom Metazoa; phylum Arthropoda; class Insecta; order Hemiptera; family Cicadidae; genus Magicicada; species Magicicada septendecula. Next base: position 58,640,062 of record CM068371.1, on the reverse strand, counting down.
TGATAGTTATTTGGTGCAGTGTTCTGTGTTCAAATATGTTGAGTTCGTGTCTAGATAATGTTGGTTGAATTTTTCTCAAAATGGCAAAAAGTCAATTTTATTCTTTTGTCATTACATTTGTTAATATTTGTTTCTGTACTGATTACATTTTCGGGAGACCTTCTGTTTGTGTGTATATCTTGTTATTGTATGTAAAGTAATTTTGTTCAGTTATTAGTTTGGTAAGTGTGATGATTTCTTGTATGTGTTTTTCAGGTGCGTTGTTTTGTCTGAGTACCCGATGGGTTTCCCCATATCAGGAATCCTAGCAGAAATAAATATACACAACATAGAACAGAACCACATAATAAACAACAACAAATACATTAACAAAATTATATACTGGCACAGGTATGTAGATGATATATTACTTTTATTCAAAGGCAACACAAGACAAGTTGAAAACTTCCACAAATACATAAACACTATACACCACAAATTAAAATTTACACTGGAAATTGAACAAAACAATAGTATACATTTTCTAGACCTAACAATTAACAAAACTAACAATACACACACGTACAAAATATACAGGAAACCAACCACAACTGACATGGTTATACACAACACATCAAACCACCCAACACAACATAAACATGGGGCCTTCAACCATATGCTCCATAGACTAACTAAAATACCCTTAAATAAACAAGATTACACCGACGAACTCAACACAATAAAATACATAGCAATCAAAAACGGTTACAACCCTAATTTAATAAACACACTACACAAACGCATCAAAAACAAAAACAACAAAACACAAAATACCATCAACACACAACACAATAAATACATCACACTCACATACCACAACTCCTACACACACAAAATCGCCAACACATTCAAAAAACACAAATACAAAATAGCATACAGAACAACCAATACCATTACAAAACACATCAATAATACAAACACAGACATAGACAAATATAACAAAACAGGTGTTTACAAATTAAATTGTAATGACTGCAATAGTTGCTACATCGGCCAGACAGGAAGATCTTTTTCATCCCGTTATTCTGAACACTTAAAAGCTCTAACCAACAACAATATACACTCCGCATTTGCCACACACATACACACAGAAAACCACAGTTACACCAACATAGACACTAATCTCGAAATTTTACATTACTTACCTAAAGGTCGAAAACTCAACACAACTGAACAATACGAAATATATAAACACCACACAACACAACCAAACAACATACTCAATGATCAATTACAATATAAATCACATACACTTTTTGACACAATTTTACAAAAAACAAACATCAAGTTGAATCCCTGCACCAATCCCCTTCCTCCACTCACCACCTCCACTACACCTTCCACACAAAAACCGTTATGAAAGGATGGTAGTCTGACTAAAAGCTGAAGAAGGCGGATACGTACGCCGAAACGCGTCCGACGAAAAAAGTAAGTTTTCACAAGATAAAGTTCATTTTTAGTAAAGTGATAGTGCTGTGAAAGAAGAGATGAACAATCAAGACAACTATAGTATTTAAATGGTTTACAAGTGATTTTATGTTAATATTTCCATTAAATAATCTTACTCACTCCATGATTATTGCTTGTTGTTAATAATTTGTTGTTATAATACTCCAATATTGATTAATTTACTTTTTATTTCTTTTATGAATTTGCTAACTGCTATAATTTTTTATTGTTCGACTAAGCTTTTCGTCATTACTGACATCTTCAGGTCTTAAACAATAAAAAATTATAGCAGTTAGCAAATTCATAAAAGAAATAGTAAGGATGGCTGCTAATTTAAACAATACGAAGAATTTACTTTTTATCTGAGTTGAGTACCTCTTAGGCCTAGTATTACTTATTTCCAAATAAAGTCAATTTTATTCTTTTGTCATTACATTTGTTAATATTTGTTTCTGTACTGATTACATTTTCATATCTTTGTTTTGTATGGACTAGTTTCTATTCATTATATACAGTTTGATTAAATTTATTTATTTGAGTTTGACTCTATGATAGATGATTTTGGTTTACAATGCTGTTTTGTTTTTCTATTGTGGTGTGTTAGTTAGTTGCCTTATCACTCTTTATATGGTTTACAGTTTAATAAAAATACAATATTCCTATTACCTACTTGCCTTCTCTACCTTAACAAACTTGGAAATTATTGAATATTAATTCAAATACAACAGAATATCTTATATCTACTAACTTTTTTATATCATTTAAACATAACAAAAACATCTTATGCCTATTAATTTTTATATATATAGAATTATAATGGAAACATTTTATTATCAGTAATATTATCAGTCATTGGCTGTCCTTTGTTGTTATGTTTCCTTTTATAACAAACCTTATCCTATTAAAACATCTTATTCCTAATAACACTTTCAGTTATTAACTGTCTCTTTTAATTACTATAACTATTTTGATAACCCAATAAAATAAAAACATCTTATAACTATTGACACTTTCAGTTATTAACTGTCTCTTGTGTTCACTATACCTAATTGGCTAATACAATAAAATAAAAACGTCTTATACCTATTAAATTCTTATATTACTTAATTTTTTAAAACACTTTTATTATTAAAACTAATCTTAGTCATTAGACTGTCTGTTACTCTTAGGTTCTCTTATTATATGGTATTTCTCTACACTGATGGTAGTCTTTTTAATTGATTTCTTATTTCCTACACTATTCTTTATTATAGTGTGTCACTTATTATTGTCTACACTAATGGTAGTCTTTTAAATAATTTTTTACACTATGGTAAGATTTGGTTGGCTTCTACACTATTGGTAGTCTTTTTAAATGTTTTCACTTTATTCTTAAACTAGGCTTACAATTTTATTTTCACTGTATTGTATCCTGTAACTTGTTATTTGGTCTGACATTTATTATTGGTTTCAATTAAGTAATAAATGGGGTATATTCATTCCTCATAAGGTTTTAGTGAATATCCTTTCTTGTTGATATATTCTTTTTATGGACCTTGACATATTTTGTCTCTTCCTTCTCATTATATTAGTATTTTCTTCTCTTGTGGTTTCATGTCCTTTTCTCATTTACAGCTCCTTATTAATTTGTTATTGGTTTTGTGTCTTGGGGTTTTCTGCTTCTTAATTTAATAAATTTCCCCTTATTAATATTTTGTTTACCTTTTTATCTTTGTCTTTTCTTTTACTGCTCCCCAACCTACTGGGTATACTGCTGTTTTATTGGGGTTTTATATAGTTGGTTATTTATGTATGGACCAAGAGTTTTCCTTGTTATTCAGTTTGATTTTATTAACATTTTATCGACTTAATGAACAGTTTCTTTAGTTTATTTTTTAACCATTTATTTTTCTCACTCACTATTGACCTTTTCTTCTTTATTCATGTTGTATTAAGTTAAATTTTAAGGTGATAATTCTGTTATGCTACAATATCTTTTTTTAATCATTTTTTACCAATAAAAAATTAGTGATCCGAGTCAGTAGTGTTATATATATAATTAATTAATAACAACGGACATAATGGACAACAAAATCCAGGAATCTAAATTTTACTTCACAATTTCATGAATAGTCTTAGATACTTCAGGAATGGATTTGTTAAATTCTTGTATTGTTTGGACAGTGATTTGTACTAATGCTTTCTTCACCAAATGGTAAACCTGTTTTATGATGACATATCTTTATACTGAGACTTAGTCTCAGTCTTACCCCATTATAGAAAGGACAAAATAATTAATGTTAACTATAATAAAATGTGTGTTAACCTTAAGAGCACAAAGAACAAATGTTTACAAAAAGATATGTGTATCATTTATACAAGATATGAACAAAAATTATTTATACAGCATACATCTCTGAATACGAATAAGGTGTTGTTGACATCTGTTTAAAGCTGTAAATGAAATAAACTATCTAACTATAATTTAACTACGTAACAATAAATGAACAGAAATTAATATTCATATATAAGTCATTATATTATAGGAGACAATGTACAAACTATAAAAGTCATAAAAATAAATAACCAGTTTCGTAAAACAATATTTTATAATCAGATCTGCAGACATAATCAAAATTTTATTTGTACTATTTTCTAATCTGAGTTCTGGTTGAATATTTTACACCATAAAAATGTAAACAAACAGTGCTCCTCACATATAAATTTGCCTGTTACTGCTGATTAAATTTATCATATTTTTGTGTTAATACTTTGAATTATATATGTTGTTTAACTTAGTTAATACAAATTATACAATAACATGAGAACCTAGAACAATGTTGTCAAAAAACATGGTACTAAATATAATAGCAAGAGTGAAGGATGAAAAATAGGAAGATATACTTACACAAGTATAGAACAATACAATGGGAAAGGGGAACAAATTACATAAGGAAAAACATAAAACCTGTATAGGAAGTTAAGAGAAGAGTAAAACTGGGAAATTTTTATATTTTTGGGATTCATATAATTTTTAAAACCAATCTATTTACATCATCAAATTTATTCAAATCTTTCTAGAAAAGATGTTGTTAAAATTCTTTCCTAGGCTGTTTGGCCGTGGTCCATTGTTTTCTACAAAAACAGACATTTCGGCAATGCCATCGACTACCATCATCAGTGTAAAGTTGAGTTACGCTAATGTAAGGTGGTAGATGTTAGTGACCACAGTACTGTGGTTAAGGCTGGAGAAGTCCTGTGTACACAACTCCTACTTATAAATTCTCTAAGTGCCACAATACGGTAATAAATCAACCACCAGCCAATTAGAAAGAAGAACGTGTATTAGAGGCTTGCAACACACCTTGCCATCAAGTACTTAATGACAGGCTTTTGCCCCATCGATTCATAGCGATCAAAGCATGTTTCTGGATTTGGACGGACTCCATATGAAGGCGAGGTAAATATGCAGTCACTGCTGACAGAAGCTTCATATCATCGAAGAGAATCTGATGGTAAGTATTGGCGAGCCTACAAAATACATTTCTAGAAAGATTTTAACTCTCTAAAAAATAAGATGGGTACAATGGAAGTTCAAAGTAGATACTAATGCCTTTACATTCTTAGCTTTGGAAACAATGAAGCATGATGGCGCAAGATGAAGAAGATTTGAGATGAACTTTAGGAAAACTGTACAAGACGTATTTAAGAAATGATCTTATATAGTCTACATCTAGACAGACCAACATGTTTGACAACAGGTCAAGATGAGGAATCTGGAAATTGATGATAGAAGGTAAAACTTCAAATAAAAAGTAACTCTTTTCTATAATTTGCTGCAATGGAAGGACAAAGCATGACTATATTACGTCAAACTCGGAAATCAAAGAAACAATTATTTTCAATTTTCTGGGATATATCAAAATGAGAATTTACAATGCTATGATTAGCATTATGACGAATGGAGCAAAAATGTGGACATCCAAAAACAAAATTAAGACAAGAGAAATGGATTTTTTGAAATAAAAGTTGTATATTTGGATAGATATAATTATCGGCAATGAAACCAAATGATAGCTGGTAATTCAAAAAGACAGAATAGACTATATAGAAGCAAAATTATAACTAGGCATGCAAGAAGGGTTGATTCAGAAAAGTGAATAGTGAAAGTAACAGTCTGTGATCTTAATTACTACAGGAAGAGAGGAAGACATAGATAATCTTAGAGAAACAAAGAAAATGAAGTGACAGACACTAGGCTGAGAAACCCAAATTGGGAGACGAATAGAAAAAGTGGATGACAGAAAGGGATATAGTATTTCTTATTATTCTACTTCATTTGTAATTAATATGCATGTGTGTGTTCTGCTTATACTTAGGATATGTGTTTCATGTATTTGTAATTAATATCAAACAACTATTACAGACCTGATAAACCTGCCAGCAGGAACACCAGTGCCATGCCATCCTGATGAGGGTCAAACTGACGGTCCATGCGCAGTTTCAAATGGAACTCCTGTCCACGTCGGATGACCAGCTGTGGATTCTCCTTTCTCTTCATCAAATGGAACTTGGCTGTGTGGTGGCTTTTTCCGTTTTCAGGAATGCACGGATCGACGTACTGAATTTCCAAGTGCTGAGACGGTAAGGAGCTTTTGGAAGATTCAGAATCTAGAGATGGTTGGGGTGATGGCTCTGGTGGGGATGGTTGAGGAGGTTGTGGTGATGGTGGTAGAGGAGGTTGTGGTGATGGTGGTAGAGGAGGTTGTGATGATGGTGGTAGAGGAGGTTGTGATGAATGTCCAGGTGGGTTTGAATGAAAGTGATAGTTATGTATTGTGATAGAAGGTGGAGAAGGATAGTAAACATGGACCACTTGTGTAGGGTGGAACGGTAAGCCGTGACAAGCAGGTGGGGAACTCACCATGTATCTTGTCATCATCGGTGGCACACCTTAAACACACATTCAAATAATTACTGTCATACTCCTTTCGGTATTGTGTCACTAAGCTATGGAAATAAGATCACTAAAGTAATAAATAAATACAAATTGTACACGGTACTTATCCTGGATAGGCTAGTATGGTTTTGTGACTACTATTGTACTACTAGTAATTAGTAACCTTTGTTGGTAAATGACCTGAAGATGGCTTGACTGCCGAAAGCGCTCGTCAATACCAAATACAACATAGTGGTTTGTATAAAATTACTAGTAGAAATATTTGAGACCACTAACACTTCAAAATAACAATAAAAAAATACTATTGTACTGTTTAAAACTGTATTGATTTCCTAATAAGGAATAAAATTAGCCAGACAGCTTAATAATCTGATGTTTCACTCATCAGCTCATGAGACGTCTTAACATATGAAAGTATAAACATTCAGCAATACATTACTTCTGAGAAATTGATGTAACTACGGGGGATCAGGGGTAAACCCCCCTGAATCTATTAAAAATTTCAGCAAAATTCCATAATCACTTCACGTAGGCTTATTTCTAAATCACATGCTTATCCTAAAATAAGGCTTATAAATAATTGAAGAAATAAAAGGAATTACAATACTTGTAAATTAATAAAATAAAGTTAAAATTTTGTTAACAGTGACAATCACTTAACATTTTGTAAGTAACATATGTATTAACTTGTAAGTAACATAAGTAATATGTGTGTATTAATATTGTTCTCATAAACTGCTTTTTCTTGATACTCCAAACAAAATATAAAATATAAACAAATAAAATATGTCTCTGCGGCTTGAACAGACTGTAAATATTTTTCTTCAAAATCCAAATTTCATTATGCAGTAGTAACATACCCACCAGAAGCTGAATCCCTTATAAATTTACTCAATAAAACTGAAATCTGCAGAGACCATGTACTCCCGAAGGCAGGTAATGTATAGACACCACAAGAGGTCAAAGACAAAGAGTTGAGGTTGGTGGGCAGGGGCGGATTAACTATTAGGCTGACTAGGCTGTAGCCTAGGGCGCAGCACTTTGGGAGCACAAAATTTTAGCTAAAAAAATAATAAAATTTTACAGCTAAATGTAAAATTGGTAATAAATTACAAGGATAAAAATTTGAGTTCATTTTGAACACAGGCGCCTGTTTGCGAGAAATTATGGTAAAACTGTACATAAATAATAGAAGTGCTTTCCAAACTGTTTTCTCCGGTTGAGTCATCAGTGTAGCCCTCTTGTTCATTGAAAGTGACTTTCTGCAAGGACTTGATTTCAGTGAGGTGATTAAAATGTTTGCTCAATCTAAAGTGAGAAAAAAGAATCTAGCTTGAACTTTACACGAGTCTTAACAAATCCACAAATCTACACTGATTGTCTTCTTTGTGTAAATGATGTTAAATGTACTCTTATAATAAAACTGTTATAATTCTGTAACTACTTAGTTAATTTTTTCCTTATAAAAGCCATGGAAACTACAAATGGTTGAAGGTGTAACTCTAAAACAATCTCTGAAAAATAGCCTGTTTTCACTTCTTGAGACTATTTTCAAAAACAGTAAGATATTGAAATATTCCTAACTAAGAAATATATTGTAGGGTGTTTAAAGCTTCATTCAGCCCCTTGGAAATAACCATAAGTGTAGCCTATAGGAGGTGAGGGGGCGATAAAATGTAATTAGCAGGCGCCAAGATACCTTAATCTGGCCCTGTTGGTGGGACAGACTGGAGAAGGAGATGGAAGAGAGATGAGGTAGAGGAAGGAGAGGAGAGATACCTACGGTACCAGAGTATCTACAGAGAGAGAGACACAAAACAGAAAATACTTTTTGGACTAATATAGGCTAATGACAATGATCATTTTTCAGTTTATGAAACCTAACCTAATCATATGAAGCATTTATTAATATATTTTAAAATAATAACATATGTTAATATATGTATAATATTGTTATTACAAAATTAAACAAAAATCTTTCTCAAGGTTCTGATACTTGAAAATCGCAATTTGTAGATCTGTGTAGTCTGTACATTGTTCTATGTAAGTAAAAAGATATTTCTGTCTCAGAGGCTTTTAAATGAGATTACAAGTTGGACGTATAAATTTAAATAACATTATTAATGTATGTGAACACGTTACAAGATATTATTTCCCTATTTTATAGCACACTTGTTTTTTTTTATTAAAACAAAATTGTTGAGGTTGGTAAGGCGTAGGACTATTCTTGTTGTGGTATCAAACAAGCTCAAGAGCAGATATTGCTGACCATGGGTTGTGTGCAGTGCCTGATTTAAGAATTTTTAGGCTCTAGGCCAAGTTTTCTGGGCGCCCCCCTGGCTGTGACTTTGAAGTAATATATGTACTGCAGAAGTAATTTGATGTCAGCTTAATACTATCAAATTTAAAACCAGTAGGTTTTTAAAAAAAAGTGTGCTTTCATTTAGCAAACTTTTCAAAATATTAAGAATCATACAAAAGAATTGAGTAAATTAATTTATTTTTTAAGTAGAGTAGCTTAACTAAGCTTATTCAGAAATTTAACATACAAAATTTCTTTTTTATTGTCTAGGTATAACACATTATTTTTTTCTTATAATTTTATAAAATAGGTCTATATTTTTGTTGTATTCTTTGACTAAAGATACAACAAGGCTAATGGTAAACTAATATTCAGTGACTATGTAGTTTAATGGAATTAATGTCAAGGAGAGTATACACAAAAAATGTTGCGGGAAATTAAATTTTAAAAAGAAAACTATAGAAAATTGTTTTTAAATAACGTAGGCTAAATTTTTATATTTTATGAATAGATATAAACACACTTTTTCAGTTGTAATTGGTTTCTATGTACAACCTTTACTAAAAGCTTGTAAATGTAAATTCGGGGGGCAATATAGCGGACGTTCAAATTCGCATGCGCAGAATAGTTTTCAAGGATGCCAACGTCTTAAAAAAGCGCGCAATGTTTAAATAAATATAACACTTGTTTATAAACAAGTGTCTTCCACTTGTATTATTAACAAAAATTGATCATTTAATTTCAAAAAATCATACTTAAATAAATCAAAGTGCCTCCTACTTTTATAAAAATACTTCTGTTAAAAAAAATATCTGTAGCTTGCGGCCCCCTCTGAGCCCGCGGCCTAGTCGGCCTAGTGGTAAATCCGGCTCTGATTGTGCGGGACGAAGGGCAAACCCATCGCCCGCCCGTATGCTGCGTTCCGAGCTCCTGCCGCAAGAACCATAAGTTCTAGACTTTAAGGGTGTGGCCTGCTGCCGGCCGTGAGGTCAATTAGTTAATTACTAATTGAGGGTAAGAGTACGCCGAGGCCGGTTCCAAGATTCACCTGGCACAGATGGGTTGCGACCAAGGGCGCTAATGAGGTGATTGCCCTCGAAGCGGGCACAGCGTCGATAGAACTTTCGGGTAAGTGTCCGTATGGTGGCGTTCAGGGAACGGACACGCAGGGAGTCTCTGACGTTCTTGTTGGAAGTCAGTTAGTGGGATTTACACGCCCAGCACAATTCTCGGTCCAGGAGTGACTGAAGCTTTTGCTTATGGGTCTTAGCCAAGTGGCCCTAAACAGGGATCGCGTAGGTCACCATCGGCACCACATAAGTGGTGACGATGAGTTTCCCTAGGCGGCGGGTCATGGAATTGCTGCAAAGCAGAGGACGGAGTTTATACAGAGTTTATACGGCTCGGAGTGGGTCCGCCAGGTGAGACGACGATATAGGTGGAGCCACAGATACGTAACTTCTCGAGACCTGGGCAGAGGACTATCGCCTACGTACAGTCTGTCAGGAAGCCTCCTGCCTCTGGAGAAGATTACAGCTGTGCTCTTGGCCGCGTTGATAGCGACCTTCCATTTCTCTGCCCACCCAACGTAGGAGTCAAACTTTTCCTGGAGCCAGATAACGGGCGTCTCAGCTCGACGATCGACGGCATAAACCGCCGTGTCGTCGGGGAACATGGAATGGATCTACCTAAAGAGAGAGAGACCGAAAAACAGAGAATTACGTCACGACCTTAAGTATGCATAATCGTGTTATTACTAAATGAAAAATGTCTGCATTTCTCTTTATAACAAAACGCTTTCTATTAACAGTAGTTGAAATATACGTCCGACCCTACACAATAATCAGCCTGTGGATAGCCACACACATTGCATGGTGAAGCTTCATCACGTTACGAGTTTTACAGACAGCCGAAAGCGAGTGATCCGTACAACTTACCTGGTAAGTTCGAATATTGTTGATCTGACATTGCAGCTGGATACTGGAACGGGTATTCGTGATCAGTCATGTAGCGGCCATAATTAGGACGGTTGCTGAGTTCGAAGTACCCGGTGTGAGGTTCCGGCGATCCTGAAGCATTCTCGTTGAACGGCAGTAAGCCGCGCACAAACTCCGCAAAAAACGCCATGTCCCATAGACTTATAAAAATATTCTTGTGCCGGGTGCGTTGTAAAAACTTACATTTTCAATCCACCCGTTTCAATTTTGATGCGAAAATCTCATATTCGGTAACGTGAACGAATGATTTCACAAAACACAACTCTCTTTTGTTGTAAATTTTGTCGCCTACTTATAAAACTACAGAGAGCGCTCTGCGGATAAATATCATTATATATTAGCATTGTATCTAAATTACCACTGGTGAATTATGCGTACCTAAAATGTACATAACTCTGCCTTAATTAAGGAGAATGCTTTATTTTTGAATATTCTTAAAAGTTTGTTTTTGATAATCATTATTGAAGTACCTTTACTCTATATCAAAGTACTTTTCTTGATTGGCAGGACTTTGTTAATAGTTAATTCACAGAATATTTACAAAACGCTTTAACAATTTAATTTAAAAATTTTGAAATGCTGACAAGCATTTAACTTGTGCAAAAGTGTTTACTAACCTCATGAAAATTTCGAGGGGCCTTGGAATGGATGCTAAGGGAGCCATTTCAACACTTTAACTGAAATCCGAAGGCAACTAATACGGAATTATCGTTTCAACGGAATGGAATGGACGTTTATAATTAATTGTTCACTATGCATATATTCTCTGTTACATTCTATAGACAAATGACGACTAGTTTTATTGTACTTGGGCCAACCTGTATTATATAGGACCATGTATAATGTAGTGTACGCACATGTAACAAAATTATAACACTTTTCACAACCGGTAAATGAGAATTCACGTTCAAAATTTGTTGATAATTCAATAAACGCACTATCGATTGCCACCGACATTCCGTAAAAGATTTGTTTTCTTGATATTGGAAACTGTTTTTTCATCACTCAGACCCAAATTAAACTAAACGTGTAATTAGAGTACAGTTTTGTGATGAACGGTTATTTGAACACTTTTTGACACAAAACAAGCTGAAATACAAAATTATAATGACAATAAATAAAAATGACGGCGACATCTAACGTCATTCGGTCAAACCATGATTATGATGTTTTGTTTAGTTGTCATGGCGACGGTTTAACAAAATATTTTATACGCGTCTTAATTTTATAACATTTTTCCTCCGAATTGAGACGTGTTTATTTATTTAATTACGACAACTATTTATGCTCGACAGTTCCCCTGTGTTCACCAGAATACGATTAAATACTTTTACAAATTACAAAGCAAACACAGCAAGTTTTAGTAAAGAGTACATCAGCTGATTGGTCGACTTTGCTATCATTATGTGCTGAGATTTCGGATCCTAGTCTTGAGTTTTCCAAAAGTAAGTTTTAGCAGTTTGCAGTCATATAACGGTTGAGGACATTGCCCAAACGTCAATCACACCTGTATTCATTTGAGCTCTCTCTGTTCACGCTGCTTACAGATACGAGCCTCTAACGACCAACTGACTTCCCCTATTTACCCATTGACAACAGGGAGAAACGATGACCTGGACACGTTCACGCCATCCTCTCGCCCTTTGGCTGGGTAACTGTCCCTGAAGACGGTGAACCATTATCTGTGAATGCCACTGGACAGAGAAGGATCAATGGCAATTAAAGAACCTAATGGATTACAGACAGATTACACGTCAAATAACTTGGCACACAACAGACCGCTGTTCAGGGGGGAGGATACAAGAATGCAACAGTATGTCGTCTTCTAGGTCATTGATTGAAATAAAATACTCGTATCACTGTCGACCAGCGGTGGCTCATCAGGGGAGACAACGGAGGCTAAGCCTCCCCAGTGAAATTTAGAAAAATATTAAAAACAAACTACTAGTAATAGGCTCTATTTTTTATTGTAACTGAACTCATAATTAATCTGTAATCACAATTTGGCTTTAAATTATCTGATTAATTACAAAAAACGTTTTAATCGCGCGTTATCAACAGCGCAGAATGGAAAAAATCTAAAAGATTGTGATGGACCAGACAGTTGAAGATTTCTGGCAGTGTTACCCTCAGTATGAGAGAACTTCTTTGGAGGGGATAAAGTTTCAGTAATTAATAATCGTATGGCTACATGACTGACAGTTGGTGGGGGGACGCTAGTGCATCTGTAACCGTACTTGGGAGGAAACGAGTGAATTAGCCTCTCAGCACGGATTAATGTGGTTTGTGTTAGTTTTACGCAGTCTGTTCGTTCTCGAGCTCCTTGTGTGTGTATGTTTATTATTTATTTCTTCTTGGTTTGTGTTTGTGATCTCTACTACGAGGATAAACTGGATTTAGCAGAAGGAATGAAAGTGATATTGCAGTGTCGAACAAATGGATTATTACAACACTACTGAATAAACAATTTTCCCAGTTGAGTGACTTTGAGAGAAATGAAATACTGAAAACTGGTCGACCTACCCCAACATTTTTATTTCTTAAAAGGCACAAAAACAAATCTAGAACTTTCCAGTCGTCATTACATAACGAACATAAATGGCTATGCGATAGTGGGGTAAATTCGAAGATATTATGCTGGCTCTACTTACTGTTAACCACAAACACGACTAGGCCTATATGGTCTGCTGAAGGCTTAAGCCGGTAACGCACTAACCATCGCCGCTGTCCAGCATGCCCGACGTCGGTAATGCATGTGCGCACCATACTGTCGTGCAACTCGTCCAGCATGCCAGACGTTCTCGTTGATAGGATACGTCCCTCAGACATCTATTTAATTTATATTTTAACATGATAATGTTTTTAGGCTGGGGTTCATTCCACAAAAATCGTCATCGAAAAACGTGACGCTTCCACACTTTCGATTCCCAACAGTCTAGAAATTGATATGTAAACGCATCAAGACAGAAATAATCGCTGCTGACATTGAGTTTAGCAAACGTTTTAGTGAGAATAAATTTGGTTTTACATGCTCTGTTTGTGATCGTCTGTGGTTTGGAAATGATTTACGTAATCCACCAAACCTAATCCACATTATACGTTTCAAAAAAGCCTAAAAACATTATCATGCTTCGATGTTTCGGTTTCGTCGAAATTCTTTGAATGCTTAGGTGCATAAATAGAGAGAGAGAGATTTTATTAGCCTTTATTTCGATAAATTTTGATGTTATTTCACGGTCCATTATGAATTGTAATTAAAACAAATTAATAATAACAATATTAAAAATAATAACTGTTAATGATATTTGAATGTACTGTATTATGTAGGCCTAAACGAAGAATAAACTAAACTAAATATTAAAATGAAATTTTAACTGAATCATTAGCCTACTTATTAAATATAAACTAAAGAATTAATGTAACGTAAAATTAAACAGTAAACATTTATTAAACGAATGTGCTCTAAAAACATGTAGGCCTACTGTACTTGCTCGAAAATGACGATTTGATAGACAGCAAGCGTACGCATGATCAAATATGCACGATTTCTCGACATCCGTCAACACTACACACGATCCATCCGCACATCGTGCGGCTTGAGCTGATGGTCTTGCTGGACTCATTTTTCGTCGTGGACATCCTTCAAAAAATACACGACGTGCGGATGGATGTCAAAGCTACGCACTGTCGTTTTTGACTTGCTGTCCGTCATAACGTCCAGTGGGGATGGTTAGTGCGTAGCCGGCTTAACTATCCCCGAAGATGGGTGAATCATTATCTGTGAATGCCACTGGACAGAGAAGGATTAATGGCAATTAAAGAACCTAATAAATTACAGACAGATTACACAATCAAAAAAACTTGGCATACAACAGACCGCTGTTCAAGGGAGGGGGATACAAGAATGCAACAATATGTCGTCTTCTAGGTCATTGATTGACATAAAATACTCGTATCACTGTCGACAGTCAACACCTTGTTTATTCACACGATATCGCAAATGATTTTTGTCACAAGTAAAAATATAACACACAAAATACAATTTCGATCCACTATCAAACAGCAACACAACCGCAACTTTTACCATGGAAAAACGATAACACACGAATATAATTTTGATCCAGAAACGTGGTATATAATAATGCCACACTCGTACTAAGTCTGTAACTCGCAAACTGAACTCTGAATAAAAATTGACTTCTATTGTTTTGTATATAGTTGGGAATGACGTATTCTCAAGCATGCGTCATTTGAGTATGGGCAACCTTGGATTTCGTTGTCCATGACGTGTCCGTTACTTAACTAAATACAACTATTATATTAACGACTCGGAACACAAAGTTTTTTATAAGTAAAAACATAAAGTTTTACCTTTATATATATATATATATATATATATATATATATATATATATATTACAACGATACATAATTGCATAAATATAAATTTATTTGTTTTTGCGGAGCCCCACGATCTGGGACGCCATATTATGTAACGATATAACGTTGCAAATATAATATAATTTACATTTGTGATGCTCCACGTTGGAAGCGATATTTCTTATGCAACAATCCGATATACATAAAAATAGGCGTGACTGGTCTCACGTTCAAGATTGACAAATTATGTAACACTATATCATTTAATTTGAGTTTCAGGTGCAATAAGAACTCTATGTAACTTGTAACGGTATTTCAAATTTATTTGATATTAATAAAATTGTGCACATGGCACTTACTTTGACTTAAAAACATTCGTTATTATTGGTTATTATGCCGTAAGGCTTATGCTATATACATCCTTACTGACTAAATATTCTATTCTACTAATTATTGTATTAAAGGAAAATCTCATTTCCATACTACTCAGTCAATTAATGTGTTTCAAAATCAATATTTAAATATCTTTTTATATATTGTAATGTACTCAAAATATTAATAGTTATAGAATTTATCTTTTGTTTCTCAGTACTGATTTATCTCAAACACTAATTGTTTTCATTTAAATGCTTTGTATTCATTTTATTTCAATACTAATTTGAGCTCTTGTTACGTTAATCGTATTTCTAAAACATCTATGATTTTAATTCTACTTTACAATAAACATTGGCTCTTACTTTTAAATAGAGCAGAAATGTCTTTGAGTTCATTGTACGATTAAGAGATAAATAAGTTGTTTATCACCTTATTGTCGTCAATCATACTCGATCATTTGATCTATCTGTAGTCGTCCTCGTCTCGCACTCCAGCGTCCTCTTGTCCAGCGTCGAGTCGCTTTTTGTCCAGCGTCGCCTCGCTCTTCTCCTCTTGTCCAGCGTCGACTCGCTCCTCTTGTCCAGCGTTGACTCGCTCTTCTGTCCAGCGTCGTATCACTCTCTGGAACTTCTCCTCGTGCTGTTCCTGACGTCAATGGATATTCTTATGTGGATCTTCTTATGTAATTTTGTTATTATTTAAAAACAGTTTGATTTACAATCCAGTTACATAACTGTATGTAACTGGAAGGATGAAATTATTTACAAAAATTTAAATATTCTGTGCGGACGGGCAGAAGCTCCCGCTGCACCGTGGATGATTTAAGAAAGAGAACCACTGTAGCTTGTGTGTCCTATTTATTCATTATGTTTTAATTGTCTCCAAGTCACGTTACTAAATATTTAGAATTAATATTAGGCAGTTACCTGTATTAACTTCCGTCTTGTGACTTCTAAAGAAAAAACTAAAGAAGTCACAAGACGGAAGTTAATACAGGTAATTGCCTAATATTAATTCTAAATGTCCTATTTATAACCATGTCTTGGTCGACACCTGCAGTGGTACGAAATCAACATGTCAGATACCGTCTCTGGATTCAGTTCCCCCACTCTTTGTCAATTTCGCTATTTCTTATATTTCTGCGAATTGCAGAGTCCTGTAAGTATACTCTTATACTTATCTTATAACTATTTTTTCAACACATGTTCACTGTAATTTTGGACATTGCAATTTAACCCTTTCGATTTGTACACAGTTATTTCACTATTACACTCGTACGGTGTGGCACTTTCACATGGTTTTCGTACACAGTATTTAGTAAATTTTCTTACATTTTATTGTGTTTTTGGATTTTACTTCTTAATTATAGTTTATGAATAATTACGGAAAAACAGTAATTATGCAATTATTCATCTTGGGGTGGTAAACTCGCCTGCATAGACCTGCGTTCACACACACTAGCAAAATACTGATGTACACACTTTCAGTTACATTTGTGTGTGTGTGCACGTCGATTCAGGTCGAAACACCTGTTCATATTTTTGTCTGAGCCAAGCTTGCAATCTCTGACATGCTTATTTCTAATACATTATTAATTATTTACAGTTTATTAGGTATATTTAAATTTTTATATTCAATGCTCAGTACATCACTTATTTGTACTGTCGCATTATCCCTCTGCTTGGTAACAAAAAAAAATTTAATAAATTTATTTATTATAATTTTTTTTTATTACTGTATTATTATTACACTTGAAAAAAATGTAACAAATAATAAAGAATAATATTCATCATTTCACCCTTAATTGGAGTGTATACAAATGTCTTACCTCCCCTCCTTATACGCTCACTGCTCGTGACCTTGTAGTAGGGTGGCTTCAACAAACAGCTGATCTGACTGGTTTCATTGACCTCGTTGTTTTCATGTGTAAAACTTCCTAAATGACGTTGCGTGGAATTTACCAATTTCTTTCTTCTGTATCTCATCATATACGATGAAAGTGTGTTGTCCTACTCGCTGTCTTAACGTATACGGTCCATTATAAAGTCTGAAGAATTTCTTCGCCGTATTATCACTCCGTTTTCCCACTGGATTAGCTTTGAGTAGTACACTTTCTCCCACGCTGAATTGTTGTAGCTTGTGAGTTAGATTAAATCTTTCTACTCTCTTGTTACCTCTTTCTCTTATCCGTTGTTTTGCGTATTCAATTTTCACACTTATTGGTACAGGTACATTTTGGTTATTAGGTCTGTTTATATACTTAGTCCAAAATCTGTTTGGCTTCTTATCTTCTTCTAATTCCATTGGAGTATATCCTGTTGCTCATTATAATTTTCATTAATGGCTTTTTCAAGAAATGGTAAATATTCTGCCCATTTATTGTGTTGATCATGCCAATATATTGTAACAATAAACGAGGTGTCCGCCTTTTTTAAGCCCCGCGATGGAAGCCAATATGTAACAATAAATAGGGGTCGTACCTGTTAAAATGTCTCACACTTGTTTATTTAGTGTGATTGTAGTGTGTTTGCCTCACACTGGTTGTTACATAAATCGACGTCACTACTGGAGTCCGTAGCGTTGTCAATGTCACCAGTACAACCTACCTGTTAATTCATAGGGATTACGATTCCCGGGTGGCGCCAAATTGTTTTTGTTAAAACAATTAAAACATTTAGTTTTTAAAGTAATATGTGGTATTAGCATGGACAGCTGTGGCGTTCGAATTATTCCCGCTGCTACACAGGTTGTCGACTCGGCCACTCGTGACAAGCGCTAGTTGGCTATGACTTAAACTTCGCTAACACACATATATTTACAACAAAAATCCTATGAAATAACAAGATAGTATTGTTCTGTACTGCGTTTTTTAATACACATTTAATTATTAATAAACATGACAATTGAATAATAAACAAATTTATAATATTATGCTCCGGCTTAGAGCTTGAAACACAAAACATCTCAGGTTGGCAAAATTGTTTCAAAACATTATCGTTCATTTACTTTTAACAAAATTACTATGTTTTAAAACCTGGAGTTCTTTTGATCATGAAAATAGACATAAACGTGGATTACATGGAAAGAAAGTACCCTATTATACCTTATAGGTACTTACGATTTATAATGTGTTTGTACAATTTGTTCTGTAGTGTCGTATTTCTGTTACAGTAGTTATGTTCACAAATAAGGTTATCTTTATAAATGTTTTTTAATATAAGTAAGTAAATTATGCCTTTACCTTTGAAAGAAAATACTATTTTTTAAATAGTGAGAAATTTTATCATTTGAAAATAATTTAAGTGATTTGGGGTTTTTTAGGAGTAATAAATTATTCGGTACTTATCAGTTCGTCTCACGTTGAAGGGTCATCATGGGTAGGCGTATAGTTTTCGAATTTGGGCTGGTTGTAGGCTTCCAGCATCTTCTTCAAACTGGTCTGGGTTTTTTCTTTAATTAGTTTGTTTAATTTC
This sequence comes from Magicicada septendecula, assembly GCA_034769895.1. Classification (NCBI taxonomy): domain Eukaryota; kingdom Metazoa; phylum Arthropoda; class Insecta; order Hemiptera; family Cicadidae; genus Magicicada; species Magicicada septendecula. The sequence continues at coordinate 58,621,108 of CM068371.1, read as the reverse complement.
GTTCCTGGTCATCATTAATTCTGTACAGATCGACGTCTCTTCACATTGGATCATTTTGGTTCACTATTCGACTTGTTGTAACTGTTTAAATTAAAGTTTTAGTTTGTCCAATTTCTTGCGTGGCGTACCCACGCTTCGTTTCTTCAGCGTCTGTTATTTTTTAACGGAAAAATAAGCCTCAAATGACTCATTGTCATAGTAACTAATAATTCAATGCTTGTTTAATTACTCTTTGCTTACATTGTTAGAGATATTTGAATTTTTATTCAAATTTATTAAGTGTTTTCCCAATGATTTTATTCCCTTATAATTCCTTTGGGATAATAAATGACATCACTATTATTTTTCTTTCCTTTCAAAGTTTACAATGATACCTCATAAGGTCATATTTTGTTACACTTTAACTATAGTCTAATTAGTTGACATTTAAAAAATAACATATCTTTCTTGAATTAAATTATTACAATAATATTTCTGTGTAGAAATAACTGATATACAATCATTGTCCATTCACTGTTCTTAGATTAGTAAGATTTTTTGTGAAATTGATACAATTTGCATTTGAAATGTTCTTGGCAGTTAACTGTTTTCCTAGTTACAAACAGCCATGATTGTTTTCTAGTGTATTTCCCTTTTAAATTACATTCTGAATTCAGCCTGATGGGCTTCATTTATTTGTTTGTGTTTTAATTATTATTCAACATACATTTTCATTGCTTTTCATTTAAAATATAATAGTTAGGTTTATGGACTGTAAGTCCCCTTTCAGTCATATTCCTTCTTTAACATTGAATCAATTATTCTTTATAAGTCATAAATTATTCTTAGTATTAACATTGATTTCTTTCTTGTCTTATAAACTAGGGTGATAAACATTGTCACTCTCTAATATTATGAAGGTTAATTCCCCTTTCAACATGGGGTGTTGTATTCTTTATAATTTTAATCTTTAATAACAAACTTTACTTCTATCCTATCATGCCATGTTAACACAAGTTATGGTACTGGGCTTTCTCCCTGATATGTCACATGCTTCCCTTATATTAATTTTAAATACTATTTTTAATTACATCTAGGTATTCAACTAATTATAATTCCACTCCAATCATTGGTAATTTATCAATGTTTTCAAGAGTGTCTATTTCCTTAGCATTCTAACTTGAATGTTTCACATTCACCTTCACTATTTTTTATTAGGGCATTCACTTCACTAAAACACTTCACTTTGGTTCACTGTTTTGTAATTAGTGTTATTTAATGGGTAACCCCTATACCTACTCCTACCATTTCTCACTATTTTTGTTTTAGTATTATTTTTACTATAAACAATATTAGGCTAGTTGTGTTTTGGGTTGAATCTAACCTTTCTGACAGGGTTAGTGTACCCTTCCTATACTACCTTGTTTTACAATTGTATTGTCTCAAAAATTGGATACATATGTTAAATTAATGCTAATAATAACATTGGTTTTATCAATATATAATTATTTAAGGTTTATTGACCGTATTCTATCTTTAACATACAATCTCTCCCTTTTATATATGTGTGTTAGTTTCCCTTGGGTTTTATCTGTCTCCTCTTCATTCTTCCTCTTCTTCTTCAATAATCTTCATCTTCATTCTTCATCTTGGTTTGGTCCTCCTTTAGTTCTGTGTCCATCATTGTTTTGTTAATCACATTTTCTTAAGTATGTTTGGGTTGTCGGCTTAATCATGTCAAAATATTTACATTTTAATAAGTATGTTACGTGGTTCCCTTCTTTATGTTTATGTTTCCGGCTCAATCACTTGGGTTGGGTAATATCGTTGTACGTCATGTCAAAGTATTTACATTTTAATCATTTTTTACACATTTTATTTCATATGAAGTAACTTTTATATTAAGAATTATCTTTTTTATTACTGGTACGAGATTTGGCTTAATTGTATCGTTACAATATTCGTAAATATTTACCTAATTCTTTATTAACTCTCTCAGCAAGGTTTCCTTGAGGATGTCTTATGGATGTGAGTACAGGTTGTATTCCATTTTCCCTTAACGTTCTCTCCCATTTTTCACTTTGGAATTGTACACCTTGATCACTGAGTACCTTCTTCATTTTTTCATATGACGGAATATATTTCTGCAGTAGTATCTTTAGAACAACTTTGGTTGTGCGTCGCATAACTGGGTACAGTCGGACTGCCTTGGAAAACACATCGATACATACCAATATGTGCTTCACACCTCGACTTGATCGTGGTAGTGGTCCCAGAAAATCCACTGCAATTAGCTCTCCCTTGTTCTCCTTCTGTATGCTCTGCATTCCTATGTATGTGTGTAAATTCGGTCCTTAATTTTACATTATCTTACTCATACATTTTTACCTTCGCTTCTAATCTTCCTTATCTCTTTTCTTAACATGACATTACTTTATCTAATACATTACTTATACAATACATTAACATTCATTACCTTTTATTACATTTCTTTAACATTACCTTTCTGATCGCTATTACTTTCCTGAAATACACTTCCGTAACAGAATGCTCTTTTAGCTTTGTAGTGTGTCGCATGATCGGTTACAGAGGAACTGTCTTGGAAAACAACGATATTTTTCTCGAAGTCCTTAATCCTAAGTAGTCTCTGCCCTTTTGACTTTTCACTCTTGCTTTCTTCTGTGTCCTTGTATCTCCATTAAGTGTTCGCCATTATTTTCCATTCCTAACCCTTTCTTCATATTAATAACAACAATAACATCTTTTACCATTACTTTCTTAAATAATTCTCTACAATAGCATTCCTTACCATCAATAATAGATTTCTTAATTAACCCTTTAAAATAATATTCTTTATTTCTTTTCACTAATATTTCTTTTTTTATTTGCTATCATATCCTTAATAAATAACATCTCTTAATTATACTCTCTTATATTATTATTAATAATTAGTAGTAATATTATTTTTCTCATTATAAATAATTATTTATTTTCGGGTATTGAGTTCGGTTCGGTGTGTCGTTAGATCTGACACCCTTCATTATAACAATTGGTTGTTGCATACAGGAAATTCATTGTGCTCACCCTCGCGACAACATTCCATTGGGTTACCCCCTCGTTACCTTTCCGTTGCATTGCTGCGACGTTTGTGTGCGTACTTACCGTGTGAACGTTTGCTTTGATCGTGTAAGTCACCTGTTTATAGGGTGAAAACTTTATTTTCCCTCTCTTTCTCTCGTAACAAATGCTTCGCTCTTTCTCAATTCTCTCATCACTAATGAATTGTGTAAGGTCAGTGCATTTGAAGCCTATATAAACAGCTGTCGACGGTTTTTTCGTTCGTCTTTTATGATAATATTCATCATAATTACTATAATTATAGTTATAGTTATCGTTCACTTTATATTTCTCGTGTGTAAATCTACCGTCATATTTACCACAATTTTGTGTAGTGTTTCGTCTAGATAAATTACTACGTTTCTTCTTATACCTACAGTGATATTTATCTCCATAAGTGTGGTGTCCTAAGTGTTTCACATGTGTCATCTTGTGTGACTTACTATTGTGTGTGTGTCTCACACTTGGAATATCGATACTAATAAGGTACGTTTTATTAACCTTAATTTGCTTCTCTTCCTTAATGTTAATTACTTTATAGTTATCGTTAGTAATTACACACGTATTTTCAACTACTATGAATTCTTCACATATTATCTTTTCACATATTAGCTCCGTTTGTTTATTAATTATTCCACAGACATTTTCTGCAATCATGTCAATACGTAAATTTGTATTAACAATTTTTTTTGTTAACTGTGCATTACTGTCAATTATACTTTGTTTTATTTCAAGATTATCAATTTTTAACTCTTCTAGACTTTCTGTAATTTTTATGGTGTCCTGTCTAAAATTTTCGGACTGTAGCTCTAATTTATTTTCTAAACTTTCTGTTTGTTTTGCATTTATTTCTTTTAGTTCATCTATTCTAGCATTTAAATTTTCTGTCTGTTTATTTAAATTTTCTGTCTGTTTTGTGCTTAATTCATCGACCCAGGCACGCATCATCGTCTGGAATGCCTCTACGTCTAAATTTCCTGGAGTCGTCATGTTGAAGTATTATTAAAATATTTATTTAGTAGTAATTCTTTAACAATTATTATTGATAACCGTTCCCTACTTATTTATTTATTTCTGTATTTTTATTAATAGTTATTATTAATACTCATTACAGTTACACCTGTTACATAGACAAACAATATCATTTGTGGGCGCCAGCTGTGTGATTACACAACAATTAACATTACATTCAGTTACTGTTTAATATAAATAATAATTACAGATTATATATTTTTCATTTAACACACTCTTTATATTTTAGAGCAACCATTTAGCTACATAAAAAATTTTAATAGTTAAATGATGGGGATCGGGCCATACGTTCATGGTCTACAATTTATGTAACAAATTTTTTGTACATAAATTTAGGCATGTCGTGCCCCACGTCCAGGGCGACATATTATACAACGATACATAATTGCATAAATATAAATTTATTTGTTTTTGCGGAGCCCCATGATCTGGGACGCCATATTATGTAACGATATAACGTTGTAAATATAATATAATTTACATTTGTGATGCTCCACGTTGGAAGCGATATTTCTTATGCAACAATCCGATATACATAAAAATAGGCGTGACTGGTCTCACGTTCAAGATTGACAAATTATGTAACACTATATCATTTAATTTGAGTTTCAGGTGTATCTGCAATAAGAACTCTATGTAACTTGTAACGGTATTTCAAATTTATTTGATATTAATAAAATTGTGCACATGGCACTTACTTCGACTTAAAAACATTCGTTATTATTGGTTATTATGCCGTAAGGCTTATGCTATATACATCCTTACTGACTAAATATTCTATTCTACTATAAAGATTATTAACGAAATAATAGAAAATTCTACTATTAAAGAAATGTCTTTAATTGTCTTTGAGTTCATTGTACGATTAAGAGATAAATAAGTTGTTTATCACCTTATTGTCGTCAATCATACTCGATCATTTGATCCATCTGTAGTCGTCCTCGTCTCGCACTCCAGCGTCCTCTTGTCCAGCGTCGAGTCGCTTTTTGTCCAGCGTCGCCTCGCTCTTCTCCTCTTATCCAGCGTCGAATCGCTCCTCTTGTCCAGCGTCGACTCGCTCCTCTTGTCCAGCGTTGACTCGCTCTTCTGTCCAGCGTCAACTCGCTCTTCTGTCCAGCGTCGTATCACTCTCTGGAACTTCTCCTCGTGCTGTTTCTGACGTCAATGGATCTTCTTATGTGGATCTTCTTATGTAATTTTGTTATTATTTAAAAACAGTTTGTTTTACAATCCAGTTACATAACTGTATGTAACTGGAAGGATGAAATTATTTACAAAAATTTAAATATTCTGTGCGGACGGGCAGAAGCTCCCGCTGCACCGTGGATGATTTAAGAAAGAGAACCACTGTAGCTTGTGTGTCCTATTTATACCCATGTCTTGGTACAAAATATTTATACCTGCAGTGGTACGAAATCGACATGCAGAAACTGTCTCTGGATTCAGTTTCCCCACTCTTTGTCAATTTCGCTATTTCTTATATTTCTGCGAATTGCAGAGTCCTGTAAGTATACTCTTATACTTATCTTATAACTATTTTTTCAACACATGTTCACTGTAATTTTGGACATTGCAATTTAACCCTTTCGATTTGTACACAGTTATTTCACTATTACACTCGTACGGTGTGGCACTTTCACATGGTTTTCGTACTCAGTATTTAGTAAATTTTCTTACATTTTATTGTGTTTTTAGATTTTACTTCTTAATTATAGTTTATGAATAATTACGGAAAAATAGTAATTATGCAATTATTCATCTTGGGGTGGTAAACTCGCCTGCATAGACCTGCGTTCACACACACTAGCAAAATACTGATGTACACACTTTCAGTTACATTTCTGTGTGTGTGCACGTCGATTCAGGTCGAAACACCTGTTCATATTTTTGTCTGAGCCAAGCTTGCAATCCCTGACATGCTTATTTCTAATACATTATTAATTATTTACAGTTTATTAGGTATATTTAAATTTTTATATTTAATGCTCAGTACATCACTTATTTGTACTGTCACAATATATATATATATAATAATGATTCATATTGTCGTCCTATCTGAGCGTTATATGAAAGTGTCAAATGGAGCGAGCGTAGCGACGTAAGCAAGAGTGAGAGAGTGAGGGAGCGTATAATCGCAGCCATCTCTGTCTAACCTCGTCACTGCTACAACAAATGCCGGTACAGACAGGAAATTTTACTCAATTGAATTTATGTGTTAAAACTGCAATATTTTTAAAACCAATAAATATACAGCAATTCTGAAAACAGCATAGTGTTCAGCAATTAAAGCTCTATAAGTAGCCAAAGTATCAACCAATATAATTAACATTTACAGAAGATATACAGAAGAAGAATGCCAAGCGAAATAACTCGAGAATTAGGCTAGGTACGAATTAGGTGTTTTCACACACACACACACACACACACACACACACACACACACACACACACACACACACAGACACAGATAAAGACCTAAGCAACAATATTCTGTGGTCACGTTTGCAAATACCTGTAATCAAACGATTTGCAAACAAAGGAAGTACGATTTTAGCCAGTAATTCTGTGCCGTCTCAGACCTGTCAAGGGGCGTTTACTCGACCTCACATCAAACAGTAAGAAATAGATTCATTGATCAATGAAATAAATAATAAATAAATAATAAACAATTTTAAAAGACACTAAGAATTTCACACTTTGTATTTAATTAGTAAGATTAGTTATAACATAGTATAGGAGTGTTGAATGGCAAGTGAGGTGTAGTACTGAACGTGCAAATTATTGCAGACCTGTTCTTTAGCACTGGTTTGGGAGATATAAATTTTCCAATTTAAACCAGATAAGAGCAATAGGTCGTTTGGACGTTGTAATCTTCACTTTTCACGCACACTCATTAATTATTAGAGTTAGGGTAGCAATAAATCCTACAATTAGCATTTTTCAAGAAGTTATCAAAATAATTAAAACGGTAATTAAACAAACTTCATCATAAATTTTAAGTGTTATTGTAACGATTCCCCTTGAATTCCACATTCACTGAACAAATCCTGAGAAAGTGTGTCTCTATGCTCTAGAGCTAAGCTGAAACCATGTCATTTATATCTGGGATTTGTTCTGGCGCCCAGGTAAAGTAAAATCACGGGTAAGTAACGTTTTATCTATCATTAAAAATATTATATAAGTGTGTTAGATAAAAAGTAGCGTTGTAATAAATTTGGCGCCGCAACTAATGGGCCCGATTAAATTGACAAATTATATAAAGAAAGTTATATAATTTGGCGTTGCTTATACTCAAGTGACTAGTTAAATTGTAATATTAATTAATTTGAATCGAAGTGGAATTTAAGGTTACAAATAACTGTTGAAGAGTTAAATATTAAAATTAATTTTGTTAAATAATTGTTAAATTAATTAGTTAAAAATAAAAAATGGCTAAATCACCAGCAGTAGATATGGCAGCAATTGAACAGATGTTTAAGCAGTTGACCACTAAAATGGATGAATATAAGAATCAATTATCTAGTGAAATTGAAAGTATAAATAGTCAATTAAAGAGTAAAATAGATAGTACCAATAGTAAAATAGATGAAAATAAACAAAATTTAGAAGAAAGTAATCAAAAATTAATAAATGATGTTAATAATAAAATAGAGCAAACTAATAAATACTTGTCTAGCGAAATGAAACAAATAAACGAAAATTTAACTAGCCAAATATAGAACAAAGTAGTAAAGAAGCTACATTTAAAATAGATGAAGAAACAACAAATTTAGCTAGTAAATTAGATAGTACTAATAGCAAAATAGATGAGAGTAATATTAAGTTTGATAAGCATACCGAAGAGGTTAAAAGTACATTAGAGGAATTTAGGAAACAAGTAAACACTAATTTTCGCCGTCAAGACGAAAAACTAAATAAATTTAGAAATGAATTTCATGAAAGGTTAGAACAGAAAGTAACCCTCATTAAGCAACAATTCAGCGAAGTAACTGCTGAATTAAAAACACAAATGCTTCTAAATAAAGAAGAAATCCAGAGTACTAGGGAAGAGTGTACCCAACTGGGTGAAAATATTAAAGAAGTTAAGAAACAAGTAGAGAGTAAGGCGGACCGAGACGAAGTACATCAAAAGGTGGAACAGCAATTAAGGTAATGCGGGAGGATCTGACTAAGGCAATGAAGTCACAGCAAACCAAAGTCGTGAGGTGTGGCGGCTATAAGGAAGAACCGGAAAACCTTGCATTCTCAGGAAACCCACATGAGAATCCTGTGGAGTTCCTAAGGCTGTTTGAGGCTTATGTATCTCGTGTAAACCCACTGATGGATGACGAGGACAAGAAGGACATGTTAGGCCGATTCCTCAAGAATTGGGCAGGTACGTGGTGGAAAGTCATCTCGGACAGAGTCCAAACCTACTCCGACTTCAGAGACAAATTCCTTGCTCAATACTGGAACATTCAGATCCAAAGAAGGGTACGCGATCATCTGGAATTTGGTAATTATCACCCGTCAATGAATATGACAACCACCAACTATGTGCTAAATGTAATGGCACAAGTAAAGCATCTAACACCACCAATAGAAGAGAGAGACCTAGTGTATAAGCTAGCGCATCATTTCTCAGAACGCACTAGAGTAGCAACCACTACTAGAGGAGTGGATACTCTAGAAAAGTTTACAATGGTCGTGGATGAATGTCAAGACCTAGAGAGGGACCTGAAGCGTGTAAATAATCAGCTGAGTAACCACTCTAGAGGCGATCATCAGGAACCAACTTTCTACCCAACGAAAAGAAAAGACAATGAACGCCCAAAAGAAAAAAGGTTTACCCCATATCCGGGTAATAAACCCCAAAATCGGCAGGAATTGGAAGAAAAGGGTAGAAGTAGGAGCGTGGAAAACCGACCAAATAAAGGATTTAAGGTATGTAAAACAGCCATAACATCTACCGAGCCGCAACCATCTACTAGTAAAATGAATATGGGAAACGGGAAGCCACTGCAGATAGAAAAGAAACAAAACTAAACCTACCATTACCTGCAGTGAAACAACCCAAGAAAACAGGTAAAAAGAAAGTAACAAATAATATAAAACAAGTGAGCGATAGGGAGTTCTTGTTAAAAGAAGATCAAGAAGTGGGTAGAAACCATTATCCTGAATGTCCAGAAATAATTTGTAAAATCAGTAATCTACTAGTACAACGCTAATAGACACTGGCAGTGAAGTAACCTGTGTCAGCTCAAAGTTTGTAGAAAATTATAGTCAGTTGCGTAATTGTCCTAGACTACCCGTAAAAAATTGTAATGTACAGGGAGTCACTGGAGCCAAAATGCAAAAGATCACTGAACAAATTTATTTACCTGTCAATATAAATGGTAACCAAACACAAATTGTAGCTCTTATAGTCCCGAAACTCGTTCATGATTGTATTATTGGGGTAGATACGTTACTTGAATGGAAGGCAGAAATAAATTTCAAAAGAAATACCATCACGATGGAAATTGATACTAAGAAAATCAATGTAAACATTAAAGAATTTAAGCATTGGAAGTCGGTAAGTGTCATAAAAGAACTGCAAGCAGCTAAATTCATTTCTAGGTTTAGCTAACTACTATCAGAGGTTTACAAGTAAATACGTGGAAAGTACTGTTCCATTGTTGAAGTTGTTAAACAAAGGGATTAAATGGAGGTGGACAAAGGACCACGATGAAGCGCTACAACAAGTGAAAAGTCTTTTTATAAATACTGTTGTATTACATCATCCAAGGGTAGGAGAAAGATTTTATTTGCAAACAGACGCCAGCAATAGGAGCACACTTGTATCAGATAGATGAGAAGGGGCAAAAAGCGGTATTAGGATTTGTAAGTCGCACACTTAAAGGGGCGGAATTAACCTATTTTACGACAGGAAAAGAGCTATTAGCGATAGTGCATAGCCTGTCAAAGTTTAGAAGTTATATTCTGGGTGCTAAACTTACTATAATCACCGACAATAAGGCGTTAGTATTTTTATTAAAGTGTAAATTGCTAGGTGCTCGTCTGACTCGTTGGATCTTGGCTATACAAGAGTACCAGTTTGAAATACAGTATTGTAAAGCGAAAGACAACTTGGTAGCAAATGTACTCAGTAGAAATCCACCATCAGAAAACAACATGGATACAGTAAACAGTAAAAGTAGTAGCACCAATATTGGTATTTATGCGGTAAAGCATGTAACAAAACCTGAAGTAGTTAGACGACTTAAGGAAATAGGGACCCATCAACAACAAGACACTAGGATTAGTGTAGCTTGGAGAAGTGCAGTTACCAACACCAAACCAGGATTTTTCATATATGACAGTAAGCTACATATATAAGCTATGTTCCCATAGGAGGAAATATAGACAAAATAATGACCAATAAAGAAACAATAGTTTGAGCCAATAAGGTATGTGAATCAAACATGGTCAAATAAAAATTGTATAATTGTTTTGAATCAAGGTCAATGTTAAAAAAAAATTATTTAAATAAATGTTAGTATTGTTGTTTTAAATTATTGACGTTAATTGAGTCAAAATGGTGATTAAAATATTAATGGTCATATAATTTCGAATATGTGTATGCCACGTTAGGTTAAGTAACGTATTGTAATATTTAGTTATAAGGTAGATGTTGTAACGTATGATTTTTCGAGGTCGTCCCTTTTAAAATGTCTCACACTTGTTTATTTAGTGTATTAGTGTGATTGTAGTGTGTTTGCCTCACACTGGTTGTTACATAAATCGACGTCACTACTGGAGTCCGTAGCGTTGTCAATGTCACCAGTACAACCTACCTGTTAATTCATAGGGATTACGATTCCCGGGTGGCGCCAAATTGTTTTTGTTAAAACAATTAAAACATTTAGTTTTTAAAGTAATATGTGGTATTAGCATGGACAGCTGTGGCGTTCGAATTATTCCCGCTGCTACACAGGTTGTCGACTCGGCCACTCGTGACAAGCGCTAGTTGGCTATGACTTAAACTTCGCTAACACACATATATTTACAACAAAAATCCTATGAAATAACAAGATAGTATTGTTCTGTACTGCGTTTTTTAATACACATTTAATTATTAATAAACATGACAATTGAATAATAAACAAATTTATAATATTATGCTCCGGCTTAGAGCTTGAAACACAAAACATCTCAGGTTGGCAAAATTGTTTCAAAACATTATCGTTCATTTACTTTTAACAAAATTACTATGTTTTAAAACCTGGAGTTCTTTTGATCATGAAAATAGACATAAACGTGGATTATATGGAAAGAAAGTACCCTATTATACCTTATAGGTGCTTACGATTTATAATGTGTTTGTACAATTTGTTCTGTAGTGTCGTATTTCTGTTACAGTAGTTATGTTCACAAATAAGGTTATCTTTATAAATGTTTTTTAATATAAGTAAGTAAATTATGCCTTTACCTTTGAAAGAAAATACTATTTTTTAAATAGTGAGAAATTTTATCATTTGAAAATAATTTAAGTGATTTGGGGTTTTTTAGGAGTAATAAATTATTCGGTACTTATCAGTTCGTCTCACGTTGAAGGGTCATCATGGGTAGGCGTATAGTTTTCGAATTTGGGCTGGTTGTAGGCTTCCAGCATCTTCTTCAAACTGGTCTGGGTTTTTTCTTTAATTAGTTTGTTTAATTTCGTTCCTGGTCATCATTAATTCTGTACAGATCGACGTCTCTTCACATTGGATCATTTTGGTTCACTATTCGACTTGTTGTAACTGTTTAAATTAAAGTTTTAGTTTGTCCAATTTCTTGCGTGGTGTACCCACGCTTCGTTTCTTCAGCGTCTGTTATTTTTTAACGGAAAAATAAGCCTCAAATGACTCGTTGTCATAGTAACTAATAATTCAATGCTTGTTTAATTACTCTTTGCTTACATTGTTAGAGATATTTGAATTTTTATTCAAATTTATTAAGTATTTTCCCAATGATTTTATTCCCTTATAATTCCTTTGGGATAATAAATGACATCACTATTATTTTTCTTTCCTTTCAAAGTTTACAATGATACCTCATAAGGTCATATTTTGTTACACTTTAACTATAGTCTAATTAGTTGACATTTAAAAAATAACATATCTTTCTTGAATTAAATTATTACAATAATATTTCTGTGTAGAAATAACTGATATACAATCATTGTCCATTCACTGTTCTTAGATTAGTAAGATTTTTTGTGAAATTGATACAATTTGCATTTGAAATGTTCTTGGCAGTTAACTGTTTTCCTAGTTACAAACAGCCATGATTGTTTTCTAGTGTATTTCCCTTTTAAATTACATTCTGAATTCAGCCTGATGGGCTTCATTTATTGGTTTGTGTTTTAATTATTATTCAACATACATTTTCATTGCTTTTCATTTAAAATATAATAGTTAGGTTTATGGACTGTAAGTCCCCTTTCAGTCATATTCCTTCTTTAACATTGAATCAATTATTCTTTATAAGTCATAAATTATTCTTAGTATTAACATTGATTTCTTTCTTGTCTTATAAACTAGGGTGATAAACATTGTCACTCTCTAATATTATGAAGGTTAATTCCCCTTTCAACATGGGGTGTTGTATTCTTTATAATTTTAATCTTTAATAACAAACTTTACTTCTATCCTATCATGCCATGTTAACACAAGTTATGGTACTGGGCTTTCTCCCTGATATGTCACATGCTTCCCTTATATTAATTTTAAATACTATTTTTAATTACATCTAGGTATTCAACTAATTATAATTCCACTCCAATCATTGGTAATTTATCAATGTTTTCAAGAGTGTCTATTTCCTTAGCATTCTAACTTGAATGTTTCACATTCACCTTCACTATTTTTTATTTAGGGCATTCACTTCACTAAAACACTTCACTTTGGTTCACTGTTTTGTAATTAGTGTTATTTAATGGGTAACCCCTATACCTACTCCTACCATTTCTCACTATTTTTGTTTTAGTATTATTTTTACTATAAACAATATTAGGCTAGTTGTGTTTTGGGTTGAATCTAACCTTTCTGACAGGGTTAGTGTACCCTTCCTATACTACCTTGTTTTACAATTGTATTGTCTCAAAAATTGGATACATATGTTAAATTAATGCTAATAATAACATTGGTTTTATCAATATATAATTATTTAAGGTTTATTGACCGTATTCTATCTTTAACATACAATCTTTCCCTTTTATATATGTGTGTTAGTTTCCCCTTGGGTTTTATCTGTCTCCTCTTCATTCTTCCTCTTCTTCTTCTTCAATAATCTTCATCTTCTTTCTTCATCTTGGTTTGGTCCTCCTTTAGTTCTATGTCCATCATTGTTTTGTCAATCACATTTTCTTAAGTACGTTTGGGTTGTCGGCTTAATCATGTCAAAATATTTACATTTTAATAAGTATGTTACGTGGTTCCCTTCTTTATGTTTATGTTTCCGGCTCAGTCACTTGGGTTGGGTAATATCGTTGTACGTCATGTCAAAGTATTTACATTTTAATCATTTTTTACACATTTTATTTCATATGAAGTAACTTTTATATTAAGAATTATCTTTTTTATTACTGGTACGAGATTTGGCTTAATTGTATCGTTACATAATGCCTCTCCTCTAAAATTGATCATTTTAATAAAATACTAGCATAGTGTTTTATGAAATTATCAGTTATAGATAACTTTTTTCCTTCTCTTCCTTGTTTGTTTCTCCATTCTCCATTTCTCTTCTTACTTAATTCACTCCATTTTATCTGGATCTGTTTTTATTTATTTCTATTGGTGCATATTCCCTCATACACAAAATTTATTTCCCTAACTTTATATAGTAGCTGGTTTCTCCCATTACTACTCATTTTTCTGAGACTAGAGGCACATCTTCTCTACTCAGTTCACATAGATTGCTGGACTTTTCAACAGTCAATCTTAAATCTTTGTCAACTTGTGACTTAATAATAATAATAATATAATAATATAATTGGGATTGTCCACCTTGTGGTTTGTTTTTAGATCACTTTATCCTTACTACTCATTCTTCCTTCCGCTATACCTTAACTATACACTAACATTTACTCATATACTATATTGAGAAATTTTATCTTTATTCATATGTTAATTTCATCATATCTCACTTTTCATTATTTTGTTTTCAATGCTCGTTGTGATCATTTTAATTGTTTTAGACATTTTTTTAGTCATTTAGCAGGATTCTGCTTTAGCCATATTTGTATATTTGTTTTATATACAATTTCTCTCTCTCTCCTTGTACCAGGTATAGTTTTATTTATTTTTTCTGATAATACTTTTGATTCAGTATAATTTAAAGTATTTATCTCAGTAATTTGAACTTGATTTTATTTTTGTTTATTTTACTCTGTATTCAGCATCATTTTTGATAATTCTTTGGTAAGTTAATGGTCTTACCGTAAAGGAATGTTTGTAGCATATTCCTTTTTAGCTATTTTTTGTTTTTAATTATAATTGTAAGTTTGTGCTTCTTACATTTTTATTACATAGGAATGTGTGTAACTTATTCCTGATTATCTCACTTTTTACTTCATACTTCATATTTCAATTTTTTGTTATATTTTAAACTGATTTAAATTGAAAGGAATTTGTGTAACTGTTTCCTTTGTTTTTCTTTTTTTTTTCATTAAAACTTTTTATTGTTCCGCATACATCATCTAAATATTTGAGTAAGCTGCTCTTAAATCTCTTTTAGAATTTTGAAATATGTTTCATTTCACAATGGTTTTATTCTTCCTCGTAAAACTTTTTTATTGAAGTTTGATTGTAAACTCCCTTGATTTTCCTGGTATTGATATTACTGATTTGGTAAGTGTTATTACCATTGTCTCTTGTGATGATATACGGTCTATTATGATATACTGCAACACATCTTTTTATGATTTCTTTCATTATGGATTATGAGTTTTACATGGACCTGGTTAGGGTATACCATGCCAACACTTACCTGCAGTATATGGTACTTTTCTGCTTTGCCGGCTATTAGGTGTGGGATTTGGGCTTATTAGGTATCAGGTAACGAGTTGGGATGATGTGTTTCCAAAAGAATTATTTTAGGAAGCTGAGTTGTATAAATTGTGAATAAATGAAAACTACCTTTTTAGTCTATCATTCCAATGATTATAATTGTCACCCTCAAGGTGCTTATCTTTAAACAAATCATAATAATAAAAAGAATTTCAAATATTTAACACAATTTACGGCGGGTTCCACCATTTATATTCTTTCTTGAATATTACTTTACCATATTTTCTCTAGTGATATATTGTTATAATGCTTACGTCTAACAATCACATATTAAAATCATATATCTTAGTACATAATTTATAAGTTCCTGAAAATAAGACATACAATACACAGTATATACACAAAACATATAACATGGAAATATACACACATATATGGGCAGTTTCACACTGTCTGCCTGTAATTATAATTCATTTATAAAAAATCATTTTTGTTATATTGAATTTAATTATTTAATAAAATGGAAATACTGAATTGATTTCATTCTATGAAATCCGTAACCCTGTTCTTTATACATGAGAAAATAAAATACGAACTTTTTAAATGAATATAACAAGGGTTATAGTTATCGTTATCTCTATGGTAATTATTCTTTATACAGTGCACAATCTCATGAAAACATTTGCTTAGAGTCTTTCTGCACTCTTATTAACATATTATTATGATAATCACACATTATCTAAATGTTCTGTCTTTTTGAATAAATGTCTCTATATGATATACAGTACAACATTTAAAAGTGTCTTTAGGCTTTAGTCATACCGCCTATATAATTAAATGTTTATCAATTATTTAAAACTGTTCAATTTCGCTTATAGCGGCTTTTCATTTACTTGTTGTGTTTTACAACATTATTATGAACCCTGAACCATATCAGGTCACCTGTTTTGATGATTTCATGTTACACAGATGTACACGGGTCTCAGGCGTCGGCGTTGAGTACAGCTATTCCTCTCGAAACCTCCGTCAGCGTCGATTAGCGGTGTATGAACAGCTAGGCTAGGCGTCGTTCCTTTATCGTCATGGACACAGCGTCTCTGGCCTCGGGTATAGTCTGATGTCCGTAGTACGTAGTTGTAGTAACTCAGGTGTCTGCCGGTCTCATTGAAGCGTCTTCTGCAGCGTATCGTTCCGTGTGTACGACTCAACGAATACTTTATGAATGAGCCAGATGCTCGTTTTGGCTCACTGTTTATAGGGCAAAGCCACGTGTGCAAATGAGTTTCTATCGGCGAATATCTCAACAATCCTTTATTTATTTAGGTAACAAAGTTGTTTGTTAGACGTGTCTTGAACACAGTTATTAGCTATGTATACACGCGATCTTTAATTAGCACCGCGAAAGGTGTGAAATAGTAAAACGCTTATAGTTCACGACACTCTCACTATCTCGTTATGTGTTTGGTGTCTAAATAAAGCTACATTTCCGCACTATTCACTCGTCAACCTAGTTCTTCTTAATCTTTTGTCATTTTTTTATTATTTAAGTTTTAAAACACTTCTGACATGTGCCGACAAAATTATACATATTTATGCAGGTGGACTGTTATCTGTTTTGTTTGCTATATAAAATCCTATCTGTACCCTTCTAAATGTACAATTGTAGCAGATAACGCTTATTATGCGTACTCCAGTTAGAACGATAAACATTGATAACAATGTTTTGTTATAACACTCCCCCACTTGCTTTAAAAAAATTGTTTTGTGCTTTACAGAACATTTTTTTTTTTTTTTTTTTTTTTTTTTTATCTATGTTTAGTACATACACAGTCAGTTATATTACATGTTTATTAGAAAGAATATAAAATCTTATCTTAAAGTAACAATCACATATGGGTATTATTGGATATAATGACGCAGAGATGACGCATGGTACTTTCCGACGTCCTTTTTCTTCACTGGGTCATATACCATGTAGGTGTGTGGTCCTAGACGACTCCTTAGTTCATATGGGCCACAGAATAATCTGAAGAATTTCTTGGAAGTGTTTAATATACTACTTCCCACAGGATTTGTCTTTATCAATACCTTATCACCAATCTGGAATCTTGTCAATCGGTGAGTTCTATTATACCGGTCTCTCCTTTTACCTGCTTGATGATATAGCTGTCGTTCAGCTCTGTTTATTTTTATTTGAATTGGCAAATCTACATTATAATTTTCCGGTTTATTAATCATGTTGTGCCAGAATCTTTTAGGTATTTTATTCTCACTTAATTCTAACGGTGTGTATCCTGTAGCTTCACTATAATTGTGATTCATTGCATCTTCGAAAAATTGTAGATAGTCAGGCCATTTACTCTGTTGATTGTAGCAATATAACCTCATGTACTTGCCTAACTCTCTATTTATTCTTTCAGCAAGATTAGTTTGTGGATGCCTTATGGATGTAAGAATAGGTTTTATACCTTGTCTTGTCAATGCGTCCTTCCATAATTTATTACCAAACTGCTTACCTTGATCTGTCAACACTTTATCCATTTTTCCATACTTTGGTATATACTTCTGGGTGATGACGTTCAGAACAGATTTCATGGTGGGTCTTCGTACAGCATATAACTTTACTAGCTTGGTAAACACATCTACCGTCACAATTATATGGCGGTACCCACGACTTGATCGCGGGAGTGGTCCAAGGAAATCAAGTGCAACTATATCCCCCTTCTTCTTAGTTCTGATACTCCCCATTTCAACGCAAGTGTTTAAATTCGGATGTTTGGCTGTTTGACAATCATGGCATTTCCTAACAATTATTTTAATTTTTCTGAACATATTATTACAGGTGAAGGCTTCTTTCATAGTTAAATAGCACTTCAATGGAGATGCATGAGCTAGACTACGATGACATGGCATAATTAATTGCTGTAACATGTCATGAGATAGCACAACTTTCCAATCATAATTAATAAGTTTAAATAAAATTCCATCTTTCACACAATAATTTATAGGTAACGGATTATTTTTTATATTCTGTAATCGCTGATCTTTATCTTGCTCTCTAGCGAGATTACGTAGTAATTCTAGTACTTCTCTCTCGGGTTTGTATGTTATGTTGCTAAGTACCCTGACATCTTGTGGTTTAGCTTCATGTGTTTCTATACAGACTCCAGAATGTAGTCATTGATTTTCAGTCTTCGATGTGGACGGTTTATTACGTTCATCAGTGTTTCTCGGTGTCTCTTTCTGTTTTTTCTCACCGGTAATCGCCTGCGTATTTGCATTCCTATCGGATGTCCATGGTTTCGAAAATCGTTTCGACGAATTCGGCCATCGGTAACCTCCTTTGTAATTACCTCTTTCATTATTTTGCTCCTGCTTCTCATATGTTCGTCCATCTTCATGGCGTCTATCATATGATACATTTTTGTTTTTCGGATATTTTTCATCGTCTGTACGTCTATCTTCTCTGCCTTTATCTTCTTGGCGATATCTTTGCGAATACCACGTACCTCTATCTTGATTTTGGTTCCGGTTATCTCGCTGAACTCCTCTTGGTGGGTCTCGTTCACGGATTACACCCTCCATCTGTGTTAAAAGTATTAATAGATCTTCAATGGTAGCTATACCCTGAACATGTATAGCTAGTTGGATGTTCCTGCTGAAATGATTAGCAAGCTTAATGACTAATTCTTTTTGTGTTAAAGCGGGACGTAAATGTTTACTCCTCTCTACTAACATAATGACGTATTCATCTTCAGACAGCTTACCTGGATTATATTTACCAAATTCCAGTGTATTTCGTATTCTCATTTGTATGTATTCATTCCAATACCTCCGTTCGAATGCTAGTTTAAATTCTTCATACGTTTTTAAATCGTCATTCACCATCGTGAACCAACTGGCTGCTGCATCTTTTAAGTAACGACTTACAAAGTCTATTTTATCTTTGTCACTGAGAATAGATCCAATACTATCTATTTCTTTCTCACATTTGATACGAAATTCAATGGGATTTTCCCCTCTGGATCCTCTAAAATAGTTAATGGGTCTCTCTTCTCTAGGTACGGTCGAGTATACTAACGCTTGTGTTGGTAGTCTTCTCACTTCTCGTGTAAGTCGGTCTACTTCACCTTTTAACTTGACTTCCAGCTGATCTACCCTGTTGTCATGGTGTTGGATAGATTTCTTGATGGTGTCGTCTGCTGCGGCTAGACTTTTTGTTTCTTCTTCAATTTTCATGGTCTTCCTGACATTACTCTGCACCAACTCGCTGATGACTTGTATCTTGGTATCTTGTCGATGCGTAATTTTTTCGAGTTTCTGGTCCAGTGTGTCGGCCATAGATTTAAAATTTTGTTGTAGTCTTTTTCGCTGCTCTTCGAAATTTTCATTCATCACCACCGCTTGTTGTTTTAGAGACTCTTTAACTTTACCTTCTAAGGTCTCCATTCGTTCCATAATTTCTACCTTACTTTCAGCATTATACGCGTATAGTTTCTGAATTTCTGACGTGCTTGCTTCCAATCTTCTCGTAGTTTCAGACGTGCTTGCTTCCAATCTTCTCATAGTTTCAGCACCACTAGTTTTTATTTCTTCAAACCTTTTTACGTTTTCAGCGTTGCTGGCTTCCAATCTTCTCATAGTTTCAGCACCACTAGTTTTTATTTCTTCAAACCTTTTTACGTTTTCAGCGTTGCTGGCTTCTAACTTCTTCATTATGTCGGCTAAACTGACCTCTTGTTTATGTGCCATGTTTAATTTTAATTTGGTGAACCGATTTTAAAATATTTATTATTAATTTGTATATTATTAATTATTTGGATTATTATTAAATACTGTATTGGTAGTCATTTATTCATCAACATACAACCATTATCTTGGGCGCCTGTAGTATCAGTTTCTGATAACCACAATATTTATCTAAGCTCCCCTTTGTTTACTCTACTGATAACGCTAACTGTACGTTCTTATCAGCTACATTCAACATATAAATGCACGTTTTATAATAATTACACATCAACTCTAAATATTTGTTCTATGTGAATTTATATTTATTTAATTTCTTACTAATTTTTAGTTTTTTTTTTCGTATTATGTTCTTTTTTTTATTTATTTAATCGTGCCCCACGTTGGAAGCGACATTTTCTTTTGCAACACATCTTTTTATGATTTCTTTCATTATGGATTATGAGTTTTACATGGACCTGGTTAGGGTATACCATGCCAACACTTACCTGCAGTATATGGTACTTTTCTGCTTTGCCGGCTATTAGGTGTGGGATTTGGGCTTATTAGGTATCAGGTAACGAGTTGGGATGATGTGTTTCCAAAAGAATTATTTTAGGAAGCTGAGTTGTATAAATTGTGAATAAATGAAAACTACCTTTTTAGTCTATCATTCCAATGATTATAATTGTCACCCTCAAGGTGCTTATCTTTAAACAAATCATAATAATAAAAAGAATTTCAAATATTTAACACAATTTACGGCGGGTTCCACCATTTATATTCTTTCTTGAATATTACTTTACCATATTTTCTCTAGTGATATATTGTTATAATGCTTACGTCTAACAATCACATATTAAAATCATATATCTTAGTACATAATTTATAAGTTCCTGAAAATAAGACATACAATACACAGTATATACACAAAACATATAACATGGAAATATACACACATATATGGGCAGTTTCACACTGTCTGCCTGTAATTATAATTCATTTATAAAAAATCATTTTTGTTATATTGAATTTAATTATTTAATAAAATGGAAATACTGAATTGATTTCATTCTATGAAATCCGTAACCCTGTTCTTTATACATGAGGAAATAAAATACGAACTTTTTAAATGAATATAACAAGGGTTATAGTTATCGTTATCTCTATGGTAATTATTCTTTATACAGTGCACAATCTCATGAAAACATTTGCTTAGAGTCTTTCTGCACTCTTATTAACATATTATTATGATAATCACACATTATCTAAATGTTCTGTCTTTTTGAATAAATGTCTCTATATGATATACAGTACAACATTTAAAAGTGTCTTTAGGCTTTAGTCATACCGCCTATATAATTAAATGTTTATCAATTATTTAAAACTGTTCAATTTCGCTTATAGCGGCTTTTCATTTACTTGTTGTGTTTTACAACATTATTATGAACCCTGAACCATATCAGGTCACCTGTTTTGATGATTTCATGTTACACAGATGTACACGGGTCTCAGGCGTCGGCGTTGAGTACAGCTATTCCTCTCGAAACCTCCGTCAGCGTCGCTTAGCGGTGTATGAACAGCTAGGCTAGGCGTTGTTCCTTTATCGTCATGGACACAGCGTCTCTGGCCTCGGGTATAGTCTGATGTCCGTAGTACGTAGTTGTAGTAACTCAGGTGTCTGCTGGTCTCATTGAAGCGTCTTCTGCAGCGTATCGTTCCGTGTGTACGACTCAACGAATACTTTATGAATGAGCCAGATGCTCGTTTTGGCTCACTGTTTATAGGGCAAAGCCACGTGTGCAAATGAGTTTCTATCGGCGAATATCTCAACAATCCTTTATTTATTTAGGTAACAAAGTTGTTTGTTAGACGTGTCTTGAACACAGTTATTAGCTATGTATACACGCGATCTTTAATTAGCACCGCGAAAGGTGTGAAATAGTAAAACGCTTATAGTTCACGACACTCTCACTATCTCGTTATGTGTTTGGTGTCTAAATAAAGCTACATTTCCGCACTATTCACTCGTCAACCTAGTTCTTCTTAATCTTTTGTCATTTTTTTATTATTTAAGTTTTAAAACACTTCTGACATGTGCCGACAAAATTATACATATTTATGCAGGTGGACTGTTATCTGTTTTGTTTGCTATATAAAATCCTATCTGTACCCTTCTAAATGTACAATTGTAGCAGATAACGCTTATTATGCGTACTCCAGTTAGAACGATAAACATTGATAACAATGTTTTGTTATAATACATAATTGTTTATTCATATTGCTATACACAGGACCTTGTTATTTATATTCTTGGTAAGTTGACTTCTCCTTTTCTTTCCTTTATTATTTCCTTCTCTTGTTCGACTCTTTGTTATTAGGCACCTCTACTCCTTCAAGTGCTTGATAGACACACTTATTCTGGATGAAATTTTGTTCATGTCATCACCACCTTACCACATGTTGGGGCCATACCCTCTCTCCAAAACTTAAATCATCTTCTCTATTACCTCCATTCCTGTGGTTATCAGGTGGTTCTTGGCTGGGTTCGGCCCTTATGGTGTTTACTTGAGCTATCCGGGGTCCTTCGTCATTACTTGTTGTGTCATGCCGTATTGAAAAACCCAGATTCTCATGAACTGTTACCCAATTTCCGCTATTATTTTGGTTGGTATTGGGTTCCTGGCGGTGATTATCTTCGTTGCGAGGTGGTTCATCATTCCTATCCTCTGCTGGTGGGTTATTATTATTATTTGAGACTGGATAATAACAGTTAGGACAATAGTTCTGGCCATATCTCCTTTGTTTATTTTGTTTTTGTCCACGGATGAAGTTTACTCGACGTCTGTCGTCATTTCTATACTGACTACCCCCGGGTCCCCAGTTGTACTGGTCATTGGGATGATACCGGTTGCCGTAGTAATTATGGTCATTGGGGTGACCATTGGTACGTCGTTCAGGTCCATTTCCTCGGTAATTATCATTCTGTCGGTAATTATTATTTGGGCTGTTTCTATTATTGTTTGGACTTCCTGGGTGATGGTTCTGTTGTCCTCGGTTACCAGGCTGATCGTTTGGAGGATGTTGTTGGGTAATATTGATGTTGAGGAAAAATTTGTGTATGAGGGAATATGCACCAATGGAAATAAATAAAAACAGATCCAAACAAAATGGAGTGAATTAAGTAAGAAGAGAAATGGAGAATGGAGAAACAAACAAGGAAGAGAAGGAAAAAAGTTATCTATAACTGATAATTTCATAAACACTATGCTAGTATTTTATTAAAATGATCAATTTTAGAGGAGAGGCATTATGTAACGATACAATTAAGCCAAATCTCGTACCAGTGATAAAAAAGATAATTCTTGATATAAAATTACTTCATATGAAATAAAATGTGTAAAAAATGATTAAAATTTAAAAACTTTGACATGACGTACCACGATATTACCCAACCCAAGTGATTGAGCCAAAAAACACAAACATAGAGAAGGGAACCACGTAACATACTTATTAAAATGTAGATATTTTGACATGATTGAGCCGACAACCCAAACATACTTAAGAAAATGTGATTGACAAAACAATGATGGACATAGAACTAAAGGAGGACCAAACCAAGATGAAGAAAGAAGATGAAGATTATTGAAGAAGAAGAAGAGGAAGAATGAAGAGGAGACAGATAAAACCCAAGGGGAAACTAACACACATATATAAAAGGGAAAGATTGTATGTTAAAGATAGAATACGGTCAATAAACCTTAAATAATTATATATTAATGAAACCAATGTTATTATTATTATTGATTTAACATATGTAACCATTTTTAAGACAATACAATTATAAAGCAAAGTAGTATAGGAAGAGTACATTAACCCTGTCAGAAAGGTTAGATTCAACCAAAACACAACTAGCCTAATATTGTTTATAGTAAACATAATACTAGAACAAAATAGTGAGAAATGGTAGGAAAAAGTATAGGGGTTACCCATTAAATGACACTAATTACAAAACAGTGAACCAAAGTGAAGTGTTTTAGTGAAGTGTTAATGCCCTATAAAATAGTGAAGGTGAAACATTCAAATTAGAATGCTAAGGAAATAGACACTCTTTAAAACATTGATAAACCACCAATGATTAGAGTGGAATTATAATTAATTGTATACCTAGAAGTAATTAAAAATAGTATTTAAAATTAATATAAGGAAAGCATGTGACATATCAGGGAGAAAGCCCAGTACCATAACTTGTGTTAACATGGCATGATAGGATAGAAGTAAAGTTTGTTATTAAAGATTACATTTATAAAGAATACAACACCCCATGTTGAAAGGGGAATCAACCTTAATAATATTAGAGAAAGAGACAATGTGTATCACCATACTTTATAAGACAAGATAGAAATCAATGTTAGTACTAAGAATAATTTATGATTTATAAAGAATAGTTGATTCAATGTTAAAGAAGGAATATGACTGAAAAGGGACTTACAGTCCATAAACCTAACTATTATATTTTAAATGAAAAGTAATGAAAATTTATGTTGAATAATAATTAAAACACAAACAAATAAGTGAAGCCCATCAGGCTGAATTCAGAATGTAATTTAAAAGGGAAATACACTAGAAAACAATCATGGCTGTTTGTAACTAGGAAAACAGTTAACTGTCAAGAACATTTTAAATGCAAATTGTATCAATTTCACAAAAAATCTTACTAATCTAAGAACAGTGAATGGACAATGATTGTATATCAGTTATTTCTACACAGAAATATTATTGTAATAATTTAATTCAAGAAAGATATGTTATTTTTTAAATGTCGACTAATTAGACTATAGTTAAAGTGTAACAAAATATGACCTTATGAGGTATCATTGTAAACTTTGAAAGGAAAGAAAAATAATAGTGATGTCATTTATTATCCCAAAGGAAGTATAAGGGAATAAAATCATTGGGAAAATACTTAATAAATTTGAATAAAAATTCAAATATCTCTAACAATGTAAGTAAAGAGTAATTAAACAAGCATGGAATTGTTAGTTACTATGACAACGAGTCATTTGAGGCTTATTTTTCCGTTAAATTATACAGACGCTGAAGAAACGAAGCGTGGGTACGCCACACAAGAAATTGGACAAACTAAAACTTTAATTTAAACAGTTATAACAAGTCAACTAGTGAATTCAAATGATCCCATGTGAAGAGACGTCGATCTGTACAGAATTAATGATGACCAGGAACGAAATTGAACAAACTAATTAAAGAAAAAACCCAGACCAGTTTGAAGAAGACGCTGGAAGCCTACAACCAGCCCAAATTCGAAAAATACACGCCTACCCATGATGACCCTCCAACGTGAGACGAACTGATAAGTACCGAATAATTTCTTACTCCTAAAACCCCAAATCACTTAAATTATTTTCAAATGATAAAATTTCTCACTATTTAAAAGTAGTATTTTCTTTCAAAGGTAAAGGCATAATTTACTTATATTAAAAACCATTTATAAAGATAACCTTATTTGTAAACATAATTACTGTAACAGAAATACGACACTACGGAACAAATTGTACAAACACATTATAAATCCTAAGTACCTATAAGGTATAATAGTGTACTTTCTTTTCATGTAATCAACGTTTATGTCTATTTTCATGATCAAAAGAACTCCAGATTTTAAAAACATAGTAATTTGTTGACATAACGGGACGATAGTGTTTTAAAATCGAAATTTGCCAACCTTGAGATGTTTATGTTTCACGCTCTAAGCCGGGGCATAATATTATAATCTGTTTATGATTCAATTGTCATATTTATTAATAATTAAATTTGTATTAAAAGATACAGTACAACACAATACTCTCTTGTTATTTCATAGGATTTATTTTTGTAAAATATATGTGTGTTAGTGAAGTAGTAAGTATCAGCCAACTAGCGCTTGTTACGAGTGGCCGAGTCGACAACCTGTGTAGCAGCGGGAATAATTCGAACGCCACAGCTGTCCATGCTAATACCACATATTACTTTAAAAATTAAATGTTTTAATTGTTTTAATAAAAACAATTTGGCGCCACCCGGGAATCGTAATCCCTATGAATTGACAGGTAGGTTGTACTGGTGACATTGACAACGCTACGGACTCCAGTAGTGACGTCGATTTATGTAACAACCAGTGTGAGGCAAACACACTACAATCACACTAATACACCATATAAACAAGTGTGATACATTTTAACAGGTACGACCCCTATTTATTGTTACAATATTTACAACAAAAATCCTATGAAATAACAAGATAGTATTGTTCTGTACTGCGTTTTTTAATACACATTTAATTATTAATAAACATGACAATTGAATAATAAACAAATTTATAATATTATGCTCCGGCTTAGAGCTTGAAACACAAAACACCTCAGGTTGGCAAAATTGATTCAAAACGCTATCATTCAGTTGCTTCTAACAAATTAATATGTTTTTACAATCTGGGGTTCTTTTGATCATGAAAATAGACATAAACGTTGATTACATGAAAAGAAAGTACACTATTATACCTTATATGTACTTAGGATTTATAATGTGTTTGTACAATTTGTTCTGTAGTGTCGTATTTCTGTTACAGTAGTTATGTTCACAAATAAGGTTATCTTTATAAATGTTTTTTAATATAAGTAAGTAAATTATGCCTTTACCTTTGAAAGAAAATACTATTTTTTAAATAGTGAGAAATTTTATCATTTGAAAATAATTTAAGTGATTTGGGGTTTTTTAGGAGTAATAAATTATTCGGTACTTATCAGTTCGTCTCACGTTGAAGGGTCATCATGGGTAGGCGTGTATTTTTCGAATTTGGGCTGGTTGTAGGCTTCCAGCATCTTCTTCAAACTGGTCTGGGTTTTTTCTTTAATTAGTTTGTTTAATTTCATTCCTGGTCATCACTAATTCTGTACAGATCGACGTTTCTTCACATTGGATCATTTCGGTTCACTATTCGACTTGTTGTAACTGTTTAAATTAAAGTTTTAGTTTGTCTAATTTCTTGCGTGGCGTACCCACACTTCGTTTCTTCAGCGTCTCTAATTTTTTAACGGAAAAATAAGCCTCAAATGACTCGTTGTCATAGTAACTAATAATTCAATAAATAATTGCTTATCTAATCCGTCGAGTGACTTACTTGTAATTCCGCTTGACGCGTTTCAGGGCATATGCCCCATCTTCAGAATAATTCCTCTTCACAGAACGTCAGACATTAAGATTAAAATGTAATAAATTAAAATTAAAATCCATGGTTAAAATATTAACTCGTCAAAATATTAAAATATACTAAATGCACAGAGAAGCACGCACTATCACAACATGAGTTCACTTCGCGTTATAGCCGGTGTACACCGCCGCGATGTTAATCGCGCACTGACTGTCTGAGTAAACTGTTATCTGTGCAACGCATCTTGTATTTCAATGGCTGTGTCGTACAAGGGATTTGACTTGAAGTTAAGTTGGTCGTTTAATATGAATCCGCCGTCTTGTGAATTGTTCGTCTTTTTAAATTGTTTAAAGGCCTTGTAAATTTCGAATTCTTCTAATGTGTCCATATATCTGCCTTTTTTGCAAAAGTGCAATGGTTTAAAGTTGGTGTCAAAATCAGTGTAGTTATGATTATTATTTACGAGGTGACGTGCAAAGTTGGATTTGAGAATGTGGGTGTCGTTTTTTGGTAAATGTTCTTGGAAGCGTTTTTTGAACGCTCTGCCGGTTTGTCCAATATAGAAGCTGTTGCAATCGTCACATTGGATTTTATAGACCCCTGTCCTCTGTTTTATCATCAGCTTTATGGTGAAGAATTTTCTTAATGTTGTTATCGGTCCGGAAAGTTAAAGTTATATTCAATTTTCTAAAAATGTTGGTTAATGTATGGGGTAAAGTTCGGCCGTAAATAGAAGTCACGTACGTGCTGTCTCGGTTACTACTCGGTTTTGTTTTCTTGTTATGTAACTTTTTCTGGTGTTTTTTGATCAAAGCATCGATCATAGAGCACGTATATCCAATAATTCAATGCTTGTTTAATTACTCTTTGCTTACATTGTTAGAGATATTTGAATTTTCATTCAAATTTATGAAGTATTTTCCCAATGATTTTATTCCCTTATAATTCCTTTGGGATAATAAATGACATCACTATTATTTTTCTTTCCTTTCAAAGTTTACAATGATACCTCATAAGGTCATATTTTGTTACACTTTAACTATAGTCTAATTAGTTGACATTTAAAAAATAACATATCTTTCTTGAATTAAATTATTACAATAATATTTCTGTGTAGAAATAACTGATATACAATCATTGTCCATTCACTGTTCTTAGATTAGTAAGATTTTTTGTGAAATTGATACAATTTGCATTTGAAATGTTCTTGGTAGTTAACTGTTTTCCTAGTTACAAACAGCCATGATTGTTTTCTAGTGTATTTCCCTTTTAAATTACATTCTGAATTCAGCCTGATGGGCTTCATTTATTTGTTTGTGTTTTAATTATTATTCAACATACATTTTCATTGCTTTTCATTTAAAATATAATAGTTAGGTTTATGGACTGTAAGTCCCTTTTCAGTCATATTCCTTCTTTAACATTGAATCAATTATTCTTTATAAGTCATAAATTATTCTTAGTATTAACATTGATTTCTTTCTTGTCTTATAAACTAGGGTGATAAACATTGTCACTTTCTCTAATAATATGAAGGTTAATTCCCCTTTCAACATGGGGTGTTGTATTCTTTATAATTTTAATCTTTAATAACAAATTTTACTTCTATCCTATCATGCCATGTTAACACAAGTTATGGTACTGGGCTTTCTCCCTGATATGTCACATGCTTCCCTTATATTAATTTTAAATACTATTTTTAATTACATCTAGGTATACAACTAATTATAGTTCCACTCCAATCATTGGTAATTTATCAATGTTTTCAAGAGTGTCTATTTCCTTAGCATTCTAACTTGAATGTTTCACATTCACCTTCACTATTTTTTATTTAGGGCATTCACTTCGCTAAAACACTTCACTTTGGTTCACTGTTTTGTAATTAGTGTTATTTAATGGGTAACCCCTATACCTACTCCTACCATTTCTCACTATTTTTGTTTTAGTATTATTTTTACTATAAACAATAATAGGCTAGTTGAGTTTTGGGTTGAATCTAACCTTTCTGACAGGGTTAGTGTACCCTTCCTATACTACATTGTTTTACAATTGTATTGTCTTAAAAATTGGATACATATGTTAAATTAATGATAATAATAACATTGGTTTTATCAATATATAATTATTTAAGGTTTATTGACCGTATTCTATCTTTAACATACAATCTCTCCCTTTTATATGTGTGTGTTAGTTTCCCTTGGGTTTTATCTGTCTCCTCTTCATTCTTCCTCTTCTTCTTCTTCAATAATCTTCATCTTCATTCTTCATCTTGGTTTGGTTCTCCTTTAGTTCTGTGTCCATCATTGTTTTGTTAATCACATTTTCTTAAGTATGTTTGGGTTGTCGGCTTAATCATGTCAAAATATTTACATTTTAATAAGTATGTTACGTGGTTCCCTTCTTTATGTTTATGTTTTTTGGCTCAATCACTTGGGTTAGGTAATATCGTTGTACGTCATGTCAAAGTATTTACATTTTAATCATTTTTTACACATTTTATTTCATATGAAGTAACTTTTATATTAAGAATTATCTTTTTTATTACTGGTACGAGATTTGGCTTAATTGTATCGTTACAATGTAAGCAAAATTGTATTAGCGCAAGTTTTGTGTGGGAAAACCAAAAGTGCGAAAGATTATGTGCAAAAGTTTAATTAGGGTAAAACTATACATTAAGAAAAAAAAATTAATGTATTTCTTAAATAATCAATTTTTTTATACCGAGTGGGGGTATATATAACGATTCATATTGTCGTCCTATCTGAGCGTTATATTTATGAAAGTGTCAAACGGAGCGAGCGTAGCGACGTAAGCAAGAGAGAGAGCGTATAATCACAGCCATCTCTGTCTAACCTCGTCACTGCTACAACAAATGCCGGTACAGACAAGAAATTTTACTCAATTGAATTTATGTGTTAAAACTGCAATATCTTTAAAACCAATAAATATACAGCAATTCTGAAAACAGCATAGTGTTCAGCAATTAAAGCTCTATAAGTACCCAAAGTATCAACCAATATAATTAACATTTACAGAAGATATACAGAAGAAGAACGCCAAGCGAAATAACTCGAGAATTAGGCTAGGTACGAATTAGGTGTTTTCACACACACACACAGATAAAAGACCTAAGCAACAATATTCTGTGGTCAGATCTTTGAAAACACGTTTGCAAATACCTGTAATCAAACGATTTGCAAACAAAGGAAGTATGATTTTAGCCAGTAATTCTGTGCCGTCTCAGACCTGTCAAGGGGCGTTTGCTCGACGTGTCCGATATTGTTTAAATTGGAAAACGCATGATTTATTAGGAACAACCAATCAGAATCCTGCATTTAGAACAGACGCCAACTCTGACGGAGGGTAGCGAGACTCTTCGTTCGGATCTTCAATGCGCTAGACGTGTGTAAATTACGTGCTTAATTTCACAAAAACACAAAGTTTCGTTTAAGTAAAAAGTTCGAGAAGTAGTCCGCAGTTGCAGAGGAACTAGTACAGATTGACAACAACTCTCGCTGTTAACACCACATTAATTAATTAAATAAATAACTAATTAATTAATAATCAATTGTGAAGTGACTGGTGCAACAAAGAGCTACGGCATCTGTAATTGCCCAGATCATCGTTCAACAGGATTGGTCAACATTATTTCTTCTGTGCTGAACCATCAAAAGGAGGATCTCTACGGATTCCTATCTACGGTTAACGCATCAAACAGTAAGAAATAGATTCATTGATCAATGAAATAAATAATAAATAAATAATAAACAATTTTAAAAGACACTAAGAATTTCACACTTTGTATTTAATTAGTAAGATTAGTTATAACATAGTATAGGAGTGTTGAATGGCAAGTGAGGTGTAGTATTGAACGTGCAAATTATTGCAGACCTGTTCTTTAGCACTGGTTTGGGAGATATAAATTTTCTAATTTAAACCAGATAAGAGCAATAGGTCATTTGGACGTTGTAATCTTCACTTTTCACGCACACTCATTAATTATTAGAGTTAGGGTAGCAATAACTCCTACAATTAGCATTTTTCAAGAAGTTATCAAAATAATTAAAACGGTAATTAAACCAACTTCAACAAAAATTTTAAGTGTTATTTGTAACGATTCCCCTTGAATTCCACATTCACTGAACGAATCCTGAGAAAGTGTGTCTCTATGCTCTGAGCTAAGCTGAAACCGTGTCATTTATATCTGGGATTTGTTCTGGTGCCCAGGTAAAGTAAAATCACGGGTAAGTAACGTTTTATCTATCATTAAAAATATTATATAAGTGTGTTAGATAAAAAGTAGCGTTGTTATATATATATATATATATATATTATAACGTACTGTCTTTCTTCTCGGCGGTTTCCGCCTCTCCAAAACTGTATTGCAATTATGGGTTTTCAGTTAATTCAGCCCCTCGGTTGTAAGCGTCAATCTGTAACGTAGTGGTTAGTTAGCGAAACGTCCGTCTTATTCAAGCCCCAATATTGGGTTCGCCAATCTGTAACGTTACTGTTTTATTGAGGTACCAGCAAAACGTCTGTCTTGTTTACAGTCTTAGATCGGTCAGAACACCCCTCCACAGTCGCCACTTATGAATTATAAAGACCGAAGTTTAAATAAAGTGGTTGGTAATGTTACTCAAACAAAGCAGAAATCGAGTGTGTGTGATTTGGGTCAAGTAGGGAAGTTGTTTAGCCTGATTTTGAAGAGAGAGCAAGTACCGTTTGTTTACCCTCGGTTTGGACGATTTCTAAATTTTTCAAATATTCGCCGTGAACCGAATCAGCTGACTTTAACACTAGTCTCCAAATATAGATTAACCAGACGACACTGTGGCAGTATACGACCCGGTGGATCGTCTTCTTTTTAGTTGTTCTGAAACTTACTACAACTACCCACTACAAGAAAGGACACACATTTTTATTTTTAATATCAATTTTTCAATAATATTTATTAAGAATATTATTGGTTTTTTCTCTTCCGCCAAAATACAAATATCACAATCGATCTTTTCCTTAATTAATACATGATATCGACTTCATTGAGTAAACATGGAATTGTAAAAAAAAAAAAAAAATATGGTTTTTGACCAAATTTTATACTATACTAGCGAGTACCCGGCATGCGTTGCAATGCCACTCAAAGAAAGAAAGTGTTTGTATATATATAATATATAAAGACTTCGTTCACGTGGTCTTCAATTTAATGCGATAATATATTTAGAACAGAATCTATTCCATTGGGTTGCCATAGTAACCAGATCTAATAAGTTAGTTTTTTAAGACTCCAAAGGACCCCCCAGAGTATCGTATCGAAAAAAAACACCTGTCCTATGTTGGTTCTCCCGTTGCGTAAAATATTTGTGCCAAGTTTGGTTGAAATCGGTCCAGTGGTTTAGGAGGAGATGTGGAAGACCCCAAAGAACCCCAAAAGAACCCCATCGAAAAAACACCTATCCTATGTTGGTTCTCCCTGTGCGTAAAATATTTGTGCCAAGTTTGGTTGAAATCGGTCCAGTGGTTTAGGAGGAGATGTGGAAGACCCCAAAGGACCCCCCCCCCGAAGTTTCATATCGAAAAAACACATATCCTATCTTGGTTCTCCCGTTGCGTAAAATATTTGTGCCAAGTTTGGTTGAAATCGGTCCAGTGGTTTAGGAGGAGATGTGGAAGACCCCAAAGAACCCCCAAAAGAACCCCATCGAAAAAACACCTATCCTATGTTGGTTCTCCCTTTGCGTAAAATATTTGTGCCAAGTTTGGTTGAAATCGGTCCAGTGGTTTAGGAGGAGATGTGGAAGACCCCAAAGGACCCCCCCCCCGCAGTATCATATCGAAAAAACACATATCCTATGTTGGTTCTCCCGTTGCGTAAAATATTTGTGCCAAGTTTGGTTGAAATTGGTCCAGTGGTTTAGGAGGAGATGTGGAAAACCCCAAAGAACCCCCAAAAGAACCCCATCGAAAAAACACCTATCCTATGTTGGTTCTCCCTTTGCGTAAAATATTTGTGCCAAGTTTGGTTGAAATCGGTCCAGTGGTTTAGGAGGAGATGTGGAAGACCCCAAAGGACCCCCCGAAGTATCATATCGAAAAACACATATCCTATGTTGGTTTTCCCGTTGCGTAAAATATTTGTGCCAAGTTTGGTTGAAATCGGTCCAGTGGTTTAGGAGGAGATGTGGAAGACCCCAAAGAACCCCCAAAAGAACTCCATTGAAAAAACACCTATCCTATGTTGGTTCTCCCTTTGCGTAAAATATTTGTGCCAAGTTTGGTTGAAATCGGTCCAGTGGTTTAGGAGGAGATGTGAAAGACCCCAAAGGACCCCCAAAAGGACCCCCGAAGGATCATATCGAAAAAAAACATAGCCTATGTTGGTTCTCCCGTTGCGTAAAATATTTGTGCCAAGTTTGGTTGAAATCGGTCCAGTGGTTTAGGAAAAGATGTGGAAGACCCCAAAGGACCCCATCGAAAAAACACCTACCCTATGTTGGTTCTCCCGTTGCATAAAATATTTGTGCCAAGTTTGGTTGAAATCGGTCCAGTGGTTTAGGAGGAGATGTGGGAGACCCCAAGAACCCCCCAAAAGGCCCCATTGAAAAAAATTCATAAACCTTCGCGGGCGTGCGCACAACAACTCACCGAAGTTTCATCGCAATCGGATGAATGGTATAGGAACGCATACGGGACAAAGAAAGAAACAAACAAACATTCATTTTTATAGATATAGATTTAAAACATCAATCAACATATAATTCTTTTATTTATTTCCCCAGGGTTAAGGGTAAGTTCTTTTTGTTATGAGATGGTCAGAAATGGATAATTATACTACGCTTTACAACTACAGAAAAAATATTCAAAAATTTGTTTATTTTTCGCTTAGTACGTAGTTCCGGAAATGTCCGTAAGAGAGCAGAGTGCGTTTGTTTTCATCAAAATATGTGGTTAATTTTTAATAGTTTCTTTTCTACACTACCATTCGGTTTGAGTTTTCTTCATTAAATATTAAACGAAATGTTTATATTACCTCTCTTCTTGAAGTTCTTACTTGGATGAAGCCGTTTCTCCGGTGGTGTCCGTATTTGGTTGTAATTTCATAACCGTCCGGGAAATATTATCTCGTCAAAACTCGAAACACAGCGAAGCTAGGCCTGATCGTCCAAAAATGGTTTTCTTTCACTTTTATTATGGAGTATAGCAATTTAACTTTGATAAATAAGGTAGTAGTATATAATGTTCATACTGTTGTTTAATTTTGTACCAATTTTGCACTTTTCAAAGATTTCTAAAAGGATATTTTAATAAAATTGTTGTCTCATCATTTTGTCAACTGGACAGGTTTAATTTTTAAATTCGATTAACAATACTTGTTATTTTTCGTTACTCTTAGTAACCCATAATTTTTATATATCTTTTTATTGGTTCTGCTATTTACTTTTTAGTATATAGGCAGTTTATAATTATTATAAATTTATTTTTTATTTACAGAAAAATAATTCTTTTTAATTTTGGTTTCTTTCCCAATTTGATTTACATAATAGTTTTCTGTTTATTTTCTTATAACTTTGGATATAAGTATTTAATATTTTTATTAACTTTAAATGAATTTATATATTATTTATTAGTCTCTTATAGTATTCCTACACTGCACTACTTCCTTCTGCCATTTCCCTCATACAGTATTATTTTAATTTTTTATTATCATCTGATATTTAAATCTTTTATGTTTTTTAAAACAAACCCTGGGTTATCTTATACTATAACACAAATATTTTAAAAAATATAAAATTAACTTAGGTATTAAACTTGGTTGTCTACACAATATAAATACTACAATAACTTAACAAAATACATAATTAGTTAGTAGCATCATAGTCTACTATCATTGTTTATATTTCTCACACCTACAGCACAATTCTGTAAGAAGTTCCCTTCACTTTCACTTATTACCTCATTGGGTACACTATAACTCACTTGTCACTGTATATCACTTTAATCGTTTATAATGTTTAGTGATACAATTTAATTTTGAGCTCGTTATAGTTTACCCATTTCTGACCTTTATGGTATTACAAGAGTTAATTTATTGGGACCGGGTTATGTACCAACACAATATATATATATATATATATATATATATATATACACTCTGAAGAAGCCTTTTAAAGGTGAAAACCGTTTCAGGTTGTAAGGTAAAACTTTATGTTTTTACTTATAAAAAACTTTGTGTTCCGAGTTGTTAATATAATAGTTGTATATGAACAACCTTCAAGTATTTTCCAGGTCGTTCCACGCTTACCTATTAATGTATTGTACACTCTTTTATATTAAAAACATTGATACAGAACATTTTATTGTATTCTATAAATACAGTGTCCACCAGTATACATAAGTTATACATCAATTGTTGATAAAATACACGCGAGTAATTTAACGTATTTGCTTAATGTAACTTAGCCTAACGTATATTATGTTAATGCCAAATAGTTTTAATAATAACCAATCACAGTATCATTTAGTATATTATACAGTACACATAGGCCTAATATCACTTTGAATGTGGGTTGAGGTTTTCTAGAATACAAAAAATATCAGTTTGTAGAAGCATGAGAATACCAAGTCGTTAGAAGTTATACACCGTGGCGAAGACATGCACCTAGGCCAAGAGTCGTACTGTCCCAATAATTGTACCCGCACTCATTTTCGATATTTCGATTATGCGATTATTGCCATCGATATGTAGTGAATATCGCATAGAATTTTATTTGGATAATAGAAATCGTTAAAATTTATTTCCATACAAAATAGTTTGTTGACGATTGCAATCGTGTTTCATTGTTATATTTTTTTTTACGAAATGTGTTTCTAGCAAAAATATAACTCCGATGTGTGCCTGTGACGCCAAAAGTTGGTGTTGTTAGATTGACATTCAAACTAAAATTTCACAGGAAGGAAAGAAATACTCGCTTTTTGTTAAATCCACGTAAACAAACAACTCGAAGTATGGTAGGGTAGCCCAAGGGCTATTAATACAAATAGCCTTGCCTATTACTATACGTGTCTCCCTTTTTATGGTAGATCTCGTTTTTCACTAATACTCGTTTTTTCATTAATCACTGGAAAAACAACCACCTCGAAGGAAGTCGTGATGCTACATATTTCTCCATTTTCTGTGTGTTTGTTTCGCAGAAAATTTACTCCCAGTGAAGTTTTCGAGACTTTACTGAATAACATAAACGAATATTGACCACCTAACGGACAATAAATCTTGAATAGTAAAATAGTTTACCTTTTTCTTTTCCGTCTCCTGGCTTTTTTCCTTTATGTATATCTACGCGTTTTGGGACATATGTCCCATCATCAGGAATATCCCTTGCTGAAGTTCGTCAATTATTAAAATATTAAAAACAATTTTATATACAATTTTACACACATCACAATGAATATAAAAAATATATAAAAATCCTAAACGTGAGAACAAACGCGATGTCGTTGGTGCGTACCACAAAATACTATAGTCGACTGCTGTGCTCATGTTGTTATAGGTTGTGCACTATGGACTTTGTTTTGTATTCTTATCGCTGTGTCGTAAAGTGAATTTGATTGGAAATTCAGTTCTTCGTTAAGAAGGACTTCTTTTGTGTTTTTATTTTTATAAGCCTTATATATTTCGAACTCTTCGACAGCATTCATATAACTTCCTTTTTTTGCATATATGGAGGGGTTGAAAGTTCGTCGTGAAATCGGTATAATTATGATTTTTGTCCATCAGATGACGCGCGTAATTTGACACTGTTTTACTAAATTCTTTTTTAGGTAAATGTTCTTTAAAGCGTTTTATAAAGGGTATACCAGTCTGGCCAATGTAGAAGCTATCACAGTCATTGCATGTTATCTTATAAATGCCCGTCTTGTCCTCAACTGATTTTGAATGCTTAGGTAGGAGTATCTTATTAATGTTGTTATTAGTTCGGAAAGCCATTTTTCTATTTATCTCACTGAATACATTGTTTAAAATTTTTTGTAGGGTGTTACCATATTCTGATGCTATATACCTAACCTTATTTCTATTAGTTTCTTGTAATTATATGTTGTTTTTCTTTTTTCGGTGTTTCTTGACTAAACTTTCCACAATTGAGCCTTTATAACCATTGGCCTTAGCTATGTACTTGATCGTGTCGAGTTCTTCATGAAAATCTTTGTCTTCCAATGATATGGAAAGTAATCTATGTACTAAACTATTATATGCTGCCATTTTTTGAGAAAAGGGGTGATGTGACTCAGCATTTATCGTGAGATCTGTGGTGGTTGGTTTCCGGTATATCTGATATTGAAATTTTTCATCCAGTCTTGTAATTGTCAGTTTAAGGAAGTTAAGTTTATTATTTACCTCCATCTCAAGTGTGAATTGTATGTTTTTATTGATACCGTTCATGTACTTTTTCATATTTTCTATTTGTGGTATTGTACCAGTAAAAATTATGAATGTATCATCAATGTACCATGTAGCCTATATGATATTATTTTTCCGGAGAGTCTATTTACGTTATTGAGAAAATACGTATTCTCATACTGATTTAGGTATATATCAGCTAGTAAGGTAGACAAAGGTGACCCCATGGCTAGACCCTTTTTTTTTTTTGGATATAATAATTATTATTAAATGTAAAGTAATTTTGGTCTAGTACAACTTCCAGTAAATCAATTATATCATCAATTTCTTTAGAGTTTCATATTTTGGCGTTAATAAGATTTTCCTTAAGGATAGTGAGTGTTTCTTGAACAGGGACATTCGTATACAAGTCAACAATGTCAAAAGAGGCTATTTTATAATTAGGTTGTATTTTAATGTTTTCCATTTTGTTAACGAAGTCAGTGTTATTTTTTATACTGTGGTTATTATTTAACTTTATACTGTTTTTTATTTTCACTGCAAGTTTTTTGCCTGGTGCAGTTGTGAAATTTATCAGTGGCCTGATCGGTACATTGGTCTTATGGATTTTTGGTAAGCCAACAAATTGTGGTGCCTCTACGTTAATGGGTTTTAGTGATCGGCGTATATAACATCAGAATATGGTAACACCCTACCAAAAATGTTAAACAATGTATTCAGTGAGATAAATAGAAAAACGGCTTTCCAAACTTATAACAACGTTAATGAGATACTCCTACCTAAGCATTCAAAATCAGTTGAGGACACGACGGGCGTTTATAAGATAACATGCAATGACTGTGATAGCTTCTACATTGGGCAGACTGATAGACCCTTTATAAAACGCTTTAAGAACATTTACCTAAAAAAGAATTTAGTAAAACAGTGTCAAATTATGTGCGTTATCTGATGGACAAAAATCATAATTATACTGATTTCACGACGAACTTTCAACCCCTTCATATATGCAAAAAAAGGAAGTTATATGAATGCTGTCAAAGAGTTCAAAATATATAAGGCTTATAAAAATAAAAACACAAAAGAAGTCCTTCTTAACGAAGAACTGAATTTCCAATCAAATTCACTTTACGACACAGCGATAAGAATACAAAACAAAGTCCATAGTGCACGACCTATAACAAGATGAGCACAGCAGTCGACTATAGTATTTTGTGGTGCGCACCAACGACATCGCGTATGTTCTCACGTTTAGGGTTTTTATATATTTTTTATATTCATTGTGATGTGTGTAAAATTGTATATAACATTGTTTTTAATATTTTAATAATTGACGAACTTCACCAAGGGATATTCCTGATGATGGGACATATGTCCCGAAACGCGTAGATATTGTAACGTTAAGCTTTTGTCGTCTTCTGACAAATGTGTACAAATGTTGTACGTGTGAATGTGTTCGTCTCGCACTGGGGTCGTTACATCTATTCTTGCACTAATGATGTCCATAGCGATGCTATAATTACCAGTACAACACAGCAGTAACCATACCTGTTTTTAAATAGGAGTGTGTGAATCCCGGGTGGCACCAAATTGTTTATTAAAACAATTAAACTTATTAACTAATTATTTAATAGTGTGTTCTCAGCAATGACGGCCAGGGCGTTCAAATAATTCCCGCTTGTTCAGCCTCCTGAATCGAGTAGGCAGTTGTTCGAATTGCAACGTGAGCGCTGGTCGTCAAATCTAGCTTTCGTTAACAAACACAAGTAATACAATACACTCCCTATGAAATGAAAACAATAGTTACTCTTCGTACTAGTTATTTTAATAGTTGATTTGTAATATTTCAGTTTGACAATTAATATTATTCTGGTTGATTAATAATTTTGCACCGACATTTTACATGAAACACTTTCTCTCAGGCTGACAAAATCGATTCCGAAACGAGGTATTTACTCCACCATGGCTGCAGTTTTGATTAAGTTACAATATACTCGTTCAAAATCGGGATTCTTTTGATTACAAGACAAATTATTCCTATGATTACAATAAAAAGTACATTACCTTACTTTATGTGTACTTAAATAATAAGGTGTGTGGTTATAATCTGTTCTGTAATGTCGTTAAATGTGTTTATAAAGTTCGTATTCACACAACAGGTTATGTGTTATGTTAACAATTTTTCAGTGTGTTATTTTTCTTAATTAATCTTTGAAAGAGAATATTCGGTTGACAGTGAGAGTTCCAATTATTTTTAGAAATATTTAAAGTGAGTTTATTTTTTGGAAATAGGGTAATTAAAGATACTTAACACATTAGATGACTTGGTGTTATCAATCATTGAGTTGGAAGAGGATTGGGCTGCAATCGTTTTCTGTTTTCGTTAATCTTGGGGCTTAAGTAGGTCTGGCGTCCTTTTCATATTAGATGTGGTTATATTTTCATTTAATT
Organism: Magicicada septendecula; assembly: GCA_034769895.1. NCBI lineage: Eukaryota > Metazoa > Arthropoda > Insecta > Hemiptera > Cicadidae > Magicicada > Magicicada septendecula. The sequence continues at coordinate 58,581,192 of CM068371.1, read as the reverse complement.
TCCTGGTTATATGGTCCTTGGCATCAGTTAACAGTTCCAGTTGTTCGTCTGCTTCTTATTCGATCATCGTTTTGAATTTCGTTTACTATTTTTACACTTTTTATTAAAAATTGGTCTTTCAAAATTCGGCTTCTGTTCTGCAAGAGTGACGCTTTACGAGTAACGATATTCAACCGTAATTCCATCCCTAACGGCAGTTGCTATGGTTACCAATTACATTTGATTGGCTTAGGTTGACATAATCCGTTGTTATCAAAATTTGAATTCTTTTCAAAATCCTTGTATATCTTCTGATTGCTTTTATTCCTCTATCTTCCCTCCTAAGTATTAACTATTATCACTGTTATTTGTATTTCCTTTCATAGATTAATTTGATACCCCACAAGTTTGGGTTATTTTATGTTTTATGATTTTACAATTATTTTAATATTTGTTAATTACATTTCTTTTTTAATTTATATCCTTATCATAATATTTTGCTTTAAAAATGATTTACAATTTATCCTTGGTTAGTTATTCACCTCAGATTTGCTAATTTCTTTGTTAATTTATTACAATTTGTAGTTGTTTGTTCTTGACAGTTAGGCATTTTCCTAGGCCTAAGTAGCCATTATTTGTATTTACTTATTTCGTACAAAATGTGTCTCTTTTTAGCCTAATGAGCTTAGCTTTGTTATTATAATTGGTTGTGTTATTTATTGATGTGTTTTGGCTCTGTTGTAGTGTTATTATTATGTTACTATTATTTTATACATCATGAATTGCTAATTATTTACTATCTGGTTTTCTCGTTTACATTTCTTTACTTTCTTATTTATTTAAGCTGCCAATAAAAAAAATGTGGCTATTATTTACTACTTTTGTTCACATAAAATACAACATCTAGGTCTATGGTCTGTATAATTCTTCCAGTCATTTCCTATTCATAAACTTGCTTAAACAATTATTTAATAATTATTTGATAATATTTGTTTACAGTTCATTTCACTTTATATCATTTTTTGGGTGATAAACAACATCACATTTTTTGAACTTACTTTAATAATGATCCCTGGTAACATGCGGTGTTTATTGATTTGTTTTAACTTCTTAATTTTTTAAATACTCTTTACTTTCTCTCCATGCTAACACTATCTGTTTTCTCTTTCATGGGATTCTCCCTTTTAATTATAACTGCATTCAATTAAACTTAACAATAATGTTCTTTCTTAATTAATACTGTCTTCATCACCTTTCAGTGTTCATTATATCTTAAATAACTGTTTACACTTAATACTATTCTTAACAACTTTCTTAATTACTAATATTTTTCACTGTTAACTTTTTAGTGTTTCTTATTGATTTACTATGTGTTTATGCTTTTATCCTTCACTATTTTTTACTATACAAACATTCTTTGTTATACATTATTCTCATTTAATTATAACCTTCACTTTTAAATATCACTATAATATTGACGACTCGGAACACAAAGTTTTTTATAAGTAAAAACGTAAAGTAAAAGCTGTAAGGTAAAACTTTACGTTTTTACTTATAAAAAACTTAGTGTTCCGAGTCGTCAATATTATAGTGATATTTAGTTAAGTAACGGACACGTCATGGACAACGAAATCCAAGAATTCACTTTTAAATTATTTATTGTTTATTATAATTTATTTAGTGTTTTTTCTTTATCACTTTATTTTGGGATTTTTACACTTCCACTTTGGCACTTCTAAAATGTTTTTGGTTTTAAGTGTTTCTAAATGGGTAATCCCTCTAATTACTTTCTCACTACCGTACTATCTCTTTCATTACAAATATCATTAACAATATTATGTCTCTATTGATTTTAACATTACTTCTAACTCTAATATATGGGTTAGTTTGCTTTTATATTTAACATTCTTTAATTGGGTTTCTTTCAATTGTCATTTACTTTATTATCCATTAATTTATAATAATATTTATTTATTACTTAAGTTATTTATTGGTTTCTGTTTCAACCTTACATTGAGTGTATCATTTCTCCTGCTTTTCTTCTTTATTACTTGTTTGTGTCTTATCATTGGGTTTCCTTTTTATTTATTTCCCTTTATCTTAGGTTTGTTTCTTTTTCATTTTCCTCCTTCTTCATTTTCAGTGTACTTCCTTTATATCTTGTTTTTCCATCTTCTCCTTTGGGTTCATTTTAATAAGTGGCATTGAATCATTCAATTCCTTCAATCGGTTTCATTTTGCTTGGTTTTGGTTTTTTCCCTTCTTCATTTGGTTTGGTTAATCACTTTCTTCTTCATTTGGTTTTATTCTTGTTTGTTTTTTGTTGTTCCCTTCTTCTTTTGTTTTCTCTTGTTGGGTCAATCACTTGGGTTAGGTCAAGTCGTCGTTTGTCGTGTCATTGTCTTTTTATCTTCTTTATATTAAACATTTTATTTTATATGAATTATTATTTTATATTCAGAATCATCTTTTTTATCCCTGGTATTGGGGTGGCTTATTTGTGTTGTAACAATATACATAAAGGAAAAAGGCCACCAGACGGAAAAGAAAAAGGTAAACTATTTTACTATTCATTTACATATAAGTGGCCTGGATACCAAAAAGCATGGATCTAAAAATAAATCTTGTTTTCATTTGTTACGTTGTTATTTTTTTGTTTCAATGTTACTATTCAGAAATAAAATTGTATTTTTCATTTTTTTCTGTTGTTTTTGTTAACAATACGTTATGTTTGTTTTGAATGTTTCTCTCTTTCATGCACCATGCGGACACATTGAATGTCATATTTTTCCAAACCATGGCTTTTATTTCTTTAAACAGTAAGCTAAAAACCAAAAATCATTATTATCTAACCTGACAAATATTTTCGCTTAACATTATGAAATAGAACAATATTTACAATTAGTACACTTCTTCCTTTACACATCGTAGTATATCGATACAATCGCATATTCAAACATCGAAAACATAGTGCGGGTACGGAAAACAAAAAGCGACAACATCTGAGTGTATATAAAGACAATTATGATAACCAAATTTTGAACCCAATAAATATACAGGCCTACTGCAAAAGTTTGGATACTCGAGTTGGAATGTACACCAAATATAAACGTTCAGATTAATTCCAGTGTTACTCCAGTTTTTAGCTGTTTTACGTGTTTAATAGGTTTCATACAGAATTTTGTCATCACTTTATCATAGTTAGAACAAAAAGTACTTGTATCATAGTTTAGTTTTTCACCTTAAGAAACCTCAACTTGGGAAAATTCTATTAAACAAAAACACTCTACCCAATTGTTACATTTTAAACGGTTGTTGCCATGTTCTGAGTGTCTACATTTGTTTACCTGTTCTGAGGGTTTTATTGTATGTAAATTACAACTTTTAATCTAAATAGTAAAATAGTTTTACCTTTTTCTTGTCCGTCTAGGTAAAACTATTTTACTATTTATATACATGTAAGTGGCCTGGATACCAAAAAGCATGGATCTAAAACTTTTTATCTGTATACTATATGAAGTATAATGATTTGTATGTCCGACACGGATCACCAATGTTCTGATAAAAATTGTAAGGACTTTTGCCTAAAATTGGTTTAAAATTTTTATATAAAATTTAGCATTCTGTATGGGAAAAGTGTACATAAATCATTAGTCATGAACAACAAAATCGAAGAAAATATAAGGGTTAATAGACCACTGGTTATGGTGCGGTGCCTGCGTACTGAATTAAACGTCCTGGGTTCAATTCCCGGTAACACCATAAACTCAAGTGAAAATTTTGATAAAATCGCAAAGATTCATTCAAGGTATAAAATTAAAGGGAATTTTAACTAGAGAACAAAGTTCTTGGATCATTAAGGTACAGAGAACAATTCTGCCTACATTTGATGATGAAATCTTCCCATGTTGAAGTCAATATTTTGTCAATATGTTAACACTAGCTTTGTGGAGTTTTTTAAACTTGTATTGTTTGTATTGTTATATTTCCTGTATTGTTTGTGTAAATATGTTTTTCTTAGTTTCGAATGATTTTTACATATTTTTGACAACTTTTTTTTAAACTGTAATGTTTGAGTTGTATTTATAAAACAAAAAGTAATTGTTTTTCCTCTAAATTGTGAATATTGTAAGTAAATATTGTTTCATATTTAGGTTGTGCTTATTTCTACAGACATTATACAACACTATTAGTAGACCTATGTTATCTATGCCCTTACCACTATATATTAATTCTTTTTGTCACATCCAATAACAGATCAATCTCATATTTTTAGAGGCTATTATTAACATGTTTAAAAGTATACAAACATAATTCACTACTGAGATACTGAATATCACAAATAAAATCTGCAATATTCCTTGTAAACATCTCTTTATAAAGACCTGGATTTTCCTGACAGTAGCTTTTGCGATAGATTTTCGGGTCTCATATCCACATAAGAAGATATATTTGACACCATAGTCAAAAATATAAATTTTAATTTTACTGTAGTAGTGTCTTGATGTAAACATGAGTTTTTGGTTTTACCTTCTTCTCCTCAATATTGCAATCAGTGCCCCTAGCTTTATCTGTGATAGAGAGCATAAGACTGACGATCTTAGCGTGCTGATTTTATACCTGGAAGTTAGGTTAACAAACTCTTCTTGTGAAAGACGTACTGTTATAAATACATAAGGCAAAGCTGCAGCTTAAACCTATAGTACTGGCATTATAAAGTGTTGTAAAAAAAAAATCACAATTTTTATTTTATTATAGGTTTACTTATCTTTTTTCACTTCCATTAGGCGATTTTTGCCTGTTCTGTTGTATTCAATGCTACTGCTTTCTTGGTTTGGCTACATCTCTCTTCCTCTCAGCTTGTAATTTATAACAATTTTGGGTAATCTTGTTTCTTCTATCACATAAATGTTGTCATGGCATATGCCCTAAGCATATGAGTCTAATCTTCATTTCTCAGTTGAGAGAATCTGTCAGCATACCAGTGTGAATGACACATTCACGGGTTGTTCTATGTAATTATAGTATTAAAATTTAAATCATCAAATCTTAGATCCACTGTTAAAATTATTACCATATTCTATTTTATTTGTTCTATTTCTTTAGCACTACAGCCCAACATAAGCCCTGGCTTCCAACACCAATCTTCTCCAATGTCTCCTGTCCTTTGCCATCTCAGCACAACCCCTTACATCCATTCTTCTTAGATCTTCTACTACACTGCCTAACCATCTTATCCTAGGCCGTCCTTTCCTTTTACTTTTATAGACTTGTGCCCTCAGGATTTTCTTTGACATATGTTGATCATCCATCTAGGTGACCTAGCCATTGTATTCATTGAGCCTTCACAAATTTTATAATGTCCTCATGCTTCATCTGCTCATCTATTTTCTGGTTATTTCTATACTTCATTTATCATCTTTAACCAGACCATAAACATGTCTTACAATCTTTCTTTCAAACCTTCTCAGTGTTTCTTGCTCCCTTTTATTTAACATCTTTTATTTATTTAGCATCTTGCCTCCATAAGTAACAACTGGGCTGATGAGTGTCTTAACGTATTTTTATTTTTGTGTTGCAACTAATGAGTTTGTTTCTCAAACTTTATTTGTTACTCAGCCTTATTTTGTGATATTATCATGTCACAGTGTCCTACAACTTATTTATTTACTCATTTATTTTTTTAAATTGGTAAATTTTTTTTTTAATTCTTGATTAATAATAGTGAGAAATATAATGTAATTACTATATACCTAACTGGCTCATTGTATTCACTACACAATTCACTTATAAAGAAACTTGCCTTGTCCTTCAGTTACTAAATAATTTTTTTTTTTGGGGGGGGGAGGGAGTCATTAGTGTTTAAAGATTATCCACTGCTGAGGTCCACACTCCGCCACAACTGGCACTGGTACTGTAGGTTCCCAATTCCCTTCAAAGATTATCATTTCTTCTTAATCTTTAACCTTTAGACCAACCACTACTTATAACATAACATGTCATTAATCATTAATTAAAGTGTAATGACAAGATGTGATGGTGGAGGAAGAGACAATAAAAATCTGCGGATGAAGAGGGAGAACCTGACATAATCTGACCAGACCTGGACCATCTTTAGAGCTTTTGAGATAGCATTTTTGTGGTTTGAAATTAAGTAGGAAACCAACAGCATCCTATTGTTGCAGCTAATTCACAATTTAGTGGCACCAAAACGTAAGAGTTATTTGCACCAAATAACAATTGATATATTTACAAGTCAAAATGTGTAATGATTTAGTACTGCAAAAATATATTTTTTGTGAACAAGATGTGCATGTTTTGTTAACAAATATGCTAGTAATGTACAGCATAGTGTTTTTTTCCTTTTTGGACACTTCCCATTTTTTTTGTACTTCACATATCTGGATTTTCTCTTACCCTGTCTGCACTTGGTGCCAGTTCATCCTGATGAGGGAGTTTCCACTCTACTAAAATAAGTAGAATCAAGGTTAATAATTTATAACTTGAAATTCAGTCAAAGAACAATATGCAGTCATGCTTAATATGACTGTATGATTAAGCTGGGTATAAATAATTATCATGTATTGCAAATAACATGGATTAAATTATAGTCAACTTGAGTGATGAAATCGATAATCACATATTTTAAGATAGGGGCCATGGTTTGTTTTCCCACAGCAGTGCTCACACACATACGCATGCGCAAACTTGTGTGTGTGTGTGTAATGAAAACAACCACTGTTTTAGGAGGTTTTCTGGACCATATTGTAGTTAAACAGATATTTTAGGTACATTCTCATTAAACGTCCATGGACCTCTGGACAAAGTGAAAATATGACGCTCTTCCCCAATTGTCAATTGTCAATATCAGTTCAGCTCTCCCTTACCTCGCCAATCGAAACCTATCATCCATCATGTATATAGGGAGAGGAAATTATTTAGCTTGAAACCCCTCAAAAACTTCTAACCCCCTTAAATAAAATATTGTAGCGCAACAAAAATGGTAGCATTTATGCTACATAAAAGAAGATTCACAGATTGATAAATAAATTGATACTTAATCCCATAATAGAACAGAGACCCAATTATGACAATTATAGTCATAGACAAAATTAAATAAGAATGCAAGGTAGTGTTGAATAGAATAAACGAACCTGTAAAATAAATAATAGCTAATGATATATGTTTAATAAAAAACAAAACAGAAAAATGAAACAATGACTTAATTTATGGTAATAACAGATAAGAATTTTGTGTTAAAAAAGTATTATATTATGACAAAAATGTTATGATAAAGTTTATGTGATGTTATATCAAATATGTGTTGAGTTCATGAAAAATAATGAAACAAATAGTGTTATTCAATGACTGTCATAGAATGAAGGGTGAGGCAGTTAACCAATGTTCATAAGTTCGAATTTTATTGTATGTGATCGAGAGATCAAGATAAATTTGTTATTAGATGTAGAAAAATAATTGTTTATACAAATGTTAATAATTAAGTTTTGATTGTATGTACGAATTTATATAAAAGGGACTATAGATGCCTAACAGACATAAACACAGGTAGATCAATTTACAATAAAAGGCCTAACAGCCAAAAATACTAAATAAACACTTATAACTTAAAGGTTAGATACATCAATTAATAATAATTAATAAATACACTATGAAGAGCTAGAAAGAAGAAAAAACATTAAGTTAATAATAATATTTAATAAAATTTATACAAATTATAATAATACCATAATGCCATAATATCGATTGGTAAAAAATAATATCGAAGGTGGATTAAATATAATAAAAAAGGAAAAAAAACGGAATTATATCAAAAAACCAGTAGAAGATGTGTATAAAATAATAAACCAGCTATCGGTAAATTTACATTCCGATAGGACAGCAAATTGACAAAGAATAGACAAAAAAATATATGAAAGAAACACTATATAGTCAAACATGTGGAAGCGGAAATTAATATAGGTTGCTAGGGAAAAATTTAAGAAGAATGTTGTTGATTTAAAAAATAACAAGGATTGCTTTTGTAAAAACTGAACGTGATGATTTAAAAAACCCAAGAAGAATATATTGAATCGTAATATTCGAAATCAAGAGATACGATTATAAAGAAGATAAAATTCTAATGATAATACTTACATCTATCACTAACACAGATTAATAAAATAACGATATATTATGAAATAATAATCGAGAACAAATAACCAAATTCTACAAGAAGAAACTTGGACTGTCCCATGTCCGAAGGGAATTGATGAAAAGTTAATCAAATATAAAGAGTTAACAATAACACAAATCATAATATTCACAACACCAGAAATTATAACCTTGCAAATACACGGAACAACACTAACTGCTTCAACCGAAGGAAGAACCTATTGGATCCTGGCGGTGTAGAAGAAACATCAATCGGGCCGTAAAACAATTCAGAAGCTGTATTCCGAAGTGGACAGGACAAGAATTACTTTTATTAAACTGAAGAAAGAAAACTGTGCTTCATAATTGACCAGAACAACGAATGTAGCGATCAACTGCCAACGTGATTTGTTTCGTTAGAGACTGGTAAAGTTATATTATATTAATCATACTAAATACACAACACATAATTTTTGTAAATCTTGCATTCTTAGTATGTATTTTTAGTCTTCCCCACAGTTACAAGAACCTTCACACCCTGAAATAAATAAAATACGAATCAAATATAATATTTAACCAAATATAAACAGAGGGTTAAATAATCAACAATCGATACCTGAATCTATAGTCCCAACATATATTAATTGGAATATATCTTAGTTAATGTGAATTGATAAACAAATAAAGAACCTTTATATATTTGTCACACCTTGTTATTTGGAGTATGGTTTAGTGAACTGGAACAAAAGTAACTGAATAAGTAGAGAATAAATAGTTAATATAAACATCGAATAACCTACAAGTTTCGTTGAGCCGATACTACAGCGCTTATAGCGGAATTATCTGACACCAAAGAGGGAGCGTAAAAATATAAAATCAGACAGAACTCTCTTCAAGGCATAATAGGGTTGGATGAAATTGTAGAATAAATCTTAAGTTATTTAAGTTCTAGGCACACTAACACTGATAATTATTAAATAGTTAAGTTAACATTAATTGAGTACATCCATATATTCCACAACTCCAAATATTTCCGAGAATTTATACAATTAAATTAATAGAAAACAATTGACAAATACAACAGTGGGAATTTAGACCGTACGCATCCGATCTAGTACAAATTGGCGCTCAACTTGTGTAGGGCTTAAGTTAAGTAACTATAAGTATAATAACATTACTTAACCAGAGCAGGCAACTGTGGGAGAGTAAACATGCATACCAGAGGTAGATCAAGGATTAGGGCAGGAGAAACGGAGAAGGAAATAGATGAACAAGAACAAGAAATGGAACAACAGACAGACGAAATAACGGAAACTGAAATGATTACGGACAAGGAAAGGGAACCAGTGGAAGAAGATGCCCAAGGGGACCAAATAGAGAAAGCTGGAGCCAGAGAAGCACCAAGTTGGCAGGAAGTAATGAAATTTATGGCAGAACAGAACAGACTAACTAACGAAAGTCTGAGGAAAATAAATGAGGAAATTAAGGAGAATAAGGAAAGCAATAGACAAATGAATGAGGAAAATAAGGAAAACTTAAGAGAACAGTTTAGGAAAACAAATGAGGAAAATAAAGAAACCGCAAAACAAATGAACGAAAGATTAAACCAAATTCACGAAAGGTTAGATAGGAATGATGAGGGGGTAAAACAAATGAAGGAAGACATCCTACAAATACATGAAGAGAATTTAAGGCAGATTAATGAAAAAATTGAAAATCTTCATGTGACAATTAACCAGAAGGTGGACCAAAATAATGAGGAAAGACAATTAGAAATAGCCAAAACAAATGAAGAGTTAGAAAAAACTAACGAAACAATAGTACAGGTTCGTGAGGAATTACAGAATAAAATTAATGACACAAAAATTGAGAATAAAACATTGGTCGAAGAAATCCAACAGGAAACTGTCGAAAAATGTGAGCAAATTAAAAACGAAGTACATCAGGTACGGGAAGAGAATAAGGAAGGTATTAAGCAAATACAGACAGACATGGGCGAACGACTCGAAAGGGTCTATGGCAATTTAAATAATATGGAAGGTCAAATCAATACCAATAAAAATAAAATAGAAGAGATTAGTAGGCGTGAATTACAATTACAGGAGGAAGTAGATTCATGGCGGGATAGGACATGCCAAAATAGTCATACAAATAACCATGAGAACAGAGAATCGATTAATTTTCGTAATTATAAGCGCAATCCTATGGAATTTTTAAAGAGATTGGAAGAAGTGATCATAAGAAATAGAGAGAGTCGCTGGAGTATTATACGAAGCATGATTGATGAAACGTTTAAAGATACTTATGATAATTGGTGGACAGCGGTGCGCCCGGATATACTGGACATGACTGAGTTCAAAAAACAATTTAAGGAGAAGTATTGGTCGGAATCGACCCAGAACATGATTAGGAATAATTTGAGTAACGGTCGATACGAAACAAATGTAGGCCAGTCCCCTACTTCATACTTTTTAGGAAAAGTATGTATGGCGCGGAACTTAGAGCCCCGAATTCCTGAAGAATGTTTGGTAATACAACTATCCTATCATTACGAGGAAGGGATAAAAAATGCACGGATGTGTAGTCAAATTAAAACGATTCCAGCCATGGCCAAATTCTTGGAGAATTATGAGCACGAGAACCAATACCAAAGAAATAGAATGCTAAATCATAAATATCAGAAGTATGATAATAACGCACCACCAACCAATTCTCATAATAACGATCGCAATCGACCTGCGCAGAACGTTAATACTAATAGAACACAAAATGAAAACACGAATAATAATTCAAGAAACTATAATTATCGCGGCAATAACAATTATAATTATCGTGAGAGTCGCAATAATAGAGGAGATGGGGACAGACGACCCAATAATTATAGACATAACGTCAATTATATTTACTCCAGACCTCAAGGTAATCAGCGACGATACTACCCAAGGAGTCACCGATATGACAACCATTATGACCAATCTCGGCACGAAGACAACTACCCACATGATGGAAATTATAGGATAGCAGAACATAATACGGAGGATCGCACGGAAACAGTACAAAACCAACACAGTAATCAGAATGAAAATAGAGAAGAGGGAGTAAGCCCTCATTTAAACTAACAGAGGCAGTGAAAATTAATGAATACTCGTCACTGAACCGTAATCTTGGGGAACAACGATTAATAAATAAAATTAAGTGTAATCATAAAATAACCATAATTAATAACCACTATTTAAAGAATATCAGGGAAGATTTGTTAGAAGAGGATCAGAAACATGTAAACAGTAATAGTAATAACGAAATCATATATATATCAGCAAATTTAAATGGGGTAAAATCTACCATTATGATAGACACTGGATCTAACATATCATTGATAGACAATATTGAACTTGAAAGAATCCAGCGAGAAGTCCAGTTACCCATACCGACTTTACCTGTCAATAATGTGATAATTATCGGAGCCACTGGGAGACAAAATAAAACAGTCAAAAAACAAGTATCACTCGATCTTACCAATAACAATATGACCCTACCAATAGGATTCTTGGTCGCAACGGGACTACCATTTAATGTATTGATTGGATGCGATGTGTTGCGCCAGCATTCCGCAATAATTGACTTGCATAAAGGTACAATATCTTTAACATCCGAAGGAGGATTATGGACAGCCGAGTTAATCAACACTAATCAAACCGGTCCAGTTAACACCAAATGTGGAGCCATAAAAAGCTATTTCTGTAAGAAGCATAAATTACCAGAGATCATTCAATATGAAGACGATGATCCCAACCTATGGCAGAGTAAGTTGGAAGAGATTCGAGAATTCCAAAGGGAAAAAACTTATAAACAAATAAGTAAGGTACAGGCCGAAAATTTAATTCAAATATATAATAAATACAGACATGTGTTCTCCAATGCTCCAGGTAAAGTAAAAGGATATCAATGTATAATAAATTTTAAAGAACCGGTGAACTTTCGCAGAAAGTCATACCCAATTGCTTATTCTATAAAAAACGAGGTCCGGAACGAGATTAACCGTATGATGCAAGATGACATAATAGAATATAGTCAATCACCATATACCAGTCCAATAGTGGCAGTCCCGAAAAAGAACGGAAAGGTGAGAATTTGCCTGGACGCTAGGGAAATAAATAAAATGATCGTCAATGATAGGACTTCACCAGGCGAAATAGAAGAAATTTTAAAGAAATTCCACGGTATTAAATACATTAGCACTTGGGATACGGTATGTGGGTACTGGCAGGTCGAACTACACCCAGACAGTAGAAAATACATGGCGTTCCTTTTTGACGGAAGGAACTATCAATTTAAAAGGCTACCTTTCGGACTAATTAATTCGGTTGCAATATTTGTGAAATGTATGGACAAGGTATTGGGACAAGAAACACTGCAGTTCACTACGGTCTATGTAGATGATTTACTTATAACTTCTTCACATTGGGATGAACATTGCGAGCGGGTGGAACAGGTACTAAGAAAATTATCTGAGAACAACATAACACTTAAGCTAAATAAATCTAAATTTATTGCCAATCAAGTAAAGTTTTTAGGTTTCAATTTGTCTGAGGAGGGTATCACACCTTCAACAGAAAAAGTAGAAGCAATCCAAATGTTCCCTACTCCAAAAAATAGAAAACAGCTACAATCTTTTCTTGGAATTTGCAACTATTACCGTAAATTCCAAGATAACTATTCAGAAGTGACTGCCAAGTTTCAGAAACAATTATCATCTAAAGACAAGTGGGCATGGGGACCAGAACAAGATAAAATTCTGCATTTGATCAAGAAGAAATTTTTAGAAACAGTTATGTTGTACCACCCTGATTTTAACAAACGCTTTTATTTAAATTGTGATGCAAGCAATGTTAGCTTAGGGGCTACCCTATATCAAGAAGATAAAGAAGGACATCATATGGTAATCAGCTTCGCCAGCAGAGTGCTTAACAGCTGCGAACGCAATTACAACGTTACCGAGAAAGAGCTGCTAAGCGTAGTGTACGCATGCAATAAATTTAGAACCTATATACTCGGATACCCAGTGACCGTAAGAAGTGACCATAAATCGATTTCCTTTCTAAAAAGATGTAAACTTAGTCACGGCCGGCTAACTAGATGGGTCCTTGCCTTGCAAGAGTATTGCATTGATTGGGAATATATACCTGGAAGAAAGAATATAGCAGCCGATATCTTGTCCCGAATAAACATACAAGATCAATCATTTGAAGGAGAAAAGGAAGAGATCGCGAAGGTGTACCATGTCATTAAGAGTCGGAAGGATCTGGAGATGATTGTCAATGAAATTAGTCAACACCAAAAATCGGATCCCAAATTAATAAACATACGCCAGAAGATACAAAATGCTGATGAAGTTATTACTAAATATTACTGTATACATGATGACCGATTATTTATTAAGGTTACTCCTAAACAAATAAACTGGAAACTAGTAATTCCCACAGCTGTGGAAAACAAATTAATATTGGATTACCATGAACGATATGGACACATGGGAGCCATGAAAATCGTCAAAGCCATAGAAGAACAAATGTACATAAAAAATTTGACCAGAAAGGTACAAAAATCTATACAAATATGTCACATCTGCCAGATGGTTAAACATAATAATGAGAAGAAGGAGGGAGTCATGATCCCAATAACATCCAAATATAAGCTGGAGAAGGTATTTCTAGATATATGTGGGCCCTTCCCACACAGTGGAGGAAATCACAGATACAAATTCATAATAATTATTTTTGATCATTTTTCCAAATACACTAAACTTTATGCTATTAGCAGAGCCACTACCAAGAAAATTCTAGAAATAGTCATCGGACGGTACATAACAGAGGTTGGCAAACCGTCATCTATTATCACTGATCATGGTACGCAGTTTAAGGGCTATAAATGGAGAAATAATCTATTAAAACACAACATCAGAACATATAAGACTTCAGTTTATCACCCCAGCAGTAATCCGGCAGAACGTGTATTGAGGGAAGTTGGCAGAATACTACGAACTTACTGTCATGACCAACAGAGAAGGTGGTACGAATACTTGTCAGTAACCGAAGAATTTTTAAATATATCTTACCACCAGTCTATTGAAAATACCCCATATACTGTTATGTTTGAAAGGCTTCCACCTAGAGAAATCCAAGATATTATAAACTTTCCAATTAATCCAGAATATCAATTTGAAACAATTAAATTTTATAACCTAGTTATGGAAAAGACGGAAATGAAGAGAAGAAAATATGAAAAGAATAACCCAAAACCAATTAAGTACCAAGTGGGTGAGAAAATATTAATAAGAAACAGGGAGCTACCAAGTACTCTAGAAGGAATAACTAAAAAATTATTATTATTATATACTGGGCCTTATGTGATAACAAAAAATAATAATAACAATACGTATGAAATAATGAACCCTACCACGAAAAGGATTAAGGGAACATACAACCAAGAGTCCATAAAGAAATATAATGAATAAATTCTAAAATGAAGTAAGGACAACTTACTACCTTATATTTGAACAACTTCTGGATTAACAAAAAAGAAAAAGAATTTATATAAATGAATAAATTCTAAAATGAAGTAAGGACAACTTACTACCTTATATTTGAACAACTTCTGGATTAACAAAAAAGAAAAAGAATTTATATAAATGAATAAATTCTAAAATGAAGTAAGGACAATTTACTACCTTATATTTGAACAACTTCTGGATTAACAAAAAAGAAAAAGAATTTATATAAATGAATAAATTCTAAACTGAAGTAAGGACAATTTACTACCTTATATTTGAACAACTTCTGGATTAACAAAAAAGAAAAAGAATTTATATAAATGAATAAATTCTAAAATGAAGTAAGGACAATTTACTACCTTATATTTGAACAACTTCTGGATTAACAAAAAAGAAAAAGAATTTATATAAATGAATAAATTATAAAAATAATAAGAACAACTTATTACCAATCTTGAAGAAAAATACTTGGAATTTAAAAATAATTTGAGTTGAATACTACCACTAAATTTTGAAATACAATAAGAACAACGTATTATCGATTTTGAAGAAAACAAGAATTATTGTTAAATCTTTATAAAGAAATAATGTGTATAATGAATAACAAACCCCAAGATTACAGAAGAAAACGATAATTATTATTATTATATGTATAAAGAAATAATGTGTATAATGAATAACAAACCCCAAGATTACAGAAGAAAACGATAATTATTATTATTATGTGTATAAAGAAATAGTGTGAATAATGAAGAATGAACCCCAAGATAAAAGTTATTACCTCAAACCTACTTATCCAAAATAAAGAAGAAAAAAAAAATCATATGACCTAAAATACATACTACATTGCCACATGATGGAACAATCTCAGTAAACGATTGAATGTAACTAATATAATGTTAAAGAAGACAAGAAGGAAAGAGTATTTATGAACATAATTCATTAAAAAATAAACAGCCAAAATAGTGAAATACGATAAGAGGAAGAATAATTAAGTATAAGGAATATATTTAGTAAGAAATACAATTATAATGATCAACACACAACAATTGATTAAAAAATATTGAGATCAGAAAAAAAAACAAACGAAGAAGATACTTAACATTACAATCTCAACAAAAATGAAAACAAAAATGATTACAATTGATAACTGTTAAAGTCAATATTAACGAATGTTTAAGGAATTAAAATGGAACTACGAAATATGAAGAATAGTAATGAAAAAATATAAATGCAACAAAGAAAAAATCTTTTCCCAAATATTTATTATTAAATGATTAAAGAGATTATTAGGAGATTATTATTATATTTTATAGCTGACTGTAGATGAATTCCAGCAGTACTATATTAAGATGTAGTGTGGGCAGCAGAGTATGAAGCCAAACAGTGCCTCTCTGAACTGTACCAACGCATGTGTTAGGGATTGTTAGGGAAATTAAATATTTAAGGAATATTAGAATAGTTGCAAAAATAAATTCAGTTTCCAAAGGAATAGGACGAAGAAAACAGAAAGAAGCGAGTTGACAGAAGAATAATGAAAAATGCAGTAATTATAGTAATTATAAATAGGAGAGATGTAAAACTAATGTATCAGTGAATAGTGTAGCCAGTTACCAACAAATAATGTGTAAAGAAAAAAAAAATATATCAAGAATCAAGAATGTTAAATAAAATGATGAAATGTTATTAAATAAAAAAGGTACTAGTACTAGTCTAATGAAGTTACATTGAGAAGAACATCGTCAACCATTAACAATGAAATTAAGAAAAGGCATGTGAAAAAGGCAAGTTTATTTGACCTAAACTTCATTCAGGTAAACTAAACTTTTTTAGGAGGGGAAGCATATGTAGCGCAACAAAAATGGTAGCATTTATGCTACATAAAAGAAGATTCACAGATTGATAAATAAATTGATACTTAATCCCATAATAGAACAGAGACCCAATTATGACAATTATAGTCATAGACAAAATTAAATAAGAATGCAAGGTAGTGTTGAATAGAATAAACGAACCTGTAAAATAAATAATAGCTAATGATATATGTTTAATAAAAAACAAAACAGAAAAATGAAACAATGACTTAATTTATGGTAATAACAGATAAGAATTTTGTGTTAAAAAAGTATTATATTATGACAAAAATGTTATGATAAAGTTTATGTGATGTTATATCAAATATGTGTTGAGTTCATGAAAAATAATGAAACAAATAGTGTTATTCAATGACTGTCATAGAATGAAGGGTGAGGCAGTTAACCAATGTTCATAAGTTCGAATTTTATTGTATGTGATCGAGAGATCAAGATAAATTTGTTATTAGATGTAGAAAAATAATTGTTTATACAAATGTTAATAATTAAGTTTTGATTGTATGTACGAATTTATATAAAAGGGACTATAGATGCCTAACAGACATAAACACAGGTAGATCAATTTACAATAAAAGGCCTAACAGCCAAAAATACTAAATAAACACTTATAACTTAAAGGTTAGATACATCAATTAATAATAATTAATAAATACACTATGAAGAGCTAGAAAGAAGAAAAAACATTAAGTTAATAATAATATTTAATAAAATTTATACAAATTATAATAATACCATAATGCCATAATATCGATTGGTAAAAAATAATATCGAAGGTGGATTAAATATAATAAAAAAGGAAAAAAACGGAATTATATCAAAAAACCAGTAGAAGATGTGTATAAAATAATAAACCAGCTATCGGTAAATTTACATTCCGATAGGACAGCAAATTGACAAAGAATAGACAAAAAAATATATGAAAGAAACACTATATAGTCAAACATGTGGAAGCGGAAATTAATATAGGTTGCTAGGGAAAAATTTAAGAAGAATGTTGTTGATTTAAAAAATAACAAGGATTGCTTTTGTAAAAACTGAACGTGATGATTTAAAAAACCCAAGAAGAATATATTGAATCGTAATATTCAAAATCAAGAGATACGATTATAAAGAAGATAAAATTCTAATGATAATACTTACATCTATCACTAACACAGATTAATAAAATAACGATATATTATGAAATAATAATCGAGAACAAATAACCAAATTCTACAAGAAGAAACTTGGACTGTCCCATGTCCGAAGGGAATTGATGAAAAGTTAATCAAATATAAAGAGTTAACAATAACACAAATCATAATATTCACAACACCAGAAATTATAACCTTGCAAATACACGGAACAACACTAACTGCTTCAACCGAAGGAAGAACCTATTGGATCCTGGCGGTGTAGAAGAAACATCAATCGGGCCGTAAAACAATTCAGAAGCTGTATTCCGAAGTGGACAGGACAAGAATTACTTTTATTAAACTGAAGAAAGAAAACTGTGCTTCATAATTGACCAGAACAACGAATTTAGCGATCAACTGCCAACGTGATTTGTTTCGTTAGAGACTGGTAAAGTTATATTATATTAATCATACTAAATACACAACACATAATTTTTGTAAATCTTGCATTCTTAGTATGTATTTTTAGTCTTCCCCACAGTTACAAGAACCTTCACACCCTGAAATAAATAAAATACGAATCAAATATAATATTTAACCAAATATAAACAAAGGGTTAAATAATCAACAATCGATACCTGAATCTATAGTCCCAACATATATTAATTGGAATATATCTTAGTTAATGTGAATTGATAAACAAATAAAGAACCTTTATATATTTGTCACACCTTGTTATTTGGAGTATGGTTTAGTGAACTGGAACAAAAGTAACTGAATAAGTAGAGAATAAATAGTTAATATAAACATCGAATAACCTACAAGTTTCGTTGAGCCGATACTACAGCGCTTATAGCGGAATTATCTGACACCAAAGAGGGAGCGTAAAAATATAAAATCAGACAGAACTCTCTTCAAGGCATAATAGGGTTGGATGAAATTGTAGAATAAATCTTAAGTTATTTAAGTTCTAGGCACACTAACACTGATAATTATTAAATAGTTAAGTTAACATTAATTGAGTACATCCATATATTCCACAACTCCAAATATTTCCGAGAATTTATACAATTAAATTAATAGAACACAATTGACA
This sequence comes from Magicicada septendecula, assembly GCA_034769895.1. NCBI lineage: Eukaryota > Metazoa > Arthropoda > Insecta > Hemiptera > Cicadidae > Magicicada > Magicicada septendecula. The sequence continues at coordinate 58,562,427 of CM068371.1, read as the reverse complement.
AATACAACAGTGGGAATTTAGACCGTACGTATCCGATCTAGTACAATATATATAATATAAGTGCATCATGTCTTTTTATTGTATTTCTAAAGTAGTTTTAAATATTATTTACAAAAAGCAATAACAAGTAATTGCCTACAGTTCTGTGTCTACAGTTCTGTGTCTACAGAAATGTTGTTAGGAACTGAGTATCACAATATTTTTCATTTCAACTTTTTGTTTGCCCGAAAATGAAATTCTGTAACACTCATGCAATCACTTATGAACAGGAGCATGAAAGGAGCAATTTGGGCCTATCCCCCCAAATTTTCTCTACCTCCTAAATGGGAAGACTGTAGTAAATGTAGAATTCAAAAAAAGCAGGTACTTCATTATTATATACCGTTGAACAGAGGGAGCATTTAGTACTGTAGAAGATTCTGACTTGAACATATTATTTGTAAAGGAAAACATAGAGAAGATGAATTCAATGGAAAAGCTGGAAATAGAGATGTTGTTTCTTGTAGCTGTATAATATATTGATCTTGTTCGTCTGCATTTACAATTCTGTTAGTGATATAACAACTGAACAAACAGATAATACATGGTAGCTTTATTGGAGGCACTAACCCTTTGACAGATTGGTGATGAGAAAAAAAGTTTTCAGCCATCTTGGCATAAAAACCATATGGTTGCAATATAGCATTTCCATCGGAACTGATTTTACTTTATGTGTACTTTTTTTATCATACTTTTGAAACAAAAAGTGGATTGATCACATTGCTAAATGAAAGATATATAAATTGTGAAGGCCAATGGAGGTTAATGTTGGATTTATGCCACATGAAAGTAGTTCATTGCGTAAGGACATATGCTATCTTGAAATTCTTTCAGTCAACTGAAATATAAATATTGTGAAGATACTTCAGTTGAGTCATAGACGAAAACAATGCCATCTTGAAGTGCAAAGATATCACTTGTATGCAGGAACTGTGATTCAAGTGCTTCAATTTACAGCTGTACAGTGTACAGCACATAGAGGACATAACAAACTATAGACAACAAACATGACAATGAAAATATAGACAACTTCTTGGAGCTACTGGAAATTATAACAATGGGAAATTTAGATGTTAAAAAAAATCATTACTCTACATGAATAAGTATTTACATGATTTTGTTTGTTTCATCCTCTAATTGCTGTGTATGATACTCGTGTAAAACAAAAACTTTTAAATTGTAGGATAGATTTTTGTGATACTCAGACATATGATCAGAACAAATGGTTCATAGTGAGATGTTCAAGGTCTTTTAAATGCTAAAGTTCATCTACATACTGTGTAAATCATAGGTTAAATATTATAATTTATTTCACCCTCTTGAAAAAACGACTAAACTCAGCTATGGAACTTTCTACGATTCTCCTGTGTCTGTATGTTTTTGTGATTGGATAACATGCACATGAGCTATTTATAAATTTCTACTGCAAAATGTGCATAGAATGACTGAATTTTAAAAGCTAAGCAGAACCTGGTGGGCTTGCCACTACGCTTCCTTCAATGTAAACTATTATAATAATTACAAACAACATATTGTTATGATGGTCTCAATGATCATTGTATGGTAAAGTGGACAACAATATAGTTTGAAATCAATAAGTTATTCAACAAGATTATACTCTTACAATAATTCAAATTAAATTTTTCCACACAAAATAATTATGTCAAGTAACAGAGTCCCGCACAATAATCACTTCTCACTAATAAATACTTGAACGCGCTGTGTAATTGACCTACATAAACTGACATCCAAGGGGCAGGTGTTGGCTGTTTATAGAGTGCAGGGTTCCATAATATGCGTCCTTAACAAGCACTCGAAAATTCTAGAGGATACGTCAGCACGGCCTTGGCAGAAACGCACTGGCTGGGCTAGTTGAGAAGCTTGTGGAACTACACTATCAACTGTACAACTGGACAGTAGTGTGGTAATTTTCGTATTTGTAGGTTGGCTAATCTGTACGCTTTCTGAATCATTCTTATCTCGTTTTTATAACGTTACAGTGCTACGAGCCTTGGCCGGCAGCGGACGTTCTTACATTTGCTGCCTGAGTCTGTCATTCTCATTTCTTGTTGTCGCGACAATTATTTAGGCCTTAGGCCTCCACGTTTTTCGATGTAACTAAGTGCACACATTTGTGCTGCATCAAAATGTAGTTTCATTTCAGAATCAGTTTCTTAAAATTTGATCTTCAGCATTAGCCAACCTTACTACAATGAACTGAGTGTAAGAAATAGAGAAACTTAATAAATCTATTAATACAGTCCACTATCTTTATCATTTTGCATCCTGGCGATAACACACCAAGTTTCATTCCTTCTGATGGAAAATGGCATACGTGCCGACATACAACACATTTTTACGCGGTCCACTCGGCCGCAGCTCAACATAACATTTTATTCGGTCCTAACGTGACGGATCAACATTCTTCTTACTAACCATTTTTTTGGTCGCTCCGTGCCTGGATTCGTTATTCACCTTTTCATTATTCTTCTGCCCCAATTTCTGGCCATCACGGGCGACTCAGCATATTCGCTGATCCGACCGTGTCGTGACTTAACCAGCATTTCTTTCATCGCCTTTGAGCCTCCTGATGATATCACTGCAAGATCATCCATGTGCTAGCGTCAGTACTCCAGTGTAAGCAGTCATCTCTCCGGTCTGTGTGTTCGCCATCTTCTCCATGGCCTCGACGCTTCGGGACGTCGCATACCAGGTACCACATCATTAACATCATTATCAGGTGCGTACAATGGCTGAAGAAGGCCTCAAAGTGTTGGTCAGAAAGAGAGGCGGCTTAAAGTCTGCCATAGTGCGTATTAATTCGGCTATCAGTAACTTTGACAAGATGTAACGGGTCAAATTTGCGGGTTATTTTATTTTATTACATTTGGGGTTTTATTAAAATATTTGTAAATTTATTTCTCATTGTGACAGACCACGTGCTGAAAGAACAGTGTTGTAATAAAGCAGTAATAAGTGTCCACCGTTGTGCAATCGGTAACCAGGAATCCACCCAGCCTTAATTTCCAAGAACTTTGTAAGTGTGTGACAGCGCGCCCGTATGCATCACACGAGCATACGCGCGGACCCAAGCCGACTTATGAAACTAAAATGGCTAAGAAACAATTTTTGTCCACCTTCATCTACCTTGCTGGCGGATGTAGAGCTCAAGGTCCGCCCATATCGTGACGTCAGCCAGTGCCTAGCGAATATCCTAATACGAAGAACGCACCACCAACTGCATGTGTTGTAATACATTTTAGGTTAGTTGTCTCCAAGTCGCTTATATTAATATAATAGATATTTACCATATATCCGTCGTGCAACCTCGTTTTTCTCGTCTTATGACGCGTTTCGGTAATGAATTGCCATCTTCAGAAATCTTAATCACTCATTAGAGATCGTTAAAAAATTAAAAACACTACAATCATTACAGTAAAAGTGCACTTTTACGACATTGGAAACTCACAGACGCGAACATGAAAGTTTGTTTCTCGCGTGGACAATATCGATGACTGCTTTCGCATGGACAATATCGATCGACTGATTCACTGTTTATATAGCCACTGATAAACCTATTTTGCTTATTATAGCCCGTATGTACTGTGACTTTCCATTTACCGGCGCCCGTGTGCAAGTAATGCCGTGTCGTACAATATGTTATGTGAAAATGTAAGTTTATCATTCAAGACATAATCACTGTTGATTTTGACGGCTTTATATATTTCATATTCCTCAAGCGCGTCCATGTATTTTCCTTTCCTGCAGCAATGCAAGGGCTGGAAATTTGTCTCAAAATCACTGTAGTTATGATTACATAGTATCAGGTGCCTGGCAAAATTAGATGTTGTTTTATGTAATTCCCTTCTGGGAAGATGTTCGTTATATCTTTCTTCAAACGGTCTGCCTGTTTGGCCTATGTAGAACATGTCGCATGAGCTGCAATATGTAGAACATGACATGTTCTACATAGGCCAAACAGGCAGACCGTTTGAAGAAAGATATAACGAACATCTTCCCAGAAGGGAATTACATAAAACAACATCTAATTTTGCCAGGCACCTGATACTATGTAATCATAACTACAGTGATTTTGAGACAAATTTCCAGCCCTTGAATTGCTACAGGAAAGGAAAATACATGGACGCGCTTGAGGAATATGAAATATATAAAGCCGTCAAAATCAACAGTGATTATGTCTTGAATGATAAACTTACATTTTCACATAACATATTGTACGACACGGCAATACTTGCACACGGGCGCTGGTAAATGGAAAGTCACAGTACATACGGGCTATAATAAGCAAAATAGGTTTATCAGTGGCTATATAAACAGTGAATCAGTCGATCGATATTGTCCACGCGAAATCAGTCGATCGATATTGTCCACGCGAGAAACAAACTTTCATGTTCGCGTCTGTGAGTTTCCAATGTCGTAAAAGTGCACTTTTACTGTAATGATTTTAGTGTTTTTAATTTTTTAACGATCTGTAATGAGTGATTAAGATTTCTGAAGAAGGCAATTCGTTGCCGAAACGCGTCATAAGACGAGAAAAACGAGGTCGCACGACGGATATATGGTAAATATCTATTATATGCATGTGTTGAATGGAAATAACCGGCGACGAACAACTGCAAGGCATTGGTTTCCACAACAAAAGACAGAATCAAGTTAGCGGCGCCTACTACGCCGCTCTGCGCAGTCCGACACAGACAGTACCGGCCGGTACAGCCTCACGGGGCTACTTTTACAAAATTTTTAAAATGTACCAGTAAAAAGTGAGTTAATAGTTTCAAACAAAGTGGCAGTGATGTGAGACCAACAAAAGGACACCAACACACAATTTTTTTGTTTCGGGACGACTACGAACTTACAACGGGGCGGCCACGAGGTCAACGGATGAACACGTTGCCGGCTGGGGTTTTATGTAATGGGCTAAATTAATTAATAAGGGTAAAGGGGGTATTTTATTAAGAATGTGAGAGAGAGTGAAAGCAGACTGGGCAATCGACCTAATCGTAAGTAGTAGAATATAACAATACTAGATGTATGACCAACAGGTATGAAATTTTAAAATGTAACTTGTCAAATTTTATGGAAAAAACGAAAGAATAGTATAACTTTGAAATACTTGATTATTAAAAATGTTAATTCTCTTCAAAAATGAGTATAGTCACTTATTTCAGTAACCTATAAAACACGTTTGCATCCGACGTTCGTGCGACCGAATCCTGGCCCCAGATAAAAGAATTTTTTGCAGATAAGTGGAAGAAAGTTTATGTATTTATATATACTTAATGAGATTATTAACTTCACAATGGCTTCCGATACAGGGACGATTTTATAAATTAAAAAATTGTTAAAATAAAATCCACACCTACAAAGATGCAAACGTGTGTTTTAAGGTTAGCGTAATAAAATAAAAGTGAGTCATTTACACAAAATTGACATGAAATAGAAAGTATATTACAGTATAAAATAAGTATAAAATAAGAAATGGCAGATAATAATGAAGTCAGCTTCTCTGACAGTCAGACCGAGAGTCAAATAAATACCGACTCTGGTATTCAAACAGAATCAATGTCAATAGATGAGCATAATGTAGAAGTATCTGTAATCAGTACGCCGGGAGCAATTTCCACTCCCGTGACGATTAAAACAAACACAAAAGAAAAAGAAGTGACATTAGATGACCTATTTGATTTTATGAAAGTCAATTTCAATGACTTTAATAAACGTCTTAATGCAATTGACGAAAAAGTTGAGAGTCGTTTTAATTCTAATGATGAAAAATTTGATAAAATAGACCATCGTTTTGACGTTCAAAATAGCAATTTTAATAAAAAATTCGAAGAACAGAATATTCAGTTGCAGCATAGTATTAGTGTACAATTTGATGAATTAATAAATGATGTACAAGAAAAGAATAAATGTTTAGAAAATACCAATGAAATAATAAGAAATGATTTGAATAAACTAGTACAGAGTAAGAGCAATACAAATGAAAATTGTAATGCCATGTGTAAAAATGGGGTAGCAGATGAAGAGTTAACAAATGAAAATAGTATTGAGAATAGTAATGTAATCGAAAATGTAGTATCTGAGAGTGATATGTTGGAAATAAATAATGAGAGTACTGATGAGTTTGTAGAATGTGATAAAGGAATGTTAATGTGTGTTGATGAGTTAGATAATGAGTGGAAGGAGAGTTATATTATGGGTATGAAACAGAGGGTAAATTTTTTACGAGGTGTTATGGGGGGTGAAGAAAGATCTTCACGTATATATTGTGTAGACAAGTGTGCTACAAATAATTGTTTTTTGAAGTTTTTTGTTGTTCCTGGAGAAGTCAGGAAAGGTTTAATTGAATTAGTACCCTCTGTGTGGAATGATTTTATAAGTATGAGATGGTGTTATGATGAGAGAGAGTTAGATAGAGAATTGTATGTAGATAAAGAGATAAAAGTATATAATTTAAATAGAGATTACGGGGAGTGGAAAGAAAGGTTAGAAGTGTATTTAAATAATAATGATTTCATCCAGAATAAAAAAGTAACTGACCCAATATTGGAAATATTTACTAATGGAGACTTAACAGAAATACTTAATGTTGACTTGTTTCATGACTATTTTGATAAAACGGATGAATGTGATTTTTGTGGGTATGACACACCAAGTAGTAATATGTGTGTCAATAAAATTGAAAAGTGCTATCTGAAACAAAGACTAATCTTTGACGATGGTGGCTAAACTATAAACAATCAATGGACAATTTTAAATACATTGTTTATGGTTTTTGACCTGGCAGACTTGGACAATGAAGTGTGAAAAAATGGAACAGTTAATGACAAAAGTTTGTAAATAAGTGTAGTAAATTTATTTGTGTGTATTGTAGAATGTCAAGTAAACAATGTGTGTGTAGATGGTTGTGATAATAATAATATTAATATTTGCAATCTAAATAAATAACAAGATTAATTTTGAAAACGGTAATTAGCGAGTTGTAATTGTTCTGGTAGCAATGAATTTGTATTTTCAATAATTAATTTAATTAAAACAATTAAAAGGTTTAAATATTTTTGATTAATTCAAAGATGATATAATTAAATTTTCTAATGAATTCAAATTATTTTACGAGATAGGTATTTGGCAATTAATTGTTAAATTGTTTGAATTGAACTAACATTTTGTTAAATGTTTCAGAGGTTACGTGAAAGTGTTGGTGTATGGTGTATATATTTTGTGTATGTCAGTTTAAATGGACTGTAAGTATAAAAATTTTATAATATCAGTCAGCTATAATAAAAATGTCTACAGAGGTAACTCAGATGAAAGGATTTTAATTCTATAATGAGATGATTTGAAACAATTGTGTGAAATAAAAATGATAATTAAAAAATTTAATAATAACTGAAAGGTAATATAAAATAAATAATAAATTTGAAAATTTTAAGGTGATGAATGAGTTAAATGATTAATGATTGATGAAAATGTCGCATTAGAATGTTGTATATAACGTTTTTATTATTTAGTTATTAAGGCGCTATTGCTGGGGTGGCCTGTGCCCCAGTAGATAGTGGAATGGGTTGGGGGTAACAGCGAATGTTACCTCCATCAGAGGCCAACATGGCGAATATTTGCGGCACACCTTTTCGTACAATTGTACCATGATAGACTCTCGTGCCGCACATAACGATGATGATATAAAACAGGCATTAAAGTGAAAATTTGATTTCCCCGACTTTTCGGGCGATTACTGCCTTATCAGCACTAATCGTGGTTTTGGCTAGCGGTCAGCTATGGCCATATCAAGTCCCTTGACCATAGCTGACTTGAAATTGGTTTATAGTAGAAATTAAATGGGGGGTGAAACTAGGGGAAATCCCGGAACTATGGAACAGCGGCTACCACTCTGCCCACATGGGGACAGCATAGCCAGGTGGTAGACCCATCTGTAGGGCTTATCAATATAAAATGAGGGTATGTCGATATCCAAAATCTTTAAAATGTAAAGCCGAAGCAAAGACACGGAGATGTCCAATTCCTCCAACTATGCAGTCTTTGTGAAAGCAAATGGGCGCTACAGTCCTACATAAATTACAATAGTGTGTGTGGATTAGGAGGTTGTTCAGATGAACGACGAAATTAAATTTCATAACATAAAAAATGCTAACTCTAATTTTGCTCTAATTAAACGCTTGTATTCTGCTTTGATAAATAGGGTTTCATACATTCAGTATACTGTGTTCATTCTATTTTAGCAATGTGTTATTTTATTGTAGTAGGTTAGATATAAGAATTGATAAAAAATATGTGTTCTATATAATTTGTGTAATTTTGAAATGAGTATAATAAAGTAAATAACTAGACCGACCGGCAGGCGGTTTACACCATAGTACCAGAGTCAGAAAGAGGGAAAACAATGATGGTAGATGTAAGGATTGATAACCATATGTATTCCATAGGATGTGTATAATTTTGAAATGTGTTTTCACTTGGCTAGGAATGTCAGCTGATCAGTAGTAAAATGTCACTGTTAAATTGTTTATAAATGTTCAAGGTAATTAATGTTAAAGATAATGTTTTAATGTGTTAATGGTGTTATTTCAAATAATGAGAAAAGTAATTTGATAAAGTGAGAAATAATGAAAGATAGATTTAGGGTGATTAATATTTTGTGGGACATATACATCAGTCCGAGTTAAAGTTAAAGTGATAGTAGAGAGAATAATATTGTTTTGAATTAATGTAATGTTGTTGTGAGATAATGTAATAGAATTTGAGAAGTATTGATGTTGACACAGTAGATATGGGGAATATATGTAGAGTAATGATTGATATATTGATGTTTATAAATGATGATGTTATTTTGTTGTAGTTGAAGTGAGGCGATAAGATTGAGATTTGGGGATGGCAATTTTGTATTAGGGGATAGTGTAATGTGGAAGTCCGCAACAAAAGGGTTGGGACGGGAAGGGACCGTTTGGTGCCGGAAAGGGTTACCTTAGGTAGAATCCAGGAACCATCATAAGGGAATGAGCTTTTTGGGGGGGGGGGCACACATATCCTAAGTACAAAGGGTTAGAGAGTATTTTTTTATATATATATCGAGGGAAGGTGGCGAATTGAGTTTAATAGTAAGTTGGGTTTAGAGATTGGTTGATAGATATTTTGATAGAGATGGGTGTCCTTTTAGTTAAAGTTGTTAGTGGTATCAGAGTCAGAGAGCAGTAAAGGTTATATATGAATACATGCCAAGTGGCAGATCAAGCTAGTATAAATAATTAAATCACCCAGAGTAATGGAGAATAAGATGTTTAAATAAAGAGAATATAAAATTTTGATTGAAACCAGTGACAATTTTTGATAGAATTTGAAAATAATTATAAAGTGTTTGTTTGAATAATTTAAATATCAATTTATTGTTATTTATAATAATATTTTGTTATTTTAAATGTTTTATTTTATTATGTTTTTGTGTTGAAAGATGGAATTTTAAAGATGTTCAAGTATTTTCAGATGTAACTTGTGTATAAAGTATGTAGGTCAAGGTTCTTGACTTGACCCAGTTTTGATCAGCTGATAGGTGAGGTTATATACTAGACATGTTTAGCGAGGAAATAAAGCCAATTTTGCTTTTAATTGATTTGAACAAATTTTAAATAATTTCAATATGGAAAGAAAATATTTTAATAAATTTAAATTTTTGAATTTAAAAATTTTTTTGGAAAAAAAAAATGTTTTTTGATTTTGCGCCTGCCATCTAATTGATAGTTTTGAATTTTGATGTTACTATCTGTGTATTATTAGTGTTTTTATGGAATTGTATTGTTAGAATATAGGTGTAATCACATGTTAGGTTAAGGGTGTTCCTATTTTAAGAGATGTTTAATTTGTTTATTTTTTAATAACAAAAAACTAATGAAGAGAATTATTCAGTATAGATACAAAATTTGTGTTTTGATTTTCAAGGAAAACAGCTAATGAATTTTAACTTAAATAAATTTTCGAAGAATATTTTAATTTTACAGTATGTAGTATAAGTGTGTGTGTGAGCCCAGTATCTGCTAAAGGCAGCCCAGTTTGCATATAATGGGGAACATATCGGTTGAGGTTCTGGCATGATCTAAGCCAGGGATTTAGATTTTTTGGGGTAGAATGTTAGAAGGTGAGGTGCGCTGTGGTGCGTATCTGTTCGATTTTTCGGTGTTGGGATCTCTTACAGAGAAGTCCAGTGATCTCGTTCAGGTGCGTCCATAGTCGCCAAGCCAGGGGGGTCGTTTACCCATGAGGTGTAAGAACAAGAGGGGGTTGTTGGCACCAGTTCCTCACCGGTCCTCTTAGGGGTTTTAGCAATGAGATTTCTTCTGTTTTCGACAGAAGACATCTCATTGGGGGGGTATTGTAATGGGTCAAATTTGCGGGTTATTTTATTTTATTACATTTGGGGTTTTATTAAAATATTTGTAAATTTATTTCTCATTGTGACAGACCACGTGCTGAAAGAACAGTGTTGTAATAAAGCAGTAATACGTGTCCACCGTTGTGCAATCGGTAACCAGGAATCCACCCAGCCTTAATTTCCAAGAACTTTGTAAGTGTGTGACAGCGCGCCCGTATGCATCACACGAGCATACGCGCGGACCCAAGCCTACTTATGAAACTAAAATGGCTAAGAAACAATTTTTGTCCACCTTCATCTACCTTGCTGGCGGATGTAGAGCTCAAGGTCCGCCCATATCATGACGTCAGCCAGTGCCTAGCGAATATCCTAATACGAAGAACGCACCACCAACTGCATGTGTTGAATGGAAATAACCGGCGACGAACAACTGCAAGGCATTGGTTTCCACAACAAAAGACACAATCAAGTTAGCGGCACCTACTACACCGCTCTGCGCAGTCCGACACAGACAGTACCGGCCGGTACAGCCTCACGGGGCTACTTTTACAAAATTTTTAAAATGTACCAGTAAAAAGTGAGTTAATAGTTTCAAACAAAGTGGCAGTGATGTGAGACCAACAAAAGGACACCAACACACAACACAATTTTTTTGTTTCGGGACGACTACGAACTTACAACGGGGCGGCCACGAGGTCAACGGATGAACACGTTGCCGGCTGGGGTTTTATGTAATGGGCTAAATTAATTAATAAGGGTAAAGGGGGTATTTTATTAAGAATGTGAGAGAGAGTGAAAGCAGACTGGGCAGTCGACCTAATCGTAAGTAGTAGAATATAACAATACTAGATGTATGACCAACAGGTATGAAATTTTAAAATGTAACTTGTCAAATTTTATGGAAAAAACGAAAGAATAGTATAACTTTGAAATACTTGATTATTAAAAATGTTAATTCTCTTCAAAAATGAGTATAGTCACTTATTTCAGTAACCTATAAAACACGTTTGCATCCGACGTTCGTGCGACCGAATCCTGGCCCCAGATAAAAGAATTTTTTGCAGATAAGTGGAAGAAAGTTTATGTATTTATATATACTTAATGAGATTATTAACTTCACAAAGAACACTAATAACTTACCAAACATTTCTTAACAGTCAGACTTGAAAGTCTAAAAAGCTTGGCAACAAAATACGATGAGGTACAGTCCGAAATTGAGCTTATTTCTAAAGACATACACGCTGCTCAAGAAGACCGAGTTGAGGTCGAAGAGCTGTTATATTCGACAGAAGCTAATATCTTACAATTGATAGAAACCTTTAACGTTCAGACTGTATCTCCCGTATTGACAAGCAATACGCAGCTAAAACCGATAAGTTTGCCCTGCTTCACAGGCAATATCTTAGAATGGCAGCATTTCTACTCAATACTTCTGGACTTGGTGCATGCCAGATCTGATCTAACGTCAGTGCAGAAATTACACTATTTGTATTCGTCTCTGAAAAATGAGCCGCTAGATTTAATTAAGTCATTACCTATCTGTAACGAAAACTACTCGATAGCGTTGAGTTTGCTGTCCGCTAGGTATGACAATAAATTCATACTAGCAAAGTACTATATTCAAAATTTACTTGAAGTAAAGTCAACAATAAAAGACTCTGTCCAAAGTTTGGCAGAATTCATAAATACGATAACGTCTTCCGTTAATTCACTGGCGGCCATGCAACTGTCAGTGGATTCATTCGAGCTTATCACTGTACAATTATTGTCAGCGAAACTCGACCATACTACTTTTAAATTATGGAAGGAGTCTATAGACCCTGATAATCTTCCTAACTTTCAAGGTTTTACTCAGTTTTTAAACGCACGTAGACAGCTGTTAGAAAATACACTGCCTATTGATGCCGGACAGCAACTCAACAAGCTAAGTTTAAGATTCAATAATAAATCTGACAAACATAAATCACGAAACGCTGCTGGCAGCACTGCATTTAAAAGTTATCACTCAGCGTCAAATAATTATTCATGTTTATGCTGTAAATCTAATCATCCAATTTACATGTGTGATAAATTTCGTGCACTGAGCACATCAGAACGAGGACAATTCATATTAAATCATAAATGCTGTACTAATTGTCTAAGACCAGATCATTTCTCATCTAATTGTAAGATTAAACAATAATGTAAGATCTGCTTAAAACGACACCATACATTGTTGTACCTAAACAATGTGTCGAAGCCAGTCTCTGCCAGCAGCAGTAATTATTGTTCACTCAAATTACAATCCACAAATAATATTCTTTTATCAACAGCAATTGTGTTTGTCATTGACCAGGCTGGCAACAGACAACCCGCAAGAGTTCTTTTGGATGCGGGTTCACAAATAAATTTTTGTACGGAATCATTTGCCAAGAAATTACGGCTTAACTTGACTAAATCTAACATACCTATTACAGGCGTAAATAATACCGCGTGTTATGCCACTAATCTCGCGTCTATATGCATTATTTCCCGTTATCAAAGATTTAGCTTCGAGGCAAAATGTGCTGTCTTATCTGCATTAACCCATAAACTGCCAGCACAATCTTTTGACATAAATCAAATTAACATTCCAGATAACATTTTTCTTGCTGATCCAAATTTCAACATATCATCTGACATCGACGTACTGTTAGGAGCGCAATTCTACCCAGATTTAATCTTAGCTAACAAATACGTACGCGCTTCTCATTTTCCTATTATACAGGAAACAAAGTTAGGCTACATTCTTGCAGGCAATCTGCCCAAACACTGCCGTTATAAGGGTCCTGCTGTTTCGTTCTTAGCTAGGAACAACGACGGTCAAATTTTGGAGTCTCTCGAAAAGTTTTGGGAGACAGAAACTATCCCTGATAATGCACCTATTAATAACGAGTCAGCTTGTGAGGAGCATTTCGTTAAGTCTACTCATCGCAATCAAGAGGGTAGGTTCGTTGTTGCGCTACCATTTAAGTCAGACAATCTCCAGTTGGGTAAGTCCTATGCTACCGCTGAAGCAAGATTCTTGAGTTTAGAACGCCGGTTCATGCGCGATTCTAAGCTTGCGCACGATTACGCAAACTTTATTCACGAGTATAAGGATCTTGGCCACACGACGCTTATCGACAATCGCTCTATCAATTCTGGGGTTTCAAATACCTACTATCTGCCACACCATGCCGTCTTTAAGCATTCTAGTTCTACGACAAAACTTCGCGTCGTTTTTGACGGTTCGTCCAAAACTACCAATGGTCTTTCTCTCAATGCCATCTTGTTGGTAGGCCCGAACGTCCAACAAGACCTTTTTTCTATTCTTTTGCGATTTCGTGTGCATAACTATGTTCTCATCGCCGACATCGAGAAGATGTATCGACAAATTCTGGTAGCTGAGAAGGATTGTCATTATCAACGTATTCTGTGGCAGCGTCAGCTATAACCAATGATTTCTATGTCGACGATTTGTTAACTGGCGCAGACACCATTTCTGATCTGACCAAGTTGAAGTACGTTGTTGAGTCAATACGGTCTCACGCTGCATAAATGGGCATCAAATGAACCCCAGGTGGTTGCAAATCATGACAATTTATCACTTCCTTTAAACAAACAGGGTAATGTACGTACCTTGGGCATTCTCTGGAATAACACTACCGATTCATTTTTGTTTGACATCAAATCATTCCCCGTTGAATCAAGCATCTCCAAGAGGAAAATCCTATCGATTATCGCAGGCATTTACGATCCGCTCGGACTTGTCGGTCCCATTGTTTTTCTGTACAAACAGTTTATGCAGCGACTCTGGCTGTGCAATCTTGGTTGGGATGAGCCAATCTCCGGGCAATTACGCTTGCATTGGCATTCATTATGCGATAAGTTGTGTCTGATCAGTAAAATTATTGTCCCACGTTCTATTCGTTGCAAGTCTAAGGCAAGGATAGTTGAATTACATGGGTTTTCGGATATTCCTGAAAATGGTTATGGGTGTTGTGTTTATATTAGAGTCATTTATCAAGATTCATCGGCCTCTTGTCACCTTCTGTGTTCTAAATCTCGCGTGGCCCCACTACGACAGGTGTCATTACCTCGCATTGAACTCTACGCTTGCTTATTGTTATCACGACTCGTATGCAAGGTCGTCCCTGCTCTTCATTTCTTTATTAATAGTGTTCATCTATATTCTGACTCTATGGTGTCCCTTTACTGGATTCATGCCCAGTCTTCGAGGTGGAAAACCTACGTCGCTAATCGTGTTGCCGAGATTCAGCGTCTTACGCAAGCCTACACATGGCATCACATCAATTCTCGACATAATCCTGCTGATATTATTTCTAGGGGATGTCACCCCGACGTGTTGCGCGATTGTTCGCTTTGGTGGCATGGTCCCGCCTGTTTGTCTCAATCTTCCGAGTCCAATCTTTTTCCACCCGTTTTACCTTCTAATCTGTCGTCTTCTGAATTCACTGCGGAGGAGAAACAAACCCCCAAACTTTCTCTAATGTCTACCCTGGCTATTGATCTTTCAAAGGACTTTTCTTCGTTGCACCGTCTGACACGCGTGTACGCTTACTGCTTTCGATTCATCAAAAATATTAGACTCTCCAGTGCTGAGAAAATATCGGGCGCTCTTACCCCCGTTGAAATTCATTCCACTCTTAATTTTTTCGTAAAACAATCTCAGTCGATCCACTTCGCTGCCGAGATTAATTGTCTTCGTAATGGGTCTTCTGTCTCTATTAGGAGTAAGTTGTCTTCTCTGGACCCGTTTCTTGATGAGTCTGGCGTAATACGCGTCGGCGGGCGCTTACAGCAGTCGCAATTACCTTATGACAATAAGCATCCTATTGTCTTGCATCCATCAGCTCATATTACTCGCCTTATTATTGAACGCGAACACATTCGTCTACTTCACGCTGGTTCTCAACTCGTGCATCACTCACTTCGTCAACGTTCGTGGATTATTAACGCCAAGATAGTCATTCGCTCCATCATTCGTAGATGTGTCAAGTGCCTCAGGTTTAGTGCCAAACAACAGGTTCAGAGGCTTGGTATTTTACCATCTCCTAGAGTCACTCCTTCGTGGCCGTTTCTATTCTGCGCAGTTGATTATGGTGGTCCCTTCATGATTCGTCATGGCGGGCAGAAATCTAGGACTCTGTCAAAATCGTACGTGTCTTGTTCATCTGCTTAGCAACAAGGGCCATTCATTTGGAATTGGTTTCCGACCTTACAGCCAACGCGTTTATAGCTGCCTTACGTCGGTTTATGTCCCGTAGGGGCATACCCAGCCAGTTATATTCTGACAATGGCACGAACTTTAGGAAGGCCCGCAATGTTTTGCATGACCTTTATAATCTTTGGCATGATAAGGATGCCACCTCATCAATCAAATCCTTTACGACTTCTCAGGGTATTTCATGGTCATTTATTCCGCCCTCGTCACCCCATTTTGGTGGTCTTTGGGAGAGCGGTATAAAGAGTTTAAAGCATCATTTGCGCCGCGTGGTAGGCAAGTCTATACTCACCTTCGAGGAGTTTACGACGGTTTTGTCTCAGATAGAGGCATGTCTAAACTCTCGCCCATTATTTGCCATTTCATCGGATGTAAATGATCCGGTGCCACTTACACCTGGCCATTTTTTGATTTGCGCGCCATTAACGGCGATACCTGATCCAGCTTATCTCACGTTCCCATCTCTCGTCTTGGACGTTGGCAACTTCTCCAGAAGTTTGTCCAAGTCATATGGAAGGCTTGGTCTCGCGACTACTTACATCAATTACAACAACGTCACAAATGGAAATTCGCCAAACATAACGTTTCCATTGGTGACCTGGTTTTACTGATTGAGGATAACTTACCTCCATTATCATGAAAATTTGGGGTAATTACCGCCACATTTCCCGGCCCAGACAACTTAATCAGAGTTGTAGACATTCGCACACCTACTGGTATTTTACGGAGACCCGTTCATAAGCTATGCTTGTTGCCAGCCCGGGACGAGGCTTAGACACAAGGTTACTATAATTATTTAGCACGATGCTAGTTTACTTGGCCACTAGCTTTCATTATTTCATTGTATGACCATTTGGTCAACTTAATTGTGATATGTATCGTCACAACATTTTAATGTTAATTTTGCATCATTGCGTGTTTTTATGCTAAATTTTGCATGTGACTTGTAATTTTACAACCATGCACTGTGCTATTATAGCTGTACTTATCATATTTCATGGTGGTTATTCTGCTATTTTTGTATTTATATGTTAATAATTTGTGAGGCATATTATGTCCTACACATTTACATTTTGATATTGGTATTGGGTATGTGTCATGTTATTGGTGGTATTGCTTTATATAAAATTTTTTACATAATATTCGCATGGTATGCAGTTATACAACCATGTATGCATTTTCTTGCACATTTGTCAATATGTGTGATTTTATTATTCTATGAATGTATTTCTCGCAATTGTTCAACTCATGTGTTACATTTGTATAACCACATTGTGGTACTTGTCACTTATGCTATTGTGCCTTATTCATATTTGTAATTAACTAAACTGATTTCTATTGTATTTATGTAAAACACATTGTTTTTCGCATCTACTGTCTATAACCACGCCACGCCTATATTTTTATTTTTTATATTGTACTTTATATTGTATTTTGCATTTTGTGATCACGCATTGCACAATTATTATTCATGCTAATTATGACATACATGTCATTACAATTTGTGCTTGCAATCAGTCAACTATGTATAACTTGTTTTCACATAACAATTTATTGTATATTCCTGAAACATCGGGATAGCATGCATCGTTCAAACTATATGGCGTCATGCTAAATTTATGTCTTTACATGTATAATTTTATAATAATTTTGTTTGCTCATTGTATTCAATTCTACTTGTATAGGTCTACTGGCCTTAACTGGTTCAAGCTAACCACTATGACTTGCATAAATGTTACAATTTATCGGGCCCATCATATGATGAGTCACCGATTATTCATCATTAAACATTGTTAAATTATGTATTTTCATGTCTTATATCGTTCAATATTGTATACATACAATATGTATTGGCAATACATTGCTAACTTTGCATTTTACTCATGTTTGATTCAAGCTGCACACCAACCTTGGCCTGCTTAACTCTTATCATCTCTCAAGCTTATCGCTAAGCAGTTAATGTCATAACTGTTATCTAAGACTACAACTCAAGGTTCAATGCAGCCTACTGAGATTAACCTTTGTTATTAAGAACTCTGTATTTTTCTACAATAAGTTATTAAAATGTATTAAAAAATCTTTTGATTTTTTGGCGGGCAGTTATGGAGAGTAGTGTGGTAATTTTCGTATTTGTAGGTTGGCTAATCTGTACGCTTTCTGAATCGTTCTTATCTCGTTTTTATAACGTTACAGTGCTACGAGCCTTGGCCGGCAGTAGACGTTCTTACGTTTGCTGCCTGACTCTGTCATTCTCATTTCTTGTTGTCGCGACAATTATTTAGGCCTTAGGCCTCCATGTTTTTCGATGTAACTAAGTGCACACATTTGTGCCGCATCAAAATGTAGTTTCATTTCCAAATCAGTTTCTTAAAATTTGATCTTCAGCATTAGCCAACCTTACTACAATGAATTGAGTGTAAGAAATAGAGAAACTTAATAAATCTATTAATACAGTCCACTATCTCTATCATTTTGCATCCTGGCAATAACACACCAAGTTTCATTCCTTCTGATGGAAAATGGCATACGTGCCGACATACAACACATTTTTACGCGGTCCACTCGGCCGCAGCTCAACATAACATTTTATTTGGTCCTAACGTGACGGATCAACATTCTTCTTACTAACCAACAACAATGCTCCATATTACATAACACTGTCCCCTCCTTAAGCCTGTTTCTCCCGAACTGGCAAACTCTCTCTGAAGTAATACTTGGGTAGGCGATCTAGGTGGACGATTGTGAATTTTCGCTGTCCTTACTGTTGAATCCAATAAACAACATCGTTGATTGTCTTTTTAACAGTGTAAGGTCCTTCCCAGTAAGATTGAAGCTTAGGTGAGAGACCATGACAGCACTTTGAGTTGTACAACCAAACCTGATCTCCTTCTTGGAAACTCACACTATTGCTGCGGATATCATACCAAGTTTTCATTTTATCACTGGCTATCTTCAGCTGCCTTCTTATCAAGCAATTCATTTCTCGCGGTTGGTTTTCTACTTGCTAGAAATAGTTGTGTGGCTCTTGGGACTGAGTCTCAGGGGATCTGAACATCATGTCTTCAGGAAGACAGATCTCCCGCCCAAACATCAATTTTCCTGGAGTATACCGGTTGTGTCATGGCCATGAGGATATATGCTGATCCCATTCTGTTTGGTACTCATCACAAACTTTTGAAAGATGCTGCTCAAGTGTCCTATTGAACCTCTCAACCATTCTGTCCGACTGAGGATGGAGAGGCATTGTCCTGGTCTTTCAAATTTCAAGTAGATGGCATAATTCTTTAAACACTCCTGAGACGAAATTCCTCCCTTGATCCATATGGATTTCCATAGGGATTCCATAACGGCAACAGAAGTTGTGTGAACTAATGCATTTGCTGCAGTGGTAACCTCCTGATCTGGAATTGCATAAGCTTCCACCCACTTAGTAAAGTAGTCACATATAACCATAATGTACTGGTTTCCATCAGCAGTAACTGGGAAAGGTCAAGCAACGTCTATGGCAATTCTATTGAAAGGCAGTTAAACGTTATGCTTCATTATTTTCCCTCTGCTTCGGTTTTGTAGGCCCTTGCTTCCAGCACATATTTCACATGTCTGACACCATTCCTCTATGTCGTGGCAAAGATGAAGTCAGTAGAATTACTTCCGTATTTTGTCAAGGGTTTTGTTAATGCCAAGATGACCTCCAGATGTTCCATCATGCATCTACTTCAAAACAAACTGCACTTTACATCAGGGAACTATCAGCTGCGTGACTACGACTCGCCCATCTGCACTTTCCCAAGCCCTTTTCAGCAATCTATTCTCCACTGCTGGTAAGAGATTCCCATTGCGCCCAGTAGCCCTTCAGCACTTCTGAACCATGGCAGATATCTTGCCAATCCGGGTGGCGACCTTCCTGTTTTGCTGTTAAGATCAGACCGATCTTAACATTGGACCAATGTCTTCATCAGTCATCTGTTCTTATCGAAAATCTTGTGTTGTCCAGCCATCTGCCAGGAAATCTGCAGTGATGGCTTGAACATGTTCACCTGCATTCTGTTCTCCCTTTCTGTGGCAAAGTCTGCAGTCTTCCGGGCATGGCCTTTGAGATAAGACATCTGCATTACCATGCAGGAGCCCCCGCCTATGTTATAGCTTGAAGTTCTACTGTTGGAGACGTTCAAACCACCTTGCCAACTGCCCTTCCAGGCTCATAGACAAATGCATGAAATAGAAGCATGTTATACAGTGCAAAAATGTTATTACTGGTATAGCACAACTTCCTTGGTCTCTGAACCGGTCTTCCATTTCTTGTTCTAATCTCTTATAGAATCTGTGGCTTACATCATGGAAGTGGCTCTTTGTCACTGGTTTTAAAATTGTTATCTGATTTTTCTCCAAGGAAAAATGTAAAGTTGAAACATTACTGTGAAGCTGTGTATTAATTTAATATGTATATAAACACATATAATAATAAATCAACTATTAATGGTAACTATAATAATATATAATAACATAAAGCATTGTAATGTACATAGATGTAAGTAATATATAAATGAAAATTTGAATCAAAAGAGGCTCGACTATGCGACAGTCAGGGGCCGACAAAATAAGTTACAATAGACCCAAAACACCCTTACATGTCATAAAAGCATAAAATGTTTTGTAGAGTAAATACAGCAAAAAACGCCCATGTACCGTTAGGTTAACAGTACTGTGTCCTTCAACAGACAATAGATGACACGCCAATAATTATGACTATTTTAGAAAGTAGCGTCACTTTTTAGGAGTCCAACGAACGTCCGCGTAAGTCTATCGCCCGCTCTCTGGCAACCAATCACGGATAGCGTTGGTAGTGAGCATGAAAAAGATACAGCACCGGAATGGGTATATTCGAATTTACTGGCAAATATTTCAAATTCAGACCAATGGAAATATGATCAACAAGAGCTGTAGTGAGGGAAGGACTCGGAAAAATATAAAAAACAAGTGAAGCAAACAAAAAAGAGGAAGTCTAAGTTTAATTTTTACGCAAAAAACGGGAAACCTGCATTACTCGATGTGAGCATTTCAATACTATAATTCTAAGTTCAGATCAATTGATTAACTCGGTTAAATAGTTGAGAAAGAATTACAGTCATCAAGAAGTTTATTTTATATGTTTGCGTGATAGTACGTATGGACCAGAAGATGTTAAACTTGTGTGCATAGATTGCAGCAAGAAGTATACTTATTTATATGTGCGCGACGTTTAGTACTAACGTGAGCGAGTGAAGTAAATAAAGAAGGTTTAATCAAGTGTGATTAGTGCAAAGTGTAGTGCGATGTTCAACGCAGGATTACAGTTCATCATTCTTTTACTTGGAATCCAGCAACAAGTAACAGTATGTCATTTATGATTCACAACTCAATAACTTAACATAGAATTTGCATCTAAAAAATAACTCATGTCATTCTCAAAAGGCCCACGAGTTCAGATACTAACTATTACAATTTATGCTATATGACATGTTAGGAGAGTTATTGTATAGTAAAGTAAGGAAACAAATTACAATAATTATAGAAATGGTAACGAAGTTGAATAATTGAATCTATTGAAGATTATTAGAGTTCATAGTAGTTAAGAATTTATGATACATATATGTTTTAATTAATATATTGAAGATTTAAATGTGTTAAGAGAGTAAATTTGAATCTACTGATTGCTCATTTGAGTAATACTTGATTAATATGATTTTGAAGAATCCGTAAGCTAGAGATATTAATAATTCTGTTATTAGTTATAAAGAATATTAATGAGTATAGTTTTGAAAGGTGATATTAATGATTAATTCTCAGATGTCTCATGTAATAAGAAGATAATAATATAAATCTTAGTATCTGAATGAAGTGTTATTATTTCATAACAATCCTCAGATACTCTGCTCTGGCGCCCAAGAAAATTTATCAATAATACAAAAATGAGTGGAAGTATTCAGTAATAAATATATCTAAATATAATTTGTAACACAATAAATCAATGTAATTACCGATTACATGCAATACTGTCTTGAATAAATTATTTATACAACGTTCGAACATTACGCGCGCTTCACGAGTAGTTATATTTGGCGCTTTAATGTAGAAACGTAAGTAATATTTGATGCAACCAACGTGTGGCATAATAACCATACTTAGAAAATCTTTATATTTGGCGCCCAATGTGGGGCGCTTAAAATCGAAATTTAAATAAGCTCGGCAGAATGAGATGAGTTAGATAATAAGAAATGTCATATAAATTTTAAAATTAATGTTAACTCGAAGTAAGACTAGAAAGTTAAGGAATTTTAATAAAATTGAAAGTAGTGAAATTACAATGGCAAGTAATTGCGATATAAATGGTAGTGATGAAGTAGAATTTGACATTAATAATCAGATGGGGGAAACAGAAAGATTTGAAGAAGTAACGGAGAACGAAGTCGTATTGGCTTCTTTAGAGGCAAGGGGACGAACTGAAGAAAACACAACAAGTACAATACAACACACAAACGGAAATATAGACATGGTCACAATGCTACAACTATTAGCAGAGAATAATAATCAATTAATAACGGAAAACACAAAAGTAGTACAACAAATAACGGAACAATTAACACAGCAAATAATGCGACTGGAGGAGAGCACAAAACAACAAATAGCGGAGCAAATATCACAAGTAACACAAAAACTAGAAGAAAACCATAAACAAACAAAACAACTGACAGAAAGCACCAGGAAGCTGGAAAAAAGAATTGATGAGGTTAAGGAGAGTATACAAGAAAACAACATCCAGATAAGGAAGGAAGTGGAACAATATGTAACACGACAAGTAAACGAACACAGAGAATGGGTAGATCAACAAATCGAAGAGATTAAACGAGAAAACCAAGAAATATCAACGAAGTTAAGGTCAGAAGCGAAAGAGGTGGTACATGAAGAAATAAAGACACTCCAAATGCAGGTGCGGGAATACCTAGAAAGAGGTGAACAACCGATCAACCAAACCCAGGAGGCAGTCGCACAAGAGATAAAAATAATAAATAAGAAGCTAGTTATCAACAACAAGAAATACGAAGAACAACTGAATCTATACCGAGCAGAAGTTAGCCGGGAGTTAAATGAGGTAGGTGGGCAGTTAACAATGGTGAAAGAAGATATGAAGATGTGGTTAACACAAATAGGCGCAACACCAATACAACGAGGATTCACAGTAGAACACTTAAAAAGCGTGTCGTTCAACGGGGAAGGTGAGTACCCGATGGAATTTATCAAAGAAATGGAGGAGATCAGAAAGGAATACTATATGAATGACGGCATCAACTGGATCGCGAGACATCTAGAGGAAGAGGCGGCGATCTGGTGGAAGTTGACACGACATGAAGTAGATACGTTCCAGGAATTCCAAGAAGCTTTCATAGCAAAGTATTGGAATCAGATGATTCAAGAGGAGGTACGGGACCGCCTAGAGTTCGGAAAATATAGGTACGAGAGTGGTCTCAGCATGGTCCAATATATGGAAAGGTGCATCCTACAGAATTGTCAATTGATACCACCCATATTGGACCAACACTTAATTAGAAAGCTTGCACGCCATTATCACCACGACATAGCAGTAGCTACAGTGACGAGAGGGGTAAAGATCATTGCCGAATTCCAAGTATTGTTAACGGAGTTTTCAGCTATGCGAAAGGCAAACAACGGACATGCGTATAACCCAGTTGAACAAAACCAGGTAAAGACGGAACATAAAGAACGCCCCAACCGCCCGTGGCATAATCGGAGAGTTGACAGACCAGCTGACTACCCTAATGACACCGGACGTAACTACGGGCAAAACAAATTTGATCAGGGTAAAAGAGAAGTGAATAGGGGACAGCAAATTCAGGTCAACGCTCTCGCAAGTACAAGCGGAACTCAAGGACAGTCATCGACCCCAAATGTGCAAAGTACGAATTGAAAAACTAAATAACTATTACCGTAGAAATAAGATAGATGTAGCAATTAGTTGTAAGGAAATCAGCACCACATTTTTGAATATACGTGATGATTTATTAGAAATAGATAAAGAAATGGAATGGACACAAAAATTTAAATGTCCAGAATTAGAAATCAGTTTGAATAATGTACCCGCCATAGCGTTAATTGACACAGGCAGTCAGATCAATGCGATATCTGCCAAGTGGTTCAATAAAAATAAACACCGAATGGGAAAACTGGATGTATTAAGACTAACGAATACAGTCGTAAAGGGAGCCGTGGGTAAGAAGTCAAAGCAAATTACACAACAAGTGTTATTAGAAGTAAATTTTGGGGAATTCGTAGTGGATAGTGTGTTTATCATCGTGCCTGAATTAATACGTGACTGTATCATGGGAATCGAGATACTACAAGAAGGGGGTGCGTTATTAATTTACAAAATAATCGAATTGCATTTAATAATCAAATTGGAACAGGTGATATACCCAAGAGTTGGGAGATGCTAGTGATGGAAATACACCACGAAGCGGAGCCTACTACAGCCATAATCCGGGAGAAACTGGAGAGTTACTGAAATTAGTAATCAAACTAAAAAGAAGCTGGAAGAGGTGCTATTACAAAACCGTCAGATATTTAGAGAGGAACCAGGCAGGGCAATCGGATATGAGCATAGGTTCGTCGTAACAGATAAAACACCGTACTGTATAAGAGGATGGCCTATTCCTTTGAAGTATCAGGAAGCCGTCGACAAGGAGGTGAAGAAAATGGGGGCGTGCGGGGTAATCGAACATGCGGCCAGCCCATATATAAACCCTTTGGTAACGGTTATTAAGAAGGATCAATCGATACGGCTATGTCTCGACGCGCTGTTGTGAGTAGTACCATAAGATTCATAAGTTATAAGAGTGGGGATACGCCACCATGACAGATGTATAGCGAGGCATGTGAGTCAGTCACAGGGCGATCTCCATAAGAGCAACACGCTCACGATGTACTCATTATTATACCTGTTTAATAAATCTTTTTATTATATTTAATAACCAGCTAACTGTACATTTATTCACACATATAACATGGCGCTGCGGCTTGGAAGAACTAAAGTGCATAAAATATATATGTAGTGGAGTTATTCAGTTTGAATACAGAGTGTGGAAGTTGCGTAGTGTAATTGTGAAAATGACTAATGCTACTGCAGGTACAGGAACGACAACGATGATTACAACAACGTCTACGTCATTAACGGGCTTGAAACCACCAAGTAGTTTACAAAAGTTAACTACAGAAGGATGGACAAAGTGGAAACAGCTTTTCGAAATATATCGTATTACATCAGGTACCGGTACTAATAAAATGGCCGGTGATGTACAAGTGGCCGTATTTTTGCATTGCATAGGTGAAGAATGTGTAGACGTGTATATTACGTTGGAATTAACCGACGATGAAAAAAACAATTACGATACAGTACTACAGAAATTTGAAGAGCACTTTGTGCCTATCAAAAATGAGAGTGTTAGTTCGCACATGTTTTTCACAAGAAATCAGGAGCCTGGTGAATCGCTTGATGCATATTTAACTGAATTGAAGAAATTAAGTGCAGATTGTAATTTTAGTACTTTGAGAGATCGTTTGATAAGAGATCGCATTGTTGCCGGCATTTTAGACAAACGAGTCAAAGATAGGTTATTACGTGAAAGTGAGTTAACGTTAGGAAAAACTGTTAAAATTTGTAAAAGTGCTGAATTATCAGAACAGCATGTTAAAAAATTTGAGGCAACAAAGGAGTTGCTAGCATAAAAAAGCAGCTGAGTAGCGGCAATTCCAAGACTCATGACGGTGGCGCAGGCAACAACATGAGCAGAGTTCAACAGACAAAGATGACATCATCATCATCATCTTCTACGACACGAGAGCCGGGTGCTTCAAGACAACAGGTGAGCGCATGCCAACGGTGCGGATACAATCATCATTTCAAGAATTGTCCAGCGTTTATGAAGGACTGTAAAAACTGTGGTAAGACAGGACATTTTGCAAAAATGTGTAAAAATAAGCATTCAATAAAAGTTGTAAATGTGGCATCTGAGGCTGAATGTGATTAATTTGATGAATTTTTTTGTGACTGGATTAGTGTGGATGCTATCAGTGCACAAGACGAATGGATACAAAATGTAAATATTTTAGATTCTAAGAAAACAGTTGCTTTTAAAATTGACATTGGAGCTCAATGTAATATAATACCTATTGACTTATGTAGAAAATTGAATATAACTGAATGCCTGAAATCTAATGTAATTTTGAAAAATTATAGGCAAGAAAAAATGAAAACCATTGGTAAAGTAAGCTTAAATTGCAAAATAAGCAATATTGAACAACGAATAGAGTTTGAAATTTTTTATGGTAAAAGTGTAACTATTTTAGGTTTAAAGAGTTCCATTGATTTTAATTTGATACAAAGAGTCCAGCCTGAAGAAGAAGATATATATGTTGAAATTTTAAATGCTTTTTCAGTAAACAAAGCTAATGATATTATAAAGAAATACGAAGATGTTTTTAATGGTTATGGTAAAATAAAAGATTTTCAATATAAAATAAAATTAAAAGAAGGAAGTGTAGGTAAAGTAGAACCGTGTAGACATGTTCCTTATAAATTGATTAATAAATTGAAATATGAAATAAATAGAATGGAAGCTGTTGGTATTATATCAAAAATTAAAAAACCAACTGATTTTGTAAATTCATTAGTAGTTGTTGGTAAAACAGATGGGACAATAAGAATTTGTTTGGACCCACAATATTTAAATTCTTGCATAAAAAGAGAACATATTCAGCTTCCTACAATTGATGAAATTGCAGCAAAGGTAAAAAAGGCAAAATATTTTATAAAGTTGGATGCAAATAAAGCATTCTGGCAAGTTGAATTGTCAGAAGATAGTAAAGAGTTAACTACTTTTAATACTCCATTTGGGAGATATTATTTTAACAGAATGCCTTACTGTATAAGCTCTAGTCCTGAAGTATTTTATAGAGTGTTTAATCAAATTTTTGAAGATATTGAAAATGTAGGCATATATGCCGATGATATGTTAATTTGGGCTGAGACCAATTATTAAAAAATTATGGATAAAGTTTTTAAAAGAGCCAGAGAATATGGTATTAAATTTAATGCAGATAAAAGTACTTTTATTGTAACAAAAGTTAAATATTTAGGTCATATACTTTCCGCAGATGGAATTGAAATTGATACAGAAAAAGTTGAGGCAACTGAAAAAATGCAAATACCAAAAAATAAAAGAGAATTACTAACATTCTTAGGAACAATAAATTATGTACCCAAAGTTTATACCAAATGCTGCACAATTAACTAGTAGTTTAAGACAATTAACAAAGAAAGATGTGCCATTTGTGTGGGGTACTGCACAGCAAACGTCATTTTTAAAACTTAAAGAGGCGTTATGTAAACCTCCAGTTTTAGCATATTTTGAGATAAATAAACCCATAACATTGAGTGTAGATGCTTCCAGTGAGGGACTTGGATGTGTATTGATACAAGATGGACGACCAGTTGCATATGGTTCCCGTGCTTTAACAGAGACTGAAGTAATGTACAGTCAAATTGCAAAAGAGAGTTTAGCAATTGTTTTTGGTTGTCATAAATTCAATCAATATTTGTTTGGTCAAAAATTTATCGTAGAGACCAGTGGCGAAGCTATTGAGAGGCTTTTGAGGCTTAGCCTACCCAAAAAATAAACGAAAAAATTAATACATGAAAAGTTAACATTTCAGGATTATCGTATTTTATAAGTTCATAACAACTGGTTTACAAAACGCACTCTAAAAGCGCAGTACGAATGGAACTGCCGCCAGACTATGTGAGGCTTTCTGGCAAAGCCTCTCTCCCCCACCATTTATTATGTGCGACGGGCATTATGTGTGTGTGTGTGTGTGTGTGCAGGAGGGGGAGAAAGCTGTTGCGTTGCGGGCCAAGAGGCTAGTCTCCGTCTCGGGCAGTGAGCGTGAACGGGTATATCTTCCGTACTTAGTGCAATTAATTATTCACTAATTTAATTAATTTACGTTTGTTAGTGTTTGTTTTATGTTTTACTTGTGTGTTAGTGTTAGAGATTTTTGTGTACAATGGGTGATACTGAGAGAAGATTAACGTCATTATTTAGTGAATTAAACGCGAAACCGTTTTCAAGTTGGAGTTATGAAACAAAGTGTGCCTACAAAGATAGGAGATTGACACAACATTTAGATATTAAAATAGCGGATAGCAGACAAAATAGAAAGTTTCAATTCTCTTGGTACAAGAAATATCCTTCGCTAACAGGGTGCTCTGAGAAAAATAAATTATACTGTTATACCTGTATTCTGAGTGGGGGCAAGAAAGAATGACCATCAGCTTCTTATGGTGTCTGTGTAACAAAAAATTTTGACAGAAAGGCCGAAAAACATCAATGTTCAAGAAGGCATCTTCAGAATGAAGAGACATTTTTATTGTTAGGTCTTGGAAGAATTTAACATTCCATTTCTGAAGGCGCTAAGCTTCAAGCCATGAAACACAATGAAATTGTGAAGCAAAATAGATTTGTAATTGAGAGACTTATCGAGGTTGTGTGCTTCTTAGGTAAACAAGAGCTTGCTTTTAGAGGGCATTTTGAAGATGAAAGCTCTGACAGCAAAGGTAATTATCTTGAATTATTGGAACTTCTCTCCAGACAAGAACAGTTTTTACGTGATCATTTGCAGTGCACTTCCAGTTTTAAAGGTACATCAAGTACAATTCAAAATGAGCTGATTGAATCAGTAACTGACGTAATTAATGAACGCATTAAAGAAGAATTACATTTTTGCGAGTTTGTTAGTGTGCAAGCAGACGAAACCCTTGACGTTTCTTGTAAAACTCAAATGAGCATCATTCTTAGATTCTGTACGCAAGATGGGCCTAAAGAAAGGTTTATTGGTTTCTATGATGTTTCAAAAGACTAAACAGCTGTAGGGTTATCAGAAATTATTATCCATCAACTTAATGCTCGGGAAATTACTGACAAAATAGTTAGTCAAACCTATGATGGGGCCTCTGTAATGGCAGGAGATTGAGGAGGCGTCCAACAGTTTGTGAAACAGGTCTGTCCACGAGCTACATTTTTACATTGTTACGCTCATAAATTGAATCTCGTGTTACTATATTGTTCAAAATCAATCAAACAAGTTAGACTTTTCGTTTATAATCTTGCAGCTTTCCATACATTTTTCAGTAAATCCTCAAAAAGAACACAGCTGTTAGAAAATAAAGGATTTAGATTACCACAAACATGTACCACCCGCTGGAATTTCAATTCCCAAGCAGTGCATACAATTTATGCAAAACACAATAAGCTGAAAGATGTTTTCCACTCAATTACAGATAACATTGAAGAATGGGATGCAGAGTAACTCAACTGTGCTTTTGGCCGGCTTAATATCTTTAACGAAACACAATTCACTTACCTGCTTTGCCTTTACAAACAAATTTTTGTATATATAGACCACCTTTTTGCACTCCTTCAAAACAAAGTAACATCAGACATAAAAACAGTAGAACCCCGCTAGTCCGAGCTAATTGGGACCGGGGCCGGTTCGGATTGGCAAAAATTCGGATTATCCGAAATAATTATTATTAAATAATTATAATTATTTATTTGATTTAAATATGGTCTTTAACTTATATGTAACTCATATATGCCCGTTTTTTATTCAACGAATGGATTTTACGGTTTATAAGAGTTGAATATTTCATAAAATATTATATAGTACAGTACTGTAATACAGTACCGATAAGGTGAACAGTATTGACACTGACGTTCGGTGGCTTTCTAGTGCGGTATTGTTGTTTACTATCACGGACGCGCCAGGGCGTCAATGACTCATGCCAGTTTCTTAGTAATCCCACTTCCCCCACTCTTGTTTGTTTCTTCTCGTGGCCTTGCTTTCAGTAGTGAGACACCTGTCAGCCTGAGACATTGTGTGTGCATTCCAACTTACATACGTTTTCAGTGTTGTTTTTTAAGTGCGTATTGTATAAAAATTATTGGTAAGCGGAAACTTAGTTCATGTGCACTAAAAGATAAACTTGAAGTGTTGAAACATTTGGACAAGGGTGAAAGTGGAACGAAATTAGCAGTCGAATTTGGTGTGGGTAAAGCAACAATAAGTGACTGGAAGAAAAACCAGTCCAAGATTGAACAGTTTTGTGCGACAACATCCGAGAAGACTCTCGAGGAGCGTCATACATCACAAGTGTCACAATTTGACAAAATTGATGAAGCCCTTTTCATATGGTTTTCACAAGAAAGGCAGAGAGGTACTCCACTGAGTGGTCCCCTAATCCAAGAAAAAGCAGTTCACCTCAATAAGCTGATGAATGGTGATCCTAAATTCATTGCGAGTAACAGCTGGCTGGACCGGTGGAAAAAAAGACACGGAATACGACAGTTATCCATTACCGGTGAATCACTATCAGCGAATTACCAGGTTGCACAAGAGTACATCGCTGAATTCGCAGACATAGTTACATCGCAAAATTACTCGCCTCAAGAAATATACAATTGCAATGAAACTGGGTTAAATTTTAAGGCATTGCCAAACAAAAGCCTCGCCGCCAAACAAGAACTTAATGCACCTGGTTTCAAAATGTGCAAGGAACGTGTGACTGTTTTAGCACGTAGTAATGCAGCTGGGACTAATAAGTTGCCACTAATGGTTATTGGCAAATCAACAAACCCAAGAGCATTTAAGAACATCAATGTGAACTCGCTTCCTGTATTCTACAGGCATCAAAAAAAGGCATGGATGACCAGTGCTTTATTTAAGGAATGGTTTCATGTCCAGTTTATTCCTTCAGTAAAAAAGTTCAGTGAAAAAAATGGTCTGCCACCCCGGGCGTTACTTGTCATTGACAACGCTCCATCACATGCTTCGACAGAAGAACTTGTTAATGGAGATATAAAAGCTATTTTTCTCCCTCCGAATGTAACACCTTTGTTACAACTCATGGACCAAGAGGTGCTACAAAACATGAAATGTGTGTATAAAAAAATTCTTCCAAGGTTCCTTCTTGAAAAAGAAGACAGTTCACAAACCATTCTCCAAAGTCTTAAGAAAATCAACATCAAAGATGTTATCTATTGGTTAGGTGAAGCATGGGACAATCTCAAAGAACAGCTGTTGAGAAAGTCGTGGAAAAAATTATGGCCAAGTCTCTTTACATCGATAGTCCGGAACAAGCTGATGACAGGACTGAAGTTTTACAGCTCATGCATCAAATTCCAGGCTGTGAAGAAGCAGACGAAACATATGTGAACGAGTGGGTGGCAGCTGACACGGAAGACCACCAACTTTTGACAGATACGGAAATCGTTTCTCTGATCAGACAAGACTTCAATGAAGATTCTGATGTGATGGATGAAGCCGATGATTCGAAACATCTCATTTCACATTCAGAAGCAGCAAAGGCGCTGAAAATATCCCTGCAGTATGTGGAGCAGCATGCCAACGCTACAGCGGCGGACATCATGTTCATGAGACGCTGGTGGAATATTGTGTCGTCTGCTAGATTCACGTCTTTACGCCAGCAGAGAATAACTGATTTTGTACAACCAGTGAATAAGTGAAGTGTTAATATTGAAGTGTTTACTGTATTTGGAAATTCTGTTAATAAAGTATATAAACTGTAATCTAAGTACTGTACAGTACAATAATTGAATTCTGTTTTTGTAGTTTGTAGTTTTTGTAGTTTTGTTTAAGAATTTTATTCCAGTAATTGTAGGTCTCCTGATTAACACGTATTACAGAGGTTAGTATTATTTTCTACTGATTTTGCAAAATGTAACCATTTTATTAGAAATGTAATGAAATCATTTGTCACTTCATGAAATCTGCAGTTGTTTTTATAGTTTTCCTTGCCTATTTGGTTCCTGGAGGTGGTTCGGATTATCCGGAATTTCGGACTAGCAGGGTTCGGACTAACGGGGTTCTACTGTATGTGTAATACTGAAATCCAGAAGACCATCGGAGTAATAAAGAATATGAGATCAGAAAATACTGTGAAATCATGTGTTGAAAACTCTAAAAAGATTTGCAACGATTTAAGTATAAGTGAACAAGAATTCGGGTCCTTCAAACTTTTAACCTACGAAATTTTGGACACACTGACTGTACAAATGGAAACGCGTTTTGGAGATACTGAAAAGATCAGATTTGTCGAATTGCTGGATCA
Source organism: Magicicada septendecula (assembly GCA_034769895.1). Lineage (NCBI taxonomy): Eukaryota > Metazoa > Arthropoda > Insecta > Hemiptera > Cicadidae > Magicicada > Magicicada septendecula. Next base: position 58,530,501 of record CM068371.1, on the reverse strand, counting down.
AAATTGCTTTGGGGGATATAAACTAGATTTTCCTGCAATGAAACCACGTATCCATTTTTCAACAAAGAATGATTGGAAAATGAATTAAAGAATATTTATGTAGATGAAGAAAAACATTTACCCCCTGTAGACCTTCTGAAATTCATAACTAGCAATGGTCTTCAAACCATCTATAAAGAAGTGACATGACTTATCAAGTTGGTCTTGACACTTCCCCGTTACTACAGCTTCCTCTGAAAGAAGTATGAGCACATTAAAAAGGATAAAAAATTGCCTCCGAAATTCAATGAAAAATGAACGATTAAGTTCTCTCAGTACAATCGCCATTGAAAAAAGTTCAGTTAAAGAACTATGGGTCAGAGTTTCAAGGAACGTGTAATTGATATTTTTGCAACAAAGAAGAATCGACATGTGGACCTATTGTATAAAAAAATATAAGGTAAGGAAGCATATTTATATTTTATCAGCCTACCCAGTACTTACACATTAGCTTCGCCACTGGTAGAGACTGACCATAATCCACTGATCTCGATCTTTAAAAAACCAATGAATAAAATCCCTCCAAGATTACAAAGGATGAGAATAAGTTTACATAATTTTGATTTAGAACTTAAGTATGTACCAGGTAAAAAATTATTACTTGCTGATCATTTAAGCAGAATTTATTTGCAAAATACAGAGTCCTCTGATGAAGAAAAAATTGAAGCATATGTTATGAAGGTTGAGAAAAGTCTTAGTGTATCTGATATAAGAATGAATGAATTAAAAAATGAAACTAGTAGTGATAAAGAACTGCAAGAAGTTCTAAAATATGTAAAAGATGGATGGCCTGTAAACAAATCATCCGTTTCTGAAACTATAAAACCATATTTTTCTTTCAAAGAAGAACTTTCAGAGTGTAAGGGTTTATTGTTGAAAAATACTTGTATAATTGTACCAAAATCCATGAGAAAAGTATTGCTTGCAAAAATACATTATGCTCATTTTGGTAGTGAAAAATGCAAAATGTTAGCTAGAAAAACATTCTTTTGGCCAGGTATGTCGAAGGAAATTGATGATTTGGTAAGCAATTGTGATATTTGTTGTAGTTATCAAAGGGATAATAGTAAAGAACCAATGATTGAAAAACCTATACCTAAAAATCCTTGGGAAATGGTAGCTCCTGATATTTTTTATTTAATAATATATATAAAACTTTCACAATGAACTTACTATTCGTTGACAACGAATAGTAAGTTCATTGTGAAAGTTTTATATATATTATTAAAAATAAGTGAACGAAGAGGATGAATCAACAAGATAATTATTTTTTATTTACTTGGTAAAAGGTTTATAATTGTAGTAGATACATATAGTAAATTCGTTGATATGCAACAATTAAGTGATTTAAGCGCAGAGTCTACTATTCAGTCTTTAAAGGAGTTTTTTGCACGATATGGGGTACCTAAAGTTTTATATTCAGACTCAGGTACTCAATACACGAGTTTTAAATTTAAAAAATTTTCAGATCAATGGGGTTTTAAACATGTGATAACTACTCCAAAACATCACCAGTCAAATGGTTTAGCAGAGAGACATATACAGACTCTCAAACATATTTTGAAAAAAATTATTCAGGAAGGAAAATATAAAGAAATGGCTCTATTACAATTAAGAAATATGCCTATTGATAATAATGGCATTACGCCAGAGGAATTAATGTATGGTAGGAAAGTAAGAAATATAATACCAAATTCAAATGAAGGCAAAGTAGAGTCAAATAAATTTAGTACTATTTTGCAAGAATGTCAAAATAAACAAGTTCCATTATAATAAAGGTTTGAAAGCTCTTAAAGAATTTAATGTGGGAGATAAAGTTAAAATTCATGATAAAGGAAAGGAAACCTTACCTCATCAAAGTGGTATTATTATTGAAAAACATCAAAATCCTAGGTCTTATAAAGTAAAAACAGAGCAAAATACTATTGTAGCACATAATCGAAAAGATCTATCCAAAGGTACACAATTTAATGAAATCCAATATGGTTTAGATATACCATTTGAAGAGCCCATGCAAAGAAGAGTTTCGAACAATACAAATACTGTAAATAATAATGTGAATCATGCAAATAATATCTGTAATAATAATCCTATTGTTAATGAGACTGCAAATGATGCTCCGGTAATTAAGACTAGATCAGGTCGTACGATAAAGAAACCAGAGTACCTAAAAGGTTATGTATGATTAATAAATGTTATGTAATAATATTGTAATTTAATTTTGAAAAACTAGAAAAGGGGAGATGTTGTGAGTAGTACCATAAGATTCATAAGTTTTAAGAGTGGGGATATGCCACCATGACAGATATATAGCGAGGCATGTGAGTCAGTCACAGGGCGCTCTCCATAAGAGCAACACGCTCACGATGTACTCATTATTATAGCTGTTTGATAAATCTTTTTATTATATTTAATAACCATCTAACTGTACATTTATTCACACATATAACACATGCAGCGGATTAATTCAGTTACCGTCCCAGACTATGAGGGGGCGGTGCCGAACAATGAAGTGTTGGCGAGCTGCGGGGACATAAGAGTGATGAGTAGTATTGATTTAACAAGCAGTTTTTGGCAAATGCCACTAGCTGAGGAGTGTCAAAATTTCACAGGGTTTCTATATAAAGGGCGATGTTACCAATACACCGTAACCCCATTTGGCCTCAAGACCAGCCTGGCGAGCCTGACCAGAGGATTGGACCAGGTATTAACGGAAGAGGTAAAACAGTTCACAATAATATACGTCGACGACTGCCTATGCGTATCCAGGAGCGAAGAGGAACATATCAGACATCTAAGTTTGCTATTGGAGAATCAGAGACAGGCTAACCTCACTGTGAACATAAAAAATCCCAGTTTTTCCGGCAAAAGATTGACTACTTAGGCTACGAGCTTTCAACAAAGGGTATTAGTGCATCACAAGACAAGGTTGCAGCAATAATGAAGTTTCCTCGACCGAAGAATCCAATACAGCTGAAGGGATTTTTAGGTCTGACTAATTTCTATAACAAGTTTACCAGCCGATACGCCGAAGCGACTCAACACCATTGCTACAGTTGTTGAAAAAGGGATCGAAATTTAAATGGACAGAGGAATTGGACCAACAGTTTGATAGGGTGAAACAGCTGTTTGTGGACATCGTCATGCTCAGGCATCCCAACCCCAACAAAAGGTTTTACTTACAAACGGATGCAAGCAAGTATGCATTTGGGGGGGCAATTATACCAGATCGACGAGGACAACCAAATCGGGGTGATTGCTTTCACTAGTCGTGTCTTCAGAGGAGCGGAAATAAATTACTTTACTACTGAATTAGAACTGTTAAGCGTGGTCCACTGTTTAAAAAAATTTAGGACGTATGTGTTGGGACGTCCATTGACGATAATAACAGATAATAAGGCACTAACTTTTATGCAAAAATACCATCTAACCAATTCACGCATTACACGATGGATCTTGGCCATGCAGGAGTATGATTTTGACGTGATACACTGTAAGGGCAAGGACAACATAGTGGCTGACATACTCAGCAGATATCCTGAAGACTCATCTTGGTGGAAATGCCAATGTATCAGGAGGAAGAATTAGAAATTAGCGCAATGGAGATTAAGATCAACCCGAATTTGCTAAAACAGCTACAGAATATTTCACAATTACAGAAAGACGATGAGAAGCTGAACAAAATCTTAATTCAAATACAAAACGATCCACACAGTAAATTGCATAGAATGTATAGATGGCACACACAGAAACTATACCGACTAGTGTCTAGGCGAAGATGGAGACTAGTATCAACCAAGGAATTGGGTGAAGAGTTAATTCAAGAGATACATACAGTATACGGCCATATTGGCATAAAGAGAACTTATGAATTAATCAAAAAGGATTTCACGGGGGACCACATGTATAAATTCACAAACCGATTGGTTCGAATCTGTAAAGTCTGCCAAAAGTGTAAGGATCGCCACAGAAAGGGTAGTGATGACCAGGCCAATACTACCAAAATCCAAAGGCGAGTTGATCAGTATGGATTTTTACGGACCGCTACCAACATCAATGGGCGGAGTAAGATATCTATTGATAATTGTAGATAATTTTACAAAATATGTGAAATTATATCTGATGAAAAGGGCAACCACCGCCACAACAGTTAATAAATTGAAAAAATATATACGAGAATTGGGTAGACCAGAAGCCATATTGATGGATAATGGAGCCCAATTTACCAGCAGGTCATGGGTGAAGAACTTAGCTAACCTGGAAATCAAACCGAAGTTCACCGCCATCTGGAACCCATGCACAAATTTGGCAGAAAGGGTAAACCGACAGCTGGGAAATGTGTTTCGTGTATTAGTGGGCGGACACCACACGAAGTGGGCAAAATACATTAAATTCGTTGAGAAGACCATAAATGAAACGTACCACGATACAATTGAAATGATGCCACACCAAGCTCAGTGGGGTCAGAGACCAAGAAGAGTGTGGGGAAAATACATAGACAGAGAATTAATGAAAGAAGAAAGAAAGATAAATCCTAGAGACATATACCAAAAGATAAAAAGGAAAGGGGAGAAAAGAGCACAGAAACATAATGCCGAAGGACATCAGATTAAATTTGATGTCGGAGATTTAGTATTAATTCGGACCAACCTGATCTCTGACATAGCAAATAAGATTACGGCCAAGTTTAGTGAACTCTTTGAAGGCCCTTACCAAGTCAAAGAATTAAAAGGCAGTGCAACATACATGGTAGCTGAGGTCAACAACCTTGAATCTGTGCGTGGAATCTTCAAAGTTAGACAGATGAAGCCATACTACCATGAATGATTCACTACGATAATGGGGAATTTAAAAGATAAAAATATATTAAAATTCCTTGACATGAAATATGTATGTAATTAATTTAACTTGACATGAATTATGTATGTAATGAACTTGACTTGACAAAAAAAAAATTGTATGTATATAACTACTTTAACATGAAAGAATATGTATATAAATAACTTAACATGGATAAAGTTTGTATGTAATTAACATAACGTGAATATTGTGTATGTACAGAACACACAAAGAAAATTTTGTGTGTATAACTAAATGGACAAGAAAACAAAATGTGTAATCTAATATAATGTGATAAGAATATAAAGTATCGTAATGTAAATTTAAAAGGGACAGTGATTGTTTAAATAGTATCTCTATATTGTTGACAAGTGACGTTTGTATTATGTTAATTTAGAATAGAGGGTGCGAGTTGTATAGTGTAACGGACCTATAGGGAGAAAGTGAAAGTAACAACTAAAGAAACTAGTTTTGACCGCATTGTACTAGAGTAGGTCGCACAAAATGTAAACAAACCTTTTGATAAACGTTTGGTAGAGGCATACAAAATGATTTGACAAATTCTATAAAACAATTCTGGAAATCATTTTGGGGGACAAATGAAACGTTACTGCGAACCTGTGTATTAATTTAATATGTATATAAACACATATAATAATAAATCATATAGAATATAGAACTTTCACTTGTGAAACTTAATTGTTTTTCTTTCCGAACGCGTTTCGGTGTTCGCCTTCATCAGCAGTTTGAGACAGACTCAGTGGTGACAACCTGGCACTGGCGTTTTCCCTAGATTTCAAATAAAAAATTCCCTAGATTTCCCTAGGCCTTATCATTGTCAATTAAAAAACGTTTATAAGAAACTTTCTGTGGGCAACACATTATAAGGGTACTTAATAGAGATTGATGCAAAATAAAAAACTAAAAAAGAATAAAACTATTAAACGTAAAAAGAAAATTCACTCACTACAAACATAAAATTAGCACTAAACTTGTGACATAATAGAATCATTCAGTTTTGCTCCTATCCGTATCTCTTAAGATGACTACTGCCACCAGTATTTCCTTCCACGAAGCTTCGGTGTTGCTACCCATGAGTGTCCCAACATAGAGGGGAGGTTTGTCACAACAGCAGTGAAAACATATGCCAAGGAATAAAGTGAAACTGCTTTGAAAGACAAATATACAAGGCTATTCCATAGAATTCAAGTGTCCGAATACGTTTTGTTAACAAAGAAGTGGTTGGCACATTGGCTACGAGTGGGAGACAGGCGCTAGGCACACATTGTACATTCTTTCCTATCCATCAGTTTAGTCAAATCAAATGACAATAAAAGATCATAAACATACTATGATGGGATACGATAGGGACATGGCAAGTACCGTTCTGCACGTGACATCTTCAGAACGCCACAGAAAATTGATAAATACGTGTATACAGATTTTAGTAGTACTAAGTAGCTCTTCAAAAACTGTTTGTATGAGATAACACTGAAAAATGATATTAAACTCAGTATAATAAAAGAGTAAAAAATAATTAAAATTATTTACCCCAAGCGTATCAGATCTTCATCAGTAAAATTTTCATTCTTTACACGGTTGTCCATATTAAAATTTTATTAATATTGGTGTTACTTTCACTGTAAACTTACTTGGTTTATTCACTCAGACGACGTTTCGGAATGGTGTTCTCCTTCTTCAGTGAGTTCGGATACGGAATGTGCCAAGTTGTCGGTAATTTTATGTGTACCGGTTTTTTTGGTTAACAGGTTGTGTGGGGGTGGAGGGGATTGGTGCCGGAGTTTGAATTGTTGTATGTGTTGTTTATTACTGTGTCGAATAGTGTGTTTGATTTAAATTGTAAATGGTCATTGAGTATGTTGTTTTGTTGTGTTTGTATATTTCAAATTGTTCTGTGGTGTTAAGTTTACAACTTTTGGGTAGGTAGTGTAAGATTTCTAGGTTGTTTTTTATATTGGTGTAACTGTGGTTTTCTGTCTGGATTATGTATGTAAACAAAGAAGTGATGAACATTCAAAATAATTTAAAATTTTATATACACTAATTTCATATCGATTTAGTCCTATACACTGTACTTTAAAAAAATTTCAATTTATTATATACACTACACAGATTCTATATACACTTTACATCAAAGTTAGGCTGAATCACTGTCAGCTCTTGCCTGTGATTTGAAGTCATACATGTCCTGGTTGAACTTCCGTAGCACACTTTCCTCAATAGGAATGGTAAAGCAAGAACTTCCGTTAATTTTTTTCTTTGTATAAAGCAAACAGCCAAGGTGGAGACATTAAGACAATTCCTTTGCTTTGTTTTTATCAAATTAATACACAAAAATATGCGCTCCACGGCTGCACTTGAATGAGGTAAGCACAACAGTTTCTTTAAAGTGGTAGTTAGGGTGGGGAACATGGGTGAATTGTCTCCTTTCTTTAAAAAACAAATGTTTCTCCAGAAATCCAGAATGTTGGTTACATCTGCATACTTTTCAATCTCCACAGCCCGGAGGTATCTCCACTCTCTATCAAGACACATCATGTTGTTATGACTGATCAAGTTGGGGAACGTCACAGCAAGTGGGACAATGCTGGCAATATCTTTTTTAATAACATTGGTAGGATTGAGAAATGACAGAGCCTTTAAATTTTCATTTTTATGCAGAGGGAATCGTTTGAATATTTGATGAGCTGTTTCTATGTAGAAATCTAGGCACCTGAGTTTGAAATCATTCTTTTGTGTCCCGTTGAGTTCAAGGTTGGGTGACAACATGGAAGCAATTACCTTTCCACCTAGGTATATGTTGGCTAGGGGAAGAAAGTTTTTAGGATCCCTATAATGGACTTGTGAAATAGGAGTATGCTACAGATAGTCTTGTTTGATGTAGCACTGTAAAACTTGCTTATACAATGCAGAAATTCTGTCGTAGAGCAAGTGAATTCTTATTCCTTCAGATTGCATTTCGCGATTTAGGTCTACAAATACTGGTAAAACAAATTCTAGCAAATTCTAGGAATTCTAGATATAATCTTGTTAGAGGGTCTCTCAGTTTCACTAGTATACGTTCAGCTGCTAAAAGCTTGTTTTCCAAGACAGCGCTTGTGAAAAACAAGATTAAAGCAGGAAGTTGTTCGAGGAGTCTGGATACCACTGGTAGCAAAGACAAGTTTGTTAGTCATCTAGTTTGACTGGGGTGCAGAAGTTTATGGGGTTTCAGATTGAGGTATTTCTGGAATTCATTGAATTTTCCTAATCTTTTAGGACTACTATGAAAATAATTGAAGACATCTCGGGCAAGATCTTCAACAAAGCGAGGAAGTTTTGAGCAAGCGTATGATGCACAGGGATGAAAAGAATGGCACACACATTTTAGTACAAAAAGACCTGGAATGTCATTCATAAAACGAGTAGCAACAGAATTATTACCACCCATCATTGTGTTTGTTCCATCAGCTGCCAATCCTATTAATCTTTCTTTGAACGGAATGTCATTTTCTGCAAAGAATTCGGTAATCACCCCCATACAGTGATTCAGCAGTAGCATTTTCGACTGGTATTAACACAAGGAAGTGATCTTCCACAACAAAATTAACACCAACATACCTAACAACTAAAGATAAGTGCTTCTCACAATTCCTGTCTGCACTTTCATCACACAACAAAGAGACACCGTTATATTTCAGTTCATTAATTAATTGGTCCTTAGTTTCAGCACCAATGACATTTCTAACAATGGCTTTACATTTAGTCTTTGAGCAGGAAATACGCTTCGCAATTTCTGAATCGCTACAAACCGACTTGATAAGTTGCGATAAATGGTCTGAGACTGTAAAGGGTAGATTGTGTTCTACAACAAAAGCTACCATTTTAATTTCAGCCTCTTTAACTTTTTTTCAACCGTATTGTTACTACCTTACCCATATCTAACAGTGTTCTCTGGGCCCGAACTGGATGCGCCACGGCTGACAAATGTTTCTGCGACTTCGAATGTTTAAGAATTTCCGATTTTCCTGCCGCACCATGTACATTACACGCTTTACAAAAATAGAAATAAGCACCTTTGTCACTAGCACTCAACCACCCACTGAATGAAAATTCCCTCTCCCATGCACTTACAAAAGTTTGTATACTTTTGTTGATATGTACCAGCACTCACTTTTTGTTTTTTTGGAATAGAGCAAGATGAAGATGGTTTACAATTATCACTATCTCCCATTGTTAAAAGACTAATTTAGACAAACATGCTACAGATCACACTACTTAAAGAGAACACAGATTCTATACAGTATCTCGAACAGAGTACAATTCCTAGAGAATACGATTAAGCCTAATGCTACACAACTTGCTTTCTCTGCAGGTCTCCAGACAATGTGTTCCTAATATTACTAACTAATTCGTTGTAGGTAAGGGTATGGGCCACTGCTTTGAGCATCTGACTTGCCGATACGCAGAAAAGGGGATTAGGTTTATTACTGTAGTCCTTGGATATCTAAAAAAAAAAAATTGTGTTGTGGCAGCGCTTTCACACCCATACCGTTATGGGTTACCATAACCGTTATTGCCATGAAATACATTGTTTGTGGCAGGTACAGGACCCTACAGAGTGAATTGTGAAAGTTTCAAAAGTACCGTCGACTTAATGACTATGAAATACTGCTACCTGCTACATTCACATAGCATAGGAATGTTGACTACATCATAAGAAAAAGTTTTTATAATCAGTGGCATTCAAACAAAATTTTTCCCTAGATTTTTGGGCGATTTCCTTGTTTCCTTAGTAATTTTGAGAATTCCCTAAATCTAGGGAAATTTCCCTAGGGTTGTGAACTCTAGACAGACTGGCCAGTAACACGTAACGGTTTTTGTTTGGAAGGTTTAGTAGGGGTGGTGTGTGGAGGAAGGGGATTGGCGCGGGGATCCAAATTATTGTTAGTTTTATGTATAATTGTGTCAAATAGTGTGTGTGATTTTATAGTATAATTGTTCGTTAAGTATGTTGTTTGGTTGTGTTTTGTAGTGTTTGTATATTTCATATTGTTCTGCTGTGTTAAGTTTAAGTTTCCACGCTGAAACGCGCTCGGAAAGAAAAACAAGTAAGTTTCACAAGTGAAAGTTCTATAACACAGCAGAACAATATGAAATATACAAACACTACAAAACACAACCAAACAACATACTTAACGAACAATTAAACTATAAATCACACACACTGTTTGACACAATTATACATAAAACTAACAATAATTTGGATCCCCGCGCCAATCCCCTTCCACCACACACCACCCCCACTAAACCTTCCAAACAAAAACCGTTACGTGTTACTGGCCAGTCTGTCTCGAACTGCTGACGAAGGCGAACACCATGCCGAAACGCGTTTGGAAAGAAAAACAAGTAAGTTTCACAAGTGAAAGTTCAATATTCTATATTATTTAGTACTGTGAAAAAAGAAGATGAACAATCAAAACAACTATAATAAGTCAACTATTAATGGTAACTGGACGGTAGCGCAATGATTTTATTTTCTAGGTTGGCTAATCTGATTTATATCGCGCATCAATTTTCGCGTGGTTGTACCTTGCACAGTGCTTAGCTAGCTATCTCGGCGTTCGGTTCGCCGAATCCTTCGCTGTCAATTAGTGTCGACATTAAATGTAGGCTTTAGGCCTTTGTATTCTCGATTATGGCCGACTAGGCCCTCTTCATGATTAGCTAAATTCATACTAATTCGCAACATGCAGTATTAGCCAGCCTCACTCAAATTTACAGCTGTAATGTAATTATTCAAAATATTAAAATTATTCGTATACAGTCCACTTCTTGTTATTTCTTAATGCAGAATTAATTCATTTACACATCATCTCAATCAATATGGAAGACCAGCCAACAGAATATTTAATTCAAGAAGCATACATTTAGCCCACTTGGGCCCAATTAATTAACACTTCCTGTCCACGCTTGTGGAACATTATTTCATTCAACAGTTTCGGTCCACTTGGACCGGGACTAATCATTTTTTGGTCACTCCGGACCTGGATTTCCACTTAATATCTTTATATCTGTTTCTGGCCATCACGGGCGGATTAGCGCGTCAGCTAATGCGACCGTGGCGTGATTTGCGTCGCCATTTCGCTCGTCATCTTCGGACAACGTAATAGCAAGTTCCTGCCGGCTGCAGTGCTTCAAAGTGGTCATCTCTGCCAGCTGTTCACCATCGTCACCAAGGAGCCGACGCTGTGGGACGTCGCCAACCAGGTACCACCAGCAACAGTAAAAAGGTGCGTAAAAAATGTCTGAAGAAGGCCTCAAGGTGCTGACCAGAAAGAGAGGCGGATTAAAGTCCGCGATAGTGCGGATACAATCCGCGGTAAATTCGTTTGATATTAATTTAAGCACAAAACATTTTCTGACTGTAAGATTAGAAGGTCTTAAGAGCTTAGCCTCGAAGTACGACGAGGTACAGTCTGAGATAGAGCTTATCAGTAAAGACACGAGCGCTGCTCAGGCAGACCGAGTCGAGGTTGAGGAAATGATATACTCAACTGAGGCAAACATTTTACAACTTCTTGACACTTTTAATACTCAGACTGTGCCTCCTGTACTATCGACGCCTATGCATTTAAAGCCGATAAGTTTGCCCTGCTTCTCAGGCAACATACTTGAGTGGCAACACTTCTATTCAATTTTCAATGATCTAGTGCATTCAAGATCCGACTTAACACCAGTACAGAAACTGCATTATTTGCATTCCTCGGTGAAGTGTGAACCATTAGACTTAATTAAATCATTACCCATTTGTCAAGAAAATTATGTAATAGCGTTGAACTTGCTGTCCGAGAGGTATAATAATCCATTTATATTAGCCAAATATTATGTACAAAACCTACTTCAGGTTAAGTCCACAATAAAGGACTCAGTCCAAAGCTTGGCGGAGTTTACGAATACAATAACGTCTTCCGTTAATTCACTGGCGGCAATGAAGCTGTCCGTAAATTCATTTGAGTTTATTACCATACAGTTGCTCTCCACCAAACTTGACCCTATTACTTTAAAACTTTGGAAGGAGTCAATAGACCCTGACAACTTGCCCAGTTTTCAAGACTTTACGCATTTTTTAAACTTGCGCCGACAGCTTTTAGAAAATACAATGCCAATTGAATCCGGACAGCAATTCAACAAACCTAGCGTAAAACCAAACAATAAATTTGAGAAATATAGCTTAAGAAATACTGCTGGCAGCAATACCTTTAAGAGTTATCACGCAGCGGCAAGGCATTATTTATGCGTGTGTTGTAAATCTGACCACCCGCTTTACATGTGTAACAATTTTCGTATATTAAGTGCCGCTGAGCGGGGGCAATTGGTTGCAAATCATAAATGCTGTATTAACTGCCTTAGAGCAGGTCATTTGATAACAAATTGTAAAAGTAAACAGGTCTGTAAAATTTGTTCAAAGGGTCACCACACCTTGCTGCACGCTAATTACGTGCCGAAATCACCAGCTGCCAGCAGCAATTATTGCTCATTTAAATTACAGTGTAAAAACAATGTTCTTTTATCCACAGCGGTTGTATATGTCGTTGATCAGGCTGGCAACAGGCATGAAGCTCGGGCACTCCTAGACGCCGGTTCCCAGATCAATTTTTGTACGAAATCATTTGCGAAAAGGTTGCACCTTAAACTAACCCGATCTAATATTCCAATTACAGGAATAAACAATACAGCGTGTTGCGCTACTGACATTGCTTCTATGCGTATTATTTCTCGCTATCAGAGACATAGTTTTGAGGCCAAATGTGCCGTCCTATCTAACTTAACTCATAATCTGCCTTCAATCTCGTTTGACATCAACCGGTTCCACATTCCAAACAAAATTTTTCTCGCCGACCCAGATTTTAATATATCTTCACAGATCGACATTCTATTAGGGGCACAATTTTATCTGGATTTAATATTAGCCAATAAATACACACGCGGACCCAACTTCCCTATCATTCAGGAAACAAAACTGGGTTACATTCTGGCCGGCAATCTGCCCAAACACTGCCACACCCAGGGTCCTGCGGTTTCGTTCCTGGCAAGGAACAATGACAGTCAAATTCTGCAATCTCTCGAGAGATTTTGGGAGGCAGAAACAATCCCTGGCGATACCCCTGACGGCGAGTCGGCTTGCGAAGAGCATTTTGTGCGCTCTACTCAGCGCAACCACGAGGGTAGATTTATAGTGTCGCTCCCATTCAAGTCTGATAATCCCCACTTGGGGGAATCTTACACAAGTGCCGAATCAAGATTCTTAGGCTTAGAGCGTCGATTTAGGCGCGATCCCAAGCTCGCTCGCGACTACGCGGACTTTATCAGGGAATACATGGATCTTGGGCACATGACACTCATCGATCATGGCGCTATCAATTTAGTAGCGTCACACACTTACTACATATACTTATGTGTATACTTATAAATACTCATATACTTAATCTGGCTTTGCAAGACTGGTTGGGATGAACCAACCTCCGGTCAGTCACTTTCGGATTGGCATTCTTTGTGTAACAAATTGAGTCTGATTGGTAAAATAGTAGTCCCGCGATCTATTCGTTGCAACCGTGAGGCGGTTACGGTTCAGTTGCATGGGTTTTCGGATGCCTCGGAGAAAGGGTTCGGCTGTTGTATATATATCCGAGTCATTTATCAGGATTCTACTGCTTCCTGTCGTCTCTTGTGTTCCAAATCTCGCGTGGCTCCCCTACGCCAAGTGTCATTACCTCGCATCGAGCTCTGCGCTTGTTTGTTATTATCGCGACTCGTATCTAAGGTTATTCCTGCTCTTTATTCGTTTATTGATAATGTACATTTGTATTCTGATTCTATGGTGCCTCTTCACTGGATTCATGCGCAGTCTACGCGTTGGAAGACATACGTCGCTAATCGGGTTGCTGAAATTCAGCGTCGCACGCAAGCTTATACCTGGCATCACATTGATTCGCGACGCAATCCTGCTGATATTATATCTAGGGGGTGTTTCCCTGACGTTTTGCGCGATTGCTCGCTTTGGTGGCACGGTCCTAGCTGTCTGTCTCAATCGTCAGAGTCTAATCCTGTTCCATCCTTCGTACCGGCCACTCCATCGTCTTCGGAAGTCACCGCGGAAGAGAAAACTGCACACAACCGGTCGCTAATGTCTACCCTGGCTGTTGACTTATCGTTGGACTTTTCCTCGTTGCACCGGCTGACACGTGTATACGCTTACTGTTTTCGTTTCATCAGAAATATTAGGCACTCATGTGCGGACAAACTTTCGGGCGGTCTGACCCCTGTAGAAATTCATCAGTCTCTCAATTTCTTCATAAAACAATCTCAGTCGATCCACTTCGCAGCCGAAATTAATTGTCTTCGGAACGGATCTTCTGTTTCCATTAGGAGCAAGTTGGCTTCTCTCGACCCGTTTCTTGACGACTCTGGAGTGATACGCGTGGGCGGACGTTTGCAGCATTCCCAGTTACCTTACGATTCGAGACATCCTATCGTATTACCCCCATCGGCGCATATTACACGCCTTATCATCGAACGTGAACACATTCGTTTACTTCACGCTGGTGCTCAGCTCGTGCATCATTCACTGCGTCAACGTTGGTGGATTGTTAATGCCCGGCTAGTCATCCGTTCCATTATTCGTAAGTGTCTCAAGTGTATCAGGTTTAGTGCCACACAGCAGGTCCAGAGACTTGGCATTTTGCCATCCCCTAGAGTCACTCCTTCAAGGCCGTTTCTATTTTGCGCGGTTGATTATGGTGGTCCCTTCATGATTCGTCATGGCGGGCAGAGGTCTAGAACCTTTACTAAGGCATACGTATCTCTGTTTGTTTGCTTAGCAACTAGGGCTATTCACCTGGAATTGGTGTCCGACCTTACTGCCAGCGCATTTGTAGCTGCTTTACGTCGTTTTATGGCACGTCGGGGTATACCTAGTCAGCTGTACTCCGACAACGGCACGAACTTCAGGAAGGCCCGCACCATCTTACATGACATTTACAACTTTTGGCACAATAAGAGTGCCATCACCTCGATTAAGTCATTCACATCCTCTCAGGGGATATCATGGTCATTTATTCCGCCCTCCTCACCTCACTTCGGTGGCCTTTGGGAGAGCGGCATAAAGAGTTTGAAATTTCATCTGCGGCGCGTGGTAGGCAAATCTATATTAAACTTCGAAGAGTTCACGACCGTTTTGTCCCAGATAGAGGCATGTCTGAACTCTCGACCTTTATTTGCTATTTCTTCGGATGTTAACGACCCGGTGCCACTTACACCTGGCCATTTTTTGATTTGCGCGCCCCTAACTGCGATTCCTGACCCAGACCTTTCTCACGTTCCTGTTTCTCGTCTTGGTCGTTGGCAACTACTTCAGAGGTTTGTCCGGGACATTTGGAAGGCGTGGTCTCGCGATTATTTGCACCAGCTGCAACAGCGTCACAAGTGGAAGTTTGCCAAAGATAATGTTTCCATTGGTGACTTTGCTTTGCTTATTGAGGATAACTTGCCTCCATTAGCCTGGAAATTTGGCGTGATCATCGCCACATTTCCCGGCCCAGATAACTTGGTTCGCGTCGTAGACATTCGCACGCCTACGGGTGTTTTGCGGAGACCAATACATAAATTATGTCTGTTGCCAGCGCGAGACGAGATTTGACATTATGATTATAGCACAATGCTGTTTTATTCAGCCATTGGCTTATTATTTGTTACGACCATTTGGTCAACATAATTGTGATGAATTGTCACAATATTTTTGTCAATTTTGCGTCGTGGCACGCTTCTAATTATCACAGTTCTGTGGTATCTTGATATTTGTATTGTATGTTAATTTTTGTGGCATACTATGTCTCACATTTTCATTGATGTTATGGGGTGTATTGCATGTCTTTGGGTGGTCTTATTTATGAAATGTTATTACATAATATTCGCATGTTTTGCCGTTAAGTAACCATGCATTCATTTCTTTATATTGTTGCTGATAAATGTGTACTATTCTGTGAATGTCTTTAAATTGTTAAATTGCTTCTGTAATTTCAGTATTGTATTGTTCTTTGACATTGCAATTATTTATCTTGTAATTATTCAAATTATTGTTGTTGTATTCACATAAATTGTGTCTATGTAAAAACTATTGTAAGCGTCTGCCGTATGTAACTGCCTCGTCTAATTTATTCATATTGTATTTTATATTTTATTCATTTTGTAAGTAAGCATGCACAATTCTTTATTTAAAATTATGACATACATGTCATAGCTGGGCTGCATTCAGCATCTGGTTTGCTCATACATTGTTACATATTGTAAATTCCTGAAACTTCAGGAATAGCATGTCTAGGTCAATACATGCCACCCTGCTGAATATACAATAGAACATGCAACTACAACATGTTCAACAACAATTTTGTTCATGATGAACCTCCGTTCATGCATCAAACATTGTATAATTATGTATTTTTCTTTCATGTTTTATAATGTTACATACTGCACACACTTGTGTCAGAAATATTGTTAACCAGACTTATTCGTATATGAAACAGCTGTTCGCCAACCTTGGCCTACAATCGCCTGTCAACAGGCTTATCTTATGCATGCTTATCTCTAAACTAGCGGCAGACTGCCGTTATCTAATCTCAACTCAAGGTTCAACTTAGCCTTGAAGCTAACCATCGTTAGTAAGAACTGCACTCTTTTAAATTAAATTGTAAATGTATTCTAATTTATTAAAAAATGTATTAAAAAATCTTTTTGATTTTTGACGGGCAGCTTATGGACGGTAGCGCAATGATTTTATTTTCTAGGTTGGCTAATCTGATTTATATCGCGCATCAATTTTCGCGTGGTTGTACCTTGCACAGTGCTTAGCTAGCTATCTCGGCGTTCGGTTCGCCGAATCCTTCGCTGTCAATTAGTGTCGACATTAAATGTAGGCTTTAGGCCTTTGTATTCTCGATTATGCCCGACTAGGCCCTCTTCATGATTAGCTAAATTCATACTAATTCGCAACATGCAGTATTAGCCAGCCTCACTCAAATTTACAGCTGTAATGTAATTATTCAAAATATTAAAATTATTCGTATACAGTCCACTTCTTGTTATTTCTTAATGCAGAATTAATTCATTTACACATCATCTCAATCAATATGGAAGACCAGCCAACAGAATATTTAATTCAAGAAGCATACATTTAGCCCACTTGGGCCCAATTAATTAACACTTCCTGTCCACGCTTGTGGAACATTATTTCATTCAACAGTTTCGGTCCACTTGGACCGGGACTAATCAGTAACTATAATAATATATAATAATATAAAGCATTGTAATGTACATAGCTGTAAGTAATATATAAATGAAAATTTGAATCAAAAGAGGCTCGACTATGCGACAGTCAGGCGCCGGAAAAATAAGTTACAATAAACCCAAAACACCCTTACATGTCATAAAAGCATAAAATGTTTTGTAGAGTAAATACAGCAAAAAACGCCCATGTACCATTCGGTTAACGGTACTATGTCCTTCAACAGACAATAGATGACACGCCAATAATTATGACTATTTTAGAAAGTAGCGTCACTTTTTAGGAGTCTATCGAACGTCCGCGTAAGTCTATCGCCCGCTCTCTGGCAACCAATCACGGATAGCGTCGGTAGTGAGCGCAAAAAAGATACAGCACTGGAACGGGTACATTCGAATTTACCGGCAAATATTTGAAATTCAAACCAATGGAAGTATGATCAACAAGAGCTGTAGTGAGGGAAGAACTCGGAAAAATATAAAAAACAAGTGAAGCAAACAAAAAAGAGGAAGTCTAAGTTTAATTTTCACGCAAAACATGGGAAACCTGCATTACTCGATGTGAGCATTTCAATACTATAATTCTAAGTTCAAATCAATAGATTAACTCGGTTAAATAGCTGAGAAAGAATTACAGTCATCAAGAAGTTTATTTTATAGTTGTCTTGTTTGTTCATCATCTTCTTTCACAGCACTACACTTTATATAATATTGAAACTTTCTCATGTGAAAACTTACTTGTCTTTTTCGTCGAACGCGTTTCGACGTCGTATTCGCCTTTGTCAGCTTAGAACAGAACAAATGTCTGTAAGTTTTCACATGAGAAAGTTTCAATATTATATAAAGTTTATTTTATATGTGTGCGCGATAGTACGTACGGACCAGAAGATGTTTAACTTGTGCGCATAGATTGCAGCAAGAAGTATAATTATTTATATATGTGCACAACATTTAGTACTAACGCGAATGAGTGAAGTAAATAAAGAAGGTTTAATCAAGCGTGATTAGTGCAAAGTATAGTGCGATGTTCAATGCAGGATTACAGTTCATCATTCTTTTACTTGGAATCCAGCAACAAGTAACAGTATATCATTCATGATTCACAACTCAATAACTTAACATAGAATTTGCATCTAAAAAATAACTCATGTCATTCTCAAAAGACCCACGAGTTCAGATACTAACTATTACAATTTATGCTATATGACATGTTAGGAGAGTTATTGTATAGTAAAGTAAGGAAACAAATTATAATAATTATAGAAATGGTAACGAAGTTGAATAATTGAATCTATTGAAGATTATTAAAGTTCATAGTAGTTAAGAATTTATGATACATATATGTTTAAATTAATATTGTAACGTCCCACGAGTTTCCTACACACACATCTTGTATAATACATTACATAA
This sequence comes from Magicicada septendecula, assembly GCA_034769895.1. Lineage (NCBI taxonomy): Eukaryota > Metazoa > Arthropoda > Insecta > Hemiptera > Cicadidae > Magicicada > Magicicada septendecula. The sequence continues at coordinate 58,511,877 of CM068371.1, read as the reverse complement.
CATAATAAAAAAAATAGACATTAACCTTGATTATTAGCATACATTAAACAAACAATTCTCTTCTATATACTTTATATAGAAACTTATAAACATTATAACTTGAAAATTTTCATCAACTCTTTTATACATCATCATTTCATTATTTATCCTACGTTGCCATTAGATTCCTCAAAATTTCAAAATCATTATTAACATTTATTTTTAACCATTATGCTATTCCACAAACTAAACCATTTGACATTTATTTATTCATTAATTGTCATTAAATTTAAATCTCATCAAACAATTTAAATTCATTATAAAAATTCAAACATATAACATTCAATCACAATATTGAAACATCTCAAATTATTTACTTCAATTGATTATGAAAACACAACATATTTCAATCATTATCAAAAATTTGCAAATCATTAATTCTTGTCTCTATATTTATTTTTATTATTCATTTAGACTGCAAAATATTAATAATATTATTATTATTATCACAACATTTTCTACTACATATACACCTAACATTTCATAATACACACAATTGAATACGCTACATTATATTTACAAACTATTCGTCAATAACTGTTCAATTGTTTCACACTTCATATGTCCAAATCTGCCAGGTCATTACCAAAATTTACAATATTTAACAATGTCCATTCACTGATTTTTTATTTCAACCTCCATCATCGTATATATATCTAATATATTTGTAACATGCATCATTGTTATCCACATACAATTTATTATTATTATTATTATAATAATCCATTAACCTTATTTCATCCATTATGCCATTATAATTTATAGGGTTATTCCCTATTAATGTTTCATAAACCTTGTCAACATAAGTTATTACTGTCCAGTCTCCATCAGTATTATTGGTCAACGTTAGGTAAGTTGTTTCATCATTTTTATATTCCTCTACTACTACGTCAGGTAAGTCATTATCGTTTATAAAATTATTATCAAAATAATTCTCTATCTCTCTTTCAACAGGTAAGTATTTTATATGGTTCATCTTCACCCCTTCTAATATTTTTCTCAATTCATCATAATTTCTTTTTAACTTATACAATTCTTAACTAAAAATGAACTTTTTTCATGTGAAAAACTTACTATTTTATCGGACGCGTTTCGGCTTAGTATCCGCCTTCTTCAGCTTTGGTAACAGACTGCCAGCATTTTGTAACGGTTGTGTGGAAGGTGAAGTGGGGGTGGTGTGTGGCGGAAGGGGATTGGCGCGGGGATTCAATTTACTGTTTGTTTTCTGTATAATTGTGTCAAAAAGTGTATGTGATTTATATTGTAATTGATCGTTGAGTATGTTGTTTGGTTGTGTTGTGTGGTGTTTATATATTTCGTATTGTTCAGTTGTGTTGAGTTTTTGACCTTTGGGTATGTAATGTAGAATTTCAAGATTAGTGTCTATGTTGGTGTAACTGTGGTTTTCTGTGTGTATGTGTGTGGCAAATGCAGAGTGTATATTGTTGTTGGTTAAAGCTTTTAAGTGTTCAGAATAACGGGATGAAAAAGATCTTCCCGTCTGGCCTATGTAGAAACTATTGCAGTCATTACAATTTAATTTGTAAACACCTGTTTTGTTATATTTGTCTATGTCTGTGTTTGTATTATTGATGTGTTTTTTGATGGTATTGGTTGTTCTGAATGCTATTTTGTATTTGTGTTTTCTGAATGTATTGGCGATTTTGTGTGTGTATGAGTTGTGGTATGTGAGTGTGATGTACTTATTGTGTTGTGTGTTGATGGTATTTAGTGTTTTGTTGTTTTTGTTTTTGATGCGTTTGTGTAGTATGTTTATTAAATTGGGGTTATAACCGTTTTTTATTGCTATATATTTTATTGTGTTGAGTTCGTCGGTGTAATCTTGTTTATTTAAGGGTATTTTAGTTAGTCTATGGAGCATATGGTTGAAGGCCGCATATTTATGTTGTGTTGGGTGGTTTGATGTGTTGTGTATAACCATGTCGGTTGTGGTTGGTTTCCTGTATATTTTGTACGTGTGTGTATTGTTAGTTTTGTTAATTGTTAGGTCTAGAAAATTTATACTATTGTTTTGTTCAGTTTCCAGTGTAAATTTTAATTTGTGGTGTATAGTGTTTATGTATTTGTGGAAGTTTTCAACTTGTCTTGTGTTGCCTTTGAATAAAAGTAATATATCATCTACATACCTGTGCCAGTATATAATTTTGTTAGTGTATTTGTTGTTGTTTATTATGTGGTTCTGTTCAATGTTGTGTATATATATTTCTGCTAGTATTCCTGATATGGGGGATCCCATCAGGAGTCCTTCTGTTTGTGTGTATATTTTGTTATTGTATGTAAAGTAATTTTGTTCAGTTATTATTTTGGTAAGTGTGATGATTTCTTGTATGTGTGTTTCAGGTGTGTTGTTTTGTCTGAGTAGTTGTTCTAGTGTTTGTATGGTTTCTTTGATGGGGTTCCCCATCAAAGAAACCATACAAACACTAGAACAACTACTCAGACAAAACAACACACCTGAAACACACATACAAGAAATCATCACACTTACCAAAATAATAACTGAACAAAATTACTTTACATACAATAACAAAATATACACACAAACAGAAGGACTCCCGATGGGATCCCCCATATCAGGAATACTAGCAGAAATATATATACACAACATTGAACAGAACCACATAATAAACAGGTATGTAGATGATATATTACTTTTATTCAAAGGCAACACAAGACATGTTGAAAACTTCCACAAATACATAAACACTATACACCACAAATTAAAATTTACACTGGAAACTGAACAAAACAATAGTATAAATTTTCTAGACCTAACAATTAACAAAACTAACAATACACACACGTACAAAATATACAGGAAACCAACCACAACCGACATGGTTATACACAACACATCAAACCACCCAACACAACATAAATATGCGGCCTTCAACCATATGCTCCATAGACTAACTAAAATACCCTTAAATAAACAAGATTACACCGACGAACTCAACACAATAAAATACATAGCAATAAAAAACGGTTATAACCCCAATTTAATAAACATACTACACAAACGCATCAAAAACAAAAACAACAAAACACTAAATACCATCAACACACAACACAATAAGTACATCACACTCACATACCACAACTCATACACACACAAAATCGCCAATACATTCAGAAAACACAAATACAAAATAGCATTCAGAACAACCAATACCATCAAAAAACACATCAGTAATACAAACACAGACATAGACAAATATAACAAAACAGGTGTTTACAAATTAAATTGTAATGACTGCAATAGTTTCTACATAGGCCAGACGGGAAGATCTTTTTCATCCCGTTATTCTGAACACTTAAAAGCTTTAACCAACAACAATATACACTCTGCATTTGCCACACACATACACACAGAAAACCACAGTTACACCAACATAGACACTAATCTTGAAATTCTACATTACATACCCAAAGGTCAAAAACTCAACACAACTGAACAATACGAAATATATAAACACCACACAACACAACCAAACAACATACTCAACGATCAATTACAATATAAATCACATACACTTTTTGACACAATTATACAGAAAACAAACAGTAAATTGAATCCCCGCGCCAATCCCCTTCCGCCACACACCACCCCCACTTCACCTTCCACACAACCGTTACAAAATGCTGGCAGTCTGTTACCAAAGCTGAAGAAGGCGGATACTAAGCCGAAACGCGTCCGATAAAATAGTAAGTTTTTCACATGAAAAAAGTTCATTTTTAGTTAAGTGTTAGTGCTGTGAAAGAAGAGATGAATAATCAAGACAACTATACAATTCTATCTCTCTCTCAATACACAAATCCCTCTCTTCGTAACACCACATCACACTCTCACAATTATTACAGACAGAGGGTACAACATTATACAACATCAATATACACTTCAATTCATCTACTAATACGGGTCTCTTGCCCTTCAAAAACAATAACATTTGTGAACACCTTGGTTCAGAAAAATTAATGGGAAAATTTACCCTCTGCCCACATTCAACTACTATATTATTTTTCCACTCTCTCTCTACTTCATCAATACACATTAACATCTCATAATCACATTCTACACATTCATCAGTACTATTTTTGATTATATTCTCATCATTTGTCTCTCCATTATTCTTTACCCCCACTATACTCTCAGAATTGTAATTAATATCATTATCTTCACTATTTAACACTACATCTTCCACTATTTCGTCATTTTTAATATTTGTCATACTTATAACATTGTCACCTAACTTCTCAACACTCTGTTCTAATCTGTTAAAAGTATCTTCTATTATGTCATTAGTTCGGTTTAAATGCTCATTAATTTCGTTAATTTGGTTTTTTAACTCATCGAATTTAATATTTTGTCCCTCTAATTTACTGTCAAAACTATTCTTTTGAACATCGAATTTCTCATTTATCTCGTTTTTCTGTTCATCTAATTTGTTATAGATTTGGTTTTTTAATTCTCTAAAATTACTATCTTGTTTTTCTACACTATTGTACATCATATCATACAATCTTGCTGACATAGTATCATTATCAGATTTCTTATTTTGATTCCCTAAAATAGGTGTTGAATGAATCTCAACTGTCTGTATTATTTTTGACTCCTCAAGACTACTGTCCGTTGTTTGAATTCCGGAGTCGCTACTTATTTGGCCTTCTATCTGGCTGTCAGATAAGCTCACGTCATTATTATCTGCCATTTTTCTTAAAATCTTTTATATATATTTCTCTGCAAAATATTTTTATATGTAACACATACTTATTAAAAAAAATATTCTACTCACCCGTACTACACATAATTATGACATAACCTTACTACTTATGTTTACACATTTTTTAGTTACCTCAAACAACCATTCTGCTCTCCCAAGTAGGCTGTATTTATATAATTATATTATATAAATGTCCCTGTTCACAAGCCAATTGTACTATATGCTATTTATTGATATTTAATTAAACCTAAGGGATTTTACTTTTATTATATTTAATTGTTTACTTTCCAAATAATTTCTTCGGGCGCCATCTTGTTACCAACTGTAAGGAAAAATTACCAAGGTTCGAATCAGTGAACCGGGAAGTGCAGAACTGGTTATTTAAGAAAATACAACTGAATTACCATCACAACTATTTTAATTCATTTTCACATTAAAATATGGTTTTATAAAAGAAAACATGAAAATATAGCCCGTAACCTAATTTCAACTGTTATATAGACAAGTGTTCCCCTTCCCTTCTCCTACTTTTTGCGATCTTATAGAAAAACAATAACAACATTTATTATGCATGATTCTCTCTTCAGAATAGAAATCAATAACTATTATAAACCTAGGATTAGTTTTGAAAGCGGAAACCAGCACTTCTTACTTTACTATATAATTAAACAAAACCCCCACACTCGCTCACATACTACCCATTTAAAAATTTTCCCCTTAAACTCCCATTTTATTTAATTTGCCCCATCTGTTTTGGATTTCTGAAAAATATAATAAATTTTGATAATGCTGTGTATATCCAGGTAAAACTTATCTGCCTCGAGTCCCAATTCTAGTCCAGACGACGTCACATCGCTTTCCGTGCGCACTTTCACTTTATTTCATATTTACCGAATTGTATATTGTAAAGAAAACTGTTAATCACATTTTTTAATAAGAAATTTTGATTTTAAGTCATATTTTGAAATATATTATTCACATTCTTTAAGGTGCGGGCCCGCAAATTACGTTCCGGAACTTTTAGGTACCACTCGCGCGAGCGTTGAATTCAGACTGGGAATAGGCCACCGGCACTATTTTGTGAAGCGGCCTTGGTTATATAACCAATTCTTATTGTATTCAGTTTGTATCACTATGCCAGCAGACTGTTTTGTTACATAACTGCATTCCACCGTTAGGCTAGGCTCTGACGTAATATGGTCTGATGTTCATTACATAATTTGTTTATGCTGTTTGTATGTCCTTGAAGCTGCCCTTGGCACAGTTTTATCGGTTGTTTCACTCGTTTTAATAAAATATTACTGAATAATGGTCACGTATAATATCACCAGCAGTGCTGCCACTGTCGCTATCATTGCAACCACGGAATTTACCTTTGTTTACGTTTGTCCCTATTATTAAAAAAAAATGTTATTTATTTTATGAAAAATATACAAACTGCTTTATTACCCCAAAAACAGGCCCGTTACAAGTAGTCTGGAAGTGAGATTTTTCTTTAATACAATAATTAGTAGAATAGAATATTTAGTCAGTAAGGATGTATATAACATAAGCCTTACGGCAGAATAACAAAATAATAATGAATGTTTTAAGTTGAAGTAAGTGCCATGTGCACAATTTTATTAATATCAAATAAATTTGAAATACCGTTACAAGTTACATAGAGTTCTTATTATAGATACACCTGAAACCCAAATTAAATTATATTTATTGTTACATAAATTGTTGCTTCCAACGTGGAGCATCACAAATTTAAATTATATTATATTAGCAGTTGTAGTGTTGCATAAAAAATGTTGCTCCAAGATCGTGGGACTATTCAAACACAAATAGATTTGTATTTGATATAATACAATGTTATATTGTTGTATAAAATGGCTCCCAAAGAACTGGGGCTATACAAATTAAATTACATGTAAATTTATACACATACAACATAAATTATACAACTTATGTAATGTTATATTGTTGTAGTATACGACTGAGTATTTCAAATTTTTCTGCTCGTGGCATCAGCTGATTGCTACTTTTACGAACCCATTTGAGGTTAAATGACTTCAAATGGTGCGTAATAAATTCTGGATGTCCGGGCTGATTTCCTTTCTTTTCTCGATCTTCTTATAACCTGTACTCAACTACCATCTACTGGAAATAATACACATTTTATTATATAAACCACAAGGCATTCCTTGAATTTATTTAACATTTTTATGGTCTCTCAAAACATGAATAGATAATCGATTATTTCATAAAACACAGAGTTAGTTCGATCTTACTTTTACAAACATATATCATATAACAAATATTTTTATTTCAGTTTTAATAACAAGAAAGAAATAAGTAATTAATTTCCCAGGGTTATTTAAGGTTCTTTGAACTTTGAGGAAGTCAGAAATGTATATGGGTCAGTATCAAGCTTTACATAAATTATTTTAAAATTAGTATAATTGGTATCATGTAGTTGATTTTTTGATCGCTAGAGCGCAAGCTACTTTTCTCCACTGACGAAAAACAAACACTAAAACATCATGGCTGCCGGAAAGTTATTAACAAGACCACGTCTTGCTGTTTTTTGGTTAATAAAAAAAAAATAAAGTTTATATTCACCTCTTTTCCAGAAGTATTTAAAGAGATTGTGCTGTTTCTAGTGTTTTATGTTTATAGTTGAGGTGTAATTTAGTTAAATTTTAATAGGAAACGATCACACCAAAAATGTTGAATTTCGGTAGGCTAGGCTTGAAAATGGAAAGCTGATTTCTCAATTTTCATCAATTTGCGGGCGTGAATTATTCTGTTCGAAGGATGTCTAAGATGTAGTGGATATCACTCATTAAGTTTATTAATTTTGCACTGATTATTTCCGAATGGTATTTATAAATTTCTTAATTTTTCTAGACATTACACTTTTCAACTGCTCACTTCCAATATATCTGAACAATTAATACAATTCTTGTTAGTTAGTTACTCTTAGTAACCAAGAATTTTTATGGTTTGTTATTGGCTAATCTAGATACCTTTTAGTATATAGGCTAATAATAATTATTATTATTTTATTTCTTCTTTTTAGAAAAAATAATCCTTTATAGATTTTATCTATAATCAAATTTAATTTATTTACGGTTTTTCTTTATATTTTTTCTTAAACTTGTCCACTGGTATTTTATATTTTAATCCCTTTTATTTTGGTTTATTTATGATTTATAATTCATTTAATGTATCCTTACTCTACACTATTTTTTACATGCCATTTTGCTGACATAGTATTATTTGGTATATTATTATTATTTTATATATAACCCTGGATTATCTTACATCTATACAAAATAGTTATATTAAACAAAAATATTACTCCTAGTTACAAGACCTTTGTGGCCTACACAATATAAAGTTACAACAAATACAAAAAATACAAAACTTGTTAGTAGTATTATAGACTATTGCTACAATACTGATTTTTTTTCATCTCCAGCACAAATTTGTGAGATGCTCTTTTTAAATGTTTTACACTTTCACTGATTACACTATGTTCCACTCTGTACACTGCACTTTTATGATTATTGTTTACAGTGTTTTTAGAGTACAAAGGTTCTCATAGCTTGATACCTAATCACCATTTCTGACTTTTAAAAATGGGTGATTACTGGTTTTAACTCTGGTGATTATGTTATCATATTTGGGCAGGGGTTATGTAATGTTACATAAAGCTCCCCCACTAAAACAGCCTTATTTTTATTTACTTGTTTTAAAAATAATCGTTGAACTCTTCAATCTTCTCCTTTCTTTATTAATCTTCATAATATTTCTTTATTTCTGCTTGGTTATACACCCGTTTTATTTTGTTAATGGTAATAGACTTAATTTCATACTCAACTCTCTCTCTCTTGGAGGCAAATTTATTAATGATGTGATTTCTCTGGGTGGTGGTCTTTCAAACATCCCTTGATAAGGACTGGTCACACTAATCATTTAAAAACTTGTTTTAACACTCATATCTCTATTTACTTTTATAAATGTGCTTTCTCAATTGAGCTTCTGTCTGCTATCTTCCTTCTGTTTTCTTCCTTCATACTTCTGGAATCTGATATCAATCTTTTCAGCTATTTTATTATCCCTTAAATATTCAATTTCCCTAACATTTTTTTCATATCCTGTGCGGTGGTTCAGTTCGGGTGGCCACTTTTGGGTCCATTACTCCGCTGTCCATCCTTACACCTTCTGAGACCAGAGGGACGTACCTCAGGAAAATGATTGCTGGAACATTTCTACAGTCAATTCATTATAATAAAAAACTTACAAGTAGTCGATTGGCGACTAATAATAAATGCTTTTAGGATTCTTCACGCTGTTGCTGTTTGCATTTAATTATATATTTCTTTCTCTTCTTGATTCCTTCTTATTTTTCAGTAACTAATTGCAGATAACATTATTGATAGGCATTATTTTAAAATCCTTTTGACTTTCCTTCTTGTGACCGATGTTCTTTGTATCATTTCTTCCTATATCATTTTCAACTCCAAGAAATTCTAAACTGTAGTTGTATTAATTATTATCATTCTTTAGCTTCATTGTAGTCATTAAATTATTCGTTATTCTTCTTATTTTACCTTCTTATCGGAGCACATTACCATTAATTGTTTTTATTTATTTAATTATTCTTCTTTTTGTTCCCATCAAAATATTATTTTTCTATTATTTCATTTTAAATCAGTTATTTATAATTAAATTATGTAATAATCTGTTCTTACATTTTCTTGGTGTTTTGTCTTTTTATTTTAAATTATTGTTTCGAAATATTTAGTAAGTTGTCCTTACATAGTTTTTGAATTTTGGGGCTTTTCTATATTTTATTTGGTTCCTTCTTTCCAATGGGTTGCTTGGTCGGTATCCGAAAATCAGTCCCCTTTTTTCTGGTTGATTATTATTTGGTCTAACCATGGTCCATTAACTCAGTTACTCCTCTTCCTCGGATTACTGGGGTGTTCGGAATTAATTCTCTCCTTGATAATCTCTTTATCATCCGGCTCTCCCACTTTGCTGCTATGAAACCTTCATTTAAGTACCGGTCTCCCGTCATAGTTCGTTCCTTTTTAACTAACAGGTATTGTACCTCCTCTAACATAACATAGTCACTCATATTTAATACCATTTCATTCCCTTTTACCTCTGGATTATTTACCAAATTTTTGAATGTTATATTCCGTCTTGACGGTATGACTGATATTGTCTGATACACTTCAATCGTCAACATATTTAATTGAGATCTAAACTTAATTAACTCCCTTTGTTCATTAATTGGAAGGTTAAATACATTAATTAATCCACCTGTAATCATCTCCCATTCTTCCCTTGTATTTATTGTTTTCTTTCTACTTGTTTTTCTTATTTTCTTGGTCTTCTTTTCCAGGTATTGATTATCCTCTTTGTTGTGGTTATTTTTATTTTCAGAGAATATTACACCTTGGTATTCTCTAATTTCTATTTCCTTCCTGCTCTCTTCTGTATTCGGACTTACTTTAATACCTTCGGAAGTGCTGTCTAGTGTTTCATTCACATTCTTAAAATCACTGTCCATTGTTTCCTCTAACTTTCCGAAACTTTCATCCATTTGCTTATTTGTCTCCCCCTTGTATGTATCTGCTTTTTGGCTAAGTGTGTTACTGATCAGTTCAATCTTCTCATGAATTTGTTTTATATTTTTATTACTTTCTTCAAATTTTGTGTTCATATATTCCCTTTGTCCATTAATAGTTTCTTTCAATTCGTGGTATTGTTCATTCATGGTTTGTTTGATATCTCCATGAATGGTCTCAATTTTTTCGTTTAGTTGTTTTACTAAACTTTCCTGAATACCATCTATTTTCTCATTGGTTTGCTTGTTATTTTCCTCCTGTCTCCTAAAATTTCCCTTCTTTTCCTCATTGGTTTGCTTGTTATGTTCCTCCTGTTTCCTAAAATTTTCATCTGTTTTGTCAAATTTCTCGCTCAAGGTTTCATTTTGTTTCCTTGAGTTTTTCATTTGATTGTTTATTGCTTTCCTTAATGCTATCAATTTTCTCCATCATTAGCCTCATCATTTCTTGCCAATCTTCTTCTCTTCTGGCTTCCGCTTTGTCTGGTTGGTCCCCTTGGGCATCCTCTTCAACTATTTCCTTTTCCGTGTCCATAATTGTTTCAGTTTCTTCTTTATCGCCTGTCTGTTGTTCCATTTTACTGTCCGTGTCTACTTTTCTATTTGTCGTTCCTGTCCACCTACTTCCTTCTCCGTGTCTTCTGCCCTCTTCTTTGATCTGCCTCTGGTATTATGCATTTCTTGTCTTCTCATAGTTGCCGACAAAAATTAGTTTTTTCGTTATATTAACTTGCGTATATCCTGAAATTTCCTTCCTAATTAAAGCCCTTTAAGTTGAGCGCCATCTTGTAACGTCCCACGAGTTTCCTACAAGTAAACTCTCTTCTTATTTAAGCCCCACGTTGGTACGTCATCTTGTAACGTCTCACGAGCTTAAGTCTCGAGTAATTTAAGTCTATTTGTTATTTTTTTTGGTATATGCCTTCAAAATCGAGTGTGTGTGATTATGCCAAGATATTGAATGATTTTCTTAAATTTTGTTTATGTGAAATCAATACCGTTGTTTGACAGTAGTTAGGAGAGAGAGTGAAGAAAGGCAAAGAGAATTACTCTCTCAGTATACGATTGAGTATTTCAAATTTTTCCGCTCGAGGCATCAGCTGATTGCTACTTTTACGAACCCATTTGAGGTTAAATGACTTCAAATGGTGCATAATAAATTCTGGATGTCCGGGCTGATTTCCTTTCTCTTCTCGATCTTCTTATAACCTGTACTCACCTACCATCTACTGGAAATAATACACATTTTATTATATAAACCACAAGGCATTCCTTGAATTTATTTAACATTTTTATGGTCTCTCAAAACATGAATAGATAATCGATTATTTCATAAAACACAGAGTTAGTTCGATCTTACTTTTACAAACATATATCATATAACAAATATTTTTATTTCAGTTTTAATAACAAGAAAGAAATAAGTAATTAATTTCCCAGGGTTATTTAAGGTTCTTTGAACTTTGAGGAAGTCAGAAATCTATATGGGTCAGTATCAAGCTTTACATAAATTATTTTAAAATTAGTATAATTGGTATCATGTAGTTGATTTTTTGATCGCTAGAGCGCAGGCTACTTTTCTTCACTGACGAAAACCAAACACTAAAACATCGTGGCTGCTGGAAAGTTATTAACAAGACCACGTCTTGCTGTTTTTTGGTTAATAAAAAAAAAAAATAAAGTTTATATTCACCTCTTTTCCAGAAGTATTTAAAGAGATTGTGCTGTTTCTAGTGTTTTATGTTTATAGTTGAGGTGAAATTTAGTTAAATTTTAATAGGAAACGATCTCACCAAAAATGTTGAATTTCGGTAGGCTAGGCTTGAAAATGGAAAGCTGATTTCTCAATTTTCATCAATTTGCGGGCGTGAATTATTCTGTTCGAAGGATGTCTAAGATGTAGTGGATATCACTCATTAAGTTTACTAATTTTGCACTGATTATTTCCGAATGGTATTTATAAATTTCTTAATTTTTCTAGACATTACACTTTTCAATTGCTCACTTCCAATATATCTGAACAATTAATACAATTCTTGTTAGTTAGTTACTCTTAGTAACCAAGAATTTTTATGGTTTGTTATTGGCTAATCTAGATACCTTTTAGTATATAGGCTAATAATAATTATTATTATTTTATTTCTTCTTTTTAGAAAAAATAATCCTTTATAGATTTTATCTATAATCAAATTTAATTTATTTACGGTTTTTCTTTATATTTTTTCTTAAACTTGTCCACTGGTATTTTATATTTTAATCCATTTTATTTTGGTTTATTTATGATTTATAATTCATTTAATGTATCCTTACTCTACACTATTTTTTACATGCCATTTTGCTGACATAGTATTATTTGGTATATTATTATTATTTTATATATAACCCTGGATTATCTTACATCTATACAAAATAGTTATATTAAACAAAAATATTACTCCTAGTTACAAGACCTTTGTGGCCTACACAATATAAAGTTACAACAAATACAAAAAATACAAAACTTGTTAGTAGTATTATAGACTATTGCTACAATACTGATTTTTTTTCATCTCCAGCATAAATTTGTGAGATGCTCTTTTTAAATGTTTTACACTTTCACCGATTACACTATGTTCCACTCTGTACTGCACTTTTATGATTATTGTTTACAGTGTTTTTAGAGTACAAAGGTTCTCATAGCTTGATACCTAATCACCATTTCTGACTTTTAAAAATGGGTGATTACTGGTTTTAACTCTGGTGATTATGTTATCATATTTGGGCAGGGGTTATGTAATGTTACATAAAGCTCCCCCACTAAAACAGCCTTATTTTTATTTACTTGTTTTAAAAATAATCGTTGAACTCTTCAATCTTCTCCTTTCTTTATTAATCTTCATAATATTTCTTTATTTCTGCTTGGTTATACACCCGTTTTATTTTGTTAATGGTAATAGACTTAATTTCATACTCAACTCTCTCTCTCTTGGAGGCAAATTTATTAATGATGTGATTTCTCTGGGTGGTGGTCTTTCAAACATCCCTTGATAAGGACTGGTCACACTAATCATTTAAAAACTTGTTTTAACACTCATATCTCTATTTACTTTTATAAATGTGCTTTCTCAATTGAGCTTCTGTCTGCTATCTTCCTTCTGTTTTCTTCCTTCATACTTCTGGAATCTGATATCAATCTTTTCAGCTATTTTATTATCCCTTAAATATTCAATTTCCCTAACATTTTTTTCATATCCTGTGCGGTGGTTCAGTTCGGGTGGCCACTTTTGGGTCCATTACTCCGCTGTCCATCCTTACACCTTCTGAGACCAGAGGGACGTACCTCAGGAAAATGATTGCTGGAACATTTCTACAGTCAATTCATTATAATAAAAAACTTACAAGTAGTCGATTGGCGACTAATAATAAACGCTTTTAGGATTCTTCACGCTGTTGCTGTTTGCATTTAATTATATATTTCTTTCTCTTCTTGATTCCTTCTTATTTTTCAGTAACTAATTGCAGATAACATTATTGATAGGCATTATTTTAAAATCCTTTTGACTTTCCTTCTTGTGACCGATGTTCTTTGTATCATTTCTTCCTATATCATTTTCAACTCCAAGAAATTCTAAACTGTAGTTGTATTAATTATTATCATTCTTTAGCTTCATTGTAGTCATTAAATTATTCGTTATTCTTCTTATTTTACCTTCTTATCGGAGCACATTACCATTAATTGTTTTTATTTATTTAATTATTCTTCTTTTTGTTCCCATCAAAATATTATTTTTCTATTATTTCATTTTAAATCAGTTATTTATAATTAAATTATGTAATAATCTGTTCTTACATTTTCTTGGTGTTTTGTCTTTTTATTTTAAATTATTGTTTCGAAATATTTAGTAAGTTGTCCTTACATAGTTTTTGAATTTTGGGGCTTTTCTATATTTTATTTGGTTCCTTCTTTCCAATGGGTTGCTTGGTCGGTATCCGAAAATCAGTCCCCTTTTTTCTGGTTGATTATTATTTGGTCTAACCATGGTCCATTAACTCAGTTACTCCTCTTCCTCGGATTACTGGGGTGTTCGGAATTAATTCTCTCCTTGATAATCTCTTTATCATCCGGCTCTCCCACTTTGCTGCTATGAAACCTTCATTTAAGTACCGGTCTCCCGTCATAGTTCGTTCCTTTTTAACTAACAGGTATTGTACCTCCTCTAACATAACATAGTCACTCATATTTAATACCATTTCATTCCCTTTTACCTCTGGATTATTTACCAAATTTTTGAATGTTATATTCCGTCTTGACGGTATGACTGATATTGTCTGATACACTTCAATCGTCAACATATTTAATTGAGATCTAAACTTAATTAACTCCCTTTGTTCATTAATTGGAAGGTTAAATACATTAATTAATCCACCTGTAATCATCTCCCATTCTTCCCTTGTATTTATTGTTTTCTTTCTACTTGTTTTTCTTATTTTCTTGGTCTTCTTTTCCAGGTATTGATTATCCTCTTTGTTGTGGTTATTTTTATTTTCAGAGAATATTACACCTTGGTATTCTCTAATTTCTATTTCCTTCCTGCTCTCTTCTGTATTCGGACTTACTTTAATACCTTCGGAAGTGCTGTCTAGTGTTTCATTCACATTCTTAAAATCACTGTCCATTGTTTCCTCTAACTTTCCGAAACTTTCATCCATTTGCTTATTTGTCTCCCCCTTGTATGTATCTGCTTTTTGGCTAAGTGTGTTACTGATCAGTTCAATCTTCTCATGAATTTGTTTTATATTTTTATTACTTTCTTCAAATTTTGTGTTCATATATTCCCTTTGTCCATTAATAGTTTCTTTCAATTCGTGGTATTGTTCATTCATGGTTTGTTTGATATCTCCATGAATGGTCTCAATTTTTTCGTTTAGTTGTTTTACTAAACTTTCCTGAATACCATCTATTTTCTCATTGGTTTGCTTGTTATTTTCCTCCTGTCTCCTAAAATTTCCCTTCTTTTCCTCATTGGTTTGCTTGTTATGTTCCTCCTGTTTCCTAAAATTTTCATCTGTTTTGTCAAATTTCTCGCTCAAGGTTTCATTTTGTTTCCTTGAGTTTTTCATTTGATTGTTTATTGCTTTCCTTAATGCTATCAATTTTCTCCATCATTAGCCTCATCATTTCTTGCCAATCTTCTTCTCTTCTGGCTTCCGCTTTGTCTGGTTGGTCCCCTTGGGCATCCTCTTCAACTATTTCCTTTTCCGTGTCCATAATTGTTTCAGTTTCTTCTTTATCGCCTGTCTGTTGTTCCATTTCTCTGTCGGTGTCTACTTTTCTGTTTGTCGTTCCTGTCCACCTACTTCCTTCTCCGTGTCTTCTGCCCTCTTCTTTGATCTGCCTCTGGTATTATGCATTTCTTGTCTTCTCATAGTTGCCGACAAAAATTAGTTTTTTTGTTATATTAACTTGCGTATATCCTGAAATTTCCTTCCTAATTAAAGCCCTTTAAGTTGAGCGCCATCTTGTAACGTCCCACGAGTTTCCTACAAGTAAACTCTCTTCTTATTTAAGCCCCACGTTGGTACGTCATCTTGTAACGTCTCACGAGCTTAAGTCTCGAGTAATTTAAGTCTATTTTTTATTTTTTTTGGTATATGCCTTCAAAATCGAGTGTGTGTGATTATGCCAAGATATTGAATGATTTTCTTAAATTTTGTTTATGTGAAATCAATACCGTTGTTTGACAGTAGTTAGGAGAGAGAGTGAAGAAAGGCAAAGAGAATTACTCTCTCAGTATACGATTGAGTATTTCAAATTTTTCCGCTCGAGGCATCAGCTGATTGCTACTTTTATGAACCCATTTGAGGTTAAATGACTTCAAATGGTGCATAACAAATTCTGGATGTCCGGGCTGATTTCCTTTCTCTTCTCGATCTTCTTATAACCTGTACTCACCTACCATCTACTGGAAATAATACACATTTTATTATATAAACCACAAGGCATTCCTTGAATTTATTTAACATTTTTATGGTCTCTCAAAACATGAATAGATAATCGATTATTTCATAAAACACAGAGTTAGTTCGATCTTACTTTTACAAACATATATCATATAACAAATATTTTTATTTCAGTTTTAATAACAAGAAAGAAATAAGTAATTAATTTCCCAGGGTTATTTAAGGTTCTTTGAACTTTGAGGAAGTCAGAAATGTATATGGGTCAGTATCAAGCTTTACATAAATTATTTTAAAATTAGTATAATTGGTATCATGTAGTTGATTTTTTGTTCGCTAGAGCGCAGGCTACTTTTCTTCACTGACGAAAACCAAACACTAAAACATCGTGGCTGCTGGAAAGTTATTAACAAGACCACGTCTTGCTGTTTTTTGGTTAATAAAAAAAAAAAATAAAGTTTATATTCACCTCTTTTCCAGAAGTATTTAAAGAGATTGTGCTGTTTCTAGTGTTTTATGTTTATAGTTGAGGTGAAATTTAGTTAAATTTTAATAGGAAACGATCTCACCAAAAATGTTGAATTTCGGTAGGCTAGGCTTGAAAATGGAAAGCTGATTTCTCAATTTTCATCAATTTGCGGGCGTGAATTATTCTGTTCGAAGGATGTCTAAGATGTAGTGGATATCACTCATTAAGTTTACTAATTTTGCACTGATTATTTCCGAATGGTATTTATAAATTTCTTAATTTTTCTAGACATTACACTTTTCAATTGCTCACTTCCAATATATCTGAACAATTAATACAATTCTTGTTAGTTAGTTACTCTTAGTAACCAAGAATTTTTATGGTTTGTTATTGGCTAATCTAGATACCTTTTAGTATATAGGCTAATAATAATTATTATTATTTTATTTCTTCTTTTTAGAAAAAATAATCCTTTATAGATTTTATCTATAATCAAATTTAATTTATTTACGGTTTTTCTTTATATTTTTTCTTAAACTTGTCCACTGGTATTTTATATTTTAATCCATTTTATTTTGGTTTATTTATGATTTATAATTCATTTAATGTATCCTTACTCTACACTATTTTTTACATGCCATTTTGCTGACATAGTATTATTTGGTATATTATTATTATTTTATATATAACCCTGGATTATCTTACATCTATACAAAATAGTTATATTAAACAAAAATATTACTCCTAGTTACAAGACCTTTGTGGCCTACACAATATAAAGTTACAACAAATACAAAAAATACAAAACTTGTTAGTAGTATTATAGACTATTGCTACAATACTGATTTTTTTACATCTCCAGCACAAATTTGTGAGATGCTCTTTTTAAATGTTTTACACTTTCACCGATTACACTATGTTCCACTCTGTACACTGCACTTTTATGATTATTGTTTACAGTGTTTTTAGAGTACAAAGGTTCTCATAGCTTGATACCTAATCACCATTTCTGACTTTTAAAAATGGGTGATTACTGGTTTTAACTCTGGTGATTATGTTATCATATTTGGGCAGGGGTTATGTAATGTTACATAAAGCTCCCCCACTAAAACAGCCTTATTTTTATTTACTTGTTTTAAAAATAATCGTTGAACTCTTCAATCTTCTCCTTTCTTTATTAATCTTCATAATATTTCTTTATTTCTGCTTGGTTATACACCCGTTTTATTTTGTTAATGGTAATAGACTTAATTTCATACTCAACTCTCTCTCTCTTGGAGGCAAATTTATTAATGATGTGATTTCTCTGGGTGGTGGTCTTTCAAACATCCCTTGATAAGGACTGGTCACACTAATCATTTAAAAACTTGTTTTAACACTCATATCTCTATTTACTTTTATAAATGTGCTTTCTCAATTGAGCTTCTGTCTGCTATCTTCCTTCTGTTTTCTTCCTTCATACTTCTGGAATCTGATATCAATCTTTTCAGCTATTTTATTATCCCTTAAATATTCAATTTCCCTAACATTTTTTTCATATCCTGTGCGGTGGTTCAGTTCGGGTGGCCACTTTTGGGCCCATTACTCCGCTGTCCATCCTTACACCTTCTGAGACCAGAGGGACGTACCTCAGGAAAATGATTGCTGGAACATTTCTACAGTCAATTCATTATAATAAAAAACTTACAAGTAGTCGATTGGCGACTAATAATAAACGCTTTTAGGATTCTTCACGCTGTTGCTGTTTGCATTTAATTATATATTTCTTTCTCTTCTTGATTCCTTCTTATTTTTCAGTAACTAATTGCAGATAACATTATTGATAGGCATTATTTTAAAATCCTTTTGACTTTCCTTCTTGTGACCGATGTTCTTTGTATCATTTCTTCCTATATCATTTTCAACTCCAAGAAATTCTAAACTGTAGTTGTATTAATTATTATCATTCTTTAGCTTCATTGTAGTCATTAAATTATTCGTTATTCTTCTTATTTTACCTTCTTATCGGAGCACATTACCATTAATTGTTTTTATTTATTTAATTATTCTTCTTTTTGTTCCCATCAAAATATTATTTTTCTATTATTTCATTTTAAATCAGTTATTTATAATTAAATTATGTAATAATCTGTTCTTACATTTTCTTGGTGTTTTGTCTTTTTATTTTAAATTATTGTTTCAAAATATTTAGTAAGTTGTCCTTACATAGTTTTTGAATTTTGGGGCTTTTCTATATTTTATTTGGTTCCTTCTTTCCAATGGGTTGCTTGGTCGGTATCCGAAAATCAGTCCCCTTTTTTCTGGTTGATTATTATTTGGTCTAACCATGGTCCATTAACTCAGTTACTCCTCTTCCTCGGATTACTGGGGTGTTCGGAATTAATTCTCTCCTTGATAATCTCTTTATCATCCGGCTCTCCCACTTTGCTGCTATGAAACCTTCATTTAAGTACCGGTCTCCCGTCATAGTTCGTTCCTTTTTAACTAACAGGTATTGTACCTCCTCTAACATAACATAGTCACTCATATTTAATACCATTTCATTCCCTTTTACCTCTGGATTATTTACCAAATTTTTGAATGTTATATTCCGTCTTGACGGTATGACTGATATTGTCTGATACACTTCAATCGTCAACATATTTAATTGAGATCTAAACTTAATTAACTCCCTTTGTTCATTAATTGGAAGGTTAAATACATTAATTAATCCACCTGTAATCATCTCCCATTCTTCCCTTGTATTTATTGTTTTCTTTCTACTTGTTTTTCTTATTTTCTTGGTCTTCTTTTCCAGGTATTGATTATCCTCTTTGTTGTGGTTATTTTTATTTTCAGAGAATATTACACCTTGGTATTCTCTAATTTCTATTTCCTTCCTGCTCTCTTCTGTATTCGGACTTACTTTAATACCTTCGGAAGTGCTGTCTAGTGTTTCATTCACATTCTTAAAATCACTGTCCATTGTTTCCTCTAACTTTCCGAAACTTTCATCCATTTGCTTATTTGTCTCCCCCTTGTATGTATCTGCTTTTTGGCTAAGTGTGTTACTGATCAGTTCAATCTTCTCATGAATTTGTTTTATATTTTTATTACTTTCTTCAAATTTTGTGTTCATATATTCCCTTTGTCCATTAATAGTTTCTTTCAATTCGTGGTATTGTTCATTCATGGTTTGTTTGATATCTCCATGAATGGTCTCAATTTTTTCGTTTAGTTGTTTTACTAAACTTTCCTGAATACCATCTATTTTCTCATTGGTTTGCTTGTTATTTTCCTCCTGTCTCCTAAAATTTCCCTTCTTTTCCTCATTGGTTTGCTTGTTATGTTCCTCCTGTTTCCTAAAATTTTCATCTGTTTTGTCAAATTTCTCGCTCAAGGTTTCATTTTGTTTCCTTGAGTTTTTCATTTGATTGTTTATTGCTTTCCTTAATGCTATCAATTTTCTCCATCATTAGCCTCATCATTTCTTGCCAATCTTGTTCTCTTCTGGCTTCCGCTTTGTCTGGTTGGTCCCCTTGGGCATCCTCTTCAACTATTTCCTTTTCCGTGTCCATAATTGTTTCAGTTTCTTCTTTATCGCCTGTCTGTTGTTCCATTTCACTGTCCGTGTCTACTTTTCTATTTGTCGTTCCTGTCCACCTACTTCCTTCTCCGTGTCTTCTGCCCTCTTCTTTGATCTGCCTCTGGTATTATGCATTTCTTGTCTTCTCATAGTTGCCGACAAAAATTAGTTTTTTTGTTATATTAACTTGCGTATATCCTGAAATTTCCTTCCTAATTAAAGCCCTTTAAGTTGAGCGCCATCTTGTAACGTCCCACGAGTTTCCTACAAGTAAACTCTCTTCTTATTTAAGCCCCACATTGGTACGTCATCTTGTAACGTCTCACGAGCTTAAGTCTCGAGTAATTTAAGTCTATTTTTTATTTTTTTTGGTATATGCCTTCAAAATCGAGTGTGTGTGATTATGCCAAGATATTGAATGATTTTCTTAAATTTTGTTTATGTGAAATCAATACCGTTGTTTGACAGTAGTTAGGAGAGAGAGTGAAGAAAGGCAAAGAGAATTACTCTCTCAGTATACGATTGAGTATTTCAAATTTTTCCGCTCGAGGCATCAGCTGATTGCTACTTTTATGAACCCATTTGAGGTTAAATGACTTCAAATGGTGCATAATAAATTCTGGATGTCCGGGCTGATTTCCTTTCTCTTCTCGATCTTCTTATAACCTGTACTCACCTACCATCTACTGGAAATAATACACATTTTATTATATAAACCACAAGGCATTCCTTGAATTTATTTAACATTTTTATGGTCTCTCAAAACATGAATAGATAACCGATTATTTCATAAAACACAGAGTTAGTTCGATCTTACTTTTACAAACATATATCATATAACAAATATTTTTATTTCAGTTTTAATAACAAGAAAGAAATAAGTAATTAATTTCCCAGGGTTATTTAAGGTTCTTTGAACTTTGAGGAAGTCAGAAATGTATATGGGTCAGTATCAAGCTTTACATAAATTATTTTAAAATTAGTATAATTGGTATCATGTAGTTGATTTTTTGATCGCTAGAGCGCAGGCTACTTTTCTTCACTGACGAAAACCAAACACTAAAACATCGTGGCTGCTGGAAAGTTATTAACAAGACCACGTCTTGCTGTTTTTTGGTTAATAAAAAAAAAAATAAAGTTTATATTCACCTCTTTTCCAGAAGTATTTAAAGAGATTGTGCTGTTTCTAGTGTTTTATGTTTATAGTTGAGGTGAAATTTAGTTAAATTTTAATAGGAAACGATCTCACCAAAAATGTTGAATTTCGGTAGGCTAGGCTTGAAAATGGAAAGCTGATTTCTCAATTTTCATCAATTTGCGGGCGTGAATTATTCTGTTCGAAGGATGTCTAAGATGTAGTGGATATCACTCATTAAGTTTACTAATTTTGCACTGATTATTTCCGAATGGTATTTATAAATTTCTTAATTTTTCTAGACATTACACTTTTCAATTGCTCACTTCCAATATATCTGAACAATTAATACAATTCTTGTTAGTTAGTTACTCTTAGTAACCAAGAATTTTTATGGTTTGTTATTGGCTAATCTAGATACCTTTTAGTATATAGGCTAATAATAATTATTATTATTTTATTTCTTCTTTTTAGAAAAAATAATCCTTTATAGATTTTATCTATAATCAAATTTAATTTATTTACGGTTTTTCTTTATATTTTTTCTTAAACTTGTCCACTGGTATTTTATATTTTAATCCATTTTATTTTGGTTTATTTATGATTTATAATTCATTTAATGTATCCTTACTCTACACTATTTTTTACATGCCATTTTGCTGACATAGTATTATTTGGTATATTATTATTATTTTATATATAACCCTGGATTATCTTACATCTATACAAAATAGTTATATTAAACAAAAATATTACTCCTAGTTACAAGACCTTTGTGGCCTACACAATATAAAGTTACAACAAATACAAAAAATACAAAACTTGTTAGTAGTATTATAGACTATTGCTACAATACTGATTTTTTTTCATCTCCAGCACAAATTTGTGAGATGCTCTTTTTAAATGTTTTACACTTTCACCGATTACACTATGTTCCACTCTGTACACTGCACTTTTATGATTATTGTTTACAGTGTTTTTAGAGTACAAAGGTTCTCATAGCTTGATACCTAATCACCATTTCTGACTTTTAAAAATGGGTGATTACTGGTTTTAACTCTGGTGATTATGTTATCATATTTGGGCAGGGGTTATGTAATGTTACATAAAGCTCCCCCACTAAAACAGCCTTATTTTTATTTACTTGTTTTAAAAATAATCGTTGAACTCTTCAATCTTCTCCTTTCTTTATTAATCTTCATAATATTTCTTTATTTCTGCTTGGTTATACACCCGTTTTATTTTGTTAATGGTAATAGACTTAATTTCATACTCAACTCTCTCTCTCTTGGAGGCAAATTTATTAATGATGTGATTTCTCTGGGTGGTGGTCTTTCAAACATCCCTTGATAAGGACTGGTCACACTAATCATTTAAAAACTTGTTTTAACACTCATATCTCTATTTACTTTTATAAATGTGCTTTCTCAATTGAGCTTCTGTCTGCTATCTTCCTTCTGTTTTCTTCCTTCATACTTCTGGAATCTGATATCAATCTTTTCAGCTATTTTATTATCCCTTAAATATTCAATTTCCCTAACATTTTTTTCATATCCTGTGCGGTGGTTCAGTTCGGGTGGCCACTTTTGGGTCCATTACTCCGCTGTCCATCTTTACACCTTCTGAGACCAGAGGGACGTACCTCAGGAAAATGATTGTTGGAATATTTCTACAGTCAATTCATTATAATAAAAAACTTACAAGTAGTCGATTGGCGACTAATAATAAACACTTTTAGGATTCTTCACGCTGTTGCTGTTTGCATTTAATTATATATTTCTTTCTCTTCTTGATTCCTTCTTATTTTTCAGTAACTAATTGCAGATAACATTATTGATAGGCATTATTTTAAAATCCTTTTGACTTTCCTTCTTGTGACCGATGTTCTTTGTATCATTTCTTCCTATATCATTTTCAACTCCAAGAAATTCTAAACTGTAGTTGTATTAATTATTATCATTCTTTAGCTTCATTGTAGTCATTAAATTATTCGTTATTCTTCTTATTTTACCTTCTTATCGGAGCACATTACCATTAATTGTTTTTATTTATTTAATTATTCTTCTTTTTGTTCCCATCAAAATATTATTTTTCTATTATTTCATTTTAAATCAGTTATTTATAATTAAATTATGTAATAATCTGTTCTTACATTTTCTTGGTGTTTTGTCTTTTTATTTTAAATTATTGTTTCGAAATATTTAGTAAGTTGTCCTTACATAGTTTTTGAATTTTGGGGTTTTCTATATTTTATTTGGTTCCTTCTTTCCAATGGGTTGCTTGGTCGGTATCCGAAAATCAGTCCCCTTTTTTCTGGTTGATTATTATTTGGTCTAACCATGGTCCATTAACTCAGTTACTCCTCTTCCTCGAATTACTGGGGTGTTCGGAATTAATTCTCTCCTTGATAATCTCTTTATCATCCGGCTCTCCCACTTTGCTGCTATGAAACCTTCATTTAAGTACCGGTCTCCCGTCATAGTTCGTTCCTTTTTAACTAACAGGTATTGTACCTCCTCTAACATAACATAGTCACTCATATTTAATACCATTTCATTCCCTTTTACCTCTGGATTATTTACCAAATTTTTGAATGTTATATTCCGTCTTGACGGTATGACTGATATTGTCTGATACACTTCAATCGTCAACATATTTAATTGAGATCTAAACTTAATTAACTCCCTTTGTTCATTAATTGGAAGGTTAAATACATTAATTAATCCACCTGTAATCATCTCCCATTCTTCCCTTGTATTTATTGTTTTCTTTCTACTTGTTTTTCTTATTTTCTTGGTCTTCTTTTCCAGGTATTGATTATCCTCTTTGTTGTGGTTATTTTTATTTTCAGAGAATATTACACCTTGGTATTCTCTAATTTCTATTTCCTTCCTGCTCTCTTCTGTATTCGGACTTACTTTAATACCTTCGGAAGTGCTGTCTAGTGTTTCATTCACATTCTTAAAATCACTGTCCATTGTTTCCTCTAACTTTCCGAAACTTTCATCCATTTGCTTATTTGTCTCCCCCTTGTATGTATCTGCTTTTTGGCTAAGTGTGTTACTGATCAGTTCAATCTTCTCATGAATTTGTTTTATATTTTTATTACTTTCTTCAAATTTTGTGTTCATATATTCCCTTTGTCCATTAATAGTTTCTTTCAATTCGTGGTATTGTTCATTCATGGTTTGTTTGATATCTCCATGAATGGTCTCAATTTTTTCGTTTAGTTGTTTTACTAAACTTTCCTGAATACCATCTATTTTCTCATTGGTTTGCTTGTTATTTTCCTCCTGTCTCCTAAAATTTCCCTTCTTTTCCTCATTGGTTTGCTTGTTATGTTCCTCCTGTTTCCTAAAATTTTCATCTGTTTTGTCAAATTTCTCGCTCAAGGTTTCATTTTGTTTCCTTGAGTTTTTCATTTGATTGTTTATTGCTTTCCTTAATGCTATCAATTTTCTCCATCATTAGCCTCTTCATTTCTTGCCAATCTTCTTCTCTTCTGGCTTCCGCTTTGTCTGGTTGGTCCCCTTGGGCATCCTCTTCAACTATTTCCTTTTCCGTGTCCATAATTGTTTCAGTTTCTTCTTTATCGCCTGTCTGTTGTTCCATTTCACTGTCCGTGTCTACTTTTCTATTTGTCGTTCCTGTCCACCTACTTCCTTCTCCGTGTCTTCTGCCCTCTTCTTTGATCTGCCTCTGGTATTATGCATTTCTTGTCTTCTCATAGTTGCCGACAAAAATTAGTTTTTTTGTTATATTAACTTGCGTATATCCTGAAATTTCCTTCCTAATTAAAGCCCTTTAAGTTGAGCGCCATCTTGTAACGTCCCACGAGTTTCCTACAAGTAAACTCTCTTCTTATTTAAGCCCCACGTTGGTACGTCATCTTGTAACGTCTCACGAGCTTAAGTCTCGAGTAATTTAAGTCTATTTGTTATTTTTTTTGGTATATGCCTTCAAAATCGAGTGTGTGTGATTATGCCAAGATATTGAATGATTTTCTTAAATTTTGTTTATGTGAAATCAATACCGTTGTTTGACAGTAGTTAGGAGAGAGAGTGAAGAAAGGCAAAGAGAATTACTCTCTCAGTATACGATTGAGTATTTCAAATTTTTCCGCTCGAGGCATCAGCTGATTGCTACTTTTACGAACCCATTTGAGGTTAAATGACTTCAAATGGTGCATAATAAATTCTGGATGTCCGGGCTGATTTCCTTTCTCTTCTCGATCTTCTTATAACCTGTACTCACCTACCATCTACTGGAAATAATACACATTTTATTATATAAACCACAAGGCATTCCTTGAATTTATTTAACATTTTTATGGTCTCTCAAAACATGAATAGATAATCGATTATTTCATAAAACACAGAGTTAGTTCGATCTTACTTTTACAAACATATATCATATAACAAATATTTTTATTTCAGTTTTAATAACAAGAAAGAAATAAGTAATTAATTTCCCAGGGTTATTTAAGGTTCTTTGAACTTTGAGGAAGTCAGAAATGTATATGGGTCAGTATCAAGCTTTACATAAATTATTTTAAAATTAGTATAATTGGTATCATGTAGTTGATTTTTTGATCGCTAGAGCGCAGGCTACTTTTCTTCACTGACGAAAACCAAACACTAAAACATCGTGGCTGCTGGAAAGTTATTAACAAGACCACGTCTTGCTGTTTTTTGGTTAATAAAAAAAAAAATAAAGTTTATATTCACCTCTTTTCCAGAAGTATTTAAAGAGATTGTGCTGTTTCTAGTGTTTTATGTTTATAGTTGAGGTGAAATTTAGTTAAATTTTAATAGGAAACGATCTCACCAAAAATGTTGAATTTCGGTAGGCTAGGCTTGAAAATGGAAAGCTGATTTCTCAATTTTCATCAATTTGCGGGCGTGAATTATTCTGTTCGAAGGATGTCTAAGATGTAGTGGATATCACTCATTAAGTTTACTAATTTTGCACTGATTATTTCCGAATGGTATTTATAAATTTCTTAATTTTTCTAGACATTACACTTTTCAATTGCTCACTTCCAATATATCTGAACAATTAATACAATTCTTGTTAGTTAGTTACTCTTAGTAACCAAGAATTTTTATGGTTTGTTATTGGCTAATCTAGATACCTTTTAGTATATAGGCTAATAATAATTATTATTATTTTATTTCTTCTTTTTAGAAAAAATAATCCTTTATAGATTTTATCTATAATCAAATTTAATTTATTTACGGTTTTTCTTTATATTTTTTCTTAAACTTGTCCACTGGTATTTTATATTTTAATCCATTTTATTTTGGTTTATTTATGATTTATAATTCATTTAATGTATCCTTACTCTACACTATTTTTTACATGCCATTTTGCTGACATAGTATTATTTGGTATATTATTATTATTTTATATATAACCCTGGATTATCTTACATCTATACAAAATAGTTATATTAAACAAAAATATTACTCCTAGTTACAAGACCTTTGTGGCCTACACAATATAAAGTTACAACAAATACAAAAAATACAAAACTTGTTAGTAGTATTATAGACTATTGCTACAATACTGATTTTTTTTCATCTCCAGCACAAATTTGTGAGATGCTCTTTTTAAATGTTTTACACTTTCACCGATTACACTATGTTCCACTCTGTACACTGCACTTTTATGATTATTGTTTACAGTGTTTTTAGAGTACAAAGGTTCTCATAGCTTGATACCTAATCACCATTTCTGACTTTTAAAAATGGGTGATTACTGGTTTTAACTCTGGTGATTATGTTATCATATTTGGGCAGGGGTTATGTAATGTTACATAAAGCTCCCCCACTAAAACAGCCTTATTTTTATTTACTTGTTTTAAAAATAATCGTTGAACTCTTCAATCTTCTCCTTTCTTTATTAATCTTCATAATATTTCTTTATTTCTGCTTGGTTATACACCCGTTTTATTTTGTTAATGGTAATAGACTTAATTTCATACTCAACTCTCTCTCTCTTGGAGGCAAATTTATTAATGATGTGATTTCTCTGGGTGGTGGTCTTTCAAACATCCCTTGATAAGGACTGGTCACACTAATCATTTAAAAACTTGTTTTAACACTCATATCTCTATTTACTTTTATAAATGTGCTTTCTCAATTGAGCTTCTGTCTGCTATCTTCCTTCTGTTTTCTTCCTTCATACTTCTGGAATCTGATATCAATCTTTTCAGCTATTTTATTATCCCTTAAATATTCAATTTCCCTAACATTTTTTTCATATCCTGTGCGGTGGTTCAGTTCGGGTGGCCACTTTTGGGTCCATTACTCCGCTGTCCATCTTTACACCTTCTGAGACCAGAGGGACGTACCTCAGGAAAATGATTGCTGGAATATTTCTACAGTCAATTCATTATAATAAAAAACTTACAAGTAGTCGATTGGCGACTAATAATAAACACTTTTAGGATTCTTCACGCTGTTGCTGTTTGCATTTAATTATATATTTCTTTCTCTTCTTGATTCCTTCTTATTTTTCAGTAACTAATTGCAGATAACATTATTGATAGGCATTATTTTAAAATCCTTTTGACTTTCCTTCTTGTGACCGATGTTCTTTGTATCATTTCTTCCTATATCATTTTCAACTCCAAGAAATTCTAAACTGTAGTTGTATTAATTATTATCATTCTTTAGCTTCATTGTAGTCATTAAATTATTCGTTATTCTTCTTATTTTACCTTCTTATCGGAGCACATTACCATTAATTGTTTTTATTTATTTAATTATTCTTCTTTTTGTTCCCATCAAAATATTATTTTTCTATTATTTCATTTTAAATCAGTTATTTATAATTAAATTATGTAATAATCTGTTCTTACATTTTCTTGGTGTTTTGTCTTTTTATTTTAAATTATTGTTTCGAAATATTTAGTAAGTTGTCCTTACATAGTTTTTGAATTTTGGGGTTTTTCTATATTTTATTTGGTTCCTTCTTTCCAATGGGTTGCTTGGTCGGTATCCGAAAATCAGTCCCCTTTTTTCTGGTTGATTATTATTTGGTCTAACCATGGTCCATTAACTCAGTTACTCCTCTTCCTCGAATTACTGGGGTGTTCAGAATTAATTCTCTCCTTGATAATCTCTTTATCATCCGGCTCTCCCACTTTGCTGCTATGAAACCTTCATTTAAGTACCGGTCTCCCGTCATAGTTCGTTCCTTTTTAACTAACAGGTATTGTACCTCCTCTAACATAACATAGTCACTCATATTTAATACCATTTCATTCCCTTTTACCTCTGGATTATTTACCAAATTTTTGAATGTTATATTCCGTCTTGACGGTATGACTGATATTGTCTGATACACTTCAATCGTCAACATATTTAATTGAGATCTAAACTTAATTAACTCCCTTTGTTCATTAATTGGAAGGTTAAATACATTAATTAATCCACCTGTAATCATCTCCCATTCTTCCCTTGTATTTATTGTTTTCTTTCTACTTGTTTTTCTTATTTTCTTGGTCTTCTTTTCCAGGTATTGATTATCCTCTTTGTTGTGGTTATTTTTATTTTCAGAGAATATTACACCTTGGTATTCTCTAATTTCTATTTCCTTCCTGCTCTCTTCTGTATTCGGACTTACTTTAATACCTTCGGAAGTGCTGTCTAGTGTTTCATTCACATTCTTAAAATCACTGTCCATTGTTTCCTCTAACTTTCCGAAACTTTCATCCATTTGCTTATTTGTCTCCCCCTTGTATGTATCTGCTTTTTGGCTAAGTGTGTTACTGATCAGTTCAATCTTCTCATGAATTTGTTTTATATTTTTATTACTTTCTTCAAATTTTGTGTTCATATATTCCCTTTGTCCATTAATAGTTTCTTTCAATTCGTGGTATTGTTCATTCATGGTTTGTTTGATATCTCCATGAATGGTCTCAATTTTTTCGTTTAGTTGTTTTACTAAACTTTCCTGAATACCATCTATTTTCTCATTGGTTTGCTTGTTATTTTCCTCCTGTCTCCTAAAATTTCCCTTCTTTTCCTCATTGGTTTGCTTGTTATGTTCCTCCTGTTTCCTAAAATTTTCATCTGTTTTGTCAAATTTCTCGCTCAAGGTTTCATTTTGTTTCCTTGAGTTTTTCATTTGATTGTTTATTGCTTTCCTTAATGCTATCAATTTTCTCCATCATTAGCCTCTTCATTTCTTGCCAATCTTCTTCTCTTCTGGCTTCCGCTTTGTCTGGTTGGTCCCCTTGGGCATCCTCTTCAACTATTTCCTTTTCCGTGTCCATAATTGTTTCAGTTTCTTCTTTATCGCCTGTCTGTTGTTCCATTTCACTGTCCGTGTCTACTTTTCTATTTGTCGTTCCTGTCCACCTACTTCCTTCTCCGTGTCTTCTGCCCTCTTCTTTGATCTGCCTCTGGTATTATGCATTTCTTGTCTTCTCATAGTTGCCGACAAAAATTAGTTTTTTTGTTATATTAACTTGCGTATATCCTGAAATTTCCTTCCTAATTAAAGCCCTTTAAGTTGAGCGCCATCTTGTAACGTCCCACGAGTTTCCTACAAGTAAACTCTCTTCTTATTTAAGCCCCACGTTGGTACGTCATCTTGTAACGTCTCACGAGCTTAAGTCTCGAGTAATTTAAGTCTATTTGTTATTTTTTTTGGTATATGCCTTCAAAATCGAGTGTGTGTGATTATGCCAAGATATTGAATGATTTTCTTAAATTTTGTTTATGTGAAATCAATACCGTTGTTTGACAGTAGTTAGGAGAGAGAGTGAAGAAAGGCAAAGAGAATTACTCTCTCAGTATACGATTGAGTATTTCAAATTTTTCCGCTCGAGGCATCAGCTGATTGCTACTTTTACGAACCCATTTGAGGTTAAATGACTTCAAATGGTGCATAATAAATTCTGGATGTCCGGGCTGATTTCCTTTCTCTTCTCGATCTTCTTATAACCTGTACTCACCTACCATCTACTGGAAATAATACACATTTTATTATATAAACCACAAGGCATTCCTTGAATTTATTTAACATTTTTATGGTCTCTCAAAACATGAATAGATAATCGATTATTTCATAAAACACAGAGTTAGTTCGATCTTACTTTTACAAACATATATCATATAACAAATATTTTTATTTCAGTTTTAATAACAAGAAAGAAATAAGTAATTAATTTCCCAGGGTTATTTAAGGTTCTTTGAACTTTGAGGAAGTCAGAAATGTATATGGGTCAGTATCAAGCTTTACATAAATTATTTTAAAATTAGTATAATTGGTATCATGTAGTTGATTTTTTGATCGCTAGAGCGCAGGCTACTTTTCTTCACTGACGAAAACCAAACACTAAAACATCGTGGCTGCTGGAAAGTTATTAACAAGACCACGTCTTGCTGTTTTTTGGTTAATAAAAAAAAAAATAAAGTTTATATTCACCTCTTTTCCAGAAGTATTTAAAGAGATTGTGCTGTTTCTAGTGTTTTATGTTTATAGTTGAGGTGAAATTTAGTTAAATTTTAATAGGAAACGATCTCACCAAAAATGTTGAATTTCGGTAGGCTAGGCTTGAAAATGGAAAGCTGATTTCTCAATTTTCATCAATTTGCGGGCGTGAATTATTCTGTTCGAAGGATGTCTAAGATGTAGTGGATATCACTCATTAAGTTTACTAATTTTGCACTGATTATTTCCGAATGGTATTTATAAATTTCTTAATTTTTCTAGACATTACACTTTTCAATTGCTCACTTCCAATATATCTGAACAATTAATACAATTCTTGTTAGTTAGTTACTCTTAGTAACCAAGAATTTTTATGGTTTGTTATTGGCTAATCTAGATACCTTTTAGTATATAGGCTAATAATAATTATTATTATTTTATTTCTTCTTTTTAGAAAAAATAATCCTTTATAGATTTTATCTATAATCAAATTTAATTTATTTACGGTTTTTCTTTATATTTTTTCTTAAACTTGTCCACTGGTATTTTATATTTTAATCCATTTTATTTTGGTTTATTTATGATTTATAATTCATTTAATGTATCCTTACTCTACACTATTTTTTACATGCCATTTTGCTGACATAGTATTATTTGGTATATTATTATTATTTTATATATAACCCTGGATTATCTTACATCTATACAAAATAGTTATATTAAACAAAAATATTACTCCTAGTTACAAGACCTTTGTGGCCTACACAATATAAAGTTACAACAAATACAAAAAATACAAAACTTGTTAGTAGTATTATAGACTATTGCTACAATACTGATTTTTTTTCATCTCCAGCACAAATTTGTGAGATGCTCTTTTTAAATGTTTTACACTTTCACCGATTACACTATGTTCCACTCTGTACACTGCACTTTTATGATTATTGTTTACAGTGTTTTTAGAGTACAAAGGTTCTCATAGCTTGATACCTAATCACCATTTCTGACTTTTAAAAATGGGTGATTACTGGTTTTAACTCTGGTGATTATGTTATCATATTTGGGCAGGGGTTATGTAATGTTACATAAAGCTCCCCCACTAAAACAGCCTTATTTTTATTTACTTGTTTTAAAAATAATCGTTGAACTCTTCAATCTTCTCCTTTCTTTATTAATCTTCATAATATTTCTTTATTTCTGCTTGGTTATACACCCGTTTTATTTTGTTAATGGTAATAGACTTAATTTCATACTCAACTCTCTCTCTCTTGGAGGCAAATTTATTAATGATGTGATTTCTCTGGGTGGTGGTCTTTCAAACATCCCTTGATAAGGACTGGTCACACTAATCATTTAAAAACTTGTTTTAACACTCATATCTCTATTTACTTTTATAAATGTGCTTTCTCAATTGAGCTTCTGTCTGCTATCTTCCTTCTGTTTTCTTCCTTCATACTTCTGGAATCTGATATCAATCTTTTCAGCTATTTTATTATCCCTTAAATATTCAATTTCCCTAACATTTTTTTCATATCCTGTGCGGTGGTTCAGTTCGGGTGGCCACTTTTGGGTCCATTACTCCGCTGTCCATCTTTACACCTTCTGAGACCAGAGGGACGTACCTCAGGAAAATGATTGCTGGAATATTTCTACAGTCAATTCATTATAATAAAAAACTTACAAGTAGTCGATTGGCGACTAATAATAAACACTTTTAGGATTCTTCACGCTGTTGCTGTTTGCATTTAATTATATATTTCTTTCTCTTCTTGATTCCTTCTTATTTTTCAGTAACTAATTGCAGATAACATTATTGATAGGCATTATTTTAAAATCCTTTTGACTTTCCTTCTTGTGACCGATGTTCTTTGTATCATTTCTTCCTATATCATTTTCAACTCCAAGAAATTCTAAACTGTAGTTGTATTAATTATTATCATTCTTTAGCTTCATTGTAGTCATTAAATTATTCGTTATTCTTCTTATTTTACCTTCTTATCGGAGCACATTACCATTAATTGTTTTTATTTATTTAATTATTCTTCTTTTTGTTCCCATCAAAATATTATTTTTCTATTATTTCATTTTAAATCAGTTATTTATAATTAAATTATGTAATAATCTGTTCTTACATTTTCTTGGTGTTTTGTCTTTTTATTTTAAATTATTGTTTCGAAATATTTAGTAAGTTGTCCTTACATAGTTTTTGAATTTTGGGGTTTTTCTATATTTTATTTGGTTCCTTCTTTCCAATGGGTTGCTTGGTCGGTATCCGAAAATCAGTCCCCTTTTTTCTGGTTGATTATTATTTGGTCTAACCATGGTCCATTAACTCAGTTACTCCTCTTCCTCGAATTACTGGGGTGTTCAGAATTAATTCTCTCCTTGATAATCTCTTTATCATCCGGCTCTCCCACTTTGCTGCTATGAAACCTTCATTTAAGTACCGGTCTCCCGTCATAGTTCGTTCCTTTTTAACTAACAGGTATTGTACCTCCTCTAACATAACATAGTCACTCATATTTAATACCATTTCATTCCCTTTTACCTCTGGATTATTTACCAAATTTTTGAATGTTATATTCCGTCTTGACGGTATGACTGATATTGTCTGATACACTTCAATCGTCAACATATTTAATTGAGATCTAAACTTAATTAACTCCCTTTGTTCATTAATTGGAAGGTTAAATACATTAATTAATCCACCTGTAATCATCTCCCATTCTTCCCTTGTATTTATTGTTTTCTTTCTACTTGTTTTTCTTATTTTCTTGGTCTTCTTTTC
The DNA here is from genome assembly GCA_034769895.1 of Magicicada septendecula. Classification (NCBI taxonomy): domain Eukaryota; kingdom Metazoa; phylum Arthropoda; class Insecta; order Hemiptera; family Cicadidae; genus Magicicada; species Magicicada septendecula. Next base: position 58,478,126 of record CM068371.1, on the reverse strand, counting down.
CAGGTATTGATTATCCTCTTTGTTGTGGTTATTTTTATTTTCAGAGAATATTACACCTTGGTATTCTCTAATTTCTATTTCCTTCCTGCTCTCTTCTGTATTCGGACTTACTTTAATACCTTCGGAAGTGCTGTCTAGTGTTTCATTCACATTCTTAAAATCACTGTCCATTGTTTCCTCTAACTTTCCGAAACTTTCATCCATTTGCTTATTTGTCTCCCCCTTGTATGTATCTGCTTTTTGGCTAAGTGTGTTACTGATCAGTTCAATCTTCTCATGAATTTGTTTTATATTTTTATTACTTTCTTCAAATTTTGTGTTCATATATTCCCTTTGTCCATTAATAGTTTCTTTCAATTCGTGGTATTGTTCATTCATGGTTTGTTTGATATCTCCATGAATGGTCTCAATTTTTTCGTTTAGTTGTTTTACTAAACTTTCCTGAATACCATCTATTTTCTCATTGGTTTGCTTGTTATTTTCCTCCTGTCTCCTAAAATTTCCCTTCTTTTCCTCATTGGTTTGCTTGTTATGTTCCTCCTGTTTCCTAAAATTTTCATCTGTTTTGTCAAATTTCTCGCTCAAGGTTTCGTTTTGTTTCCTTGAGTTTTTCATTTGATTGTTTATTGCTTTCCTTAATGCTATCAATTTTCTCCATCATTAGCCTCTTCATTTCTTGCCAATCTTCTTCTCTTCTGGCTTCCGCTTTGTCTGGTTGGTCCCCTTGGGCATCCTCTTCAACTATTTCCTTTTCCGTGTCCATAATTGTTTCAGTTTCTTCTTTATCGCCTGTCTGTTGTTCCATTTCACTGTCCGTGTCTACTTTTCTATTTGTCGTTCCTGTCCACCTACTTCCTTCTCCGTGTCTTCTGCCCTCTTCTTTGATCTGCCTCTGGTATTATGCATTTCTTGTCTTCTCATAGTTGCCGACAAAAATTAGTTTTTTTGTTATATTAACTTGCGTATATCCTGAAATTTCCTTCCTAATTAAAGCCCTTTAAGTTGAGCGCCATCTGGTAACGTCCCACGAGTTTCCTACAAGTAAACTCTCTTCTTATTTAAGCCCCACGTTGGTACGTCATCTTGTAACGTCTCACGAGCTTAAGTCTCGAGTAATTTAAGTCTATTTGTTATTTTTTTTGGTATATGCCTTCAAAATCGAGTGTGTGTGATTATGCCAAGATATTGAATGATTTTCTTAAATTTTGTTTATGTGAAATCAATACCGTTGTTTGACAGTAGTTAGGAGAGAGAGTGAAGAAAGGCAAAGAGAATTACTCTCTCAGTATACGATTGAGTATTTCAAATTTTTCCGCTCGAGGCATCAGCTGATTGCTACTTTTACGAACCCATTTGAGGTTAAATGACTTCAAATGGTGCATAATAAATTCTGGATGTCCGGGCTGATTTCCTTTCTCTTCTCGATCTTCTTATAACCTGTACTCACCTACCATCTACTGGAAATAATACACATTTTATTATATAAACCACAAGGCATTCCTTGAATTTATTTAACATTTTTATGGTCTCTCAAAACATGAATAGATAATCGATTATTTCATAAAACACAGAGTTAGTTCGATCTTACTTTTACAAACATATATCATATAACAAATATTTTTATTTCAGTTTTAATAACAAGAAAGAAATAAGTAATTAATTTCCCAGGGTTATTTAAGGTTCTTTGAACTTTGAGGAAGTCAGAAATGTATATGGGTCAGTATCAAGCTTTACATAAATTATTTTAAAATTAGTATAATTGGTATCATGTAGTTGATTTTTTGATCGCTAGAGCGCAGGCTACTTTTCTTCACTGACGAAAACCAAACACTAAAACATCGTGGCTGCTGGAAAGTTATTAACAAGACCACGTCTTGCTGTTTTTTGGTTAATAAAAAAAAAAATAAAGTTTATATTCACCTCTTTTCCAGAAGTATTTAAAGAGATTGTGCTGTTTCTAGTGTTTTATGTTTATAGTTGAGGTGAAATTTAGTTAAATTTTAATAGGAAACGATCTCACCAAAAATGTTGAATTTCGGTAGGCTAGGCTTGAAAATGGAAAGCTGATTTCTCAATTTTCATCAATTTGCGGGCGTGAATTATTCTGTTCGAAGGATGTCTAAGATGTAGTGGATATCACTCATTAAGTTTACTAATTTTGCACTGATTATTTCCGAATGGTATTTATAAATTTCTTAATTTTTCTAGACATTACACTTTTCAATTGCTCACTTCCAATATATCTGAACAATTAATACAATTCTTGTTAGTTAGTTACTCTTAGTAACCAAGAATTTTTATGGTTTGTTATTGGCTAATCTAGATACCTTTTAGTATATAGGCTAATAATAATTATTATTATTTTATTTCTTCTTTTTAGAAAAAATAATCCTTTATAGATTTTATCTATAATCAAATTTAATTTATTTACGGTTTTTCTTTATATTTTTTCTTAAACTTGTCCACTGGTATTTTATATTTTAATCCATTTTATTTTGGTTTATTTATGATTTATAATTCATTTAATGTATCCTTACTCTACACTATTTTTTACATGCCATTTTGCTGACATAGTATTATTTGGTATATTATTATTATTTTATATATAACCCTGGATTATCTTACATCTATACAAAATAGTTATATTAAACAAAAATATTACTCCTAGTTACAAGACCTTTGTGGCCTACACAATATAAAGTTACAACAAATACAAAAAATACAAAACTTGTTAGTAGTATTATAGACTATTGCTACAATACTGATTTTTTTTCATCTCCAGCACAAATTTGTGAGATGCTCTTTTTAAATGTTTTACACTTTTTCCGATTACACTATGTTCCACTCTGTACACTGCACTTTTATGATTATTGTTTACAGTGTTTTTAGAGTACAAAGGTTCTCATAGCTTGATACCTAATCACCATTTCTGACTTTTAAAAATGGGTGATTACTGGTTTTAACTCTGGTGATTATGTTATCATATTTGGGCAGGGGTTATGTAATGTTACATAAAGCTCCCCCACTAAAACAGCCTTATTTTTATTTACTTGTTTTAAAAATAATCGTTGAACTCTTCAATCTTCTCCTTTCTTTATTAATCTTCATAATATTTCTTTATTTCTGCTTGGTTATACACCCGTTTTATTTTGTTAATGGTAATAGACTTAATTTCATACTCAACTCTCTCTCTCTTGGAGGCAAATTTATTAATGATGTGATTTCTCTGGGTGGTGGTCTTTCAAACATCCCTTGATAAGGACTGGTCACACTAATCATTTAAAAACTTGTTTTAACACTCATATCTCTATTTACTTTTATAAATGTGCTTTCTCAATTGAGCTTCTGTCTGCTATCTTCCTTCTGTTTTCTTCCTTCATACTTCTGGAATCTGATATCAATCTTTTCAGCTATTTTATTATCCCTTAAATATTCAATTTCCCTAACATTTTTTTCATATCCTGTGCGGTGGTTCAGTTCGGGTGGCCACTTTTGGGTCCATTACTCCGCTGTCCATCTTTACACCTTCTGAGACCAGAGGGACGTACCTCAGGAAAATGATTGCTGGAATATTTCTACAGTCAATTCATTATAATAAAAAACTTACAAGTAGTCGATTGGCGACTAATAATAAACACTTTTAGGATTCTTCACGCTGTTGCTGTTTGCATTTAATTATATATTTCTTTCTCTTCTTGATTCCTTCTTATTTTTCAGTAACTAATTGCAGATAACATTATTGATAGGCATTATTTTAAAATCCTTTTGACTTTCCTTCTTGTGACCGATGTTCTTTGTATCATTTCTTCCTATATCATTTTCAACTCCAAGAAATTCTAAACTGTAGTTGTATTAATTATTATCATTCTTTAGCTTCATTGTAGTCATTAAATTATTCGTTATTCTTCTTATTTTACCTTCTTATCGGAGCACATTACCATTAATTGTTTTTATTTATTTAATTATTCTTCTTTTTGTTCCCATCAAAATATTATTTTTCTATTATTTCATTTTAAATCAGTTATTTATAATTAAATTATGTAATAATCTGTTCTTACATTTTCTTGGTGTTTTGTCTTTTTATTTTAAATTATTGTTTCGAAATATTTAGTAAGTTGTCCTTACATAGTTTTTGAATTTTGGGGTTTTTCTATATTTTATTTGGTTCCTTCTTTCCAATGGGTTGCTTGGTCGGTATCCGAAAATCAGTCCCCTTTTTTCTGGTTGATTATTATTTGGTCTAACCATGGTCCATTAACTCAGTTACTCCTCTTCCTCGAATTACTGGGGTGTTCGGAATTAATTCTCTCCTTGATAATCTCTTTATCATCCGGCTCTCCCACTTTGCTGCTATGAAACCTTCATTTAAGTACCGGTCTCCCGTCATAGTTCGTTCCTTTTTAACTAACAGGTATTGTACCTCCTCTAACATAACATAGTCACTCATATTTAATACCATTTCATTCCCTTTTACCTCTGGATTATTTACCAAATTTTTGAATGTTATATTCCGTCTTGACGGTATGACTGATATTGTCTGATACACTTCAATCGTCAACATATTTAATTGAGATCTAAACTTAATTAACTCCCTTTGTTCATTAATTGGAAGGTTCAATACATTAATTAATCCACCTGTAATCATCTCCCATTCTTCCCTTGTATTTATTGTTTTCTTTCTACTTGTTTTTCTTATTTTCTTGGTCTTCTTTTCCAGGTATTGATTATCCTCTTTGTTGTGGTTATTTTTATTTTCAGAGAATATTACACCTTGGTATTCTCTAATTTCTATTTCCTTCCTGCTCTCTTCTGTATTCGGACTTACTTTAATACCTTCGGAAGTGCTGTCTAGTGTTTCATTCACATTCTTAAAATCACTGTCCATTGTTTCCTCTAACTTTCCGAAACTTTCATCCATTTGCTTATTTGTCTCCCCCTTGTATGTATCTGCTTTTTGGCTAAGTGTGTTACTGATCAGTTCAATCTTCTCATGAATTTGTTTTATATTTTTATTACTTTCTTCAAATTTTGTGTTCATATATTCCCTTTGTCCATTAATAGTTTCTTTCAATTCGTGGTATTGTTCATTCATGGTTTGTTTGATATCTCCATGAATGGTCTCAATTTTTTCGTTTAGTTGTTTTACTAAACTTTCCTGAATACCATCTATTTTCTCATTGGTTTGCTTGTTATTTTCCTCCTGTCTCCTAAAATTTCCCTTCTTTTCCTCATTGGTTTGCTTGTTATGTTCCTCCTGTTTCCTAAAATTTTCATCTGTTTTGTCAAATTTCTCGCTCAAGGTTTCATTTTGTTTCCTTGAGTTTTTCATTTGATTGTTTATTGCTTTCCTTAATGCTATCAATTTTCTCCATCATTAGCCTCTTCATTTCTTGCCAATCTTCTTCTCTTCTGGCTTCCGCTTTGTCTGGTTGGTCCCCTTGGGCATCCTCTTCAACTATTTCCTTTTCCGTGTCCATAATTGTTTCAGTTTCTTCTTTATCGCCTGTCTGTTGTTCCATTTCACTGTCCGTGTCTACTTTTCTATTTGTCGTTCCTGTCCACCTACTTCCTTCTCCGTGTCTTCTGCCCTCTTCTTTGATCTGCCTCTGGTATTATGCATTTCTTGTCTTCTCATAGTTGCCGACAAAAATTAGTTTTTTTGTTATATTAACTTGCGTATATCCTGAAATTTCCTTCCTAATTAAAGCCCTTTAAGTTGAGCGCCATCTTGTAACGTCCCACGAGTTTCCTACAAGTAAACTCTCTTCTTATTTAAGCCCCACGTTGGTACGTCATCTTGTAACGTCTCACGAGCTTAAGTCTCGAGTAATTTAAGTCTATTTGTTATTTTTTTTGGTATATGCCTTCAAAATCGAGTGTGTGTGATTATGCCAAGATATTGAATGATTTTCTTAAATTTTGTTTATGTGAAATCAATACCGTTGTTTGACAGTAGTTAGGAGAGAGAGTGAAGAAAGGCAAAGAGAATTACTCTCTCAGTATACGATTGAGTATTTCAAATTTTTCCGCTCGAGGCATCAGCTGATTGCTACTTTTACGAACCCATTTGAGGTTAAATGACTTCAAATGGTGCATAATAAATTCTGGATGTCCGGGCTGATTTCCTTTCTCTTCTCGATCTTCTTATAACCTGTACTCACCTACCATCTACTGGAAATAATACACATTTTATTATATAAACCACAAGGCATTCCTTGAATTTATTTAACATTTTTATGGTCTCTCAAAACATGAATAGATAATCGATTATTTCATAAAACACAGAGTTAGTTCGATCTTACTTTTACAAACATATATCATATAACAAATATTTTTATTTCAGTTTTAATAACAAGAAAGAAATAAGTAATTAATTTCCCAGGGTTATTTAAGGTTCTTTGAACTTTGAGGAAGTCAGAAATGTATATGGGTCAGTATCAAGCTTTACATAAATTATTTTAAAATTAGTATAATTGGTATCATGTAGTTGATTTTTTGATCGCTAGAGCGCAAGCTACTTTTCTCCACTGACGAAAAACAAACACTAAAACATCATGGCTGCCGGAAAGTTATTAACAAGACCACGTCTTGCTGTTTTTTGGTTAATAAAAAAAAAATAAAGTTTATATTCACCTCTTTTCCAGAAGTATTTAAAGAGATTGTGCTGTTTCTAGTGTTTTATGTTTATAGTTGAGGTGTAATTTAGTTAAATTTTAATAGGAAACGATCACACCAAAAATGTTGAATTTCGGTAGGCTAGGCTTGAAAATGGAAAGCTGATTTCTCAATTTTCATCAATTTGCGGGCGTGAATTATTCTGTTCGAAGGATGTCTAAGATGTAGTGGATATCACTCATTAAGTTTATTAATTTTGCACTGATTATTTCCGAATGGTATTTATAAATTTCTTAATTTTTCTAGACATTACACTTTTCAACTGCTCACTTCCAATATATCTGAACAATTAATACAATTCTTGTTAGTTAGTTACTCTTAGTAACCAAGAATTTTTATGGTTTGTTATTGGCTAATCTAGATACCTTTTAGTATATAGGCTAATAATAATTATTATTATTTTATTTCTTCTTTTTAGAAAAAATAATCCTTTATAGATTTTATCTATAATCAAATTTAATTTATTTACGGTTTTTCTTTATATTTTTTCTTAAACTTGTCCACTGGTATTTTATATTTTAATCCCTTTTATTTTGGTTTATTTATGATTTATAATTCATTTAATGTATCCTTACTCTACACTATTTTTTACATGCCATTTTGCTGACATAGTATTATTTGGTATATTATTATTATTTTATATATAACCCTGGATTATCTTACATCTATACAAAATAGTTATATTAAACAAAAATATTACTCCTAGTTACAAGACCTTTGTGGCCTACACAATATAAAGTTACAACAAATACAAAAAATACAAAACTTGTTAGTAGTATTATAGACTATTGCTACAATACTGATTTTTTTTCATCTCCAGCACAAATTTGTGAGATGCTCTTTTTAAATGTTTTACACTTTCACTGATTACACTATGTTCCACTCTGTACACTGCACTTTTATGATTATTGTTTACAGTGTTTTTAGAGTACAAAGGTTCTCATAGCTTGATACCTAATCACCATTTCTGACTTTTAAAAATGGGTGATTACTGGTTTTAACTCTGGTGATTATGTTATCATATTTGGGCAGGGGTTATGTAATGTTACATAAAGCTCCCCCACTAAAACAGCCTTATTTTTATTTACTTGTTTTAAAAATAATCGTTGAACTCTTCAATCTTCTCCTTTCTTTATTAATCTTCATAATATTTCTTTATTTCTGCTTGGTTATACACCCGTTTTATTTTGTTAATGGTAATAGACTTAATTTCATACTCAACTCTCTCTCTCTTGGAGGCAAATTTATTAATGATGTGATTTCTCTGGGTGGTGGTCTTTCAAACATCCCTTGATAAGGACTGGTCACACTAATCATTTAAAAACTTGTTTTAACACTCATATCTCTATTTACTTTTATAAATGTGCTTTCTCAATTGAGCTTCTGTCTGCTATCTTCCTTCTGTTTTCTTCCTTCATACTTCTGGAATCTGATATCAATCTTTTCAGCTATTTTATTATCCCTTAAATATTCAATTTCCCTAACATTTTTTTCATATCCTGTGCGGTGGTTCAGTTCGGGTGGCCACTTTTGGGTCCATTACTCCGCTGTCCATCCTTACACCTTCTGAGACCAGAGGGACGTACCTCAGGAAAATGATTGCTGGAACATTTCTACAGTCAATTCATTATAATAAAAAACTTACAAGTAGTCGATTGGCGACTAATAATAAACGCTTTTAGGATTCTTCACGCTGTTGCTGTTTGCATTTAATTATATATTTCTTTCTCTTCTTGATTCCTTCTTATTTTTCAGTAACTAATTGCAGATAACATTATTGATAGGCATTATTTTAAAATCCTTTTGACTTTCCTTCTTGTGACCGATGTTCTTCGTATCATTTCTTCCTATATCATTTTCAACTCCAAGAAATTCTAAACTGTAGTTGTATTAATTATTATCATTCTTTAGCTTCATTGTAGTCATTAAATTATTCGTTATTCTTCTTATTTTACCTTCTTATCGGAGCACATTACCATTAATTGTTTTTATTTATTTAATTATTCTTCTTTTTGTTCCCATCAAAATATTATTTTTCTATTATTTCATTTTAAATCAGTTATTTATAATTAAATTATGTAATAATCTGTTCTTACATTTTCTTGGTGTTTTGTCTTTTTATTTTAAATTATTGTTTCGAAATATTTAGTAAGTTGTCCTTACATAGTTTTTGAATTTTGGGGTTTTTCTATATTTTATTTGGTTCCTTCTTTCCAATGGGTTGCTTGGTCGGTATCCGAAAATCAGTCCCCTTTTTTCTGGTTGATTATTATTTGGTCTAACCATGGTCCATTAACTCAGTTACTCCTCTTCCTCGGATTACTGGGGTGTTCGGAATTAATTCTCTCCTTGATAATCTCTTTATCATCCGGCTCTCCCACTTTGCTGCTATGAAACCTTCATTTAAGTACCGGTCTCCCGTCATAGTTCGTTCCTTTTTAACTAACAGGTATTGTACCTCCTCTAACATAACATAGTCACTCATATTTAATACCATTTCATTCCCTTTTACCTCTGGATTATTTACCAAATTTTTGAATGTTATATTCCGTCTTGACGGTATGACTGATATTGTCTGATACACTTCAATCGTCAACATATTTAATTGAGATCTAAACTTAATTAACTCCCTTTGTTCATTAATTGGAAGGTTAAATACATTAATTAATCCACCTGTAATCATCTCCCATTCTTCCCTTGTATTTATTGTTTTCTTTCTACTTGTTTTTCTTATTTTCTTGGTCTTCTTTTCCAGGTATTGATTATCTTCTTTGTTGTGGTTATTTTTATTTTCAGAGAATATTACACCTTGGTATTCTCTAATTTCTATTTCCTTCCTGCTCTCTTCTGTATTCGGACTTACTTTAATACCTTCGGAAGTGCTGTCTAGTGTTTCATTCACATTCTTAAAATCACTGTCCATTGTTTCCTCTAACTTTCCGAAACTTTCATCCATTTGCTTATTTGTCTCCCCCTTGTATGTATCTGCTTTTTGGCTAAGTGTGTTACTGATCAGTTCAATCTTCTCATGAATTTGTTTTATATTTTTATTACTTTCTTCAAATTTTGTGTTCATATATTCCCTTTGTCCATTAATAGTTTCTTTCAATTCGTGGTATTGTTCATTCATGGTTTGTTTGATATCTCCATGAATGGTCTCAATTTTTTCGTTTAGTTGTTTTACTAAACTTTCCTGAATACCATCTATTTTCTCATTGGTTTGCTTGTTATTTTCCTCCTGTCTCCTAAAATTTCCCTTCTTTTCCTCATTGGTTTGCTTGTTATGTTCCTCCTGTTTCCTAAAATTTTCATCTATTTTGTCAAATTTCTCGCTCAAGGTTTCATTTTGTTTCCTTGAGTTTTTCATTTGATTGTTTATTGCTTTCCTTAATGCTATCAATTTTCTCCATCATTAGCCTCATCATTTCTTGCCAATCTTCTTCTCTTCTGGCTTCCGCTTTGTCTGGTTGGTCCCCTTGGGCATCCTCTTCAACTATTTCCTTTTCCGTGTCCATAATTGTTTCAGTTTCTTCTTTATCGCCTGTCTGTTGTTCCATTTTACTGTCCGTGTCTACTTTTCTATTTGTCGTTCCTGTCCACCTACTTCCTTCTCCGTGTCTTCTGCCCTCTTCTTTGATCTGCCTCTGGTATTATGCATTTCTTGTCTTCTCATAGTTGCCGACAAAAATTAGTTTTTTCGTTATATTAACTTGCGTATATCCTGAAATTTCCTTCCTAATTAAAGCCCTTTAAGTTGAGTGCCATCTTGTAACGTCCCACGAGTTTCCTACAAGTAAACTCTCTTCTTATTTAAGCCCCACGTTGGTACGTCATCTTGTAACGTCTCACGAGCTTAAGTCTCGAGTAATTTAAGTCTATTTGTTATTTTTTTTGGTATATGCCTTCAAAATCGAGTGTGTGTGATTATGCCAAGATATTGAATGATTTTCTTAAATTTTGTTTATGTGAAATCAATACCGTTGTTTGACAGTAGTTAGGAGAGAGAGTGAAGAAAGGCAAAGAGAATTACTCTCTCAGTATACGATTGAGTATTTCAAATTTTTCCGCTCGAGGCATCAGCTGATTGCTACTTTTACGAACCCATTTGAGGTTAAATGACTTCAAATGGTGCATAATAAATTCTGGATGTCCGGGCTGATTTCCTTTCTCTTCTCGATCTTCTTATAACCTGTACTCACCTACCATCTACTGGAAATAATACACATTTTATTATATAAACCACAAGGCATTCCTTGAATTTATTTAACATTTTTATGGTCTCTCAAAACATGAATAGATAATCGATTATTTCATAAAACACAGAGTTAGTTCGATCTTACTTTTACAAACATATATCATATAACAAATATTTTTATTTCAGTTTTAATAACAAGAAAGAAATAAGTAATTAATTTCCCAGGGTTATTTAAGGTTCTTTGAACTTTGAGGAAGTCAGAAATCTATATGGGTCAGTATCAAGCTTTACATAAATTATTTTAAAATTAGTATAATTGGTATCATGTAGTTGATTTTTTGATCGCTAGAGCGCAGGCTACTTTTCTTCACTGACGAAAACCAAACACTAAAACATCGTGGCTGCTGGAAAGTTATTAACAAGACCACGTCTTGCTGTTTTTTGGTTAATAAAAAAAAAAAATAAAGTTTATATTCACCTCTTTTCCAGAAGTATTTAAAGAGATTGTGCTGTTTCTAGTGTTTTATGTTTATAGTTGAGGTGAAATTTAGTTAAATTTTAATAGGAAACGATCTCACCAAAAATGTTGAATTTCGGTAGGCTAGGCTTGAAAATGGAAAGCTGATTTCTCAATTTTCATCAATTTGCGGGCGTGAATTATTCTGTTCGAAGGATGTCTAAGATGTAGTGGATATCACTCATTAAGTTTACTAATTTTGCACTGATTATTTCCGAATGGTATTTATAAATTTCTTAATTTTTCTAGACATTACACTTTTCAATTGCTCACTTCCAATATATCTGAACAATTAATACAATTCTTGTTAGTTAGTTACTCTTAGTAACCAAGAATTTTTATGGTTTGTTATTGGCTAATCTAGATACCTTTTAGTATATAGGCTAATAATAATTATTATTATTTTATTTCTTCTTTTTAGAAAAAATAATCCTTTATAGATTTTATCTATAATCAAATTTAATTTATTTACGGTTTTTCTTTATATTTTTTCTTAAACTTGTCCACTGGTATTTTATATTTTAATCCATTTTATTTTGGTTTATTTATGATTTATAATTCATTTAATGTATCCTTACTCTACACTATTTTTTACATGCCATTTTGCTGACATAGTATTATTTGGTATATTATTATTATTTTATATATAACCCTGGATTATCTTACATCTATACAAAATAGTTATATTAAACAAAAATATTACTCCTAGTTACAAGACCTTTGTGGCCTACACAATATAAAGTTACAACAAATACAAAAAATACAAAACTTGTTAGTAGTATTATAGACTATTGCTACAATACTGATTTTTTTTCATCTCCAGCATAAATTTGTGAGATGCTCTTTTTAAATGTTTTACACTTTCACCGATTACACTATGTTCCACTCTGTACTGCACTTTTATGATTATTGTTTACAGTGTTTTTAGAGTACAAAGGTTCTCATAGCTTGATACCTAATCACCATTTCTGACTTTTAAAAATGGGTGATTACTGGTTTTAACTCTGGTGATTATGTTATCATATTTGGGCAGGGGTTATGTAATGTTACATAAAGCTCCCCCACTAAAACAGCCTTATTTTTATTTACTTGTTTTAAAAATAATCGTTGAACTCTTCAATCTTCTCCTTTCTTTATTAATCTTCATAATATTTCTTTATTTCTGCTTGGTTATACACCCGTTTTATTTTGTTAATGGTAATAGACTTAATTTCATACTCAACTCTCTCTCTCTTGGAGGCAAATTTATTAATGATGTGATTTCTCTGGGTGGTGGTCTTTCAAACATCCCTTGATAAGGACTGGTCACACTAATCATTTAAAAACTTGTTTTAACACTCATATCTCTATTTACTTTTATAAATGTGCTTTCTCAATTGAGCTTCTGTCTGCTATCTTCCTTCTGTTTTCTTCCTTCATACTTCTGGAATCTGATATCAATCTTTTCAGCTATTTTATTATCCCTTAAATATTCAATTTCCCTAACATTTTTTTCATATCCTGTGCGGTGGTTCAGTTCGGGTGGCCACTTTTGGGTCCATTACTCCGCTGTCCATCCTTACACCTTCTGAGACCAGAGGGACGTACCTCAGGAAAATGATTGCTGGAATATTTCTACAGTCAATTCATTATAATAAAAAACTTACAAGTAGTCGATTGGCGACTAATAATAAACACTTTTAGGATTCTTCACGCTGTTGCTGTTTGCATTTAATTATATATTTCTTTCTCTTCTTGATTCCTTCTTATTTTTCAGTAACTAATTGCAGATAACATTATTGATAGGCATTATTTTAAAATCCTTTTGACTTTCCTTCTTGTGACCGATGTTCTTTGTATCATTTCTTCCTATATCATTTTCAACTCCAAGAAATTCTAAACTGTAGTTGTATTAATTATTATCATTCTTTAGCTTCATTGTAGTCATTAAATTATTCGTTATTCTTCTTATTTTACCTTCTTATCGGAGCACATTACCATTAATTGTTTTTATTTATTTAATTATTCTTCTTTTTGTTCCCATCAAAATATTATTTTTCTATTATTTCATTTTAAATCAGTTATTTATAATTAAATTATGTAATAATCTGTTCTTACATTTTCTTGGTGTTTTGTCTTTTTATTTTAAATTATTGTTTCGAAATATTTAGTAAGTTGTCCTTACATAGTTTTTGAATTTTGGGGTTTTTCTATATTTTATTTGGTTCCTTCTTTCCAATGGGTTGCTTGGTCGGTATCCGAAAATCAGTCCCCTTTTTTCTGGTTGATTATTATTTGGTCTAACCATGGTCCATTAACTCAGTTACTCCTCTTCCTCGGATTACTGGGGTGTTCGGAATTAATTCTCTCCTTGATAATCTCTTTATCATCCGGCTCTCCCACTTTGCTGCTATGAAACCTTCATTTAAGTACCGGTCTCCCGTCATAGTTCGTTCCTTTTTAACTAACAGGTATTGTACCTCCTCTAACATAACATAGTCACTCATATTTAATACCATTTCATTCCCTTTTACCTCTGGATTATTTACCAAATTTTTGAATGTTATATTCCGTCTTGACGGTATGACTGATATTGTCTGATACACTTCAATCGTCAACATATTTAATTGAGATCTAAACTTAATTAACTCCCTTTGTTCATTAATTGGAAGGTTAAATACATTAATTAATCCACCTGTAATCATCTCCCATTCTTCCCTTGTATTTATTGTTTTCTTTCTACTTGTTTTTCTTATTTTCTTGGTCTTCTTTTCCAGGTATTGATTATCCTCTTTGTTGTGGTTATTTTTATTTTCAGAGAATATTACACCTTGGTATTCTCTAATTTCTATTTCCTTCCTGCTCTCTTCTGTATTCGGACTTACTTTAATACCTTCGGAAGTGCTGTCTAGTGTTTCATTCACATTCTTAAAATCACTGTCCATTGTTTCCTCTAACTTTCCGAAACTTTCATCCATTTGCTTATTTGTCTCCCCCTTGTATGTATCTGCTTTTTGGCTAAGTGTGTTACTGATCAGTTCAATCTTCTCATGAATTTGTTTTATATTTTTATTACTTTCTTCAAATTTTGTGTTCATATATTCCCTTTGTCCATTAATAGTTTCTTTCAATTCGTGGTATTGTTCATTCATGGTTTGTTTGATATCTCCATGAATGGTCTCAATTTTTTCGTTTAGTTGTTTTACTAAACTTTCCTGAATACCATCTATTTTCTCATTGGTTTGCTTGTTATTTTCCTCCTGTCTCCTAAAATTTCCCTTCTTTTCCTCATTGGTTTGCTTGTTATGTTCCTCCTGTTTCCTAAAATTTTCATCTGTTTTGTCAAATTTCTCGCTCAAGGTTTCATTTTGTTTCCTTGAGTTTTTCATTTGATTGTTTATTGCTTTCCTTAATGCTATCAATTTTCTCCATCATTAGCCTCATCATTTCTTGCCAATCTTCTTCTCTTCTGGCTTCCGCTTTGTCTGGTTGGTCCACTTGGGCATCCTCTTCAACTATTTCCTTTTCCGTGTCCATAATTGTTTCAGTTTCTTCTTTATCGCCTGTCTGTTGTTCCATTTTACTGTCCGTGTCTACTTTTCTATTTGTCGTTCCTGTCCACCTACTTCCTTCTCCGTGTCTTCTGCCCTCTTCTTTGATCTGCCTCTGGTATTATGCATTTCTTGTCTTCTCATAGTTGCCGACAAAAATTAGTTTTTTTGTTATATTAACTTGCGTATATCCTGAAATTTCCTTCCTAATTAAAGCCCTTTAAGTTGAGCGCCATCTTGTAACGTCCCACGAGTTTCCTACAAGTAAACTCTCTTCTTATTTAAGCCCCACGTTGGTACGTCATCTTGTAACGTCTCACGAGCTTAAGTCTCGAGTAATTTAAGTCTATTTGTTATTTTTTTTGGTATATGCCTTCAAAATCGAGTGTGTGTGATTATGCCAAGATATTGAATGATTTTCTTAAATTTTGTTTATGTGAAATCAATACCGTTGTTTGACAGTAGTTAGGAGAGAGAGTGAAGAAAGGCAAAGAGAATTACTCTCTCAGTATACGATTGAGTATTTCAAATTTTTCCGCTCGAGGCATCAGCTGATTGCTACTTTTACGAACCCATTTGAGGTTAAATGACTTCAAATGGTGCATAATAAATTCTGGATGTCCGGGCTGATTTCCTTTCTCTTCTCGATCTTCTTATAACCTGTACTCACCTACCATCTACTGGAAATAATACACATTTTATTATATAAACCACAAGGCATTCCTTGAATTTATTTAACATTTTTATGGTCTCTCAAAACATGAATAGATAATCGATTATTTCATAAAACACAGAGTTAGTTCGATCTTACTTTTACAAACATATATCATATAACAAATATTTTTATTTCAGTTTTAATAACAAGAAAGAAATAAGTAATTAATTTCCCAGGGTTATTTAAGGTTCTTTGAACTTTGAGGAAGTCAGAAATGTATATGGGTCAGTATCAAGCTTTACATAAATTATTTTAAAATTAGTATAATTGGTATCATGTAGTTGATTTTTTGATCGCTAGAGCGCAGGCTACTTTTCTTCACTGACGAAAACCAAACACTAAAACATCGTGGCTGCTGGAAAGTTATTAACAAGACCACGTCTTGCTGTTTTTTGGTTAATAAAAAAAAAATAAAGATTATATTCACCTCTTTTCCAGAAGTATTTAAAGAGATTGTGCTGTTTCTAGTGTTTTATGTTTATAGTTGAGGTGAAATTTAGTTAAATTTTAATAGGAAACGATCTCACCAAAAATGTTGAATTTCGGTAGGCTAGGCTTGAAAATGGAAAGCTGATTTCTCAATTTTCATCAATTTGCGGGCGTGAATTATTCTGTTCGAAGGATGTCTAAGATGTAGTAGATATCACTCATTAAGTTTACTAATTTTGCACTGATTATTTCCGAATGGTATTTATAAATTTCTTAATTTTTCTAGACATTACACTTTTCAATTGCTCACTTCCAATATATCTGAACAATTAATACAATTCTTGTTAGTTAGTTACTCTTAGTAACCAAGAATTTTTATGGTTTGTTATTGGCTAATCTAGATACCTTTTAGTATATAGCTAATAATAATTATTATTATTTTATTTCTTCTTTTTAGAAAAAATAATCCTTTATAGATTTTATCTATAATCAAATTTAATTTATTTACGGTTTTTCTTTATATTTTTTCTTAAACTTGTCCACTGGTATTTTATATTTTAATCCCTTTTATTTTGGTTTATTTATGATTTATAATTCATTTAATGTATCCTTACTCTACACTATTTTTTACATGCCATTTTGCTGACATAGTATTATTTGGTATATTATTATTATTTTATATATAACCCTGGATTATCTTACATCTATACAAAATAGTTATATTAAACAAAAATATTACTCCTAGTTACAAGACCTTTGTGGCCTACACAATATAAAGTTACAACAAATACAAAAAATACAAAACTTGTTAGTAGTATTATAGACTATTGCTACAATACTGATTTTTTTTCATCTCCAGCATAAATTTGTGAGATGCTCTTTTTAAATGTTTTACACTTTCACCGATTACACTATGTTCCACTCTGTACTGCACTTTTATGATTATTGTTTACAGTGTTTTTAGAGTACAAAGGTTCTCATAGCTTGATACCTAATCACCATTTCTGACTTTTAAAAATGGGTGATTACTGGTTTTAACTCTGGTGATTATGTTATCATATTTGGGCAGGGGTTATGTAATGTTACATAAAGCTCCCCCACTAAAACAGCCTTATTTTTATTTACTTGTTTTAAAAATAATCGTTGAACTCTTCAATCTTCTCCTTTCTTTATTAATCTTCATAATATTTCTTTATTTCTGCTTGGTTATACACCCGTTTTATTTTGTTAATGGTAATAGACTTAATTTCATACTCAACTCTCTCTCTCTTGGAGGCAAATTTATTAATGATGTGATTTCTCTGGGTGGTGGTCTTTCAAACATCCCTTGATAAGGACTGGTCACACTAATCATTTAAAAACTTGTTTTAACACTCATATCTCTATTTACTTTTATAAATGTGCTTTCTCAATTGAGCTTCTGTCTGCTATCTTCCTTCTGTTTTCTTCCTTCATACTTCTGGAATCTGATATCAATCTTTTCAGCTATTTTATTATCCCTTAAATATTCAATTTCCCTAACATTTTTTTCATATCCTGTGCGGTGGTTCAGTTCGGGTGGCCACTTTTGGGTCCATTACTCCGCTGTCCATCCTTACACCTTCTGAGACCAGAGGGACGTACCTCAGGAAAATGATTGCTGGAATATTTCTACAGTCAATTCATTATAATAAAAAACTTACAAGTAGTCGATTGGCGACTAATAATAAACACTTTTAGGATTCTTCACGCTGTTGCTGTTTGCATTTAATTATATATTTCTTTCTCTTCTTGATTCCTTCTTATTTTTCAGTAACTAATTGCAGATAACATTATTGATAGGCATTATTTTAAAATCCTTTTGACTTTCCTTCTTGTGACCGATGTTCTTTGTATCATTTCTTCCTATATCATTTTCAACTCCAAGAAATTCTAAACTGTAGTTGTATTAATTATTATCATTCTTTAGCTTCATTGTAGTCATTAAATTATTCGTTATTCTTCTTATTTTACCTTCTTATCGGAGCACATTACCATTAATTGTTTTTATTTATTTAATTATTCTTCTTTTTGTTCCCATCAAAATATTATTTTTCTATTATTTCATTTTAAATCAGTTATTTATAATTAAATTATGTAATAATCTGTTCTTACATTTTCTTGGTGTTTTGTCTTTTTATTTTAAATTATTGTTTCGAAATATTTAGTAAGTTGTCCTTACATAGTTTTTGAATTTTGGGGTTTTTCTATATTTTATTTGGTTCCTTCTTTCCAATGGGTTGCTTGGTCAGTATCCGAAAATCAGTCCCCTTTTTTCTGGTTGATTATTATTTGGTCTAACCATGGTCCATTAACTCAGTTACTCCTCTTCCTCGGATTACTGGGGTGTTCGGAATTAATTCTCTCCTTGATAATCTCTTTATCATCCGGCTCTCCCACTTTGCTGCTATGAAACCTTCATTTAAGTACCGGTCTCCCGTCATAGTTCGTTCCTTTTTAACTAACAGGTATTGTACCTCCTCTAACATAACATAGTCACTCATATTTAATACCATTTCATTCCCTTTTACCTCTGGATTATTTACCAAATTTTTGAATGTTATATTCCGTCTTGACGGTATGACTGATATTGTCTGATACACTTCAATCGTCAACATATTTAATTGAGATCTAAACTTAATTAACTCCCTTTGTTCATTAATTGGAAGGTTAAATACATTAATTAATCCACCTGTAATCATCTCCCATTCTTCCCTTGTATTTATTGTTTTCTTTCTACTTGTTTTTCTTATTTTCTTGGTCTTCTTTTCCAGGTATTGATTATCTTCTTTGTTGTGGTTATTTTTATTTTCAGAGAATATTACACCTTGGTATTCTCTAATTTCTATTTCCTTCCTGCTCTCTTCTGTATTCGGACTTACTTTAATACCTTCGGAAGTGCTGTCTAGTGTTTCATTCACATTCTTAAAATCACTGTCCATTGTTTCCTCTAACTTTCCGAAACTTTCATCCATTTGCTTATTTGTCTCCCCCTTGTATGTATCTGCTTTTTGGCTAAGTGTGTTACTGATCAGTTCAATCTTCTCATGAATTTGTTTTATATTTTTATTACTTTCTTCAAATTTTGTGTTCATATATTCCCTTTGTCCATTAATAGTTTCTTTCAATTCGTGGTATTGTTCATTCATGGTTTGTTTGATATCTCCATGAATGGTCTCAATTTTTTCGTTTAGTTGTTTTACTAAACTTTCCTGAATACCATCTATTTTCTCATTGGTTTGCTTGTTATTTTCCTCCTGTCTCCTAAAATTTCCCTTCTTTTCCTCATTGGTTTGCTTGTTATGTTCCTCCTGTTTCCTAAAATTTTCATCTATTTTGTCAAATTTCTCGCTCAAGGTTTCATTTTGTTTCCTTGAGTTTTTCATTTGATTGTTTATTGCTTTCCTTAATGCTATCAATTTTCTCCATCATTAGCCTCATCATTTCTTGCCAATCTTCTTCTCTTCTGGCTTCCGCTTTGTCTGGTTGGTCCCCTTGGGCATCCTCTTCAACTATTTCCTTTTCCGTGTCCATAATTGTTTCAGTTTCTTCTTTATCGCCTGTCTGTTGTTCCATTTTACTGTCCGTGTCTACTTTTCTATTTGTCGTTCCTGTCCACCTACTTCCTTCTCCGTGTCTTCTGCCCTCTTCTTTGATCTGCCTCTGGTATTATGCATTTCTTGTCTTCTCATAGTTGCCGACAAAAATTAGTTTTTTCGTTATATTAACTTGCGTATATCCTGAAATTTCCTTCCTAATTAAAGCCCTTTAAGTTGAGCGCCATCTTGTAACGTCCCACGAGTTTCCTACAAGTAAACTCTCTTCTTATTTAAGCCCCACGTTGGTACGTCATCTTGTAACGTCTCACGAGCTTAAGTCTCGAGTAATTTAAGTCTATTTGTTATTTTTTTTGGTATATGCCTTCAAAATCGAGTGTGTGTGATTATGCCAAGATATTGAATGATTTTCTTAAATTTTGTTTATGTGAAATCAATACCGTTGTTTGACAGTAGTTAGGAGAGAGAGTGAAGAAAGGCAAAGAGAATTACTCTCTCAGTATACGATTGAGTATTTCAAATTTTTCCGCTCGAGGCATCAGCTGATTGCTACTTTTACGAACCCATTTGAGGTTAAATGACTTCAAATGGTGCATAATAAATTCTGGATGTCCGGGCTGATTTCCTTTCTCTTCTCGATCTTCTTATAACCTGTACTCACCTACCATCTACTGGAAATAATACACATTTTATTATATAAACCACAAGGCATTCCTTGAATTTATTTAACATTTTTATGGTCTCTCAAAACATGAATAGATAATCGATTATTTCATAAAACACAGAGTTAGTTCGATCTTACTTTTACAAACATATATCATATAACAAATATTTTTATTTCAGTTTTAATAACAAGAAAGAAATAAGTAATTAATTTCCCAGGGTTATTTAAGGTTCTTTGAACTTTGAGGAAGTCAGAAATCTATATGGGTCAGTATCAAGCTTTACATAAATTATTTTAAAATTAGTATAATTGGTATCATGTAGTTGATTTTTTGATCGCTAGAGCGCAGGCTACTTTTCTTCACTGACGAAAACCAAACACTAAAACATCGTGGCTGCTGGAAAGTTATTAACAAGACCACGTCTTGCTGTTTTTTGGTTAATAAAAAAAAAAAATAAAGTTTATATTCACCTCTTTTCCAGAAGTATTTAAAGAGATTGTGCTGTTTCTAGTGTTTTATGTTTATAGTTGAGGTGAAATTTAGTTAAATTTTAATAGGAAACGATCTCACCAAAAATGTTGAATTTCGGTAGGCTAGGCTTGAAAATGGAAAGCTGATTTCTCAATTTTCATCAATTTGCGGGCGTGAATTATTCTGTTCGAAGGATGTCTAAGATGTAGTGGATATCACTCATTAAGTTTACTAATTTTGCACTGATTATTTCCGAATGGTATTTATAAATTTCTTAATTTTTCTAGACATTACACTTTTCAATTGCTCACTTCCAATATATCTGAACAATTAATACAATTCTTGTTAGTTAGTTACTCTTAGTAACCAAGAATTTTTATGGTTTGTTATTGGCTAATCTAGATACCTTTTAGTATATAGCTAATAATAATTATTATTATTTTATTTCTTCTTTTTAGAAAAAATAATCCTTTATAGATTTTATCTATAATCAAATTTAATTTATTTACGGTTTTTCTTTATATTTTTTCTTAAACTTGTCCACTGGTATTTTATATTTTAATCCCTTTTATTTTGGTTTATTTATGATTTATAATTCATTTAATGTATCCTTACTCTACACTATTTTTTACATGCCATTTTGCTGACATAGTATTATTTGGTATATTATTATTATTTTATATATAACCCTGGATTATCTTACATCTATACAAAATAGTTATATTAAACAAAAATATTACTCCTAGTTACAAGACCTTTGTGGCCTACACAATATAAAGTTACAACAAATACAAAAAATACAAAACTTGTTAGTAGTATTATAGACTATTGCTACAATACTGATTTTTTTTCATCTCCAGCATAAATTTGTGAGATGCTCTTTTTAAATGTTTTACACTTTCACCGATTACACTATGTTCCACTCTGTACTGCACTTTTATGATTATTGTTTACAGTGTTTTTAGAGTACAAAGGTTCTCATAGCTTGATACCTAATCACCATTTCTGACTTTTAAAAATGGGTGATTACTGGTTTTAACTCTGGTGATTATGTTATCATATTTGGGCAGGGGTTATGTAATGTTACATAAAGCTCCCCCACTAAAACAGCCTTATTTTTATTTACTTGTTTTAAAAATAATCGTTGAACTCTTCAATCTTCTCCTTTCTTTATTAATCTTCATAATATTTCTTTATTTCTGCTTGGTTATACACCCGTTTTATTTTGTTAATGGTAATAGACTTAATTTCATACTCAACTCTCTCTCTCTTGGAGGCAAATTTATTAATGATGTGATTTCTCTGGGTGGTGGTCTTTCAAACATCCCTTGATAAGGACTGGTCACACTAATCATTTAAAAACTTGTTTTAACACTCATATCTCTATTTACTTTTATAAATGTGCTTTCTCAATTGAGCTTCTGTCTGCTATCTTCCTTCTGTTTTCTTCCTTCATACTTCTGGAATCTGATATCAATCTTTTCAGCTATTTTATTATCCCTTAAATATTCAATTTCCCTAACATTTTTTTCATATCCTGTGCGGTGGTTCAGTTCGGGTGGCCACTTTTGGGTCCATTACTCCGCTGTCCATCCTTACACCTTCTGAGACCAGAGGGACGTACCTCAGGAAAATGATTGCTGGAATATTTCTACAGTCAATTCATTATAATAAAAAACTTACAAGTAGTCGATTGGCGACTAATAATAAACACTTTTAGGATTCTTCACGCTGTTGCTGTTTGCATTTAATTATATATTTCTTTCTCTTCTTGATTCCTTCTTATTTTTCAGTAACTAATTGCAGATAACATTATTGATAGGCATTATTTTAAAATCCTTTTGACTTTCCTTCTTGTGACCGATGTTCTTTGTATCATTTCTTCCTATATCATTTTCAACTCCAAGAAATTCTAAACTGTAGTTGTATTAATTATTATCATTCTTTAGCTTCATTGTAGTCATTAAATTATTCGTTATTCTTCTTATTTTACCTTCTTATCGGAGCACATTACCATTAATTGTTTTTATTTATTTAATTATTCTTCTTTTTGTTCCCATCAAAATATTATTTTTCTATTATTTCATTTTAAATCAGTTATTTATAATTAAATTATGTAATAATCTGTTCTTACATTTTCTTGGTGTTTTGTCTTTTTATTTTAAATTATTGTTTCGAAATATTTAGTAAGTTGTCCTTACATAGTTTTTGAATTTTGGGGTTTTTCTATATTTTATTTGGTTCCTTCTTTCCAATGGGTTGCTTGGTCAGTATCCGAAAATCAGTCCCCTTTTTTCTGGTTGATTATTATTTGGTCTAACCATGGTCCATTAACTCAGTTACTCCTCTTCCTCGGATTACTGGGGTGTTCGGAATTAATTCTCTCCTTGATAATCTCTTTATCATCCGGCTCTCCCACTTTGCTGCTATGAAACCTTCATTTAAGTACCGGTCTCCCGTCATAGTTCGTTCCTTTTTAACTAACAGGTATTGTACCTCCTCTAACATAACATAGTCACTCATATTTAATACCATTTCATTCCCTTTTACCTCTGGATTATTTACCAAATTTTTGAATGTTATATTCCGTCTTGACGGTATGACTGATATTGTCTGATACACTTCAATCGTCAACATATTTAATTGAGATCTAAACTTAATTAACTCCCTTTGTTCATTAATTGGAAGGTTAAATACATTAATTAATCCACCTGTAATCATCTCCCATTCTTCCCTTGTATTTATTGTTTTCTTTCTACTTGTTTTTCTTATTTTCTTGGTCTTCTTTTCCAGGTATTGATTATCTTCTTTGTTGTGGTTATTTTTATTTTCAGAGAATATTACACCTTGGTATTCTCTAATTTCTATTTCCTTCCTGCTCTCTTCTGTATTCGGACTTACTTTAATACCTTCGGAAGTGCTGTCTAGTGTTTCATTCACATTCTTAAAATCACTGTCCATTGTTTCCTCTAACTTTCCGAAACTTTCATCCATTTGCTTATTTGTCTCCCCCTTGTATGTATCTGCTTTTTGGCTAAGTGTGTTACTGATCAGTTCAATCTTCTCATGAATTTGTTTTATATTTTTATTACTTTCTTCAAATTTTGTGTTCATATATTCCCTTTGTCCATTAATAGTTTCTTTCAATTCGTGGTATTGTTCATTCATGGTTTGTTTGATATCTCCATGAATGGTCTCAATTTTTTCGTTTAGTTGTTTTACTAAACTTTCCTGAATACCATCTATTTTCTCATTGGTTTGCTTGTTATTTTCCTCCTGTCTCCTAAAATTTCCCTTCTTTTCCTCATTGGTTTGCTTGTTATGTTCCTCCTGTTTCCTAAAATTTTCATCTATTTTGTCAAATTTCTCGCTCAAGGTTTCATTTTGTTTCCTTGAGTTTTTCATTTGATTGTTTATTGCTTTCCTTAATGCTATCAATTTTCTCCATCATTAGCCTCATCATTTCTTGCCAATCTTCTTCTCTTCTGGCTTCCGCTTTGTCTGGTTGGTCCCCTTGGGCATCCTCTTCAACTATTTCCTTTTCCGTGTCCATAATTGTTTCAGTTTCTTCTTTATCGCCTGTCTGTTGTTCCATTTTACTGTCCGTGTCTACTTTTCTATTTGTCGTTCCTGTCCACCTACTTCCTTCTCCGTGTCTTCTGCCCTCTTCTTTGATCTGCCTCTGGTATTATGCATTTCTTGTCTTCTCATAGTTGCCGACAAAAATTAGTTTTTTCGTTATATTAACTTGCGTATATCCTGAAATTTCCTTCCTAATTAAAGCCCTTTAAGTTGAGCGCCATCTTGTAACGTCCCACGAGTTTCCTACAAGTAAACTCTCTTCTTATTTAAGCCCCACGTTGGTACGTCATCTTGTAACGTCTCACGAGCTTAAGTCTCGAGTAATTTAAGTCTATTTGTTATTTTTTTTGGTATATGCCTTCAAAATCGAGTGTGTGTGATTATGCCAAGATATTGAATGATTTTCTTAAATTTTGTTTATGTGAAATCAATACCGTTGTTTGACAGTAGTTAGGAGAGAGAGTGAAGAAAGGCAAAGAGAATTACTCTCTCAGTATACGATTGAGTATTTCAAATTTTTCCGCTCGAGGCATCAGCTGATTGCTACTTTTACGAACCCATTTGAGGTTAAATGACTTCAAATGGTGCATAATAAATTCTGGATGTCCGGGCTGATTTCCTTTCTCTTCTCGATCTTCTTATAACCTGTACTCACCTACCATCTACTGGAAATAATACACATTTTATTATATAAACCACAAGGCATTCCTTGAATTTATTTAACATTTTTATGGTCTCTCAAAACATGAATAGATAATCGATTATTTCATAAAACACAGAGTTAGTTCGATCTTACTTTTACAAACATATATCATATAACAAATATTTTTATTTCAGTTTTAATAACAAGAAAGAAATAAGTAATTAATTTCCCAGGGTTATTTAAGGTTCTTTGAACTTTGAGGAAGTCAGAAATCTATATGGGTCAGTATCAAGCTTTACATAAATTATTTTAAAATTAGTATAATTGGTATCATGTAGTTGATTTTTTGATCGCTAGAGCGCAGGCTACTTTTCTTCACTGACGAAAACCAAACACTAAAACATCGTGGCTGCTGGAAAGTTATTAACAAGACCACGTCTTGCTGTTTTTTGGTTAATAAAAAAAAAAAATAAAGTTTATATTCACCTCTTTTCCAGAAGTATTTAAAGAGATTGTGCTGTTTCTAGTGTTTTATGTTTATAGTTGAGGTGAAATTTAGTTAAATTTTAATAGGAAACGATCTCACCAAAAATGTTGAATTTCGGTAGGCTAGGCTTGAAAATGGAAAGCTGATTTCTCAATTTTCATCAATTTGCGGGCGTGAATTATTCTGTTCGAAGGATGTCTAAGATGTAGTGGATATCACTCATTAAGTTTACTAATTTTGCACTGATTATTTCCGAATGGTATTTATAAATTTCTTAATTTTTCTAGACATTACACTTTTCAATTGCTCACTTCCAATATATCTGAACAATTAATACAATTCTTGTTAGTTAGTTACTCTTAGTAACCAAGAATTTTTATGGTTTGTTATTGGCTAATCTAGATACCTTTTAGTATATAGGCTAATAATAATTATTATTATTTTATTTCTTCTTTTTAGAAAAAATAATCCTTTATAGATTTTATCTATAATCAAATTTAATTTATTTACGGTTTTTCTTTATATTTTTTCTTAAACTTGTCCACTGGTATTTTATATTTTAATCCATTTTATTTTGGTTTATTTATGATTTATAATTCATTTAATGTATCCTTACTCTACACTATTTTTTACATGCCATTTTGCTGACATAGTATTATTTGGTATATTATTATTATTTTATATATAACCCTGGATTATCTTACATCTATACAAAATAGTTATATTAAACAAAAATATTACTCCTAGTTACAAGACCTTTGTGGCCTACACAATATAAAGTTACAACAAATACAAAAAATACAAAACTTGTTAGTAGTATTATAGACTATTGCTACAATACTGATTTTTTTTCATCTCCAGCATAAATTTGTGAGATGCTCTTTTTAAATGTTTTACACTTTCACCGATTACACTATGTTCCACTCTGTACTGCACTTTTATGATTATTGTTTACAGTGTTTTTAGAGTACAAAGGTTCTCATAGCTTGATACCTAATCACCATTTCTGACTTTTAAAAATGGGTGATTACTGGTTTTAACTCTGGTGATTATGTTATCATATTTGGGCAGGGGTTATGTAATGTTACATAAAGCTCCCCCACTAAAACAGCCTTATTTTTATTTACTTGTTTTAAAAATAATCGTTGAACTCTTCAATCTTCTCCTTTCTTTATTAATCTTCATAATATTTCTTTATTTCTGCTTGGTTATACACCCGTTTTATTTTGTTAATGGTAATAGACTTAATTTCATACTCAACTCTCTCTCTCTTGGAGGCAAATTTATTAATGATGTGATTTCTCTGGGTGGTGGTCTTTCAAACATCCCTTGATAAGGACTGGTCACACTAATCATTTAAAAACTTGTTTTAACACTCATATCTCTATTTACTTTTATAAATGTGCTTTCTCAATTGAGCTTCTGTCTGCTATCTTCCTTCTGTTTTCTTCCTTCATACTTCTGGAATCTGATATCAATCTTTTCAGCTATTTTATTATCCCTTAAATATTCAATTTCCCTAACATTTTTTTCATATCCTGTGCGGTGGTTCAGTTCGGGTGGCCACTTTTGGGTCCATTACTCCGCTGTCCATCCTTACACCTTCTGAGACCAGAGGGACGTACCTCAGGAAAATGATTGCTGGAATATTTCTACAGTCAATTCATTATAATAAAAAACTTACAAGTAGTCGATTGGCGACTAATAATAAACACTTTTAGGATTCTTCACGCTGTTGCTGTTTGCATTTAATTATATATTTCTTTCTCTTCTTGATTCCTTCTTATTTTTCAGTAACTAATTGCAGATAACATTATTGATAGGCATTATTTTAAAATCCTTTTGACTTTCCTTCTTGTGACCGATGTTCTTTGTATCATTTCTTCCTATATCATTTTCAACTCCAAGAAATTCTAAACTGTAGTTGTATTAATTATTATCATTCTTTAGCTTCATTGTAGTCATTAAATTATTCGTTATTCTTCTTATTTTACCTTCTTATCGGAGCACATTACCATTAATTGTTTTTATTTATTTAATTATTCTTCTTTTTGTTCCCATCAAAATATTATTTTTCTATTATTTCATTTTAAATCAGTTATTTATAATTAAATTATGTAATAATCTGTTCTTACATTTTCTTGGTGTTTTGTCTTTTTATTTTAAATTATTGTTTCGAAATATTTAGTAAGTTGTCCTTACATAGTTTTTGAATTTTGGGGTTTTTCTATATTTTATTTGGTTCCTTCTTTCCAATGGGTTGCTTGGTCGGTATCCGAAAATCAGTCCCCTTTTTTCTGGTTGATTATTATTTGGTCTAACCATGGTCCATTAACTCAGTTACTCCTCTTCCTCGGATTACTGGGGTGTTCGGAATTAATTCTCTCCTTGATAATCTCTTTATCATCCGGCTCTCCCACTTTGCTGCTATGAAACCTTCATTTAAGTACCGGTCTCCCGTCATAGTTCGTTCCTTTTTAACTAACAGGTATTGTACCTCCTCTAACATAACATAGTCACTCATATTTAATACCATTTCATTCCCTTTTACCTCTGGATTATTTACCAAATTTTTGAATGTTATATTCCGTCTTGACGGTATGACTGATATTGTCTGATACACTTCAATCGTCAACATATTTAATTGAGATCTAAACTTAATTAACTCCCTTTGTTCATTAATTGGAAGGTTAAATACATTAATTAATCCACCTGTAATCATCTCCCATTCTTCCCTTGTATTTATTGTTTTCTTTCTACTTGTTTTTCTTATTTTCTTGGTCTTCTTTTCCAGGTATTGATTATCCTCTTTGTTGTGGTTATTTTTATTTTCAGAGAATATTACACCTTGGTATTCTCTAATTTCTATTTCCTTCCTGCTCTCTTCTGTATTCGGACTTACTTTAATACCTTCGGAAGTGCTGTCTAGTGTTTCATTCACATTCTTAAAATCACTGTCCATTGTTTCCTCTAACTTTCCGAAACTTTCATCCATTTGCTTATTTGTCTCCCCCTTGTATGTATCTGCTTTTTGGCTAAGTGTGTTACTGATCAGTTCAATCTTCTCATGAATTTGTTTTATATTTTTATTACTTTCTTCAAATTTTGTGTTCATATATTCCCTTTGTCCATTAATAGTTTCTTTCAATTCGTGGTATTGTTCATTCATGGTTTGTTTGATATCTCCATGAATGGTCTCAATTTTTTCGTTTAGTTGTTTTACTAAACTTTCCTGAATACCATCTATTTTCTCATTGGTTTGCTTGTTATTTTCCTCCTGTCTCCTAAAGTTTTCCTTCTTTTCCTCATTGGTTTGCTTGTTATGTTCCTCCTGTTTCCTAAAATTTTCATCTATTTTGTCAAATTTCTCGCTCAAGGTTTCATTTTGTTTCCTTGAGTTTTTCATTTGATTGTTTATTGCTTTCCTTAATGCTATCAATTTTCTCCATCATTAGCCTCATCATTTCTTGCCAATCTTGTTCTCTTCTGGCTTCCGCTTTGTCTGGTTGGTCCCCTTGGGCATCCTCTTCAACTATTTCCTTTTCCGTGTCCATAATTGTTTCAGTTTCTTCTTTATCGCCTGTCTGTTGTTCCATTTTACTGTCCGTGTCTACTTTTCTATTTGTCGTTCCTGTCCACCTACTTCCTTCTCCGTGTCTTCTGCCCTCTTCTTTGATCTGCCTCTGGTATTATGCATTTCTTGTCTTCTCATAGTTGCCGACAAAAATTAGTTTTTTCGTTATATTAACTTGCGTATATCCTGAAATTTCCTTCCTAATTAAAGCCCTTTAAGTTGAGCGCCATCTTGTAACGTCCCACGAGTTTCCTACAAGTAAACTCTCTTCTTATTTAAGCCCCACGTTGGTACGTCATCTTGTAACGTCTCACGAGCTTAAGTCTCGAGTAATTTAAGTCTATTTGTTATTTTTTTTGGTATATGCCTTCAAAATCGAGTGTGTGTGATTATGCCAAGATATTGAATGATTTTCTTAAATTTTGTTTATGTGAAATCAATACCGTTGTTTGACAGTAGTTAGGAGAGAGAGTGAAGAAAGGCAAAGAGAATTACTCTCTCAGTATACGATTGAGTATTTCAAATTTTTCCGCTCGAGGCATCAGCTGATTGCTACTTTTACGAACCCATTTGAGGTTAAATGACTTCAAATGGTGCATAATAAATTCTGGATGTCCGGGCTGATTTCCTTTCTCTTCTCGATCTTCTTATAACCTGTACTCACCTACCATCTACTGGAAATAATACACATTTTATTATATAAACCACAAGGCATTCCTTGAATTTATTTAACATTTTTATGGTCTCTCAAAACATGAATAGATAATCGATTATTTCATAAAACACAGAGTTAGTTCGATCTTACTTTTACAAACATATATCATATAACAAATATTTTTATTTCAGTTTTAATAACAAGAAAGAAATAAGTAATTAATTTCCCAGGGTTATTTAAGGTTCTTTGAACTTTGAGGAAGTCAGAAATCTATATGGGTCAGTATCAAGCTTTACATAAATTATTTTAAAATTAGTATAATTGGTATCATGTAGTTGATTTTTTGATCGCTAGAGCACAGGCTACTTTTCTTCACTGACGAAAACCAAACACTAAAACATTGTGGCTGCTGGAAAGTTATTAACAAGACCACGTCTTGCTGTTTTTTGGTTAATAAAAAAAAAAATAAAGTTTATATTCACCTCTTTTCCAGAAGTATTTAAAGAGATTGTGCTGTTTCTAGTGTTTTATGTTTATAGTTGAGGTGAAATTTAGTTAAATTTTAATAGGAAACGATCTCACCAAAAATGTTGAATTTCGGTAGGCTAGGCTTGAAAATGGAAAGCTGATTTCTCAATTTTCATCAATTTGCGGGCGTGAATTATTCTGTTCGAAGGATGTCTAAGATGTAGTGGATATCACTCATTAAGTTTACTAATTTTGCACTGATTATTTCCGAATGGTATTTATAAATTTCTTAATTTTTCTAGACATTACACTTTTCAATTGCTCACTTCCAATATATCTGAACAATTAATACAATTCTTGTTAGTTAGTTACTCTTAGTAACCAAGAATTTTTATGGTTTGTTATTGGCTAATCTAGATACCTTTTAGTATATAGGCTAATAATAATTATTATTATTTTATTTCTTCTTTTTAGAAAAAATAATCCTTTATAGATTTTATCTATAATCAAATTTAATTTATTTACGGTTTTTCTTTATATTTTTTCTTAAACTTGTCCACTGGTATTTTATATTTTAATCCATTTTATTTTGGTTTATTTATGATTTATAATTCATTTAATGTATCCTTACTCTACACTATTTTTTACATGCCATTTTGCTGACATAGTATTATTTGGTATATTATTATTATTTTATATATAACCCTGGATTATCTTACATCTATACAAAATAGTTATATTAAACAAAAATATTACTCCTAGTTACAAGACCTTTGTGGCCTACACAATATAAAGTTACAACAAATACAAAAAATACAAAACTTGTTAGTAGTATTATAGACTATTGCTACAATACTGTTTTTTTTTCATCTCCAGCACAAATTTGTGAGATGCTCTTTTTAAATATTTTACACTTTCACTGATTACACTATGTTCCACTCTGTACACTGCACTTTTATGATTATTGTTTACAGTGTTTTTAGAGTACAAAGGTTCTCATAGCTTGATACCTAATCACCATTTCTGACTTTTAAAAATGGGTGATTACTGGTTTTAACTCTGGTGATTATGTTATCATATTTGGGCAGGGGTTATGTAACGTTACAATAAATTGAAGATTTAAATATGTTATGGGAGTAAATTTGAATCTACTGATTGCTCATTTGAGTAATACTTGATTAATATGATTTTGAAGAATCCGTAAGCTAGAGATATTAATAATTCTGTTATTAGTTTTAAAGAATATTAATGAGTATAGATTTGAAAGATGATATTAATGATTAATTCTCAGATGTCTCATGTAATAAGAAGATAATAATATAAATCTTAGTATCTGAACGAAGTGTTATTATTTCATAACAATCCTGAGATACTCTGCTCTGGTGCCCAAGCAAATTTATCAATAATGCAAAATTGAGTGGAAGTATTCAGTAATAAATATATCTAAATATAATTTGTAACACAATAAATCAATGTAATTACCGATTACATGCAATACTGTCTTGAATAAATTATTTATACAACATTCGAAAATTACGCGCGCTTCATGAGTAGTTATATTTGGCACTTTAATGTAGAAATGTAAGTAATATTTGACGCAACCAACGTGTGGCATAATAACCATACTTACAAAATCTTTATAAAGTAATGTGTGCTATACCTTGGGCTAAGGCTATACTTACTACAATCAGAAGTAGGTTTCAAACTATCAAGAACAAAATTGTTGCACTAGCAAAAAAAAAGTAGTTGCTGATATCTCAGTTGACTGTTCCAAACAAGGAAGAATAATAGATTTATCAATAATTTGCAAGATTACTTGTTTGGATTATTTAATCGCGGGGGGGACTGTTTAAATTAATAAATTTTGCAGCATTATTAATCTTGTATCAGACCTTGTATTCATCCAGAAGTTGTAGGATAAATTAATACAAAATTTAAAACATGTTTTAATGATAATTCTGCTATTTTTAGTATTAGTATGTCATCTCCATCCAAACTTTATGCCTTCCTATCCACATATAAAAGTCTTACAACTGCCCGTTCAGTATTATGTGTTCTTTGCAACTACTTTTGAAATGCCTATATGTAGGCCTATATTTGTGTTCTCTATGGAACCAGCACACCGCTCTTTGGGTACTACTATTACTACCCCTACAACTTTGTCATGTTACTTCCTAAACTGCTACTTGTCATGTTCCGGGGCGAGGCCTTTCAGTGTTTCCACCATTTACAAGTCCTAAACCACAACCCCTAGGACTCTGAAAGGTCATGGAAACACTGAAAGGCCTCGTCAGGAACATGACAAGTAGCAGTTTAGCAAGTAAACATGACGAAGTTGGAATTACAGAGACTGCTAATTCAAATAACAAGGGCAAAACAATTTAAAACAACCCATCAGACCATTGTTTAAAACATTTTTGGTGCGATTGTGGTTTTAACTAAAGAAACGCGGGTTTGATAACTTTTGAATAGCTAACCTGTTAATTTAATTAGTGATATGAATTAAGAAATTCATGTTTAATATTTTTAAATAAATTGTATACATGCGCATATCAAGTATCATATATCATATAACACTTACATGCTTCTATCCAATGATAACATGCTTATAAATGTATATATGTATCGAAAATAAGTATCGATATGAATAATATAGAATATAGAACTTTCACTTGTGAAACTTACTTGTTTTTCTTTCCGTACGCGTTTCGGCGTGGTGTTCGCCTTCGTCAGCAGTTTGAGACAGGCACAAGTGAAAGTTCTATATTCTATATTATTTAGTACTGTGAAAAAAGAAGATGAACAATCGATATGAAGTTTGTCGTTACTTACTCATATTACAGTGTTGTCGTCAATTTGGGGGAAAAGTCGCTAAATCTAAGGAATCTGAAGATCGTACTAGTGACAATTTCAAACTCTGCATCCCAAAACAATCGCCAAGTGTCCACAGTCATAAGCAAAATTATAGGAAAATGTGAAAGACACCGAATTCAAAAGATGATTACATACAATTTAAAATGACAACTAGAATATAGTATGTTTATACAACATAAATATAACATAATTTGACAGATTTTAATGCTCAATAAACAATTTAAATTTAGAAGCACACAATTAAAAAAATGCAATGACATATTTGACATAATTTATTTTACTTGAAAATGATGTCTTTTAGGGTGGCATTTAGGGAGTTTTAGCGTGACCGTTGATCGTGTTGGCAATAGTAAAAAGAATCTTCACTACATTTTAAAGTTGTTTAACTTAATATGTTGTATGTAGTTATAGTTGTATTATTTGTTAAATAATTTTATTGCAGAATGTTTTATAGTACATTGTTTTAATATTTTTAAAAGAACAGCGCATGGTTTATCGGTCCGCATCGTAAGATATGTGTTTTACGTGCGAAGTGCTTTGAATGTTTCACCTGAGTGTGTGTGTGCGCATACTGTACAGCTCAAGGTTGTTAAAGTTTCGTTGTAAGCCAGTACATCAACAAATTAGTAAACAGAATGGAAGAAGACGATAAAAAGGTAAACCAAACTATACATTTTACTACACGTTTAATTTTTAAAGGACCAGATGTATTTGTGAAGTAGAATTAAAAATAAGATAATAGTTCCGAGTAACTACGTGTGCTCTGGCAGCAACAAGAACTTATAAATCCGTTTTTTTTGCGTTTCCACGTAAACTACAGGTCAAAACTAGGTGCGGACGCGAAAAATCCGCAAAAAACTTGAAAAAACAATTATGGGATCCAAGTAATGTAAAACGCGGTTTTTTCTTTTCTAAGTAGTATGGTATCCACATCTAATTTAGCTGTGTACACGGTAAATAAGGCAGTTATTTTACTTAAATAAGATAAAATTGACGCTGTTAGATTAACATGCAAACTAACCAAATCTTTCTCGCTGTTTGTGAATCCGCGTAAAAAGATATAATTTAAGAGCCGCCTGTGCCCTGAATACGTAATGTCTTCCTCCAATATACACAGATAACAATTGCTCCATATTATGGTCTTAATGCTCCAGACATTGCAAGATTGTAAGCACTGTGTAGTTAAGTTATGTTGTACCAATCTGTCAACCTTTCATCAATGTGGTAATCACCACCAAATGCAAGTTACAACACACCAACCATATGTGCGAGTTCGATATGGTGGTACAAATAAAATTCATAAAATCAAATAGTAGAGCATGCATTAACATCATCGTACTGTATGTACACAGGAGCACAAAACTGATTGCTGTTTGTTAATTTGCAATGATTATTCCAACTATATATGAGAAGTCTGAAGGATGCATTCCAGGGGAACCACATACTGGTACTGTATTCATTCCTGTTGCAGATTCAAAAATAAAGAAAGACCTTTATGAAGGAGAATCGTTTTCAGACAGGGATGATCAGCTTTCAGACAAGGTAGTTTGGTCTTATTTGTAAGCTTGCATAGATTTTAAGAATACTGTTTGGAGCAAATACATTAGTCTAGTCCACTAAGATACTACATTGAAGTATTACTTATTTGGTGTTCTGCCCTAAGGTAGGTCTTCAAATAGTAAAAGCTCTTCAAATAGTAAAAGCTCTCCTATCCCACGCCAGTCTTTTCGTTTCTTCGTAACTCTCTCTGATTTTAATGCTATCCATTAACTTCATTCTTCTACCCCCTCTTGTTTTTTCTCCTTCTATGACACCCTCCATGGCAGTTGTAAGCAAGCAGTCTCTTCTTAAACAATGGCCTAACCAAATCCTTTTCCTATTTTCTATTACCTTCAGGATTCTTCTCTCTTCCCCTATTCTTCTTAAAACTTCATCATTCCTTACTTTCTCAACCCACCTCACTTTTTCCATTGCTCGCCAGACCCACATCTCAAATGCTTCTAATATTTTCTCATCCTTCTTCTTCAGTGTCCATGTCTCTGCACCATATGAAGGAATGCTCCACACATAACATTTGGCCAACCTTTTCCTTAAATTCTTATTAATTTTGCCACACAGCAGTATTTTTTTCCCATTAAATGCCTCTTTGCTATAGCAATTCTTGCTCTAATTTCTATAGTGCAGGACATGTCTTCACTTATCCAGCTTTCAAGATATTTAAATAACCTGTTGTATTTTGCCTTGCCCTGTCTTTATGTTTGCCCTTTTTCCTCCTCTGCTGATCAACATACACTTAGTTTTTCCCTTATTAATCCTCATTCCATATTCCTTGCATACTAAATTCAAATCTCTTATAATTTCATTCATTGTCTCTTCCTTTTCTGCTAAAGCAGCCATGTCATCAGCAAACCTTATACATTCAATTTTTCTTCCACCGACATTCACACCTCTTGTTTTGTCAAAGCACTTCCTAATCAAGTCGTCAAGATATATGTTAAATAAATTTGGTGACATACAGCAGCCTTGCCTTACTCCTCTTCCAATTTCAATTCCTTTTGAACTCTCCTTTCTGATTTGCACACTCACTTTCTGTCCAAGGTACAGATTACGACTTAACTGTCTCTCCTTCCAGTCCACCCCCTTGTCCCTCAAAATATCTAATAGTCTTCCCCACTGTACTCTGTCTAATGCTTTTTCAAGGTCTATGTAAACAACATATAGCTCTTTGTCTTTTTCTATGCATCTTCCTCCAATTGTTCTTAGCAGCCCTATTGCATCCCTAGTCCTGTTACCTTTCCTGAAACCGAACTGCTCTTCCTCTAACGTGGCATCCAGTTTCCCATATATTCTTCTATTCAACACTCTTAACAACACTTTGGCTGCATGCGATATCAAACTAATAGTTCTGAACTCTTCGCATATCTTTCCATTCTTCTTTTTCTCTATTGGTATCATTACTGTTACCAAAAAGTCATTTGGCCATTCACGTTTCTCACAAATTTCATTGCAAGGTTATACTAGCTCTTTTCTCCCTGTAGTTTCCAAATTTTTGAGATCTCAACTGCCTTTCTATTTTTCATTTCCATCAATGCCTTTTCAACTTCGTCTTCTATGATACTGAATCCCTTTTCATTATTATTTACTTCTATTTCCTCTTCCAGTTCCAATTTTACTGGTCTTTGATCTGCTTTATATAGATTTTCTATATATTCCCTCCAATGTCCCAGCACTTCCTCAGGTTCAATCGCTAGAGTTCCATCTGTATTCGCTATTTGCATTTTAGCACAACTTTTCTTTCTTTGAAAAACTAATTCCATTGCAACCTGATACATCATTTCAAATTTTCCTTCTCTCTCCAACGACTCTATCTCTTCACATTTATCTTTCAGCCAGTTTTCTCTAGCCTTCTCAGTTTCTCTTCTTAATTCATTGTTCAACCTCCTATACATTTTCTTTCCTTCCTCGCTCTTCACATTTTTCCATTTTCTTCTTTCTTCCATCTTCTCCCTCATTTGCTGTGTAACCCATTCTTTTTTCCTTCTTTTGCTACTAAAGCTACCAACTATTTCTTTTGCTGCGTGTTTAAGGCAGTCTCTCATCCTTGTCCATTTGTAATTTATAGCCTCATTTGGACAACCTCTTTTCCAATTGCTTACAAATCTTTCCTCCAGTTCTTCTGCTTTTCCTACTTTTAGATAACTTCTAGATCAAATCTTTCTTTAACCTTGCCTTTCTTTATTCTCTTTAGCTTTATCTGCACCTCTCCCACCCCCGTATTATGGTCAGAGTTTATATCTGCACCTCGATATGCCCTTGCATTTTTTAAGGATTTCTTGAACCTGCATGGTCTTATTATTCTCTACATGGTCAATCTGTATGCAGACATCTTCCTTGAATTGTTGCAGTTCCAAACTTGTTTGTTTTATCTGTTCGTTAGTTTCCAAAATCTCCTGTTTGATTGTTTCTTTATATTGTTCCATTTTCTGATTAATCTCAGCAATTTTCTCTGTGATCTGCTGTTTCAAGTTCTCGTTGCTTTCTTCCACCTGATTTTTCAGATACTTTCTTATTTCAGTCATTTGTTCTATTTTCCTATTGGTATCTTCCATTTTTTTACTTAATTGTTCCTTTAACTGTTGGTTATTATCTTCCATTTTCTCTTCCATCTTCTTACTGTTATCTTTTAATTCTTCCTTCAACTGTCTACTGTCATTTTTTAATTTTTCCATTTTCTGTTTACTGTCATTTTTTAATTCTTCGGTCATAAGCCTTATCATTTCTTGTATGCTTAAGTTCTCCGTATATGCTGGTTTCTCGGGTTGATTTTCTTCTATATTGTTGGCTTTTACCTCCACTTCTAGTGCAGGTTGAGCCTCCTTCTCTTCCGTATTTATTTCAGTATTAGCTGTCTTGTTTCTCCTACATGACTTTCCTCACTTGGACATATTGTTTACTTTTGTATAATCGCCAGCTAGAAATGACAACTATAATTCTGTCCAATTCTTATTTATTTATTCTTTATTTCCTTTTTTCTAGCCCTCAAGTTGGTCGCTAATTATGTTATATCACAAAAATATTTTATGTTATGGCTCACGTTGTAAGTGCCAAATATGTTAAATCAGTTTTTATCTGTATTGTTAGTTTTGTTTTATAGTATTATAATAAATCTTATAAGTCTTAAATCTTAATCTTACCCTTCATCAATGTAACTATATCCTGTAGCCTCAGGTTGTTGGTGCCAGATTATGTTAAATTAATTATTTTCTAACTATGTGAAATAAGAAATTTGAACTCTTTTATTCTGTCTTGTTTTAATTCTCTTTAACATATATTGAGATTCACTAACATGTAACCCCGCTTTAACTTTGACTGGTAAAAAAAATTTTTTTTTTCTAAAGAGGGGCCACAAGATAATTAAAACTAGACCAAAGCCTAGAGAAGCCAAAAATGCGCTGGATCCAGTGAGACGGGACTTGCAATTAAAACTCACAAAATTAACAATCAATAAAATCCTTTTTTATTATTCTATCTCCTTTAAAATTGTTACCTACAAAAATCAATAAATATAACATTTAGTTTCTATGTTCCCCTTAAAATTGTTAATTAAAAATAATTTATTCTCTTTAAAAAATGTTACTTGAAAATTATTAATAAATATAAAATTTATTTTCTATATTCTCTTAAAAAAAATTAATTTAAAATTAATTGAGATAAAATCTATATACTCCTTAACAATGTTAATTAAAATAATTAATTCTCTTGAAAAATATTAATTGAAAATTAATAGAGATAGAATCTATATTCTCCTTTTAAAAAATGTCTTTTGAAATTAATAATTATAAATACTTATTCTCCCTTTCAAAATTG
The DNA here is from genome assembly GCA_034769895.1 of Magicicada septendecula. Taxonomy (NCBI): domain Eukaryota; kingdom Metazoa; phylum Arthropoda; class Insecta; order Hemiptera; family Cicadidae; genus Magicicada; species Magicicada septendecula. Next base: position 58,439,704 of record CM068371.1, on the reverse strand, counting down.
TTATTAGAAATTAATAAATATATATAAACCCTATGTTTTATATTTTCCTTTTAGGCCCTATATCTAACCCCCCAAAAATACACACGAATGTACAATACATATATAACCCCCAAAAATACACACACGAATATACAATACATATACATGTTCCACAACACAGGACAATTATAACATATATCTCTTGCCACACCCTTTTCTACCCCATGAGGTACATCATTAACAATTTATGAAAATCCATATTAGGTTTTAATTTAATATGTGTATAACATATTACATGTGTGTCTGATTATATATATATGCAACACCAGTAGCCCCCAGGACTTACTAAATTCAAAATTTGGCAAAGTGCCTGATACTATTATATAATGCTGCCACACCGGGCACTTAGACTGGGAGAAATAAAATTTTAGAATACAGTGAACACCCTAGTGATCATAATTAATTAAAAGAATTTAAATATTGATCAATTTAGTTAAGTCTTGAAAACCGGAACGTGTCATAAAGCTTATAACCCTTTTAACAGTAATTTTGGCCCAAAGGCCGACATGTTCCTAGGCAAGATAGTGCATAACTCAACCTGTCCCAACAGCATGTTTAACTCTGCATGAAAATGCACCTATACAGGATTAAACTGGTGACCCGACTTAACTACCAAAGAAACTTCTATCCCTATATAATCCAAACTGAATTTAAAAATGAGAAATTAATATATAAAATGAAAACTAAATTGAACCAGAGAAATTACAAGTTGATTGAATGAATTAGTAGCACTAATGAAACCCTTATACTGAAAATAAGAAGGAAATTACACGTCTGAAAGGTGAACAGCCACAGATGCATGTCAGCCCCTGGGCTCACAGATTATACAAACAAAATTACAAAATTTACAAAAGTTTTCCCCCCAAGTCCACACTATTCTGTCCCGTTAACCGGGGACCCAATTAAAATGTTTAAAACTTAAAGTCATTGCTGTAGAGTGACTCAATGTCCACTGGCTCTAGTGAGTTACATCACACAGTGTAAAAAAAATATAATATGGATTGATTTCACCTTATTTTTTCCATGGGTGTGAAGTGGTGATCTTCTGGCCTACATGATAGGGTGTTTGTGGTTAGACTTCGCTATTCTCCTCCGGCAGATGAAGTTGAGAGAGAGAATCTGGATGTTAAAAGTTCAGGTTGGAGCTGGTTCCCCGTCTTCCTCGAGGGACCCTGGTCATACAACATATTATCAGCGAGAGTTCACAAAACAAATTCCCCCAGAAACTTCACACGCACCAAAACCCATATATAATATTAACACAGCTTTAGGGCTATTTAAAAATGATAATTGACACACTTGGCAAAGGTTATATGGCCAACAGGCCCTATTTGAAAACATTTAGTTTTGTTAAATTCCATATTATAAACTTTACCCCTGTGGGTTAATATAATTCCATTACGGTTATATAATTATTCAGCTTGTTATACTTTTAATAAAATTTACCCATAGGCTATTTCGCCACGTGGTGTGATGGTTACCTGATTACATCTATGTCTGTACTTATTAAACAAATACTTTTTTGCATTTACATTCTTCTCAATTCTGGTGCCTTAGTTAAGATTTCTGAAATTGATATAGTGTTACTATAATTACTAATAAAGGTTGCATCTAACTTACTCAGAATTACGCATTTTACTTTTCACCACGAGGTGGCGTAATAAGGTTATCAGAATTTACTTAATATGGCCTTATTAAACAATTTTTCATTCGTAAAACTTTAAATTGAAGTATATAATAATATTGTCGTAACTTACCGCAGATCTGTAGTAGTTTAGCCTGCCATGGATGAAGAATATGGTAAACTAAAAACTCCTTTCTGTCGGAGTAGAAAGCAAGCGAAGCTAACAGATGGACGGCCGGCGATAGACAATCTTTCTAGAAACGCAGTTCCGCTTTCTGAACTCGCAAACAGTATCCTGCACTAGAGTGCAGCACCCACCGGGCACACTTAAATGGTATTACAGTATAGTTTGCGTGTATCTGTTAAACACAGTACGGCATCTTTCGTCAGCTTCGTCGCTAAATGCCGAACACGCGCCGATCTTATTTTAGACTCGGCACAAACATACAATGCCCTTCTCTTCAGTTAGTAGCTCCTTTAGGTTTGATAACATGAAAACTTTCTCAGGGTTAATAAAAAAATTAATTAAAGTCTATGTACAGTTAAAGTCATACATATGAAATAAAATATAATAATTGTAAATAGGTTTCAGTAATGTGATGTTGTATATGTGTGTTGAATTATGGGTTCTTTGGATCATACAAAAGAAACAACCTTAATAAGAACAACTAATAAAAAAAATTTTATGAACAAATAAAATTAATAATCATAATGTTTATAGTTTTTTTGTTATAAGTCTTCCTTCATTAATTCGTTGTGTAACATTAGTTTTTTTTGTAGAAAATGTCCAGCTTCAAATTAATGTGTTCTGACCTATTTCGAATATATCTCAACAATACCCTTTCTTTTAAAAAACTCCCGATTCAATTAGTAATGCTCTTGACTATGACATGTTTATGGGTCCCAGGTTTGTTTTTATTTTTTTAATTAACATGATTCAGTTGAATCTTGTTTTTATTAGTCACTGATGTATATAATTAGTTTCTAGTGCACTATTCCACTATTTTTAATTATTGTACACTTTGTTTGATCTTACTATATTATCTATATAGTTATTTTATATAAATTATATGTTTTATTCACTGCTTATTTATAACCAGGTCTATTTCCTATTCACTTTCACTATACACTGTTTATTAACATCAATCACCGTTATTTTCACTTTCTTATATTATTAAACTACCTAACGTTTGTGATTATTGTTTAATATTATGTTAATTGTAATATTTAAATCACTTTCAGTTCATAGTGCGATTACACAAAACAACTGCTTGAGGTTCGCAGACCTCCCTATAGTTTAATAGGCTTATGCAATAACAAACTTTTTTTACTTACTTCCTAATTTGTTAACATTTATACACTACATTTTTATTTATTACAACTATTTACATATTTATTATCATTCGATCTTCCCTCCTGGGTGTAATAGTCATCGTCATGTCATTGTCATTAAACTATTTAATGAATAAGTTTTAATTTCCAATTTCCACTGTATTTGTTTATTATGATAATTCCCTTTTTTAGATCCATGCTTTTTGGTATCCAGGCCACTTATATGTATATAAATAGTAAAACCGTTTTACCTTTTTCTTTTCCGTCTGGTGGCCTTTATCCTTTACGAAACTCTACACGTTTCGGGACATATGTCCCATCATCAGGAATATCCCGTAGTGAAGTTCGTCAGTAGTTAAAATATTAAAAACGACTTTTTATACAACTTTACACATCACAATAAATATAAATATAAACACATAAAAAAACCCCAAACATGAGAACACGCGATATCGCTGGTGCGCATCACGGATTACTGTAGTTGACTGCTGTGCTCATGTTGTTATAGGTCGACCTTATAATAACCTATAACAACATGAGCACAGCAGTCGACTACAGTAATTCGTGGTGCGCACCAGCGATATCTCGTGTGTTCTCACGTTTGGGGTTTTTTATGTGTTTTTTGTGTTTATATTTATTGTGATGTGTAAAGATGTATAAAAAGTTGTTTTTAATATTTTAACTATTGACAAACTTCACCAAGGGATATTCCTGATGATGGGACATATGTCCCGAAACGTGTAGAGTTTCATAAAGGATAAACATTTTTTGCAATTTCAAGACTTGATATCTCTGGTGGGGGGTCAGATAAAATTTTGAAACACATAAATACAAGACCTCACACATTATTATTGTAGGGGAAAAACCTGTTTGGTTCTGTTGAAGTTCTTTTTGTTACTGACATTCACTGTGCAAGAGATTACATTTGGGAAACAGCTGTTTCAGATGTTCTAGACCGTCTGAGTGAGGTCTTAGTGATATTCGTATTCTCCATGTGGAATCTCCACACAGCTGAAAGTTTTCCTCTAGGTAAAAATTCAAATTTTTTAATGGTATAATTGCATAGTTCCACATAGTGAACAGTGACTACAGTGGCATCATTTTTTGCACAAATTACTGCATGAATATAAATTGGTCAATAACATAAGGGAATTCAGCTTTATCAATTACGCCATCAAAATCCCTGGAGAGAAAATTTCACCTGTGTGGAGACATCTGCATCCTGTATGGACCATAAGAATAGCAACAAAATGAAGTAACTTCCCATGCAATAAACTTCAGCCACTGAAAATGTTAAAACAGAACCTGGGAATACACATACTGTCTGCCAACAAAGGCATCTCCACAGTCTTCATGTACACTTAAGGATACCATGTATAGAAAAATGAAGAGCATCTTAAACATAAAAGAGTGCAAGGCTGCAACAGACAGTTTGACAGTATACACAGAAATGTAAATCAATACAGTAATATAACCGTTATCACTTCCATACACAGTAAAGGAAAAAATTGTACCAGGAGAGTCATATAGAACTGTGACACAGTACAGACAAGCAGATTAGCTGCTGAGCACTATTTGTCAGCGCTTAGAATTCAGGAACATACCATTTATCACATCTAGCCAAACTATTCCAGCCATATTGTATATCTTTTATCACTTGCTACACATTGCATTTTAGTAACTATTTTTCTTCCAATAATTATCTTTCCTTTCAAGGTTCAAGACTTTGGATTTTCTCTTGCCATATACATTAGTGTCTCCGTGTATTCCTTCAGTCTCATCAATACTGCCTCTCATCCTTGTAACTTCCCATCATCACTTTAATTCCTTTCCTTCTAGTGTTTGCTTTCTGTTTCTAAGTAAAATGCACCATGTTCTAGGAAGTGAAGTGATAGAAATGTGTATTTGCAGAATGAGGGTGGTGGGATTAAGACAGTTGGAGAAAGTAAATGTTACTTTGCAAGTGGTTCAGTAATCATTCTGTGAGAGCAAATCATCAACTAACAATGGTATTTCTTAAGCAAACAGTGGAAGGAGAGAAAAAGAGACTAATGAGACGATTGTAGTGCTCAAGCTTGGAATAGATATAGATTCAATCAGTGATGGTGCATTATACCATGCTGCAGAATACTATATGATGATGATGTGATATTATTCTGTTGTAAGACAGTAAAAAACATTTTAGAGCAAAGAAACTGTCAAGCGTTTCAATCATTCACCAGCAGCTGCTCTGCTACACTTGTGTACACGATGAGAAGAGAGAGATAGCAGTAAGAATAGGCAAGAAAAGTAAGAAAGTGATGTGTTCTCACATGTCCTTTATTATCAGTCACTTCTTCTAAAACGGCTGTATTTAATAACACTATAATTACGTGGAGCACACATAATGTTTATAGTAAAAGAACAAAAATTTGATACTACCATTTAAAAATATCTACAATTATAGAATATTTAAGTAGAATACAAATTATAAATATATCACTACTGACTCAGATCACTGATTTTTTATTGGTAAAAAATGTTAACTCATACCTTATTAGCCTGAACCAGTTTTCGCTTATTAAAAGCTTCATCAGAGGCTGCCGCTAGGAGCACTCTACGTCTTGTTGACGCTGGTGGCAGCCTCTGATGAAGTTTGAATAATCGAAAACTGGTTCATGTTCTAAGGTAAAACATTTTTACCAATAAAAAATTAGTGATGCGAGTCAGTAGTGATATATTTATAATAAGTTAATCAATGGACACGTCATGGACAACAAAATTCAGGAATAGAATACAAACAGTCGTAATTAATCAGTGTCCTTTCAGTGTTATCAACATTATAGAACACAGGTAGTATAGACCTGGCTGTGTAAGGTGTGACTTTACTTATGTCTGTTCAGAAATATGATCTTGTATGTTTGTTCAGTTCAGTGGCGGTTGGTGTTATAGTTGCATCGTTGCACAACCACCAATATAGAATAACTAAACTATAAAATAATATACAAAATCATTAAGCAGTAAAAAATGTCATCAATTTCAATGGAAAATGTATTAGATTCTATGCGGCAATGTTCACGTACAATTCAAATGTGGTGCGCAAACTGGTTGTTGTAGGCCGCTTGTAATTTGGAGAGTAAATGGTAGAGCTTACTACACAAACATATGGGAGGACGTGCGTTACTCTTCACAGTTACCCTATGTTCCCAATGTAAGCTTGGTGGTTGCAAAGTTTCTGCACGCTTCACTAACAGCACTGTAGCGCATCTTTAATTTTGTCATGAAGTCAGCACAGCCTTCTTGATTTATAAGTTGTGTCAGGTTTAGTGTTTACGTTTGTTCAAAGTAAACGTGTACTCGTTTTTGAGGTTATAAAATTATAGTTATAATTTTGTATAACTGTGATTGTGATAATTACTTGTCAATCAACTGTTATTAATTAACTGAGTGTTAAGTATTTTTTTATTTGTTAAGTGCTGCTGTGTGCTTTTAAACAACGTGTTTTTTTTTTTTTTAGTTTAAAATGAATAGTGTTAAGGATGTTTTAGAAATTCCTTTTCTGCAAAGACTAATGGAGGAAAAAATTGAAATTAAAAGACTAGGATGACAATGCCTGCCTTAACAATAAATCAAATTGTAAAGTCAGGTGGTCCACAATTTAATCGAGCTTTTAAAATAGAATATTATGAAAAGACAGACTGGTTATGTGGTTGTGACGAAAAAAATTCTTTATTTTGTTTCCCATGTTTATTGTTTGGAGGGGAGGACCCCTGGACAAAATTCGGAATGAACGATATTAATCATCTTGCCGAAAGAATAAGAAAACATCAGGCATCAAGTGTACATATAAAGAATGCTTTACAGTTTCCTCTTTTTAGTACAGTTAATGTAGCACAGCAGATAGACAGTGAATATAGACAAAACATTGTTTTACACAATGAAAGAGTATGAAATAATTGGTATTTCTTAAATATAATAATAAACTGTATCCGCTTCTGTGGAGCTTTTGAATTAGCTTTGCAGGGTCATGATGAGACTGAATCTTCATCAAATCCTGATGTATTTCGAGGCATAATTGATTTCAGTTCTGAGCTAGACACAGCAATGAAAAATCATTCAGATAAAGCAACTGTATTTAAGGGCACCTCAAAAACAATTCAAAATGAACTTTTAAATGTAATGATAGAAATATGCCATGAAAAAAATAATGAGTGAAGTAAAAGAAGCGGATTATTTGGCTGTAATTGCGGATGAGACCAGCGATGTTGCTAATGTTTTCATATGGTCAAAGTGTATCGGTACATAATAAAAGGATAACCGGTTGAAAGATTCTGGGGTTTCATTGCTCGTCCTAAATATGATGCTCAGTCACTTGCATCATACTTGTTAGATGATATGTCTCGGCACAACTTACTTGGAACTTCTCACAAATTAATAGCACAAACATATGACGGAGCGTCAGTAATGTCTGTGTCCTCTGGTGATGTACAAGCTATTGTAAAACATACCTATCCAAATGCAGAGTGTGTGCATTGCCATGCTCATTGTTTGAACTTAATTATGCTGAATGCCGCTTCAGCAAACAGAAGTGTTCATGTTTTTGACTTTACAAGGGATTTGTTTATTTTTCTCTACCAGTCCTCAGGATAGAAAATGTTGGATGAAATAGTAAAAAAAAAAGATTACCTCGATCAGTTCCAACCAGGTGGAGCTTTCAGTCACGTAGCGTTAGTACTGTATTTCTCTACAGAAATTGAATTATAGAATGTATGGAACTCATTCTTAAAGGAGATGGAGTGAAAAACGCAAACACAATCTCTCAAGCAAACAGCTACGTAAAGACATTAACAAGTAAGGATTTTGTATTCTGGCTTTCTCTTTTTCATGAAATAATGCCTCATGTTGACATTTTGTTTGGCCATTTTCAACAAAAAGATATTGACCATATTAGTGCTGTAAAGTATGTCAAAAATTTTGAAGAAACAATAACTAATATCAGGAGCAAGATTGATGAAAATATTTATGGAATTGTTGGATCATAAAGTACTGTCACCAACAAAAGGAAAAGATCTGATATTACAAACCTGAAGACAGAAACAAAGGAAGTGTGTGACACAATAATGTGTCAGGCTAAAGAGCGATTTGCTTTTACTGGGCACCTTGAAGTATCTTCTTTGTTTTTAAGTGAATGTTTTCCCATTATCAAAAATATTTTCCTGATGAAATTGTGAAAAGTGTTTGCAACATTTACACTTTTTTAAATGCAAAGCAACTTCGCTATGAACTAACGAATTTGCATCAGTTAATGGTGCTGTTACATTACTAGAGTTTTTTATGGAAAACAACCTGGGAAAAAGTTTTAGTGAAACTATGCTTTAAAAAATAATCATTACAATTCCAATGACGACTTTAGAGGCCAAGCTATGGTTTTCTACTCTCAAAAGAATTAAGACATTCCTCAGAAACACCAAGACTGAGACAGATTATCAGCACTAGCAATGTTGTCAATTGCGAGAGAATTAATAATGGATATTCCGGATTTCAATCAAAGAGTAATAGTGTTTTGCTACAAAAAAAGAAAGGAGAATGGATTTCCTTTTTAAATAAGGTAGGGGACATTTATGTTATAAATTTATTCTTTTGAAAATTGAAAGATTTATGACATTTTTAATATTGTTTACTGATTTATTTTTTCTTATTGTTTGTGAATCAAAGCAGGCAGTATTCCACTCACTTCTCTTTTAGAGTAAAGTTTTCAAATAATATTTTATGTAGTTTAATTAATGTGCCTTGCAGCTTATATACAGGGAAAATCTGATCTTGTAACTCAAATGAATCGTTTAAAAATAACTAGCCTATTATTATAAATGTGCTGTTCATATTTTTTATTTTTCGTAAACACAAGGATTGCTTTCAAATCAGTGTATTATTTTATAGGCATAAAAGCACGATTCTGTTCAACTTTTTCTTTTCTCTGCATATGTAGTATTTGATTACTGCAGAGTTAGTAATGCTTGTAGCAATCATTCATGAATACGTGGAAACATGGAATCAGGCATAGGTAGACATACTCATAGAATCATTTCATTACCAGTAGCAGCTCTTTTGGGGGAAAACAGTAACTTTATATTTTTTTTCCATATGACAGCACTATGTATGATGCAGATATGTTGGTCTGCGCCCTGTTTAATGTGTCATTTTACTCCATCCCCCACCTCCTCACCCTCTCCCTCACCCATTCGCCATCCACTCCTCCCACCCACTCAACCAACTACTGCAACCACTAAAATTTGGAACCACCAACCACCACTGGTTCAGCTACAAAAATTTGTCTCAATGTTCTAATGTAATTTCTTTTTATCATTTGAACCAAGCTCATTTATTACTAGTGGAAATTATGATTATTATTTTATTTATAACTTTGAGATGAGACCTATTGTTGTAAAAAACGTTATTTTTTCACTCAGAAGTTAATATTTACCAATTTCTATTTCAGTCTTCATTGCATGAGATAAATACTGTAATCAAAGGAGAAGTAGAAACAGATTCGTTGAGTACATCGTCCAGTACGAGTGTTGTAAAGGAAGAATGTGTTCCAGAAGACGATCAGTTTATACAAGACTCAAAGAGGGTACTGTATATATTACATTTTATGATTAACACTTTCAAGACTGACTTGCATTGTTATCTATTATACACCTTGGGACACTGATTTTGTTTACTGCCCTGACACAACAGTGCTTTTTTAACTCACTGTTTATATTGTAATAAGACTCTTTATTCTAAAATAAATAATCAACTCCTTATTCGTTCTTGTCTTACTTTCAATTATTTTTATTTACTCTTTTCGAAACTCATTTCTGTTGTAGAGCATGAAAAATCTCAATCTCAGGGTTCATCTATTAGTCATGTCAAAGTATAATACAAATCGTAAACATATCATAAAACATAATATTTATAAATGATGTTTGGTAATTAGGTGTTGTTGATGTATGTTGTGTATCAGTGGGTACTTTGGATCATACAAAAGAACAAATGAACAATTGAAAAAGAAACTCTTAATACTAATAATTATTTGTGTACAATTAGTATTCACTATTATAAAGTTTTTATTGTTTTTGTGATAGTATATCGCTGTAGCTCGATCTTTAAATGTTAAAATGTTTTCAAATATTGTGGTTGATCATTGGAGTAATCTCACCAATCTTGGAGTTTTCTTTACAAGCTTAATTCTTGATCCTTTGCTCCTGGACTTCGAGTTTTTTGTGCCATCGATTAAAACATCCTTCTTTTAGTTATTTCCATAGTTTTTCTGTATTATTTCGTCTCGTATCTGTCTTTAATTTGTATAAAATCCAGCAGTAAAACTGACATGTTCTGTCTGGTTTCAATATTTTTCCAACAATACCTTCCTTTTTATTAAAACACTAATTCGTTCATTTCAGGTCTTGGCAATGATACGTTTATGACAGGTTCGATTTCACAATATAATTAATATGATTCCATAGAATCTTATTGTATCTTCGTCACTATTATATTATAAGTTTGTAACGGAAGATTCTTTATTTTTTAATTATTTCCTCTTGGTTTTATTTCACTATATTAGTTACCTTGTTGTTTCATATAAATTACATGTTTCATACAATGTCCATATTGTAAATATGTTTATTCACTTACACTATACACTGTTTTTGCTTTTTAAAGCCTATCACTGTTGTTCTCACCTTTTACACTACCTGATTTTTATAACTATTGTTCAATATTATTATATTGTAATTCTATATGACTTACAGTCTGTAGTTCACTTATACAAAATAACTGTTTGAGGTTCGCAGACCTCCTCATAGTTTTAATCTAAGGCTATACTCAATGTCTTATTTTTTACATACTAAGTTGAACATTTGTACATTATATTTATGTCTAGTAATAACTATTTACATTTTTTGTCATTTGATCGTCTCTTCTGGGTATTTGTCATCATCAGTGTAACATGACCAGGTGTTACATAACCTAGACATATGCCCTTAGATTTAATAAATACATAACAGTAATGTAAATAGATAATATAATGATAAGAGTAGCCAAGAAGAGAGGAACCATTGAAGAAGAAAGAAGAAGAAGTGCCACAAGAAGCAGTAAACCTAAACACTGCTTGACACTACAACCATACTATAACTGACACAAACTAATGGACAAAGTAAATTCACTTTAAGCTGTCAAGCGAGTCAGTGAATAACTTAAATGAAATGTGACATGTTAATAAAAATAATTAAATAAGAATCCGAATAATGGGATATCAGCATCAGCCTTTGGCTGAGAATAAATCAACTATGACTAGTAACTATTAATGCCAAGGACTAAGATTAGCTATGGCCACAACATGAGATTGAAGCTGTATTACAGTCTCAAATGTGCTTATGACAAGTAAAAATGTTTGTAAGAGGGAACCTTATATAAATAAGCTACCCCATCAAGGTACCGAAATGTAAACTAATAAACGTTATTAAGGCATAAATCCGATACAAACGGTATGCCTCGGCAATGCCTAAAACAAACAATCATCAGTAAGGTGATTAGTAGAAAGTACTATGAGTGTAAATCACATACACTGAACAATCTTTGTGCCAAACTTAGCGATAAGCATTATTAATATGTTATACAATTAATAGTTCAATTGTTAATTAATAGCATGGAGCAAAATAATGTGAAACAAAATGTCATAGTGAGTAAGTATAGTTCATAGCAATGTATAAGTTAAGGTTTAATCATAATATTCAGTAAATAAATATCAGGACGGATATAATAGTGTTCTAACATAAACGTTTAAGTGAAAAAACGCGATGTGGAACACAAACAATATTGATAAGAGAGAGTAATCGCCGGCTTTGATTAGCAGACGACAGCGCGAAGCCATATACCTGAACATTGTTTATTAAAAAATGTCAGTGAAAGTGTAAATAAACCAGTGTCAAACTATATCAAATTGAAAAGGAAAAAATATCCTTTAATTTGATAGTGATACAACCCCGATCGCAACTATAATAAGTGCGTGACAGGCGTTAGCATCATTTGTACATAATAAATAAGAAATCTGTTTATCAACACTAACAACAACGACGGCTGTCAATCATTCTGGCGAAAGTCGGTTAAAAAACCGTTAGTGACAGTTGGAAAGACAATACGTCACTTTCGTAACGCCTGGCTAAGCCAATCAGAAAATAGCTTAATAAATAACACATTTGCCTAAGCCCGATCAAAGCATAGGGTATATAAAGAAGAGCGGCTAATTACCGTTAGACACTTTTAACGTTCATCCGGAGCGGCAGGTACGCTCGTCTCATCAAAATTTCTACTAACTGATAGCTTCATTGCAATAGTGCGTCTATTGAAATATTTCGGCAACAACAAAAAGTAACTACAAGATACTCTACATAGAATCAGTGCGTCGAAGTGCAGTATTATTTTATTTAGTGCGGGAAAATAACGAACAGAAGAAATAATTAAATAGTATCATATAAGGTCCTTTTTAGTCAGAAGCGGACCAATATTCTCTGTTCAAGTGCGTGTGTAGTGAATAACAATGGTCATTACAATCCGACCATTGATGTGTTTAATTGAATTTTAATCGAAAGATTAAAAACACAAAGGTAACTGTGTGACAATTTATTCCATTACACTGAGTGCAATAACCTATATGTTTTGGTAAACAAATCTGTACTGACGCATAACACTGAAACATTTTCTGTACTACACCATGTCTGAATTTATTTAATGGATTTGTCAATCCTATTTAAGTTGGATGTTAGTCATAAGTGATCTCACCATATAACTTTGTGAATAATTAATCAAGCGTGACGAACGCCTAACCTATAAAATAGGTTCGATTTTATATTAGTAAACTGAAAGGCATTACTAGTCGATATTATATTATAAAATAATTAGCTATTGTGTAGGCATGAGCATTCTTTTTTGTGTTTCAAAGAACTTACGCCTGAGATATAAATAATATTAATGTTTAAAGTAAAGAGTATCTGGACTTAACCAGAATTATTGTTTATGCTCTGAGCCAGTCATATAGGGTATGTAACAAAATATTTGCAATTGTACATCAATGTATTCTTTTAATTATATTTGTTTGAATTCACTATCAAGGGTACAAATAAAACCCAATTATTAGCAGCATAACTTGACTTAATTTATTTCTAAAAAACAGATAAATAATTCATTCAGAAGAATCAAAACAACTTTTAGTTGCGATTAAATATTGTTGAATTGCATTGCCATAAGGGCAATAAACACGATTTCAATTTTTTGAAATTATTATTTGATTCTATTAATGGGTTTTCCACGGGATTTTCCCGAAATAAACCTGTGTGGCGCCCATTATTAAACAAGGTAACCTAACCTTGAAGATAGAGTAAGCTGGTTTTGTAAACCGTCTTGGCAGCTTATTGATTTATTGGACTTCTGAACTTCCAGAAAACACGAACAGGTACGTGGAAGTGTATTTTATTAATTCTATTGTCCAGACGTTACTAGACTTTACGTACTTAGACGACTGTCAACCTGGAGGAGGAGTTTCGCTGCTAGTATCAACACGACGGTCACCATCATCAAGCGACCAGCTAATACACTTTATTTTTAAATTTAAGCAACGTTATTGTTCAAATAATATTAATGCAATTATCTTATTTTTTATCTAAAAGAGTTCTTTTCAGACACTTATAATTTTGCAATTGTAAACACACTTTTAATAACATCTAATGCTACATTTTAATTACTTTATAAATTTAGTAACTTTCAATTTTCAACCACTACCACCTTTAATATTTCGAACATAAATAGAAATTTAGATTTAAATAAATATTTTAAAATATTATAAACATAAATATATTTTAATCAGTTACAAATTGGCGACCAGCAATGTGAGGCTGAAAAATATTAAACGAAAATATTTTTTATATTTTAAATCAGCCCGGCAGACACAAAAGAACAAACATGCCACACACACATCAATACGATACAAGATACAAGGACAGCCGAGTAGGAGAGGTACAACTAGATACAGAGACGGATGAGACACAACCCACACACGAGATGGAAGTCATTACCATTAATAACATAGAAACTCGACCTGAAGAAACACCCCATGTAGAACCGGAAGTAGAAGTGAGGGCCGACAACCAACCCAGACAAGCTGAGGGAGTCACGCAATCAGGAGAAACAGCCTTCCAAGAATGGATGAGGAGAATGATGGAATCATTAAAGGAGGACAACCGAATTTTAAAGGAAGATAGTCGAACTTTGAAGGAAGATAGTCTCAAGAATAACAAAAATATGGAAGCGATTAACAGGAAAATGGATGACAGCCAGAAAAATATCGAATCATTAAGAGAAGATCTCCATAAAAAATTAGACGATACCAATAGATCCGTGGACGCGTTGAACCGCAAAATAGAAGACAGCAGCAGAGCCTTAAGAGAAGAGTTGAACACCACATTAAATGAAATTAGCCGGAGGATGGAGGAAGGTAACGAAAAAATTAATACCAGGATAGACGTGGAGATAGCGGTCGTGAGAGAAGAAATTACAGAAGTAAACAAAAGATGTGAACAGCATGACCAGGATTTAAAACGAACGAGAGAAGAGGTCGACGGGAGGATCGACAACATAGAGGAGGTGACTGAAGCCCGGATAGAATCATTGAAAAGAATGAGTCAAGATGAAATCAAGCGGGTGAGGACCGACGTAGGTGAGCAATGTGAGGAGATAAGTGCATCAGTAGACACGGTAAGAACTTTAACCGTCGCTAATCGGGAAAAAATTGAAGAATTAGGACAACGAGAAATCGTGCAAATGCGGGAGGAAATTGAAGTCATTCGCAACCGCCCTATCCAAGGTCAGTATATACAACCGACTGACAACCGTGACGCTATTAATTTCAAAAACTATCGGAAAAACCCGATTGAATTTTTAGCACACATCGATGAAAACTTGGCAAGAATCCGAGAAACCAGGTGGAATGTAATAAAAAGCCTGATTGATGAATATTTCAAGGAGATTTATGATAATTGGTGGACTGCCACGCGCCATGAAGTCAACAGTTATGACGATTTCAAAACCCAATTCCGCGCGAAGTATTGGTCAGAGGCCACACAAAATATAGTGCGCGATAACATATGCCATCGTAGATATGATGCAGACAGAGGAGGTACAATGACATCCTATTTCTTAGGTCAGGTGTGTTTAGCACGCAACTTAGAACCAAAAATACCAGAGGAGTGCCTCGTTACTAAGCTTTCGTACCACTTTGAGGAGGGTGTCGCCAAGGCACGTCAGTGGGGACAAATTAAAACCATACAAGCTATGTCAGCATTACTCGAAAATCAAGAACACAGAAGAAGTCGCCGGAGGATTGACAATTTCCATGATAGGGGCGGTAACCTAAATAATAATAATCCTAATTTCAGAAGTTACAGAAGTAATTTGAATAATAATAATAACCACCCAAATCAAAATTACAATAACCACAATAATAATGACGATAACAGTAGGCCTAATAACCAAGGTAATAACTATAATAATAATAATAATAACAACAACAATAGGCGACAAAATTACAATAATAACCCAAACCGACCACAAAACCAAGGCGGGAATAATCCACCGCAACAATATCGTAGAGCTAATTATGTGCAGGCTAACTATGACCCTGGTAGAAGACGGTACTACCAGTGATGAAACAGTTTTAGTGGAGATAGAGGAAATGTAAGAGGAGGACGGTGGAGGAGTAACAGCGTTGAGGGCGACAGCCGCAACTATGACTACCGGCCACAAGTGAATTTTGTGCAAGCCCATGACCAGTCCGACCCAGGGAGACCTGATACCCGACCGCAGCCAAACACCACGAATAATGATGACGAAGGGGATTGGGTGCCAGTCTGTGAGAGGCCTGGTTTTACAATATTACACAACCGAGCAGGCAGCTCTCGAGAGTCCAGACCCTGAGATGGCAGCCGACCCAGCACATCCCAAGACGCCAGGATACAATACCCATAATAATAGAGACAGCTATGAAAAAGGGATACCTGTGAAACGTAATTGTCCCAAACAATGAACCCAATAGAGTGGAAAAGCACAATGTAACCCCAAATATGTAGACCATAAATGTGATTATTGTTAAAAACAGATAAATTATAGTGGTATACAACAATTACCACCGGAATATTTAGTGTATAGAAAATTTTAAAAGTAACTACCATAAACGGATTCATTTAGTGATTAAAAGGATCATGTATTATGCCCAAGGTATTGAAAGTGACTAATTGCCTATAGCAAACCTATTTGCCATATTGTGTTATAAAAAGTGTGTAGTATTAGTGTATAGGCCAAACTATTCGTTACCTATTAAATAAGAGCCAGATTTATCATATTAAATGGTAGAAAAAGGTGTATAGTAAACCCAATAATTTAATGAGGAGAAAGATATCTATTATATCATAGAGAACCAAAAGTGGCATATAACAAAAATATACCTAGGATAATGACATAAAATTACTCTAATACTCCTATGTTAGATTAATTTAAAGAAGAAATACTACTATCTTATAACTAAAATTACTATGCTATATTTAATGAAGAGAAAGAAAAATGTTAGTTAATTACCAAATATTGTATGTAACAAGAATCTAAATGTCAAATATTGTATACCTCTCACAAAACTAAGATATTATATAAAATCATCCAGAATAAGTGTAAATTATCAGACACTTGAAGGAGTAGAGAGGCAGAATACCAAAGAGAGTTGATTATAAAGATGGCTATTATTATTGTGGAATGAAGAGAAAGAAAAATGTTATTTAATTACCAAATATTGTATGTAACAAGATATGTCAGAGAACATCTAACAACAACATTTAGTATATGAATACTGTAAACCCTGATAATTCAGGATAAGTGTAAATTATTGACGAGAGAAAAACTAGTAAACTATTGTAAGAATGAAATATGGTAAACTCTATATGTAAGAAACAACTGCATAATTATATAAGGATCAATGTAAGTGTGTAATTTTAAGAATACTCAAATAAACCAAAACAAATTGTCAACTAGTATAAAAAGGTAACAATACGGCTAATAAAGAGCATGGCCGAGAATGTCAAGTCTGAAAAGAAATGATTACCTGTGAAAAGGAAGTATGTTAGAAAGTATAAAAGAATGAAATGTGATACAAATGAAACCTCTAATACCTTGAATATTATATTGAATATGTTATATTATTGAAAAATGAATGATATGTTATATTTTATGTGTTGTGATAGTGCAACTATTGCTATGTGCAATTTTTATTTTGTCTCAGACAGAGATGAGGATGACTCTGATTCTGAGTATGTGTAATGAGGAACGGCGGAGAATGTATGCCACAGTGAGCCACTCTGATTCCGAACCCACTACAAATGTTAGGGAATTATATAGTAATGTATCAAGGACTATTAATAAAGAATCTGTGAGGTAAAAAAGTGAAAGAACCGTTGAGATTATCACAAAAATAAAGATATGTAATGAGAAAGAAAAATGTATTATTGTAAGACAGGAAATTGTTAATTTAAGAAGTGAAATCTATTGTAATTAAATAACTTAGAATATGAGAAACTTGAAAAAATACTAGTAAGCTAAGAATTATATCACTAGCCAAGAACTCAAACTAGTGTAACACACTAATAGTATGTTAAAGGTCAATGTAAAGAGTACAAGACGAAAAAACAGTAGTAGTATACTAAAAACTGAAATGAAATGATAATTTTATCAAAAAATCAAATTTTTTTTCAAATTATCAATTTTGAGGGGGGAGTATATGTAACATGACCAGGTGTTACATAACCTAGACATATGCCCTTAGATTTAATAAATACATAACAGTAATGTAAATAGATAATATAATGATAAGAGTAGCCAAGAAGAGAGGAACCATTGAAGAAGAAAGAAGAAGAAGTGCCACAAGAAGCAGTAAACCTAAACACTGCTTGACACTACAACCATACTATAACTGACACAAACTAATGGACAGAGTAAATTCACTTTAAGCTGTCAAGCGAGTCAGTGAATAACTTAAAAGAAATGTGACATGTTAATAAAAATAATTAAATAAGAATCCGAATAATGGGATATCAGCATCAGCCTTTGGCTGAGAATAAATCAACTATGACTAGTAACTATTAATGCCAAGGACTAAGATTAGCTATGGCCACAACATGAGATTGAAGCTGTATTACAGTCTCAAATGTGCTTATGACAAGTAAAAATGTTTGTAAGAGGGAACCTTATATAAATAAGCTACCCCATCAAGGTACCGAAATGTAAACTAATAAACGTTATTAAGGCATAAATCCGATACAAACGGTATGCCTCGGCAATGCCTAAAACAAACAATCATCAGTAAGGTGATTAGTAGAAAGTACTATGAGTGTAAATCACATACACTGAACAATCTTTGTGCCAAACTTAGCGATAAGCATTATTAATATGTTATACAATTAATAGTTCAATTGTTAATTAATAGCATGGAGCAAAATAATGTGAAACAAAATGTCATAGTGAGTAAGTATAGTTCATAGCAATGTATAAGTTAAGGTTTAATCATAATATTCAGTAAATAAATATCAGGACGGATATAATAGTGTTCTAACATAAACGTTTAAGTGAAAAAACGCGATGTGGAACACAAACAATATTGATAAGAGAGAGTAATCGCTGGCTTTGATTAGCAGACGACAGCGCGAAGCCATATACCTGAACATTGTTTATTAAAAAATGTCAGTGAAAGTGTAAATAAACCAGTGTCAAACTATATCAAATTGAAGAGGAAAAAATATCCTTTAATTTGATAGTGATACGACCCCGATCGCAACTATAATAAGTGCGTGACAGGCGTTAGCATCATTTGTACATAATAAATAAGAAATCTGTTTATCAACACTAACAACAACGACGGCTGTCAATCATTCTGGCGAAAGTCGGTTAAAAAACCGTTAGTGACAGTTGGAAAGACAATACGTCACTTTCGTAACGCCTGGCTAAGCCAATCAGAAAATAGCTTAATAAATAACACATTTGCCTAAGCCCGATCAAAGCATAGGGTATATAAAGAAGAGCGGCTAATTACCGTTAGACACTTTTAACGTTCATCCGGAGCGGCAGGTACGCTCGTCTCATCAAAATTTCTACTAACTGATAGCTTCATTGCAATAGTGCGTCTATTGAAATATTTCGGCAACAACAAAAAGTAACTACAAGATACTCTACATAGAATCAGTGCGTCGAAGTGCAGTATTATTTTATTTAGTGCGGGAAAATAACGAACAGAAGAAATAATTAAATAGTATCATATAAGGTCCTTTTTAGTCAGAAGCGGACCAATATTCTCTGTTCAAGTACGTGTGTAGTGAATAACAATGGTCATTACAATCCGACCATTGATGTGTTTAATTGAATTTTAATCGAAAGATTAAAAACACAAAAGTAACTGTGTGACAATTTATTCCATTACACTGAGTGCAATAACCTATATGTTTTGGTAAACAAATCTGTACTGACGCATAACACTGAAACATTTTCTGTACTACACCATGTCTGAATTTATTTAATGGATTTGTCAATCCTATTTAAGTTGGATGTTAGTCATAAGTGATCTCACCATATAACTTTGTGAATAATTAATCAAGCGTGACGAACGCCTAACCTATAAAATAGGTTCGATTTTATATTAGTAAACTGAAAGGCATTACTAGTCGATATTATATTATAAAATAATTAGCTATTGTGTAGGCATGAGCATTCTTTTTTGTGTTTCAAAGAACTTACGCCTGAGATATAAATAATATTAATGTTTAAAGTAAAGAGTATCTGGACTTAACCAGAATTATTGTTTATGCTCTGAGCCAGTCATATAGGGTATGTAACAAAATATTTGCAATTGTACATCAATGTATTCTTTTAATTATATTTGTTTGAATTCACTATCAAGGGTACAAATAAAACCCAATTATTAGCAGCATAACTTGACTTAATTTATTTCTAAAAAACAGATAAATAATTCATTCAGAAGAATCAAAACAACTTTTAGTTGCGATTAAATATTGTTGAATTGCATTGCCATAAGGGCAATAAACACGATTTCAATTTTTGAAATTATTATTTGATTCTATTAATGGGTTTTCCACGGGATTTTCCCGAAATAAACCTGTGTGGCGCCCATTATTAAACAAGGTAACCTAACCTTGTAGATAGAGTAAGCTGGTTTTGTAAACCGTCTTGGCAGCTTATTGATTTATTGGACTTCTGAACTTCCAGAAAACACGAACAGGTACGTGGAAGTGTATTTTATTAATTCTATTGTCCAGACGTTACTAGACTTTACGTACTTAGACGACTGTCAACCTGGAGGAGGAGTTTCGCTGCTAGTATCAACACGACGGTCACCATCATCAAGCGACCAGCTAATACACTTTATTTTTAAATTTAAGCAACGTTATTGTTCAAATAATATTAATGCAATTATCTTATTTTTTATCTAAAAGAGTTCTTTTCAGACACTTATAATTTTGCAATTGTAAACACACTTTTAATAACATCTAATGCTACATTTTAATTACTTTATAAATTTAGTAACTTTCAATTTTCAACCACTACCACCTTTAATATTTCGAACATAAATAGAAATTTAGATTTAAATAAATATTATATAATACTGATTCAGTTACATCAGTTATTGTTTTGTCAGGTTAATTGCATTATTTAATTCCTAAATTTGCATTCTCTATTTCCCTATTTCCCAATTATTTATTTATGATAATATTTCTCATTTTGTTTCGATTTCTTTTTATTCCTTGAAAATATTAATTATCTTTAAGTAACATATTGTCTTTTCATTACTGTATTTATTAAGTTTATTTTATTCTTCTATTTCGTTTAATATTAATAAGATTGCGTTTCTGCATATTTCACAGTGAATTTTGATGGTATACTTGTCTTTATTCTGAGGTGTAATCTTGTTATGTTATAATATACATATTTATATATGAAATGAGAATTTAATTTTTATTCAACTACTTGCCCATTTACAAATAAAATTATAGTATTGTTTTAAATTTAATTTTTACAAAATGAAAAATGTTGAGTGAAAATTTGTGTATACAACTGACAACTGATTGGTAGAATTTAAAATACTCCAGTATACATAACTATAGATTTACATAGTTTATACTTACAGTAAAAGAAAAAAAAACCACACTGCAGAATACCATATGATGATGATATGATATTATTCTATTGTAAGACAGTAAAAAAACATTATACTACAAAGAAACTGTCAATCATGTGAAATCATTCACCAGCAGCTGCTCTGCTACACTTGTGTACACGATGACACGATGAGCAGAGAGAGACAGCAGTAAGTAAGAAAGTGACGTGTTCTCACATGTCCCTTATTATCAGTCACTTCTAGAACGGCTGTATTTGTTAATATGTTATAACTAGGTGGAGCACACATAATGTTTATATTAAAAAACAAAAACTTAAAACTACTATTAAAATAATACCTACAATTATAAATTATGAAACTAGAATATACGTAGTCGTAATTAATCAGTGTCTTTTCAGTGTTATCAACATTATAAGCTACAGCTACTATAGACCTGGGTGTGTAAGATGTGACTTTACTTATGTCTGTTCGGAAATATGATCTTGAGTGTTTTGTTCAGCTACATGAATTTGTCTCAACATTCTAATGTCATTTCTTTATCATTTGAACCAAGCTCATTTATTACTAGTGGAAATTATGATTATTATTTCATTTATAACTTTGAGACAAGACCTGTTGTAGTAAAAAATGTTATTCACTCGGAAGTTAATGTTTATCAATTTTTATTTCAGTCTTCGTTGCATGATATAAATACTATAATCAAAGGAGAAGTAGAAACAGATTCACTGAGTACATCGTCCAGTACAAGTGTTGTAAAGGAAGAATGTGTTCCAGAAGACGTTCAGTTTATACGAGACACACAGAGGGTACTGTATATACAGTATTACATTTTATGATTAACACTTTCAAGACTGACTGCATTGTTACCTATATACACCTTGGGACACTGATTTTGTTTACTGGCCTGACACAACACTGATTTTTTAATTCAACTAGTCGCCCATATTTCCATGCTTTACGAATAAATTACAGTATTTTTTAAACTTAATTTTTACAAAATGAAAAATGTAGAGTGAAAATTTATGTATATAACTGACGACTGAATGGTACAATTTAAAATACTCCAGTATACAGAACTATAGATTTATGTAGTTTTTACGTACAGTAGAACGACAAATGTCTGAACATCGTGTGTATATTCTGCATTTGGGAAAACTAGATATGTTTAAAAAAAATGTAAAAAAACAAAGTAATGTAACTTTGGTTTACCATAAAATTTTATGGAGATTTATTTGTAACTTTCTAACAACGAATATAGTCACTTTTAGTTTCCTTAATGAATTGTTACGAAATATATATAAAACTCCAAATATATTTTGATTGATAAACATTACCTTTTGATTTATCATGTGTTGTGTTACTACTGGATAGTATTTTCTTTGGATATTATACTATGTAGTGTTTATAATTTTACTGAAATAATGTTGATTTTTCTGAATTTCCGTTTCAGATACACTATTGTACCCATTAAACATTAAAGAATAATATCAGATATATAAAATATTGTTACTACTGTC
Organism: Magicicada septendecula; assembly: GCA_034769895.1. NCBI lineage: Eukaryota > Metazoa > Arthropoda > Insecta > Hemiptera > Cicadidae > Magicicada > Magicicada septendecula. Next base: position 58,416,954 of record CM068371.1, on the reverse strand, counting down.
TAACTGATTGTTGTAGGTACAGTGGAAACAAAATACAAGACACTAATTAAGTCACTAATCACCAGCTTTAATTTTCACAGTTAAACAGTTTGTAATTAAAAACACAGTCTCTTACAACAAATCAAATAAAAATTGTTCACACACAATAAAATGTCAACTAATATAAAACACAATTGTATTACAATTATACTGCCCGATTATAAAACACAACACTTCACTAATAACCACTTGAACGCACACAGTAATATCGCCCGATAATAACTGAAAACTAAAGCCAATGACGCCTTGTATTCCAGAACATTCCAAACTACGCCGTATCTGTAAACTACAACGTAATTAATTGCGGGCTTGACACAGTCTGCGCGGATGGCGGCTTCCAGAAAAGTCGCGAGCACATTTTGAAATCATGTACACCACAAAATTTAGCTGTATTCCACTGGATTCACCTGGAACATTCGATAAACATGTAGATTGTTCTGTAATGTCATAACACTGCACCCTCCTTAAGCCTGTTCGTCCCGAACTGGCGAACCGTCTCTGAAGTAATACTTAGCCAGGCGATCTAGGTGGACGACCTTGAACTTTCGCTGTCTTTCCCATTGAATTCGATAAACAACATCGTTGGTTCTTTTTTTTCACAGTGTAGGGTCCTCCCCAGTTAGTCTGAAGCTTAGGTGAGTGACCACGACGGAGCTTTGGGTTGAACAACCAGACCTGATCTCCTTCTTGGAAACCTACACTATTGCTGCAAATGTCATACCGAGTTTTCATTTTATCACTGGCAATCTTCAGCTTCCTTTTATCAACTGATTCATTTCTCACAGTTGGTTTTCTAATTGCGAGGAATAGTTATGTGGCTCTTGGGACTGAGTCTCAGGTGATCCAAACATCAAGTCCCCAGGAAGATGAATCTCCCGCCCAAACACCAATTTTGCTGGAGTCGTGCCGGTTTGTTGTGTACTGATGATCTATACGCCATGAGGAATAGTGGTATACGTTGATCCCAGTCTGTTTGGTTCTCATCAACAACCTTCGCTCAAGTGTCCTACTGAATCTCTCAACCATCCTGTCCGACTGAGGATGCAGAGGCGTTGTCCTGGTCTTTTGAATTCCTAGTATACGGCATAATTCTTTAAACACTCCTGATTCGAAATTTCTCCCTTGATCCGTATGGATTTCCATAGGGCTCCATAACGGCAACAGAAGTTTTGAACTAACTCCTTTGCCACAGTGGTAACCTCCTGATTTGGAATTGCGTAGGCTTCCACCCACTTAGTAAAGTAGTCACCTACAACCATGATGTACCGGTTTCCATCGTCAGTAACTGGGAATGGTCCAGCAATGTCTATGGCAATTCTCTCGAAAGGGAGTCCAACGTTATACTGTCTCATTTTTCCCCTGCTTCTGGTTTGTGGGCCCTTGCTTGCACCACATATTTCACACGTCCGAACCCATTCCTCTACGTCATGGCAAAGATGAAGCCAATAGAATCGCGTCTGTATTTTTTCAAGGGTTTTGTTAACGCCAAGATGGCCTCCAGATGTTCCATCATGCATCTCCTTAAAAAAAGACTGCTGCACTTTACTTCGGGGAACTATCAACTGCATGACCACGTCTCGTCCATCTGCACTTTCCCAAGCCCTTTTCACCAATCCGTTTTCTAAGGTAAGAGATTCCCATCGTGCCCAGTAGCCCTTCAGCACTTCGGAACCATGGCAGATATCTTGCCAATCCGGGCGGCGACCTTCCTCTTTTGCTGTCAAAATCGGTCCAATGTCTTCATCAGTCATCTGTCTTGTCGACAGTCCTGTGTCGTCCAGCTGTCTGCCAGGAAATCTACAGTGATGGCTTGAACATGTTCTCTTGAGATTTGTTCTTCCTTTCTGTGGGAATGTCGGCAGTCATCCGGGCACGGTCTTCGTGATAAGCCATCTGTATTACCATGCAGGCACCCCTGCCGATGTTGTACCTTGAAGTTGTACTCTTGCAGACGTTCGAGCCACCTTGCCAACTGTCCTTCCGGATTTTTAAATCTCAAGAGCCATGCAAGCGTGGCATGGTCGGTACGTAGTGAAAACTCTCTCCCATAGAGGTATTTATGGAAGTGCTCTAAAGCTCTGACAATTGCCAACAACTCTCTCCTTGTAACACAATAATTTCTCTGGTTTAGAAAGCGTCTTGATGTAATATGCTATTACTCGTTCTTCACAGTTCTGCATTTGAGACAAAACTGCTCCAGACCAGTATTGCTTGCATCTGTGTCTACGATGTACTTCCCTTGGGAAGCTGGAGAAGCGAGAATTGGCTGCGAACATAATGCAATCTTCAAAGTCCTAAATGCTTGGTCACACTCTCTCGACCACTGGAAGTCTCCGTTTATACCTTGTGTCCAATCAGTACTGCTTCTCATCCTTGTAACTTCCCATAATCACTTTTAATTCCTTTCCTTCTAGTGTTTGCTTTCTGTTTCTAAGTAAAATGCACCATGTTCTGGGAACTGAAATGATAGAAATGTGTATTTGCAGAATGAGGGTGGTGGGATTAAGACAATTGGAGAAAGTAAATGTTACTTTGCAAGTGGTTCAGTAATCATTCTGTGAGGGCAAATCATCAACTAACAATGGTGTTTCTTAAGCAAACAATGGAAGGAGAGAAGAAGAGACTAATGAGACGATTGTAGTGCTCAAGCTTGTAATAGATATAGATTCAATCATTGATGGTGCATTATACCATGCTGCAGAATACTATATGATGATGATGTGATATTATTCTGTTGTAAGACAGTAAAAAACATTTTAGAGCAAAGAAACTGTCAAGCGTTTCAATCATTCACCAGCAGCTGCTCTGCTACACTTGTGTACACGATGAGAAGAGAGAGATAGCAGTAAGAACAGGCAAGAAAAGTAAGAAAGTGATGTGTTTTCACATGTCCTTTATTATCAGTCACTTCTTCGTGTATTCACATGTCCTTTATTATCAGTCACTTCTTCTAAAACGGCTGTATTTGTTAATATGTTATAACTAGGTGGCGCACACATATGTTTATATTAAAAAACAAAAACTTAATACTACTATTAAAATAATACATACAATTATAAATTATGAAACTAGAATTACACGTAGTCATAATTAATCAGTGTCCTTTCAGTGTTACCAACATTATAAGCTACAGCTACTATAGACCTGGGTGTGTAAGATGTGACTTTACTTATGTCTGTTCGGAAATATGATCTTGAGTGTTTTGTTCAGCTACATGAATTTGTCGCAACATTCTAATGTCATTTCTTTATCATTTTTAGCATCTTTTGTTACTACCGGGAATTTCGATTGTTATTTCATTTATAAGTATGAGATGAGGCACATTGTAGTGAAAGACGTTTTTTTAACAGTCAGATGTTAATATTTAACTGTTTTTATTTCAGTATACGGTGCAGGAAATGAAGGCTTTGATTAAAGGAGAAGTAGAAGAAGATTCGTTGAGTACATTGTCCAGTACTAGTGTTGTAAAGGAAGAATGTGTTCCAGAAGACGCCCAGTATGAACTAGTCAGAATGGTGGTACTGTATATATTACATTTTATGATTAACACTTTCAAGACTGACTGCATAGTTACCTATATACACCTTGGGAGACTGATTTTGCTTACTACCCTGGCGCAGTGATATTTTATCCCTTTCGGTTCATTATTCAACTATAGTCGAATTGACATATCATACCTGTACGTGCTTACCTCGACTTTAGTCCACATCAGCCAGTTTTTGTTTCCATCAGCTGCTTTATTCTATTGTAAGGTCTGACAGCTGATTCGTTGGCCCAGCTGATTTTCATAGACACACGTGTTTGTTTACATCTGTGGGTTGATTGGTTTACTTAGATTATTTTGTTCGTATTGTGCATAATTGTTGTTATTTACCTTATAATATTGTTACGTAATATGGAAAATTGTGTATTGTTGTCTACAGTCGAAAAATCTATATCAGATATAGAACAAACAATGTCAGAAAAAATATCTGCAGTAGAAGACACAATTACAAACATAAGAGAATAAATTAAAAGTGAAGTTGAGCAGTTCATGAAGGTACAACCAAAACAAATTTCTGAAGAGACTGTACCAATGATAAAGACAGAAAGGACAACAGAGAAAGTCGACTTGCCGGTGGTTGGGCAGTTCATGTCAAGGCAACAACGTTTGATGGAAGCACTTACTGGGGAACGTACCTTAGCCAATTTGAAGCCGTTGCATGCACAAATAATTGGACAGATAAAGACAAGGCAGTTTCATTTGTTCTCGCTTTAAAAGCACCTGCCACAGAGCTATTACAGAAAGTGCCATCTGGCAACCAGAACACCTATGCTGAATTGATATGATACCTATACCTAGAATTATGATATGGTGATAAAGATTTGGCAGATATGTACTGCACTCAGTTGAGAGCAAGGCAACAGCATTTTGGGGAGAGTCTTTAAGAGCTTGAAGCAAGTATCACCAGACTAATTAGACTAGCCTATCCTGAAGCGCCAAAAGATTTTTGAATGAGGTTTGCGATGCAGACATATACTGATGGTGCCCGAGATAATGAACTACAGCAATGTTACGAATGGCAAAACACCAGACTAATGAGGAGGCCCTGGTACATGCTTTGCAATTTCAGGCCGCAAAGTCAGCATCTGGTTGGGTAAGTCATAAAGATCGCGATGCACAGATGATGAAGAAGAGTAAGGAACAGACCCAACGAGTGGCACCGCAGAATAAACTAAGAAAGGATGGAAGACCTAAGTGTTATCGATGTGTGAAGCCTGGAGATCTACTACGAGATTGTCGGGTTAGAGTTCGGCAGCAGGGAAACGAGGAGTAGTCAGTGCAACGGTGTGTGTGCTGAATCACTGGAGGAATGAAGCCCCTAGACAATATGCTATTTCTACACTTCAGAAAAACAGCTGGAGCTTGGTGGTTACCGGATTTGTTCAAGAAAGGCCAACCTCAAATACAGTTGACACAGGCGCAACAGTTTCCATTGTGCGTCCCTATGTGGTGAAAAATCACAAGCCAATCTGGTGCTCTTACACTTTGAGAACAGCTACTGGATGGCCTGTAAAAGTCTTTGGGAAAGTGGAGATACACGTACGTCTTGGTTGACTTGAGTTTGATCTTCAAGTACTTGTTGCAGACATTGTTGGTGAAGCAATTCTTGGTGTGGACGTTATGAACGCATATGGATTTATAGTCGACTTCAAAAACAATGACTTGGGAATTGAAAAAGAAGAGGTAATGCTCTCCACAATGAGTACATCAGAAAAATCGATGGATATGATAAATCAAGTAGTTGTAACTGTCCCGCCAAATACCGATAAGATCATCATGGTTAGAACTGAGGTAGATACTAGGGGCAACCAGTGCTCTATGTTTGAAACCCCAGGTGGTCAGCACACTAGGCATACTAATAGCCAGAAGATTAGTAAAACCTGATGAAACCAGAAATGTACTTATTAGCGTGGCGAATATTTTGGATCAAGTTGTCACTTTACAAAGCAATATGTCCCTAGGTAAATTGACTCCTGTGGCCTGAGTAGCTGGAATGATGGAACGAAGATGCAGTACTACGGACACTTCCGAATTACTAGAGGAACTTCAGGAATTATTGAACAGATCTAACGACATGTCAAGTATTGTGGTAAAAGAACTCAGATGGTTTTTAGATTAATTTAAAGATTCTTTTACAGTTTGGGGCCAGTCATTGAGAAGAACCTCTCTTGTACATCGCATCAATACCGGGGACACAACACTGATATGCTAACCTCCTCAAAGGCTTCCATTAGCTAAGCAAGAGGAAATGTCTCGGTTAGTACAGGACATGTTGTCAGAGGGAATATTCGAGCATTTGTCAAGTGCTTGTTCTTGTCTAACTAACAATGCTTTTTTGTAAACAAACCGTAGAAAGAGAAAAGAAGAAATGTATGAGAAGATTGTAGTACACTAGCTAGGAATAGATACAAATGGAGTCAAAGATGGTGTTTGAAACCTGCCACACTGCAGAATACCATATGTTGATGATGTGATGGTATTCTGTTGTAAGACAGTAAAAAACATTTTAGAACAAAGAAACTGCCAAGCGTCTGAAAATTGTGTACACGATGAGAAGAGAGAGATAGCAGTAAGAACAGGCAAGGAAAGTAAGAAATTGACGTGTTCTCACATGTCCTTTATTATTAGTCACTTCTTCTAAATGGCTGTATTGTAATAATACTTTATAACTAGGTGGTGCACACATGATGTATATATTAAAAGAAAAAAAAAGCTTACTGCTACCATTAAAAAAATAACTACAATTATAATATTTAAGTAGTAGAAAAGTAGTAGTAATTAATCAATGCCCTTTCAGTGTTATCAATATTATAGGCTACACATACTATAGACTTGGTTGTGTAATGTGTGACTTCACTTATGTCTGTTCGGAAATATGATCTTGTATGTTTGTTCAGCTACATGAATTTGTCTCAACATTCTAATGTCATTTCTTTATCATTTGAAACAAGATCATTTATTACTACTGGAAATTATGATTATTATTGTTATATAACGAGTATTTGGAGCCTCGTGTTCTTATTTATTATGCCCCAAGTTGCGGTGCCATTTGTTATATAACGAGGTCTCCGCCTCTCTCTGTTATACTACTATATTTTAATCCTTGACTTTATGTTGTTCTTTTTTGTAATCAGTTGTTGTTAAAATTCGGTTATTTAATTTTTCATGTTTATTTATAGTTAATTAGGTCGAAATCATTTACCTAATTAAAGCCTCAAACGTTGGTCGTCAATTTATAATAAAACGAGTATGCCTCTGTTTAAAATTTTCTTATTATTAATACTTTTGAATATTGGTTATATAAAATAATTTGTTTATTTTATTGTTTGGGTTCACTTAGTTCGTATTTGAATTCTGACGTTCTCTCGTTGCTAAGACAAACCTATTTGTGTGCCTTCTCACTGAAAATAGAAGTGTTCGGTTATACAGTTACTTACTTGTAGTGGTGTTCTAATAGTAAAGTGATGGGTATTGATGGGAATTATTTAAACCCACTTGTTACCGCCACCACTGCTGCCAACCGTGGATGCTGTCCACCTAAGCTGTAACGTCTTAGTCTAGCAAAATAATTAGTCAAAACTCTTGGATGGAGTATAAACTGATTTTATTCTTCGAACTCATTTTTGAATTATGATTAAAATACAATAATATTATTTATCTTTCCTTTAATAATACAATAATATTATTTATCTTTCGTTTAATTCAAGGTTACTGATGGACTCTTTAAAATTATTATATCTCAGGGTTACAAGTCTGATTCAAACTGTTCGCCACCTTGGACGCTAAGAATTTCGTTAAATTATTTAATAAATAAAGTAGGTTCTTTGAGCCTGCAAGATAGAAACAAAACTAAAACAATGCACTACTATCATTGTTTAGTAGTAGGAGAGTGATAACATTATTAAAAATTTTTAACGAATAACATAAAAAGTGAACATGTAATTTTTGTTGAAATTTGAGGTTAAAACTAGTTTCATTGGAACATTAATTAATCAACTTTAAATTATTAATACCTCTTTAACGACATTAAAATATCCGTACAATACGGTTAGGAATGCCATTTAGTTACAAGATTCATTCACTTATCTAAAAATGAACTTTTTCTTGTGAAAACTTACTTTTTTCGTCGGACGTGTTTCGGCGTACGTATCCGCCTTCTTCAGCTTTTAGTCAGACTGCCATCATTTCGTAACGGTTGTTGTGTGGAGGGTGTAGTGGGGGTGGTGTGTGGAGGAAGGGGATTGGCGCGGGGATTCAACTTGATGTTTGTTTTTTGTAAAATTGTGTCAAAAACTGTATGTGATTTATATTGTAATTGATCGTTAAGTATGTTGTTTGGTTGTGTTGTGTGGTGTTTATATATTTCGTATTGTTCAGTTGTGTTGAGTTTTCGAAATTACAATTGTAATTTTACCTAAAGGTCGAAAACTCAACACAACTGAACAATACGAAATACATAAACACCACACAACATAACCAAACAACATACTTAACGATCAATTACAATATAAATCACATACACTTTTTGACACAATTTTACAAAAAACAAACATCAAGTTAAATCCCCGCGTCATTCCCCTTCCTCCACACACCACCCCCACTACGCCCTCCACACAACAACCGTTACGAAATGATGGCAGTCCATCAGCTGAAGGAAAAAGCTGAAGAAGGCGGATACGTACGCCGAAACGCGTCCGACGAAAAAAGTAAGTTTTCACAAGAAAAAGTTCATTTTTAGATAAGTGTTAGTACTGTGAAAGAAGAGATGAACAATCAAGAACAAGATTCATTATCTGCTTCCTTAGATTGGATAACACAAAGTTAACAGGTATATGGATATTCCTCACTAATAGGGTTGAACATGATTAAATATTTGGTAACAACCTTAACGTTAAACACAATACATAACGATTAGTAATTCATAGATCCAAGTTTTTAAAGTTTATCATTAATTGGGTGATGCATCCTATCTCGGTATGTCCATCAAGTTAATTCTAAAATTAGAGTTTGGTTATGATTAATTCCTTCACTAATAATTATCTGAATTAATAATTTGAGTACTGTTCCAAGCTTGGTTGGATTCACATTGATATAATACTGTTAATCAATTTCGCTAATAGCGTCATCGAACATTTTTATTACTATTTGAATATTTAGTAATCGTCACTTATACTTGCGTCCGCAGTCGTTTCTTGGAGTATCACTATTAAAATTTTTTATTGAATTAAATCATTTTTAATAACTCTTAATCATTCACTGCCTATGCGCACGTACTCCGGATTAGAACACTGATATAAAAAAACGTTCACTCTGTTTACATCCGACCTAACCTCAACTTCGTGTTTCAAGGTTAAAACGCTTGTGATCAGCTGTCGGCTATCAATTCTGTATTGTTGGCTATGGTAACCTGTGTGGATCCCTCGTCGAAGTCTCGAGATGAACTGATGATCTTACCTGTGTCAAAATCTGGTACATAGTAATTAACAGTGGCCTCTGATTGGTCAGTTTTTCTAATTTCCGTGGACTTTCGGTATTATTCAGCAAAATAGATGCGTTCTTGGCGTCATCTCGCTGGGTTTGAGATTATCGAAATTCGGTTCCCAATTGTACGCCCACGGGCTTGTAATTAATTATTTCCTTATAATTGAAATTTTTCATTTATAAGTACGCTGTTACCGAACAACGAATAGATGTGATTTGAATAATGAATTGCTTTTTAGATTAACTCGTAATTGTTATTTAGTAAATAATTGAAATAGAGTGATTGTATTTGAGTTATTTTAAATTAATTTGATTTAGTAGTAGACTCTTCTTCATTCCTCACGTTGTAATGTAAACATCGATGATTAGTGTTGTTTAGTAAATAATTGAATTAGTAATGTTTAAGGTTAAATTAATGTTTGTGTTTAAAAAGGGTTGCAATCACTGATATCTTGTTGTATTCACCTCCCCACTTACCATCCGTGAACGTTTTCAATCTTCTTAATATGTTGCTCCTTTTCACTGGAAATACATGAATAACACACAAAATACTCCACCTTGATATTAACACATACACATTAAGTAAAATGACAATGATATTCAATCATGAATTGAATATTCAAATACTGGCTGCTTGAATATTGCCGCCACCTTGAGAAACAATTGCTTCTAAAATGTAAGTTATTTGTACCTATTTAATAGAAATAAATACTCTCTGTTCACTGGTAATAAATTGAGGTGTTTATTAACATTAATAAAATTCAATGAAATCCTTTTTTAAAACAATTACTAATTTTTTTTTAAAACAACAAAGTTAATTAATTTCTGAAAATTCCTCAGCTCAGGGCTGGTAACACTGGTACAATGTACAATAATATGGTAATTCAGGTTATGTTTATTTTGGTTATAAGCATTACCAAATTTCATGAATCCTTTGAATGTACATGATGCAAGATACAAAGATGTTTTATTGAAGAACAATATTTATTCATATAGTATGATTAAAAAGACAAAAAATTAAAAATCGTTAACCTCAATACGATATTAAAATTATCGTACTATCGTACGGCAGGTGTGCTGCAGTCTGGTACTCAAAGCTGTGTACACGTGTTATTAACGTTACACTATAAAACAATATTACTGGTTTAATTATTATTATTATGAACTGGAATTGATAAAAAATAGAAAAACTCTTATTATCGAGTCTATTCACAAGAGTATTATTAATGACAGAAGTGGCTCTCTGTTGGCAAATAAATACGTGTTGGTTATAGGTTAGTTTACCTATAGATGAGAGTAAGTTAACAAAATAGAATAATTAATATTATTAAAATCTTAATACTATCTTCACAAAAACATTATTTATCGTAATAAGATGTATAATTAACGGCAATGATTGTTCTCGTATATTAAATTATTATTTATCAAGTACTACAGAAATCGTAGTCAAGTAAGCGACTATATTTTACAAGTATTGTTTGCGGTATAAATTATTATTTCCGCTTCTGTTATTATTTTTCTAACATAAATATTAAAATATTTTAATTAAATACCATTATTAAATCAAACGAGAACTTTTATTCATTGAACCTGATAATAATTCATCGTTCGCTAGTTAACCATGCATAGTGTGTTTGCTTGGCTAACGTAGTCTGCTATAATGTTCGTTAACCAACGAATATTATATTATCATTTTATCTTAAAAATTGTTAACGTATAATACTCCCTGCATCTTTCACTTAACATGGCCTTTATTATACACTGGCCATGTTTTTAATAATTCACTTTATCACTCGTAGCACTGTCACATGATAAAAAATTTGTGTTCAGTTGAGGTTAGTTATGGTTATATACTCTTATACGCGCACATTTTAAAATATTTTCTTGAGGACTGTCGCAGGCTCCGCTCGCATCGGTGGCTGGAAGACAATTAGTTCCTCTCATCAAAGCTTCTACTCTCGTCTGGTAAAATCAGATCATCCTATTGGTGTAGAAGTCGGTCCTCTCTACCCCAAATGCCTTTGTTAAATTAAAATTTTAATTTTTAGCGTCTATGCTTTGGGTTCGAGACTCAGCTATGCCGCGTTCATTCCCAATCGGAAATGACAGGAAATCTTATAATATTCATAAGTTTCTTATTAATCGTCTGATCGTCATTTGAATAGTCGCATTGTTTTGCGGATACTTGTGTCTTTAATTTAAGTTCAAACAAGTAATATATCCATCCATTAACAATTCACTTCACTTTATTCAATATTTATATAGTGGCTCTTAATAAAAATAAGTTTTTTCCACTATATTTTGGTGTAATTATATCCTAATGCTTATGATTAAACGTCTAGAGTCCATATCTCTTATAATTTAATACATAATATTAACATATTTGTGATTTAAGCAAAATGCATTAATGGCATACAAGCCATCCATGTCCAAGCATTTATATTTGCTCACATCACCATTATTCGTTATGCTACTACATATCTTTGGTACTAGAATGTTATTTGATACTTTTTACATATATTTGCTGATACTTTACTTCAGCAAATGTTATCTTATTTACACATATAGCGTTGTCTAAAATACACTATGCTATTATTTTGCCATTCTGTCACTCTCATTTAGTTATTTTTCCACATATCATAGGCATTATTGATAATTAAAGTGTGCATAAATATTGTACATGGTCTGTTTAGTGCACTTACTAACTTTTTGTTAGCTGAAATTTCTTTAAGTTACTGTATGATGGTTGTTTACACCTAGTCTTATGATTACAGTTAGTTAGTTTATTAAATTACAGTTATTAAATTACTTGTACAATGATTGTGAGGTATTCTCATAGTTGAATTGAACCTTCTTCTAACTACTGGTAAACTTTCTTACTCTCTTTTTACAAGTTTTGTTATGGTTTTTTTTTTTATTAACTCAATGGTCACATGGGATTCTGCCTAATTTGTTTATTGTTATTATTAATAATCTGACTTATATAGTTGTGTTCTTCAGTTCATAGGGTATTCATTGTCTTATACATTTGTTCTTATTTGGTCTCTGGTTGAAACAATTACTGATAATTACTTTATCTAATTATTGTGTATGATTTTATGTTGTAGGTCCAGTTCAGATGAGGTTATGTGTCATTGAGTTGGCAACAATATGCTTCTTACTTTATTCAGTATTCATCTTAAATACTGTCATGTCATTATGGCATGTTACTACAATTGTTTATTACTATGTTTTACACACTTTGTACACATTTTACACTATATGTTTATACAATAATACTTGGTTTTTTATCTAACTATGTTACACATTTTGGTGGGTTGTATTTTGGCTTGTATACATTGATTTGTTTCTTTTCAACAAATTAGTTTGTTTACTACTTATTGGTTTTAACATTTATCCACATTTTGTCCTGTGTCACTATGACATTCAGGCACATTCCATATCAAGGATTATAAAGCTTTTATCGTTGATCTTTTTGAGCAATTATTTCTCTTTTCAGTACCATTAAATTGGTGGTCTTATTGAGTATATTTGTGGTTTTACAATCTTGGATTACAATTGTTATACTAATTGTTTGTGTATTTCACTTGTTAACCGTTGATTTTTCACTTATTAATCTTTATTCACTTCCCTCAGTTATAAACACTTCACTAATATTGTCTGTGTTGCTTATTTGGGGTTAGTGTTATTACATTATTTATTGTTGCACTTATATAAAGTATTCACTGTTATTGTTTGTGATCACTTGCTAAGGTTCAACACTTGGTTTTTTATTATATTGGTTTCACTATGTCCTTCTTTGATAGGTAGTTTTTATTACTACTAATCTTATAGTCATCATTCTTATTTTGGTTATTATATTAGTTGTGGTGCTTTCCATAATTTGGGAATGTTGGTGTCTTGTTCTGGTTATACATAATCTTCATTCTTCATGGTATATTTCTTCTTCTTCTTCTTCTTCTGGTTATTCAATTGTTTCTTCTTCATTTTAATTGTTTGTCATTTGTAAGGCATTTCTTGGTTCCTCACTATTTGTGATAACTCATGTTCATTTAATATAGTTATAATTTTCAACATTTTCACTCATTATTATGATAATCATTATCTTATATTTGTCTCACTATTATGACAAATTAGTCTATCCTCTCACTATGATAATTGCATTTGATATGCCTCATTATTATGATGATATAAATTCTTGGTATATCCCCTCACTATTTTGATCTATTGGTTCGTTTCATCCTTATGATGGTATTAATTCTTGGTATATCCCCTCACTATTTTGATCTATTGGTTCGTCTCATCCTTATGATGGTATTAATTCTTGGTATATCCCCTCACTATTTTGATCTATTGGTTCGTCTCATCCTTATGACGATAGTCACTTTCGGCATATCCCCTCACTATTTTGATCTGTTGGGCCTAGATGCTAACGTATTATATTATTTCATTGTATTCTCTCTTTCTTCTTTCTACTCGATGATATATTTTTATGACTCTTCTTTCTTCTTCGTTGGGTTGCTTTAACATTATTCATTTATAGATACACTTTTGATTTTCATACTTCTATTCCTTCTTCCATGTTTGATGAAATATGCTTATGGTACACTTTCATTTGACATATTATATTATTTTTATGTAACCGTTATTTTGATACGTTACAACGCCAATCCTTTTTTCATTACTCCCATCGCTTTTGTCTTTTTAACACGAGTATTTCGGTTACCCACACCATATAACTTTGATAAGGATTAACAAAATAAATTTATTACTATTTTTTACGATCTATTTACATATCTTATTTTATATTTTATTTTATTTATTATGTTCATTTTTTATAAACTTTTATCCTTTCTACTTCCTTCTTAATTATTACCCCTTCTCATTAAAGTTTCAGGTGGTAATTCGTTAAAAATTGTCTCTGGTAGTTTAGGCCTACCTCAATATTTTTTAAAATGTCTTTATCCCTTTCTTATATTAAGGATTCTTACATCTAATGTATTATTATTACTCACTTTTGTCCTCTGTGATATCTTATAATTATTGCACAGTAGTATTTTACGTAATTACTTAAATATTATCCATAACAATTATATTTCTTTTGGCTAGACACTTGGTCTATGGCATTGCTAATTGTTTTTATTCATCTTATATTATTATGGGGTTCTAAACCATATTTGCTGTGGCCTATTTATACTGAACTAATCATCACCACTTCTGATTACCTCAGTATTAGCTAGTATTCTCCTATTTTAATTTATTTACATTTTTCCTCAGACTATCATTCAGTATTCTAGAGTGATACATTTTTTCTTATTTGACAGTACACCTTCATCTTTTGATTATATTTAGTTTGTATAATGCTTATTATAGTAATGCTAAGGTTTGGCAGTGTTTTGTTCTGCTGTGGTATTTTGACGTTTCTTGGTACATATCTAATACTAATATATAAATATCTAGCATTTAGTTTCATCTATAAGTTACATATAAAATACATCATTAGTATTAAATTTATGGCAATACACATTGATTTGCCTTACATTAGTAGTATTACATCTCAGTTAATATCATGACCTTAGTCCCCTTTCTTTTATCATCATTTTATGTGTGATTTTTATTGTTCAAGGTGCCAATACTATGCTGTACCTCTTGAGCATGTTAATTTACACTTATAATGTACATAATTCTTTCTATATAATTAATTTTTGTTAATGGAATGCTCCTTATAGTCTCTAGTTTGCTTATATTATAATACACGCTAGTTTGAGAGCATTCCTGTTATTGTTTTGTGCAATTCTAATTGGAACTTGCTGGCTGTTTAGGTTATGTGTCCTCACCTGGATTCCTAACAATGGTTGAACCTTAGATTTTGTTTTTTACATATTACACTGAATTCTTTACATGTATTAATGCTAAGTTTTATTATTTATAGTTATATTTTTCTTTTTTGTGACTATCTCAACATTATTGTTAATTAATAGTTTTCTCTTATAATTTTATATCTACCTTACATATTGAACTAGTCTTTTGGACATCATTTAGTGATTATTTTTATACATTCTTAATTTATACATTTACAATTCTTATATTCACTCTCCTTTTATTTTTCTATCATCATTGTTTTACCTTTGAGTTCTGGTTATATTATCAATTCGTTGAAGTTAGTTTCTTAATAGTTTGATGTCAGTGTCAAGTCATAGCATAGGGTTTTAAATCAGCTTTTAAATTACTTCTGTTTTCTCTATCATTAACAATAATTTATATTCTCATGATTTATTTTATTCTTGTCATTATTTGTTCCTTCTTGTAGTTGAATTTATTTTCACTAGTCGCCGTGATTCTATTATCATCCTTCATAAATCTTTTTGTTATGGGTGTTGCTGTCTTCTTCTCACTGTCTGATCTATTAGGTATTTGGGTCAACGTTGTCTTGTCTTTAGTCGTGTGTCTTCATTTCTTCTGTAATACATTACTTGGTAATAATAACTTCTTTAATTACCTCATATTAGTCACAATTCGTCCTGTGTTCCTTTTTAATGTTCCCATTTTGTTGTTTATTTTGCTTTTGATTGTTTATAATCAGTTTGTTTTACGTTGGTATTGGGTTGATTATATGTAACGTTATATTATTTCATTTATAAGTTTGAGATAAGACCTATTGTAGTAAATAATGTTACTTTTTCACTCAGCAGTTAATGTTTATCAATTTTTATTTCAGTCTTCGTTGCATGATATAAATACTGTAATAAAAGGAGACGTAGAAACAGGTTCGTTGAGTACATCGTCCAGTACGAGTGTTGTAAAGGAAGAATGTGTTCCAGAAGACGTTCAGTTTATACGAGACACAAAGAGGGTACTGTATATATTACATTTTATGATTAACACTTTCAAGACTGACTTGCATTGTTATCTATATACACTTTGGGACACTGATTTTGTTTACTGCCCTGACACAACAGTGATTTTTTAATTCACTGTTTATATACATATTCTGTAACTATTTAAACTTTTACAATGATACACAAAAACAGCTGTGCTCGCATCTGCTTTGCCGGACGCCATTTTGTAACTGTTGCCAACTTACTTACCAAGGTCCAAGGTCCTTTGGGTGAACAGGAGAGCAGAATGGTGTTATTTTCAGTAAATAACTTATTCAAATAGTTCAAAATTTCATTTTATTGACATTAGTAAAAAAAGTTTATCTCCTCTCCTTACTGCATTTCACAAATTGCCAAATAAATGTGAACAAATATAAAAGTAAATTAAATGAGATTTAACCTTTTATGGTTAGATTGTATTATTATAAATGAGAACAAATATAGAAACTAGAATTAAACTTTATTAGTGCAAACCAGTACTTTTTTTTATACACACACCATTTAATAAACCCTCCCTTTGTTGAGATCTCAATTTCTTTTGTGAACGTTTATGAATTTTGCAAAACTGTTTTACCCCCCATTAGTTACTCATCTGAATGTTTTAATCCACACGTGGGGTCATCTCTGGTAGAATCTGGTTGTTTCACTCACTAAAACTTTCCGAAACTGTTTTAAAACTATTACTTTACTTTTTCTATAGTCGACACTTATAGTCATTTCCCGAACAGTGTTTTAATTACAATTAATACTTTTTGGCGGTGGGCCCACCTGAAATTTCGTCCGCGGACTATTATACGGCCGTACGGCACGAGATTGAAGACAGATCTTACGCACAAAAGCTGCTCGTGTATAGTTTTATTAAACATTGATCACGTGGTTCTCCTCCTCTGCTAAACGTTCCATGCTGGCAATATTTTAAGGCTTGGCATACCTAGCCCATATTCCAAGGTTATGTAAACATGGGTTTGGCCCGTGACGTGTTTGTTATGTCAGTTGTAACACAAAGCATTGAGGCTTGGGTGTTTCTAAAAATAGTTGCTGACTCACTGACTTACAATGTATACCCAACTTTTGACTCCGTATTTTCTGTCCGTTTTATTCAAATCATAACCCAGAATTACAATTATTAAAGTACTTACCCCATGTGATATTTTCGGCTACGGTTTGTACCTTCACAATACCCCCTCAATGAGAGGTTTATGCCGAAGCATAAAAATTCTCATTGACACACACACACTAAGAGGATCAGTCCGGATATGGCACCATGACCCCCCTTAAATTGTATTTAAATCCATGGGTTACTTACCCCCCTGGTCCAGTGACTGCGGCCGCACCTCAATGACCTTACTGGACTTCCTGGTGTAGGATCCCAACACCGCAAGGCCAGACAGGACTAGACGCCCCTGGTCTGACGCGCAGGCCAGCACAGGACCGCCGCCACAGTATCACCAGACACTGAAACATTCAGTCAAAACCATCAATAAATGGCCTTACATTATACTATATCCGGAACTGATTTGGTCTCCCCTTAACTATACTGGTTTGCATTAAAGAAGCACTGGTTGTATCTTAACTTCTAATACACACATTCTATGTTAACAGAAGTCCTTAACTTAACATGATACATTTTAATTCAAACATTTTATATGACCATCTTCTTATTATTTCTTATTCCAAATTCAAAATATTTTCCTGATTCCCATCAGAATTTAAATAACAACTTCCTATTACTCTTTTATTTAAATATCTCATTTTATCTCTTAATTTCTTCATCATCAATCTGTATACTATACATGAAGAACACAAAAATCAAAATTATACAATACTATACATACAGTCAACCAGATATGTATTTTAACACTATATTATTACTCGTTATATCGTAATTTACTCATCACTCTCTCTATTTTTAGTTTTCATTTTACAATTTAAACTCCTTCCATGCTCACTATTACCCCCCCTGGACTGTAGCGCCCAGTTGCTTCCACAAGGACTGGGGCGGAAGGGGTGAACATTTTTTTCTTTTATTTCACCCCTATCCTTGCTTCGGCGTTACAAAAACTTCCAGTTTTACTCGTATATACACAAGTAACCTTACTAATACAATTTATTTATACATCCCTAATTGATCTACCACCCTTCCTATAGGTATGTAGCCGTTGTTCCAAAGGTTTATTAGATCCCCCTTTCTGTTCCCCATTAAATTTCTAGGTTCACCCATTTAGAATAACAAGCCAAATCCACGGTCAGGGTTCGGTGAGGCGTGACCACCCGAAACTTGGGGAATCGCCTTGGTTAAAACATACAATACATGTTTTACACCTATACACACTTACATCCTACTCAATTAAACACTTTATGTTTCACATGATAAACATAATACAACATAATGTAACGTGTCTAAAATTGGGTCAGTTTATTTATTACTGTTAATGGGTAATTGTATTTCATTTTTTGCAGGATTTTATAAGAATATTGTGAAAATTTTATTGTACGATAAACGTTATTTCCATTGGAACAGAAACGTGGCAAGACACAGTGTTGAAACAAAGGCAAGGCGCAATTTCTGTTGGGTAACTCGGCAAGGAATTCGTACCACCCTCAAATTCTCAGAAATGTGCATAAGTGTGACCGCGCGCCCACGCGCCGTACAAGTACGCGCTCGGAATGACGCCTTCAGCCTAAAACCAAGATGTCTGGGGAACGATTTTATTCATCGTCTCCTTGGTCGATCCTCAGGAAATAACGTCTAAGACCGCCCACTTTTAGTGACGTCAACCGTGCTTCACAAATATCGTCCACGGTCACCACACAAAAAACACCTGTGTTGAATGAACAGTGACGGAAGATCCGATCATGAGGCATTGCAACTTCCGCTCTGTCTGAGTTTTTTGGAGGGAGGCATGTTGGTAACGCTCTGCCCAGTCGACGAGCAACCAAGCCGCGCGTGGCAGCTATCAGTTTTGTGCCCGGGCAAATCTTCCTATTTTTCTTAAGTCGGCCGACAGAATACCTATGTGAGTTTACAAAAACATATATAACAGTGTCTCTAGTGACGATGAATGAATATGGAACTTGATTAAATATTATAAACTTGTGAAAATCCGGAAAATGAAAGACTGTGGAAGACGCACCACGCGGTCACAAAGAGGACGCCACACATGTAACGTTCCATACGGAAAGCATTGTGTTCATTGATTTTACATAAAATGGGGGGTTTTTATATTAGTAAGGGGTTTCAAGAATGTGAGTAGTGAGTGAGCAGGCTGGGCTAACTTAAAGTATGTAAGTAATAGGAAGTAAGTATAGGAAGTAAGCTGTAATAGTTGCACAACCTTTAAAACATGTAAAAACCTATTTTGGAGAAAACTTATAAATTCAATACTTTCGATTAATAAACAAAAAATAATTTCTCTTCCAAGAAAAAATTGAGAGTTAAATTCTTTCAAAAACCTTATTTCGTTTTATGTACTGTCAAGTTCGTCGAACGAATTGGGTTCGTCCCCACTATCCGATCCGGCCAGATCGAAGATTAAAGGTAAGCGGGAATTTCAATATGAATAATAAAAAATACCAAATAGTAAAGAAAGTTACAATTGTTGCAGCGTGACCAGGATGTAATATAACAAAAAAGGGTTGTATTACACCGGCTTACATTTGACAGTGCATAACGAAGTACGGTTAAGAAAGCGAAATTGTATTGATGTAAACTTACGTAATTATGATAGAAGGTTGATTTTGTATATGTTAAAATATCAGTTTTGAAAAGAGAGTAATCATTGGCAGTTGTTACGTAAGAAAAAATAGATCAAGTAAAAATGTCTGAGAATACAGAAAAAAGTAGTGTAATAGATTCAGTTATGAGTGAAAGTGACCTTGAGTCGCAATCGCTGGATGAAAGTGGTATGCTGACGGGGGGGCCGAGCGCTGTTACAGAAACAGCTGTCGGCAGTAATGTAATCGTTCACTCCACTCCGATTGCGGCTCAAACACAACTAAGCGAAACAGATGTTGATTCTGGAATTCAGTTGACCCCAGTTTCAACCAATAAAAGTAAACAAGCCGATGAAATGGATATAATGAGTTTTTTACGAAAGATGGACTGTAAATTAGATCAATTAACTAATGATTTTAATGAACAGAAAATAAAATGCGAACAGCAGAATATTCAAAACGAGATTAATTTTAAAGAAATTAAAGACCAGAATATTCAGTTGCAGCAGAGTATTAGCGTAAAATTTGATGGTTTAATAAATGATATACAAGAAAAGAATAAATGTCTTGAAAATACTAATGAAATGATAAGAAATAATTTGAATAAAGTAGAACAGAGTAAGGGTAATACAAACGAAAGTTGTAGTGGCAATGTTGTATTAGATAAAGAATAAATAATAATGATGTTGTTGAAAATAATGAGAATAATAATGTAATTGAAAATGTAATATCTGAGAGTACTGATGAGTTTGTAGAATGCGATTATGAGATGTTAATGTGTGTTAATGAGTTAGAGAGAGAGTGGAAAGAGAGTTATATTATGGGTAAATTTTTTACGAGGTAGAATGGGGGGTGAAGGAAGACCTTCATGTATATATTGTGTAGACAAGTGTGCTACAGATAATTGTTTTTTGAAGTTCTTTGTTTTTCCTGGAGAAGTCAGGAAAGGTTTAATGGAATTTGTACCCTCTGTCTGTAATACTTTTGAGAGTGTGATTTGGGGTTATGAGGAGAGAGATGTAAACAGAGAATTGTATGTTAATAAAGAAACAGAAGTGTATGATTTGAATAGAGAGTATGATGAATGGAAAGAAAGTTTAGAAATATATTTGAATAATAATGATTATAATGATTTGATAAAAGTAATTAACCCAATAGTGAATGAATTTAATGACGGAGACTTAACAAAAATACCTAACGTCGACTGGTTTAATGAGTATTTGAGTAAGATGGATGAATTTAGTCTTTATGGTTATAACACACAAAACAGTGATTTGTATGTTAATAAGATTGAAAAATGTTATATAACACCAAGGTTAATCTGGGACGATGGAGGCTAAACAATAAAACCATAAAAGACAGTGATAAACATTATGTTTTATGGTTCTGACACGGCAGATGTGGACAATGAAGTGCGGAAAACTGAACAGTAAATAACAAAAATTTGTAAATAAACGGTAGTGAATTTATTTGTGTGCATTGTAGGATGTTAAGTAAACAAGTGTGTGTAAATGTTGCAATTTGTTATCATACCATATTATACCATAAATAAATATCAGAATTAATTTTGAAAACAGGAATTGGTTAATGGTAAATATTTTGATAGTATTGGAATTTGTATTTTAATAATGAAGGTAATTAAAATAATTGGATATGTTTTAAATATTTTGAGTGATTATGTAAATGCTAATTAATTAAATTCTTTAAATGAATTCAGTTTATTTTACGAGATTTGGAATTTGATAATAGATGGCTAATTTGTTGGATTTAAACTAATTTTTGTGTTAAATGTTTCAGAGGTGAGGTGAAAGTAATGTGGTATGGTGAATATGTTTTGTGTATATCATGTTAAATGGACTGTAAGTATAGAACTTTTACATGTATAATAAAAATGTTTACAGGTAATTGAGATGTTAATTCAGTAATGAGATGTTTTGAAATAATTGTGTTAAATAAAAATGATAATTAAAAAATTTAATAATAAATGGAAAATGATATATACTAATTATTAATAATAAATTTTGAAAATTTTAAGGAAGATAATTGTTGAAAATTATGAATGATGTAAGTGAGTTAAAGGATTAGTGATGAATGAAGGTTTCATACTATAATGTTGTATATTTGATTTCTTAGTTAGTTATTAAGTTGCTGTTGCGGGGGTGGCCTGTGCTCTCGTAGATAGCGGAATGGGTTGGGGGTAACAGAGAGTGTTACCTCCATCGGAGGCGAAAATGTGCGACACACCTTTTCGTGTAAATTAAATTTGCACACTGATAGACGATCGTGTCGCACATATCAATGATGAGTGTAGCAGGCAATGAAATGAAGTTAGATTTCCCCGACTTTTCGGGCGATTACTGCCTTACCAGCACTAATCGTGGATTTGGCTAGCGGCCAGCTATGGTCATATCAAGTCCCTTGACCATAGCCGACTTGAATTTGGTATATAGTAGAAATTAAATAGGGGTGAATTTTAGGGGAAATCCAGGCACTATGGAACAGCGGCTACCACTCTGTTCGCGTAGGAACAGCAAGGCCAGGTGGTAGACCCGTTTAAGGGCGTTTAATTATAGACACGAATATGTTGATATTCAATAATTTTAAATGTAACAGCCGAAGCAAAGACACGGAGAGGTCAACCTGCTCCAAAATATGCTGTCTTTGCAGAAGCGAAAGGGCGATACAGTCCTCCATAACTTGCAATAGAGTGTGTGGATGGGAGGTGTCTCAGATGAGTCACGAAGTCTAAATTTTACAACATAAAAAATTTGCTAATTCAAATTTTGATCCAATAAAAATGCTTGTGTTCTATTTAAATATTTAAATAACTATACGCTCAGACATTCAAAATAAGGTGTTCATTCCATAATTTTAAATGTATTATTTTATTGTTGTACGTTAGATATAGGTATGGATAAAAATATGTGTTTTCATTATGTGTGTATTTTGAACCTAAGTAAATAATTAAGCCGTCTGGCAGGCGGTCAACATAAAGTATCAGAATCAGAGAGAGAGGAAACAAGGAGGTGAGAAGTAATGATAAATAAATATATATGTATATTTCATGTAATTTGTTCAATTTTGAGATGTGTTTTCATTGTGTTAGTAAGATCAGCTGATCAGCAATAACAGGTCACTGGTAAAATGGTTTATAAATGTTCCAAGTAATTAATGTTCAATGTAATGTTTTAATGTATTACAGATGTTTTAAAGTAATGAGAAAAGTAATTTGATAAAGTGAGAGCTAAAGTAATAATTTGTGAAATCTAACAAGAGATAGTTTTTGGGTGATAAATATTTTGTGGGACAAATAGATCTGTCCAAGTTGAAGTTAAAGAAATAGTAGAGATGAAGATAATGTAATGTTGTTTTTGAGTTAATATATGTTATAGAATTTTGAGAAGTATTGATGTTGACACAGTAGTTGTGGAGAATTTATGTAGAGTTTTGAGTGATATATTGATGTTTATAATTAATGATGTTATTTTGTTGTAGTTGTAGTAAGGTAATGAGATTGAGATTTTGGGGATGGCAATTTTGTAGTAGGGGGTAGTGTAACGTAGGAGTCCGCAACATAATGATAAGTTGGGATGGGATTGGGACCGATTTAGTGGGACGGGGCCGCCTTAGGTAGAATCCAGGGGCCAGATAAGGGAAATGAGTTTTGGGGGGGGAACACGTATCCCAAGTACAAAGGGTTAGAGAGTTTTTTTTTATATATAGAGAGAAGGTGGCGAATTGAGTTTAAGGATAAGTTGGGTTGAGAGAGTGTTTGGGAGATGTTTTTAATAGAGATGGGTGTCATGGGAGTTGAAGTTGTTAGGTGTTAGAGTTAGAGAGATAAAGATTATATGTGTATACAGATCAAGTAGTAAATTAAATGAGATAAATGTTTAAATCACCCACAGTTATGGAGAGTAAGATTGTCAAATACAGAAAGAGATTTATAATAAAGATATAAAATTTTATTTTGAAGCCAGTGACAAAATTCTGATAGAATTTGAAAATAATGTAAAATCAAGAATTGTTTATTTTGAATAATTTAAATGTCAATTTGATTATTATTAATAATATTTTGTTATTTTAAATGTTTAGTTTTATTATGTTTTGTGTTTCAAATTAGGATGTTACAGATGTTAAATGTATTTACAGATAGAACTTATACATAACACATGTGGGTCAAGGTTTTTGAACTTGACCTAGTTTCGATCAGCTGAGAGTGAGGTCATATAAGTTAATAGTATGGAAGTTGATTCAAATTTTGTTTTTTTGATCAATTTGAACAAATTTTAAAATAATTTCTATATATAAAGGAGACATTTTAATAAATTTAAAATTTTTCTTTGAATTTTAAAATTTTTTGGAAAATATTTTTGAAAGAAAAAAAAATCTTGATTTTTTGCCTGCCAGCTAGTGAATATTTTAAGTATTGATTATTTTATTATTTGTGTGCTAACCATATTTATGATTATTGATTTATTTTGTATTGCATTGTATTGTTAGACTCTAAGTATTCACATGTTAGGTTGAGGATATGTTTAATTAGGAGAAATGTTTAAATTAACTCATTTTAAATAAAACAGAAAATAAGGAAGAGAATTTTTGATACAATATTTTATTTTGAATTCTGACTTTTTTTTTCTTAGATGAAATCGTAAATTTTAAAGAATTTTTCAATGTATAATATGTAATGTGAGTGTGTGTGAGCCCAGTATCTGCTAAAGGCAGCCCAGTTTGCATACAAGAGGAAACATATCGGTGGAGGATCTGGCATAATCTAAGCCAGGGATTGAGGATTTTAGGGGGTAGCATGTTAGAAGGCGAGGTGTGCTGTGGTACTTGTCTGTTCGATTTTTCGGTGTTGGGATCTCTTACGGAGAAGTCCAGTGATCTCGTTCAGATGCGTCCATAGTTGCCAAGCCAGGGGGTCGTGTACCCATGAAGAGTAAGAACCAGGGGGTTGTTGGCACCAGTTCCTCACCGGTCCTCTTCGGGCTTTATCAATGAGATTTCTTCTGTTCTGGACAGCAGAATTCTCATTGAGGGGGTATTGTAACGTGTCTAAATTGGGCCAGTTTATTTATTACTGTTAATGGGTAATTGTATTTCATTTTTTGCGGGATTTTATAAGAATATTGTGAAAATTTTATTGTACGATAAACGTTATTTCCATTGGAACAGAAACGTGGCAAGACACAGTGTTGAAACAAAGGCAAGGCGCAATTTCTGTTGGGTAACTCGGCAAGGAATTCGTACCACCCTCAAATTCTCAGAAATGTGCATAAGTGTGACCGCGCGCCCACGCGCCGTACAAGTACGCGCTCGGAATGACGCCTTCAGCCTAAAACCAAGATGTCTGGGGAACGATTTTATTCATCATCTCCTTGGTCGATCCTCAGGAAATAACGTCTAAGACCGCCCACTTTTAGTGACGTCAACCGTGCTTCACAAATATCGTCCACGGTCACCACACAAAAAACACCTGTGTTGAATGAACAGTGACGGAAGATCCGATCATGAGGCATTGCAACTTCCGCTCTGTCTGAGTTTTTTGGAGGGAGGCATGTTGGTAACGCTCTGCCCAGTCGACGAGCAACCAAGCCGCGCGTGGCAGCTATCAGTTTTGTGCCCGGGCAAATCTTCCTATTTTTCTTAAGTCGGCCGACAGAATACCTATGTGAGTTTACAAAAACATATATAACAGTGTCTCTAGTGACGATGAATGAATATGGAACTTGATTAAATATTATAAACTTGTGAAAATCCGGAAAATGAAAGACTGTGGAAGACGCACCACGCGGTCACAAAGAGGACACCACACATGTAACGTTCCACACGGAAAGCATTGTGTTCATTGATTTTACATAAAATGGGGGGTTTTTATATTAGTAAGGGGTTTTAAGAATGTGAGTAGTGAGTGAGCAGGCTGGGCTAACTTAAAGTATGTAAGTAATAGGAAGTAAGTATAGGAAGTAAGCTGTAATAGTTGCACAACCTTTAAAACATGTAAAAACCTATTTTGGAGAAAACTTATAAATTCAATACTTTCGATTAATAAACAAAAAATAATTTCTCTTCCAAGAAAAAATTGAGAGTTAAATTCTTTCAAAAACCTTATTTCGTTTTATGTACTGTCAAGTTCGTCGAACGAATTGGGTTCGTCCCCACTATGCGATCCAGCCAGATCGAAGATTAAAGGTAAGCGGGAATTTCAGTATGAATAATAAAAATACCAAAGAGTAAAGAAAGTTACAATAATAAACACTCAAAATGAACATTACCATTTTTACATTAACATAAACATCTTAACCGTGAAGCTACATAAAAATTACAAACATTACAACTTTAATATTCATTTTCTTTTAAAGATTCCACTTGTTATATCATTATTTTTTCAACTCTGCATTTCCATTCAACATTTTAATCATCTACCATTGATTATTCAATTCAAATTTCAACCAAAATTTAAATTCATTACCAAAATTCATCTGTTACAACACTTTAAATTAACTAAATCATCACAAATTAATTTAATTCCATCAAAACTACAAATCGATCACACAAAATACCATGTACATACCAACAACATAACCTTAACACAATACATTTAACATCAATACAAATTTATTTACACTCTACGTCACATCATGTCTTTGTCTACCACACCTCATTACATAAGTTAGCCAAGTAATTACACCATAAACTAAAATAATTAAATGTTCATTCACTATATATTTAACCGCCATCATCAAAAATTAATCTCATGTTACTCGAGTACATTTCATTTTTAATTAAATCCATTGTATTATCACTGTTAATATAATACCCCTTTAAATCCGTTTTATCCATTATACCGTCATAACAATCTGCATAATTGTTCCATATTATTATTCTATCACAAAACCTGTCTACATTAGTAATTTTGGCCAGTTTCCGTTAGTATTATTTGTTACATCCAGGTAAGTTACAATATCACCGCAATCATCATCACCTACTACTACACCTGTTACCCCAGTCTCATTACCAGGTAACTCGTCAACATCTTCAACATTATCAGCACCATCTGCTGCACTAGTTTCATCACAAGGTTAAGTTTTTAATTTTATCTACTTTTTCAATATTTAACTTCTCTAACAACTCTTCATAACCTCTATTTAACTTGAAAATCTCTCTCTCTCTCTCTCTCTCTCTCTCTCTCTCTCTCTCTCTCTCTCTCTCTCTCTCTCTCTCTCTCTCTCTCTCTCTCTCTCTCTCCCCCCCCTCTCAAAATAATCACTTTCCCATCCCCATCTCACTTTCTCTCTCATTCCACGCAAAGGGCAATACAACATTATTAAAACTCATCCTGGCTTTACCAGGTACCTTACAAAATTTAAAGGACTATTATTTGCAGACCATATGTCTCCCAAATAAACCTTAGAGAAACTTTCATTCTCTAACAACACTTGTGAAGCCTATACTTCACATTTAACCCGGGGAAATTTGCCCTCCACTCCCCATATCTACTAAAACTCTCTTCATACCATTTCTTCAACTCATCAATACTTACTACCACCCCACTAACCTCAACTCCCATTATATTCTTATTATCGCTAATATTATTCCCTGTATCATTTTTAGATACCCCATTTTCAATTATATCACCATTATTATTCTTCGACATTACTTTACTATTATAATCATCATTATAATTAACACCATTACTTACCTTGTCAATTTTCACCTGATTATTATTCGTCATCATCTCCTCATTATAGTTACCACTTGTACTGACACCATCGTTATTTATATTGTAGTCTGTTACTTTGTTATTCTCATTTTCACTATCCCCTAGCTTGTTATT
The DNA here is from genome assembly GCA_034769895.1 of Magicicada septendecula. Taxonomy (NCBI): domain Eukaryota; kingdom Metazoa; phylum Arthropoda; class Insecta; order Hemiptera; family Cicadidae; genus Magicicada; species Magicicada septendecula. Next base: position 58,389,455 of record CM068371.1, on the reverse strand, counting down.
GTTATTTTCATTTTATCCCCTAGCTTTTTAAAATTACTTTCACTTTTAACATTTACGGCATTGATATCAATCTTGAGTTCATTAAACTTTTCATCAGTATTATCAAAACGTTTATTAATTTCACTAATATTATTCTTTACTTCATCAAATTTCGTGTCATTTACGTCAAAACGACTCTTTACTTCGTTAAAATTACTTTTCATGAAATTAAATAGGTCATCCATTGACAATTCTTTTACTCTAGTTGTTGTTGGAGTGGATTCTGCTTCCACATTACTCGTTATGATTTATTCGGTAAAACTGCTCTCATTATTCAGCATTTTAATTATTTTTTATTAATTGATTAATACTTAATTATTACTTATAATATAAACATGAACAAATAATAACCTCCCCAGTACTTTACATTACAACAACATAACCTTTACTCCTATATCTATTTATATCTTGTTCATATCTCATTTATTTACCTCAAATAACTCATTCTCCTCTCCAAGGTAGACCCCGTTTACATAAATTTTATGTAAACGTCCCTGTTCGTAGCGCCAATTGTAACTATTTAAACTTTTACAATGTTACACAAAAACAGCTGTGCTCGCGTCTGCTTTGCCGGACGCCATTTTGTAACTGTTGCGAACTTACTTACCAAGATCCAAGGTCCTTTGGGTGAACAGGAGAGCGGAATGGTGTTATTTTCAGTAAATAACTTATTCAAATAGTTCAAAATTTCATTTTATTGACATTAGTAAAAAAATGTTATCTCCACTCCTTACTGCATTTCACAAATTGCCAAATAAATGTGAACAAATATAAAAGTAAATTAAATGAGATTTAACCTTTTATGGTTAGATTGTATTATTATAAATGAGAACAACTATAGAAACTAGAATTAAACTTTATTAGTGCAAACCAGTACTTTTTTTTTATACACACACCATTTAATAAACCCCACCCCTTTGTTGAGATCTCAATTTCTTTTGTGAACGTTTATGAATTTTGCAAAACTGTTTTACCCCCCATTAGTTACTTATCTGAATGTTTTAATCCACGTGTGGAGTCATCTCTGGTAGAATCTGGTTGTTTCACTCACTAAAACTTTCCGAAACTGTTTTAAAACTATTACTTTATGTTTTCCATAGTCGACACTTATAGTCATTTCCCAAACAGTGTTTTAATTACATTTTATACTTTTTGGCGGTGGGCCCACCCGAAATTTCGTCCGCGGACTATTATGCGGCCGTACGGCATGAGATTGAAGACAGACCTTGTGCAGAAAAGCTGCCTCGCATATAGTTTTATTAAACACGTGGTTCTCCTCCTCTGCTAAACGTTCCATGCTGGCAATATTTTAAGGCTTGGCATACCTAGCCCACATTCCAAGGTTATGTAAACATGGGTTTGGCCCGTGACGTGTTTGTTACGGCAGTTGTAACACAAAGCGTTGAGGCTTGAGTGTTTCTAAAAATAGCTGCTGACTCACTGACTTACAATGTATACCCAACTTTTGACTCCGTATTTTCTGTCCGTTTTATTCAAATCATAACCCAGAATTACAATTATTAAAGTACTTACCCCATGTGATATTTTCGGCTACGGTTTTGTACCGTCACAATTCATATATGAAATGAGAATTTAATTTGTATTCAACTACTTGCCCATTTACAAATAAAATTATAGTATTGTTTTAAATTTAATTTTTACAAAATGAAAAATGTAGAGTGAAAATTTGTGTATACAACTGACAACTGATTGGTAGAATTTAAAATAATCCAGTATACATAACTATAGATTTACACTGCAGAATACCATATGATGATGATGATGATGATGATATGATATTATTCTATTATAAGACAGTAAAAAACATTATACTACAAAGAAACTGTCAAGCGTGTGAAATCATTCACCAGCAGCTGCTCTGCTCCACTTGTGTACACGATGAGCAGAGAGAGAGAGACAGCAGTAAGAAAGTGACGTGTTCTCATATGTCCCTTATTATCAGTCACTTCTTCTAAAATGGGTGTATTTAATAATACTTTATAACTAGGTGGAGCACACATAATGTTTATATTAAAAACAAAAACTTAATACTACTATTAAAATAATACCTACAATTATAGATTATTAAATTCTTGGATTTAGTTATCCATGACGTGTCCGTTACTTAACTAAATACAACTATTTCATTAACAACTCGGAACACAAAGTTTTTTATGAGTAAAAACAAAGTTTTTGTTTATGAAGAAGCGGCAACCTCTGAAGAAGCTTTTTAAAAGTGAAAACCGGTTCAGGTTGTAAGGTAAAACTGTATGTTTTTACTCATAAAAAACTTTTGTATTCCGAGTCGTTAATGAAATAGTTGTATTTAGATGATTAAACTAGTATGCAAGTAGTCATAATTAATCAGTATCCTTTCAGTGTTATCAACATTATAATCTACAGCTACTATAGACCTGGGTGTGTAAGGTGTGACTTCACTTATATCTGTTCGGGTATATGATCCTGTATGTTTTGTTCAGCTACACGAATTTGTCTCAACATTCTAATGTCATTTCTTTATCATTTTTAGCATCCTTTGTTTGTTACTACCGGGAATTTTGATTCTTATTTCATTTATAAGTACGAGATGAGGCACATTGTAGTAAAAGACATTATTTTTATAATCAGATGTTAATATTTAACTGTTTTTATTTCAGTATACGGTGCAGGAAATGAAGGCTTTGATTAAAGGAGAAATAGAAGATTCGTTGAGTACATCATCTGGTACAAGTGTTGTGAAGGAAGAATGTGTTCCAGAAGATGTCCAGTATGAACTAATCAGAAAGATGGTACTGTATATATTACATTTTATAATTAACACTTTCAAGACTGACTGCATAGTTACGTATATACACCTTGGGACACTGATTTTGCTTACTACCTTGACACAGTGATATTTTATTCGTCTACTGTACTTCAACTACCCTTTTGGTGCTTTATTCAACTATAGTCGAATTGAGATAAATTATCATACCTGTACATGCTTAATTCGACTTTAGTCCACATCAGCCAGTTTTTGTTTCCATTGGCTGCTTTATTCTATTATAGTCCCGTAATGCATACAAACATATTGTCACCTTATGGTGTGCACATTAGTGGCCCTGAACCCAAAAGGTCTGACAACTGATTTGTGGCCTAGCTGATTTTCATAGACACACATGTTTGTTTACGGCTATTGTTTGGTTGGTTTACTTTGATTATTGTGTTCGTATTGTGGATAATTGTTGTTATTTACCTTATAATATTTTTACATAATATGGAACATTCTCAAACGTTTGATAATGTTAATCTACAAGCTTCTCAACTAGCCTAGCCGTTGTGTGTTTCTGCCAATGCCATGCTGAACTATCCTCTAGAATGTTCGAGTGCTTGTTAAGGACGCATATTGTGGAACCCTGCAGACTATAAATAGCCAACACCTGCTGCTTAGCTTCAGGTTACTTTAGGTGATTACTCAGTATGTTTCAAGTGGCTATTAGTGAAAAGTGATTATTCTGCAAGACTCTATTAGTTGACATTATTGCGTGTGAACAAGTTTGTCTTGGATGATTGTACATTATTATCAAATACAAGTTGATGATTATAAACTGTTATTTGTGATAATTAAAGCTGGTTATTAGTGACTTCTTTGGTGTCTTGTCTTTTGTTTTCCACTATACGATACGATGATCAGTTAAACCATCATAAAAGTGGGTCATAAGTGCGACAGAACCGTTAACAGTGGAAACAGTTGACACTTTGTTCAAGACTAATGTAATTTGTAATTAATTGATAAACAATGAATGCCAGTCAGATAATGGAAAATTTCCAGGCGCTGCTGTTGCAAACAGAGGAACGGCAACAACAGGAGGCAGAAGTAGCAGAGAAAAGATGCCGAGAAGAGGCAGAAGAAGCAGAGAAATGATGCCAACAACAGGTGGAAGAAGCAGAAAAACAACAGGATGAGAAAGCGGAAGAGAGACATAAAACCCTCCTGCTATGAACACAAGAACACCAGAAAGCATTACTGCTCGATTCAGAAGAACAACAGAAAGCACTGTTACTCGAGTCAGAAGATCGACAAGACGAGAAACATAAGAAAGAAGCAAGTAAAACAGAAGCTCTTTTTGAAGCTATGCAAGAACATACTACCTCAGAGTTGGGTCTCCTACGTGGTGACTTGGGTGAATTACGCAGTGATCTGAATTATCAAGAGGTAAAATTGTCTACAGTCAAAAAATCTGTATCAAATATAGAACAAACAATGTCAGAAAAAATATGTGCAGTAGAAGACTCAATTACAAACATAAAAGAACAAAGTGAAAGTGAAGTTGAGCAGTTCATGTCAAGGGTACAACCTTTGACGGAAGCACTCACTGGCAATTCGACGAACCTTAGGCAATTTGAAACTGTCACATGTGCAAATAATTGGACAGATGAAGATAAGGCAGTTTTCATTCGTTCTCGCTTTAAAAGGATTTCCCACAGAGCTACTACAGAAAGTGCCACCTGACAGCCAGAACACCTATGCGAATTGATAAATGCTCTAGAATTACGGTATGCTGATTAACATTTTGGAGATATGTACTGCACTCAGATGAGAGCAAGGTGACAGCATTTTGGGGAGAGTGTTTAAGAGCTTGAAGCAAGTATCAACAGACTAAGTAGTCTGGCATATCCTGAAGCACCAGAAGATTTTCAAATGAGATTTGCGATGCAGACATTTACTGATGGTGCCCGAGATAATGAACTACAGCAAGTGTTACAAATGGCAAGACACCAGAATAGTGTGGACACCCTGATACATGCTTTGCAATTTGAGGCCGCGAAGTCATCATCTGGTTGGGCAAGTCATAACAGGGCAAGATCGCGATGCACAGACGATGAAGAAAGATTGGAACACCTAAGTGTTATTGATGTGGGAAACCTGGACATCTACTACAAGATTGTCGGGTTAGAGTTCAGCAGCAGGGAAACAAGGAGTAGTCGGTACAACGGTGCGTGTGCTTACTCACTGGAGGAACGAAGCCCCTAGACAATGCGCACTTTCTACACTTCAGAAAAATGGCTGGAGCTTGGTGGTTACCGGATTCGTTCAAGGAAGGCCAACCTCGATTACAATTAACACAGGCACAACAGTTTCTATTGTGCGCCCCAATGTGGTGAAAAATCTTAAGCCGATCTGATGCTCTTACAGCTTGAGAACAGGTACTGGGGTGGCCTTGGTTGACTTGAGTTTGATCATCAAGTACTTGTTGCAGACTTTGTGGGTGAAACAATTCTTGGTGTGAACGTTATGAACGCATATGGATTTATAGTTGACTTCAAAAACAATGTCTTGGGAATTGAAAAAGAAGAGGTAATGCTCTCCACAATGAGTACATCAGAAAAATCGATGGACACAATAAATCAAGTGACTGTAACTGTCCCACCAAATGCCAATAAGATCATCATGGTTAGAACTGAGGTAGGTACTAGGGGCAACCAGTGCTTTATATTCGAACCCCAGGTAGTCAGCACACCAGGCATACTAATTGCCAGAAATTTAGTAAAACCTGATGAAACCAGAAATGTACTTATTAGCATGGCGAATATTTTGGATCAAGCTGTCACTTTACAAGCTCCTAGGTAGATCGACTCCTGTGGCCTGGGTAGCCGGAATGATGGAACGAAGATGCAGTACTATGGACACTTCCGAATTACCAGAGGAACTTCAGGAATTATTGAACAGATCTTCTAACAACCTCTCAAGGGGTGAGGTTTAAAGATTCTTTTGCAGTTTGGGGCCAGTCATTGGGAAGAACGTCTCTTGTACAACAGTGCATCAATACCGGGCACACAACACTGATACGCCAACCTCCTCGAAGACCTTCATTAGCTAAGCAAGAGGAAATGTCTCGGTTAGTACAGGACATGTTGACAGAGGGAATAATCGAGCCTTTGTCAGGTGGTTGGTCTTCTCCGGTAGTGCTAGTAGCGAAGAAGGATGGTGCATTACGTTCCTGCGTAGGCTACCGGAGGTTGAATGAAGTGACAAAGAAAGATTGCTATCCATTACCTCGCATTGACGATACACTCGACACTCTGTCTGGAGCATGGTGGTTTTCCACATTGGACCTAAAGAGTGGATATTTAGCAAGTAGGTCTTCATGAAGAAGACAAGGAAAAGACCAGTTTCTGTACCCCAAGTGGCTTATTCTAATTTAACATTATGCCATTTGGACTCTGTAATGCACTAGCAACGTTTGAAAGACTGATGGATCAAACCCTCTGAGGCCTAACATGGGAAACTTGCCTTGTTTATTTAGATGATGTCATAGTCATCAGGAAGACTTTCAAAGGCCATTTGGAAAACCTTAAGGAGGTTCTAACTAGAATTCACGGTGCCCAACTGAAGCTTGAGCCTGAAGAAGTGTTCTCTATTCCAGAATGAAGTACAGTATTTGGGCCAACTGGTTTCGGCAGCGATGTTAGCATGGATCCTAATAAAGTAGACACTGTAAGAGACTGGCCAGTGCCGAAGAGTAAACACGAAGTTCGAAGTTTCTTGGGGTTATGCTCATATTACAGACATTTTGTAAAAGGGTTCGCTACTATTGCTAACTGCATGAGCTAATGGAAAATAAACGAAACTTTCAGTAGTCGAGAGAGTGTGATCAAGCATGTAGGACTTCGAAAATTGCATTATGTTCGCAGCCAATTCTTGCTTTCCCAGCTTCCGAAGGGAGGTTCATCGTAGACACAGTTGCAAGCAATACTGATCTAGGAGCAGTTTTGTCTCAAATGGAAAACGGATAAGAATGAGTAATAACATATTACAGCAAGAGGCTTTCTAAATCAGAGAGAAATTATTGCGTTACAAGGAAAGAGTTGCTGGCAAACGTCCGAGCTTTGAAGTACTTCCATAAATACATCTATGGGAGAGTTTTCACTACGCACCAACCATTCCGTGCTTGCATGACTCTTGAGATTTAAAAATCTGGAAGGGCAGTTGGCAAGGTGGCTCGAACGTCTGCAAGAGTACAACTTCAAGGTACAACATACGCGGGGGCGCCTGCATGTTAATACAGATAACTTATCTCAGAAGACTGTGCCCGAAAGACTGCCAACATAGGCACAGAGAGGAAGAACAAAACGCAAGCGAACATGTTTAAGCCACCACTGAAGATTTCCTACAGCCGGCTGGATGACACAAGAACAGATGACTGATGAAGACAATGATGAAGATCTTGACAGCAAAAGAGGAAGGTCGCCGCCTGGATTGGCATGACATCTGCTATGGTTCGGAAGTTTGCTGAAGGGCTACTGTGTAACGGTATTAACCTTTTACCATTATAAATTAATAAAACTCACTGCTGCCAGAATATTACTTACCGTCATAATCCCGTTACTTCGAACTTACCTTTTAAACTGCCCAGGTCGCCAACATATTTTATAGATGAATAATGTAAACTTAAACACTCTTGCCCTTATAAAAAATTAAAATAATCCTGCTATCTGACTTCCCCTTACTTCAGAAAATTCCCCAGAACGTTAGACGAGGTTTTCAGCACAGAATAGGAAATGGTAATTGCGTAATAACTTACTCTAACACTTATTCATGATAATTCAAATACTATTTTATTTACCATAAAAATTGACTTCTTTCTTTTCCTTCACTTTTTCTATAATTTTGTTAATAAGGTTACAATATCAAAATATGTAAATTCTATATATATTATGCGAACCAGTACTCTCCTTAATGTTTTCTTTCTCCCCCTTTATTACATCACTCACTCTCTCGTTCTTTTTACACTTTGTTTTTAAACCCCGTTTATTGAGTTCATTACCACTTTTCTTTACCGACACACTTCTGGCCAAAAATAAACGAACTTGTAACTTTATCTCCTCCTGGTATTTAGCGGCACATGGTTTAAACTACGGTGCACGATATCGTTTTCGTCTTCTTCACGGAACTATCTGCATTCACTCTCTGAACATTTTTTCTGGCAGTATTATAAACTGTTAGCTGTTATATGGTTTAAATTCACATTTTGCTCGACGTACTTAGAACTTTTCGGTCTACCAAAAAAATCGTCCGAGGCTACGGTTAGTTTTTTGTCCGCTCTGTTTGCCGACTGCTATTCAACTTCACTCTTAGTCAACTGCCCGCCAGCGTATGCGTTTTTATGGTGCCTTCTCTGATTGGCCGGTTTTAACTGGGCCAACCACTCCTGCAGCTGTTGCCTCCTGATGAAAACTGGCTTGTGTTAATTACGTTTTACTGTGATTCACAGAGAGACTGAGTTACCAGTGGTTACGTAATACGTCTAGCCAGGCTGGCTAGACATAAACAGTCTGCAATAACATTGTGTGCAGCTTCGTGAAAGCAGGGGTTCCCAAGAGGTGGTACCTTGTATGAATTGACAATTTTATTAACATTCTCTGCCTCCCAATTCTGTACCGTTACAATACCCCCCCAATGAGAGGTTTTATGCCGAAGCATAAAAACTCATTGCATAAAACCTAAGAGGATCAGTGAGGATATAGCGCCGCAACCCCCCCTTAAATCTTTACTAAAATCATGGGTACTTACCCCCGTAGTCCGGTGGCTGTGGCTGCGCCTATCCGACCTTACTGGACTTCTCGCTCGAGATCCCAACACCATAAAATCAGACAGGCACTAGACGTCTCTGCCCTGACGCACCGGCCAGAACAGGTACGCCCCACAGTATCACCTGACTCTGAAACATTCAATCAAAATATCACTAAACGGCCTTCCATTATTCCGTATCCCCCACTGATTCGTTTCCTCTTAGTCGTACTGGTTCGTTGTTAGCAAAGTACTGGTTTTTATTTAATTTGCTAATATACTAATACAGCTGTTCTACATTCATACACAGTTACATAGTGCTCACACATACAATGTTAATACATATTGTAACGACTAGACCTGTTCGTGTATTATGCCACACGTTGTAGGCGTTAATTTGTAATAATTAGACTCAGTGTACTCAGAAAGTCTTGGTTGTTTTTATTTATTTGTAACAATAAATGTGTTACGCTGCGTTAATTTTTTACGTTGCATCGTAATTACGTTACGACTTTCTTACGTCGTAATTGACCTCGCCAATACCTGTGTACCTTCTTTATGGTGATTTTTCCGTTGATAGGCGCCAATCTGTTTATCCAAAACAAATAAAAAGTTGTCGTTTAGCAAAACCGTATCTCGCACTGTTGTTCGCTGGAGAAATTCAAATCTTTTTACCCGCGAAGTTATACCAACCTGTATTTCTCGTAGGATGAAGTATTCCGCTGCTATGTCATTGAATGAAACACATAAAAAATTAATTTGTGAAATAATGCACAGGTATTAAAATAAATATCGGTTTATTAAAGGTCAATTCTGCTTTGAATAATTACGCTAACATGAAAGTATTAAAATTATATTTGTTATGCTCCGGCTATAAGTAATTTATCGCCCAGCGGTTGGCAGTAACTCTCTCTACTGGATCGTTTGCTGAAGCATATTACGTTTACACTGCTTTTCAGTCAAAAAGTTCTTTTGATTACGGACAAAAAAGTTTACAAAATGATTTTTTAAAGTACAAACCTTGACATTCAAATAATTAAATATAATAATTTTCCTTTACCACAGTTTACTTATGGTTTACAACAATACTGAGTTCCCCTTATAACCTAGGTTAAGTTTGATTGTGTATAAGTCGTCTCATATTTCTTAAAGTGTTATTAGTGAGTTTGGACAATCTTTTAATACAAGTTATCAAATAATTGAATAATTATTCATTGTTTATTAAGTTTGAACCAAGTTTTAATATAGTGCATACATTAGTGAAGTGTTGTGAAATGTCTTGTGGGTGTAGTTAGGTAATTTAGGATTATACTTTACAATTTGTTTGATGTTTAGTGGATGATTTTCATCAGCTCTAGTGTTTGAGTCTTCCTTCTCTAAATTTGGGTTGTATTTCTTGTAATTCAGGTTTAATTTTGTTACAATGTTGTGTCAATCTTGTTTCTTCCTTGTTAGTTAGTATTTTCTTTCATCAACTTGGTTTATTTCTGTGGATCGACAATTTTATCATCTGCCCTCTTGTGATGCTAAAAATTGACTCCTATTTCGTTTTTTAACGGTTTTCAAATAAATATGTTTTGTTGTCATGGCAACCAAATTACTCTATTGGCTGGAAGAATTTAGTACTCATTGTTATGAAGTTTGAGTTTTTGTTCAAAATGACTAAATATTTTCTAACTAAGATATTTTCCTTGTCTTATTACCAATCTGATTATTATTATTATCATTGAATAGCTTTTTTGATTTATCTCTGGCCTATTTTAACATTTGGCTGTAAGTATTCTTTTTACTTAATTTGGTCATTATGTTGTTTTGTGCACTTATTTTGTATTTATATTGTTTCTTGGTTTGTTATTTTATGTTTCCTTATCTTTTCCTCTCACTATTTACTGTCATTTGTGGATATTTTACAATTTTGGTTCACATAGTTTGAGGTGAAATACTACTGCTTATTTAAATTATAAATTCATCCCTAGTTCGGAAGTCAATGAAATACTACTTTCTCTTTACCACATTTAAATTATTAATAAAACAGAATAAACTTACCTTACAGGCCAAGGTCCATCACACGAACTGTGAACAATAAACCTGATTTAGGGTTACATACTTCAATGACTACACACATTTTATAGTTAACCAACTCAACTCGATTTATTGCTTTTTTATAGTAACCTTTTCTGATTCAACAACACATGGTCCCTCCTTCTTTATCTTCAAATGAACAACATTACTGCGGGGAGGTCAACCCCGTCTGATAAAATTTACGACACATCAATTTAAACAAAAACACAAAAACCATTTATCTACTACTTCTTATACTTCAAGTTTAATTATTTATTAACTATTTACACAAAGCAACCCAGCATTTACCCACGCACACAGTCATTCAGTTTATTTACAAACCCATTTAATTTAGAGAGCTCTGTATTTTTTCTTTTTAATTTTCCACAATTATTGTAAAAGGTTATGTATGATACGTTTACTTGATTTTGATGGTTCGGGCCGACTACCTGCTGTACTGGTTTCACAATTTCGTCAATGTTCTCCAAATTCAGTTCTCCTTTTAGATTTTGATATTACTGCCAATTAACGAACGTTACACATTCTGCACCACTTTATTTATTACTGAAAAAACATATTTTAAGTTTTATAAATTTTTTCGGCTTGCGAGCTTATTGTATTCATCCGGTTTTTAGAGTTATAGTTCTTAGTTCACTGCTCACGTTTTTTGGCCGGTCTGTCTACAGTTTATTACATTTCAAAGTATTTCTGCTAACCGCGTGTACACGCAACTGCACGGCTCAGATGTCGTTAGCCGACCATCTTTAACTATAAAATTCCCATTTCTGTGTGGGCAGGACAAAAACTGTGCCCAGCCGGCAGGCGCGCACAACTGCTCGCGTCCGTTGTCGTGAGATGTTATTTGCCGACTGTCTTTATTCTCCGCACACTGGGCAAAAAAAATGTACCTGTGCGTGAGAACGTTGGCCGCCTGAGCGCGCACTTGTGGGCGAATTCGCGCCCTCGCGCTAATCTGCATTCCAATACCGAGCCGTACCAGCCTCGAAGATATACTCTATTCACCAAATATTCTTTGATGAATACAAATTTGAAAAGATTTAAATTTATAAAATCTCTTGGGTTCGTACCGTTACAATACCCCCCCCCCAATGAGAGGTTTTCTGCCGAAACAGAAGAACTCTCATTGTGTAACGGTCCAAAATTGTGGGTATTTGTGTTTTATTTTCTCATTTTTCGGGGTTTCATAAAAAATATTGTGCAAGTTTTAATTCCATTGTGACAGAACACGTGGCAAATAGAACAGTTTATAACCAAGGCAGCAACGCAATATTACGTTGCGAAATCAGTTGAGGTATGCAGCCACCTCAAATTTCTAAGAACGTTGTTGTATGTGGTCATGTGCCTGTACGCATGAGACGGGTATACGCGTGGACCCACGCGGTCAGGAAACGGCAAGATGGTGAAAAAATATATTTGCTGTTTCGTCTCCTTGACTGAGCTGAAGGAAGTGTAGCTAAGTCACTGCCCCTTTTGGTGACATCAAGCCAGAAGTGCCTAAATATCGTCGGGACACACTACCGAAAAGACCACTACGTATCATGCACATGGTCGCTCAACTGCAACAACCCAAGTATGAGCGACGACAAAATTCGTTGGCGGTGAAAATCAGCTTCCGCCCGCTTGCAAACGACGCTTGGCCAGTTCGTCGTTGATTGTGTCGGCCGACACAGCGCCAAGTGCGCTCTGCTAACTCTTATCAGTTTCTTTTTGATATAACAGTGAAATAACAGTAAACAATTATGTGACCGCGGTCGATTAAAGGTACAGAACATATTCATATATATTTTCGGACACTAAACAAGAAATCTAAAAGAATAATGAGTGCGCGCGAAAACCACGTCGGCGGGTTTCATTACAACCAAAGTGTAAGGGCTGTGGGGTATTAAAATGGTCTGGGACTTTTAAAAAATTAAATTGTATGCATGTGAGGTCGGCAGGCTGGGCTGTTTGTGTTTGTGTGTTTATGTGTGATGTACAAGGTAAGCTATAGCATGTAAGTCAATAATGTAAAATTACCTATTACCAGGAAGCTGTGTTCCAGTTAAAAAGTACACTAAAAGATAATAGGTTTTGTAGACAAACAGAAATGAGTAATGCATAATTTGAAACAGAACATAGTAAAGGAACATCAAAGATTAAGTAAATTCTCTTCATACAAAATGTGTATTAGTACTTATTTCGTAACCTCACACTGTTTCTGACCTCGCTTATAAAAGAACTCTGGGGACCCTTAGGAATATCGGTAAGTAACGAACAATTAAAATAAAAGTATAAATAAGTGTGTATTTATACAAATGGCTGCCCGAACGATGGACATTATATAAAATAATTATATAAATAAGCCAGAATTCAGAAACAGAGTGGGTATCGAAAGAATATAAAATACGTAAAAATAAGGTTATGTTGTAACTACACATGGTAGAAAATAGTACAATAATTTTAGATATAATATGAATGTGTAATATTTATTATACGAAAACATTTTTTTGAAAGAAATATTTAAACAAACTTTTAAAATGCCAGATAACGAAAATGTCAGCCTAACTGACAGTACAAATGAAAGCCAGACAAGCGCAACTGAATCACAAATTATGAGTGGAGAAATTATTCACTCAACGCCAGTCCCGACTAACAGGGCTGACGAAAATCAAATAATGAAAATGATGCAAACGCTTTTTAATATACAAAATAATAAGTTCGATGAGAAATTTAGTAACCTTGATGAAAAATTTAGCGAACAGAAAAGTGAAATTAGAGAAGTTCAAAATAATTTTAACGTAAAATTTGAAGAAGTAAAAAATGAAATCAGAAAGCAGAATATTAGTTTTGACAGACGAATCAATGAAATAGATGTATGTTGTACAAATATGCAAGAACAAGTAGTAGAAATAGTTAATGAGAAATTCGATGCTAAAATAAATGATTTAGATGACAAAATCAATACAATCAATGAAACAGTAATTAGCTCAGTTCAAAACCAAATAGAGACACAAAGTAAAGAGATAGAAAATAAATGTTTAGCTACAGTAGATAAGCAGATAGAGATGAAAACCAAATTTGAAATAAATAAACAAATAGACATTAAAACAACCGTTTTACAAGATCAGCTAGAAAATTTTGAGTCAAATGTAATAAGTATAGCAGAGAATATAGAAACAGTAAGTAAAGCTATTTCAGAACATGCAGATAATACCAACTGTAAAATAAGTACCATACAAAGTAAGCTTAGAGAAATAGATGAATTCAGTTTACAAACTAGTAATAATATATATGACAAATGTACTGTAATTGAGAATAATTTAATGAGTGTGAAGAATGAATTACGGGGGGAAATTAACAAAAAATTTACCGGAGTTACTGAAAGGGTTATCATAACTAGAGATTTACACAACGAAATTGAATTAGAAACATTTAGCTATGAAAACCGAACAATACATCCAATGAGATTTATAAACCAAACCCGGGAATACAACTGTTTCAACAACAGTAATTGGGAGGTGCAATTAACCAAAATAATTAAATGTTTTAGGGGTAGTTCAGTAGTGTGGGCGGAAGCACATCGGTCAGAATGGGACTGTTATGAGACATTCAAAAAAGCATTTAAAGGGAAATATTGGACCGAAGATGAACAAGAAATACTAAGAAGCTGTATAATGGGAATGTGCGATTTTTTAGGACACCGTAATAATAATAATTTAACGATATACGTGACTAAGTTATATAACGAAGCGAAGTATTTAGAGCCGCAGATACAATTTAAATCTTTTGTTAGACATGTAAGTAAACACTTACCGAGAGATGTACAAACCACTTTAATGACAAAAGAAATTGAAGATATGAACGAGTTGGAGAGAATACTAGATATACTACAGAGCATCAGAGATCGAGAAGGGGGTAGGCGAACACAACAGAATAATAACAATCATCATGTTGAATATAATCAAAATAAGAATAATAATTATCGTGGGTATAATAATAATGTGTATAGAGATAATGTAAACAAACCAGGTGAGTGGAGTTGTTCCAGGTGCAAATGGGAGAATTACGCCAGCAGACAACGGTGTTATAAATGTAGTTTACCAAGAGAAGAGCAAAGGAGGAGAAACGAAACCAGGCAGTACAGAGGAACAAACAATTATCACCAGGGACCGCCGCGGGATCACCAGGTACCCACTACAAGCAATTATAGACAACAACCGGAAAACTATAGCATACAGTGGTAGCATGGACCAGACCACTGTACGGGGAAGCAAGTGAGGTCCAACCGTTAGAAGATGTCAAGAGTAACGTAATTAGAACAGATATAGTTGCCGATCTACTGGAGGAAGAAAACAATGCAATCGAGGTGAGAGCGGGACTCACAGAAATACAGGTAAATGTAGCTAATAAATATTGTAGAACACTTGTAGACACAGGTAGCGAGATTTCCGTTATTGCTGAAAACATTTTAGGAGAGTTAAAAGAAAGTATAAAAAAATATTCCAATTTTACCAGTAGCTGGGGTTACAGTAGTAGGAGTTACAGGCGTACGCAGTAAAAGAATAACAAAACAGATACACTTAAGTTTTTTGATAAATGACGTAGAATTTGAGAACACATTTTTGGTAGTTAAAGGGTTAAGTTTAGACATTATATTGGGTAATGATTTCCTGCAAAGAAACAAAGCTGTTGTAAACTTTAAAGAGAAAATAGTAGAGTTAGACGGGGGTGATCGGTCTGTAAAGGTTAATTTTGAACAAATAATAGATAAAGTTAGAACAACGGGGGTAAAAATGCTACAAAAGAGAGTAGGCGAAAGTGATATAGATACTAGAGTAAATTTATGTAGAGAGAGTGAGTATATTGATGATTGTGAAGATGAAATGAGTAATATTAATAATGCAGTATGGGAGATAAGGGCGGAGGAATTTTGTAGTGGAGGTGAGGTGGTAAGGAGTGACCAGCGTGCGGCGTTGAGACAAGCAGATCAGCGTGCGGCGTTGTGGCAAGTGATCGAGAAGTTTAAGGGAGTGTTTGCCGATATGCCAGGAAGGGCAAAGGATTATGTATGTACATTGCAGATACGGGAACACACACCTTTCATGCAGCGAAGTTATCCCGTGCCTTATTCCAAGAGACGAGCGGTGCAAGAGGAGCTGGACAGGATGATGGAAGGAGGGATAATAGAAAGGTCAGTATCACACTACTCGAACCCATTAGTTGTAGTAATTAAAAAAGATGGCAGAGTTAGGCTATGTTTAGATGCCAGGAGGATAAACCAGATAATAATACCAGACCGTGAATCACCAGAGTCAATCAATGAAATATTTCAGAAATTCAGCGGGGTGAGATATATGACGTCATTGGATCTAACAGCAGGATATTGGCAGGTACCATTGGCGGAGGTAAGTAGGAAATATACAGCTTTCCTGTTTAACGCCAAGAACTACCAATTTCAAAGATTGCCATTTGGATTAAATACCAGCGTAGCCAGCTTCATAAAATGCTTAGACCAAATTTTAAAACCCAAAGATTTAGATTTTTTAACGGTATATGTAGATGATATTTTAATTGGGTCGAGAACTTTTGAGGACCATTTAGATCATTTAGGATATGTGCTAGCCAAATTAAAGGAAGGAGGACTTACTGTAAATTGGGACAAATCAAAGTTTCTACAAACACAAATAAATTTTTTAGGATTTATAATCACACCAGAAGGAATCTCAGCAAATCCGGATAAAGTGGACTCCATCATGCGCTTCCCTGAGCCAAAGAACATCAAGCAGCTACAGAGTTTCCTGGGATTGTGTAATTTTTATCGAAAATTTCAGAAGAACTACGCACAGGTAACAGCCAGATTGAGTGCGGTGCTCCAGAAAAATAAACCGTGGAGATGGGGATTAGTGGAACGAGAGGCGTTCAACGAAATTAAACAGAAATTTAGCAAAATGATAATGATGAACCACCCTGATTTTAATAAAATATTTTTCTTACAGACAGATGCTAGTAACGTGGCCGTAGGTGCGGAACTCTACCAAGAGGACGACGAGAAAGAACACTTAACCATCGCATTTGCGAGCAGATCCTTGTTGATGGCAGAGAAGAACTACACTACCACCGAAAAGGAACTATTAAGTATTGTATTCGCCGTCGGCAAATTTCGCACCTACATCTTGGGAAATAGGACGGTGATCCGCACCGATCACAAGGCATTATCCTTCTTAAATACATGTAAACTTGCTCACAGCCGTCTGACCAGGTGGGTACTTGTTTTACAGGAGTATAATTTCGAATGGGAGTACATCAAGGGGACAGACAACAAGATACCTGACACTCTTTCCCGGGTAGACATGTTAGACAATAAGACAGGTAGGGATTTAAAGGAAATTGAAATTTTTCAGATTAGCAGAGAAGACAGAATTTTTGGTGAAGAGTTGAAGGACATCAGAACCATGCAACGAGCAGATGGTAAGTCAGGTAAGATTATGGATAGTCTAGAAACAGAATTAGCGGAGTCAGAGTATAGTCAGCATTTTCAGATTTACCAGGGGTTATTATTTAAGAAAGTAGTAGGGGGTGAGCGTGATTGGAAATTAGTTGTGCCAGAGGGGTTAGTTGATAAGATTATTTGGGATTGTCATTTAAGATATGGTCATTTTGGGGCGAAGAAGTGTGTTAATGTTTTGAAAGAGTCATGTGTTTTTAAAAATATGGAAAGAAGGGTTAGAAGATTGTTAAGGGGTTGTGATTTATGTCAGAAATCGAAGGTAGTAAATTATAGAGTAGAAGAGGAAATGAATTTTATAAAAGTGAATAGACCTTTCGATTTAGTTGCGGTAGATTTGTTTGGGCCATTGCCGAAGGGTAGAGGCGGAGTGATGTATATTTTTGTGATGCTTGATACTTTTTCTAAATATGTGAGATTGTATAGCGTTAAAAGAGCTACCAGTCAGGTATTGAGTGAGAAGGTGACAAAGGACTACATGATTCACGTGGGTAAGCCGAAAGTAATTTTATCAGATCATGGTCCACAGTTCATCAGTGGGAAATGGCGTCAGGCCCTAGGATGGGAAGGAATCATCACGAAACATACGGCTGTGTACCATCCCCAGTCCAACCATGCTGAGCGTGTAATGAGAGAGATAGGCAGGATCTTTAGAGCCTATTGTCACGCTAAACACAGCGAGTGGCCGTTGTACGTCCGAAGAGTAGAGACTTGGCTGAACAGTACCACCCACGAGTCCACCGGCTATACACCTCACGAATTAATCAAAGGAACACGCCCCCCGAGAATTTTGGAACAGTTGTTTGATTACCCACCTGAGAGTGAGAAAGCGGATGTGAGTATAAAAATCAGGTTGGCAAATGGGAGCTTATTAAGTAAAGGAGAACAAAGAAAACGTAGACACGACGCAAAAGGTAAGTGGATGAAGTACGAAGTAGGACAATTGGTATTGGTGAGGAGGCATGATTTGTCGAGCGCTCAGGACAAGGAGATCAAGAAGTTTTTCTTACTCTATGAAGGACCGTATGAGGTAATAGAAGTTAAGATGAAGAATTCATATGTATTGCAGAACAGAGAGACAAGGGAGATAGTAGGGACACACAATGCTACAAATTTGAAATTGTATTGGTCATCATAGGAATTTTACCATGATTGTTATTGTGTGAATGAAATTTAATTTGGTTCTATATGTTGTAACAGTATGTCGGTTCAACGTGGTATAATACGATGCTCTCCTTCAAGCCCCACTGTTGGGCTAGCCAAGTTGTAACAGTACAACGATAGAGGATATATATATAGTGTATAAGTGTGTTTGTTGTAGATGGTTGTTGATACGCTCCGGTATCCACGATATGAGATAATAAAATTTCAAAAATGTAATTATTATTAGCGGTTTGATTGTTATTAATAGTTGTGTGGGTACTCCCGTTTAAGTCGTTCAATTTAAAAAGTATTTTCGCACTCCACTGTTCACCTCCCCACTTACCATATGTGGATGATATTACTGTTCTGTTGGGTGACTGCTTCTGCTGTAACATACACTCTAAACATACATGTGGATATTCTCTTTGAATACCCTACGTGATAAGCATGCACAATAAAATAAAATAAAGACTGAATTATGATTTGAATTATAAGGAATGTTCAAATTCTGCCGCCACCTTTTGATAGAACTAGTTATGATAACTAAGCTATTTTAAATTTGAAAGTAAAGACTCTTTCCACTGGTAAACAATAATTATGATTTATTAACAGTTCTGGAATGCCATTAACTCTTTTAAAATCAACAATCAGTCACTAATAGTTTTACAGAAAAATAATTATTATGAACAATTTTTAAAAAGAAACTCTTTTTAACCTCAAGGCTGGTAACACTGAAGGTTAATACAATAATTTTAGTTAGAGAGGTTATGTCCTCTTTACATAGTTAAATTACCAAGTTCGTGTGATCTTTGAAGTGGCATGATACCAGATACAAGATGTTGTGTTTTATAACAATATTTAATAAAGAATTAATAGAAAACAAACAAACAAATATTAAAATTAAAAGTCGGTACCATATAATCGATAATTATCGTACTATCGTACGCGGGACACAGTACACATTAGTTACTTTAAAAACACGTGCATTGAGTCGCACTGCTAAAAATTACTATTATTATTTAATAGTTGGCTATAAAAATTATTTATTGACAAGAGAAAAAGTTTATAATAAAAAAAACTCTTGTGATAGCTTTCATTTGGTTTGTATTACTTGAGAACAGAATTATGAAAAGGTGACAAGTTGTTGTTATTATTTCTAGGTTAGCTAATAACGTAAGTAGTTATTATGGTTAAATATATTATTCATTGAGTTCTTATTAATCTAAACATATATATACTATTCATAATACATCTGATGCGTAACTATCAGTTAATCAGAATATTTTTTCGCATAAAATTAAAAATATTTATTTTCATTAGTCAAATCAAAACGACATGAGTCAATTGAGCGACTATTTGCGACACTTATATTTTGTAATATTTAAATTAATCTTGACTCCTTTAATTATGATAAATCGTAAAAACATTTACTTCGTAAGTTAATAAAATGCGAAATAATTCTTTTACTAATTCTGATAACTTTCATCAGAATTACTACACTTCGATACTACTGATTAGAGTAGTACCCCAAACAATAATTAACAGAAATTATTAATTCCGTTTTATTTTTTAAATAATGAAAATATAGTACTCCCTGGTTTTTTTTATAAACACAAAACTCGAAAATACGATCGATATTATACACTGATCGTATTTTATTATTAAATTCACTCTGCACTGTACACTCGTTAATTGTTTGTTATGTGTAGGTTAGGTGTGTGTAGAGTGACTCATGTATATGTCGCGCACAATTCAAATAAAACTTCTTCATCGACCTTGCCCGGCGAATTATGCGTGTTGACTCCTTGATGATTGAAAGATGACTGTGACGCTTCTCCTAAGCGTCTCTGGTTTGTCTGCTGGTTTTCATTCATTTGATTGGTTCAATTTTTCGAACTCTCCGACCCAAAACACCTTGGTTTAGTAAAACTTTTAATTTTTTACCAATTTCGTATATGGGTTGGAGACTATAGTGACGTAAACGTTGATGCACAAAATGATTAAAAAGTTTATAATCATTATAACTTTTTTATTAGTTGTCATATCATTGAATAGTTGGTGGCAATAGATCGCGGACATCCTGAGCTTTAAATAAAGTTCAAACAAGAATATAATCCGTCCATTATTAACTCACTACAACGATTTCACAAATTCTTATGGTGAATCTTAAAATTAATAAGTTTATTTCACCAAATCTTATCTAATTACACAATAACACTTCTTATTAAACGTTTTGAGTCCATTTCTCACTTGCTTAATACAAAAAGTAGGTGTAATTATTATTCAAACAATGTTTGATAATGGCGTCTCAAGCGTCCATATTCGATTATTTATAATCGCCTATAATATTATTATTCCTTATCTAATGACATTTGTTTTGTATTCTAACAATAATATAAATATCTATTTACATCGGTTTACACTTTATTATATGAACAATGTTGTGTTTCATATATTAGTAGTCTTATCTAACTACCTTCTGATCTCTTTTCTTTTAAATTGTCACTTTGTTTTTATTTTTCCACATAATGTATATAATGTTGAAAATGCAAATAGTGTACAACTATAGTACCTAGTTTATTTAATATATTTGTTAGTCTTTTGCTATCTGAAACCCTTTCAATTCCTAGTATTGGGTTTGTTTACATCAGGTTATGACATGGTAGTCAGTTATTTTTTAATAAATCACTAACTAAATTGTTATTATTACATTTGACATAGATTCTCATAGTAGTATCAGATATCCTTCTGACTACTGATAACATTTTTATTTACCTTTGAACAAGGTTGGATGGTGCATTTTGCTTAAATAACTTGCTACATAGTGTTTGTTTACATTCTGATTCCACCATCATAGTCATTTAGTTTTCAATAATTTGTCTATAAAAATACTATTCTTATGCTCATGATCTGTTCTCATAGTAGTATTAGATGTTTTTCTAACTACTGGTAACACTTTCATCAATCTCTGTGTAAGTTTTAATAAGGTATTTTGCTTAACTAGTTTGTCACATTGTCTTTGTTTACATCTGGCTATTCATTCATAGTCAGTTAGTTTCCAATATTTTGATCATAATACTATTATTATTACACTTATAATCTGTTCTCATAGTAGTACTAGATGTTTTTCTAACTACTGGTAACATTTTCAGTGATCTTTGTACAAGTTTTAATAATGTATTTTGCTTAACTAATTTGTCATATTGGGTTCTCCTTCATCTAGCTTTGTGCTATCATATTTAATCTGCTTTTTGTGCAGTGCATTTCAGTATAAGACATTATTTATTAGCGTGCATCATCATTTATAATGAATCTTTGATTGAAACGATGATTGCTTGGTTCAATTAACATATATGATTTTTTGTTTTATAGGTGCATTTCCTATGGGGTTATGTATCAATGTACAACGTATCCTTATGCAGTATTTGCTACTACTATTATGACTTCGTTATGATATTCTATTACAATGGTTTAATTGTTGATTAATACACATGTTTACACTATTTTTCTAAACAATAACACAAATATTCTTAAACTAATGGTACATTTCTTGTTGTGTTTGTACCTAATTTCTGGTACATTGTTGTTTGATACTTAACAAAATAGTTTGTTTGTTATTATTTTTTCTGGCCCTTCTTTATATTGTATTCTGTTTTGCCGTGGCATTCAGTTACATTTCTTTTAAAATTTACAAAGTTTTTTATTATCAGGTTCTATGAACAATGATTTTACTGTTCTATCTTACATTTCTTGGTGGTCTTATGATTATCTATTTGGATTACAATCTTCATTAAATTAGTCACACAAACTGTCTATGTATTTTTAACTATTTAATCTTCGATGTTTCCACTATAAAGGTAACACATTTTCTTCTGCTATAAACCTTATCACTTGAATTCTCTGTGGGGTTTATTAGGTTAAAATTGGTTAACTGGTCACAGGTTCTCACACTTACATTAACTATTCACTATTACTGTTTGTGATTTCTTAAATATGTTAAACACTGTTTCTTCATAGTTGACAATCGCTATTCTTCTTCCGGCTACTAGTATTGTCTCTAGTATACTTGGTGAATGGTGATTTCTTGTATTGTCTATCCATTATCTTCACTCTTCATGTCATGTTTCCTTGTCCTTCTTCTTCCTTTCTTCTTTAGGTTTAAACGTCTTCTTCAATATTTCCATTGTAGTAGTCGTTGTTCCATAGTATTTATATTTATAAATATATTGGTTTGTCTGCCTTCATTGTGGTTGCTCTTGAGTTGTCTCTTCTTTTTATTCTACATAGTTATTGTTTTGTTGGTTCCCTCACTGTTGGAATCTTGTTGTCTTCTTTTACATTTTTATATAGTCATTGTTTTGTTGGTTCCCCTCACTGTTGGAATCCTGTTGTCTTCTTTTACATTTTTATATAGTCATTGTTTTGTTGGTTCCCCTCACTGTTGGAATCTATTGGGCCTGGTTTCTAACATTTTATATTGGCTCATGGTCATTTTCTTTCTCTATTTTGTGTACGATGCTGCTATGTTACACTTCCTTCTTCTTTGTTGGAATTTTACAATAATATATCTGTAGATACACACTTTTTGTTTACATAATTTTACTTACTTAGAAATATTTTCATGCTTTCCCGTCACTTGACATAATAATTGCTTACTTTATGTAACTACCAAATTTGGTAACGTTACAATGTTTACAGAAGGGAGTCTCCCCCATTTTCGGGCGGTCACGATCTTACCAGTCCTGGCCGTGGTATTCGGAACTTGGAGGCGGGCCATGGTTGGAGGATCTTCCTTCGGGCGGTGAACGCAACGATGGTCCGGCTCCACCAAAATTGGTTAAAATTTGAAAACGTACAACACTTTGAACGGGGAGGGGGACCCATAGTTTCGTGGAAAGGTAGTATATATATATATATATTTTTTTCTCTCTTCACGAACTATTTTAGTTTTGTTTCAGAAAGTATGAAATGAAACGACCAAAAAATATGAAATTTGAATACTTAAATTTTCAAGGAATTGTTTTCCCTCAGAAAACAACACAAATGTATTTTATTTTGATGTAACTGTATAAGATGATCCATTGTGGTACTTATTATTTTGTCAGAAAGAAAATGTTAGTGAAAAGTGAAAGCTTGGACTTGCAGAAGTGTCTATGTAAAAATTTTAAAAAATAAATAAAAGAACTTGTTATTATACAAGATTAAAGGGTAATTTTAGGGGGTAGATTGGTGTTTAAAGAAGTGACATAACAGTGGAGTGTGGAACTGCAATGGTAGGAAGTTTTAATTTTTATACTTATTATTTTATGTTAATGAAGGTTAAGAAAGAGATGTATGGGGTTAAAACACCACCCAGACTAATAATGTCATTTAATATAAATTGTTAATTTTAGTTTTACAAAAGATATTTTACTTGTGATTCCCCAACTTTTCGGGCGGTCACGGCCTCACCGAACCCTGACCGTGGAATTGGTTTAGCTTTAACAGCTATGGTTGGCGTTCATTGCGACATGTTCTGCCTTAACTGGCCATAGCTGTTATCGTTGTCAAGGTGAATTTAGAAATTGACGGGGGGGGAATTAAGGGGAATCACCAAACTAGGGAACAGTGGCTGCCACTCGGTCCGCATGGGGACAGCATAGCCAGGTGGTAGACCCGTTTAAGGGCGTTTAAATATAACCAAGAATATGTTGATATTCAAAAATGTTCAAATGTCGAGCCGAAGCAAAGACACGGAGGGGTCCAATCCCTCCAAATATGCAGTCTTTGTGGAAGCAAATAGGCGCTACAGCCTAACATAAATTGCAATAGCGTGTGTGGATGGGAGGTGGCTCAGAGGAGCCACGAATTTAAATTTTATATCATAAAAATTGATAACTCTAATTTTGCTCTGATAAAAATGTTGGTATTCCACTCAAATAAATATATGCTCATGCATTCAGTATACTGTAGTCATTCTATGTTTTATTGTGTTCAATGTATTATTTTATTGTAGTATGTTAGATATAAGAATTGGTAAAAAATATGTGTTTATATAATGTGTGTATTTTCGAAACTAAGTAAATTATTAAACCGACTGGCAGGCGGTTAATATAAATTACCAGAATCAGAGAAAGGGGAAACATTGATGGTAGATGTAAGTATTGATAAGCATATATATTTAATGTAATCTGCACAATTTTTGAAATGTGTTTTCACTTTGTTAAGAATATCAGCTGATCAGTAATAAAATGTCACTGTAAATTGTTTATAAATGTTCAAAATAATTAATGTTAAATATAAGGTTGTAATGTGTTAAAACCACTGTTGAAAATGATGAGAAAAGTAATCTGATAAAGCTGAGATTTTAGATAATTTGTCAGAAATAATAAAAGATAGATTTTGGGTGATAATGAAATAAGGCAGGTGAGTTAAGTAGAGTTAATTGTAATAGGAGTCAGAGAGAATAAGAATTTTGAAATACCAGTGAAAAACAAAGAGGGTATTAGATGTTTTAGGGACACAGTAGTAGTGAGTATATGTAGAGATGCGTAAGGTGAATGGTATATAAATATATTTGTTGATGATGATATTTTGTAGTAAGGGTGAGGTGGTAAGGTGTGAGCAGCGTGCGGCGTGGCGAGAGACCAGCGTTCGGCTTTGTGGCGGGGATAGAGTAGTTTAAGGGAGTGTTTGCCGATATTTTGGAGGGGCATTGGTTCGTATGTGGATAGCCAGGTAGGGAACACACATTCTAGTACAAAGATGAGCGGTGCCAGAGGTAAGTGGAATTAGTGAAAGGTATTAATAATTGAGAGATTGGTGTCATAAGTTCATAGTGATTGTTAGTTGTTAGAAAGGGGGTAAGATGATAAATGTCTATTCAATTGAAGGCATAGAGAATACAGGTATCACCCAGACTAATCAATGATTAAAATGTGAAGAGTTAGATAGAGAATTCGTAGTAGAAAGGTAATCAGAGATGAAATATAATGTAACAGGAAGGTTAATAATAAATTTGAATTGCATAGAATCAAATGATAAATAATGGATGGTTAATTAATAACAGTTCAGTTGAAATTAAAATGTGATGTTCATAATTTTATAAAGATGTAGGGTGTGTAGAGTTTGACCAAAGTTAAATGTGATTTGGTTATTTGGAGGTAATAATCGCAATGTTAATTATAAAGGTATAAATGCCAAGTGTCATATCAAGCTAAAATAAATTTAAATCACCCAAAGTAATGTAGAATGAGATTGTTAAATGAAGAAAGTTATAGTTGAATATATAAAATTTTTTAATTGAAACCAGTGACAAAATTTTGATAGCATTTGGAAATGTAAAGTTGTAAAGTTTATTTGAATAATTTAAATGTCAATTTGATTATTATTTATAATGATGTTTTGTTAGTTTTAAATGTTTTGTTTTATTATGTTTTATGTTTCAAGACAGAATTTTACAGAAGCTTAATGTATTCACAGATGTAACTGGTATGTAATGTATGTAGGTCAAGGGTTTTGGACTTGACCTAGTTTTGATCAGCTGATAGTGAGGTCATATAAGGTAATAGTAAGGAAGTTAATTCAATTTTTGTTTTTTGATCAATTTAAACAAATTTTAAGTGATTTCAATATGAAAAAAAAATATTTTAAGAAATTTCAATTTTTTTGAATTTTAAAATTTTTTGGAAAAATTTTTTTTTTGAAAAAAAAGAATTTTTCTTGATTTTGCGCCTGCCAGATAATGGATAATTTTAAATTTTGATTATTTGATTGTTTGTGTACTAACCATGTTTATTATTATTGAATTATGTTATTGAATTGTATTGTTAGACTCTAGGTGTAATCACATGTTAGGTTAAGGATGGTCTTAATTATAAGAAATGTTTAAATCGATTTATTTTAAATAAAAAACAAAAACCAATGAAGAGAATAATTCAAAATAAATACAAAATTTGTGATTTGATGTTAAATGAAAACAACCAATGAGTTATAAATTAAACAAAATTTTAAAGAATTTTTCAATTTATAATATGTAATGTGAGTGTGTGTGAGCCCAGTATCTGCTAAAGGCAGCCCAGCTTGCATAAAAGGGGAAACATATCGGTTGAGGATCTGGCATGATATAAGCCAGGGTGTTGGATTTTTGGGGGTAGCATGTTAGAAGGTGAGGTGCGCTGTGGTACGGGTCTGTTCAATTTTTCGGTGTTGGGATCTCGCACAGAGAAGTCCAGTGATCTCGTTCAGATGCGTCCATAGTCGCCGAGCCAGGGGGGTCATTTACCCATGCAGAGTAAGAACAAAGGGGGTTGTTGGCACCAGTTCCTCACCGGTCCTCTTAGGGGTTTTATCAATGAGATTTCTTCTGTTTTGACAGAAGACTTCTCATTGAGGGGGTATTGTAACGGTCCAAAATTGTGGGTATTTGTGTTTTATTTTATCTCATTTTTCGGGGTTTCATAAAAAATATTGTGCAAGTTTTAATTCCATTGTGACAGAACACGTGGCAAATAGAACAGTTTATAACCAAGGCAGCAACGCAATATTACGTTGCGAAATCAGTTGAGGTATGCAGCCACCTCAAATTTCCAAGAACGTTGTTGTATGTGGTCATGCGCCTGTACGCATGAGACGGGTATACGCGCGGACCCACGCGGTCAGGAAACGCCAAGATGGTGAAAAAATATATTTGCTGTTTCGTCTCCTTGACTGAGCTGAAGGAAGTGTAGCTAAGTCACCGCCCCTTTTGGTGACATCAAGCCAGAAGTGCCTAAATATCGTCGGGACACACTACCGAAAAGACCACTACGTATCATGCACATGGTCGCTCAACTGCAACAACCCAAGTATGAGCAACGACAAAATTCGTTGGCGGTGAAAATCAGCTTCCGCCCGCTTGCAAACGACGCTTGGCCAGTTCGTCGTTGATTGTGTTGGCCGACACAGCGCCAAGTGCGCTCTGCTAACTCTTATCAGTTTCTTTTTGATATAACAGTGAAATAACAGTAAAAAATTATGTGACCGTGGTCGATTAAAGGTACAGAACATATTCATATATATTTTCGGACACTAAACAAGAAATTAAAAGAATAATGAGTGCGCGCGAAAACCACGTTGCCGGCGGGTTTCATTCCAACCAAAGTGTAAGGGCTGTGGGGTATTAAAATGGTCTGGGACTTTTAAAAAATTAAATTGTATGCATGTGAGGTCGGCAGGCTGGGCTGTTTGTGTTTGTGTTTGTGTGTTTATGTGTGATATACAAGTTAAGCTATAGCATGTAAGTCAATAATGTAAAATTACCTATTACCAGGAAGCTGTGTTCCAGTTAAAAAGTACACTAAAAGATAATAGGTTTTGTAGACAAACAGAAATGAGTAATGCATAATTTGAAACAGAACATAGTAAAGGAACAATAAAGATTAAGTAAATTCTCTTCATACAAAATGTGTATTAATACTTATTTTGTAACCTCACACAGTTTCTGACCTCGCTTATAAAATAACTCTGGGGACCCTTAGGAATACCGGTAAGTAACGAACAATTAAAATAAAAGTATAAATAAGTGTGTATTTATACAATTGCTAAACCCTAAGAGGATCAGTGAGGATATGGCGCCAACAACCCCCCTTTAATTTCTTAAAACATCATGGGTTAACTACCCCCTAGCTCGGCGACTATGGCAGCACCTGCACGATATTACTGGACTTCTCTACTCGAGATCCCAACTCCATAAAATGGGACAGGTACTCACCACAGTACCACCTAACCTTGTAACGTTCTGAATAAAATTCCAAAACTGGCCTTATACCATACCACAGATCCTCAACCGTTATATCTCCCCTTACATACATACTGGGTTGCTTTTGGCAAAATACTGGGTGAAACGTACACATTTTCATTACCAACTACATACTACCTCCACCTATCAATTATTAAAGTAAACTTCACAAGCATTCTATATTTGCTTCTACACAAATTAATTCTCCTTTTTCAAAAAAAAAAAATTTTTTTTCTTGATATTATTTCAAATCAAATTAAATTAATTCTATTTTGTTCAACTAGTGAACACAACCTAGGTCTATTATCAAAATCCACATCCAAGTTAGTTTACCTTATTTCTTTCCATTCATTAATTTCATCGCAAATTTTAAATTTTTCAAAAAATTTCCAAAATCTTTCAAATAAATTTACTTTGTCATTCTTATTAACTAGATGCTAACAATCATAATAAACAAATAAAAATAAACAACTTATTTCTACCATAAATTCAAAAATAGTTACACTTGATTACAAAAGATAACGTAAGATACACATCATTAATTAGCTGACACCTTCTCTACTTATAGTGAACGTTACAATTTAAAATAAAATTCTTTACTGCAAAGAATAGAATTTTTTTTTTCAAAAAAATTAATTTCCAAAATCTTTCTTTTAACAATTTCAAAAAAAAAATTATTTAATTTCATTAATTAACAAGAGAATCCATGAGTCAATTACGAGAAACATATCATGGCTCGAACATCAGTCATCAGCTGATATCCCAGGATCAGGTGAATGACCTTACCCTCGACACATTACACAAAATTATACAATGTAAAATACATAACACAAGTTTATAATTACTACACTCTAATATAGCACAACATAATAAAACATAATAAATTCCTTCTCTCTTAGAATTAATCTTTTCAATCAGTAAAGTCATTTATAAAATATCATATAGTGCCACACATATTTAAATCAATTACTTTCAAACAAATTATCTACTGTAATCATCTGCCTTTAGCATAGTATCTCTTGACTCAAAATAAAATCATTTAATTAGCTCCTCAGCTCACCAGCATAACTCATTTTCATATTTACTAATGCGTTACTCCCCTGAGTAACCTCCTTATCACACACACTATGGCCCCCCTGGACTGTAGCGCCCAGTTGCCTCCACAAGAACTGAAGTTTTTTAGGGTGTAGACGCTGCCTACCCCGTTCTTGCTTCGGCCTTACAAAACATTCGGTATTACTGATGTCCGAGGACACCAGTAATCCTACTAAGCTTAGGTATATGCCCTTAAACGGTCTACCATCCCATTCGATGGATAGCCGCTGTTCCATAGTTCTGGTGATTCCCCTGATTTACCCCCCAGTTCATTTCTAAATTCACCTCTTACAACGATAACAACTATGGCCAGTTTAGGCAGAACGTGACACAATGAGCCCCGACCATAGCTGTCAAAGCTGAGCCAATTCCATGGTCAGGGTTCGGTGAGGCCGTGACCGCCCGAAAATTGGGGAATCACAAGTAAAAGATATTTGTTTGTGATATAGTTACATTTAAAATTTACAATTTACATTGCATGAAATTTCTATTCTTGATCCTGTGCTCTAACACCATACATTGTCTTTCTTAACTTTCCCTACTTTGACTTTCATTAACCTAAAATAGTGAGTACGACAAAATATTTACTTAGTGACTTAAACTAATCTGTTTCTACTTCTATAGGCTATCACCAACTAACGATTGAATCTTTAATTATGATTTGATTTACAATTCAATAAAAAGACTTTACTCTCTCTACTTCCATTAAAATAAACATTTAAATTGCATCCGACTAAAAATTACAAACATTTCAAAGTTAGTTTTAGCTTCAAATTCTATTAACTCTTTACCTTCTTACATTTTATTATTACACTTCAAGTATGGATTTCTATTAATCATTTTCATTATCAATTGGTTTGGGTGATTCTCAGTTATTCATAATAATTAAATTTATTAAAAAGGGCATTAAAATATAACCTTACCCCCCTTCTTCCCTTTAACACTCACTAACAGATTTACATAGTGTGACACCAATCTCTCAAAAATATTTACCTCCATTAACGTCTCTAACTCAACTTAAATCATCCTACTCTTATAACAAAATACCCGCTACCCTCTTTGTACTTAGGATGTGTGTTCCCTACCCTATACTCATTCCCTTATTAGTTCCTGGTCCTTCCCCAGGTAACTCCGCCAAACCCCATTTGAAACTATTCACCTCCCGCCACAACGCCTTTCGTTGAGGACTCCTTATCACACCACCCTCTTCACAAAATTTCACCACCACCTGTTTATTCCCCAATTACATCACTCTCATTACTCTACATATATGCACTATCGCTACTGTGTCCCTACTACCGACCCGTTTCTGTATTATTTTTATTCCAGAATTCTTATTCTGTCTAACACCCATTTAAAATTAACTCTGACTGACTCAATGCCTTATTGAAATAATTATTATCACCCAAACTCCATCTTTTACAACACTTTACATTAATATGAGCATTGAAAATTCATAACTACCTCAAAGTAATTTCATCATTTAATTTAAAACCTTTTAAACTCATTTAAAATTTATTATTCAAACAATTTACTCTATTTCCATTGCATTATAAAATTCCTACCTCTACGTATATGGTCAATTATTCACCTAAATAAAAATACTGTTAACTAACAAACTATGTCACTGTTCGGGTCGTCATTGTTATGTTTTTATTAATTTATTAATTGACTTTGTTACATTTTTTTCACTTACGGATAGTGCCGCCATTTTGTTAGTTGCCAACTTAATTTTTTTTTACTTACCAGGATTCGAATTGGACGTGTTGAAAGATGGTTATTTTGAAATGACTCGTATTTCCCTTTTTGTGACAAGTTATCTTGTTTATTTTTACTCAAACTTCATCTTTTTTACAATGATAGAATTTGTATACAACATCATGCGAGCCATCTTGAAATACAACAAAATGGAGTCCTTACTCCTCTCCTTTACATTTTATTCTTGTGTTACTATTTTCATTACTGACTTTACTCAAAATACCCCAAAACATGGTTACTAACAAAAATTCAGTAGCTATAAACTTAAATTTATTGTTATACACAAACCAGTGCTCCTTATTTAATACTTTTCATTCACGCAGCCATTCATACGTACCCCTTTTCCCTTATGTGAGATCTCACTTTAACTCATGATAATATTATTGAAATTATATTTTTATCCCATATTAAAGATTGTTCTGCCCCTCGTTTTGTTACTTATCTGGAAAAAATCAGTCCTGAAGACGTCTTATGGCTCCGCGTACTACGTAGATTATTTCATAATCTTCACTGAATTTATATGTTTAAAATTGTTATTTTACATTTTATAAAATTTTATACGTGCGGTATTCACATTCTAGGTGCGGGCGCCCGCGATTTACGTTCTCGAACTTTGTTTGCGACCGGCCGGTACAACGAGCAGATTTGAACTGGGGCGAGGCGAACTGCACTATTTTCTGAAGTGGTTGCGGGTTACGTGACCAAATCTTATTGTTCTCGTTTGTATCACTATGCCAATATGTGTTGCTGGACTACCACACCTAGCATACCAGCGTGACGTATTAACTGCCGTAATATTGTACGATCCTTTAAGTTACATAATATGTTTGTCACTCATCTAAAAATAACTGTTTTGCTTGTCACTGGAGCTGACCTTGGCACAATTCCACCCAATACTTGTTGCGTTGTATAATTTATGAAATAAAGTTTACTCTCCCATAATTAATGTTTATTATTTTTCATGTTTCCTCAAAATTAATGTTACATAAGAAAATATTATTTTTTATCAAACATAATAATTTTTTATATTATCCCAGGTAGGCCTAAATGTCCCCTTACAATACGAATACTGTCATAGACTCAAAATTATAAACATTCATTACCACAAATATCACGTACAACCATATGTACCTTCTGAAACATAACAGTCATGTGATTCCACAACTAAACACATTATACATTTATTCATTTACTGTCTATTATCAATTTCAAATCTCAGAAACGTCATTTAAATTAGTCAATTCATCTACAATTTATTTTAATTCAATCAGTTATTTAAAACACAAGTTATTTAATTACCTTCTTTCAAAATAATTACAATTCATTTATTACCACCACTCATTATTTATTTAATCTGATAAAATATTATTGTTATTTAATCAATTTCTACTACATAACCCATTGTTTACATAAAGTACATTTTTCAACATAGACACAATTAATTTCACTATAAATTTATTTACAATTTCTTGTCATTATTTTTCTGTTTACCACACCTCATTTCATAAGTTAGCTAGGTCATCACCATAAACTAAAATAATTAAAATGTCCACTGATTTTTTATTTAACCCCCATCATCATACATTAGTCTTACTTTTACATAACAATTATCATCTTTAACTACACTCCTTACATCATTGTTATTTATATAATAACCCGTTAATATTTCAGATTGTTCCGTAAACCCACAGAATAATTACTGGATTATCCCACATTATTATTAAATCATATAGCCTGTCTACATCATTAGTTTTGATCTGGTCACTGTCTGTATTATTATCTATCACCCTGAAGTATTTTAACCTCTCAGTTTCAAAATCATTTACTACTAATACTCCACGTCTAAGCACAGGTAAGCTTCCCATATAATTATCAACGTTATCATCATTTATTTCTGTACTATCTTCACAACAAGGTAAGTCTTTCATACCATCTATTTTTCCCAATTCTAACCTCTCTATTAACTCTTTATAACTCCTACTTAATTTAAATACCTCTATCTCCCCATCTACACACAACTCTCTCTCTAAATATCTCTCACCACAACGCCATATCACTTTCTCTACCATCCCATATAGAGGGCACTAACTCATTATAAAAATTCAGGGAACAACTCAAAGACCTTATGTCTTTCAATAATAAGGGACTCTTGCCCTGCAACAACAACATTTGTAAACACCTCGGTTCACAATAAACCTGGGGAAAATTTACTCTCTGCAACACCTCTACCTGTAAACTCTCTTCATACTCTCTCTCTAACTGATTAACACTCACTAACATTTCATTATTACACTCTACTCCGACTAAATTTTTATCAGCACTCAACTTTCACCACCTTACTCTCTAACACCACATTTTTAATTATATCATTGTTATCACTTGTTAACTCATTATTAGATTCACTACCGTAATTACCACTTACCTTGTTATCAATTATTTCTTCACTATTTTTTGTCATATTACCACTGTCACTTACCTTTTTATTCATTTCGTTAATCTTCTCCTTGCAATTACTACTTATTGATTCTAATATCTGCTCTTTAATACCATCACAACGTGCATTAATTTCATCGACTTGCTTCCTAAAATTAAAATTCTGTTCTTTAATTTCATCTCTGATCTCATTCAACTTTTCACTAAAATTATTTTTAATCTTATCATTCTGTTCATCAAATTTATTATTTATTTTCTCAAATTTATTATTCTGGTCGTCAAATCTAGCATCAAATTTATTAATCTGTTCATTAAATTTATCATTAAAATTACTATTTTGAGCGTCAAAACGACAATCTATTTTATCGAATTTTTCATCACTACTATCAAAACGACTCTTTATTTCATTAAATTGATTTAGTAAAATACTCATCATGCCATCATCAAATTTGCTATTACATTTTGTTGAGGTTGGAGTTAACTGAACCCCTGAATCCTCTGTCACATTTGTTTGATCTGTTACACTTAATTCGACTATTTTGTCTTCACTCACATTTGGAGTCGAATGGACTTTAAGGCCGCTCATGACAGCTGATTCATTAAAATTAATTATTTCCTCTATATTATTTTCGTTATTTCCTGCCATTTTTTAAATTACGAAATTATCATCTATTTTAACAATCCTTTATTTTACATTCATTAAGTATTACGTAACTATAGTAGTATTACGTAATTTATACGTATTCCTAAATCACGCTTATATTCATTTGTAGGTGTGGTTTTTGTACAAAATTTAATTTATAAAAACTGTCCAAGTTCAAGTGCCAATGAAATACTACTGCTTATTTAAATTATAAATTCATCCCTAGTTCGGGCGTCAATGAAATACTACTTTCTCTTTACCACATTTAAATTATTAATAAAACAGAATAAACTTATCTTACAGGCCAAGGTCCGTCACACGAACTGTGAACTATAAACGTGATTTAGGGTTACATACTTCAATGACTATACACATTTTATAGTTAACCAACTCAACTCGATTTATTGCTTTTTTATAGTTACCTTTTCTGATTCAACAACACATGCTCCCTCCTTCTTTATCTTCAAATGAACAACATTACTGCAGGGAGGTCAACCCCGTCTGATAAAATTTACGACACATCAGTTTAAACAAAAACACAAAAACCATTTATCTACTACTTCTTATACTTCAAGTTTAATTATTTATTAACTATTTACACAAAGCAACCCAGCATTTACCCATGCACACAGTCATTCAGTTTATTTACAAACCCATTTAATTTAGAGCACTCTGTATTTTTTCTTTTTAATTTTCTACAATTGTAAAAGGTTATATATGATACGTTTACTTGATTTTGATGGTTCGGGCCGACCACCTGCTGTACTGATTTCACAATTTCGTCAATGTTCTCCGAATTCAGTTCTCCGTTTAGATTTTGATATTACTGCCGATTAACGAACGTTACACATTCTGCACCACTTTATTTATTACTGAAAAAACATATTTTAAGTTTAATAAATTTTTTCGGCTTGCGAGCCTATTGTATTCATCCGCTTTTTAGAGTTATAGTTCTTAGTTCACTGCTCACATTATTTGGCCGGTCTGTCTACAGTTTATTATATTTCAAAGTACAGTGGAAATCGGTTAACACGAAATGATGGGGACCAGTTATTTTTTTTGTGTAAACCGAATTTCACGTTAAGCGAACAAAAAGTGAAACAAAATGAAGTGAACAAATAGTGTACTGTAGATTATTTATTGTACTGTCTAGTAAAATGCAACAAATACAACCTTTTATTTATCCTCATGGTTTATTATTGTTAATTTTTCTTAAAATTATTATTAGCTGTTCTAAATTTAGTCCTATGATTTAGGTTTTCTTATAGACTACTGTATGTCTTTCAACTTTACCGTAGTTTTCGTGTTTATCTTTATTTAAAATAATCCGTTATTTCCTTTTGCACACAATTTTGCACCATTTTATTTTCAACAAATTGTTCTAATTTATCAACATGTTCAAACATTTCACCTTCCGAGTTGGCTTCAAAATATCGACGAACACGGCTCTGCAACGAAAGCATATCGGTAGCGGTAGGAACATTTTCACTATCATTTTCCGTGTCAAGTTCGTCGTCACTATCATCACCTTCACAGTTGTCAACTTGCACTGTTTCCACGGTATCGGTATCTGTTAATACGGGAGCCGTAGTTACGTTCTCGTCGACAGTCACGTACTCATTTAGAGAAATTGAAACATTTAATACAGATGACACACGATTAAACATTTCAGATAGTGTAGGATCAATTTCATTTTCTTCGGGTTGTTCAGTTTCTGAATTCAAAATGAATTGAGCATGAGCGAAACAATTTTGAATTGTTGTAGGCGTCACGAGGTTCCACGCTGTTCTTAACAAGTTACAAGCATCCAGAACATTTACACAGAAATCTTTTTTCCCCTCAATAGTGGCCAAGTATTTCCGCAGAAGTAACTTTCTGTACTGAAATTTTAAATTTTGAATAATACCTTGATCACAAGGTTGTAGGACACTAGTCGTGTTCGGTGGTAGAAAAATAAGTTTAATTGCCATCAGTTTTAGGTCACATGGGTGGGCAGGACAGTTGTCAATAATTAACACAATTTTCCTCTTCTGAGAAGTGAAATGTTTTTCTAATGAAACCAGCCATTCGGTAAAAATTTTAGACGTCATCCACGCTCGTTTGTTAGCTCTATATTCTACTGGCAACTTTTTAACATTTTTAAAACAGCACGGCTTTAAACTTTTTCCTATAACGGAAGTTTTTCTGACCCATCAGCATTGCAACCTACCATCACTGTCACTCTCTCTTTGGACTTTTTACCACCAGAGCACTGCTCCCCTTTGAATGAAAGTATTTTATCGGGCATACAACGGAAAAATAGTCCTGTTTCATCGGCGTTGAAAATATCCTTATGTGGATAGTCTTTTAAAATTGCAGGCAGCGTAGATTGCAACCACGATGATGTCATTTCTTGTGACACCTGTCTTGATTCGCCACAGATGTTTTTAAAGGTTATGCCATTTCGTTTTTTAAACCTTTCTAGCCAGCCAGGATTTGCAGTGAAATTTAAGTTCATCTGTTCAGCAAAAACGTTTGCTTTCTCCATCAGTAGTGGTCCAGAAATAGAGCATCTTGTGATCTTGCTTGCTTAAACCAAACAAGAAGAGCAGCCTCTAAGTTTTCGTGGTTTGCCTTACGGAAACGTTTTCTGCCTGGTTCAAACTTGCCCGACTCATACAGTTTTAAAGTTGTATCTCTATTTTTTATAATCATGGATAACGTCGAGTGTGGTATACCGAATGTTTTACAGATTTCTGTTTTAGTTCGAATACCCTCATTAACAGCTTGGAGGAGTTTAACTTTTTTTCTAAAGAGAGGGCACTGTTTACGCACTTTCTTCTCCATTTTACTTCCGGACTGCAAAAACGAAATTTACGAAAGCGTAACTTCACTTAACACGTACACGTCACACGCTTAATGTCACTTAACTGGCTGTAAAAGACTAAGAAGTTTGTACAGTAAAAAAGTAAACAGTTAATCCTCACAACTGAGTAAATTTTTTACAATATAATGTTATCGGTACCGTACCGCAAACTTTACCACCGCTGTACACGCACAGAATACAACTGAACTGAACTCACCACACCCTATAGAGTAGGTAGTTAATGTAAGCGATAACAGTTTATTTGCGGTCAATGAACAACATATTTGGTGCTGAAGGAGAGGCTATGGTTTCTCGTAAACAACGGTACACTGTATACAGTACGTACTGTAAATACAACTTGGTACTGAAGACAAAACAAAACGGGTAGACAAAACAAACTATGGTCACTACCTGCTCTTTCTCTTTTAGAGATGAAGAATGCATTCCGTTACATCGAAAACAAGCTTGTGGGCATACTTGTGTGGCTTTATTTTGTATGCAGTTACTTAAAAGCCAGCCAAAAAAAAATTATTTTTAACAAATATTTTTTGTGTTAACCAATATTTTTCAGGTAAACCTTTCGTGTTAACCGTACAAATAATACACTGTACATAACAAACGGCGATCGGTACCCGAGTGGTATTTCGTGTTAACCGATATTTTGTGGTAACCGTTTTTGTGTTAAACGATTTCCACTGTATTTTTTGCGAACAACGCGTACACGCAACTGCGCGGCTCAGATGTCATTAGCCGACCGACTTTAACTATAAAATTCCCATTTTGTGTGGGCAGGATGAAAACTGTGCCCAGCCGGCAGGCGCGCACAACTGCTCGCGTCCGTTGTCGTGAGATGTTATTTGCCGACTGTCTTTATTCTCCACACACTGGGCGAGAAAAAATGTACCTGTGCGTGCCGTTAGCGTGAGAACGTTGGCCGCCTGAGCGTGCACTTGTGGGCAAATTCGCGCCCTCGCTGCTAATCTGCATTCCAATGCCGAGCCGTACCAGCCTCGAAGATATACTCTATTCACCAAATATTCTTTGATGAATACAAATTTGAAAAGATTTAAATTTATAAAATCTCATGGGTTCGTACCGTTACAGAGGCCTATCCTTATTACAATGTTTTTATTTTAATTTTACTCTTAATACTAGTTTTTTATCGGTTTGTTCTGGGTATTTTACCTTAATCAGTGATTTACATGCTTTAATATATGGCTATTACAGCTTCTCTGACATTTTACTGCTTTCTGTACTTAATTTTATAATTTTAACATAATTTGTTCCTTGTGCTTTTATCATACAACTTATTCTTAATACTAATTCAATAATTATAACATCTGAACAATTCTACTATCACTATCACCTTCTCTTTATCTCCTTATAACATAATTACCATTATTTTAGACATTTAACATATAACTTTTGCATTTAAACATTCATTTCTCTTAATCCTTATTTCTAACTAAAAAACAGTATTATTTGGACTAATCTTTTTGACTGACATTAGTTCCTCTTTATCATTAAACTTATTCCACTATTCACTTCTTTGAGTGTTTTTATATAGGCACTCTCACTTCACTTTGGTGTACTCACCCTTATTATGTTGTCAATTGGTAAAGCACTTCCTAACTACTATTATGCACTCTTGGTTCAATCTAGTTTTAGTTAGTCTTATATTATTCATTAAAATTTTACATTTGTTCTCTGTATTATGGTTTGTGTGTTTTATTGTTTGTTCATCTTATCTTTTTCCATTCAATATTTACTTAATTGTTAATAGAATATATTAATTGGATTTGTACTTTCCCTACTTAAGGGTACATTTAATGTGTTCATTTCATTATTTCTTTTGTTATTGGGCCAATCACTTGGGTTGGGTCATTGTCATTTGTCTCGTCATAGTCATTTTATTTTTATTTTTCATGGCTTTTTATTTTATCTTTCTTCTCTGGTATTGGGGCGGCTTTTGGTGTCGTAACAATATATACCCCATACAAATTGTATAATGTTCACAAAACACTATTACCCACCAAAATTACAAATTGATTACATAAAATTCAAGTAAATAATAATAACATAACTTTACTATGCATTTGAATAGAATTTACAAACATTAATCTCAATTGGCAATTAAATTTACTCAAACTTAATTTTCATTACATTACTCAATCATCTATTATCCAATTCAAAATAAAATGATTTTAAGTTCGTTACCCAAAATTCACATTTTAATTTAATTTAATTCCTGTTCCACTTTAATTTACTTTCTTCCCTTATTCAGCACGGTTTAAGTTACTTTCGATACATCACTCAAAATGATTCTACATTAATAAAATCCTCTCCCATAAATTTCAACTACATTACAATCAAAACACTAAGTTACTTCATTATCTAAAAATGAACTTTTTCTTGTGAAACTTACTGTTTTTCGTTGAACGCATTTCGGCGTACGTATTCGCCTTCTTCAGCTTTGAGCCAGACTGCCATCATTTAGTAACGGTGAATACGTACGCCGAAACGCGTTCAACGAAAAACAGTAAGTTTCACAAGAAAAAATTTTTAGTTAAGTGTTAGTGCTGTGAAAGAAGAGATGAATAATCAAGACAACTACTTCATTATATTATTCACAAAAGGTTAACTCCATTTAATCACTTCTTGCATTATTTTATTTCATAACAAAATTTATTTAAAGCAATTATTCATCAAAATAAAATATTGTTGTCCATTCCATCCTAACTGTAAATATTGGTCACCCAAAACAATATACCTGTTAACAGCATATCAGCTGATGCACTACCAGAATATCAACATCACCTTAACACAAATAAATACAATACAAGTTTATTTACAAATTTTTGTCATCATTTTATTATTTACCACACTTCATTACATAAATCAGCCAAGTAATTATACCATTGACTCAAATAATTAAATGTTCATTTACTATTTATCTAACCACCGTCATCGAAAATTAGTCTGATGTCCACATTATACATTTCATTTTTATTTACATACGTTGTATGATTACCATTTGTGTGATAACCATTTAAATCTTTTTTATCCGTTTTACCATAATAATAATGCCCAGGGTTATCCCCTATTATTATTTTATCATATGCCATGTCTACATCGGTATTTTTAGTCTGGTCTCCATTAGTATTTTCTGTCACATTTAAATAGTTCATATTTTCATCAGCTATTACTAGTACGCTGATTCTCACAACAGGTAAGTGTTTATTATTATCAGCCTCAACATAATCATCGTTTGCTACTACACAAGGTAAGTCTCTATTATTTATAATAATTCTCTCCGTATTTAACTTCTCCACTAACCCTTTATAACCTCTAGTCCACTTAAATATCTCTATCACTCTCTCTCTCTCTCTCTCTCTCTCTCTCTCGCTCTCTCTCTCACTCTTCATGATCACTTTCCCACACCCATTTCACATTCTCACTCCACACAGAGGGCAATACCACTTTATTATAACACCATCTGGCCTTACCAGGTTTATCATAAACAATTAAGGGACCATTTGTAGACACTTTCTCTACCACACAACTTCTGGAGGAAACTTTGTCCTCATAAACCACTAGTGGAGTCCTTACTCCACTTAAATCACAGGGAAAATTTGCCCTTTGCCCACCTAACCTCTCTTCACACTCTCTCTCCTTTAAACTATCTCTATACTCCCTTTCTAACTCGTAAACACTAACTAACAATCCTCTAACCTCAACTAACTTTCTACTCTCCTTATCACCACCACTATTACTCAATATATCACCATTATTTTTATTCAATAATATTTCATCATTACTTATTTTAATACCGCCACTTACCTTATAATTCCTCCCCTGTTTTGCATTTAAACTAACACCATTATTGTTCGTAATTCTCTCCCCACTGGAATCATCACTTATTTTAACCCAATTACTCACCTTGTTCTCAGTTGCTTCATTAATTACATTCTCACTACACTGACTGGTATTTCTTGTAACGTTATCTACATCATCTTGCATTTGTTTGATAACTGTCTGGAAACGTTCATCAATACTACACAATGAATTAGTTAATTCGTCAAACTTTTCGTTTATACTATTCTCAAATTTCACATTTTGTTCTTTATATTGTCTTACTTCCCCCTTTAATTAATCAAATTTGACATCAAATTTCTTATTTTGTTCATTGAACTTGGTATCATTCATGTCAAAACGACTATTTATGG
Source organism: Magicicada septendecula (assembly GCA_034769895.1). Taxonomy (NCBI): domain Eukaryota; kingdom Metazoa; phylum Arthropoda; class Insecta; order Hemiptera; family Cicadidae; genus Magicicada; species Magicicada septendecula. The sequence goes on along the minus strand of CM068371.1, from coordinate 58,348,399 downwards.
CGTTAAAATTTACCTCTAACGTTGCTTGTAATCTTTCAAACATTTTATAACTATCATCTTTTTTAACCTGAACTGGCGTCGATTGACTCGCAACATTGTTCATTATCACGGACTCGGTTAAGCTTATCTCTTTTACTACCATTTCGGTTATTATCATATTTACTTGATTAACTGTACTAGTAATAGTTAAGTCCGTTTTGTTGACTTTGTCACTCTTATTTTCCATTTTTTATATTGTTTATTTATACAATTATGCTTTCTAATCTACACAACCGCCCTCACTCCCAAATAATCCTTCTCTGCAACTCAATTAGGTCTGGTTTGTATAATTAATAAATTATACTCACCATCCCAGTTCGGGGGCCATCTGTAGTCGTATGATTTTATGATCTGATAAAAGATGATCTGGTTTTAAGATTCACGATAACCTGCTTATATTTACTTTTTAAAAAATTGTTTTGACTTTTACATTTATTACTATTAATTGCGTTATTGAGTTTGTTGTTGATAAAAACCCTTGCTTCATTCTGTGCAATGGAACCATTTAATCTTTTAATAGCAGCTTCAGCATTAACTACCTCATGGACAATTTCGTTTGTCGTATTAAATCTTGGTACATTATATTTCAAGGGTTTTTATCATCAACAAACTCAATAACGCAATTAATAGTAATAAATGTAAAAGTCAAAACAATTTTTTAAAAAGTAAATATAAGCAGGTTATCGTGAATCTTAAAACCATAAAAAGTAAACTTGAGAAAAATGATGCAATTATAAGTAAGGCAGATAAGGGTGACACATTGATGGTCATACAGAAAAGAGATTATACTCAAAAGGTATTTGATTTCATAAATAATAATAATATTAAGAAAATAGACCGGGATCCCACAAAGGCTTATGTAAAAACTTTGAATAACACCATTAATCAATGTAATTTTTTGTTAGATGAGAAAACACGCAGATATTTAAAACCAATTAATGCCACGGCACCAAAATTCACAGGACTACCTAAAATCCACAAGGAAAGTACACCAATCAGACCAGTAATAAACTACACCACAGCTCCCGGATACAAAGCTGCTAAATTGTTAGTGACTTTAATTAAGAATAATATCAGGATAGCAAATAATTACAGTATAAAGAACAGTTATGAGTTTGTTGAAAAACTTAAAAAGATAGAAATACTACCACAATATAAATTGGTATCGTTAGACGTAACTAATTTGTACACTAATATCCCCGTGAGGGAAACTATAGAAATTGTAAATAACAATTTAAAGGAAGTAGCTCAACTTAGCATGCAAAAAATCAACGAACTTATAAAACTACTTACAGTCGTCTTGGAACAAAATTACTGTACATTTGACAACGGGTTTTTTACACAAGATGACGGTCTGGCTATGGGTTCGCCACTGTCAGGACTATTAGCTGATATATATTTAAATTATTATGAGAATATAAACATAATATCGAATAAATTATACAAGAATAAAATCATTTTTTATTGTAGATACATCGATGATACGTTTATGATATTTAATGGAACAAAAAGACAATTACAAAACTTAAATAGTCACATAAACAGCGTACACCATAAGATTAAATTCACATCTGAAATAGAAGAAGAAAATCAATTAAATTTCTTAGATTTAACCATTTTAAAAAACGAAGGAAAACTTCAATTTAAAATCTATAGAAAGGCCACAACAACGGACATCACAATTCATGCCGATTCATATCATCCCACCTCGCATAAAATGGCAGCTTACAATAGTTTTGTGCATAGATTGCTAACTATACCGTTAAGTGAAAAAGACTACATTGAAGAGGTTAATACCATCAAGCACATAGCAGCGGCTAACGGATATAAAAGTTCATTAGTGGATAAATTAATAAGTAAACACAAAGAGAAGAAATTAAAAAAGTCGAACAATGATAACACACTTCCGGTTAATAAATACATATCTGCAGATTACACAAACATTTTACCAAATATTCTAGTTAACGAACTCAAGAAACGCCATGTAATTGTAACTTTCCGTACAAATAACAACATTCAGAGACTTCTTAGCCGGAAAAACAGTATACCAGAAAGAAAAAGAACCGGCGTATACAAGATGAATTGCAGCTCATGCGACATGTTCTACTTAGGCCAAACAGGCAGACCGTTTGAAGAAAGATATAACGAACATCTTCCCAGAAGGGAATTACATAAAACAACATCTAATTTTGCCAGGCACCTGATACTATGTAATCATAACTACAGTGATTTTGAGACAAATTTCCAGCCTTTGCATTGCTGCAGGAAAGGAAAATACATGGACGCGCTTGAGGAATACGAAATATATAAAGCCGTCAAAATCAACAGTGATTATGTCTTGAATGATAAACTTACATTTTCACATAACATATTGTACGACACGGCAATACTTGCACACGGGCGCCGGTAAATGGAATGTCACAGTACATACGGGCTATAATAAGCAAAACAGGTTTATCAGTGGCTATATAAACAGTAAATCAGTCGATCGATATTGTCCACGTGAAAGCAGTCGATCGATATTGTCCACGCGAGAAACATAAACTTTCATGTTCGCGTCTGTGAGTTTCCAATGTCGTAAAAGTGCACTTTTACTGTAACGATTTTAGTGTTTTTAATTTTTTAACGATCTCTAATGAGTGATTAAGATTTCTGAAGATGGCAATTCGTTGCCAAAACGCGTCAAAATAAGACGAGAAAAATGAAGTCGCATGACGGATATATGGTAAATATCTATTATATTAATATAAGCGACTTGGAGACAACTAACCTAAAATGTATATTATTTCTTAGGTTTCTATTGAATGAACCAGTACGTAATTTGTCCCCACACTCACACACATTCTTTATTTTACGTTGGCTTTCTACTAAACCCCACTTTGAGATCTCATTATTTTGTGAAACGTCTACAAATATAAATTGGAATGTAGTTAAAATTTTGAATTAAAATTGATTATAGGGTACTCAGCCTGGTTGTAGATCTGATCCAACCATTGAGGCACTTATTTTGTCCCGCACTCCGAAAGTCAATTGAAGCTAGTTAAGTTATTTTGTCTTTTGACTGGCGTTAATTGTTCGCTGGTTACTAGAACCGTTTTTCTCACATTATACTTTTAATAGTTGTGTCGGCCGACTTTACTTTTGCTCGAGCACTGTTTATTTTAAGACCGCTGATTACGCGCACATTCTACTGGATAGGCCGATTATAGTATTTTCGGCCCATCTTAGATGCCCGAGGCCACCGTTGACTTGCTAACGCTTTGTTTTAATACTGCTTTCCGCTCTGCTGTTAGTCAACGACTTCGCTGTCAGTCAACGACTGAGGTGTTAGGCGTTGGCCCAGCTGTGCGCCAACGTAAGTATTTTTGATTTCGCCTTCTCTGATTGGCCGGCAGGTTCCGACGCTTAGCCCGGGAAAATAATTTTTCTACTGCCTGTTGAAACTGGCGTTTTCCGTAATTCACGGCCGCATGAGTTGCCAGCGGTTACGTAATACGTCTAGACTAATTGACTCCAAAGACAAACACAGACGTGGTGTTTTGTAATAATGTTGCATGTGTGGCTGGTTAAAATGGGGTACACCAAAGGTGAACCCTGACTGCTTTTTGAATTATGTTCAATTATTAAAATTCATTCCCGTCCCTGATATGTCCCGTTACAACTGGGCACAATGGGAATCTCTTACCTTGGAGAATGGATTGCTCAAAAGGGCTTGGGAAAGTGCAGATGGACGAGGTGTGGTCATGCAGCTGATAGTTCCCTGAAGTAAAGTGCAGTCTTTTTTGAAGGAGATGCATGATGGAATGTCTGGAGTTCATCTTGGTGTTAACAAAACCCTTGACAAAATACAGAAGCATTCTATTGGCTTCATCTTTGCCACGACGTAGAGGAATGATGTCGGACATGTGAAATATGTACTGCAAGCAAGGCCCCACAAACCAGAAGCAGGAGGAATATGAGACAGTATAACATTGGACTGCCATTCAAGAGATTGCCACAGACATTGCTGGACCTTTCCCAGTTGCTGATGATGGAAACCGGTACATCATGGTTATTGGTGACTATTTTACTAAGTGGGTGGACCGTTCATAACCTCTGTTGCTGTTATGGAGTCACTATGAAAATTCATACGAATCAAGGGAGGAATATCAAGTCAGGAGTGTTTAAAGAATTGTGCTGTCTACTCGGAATTCAAAAGACTATGATGAAGCCATTCCATCCTCAGTCAGATGGAATGGTTGAGAGGTTCAATAGGACACTTGAGCAGCATCTTTTGAAGGTTGTTGACAAGAACCAAACAGACTGGGATCAACGGATACCACTATTCCTCATGGCATATAGGTCATCAGTACACAACACAACTGGCATGACTCCAGCGAAATTGGTGTTTGAGCAGGAGAATCGTTATTCCTGAAGACTTGATGTTCGGATTCCCTGAGACTCAGTCCCAAGAGGCACAGAATTATTCCTCGTAATTTGAAAACCAACTGTGAGAAATAAATCGCTTGACTGTACCATATGACGATCAGTTAGACCGTCATAACAATATTATACAGGGACTGAATTTTCTGTTGTGAAAGTGTTGTATACATGGTGGTGTGATGTTTCATATTACGTATGTTTATAGTTTTGTATTTGTTAACTCTGTAGTGACCGTTTAAATATTTTTTTACCAGAAATAAGTATTTTATTATTAAATCTTTTTTACATTTTAATAATAATATCAACCAGATGCAAAGGGAACTGATGGTTACAATCCATTACACAAGGTCAGGCCAATAATTGATATGATCAAATATACCTACCTAAACCATTTGGAACCTGGGGAGGCATTGTCTGTTGATGAGTCAGTGAACAGTAATCATAACAGCATATTTTTTGCGTGTATTACAACATGAATAGAAATCAGTCAACAACATAAGGGAATTCAGCTTTGCAATTACACCATCAAAAATATATTGAGACAGAATTGTCAGCTGTAGGGAGACATCTCTGTTCCACATGGACAATAGGAATAGCAACAGAACAATGTACCTTCCCATTCAGTAAACTTCAGGCAAAATGTTAAAACAGAACCTGGGCATACGCTTACTGTCTGGAGACAAAGGCAACTCCACAGTCATAATATACACTTAAGCTTACCATGAATACAAAAATAATATGATGAATACCATATGATGGTGATGATGATGATGTGATGTATTCTATTGTAAGACAGTAAAAAACGTTTTAGAACAAAGAAACTGTCAAGCGTCTGAAACTTGTGTACACGATGAGAAGAGAGAGATAGCAGTAAGAACAGAACAGGCAAGAAATGTAAGAAAGTGATGTGTTCTCATATGTACTTTGTTATCAGTCACTTCTAAAACAGCTGTATTTGTTAATACAATATAACTTGGTGGAGCACACATAATGTTTATATTAATAGAACAATGCTTACTATTACCATTAAAAAAATACCTACAATTATAGAATATTTAAGTAGAGTACAAGTAGTAGTAATTAATCAGTGTCCTTTCAGTGTTATCAATATTATAGGCTACAGATACTATAGACCTGATTGTGTAAGCTATGACATCACGTGTCTGTTCGGAAATATGATCTTGTATGTTTTGTTCAGCTACATGAATTTGTCTCATCATTCTAATGTCATTTCTTTATCATTTGAACCAAGCTCATTTATTACTAATGGAAATTATGATTACTATTTCATTTATAAGTTTGAGATAAGACCTATTGTAGTAACAAATGTTATCTTTTCACTCAGAAGTTAATATTTATCAATTTTTATTTCAGTCTTCATTGCGTGATATAAATACTGTAATCATAGTAGAAGTAGAAACAGATTCGTTGAGTACATCATCCAGTACAAGTGTTGTAAAGGTAGAATGTGTCCCAGAAGATGTTCAGTTTATACGAGACACAAAGAGGGTACTGTATATATTACATTTTGTGATTAACACTTTCAAGACTGACTTGCATTGTTATCTATATACACCTTGGGACAGCGATTTTGCTTACTACCCTGACACAACAGTGATTTTTTTTAATTCACTGTTTATGTACATACTCATATAAGAAATGAGAATTTTATCTTTATTCAACTATTCGCCCATTTTTCCACCACCACAAAAATTTATGTATATAACTGATGATTGAATGGTACAATTTAAAATACTCCCGTATACATACATAACTATAGATTTCCGTAGTTTTTACTTAAAGTAGAATGAGAATTGTCTGCATGTCCAGTTACCTGAATTACTCAAATTTACTGAAAGAGTGTGTATAGTCTGCATTTGGGAAAACCAGATATGTGTTAGAAAAAGTTTAAAATAATAAAGTAATGTAACTTTTACTTTAACATAAAATTTTAGGGAGATTTATTTGTAAGTTTCTGGCAATGAATATAGTCACTTTTTAAAACTCCCTAACATTTTGGCTGATAAACTTTATCTTTTGATTTATCATGTGTTGTGTTACTACTGGATAGTATTTTCTTTGGGTATTATACTATATAGTGTTTTTAATTTTACTGAAATAATGTTGATTTTTCTGAATTTCTGTTTCAAATACACTACTGTACCCATTACGAGGTGCTATCGGAAAGTTCCCGGACTGTACTTGGCACGGCTGTTGGACGTGACTGTACAACCTGTCATCCCAGTGTCCGATTCCGTAATACGTAATGAGTCAGTCTGCCGAGTTTCGTTGCATTGTGAGGTTGTGTTCAGTCTACGCGTTGTGTTTTGTAATCGTGTGTTAACGTTCGTTTGCTAATTTTATGATGGCTTATAAATTTGAGCAATGCGCGTGCATTAAGTTTTGTTTTAAACTCGGTAAATCGCCTACTGAAACTTTTGCAATGCTTCGAGAAGCTTTTGAAGAACATTCCCTACACAGAACACAGGTTTTTGAGTGGTACGCTCGTTTCAAGGCCGGCAGAATGTCACTTGAAGATGATCACCGTTCAGGACGACCTTCCACGAGCAAAACGGATGAAAATGTTGAAAAAATTCGACAACTCATTCACGAAGACCGTCATCAAACAATCCATGAGTTGTGTACAAGTGCCGGAATAAGCTATGGAAGCTGTCAAGAAATTCTAACTAAAAATTTAGGCATGCGTCGTGTTGCTGCGAAATTCGTCCCTCGGCTTTTGTCTGTGGATCAGAAACAGCGCCGTGTTGATGTGTGCAGTGAACTCAGAGAAACGTCTGAAAATGACCCTACCTTCATCTCCAGGGTCATAACCGGTGATGAAAGCTGGTTTTATGGTTATGATCCAGAAACAAAACAGCAGTCGTCACAGTGGAAAAGTCCACAATCACCGAGACCAAAAAAAGCACGGCAGGTCAGAAGTGCAACAAAAACCATGCTCATTGTGTTTTTCGACATCAAAGGCATTGTCCATCGTGAGTTCGTGCCAGCTGGTGTTACAGTGAACTCAGATTTTATTGTGACGTTTTGAGACGGCTGAGACAAAATGTGCGACGAAAAAGGCCCAAATTGTGGGAAGACCAAAACTGGCTGTTGCATCACAACAATGCACCTGCTCACGCTTCACTGAAAACAACAGAGTTTTTGACCAAAAACAATATGGCCACCATCCCATACCCTCCATATTCACCAGATTTAGCCCCCTGTGATTTTTCTCTGTTCCCGAAAATAAAAATTCACATGAAAGGTCACCGTTTTGACACTGTAGAAGACATTAAGACAAAAACGCAGGAGCTGCTTGACAGCCTTCAGCAAAAGACTTTTTTTGACACTTTCCAGGCATGGAAACAACACTGGATTCGTTGTATCAATTCGCAGGGAGACTACTTTGAAGGAGAGCCATTAATGGCCTAGGTAAGCAAAAAGAATTTATTAGACCTAGTCCGGGAACTTTCTGATAGCACCTCGTAAAGATTAAAGAATGATATCAAGTATATAAGATATATTAAATTTATCCACTTGTAAGGATTTGTGATTATCCACAATCAACATTGCAGATAACCTGTGTTCTCTTATGCGTACATTCATAAGGGGTATTCAAAAAGTAAGTTTCCTTATCAAGGAAAAATAAAAAAAATAATTGAAGAAGTGCAGAAAATAATAAAATACCTTTGTACACAAGTACTTATTTTTGTATGTAATTTCCATCCCTGTCCAAGTATTTGTGGTAACTAGGTAACAGTTTATTTATTCCAGCTTCATGTTAATCTGCCGCCAAATTCTGAAACCAGTTATCCACCTCCTTTATCACTTCATCGGCATTGTCGAAGCGCCGACCGCCTAGATGATGTTTGAGCTCCGGAAACAGATGGAAGTCACTTGGAGGAAGGTCTGGAGAGTACGGAGAATGCTCGAAAATCTCCCATCGGAAGTTGGCAAGAAGCTTGCCTGTTGCACGAACAGCAAGTGGTCGGGTGTTGTCGTGAAGGAGCAAATGTTTGCATGACAAAAGCCCCAGCCGTTTGTTCTGAATAGCGCGACAAAGTCTGGTCAGCACGTCACAGTACCGCGCTGCATTTATTGTCATTCTTGTGCCAGATGATCAATCAGCAATACTCCATGGCAGTCCCAAAAAACTGTGGCCATCACCTTTCCTGCAGACTCAGTCACTTTGGCTTTTGGGGGAGCTTTCTCTCCCTTTTTTGCCACACACCATACTCTTGCACTTGCTTTCGGGAGTTGAATGGTGAATCCATGTTTCGTCACCAGTGACTAGGGAAACTTATTTTTTGGATACCCCTCGTATTTCATTTATAAGTTTGAGATAAGACCTATTGTAGTAACAAATGTTATCTTTTCACTCAGAAGTTAATATTTATCAATTTTTATTTCAGTCTTCATTGCGTGATATAAATACTGTAATCAATGTAGAAGTACAAACAGATTCGTTGAGTACATCTTCCAGTACGAGTGTTGTAAAGGAAGAATGTGTTCCAGAAGACGTACAGTTTATACAAGACACAAAGAGGGTACTGTATATATTACATTTTATGATTAACACTTTCAAGACTGACTTGCATTGTTATCTATATACACCTTGGGACACTGATTTTGTTTACTGCCCTGACACAACAGTGATTTTTTAATTCACTGTTTATGTACATACTCATATATGAAACGAGAATTTAATTTTTATTTAACTAGTCGCCCATATTGGTTTTTACCAGAAATAAGTATTTTCTTATTAGATCTTTTTTACATTTTAATAACAATATCAACCAGATGCCAAAGGGAACTGATGGTTACAATCCATTACACAAGGTCAGGCCAATAATTGATATGACCAAAAAAACCTACCTAAACCATTTGGGACGTGGGGAGGCATTGTCTGTTGATGAGGCCATGTTAAAATTGAATGTAAGGTTGTCATTAAACTATACCTGCCATCAAAACCATCAACTAAGTGGGGCATTAATGTGTGGTCGGTCGCTCTATGATACAGACACAGGATTTCTCTGTTGATTTTCAGTGTACACAGGGAAAGATAAACAAACAGGGCAGAAGGAAGAAGGACAGGCAAGCTGAGTTGTAAAGACTTTGTTACAAGGACTTCAAAAAAGAGGCCATGTCATCTATTTAGATAAATTTATTCCAGTATAGACTTATTTAGAGAATTGGAAGAAATGGGATTGGGTGCATGTGGAACAGTACATGTTAGTCAGAAAGGACTTCCACAGGACATGAAAAATATAAAAAAAAAGAAAAAAGGGACTTACCAGACATAATGGAGTGGTAAACAGCGTCAGATTTTAGCATGTTCTTCGCAAGGTACTGGTTGGTAAAGTATGGTATCTACTGTCTACTGTTGGAAATGCTGGAATTACAAAACTTGATGTCCAGTCTAAACAAGGTAATCAAAGGGTCTATAAACCAAATGTGGAAGTTGTTTATAATAAAAACGTGGGAGGGGTAGATGAATTTGACCAGTACTGTTCAACATATCCATATGGCCGTAGGTCAAGTAAGTGGTATCAGACACTCTGCCATTTTATTATTGAAGTTACGCTTGTAAATGGTTGTATTACGTATAACATGAAAAACCAGTCTCGTTTATGTTCTAACAGAGAATTTAGGGAAATGGTAATAGATAGACTTATAAGTGACTACAAAAAGTTAAACACGCACAAGAGGAGACGGCGAAAAACCAACATTGCAAGTAATGAAAGACTTGTAGGATGACACTTTCCAACACAATTTAAAGATAAAACCTAATTGTGTTGTATGCAGCATCATGCCCTCCTCCTGTGAAAAACAAGAAAAAGGTGCATCAAAAGGAAGCAAACATTTTATTGCCCTGATTGTTGGGACAACCCTCCGTTGTGTGTGACACCTTGCTTCAGAATATACCACACGTAAACCATTTATAAGAAAAAAAGTGTTAGTGTAAGGTATAAACTGTAGCAAAAACCTTAAATTTAATTACACAAATAATAAATAATAATAAAAAAAAACTCTATAAGTTTGAAAAGTTAGGGACAAAAACAATAATGTATTCATTTACTTCACATGCTGTACAAGTGTTCTTTTTTTTGTAAGTAAATATTAATAAAGTGGAAATATTCTGTATAAATGATAAGTGAATAGTTAAAAGTAATAATAAAAGTGGAGAAAACTCATCAAGATTGAAGAACAGAATTGTTATTAATGTAAGTTTCCTCTGTGTGTGTGTGTGTGTGTTGTGACGGCAGCGGTATGCGAACATCTGCTCTCCGGTACCAGCGGTGGACGAGGCGAGCCAATCCGGCATCAGCAGCTGCCGAGACATGACCAACTTCGTGTTCGGAGCTAGCGAATCAGCGATCCCGGTTAGTGCATAAAACCCGGGCCGGCAGAAAATTTTAAGCACTCTTCATCGCCACGCCAACGGACGCACTTCATTTCCAACGGACGACATCGGCGCGGAGTCAGCCGGAAGGAACAGCCGAAGAATAGAACCAGCGTTCTTGCGTCTTCGCCCTCCAGTTCCGCGCCAGTGATGGATTTCGCTGGGCCGGCAGCCGACTCTACAACTGGTGCCGGAAGAAGAGGAGGACTGCAGTACGCCACGAACAGCGGGCGCAGCAACCGAACATCTTAGCGCGGCACGACCAACATCACCATTCTTGCCACTCGGTCCTTTTTAGGGCCACCAAAATAACTAGAGTGTACGATTGTCGCCATTTGTCATGCGGCAAAAGCCTTTTGTCCGGTGACAAGTGGCGCCCAACGTGGGGCAGCGATCATCTTGCGGATGCGAGATCCAGCCACGCCAGCGAGCTACCAGCCGGCACACTAATCAACATGGCGCCCAACAGACACCTCCACAACATCTGGAGAAGAGCAGTAGGCTGGCTACCGGAGAGCATTCAAGACCCGGTGGAGTTGTGACGGCAGCGGTATGCGAACATCTGCTCTCCGGTACCAGCGGTGGACGAGGCGAGCCAATCCGGCATCAGCAGCCGCCGAGACGTGACCAACTTCGTTTTCGGAGCTAGCGAATCAGCGATCCCGGTTAGTGCATAAAACCCGGGCCGGCAGAAAATTTTAAGCACTCTTCATCCTCTAGTCCGTGCCAACGGATGCACTTCATTTCCTCTCCTCCCTCGGACGACATCGGCGCGGAGTCAGCCGGAAGGAACGGCCGAAGAATAGAACCGGCGTTCTTGCGTCTTTGCCCTCCAGTTCCGCGCCATCGATGGATTTCGCTGGGCCGGCAGCCGACTCTACAACCGGTGCCAGAAGAAGAGGAGGACTGCAATACTCCACGAACAGCGGGCGCAGCCACCGAACATCTTAGCGCGGCACGACCAACATCACCGTTTCGCCACTCGGTCCTGGAGTTTGTGTGTGCTGGAGTTATGGTATGTGAGTGTGATGGCAAACTTGCCAACACATTCAGAAAACACAATTACAAAATAGCATTCAGAACCAACAATACCATCAAAAAACACATCAACGATACAAACAAGGACATAGACAAATACAATAGAACAGGTGTCTACAAATTAAATTGTAATAACTGCAATAGTTTCTACATAGGCCAGACAGGAAGATCTTTTTCATCCTGTTACTCTGAACACTTAAAGGCCCTTTCCAACAACAATATACATTCTGCGTTTGCCACACACATAACCATAGCTACACCAACATAGATACTAATCTTGAAATATTACACCTCTTACCCAAAGGGCGAAAACTCAACACAGCTGAACAGTATGAAATATACAAACACCACACAACACAACCAAACAACATACTAAATGACCAATTGCAATATAAATCACATACACTTTTCGACACAGTTATACACAAAACAAACAATAATTCAGATCCCCGCGCCAATCCCCTTCCTGTATACATCACCCCCACTATACCTTCCAACCAACAAACGTTACTAGGTACTGGCAGTCTGTCGCAAAGCTGAAGAAGGCGAACACGATGCCGAAACGCGTTCTACGTACAAAACAGACAAGTAAGATTCACTTGAGAAAGTTCTCAATATTATATAAAGTGTCCTCATCATCAGTAAGGGAACCAACATTGTCACACAATTCCGGATCACCATTGCATTGGCACATTTCTGTGCATTTCAATTGGTTTCCAACACAAATACATGACTGGTTACATCTTTTCTGCTTACATCCACACCTACTGACTTCCAAAAGGAATGATGGAGCACAAGGTTTCGTACACATAATGGGCTCGAACTTATCCTCGACTTTCTTCCAGCCATGTTCTTCTGGAGATGGTAATACTGGGTATTGTGTTAAACTTTGATTCCATATCATAGCCTGCAGATTTGCTCTTTCAATTGCTGGTTGAAGTGCTTCTCTTGTTGGTAGTAAACGTTCATCATAAAACTGATTTTTGGTGAAAAGCCACCATCTTGCCTCGCCAATATCCACAATCAAAGTGTTAGGTATATATACTTGACAAATGGACTTCTCTAACAAAGCCCTGGTTTCCGCTGAAATATCTGGTGATGTACTACGATTAGCTAAACATTCAACAACATCAGTAGTAGCACATTGGAAAGCTTTCCACCAAGTCAGTTTGCCTTTGTTTACAAAAGAACCAGTAGTGTCACAACCAGACAACGAATGTAATCCTGGTAATGCGGATGCTTTTAAAGGGCCCAGAGCATTGTAAATAGGTCGTAGACTTATAAATCTCTTCATTCCATGTCCAAAGTAAATGCCTGTGACTTGTGGAAGAAGGGCGTTATCTTGCTATAGCCAGGATCATCACGTCTGAATCTGGAGAGTAGATATGCAAGTTTTTGACTCCTTTTTGAACCACGTAAGCACCATGAAGAATTATTTTGGTATCTGCTTCCTCTTGACTTGATTCCAACATTGTGACATCTATGTGAGTAGCTGCAGTTTTATCTTGCCAACTAACAATAAATTTCTTCTTATGCTCTTTACCATATGCAATGAAATATTCTGCTAGAAATGCGGTCAACTCGTCTTTTGTTTTTTCATGTGTCAACAGCTTTCTCGTTGTTGTGTTGCTGATGTTTGTTGTAGGCAAAATCTTGTACTGGGGTCTACCTGTTATCTGGCGGTGGTCTTTAATAGCAGTTTTCAATAATCCTTCTTTGTAGTGATCAAATATGAGATGAACTTCTGTATACCCATTGAATTTTTGATCAGTAAATTGACTGAAGAATTGACCAAAATCATGGGAAGTTTTAAGTGATGCAGGTTTATGAACAGCATACAATTGGGCCATGCCATCTACAATTGCTACGATATTTGAATTGGACGATGACGTAGCAATAATTGGTTCTGGTTCGCTACTGTGTGTATTATCTGTGCTCGTAATGGTCTTCTTAGGGATATTCTCTAAAATCTGTGTAAGCTTATATTTTGCCAAGCAGTGGTGCATGCTACCATCAGGAGCAAAAAGGGATCTTGGAACTGCGGAAAGTTCATACTCACTTAGGCAAAGCTTCATATCTACATCGGGTCTTGATCGGGAAGCTATAACAAGTTTGGAGAATAGGGAAACATTAGACTTCATTTCAATCACTTTTCCTTTCAAATCAACTTTAACCTTTTTGGCTTCTAAGTTACACGTTTTTAACTTCAATTTATTCAAGCGAGACCAAAATGGTATGCTTTGTGTTTCAATGCGTTCGTTCACAAATTTGGAACACAATTCTTCTCCAGCTTCTTTTACTTTCCCAACATCATGTTCAATATCTTGGGGGAACACTCGCTGAGTGACCAATTGTATCAAATGCGTGTTTCTGCATGCAAAAGGATTGGTTGTCGATTCGAAAGCCTTTTTCAATTGAATGGCATGCTGATCTAGTCGATTTCTGAACTGCAGTGAAGATGTGTGATGTTCTTCACTATTTGTTGTGCAACGTCCATAAAGTGTATTGGTATCTTCTGCAATGCGGGTTAATTCTGCATCTGTAAGGAAAAATTTGATCCTGCATGAATCATTGAGAGTTATTCCAGTCAATCCTCCTTGAACTTTCAATCTTCTGTTTTGAGGTTCCAAAGCTTCATCATCACCAAGAGCACAAAATGGTTTTCCGCTCTGATTCACTACCCAATTGCCAGACAAATTCATTCCAGATAAAAGGAGCTGTTTCCTGAAGTTCATCCATTCCTGACAGATACAATGTTATCATTCGTGCGTAGTTGTGCCGATCCATAGCAAAGAAATATTTTAAGAATTTTTTCAGTGATGCTAAAGAAAGCAAAAAGTCTGAAGATCTTACTGATTTCACAAACATTAACATTGATTCGACCATATCCATGTAGGTGCAAGTGAACTTAAATACTGGCTCATTGCTTCCCCTTTGATCACAAAATTGATGTAGTTTCTGAAGAATTCCTTTGTCCTCCAAAGTAGATACCAATTTGAGATGCTGTTCCCTTATGTCTGCTATTTCTCCTTTGGTAAACGCATTTGCAACTTTCGCAACCTGTGGTGCTACATCCTCAATAACGGAGGGATTTTCGGTACAGAATTCTTCAAGTAGCAACATCATTAGTGATGACATAGTTGTAATATGTGCTTGTAAACCTCTGCGGACGTGTTTACCCTCTATAATTTGACGAGCTGTAGATGTACCATACATATTACTTTCTATCCATAAATCTGGAATTCCACTTTCTGCAATAAAGTCTCCAATTGTACGTAACTGGCCAATGATTATGTGTAGTTCTCCTGGTTTTAACACCCATTTCTTATGGCAATCTTGTATAGCCATTTCGAGCTGCTTTAACGGTTTATACAATGCTAAGTCCACAGTAACAACAACTTTGTTGTTGGGTCCAAGAATAAGTGAATTTATTTTCTCAAACTGTTTCATAAAAGTAAGCTGAACAGAGTGCTGCGTTGGTGATTCTGCAATTAACGGCAGCATGGATACTTTTGCAACTGGTTTTGTTTCTGCTAACAGAGACATGTAACCTGTCCAAGTTGGAGACGTTGTAGCAAGCTTTGTTGAACAATCTGCATTTTGTTCTTCCAGTTCTACGGAATCTTTTGCTGTTATGCATTTCTTTCTTATCAGTATCCAAGCAAAATTACTAAGTTCTGCAGCTTGTACAGCAGTTCTATCACGTATCTGTTCGCTGTAGCTTTTGCTTTCAGGACAACATGATGCCCAGTTAGAAGGCTTTTGAAAAGGAACTATGGTAGGTACAGCATCATTCGCATTTTCCAATGAGCGAGCATTTGATGGCTTAAGAGAAAGCCGTTCCATTCTGACATTCTGATCCTTAATTTGATATATCGTCATAACGGTGCCATGTAGTGTTCTTTTACTGTCTGGAGTGTCCTCAGAGAAATCTAAATTGTCTGCTGCACAATGTATAAATCTTCCATGTATCACATCAGGAGGAATGTAAATTCCAGAGTTAACTTTAATGTTTTGGAGAACAGAGGAAGCAATCTGAGTTTCAAGTCGTAACACTCTTAGGTAAGCTATAGAAAAACCAAGCCCATACAACCTTTCAACCATCGTCTTGCTTCTAGTAGTACCATGAACTGTCAAACCAACAGCTACTTGTAAAAGCATTTCACGTTGAATGTGGAATGTTGACGATGTTTTGTTTTTTAATTGTCTATCTGATAGGCATGAGGAAATTAACAGTTGAGGTAGTACGTCAGTTTTCTTTTCAATGTCTCTATGTGTAACTTCTATGGTGTCTGAAATATCGCACTTCCCTTTAATGCACCACTTGAAGAATGTTTTTACAGGATCTGGTACTAAATCTGTTGGAAAAGAACCATCAAAATTCCAACTTTTAGAATTCATTATTTCCTTTCGAATAACGTTAGCAGCCCGGTATAGGATATTTAACTCTCTGTTCATCTTGTCACCTGCGCTTTCTGCTTCAACCAAAAGGGCATCCCTTGTACACTTCATTGAAACTCTCTGACTCTCATTTGCTCTTATAGACCTAGAAAATTCAACATCTTTTTCTGCCAATTCAATTCTGATTATCTTCTTAAGCTGTTTACGAGACGTTATAACATCTTCGCTGACACCATTAACATTACATAGAGATTTATAACTTTCCTCTAAAGTTCTCATACTGAATACTTTTCCGTCTGCCAGAGCTTCTGATAGGGCACCAATAAATTCAATTTCAGTAACGGTATGAGCTATATCAGGACCTACTTGAATTCCATCTTCTATTACTTTCTGTTTCCTAAGTACATTAGTAACATTTTTTGCCCAGCATGTCGGATGGTACTGAACATCTATTGCATGTGCATCAGAGGGATTACAAACAGCGTTTCTCTCTGTACGAATTTCCTTCATTGCAGAAGAAGCATTTCGATTTATCATAGATTGGTGCTTTGCCACGTGTAAGTACACTACTACTTTCTTGTTCGGAAGGTCCTGGCTCCTGTGACAACTCAAAATATTTTTTTTGTAGCTTCTCACAAACTTGTTTATGGGTAAGTAACTGGTAACAACTTCTGTGCCATTTTAAATTCTTAGACTTAAGATTGTTATAGAGAAATTGTCATCGCCAAAAGATCGCTTAATTTCACTACATTGTTCATCACCCCAAACAGACCGATTTAAAATGCACGTCACAAGTTTTTCATAACTACTATCAGCTGGATTTAATAAAATTGCTTCTGTAGACTTAGTTCCACAAAGAAAACATACAGCCTCAACTGACAGTTTTCTTTTCTTCACTTCTACGGAAAATTCAGGTTTAAGACGATCCATATTCTAGAGACTCTCTTTCATCACGCCTGAAAAAAATACAACTATGTATACTATTTGAAAAGAAAGCAGGGGTTGTCCCCCTGAAAATTAAAAAAAAATTGAACTAATAAAAACTACATTTGACACTATTCTAGCACTGAAAAACTAGAGGAAAATAGGCAAATTTCTTTACTAAACTATGACTTGCCAATTTCAACAAGAAATCGCTACCTATACTATACCTATACTAATTATTACTATTTATAAGAAAATATAACATATGGCATGGCTATACATTACTCTGCGAAATAGTTATGAAAATGTGAAAACTACAATATCACCCATAAATTTACATTCCTTCGTTGATTTTAAGACTTAAAATATTGAGATTAACATACGGTAAGCCTTCTGTAAAACGCTAATTTATTGTAAATTAGAAAAACTCTATCTATAACTGAAAATGTTCAGGTTGGTGGGCCCCTAACTTTTTAATTTATAACTTTTCCTCCACTATCAACGAGTAAAAGGGTGTAACTAACAAACAGTCCACTTCGGTCATTTAGGCTACGTTATTCGTAAGTCAGTCCTAATTGACTTTCTTGTATAACTTAAATTCTACTTTACTTACTATTACCGCTGAGACATTTCTGCTTAGGCATTTTGTTTAAATAAAACTGACACACAACACTAAGTAGCCTACGTTACCACAATCAAGTAAATCGCTTCAGATAAACTTTGAAAAATCACTGTCTGACAACATGACACTGACACAACAAAACAAAACAGTCGTCCATCTTGTCGCAACAGCGCAGGCACGGGCAGGCCGCCTGCCAGAGCCCGGAAACAGCGCATAATAAAATTTTCCTGTTCAGCCTTGCGCGAGGAGCACGGAACGAAATTTTAACTAATTTACAATGATTAGAGTAGTGTTTAAAACCTGTTTCTACTGCAGGATTGTTATTTTTGGAAACTTAAGTGCTTAGAAAACAAATTTTTTTCTCGGTTTCATTTCCTTTTTGTATTTTGTAATACCCCACACATCTGATTCCATCATTTAAATAAAGTTTGATCTTTTCAACAATTTAGTTCACTTTTTTGAATTCTAAATCCCAAAAAACATATAATTTGATATATCATAAGACCCAAGTAGAAGGAATTCATAGTGCCCTTTACAGAGGCGGCCATCTTGGACGCCATGTTGAATATCTCAACATGTGTGTGTAATTACGTTTTTCCAATATTTTACCTTCATTCTATGAACTAAAATACATATAATTTGACACTAATTTTGTTAGTATAGTTCAACTATAAGGAATTTAAATATTTTGGCAGCCATTTTAGCCGCCATCTTGATTTTGGATCTCTGAGCAAAATTTCAACTTATCACCATTGATATTCTTATTCTACAACTTATAATGAAGCGATTGACACCTCTCCCATACTTCTATCATCAAGGAGCCCACGGGACCTGATTTTTTTAACACCCCCAGACTAGGATGAAAAAGAAGTAAATCCAATTTTTTAAATGGTAAAAAGATGTAAAAGTAGCAAACACCAGAAATAATTGTAAGAAAAAATTAATTAATTTTTTCTTTCACACAGTTGGTAAGTACTGTAATAAAAATGCATATATTGAAATAAAACATGCAAATAGAAGATGATGATGCCCCACTGTTGTGAGCGCCAATTTGAAATAAAACAATTTACAGTGTGTGTACTGGGGTTTAATCAATCTGTTATTAATGGAAATATTTATTATGCAGTCTTATAGGTGGCCTCCTGTAACTCAATTTTAATAGACAAGTTTATTTATTATTTTGTTATTACAACTTTTATGTAGACCATAACACGGTTTTACCTAATTACTCAATGTTAATTCTATATTTCATGTATTTAATTAATAAATTGAGAATTCTCTCCAACCGTAGTCAGTCCGTATTATGTAAATCAATTAAAAAATTGTGCAGGAAACACGCTAGTTCGGTAATCTCACGGTCTACCAGCTGTCGACTATAAGCGCTGTTATTCGTAATTGACTTATTACACTTCTAGGTTAGCTTGTTCGCCAGATTTTAATCACCCTTTTTACCTGTAAATTACTCCACCCACAACATACAATACCTATTCTACAATAATATAAAACATCATCATATACAAGAAGGATTCTTTATTTGTATTACCTTTCAATTCAACTTCTAACAGTGCTCTTCATGGTTATAATATAGTTGTATCGATTGTACAATGATGAATCGATTGGTTAGTTGACTATTACCTTTTTATTTTATACAAATTAAATATAATGTTAATTATCTCTTATCCCAGGGTACGTTTGATTCTTTTAACGATTAGTAAGGCCAGGTAATGCAAAATAAACTTACTTAGTGTTACAAAATGTTATTAGTTCTTATTATATTAAAATTATGTATAAGCTGGTGTTACCGTAATGGACGATTCTCAAGGCAGCAGTGCTCGTTTGCAAACTGTTGAAGATTTACAGTTGAGGTTACGTTAATCCAGAAAAGGTGTTCCGATTATTAATAAAATTGAAGGGATGATGTCCTGGAAGGCAACGGGAACTCTTCTAATCTTCGTTCTCCTTCACGATCCTTGTGGTTGTCGGTCCCGGTGGAATTGGTGTTGTATTATAATTTCTTTCTTGAAAGTGAGGTTTATTTCTTCAGAAACAAAGGTCCTTGAGTATATTTTTTTTTCTATAATTCCATTAATTCATACTTTTTATTCCATCAATGAGTCTCCTGGTTAGATGGGAAATCGATTTCAATACTAAATCCAATGGAATTATCTTGAAGAGTGAAATAAGAATTCCTCGACCTTTTGGAGGTATATGGTTATATTTTTGAAATCTAATTCATTGATTATTCATCGGTTTAGTTCACAGGAATTGGTTTTTACTTTAATTTATTAATTTTTGTTCATCTTATGTTAATTTATTTCCTCTTTTTTTAAATTTGTCTACTGATCTGAACTCAATAGCATATAACAATCGAATAATATATATTAAAGTTTTTTATAAATTCTTTTCTGTATTTTGTATGAATTCAACTTCACCTATTAGCATATAACAATTGAATAATCCAAATCAACAAGATTTTTTACATTTTAGTTACCCTAACAACCATTACTTTCTGTCATTGGATAATATTTGATATCCTAGAGCCAGAATTATAAAATATTACTACTCTTTTTTAATAAAATACTCCATGCTTGGAATTATACCAAATTACCTAAAACTCTCACCCAATCTACCTTATTAAACCATATATATTTTACTATAGTTCCATTTGACTGGACTTATTAAAAAGGTATTAATTTCCTTTTACAAATATTAAATTTAGGCCTATAGGTTTTCTTACAACTGTTATAATATTGTTTTTGTTTTTAACTTAATTTTCTTTACCTGACCTACTGTACAAATAGTCACTGGTTTATGGCCACTTACATTAATTTTAATTTCCTGGTTTTAATTCATTATATTAATTAGTTCATACTTGAACCCTTCATTATTTTATGACATAACTATAAGAACTACTTGTCAACTTTTTAACACTTATTGCCTTCTTGGCCAAGTTTACAAACATTATTTCCAACATTTTCATTAATCAATTACAATAAATACATTCAACATAATATAATACCTAACCCATGTACTTATACTTAATTATTCAAATACCATTTTAACATAAATAAAAGGAGTACCACTGACTAAGTACGTCCTTAAAGCAACAACTCCGCTCTTACTATCCACAAAACATAAGATAAATATTCTGTAAACACTAAATCATGTTATAGCATAACAACAAGTACAATTTGCAACACATTAAATATTAATTTGAATAGTATTTTATACTTCATTACTACATATTAAACTCCTCCCATTAGGTACAATGTTTATGTTTTACATCCCATATTATTTATTACATCTTTTATATTTAGGTACACTTCAGATGTCTTAATTACTTAGTAACCTTAATATTTTGGGTATTGTTCTAAACCATATTTACTTCGTTTTTTATGTAACGTTGGGGACCTCAAATCTGTTACGTTACAATATTATTATATTTACTTCCATATATTATTACTGGTAATGCATGTATTATCACAATGAATATAATATGATAAAACAAACAACTTAGTCTTGTAATTATCTGTATTTTTAATTTACTCTTAACTATAAAGTGGAGTTACGATCATTTACTTCTCAGCTGATTAAGATCTGAACCCTTACTCCATCAGAAGACTAAGACCTAATTAATACATTATACTCCTTACGTTTTTGGAAGGCACCTAAGAGATTAGGAGACCCTCGCCCACCAACGCGCACTCACACACACACGTGCGACCAGTTTGACCTGCCTCTAATGGCGCTTCGATGAGTCACCTACTAGGCATTGAACGACAAAACTATGAAAATTTGTATTCTAGATTTTACATAAGTTATGATACATTTTTTGGATTCTATATTCAATTTCCTTCAAAATGGGTCCAAACACGAAATAATTACGACATTTATGAGCTTTAAAAAGACGCCAAACACTATTCTAGGTGTTAGCTTTAAGAATAGTGTTTGGCGTCTTTTTAAAGCTCATAAATGTCATAATTATTTCATGTTTGGACCCATTTTGAAGGAAATTGAATATAGAATCCAAAAAATGTATCATAACTTATGTAAAATCTAGACTACAAATTTTCATAGTTTTGTCGTTCAATGCCTTGTAGGTGACTCATCGAAGCGCCATTAGAGGCAGGTCAAACTGGTCACGCGTGTGTGTGAGTGCGCATTGGTGGGCGAGGGTTTTCTAATCTCTTAGGTGCCTTCTGAAAACGTAAGGAGTATAGTACTGCTTAATATTAAATAATATTCCTTTATATTTTTTGACCACATTAACCTAGTAAAAAGTAAGCTACTTCCAGTATACAGTCTTTCATGTCTTATGACATTCCTCAGTTACACTTTAGTAATTTATTGCAGCCCCTAAATTATTAAATTACCACGTAATGTTTCGGAATAATTAACGATAATAAAAAGAAGGAATTAAGCCCCGTTACTAACCTAACATACCTTACCTTCAGCAGATTCCAAAAGCCCCAGACAGGGTCACCACCACATTTTTATTAGAAGAAATGTGGAAACCGTTACAACTTTCCCCATAAAAAACAATTTAAATTGTAAACTTCCCCTCACAGAAAAATTCCAAGGCCTTTAGATGAACTTTTGGACACAGAGAATAGGTTATAGGTAGAGTGGCGTAATAAATTAACTTAACACATTGTAGTAAACTTCTTATTTTATTATAATGAAATATTGTTTGATACTACAAATATAAAAGAGAAAACAAAACAAAAAGATAAATGTTAGCAAATCAGTACTTTATTTTCATTTTACTAATACCCCCCTTTTCTCTCACACTCTATCAGTTTCCCTCTATTGTATTTCATAATTTTGTTTTTTGTTTGTTTAAATGCAATTGACAACATTTTTTAAACCCTTGTTCTTGTATTCTTTAGTACTTATCTGGTGAGTCCTACTTTCACATTCTTCACCTGGTCGTTGCACCACTTGGGCGTAACCACGCACTTTCTCGGTAATTATCCTTTTTTATGATAATTACAATAAAATAAAATGTTCCGAAAGTCCGGTAAACTCCCGTTTACTGATTTGTATAATTTTACATTATTTTATAACTTTTGAGAGCGGTAGGGCTACCTTGGCTGCCTACCTAGGCTGCCCACGCTCACTGTAAACGCGTGTGTACTGGTTGCTGGCTATCATGAGACTGACTTCCACTGCCTCTGTGCTACACAACTTGTCTGTTTTACTGCGCAAACCAGTTTTTTCTGGTTTCAGCCACACATTGCTGCCACTGATTGACTGGCTGACATAACACTTGTTTACAGTTTAAATACATAATGACGCAATTCTGCTCCACCGCACCCAAACAACAATTGTAAACACATTTCATTTAGTGTGCGTAATTGTGACCCACTCGTCAACAGCTAAAAATAGGTTTCGTAATGTACTGTTACAACCACTTTGAGTACTACTAACACTATTAACTTGGTGTTTTGATAGACATCATAATGCTTTGCTACTCATTGTCAGATATCTCATGTCTTAATAATACCTCATATAGTATGCTCTGTAGCACACTATGTATGTTCACATTCTGATTGCAGTACTGACAGAATGTTAGGAAATAATTTCAGCAGTTGCCATACTACTGTTTGTTTGTTTAGCTTTACAGAATCTGAATTCTAAGTGAAGCTCATTTACTTTATTCACTCACTTATTTTTGTGTGTTCATATTTTGAAGCAATTTCTTTTATGTTTTTAGTTACTGTATATTTTTACATGTGTTTATTTTCCTCAGGTTATTATTTATTCGGTAATGGATAGAAAAATTATCAAAACAACAAATCAAATTTTTTTAATTCAAAACATAAGCTGATTAAGCTGTAGTTTCACTTTAAAAACAAAAATGATATTACATTTAATTTTGAATCTCCTGTCACCCAAAAATTTTGTATTAAAGAAATTCAGTATGTTTCAAGAGACTCCAAAGTGTACTCCTGCTCAGATATGTTAGTAGTATTTGAATCTAAAATTTCATTGTACCCCTCTTTTGATTTTATAGTTAAGTAATTGTTATTGTTTGAGGCATAAACTAGCCACATACACACACACACACACACACAATCTGTGTATTAAACAATAAATTGCAGATCAGCTTTATTTGTTTTCAGGACTTTGGTTCTGAAGTGGACACTACTCTCAGTGAAACAGACATTTCAGAAGAGACGTGTCACAGGTTGGAAGCAGATGAATCAAAATATATTAAGGATGGTTTATTACAAACTTATCCTACATATCAGTTGGTAGCACAGCTGAATACAAGTCAGAGAAAGACCAATGGGTGTCATGTGTATAAAAACACTGCTATGCATGCTAGTTATTTACCAAAAGATAAATTATTACAAAATGGTGTTGAGAGTTATAAATCTGACAAAGTTGATACACAGGGCAGTGATTTTCCAGTACATAAAGTAAGCCACTGTGACATTCAGAGGCATCAATGCGGTATATGTAAGAAAGTGTTTACTCAGTCAAGTAATTTGTCACCACAGAAACTGAAACCCAGTGATGTAAAATATCAGTGTGACGACTGTCAGAATGATTTTACACAGTTAAGGAATTCACCAAAACACAAATTAATCCAAAGTGGTGTCAAAACATTCAAGTGTGATGAATGCGATAAAGCATTTGCTTCAGCAAACAACTTGTATGCACATAAAATGTTTCACAGCACTGGAAGGTTTCAGTGTGATGTATGTTCTAAAACGTTTAAGTCTTCAAGTTATTTGGCAATACATATATTAACTCATAGTGGTGTTAACCCTTTCAGTGACTAATTCGACTGTATTATACAAATACTATGTACGTTGACTCTTTCTATGTGTGTTTGTCTTACCATTCTCTCTGTGTAATTCTAAGCTATATATAAATAATCCAACTCCTGATCTCATTTTGTCTCAAATTCAATTATTTTTATTTACTCTTTTCTTTGACATTGATTTAATTGTATTGACATTCAATGTCCCTTTCTAACATTTGTAGCTCATTTCGGTTGGATAACATGAAAAATCTCAATCTCAGGGTTAATGTAAAAGTAATGTCAATGTACTGTACAAGTCATACGTATAAAATAAAACATATTTACAAATAAGGTTCAATAATTGGGTGTTGTGGATGTATGTTGAATAGTAGGTCCTTTGGATCATACAAAAGAACAATTTAAACAAGAACTCTAATACTAATAATTATAGTGTACAAGTAAAATTCATTATTATAATGTTTTATATTGTCTTTGTTATAGTGTTTCACTGTAACTCGCTCTTTAAATGAAGTAATGTTTGTTCAATAGTCTGCCTTAACATAATGGAGCAATCTCACCAATCTGGTAGTTTCATTTACGAATTTATTGCTTGATTCTTCGCTTCTGGCCTTCAAGTTTTTGGTATTCTCAATTAAAACATTAGTCCTCTCGTTATTTCAACAGTTTTTCTTTATCATTTCATCTTATATCTTCAATTATTTTGTATAAAAGTCCAGCAGTAAAATTAACATGTTAAGCCTCGTTTCTGTAAATTCTTCAACAATATATTCCTTTTTACCAAAACACTAATTCATTCAGTTAAGCTCTTGGATGGAATATTATGGGTCACAGGTTCGGTTTCATATTTTATAATTAATATGATTCCGTTGAATCTTATTTTTTCTTTGTCACTTCTGTATATTATAAGTTTGTAACGTGAGATTTCACTGTTATTAATTATTGTACACTTTTTTATATCAACTATAGTTGGTTAATATAATTTATGTTTTATTCACAGTGTATTATATCACTAGGTCCATTTCCTATTTGCTTCACTGTACACTGTTTTACATTGTTTATCATTGTTCTTTTCATTATTTTATGTTATTACAGTACTTAACTTTCATAATTATAGCTTACTATTAGTTTATTAGTAATTTTAATGTCACTCACATTTTGTAGTTTTAACATAAAATAACTGTTTGAGGTTTGCAGACCTCCCTCTAGTTTACTAGTCTATGGCTATAACCAATGTCTTATTTCTTACATACTAAGTTTAACATTTATACATTATTCTTATGTCTACTAATAACTATTTACATTAATTTTCTTTGATCGTCTCTTCTGGGTATAATTGTCATCGTCAGTTATTGTTTTGTCATGGTAATTGAATTATTTAATTTTTAAATTTGCATTCCCTATTTCCCTAGTATTTATTATAATATTTCCCTTTTTGTTTGGATTACTTTTTATTCCTTGACCTTATTATTTATCTTTAAATAGTATATTTGTTTTCATTTCTTTATTTATTAAGTTTATTTTATTCTTCTTTGTATTTTATTACTAAAAAGTTTGCGTTTATGCATAATTCACAGTGAATTTTGATGATATACTTGTCTTTATTCTGAGGTGTAATCTTGTTACGTTACATAATGCCCCCCATTCAAGAATGATTATTTCGGATGGCATATTTATAAGACTGATGAAATCATCATTCATTCTTGTGTGGTGTTTTCATAATACTTTTTCAGAGCGGCTTGGTTGTAGGTTCCTTTAAGTTGTTAACTAGTTGGGTCCGTTAATTCGTATGTGTTATTTTATAATGTTTATCACTTTATCGGGTATGTCGGAGAAAACATGTTTATATTTTTTATAGTTTGATATTAGTTTATTTGTTTGTTCTGCATTTAGATTGAACTCCGTTTTTTTCTTTCTGGATTCTCTGGATCTCTTTCATTTTATTCTGCCACATTTCTTCATTATGGTCTTGGTAATCTATGTTATTTGGTAATGATCTAAACCCATCAATTTTATTCTCCCTAACAAAATAGTTGGTACGGATCTGAGGGGCACACTTTTGGCTCCAATTACTCAGCCGTCCATACTAAATCAGTTATAGCCAAATACTGCCTTGGCATACCCTACTGACAAATTAAATGGTAGGTCTATTGCGACCAAAAATATCATGGGAATTGCAGATCCATTACTTTTCACTTCTAATAATACCTGCTTCCTTACAGACTTGTTTTGGCATCCAGTAGCTCTGATTAGAGTTATGTTATTAACGGGTAATGTTGGTATAATCTTCTTGCACTCTCTTTGTATCCTATCTAACTCCGTACTGTCAATTAATGTGACGTTCGCCCCGGTATCTATCATTATTTCTGTTGGTATCCCCTTTACCTCAGCTCTAATATATATGATTTCATTATTATTATTACTTTCCCCATGGACAGAGTGTTTTTTAAATAGTTATTGTTAATTACCGTAATCGTCTTATTAGGTATGTATTGTTGTGGTCTATGATGGTACCTAGAAGATCGGATCAGTGATGGGTCATTAAGATTTCTCACTGCCGCCTGTCGTTTAAAGTCTGGTCATTGTCAGGGTCCCTAACGTCATTGTTATGGTGAACCTCATTGCTAGTTATATTATGCCTTTCCTCGCTGTTATTCCCCATAGGATTATAATTATTTGATCTCCTGTTATCTTCACTGCTTCGGCTTCTCCTTGAATAATTCCGGTTGTAATTGTTGTTATAGCCGTTATCTCTATTACCATTTGGATATGGTTGGGTGAGTTCTAGGCTCCTGCGTCCTTGATAATTTGGCCTTCTATAACCACAGTTACCTTCTCGATTGTTCGATCATACATAATTCACTCTTGATCGATTATCCCGGTTGCCATTATTGTTTTGATTATTATTATTAGCCGTATTATTTCTGTCTCTCAACTGATAGTCATTTCTCTGTCTACTTTGGCGGTAGTAATTTTCGTGCTCATAATTTACTAGTAATGCGGCCATGGGCTGTATTGTTTTAATCTGGCCGCAGAGCCTTGCTCTGGCAACCCCTTCTTCGTAGTGGTAGGAAAGTTTTGTTACCAGGCACTCCTCTGGTATCTTGGGTTCCAAACTCCTAGCTAGGCACACCTTTCCCAAGAAGTATGCTGTTGGTGATGGGCCTCTCTGTAGATCGTATTTACCATTACACAGATTGTCTCACACTATGTTTTGAGTGGACTCGGACCAATACTTGGCTTTAAACAATGCCTTAAATTCCGAATAGTCGTTTATGTTGTCGGGTGGCTGTCCACCAGTTATCTGTCATGTCTTTAAAATGTTCGTCTAGTATACTTCTGATTACCATCCATCTGGTTTCTCTATTTTTCGTAATTAATATTTTCTTTGATCCTTTCTAAGAATTCCATAGGATTCCTTCTATAGTTTTTGAAATTGATTATCTCTCTGTTGTCAGTAAATTGGAAGTTAGGTACGTTAAATGGCCGGTTCCTAATCATCTCCAGTTCTTCCTGTATATTCACCAATTCTCTTTGATTTATTTCTTCGATTTTCTCAGTATTATCGGTCACGTGGTTCTGTATACTATTAACGTTGACTTCTATGTGCCCTATTTTCTCATCTACCTTTTCATGCACCTTCTCCATTTTTTCTTGTGTCTCTTTCTGCATTGATTCCATTCTTATTATGTTACTATTTTCTATGTGGTCAATCTGTATGCAGACATCTTCTTTAAACTGCTGTAGCTCCAGACTTGTTTGCTTCAGCTGTTCATTGGTTTCGGAAATTTGCTGTTTGATTGTATGATTGTACTGTTCCATTTTCTGATTAATATCAGCAATTTCCCCTATAATTTGCTGTTTCAAGTTTTCATTGCTTTCTTCTACCTTCTTACTATTCTCTACCATTTTCTGATTTAATTGTTCCATTTATCTTCCATTTTCTTACTATTATTTTCTATTTTCTTACTGGTATCTTTTATTTCCTTACTTAATTCTTCCTTTGACTGTTTATTGGTATCATCTATTTTCTCTTCCATCCTCTTGCTAGTATCTTTTATTTCTTTATTGGTATTTTCTATTTTTTCCATCATAAGCCTGAACATTTCCTCTATTCTTTCATTCTCCATATACGTTGGTTTGTCAGGTTGCTTTTCTTCCATATTGCTGGCTTCTGCCTCCACTTCTATTGCAGGTTGAGCCTCTTTCTCTTCCAGATTCATATCAGTATCAACACGAGGTTCCTCTTTTTGGCCATCTTGTTCACTTTTGTATGATCCCCAGCTAGAAATGACAACTATAATTCTGTTCAATCTTTGTTTATTTCCTTTTTCTAGCCCCCCAAGTTGGTCGCCAATTTGTAATAATAAATTTATTCTCTGTATACCTCTTAACTCCTAAACTTACCCTTCTTCTATATAACTCTATGTTAACATAAATAATCCAACTCCTGATCTCATTTTGTCTCAAATTAAATTATTTTTATTTACTCTTTTCTTTGACATTGATTTAATTGTATTTAATTATTCAATGTCCCTTTCTAACATTTGTAGCTCATTTCGGTTGGATAACATGAAAAAACTCAATCTCAGGGTTAATGTAAAAGTAACGTCAATGTACTGTACAAGTCATATATATATATATATATATATATAAAATAAAACTTCATATTTATAAATAAGGTTCAATAATTGGGTGTTGTGGATGTATGTTGAATAGTAGGTCCTTTGCATCATACAAAAGAACAATTTAAACAGGAACTCTTAATATTAATAATTATAGTGTACAAGTATCATTATTATAATTGTTCATTATTATAATGTTTTATATTGTCTTTGTTATAGTGTTTCACTGTAACTCGCTCTTTAAATGAAGTAATGTTTGTTCAATAGTCTGCCTTAACATAATGGAGCAATCTCACCAATCTGGTAGTTTCATTTACGAATTTATTGCTTGATTCTTCGCTTCTGGCCTTCAAGTTTTTGGTATTCTCAATTAAAACATTAGTCCTCTCGTTATTTCAACAGTTTTTCTTTATCATTTCATCTTATATCTTCAATTATTTTGTATAAAAGTCCAGCAGTAAAATTAACATGTTCTGCCTCGTTTCTGTAAATTCTTCAACAATATATTCCTTTTTACCAAAACACTAATTCATTCAGTTAAGCTCTTGAATGGAATATTTATGGGTCACAGGTTTGGTTTCATATTTTATATATAATATGATTCCGTTGAATCTTATTTTTTCTTTGTCACTTCTGTATATTATAAGTTTGCAACGTGAGATTTCACTGCTATTAATCAACACTATTAATTATTAATACACTATTAATTATTGTACACTTTTGTATATCAACTATAGTTGGTTAATATAATTTATGTGTTTTATTCACAGTGTATTATATCACTAGGTTCATTTCCTATTTGCTTCACTCTACACTGTTTTACATTGTTTATCATTGTTCTTTTCATTATTTTATGTTATTACACCACTTAACTTTCATAATTATAGCTTACTATTAATTTATTAGTAATTTTAATGTCACTCACATTTTGTAGTTTTAACATAAAATAACTGTTTGAGGTTCGCAGACCTCCCTCTAGTTTACTAGTCTATGGCTATAACCAATGTTTTATTTCTTACATACTAAGTTTCTTCTGGGTATAATTGTCATTGTCAGTTATTGTTTTGTCATGGTAATTGAATTATTTAATTCTTAAATTTGCATTCCCCATTTCCCTAGTATTTATTTATTATAATATTTCCCTTTTTGTTTGGATTACTTTTTATTCCTTGACTTTATTATTTATCTTTAAATAGTATATTTTGTTTTCATTTCTTTATTTATTAGGTTTATTTTATTCTTTGTATTTTATTACTAAAAAGATTGCGCTTATGCATAATTCACAGTGAATTTTGATGATATACTTGTCTTTATTCTGAGGTGTAATCTTGTTATGTTACAACTAATACAATTATACCATATTGTACACTGTTCTACAGTCGAATTGAGCACTGAAATGGTTAAATTATCAGTGTTATGTATGTTCTAAAACTTTCACTTCTCCAAATTCTTTTTCAAGACATAAGTTTATCCACACATGTGTTAAAAGTTTTTGTGTGCTATTTGTAATAGAGCTTTTAATGGCCGTAGTGATTTGTCAAAACATAAATTAATACTCAGTAGTAATAAATGTTTTAAGTCTAATATGTGTGACAAAACATTTCCTCGATCAAGTCATTTGAAAAGCCATAAGCAAATAAACATAGTTAATAAAAACATATGGTATAGTGTACACTGTAATGCTTTCACTGTCATATGAAAGCTGTTAGGATATAAATTTATTCATAGAAATTTTAAAAGATTCTTGAATTAGATAGTGAGCATTCACTTAATAAAATATATAGTGCATGTATATTGTAATGTTTTCAATGTCATGAAAATTGTTAAAATATACGAGGGTGATTTGTAAAGTTCGCGGCCTACCATAGAAACAAATGTGTGGCGTTTTTGTTTTTTACCGCATCGTGGTGCCACATTCGCCCCACGAACAGCAGTGAAGCGTCAAGTCATTAACCGGTTGAGGAAGTCTGATTCTTCCAGGTCCTCAAAATAACCATTTACTGTCGCTTTCAGCTCGTCATCTGAGGAAAATCGCTTTTCCCTGAAAATTTTTTGAGGTTTGGGAATAGATGAAAATCAGATGGCACTAAATCAGGCGAATAAGGCGGATGGTGCAACAGATCGTACTTCAACTCGACGATTTTTACCATAGACACAATGCATATGTGAGGGCATGCATTATCCTGATGAAAATGATCTTGTCCTTTGCTAAACCTGGTCTTCTTTCTCGAATTTTTACATTTAGTTAGCCCAAAACTTTAGCGTAATACTCTCCATTTATCGTTTGATACTCTCCCCTTAGCATCACAGAAAAATGGATCCATACACTTTCCAACCAACAAAATTGATTTTATCAGTTTCGGAGGCGACGAATCACTATGCATCCATTGTTTCAACTGTTGTTTTGTTTCTAGAGTGAAGTAATGGACCCAAGTTTCATCAGTTATTACAAATCTACGAATGAAATCTTTTGGATTTTTCTTAAAATGGTCAAAACATTCCTGAGAAGCTTGCATTTGCATGCATTTTTGGTCACTTGTCAACAAATGCGGCGCCATCTTGCAGACAGCTTTTACATACCTAATTCCTCAGTAAGAATGTGATATACCCTTTCATCTGAGATGCCCACAGGGTTAAAAATTTCAAAATTTCAGACAGCTTCAAACGGCGATCTTCCAAAACAATATCGTGCACTTTATTGAAGATTTCTGGTGTAGTGGCACTTTTTGGATGCCCAGTATGCGGGTCATCTTCCAAACTTGCACGACCACGTTTAAATTCAGTAGCCCATTTTTTCACTGTAGTAAATGAAGGTCCAACACATTCTTCATCTCAATAAAAATTTCTGTTGTCGTTAAACCTTTCTTAACAAAAAATCTGATGTTCAGGTTTCTCCATTTTCAGCGTTGCTGTAAGATAACCTTATTTATTCAGCTGTGTCTCTGCAACAATGACTTGACCCGACATGACACTTCACAGTTGTTCATGGGGCGAACGTGGCGCCATGATGCGGTAAAATCAGGAACGCCACACATTCGTTTATATGTTAGGCCGCGAATTTTTCAAATGATCCTTGTAAATTGATTCTCAAAAATATTTTGAAAAATTTGTAAATTAAATAGTGGGCATTTATTGAAGTGAACCAAAGTCATTAGTCCCTGTCTGTAGACACCCTTACATGTAGATAAAATACTTTGGCTGTAGTTAATGTAAAAACCCAAGCAACCAACTATCAGATGTATAAAAGGTGACAGTTTACATTTGCATAATGGATTTTAGCAAAGAAACAGAAAGTATAGTAAAGTGTTTGTTGACAAATTTATTTTATGTTTCCTTTTATTCTGACTACAGTAAGTACAAAAAACTGGTTGTATAGAGCAGAGAAATTGTAGGGTTTAAGTAGAGACTACCGTTGCCCCTCTGCACTCAGGTGTGGTGGGATTGTCCCTGCCCACCTAGTGAATACTGATCAGTTTTTTTCAAGAGCAAAGCATACATATTTGTAGAAGAAAAATCATTAGCAACACAGATTATAAATATTCTGAGGCAAGAAAACAGTTTTAAGTAAATCAACCAAAAGTAAAATATAAAATGAAAATAAAATTTTACAAGTCTTGGATAGAAACAACCCTTGAAGAAAAAGCTATGCAAGATTGATAAAGGCAACATTTACCAAGCATTATTTAACCCTTTTAGTGGTTTTGTCCACAAAGGATAATTGGTGTTATTATCTCAAAACCTTCTATATACTGTCAGTGATTCTGTAAATCACAGTGGACATTGTTAAATGTTAAAAGTACCTTCTCTAGTGGACGAGAATTAAGCATGGAGTCTTGCTGATGTTGAGAAGTTTTGTAACGTTTAGAAATCATTGACTTCTTTATTTGAAACCTTTATGTAGCATTTCCTTTGTATGCTACTGTTTACAAAAAATACTAATGATTAAAGAACGATGGAAAACCATGAGAGGAATTTGGTGTTCTTACTTCCCATCCTGTGAAATGAGGTATAACCGAATGAAAAACCATCAGGACAGCACTGCTGTTGGTTATTATAGTAATTCCAACCTAAAAATGTGTTGTAATAGTAGGAGTTAGGTGTAGTGTACTTTAGCTGTGTTTCAATGTGGACAGGCCAGAATATGTAATATTACATAATGGTAAAATAACGTGCGTGGTATTAATAAAAAATGATTGTTTAATTTTCATCTATAGGATATTTGAAGGTTAAAGACATGGACCCTCCATTTAATTACTCATGCTCTTGGCGTGTCTATTATGAATGTCTGGTGAGAGTATAAAGTTGGAGCTAGTGTGCTTGGGATCCCTCCACATAAAATAATGGACCTTAAACATTTTATGATGAATATAGCTGAGCTACTCGTTCTTAGAGGACAGCAAACGTTGAAAAAGATGATCCAACCATCCAGTTGTGGTATAGGCCAGCAACTCAGTTCACTTTCTATCCCTGCTAAACAACTAAAAAAACATTCAACGATTATTGAATAAGGTATAATAGAGTTGATCATCTACATCTTTTTTGTGACCAGAAAAATACTGGGAGACGCTGGAATGTAGAATGTCTAGGAAAAATCTACATAAAAAGTGCTAAACGCCATGTCAGTCTTTGCATGTCTACAGAAAAAAATAGTTTGTATGATTTTCACAAAAAAATGGTATCCTGTATCCCTACCTTATTTTGTAGTTTCTGGATAGCATAACTTCTTTAGTACAAATTTTGTTTTACTAAAAGATAATTTCTAGTCATTTGTATATTAAAGATTTCTTATAATATGTACCAAAATAATTTTATATTTTATTCTTTCATGATTATCGTGTATTCAAGTAAACAATTTCTTATCCTTTTAAAATGTTTGTTTACAGAGTGTATACATTGTATAAAATGAATACACTGTACTGTAGTGTATTGAAATGAATAAATTCCTACTTTGTAAATTATTAGATTCTTTTATTTTGTGCCTTTAAAAGGTACACAACCTAATGTGGAATCACATTGTCCTCTTAAGAGAAATAAGATAAAATTGCTGCAGTATCCTCCATAGAGGATAATTTATATCAGGACCTGGATAACCACATTGATAACACAGGAAATCAAACAATAGCTTTTGTGGACAAAGAAAAATGTTTTTAACATACTAATAACCCTTGATTGAGTGCACTTGAAAATAAAGAAAAAATGTTTTGGAGAGTCAAAACTTGAATTATTATTAAGTTAGTTATACATAAAAATTAAATAGTCTCACAAATAATGATGAAAAATTCAACAATTAATTGACAAAGTGTAAATGTAAGTGTTTGTAAAAACAAAGTTGACAAATGACCTACTTCCTTTTCAAAGGAATTGAACGACTATCTAAACATAAATCTAAAATTTAAACTGTAGAAAGAAGTGTGTACCCCTTTTTCTTCAAAACTTATGTCACCAAAATAATGTTCAGATTCAGCTTAGTTTCCTAAATAAAATATGTGAGTACCATAGTATTAAAGACTGACAACTATGTTCCTGGTCAAAATCGGACTGTCAGTTGATTCCAATAGTATTTTTAGTGGTGACATTTTCTTCAAAAACGGACAGGTACACAGTATTTTTAGTGATTTAATTCGGCATTACTTTCAAAAACGGACAGTTGCATTCTGTACCAATTGCACTGCTAGGATTGGGTCATGTAACTATCACGAAGTTGTGTTCTTATTATTTTTGTGAGACATTTTCACAAGTTTTGTGATTATTTGTTGTAATGTTAAAAACAAAAGTGGGTTATCAGTATTTCCACATAAAGGAATGGAACAGTAAATATCAGTAATAACTCAAGATAAAATAGGAAAAAGGTTTCGGCACCCCGAGACATGGAAAAGAAACATCAAAAAAACTAAGAGGTAAGCATAACCAAAAAATGACTATTTTGTTTTAATTTTTATGTGTTTTTATATAAGTAGTTTGTGGATCGGATTCTTATGTCAGAATAAATCTTTGAAAAACACAGGTTTACATAATACCATAATAATCTCTCAATCTGACATTTTTTTTTAGTTATTAACGTTTGAAAATAGCTATGTGTCACGACTGTAATGTGTCAAAATGGGGGCTTTTATTTTTTATTAAATTTATTTAAATTTAATTAGTATCATCATTGCAAGTCCCATGTGAAATAGCGTTGGATTCAAACAATGAACGGTAACATAACTTTTTGGGTTGGGTGTAGTCGGAGAACACGATACAAATGCGATACTTGTTTGTAAACCGAGTATTTGTCACGTACGGTGTGCGCGTACACGAGCCCGGGCGCAGCTTCTACGCACACCAGTTGGAACCGACACGACAAAAATGGCTAAGCAGAAAGATTTTCTTGCCAAGTGCTCTGGAGATGGAGGAAATCAACAAAGAGGCTCCACCCACCTAAGTCTCTAATATCGTCACCACCAAACGTCGCTGGTTAATTTGGCACATAGACAGTCCATACTACCGTGTACGGCGACGAAAAAGTCGCAGCCTGAAGGCAGTGCCTTCCCGTTCATCCAAAAGGGATAGTGGGGAGTCTTGTTGACACTCTCAGCTCAGTCACAACCCCGGCTGGGTGGTATTAGACTCGACTTATAAAAAACCGAGTCTAATTTTAGTAAAAAATGTATCAAATTTCATCCAATGTGAGAGAAGAATAACGTAGGAGTTGCTGAAGTAATAGTAAAGAACAAAATTTAACGAAATTTGGTGAAATAGTGAAAGTGCGTAAACACGCGGTGACACAACGGCGTTGGACCACGTAAGTTTTGTAACAGTTATTTTTTATAAATGGGCGAAGAAGACAGTTAAAAAATTAGATTCATGTTGGGGAAATAAATTAAAAATGAGATCTCAAATAAATTTGGTATGTGAGTTGTGTGCGTAGATAAGAAAAAGAAATAAAGGTATTGGTTCTTTTAGAATAACAAATGTAGATAGTTAAAGCTTTTGATATAGATAAAATTGATGATGATGTAGTTCATAGGTAAAAAAGAAAAAGGTTTACATGTTTTTATTTCATAAATATAATAAATGTCACATTAATAGTAAATAAAATGTGATCTACTATATTCAATAATTTGTTAAACAAATCATTTCAAACACCTCATTTCATTTGCTGCACTGATCAGTTCGTCGTACGAAAGGGGTTAGTTCAACACTAGAGATCCGGCCAACACATAAGAATTTAAGGTAGGTGGAAGTGTAAAATATTCATTTATTATAGCAAATAAAATTATATAGTTACAATGGTGCCGTGACCAGGATTGTAACGGGACAAACTACTGGGGTTTGGTTTATTCTTGAATAATTGTGGAATATAGTAGCCACTTGAGCTGAACAACATTTTGATCATAAACGTTTGACAGTTTTTTTAACACCTTGCAATCAGTGCGTACCAAGCCGTGGGAGGCACAAGAACAATTAAGTCTGGGAATGTAAATGGTCAAAAGGGGTGCGAATTCATGTGTATGCGCGCGAGTTGGCCAACGGTCACACGATATAAAGCATGTACAGGTAGTCCCCGTTATACGCGGTAGATGCGTTCTGGCAAAGTGCCGTGTAAAGCGAAACCGCGTATAACGGGGACTATTTATAGACTGTCTCGATAGCGGCAAATAATGTCATACAGCATTGATATTGATCAAGTAGGCTTACGTTAAAAAGGATTTTAGTAATTAAAACAAACGGTTTTGTTATTGAAATTAATTTTATTTATTGACGAAATACACAACAAAATCAGTATAAACAATACAGCAAATGAAAAATTTGGATAGTATCACACATATAAATTGAGTGAATTATGTTAAATAAAGGTACAGTAAGAGGTTATAAAAATAAAAAAGTTATACAGTACAATAGTTTTTACCAAATTAAAATTACTGTAAAATATTTTGAAAGAAATTCAGTTTTTTTACTTACATTTAAGATTATTACTCGTGACCAACATTTTCTGTAGACTCAGAAGAGCTTGTTCCCTGTTCATTTGACACAACACTGCTTTGTGAAAAAAAGTTTTTTATGGACAGTTGAGTTGAGGATTTTAACTTAGAGTTATACAGTTCACGGTAGCACTTTATAACATGTTCAACTTCTCTTTTAACTTTTCCACTTCTTGTTTCATCGGGATCATTGTTCTCAAAGTAGCTTAAAGCATTATTGATCATTTGGAAAGCCTCTGACATCCCTTTACCGGTTAACACTTTAACACATTCAGGTTCTTCATCTTCCTCGGACACTTCCACACAATTTTCGTCTTCCATGGACAGCAGGTCCTCGTTGCTCAGATCATCTTCTTGTAGAAGCGCAGAAACATCTTCCTCGTCAACATCAGTGAATCCAACTTGGTGAGCCAAGTTCACTATTTCTTTGGTCGTTTGAGAGACACCATCAATTTCTTCACTGTTGTTGATTGATTCCACCGTAACCTGAGGCCATAGTTTTTTCCACACCCTGTTCATACAGTGAAGTCTTAGTCCTTTCCAACATTTATCTATGATTTCAATAGCCATCTTAATATTGAACTGTTTCCAGAATTCTTTAATTGAAAGCTGGTTATTAGCATCACATGAGTTTATGAGTTGTGAGAGTGTCTCCTTAAGGTAGTTGGCTTTGAACGCTGAAATTACGCCTTGGTCCATAGGCTGCAATATGGAAGTAGTGTTAGGGGGAAGAAACACAACCGTGATGCTTAAATTCACCTCACATATTTCTGAGGGATGGCTCGACACATTATCCAAAAGAATCAAAACCTTAAACTCAATGTTTTCCTTTTCACAATAGCGTTTTAGTTCCTCTTGAAGCTCTTGTGAAACATAATCATAAAATATTTTTCCTGTCATCCAACCTTTCTTACTAGATTTCCAAACCACAGGCAGTTTACTTTTATCGTAACCTTTAAGTGCCCTGGGGGTTTCTGATTGATAAATCATCAATGGTTTTAATTTGCAATCGCCAAAGGCGTTGCCCCCAAAAAGCAATGTGCAACGGTCTTTAGCAGCTTTGAAACCAGGTGCAGTTTTTTCTTCAATAGAAATAAAAGTTCTGCTTGGCATTCTTTTCCAATATAGATCAGTCTCGTCTAAATTGAAAACTTGCTTTGCCATATAACCACCTTCTGCAATAATATTTTTAAATGTAGTTTCTCTGAATTCATCAGCTCCTTCATTATCAGCAGAAGCAACCTCGCCCGTAACTTTTAATCTGTGAAAAGCGTTGCGAGCCTTAAAACGGTTGAACCAACCTCTACTAGCGTTAAATGTTGGTGGATTTTCATTGTCTTGTGTTAATTCTGCATAAAGACTTTTAGCTTTTTCTTGAATGATTGCCATAGAAATAGGCGCATTCCACTGGTTGTGGTGTTCAATCCAAGTAGACAAAAGCTTTTCCATTGCATCTGATCTCGATGTAGCTACTCTTGCGACACTTAAATTCGTACAAGATTCAACACTTTTACGAATTGCGCCTGCGTTCGATCGGATCGTCCTTATAGACGACTCTGGAAGACCCATTACTCGCTGAATATCAACAACACGTTCGTCTTTATCGATACGTTTTAAAACTTCCAGTTTAATTTCCAATGAAAGAGAATTTCTCGCACGTTTTTTAGTACTCGCACTTGAATGTTCCTTGCATTTTTGTGACATTTTCAATAACTCGACAACACTGAACGAAATGTCACACTCACCACTCAATGAAACGTGAATAGGAAATAATTGCTAGACGAGGTACACAGCGCAGTGCTACTGACAGCGATTGATAGCGAGAGGTGACTGACTACGTTGTAAAAATAGACAAACACAGACAATGACAGAGCAAGTAGTGGTGGGGAGAGGCAAGCGGTATGAGACCACTGACCTTGAGGAGAGAGAACAGCGCGTCACCGCCCCTCCATTACTAACTGTACACTTCAAACAATCACCGCTTTGGCGCAACTAAACTCAAATACAAAACCCTTCAAGGAAATTTTTTTTTTTAAACCGCGTAAAAACGAAATCGCGTAAAGCGGGACCACGTATAACGGGGACTGCCTGTACATACATTCCAGCGTCGAACATGTGATGAAAACAAAGAACTAAATGCAGTAAAATCCGCCTCAGTCGCATATACAGCTTAAAGCCGGCCAGTGGTGAAAAAAGAACAAATTATCCGTAATAGAATTGTGTGAAATGAAGACCAATACGCGAGGAGGCTGGACTATGGAAATACCATGATTCAGTTAAGTGACCTTGTAACGATACAGAATTGTGTGCTACCCCAGTTTCAATTTCAATTCAGTTTTAATTCTTAATTGTCAGTATCCACCTGTGAGGTGCCCCAGTGTAACCAGCAACACATACATTGTTAGTGTAAATTGTTGATGTCTGGAGACAACCCAGACGTATTACGTAATAGCCCCAGCAGCAGTCTTTGTGAATCACAGTAAGCAGATGGTCATCAGAGTATTAACATCAAACAGTAGTAAGCAGCAGCATACAGTGTAGTAACAAGTAAAACGGTGGCCTCGGGAGTGTAAGATAGGCCGAAATTAAAGTAGGCCTGTCATGAACAACTAACAGTATATAAATATTAGCGCGGCCAGAAAAATTTAAACATCTAAGTGCGTGTAAAGTTATGTCGGCCGACTATATATATTATAATGTGCACAGATATTAAATCAATGTAAATAAAAAAATGTGATAAAAAGAAACCACAACTAAACTTAATATAAACGAGTGTCGGAGTGCGTTAGAACGAAGAAAGCATTCAACACGAGTTTGTGCAATCAACTATATGAACACGCAGTGGATGGGTAACTAAAAACACCGAATATTCATATTAAAACTAATTCAAACTAAACGGTGATTGCTCACTATAAAAAGAAAATTTAAAATGTAACTTTATATAATAGAGATCTCTAAGGGAATGGGGTTTATTTAAACATTAATGTAAAAGAAAGAGTGTGTGTGTGGTAATACAGAGGTTACATACTGGTTCATTTTCAATATTCGTATTTACTTAGTAATGTCACTCATAATAGTAGTTTAAAACAAAACTCAATAGAGATAAGAAATAATTTCATGGTTTGATATAAAACAGTTGTACTGTCGTTTGTAGAACATAAAAGAAGGGTGTGAGTTTTTGATAAATAAAAATAAGCATGTGAGTTAGACAGTATAAGATGCATTAGCGTAATTATTGCACATCTCAAATCCAAATAATCCTTTGCAGCTGATTTTTGTCTGTACGACCTTGGAAGAGAACCCGAAGGTAAGATAAGACATTATAAATATTAATTCAAATAACTTATATAGTTTCAACCTACAAAAGTAAAAACCAAAAAAGATTTGCAATTAGGGCTCATAAAATTCAATTTTAACTATTTTAATAAAAATGGAGATCTCCTAAAGTCATGGGGTGTATGTGTGAGTGTGTGACTGCAAGCGCTGGTTTCCGTATGTAAAATTAAGTTTGTAACTAGATTTTATTTTGAAACTAACTTTTTGTTGAATATTACTGAAACTAAAATATAAGAGGGAGGGAGAAGATTTTGTATGTAATGATGGGGTTGAAAGACATGTATAAAGTTCTTATTTTGATTGAAAAGATAAATTTAATTGGATTCTTTATAATTTAGTAAAGTAAGATTGATTTGAACATCTGAATTTGAATTAGTTATTCCAAGCAACCATCTCGTTTTCAACACATCTAATTAGAACCCTGGATACGGTAAGTAAAAAAGTTAAGTTGGCAACTAATAAAATGGCGGCGACACTAGCCGTAAGTGATAAAATGTAAACAATATTCAATTCATAAATTTATAAATATAATAAAAACACAACAAATAGCGCCCGAAGCAGCTGGACCATTTGCATAAATAAAATTATGCAAATGTGGACCTGTCTGAGAAACGATATGGTTGTTGAGAATGGGTATGTAATTAATAAGTAAATAGTAAGGTTATGTAGTAACCATATGTGGTAGTAGTAAAATAGATATCTTGTTAGATAGTAAGTTTGTGTTATATCACAGAATAATACTTTGAAAAGATATATATTATAACAGCACCAAATATTAATTATTTGGGGTTATATATCACCTGCATACTAAAATCATGTTTAAATAAATTGTAATAGCCAAAACTCCATTTGTATGTAGAGCAATGAAAATAATGCTTTGTAAAGCGACGCACACGTGGCCGTTATGTAATCAGCTCGCTGTACAAGGAAGGGCCACACCCAAACTGTTAATTATTAATATCTCGGAAACTAATAAATTAAGGCGAAATCCAAGATAGCCAAAATGTTTGCCGAAATATTAATAATAACGTGTGCAAATTTTACGCAATATAATTAACAAATAAAAGAGTTAATTTAATTGAATAACTTCTGTAAAAATAGAGCTACATTAATGAGATTTTAAAATGTTATAGATATAATAATTTCCAACAGATTGTATATTTTAGATTTAGCACAACTTGGTTTGCAACCAAGATATTGCAAAATTAAATAAGCACAGGAAATCCGGAGCGACAATTTGGTTCCACCGAATAATAATATTAATTCTCCGTCTGTGGGAATCTAACTTCATTCTCATGGAGCAAGGGAATTCAAATTTTATGAAGTAGGGAGAGTGTGTCAGCCAATCAAATCATTTGACCAAACCCCGACCAGCGCGGTGTTTTCGGGCTGAAACATCACTCTTCTGCCAGTACTTGCGAAGTAAAGACGTAATTCTTCAATCGTCTCGTAACCATAGTTGTGAAGATCCATCCGAAGACTCTACGTGGTCAACACACGCAATTACGAACACAGTAAATACAGATCAACTGTACAGCTTGTAATTATTGCGTAAAGGCGAGATACTCTTCATTACATCAACGAAGCTTATTGTGTACTGCAAGCTGTGGTCATAAGCACGCAAGAGATCCACCAGACTTCAAGAATACAGCAGAGAGGCCGTCTCAATCATTGGTGAACAGCTGACGAGCAGAGCTACCACTCGAACAAAACACATACACACGCTGATGTGCAACGTGCGAATCGACGAGGGACAGAAACCAGTTCCAGCAGAGAGCCGGAGACGTTAAAATATATAGCTAACAGCAGGAAAGCAGAGTGTTGCCGAATTCTCAACTCAACGACCGAATCCAGGAGCTCTAAGCAGATTACTTTCTCTAGCGATCGGACTGGAATCAACGAGGGACAATTGGGAGCAACTCTAACATCCTCTTCAATAACAGGAAAGCAAAATCAACTTATTCATTTTTCAACATCAAATTTTCTATCTTTTCATTTAAAAGCATTGTAATTTGAACAATTCAGGTGCCATACAAAAAATCAAAGACTCTAGTAGATAAGAATAAATTCATTGTGATAATCTGTATAGCAGTCTAAGTCATTAGTAAGCTGTAGTTAAGAAAATAGAAATAATATAAAAGCG
Organism: Magicicada septendecula; assembly: GCA_034769895.1. NCBI lineage: Eukaryota > Metazoa > Arthropoda > Insecta > Hemiptera > Cicadidae > Magicicada > Magicicada septendecula. The sequence goes on along the minus strand of CM068371.1, from coordinate 58,305,713 downwards.
CTATACAAATCTTAACTAACAATCTAATTATTAGCTCATACTGCAGTATAACAGAAGTCAAATCACTAGAAATGAAATGACGTGAACAAGACTGTCACGCATAATTTATTTTTGAAAAATATTCTAATTAACTTCAGAGTTTTTATATTTTTTGTTTTATTAACATTTAAATTCAATTTAGTTGAAGCAATTTAATAAAATTAAATCAATTAATTAATTAAATTTTCAATTGCAATTAACTCGCCAAATACCAAGTTTAGTTTCTTTTCAATTATCAACCAATTGAAAAACATTAGTCAACATAGATTCATTGTTTAGACCGTAAGATAATTGATAATATAATAACCATTTTATTCTTGTGTGTTATTGGAGTAATAAACAACGTTTTATTACCCTATATTTTATTGTTTTATTGTTGTACGATAAAGCCTACCAGTCTCACAAAACTCTCCCCCTTTAAAGCAACTTATTTTGTGTGTTGTTGCCATAAAATTGAGATTACCAGCTTGCAAAATTCAAATCCAAAATCCACACGCCCTAGTCGGAAGAATCCGCAAGATCGGACAGCAGGTAGGTACTCATACACAACACGACACAACAACAACGCATATAAGTAAAGTTGCAATATATAATTGTCGAGATGGCAGATAATGAGAAGGTCAGCTTAACTGACATTGAAACCGATGAGATTACTGCAATGATGCAGTTACTGTTAAAAATAAATAGTAAATTTGACGAGTTAAAAGCAGTATTAGATGAAAGGAAGGAAGTGATAGATAAGGGTTTTAATAAACTAAAGGATGTTCTTGATAAACAAGACGAGAAGTGGGAAAGAGATAAATATCAATTAAAGGAGGATACGGGTGAATCAAATAAGGTAAGTGGTTGTAATGACGTTCATTATAATTATGAAAGTATAGTGGGGGTAAAGAGGGGTGAAAAGTCCGATAAATTCGAGGAAAATAAAGACGATAAGATAACATATAACAAGGTAAGTGGTAATTACGGTAGTGAATCTAATAGTGAAGAGAAAAGTGAGAATTATAATGATATAATTAGAACATTGTATTAGAGAATAAAGTGGTTAATATTGAGAGTAATAATGAAGATTTTGGTGGAGTAGAAGTTAGTAACGAAGTGTTAGCAAGTGTTAAGGAAAGTGAGAGAGAGTGTGATGAAAGGTTAGGTGGGCAAAGGGCAGATTTTCCCCAAGTATGTGGTGAAATGGAGGTTTCACAAGTGTTATATGAGGACAGACTTTCCTCCCGTGGTTATAGAGACGAGGTGTCTCTAAGTAGGTCCCCTTTCGTGTATCATGAGTTCCTTGGAAAAGCCCAGAGGGGTCATGATAACGTTGTGTTACCCTTTGCGTGGTATGAAATAGGTCAGTGGGGGTGTGAGAGGTATTGTGATGAGAGAGAGAGAAAGAGAGAGATAGAGATTTTTGACATTAATAGAGGTTATGAAATGTTAGTGCAGAGTTTAGATATTGAGAGAGGTGAGCAGATTGACTTACCTTGTGAAATAGATACTGATGATTTTGATGATACTGTTGTAGATAATAAACATTTACGTTATGATGTAATTGATATAGTGGAGGAATATGATGATAGAATGTACCTTATGTTAACAAAAAATACTGACGGAGACAAGACCAAAAATACCAGAGTAAACGGATTTTATGAGTTAATAGGGGAGAATAATCTGGTGCATTATTCTTATGATAGAGGGAAAATTTTAATATGCAAGGGTTATTATATAAATAGTAATAACGATAGGAGTGTAATTAAAGACGATAATTTTTATGTAAAAGTAAGATTATTATATGATGATGGGGGTTAAATAAAAAATCAGTAAATGGACATTTTAAATATTTTAGTTTATGGTGATGACCTTGCTAGATTATGAAATGAGGTGTGGTAAACAAAAAAATAATGTCAAAGAATTGTAAATAAATTTATAGTGAAATTAATTGTGTTTGTGTTGTGAAATATATTTTAAGTAAGCAATGTGTGTGGGTAGTAGAAATTTATTTAATAATAATTTTAACATTATCAGACTAAATAAAAAATGAGAGTTTGTAACAAATGAGTTGTAATTGTTTTGGAGTAAGGTAATTAAAATATGTTGTGTTTAAATAATTGATTGAATGAAAATAAATTGTAGATGAAGTAAATGAATTTAAATTATTTTATGAAATTTGAACTTGGTAATAAATAGTAAATGAATAAATGTAAAGTGTGTTTAGTTGTGGACTCATATGTTCACTTAACAGAAATAACTAATTTCATGACTTAGAGAATTTAAAAGTAGAATATTTTAAATGTAGTAATGTGTATGCATTTGTTTTTATGTACTTGGCCATTTCAGGTAATTAATATTTTATGTAACTTGTTTTTATGTATATTTCCAGTAATTAATATTTCCTGATGAGTTTTTCTTTTTATTCAGAGTATGTATAGTAGGTCAACATGATTGTATTATATGCTCATGACATGGGGAATTGATATGTAATTATTTTGAAATGTAATGTATGTTAGATTAAGTCGTATTATTGTGTTTTATATGTATAACATGTACCTACAATTTTGTTTAATTTTGGTGTTTTATGTAATTTACTTTGAACCACATGTATTATGATGAATTTATGTATGTACACCATATTTGAAAAGTAGTTTGAAAATTATTTTGATTTAACGTTGATAATGAAATCTGAGATTGAACTTGGTGTAATTTGAGAAGCAGTTAAATAATTTTAGATGAGTTAATGGAAATGAAAATTTTTGAATGACATAATTAATTAAAATTTAGACAAGTTAAATTAATTAAAAAAGAGTTGATGCTTTTAATAATTATTTTGAAAATTTTTTTTTAATTTGAGAAATTTTTAATTTGAAAAAAAAATTGGAAATTTGGTAATTGAAGATGATAGTTGACAGGTTAGGATTTAATTTTTTCATTTGAATTGGTAACTGTATTTGATTAATTTTGAAGCAAATCTGAAGATTTTGGAATTTTTTATTTTTTAAAATTGTTTTGATGTTTCAGACCGGACAGGTCAACATGTATAGTAAATAACAAATGTTTACATTACTGTTAAGAATATATATGTATGATTAAGTATAAACAAGAACCAATGCTTTGCTTTCAGCGAACCAATACAGTTATTTACAATTAAAGGTAAACGCATCAGTGGAGGATGTGGAAGAAGGAAAGGACAGTTGTTAGATATTTTTACTGAATGTTTAAAAGCCAAGTGATACTGTGGGGCTTACCTGTTCTGACCGTCATGTCGGAGCAGCGAAGTCTCGGGTCTGTTTGTCTTTGTGGTGTTGGGATTCTCTCGAAGAAAGTCCAGCAAAGTCGGATAGATGTTTCTGCAGCCACTTGACTAGGGGGGTAGTTAAACCCATAGTGTTTGTGATAAAGGGTTAAAGGAGTGTTATGGCTCCACATCTGCACTGATCCCTTTAGGTTAGGCAATGAGAGTTTTTATACTCTTGGGCATAAAACCTCTCATTGGGGGGGGGGGTACAGTAATGTGTCAAAATGGGGGCTTTTATTTTTTATTAAATTTATTTAAATTTAATTAGTATCATCATTGCAAGTCCCATGTGAAATAGCGTTGGATTCAAACACTGAACAGTAACATAACTTTTTGGGCTGGGTGTAGTCGGAGAACACGATACAAACGCGATACTTGTTTGTAAACCGAGTATTTGTCACGTACGGTGTGCGCGTACACGAGCCCGGGCGCAGCTTCTACGCACACCAGTTGGAACCGACACGACAAAAATGGCTAAGCAGAAAGATTTTCTTGCCAAGTGCTCTGGAGATGGAGGAAATCAACAAAGAGGCTCCACCCACCTAAGTCTCTAATATCGTCACCACCAAACGTCGCTGGTTAATTTGGCACATAGACAGTCCATACTACCGTGTACGGCGACGAAAAAGTCGCAGCCTGAAGGCAGTGCCTTCCCGTTCATCCAAAAGGGATAGTCGGGAGTCTTGTTGGCACTCTCAGCTCAGTCACAACCCCGGCCGGGTGGTATTAGACTCGACTTATAAAAAACCGAGTCTAATTTTAGTAAAAAATGTATTAAATTTCATCCAATGTGAGAGAAGATTAACGTAGGAGTTGCTGAAGTAATAGTAAAGAACAAAGTTTAACAAAATTCGGTGAAATAGTGAAAGTGAGTAAACACGCGGTGACACAACGGCATTGGACCACGTAAGTTTTGTAACAGTTATTTTTTATAAATGGGCGAAGAAGACAGTTAAAAAATTAGATTCATGTTGGGGAAATAAATTAAAAATGAGATCTCAAATAAATTTGGTATATGAGTCGTGTGCGCGTAGATAAAAAAAAAATAAAGGTATTGGTTCTTTTAGACTAATAAATGTTAGTTAAAGCTTTTGATATAGATAAAAATGATAATGATGTAGTTTATAGGTAAAACAGGAAAAGGTTTACATCTTTTTATTTCATAAATATAATAAATGTCACATTAATAGTAAATAAAATGTGATCTACTATATTCAATAATTTGTTAAACAAATCATTTCAAACACCTCATTTCATTTGCTGCACTGATCAGTTCGTCGTACGAAAGGGGTTAGTTCAACACTAGAGATCCGGCCAACACACATAAGAATTTAAGGTAGGTGGAAGTGTAAAATATTCATTTATTATATCAAATAAAATTATATAGTTACACGATGTCTGATCAATTTGTTCTGTAGCAATAGTAGAACAAATCAGGCTTCGAGTGTATAACATGAATGCTAACTTTAAAACACTGAATTTACAAAAATGAATAAGAGAGTATGAATATATTCTGTCTGAGGCTTTCATGGCCGGCTTCAGTGATACTCAATGGCTGTCAAAGGCACGGCTGATACGTTTGCACAAAACAATCATGGGCCACATGGCCTTACAGCCCAGCAAGCCGAAGTACTCATATCAGTATGAATATATGTTTGGAGAGTCTGGTTGTAAGAAAAATTTTGAAAGTAAACTACAAATGTTATTAACCTTTCCATTATTTTCACAGGTATTATATGAGCCTTTCTGGGTTTTGCTACAAGCCATGAAACTTCACAACCGCAAGAGTAGCATTTTTTACTTGTCATGACTTTCTAGCTATTCTACTAATTTAACTTTAAAAAAATCTAAAGTCTTACTTTGTACTTCTGATGTTTTAATTTCAAAATGATGATGGAGTTTGGCAGGTTTTGTACACTCATTGAACAGTGTTTCAAGTCAAAAGACACTGAGGCTTCGGTTCTTCTTCTGTCGCTGCATATATAAACCCAAGCTTCAGATATTTATCATTGTACTTCCTAACCTTAGTACAAGAATTGCTTTTTGAAACTATGTCAAGGTCAGGCCTATATAAATTCTAAGTATCTTTCTTCACTGAAGTGTCAACTCTTCCTTTTTTTATATCACTTGTAGTAAATTTCAGAGAGCCACTCTTTAACCAGTGACCCATTTTTCAAACCATTAAAAACTGTAAATAATCAAAACCATAAATTGAACACATTATAAAAACTTGCAATGAGTTCTTGAACAAAATGAAATGGAGTTTGTAGTGTGTAATAGCAGAACCTATTCAAGCTATATTCATGTAGGTATGAATTTCGTTGTTAGAGAGCACTAGCATCAGATTTGTATTGTGGATTATTGCAGACTCCAGATTATAGCCTTACATGAAATAGTACAACTGTAACATTATTTTTTTAATGTTGTTTTTTATTTCCACACTGCGATAGGAAAACACTGTACTTGAATTTCAGAATACCCTCAATGAGGGGACTGTCAAGTTCCTCTTGTGATGTTAAGATTGCTTAAAGATCAGCAGGGATTAGTTTTAAATATGTCAAGTCATACTTTGATTGTAAAAACAATGATTTTGAGTTACAATAAAATGTTATCAGTTTATGTAAAAACAATTCTTGCTCCGTAATTACAAACCCCGTTATCCCGTCTTGCTCCGTTATTCTTGTGTAATTGCTTGTTCCGTAAGCAATGGAAGTATGGTGATCGAGAAAAAAATCGTGTTTGAGATAAGGGCTGATTCTGATTGTACTACCCTCAAAACATGAAGAAAAGTCATTTTCCGAAGTGTCTATGTGTAGAATTTTTTCAGTGGCGAATGGTAACTGCCGCAAATTCAAACAGAATCAAATAATTTTTTGCGTATGTCCCCAAGTTGTAGAGGATTCAAGGCCTACTGTTTTGGTGAAGATCGGTTAATGTGGAGGGGTAGTTTACCTGCAACTTTTACGTTTTAACGAGAGTAAAGTACTTAATTTTGATAAATAAAGTATCCTGAAAAGAAGGTCATAATAATACACTAGATAGGTAGATGAAATATCTAGGCTATAAATGAAAAGGGTATTTGAAGGGGAGGGATTACTTTTTGAAAACTACCTTTTTGATGTTGAATAAAGTATTTCATTTTGAAGGATACGATACCTTAATAATTACATATAATGAAACTGTTACCTAATAAAACTGTAAATATCAAAAATGGGGTTGTTTGGTTGAGGGGGAAAGGTAGTTTACTGGCAATGTTTTGTGTTTTAACAAGAGTAAAGTACTTAATTTTGATAAATAAAGTATCCTGAAAATAAGGTCTTATTAATACACTGTAAAATGGTAAATGAGATACCTATAAATGGAGAGAGAGGGTAGTTGAAGGGGGAGGGGTGATTTTTTGAAAATTATTTTGCTGATATCAAATAAAATACGAGTATTTAATTTTGAATTGTAAGATACCGTAGCAGTTACATATAATAATAAAATTATTACTCTATGAAAGTGTAAATATCATTAATGGTGGGGATCAGTTGAGGACGGATGATTAACGGCGTAATTCAGTTTCTTCATAAGAATAAAGTACCTAATTTTTATAGACAAAGTGACTCAAACATAACATATTAACTACCTCATAATAAACAGAATTAACACTGTTGCACACAACTATAGACAAATTATTCCGATTAGCGCTTTCAAGCTTCACAACTTCCGATCCGATGATGAGCTGTGAAGCTTGAAAGTGGTAATTGGAATAATTTTCTAAAATTGTGTGGAACAATGGTAATTCTGTTTGTGATTATAACCACTAACACAACTTTCTTAATTAAATACCCCATTATAACAAAAATATCTGTAAATAGTGAAAATAGTTTGAGGATGGGGGATATTTTTTTAGAAATTGTCAAACCGAATTCAAGTAAATGATTTTAAATATAAATCTTAGAACATGGAAATCATGTGATTCTCCATACCAATATTTTTATGTTGGACAGACATCCAACAGTTCCAATATGGAGTTCAGACTCTTCATTCTGTGGATGTTGGTTGTAATTCAGATGGCCATATCTTATTACTGGCAGATTTTAGAACATTTCCCATAATACGCTGCTAGATATCAGCTGAATTATATATTGGATCCTTTATAGTATATGCCTTCCAGAATTGTTCAATGTCTACATGATTTCACAAAGGACCAAATTTTACAAAAAGAACTTGATCAATTTGATTGTAGAAAATTCTTCTAAATTATCAAGATAATGAGTGGGAGTATTATCCAACACTAATAGAGCTTTTTCTGGTAGATTTTGTTTAGTTAAGTATGAGGGGTGTTTGATAAGTCAATGCAAAGTCAGGTGATTGCGCTCATAGTAGTATATAAATGACGTCATTTTTAGTTTCCTGCATCTCCACTAGGAGCGTACACATTTTAACATGATAAAACTGTTACTCTATGAAAGTGTAAATATCGTTAATGGTGGGGATCGGTTGAGGAAGAAGAATGATTATCTGCTTAGTTCAGATTCTTTATAAGACCAAAGTACCTATTTTTTTATAGATAAAGTGACTCGAAAATAACATATTAAACGACTCCCCCATAATAACAAAAATATCTATAAATAGTGAAGATAGTTTGAGGGTAGGGGATATATTTTTAGAAATTAAACTGAATTCAAGTAAATAATTTTAAATACAAAACTTAGAACATGTGAAGTCATGTATGGTAGTCTTTGGAAATGGTAGTGGATATTTTGAATCTCTTGAGTCAATTTCACTGACACATATCGGCAACACTGATAATTTATGTATACCTCCTCTTTCTTACTTTACTATCTTCTTCTGCCTCTTTCCTTATTCTAAGTCTAATCCTCTTAGATAAAGTATCACTGGTTCTTTTTTGCTAAAACTTGTTAATACTTAAGTCCTTACATCTTGGTGTTAGTGACTTCTGTTTTATAATGACTGACCTGAGGTTGCTCCTTGTTGGTCTGTTGTTGTTCTGGTCCTTCTAGCCTTCCAGTCAGTACTAAAAACATAGTAAATAGTAAAAACAGCACTAGAATTAACTATAACACACTGGTAACATCTTGACACGTATAAGTGAAACTTGGTTACCAGTACTAATGAAGAAACAACAGTGTAAGATTGTATTGGTGGGGTGGAGATGAGATTATTGCAGGCTATGGGCAGTCACAATCTGTATGGCTAAAAGAATGAGGATATCCACAAGGGTTCAAATACTTTCTGTTTACAGGAAAAAAAATAAAAAGTTACAAATTCAACTGGTACAGGCATTTGGATAGGATGGTTAGGCCTAATGAGCAACTGGCTTGTGCTCCCAAAGAACATACCCATTTGAAAGAGAAGCTTGTGGTGCCAAAGAATATACCCATTTGATAGAGAAGCTTATCACCCATGTAAGGGATGGTTTATAGAACAGGCACGCTTGTGTCATCTTTGAAGAGCTGAAGAAAAAGAAGATTACTATGAAACACATCAGTTGTTAGTTTGTAGACTTATGAAATCAAAAAGTAAATTTATTTACTTATTTTTTAATACTAATATTTGGATTATGTTTTAACATTCTTTTTCCAAAAGACCTGTAGTTTTCTGTTATGTTCAACAGACCTTACATACTTTCCTAGCATTCAACACAAAGAACCAAGTGCTCTTCAAAATCAGTACTAACTTTTCTTTACTCAGTACTCTCTGCTTTTACTTTCCTATTATTACCTCTCTCTCTCTTTTATTTCTGTAATTATTGTGTTATCATCCAGTGAATCATCATTTGTTTTATGCCCAAGGGCAGGTCTTACATGAAAGCCAAAACGGCATACTCCCTCCAGGCTTTCCTACACTGGACTAGTCTCTTCATTTCATGATATTGCATCCATATACCATCTGTCATCTGGTCTCTTCACCATCCTGTATCCTGCTTTCCATTTACTAGCCCCTCCATGTTTCTGCCATTACATTACCTTGTGTTTGCCACACACACATTGTCCCAACCAATTTCTCTTCCTCCCATGATTATATCAAATACTCTCCTTTTCCCTCCTACCCTTCCAAGCACTTCCTTGTTCATCACTCTATCCTTCCAGGAAATCTTTTCCATCCTTCTACATCTCCATATCTTCTCCTCTTTTCTCAGTATCGAAGTTTCTGCCATACAGAACCATGCTCTAATTATAGGTTGTCTTTTCTAGAAATGAATCTCCCCTCATTCAGATCTCCAGGAGGGGTATACATTGAGGCAAGGCATCAGAAAGATGGCAAGTAAAAAGAAGAGGAGAAGGAAGAAAATTAAACTACAGATTGGTGCCTGGAATGTTTCTACTAGGAAAGTTGAAAAATATGAAAAAGGAGGTGACGAAAAACCAGCTGAACATCCTTGGTATGTGTGGAATAAGATGGCAAAGATCTGGGGATATACTGAGTGGAGATCATCATTTTGTTTATTCAGGGGAGGAGAGAGGTGGATCAAATGGTGTAGGTATAATACTTGGAAAAACAGTAAGAGATATAAAGTGATGAAAGTAGAATATATTGATGGTAGATTGAGAAGCTGCAAGAAAGATTTTGTATTTATCTAGCGAATAAGAAGTTAGAAGATTTTTACTCTGTCTAACCTATTTATAACACATACTCAGATAATTTTAAGTTGGAAAATTTTTCTTCAATTTCTTCTTCAGTTTTAAAGTACTATTTAGGTTTCTTAAATTTTAATATTCACTTGATAAAACAAACCTTTACTCATTGCCTCTTATTTTCCAACAATTGTACAATCTCAATATTTGTGTTACAATAAGTAACACAATACAGTAACACAATAAGTAATACAGTGGTTTAACTGACATACCAACAGTGTCCACAGAGTAAGGGGCCCACATACGACATGTAGTTTCCAACTTGCTTTACTTCTTTTATAATTTTTCACATGTTCTGAATACTTTAACATTTATTTTTTTATAATTTTTTAACAAAGTTCCTTTTCAGTAACTTGTGTTTCATTGAACTGTTATGCTCTCCATCACAAAATAAGAAATTGCCAAAGTTACCATTTAGATATAACATCCAAAGTCATAAAATATAAACATGAACAGTCTATTTTTAATCTGTAATTAAGTCTATATGTACTGAGCACATTTTTAATTCTTTAAAATAAAGTTTTGGTTGGACATGAGGGAGGGGGCCTCTTTGACATTTTCACAAATGCCAGTGGCGTGGTGTGGGTACATAACACCTGTTGCCGGTTGTGATAGGTTTAAAACTTAACCTAAAAATTAATTCGAATTTTTTCTTGTACCAAGTGTTTTTTTTAGAGTATTTTCTATCATTCGGGGGGGGGGGGTCCGGTTCAACGGGATCTGACTCTCATTATACTTACACAGAATAAATCAGAACACAAATTACCGAATTAAAAATAATAAAGGTAAACGGAGAAACACATGACTAAACGAACAAAACACAAATAGGTATGTAGTATCTGCTGCACATCAGTTCCGAAACGAACGTAGCTGCTAACTGAGCATTTTGCCAGTTTATACAGCGGCAACATGTTGGGTGGACGAATGTGTCCCCCCTTCTCAGTTTGGACAGTGACAACTACTACAAGCTCAATGACCGTACGTAGTAAAACATTGCCGATATCTGAGCCAGCAACACAGTTCGAAAGCAATGCTACACTTTTATTCAAGTTTCCCTACTTAATATTGTTCGGATTTCAAATTATTCAATAACTGAAGTACTTATTCTGTGATATAATTAATATTATTTTATCTTATTTCCAGTACTGCTGCCGCCGGTAACAGCGGTGTCACGCTACTGCAAATGGACCATGACTTCTTCTTAGTTACAACATATGACACAATAATAGGAGTTTCAAGAATTGAATACATTTAGAAATAAAATAAAATTAATTTCAATTAGGATGCTCTAAACTCTCTATATGGCAGTCTTCTTCCTCAATCACACTTGTTATACATTTTTCCTGTTCCTTATATTTATCAGCTTTTTCCTCTAATCTTGTTTTTACTGTCGTGCTTAGACTTTCACTTAGAAATTTCAATGGGAACTTAATTTTTGTTGATAAAGGTTTTACTTTATATTATAGCATTTTGTCAGTTGTAATTTAATTTTATAATGTGGTGTAACAGCTTTGTCACAAAATTTATATCACATTATTATATCATTGAACTTTATTTGATTTTCCGATGTATAGTTATTTTTCATTTGAAAATATCTCCTGATTTGATGAATTTAAATCAATTTAACCACATGATATCGGGCTGGTTTTGTGAACATAGAGGTGATTAATATTTGCAATTGTAACTAAATTATTTTAATAATTCAGGAGCTGGGAGTAGAAAGGGCGAATATGAAAATCATGGTGTTGGGAAATCGGGTTTAAAGTTTGTAATACTCTCAAGACAGAAAGGGCGAATATATATATCAGTATTGAAAAACATAGATTCTGATTAGTTTACACTATTATTTTTAAATAATTAATGATAAGTAAAATAAAAAATAATATAAAATATATTCGCCCTTACTCCTCCAATATTACAGCACTAAGCTCTCAGCTGGTTTTATGCAGTCCATACATTTCAATGCTATTTACAAGATACTAAGGGTGAATATATACGTGATAGTGGTATTAACGTGTTCTTAACATGTCAGAAAATAGGATTCTGTAAAAAAAAGTTGATTTTTTTATTCGCCCTTTCTCCTCTGAGCTCCTGAATTATTACATCATATTTGTAGGAAACTTATGAGTGACAAATGCTAAAAGGTTTAGTGATATTTAGTCAATTAACTGGACACACTGAATTCTTGGGTTTAGTTGTCATATGATATATCGGTGTATCATTAATGATTTGTGAACACTATTGCAACACAGAGCAATAGTATTTTAGATAAAAATTGTAAAAACTTTTACCTTATCTCAGCCAGCTTTGATCATTGTGAGCTATGTTATAGGCAGCTACTAAGAGCTCTGCCAGTTTTGTTTTTGGAGATGGTGCCTTTCTTTAAAATGATTGGCAGATTGTTGTGTGTTCATTTTGTTAAATAGTAAATGATTTAAATTGTGTCTGATTGTTTAGAATGTTGTTTCAACATATTTTTGTTTGTTTGAATATTTTCAGTTGTTAAAGTGTGTCTAGTTTTCGACCTTTTGTGTTTACGTGTAGGATTGTCATATTTCTATTGACAGACTTCTATGCAAACCCAAAACAAACAACAGACAACACACAATGAACAGCAATAAATTTATAACACCCATATATGTCAACAACCTCAATAAAAAAAAAAAAAATAGCTTGCAGGTTACAGCTTAAAAAGCAGGTTATAGCACTGCATACAAAACCACAAACAAAAGAGATCACGTGCTCTCAAAAAGCACACACAACCAGTTAATCAAGTGTGATTTACCTGATAGTTACAGATTAAACTACTCAGAATGCAACAAATTCTACACGAGCCAGACAGATCACACCTTCAAACAAAGATAAAATAAACAAAAGTATTAGAGTCTACTACTGAGTCCACCTTTTGCAAACCATTTCATTGACCATACATGACCAACAGTAGCATGGAAATCCTACACACAAACACAAAGGCCGAAAAACTAGACACATTTGAGCAGCTGAAAATATACAAACATTCACAAACCCATAGAAACAACATTATAAATTAACAGACACAATTTAAATCACATATACTATTTGACCACAACGCACATACAACAGCAATCTATCAACCATTTCAAAGAACAATGCCATCTCCGAAAACAAAAGTGGCAGTGCTCCTAGTGGCTAGCTCTGAGGAAGCTCACAACAATCAAAAGCTGGCTCAGAAAATAAGGTAAAAATGTACATTTAAAATAGTAGTGTTCTGCATCAGAACAGTGACTATAAATATTAATAACTGGACACAATTTTAAAATATTTTTGTGTTCTGTTTCAACAAAATTTACTATCATCTACAGGACCTGTATTTATTCAGTACAAACACTGAACAGGTTCACAATATCACAGTAATTTTTGTCAACACATATATTTCAAACTTGTGTCCAGGTAAATGACTGATTTCTATGTCATATTGGTATGACATGAATTACAGTATGTCTGGAGGGCACAACAGCCCATAAATCTAATAGAGTAGAACTCCATTTATCCGAACAAATTATTACCAGATGTAATTCGGATACGCAGAAATTCGGATAATTGGAACAAACATAAGGAAAAGGCTGTGTTATGAAATAAAACACAAAAATTAGTGAAAAATCCCTTTTGTTTATTTTTATTACCTGAGTACAGTATCTTAATAAATACCAGGTCACACATGTTTTGCAAAAAGTTCACTTTTACTACAAAAAATTTTAAATAATACTCACACATAATTATGATTTTTCAGTTGAACATGTCAAACAAAGTTAATTGTTTTGACATAGAAACTCATTTGCATGCAGCCAAGTCCCGCAAACGCTTGAAGGAAAGAAGTTGCACATGGTTGCATTCAGACTGCCGTTCCATCCACTTTAAGTCAGTGTCACAACAAACGAATACCCCAATCGCCATAGGTTCCTTTTGAAGTTCAACTGAAGCAATGTTGTCATCGTCTTTGTTCACCTGCTGAGATTTATCATTACACTTTGTATAATTTCATCATCGTCTAAAATTCGATATCCAGGGTTGCACTGCAACCTTCATTTATGTCGTCCACGTCACACTCAGAACAGCCAGGAATTTGTATAATGGTTTTCTGGATGTCTTCAGTTGATACAGCTATATTTTCTTCAACACTTTTTTTGCTCCTTTTTACTCTTCCTTCTTGTTCATTGGCTCTTCTTTTTCTTCCTGGATTTGATTGTTGTGTTGATATTCCATTAATTTTATTCCATGCCATTTCCTGATATCGATTTGGATAATTGGCGATTCGGATAAATGGAGTTCTACTGTACTTGAGGAAAGGTGATGATGATAATGTGTCTAGACAATTAACTGGATCTTGATAAACATTTTATCATTTATTATTCACAGGTGCTACTACAAAGAAGATTATATGTTACAATTAAAACACACACACACACACACATGCTTTTATGATTATTATTATATAATTGTCTTATAACAAGTCTATGTTGTACTTTTAGAATGACATTTACTTTACATAACATCATTAGTAACTTGATAAATATAGGAAATGTACTATAACATGTTTATAACAAACTTTGAATATTTAATTAATAAAGGTGTGTTAGTGGTTATAATCACAAACAGAATTAGCACTGTTGCACAACTATGGAAAAATTATTCCGATTACCGCTTTCAAGCTTCACAGCTCGTCATCAGATCAGATTGTCCTGATGATGATGGTGGTAGTGGCACCTAGGCTGCTGTCAACTTGTAATATATGCAGATTTACAACCAGCTTCTATATATGATGCTGAAAATTCTGATGAACGGAAAGAAATTTTATATGGACCAGATGAGCAACTAGAAGATAATGAAGATGTACATTATTATGATGGTGATTTAGATTATGGGGATGAAGAAGGGGAAATTGTGTAAGAGGAAGAAGAGGACTATAATGAAGAAGAAATAGAGGAAGAAGAAGAGGAAGGGTTGGAAGAAAGAGAAGCAGGAGAGGCAGAAACAGAGGATTTAGATGATGAGGATAATCAAGATCGGAGTGAAAGTAGTGTTGTAATTTGCCTTGATTCTGATTCAGAAGAAACAAATCAGTACAGCTTACCTTTAGTCCTAGCTCTTGACCTTCCAATGATTCTTGCCCTTTTCATCTTCCCAATTTTCCTAACCCTCCCCTTACAAAAACATAAAATATAAAAAAAATTCAAAAAAAAAAGAAAAAGGAATAAAAAAAATAAAAAAAGGGAGTTAGAGAGAGGAGTGAAACCTGCAGGGTTGACGAGGTCGGTTGTGAACTCCGTCCACCTTGCTGGTCCCGTCACACCCTTAGATTATAGTCTCAGATTTTTCGCACATAATCATTTTCTTATGGTTTCTTAGTCTCATGGAGACCATCATTTTCCCCCCTGTCTTGAGAATGTAGGATGAATTGATAGTATGGTCTTGTTTTGTTGTTGGTTAGCTCAAACCCCGTAACTATGGGGCATAAGGCCCTGTTAAAGTTGGTAAGTTTCGGTGTCTCAAAACGTAAGTTGGGAGGCCTTAGGAGGTCAGAACTCAGGGAGCTCCCGAACTTCTCTTTCTTCTTTCTTCTTCTGTCCCTTCTTGCTGAATGCTGGCCCTGATCAAGTCAGCATGCGGTGCCCGCACACTTACACAAGTATACCCACTACACTTCTTCTTTCCATCTCTTTCGTTTTCCTTCTGAGCCTCTGTTCTCCTAAGGGCGATTTTTCTTGAGATTCACCAAAAAAACCTTGTGGTCTAGAAGATTGGGGGTACTATGCAGGGTACCCAGTTTCAAGTGGTTGGCAACCATGTTGCCCTTTTGGGGTAGGGGTGTGCCGCGGTTTGGAAACCGGGCCACCGTACAAGGAAAATTAATTTATTAAGAATTGGGAATTGCGATTTATTATTTCATGAGGTACAGCGAGCAACGTGCATCTCGTTTCTGCATGCCTGCGCCATCTGTTAGCGGATGCGGCAATTGCGGAGGCAGACGCCATCTGTGCAGGCAATTCGGGTCTGCAGATTGCAAGTGTTTTTCAGTCGTACTGTGTCCTTCGCATTGTGAGCAGCCTTTCCTCCGGCGACAGAGTTTTGTTGAATTCACGTATTTCTATTCTATCATGACGAGGTAGACACGTACAGACCTCCGGTAAGTGAGTTAAATATATTTATTATTCATTGATTGTAAAAGGTTCTAATTTAAATAATAATTGGCTTGGTTGTGAATGGATAAGTTTGATAATCATGCCTCGTGGTCGTGAATCTAATGTGTGTTCATTGTCGGGTATTTTAATTTACTTAACAGCTGAAACAGCCTTATACATATGTATTTATTAAATACCAATTGCCTATGTCAAAAGGGGTGTAAAATTATGTAATTCTGGAGAACTTTGATGAATTGACTGTGTGAGCACGTGGCCGTTATATCTTAGAACAGGTTGCAGTGTGTTGAACTTGCATACTCATGTAGGCATGATTTATAAATTGAACCATTATAAATTGATTTGAGGTCTTGTGTGTGACTTATTAATTTAAAATATAAAAGAGGAAATGTTACATCTAATCATAATGAACATAGTTGAATTGGTCAGGTGTGGCAGGCGTGTGATTCCTGTCGGGTTTTGTTTATACAAGCTTAGGCAGTGGTACATGTGTGTGTATGCTCGGGAATAAGTGGTTTGCCAGCAAATTAATTATTATTAATGCTTAGGGTTCCCGAGATAGACGAAGATCTGATCATACCATGGTGGAGTTTCCATCGTCCGTCATGACCTGAACACTCACAAACTTTCGTTCCTCGTCGGCCGGAGGAGAAACAACTGATAAGCATGCCACTGTAAAACCCCATCTGCAAGACCGCCTGACTCTCCCACAAGCCACAGATCACCTGAGAAGCATCTGGACAAAACGAAATGATATTAACCTAAATCTTACCTAAGTTTGGCCTCTACAGAAAACAACTTGTATAGTGCATTTAACATCGACAAAAAACTCAATTTCTACTCAAATTGACTTTTTACTCCATAAACCGTTTTAATTGTGCGCGTGTCCTGCTGGACATAATTCTGTATGCAAACTTTCGGTAACATCGCTTTGATAATATACTTAGTCTCGAGAACAATTGTAGGCCTGCTCGCTGGCATGTGTCCGGCGCTCATTATTTTTTTTAATGCTTTTTTTTACATTGATACTGAAGGGGTTTGTAGACGTTTGTGGGGGATGGGTATTTTAGTTATATAGGTGCGTGCAGTTTGTACATGCTGGGGCTGGACCGGCTGGTCTAGTTTCTATTACAATCTCAGGTCTTTCTACTTATTATTTATTTTATACATTTCATAAATAGGGTTGGGGTTTTTTTTAATTCTGCAATCAGGTCGGGTTACATTTTAAAATCATAGAATCTGGGGTAGTCACCTGTTGCTGCAAATCGATGCATTCTCCCAGACATGTTACCTTATGTCGGGTTGGGCTCTTGTCCAGCTTTCTACTACCCTGTCTGTGTTTGGGGGGGCTTTTCCTAAAATATTTTTTTGTAATGGTTAATTGCTTTTTCGGTTGCCGCTTGGAACATGTCAGCGGCCGGGCCAATACCAAGTTATTTTCTTTAAATTATAAATTGTATTTTTTTTTTATAAAACTATACAGGCTGTTAACTGGCATTATAAATTTGTAACTTGTATCTCTGGTTATCATGGCCAATCCAGATTATTTTTAATTTATAAATTGTATTTTTTTTTATAAAACTATACAGGCTGTTAACTGGCATTGTAAATTTGTAACTTGTATTTTCTTGTTATCATGGCCAATCCAGATTATTTTAAATTTATAAATTGTACTTTTATGAAATTATACAGGCTGTCTCCAAGCATTTTAAATTTGTACACATATTATGTTTTGATAAAACCATACAGGCTGGTCACAGGCAGTTAAATACATATATGTTTTTGTATGAAATCATCTAGGCTACTTGCAGACAGGTGAAGGTTATAATTGTGTTTGACAAAAGGCGGTCCACAAGGTGTTTATATTTATAATTGTAATTGTGATTTATATGTATGGTCTTTGTGAATTATGTGTTATCGTTCCCCAAGGTTGTTATTTGGAAATAATGAATGATATTGTATGTTTATAATATTGAAATATTTCTCACCTCTGAAATGATATTTGAAATATTTGGGATTTGTGATATTGAAATTTTTATGAATTTATGATATATGAAATAAATTATGGTAAATCTTTGAATTATAATTAATATGAATTAATAAAGGTAATATAATTAATATGACTTGTTAATAGAGAGTATTAATTTCGAGTCCCGTCTCACTGGACCCAGCACACTTTATGCTTCCTTCTAGGCCTTTAGCCTAGTCATAAATATCTAGTAACCTTAAAAAACTTAAAAAAAAAAAATTGAACACACAAATAAAAGAGGGTTACAACGTGAGGAAACGAACAGACTTCCAACTAGTCTCTAAAGAACAACAGCTGCAGAAACTGGTTTCCAATCCACGGCTAAAGCGTATGATCCGCTACACCGATGAGTTGGTCGGACTGGCCTTACAAAACAGTACGATATTCCTTTGCCGTCCGGTGTACGTCGGCTTCACAGTACTTGACGTCAGCAAACTAATAATGTACGACTTTCATTATCGGTACGCTGTCGCCAAGTACGGACGACAATTGACATTATTGATGATTGATACAGACAGTTTACTTTACAGCATACGGACTGAAGACGTGTACGCTGATATGAAAGAGGATCTCCACCTTTTCGACACGTCGGACTATCCCGTGGATCATCCATGCCATAGCGACGACAACAAAAAGGTCGTGGGGAAGTTAGTAGTATAAAAGTGAGCGAACGAAAACACTTCCGGGTTCCAGTTCATGACGTCAAATAGGCCCTGGCAGCTGGTGTCCGAGCTGTCCATGTGACGTCACTGTTTTGTGTATGTGTGTGTGTGTGTGTGTGACTGAAACACTTCCGGGTTCCAGTTCATGACGTCACACAGAGGCCCTAGTCGCTGGCGTCCGAGCGCTGCATGGCTAAAACCTGTTTCATGACGTCACAGAGGCCCTGGACGTTGGTTTCTGCATGTCCAAAATTTGGTAGCCGAAAACGGTGTGTAGCGGATGGGGGTACCCGGAATTCGGTGGTTGCCGACACAGAGGGCCTGGACGCACAGAGGCAATGTTAGTACGACGTGTCATCGAGTACCGTTACCCGAAATGTTTAAATCAACGGATGGGGGTACCCGAAAGGTGGGTACGCCCTAACCGGGTTCCAGTTCATGACATCACACAGAGGCCCTGGCAGCTGGTGTCCGAATGTTAAAACACTTCCGCGTTCTGGTTCATGGCTTCCCCGACCGGTCTGGTTTATTTTGATGTAACAAAATAATCGTTCTCTCTCTGTAGCGTATGGGGGGGTACCCGAAATTTGAAAAGTGGGTACGTCAGAGGGCGTGGTATCCGAAATTTTTAATGTCAGAATTTTGGTACCCTAAATGATTAAAACAACGGATGGGGGTACCCGAAATTTGTGGGTACGCCCACATGACGCATGTATAGAACACTGGTTATGACGAAACAGGAGGCTAGGCAGCTGGGTTCTGTCACAGTGGATATGATAGCTGGTTGCATGTGACGTCGACGGCGACGTAGAGGGCGTGATGTCTGAAATTTGACACCCGAAATGTTTAAAACAACGGATGGGGTTACCCGAAATTTTTGGTGTCTGAAATTTAGTACCTGAAATGTTTAAATCAACGGATGGGGTTACCCAAATTTTTGGTGTCCGACATTTAACACCCGAAATGTTTAAATCAACGGATGGGGGGGTACACCCTAAAACAAGTCCTGCATGTCTAAACTCTGGACGGGGAGGGGGTACCGTTACGCGAAATTTGGGGGGCATCGGGTACCGAAATTTGGTGATATGGTCCATCGGGTACCGTTACCCGAAATATTTAAATCAACGGATGGGGTTACCTGAAATTTTTGGTGTCCGAAATTTAACATTCGAAATGTTTAAATCAACGGATGGGGGTACCCGAAAGGTGGGTACCCCCACATGACGTATGTGTTCGACTGCGAGGCGAGACAGTTGGTTTCCGCAAAAAATAAATTATGGCCCCTCCGGGATTTGAACCCGGGACCTCCGGTACTCCAAACCGGCTTGCATCCACCACACCAAGGGGCCGTTGTCGTTTAACTGTAATTATTTTTGTACTTATACTTCTCGTCTCTTACTTGCAACTATGAGGTGGACGAGTGATATCTACTGTTGTCCTATGTGTAAAACCATAAAAGCACAATATAAGTTTATTTATTATTAAAAATAAATAAACATTTTTTATACTTTTATTTTTTACCTCTCATCCTCTTCCTAGCGGCCAGAGGCGAATGAGAGACCGCTACGCTTTTTTAACGTGGTTTCCCCAACTTTACAGATTCGTAAAGCAGGCCTACTCCACGTTATCTATCGCTGTACTATTGACTAATACAGTGGTAGATAATGATAAGATACACTATGCAATGCTAAGCCAATGTATAAAAGCAGTACATATATTTTTTATTTATTTACTTTATTTTTATTTTTTTATCGGGTGAATATTGTGTTCATACATGATGCGTATTCACATTTGCTGTACCGTAATGAGTAATTTTCACACCCATACTGGTCCTTGACGAGTTTACAGGTATATCTACCGTGCCAGTGACCCGTCTCGAACTACCAGGACTACGTTTATGAGTATTTCTACCGCGACAGTGACGTAGTCAAGGTTAGCACACACGCACACACTACGGTACCTAATTCTACATTTATGGACATTTCTGCCACGTAGCATTCACACCAACGCCATGATGAAAACATGTTCACAACCGACTGTATTTTATATCGTTGCCGCAACCATTCTGCATAAAACAAAGCTTTGCGCAATGCACAGTGTAAGGGGGGAGTGGTAACGGGTTGACGATGAGGAACAGGACATTGTATGATGGGTACAAAGGATCTACGAACTACAGGTGCTTGAATATCGTTTAAGTCAATCACCTCACCATGGTGATACAACTGTCGTAAGAAATTTGCCTTCTCAAACCCTTTTGTATAGACAACAGGATAATCTGAAAAAATGTCTGCAACGATGCGTACCATATTCTTGTACGGTACATTACCATCGTTCCATCGTATCCTGTGATAATGTGTTTCCTACCAGTCATTGATTTTTCGGAATTTCTGGTGCAGTCGTGCACTTTCGTATGGTGGAGCGAACAACACGATAACAAAACGTCCGGTTGTTATGTCAACTGTAACGAACTCTTTGATTACATATTCATTTTTGTCACCGCGAAACGCTTCAAACTCGGCAATAACCGTCCTATTCAAGTTCATTTTTCCGAGTGACACATGTCCGCATCGAGTACGTTAATTTTTTGAAATTCCCCCTCTACTTTTCCTTCCAACACCAGTTCATCGTAAAGACGATCAAATGTTAGCTGTTGGTCGTGACGACTGCTTTCCAATGGAAAAAACGAGGGGAAAAAGAAGGATGGTGGTACATAACACCCCTTGGCTACTACTTGATTAATGTACGATTTGAAGTGATCTTGATCATAAAACAAGCGAATAGGATATTTCTTTAGTACGGTTAATAAATAACCAAAACGCATCCACTCGGGTTCTGTGAAAACAAATGTTTCGTTCTTACTACCGTTAATCCGAACAAACGTTTTCCCAAAGTGATGACTGATCATCACACTCTTTATTTTCACGGTTTTCACCTTCTTCGTACAATAACATATTGGATAGTAACTGTTCACGAAAGATCATCAAGTAATTCCAGTCAGAAAAATCAAGTCATATACGTTTCTTTTTCCCGTTTGTAAACAAAACACCCGGTTCATAGTTGAGTTCTTTAAACAGTCCGACGGTAACGAACTTAGAATACGAGTTGATCGGATATGCAAGAGACAAGTAAACGTTATACTCACAATGGCTGCTGCTGCTGCTGTCACAGTCACCTTCCATCGTTGAAATGGACTGAGGTTGTTGCAAGCTAGAGACCGCTAATACCTATCTTTATAAACTGGTAGAGGGGAGAACAAGTTTTCATGACAAACGATGAACAGTATTTGACAACGCTGTGTACTGTACTATCCTATCGTGAATAATCAAAGCGTAAGCGGTGGTTTTATCCGGAAAATTGTTACTAGATTCAAATTCTAAACGCACATCAACGGCAGACGACTTGATTGGTTCTTCTTGTCTGGAACAATCGATGACAAACAACGGTGCTTTCGTTATAAATTCATTAGGTGACAAAAGAGGTGTTCTGTTGCGACGGTCATAGTATGACTTTTGGAAACTTGTATACATGTCGTAGAACAGTGCGTAACTTTTTTTTTCGATGTCCTGGTTCAGGTTATCGTACGGATAGTATTTATCGTTCAGAAATAGCTTGACATTCGTTAAATTGCAGTGATCAAATTCCGACGCGTTTTTCGCTATATTGTTCTTTCTGTCCGTCTGAAATATCAGTATCACATACCGTGGTTTTTCCAACTGTGACGATGTTTTCAAGGTCCACGAATGTCGATTTATCGTCGGTAGAACGGGATACTCGTGCAATTCCCAACTACGGAACGGCATCACCAGTTCATGACCCTCCTCGATGTGCTCCAATAGCGGTATTCGGTACTTGTTTGACACGCTCACATAGGGCATCTTCCAGTGTACTTTGTTTATTACGAGATTACCGTTTGCAGTTGCACCTGATTCTTTTAGCACCATTGCGTTCTGATCGGTAGAGGTACGCAACAGAATCAATTCTTGCTTAACGTTCAGCATGATGCGTGTATAGTCTTCGTTGAAACCGAATAGCATTTTCAACGGAAGACATAACGTAAAATCACCGGTACTCTCGTGTACTGTCAACGACTCGTCGGTTGTCGTCACCCATCCTGCATTGATTAGATGCTTTCTTTCATGCTCATTGCTCGATAGTAACAATTTCATAGTGCTCGTAATTCCAACGTTTTTCGTACGATCCACTTCCACACCGCACACTTCGTAACGGATCTCCTCAAACAAGAAAGCCATTGCATTGTTGATTAATTTCACGTTCAACGCTGTGTCGGTAGCGTTAACCTTGGTCACTGTTCCTTCGATGTACAGAAAACTCTCCGCCAGTAAAGTGAAAACATCCTGTTGTTGGATGGGTATACGTATTTCATCGTTGTTACCGTATCGGGTAGAAGCATACAGTGCGTGCGTACGATACTCGAACTCAACGATTCTGTTATTGAAAGCCGCTCCTCGTTCGATAGCTAGAATTTCACTCGACATTATTTTAATCGTATAATTTGAATCCAAGTGAAAGTAAGAAACGCTTGTTCCTTGATGTCAATTGCTTCAACGTTGAACACCGACTACCATGTTTCTTTCGTACACACTCCGTTTTTACAGGTGACGTTTGTCCGAAATACAATCCCATATTTTCAGATGCAGTCGTATCGTGATAACTTCACCGCGAAAATCGACTAAATCCCCGTCCTGATCAACGAGAGACAAAATTATGTTGTCAACGCGTTGTACGTTTACCGGTAAGTATACTACGTTTGTCGGTGTTTCAACTATTTTTAAACCTGGTGCCACGATCGGATAAAACGAATGCAACGTCTGCTGGTCCTGGCCGTCCTTGTACACACCCTGTACGATATTAATCCGTACGTGAACGGTGTTAACTTTGATTATGTCGACGGGTACGTTCGACTCGTGTGTTTTATACGCTTCCAGCTGCTGATTCTCCTTGAATCCTAACATACTTGCAATGGTATTCGGTGTATGCGAAAAGTCGATGACATGCTTACAGTAAATTTTACACTTTAATGTGTTGTTGTTTGAACGTAAACTGATTGTTCTCTCGCCTAACTGTTTCTGCAGATACGTTTCGATATCACTGATTTCATAGGTGCCGGTAGGCAACTTGATGACGGACCACTGATCCTTGGAAATTTTTACTGGAAATTCATTATTTTTTCCTTCAGTAACGTTTGGTATTGAATTATACGATGTAAAATCCAATAGACCAACGTACCATTCACCGTATAACTCGAGAGGTGGGAAAAAGTTACACACGAGATTCGCAGCGTCGGTACCCGTCACGATGACCGTTAGCGACGACATGCTGAAGTTTACTGATCAGAAGACGATAAAAAGTCTAAACATAAATGACCGCAGATGACCGTGTTAGGAGGTTGCTTGCGTTCATAGTTGTAACGAACGTCGGCTGTATCACCAAAATATTGCATCAGCTCGAGAGGCGGACGTAAATTACCGAACCCGTCAAAATAGTGTACTCGATTTCCACGCTTTTTGTAACATACCCAGTGGGTTCCCGGTCCGCTCTCGTCGTCCAAATTTACATGACGCTTTCGTTCTTCCACGGCGCTGTATCCGGTAATGCGTTGCGCATGTAAACACCTCTAAAATACGGTATGTTTAGCTTTTTCGCGTATACACGTAATTCATCTTCGGACAACGGGCGGAGCGGTATGTGAATTAGTTTTTTTCGGTACGAACTTAGATACAATCCGAACGCAGTTCTCTTCTTCTTCCTAGCGGTTCGGACAGTTCTCTTCCTCCTCTTCTTCATCCCACCACCAGCACCACGACCACGACTACTCACATTCTTTTTATTTTTTCGACGTCGGCCGCTTCCTATTGCTGATTTTGCTTTCATGGCCGCTGCAACTGCTGTCGCATAAACTCGTTCGCTGATACCCGAATCCAAAGCCTTTACCCGTCCCCACGCTTTTTCCGCGAGTTTACGATCTGCAATACGTCTACTTTCGTTGTCTTTGTATTGAGCGTAAGCGATGTCGTGTTCGCGATAGACTTCGTCTAGTTGATTGATTTCACGATCACCACGCGCTAATCTTTCTTCGAGTTTCGTGCCCGGTCCATAGAATCTGTAACCCGGTAGATGTAATTCGACAGGTAGTGCGTCCACCGCGCGATTGATAACTGACGAAACAACGGACGGTACAACGTTTTTAAGCACGTTTCCGACGCCCCACCCCTTTTTCCTCTTAACGTTGTTGTACATCGTAAACCGATCTCCAGTCTTTCTCTTCTGTGTTTTTATCGTATTCATCTATTGACCTTTTTATTTCCTTCGTGTCGAGTGTCCACTCGTCTTCTGAACTACGTGGCTTAGACAATTTCAATAAGTAGTTGTCCAGTTGATACTGAAATGTTTTAGCGACTTTATACATCTCGCTCTTTACGTATCGTCTCACGTCATTTAATTGTTGTAAGTTAATAGCATCGCTCTCCGCAAAGCCATCCGCTACGTCTGTTATTCTCTTTTCCGCTGCTTTGAAAACACCATCTTCGCCCAAGCTAACGGTGTTCTGCAACATGTATAATTTGCCGGTTAACCGCGTCATAAAAAAATCGGTGAACTCACTCCCGACAACCAGCTCTGCCCAAACAAATAGCTGTTCAATACTTTTTTAATGGTGCTCAAGTCTACGTAGTTTTTGTTGACCGCATCGGTCGCTTGTTCCGGACTTCGAACGTTGATTACCCATCGATCTCGTGCATCGATTACCTCTCCAATCTCTTGACTCGAGTGTTGTATACAGTTGTCATCAACGTAATATTTGTTACTATAGTAGAGGGATAATGGGGGTTCTGAGCCACAAAGGAATGCCGCCTTTCCCACGGCCAGAGATTTTTTCCCACGCTCTCCCCACCACCGCTGGACCCGCAGCATTCCAATGGACCACAGCATCCGCGCCCAATTAGCCCAGCCCAGCCCAACCCAACCCAACCCAGCTGAAATTCGCGGATGCTGTGGTCCATTGGGATGCTGTGGGTCCAGCGGTTCGCGGATCTTGACACAGATCAACGAAAAAGTCGCGGATGCTGTGGTCCAGATATGCCCTGGGGGCTGAGTTTGAACTCTCATTTTCCCTCTACTGACTGTCTTTAACGTCTACAGGAGTATCAACATTTTTCAATCTACACCCTTTAACGTCCACGCTTTTACGTTCATCATCGAGTAGCAGACAATGTGTTTGCATATAAGTCAGGGATACAGCATCCTTTGCTGCATCCGGTTCGTTCATATTGCGGATCTTTTTGTTTTCAACATCTATATGCCCATCATTCGTAATCTTAAATCCTACAGTATCGCGTAATTGTATTTTTGTTTCTCGTCGCACGCTCACGGCGCTTTGATGTCTCCCGAACTTCTCCACAACCATTGTACGACTGCACGCTACAAATATTTGCTAACCGTTTTAAGTAACGACACTGCGGTGACCATCGCGTGTGTAACACAATCGGATCGTCACCCTCTTTCCAACGAAAGATTCCTATACCGCAAAATGAACATTGAACCATGTCAATTTCATTTGTGTAATGAAAGCCTGCGGCAACCATAGCGGTCGGACTGATGAAATGCACAGGCCATGATGTAAAGGTTTTCAGTCTCTCGTTTTCGACTTCAAAGTCAGGTGTCAAATCTAATACACACATGTTGACAGTATTGACGTCAATGAGTTGTTACACCGACGTTCATAAAATTTATACGATAATGTTGGCTTCACGTAATTCCTCCACAACGGAGATGATTTCGTTGTCGTGTCCGGTGTGACCGACACGTTTTGAACTTACCAGCAGTCTCAACCGTTCAACCAGTTCGTCGGGATCGTTCCAGTGTACGTAATCGATACCACGTCCGCTGCGCGGTGGGAACAATCGGGCGATTATCTCTGTACTTTACACCTTTGTTTGTATTATTTTAGCACCGGGTAAATGATAATGTTTATGAGCGTTAGTGTCCGACAGTATAGATTTGTACGCTGCCAAATCGTTTTCATCGTAGACGCTCTTGTTGGGTTCTTTCAAAAACATAAGTTCGTAGAGACCCGGTGTACCCCTGTATCGTTTTCCAGCTATGTAGAAGCTGTTGTCTTGATTGATCTCCAACACCGAATTGCCCACCATCCATTTGTCTGCAACGTTACGGACACCGTACGTATGATCCATCTTTTTTTCTCGATCATCAGATAAAGCGAGTAGTAAGTGGTCCTTCGACAGACTGTTCAACGTATTCTTGTGCTTCGTGTCGACCTTCAGGCGTTGCTAAAAAACTCTTCAAGAGTCACGTTTGGTGTTTCAACATCAGGTGTTTGTGCCAACACTTCCGTTCTAAGGAATCGAGGTTGTGATGGTGGTGGTGTCATCTCGACAGCTGTCTTCGTATCTTCATTTTCAACTTTTATTTTTGTAATTTTATCACCGGAGACATTCAACTTTTCCGAAATCTGGGTTAACGGTTCCAAAAGAGGTTTGTACGTTCTCGTTAACGCTTCATCGCTCTCTGTGAGGTCATGTTTCAACGCACGATACTTTTGCCTTATGTTGTCGCTAATTGCATCGATTTCTTGTGTCAATTGCTTGTCATCCATCTTGACACTGATGACTTTCTCGCACAAACTATTCTATTTATGTATAAAACGATCGAAACCCACTCTGTATCTGCCCGCGTTTATCGGTGAGTCCTTGTTGATGACTAAGAATCCGTAACGATCCTTCCACGCTTCGGCGCACATCGCTTTGAACTCTTCGTATTTCATGTCTGTGTTAACGTGATCGTTGTAAACGTGGTGTAAATTCATCATCTTGTCTGAACAAAACTAAGAAATTGGTATTATCACGCACTAGTTGCTTTGGCACCAGACTGTACGTCTGACAAAGGTACAAAGTGTCCACGCCGCTATGCCGCCCCATAGCGAAATATTTGCGTATGTTATTCTGTCGTTCGCATACCACATCGTCGAACAACATGATTGAATTAGGTGCAATTTCGTGCGGAGGCGGTACTTCATCGTTTTCACTGTATGTGAAGTACATCATTCCTTCGTCAGCGAGTGCATTAAAAACGTCTTCCAACATACGGTATTTCGGTTGAAATAACGATTTGGAGAACACGTACAGGTTCTGAAATCGCAGTCCGTTTGGATCGAATAACATGTTAAAGGCAACGTTTGAATTCCCGCTGCACGATCCTCCGCACACGATGCATCGAACTGTGTTCGGAAACAGTGGACTGTGTTTATTATATGCAACTTCACCGTTGTACTTAGCAGAGTCTACGTTTTTAACATTTAACTTTAACGATTGTTGTTCAATCTTTATCTTAACTCGTTTATGTTCGGTTAAATACTGTGGTAATGTTATTATATCAGATCTTTTTTATGTATCCACGAATCGTGTTTACCGTCAAAACCGAGCCAACGCACTCGCACGCGACCACCTTTACGTTGTAATATTTTCTCAACGAGATACACATCACCAACGCTGGTTTTACTCAATTCTTGTTCATAAAACCCACCTTCCACAACGTCACCCGTGTGATCTTTCAACAAGTACGTAACCGGTACGGTTGGCTGAACTCTGTGCACTGTATATATCTCGTTCGTCCAGTTTGGCCTCTAACCTTTAGCGAATGTGATTTTGTATTTACTGATACGCACTCGATCGCCTATTTTAAACTTATGTTTCTTGCTCACTTTCCGCGGTACGGTATTTTTTCTATTCGTTCCAACACAATTCGCTCGTTGCTCTTGTCGACTTGTCGCGGCTTCATCTCTATAGTTCTATGCACTCTGTCGTTGTATTCCATCACCAGTTTAGGCAAAAGCGACAACCACCGATAATGTCCTTGCTCGCTGAACGCGCAGTACATGTTCGTTTCCAACGTACGATTAAATCGCTCTACGATGGACGCTTTCTTCTCGCTATACGTTGAATAGTGTTTGACGTTGAATCTCTTTAGTAAAGCTTGTACGGTAGTGTTAAAGTACTCTTTCCCCTTATCCGTTTGCAGGTATTTCATTTTATTTTTTACAATTATTGGTTCGAGAGCCTGTGCTACTTCAACACCCGATTTAGTTTTTAAGGGAATCGCATATGCATACTTGCTAAATGCGTTAATTACCGTCATTAGATATTTGTACCCCTTGTTCAACTTGACATGCGGTATCATTTCCACCAAGTCCGCTTGGTAGAGATTGTGTAACCCCTTCACTTCCACCGCACGTCTGGGAAAGTTCCTTTTCACCGGTCTGTGCAATTCCCTTGCAATAGTTTTGCGTACATTTTCCATATCGCCACCCGAAACGCGAATCGCAAAATTTTGGTACGAGATATACCGTTCCGTTTTCACTGAACCTCACCGACTTCATCGTCGCTACTGACAGTGTGTTGCTCCTGCAAGCGAGTCTTATATCAACGTATATCGAACGCATAATTTATAACGGATTTTCTCGCTTGCTGAATTATATCGCGTCTGGGTTGACAGAGTTTATAATGACCGTATGCCAGTGTTGTTTCACCGTCGTCCAAGACATATCGTTTGTCATCGTACGGTGACAGCGATAATTTTGTAAGCTTTCTTGTGTATATGTTATGTTTTTCGCTTTGGATAGTCTGCGCCTTGGGAAGTGGTCTTTACACATTGCTTATAAAGTTGATGTTTCAACTGTGTAGCTATCGCGGAACGTGGCACACCTTTCGCTACCCTTTTCTCTTTATCGTTTGCCGTAACGAATGAATAACATTTTGCGCACAACCCGACAAATTCAAGTATCGGTATTCCATTTGTTTCGTCTTTAAACGTACCCAACTTTTTCTTGTTTGTTTCACTATAGCACGGATGTGTCTTAGGGTACTCCGACGTGTCAAAGAGTTCGAGATGCTCCTCCATGTCTTTGTACACATCGTCGGTGCGAATGTCGTACCACAGAGAGTCAGTGTCCGTCATACATAGACGTGCACGTGACCCGTACGTATTCATCGTGAATCCGTAATGGAACCGATACATGATCAGCTTACTAATATCCAATACACTGAACCCAACGTACAAAGGTCGGTTCAGTGTAATGGATGTTTTTTTCATCGTGAGACCTACAAGGTCCTCGTTATAGATGAAAAAATGTTGTAGCCTGGGGTTAGCGGTTAGTTTGTGAAGTTTCTTCTCGTTTGGAACTAACTTGAAATCGATTCGCTTCCATACGTTTTCCAACGATTTTCCGTACGGCGCGTTATTCATTAACTTAAAAAAGTCTTTTTCAAAGGTGTTTCTGGCTTCCTTTCGTCGCTCCGTATTAAAATCGATGAAAAGTTTCAACCATACGCACTGTGTGAATGCTAACACACGGTGAGTCGCTTTCAACTCCATTCCTAGTTCGAGGTAGAGTTTCAATGTTCTGTAATGAACAATGTATTTTGTCTTGTCCTCGAGGAACGTTATCAGTTTATCTACCTTACCGTTACTACACACAAAGTCTTTTAACAGCTTCATGCGATAGCAGTACGGTGAAAGCATACTGTCCGTAATAGTACGCTTTTCGGGTGCTAAAGGGTAGTCACTGTGTAAGTCGTGTAGGTAATGTGGATACCCCAGATCGACTTCCAGGATATAACCGGTGTCACCATCATCACGTAACGCGTGCACGTTCAACGTATCGATCTCTGTACGTTCCAACCATCGAAAACCGGACAGTGGTAAAGGCTGTATCATAGCCGTTCCGTACAGGTTGGTACAATCGAGGTACAGGAAATAGTTGTGCGGCTTGCTTGCGTCATAATCGGGAATGTACGGGTTGTTGGCCTTGGCGTACCGATTAGAAATTGCTGCTAAACCGCCCCGGATACCTTTTTCGATGTACAGGTGTACGTCTATATCGCGGAGTAACTCTAACCTGATCCCTGTCATTTTCAGCATCGCGTTCCACGCTAAACCGGCGTATAACGTCTCTTCGTTATAACATCGGGAATCTGGTTAATTGGCTCAGGTCAATTAAACAGGCTGCCATATTCTTAACAAAATCAACAATAACTGAAAATAAACAAATATTATATAGGATCTCGAGAATTAAGGAAAATTGGCAGGGGTTTGTAGACTTATTCACTCATCTTTGTTTGACCATGACATCTCTTTATTACTTACTGATATTAGCATCTTTACTTATGGTTATCAACATTTGTGTTTCAATAGTTTACAAAATGATTTTATGTTTTGTTCAATTACAAGGGCCCTCAAAATATAGATGTACATCTGTTTAACTTTTCCACGGATCTGGGACTTGAAAAGGTATATTAATAGTGGTCACATCATATATTATCTTGAAGTGGTGCCATTAGAAGAATGGACTTATTTCCCTTTTTAAACAATAAGGCTTTACAGTTTAGAGCTATAACTCTTGTACTAAGAATAAGAATACAATTACTGTCAGTAATTAAAATGTCTTAATGGTGTTAATTTAATTGTCTTTTGTTGGATATAGTATTTAGTATTTCATAACCACGGAAGGCATGCCTCCGTGTCACCTGTGATATCCTCCAGCTTCTCGTTATTCCAGTCCTCGGTCCTCGGTTGCAGCATGTTTCATGTAGGTCAGGTATCTCTCGTTATCTTCGTATCCGGTGATGGTGTAGTCCTGAAGTCTTTTAGATCATTGTGGGTCCTGCTTCTCTGCTCTTTGCTAACTGGTAGTAATAGCTCGTTGATTTTAATGATTAACACAAACGTTTTATTCACCTTTATCCACTTCACATGATTGTTTATTTGTTGCACTTCACTTTATGGTCTTACCACAGTTTTAATTACATAAGTTTTATATTTTAAGATTTTTGTAGAGACGTCATAGGCGCTCAATTTTCATTATTCTTTCTTACTCGTTTACAACATATTTATATGAATCGCGGTTCAACTATATTAACGCAACACATTGTTTAATAGTATAAAGGATGCCTCTACGTCTTAACTGACGGATTAATCACTTTAGGAAACAAACTATTTTTAACGTTCCACATTACTGCTGTGCGCAGCTTACGGGGTGACCGCTCCATTTCAAGTGGGCATCGTTTAGGGGCGGAATTGTAACCTCGTGTAGTTTACTCTTCATCATAAAAGTAGTTCCACATTTATTTGATATTTACGGTATTAAAGTTTGACATTATAATTATCCAAAGCTACGCTTTACTTCAGAATTAATTATAGTATACTACTATGTTGTTGTTTTATTATTTATTTAATTTCAAATTTACGAATATTTTTAGTTTAGTTTATGGGCCGGTATGCAATTGATTCCGGTATTCGCATGTCGAGGCACGGTAAATTATTAAATGGTTTCATTACTTTACACTCGCATTCCTTTTGTCTATATAATCTCTTTATTAAATATTATTTTAAGTTATTTAAGGGATTTAAAATTAGTTTAAATGTGCGATTAAAAAATTTAATTTCTCTCCTTTTACATTTCCTATTTTAAAATCGTCACAGGCAGTGGTAAAAACGTTACACGGATCGAGTTCGTAGTACTGCAAGCTCATGTTTCGAAAGTTTTCAAATACATCAGCTAGCAGTAGTACATCCGTTTTTAAATAAAGGTCATGATAATCACCGAACGTTTGCATGTCGAAAGCCGACCAAACCGCTCGAGCGTGCGCGTAATCTTCTTCGTTTATATCCTACTCTGTCAACCCGTTGTAAAAATGTACGCGGTCCGGTAACTGCCTCTCGTCAAATTTTGAATCGTCCGTAACGTATTCGTAAGGGTACACACCTTTACGCAACAGTAAATCAACATTACACGTGTAAAATTGATTAAGGATTTTAAATTTATCGGCGCATAAGTTGGAGACGAGTTTTTCAAGTGACGCGTTCATGAACCGCAGAGAATCGAGAAACCGGAGCTGACCGAGTGTAACGGAGATGTAACGTTTGCTTGTAGTAGTGATACACTTTATTTCATCTTCCTTGTACTTTCCGAAACCTTGCATCAAATGATGCGAGTCATAGCCACTTAAATTATGAAAAAAAACGGAACGTGTGTTGGTATTTTGTAATTTATAGTACACGCATTGTGAGCAGCGCCTAAATAGTTTCCCGTTATGTGGCAATGGTTTTGAACCGTGTCATCCGTTAACGCCTTCTTGCACAGATGACAGTGCGTAGCGTTTCGGAAT
This sequence comes from Magicicada septendecula, assembly GCA_034769895.1. NCBI lineage: Eukaryota > Metazoa > Arthropoda > Insecta > Hemiptera > Cicadidae > Magicicada > Magicicada septendecula. The sequence continues at coordinate 58,272,679 of CM068371.1, read as the reverse complement.
GACCGTTCATCGGCCGCTGTCATTTGGATCGGTTTATTAAACTTTCTATCGAGTCGTTGAACGTCGGCTAAAAGCACACGAAGGAACGTGTCCACCACGTCTTTACCGCGGTATATTACAGGTTCCTTGACGGCGTTTCCCATCCAGTCAACTATCACATAGCAGAAACTGGCTGGTATATGATGTGCCACGTTTTTACCGGTGGTCGGAACAATAAACGATTCGAAGTCAGCGTATACGGTATAAGGTACGCGGTGACAAAGTGAACAGTTTTTAAAATACATCCACTTTTCGATCTCATCAGGAAGTTTTACTTTCTGTACTCCGTGCTGAGAACAGTTGCGTTCGTGTTCTTCAACTCGTTTTCGCGCCGCGTTAGTATCTTTATTGTCTGAAAATCGGTGTAGACAGTAGTTGCAGTAAAACGAAGCGCCGTTTCGTTTTGTCAACGACGAAAGCATACGCGAAAGGTTCCGTATGAGGCAGTAGTGTGTAATGTTCGCGTCGGACAGTAGCAGTAGGTTTACGTGGTACTTTCTACCGCGATGTTCAGTGATACGTAAAGGATATACCTCGCCTTCGTAGCCAAAAAAGTTTAATTAACTGATATGTTTTCGTTTAATTTTTCGAACCGTTTTATCTTATTGACTGCGACGGGATAAAGAATGTCCTTCATGTTTATTTCTTCTTCGTACGGAAGGTAATGGCTAACGCGATCGGGTGTATACCGGCGAACATAGACCACAAGAAACACTTTTCATCGTCTACATTTTTTATATTGATAATTCCTTTCTTACTGTTTGATAATTTCGATGGTGTAGGTAGAAAGCTCGACCCCACAAGAGGATTGTATTTTGTAATATTTAATCCCACCGACTCGACACCGTTTTCGACCCACCCGCTTCCGTCACGCGTGAATTTGTCAACGGATTCCATTATTTTCTCGCTAGCTATCGAATACTGTTCATCGATATCGTCATACTGTGACTTAAGTTCTGTACGTGATCTAAGTACCGCATTACAATAAATATTTTCAGTGTTTATTAATTTTTTAAAAGATACACGAACTGCTAAATACCACTTTATATAATTATTTAATGCTACGGCTTCGCTACAAATCTTATCAATAACCGTGTGTTTGTAATCTAATAATACTGTTTGTGTGTTTAGTGTATTGTCAAGTATCATAAATTTTATAGTAATTACATTACCATTGATAGCACGGTGTTCGCTGCTGCTGCTCGCCATTGTGAATTTCCGTCAAGGACTGAGACCGGCTTCGCGTCGTCGGTTCCCTATATAGACAGTTCGGTGACCGGTAACGCTGTCGCCGCGCTCCGCTCGCGAGGAGCAGTTGCGCGGGGTGGGGTGCGGGCAGCCGGTGACCGAGAGGTAGGCGAGGTGCGGGGTTGTAACGAAAGCAGATGGCGACCCGTTCCGACGCGTGGTGCGGGGTGGGGTAGGTTATCATGACCTATGCGGTGTGTGCCGGAGTTGCGGGGTAGTGGTGTGGGGGGGGGCGTGCGGGGTAGGGTGACATCGTCCGGTCGTGACCGTGATGACGCGGGGTGCGGGGTAGGAAGCAAAGTTGTAGCCGTGTGGGTTGGAGGTGCGGGGTAGCCATAACGGTTGCGGTGCGGGTGGGGTTGCGGGCTAGGATGTCATCGTCTGGTCGTGACCGAAAGCAGATGGTGGCCCGAGACGACGCGGGGTGGTGGTGCGGGGTAGGAAGCTAGGTTGTCGCCGGTGACCGTGACCGACGGACTCGATTGCGGTAGGTGGGATGCGGGGTGGGGTAAACCCGGTCGTTGCGGAGCGACAGACAAATTTCTTTTTTCCAGACAAAGTAATTGAACAAAATATGTCAAAATATGTCGGCGAGGTGCGGGGTGGTGGTGAGGATCTGGGTGCGGGGTAGGAAGCTAGGTTGTCGTCGGTGACCGTGACCGACGGACGTGTTGCGGTGCGGGGTGGAGGTGTGGAGTGGGGGTGCGGGGTAGGAAGCTAGGTTGCAACCGGCGTCCGTGTCGTCGTCTGGTCGTGACCGAAGGAGATGACGCTTTGGAAGGAAAGAACGCGGTCGGGAGGAACGGAATAAATACGACAGTGTTTCCCTGTGCAGTCACCAGTACTCGCCATGGAAGGAATCGTTGCGAACGCGAAAACAGTTGAAAAATTTTTACCAAAAAGAGACTTGTCAAGTCTTTCTTTAGGAGTAAAGTATCATATAATTCACATGAAATTTGTGAAAACGAAATTCGGGGAGTCAGTTGTGGTAGATTTGGAAGATACCGGAGCCTGTCCTCAGCCGGAGGATAAACTGTTCTATGTATACCTACCTAAAAGATGGTGTAACGTATTTACAGAGGAGCAACTGAAAGCTGTGAAGCCTTGTGTGCTATCACTATGCGTAACCTCACACACTACGCTGGTGAACGAGAAAGTGAGCGTGCAGTTGGATATTGATTATGTGAGTATGATATTTCAGTACCACTAATAATTACTTATACAGAAGTGGTTATGTATTAATTTTTTCTCTTTTTTTCCAGACCAAATAAACGAGAACAGGATTTATTTATTATAATAATAATAGTAATAATAACATTAATAGTAAAATGTTTTTAAATGTTGAAGTAGACTTCTCTCTTTTTTGTCGTTTTTTAATGTTAACTGTTCATTTTCAGAGAAAGAACAAGGTGTTGCTTGGATCTAATATTGTAGAAAAACTTTTAAACAGAGAAATAAATGGTAATAATAGATTATATTGTCAATGCGACAATGCGGCATGTTTAAATTTGATTATAATTTTAGAAATAATCGTAAGACACTGAGTAGATGGATATCAATACGAAATGAAAAGAATATTTACAAAATGAAAGTATTTATTCATAATGAGTTTTTCAAACTCTTCAAAACACCAATTAGTTATTGTAACAACCATAATATTGAATATCTTCAAATAAAAGATCTGCTGATTGCTAAAACAAAGCTGGTTAATCAGATGTACTATATGATGTATAATTTTACTGGTACAGCGTATACCTCGCTGGTAAAAAAATATGAGTGGTCAAGGCATGACTCTAGCGGATGTCCGCTTCGTAACCGTTGTCGCGTCTGTTGTTATCTAAGATATCAAAATGACTTTAATTCAGAATACATGTTTTTTTTAATACCACACTAACTATCATTTGATGTGTCTACTTTCTTTTGTATTTGAACAAGTATTATTAATTGTAGGAAATTATATTCTGTTTTTAATTATTAAAAACGTATGTGGTTTATAACATAAAAAGTTGAGATAAACAATCATTAAAGTGTTAATTAAATTTTTGTGTAATTAAATTTTTAAAAGATTTCTCTCATAGTTACAGAAACCTTGTTTCGATGTTATGTGTTTGTGCGAATGCGAGGGAGATGTATGTCGTTCACCACCATATGGTGACCACTGTAACATTCTGAATGCTTGTGAGTGGGGGGAGAGAATTTACACTCTGAAGAACAATTGTTTTAAAAAATTATTTTGACGAAAAAGAAATTAATTGGTTAAGGCATAATTCCACTGGATGTGCGCTTTATAAACGTTGTTACCTCTGTTATTATCTAAAATACTAAAAAGAGTTGAATTCAAGGTGTTGGTGTACCATTTTATACATGTAGTTAACACCATAGTAATTATCATTTGATGTGTGTCTACATTTAGTATGTTATTATTAACATATTACACATCAACATTGTAATATTGTATGTTATTAATTATTATTATTGTTAGACATATATATATATATAAGGTAATACATTGTATTATTAAAATGTGTGTATAACGAGAGAGCTTAAGGCTTGTTTTGGTTGTAGTAAATGTAATTATTATTTTGTTAATTATGTGTGTGTGTGTGTATGTATATATATATATAGAGAGAGAGAGAGAGAGAACCTTCAAGGCTGCAAAAGAGAGAGAAAGCGAGAGAGAAAAAAGATTATTTTGTATAATTATGTAAATATTGTAGCATGACAGATAATCCACTTAAATAGATTACCATATGATCATTAGTAAAAATCAATTATATGGAATATCCAGAAAAAATCCAAATGAGAACCAAATAAAAATCACAATAAATTACCACCATAACAAGAAAAAGTAAATATAAAGAAAAAACTCTGCAACAAAAATAAATGTACAACAAAATAAAACCCCAAAAAACTAAAATTAAAATAGGAATAATACCCAGGTAGGATAGGAGTAGGTAAGGAAGCTACCCAGACCAAATAAACGAACCAGAATAAACAAGAATAAATACTAATGAAGAAACCAAGAACGAAAAGGGAAGAGACCGAGAACAAAGAAAAATAATAATAACAAAATGGTACTGAAGAAACCAAGAATGAAGAAGGAAGATATCCAGAACAAACCAATATACCTAATGAACATGGACAAGTTTGAAGATAACATGTAATAGAGGAAGTAGAATATGGCCAATACCCAAAAGAAACCCAATAGGGAGAAAACAAAAACCCCAAAAGAAAGTAAATGTCACTATTGAAAGTATAACACCCCAAAAAACCAGAAACTCATGTAAAATAAATAAAAACAAAAGTGTTTAAAGGGCTAAGTAGAAGTGCACCCAAGAAAGTTATTGTATAATTAATAAAGACAAATCTGAACAGTTCCCCCATGATTAAACAATTTGATATTATAAAACTATGAAAATGACTAGTGATAGTATCAAGAAATAACATTGGACAAGTACTAGTTATTAGATTATCATAAATAAACTTTGAGAAAGTACATTAAATACTGTACCTTTAAATAACTTTAAGTGTTTTAATATAGTATCATGAGTGCTATTTAATAAAATAGTATGGTGAAAGAGCAATGACTACTCTTTCTAATAAAATGCCACTGTTTATATGATAACATTCAATGGAGTGAATAATATAAACAGAGAGCTGGGAGTTAATCCATAAAGTGACAAGGGATACATCCCTAAAGTTAAGGAAAACAGATAAGACTGTACCCAAATAGTTTTAAGAAAGTGTTAAATATTAATGGAACAGAGATGTTAGGTTCCAATTACTATATATGAACTCTATGCATAAGGTTTGGAAATAGAGATTAATTCTTATATTTATAAAATGTTATTATGTTTAATAGTTTGAATTAGGAATGCAATGTCTGAATGTGGATATCATTCTTATATAATAAAATGTTTTTAGGAGTTACTGTAAGTAATCAGTACAAAAAAGGGTATGAATTTAAGTACCATATTTAATGTCAAATAATTGTTATGTTTTAATTGTTTAAAGTCAATACTAAATGTTATAATAGTAAAAGAAGGAATTATTAATGAATATTATATTAGAATAAAAGGTCAGAAAAGGGTATAAAATAACTGTATTATTAAAAACTTTGTAGGTAACAACAGATAAAATCTAGGCCAAATAGTAAATCGAAACTACATTATAATTGACAAATCTAGTCCTATAAACCAACTAAACTGATGAAATTTATGCAAGATAAACCCATCACATAGTAATATAATGTAATTTATACTTTAAAGAGATATTGTCAGAAGATAAGTAAAATTATGAATAAAAATGCAAAAGTATTAACTAAAATTTCAGAGGAGGAGTCATAGATAAATGAATTATATTTAAAAACAATAATTAATGGACAAAATTGCAAGAAATTAAGGAAAGATAAACAATTATATAAATCTGAGATTCAGTATAATAATAATTATATCAGATAAAATGGCTAATATTTGGACAAGAACAGGAAACAAAAATTTAAGCCTACTTTTCCAAAATGAAAGAAATATAACTTTTTTAAATAAAAACTTTGTAAAATTATATTAATTAGTATCAAAATAAGCAAAATAGATTAAAGAAACCGATATGTATTTAGTATTTCATAAAATTAAATAATAACGAAAATATTTTCAGTGATATAATGTATTTAATAAAGATGTATCGGAAGCCAAGGCCATTTGAAACAATGTATGATGTATATTAAATTGGCTAAGAATTTCAGGAGACGAAGGAAATGAGAACAGTTAATTATTATCCGTTGAAGCGAACACTTGAACGAGGTTTTGCTCCTTTTAACCTATGTAAGAAGCATAAATGGCGTGCGATACATAAATCGAGTTCAGTGAAAATTTATAACTTTTCTAATTTTGACTTTTAACTGGAGAAGCAGTGAACACAAACAATAAAACAATTAAACTACAATAAAACAGAACCACATACGCCTAAATTATTGAACTAACACCACCACAAATAATTATTATGGACGAAACAAAAAGGGTTAAGTATGACATATTTAACCAAAGTGAAGTAGACATAATCACACACATTTAAACAAAGTGAACTAATAAACACTGCACCAGGAACATTCAATTAACTCCAGAACGAATATCCACAATTGCTGAGACGAGGAAACGTTGAAAAGACACCTTTATTGCAAGAAATATTTGTCGAGGTGACTGACATTAACCTACGCAGTCTTCAGTCGGCCATTTTGTTTTCCCAGCATTCTATGCGAATAGGAACAAATGAACATCGAGTCTTCACTGGTTCAAATATTATAATATATAAACTTTCAATGTTGATTAATAACCTAGTAATTGTTAGTTTTAAGACTTTTAATTGTAAGTGTTATACTTTCATGGCCCTACCCTTCTCTGGCTATTTATAAAATAACCGTTAAAAGAACAAAATATTTTATATATACTATTCATGTAAATTTTTTATCGACCGGCCCTGAGTAACGAGTCGATACTGTTGTCAATAATCGATTAACAATCGATCTTTCTAATAAATTGTTAATAAATAATATAATTCTGCAAATTGGTTGAAATTTAATTTAAATATAATTAAAAATAAGTTAATTCAAGATCACGGACTATCCGAAAGGCGGTACAAAGGAATAAGGAGAATATTGAAGAAGAAGAAGAAGAACCGTCTATCGACTAGTACCGGAGTTAACTATATTAACGCAGGAGTTATTCAGAGAAAGTGACACAACAACATAAACAACCATAAAATAATTAAAATTTTATGAAATACAGTTACAAAAATTATTTATTAAATACATATAAAAAAAATCACGAAACAAATATTTTTTCAGAAAACCAAAATTTTTTTTATTTGAAATAAAATTTTTTTTATTTCAAATTTTATTATTATTATTTTGTAACCCGAATAATAAGATACGTTACAAAATTGGCGTCCAACTAAAGGGCTTTAATTAGGGATTGAAGGACTAATATAACTCGCCCAATTTCTAATTCAAGCTTGGCAGCGGTTATCCAGCCAGAGAAACAGGAAAGATGCAACGTCATGCCACATCCAAGAAAAGGGCGGCAGAGGCCGAAAAAGAAATTAATGTGGAGGATAAGGAGGCAACGCCGGTGGAAGACGTAGAAAGGTTATTACCCCCAGCGGAACCTAAACAACCCGCACCACCAGAGGAACAACCTGAAAAACCCACGCAAACAGAGAACATGGCAATACAAGAAATGTTCAGGCAGATGATGGAGAAAATTAGTGAAACTAGTAAGAAGATGGAGGAAAAAATGGATTCTACAAGAGAAGAATCAAATAAGGAAAGGAAGGAAGACAAACAATCCTTGAAGGAAGATTTGAGTGAAATAAATAAGAACATAGAATCCACGAAAGAAGGATTAAGAAAGGACATTGAAGAAAATAGTAAGAAGATGGAAGAGAAGATGGAGAAAAATAGTAAGAAGATGGAGAGTGACAACCAACGGTTAAAGGAAGAATTGAGTAAAAAGATGGATGAAAATGACCAATCCACAAAGGAACAATTAGGAGAATTAGGTCACCAAATCGAAAGGACCAATAAGAAAATAGAGGAAAACAACAAGAAAATGGAGGAGAAGATGGGGGAGAAGTTGGAAGAATTAAGAGAGGATAACCAACTATTAAGGGAAGAAATAAGGGAGGTTAACCAGGAGAATCTAGACAAGTTAGACGAATGAATGGAATTATTAAGAGAAGAAATGAGCAAAGAACTCAAGGATAATAAGAAATCTATAAATAAAAAGTTGGAAGAAGAAACAATAATTATAAACCAACAGATTGTAACGTTGTTGCCACATTACAAATCCAGGGAACCCATCCTAATTGACACCAGCCAATTATATGGGCTGCCTACGTTGTAACGAACTGAAATTAAACTCAACACAATTAACAAAATTAATTAAGCTAATTATTAGGAAACAAGGGAAGGTATTTCACTGATATATGCACTCATTTCAATGTGTAATAAGATGACTTCTCTTTATTAACAAATGATATGAAAAGATCCCATAACATAATTAATTAGATTAAAATATTCAAAGGGTTTTCTGAAAAACTAGGGATCATAATGATCATGTACTTTTTACCTCGGATCCGAGTTTACTTTAAATATATTGCAAAGACGTCTGAGTATTACTATGTTCATCTAGGTGCTTGCAAGACTTCTTTTACCATTTGGAGAATGGTATTATCTATTAAAGAGATTATAATTAACATTTACATATTAACGTTACAACGCATGATATTCAATATTACAGTATACTCTTAGTTGGTCTCATTTATAGTTTAAAGAAAATTATAGTCTTTGAAAAGTCTCTTTCATCTGTAAGTTATGTCTCAAATATAATTAACTCTCGATATGCAAGCTATCGAGTCACCTTTACAATAAGTCGTGGTGACCTCGTCCTGGGGTGTCACTCTTGGGAATTCTGGAAGTCGGCGTCGTCATCTGGGTCGTGTCTTCGGCGATTACTAGATAGCTGGTTCACTGAGGAGATTGAAGTTATTCTGGTTAAAGTTGGTGTAGATCCACGTAGGTCCTAGTCAGCGTCGTATGGCTCGTATATGTCCACATGTGAAGTTTATGCAGGTCACATCTTCATATGTAAAGTTGTACTGGAATTTACCTCTTGAGGGAAGACGTCATCTTGCTTACGTGTTGTTAGTTTTTTCTTTGTTTAACTTATTACATTTCTTAACACAACTTTCTACATTTTATATATTTAAACTTGCTCGCCACGTTTAGTAGTGGTAGCTATCAGTTAAGCTTAAAATTAATCAATGCATTTTTGAAGAGCTCTCGCTCGTAGGTGTGTACGGTCTGACGGCTGCATTGTCACTCTTTTCTCGATTCGACTGGCACATTACAACGGAGCGGGGCGAGTACTCCGCGATAATATAGTTCCTATTTTTATTTAAAGTGACATTATTATTACAAGAAACAATACATTATTTATACATATATAATTTAAGTGAATTATTTTAACTACTACTCGTGCCTTCAAATTACTAATTATAAACATTATGATTTTTATACTTTCCTAAGTTACAGACGACTCGCTAAACACGTTGAGTCCGGAATTAAACAGGTCAACGCATGATGACTTGCAAAAGGGTTAACTGTGATATTAATAGCTTTTTACAATTCGATTTCTTATTAATTGTTTAGTTAGATTTTCCATTTACATCTCATACTTATTCTGAGTTTGTACAGGGGCTTTAGGTTTAATAGTGCGATTTAAAAATACTTAATTGCTAGTAAATTAATTTTTTATTTATTAAAGATTTTATTATCAATTAAATCGTCACATACTCCACCGCTTAAAATCCACATTAAGAATTTTAGTGAGCCTAACGCTAAATTGGGGACTTGGAGTATGCTTGGTGTCAATGTGTGGAATTTCTCTCACATAGATATTGGCAAGCGTTATACCCATTTATTTCTTCTCTACAATACAATATACATATATATTTTCTTATAAACTACCTTTTTTTTTTTTTTTTTTTTTTTTTTTTTTTTACTATTCACACTTAATATCTACATTTTAAAACACAAAACTCTTTCTTATGTCTACTACTTAAATCTACTACCGGTTTTTTCTTTGGGTTATCGTTACTCTCTTCATAGAGTAATTTTCTAAATATTTTGTTATTTAGAACTCAGTTTAGTGGTCATTGAGTACTCATTTACTTATCTTTCGCTGAACTGGATCTCAGGTTGATCAGGCCTCATTTCCAAACCAAATTCTACGATTAACACTTAGCACGGTTACTGAGGTATAATATACTTCACTACCTAGTATTACCTTTTCTATTTTTGGCTATGCTATTTCCTCTTTTCTTCTTATACAATTTTATCTGCGAAATATGTGTTCTCCGCACATATTCTCGAGTCGCAGGTTCGTACAGGGCTACTGTAACTGGAGTTAAGTACTTCTGGATTTGGTAAGGGCCACACCATCGGTATGATAGTTTAGAGGTGGTCTTATCAATTGCACTACTAGTCGGGTGAGTCTTGTACATTACTAAATCACCGACTTGGTACCTAACTGAATTGTTATGAATATTTCTCTCGTGGTATTTTCTTGATTTCTCTAAGTTCGCTTTTAAATTAGCGCGGGCTTTATTCCATATTTGCTTAATCTGCTTATCCTTTATTTGCGGAGGTAGCAGGTCGTGTATTTTCCATTTAGTGGACAAGGGGTGGTTTGGTTTGTATTTATACAGTAACTCAAACGGAGTCAACTTGTGACCTTCGTGATAAGCTGAATTAAAGGCGTATTGTATCCAGGATAGGTTTTGGTCCCAAGACGTATGATCGTTCGCATGGTAGGCGATTAAAGCAGATTTGAGGTTTCGTAGATACCTTTCAGCAATATTTCCTTGCGGTCGATACTCCGTAGTGGTAATATGGTCTATTCCTAACTTGAAACACATATTCTTAAATTCTTTCGCTTTAAACTGTGATCCATTATCTGACACTATACGTACAGGTGTACCGTAGTCTTTAAATAATCTTTCCTGTAATATTTTTACAGTCGTCGACGCTAATGCCCGTCGCATGGGATACATCCAAACAAATTTGGTGAACGAATCTACACAGATGAGTAACATAGTATTACCTGATTTCGATCGTGGGTAAGGACCTGAAAAGTCTAGATAAAGTTTAGAAAAAGGGGTCTTGGGGATTTCTGAAATTAATTGGCTTACCTGATTATTTCTTGCCGGTTTACTGAGAGCACATAAATTACATTTCTTTACGAAACTAGCTATTTCGCTGTTCATATTGTTCCAATGATATTCCTTTCGAACACGATGTATAGTTTTATTGATTCCCATATGGGCTCCAATGGTAGATGAATGGAAGTACTCCATCAGCATGGGCTTAATCACATCAGGGGAAATTATTCTTAATTCCTTTCCGTTTCTTATTTTGTGGCACAGTACACTTTTACTTAATACGTATTTCTCGGATTTAATACCTTGCGCAAGTTGTTCTATAATCGGTTTCAGAAAAGGGTCTTGTTGTTGATACAGGGCAATGTTTGTAAAGGCAAGGGGGAATTCAGTAATTACGGCGTTAGTAAGTGCTGTTTCCGGATTCTCCTTGTTTCCGGGAGTATTAGTGGGCGACTGGAACATACGGGACAGGGTATCAGCGACTACGTTTTGTGTACCTTTAATATGCTTCACTTTGAATTTGTAGCAGTTTAACCTCAATACCCATCTTCCAATACGTCCTAACTGTTTAGGGTGATTCAGTAACCAAGATAATGCTTGATTATCAGTTTCCAAAAGGAATTCTTTATGTTCTAGAAAGGGTTTAAACTTCTCAAATACAAAAACAATGGCTAAACATTCAATTCATATGCGGAATATTTTCTTTCTTGGTCGCTCAAGGTTCGCGATGCATAACTAATAGGTAGTCTACTGTTTTCTATCTCTTGATAGATAACTGCACCTAACGCTACACTAGAACTGTCGGTCTGCACTACGAATGGTTTCGTGAAATCGGCTAGTTGCAAAACTGGGGGAGATATGATACTTTCTTTGAGTTGTTCAAACGCATTTTGATGTTGTGCGCTCCATTCAAACTTCGCTCCCTTCTTTCTTAAGGAATTTAGCAGTGCTGCTATTTCGGCAAGATGGGGAATATACTTGTGGAAATAATTTACCATTCCCAAAAATCGTTATAACTTTTGCATCTCGGGGGGGTGAAAATTCTCTAATGGCGCGGGTTCGTTCGGGGTCAATGCTTACTTTTCCATTCGCTTTCACGATGTGACCTAAGAATGAAAATTGTGGGACGGCAAAATTTACCTTTTTTGGGTTAACAGTTAATCCTGCTTTTTGTAACCGAGATAACACTTCACGTAGGTGTTTAAGATGTTGTTCCGTTGATTCGCTATAGATAACGATGTCGTCCAAATAGTGATACACATATTTAAATTTAATATCGTGAAATATCCTTTCTAATAATCTACTACATACGGAACTTCCTTGAGATATTCCAAAGGGTACTCTAGTAAATTGGTACAAGTTAAAAGGAACGGCAAACGCGGTTAGACGTTTTGATTCTTCCGAAAGGGGTATTTGGTGAAAAGCTTGATTCAGATCCATTACCGTAAAGACTTTCGCTTTCGTGAAGTAATGAAAAGCACTATGGATGTCTGGAAGAGGGATAGATTCAAATTCTATTCGTTTGTTTAATTGCCGGTAGTCCACAACTAGTCTGTGTTTATCGTGACCTTTGGGTACTAAAAAGGAGGGTGATGAATATGGGGACGTAGAGGGTTCAATGACTCCTTGTTCCAACAACTTGTTGATATGGTTTCTCATCACTTCCATCTTGGGAGGCGACAACTTGTATGGGGGTAGGCGTATTACTTTCTGATCGCTCAGATTGATTTTATATTCTATTAGTTTCGTAAGTCCTAGCTTAGGTGTAAGAACTGAGGAAAATTCTTTTATTAATTTCTGTATTCTCATTCTATCTCTACTTTCTAGATGAGATAATTCAGACTCTTGGTGTATTACGTGTGCAGTAGATGATCTAGTTTTTTCTTGTTTATCATTATTACAATCAAATCTATATTTCCGTGTATGGTCGAATCGAAAATAATATTTCTGCTCATAGATGTCAAGAATCATTCCCGTTTTACTGATAAAGTCTGCTCCCAATATTAAGTCGGGTCCTAATTCATTACATACTAACATAGTAAAAACCCAGGTTAGGTTCTTGATTTTAACTTTAACGGTAATGCTCAGTTTTATTATTATATTTCGTTTATTGGCGGTAGCACATTTTATATTCACCGCTTGACTCCGTTTTACTAGATGGTGTTCAATAATTTATCTGCTAATTCTTGACTGATTAAGGTTCTGGTAGATCCCGAATCAATTAATGCGATTGTGGAGGTAACACCTAGGTCAACTTGTATTAAGGGTAATAGACTTTTAGTCCAGTTACATTTATTTATCGCGTTACATTTTTCAAGAAACTTTCTTACGTAGGGATCTATTTCTTTAGAGCTTCTTTTCCTTCCTCTTTTGTTATAAATTTTTTTTCTTTTATACGTTTCTTTAGGTTCACCAGATTTCGAGTTGCTGTGGAAGACACAGGATTTCGGGTCTCCCTGCCTTACATGTTTTTTGGCTCAGGGTGTTTACGTTCCAATTGCTTGCTGTTACATTTTTTCCTTATGTGTCCATATTTGCCGCAATTATAACAGATGTGCTTATTGCGAGGAGGGTACCTTGTTTCCGTTTTAGATGGTGTTATATTTAACTTACCAGGGCTGCGCACATTGTGAGGTCTATTGAATACTTGCCTTTCATGCAGGGTTGTTACACCGGGCTCTAGGGCTCGCAATTCATTTCTATTTGCTTCTGCTGATTTCATCGTATGTCTATTCTGATCGGAGTACCATACATTCGAAGAATGGATACTGCATTGTTCTAGATCCGCAAAGGTGTTAGGTCGATTTATCAAAGCTAAACGAGATCTTTCCTCTGGTGACAATCCTACTAAAATGGTGTCGACCATCTGTGTCTCATTCCAATCTACACGTAGTAGTCGAGATGACTCCCTGATATCTGAGATGTAATGAGCTAATCTCTTGTGATTTCCTTGTACTCGTAGTACGGTCTTTCTTTTAAGTTCTTCATAAATTCCGGTGGGAATAAAGTACTTTATTATTGAGGTATGCAGGTCTTCTACTGGAAGTGTAGAGCTTAATGCTTCTATCACACGATTCTTTAACGGGGGTTTACATTTCGGTAGCAGAACTTGCAAAATTTGCCAATCATTCAGCTGCTGTAGATCTTTTATCTGCAGGAGATATTTGATGAAATTTAGTAGTTTGGAGACATTTAATCCATCAGTGTAAGGGATTTCAGTTAAAAGCTTCTCCACAGGATGAGTGATTTTTCCATATAGGTCTGCGTTATAGTTCAAGGTTGGCATCCCTTTAGGAGGACGATGTGATGCATTCGGGGCGGTCACTTCGTGCGTTCCGGGGCGAATCTGGAAACGATTGGGAGGAGGGGCATTTAAATCTCTATCAGGATATTGCTCGTGAGTAGATTGTATTTGCGATACGGCGGGTGAGTCGCGATCAGTGTTAGGTGGAGGTAGATCTGTAGTAGGGGATTGAACTGGGGAGATGTGTAGTTTCTTCAAGGACTTCTCAATTTCATCCATTCGGAACGAGTCGGATTTTCTCCTTAACTCATTGATAATAGTGGGCAATCGACGTAAAGCTTCGTCAGCAAAGTTTTGGACTTCAGGAGGTATTTCCGTAAGATTAGGCCAGATCAACAAATTTTTCATTCGCCGGGTTAAATGCTCTATTCTCTGAGTAGTCCGCAAAATTATCGCCGGAGATTTCTCGCTTGGAGGGTTTGAGACAATAAGGTTAGCTCGCTATACTTGGCATTACAAATTTCTCTCTCGCTCTCATAATCGAGTTCGCTTAGGTTGCTTAATTGCGCGGGTGCATCAAATCCACTTTCGCGTATTGACTTACGCAATTCCGCGACTGTTACATTCGCATGGTGTAGACCACGCAAAAGAGCTTCGTAAGACAGCTCATCCTTTAATAGTAAATCCGGATTAAATTGTGCCATTTTTTTTATCTTATTTCTAACACATTAAAACGTACTTAAAATTGATTTTACAACACTATACACTAACTACATAGACAAGATGCATTCTTGGGTAAATCATTTGCATAATTCAGAAGAGAATAATTTCTCTTCTAAGGGAGAGACAGAAATTCCACACACACATATTTCAATGTTAAATCACCGATCAGCTGTTTGCTGGAATGTAGGTCACCCTCTTTTATTTAGTAAACAAAGACAAGGTAGGTGTATGCGTGGGAACGAGGGTATTACGCACACGTATTGTTCTCTACACAATGCCTCAGCCTATCTTTCTCGACCGGTTTTAACTGGAGAAGCCAGTCGGACGCATAGGGTGAATCTTATTCAACAAAACACGCTTTACAAGTTACAGGTGTATTACGGTTATAACAGTCTGAGTTTAGTAATTAATTCTCGTACTTTCCACCATTAAATTATTTTTTTTTTTTTGTAACAACTTTAAGTTACGAAATTCTTTACACGTAATTAACCGGGTCTACTTTACGCAGGAGTATATGTTTTTATTTTTACCGTGACGACAGACATACACTGACATACTATGCAGGCATATTCAAGAAACTACAGGTCTTGAATTGTCACAATATAAACCTGTTAAAGACTGAACAGATCAACAAGCACTAAAATTCATGTACATACTTGCATTTGGCTTCATACAATGAAATTTCAAGTTATACAGACTATCATTGTATTAATTTACGTATCTTAAAATAAATTCATTTTATGAAAATTAATGTTACATAAAATACAGTAACTGAGTGCATAGATCAGATAACTGAGTGCCGAGAGTTATCTATTTTACTACGTAACAATTATTTTAATTATCAGCGTGACGTATTTTTTGTTAGTGTCACGATGCTTACAACCTTTTTTATTAATCAGCAAAGTGGCGCATTTTTGTAACGTTTATTGCCACGTTACAAATCCAGGGAACCCATCCTAATTGACACCAGCCAATTATATGGGCTGCCTACGTTGTAACGAACTGAAATTAAACTCAACACAATTAACAAAATTAATTAAGCTAATTATTAGGAAACAAGGGAAGGTATTTCACTGATATATGCACTCATTTCAATGTGTAATAAGATGACTTCTCTTTATTAACAAATGATATGAAAAGATCCCATAACATAATTAATTAGATTAAAATATTCAAAGGGGTTTCTGAAAAACTAGGGATCATAATGATCATGTACTTTTTACCTCGGATCCGAGTTTACTTTAAATATATTGCAAAGACGTCTGAGTATTACTATGTTCATCTAGGTGCTTGCAAGACTTCTTTTACCATTTGGAGAATGGTATTATCTATTAAAGAGATTATAATTAACATTTACATATTAACGTTACAACGTATGATATTCAATATTACAGTATACTCTTAGTTGGTCTCATTTATAGTTTAAAGAAAATTATAGTCTTTGAAAAGTCTCTTTCATCTGTAAGTTATGTCTCAAATATAATTAACTCTCGATAGGCAAGCTATCGAGTCACCTTTACAATAAGTCGTGGTGACCTCGTCCTGGGGTGTCACTCTTGGGAATTCTGGAAGTCGGCGTCGTCATCTGGGTCGTGTCTTCGGCGATTACTAGATAGCTGGTTCACTGAGGAGATTGAAGTTATTCTGGTTAAAGTTGGTGTAGATCCACGTAGGTCCTAGTCAGCGTCGTATGGCTCGTATATGTCCACATGTGAAGTTTATGCAGGTCACATCTTCATATGTAAAGTTGTACTGGAATTTACCTCTTGAGGGGAGACGTCATCTTGGTTACGTGTTGTTAGTTTTTTTCTTTGTTTAACTTATTACATTTCTTAACACAACTTTCTACATTTTATATATTTAAACTTGCTCGCCACGTTTAGTAGTGGTAGCTATCAGTTAAGCTTAAAATTAATCAATGCATTTTTGAAGAGCTCTCGCTCGTAGGTGTGTACGGTCTGACGGCTGCATTGTCACTCTTTTCTCGATTCGACTGGCACATTACAACGGAGCGGGGCGAGTACTCCGCGATAATATAGTTCCTATTTTTATTTAAAGTGACATTATTATTACAAGAAACAATACATTATTTATACATATATAATTTAAGTGAATTATTTTAACTACTACTCGTGCCTTCAAATTACTAATTACAAACATTATGATTTTTATACTTTCCTAAGTTACAGACGACTCGCTAAACACGTTGAGTCCGGAATTAAACAGGTCAACGCATGATGACTTGCAAAAGGGTTAACTGTGATATTAATAGCTTTTTACAATTCGATTTTTTATTAATTGTTTAGTTAGATTTTCCATTTACATCTCATACTTATTCTGAGTTTGTACAGGGGCTTTAGGTTTAATAGTGCGATTTAAAAATACTTAATTGCTAGTAAATTAATTTTTTATTTATTAAAGATTTTATTATCAATTAAATCGTCACAAGATCAGAGAAGTTGAAAGATGTCGGCTAACTGAAGGGGAAGTACAAGAATTCAAGGAAGTGGTAAACACCAAGGTCACGAATATCGAAGAATATAGTCGCAAGAAGGCAGAAGAGAACCGAAAGGAAAGCCAGGAAGAACTAAGTAAAGTACTTAATCAAATTACTGAAAGGTGCGACGGAATGGAGGTAGTGATGACGAACATCACCGGTCAAGTGCGGCAGAGCCAGGAGGAAATGGAAGCAATTCGGAACCGACCAACCAACTTCACAAATATCCCCATCAACGAAAATAGGGAATGGCTGGACTTCCGCCAATATAAAAGGAAGCCAATGGAGTTCTTGGCCCGGATCGAGGAGTACATGGCCAAACATAGAGGCAATAGGTGGCTAAATAATCGAGAGCTGTTGGACGAATCATTCCGTGAAATGACGGACAACTGGTGGATGGCAAACCGGAGTGAGATAGAGGATTACCAGCAATTTAAGAATTTGTTCAAGGTGAAGTATTGGTCTGAGACCACCCAAAATTTAATACGGGAAAACATCTGCTATGGCCGATACAAGACACAATTTGGTAATACGATGACCGCGTACTTCCTGGGGAAGGTATGTCTGGCGAAGCACCTGGAACCGGCCATACCAGAAGAATGCCTTGTAAATAAACTCTCCTACCATTATGATGAAGAAGTCATACGAGCAAGAAGGGGTAGCCAAATAAAGACCATCCAGGCGATGACGGAACTATTAGAAAACTACGAGAATGAGGAATACTATCGGCAAAGCAGAAGAAGGAATGAGCGGCCAGAATTCCGAAGTAATCCGTACCCGAACAACAATAATCATCAGAACAGCAGTGGGTACCAAGGGAACCGATATAATCCCAATTATAATAATCATAATAATACCAACAGTAGTAATAATAATAATAATAACGGTCCCATGAACCAAAATATCAACAGGAATAATAACGGGTACCCCGGTAATCGAACCAATTATTACCCAAATCCAAATGTAAATAGCCAGAGAAACCCAAACCATACTACTAATACCGAACGGTATTATAATAACAATAGGGGTTACCCAACTAACAATACCAATAACAACAACAGGTTCTCCGGACCCCGGGTAAATTTTATACGCGCCGAAGGAAACAGCCAACGCAGATACTACCATCAACGGCGGAACAGTTTCCATGAATATGAAGACCGACGCAGAAGCCGATAACGGGATAATTCAAGGTATAATCTGCCTAGACGAAGTACCAGTCTAGATGACCCAGAGCGGCAACCAACTAGAGAACAACTATTCGAACAGCGAACAGAACGGCTGGAACCCACTCAAGGTTTCCCGACTGACACCTCAGTTGGCCCAAACAATAATAACCAAGAAAATGAGAATTTAAAGGGGAGGAGGCAGTAATAAATAATCAGGACCTTTTGCTGCTCTTATCTCCTGGGTATCAAAGAGAGTTGCCAAGACCAACTAATAATAACAATATTACAATTATTAGTTGTAATTATTTAAAAAACATACGAAACGAATTATTGGAGGAGGACGACACTCGCCTCCATAGTATAAATAATGAAATAATTTACATTAATGAAGAAATAGAAGGAATCTTCGTACAGCTAATGATTGATACAGGTGCGAATGTATCTATTATTACTATTTCTTTTATGAATTTGCTAACTGCTATAATTTTTTATTGTTCGACTAAGCTTTTCGTCATTACTGACATCTTCAGGTCTTAAACAACAGATTAAGACCTGAAGATGTCAGTAATGACGAAAAGCTTAGTCGAACAATAAAAAAAAAAAAAAAAAAAAAAAAAAAAAATTATAGCAGTTAGCAAATTCATAAAAGAAATAGTAAGGATGGCTGCTAATTTAAACAATACGAAGAATATCTATTATTAACTCAACAGAATTGGAGAGAACCAAGAGAAATATGGTCAATTATTGCCGACTTTACCAATAAATAATATCGTATTAATAGGTGCCACTGGTCGCCAAAACAAGACTATCCAAAACAAGTATCGTTAAACGTGATTAGCAAGGGTATAGCAATAAACATGATATTCCTAATTGCGGCAGGATTACCTTTCAATATATTAGTGGGATGCGATGTGCTGAGAAAAAACTCTGCTATCATCGATTTATGCTCAGAGAAAGTATCGCTGTTTAACGGAGGTCTGACCTGGACGGCCGATTTAGTTGGTAGCGAGATAGTACTTCCCAGCAGTATCCACCAGCAAATTCGTAACATCAACTATATGGAAGGTAACTCCATCATTAACCCCATAATATACGACAACACGGACGAAGATTTATGGTCCCAAAAGATATAAGAAATAAGGGATTTCCGGAGTGGAATTACTAGGGAGAAATTGCCCATAAATCAAGCGAATCAGTTGATCAGAATTTATGAAAAGTACCGCTCAGTATTTTCGGACGAGCCAGGTAAGGTAAAAAATTACCAATGTACCCTTAAATTCAGAGATACAGTGGAGTTTAATAGAAAATCATACCCTATTGCGCATTCACGAAAGGAGGCTGTAAGAGCGGAAATAAACCGGATGATTAATAGTGACATCATAGAAAATAGCTAATCTCCATACACCAGCCCAATCGTGGCTATTCCCAAGAAAAACGGCCAATTCCGGCTTTGCTTGGATGCGCTGGAAATAAACAAAAAGATAATAAATGATAGAACATCGCCCAGTGAGATAGAAGAAATCCTGAAACGTACTTTAGTACCTGGGACACAGTGTGCGGTTACTGGCAGGTGGAGTTACACCCACGGAGTCGCCAGTATCTGGCTTTCATATTCGAGGGGCGCAATTACCAATTCAAAAGACTGCCCTTCGGACTCGTAAACTCAGTTGCCATCTTTGTGACCTGCATGGACCAGATATTGGGACAGGAAGTACTTCAGTTTACCACCGTGTATGTAGACGATCTACTAGTAACCTCAGAAACGTGGGAGGAACACTGCTACCACGTGGAACACGTGCTTGAGAAGTTATCTGTCAGTAACGTCACGCTGAAGTTAGAAAAGTCCAAGTTCATTGCCAGAGAAGTTCAATTCTTGGGTTTTAACTTGGACGACCAAGGAATCTCACCGTCGGCAGAAAAGGTGGAAGCGATCCAGAAATTCCCGGCACCCAAAAACAGAAAGCAATTACAGTCATTCCTAGGACTCTGTAATTATTATCGCAAGTTCCAGGAACAATATTCGGAATTAACCGCAAAATTTCAAACACAATTGTCATCCAAAAATAAATGGATATGGTGTCAAGAGCAGGATGTGATTTTCCAACTTATTAAGGACAAATTTCTGGCAACAATAATACTTCGCCACCCAAATTTTAAACAACCATTTTTCATGAACTGCGATGCCAGCAACATCAGCCTGGGAACGACATTATATCAAGAAGACGAGAAGGGTCAACACCAAGTAATTAGCTTCGCTAGCAGATCTTTGAACCAGTGCGAGAAGAACTACACTGTAACTGAAAAGGAATTACTGAGCGTAGTACGCTTGCGGTAAGTTCCGCACTTACATCTTGGGTTACCCGGTCACCGTCCGAACATACCATAAATCAATTTCGTTCCTAAAAAGCTGCAAATTGAATCATGGCAGACTAACAAGGTGGATACTTGCCCTTCAAGAATGCCATCTAAAATGGGAATTCCCAGGTAAAAAGAATGTCGTAGCCGATGTATTATCACGTGTCAATGTGGAAGAGCAAACTTTCGAAGGGGAGAAGGAAAGCGTACTAAAAATATACCATCTTCTTAGCACCAGAGCCGACTTAACAACATTATTAACAAATATGAGCACCCACCAACAAGCAGACCCGAAATTGAGAAACCTTAAAACTCGATTAGAAGAAGGAGACGAAACCGTTGCTCAATATTACCAACTAAACAAACAAATCTTGTTCGTTAAAACCTCACTGAAGCAGGAGACCTGGAAGGTGGTTGTTCCATCCCAGATCGAAAAAGAAATAATAGTAAACTACCACATACAATATGGGCATATGGGCGCCTTAAAGGTGATAAAAGCTCTGGAGGAGAGCTGCCAGATAAACAACATAAATAGGAAGGTCCGAATGTGTATTAAACTGTAAAATCTGCCAGCTCGTAAAAACAAACAACGAGAAGAAGGAAGGTGTTATGATTCCTATAACCTCCCAGGCTAAATTGGAGAAGGTATTCCTAGACATCTGCGGACCATTTCCCCGTAGTGGCGGTCGACACCAATATGGATACCTAATAATCGTAATGGACCACTTCACAAAGTTTGTTAAGCTATACCCTACTAATCGGGCAACTACCCGGAAAATTCTGGGGATATTAACGGAGCAGTATATCCCAAACATGGGGAAACCATATTCGATCATCACTGATCATGGAACCCAGTTTAAGGGTAGAAAATGGTGGGATACCCTATTATCAATGGGCGTTCGTACATACAAAACCTCGGTCTACCACCCGAGCAGTAATCCGGCAGAGAGGGTGTTACGAGAAGTGGGGAGGATCCTAAGAACTTATTGTCACCATCAACAGAAAAGGTGGCAAGACTATCTAGAAGCCACTGAGGAATTCCTCAACTTGGCATACCATCCAGCTATAGGAATTACCCCATACTCCGCCATGTACGAAAAACCACCTCCACGAGAGATCGAAGAAATCCTAGAGTTCCCTATAAATAATATTTACAAATTTGACAAGGTAAAGTTCTACAACAAGGTGGCCGAAGACCAGGAAAAACGGCACAATAAGTATCGAAAGGCTAGTGGTAAAATAATAAATTATGAAAAGGGAGAAAAAATCTTATTAAAAAATCGTGAACTACCCAGCACACTGGAAGGAATAACGAAGAAGTTATTGCTGTTATACACATGACCATATGTAATCTCCAATATAAAAAACAATAATACTTATGAAGTAAAGGAAATGGATTCAGAAAGGATCAAAGGTGTATATAACCAGGCTTCCATGAAAAAATATTATGAGTAATTAGACGTATATAAAAGAATTTTGAATAATAAAACAAATAAATTCTAAAAACTAAGTAAGCACACCTTACTACCAAATATTTACGAAACGACTTTTGAAATAAAGAAAAAGAAAAAGAATTTTGAAAAATAAACAAATAAATTCAAAAAACCAAGTAAGTACAACTTACTACCAAATAGTTATGAAACTCAAATCATGGAATACAAAAGAAAAGAAAAATGAATTTCGAAGAATAACAACAACATTCAAAAGGAAGAGTAAGTTCACATTACAAACAATTATATATGGAACTAATTATGAAAAAATTGTTAGTTTTAAGACTTTTAATTGTAAGTGTTATACTTTCATGGCCCTACCCTTCTCTGGCTATTTATAAAATAACCGTTAAAAGAACAAAATATTTTATATATACTATTCATGTAAATTTTTTATCGACCGGCCCTGAGTAACGAGTCGATACTGTTGTCAATAATCGATTAACAATCGATCTTTCTAATAAATTGTTAATAAATAATATAATTCTGCAAATTGGTTGAAATTTAATTTAAATATAATTAAAAATAAGTTAATTCAAGATCACGGACTATCCGAAAGGCGGTACAAAGGAATAAGGAGAATATTGAAGAAGAAGAAGAAGAAGAACCGTCTATCGACTAGTACCGGAGTTAACTATATTAACGCAGGAGTTATTCAGAGGAAGTGACACAACAACATAAACAACCACAAAATAATTAAAATTTTATGAAATACAGTTACGAAAATTATTTATTAAATACATATAACAAAAAACACGAAACAAATATTTTTTCAGAAAACAAAATTTTTTTTTATTTGAAATAAAATTTTGTTTATTTCAAATTTTATTATTATTATTATTATTATTATTATTTTGTAACCCGAATAATAAGGTACGTTACAATATATATATATATATATAGAGAGAGAGAGAGAGAGAGAGAGAGATAAAGTGTTTATTTTGTTTAGTTATGTATATAGAGAGAGCGCGTATGTTTTGCTCAATTTTAATTGTCTTGTGAATATTGAAGAGAGAAAATTTCACTCTCTACGTGTGTGTGTAGAGAGTGAAATTTAAATTATAGCTTATGATTTGATTGTAAAAGCTTTCGATATTATTAAAACTTATATATAAACCATAACCTTTGTTATTTTTATTATTATACCCTTTATACAAAACAGTAATTCCTATCATACTTGAATAAACGGTAGCGAAGCAAAACCAGTTGAGATGTACGTCTCTCTCTCATGGAATGTAGCAGCGAAGAAACCGGTTTTTAGAGTAGAGATATGACTCTCTCATTCAGAAAGAGAGTGCTACACCTTACAATTCTGAACGACAGCTTGCCTGTGGCAGTTCAACGTCTACCTCACACACACACACACACACACACAGCTTTATACTTTATAAAACACGGACGCCAGCTATCAGTTCCTCTTTGAATTCATTAACTGGAACGCGGAAGTGTTTCACACACACACCGCGTGTACCAGCTTAGATGCTGTTTGACTGGTTTACAGGCGAATCATCACAGGAGTAAATATATTTATTCAGTTAAACAATTTTAGTAACGCATAATAAGAATATATGTTTTCTAAACAGTATTCAAATCGATGCATCTGTTTTATATTAACACAATATAAACATTATAATATTACAATATCCGGTTTTGAGTACCGGAGGAACCGCGTCGGGATGTCATTAATCACCAAATTTCGGAACCCGTCAGGTACCTATTGCCCCAAATTTTAACCGATCAATTTCGCTTTAACGGTACCCCCTACCCCGTCCAGAGTTTAGACATGCAGGACTTGTTTTAGGGTTACCCCCCATCCGTTGATTTAAACATTTCGGGTGTTAAATTTCGGACACCAAAAATTTCGGGTAACCCCATCCGTTGATTTAAACATTACAGGTACTAAATTTCAGACACCAAAAATTTCGGGTACCCCCATCCGTTGTTTTAAACATTTCGGGTGTCAAATTTCAGACATCAAGCCCTCTATGTCGTCGTCGACGTCACATGCAACCAGCTATCATATCCACTGTGACAGAACCCAGCTGCCTAGCCTCCTGTTTCGTCATAACCAGTGTTTTATACATGCGTCATGTGGGCGTACCCACAAATTTCGGGTACCCCCATTCGTTGTTTTAATCATTTAGGGTACCAAAATTCTGACATTAAAAATTTCGGATACCACGCCCTTTGACGTACCCACTTTTCAAATTTCGGGTACCCCCCCATACGCTACAGAGAGAGAACGATTGTTTTGTTACATCAAAATAAACCAGACCGGTCGGGGCCATGAACCAGTACGCGAAAGTGTTTTAACATTCGGACACCAGCTGCCAGGGCCTCTGTGTGATGTCATGAACTGGAACCCGGTTAGGGCGTACCCACCTTTCGGGTACCCCCATCCGTTGATTTAAACATTTCGGGTAACGGTACCCGATGGATCATATCACTAAATTTCGGTACCCGATGCCCCCCAAATTTCGCGTAACGGTACCCGATGACACGTCGTACTAACATTGCCTCTGTGCGTCCAGGCCCTCTGTGTTGGCAACCACCGAATTCCGGGTACCCCCATCCGCTACACATTGTTTTCGGCTACCAAATTTTGGACATGCAGAAACCAACGTCCAGGGCCTCTGTGACGTCATGAAACAGGTTTTAGCCATGCAGCGCTCGGACGCCAGTGACTAGGGCCTCTGTGTGACGTCATGAACTGTAATCCGGAAGTGTTTCAGTCACACACACACACACACACACACACACACACACACACACACACACACACACACACACACACACACACACACACACACACACACACACACACAACAGTGACGTCACATGGACAGCTCGGACACCAGCTGCCAGGGCCTCTATGACGTCATGAACTGGAACCCGGAAGTGTTTTCGTTCGCTCACTTTTATACTACTGAAGTTCAAGGATGAAACCCACGGGAAACCCATCAGGGAATTTATCGGACTCAGAGCGAAATGTTACTCGCTCCTGTTGTCCGACCGCACCGACAAAAAGGTGTGCCAAGGGCGGCAATAAAAAATAGGTTACGACATCAATTGTACAGCGAGTATCTTTTCAACAGTCGTACAGTTTTCACCTCTGCCGAGTGTATACGAAGCGATCGTCATAAGCTGTACACGCAACGTGTAACGAAACTTTCCCTGTTACCTTATGACGATAAGAGGTATGTACTGGACGACGGAGTAACAACGATCGCGTACAGACACTACAGGACACGTAAACGTACGATATCTGACGACGATGCTGGTCCTAACAATGAAGTGAAGAGGGGGAGGTACACGGACCAGTAACTAATGGTAAGAATAAACTCTTATTTCATGTATAAAAGTTATTTAATACAATTCACACAGTGCAAATTCAATAGACCTTCACGGGGAAGGGGGGAGGTAGGCGACTAGATGGCGCCGGTTTAACCTTGTGAAACAGGATGCAAGCCGCGGGTGATGTAATCGACTCCCGCCGAGACAGATGGGGAATATGCGTTTAATTTTAAACAACAAGATTTTGTCTGACCTCGTGAACGTTATGAGGGTGGGGGGACTATGTCTGTAGCAGACTCCCACCGAGCAAATGCATATATATAAGACTTTTGTCGATCGATTATCATATTCAGTTTGTTTTACAACTTGCATGTAAGTACTTACTGTATTTTCTGTTGATGTTCAGCATTACACACACACACACACACACACACACACACACACACACACACACACACACACACACACACACACACACACACACACACTTCATTATGTTCTTTCTCTAATTAATATACATCTTTCATTACATTTTACAGAATGCATAACAACGGGATGCAAGCATCATATACAAGAGGAGCAGCGGCGCGTAAGATAGTAAGTACAACATTTTTTTAATTTATTAATGAGCACAAACAATATATTCCATTCGACTGACTTACTGTATTTTTATAGTTCACAACGGTTACAACGTGCGCTGCTGGCAACCACGAGTCCCCCATCTCCTTAACCCGGGACGAGTCGGTACGTCCGTTTTACTAATTTACTAATGCGTTTACGTTCGATATTAAATTTGTACTTTTTTTCCAGTGATGGCGAATCTACCGAATACAGCGGTGACACTGTCAGCGGTGTCGTGATACATATGGACGATGCAGAATTTGATGAGCGGATCATCGATCGTGGTGATGATGATGATGACAGTGATGAATATGAATATATGCACTCATCGTCATCAACGATTTCGATCATCGACGTCAGTATGTAAGTCTTCTTCTTATGTGTACATGTTTTTCTTTTTTCCATGACTGTACACGTTTTTATATTTTTATTTTTATTCTGCCACACAGTGACATTCAACCGCACCCACAACCGCATCCTCGTCCACCACGACCTCAGACACCGTAGCCTCTACTGCAGCATGAGCCGCAACCGTTGTCACAGCATCAACCGCAGTGGATAAGCACTCGTCCGCACTGGATACAGCATCAGCCGTACTGTAGACACCATCATTCGCAGCCTCAACCACAGTCTCAACCGCAGCCTCAGCCGGCGCCGCAACCACAACGACGGGATCCACAGTCGCTGTCCCCTCCACAACAAAGATTACCCATGTACGAAATCATAGACACTACGACATCAAGGATGCACAACAACAACCCCGCGTTGATGTTGCTATTACTTCGAAGATCATTACCAACGTGGTGTAGTGTTGGACACGAGGAGAGGGCTGCCCCGTCCAGGGTATGATACCGCACACCACATGTGGTGCGTGTCTAGCACCGTACACGGATGGGGAGAGGCTCCTCGGGTTGGCGTGCACCCATACGTTCCATTCTAGGTGTATAATGAACTGATTTCGGACCATGGCGTTGGAGGGGGCGGAACCGAGATGCCCGCAATGTAGATTCTACGTGTTCGGCAAGCCGAAAAGAGAATTCTACACTCGTATGCATTTTTGAGGTATGTTATAGTGCTCATAAACGTTATTCTAAACCATCCTACTCGCATCAACTGTGCGTCACTAATACTGTTTCTTTTTTACTGTTACAGATGGACGTGCACGAGTTGATTTTTACACTGTAATAGTTTTGACACCTCCCGGATTTGACTTTCTATATATGTATATATTTGTTGTAATATTTTATCATTGTGTATATATTTTATTTTATGTATATATTATATGTAAAATTGTATGTAGATTTTGTTTACAATATACTTGTAGGCCTACATTTTTCCTTGCATAAGTGTTTATTTTCAACTATCCTTTTCCATGCATGATATATATTGCACAATTTTTACAAGTGAAGTGGATTTCAATTAAACACACAGGACGTTATGTACAGTGACATCATGAGTATCTTACATTAACCGCAGAAGAAGAACACAACGATGCCGAACACATTACACTTTTTTTTACAATATACTTACCATCGAACAATCATCGACGGCGTCCCGTTGGCGGCCGGGCGGCGGACAGCTGACGGCGAACCGGATCACACCACAGCCTTCATCAATGCATTCAAATTATGACACACACACCTATTCAAATCTATGGCGGCCAAAGTCAGATCCAGCTGACGACATCTTCACCGCCATAATTTAAAATCTAACACCGACCAATCAACCAACGACACGTCATCAACATGGCAGACGACTTTTCCAACATGGCCGACATCCACACCATACACCATCATGCACGATCTTACACCTGTCACGTGACCTACCCACCACTGTCACGTGACTACCCCCACCTACCACCACCAACGTCATGTGATACCCCTACATAAACCCACCACTGTCACGTGGTACCGCCACCACCATTATATTTAAATCTCCCGCCAAAAGGGTAGGGGATGACGTCACATCCGGGGTAGAACTTTCATATTCCCCCTATATGACGTCATAACCAGTGACGTCACTACGACGTCAGAGCTAGATGGCCTAGGAGCCCCCTCAGCATCAGCTGATATGACGTCATAGCCTGTGGAGGTGGCCTAAGAGCCCCCTTACCTTACTAATATTGTGCCTGCCCAACCTACCTTCTACACCTCACAACTCCGCGCAGCTCCCGATGTCTTGGACATAGCAGTGATTCAAGGAATTGACTGCCCGGTCCATGTGTCCGCGCTAACGGAACTATCGTCCGATCATCTCCCCATCTTGATACACGTCTCTACCCAGCACGTCGTATGTAGAGATGTCAGGAAGGTGGTAGAATGGTACCGCTATGGCCCGGCGTTAAGTCGCCGATTGTCAGAGGCGGGACCACTCGAAACCGTCCGCCAAGTCGACGAGGCAGTTGCCGGGTTTGACGAGGCTGTCGTATCTGCGATCGACGCGTCTTCCAGGATGAAGCCTGGCGTCACGCCCCACTGGCAGCGGATCCCAGAGGAGACGAGTGCTCTCGCTTGCGAGAGAAATCGCCTGCGGAGACGCTGGCAGCGGACCTGTGATCCGGCCAACAAGGCAGCGTACAACCGGGCGACCGACATTTTACGTTGTGAAATGCAGGCCTACCGGAGACGCTGTTGGTAACTCGCCGTGGCCCAAGCAGGAGACGTATCAGGCGAAAGTAGCCCTTACCGGATACCTTCGGCGTTGGTAGGGAAGAAGCGCCGACCTCGTATCCCAGCCATTGCTGGAACTTTCGGTAAAATCCTGGCTCGCTCGGAGGCGAAGGCCGAGTACTTGGGCGCGTGTTTCGAGCGACAGTTCGCTCCAAACCCGCCCACGGACTGGGACTTCGATGAAGAAGTCGAGAACGAAGTGGAAGACTTTCTGTCTCTTCCGATCATTGCGAAGCCCGAACCCATTACTAGGGAAGAGGTCTCAGATCGGCTCGTTGAACTCGTACCGAGGAAAGTTCCTGGCCCGGACGGCGTCTCGAACGCCGCTCTAACTCGACTTCCGGAGCAGGGAATACTTTTCTTGGTTGCGCTGTTCAACGCGTGTCTAAGACTGGCCTATTTTTCCCAGAAATGGCGAAAGGCGACGGCCATAGTGATCCCGAAGCAGGGAAAGGACGCTTCCCATCCCGGCAACATCCGGCCCATTAGTCTACTGTAAGCCACGTCAAAGGTTCTCGAACGTCTTGTACAACGGAGAGTCCTAGGCCATCTACGAAACTTCGATGTACTGGTCCCCGAACAGTTCGGTTTCCGTGTGGGCCATTCCACCACTCATCAGCTGATGAGACTGGTGGAATACATCACGGGCGCCGGCTATCGGAAAGAGCAGACTGTCGCCTGTTTCCTAGATGTGGAGAAGGCCTTTGATAGTGTCTGGCACGACGGGGTCTTGTTCAAGCTCCGGGGACCAGATTGCTACTTTCGCTTGATCGCTAGCTTTCTGACGGAGAGGACTTTCTGCGTGAGAATAGATGACCATGTCTCCTCCGAGAGACGCATTACAGCCGGGGTACCTCAAGGTAGCGTGCTAGGGCCTCTTCTGTTCTCCGTGTACGTCAACGACGCACCCAGATAGCCTAGAGTCCAGATGGCCCTGTTTGCCGACGACACGGCGATCTATACCGCCGATCGGAACGCTGACAGGGCTATCCCACGACTCCTGCGCGCACTCGATGCGTGGACGGAAAATTGGAAAGTTTCCGTCAACGAAACCAAGAGCTCCGCGGTGCTATTCTCAAAGCGCCGGAAAAAACCACGAGGACGAGTGAGACTTGGTAGAACGTATTTGCCCTGGTCGAGAGAGGTTAAATACCTCGGTATCCACCTTGATCGTCGGTTCACCTAACGTACCCACGCTGAGACGATGCGTAAGAGAGCGTCCGCTCGTCTCGCGCAACTGTTTCCGATACTTGTCAACAAGGCTATGACCCGCAAGCTGGGTAACTTGATCGTCAACGCGTACCTGTTGCTGATCATTACCTACGCTATTCCCGTCTGGGGTTACCTCGCAACCGTTCATAAAAGAAAGTTGCAAAGCGTTCTCGATAGGGGTCTTCGGCTAGCGGCCAAAGCCCCCTATCGGTTCCCTTCACGACTTTTGAGAAGAGGACTCGGTGTCCGCTCCTTGGAAGACAATGCAAGGCGACTTGCACGAAAATTTTACGTCCGAGCTGCGAGGACCCAGACAAACCCTCTCGTAGCTGGCCTTGGCAAGTACCGAACACGTCCAGGTGATTCTTGGAAACGGCCTCGGCAAATATTGTACTAGGATGACCTAGTACGAGCATGCCGTTGTAATGGCCACTAAATAATTAATTAATATTCCGCCTGGACAGGACCACTAGGCATGAGCCCCTACCGGAGGCTCGGTACTAGGAACCCATTGGGTCGTTTCACGACGCGCAAGCCAACAGCTCTGGCGGCAACAGCAACAGGCAGTCATCGGAGACCATCCGGACGCTGCAACCACTGGGGGGCACGCACGAAATTGTGCCCTCTGCATCTGGCATCGGGCATCTGGCTTTTAAGAATACGCATTCGTTTAGTACATAAAATTAATATAGAGTGACTCGAATTTCACGACAAAAAACTACATAACTTATATTTATTGCACTTAATTATATAAATGAGAATTACATATATAAAACTGCAAAACAATGAATGTTTTACGTTTATGAACATTTGTTTATATTGAAATCGTGAATATACTATTGCAAAGTATAGGCCTGTATAAAAAAAACTGTAAAATATGTTGATATACAAATATCCATTTTGTGTTTAACCTTGAATTTGAAACTTGAAATAGGTGGGCTAAACTGTTATTTTAAAATAATAAGTATGAAAATACGTTCCAAACAAATAACAGGTACAAATACCTGTTATTATATACTAATTATACGTAACCTATATTATTCCTTTGTAACTCGTTGAGTTTCCTGCAGGTCTCCTATGTAATATCTTCAAATAAATACACTGCAAGTAGGTTTATTTTCACCTAGATACACCTATTAATGAATAATAATTGTTACACTTTCACATGTGAAACTTACTTTGTTTATTTTCCTCGTACGCGTTTCAGCGTGATTGTCGCCTTCCTCAGCGAGGAGTGATACAGAATGTCCGGAATTGTAACGGTTTTTTTCTCGTTGGTAGGTTGAATGGGGTGGGGGTGTGGAGGTTAAAGGGAGTTGGCGCGGGATTCCGAATTATTGTATGTTTTGTGTATAATTGTGTCAAAGAGTGCGTATGATTTAAAGTGTAATTGGTCGTTAAGTATGTTGTTTGGTTGTGTTGTGTAGTGTTTGCATATGTCATATTGCTCTGCTGTGTTAAGTTTTCGACTTTTAGGTAAGTAGTGTAGGATCTCAAGATTATTTTTTATGTTGTTGTAGCTGTGGTTTTTTGTATGTATGTGTGTGGTGAACGCGGAGTGTATGTTGTTGTTGGATAAAGCTTTTAGGTGTTCAGAGAATCTTGAAGAAAAAGATCTTCCCATCTGGCCTATATAGAAACTATTACAATCATTGCAGTTTAATTTGTATACCCCTGTTTTGTTGTATATGTCTATGTCCATGTTTGTATCATTGATGTGTTTTTTGATGGTATTGTTTGTTCTGTAGGCTATTTTGTAATTGTGTTTTCTGAATGTGCTTGCGATTTTGTGTGTGTTGGAGTTGTAGTATGTGAGTGTGATGTATTTATTTGGTTGTGTGTTGTTGGTATTTTTTGTTTTGTTGTTTTTGTTTATAATGTGTCTGTGTAGTTTGTTTTTTAAATTAGGGATCAGAGGAATCTTCATCTCTGTCTGAGACAATAAAAAGTTGTACATAACAACAGTTGCACTACCACAACACATAAGACATAATATATTATTTGTACTTCATTATAAGACATTATATTCATTTATTAGAATATTCAAGGGATTAGAGGTTCCATTACTTAAATTCCATTACTGTATCACTTCTGATGCTTTATCAATTCATTTAACATATTTCTCTTCACAGGTCATTATTTGTTATAACTTGACATATTTGTTATATTATCATAAGCTTTGTTGTTATTCATCAATACTATCTTGGATGTTGGTTTTGTTATCATATATCTTCTTATTTTCACACTTATTTTCATCATGATATAATTATGCAGTTAACTCTTAATTTCATCATCACCTTGTGTTGTAGTTTTCTATTCTTCTTCATTTTCACCATAATTCATTTTTAACATTGATTATACAATAGTTTGTAATATTTTATGTTGGTTAGTTTCTTTTAATTATTCTTTTAAGTAGTTGTTTCATTTATTATCATTATCTCTTTGTTTGTTGTTTAATCCTTATCTTCACTCGTACTTATCATACGGCTCTTCCACTTGGCTGCTACTAAATCTTCATTTACTTCACGTTCTTCCATCCTTGTTAATTCCTTTTTAATTAACAGGTATTGTAATTCTTCTAACATAAAATAGTCACTGGTATTTAACACTATTTTAATCATTTTGTCATCTGGATTATTAACCAAATATTTTAATGATACATTACTTATTGATAATATCATCAACATTGTATGATGCATTTCAATCGCTGGTAGATTTAATTTAAATATATCTTTATTTAAGTTTTTTTTTCACCATTTTATTGTGATTTACTTTTATTTTTATTAAGTTCTTTCTATAATTTTTAAACTTAATTAATTCTCTCTGTTCATTAATAGGGAGGTTAAATATGTTAACTAACCCACCTTTAAGCATCTCCATTCCTTCTCGTGTATTTCTTATTTTCTTTAGTAATATTTTTCCTATCTTCTTGGTCTTCAGAATTATGTGGTTCTTTACACCTTTGGTGTTTGTTGATTTCTATGTGTTGAATATTTTCTTTGTCTCTGTTATGTTTATTTTCAGATAACAATGTATTTGTGTCTTGTTCATTTTTTGTTTGTTTACCATTATTTTCAGTTTGCAGATTTGATTGTTCCACGGTTTCATCATTTGGTGTTCCTTCTATCGTCGGTTTGCCATCGTTTTTTATTTCTTCCCTCCATAGTTGAATTTTTTCGGTGTTTTCTTTAATTCGCTTACTGACGTCATCTATTTTCTTACCCAATTCTTCCTTTAAATCTGCTTTCAAGGTTTTCATGTTTTTATTGTTATGTTCTGTCTTTTTAATTAAATCCTCCTTTAAAGTTTCCATGGATTTATTAGTGTAGTCTATCTTTTTCCCAAATCTTCTTTTATTTCTTTTATTGCTCTTATTATTTCCATGAAGTTTGTGTCCAATGTTTGTGTGGGTTTTTCAGGTTGACTTTCTTCTGGTTGGTTTTCCAGGGTATCATCTGTTGTAATTTCCATTTCAGACGTTGGTTGATCTTCGTGTACCTCCATGTTCACTTCGGTGTCCGTTCCTTCGCTTTCTCCTTGTTTGGACTGGTGTCTGGTATTGTATGTGTGAGGCATGGTTGTCTTACTGTAAATGCTGGGCTAAATTAGGATAATTTAATTAAAATATTCTTCTGTCTATTTAAAGCTGCACTAGGTGGTCGTCACTTTACAACGTACCCCTTACGTACCTGTTTTTAAAACTTTTACTTGTTAATGAATTTAACACTCGCGTTCATTAAACATTTTCTTCACCTATTTTTTATTTATTTGAATAATTGGTTAATTCGATTTTGGTGTTTTTGTTTATTTATATTTGAGTAATTAATTGGTTGTAGATCCGTTGTTGAATGTAAACAGTTGCGTAGATCTCTTGACGTTAGTTCACCCTCCTGTTGAATAGTGTTGTCTGTGTGTGTCAGTGTATAGTCTAGACAAAGTTATTTTATATAAATTAAACCTTCACGTACCTGTGATGTTGTACTGGTCCTGTGATGTTGTGATGGTTCAGTCGGTCACAGGTGGTTAATAAACTGTCAAGCTTTTGATCAAACAGTATATTAATGCTGTGAAAGCTTTTTGTGAGCACTTTTAAATTTTACTTGGGCGCCATATGGGCTTTCGAGAGAAATGGCCCATAAAAAGAATTCTTCTGAATAATTTACTAATTAATTCTGATATTTTATAAATCAATAATTGATTAAATAGTTAAATCAAGATCAGGCATTAATTTTCTGTTTATTTGTTTACTATAAAAATGCAACTCATTAATTAGTAATACTGATTAATTATTTGTTGAAATAATTGTTGACAATTGTTGTTACTTTACAATTCAGTTATTTATTGCTTGTTCTAGAATAAATTCAATGAAATACATTCGGCTTATAATAAAAAAAAAACGGATTACAGATCATCCGGGTTTTTTTTTTTACTTTTATCTAGCTCAGTTCGTCAGCAATGAATACTCTAGTTTTAATTGATAGATTATTTATAATAATTACCTATCTCAAGGGTGACTTCTTTTAATTTACAGAATAGAACGCCACAGCCTTACTTTACAATGCTCTTATGATATATTATATTGTTAGGTTAGACACCTTTAGTTATTGAAAACTAATAAACAAAAAGTTCGATTATTTTGAACCAGTTTAGGTTAGTTATATTTTGAGAACGTTAACACATGAAATCTTGTGTCGGAATATGTTAATTCCTCTAAATAAATTTAAAAACAGTGTTGATTACTTATTGTATTATTGTTTCTTGCGTCAGTACACATGTGTATTATACTATACTGTTAATAGCTAAAATGTAAACAATGTAAGTATTTGCACCGTACTCCCTGGTGATTAATCGCAATGATTATTTATTAACACTTCTAACAATCTGATTCAATGATCATGGTTACACTTCACTTAATTTCGCACATGAACGATTTTATTTTCTTCTTGATAGGCTACTGTCTTGGTTACGTGTTGTACTTAACCTCGTTCTTTTACACGCACTTCTTGTAAAAGTTTCACTACTATTGTCGATGCACTGATTGAATTATACTTCTTCCTTCTCGTTGATTATTAAATTTTGGATGATAAGTTGGCCTGGATTTGTTGTTGTTAGTTGAGTGAATTTAGACAAAATGCTTCTCTGTTTACAATTGCAATCGTGTATATACATTTTTTAGAATCCCGCTTGGCACTGTCGGCACACTTCTAAAGTTGTCCATGATTGGTCTGAAATTATGTCATGATGACGTAATTCTATTTATACGCATTACATATTTGTATTTTGAGCGTCGGTCTTGTTTGTGTTTCTTCGTATTTATTCGAGATTCACCAAATTTATTATGCTAACGTTTATGTCTCAGTTATTACAATTCCAATTCGGGTTCTATTACTATCATTGTAAAGCTTATTTATTTATCTTTATTTTGACACGGCTTGATGCCAGTTTGGTCATAGTTTTCATTAACATTTCTTTATTTTAAACTTACTAGTGCATTGTTTACATTTGTCGTCAGCTAAATGTTGCAGATCCGACTAATAACTTTTTCCTAATATTTGTTTAATTACTCTTAATTTCTAATTCGAACATGATTAATTGATTAAAAAGAATACCTTATTATATATAAATGCTGCATTCAGCTGAACAATATTAATTATCTATTTACATTTGTTGATTTTCTAACATAAACTTCCATATTTTACTATTTTTACTTTAACATGTCCTTCTTATCTCTTATTCTTATAACATCACACATGTGGTGGTGCTTTACATTCTTTTTATCATTGTCATGATTTTACTTCATTATGCTTGGTAGGGTTTTTATCTGATTCTTATTTTCTTGACTTAAATTGGTCATTCAGGGTTTGTTATCATTATTTTACAATGTTTTGTTCCCTGACTATTATTACATTTATGTACACATTTTATCTACTTATGATGTTAGCTAAACACATTCAGTGTTTACATTTATAGTTATTCTTAATTCATGATAATACATATTTGGCTTTCACATTATCTTTTACAGTTTGTGATTATTCCTAGCATGGTTCTCTATATTTGTCTTTTTTAAATCATTGCTTTGACTTAGATCAGCTAATGTGCTGTTTTTATTTATAATATATGGTACAATAATATTCAAGTCATTTGTTATTTTACTTGTTCTATTTGATTTTATTTATCAAAGGTTTTTTATTGAGCTCACTTAACAGTTTATGTGGGAAACTTGTCTTGTCATTTCGTCTTTGTCATTCTGTTTATTTATGTTATAATGTCATTTAGTACAGGTAGTGGATTTACCACTGTTTACTTGAATTGCTTCTCTCCTTTCATTCTTTATTGGTTAATTATTTTTACTGTTACATTCTTCCTGGTTGCTCATTTATAGTTCTTTTAAAATTATTCACCCTTCTGGTGTTCATTATTATTATGGAACATTTTGTGATGTTACATTATAAAAACACAACCTAAACAGTTTGCAATAAAATTTCATCAGATATCTCCTCTTATCTTATTTTATTTTCTTATCAGGTAGTACTCCATAAGAATGCGGAAGACCGAAGTGGTACGTGGGTCCTGAAAGGTTGAGAACCAATGTTAGTAGAGCAACTGTGCACCTGATAGGTCCTGGCAAAAGCACAAGTTGGGTAAATAATGGAAACTTCCAACCATATCGTAAATCAATCATGAATGTTTTACAGTCTCCAAGAAATTCAGATAAACTTGTAGCTTTCTCTTCTTATTACCTTTTTTTATTGATGGCCTTCTAATAAGTTTAGTAAATTCTTATCTTCATCAGATCGTGTATTTATCTTAGGCTGCAGTTTGACCATTTATACCTAAATGTGTTAACTGTTATGGAGTTTATTTTTATTTCTTTACTAAGTGGAAACTACTATTAGTCAAATGATAAGTAAAGTGATATAGACAAAAATTCTAAATCCGCAGTTCAGGTAAAAGAAACAAATTTACGAAAACACCTTGTTTTTAGGGTAGCCTTATCAGATCAGTAAAAATTTAATGAACAGGACTAGATAAAGTGCATAAATGCCCGTTACAACAAACTCATCATTTACGTGAGATGTACAGTTAAGTTAAAATCACATTAACAAAATTATCTTGGATTTCGTTGTCCATGACGTGTCCGTTTCTTAACTAAATATAAAATCAATCGATTTTTGAAAGATCGATGTTGTGTGTGTGAGGTGTGATATGTTCGAATAATGCATGTGATTTGAATCGATTTCGTTGCCAACAACAAGACGAACAGTGCTACCAGCGGCAACCTCTGAAGAAGCTTTTTAAAAGTGAAAACCGGTTCATGTTGTAAGGTAAAGCTTTTATGTTTTTACCCATAAAAAGTTTTATGTTCCGAGTCATAGTGAAATAATTATATTTAACAAAAGTATAATGTATAGCACAACAAATAATGTAAAAAACATCAAAAACATAATAACAACATAACAGTAAGCTACAAGAGTGAATGAGAATAAACATGATTTAAACCAATTACCCTTATTAAAACATAACCTAAACAGTTTGCAGTAAAATTTCATTAGCTATCTGCTCTTAGCAGCCTATCAACTATTATCAGCCACTCTGTAGGTTATAACACAATATAGGTTAATTTGTTTTTCAAAATTTACCAAGCTGGTGACTAGTATAATATATAATTTATTATAATCTGTATTATGTATCTGCATAACACACGAGAATAAATGTAACATCAGTATGAATTTTGTTCAATTATTAAAAACAGCTTCGTCTCTTTGCGCAGAATGAAGTATTCAGGACCAAAAAGTGGCTTCGTACTAGTTCATACACGAAATACTCCTGATACTAGTTGTTCCTAAAATACTAGTGTTCCTCGTGATATGCCTAGTATTTGTAATACTCGTTTACTTCTTGTTCCTTGTGTATCGGTGATACCCCTAGTATTTGAAATACTCAATTACTTGCTGTTCCTTGTGTACCAATGATACGCCTAGTATTTGGCCTTGGCGTATTCGTTTACTTGTTACTTGTGTATAGTTGTGTAGTAGTACAGTCACTGAAGCCGAAAAAAATAGAAATTGCAAATTAAGTAGCTTCTACGAGATTTTTTGCATAGGGCTAGATAAAAAGGTAAGAAAGAATTTTAAAAAAAAGTTTACAAAAATTCAGTTGCGGGTTTTCAAAAAAAGGGAGGGGGAAGGCACAAAAAATTCATTTTTCGTGATTATCTTAAAAAATA
The DNA here is from genome assembly GCA_034769895.1 of Magicicada septendecula. Classification (NCBI taxonomy): domain Eukaryota; kingdom Metazoa; phylum Arthropoda; class Insecta; order Hemiptera; family Cicadidae; genus Magicicada; species Magicicada septendecula. Next base: position 58,234,180 of record CM068371.1, on the reverse strand, counting down.
TTAAATTTATGAGAAAAATATAAAATACGGTACCAAAAAGAAAGAGCATAACATTCTGCATAAAAAATGTTATTAACATTTTTGTCAGGGCCATACTTTTAGAAGAAAAATTAATTCAAAGTTGGCCAAATTTTTCACAAGGTGGATTTTCACATAAAATACATGTTTATTTAATAGACATGCAATTTTTTCAGGAATATAAGTTTAAAACCTCATTATTATTCATTTATGTATATATTATTATGTATAATGTTTACTTATTTATTACGCATTATAATAAAAATGTTATTAAAAAATGCGCTTTATAAATATATTCAAAAATAGTTTTTCTTCCAATCATTGAAGATTTTGACAATAAAATAACTTTTAAAACACATTTCTTATTTATACAAATTATAAATTATTTACTTATAACTTATTATGATTTACAAAATTATTAAAATATCGTTTTCTCTTCAATTTTTTGGAATTTTTCACAATTATCAAGGTGGAAATTAACTTTTTAGTACATTTATTATTTATTTATAAAATTTAATTATAACAATTCATTTTATAATGATAAATATATTTAAAAATCGATTTCTTCTCCAATTTCTTGAAAAGATTCAGAAGTCAAGTCTTCTATTTCTGTTTTTCCCTCATCATACAAAATATTTGAAAATATTAGTGATAAATTGTAACTTTCCTTGTAAACACGTTTCTTAATGTCCTCGTACGTTTCGGTGTGCTATTCACCTTCTTCAGCAAGGTTTAAATACAGAATGTCTTGAAACAGTTGTAACGGATTATTTCAGGTTGGTGGTATGTGTGTGGGGGGGGGGGTAGTTGGTGGAAGGGGGTTGGCGCTGGGATTCAAACTATTGTTTGGTTTCTGTATGATTGTGTCAAATAGTACATGTGATTTGAAGTGTAGTTGGTCATTTAGTATGTTTTTTGGTTGTAGTATGTGTTGTTTATATATTTCATACTGTTCAGCCGTGTTGGGTTTCCTACTTTTTGGTAAGTAGTGTAGTATTTCCAGGTTGCTTTCTATGTTGGTGTAGTTGTGGTTTTCAGTCTGTATGTGCGTGGCGAATGTGGAGTGTATGTAGTTATTAGAGAGGGCTTTTATGTGTTCTGAAAATCTTGAAGAAAAAGATCTTCCCGTCTGGCCTATGTAGAAATGTTTGCAATCACTGCAGTTTAATTTGTATACTCCTGTTTTGTTGTATGTGCCAGTGTCTGTGTTTGTATCATTTATATGTTTTTTGATGGTGTTGTTCGTTTTGTAACCTATATTATAGTTGTGTTTACTGAATGTGTTTGCTATTTTGTGTGTGTTAGAGTTGTAGTATGTAAGTGTGATGTATTTATTAGGTTGTGTGTTGTTGGTATTTTGTGTTTTGGTGTTTTTGTTTAGGATGTGTCTGTGTAGTTTGCTTATTAGCTCGGGGGTGTATCCATTTTTTATTGCTATGTATTTGATTGTGTTAAGTTCTTCCTGATAATCTTGTTTACTTTGTGGTATTGATGTGAGTCTATGGAGCATATAGTTGAATGCGGCATGTTTGTGCTATGTTGGATGGTTAGATGTGTTGTGTATGACCATGTCTGTTGTGCTAGGTTTCCTGTATATTTTATATGTGTGTGTTGTTTGTTTTGTTAATTGTAAGGTCCAGGAAGTTTATACTATTGTTATGTTCTATTTCTATGGTGAATTTAAGTTTGGGGTGTATTGTGTTTATGTATTTATGGAAATTTTCGATTTGTCTTTTATTGCTTTTATACAGAAGTAAAATGTCATCTACATATCTGTACCAGTAGATGATTTTGTTTGTGTATTTGTTGTTGTTTAATATATGTTTTTGTTCTATGTTGTGTATTAATATTTCAGCTAGTATTCCTGAAATAGGGGAGTCCGTCTGTTTGTGTGTAAATCGTGTTGTTGTATGAGAAGTAATTTTGTTCAGTGATTATTTTGGTGAGTGTGATTATCTCCTGTATGTGCGTTTCTGGTGTGTTGTTTTGTCTTAGTAAATGTTCAAGTGTTAGTATGGGTACGTTGGTGTATAGATTGGTTATGTTGTGGTCTTACTCACTTTTCTATATTTTTTTATTTTATTTTTTATGGTAATAACATACAATAAAACACATACGTATACTTACCATAACTTTCTCGGTCTTAGCATGTGGTTTATATTACATTTGAATTTCCTCTCTAGGGTCCAGGGTTCACTCTCAGCGAGATTCAGAAACAATAGAGGTTTACGAAATAATAATTTTAACAACTTTAGTGTGGACATATGATTGATTTAATATTATATCTTTTTCTTAGTTACATTTTACAATACAACAAAGATGGCGCCTTACCATCACTACCTAAATGATTTCTACTCCTTTACTAATACTGAGTTGCACTTATTTCATTATTTGATTGTATACATGGTCTATTACCATACATCTCAAAGAGACTGCAGTTCTCTCACTATTATTTACATTTATAAAAGGACAGAAAACAATGCCTCAATTTACTGATTAATAATTTATAAGTACAGACACATTCTTACTCACACACACACACTCTTTACCCCCATGTTATATTATTGGTACCTTTTGTAAATTTTGATTTATAATTTAGAGCTCATTTTCACCAAAGAATAACAGTTAATTAAGTTGCACTTTCCTGATTAGTAGTTGTGGTCTCCCTTCAGATGTTCTCCGTTGTTAGCCAGATGTTCGGCGCCTCTCATAATCTCGTTTTGTTCCTTTGTTACACTGAATTTACTTAAACATCTTAGGTAGCAGTTAACCATGCTACATTGTTTGTACTGTTAATTACATTTTAGATTGATTAATAAGCACTTTTACTGGCAAAACTGTGCCAGCCACAAATTTAGCGTGTAGACATCTTGATGAGTTGTAATGGACTGAGAACTGGTTTTATGTAAGATTTGCGTACGTATTAGTGTATCTGACGTCACCGTCTTTTGTTTTCACGGCCAACGCCTCGTTACGTACGCCGTTGTTCCTGCGTCATTGTCTTTTATTCATGACGACACAGCTTTATAAACCAATCACAATTGTTATTAATAGTCCGTCATCACATACACCGCCATCATCTCTGCTTGCTTTTGCTCATCCACCGGTGACCTTGGCATCATGCTCCTCTTACTGGATATGCGTTGTTCATTTTTTACACAGGGACAATGTACCTAACCATACTTTATTCAACTGTGATACAATAAAACATTATAAAACATCCTCAAATCCCATAATTAAGGTATTGGGCCTCTATGTACTGTTACAATGTCAAAAGAAGCTAAAGTTGAATTGTGTGGAATATGGATGTGTTTAGTTTTGTTAACTAATTCTATGTTATTTTTGATGGAAGTGTTGTTAGTTAGATTTATGTTTTTTCTGATTAATTTATCTAGGTGTCTTGTGATTTTGTGGGAGGGTGCTTGTGTGTTGTTTATTAATGGTCTGATGGGAGTATTGGGTTTGTGTATTTTCGGTAACGCATTTAGTTGTGGGGGGTTTGGTTTGATTTGTTTGAGGTATTTGATGTTGTCAGTTTGGATTATGTGTTTCGCGTTATTTATGAATTTGTTTATTTGTTTTTGATATTTCAATGTGGGGTCTTTCTCTAATTTAGTTATATTGTTTTTGGTGAAGAATGTCTCGATTTTAATGTTTAGATCTTGTTTTTCCATTATAACGTTTATGTTTCCTTTATCGGCTTTGAGTATTGTTAGGTTGTGTTCACGTAATTTAAGTTTTATATTTTTTAGTGTTCGTATTTCTTTATTGTGGCCTTTTGGTTGGTGTTTTTGTGTGTGTTGTAAATTACGTTTTATGTCATGTCATATGGTGTCGTGGTCGTTGATGTGTGCATTTTGTATAGCTGTTTCGGTGTCTAAGATTAAGTCGCGTATATGTCTGTTGCTGTTGTTGTTTGATGTATTGCTTTTTAAATTATGTTTTAGTCCTTTGTCTAATAAGTTTATTTCATCATTTGTGAAACTGATATTAGTTGTGTTTACTGTGCGTGTGTGGAATTTGTGTGTCGGTGTGGGGATTGTTTCATTTATGCGTGTTATGATGTTATTAAATTTTTTGTTATGTCTATCTTGTATTTTCGATGTGAGTTTTTCTATGTTGTTTGACATGTACTATTTGACACAATCATACGAAACCAAACAATACTTTGAATCCCAGCGCCAACCCCCTTCCACCAACTACGCCCCACACATACCACCAACCTGAAATAATCCGTTACAACTGTTTCAAGACATTCTGTATTTAAACCTCGCTGAAGAAGGTGAATAGCACACTGAAACGTACGAGGACATTAAGAAACGTAAGTGTTCACAAGGAAAGTTACAAATTTATCACTAATATTAAGTGCGTGAATGAAGAGGGTGAACCAACAAAACAACAATATTTGAAAAATTTGTGCACCAAAATTAAATTCTTTAATAAAATAACACAAAATCAATAAACCTATCAGACCTTTAATAAACACTAGAACCCCACCAAATTATAAAATATCAAAATTACTAACACAAATCTTAAAACATAAAATTGAACTTCCAGCAAAATACAATATAAAAAATAGTATCGAACTCACGGAACATTCAATATCGAACTATGTTAATTCAATATCTGTATGACGCATGTACCAGTTGTCCTCGCTCTCCCTAAAATTCTTCAACTTTCAGGGTCTGTTCTTTTTATGCCCATGCACGGATATAAATTCTCACTATGTAGGAGAGAAACCTCAAATATTGTAGTTTTACGTACAATAGTTATATATTAATATTTTTTTTTAGTTTTTAACTCTTAATATTAATACGTGCAATGGACATATTTCTAAATTTATTAATAAAAGTTACATTTATTTAAATGTAACTAAATTTTAACAATTCTTTACAACGCAGTCTTATAGAAGACACTTTGACCAATACGTGTTCATAATTTTGTTAAAAAGTATTTATTTTGAAAATTTCTGTGGAAATTTTAAGTTAAGAAAATGATGTATACGTGCGGACTCAAAAAAATGATAAATTTTAAAACTCGCTCATTTTATGCCAATAAATCAATAGACCTACTAATTTTTATTATTTTTTTCAAAAACTCTATATGTATAGTTCATATTCTGAAGTTTTTTTTAATGGTAATACATTTGTAATAAATTGTTAATATGTTTATGTATTAGTTGAAAAAATAAAAAACAAAAAAGTTATTAGGCCTACTTTTTTTTAAGTATTTATTAATAATTTAATTATTTTCTTTTCATTTTATGTAAAAATGAAAACATTTAGCTTTAAAATGCTTTTTGATTTTTGTCTCTACAACTATAACGGATTTTATTAAAATTTGTATGTTGCAATGTCAGAAAAAATTAGCCTTCCCGCTCATCGGGGCGGACTCTGACATCAATTTTTTTTCTAATAATTCAATTCCATGTTTCTCACAAACTATTGGCCTGACAGAAAAAAAAGGTAAATAGATTTTTTGTACAGAATTGAATACTCTTTAAATTCAATACAATTCCGTATTTTTACTTCTTTAATATCAGGCGAGGCGATCGATTTTTAAATTCCAGTAGAAATAATTGTTTTGATGTATTGATATACCTAGTTTTGTTTTAACATATGTACAGGTGTGTAGCAAACGCGCGCTTGCCTCTCTCCCTCATCAAAACGCATGCCCAAAGCACAAAACAAATTCGATCTACCCGGTGTATATAAACTAAATTGTTCAAATTGCAGTAAATTCTACATAGGCCAGACAGGACGTAGCTTCAAACAGAGATACATTGAACACACAAAAGCACTCCACACCACTACAGAATCTACCTTCGCAAACCACCTCATTGAAGCAAACCACACATATAAAAACATCGACAATAACATGAACATACTACACGTACACACAAAAGGCCGAAAACTAGACACTCTAGAACAATTAGAAATATACAAACACACAAAAACAAATAAAAACGACATCCTAAACGAACAGACACAATTCAAATCGCACGCATTATTCAAACACATCTCACCACACACACACAGCTTCAATCTTTCGAAACACTTTCTCGTCGCCAACAACAAGACGAGCAGCGCTACTAACGACAGCCTCTGATGAAGCCTTCTATAGGTGAAAGCCGGTTTAGGCTGTAAGGTAAAACTTTACGTTTTTACTTATAAAAAACTTTGTGTTCCGAGTCATCAATATTATAGTGATATTTAGAAAATATAAGTGAAGAACTCTAATAGTAAAACTTGATATAATGAGTAAATATTAACTTAATTAATCAACCAAAGCAGAGAAATAACTACCTGAATAGAGTTATATAATCCAATAACATAAAGAACGAAAATAAAACACAAATTTATACTTGAACATCAGTTTCCACAATTCAATAGAAACAGCGTAGTTGGACACGAAAGTCGTTGAAACACGTAACCACAAAACTCGGACATTGGTGAACAAAAGGAGCGGCATTTCTGCATCATCCCAGGACCAAGAATTCAACTTTTATTTCAAACTTGGAGTGGAGACTGGCGAGGATTGATTCATCTGCATTCGTTATTGACCAAACACTACGACGAGGTTAGTTGTACACTGCCTTACCGAGTCACGATGCCCAGCGGACGGTAAAATACAATTATTTTATATAATATTTAATAAGAACTTAATACTATCTTGTAATACCTTGTAATCCTATTTATGCATTTTCTGACCTTACTAACAGTTGAAAGAACCTTCACTCCCTGTGTTTAAAGAAATATAAAATCATAACTAAAATAATATATAACCCTGAATCCGATCGATAATCGATTACTATACTATACTATACGATACGATATATGATACTATAGACTTTTGTATCTCCGTAAAGAAAAAACTTTGTTGGCAAGAAATATTAAAATCTTAATAAAGAATCCTTTCAGAATTTAACGATATCGTCTCATTTATATAATATTTAGTGTAGTGTGAACAAGTTATAAAATCAGTAGAGAGTGTAACGTAGGAATTATTGTACGCGGTAATTTACCTATAATTTTCAGCTGTCTGTGAACCACAGCGCTACTCGCGGACTACTGTTGTATTAAAGAGAATGAGAAACAGATAAGAATTCCTTCTCTTCTCTTCTAACGAGGGCTAGGCTTGAACGAGAAAATTAGAATTACACACTCAATACATAAATTTAATCACAATAACAAAAATATATTAATTAGAGAGGATCAGTAGTTGTTATAAATTGGTGCTCAACATGTGTAGGGCTTAAGTTAAGTAAAACGTTAATTTTGTAAATATTACTTAACTCGAGCAGGCAACTGTTGGAGACAAAAAATGCATAATACCAGAGGTAGATCGAAGAAGAGGGCAGAAGACACTGAGAAGGAAGAAGGTGGACAGGAACAAGAAATTGAAGTAGTCACAGATAGTGAAATGGAACTACAGACAGGCGATAAAGTAATTATGGACACGGAAAAGGAAATAGTTGAAGAGGATGCCCAAGGGGATCAACCAGATAAATCCAACCAAAAAGAAGACATGAGCATGCAGGAGATGTTGAAAATACTATTGGAAAACTCAAAGAAACAGGAGAAGAAATTTGACAAAATAGATGACAATTTTAGGAAACAGGAGGAAAAATTCGACAAAATAAATGAGGAAAACAAGGAGAATTTTAGGAAACAGGAGGAAAACTCAAAGAGACAGGAGGAAACATAAAAAATGATGAACGAGAAGTTCGATAGGAACAATGAAAGCTTAATCCAAATTAACGAAAGGTTTGACAGGAATGATGAGGGTTTAAGACAAATGCAGGAAGAGATCAGACAAATAAATGAAGAGAATTTAAGGCGAATTAATGAAAGAATTGAGAATATCCATGTGACAATTAACCAAAAGGTGGACAAAAATAATGAGGAAAGGAAACAAGAAATAGCCGAAACAAATGAGAAGTTGGAAAAAACCAACGAAACAGTAATACAAGTCCGTGGGAAATTACAAAATAAAATCAATGACATAAAAAATAAAAATAAAACGATGGTTGAAGGACTCCAACAGGAGACTGTAGAAAGATGCGAGAAGATTAAACAGGAGGTACACCAAATACAGGAGGAGAATAAGGAAGGAATAACACAAGTACAGACTGATATGGGTGAACGACTGGAAAGAGTATATGATAATTTAAACAATGTCGAAAGCCAAGTAAGTACGAATAAAGGGAAGATCGAGGAAATCCGTCGACGCGAAATACAGATACAAGAAGGAGTGGATTCATGGCGGGATAGAACATGCCAGCATAATCATATCATCAACAACGATAACCGGGAGTCAATCAATTTTCGGAGTTACAAGCGTAACCCTATGGAGTTTTTGAAAAGGTTAGAAGAAATGATAACACGGAATAGAGAGAACCGTTGGAATATTATCCGAGGAATGATCGACGAAATGTTTAAAGATACCTATGACAATTGGTGGACGGCAGTGTGTCCCGATGTTCAAGATATAAACGATATCAAAAAACAGTTCAGGGAAAAGTATTGGTCGGAGTCGACCCAAAATATGGTAAGAAATAATTTAAGCAATGGTCGTTATGAGGCAAACTTAGGACAATCTCCCACATAATACTTCCTAGGCAAGGTGTGCATGGCCCGTAATCTAGAGCCCAGAATTCCTGAGGAGTGTTTGGTGATACAACTCTCATACCATTATGATGAAGGGATAAAGAACGCTCGTATATACAGCCAGATTAAAACTATCCAAGCCTTGGCAAAATTTTTAGAAAACTATGAACATGAGACCCAGTATCAACGGAACCGAATGTTAAACACTAATTACAATAGATACAATGGCAACGACTATCAACAAAATTCAAACCATGTTAATAACAATCAAATAAACCAGAATAGTAACCCGAACAGAAATCAGAATAACCACCCAAATAATAATCACAGGAATTATAATTATCGGGGTAATAACCATTATAATTACCGCGATAATCAGAATAATAGAGGAGATGGGGACAACCGACCCAATAACTACCGACACAAAGTGAATTATATATACTCTCGACCTCAAAATAATCAGAGATGGTATTACCCGAGGACACACCATAACCACCACTATTATAATCAGTCACAACACGAGGACGAATACCAATACGGGAGAAATTGTAGACCAATGGACAATAATCCAGAGGACAGACATGAACCACTATAGAACCAGCCTCAAAACCCACCGGAAAACAGGGTGGATGAGGGAAGCCATCATTTAAACTAACAGAGACAGTGAGAACTGAATACCCCAAAATTCAAAAAGCAAGTAAGTACAACTTACTAAATATTTCGAAACAATATGATTTAATAAAACCCCAAAATTCTAAAAGAAGTAAGAACGTCTTACTATATGTATTAAGAAGAAATTATTTTAAATATATAAGAATAAACCCCCCAAAATAAAAAAAAACTATATAAGAAAAAATTACTCAAAATACTTAGAAACAATGTGATTTAAGATAAATGACAAAACGCCAAGAGATTTGAAGAACAGATTACATAATTATTTATAAACAATATGATTTAAAATGGAATAAGAAAAAATATATATCAAAACAATTAGTGGTAACGTGATCAGACAAAAAGGTAAAATAAGAAGAACAATGGATAATTTAATGACTATAGTTACGATGAAAATAAGGAATGATAATAATTAATGCAAATACAATTTAGAATTTCTGGGAAATGAAAATGATAAAGGAAGAAATAGTACGGAGAACATCTGTCACAAGAAAGAGGTCAAAGGTGTTTACAAATAATGACTGTCAAAAATGTTATCTGAAAATAGCTACTGAAAATAAGAAGGAATCAAGAAGAAAAGAAATATATATAATTAAATGTAAAACGCGACAGCGTAAAGAATCCCAAAGATGTTTATTATTAGTCAAATGAAGAGACTATTATGATATTATTTTATTTTTTATAACTGTCTGTAGATGAATTCCAGCAGTGTTATATTGAAGTGTAGTATGGCCAGCAGAGTATGAAGCCAAAAAGTGCCTCTCTGAACTGTTCCAGCTCACATGTTAGGTAATGTTAGGGAAATTGAATATTTTAGGGATAATAAAACCGCTGCGAAGATTGACATCAGATTCCAAAAGTATGAAGGAAGAAAACAGAAGGAAGATAGCGGACAGAAGATCAATGGAGAAACGCATTTGTAGAAGTAAATAGAAATAGGAGAGTATTAAAACTAATTTTTACTGATTATTGTGACCAATCATTGACAAGTAATGTTTAAAAAGAAACAAGGCAAGAGAATTAATATCATTAATGAATTTCCATGCAATAGAGAAAGGTGAATACTAGTCAAAAATGTTACATTCAGAAATCCAATCAATTACCATTAAAACTCTACAATGAATAAAAGGCATGAAAAAATATAAGTTTATTTTGACCCAAATTATATTCAGGTAAACTAAACTTCTTTTGGAGGGGAACCATATGTAATTTAACGAAAATACGGTCCCCTACATTATATAAATCAATTTATAAGTTTTAAAATAAAATATAAATAATACTTATCCATACTCATAAAAGGTCAAAAACCCAACCCATTATTGAATAAATGAATTATCCCCAATAAGAATACAAGGTAGAAAGAAAAAAAATTAATAATGTTAATAAATACAAACCTCAAAAAAGGTGAAAGGTGTAAACAATAGACATTGACAAATGATGTAAAAACTAACTTAGACTGTTTTATAATAATTGATGTTTTAATTGAGAGGAGAATGAGTAAGTCTTACATGACTTATTTCATAAAAATGTACCTGTTATTACGTTGTATCATGTTGTATTATTATCATGATAGTTATGTTATTTTGTGTGTAGCAAGTGGAGTAATTCTTTTAATAGAATACCAATTAACTGATTATTATGTGTTGTCAATATATCATTATAGAACGGTTGTTAAACTCATTAATTAATTACCAATTAATTTCATTTTTAGATGTTGTCAATATATCATTATAGAGTTGTTGTTAGACTTTATATAGTTAAATGTATGTATACATGTAATTAGATAGTAGGCTGATTATAATTGTAAACAGGCCAGAAAGGCTATAGTTGTTAACGAGATACAAAAGGGTTTAGGATAATCATATCATAAACAAATGAAGGATTCTATAATAATGCAGGTAGTAACAAATTAAAATCAGAAGTAGATAAAAGTGTAATGATAGGCCTAAAAACCAGTAACATTGTAGAGTAAGTCAGGTCAGAAAGGTTAGGTAAATAAATTTGTAAAAAATACTAAATAGAATCTAATGAGTTAGGAGAAGTTAATAATAATTGCTAATAACTGATAAATAAATTCAATTTAAATAAAATCTCAAAATGCAATAGTGCAATGATACCGATAGGTAATGTTTTGTAACAGAAAAATAATACTTGTTAGAGTAAGTAGATTAAGAGGAAACGATAGCAAAATATACAAAATTTAGTAACAAACAATATGTAAAATTATAATAGGGTATAATGGAAATTTAGTAAAGGATTATTTTGATGAGTGTAAGAACATTGTATGATAATGGTTATAGTATAATATAATATCCAATAAGAATAGACAGCATGGTTGTCAAGGACAACGAGAGATATAAAATTTGTTGATTCGATTATTGAATAATTACCTATGAACGAAGACGGTTTAGTTTGTATGCACTCAGAAAAGAATTGATTAAATTGAAATAAAGCAATACAATTGGGAAACAAATTAAGTAATAAATCACCATAGTATGGTTCACTGACGTTCAACCGTCTTTTATAACCGAACAATCATAAACCTGTATATGAAAATTGACAGAAAATATAAGTGAAGAACTCTAATAGTAAAACTCGATATAATGAGCAAATATTAACTTAATTAATCAACCAAAGCAGAGAAATAACTACCTGAATAGAGTTATATAATCCAATAACATAAAGAACGAAAATAAAACACAAATTTATACTTGAACATCAGTTTCCACAATTCAATAGAAAAAGCGTAGTTGGACACGAAAGTCGTTGAAACACGTAACCACAAAACTCGGACATTGGTGAACAAAAGGAGCGGCATTTCTGCTTCATCCCAGGACCAAGAATTCAACTCTTATTTCAAACTTGGAGTGGAGACTGGCGAGGATTGATTCATCTGCATTCGTTATTGACCAAACACTACGACGAGGTTAGTTGTACACTGCCTTACCGAGTCACGATGCCCAGCGGACGGTAAAATACAATTATTTTATATAATATTTAATAAGAACTTAATACTTTCTTGTAATACCTTGTAATCCTATTTATGCATTTTCTGACCTTACTAACAGTTGAAAGAACCTTCACTCCCTGTGTTTAAAGAAATATAAAATCATAACTAAAATAATATATAACCCTGAATCCGATCGATAATCGATTACTATACTATACTATACGATACGATATACGATACTATAGACTTTTGTATCTCCGTAAAGAAAAAACTTTGTTGGCAAGAAATATTAAAATCTTAATAAAGAATCCTTTCAGAATTTAACGATATCGTCTCATTTATATAATATTTAGTGTAGTGTGAACAAGTTATAAAATCAGTAGAGAGTGTAACGTAGGAATTATTGTACGCGGTAATTTACCTATAATTTTCAGCTGTCTGTGAACCACAGCGTTACTCGCGGACTACTGTTGTATTAAAGAGAATGAGAAACAGATAAGAATTCCTTCTCTTCTCTTCTAACGAGGGCTAGGCTTGTAGGAAACAGGAGGAAAAATTCGACAAAATAAATGAGGAAAACAAGGAGAATTTTAGGAAACAGGAGGAAAACTCAAAGAGACAGGAGGAAACATAAAAAATGATGAACGAGAAGTTCGATAGGAACAATGAAAGCTTAATCCAAATTAACGAAAGGTTTGACAGGAATGATGAGGGTTTAAGACAAATGCAGGAAGAGATCAGACAAATAAATGAAGAGAATTTAAGGCGAATTAATGAAAGAATTGAGAATATCCATGTGACAATTAACCAAAAGGTGGACAAAAATAATGAGGAAAGGAAACAAGAAATAGCCGAAACAAATGAGAAGTTGGAAAAAACCAACGAAACAGTAATACAAGTCCGTGGGAAATTACAAAATAAAATCAATGACATAAAAAATAAAAATAAAACGATGGTTGAAGGACTCCAACAGGAGACTGTAGAAAGATGCGAGAAGATTAAACAGGAGGTACACCAAATACAGGAGGAGAATAAGGAAGGAATAACACAAGTACAGACTGATATGGGTGAACGACTGGAAAGAGTATATGATAATTTAAACAATGTCGAAAGCCAAGTAAGTACGAATAAAGGGAAGATCGAGGAAATCCGTCGACGCGAAATACAGATACAAGAAGGAGTGGATTCATGGCGGGATAGAACATGCCAGCATAATCATATCATCAACAACGATAACCGGGAGTCAATCAATTTTCGGAGTTACAAGCGTAACCCTATGGAGTTTTTGAAAAGGTTAGAAGAAATGATAACACGGAATAGAGAGAACCGTTGGAATATTATCCGAGGAATGATCGACGAAATGTTTAAAGATACCTATGACAATTGGTGGACGGCAGTGTGTCCCGATGTTCAAGATATAAACGATATCAAAAAACAGTTCAGGGAAAAGTATTGGTCGGAGTCGACCCAAAATATGGTAAGAAATAATTTAAGCAATGGTCGTTATGAGGCAAACTTAGGACAATCTCCCACATAATACTTCCTAGGCAAGGTGTGCATGGCCCGTAATCTAGAGCCCAGAATTCCTGAGGAGTGTTTGGTGATACAACTCTCATACCATTATGATGAAGGGATAAAGAACGCTCGTATATACAGCCAGATTAAAACTATCCAAGCCTTGGCAAAATTTTTAGAAAACTATGAACATGAGACCCAGTATCAACGGAACCGAATGTTAAACACTAATTACAATAGATACAATGGCAACGACTATCAACAAAATTCAAACCATGTTAATAATAATCAAATAAACCAGAATAGTAACCCGAACAGAAATCAGAATAACCACCCAAATAATAATCACAGGAATTATAATTATCGGGGTAATAACCATTATAATTACCGCGATAATCAGAATAATAGAGGAGATGGGGACAACCGACCCAATAACTACCGACACAAAGTGAATTATATATACTCTCGACCTCAAAATAATCAGAGATGGTATTACCCGAGGACACACCATAACCACCACTATTATAATCAGTCACAACACGAGGACGAATACCAATACGGGAGAAATTGTAGACCAATGGACAATAATCCAGAGGACAGACATGAACCACTATAGAACCAGCCTCAAAACCCACCGGAAAACAGGGTGGATGAGGGAAGCCATCATTTAAACTAACAGAGACAGTGAGAACTGAATACCCCAAAATTCAAAAAGCAAGTAAGTACAACTTACTAAATATTTCGAAACAATATGATTTAATAAAACCCCAAAATTCTAAAAGAAGTAAGAACGTCTTACTATATGTATTAAGAAGAAATTATTTTAAATATATAAGAATAAACCCCCCAAAATAAAAAAAAACTATATAAGAAAAAATTACTCAAAATACTTAGAAACAATGTGATTTAAGATAAATGACAAAACGCCAAGAGATTTGAAGAACAGATTACATAATTATTTATAAACAATATGATTTAAAATGGAATAAGAAAAAATATATATCAAAACAATTAGTGGTAACGTGATCAGACAAAAAGGTAAAATAAGAAGAACAATGGATAATTTAATGACTATAGTTACGATGAAAATAAGGAATGATAATAATTAATGCAAATACAATTTAGAATTTCTGGGAAATGAAAATGATAAAGGAAGAAATAGTACGGAGAACATCTGTCACAAGAAAGAGGTCAAAGGTGTTTACAAATAATGACTGTCAAAAATGTTATCTGAAAATAGCTACTGAAAATAAGAAGGAATCAAGAAGAAAAGAAATATATATAATTAAATGTAAAACGCGACAGCGTAAAGAATCCCAAAGATGTTTATTATTAGTCAAATGAAGAGACTATTATGATATTATTTTATTTTTTATAACTGTCTGTAGATGAATTCCAGCAGTGTTATATTGAAGTGTAGTATGGCCAGCAGAGTATGAAGCCAAAAAGTGCCTCTCTGAACTGTTCCAGCTCACATGTTAGGTAATGTTAGGGAAATTGAATATTTTAGGGATAATAAAACCGCTGCGAAGATTGACATCAGATTCCAAAAGTATGAAGGAAGAAAACAGAAGGAAGATAGCGGACAGAAGATCAATGGAGAAACGCATTTGTAGAAGTAAATAGAAATAGGAGAGTATTAAAACTAATTTTTACTGATTATTGTGACCAATCATTGACAAGTAATGTTTAAAAAGAAACAAGGCAAGAGAATTAATATCATTAATGAATTTCCATGCAATAGAGAAAGGTGAATACTAGTCAAAAATGTTACATTCAGAAATGCAATCAATTACCATTAAAACTCTACAATGAATAAAAGGCATGAAAAAATATAAGTTTATTTTGACCCAAATTATATTCAGGTAAACTAAACTTCTTTTGGAGGGGAACCATATGTAATTTAATGAAAATACGGTCCCCTACATTATATAAATCAATTTATAAGTTTTAAAATAAAATATAAATAATACTTATCCATACTCATAAAAGGTCAAAAACCCAACCCATTATTGAATAAATGAATTATCCCCAATAAGAATACAAGGTAGAAAGAAAAAAAATTAATAATGTTAATAAATACAAACCTCAAAAAAGGTGAAAGGTGTAAACAATAGACATTGACAAATGATGTAAAAACTAACTTAGACTGTTTTATAATAATTGATGTTTTAATTGAGAGGAGAATGAGTAAGTCTTACATGACTTATTTCATAAAAATGTACCTGTTATTACGTTGTATCATGTTGTATTATTATCATGATAGTTATGTTATTTTGTGTGTAGCAAGTGGAGTAATTCTTTTAATAGAATACCAATTAACTGATTATTATGTGTTGTCAATATATCATTATAGAACGGTTGTTAAACTCATTAATTAATTACCAATTAATTTCATTTTTAGATGTTGTCAATATATCATTATAGAGTTGTTGTTAGACTTTATATAGTTAAATGTATGTATACATGTAATTAGATAGTAGGCTGATTATAATTGTAAACAGGCCAGAAAGGCTATAGTTGTTAACGAGATACAAAAGGGTTTAGGATAATCATATCATAAACAAATGAAGGATTCTATAATAATGCAGGTAGTAACAAATTAAAATCAGAAGTAGATAAAAGTGTAATGATAGGCCTAAAAACCAGTAACATTGTAGAGTAAGTCAGGTCAGAAAGGTTAGGTAAATAAATTTGTAAAAAATACTAAATAGAATCTAATGAGTTAGGAGAAGTTAATAATAATTGCTAATAACTGATAAATAAATTCAATTTAAATAAAATCTCAAAATGCAATAGTGCAATGATACCGATAGGTAATGTTTTGTAACAGAAAAATAATACTTGTTAGAGTAAGTAGATTAAGAGGAAACGATAGCAAAATATACAAAATTTAGTAACAAACAATATGTAAAATTATAATAGGGTATAATGGAAATTTAGTAAAGGATTATTTTGATGAGTGTAAGAACATTGTATGATAATGGTTATAGTATAATATAATATCCAATAAGAATAGACAGCATGGTTGTCAAGGACAACGAGAGATATAAAATTTGTTGATTCGATTATTGAATAATTACCTATGAACGAAGACGGTTTAGTTTGTATGCACTCAGAAAAGAATTGATTAAATTGAAATAAAGCAATACAATTGGGAAACAAATTAAGTAATAAATCACCATAGTATGGTTCACTGACGTTCAACCGTCTTTTATAACCGAACAATCATAAACCTGTATATGAAAATTGACAGAAAATATAAGTGAAGAACTCTAATAGTAAAACTCGATATAATGAGCAAATATTAACTTAATTAATCAACCAAAGCAGAGAAATAACTACCTGAATAGAGTTATATAATCCAATAACATAAAGAACGAAAATAAAACACAAATTTATACTTGAACATCAGTTTCCACAATTCAATAGAAAAAGCGTAGTTGGACACGAAAGTCGTTGAAACACGTAACCACAAAACTCGGACATTGGTGAACAAAAGGAGCGGCATTTCTGCATCATCCCAGGACCAAGAATTCAACTTTTATTTCAAACTTGGAGTGGAGACTGGCGAGGATTGATTCATCTGCATTCGTTATTGACCAAACACTACGACGAGGTTAGTTGTACACTGCCTTACCGAGTCACGATGCCCAGCGGACGGTAAAATACAATTATTTTATATAATATTTAATAAGAACTTAATACTTTCTTGTAATACCTTGTAATCCTATTTATGCATTTTCTGACCTTACTAACAGTTGAAAGAACCTTCACTCCCTGTGTTTAAAGAAATATAAAATCATAACTAAAATAATATATAACCCTGAATCCGATCGATAATCGATTACTATACTATACTATACGATACGATATACGATACTATAGACTTTTGTATCTCCGTAAAGAAAAAACTTTGTTGGCAAGAAATATTAAAATCTTAATAAAGAATCCTTTCAGAATTTAACGATATCGTCTCATTTATATAATATTTAGTGTAGTGTGAACAAGTTATAAAATCAGTAGAGAGTGTAACGTAGGAATTATTGTACGCGGTAATTTACCTATAATTTTCAGCTGTCTGTGAACCACAGCGTTACTCGCGGACTACTGTTGTATTAAAGAGAATGAGAAACAGATAAGAATTCCTTCTCTTCTCTTCTAACGAGGGCTAGGCTTGTAGGAAACAGGAGGAAAAATTCGACAAAATAAATGAGGAAAACAAGGAGAATTTTAGGAAACAGGAGGAAAACTCAAAGAGACAGGAGGAAACATAAAAAATGATGAACGAGAAGTTCGATAGGAACAATGAAAGCTTAATCCAAATTAACGAAAGGTTTGACAGGAATGATGAGGGTTTAAGACAAATGCAGGAAGAGATCAGACAAATAAATGAAGAGAATTTAAGGCGAATTAATGAAAGAATTGAGAATATCCATGTGACAATTAACCAAAAGGTGGACAAAAATAATGAGGAAAGGAAACAAGAAATAGCCGAAACAAATGAGAAGTTGGAAAAAACCAACGAAACAGTAATACAAGTCCGTGGGAAATTACAAAATAAAATCAATGACATAAAAAATAAAAATAAAACGATGGTTGAAGGACTCCAACAGGAGACTGTAGAAAGATGCGAGAAGATTAAACAGGAGGTACACCAAATACAGGAGGAGAATAAGGAAGGAATAACACAAGTACAGACTGATATGGGTGAACGACTGGAAAGAGTATATGATAATTTAAACAATGTCGAAAGCCAAGTAAGTACGAATAAAGGGAAGATCGAGGAAATCCGTCGACGCGAAATACAGATACAAGAAGGAGTGGATTCATGGCGGGATAGAACATGCCAGCATAATCATATCATCAACAACGATAACCGGGAGTCAATCAATTTTCGGAGTTACAAGCGTAACCCTATGGAGTTTTTGAAAAGGTTAGAAGAAATGATAACACGGAATAGAGAGAACCGTTGGAATATTATCCGAGGAATGATCGACGAAATGTTTAAAGATACCTATGACAATTGGTGGACGGCAGTGTGTCCCGATGTTCAAGATATAAACGATATCAAAAAACAGTTCAGGGAAAAGTATTGGTCGGAGTCGACCCAAAATATGGTAAGAAATAATTTAAGCAATGGTCGTTATGAGGCAAACTTAGGACAATCTCCCACATAATACTTCCTAGGCAAGGTGTGCATGGCCCGTAATCTAGAGCCCAGAATTCCTGAGGAGTGTTTGGTGATACAACTCTCATACCATTATGATGAAGGGATAAAGAACGCTCGTATATACAGCCAGATTAAAACTATCCAAGCCTTGGCAAAATTTTTAGAAAACTATGAACATGAGACCCAGTATCAACGGAACCGAATGTTAAACACTAATTACAATAGATACAATGGCAACGACTATCAACAAAATACAAACCATGTTAATAATAATCAAATAAACCAGAATAGTAACCCGAACAGAAATCAGAATAACCACCCAAATAATAATCACAGGAATTATAATTATCGGGGTAATAACCATTATAATTACCGCGATAATCAGAATAATAGAGGAGATGGGGACAACCGACCCAATAACTACCGACACAAAGTGAATTATATATACTCTCGACCTCAAAATAATCAGAGATGGTATTACCCGTGGACACACCATAACCACCACTATTATAATCAGTCACAACACGAGGACGAATACCAATACGGGAGAAATTGTAGACCAATGGACAATAATCCAGAGGACAGACATGAACCACTATAGAACCAGCCTCAAAACCCACCAGAAAACAGGGAGGATGAGGGAAGCCATCATTTTAACTAACAGAGACAGTGAGAACTGAATACCCCAAAATTCAACAAGCACGTAAGTACAACTTACTAAATATTTCGAAACAATATGATTTAATAAAACCCCAAAATTCTAAAAGAAGTAAGAACGTCTTACTATATGTATTAAGAAGAAATTATTTTAAATATATAAGAATAAACCCCCCAAAATAAAAAAAAAAACTATATAAGAAAAAATTACTCACAATACTTAGAAACAATGTGATTTAAGATAAATGACAAAACGCCAAGAGAATTGAAGAACAGATTACATAATTATTTATAAACAATATGATTTAAAATGGAATAAGAAAAAATATATATCAAAACAATTAGTGGTAACGTGATCAGACAAGAAGGTAAAATAAGAAGAACAATGGATAATTTAATGACTATAGTTACGATGAAAATAAGGAATGATAATAATTAATGCAAATACAATTTAGAATTTCTGGGAAATGAAAATGATAAAGGAAGAAATAGTACGGAGAACATCTGTCACAAGAAAGAGGTCAAAGGTGTTTACAAATAATGACTGTCAAAAATGTTATCTGAAAATAGCTACTGAAAATAAGAAGGAATCAAGAAGAAAAGAAATATATATAATTAAATGTAAAACGCGACAGCGTAAAGAATCCCAAAGATGTTTATTATTAGTCAAATGAAGAGACTATTATGATATTATTTTATTTTTTATAACTGTCTGTAGATGAATTCCAGCAGTATTATATTGAAGTGTAGTATGGCCAGCAGAGTATGAAGCCAAAAAGTGCCTCTCTGAACTGTTCCAGCTCACATGTTAGGTAATGTTAGGGAAATTGAATATTTTAGGGATAATAAAACCGCTGCGAAGATTGACATCAGATTCCAAAAGTATGAAGGAAGAAAACAGAAGGAAGATAGCTGACAGAAGATCAATGGAGAAACGCATTTGTAGAAGTAAATAGAAATAGGAGAGTATTAAAACTAATTTTTACTGATTATTGTGACCAATCATTGACAAGTAATGTTTAAAAAGAAACAAGGCAAGAGAATTAATATCATTAATGAATTTCCATGCAATAGAGAAAGGTGAATACTAGTCAAAAATGTTACATTCAGAAATCCAATCAATTACCATTAAAACTCTACAATGAATAAAAGGCATGAAAAAATATAAGTTTATTTTGACCCAAATTATATTCAGGTAAACTAAACTTCTTTTGGAGGGGAAGCATATGTAATTTAACGAAAATACGGTCCCCTACGTTATATAAATCAATTTATAAGTTTTAAAATAAAATATAAATAATACTTATCCATACTCATAAAAGGTCAAAAACCCAACCCATTATTGAATAAATGAATTATCCCCAATAAGAATACAAGGTAGAAAAAAAAAAAATTAATAATGTTAATAAATACAAACCTCAAAAAAGGTGAAAGGTGTAAACAATAGACATTGACAAATGATGTAAAAACTAACTTAGACTGTTTTATAATAATTGATGTTTTAATTGAGAGGAGAATGAGTAAGTCTTACATGACTTATTTCATAAAAATGTACCTGTTATTACGTTGTATCATGTTGTATTATTATCATGATAGTTATGTTATTTTGTGTGTAGCAAGTGGAGTAATTCTTTTAATAGAATACCAATTAACTGATTATTATGTGTTGTCAATATATCATTATAGAACGGTTGTTAAACTCATTAATTAATTACCAATTAATTTCATTTTTAGATGTTGTCAATATATCATTATAGAGTTGTTGTTAGACTTTATATAGTTAAATGTATGTATACATGTAATTAGATAGTAGGCTGATTATAATTGTAAACAGGCCAGAAAGGCTATAGTTGTTAACGAGATACAAAAGGGTTTATGATAATCATATCATAAACAAATGAAGGATTCTATAATAATGCAGGTAGTAACAAATTAAAATCAGAAGTAGATAAAAGTGTAATGATAGGCCTAAAAACCAGTAACATTGTAGAGTAAGTCAGGTCAGAAAGGTTAGGTAAATAAATTTGTAAAAAATACTAAATAGAATCTAATGAGTTAGGAGAAGTTAATAATAATTGCTAATAACTGATAAATAAATCCAATTTAAATAAAATCTCAAAATGCAATAGTGCAATGATACCGATAGGTAATGTTTTGTAACAGAAAAATAATACTTGTTAGAGTAAGTAGATTAAGAGGAAACGATAGCAAAATATACAAAATTTAGTAACAAACAATATGTAAAATTATAATAGGGTATAATGGAAATTTAGTAAAGGATTATTTTGATGAGTGTAAGAACATTGTATGATAATGGTTATAGTATAATATAATATCCAATAAGAATAGACACCATGGTTGTCAAGGACAACGAGAGATATAAAATTTGTTGATTCGATTATTGAATAATTACCTATGAACGAAGACGGTTTAGTTTGTATGCACTCAGAAAAGAATTGATTAAATTGAAATAAAACAATACAATTGGGAAACAAATTAAGTAATAAGTCACCATAGTATGGTTCACTGACGTTCAACCGTCTTTTATAACCGAACAATCATAAACCTGTATATGAAAATTGACAGAAAATATAAGTGAAGAACTCTAATAGTAAAACTCGATATAATGAGCAAATATTAACTTAATTAAAAAACCAAAGCAGAGAAATAACTACCTGAATAGAGTTATATAATCCAATAACATAAAGAACGAAAATAAAACACAAATTTATACTTGAACATCAGTTTCCACAATTCAATAGAAAAAGCGTAGTTGGGCACGAAAGTCGTTGAAACACGTAACCACAAAACTCGGACATTGGTGAACAAAAGGAGCGGCATTTCTGCATCATCCCAGGACCAAGAATTCAACTTTTATTTCAAACTTGGAGTGGAGACTGGCGAGGATTGATTCATCTGCATTCGTTATTGACCAAACACTACGACGAGGTTAGTTGTACACTGCCTTACCGAGTCACGATGCCCAGCGGACGGTAAAATACAATTATTTTATATAATATTTAATAAGAACTTAATACTTTCTTGTAATACCTTGTAATCCTATTTATGCATTTTCTGACCTTACTAACAGTTGAAAGAACCTTCACTCCCTGTGTTTAAAGAAATATAAAATCATAACTAAAATAATATATAACCCTGAATCCGATCGATAATCGATTACTATACTATACTATACGATACGATATACGATACTATAGACTTTTGTATCTCCGTAAAGAAAAAACTTTGTTGGCAAGAAATATTAAAATCTTAATAAAGAATCCTTTCAGAATTTAACGATATTGTCTCATTTATATAATATTTAGTGTAGTGTGAACAAGTTATAAAATCAGTAGAGAGTGTAACGTAGGAATTATTGTACGCGGTAATTTACCTATAATTTTCAGCTGTCTGTGAACCACAGCGTTACTCGCGGACTACTGTTGTATTAAAGAGAATGAGAAACAGATAAGAATTCCTTCTCTTCTCTTCTAACGAGGGCTAGGCTTGAACGAGAAAATTAGAATTACACACTCAATACATAAATTTAATCACAATAACAAAAATATATTAATTAGAGAGGATCAGTAGTTGTTATAAATTGGCGCTCAACATGTGTAGGGCTTAAGTTAAGTAAAACGTTAATTTTGTAAATATTACTTAACTCGAGCAGGCAACTGTTGGAGACAAAAAATGCATAATACCAGAGGTAGATCGAAGAAGAGGGCAGAAGACACTGAGAAGGAAGAAGGTGGACAGGAACAAGAAATTGAAGTAGTCACAGATAGTGAAATGGAACTACAGACAGGCGATAAAGTAATTATGGACACGGAAAAGGAAATAGTTGAAGAGGATGCCCAAGGGGATCAACCAGATAAATCCAACCAAAAAGAAGACATGAGCATGCAGGAGATGTTGAAAATACTATTGGAAAACTCAAAGAAACAGGAGAAGAAATTTGACAAAATAGATGACAATTTTAGGAAACAGGAGGAAAAATTCGACAAAATAAATGAGGAAAACAAGGAGAATTTTAGGAAACAGGAGGAAAACTCAAAGAGACAGGAGGAAACATAAAAAATGATGAACGAGAAGTTCGATAGGAACAATGAAAGCTTAATCCAAATTAACGAAAGGTTTGACAGGAATGATGAGGGTTTAAGACAAATGCAGGAAGAGATCAGACAAATAAATGAAGAGAATTTAAGGCGAATTAATGAAAGAATTGAGAATATCCATGTGACAATTAACCAAAAGGTGGACAAAAATAATGAGGAAAGGAAACAAGAAATAGCCGAAACAAATGAGAAGTTGGAAAAAACCAACGAAACAGTAATACAAGTCCGTGGGAAATTACAAAATAAAATCAATGACATAAAAAATAAAAATAAAACGATGGTTGAAGGACTCCAACAGGAGACTGTAGAAAGATGCGAGAAGATTAAACAGGAGGTACACCAAATACAGGAGGAGAATAAGGAAGGAATAACACAAGTACAGACTGATATGGGTGAACGACTGGAAAGAGTATATGATAATTTAAACAATGTCGAAAGCCAAGTAAGTACGAATAAAGGGAAGATCGAGGAAATCCGTCGACGCGAAATACAGATACAAGAAGGAGTGGATTCATGGCGGGATAGAACATGCCAGCATAATCATATCATCAACAACGATAACCGGGAGTCAATCAATTTTCGGAGTTACAAGCGTAACCCTATGGAGTTTTTGAAAAGGTTAGAAGAAATGATAACACGGAATAGAGAGAACCGTTGGAATATTATCCGAGGAATGATCGACGAAATGTTTAAAGATACCTATGACAATTGGTGGACGGCAGTGTGTCCCGATGTTCAAGATATAAACGATATCAAAAAACAGTTCAGGGAAAAGTATTGGTCGGAGTCGACCCAAAATATGGTAAGAAATAATTTAAGCAATGGTCGTTATGAGGCAAACTTAGGACAATCTCCCACATAATACTTCCTAGGCAAGGTGTGCATGGCCCGTAATCTAGAGCCCAGAATTCCTGAGGAGTGTTTGGTGATACAACTCTCATACCATTATGATGAAGGGATAAAGAACGCTCGTATATACAGCCAGATTAAAACTATCCAAGCCTTGGCAAAATTTTTAGAAAACTATGAACATGAGACCCAGTATCAACGGAACCGAATGTTAAACACTAATTACAATAGATACAATGGCAACGACTATCAACAAAATTCAAACCATGTTAATAATAATCAAATAAACCAGAATAGTAACCCGAACAGAAATCAGAATAACCACCCAAATAATAATCACAGGAATTATAATTATCGGGGTAATAACCATTATAATTACCGCGATAATCAGAATAATAGAGGAGATGGGGACAACCGACCCAATAACTACCGACACAAAGTGAATTATATATACTCTCGACCTCAAAATAATCAGAGATGGTATTACCCGAGGACACACCATAACCACCACTATTATAATCAGTCACAACACGAGGACGAATACCAATACGGGAGAAATTGTAGACCAATGGACAATAATCCAGAGGACAGACATGAACCACTATAGAACCAGCCTCAAAACCCACCAGAAAACAGGGAGGATGAGGGAAGCCATCATTTTAACTAACAGAGACAGTGAGAACTGAATACCCCAAAATTCAAAAAGCACGTAAGTACAACTTACTAAATATTTCGAAACAATATGATTTAATAAAACCCCAAAATTCTAAAAGAAGTAAGAACGTCTTACTATATGTATTAAGAAGAAATTATTTTAAATATATAAGAATAAACCCCCCAAAATAAAAAAAAAACTATATAAGAAAAAATTACTCACAATACTTAGAAACAATGTGATTTAAGATAAATGACAAAACGCCAAGAGAATTGAAGAACAGATTACATAATTATTTATAAACAATATGATTTAAAATGGAATAAGAAAAAATATATATCAAAACAATTAGTGGTAACGTGATCAGACAAAAAGGTAAAATAAGAAGAACAATGGATAATTTAATGACTATAGTTACGATGAAAATAAGGAATGATAATAATTAATGCAAATACAATTTAGAATTTCTGGGAAATGAAAATGATAAAGGAAGAAATAGTACGGAGAACATCTGTCACAAGAAAGAGGTCAAAGGTGTTTACAAATAATGACTGTCAAAAATGTTATCTGAAAATAGCTACTGAAAATAAGAAGGAATCAAGAAGAAAAGAAATATATATAATTAAATGTAAAACGCGACAGCGTAAAGAATCCCAAAGATGTTTATTATTAGTCAAATGAAGAGACTATTATGATATTATTTTATTTTTTATAACTGTCTGTAGATGAATTCCAGCAGTGTTATATTGAAGTGTAGTATGGCCAGCAGAGTATGAAGCCAAAAAGTGCCTCTCTGAACTGTTCCAGCTCACATGTTAGGTAATGTTAGGGAAATTGAATATTTTAGGGATAATAAAACCGCTGCGAAGATTGACATCAGATTCCAAAAGTATGAAGGAAGAAAACAGAAGGAAGATAGCGGACAGAAGATCAATGGAGAAACGCATTTGTAGAAGTAAATAGAAATAGGAGAGTATTAAAACTAATTTTTACTGATTATTGTGACCAATCATTGACAAGTAATGTTTAAAAAGAAACAAGGCAAGAGAATTAATATCATTAATGAATTTCCATGCAATA
This sequence comes from Magicicada septendecula, assembly GCA_034769895.1. Taxonomy (NCBI): domain Eukaryota; kingdom Metazoa; phylum Arthropoda; class Insecta; order Hemiptera; family Cicadidae; genus Magicicada; species Magicicada septendecula. The sequence goes on along the minus strand of CM068371.1, from coordinate 58,207,884 downwards.
GAGAAAGGTGAATACTAGTCAAAAATGTTACATTCAGAAATCCAATCAATTACCATTAAAACTCTACAATGAATAAAAGGCATGAAAAAATATAAGTTTATTTTGACCCAAATTATATTCAGGTAAACTAAACTTCTTTTGGAGGGGAAGCATATGTAATTTAACGAAAATACGGTCCCCTACGTTATATAAATCAATTTATAAGTTTTAAAATAAAATATAAATAATACTTATCCATACTCATAAAAGGTCAAAAACCCAACCCATTATTGAATAAATGAATTATCCCCAATAAGAATACAAGGTAGAAAGAAAAAAAATTAATAATGTTAATAAATACAAACCTCAAAAAAGGTGAAAGGTGTAAACAATAGACATTGACAAATGATGTAAAAACTAACTTAGACTGTTTTATAATAATTGATGTTTTAATTGAGAGGAGAATGAGTAAGTCTTACATGACTTATTTCATAAAAATGTACCTGTTATTACGTTGTATCATGTTGTATTATTATCATGATAGTTATGTTATTTTGTGTGTAGCAAGTGGAGTAATTCTTTTAATAGAATACCAATTAACTGATTATTATGTGTTGTCAATATATCATTATAGAACGGTTGTTAAACTCATTAATTAATTACCAATTAATTTCATTTTTAGATGTTGTCAATATATCATTATAGAGTTGTTGTTAGACTTTATATAGTTAAATGTATGTATACATGTAATTAGATAGTAGGCTGATTATAATTGTAAACAGGCCAGAAAGGCTATAGTTGTTAACGAGATACAAAAGGGTTTAGGATAATCATATCATAAACAAATGAAGGATTCTATAATAATGCAGGTAGTAACAAATTAAAATCAGAAGTAGATAAAAGTGTAATGATAGGCCTAAAAACCAGTAACATTGTAGAGTAAGTCAGGTCAGAAAGGTTAGGTAAATAAATTTGTAAAAAATACTAAATAGAATCTAATGAGTTAGGAGAAGTTAATAATAATTGCTAATAACTGATAAATAAATTCAATTTAAATAAAATCTCAAAATGCAATAGTGCAATGATACCGATAGGTAATGTTTTGTAACAGAAAAATAATACTTGTTAGAGTAAGTAGATTAAGAGGAAACGATAGCAAAATATACAAAATTTAGTAACAAACAATATGTAAAATTATAATAGGGTATAATGGAAATTTAGTAAAGGATTATTTTGATGAGTGTAAGAACATTGTATGATAATGGTTATAGTATAATATAATATCCAATAAGAATAGACAGCATGGTTGTCAAGGACAACGAGAGATATAAAATTTGTTGATTCGATTATTGAATAATTACCTATGAACGAAGACGGTTTAGTTTGTATGCACTCAGAAAAGAATTGATTAAATTGAAATAAAGCAATACAATTGGGAAACAAATTAAGTAATAAATCACCATAGTATGGTTCACTGACGTTCAACCGTCTTTTATAACCGAACAATCATAAACCTGTATATGAAAATTGACAGAAAATATAAGTGAAGAACTCTAATAGTAAAACTCGATATAATGAGCAAATATTAACTTAATTAATCAACCAAAGCAGAGAAATAACTACCTGAATAGAGTTATATAATCCAATAACATAAAGAACGAAAATAAAACACAAATTTATACTTGAACATCAGTTTCCACAATTCAATAGAAAAAGCGTAGTTGGACACGAAAGTCGTTGAAACACGTAACCACAAAACTCGGACATTGGTGAACAAAAGGAGCGGCATTTCTGCATCATCCCAGGACCAAGAATTCAACTTTTATTTCAAACTTGGAGTGGAGACTGGCGAGGATTGATTCATCTGCATTCGTTATTGACCAAACACTACGACGAGGTTAGTTGTACACTGCCTTACCGAGTCACGATGCCCAGCGGACGGTAAAATACAATTATTTTATATAATATTTAATAAGAACTTAATACTTTCTTGTAATACCTTGTAATCCTATTTATGCATTTTCTGACCTTACTAACAGTTGAAAGAACCTTCACTCCCTGTGTTTAAAGAAATATAAAATCATAACTAAAATAATATATAACCCTGAATCCGATCGATAATCGATTACTATACTATACTATACGATACGATATACGATACTATAGACTTTTGTATCTCCGTAAAGAAAAAACTTTGTTGGCAAGAAATATTAAAATCTTAATAAAGAATCCTTTCAGAATTTAACGATATCGTCTCATTTATATAATATTTAGTGTAGTGTGAACAAGTTATAAAATCAGTAGAGAGTGTAACGTAGGAATTATTGTACGCGGTAATTTACCTATAATTTTCAGCTGTCTGTGAACCACAGCGTTACTCGCGGACTACTGTTGTATTAAAGAGAATGAGAAACAGATAAGAATTCCTTCTCTTCTCTTCTAACGAGGGCTAGGCTTGAACGAGAAAATTAGAATTACACACTCAATACATAAATTTAATCACAATAACAAAAATATATTAATTAGAGAGGATCAGTAGTTGTTATAAATTGGCGCTCAACATGTGTAGGGCTTAAGTTAAGTAAAACGTTAATTTTGTAAATATTACTTAACTCGAGCAGGCAACTGTTGGAGACAAAAAATGCATAATACCAGAGGTAGATCGAAGAAGAGGGCAGAAGACACTGAGAAGGAAGAAGGTGGACAGGAACAAGAAATTGAAGTAGTCACAGATAGTGAAATGGAACTACAGACAGGCGATAAAGTAATTATGGACACGGAAAAGGAAATAGTTGAAGAGGATGCCCAAGGGGATCAACCAGATAAATCCAACCAAAAAGAAGACATGAGCATGCAGGAGATGTTGAAAATACTATTGGAAAACTCAAAGAAACAGGAGAAGAAATTTGACAAAATAGATGACAATTTTAGGAAACAGGAGGAAAAATTCGACAAAATAAATGAGGAAAACAAGGAGAATTTTAGGAAACAGGAGGAAAACTCAAAGAGACAGGAGGAAACATAAAAAATGATGAACGAGAAGTTCGATAGGAACAATGAAAGCTTAATCCAAATTAACGAAAGGTTTGACAGGAATGATGAGGGTTTAAGACAAATGCAGGAAGAGATCAGACAAATAAATGAAGAGAATTTAAGGCGAATTAATGAAAGAATTGAGAATATCCATGTGACAATTAACCAAAAGGTGGACAAAAATAATGAGGAAAGGAAACAAGAAATAGCCGAAACAAATGAGAAGTTGGAAAAAACCAACGAAACAGTAATACAAGTCCGTGGGAAATTACAAAATAAAATCAATGACATAAAAAATAAAAATAAAACGATGGTTGAAGGACTCCAACAGGAGACTGTAGAAAGATGCGAGAAGATTAAACAGGAGGTACACCAAATACAGGAGGAGAATAAGGAAGGAATAACACAAGTACAGACTGATATGGGTGAACGACTGGAAAGAGTATATGATAATTTAAACAATGTCGAAAGCCAAGTAAGTACGAATAAAGGGAAGATCGAGGAAATCCGTCGACGCGAAATACAGATACAAGAAGGAGTGGATTCATGGCGGGATAGAACATGCCAGCATAATCATATCATCAACAACGATAACCGGGAGTCAATCAATTTTCGGAGTTACAAGCGTAACCCTATGGAGTTTTTGAAAAGGTTAGAAGAAATGATAACACGGAATAGAGAGAACCGTTGGAATATTATCCGAGGAATGATCGACGAAATGTTTAAAGATACCTATGACAATTGGTGGACGGCAGTGTGTCCCGATGTTCAAGATATAAACGATATCAAAAAACAGTTCAGGGAAAAGTATTGGTCGGAGTCGACCCAAAATATGGTAAGAAATAATTTAAGCAATGGTCGTTATGAGGCAAACTTAGGACAATCTCCCACATAATACTTCCTAGGCAAGGTGTGCATGGCCCGTAATCTAGAGCCCAGAATTCCTGAGGAGTGTTTGGTGATACAACTCTCATACCATTATGATGAAGGGATAAAGAACGCTCGAATATACAGCCAGATTAAAACTATCCAAGCCTTGGCAAAATTTTTAGAAAACTATGAACATGAGACCCAGTATCAACGGAACCAAATGTTAAACACTAATTACAATAGATACAATGGCAACGACTATCAACAAAATTCAAACCATGTTAATAATAATCAAATAAACCAGAATAGTAACCCAAACAGAAATCAGAATAACCACCCAAATAATAATCACAGGAATTATAATTATCGGGGTAATAACCATTATAATTACCGCGATAATCAGAATAATAGAGGAGATGGGGACAACCGACCCAATAACTACCGACACAAAGTGAATTATATATACTCTCGACCTCAAAATAATCAGAGATGGTATTACCCGAGGACACACCATAACCACCACTATTATAATCAGTCACAACACGAGGACGAATACCAATACGGGAGAAATTGTAGACCAATGGACAATAATCCAGAGGACAGACATGAACCACTATAGAACCAGCCTCAAAACCCACCAGAAAACAGGGAGGATGAGGGAAGCCATCATTTTAACTAACAGAGACAGTGAGAACTGAATACCCCAAAATTCAAAAAGCACGTAAGTACAACTTACTAAATATTTCGAAACAATATGATTTAATAAAACCCCAAAATTCTAAAAGAAGTAAGAACGTCTTACTATATGTATTAAGAAGAAATTATTTTAAATATATAAGAATAAACCCCCCAAAATAAAAAAAAAAACTATATAAGAAAAAATTACTCACAATACTTAGAAACAATGTGATTTAAGATAAATGACAAAACGCCAAGAGAATTGAAGAACAGATTACATAATTATTTATAAACAATATGATTTAAAATGGAATAAGAAAAAATATATATCAAAACAATTAGTGGTAACGTGATCAGACAAGAAGGTAAAATAAGAAGAACAATGGATAATTTAATGACTATAGTTACGATGAAAATAAGGAATGATAATAATTAATGCAAATACAATTTAGAATTTCTGGGAAATGAAAATGATAAAGGAAGAAATAGTACGGAGAACATCTGTCACAAGAAAGAGGTCAAAGGTGTTTACAAATAATGACTGTTAAAAAGTGTTATCTGAAAATAGCTACTGAAAATAAGAAGGAATCAAGAAGAAAAGAAATATATATAATTAAATGTAAAACGCGACAGCGTAAAGAATCCCAAAGATGTTTATTATTAGTCAAATGAAGAGACTATTATGATATTATTTTATTTTTTATAACTGTCTGTAGATGAATTCCAGCAGTATTATATTGAAGTGTAGTATGGCCAGCAGAGTATGAAGCCAAAAAGTGCCTCTCTGAACTGTTCCAGCTCACATGTTAGGTAATGTTAGGGAAATTGAATATTTTAGGGATAATAAAACCGCTGCGAAGATTGACATCAGATTCCAAAAGTATGAAGGAAGAAAACAGAAGGAAGATAGCTGACAGAAGATCAATGGAGAAACGCATTTGTAGAAGTAAATAGAAATAGGAGAGTATTAAAACTAATTTTTACTGATTATTGTGACCAATCATTGACAAGTAATGTTTAAAAAGAAACAAGGCAAGAGAATTAATATCATTAATGAATTTCCATGCAATAGAGAAAGGTGAATACTAGTCAAAAATGTTACATTCAGAAATCCAATCAATTACCATTAAAACTCTACAATGAATAAAAGGCATGAAAAAATATAAGTTTATTTTGACCCAAATTATATTCAGGTAAACTAAACTTCTTTTGGAGGGGAAGCATATGTAATTTAACGAAAATACGGTCCCCTACGTTATATAAATCAATTTATAAGTTTTAAAATAAAATATAAATAATACTTATCCATACTCATAAAAGGTCAAAAACCCAACCCATTATTGAATAAATGAATTATCCCCAATAAGAATACAAGGTAGAAAGAAAAAAAATTAATAATGTTAATAAATACAAACCTCAAAAAAGGTGAAAGGTGTAAACAATAGACATTGACAAATGATGTAAAAACTAACTTAGACTGTTTTATAATAATTGATGTTTTAATTGAGAGGAGAATGAGTAAGTCTTACATGACTTATTTCATAAAAATGTACCTGTTATTACGTTGTATCATGTTGTATTATTATCATGATAGTTATGTTATTTTGTGTGTAGCAAGTGGAGTAATTCTTTTAATAGAATACCAATTAACTGATTATTATGTGTTGTCAATATATCATTATAGAACGGTTGTTAAACTCATTAATTAATTACCAATTAATTTCATTTTTTGATGTTGTCAATATATCATTATAGAGTTGTTGTTAGACTTTATATAGTTAAATGTTTGTATACATGTAATTAGATAGTAGGCTGATTATAATTGTAAACAGGCCAGAAAGGCTATAGTTGTTAACGAGATAAAAAAGGGTTTAGTATAATCATATCATAAACAAATGAAGGATTCTATAATAATGCAGGTAGTAACAAATTAAAATCAGAAGTAGATAAAAGTGTAATGATAGGCCTAAAAACCAGTAACATTGTAGAGTAAGTCAGGTCAGAAAGGTTAGGTAAATAAATTTGTAAAAAATACTAAATAGAATCTAATGAGTTAGGAGAAGTTAATAATAATTGCTAATAACTGATAAATAAATCCAATTTAAATAAAATCTCAAAATGCAATAGTGCAATGATACCGATAGGTAATGTTTTGTAACAGAAAAATAATACTTGTTAGAGTAAGTAGATTAAGAGGAAACGATAGCAAAATATACAAAATTTAGTAACAAACAATATGTAAAATTATAATAGGGTATAATGGAAATTTAGTAAAGGATTATTTTGATGAGTGTAAGAACATTGTATGATAATGGTTATAGTATAATATAATATCCAATAAGAATAGACAGCATGGTTGTCAAGGACAACGAGAGATATAAAATTTGTTGATTCGATTATTGAATAATTACCTATGAACGAAGACGGTTTAGTTTGTATGCACTCAGAAAAGAATTGATTAAATTGAAATAAAACAATACAATTGGGAAACAAATTAAGTAATAAATCACCATAGTATGGTTCACTGACGTTCAACCGTCTTTTATAACCGAACAATCATAAACCTGTATATGAAAATTGACAGAAAATATAAGTGAAGAACTCTAATAGTAAAACTCGATATAATGAGCAAATATTAACTTAATTAATCAACCAAAGCAGAGAAATAACTACCTGAATAGAGTTATATAATCCAATAACATAAAGAACGAAAATAAAACACAAATTTATACTTGAACATCAGTTTCCACAATTCAATAGAAAAAGCGTAGTTGGACACGAAAGTCGTTGAAACACGTAACCACAAAACTCGGACATTGGTGAACAAAAGGAGCGGCATTTCTGCATCATCCCAGGACCAAGAATTCAACTTTTATTTCAAACTTGGAGTGGAGACTGGCGAGGATTGATTCATCTGCATTCGTTATTGACCAAACACTACAACGAGGTTAGTTGTACACTGCCTTACCGAGTCACGATGCCCAGCAGACGGTAAAATACAATTATTTTAAATAATATTTAATAAGAACTTAATACTATCTTGTAATACCTTGTAATCCTATTTATGCATTTTCTGACCTTACTAACAGTTGAAAGAACCTTCACTCCCTGTGTTTAAAGAAATATAAAATCATAACTAAAATAATATATAACCCTGAATCCGATCGATAATCGATTACTTCTAATACTATAGACTTTTGTATCTCCATAAAGAAAAAACTTTGTTGGCAAGAAATATTAAAATCTTAATAAAGAATCCTTTCAGAATTTAACGATATCGTCTCATTTATATAATATTTAGTGTAGTGTGAACAAGTTATAAAATCAGTAGAGAGTGTAACGTAGGAATTATTGTACGCGGTAACTAACCTATAATTTTCAGCTGTCTGTGAACCACAGCGCTACTCGCGGACTACTGTTGTATTAAAGAGAATGAGAAACAGATAAGAATTCCTTCTCTTCTCTTCAAACGAGGGCTAGGCTTGAACGAGAAAATTAGAATTACACACTCAATACATAAATTTAATCACAATAACACAAATATATTAATTAGAGAGGATCAGTAGTTGTTATAATATACATGTTGTTTGTGTGTGCGCGTGTGCGTGCACTCGCTCACCCACATGACATTTAAGCAAGAAATGGGATATGTGTAAGTTGCATTTGAGAAAGATTTTGCCAGGCTTCTAGTACTACTTATTATAGTGTACTATTTACTATCATTTATGCATTGTACGTGTACCCTATTATACACATTTCACAATTACTCTTGTCAAACACTGTTACTATTCTAAGATCTTTCAAGCAAAGATACACATGTCCATCCAAGTTGTGAATAACTCATTAACCAGTAAACAATTGACAAACTGTTCCGAGTAATTATGTTTTAAATTAAAATCAACAGAGACAAACTGACATTTTAATTCGGCTTGAGTTAGCCCTTAGTCACTTAAAAGTAAATTAAATGCCTGGCATTTAGAAACAGTAAAACTGTTTGGATACATAAGCTAAGTCAGATAGTAAAAATCTGTTGCAACGTTTCTGAAATTGCCTCTTACAAACTCATAAAGTAAGAAAACTTACAACTTTTCTCCATTTACAATACTATTAGAGATATTAAAAGGAAAACAAAATGAGCAGAGAAGAAAAGTACAAATCAGTATTTGCAGTATGCCTTTATAGGGTATAACATATAGGTACATATATAGATCCCATGTTAATTTATATGGAATATAAATTGTGATTGTTAAATAAAGTTTAATTGTTACCGTTTCATCTAAAATTTGCTTATTAAATTTAAATTCTATGAAAACAATGCTATGTTTATTTTCAGATGAATACTACTGCTGTAAAATGTGATTTTTGCAGCAAAGAGTTCAGTAAGAGTTCTTATTGTAAAGACCATATTAGAATTGTTCACAAAAGAAATGCCAAAGGTGAGCAAATTGAAACAACTAAATTTACTTGCACTTTGTGTAACAAACAATATTCCCAAAACAAGAGTTTGCAGCGACACATCAAATCAACCCATTCTTCTGAGCCAAAACAAATTTATAAATGTGATATGTGCACTTATACAACAATTTACCAGTGTAGTTTAAAACGTCACATATTAAAAATACATAAAAGTGACAAGAAATCCTTAGCACGATCTTTCATGTGTAGGTACTCTATGTAGTGCAAAATACGAGCATAAACAGACCCTCATAAAGCATGAAAGAAAATACCATAACATTGAAAAACCTTCACTTTTGGTTGAAAGAAAATGTCCTATTTGTAAAGTCATAACAAGGAGACCAAAGCGACATAATGAAAAGAATATTTACAGACATTTTGAAAATGTACATGGCATTTTTATGAAGTTTGAACGTCACAGTTTTGATTCTGTCAATGAATTTAATGCATGGAAACAAGAAATTGAAAAAAAAAACTTCTTTTGTTAAACAAAAGTCAAATGGAAATGTATCTGTTTACCAATGCCACAGAAGTGGTTTTTACAGGAAACAAGGTGTTAACAAACGTCACATAAAAATTATGGGCACATGTAAAATAAATGCCTTTTGTCCAGCAATGATCAAGGTGAAAAAATTAAAAAATGATACTTTGAATGTGTCATATCTTTCTACACATGCTGGTAATAAAAATGAGTTAAAACATATTCACTTGACGAAGAAAGAGAGAAACCAAATTGCAACTCACTTAGCAAGTAAAATACTCCATGAGGAAATTTTAAAAGATATCAGGTGTTCTATATCAAATTGTGAATTACAAAGAATTCACCCAGTGAACAAAAAAGATATTATAAATATTGAAAAAGGCTTCAATCTAAATGATGAAGCCATAAAACATCCATTTGACCCTGTAAGCATCGAGGCTTGGGTTGAAGATCTTAAAACATCAAAGGACACTGCCTTAGTGGTTTATAAACCACAAGGTGTAAATAATTTTGAGTTTCCTCAACTGAAAAAAGAAGATTTTTTGTTATTATTTATGACCAACGCACAAAAAACTATTCTACAAAAGTATAGTAGTGACGTAGTATGTATTGATGGCACCCATGGCCTTAATAACTACAACTTTCAGTTATACATACTTCTAACAATGGACGAAACCAGAGAGGGGTTTCCTTGGACTTTCATGTTCACGAACAGAGGGGATGAAACCGTTATAATGATTTTTTTTTTATCAAATAAAGTCTGTATTAGGATGTATTACAACCCATACATTTATGTCTGACATGGAAGACACATTCTATTCCGCATGGTGTAAAACAATGGGGACTTCAAATAATCGTATTTATTGTACATGGCATGTATTAAGGGCATGGAAGACCAATGTAAATACAAAAATTAAAATAAAAGAAAAGCGAGACAGTGTGTTTAAAATGTTACAGGCTCTGTTATATGAACTTGATGAAGATGCTGTTAACAAAATACTCCATGAAGTTTTAAGGAGACTTCATGATGATAAAGGAACACATTCATTTTATGAATATTTTTTTTTAAACAATATATTAATAAAAAACAATACAGATCATGGGCCTACTGTTATCGGATTCATTTAGGCATAAACACTAACACTTATAAAAAACTTAGTGTTCCGAGTCGTCAATATTATAGTGATATTTAACTAACATGTCTGTAGAAAATTTTAATAAAGTATTAAAATATTGTTATCTTAAAGGGAAACTGATTAAACGACTGGATAAAACAATCTGCGCCATATTACATTTGCTCAGAGATAAAATTTTTGATCTGATAATTAAAATGAAGAAAGGAAAACTTGTGAAAAAATTGCAAGTATTAAGAAATTGTCACAAAGCTAGTATGTGTTGGACGCAGAGAAAGTTTTGACAACTTTAGATGACAAGTGGCAGGTCTTGTCATCCACACAAACAGAATTTTATACTGTTAAACGGATTAAACACTGCAAATCATGTCATTTACAGTGCATACACTGTAACTCTTGCTTTCATGAGTTTGTGTGTTCGTGTATGGACAGTGCCATACGAAACAATATGTGCAAACATATTCACCTTGTTTGTAGAACACTAACCAATAGGATCCCTGAGGAAAGGGAGAACGAAGAAAATACTCTTATTATAGATCTTCCAAAGGATATTATGTTAGAAGAAACAGTGGTAAATGAAGCAAGTACGCCTAAAAGTAAAGACACAGAAAAGAGCATATCTTTAAATAATGAAAGAATGAAACTGTTTGAACAATTTCAAGAGATTCAGAAAAACCTACAAACTGTTGAACAGTTTCAATACGCAAAAAAACAGATGGGACAGTTACTACTGACAATAAAAGCTATGAAGTCATCTGCTGAAAGGAGCTTAAAGGTATGTATAATTTTCAGTCAGATTATCCACTTTATTTTGTAGTACAGTCTAATCCAAACTACCTACTCATCAACTTATCTGTCTTCTCACCCACCTACACAAACTATCCACCCACCCATCTATCCAAATTTTAGCCTATAGGTTTACTTAGGATATCTATCCACCTACTCTTCTATTCAGATATACACTCACATACCGGTTTATCTAATCATCTACTCATGTAGCCTACTTACTGAATTATTTATCTATCTATCCATCTACCCATCCTTTAATTGCTAGTCAGTACTGATTGTTTGTGTGTTTACATTAGATTTATAATTATTAAGTTCACTGAAATAATTCTAAAATCTTATCGTATGTATTTTTTCCAAATTGTTCTTATAGCAGTAGATTAAAATAAATAAATAAATTTCTCTTAACACCAGCCACAAAATTTAATCTGGGCATAAAGATAAATATGTTTTTGATTGTATTTTTACTGTGTCAGTTTTTTGCTAACTAAGTTTTGAAAACTTTTTTACTAATTTTATTAATTACAAAAAAATAACAGTTAAGTAGGTATCATTAAGTGAACTCTTGTTACCTAATCAACACTTACCAGTCAGCAAATTCAATACAATTAGTTTTAAGTGTCCTACAAGCGGGACATGTTTACTTTAAACTACGCAACAAGAACTAGATGTAGTTAGATTTTTTTCTTATAGTGTTTGATAAGTTTTTTTGCATTGCAGGTCACTGAAAACATTGGACATAACATGAATATACAAAAACAGAAACGACAATTCACAACAAAACACAAATGGTTACAACAGGACACTAACTCCAAGGAGCAAATCCAGGCAATTGCTTTGGATTTGATTCTTAACCATTAAAATTAATTATAAATATATCCGGACTCGGAACACTAATTTTTATAAAATTATACATAGGCCTACCTGTAAGCTCCTTTCAGCAGCTGACTTCATCGCTTTCAGTGGCACTAAAAGTGGTCTGATCTGTTTTTTGCATAGTCAAACTTTTCTACAGTTTCTATGTTTTCCTGAATTTCTGTAAATTCTGCAGACAGGTCAAGATTCATTTTTTCTTTTTTTTGAAGATACGCTCTTTTCTGTTTCTTTAGTTGTACTTATTTCGTTTAAAATTTCTTCTAATATGACTCCGTCATTCGGAATATCCATAACGAGTGTATCTTCATTCTCCCTTTCCTCAGGGATCCTATTGTTAAGTGTTGGTGAATATGTTTGCACATATTGTTTCGTATGGCAACTGTCCATACACGAACACACAAACTCATGAAAGCAAGAGTTACAGTGTATGCACTGTAAATGACATGATGTGCAGTGTTTAACACGTTTAACAAATATAATATGGCACAGATTATTTTATCCAGTCGTTTAATCCGTTTTCCTTTTAGATATAAACATTTTAATATTTTATTAAATTTTCTATTGACATGTTAGTGTTTATACCTAAATGAATCCGATAACAGTAGGCCCATGATCTGTATTGTTTCTTATTAATATATTGTTTTATAAAATATTCATAAAATGAATGTGTTTCTTCAACATTAAACAGTCTTCTTAAAACTTCATGGAGCATTTATAAAAAATTAGTGTTCCTAGTCAGTAGTGATATATTTATAATCAGTGGACAGGGCCGTCCCTATCCGGGCGTTCAAGGCGTTCGGCGCACTCCAGCGGCACGTGAGCGGAGGCAGTAAATAACTACGATTTTTTCTTATTAATAAAATGAAAAAATTAATAAAATAAAATGAAATACTTCGATTTCTCAAACGACTAATTTTATACGTAGTAGACTTGTTTTAAAGTGTAAACAGATGTTGGGCCACCCGGGATGTGTCCTATTGTTCACACGAGCTAAATCGCACACTTGCTCCAATCTTTTGTAAATGTCAAGGTCAGCTTTATTGTTTCCCGTCCCAAAGCTTCCATATGTTTTGCTTTTCGTGTGTAAACAACAATGGTCAAACTATTTTTTTTCAGTTACTGGTGTGGTGAGTATTTTAGTAAATCTTTTCAGTTTTCACTCGAACATACTACGGTGCACATCAAAAACAAGTTGTTGATTTTAATTGTAATAGTTACTTGTGTTTTTAAAAATTTTAAATAATAAGACATATCTATAATAATTACCTAGTGTTTTTCCAAATCATTAGGAGTGTTTTAAACCATAGGAAACGAAGGTAAGTGAAGTAAAAATTAGATTTATTTTATCATATTATCGAATTAAACGTTTCATTAAATCATAGATATTTTATATACTTAATTCATTAAGGACCGATTTCACCGGCTTCGACTAATTTTTATTTTTGAGTTAATATTAAAAACGATTGTAACCACGGAAACAGGGCTTTATTCTGAACTTAAACCTTAACTGAAATCGATGAAATCGACCGTAAATATAATATATTTATTGGATATTCAAGAAGATTAATTAGATTATTATGTATAAAATACGTTTAATAATCGTGCACTTTTAGATGCATTTTTGCAAGAACTTGATTTTATGATGTAATAGCAAATTTTTCAATTTCAATATTTAAGTAGTTACCTCACTGCAATTCATGTAATAATGCCCAACCCTACGTTAGTCATTATCATTTTGTGAAAAGTTAAAAATTCAATTAGTATTCATATTTTCTTTCTTTCTTCCTTTGTTTATTTGTTTATGTATTTTATAGATATCAGATGGAAGAAATCGGCTTTCTGGATGGCAATATCAAAAAAAAGAGAACAAAAAAAAGAACTATCAAAAAAGTAATAACTCCAATTACACAGTTCTTTGAATCAACTCCAAGTTGTTCGTCCAAAGATTACCGGGCTACATCTCCATCTGAAGAATCTAATGAAACAGAAGCGAGAACCACAGTGAGTACTCCACAATTGGCAACACAAAACACTTCAATTTCAGAAGAGTCAGAAAATGTTGTAAATGAAGAAATTGAAAAAATAAATGTCCCAGATATTTTCAAAGATCCCGGAAAATGGCCACGCGTTTTGGATGACAAAACTAAGGTCACACTGACACAAAATAAACCATCTCAAATAAAACAATTTGTTATTTCCAAAAGACAAGTCAAACAGGAGCTTTTCTGAAAAATATTATCAAAAAATTATGTCTAATGGTGAAGTAGTTTCACGAAGTTGGCTTTTATACTCCATATCAGAAGACGCAGTTTTTTGTTTCAATTGTAAACTTTTTTCAAATAATACTGACAATCCTCTTGTACAAGGTGGTTTCAAATCTTGGCAACATTTGTCTGAACATCTTCGCCGCCACGAAAAAAGTTTGTCTCATATAATGCATACACAACAATTACTGAGCTTGAACAAAAATTTGTCACAAAATAATTCTGTTGATGTTCATCATCAAACCTTAATAGAAATGGAAAAGATTAGATGGCAAGCTGTTTACAGAGAATCATATTTTGTATTAAATATTTAGCGAAACAGAATTTAGGTTTCAGGGGCAGCAACTGCAAATTATTTGAAGATAACAACGGAAATTTTTTGCAGCTTATACAAATGATAGCCAAATTTGACACCACCTTAGCCGATCATCTTCAAAGGCAGGGCCGTCCTGAGTATGTTTGCCGCTGGAGTGCAAAGTGTAATTTGCCGCTTTTATAGAAGGGGGAGAGGGTCAACGAAAATCATGAAAATTAGCAATGTTTTTCTCAATATTTTATATTTCAAAATTTTAAATTCTAATATACATTTTAGCTACACAAAAAGTACACAAATAATATGTACATTTAAAAAATTAAAAATTACTTACATAATTAATTAAAAAAATATATAAGAGTATATTAATTGCACATTACATGTAATGTTCGTATTGAAAACCTAAATCGCTGACTAATAAAAATTTACTTTTCTTGCTTTAATTTCAGCAAATTGTTTAATTAGCTGTTCTAGACTTAAATTTTTGCAAATTTTATTTTCAATTGAAATTAAAGCAAGAGAATTTAGGCGATCTTGTAAGGTTGAGGTCCGTAGGTAATTTTTTATTAATTTTAATTTGGAAAATGTTCGCTCTCCACTTGCCACAGAAACAGGTAGGGTTAATAAAATCCGTAGTGCAATGGATAAATTGGGAAACTCAGATATTAGACCATTTTTATATATATAGCTTAAAATTTCTTTGGGGGAATTCTCAGTTTCTATGAAATTTTGTATGTTTTGGATCTTGTCTACTAGATCTGTTGCATTAATGTCTTTGGGGCAATCTGTGTTAGACAAATCGGATAATGACAATTCCAAGTCAGCACAGCTTTTCATCAGTTCTAACCTAGATACATTTTTAATTTCTCTAAAATTATGTAAAAAAATTTATCTTTATATGCTTGTATAAGCTCAAAACGTTCTTGTACGGCAGATAACGTAGTATCTAGAACTGCATAGAAGAAATTTACTTTTAAGATCCGTAGTAGTTTCGTCTGCAGATTCGTAGTCGAACATTCGTGGTCTTTTGCAAGATCTAACACAAACATTTTCTGGAAAATTTGCTTCTATATCAATTGCTTTAACAATTTCGGTTGCCTTTTCGAGTACACTTTTAAAATATTCATCATCATCAGTTGTATAATTTTTCAAAGTTTCGTTCAATTTCGACAAGTACTCAATTGACTGTAAAATGTTAATATCAGTACCTTGGAGTAATTTACTAACGATTTTTACATTAAACAGAATATCATGCCAAAGGATGAACAAACATATAAATTTATATGAACGAATTTTGTTCAACAAAACCTGCGCTTGATGCTTGGTGTTGAGATCAAAAACAACATCTTTGTCCTCCAGAATAGTACTAAGAGCATTGATAATTTTTGGTAAATCCTTCGCAAGAGGTTTGAGTGCATCCGTTCTACTTTCCCAGCGAGTGTCAGATAGTGGCTTGAGTGTAAAATTTGGAAATTTGTTTAATAATACAGCCCAACGTTTTGTACTAGAGGAAAAAAAATTATACAGTTCTTGAATGATTCCAAAAAAATCTATGGTTTCATAAGATATTTTTGCCGCATCATTAACCACTAAATTCAGAGTATGCGCAGCACAAGGTACGGAAAAGGCCCGTGGATTGATATTTAAAATTTGTTTTTGCAAACCATTATGCTTGCCTTTCATATTGGCACCATTGTCGTAACCCTGGCCGCGCATATTAAGAATAACGATATTATTTTTTTCTACAAATTCTAAAATATATTTGGTTAATCCTGCCCCAGTTGTATTGTTAACTTCACAAAACCCTAAAAAGTGTTCTCTTATTTCAACTTCCCCAATCTCAGCATTGTAAATAACAAATCTCAAAATAACTGTCAATTGCTCTTGATGACTAGCATCAGGAGTGCAGTCTAATATTAAAGAATAATATTTCACTTCATTCAACATTTTTAAAATTACGATTTTAATTTCGTCACCCAATAAATTTAAAATCTCCTTCTGGATTCTAATCCCTAAATAATGTGGCATACGTGTTGTGTCATTTTGAACACTTTGAAGATGATCGGCTAAGGTGGTGTCAAATTTGGCTATCATTTGTATATGCTGCAAAAAATTTCCGTTGTTATCTTCAAATAATTTGCAGTTGCTGCCCCTGAAACCTAAATTCTGTTTCGCTAAATATTTAATACAAAATATGATTCTCTGTAAACAGCTTGCCATCTAATCTTTTCCATTTCTATTAAGGTTTGATGATGAACATCAACAGAATTATTTTGTGACAAATTTTTGTTCAAGCTCAGTAATTGTTTTGTATGCATTATATGAGACAAACTTTTTTCGTGGCGGCGAAGATGTTCAGACAAATGTTGCCAAGATTTGAAACCACCTTGTACAAGAGGATTGTCAGTATTATTTGAAAAAAGTTTACAATTGAAACAAAAAACTGCGTCTTCTGATATGGAGTATAAAAGCCAACTTCGTGAAACTACTTCACCATTAGACATAATTTTTTGATAATATTTTTCAGAAAAGCTCCTGTTTGACTTGTCTTTTGGAAATACAAATTGTTTTATTTGAGGTGGTTTATTTTGTGTCAGTGTGACCTTAGTTTTGTCATCCAAAACGCGTTGCCATTTTCTGGGATCTTTGAAAATATCTGGGACATTTATTTTTTCAATTTCTTCATTTACAACATTTTCTGACTCTTCTGAAATTGAAGTGTTTTGTGTTGCCGATTGTGGAGTACTCACTGTGGTTCTCGCTTCTGTTTCGTTAGATTCTTCAGATGGAGATGTAGCCCAGTAATCTTTGGACGAACAACTTGGAGTTGATTCAAAGAACTGTGTAATTGGAGTTATTAGTTTTTTGATAGTTTCTTTTTTTGTTCTCTTTTTTTTTGATATTGCCATCCAGAAAGCCGATTTCTTCCATCTGACATCTATAAAATACATAAACAAATAAACAAAGGAAGAAAGAAAGAAAATATGAATACTAATTGAATTTTTAACTTTTCACAAAATGATAATGACTAACGTAGGGTTGGGCATTATTACATGAATTGCAGTGAGGTAACTACTTAAATATTGAAATTGAAAAATTTGCTATTACATCGTAAAATCAAGTTCTTGCAAAAATGCATCTAAAAGTGCACGATTATTAAATGTATTTTATACATAATAATCTAATTAATCTTCTTGAATATCCAATAAATAAATTATATTTACGGTCGATTTCAGTTAAGGTTTAAGTTCAGAATAAAGCCCTGTTTCCGTGGTTACAATCGTTTTTAATATTAACTCAAAAATAAAAATTAGTCGAAGCCGGTGAAATTGGTCCTTAATGAATTAAGTATATAAAATATCTATGATTTAATGAAATGTTTAATTCGATAATATGATAAAATAAATCTAATTTTTACTTTACTTACCTTCGTTTCCTATGGTTTAAAACACTCCTAATGATTTGGAAAAACACTAGGTAATTATTATAGATATGTCTTATTATTTAAAATTTTTAAAAACACAAGTAACTATTACAATTAAAATCAACAACTTGTTTTTGATGTGCACCGTAGTATGTTCGAGTGAGAACTGAAAAGATTTACTAAAATACTCACCACACCACTGAAAAAAAATAGTTTGACCATTGTTGTTTACACACGAAAAGCAAAACATATGGAAGCTTTGGGACAGGAAACAATAAAGCTGACCTTGACATTTACAAAAGATTGAAGCAAGTGTGCGATTTAGCTCGTGTGAACAATAGGACACATCCTGGGT
Source organism: Magicicada septendecula (assembly GCA_034769895.1). Taxonomy (NCBI): domain Eukaryota; kingdom Metazoa; phylum Arthropoda; class Insecta; order Hemiptera; family Cicadidae; genus Magicicada; species Magicicada septendecula. The sequence continues at coordinate 58,189,237 of CM068371.1, read as the reverse complement.
GGCCCAACATCTGTTTACACTTTAAAACAAGTCTACTACCTACAAAATTAGTCGTTTGGGAAATCGAAGTATTTCATTTTATTTTATTAATTTTTTCATTTTATTAATAAGAAAAAATCGTAGTGCTCTTTGTTATTTGATGCCCCCGCTCACGTGTCGCCGGAGTGCACCGAACGCCTTGCACGCCCGGATAGGGACAGCCCTGTTCAAAGGGTTCAAAATGACACAACACATATGCCACATTATTTAGGGATTAGAATCCAGAACGAGATTTTAAATTTATTGGGTGACGAAATTAAAATCGTAATTTTAAAAATGTTGAATGAAGTGAAATATTATTCTTTAATATTAGACTGCACTCCTGATGCTAGTCATCAAGAGCAATTGACAGTTATTTTGAGATTTGTTATTTACAATGCTGAGATTGGGGAAGTTGAAATAAGAGAACACTTTTTAGGGTTTTGTGAAGTTAACAATACAACTGGGGCAGGATTAACCAAATATATTTTAGAATTTTTAGAAAAAAATAAAATCGTTATTCTTAATATGCGCGGCCAGGGTTACGACAATGGTGCCAATATGAAAGGCAAGCATAATGGTTTGCAAAAACAAATTTTAAATATCAATCCGCGGGCCTTTTTCGTACCTTGTGCTGCGCATACTCTGAATTTAGTGGTTAATGATGCGGCAAAAATATCTTATGAAACCATAGATTTTTTTGGAATCATTCAAGAACTGTATAATTTTTTTTCCTCTAGTACAAAACGTTGGGCTGTATTATTAAACAAATTTCCAAATTTTACACTCAAGCCACTATCTGACACTCGCTGGGAAAGTAGAACGGATGCACTCAAACCTCTTGCGAAGGATTTACCAAAAATTATCAATGCTCTTAGTACTATTCTGGAGGACAAAGATGTTGTTTTTGATCTCAACACCAAGCATCAAGCGCAGGTTTTGTTGAACAAAATTCGTTCATATAAATTTATATGTTTGTTCATCCTTTGGCATGATATTCTGTTTAATGTAAAAATCGTTAGTAAATTACTCCAAGGTACTGATATTAACATTTTACAGTCAATTGAGTACTTGTCGAAATTGAACGAAACTTTGAAAAATTATACAACTGATGATGATGAATATTTTAAAAGTGTACTCGAAAAGGCAACCGAAATTGTTAAAGCAATTGATATAGAAGCAAATTTTCCAGAAAATGTTTGTGTTAGATCTTGCAAAAGACCACGAATGTTCGACTACGAATCTGCAGACGAAACTACTACGGATCTTAAAAGTAAATTTCTTCTATGCAGTTCTAGATACTACGTTATCTGCCGTACAAGAACGTTTTGAGCTTATACAAGCATATAAAGATAAATTTTTTTACATAATTTTAGAGAAATTAAAAATGTATCTAGGTTAGAACTGATGAAAAGCTGTGCTGACTTGGAATTGTCATTATCCGATTTGTCTAACACAGATTGCCCCAAAGACATTAATGCAACAGATCTAGTAGACAAGATCCAAAACATACAAAATTTCATAGAAACTGAGAATTCCCCCAAAGAAATTTTAAGCTATATATATAAAAATGGTCTAATATCTGAGTTTCCCAATTTATCCATTGCACTACGGATTTTATTAACCCTACCTGTTTCTGTGGCAAGTGGAGAGCGATCATTTTCCATATTAAAATTAATAAAAAATTACCTACGGACCTCAACCTCGCAAGATCGCCTAAATTCTCTTGCTTTAATTTCAATTGAAAATAAAATTTGCGAAAATTTAAGTCTAGAACAGCTAATTAAACAATTTGCTGAAATTAAAGCAAGAAAAGTAAATTTTTATTAGTCAGCGATTTAGGTTTTCAATACGAACATTACATGTAATGTGCAATTAATATACTCTTATATATTTTTTTAATTAATTATGTAAGTAATTTTTAATTTTTTAAATGTACATATTATTTGTGTACTTTTTGTGTAGCTAAAATTTATATTAGAATTTAGAATTTTGAAATATAAAATATTGAGAAAAACATTGATAATTTTCATGATTTTCTTTGACCCTCTCCCCCTTCTATAAAAGCAGCAAATTACACTTTGCACTCCAGCGGCAAACATTCTCAGGACGGCCCTGTCAGTGGACAACAAAATCCAGGAAATCAAATTACATTAAGGTACTACATGAAAGTTGAAATTTTTATTATTAAATAGAATAATATAATAAATGTTAAAATATGATTACGTTAAGGTAATATTTATTATTAAGAAAAATCGTTACAAGAAAAATCGCTGCATGTGCCAACCAAGTAATTTCTTATAAAACCGCCAACTAAATTTCTTACAAAAACGCCAATATCTCGAAAACGAAAACGCCGATTTTATTGAAACAAAACCAAAATAAAATTTGGAATTTTCTATAATTTTCACTCGCTGACACCATATAGCTATCTCTCATAAAACGAAAGTTTGTCGCATGCCGAAAATTTCACTACATGAAAATTAAAAAAGAAACTTCATGACGTGGGACCGTCTGAAGACTCTGTTTTTGAAAATTGTTAAAACTATCGGTTAAAATTTATGCTAAAACCATCCTCAAACTTCAATAAACACGGTGGTGAAAGAATTTTAAAAATCAGATCAGCTGTCAGCTGTTACTGAACTTAACTTATGTCGGGCAATGAAACACATTAACTTTCTCCCGGGCTCTCCGCCCCTCCCTGCGGCGCGGTTCTCGCCCCACCAAGCGCCAGATTTCAGGCACAGCACGATGTTATGTCTCGCTGGTAGGCGCTTCTCTACTTACCGTGCTTGAAACCGCTTGAAACTATTCACAGATTTGGGTAAAATGTAAGTAGGCCTACATTCGTTTTTGTTAAATATATCGCTATTTATTTGATTAAAACATTTATATACGTAAGTGTCGCACTAATCCAAATAGCTGTGCTTGTTTTTGAAAACACTGTATTCATGAGTGCCTTGTCATGTCAAGAGTTTTTTCGTGTTCTGAGATATTATTCGTTTCGATATTCAGAGTAAGCAGACAGGAGACAACAACTGTCACCAGTTTGTGTCCTGAGAAATCGTATCCCCATGAAGTCAAGCTTAGCATTCCTGATCTGCAATTCTTTTTATGGTAGGAATGTTGCTTACGTTTTATATAGGTTATGATTCAGTAAACACGTTTTCTTTGAAAAACCAGGTAGTATTTGTAGATAATGAGTAACAAAAATAGAAATTAAATCAGAATACAGTCACATTACAGCATATATAATGAATTAAATTTTATTTTACTCTTAGTGTAGTAATTTATACTGCTACGCTGGTAATAGTAGGCCTAATATTTTATAGGAGGAGGGAATTTCATAAGAAATTAATAAATAAATATCACTATAATATTGACGACTCGGAACTCTAAGTTTTTTATAAGTAAAAACGTAAAGTTTTACCTTACAGCCTAAACCGGCTTTCTATAGGTGAAAGCCGGTTTAGGCTGTAAGGTAAAACTTTACGTTTTTACTTATAAAAAACTTAGTGTTTCGAGTCGTCAATATTATAGTGATATTTAGTTAAGTAACGGACACGTCATGGACAACGAAATCCAAGAAATTAAAATCTAATGTGTAAAATGAATAGAACTAATGTGTCACTACTTTTTGTTGTTAATTCCATTTTGTAGGCCACTTCGAATGTATTAATGTATCATATAGAGAAATTCAAAGCTGATATTATAAAACACACAGTTTCTTTAGTGCTTCTGCTATGGAATAAGCTGTCTGTTTAGTATTGACTTAACCAGAATAACAAATGATAATTTGCACACTTTTACTTGTAATCTTTATTATAAATTATTGTTTAGCAAGGGTGCTGAAAAAGTGTGTTTCGTCCTTCCATAGAAACTTAGAAAAATCATGCGCAAACAGTGAAATAAGCAGTTGTAAACCAAGATGCAAGTAACAGTGGTAGAAGTAGACGTGCATATCAGTTGACATAAAGTAATTAGTACTTACTCATTATAAGTAAGAAAGAATTCGTAATTTTTGAGTTCATATGATGTGCATTCATGAACATCAAAGAGTAACTGGCCTAATAGTCGTGGCTATCTAATGATCTAATGGTTTCACGGCCAGCATCAACATTATTTAAGCGGGGCTGTCGGGCCATGATCTCATGGTGTTAGAAACAGACGTTTTGGCCTCACCATAGGAGGCCATATATTGTGGCAGGTGTTCGCCAAATAACCCCAGTACCGAGGTAAAATTACTGAGTGGTGGGAGGGGTACTGAGTTTCACCTCAGTACTGGTACCACTGAAGATAGCGTCTGATGGTGAGGCTGAAACGTCTAGTTCTAACACCATGAGACCATGGCTTACACTCCTTTAAAACATCCCGACCAATCTGCCATTTACAGATTAGCAAAATTTGTTTATAGAAGTATCAAAATCTGGTAGCTGTTTGATTTCTACCAGATTTGAAATTAATACTTACCAGTCGTACGAGGATATCCTTTTGCATGAAGGATTTTCAAACTAGGATAATATATTCCATTGATTTCTTTTTATATGCGAGACTTAAACATTTTTGCTGCTCAGAAGAGGAAAATAACAAACTTGATATCATGCCAGTTAGTTTTTCGTGTTTGTGATTCTGTATATTAGTGGGATGACAAAGGCTCATAATATAGATCGGCAAACAGTCAAGCTCATAACATAACCAACAGCTGGTAGACTGTTTGTATTTTCATATCCAGTTTTTGCAAACAGTTGTAGCATCGATTTGTGACTGGAGCCTGTTTGAAAGCAGTGTAAAAGGCTGATAGTTTTGGAATTCAAAATAACTTTGATGGGCTTTTGAGAGGATTCATTAGTATCCAGATGGTCCAAATTTGATTGTAAATTCTAATATACTTGGGTCATTCCATGTCAAACCAATCGATAAAAAATAAAATTCAACCTGACTACTTTATACATATGTGAAATCTACAATAATTATTCGCCTCATGACCCGAAACACAATAATCTTTTTATAAAATTTTTTCTGCCCAAATTTTGAGAATGTGATTTTTGAAATTTCATAAAAAGTCGAATCTCTGCCACATTCTAAAATCCTGATTTTTGACATTGGTAATAGTTAATGATTTGGTAATAATGGGACTGAAAACACGTGACACACCCATTACATTTATTATTATAACTCATGATCTCATTGTCATCCCAATTTAAAATCTTCAGATTATCTAGGTAATAAATGGATGAACAGCATAGGGTTCTTTCAAAAAACACTATCTCAAAATTTTTCTTGAAAACATTAAAAAAAAGTTTAATGTTTATTCTTGTTTAGTGTGTGGCAGGTTGTACAGTTTCAATTTGACCTACCGTACTTTTAACAAAAATGTTGATAGTAATCACTTTTCTAATAAATTTATCAGATTAAAGTCCATGAAATACTATAAAAAATGAATCATAGAACACACTAGGATTAATACAAGAGAAGTTATTAAGAATTAAAAAAAGTGGTTGTTATATTATTATAAACTACAAGTCCCTAGTTCGGGTCGTCATTTGTTATAGTATTAACAAAACAAATAAATAAATTCATTTATTCTTGGTGACATTGTTTACCTTGATAATTATTAACGAATTTATTTTTTATTGGAATTTATTTTTTATTGTACTCACCATAATTATGGGTTGAAGCACATGTTTCACTGCCATGTGTTTTCTTTCTTTGCAAGGTCCAGAGTTCTTTAACCGAAATTAGAGACAGATCTGGGTCTTGAAATAATGTTTTTAAACAACAGTATTAATGGTATATAAAACTTTGTTTAATGATATTGCATTGTTTTTTACATTTATGAACATCAAAAATTATTGTGTCTTGTAACATTAACCAAAATGGCGTCTTACTTTACTTCCGCCTGTTACCATTAATCAACCTCATTTTATAATAATAAATTTTTCTTTCATTTTACTTTCAGAAAGCAACATGAATATCTTTTATACTGCAGTATTTATTGTGTGCACATTATTTATTAGTATTACGAAACACAAACCAACACCTCATGGCTTTTCATCTGTTTAAATGCCTGCTTTCATCCACTCTCACACACACTCATTTTGCCCCAGAAATAGATCAGCGATACATTTTTAACTGATTGTATTTTGAGCTCAAATTTTATTATAATGAATTTAGATAAGATGTGCACTTTCCTGTATTTTGAAGTGTCGCTGTTCCTCCAGACGTCCACTCTTCGCCGGCCGGTGTTCGCCGAAAGCTTTACTGCATCCTGTCTATTTTGTTGTCACACACTGAACTTAATTTGTTACATCTTAATAGTTCACTAAATTACTGCTTGTAATTACATTTTGTTAATTTCTCACTTCTGCTGGCGATTAACTACCAGCGAATTTTACAACATGTTAACGCTCTGAATGTCTGATGTGCAATGGGGCGGAAAACTGGTTCCGTTCTTGCATGTGTGTGTGTTATGTCGTCAGCGTTCCATTGTTTCATATAGCTAACGCCCTTGTTTAACGTCATACTTATGACGTTTTTTCACTGATTGTACTGCGTCTCATTATTGTTGTTCTATTTGTTATACATAATGTATGTGGTGGAATGCACGTAGGCTCTGACCTTGAGTTTGGTTTACACTGTAGAATCTGCGTCGTTCGTTACTGATGGGGATAGTTGTTCTAACCATGTTTTATAGGTATAAATACAATAAAAAATACAATAAAATTTCCTGAATAACATAATTCCCTAAGACGGACTTTCGTACCGTCACAAAACCCCCTCAATGAGAGGTTTTATGCCGAAACATAAAAACTCTCATTGACTCATTCACACTGTCTAAAGGGATCAGCCCAGATATGTCACCACAACCCCCTGTAGTGTTTATATAGAAAAATTTTAATCACTTACCCTTGGTCCATTGATGATGATCGTACCTGCCTGACCTTACTGGACTTCTCTCTCGAGATCCAACACCATAAGGGCATTAGGCACTTAACGCTATTGCTCTGACGCACCGGCCAGCTCAGGACCGCCGTCACAACACCATCAAACTCTGAAACATGAAATACAAAAATTTAAAATAGTGGCCTTATCTATTCCCATATCCACAACTGATATGTCTCCCCTTAGATGCATTGGTTTGTGTTTTGAGGCATTGGTTTGCTTAACTTAAAACTCTCTAAACAAGATTTAGGATAGAAGATCCATTTCCACTTTTGACATTCCCCTATTTATCAAAGCTTTCTGACTCCAGTCAATATTAACTTATTTCCCTCACCACAAGAAAACATATCCTTATACTAAGCATAACACCTAAAACAATTTTTTAACTTTTCAGATTCATCTTTATTGTATAAAAAAAAAAAAATAAAATAACTATTATGGCAAACACTTCAAATATTTTAAAATTTTCTTTACTCAGCTTTAATGACACTCATATTTCTTTGCAACAGAATCATAATTATATTTTTATATCCAACACCAATATCAATATTATTTCTTTAACATTTAATATTCGTTATCGTTGCTACCAATAACAATAAAACATAGTAAAACATCATAAAACATTAAACATTAACAGTGAACAATTCACATTACATAATTCACATTTAAATAACTTGTATCAAAACTTATAACATTATCATTATCAACTCTCTATTCAATTTTTAATTAGTTACCATTTATTGTATCATTAGGTTCTATAAAATTTCAAACTTATTATTTACCTTTCTGTTACATCACCTTCCTACTATGAATTTTCTCTTCTAATCTCTTCATCAATACTTACCTAGTTTGGGTGACTCTATTATTCACTATTATCTATATCTTATTTTGGCATTTATCTATCTAACCTTACTCACCTTTCTTCTAACAACCATTACTACCAACCAGATCTATATATTATGACACCAATCTCTCAATAATAACAACCCCCTTCAACATTTTATCCAGTTCCTCTGGCACCGCTCGTCTTTGTACTAGGATGTGTGTTCCCTACCTGGCAATATACACGTTCATAACCTTTTGCCTCCACCAAATATCGGCAAACACTCTTACCCTTCTCTAATTACGGGAACTGCCACAACGCCGCACGTCGATCACACCTTACACCACTACCCTTACTACAAAATATCATCATCAATAAATATATTTACCATTCACATTACTCACCTCTCTACATATAATCACTACTACTGTGTCCCTAAAATATCTAACACCCTCTTTGTGTGTTACTGGTATTTCAAAATTCTTATTTATCTAACTCCCATTAACTCTGCTTAACTAACTCAAATACCCTTATCTTAATAATTATCACCCAGGCTATATCCCTTTTTAACACTTTACATTTCTGTGATCATTGACAATTGCATTAGAAAATTCATCCCTCACCTACTAATAACAATACATCTCAATATCCAAATATATTACATGTTTAATCATTTATTATTCACTAGACTCTAAATCTCATAATTATTTAAAATCAACTTCACAATTAATTATTCTTCAATTATTAAGTATTATTAAAGCCATTTCTATTACCTACATGGTTTACGTAAAAAATACATACAATACACAACATCAAGAATACACAAATACATTGACATTAATACACAAAAATATACAATCCAAATTATCATTTAATCATTTACCATAAATCAGTTCATAAAACAGTCCATCTTGAAAAACACTATCACATAATTAAATGTTCATAACACACTAACATATTTATCCTCCAGCATTGAACAATAATCTTATCTTAGGTCTATACAACTTATTATTGGATACCTTATATTATCTTTATAAATGTACCAACTATTCAAATTTTTATCATTTTCTGCAAACTCATATAATTCATGATCGGGTATGGTTCTGTCACCTTCAGTATAATTAGTCACAATCAGGTAATTTACAAAGTCATTATTTTCATCATCACCTCCTACTATCTCGGTTTCACTACAAGGTAAGTTCTTATTTTTATTACTTCTCTCTCCACCTAATCTTTTGATAAGTTCTTCATAAGTTCTCTTTATTTTAAAAATCTCTATTTCTCTCTTTCTCTCACAATATTCCTCACAACAACAGCACGCTACACTCTCTCTCTCAATATACCTCTCACTCTCAGAATATGCAGGGGACACTAACTCACAACTACTGCACCACCTGTGAAGTGCACTAAAAAACCAGGGACAACTTTATTTGTAGACCTATCGTCTTCCAAATATACACCGAAGGAACTCTCGTCCTTCCTAAACACATGTACTTCACCTCCAACTACACCATTAAGGGAAAAATTTACCCCCTGCAGTCCCCCTACAATTATATTTTCTCTCCATTTTCTATCTAACTCATCAAACACTAACATTCCATCATTATCATATTCTATTCCCATTAAAATCTCATTATCACTACCAATGTTCACATAGTCATTTTCTAATATATTTTTATTTTTATTATTACAATTCTCTCCCCTACTTACCTTGGTCGTCTTTGTTTATATCTAATTTGTCTATTTCCCTCTTATTTTCTAACTCTATCTCATCTAACTGTGCATGTATCTCATTTATTCTTTTATCCAAATTACAATTTTGTCTTTTAATTTCCTTTTTTATGTCATTGAATTTCTCATCAAATTGGTTAAACTTATCACTAAAATTGTCTAATTTTGTATTTTGCTCATCAAAAAGTAATCTCATCATTTTTATCACGTCATTCTCCTCAACTCTTTTTGTTGGGGCTGGTGTCAAGTGAATACTTTCACCCATTATTTCAGATTCTGTTACGCTTATTTCACTATTGTTTGCCATTGTTACAAAATTTTAATGACTGTCGCTTTCTACAGACGTCACAACATAACCTATAATTATAATACCCCTCACTTCAATACCCGCTCTGTCTCTATATTTGGGCTTGTTATATAAAAATATTTTATATAGTCACCAGTTCGGGCACCATTTGTTATATTATTAACAATACAAATAAATAATCCCCAGTTCTTTATAGGACGTAACAATAATTTTGTTAATTGTCTAAATTTATAAACAATCAAGTCCCTAGTTCTGGGCGCCATATATTATAGTATTATAAACTACAAGTCCCTAGTTCGGGTCGTCATTTGTTATAGTATTAACAAAACAAATAAATAAATTCATTTATTCTTGGTGACATTGTTTACCTTGATAATTATTAACGAATTTATTTTTTATTGTACTCACCATAATTATGGGTTGAAGCACATGTTTCACTGCCATGTGTTTTCTTTCTTTGCAAGGTCCAGAGTTCTTTAACCGAAATTAGAGACTGAGCTGGGTCTTGAAATAATGTTTTTAAACAACAGTATTGATGGTATATAAAACTTTGTTTAATGATATTGCATTGGTTTTTACATTTATGAACATCAAAAATTATTGTGTCTTGTAACATTAACCAAAATGGCGTCTTACTTTACTTCCGCCTGTTACCATTAATCAACCTCATTTTATAATAATAAATTTTTCTTTCATTTTACTTTCAGAAAGCAACATGAATATCTTTTATACTGCAGTATTTATTGTGTGCACATTATTTATTAGTATTACAAAACACAAACCAACACCTCATGGCTTTTCGTCTGTTTAAATGCCTGCTTTCATCCACTCTCACACACACTCATTTTGCCCCAGAAATAGATCAACGATACATTTTTAACTGATTGTATTTTGAGCTCAAATTTTATTATAATGAATTTAGATAAGATGTGCACATTCCTGTATTTTGAAGTGACATTGTTCCTCCAGACGTCCACTCTTCGCCGGCCGGTGTTCGCCGAAAGCTTTACTGCATCCTGTCTATTTTGTTGTCACACACTGAATTTAATTTGTTACATCTTAATAGTTCACTAAATTACTGCTTTTAATTACATTTTGTTAATTTCTCACTTCTGCTGGCGATTAACTACCAGCGAATTTTACAACGTGTTAACGCTCTGAATGTCTGATGTGCAATGGGGCGGAAAACTGGTTCCGTTCTTGCATGTGTGTGTGTTATATCGTCAGCGTTCCATTGTTTCATATAGCTAATGCCCTTGTTTAACGTCATACTTATGACGTTTTTTCACTGATTGTACTGCGTCTCATTATTGTCGTTCTATTTGTTATACATAACGTATGTTGTGGAATGTACGTAGGCTCTGACCTTGAGTTTGGTTTACACTGTAGAATCTGCGTCGTTCGTTACTGATGGGGATAGTTGTTCTGTGCCGGTTCGAAGCCGGCGGTTACAAAATATAGATTCTAGAAAGTTTTCGTGATCGTAAAATACGTGAGGGAGGCAGTCGAGCGGACTTTGTTCGACGGTGTGAGGGGAGCGGCGGTGTGTGCGTTGCGCGTGCAGCCGGCTATGTGCAGTGAAAATTGTGTGCTGCGGAAGTCAGTCAACGCTTGGCCTCGCTCACAGAATTGTCCCCCTTCGTCTCCGCTCTTTGTATCGTTCTACGCAGTTTTGTATCTTTCTACATGATGGAGTAGAGAATAAAACGACTCCCGGGTTCTCGCTCTAAGCCGGGTTCGTGGCTTGCTGTGGGCTGAACATCTGCTCAAGCTGTGAACCATGTCAAGATCGCCTACGAAGAGGGAGACGGAGACCGAATTCCTATGTTGCGCTCGCCAGCACACTTGAGGTGATATTTATACTTTATTTCCTTTTGGGGCCGGGCCGGCAGTGTGCCCGTTTACGGCAAATTGCATAGATGCCATGGGACCACGTGTCCAGACTGTTTACCGGGAAGTTGAGCTGTGATCATGACTCTGAACACTATAACTTAAAATTTCATAAACCTTTTTTTTATAACTCATTTAAATAACACTGAGTGCTATGCCTGTAAGTGCGTGCTGCACTGCGAGAGCGCGCCAGAGAGATTTTAATCTTGTACCAATTTATTGTTGCATCTAATTTTTTTACACTTTACAAAATTTAATAATTGCTCAGTAGTTCTGTTCCGGCTGGAACAGCTGTGTATAAATTTTTAATTTGATTAGGGATTTCATATTTAAGGGCTGGGGACTTTCCGGTGGGTTTTCTTTGGGACTTTTCTGGGTTTACAATAGGGGACTTAGTTTTTTCTGACACGCTGGTACAACTTCAGACAGGTTGATTGCCTGTCAACTACATGTGGGCGCGCTCCCACAGATGCCAGAGCACAACCACCTTATAGTATTCTATTCTTTTAATTGTTTAGATGGTCATGTGAGGCTAATAGAAATAATTACTAATGTAATGGAAAGTTTTTAGCTGATTTTGCCTCTTGCACAAGGGCTAAACTGATTGTTTTCTTAACTGGCCAACACATATGGGTTGACTTCCCATTTATAGCTTGCTGTGTTATTTTGACTAATTAACCAAGCATTGAATTATTGGTTACTATGACAACGAGACGTTTGAGGGCTTATTTTTCTGTTAAATTAAAGAGACGCTGAAGAAACGAAGCGTGGGTAAGCCACACGAAAAATTGGACAAACTAAAATTTTAATTTAAACAGTTATAAAAAGTCGAATCAGTGAACCAAGATAACCCAATATGAAGAGACGTCGATCTATACAGAATTAATGATGTCCAGGAGCGAAATTAAATAAACTAATTAACGAAAAAACCCAGACCAGTTTGAAGAAGATGTTGGAAGCCTTCAACCAGCCCAAATTCGAAAAATATATGCCTATCCTGATGACGATACAGACAATGTGAGATGAACTGATAAGTACCGAATAATTTCTTACTCCCAAAACCCCAAATTACTTAAATTATTTTCAAATGATAAAATTTCTCACTATTTAAAAAGTAGTATTTTCTTTCAAAGGTAAAGGCATAATTTACTTCCATTAAAAAACATTTATAAAGATAACCTTATTTGTGAACATAACTACTGTAACAGAAATACGACACTATTGAACAAATTGTACAAACACATTATAAATCCTAAGTACGTATAAGGTATAGTAGTGTACTTTCTTTTCATGTAATCAACGTTTATGTCTATTTTCATGATCCAAAGAACCCCAGATTTTAAAACTGGTAATATTTTGTATGTAACTTAATGCCGTGTCGGCAACGATAAGGTTTTGAAATCCATTTTGCCAACCTTGAGATATTTGTGTTTCAAGCTCTAAGCCGGAGCATAATATTATAAATTTGTTTATGATTCATTTGTCATATTTATTGATATTTAAGTGTGTATTAAAAAACGCAGTACAGAACATTACTATCTTGTTATTTCATAGGATTTTTGTAGAATATATGTGTGTTAGCGAAGTTTTAAGTTATAGCCAACTAGCGCTCACCACGAGCGGCCGAGTCGACAACCTGTGTAGCAGCGGGAACAATTCGAACGTCACAGCTGTCTAGCTAATATCACGTATTACCTTAAAAATTAAATGTTTTAATTGTTTTAACAGAAACAATTTGGCGCCACCCGGGAATCGTAATCCCTATGAATTAACAGGTAGGTTGTACTGGTGACATTGACAACGCTACGGACTCCAGTAGTGACGTCGATTTATGTAACGACCAGTGTGAGGCAAACACACTACATTCACACTAATACACAAAATAAACAAGTGTGACACATTTCAACAGGTACGACCCTAGTAGATTGTTACATATTGACGAACCCAACGAGGGGCTTTAGGGAAGTACACACACACCCTCGTTTTCTACGTTACAACATATAACATTCAAAATTAACATGGTTATTATTGTCTTACAATAAACAATAAACTTTACATTCAAATTGACCAAAATTTACACATTTTATCGCTTTATATTCTTTTCAAATTCTATTAAAATCTCTCACTTGTTTCATTCATTATTACCTTTGAACTCTCCCTTTCTCTCTAACATTTTCATTCTCAATTAGTTTGGGTGACTTAATTACTCATAATAATTCAACTTATAAGTGGGTGATTAAATATAGCCTTATCTCCCTTCTGATTCTAACACTTACTTAACAGCTTTTATCTAGTGTGACACCCATCTCTCAAAATATTTATCTCCACTAACTTAATACTCTAACTCCCATTTACTCATTCTACCCTTATATCAAAATACTCTCTACCCTCTTTGTACTTAGGATGTGTGTTTCCTTCCCAATGCTCATCCCCTTATTGGTTCCTGGACTTCCCCTAGGCAACCCCGCCAAACCCCATTTTAAACTATTCCCCTCCCGCCACAACGCTTTTCGTTGAGGACTCCTTATCACACCACCCCCTCTACAAAATTCCTCTATCAACTAATTACTCTCCCATTACCTCCCTTTCATATTATACATATACCCACTATCACTACTGTGTCACTATTACTTCTCAATTCTACATTACTTTTACTCCCCAGACTCCTATTCTGTTTAACACCCCTTTAAACTTAACTTGGATTGATTAATTCAAATGCCTTCTTTATGCTTGTCACCCAAATTCTAACACTTACTACATTTTACATCACATCAACCATTGAAAATTCAAAACTGTCTAAATCCATTTCATCACTTACTTAAAACATTACCAGTTTATTATTGAAACATTTAATTACATTGAAAATCTGCAAATCACTTAGAAGTGACATATTACATATATAACCCCAGCAGTCAGCTGATGTTCCTGGTCAGGTGACTGACCTTACTCTAAATACGTTTCAAACCATTATACCGTGTGAAATACATCATATGTTTACAATACTTATATTCTAACATAATACAATAATAACACAATAAGACATAATAAACCACATATGATACACACCTTCACTTGAAATAGTCTTTTCAAAATAAGTAAAGTCCTTTATAAAATTATTATACAGAGCATGATACATTTAAATCACTTACTTCTAAACAACTATCTATTCCAATATTATTTCTTGAATCAACATAAAATCATTATAATTGACCCTATCACTTAAAATGGTTTGCTCTCATGCGTGAAATGCATCACTAATCATTGAGTCATAGTCATAGCAACAGTTACTGAACAGCCCTCTGGATTGTCAACCCCCAACTCTCTCTATAGAGTCGTATAAATTGACCGCCCGCTGTTTACAGAGATCGTCACCCTCTCACTGAATTTTCAGCTACTCTCCTACTTCATCAATTTCTTAAAGTCCCCCCTTTACCCAGTTACAATTAGTTAACCACCCGCCGGATAGACCGGATCGAGCGTTTGCCTTATGCACAGATGCGTTATCTGTGCCCCTGGCTTGTAATGGCCAGCTCCTTTTCCACACACACTATTGTTTCCTGAGGGTGGACTGTGGCGTCCATTTGCATCCCCAAGAACTGAAGTTTACATATATATGGCATAGACGCTGCCTATACCGTTCTTGGTTCAGCGTTATATAAAATTCGGCATTACTGATGTCCGAGGACACCAGTAATCCTACTAAAATGATTCACACACCCTTAAAACGGCACTATCACCACCTTCGACGATAGCCGCTGTTCCATAGTTATGTAGTTTCCCCTGTGTTACCCCCAGTCTATTTCTATGTTCACCAATTTAGAATCTACTTACATAAATCCACGGTCAGGGTTTGGTGAAGCCGTGACTGCCCGAAATGTGGGGAACTACCAAAAGACATATAAGGCTCACACTGACACCGTTATTACAATTCACGGATGGTCAACTCTTATATGTTTGGTTATTTATTAATTCAAATTTTCATGTTTAACATCTTTTAGGTTCATATACATTTTAACTTGTAAACATCAAACATTTCACTTTCCTTAACTCGTACCACAAACTTCATAATTATATATGGTCACTTATCTACTTAAAATAAAATATAACTACTGACATAGATTTAAAATATAAAATCATCTTTTTTACATACACTGTAACTGCTGTCATCTGCTGATTTTGCATTTTGCAAATGACACTATTAAATTATAATTGAATACATTGCCTTGTTAAAATATAGCCTCCATTAATATATACATTCACTCTAAGGCAATGCTGGTACGTGGTATGGTGCACCTTATCTATGCACCTTGAGTGTAAAATATTTTGTATCACGTACCTTATGGGTCCCCCTCCCCGTTCAATAATATAGTGAAATTTCTACTTCATACCAATTTTGGTGGAGCCGGGCCATCGTCGTTTCACCACCCCAAGGAAGTTCCGCCAACCATGGTCCGCCTCCAAGTGCCGAAACCCACGGCCAGGACTGGTAAGGTAGTGACCGCCCGAAAATGGGGGAGAGTCCCTTCTGAAAACATAAAATAACATATTAAAATTCAAATTCTTTACCTTGACCAATATAATTTCAAATTTGTAGCATTCTGCGTACCCACTATCTCCTGCGTTGTCCGATTGCGTAGTACATAGGCATTATTCATCTTTATTTCTACTACCTCGTGGGGTCCTTCATATAATAGGAAAAACTTCTTTATTTCTTTCTCTTGTGCATTAGACAAATCGAGTCTCCGTACCAAAACTAATTGCCCTACCTCGTATTTGACCCACTTACCCTTTTCGTCATGTTTCCTCTTTCTCCTCTCCCCTTTGGTGAGTAGACTCTCATTTGCAAGCTGTATTTTCACATTTCTGTCGATGGTCCGTTCTTCTGGGGAATATTCGAAAAGCTGCTCAAGTATTCTAGGTGGTCTGGTTCCTTTTATTAGTTCATACGGTGTAAACCCGGTCGAATCGTGGGTAGTACTATTTAACCAATCCTCCACTTTCTTTACATATAAAGGCCATTCCGTGTGTTTAGCATGACAATACGCCCTGAAGATCCTCCCGATTTCTCGCATTACCCGCTCTGCCTGGTTCGACTGTGGATGGTAAATGGCCGTATGCTTGGGTATGATGCCTTCCCAGCCGAGAGTCTGCCTCCACTTCCCGCTGATGAACTGGGGTCCATGATCGGATAAAATTATTTTCGGCTTACCTACGTTTATCATGTAATCCTTGGTGATTTTTTCACTTAGCACTCAGCTTGTAGCTCTCTTTATGCTGTACAACCTAACAAACTTAGAAAAAGTGTCAACACAACAAAAACATGTACTACTCCACCCCTACCTTTAGGCAATGGCCCATACAAATATACAGCAACTAAATCAAACGGCCTTTCAACTTTAATATAATTCATTTCCCCTTCAACCCTATAATTCACTACTTTAGACTTCTGACACAAATTGTATACTCTTAACACTCTTCTAACTCACCTCTCCATATTCTTAAAAACGCAAGACTCTTTTAATACATTTGTACATTTCTTCGCACCAAAATGCCCATATCTTATATGACAATCCCAAATAACTTTATCTACTAACTCTTCAGGTACCATCAATCTCCAATCACGTTCACCCCCTCTACTTTCTTAAACAGAATTCTCTGATATATTTGGAAATGTGTATTATACGCAGACCCATTTACATCTGCTTCCAAACTAGCGATTATTTTACCCAATTTATTTTCTGATCTTTGCATGTTTTTAATCTCCCTTAATTCCTCCCCAAAAATTCTATCTTCCCTTGTTAACTGAAAAATTTCTATTTCTTTGAGATCCCTCCCTGTTTTGTTATCTATTACATCTACCCTGGAAAGAGTGTCTGGTACTTTATTATGTGTCCCCTTAATGTATTCCCATGAAAAATGATATTCTTGTAATGCTAACACCCACCTGGTTAATCTGCTATGAGTTAACTTGCACGTGTTCAAAAATGATAAGGCCTTATGATCTGTCCTAATGATGGTCTGGTTCCCTAGTAGGTATGTGCGAAATTTCTTTACTGCCAAGACGATACTCAGCAACTCCTTCTCCGTTGTCGTGTAGTTCCTTTCCGCTGCTAATAAAGTCCGGCTGGCAAAAGCTATGGTCCGGTGTTCCTTATCCTCACCCTCCTGATATAGTTCTGCGCCGAGGGGTATGTTGCTGGCATCCGTCTGTAAATAAAATTTTTTCTGAAAATCGGGATGATTCATCATTATCATATTTATAAACTTCTCTTTAATTTCATTAAAAACAACTCTTTCCTCCTCGCCCCATCTCCATTGTTTATTCTTTTGTAAGACCGCACTTAGTTTAGAGGTTACCTGTGCGTAATTTCTCTGAAACTTCCGATAAAAGTTGCATAATCCTAAAAAATTTGTAACTGCTTAATATGTTTAGGTTCTGGAAAATGCGTGATAGCTTCTACCTTCTCTGGGTTGGCTAGAATTCCCTCCGGAGTAATAATAAAACCTAAAAAATGTATTTCAGTTTGTAAAAACTTTGACTTCTCCCAATTAACTGTTAATCCCCCATTTTGCAAGTTATTTAATACGTATTCTATATGTTCTAAATGTTCCGAGAATGTTCTTGATGCTATTAGTATGTCATCAACGTATACAGTTACAAAATCTAAGTCCTTCGGTTGTAATATCATATCTAAACATTTTATAAAACTTGCTACACTAGTGTTTAATCCGAATGGTAAACGCTTAAATTGATAGTTCTTACCATTGAAGAGAAATGCAGTATATTTCCGGCTCTCTGGCGCTAATGGAACTTGCCAGTTCCCTGCTGTCAAATCTACAGATGTCATATACTTGACTCCGCTAAATTTCTGGAAAATTTCATTCATAGGTTCCGGTGACTCCCGGTCAGGTATTATAATTTGGTTAATTTTCTTAGCATCTAAACACAACCTTACCTTCCCATCCTTCTTGATGACCAGTACTAATGGATTCGAGTATGGCGATATAGATCTCTCAATAATGTCTCCTTCCATCATTCTGTCCAATTCCTCTTGTACTGCTCTCCTCTTCGAAAACGGCACTGGATAGCTCCTCTGCATGTAGGGTGAATGTTCTCGAACCTTCAACTCGCATACATAGTCCCTGGCTTTTCCAGGCAACTCAGCAAACACATCTCTAAAACGCTCCACAACTGCCCACAACTCCTTGGGGACTCCCTACAACTCCACCCTCACTAAAAAATTTATCCGCCCTATTTTCCCATACTCTCTCATCACTCACATACATCCCTCTCTCCTCATTTTCTACACTTTCACTCTCTCGACATATATTTACTCTTGTTTCTATATCTCCGTCGCCTACTCGTTTATGTATTAACTTTATTCCCGTGACTTTAACTTCATCTAATACCCTCTTAAAATTAACCCTGACTGGTTCACTCCCCTTATTAGATTCTACTATTCTCTTGTTAAAATCTATTACTGCTTTATTTCTCTCCAAAAAATTGTTTCCCAGAATTATATCTAAATTCAGCCCCTTAACTACTAAAAAGGTATTCTCAAATTCTGTTTCACTAATGTATATATTTAATTGCACTTGTCTAGTAACCCTTTTACTCCTTACCCCGGTTACCCCCACTACTGTTACACCCGCAACTGGTAATGATGGTATATTTTTATTTATTTCTTTTAATTCTCCCATTACATTTTCTGAAACTACTGATATTTCACTCCCTGTATCAATTAATGTTTTATAATTCTTACCTTCTATGGTTACGATTACCTCCGTCAATCCGGTTTTGGTTTCCATCATTTCTGCCTCGTCTTCCTCCAGTAACTCCTTCGCCATGTCTTTGATAATTATATTACTTTGGTATTTGACCTCTTCTTGGACCCCAGGGTTCTCCTTCGACAATGGCTGGGCCCGGTTCCCCATTGTCTCTTCTAGTTTCCCGTGGATGGACCTGCCACGGCTTGGTTATATCCTCCTCTGCCTCTGTTGCCACTTCCATTACCTCTCGGCGCTCCTCCGTTGTTCTCTGCTCCTCTCTGCGGCTGATTTTGCTGGTGGTACGTTCTCTCGCTGCGTTGACAGTCTCTTGCCTTATTACATCTAAAACATGTTGTTCTTACAGCATAATTTTCGACATTGCACTCCGTACATCGCCAACCCTCGCCTCTATTATCACTATTGCCCCCACATGCCCCTCGGTGAAAGTTTGGTATTCCCCTGGGTTGATTATAATTCCCGTTGATATGTGCCGCTGGTGGGTTTATACGCCTACTCATATCCCGTTCTCTTATGTTCTGAAATATATCTAATATTTTTTCTAATTCTGTAATTTCCATAATTTCTCGCGTCATTAGCGTAATTTGTATTTCTCTCGGTAAATGCTTACTTATGTGGTGCACAAACGATCGGAACGGTAGCGGTGGCTCTAAATATTTCGCCTCATTATATATTTTCATTACGTACATCGTTAGGTGGTTGTTTATTCTCCCGAAATTCCCGGTCCCCATGATTTTACTGCGTAAAATTTCCTGATCCTCTTCCGACCAGTATTTATTACGGAACGCGGTTTCAAAATTTTCGTATCTCTCCCATTTGTTTCTATGTATTTCCGCCCATACCTCAGAATTACCCTTAAAACATTTTAAAATTCTTATAAGTTTTACTTCCCAACTACTACCATTAAACTGATTAAACTCCCGTACTCTATTTAAAAACTGCATCGGATGCACTCTGCAGTTCTCACTACAAAAAGTTTCAAGTTCAATTTCATTATTTACATCTCTTGTAATTACTACTCGTTCGGTCATATTGTTTAACTTTTGGTTAATTGCTAAACTCAACTCGTCTTTAACATTACTAATACTCTGTTCAATTGAATACAATTTTTTATCATTAATACATTCGGACTGAATGCTATTTTTGGTTATTACATTAACTGATTCATTTAATGCCTGTATCTCTGTTTTACAGGTGTTTTCAATTTCATTAATTTTAAAATCTGTATTATTTTTATGTTCATCAATATTTTGATTCATTTTTTAATATTTCACCACTACACTATTAAACTTATATTCGGTTTCAGTATTACATTTATTTATTTTAGATTCTATTTCATCATTATATTCATTTACTGAACTTATTAATTTCTCATTATTCTCATGTATTTGTTTATCAGTTCTTTCTGACACATTACTCTCCATCTCATTTATTTTAATATCTATGTACTTTATTGAACTATTTAACTTGGTATTTAATTGGTTAAACTTATTAGCAGACTCTTCATTGGTACTTTCACAGCACTTATTAATTTCATTAATATCATTTTTTAATTCGTTATTCTGCTTTATTAATTCATCGAAATTGCTTTCACATTTGACTTTTTGCTCATGTATTTCATTACTCAGTTTGTCAAAACGATTATCAAAGTCACTGCTTAATTTATCAAATTTATTCTTTTGTTCATTCATATCTTTTGATATTGTTATTAACATATTCATTACATCATTATTAAATTGATTATTGCATTTTGTTGAGGTTGGGGTTAATTGAACTCCCGAGTCCTCAGCCATATTGCTTTGATCTGTTACATTTAATTCTATTATTTTATCTTGACCCACATTTGGAGTTGAATGGACTTCAAGACTACTCATGACAGCTGATTCATCAAAATTGGTAATTTCATTTATATCATTTTCGTTATTATTACCTGCCATTTTTAACTTATAAATTTATACAAATTTCCTTACATACAAAACATCTGCCACTTACTCTAACAATGATATACTATTTTACGTCTGTTACGTATTTTTCTTAACCTTCAAACCATACTTGTATTTTACCGTAGGTGTGGAATTTAATGTATAAAATTTAATTTATAAAATTTGTCCCTGTTCGGGCGCCATTTGTGCTAAGTCAATTTATTAGAAGACTTATAACATTTAATTTTATGCTTACCCGTGATAACTCCACCTTACTATTCAGCTCCAGAGTTCGTCACATGAACAGCGTAATACAAGTGAGGTTTCAAGGTTATATTAGTAACCTTGTGTGGACAGATTAACTTGAATTATTGTATGAGTATAACTTGTTGATTACAAACTGGTAATTGTAATAATTAAAACTGGTTATCAGTGATTTCTTTGGTGTCTTGTATTTTGTTTTCCACTATACCATATGATGATCAGTTAGACCGTCGTAACAGTATGTTGTATGGCTCAGGCTGGTGGCCTGTTCTGTGTAACTATAGTTAACTGCATGGAAGTAGTATCGTCAAGGTCACACCGCTTACTTACAGCGTTGCCACTAAGCAACAGTTTCCCTTTCTTCCGAAAAATGCTACACTAGTAAGTAGGCCTACTTAATGTAAAGAATATAACAAAGTGATTTTTAAATTAAATATTTACTTTGTTGTTGTCAATAAGGCTTCCATTAAAATCATTTTTGTGCTTTAAACTGTTGAACATTCTAAAATCAATGACAATAGAAGACTGAAAAAACAACGATACATTTTGAAGGTTCATAGATGCCTACTGCAGAAATTGTATAGATAAAATTTAATGTTATTTAAAGTAAAAAACCTTTTTAAAATCTTACGAGTATCACACAGTTGTTCTGGTTTTGTAAGATAGTGTAATGTAAGGTTAACTTGCGTTTTACTGTATTTTTTTAAGTAAAATTTTACAGGGAGAAATTTTCTAATACACACATTAGAATACACTGTCAATAATTCTTAATAATAATTACATCACAATTAATACATTGTTAATAATTAATTAACAATGCATTTCCGTAACTTATACATAACATTCAATGCGATGCGTCAGCTATAGTTTGTTTGAACGAATTTTCATTCGCATCCTGAGTCTTAAGCTTGCCCCATTTAATTATTGAAGAGACACCGCACTATTCGTGACTCTGAAAAATATTCTATTTTTATTTCCTGCACTGCTTATTAATAATTAAGTAAATAAATTAGAACTATACTATAAGACGTTACATGCACAAGTAGCATAAAAATAATCGTATGTATAAACGTGAAACGAGTTGGATGTCTTAAGAAAATAAGGATAATTTTGTAAACAACAAATACAAATGCGTCATGAAATAAATTTAAAATTCCTTATTCATATATTAATATATTATAAATCTTTAAATATAGAATTTAAATTTGTAAGTCTATATTTTATGAATTGTCCTTACAAATTTTATAATTAAAATTTTCCTTATTTTATAAACTATAGAATTCCTTATGAGTATTATAAATAATAGTCAGTACTGTAACTGAAATGGGATTGGCTTTTGCCACAACAGCGACAAATTTGTTTACAGAAATTGCTCAGTCCTATTTAACTTTGTGCAACGGAAGAAACGCGGCCAGTAAACATACACATTTTTGAGGGGAGTGTAAAATGACAAAGGCATTCATAAAAGTGTCAGACACCAATATTTACTGAAAAGACATGCCGACAGGGTATACGCAATTTGCATACCAAATGTGTACGTACATATACCTAACAGAACTTCCGAACCATATGGCTTAGGAACGACCGTGCAGAGAACAAAAATAGATTCATTTACAAAAGGGAAAATACCGTGAGTATGAAAAAATTAAAGCGTCAACAGCAGGCAAGGTCAGCGTTCTCAGACAACTGTCAGTCTGTAGGATAACCACCCATGAAGAAAACAGTAAAACTTTAAATAAGTAAGTTCACTGTACGGAAAACACAAAATAACTGACCTAATGGTACTTCGTAAAGTTAGGGTGTGTATTGCTAAAAACTTTAGATTCCAACATAAGAAAAACCAGCGCAGTATAAATCGTAGATTCAGAGAACTGCAAATCGTAACAAAAGAAGCCAAAGAAAGAGAAGAAACGCAAAGATAGAAATTCTGTAGATATTTACGCGACAACAAAAAATATGTTGCCGACTCACAAATTTTTATAGCTCAAATACTGGCGCCCAGAATTTAACTGAGTAATGTTAGCCACAACTAATTATTCCTGATAAAAAAAATTCATTTACGCGATACGCATAAATAAATTTGAAACGAGCAATATAAGGTGGATGTATGAAATTTGCTTTCGTAACACTGCTAAAACGCTACACACTGTACTAGCCGGCAACAACGCTGGGCGAGGGGCGTGGAGGTGACAGGGAGAAGCAATGAAAGTGAGTGACCTTGACGGTACTACTTCCATGCAGTTAACTCTAGTAAAAGGAGCCGTTATTGCAAGGTTGATTGATTTGATGGTCATTTATTTCAAACTCATGATTATATAAAGGATTGGATGATCTAATAAAAGTTATTTGGCTTAGCATTATTCAGATTTATTTTAACCAGATTGTATTCAGTTTTCTATAATTCTAATTTCTGATTGTTCGTTTTCAGATTGTCTTATTGCCTGCAAACGTTGACATGATGGAAACCCCACATAGAATATTTATATCTGTATCAGATGTTGCAATAAAGGAAGAACTTATTGTTGAAGATATAGCAGATAATCATCCTGTAGAAGAGGTACAGTGACAAGTTATGTCTCTTTAATTTTATTGTGCTCTACCCCAGTAGATAAATGAAATGTCAAGTGCACAAGCTAGTAAGTTTTATAGTTTTGGTTTACGTTAAATTGTGAAAAAAATACAATAATGCTTCATTCTTACTTGATTTAACATACCCATGTGTAGAGGTGTTTATAATGTTTCAGTTTCAAAATTTCTATTTACAGCAAATTAGTACCACTAACTATTTGCAACATAAAATTTAGAAATTTATAATAATAATAATAATAATAATAATAATAATAATAATAATATTTATTACCAATTTTCCTTTACATATAATAAAAATTATACAATACAGGACCTATAGGGGGCATAAATGCCCGTACATAGGTTGGTCCTTAGAATTAATATTTGTATACTTAATACTAATTGTGAGTTTTACCTCACCGATCATAGTAATATATTAAAAATAAATTATTTTTCAATGTTAACAAAATTTTAGTTTGTACTATAATACAATTCAATAAATAAATGAAAAAAAGAGAAAAAAAGGTCCATATCATAATAGACTGTTATTTTGATTATTCAATAACAATGTTCCTAATTTTTTCTTTGATTTTTTTTTTAAGCACTTTTATATTTACACTTAGATTTTTCAGTTCATTAGGTAATTCATTAAAATACTTTATGGCATAATACACATAGCTTCTTTGCCCAATACTTAATAGGTGTCGCGGCAATATAATACTTTTATACCGTGTGTTGATTCGATTTTGTAAAAACTCACTTTTTAGATCATTGTATTGATAAACTATAGAATTCACCACAAACACCTGTTTAATATTTAATGGTTTATTCGAATCTTGTTCATTGACTCCTATAATTTTAAGAATACACTTTTGCAGCCGATCTAATGCGTCTAGAGATGATTTATATAGACCCCCCCAGCCTATGATAGCATACCCTGCCACACTATGGAATAGTCCATAGTATATTTGTAGTAGTTGCTTTTTTGATAAAATTTGTTTAAGTCTGTAAAAAACGTAGACTAAGTATTTGGTTTTTTTTACAATGTTAGCCACATGTACATCCCACTTCATGTTAAAGCCATATGTTATTCCTAGATATTTACTAGTTTTAACTCTTTTCAATTTTTGACCATTTATCTTAATTTCAAAGTCATGCGGAACAGAGTCTCTATAATTTCCAAAGGTGATAAAAACAGACTTGCTTATGTTGAGTACTAGATTATTGTGATAGAGCCAAGAGTATATAATATCTAATTTAGTTGACATATCTGTTGCAAGTTCAGGCCATGTCTTTGCTTTCATTGGTACTGCTGTATCATCAGCATACGCTATTAATACATCTTGTAACACTAGTACGTCATTGATATATAAAATAAACAATAAAGGTCCTACTATAGAGCCCTGGGGCACTCCAACATTTGTTTTAATAGGCTGACTTCTAGTCCCATTCACCTTTACAACTTGTGTCCTGTCATGTAAATAACTGGCTATCAGGGATAAGCTTACACCTCTTATTCCCATATTCAGTAATTTGGATATAAGTATGCCATGATCGACAGTGTCAAAAGCTTTGGAGTATCCAAAAAAGTTACAACAGTTGGTATGCTAATACTTAGATTTTCATAAATAAATTTGCTAAGTAGGGCTATAGCATCATCTGTACCTTTCTTCTTGAGAAAGCCAAATTGTTTAGCACTTAACAGGTTATGTTTCTTTACAAATTTAAATAATCTGGTAAAAATAATTTTTTCAAAAATCTTAGCTAAATTTGATATCAGTGCGATCGGTCGATAATTGTTAACCAAACTTTTTACACCTTCCTTATATATAGGACAAATTACAGCTTTCTTAAATTGATATGGACATGTACGTTGTATCATAGCAGTATTAATAATGTGAGTCAAAGCAGGAGTTATGAACGGAGCAGCTAGCTTAACTGTATAGGCATGAATTTCATCACACCCACCAGGTTTATTTTTGAGTTCACGAATAGTTTGGTAAACTTCTGACTCATTTGTTGGTGTTAGAAACATACTATGCTGATTAATTGATATATCTGGTATTTCATGCTGCAGAATAGGAGGAGTCGCACTTTCATTCAGCCTAGATACTATTGTGCTGAAAAATTCATTAAAATAATTAGCCTTTGTCCAATCATTGATGTTTAGTTTATTATTAATCAAAATATCATTTATTTGTCTATTTTTTCAATTACGATCCAATTTTAGATGAACATATCTCCACATTTTTTTAGAATCAGCGTTTTGTAGTTGTTTTTCTTCATGCCTATTTTTAGCAGTCCTAAGTAATGATTTAAGTCGTTTTTTGTAATTTAAGTACAGCTCTTTTTTTAGCAAGTCGTCTTGACTATTCTTCCAGGCTTTATATAATTTGTTTTTGTTATTAACTGAATTAATGAGAGCAGGGGTAATCCAGGTCTTTCTTGGTTTTTGAATTTTTGGCTTAGTTTTGTGTGAAAGTTCATTGATAGTTTGAATCTTGTTTATTAGCAATTCTAATGCTTCATTATTATTTGGTGTATTACAGACGTGTTGCCATTGTTCTGAAGCACACAGCTCCAAAAATCTTTTTTTGTTTATTTCAAAAGATACTGTAAGTTTGCATTTTATGTTGTTTCCATGTAGTGATATTAAAACGGGGTAGTGGTCTGTGATTGAGTCAATTAATTTACCAGATTTTGCTGTGTATATTCCTTTCATGAAAATATGGTCAATGCAAGTTCCATCTTTATAATTCTTTATAGGATGAGTACAAGTATTTATCATCGATTCATAACCATTTTGCAGTAATTGGTAGAAATAATCCTCAGTTTTTTCATTAAACTCAATGAGATCTAAGTTAACATCACCCAAAATCATGTGGTTTGCAACAGTTTTGTTACTTAAGATAAATTTTTTATGATCTTTAATGAATTTGTCAATCTCATAATCATGACAACGATATAGTCCAGAAATTTTGAAAATACTTTTATTTGTTAATTCTATGAGCAGACTAGTGATTTTTAAATCATTAAATTATTCATTAATGGTTTGATACTGTAGGTTACTTTTTACATAAATAATCACTCCATCTGCTTTATTTATTCTGCTGTTATTTTTAAAATGTGTATAACCTGTTATATTTATAAGCTTAATATTATCCATGAGCCAAGCTTCAGTGCATATTATCACATCTGGTTTATGTTTAAAAGAACTTAACATAGTTTCAAGTTTTAATATATTTTTCTGTATACTTCTGATGTTGACATGTAGGGTCTGAAGCTCAGAGTCATAAAAAATGGGGTTGAGATTTATCTCTTCTGTACTATTAAAAATTAATTCATCATTAAGGTTATATTCTTGTATTTCCATAAAAAATTTATTTATAGGTTAGTTTGGATTTTTTATTTTTCCTGTTTCCCTTTAAATACAAAATTTTATCTAATCAACTAGTTGTAGGCCTAACGTAATTAAATGGAGGTTCTGGTTTCCAGGGGTAGTTTGTATCACAAATATACTGCTCCCATCTTACTTTAAAACTTTCACAGTTTTGAATATCATTTGCAGAATGATCTATGGATCTTTTTTTAGTTAAGTATTTGTTAGCATTAATACAATTGATACATTTATTTATATCAGAGGTACATACTGTAGCATCATGGTTACCTGAACGTTTGTAGCATGATTGTTGTCTTTTAAAAGTGTCTTTGCACTTTCTCAATGAATGGTTATACCCACAACAGTTTTTACAACATTTGATATTAAAATTGTCATACACTCTGCAGTTTTCATATCCAATAAAAACAGATTTATTCTTCATTATCTTGGCATATGCATCAGAGGTTACTTCTGCTAGCGCAGCATGATTATTGTTTCTCTGTTTGTATTTGTGTACAATGTTTACACTATTTGATGGTAATTCATTTCTATGTATGATATCGTTCTCGAGTTCTACTTTATCGACATCTTCTGATATGTTTGTTATTTTTATTTGCGGATTTTTTTAAACACATTCTTCAGCTGTCAATATTTCACTGTTTTCACTGTTTATAACCTTTAGTGTTTTTTCAGAATCTTGCTCATTTATACACTTCAGAAAAACTGTACCATTATTGACTTTGTTAATTTTTAAAACTTTGGCATTAGTTTTGGTTGAAATTTGCACTTTGATAATATTTAGGGCATCACCTTTGAAATTTTCCTTTGGCTTTATTGTCAAACGAGCACATTCTTGCTTTTTAGGTAAATTTAGCACAGCATCAGCATACGAATTTTTAATGTCTACATAATTTTTTCCAACATTTACAGCACACTTAAGAAACTGTTATTTTTACGCAACTCATGGTTATGTTCACGTAGCTCATTATTTTGTTTCACTAATTCACTATTAATTTTTTTTCATAGTTTAATTCTCTTATATAAGTGTAAATTAAAGTGTAAATTTACACTGTGATAAATTTTGTATTGGAAGGTGAGACTCTGGAGCCTAACCTACATGTTCACCATAAATAAGGTTATCTGAGAGGCCTAGTCCCATTTATGACTGCTCACTTGTATATAGTTTTTTAAATGGCTAAACTTTGTTTATAAGTGGAGACTACGAGTTCAATTCGCAAGTCAGTCATTGACAGTGTGGACAATAGTATGTAAAACTTTAAAGTGGGCGTTAGGTATTTGTAAAAAAATTACCTTTTATAACTTCAAAGTTAATCTCTAGTTGCTTTGATTTTAGCCAGTTCTTCCAACTCCTGATACTGTCATTAAAGAAGAAGTGGATTTAGAAGCAGAAACTTCACCTAGTAATTGTGTAAAAGATGAAATTATACTTGAAGAATTGGAGTGTGGACAACATACATACATGGTATTGTTGATTTGTTACATTTTATATTTTATACATATTGTAACGCAACAGAAATGCGGTCCTCAACGTTACATAAATAGAAATATTAGAAATATAATAGATAAATAAATATTTAAACCCTATACTAATACAAAGGTCAAATAAATACATTTATAATTGTGTAAAAATGAATAAGGATGCAAGGTAGTGATAACAATAAAAAATAAACCTGTAAAATAGACAATAGTAAGAAATCAATGTTCAGTGAAAAGTAAATAAATCAAATATACTGATAAGAATTGTAAAAAAGAAACCGATATCGAAAATATTAAAGTAAATGACAGTGAAATTAGATAAAAATGAGTCAATAATATACATGACTAGTTAATCGAAAGTAATGATTCTGAATTGAATGATGTTATGTTGTTACCATGAATGTTATGTTAAAGTTTGTGTTAGCTTATGAAACTTACTTGTTGATGTAATAGCAAGTAATGAAGCAATATGTATTATTATTTCCATATTCCTTAAGGAATGGAAGTATGGTGATGGCAAAAAAAAATCGTGTTCGAGATTATTGCAGATTCTGATTCTACTACACTCAAAACATGAAAAAAAGTCGTTTTCTGAAAAGTGTCTGTGTGTGTGTCTGTCTGTGTGTGTGTGTGTGTGTGTGTCTGTAGATTTTTTTTCTATGGCAAACGATAACTGCCGCAAATTCAAACAGAATCAAATAATTTTTTGCATACAGCCCTGATTTGTAGAGTACTCACGACCTATTGTTTTTGGTGAAGATCGGTTGAGGGAAAGGGGTAGTTTACCTGTAACGTTTTATGTTTTAACAAGGGTATTTCCTATGGCAAACGATAACAGCCGCAAATTCAAACAGAATCAAAAGATTATTTGCATACAGCCCTAAATTGTAGAGTTCTCAAGACCTATTGTTTTTGGTGAAGATCGGGTAAGGGAAAGGGGTAGTTTACCTACAACGTTTTTTTAACAAGGGTATTTTCTATGGCAAACGATAACAGCCGCAAATTCAAACAGAATCAAATAATTTTCTGCATACAGCCCTGATTTGTAGAGTACTCAAGACCTATTGTTTTTGGTAAAGATCGGTTGAGGGGAAGGGGTAGTTTACCTGCAACGTTTTTTATCAAGCGTATTTTCTATGGCAAACGATAACTGCCGCAAATTCAAACAGAATCAAATAATTTTTTGCATACATCAGTGAATTGTAGAGGACTCAAGGCCTTTAGATTTTGGTGAAGATCGGTTAAGGGGAAGGGGTAGTTTACCTGCAACCTTTTACGTTTTAACAAGAGTAAAGTACTTGAAAATTCATTTAAACTTTTTCAAACAATGGTAATTGTTGAAAATAAAATAATTTTGTTGCCAGGCAATAAAATTATAATTTTTTCATTTTAATGTAAATCATGTATAAGAGAAAATATATCGCGCTTGGCAGGCGATATTATGATTTAAATATAAATCATTAGAATATGGAAGTCATGTATGGTTCTCCATACTGATATTTTGTTTACTGTTGTAGAAAGGTGGAGGAAAGCCGTCAATTAGTATTAATTGATCTCAATTTTCTTATATGTGATCCATAGATCAAGATAAGGTTGTTGTTAGTTATAAAAAGAATAATTATTTGTGTAAATGTACATAGTTAAGGTTTGATTATGTTTATAAACTTATGTAAAAAGGCTATAGTTGTTAACCAGATATAATCAAAGATAGATCCAAATATAATAAAAGGCCTAACAGCCGATAACACTATATAACAAATCAAAATATAAAGGTTAGGTAAAGAAGTTAATAATAATTAATGAATATAGTTCAAGGAGTTAGAAAAAAACATTTGATAATTAATAATATATAATAAACCAACTCAATATAAACAAATTATGATAATGCCATAGTGCAATGATATCGATTGATAACGTTTGATATCGGAAAAATAATAATTATGAAAAGAAACAGACTAAGATTGGAAAACCAGCAGAATATATATAGAAATTAGTAAACAAGCTATAAATAAAGTTATATTCCGATATAATGGAAGTTTAATAAGGAATGAAAGAATAATATATGAAATTATCACTATATAACGAAACATTGAAAAAGAATAAAAATAAATTTGTTGCTAGGGATAACAAAAATTAATATAGTTTGTTGATTTGTATTATTGCAATTTATGTTATAAACGTGATGAGATTAAAACCCAACGAAATGGTTAATATAACAAACATATTCTAAATTATTTCAATACAGTTACTAATCATAATATATGAACAATTATTTGTCTTAATTAGGCCAGCAACATTTAACCAAAATGTATAATGGTATCATCTCATGATAATAAGTAATTGAATTCCACAAGGAATGACTTGGATTGTCCAATATCAGAAGAAGAATTAATGAAAATTTAATGAAATACTAATGACATATAAAGAACTAACTGTGTAAAGAGTTTATACTACAAACCAAAACGGAATTTTATAACCATTCAACCACATTGGACATCATAATTTACTTCACACGATAGAAAAAACGTATTTGGATCCAGAGTTTACCGAAGAACACAATCACAAGTTTGACCATCAATAAACCAAGGGAGCAGTATTTCCAATTTAACCAGGACTAAGGATTCCACTTTATTGACACTTAAAGAAAAGAATAAAGAAAATCATCTCCGTTCTGATCGACACGAGGCATCAATTCACGAGGTTAAAAACCAACCGCCTTCAAGAGTCGCTTCGTTCTACGTCTGGTAATTTACAATTGTATAAATAATATTAAACACCACAACACTTTAAATTTGTAATATCTTGCATTCTTATCTAAGTATTTTTAATCTTCCCCGCAGTTACAAGAACCTTCACACCCTGAACTAAACTAATTATAAAAAACAAAATATATTACTGAATTTAAAATAAAATATTGGACCGAACAATAATCGATTAACGCAACATATAGCCTTTCTTATATATCAAGTAAAACCAATCTTATTGAATGTTAACAAGTTGAATTAATAAAGAAACCTTGTATAATTTCATAATCTTATTATTTGGGTATTAGTTAATGAATTGGGAATCAGAATTAACAGACTAAGTGTATAATAACTAGTCACTGTACACGGTGGGTTAACCTATAAATTTCGTTTGTTCCGGAACTGCAGCGCTTGTTGCGGAATTCTCCGACACCAAAGAGAAGAGAGTTAAATACGAAATTTCAATAATTCTCTGCAAGGCAGAATAGGGCTGAGCGGAATTTTAGAATAACACGCTACATATTTAAGTTACATTCACACTAACACTTGTATATTAAATAGGGAAATAAGATAATCATAATTAACGATATTACTATATCCAGCAACCCCAGATATATAAGAAATTGAAAAATATTAACATAAAAGAAGAGAGGATAGACAGAGAGACGTACCCGGGTGATAACAATATATATATATATATATATATATAACTATAATATTTATGACTAAATTTACCTCAAGATATACTTTTTTCCTTTAGGAACATGTTTCGGGAGATCTTGTTCTCCCATCTTCAGCCTTCGCCATCTTGTTTCTGGTGAAGTATTTGTGTGTTGGCTTCTGGATGTTATTGAGGTAGTTTGTTGGTCTTTGGTCCTTTAAAGTTGCATTATTGTGTGTGGTTGTGGTATCTGTTTTTGTATTTTGTGTATTTTCGATGTTGAGTGCTTTGAATATTGTGTCATGTTTTGTATTGATTTGTATTTGTTCTGGTATTAATTTGTTTTGTGTTTTATGTTTGTAAATCTGTAAATTTTCCCAAATGTTCATTATGGTGCCTTTGTGTGGTATATGGTTTATTAGTGTTACATTGGTTATGTCTGGAAATTCATGTCCTGTGTTTATTGCATGTGTGGCTAAATTGGATTTATATATATTTGGTTTTTTGTATGCATTTAGGTGTTCAAAATAACGTTTTTTCAGCTGTTTTTTTGTTTGTCCTATATAACATTTATTGCAATCTTGGCATTCAATTTTGTATATACCGTTGGTTGTTGTATTATCTTTGTTGTGTGAGCTATTTAGATTTTGTAATTTATTTTTATTAGTTTTGTATGCTATTTTTATATCTGTGTTTTTAAATAGTTTTGTTAGTTTTGTCATTTTATTATTTATATATCTGAATGTGGCCCATTTTTTGTTGTTGTTATTATTTATAAATTATTCACATATATAAATAATAAAATGACAAAACTAACAAAACTATTTAAAAACACAGATATAAAAATAGCATACAAAACTAATAAAAATAAATTACAAAATCTAAATAGCTCACACAACAAAGATAATACAACAACCAACGGTATATACAAAATTGAATGCCAAGATTGCAATAAATGTTATATAGGACAAACAAAAAAACAGCTGAAAAAACGTTATTTTGAACACCTAAATGCATACAAAAAACCAAATATATATAAATCCAATTTAGCCACACATGCAATAAACACAGGACATGAATTCCCAGACATAACCAATGTAACACTAATAAACCATATACCACACAAAGGCACCATAATGAACATTTGGGAAAATTTACAGATTTACAAACATAAAACACAAAACAAATTAATACCAGAACAAATACAAATCAATACAAAACATGACACAATATTCAAAGCACTCAACATCGAAAATACACAAAATACATAAACAGATACCACAACCACACACAATAATGCAACTTTAAAGGACCAAAGACCAACAAACTACCTCAATAACATCCAGAAGCCAACACACAAATACTTCACCAGAAACAAGATGGCGAAGGCTGAAGATGGGAGAACAAGATCTCCTGAAACATGTTCCTAAAGGAAAAAAGTATATCTTGAGGTAAATTTAGTCATAAATATTATAGTATTATATACATCAAGAAACGGACTGTAGCAGAAAGCGATTGAAATATATATATATATATATATATATATATATATATATATATATATATATATGAATGTTAATTATCGACCGTATTATTATACTGTTAATGATTTCGAGGTTCGGTCATTAATCATGAAAATTCAGTTTTGCGACGTTTCGAGATTTATTCTTCTCATAATCATGCCTACAACATTAAAATATAGTCTTACTACAATTATATTATTTGTAAGTGTGTATAGGTGTGTGTAAAGTCATACATTACTATAACTATTTACTTACATTAACTGTAAGATGAGCTACAGCAACCACATTACACTAAACACTTATCACTGTTCCATACTTATACACATATAACACATTACATTTGTATAGTGTTAGCGTTATGTAGTTATCTGTCAGACTGCCAGCGATATA
The DNA here is from genome assembly GCA_034769895.1 of Magicicada septendecula. Lineage (NCBI taxonomy): Eukaryota > Metazoa > Arthropoda > Insecta > Hemiptera > Cicadidae > Magicicada > Magicicada septendecula. Next base: position 58,154,790 of record CM068371.1, on the reverse strand, counting down.
AAATTTTAATAGTACCTTAACTAGTAAGTTGTTCAGTATTCTTATAACCTGTAAACTATTGTCCATTTTAAAAAGAGTGAATAAGATTAGAATAACACTTGCTAAGACTTTGTACGTCCATTTTCTTGTTAACTGAAAGGTGTTTATCCTTCTCTATTGTTAGCATTTCTAAGAATTGCCGTTTAAAGTGATTACTTTCTGCATGAATTACTTTTGCTTTATGAAACTGAAACGAGTGACCGTGTGTACGGGCGTGTTGTGTTAAGGCCGTGGGATCAGGTCTGTTAGTATTTACTTTCTGGCAGCTATATTTATGTTGATAAATACTCTTTTGAAATACTGTTCAGAACAACCGTAATATTTTTTTCCACAGTTTTCTTCACACGGTATTTCATATGTTATGTTGGATCTTAGTTCTATTTCGTCCCTGTCTTTAGTATGCGTAAAACATTTATTATTAATAGTGTTAACGTTTTTGAAAGCTATTTTTGTATTGTGATTAGCATTAGTGAGGATCTTGGAAAGTCTTTCTGCTAATGATTTGACATATGGATGGGAAAAATATTTGTTAGTTGTAGTAGTGTTATCTTGATTACTGGATGTTGTATTCTGTCCTACAGGTGTATTACCATTTATTTGGTTATTAGTCGCGTCTAAGTTATGTATTTGGGTTTTAGTGTTTTCTACCATGTTATGATTATGTCTGTAACTTTCTCGCAATATTTTGCAAATTATCTTGTGGGGGTACCCATTTGTTAGCAATAAGTCTACTAGTCTATTATCAATTTCTTTTTTGTAGATGTCTGTTGTAAGTCTGTGTGCACGATTTATCAGATTTTTAGCAACATTAATTTTGTAGTGGTATGGACAATGACTCGTGTAATTAATGTATCGTCCTGAGGTTTGTGGTTTTTGCCACCATTTTGTGTCAAGTTTACCATTGGCTTGGTGGAGTAATAAAACATCTAAAAATGAGATTGTGTTGTCCGATTTTTCTAATTCTACAGTGAAAACTATACGTGGATGAAAGTCATTAAATGCATCTATTATTATATTCTGCATATTAATCGGTATTGCTGTAATAATATCATCAACAAATTTGTAAAGGAATGGTATATCAAATGGTACAGTGGGAAGTTTTTTTATCAAGAATATACTCAAGATATATATCAGCTAAGATAGGGGCTATTGGTGAGCCCATTGGGCATCCAAATAACTGTAAATAAAACTCATTGTTGAATTGAAAATATCCCCTCTCTAGGCATAACTTAAGTGCTTCTAAGAATTGTTTTTTAGGAATATTTGTGTGAGGTCTGAGTTCATCAAACCTGTCAGAAATAATTTTGGTAACTATTCGTACTGATATATTGGTAAAAAGGGATGATACATCCAGTGAAATAAGTTGATACCCAGGGGGTAATTGAACATGGGATATCTTATCATGGAAGTCAAATGAATCCTTCACGTTATACTTGTAGGTGGAGAGACGTGTTAGAATAGTGGCAAGATGTCTAGCTAATCCATATGTTGGGGAATTTATAAACGAAACTATGGGTCTGACTGGGTTCCCATCCTTATGGTTTTTTACTAGAGAATACAACTTAGGGGAAGTTGGTGCGTTAAACACCTTTCAGTTAACAAGAAAACGGACGTACAAAGTCTTAGCAAGTGTTATTCTAATCTTATTCACTCTTTTTAAAATGGACAATAGTTTACAGGTTATAAGAATACTGAACAACTTACTAGTTAAGGTACTATTAAAATTTTATATCGCTGGCAGTCTGACAGATAACTACATAACGCTAACACTATACAAATGTAATGTGTTATATGTGTATAAGTGTGGAACAGTGATAAGTGTTTAGTATAATGTGGTTGCTGTAGCTCATCTCACAGTTAATGTAAGTAAATAGTTATAGTAATGTATGACTTTACACACACCTATACACACTTACAAATAATATAATTGTAGTAAGACTATATTTTAATGTTGTAGGCATGATTATGAGAAGAATAAATCTCGAAACGTCGCAAAACTGAATTTTCATGATTAATGACCGAACCTCGAAATCATTAACAGTATATATATATTTATTGTAACATTACATTTGGAACAACTTAATATCGTACCTGATTTAATGAAGACTTTGGATAAGAAGCTAACAAGGAGAACATTATCTTCCAAGATGATAGTGAAGAGGAATGACTAACCATTTTAGACTGACTAGTAAGACAACTGACCGTACCCAAATTAATGATTTAGGCAAAGTGATGCAAAATACCCTCAACCCCAATTATGACATGAACTTTCAATAACGACAAAAGAAATAATTATAAAGACAGACGGCTTATGAACCAGTACTATAAAGAAACAAATGGTTTCATTCAAAGTATCATAATATCAAGATAATCAAAATACAAATTGAGGGATAATAGGCCCAAACATGTAATACTATGTAAAAGAAATATTAGTAAATGATTAATTTAATTGATGTAATGAAAGTATAACACACCTTATTATAGATACATGAACCATACAACTAATTGTAACAAATAGTGTTCATAAGATTGTCCAGTAAACAACAAATAATAACTTGTTCACAATAACATTTTTATAAGAAGAGTGAAGTCCTTTTAATGACAATAAAATGTAAAACCCTATAAAACCCAATAAGTATGTTTATAAATACAACCTATTAAGTGTTAAGTGAATAGGGTAAACGACAAACATAGTGACAAGTAATGTGAAGCATAACATAGACAGTGTCAGAGTAATTAATGAATTAACTGACAAAAGACTAATTAATTAGTGCAGAATTTATTTTATAAAAATGTGCATGTTATTATGTTTTAGCACATTGTTTTATTATCATGGTATTTGTGTTGTTTTTTGTATGTGCAGGTGAAACAGTTGCTTTAAAAGAATATCAATTAAATGATATTAATTTCATTCTTTTTATGTTAACAAATATAACCATAGAACTGGTGTTAAACAGTGATAAATTGATTGGCAAAGCAAAATAGACTATAAAAAGATGTTATTGCCAAGTGTCAAACAATTGTACAGTTTGAGTAAAAAAACAGTTTATTTGTGCAAAGGTTCAGTAAAATCATAGCCATGTGGGCATGAATTTAAGCTAATAGAATAGTATATCTTTTGTTTTGTTAAAATAATGTTATGTGTTAAACAGTTTTTATGATTGTTAAGAGATAATTTAACTGTTAAAGGTTTTAAACATGGTGATGAAAATAACACCAGTACATAGGCCAGGTGAAACCAACTTTTGTAAATTTTAGATAATAATGTTAGGGATTTTGTAAAACAAAGGTGGAAGGATAAATATATTTATAGGTAATAGTGTACACAACGAATGTAGAAACAAAATAATACATATCAAGTTATTTAAGAAAATTTCAAATAACAAAATTGTAACATCTGTAGTTCTTAAGTAAAAGTAGGCATGTTTAGTGTCTAAATGTCACAAATGTAAAGATCAAAATAATGCTGATAATGGTTTTAAATTCCCATTCAGTACAGAAAAGTTATATTAATTTAAAGGTTTTGAACAAATTTAGATTTTGAAATAATGAAAGTATATGACAATGTATATCCGAATCAACCAACCAGATTCCAAGTTTACCCTTAGCAACCAGAAATTTCGGATAAATAAAATGAGACTTCTTTGACAACGATCTTAGCGGATAGACGCGTTTGTAAAACGTCCTACATAATATAGAATAAACAGTGAAAAAACGGTACAAACATATTAATACAGTTAGAGGTACACAACACGAACTTTTTACACCAACAGAAGAACACCCATTATATGAAATAGAAGACCCAAGAACCAGGGAGAAGATCTGAAGTGGACGTGGGCCCTGTATTCGACAAGAAGCATACAAAGAAGAGGATTTGGTGATTTTGACATCTTATTATATTGTGCATCAACACCCACATTTGTATACTCAACTTTTAAGTACTAATCAACTAAAACTACAGACACCATATCACACCAACACTAAGAACACTCACTAATAACACGATTTGAGATTGACACCTTTTCAAACACCACAAGAACCTTTGATTTACATAATAATTATTAAACGCCTAAACTGGACATAACCTATCAGAACTGGTAACCACTATACGACTGCCTGTGTGCACGTTACACTCTAACCTTGTAATATCCTTTAATTGTAAAACTTGTATTTTGATTTATAGAATAATATTTTGTTTAAATGTAATCCCCGAACCATATACGCCCTGAGATACTTTATTTTTATTAGAAACATTAACGAAAGCATTCTTTTGATCTGAAAAAATACTGAATGTTGGCTACTACTGCCAACTGGTAAAGAGAAGACGTATAATTTGCGCCACAATTGTGATTGTCATAATCAAATTTAAGAAACAATTAACCAGTGCTTTTCTGAATAAAGGATTCCTGTAAGGATATATGTTTGATGTTATATTTGTGTCGTTATTATTGCTGTTCCATTTAGGAAATAAATTCACAGATTACGCGGACACGACAGTTGGCAACGTTGAGTGACGTCACGGAAACGAGCGGTATAGTGGGAGCAAGCGGCAAATTACAAAACCATTCGCCGTTCAACATAACATATTAATAATTACAAATTGACGACTCCAGTGCGAGTTAGTCGCTACATTATTTATCTATGTTACAAATTGACACTTCCAACGGGCGGTGTATGTAATTCAAGTGCACACAACATAAAATACAAGTAACCTATTCCTAATAACTAAGACGAAACGAACCCTATCGTTACAAATTGGCTAGTCCAACAGTGAGGCTTTAACTAAGACGAAACGAACCCTATCGTTACAAATTGGAGCCCAACAGTGGGGCTTTAAGGTCAACATATCACATTTACTTTCTTCGTTACAAATTGACGAATACAACGTGGAGCTTGGTCAACCACGAAACCTACAATACATTTATTTGATCAACACTACATAAAAAAAAAAATAGGTTACAAATTGGCGAACCAACGTGTGAGGCGTTTAATTTAATATAAATTAAATTATAATTTATAGACAAACAAACAAAAATAAACAAAATGAGGAAGCGAGAAGTATCACGCAAAAGAGCGGCCGAAACCGAGAAAGTAGACGAATTAAACATGGAAGACAAGGAAGCAACGCCGGTTGAGGAAGTAGAAATTATAACAAGGAAGGATCCGGAGAAACAACCAGAAGAACCCACACAAACAGAAAGCGAGAAGACGCAAGAAATGATTAGACGTATGATGGAATTAATGCAGGAAACTGGGAAGAAACTAACGGAAGATTTGAGTAAGAAAACGGAGGAGAGTAATAAGAAAATGGAAGAAAAGATGGAGGAATTAAAAAATGACAGTAAACAGTCTATGGAGGAGAGTAATAAGAAACTAATGGACGAAATAAAGAGTGATAATAAACAAACAAAGGAGGAATTGAGCCGAGAATTGAAGGAGAATAGCAGTAAAATGGAGGAGAAAATAGACGAAAATAATAGAGCATTGAGGGAAGAATTGAAGGAAAATTACCAAGAGACCATGAAAAAATTGGATGAACACAAAGAGTCATTAAAAGAGGAGTGGAATAACAAGATGGAAATTAATAACCGGCAATTGCAGGAAGAATGGGACAAGAAGCTGGAAAAACCGGTAACTGAAATTAAAAGGGTAGAATCCGAGACCAAGGAAAAGTGTGAGCGGATGAACCAAGAGATACTGAGCGTCCGGGAAGAAACGAATGGACGAGTTGAAAATATAAGAACCAACCAAGCAGTGATGGGAGAAAGATTAGAAGGTATGAGTACTAGTCTCAATCGAGTACAAGACCAAACGGCTGCACATAGAGATGAAATTAATTCCCTAAAAAACAGGCAATGTACCGGTGCCCATACAACATGCGAGGAAAATCGAGAAGTTATCGATTTCCAAAATTATAGAAGAAACCCCATGCTATTCTTAGAACGAGTAGAAGAGAAAATAGCCAAAACCGGAGAAGACAGATGGTTTGTGATCAGGAGCATGCTGGACGAAATGTTCCGAAAGGTCTATGACAATTGGTGGACGGCGATGCAGCCGAGTATACAAAACTTCCAAGAATTTAAAAAACAATTCAAATCTAAATATTGGTCTGATGCCACGCAACACATGATAAGAAGTGACATAGGATTGGGCCGATATGACCTGCACGGCAAGCAAACTCCAACCGCATATTTTCTTGGCAAAATAAACATAGCCAGACATTTAGAGCCTGCAATTCCTACAGAATGTTTAGTGAGGCTATTAGCTTACCACTATGGTGGAGAAATTACAAGAGGCCGAATAAACGGACGCATACAAACCATCGAGGAGATGTCAACATTATTAGCGGAGATGGAACAAGAGAAGAACTTCCTCCAGTACAGACGAAGGAACGATGAAATAAATAGAAATAATGGTCGCCGCGACGCCCAATATGAAAACAACGGGCAACGACCGAACAATAGTTACAACAACAACGGTAACCACTATCAATGCGGTTACCAAAACCACAATAACACTAACAACTATCCACGAAATAATGCGGCAAATAATAACAACAATAACAATAACCACTATTACCGTAGCCCTCCTACAAATAATAACAATAATGGATACCAGCGTGCCAATGACAGAGACCACCAATACCAGAACAACCGAGGTTATAACAACAACTACGATAACCGATACAGGCATAATAATAACGGCAATAATAACAATCAAAATCAAACATATCGAAGACAAGTGAATTATGTAAGCATTGACGATAGAGATGTGGGAAGACGTTGGTACCAGGGACGAGCAAATTATAATGGGAACCGTGGAAGAAGTTTTCAGGAGGAGAGTAACCAGCACTACCGCGATGAACATCGGCGAAGTAGAAGCTGCGACGACAACAGAAATAACCGAAACTCATTGACGTTCGATAATAACGCCATTGAGGTACGAGAGTCACAGAGCAGAGACAGATCCAATCAATCGGACAACAGGACTGAGGAGATCAGCCCTGATTTAAACAGACCGCGGCAGTGAAAATCCATCAGGTCCCATCACTGAACCGGCAATTTGGGTACTTACTAGGACGAGACAAAATGACTGACGATACATTGACGATAGTGCACAATCATTTCTTAAAAAATGTGAGAGAAGAACTACTGAACGAAGACACGATAACGCACAATAGTTCGAATAATGAGATCGTTTATATCATCGCCCAAGTGAATGAACTAGAGACAAGATGCATGATAGATACGGGCGCAAACGTGTCGTTAATCGACAACAATGAATACATCAAAATTCAAAAATATAGTAAGGCCATCTTACCAACTTTACCAATTCAAAATATAATTTTAATCGGAGCCACCGGAAGGCAAAATAAGTCAATAAGAAAACAGGTATCATTAACAGTGACCAGCAGAAATGTAGCTATACCTATGATTTTTCTAATAGCTAGTAATCTACCATTTAATCTACTAATAGGCTGTGATATTTTGAGAAAATACTCAGCAATAATTGACATGAGACAGGCCATAGTGTCGTTAAAAGTGGATAATATAGAATGGACAGCAAGATTAGTAGAAAATAAAAATGTACCTTCATGCAATAGTATAAGAAAATTCAATAATAATCAAGATGAGTCATGGAATGTAAGAAGGGAATACTTTGGGAGTGAAGACAGTTTATGGTTGGAAAAATTAGAAGAGATCCGACAATTTCGGTCAGAACAAAATGAATGTAATTTAACTACACAACAAATAGAAAAGTTAATATCAATATATAATAAATACCGCTATGTTTTCTCTGATATACCTGGCAAAGTAAAAGATTATCAATTTACATTACAATTCAAGGAGCCTGTAAAGTTTAATAAAAAATCATATCCCGTTGCTTATGCATTAAAAGAAGCAGTGAGGACAACTAGACAAAATGATAGCAGAAGATATTATTGAGTATAGCTGTTCCCCATATACCAGTCCGTTAATAGCCGTTCCCAAGAAAGATGGCAAAGTACGACTCTGTTTGGATGCTAGAGAGATCAATAAGATTATAGTTAATGACAGAACATCTCCCGGAGAGATTGAGGAGATATTGAAAAAATTCAATGGCATACAATTTATTAGCACCTGGGATACGGTTTGTGGGTATTGGCAGGTGGAGTTACACCCAGATAGTCGAAAGTACGTCGCCTTTATTTTCGAAGGAAGGAACTACCAGTTCAAGAGACTACCGTTTGGACTAGTAAACTCAGTAGCTGTATTTGTAAGATGTATGGACCATGTGTTGGGTCCAGATACTATTCCATATACCACAGTCTATGTTGATGACTTGTTGATTACTTCAGTGAATTGGGAAGACCATTGTGACAGAGTAGGGCAAGTATTACAAAAACTATCAGATAATAACGTTACCCTAAAACTTCAAAAATCCAAGCTTATCGCCAGTGAAGTCCAATTCCTGGGTTTTAACTTAACAAGACAAGGAATAACACCATCCAATGAAAAAATTGAAGCTATCCAGAAGTTCCCAAGTCCTAAAAATAAAAAGCAACTTCAATCATTTCTGGGACTTTGCAATTATTATAGGAAGTTTCAGAGAAATTATTCTGAAATGACAGCAAAGTTTTCTCCACAATTATCCTCTAAGAACAAATGGTCCTGGGGACAGGAACAAGACAATTTACTCCAAATGATCAAGCATAATTTCCTAAGTTCAGTTGTATTAAAACATCCTAATTTCAACCAACCTTTCTTTATGAACTGTGATGCCAGTGATATAAGTTTAGGATCTGTATTATATCAAGAAGATAGTGAGGGAGAACATCAGGTGGTGAGTTTTGCAAGCAGAATACTTAATGGATGTGAACGCAATTATAGTGTAACGGAAAAGGAGTTATTAAGCGTTGTATTCGCTTGTGGGAAATTCAGAACCTACATTCTTGGATACCCGATAACTGTGAGGAGCGATCATAAGTCAATATCTTTCCTAAAAAATTGTAAGATTAACCATGGGAGATTGACAAGGTGGATACTCACACTACAGGAGTACCATATAAATTGGGAGTATGTTCCAGGAAAACAGAATATTGCTGGAGATATATTGTCCCGGATTAACATAGAACAACAAACTTTTGAAGGGGAAAAAGAAACAATCATCAAGGTATATACTATAATAAAAAACAGGTCAGATTTGGAAAACATCATGAAATCAATTGCACAACAACAAACAGAGGATACCAAAATCAACAATTTTAGACAAAGACTGATCCAACAGGATGAAAAAATCACTGCATATTACTGTCTACATGAAGACATATTATTTTACAAACCAAATAATAACCAAGGATCATGGAAGGTGGTGATACCTAAAGCGTTAGAAACAGAATTAATACTGGACTACCATAGTCGATATGGGCATATGGGTGCATTAAAAGTAATGAAGGCACTTGAGGAACACACTTACATTAAGAATATCAACAGGAGAGTTAGAGAATGTATTCGGCAGTGTCACATCTGTCAATTGGCAAAATGCAATAACGAAAAAACAGAAGGAATTATGCAACCTATTACATCAACTGGTAAATTAGAGAGAGTATTTTTAGATGTGTGTGGACCGTTACCTCGTAGTGGAGGGAGAAAACAGTATAAATTTATTATAATCATGTTCGACCATTACTCCAAATTTACAAAACTATACCCCATTAATCGGGCAACTACAAAAAAGATTCTGCAAATAGTGATACAACAATACATACCAGAGTTAGGAGCTCCAAGATCAATTATTACCGATCACGGAACTCAGTTTCGAGGAAGGGTTTGGAAGGAGACTTTGTTAGACTTAGGTGTCAAGACATATAAAACATCTGTCTATCACCCAAATAGCAACCCGGCGGAAAGAGTACTGAGGGAGGTCGGCCGTATACTCAGGACATATTGTTTTGATAAACACCAGAAGTGGAGTGACTACATTACACAAACAGAAAGTTTTATCAACTTAGCTTACCATGAAGCAATACAAGATACTCCATATACCATAATGCATGAAAGACTACCACCCCGAGAAATTAGTGAAATAATCAATTTCCCAAACAACCCAGCTTACCAGTTCGACAACGTGAGATTACACAGCAAACTGAATGAACAAGTGGAGAAAAGAAGGAAAAAATACAAAATAATTCAGCAGAAAATGATCCAGTACAAGATTGGAGACAAAGTATTGTTAAAAAACCGCGAATTGCCAAGCTCTAAGGAAGGAATAGCAAAAAAGCTATTATTACTGTATAATGGACCATATGTTGTTATAAAAAACAATAACAATAATACTTATGTCATTAGTGATGTGGAAACAAAAAAGATTAAGGGGACATACAACCAAGTTTCCTTAAAAATGTATTATGAACCTAATAAACAAAGTTGAATATACCACAAAATTCTAAAAATATAGTAAGATCAACTTACAACTAATTATTTATGAGAATTAATTTGGAACTGAAGAATTTATTATTATAATACCACAAAATTCTAAAGAAATAGTAAGATCAACTTACAACTAATCATTTATGAGAATTAATTTGGAATTGAAGAATTTATTATTACAATACCACAAAATTCTAAAAATATAGTAAGATCAACTTACAACTAATTATTTATGAGAATTAATATGGAATTGAAGAATTTATTATTATAAAACCACAAAATTCTAAAGAAATAGTAAGATCAACTTACAACTAATTATTTATGAGAATTAATATGGAATTGAAGAATTTATTATTATAATACCTCAAAATTCAAAAGAATATAGTAAGCTCATCTTACCAACTTTGATAATCCAGTATATAATTTTAAATGAAGCCAAATAAACAAATTTGAATATCTCAGAATTCAGATAAATAGTAAGGACAACTTACAGTACAGTTTGATAATGTTATTATGAATCAAGCGGATAAACAACTGGGAATAAATTTCCAAATTCTAAACAAAATAAGCACCTCTTATTAAATATAATTATGAATTTATTATTGGAATATAAAAGAAAGATGCAACATCCATGAATCAGGGGAAACTATAATGCTATAAAACGAATAAGAAAAGACAAATGTAGACAGTCGACGATGAAAATAAGACAAGACTAGAAACGAATTTACTACAAATAACCTATCATGATTGTGAGAGAATTAACAACAACTAAAGATACAAATACTTGTTATGTTTTAATTGAATGAAAATAGTGAATGAAAAATGAAGATTAAGGAGTACTGATAAAGAAGGAAAGAAGATAGTACCAATTGAAAATAAGAAATGTTATTAATATCGCCACAAGAAAATAAACATCTGAAAGAATCAATGGAAAGAAATATTTAGATCTGAGAAGTTAAGCTGAGTGAACAATCCCAAGAATATATTATATTATTTTTATTTGATTTAGTCGTGAATAGACTAGTGATTATTAAATGTGATTGACTGACGAGATAGCTCCAGCAATCGATATTATTTATGTATTATGTATTATAAGGACAGCGGGGTATTAGTTCAAGAGAGCCCCCCGACTGATTCCAGAATATATGGTGATTAATTTGTTAGGGAAGTAACATGTTCCAGGGATAGAACACTTATAATTAAAGACAAGTATACCAGATCATAATAAGAATAACAAATGATAATGTGAAAGAGAAGATAATTGATAATTTCAACAAAAACAATATTTTATTAAAATGATCAAATTTGGTGGCAGGGTAGTATGTAACATTACATTTGGAACAACTTAATATCGTACCTGATTTAATGAAGACTTTGGATAAGAAGCTAACAAGGAGAACATTATCTTCCAAGATGATAGTGAAGAGGAATGACTAACCATTTTAGACTGACTAGTAAGACAACTGACCGTACCCAAATTAATGGTTTAGGCAAAGTGATGCAAAATACCTTAAACCCCAATTATGACATGAACTTTCAATAACGACAAAAGAAATAATTATAAAGACAGACGGCTTATGAACCAGTACTATAAAGAAACAAATGGTTTCATTCAAAGTATCATAATATCAAGATAATCAAAATACAAATTGAGGGATAATAGGCCCAAACATGTAATACTATGTAAAAGAAATATTAGTAAATGATTAATTTAATTGATGTAATGAAAGTATAACACACCTTATTATAGATACATGAACCATACAACTAATTGTAACAAATAGTGTTCATAAGATTGTCCAGTAAACAACAAATAATAACTTGTTCACAATAACATTTTTATAAGAAGAGTGAAGTCCTTTTAATGACAATAAAATGTTAAACCCTATAAAACCCAATAAGTATGTTTATAAATACAACCTATTAAGTGTTAAGTGAATAGGGTAAACGACAAACATAGTGACAAGTAATGTGAAGCATAACATAGACAGTGTCAGAGTAATTAATGAATTAACTGACAAAAGACTAATTAATTAGTGCAGAATTTATTTTATAAAAATGTGCATGTTATTATGTTTTAGCACATTGTTTTATTATCATGGTATTTGTGTTGTTTTTTGTATGTAGCAGGTGAAACAGTTGTTTTAAAAGACTATCAATTAAATGATATTAATTTCATTTTTTTTATGTTAACAAATATAACCATAGAACTGGTGTTAAACAGTGATAAATTGATTGGCAAAGCAAAATAGACTATAAAAAGATGTTATTGCCAAGTGTCAAACAATTGTACAGTTTGAGTAAAAAAACAGTTTATTTGTGCAAAGGTTCAGTAAAATCATAGCCATGTGGGCATGAATTTAAACTAATAGAATAGTATATCTTTTGTTTTGTTAAAATAATGTTATGTGTTAAACAGTTTTTATGATTGTTAAGAGATAATTTAACTGTTAAAGGTTTTAAACATGGTGATGAAAATAACACCAGTACATAGGCCAGGTGAAACCAACTTTTGTAAATTTTAGATAATAATGTTAGGGATTTTGTAAAACAAAGGTGGAAGGATAAATATATTTATAGGTAATAGTGTACACAACGAATGTAGAAACAAAATAATACATATCAAGTTATTTAAGAAAATTTCAAATAACAAAATTGTAACATCTGTAGTTCTTAAGTAAAAGTAGGCATGTTTAGTGTCTAAATGTCACAAATGTAAAGATCAAAATAATGCTGATAATGGTTTTAAATTCCCATTCAGTACAGAAAAGTTATATTAATTTAAAGGTTTTGAACAAATTTAGATTTTGAAATAATGATAGTATATGACAATGTATATCCGAATCAACCAACCAGATTCCAAGTTTACCCTTAGCAACCAGAAATTTCAGATAAATAAAATGAGACTTCTTTGACAACGATCTTAGCGGATAGACGCGTTTGTAAAACGTCCTACATAATATAGAATAAACAGTGAAAAAACGATACAAACATATTAATACAGTTAGAGGTACACAACACGAACTTTTTACACCAACAGAAGAACACCCATTATATGAAATAGAAGACCCAAGAACCAGGGAGAAGATCTGAAGTGGACGTGGGCCCTGTATTCGACAAGAAGCATACAAAGAAGAGGATTTGGTGATTTTGACATCTTATTATATTGTGCATCAACACCCACATTTGTATACTCAACTTTTAAGTACTAATCAACTAAAACTACAGACACCATATCACACCAACACTAAGAACACTCACTAATAACACGATTTGAGATTGACACCTTTTCAAACACCACAAGAACCTTTGATTTACATAATAATTATTAAACGCCTAAACTGGACATAACCTATCAGAACTGGTAACCACTATACGACTGCCTGTGTGCACGTTACACTCTAACCTTGTAATATCCTTTAATTGTAAAACTTGTATTTTGATTTATAGAATAATATTTTGTTTAAATGTAATCCCCGAACCATATACGCCCTGAGATACTTTATTTTTATTAGAAACATTAACGAAAGCATTCTTTTGATCTGAAAAAATACTGAATGTTGGCTACTACTGCCAACTGGTAAAGAGAAGACGTATAATTTGCGCCACAATTGTGATTGTCATAATCAAATTTAAGAAACAATTAACCAGTGCTTTTCTGAATAAAGGATTCCTGTAAGGATATATGTTTGATGTTATATTTGTGTCGTTATTATTGCTGTTCCATTTAGGAAATAAATTCACAGATTACAGCGGACACGACAGTTGGCAACGTTGAGTGACGTCACGGAAACGAGCGGTATAGTGGGAGCAAGCGGCAAATTACAAAACCATTCGCCGTTCAACATAACATATTAATAATTATAAATTGACGACTCCAGTGCGAGTTAGTCGCTACATTATTTATCTATGTTACAAATTGACACTTCCAACGGGCGGTGTATGTAATTCAAGTGCACACAACATAAAATACAAGTAACCTATTCCTAATAACTAAGACGAAACGAACCCTATCGTTACAAATTGGCTAGTCCAACAGTGAGGCTTTAACTAAGACAAAACGAACCCTATCGTTACAAATTGGAGCCCAACAGTGGGGCTTTAAGGTCAACATATCACATTTACTTTCTTCGTTACAAATTGACGAATACAACGTGGAGCTTGGTCAACCACGAAACCTACAATACATTTATTTGATCAACACTACATAAAAAAAAAAATAGGTTACAATATATATATTATAACAACGTAACAAATGTTATTTCATAAATGCATATGTGCATATAAATGATTTTAGTGTGAACTGACCTACCTGCTGTGCGTTCTTGCGTCTTCTTCCGACTAGGGCCGTAGGAATTTGTGTTTTGAATTCGCAAGTGGGTTAATTCAAAAGTACAAGCACAAACAATACAGTTATAATTATTTCGAATAGTTTTGTGATGTTGGTAGATTTTGGAGTACAGCAATAACGAAACAGTGTTGGGTATAAAATTGGGGTTTATTATTCTAATAGCACATAAACTGAAAAACTTACATCTAACGCAATTCTTACGTACTAAAGAGTAATTAGTAATTTGTTCAATGTTTTCTGAATGAATATTAGCTTTCAGAGGAAGAGCTTATGAATATGAATTTATTCGAATTTTGATTCGTATTGATTTCAAAGTTAATTTTTATAAAATAATTTAATTAATGAGTTTGCAATCCTTTAATACTGATTTTACTACTTCAAGATGCTTTTAAAATACTCTGAAATAAATCAGCTGTGAATCTTGTTCATCGTGCTTTTTATTTACTTGTGATATGTTTCACGTATACTGCAGTATACGTTTCTAAGTAATTCAATGTTAAGATTTATATAGCGCTTTTTATCTACGTCTACTTTTTATCTATTGCTTCTTACTTAACTTATATGTGTTCTACAGATTATCACAATATTGAGGTTCTTATTAATTTAGAGTCTCTGTTTTATCGGCACCTGGATGAAGTTAACTTTACAGTTGATTTTAACAGAAAAAGAAAAATTATCTTTTTTTTTTAAAAAATGTATAAATGATTTTTGACTTTCCTGGTACTGAAGTTCTCGATGATGTCCTCTGGGGTCCCTCGATGGTCTGGTCCAATCAGCTAGTGGCGATGATTTCCGCTGCGTCCTGGATTCCGGCGAAAAGTTCAGGGATCAGCAACTCGTCTCCTTCAGCAACTGTTGATGGTTTTAACGTCCGTGGTTTAACTGCCGCAACTGCTTCAGGCCCTCGGTCCGGATACTCTGCACTTGTGTGTGTGTGTATCTTGTCTCGGGTGTCGCTCTGCATTGTCAGTTCTTCAGCTCGTACCACGTTCTAGACAGCCTCATTCTGTCGTACTCTTGATGTGACTTCACGTAGTACGCGGTCGATCTCTTATATGCGTACGCCAACAGTTTGATGTATTGCGCAGTACACTTATTTGTTGACAAATAAGAGTATCGTACGTAGACGCCTTCACAGTCCAGTCGTTACAGTTGATCTGTTTATTGACACATAAGACTATGGTGAATGTTCGTCTTCACGTCGAGTCGTTGCAGAAGAGCCTCTGCGTTGTTCACACGTTGAGTCCTTACAGAAGAGTGTCTGTGTTCAGCCCGAAACCAACGGTTCTTCAAAATTTTTAGAATGTTCTGATTGGCTGAAACACTCTCCCTTCTACTTGAAATTTAGTCACCTCATTCCGTGAGAACGAAAAATAATTCCCACAGTTTGAGAATTGTTATTATTTTTAATATTCTGAAATACACCGGATCCAACTGTCGGTCGGATGTCCGATTGCAAATTGTATTGCGATTATCTTGGCTGCAAGCCAAGTTATGCTTATTCTAACATATATATTTGATTAGTAATTTTTATAATTATAACATATTCAAATCTGAACTCCCTAGCTCACTCACTATGGAAGTTATTTAAATTAAATGAATTATCTCAATAACTCTTTAATTATATTTATTGAAATTTGCACACCCTATTCGTAATATTTCGGCAAACATTTTGGCTATCTTGGTTTTTCCCTATATTTATTCGTTTCCGAAATATTAATGATTTAAAGTTAGGGCCTGTCCCTAATTTATAACGGTGTGTGTATGGTTACGTAATGCCACCGGACATAGCCGCTGGGCGTTTTACAATTGTTTTGAGTGCTCGCTACAGCACGAGACATGGTTCTATCGATTTAAATTTATTTTATATTTGATTTTTGAAACCTTCTACATATAACCCCAAATCTATGGGATTTGGTAACGTTATATACACCCCTACCCGTTTAAAAAAAAAAATGAATGTAGACTATACAGTTATTTTTTTTTCCTACATGTACATTCGTTATGATTCACAACTATGCATTGTTCTATTTATTTACAAAAAAACATACACTGATATAATTACCTTGATCATACAAGCTTCATATATATATAACTTAATTCTAATAAATTAAGATCATGTGCATAAAAATATTGTGTGACAATGTTTGTAGCATGGGTAGTATTTAATAGCGAGGCATTTAACAAAGTATTTCATACAGATGGTAACAGACAATTGCGGCGCGTGCGCTTAGGAATGTGCTTCCATTTTCCTACTCCTATTATCGCGGAGCAGACGCCGTTAATTAGCCTATGCGTTTAAAAACCAGCTGTGTGTGAGCTCGCGGGCGCGTCATCGCATTGTGAATGCATTTCCTGTAACGGTCACCAGGTCTCACACCCTGACTTGTGTGTTTGTTTACCAGTGCTACGAACTGATCGCTACTTATTTATAACTTGCCCACAATTATTATTATTTATATCTAATACTCTAATTTATTTAAACAATTATTATTAATATTTAAATTATTAGTATTTAAATTATTTTTAACTCTATACGATTTATATTTACAGTGTGTCTATCATTTGGTATCAACGCGCCTAAGATTTTTATCTCGCTCATAATATTTCCTTAACGAAGCTGCGTGATATTTTCCTATGACTTTTATTCTATCTAACATCGAGACGATGAACGTGTGCGGCGCAAGCTAATAAGTAGGGCCCGTTGTACAACCGAAAAAACTTCGTTGCTACATTTAAATCTCGTCGTCCAACCAGGTTTGCTTTTAGGAGTACTTTTTCACCTAACACAAAGTTCGTCAGTTTATGACTGTTGTTGAACCTTTCCGCACGCCTTCGTCCTTTTGCCGCTATTCTCTCTCTTACTAATTGATTTTTACACTGAACCGGCAGAGGTAGATTACTTGTTTTTGGCGTGTGCAAATATTCCTGCCAAAATCTTTCTGGTTTTAGTCAAGAGTCTAACTCTGCTGGTGTGTATTCTGTTGTGTCATGGTAACTCTAATTTATTGCTGTTTCAAAAATATTTTTTTTATTCGCGCGTAAAAATCCTTTGCTAATACCGGATACAACGCTACCGGTATCCAAAAGTACCTGCGTGGGAACACTGTTTACATGCGCCTGTAATACCGGATATGCTTTGTTAGGCGGGCATTGTTGTGTTGTATTAGACTCCAACAATGGTTCTCTAACGCCCGGTGGGAACACGTTATTAACCGGCACACAAGTTACATGACAAAAATCACATTTCTTACACATAATATTTTTCTTATTTCTAACACTCTTATTTCTAAACATTTTTGCAGGGCTTATTGCGCATCCTTTTTGGGTGCGCCCTGTTGCACGTTTTTTGTATGGTGATACTGTTTTACATTTGCAATAGGGTCTCTAACATTTTCTACTTCGCTAGATTGTGCGGTCGTACCGGTCTCTGATACAGCGACTGTTTGTATGGTTCTCATTGGAGTTCCATCGTTGCCTTTGTTTATCGGTTTCTGCTTGCTGAAACTCGGCTTCCCCTTATATTCAAAGGGTTTATTTTGCGGTTTTGGCGGTGCTTGTTGTGGAGCCGAACTGGTATTAGGCCTTGGATCAGTTTGAGTATGATATTGCCCACGTCTATTTTGGCCATCATTATTCTGATTATAATTCGGGTTATACCTCCACCCGCCGAAATCAAAAACGGTCTCACTTTGAGATACTAATATTAATAGTTCGTCAACCGTACGTATTCCTTGCGTAAATGCGGCTACACGAATATTATGATTAAAGTGGTACGCCAATTTTGTGACTATATCGACCTCGGAAAACGCTGGTGTTAAATGTTTAGCGCGTTCAACGTGTTGTATAATATAATTTTCGGGTGTTATACCCTGCTTCCGGTCATAACGTCCGTATTCTAGTTCATTATGCAAGAGCCTTTGTTGCGTGTGCGAATTCCAATAACAGTTTTCGAACATTTGTCTAAATTCCGTGTATGTGGTAATTTTATCCCATACTATATTATACCATCTCCTGGCTGAATCACGCATCGCGTTAACTACCCACTGTATCCGGTCTTGGTCCTCTAATCGCGAACCTACCCTTGTCATTTCGTTTTCACACGTTAGCAAGAACTCGATCGGGTTTTCATTATTTTCACCAGTGAAATAGACTCGGTTCTTTTCGTCTACTTGCCCTTGTACTAAAATATTTGGTGCCGTTTTCCTACGTACTTCCTGTCGCACTTTGGAAATCTCCTTGCTAAGCGTTTGTAATACATTTACTCTATTTGTGTCGATATCAGAACGTGTTTCTACAATCGACGCGTCTAACCTAGCAACTTGTCGTTGTGTTTCGGTTGCGTCGGTTTGTATCTGTACTTCGAGATTATCGACCTTTTTAGCTACATCCGCGGTTTGTTTTTCACACCGGCCGATGTGTTCTTTAAATCGCCCCTCCATACGCGAAACCTGTTCAATAAATGATTTATGCATTGTGGTCTCAAAAACCTTAAAACGTTCATTTATTCTTGTCTCGACCGTATGAATTTTTTCTCCGACTTCGGTGACTTTAGAATCTAAGCTTTTCACGCTTTCTTCGATTTTAGCATTGGATACAGCTATTTTAGCATCGGTTTGTCTTATCTCCACGTTTATATTCGCATTAGTCTGTTCTAGTTCCTCGGTTAAACTTGTTTTCTGTGCGTCTATTTTAGCTGTTATTTCCGCGATATTTAGTTTAGCTTTGGCTGCACTTTGTTCAAATTTCGCGTCTATTTTAGCTGTTAATTCCGCGGTTGTTTGCTCAGCTGTAGCCGCGTTTTGTTTTATTTCTTGTAACAGTTGTTTCAACATTTTGTCTGTCTCCATTTTTACACAATATTCTTAACACTCTATTGCTGTACTTATTACCAATTCACAAAACTTTGTTTAGGGATTGTTTGAGTTGGATTTGGATGCCAGCTGTTTTACTAATTAAAACAGCAAAATTTGTTTTAATTTATATCAGTTCAGTTATATTTTACAATTTAATATTTTACCAAAATTAATCGGGCCCCACGTTCAGGGCGACATTTATAACAACGTAACAAATGTTATTTCATAAATGCATATGTGTATATTATAACATCGCCAAATTCAGATCAATTTTGATAACAATGTATTCATGTCCAGCTTGCCCAATGAGAATAATGGTGTAACCATGGAAACGACGGTTTGAAGAGGTAATTACCGTTGAATACAATTACTTAGAAAGTGACGCTCACGAAAACCAGAAGCCAGATTTCAGAACAACACATTTTCACATTTAAAATGTTGTAAAAGTAAAATAACTTATAGAAATTGAACGAAAAGGAGTCTGATGAATACTGAACACAATTACCTGATGGAGAAGACGTTTATTTGAAGACAAAGTGTATAAATAAATCCAAAAACTTTGAAAAAGATGCCGAAGCTGAATAAATGAAACATGAATTATATTGCAGCCACAATCCTTCCTTCCCGACCTACAGAGTAATACGTACTACAACGCTGGTAATTTCTTGGGTACGGCCATTATGGGGGTGGTGTATGGAGAATGACTGTGTTCTATGATATCGTCGTCCATCATGCTTTGTATTTCTGCTCTTACGGCATCTTTTAAAGAATATGCAATAGGATATGATTTTGTATGAAAGTCTACGGGTTCTTTAAATGTTATTTTACACTGATAATCCTTCACTTTACCAGGGGCATTGGAAAAAGTGTGTCGATATTTGTTGTAAATTGTTATTAATCTTTCCACTTGTACTTCACTAATTTGTATACCTGTCTTTCCTTACTGAATGTTCTTATCTCTTCTAATTTGCTACACCATAATTCTAGGTTGTTTGCTTCGTATCTAATTCCCTCTTGTGGTGTATAATCTCTACAATAATAATTTTCACTTACTTGGTAGTTGGTACGGATCGAAGAGGCTCTATTGGCATCCATTAACTCCGCCGTCCATATTCCATCTTCTGAAGTCAGAGACACTATTCCTCTGCTCAGGTCAATAATCGCTGAATGCTGTCTTAATACATCACATCCAATTAGCATATTAAACGGTAGCCCACTCGCTACTAAAAAAGCCACTGGGATAATTACACCCTTACTTCTGAGGTCTACTGATACTTGTTTATTTACTGATTTGTTCTGGCGTCCTGTAGCTCCGATTAGAATAAGATTGTGTACAGGTAAGGTGGGTAAAATGGTTCGACACTTAGCTTGAATTCTCTCTAGTTCGGTGCTGTCAATTAGTGATACATTGGAACCCGTATCTATCATTACCTTTGATATGATCCCGTTGATTTCTGCTGTTATATAAATAATCTCATTGTCATGATGTGGCGTACTCACAGCCTCCTCTTCCATCAAATCTTCTCTGATGTTTTTCAAATAATGGTTGGTGATGATTGTGATGTCATTGTCTTTCGTCGAATTGTCTGGTCTTTGTATGTTCCTAACAGATTGGTTCACTGATGGGCCTTCTCGTGTTCTCACTGCCCTCTCTAGTTTAAATGTTAGTTCCCGTCATTGTTCCAGTTATCCGGTGGATTTTGCGGTTGGTTACACGGCTGTTCCTGTCTCGCTCCAGGATTGTTGTCGACGTGTTCGTCGTTCCTTCTATCTTGATCGTCCTCCATACTTCTGTTATGTCCTCCTCAGTATGGGTCGCCGTCGAATCTCCTGTACGATTGATAGTATGGCCTTCGGTATCCTCGATTGTGACCTTGGATATAGTTGACTCGAGGTCGGTAGTTTTTATTTTGGTTATAATTATTATTACCACGATAGTTCGGCCGATTATTATGTTTAATTCCCGTGTTATACTGGTTATTATTATTACCTGGGTGTACCTGGTTGGAATTGTTCTGGTTTATATTATGATTATTGTTGTTACCAGAATTATTGCTATTATTAGGGTTATAGCGATTATATTGGTTGTCAGTATTTCTACTGTAATGGGTATCCTTTGGTCGATCTTGTTGGTAATATTTTCTTTGTGCCGCCCTGTCAGATAGTTTTTCCATCTCTGGGATATTATGAACCTGACCGCCCCATCTTGCTTGTTCGTTGTCTTCTCTATAATGGTGTGCCAGTCTCGTTACTAAACACTCCTCCGGAATCCTGGGTTCCAGGTTTCTGGCTAGACATACCTTTCCAAGAAAGTATGACGATGGTGTTTGTCCATAAGTTGGTTCATATTTTCCATGACATAGGTTGCCCCTTACGATGTTTTGTGTCGTTTCCAACCAATATTTGTTTTTAAATTGTTTTTTAAATTCGATGAATTTCTGGATGTCGTGTTGATTCGCCATCCACCAGTTGTCGTTGGTGTCCTTGAACATCTCGTCCAACATGCTTTTGATTGCAGTCCAGCGAGTTTCCCGGTTTCTTGCTATGTACTCTTCCACTCTCTCAAGGAACTCTATCGGGTTGCGTTTAAAATTTTTGAAATTGATTATTTCTCGCTGTTCCATAATTGGGATATGCGATGCATGGCATGGTCGACTCTGCGTAAATTCGAATTCTTCCCGTGTGATCAACTCTCGTCGGTTCAGTTCTTTGATTTTCTCTTGATTATTCATCACCTTACTACGGACTGTGTGAATGTTGGTACTTACTTCTCCGAATCTCGCTTGTACTCATACACCTTCTTCTTGAACTTCTTTCTGCAGTGATTCGTGTAGGGCTGTGCTGTTATCTCTTACGTACTCAATTCTTACCTGGAGGTCTTCCTGGATATGCTGTACCTCCTGATGCGTCGGGTGAGTCTCGGATATTTCCTTTCGAACTGTGGTAATTCGTTCTTCGACGTTCTTATTCACCTCCTCCCTCATTGACTTATTGTTATCCTCCATTTTCTGGTTCATGGCTTCTACCTTATTTTCTAATGTTTCTTTTAATGAAGCTATGTTTTTATTTAAAATGTCCGTGGATTTATGATTGTTTTCTGTTAATTCTTCTTTTAAAGATTTATTATTATCATCCATTTTCTTATTTAGGGCTTCCATTTTTTCTTATTATTTTCAGTATTTCTATTTAAATCTTCTTTTAGTGATTCTATGCTTTTATTTACTTTCCCATTATTTTCTCTATTTTCTTCCATCATAGTTCTCATAATTTCCATGAATCTATCGTCTCTCGTTTGTGCGGGTTTCTCAGGTGGGTTTTGTAGGGTATCACCTGCTGTAACCTCTGCTTCAGGCATTGGTTGAATTTCCTTTTCTTCCATGTCTGATTCGATGTCTGTGTCTTTTCTTGTTCTGGAAGCAGATTTCTTCGGAGGAACCATGGTTGTTTTACTGTAGTCGCCGAGCTAAAGTAGAATTATTATATTGTACTGGAATTCTGTACTCTTCTATCTACTTAAAGCCACACTAGTTGGTCGCCACTTTATATTGTACCCCTTCCTCGTACGTGTCTTTACTAGCCACTCTTTGATTGTGTCAATTTATAACCTACCGAGTGCATACCTCGTAGTTGATTATCTTTTAAATAGTTATCTGGTTATTAAATAATTTTAAATGTTATTTAATTTATTGAATTTGTATTTTTCATCTAATTATTTTTTAATTATTTAATTAATTAATTATTGCAATCTCAGTTAATTGAATGTTGTTCACTTCGGAATCCTTTTGAAGTTCCGTAGCACTTCCGTAGACCTAAATTGTCTTTGTACAGTAAAGTGTTGTTTTGACAATATTATAAAGTAATTATAACTCTCACGTACCTTTGGTGTAGCACTGGTAGCTTATGTCTGTCTGTGTGAGTTGTTCAGATGGTCTCAGTACGTTATAAAACTAAGTTTTAATTTTAAATACGTTATAATTTAAGTTGTCAAAACAGTATAACTGCACTGTTTGTAAGTAAGTGAGCTAAATTTATGTTACTTGGGCGCCATATGGAATCTCTGGTTCTTATTCCATAAAATAATTTATTCAAAGAATAAAATAAATAAATTTAATTTAACCCAGAAGGTTGGCAATGATGACTCTAATTATCGGTTTGTTTATTTACAAATTTTTTATACCTCAAGGGTGAATCCTTTAGAACTACAGAATAAAATAACTATGTCTCGAGTTACGATGCTTTACGTACGTTTAATTTAATAGGTTAGACACCTTTAAAATTTCAGATTGATTAACGAAATGTTCGTCTGACCTCTACAAGTTTTGAGGTTAACTATGGTTAGCCTAGATCGTTAATTATTATATTGGAATCTTATAATTCCTCTTGAAAAAAGTATAGACAATGCTTATTTATTATAGTGTTAATGTTTTGCATTAGTACATAAGTGTATTATTTCTTATACTAGTAACATAATATTCATACACTGTAATTATATATGGCACTGTACTCCCTATTTGATAATCGCTTTGGATTATTTTTTAATTCACTTTACGATCTTTACACTGATTGTACACTTCACTTTTTCGCGAATGAACGATTATAACTTCTTGAGATTAAATTTTTGGTTAGGTAATTCACATAACCTCATTTTTTTTTTGCACAACTAGTTAAGGGAACACCACTTGTCGTGATGCACTTTAATAAGTATGTAACTTCTTCACTGCTGTGGTTTAATAATATTTGATGAAAATTTTGATCTGGAGTCCTGTAGTATCTGCCGGAATGGAATTCGAAAAAATGTCTTTTTGTTCACTCGTACATCTGTATATATAGTCCGCTGAACACTCCGCTAGGCAGCGACAATTAATTTCTCAAGTAATGTCGTGATTGGTTAAAAATGATGTCATGATGCGGGCATTCTATTTTTAGCTCTTACATAATTGTTTTAAGCGTGGGTTTATTATTGTTGTTGGTATTCTTCTGTACCATTCCAACATTCACAAAATTTGTCATATTTATGGTAGTTTTTCAGTTATACTACTGTACTTACAAATTTGGTTCTATTACTAGCATCGCATTGCTCGTTCCTTTCTGGTTATTTTGATATGAATAGCGGCCAGTTTGGATACATTTTTCATTAATAAACTCTATCTTAATGATAGCCTATCTTAAATATTGTGTTGTTTCAAATGTCTTCTGCTACACTTTGCAGATTCTATTTTTGTATTTTTTAACATTTATTAAACCATCATTTTTCTCTATTTTGCACACAATTATCTTATTGAAATTAACATATTATTATCTAAATTTGCTTTATCCAGCTGAACATTAACAATCCTTATAACTTATTTGTTTATTATTATTTAATGGCTTCCTTACTTCATTATTAATGATTCAAACTTATTCTTACTTCCTACACTTATTATACTTGACATTGTTTGGTGACTTACACCTTTTACATAATTGATATATCTATTTTCCTATACTCTGTATGGTCTCTTTATTATACATGATTATTATTTTCATAATTTGTTTTGTCATCATTTGTTTGTATATTATTTCAAGTTTAGAATTACTCGACTTCCTTCAGTATGGACTCCACATAAGTTGTTGTGAGTCATTATTTTGAGCTCTTATTACATTATTTGTAATTCATTCAGTCATCTTAACTCATCTTATGCCATTCTCTTAGTCTACACAATTCATAATAAGGTTTTGTTCACCTTAACTGTTAATACATCTTTCTACAAAATTTACCATCTTATAACATTTTTAAATACATATAGTTTTTACATTGTTGATTGCATTGGGATCGTTTATTATTAGAACATATACAATTTGTTCTTTCATTAATTATTCTATCATCATTATTCATTATGCCTTAGCATACATTTCTTTCAAGGTTGATCTAACATTGTGATTAGACTTTTAATCTTATTTTAATGGTTCATTTATTATAACTCATCTATAATTCATGATTATCTACAATATGTTTCCTTTTCTTTGTTATGCAAATTATTACTTTTCAATTACTCAGCTAATGTGCTGTTTATACTACTTTAGTACATGTTGTAAATATCAGTTCTTTCACCTTTAATTCTATTTCTGGTGTTTGACTTTGTTTAATGGTTTCTTATGCTCACTTAACTAATCTATTTGGGAACTAGTCTTTGTCAATGTCTCAGTCACATCGTCTGGTTATGTTGTATTGTCATTAAATGATGATAGTAGATTTACTACTGGTTATCATCACTTCTGGTTACTTAGTTAGTTGATTTTTATGGGACAGTTTGTACTGTTACATACATGCACATATTATCATGCATTGAATACCATTAAGAAAGAATTCAGTATAGAAGGTGAAGACCTGTTTATTATCAAGTAGGATGGAGTTTAGTTCTTCTTTTATCTATTATTAGTGGCTCTGTAAGGCTATTGATGTCTTAAGCAGATGACGCTTTTTTCAAAAGAGCCCATTAGTAAGATGCATCAGCTTTTGTTGGGTTCCCACACACCTGGAAAGTCAGGGAATATCAGGGAAATTCACCATCTGTCAGGGGAGGCCTTGTAAATTTGCTAAAAGTCAGGGAAAAACAATAAAACTAGTGAAAAGTCAGGAGAATTTTGTAAACCATAAAAAGTGGTGTAATTGTTTATAGTTTATACATTGTGACAATTTATATAGAAAAAAATTATAAACTTGGAAACATACTTTATTTTTAAATACATTTATGCATTTATTAAAATATATATAATTTATAAATACATTATGTTAGTGTATTACAGTTTATATGTTTTATATGTAAGGTAAGTTTGAACATATTTGTATTTCCCTCTCTTTTGTCAGGTATCATTGCTTTATTATGTCACTAGGTTAGCAGTAATGCAGTGTCCCTCCTTCCTTCATATGTGTCCCTTCAGATTAGTTAGTTGCTTTCTTGTGAGTGTGAGCCATTCTTGAGGAGATATCAGAGCCATTCTTGAGGAGATATCAAAGTTCATTGCCACTTGGGCCATATCTGTATTCAAATTTACTTTATTTTATGAGAAGTTTAATGATATGTATCAAATCCCATTGCTTACAGTCAGCAGATACTGACAGTAAACTTGTTTCCATTGACGTAAATGGCTTTGGGAATTTAATAAAATCCAAGAAAATCTATATAGGATTTGAAACATCTAAATTGTTAAAAGAGGTTAATGATATGACTGTGCTAGATATGAAATTTAAGAAGAAATGCATAACATTTCTTATTAAGACTATTGAAAAAATCAAGGAATGAAGTCCATTCAAATACAAAGCTGTTAAGAGGTCTGGCGTCATTTGATCCTGTAATTATAATTAGTCGGTCAACTATTGGAAAGAACAGCATCATGTTTTACTTGAATTCTGTATGAGAAAAACAGAACTACTGAAGTGGTTGCTGAAAAAGGTAAACACAGTAGTATTCTGTGCTCAGTAACGAGCCCAGTGGTGTATTTAAAAGACAAAAGACACTTTTGATTCTTTCAAAGACTGTATCAATGACAAAGAAAAAAAACTGAAATTAGATTGGCGATTTCTATTCATCTTTTGTATAGAAAAGCCCAGTGTCATAACTGTGGGAAGTTGTTAAATTGACTGTAATTGTTTCACATGGTAATGCCACTGTTGAGTAAGGGTTTTCAGTAAACAAATGCCTATTAACAGAAAATGAAAAATTGGGTAGTATTGTTGCTCAGCACATTGTATATGATGCTCTTAAATTTTATGGTGGCTTCAAAATGTTAAAATGACTCAAGAAATGCTTACTACTATACAATCTGCCAGGAAAAAATATGAGCACTATCAAGATAAAGTAAAAGACAATAAGAAATACCAAGAAAACAACGGCTCAGACCTTCTAAAAATAAAAAATGAAATTAAAAAGTTACAAGATCAGAGAAACGTTTCTCAAATGAAACAGCAAATGGAAGAAGAAGAAGAAATCAGTTTGAAAATTAGGCGCTTAGAAGATTCTTTAAACAAAAAATAACTAGTGTTTCTGTAAATATTAATTACATATTAATTTGTTTCTCTGCATATTGAAAGTGAAGTGAAGCTATCCGTTTATATTAAATAAGGGGTTTTTTGTTTTTCTATAATCAAAACAATGTTTACTTTTTGATATTTAAATGTTAAATAAATATGTTTCCATGTTTAATAATAATCTAATTGTGTTTTATGTCATACATTTAATATAAATCTATTGTAGGCCTAGTTAATAAAAAATAATTATTTAAAAATGTGTGTAATATTTCTGAACTTTCCGTATGTCAGGGTAATTTCTTGAAACTGTCAGGGAAATGAATTTTGAAAATTTTGTGGGAACCCTATTTTGTTTCTGTAAACAGTATTTCAAGTGACTTGTATCTAATTTAAGATGTTGCCAATTTCATGTGAGACATTATAAGAGTTAATTATTATTTTCAGTCTTTAACCTCTGGTATAAATATTGGAGTGAATGAAGAAATCATTGTAGGAAGGCATTGTAACAGTAAAGAAAATGACTCGAAACCTGATGAGATTGATGGATTAAAAACATTGCCTGTGCCACAGTTGCTGACTCAACAGAATGCACATAAGGTAACTGTTGCAAATAAGTTGAGGTGTCATTTGCTTAACAAAGGTGTTGTTGGAGCTAATTTGTCTAAAAGTACAATTGGCAGAAGTACTCAGAACTGTCACTGTAATGTGTGTTCCGAAACTTTCATACGGTTACAAGATTTATCAAGACACTCAATAACTCACAGTGAGAGTGTTCCAATGTTTGAGTGTGATATATGTAAAAAGACCTTTACTCAACGCTATACTTTGTTACAACATAAATTAATACACAGTGATATCATAAACTATGATTGTGATGTTTGTCATAAAACTTTTACACACATAAAAAGTTTAAGAAGGCATAAACTAATACACAGTGAAGGTTTTCAGAAATTTGAGTGTGATGTGTGTAATAAGGCATTCACGTTTCGCCATAACTGGGCACAGCATAAATTAATACATAGCGGTGTCAAGAATTATAAGTGTGGTGTATGTGATAAAGCTTTCACACAATTAAAAAGTTTATGGAGTCATAAGTTAACCCATAATGATGGGGTTCCAAAATTTGAGTGCGATAAATGTAGTAAAGCATTTAGTACTAAAGATTGTCTGTCACAGCATAAATTAATTCACACGGGTATAAAAAAGTTCAAGTGTAATGTGTGCAATAAAGCTTTCCTAAGGTCAGAATCTTTGTCTGCACATAAAGTACTACACAGTGGTGTTAAGAAATATATTTGTGAGTTGTGTAATAAAACATTTACCCATCGAAGTGGTCTGTCAAAACATAAGTTGACACAGAAACATAAATTAGTCCTTAACACCAAGGAATTGCAATGTGATGTCTAATAAGATTTGAAAGTGACAGTCAAGACAAGGTCATTGACAGTATTATTTAGAACTGTTAATGGCATCTATGTAGTAAACCATTTTATTGATGAAAGTAATTTCTCAGAAAGCACAATTTGTAAGCAAAACTTGTTGAAAGCACAATTGGGGAGGCCTAAAATTTTCCTATTTGGCTAAGTTTCTGGATTATACAAAACTCAAATAGTAATCAAGTTTTGCATTATAAATTATAAGTACACATTGTTTCTGTACTATTACGCATGCTTTTATCATATCCTCATTACTATGAAAAAAATTCTGTTTTCTGTGGCTTTTCTAGACAAGTTTTATTGTTTCATTTAGTTTACATCTTTACTTTATTACAATGTATTCTTAATTTTATTACAAATTATTTATTATGCATTATGTATGCATGTTGTCTGAACATGTCAAAATTCACTTTCTACATGTATAAAAGAGAAATTTTTCACCTCTTTGTTGAGCATTTCTGCATACAGTCTTTTGTACTGTGTGTAGTTTGAGAAGTCTTGGCAAATTTGAATCACCGAATTGAATGGTATTACTAACATATTAAATGACTGTTCGTATATACATATTTTGAGTTTAATTTCCTGTATTTAATTTTGTTTTTCTCTTTACTGATGTTGTCAGAAGGCCCGTTGGTGAAACAAAATGGTAGTGAATGCAGATAGTCATCACTAGACATGTATTCTTCTGAATTATGTTGGAGGCTTTTCAGTGGTAAAATACATAGTGACCCTGTACTTGCTTGCTAACGAAGCACTTTGCAATAATGTCAGCCATTATCTGTCTATGAGATACTATGCAACCAATCCAGTTGACAGCATTAACAAATAAAATAGATCATGTTAGATGTCACTACCATCATCTGTCCACATTTAAAATAAATTGTTATATTAATAAGTGCCTACAGTAGACCAAATGTGTAAATCATACCCTGACCCATAGGGGTGTACTACTGTAGTCAAATTTAGGGAAGTCATTAGTTTTACATTGAAAATAATAATATTTGGGAGACATGTAGCATATGTAAAATGAAGATCACTTTTCAGTTTTTGTTTAAAGTATCCAGGAAATATTTCATAATTGATATTATCCAGACTTTTGTTGTTTTGCTATAAACCTTGTTGCATCTAGCTGTTCAAAACATGATTTTCCATGTTGCCTGCCTTATTTCCTCACAGTAAAAATTAAGTTGTTTAATGGTTCATCCTCTTCATTCACGCACTTAATATTAGTGATAAACTGAACTTTCACTTGTGAACACTTACATTTCATGAGGACATTAAGAAACGGAAGTGTTCACAAGTGAAAGTTCAGTTTATCACTAATAAAAATTAAGTCTTCTTCTAAACATTTTACCGTTTGTAGAGTTTTCTCTGACCATCAAGATGGCCTTAGCAGCATTAAGAAATTTACTTTGTATCACTGGTCTAGAAATGGGCAAGTTTTTTTGATTGTGCAGTCACAAACCACTGTTACGCTATCTAAATTGTTTTTCTGTTTATTTGTTCTGCATTTTGTTTTATTAACTTTTACCTTGTCACTATGATGTGAGGTCCATTCAGAAAATTATGGAACTTTTTATAATAAATTGTATGACCAGATCTGCAATATATTGAGCTTTATCTCGTTCAGAGATGAAAACCTTTCTAGGAATGTAAAGACAACACATTCTTGCATTTGTATACCATTCTCACTTTTGCCACTTCTGAAAAGAATCTTGGTAGACCTCTTTCATGCTGTGATGTTTCCTTATTGTCTACAATCATCTGAAATTGTGCCTTATCAAAATGGATTGAACTGTAGTAGTAGCTCTTTTTTTTACAACCAAAGCAAACTAGGATTTAGACATGGTCAATGCTTTATGAAGCCATTTGGGATACAATTAAGGTAGTGTAGTGAGCACTATTTCACTTGCTCACTAGTATTCTACGATGTTCCATAGAGTGAGTCGATATGGTAACTGAAAAATGCACCTTGATTTGATAGTGTCTATTTCCACAGGTTGAGTTGACCTGAGATCTGAAAAATGTAACTTGATTTTATGGTGTGTTGGACATTGAACTGAGAATCTCAAATTAGTAGCCGCGTGTCATCCCGTTGGTCTGCTAATTCACACTTTAAGGTTGATTTCAATTTTGGAAATAAGAAAGTTATGGGGCCAAATTAGATGAGTAGGTGTAGGATATGTTGTAGCATATGTTGTAGTAAACGTTAGTAGATCCGTAGATCCTAGTATTTTTGGCGAAAAAGTCACAAATCATTGGCAGTGCATGAGCTGCAACATTGTCAGTATTCAAAGTGTGATTGAAAAGTATCAAGACTGATTAAATTTAAAGACAAAATATTTTTTACACCTTCAAAGGATTAATCTGCTTCAAAGTAAGCTCCTGAATGCACACAATTCATCTATCACTTTCTGATATTTCTGGAAACATCTGTGGAAGTCTTGTTTTGTACTCATGATGAAAAATGCCTTATAATCAAGAAACATGGTCAGCATTGCCTTCACTAGGCTGCAAATTTTGTGAGCTTCCTTGGTTTGCAAAGAATCAGGTGTTTACCTTCATTTCTAGATTGTAACCATAGGCTCATGTTTTCAGTAGTAATTATTGATTTTAAAAAAGTATCATTCAGTATTTTGTAGCAAATCAAGGACAATATGTTTTTGATGTTCCTTTTGCTTGGACATATTTGATGTACACTCATTGTTCTGTATTTTCACTTATAATGAATTCCAACAAGATGCAAAACTGAATTTCACACCAAACAGTGTGTAACACAGGACTAAGAGGAGAAGTGACTACATGGTGTGACTATTCCCCCTTGTAACACTTCAAACTCAACTTGCATACTACTCACACTTATCCAGCTCAACTGCCGAACTCGCAATAAAATCAGTCTTTATACTTTTTGTTCAACCTTATAAAGCAGTATTTGTCACCATAGCATAATCTTTTTCTCCTGACATTTTCTCTTAGACATTCCAGATAAAACCAGTGATTTACAGTTTTGTCCATGAGGTAAAAATTCATTATGTACAACGCTGTCAGCATAAAAAAACTGTCAGTGTGACTTTACACTTGAGTTGCTCTGTCATGCCTCTTTTGCCCTTAGAGAATTTTTTCCAGCCTATTGCGAGGCATCATTTCTACAATGTTTCTACATTGTATCCATACACTCGTGTTTCATCAACTATTATAACTCTTTTTAAAAATCCATTATTCCTCGTTAGTGAAGTCCAGAGTTCTTGACAGATGGCAATGCAATTGTCTACTGATTCTGTGTCCAGACATTGTGGGACAAACTTTGCATGCTAAATTTTTGAAAGCTAAATTTCCTTTTTGTACAGATGTTCTTCTGAAAGGTAACATTCCACTGTCACATTGAGCAGATTCTTCATTATACAAATTAAATAAAATTTGAAACCATGTAACATTTTCTAAGGCCATAAAATTTGGCTACCTTGGACAAGTTTCTCTTTTACTCATGTTCTGCTTTCAGCGAGGTTTAATGGGTAAATGAACTCATATGTACTGACACCTTGATCTATAATCTGCTCCTTGTGACAGGAAACTTTTTAAATTTATGTAAGTCTGGTAAATAATTACTATAATTTGTTACTAAAGAATTACAATAGGTATGTACAGAAAATAATGTAGTGTATATTGTAATTACTTATTAAAGAAAATAATTTTTGTACTATTGTTTTCCATATCTTTCTCTTCTGAAAAAACTGTGCATTCTCATTATAATTTTTAAGATGTAACTAAGAGTAAGTTAAAGTCAGATAGTTTCAGTAATTATAAAAGAAATATTCATAAAAATTGTTTTAACTTAAAGACATTACATGTTATATGGATTTTCTTTACAAATAAAATACTTTGTATAAAATGTTTTATAAGAAATTGTTACAATTTTGTATATGTAAGAGTATAAAATTTTAAAGTTGTATTGAACTGTATGAAAGAGAAAACTAGACATGCACACACACACACACACACAATTGTGTGCTATATGTTTTATAATTCTAGGTACACTAGTAC
This sequence comes from Magicicada septendecula, assembly GCA_034769895.1. Taxonomy (NCBI): domain Eukaryota; kingdom Metazoa; phylum Arthropoda; class Insecta; order Hemiptera; family Cicadidae; genus Magicicada; species Magicicada septendecula. Next base: position 58,121,653 of record CM068371.1, on the reverse strand, counting down.
TTTAGAGTGTAAGAGATCAAACATTTTCACAGTCTGAATATTTTTGAACTGTTGATGTAAGTTTCCTTCCTCAGATATAAAGGGAAAATTTCATAGTAAAATAATGTAGAAATAGAGAATTTACTCACCATTGATGCCAAAATTGGTGTCTGGCTGTCTTATCAAAAGCGTTACCAATTTCATCAAACAAACCAGATGTATTGTTCTAACAAATAGTTTTTATATATTCATGGATAGATAACAAACTACACTGACTTTCACCTCAGAATATGGTGAATATAAATAAACAATCAGTTCTTGCTAACTATAATTGTCATATTGGATTGTTAGTGCTGTAAAGTGAATAGGAAAAGAGAACAAAATACAAAGAAGAAAACTGATTACATATTTCGTGTATTATTAAGACGTGAAGCATAAATATGTTCGAAAGATGTGTAATATTACACTTTTGAAATACCAAGTACACTTGCAGTGTTTTATTCCAGTAGTACTCAGAGTGTTGTAATGTTTTGGAATAATTAAAAATAATAAAAAGAAGAAATGATTAAACCCATTACTAACCTTACATATACCCTACCTTCAGCAGATTCCAAAAACACCAATAGCCCCAGGGTCACCACCACATTTTTATAGGGAGAAAATGTGTAAACCGTAACAACTTTCCCCATGAAAAACAATTTACAATACCAACTCTCCCTCACAGAAAAATTCCAAGGCCGTTAGATGAACTTTTGGACACAGAGAATAGGTTATAGGTAGAGTGGCATAATAAATTAACTTAACACATTGTAATAAAAATTCTTATTGTATTATAATAAAATATTGTTTAATATTACAAATATGAAAGAGAAAACAAAACAAAAAGATAAATGTTAGCAAATCAGTACTTTATTTTCTTTTCACTAATACCCTCCCTTTTCTCACAGTCTATCAGTTTCCCTCTATTTTATTTCATAATTTAGTTTTTTGTTTGTTTAACTGCAATTGACAAAATGTTTAAAACCCTCGTTCTTTTATTATTTAGTATTTATCTGGTGAGTCCCACTTTCACATTCACCTGGTCGTTGCACCACTCGGGCGTAACCACGCACTTTCTTGGTAATTATCCTTTTTTATGATAATTACAATAAAAATAAAATGATGCAAACATTCGGTAAACTATCATTTACTGATTTGTATAATTTTACATGATTTTATAACTTGAGAGCGGTAACTACCTTGGCTGCCCGGCCTACCATGGTTGCCCCCCATGTGCACTGTAAACACGTGTGTACTGTTTGCTGGAGATCATGAGACTGACTTCCACTGCCTTTGTTCTACACAACACTGTCTGTTTTACTGCACAATAAAAACCATTTTTTTCTGGTTTCAGCCACACATTGCTGCCGTTGGCTGACTGGCTGATGTAACACTTGTTTACAGTTTAAATATATAACGACGCAATTCCGTTCCACCTCACCCAAACAACAATTGTAAATATATTCCATTTAGTGTGCATAATTGTGACTCACTCGTCACCAGCTAAAAATATTCATTTTGTTTTAATTGTCTCCAAGTCACGTTACTAACTATTTAGAATTAATATTAGGCAATTACCTGTATTAACTTCCGTCTAACCTTTAGATTCAAAATTTATAGAAAGCCCACCACCACGAATATTACTATTCATGCTGATTCGTACCATCCATATTCCCAAAAAATGGCAGCCTTCAATGCGTTCGTTCATAGAATGCTTGCTATTCCCCTTGAGCAAAAAGACAGAGTGGAAGAGACTAATATAATCAAAAGTATAGCTATCGCTAATGGCTATAACAGTGGAATCGTAGACAAGCTTGTAAGAAAACACTCGGTAAAAATCAATAGTAAAAGCAGATTATCTGGCCCATCTAAAGAAGATACTAAGTTTATAGTAACTGAGTACACGAATGTACTACCAGTCATTATAAAGAATGAGCAAAAAAACATAAAATAACAGTGGCCTTCAAAACCACAAATAACATCAAAAAACGTTTGGGACAAAGAACTCATATCCCGGCTGAAGAGAAAACTGGAGTGTACAAGCTTGAATGCGATGACTGTGACAAATTTTATATAGGACAAACGGGCAGGCTGTCAGCCGAACGTTTTAAAGAACACCTGCCCAAAAGTAATATCTCGAAAACTAGATTCAGTTACGCTCAGCATTTAATGCTGTATACTCATAAGTACTCAGACTTCCACACAAACTTGAAACTACTTCATAATTGTAAAAAAGGTGCATACATGAATGCTGTGGAGGAATATGAGATATACAAGGCTTCCAAGTTACAAACGGACCAGCTACTTAATGACAAAATTTCGTTCCGATCGAATCTGCTGTACAACATGGCCATCGATATCGATAGGTCAGCGGGCAATGATAACGGTCATGTAAGACAAAGTACAACAGTTGGTCGTTGGCAACGAGACGATGCACATCGGACTGTGCCGGGACTGTGTCTGTGTTAAATTATGTGTGGTGTTTTTTGTTTTGTGTGTTTTAACTAGTTGACGACCCCTTTTGGGTGAATTTGATGTTTTTATAGTTTTGAAACCTGATGATGAGAATTTATTCTCGAAACGCGTCGTTTTAAGAAAAAACCAAATAAGTCACAAGATGGAAGTTAATACAGGTAATTGCCTAATATTAATTCTAAATAGTTAAAAATAGGTTGTGTAATGTACTGTTACAGTGTACATGTCTACAATGAGATTATGAATAGTCAAAATAATATGTTTAATCAAACTTTTATTTATAAAACTGCTACTTTGTCTCAACATAAATTAGTTTACAGTATGATAGTAATTTATGTGTAGGTTGTGTCAGCTAAATCCGGACAAAATTCAATTTGAATTTAATGCTACACTTGACTTTGGCAGTAGTTGAGCTAGCATATGCGTAACCCCAAAATGGCTGAGTTAGTAGAATTGAGTGTGGAATACAAAAGAAGAGCAGTAGTTTTTAAGTGCTTTGTGCTGGGCATTCACCAACTAAAATTATTCGGTTCTTTGGTTACCTGAGATCGGCGGACATCTCACAAACATGTGACGATATAGACGAGTCTGAAGAAAGTTCTAATAACCCAGCAAGATAAAGTCATTCAGTAGAGCAGACGTTTAGGAATGTAGAAACCATCTTAAAGAAGGTTTATCTCTGAATTCTGTAAACTGTAGTAAAGCCATGGATGGAAACTGTAGCCACCAGGATAGCACAGTTGGAATCCATCTTTCAACAGGACCATGGACCAGCGCAAACAGCCATTTACTGCAAAACTGGCTTTCCAATAATGTGGGTACACTTTATACAAGGAATTCTGGACTCCCAGTAGTCCAGATTTAAACCCCCTGGATTTCTACGTGTGGGGTGGTACTGAAATGGTGTGTCCAGTCCAGGCACCCCAATGTGGCAACCATTCAAGCTGTTGTTGAGGCAGCATTCGTGAATTTGGACAAGGAGCAGTTGAAGAGAGCATGATTGTGTATTAGAGAAAGGATCGAGGCATTGATTCCAGCAAACAGAGGTATTAAATTTTGGGGGTCTCATTTATTAAGCCACACGTTGGTTGCGTCAAACATAAATTTGTTTGGAATTGCACCACGTTGTTGGCAACAAATATTAAATTTTTGTTGCTGGGCGCCACAGATAATTAGGAATCTCAGGCGGTTGTTAATAACAACACTTAAGTTCAGATGCTAATTAATAGATATTATATTTACCCTTTTAATACATTTAAATATATATAACTTATGATATTATCCGCATTTCAATTTGACCACTTAATTAGTCCATTAACTATGCTTTCAGATTTATGATCTTAACTACACATTAAATATTATTAATCATCAATAAAAGATTAATGAACACATAAACATTATTTATCATCAACAAAAGATTAATAAACAAATTTGATATATTATTTATCATTAACAAGATATTAATGAAACTAGAAAATCTCCTTTCAACATAAATAAACATTAATCAATAACATGACTTAATATCTAACATTTCAGAACTATCAAACTATCATTCAAAATTTATATTAAATATTTATACTTCGTACTCCTATTCTAAGTCATAAGATATAAAACTCTACAGCATCTGAACAATTCGTCGGTTCTTTTAGAATGAAACGGGTTAACTGAGTAGACATATATATTACATGCAATTAATTGATTATATCGTTTAATGTGATACAGTTACTTGAAATCGCTTATCCATTCCTCCTTCTCGCTCGTTCCACACTTTACACATCACAACACAATTTGTATTACTCTGCTTTTTATCGTATCCACCACACTCGCGATAATCATTCGTCTCCACGTCCTCCGAAACTCTGACTTTTCATACTGTCGCGCACATAATAAATAAAACTTCTTCGCACATGATGCCGCGCACAGAATAAATAATACTACTTGGTAGAGGTGGGCTAAACTGTTATTTTAAAATACTAGGTATGAAAATACCGATCCAAAAAAATAACAGGTACAAATACCTGTTATTATATACTATATATACATAACCTATATTATCCTTTGTAAATAACTCATTTTGAGTTTCCTGCAGGTCTCCTATGTAATATCTTCAAATAAATACACTCCAAGTAGGTTTATTTTCACCTAGATAAACCTATTAATATATTAATAAACCTACTTGCTGTGTATTTATTTGAAGATATTATATAACCTATACTATATAATTTGTTATACGAAATAAATTGAGACTAAAAGTATTAACAGTGTTACTTTACACTGTGACTTTATTAAACTATTACTGTTTAAATGAAAATAAGAAACAAGAGAATTTATAGGCCTATCTCCCTTTGGGAATACCAATTTAAGTTTTCACTAGTAGTAAACAAACTAACATTGGTTAGACAAATCAGTTGCGAAACTCGGGGCAATTAAATAATTTAGAGTAGGCCTACACGTAATACCACGAAAAATAATGTGAAAAAACATCAGAAACTTATAATAAAAACATAACAGTAAGCCACAAGAGTGAATGAGAATAAACAAAATTTTATAAATAAAAATAAAAAATTGTAATAAAATAAATATGAATACATAAATAAAAACTTATAAATAATAAGCAACAACAAAAGTAAATTAAATGCATTAGATCTACAGATATTTAAGGAACAGAACTAGATAAAGTGCATAAATGTCCATTACAACAATCTCATCATTTACGTGAGATGTGTAGTGAAGTTAAAATCACGTTAATAAAAAGTATATAATATAGCTTATCAACATCAGCCACTCTATAGGTTATAACTCAATATAATTAAATTCAACTATTTCACTAACGATCGGAACATAAAGTTTTTTTTGAGCAAAAACAAAGTTTTACCAACCGATTTTAGTTACAAGTTGGTGACTAGTATAATATATAATTATTAGCATATAATCTGTATTATATATCTGCATATCACACGAGAATAAATGTAACAGCAGGATAAATTATTTCGTTTATTAAAAACAGCTCCGTCTCTTTGCGCAGAATGAAGTATACAGGATGAAAAAGTCGCTCATACTAGTTCTTACTCGAAATATGCTTGATACTACCTGTTCCTGAAATACTAGGTGTTCCTGAAATATTAGGTGTTACTAAAATACTACTGTTACTCTGGAACGCGTTGTTCCTTGTGTATCGGTGATACCACTAGTATTTGAAATACCTAGTATTTTAAATACGCATTACTGGCTGTTCCTTGCGTTCCAGCGATATTTTTGTATGCCTAGTATTTGGCCTTGGTTTACGTGATCTTGCGTACATTGTGTGTGTGTGTGTGTGTGTGTGTGTGTGTGTGTGTGTGTGTGTGTGTGTGTGTCTGTGTGGGTGCGTAGGGGGTGTGCCTCGACTTGGAACAGCGAGGGCGGCGTGTCTCGACTCGGAACAGTGTCGCTGCGAATAACAGGTATTTCAACTTTTCAGTCACTGTTACATCCGTTCCACAAAAATATTGTTCCAAAATACCTATTACAGGTATATCGGCCCACCTCTACTACTTGGCTGTTGATTGACGATTGGCTAATTTACTGTATGACTGAGTAATTAACTAACTAATTGATTGATTTCATGGACTGACTGACTGTGACTGTCTCTCTTGCTTTCACTGACTGTCTTGATTTCCTGACTGACTGACTTGATTTCACTGACTGACCTCTCTACGTTCCTGCATCAGTTACTTTTATAGTTTCACCGAAACTTCCCTTACTGCTGCTACTCTTAAAATTACCATCATTGGCTAAAATTCGAACTTATTGCTGGTAAGTTTGAATTGACCAGTAACCACTCGAAATAACTTCGCGCGCAGAGGTGACGCTTTTTGTAATTGGTGAATTTTACACGCGAACTTTTTGCCACGAGACCATTTTCTCGTTAAAAAAGGAAACCTGCTATCTCCACCACCCTCGTTTATTGCATTTCACTCATTGCATTTTGAAGGCCGAAGACACCCTAAATCTAACGGTACTGCCTATTTTTTGCTGTTTTTTAGCAAACAAAGCGTTTTACATCTTTACGACATAGAAAGTTGTACTTACAATACAATTTTACTTTGGGTCGGCGTCAATGTGTCGCCTCGCCCATACACACCTCTCACTTATATAACGACTATGCAGTATAATTCTTATCTGTATGTTTATTTATTAACGATACTAAAATTAATAGTAATACAGTAGTTTACATCGAAATATGTAATTGATCTAAGTGTGTTTTACTATACAACTAACTGTAACCGATAGTGTTATGTTACATTGTCCCCCAAAATGATTTGTTCATAATTATTATCAGAATTATGGCAAATCATTTTGTATGCCTCTAAATTCACTTATTTACTATTCACAACATAGTTTATTTACATTCTTTTGTTTTACCCACTTTTCGTGTTGACAACAACTAAATTGCCACTAACCTTTTGTTTACTACCTGCGTCTAGTCCCCACTTCGGTCATTCACACTACACATGTGTTCTTACCGTACTTACTATGATTCAACCCTCCTCCATTCATTTCACTTCTTATAACTACTTCACAAAAGTCTTTACTCCATTACATTGTTACAATTTTGTTATTAAGAAAATCTAAACGTATTTAAATCCCCATTGAATAATTTCTCTGACAATTAAAATTTCTACATGTATTTTTACAATTCCCCATTTCTCATTCTCCCCGGGACCCATGGTGGTATTGTTTGAATTGCCGAACATTAAAGATACCTCGTACTGTGCTAGGTTTGTTGACCTCTGAGATCTCATACGTAGCATCTCCCTTAATGCTGGTTACCTCATATGGTCCTTGGTACAACTCACAATATTTTGCTGTTACTTTATTTACCGTGTTGAAATTGGATATGTCCTAACTAGGACTAAGTCTCCTACCTTAAACTTTCATTTATTACTTTCTTCATTCTTCTTTTGTGCTCTTTGTTCACCCTTTCTTTTCATTTTTTGATATTGCTACGACAGCGTAGAACAATCTAGGCGTTTATCGAATGTCCCAGAAAGATCTCGACATAAGCGTGTGGTGTACGTGCTACTAAACGCATGTTGCGAGAATTTTCTCACACTTTGCCAGCCTTCGCTCGGGCGCGCGGACTGTGTCAAGGCCGCAGCAATTACGTAGTTCGCGAGAGATAAGACGCAGTTTGGAAGCTTCTGGTGTGTGTAGCGTAACTATAAATACATCGCGTCGCGGCCTTAGTTTTTCAGTTCAATGCGAGATTTTTGACTGTGCGGTTCGAGAGTATTAGTGCGATATATTTACAGCGCGGTTCGAGTTATTACGGTGTACGTTCAAGTAGTTATTAGTGAAGTGTGGCGTTTTATATTCGGACGGTATAATTGTAATACAGTTGAGTTTTAATATTAGTGGACATTTTATTGCGTATGAACAATTTCATTTGATTTGTTGTAGACACTGTGTTGTTAATTACGAACTGTTTTACTATAACAATTAAAGGTGTGATTAGTGACTTAATTGGTGTCTTGTACTTATTTTGTTTCCACTGTACCTACGACGATCGAGTAGACCGTCGTAACAGTGGTGTCAGAAGTGGGATAGAACGGTTAACAGTGGAAACAGTGGATACTTTGTACAAGACGATTGTAATTCGTAATTAATCGAAAAACAATGGATGCCAGTCAGATGATGGAAAATTTCCAGGCGCTGTTGTTGCAGACAGAAGAACGACGACGACAGGATGCAGAAGAAGCAGAAAAACGACAGGATGAAAAACGCAGGCAGGAAAGAGAAGAAGCTGAGGAACGTCAGAAAGCACTAATGCTAGAAACAGAAGAAAGACAGGATGAAAAACGTAAGCAAGAAGCAGATAAAACGGAAGCTCTCTTTGAAGTTATGCAGAAACAGTTGCAAGAACACAGTACCGCAGAATTGGGTATCCTACGAGGTGAGCTTAATAAGCAAGTAACTAAAATATCGGAGGTACAAGAATCAATGACATTAAAAATAGCTGAAGTAGAAAAATCTGTCTTGACTGTGGAGGAATCGATGTCTACAAAAATATCTGTTATAGAAGAATCTGTGTCAAATAAAATATCTGCAGTAGAAAACTCAATGGCAAACATAAGAGAACAAATTAAAACTGAAGTTGAACAGTGCATGAAGATTCAACCAAAACAAATTTCTGAACAGACTGTACCAGTGATCAAGACAGAAAATAAGTTAACAGAGAAAGTCACTTTGCCTGCAGTAGGGACAGTTCATGTCAAAGCTCCAACCTTTGACGGAAGCACTCACTGGGCAACGTACCTCCGCCAATTTGAAGCTGCTGCATGCGCAAATAATTGGACAGAAAAAGACAAGGCTGTTTCGCTTGTTCTTGCATTAAAAGGACCCGCGGCAGAACTACTACAGAAAGTGCCACCTGACAGCCAGAACACCTATACCGAGTTGATAAAAGCTCTGGAATTACGGTATGGTGATAAACATTTGCGAGATGTGTACTGCACCCAGTTGAGAGCAAGGCGACAACATTCCGGGGAAAGTCTTCAAGAGTTTGAAGCAAGTATCGACAGACTAATTAGACTGGCCTATCCTGAAGCGCCAGAAGATTTTCGAACGCGTTTTGCGATGCAGACATTTACTGCCGGTGTCCGAGATAATGAACTACAGCAAGTGTTACGAATGGCAAGACACCAGAACAGTGCGGACGCCCTGGTACATGCTTTGCAATTTGAGGCCGCCAAATCAGCGTCTGGTTGGACAAGTCATAAAGTGCGCGAGCTAAAAGATCGCGACGGCACAGACAATGAGGAGGAAGAACAAGGAACAGAGACTCGATGGTCGGCGCCACAGAATAAAATAAGAAAGGATGGAAGACCGAAGTGTTATCGATGTGGGAAACCTGGACATCTACAACGAGATTGTCGGGTTAGAATTCAGCAGCAGGGAAACTAGCAATAGTCGGTGCAACGGGGCGTGTGCTGACTAACTGGAGGAACGAAGCCCCTAGAGAATACGCAATTTCTACGCTTCAGAAAAACACCGGTAGCTTGGTAGTTACCGGATTTGTTCAAGAAAGGCCAACCTCGATTACAGTTGACACAGGCGCAACAGTTTCTATTGTGCGCCCCGACGTGGTGAAAGATCTCAAGCCAATCTGGTGCTCTTGCAGCTTGCGAACAGCTACTGGACGGCCTGTAAAAGTGTATGGAAAAGTGGAGATACACCTACGCCTCGGTAGACTTGAGTTTAATCATCAAGTACTTGTTGCAGACATTGTGGATGAAGCAATTCTTGGTGTGGACGTTATGAACGCATACGGATTTATAGTCGACTTCAAAAACAATGTCTTGAGAATCGGAGGTGAAGAGGTAATGCTATCAACAATGACGACAGCAGAAAAATCGATGGACGTCATAAACCAAGTGGCCGTAACTGTTCCGCCAAACTCCGAAAAGATCATCATGGTTAGAACTGCGGTAGATACTAGGGGCAATCTGTGCTCTATATTCGAACCCCAGGTAGTCAGCACACCGGGCATACTAATTGCCAGAAGTTTAGTAAAACCTGACGAAACCGGAAATGTACCTATTAGAGTGGCGAATATTTTGGATCAAGCTATCACTTTACAAAGCAATACGCTCCTAGGCAAATTGACTCCTGTGGCCTGGGTAGCCGGAATAACGCAACGAAGACCCAGTTCTTCGGATACTTCTAAATTACCAGAGGAACTGCAAGAATTATTGAACAGATCTTCTAACGACCTCTCAAGTGGTGAGGTAAAAGAACTCGGACAGTTTTTACACGAATTCAAAGATTGTTTTGCAGTTCGGGGACAGTCACTGGGAAGAACCTCTCTTGTGCAACATCGCATCAATACTGGGGACACAACACCGATACGCCAACCTCCTCGAAGGCCTCCATTATCTAAACAAGAGGAGATGTCTCGGTTAGTACAGGACATGTTGACAGAGGGAGTAATTGAACCTTCGTCAAGTGCTTGGTCTTCCCCTGTAGTGCTGGTAGCGAAGAAGGATGGTGGATTGCGTTTCTGCGTAGACTACCGGAGGTTAAATGATGTTACAAAGAAAGACTGCTATCCATTACCTCGCGTTGACGATACACTCGACACGTCCGGAGCACAGTGGTTTTCCACATTGGACCTGAAGAGTGGATATTGGCAAGTGGGTCTTCATCAAGAAGACAAGGAAAAGACCGCTTTCTCGACCCCAAGTGGCTTATTCCAATTTAACGTCATGCCATTTGGACTCTGTAATGCACCGGCCACATTTGAGAGATTGATGGACCTGATACTCCGAGGCCTGACGTGGAAAACTTGCCTTGTTTACTTAGACGATGTCATAGTGATCGGGAAGACTTTCGAAGATCATTTGGAAAACCTTAAGGAAGTTCTAACTAGAATTCACGGTGCACAACTGAAGCTGAACCCGAAGAAGTGTTCTCTATTCCAGAAGGAAGTACAGTATTTGGGCCATCTGGTTTCGGCAGCGGGCGTTAGCATGGATCCTAATAAAGTAGACACCGTAAGAGACTGGCCAGTTCCGAAGAATAAACATGAAGTTCGGAGTTTCCTGGGGTTATGCTCATATTACCGACGTTTTGTGAAAGGCTTCGCTACTATTGCTAAACCACTACATGAGCTAACGGAAAATAAACGAAACTTCCAATGGTCGAGAGAGTGTGAACAAGCATTTAGAACATTGAAGATTGCATTATGTTCGCAGCCAATTCTCGCTTTTCCAGCTTCCGAAGGGAAGTACATCGTAGACACAGATGCAAGTAATACTGGTCTAGGAGCAGTTATGTCTCAAGTGCAGAATGGTGAAGAACGAGTAATAGCGTATTACAGCAAGATGCTTTCTAAACCAGAGAGAAATTATTGTGTTACAAGAAGAGAGTTGTTGGCAATTGTCAGAGCTTTGGAGCACTTCCATAAATACCTCTATGGGAGAGAGTTTTCACTACGTACTGACCATGCTGCACTTGCATGGCTCTTGAGATTTAAAAACCCGGAAGGACAGTTGGCAAGGTGGCTCGAACGTCTGCAAGAGTACAACTTCAAGGTACAACATCGGCGGGGGCGCCTGCACGGTAATGCAGATGGCTTATCACGAAGACCATGCCCGGAAGACTGCCGACATTGCCACAGAAAGGAAGAACAAAACCCAAGTGAACATGTTCGAGCCATCACTGTAGATTTCCTGGCTGATGGCTGGACAACACAAGACTGTCAACAAGAACAGATGACTGATGAAGACATTGGACCGATCTTGACAGCAAAAGAGGAAGGTCGCCGCCCGGATTGGCAAGATATCTGCCATGGTTCCGAAGTGCTGAAGGGCTACTGGGCACAATGGGAATCTCTCACCTTAGAAAACGGATTGCTGAAAAGGGCTTGGGAAAGTGCAGATAGACGAGACATGGTCATGCAGTTGATAGTTCCCCGAAGTAAAGTGCAGTCTGTTTTGAAGGAGATGCATGATGGAACAACTGGAGGCCATCTTGGCGTTAACAAAACCCTTGACAAAATACGGAAGCGATTCTATTGGCTTCATCTTCGCCACGACGTAGAGGAATGGGTTCGGACGTGTGAAATATGTGCTGCAAGCAAGGGCCCACAAACCAGAAGCAGGGGAAAAATGAGACAGTATAACGTTGGACAACCTTTCGAGAGAATTGCCATAGACATTGCTGGACCACTCCCAGTTACTGACGATGGAAACCGGTACATCATGGTTGTAGGTGACTACTTTACTAAGTGGGTGGAAGCCTACGCAATTCCAAATCAGGAGGTTACCACTGTGGCAAAGCAGTTAGTTCACAACTTCTGTTGCCATTATGGAGCCCCTATGGAAATCCATACGGATCAAGGGAGAAATTTCGAATCAGGAGTGTTTAAAGAATTATGCCGTCTACTTGGAATTTGAAAGACCAGGACAACGCCTCTGCATCCTCAGTCGGACGGGATGGTTGAGAGATTCAACAGGACACTTGAGCAGCATCTTTCGAAAGTTGCTGACGAGAACCAAACAGACTGGGACCAACGTATACCACTATTCCTTATGGCGTATAGATCATCAGTACATGACACAACCGGCATGACTCCAGCAAAATTGGTGTTTGGGCGGGAGATTCGTCTTCCTGGGGACTTGATGTTTGGATCACCTGAGACTCAGTCCCAAGAGCCAAAGAACTATTCCTCGCAATTAGAAAACCAACTGCGAGAAATGAATCGCTTGGTAAGAGGACGGCTCAAGATTGCCAGTGATAAAATGAAAACTCGGTATGACATTCGCAGCAATAGTGTGGGTTTCCAAGAAGGAGATCAGGTCTGGTTGTTCAATCAAAAGCGCCGTCGTGGTCGCTCACCTAATCTTCAGTCTAACTGGGAAGGACCCTACACTGTAAAAAAAAGGATTAACGATGTTGTTTATCGGATTCAACAGGAAGGACAGCGAAAGTTCAAGGTCGTCCACCTAGATCGCCTGGCTAAATACAAATTTAGAGACGCTTTGCCAGTTCGGGACGAACAGGCTTAAGGAGGGGGCAGTGCTACGACAGCGTAGAACAATCTAGGCGTTTATCGAATGTCCCAGAAAGATCTCGACGTAAGCGTGTGGTGTACGTGCTACTAAACGCATGTTGCGAGAATTTTCTCGCACTTTGCCAGCCTTCGCTCGGGCGCTCGGACTGTGTCAAGGCCGCAGCAATTACGTAGTTCGCGAGAGATAAGACGCAGTTTGGAAGCTTCTGGTGTGTGTAGCGTAACTATAAATACATCGCGTCGCGGCCTTAGTTTTTCAGTTCAATGCGAGATTTTTGACTGTGCGGTTCGAGAGTATTAGTGCGATATATTTACAGCGCGGTTCGAGTTATTACGGTGTACGTTCAAGTAGTTATTAGTGAAGTGTGGCGTTTTATATTCGGACGGTATAATTGTAATACAGTTGAGTTTTAATATTAGTGGACATTTTATTGCATATGAACAATTTCATTTGATTTGTTGTAGACACTGTGTTGTTAATTACGAACTGTTTTACTATAACAATTAAAGGTGTGATTAGTGACTTAATTGGTGTCTTGTACTTATTTTGTTTCCACTGTACCTACGACGACCGAGTAGACCGTCGTAAAAATATATTTCCTTTTGGTGATTCTTCATTTCTTCTTTTATCAGTTCCCGGTCAACGTATGATTCCCATACTCTTTTTGGTTTGGAGCCTCATTGCGCTTGATATGGCGTAATTTCAATGGTATCATGGTAGGTCTCATTGATTAATTTTTCTACAATCTTGACATACTTCGCCCACTTCGTATGGTGTCCTCCTACCATAACCCTAAATATATTCCCCAGTTGCCGGTTTACTCTTCCCGCCAAATTTGTACAAGGGTTGCGGATGGCTGTAAATTTAGATTTTATTCCCAGATCTCCTAAACTCTTCGTCCAAGATCTGAATTGTGAATTGGGTGCCATTGTCGGTTAAGATTGACTTTGGTTTACCCACTTCTTGAATATACAATTTTAGTTTGTTTAATGTGGTGGCTGTTGTCGCTTTTTTCATGGTGTATAACTTAACATATTTTGTAAAGTTATCAATGAGTACCAATATGTACTTTACACCACTTGTCGACGTAAGTAATGGCCCATTAAAGTCCATACTGACCATTTCTCCTTTCTCTCTCGGTAGTATCGGCCGTGTCTCTCCAATACCTTTCCTGCCGTGGTCCTTACATCTCTGACATATTCCACACGTTTTGATCATTTGTTTGGTGAATTTATGGAAATGATCCCCTGTGAAATACTCTTTGAACATTTGAATTATGAAAGATATCCGGGCTGTTTGGCCGTGGTCCCTGGTTAAAAACAAAACCAAACGTTTCGGCAGCTCCACTGGCTGCCGAAACGTTTGGTTTTGTTTTTAACCAGGGACCACGGCCAAACAGCCCGGATATCTTTCATAATTCAAATGACACCGGCCGTGAAAGCCTAAGGAATAATTTAAGACGCCTCTACGGGGAGGAAGTTTCAAAAAATATCAGACGATTTGAGGGGCTAAGAAAGAAGAAGGTACACCTGCTCTGTTCACTGGCTTTTCTGTCAAGATGCCGGGATACTGGTGTTATTCCCCGGTTTCTTAAATTGAAGAATTCCATTTTTACACCGCAAGCCAATCGCATTTATCGACGTGCAGAGCAGGCGATGCTACGCGAACGTATCCACCAGACCAGGAAAGATCTTGCCGAAAAAAAAAACAGTATATACCACAGTACTGTGGGCCTGCACGTAGACACCCAAAGTGCAGAAATTTTATTCCACTGATGATGGCAGCCAGTGGAGCTGCCGAAACATTTGGTTTTGTTTTTAACCAGGGACCACGGCCAAACAGCCCGGATATCTTTCATAATTCAAATGACACCGGCCGTGAAAGCCTAAGGAATAATACTCTTTGAACACTTTGTACGTTCTCTTTACACCACAGTGTCCATATAGTTCGTGTATTTCCTTAATCAATCCCTCGCCGATCTCTTTCGGAAGCATTACTTTCCATTTCTTCCTTTCCTTCCAATATAATTTGTTGTTATTCCACTTATATATTTTCAATAGTTGTTTATTTTTATTATTTTGTAATTGGTTTATGATATTCTTCAATTTCTGATCTTTCTACTGGTGTTGGGAGATGTTTGTTAGCTGATTTTTCAACTGTTTGCTTATTCTGATACCTACAGTACAAATCTCCAGTTCTCCTTCTCCGTCCTTTCTCATCTCCTCTTGCGAATCCACTGGGTATCGACTCAGTATGTCAGCTACAACATTCTCACTTCCTTTGCAGTGAATCACTTCGAAATCATACTCTTGAATCGCGAGTATCCATCTCGTGATTTGCAAACATGTTACCTGGCACTTCTGCATGAACGTCAATGCTTTATTATCCATAATGATCGTGAGTGGACGTCCTAGCACATACGTTCTGAATTTTTTAAGGCAGTGTACGATGCTCAATAATTCTAGTTCCGTCGTAAAATAGTTTTAACTCGGCGCCTCGGAATACTCGGCTGGTAAACGCGATTACCCCGATTTGTCCGTCGTCATCTATTTGATAGAGTTGTCCTCCCAATGCGTATTTACTGGCGTCTGTTTGTAAATAAAACCGCTTGTTCGGGTCAGGATTTCTCAACATTACTGTATCTACAAACAGTTGTTTCACCCTTTCTAATTGTTCATTTATCTCTGGAGTCCATTTAAATCGTACCCCCTTCTTCAATAACTGTAAAAGTGGTCGTGTCTCCTCAGCATATCGGCTGGTGAATTTATTATAGCAATTGGTCAACCCAAGGAATCCCTTTAATTGCTTTGGGTTTTTTGGCTTCGGGAACTCTAAAATTGCCGCTACCTTGTCTGCTGACGCACTGATGCCCTTTGTTGATAACTCGTACCCTAAGTATTCTATTTTTTCTCGGAAAAACTTCGATTTACGCAGGTTTACTGTAAGGTTCGCTTTCTTGAGATCTTGTAGTAACAACTGCAGGTGGATGAGATGTTCTTCTTTGCTTCCAGATACGCACAAGCAATCATCAACGTAAATAATCGTGAACTTCTTCACCTTTTCTGATAGCACGTGATCCAATCCCCTTGTTAAGCTCGCCAGACTAGTTTTCAAACCAAATGGAGTGACAGTGTATCGATAGCAACGCCCCTTATATAAGAATCCGGTGAAACCACGGCATTCTTCTGCTAACGGTATTTGCCAGAAGCTACTCATCAGGTCGATACTGCTCATTTTACGATCGGATTAATAAATGGACTTGCAGCTCGTTCGATCACTCCGCACGCCTCCATCTTCTTGATTTCTTCGTCTACGGCTTGTTGATATTTTAGAGGAACTGGCCAACCTTTCATACAATATGGTGTGGTATCTGTCACAATAAATTTATGTTCATACCTCGTAATCCTTCCTGGTTGCTCCCTGAAGATCTGGCGGTTTCTTATCAATACTTCCTCTAATTCCTTCTTCACCTGCGTCTCGACTCCTGTAATTTCTTCCATCTTCTCACGAATTATCTCCCCAATCTGCTTCTCTTCTTGATCAACTTCTATAGCTAGAATTTCAACATATTCAGGTGCATCTTCCACTGCTTCATGTCTATTAAATGTTATATGGTTCTCCTTTAAATCAATGACACATCTACTCTCTTGCAGCAACCTGATTCCAATTATGCATTCCCGGATTAGGTCAGGTATTATTAAGAATACCCCGTCAATGCTATACTGACCAATCTTCACTTCTAACAATAATTGCTGAGTTATTTGTTTAGATTTTCTACCGACCGCTCCTTTTACTATCATATTCGTTACTTTTTATATATTTAGTTTTCCCATTTGGCATTTGTGTTTGTGATACCACTCTGCCGAGATTGCATTTATTTGGCTACCCGTGTCAATTAAGGCAACCACCGGTATTCCATTTATGCATATGCTTAGTTCTGGGCATTTAAATTTACGTGCCTTGTTAATTTCTATATCTTCTTCTAACAAAGCGTCCCTTATTTCTATGAAAGTAGTGCTAATTTCTGGATATTTACAACTTACATCTACCTTATTTCTACTAGTAAACTTACTTAGTTTTTTGAACTCGTTGCTGGGGTGTCAGCAACCTGTGAATGTCTTTGTGTACCGCTCATTCCGGCAATAGCGTTGACCTGAGCTTCGTAAACACGTTTGTTTTGTGTTTTTGCGCTCTCTCTCGGGTCGGGCCCGTTATTTGAATTTGTCTGCCTCCACCCTACTTTCTGTCGATAAGTCGGCTGTCTGTCACTTTTGTTGTGCTGCCAAGGTCGACTCTCGTTCTCATGTTGTTCCGGTTTTACCGCTACCTGCGTCCTATAGTTGTCAGATCTGTCTTCCTTCTTCTTACGTAACGTTGCAAATTCCATTAGCAAACATTTGAAACTTAATAATATTTTCTACCCCCCTTGTAATGCATGCTACTGCTATATCATGGTGGTAGTGTCGCACCAATTTCAATATCAGATGTCAGTCAGATATCGGTGGTATCAGCTGTCGATTTTGCAGTATGCACCTCTCCATGTACTGCACCATACTAAGTCCACTCTCCGGCCGATATCTTCCGAACTCTAATCGGTCGCGTACACCCTCTTGTACCATCTGGTTCCAGTATTTAGCTATGAATGCGTCCTGGAATTCATTGAAGGTGTTAATATTATTCTTAACCAATTTCCACCAAATGGCGGCTTCTCCTTCTAAGTGTCTGGATACCCAGTTCACTCCTTCGCTCATGTAATATTCTTTATGAATCTCGTCCAGTTCCTTGACGAACTCCATGGGGTATTCCCCTTCTCCATTAAATGTAACGTTCTTGAGGTGTTCTGTCGTCATCGCACGTCGCATCGGTGACCTCTCCATTTGTATAATTCTTGGTCGCACGTCCTCCCTTATCTGCGTCAGTTGACCGTCTATCGAAGTACAATTGTTTTCGTATAACCGGTGAGTTTCTGGATCTGCTCTCCATTCTTTTTGTTATTATTATTGACTTTAGTATTTAAGGTTTTTATTTCTTGAGATACTACGATTTGGTGCTTTCTGAACACTTGGTCGCTGTTTTCTAAGTGCTCCTTCACCTCTGCCTGGATCGTCTCCATTTCCTCCCTGATGATCTCCTTTGTTTCGGATCTTATCTTCGTTGTGAACTCCTGGTTTTCTTGTCTTAATTCAGTAATCTGTTGTTCTGCGTGTGTTCTGTGTTCGTTTAACTGTTGTGCGAATTTTAGTTCCATATTTCGATTTTGTCTATTTTTTCTGTTAATTGTTTTAACTGTTCATTGTTTTCTGTCAAGTTTTGTTCTAATTGTTTATTGTTTTCTGTTATTTTTTCTGTCAATTGCTGTGTCATTTGTTGTAATAACATGACTATATCTATATTTGTTTGTGTTCGCTGTACTTCGCTGCGGATGTCTTCTTCTCGCAGTCCCCTTGCCTCTGAAAGAACCATCGGGGTCTCGTTGTCGGTCGATTCTTCACCTATTCTGGTCTCTCCCATTTGGTTGTTGACCTCGAATACCACCTCATTATCACTATTATCGCCGTTATTCGTTGCCATTTCCCTTTTGTGATTATTATTCAATTTAAATTTCCTTAATTGTCTACTCTTACTACGAGTTAACATCTACTTACATTAACATATATCTTATTTATTGTCTACCCCAATTCATTCTACCGAGCTTATTAAACTGTTTATTAAGTTACTAAATTAAGCTCCACCAGTTGGGCGTCAAATATTAAATTTTGGGGATCTTAGCCCCACGTATTGGTGCCAAATATTAAATTTTGGGGGTCTCACTTATTTATTAAGCCACACGTTGGTTGCATCAAATATAAATTTGTTTGGAATTGCACCATGTTGTTGACGACAAATATTAAATTTTTGTTGCTGGGCGCCAGAGATAATTACGAATCTCAGGGGGTTGTTAATAACAACACTTATGTTCAGATGCTAATTAATAGATATTATATTTACCCTTTTAATACATTTAAATATATATAACTTATGATATTATCCGCATTTCAATTTGACAAGTTAATTACTTCTCAATGACTACTAACTTCTTATCCTTAGTTAATCATTACAAGAAATTCAAGAATACAGTTAATATCATTTACTGTTTATGACCACTTAATTAGTCCATTAACTATGCTTTCAGATTTATGATCTTAACTACACATTAAATATTATTAATCATCAATAAAAGATTAATGAACTCATAAACATTATTTATCATCAACACAAGATTAATAAACAAATGTGAAATATTATTTATCATTAACAAGATATTAATGAAACTAGAAAATCTCCTTTCAACATAAATAAACATTAATCAATAACATGACTTAATATCTAACATTTCAGAACTATCAAACTATCATTCAAAATTTATATTAAATATTTATACTTCGTACTCCTATTCTAAGTCATAAGATATAAAACTCTACAGCATCTGAACAATTCGTCGGTTCTTTTAGAATGAAACGGGTTAACTGAGTAGACATATATATTACATGCAATTAATTGATTATATCGTTTAATGTGATACAGTTACTTGAAATCGCTTATCCATTCCTCCTTCTCGCTCGTTCCACACTTTACACATCACAACACAATTTGTATTACTCTGCTTTTTATCGTATCCACCACACTCGCGATAATCATTCGTCTCCATGTCCTCCGAAACTCTGACTTTTCATACTGTCGCGCACATAATAAATAAAACTTCTTCGCACTTGATGCCGCGCACAGAATAAATAATACTACTTGGCTGTTGATTGACGATTGGCTAATTTACTGTATGACTGAATAATTAACTAACTAACTGATTGATTTCACGGACTGACTGACTGTGACTGTCTCTCTTGCTTTCACTGACTGTCTTGATTTCCTGACTGACTGACTTGATTTCACTGACTGACCTCTCTACGTTCCTGCATCAGTTACTTTTATAGTTTCACCGAAACTTCCCTTATTGCTGCTACTTTTAAAATTACCATCATTGGCTAAAATTCGAACTTGTTGCTGGTAAGTTTGAAATTGACCAGTAACCACTCGAAATAACTTCGCGCACAGAGGTGACGCTTTTTGTAATTGGTGAATTCTTATAGATGCGAACTTTTTGCCACGAGACTGTTTTCTCGTTAAAAAAGGAAATCTGCTTTATCCACCACCCTCGTTTATGACTTTTCACTCATTGTATTTTGAAGGCCGAAAACACCCTAAATCTAATGGTACTGCCTATTTTTTGCTGTTTTCTAGCAGACAAAGCGTTTTACATCTTTACGACATAGACAGTTGTACTTACAATACAATTTTACTTTAGGTCAGCGTCAATGTGTTGCCTCGCCCATACACACCTCTCACTTATATAACGACTATGCAGTATAATTCTTATCTGTATGTTTATTTATTAACGATACTAAAATTAATATTAATAGTTTACATCGAAATATGTAATTGATCTAAGTGTGTTTTACTATACAACTAACTGTAACCAATAGTGTTATGTTACAGAGGTTATATTAAATAACAGGATTCCTTAACCGATCTACAAACCAATATTTTGTATGTTCAAGTTTATTTTGAATAAACCAATTAAAAAGAAAAACCTGTTTTGTCCAGTTTTTAACTGACACATTCTTGAATATATACATTTTGGGAGAAAGAGTGGAAATGGCGTATGTATAATAATTGCTGTTGTGCTGTGTGCTCCTAATGTAATTGATTAAATGAAGTCATTGTACACTTATTTATTTATTATTTATTTATTAACCAGAACATTTACATTACATCTTACAAACAATACATTTATAAAAGTAAGTAAACCTACAGAGGTATACACTTGCTCACCTTTATTTAATTTCATAATTAGATTTTGATTTTAATTGTGTATTAATCTTCGACTCTTACAGCCGCCATGTTGGCTATTACCAACCTAAAGCTTTACTCACCAGGGTCCAGGTGTTCGAATCAGCGAATGGGGAAGTGCAGACTGGTTATTTAAGAAAATACAAATGAATTACCATCACACCTATTTTAATTCCTTTTTTTTCTCTACACAAGAAAACATGAAAATAGCCCTTAACATCATTTCAAATTTTATATCAACAAATATTCCCCTTTCTATATTCTACTTGTTTACAATTTTTTAGATAGACAATATTAAACATTGAAATAAATGCTGAAAATTACTACTCTACCTTCGATTAACGTAAACCAGTACTTTTATTCTTTGAGATTAATTAGACACACACACACACACACACACACACACACACACACTCACTCACTCACTCACTCACTCACGCTATTTCATACGGTACATTTTTTATTTATTTATTATTACATGAAAATAGCCCTTAACATCATTTCAAATTTTATATCAACAAATATTCCCCTTTCTTTCTTCTACTTGGTTGGTTACAAGCATGATTTTCTCTTTAGAATAGAAATAAATACATTTTATAACATAAGATCAATTCTATAGAACATAAACCAGTGCTTAGGATCTTAGATTAATTTAGGTACTCACACACACACACTCATGCTATTTCATACGTACATTTTTTTATTATTGAGCTGAATTTAAACGTGCCAGTATTTAAATAATTTTGGAATGTCTACTTCCCTGCTGATGCGTAGAAATTCGACGCCACCGGCGTCAACTCGTGGCTTACCGTTTGCTGTTTCTCGTAGTTCTCACTTTTACATTTTACGACCGAACTGTTAGTTTATTTCAATTTTTCTCACTGTCTATACTTGTTTTGTAATAATACTGTTTAGATCCAAAATTATATCAAAATATTCACATTTTTAGTTGCTTTGCGGGCGAAAACGGTACGCAGCCGGTGGCGAGCGGAACTGCCCACGTTCGCTTGGTGTTGATGTTAATTGCCGACTGACGAGACGAACTGCGTTACTTTCTGAGGTAGTAGGGGTGTCACATCACCAATCTCATTGTCTTCAGACTATGACGACTCAAATTTTAAGGCGAGGCGAATTGCGCACTGCATTCTCAAATGACGTATTTTGCAGGCGTGGCATGGTGACTTAATAGGTCAGAGCTCGTCTGGCTAAATAGCTGTTGTTTTGCACATACAATGTTGACCTTGATACAACTGCCACTCGCTTGATATTACGTCGTTTCAAAACTTTACCATCCATTATTATTTATGCTTTGAATTAAAATAAAATTTGTTTTCCCCCAAAACCACTATATGAACAGAAATGTACCGTTACATCATAGTTTTATAATGTGGACTTTCCATTCCATAACATGGTTCTGTTGTAACATATATTAAATATGTTTCCAGTCATAATCTCTCTCTTAGAACATGTATTCAAGGTAAAAGTTGTGTCTATGTTGTTTAGCAACATTTCAAAAATGGAGTCATTCAAACCTACCGCGTGGTATGTTGTTCAGTGGTAACTCTATCTAATATTTGCTCAAATTTTACTCTTACCGACCGGTCACCCCCATCTAATTCTATCACCTTCTCTCTGAAATTTATAACAGCTTTCGTCCTTTGCAAAAAATCATTACCCAGTATGACATCTAAACTTAATCCTCTTACTACCAAAAATGTGTTTACAAATTCTACATTATCTATTAGAAAACTCAAATGTATCTGTTTAGTTACTCGCTTGCTGCGTACACCCGTGACTCCTATCACCGTGACTCCTGCTACTGGCAAAATTGGAATATCTTTGTTAAACTCTCTTAAGTCTGCTAAAATGTTCTCTGCTATCACAGAAATTTCGCTACCCGTATCTATCAATGTTTTAAAATTCTTATTTCCTACAGTTACCTGAATCTCTGTCAGTCCTGCTCTCACCTCGCTGTTGGCCTGGTTTTCTTCTTCCATCAGGTCAGCTACAATATCTGCTTTGATTACATGGCTGTGTATCTCCTCGACTGGTTGGACCTCCTGCGTTTCCCTGAACGGTGGTCGGGTCCTGGCTACCACTGTCGTTTCTAGTTTTCCTGGTGTCTGCTGGTGGAGGGGCCTCGGTGTCCCTTGTCTGGCCTCTGATTGTTGTTCACCGCTCCTCTTGTGTCTGGTGTCTCTCTGTCTTGTGGTTTGTCTCGTCTCGCCTCCTCTCTCCTCTGTTGTACTTCTCTCGGCGTTCTACACTTGAAACACTGTCGACGGAATGCTAAATTCTCCTGCTGACACCTATAACATCTCCACTCACCTGGTTTATAATGATTATCTTTACTCGTCACATTATGTTCATTGTAATTGTTTCTTCGTGAATTATATTCTACCTGGTTTGGTTTATAATTACCCGGTGTTAATCGCCTATTCACTTCCCTATCTCTAATACTCTGCAAAATATCAAGGACTTTCTCAAGTTCGCCTAAATTTGATATTTCCTTAGTCATTAATGTTATTTGTACTTCTCGAGGTAGATGTTTACTAACATACCTTACAAATGATTTAAAAGGAATTTGAGGTTCTAAATATTTAACTTCATTGTACAACTGTGTTACATATATTGTTATGTTATTATTTGAGTGGCTCCCGAAACTACCTGTCCCCATTATTCTACTCCTCAATGCTTCTTGTTCCTCCTCTGGCCAATACTTTCCCTTAAAAGCTTGTTCAAACATCTCATAATTACCCCACTCTATTCTGTGTGCTTCTGCCCATACCGCGGCACTACCCTTGAAACATTTGATTATCTTGGTTAACTGTATCTCCCAATTACTATTACTAAAATGGTGGTACTCCGTGGTTTGGTTAATAAATCGCATGGGGTGTATTGTGTGGTTTTCGTAACTGAATAATTCTAACTCTATTTCATTGTACAGATCTCTCGTAATAACAACTCTTTCCCTGGTTCCCGTTAAATTTCTACTAATCTCCCCCCTCAATTCATTCTTCATTTGTGTTAAATCACTCTCAACTAGGTTATATCTATCATGCACATCGTTATACTTTTGTATATATAAACTATCTACTTCTTCAATTCTATTCTGCAACATACTTATTTTATTGGTTGTATTGTTTTCATGTTTTCATATAGTGCTATCTATTGTCTGAATACTTTTGGTTAGGTCTACTACATTTGATTCACATTGTTCTACTTTGTTTTGTAAAATATGAGTTCTCAATTCTAACTGCTTATTTACTTCATTCTTAGTTTTGATTTCTAACTGTTCTATTGTCTCTACATATTTGTTTTCTACTTCTCTACTTTGGGTTTCTATCTGATTTTGAACGGTTTCATTAATTTGTTTGACTTTGTCATCTAAATTACTTATCTTAGTTTTAACTTGCTCATTTACAATTTCTGTTTGTTTTTTAACATTATCATATTGTGTCTCTATTTTACTAATTTTCTTGTTAACCTCAACATTTTGCTTATACATTTCATTTTCAAATTCTTCAAATTTCTCCTCTACTTGATCTAATTTGACATTTTGTAAGGTATTTTGCTTCTTGAGCTCATTCTCAAAACTATCTAATTTTACATTAAATGTACTATTCATTTGATTGAATTTGTCTTCAAACTTACTATTTTGTTGTTCAAATTTGTCACTGATTAACGTGAATAAATCTTCTAACGAGATTTTATTTTCAGCTACTCTAGGTGTCGAGCTAACATGTTTTCCTAATAAAATGGATTCCGTGTCTGTATTGTCCATTTCTAGACTATTATTATTTTCTGCCATCGTTAATTAAATATTTAAATGACTGTTTATTTTTTATTTGTACTTAACTATGCAATTACTAGTTACTTGACTTCGTCAACATAACCTCTCGTTCATTAGGTTATGTCCCGTCTTATATCATCCTCTGTGTTTCTCAATCTCGCTGTTTTATATAAATTAATTTTTATATAATGTCCACAGTAAGGGCGCCATTTGTGACTTTCCCCCTACTTTATTATTTATTACTACACATATATTGATATTTATATTTATAAAAATACCATAATATGGTACTTCTGGGTACTTACCAATTTCAGTCACTGGCGGGCTCATATTCTTCTTTTTTAAATGTGCTTTTACCTAAGGGGGGCCAGGATTCATTTACAGCGAGATTTTGATACACAGATGATGACACATGATCATTTTATTTTGATCATTTGATTATTATTATACAATAATAACAACACTGTATTATTGAAAATAACTATCAAAATTTTAATTTTCCAGAATGTTTTACATACACGACCATGCGGTCAAATGACGTCATATAAGATGACCAAAAACAAAATGGCGGTTAGTTAAATATCCAACATTATTCTTAATACTTCTTTTTTGTTTTCTCAATCAAGATCATTGTAACGTTTATATGCTGCAGCTTTAATCATTTATTACTTGGTAATTAATTTACACACAAACCAATGCCCTCGGCATATATAGTTATGGCCATGAGTTCACTCACTCACTCTCACACACATTCACCCTTGAACAAGTACATTCGTTTAATTAATTATTCTTGATTAATGAGCTCATTAAACTATAAGAAAGATGGTAAAATTGGACTTCTCTTATTGTTGTTCGGTGTTGTTCCTTCGCTGTTGGTGGTTGACGCCCATGTTGATGGCCGGTGTTCGCCTCTAGTTCTGCTGAGTTTTAATGAAGTAATTATAAGCACTGATTCTACATATTATAGTTCATACTGTTACTAATTTCGAGCCTTTATTGCTCCACTATTATACTGGTAAATTTGAGTCTAGCTATTATAAACTTTTGTTATAAAATTGATCACCCAGCGATACATCGCTGTGTATCCTTTGAAGAACTGCGTTGAATTGAGAACGAGGCAAATATAAATTTGCGCTTGTGTGTGTGTTTCTTACGTCATCCAGCTTTGTCTT
The DNA here is from genome assembly GCA_034769895.1 of Magicicada septendecula. NCBI lineage: Eukaryota > Metazoa > Arthropoda > Insecta > Hemiptera > Cicadidae > Magicicada > Magicicada septendecula. Next base: position 58,095,755 of record CM068371.1, on the reverse strand, counting down.
ACTGGACAACGCCTCGTTGTACGTATTGTAGTCAGTGCGTCATTGTTTTTTGGTTATGACGGAACTGTGCTATGATCCAATCACAATGCATATTTACAGTCATTCGTCACAAACACCGCCATGGTCTTTTCCGATTCCAGCACGTCCACCGGTGACCTTGGTATGGTACTCTTGCGGAATTGGCTTTGTTTGTAACTTTTTAAATTTTCGGTAAAATTATTTATTCAAATTAAGTTACCAACTTCCACTTACCTTACAACTTGGATCTGGCCGGATCTCGTAGTGGAGGTAAACCCATTTCGTTCGACGAACTATGACAGCACATAAAACGAACTAAGGTTTAGAAAGAATTTTAACTCGCAATTTTGTGGAAGAGAAATTAGATTTTTCTTTAATTAATCAGAATTATTGACATTATAAATCTTCGTGCGACATGTTACGCAATTATTATACCTTACTGACTACATCTTACCTTATCTTTGATACTTACACGTTGATTTTAACAAATACAGAAAACAATTAGAGAACACACACAAAAGATAGCCCAGCTTTGCCACTCTCACATACACGCATTATTTATAATTTATAAAACCCTTAACATTTTGTAACAATAAAAAAGAATAGGCCTAAATATATAAAATAAATAAAATCACTACCAGGACTTACCTGCACGCAATTCCAACACTTACCTGTTATTGAAATTTTACCAGAAGACCAAGGTCGCCACGATTATTTTTTTTTTTATAGGATAAAATATCGAAAACCTTTACACTCCACCCTAAATAAAACGGACAATTTAGCAATCTGACCCACCCAATTAATAACTCAGAAAGATTCCGGAACGTTAGACGAATTTTTAACACAGAAATGAGGAAATGGCAATGACGAAATAACTTAGACTAACACATTTTGGTTATGAGATACCACTATTTACTTACATGACTGGAATTCCTTACTACAAACACAACACAATAGATATTACAACACCTTTTGAATCCATTACATATAGCTTACCGTTTTATAATTAAGTATAAATGAAAATAACATCAAAATAACAGCCCAGTTTGCTCTCACACACACTCATACAATTGAATATATTCCCCCTTATTTGTGTTTTACGAAGTCTGTTTCTTTATCCGCGGTAACCCGGTTACCGACGCCGACCGAACACGTGTTTTCGTTTTCAGTTACATTGTTCGTTATTCCTTTAAATCTGCCACTGTCACTGCCCGGCAACTGTTTATAACTTAGTTCAATTCTTCGGGTCCCGGTCGGTTTTCTCGGATTAACTACATTTGGCGAAAACTCGACCGACCGGGCCCGACACAAAATGTATAGGCGTCTGTTACTGAATGCGGCTCTAGCTGACTGTATGGCGTCGACCGTGTGTCTGTGAACGTAACAGGTACATCTACCTGTTCCTGCATGGAAGTTGTTCTTCAATGCCACGATGTTTTCGTCGTCGCTCCTTGTTCCTTTGCTGTCGTGTAACCATTTTATATAGGGAATGGAGCTGACATATGTGAATGACCAGAGCTTAATATTGGGCTTGGCTCTGCTGATGTCATTTAAGTGGGCTTGGTCTAAACGACACTTCCGTAGTGAAACCAAATGAACGATGAAAATTTCACTCTCTGGCCATCTTGGTTTTTTGTCAGAGCGTCACTTGGAGCGTGATTGAGCAGTTGCGTATGTGCGCTGCCACACACAGGTACAAAGTTCTTAGAATTTTGTGGAGGTGCAGATGCTCCGCCGCATTCCTCAACAACAACTGCGTCTTATAGCGTTGTTTCACTGTTCTGTTACACTGACTGTTATACTGACACATACGTTGCACAATAATACATTTTTTTTCCAATTTATTATACCAGTCCGTCCGAAAACGAAATAAGTCACAATATAATAATGCCCCAAATGGTTAAAATAAAAACACCCAAAATTCGACCCGCTACAATACCCCCTCGATGAGAATTCTGCTGTCCACGACAGAAGAAATCTCATCGATAACCCCGAAGAGGATCGGTGAGGAACTGGTGCCAACAACCCCCTGGTTCTTAATCTGCATGGGTACACGACCCCCCTGGCTCAGCGACCATGGACTCATCTGAACGAGATCACTGGACTTCTCCGTAAGAGATCCCAACACCGAGAAATCGATCAGACTCGCACCACGGCCCACCTCGCCCTTCAACATACTACCCCCAAAAATCCTCAATCCCTGGCTAAAATTATCCCAGCTCCTCCGCCGATATGGATCCCCTTTTTGCAAGCTGGGCTGCCTTTGGCAAATACTGGGCTCACACACTCTAACATTACATATTACCATAACACATAAGAATAAAACTTTCTTTTAAAATTTATCAAAAATTTAAAAAATTCAAAATTCAAAAAATAATCGTTTATCAAAAAATTCTCTTCCTCTTGTTTCTAATTTTTGTTTCAATGACTTAACCTAAACATTCCTATTAATACAAATACATCCTTACTCTAGCATGAGAACAATTTATAGCCTACCAATATAAAGCAATACAATAAAAGAAACATCATTAATACATACACAATAAAATGATCATTACTCAAAATATTCACTCGCTGGCAGGCGAAACATCAAAAAAAATTTTTTTTTTTTTTTTTCAAAAAAATTTAAAATCTTCAAAATTTTACAATTCAAAAAAATTATTCATTAAATATTTATTAAATTTATTTATTAAATAACATTTATTAAAATTATTCAAATATTGGTTTGAATTAATTAAACAAACAAATCACAATTAGCTTCCTGCTATACACAAGCTTAGTAGGTGTATGAACTCATCAGCTGATCATAACTAGGTCAAGTCCAAAACCCTTGACCTACATATGTTATGTAGGATTTCTGAAAACACTTTAAACATCTGTAATATCCTAACTTGAAATACAAAACATAATAACATAAAGTATTTAAAACAAACAAAATATTAATACAAATAATAAACAGATTGACATTTACATTATTTAAAACAAACAGTTCTTGACTTTACATTATTTTCACTTCTATCAAAATTCTGTCACTGGTTGAAAAAACAATTGTACATTCTTTATTATAAATTCCTCTCCTTAGTTAACAGTTAATTCTACCTTACTGGGGGTGATGTAAATTATTTACTCTCAATTACCGTATTAGATCTCTATACATATATAAACTTTCTCCCTCTGACTCTGATATTAATCAACTCAATTATCATGACACCCATCTCTATCAAAATATCTACTAATCAGGACATTCTAAACCCCAACTTACCATTTAACACAAAACGCCACCTTCTCTACATATATAAAAAAATACTCTCTAACCCTTTGTACATAGGATACGTGTTTCCTTCCCAAAACTCATTCCCTTATGTTGGTCCCTGGACTCCCCCTAGGTAACCCTTTCCGGCGCCAATCGGTCCCTATCCCGTCCCAACCCTTGTTGCGGACTCCTACATTACACTACCCTCTAATACAAAATTACCATCCCCAAAAACCTCAATCTCATAACCTCACTACAAATACACAAAATACCCTCATTAATCATAAACATATCACTCAAAATCTGCATAAAGTCTCTACAACTACTGTGTCAACATTAATACTTCACCAACTCTGTTACATCACATCAATTCAAAAACAACATTACATTATATTCATCTCTATCATTTCACATTTAACGTTTAATTCAATTTGGACAGGTCTACGTGTCCCATAAAACATTTATCACCCATAAATTATCTTTTATTAATTTGCATACTCTTTTTATCTTTACTTCAAAATATCTGTAGTACATCAAACATAGCATTGAACATTAATAACTTGTAACCTTTATAACTAACCTACCAGTGACATCATTGCTGATCAGCTGATCTCCGGACATAATAAAAACACAATGAAACTACATCTTAAAATTGAACAAATACATGTAATACATTATCAACACTTACTTCTATTATGTTGATTGCCTGCCAGGCGTCTAATGATTGGCTTAGAAAAAAATTACACACATAATGAAAATACATTTTATCAACAACTATATCTAACACACAACAATAAAATGATACCTTTAAAATTATAGTATGAACCTTATTTTACGAGTCTGAGCATATAATTATGTGGACAGATCACAAGCATTTTTGATTGGATTAAACCTTGAATAAGCAAAACTTTTACGTCATAAAATTTTAACTTCGTGACTCCTTTACGTCACCTCCCAGCCACACACTCTATTTCAGATTATGGAGGACTGTCTCGCCCTTTCGCTTCCACAGAGACTGTATATTTTGGAGCAGGGTTTTACCTCTCCGTGTCTCTGCTTCCGCTGTTAAGTTTTAACATTGGTGAACATCATCATGTTCTCGTTATTAATCATGCACCCTTAAACGGATCTACCACCTGGCTCTGCTGTTCCTTCTCGAACAGAGTGGCAGCCGCTGTTCCATAGTTTGGTGATTCCCCTTTTATTTACCCCCCATCAATTTCAAAATACACCTTTACAACGATAACAGCTATGGCCAGTTATGGTCAGCGCGTAATCGTAATGTGCCCCAACCATAGCTGTTAAAGCTAAACCAATTCCACGGTCAGGGTTCGGTGAGGCCGTGACCGCCCGAAAATTTGGGGAATCACAAGTAAAATATCTTTCGTAATATTAAATTAAAATTTAAATGACAATATTAATTTAGATGGGGTTTCAACCCACTTTATATGGAAGCTTAACCATTATTAACATAAAATATTAAATACAAAATTTACAACCTTCCCCCATAGCAGTTCCACACTACAGTGTTATAATACATCACATAACACAATACACAAATAGCAATAAACCTGGATTATTAGCATACATCAAACAAACAATTCTCTTTTAAATAATTTATATAAAAATTTATAAACATTATTATTTAAAATTTTTCATTAACTCTTTTTATTTATCCTCATGATGAATTTATCCTGTGTTGTAATCAGATTTTCAAAAATTCTAAATTTATTATTAATATATATTTTTAACCATTATTTTTATTTAGCACAATTATTTCAAAATATTTCATTACTGAATTAACATATCAATCACTCCTGTCAACCTTTTTGTTATACATTATTCATATTGTAAAATTTCAATACTTACAGCCCATTTCTCAAAACATATACAACATACCACAATACTCTCACCTCACCACTGAAACATTTCACAACATATTAGTTCACCTCAAATAATTCAGCCATCTATTATCAAAATGATTTAAATTCCTTAAAAAGTTAATTATACAATATTGAAATAGTCAAACAAAATATTTAACATGTATTAAATTGTTTAATTAAATTAATTATTAACAATATAGAATTCATTACCATCCAAACAATTATAATTCTCTGATTACTTGTTTTCAAAATTAATTTGGTTTATTTATTTAAATTGCAAGTATTTCCCTATTATTCTTACAACAATTAATTACCTACATACACTGTTCACTTAACCACAACACATACCATTGGCTTTACTACATATTTATTTACAAATTTACTTCAGTATTTACTCAGTTATCACATCTCAATTTCCAAATCAGCCAAGTCAAATAGCTTAAAACAAAATATTTAACTGTCTTTTCTGTTTTATATTTTAGCCACCATCGTCAAAAATATACCTCACATATTTGTATACTAAATGATTTTTATTTACATCCCGTTTATTATTATTATTATTATCATAAACCATTACCTCTATGTCATTCATTTTCCCTTTTATTATCTCATAAGACTTGTCACTATTATTTGTTTTTATCCCGCCTCCGTGAATATTTGTTGTTACACCCAGGTAATTTATTTTCTCATCATATTCCTCCACTACAAGTACACTAATTCTTCCTACAGGTACACATTTATCATCAATATAATCATTGTCTACTACTACACAAGGTATGTCTACATTATTTATCATAACTCTCTTTATATCCATCTTCTCTATCAGCTCTACATAACCTCTATTTACCTTGAACCACTCTAACTCTTTCTCTCTCTCATAATCACTTTCATCACAATACCTGTCACCACACCACTGACCTACTTCACTCCATGCAAAGGGCACAACAAACTTACTATACCATTTCCTGGCTTTTCCAGGTTTACAAAAATTTAGGGGACTGCTTGAAGACACCTTGTCTTCCACATAATTAACGGAGGAAACTCTGTCCTCAAAATTCACTACTAGCGGAGTCCTTACTCCACTTACATCACGGGGAAAATTTGCCCTTTGACACCCTAACCTTTCATCACACTCTCTCTCAATCTCATCAACACTCGCTAACATTTTGTTATTAAATTCTACTTCACCACAAACTTCATCATCACTATTTGTTTTCACCACATCATTCTTAAATAGCTCGTTTTCAACTATTTTATCACTATTATTTATTAATTCATTTTTACAACTGTAACTTACCTTGTTAATTATTTCTTCGCTATTATCAAAGACATTATTACCACTTACCTGTGTTAACTCAACTTCTGTACTCTCTTTTAACTGACCTCTATTCTCCTCCCGCTTCTCGTCTGGTTTATCAAAAGCAATTTTTATTGTATTACAACCCTTACTCATTGTTTCCTTTGTTTTGTTTAATTCTACATGTAATTCATCAAAACCCTTCATCATATTATCAAAATGTTTATCCCTCATTTCCTGTAATTCATCAAAACCCTTGTTCAGATTATCATACACTGTTCTCAAAAGATTCAGCACATCCTCCAATGTACGCTCCTTTTTTTCTACCCCCACTCTGTCGTTATCATTATCATTAGGCCTATTTTCTGTCTTATTCTCTACCACTATCTCTTCAACTATCTGACCTGTATCATTGGTCATCTCACTATGTTTATTAATTTCTGCGAATATTCCTTCTTCTTGTTCTTCCATTCGGGTTAACCTATCGTCTAAATTACCCCATTCCTCGTTTGTCATCTCCCCCACAACACCTCGAAATTCATTCTCCCATTCCTCCCACGCAAAATCACTATCGTTACTTTGTCTTATAGACATTTTTTAAAGTTCGTTTGTATAACACTCATATATAAAACTACTATTTTGCTATACTCAAAACTCCTAATCACTACTGTGAATATGTGCAATACAATTTTTATACATTCGTCATTACCACATCCTATTTTCTGTGTATTAAAATAGGTCTATCTCGTATAAAATTACAATTAAACGAAAATCCTGGCAGCGCGTCGACATTTGTAACAATAAAAAAGAATAGGCCTAAATATATAAAATAAATAAAATCACTACCAGGACTTACCTGCACGCAATTCCAACACTTACCTGTTATTGAAATTTTACCAGAAGACCAAGGTCGCCACGATTATTTTTTTTTTTATAGGATAAAATATCGAAAACCTTTACACTCCACCCTAAATAAAACGGACAATTTAGCAATCTGACCCACCCAATTAATAACTCAGAAAGATTCCGGAACGTTAGACGAATTTTTAACACAGAAATGAGGAAATGGCAATGACGAAATAACTTAGACTAACACATTTTGGTTATGAGATACCACTATTTACTTACATGACTGGAATTCCTTACTACAAACACAACACAATAGATATTACAACACCTTTTGAATCCATTACATATAGCTTACCGTTTTATAATTAAGTATAAATGAAAATAACATCAAAATAACAGCCCAGTTTGCTCTCACACACACTCATACAATTGAATATATTCCCCCTTATTTGTGTTTTACGAAGTCTGTTTCTTTATCCGCGGTAACCCGGTTACCGACGCCGACCGAACACGTGTTTTCGTTTTCAGTTACATTGTTCGTTATTCCTTTAAATCTGCCACTGTCACTGCCCGGCAACTGTTTATAACTTAGTTCAATTCTTCGGGTCCCGGTCGGTTTTCTCGGATTAACTACATTTGGCGAAAACTCGACCGACCGGGCCCGACACAAAATGTATAGGCGTCTGTTACTGAATGCGGCTCTAGCTGACTGTATGGTGTCGACCGTGTGTCTGTGAACGTAACAGGTACATCTACCTGTTCCTGCATGGAAGTTGTTCTTCAATGCCATGATGTTTTCGTCGTCGCTCCTTGTTCCTTTGCTGTCGTGTAACCATTTTATATAGGGAATGGAGCTGACATATGTGGATGACCAGAGCTTAATATTGGGCTTGGCTCTGCTGATGTCATTTAAGTGGGCTTGGTCTAAACGACACTTCCGTAGTGAAACCAAATGAACGATGAAAATTTCACTCTCTGGCCATCTTGGTTTTTTGTCAGAGCGTCACTTGGAGCGTGATTGAGCAGTTGCGTATGTGCGCTGCCACACACAGGTACAAAGTTCTTAGAATTTTGTGGAGGTGCAGATGCTCCGCCGCATTCCTCAACAACAACTGCGTCTTATAGCGTTGTTTCACTGTTCTGTTACACTGACTGTTATACTGACACATACGTTGCACAATAATACATTTTTTTTCCAATTTATTATACCAGTCCGTCCGAAAACGAAATAAGTAACAATATAATAATGCCCCAAATGGTTAAAATAAAAACACCCAAAATTCGACCCGCTACAATTTTATATGACTCAAATTCCCCCTTCGTCGGCCACGTGGTCCCCACGCACACGCATTGTCCGAACGGTTTTTTATTGTCCGAAATAGAAAAAGAAAATAAAATTCTCGATTAAGGCCCTCTTGATAGATTGACCTCTGTCATATGACACTTCAACTGATTAATCCATTCTTTAACTTGTTAAATTACAACTTTTTTTTGACGAGCCTACTGAGGCCCAGTCCGGCACCTGGAACTGTTACTCGTAGACTGCCCTTGGAACTGGTAACGTAACAGTTACATCTTCCTTTCTCTGGCGGGAAACTGTGGTTGTCCACTGCCACTATTTTTCGTCGCTCATTGCTCATTTGCTGTTGGGTAACCATTTTATATATGGAATATTGAGGTTATATTCCATGTACCAAAGTACAATTTTGGCTTTGGCTCTGCTGACGTCATTGATAGTAAGCACTGTCTTGGCAGTATTTCCGGGAGATCTTATAGAGACGACGAATATTTTTTACACTCTGGCCATCGTGAGTTTTTAGTCAGAGCGTCCTTTTGAGCGCGCTTGCGTGGGTATTCGCGCCTGTGCGTCGACACACTTGCAAAGTTCTTAGAATTTTGAAGGGGGCAAATTCTTCAGCCGCATTGCTCAACAACAACCTGCGTCTATGCTTTTGTTTCAAATTGTTGCTTAACACTGTTCTGTTATACGGACAAATACGTTGCACAATAATACAGTTTTACAATATTTTATACAAGCCCGCCCGAAAACGAAATAAATAACAATATATAAATGCCCCATACGGTTAAAATAAAAAATACCCAAAAACGACCCGCTACATGTTACTCCGTATATAGGGAAAATGGACCTAACCATTCTGTACTTTAATGATTAAACAATATAAAACATTGAAAAATACCTTTAAACCCCATAATTATGGTATTGGGTCATTATGTACTGTTACAACTCATGTGGTTTCAGTGACTAGAGATAACTTAATTAGATACAGTATTAAGTTAATGGCTGATGGCCTCAACAACAAAAATGTTGAAGTCTCATAATAGTCCAGTCGCCAGAGTAAAAATAATGGTAAAATTTCGTAAAAAATTGAGGCAAAGTGATACTTGGTATAGTTATTGAAAAAGGTCTAAATATCGGTTTAAAATCATCTTTGCATGTTTATAAGGTCAGGCTTTAAAAAAAAACCTTATTTAAGGGCAGCGCGCGGTAAAATCGATAAAAACGTTTACATTCCGTGGATTTATTTTCTTACTACTAAATAAACCATTGGATCATGATAAAGTCTTCATTCTTTTTGTTTAAAATAGTTCAAATTTTAATAGTAATAAAATCAAAATAACGATTTTGTTATTATTTCATCGTTAGGAGTATTAAATCGATAGACGGAATGGTCAATTTTAACAAATCTTCCTCTGTTGAATAATATTATTAAATATGTGTATCTTAATATACATAAAAGTCATTGTGTGTATTTATATTTCACACCTCCTACTAAACCACTGGACCGATTTCAACAAAACTTAGCACAAATATTTTATGCAACGGGAGAACCAACATAAGATAGGTGTTTTGGGCCCTGGGGGATGTCAAAAATGGAAAATATGAAAATACCGCATGTAGGGTATCAAATTAAAGGGGATTTCAATGCAAGTAACAATTTTTCATGCATATAAGCACTATTGAAAATTCTTGGGCCCTGGGGCTCAATAAATGGGTGGTTTTGGGGGAGGTCAAAAATGGAAAATATGAAACTTACCCGATTTCCACCAAACTTGGCACAAATTTTTTACGCAATGGGAGAACCAACATAAGATAGGTGTTTTGGGCCCGGGGGGATGTCAAAAATGAAAACTATGAAATATGAAAATACTGTGGGGTATCAAATTAAAGGGAATTTCAATGCAAGTAACAATTTTACATGCATATACGTACTATTGAATACATTTGGGCCCTGGGGCTCAATAAATGGGTTGTAATGGAGGGGTGTCAAAAATGGAAAATATGAAATATCATATGTGACATGCATATACGCACTATTAAAAATTTTGGGTTTTAAAAATTTTGGGCTCAATAAATTAGTGGAATTGGCGGAGGGGTGATGTCAAAAATGGAAAATATGAAAATACCGCACGTGGGGTATCAAATTAAAGGGAATTTCAATGTAAGTAACAATTTGACGTGCATATAATTTATCATATAATTCTAAGGCTGTTTTCACAATTAATAAGTCTGCATCATCGTCAGCTTGTTTAACGTTAGCTTTCTTCTTCCAAATATCTCGTTAGAATTTCAATAAAACGAGTTTTATTAGTTTTATTCGAAAGAAATTGTTCTTGGGTCACTGTGACACACATATCTTCATAGAATAAAATATCTAAAGAGGAATTTTGATTGGTACGGCGATAACGCTCCATAGCTTTGATGCTGTTAGAATTGTTTGTATAGCCATCAAAAACTACAGTAACTTTTGATCCAAAGTGTCTCTTGACATAATTTACGTATCTTTGAAAAATACATTTGAACTTGTCATTTTTTGACCATACTACTCTATGCAGTAACATACCACCATCAATGACGTAAATGCAATCTTCAAGGTTAATCTCAGTGCGGTCCACTTCAAACATATCATATAGTTTAGACTTATCTGTTTTCCGAAATACACCTTCGTAAAACATAGATGTTGGGTACGGTGCAAGTTCATAACGCATGTAATCTTTTAATTCGTCGTCACTTTTTCTTGCTACACAAATGCGTTGAAATATAAACATTGGATCTATAGGGACAATTTCCTCTTGAATTTTCAGACTACTATTAACACTTTTTAATGACAGTACTCTATTTTTTCGTTTAAACGAAACTTTATGGAAGTTTGTACCAGCAATTTCTTCTAACCCTGCTTTTCCAACCTCAAAAGCATTATGACAGTTAATATTATTACCGCCAGTAACTCCAGTAGATATAGACATTATTGAATCTTGATAAGGAAATGTCTCGTGACAATCAAACCAGGATTTTATTTTGAGAATATCTTCAGTATCTCGTTTTATTCGAGAATCTCTAGCATCTACATGCTGATCGGAAGTAGAAAATTGTATACCACAAAAATTTTCTACTTCTTCGCAGATATCATGTGTATATGGCATCGCTAAAATCCATTTATTTGCAGTACTGGTAGTTACTCCCCGTCCAATCATACCACCATCAACTTTCATGACTCTCATTAAGTCCTGTTCGATTGTCATATCAGTATGAGTTCCTGACCAGAATTTCTCAGTTCGTCTTACAGTAAAAAATCTGTTATTTATAAAATTTTGAAGTTCTTTAATTTTTAAAGCGGTAGTTTCTGGAATTACATTTTGGTTTTGCATTGAGGTGAAAAGTTTTTCAGATTCTTTTATAAATTGATTCATATATTGTACATATAATAAGGCTGATTTCGTATAATTAAAATGTCCAGTCGCATAAAACTATGGCAACATTTGCTGAATAACTTGTAATTGAATTTTTATATTACCCATTTTTTCAGAGCGCGCAAATGCTTTTGCAATAGAGATCATTCGTATGTATTGTATCCATAATTTTGCAGTTTTACCGCATTCCTCAATTTCAATAATTTTTTCTAGAAATTTACCATTTAAGATGTTAAAAAAATTATGATCTTGTACTTCTTTGTAAGTAAGATTGTCATCTAAAAATTCTTGTAGTAAAGATTTCATATTTGAATATTCAACTTCTGAAAGATTCATTTCCTCAATAATCTTTTTACACAAAACTATCCAAATTAATGTGTGGCCTCGTACTGCTCTAGCATAAGCATGGCCATCTAACATCTTATCTACAGTTCCTGGCGCATAGTAACAGCTTAATGCTTCTTTTAAACCGCTTCCTGCCATCACATAACCGATTGAACCAAGAAAAGACATAAGCAGATGAAATCCTCCAAGTCGAACAATTACATTATGTATATCATCATCAGGTGAGGATTGGACCATTTTAAACGCTTTCTGATACAAAGGTTGATCGAAAGTAACAAAACAATTAAATAGATTTAAGTTTTCACTAGTTTTACAGCGTATTTTAAAACGGTGTATATTGTAATTTTGTCAGTTGGAGGAGAGTGTACAAAAGGCAAGCAAACAATTCTAGATAATGTATACGTCATATTTTCCAAAAGCTTGGACATAAAGGCATTCCAGCCAGTAATGCCTGGTTTGGTCACTCCATAAATCCAAAGCAAGTCAGCATTAGAAAAATCTATATTATTAAAACTCGGGTTATCTACTTTTTCAAAAACAATGTTTTGGAGTGCATGTGTATTAATATTTTCAAAAATTTGGAATGGTATTTTGTCAATTTTGCTAATTTCTTTTGCAGTAGGCTTAACTGTCAATCGTTTTAAGGGAACTTTGTTATAATAACAATCTCTGGGACTTACAATCATAATACTTCCCATACTATGAAAAGTATTTTTCCCGTCTATAGTATTGATGTTAATATCTGAATTGTCAAATGCCAATTGTGCAAAACAACCAGATCTAAATGGAGAACGTGGACTAAGCAATACACTATCCTCATAAAGTGTTGCTTCTTTGTATGATGAACACACTCCCAGATGCGACAATATATCTATAATTCGTTTTGAAGCAAATTTCCTGTGCAACATTACAGACAGACCAACTTGCAATGGTGATAGAAAGGTTTTAGGTCTTATGCAACTCATAATTGAATGAGTAATTGCTGTGCATTTTGTTTCATATGAACTAATATCACCTTTTTTATTTTTTAAAATTATTTCTTCTATCAGAAACTGAAGGGATTCTGGGATATTCTCATTAATATTTTGGAATATATTATCACTTGGAGGATAAAATTCTGTATTACTTTTCTTCAGATTAACATCGTTTCGAATAATTGCTGCTGCAGATTTTAAGATTTTTCTTTTTTCTTCATTTTCATCTTTTTTTGAGGCTATCCATGTCTACGTTTAATTTTTTTAAATGGTCAAAAATGGTGTCAGAAAGGCCAAAAAATTTTGTTAATTAACCACCCGAAAGTATTTTTAATAAGCTTTAATTTAAGCCGTCGTACACCTTTGTGCCACAATCTTGCCGTACTTTATGAGCACTCAAAGTTTTTTGTGAATTGCGATTTTTTTGAGGTAATATTCGACATTTCAATATGAAATTTTTGGGGTTTATAGTACTCCACAAAGGTTACCTTTCCCTCAAGTTTTATCAACTTTCATTAATTTGTGTTAAAACAACAGCAATTTGTTTATAAACGCCATCGCCATTTTATTTATTTATTAACAATAATAATAACATCGACTTCCGTATTAAGGCTAGAAATGTTCTTAATTTATTATAGAATACTGAAAAAAATCACATTAAAATCGGCTTGTTGGGTCCAAAGATATTTATAAAAACGCTATTTTGCAACTTAAATTGTTAATAAAAAAATAAACGGGTTGTTTTTACACAAAACTTAACTATTAGCTCAACTTGATCCCATTAACCAATTTAGCACACAAAAAATCGACTCCCAAAACAATTCACATTTGATTTTTATTTTGACTCCACTACACGTGCTCACAAATAAATAAATATTAGCATGTATAAAAAGTGTAAATAAAAACTTTAAACTGCAATTTTTTTACCTGTTTTATATGATAAAAACAAAAATATTTGTAATGTTTTGATTATAACCTTTGAAGAAATATCAACTGCGTTACTGCTCCGTTCTTGTATAGCAGATGTTTGTATGGCACACCACAACAATGGGTGTTGCGCGCGCAGCTACATTTACAGTTGCACACTCGAGGGGAATAGAACGCCGCGCCGTTTAAAAATTTTACCTGTTTTCTAGGGTCTTGTTTTTAGAGTATAGGTATAATCAGGTAAGAGAAATAACATGAATAGATAGATTTAGTATTGTAGTAGCTGTAACGTTAATTTCAAGTACTCAAATAAACCCACTTAAAAGATACATGTATGTAACGCAAAGGAGGCACCTTTTTTTAGTATACACAATTTTTATTTATTTTTTTTAATTTCGAAAATGATTTTAATTTTCATGAGTATAGTTTTTGATGCAGAACACTTGCAGCTTTCAAATACAATTTTTTGTATTTCAATATCTCTATTTTTAAGATTAATAAAGGCAGATAAACTCTGAATTTTCGAGTAAATTTAAAATACGTCGAAATACTCACTTTTGAAAAGGTGTTTTTTTTTTAAATAACAACTTCAAAAGTATTTTTCATTATTATAAAATAAAAAGTTTATCTCTTTTAAAGGTAAATTAGTAAAGAACTACTATTTTTTTAAATTTTATTGTATAGTACTTGTAATTTTGTGGTTTCACTTCTTTTTGTATCTACAGTAAATATTTACACACTATATTCTTTATGTTCAAATAAAATATTTATGTAAAAATCAACAAAATTTGAAAGCTATACTGTTCCCCTTCAAAACTAGCCTTTATTTAACTGGCTATGCTTAGATTAAAGAAAGTTATGATATTTTTGAATAGACGCGCCTGGCTAATTTAGCGAATTACGCAAGATCGGGGGCAAACGCTCTTTTTAAAACGCAGCGCTCATCATTACCAATTTTCAGGAAAACAGTTCCATTAACGTAAAAATATGTAAGGAGACTTTCTGAAGGAAATTGTTTGCTCTTCAATATACACCTTTTTATTTCTTCCAACTGTACATATTTACGGAGTGCTTTAAGAAAATCTGTCTTTACGATTTTTCCAGACCATTTTCAGAAAACCCTAGAAAGGTAAACATGCAAAGATTTTTTTATATTAATTATTAACGTTTATTTAACACGTGCACCAAATATTGCTTTGCCCCAATTTTTTATCAAGTCAAAATCTCTGGCGACTGGACTATAAAAGATTATTGAGGAAGGATATTCTACGTTTAAATAATTGATATTTGCAAAACTAGATTTAGTGGCTTAAATTAAAACTCTTGAGAATAATAATAATAATAGATTAATATAACAGTCAAAAAACAAGAATTTCCTGAAAGAGGGTTATTTTCGATCTTCAGGAGATAAGAGTAACAAGAAGAGTAGTTCGTGTATACAAGATTCCTATAAGGAATTATTGCGGTTATAAAGGTTATAATATGTAATGTTGTATATATATATATATATATATATATAATTATTATTTAATATCTTCAAATAAATACACTAGTTTATTTTACAATATTTAAGCAAACATTCAATTACAGTTCAAACAAACCTCTAAAGATACAGAATAATTTCTGTGAAATGTGCATCAGGTGAAATTTCTGTGAAATGTGCATCAGGTGAAATTTCTGTGAAATGTGCATCAAGTGAAAATAAACCTACTTGCAGTATGTTCATTTGAAGATATTACATGGGAGACCTGCAGGTAACACAAAGAGTTACTTGCAAAGGAATAATAATTATTAAATAAAACTTTTTTTTCTCGTATATATTTTGTATTTTTTGAATATTTTACAGTGTTTTGATAATTTAAATTTGTAATTTCTGTTGATGGTAGTTTAAACTATTGAAACACTATAAAATATTCTAAAACTACAAAATACATTGTTGTAAGAAAAGTTTTATTATTGGAAACAAGGAATAAGTGATTCCAAAAACTCACGCAAGTGCCTCAAGTTAAAAAGAAGTAGAAGAAATTGAGATAAAGGAAAAAGCTCAAGAAATTGCTGCTGCTTCCCATAATGAAGCTTTAAAATTATGTGAATGTGTTGAAATAATTGGGTCATGATCTGGGAAATAATACGATGGTTGATTTCCTGTATGAAATCCAATTTATTTTAGAAAAAGAAGAGTGATTGACCAGAAGAAGAAATCGAGTTGGCAAACTTCATGCATGAATACTTCAGTAAACATTATACCTTCAGAGGTGAGTAAAACGAAATTGGAGTTAACACCCTTTTATAAATTGAATGCAGTACAAAGCATGTGTATGAGAATCTGTTGTCACTGCCACTGCCACTGGTAGTCATGTTCCCTAAAGATCAAAATATGTGGAACCGCAGATTGGTGGGGGGGGGGGGCTTCAGGATCGGGTTGGCTGCTTACAAAAGAAAAGCAACGTACTTTTGTAACGTACTATCTTTAAAGTGGCTAAAAAACGTGTGTTATCCTGAAATCAGTCCCATTAAAGCAAACGGTAAAAATACACGAAGCATTGTTAAGAGATACTTATTGACTGTATTGATTTTCTAATATTTCATGTTTCAAACGTATATGATAATTGTGTGTAATAAACCTATCTGTATATTTAAAAAAAGAGCTAATACTATGTTAGCATACACCGCTGGAAAAAATAAAACAGCCTAAAAATTAAGAGATTAACCAAATTCATCAACTTTTTCAATCCTCTGGGGAGGGAGGTCCGGTCCTGTTCATCCCCCCCCCATTAATATTCCCCTGCAGATGGTCATATTAGAGATATTTTGCTGTAATTAATTATTCATTTAAAATGTAATTAACATAAATATTAATAACAGTGATGTGTTTATATTAGAGCAGTTAGTCTACGAATTGTTATTATAAGAGAATTTATATTTGCGTTTAAAATGTATTGCATATGCTGCATGTGTATTATGCATAAATTAATGACATTCCTTTATACAATGCAATGGCTAACCAGCCACTTGACTTGAAACAGCAAAAGTGTGAGAAGTACATAAAGGTTCCAGAAAATTCTGTACATTCTCACTTCAATCTCAGTATATAAAGGAGTTTTTTGCTATGAAGTAGTTAGCAATTTAGCTGTGAAGTAGTAAAGGATGTAGTTAGTTAGTGAAGTAAATGACCAACTGAATTACATTGTACATTAATAAAAATTGAAGTCAATACATATTTAACCAATTCAGTTCACTACACTGATTTATTTTAAATGATGCGTTGGATATGTTTTTGTAATAATGAACATGTTTCAATTGTTCAATAGTGTTAAAGCATAATAGTGTATATAGGTGTAAAATATAAAAACTATTTGTAATTGTAAATATATAATTAATGAATGTATTATAAATATATAATAAATATATTATAACGTTATTTGTCATTGATGAGCCACCCAGTTGAGTAGCACAAATATTTATAACGTTACAAATTTTCAATGGGTGTAATCGTAATAATAAAAACAACGTAAAATTGTTGAAAATAATTAAAACATTTATTAATTAAAATTTCAAAATAAATTTCGAATTAAAATTTCATTATTACTGCATGTGTATGGGTAGTCGCAGTACCCATACTTATTGATTACATACACGTAATATCGCATATTCCATACAAACATAAAATACTCTTATAATTATAAATACATTTGATTATTAATAATATGGCTCTCGACTTGCTCATTATATTATGAGTAATTTATTATACTCTGAAATCTTTCTTTAAAAAAAAAAAAATAAATCTTATTGTTATTGCATATGCGTTTGCCATTTATATTAATTACTTTAGTAACTTTCTGTTCCTTTTAAATATTTTCAATAATTTATTAATCCAAGAATTATGCTTTCATAATTCAACAATTTAAATTTAAATATTTTCCATAAGTTATTAATTCAAAAATGATGCTTTCATAATTACTATACAATTTAAATTTAAATATTTTCAATAAATTATTAATTCAAAAAATATGCTATAATTACTATACAAGACATCTATATTTACAAGTTACAAATTACACTTTTAGAAATAATTGTCTTTCTTTTGACAAATGTTTATCTGTCTCTGATTAAGTCTTTTGTTATGAGGAATACATGGCTTTCTTTCACCTTAATTGTAGTGGTTCCTCAGCGTACCCTCTCCTGGTCCTGAGTCCTTTGTTGGTGAATCCTGCGTAGTCATGAAGTCCTGGATCCTTTCCTCATACTCCGGGTCCTCTCGGAAGTCCGATGACTCATCCTCTATGTCTGGAATTTATGCCATGTAGTGTGCTGCTCCCTCGTCCTCCGTAATCGTCTCTGGCTGCAATGATTTCTGGTGTCCTGAAAGTGATGGTGTTGTCAAGCATCGGCTCCGGCTGCCGCTTTAGTCAAATGAGAAAGAGTTGAAGTCGTTGGGCAGAAGTCTCCGGCTGCTACTGTGGTCTGACAAGAAAGAGAGCAAGGCTGATGTGCCTCGCGTATTTATAGTCTAGGGCGAAAAAATTCATGTTTTGACAATTCTCTGCAGGCATAGGTTTGTCGTGGCGTCCTTTTACAAACATATTATAGTAGGAATAAACCTACCTGTTTTTTTTTCATATATTTTACAAACATGATTATTCATACAGTTTTTTCACTTGTCTTCGCAACATGCAAAGTCTTTTGCAAATTACCCTATATTCATCTGGTCGGTAATTTTTATCTGTACAACTGTGTTTAAACCGTTTCTCATTATCTTAATTATTATGGGTTTTATTTATGTTTATTTTCACTGTATTCGGACTTTTTATTATTTTTGCACCATCCTTCATACACACTTGCGTCTTTACATTATACACACTGTGGCGTATTTGGTTTTGTGATATTTCATCTACACTTATCACCATTTAAATAATTCATATAATTAATAGCGTTTATTTAGGGGTGACACTTGACAGGAATCAACTGGTCACACACACACACACACACACACACACACACACACACACACACACACACACACACACACACACACACACACACACACACACACACACACACACACACACACACACACACACACACACACACACACACACACACACACACACACACACACACACACACACACACACACACACACACACACACAAGATACACGTGTACACACAGACACAGCTGAGTGGCATGACCCACCTGTCCAAGCATGCAAATTTGTTGTTCACTTTACAGTTCAGATTGAAAGCTGAATTATTATTACTAACAATATGGATTATTTATTTAAATTATATTAATTATCTTAACTAATTCTGCAATGCACAGTACCCTATACATTTGTACTGTTGCAATATGTTTATGAAAACTTAAATATTTCATAATTGTAAAGTTATGTTAATGGATTATATTTGTTCAGTGAAAAGATTATTTAGAATCACTTTCCGAAGTCAGAACGTTTATATTGTCTCCTATATCAGCACCTATATGAATTTGCTGAGCTTTAGTCATATGCATATGGTTTGTAAAAACGACAGTCCTTTTTTTCAAAAAAATGTAGAAACAAAAATATGGTAGGCTCGGTTGTTAAATTAGATTATAATTATGTAAAAGACAATAATGGTGATAACTCAAATGTGTTCTGTGACAAAATTAGCACAGTGAACTTCCCTAACTGTAAGGTCTGGTATGCTGAAACCAGCATAAGATACTCGTTAAGAGAAATTGGATAGTGGGCTAAGGTTTGTATTCCCCATATCCAAATACAGCAAATGGAATTTTAAAGTCAGTATTGTCGGTTCTGTTAATAAAGCAAGAGGTAGGATGGTAAAGCATTTAAGTTTTGGGTAAATGCGTATTTAAATGTCAAACAAATACTGACAAAATACAAAATTTGTTTCCATATTATAAATTTATAATATATCGTGTGCTTATTACTACCTTGGGAAGTGAAGTGTATGAAAAAATGAATCTTATTTTTAAAAAGGGGCACACTTAATAGTGCTGCATATGATGTATTTAAACAGTATTGACTTATAACTATTGAAAGGTCAGGAGAAATAAAATATTTTGGTTATAATATGTAATTGAAAAATAATGCTACTAATGCTCATTATTGAGTCCCCTAGACATGTACCCAGGGCCGGCCCCAGCGCTTCTGCTGCCCTGTGCAGTATTTGTGAGTGCCACCCTCCCTATTTTAACTCTTAACACATTCACGCACACTATACCTACTCTAAAGATACAGTGATTGCCTTCAAATGACGACTAGGAATGTTTGCATTGTTGTGTTTATCAAATAACTAGAACTTTTTCATGTTTATAATTACAAGTGAATAATTTCGTTTTTCCCTCAATTTCAAAACTTAACATCCTGGAATCTGCCGCCCTTTAAAATTTGCCACCCTGGCGGTGGCACGGTTCACCCCTGGGTGGAGCCAGGCCTGTGTGTACCATTTCATTTACAAGAAAAGTTTACAAGTTAATTACAAAGAATAGTTAAAATGAATGTTATTAAAGTAGTTGTTGATTCCAATGAAATGTTTAAATACTGTATGCTTAGATAAAAGAAATTTAAATATTAATTTGTTAAAAGAATAATTTTACTTTCCTGTGTTTAAAGAAGTTGCATGTAAGACTTTTGTAGCAAAATAGAGTTTAGTACACACCAGTTTATTACCCATACACACCATTTTAGCTAATTAACATTCTGTTGCACTACTTTTCAGTCGGATATTGTAGAATACAATAATACTGTTATGACAGTCTAACTGATCATCATATGGTACAGTGGAAAACAAAATACAAAACACCAATTAAGTCACTAATCACCAGCTTTAATTATCACAATTAAACAGTTTGTAATCAACAAGATAGTCTCTTACAACAAATCAAATAAAAATTGTTCACACGCAATAAAATGTCAACTAATATAAAACACAATTAATTGTATTACAATCGTACCGCACAATTATAAGACACGTAACACTCCGCCACAATACGTCGAACTGCACTGTAATAATTCGCAACTCAAACTCGCTGTGTACTTGCCTGATAATAACTCTGAACTATAATACTACAAACCGCATTCCAATAAATTGCAACTCAAACTGACTGAGCGTCGCTGAGTACTTATATTTATACCCTGCCAAAAATCCAGAACATTCCACATACTACGCATTAGCTCTACACTATGACGTAATTGATTGCAACCTTGACACAGTCCACACAGCTGGCGGCGTCTAGAAAAGTCGCACGAATGCATGTTGAAATCACGTATGCACACAGCATTATAGCTGGATTCTTCTGGAAATTCGAGAAACACATAAATTGTTCTGTAGTGTCATAACATACCCATAAATACAAACTGCAGACAAAGTCTTTTCCAGTAGAACACTGCATTTATTGAACTTTATTTCTTAAAATAACATGACTTGCAACTAGGGCTTTCTAGACAATGGAAAAATTATAAAAATAAAAAATGTCATGTAAAAAATAATAATTTACTATATGTTTACTAAAAATACATCATTTTTTCCAAAAGGAAAACTAATTTTTAAAGTACTTGCATTTTAAAAACCTTCTGCTGGCAGTTGAATGTTGTCATTTGTAGATCACGTAAATAGTTCATTATGAACTTTTTTTTAATTTTTGGTTATGTATTCTACTATTTTTTATATCTGCATCTTTATTAGAATTTAAACTAATCTTCTGGCTATACACATGCTTTCTACATAATTCAGGAGTTGACACTGCAGGTTTTGCAAGTAAAAACTCTTCATTTTATAATTTGTCTATCCATTCATTTACCTTAAGTATACCTGATTAACTTGTGTTACATTCAGATTCCATACACTATGTGAAAGGTATTTTCTCATCCCTAAGAATTTGAGCAACAGACCTCCTTGACAGAACAGTCTTTTTGTAATGCTTCGGCCACCATTCCTTTAAATAAAAAATATCCTCTGCTTTAACCTGTATAACTTCAAATTTGAACTGGCTTTTGAAATTATCACATTTAGTTCATCACGTGTGTATGTTTCAATCAGTTTTTCAAGTAGTTTTTTTCTGTGCCAAAATTTTAATCACAGGGAAGAATGAGCGTCCTCAGTTGGGGAAATAATGAAATGAAATATTTTTTGGAACCTACCACTGGAAGCTATAAAAATCTGATTACAGAGTCATTTGTATTTTGACGAGGAAATCCGTCAGAGAATATGTGCAACTCATTCTTTTTTTTTTACACTTTTTCACGGAAGTATTTTTGGAGAAAAGAGCACACTTCATTTTGTTCCTTAAACGGCTTTACCTCTGTGGTAAGAAAAAAGCAATGCTTTGCTATTTTTTTAAAGCTGAAAATGCAAAACTCAAAAACCAACAACTGTCTATAATCGAAAGCTTCCTGTACAGGAATGTGTGATACAAGTTTCGCATATAGTCTACAGACATAGACATACATTTTCTCATTCCTGGTGAAGGTTCTTTCTTGAGTCAGTTTTTTTCTTTGTAAAACTATTTAGCCATTTTTGTTTACAGCAGCTAACTCTGAGCATTTTCATGTAATCTTCTCTTCAAGCTCTTCACATCTAGAACAGATATCTGTTTGGGATCTTCCAACTTTCAAAATGAAATTTCCATTAAAATATTGTTACGAGAAGCCTACCCAGACAACCCAACCCAGAACATTTTCCACTCCCCCTGTCCAGTGCGGCAGCTGTTGTGTCATTCAAGTAGGTGGTTCTAGCGAGTTCCAGAACACTTGAGATACGCATTAAGCTGCCGGTGTGTAGTTAAGCAGGGAAAGCTATACTGGACCTCAGCGCGGCGTATATAAAGCCGTAGCAGCCGGGTTATCAGTTGAGTTGCGATATCTCAGTGCGGTTCGAGTATTGTGGCGTATGTGATTTCAAGATGCGCTCGCGAGACTTTTCTGGACGTCACCAGCCCTGCGCACTGTGTCAAGGCCGCAATTAATTGCGTTCTAAGTAGAGCTGATGCGTAGTGTTTTCTAGTAGACGCTTATTAGTGAATATTGTGGAACCTTGGCAGGGTATAAATACAAGTACTCGGCAACGTTCAGTTTCAGTTATTGTCGGGCAAAACTCTGTGAGTTTGAGTTACGTGAGCGATTTTTGCTAGTGCGGATTGAGTGTTTGTCGAAGTGAAGTAGTATTGTGTTAATACTTGTGTGAAACTCTGTTAATAGACATTGTTATTGCAGCTGGACAAATCTAACTGAAAATGTTGTACGAGTTAATTATAAACTGTTTAATTGTGATAATTAAAGTTGGTGATTAGTTATTTAATTGGTGTCTTGTATTTTGTTTTCCACTGTACCATACAACGAACAAGTGGACCGTGGTAACAATATTTTAATTAAAATTTACATTTTATGTCTACATCTGGTTGCTTATCCAAAAACGTAT
Organism: Magicicada septendecula; assembly: GCA_034769895.1. NCBI lineage: Eukaryota > Metazoa > Arthropoda > Insecta > Hemiptera > Cicadidae > Magicicada > Magicicada septendecula. Next base: position 58,072,080 of record CM068371.1, on the reverse strand, counting down.
ACATTTTGCTTAACATCTAATGATAGCGGTAAATATATTTCTTGTTATATTATTGAAGTAATGATTTTCATAAACTGGGAAGAATTTAATATGATCCCTAATAGAGAACAAACGTGCCTGGATATAAGGTTGTGTCATGAATTTTGAGAGTTTCTTTGCATATATATAGGCTTCCTGCCAGTAAGAAGTTCATGTTACAAAAAGCAAAATCTTTTCCCTTACGGTGTGCAGGCTCAGGAACGTAGTTTAACAAACGTCTATGCCTTTATTGTCTTTAACTTGGTACCAAAAATTCTCTACTTTAACTTTTCGGTTTCTATAAGTGATTTCTATTATCTGATCAAAGGTTTTACATCAGTCAGACCTTGTAGGTAGATATCTTGGGAATTTTTGTCTTGAAAATCTGTTTAAATATGCTAGAATGCTCCTTTATTTATTAGCAGAAATTACTGCAGAGCATTGCCTTGAACATCGAGAATAAAATCATATAACACTATTAGTAATACTGTCAATTTTACTTACATAAAACTGCAAGAAATTCTGTAATGTTTTTAAAGGTTAATAAAAACCTCCTCCTCCTCCTCCTCCTCCTCCTCCTCCTCCTCCTCCTCCTCCTCCTCCTCCTCCTCCTCCTCCTTCTTCTTCTTCTTCTTCTTCTCCTTCTCCTTCTCCTTCTTCTGCGGCGCAACAACCCATTACTGAGTCATGGCCTTCTTTAACAGCCTCCGCCAGTTGTCCCCGTCAAATGCAGCTGCTCTCCAGTTCCGGGTCCCAAGGATATGGTGCGCATCGTAGTTCACACCGTCTTCCCAATGTAGCTTGGGTCTACCAACTCTCCTGGTGCCATAGATCTGTTCTGTGAGTACCCACTTGAGTATACCAAGTTTTATAATTTTCACAATATCTGATTCATTCAGAAGAGTGTTCAGTTCTTGGTTGGTTCTTTTCCTCCATTCACCTCCTACACATATTGGACCAAATATACTGCAGAGGATTTTACATTCGTGAACCAGCAGGCTTGACTCAGACTTTCTAGAAATGGTCCAGGTCTCGGAACCATAGGTGAGAACTGGACGGATCAGTGTTTTATACAAAACCAGCTTGATGCTCCTGGCAATTATTCTGCTTTGGAACAGGGGTCTGAGACCAAAGAAGCACCTATTAGCTGAGGTGATTCTTTGCTTTATTTCTTCTGTTGTTTCCCCATCGGCGTTAACTTGGCATCTTAATAAACAAAGTTGTTGACTTTTTCGAAGGAATAGATGGCAACTTGGATGTGCTCTCCTTCTCTATACTCCTGTCCGGTGGCCATGTATTTTGTCTTGCTTTCATTTATTATGAGACCCAGCCTCCTTGCGGGACCTTCAAAAGCAAGAAAGGCTTCAGTGACTGCTCGAAGGGACCTCCCGATTATATCTAGGTCATCGGCATATCCTAGGACCTGCACCAACCTGTTGAATACAGTCCCGGAGGAATCTATTCCAACATCTCTCATAGCTTTTTCTAAGGCAAGATTGAAGAGGAGGCAAGCAAGAGCATCACCCTGGAGGACTCCCTTTCCATAGTCAAACTCTCCTGATAAGTCATTCTGTATCCTCACCATGCCCTTCACTGTCACCATTGTCATCCTACACAATCTTATTAATTTCTATGCCCAGTTCTTCAAGAGCAGTGTAAAGTTCTTTTCTGTCAGTGCTGTCATATGCATTTCTTAAATCTATAATACAAACCTTCAACAAGTGTAACGTGTCAAAATTGGGTAATTTTATTTATTGCCTTTATGGGGTATTTTATTTTATTTTATTTCATTTTCGGGGTTTCATAAAAAATTATTGTGCAAATTTTAATTCCATTGTAACAGGCCACGTGTTGACTGAACAGTTTCAGAACAAAGGCAAGACGCAGTATTCCGTTGTGAAATCGGTTGAAGTATGTACCACCCTAAGTTTTCTCAGAACTGTGAGTGAATGTGACAGTGCGCACTCCCGCGTGACACAAGTATACGCTCGGACTGACGCGGCCAGGAAACGCCAAGATGGTGAAAATTACAGTTTCTATTTAATCTACTTGACTGAAACGGCGGATACGAGAGACTTAAGGACCACCTCTTTCGTGACGTCAGACTAGCAGTGCCGAATATCGTCGGCACTCACTGCAGAAACAATCACTATGTAGCATGTGCTTAGCCAATAAGCCACAACAACTCAACTGTGAACGGCGACAAAATCCGTTGGCAGTGGACATGAACTTCCTACCGCTCGCCAGAGACGCCAGCCAGTCTTCCTCTGTTCGTGTCGGCCGACACAGAGCCAAGTTAGGCTCTTTACAAAAATTCATATTTTACCGGTAATAAAGTGATATAACAGTAACAAATTATGTAACCGCGGTCAAGTAAAAGTGTAGAACATATTCAGATATTTTTCGGACACTAAAAACAAGAAATCTAAAAGAACAATGAGTGCGCGCGAAAACCACATGGCCGGCGGGGGGGAATATTATTATAAAAAATGTTAAGGGTTTTATAATTTTCTGTGTGTCTGTGTGTGTGCAAAATTGCAGGCTGGGCAGTCTTGTGTGTGTGCATATATATAAGGTAAGCCTTAGTCTAAGATAGAATAGGAGTGGTAATCATGTGACGCAAGCAAGAATCAATTCTTACGAAAATATTTCATATGTAGTAAAGTTTGTAAAAAATTTTAAATGATCCAAAACTAAATTAAATTATCAATTCTCTTCATAAAATGTGTAGAGTTAGTTATTTCGATAACCTTTAACACAGGTTTGCATCTGACGTACATGTGATCGAATCCTGGACCCTGATATAAGAAACTTTGCAGGTAGGTGGAAACTGTAATTTATGTATTTTAATATATTTAAAATGTAATAGAATATAACACAAGTTGAAACTGTAATGCTGTATACATTTTTAGTTATTTGTTTTATGCGCTAACACTGAAGCATGTAGGTAATGTGTATAACGTATTGGGCCATTCATGATTGTAAGGTATCAAGTAGAGTATAATTGACAGTATTAAACAATGCGCTTCATTTTATAAATTATGTTTTTACCGTAAATTACCAAAAGGACGTCTAGTTTGACGTTTTGGTGCAAATTTTACTCTATATGGGGTTTTTTCCTTGCATTATGCTTTTTGTATTAACTCTGTCACTCGTTTTTTAAAGACATAAACACATAACTACAAATCATAATTGCAATTAAACACATATTACAGCAACAGCAAGCTGATGAAGTGGTGCGGATTCTGACAAAGACATCTAAACATTTACCATGGGATTAATGAGTCAATGTAACTTGACAGTAATGCAAAATTTTACTTGTTAGGTACAGCTAAAGTTGTTGTTAATAAGCCAATAATATAATTATTTGCACTATTTGGAGTGAAACGTATTCACTTGGTTTACAAAACACTGGATAATAACACTGTGCTTGGTATAATTATTACAAAGAACAAAGATGTTGCAACAGAAAAAACCTGTTTTACATCTTCTTCAGTTAGTGTAGAAAAATAAGAGAGTATATATTTAAATCAGCAATAAATAAAACTGTTTCAAGAGATTGAGAAATATCTACAAACCATTGAACAGGTTCAGTACATAATAAGATGTGTGAGACAATTAATACCGACATTAAAAGCTGTGAACTTTGATGCAGAATGAACCTTAAAGGTGTGTGAGATTACCAATCAGGTTATTCAGTTTTTTCTTTGTAGTACAGTCTAATCCACTACTCATCCACCTACATACTTAAAAACTATTCACCTCCTGTCATAATCAGACATATACCTAATGCATGGGGGGGATTTTACCCAGCATAAAACAGAGACAAATTTCCGTGTATGATACAGAACATCGGACCACATGGAGTTTTTATGCGTGACTTTGGTCTGACATTGCATAGTTTTTTGACAGAGATACGTGCTCAAAATGTACTTTAGCACACTTGTAAGTCTTGTGTCTGACAAAAAGGAGTTGCAGCTGCTAAGTTTCCAATGGAGGAGCCAGAAAAAAAATGTTTAGCTCAAGGTCCGTGTAAGGGACACCAAGCCACGCATGCAGGCAGTCGCAAGTTGAACAGCAAAGACAACAGACACCAATGACCATGTCTCAATCACAAAGGCTGTGCCTCAGAAACAGCGGTGTGAAATACTGTCCGTAGTGTCTCAGTTAGTAAACAATGATTAAAAGTTCTTAAAAACATTATAGTTAGTTGCAGTCGAACTACCTGTGGCAGAACAGACACAAAAAACGGTGACTTGAGCCTGCAGACAGTCTGTAGCCTATGTTGTAAAAAAGATTATAACAGTGAACAACATTAAACATTCCTGGACACTTATTCAAAGTCTCTCAGCAGAATTTTTATCCGAACAGTTATAATTTGTAGTGCATAAATCAGGTCAGTGACTCTAACAAACAAATTCACAAACAGTGAATCATTATGTGCGAGTGAACAAAACCACAATATAGAAGACACACTAGTTTCTACGGGCTGAGCGAAGATTGTGATTGAGCCGTAAGTCTGGCATGGTGGGTAGCCTAGCTGATTGTGATATGAACTGTAACAAAGACAACCAAACATTTTACTCTGCTAATGATAGCCTAATGACAGAACTATGTGTTATCAGCAAAAACTAAGATACTCTGAGAATATGTTGCTCTTTATTAGAATGTATTAATATGATAAATTTGACGTTAAATTTATGTACAAATTAAGTCATATTCAAACGTAGGTAGATATTCAAAATTTCAGTAGGCAATAAAAATATTTTACTGTGCTAATGAAATGTATTTAAAATATCAGTAGTGTGATGATGAATTAAGTGAGTGGGAAAGTCTATTGATTACTTCACATAACCACTTGACTATTAATGTATTAGTCTATCGTAAGTTACGAACTCATTTTCCTACTTTTTCAGGTGATAAAGGAAAAAGTAATTTTTACTTCTTTAACATCGATCCTTAGGAAAATACGCACAATAAAATATTTTTCAGAAATGCCTACTGAGATTTATTTATTTTAACCTCATCTCACCTAACATGTTTTTCAACATTATTGTGATCATCCAAAAAAATTGATATTGAAATTCCGGTAGAAATAATGATTTTGGGAATAATATTTAAGTGATATGTTGATATTATAGTTTTACCACAAGTACAAATGTGTAGCAAAATGTGCGCTCCTCTCTCTTGCTTGCACACACACCACACACACACACACACACACACACAATAAATTTAATTTAGTAAGTGTACTTAGTAGTATAGTAAACATTAGTGAATTGAAAACAAAATTTTATATAACGATATTAATTGATGACTCGTTGGGCACTTGGTGAAACATATTAATACAAAGGTTTTGTAAAATATATACAGATGTTTACCACCTACACTACTCTAACATCCTGTGTTCAGTAATTTCATTCACTCGCTCTTTGACAATGGCTTAAGTTAGTCGAAACAGCTGTCAGAGTTAATTAAAAAATTTGTGAAAATTATATAAAATAAAAAACAAAATCAATTAAAATCAACAAAGTGATTTAAAATTATAAGATTAATTGGTTAATAAAAACTTAAAAAGTTTGTTAAGTTAGAAAGATAGGAAGATTTATATACATTCTCTGTGTGTGTGTGTGTGTGTTGGGGGGGGGGCAGAATTTAATTTGGTAAATGTACTTAGTAATCTAGTTAAAAATGTAGCAAATGAAATACAGTAGGACCTCCGTATATCGAATTTGATGGTTCCTAAGAAAAAATTCGATATATAGAAATTTTGATATACAGAAACCTGTTTCTTATTATTATTCGTAGGTTAGAAAAAGCACTGGAATTTGTTTAAAAAATCATGTATAGGCCTCCATACTATTAAAACGACATTTTGGTAATAAATAAATGAAAACCATAAGCATTTATTTAATAAAAATAACTGTATTTATTTAATAAAAGTATTTAGTGTACAGTATTTATTTATTTACTTTAAAAAATTGTTTGTGTTTAAAAAAGTAGGAACTTACGTGTTAAATGAGTAATACTGTATTTTATTAATTGGTCGTAAAATAATTTCAAATGTCTTTCTGAACCAAATTTGATGCAGATTCCTCATAAAAGTGTTCACATTTGTTGAGCGACTGGAAAATATCATCAGGCACATATTCTTCCGATTGAAGACCTCGACGGATTGTTTCAAATGCTGCCATCATTTCTTTCTTAGAAGGTTTAGGAACTTCAATTTCTTCTGCCTCATTGTCTTCACCTAAATCTTCAGTATCTTTTAATGAACTTAAAATGTTATCGTCCGTTGGATATTCTGCAACAATAACGTCGTCGACGCTTAAAAATTCATCGAGTGGTCTATTGCGCCAGTTGACTGTAACTGGTTCCAACAATCCTCAAGTTGTGGCAGTGCAGTAACTTCTTCCACAACAGTATTTTGAGAGAAGCCAGCTTTTATAAAACAATTCTATATTGTTGATTCTGCTACATAATTTTGCCACACCTTTGCTACCTCTGATATACACAGTCTGAGATCATCAATAGGTTTTTGTTGTTTTCCAATGCCAAAATGAGCCTCTTGAGGATCTGTTTTCGGTAAAGCATTTTGTGATTTTTTTATTACTCCCTGGTCCAATAGGTTGTAGTTTAGATGTGGTGTTTGGAGGGAAAAAAACCAGCTTCACATTTGTTAACTTTTTTGCCACAAAAGGAGGGTGTGCCGGACAATTGTCAACAAAAAGAACCACTTTTCTTTTTTGTCTTACCAGTTTTTTGTCAAAGTTTACTATCCATTTCTCAAAAATCTCACTCGTCATCCATGACTTTTTATCGTATTCGTAGTCGGTTTCTAAAGACTTCACTCCTTTAAAACATCTTGGTTGCTTGCTTTTTCCGATCGCCAACAGTTTATTTTTTTCTTTTCCGGACATATTGGCACACACGACAACAGTTATTCGTTCTTTACTATGTTTACCTCCGAAGCATTTATCATCTTTAAAGGTTAGAGTCTTATTTGGTAAACATCTGAAAAAAAGTCCGGTTTCATCCATGTTAAAAACATTATCTGGTTCATACTCTTCTAAAATTAACCTTAAAGTTGTAGTTTTCCACTGGTTACAGTCTGCTTCAGATACACTTCCACTTTCTCCCGAAATAACTTTTTCTTTAATGCTGTGACGTTTCTTAAATTTGTCCAACCATCCAGAACTTGCTTGAAACTCTTCGTGCCCCAACACTTTAGCATACTCTACCGCCTTTTCCTTTATAAGCGGTCCTGAGACAGGCATGTTTTTATCTCGCACCATTGTCACCCATTTAAGAACTGCTTCGTCCATGTCATCATATTTGCACATTTTAGACCATTTTGTATCTGCTCCTACATTTTCATGAGTTTTTAAAACAGATTCTCGATTCTTTATTATGGTTGACACTGTACTCGGTGGGATCAAAAACTTTATCGCAACGTCTTTTTTTCCCATTCCACTATCCACATCTTTTAATAATGCCACCTTTTCTGCAACACTCAAAGATTTTCTTTTTGACATTACAGCATTTACGTTCTCGTGAACTCAAGAAAAAATAAAAAATAAACTCAAAACAAAAATAAAGACTGACTGAAACTGAGTTAACCTTACTCCTTAATAATGTACAGTACTACCGAATGATGAGATACTGTAATGCGCGGGAACGATTGTTGTAGATTGAGGGAGTGAGGAACACGCACAGTGTCACGTGATCAACTGACTAATCCAGACTGGTCTAACAGGTTTCATTTTTAGTCAATGTGGAATCACAGATAATTTTCCCCTCATTTCTGAAGTTACAAAGTTCGATATATAGAAATTTTTTTCGATATATGGAAATTATTTTATATTGAAATTTCACGGGACTTAAAAAAATTTGATAAATGGAGATTTTCGATATAAAGAAGTTCGATATAAAGAGGTCCTACTGTATATGAAATGAGTAAGGATAAGATTAAGTAAATAAAATTTTATAAATAATAAGATAAAAAATATTGCAAAATGTCAAGGTAATAACTATTTTACTGTCATTTTAACGTCACTTTAAATTTGTTTGAATACTTTTCCAAGTATAAACATAAAACTTACTGTTTTCATTTGTCGTTAATAAAAGTAGTGTAAATTTGGTACATCAGGTATAAAAAGATAATCTGTCTTACCTGTTTGTTCCCAAGTGGGAGAACACTGTACTGTGTGCGCGCGCATGACATTTAAGCAAGAAACGGGATGTGTGTAAGTTGCAGTGGAAAACATTTTTGCCAGGCTGCTAATACTGTTTATTAGATATTCTTGTACCGGTACCCTATTATAAACATTTCACAATTACTCTTGTCACCCACTGTCACTATCCTAAATTCTTTCAAACAAAGATACACATGTTCACCCAATTTGTGAATAACTCATTAACCAGTAAACACAAAGGTGTTTACCAGTTAATCCAAGGTCATTAACCAGTTAATCCAAGGTGTGATTAACTCATTAACCAGTAAACAATCAACAAAATGTTCTGAAAAATTGTTTTAACTTAAATTTTATAGAGACAACCTAATATTTAAAGTTTGTTTGAACTAGCCCTTGGTCATGAGAAAGTCAATTAAATGTCTGGCATCTAGAAACAGTAAAACCGTTTTGTATACATAAGCTAAGTCAGCTGGTGAAAATCTGTTGAAAAATTTCTGAGATTGCCTCTTACGAGGGTCATTCAAATGTAAACCGGATTTTTTTTAAACAGATTTATTGGTGACAGATAAAATTACAAAAAAAATATCTTATTTTTTTACATAGTTTTCTTCAACAGAAATACATTTTCTCCACCGGATAGGTAACTTCTTGATCCCCTCATCAAAAAAAGAAGACGGGCGCTCTAGCAGCCAATAGCACACATACTGCTCAACCTCTACATTCTTGTTGAATTTTTCCCCTCCTAACACTTCCCTCAGCACACCAGACATGTGGAAGTCACACGGAGATAAGTCTGGACTGTATGGAGGGTGTTCAAGAGGTGTCCAGTAAATTTCAATGAGTTTATTGTGAGTTTGAGCTGTAGTATGTGGCTGTGCGTTGTCATGGACAAGCTGAACATCGCGAATTAGTTGCTGGCGTCGTTTGTTGCGATAAGTGGCCCTGACGTCATCCAGTAGCTGGCAGTAGTATGCTGCATTCACCGTCTTTCGATCATGAAGGAAAACAATCACCAACATACCTCTTGAGTCCCAAAACACAGTTGCCAGAACTTTCCCTGCTGACAGGCGAGTTTTGGCCTTGACCGGCGCCCCCTCTCCACTTTTCCATCACTCGTGTTCTCCACTGCATCATGACCGCTTCAAATTTTTTTGGCCCAATCAAACACTTGTGTTCTTGTCAGAGTAGCGTCTCCAAACTGTGCCTGGAGTCTGGTCAAAATCTCAGCTGATTTGACATCCTTCAGCTGATTGGCGAGAAATCGGATAATTACACGTTGCACAACAAACGAAGGTACCTTGTGCTCAGAGATTGTGCTACTGACGCGGAAACGTATTCTGCTGGCATGGCTGGGTGTTCCCTCACCTCCACACATCCCCACCTAACTACGTCAAATGCCCCACCTCAATCACACCACTTCCTGAGTCCACACGTAAAAAATCCTGTTTATATTTGAATGACCCTCATACAAACTCATAAAGTAAAATAGTTACAAACTTTCTCCATTTACAATACTAACAGAGATATTAACAGGAAAACAAACTGAGAACAGAAGAAAAGTACAAATCAGTATTTGCAGTATGCCTTTATATAACATGTAGGTCTATGTTATATCATATGTGTATATGCCATGTTACTTTATACGGAATACAAATTGTGATTTTAAATAAAGTTTAGTTGTTAACATTTCATCTGAACTTTGCTTATTAAATTTAAATTCTATGAAAACAATTCTATGTTTATTTTCAGATGAATACTACTGCTGTAAAATGTGACTTTTGCAGCAAAGAGTTCAGTAAGAGTCGTTGTTGTAAAGACCATATTAGAATTGTTCACAAAAGAAATACCAAAGGTGAGCTAATTGAAAAAGAAACAATGAAATTTACTTGCATTTTGTGTAACAAGCAGTATATCCAGAAAACGAATTTGCAGCGACACATCAAATCAACCCATTCTTCAGAGCCAAAAAAAAATTATAAATGTGATGTGTGCACTTATACGACTATTCACCAGAGTAATTTAAGACGTCACATATTAAAATTACATAAAAGTAGCAACAAAATCTTAGCCCGATCTTTCATGTGTACTCTATGTAGTGCAAAATACAAGCATAAACGGAGCCTCATATCTCATGAAAGAAAATGTCACAAAATTGGAAAACCCTCAGTTTTGATTGAAAGAAAATGTCCTGTTTGTAAGTTTACAACAAGTGGACGTAATAAAGAGAAAATTTACAGTCATTTTGAAAATGTACATGGCATTTTTATGAAATTTGAACATCACCATTTTGATTGTATAGATGAATTTAATGTGTGGAAACAAGAAATTGAGAAAAAAACAATAACTCATTTTGTTAAACAATACACAAAGACAAATGTATCTCTTTACCAATGCCACAGATCTGGTTTTGATAGAAAAAGGGGTATTAACAAACGTCGCTTAAAAATTATTGGCTCCTGCAAAATAAATGCCTTTTGTCCGGCAATGATCAAAATTGAAAAATTAAAAAATGACACTCTGAATGTGTCGTATCTTTCTACACATGTTGGCCATAAAAATGAGATGAAACATAAGGAGTGAACGTAATGATTTCACTTGATGAAGAAAGAGATAATACAAATTGCAACTCAGTTAGCAAGTAAGACACCCCACGTGGACATTTTTGAAAGGTATCAGTTGTTTTATATCAAATTGTGATCTACAAAGAATACACCTAGCGAACAAAAAATGTATTATAAACATTAAAAAAAGCTTTAATATAAATAATGAAGCCACAAAACATCCCTTTGACCCTTTATGCATCGAGGCTTGGGTAGAAAACCTTAAACCATCAAAGGACACTGCCTTATTGGTTGGTTTATAAACCACAAGGTGTAATTAGTTTTGAGTTTCCTCAACTAAAAAAAAGATTTTGTTGTTGTTTATGTCCAAAATACAAAAAATTATTCTGCAAAAGTATAGTAGTGACATTGTATGTATTGATGGTACCCACGTCCTAATAACTACAACATTCAGTTATATACACTTCTAACAATAGACAAAAGCAAAGAGGGATTCCTGCTGCTTTCATGTTTACAAACAGAGGAGATGAAACCATTATAATGATTTTTTTTTATCAAATAAAGACTGTATTAGAATGTATTGTAACTGGACAAAATTGGGGTAACAAAATTTATATCACAAGTTAAAATATTTTATTGTGATGAAGTAAATCTGATTAAAACTATAGAAGTAAAGTTCGTTAGGTGATGCCCAAATAAGGTAACAAGTGATTCTATTTTTAACCAGTGAATCACACAAACAGCACGTGTTTACAACGATACAGCCAGTCTCCAAGCGAAATGGTGATATTCAGTTAAAACGGAATTTTCAGTGACCAGGACAGGACATGAGTAGAAATCCGCCGAGAACCAGTTTCGAAGGCATAGTGAAAACGAAATTGTAACAGAGACACTAAGTAAATGGGACCAGTCACCAAGGAATAGTCGAGCCGTACGGTTATTTTGTAAGAGTGTAGGTAGGCCTGTGCATTACAATTACGGTAGGCCTACCTACAATTTTGTTTAAAAATGTAGTGGAACAGTAACAAACTTTTAAATTGAGGGACCAACAAAAGTGATTATGGTGTAAAATTTTGAAACGTTTATTTTGGGTGTTTTCATAGAAAAGGCACTTTTAACGTAATGTGCAGCAACTGGGAGAACACGTGCCAGATAAGTAATTAGAAAGGACAAAAACAATTGAACCAAATTATTTAAAGTTTGTTTATATTGTCAAATCGTTGTTTATATCATAAAATCCAAATTTATAAAAATATGATGAGATCTCAATAAGGGGGGTAAATAGAGAGAAAGAGAGAGAGAGAGAGCGTGTGAGAGAAAGAGAAAAAGAGGAAAGTACTGATTTGTTATTGATGATTTTCTTTTAATGTAATTTGTTGTGAATTATATTTGTTGATCTAAACAATAACAAACAAGGTGTTTTAATAAAATAAAATAAGATTTTTGTGCTATAATCATGTGTTAATTTAATTATTACGCCACAGTGCTCGTAACCTTATCTCTGTATCAATAAGTTCGCCTAGACGACCCTGGAGTTTGTTACATAAGGGAATTCTGTTTATTTACTAAATTGTTTCCTTGGGGAGTATAAATGATTTCCACATTTACTCCGTAAAATGTGGTGGCGACCTTGAGGACTTTGGGAATCTTCTGTATAAAGGTAAGTCGTAATATCGTAATAATCCTGGTGTAAATTCTTCTGTTTTATTTTTACACAATTTTTGTACAGTTACAATCGGCGACCCTGCCAGGATGCTTATATAATTTTTTTTTATATAAGTTAGGCCTACGTAAGATACAGAGATAGGTTTGGGTATATGGCGTTTGTTGTGTTAAATTCTAAAATTTTTTATAAAATTTTATTTATATAATTAAAAAAGATGGCAGATGGTGAAAATGAAATTAGTTTGACTGACCCAGCCATAATGAGTGACTCTGGGGTACATTCGACCCCAGTGTCAACAAAAGAAAAGGAGGTGTCTGTGGCTGATATAATGAATTTTTTGCGAACCGTGTCTAATGATATTAATAATATTGACAAAAAATTTGATAAGTGTTTAAATAATATAATTGATTCACAAAAACAAATGATCAAACGTTGTGATAATATTATTGAGAAAATGGAAGAACAAACTGAGGATTGGAAAAGAGATGCAGGTAAACTTAACGAGAACAAAGATGACCAGGTAATAGATGATAAGGTAAGCGATTCTGATAGTGAAAGTAATAATGATAATAATATGATAAATAATGGTGATATAATTGAAAATGTAGTATCAGAGAGCTGTATATTGAATAATGGTAGTGATGATGAAGTTTTAGTGGGCGTAGAGGTTAGTGGTGAGGTAGTAGTTAACGAGTTTGAGAGTGAGTGTGAAGTGAGATTAGGTGAGCAGGAGGGGCAGAGGGGAAATTTTCCCTGTGGGTTAAGTGGAGTAAGGACTCACATGTGGTTTATGAGGACAAAGGTTATGTGGGAGACATGGTATCTCCAAGTGGTCCCCTAGTTTTCTGCGGTATACCTGGTAGAGCCAGGAGGTGTTTTAGTGATTTTGTGGTGTCCTTTGCATGGAGTGAGGTAGTTCAGGGGGGTTGTGATAGGTATTATGATGAGAGATGGAGAGAGAGAGAGATTTTTTATGCTAATAGAGACTATAAAGAGTTGGTGGAGATTTTAGATATTGAGAGAGGGGAGAAAATTGAAGACTTACCTTATAGTGAGACTGGGGTAACTGGTGCAGTAGATGATGATGATGATATTGTGACTTACCTGGCTATGATAAATAACCCCAAGGTCGACTTGACTATACACGATGTTGATGAGGTATGTGATGTAATACTATGGAGTAATTCTGCTGGTTATTATAGTATTGTGGTAGAGTATGAGAATTTAAATGGTCATTATATTGAAAGAGATAATATAATGGATTTAAACAAAAATAAAATGTGCATGTACAGCATTAGATTGATTTTTGATGATGGGGTTAAACATGTTGATGATAGACATTCAATTATTTGATTTTAAGGTTTTATTACTTGGCTTGATAATGTAATGATTTTTGGAGAACAATGACATGTTATGTGAAGTATATTGTATATAAATTTGTATTGGGGTTAAATGTATTATGTATTAGGTTATGTTATTGTTATTGTAGGGTATCTGAGGATACATTGTGTTGTGTGTGTTTATTGTATTTTGGGTATTAATGTCTATAATTTTGGTTGAATAATTGATATTACTACATTTTTATTATGTAATTAAATTGATTTGAAATGCTTAAAGATGTGAATTATGGTAATAAATTCAAAAAAAAAAATTTTTTAGATTTCAATTTGTAATAAATGAATGATCAAAATTTGGTATTTGGAATGTGAAATTCAAATTTGAAATGGTTTATTTTAATATGATGTATTTGTGAGTAGTTATAAAACATGTGTTATATGGTTTGTAATGAGGTAATTGAGATTAAAATGGAATCATTAGAAAATTGAATTTGTAATTGAGTTTGAGTATTTTTTGTTTTTTGATATGATTTACAAATGTATTTTGATATATGGTCATATATTTATGTACGGTGATATGATACTTGAGTTGAATAATATGTGTTATGTTAGCATAATAGTACCTCCTTTGTAACATGCAAGAATTGTAATATAATATGTTATTTGTGTGTTAAGATACTTAAGATACCACAAATCAGTACTTTGGTCAATGCAAATCAGTACTTCTAGGAGGATATGGATTAGTGAAAGGCCATTTGATGTTTTTGCTTTGTTGTTCCAGAATCTGCGTGGAACTGTGGTGGCGAACCTGTGCTGGCCAGCGCATCAGGGCAGGGTCGCCAAGTGCCTGTCTGGCTTTATGATGTTGGTATCCTGATGTAGGAAGTCCAGTAAAGTCATACAGGTGTGGCCACAGCCACTGGATTAAGGGGGGTAAGTACCCAAATTTTAATCAGGAAGTAAGGGGGGTCGTGGCGCTATAACCTCACTGATCCTCTTAGGTTTAGGCAATGAGAGTTTGTAATATCTTAATTTACTTCAAAATATTAAACAACAACAAACTCCCACTTACCTTGAATTTTTTATATTTGGCCAGATCATCTAGTGGTTGAAACCGTTTTTCATATAGCGAATTTACCAGCAGAGAAAATGAAGTTAGGTTGTTGAAATGATTATGCTAACACATATATAGCAAGTTAAAATAAAATATTATTTTATTATTCTTTAATATGACATTCTCTCTTTTTATTGAATCTATTGTTATACTCCCACCTCTCCTCATCGAATTACTTAATACACATGTAATGGCTTTTGCGTCTCGCAACTCCCACTAATACAAATAATTTACATTTTACAAAATCTTAATTACTAAAAATAGATATATTTTTTATATCCATAAAACGAACCAATTCTTTGTAATTACACACACACACTCACATTCCAATTACCCCGTTTCTAGATTTTGGTCCAAATGAATTTAATCTTGGAATTTGTTATTTTCTTTAGAGATTAATTGAATCGGCACATGCTAAAAGGGCCTCAGTCACAATAAATGGTAAATTGAGTTATTCATGAAAATCCCATCTTTGAGAATAGCTTCATCATTCTATGCTTAAAGGGCCTCAGTGACATGCATTTTTGGTATAGAAGATGGCTGATGAAAATATCAACATGTGCTAGAAGGGTCCATCAGTGACTGAGGTCCTTTTAGCGTGTGCTGATGGCTACACTGCCCAGTCTCTTGTCTGCACTGTCTTGATCAGCTGTAGGATCGAAAAGAGTCGAGGTATGTCAGAAAGCATTTCCATCTCTTCACTCTATCTCACTGAAAAGAGTTAAAAGAATAAGAGCCCTCAAAATCTTAGGTAAAAGCCCTGTTGACCTACAAGGAGAACATGTGAAAAAGGCTCATTCTGCAGATACTAAGCAGCTTTTGTGCGATCACATTGAACACTTTCCTCAAAAAGAAACCTGATATGCATCTAAGACTTACAAATATTTAGATGCAAGGTTGAACAAAAAATTGTTGTGTACTCTTTTTAATGAAAAACACCGAGATCATAAAGTGAGTGAATCGTATTTTGCAACTTTTTTTGATGAAAACTTTAACTTACATTTCGGAAGACCACAGAGTCCACAGGCCACAGGCTGTGGCAGAGTCGGAAGACCACAGGCTGCTGTACCTGTGAATAGTTGAAAATAAAACTAAAAAGTCTTCATCTGAATCAAGCTGCCAAAAGGGCTGCAGCTGCAGAATTAGTCGTTCATAAGAGAAAAGCCTCAAAGTTTTATAATCGTCTCAAAAATGAGGTTAAAAACAAAGATGAGACCCAGGTTCTTGCAATTTGCTTTGATTTTATGCAAAACGTCCAACTGCCTCAGATACCAGTGCAGGAGACCTTCTATCTCCGTCAACTGTCAATCAGTGTGTTTTGCATACATGTTGTAAAAAAAAACCAAGCTGTGATTTATATCTATCACGAAGGTACTGCTAAGAAAGGGCCAAATGAGGTTTGCTCATTAGTTTATGACTTCTTGAAGACTGTACCCCCACAGTACACAGAGCTACATGTGTATTCAGATAACTGTGGGGGGGGGGGCAAAATAAAAACCATGCTTTATCAAGGTTATTTTTAGCGTTAACAGACAGTAAGCGATTTGAAAAAATTGTACAGTTTTTCCCAATCAGGGGTCATTCATTCCTCCCCTGCGACAGGGATTTTGGCATTATCAAAAAAGAGTTAAAAAAACGATAGGATTTATAGCATTCACGAACTGACCAACCTTATAATACAATCAAGTAAATCCCAAAAGTTTATGGTTAAAGAAGGTACAATCTGAAGAAATACTTGAGTTCGAAAATTGGTGGCCTAAGTTTTATAAAAGAAAGTGTATATCTGAAGAAAGTAAAACCAGGAATGTTCCATTAAATCAGAAAGTGTGTTTCATGATTAGCTCATTAATGCATTTCAGCTATGATTCCAGGTTTCCCTCTCGGATTGTGGGTAGCAACTTTTTTGATTCATTAGTTTCCCATACTTTTTGCCTCAAAACACCAGGAACTCAAGCAATCATGCTTCCAGATAAGGTTGCTTACCCTTTGGAAAAGGTCCCAATAAAACTTGCTAAGCTAAACGATACAGGAAGCTATTGCCATATATTCCTCATGCACATTCGGAGTTTTTCAACCAGATTTTGGATTGGCCAACTACTGAGGACAATGCTGAAGATGATGACTAATATTTCGTTTTAATCACTTAATAACACTTAAGTGTACTTACTTTTCTTCTAATAAATATGTACAGGCACATAACTTTCATTATATCCAATAAACTATTCCAAATATATGATTTAAAAAACCATGTTTTATTGAAAATCCTATATCATGCTAAAAGGGTCAAAGTCAAGCACTTTTAAGAATTTTTTTAAAAATAAAAGTCACAAAAAAATTTAAACATAATAGAAAAATAAAGCAATGTAAGTACTAGCTTCTGGTAATTTTTATTTATTTTAATTGATGACTGGATGAGGTAGAAACAGTTTTTTTTGTTTTTCTCAAAATGGGGTCGTCTTGACTGAGGCCCTTCAAGTATGTGCCGATTCAATTATATTTAGGCCTTTATATAAAATGCTGGATACTAATCGTTTCGTAGGTTCTACGTTGTTATGCTACCACGTGACACGCACTGTTTTCACTATAATTTGTTCATTTTATAAATTTAGCTGTCCGCTACTCATTATGATTGGTTTCTTGATCACATTTAGTTTTTAGTTTAGTTTCAACACATTATATTTATAATTTGGTTCGAATTACTCAGATGACTTACACACACGACCGGCCGGTCCTGACAGTGTGTGAAGAGTGATGCCTCGTTACAATGGCTGGCGAGATTTTTTTTTGTTTGGCCTTGTCCACTAGATGTTGGCGGAAATACGATGACGTCTAAGCTCCTTACTGTGATGTTTCGACGGTTCATTGGTTCTTTCGACCGTCGAAAATATTCTGTAGCTATACCATAGGCCGTGGTTCACCATTTCCTTTGTCTTCAAAGACCCGTTGTGCAAATTTGTCGTCTCACGCCATTTTTTGTTACAGCGTCTGAGCGTCCTCTTTACTTGTTTGGTGCAGGTGAGGCGCCCGTGCATGTGGACTCACATTTTGTACGTGACAATTCTCGAATTTTGTACCGCGCACACCGTTCCAGACTAACATACATTTAAAAAGCTCTGCTGTGGTTCTTTGTTCAAGCTGTCATGGGAATTCGCAATGTTAATTTTAATACAGAAATTAATAAGATAAACCTCCCCATTTTGTCCTGTTACAATACCCCCACAATGAGAGGTTTTATGCCCTAAAACATAAAAACTCTCATTGTCTAACCTAAAGGGACCAGTGTCGATATGGAACTTTAATTCTTATTATAATCATTATGGGTTTATCCACCCCCCTAGTCAGATGGCTATGGATGTATCTATCCGTCTTTGCTGGACTTTCTACCTGAGAATCCCAACACCGCAAAGCCGAACAGACACGAGATGTCGCTGCTCCGACATGCCGGCCAGAACAAGTACCCCCCACAGTATCACCTGACTTAAACATTCCATCAAAATATTTAATAAATGGTTCTTTTAATCTTCCATATCCTCCACTGATGCGTTTCCCCTTAATTGTATTGGTTTGCCTTAGGCAAAGCATTGGTTCTTGTTTTTAATTCTGATACATAAAAACAGTAGATTATATATATATATTTATTATATTTATATTTATTATTAAGGAGTAGTCTCAGGGTTGTTTTTTACTTAATATGGGTCTTGCACTCAGTTGATTATTATTATTCAATCTCGTATTTTATTATTATATATCTGTTTATTGACTTATTCCCCTCAATTCAACCTATTGTTGAATCCAGGATTGAATAAGTCGGTTACTTACACTCTTTTCGACGTATTAACTGTCGGTTTAATTGGTTTAATTATATGTATTTTATTCACTGCTTAGAATTATTCCAATCGAAGTTCCGTTGACTCTTCGTTGATCAGCGGTGGTGAGAAGATCAGTAGTTTTCTTCCTATATACTAACATACACATACATAGACATGACATTCATGGTAACTCATACTTTATAATATTATATATATATAGGTCAGTACGGTTGTAAACAAAATATAAAATCACTCAATTTGAATGATTCGCACTTTAAGCATGGTACCAACCGCCTCGTTCTTCTCTAAGCTGTATTTACTGATACAATAAAGGTCAACTCTTTCAAAGGTAAAAATAATAATGGTTATTTATTCAATTCTAACACAATGAAATTTAGTACAATAATACATGTTGCTCTTCTTCCTGGTTAACAATGAACATTTAAAATTGAACATGGACTCTAAACGATTGATAAACTCAAGTTGGCATGACTGCCTTTGGTTAGTTACAAAATGTGTGTTGACAAACATACAGGTTATGTCGTATTATTCGACTTGAAATGTCATTAACAATTATAATAATAATAGTAGTAGGTTCTTTTAGACTGCAAAATACACTTATTTGAGATAATTGCTGTGGCTAGAACAAACATATAAGATAAGAATTCATTGATTGTTAATTAAAAAGGACAAAATATGAACGACTGTTCATGGTTAGACATAGGCTTTAAATATCGTTTAGTGCAACCTTGTTTGGTTAAAAGTGGTTAACTAGTTATTAATAATTGATAATAATTGTTATGATCCAGTGTCAGGGACTAAGATCATCTCTAACATTGGATATGCCTATTTCAGGTAACGGTAATTCATTGATTGTAGTTATCACTCTCTGGTGTAACTCTTACTTAAATTTAGCAACAAAATATTCAATACTCTTATCTGCTAATAGCATAAGAGCACATACACTCTTCATTGATGGTACAATGTCTTTACTTATTCTAAATATTTATAGTATACAAATCGTTGAAATTGTCGTTACTTAAATCGTTCATTGTTACTTCGACATTGTTTATTTGTATTCCTTAGATCCCTTCCTTTAAGAATAGGGAATTTAATGGTTTACCATATGTTAATTTAAATCGCTATTAGCGTTCAGTTATCTTTCTTATCATCTAATCATAACATTATAGCTGTGGGTATGAATACTTGTGTATCTTGTCGTTCGAAGGGTTACACTTTTTCTTATTAACACTTTTTAATTAATTAAGATTTCTTTTTTATTAATTAATTAATTAAATTTTATCACTGCACTGCACCCACTCCTATGCGCATTAACTCCGAATAAAGTACACGTAGAAATATACTGCACTGATTCTTCAATGGATGTAACCTATATCTCGGTTTGAGGTTAACGTTGTTTACACCTGGTTGCTGTCAAAAACACGTTTTTCTGGAGCGGCGACGAGCATGCAGTTCGCTTCGTGGATGTTGAAAGACTGTCCTCACTTCCTCTGTCGGAATGATGAATCTCGGATTTTTTATAAGTTCTGATTGGTCAGTTTATTTTAATTCGTTTATCTCCGGTGGGCTTCGTCAAAACAGACGCTTCCAACGGCGTCACTTTTTGGTGTCAAGATTAAGAAATCGTGGCTGACATACCCACGCGAAAGGGCACAGCATAATACAATTATTCTTAAAAGTCCAATATTTTCCTTATAATTGTACTGAGGACATTGTGATTACCCTCATTGTTCATGATTTTTAAAGACGATTAATTTGAACCCCCTCATCATATATTTCTGATTCGGGGTTGCTGAATTCGCACTTATAATTTATACTTAGTGTCCATTAAGCCATTAATTATTAATATTATATTGTTTTTATTCCATTTTCCATGGTAATAACTTGTTCTTAAACTACTGTACAATTTTCACTTAAAACTATGCCTTAATATTAACACTATGTCCGTTTTCATAGATTCGAACTTAAACCTATTGTTATACATTTTTGTTTTTCTTATTCTCTAGCAATAATAACATTTAATTGAATTCTAACATTGTATAATTAAACATCGACGGGTTAAGTCACTACTGACAGTGTTCTTTTTCCCTACATTATTGGTTTAGTGCCTTAATTATCATTTATTAATTAGGCTTGTCATACCTATATGGAGTTACCTTGTTGCATGTTTGGTATCCTACACATATTATTCGTATTATTCTCTAACTGAAAATTAAAATAGTTACAATGATCTTATTGTTATTGTGATGCAGTTCATTCTGCATTTGATTCTGTTATTATCTAGGTTTAGTGGTTGTCCACTTTACTTGCAGCTAACTGTTACAATGGTTTAGTTGTAATTACATTTATATAGATTATTTAGCTAGTTATTTTGGTTGCATTTGTTCATCTGAACAGTATTCTGTCTGACCTCAGGTCATTGGTTGAGTTACTATCTTTGTATAATGTGTTTATAACATGATTTTGGTTGCATAATGTCTCTTTGCCATTACAAGCATATTGTCATATTTGTATTACATAAATATAGCTTTTATATTCAGTGATACTATTAGCTACTGTGTACAAAACCTTCCTTATATGATCTAGTTACTTCCTAGCTCATTACATTTTGGTTTAATATTGTTTTGATTTAGTTTTCATCAAGTTTTACTGAAAACTGGATGCCCAGATTAGGTTATGTTATGGGTTCAGTAAGCAGTAATGTGTTGCTGCTGGCTGTGTATTTCTACATTAATCTGGTTGACTGGTTTTCATTCAATGTTTGTACATTGGTTATTGGTTATTATTATTTCACATTTAGTTTACTCTTGTATTGTCTTATTTATTGTTAATTAGTGGGTTTGTATTAACATCATTCCCACTGTACAATTGGTCATTCATTATTTTGGGACCTATTCTTCTGTTTATTTTATAACTACACATCATTTAGCTATCATAAACTTATCTTGTCCTTATTCAGTTTACTTGTGACTCTTTATTTACAATATTTAGTCCTTATTTATAATAATGTGTTTCACATAGACAATGAATGTATTCATTAAATGAGTTGTGGTCAGTGTTGACTTTACCATAAAGCTTAGGGATTTATATCATGTAATTAATTAACATTTCTTTTTTCTTCTTAATACAATTATTCTTTCAAAGGTTTATGTTAGTTTGTTATACTAAAGTTTCCTTTCCTTGTTCTTGTGTTTGGTGTGGATATCTTCCTTCTTCTTTCTTCACTGATCTCCTTCTCACTATTGTTCATTTTTATATATGATGTGGTTTTCACTTGTCTTCTTCACATTGTTTCTTCCTTCTTCTTTCTTGAAGTTGTTATTGTTGTGTTCTTCTCCCTGATTCTTCTGTCTTCTGTCGTTGTCAGTTCTTCTCACTGATTCTTCTTTCTTCTTTTGTTGTCTTTTGTCCTTCTCACTGATTCTTCTTTCTTATTTTGTTTTCTTTTGTCCTTCTCACTGATTCTTCTTTCTTCTTTTGTCCTTCTCACTGATCTATTGGGTGAAGTATGTCAGTCGTCTCGTCTTTATTCTTCTTTTCTTCTTTATTGGTGCATTTACTAGTGATTTTTTTCAATGATGCTTCACTTATTTAAACTTGTGGTACTTTCTTCTTCTGTATACATGGTGGTATTCTAGACCTTTTAATGTATTTTTACTAGTGGTGGCCTTTAAATTAATTTTCGGTACGTAGGTGGATGTGGTGTTATATGTACCGTTACATATTGCCTCCTTATTAGAATTGATCATTTCTGATATCTTTGTTTTATGGTTGAAGAAATTATCAATTTTTCATTTCACTCTTAAGTCACATATAATGTTTTCATATTTTGTATTTACTCTTACACTTGTCTTCAGTTCATTATATTTTCTACATCTCCTCCTTCTTCATAATCTTGGAATCTTGTTTAATTATATTCTTGGCTGTTGTGTTTTTTCTCTTAAATATTTAATTTCCCTAACATTTTTTCCCTAACTTAGTAGCTGAAATCGATTCGGGTGGGCTCTATGGCTTACCTAACTCCGTCGTTCATAACTACACTCTTTCTGAGATCAGGGGAACATCATCCCTGCCCAGTTAAATGATTGCTGGAATTTTTCTACAGTCAATTCATTAAATAATAATACTCATAAGCAGTCTCTTTCGACTAATAATAATAAACACTCTTGGGGTTATTCACTCTTTTGCCTTTTATATTTTATTATACTTTCTCTTCGGGATTCCTTCTTCTCTTCTGCAGGTCTTCATTAGTTAATGTTGTTGACAAATAGCATGTGCAAATATTCTTCTTTTTTTCTTCTCTCCTTATCGTGACAAAATTGTTCTTCATATTGATTGGTTCTTTCTTCTTTTTCTTGGTCAATTCTCCTCCTCACTATCTTCTCTACATAATATTCTCATTAATGGTCTTCTTCTCTCCTCTAGCCAATGTCATATATTTTTTAGCATTTTATTTTGGATAGTACAAAATTTTTCTCAAAGTGATAGTAAACATTGTTTAAAATATCTTAAGTGCGTTCACTAGTTGCTTGTTTTGGTTATGGTTTAGTTATTAGATACTAGTCTTTCTTTTTCTCGTGTTACATACAATATTCATTTAACAAACATTTTTCGTTCAATATTTAATACAATATTTGATTAATAAAATTCTTCTTTTATATACAATATTCATTTAATAAACATTTTTCTGTTTCTTCTTTCCTTTAGAATAGCCATCTCATTTATAAATCTCTTTGGTGTTCTTCCTCTCTACTCCTTCAAGTGTCTGATAATTTACACTTATTCTGGAAGGTTTTAATATAGTTCTTGTTTTTCGTGGGGTATACAATATTTGATTTGATAAACATTTTTGGAGTTACATTATTCATTTAATAAACATTTTTCTTTTTCTTCTTTCCATAATAATATCCTTCTTTCATGTTACTCTCTTTGGTGTTCTTCTCCTCTACTCCTTCAAGTGTCTGATATTTTACACTTATTCTGGAAGGTTATAATTCTTGGTTTTGTGAGGGGTATACCATATTTGACAATTAAATAACATTTTTTTTCTTTCTCTTCTTTCCATTATAATAGCCTTCTTTCTTGTTACTCTCTTTGGTGTTCTTCTCCTCTACTCCTTCAAGTGACAGATTTTGTACATCACTTATTCTGGATGGTTTTAATATATTTCTTGTTTTTTGTGGGGTATACAATATTTGATTTGATAAACATTTTTGGGTTTACATTATTCATTTAATAAACGTTTTTCTCTTTCTCTCTCTCTTCTTTCCATAATAATATCCTTCTTTCATGTTACTCTCTTTGGTGTTCTTCCTCTCTACTCCTTCAAGTGTTGGAATCTTTAACACTTAGTCTGGATGATTTTAATTCTCTTGGTTTATTGGGTATACGATATTTGATAATTAAAATACAATATAAGAATATAATAATAATACATTAATAGACAATATTTGATTTGATAGACATTCTTGGGGTTACATTGTTCATTTAATAAACATTTTTCTCTTTCTTCTTTCCATAATAATATCCTTCTTTCATGTTACTCTCTTTGGTGTTCTTCTCCTCTACTCCTTCAAGTGACAGATTTTAATCATTTATTCTGGAAGGTTATATTTCTTCATGGTTTTTGGAGTAGACAAGGTTGTTTGATAAATATTTTTCTTTGGTATTTGTCATTTACCCAATAGTCGTTGGTCTCATTTTCATTTATTTATTATTGTGGTACACTCATATTGTATTTGGTAAAACATTTTGTTTGTTTATGTTGATTATGCGTTCCATCGGTCGGCCGTTTCCTCTTCTTCATCTATTTCGTCTCTCCCTCTCTGAGGTGCGTTGGATTGGTATCCCGTGCCTCTTAAGGGAAGCCAGCGTTCTGGTGGGTTCTGTTGATTGTAAGCCATCCGGACCTTCGTAGATGGATCGTCCTGTCCTTGGTTTCCGCTTCCGGACCTGACTCCTTCAATATGATGAATCCGTCGTACATTTTCAGCATCCTCCCTTCCTTCGGGTCTATTTGTATTGTTGTACTGAGGTCCACTATTACGGTTTCTGTTTGTCTCTTCGCTACTGCGGCTCCTTCGTGTGTCGTACCCGGATTCGCTACTCCTTACGTCCTGGCTGTACGGATTGTTATCTTCATTGAAGCTTCGATGTCCCTGGTAGAAGCGTCTCCCTCCATTTCTGTCGTCAGCACGAACGTAATTAGCTCTCCTGAAATTGCTTGGGTTGTGGTTATTCCCGTTGTTCGGTCGGTACTGGCGATTGTTATTATTTGGACGGTAGGGGTGGTTACCACTATTTGGCCGATATTGATTTCCACTGTTATAATTAGGACGGTGGTTGTTATTAGGAGGGTTCTGATTATAATTATTATTATAATTTGGCCTATAATTCGTGTTATTCCTATCTGGCGGATAATTATTCCCGTTACTATTTGGCCTCGGATTTTGGTCCGCATTATCTCTGTTTATGTTATTATAATTACCTCGATAATTATTTCGGTATCCGGCCTGACCGTTTCTATCAAAGTATGGGTCTGGCCCTGCCGACTCCTCCGATAATACTTCTCCTGCTCATAGTTTTCTAATAGTGCAGACATAGTTTGGATTGTTCTTATTTGTCTGTTCAGTCTCGCTCTGGCCACACCCTCTTCGAAATGATACGCCAATTTAGTGACGAGGCATTCTTCAGGTATCTTCAGCTCGAGATTTCTGGCCATACACACTTTGCCCAAGAAGTATGCGGTGAGTGTTGCCCCTTTACTACGGTCATACTTCCCGTTGCAGATGTCGTCACGCACTATGTTCTGTGCCGATTCGGACCAGTATTTCGTTTTAAACAGCGTTTTGAACTCCGCATAATTCTGTATATCATGTCGGGTAGCCGTCCACAAATAATCGCGCACGTCCTTAAAGTATTCGTCTAACATGTTTCTGATAGTAGACCATCTAGTTTCGCGTGTTCGGGCGATATTTTC
Organism: Magicicada septendecula; assembly: GCA_034769895.1. NCBI lineage: Eukaryota > Metazoa > Arthropoda > Insecta > Hemiptera > Cicadidae > Magicicada > Magicicada septendecula. Next base: position 58,046,380 of record CM068371.1, on the reverse strand, counting down.
TTCCACTCTTTCGATGAACTCCATGGGGTTCCTTTTATAATTTTGGAAATTTATCAATTCGCGATTCTCCACGCTCGTTATCCCGGTCACTTGGATTGGTTGACTTCGGAATAAATTAATTTCTTCCCTAAAATTATTGAGTTCTCTCTGTTGAAGTTCAGCCATTTTCTCCTTTTCAGTGTGTACTTGTTCCCGAACATCATTCACGGTGGCGGTGATTTCCTCACATCTCGTCTCCAAGTCTTCTTGTTTCTTGGTCATGATTTCGAATTTATTTAAATGGGATTCTTCGATGTTATTTATTCGGGTCTGAAGTGTCTCTTTTGTTCTCTGTATTTCTTGTTGGTTTTCTTTGCACCTCTCGCCAATTTCAGAAACTTCCCGTCCGACTTCGGTTATCTCCTCTTCTATTTTCGTATTTAATTTTTCATCACTGTCTTCGATTCTCTGGCTGATAACTTCAATCTTCTTGTTACTATCTTCGATGCTGTCATAAATCTTCTTACTCAATTCCTGGGTATCTTCCTTCAAAGAAGCTATGATTTTATTTGTTTCTTCCGTCTTCTTGTTTAATTCCCCTTTGAAATCTTCCTTCAATAACTCGATATTTTTCTGATTGTCATCCATCTTCTTGTGAATCGATTCCATATTTTGATTTAATTTCTTATTAAAATCTTTTTTTAATGACTATGTTTTTATTCAGCGATTCTTCCGCCTTCTTCTGGCTGCCATCCATCTTCTTATTCATCGATTCCAAAGACTGGTTATTCTTATGTAATTTCTCATTAAAATCTTCCTTTAATGATTCAATATTCTTCTGGCCGTCTTCCTTCAATTCTTCTTTTAATAATTCAATATTCTTCTGACTGTCGTCCATCTTCTTGTTCATTGATTCTATATTTTTATTGGTTTCCTCCATCCTTTTGTTATTTTCCATGATCGCCCTCATTATTTCTTGTAGACTTACGTCCCCTGTTTGTGTGGGTCTCTCAATTTGTTCTTCTTGTTGTACAGGTCGACTGGGTTCTGTAGGAGGTAATATTTCTTCTAGATCTTCTACTGGCATCGCCTCCTTATCATCCATGTTTATTTCTTTATCTACCTCCGCCGCATGTTTCTTAGAGGTTGCTCTCCGTTGCATCTTTGGTTCTGTGTATTGCAGCTGCCTCGAAAATTAGGTTGATGATTATTTTATAAATTAGGTTGAATATTTTTCCACCTAATTTCGCTCGAACGTTGTGCGCCAATTTGTTAAAAGACGTTTGTCGGTGTTATTCTGCCTCACGTTGGATGCGTCAATTTGTTAAAAGACGAGATCCTCCGTCTATTTAAATTATTTATATTTATTATTAAGTAGTAGTCTCAGGGTTGTTTTTTACTTAATATGGGTCTTGCACTCAGTTGATTATTATTATTCAATCTCGTATTTTATTATTATATATCTGTTTATTGACTTATTCCCCTCAATTCATCCTATTGTTGAATCCAGGATTGAATAAGTCGGTTACTTACACTCTTTTCGACGTATTAACTGTCGGTTTAATTGGTTTAATTATATGTATTTTATTCACTGCTTAGAATTATTCCAATCGAAGTTCCGTCGACTCTTCGTTGATCAGCGGTGGTGAGAAGATCAGTAGTTTTCTTCCTATATACTAACATACACATACATAGACATGACATTCATGGTAACTCATGCTTTATAATATTATATATATATATAGGTCAGTACGGTTGTAAACAAAATATAAAATCACTCAATTTGAATGATTCGCACTTTAAGCATGGTACCAACCGCCTCGTTCTTCTCCTCTAAGCTGTATTTACTGATACAATAAAGGTCAACTCTTTCAAAGGTAAAAATAATAATGGTTATTTATTCAATTCTAACACAATGAAATTTAGTACAATAATACATGTTGCTCTTCTTCCTGGTTAACAATGAACATTTAAAATTGAACATGGACTCTAAACGATTGATAAACTCAAGTTGGCATGACTGCCTTTGGTTAGTTACAAAATGTGTGTTGACAAACATACAGGTTATGTCGTATTATTCGACTTGAAATGTCATTAACAATTATAATAATAATAGTAGTAGGTTCTTTTAGACTGCAAAATACACTTATTTGAGATAATTGCTGTGGCTAGAACAAACATATAAGATAAGAATTCATTGATTGTTAATTAAAAAGGACAAAATATGAACGACTGTTCATGGTTAGACATAGGCTTTAAATATCGTTTAGTGCAACCTTGTTTGGTTAAAAGTGGTTAACTAGTTATTAATAATTGATAATAATTGTTATGATCCAGTGTCAGGGACTAAGATCATCTCTAACATTGGATATGCCTATTTCAGGTAACGGTAATTCATTGATTGTAGTTATCACTCTCTGGTGTAACTCTTACTTAAATTTAGCAACAAAATATTCAATACTCTTATCTGCTAATAGCATAAGAGCACATACACTCTTCATTGATGGTACAATGTCTTTACTTATTCTAAATATTTATAGTATACAAATCGTTGAAATTGTCGTTACTTAAATCGTTCATTGTTACTTCGACATTGTTTATTTGTATTCCTTAGATCCCTTCCTTTAAGAATAGGGAATTTAATGGTTTACCATATGTTAATTTAAATCGCTATTAGCGTTCAGTTATCTTTCTTATCATCTAATCATAACATTATAGCTGTGGGTATGAATACTTGCGTATCTTGTTGTTCGAAGGGTTACACCTTTTCTTATTAACACTTTTTAATTAATTAAGATTTCTTTTTTATTAATTAATTAATTAAATTTTATCACTGCACTGCACCCACTCCTATGCGCATTAACTCCGAATAAAGTACACTTAGAAATATACTGCACTGATTCTTCAATGGATGTAACCTATATCTCGGTTTGAGGTTAACGTTGTTTACACCTGGTTGCTGTCAAAAACACATTTTTCTGGACCGGCGACGAGCATGCAGTTCGCTTCGTGGATGTTGAAAGACATCATGCAGGAAATCTCTTAAACTGGACACTCTTGAAAGGTTTGAAATATATAAGGCCACTAAAGATAATTACGATCGCATCTTAAATGAAAAATCGATCCATAAAAATAATATTCTATTTAACAGAGTAAACGATATCGAACGAGATACTAGCTGTGTCAGATCGATAAAATTTATCAAAGGTCAAATCGGTATCGATTGATTTTATCGCATAACGTGTTCCTGCGCAGGTCCGCGTCGGCCGCGTGGATCGTGTTTTCGTTCTGTTTTGTCTCGGTTTTAATATGTGTTAAATTATTTAAGTATTTTTGTTGTTATGTTTGTGTTGTTTTTATTATCTGACGGGATGTGCATACATCAACAAATGTATTTTTAACTTATATTCATCGACGATCTGAAGATGACACTTAATGTGTCGAAACTCGAGTAATCCTGTTTTCAGATTTCAAAAAGCGTGACGGTAGGTAATTAACCTGTTTTATAGTCTTAAAACGCTTTTGGAGGCAAATGCAATGTTTAAATTGTCTTATTTATTGTTAATTAGTGGGTTTGTATTAACATCATTCCCACTGTACAATTGGTCATTCATTATTTTGGGACCTATTCTTCTGTTTATTTTATAACTACACATCATTTAGCTATCATAAACTTATCTTGTCCTTATTCAGTTTACTTGTGACTCTTTATTTACAATATTTAGTCCTTATTTATAATAATGTGTTTCACATAGACAATGAATGTATTCATTAAATGAGTTGTGGTCAGTGTTGACTTTACCATACAGCTTAGGGATTTATATCATGTAATTAATTAATATTTCTTTTTTCTTCTTAATACAATTATTCTTTCAAAGGTTTATGTTAGTTTGTTATACTTCAATTTCCTTCCCTTGTTCTTGTGTTTGGTGTGGATATCATCCTTCTTCTTTCTTCACTGATCTCCTTCTCACTATTGTTCATTTTTATACATGATGTGGTTTTCACTTGTCTTCTTCACATTGTTTCTTCCTTCTTCTTTCTTGAAGTTGTTATTGTTGTGTTCTTCTCCCTGATTCTTCTGTCTTCTGTTGTTGTCATGTTCTTCTCACTGATTCTTCTTTCTTCTTTTGTTGTCTTTTGTCCTTCTCACTGATTCTTCTTTCTTCTTTTGTTTTCTTTTGTCCTTCTCACTGATTCTTCTTTCTTCTTTTGTCCTTCTCACTGATCTATTGGGTAAAGTATGTCAGTTGTCTCGTCTTTATTCTTCTTTTCTTCTTTATTGGTGCATTTACTAGTGATTTCTTTTCAATGATGCTTCACTTATTTAAACTTGTGGTACTTTCTTCTTCTGTATACATGGTGGTATTCTAGACCTTTTAATGTATTTTTACTAGTGGTGGCCTTTAAATTAATTTTCAGTACGTAGGTGGATGTGGTGTTATATGTACCGTTACTATATATATATATATATAATCTTAACAGCAATGTAAACAAAGTATGCCCATACAGGGACATCTGCATAAACTTTTGACATCTACACCATATTTTTTTTTTTTTTTAATAAAACTTTCAACAATAATTATTGAAATCATCCAATCCCTCTTAATTAATTAAATCATTTAAATTTAATTTAATTATGTTATTTAAAACTTTCATTTTCATCAAATACTTTACAACTATTTAAAAACCTCTCATATTGAGTTAATTTCCTCTCAAAATTCATTTAGTATTTATTACAGTCTCTAAATCAAATAATTTTCAAACCGGCTACCCTTACATAAATTCATTGAAATATCCATATTTACATATTAGACATAGGAAAATCCGTATAAAATTAAAAAACATAGTAAAAACCTCAAAATTAAACAAACTTGTAAACACAGGTTACATCACATACAATATACACTACAGTCCCGTTTAACCGAATTTGATGGGACCCATAAGGCTTCGGTTAAACGAAAATTTGGTTAAACCGGAAAATATGTATTTTCATATCTCAGACCGGATAGTTGTGTTGTTCATGGGGTCACGGCCCACGGGCGAGCAAGGCCTACAATAGCAAGGCACATTACAATAGGCCTATTACAAACGAATGCATCACAACACTCTACAGGTATTAATTTATAAATAGAGTACGCTAAAAATGCAGTGAATAATACATATTTTATTTTACATGAATGAGACATTTTGGAAAAGTACAGTAGTCGTAACAAACATAAAAAATTGTAGTGAAATACAATAGTACAGTGAAAAATGTATATAGTACTCTATGTAAGAAATAAAAACGTACGCACATGAATAATAAAACATGCAATTCGCAACAAACATGAAAGAATTATGGTGGAATACAGTACAGTAAAACAAAATTTAATGTAGCGAAAATGTGCGGCATAGAATGAATAAAAATATGAAATTTCTAAAAACACATAAAAACATTCCTGCACGATGGAATGCAAAATTAAATCGAGGAAGTAAAAAAATGTGATATTTTCTTTTGCTTCATATGAGAAGAACGTTTCTTTGCAGCTCGATCTCTAAGGCGTTTAATGAGAAGCAGCTCAGCAGGAGATGTTTCCTCTTGTTGTTCAAGGTACACCATGAGGTCTTCAAACATCCTAGTTGCTTCTGAATGGTTTGGCCCTTTCTTTTCTTGAAGGGATGGACCATCATCATCATCGGAGCTGAGCTCACCTGCCTGGTGACTTGAACATGCGGCAACAATGTCATCTTCACTAAGAATTGGATGTGGTTCTTCATCACCTTGTATCCATTCCGCTATATCGTTTATTTGAATCTCCGATCCGCCTTTAGCTGTGATACGAAGTTCTCGTCACTACACTCCACGGGAACATCAGGTTCATTTTCATTCTGCGACACTGTTGTAGGCACGTTGGGCCAGAGTTTCCTCCAAGTTTTGTTTAGAGCAACTGCCGTTTCCTCCTCCCATGCTGCAGCTGTCATGTAGATCACGTCCTTGATCGTGTAGATCACGTCCTTGATCGTTATTTGTTTCAACGTGGATATGATGTCATTAGGCTCTTCATCTTCATCATTATCAATGATTTTACTGAGCAGTTTCCTCCTGTATAGTCTCTTCAAAGTTTCGATCGCACCTTGATCCATCGGCTGTATAAGAGCTGTGACGTTTGGAGGTAAAAACTGCACTCATATGTCACCATATTTTAACTCATCTGCTCCCGGGTCGGTGGGAGCGTTGTCTATGAGGAGAATGGCTTTTAGAGGCAACCCTTCCTTTGTCAAAAATATTTTTACTGCCGGAACAAAGTGATGAAAAAACCAGTCCTTAAAGATATTTGATGACATCCAGGCGGATTTTTCAGACGCATAATGTAGAGGCAATGCACTACACTTGACATTCTTTAAAGCCCTTGGGTTGGTTGACTTCCCTATCAAAACAAGTGGCAGTTTATGGGTGTCTGAAGCGTTGCTACAAACCAGTAACGTAACTCTTTCTTTATTTTTCTTATGACCACAAGCTGCCTCGTCTAGTTTTGATGCCAGTGTTTTTGTAGGCAACATTTTGTAGTTCAGCCCAGTTTCATCGGCATTGTATATCTGAGCAGGACTTAATTTTTCGTCCTTAACAATTTTTTCAAACTTCTTCTTAAACTCTTCAGCATCAAGAACAGCGCCTGAAAGACTTTCCCCAGTTATCGTCAGCTGCCTCACCCCGTGTCGATCTTTCCACCTACTGAGCCATCCAATACTGGCAGTGAAGCTTGGATCTCCACCCAACTTTTGGTTTAAACTCAATGCCTTTTCCGTAAGTATCGGTCCGGATATAGGCATGCCGTGCTCACGTTGTTCAAACCACATTAAAAGTGCCTCGTCTAAGGATTCATTTTTAGGTTTCTTTATAGTGGACCGATTCCCTAAAGAGTCTTGACTAACCATTTTAGTGCAAAAATCTTCAATTTGACTTCTATTTTTTTTTCCAGTCACAAACTGTTGCTGCCCCAACTCCATATTCAATAGAAATGTTTTTTACTGACTCACCCTTGTCCAGACGATTAATAGCCTCCAGTTTTTTTTTGCATTGTCACAACAACTCATTTTCTCTTTTCTGCCATAATCACTGCAGATCACTAAACAATATTGACACACTAAACACAACGCGACAAACAATACACTACTAATGTACAAAAATTATCATGAGCCAGCCACATCAGATAGAATTCAAAACATAACTGACAAGTGTCCTTGGACAGCGACTATAGTGTTAGTAGGCGTGCTAAAAATAGACACTGGTGGGGGGGCTGAGTCAGTGGACAGTCAACGCTACGAGTTCTCGCGCGGCGCCGGCCGAATGTTTGTGTACAGTCCCTGTATGAAAGCAGTATAAAGTATGGTAATACAAAAGTATTTTCGGTGATTCGGTTAACCCAGAAATTCGGTTAAATGGGATTCGGTTAAACGGGACTGTACTGTACACAAAATAAAAAAAAAAACTTAATTTAACACACATTATTATTACATTTCAAAAACATTTTATATTTCAATTCTCCATGTCATGAGCACAAAATCAATCATGTCTGTCAAGTTAATATAATATACATCAAGAGTAATATAGAACAGCAATTACAGCGATAATCAGAACGTCAATCCACACTACAACGATACTGCCTTATTATCAGTATCAGGTGTACATCAATATGACCACAACAATCATTAAATGACTAACCTCATATGGCTAGTTCAACTCTCCTCCTTCAACTCCTCCCTCTTTTTTTCCCCCTAAATCCCTTAACCCCTGATACCCGTTACAATTTGCCGTGTTCTGCACTAGGTGTCTTGGCCATCGCCGGCCTCATCCTAGCCGTAAACCACATCTCCCTCGTGGCCTGTAACTTGGTCACCCCCCATCCACACTCACTATGACCCCCTGGACTGTAGCGCCCAGTTGCTTCCACAAGGACTGATGCGGAAGGGGTAGACATTGTTTTCTTTTATTCCACCCCCATCCTTGCTTCCGTGTTACAAAAAAATTTCAGTATTACATACCTACTAATAATGATTAATACACCCCTAATGGACTACCACCCCTATATGGGTGAAAATAGCCCTGTTCCAAAAATTGGTACATTCCCCTAAAAATAACCCCCCCAACTAAATTTAACAAACCACCGGGTTAACAAAACAAAAACAAACCATAAGCCGGTTATAACAATTAAAATTTATGATTTGCTATAATTAACTACTTTCACGGTCATGATCTAGTGAGGTCATGACCGCACTTACACGAGGAATCTACTGTTACACATTTAATACAAGTAGTATATATCTTATATGCAATAAACAATTATATCAAAACATGTCATTGTATCAATATAATGATATCCTTTCATTTCTGGATCTGCACAAAATCTATAAACACAACCATTGTAATTTCAATTTAAAAAAACTTTCTTAATAGTTACATTATATAAACAACTAGGAGTTCATCTTATTACTGATCACTTTCTAGAATGGAATGTACATTCTACCCACTTACATTTCCTTTTTGAATTTACATAGAGTTTACAAATATACGCACTTTAACTTCAATTTTCCATTTGGCTAAACATTTTAGTCATTACGTTTTAATCAGTTACCATTTATTTTACAATTCCAATCAAAATTCAAATCAAAATAAATTTACATTCATTACTAAATCACAATTTAAATTAATTTAATTCCAACTCCACTATTCAAAACAATTGAACTTTAATTACATTGTTTAAACACTTTTGGTTTAAATAAACACTTTCAATTCATAAAATTCATTATTACCTCCTGTTAATTGTGTGGTAAAATAAAATATTATTATTGTTATTATAACATCAATCCTTACTACAATCATTTGTTACATAACCTATTGTATACATTGAGACAATATAACCTTGACACCATACATTTAACACCAATACATATTTATTTACAAATTTTTGTCATATCCAGTTATTGTTTACCACACTTCATTACCTAAATCAGCCAAGTAATTATACCACTATCTCAAATAAACGTTCATTCCCTATCTCTCTAACCACCATCATCGAAAATTAGTCTTATGTTGAACATGCACAATTCATTTTTATTTGAATTCATTATATTACTATTATTAATATAATAACTAGGGGGCGGATTTCTATGACCTACAAATGTAGGAAATATGCATGCATTTATGACCTAAAAAACATTAAAACATGACCAATAAAATCCAAAATATAACTTTATTAATGACACGTATGTGTTACATTTTTATTTTATTTATTAAATATAGAGCTAATCCTGTTAATTATTATTTTTATTTATCTACTTCAAATGAGTGTCTTTAAGATAGTCACACAATGCAGCATTCACGAACTCATTTAACTGCATTCTGCAAAACAGCACCAACCCTGTGAGGGAGAGAAAAGTAATTAAATAATTTTACTTGCTAAAATCCCATTTAACACCCCTACTAAAAATATTCATACCTGATCTCAGTCTTCATTATCAGCTGAATTGTTGCAGTTGATGACGACATGCATTTTCAGGTTGCGAAATGAAAATTCTCTCTTGTTGTCAATGAGAATGATCTTGTAGCGAGAGAAACTTCTCTCCACATCACACGAAGTAATAGGGGCATACTTAAATAAACAATGAAAATTCTCTCCTGTTGTCAATGAGAATGGTCTTGTAGCGAGAGAAACTTCTCTCCACATCACACGAAGTAATAGGGGCATACTTAACTAAACTTAGTTCAAACGATGAAAATTCATTTTCGAAGTCTGAAGCTGGTTCATTTACGCACAAAATCTCACTTATGCCACAGAGTTGCAAAAATCCAGGATTCTTCTCCAGCACACTCACTAATTTTGCACGAACTTTGGCTGCTACTATTCCTTTTTCACGTTTTAACTCTTGTTCTGTGTTATTAATAATTTTACAATATTCAGAGCATCACTTAGTTCAGAACCTGAAGCTTCTAGCTGGGTGATTTTGCTCAGTAAGAAACCGAAGCTGGATTTCAAGTAAGCAAGGTCAGTTTTTATAGTGGAACATGAAAACAAATCTTGCATTATTTTCACTGACAAAGAATCTGTAAGGTCCAAAGAGTTCATGATCTTCTCCACGGTGTCATAATTGTTGCAGTAATATACCGCAGCTTCAATCCAGGTACCCCACCATGTTAGGACAGGCTGGGGAGGAAGGGGCAATGAAGGAGCTGCATCTTTAAATGCCTGCAGGATGATTTCTTAAAGGCTTTCTTTCCATTTGATATTAATTTATCAACTTCCGGGTAGTTACTGCGAATTTCTTCGGGCACTCTATGTACAGCATGCGCAAGGCATGTTACATGTATCATCTTCGGATATAACGTCTTTAGTCCCTTGGCTTAAATGTAATAAAGAGAAGAACATTCTCTCTTTTTGCCCCATTTGGCCACAGTATATTCAAAGACCGTTGAATAAGACAGCAATACTTGAATGATTTGTCCTCTCTAGCACTTCACATGCTAGGAGGAATATTTCTCCAGGTCTGTCTTCTTTTAGTGTTCCAACAATCACATTTGCAACATACCTCTCATCAACATCTGTTGTTTCATCAATTGAAACTCATATTTTACAGTCCCCCACACTACATCTAATTTTATCCAACACCTCTTCGTAACACCCAGTCAGATAGTTCTTCCTCAGCGTCGATCCATTTGGAACCGGATGTTTTGAAAATCTTGAAATCCGCATTACAAAGACATTTCATACCTTACTCACCATTTCTCCGAATATATAGGTATTTTAAGGATATCCTGAATGATGTTTTTACTACTTTAACAAACCACAATTTGTTACGGAACGAATAAATGCATTTTCGTGTGAAAAATACACGAAACAACCCATTATAATCCATTTTCACTGTAAATATGCTGTAAAACTTCATAAATGTCTAAATATGAATATGAAAAGTCAAAAAATATAACTTAAATATGCATTTTAGTGCTGAATATGCTACAAAACTTAAAAACTACCGAAATATGCAATTATATGCACAATAAAACACTATCAATCTTCATCAGAATATTTGGAATCGAGTTTAAATCAAGGTGAAACCTGAAATAATGTCAAGGAAAAAAATATGACATATCATAGAAATCCGCCCCCTAATAATAACCATACAAATTTATTTTTTCCATTATACCGTAATATAATTCCTAAGGTTCTCCCCCATTATCATTTTTTCATACGCCATGTCTACATCCGTATTTTTGGTTAAGTCTCCGTTAGTATTTTCTGTCACATTTAAATAATCATCAGCTACTAGTGCGCTAATTCTTACAACAGGTAAGCGTTTATCATTATCCCTATAACCATCGACTACTGTGCTGATTACTTCATAAGGTAAATAGTTAATATTATTTATTCTCTCTACAAATTCTCTATAACTTTTCTTTACATTAAACAACTCTATCATTCTATTTCTCTCTTTATAATCACTTTCCCAACCCAATTTCACATTTTCTCTCCACACAGAGGGCAATATCCCATTATTATAACACCATCTGGCCTTACCAGATACATTAAAACCACGGGACAGTTTGAAGACCTTTTGTCTTCTACAAAAACTATCGAGGAACTCTAGTCCTCCAAAAACAATTGTGAAGTCTCTGCTTCACCATCATAGGAAAATTTTACCCTCTGTACCCACTCTACACTATATTTGTACTCCCTTTCTAACTCATAAACACTAAATGCTACTCCGTTACTAACCCCAAATAATTTTCTACTCTCATCATTATTTTTACTATTTACCATATCATGCATAAATACCTCATTATCAACTACTTTGTTATTACAAAGGTTTTGTAAAATATATAAAAACACTTGGTAAGTTTCACAAATTTTTTAATTAACTCTGACAGCTGTTTCGACCAACTAAGCCATTGTCAGAGAGGCGAATGAATGAAAATTACTAAACAACAGGATGTGAGTGGTGGTGAACATCTGTTTAGGGCGTATCTGGAACATCTGTGTTGAGATGGCGTGGGGGGGGTGTAAGAGACAAGGGAAGGTCAGGTGTCTTTAAAAACTAAATACAATCATGAATGCAAAATATAAAATTAACTAAACTAAATATAATCTGAATGTAAAATATAAAATTAACTGAACTAAATGTAAACAGAATGCAAAATTTAAAATAATGATGAACACTCAAAATAATTTAATAATATATATATACTTTCACTTATGAACTTACTTTTGTCACTTCCCAAACGTTTCGAGATGTTGTTTCTCTTCTTCAGTGGGTTTAATACTAACTGTCGATTACAGATAACCGTTACGGAATGGAGTGTGTGGTGGGGGTTGATGGTGGGAAGGGATTGGCGCTGAGGTTCGAATTATGTGTGTGGATCAGTGTGTCAAATAGTGTATGTGATTTGTAATGTATCTGTTCATTTAATATGTTGTTTGGTTGTAGTGTGTGATATCTGTATATTTCAAATTGTTCAGCTGTGTTTAGTTTTCTACTTTTAGGTAAGTAGTGTAATATTTCCATGTTGTGTTCTATGTTTGTGTAACTGTGGTTTTCGTTATGTAAATGTGTGGCAAATGTGGAATGTATGTAATTTGTGGTGAGGGCTTTTAATGTTCAGAAAACCTGGAAGAAAAAGATCTTCCCGTCTGGCCGATGTAGAATTGTGGGAAATCATTACAATTTAATTTATAAACCCCTGTTTTGTTGTATGTGTCAGTGTCTTTGTTAGTATTGTTTATGTGTTTTCTAATGGTGTTGTTGGTTCTGTAGGCTACTTTATAATTTTGTTTCCTAAATGTGTTTGCAATTTTATGTGTATTGGAATTGTAGTATGTAAGTGTTATGTATTTACTGGGTTGTGTGCTGTTGGTCAGATGTGTTTTACTTTTTGTGTTGAGGATTTGTTTGTGTAGTTTATTTATTAATTCGGGGGTGTATCCGTTTTTGACTGCTATGTATTTAATTGTGTTTAATTCATCTTGGTAGTCATGTGTGTTTAGGGGTATTGACGTGAGCCTATGGAGCATGTTGTTGAAAGCTGCATGGTTGTGTTGAGTTGGGTGGTTGGATGTGTTGTGTATGACCATGTCTGATGTGGTGGGTTTTCTGTATATTTTGTATGTGTGTGTGTTGTTTGTTTTGGTGATTGTAAGGTCTAAAAAGTTTATGCTGTTATTTAATTCTATTTCAAGTGTGAATTTTAATTTATGGTGTATAGTGTTAATGTATTTGTGGAAATTTTCTATTTGTCTTTTGTTGCCGTTGTAAAGGAGTAAAATGTCGTCGACATACCTGTGCCAATATATTATTTTATCGGTGTATTTGTTGTTGTTCAGTATGTGTTTCTGTTCTATGATGTGTATGAATATTTCTGCTAGTATACCTGACAAACGAATCCTCAACACAAAAAGTAAAACACATCTGACCAACAGCACACAACCCAGTAAATACATAACACTTACATACTACAATTCCAATACACATAAAATTGCAAACACATTTAGGAAACAAAATTATAAAGTAGCCTACAGAACCAACAACACCATTAGAAAACACATAAACAATACTAACAAAGACACTGACACATACAACAAAACAAGGGTTTATAAATTAAATTGTAATGATTGCCCACAATTCTACATCGGCCAGACGGGAAGATCTTTTTCTTCCAGGTTTTCTGAACATTTAAAAGCCCTCACCACAAACTACATACATTCCACATTTGCCACACATTTACATAACGAAAACCACAGTTACACAAACATAGAACACAACATGGAAATATTACACTACTTACCTAAAAGTAGAAAACTAAACACAGCTGAACAATTTGAAATATACAGATATCACACACTACAACCAAACAACATATTAAATGAACAGATACATTACAAATCACATACACTATTTGACACACTGATCCACACACATAATTCGAACCTCAGCGCCAATCCCTTCCCACCATCAACCCCCACCACACACTCCATTCCGTAACGGTTATCTGTAATCGACAGTTAGTATTAAACCCACTGAAGAAGAGAAACAACATCTCGAAACATTTGGGAAGTGACAAAAGTAAGTTCATAAGTGAAAGTATATATATATTATTAAATTAATAAAGTGAACGAAGAGGATGCAACAACAAGATAATTCAAAATAATATAAAATAAACTAAACTAAATAACAGATTTTAATAAAGGGGATACACAAAATTCAGTCTGTTCATTGGTTAAATTTTTGTTATTTTTTATTGCTTTTTTAATTTCTAAAATTTCTAACAAATCCATTTTTTTACCTTTTTGTATGTTGTGGAGTAGTGTTATGTTTTTTGTGTCTATGAAGTGATTGTGTTGTAAGCAATGATCTGCAAAACCTGTATTAGATGTATTGGTTAAAATCGCCTTCTTATGTTCAGAAATGCGATGTTTCAGAGCACGGCCACATTGTCCGATATAAATAGCATCGCATTCTGCACAGTGTATTTCATAAACTCCATTTTTCTCCAGTGTGTTAGATTTTTCTTTATTATTGACTAGTAGTGAAAAAAGATTATGTTTGTTTACTGATACCATGTTAAGACCATGGTTTTTTAACCTATTATTAATCTTATGTTATACACGGAATGTAATTTGTTAAGTGAAATTTTTTGTTACCCTGATGGAATAAAATTCTAAAATTCTTTTAAAGTAATTTTTTTTTTTTTTTTTTTTTTAAAGAGTCAATTATTCTTTCATCATAACCGTTATTTTGTGCTATGGCTTTTATAATATCTACCTCTTTATTGAAATTTTCTATTGAAAATTACAAAGTGTTTTTATATATTTTACAAAACCTTTGTATAAATATGTTTCACCAACTGCCCAATGAGTCGTCAATTAATATCTTGAAAAGTGCAAGTAAAGCAATGCTTGTTACTTTCTACGAAGATGTCTTTTAAAATTCCGGAAGTGCAACAACCATTTGTGATTAAATATTAGAATTACCTTGGTTTCTTTCTTTGCAACTTCTTTGTGTTCTCAATATACACTACGCGTTTCGGGACTTAAAGTCCCATCATCAGGTGGATAAACTTTTCACTCATGTAGAGCACGTCAGTAGATAAAAAATATATAAAGGTCACGCACATCTCGCTACTCGGTCGATTTTCCCCACTCGCTTTATCTCACGATGCGCATCGCTACCGACCCCGCGAGCGACTGACAAATCTATTCGGCCTGTACCTATTTGTCGTGCTGTTTCAGCATGCATATAGCAGTATCATACAGTTCGTTTGATTTGAACGACAGTTTCTAGTTCAGAAGCTGATCATTGTGTGTTGTAGAGGCTCTGTAAATTTCAAGCTCCTCCAGTGCGTCCATGAGTTTACCCTTTTTGCAGAAATGCAATGGTTTGAAATTATTTCTAAAACTGGAATAGGTATGGTTGTGATCGATGATATGCATGGCAAAGTTTGATTTGACGTTCCTGATGTTGCCCCTAGGCAGGTGCTCTTTATATCTATCTAAACATTTTCTGCCTGTTTGTCCAATGTAAAAACTATTACATACTTCACATTCTATTTTATACACCCCTGAACAGCTTTCTACTGGTTTATTGGATTTTGGCCTTAAAGTTTTTAAAATGCTGTTACTCGTCTTGAAAGATACTGTATAGTCATACTTTCTAAAAACATTATAAATAGTATTGGGTAAAAGATTCGTATATTCAGTTGCTATGTATTTCTGAACCCTATTGTGTGTTTCATTGTTATTTCTATGCAGGTTTCTTTTTTTGCTTTTTTACTAACCTATCCACAATCATGCTGTTATAACCGTTGGCCATCGCTATGTACTTTATAGTACTAAGTTCTTCACGGTAATCCTCCGGCTCCAATGGAATTTTCAATAGCCTGTTGACGAAGGAGTTAAAAGACGCCATTTTCTGAGCGAATGGATGAAATGAGGATGCATGGATAGTAATGTCCGTAGTGGTCGGCTTTCTGTAGATTTTAAATTTAAGGTGGTTATTTATGTTTTGTATCATAAGGTCAAGAAAATTTAAGCTATGTTCGTTCTCCAACTCGAGTGTAAACTTTATGTTTGGATGTATACTATTTATATATTTATTCAAAATGTCTGCCTGCCTACATGTGCCATCAAATACAAGAAATGTATCATCTACATACCGCGTGTATGAAATGATCTTTTTATAAAACCTATTCTTATGAGACAATACGTATTCATTTTCAAAGTGGTTAAGATCAGCCAAAAAACCACTAAGTGGCGAACTCATTGCAAGTTCATCGTCCGGGGCAAAAAATCTATTATCAAACGTAAAATAGTTCTGGCTTAGTATTACTCTTAATAGCATGATAAGTTCCTGTACTTCTTGTTGATTCAAGCTGCCTGAACTCTCCAGATTTTCCTGTACAATATTGATGGTTTGGGTAACTGGAACATTGGTGTAAAGGTTCACAATATCAAAGGACATCAGTTTATGCTGTGGCAACATTCATAATGATTTTACCCGATTCACAAATTAGATTTTCTAAACACAATATAATTCACGAGATAACTAACGATGAAGCGGCTATAAAGACATTAAGTGAACAGGTTAAACAGAACGAGGCTCGTGTCCTCATTAATAATAAATTGCTATTTCTTTTATAAATTTGCTAACTGCTATAATTTTTTATTGTTTGACTAAGCTTTTCGTCATTACTGACATCTTCAGGTCTTAAACAACGTGAAGTAAATTTAATTAATTTATTACATTAATTTCAAGTGAAGAAAAAAGAAATAGTAGAAAAAATATGTAAGAAAAACAAAAATGTAAGAAATACAAACGAAACACAAATAAAAAGAAATATAAGAGAATTAAAAAAGAAAATCACGGAGAACAATTTGATAGTTATAAAAGCCGATAAAGGTAACACAGCAGTGGTAATGAACAAAAGAGATTATATCGAAAAAGCAGAACAATTTATACAAAAAGGACCATATAAAGAAATAAAATATGATTACACAAGTAAATTTCAAGCACAAACAAAGAAATTGATAAAAAAGACAACATATCTAACAGAATGGCAAAAGAAACAAAAAATAGAACAGAATCCTGAAGCTCCAAAATTTAGATGTCAAATTAAGTTACATAAAAAAGAAATGCCATTAAGACCTATAGTATCATTTATAAATTCGCCAACATACAAAATATCAAAAGAAATAAGTAAAAGAATCAAAATGGCATATGAAAAAGAAGAAATCCACAGCATAGAAAATAGTAAAAAGGTAATAGAAAGATTAAAAGAAATTACCATAACAAATAAGACAAAATTAATGTCATTAGATATAAAAGATATGTACACCAACATACCAATAGCAAAAACAGTAGAAATAATAAAGAAAAACAAATTAAGTAATGTAGAATGGAAAAACGAAATAATAGAAGGATTAGAATTATGCCTAAGCCAGAACTACTTCAGATTTAATAACAAATTTTACATACAAGAAAATGGATTACCAATGGGATCACCGCTTTCACCATTAATGGCAGAGATATTCATGAATAGCTTTGAAATCAAAATTTTAAAAGATATAGATAAAGAAAGAAGAATTAAAAAATGGATCAGGTATGTAGATGACATACTAATAGTTTGGGAAGGCGAAGTAAATGAATTTAAAAAATTTACGGAACAACTAAATAACATAGAAAAAACAATAAAATTTCAAGAAGAAATTGGAGGATTAGAAATTAATTTCCTGGATATCAATATAAAAATTGAAGATAACAAACTTAAATTCGATATATATAGGAAAGAAACATACTCAGATTTAATAATTCCACAAGAATCATATCATCCAGTCAATTATAAAATGGCAGAATTAAATTCATTTTGCTATAGAGCTATAAATTATCTAGAAAATGAAGAACTCAAACAAAAAGAATTAAAGAAAATACAACAAATAGCAAAAAATAATAATTACAACCCTAAAATAATTAATAGAATAGTTAAGAAAATAGAGGAAAATGAAGAAATAGAAAATAACAAAAAAGAAAAAACAAATGAAGAAAAGAAATATAAAGGAGCAATAACATACATAGGATATCAAACAAAAATGTTCCAAAAATGTTTCGAAAAATATGAAATACAGATAGGAATAAAGAAAACGAAAAATGTATTCGAATATATAAAAAATGATAAAACAGAAGAAATTCCATTAACAGAAAAAAGCGGCGTATACAAATTAAAATGTGGGGAATGTAATAAGATATATCTGGGAGAAACTGGAAGAAAATTTAAAATTAGAATGAATGAACACGCAAAAGGAGAAGGGGTTAGAGTAACGAACTCACTATATGCAAGACATTTCAACGAATCAGGCCATAAATTCATAAATCCCAATGAAAATATGGAAATAATTAAAATAGAAAACAATCCACAAAAAAGAAAATTAATAGAAGAACTAGAAATACTTAAAGTTAAAAAAGAAGATAAAAATAAATTAATGAATATAAAAGTAGATTTTACAAATGAAGAAATATTTTATTATATATTAAACAATAAACAAAAATAAATTAAAATAATAAGAATAACACACTAAAAAATGACGAAATGTAAAAGGTTACAAAAAAATTATAAGTCAAGAATGAAGAAATTAACGGGAGATTCTTAAAACAATTTGACGGACGTTAGAAAAATGCCTAACGGGAAAAGGTAGAAAAGGTTGTTTAAGACCTGAAGATGTCAGTAATGACGAAAAGCTTAGTCAAACAATAAAAAATTATAGCAGTTAGCAAATTTATAAAAGAAATAGTAAGGATGGCTGCTAATTTAATCAATACGAAGAATAATAAATTGAACCGTGTATTAAAGAATGAGTGCAGGCATCCATTGGTTGATAAATATCGTAATGATATGAAAACTATACACAACATTAAACGTAAACTTGTAGATAACAATGCCATAATAACAATAGCCGATAAAGGCAGTACAGTTTTAATTCTAGATCAACATGAATACAAAGCGAAAGTTCACGAATTTATCAAGGATAATAATATACGCACATTAACGAAGGACCCCACCGCAGACTATATTAAAGATATAAACCACAGTATAAATAAATGTATGAATCTGTTTGATATACGTACCATGCGTCAACTCAAACAAATACATACTCGCGCCCCTGCGCTTAATGGTCTGCCAAAAATACATAAGGGGAATATGCCCATATGACCCTGTAACGGGACATTTAGGCCTACCTGGGGTAATTTTGGGAAACAAAATATAATTAATAATTATGGGAAGAATAAAGAAATTTAGTTCATGAATTATATAACGACGTATGAAGTACGCGAGTGGATTTGTGTCAAGATCAGCTCCACACGCATGCAGAACAGTTATTTTTAGATACATGACAGGCAAGTTATGTAATTCAGAATTATGCATTCTGACGTCAACTAAATACGTCACGCTAGAATGTAGGTGTGTCAACGCCAGCAGTTCATTAAACGCTTGGAGAACAAGGCAGTCGGCAAATAACATCTCATGACAACGGACACAAGCAGTCCGCGCGTCCACCGGCTGGGCATAGTTTTCGTCTCGCCCGTACGTAACAAAGTACCTCAAAATGTGAAAGTAATCATAAAGTAAACAGTTTAATAAATTTACAGTTCCGGTGAATGAGTGAAATAGGGAAAATGTGCGAAGTGGAAGCAAAATGCGTGGTAAAGACGGACTCGTCAAGATCTTAGAATTCACATATAAGTAACCAACAAGGGGTAAATCTAAAAGCTTTCAAAGTTGGAAATGTTATATAAAAAGAAATTGGCAGCCTAAAATATACATAAATTAATGAACTCAATAAACTGGGGGGTACAGGAATGTATAGAGAGAGAGAGAGAGTGAGATACTACAACTTATTAGCCAAAATAATTATTTTAATATATTGCTGCAACTCTTACCTTGTTCGGGTCCCCAGGTCCTTCGCACGAATTCGTGAAGAATAAGCGTGACTTAGGTTAACACTCTTCAATAAATTATACTCTCAATTTCGGCATTATAGTTATATTTATTTCGCAATTCTTTCACATTAAATTTACTTTCTTTTATTTATATTCCCAAACAATATTATGGATCTTTACTTAATTTCTTTCCAAAAGCAAATCGAACAAACATTTTACTTTATTTACTCTAATTTGTCATAATTATTATTTGCCATTCTTGCGATGTTTTTCTCTCTCCCGGAGTTATACTCCAAACAATAGAAACCAAGTATGTATACATATTGTAACGTAACAGAGTTGAGGTCCCCGACGTTACATAAAAAACTGTGTAAACAGGATTTAAAACAATGCCCAAAGCCTGTTATAATTAAATACAAGAGGGCCCATCTCACCTGAAGAATGCAGTCAAAGAATACATCTCACCTTAAAGAAGTACTTAGTCAGTGGTACTCCTTTTATTTATGTTAAAATTGTATTTAAATAATTAAGTATAAGTACATGTATTAGGTATGATATTATGTTAAATGTATTTACTTTAATTGATTAATGAAGATGTTTAAAATAATGTTTGTAAACTTGGCCAGGAAGGCAATAAGTGTTAATAAGTTGGCAAGTAGTTCTTATAGTTATGTTAAAAAACAATGAAGGGTTCAATGATGAACTAAATAATATAATGAATTGAAACCAGGAAATTAAAATTGATATAAGTGGCCATAAGCCAGTGACTATTTGTACAGTAGGTCAGGTAAAGAAAAATTAAGTTAAAAACAAAACAAAATTATAACAGGTGTAATAAAACCAATAGGCCTAAATCTAATATTTGTAAAAGGAATTTAATACATTTTTAATAAGTCCATTCAGATGAAATTATGGTAAAATGTATACGGTTTAATAAGGCAGATTAAATGAGAGTTTTATGTAATTTGGTGTAATTCCAAGCATGGAGTATTTTATTAAAAAAGAGTAGTAATATTTTGTAATTCTGGCTCTAGGATATCAAATATTATCCAATGACAGAAAGTAATGGTTGTTAGGGTAACTAAAATGCAAGAAATTTTGTTGATTTCAACATTCGATTATTATATGCTAATGGGTGAAGTTGAATTAATACAAATACAGAAAAGAATTTATAAAAAACCTTAACATTCGATTGTTATATGCTATTGGGAACAGTTCAGTAGGCAAATTTAAACAAAAAATAAAATAAAATAAAATGAATCAACCTTAATAAATCTAATGTATTAAAGCCAATCCATTCAAACAATACTGATGAATAATTACTGAACTAGATTTCGGGAAATATAATTATACACCTCCCAAAAGTAGCGGAATTACTAATTTCTTCTTCAAACTAATTCCATTAAAGATGATGATGAACCCAATTTACAATTAAACCAAGATACTTATTGAATGGACAAGAAGTCAAAATTAATGAAAATATAAACCAAATATACACAAGAACCTTTGGTATTGGAGACATAAACCTCACTTCCAAGAGATTGAAGAAATTATAATACTACACCAATTCCCCTGGGACCGGCAACCACGAGGATCGCGAAGAAGAACGAAGAACAGAAGAATTCCTGTTACACTCCGGGACATCACCTTTCAACCTTTATTGATAATCTGGACACATTTTCTGGTCAAAAGTAACCTCATCAGTACATCTTCATGCGGTTGTAAACAGACACAGCTATCTTGAGTATCGCATTATAAGGTAACAACAGCTTATATTTAATTTTATACATTAAGAATTAATAACAATTTGTAATACTTAGTAACCTTAATTTTGCATTACCTGGCCTTACTAATCGTTAAAAGAATCACACGTAGCCTGGGATAAGAGATAAACAAAAATTATATTAAATTGTATTATACAGTACTAGTCCATTAACAAATCGATTCAGCATTGTACGATCGATATTACGATCAGATAAACTGTGAGGAAGACTGTTGGAAAGTAAAAAAAATAATATAAATAAAGAAGCCTTCTTGTATGTAATGATGTTCTGTGTTATTGTAGAATAGGTATTGTATTTTGATGGGGGAGTAATTTACAGATAAAGAAGGTGATTAAACTATCAAGTGAAACTAACTAACCTATAAAAACGGGTCAATTACGAATAGCAGCGCTTGCTGCAGACAGCTGGTGGAAACGGGAGAGTGCCGAACTAACGTATTCTCTTCGCCACACTTGAATTAATTTAAATAATACGGACCGAATAGGGTTGGAGAGAATTACCGAATTATTAACTAGGATACCTGTAATATAGAGTTATTCTCTGGTAAAACACTTAGTAATTGATTAACACAGGGCTATGTTCAACATACTAGTTGCAGCAATGATATAATAAATAAAATTTTTTTTATTAATATTGAGTTGCAGGAGGTCGCATCTACAACAACATAATAAACATTTTCCTTTTAAACAGATCGAATTAGTTAATTTAAATTTTTTTTAATTAACTACAAACTGTAACTGTAATTAAATAAGAAATACAACTAATATAGTATATTGATATCAAATTGACGCATACCAACGTGGAGCTTGATTAAACCCCAGTACACATCATTAATAATTATTTTACAATATTATTAAAATCATTTCTTACCTAACAGAAAATATAATGCTCTTAAAGTATTCGTGAAACATCTTATATTAACAGAGTTACACATACATCTTATATTTACCGAAAAACAGCCCAGCCTGCTCAATCACACATTCACACCATAACCCCCTTTTTATTTATTTTAAGGCCTTTTTGATGGTATTTACTGATACATATTTAAAATAGTTGTTTTACGTCACCCTTGGCATTCCTCCTCGTCACGTGTCGCACTGGTTTTATGTCCGAAAGTTTTAAGTTTGATTTGTTTTCGTGCTGATTAGGTTTTGTTCACTTTACTTATTCCATTTTGATACACATTTCACTACTTGAGTTACTTTTAAGTCACAATTAAATTTTCTTGGTGATCCACTATTTGTGTTTTTCCTGGCCAGGCGTAGCTTCGGTTGGTGACTGCGAAGAGCGTTCCAAGTCCCCACTATCTAGATTGCTTTCGGACAAGGCGGAAACCAATGCCTTGTACGTTAAAGTCATAACTGTGGCACATTTAACAAGTGCAAACTCCCATGTGCTGGACGTTGGCGATATTTGTTGTCCAGTGGTTTATGTCACTGTAGTAGGCGTGACTTAGTTTCGTTTCCGTCGTGTCCATGAGCATGTGCTGGACAAAATTTGAACATAGCCATTTTGTTCGACTTGAGTTTAGCGTGGGTTCTGCGCTCCGCCGATGTTAGTGCGTTTGGGCGCATTACACTATTTTGCCGTTCTGAGAATTACGCAGCTGTGTGCGACAAGCACATTCCATTGTAATTGTTTCATCACCGTCTTTGTTCGCGACGAGTTAGATTCAACCTGTGACTGACCACGCATATGAAATGAATTGTTACAGATATTTAATAAAATAAAACCCCTCTTTTTGCCCCGTTACAAGAGAGTGTGTGAATATAAGAATATAAAAGAAGTGCTGGTTTGTATATAAAAAAGAAAGAAATATAATCTATAAATAATCTAAAAATCAATAATGGAAAGTATGTAAGAAAATTAATTTTAATGAATTTCATTTCACGAGTTTGTAGTTAAATCTGCAAAAGTAGTTAAATGCAGGAAAAGAAGATTTATGGTTATTATTATGTTCATTATAGGATAAATAAAAATTATGTTCAATGCAAATGTGAATTAAATTATTTATTGCAAATAAACCATTCTGTTCTTCCGTTTGCCTAAATCGAACCTGACCCTGTGGTAAGTACAATTTTTTTCTCTCGTAGTTGGTAACAAGATGACGTCCGAAAATGAGGACGAAAACAGTGAATAAAATTAAGATTAATTAAGTTGTGAATGTTAATAAACTTTACAACCCATAGTTAATTTTACCACAGCACCCGGATATAAAGCGGCTAAAAAACTTCTACAGGTTTTAAAAAATAATATAAAAATAAACAATAACCACAGTATCAGGAATAATATTGAATTTGTGAATCGGGTAAAATCATTAAGAATGTTGCTACAGTATAAACTGATGTCCTTTGATATTGTGAACCTTTACACCAAAGTTCCAGTTACCCAAACCATCAATATTGTACGGGAAAATCTGGAGAGTTCAGGCAGCTTGAATCAGCAAGCAGTACAGGAACTTATCGTGCTATTAAGAGTAATACTAAGCCAGAACTATTTTACGTTTGATAATAGGTTTTTTGCCCCGGACGATGGACTTGCAATGGGTTCGCCACTTAGTGGTTTTTTGGCTGACCTCTATCTTAACCACTTTGAAAATGAATACGTATTGTCTCATAAGAATAGGTTTTATAAAAAGATCATTTCATCCACACAGTATGTAGATGATACATTTCTTGTATTTGATGGCACATGTAGGCAGGCAGAAATTTTGAATAATTATATAAATAGTATACATGCAAACATAAAGTTTACACTCGAGTTGGAGAACGAACATAGCTTAAATTTTCTTGACCTTATGATACAAAACATAAATAACAACCTTAAATTTAAAATCTACAGAAAGCCGACCACTACGGACATTACTATCCATGCATCCTCATTTCATCCATTCGCTCAGAAAATGGCATCTTTTAACTCCTTCGTCAACAAGCTATTGAAAATTCCATTGGAGCCGGAGGATTGCCGTGAAGAACTTAGTACTATAAAGTACATAGCGATGGCTAACGGTTATAACAGCATGATTGTGGATAGGTTAGTAAAAAAGCAAAAAAAGAACCTGCATAGAAATAACAATGAAAAGTTTTCGAAAATAGAAAGTAAGGGTTTTTACGAAAATGAGTACGTGCAGTAGGGCAAGTGGAGGTATAAAGGAGTTGTCTCGTTTCATTATAGTCTATTTACGATCTGATGATGAGCTGGGAAAATTGAAACACACAATAGGGTTCAGAAATACATAGCAACTGAATATACGAATCTTTTACCCAATACTATTTATAATGTTTTTAGAAAGTATGACTATACAGTATCTTTCAAGACGAGTAACAGCATTTTAAAAACTTTAAGGCCAAAATCCAATAAACCAGTAGAAAGCTGTTCAGGGGTGTATAAAATAGAATGTGAAGTATGTAATAGTTTTTGCATTGGACAAACAATACTCGCACCCCTGCGCTTAATGGTCTGCCAAAAATACATAAGGGGAATATGCCCATATGACCCATAGTTAATTTTACCACAGCACCCGGATATATAGGGGCTAAAAAACTTCTACAGGTTTTAAAAAATAATATAAAAATAAACAATAACCACCTGTGATGAGTCTTAGGATGTTGGTCTGCAAACCTTCTAGTCTGCCTTCATTTGCAGTAGTGCTTGTGATGGTTCCTTCCCTGCCATAAGTTACTACTGGCTTGATGTATGTTCTATACTGAACTGTTCTTAATTATACATAATAAAAATACAAAATAAAATCGAATAAACTTCTACTTACCGTCACTCCGTAGCCTCGGCTTCAGGGTTGCGTCATACGAACGTTAGCATACAGGCGTAATTTTCAAGGTTGTGTGAATGATTTACACAACACATTTTTTATGAAGAGAATTACATTTAATTTAATTTTGAATCATTTAAGAAATTGTTTATAAACTTTAGCTCTGAAATAATTTTGTGAGAATATATATATTGCTTGTTATATGAAGATCATCCTTAATCTATCTTACGCTACAGCTTACCTTAATTTTTCACACACACACACACACACACACACACACACACACACACACACACACACACACACACACACACACACACACACACACACACACACACACACACACACACAAGACTGCCCAGCCTGCATATTTTGAACACACCCAAACACACAAAAGTTAGAAATCCCTTAACATTTTTTAAAATGATATTCCCCCCCGTCGGCCACGCGGTCTTCTCGCACGCACTCATTGTTCTTGTAAAATTTTTTGTTATTGTCCGAAAATAGTTTATATGAGTTCTTCTTTGTAGTATCCGATTAATCGCACTTCGTCCTTTTATTTATTGCACTGGATTTTAATTTAGAAAAGTTCTATTTCTGAGCCCGGTTTGTCGGGCTGCCTGCGCAGGCGAGAGTCGGCAACAGACTGCTAGCGTCTCTCTGTTCCCCACTCCTTGAGCATTTTAGTTGAGACGACGGACATCAATGCCAGACAGTTAGTCGTCATAACTCTGTCTCATTTAAACCATGCTTTTGGTGTTGTGTCAGTTCGTATACGCTCTTGGTGTGGCACTGGCTAACATCACAAAAGGGGCCGGACTTAGACCTTATTTCCTGCCGATCGCCAAGGAGACGATGAATAAATTTGTTCTCCAGACATCTTGGTTTTCGGGCTGATGGCGTCCTTCCGAGCGCGTACTTGTAATGCTCGTGGGCGCACGATCACACTTATACACATTTCTGAGAATTTGCGGGTGGTACGAATTCCTTGCCGAGTTACCCAACAGAAATTGCGCCTTGCCTTTGTTTCAACACTGTGTCTTGCCACGTGGGCTGTTATAATGGAATGAACGTTTGCTGGAAATTAAAACTTTCCCAATATTTTTATAAAATCCCGCAAAATGAAATAAATGAAAATACCCTATAACTGTAAGAAATAAAATGACCCAATTTAGACACGTTACAATACCCCCTCAATGAGAATTCTGCTGTCCAAAACAGAAGAAATCTCATTGATAAACCCCGAAGAGGACCGGTGAGGAACTGGTGCCAACAACCCCCTTGTTCTTAATCTTCATGGGTACACGACCCCCCTGGCCTGGCGACCATGGACGCATCTGAATGAGATCACTGGACTTCTCTGTAAGAGATCCCAACACCGGAAAATCGAACAGACACGTACCCCAGCACACCTCACCTTCTAACATGCTACCCCCCAAAATCCTCAATCCCTGGC
This sequence comes from Magicicada septendecula, assembly GCA_034769895.1. Lineage (NCBI taxonomy): Eukaryota > Metazoa > Arthropoda > Insecta > Hemiptera > Cicadidae > Magicicada > Magicicada septendecula. The sequence continues at coordinate 58,019,436 of CM068371.1, read as the reverse complement.
TTAGATTACGCCAGATCCTCCACCGATATGTTTCCCCTTTTATGCAAGCTGGGCTGGCTTTAGCAGATACTGGGCTTAGACACACTCACATTACATACTGACATCCCATATCATAAAATTGAAAAATTTCCAAAAGTTATTTAACTGGCAACCCATTGGTTGTTTTCAGGTAAAAGTGATTCATAAATTTTTTTTTTTTTTGTATAAATTCTAAATTATTTTCTTCCTTGTTTTCTGTTTTATTGAAAATAAGTTAATTTAAACATTTCTTATAATTAAGCACATATCCTTAACCTAACATGTGAATACTTACAGTCTAACAATACAAGTCAATACAATAAATCAATAAAATAAACATGGTTAGCACACAAATAATAAAATGATCAATACTTAAAATATTCCTTAGCTGGCAGGCGAAAAATCATTTTTTTTTTTCAAAACAAAATATTTTCAAAAAAATTTTAAAATTCAAAGAAAAAAATTTAAATTTATTAAAAGGTTTCCTTTACATACAGCAATTATTTGAAATTTGTTTAAATTAATCAAAAACAAAAGTTGACTTAACTTCCTTACTATACAAGCTTAGTATGCATATGACCTCATCAGCTGATCGAAACTAGGTCAAGTCCACGACCTTGAACTACATGTGTTATGTATAAGTTCTGTCTGAAAATACATTTAACACCAGTAATATTCTCTCTTAAAACACAAAAACATAATAAAATAAAACCTTTAAAATAACAAAATATTATTATAAATAATAAGCAAATTGACATTTAAATTATTCAAAATAAACACCTTATATCTTTACATTATCAAATTCTCTCAAAGTTTTGTCACTGGTTTCAAAATAAAAATTTTATATCTTTCAACTATAACTTTCTTCCTTTAACAATTTCATTCTACATTACTTTGGGTGATTTAAACATTTATCTCATTTATTTACTACTTGATCTGTATACATATATAATCTCTCTCTTTCTCTGACTCTAACCTCTAACCACTTCAACTACCATGACACCCATCTCTATCAAAATCTCTCTTAAACACTCTCTAAACCCCAACTTATCATTAAACTCAATTCGCCACCTTCTCTCAATATATAAAAAAAATACTCTCTAATCCTTTGTACTTAGGATACGTGTTCCCCCCCCCAAAAACTCATTTCCCTTATCTGGCCCCTGGATTCTACCTAAGGCGGCCCTGTCCCACTAAATCGGTCCCATTCCCATCCCAACTTATCATTATGTTGCAGACTCCCACATTACACTACCCCCTACTACAAAATTGCCATCCCCAAAATCTCAATCTCATTACCTTACTACAACTACAACAAAATAACATCATTACTTATAAACATCAATATATCACTCAAAACTCTACATAAATTCTCCATTACTACTGTGTCAACATCAATACTTCTCAAAATTCTATAACATATATTAACTCAAAACCACATTACATTATTTTCATCTCTACTATTTCAACTTTAACTTTGACCTCAATTTGGACAGATCTATATGTCCCATAAAATATTCATCACCCAAAAACTATCTCTTATTAGCTTTCACAAATTGTTACTTTATTTCTCATTACTTTATCAAATTACTGTTTTCATTACTTTATAATAGCATCTGTACTACATTAAAACATTACCTTGAACATTAATTACTTGGAACATTTATAAACCATTTTACCAGTGACATGTTATTGCTGATCAGCTGATCTCCTAACACAATGAACACATCTCAAAATTTTACAAATTACATGAAATATATAGGTTTATCAATACTCACTTCTGACCTCTTTGTTTCCCCTCTTTCTGATTCTGATCATTTATGTTGACCGCCTGCCAGACGGCTTAATTATTTACTTAGGTTCAAAATACACACATAATGAAAACACATATTTTTATCAATACCTATATCTAACGTACAACAATAAAATAATACATTTAAAATTATAGCATGAACACCTTATATTGAATGTCTGAGCATCTAATTACTTAAACAGAGCACAAGCATTTTTTATTGGATCAAATTTGAATTAGCAAATTTTTTATGTTGTAAAATTTAAATTCGTAGCTCATCTGAGCCACCTCCCATCCACACACTCTATTGCAAATTTATTATTAATAATTATTATATATCATCTTTCATTTATTATTAAATTTTTTAATTATCATTTTTATTGAACACAATTATTTCAAATAATCTCACTATTGAATTAAAATCTTAGTTACATCTGTAAACATTTTTTTTATACATGATTCATATTGTAAAAGTTCTATACTTACATTCCCTTTAACATGGTATACACATAACATCTACCCCCTACACCCCAATATTTTCACCTCACCTCTGAAACATTTAACACAAATATCAGTTTAAATCAAACAATTTCACATTTAATTACCAATTTCATCTCGTAAAATAATTTAAATTTCTCAGAAAATTTAATTATATAACATTTAAATAATCAATCAAAATATTTAAAACATATCAAACTGGTTTAATTAAATTAATTACTGAAAAATACAAGTTTCATTTCTACCAAAACAATTACCATTTACCAATTACTGTTTTCAAATTTAATGTTATTATTTATTTAAATTGCAAAGTATTAATTTTATTATTATCACTTACCTATATACATACATTGTTTAGCTGACCTTCTACAATACCCATGAATAAATGCACTACAATTATTTACAAACTTTAGTTGTTAACTGTTCAGTTTTCCGCACTTCATTGTCCACATCTGCCGTGTCAGAACCATAAAACATAATGTTTATCACTGTCTTTTATTGTTTTATATTTTAACCTCCATCGTCATGGATTAATCTTGGTGTTATGTAGCATCGTTCAGTTTCATTAACACCCAAATTATTGTTTTGGGTGTTATAACCATAAAAACTGACTTCATTCATCTTACCCAAATACTCATTAAACCAGTCAGCGTTAGGCATTTTTGTTAAGTCTCCGTCAGTAAATTCACTCATTATCTGGTTAAATACTTTTGTCACATCATTATAGTCATTATTATACAAATATACTTTTAAACTTTCTTTCCATTCGTCATACTTTCTATTCAAATTATACAATTCTGTTACTTTCTCCACATACATTTCTCTGTTTAACTCTCTCTCTTCATAACACCACATCACACTCTCACAATTATTCCGGACAGAGGGTACACAATAACACAACAAAAATAAATACTTCAATTCATCTATTACTACGGGACTCTTGCCCTTCAACAACAACACTTGTGAACTCATTAAATCATCATAAACATTATCAACAATAAGGGGAAAATTAACCCCCTGTCCCCACTCTACCACAACATTATTTGTCCTCTCTCTCTCTAACTCATAAATACACATTAACCTTTCATTCTCACATTCCACCCACTCATCAGTACTTTCATTACTTATTTTCACCGTCTCGCTTTCTGATACTAATTCTTTAAATACATTATTATTCTCAATATCACATTCCTTATTTTTGACATTGTTACACTCGTCATTATAATTTTCATTTGTATTATTATCTCCCATACATACACACTCTCTTGACTCCTTTGCTTCTCTACATATTTCGGTTAACTTACTCTCAAGACTACACAGTGAATTAGTTAATACATCAAACTTAGTATCATTTGTGTCAAAACGACTATTCATGTCGCTACTTATCACATTAAATTTGTTCTCGAAAATTTTTCCGTTATTGTCAAAACGTTTATTTAATTCAGTCTCATTTATGTCAAAACGACTATCAAATTTATTACTCATTTTTTCTAATAATTTATTATTCATTTTTTCTAATTGATTAAGTATAATACTCATTAGATCATCATCCACCTTATTGTATTTTGTTGCGGTCGGGGTTGCTTGAATCCCTGAATCCTCTGTATTATCTGTTTCATTTGTGTTACTTGCATTCATAGTTTTGTCGTCTTGACCTACATTCGGTGTTGAATGTATTTCAAGACTATTCATAACAGCTGATTCATCTAATTCAGCTACTTCGCTTGTAACATTTAAGTCGGACAAAACGACTTCACTCTCTGTATTTTCCATTGTTATACTTTTAAATATGTAATTTATTTATTATCTGAACAAGTATTATTTTACGTAACTTTACATATTTTCACTCAACCTCTAAATTACGCTTGTATCTTATTTGTAGGTATGGAATTTCATTTTATTAAATTCGTTCCGGTTCGCGGCGCCATTGAACTGTTCTTAATTATACATAATAAAAATACAAAATAAAATCGAATAAACTTCTACTTACCGTCACTCCGTAGCCTCGGCTTCAGGGTTGCGTCATACGAACGTTAGGATACAGGCATAATTTTCAAGGTTGTGTGAATGATTTACACAACACATTTTTTATGAAGAGAATTACATTTTAATTTAATTTTGAATCATTTAAGAAATTGTTTATAAACTTTAGCTCTGAAATAATTTTGTGAGAATATATATATTGCTTGTTATATGAAGATCATCCTTAATCTATCTTACGCTACGGCTTACCTTAATTTTTTACACACACACACACACCCACACACACACACACACACACACACAAGACTGCCCAGCCTGCATATTTTGAACACACCCAAACACACAAAAGTTAGAAATCCCTTAACATTTTTTTAAATGATATTCCCCCCGTCGGCCACGCGGTCTTCTCGCACGCACTCATTGTTCTTGTAAAATTTTTTGTTATTGTCCGAAAATAGGTTATATGAGTTCTTCTTTGTAGTATCCGATTAATCGCACTTCGTCCTTTTATTTATTGCACTGGATTTTAATTTAGAAAAGTTCTATTTCTGAGCCCGGTTTGTCGGGCTGCCTGCGCAGGCGAGAGTCGGCAATAGACTGCTAGCGTCTCTCTGTTCCCCACTCCTTGAGCATTTTAGTTGAGACGACAGACATCAATGCCATACAGTTAGTCGTCATAACTCTGTCTCATTTAAACCATGCTTTTGGTGTTGTGTCAGTTCGTATATGCTCTTGGTGTGGCACTGGCTAACGTCACAAAAGGGGCCGGACTTAGACCTTATTTCCTGCCGATCGCCAAGGAGACGATGAATAAATTTGTTCTCCAGACATCTTGGTTTTCAGGCTGACGGTGTCCTTCCGAGCGCGTACTTGTAATGCTCGTGGGCGCGCGATCACACTTATGCACATTTCTGAGAATTTGAGGGTGGTACGAATTCCTTGCCGAGTTACCCAACAGAAATTGCGCCTTGCCTTTGTTTCAACACTGTGTCTTGCCACGTGGGCTGTTATAATGGAATGAACGTTTGCTGGAAATTAAAACTTTCCCAATATTTTTATAAAATCCCGCAAAATGAAATAAATGAAAATACCCTATAACTGTAAGAAATAAAATGACCCAATTTAGACACGTTACAATACGTCATGTTTAAAACTTCTTGTGAACATCCCCATGATACTGCGGTGAGACGTTTTATAAGGTTTGTTCGTTTGTTTACCTTCTTAGTTATGCTGTCAATGTGGTGTGTCCAGTTAAGCTTGTTATCCAGGTTAACACCCAGGTAACGAGTATTTTCAGATTGCTGTAGGAAGTTCTCGCCTACTTTTAGTGAAAAGTCAGGGTTTCTATGTTTCAATGAGAAGTACTGGTAAACGGACTTTTCTTCATTAATCTGCATGTTGTTTTCTTCTGCCCACCTTTGCAGGCCGAGGAGGGCTTTGTTCATGTTCTTTTGTAGAGTGATGTCCTGTCCTTTCTTGTTTGATCCCCTGGCCCAGATGAGCACGTCTGTATTCCTTCAACCACTTTCACTCGTTTGACCAAGTCATTTATACAGATATTAAAGAGGATTTGTACTATTCACAGCTCCTTGTGGTAGGCCGATTTTTACTTGTTTGTACTTGGAATGGCTGTCATTGTATCTTGTTGAAATCCAGCGCTGTTTCAAAAATCTCTTCAACCAATTAGACATGTTTTCTGTGATGTTAAGGTGCCTTATTTTATTTATCAGTTTGTCCCTCCATACCGTATCGTATGCGCCCTTAAAGTCTACGAAGACCACCAGGACACTTTCCTTTCTGTTGAATGCACTTTTAATGTCTTGTGTTAAACAGGCTATTTGGTGTGATGTTGATCGATTTGTTCTGAAGCCTGCCTGTTCTGGAGCAAGCAGTCCTTCTCTTTCCAAGTAATAGTTCAATCTAGTTGCTATCATTCGTTCCTGTACATCTTTGACAATTGTGATGTAAGGGCAATGGGTCTATAGGATGTTATTGAGTCTGCTGGTTTGCCATGCTTGATTATGGGAACAGTTGTTGCTTTTGTCCACTCTGAAGGGAGAGATTCTGTTGAGTTCCATATTTTGTTATATATTGCTAATAATGTACTTAATGTGGCAGGCTTCAGGTTCTTGAGAAATTCAGGGTGCACTCTATCTGGTCCAGGTTGTTTGCCATTTTTAAGCTTTTTTATTGCCTCTTTCAATTCTTCCATTGTAAAATTTTGGACAAATAACTCCCGTATGCTTGAAGTTGTATTTGTATTATGATGCCTTTCTTGGAGTTTAAGTTTCTTCTCAGTGACTTTAGTCTCTGCAGCAATCTTAATATTGTGTTGAATAGAATGTATTAAACCTTTCTGCTATCTCTCTGTTGTTTGTGATTTCTCTGCCATTTATTATGATAGGTCTCTGACTTGACTTGGGGAATTTGTTGTTTAGCATGTTCATATGTTTATAAATTTTGGCAGCATCAGTGCGGTAGTTCAGATTGTTCAGGAACGTCGTGAATGATTTTCATTTTTCTTCGCATACTTGTCTTCTTAATACTGCTGCATATCTTCGCCACTCTTTCACATCAGCAGGATTTTGGGATTTTTCTGCCTTTATTCTTGCCTGATCTCTAGCCTTTTTCAAATCTGTTAATTGTGATGTCCAGAATGGCTTGTACTTAACTGTTTTGCCGAGGAAAGAATTAGACTGATAAGTTGTTTGGTCAGTTCTCCTGGTCTACCCTCTATATCAATCAGATGGATATTTTCTTCCAGGTAATCCCCAAAGTTTGTCCATTTGCTTTTTTGATTTTCCATGATGTTCTTGCAGTTTGTTTTTGAACTCTACATCTCCAGTTATATGTGAGCTGCACTGCTCTATGGCCGCATCCTGCGTCCTCTATTACCGTACTACAAACGTGGTTGCTGATATCTGCTGAGGCTAGGGCTAAGTCTGGATTAGTTGTTGTCCCTGAATAGTGTAAGAATGTCGGGATGTCTGTTGTTTTGTAAAGCAATTCCATATTGCTGGAGCTAATGAGATCCTCCACGACCCTTCCTGCCTCATTTATGTAGTTGTATCCCCAGGATGGTGAGCTGCATTAAAGTCTCCGACCATTATAGTTTTCTCTTGCAGATTTATGTTGTCCAGATTAAGATTTTTATTTTTGGGTGGGCTGTAAATTCCATATATATTTAATCTTTTATTTTCTTTCCAGATTTCAAGCTTTATGTTTCCTGACTTGTCTTGCTCATTCATTTGTTTTATTATTTTAAATTTGGATTTCAAACTATTTCTGACAGCCACAAGAATACCACTGGCCACTTGCCTACTTTTGTGCAATCTGAATATACAAGGCATGTCCGGAAAGTAAAGATACAAAGTTTAAAAGGAATAATTCCAAATGTTTAGTACCAAGCCACGTGTTGTTCAATAAATATATTGCAACTTACCGTCTGCGGCTTCCAGAAACAACGTCTTCACAAAGTTGACATGTTTCACGACACTTGTCCCATCATCAGAACTTAAAATAATCGTGTATCATTTAAGTTGATACATTTGTCAATTAATTAAAATCCAACAAAATAAATAATTTAAAACAATACGAATACTTAAATGTCTAAAAGCTAGCGCGAAGGTTTAACGATGTACATCGTACGGAGCTTGACCGCGCAGTGCACATTTCATACACGCGGTATGTAGATGATACATTTCTTGTATTTGATGGCACATGTAGGCAGGCAGAAATTTTGAATAAATATATAAATAGTATACATCCAAACATAAAGTTTACACTAGTGTTGGAGAACGAACTGTCACCGGACAAAAGGCTTGCTGCATGACAAATGGTGCCAATCGTACAATCTAGTGTTTTTGGTGGCCCTAAAAAGGACCTGTCGCGAGAAGGCTGATGTTGGTCGTGCCGCACTGAGATGTTCGGCGGCAGCTTCCCGCTGATCGTGGCGTACTGCAGTCCTCCTCTTCTTTCAGCACCGGTTGTAGAGTCGGCTGCCGGCCCAGCGACATCCGTGCTGGCGCGGAACGGGAGTGCAAAGACGCAAGAACGCCATCTGTTCTATTCTTTGGCTGTTCCTTCCGCCTCGATGTCGTCCGACAGAGGAGAGGAGATGAAGTGCGTCCGATGACGTGGCGATGAAGAGTGCTCAAAATTTTCTGCTGGCCCGGGTTTTATTAACTAACCGGGACGCTGATTGACTCGCTCCGAATGCTGATGCCGGATTGGCTCGCTGTGTACACCACTGGTACCGGAGAGCAGATGTTCGCATACCGCTGCCGTCACAACTCCACCGGGTCTTGAATGCTCTCCGGTAGCCAGCCTACTGCTCTTCTCCAGATGTTGTGGAGGTGTACGTTGGGCGCCATGTTGATTGGTGTGCCGGGTGGTAGCTTGCTGTCGTGGCTGCATCTTGCATCCGCAAGATGATCGTCGCCCCACGTTGGGCGCCACTTGTCACGGACAAAAGGCTTGCCGCATGACAAATGGCGCCAATCGTACACTCTAGTGTTTTTGGTGGCCCTAAAAAGGACCTGTGGCGAGATGGCTGATGTTGGTCGTGCCGCGCTGAGATGTTCGGCGACAGCGCCCGCTGATCGTGGCGTACTGCAGTCCTCCTCTTCTTTCGGCATCGGTTGTAGAGTTGGCTACCGGCCCAGCGACGTCCGTCGCTGGCGCGGAACGGGAGTGCGAAGACGCAAGAATGGCGGCTGTTCTATTCTTCGGCAGTTCCTTCCGCCTGACTCCGCCTCAATGTCGTCCGACAGAGGAGAGGAGATGAAGTGCGTCCGATGGCGTGGCGATGAAGAGTGCTCAAAATTTTCTGCCAGCCCGGGTTTTATTAACTAACCGGGATCACTGATTGACTCGCTCCGAATGCTGATGCCGGATTGGCTCGCTGTGTACACCGCTGGTACCGGAGAGCAGATGTTCGCATACCGCTGCCGTCACAGAACATAGCTTAAATTTTCTTGACTTTATGATACAAAACATAAATAACCACCTTAAATTTAAAATCTACAGAAAGCCGACCACTATGGACATTACTATCCATGCGTCCTCATTTCATCCATTCGCTCAGAAAATGGCGTCTTTTAAATCCTTCGTCAACAGGCTATTGAAAATTCCATTGGAGCCGGAGGATTGCCGTGAAGAACTTAGTACTATAAAGTACATAGCGATGGCTAACGGTTATAACAGCATGATTGTGGATAGGTTAGTAAAAAAGCAAAAAAAGAACCTGCATAGAAATAACAATGAAACACACAATAGGGTTCAGAAATACATAGCAACTGAATATACGATTCTTTTACCCAATACTATTTATAATGTTTTTAGAAAGTATGACTATACAGTATCTTTCAAGACGAGTAACAGCATTTTAAAAACTTTAAGGCCAAAATCCAATAAACCAGTAGAAAGCTGTTCAGGGGTGTATAAAATAGAATGTAAAGTATGTAATAGTTTTTGCATTGGACAAACAATACTCGCGCCCCTGCGCTTAATGGTCTGCCAAAAATACATAAGGGGAATATGCCCTTATGACCCATAGTTAATTTTAGCACAGCACCCGGATATAAAGGGGCTAAAAAACTTCTACAGGTTTTAAAAAATAATATAAAAATAAACAATAACCACAGTATCAGGAATAATACTGAATTTGTGAATCTGGTAAAATCATTAAGAATGTTGCCACAGTATAAACTGATGTCCTTTGATATTGTGAACCTTTACACCAATGTTCCAGTTACCCAAACCATCAATATTGTACAGGAAAATCTGGAGAGTCAGGCAGCTTGAATCAACAAGAAGTACAGGAACTGTTGTTGTTGTTGTTTTCCAATGGCTCCCTCTTGGTACATTTAACCCATTTGGTACCAAGCTTCCCAATAAAGACCACTATAATTTCTGAGTTCTTGCATTTCCCAGTTCAGCTTCACACACTCCAATAGATGATTTTTGTTCATTTTTGAGTATTCTCTCCTGCACAATACACATTCTTCTGTGGTGGAAAATTTTAATTTGTAGAGATGCGCTGAGAGACAGTCATGGCCAGTTTCCAGTCTAAAGTTGGCGACTGCTTCCTTCCTGGGTTTTCTACAGTTGTTATTCCATAACTGTTCAATCCCTGACCATTTTTTTTCTTTCTGACATGTTTCTTGCTTCTTCCAGGAAGCGAGAGTTTGTTTTCCTTGTCATCAGTCTTCTTAGGGTGCTGAAGTCATGGGTACTTTCCCGGTGATAGAGCATTGCCCTCGCTTTGCCAAGGTGTCCGCTGTCTCATTTCCCGAGATGCCTATGTGAGATGGGATCCACTGAATAACTATCTCCTTGTTAAGTGCTGTAAGCTGCCTGGTGAGTCGTCTTGCTTCCAGTGTGCTCCTGGATGTTGCTCCTGTATTAGAGAATGTTGCCTGGATGGCAGACTTAGAGTCCACTAAAAGGACAGCTTTTGAAAAGGAATTTGGCCTCCAAATGAGGTTTTGCAATGCCACTTTGATAGCCTCTACTTCAGCGTCATAACTTGATTTATTTTGTCCCACTGCAATGTAGTGAGAAAACAATGAGGAGAACACTCCTGCTCCAGCACAACCCACTTTATCCAGCAAGGATCCATCAGTGTATACATGTAGCCAGTTTTCCTCCAGAAATCTCTCATTGATGGTTGTTAGCGTTATCTGTTTTAGTTCTTCTGGAGATCTTGTCTTCTTCTTAACATCTTCTATCAGCCTGAGATGTACTTCATACCTATCAAAGTCGAGTGGCTTTTCCAAGCGGATCACTTTATTAACTGCTGTCGGTATGCTGTGGTATTGAAGGTAGTTGCTGCTTTGGTTTAGCCAGATCTTTTGCGTTTTGAGTCTCTGTGGTTCCATCCTCTCATGAACCCATGACTTCTCAGGTAGTGATTTAATTCTGAGGTTTAGCAGTGCTGCCTGTTGCTTAATTTCCTCTATTATTGGCTTGTTGTCTGTATATAGTTGTAATGCTGTAACTGGAGTTGATTTGACGCCACCTGTGATGAGTCTTAGGATGTTGGTCTGCAAACCTTCTAGTCTGCCTTTATTTGCAGTAGTGCTTGTGATGGTTCCTTCACTGCCATAAGTTACTACTGGCTTGATGTATGTTCTATACGTCATGTTTAGAACTTCTTGTGAACATCCCCATGATACTGCGGTGAGACGTTTTATAAGGTTTGTTCGTTTGTTTACCTTCTTAGTTATGCTGTCAATGTGGTGTGTCCAGTTAAGCTTGTTATCCAGGTTAACACCCAGGTAACGAGTATTTTCAGATTGCTGTAGGAAGTTCTCTCCTACTTTTAGTGAAAAGTCAGGGTTTCTATGTTTCAATGAGAAGTACTGGTAAACGGACTTTTCTGCATTAATCTGCATGTTGTTTTCTTCTGCCCACCTTTGCAGGCCGAGGAGGGCTTTGTTCATGTTCTTTTGTAGAGTGATGTCCTGTCCTTTCTTGTTTGATCCCCTGGCCCAGATGAGCACGTCATCGGCAAACATGCACGTCTGTATTCCTTCAACCACTTTCACTCGTTTGACCAAGTCATTTATATAGATATTAAAGAGGATTTGTACTATTCACAGCTCCTTGTGGTAGGCCGATTTTTACTTGTTTGTACTTGGAATGGCTGTCATTGTATCTTGTTGAAATCCAGCGCTGTTTCAAAAATCTCTTCAACCAATTAGACATGTTTTCTGTGATGTTAAGGTGCCTTATTTTATTTATCAGTTTGTCCCTCCATACCGTATCGTATGCGCCCTTAAAGTCTACGAAGACCACCAGGACACTTTCCTTTCTGTTGAATGCACTTTTAATGTCTTGTGTTAAACGGGCTATTTGGTGTGATGTTGATCGATTTGTTCTGAAGCCTGCCTGTTCTGGAGCAAGCAGTCCTTCTCTTTCCAAGTAATAGTTCAATCTAGTTGCTATCATTCGTTCCTGTACATCTTTGACAATTGTGATGTAAGGGCAATGGGTCTATAGGATGTTATTGAGTCTGCTGGTTTGCCATGCTTGATTATGGGAACAGTTGTTGCTTTTGTCCACTCTGAAGGGAGAGATTCTGTTGAGTTCCATATTTTGTTATATATTGCTAATAATGTACTTAATGTGGCAGGCTTCAGGTTCTTGAGAAATTCAGGGTGCACTCTATCTGGTCCAGGTTGTTTGCCATTTTTAAGCTTTTTTATTGCCTCTTTCAATTCTTCCATTGTAAAATTTTGGACAAATAACTCCCGTATGCTTGAAGTTGTATTTGTATTACGATGCCTTTCTTGGAGTTTAAGTTTCTTCTCAGTGACTTTAGTCTCTGCAGCAATCTTAATATTGTGTTGAATAGAATGTATTAAACCTTTCTGCTATCTCTCTGTTGTTTGTGATTTCTCTGCCATTTATTATGATAGGTCTCTGACTTGACTTGGGGAATTTGTTGTTTAGCATGTTCATATGTTTATAAATTTTGGCAGCATCAGTGCGGTAGTTCAGATTGTTCAGGAACGTCGTGAATGATTTTCATTTTTCTTCGCATACTTGTCTTCTTAATACTGCTGCATATCTTCGCCACTCTTTCACATCAGCAGGATTTTGGGATTTTTCTGCCTTTATTCTTGCCTGATCTCTAGCCTTTTTCAAATCTGTTAATTGTGATGTCCAGAATGGCTTGTACTTAACTGTTTTTCCTCTAGGGATGTTTTGTTTTGCCGAGGAAAGAATTAGACTGATAAGTTGTTTGGTCAGTTCTCCTGGTCTACCCTCTATATCAATCAGATGGATATTTTCTTCCAGGTAATCCCCAAAGTTTGTCCAGTTTGCTTTTTTGATTTTCCATGATGTTCTTGCAGTTTGTTTTTGAACTCTACATCTCCAGTTATATGTGAGCTGCACTGCTCTATGGCCGCATCCTGCGTCCTCTATTACCGTACTACAAACGTGGTCGCTGATATCTGCTGAGGCTAGGGCTAAGTCTGGATTAGTTGTTGTCCCTGAATAGTGTAAGAATGTCGGGATGTCTGTTGTTTTGTAAAGCAATTCCATATTGCTGGAGCTAATGAGATCCTCCACGACCCTTCCTGCCTCATTTATGTAGTTGTATCCCCAGGATGGTGAGCTGCATTAAAGTCTCCGACCATTATAGTTTTCTCTTGCAGATTTATGTTGTCCAGATTAAGATTTTTATTTTTGGGTGGGCTGTAAATTCCATATATATTTAATCTTTTATTTTCTTTCCAGATTTCAAGCTTTATGTTTCCTGACTTGTCTTGCTCATTCATTTGTTTTATTATTTTAAATTTGGATTTCAAACTATTTCTGACAGCCACAAGAATACCACTGGCCACTTGCCTACTTTTGTGCAATCTGAATATACAAGGCATGTCCGGAAAGTAAAGATACAAAGTTTAAAAGGAATAATTCCAAATGTTTAGTACCAAGCCACGTGTTGTTCAATAAATATATTGCAACTTACCGTCTGCGGCTTCCAGAAACAACGTCTTCACAAAGTTGACATGTTTCACGACACTTGTCCCATCATCAGAACTTAAAATAATCGTGTATCATTTAAGTTGATACATTTATCAATTAATTAAAATCCAACAAAATAAATAATTTAAAACAATACGAATACTTAAATGTCTAAAAGCTAGCGCGAAGGTTTAACGATGTACATCGTACGGAGCTTGACCGCGCAGTGCACATTTCATACACGCGGTATGTAGATGATACATTTCTTGTATTTGATGGCACATGTAGGCAGGCAGAAATTTTGAATAAATATATAAATAGTATACATCCAAACATAAAGTTTACACTAGTGTTGGAGAACGAACTGTCACCGGACAAAAGGCTTGCTGCATGACAAATGGTGCCAATCGTACAATCTAGTGTTTTTGGTGGCCCTAAAAAGGACCTGTCGCGAGAAGGCTGATGTTGGTCGTGCCGCACTGAGATGTTCGGCGGCAGCTTCCCGCTGATCGTGGGCGTACTGCAGTCCGCCTCTTCTTTCGGCATCGGTTGTAGAGTCGGCTGACAGCCCAGCGACGTCGATAGCTGGCGCGGAACGGGAGTGTAAAGACGCAAGAACGGCGGCTGTTCTATTCTTCGGCTGTTCCTTCTGGCTGACTCCGCCTCGATGTCGTCCGAGAGAGGAGAGAAGATGAAGTGCGTCCGATGGCGTGGCGATGAAGGTGCTCAAAATTTTCTGCTGGCCCGGGTTTTATTAACTAACCGGGATTGCTGATTGACTCACTCCGAATGCTGATGCTGGATTGGCTCGCTGTGCACACCGCTGGTACCGGAGAGCAGATGTTCGCATACCGCTGCCGTCACAACTCCACCGGGACTTGAATGCTCTCTGGTAGCCAGCCTACTGCTCTTCTCCAGATGTTGTGGAGGTGTCTGTTGGGCGCCATGTTGATTGGTGTGCCGGGTGGTAGCTCGCTGGCGTGGCTGGATCTTGCATCCACAAGATGATCGTCGCCCCACGTTGGGCGCCACTTGTCACCGGACAAAAGGCTTGCCGCATGACAAGTGGCGCCAATCGTACACTCTAATGTTTTTGGTGGCCCTAAAAAGGACCTGTGGCGAGAAGGCTGATGTTGGTCGTGCCGCGCTGAGATGTTCGGCGATAGCGCCCGCTGATCGTGGCGTACTGCAGTCCTCCTCTTCTTTCGGCACCGGTTGTAGATTCGGCTGCCGGCCCAGTGACATCCGTCGCTGGCGCGGAACGGGAGTGCGAAGACGCAAGAACGCCATCTGTTCTATTCTTTGGCTGTTCCTTCCGCCTCGATGTTGTCCGACAGAGGAGAGGAGATGAAGTGCGTCCGATGACGTGGCGATGAAGAGTGCTCAAAATTTTCTGCTGGCCCGGGTTTTATTAACTAACCGGGACGCTGATTGACTCGCTCCGAATGCTGATGCCGGATTGGCTCGCTGTGTACACCGCTGGTACCGGAGAGCAGATGTTCGCATACCGCTGCCGTCACAACTCCACTGGGTCTTGAATGCTCTCTGGTAGCCAGCCTACTGCTCTTCTCCAGATGTTGTGGAGGTGTGTGTTGGGCGCCATGTTGATTGGTGTGCCGGGTGGTAGCTTGCTGGCGTGGCTGCATCTTGCATCCGCAAGATGATCGTCGCCCCATGTTGGGCGCCACTTGTCACCGGACAAAAGGCTTGCCGCATGACAAATGGCGCCAATCGTACACTCTAGTGTTTTTGGTGGCCCTAAAAAGGACCTGTGGCGAGAAGGCTGATGTTGGTCGTGCCGCGCTGAGATGTTCGGCGGAGCGCCCGCTGATCGTGGCGTACTGCAGTCCTCCTCTTCTTTCGGCATCGGTTGTAGAGTTAGCTGCCGGCCCAGCGACGTCCGTCGCTGGCGCGGAACGGGAGTGCGAAGACGCAAGAATGGCGGCTGTTCTATTCTTCGGCAGTTCCTTCCGCCTGACTCCGCCTCAATGTCGTCCGACAGAGGAGAGGAGATGAAGTGCGTCCGATGGCGTGGCGATGAAGAGTGCTCAAAATTTTCTGCCAGCCCGGGTTTTATTAACTAACCGGGATCACTGATTGACTCGCACCGAATGCTGATGCCGGATTGGCTCGCTGTGTACACCGCTGGTACCGGAGAGCAGATGTTCGCATACCGCTGCCGTCACAGAACATAGCTTAAATTTTCTTGACCTGATGATACAAAACATAAATAACCACCTTAAATTTAAAATCTACAGAAAGCCGACCACTACGGACATTACTATCCATGCGTCCTCATTTCATCCATTCGCTCAGAAAATGGCGTCTTTTAACTCCTTCATCAACAGGCTATTGAAAATTCCATTGGAGCCGGAGGATTACCATGAAGAACTTAGTACTATAAAGTACATAGCGATGGCCAATGGTTATAACAGCGTGTTTGTGGATAGGTTGGTAAAAAAGCAAAAAAAGAACCTGCATAGAAATAACAATGAAACACACAATAAGGTTCAGAAATACATAGCAACTGAATATACGAATCTTTTACCCAATACTATTTATAATGTTTTTAGAATGTATGACTATACAGTATCTTTCAAGACGAGTAACAGCATTTTAAAAACTTTAAGGCCAAAATCCAATAAACCAGTAGAAAGCTGTTCAGGGGTGTATAAAATAGAATGTGAAGTATGTAATAGTTTTTACATTGGACAAACAGGCAGAAAATTTTTAGTTAGATATAAAGAGCACGTGCCTAAGGGTAACATCAGGAACATCAAATCAAACTTTGCTATGCATATCATCGATCACAACCATACCTATTCCAGTTTTAGAAATAATTTCAAACCATTGCATTTCTGCAAAAAGGGTAAACTCCTGTACGCACTGGAGGAGTTTGAAATTTACAGAGCCTCTACAACACACAATGATCAGCTTCTGAACGAGAAACTGTCGTTCAAATCAAACGAACTATATGATACTGCTATATGCATGCTGAAACAGCACGACAAATAGGTACAGGCCGAATAGATTTGTCAGTCGCACGCGGGGTCAGTAGCGATGCGCATCGTGAGATAACGCGAGTGGGGGAAATCGACCGAGTAGCGAGATGTGCGTGACCTTTATATATTTTTTATCTAGTGACGTGCTCTACATGAGTGAAAAGTTTATCCACCTGATGATGGGACTTTAAGTCCCGAAACGTGTAGTGTATATTGAGAACACAAAGAAGTTGCAAAGAAGGAAACAAAGGTAATTCTAATATTTAATTATATAGGCAACTTGGAGACCACAACAATTATGTATAACCATTTGTGGTTTAATAAACAGTGTCTAAAGAATAGTGTATTTCCAACGTACATGAAGATTAGTTGCCATCATCAATCGTTCGAAGCAAAACTGCTGTTCAACAGGCATACAAGAACTGGCTACAGTTGGAACTCAAGAAATGGTACTCTAGTAGAAATAATTTGTCTTTACACCAAAAACTAATACATTGTGAATTAACTTATAGATACAGTTCCGTGGAATTTGACCTTATTGATAATATGATCAGAGAACATGTAAGTTACCATGCTCATAAACAATATTTAGTACAAAAAACAAAATTACTAAAACTTATCACAACTAAGCTAAGTAGTAAGAGAGTAACTACTATGTCATCACCAGTAAATAAATTTTATAACAAAGTGGAAAATTTCTCAAATACAAACTTTACTCAGAAAGAACTAAATCTGTTAAATAAAGGTTTGAAATATTGTCCAAACATACGGTACAAAAGAGACATGGAAATGTTATGTATAAATACAGAAATAGCACTTAGTAATTTAGATAACCCAGAAATAAGAAATAATGAATTAGTTTCCTCTGCAAACATTATATCAAAAAGTAATAAGAATAAGTATAGTCTAAAAGATTCAGATAAGTACATAGTTAACAGTTTAAAACAAAAAATTAATTCAAATAGTTGAGTGGTTTGCAAAGCTGATAAAGGCAATACAATTACAATAATAAATAGGAGCGAATATATTGAAAAGACAGAACTTCTCTTTAGGAATGACAATTTCAAGATATTAAATGATCCCACTAATACGTTTCAAAAACAAATAAAATCACTTATTAAAAATTGTCCTAATATATTTTCAGACACAAAAAGTTTCGTGCTAACTATGATGAACCCAAAAGCTCCTGTTTTGTATAGTTTACCAAAAATACATAAACCTAATTGTCCCATGTGCCCAGTTGTTTCATATGTAACTGCACCTGCATACAAAATCTGTAAAAAACTTAATGAATTACTGCCAAAATATATTAACTTCAACCCAAAGTATGCTATTAAAAACACTTTACAATTAGTTAATAATATAAAAAATGTACATTTACCATTGAATGCAAAATTAGTTTCATTTGATGTGTTAAGAATTTATTTCTGTCTATACCTGTAGATGTTCTGTTGTCTATCTGTTCCTCACGTATACAAAATACTTTAACCTTAAATAGTGATCAGAAAAAAGAATTATTTTCAGCCTTAGATATTTGCATAGGACAAAATTATTTTCAGTTTATTAATAAAATCTATAAACAATTAAATGGCTTACCTATGGGCTCTCCTTTATCACCTTTATTAAGTGAAATCTTTATGACATTTTTGGAAGAAAACATTTTTACATCCGATAACCCCAACATAAAATATGTTTTTCATTGGGCAAGGTATGTTGATGATATATTTTGTATCTGGACGGGAACAGATAGACAGCTCCGTATGTTCTTAGATTATATTAATTCCTTTTATAGTAGCGTGCAATTTACACTTGAAACAGAAAATATGAAAAGTTAAAATTTTTTGGATCTTACCATTACGAGGTCACAAAATAATCTTAGTTTTCAGATATATAGAAAACCTACTTTTACAGATACCGTTATACATAAACAATCACTAACATCATGGCACATAAAATTAAGCAGTTTTCATGCAATGGTTAATAGTCACCTTATAGTTCCTTTATCCAAAGAAAATTTCAATAAAGAGGTAGATATTATAAAAGCCATAGCACAAAATAACGGTTATGATGAAAGAATAATTGACTCTTTAATTAAAAAAAAAAAAACAAGAAAATTACTTTAAAAGAATTTTATTCCATAGAGCCAGATCAGGGTAACAAAAAATGTCACTTAACAAATTACATTCCATGTATAACAGATAAGATTAATAATAGGTTAAAAAACCATGGTCTTAACATGGTATCAGTAAACAAACGTAATCTTTTTTCACTACTAGTCTGTAATAAAGAAAAATCTAACACACTGGAGAAAAATGGAGTTTATGAAATACACTGTGCAGAATGCGATGCTATTTATATCGGACAATGTGGCCGTGCTCTGAAACATCGCATTTCTGAACATAAGAAGGCGATTTTAACCAGTACATCTAAGACAGGTTTTGCAGAGCATTGCTTACAACACAATCACTTCATAGACACAAAAAACATAACACTACTCCACAACATACAAAAAGGTAAAAAAATGGATTTGTTAAAAATTTTAGAAATTAAAAAAGCAATAAAAAATAACAAAAATTTAACCAATGAACAGATTGAATTTTGTGTATCCCCTTTATTAAAATCTGTTATTTAGTTTAGTTTATTTTATATTATTTTGAATGTTCATCATTATTTTAAATTTTGCATTCAGTTTATATTTAGTTCAGTTAATTTTATATTTTACATTCAGATTATATTTAGTTTAGTTAATTTTATATTTTGCATTCATGATTGTATTTAGTTTTTAAAGACACCTGACCTTCCCGTGTCTCTTGCACACACACCCCTCGCCATCTGAACACAGATGTTCCAGATACGCCCTAAACAGATGTTCACCACCACTCACATCCTGTTGTTTAGTAATTTTCATTCATTCGCCTCTTTGACAATGGCTTAGTTAGTCGAAACAGCTGTCAGAGTTAATTAAAAAATTTGTGGAACTTACCAAGTGTTTTTATATATTTTACAAAACCTTTGTATTAATATGTTTCACCAAGTGCCCAACGAGTCATCAATTAGTACTTTGTTATTGTTATTCACCATTATTTTACTCTTGTTTATTATTTCATCATAATTAACATTACTACTCACCTTGTCTACTGTCACTTGTTTTGCATTTAAACTATCAGCTTTCTGATTATCACTCGTATTAACATCACTTACCTTG
Organism: Magicicada septendecula; assembly: GCA_034769895.1. NCBI lineage: Eukaryota > Metazoa > Arthropoda > Insecta > Hemiptera > Cicadidae > Magicicada > Magicicada septendecula. The sequence continues at coordinate 57,999,458 of CM068371.1, read as the reverse complement.
TCGTTTTTTTATCTCGTCCCACCGTTTAATTAATTCACCACCTTTTACATTTATACTATTCTCAAATTTCACATTTTGTTCTTTGATTTCTTTAAGATTATTATCAATTTTAACATTCTGTTCTTTAATTTCTTTAAAATTAGTATCACATTTTATTTTCAGTTCGTTAATGTCATTTGACATTTTGCGTAAACAGTCGGTATTGGCATCAAACCGTTTACTCATTATATCGGCCATTGATGGTTCTCTTATTTTTGTAACTACGGGAGTTGATTTCACTTCTGCGTTATTTATTATAATGTACTCAGTCACGTTACTTTCAGTTACTGATTGAATGCTCGAATCAGCTGTTTGAATTGACTGACCTTCCAATTCGCTTACACTCAGTGACGGGTTCATTGACCCAAAACCACTTTCACTCATAGCTGAGTCTATTAAGTTGATTTCTTTTTCGTTCTCAGACATTTTTTTCTTGTTATTATTTACTTGCTTACTGATTAATTATTATACATTACTTATCATCAAATATGCGCAATTTATAACCCCTTGGAAACTTTACCTCAACAAAACCTTATTACACATATGTTACGTACATTTTTACGTAAGTTATTCTCAATTTCTGCTAACCAGATTCCATTCTCTGTGCTTTGAAACAGTCCAATTTGGGATAAATATAATATTTATCCCAAATCCTGGTCATGCTGCACCAATTGTAATATCTTAATTTACTTCAAAATATTAAACAACAACAAACTCCCACTTACCTTGAATTTTTTATTTGGCCAGATCATGTAGTGGTTGAAACCCTTTTTCGTATAGCGAATTTACCAGCAGAGAAAATGAAGTTAGGTTGTTGAAATGATTATGCTAAAACATATATAGCAAGTTAAAATAAAATATTTTATTATTCTTTAAAATGACATTCTCTCTTTTTATTGAATCTATTGTTATACTCCCACCTCTCCTCATCGAATTACTTAATACACATGTAATGGCTTTCACGTCTCGCAACTCCCACTAATATGAACAATTTACATTTTACAAAATCTTAATTACTAAAAATAAATATATTTTTTATATCCATAAAACGAACCAATTCTTTGTAATTACACACACACACTCACATTCCAATTACCCCGTTTCTAGATTTTGGTCAAAATGAATTTAATTTTGGAATTTATTTTCTTTAGAGATTAATTATATTTAGGCCTTTATATAAAATGCTGGGTACTCATCCTTTCGTAGGTTCTACGTTGTTATGCTACCACGTGTCATGCACTGTTTTCACTATAGTTTGTTCATTTTATAAATTTAGCTGTCCGCTACTCATTATGATTGGTTTCTTGACCGCATTTAGTTTTTAGTTTAGTTTCAACACATTTTATTTATAATTTGGTTCGAATTACTCACATGACTTACACACACGACCGGCCGGTCCTGACACTGTGTGAAGAGTGATGCCTCGTTACAATGGCTGGTGAGGATTTTTTTTTTTGGCCTTGTCTACTAGATGTTACCGGAAATACGATGACGTCTAAGCTCCTTACTGTGATGTTTCGACGGTTCATTGGTTCTTTCGACAGTCGAAGATATTCTGTGGCTATACCACAGGCCGTGGTTCACCATTTCCTTCGTATTCAAAGACCCGTGGTGCAAATTTGTCGTCTCACGCCATTTTTTGTTACAGCGTCTGAGCGTCCTCTTTACTTGTTCGGTACAGGTGAGGCGCCCGTGCGTGTGGACTCACATTCTGTATGTGACAATTCTCGAATTTTGTACCGCGCACACCTTTCCAGACTAACGTACATTTAAAAAGCTCTGCTGTGGTTCTTTGTTCAAGCTGTCATGGGGATTCGCAATATTAATTTTAATATAGAAATTAATAAAATAAACCTCCACATTTTGTCCTGTTACAAGTTTTTATGTTTAATGACATAAAACCTCTGATTGGGGGGGGGTCTTGTAACGGGACAAAATTGGGGTAACAAAATTTATATCACAAGTTAAAATATTTTATTGTGATGAAGTAAATCTGATTAAAACTATAGAAGTAAAGTTCGTTAGGTGATGCCCAAATAAGGTAACAAGTGATTCTATTTTTAACCAGTGAATCACACCAGTGTTTACAACGATACAGCCAGTCTCCAAGCGAAGTGGTGATATTCAGTTAAAACGGAATTTTCAGTGACCAGAACGGGACATGAGTAGAAATCCGCCAAGAACCAGTTTCGAAGGCATAGTGAAAACGAAATTGTAACAGAGACGCTAAGTAAATGGGACCAGTTGCCAAGGAATAGTCGAGCTGTACGGTTATTTTGTAAGAGTGTAGGGAGGTCTACGCATTACAATTACGGTACGCCGACCTACAATTTTGTAAAAAATGTAGTGGAACAGTAACAAACTTTTAAATTGAGGGACCAACAAAAGTGATTATGGTGTAAAATTTTGAAACATTTATTTTGGGTGTTTTCGTAGAAAAGGGACTTTTAACGTAATGTGCAGCAACTGGGAGACCACGTGCCAGATAAGTAATTAGAAAGGACAAAAACAATTGAACCAAATTATTCAAAGTTTGTTTATATTGTCAAATCGTTGTTTATATCATAAAATCCAAATTTATAAAAATATGATGAGATCTCAATAAGGGGGGTAAATAGAGAGAAAGAGAGAGAGCGTGTGAGAGAAAGAGAAAAAGAGGAAAGTACTGATTTGTTATTGATCATTTTCTTTTAATTTAATTTGTTGTGAATTATATTTTTTGATCTAAACAATAACAAACAAGGTGTTCTAATAAAATAAAATAAGATTTTTGTGCTATAATCATGTGTTAATTTAATTATTACGCCACAATGCTCATAACCTTATCTCTGTATCAATAAGTTCGGCTAGATGACCCTGGAGGTTTTTACATAAGGGAATTCTGTTTATTTACTAAATTGTTTCCTTGGGGAGTATGAATGATTTCCACATTTACTTCGTAAAATGTGGTGGCAACTTTGAGGACTTTGGGAATCTTCTGTGTAAAGGTAAGTCGTAAATCGTAATAAATGGGGTTTAGTTCCTTCTGTTTATTTTTATGTTTTTGTAAAGTTACAGTATAAAACCCGTACATTTAAGTCTGACATGGAAGACACCTATTCTGTATGGTGTAAGATAATGGGCTCTTCAAATAATCATATTTATTGTACGTGGCAGGTTGTAAGAGTATGGAAGTCCAATGTAAGTATAAAAATTAAAAAAAGAAAAGAAAATCAAGACAGTGTGTTTAAAATATTAAAGACTCTGTTATATGAACTAGATGAAAACACTTCTAACAAAATGTGCCATTGAAGTTTTAAGAAGACTGTTTAGTGATGAAGAAACATTCTTTTTATAAAATATTTTGAACAATTGTATATAAAAATGGAACAGTACAGATCCTGAGCCTACTGTTATCGAATCAATTTAGTAGTAAACAGTCATAAGTCTATAGAAAACTTCAATAAAATATTAAAGTATTGTTACCTAAAGAAAAACAGATCAAGCAGGTAGATAAAACACTATGTGCTGTTTTACATTTACTCAGAAATAAAATTTTTGATCAGATAATTTTTTAATATTGAAGAAAGGAAAACTTGTGAGGAAGCTGCTAGTATTAAGAAAGCATCACAAAGCTAGTTTGTTGTTGGGTACAGAAAAAGTTTTGACAACTTTGGATGACAAGTAGCAGGTCCTGTCATCCACACAAACAGAATTTTGTACTGTTAAACTGGTAACATTGCACACCATGTTGGCTACAGTGCATACACTGTAAGTTTTATTTTCATGAGTTTGTGCGTTCGTGTATGGACTGTGGCATTCAGAGTAAAACATATGCTGCAGTGTTTACCTTGTGTGTAGAATGCTGAATAATGCCAATTGGATAAGTATCCATGAGGGAGGTTAGAATGAAGAAGATATGCTTGTTATAGATATTCCAAAGGACAAACCTGTTATGTTAGAAGAATCTATCTTACACGAAGTAAGTGTAGAAAAAGAAGAGAGTATATCTTTAAATCATGAAAGAATGAAACTGTTTGAAGAATTTCAAGAGATGGAGAAATATATACAATCTGTTGAGCAGTTTGAATATGTAAGAAGACAGATAAGACAATTAATACCAACATTAAAAGCTATGAACTCTGCTGCAGAAAGGAGCTTAGAGGTATGTACAATTTCAGTCAGGTTATCCATTTTGTTTTGTAGTACAGTCTAATCCAACCTACCTAGTCATCAACTTATTTATCTTCTCACCCACCTACACAAACTATCCACCCATCTATCTATCCAAATTTTGTAGCTTTACTTATCTATCCACCTACTCTCCTATTCAGATATATACCCAATTACATACCTGTTTATCTAATCATCTACTCATATACATACTGAATTATTTATCTATCTATCCATCTACCCATCCTTTCATTGCTAGTCAGTACGGACTTTTTTATATTAGATTTATAATTATTAAGTTCACTGAAATAGTTCTAAAATCATATCATATGTATTTGTTCCAAATTATTCTTAAACAGTAAATTAAAATAAATACATTTTTAATTGTATTTTTTAGGCTGTCAATTTTTTGCTTAACAAATTTTGAAATCTTTTTGGTTCTATGAGCTGTAGACTTATAAAATCGTGCATGTCTGTCTGTAACGTATAGGTGGCCCATAATTTGTGTGACACTAGTAGTTACCAAAAAGATCATTTTTGCCAAGCAACTTATGTTCCACACTGTATTTCTGATATCCACACAAGGAATTTCAAAGTTATGAAACTTGACAGTTTGTACAAAGGTTTTGTAAAATATATAAAAACATTGGTATGTTTCACAGATTTTATTTAACTCTGACAGCTGTTTCGACTTCCTAAGCCATTGTCAAAGAGATTAAAAACCTAAACACAGGATGTGAGTAAAGGTGGTGGTGGCGGCCATCTGTTTAGGCGTGCATTGGAACATCTGTGAGGGTGTTGAGATGTAGAGGAGGTGTGCAAGAGCCAAGCGAAGGTCTGGTGTCTGTAAAACTAAATACAATCGGAATGCAAAATATAAAATTGACTAAACTAAATATAATCTGAATGCAAATTATAAAATTAACTGAACTAAATATAATCTGAATGCAAAATCTAAACTAAACTAAATAACAGCTTCTAATAAAGGGGATACACAGAATTCAGTTTGTTCATTTGTTAAATTTTTGTTATTTTTTATTGCTTTTTTAATTTCTAGAATTTCTAACAAATCCATTTTTTTAGGATCTACCAGGTCTTAACATGGTATCAGTAAACAAACATAATCTTTTCACTACTAGTCAATAATAAAGAAAAATCAAACACACTGGAGAAAAATGGAGTTTATGAAATACACTGTGCAGAATGTGATGCTATTTATATCGGACAATGTGGACGTGCTCTGAAACATCGCATCTCTGAACATAAGAAGGTGATTTTAACCAATACAGCCATACAGCTTTTGCAGAGCATTGCTGACAACACAATCACTTCATAGATACAAAAAACATAACACTACTCCACAACATACAAAAAGGTAAAAAAATGGATTTGTTAGAAATTCTAGGAATTAAAAAAGCAATAAAAAATAACAAAAATTTAACCAATGAACAAACTGAATTCTGTGTATCCCCTTTATTAAAAGCTGTTATTTAGTTTAGTTAATTTTATATTTTGCATTCCAATTGTATTTAGTTTTTACAGACACCAGACCTTCCCTTGGCTCTTGCACATCCCCTCTCCAAGTCAACACCCTCACAGATGTTCCAATGCACGCCCTAAACAGATGGCCACCACCACCACCTTTACTCACATCCTGTGTTTTAAGTTTTTAATTCATTGGTCTCTTTGACAATGGCTTAGGAAGTCGAAACAGCTGTCAGAGTTAAATAAAATCTGTGAAACGTACCAAGTGTTTTTATATATTTTACAAAACCTTTGTATTAATATATTTCACCAAGTGCCCAACGAGTCATCAATTAATATCGTTGACAGTTTGTTATAAAATACTGGCTGATGGAAGTCTATAGTGGTCAATAGAACAGTTATTTTCACAAAATGAAGGGGCAAATATTTTTCAGATTAAACCATCTCCTTAGTAACAAAAAAAATATGTAACATTATACCAATTAGAAATGTGTATTTTCAAAAACTTTCAATGTGGTGACAGTGGGAATGTAATAAAGCAAACCTTGTGTCTAACCTATGTAATTTCTACACAAAACGTCCAAAATATTTTATTATTTTCAAGTCAAGTGATTAATGATCAATGTTAATGATTTTTTTTAATTTTAATATTATAATTAAACTATCAAATGATTTAGGATATATTATTCCTTTTTTAATTATTCCCTTTAAATAATTTTACTAACTTCAAACGTTTTTAAAAATATATAAACACTTGGTACATTTCACAAATTTTATTTAACTCTGACAGCTGTTTCGACCTCTTAAGCCATTGTCAAAGAGATGAATGAAGACTAAACACAGGATGTTAGGTGGACATCTGTTTAGGTCATGTGTTGTGGGAACATGTGTGAGGGGTGATGATGGGGAGGGGGTTACAAGAGCTAAGAGAAGGTCAAGTGTCTGTAAAAACCAAATATAATCTGAGTGCAAAATATAACTCAACTATAACTTATATTAACTAAACTAACTATTTTGCATTTAGATTATATTTGGTTTTAACAGACACTTGACCTCTTAGCTCCTGCAACCCCCTCCCCATCTTCACCCCTCACACATTTTCCTACAACACATGCCCTAAACAGATGTCCACCTAACATCCTGTGTTTAGTCTTCATTCATCTCTTTGACAATGGCTTAAGAGGTCGAAACAACTGTCAGAGTTAAATAAAATCTGTGAAATGTACAAAGTGTTTATATATTTTTAAAAATCTTTGTATTATTATGTTTCACCAAGTGCCCAACGAGTCATCAATTAATATCATTTACTAATTTCTGTCACTTTCACTATTTTAATGTCGTGTATCTTTTACATTACCTTTCACATAATGGGTCCGTGATTTTTCAAAATAATAGTAAGTAGGTTTCATTGGTGAACTCTTCTTACCTCAAGCAAAGCCACACTTACAATGTGATGAACCCAATGTGATTAGTTTTGTGCATACTACACGCGGGGCTTGTTTATTGTAAACTATGCGTAACGAGAGCTAGATATAGTTAATCAGATTTCTTTGTTGTAATGTTTGACAAGATTTTTTTACATTGCAGGTCAAGTGTGATATAACATATTTTAAAGCAGAAGACCTTTAAGGCTTCAAGAAAGCCGAAAGAGGCAACAAAGTCCAGGAAAGACATCCAGGCAATCACCTTGGACTTACTAACATCAAAACTGGAGTAGTATATTAAGGTATCTCTTAAAATCAATATTATTATAATTATTAAATGTAATAAGATAATAAATATTGAAATTGATATTAAAATATGATTACATTAAAGTAATATTAAATATTAAAAAAAATCGTTATGCCAAGAAATAGTTTATACTGTATTATCAGGACTCGTGTGCTTTGCTGCACATGCCATCCAACTAAATTTCTTACAAAACCACCAATATCTCGAAAACAAAGAGGGGATTTTATTGATACAAAACCAAAATAAAGTGTAACAGTACATAAAGGCCCAATACCTTAATTATGGGATCTGAGGTTATTTTTAATGTTTTATTGTATAACTGTTAACTACAGAATGGTTAGGTCCATTGTCCCTCTGTAAAAAGGAACAACGCATATTCGGTGAGAGTAGTACAATGCCAAGGTCACTGTTGGACGAGCAAAAGCCGGTAGAGGTAATGGCGGTGTATATGATGACGGACTATAAATAAGAATTGTGATTGGGTTATAAAGCTGTTTCGTCATAAACAAAAGACAATGACGCATGAACCACAACGTATGTAACGAGGCTTTGTCCCATAAACAAAAGACGATGACGTCAAATGCACTAACACAAGCGCAAATTTGCATATTCCTCTTTCTCAGTTCAACGCAGCACTCCAAAGGGTCTGCAGCGATGTATCGCTGTCTGGTCAGTTTTTCAACAAAAGTTTAAAATAACTATTATCTAAAATCAAAATGTGATAGTGGAGCTGTAGAGGGCTCAAGTTTTATTAACAGTAAAAACATCAAATGTAGAATCAGTGCACAATGTATTAAAACGAGAAGTATGAGGCGAACACCGGCCATACTCCTGGAGAACAGCCACCAGCGAGGGTTCAACTCTGTCCATGTTTAGAGAAGTTAAACCATTATCACCTTTTTCTTAATAATGAGCTCATTAACTGATACTAGCTAAATTTGATCAATGTATTTGCAATAGGGAGAATGAATGTGAGTACGAGTGAGTGAACGCATGGCCATGATTATATATGCAAAGGGCATTGGTTTGTGTATCTGTTAATATACGATTCATTACATAATTAGAGCTGCAGCCAAAAGTAAAAATTTATAAGAATAGTAACAAGATTCACTATGATGAAAATATTATGACTGAATAGGGTTTGAATAAAATAGCCACCATTTTGTTTTTACAATTGTATGTGACGCCATTTTGGGGCATTACTCCATATATATGTTTATTTTGTTCCGACAATTAAAATCCAGTGATTACACTCAGTTAACTATCAGTGTTATTATTTCTATCACCTTTTTGAATCTGAATCTCGCCGAGAATGAACCCTGGCCCCTTAGAGAGAGATTTACAGTAGAAAGAAATTACGTGCTCCCACATACATGGAATTGGTAAGTACACGTGTTTACCATATAACAGTAAATTTTATATGTATATAAATATAAATATTTGTGTGTAAGAGTCCGTGAGTTAACAAAAGTTTGAAATTTTCTCTAAATTTCCCTCACTGACACCACGTAGAAGTGTTATTAACACACATTTTATGAAATAAAGATTTTGAATATTTGTGTGTGTGTGTGTGTGTGTGTGTGTGTGTGTGTGTGTGTGTGTGTGTGTGTGTGTGTGTGTGTGTGTGTGTTTATAATTATTGGATCGTGTTTTAATCAGTGGGTTTTCAGTTGTGGTTGAGAATGTTACGTTAATTACCTTTATACAAAATACAAATACAAATAAATAAAATTATTTATCTTCCCACCTACCTTGTTTTTCCGTCTCATACCAGAATCCGTCACACGAACTTCGAGATGCAAGAGTGATTTAAAGGTTGTGTTAATAATAGACGCAACTCGCATTTTGTGAAGAGAAATAAACTAAGATTTTATTTTATTCTTTAAATTTTTTAAACTTCAAATTATATCATTTCTTTGCCTCTTAGCTCAAACGATTATTTTTCGAAAATTTAAAATGCATAAAACTTTTAATGATATTTACTACATGATTGGATTACGATTACAATTACGATTACAATATTACACTTAACATCTTACCTTAATTAAAACAGCCCAGCCTGCTCAATCACACATTCACACCATAACAAAACAAAAAACCCCCTTTTATTTATTTAGAAACATTATTGGATACATTGTGCAATACCCTTGCCGGCAACGAGGGGTATCTCCGAAGTCGTGGCTTCGCACTTACGAATTTAGTTGTGGGTCCGAAATAGTTTATGAATTCATCTTTTCTGCCGAAAACTATAATCACCTTCACATTTTTTAATAACTGAAACTCACTTTTACTTGATATTCACAATTTTTTAATGAGCCCTGTTTGGCCGGCTGCCTGCGCAGGCGAGCATCAGTGAGCTACTGGGAAGAGCGTTCACCAAATTCCTTCCACTTACAATTCTTCGACAAGGCGGAAACCACTGCCTTGTACTTTAAAGTCATAGCTGTGGCACATTCAACAAGTGCAAACTCCTGGGTGCTGGACGTTGACGATATTTGGTATCCAGCGGTTTACGTCACTGTAGTAGGCGGGACTAAGTTTCGTTTCCGTCACCTCCTATATACGTGGCGAAAAATATTGTCTTTGGGCCATGTTGTGCGCCTTTTGCTTAGCGTGGGTATGCGCTCCGCCGATGTTAGTGCGTTTGGGTGCATTACACTGTTTTGCTGTTCTGAGAATTACGACGCTGTGTGTGTGACCCGCACATTCCATTGTAATTGTTTCATCACCGCGACGCACGATTTCATTTCACGATGATTGAGATTCAACCTGTGACTGACCACGCATATGAAATAAATTATTGTAAATATTTAATAAAATAAAACCCCTCCCTTTTACCCCGTTACAATACCCCCCCAATGAGAGATCTTCTGCCGAAACAGAAGAAATCTCATTGTTAAACCCCTAAGAGGATCGGTGAGGATATGGTGCCAACAACCCCCCATTAGTTCTTATACATCATGGGTAAACTACCCCCCTGGCTCGGCGACTATGGCAGCACCTGAACGAGATTACTGGACTTCTCGATTCGAGATCCCAACACCATAAATTCGAACAGACACGCACCACAGCACACCTAGCCTTCTAACATACCACCCCAAAATCCAAACCCCAGGTCTTATACCATGCCAGATCCTCAACTGATATGTTCCCCCTTATCATGCACACTGGGCTGCCTTTAGCAGTTACTGGGCTCGTACACACACTCATTAATACATTTTTAAAATTCAAAATATTTGTCGTTCAATCAAACTCATTTAAGTAACCTCCTAAAATCAAAAAAAAAATCTGTTACATGAATTCATCACTATATTAATTCTCTTCATTATTATTCATAATCAGAAAAGCAAATAAAGTGAACATCTAACTAAACATGAACTCATTTATCCTAACCTTTGATTAGACATACATACTAAACAATATAATTCAATACAAAAAACATTAGTAATACATTTAAACAATAATACACTTGAAATTCACATCACCTATATGGCAGGCATAAAATCAAAAATTTTTTTTTCAAAACATTTTAAATTTATTAAAATATACTTTTCTCAATATTCAGAAAATTTAAAATTATTTAAATCAATTAAACAACAAAATTTGCATCACTTCATTGCCAAAACTGGTCTAGTTTATACCATCAACCATCAGCTGATCAAACTGGGTCAAGTCCACAACCTTGACCTACATAGGTTATACATAGGCTACATCATAAAATACATTAAACATCTTTAAAATTTTTATCTTCAAACATAATATCATAAGACATCCAAACATTAACCATTAACATGGTTATTATTACAATTAACAATAAAATTGACATTTAAACTAATAAAAAATTACATATTTATTGCTCTAATTAGTTTCAACTTCTATTAAAATCTGTCACTTGTTTCCATTAGTTTTATATTTTTTACTATGACTCTCTCTCTTTAACATTCTCAATATCCCTTAGTTTGGGTGATTTAATTATTCATAATAACTTGATTGTATCAACTTGGCATGTATACATTTATAATCTTCCCCCTCTGACTTTAATATTACTAACAGCTCTAACTAACATGATGACACCCATCTCTATCAAAACATCTATCCAACAATCTCTAAACGCAACTTACTACTCAATTTCATTCGCATCATTCTACCCTTACATAAAAAAAAATACTCTACCCCTTTGTACTCAGGATGTGTTCCCCCCCCCCAAAGCTCATTCCTTTGTCTTGTTCCTGGACTTTCCTAGGCAACCCTTTCCGGCACTAAACGGTCCCTTCCCGTCCCAACACCTTTCATTGCGGACTCCTACCACACCACCCCCTTTACAAAATTTCCATCAACTCTAATTACTCTCCCAATACAATACTTCAACTACAACAAAATATATCCACTTATTTATTACATCAATATATCCCTCAATACTCTACATATATTCCCCATATCTACTGTGTCACTATTACCTCTCAAATTCTACATTACATTAATTCACAACAATATTATTCATCTCTAGTACCCTTTTAAACTCAACTTGGACTGATCTACCTGTCCTAACAAAATATTCATCACCCAAAATCTACCTTTTACTATCTTTTACAAATCATTTAAAATTCTTAACTATCTCAAATTACCTCCATCATTTAAAGCAAAATCTTTTAACACATAAAAATCATTATATTCAAACATTAGTTACCTTGGAAATTTACAAACAATTTATAAGTGACATTCTACAGCAGATCAGCTGATTTTCTTAGCGAGGTGAATGACCTTACTATAAACATATTTCAAAATTAGACAAATCACACATTTTATCAACACTTACCTCTAACACAATAAACTAATACTGTTATTTTACACACTTCTCTAAATATTTTATATAAATGTATTTTTAAGAAGAAATAACAAGTAACCTATATTTGGGTTTGTTTACCTTACTTATATCGGACACGTATGTCACGCACCCCATAATTATGGTACTTACCATAGTTTGAAAATCTGGTTGTTTCAATCTTGTTATTTTTATTATTACCTAGGGTCCAAGGATTCGACTCAGCATGATTGCTGACAGAGATAGGCATAGAAATAAGAATACGTTCATTCGCAAACATTGAACATCAATATTGGTTTATTCATTAATTTTGTTAATTGCGTACACCGGACAAAATTTCAAAATGGCGGCCATTACTTACATTGACTTTCTCTCATTATAAAACTCTTTTATTTTTATTAAACGTCAGTTTACCAAATTCTATATACTGACTATGAAGCAGCTTCATTATTAACTGATTTTAATTATATTTCCTTCTAACCAACGCCAACCAACACCCCGGTTGGATGTCGACATTTATCATGCACGCCCCGCTATCTCACTCACATTCATACGTACAATCTCAATTTACTTTTTGTGTACACATATCTGCAATTTGGGTAAAGAGCTCTTTAAGTAAAATTTTGGTTTTGCACTTTCCTGATTCTGTAGACTGGAAGTTCTCGAAGTGGATCACATGTTGCTTTCTCAAATGGCGTGGTTACATTTTACTGGATTCACTGACTCTAAGTATAATTTTGAAAAACAATTACTGCACACTGTCTTAGTTCTCCTTTAGTTAGTATATAATTACATTTTTACTACATTTTTTAACTGTTTAAAACACTAGGCCGGTATAAATTGCCGGCTGCCTTTTACAAGGTGTTACTGCTGCTGCTGAATTGTGTAGACTGGGCCGAACACTACGCAATTTTTACGTATGTGTGTGTGAGCACACGTCATTGTTCTTTGTTTTTTCGTTACATAAACGCCTTACTTGTTACGTATTTTATATACGTCATTGTTGTATTAATGACGTTTGGTGTTGTCGGCCAATGAAACAGAAGTATGTAGAGCCGGTATTAGTTGCTGTAACCATTTTAAGTGTTCTTATTTGCATGTACACTGCTGGCCTTGAAATTATTTCATTGTCTCGGAACTGCGTCGTTGCAGGCAAAAACCAGGGAAATTGTATTACCCATAGAAATGAATTTAAAAACATCGAAATACAATAATTTACTACCTTGTATACCATACTTTTTATATCAGGTTTTTTGTACTGTCACAATACATTTATAAGACAGAATAAACACAGCATAATAAACATCTAATGCATCTATCTCTCAAATCATGATACAATTATTTAATTAGTGCAAGAGCGAGTCATCATCTTTAAGTTACCAAATTTTAATTCGTTGCTCCCCTGATCAACCTCCCGAACCACACACACTATAATTTTTTGATGGTGGACTGTTGCGCCCATTTGCCTCGCAACACGGACGGCATTGGTGGAGGAATTTATCATCTCCGTGTCCTTGCTTCAGCGTTACATTTTAATATTATTTAGATATCATCATATCTGTGTTATAAATTTATATGCCCTTAAAACGGGTCTACCACCTGGCCTTGCTGTTCCTACCCGAACAGAGTGGCAGCCGCTGTTCCATAGTTCCGGGGATTTCCCCTAAATTCACCCCCCATCAATTTCAAATATACACCAATTTCAAGCCAGCTATGGTCAAGGTTCTTAATTTATTGCCATAGCTGACCGCTAGCCAAAACCACGATTAGTGCTGGTAAGGCAGTAATCGCCCGAAAAGTCAGGGAAATCAACTCTAACTTCAAGCATGTTATCTTCATCATTACATATACATGTATATTATTATTATATATATATATTATTATTATATATTATATATACACGGCACGGCAATCTATCAGGATATAATATAAAATTATATAAAAGGGTGTGCCGCGTATTTTATGCCATTTTGGCCTCCAATGGAGGTAACACTCCCTGTTACCCCCAACACTTACCGCTACCTACAGTGGCACATGCTACCACTGTACCAGCCACCTAATAACTAAACTAAACCGTCTACATTTGCAGTTTCTGCACTCCCTAAGTATAGCACTTCTATTAAACCACTCAACCCCCCAAAATTACCCTCATATCTTGTATGATAACATAATACACATTTATCTTGACCATTGACATTTTTACATTACTAAACAATTCTCATTTAAATAATTTATCCAGAAAATTATAAACATTATAACTTGAAATCTTTTATTAACTCTTTTAGATATCATCATTTAATTATTTATCACTCACTTACAATCAGATTCCTCAAAAACTTTCAAATTTATTATTAACATCTATTTTATTACATTTTTCAGTTATTACAACCTTTTAAGCATGGTTTCCATTTAGTGCAATGATCTCAAATTATTTTCATTATCGAGTTAAAATCTTTTCAACACCTGTAAACATTTTACTCTATATAACTTGTATTATAAAATTTATACTTACAGTAAATTGCTCATACCCTGTCATAAGCACACAAATATAAATATCAGTAACTCCCTGTACCTTCTGCAACATTTTAACAACAATGTTATTCCATACTAAACAATTTAACATTTATTTATTTATTACTATCAAATTCACATCTCATAAAATAATTTAAATCCATCATTATATAACATCTTAAATCAATCAAAACTATTTAAACATCTTCAATTATTTTAATTAAATTAATTATGGAAACACATTTTTCAATCATTATCAAAACAATTACAATTCGTTAATTACTGTCTTCAAAAAAATTATTTTTGTTATTTATTTAAAATGTAAAATATTATTATTATTATCACAACAATTACCTACACACATTGTTTACATTATCTACTTGTTACAATACACACAATCAATTTCACTATCAATTATTTACAAATTATTCGTCATTAATTGTTCAATTTTATCACACTTCCTTTCCAAAATCAGCAAGGTCAGAACCATAAATCAAAATATTTAAAATGTCCATTTATTATGTTTATGTTCAGCCTCCATCATCAAATATTAGTCTGGGTTTCACATAACATTTTTCAATTTTATTTACGCACATCATATGGCTATCCTGTGTGTAATAACCATAAAATTTTAGTTTATTCATTTTACCACAATAATCATACATAGGGTTACTTCCCATTATAATTATTTATCATAAACCAAGTCAACATTATTTATTTTTGTCCAGTCTCCATTAGTAGTTATATTCAATATCAAGTCAGTCATTTTCTCATCATAAGTTAAATTATTATTATTTAAACAGGTATCATCAAAAGAATTCTCAATCTCTATTTTATAAAGTAAGTATTTCATATCATTTATCTCTATCACTTCTAACATTTCTTTCAACTTATTATAATTCCTCTTCAACTTATATAATTCTATCTCTCTATCAATACACAACTCTCTATCTAACTCTCTTTCTCCATAACACCATATCACACTTTCAACACCATCCCACACAGAGGGTACTAACTCATAAAAACTTGGGGAACAACTCAAAAACCTCATGTCTTCCAATAATAAGGGACTCTTGCCCTTCAACTATAACATTTGTGAACACCTTGGTTCACCATAAATATGGGGAAAATTTACCCTCTGCCCTACATACTCATCTAATCTCTCTTGCCACTCTTTCTCTAATTCATCAACACTAATTACTACTCCGTTACAACCTATTACTCTCTCTCTCTCACTCACTATCTCACTATCTATTTTCAATGTATTACTCTCTGATACCACCTTTTCAATTACATTACCATTTTCGCTATCATTTTTATCATTTGTTATCTTATTCTCTAATACCACACTTTTATACATATCATTATAATTTTCCCTTGTTTTACTCTTACCTGTATTTGTCACATCCACTTCCATTCTCTCAATATTCTGTTCTAGTTTATTCAAATTATTTTTAACTATTTCATGGGTATTTTCCACATGCTTATTGGTCTCATTGATAAGGTTTTTTAACTCATTAAATTTAATATTTTGTTCATCTAATTTGCTATCAAAACTATTCTTTTGAACATCGAATTTTACATTGATACTACTATTCATTTTATTGATATCACTACTCAAATTCTCAGACATTGTCTTCATTAAAGTAAATATATCCTCCATCGACAATGTAGCGGGTCAATTTTGGGTGTTTTTAATTTTTTACAGTATGGGGCATTTATATCTTTTATTTCTTTCATTTTGGGCGGGCTTGTAAAAAGTTATGAAAATTATTGTGCAACGTCATTTTCCGTGTAACAGAACGATGTTAAGAAACAGTGGTAACAGAGCGATATGCAGTTGTTATTGTGTAACGCGGCGAGCAAAGAATTTACCTCCTTCAAACTTCTCAGAAATTTGTACTTGTGTAGCAGCACACAGACGCAACTGTACCACCACAAGCTCGAGTGACGCGTCCAGCCACAAAACAGGATGTCCTGGGACGAGTAAAATTCAGCAATGTGCTTTTGAGCGGCAGGAAGTGCTGTTTAAGTCCGGTTCCTACAATGACGTCAGCCTGTGCCTAATTGAAATCATTGACCATGTTAACCTAAAAAACTACATGCATGGCATGGAGCGAAACTCCGGCGACGAAGGATAAGGCCGTGACTTCCATACCAACTATGAGATCACAGTAGCGATACCTGTTACATTACCGTTGTCAGTCTACAAGCAGCAGTTCACGGTACCGGGCTGGTCCCAAGTAGGCTCGCCCTAAAAGTTTTATTTACCAAGGCAAAAAGTTGTAACAACCGAAAAATAGTATGTGACCGCGTCAAGAAAAGTAACGAGCAGCATAACATTTTTTTTGGAACAGTAATTAATCGGGAATCGACAGTAACGGAACAATGAATGTGCGCAGAGACCGCGTTGCCGGCGAGGGGGAAATTTCATTATAAAATGTTTAAGGGGTAAATAAATTGTGTGTGTTTGAGTGAGCAGGCAAAGCTGGGCTGTTTCTGTTTTTATCTGTGTTGGTTTTTTCTGTGTTTTGTGTGATATATAAGGTAAGCTGTAGGTCATAAGTTTGATTATGCTAGCGTTGCACAACTTCAAAACATGTATCTAAATGAATCTTCCTAATTTTTATAACAATTCAAAAGTAAATGATAATAAATAGTAATTCTCTTCAAACATGAGTTGTGTCAGTGCTTTGCGTAACCGATAGACCATGTTTGTATCCAGCTACATGTGATCGAACCCTTGGACCTTGTAGAAGTGATCGTGCCGGTAAGTAAAAGTTAATTTGAGATTTGGACACTAATAAGTGTGATTGATAGTTTAGAACATCACATTTGGCGCCACGAAACAGGCACGAATTATAGTTAATTATAATTAGTTAATTAAATTCCGCATCTACAGAGATACAAACATGTTCTAGGTTAGCATAGCAACCTAACAGTATATTACAAAATTTAAGTAATTACAGTATTCATTTAATTAATCTATTTAATCAATTTATGTAATTTAATTTAACCAATAATACAAAATGTCAGATAAAGAAAATAACGCAAATGAGACGGAGAGTGTCGAAGTTTTCGACGACTCAAACATTAGTAACTTTGAGATACATTCGACTCCAAGTGCGAGTCAAGAGAAAACAGAGTTAAATTTAAGTGACCAGAGTAATGTAACTGAAGATTCGGGTGTGCAATTGACCCCGACTTCAACGAAATGTAACGTCCAATTCAATAGTGATGTAATGAGTATGTTACAATTACTCTTAGAACAAAGCAAAGTACAGAATAACAAATTTAACGAATTAAATAGTCGTTTTGACAATAATGACATAAAATTAGACAGACAAAGTAGTGAATTAAATAATCGTTTTGATGAAATTAAGACCGAATTCAATTGCAAATTTGATGTACTTAAATTTGATATTGATGAGGTAAAAATGAAATGCGAAAATAGGTGTAATGAATTGAAACGAGATATTGAGAGAATAGTAGAGTCAGTAGGAGAACAGAGTAAAAGTAAAAATAATAATGATAATAAACAAGTAACTAGTGAGAACAATAATGTTGAAAATGAGAATATAATTAAAAATGTGGTAGTAGAGAGTAAGATAAATAGTAACAATAATATTGAAAATGGTAATGTGACTGAAAGGGTGGTATCAGAAAGTGATACGTTGAAAATAGATAGTGAAATAGTGAGTGAGAGAGAGAGCGTTATATGTTGTAACGAAGTGGTAATTAGTGTTGATGAATTAGAAAAAGAATGGAAAGAAAGAGTAGATGAATGTGTAGGGCAGAGGGTAAATTTTCCCCTTATTTGTGATGAACCAGAGTGTTCAAAAGTGTTATTTTTGGGCAAGAGACCTTCATTAATGAAAGATTTGAGTTGTTTATTTTTGTTGAATAATTTAGTACCCTCTGTGTGGAATGATGTTAGAAGTATGATATGGTGTTATGATGAGAGAGATTTGAGTGTTGATAAAGAAACAGAATTATATAAGTTGCGGAGAAATTATAACGAGTTGAAAGAGATGTTAAACTTACCTGTTAAAATAAAGAGTGAAGACTATTTTGATAATACATGTTTAAATAATAATAATTTACTTTATGAAGAAAAAATAACTGACTTGATAACGAATATTACTAACGGAGACTGGACAGAAACAAATAATGTTGACTTGTTTTATGAGTATTTGAGTATGATGGATGAGTTTAGTTTGTATGGTTACAACACACAAAACAGTCATTTGTGTGGTAATAAAATTGAACGATGTTATGTGAAACCCCGTCTAATTTTTGACGATGGAGGTTGAGCCTTAAATTCACAATTGGACAATTTCAAATATGTTAATATATGGTAATGACCTAGCTGATTTTAGATATTGAAGTGTGATATAACTGAATAATTATTGATGAAGAATTGTAAATACATGTTTAGTGAAATTATTTGTATGTATTATAAAATGTTAGATAAATAATGTATGTACGTAGCAGAAATTGTTGTGAGGAGGATATTAATATTTTGCAGCTTAAATAAATAACAAAAATAATTTGGAAGAAGATAGTGAATGAGTTGTAACTATTATACTTAATGAAAGTAATTAAAAATGTTGTTTTCAATAATTGAATTAATTAAAATAATACATTAAATCCTGTAATTAAATATAAACTAAAGAAACTACAAAATGAGGAATTTAACATAAAACAGTAAGTGGTAGCGGATAGATGTTCCCCACTTGTCCCAGTGGGGTTCGTCTATTTCAGGGACGCGCCCCTGCCCACGCGAGCCTTGGTTTTCTCCATGTACCCTTATTTCCGGAGGAAGCTTTGTCCCTACCTTTAGTCCTAGTTCTTGACCTTTTAATAATCCTTATCCCTTTTATCTTCCCGATTTCCCTACCCTCCCCTTAGAGTAAACACATAAACAATAGTTACACAAATTGGCACACTTTTTGGAACCATTTGATTGCCTTAATTCTAAACAATACATTAGGGTAATCCTCAAAATTAAATAAACTGGTGTTATTTATGACTTGTAAACTCATCCCTTAATTAGGTCGGTAGTGGAGACGTTTTGTGGCTGGGTAAACAAACAAAATAATAACTTTTGTATAGTTTAACCGGATTGTTGTATATAGAGATGGGGCTGTAGATTAATGGTTGTGGTTTGTTTATTATTTTGGAAAAAGGAGCCAGGGATAGAAGTCAGTACCGTCATAAGGGTAGATATTCACTGCCAAAGAAGTGGGGTTCTGTTCGTCTTCAATCGCATCCCTATATACAATAATGCGGTACATGTAACATATAACCTATTTACAGGTAATTAAGAAAAAATAATTTTGGAAAATATTTCACCGTAAAAGTTGTAACCAAAGGGTTTAATTATTATTTTGTGGTACCTGCTCAATGTTAGGTTATGAGTACGGGATAATGGTAGTTGGAATGTGATTGTGGAGGAATTTAAAGTGAGATTAGAACCAATGATGTAATGTTTGTAAACTTTATTGAAATATTAAGAAAAACTGAACATGTAATCACGTAGAATCATTTTGAAAATTGTAATTAAAGTCATGGAAATTGTTTTGAATGTACTAAGAGATGAAATTGAAGTATAGCCGCCCCTGGAGTAACTTAATATTGTAGATGCTAGTGCTGTGTAAATTCATTTTGATTCAAATTGAAATTGTAATTTTACATATTTTATACATTAACTTCATACAGCTGTAATTAAAATCAAACTGTTTTGGGTGGAGGTTGTTAAAGAATTTTCAAGTTAAACAAATAATTTAAAAGTGTCAATTTTGTTAATGAATCAAAAATATATCTGATCTGAATTGGAATAAAAAATGTTAAGAGACAAATATGTTATCTAAAAGATTTATAAAATTTGAAAAGTGTAGTAAGCAGATATGGCAGTATATGATGTAACCAGAATGTTTATAACTATTGTTTATGAAAACAAGTCTGGCACACAACTGTGTTTAGGTAAACAGTAAACAGGTGTAAGATGTTGTGACTCAAGCCTGTGGTCATGCTTGGTGACCATAACAAGAAATGTTGTAGTCTGCTGAATTAGTATCTTGAGCAAAACTCTATTGTGACATAAAAGAATTAAAGTAAATTTTTTGTTAAAATAATAATGAGGTAATTATTGTAACTTAGAGTTTGAGACATTAAAAAACCATTAAATTAATTGGGTATTCAAATTAATAGAAACAATGATTTTCAACAATGAACTTAAATTTTTTGAATTTTAATTTTTTTGAAGGAAAAAAAAGGGTGCATATAATTTCAAAATTAAATAAATCCTAGAATTAAGTGACCAAAAACAATTGTCAAGTTTAGTATCAGTGAGTATGGGAACGCTTTTAAAAGATGTGTAACAAAACAAAACTTGGTATCAATACAAGAAGTGGGGATGATTTTGGGGGGTAGATTGGTGCTCAATGAAGTGATAGAACAATGGAGTGTGGAACTGCAATGGTAGAAAAGTTTAGTTTCCAATTGTTAATTAATTAATTAGCTATTAAGTGGCTATTGCGGGGGTGGCCTGTGCTCTCGTAAATAGCGGAATGGGTTGGGGGTAACCGAGAGTGTTACCTCCATCAGAGGCCAAAATGGCGAAAATGTGCGGCAAAATTTTTTTTCGTGTAAAATAAGATTTACACACTGCCAAACGACCGTGTCGCACATAACGAGATTGATGTGTAACAGGCAGTCAAATGCAAATTAGATTTCCCCGACTTTTCGGGCGGTTACTGTCTTACCAGCACTAACCGTGGTTTTGGCTAGCGGCCAGCTATGGTCATATCAAGTCCCTTGACCATAGCTGACTTGAAATTGGTACATATTTGAAATTCAATGGGGGGAGACAACTAGGGGAAATCTCCGGAACTATGAAACAGCGGGTGCCACTCTGCCCACTTGGGGGTAGCAAGACAGGTGGTAGACCCGCCTTAAGGGTGTGTAATTATAGACCCGAACATGTTAATGTTCAATACTTTTAAATGTCATAGCGGAAGCAAAGACACGGAGAGGTAAAACCTGCTCCAAAATATACAGTCTTTGTCGAAGCGAAAAGGCGCCACAGTCTTACATAATTTGAAATAGTGTGTGTGGCTGGGAGGTGACGCAAAGGAGTCACGAATGTAAATTTTATAACATAACATTTTTTATTCAAAGTTTGATCAAATAAAACTGCTTGTGCTCTGTTCAGGTAACTAGATGCTTAGATATTTAATATGAGGTGTTCATTACATGCTATTATTTTAAATGTATTGTTTTATTGTTGTACGTTAGATATAGGTATTGTTAAAATAGGTGTTTTCATGGTATACGTATACGTTAAAGTAAACCAATAATTAAACGCCTGGCAGGCAGTTAACATAATAGAAGTGAGTAGTGATAAACAAATATCTATATATTCCATGTAATTTGTTCAAATTTGAGATGTGTTTTCATTATGTTAGGATATCAGCTGATCAGCTTATAACATGTCGCTGGTATATTGGTTATAAATGTTTAAGTAATTAATGTTCAATGTAATGTTTAATGTATTACAGACGTTTTAAAGTAACGATAAAAAATAATTTGATAAAGGAGAAATAAAGTAACAATTGTCAGAGTTAACAAAAGATAGTTGTGGGTGATAAATATGTTGTGGGACATGTAGATCTGTCCAAGTTAAAATCAAAGTTGAATTTGAAATAGTAGAGATGAAGATGATGTAATGTTGTTTTTGAGTTAATGTAATGTAACAGAATTTTGTGAAATATTGATGTTGACACAGTAGTTGTGGAGAATTTATGTGGAGTTTGGAAGGATATATTTATGTTTATAATTAATGAGGTTATTTTGTTGTATTTGTAGTGAGGTAATGAGATTGAGATTTTTGGGGATGGCAATTTTGTATTAGGGGGTAGTGTATTTGGGGAGTCTGCAACAAGGCTTGGGACGGGATTAGGACCAATTGGCGCCGGAAAGGGTTACCTAGGGAGGGTCCAGGAACCAACATAAGGGAATGAGCTTTGGGTAGGGGAAACACATATCCTATGTACAAAGGGTTAGAGAGTATTTTTTTATATATGTAGAGAAGGTGGTGAATTGAGTTACATGATAAGTTGGGTTTAGAGTGTTTTGGGGTAGAGATTTTATTAGAGATGGGTGTCATGTTACTTGAAGTTGATTAATATTAGAGCTATAGGGAGAAAGATTATATATGTATACAGATCTAGTACAGTCAATGAGGATAAATAATTTACATCACCCACAGTAAAGTATAGCGAGATTGTTAAATGAAGAGTAAGATTGTTAAGCATAAAGAGAGAGATTAATAAAGAATATAAAATCTTTTATTTTTGAAACCAGTGACAGAATTTTGATAAAATTTGTAAAACAAGGTACAAGTAAGAATTGTTTATTTTAAATAATTTAAATGTCAACTTGATTGTTATATTAATATTTTGTTTGTTTTAAATGTTTTATTTTATTATGTTTTGTATTTCAAGTTAGGATATTACAGATGTTCAATGTGTTTTCAGAACTTATACATAACATATGTAGGTCAAGGGTCTTGGACTTGACCTAGTTTCGATCAGCTGATGAGGCCATACACCTACTAAGCTGTATAGTAGGAAGTCAATTTTAATTTGTTTATTTAATTGATTTAAACCAATTTTTAAATAATTTTGCATATGAAGGAAACATTTGAATAAATTTAAATTTTTTTTGAATTTTAAAATTTTTGGAAATTTTAATTTTTTGAAAAAAAAAAATGATTTTTCGCCTGCCAGCGAATGCATATTTTAGGTAGTGATTGTTTATTTATGTGTGTATTTACCACGTTTAGTTTACTGATTTCTTGTACTGCACTGTATCGTTAGACTAAGACATGTTAGGTTAAGGATTTGTTCAAGTAGAAGAAACGCTTAATTTAAGTCATGTTAAAAAGAAAAAAAATATATATATATAATGAAGAGAATTTTTTGATAAAATATTATTTTGAATTTTTTAAATTTGTTACAAATCTTAAAAGATAATTTTTCAATTTTACTATGTGGTATGTTAACATGGAAGGTGAGTGTGTGTGAGCCCAGTATTTGCTAAAGGCAGCCCAGCTTTCAGAAAAGGGGAAACATATCGGTGGAGGATCTGGCATAATCTGAGCCAGGGATTGAGGATTTTGGGGGTAGCATGTTAGAAGGTGAGGTGCTCTGTGGTACGAGTCTGTTCGATTTCTCGGTGTTGGGATCTCTTACGGAGAAGTCCAGTGATCTCGTTCAGATGAGTCCATGGTCGCTGAGCCAGGGGGGTTGTGTACCCATGAGATTAAGAACCAGGGGGCTGTTGGCACCAGTTCCTCACCGGTCCTCTTCGGGGTTTGTCGATGAGATTTCTTCTGTTGTGAACAGCAGAATTCTCATCGAGGGGGTATTGTAGCGGGTCAATTTTGGGTGTTTTTAATTTTTTACAGTATGGGGCATTTATATCTTTTATTTCTTTCATTTTGGGCGGGCTTGTAAAAAAGTTACGAAAATTATTGTGCAACGTCATTTTCCGTGTAACAGAACGATGTTAAGAAACAGTGGTAACAGAGCGATATGCAGTTGTTATTGTGTAACGCGGCGAGCAAAGAATTTACCTCCTTCAAACTTCTCAGAAATTTGTACTTGTGTAGCAGCACACAGACGCAACTGTACCACCACAAGCTCGAGTGACGCGTCCAGCCACAAAACAGGATGTCCTGGGACGAGTAAAATTCAGCAATGTGCTTTTGAGCGGCAGGAAGTGCTGTTTAAGTCCGGTTCCTACAATGACGTCAGCCTGTGCCTAATTGAAATCATTGACCATGTTAACCTAAAAAACTACATGCATGGCATGGAGCGAAACTCCGGCGACGAAGGATAAGGCCGTGACTTCCATACCAACTATGAGATCACAATAGCGATACCTGTTACATTACCGTTGTCAGTCTACAAGCAGCAGTTCACGGTACCGGGCTGGTCCCAAGTAGGCTCGCCCTAAAAGTTTTATTTACCAAGGCAAAAAGTTGTAACAACCGAAAAATAGTATGTGACCGCGTCAAGAAAAGTAACGAGCAGCATAAAATTTTTTTTGGAACAGTAATTAATCGGGAATCAACAGTAACGGAACAATGAATGTGCGCAGAGACCGCGTGGCCGGCGAGGGGGAAATTTCATTATAAAATGTTTAAGGGGTAAATAAATTGTGTGTGTTTGAGTGAGCGGGCAAAGCTGGGCTGTTTCTGTTTTTATCTGTGTTGGTAATTGTGTTTTGTGTGATATATAAGGTAAGCTGTAGGTCATAAGTTTGATTATGCTAGCGTTGCACAACTTCAAAACATGTATCTAAATGAATCTTCCTAATTTTTATAACAATTCAAAAGTAAATGATAATAAATAGTAATTCTCTTCAAACATGAGTTGTGTCAGTGCTTTGCGTAACCGATAGACCATGTTTGTATCCAGCTACATGTGATCGAACCCTTGGACCTTGTAGAAGTGATCGTGCCGGTAAGTAAAAGTTAATTTGAGATTTGGACACTAATAAGTGTGATTGATAGTTTAGAACATCACAACAACTCTTTGACTCTTGTTGTCGTTGGAGTAGATTGTGCTGCTACATTATTGTCAGTGAAGCTGACTTCGTTATTAATACTCTCATTCGTATCCATTATTTATTTTTTTTTTTAAGACTTTTTAATTTACTCTACTTAACTTACTTCCTCATGACACAATTTCAATCTTAAGTAGACAATGCGTAAATTACGTATCGCTACTCGACCCCAAATCACGCTTGCATCTGTTGTAGGTGTGGAATTGAATGCAATCCAATTAATAAAATTCGTCCCTTTCGTGGCGCCATTGTTAAGTTAATTACCTTTATACAAAATACAAATACAAATAAATAAAATTATTTATCTTCCACCTACCTTGTTTTTCCGTCTCATACCAGAATCCGTCACACGAACGTCGAGATGCAAGAGTGATTTAAAGTTTGTGTTAATAATAGACGCAACTCGCATTTTGTGAAGAGAAACAAACTAAGATTTTATTTTATTCTTTAAATTTTTTAAACTCTTTAAATTCTTTAAACTTCAAATTATATCACTTCTTTGGCTCTTAGCTCAAACGATTATTTTTCCAAAATTTAAAATGCATAAAACTTTTAATGATATTTACTACATGATTGGATGACGATTACAATATTACACTTAACATCTTACCTTAATTAAAACAGCCCAGCCTGCTCAATCACACATTCACACCATAACAAAACAAAAAACCCCCTTTTATTTATTTAGAAACATTATTGGATACATTGTGCAATACCCTTGCCGGCAAAGAGGGGTATCTCCGAAGTCGTGGCTTCTCACTTACGAATTTAGTTGTGGGTCCGAAATAGTTTATGAATTCATCTTCTCTGCCGAAAACTATAATCACCATCACATTTTTTAATAACTGAAACTCACTTTTACTTGATATTCACAATTTTTTAATGAGCCCTGTTTGGCCGGCTGCCTGCGCAGGCGAGCATCAGTGAGGTACTGGGAAGAGCGTTCACCAATTCCTTCCACTTACAATTCTTCGACAAGGCGGAAATCACTGCCTTGTACTTTAAAGTCATAGCTGTGGCACATTCAACAAGTGCAAACTCCTGGGTGCTGGACGTTGACGATATTTGGTATCCAGCGGTTTACGTCACTGTAGTAGGCGGGACTAAGTTTCGTTTCCGTCACCTCCGATACACGTGGCGAAAAATATTGTCTTTGGGCCATGTTGTGCGCCTTTTGCTTAGCGTGGGTATGCGCTCCGCCGATGTTAGTGCGTTTGGGTGCATTACACTGTTTTGCCGTTCTGAGAATTACGACGCTGTGTGTGTGACCCGCACATTCCATTGTAATTGTTTCATCACCGTTCTTTGTTCGCGACGATTGAGATTCAACCTGTGACTGACCATGCATATGAAATAAATTATTGTAAATATTTAATAAAATAAAATCCCTCCCTTTTACCCCGTTACAAGAATTTACTTTTGATTAAGTTAAGTGTAACTAACTGAATAATGACAGTTTGGGGTAATGAATATAAATAACAGAACTATAGTATTATGTAATGGCGTAATACGCTAAGAAAGGAAATTATTAATTATTTCAGAATAATTTGGATGTGGTTTATGACCTCAATTAAACATGTGTATTAAGATTTAAGATGAAAATAGTTAAGTTATTTCTAACGTCACCTCGCCTTACTTTACCTTTTACCGAGTTCGTCTAAATGAATCTGGTAAAAGTAGAAGTTTGGGTTTCTAAGTATGTATGTTGTTTTCATGGGGACAGTGTTCCAGTTTCCACATTCTGCCTGTTAAAAATGTGGTGGCTCTCGCTTTTTTTTTTTTTTACGTATCTGGAATTGTAAGGTATCTACAACAACCACCACACACACGTGGGTTTTTGTGGGTTCTCTTGTTGTTGGTATTGGAAGTATTGGGGTCTTATTGCTAATAACCTTAGAATAATTATGTATTTTTCCATCGTTAGTCAATACCGAGTTACATTGGATTTATAATTATTAAGTTCACCTCAATAGTTCTGATAAAACCCTAACATTTTTTCCAAATTGTTCTTATCACAATAAATTAAAATAAATGTAGAAAGTTCTCTTGAAAACCAGTCACATAGTTAATATACTTTGGGCAAATATAGCACCAGCAATAAATACATTTTTGATTGTAGTTTTTACTAAATATTACGGTTATCTGTACCGGAATTGCGGAATCTAAAAGGCAATAATTATCACATGAAAAATAAAAAACCTGTTCATAAAAGTCATAAAAGCAGATGTTCAAAGTCTTCCGATGACATACGACAAAAATGTTCTAACTGTCCATTATTGCCAATAAGCAATTCACTGAAAAAATTATTTTCACCATATAATTCCCGACTTTTCAGTACTTGTCACCCAAAGTTTTCTAGAAATTTGTCTTTGTTTTTCTTTCAAGAGATGATAAATAACTATGAAAGTAGCACTTGCAAATTTTAAATTTTCACGCTCCATATTCAACCGTGCACACACTCACAGTGGAACCTGCTGCTCTTCCACAAACAGCTATCTCCGTTCTGCGATGAAGATTTTTTGTGTTAACACTGTCGTCAATAATCTGGTTTTTGTAAGTCCTTGAGAAAAACTGTACAACTTTTTTTTGTATTTGCCTATTATTTTCTGAGATATAGTGAAAGTTTAAGTTATAATTTAGTGATATCTGTAACACTTTATGAAAAGTAAATCCACAGGACATTATTTAAATTTGTCTTTGTATTTTGTTGACCGTTTACCCGTGTTAGGTAGATTAAAGTGGCCATTATGTATGACATTTTGTAAAAATTTATTACAAAGTATTAAGTTCAACTGGTGCAAAAATAACATTTTTACATGTTTTAGATTTGAATGTAGTTTAATTAAAAATATGTAAAATGATTTTTCTGTATTATACACTAAGAGTAAAAAACACTAAAAACAGTCATTACCCCTTAGATTCAGTAAATGAGAAACATTGTCCAATTAAAACGCGCACGAACGAACATATCTGGATCACGTTCGTTGGTGCTCGAAGTTGCGCAGTTTGCTGTCCAAACAGGCTGCACCACTTTGTTTGGTTCAGTGCAGCGCAGCCGGTGTGGACGCGGCTTTATAAAACCATGCGTGTATGTCTAACATATAGATGGTCCGTAAGTCATTTGGTACTAGTAGTTATCAATGAGTGCATTTTTATTGAACAACTTATGACCCATTCTGTATCTCTGCTGTCCACACGAGTAATTTTAAACTCTTGAAATTTGACAGTTTGTTACAGAATACTACTCATAGTAGGCAGACTATAGCCATATACACAAAACAAGGAGGTGAATATTTTTCAGAATAAATCAGCTCATCAGCTCCCTATTCAAAGAACTGTAATATTATGCTGATTACGAATGTGTATTGTAGTAAAACTGTCAATGTGGCAACAGTGATCAATCCCCGTGTCTTTCCTTTTTAATTTTGACACAACATGTCCCAAAATAATTTAGTATTTTTAATTTAAGGAATCATAAAACACTTTATGATAAAACAATCAAAAACTGGTATTAACAATTTTTTTTTTTAATTTAGTATTAAAATTAAACTCTAATGTAATGACTAATGACTAAGGATCTTTTTTCCTCCAAAGAATTTTACAACATTCTGTGTCAAGTGCACTTCCACTTGGACTTTACTTAATGTACACTAACGGGTCCTTGGTTTTTGAAAATAATTACGTTAACACTTATTAAGTAGGTTTAGTAAATAAGTAAATCGACGCTAATGAGCCGACAGACCCCTATGTGAATAGTTCCGAGCATACAACGTGCTTGACATATTTATTTAAAACTAAGTGTAACGATACCTAGATGAAGTTAGTCAGTTTTTTTTTATAATCTTTCACAAGGTTTTTTTTTATATTGCAGCTTATATGATGTGATAAAAATATCCCAGGAAGCACTAACATAATTAAACAGAGACAATTCAGTGGTACAAAAAATAAAAATAGAAGAATAACAACAGAAGAAGAAATACAAGCAAATCCCTTGGATTGATTAAATTCTAATTAAAATAGATTACATTAACATAATATTTAAGATTAAGAAAAATTGTTAGGAGAAGAAATAATTTATACTGTACTACTCTACTCCTTTCCTGCTTGCGCTTCTCTCTCCCCACCATACAGACTGGCTTGCACATGTCATATTTCTCTTATCCTCTAGATGTACCACACTGTATACTAGCACTAGTAGTGGCTGAAATCTGAACTACAGGTTGAGTAACTTAGAAAAGGCCTTATCTCCAGAGATAATACTCTTTCACGTTTACTCAGGAAATCACTACCAAATCTGTGTATGCAGGAAAGAGTTAGAAGCTACCTTTTCACAGCGGTTGAGTGTATGCTTATGTAGATATAATGGTCATAAGTAAGTTTGTGGAAAATTTGGAGATATGGCCTTTTTGAAATGACTGATTCAAAATATCTCTCATTTGTAATACAAATTACATATTTTTGGCAGTTGATTAAAAAAAATCTATAATGGTATTAGATGAAATAATAAAACAAAGATTTCATCAGATGAAAGAACATCCTAACTGAGGATCAGAACAGAACATGTAACAAAAAAAAAAACTAACAATATCTGTAGATGTCTCTAAAAATGATGAGCTGGACCACTACTATGAGAAGACAAAGACTTACAGTGCAATCTATAATATTCTCTGATGTCATCACGAGTCGATGACAATGTGCATATAGCCGCCATTAGTTCTTTATTTTTCTGACCTAGTAAGGTTGCGATTCCGTGTTTATAATTCTTTGTTCGTTTGTTTGTTTGTTTGTTTAACTATTTTATGTTTAAAATCTGGTTGATGGTTTATGTGTGAAGTTATTAAATATCACCATTTCGTTGGTTGAGAGGATTCAGCATACAAAAACAACACATTTTTACTGCTGTTGTTAGCAAGGTGAGTAGACCTAGTAGATATATATTCATACTTTGTATTTTGTTAATTAATAATGATATTTTTTATACTCTTAGTTAATGATAATGTTAGGTATAGATAAAGAAAATGTAAGCATATTATTACCGTAAAGAACATCACCTGGTACCTATTTAGAAATTAGTTAGGTTATTGCATATTTTTTCACTTTCTGCTTCTTACAAAAAAAAGAAAAAAAATCATAAACAAGAAACTAGTTACAATTACAGCTTACTCAGAATAAAGTGATGGTTTATTATTTATTTGTGCTGTAAGTTAATAAGCAATTATCTTAGCAATTTCGAGGAAATTCACATATATATCTTACTTGAAATTCTTCAAATGCACCTCATTTTCATATATTATAAAAATAAGTAATTCCTGCTACTGGGCATGAATTTATTGTATTATTATTTCTGTGGCAGTTATGTTCTATCTTAATTTAACTGTTTTATTTTACTAATATGTTAGAAGTTAAGGGTATGTTTGGTTGTAGTTGTAGTTAAGTTAGATTATAGCTTGTTAGATTATGGTATAAGTTAGATTGTTATGGCTTGTTCATTTATATTGTTATACTGAAAATAAATGCATAATATGTTGATATGTTACAATATATTTTGGTGGAGTTACAATTAATTGTGGTTATGGTTGTATTAGGTTGCATTAAAATATTGTTACGACATCACAGAACAATCTAACTGTTTGTTGAATGTGCCAGAAGAATCTCGCTCTAATGTGTGTGGCCTACGTGACTGTATATGTATTCGCGAGAGTTTTCTCAAAGGCACCAGCCACGCGGACTGTGTCAAGGCCGAAATTAATTAACACACATTATGGAATAATCTGGTAATTTGGGGCGGCATAAATACCCGTACTCAACGACGTTCAGTCAGTTATAGTGGCGATATATTTACAGAGCGGTTGTAGCGGGTCAATTTTTGGGTGTTTTATTTTAACCGTTTGGGGCATTTATATATTTTTATTCATTTCGTTTTCGGTCGGGAGCCTTATAAAATAATGTAAAAATGTATTATTGTGCAACGTATTTGTCAGAATAACAGAACAGTGAGACAAAAGCGATACGCAGGTGTTATTGTGTCACGCGGCGAGCGAAGCATTTACCCCCTTCTAAATTCTCAGAAATCTGTACTTGTGTAAACAGCACATAGACACAACTGTATCACCACAAATCTGAGTGACGGATCCAGCCACAAAACAGGATGCCCAGGGACGAGCAGAATCTAGCAATGTGCTTTTTTGCGCGGCAGGAAGTCGCATTAAACTCCGCCTACTGTTGGTGACATCAGCAGAGCAGACGCCAATATTGTACTCTGGTACCACACATATACCAGCTATAATCCATGCATAAAATGGTTATGCCACCACAATTAAGCACAAACGGCGACTAAAACCTGATGGCCGTGACTGCTCATTTCCCGCGACTCAACGAAGCACATTGCCCAGTTCGTCTCTGACTGTGTCGGTGCCGACACGTGAGCTCAATACGCTCGTATAATATCGTTAATTTTCAATAATGAAAGTAAAGCAGTTCTTTTAAAAGCAGTGATAGGATGGGAGGAGTGTAGAACACTAACATGTAAATTTGGAATTCCTTTTCGTCTTTTTCATAGACATCTTCAATCTACCGCGGGCTGGCCACGAGGTCACCGAAGAAAGCGTTATCGGTAGTGCTATAAAAAAAAAAATTATGTATTCAATCTGGTAATTGGGGTTTGAAAACGGAATGTGAGTAGAGAGTGTGCAAAGCTGGGCTGTGTTTTTTGTTTGTGTGTGTATAATTATGAAGTTATAAAATTGTCCATTACAAGGTAAGCTATAGTTAGTAAGGTATAATAATTGCGTAACATGTCGCACGAAGATTTGTAATGTCAATAATTCAGACTAATTAAAGAAAAATCTAATTTCTCTTCCACAAAATTGCGAGTTGAAATTCTTTCAAAACCTTAGTTCGTTTTATGTGCTGTCATAGTTCGTCGAACGAAATGGGTTTACCTCCACTACACGATCCGGCCAGATTATAGATTAAAGGTAAGTGGGAGATTGAAATGGAATAAAATATAAATATTACTTAAATTGTAAGAGTTACAATTGGTACCGCGTGACCAGGATGTAATATAACAAAAAAGTTATTGCCCGACCTACATTTGACAGTACGTTGAACGGAGTACGGTTGCGAAAAAAAAAAAAAAAAAAAAAAAAAAAAAAAAAAAGTAGTGATGTAAACTTACGTAATTATGATAAAAGGGTGATTTTATGTATGTTGTAATATCAATTTTGAAAAAAGACTAATCATTGGTAGTTGTTACGTAAGACAAAATAGATTAAATAAAAATGTCTGAAAACGCAGAGAAGAGCAGTATAATAAATTCAATTATGAATGAAAGTGGCCTTGAGTCGCAATCGTTGGAGGAAAGTGGTATGTTGAGGGAGGAGATGAGTACTGTTACAGAAACAGCTGTCGGCAGTAATGTAATAGCTCATTCCACGCAGATTGCGTCTCAACCACAAGTAAATGAAACAGATGTTGACTCGGGGATTCAGTTGACACCAGTTTCAACTAAGATAAATAAACAATCAGAGGAAACAAATATGATGAGTATTATGCTCAGTCAATTCGAAAGAATGAATAATAATTTTGAGACCAAATTTAATGTAATGAATAGTCGTTTTGATGATAATGATAAACGCTTTGATAACAATGAAATAATTTTAAATAAAATGAAAAGTGATTTTAACTACAAATTAGACCAATTAACGAATGATTTTAATGAACAGAAAATAAAATGCGAACAGCAAAATATTCAAAACGAGATCAATTTTAAAGCAATTAAAGACCAGAATGTGCAGTTACAGCAAAATATAAATGTAAAATTTAGTGAGTTGATAAATAATATACAAGACAAGAATGTATGTCTTGAAAATGCCGATGAAATGACAAGAAATAGTCTGAATAAAGTAGAATCAAGTACGAGTAATACAAACGAAAGTTGTAATGACAATGTTGTATTAGGTAATGAATTAATAAATAATAATGATGTTGATAATAATGTCATTGAAAATATAATATCTGAGAGTACTAATGAAGTTGTAGAATGTGATTATGAAATGTTAATGTGTGTTAAGGAGTTAGAGAGAGAGTGGAGAGAGAGTTATATTACAGGTATGAAACAGGGGGTAAATTGTTTACGAGGTAGAATGGGGGGTGAAGGAAGACCTTCACATATATATTGTGTAGACAAGTGGGCTACAAATAATTGTTTTTTGAAGTTTTTTGTTTTTCCTGGAGAAGTCAGGAAAGATTTAATTGAATTTATACCCTCTGTCTGTAATACTTTTGAGAGTGTGATTTGGGGTTATGAAGAGAGAGATGTAAACAGAGAATTGTATGTTTGTAAAGAAACAGAAATATATAACTTAAATAGAAAGTATGATGAATGGAAGGAAAGTTTAGAAGTATATGTGAATGATAACGATTACAACGATTTAATAAAAATGATTAACCCAATAGTTAATGAATTTAATGATGGAGACTTAACAAAAATACCTAATGTAGACTGGTTTAACGAGTATTTGAATAAGTTGATTGAAGTTAGTTTTTCTGGTTACAACACACAAAACAGTCATTTGTGTGCTGATAAAATTGAACGATGTTATGTAGAACCAAGGTTGATTTGGAATGATGGAGGTTAAACTATTAAAACAATAAAATACAGTATAAATATTTTGTTTTAATGGTTCTGACATGGCAAATCTGGACAAATGAAGTGCGGAAAAACTGAACAATAAATAAGAGTTTGTAAATAAAATATAGTGAATTCATATGTGTGTATGTAAGATGATTGTTGTGATAATAATATTGAAATATTTGCAAGTAAATAAATATCAGAATTAATTTTGAAAACAGTAAGTGACTAATGGTGATTGTTTCGATAACTATATAATTTATATTGTCAGTCATTAATTAAATTAAACCAATTTGATATGCTTAAATATTTTGATTGCTTATTTAAATGTTAATTAATTAATTTTTTAATGACTTTATTTTATTTTACGAG
This sequence comes from Magicicada septendecula, assembly GCA_034769895.1. Taxonomy (NCBI): domain Eukaryota; kingdom Metazoa; phylum Arthropoda; class Insecta; order Hemiptera; family Cicadidae; genus Magicicada; species Magicicada septendecula. The sequence goes on along the minus strand of CM068371.1, from coordinate 57,965,079 downwards.
ATGGAAAGGTGGCAATGAATGACGAATTGTTTAATTTAAATTAATTTTGTGCAAAATGTTTCAGAGATGGTAGTGATTACGTTTTGTGTGTATATCGTGTTAAATGGAGTGTAAGTATGAAAATTTTATAATCATGTATAATAAAAAATGTTTATAGGTGTGATTGAGGTGTTAATGCAATAGTGAGATTTTGTGCAATCATTGTGTTTAATAAAAATAACAATTAAAAATTTTAATAATAAATGAAAAATGATATATAATGATTATTAATAATAAATTTTGAAAATTTCAAGAAAGTCAAACGGTAAAAGGTTATGAATGGGTTAGACGATTATTGATGCAAATATTATATGATAATGTATACAAAAATTTAATTAATTTTCAATTGTAAGTAACTATTAAGTGGCTATTAAGGGGGTGGCCTGTGCTCTCTTAGATAGCGAAATGGGTTGGGGGTAACAGTGAGTGTTACCTCCATCGGAGGCCAAAAGGGCGATAAATGTGCGGCACACCTTATCAGTGTAAATTAAAGTGTACACACTGCCAAACTACCGTGTCGCACATAGTAGTGATGTGTAACAGGCAATTAAATTAAAGTTAGATTTCCTCGACTTTTCGGGCGGTTACTGTCTTACCAGCACTAACCGTGGTTTTGGCTAGCGGCCAGCTATGGTCATATCAAGTCCCTTGACCATAGCTGACTTGAAATTGGTATATATTTGAAATTTAATGGGGGGAGAACTTAGAGGAAATCTCCCGGAAACTATGGAACAGCGGCTGCCACTCTGCCCGCTTGGGGGTAGCAAGACCGGTGGCAGATCCGTTTTAAGGGTGTATGATTATATAACAAGAACATGATGATGTTCACTACTTTAAAACTTAATAGCGGAAGCAGAGACACGGAGAGGTAAAAACCTGCTCCAAAATATACAGTCTCTGTGGAAGCGAAAAGGCGAGACAGTCTTACATAATTTAAAATAGTGTGTGTGGCTGGGAGGTGACGCAAAGGAGTCACGAATTTAAATTTTATGACAAAAGTTTTTGCTTATTCAAAGTTTAATCCAATCAAAAATGCTTGTGCTCTGTCCACATAATTATATGCTCAGACTCGTAATATAAGGTTCATACTATAATTTTAAAGGTATCATTTTATTGTTGTGTGTTAGATATAGTTGTTGATAAAATGTATTTTCATTATGTGTGTATTTTTTTTTTTAAGCCAAAATTAGACGCCTGGCAGGCAATCAACACAATAGAAGTAAGTGTTGATAATGTATTACATGTAATTGTTTAATTTTGAAAGGTATTCATGGTGTTTTAATTATGTCAGGAGATCAGCTGATCAGCAATAATGTCACTGGTATATTATTTATAAATGTTTTAAGCAATGGATGTATTACCGATATTTTAAAGTGATGATAAAAATAATTTGCTACAATGAGAAATAAAGTAACGACTTGGGAAATCTAATAAAAGATAGTTTTTGGGTGATGAATATTTTGCGGGACATATAGATCTGTCCCAATGGAATTCAAAGTTGAATTTGAAATAGTATAGATGAATATGATGTAATGTTGTTTTTGAGTTAATGTAATGTGACAGAATGTTTGAGAAGTATTAATGTTGACACAGCAGTTGTGGAGAATAATTGTAGATTTTGAGTGATATATATTTATGTTTATGATTAATAATATTATTTTGTTGTATTTGTAGTGAGGAAATGAGATTGAGATTTTTGGGGATGGCAATTTTGTATTAGGGGGTAGTGGCATGTAGGAGTTCGCAACAAAATATGTTGGGACGGGAATTGGTATCGATTTTAGTAAGTAGGGGCCGCCTTAGGTAGAATCCGGGCCGCCAAATAAGGGAATTGAGTTTTGGGTAGGGCAAACATATATCCTATGTACAAAGGGTTAGAGAGTATTTTTTTTTTATATGTAGAGAAGGTAGCGATTTTGTGTTCAATGATAAGTTGGAGCTTAGAGAATCTTGATTAGTAGATATTTTGGTAGAGATGGGTGTCATGTTACTTGAAGTTGATTAATATTAGAGCCATAGGGAGAGTAAAGATGATATATGTATACAGATCTAATACGGTCAATGAGAATGAATAATTTACATCACCCACAGTAGATTAACGTAAGATTGTTGAATAAAGAGAGAGAGTTATGATAAAGAATATAAACTTTTTATTTTAAACCAGTGACAGAATTTTGATAAAATTCGAAAATAATGTAAAATTAAGAATTGTTTGTTTTAAATAATTTAAATATCAAGTTGATGATTATTTATATTAAATATTTGTTTATTTTAAATATTTTGTTTTATTATGTTTGTATTTCAAGTTAGGATATTACAGATGTTCAGTGTATTTTCAGAAAGCATACACAACATATGTAGGTCAAGGATTCTGGAACTTGACCCAGTTTCGATCAGCTGAGGGGGTCATACACCTAATAAGCTTGTATAGTAGGAAGCCTATTTTAATTTGCTTGTTTAATTAATTCAAACCAATATTTGAATAATTTTAATAAATATGCTATTTAATAAAATTTTTTAATGAATAAATTTAAATTTTTTTTTGAATTTTAAAATTTTTGAAAATTTTAATCTTTTTTGAGAAAAAAAAAACTTGATTTTTCGCCTGCCACCGAATCAATATTTTAGATAAGGATTCTTTTATTATGTGTGCGTTAACCATGTTTATTTTATTGTATTGCATTGTATTGGTAGACTATAAGTGGTTCTCATGTTAGAGTAAGGATGTGTTTATGTTAGTAGAAATGTCTAGGTTAAGTCATTTGAAACAAAAATTAGAAAAACAAGGAAGAGAATTTTTTGATAAAATATTATTTTTTTTTAATTTTGAATTTTTTAAATTTATTTTAAATTTTAAAAGAAATTTTTTATTTTGAATGTGTTATGGTATCATGTAATGTGAGTGTGTGTGAGCCCAGTATTTGCTAAAGGCAGCCCAGCTTGCAAAAAGGGGGAAACATATCGGCGGAGGAGCTGGAATAATTCTAGCCAGGGATTGAGGATTTTCGGGGGTAGCATGTTAAAAGGCGAGGTGCGCCGTGGTGCGAGTCTGTTCGATTTCTCGGTGTTGGGATCTCGTACGGAGAAGTCCAGGGATCTCGTTCAGATGAGTCCATAGTCGCTGAGCCAGGGGGGTCGTGTACCCATAAGTAGTAAGAACCAGGGGGTTGTTGGCACCAGTTCCTCACCGGTCCTCTTCGGGGTTTGTCGATGAGATTTCTTCTGTTACGAACAGCAGAATTCTCATCGAGGGGGTATTGTAGCGGGTCAATTTTTGGGTGTTTTATTTTAACCGTTTGGGGCATTTATATATTTTTATTCATTTCGTTTTCGGTCGGGAGCCTTATAAAATAATGTAAAAATGTATTATTGTGCAACGTATTTGTCAGAATAACAGAACAGTGAGACAAAAGCGATACGCAGGTGTTATTGTGTCACGCGGCGAGCGAAGCATTTACCCCCTTCTAAATTCTCAGAAATCTGTACTTGTGTAAACAGCACATAGACACAACTGTATCACCACAAATCTGAGTGACGGATCCAGCCACAAAACAGGATGCCCAGGGACGAGCCGAATCTAGCAATGTGCTTTTTTGCGCGGCAGGAAGTCGCATTAAACTCCGCCTACTGTTGGTGACATCAGCAGAGCAGACGCCAATATTGTACTCTGGTACCACACATATACCAGCTATAATCCATGCATAAAATGGTTATGCCACCACAATTAAGCACAAACGGCGACTAAAACCTGATGGCCGTGACTGCTCATTTCCCGCGACTCAACGAAGCACATTGCCCAGTTCGTCTCTGACTGTGTCGGTGCCGACACGTGAGCTCAATATGCTCGTATAATATCGTTAATTTTCAATAATGAAAGTAAAGCAGTTCTTTTAAAAGCAGTGATAGGATGGGAGGAGTGTAGAACACTAACATGTAAATTTGGAATTCCTTTTCGTCTTTTTCATAGACATCTTCAATCTACCGCGGGCTGGCCACGAGGTCACCGAAGAAAGCGTTATCGGTAGTGCTATAAAAAAAAAATTATGTATTCAATCTGGTAATTGGGGTTTGAAAACGGAATGTGAGTAGAGAGTGTGCAAAGCTGGGCTGTGTTTTTTGTTTGTGTGTGTATAATTATGAAGTTATAAAATTGTCCATTACAAGGTAAGCTATAGTTAGTAAGGTATAATAATTGCGTAACATGTCGCACGAAGATTTGTAATGTCAATAATTCAGACTAATTAAAGAAAAATCTAATTTCTCTTCGACAAAATTGCGAGTTGAAATTCTTTCAAAACCTTAGTTCGTTTTATGTGCTGTCATAGTTCGTCGAACGAAATGGGTTTACCTCCACTACACGATCCGGCCAGATTATAGATTAAAGGTAAGTGGGAGATTGAAATGGAATAAAATATAAATATTACTTAAATAGTAAGAATTACACGGTTGAGTTATTATCAGGCGAGATTACTGTGTACGTTGTAATAATCCATATTAGTTGATCTTCTCCTTTTTTTTTTAAACCACACTGTTGTGCTAGCCAACTTGTTAAGGAACAAGTTATAGATTCAGATATATTTTGGTGTGGTGTAGTCGTATGAGTGCAGATACGCACCGGTATCTACGATAATGTTGTTTCTTAAAACAAAATGTAACTGTAACTATTAAGGTTATTAGTGTTATTGTATTGTTTTTTATGGGTGCGTAATAATAGTCCACTTCTTTTATTTAAAATGGTTCGCGCACTCTGTTATGTACCTCCCTCACTTACCACACGTGAATACTTCAGTCCTGTCCAGTGACGGTTCTGCTGAAATACATGCACTTTATATACAAGTAAATATTCAGATCGAATATTCAATATAGTATCACACACAAAATAAATGAAGTAATATCTAATTATTATTCTGAATTATTATTAGATCTTTTTTAAACTCTTCCGCCACCTGTGGTAGAACTGATTAAAAATAAATGAACTGATTTAGAATAGAAATGATACTCTTTTCACTGGTAATAAAAGTGGAGGTTTATTAACAATCAATAAATCATAAAATCTTTGACAATTAACAATCAAAAACTAACAACCTTTTAAATAATGATTACAATTAAAAAATTCAAATAAGACTCTGTTCAGCCTCAAGGCTGGTAAACCTGTTATTGGTACAATAATTTAACTTCAAGAGGTTATGTTATCTTGTATCAGTGAATTACCATATTTCGTAAGGTTCTTTTAGGTAACATGATACCAGGCACAAGATGTAATTGAATAACGATATAAAATGAACAATAATTAATAATAAGCAAACAAATATAAAAATCAAAAATTAATACCATATATCTGATATTTATGGTACTATCGTACGCGGGAATGCGCACGCAACTTATAATACTCGTTTACAATTATCAAGCTGGATGACTTGTACAGTAGTTAAAAATGTATCACTTTCTTTTAATAATTCGTTTTAAGAATTATCTATTTTCAAGAGAAAAATTTATCAAAAAACTCTTGTTAGTATTTCTATCTGGTTTGGATGTTACTTGAGAACAGATCGGTAATATTGAAATTGTCAAGTTACCGTTACGATTCTGAGGTTAGTTATAACGGGTATTGTTACAATGGTTAAGTATTTCTTAATAGTTATTATTTCTTAATCTATACATATAAACATATTATTCGTAATATTTTGATATGTTATTATCAGGATTACATTTATTTTTTCGTATGAAAGTTAATAACGTATACTTCAAAACATTGAAAAAATCAAAAAAATAAGTTTAGTCAAATGAGTGACTAATGTCAATTCTTGTATTTAGTGATTAATATTTCAAACATAATTTTTTAAGTTATGATAAATAATTAAAATATTTTTTATAATATTTTAATAATTGTGAATTAATTTTTTCTTTAATTCTGATAATTCAATCATGGTTTTTTAATACTTCGCCTTATTTGATTTGCGTAGTATCAAAAATTAGTTGGTTACGAAGTTATTATTTCTGTTCAGTATTATTTAAATAAAATTGTACTCCCTGTTTTTTATTTATCACAACACTCGCAAGTACGATTGACATTATACACTAACCGTACTCGTTTAATTAAATAACTCCGCACTTTTCACTCGTATATATTGGTGTAGTGTTAAGGTTATGTATGTTAGTTACTTAATGCAAATGCCGCGCACAAATTCAAAATAAAAACTTCTTCATGTTGTCGAGTGGCGTGGCCTCTCCGTCGAAAAGCTAGACGTGAACTGTAATGCTTCCTTTCAGCGTCTCCTGCTCGTCTGCCGAAAGTCATTCATTCTATTGGTTGAAAATACTATACTCTCTGACCCAAAAGCCTTTGTTTTATTAAAATATTTAATTTTTTAACAAAATCGATTTTGGTGTTGAGGCTTTTTGACGTCAGCACTGGTACAAAAATTTAACTGAAAAGTTTAAAATTACAATAACTTTCTTAATTTACGTCCTATCGTTAAATGGTTGATGTTAGTGAATTGCGGACATCCTGCTTGTTAATTTAAGTCTAAGAATGAATATTTTCCGTCCATCACTTCTATCACAATAACGATTTTATTTATTATTTCTGGCGTATCTTATATTTATAAGTCTATTACACCAGATTTTACTTATATATATTAAAACACTTTTTAAATAAACACTTTGAGTCCATATCTCAATTGGTTTGATTCAAAATTTGGGAATAATTGTTCCCTACACAAAATCTCGTTATGGCGTCATTAAGCGTCCATGTTTGATTTTCCATAAATGTGCTTAGAACTAATTTTTCTTATTTAAAACAGTAATATTACAATCTAATAATACTAGTAAAGTTTATTTACACAATTTTACACTAAAATATTTGTATATGACTGTGGTTAATCTACTATTTACATAGTTTCAGTCCTCCTCTATCTCTCTTATACAATTTTTTTACCTTATTTTTGGTTTTCTCTATATAAATTATACCATGTAATGATTGTAATTAGTGTACACACATTGTACCTAATTCATTATATATAGTGGTTATCTTTTAACTAGTTCAGAACCCTTCAATTTTTCAGTAATGGGCCTGTTTATGTTGTGTCATATCATAGTAGTCATTTATTTTTTGTTAATACAATAACTAAATTGTTATTGTTATACTTGGTTTGGGTTTCCAAAGTAGCATTAGACATTATTCTAACTTTTGATAATGTTTTCATTTACTTCCACACAAGCTTATATGTTATATTTTTCATAAATAACTTGCTTGTCATGGTTTGTTTACATTTGGGTTTCTTCATAATAGTCATTTGGTTTTTAATTGTTTGTATATAAAATGACTGTCTTTATGGTCATAGTCTGTTCTCAAAGTAGCATTGGGATTTCCTCTTACTACTGGTAATAACTTTAACAATCTGTGTTCAATCTTTGATACAATGTTTTTCTTAACTAATTGGTCATACAATGGTTCAGCTTACTTCTGGTTGTATGTACATAGTTAGTTAGTTTACAATATTTTAGTTACAATACTGTTAATGTTATGTTCAGAATCTGTTCTCAATGTATTATCAGATATTTATCTCACTACTGGTAATACTTTTATTAACATTGGTATATGCTTTGATATTGTATTTTGCCTAACTAAATTGGCATACTTGTTCCATTTCTACTATCCTCTGTGCCATCATATTTGATTTGTTTTATTTGCATTGTTTTGCAATTTAATACATTGTCTCTTAAGATTTATTATTATTTATAATAAATTCTTGTTTGATATCATAGTTGATGATCATTTATTTACATTAATATGTATGATTTTCTGTTGTAATAGGTGTCTTCCCTGTGGGGTTATGTAACACTGTACCATCTGTTTTAGTGCAGTATTTTTCTACTACTAAACTGACTTCAGTACGGTATCTTACTATAATATTTTAATTATTTTGTTACACATGTTTATACAACTCCTTCTTAAACACTAACACAAATCTTTTTGTATTATTTACAATATTTTTCTGGTCATTGGTGGAACTTAATTCCTGTCATTGTTTGATACATAACAAAGGTTTTTTTTATTTGTTGTCAGTTCTCTATGAACAATAACATAATTGTTCTATTTTGTTCTATTCTGGTGGTCTTATGATTATCTGTATTGATCACAACTTTATTAAATTAGTTACACTCATTGTCTGTGTTTATTTGACTATTCTAATTCTTGCTGTTTCATTATGAAATTAACCTATTTTCTTACACTGTAAACTTCATCACTGTAATTGTTTGTGTGGTTTATTCAGTTGAAATTAGTTAATTATTCACAGGTTTCACATTTATATTAAGTACACACTGTAATTGTTTGTGGTTCCTTAAACGTTAAACACTGGTTTTCTTTTCACATTTGATAATCATCATTTCTTTTGTCACTTATATAGTCTTTAGTACACGTGGTTTATGTTGAGTCCTTACATCTTCTGTCCATCTTCTTCTCTCTTCATGGTGCTCTTCCTGGTCCTTCTTCTTTCTTCTTCTTCAGTATTCTCATTGTAGTTGCTACTTTTATTTATCTCCTTTGCTGTTGGAGCTTGTTGGTCCTTATTTCGTTGTTTCCCCTCACTGTTGGATCCTATTGGGTCTGGTTACTGATATTTTGTTTTGGCTTGTGGCATTTTCTTTCTTCATTTTGCATTTGATGTTGCTATGTTAATATTATCTTCTTCATCGTTGGATTTTTATATTAATATATTTGTAGATACACACTTTTATACACTTAGGTTTATTTATCTAGACATACTTCCATGCTTTTCTCTTACTTGACGTTATATTAGCTTATATTATGTAACTACCATATTTGGTACTGTTACATATGCCTTCCTATAAGAATTGATTAATTCTGAATTATTATACTATATTTTTCATTGAAGAATTTATCAATTGTTGTACATTCCATGTTGATTCACATGTTTTTTCCATATATCCCTTCACTGTCTTCTATTTGAATCATATTTATATCTTCTCTATGTAATCATCTCCCTTGTTTATTTAGTTCCCTAATTCCCTAACATAAGCTTAGCTGGGGCAGTTTAGAGCGGCTCACTTTGGCTATTCAACTCTACTGGCCATACTAACTTCAATAAATATGGAGGCAAATCATCTCCTTCAATAATAATAAATGATTGCTGGCATTACTCATCAGTCAATTCATCTCAAATCATCAAAAAATAATAATAGTGGTCGTTCTTCCGGCAAATAATAAATATCCTTGGGATTAATTCACGCATCTGCGGTTTATACATTGTTATACTCTCTTTTCTTGATTCAACTTAACTATATTCTTTACATTTTATAGGGATAGTTTGTTTTACATTTCCTCACTGGTATACTCTCATGATTATCTTCGTTAGTATATTACTTTTTCATTCTTCTTCATCATTGATTAATCTCTTCATTTTGTTGTCACATTGAATGTCGTCTCGTCATATTCTTCATCTCAGGTTTCATTCTTCTAGATATAATTCATAAGTACATTTATTTTTCTTCTTTTTCATGGTTTTAATTGGTATTTATATTCCATGTGGTATTGGCTTTTTCTCTAGTAAAATACACTAGAAACAATGTGGGTGTGTGTGGTGGTTTGTCTACATTAATACATTTCTTTGGTTTTATTTTTCCAACTTCTCATTTGCTCCTTCTTCTTTCTTCAATAGTACGGGTATGGTGTCTTTATTACTGGTTGAATAGGCTCTTGGAATTAATGATCTTATCTCATATATGCCGTGGACCTAGGGTGTCGATCTCGTATTCTCATCTTTATTAGTACGGGTAAGATGTTCTTGTTACTTGTTGACGTGGCTCTTGGAAATAGTTGTGCCATAGTTGGTATGTGTCGATCTCGTATTTTCATTTTTATTAGTACGGGTAAGATGTTCTTGTTACTTGTTGACGTGGCTCTTGGAAATTGTTGTGCCATAGTTGGTATGTGTCTTTCTCGTATTTTCATCTTTATTATAGTACGTTATTATTAATAAATACAATGTTCTGAATCCTTTACATTAATTCTCTTGGAGTATGTTTTCTCACATTATAAAATTACAATATATTCAATGTTCAATACATAATTATACAGTTACTTCTCATTTAATATACACATATAATAATTTTCATAACAATAACACATCTTTCTTCTTTAGTCAACATCTATTTTTATAATTATATTTTCATTTTTCACTTTTAAATAACAATAATCTTCTTGGCCACTTTTCATTTTTCATAACAAATATTTTCATCCTTTACATAATATCAATAATAAAATAATCCTTATCGCTAACTTTTCACTTTTAGTACCATATTTTAATTGTCAATATATTTTTTCATTGAAGTTTGAATATAGGTACCCTTTATCTTTTTTGTAATAAGGTCCTGCAATTCATAAGTGTTGTTTAGATTGTTCTTAATCACAGTATATGGTCCGGTATATAGCAGTAGCAGTTTCTTTGCAATGCCCTCGACAGTACTTGGGAGTTCTCGATTTTTGATAAGCACTTGGTCTCCCACTTCATATTTGATAATTTTGAGTTGCAATTTTTTGTACTTGAGCCTCAGTTTATTAGCTCTTTCAACTGCATTATTATAGAATCTTGTTCTGTTAAATTTGACCTCTGCACTGATTGGAAAATTAATGATCTCTGTGATCTCCCGGGGTGGTCTTTTCTCGTACATAGCCATGTATGGTGTTTCGTCAGTCGATTGATGGTAGGCTAGATTTAGGAAGTCTTCAGCCGGGGATAGATACTCCTCCCACTTCCTCTGCTGGCTGTGACAGTAGGTTCTTAAAATCCTTCCTACTTCTCTCAACACTCTCTCAGCAGGGTTGCTGTTGGGGTGATACACCGATGTTTTGTATGTTTTTATTCCCAGATGGATCAGTGTTTCCCGCCACTTTCGTCCTCGGAATTGCGTTCCATGGTCTGTAATTATCATCGATGGTTTACCCACTTCGGGTATATACTTATTTATGACTATCTCCAGTATTTTACTTGTCGTAGCTCGATTGAATGGGTACAGCTTAGTATATTTGGTGTAGTGATCAAATATTATGATGATATACTTATATTGGTGTCTTCCACCACTCCGTGGAAATGGTCCACAAATGTCCAAGAAAATTTTTTCTAATTTTGCCGTTGATGTAATTGGTATCATAACTCCTTCTCGTTTCTCATTGCTGCATTTTGCCAGTTGGCAAATATTACAACTCTGGACGTATTTTCTGACTTTTCTACTCATGTTCTTGAAATGCACATGCTCCTGCAATGCCTTTATGACCTTTACTGCGCCCATGTGACCATAGCGTATGTGGTAGTCGACGGTCAATTCTTTTTCTAGGGCTTTTAGGATAACTACCTTCCATCTTTCATCATCTTTATTGTGTTTGGTGAATAATAACTGATTATGAATACAGTAGTAATGTTTTATGTTTGCATCATTGTTGGCTAGTTTTTGGATAATCAATGATATCTTGGGATCTTGTTGTTGATGAATGGTTATATCAGATAATATGTTAGTGAGTTCAGATTTACTTTTCAGTAGGTGGTAGACTTTCGCAATGGTTTCCCTCTCTCCTTCAAATGTTTGGGCGTCGATGTTTATTCGGGACAACACGTCTGCAGCTGTGTTGCTCTTCCCTGGTATGTACTCTCACTGTATGTTGTATTCTTGAAGCGTAAGAGTCCATCTCGTCAATCTGCCGTGTTTTAACTTGCAGTTTTTAAGAAATGAAATAGATTTGTGATCTGTCCTCACTGTTACTGTATATCTTAAAATAAAAGTCCTAAACTTTTCGCATGCAAACACTATACTCAATAATTCCTTTTCCGTTGTATGGTAGTTACGTTCGCATTTGTTCAAAGTACGGCTTGCGAAACTGATCACTTGATGATTCCCGTCTTGGTCTTCTTGATAGAGTACAGAACCAAGGCTTAGGTCGCTAGCGTCACAGTTCATGAAAAACTGTTTCTCAAAATTGGGGTGATGCAGCATAACAGTTTCAAGAAACTTTTCTTTAATCAATTCAAATGTAGAATCTTGATCTGATCCCCACTTCCATTTTTCCTTCGATGATAGCTGTGCTGAAAATCGAGCTGTCAGTTCAGAATAATTATTTTGAAATTTCCGATAATAATTGCAGATTCCGAGGAACGATTGCAGTTGCTTTTTGTTCTTCGGGACGGGGAAACGCTGAATTACCTCCATTTTCTCCTGGGATGGTGTAATTCCATATTCTGACAAGTTAAACCCCAAGAATTGCACTTCCTTTGCGATTAATTGTGATTTGTCTAATTTTAATGTAATGTGGTTGTCTTCCAATTTTTGCAATACTTGTGCCACCCGGTCACAGTGCTCCTCCCAATTGTTAGAGGCGATCAAGAGGTCGTCGATATAAACTGTCGTAAACTGTAATGTGCTGTGGCCCAGTATCTCGTCCATACATTTGACGAATATTGCCACTGAGTTCACTAAACCAAATGGTAATCTCTTAAAATGGTAATTTCGGCCTTCAAAGATAAAAGCAGTGAACTTTCTGCTGTTCGGATGCAGCTCGACCTGCCAATATCCGCATACCGTATCCCATATACTGTAAAATTTTGTACCATAAAATTTCTTTAGTATTTCATCGATTTCTCCAGGCGATGTCCTGTCATTAATTATGGTCTTGTTGAGTTCACGAGCATCTAAACAAATTCTTACTGCACCATTCTTCTTTGGTACAGCGACAATAGGGTTGGTGTATGGTGAATTGCTTACTTCAATTATATCATTTTCTATTAGACGTTGAATTTCCTCTCTTACAGCTTCTTTCAGTGGAAAGGCGATAGGGTAAGATTTTCGCTTGAACTCTGTCTGGTCCTTGAATTTTAATTCACATTGGAAATTCTTTATTTTCCCAGGCGTATCAGAAAATACGTGGCGATATTGGTAGTATATATTTATTAGCTGGTCCCGTTGTTCCCAAGTCAACTCATAGCTATCCTGGCTGGTTTTAAATTCTCGAATTTCATTAATTTTCTCCAACCATAGAGCTTCCTCTGGACTGTTGTGAAGTCCCTGACTGATGGCGCCTTCTTGGTGTTCACGGCCTTCCCTGATGTAATATATTACATATTCCGAGGGTGCCTTCCTGCATTCTGTTAAATTGGCGGTCCACTCAACTTCTTCTGTCTTCATCATCACCGTATTTGTATCCATATTAATTATTGCTGTGTATTTTCGCAATATATCACAACCAATGAGTAGAGTGAATGGTAGCCCACTGGCTACTAGGAATACCATCTGTATTGTTTTCCCATTGCTTGATACATCTAGTTGTACCTGTTGTCGAATAGTCTTATTCTGACGTCCGGTGGCTCCGATGAGTATTATGTTGCTAATTGGTAATGTTGGTATGGTAGCTTTATTTTCCGATTGGATTCTGTCCAATTCCATCTTGTCGATTAATGATACGTTGGCCCCGGTATCTATCATTGCCGTGGCATTGGTGTTGTTGACTTTCACAGATATATACGCAATTTCACTGTTGCTTGCATCGCCAATAGCACTTTCTTTCTCTTCCATCAAATCCTTTCTTATGTTTTTTAGGTAATTGTTGTTGTATATTTTGCGATGATTCGAAGGTTTTGCCAAAATATCAGACCCAATAGTCCGGTTCAGTGAGGGTGATCTTGGGCTTTTCACTGCCGGTTGGTGTTTAAATTCAGGTCACCGTTTTCGTGCCTGTCTTGTGACGTTGAAGCTACGGGCTCCTGACTTCCAGGTCCATGTCCGTTGTGGTATACTTCTGTAGTCTGCGTGGCTGTTCTATGACCTCCACTGCTGTCGCTTCCATTTGATCGATAGCCGGATTCTCTTTCTTCTCTGTCACTATTACTGGAGTGATTGTGATGGTTTGGGACACTCCTCCGTCCTTGATAATAAGTTCTACGGTTCCCACCTCGGCTGGCATGGGTATAGTGTACCCTGCAAAAATGATTGTTATTCTGATTACCATTACCTTGTCGTGGTTGATGATTGGGAGATTGGTTTTGATATGGCCTGTAGTAGTTATTACCTCTTTGGTAATGCGTATCTCTCTGGTATCCACCTGGACGATGGTTATTATAGTTTCCTCTATTTATGTTGTTGCCACCTCCGTCTTGGCGTGGTATTGGTTGATTTTGAAATCTTGGTGGGTTGTGAAAATTTCTTCCTGTGTTATTCCTGTCATTGTGAATGGCGGGGTTATTGTTTCCAGGCCCTCCTCGATCGTACGCTTGGCTAGGTACTTGTCGATTCCATTGATAATATCTTTCTCTTTCGTGGCTTTCGAGTAGGTCGCACATTCCTTGAATTGTTTTTATCTGTGCATTCAATCTCCCCTGCGAAATACCCTGATTAAAATGGTAGGCCAATTTTGTAACCAGGCATTCTTCTGGGATTGCAGGCTCCAGATTCCTTGCCAGGCAAATTTTTCCTAAAAAGTAGGTTGTCATCGATTGCCTTCCATTCAAATCGAATTTTCCGTTTGTAATGTCGTCCCTTATGATGTTTTGTGTGGCTTCCGACCAATACTTTTGTTTAAATGCCGTCTTGAAAGTGTCATAACTCCCCACTTCGTGACGGGTTGCTGTCCACCAGTTGTCGAATGTATTTTTAAAAGATTCATCCAACATCCCTTTAATGATAGACCATCTGCTCTCTCGGTTTCTTTGTATTATTTCTTCTATCCTCTCTAAGAATTCCAGTGGATTTTTAGAGTAGGTCCGGAAATCAATCTGGTCCCTGCCTTCTAAGTGACTCAAACCGGATAGGAAGTTTGGTATTGTTTGCAGACGATGCATCTCGTCTCGGAGGTCGTCCAATTCTCTCCGTTGACGTTCTGTTAATTGTGTTTTGTCATCATGCACTTGCTGCTTAATTGCGTCTACCTTTCCAGAGACTTCTTCGCACTTTTCTTTTAACGTTGACTGCGCTGCCTTCATTTAGGTTTGCTCTTGCGCTATCACACCTAGTTGTGTACCGTGGGTTTTCTCCACATCACTAATACGCTGGTTGAGGTCCATTTCTGTCTGTACTAGTTTCAGGTTGGTACTTTCTCCTTCTTTCCGCACTTCAGACATCTCGACATTAACTTCTGTCGTTAATATGGCCATTTGTTTTTCGATTTTCTCGACACTTTCTCCCAATCTTCTTTCAATCATTTCCACCGTATCCTTAGCGGTTTTTTCCATCTTGTCATTGTTGACACTTATCTGTTGCCATATACTTTCGTGGTCAGCTTGTATGGTTTCAACGTCTCGATTAAATTTAGCGTTAATTTCATCAATCTTCTGGTTGGTCTGATCAATCTTTACTCCCAACTCTGCCGATAAATCCTCTTTCATTATGGCCATTTTCTTCTCCAATAATTCTTCGGTTTTTCTTTGACCATCTTCCATCCTCCTGTTCGTCTCGTTTATCTGGTTATTAAATTCTTCTTTTAACAACTCCATATGTTTCTGGTTCTCCCTCTGGCCTTCCTCTATTTTTTGGTTTGTGGATCGACTGGCTTCTTCGATCTTCTTGATCAATTCTTCCCTTGTGGACTGGTTCTCCTCCTTAGTGGATTTCAGGCCTTCTTTTAGTGACCGATTGTCTTCTTTCAATGACTCCATCATTCTTCTCATCCACTCTTGAAATGCTGACTCTCTTAGTAATGTTGTTTGTTCAGGCTGGCTTGGTTCTGGTGGAGCTTCTGGAATCATCCCTTCCGGTTCCTCCTCGTCTGGTTGTTGAACCACCTCCGCTGGTTCAATTGGTTTGTCCTTTACTTCCAGTAAAACTTCTTCCACGTCTTCCGTCGACATAGCCTCCTTTTCTTCCCTTCTGGCCTCCTTCTCCGCTTCTGTTGCCCTCTTTCTCGACGTTGATCTTGACTTTGATCTCGATTTTAATCTGCTGGTGTACATCTTGATATGCTGGTAATGTACCTGCTGTCTTTTTACGGATTGGGGTAATTAGGTTACTGGTTATGGTATATTTTCCCCAATTCGTGCTCAGACGTTGGGCGCCAACTTGTAATAATCCATATTAGTTGATCTTCTCCTTTTTTTTTTAAACCACACTGTTGTGCTAGCCAACTTGTTAAGGAACAAGTTATAGATTCAGATATATTTTGGTGTGGTGTAGTCGTATGAGTGCAGATACGCACCGGTATCTACGATAATGTTGTTTCTTAAAACAAAATGTAACTGTAACTATTAAGGTTATTAGTGTTATTGTATTGTTTTTTATGGGTGCGTAATAATAGTCCACTTCTTTTATTTAAAATGGTTCGCGCACTCTGTTATGTACCTCCCTCACTTACCACACGTGAATACTTCAGTCCTGTCCAGTGACGGTTCTGCTGAAATACATGCACTTTATATACAAGTAAATATTCAGATCGAATATTCAATATAGTATCACACACAAAATAAATGAAGTAATATCTAGTTATTATTCTGAATTATTATTAGATCTTTTTTAAACTCTTCCGCCACCTGTGGTAGAACTGATTAAAAATAAATGAACTGATTTAGACTAGAAATGATACTCTTTTCACTGGTAATAAAAGTGGAGGTTTATTAACAATCAATAAATCATAAAATCTTTGACAATTAACAATCAAAAACTAACAACCTTTTAAATAATGATTACAATTAAAAAATTCAAATAAGACTCTGTTCAGCCTCAAGGCTGGTAAACCTGTTATTGGTACAATAATTTAACTTCAAGAGGTTATGTTATCTTGTATCAGTGAATTACCATATTTCGTAAGGTTCTTTTAGGTAACATGATACCAGGCACAAGATGTAATTGAATAACGATATAAAATGAACAATAATTAATAATAAGCAAACAAATATAAAAATCAAAAATTAATACCATATATCTGATATTTATGGTACTATCGTACGCGGGAATGCGCACGCAACTTATAATACTCGTTTACAATTATCAAGCTGGATGACTTGTACAGTAGTTAAAAATGTATCACTTTCTTTTAATAATTCGTTTTAAGAATTATCTATTTTCAAGAGAAAAATTTATCAAAAAACTCTTGTTAGTATTTCTATCTGGTTTGGATGTTACTTGAGAACAGATCGGTAATATTGAAATTGTCAAGTTACCGTTACGATTCTGAGGTTAGTTATAACGGGTATTGTTACAATGGTTAAGTATTTCTTAATAGTTATTATTTCTTAATCTATACATATAAACATATTATTCGTAATATTTTGATATGTTATTATCAGGATTACATTTATTTTTTCGTATGAAAGTTAATAACGTATACTTCAAAACATTGAAAAAATCAAAAAAATAAGTTTAGTCAAATGAGTGACTAATGTCAATTCTTGTATTTAGTGATTAATATTTCAAACATAATTTTTTAAGTTATGATAAATAATTAAAATATTTTTTATAATATTTTAATAATTGTGAATTAATTTTTTCTTTAATTCTGATAATTCAATCATGGTTTTTTAATACTTCGCCTTATTTGATTTGCGTAGTATCAAAAATTAGTTGGTTACGAAGTTATTATTTCTGTTCAGTATTATTTAAATAAAATTGTACTCCCTGTTTTTTATTTATCACAACACTCGCAAGTACGATTGACATTATACACTAACCGTACTCGTTTAATTAAATAACTCCGCACTTTTCACTCGTATATATTGGTGTAGTGTTAAGGTTATGTATGTTAGTTACTTAATGCAAATGCCGCGCACAAATTCAAAATAAAAACTTCTTCATGTTGTCGAGTGGCGTGGCCTCTCCGTCGAAAAGCTAGACGTGAACTGTAATGCTTCCTTTCAGCGTCTCCTGCTCGTCTGCCGAAAGTCATTCATTCTATTGGTTGAAAATACTATACTCTCTGACCCAAAAGCCTTTGTTTTATTAAAATATTTAATTTTTTAACAAAATCGATTTTGGTGTTGAGGCTTTTTGACGTCAGCACTGGTACAAAAATTTAACTGAAAAGTTTAAAATTACAATAACTTTCTTAATTTACGTCCTATCGTTAAATGGTTGATGTTAGTGAATTGCGGACATCCTGCTTGTTAATTTAAGTCTAAGAATGAATATTTTCCGTCCATCACTTCTATCACAATAACGATTTTATTTATTATTTCTGGCGTATCTTATATTTATAAGTCTATTACACCAGATTTTACTTATATATATTAAAACACTTTTTAAATAAACACTTTGAGTCCATATCTCAATTGGTTTGATTCAAAATTTGGGAATAATTGTTCCCTACACAAAATCTCGTTATGGCGTCATTAAGCGTCCATGTTTGATTTTCCATAAATGTGCTTAGAACTAATTTTTCTTATTTAAAACAGTAATATTACAATCTAATAATACTAGTAAAGTTTATTTACACAATTTTACACTAAAATATTTGTATATGACTGTGGTTAATCTACTATTTACATAGTTTCAGTCCTCCTCTATCTCTCTTATACAATTTTTTTACCTTATTTTTGGTTTTCTCTATATAAATTATACCATGTAATGATTGTAATTAGTGTACACACATTGTACCTAATTCATTATATATAGTGGTTATCTTTTAACTAGTTCAGAACCCTTCAATTTTTCAGTAATGGGCCTGTTTATGTTGTGTCATATCATAGTAGTCATTTATTTTTTGTTAATACAATAACTAAATTGTTATTGTTATACTTGGTTTGGGTTTCCAAAGTAGCATTAGACATTATTCTAACTTTTGATAATGTTTTCATTTACTTCCACACAAGTTTATATGTTATATTTTTCATAAATAACTTGCTTGTCATGGTTTGTTTACATTTGGGTTTCTTCATAATAGTCATTTGGTTTTTAATTGTTTGTATATAAAATGACTGTCTTTATGGTCATAGTCTGTTCTCAAAGTAGCATTGGGATTTCCTCTTACTACTGGTAATAACTTTAACAATCTGTGTTCAATCTTTGATACAATGTTTTTCTTAACTAATTGGTCATACAATGGTTCAGCTTACTTCTGGTTGTATGTACATAGTTAGTTAGTTTACAATATTTTAGTTACAATACTGTTAATGTTATGTTCAGAATCTGTTCTCAATGTATTATCAGATATTTATCTCACTACTGGTAATACTTTTATTAACATTGGTATATGCTTTGATATTGTATTTTGCCTAACTAAATTGGCATACTTGTTCCATTTCTACTATCCTCTGTGCCGTCATATTTGATTTGTTTTATTTGCATTGTTTTGCAATTTAATACATTGTCTCTTAAGATTTATTATTATTTATAATAAATTCTTGTTTGATATCATAGTTGATGATCATTTATTTACATTAATATGTATGATTTTCTGTTGTAATAGGTGTCTTCCCTGTGGGGTTATGTAACACTGTACCATCTGTTTTAGTGCAGTATTTTTCTACTACTAAACTGACTTCAGTACGGTATCTTACTATAATATTTTAATTATTTTGTTACACATGTTTATACAACTCCTTAAACACTAACACAAATCTTTTTGTATTATTTACAATATTTTTCTGGTCATTGGTGGAACTTGATTCCTGTCATTGTTTGATACATAACAAAGGTTTTTTTTATTTGTTGTCAGTTCTCTATGAACAATAACATAATTGTTCTATTTTGTTCTATTCTGGTGGTCTTATGATTATCTGTATTGATCACAACTTTATTAAATTAGTCACACTCATTGTCTGTGTTTATTTGACTATTCTAATTCTTGCTGTTTCATTATGAAATTAACCTATTTTCTTACACTGTAAACTTCATCACTGTAATTGTTTGTGTGGTTTATTCAGTTGAAATTAGTTAATTATTCACAGGTTTCACATTTATATTAAGTACACACTGTAATTGTTTGTGGTTCCTTAAACGTTAAACACTGGTTTTCTTTTCACATTTGATAATCATCATTTCTTTTGTCACTTATATAGTCTTTAGTACACGTGGTTTATGTTGAGTCCTTACATCTTCTGTCCATCTTCTTCTCTCTTCATGGTGCTCTTCCTGGTCCTTCTTCTTTCTTCTTCTTCAGTATTCTCATTGTAGTTGCTACTTTTATTTATCTCCTTTGCTGTTGGAGCTTGTTGGTCCTTATTTCGTTGTTTCCCCTCACTGTTGGATCCTATTGGGTCTGGTTACTGATATTTTGTTTTGGCTTGTGGCATTTTCTTTCTTCATTTTGCATTTGATGTTGCTATGTTAATATTATCTTCTTCATCGTTGGATTTTTATATTAATATATTTGTAGATACACACTTTTATACACTTAGGTTTATTTATCTAGACATACTTCCATGCTTTTCTCTTACTTGACGTTATATTAGCTTATATTATGTAACTACCATATTTGGTACTGTTACAACATTCAAGTAGTTATTAGTGAAGTGCTGCGTTTTATAATCGGGCGGTATAATTGTAATACAATTGTATTTAATATTAGTGACATTTTATTCCGTGTGAAGAATTTTTATTTGATTTGTTGTAGTAGACTGTGTTGTTAATTACGAACTGTTTAACTGTAAAAATTAAAACTGGTGATTAGTGACTTAATTGTTGTCTTGTACTGTATTTTGTTTCCACTGTACCTACGACAATCAAGTAGACCGTCATAACAGTGGTGTCAGAACTGGGATAGAACGGTTAACAGTGGAAACAGTGGACACTTTGTACAAGACGAGTGTAATTCGTAATTAATCAGTAAACATGGATGCCAGTCAGATGATGGAAGCTTTACAAACACTGCTGCGGCAGACACAGGAAGAAGCAGAAAAATGACAGGATGAGAAATGCAGACAGGAGGCAGAGGACGGAAGTGTGAAACAGAAGACATCAAAGCATTAATACAGGAGCAGAAACAAATGCAAGAACATAGTACCGCAGAATTGGGTCTCCTACGAGGTGAGCTTAATAAGCAAGTTACTAAAATATCAGAGGTACAAGAATCAATGACATTAAAAATAGCTGAAGTAGAAAAATCTGTCTCGATTGTTGAAGAATCGATGTCTAAAAAAATTTCTGTCATAGAAGAATCGATGTCTACAAAAATGTCTCATAGAAGAATCCGTGTCAAATAAAATATCTGCAGTAGAAAACTCAATGGCAAACATTAGAGAACAAATTAAAACTGAAGTTGTGCAGTGCCTGAAATACAACCAAAACAGCTTTGTGAACAGAGTGTACCAATAATAAAGACAGAAAAAGACACAGAAAATAAGTTAATAGAGAAAGTCACTTTGCCTGCAGTAGGCACAGTTCATGTCAAAGCTCCACCTGTAAAGTAATTAATGTTTTGTAAATTTAATTGCCAGAATTTTTACCTACCTGCGTGATCTTTCCTCGCACTTACCTTTTTCAATACTTGAAGATTTCAGGGCTTCCAATATATTATTTCAGGAAAATATATAAACCTTAACACTCTTTCCCTTTAAAAAACACTTAAATAATTTTACTAACTGACCTCCCTTAATTCAGAAATTTCACAGGGTCGTTAGACGAGTTTTTAGCACAGAATACTAGGAAATGGTTAATGGCAAAATAAGTTATCTAACACATATTTATGTTATTCAAACAAACTCTTTTATTTTAATCAAATTTAAAAT
Organism: Magicicada septendecula; assembly: GCA_034769895.1. Lineage (NCBI taxonomy): Eukaryota > Metazoa > Arthropoda > Insecta > Hemiptera > Cicadidae > Magicicada > Magicicada septendecula. The sequence continues at coordinate 57,943,384 of CM068371.1, read as the reverse complement.
ACTTTCTTTCTTTCTTTCTTTCTTCCTTTTTATATGCTCTTTCGACTAATCTCTACTCTATAAAATTTCCTTATACTACTCTGTATCTACAAACCAGTACTTTACTTTTAATATATTTCCATTCTTCCCACACACAATCTCACACTCTTTACAATTCTGACTACCCTCCGTTTTATTTACTGAGCTCTTTTATTATTGTGTTACCTTACTTTGAATCAAAATGGTACCTGCACGTGCTATTCGCAGAGTCCCGCCATCTTTCTCAACTCACTTCCACTTTCGTCACCGCTAACACTGTTTTAATTCTTCACTTTTACATATTCTGTAGGTGTCACTTACACATTCTCTTCCATATATTCTTCTTTTACATAATTTTGGGGCAGGCCGCGCGTACTTACACGCACAGGCCCCCCCCCCGACACTATTTCACTGAGACTGTTGTGTTGAACTGACGACTGTACTGTTTGAAGTGTGTTGCTGAACTGGGGCGAGCCTAGCTCGCGTCATTGTATACTACCCAAAGCTTTGGGCGTCAACCACGTGGCTCTCAAAATGGACGTATTCATCATAACTTGTTCTCTGATTGGCTGATCGAATCGAACGTCCCAGAATACGCAAGTCGTAAAGGCTTTCACATTGCTAACACGTGGGGAATTTTGCGTCGCAAACTACGCACTTCTCCAATGACCCCTTTGCCCTTTGTTACAATTCCAACCGTACCTGCCATCAACTGGTACCGACTAAGCCATAGGGTGTTTATTAATAATTTTTAATACACGTTGATTATAAAATATGTTTTTACTACTTTTGCCCCGTTACACAACCTTCGATGGAAGCAGTCACTGGGCAACATACCTCCACCAATTTGAAACTGCTGCATGTGCAAATAATTGGACAGAGAAAAACAAGGCAGTCTCACTTGTTCTTGCATTAAAAGGACCCGCAGCAGAATTGCTATAGAAAGTGCCACCTGACAGCCAGAACATCTACGCCGAGTTGATAAAAGGTCTAGAATTACGGTATGGTGATAAACATTTGCGAGATGTGTACTACGCTCAGTTGAGAACAAGACGAAAACGTTCCAGGTAGAGTCTTCAAGAGTTTGAAGCAAGTATCGACAGATTGATTAGATTGGCCTATCCTGAAGCACCAGAAGATTTCCGAATAAGGTTTGTGGTGCAGACATTTATTGATGGCATCGGAGATTGTGAACTTCAGCAAGTGTTACGAATGGCAAGAAGCTCTTGTTCACGCCCTAGAGTTTGAAGCTGCCAAGTCAGCGTCCCGCTACATTAATGGGTTTGTGCCATCACATTGCATTCAGAAGATCCCTGTATTACATTGCCATCACGATGGGTGCAGAAAAACCATGTTGTCGGACAAACAGTTCAAAAGTTCAAGAGAGTCGCAACGATTTGAAAAAGACAGAAGACTGAAATGTTACTAATGTGGAAAACGTGGTCATCTACAGGTAGACTGCTGGAAGAATAAAATACCGAGAGAAGAGAGTGACCGCACCAATTGGAGAAGTAATGCCTCAGAACAGCACATAGTTTCCACGCTACATAAGACTAGTGGAAACCTGATCGTTAATGGATTTTTGGAAGGTAAACAAACATCATTTACAGTTGACACGGGTGCAACAGTGCCTATTGTGCACCCTGACTTAATCAGCAACCGCCAGCCTCTAATTAGCTCTTGTACAATAGACTGTGACTGGAAGCCCCATCAAGGTGCTAGGAAAGGTAGACATACGTGTACACCTGGGTCTTCTCGAGTTTAGCCACCAAATGCTCGTTGCAGACATTGTCGATGAAGTGATTCTTGGCACGGACATTATGAATGCCTACGGATTCATTGTGGACTTAAGAGAGAATGTCCTGCAGGTTGGCCAAGAGAAGATGAAGCTTTGTATGGCTAAAATTACAGGGTCTACCAACCATTCGATTAAGCGAGTGGCATTAGTCGAAGAAAAAGTCAACAGGTCTGGTCAAGAGGAACCCTCCCTATTGCAAGCGGAAATGGAGGAGGAACTAGCAGAGGAAATACAAATAAGTGTAACGGCAACAGAAGTGATTGGAAAGCCAACTATGAGTGTCGAGACAAAACTCTTTGTTGTTCCTGAGCTGAAGAAGCGCCCAAGGGCAAAGTGGCTGAAGATGAGGTTACACAAGAGGTTGTTGACGAGAACCAAACAGACTGGGACCAACGTTTACCACTATTCCTCGTGGCATATAGATCATCAGTACACGACATATCCGGCATGACTCCAGCAAAATTGGTGTTTGGGCGGGAGATTCGTCTTCCCGGGGACTTGATGTTTGTATCACCTGAGACTCAGTCCCAAGAGCCAAAGAACTATTCCTCGCAATTAGAAAACCACCTGTGAATCGCTTGGTAAGAGGATGGCTGAAGATTGCCAGTGATAAAGTGAAAACTCGGTATGACATTCACAGCAATAGTGTGCGTTTCCATGAAGGAGATCAGGTCTGGTTGTTCAACCCAAAGCGCCGTCCTGGTCACTCACCTAAGCTTCAGTCTAACTGGGAAGGACCCTACACTGTGAAAAAAAGAATCAACGATGTTTATTGGATTCAACAGGAAGGACAGCGAAAGTTCAAGGTCGTCCACCTAGATTGCCTGGCTAAGTACTAGTTCAGAGATGGTTTGCCAGTTTGGGACGAACAGGCTTAAGGAGGGGGCAGTGTTACGATATCACAGAACTATCTACGTGTTTGTCGATTGTGCCAGAAGAATCTCACTCTAATGTGTGTGGCCTACATGATTGTACATGCATTTGCGAGAGTTTTCTCGAAGGCGCCAGCCGCGCAGACTGTGTCAAGGCCGAAATTAATTATGCCGCACACTCTGGTGCTAACACGCATTATGGAATAATCTGGTAATTTGGGGCGGTATAAATACCAGTACTAAACGACGTTCAGTCAGTTATAGTTGCGATATATTTACAGAGAGGTTGAGTTATTATCGGGCGAGGTTACTGTGTACGTTCAAGTAGTTATTAGTGAAGTGTTGCGTTTTATAATCGGGCGGTATAATTGTAATACAATTGTGTTTAATATTAGTGACATTTTTGTGTGTGAACAATTTTTATTTGATTTGTTGTAGTAGACTGTGTTGTTAATTACGGACTGTTTAACTGTAAAAATTAAAGCTGGTGATAAGTGACTTAATTGGTGTCTTGTACTGTATTTTGTTTCCAATGTACCTATGATGATCAAGTAGACCGTCATAACAATATTTTCTTAAAACTTCTCATATTCAGATATTTGTATATAATATTTAAATTTATTTCGTTCCAAACTGTGCCCCCTGAATTAAATAGGACATTCTCCCTCACTGATTTCTCAGCTACTCCTCCTAATTCATCATTTTCTTAATTCCCCCCTTATACCCAGTTACAATTAGGTAACCACCCACCGGATAAACCGGATCGAGCGTTTCCCTTATGCACAGATGCGTTATCTGTGCCCCTGGCTTGTAACGGCCAGCTCCTTTTCCACACACACTATTGTTTCCTGATGGTGGACTGTAGCGCCGATTTGCCTCCCCAAGAACTGAAGTTTATATAGGGTATAGACGCTGCCTATACCGTTCTTGGTTCAGCGTTATAAAAAATTCGGCATTACTGATGTCCGAGGACACCAGTAATCCTACTAAATATTACTTAAAAGCCCTTAACACGGCACTATCACCCCTACGATGATAGCCGCTGTTCCATAGTATGGTGATTCCCCTGAATTGACCCCCCGGTTAATTTCTAAATTCACCAATTTTGAAAATAATAACAAGTATGGCTAGGATACAATCTGCCTAACCACACTTGCTACCAATAATCCAAATCCACGGTCAGGGTTCGGTGTATCCGTGACCGGCCGAAAGTGGGGAATCACAAGTATATATATATATTGTTACAACACAAATAAACCACCCCAATACCAGGGATAAAAAAGATGATACTGAATATAAAATAATACTTCATATAAAATAAAATGTTTAATATAAAGAAAATAAAAAGACAATGACACGACAAACGACAACATGACCTAACCCAAGTGATTGACCCAAATAAAAGGAAACAAAAGAAGAAGGGAACTACAAAAACCAAACGAGAATAAAACCAAATGAAGAAGAAAGTGATTGACACAACAAAATGAAGAAGGGAAAAAACCGAAACCAAACAAAAATGAAACAAATTAAAGGAATTGAATGACTCAATGCAACATATTAAAATGAACCCAAAGGAGAAGGTGGAAAACCAAGGTATTAACCAAATACCATGAAAATGAAGAAGGAGGGAAATGAAAAAGAAACAAACCCAAGATAAAGGGAAATAAATAAAAATGAAAACAAATGATAAGACACAAACAAGTAATAAAGAATATGAGCAGGAGAAATGATACACTCAAATGTAATATTGGAAAAGAGACCAATAATTAACCTATGTAAAAAAGTAAATATTATTATCAATTAATGGATAAAAAAGTAAACGACAATTGAAAGAAACCCAATTAAACAATGTTAAATATAAAAAAGCAAACAAACCCACAAATTAGAGTTAGATGTAATGATAAAATATAGAGACCTAAAATTGTTAATATTATTAATGATATTTGTAATGAAAGAGATAGTAATTAGAGGGATTACCCATTTAGAAACACTTAAAAACAAAAACATTTGTGAAGTGCAAAATGAAAGTGTGAAGAAAAAACACTAAATAAATTATAATATACAATAAATAATTTAAAAGTGAAGGTGATGATGATTAAATGAGAATAATGTAATATAAAGAATGTTAATATAGTAAAAAATAGTGAAGGATAAAAGCATAAACACTTAATAAATCAAAAGGAAACACTAAATGATGAACAGTGAAGAATATTAGTAAATTAAGAATAGTAGCAAGTGTAAACAGTTAATTAAGGTATAAGGAATGCTGAAAAGTGATGAAGACAGCATTAGTTAAGAAAGAATATTATTGTTAAGTTTAATTGAATGCAGTTATAATTAAAAGGGAGTATACCATGAAAGAGAAAATAGATAGTGTTACCATGGAGTGAAAGTAAAGATTGTTTAAAAATTAAGGAGTTAAAACAAATCAATAAACACCCAAGTTATAAGGGATCATTATTAAAGTAAGTTCATAAAAAGTGATGTTGATTGTCACCCAAAAAATGATATAAAATGAGATGAATTGTAAACAAATATTATCAAATAATTGTTAAATAATTATTTAAGCAAGTTTATGAATGGGATATGGCTGGAAGAATTATACAGACCATAGGCCTAGATGTTGAGAAATGTATGACTTAGAAAACGAGGAAACCAGATAGTAAACAATTAGCAATTCATGATGTATAAAATAATAGTAACATAATAATAACACATAAACAGACCCAAAACACAACAATAAATAACACAACCAATTATAATAACAAAATAAAGCCCATTAGGCTAAAATGAGATGTAATTTGAATGAAATAAGTCAAATACCATAATGGCTACTTAGGCCTATGAAAATTCCTAACTGTCAAAAACAAACAACTACAAATTGTAACAAATTAACAAAGAAACTAGCTAATCCAAGGTGAACAAAAAACCAAGGATAATTTGTAAATCATAATAAAAGCAAAATATTAAAATAAGGATTTAAATTAGAAGAGAAATGTAATTAGCAAATATGAAAATAATTGTAAAATCATAAAACAAAATAATCCAACCTTAATGGATATCAAAATAATCTTTGAAAGGAAATGCGTACTATAGTGACAATATTTAATACTTGGGAAGGAAGATAGAGGAATAACAGCAATCAGAAGATATACAAGGATTGAAAAAAATTCAGATTTTGATAACAATGGATTTATGTCAATCTAAGCCAATCAGAATTAATTGGTAACCATAGAAACGAACGTTGGTGGCGAAAATTACCGTTGAATATCGTTACTCGTAAAGCGTCACTCTAACAGAACAGAAGCCGAATTTTGGAAGACCAATTTTTAATCAAAAAATGTAAAAACAGTGAACAAAATTCAAAACCATGATTGAATAAGAAGCAGACGAACCATTGGAGCAGTTAACCAAAGGCCAAGAACCATATTACCAGGAAAATAAAAGAAAAATATGACCACATCTAGTAGGCCAGACCTACTTAAGTCCAAAGATTAATGAAAATAGAAACTATTGCAGCCCAATCCTCTTCTGAATTAATGAGTGATAACACCAAGTCATCTGGTGTGTTAAGTACCCTTGAATTACCTTATTTCCAAAAATAAACTCACTTTAAATATTACTAAACGTAATTTGATCTCGCACTATAATCCGAATATTCTCTTTCAAAGATTAATTAAGAAAAATAAACACACTGAAAATTTGTTAATATAAAATATAACCTATTGTTTGAATACGAACATTAGAAACACATTTAACGACACTACAGAACAGATTGTAACCACACACCTTATTATTTATGTACACATAGAGTAAGGTAAAGTACTTTTATTGTAATCATAGGAATTCTTTGCCTTTTAATCAAAAGAATCCCCGATTTTGGAATGAAATTAATTATAATAACTAAACCGTTCAGCAGCCATGCTGATGTGAACACATCGTTACCATAATCGATTCGTCATCCTGAGAAATATTGTTTCATGTAAAAAGTCGGTGCAAATTTGTTAATCAACCAATATAATTTAATTGTAAAATTGAAAATTTTAATTATCAACCATTAAAATAACTAGTACAGGGAGTAACCATTGTTATTATTTTATAGGGAGTGTATTGTATTACTTGTGTTTGTTTACGAAAGCTAGATTTGACGACCAGCGCTCACGTAGAAATTCGAACAACTACCTACTCGATACAGTAGGCTGAACAAGCGGGAATTATTTGAACGGCGTCCGTCATAGCTGAGAACACCCTATTAAAATATTAATTAATAAGTTTAATTGTTTAATAAACAATTTGGCGCCACCCGGGATTAACACACTCCTATTTTAGAACAGGTAAGGTTACTGCTTTGTTGTACTGGTAATTGCAGCATCGCTATGGACATCGTTAGCTCAAAATAGATGTAACGACCCCAGTGCGAGACGAACGCACTAGCACTAACACAGACAACACCATATACACATCTTTTACAGAGACACACCAGACTCTTCGTTACAATATATATATATATATATGATATATTCAAATTGAAAATTTACAATTCATTACATGAGGTCCAAGTCTTGATTATGTGCTCTAACATCATACATTTTCTATCTTAGATTTCCCTATTTTGACTTTCATTAACATAAAACAGTGAGTAAAACTAAAATATTTATTTGATTTTCTAAACTACTCTATTCACATTTATAAAAAAAAAATAGCACCAAAACTTTAATTTTTTATTTAATTTATAAGGGCTCATTTGGATACCCCATTTGGACCCTACTGGTCCAAGAACTTGGTAAACTTATCATTTCCATTCATACACCCACTTGTACATTATCTATACACACCATTTTTTTTTTCAAATCATTCACACCTCCATTCACACGTTAATTCCTATTCTTCTCATTGCTTCTCATACGTTCTAAAGGGATCAGCCAAAATATGACTTATAGAGATGGAGTCGGCGATGGGCAGATCCCATACGTCAACGAATTTGAATTAAAAGCTCAGATGGCAGCTTTGAAGGAACTGTACAAAGAACCAGCCAAAACCAACCCCGTTATACTTAACACTACTTATCATTACTCTTATTGCTATCCTTACTTTATTATTTGGTGCTTATACAGAAAAGAATTTGTCACTTGCAGCCTTTATTTTGCAAATGACACTGGTAAATAATACTTGAAAAATTGCCTCGCTTCATTTTTGTTTTACTACACTCTCTTAGGCTGTGACGGTACAATTCTGGTACAATCATACTTTTGTAAATCTATGGTCCTAAAAACCATAATTATTGTATTTTTATTCCCTAACCATTTATTTTGTAATAATAATAATTTTATTTCATAATCCCTATAAAGTTTTGGTGAATAAACTATAGAATATTTTAAACAACGCACTTTGGAATTAACAGGATTTCGGTCGAATTCGCTGAAAAGCTACAAATGTCGCAAAAAACTATTTGTCACAGATAGCAGTAAACAAACAAGCCCACAATTACGTCAGACGCCAGGAATGTAAGACTCATTGTATGTGACTGGGTTGGGTTGCGGAACAAAGAACTCATGACGTAGTTTTGCCCCACCTACGCAATGTTTAACAAAGACTCTTCGTCATTTTCGCCTGGACCGTGAATAGGGCCAGTCGGCAGTTCACGCGGCCGGCATATTCACTAAGTGTTTGTGTAAATTTTACACCACTAAAAGTGTGTAAATAACAGTGGTCCGATCGGTAACAAATCGGCACAAGTGTAACAATTCATGATGTGACGGTGCAATCGACGAACTCGCGGTGTGCGACGTCGAAAACCGGAAGCTAAGTATCAGCTTTCCAATAATTGTACATACTTAAATATCAAAGAAAATAACTGACCAATTCAGTAAATTCATAATTAATGACCAAAATTATTCATTAAACAAAATGAGCTCATAAAAAACAAAACATTGTACCAGAGAATGTGAGAGAGAGATAGAGAGTGTATAATTGTCAGATATTATTAACAAGTGCTGGGTTGTGATCATTTTTCACTAAAATTTATGCATATATAGATATGTTTAACATTGTTATAATATATAGTAACAACATTTTCGTATTATGTATTTTGGAGGGCTATTGAAATGTTTGAGGGGAAATTTTTAACTTGTATAGACGAACTGCGTTTCATGGCGCAATCTATCATATAGTAGCGTGCGTATTTCGCACGGATCACATGTTGTGTAACTAAACAATATTAAACGGTAATGTCATATGGTAAACAATTTAACTAAGTGTCATTATTTCAGATAACACTTGTGACGATTTCATTAATAAAAAATATGTTAATTAATTAAGTTGATAATGTATAAGCTGAGAAATTTTAAATTCTTAATAAAATCTCACATTTTAAACTCAATCTTATTGCTATCATTAAATAATAATATTATTTAATATAAAGTCTAATAATAAAATAAAAGGGAATGGAATTGTACAGAAAGGGTAAAGCTTGTTAATTAATCCTGCATAAACAGGCACTGACCAGAATTAACTTGTTTTCTGACCCCTAAATAAACTAAGTATTATTGTAAATTTGTTATTATTTAAATAATTAAATAAGACCACTGTTACATACTTTGATTACTTCTGTAACTAAGAATATCTCTGGTTAATAACTTAATCAAACTTTAGTCCTTTAATTAAATTAGAAACATGGAACTACTTTTATGTTGCCTAGTAATTGTCTTGAGATTACTACTCTCCCCCTTAACTATTTCTGCCACTTGCAATGGAGCGCTCACGCCGTAAGCAGCGTAAAGCGTTGTTTCGCTACGTGTATATAAAAATGTGAAAGGGTTGATTCAATGACTATTTAAATAAGTAAATTTGTGCGGTGATGACATCTCTCTCTATTATCAAATAACAAACTATGTAATTTATACAGTACGACAAACAAGAAGGTGATATTCAACTAATCTGTAATCATGTGAAGTGTATAACAGTGAAACAAACTTTGTATTTATTAATTCTAACTACAAGAATTACTAAGAATTACTACAGTCGCCTGAGATGAGTGTATCACCCCCGGAATGATTTGACATACTTCTGGAACTTCACCGTCACACGATGATAAGGTAACGACAGACCTTCAAGAAACACCCGGAGGACCGAAGAACCTATTCTGCAGCTACTTCAGGAAACACACAGGTGACATGGAGGCTTGTCTTCCATGGTTATGAGTTACAAAAATTATAATCCACAAAAGACAATTTAACTTATCACATTAAAGACTTAAAACTTCTGTTTTAAATGTAATAACTTTAAAGACTTTAAAAGACAGACATTATATGTAATATGTAGTCTGAAATCTAATAACACTGGTTATAGCAAAGGAGTAAAAGTTTAAACTAAAAGTTTTGTTGTTTTAAAGATTAATAAAAACCATTCTTCAAATGGTTAAATTTTCGATATTGTACATGGCAAGGTGACCATTATTCGTTAATATATTCAATCCCGGATCCGTGGAATAAATAAAATAGATGTACATCATATTTTGAGGGCCCTTTGTAAAGCAGTAATATCTGTATATAATCATATAGTAAACTATATTGTTTGAGAACTTTCAATAGAGAACTTAATCACCAAATGTAATAAAGAGATGTCATCTGAGTACCGAGTAAACTGAGTGCATAAATCAACAGTCTCCCCTTCCTAATATCCTGCTATAAGAATTGTTTTATTTGTTGTGATTATTTTCAGCTCGTCACAACTAAGGCAGCCTGTATAATTGGCAGATCCAATTATTGCAGGTTCCCTAAGTTATAACACAAGAGTAGATGTTATACACTTTCCGCTACTCTAATTCGCTTAACCGAATTCCTGCCCTTGTAATAACTTTAAAGGTAAGTAAAACTACAAGTTTATATTTATCAAGATGGCGCCCGACCTTTGAATTTATTGACTAAGTGTGAAGATATTATATTTTATTAAGTAGTATAACAAGGCAATTGTTAGTACGTGGTGTTGTGCTCATTTATGCACCTTGAGTGTATTTATTGTCTCCACGTACCTTAGGGGTCCCCCTCCCCGTTCAATAATATAGTTGAATTCCTAGTTGTTACCAATTTTGTGAAGCCGGACCATCGTCGTTTTCCCCACCCGAAGGAAGTTCCGCCAACCATGGTCCACCTCCAAAGTGCCAAAACCCATGGTCAGGATTGGTAAGTTGATGACCGCCCGAAAATGGGGGAGAGTCCCTTCTGAAAACAAACAAAACATTTTTTAAAATTCAGTTTCTTATTTTGACCAATATAATTTCAAATTCGTAGCATTCTGTGTACCCACTATCTCCTGCGTTGCTTGGTTGCGTAATACATAAGCATTATTCATCTTTACCTCTACTATTTCATAGGGTCCTTCGTACAACAGGAAAAACTTCTTTATTTCTTTCTCTTGTGCACTAGACAAATCATGTCTCCTTACCAACACTAATTGTCCTACCTCATATTTAGTCCACTTACCCTTTTCATCGAGTCTCCATTTTCTCCTCTCCCCTTTGGTGAATAGACTCTCATTCGCTAGCTGGATCTTCACATTTCTGCCGATGGTCTGTTCTTCTGGTAGATATTCGAAAAGTGTTCTAATATTCTGGGTGGTCTGGTTCCCTTTATTAGTTCATACGGCGTAAACCCGGTAGATTCATGGGTAGTACTATTTAACCATTCTTCTACTTTCTTTACATATAAAGTCCATTCAGTATGCTTGGCGTGACAGTATGCCCGAAATATCCTACCAATTTCCCTCATCACCCGCTCTGCATGGTTAGACTGTGGATGGTATACTGCCGTATGCTTGGGTATGATGCCTTCCCAGCCAAGAGTCTGTCTCCACCTACCGCTGATGAATTGGGGTCCGTGATCAGATATAATTATCTTCGGCTTACCTACATTTATCATGTAATCCTTGGTGATCTTTTCACTCAGCACCCGGCTCGTCGCTCTCTTCACACTGTACAACCTAACAAACTTAGAAAAAGTGTCTAAAACAACAAAAACATACACTACCCCACCTCTACCTTTGGGCAGTGGCCCATACAAATCTACAGCCATTAAGTCAAACGGTCTTTCCACTTTAACATACTTCATTTCCCCTTCAACCCTATAGTTCACTACTTTAGACTTCTGACACAAATCGCATACCCTTAACACTCTTCTCACTCTCCTCTCCATATTCTTAAAAACACAAGACTCTTTTAACATATTCGTACACTTTTTCGCCCCAAAATGCCCATATCTTATATGACAATCCCAAATAATTTTATCTATCAACTCTTCAGGTATAACCAACCTCCAATCCCGTTCACCCCCTCTACTTTCTTGAACAGAATTTCCTGATATATCTGAAAATGTGTATTATATTCAGACCCATCTATATTTGCTTCTAGACTAGCAATTATTTTACCCGCTTTATTATCTGATCTTTGTATGTTTTTAATCTCCCTTAATTCCTCAGCAAAAATTCTATCTTCCCTTGTTAAACGAAAAATCTCTATTTCCTTAAGATCCCTCCCTGTTTTATTTTCTATGACATCTACCCTGGAAAGAGTGTCTGGTACTTTTATTATCTGTCCCCTTAATATATTCCCATGAAAAATTATATTCCTGTAATATTAATACCCACCTCGTTAGCCGGCTATGGGTTAATCGGCACGTGTTTAAGAATGACAACGCCTTGTGATCGGTTCTGATGATTGTCCGGTTGCCCAAGATGTAAGTCCAGAACTTTCCTACGGCAAACACGATGCTTAGCAGTTCTTTTTCCGTAGTCATGTAATTCCGTTCGGCCGCCAAAAGGGATCTGCTGGTGAAGGCTATCGTCTGATGTTCTTTGTCATCATCTTCTTGGTATAACTCCCCTCCCAGGGCGACGTTACTGGCGTCTGTCTGCAAATAGAAAGTTTTCAAGAAATCAGGGTGATTCATCATTACCATATTCGAAAATTTTTTCTTTATCTCCTCGAATGTCTCCCTTTCCTTCTCTCCCCAATTCCATTGTTTATTCTTCTGTAGAACGGTGCTCAATCTTGCCGTCGTCTGTGCGTAGTTTTTCTGAAATTTTCTATAAAAGTTGTAAAGTCCCAAAAAACTTTGTAGCTGCTTAATATTTTTCGGTTCAGGAAAGCGCATAATAGCTTCTACCTTATCAGGGTTAGCTAGAATTCCCTCTGGAGTAATAATGAAACCTAAAAAGTGTATTTCGGTTTGTAGAAACTTGGATTTATCCCAATTAACCGTTAGACCCCCTTGTTGTAATTTATCTAACACATATTCAAGATGTTCTAAATGTTCATTATTCTATTAATATGTCATCAACATATACAGTTAAAAAATCCAAGTCCTTTGGCTGCAATATCATATCTAGACATTTTATGAAACTCACTACACTATACTACAATTTTTACAGGAGAGTGATTGACGTTTGTCTGCCAGTGAGGGGGGGAAGTGGTGTTTAGAGCGGTCTGTTTGGCCGAAACTATACAGCACAGCGTTGTCAACTCGTACTTGTTGTTCCGCTGTTTGTGCGTTACCACGTGCGTATAGTAAATTGAACAGCAGGCCTAGTGCATTTACTACGGTTTGATGTGAGTGAAATTTAACAGTTTTAAAATTTACAATATTATCATATTTTAGTGCATTTGCATGATAGAGTGATATTTTTTAAATTTAGTGATTATTAATCTAATATTCAGAAGTGATTTTGTGGTAAAATTTAAGTATTTGGTGGACTAAGTGATAGTGATTGTAAATATTATCCATTCAGCTATGTCTGATGCCAGTACGAGTGCTTCAGCTGTATGCAAGTCAAGAAAAAGGAAAGTATTTAATGGACAGGCAAGACAACTTATCTGTTCAGTACATGAATATTTTGAAAAAAAAAAGCAAACGGGGGGCCGTTAATTTCCTTTAATAAAGTTTTAGAGCGTACAGCTGCCGCATGCGAAGTAGGGAAGAATCTTATAGTATGTATAGCAAAAGAGAAAGACGATCTTCTTACTGATTTTAGTGATACAGAGCCCAAGTTTCATACACCTAATAAAAAAAGAAATATAGACAAAAAAGTTACGAAGTTAGATTCTTTCCAAGAAAATGCAATTCGACAGCATATTTATAGCTACTATTGTAGAAAAGAGCACCCAACAATAAATAAACTTCATAAGTCATTAGCAGCAGCTGATCTTTTTGCCGGTAGTAAATCATCTGTTAGGAAAGTATTGCAAAATATCGATTTTAAGTTTACAAACATTTCGGGGAGAAAAGTTCTTATGGAAAGTGAAAGTGTAGTTGCTTTACGTTGTAGATTTCTACGAGAAAATCAAACTAAATCTATTGAAGACATAGTCTGGTTAGACGAAACATGGGAAAACATAGGTCACAGTTTACGAAAAGGCTGGACAGGTGATACTGTGGAAGGAACAATGAAAATACCTTTAGGACGAGGGGGTAGATATATTATTCTACACGCTGGGACATCAAAAGGTTTCATACCTAACTGTTTTTATGCCTTTAAGTCAAAGAAAACGAGTGACTTCCACGAAGAAATGAACTCTGAAAACTTTACCAAGTGGTTCACAGACTCGTTATTAAAAAACCTCACAGTGCCGTCAACTGTTGTAATGGATAACGCCCCTTATCACTCGGTTATATACGACAAAGCGCCAACATTAGCTACACGTAAAGAAGAAATTATTCACTGCCTTCATGAACATAACATTTCTACGATTGTTAGCATGAAAAAAGCAGAGCTATTGAAGCTGGTGTCAGGTTGTAAACCCCGCTTTCCGGAATACGTAATTGACAAAGTAGCGCAAGAACATGGCCATAAAGTAGTAAGATTACCACCGTATCATTGTCATTTTAATCCCATTGAGTTAATTTGGGCACAAGTAAAGGGATATGTAGCAAGAAATAATAAGACTTTTACAAGAACTGAAGTAGAAAAATTGATACGCGAGGGCATTACGAATGTTACTGCAGACGATTCGAGAAAAGCAGTGATGCATACAAAGAAAGTAATTGAAGAAGCATGGAGCAATGAAGGCATACTAGAAGACGCCATGGAACAACTGGTAATAAATTTGGGGACAGAATCCAGTGACTCTGGTAGCGACATAAGTGGTGTAACACCTTTAGATTAACGGCACAGGCAGAAAACTACAGACAGGTAATAATAATTTCATTTTCAGTTTTGTTTTTATGGTAAAAGTAATAAAAACAAAACATTGACTCTTATTTTGCTGTCTTATATTTTTTATTATTGTTAATTTTTACTTTATTTATACACTAAGTTGATTATTGCACATTTGCACATTGTCACATTTATCGTTAAATCAAAAAATTAAAGATTCTGAACATTTGAAATTAATTTTAAAAAAAACACAAGTTAATTAAGTTCTCGTTTATTATTCTCGTAAGAATTCACATTTTTAGTTTATGAATTATCTGTAGTTACAACTGAATAAATATTAGTTTTTAACTAAATATAATTATTACACTATGACTCGGAACACAAAACTTTAAAAGGCGAGACTTCTGAAGAAGCCTTTAAAAGGCGAAAGCCAGTTCAGGTTGTAAGGTAAAACTTTTTCGTTTTTACCTACAAAACGTTTTGTGTTCCGAGTTGTAGTGTAATAATAATATTTAGTTAATTAACGGACATGTCATGGACAACGAAATCGAAGATTAGTTTTTAAGTAGGGGAATACATATTTAGTCTGTGTGTACTGGATTTGTTTTGTCTGCGAGAAGTATGTTTTGAGTGAATGCAGTAACGAAAGTTATGCTTGCATGACATTCAACAGAAACACGTGGTTACGAAGTGGCAACATGCCGATGACATCATTGCAAACGTCACTCCCTCTCCTGTAAAAATTTTAGTATAGTGTTAAGTCCAAATGGCAAACGTTTGAACTGATAATTCTTACCATTGAAGAGAAATGCAGTATATCTCCGGCTCTCTGCTGCTAGCGGAACTTGCCAGTATCCTGCTGTCAAATCTAAAGATGTCATGTACTTGACTCCGCTGAATTTCTGAAAAATTTCATTTATGGGTTCCGGTGACTCCCAGTCAGGTATTATAATTTGATTTATTTTCCTAGCGTCTAAACACAATCTTACCTGTTGTTGTTGTTGTTGTTGTTGTTTTCCAATGGCTCCCCCTTGGTACATTTAACCCATTTGGTACCGAGCTTCCCAATAAAGACCACTGTAATTTCTGAGTTCTTGCATTTCCCGGTTCAGCTTCTCACACTCCAATAGATGATTTTTGTTCATTTTTGAGTATTCTCTCCTGCACAATACACATTCTTCTGTGGTGGAAATTTTTAATTTGTAGAGATGCGCTGAGAGACAGTCATGGCCAGTTTCCAGTCTAAAGTTGGCGACTGCTTCCTTCCTGGGTTTTCTACAGTTGTTATTCCATAACTGTTCAATCCCTGACCATGTTTTTCTTTTTGATATGTTTCTTGCTTCTTCCAGGAAGCGAGAGTTTGTTTTCCTTGTCATTAGTCTTTTTAGGGTGCTGAAGTCATGGGTACTTTCTCGGTGGTAGAGCATTGTCCCTCGCTTTGCCAAGGTGTCCGCTATCTCATTTCCTGAGATGCCTATGTGAGATGGGATCCACTGAATAACTATCTCCTTGTTAAGTGCTGTAAGTTGCCTGGTGAGTCATCTTGCTTCCAGTATGCTCCTGGATGCTGCTCCTGTATTAGAGAATGTTGCCTGGATGGCAGACTTAGAGTCCACTAAAAGGACAGCTTTTGAAAAGGAATTTGGCCTCCAAATGAGGTTTTGCAATGCCACTTTGATAGCCTCCACCTCAGCATCATAACTTGATTTATTTTGTCCCACTGCAATGTAGTGAGAAAACAATGAGGAGAACACTCCTGCTCCAGCACAACCCACTTTATCCAGCAAGGATCCATCAGTGTATACACGTAGCCAGGTCTCCTCCGGAAATCTCTCATTGATGGTTGTTAGTGTTATCTGTTTTAGTTCTTCTGGAGATCTTGTCTTCTTCTCAACATCTTCTATCAGACTGAGATGTACTTCATACCTATGAAAGTCTAGTGGATTTTCCAAGGGGATCACTTTATTAACTGCTGTTGGTATGCTGTGGTATTGAAGGTAGTTGCTACTTTGGTTTAGCCAGATCTTTTGCGTTTTGAGTCTCTGTGGTTCCATCCTCTCATGAACCCATGACTTCTCAGGTAGTGATTTAATTCTGAGGTTTAGCAGTGCTGCCTGTTGCTTAATTTCCTCTGTTATTGGTTTGTTGCCTGTATATAGTTGTAATGCTGTAACTGGAGTTGATTTGACGCCACCTGTGATGAGTCTTAGGATGTTGGTCTGCAAACGTTCTAGTCTGCCTTCATTTGCAGTAGTGCTTGTGATGGTTCCTTCACTGCCATAAGTTATTACTGGCTTGATGTATGTTCTATACGTCATGTTTAGAACTTCTTGTGAACATCCCCATGATACTCCGGTGAGACGTTTTATAAGGTTTGTTCGTTTGTTTACCTTCTTAATTATGCTGTCAATGTAGTGTGTCCAGTTAAGCTTATTATCCAGGTTAACACCCAGGTAACGAGTATTTTCAGATTTCTGTAGGAAGTTCTCGCCTACTTTTAGTGAAAAGTCAGGGTTTCTATGTTTCAATGAGAAGTACTGGTAAACAGACTTCTCTGCATTAATCTGCATGTTGTTTTCTTCTGCCCACCTTTGCAGGCCGAGGAGGGCTTTGTTCATGTTCTTTTGTAGAGTGATGTCCTGTCCTTTCTTGTTTGATCCCCTGGCCCAGATGAGCATGTCATCGGCAAACATGCACATCTGTATTCCTTCAACCACTTTCACTCGTTTGACCAAGTCATTTATATAGATATTAAAGAGGATTGTACTATTCACAGCTCCTTGTGGTAGGCCGATTTTTACTTGTTTGTACTTGGAATGGCTGTCGTTGTATCTTGTTGAAATCCAGCGCTGTTTCAAAAATCTCTTCAACCAATTAAACATGTTTTCTGTGATGTTAAGGTGCCTTATTTTATTTATCAGTTTCTCCCTCCATACCGTATCATATGCGCCCTTAAAGTCTACGAAGACCGCTAGGACACTTTCCTTTCTGTTGAATGCACTTTTAATGTCTTGTGTTAAACGGGCTATTTGGTGTGATGTTGATCGATTTGTTCTGAAGCCTGCCTGTTCTGGGGCAAGCAGTCCTTCTCTTTCCAAGTAATAGTTCAATCTAGTTGCTATCATTCGTTCCTGCACCTTTGCCAATTGTGATGTAAGGGCAATGGGTCTATAGGATGTTATTGAGTCTGCTGGTTTGCCATGCTTGATTATGGGAACAATTGTTGTTTTGTCCACTCTGAAGGGAGAGATTCTGTTGAGTTCCATATTTTGTTATATATTGCTAATAATGTACTTAATGTGGCAGGCTTCAGGTTCTTGAGAAATTCAGGATGCACTCTATCTGGTCCAGGTTGTTTGCCATTTTTAAGCTTTTTTATTGCCTCCTTCAATTCTTCCATTGTAAAATTTTGGACAAATAACTCCCGTATGCTTGAAGTTGTATTTGTATTATGATACCTTTCTTGTAGTTTAAGTTTCTTCTCATTGACTTTAGTCTCTGCAGCAATCTTATATTGTGTTGAATAGAATGTATTAAACCTTTCTGCTATCTCTCTGTTGTTTGTGATTTCTCTGCCATTTATTATGATAGGTCTCTGACTTGACTTGGGGAATTTGTTGTTTAGCATGTTCATGTGTTTATAAATTTTGGCAGCATCAGTGCGGTAGTTCAGATTGTTCAGGAACGTCGTGAATGATTTTCGTTTTTCTTCGCATACTTGTCTTCTTAATACTGCCGCATATCTTCGCCACTCTTTCACATCAGCAGGATTTTGGGATTTTTCCGCCTTTATTCTTGCCTGATCTCTAGCCTTTTTCAAATCTGTTAATTGTGGTGTCCAGAATGGCTTGTACTTAACTGTTTTTCCTCTAGGGATGTTTTGTTTTCCCGAGGAAAGGATTAGACTGATAAGTTGTTTGGTCAGTTCTCCTGGTCTACCCTCTATATCAATCAGATGGATGTTTTCTTCCAGGTAATCCCCAAAGTTTGTCCAGTTTGCTTTTTTGAAGTTCCATGATGTTCTTGCAGTTTGTTTTTGAACTCTACATCTCCAGCTGTATGTGAGCTGCACTGCTCTATGGCCGCATCCTGGGTCCTCAATTACTGTTCTACAAATGTGGTCACTGATATCTGCTGAGGCTAGTGCTAAGTCCGGATTAGTTGTTGTCCCTGAATAGTGTAAGAATGTCGGGATGTCTGTTGTTTTGTAAAGCAATTCCATATTGCTGGAGCTAATGAGATCCTCCACGACCCTTCCTGCCTCATTTATGTAGTTGTATCCCCAGGATGGTGATGCTGCATTAAAGTCTCCGACCATTATAGTCTTCTCTTGCAGATTTATGTTGTCCAGATTAAGATTTTTATTTTTGGGTGGGCTGTAAATTCCATATATATTTAGTCTTTTATTTTCTTTCCAGATTTCAAGCTTTATGATTTCTGACGTGTCTTGCTCATTCATTTCTTTTATTATTTTAAATTTGGATTTCGAACTATTTCTGACAGCCACAAGAATACCACTGGCCACTTGCCTACTTTTGTACAATCCGAATATAGTAAACTGACTTATTTTGAAATATTTTATGTTATCCACAGTTATATTTGCTTCGTTGATTATTAAAACATCCACGTTTCTGTCCTTAATTATTTTCTTTATTTCAGTCATTTTTTGACACGACAGTCCTCCAGCATTCCAATGAAGAATGTTGCAACTTTGCCGTGAGTCAGTTTTGCTCTTAAAAGAGCAGTTTTGCTTATCTCTCTTTGTGTGTCGCTTCATTTGGTCTAGGCCTTGGGAAGCAGCCTAACGCAATCTTACCTTTCCATCCTTCTTGATTACCACTACTAATGGATTCGAGTATGGCGATATCGATCTCTCAATAATGTCTCCCTCCATCATTCTATGCAACTCTTCTTGCACGGCTCTCCTCTTCGAAAACAGCACTGGATAACTCCTCTGCATATAGGGTGAGTGTTCTCGAACCTTCAACTCGCATACATAGTTCCTGGCTTTTCCAGGGAACTCTGCAAATACTTCTCTAAAACGTTCCACAACTGCCCACAACGCCTGTCGCTGGGGACTCCCTACAACCCCACCCTCATTAAAAAATTTATCCGCACTATTTTCCCATACTCTCTCATCACTCGCATACATCTCTCTCTCCTCATTCTCTACAATCTCACTCTCTCGACATATATTCACTCTTGTTTCTATGTCTCCATCGCCTACTCGTTTATGTATTATTTTTATCCCCGTAACTTTACTCTCATCTAGCGCCCTCTTAAAATTATCCCTGACTGGTTCACTCCCATTATTAAATTCTACTATTCTTTTATTAAAATTTATTACTGCTTTATTTCTCTCCAAAAAATCATTTCCTAAGATTACATCTAAACTTAGTCCCTTAACTACTAGAAAGGTATTTTCAAATTCAGTTTCATTGAGGAATATATTTAATTGTACTTGTCTAGTAACTCTTTTACTCCGTACTCTGGTTACCCCCACTACTGTTACTCCCGCAACTGGTAATGATGGAATATGGTTATTTACTTTTTGTAATTCTCCCATTACATTTTCTGAAACTACTGATATCTCACTTCCCGTATCTATTAATGTTTTAAAGTTCTTACCTTCTGTGTTGATGATTACCTCTGTCAACCCGGTTTTTGTTTCCATAATTCCCATGTCATCTTCCTCCAACAACTCCTTTGACATGTCTGTGATGATCATATTGCTCTGGTAGTTGCATTCTTCTTGGACCCCTGAGTCTTCCGTCGACAATGGCTGGGCCCGGTTCCCCATTGTCTCTTCTAGTTTCCCGTAGACGTACCCGCCACAGCTTGGTTGTATCCACCTCTGCTTCGGTTGACATTTTCATTTCCTCTCGGCGCTCCTCGGCTGCTATCTCCTCCTCTCTGCGGCTGACTGTGCTGGTTGTATGCTATGTTGCTTCGCTGACAGTCCCTTCCTTATGACACCTATAACAGGTCGTTCTTACAGAAAACGTTTCAACATGGCATTCTGAACATAGCCAATCCTCGCCTCTATTACCACCATTGCTTCCACGCGCCCCTCTTTAAGAGGTTGGTATCCCCCTGGATTGATGATAATTCCCGTTAATGTGTGACGCTGGTAGGTTCGGACGCCTACCCATTTCCCGTTCCTTTATGTTTTGAAAGATATCTAATATCTTCTCAAGCTCCGTAATTTCTGTAATTTCGTGTGTCATCAGAGTGATCTGTATCTCTCGAGGTAGGTGTTTACATATGTGTCGCACAAATGATCGGAACGGTAGCGGTGGCTCTAAATATTTCGCCTCATTGTATAGTCGCATTACATACATCGTCACGTTATTCCCATGGTTCCCAAAATTACCGGATCCCATGATTTTACTACGTAATATTTCTTGCTCTTCTTCCGACCAATATTTACCTCTAAAGGCCCTCTCAAAACTCTGATAATCTACCCAATCTATTTTATGTACCTCCACCCACACCGCGGAACTCCCTTTAAAACATTTCATTATTTTTAATAACTGCACTTCCCAACTACTACTACAGAACTGATTGAATTCTTTCACTCTATTTAAGAATTGCATGGGGTGTACCCCCTTACTGTCACAATTAAACGATTCTAAATCAATATCAGTATTCATATCTCGAGTAATCACTACTTGCTCAGCAACACTACTAAATTTTTTACTTATCGCTACATTTAACTCATCCTTGACATTAACTATGCTTTGTTCAATTAACATAAATTTATCATTATTTAAACATTCAAATTGCATGCTACGTTTGTCCATAACATTTACTGTATCTTTTATCGCTTGTATTTCTATTTTGTAAGTATTTTCTATTTCATTTATCTTAAGATTAGTATTGGTTTCATATGTCTTAATCTTATCAACTGCACAATTAAACTTGTACTCACTGCCAGCGTTACATTCATTTATTTTGGTTTCAACCTTCTCTGTTATATCATGTATTTGTTTGTTAATTTTTTCTGTCATTCTATCATCTATTTCATTAACTTTAATATCTATATTCTTTACTGAATTATCTAATTTGGTATTTAATTCGTTAAACTTACTGGCAAATTCTTCATTAGTATTTTCAAAACGCTTATTAATTTCATTAATATGGTTTTTTAACTCACTGAAATTACTTTCACATTTGATTTTTTGTTCATTTAGTTTGACATTTACTATGTCAAAATTGCTATTTATTTTATCAAACTTATTCTTTATTTCATCAAACTTGTTATTCTGTACTTCGAAACTACTCTTTATTTCTTTAATTTCATTCTTTTGTTCATCCAATTTGGCATTAAAATTACTATTTTGAACGTCAAATTTTACGTTAATTTTATTGAACTTAACATCAGAGTCACTGTTTACTTCACAAAATTTTGTCTATAGTATATACTATAGTATTACTTAACTATAGTATACACATCACATAACCTTTACGTAATTTATACGTACTCCCAAATCACGCTTATATTCACTTGTAGGTGTGGTTTTTATATAAAATTATTTTTATAAACAGTCCCTGTTCGGGCGCCAATGTTATAGTACTTTTACTCTACCACATTTTAATTATAATAAAACTTCTCTTACCTTGTGTCGGCCAGAGTCCTTGACACGAACTTGTGATCTATAAACGTGATTTAGGGTTATGTATTTCAATAACTACGCTCATTTACGGTTAACTATTTCAACTCATTTATTATGCTTTTATCATTCTCCTTTTATGAATCAATTAAACAGGCTTTCTCCTTCTCTATTCTCTACATTCAACTGAACGACATTAAATATTGAGGTACAATATATACATACATTACCTATTGATCAAAACAACAAATGTCTATCTCTTAATAAATTATTTACCTTAAATTATCCGCCGTGTGATTTCTTGTAACTTCGTCTATTACGCATTTCAGAGCTTATGCTCCATCATCAGATATTAAAAAGGTAAAACTGTCACTCTTGCGAGATCGTTAAGTAGTAAAAACTGTCAAAATTTGCATGTGAACCGTACGTGGATTTGGGTGCGCACCCGTTCAAGTTCATTCTGCCACTGAGCGGTTGTTAAAACTACTGCAAGGAGAAAAATGACAAAATTTTTAAAACAAAAAAGAAAGTTGATGCTCTTAATTGATTTTTAAATTATGGTAAAATATGATATCGTAATACGTGTTTTTTTTTTTCAGAAAAAGTAAGGAGATGACAGCTGAAAATTATTTCAATGTGTGATAAATAAAATATTTTTACCTGCTTGTGTTATTTTGTGTATGTTTTAAGTTAGTTGCGTTAGTAAAATAATTTTCCAACTGTTCAGTGAAGCTTTGTGTTTTACTAGTTACATGAGTTATGTTTTCATTTTTCTTTCTTCTTTTTTATATTTTTATAATGAAATTACTAATTACTAAGTTACTAAAACCTTACTAAGTACTAAGATAATTACTAAGTTAGAATAATATTGTCAATGGAACAAATTCAGTTTGTTATTCTAACGTTTAGTTTCAGAAATAATGTCAGGAAAATATTTATAATATTATTAATAAAAACAACAATAACTGTAACAGTGTGTAAATAAAAGACTGAAATTGAATCATGATTGAACTTTTTTTTAACACTTCCCATCTGTGTTTACCTTTCTTATCCTAAGTGTATAGAAAATACAACACCAATCTGGAACTTAATAAATATTTGAGTGTTTCTGAAATTATCATATAAAATCAAAAATTAATATTTTTAGTTATTGCATAATCATGGTCACTGGTGGAGATATAGTAGGACACCCCCCCCCAAAACAAATATTCTATGGGGAAAAATATTAACAGCATCTCAACTATTTTGTGATATTTTCTGTTTCAGTTATTATAAAGACTATTACTCAAATTCAAAAGTAATATATTCTCCTTGCTTTCCATCTTTACACAAGCAATGTGCTTACCCCGAAGTAAACAATACTAAGTAGAGCCACAGTTAATGATGTAATATGCAAAATTTTATTTTCTAAAATAACACATTATGTTTAAAATTTATGTTTGTTTGGTAACATGGAGATTTGTGTTTTGTAGTAGATATGACCATTTATATTTCAAATAAAATACAATAGTGTAGTAGTTGCAATATTACATCACCACGTGGCAGATAGGCAGATATGAATCTTGCCATGTGTTGCCAGTGTGAAAGATGTGAAGTAGACTACATATTTCCTATGTAATAAAAAAAAACTGATTACATTAAAACAGCCTAAATTGTCTGTAGACCTAAATCATAATAATTTTATAACCACTACCAAACCCAGTATAACTATTAATTATATCATGAAAATGTGTTAGGTTAGAGAAAATATTTAGGTTAGATTAAATTTATATTAAAATATTCATGAAATGCCTATCAGTTTTTATAAATTCTTAATATTACAATTTTGAGACAAAAATTGTATACTTGAAAAAGATCAATTTTTGTACACTCTAATGTGTAATACATGAAGATTATTGATGCTAAATTGCTAGCAAACTATAGCAGTCATTTTTTAAAAACCTTGTTTATAAACAAAAATAAATATTTTTACAAATGTATGCAGTGTTTTTTCAATCGTTTTGTGAAAATTAATTTTCATATTTAACATAAATTTTCTTATGCAGATTAAGATTTTATATTGACGAAAAAATAATAATACCCGTTTTTGCTATCGATGTATTAAAATATTATGGTTTGATGAATGTAATTAAAAGAAAAAAAAATGCTTGCAAGGTTTTACGTGTGCGTTCAAAATAAACAGATTAAACGTATGGAAATGCGTATTAGTTTATACTGTGTTAGGCGGTGGGTAGACAGCTGACTAGCATTCGTCGACTCGTGATGACGTCATGACCAAGCGCTGAGGCTTTGTCTTCTCTTAGGTAGTGGCTGGATGCTGTTTTCATGCAAGAAAAACAAGCCTGTAGCGTATACTCATAAATCTAAATTGTATGCAGTATATGAATTCTATGTAGCAGGTAAGAGATACATAGGTACAGTAAAATCTGTGTTGAAAAAGTTATGTATGACAATTAAAATATATTTATTATTGTTAGTGTTTATGAATACCCTATTATCAAAAGACTTAAAATAATTTGTTCAATAATTAGCAGGAACAAAAGTTAATAGTCTCTTATGTATTAATGAACCAATTAAGTAATCAACAAATTAATAACAGATATGAGCTTAAAAAGACAGAAAGTACTAAGAAATGTATCACGAGGTAGGTACTGTTGCATACAAGTCACTTACATGACATGAAGACGTAACCATTAGTAAAGGTGTCAGCTTGAAGGAAGGCGGTTTAATTGTTTCTGAAAATTATAAATATAATCATATTAGGTACAATAAGTGTAGAAGACAGTTGGTGGAGAGCAATCGAAAACACCCAAATCTTTTCAAATATAAGTTCAAATTTGTAGCTTATGATCTAACAGATCCAGTATGTTCTGTTGATAATGCTATTGATAAGTAGGTGGTAAAAAAATGATATCTCTCCTAGACCAAAATGTGAAAGAAAAGCTTCTTTAACTCAGTAATGTTAACTGATACAAGTGTATTGTTTCTGCAATTGTGTATATTGTAACATAACAAAATGTTACCTAACCTAAATGTATGTTATCAGATTTTAGAAGTGCATAACAATAATGTAAATAGGGAATATAGTAATAAGAATAACCAAGAAAGGAGAAATCAAGGAAGAAGAAGGAAGCAGAAGTACCACATGAAACAGTAAACCCAAATACTGTTTGACACTACAACCAGACAAAGACTAACTCAAACTGATGGACAGAGTAAATTTACATTAAGCTGTCAATCAAATCAGTAGATAATGTAAACAGAATATTGTATGTAAATAAAAAGTGAATCAATAAGAATCTGAATACTGTGAAATCAGAATTAGCATTTTGCTGATAATAAATTTAACCATGACTAGTAAATTATGAATGCCAAAAACTAAATTTAGCAATGGCTACAAAGCGAGAACAAAGATGTATTTCAATATCAAATATACTTATGAGAAAGAAAAACCATTTGTGTGAGGGAATATTATACAAGTAAAGTACCTCAACAAATTATCGAATTGAGAACCAATAAATGCTGTTAAGGCAAAATTCCAATATGAGCGATATGTCTTAACGCCTAGACCAAGCAATAATCAGAGAGTTGATTATTGGGAGGTAACGTAAGTGTAAATTAAATACACAAAACAATTGTTATGCTCCAATATAGCATAAAACATTATTAAAACAATATATTTAATCACAATTCAATTGTTAAGTAGTAGAATAGAACGAGTTAGCGTAAGATGAAATGTCATAGTAATAAGGATCGTTCATTACAATGTATAAAGTTTAGGTGTACTCATAATGTTCAGTAAAAAATGTCAGTACAGAGTTAATGGTGTTCCCACATAAACGTTTGAGTAATAAAATGCTATGTGAACACAAACAATATTAACCAAAGTGTAAAATCGTCGAGTCAGGTAAACAGACGACAGTGAAAAAATAGTGTACCCGAACATTGATTTTATAACAATGTCGGTCAAAGTGAAATTAATTCGATATCGAGTGATATCAAATTAAAGAGGACAAAATGATCTTTAATTTGATGACGATATCGACCCAATCGCAAATGTATTAAGTGCGGGAAAGATGTTAGCATCATTTACCAAAAAAGCATCAGAAATTTGTTTGCTAATACCAACAACAATAAAAGCTAGCTGTCACCTCAGCGTTTGACAGTTAAAAAACCGTTGTTAACGGCTAAATGACCAATACGTCATACTCGTCACACCTGCAAGAACCAATCACAAAATTAGTTAGTAATTAACATTTTTGCCTAACACCGATCGACAAGGAGAGTATATAAGGGAACGCAAACGTTTCTCAACAGACACTTTACCAACTTCATACAGCACGGGACGTGTGATCGCCATCTCAACATTTTTAATAATTGTTAGCGTCATCAACATAATACATCGAAGAAAATAGCTCAACACCAAGAAACAACCACTTCAAATTAATCTACAGAAAACAATAGTGATTATGTGCAGTATTATTTCAATTTAGTGCGGGAAATAATGAACAGAAAGTAATTAATTAATATCATTCATGATCCATTAAGTTAGAA
The DNA here is from genome assembly GCA_034769895.1 of Magicicada septendecula. Taxonomy (NCBI): domain Eukaryota; kingdom Metazoa; phylum Arthropoda; class Insecta; order Hemiptera; family Cicadidae; genus Magicicada; species Magicicada septendecula. The sequence goes on along the minus strand of CM068371.1, from coordinate 57,916,385 downwards.
GAGGATCGCAATACTCTGTTCTGGTGCGTGTGTTGTGCAAAACCAGGTAATCATTATAATCCGATTACCGAAGTGGTCAATGAGTTTTAATTAAATAATTAAAACCAAAAGGTAACAGTGCAATCATTATTCATTTTTTATCCGAGCGCCATAACCTGTACATTTTTCTACACTGATCTGTACTGACGCAAAACACAAAAACATTTCAAGATTACACCATATCTCAATTTATTGTATGAATTTGTTATTATGAATTAAGCTGTATGCTAGTTATAAGTGTTCTCACATGATAAATTTTGTAAATCAAAAAGCAAGCGTTGACGAACGCACGACCTATCAACAGGTCATTTTTATTTGTTTACTTAATGAAAGTAACCTCAAAACATTATCAATCAATATTTTATCAGCAAATCATTAGATATTGTGTAGGCATAACTTTCTTTTTCGTGTCTCAAAGAATTCACATCTGAGATTTTAATAATATTACTATTAAAAATAAACAACATCTGGACTTAGCCAGATTTATAACTTGTGCTCTGAGCAAGCCGTATAAGGTATATAATAACTTATTGACAATTGTACAACTTTGTATATTTTAATTATATTTGTTTTTTTTTGGAATTCTCTATAAGGGTATAAATAAAACCCATTATTAACAGCATAACTCGACTTGATTTATTCCTATCTGATAATTAAATATTTTATTTAGAAAACTCAAACAACCTTCAGTTGTGTTTTAATATTTTGGAATAGCATTGCCACAAAGGTGATAAACAATTATTTTAAATTTTTAAATCATTCAGTGATTCTATTTGTGGGTTTTACACGGGATTTTCCCTAAATAAATCCGTGTGGCGCCCACTAACAACCAAGGCAATCTAACCTTGCAACTAAAGTAAGTTGGTGTTTGTAAACTGAGTTGACAGCTTATACTAGAACTTCTAGAAAACACGACCAGGTACGTGAAAGTATATTTTGTTTATTATATTGTCCAGACATTACGAGACGTAACGTACTTAGACTATCAGCAACCTGGAGGAGAAGTTTCACAGTCAGCATAAACAAGACGACCATCATCTTCAAGCGACCAACTATTGTACTTTAATTTTAAATCTAAGCAAACTTAGTATTTAAATATTATCAACCCAGCTATTTTATTTATTTCATATAAGGGAATTCTTTTCAGACAAGTATAATTACACAACTGTAAACACACTGTGAGTAACCTTGAATGTTACACTTTAAATCGCTTTACAAAGTTAGTAACCTTCAACAATTACAACATCTAAATGATATTTAACACATAATTAGATTTTATTTAATCACGACCTTTAATATTTTAAACATAAACATAATTTTAAATAACAACAGCAACACTTTTATTTTATTACAAGCTAACGTATACACCGTGTGGCAGATTTATACACACACCGGATTCAGTTACGTTACAAATTGACGACTCCAACGCGGGGCTTTAAGAATAAAGGAAATACCCCAAACATTTATTTTGTTACAAATTGGCGCACCAACTAGTGTGGCTTAAAAAATATTAAATAAAAATATTTTTTATATTTTATATCAGCCCGGTAGACACGAAAGAATAAACATGCCGCACACCCATCAATATGATACGAGATATAAGGACAGTCGGGTAGGAGAAATACAACCAGATACGGAGACCTCTGAAGCACAACCCATACACGAAACGAAAGTTATTACCATCAATAATATCGAAAATCAACCTGATGAAACACCCCAGGTAGAACCGGAAGTGGGGGTAATGGTCAGCGACCAACCAAACAAAACGACAGAAGGGACGAGGATGGAGAGTATGATGATGAGAATGATGGAACAGATGACTAGAAATAATGACTCGATGAATAAAAATATGGAAGCATTAAAGGAAGATAGTCGATCTTTAAGGGAAGATGGTAGTAAATCCCGGGAAGAGAATCAAAGAAATATCGAGTTATTAAATAAAAATATAGAGTCAATAAAGGAGGACCATCGTGACTTAAATAGAAATATAGAGTCGCTTAGTAAAAATATGGAGTCGCTGAAGGAGGACTTGAATAAGAGGATAGATAATACCCATAAATCCATGGACACGCTGAACAGTAAGATAGACGATAACAGTCGAGCCATCAGAGAAGAATTGAACACCACCTTGATTGAAATTAGCAGGAGGATGGAAGAAGGCAATGAGAAGATTAACACTAGGATAGACATGGAGATAACGGTGGTGAGGGAAGAAATAACAGAGATAAACAAAAGGTGCGAACAACACGACCAGGATTTGCAGCGAACTAGGGAAGAGGTCGACGGGAGGCTCGCTACCAAGGAGGAGGTGACTGAAGCCCGAATAGAATCCTTAAAAAGGGGGAATCAAGATGAGATTAAACGGGTAAGGATAGACGTAGGTGAGCGCTGTGAAGAGGTAAGTACATCAGTAGACGCAGTAAGAAATTTAACTGTCGCCAATCGAGAAAGAATTGAGGAACTAAGACAACAGGAAATAGTGTAAATGCGGGAGGAGATTGAGGTTATCCGCAACCGTCCGATCCAAGGTCAGTATCTGCTACCAAGTGACAACCGCGACGCGATTAATTTTAAAAATTATCGAAGAAACCCTATCGAATTCTTAGCGCGTGTGGAAGAAAACTTAGCACGGATCCGAGAGACCAGATGGAACAATATAAGAAGCTTGATAGATGAGTACTTCAAAGAAATATATGATAATTGGTGGACTGCAACGCGCCACGAAGTTCACAGTTACGAGGAATGAATTCAAGACTCAATTCCGCGCAAAATATTGGTCCGAGGCCACGCAAAACATAGTACGCGACCATATATGTCACGGGAAATACGATGCGAGCAGAGGAGGAACCATGACTTCCTACTTTTTGGTCAGGTGTGTCTAGCGCGAAATTTAGAAACAAAAATACCTGAAGAATGTCTCGTTACAAAACTGTCTTACCACTTTGAGGAGGGTGTCGCTAAGGCACGTCAGTGGGGGCAGATTAAGACTATAGCAGCTATGTCCGCGTTGCTCGAGGATCAGGAGCATGAAGGATATTACCGTAGGAGTCGTCGAAGGAATGACCATTTTAATAATATGGGCGGTAACATAAACAACAATAATAATAACAACTCCAGAAATTACAGAAGTAATTTTAATAGCAGTAATGGCCATCCAAACCAAAACTATAATAATAGTAATAATAACAATAATAATGGTAGGCCGAATAACCAGAGTAGTAATAATAACAATAATAATAACGGTAGCCATAATAATAATAACAACCGGCGACCCAATTATAATAATAACGCCAATCGACCATCAAACCAAGGCGGGAATAATCCACCGTCACAATATCGCCGAGCCAATTATGTGCAAGCCAATTACGACTCCGATAGAAGGCGACGATACCAACGAAGAAACAGTTACAGTGGAGACAGAGGAAGTATGAGAGGAGGACGATGGAGGAGTAGTAGCATTGAGGGCGACAACCGCAACAGCGACTACCGGCCACAAGTGAATTTTGTGCAAGCCCATGACCAGTCCGACCCAGGGAGACCTGATACCCGACCACAGCCAAACACCACGAATAATGATGACGAAGGAGATTGGGTGCCAGTCTGTGAGAGGCCTGGCTTTACAATTGTGCATAACCGAGCAGGCAGCTCTAGAGAGTCCAGACCCGGAGATGGCAGCCGACCCAGCACATCCCAAGACGCCAGAATACAATACCCATAAATAGAGTGGAAAGGCACAAATAACCCCATGTATATCAACTATAAAAGAAATGATTACTATTAAGAGCGGATAATATGTAGTAGTAGGCGACAATTATCACCCAAATGTTTAGGGTATAAACAAAAAAATATATATATGTTTAAAAAATAATTACTATAAACAAACTCATTTAGTGTTTAACAGAATCACATATTAAGTTCCAACTTATTGAAGGTAACTAATTGACTATAACTAATCAATTTGCCCTATTGAGGTACAAAAGTGTGTAGGATTAAGATATAGGCCAAACTATTTGTTACTTGTGAAAAAGAACTAGATCTATCACACCAAAGGATAGAAAATTATGTAATGCCAACTAAATGATTTAATAAGAAAAAAGACATCTATTATGTCATAAAGAGCCAGTAGTGGCATATAGCTAAAATTACTATACTATACTTAGAAAAAAAAAAAAAAAAAAAAAAAATAGTGTTTATCCAAATGAATATTATATGTAACTTAATGTTTATAAAATGACTATTGTGTACCTCTCATAAAACTATAGTATATAAAATCATCCAGAATAAAGGTTCACCCAACTAACCTTTGAAGGAGTAGAGAGGCAGAATAACAAAGTGTGTAAAGTAAAAGAAGGATATTATTATGGAAAGTGTAAAGAGAGAGAGAAAAAAATGTTTATAAAACGAACTATGTAACCCTAAGAATGTCTATAAAATTAGATATTGATATGTTATTATATTGTCACATGAAATTGTAATTATAGAATATTGTATATTATATAAAATCGTCCAGAATAAGTGAAAACCACCATCACTTGAAGGAGTAGAGAAGAAGAATAACAAAGTGAGTTAATTGTAAAGATAGCTATTGTTATAATGGAATGAAAAGAGAAAAATGTTTATTGATTATGAAATATTGTACATCACCAGATATGTCAGAGAACATCAAACAAAAAACCATTTAGTATACGAACATTGTACGCCCTGATAATTCAGGATAAATATAAATTATTAAGAAAAGCTTAATGAACTATTGTGAAAATAAAATATTATAAACTCTAGATATGAAAACCAACTGCATAAGCATATAAGCAGCAAAATAAGTGTATAATCTCAAGAATACTCAAGTGAGCCAAAACAAATTGTCAACTAGTACAAAAAGTAACTATACAGCTGATAAAAGCATAGCTAAGAATGTCAAGACAAAAAAGAAATAATTACCTGTAAAAAGAAAGTATGTTAGCAAGTATAAAGATGGAAATGTGATATAAATGAAAACCTCTGATACCTTGAATATTATAGTGAATATATTATATTATTGTAAATGGATGATATGTGATATTTTATGAGTTGTGATAGTGCAACTATTGCCAGGTGCAATGTTTATTTTTTTTCTCAGACAGAGAAGAGTAATGCCTCTGAATCTGAGTATGTGTATTGAGGAACGGCAGAGGATGTAAGCCACAGTGAGCTACTCTGATTCCGAACCCACTACAAAAGTTAGGGAGTTATATTGTATTAATGTATCAAGGACTATTATGAAAAAATCTGTGAGGTATAAATTATAATAACCATTAAGATAATCACGAATGTAAGGATATGTAAAAAGAAGGAAGAATGTGAATAAGACAGGAAATTGTTAATTTAAGAAATGAGATCTATTGTAGTTAAATGACTTAGAAAGTAAGCTACTTGAAAATACTAGTAAGTTAAGAGTTATATCACTAGACAAAAATCAAGCTAGAGTAATACACTAATAGTATGTTAAAAGATCAAAGAGTACAAGGAAAAAAAAAAAGAGAGAACCATAGAAATCTACTAAGAAACTGACATGAAATGATAATTTTATAAAAAATAAATTTTTTCTCAAATGATCAATTTTGAGGAGGGTGTATATGTAACATAACAAAATGTTACCTAACCTAAATGTATGTTATCAGATTTTAGAAGTGCATAACAATAATGTAAATAGGGAATATAGTAATAAGAATAACCAAGAAAGGAGAAATCAAGGAAGCAGAAGTACCACATGAAACAGTAAACCCAAATACTGTTTGACACTACAACCAGACAAAGACTAACTCAAACTGATGGACAGAGTAAATTTACATTAAGCTGTCAATCAAATCAGTAGATAATGTAAACAGAATATTGTATGTAAATAAAAAGTGAATCAATAAGAATCTGAATACTGTGAAATCAGAATTAGCATTTTGCTGATAATAAATTTAACCATGACTAGTAAATTATGAATGCCAAAAACTAAATTTAGCAATGGCTACAAAGCGAGAACAAAGATGTATTTCAATATCAAATATACTTATGAGAAAGAAAAACCATTTGTGTGAGGGAATATTATACAAGTAAAGTACCTCAACAAATTACCGAATTGAGAACCAATAAATGCTGTTAAGGCAAAATTCCAATATGAGCGATATGTCTTAACAACGCCTAGACCAAGCAATAATCAGCGAGTTGATTATTGGGAGGTAACGTAAGTGTAAATTAAATACACAAAACAATTGTTATGCTCCAATATAGCATAAAACATTATTAAAACAATATATTTAATCACAATTCAATTGTTAAGTAGTAGAATAGAACGAGTTAGCGTAAGATGAAATGTCATAGTAATAAGGATCGTTCATTACAATGTATAAAGTTTAGGTGTACTCATAATGTTCAGTAAAAAATGTCAGTACAGAGTTAATGGTGTTCCCACATAAACGTTTGAGTAATAAAATGCTATGTGAACACAAACAATATTAACCAAAGTGTAAAATCGTCGAGTCAGGTAAACAGACGACAGTGAAAAAATAGTGTACCCGAACATTGATTTTATAACAATGTCGGTCAAAGTGAAATTAATTCGATATCGAGTGATATCAAATTAAAGAGGACAAAATGATCTTTAATTTGATGACGATATCGACCCAATCGCAAATGTATTAAGTGCGGGAAAGATGTTAGCATCATTTACCAAAAAAGCATCAGAAATTTGTTTGCTAATACCAACAACAATAAAAGCTAGCTGTCACCTCAGCGTTTGACAGTTAAAAAACCGTTGTTAACGGCTAAATGACCAATACGTCATACTCGTCACACCTGCAAGAACCAATCACAAAATTAGTTAGTAATTAACATTTTTGCCTAACACCGATCGACAAGGAGAGTATATAAGGGAACGCAAACGTTTCTCAACAGACACTTTACCAACTTCATACAGCACGGGACGTGTGATCGCCATCTCAACATTTTTAATAATTGTTAGCGTCATCAACATAATACATCGAAGAAAATAGCTCAACACCAAGAAACAACCACTTCAAATTAATCTACAGAAAACAATAGTGATTATGTGCAGTATTATTTCAATTTAGTGCGGGAAATAATGAACAGAAAGTAATTAATTAATATCATTCATGATCCATTAAGTTAGAAGAGGATCGCAATACTCTGTTCTGGTGCGTGTGTTGTGCAAAACCAGGTAATCATTATAATCCGATTACCGAAGTGGTCAATGAGTTTTAATTAAATAATTAAAACCAAAAGGTAACAGTGCAATCATTATTCATTTTTTATCCGAGCGCCATAACCTGTACATTTTTCTACACTGATCTGTACTGACGCAAAACACAAAAACATTTCAAGATTACACCATATCTCAATTTATTGTATGAATTTGTTATTATGAATTAAGCTGTATGCTAGTTATAAGTGTTCTCACATGATAAATTTTGTAAATCAAAAAGCAAGCGTTGACGAACGCACGACCTATCAACAGGTCATTTTTATTTGTTTACTTAATGAAAGTAACCTCAAAACATTATCAATCAATATTTTATCAGCAAATCATTAGATATTGTGTAGGCATAACTTTCTTTTTCGTGTCTCAAAGAATTCACATCTGAGATTTTAATAATATTACTATTAAAAATAAACAACATCTGGACTTAGCCAGATTTATAACTTGTGCTCTGAGCAAGCCGTATAAGGTATATAATAACTTATTGACAATTGTACAACTTTGTATATTTTAATTATATTTGTTTTTTTTTGGAATTCTCTATAAGGGTATAAATAAAACCCATTATTAACAGCATAACTCGACTTGATTTATTCCTATCTGATAATTAAATATTTTATTTAGAAAACTCAAACAACCTTCAGTTGTGTTTTAATATTTTGGAATAGCATTGCCACAAAGGTGATAAACAATTATTTTAAATTTTTAAATCATTCAGTGATTCTATTTGTGGGTTTTACACGGGATTTTCCCTAAATAAATCCGTGTGGCGCCCACTAACAACCAAGGCAATCTAACCTTGCAACTAAAGTAAGTTGGTGTTTGTAAACTGAGTTGACAGCTTATACTAGAACTTCTAGAAAACACGACCAGGTACGTGAAAGTATATTTTGTTTATTATATTGTCCAGACATTACGAGACGTAACGTACTTAGACTATCAGCAACCTGGAGGAGAAGTTTCACAGTCAGCATAAACAAGACGACCATCATCTTCAAGCGACCAACTATTGTACTTTAATTTTAAATCTAAGCAAACTTAGTATTTAAATATTATCAACCCAGCTATTTTATTTATTTCATATAAGGGAATTCTTTTCAGACAAGTATAATTACACAACTGTAAACACACTGTGAGTAACCTTGAATGTTACACTTTAAATCGCTTTACAAAGTTAGTAACCTTCAACAATTACAACATCTAAATGATATTTAACACATAATTAGATTTTATTTAATCACGACCTTTAATATTTTAAACATAAACATAATTTTAAATAACAACAGCAACACTTTTATTTTATTACAAGCTAACGTATACACCGTGTGGCAGATTTATACACACACCGGATTCAGTTACGTTACAAATTGACGACTCCAACGCGGGGCTTTAAGAATAAAGGAAATACCCCAAACATTTATTTTGTTACAAATTGGCGCACCAACTAGTGTGGCTTAAAAAATATTAAATAAAAATATTTTTTATATTTTATATCAGCCCGGTAGACACGAAAGAATAAACATGCCGCACACCCATCAATATGATACGAGATATAAGGACAGTCGGGTAGGAGAAATACAACCAGATACGGAGACCTCTGAAGCACAACCCATACACGAAACGAAAGTTATTACCATCAATAATATCGAAAATCAACCTGATGAAACACCCCAGGTAGAACCGGAAGTGGGGGTAATGGTCAGCGACCAACCAAACAAAACGACAGAAGGGACGAGGATGGAGAGTATGATGATGAGAATGATGGAACAGATGACTAGAAATAATGACTCGATGAATAAAAATATGGAAGCATTAAAGGAAGATAGTCGATCTTTAAGGGAAGATGGTAGTAAATCCCGGGAAGAGAATCAAAGAAATATCGAGTTATTAAATAAAAATATAGAGTCAATAAAGGAGGACCATCGTGACTTAAATAGAAATATAGAGTCGCTTAGTAAAAATATGGAGTCGCTGAAGGAGGACTTGAATAAGAGGATAGATAATACCCATAAATCATCCATGGACACGCTGAACAGTAAGATAGACGATAACAGTCGAGCCATCAGAGAAGAATTGAACACCACCTTGATTGAAATTAGCAGGAGGATGGAAGAAGGCAATGAGAAGATTAACACTAGGATAGACATGGAGATAACGGTGGTGAGGGAAGAAATAACAGAGATAAACAAAAGGTGCGAACAACACGACCAGGATTTGCAGCGAACTAGGGAAGAGGTCGACGGGAGGCTCGCTACCATGGAGGAGGTGACTGAAGCCCGAATAGAATCCTAAAAAAGGGGGAATCAAGATGAGATTAAATGGGTAAGGATAGACGTAGGTGAGCGCTGAGAAGAGGTAAGTACATCAGTAGACGCAGTAAGAAATTTAACTGTCGCCAATCGAGAAAGAATTGAGGAACTAAGACAACAGGAAATAGTGCAAATGCGGGAGGAGATTGAGGTTATCCGCAACCGTCCGATCCAAGGTCAGTATCTGCTACCAAGTGACAACCGCGACGCGATTAATTTTAAAAATTATCGAAGAAACCCTATCGAATTCTTAGCGCGTGTAGAAGAAAACTTAGCACGGATCCGAGAGACCAGATGGAACAACATAAGAAGCTTGATAGATGAGTACTTCAAAGAAATATATGATAATTGGTGGACTGCAACGCGCCACGAAGTTCACAGTTACGAGGAATTCAAGACTCAATTCCGCACAAAATATTGGTCCGAGGCCACGCAAAACATAGTACGCTACCATATACGTCACGGGAAATACGATGCGAGCAGAGGAGGAACCATGACTTCCTACTTTTTGGGTCAGGTGTGTTTAGCGCGAAATTTAGAAACAAAAATACCTGAAGAATGTCTCGTTACAAAACTGTCTTACCACTTTGAGGAGGGTGTCGCTAAGGCACGTCAGTGGGGGCAGATTAAGACTATAGCAGCTATGTCCGCGTTGCTCGAGGATCAGGAGCATGAAGGATATTACCGTAGGAGTCGTCGAAGGAATGACCATTTTAATAATATGGGCGGTAACATAAACAACAATAATAATAACAACTCCAGAAATTACAGAAGTAATTTTAATAGTAGTAATGGCCATCCAAACCAAAACTATAATAATAGTAATAATAACAATAATAATGTTAGGCCGAATAACCAGAGTAGTAATAATAACGGTAGCCATAATAATAATAACAACCGGCGACCCAATTATAATAATAACGCCAATCGACCATCAAACCAAGGCGGGAATAATCCACCGTCACAATATCGCCGAGCCAATTATGTGCAAGCCAATTACGACTCCGATAGAAGGCGACGATACCAACGAAGAAACAGTTACAGAGGAAGTATGAGAGGAGGACGATGGAGGAGTAGTAGCATTGAGGGCGACAACCGCAACAGCGACTACCGGCCACAAGTGAATTTTGTGCAAGCCCATGACCAGTCCGACCCAGGGAGACCTGATACCCGACCACAGCCAAACACCACGAATAATGATGACGAAGGAGATTGGGTGCCAGTCTGTGAGAGGCCTGGCTTTACAATAGTGCATAACCGAGCAGGCAGCTCTAGAGAGTCCAGACCCGGAGATGGCAGCCGACCCAGCACATCCCAAGACGCCAGAATACAATACCCATAAATAGAGTGGAAAGGCACAAATAACCCCATGTATATCAACTATAAAAGAAATGATTACTATTAAGAGCGGATAATATGTAGTAGTAGGCGACAATTATCACCCAAATGTTTAGGGTATAAACAAAAAAAAATATATATGTTTAAAAAATAATTACTATAAACAAACTCATTTAGTGTTTAACAGAATCACATATTAAGTTCCAACTTATTGAAGGTAACTAATTGACTATAACTAATCAATTTGCCCTATTGAGGTAGAAAAGTGTGTAGGATTAAGATATAGGCCAAACTATTTGTTACTTGTGAAAAAGAAATAGATCTATCACACCAAAGGATAGAAAATTATGTAATGCCAACTAAATGATTTAATAAGAAAAAAGACATCTATTATGGCATAAAGAGCCAGTAGTGGCATATAGCTAAAATTACTATACTATACTTAGAAAAAAAAAAAAAAAAAAAAAAAAAAAAAGTGTTTATCCAAATGAATATTATATGTAACTTAATGTTTATAAAATGACTATTGTGTACCTCTCATAAAACTATAGTATATAAAATCATCCAGAAAAAAGGTTCACCCAACTAACCTTTGAAGGAGTAGAGAGGCAGAATAACAAAGTGTGTAAAGTAAAAGAAGGATATTATTATGGAAAGTATAAAGAGAGAAAAAAAATGTTTATAAAACTAACTATGTAACCCTAAGAATGTCTATAAAATTAGATATTGATATGTTATTATATTGTCACATGAAATTGTAATTATAGAATATTGTATATTATATAAAATCGTCCAGAATAAGTGAAAACCACCATCACTTGAAGGAGTAGAGAAGAAGAATAACAAAGTGAGTTAATTGTAAAGATAGCTATTGTTATAATGGAATGAAAAGAGAAAAATGTTTATTGATTATCAAATATTGTACATCACCAGATATGTCAGAGAACATCAAACAAAAAACCATTTAGTATACGAACATTGTACGCCCTGATAATTCAGGATAAATATAAATTATTAAGAAAAGCTTAATGAACTATTGTGAAAATAAAATATTATAAACTCTAGATATGAAAACCAACTGCATAAGCATATAAGCAGCAAAATAAGTGTATAATCTCAAGAATACTCAAGTGAGCCAAAACAAATTGTCAACTAGTACAAAAAGTAACTATACAGCTGATAAAAGCATAGCTAAGAATGTCAAGACAAAAAAGAAATAATTACCTGTAAAAAGAAAGTATGTTAGCAAGTATAAAGATGGAAATGTGATATAAATGAAAACCTCTGATACCTTGAATATTATAGTGAATATATTATATTATTGTAAATGGATGATATGTGATATTTTATGAGTTGTGATAGTGCAACTATTGCCAGGTGCAATGTTTATTTTTTTTCTCAGACAGAGAAGAGTAATGCCTCTGAATCTGAGTATGTGTATTGAGGAACGGCAGAGGATGTAAGCCACAGTGAGCTACTCTGATTCCGAACCCACTACAAAAGTTAGGGAGTTATATTGTATTAATGTATCAAGGACTATTATGAAAAAATCTGTGAGGTATAAATTATAATAACCATTAAGATAATCACGAATGTAAGGATATGTAAAAAGAAGGAAGAATGTGAATAAGACAGGAAATTGTTAATTTAAGAAATGAGATCTATTGTAGTTAAATGACTTAGAAAGTAAGCTACTTGAAAATACTAGTAAGTTAAGAGTTATATCACTAGACAAAAATCAAGCTAGAGTAATACACTAATAGTATGTTAAAAGATCAAAGAGTACAAGGAAAAAAAAAGAGAGAACCATAGAAATCTACTAAGAAACTGACATGAAATGATAATTTTATAAAAAATAAATTTTTTCTCAAATGATCAATTTTGAGGAGGGTGTATATGTAACATAACAAAATGTTACCTAACCTAAATGTATGTTATCAGATTTTAGAAGTGCATAACAATAATGTAAATAGGGAATATAGTAATAAGAATAACCAAGAAAGGAGAAATCAAGGAAGCAGAAGTACCACATGAAACAGTAAACCCAAATACTGTTTGACACTACAACCAGACAAAGACTAACTCAAACTGATGGACAGAGTAAATTTACATTAAGCTGTCAATCAAATCAGTAGATAATGTAAACAGAACATTGTATGTAAATAAAAAGTGAATCAGTAAGAATCTGAATACTGTGAAATCAGAATTAGCATTTTGCTGATAATAAATTTAACCATGACTAGTAAATTATGAATGCCAAAAACTAAATTTAGCAATGGCTACAAAGCGAGAACAAAGATGTATTTCAATATCAAATATACTTATGAGAAAGAAAAACCATTTGTGTGAGGGAATATTATACAAGTAAAGTACCTCAACAAATTACCGAATTGAGAACCAATAAATGCTGTTAAGGCAAAATTCCAATATGAGCGATATGTCTTAACAACGCCTAGACCAAGCAATAATCAGCGAGTTGATTATTGGGAGGTAACGTAAGTGTAAATTAAATACACAAAACAATTGTTATGCTCCAATATAGCATAAAACATTATTAAAACAATATATTTAATCACAATTCAATTGTTAAGTAGTAGAATAGAACGAGTTAGCGTAAGACGAAATGTCATAGTAATAAGGATCGTTCATTACAATGTATAAAGTTTAGGTGTACTCATAATGTTCAGTAAAAAATGTCAGTACAGAGTTAATGGTGTTCCCACATAAACGTTTGAGTAATAAAATGCTATGTGAACACAAACAATATTAACCAAAGTGTAAAATCGTCGAGTCAGGTAAACAGACGACAGTGAAAAAATAGTGTACCCGAACATTGATTTTATAACAATGTCGGTCAAAGTGAAATTAATTCGATATCGAGTGATATCAAATTAAAGAGGACAAAATGATCTTTAATTTGATGACGATATCGACCCAATCGCAACTGTATTAAGTGCGGGAAAGATGTTAGCATCATTTACCAAAAAAGCATCAGAAATTTGTTTGCTAATACCAACAACAATAAAAGCTAGCTGTCACCTCAGCGTTTGACAGTTAAAAAACCGTTGTTAACGGCTAAATGACCAATACGTCATACTCGTCACACCTGCAAGAACCAATCACAAAATTAGTTAGTAATTAACATTTTTGCCTAACACCGATCGACAAGGAGAGTATATAAGGGAACGCAAACGTTTCTCAACAGACACTTTACCAACTTTATACAGCACGGGACGTGTGATCGCCATCTCAACATTTTTAATAATTGTTAGCGTCATCAACATAATACATCGAAGAAAATAGCTCAACACCAAGAAACAACCACTTCAAATTAATCTACAGAAAACAATAGTGATTATGTGCAGTATTATTTCAATTTAGTGCGGGAAATAATGAACAGAAAGTAATTAATTAATATCATTCATGATCCATTAAGTTAGAAGAGGATCGCAATACTCTGTTCTGGTGCGTGTGTTGTGCAAAACCAGGTAATCATTATAATCCGATTACCGAAGTGGTCAATGAGTTTTAATTAAATAATTAAAACCAAAAGGTAACAGTGCAATCATTATTCATTTTTTATCCGAGCGCCATAACCTGTACATTTTTCTACACTGATCTGTACTGACGCAAAACACAAAAACATTTCAAGATTACACCATATCTCAATTTATTGTATGAATTTGTTATTATGAATTAAGCTGTATGCTAGTTATAAGTGTTCTCACATGATAAATTTTGTAAATCAAAAAGCAAGCGTTGACGAACGCACGACCTATCAACAGGTCATTTTTATTTGTTTACTTAATGAAAGTAACCTCAAAACATTATCAATCAATATTTTATCAGCAAATCATTAGATATTGTGTAGGCATAACTTTCTTTTTCGTGTCTCAAAGAATTCACATCTGAGATTTTAATAATATTACTATTAAAAATAAACAACATCTGGACTTAGCCAGATTTATAACTTGTGCTCTGAGCAAGCCGTATAAGGTATATAATAACTTATTGACAATTGTACAACTTTGTATATTTTAATTATATTTGTTTTTTTTTTGGAATTCTCTATAAGGGCATAAATAAAACCCATTATTAACAGCATAACTCGACTTGATTTATTCCTATCTGATAATTAAATATTTTATTTAGAAAACTCAAACAACCTTCAGTTGTGTTTTAATATTTTGGAATAGCATTGCCACAAAGGTGATAAACAATTATTTTAAATTTTTAAATCATTCAGTGATTCTATTTGTGGGTTTTACACGGGATTTTCCCTAAATAAATCCGTGTGGCGCCCACTAACAACCAAGGCAATCTAACCTTGCAACTAAAGTAAGTTGGTGTTTGTAAACTGAGTTGACAGCTTATACTAGAACTTCTAGAAAACACGACCAGGTATGTGAAAGTATATTTTGTTTATTATATTGTCCAGACATTACGAGACGTAACGTACTTAGACTATCAGCAACCTGGAGGAGAAGTTTCACAGTCAGCATAAACAAGACGACCATCATCTTCAAGCGACCAACTATTGTACTTTAATTTTAAATCTAAGCAAACTTAGTATTTAAATATTATCAACCCAGCTATTTTATTTATTTCATATAAGGGAATTCTTTTCAGACAAGTATAATTACACAACTGTAAACACACTGTGAGTAACCTTGAATGTTACACTTTAAATCGCTTTACAAAGTTAGTAACCTTCAACAATTACAACATCTAAATGATATTTAACACATAATTAGATTTTATTTAATCACGACCTTTAATATTTTAAACATAAACATAATTTTAAATAACAACAGCAACACTTTTATTTTATTACAAGCTAACGTATACACCGTGTGGCAGATTTATACAGACACCGGATTCAGTTACGTTACAAATTGACGACTCCAACGCGGGGCTTTAAGAATAAAGGAAATACCCCAAACATTTATTTTGTTGCAAATTGGCGCACCAACTAGTGTGGCTTAAAAAATATTAAATAAAAATATTTTTTATATTTTATATCAGCCCGGTAGACACGAAAGAATAAACATGCCGCACACCCATCAATATGATACGAGATATAAGGACAGTCGGGTAGGAGAAATACAACCAGATACGGAGACCTCTGAAGCACAACCCATACACGAAACGAAAGTTATTACCATCAATAATATCGAAAATCAACCTGATGAAACACCCCAGGTAGAACCGGAAGTGGGGGTAATGGTCAGCGACCAACCAAACAAAACGACAGAAGGGACGAGGATGGAGAGTATGATGATGAGAATGATGGAACAGATGACTAGAAATAATGACTCGATGAATAAAAATATGGAAGCATTAAAGGAAGATAGTCGATCTTTAAGGGAAGATGGTAGTAAATCCCGGGAAGAGAATCAAAGAAATATCGAGTTATTAAATAAAAATATAGAGTCAATAAAGGAGGACCATCGTGACTTAAATAGAAATATAGAGTCGCTTAGTAAAAATATGGAGTCGCTGAAGGAGGACTTGAATAAGAGGATAGATAATACCCATAAATCCATGGACACGCTGAACAGTAAGATAGACGATAACAGTCGAGCCATCAGAGAAGAATTGAACACCACCTTGATTGAAATTAGCAGGAGGATGGAAGAAGGCAATGAGAAGATTAACACTAGGATAGACATGGAGATAACGGTGGTGAGGGAAGAAATAACAGAGATAAACAAAAGGTGCGAACAACACGACCAGGATTTGCAGCGAACTAGGGAAGAGGTCGACGGGAGGCTCGCTACCATGGAGGAGGTGACTGAAGCCCGAATAGAATCCTAAAAAAGGGGGAATCAAGATGAGATTAAATGGGTAAGGATAGACGTAGGTGAGCGCTGAGAAGAGGTAAGTACATCAGTAGACGCAGTAAGAAATTTAACTGTCGCCAATCGAGAAAGAATTGAGGAACTAAGACAACAGGAAATAGTGCAAATGCGGGAGGAGATTGAGGTTATCCGCAACCGTCCGATCCAAGGTCAGTATCTGCTACCAAGTGACAACCGCGACGCGATTAATTTTAAAAATTATCGAAGAAACCCTATCGAATTCTTAGCGCGTGTAGAAGAAAACTTAGCACGGATCCGAGAGACCAGATGGAACAACATAAGAAGCTTGATAGATGAGTACTTCAAAGAAATATATGATAATTGGTGGACTGCAACGCGCCACGAAGTTCACAGTTACGAGGAATTCAAGACTCAATTCCGCACAAAATATTGGTCCGAGGCCACGCAAAACATAGTACGCTACCATATACGTCACGGGAAATACGATGCGAGCAGAGGAGGAACCATGACTTCCTACTTTTTGGGTCAGGTGTGTCTAGCGCGAAATTTAGAAACAAAAATACCTGAAGAATGTCTCGTTACAAAACTGTCTTACCACTTTGAGGAGGGTGTCGCTAAGGCACGTCAGTGGGGGCAGATTAAGAGACTATAGCAGCTATGTCCGCGTTGCTCGAGGATCAGGAGCATGAAGGATATTACCGTAGGAGTCGTCGAAGGAATGACCATTTTAATAATATGGGCGGTAACATAAACAACAATAATAATAACAACTCCAGAAATTACAGAAGTAATTTTAATAGTAGTAATGGCCATCCAAACCAAAACTATAATAATAGTAATAATAACAATAATAATGGTAGGCCGAATAACCAGAGTAGTAATAATAACGGTAGCCATAATAATAATAACAACCGGCGACCCAATTATAATAATAACGCCAATCGACCATCAAACCAAGGCGGGAATAATCCACCGTCACAATATCGCCGAGCCAATTATGTGCAAGCCAATTACGACTCCGATAGAAGGCGACGATACCAACGAAGAAACAGTTACAGTGGAGACAGAGGAAGTATGAGAGGAGGACGATGGAGGAGTAGTAGCATTGAGGGCGACAACCGCAACAGCGACTACCGGCCACAAGTGAATTTTGTGCAAGCCCATGACCAGTCCGACCCAGGGAGACCTGATACCCGACCACAGCCAAACACCACGAATAATGATGACGAAGGAGATTGGGTGCCAGTCTATGAGAGGCCTGGCTTTACAATAGTGCATAACCGAGCAGGCAGCTCTAGAGAGTCCAGACCCGGAGATGGCAGCTCTAGAGAGTCCAGACCCGGAGATGGCAGCCGACCCAGCACATCCCAAGACGCCAGAATACAATACCCATAAATAGAGTGGAAAGGCACAAATAACCCCATGTATATCAACTATACAAGAAATGATTACTATTAAGAGCGGATAATATGTAGTAGTAGGCGACAATTATCACCCAAATGTTTAGGGTATAAACAAAAAAAAATATATATGTTTAAAAAATAATTACTATAAACAAACTCATTTAGTGTTTAACAGAATCACATATTAAGTTCCAACTTATTGAAGGTAACTAATTGACTATAACTAATCAATTTGCCCTATTGAGGTAGAAAAGTGTGTAGGATTAAGATATAGGCCAAACTATTTGTTACTTGTGAAAAAGAAATAGATCTATCACACCAAAGGATAGAAAATTATGTAATGCCAACTAAATGATTTAATAAGAAAAAAGACATCTATTATGTCATAAAGAGCCAGTAGTGGCATATAGCTAAAATTTAGTAATTTACCTATACTTTAGAATTAGTAAATCTACTAATTTACTATACTTAGAAAAAAAAAAAAAAAAGTGTTTATCCAAATGAATATTATATGTAACTTAATGTTTATAAAATGACTATTGTGTACCTCTCATAAAACTATAGTATATAAAATCATCCAGAATAAAGGTTCACCCAACTAACCTTTGAAGGAGTAGAGAGGCAGAATAACAAAGTGTGTAAAGTAAAAGAAGGATATTATTATGGAAAGTGTAAAGAGAGAGAAAAAAAAAAAGTTTATAAAACGAACTATGTAACCCTAAGAATGTCTATAAAATTAGATATTGATATGTTATTATATTGTCACATGAAATTGTAATTATAGAATATTGTATATTATATAAAATCGTCCAGAATAAGTGAAAACCACCATCACTTGAAGGAGTAGAGAAGAAGGATAACAAAGTGAGTTAATTGTAAAGATAGCTATTGTTATAATGGAATGAAAAGAGAAAAATGTTTATTGATTATCAAATAGTGTACATCACCAGATATGTCAGAGAACATCAAACAAAAAACCATTTAGTATACGAACATTGTACGCCCTGATAATTCAGGATAAATATAAATTATTAAGAAAAGCTTAATGAACTATTGTGAAAATAAAATATTATAAACTCTAGATATGAAAACCAACTGCATAAGCATATAAGCAGCAAAATAAGTGTATAATCTCAAGAATACTCAAGTGAGCCAAAACAAATTGTCAACTAGTACAAAAAGTAACTATACAGCTGATAAAAGCATAGCTAAGAATGTCAAGACAAAAAAGAAATAATTACCTGTAAAAAGAAAGTATGTTAGCAAGTATAAAGATGGAAATGTGATATAAATGAAAACCTCTGATACCTTGAATATTATAGTGAATATATTATATTATTGTAAATGGATGATATGTGATATTTTATGAGTTGTGATAGTGCAACTATTGCCAGGTGCAATGTTTATTTTTTTTCTCAGACAGAGAAGAGTAATGCCTCTGAATCTGAGTATGTGTATTGAGGAACGGCAGAGGATGTGAGCCACTCTGATTCCGAACCCACTACAAAAGTTAGGGAGTTATATTGTATTAATGTATCAAGGGCTATTATGAAAAAATCTGTGAGGTATAAATTATAATAACCATTAAGATAATCACGAATGTAAGGATATGTAAAAAGAAGGAAGAATGTGAATAAGACAGGAAATTGTTAATTTAAGAAATGAGATCAATTGTAGTTAAATGACTTAGAAAGTAAGCTACTTGAAAATACTAGTAAGTTAAGAGTTATATCACTAGACAAAAATCAAGCTAGAGTAATACACTAATAGTATGTTAAAAGATCAAAGAGTACAAGGAAAAAAAAAGAGAGAACCATAGAAATCTACTAAGAAACTGACATGAAATGATAATTTTATAAAAAATAAATTTTTTCTCAAATGATCAATTTTGAGGAGGGTGTATATGTAACATAACAAAATGTTACCTAACCTAAATGTATGTTATCAGATTTTAGAAGTGCATAACAATAATGTAAATAGGGAATATAGTAATAAGAATAACCAAGAAAGGAGAAATCAAGGAAGCAGAAGTACCACATGAAACAGTAAACCCAAATACTGTTTGACACTACAACCAGACAAAGACTAACTCAAACTGATGGACAGAGTAAATTTACATTAAGCTGTCAATCAAATCAGTAGATAATGTAAACAGAACATTGTATGTAAATAAAAAGTGAATCAGTAAGAATCTGAATACTGTGAAATCAGAATTAGCATTTTGCTGATAATAAATTTAACCATGACTAGTAAATTATGAATGCCAAAAACTAAATTTAGCAATGGCTACAAAGCGAGAACAAAGATGTATTTCAATATCAAATATACTTATGAGAAAGAAAAACCATTTGTGTGAGGGAATATTATACAAGTAAAGTACCTCAACAAATTACCGAATTGAGAACCAATAAATGCTGTTAAGGCAAAATTCCAATATGAGCGATATGTCTTAACAACGCCTAGACCAAGCAATAATCAGCGAGTTGATTATTGGGAGGTAACGTAAGTGTAAATTAAATACACAAAACAATTGTTATGCTCCAATATAGCATAAAACATTATTAAAACAATATATTTAATCACAATTCAATTGTTAAGTAGTAGAATAGAACGAGTTAGCGTAAGACGAAATGTCATAGTAATAAGGATCGTTCATTACAATGTATAAAGTTTAGGTGTACTCATAATGTTCAGTAAAAAATGTCAGTACAGAGTTAATGGTGTTCCCACATAAACGTTTGAGTAATAAAATGCTATGTGAACACAAACAATATTAACCAAAGTGTAGAATCGTCGAGTCAGGTAAACAGACGACAGTGAAAAAATAGTGTACCCGAACATTGATTTTATAACAATGTCGGTCAAAGTGAAATTAATTCGATATCGAGTGATATCAAATTAAAGAGGACAAAATGATCTTTAATTTGATGACGATATCGACCCAATCGCAACTGTATTAAGTGCGGGAAAGATGTTAGCATCATTTACCAAAAAAGCATCAGAAATTTGTTTGCTAATACCAACAACAATAAAAGCTAGCTGTCACCTCAGCGTTTGACAGTTAAAAAACCGTTGTTAACGGCTAAATGACCAATACGTCATACTCGTCACACCTGCAAGAACCAATCACAAAATTAGTTAGTAATTAACATTTTTGCCTAACACCGATCGACAAGGAGAGTATATAAGGGAACGCAAACGTTTCTCAACAGACACTTTACCAACTTCATACAGCACGGGACGTGTGATCGCCATCTCAACATTTTTAATAATTGTTAGCGTCATCAACATAATACATCGAAGAAAATAGCTCAACACCAAGAAACAACCACTTCAAATTAATCTACAGAAAACAATAGTGATTATGTGCAGTATTATTTCAATTTAGTGCGGGAAATAATGAACAGAAAGTAATTAATTAATATCATTCATGATCCATTAAGTTAGAAGAGGATCGCAATACTCTGTTCTGGTGCGTGTGTTGTGCAAAACCAGGTAATCATTATAATCCGATTACCGAAGTGGTCAATGAGTTTTAATTAAATAATTAAAACCAAAAGGTAACAGTGCAATCATTATTCATTTTTTATCCGAGCGCCATAACCTGTACATTTTTCTACACTGATCTGTACTGACGCAAAACACAGAAACATTTCAAGATTACACCATGTCTCAATTTATTGTATGAATTTGTTATTATGAATTAAGCTGTATGCTAGTTATAAGTGTTCTCACATGATAAATTTTGTAAATC
The DNA here is from genome assembly GCA_034769895.1 of Magicicada septendecula. Lineage (NCBI taxonomy): Eukaryota > Metazoa > Arthropoda > Insecta > Hemiptera > Cicadidae > Magicicada > Magicicada septendecula. Next base: position 57,894,477 of record CM068371.1, on the reverse strand, counting down.
AAAAAGCAAGCGTTGACGAACGCACGACCCATCAACAGGTCATTTTTATTTGTTTACTTAATGAAAGTAACCTCAAAACATTATCAATCAATATTTTATCAGCAAATCATTAGATATTGTGTAGGAAGAACTTTCTTTTTCGTGTCTCAAAGAATTCACATCTGAGATTTTAATAATATTACTATTAAAAATAAACAACATCTGGACTTAGCCAGATTTATAACTTGTGCTCTGAGCAAGCCGTATAAGGTATATAATAACTTATTGACAATTGTACAACTTTGTATATTTTAATTATATTTGTTTTTTTTTGGAATTCTCTATAAGGGTATAAATAAAACCCATTATTAACAGCATAACTCGACTTGATTTATTCCTATCTGATAATTAAATATTTTATTTGGAAAACTCAAACAACCTTCAGTTGTGTTTTAATATTTTGGAATAGCATTGCCACAAAGGTGATAAACAATTATTTTAAATTTTTAAATCATTCAGTGATTCTATTTGTGGGTTTTACACGGGATTTTCCCTAAATAAATCCGTGTGGCGCCCACTAACAACCAAGGCAATCTAACCTTGCAACTAAAGTAAGTTGGTGTTTGTAAACTGAGTTGACAGCTTATACTAGAACTTCTAGAAAACACGACCAGGTACGTGAAAGTATATTTTGTTTATTATATTGTCCAGACATTACGAGACGTAACGTACTTAGACTATCAGCAACCTGGAGGAGAAGTTTCACAGTCAGCATAAACAAGACGACCATCATCTTCAAGCGACCAACTATTGTACTTTAATTTTAAATCTAAGCAAACTTAGTATTTAAATATTATCAACCCAGCTATTTTATTTATTTCATATAAGGGAATTCTTTTCAGACAAGTATAATTACACAACTGTAAACACACTGTGAGTAACCTTGAATGTTACACTTTAAATCGCTTTACAAAGTTAGTAACCTTCAACAATTACAACATCTAAATGATATTTAACACATAATTAGATTTTATTTAATCACGACCTTTAATATTTTAAACATAAACATAATTTTAAATAACAACAGCAACACTTTTATTTTATTACAAGCTAACGTATACACCGTGTGGCAGATTTATACACACACCGGATTCAGTTACGTTACAAATTGACGACTCCAACGCGGGGCTTTAAGAATAAAGGAAATACCCCAAACATTTATTTTGTTACAAATTGGCGCACCAACTAGTGTGGCTTAAAAAATATTAAATAAAAATATTTTTTATATTATATCAGCCCGGTAGACACGAAAGAATAAACATGCCGCACACCCATCAATATGATACGAGATATAAGGACAGTCGGGTAGGAGAAATACAACCAGATACGGAGACCTCTGAAGCACAACCCATACACGAAACGAAAGTTATTACCATCAATAATATCGAAAATCAACCTGATGAAACACCCCAGGTAGAACCGGAAGTGGGGGTAATGGTCAGCGACCAACCAAACAAAACGACAGAAGGGACGAGGATGGAGAGTATGATGATGAGAATGATGGAACAGATGACTAGAAATAATGACTCGATGAATAAAAATATGGAAGCATTAAAGGAAGATAGTCGATCTTTAAGGGAAGATGGTAGTAAATCCCGGGAAGAGAATCAAAGAAATATCGAGTTATTAAATAAAAATATAGAGTCAATAAAGGAGGACCATCGTGACTTAAATAGAAATATAGAGTCGCTTAGTAAAAATATGGAGTCGCTGAAGGAGGACTTGAATAAGAGGATAGATAATACCCATAAATCATCCATGGACACGCTGAACAGTAAGATAGACGATAACAGTCGAGCCATCAGAGAAGAATTGAACACCACCTTGATTGAAATTAGCAGGAGGATGGAAGAAGGCAATGAGAAGATTAACACTAGGATAGACATGGAGATAACGGTGGTGAGGGAAGAAATAACAGAGATAAACAAAAGGTGCGAACAACACGACCAGGATTTGCAGCGAACTAGGGAAGAGGTCGACGGGAGGCTCGCTACCATGGAGGAGGTGACTGAAGCCCGAATAGAATCCTAAAAAAGGGGGAATCAAGATGAGATTAAATGGGTAAGGATAGACGTAGGTGAGCGCTGTGAAGAGGTAAGTACATCAGTAGACGCAGTAAGAAATTTAACTGTCGCCAATCGAGAAAGAATTGAGGAACTAAGACAACAGGAAATAGTGCAAATGCGGGAGGAGATTGAGGTTATCCGCAACCGTCCGATCCAAGGTCAGTATCTGCTACCAAGTGACAACCGCGACGCGATTAATTTTAAAAATTATCGAAGAAACCCTATCGAATTCTTAGCGCGTGTAGAAGAAAACTTAGCACGGATCCGAGAGACCAGATGGAACAACATAAGAAGCTTGATAGATGAGTACTTCAAAGAAATATATGATAATTGGTGGACTGCAACGCGCCACGAAGTTCACAGTTACGAGGAATTCAAGACTCAATTCCGCACAAAATATTGGTCCGAGGCCACGCAAAACATAGTACGCTACCATATACGTCACGGGAAATACGATGCGAGCAGAGGAGGAACCATGACTTCCTACTTTTTGGGTCAGGTGTGTCTAGCGCGAAATTTAGAAACAAAAATACCTGAAGAATGTCTCGTTACAAAACTGTCTTACCACTTTGAGGAGGGTGTCGCTAAGGCACGTCAGTGGGGGCAGATTAAGACTATAGCAGCTATGTCCGCGTTGCTCGAGGATCAGGAGCATGAAGGATATTACCGTAGGAGTCGTCGAAGGAATGACCATTTTAATAATATGGACGGTAACATAAACAACAATAATAATAACAACTCCAGAAATTACAGAAGTAATTTTAATAGTAGTAATGGCCATCCAAACCAAAACTATAATAATAGTAATAATAACAATAATAATGGTAGGCCGAATAACCAGAGTAGTAATAATAACGGTAGCCATAATAATAATAACAACCGGCGACCCAATTATAATAATAACGCCAATCGACCATCAAACCAAGGCGGGAATAATCCACCGTCACAATATCGCCGAGCCAATTATGTGCAAGCCAATTACGACTCCGATAGAAGGCGACGATACCAACGAAGAAACAGTTACAGTGGAGACAGAGGAAGTATGAGAGGAGGACGATGGAGGAGTAGTAGCATTGAGGGCGACAACCGCAACAGCGACTACCGGCCACAAGTGAATTTTGTGCAAGCCCATGACCAGTCCGACCCAGGGAGACCTGATACCCGACCACAGCCAAACACCACGAATAATGATGACGAAGGAGATTGGGTGCCAGTCTGTGAGAGGCCTGGCTTTACAATAGTGCATAACCGAGCAGGCAGCTCTAGAGAGTCCAGACCCGGAGATGGCAGCCGACCCAGCACATCCCAAGACGCCAGAATACAATACCCATAAATAGAGTGGAAAGGCACAAATAACCCCATGTATATCAACTATAAAAGAAATGATTACTATTAAGAGCGGATAATATGTAGTAGTAGGCGACAATTATCACCCAAATGTTTAGGGTATAAACAAAAAAAAATATATATGTTTAAAAAATAATTACTATAAACAAACTCATTTAGTGTTTAACAGAATCACATATTAAGTTCCAACTTATTGAAGGTAACTAATTGACTATAACTAATCAATTTGCCCTATTGAGGTACAAAAGTGTGTAGGATTAAGATATAGGCCAAACTATTTGTTACTTGTGAAAAAGAACTAGATCTATCACACCAAAGGATAGAAAATTATGTAATGCCAACTAAATGATTTAATAAGAAAAAAGACATCTATTATGTCATAAAGAGCCAGTAGTGGCATATAGCTAAAATTACTATACTATACTTAGAAAAAAAAAAAAAAAAAAAGTGTTTATCCAAATGAATATTATATGTAACTTAATTTTTATAAAATGACTATTGTGTACCTCTCATAAAACTATAGTATATAAAATCATCCAGAATAAAGGTTCACCCAACTAACCTTTGAAGGAGTAGAGAGGCAGAATAACAAAGTGTGTAAAGTAAAAGAAGGATATTATTATGGAAAGTGTAAAGAGAGAGAAAAAACAAAGTTTATAAAACGAACTATGTAACCCTAAGAATGTCTATAAAATTAGATATTGATATGTTATTATATTGTCACATGAAATTGTAATTATAGAATATTGTATATTATATAAAATCGTCCAGAATAAGTGAAAACCACCATCACTTGATGGAGTAGAGAAGAAGAATAACAAAGTGAGTTAATTGTAAAGATAGCTATTGTTATAATGGAATGAAAAGAGAAAAATGTTTATTGATTATCAAATATTGTACATCACCAGATATGTCAGAGAACATCAAACAAAAAACCATTTAGTATACGAACATTGTACGCCCTGATAATTCAGGATAAATATAAATTATTAAGAAAAGCTTAATGAACTATTGTGAAAATAAAATATTATAAACTCTAGATATGAAAACCAACTGCATAAGCATATAAGCAGCAAAATAAGTGTATAATCTCAAGAATACTCAAGTGAGCCAAAACAAATTGTCAACTAGTACAAAAAGTAACTATACAGCTGATAAAAGCATAGCTAAGAATGTCAAGACAAAAAAGAAATAATTACCTGTAAAAAGAAAGTATGTTAGCAAGTACAAAGATGGAAATGTGATATAAATGAAAACCTCTGATACCTTGAATATTATAGTGAATATATTATATTATTGTAAATGGATGATATGTGATATTTTATGAGTTGTGATAGTGCAACTATTGCCAGGTGCAATGTTTATTTTTTTTCTCAGACAGAGAAGAGTAATGCCTCTGAATCTGAGTATGTGTATTGAGGAACAGCAGAGGATGTGAGCCACTCTGATTCCGAACCCACTACAAAAGTTAGGGAGTTATATTGTATTAATGTATCAAGGACTATTATGAACAAATCTGTGAGGTATAAATTATAATAACCATTAAGATAATCACGAATGTAAGGATATGTAAAAAGAAGGAAGAATGTGAATAAGACAGGAAATTGTTAATTTAAGAAATGAGATCAATTGTAGTTAAATGACTTAGAAAGTAAGCTACTTGAAAATACTAGTAAGTTAAGAGTTATATCACTAGACAAAAATCAAGCTAGAGTAATACACTAATAGTATGTTAAAAGATCAAAGAGTACAAGGAAAAAAAAAGAGAGAACCATAGAAATCTACTAAGAAACTGACATGAAATGATAATTTTATAAAAAATAAATTTTTTCTCAAATGATCAATTTTGAGGAGGGTGTATATGTAACATAACAAAATGTTACCTAACCTAAATGTATGTTATCAGATTTTAGAAGTGCATAACAATAATGTAAATAGGGAATATAGTAATAAGAATAACCAAGAAAGGAGAAATCAAGGAAGCAGAAGTACCACATGAAACAGTAAACCCAAATACTGTTTGACACTACAACCAGACAAAGACTAACTCAAACTGATGGACAGAGTAAATTTACATTAAGCTGTCAATCAAATCAGTAGATAATGTAAACAGAACATTGTATGTAAATAAAAAGTGAATCAGTAAGAATCTGAATACTGTGAAATCAGAATTAGCATTTTGCTGATAATAAATTTAACCATGACTAGTAAATTATGAATGCCAAAAACTAAATTTAGCAATGGCTACAAAGCGAGAACAAAGATGTATTTCAATATCAAATATACTTATGAGAAAGAAAAACCATTTGTGTGAGGGAATATTATACAAGTAAAGTACCTCAACAAATTACCGAATTGAGAACCAATAAATGCTGTTAAGGCAAAATTCCAATATGAGCGATATGTCTTAACAACGCCTAGACCAAGCAATAATCAGCGAGTTGATTATTGGGAGGTAACGTAAGTGTAAATTAAATACACAAAACAATTGTTATGCTCCAATATAGCATAAAACATTATTAAAACAATATATTTAATCACAATTCAATTGTTAAGTAGTAGAATAGAACGAGTTAGCGTAAGACGAAATGTCATAGTAATAAGGATCGTTCATTACAATGTATAAAGTTTAGGTGTACTCATAATGTTCAGTAAAAAATGTCAGTACAGAGTTAATGGTGTTCCCACATAAACGTTTGAGTAATAAAATGCTATGTGAACACAAACAATATTAACCAAAGTGTAAAATCGTCGAGTCAGGTAAACAGACGACAGTGAAAAAATAGTGTACCCGAACATTGATTTTATAACAATGTCGGTCAAAGTGAAATTAATTCGATATCGAGTGATATCAAATTAAAGAGGACAAAATGATCTTTAATTTGATGACGATATCGACCCAATCGCAACTGTATTAAGTGCGGGAAAGATGTTAGCATCATTTACCAAAAAAGCATCAGAAATTTGTTTGCTAATACCAACAACAATAAAAGCTAGCTGTCACCTCAGCGTTTGACAGTTAAAAAACCGTTGTTAACGGCTAAATGACCAATACGTCATACTCGTCACACCTGCAAGAACCAATCACAAAATTAGTTAGTAATTAACATTTTTGCCTAACACCGATCGACAAGGAGAGTATATAAGGGAACGCAAACGTTTCTCAACAGACACTTTACCAACTTCATACAGCACGGGACGTGTGATCGCCATCTCAACATTTTTAATAATTGTTAGCGTCATCAACATAATACATCGAAGAAAATAGCTCAACACCAAGAAACAACCACTTCAAATTAATCTACAGAAAACAATAGTGATTATGTGCAGTATTATTTCAATTTAGTGCGGGAAATAATGAACAGAAAGTAATTAATTAATATCATTCATGATCCATTAAGTTAGAAGAGGATCGCAATACTCTGTTCTGGTGCGTGTGTTGTGCAAAACCAGGTAATCATTATAATCCGATTACCGAAGTGGTCAATGAGTTTTAATTAAATAATTAAAACCAAAAGGTAACAGTGCAATCATTATTCATTTTTTATCCGAGCGCCATAACCTGTACATTTTTCTACACTGATCTGTACTGACGCAAAACACAGAAACATTTCAAGATTACACCATGTCTCAATTTATTGTATGAATTTGTTATTATGAATTAAGCTGTATGCTAGTTATAAGTGTTCTCACATGATAAATTTTGTAAATCAAAAAGCAAGCGTTGACGAACGCACGACCTATCAACAGGTCATTTTTATTTGTTTACTTAATGAAAGTAACCTCAAAACATTATCAATCAATATTTTATCAGCAAATCATTAGATATTGTGTAGGAATAACTTTCTTTTTCGTGTCTCAAAGAATTCACATCTGAGATTTTAATAATATTACTATTAAAAATAAACAACATCTGGACTTAGCCAGATTTATAACTTGTGCTCTGAGCAAGCCGTATAAGGTATATAATAACTTATTGACAATTGTACAACTTTGTATATTTTAATTATATTTGTTTTTTTTTGGAATTCTCTATAAGGGTATAAATAAAACCCATTATTAACAGCATAACTCGACTTGATTTATTCCTATCTGATAATTAAATATTTTATTTGGAAAACTCAAACAACCTTCAGTTGTGTTTTAATATTTTGGAATAGCATTGCCACAAAGGTGATAAACAATTATTTTAAATTTTTAAATCATTCAGTGATTCTATTTGTGGGTTTTACACGGGATTTTCCCTAAATAAATCCGTGTGGCGCCCACTAACAACCAAGGCAATCTAACCTTGCAACTAAAGTAAGTTGGTGTTTGTAAACTGAGTTGACAGCTTATACTAGAACTTCTAGAAAACACGACCAGGTACGTGAAAGTATATTTTGTTTATTATATTGTCCAGACATTACGAGACGTAACGTACTTAGACTATCAGCAACCTGGAGGAGAAGTTTCACAGTCAGCATAAACAAGACGACCATCATCTTCAAGCGACCAACTATTGTACTTTAATTTTAAATCTAAGCAAACTTAGTATTTAAATATTATCAACCCAGCTATTTTATTTATTTCATATAAGGGAATTCTTTTCAGACAAGTATAATTACACAACTGTAAACACACTGTGAGTAACCTTGAATGTTACACTTTAAATCGCTTTACAAAGTTAGTAACCTTCAACAATTACAACATCTAAATGATATTTAACACATAATTAGATTTTATTTAATCACGACCTTTAATATTTTAAACATAAACATAATTTTAAATAACAACAGCAACACTTTTATTTTATTACAAGCTAACGTATACACCGTGTGGCAGATTTATACACACACCGGATTCAGTTACGTTACAAATTGACGACTCCAACGCGGGGCTTTAAGAATAAAGGAAATACCCCAAACATTTATTTTGTTACAAATTGGCGCACCAACTAGTGTGGCTTAAAAAATATTAAATAAAATATTGCCCGGTAGACACGAAAGAATAAACATGCCGCACACCCATCAATATGATACGAGATATAAGGACAGTCGGGTAGGAGAAATACAACCAGATACGGAGACCTCTGAAGCACAACCCATACACGAAACGAAAGTTATTACCATCAATAATATCGAAAATCAACCTGATGAAACACCCCAGGTAGAACCGGAAGTGGGGGTAATGGTCAGCGACCAACCAAACAAAACGACAGAAGGGACGAGGATGGAGAGTATGATGATGAGAATGATGGAACAGATGACTAGAAATAATGACTCGATGAATAAAAATATGGAAGCATTAAAGGAAGATAGTCGATCTTTAAGGGAAGATGGTAGTAAATCCCGGGAAGAGAATCAAAGAAATATCGAGTTATTAAATAAAAATATAGAGTCAATAAAGGAGGACCATCGTGACTTAAATAGAAATATAGAGTCGCTTAGTAAAAATATGGAGTCGCTGAAGGAGGACTTGAATAAGAGGATAGATAATACCCATAAATCATCCATGGACACGCTGAACAGTAAGATAGACGATAACAGTCGAGCCATCAGAGAAGAATTGAACACCACCTTGATTGAAATTAGCAGGAGGATGGAAGAAGGCAATGAGAAGATTAACACTAGGATAGACATGGAGATAACGGTGGTGAGGGAAGAAATAACAGAGATAAACAAAAGGTGCGAACAACACGACCAGGATTTGCAGCGAACTAGGGAAGAGGTCGACGGGAGGCTCGCTACCATGGAGGAGGTGACTGAAGCCCGAATAGAATCCTAAAAAAGGGGGAATCAAGATGAGATTAAATGGGTAAGGATAGACGTAGGTGAGCGCTGTGAAGAGGTAAGTACATCAGTAGACGCAGTAAGAAATTTAACTGTCGCCAATCGAGAAAGAATTGAGGAACTAAGACAACAGGAAATAGTGCAAATGCGGGAGGAGATTGAGGTTATCCGCAACCGTCCGATCCAAGGTCAGTATCTGCTACCAAGTGACAACCGCGACGCGATTAATTTTAAAAATTATCGAAGAAACCCTATCGAATTCTTAGCGCGTGTAGAAGAAAACTTAGCACGGATCCGAGAGACCAGATGGAACAACATAAGAAGCTTGATAGATGAGTACTTCAAAGAAATATATGATAATTGGTGGACTGCAACGCGCCACGAAGTTCACAGTTACGAGGAATTCAAGACTCAATTCCGCACAAAATATTGGTCCGAGGCCACGCAAAACATAGTACGCTACCATATACGTCACGGGAAATACGATGCGAGCAGAGGAGGAACCATGACTTCCTACTTTTTGGGTCAGGTGTGTCTAGCGCGAAATTTAGAAACAAAAATACCTGAAGAATGTCTCGTTACAAAACTGTCTTACCACTTTGAGGAGGGTGTCGCTAAGGCACGTCAGTGGGGGCAGATTAAGACTATAGCAGCTATATCCGCGTTGCTCGAGGATCAGGAGCATGAAGGATATTACCGTAGGAGTCGTCGAAGGAATGACCATTTTAATAATATGGACGGTAACATAAACAACAATAATAATAACAACTCCAGAAATTACAGAAGTAATTTTAATAGTAGTAATGGCCATCCAAACCAAAACTATAATAATAGTAATAATAACAATAATAATGGTAGGCCGAATAACCAGAGTAGTAATAATAACGGTAGCCATAATAATAATAACAACCGGCGACCCAATTATAATAATAACGCCAATCGACCATCAAACCAAGGCGGGAATAATCCACCGTCACAATATCGCCGAGCCAATTATGTGCAAGCCAATTACGACTCCGATAGAAGGCGACGATACCAACGAAGAAACAGTTACAGTGGAGACAGAGGAAGTATGAGAGGAGGACGATGGAGGAGTAGTAGCATTGAGGGCGACAACCGCAACAGCGACTACCGGCCACAAGTGAATTTTGTGCAAGCCCATGACCAGTCCGACCCAGGGAGACCTGATACCCGACCACAGCCAAACACCACGAATAATGATGACGAAGGAGATTGGGTGCCAGTCTGTGAGAGGCCTGGCTTTACAATAGTGCATAACCGAGCAGGCAGCTCTAGAGAGTCCAGACCCGGAGATGGCAGCCGACCCAGCACATCCCAAGACGCCAGAATACAATACCCATAAATAGAGTGGAAAGGCACAAATAACCCCATGTATATCAACTATAAAAGAAATGATTACTATTAAGAGCGGATAATATGTAGTAGTAGGCGACAATTATCACCCAAATGTTTAGGGTATAAACAAAAAAAAATATATATGTTTAAAAAATAATTACTATAAACAAACTCATTTAGTGTTTAACAGAATCACATATTAAGTTCCAACTTATTGAAGGTAACTAATTGACTATAACTAATCAATTTGCCCTATTGAGGTACAAAAGTGTGTAGGATTAAGATATAGGCCAAACTATTTGTTACTTGTGAAAAAGAACTAGATCTATCACACCAAAGGATAGAAAATTATGTAATGCCAACTAAATGATTTAATAAGAAAAAAGACATCTATTATGTCATAAAGAGCCAGTAGTGGCATATAGCTAAAATTACTATACTATACTTAGAAAAAAAAAAAAAAAAAAGTGTTTATCCAAATGAATATTATATGTAACTTAATTTTTATAAAATGACTATTGTGTACCTCTCATAAAACTATAGTATATAAAATCATCCAGAATAAAGGTTCACCCAACTAACCTTTGAAGGAGTAGAGAGGCAGAATAACAAAGTGTGTAAAGTAAAAGAAGGATATTATTATGGAAAGTGTAAAGAGAGAGAAAAAACAAAGTTTATAAAACGAACTATGTAACCCTAAGAATGTCTATAAAATTAGATATTGATATGTTATTATATTGTCACATGAAATTGTAATTATAGAATATTGTATATTATATAAAATCGTCCAGAATAAGTGAAAACCACCATCACTTGATGGAGTAGAGAAGAAGAATAACAAAGTGAGTTAATTGTAAAGATAGCTATTGTTATAATGGAATGAAAAGAGAAAAATGTTTATTGATTATCAAATATTGTACATCACCAGATATGTCAGAGAACATCAAACAAAAAACCATTTAGTATACGAACATTGTACGCCCTGATAATTCAGGATAAATATAAATTATTAAGAAAAGCTTAATGAACTATTGTGAAAATAAAATATTATAAACTCTAGATATGAAAACCAACTGCATAAGCATATAAGCAGCAAAATAAGTGTATAATCTCAAGAATACTCAAGTGAGCCAAAACAAATTGTCAACTAGTACAAAAAGTAACTATACAGCTGATAAAAGCATAGCTAAGAATGTCAAGACAAAAAAGAAATAATTACCTGTAAAAAGAAAGTATGTTAGCAAGTACAAAGATGGAAATGTGATATAAATGAAAACCTCTGATACCTTGAATATTATAGTGAATATATTATATTATTGTAAATGGATGATATGTGATATTTTATGAGTTGTGATAGTGCAACTATTGCCAGGTGCAATGTTTATTTTTTTTCTCAGACAGAGAAGAGTAATGCCTCTGAATCTGAGTATGTGTATTGAGGAACAGCAGAGGATGTGAGCCACTCTGATTCCGAACCCACTACAAAAGTTAGGGAGTTATATTGTATTAATGTATCAAGGACTATTATGAACAAATCTGTGAGGTATAAATTATAATAACCATTAAGATAATCACGAATGTAAGGATATGTAAAAAGAAGGAAGAATGTGAATAAGACAGGAAATTGTTAATTTAAGAAATGAGATCAATTGTAGTTAAATGACTTAGAAAGTAAGCTACTTGAAAATACTAGTAAGTTAAGAGTTATATCACTAGACAAAAATCAAGCTAGAGTAATACACTAATAGTATGTTAAAAGATCAAAGAGTACAAGGAAAAAAAAAGAGAGAACCATAGAAATCTACTAAGAAACTGACATGAAATGATAATTTTATAAAAAATAAATTTTTTCTCAAATGATCAATTTTGAGGAGGGTGTATATGTAACATAACAAAATGTTACCTAACCTAAATGTATGTTATCAGATTTTAGAAGTGCATAACAATAATGTAAATAGGGAATATAGTAATAAGAATAACCAAGAAAGGAGAAATCAAGGAAGCAGAAGTACCACATGAAACAGTAAACCCAAATACTGTTTGACACTACAACCAGACAAAGACTAACTCAAACTGATGGACAGAGTAAATTTACATTAAGCTGTCAATCAAATCAGTAGATAATGTAAACAGAACATTGTATGTAAATAAAAAGTGAATCAGTAAGAATCTGAATACTGTGAAATCAGAATTAGCATTTTGCTGATAATAAATTTAACCATGACTAGTAAATTATGAATGCCAAAAACTAAATTTAGCAATGGCTACAAAGCGAGAACAAAGATGTATTTCAATATCAAATATACTTATGAGAAAGAAAAACCATTTGTGTGAGGGAATATTATACAAGTAAAGTACCTCAACAAATTACCGAATTGAGAACCAATAAATGCTGTTAAGGCAAAATTCCAATATGAGCGATATGTCTTAACAACGCCTAGACCAAGCAATAATCAGCGAGTTGATTATTGGGAGGTAACGTAAGTGTAAATTAAATACACAAAACAATTGTTATGCTCCAATATAGCATAAAACATTATTAAAACAATATATTTAATCACAATTCAATTGTTAAGTAGTAGAATAGAACGAGTTAGCGTAAGACGAAATGTCATAGTAATAAGGATCGTTCATTACAATGTATAAAGTTTAGGTGTACTCATAATGTTCAGTAAAAAATGTCAGTACAGAGTTAATGGTGTTCCCACATAAACGTTTGAGTAATAAAATGCTATGTGAACACAAACAATATTAACCAAAGTGTAAAATCGTCGAGTCAGGTAAACAGACGACAGTGAAAAAATAGTGTACCCGAACATTGATTTTATAACAATGTCGGTCAAAGTGAAATTAATTCGATATCGAGTGATATCAAATTAAAGAGGACAAAATGATCTTTAATTTGATGACGATATCGACCCAATCGCAACTGTATTAAGTGCGGGAAAGATGTTAGCATCATTTACCAAAAAAGCATCAGAAATTTGTTTGCTAATACCAACAACAATAAAAGCTAGCTGTCACCTCAGCGTTTGACAGTTAAAAAACCGTTGTTAACGGCTAAATGACCAATACGTCATACTCGTCACACCTGCAAGAACCAATCACAAAATTAGTTAGTAATTAACATTTTTGCCTAACACCGATCGACAAGGAGAGTATATAAGGGAACGCAAACGTTTCTCAACAGACACTTTACCAACTTCATACAGCACGGGACGTGTGATCGCCATCTCAACATTTTTAATAATTGTTAGCGTCATCAACATAATACATCGAAGAAAATAGCTCAACACCAAGAAACAACCACTTCAAATTAATCTACAGAAAACAATAGTGATTATGTGCAGTATTATTTCAATTTAGTGCGGGAAATAATGAACAGAAAGTAATTAATTAATATCATTCATGATCCATTAAGTTAGAAGAGGATCGCAATACTCTGTTCTGGTGCGTGTGTTGTGCAAAACCAGGTAATCATTATAATCCGATTACCGAAGTGGTCAATGAGTTTTAATTAAATAATTAAAACCAAAAGGTAACAGTGCAATCATTATTCATTTTTTATCCGAGCGCCATAACCTGTACATTTTTCTACACTGATCTGTACTGACGCAAAACACAGAAACATTTCAAGATTACACCATGTCTCAATTTATTGTATGAATTTGTTATTATGAATTAAGCTGTATGCTAGTTATAAGTGTTCTCACATGATAAATTTTGTAAATCAAAAAGCAAGCGTTGACGAACGCACGACCTATCAACAGGTCATTTTTATTTGTTTACTTAATGAAAGTAACCTCAAAACATTATCAATCAATATTTTATCAGCAAATCATTAGATATTGTGTAGGCATAACTTTCTTTTTCGTGTCTCAAAGAATTCACATCTGAGATTTTAATAATATTACTATTAAAAATAAACAACATCTGGACTTAGCCAGATTTATAACTTGTGCTCTGAGCAAGCCGTATAAGGTATATAATAACTTATTGACAATTGTACAACTTTGTATATTTTAATTATATTTGTTTTTTTTTGGAATTCTCTATAAGGGTATAAATAAAACCCATTATTAACAGCATAACTCGACTTGATTTATTCCTATCTGATAATTAAATATTTTATTTAGAAAACTCAAACAACCTTCAGTTTTTTTAATATTTTGGAATAGCATTGCCACAAAGGTGATAAACAATTATTTTAAATTTTTAAATCATTCAGTGATTCTATTTGTGGGTTTTACATGGGATTTTCCCTAAATAAATCCGTGTGGCGCCCACTAACAACCAAGGCAATCTAACCTTGCAACTAAAGTAAGTTGGTGTTTGTAAACTGAGTTGACAGCTTATACTAGAACTTCTAGAAAACACGACCAGGTACGTGAAAGTATATTTTGTTTATTATATTGTCCAGACATTACGAGACGTAACGTACTTAGACTATCAGCAACCTGGAGGAGAAGTTTCACAGTCAGCATCAACAAGACGACCATCATCTTCAAGCGACCAACTATTGTACTTTAATTTTAAATCTAAGCAAACTTAGTATTTAAATATTATCAACCCAGCTATTTTATTTATTTCATATAAGGGAATTCTTTTCAGACAAGTATAATTTCACAACTGTAAACACACTGTGAGTAACCTTGAATGTTACACTTTAAATCGCTTTACAAAGTTAGTAACCTTCAACAATTACAACATCTAAATGATATTTAACACATAATTAGATTTTATTTAATCACGACCTTTAATATTTTAAACATAAACATAATTTTAAATAACAACAGCAACACTTTTATTTTATTACAAGCTAACGTATACACCGTGTGGCAGATTTATACACACACCGGATTCAGTTACGTTACAAATTGACGACTCCAACGCGGGGCTTTAAGAATAAAGGAAATACCCCAAACATTTATTTTGTTACAAATTGGCGCACCAACTAGTGTGGCTTAAAAAATATTAAATAAAATATTGCCCGGTAGACACGAAAGAATAAACATGCCGCACACCCATCAATATGATACGAGATATAAGGACAGTCGGGTAGGAGAAATACAACCAGATACGGAGACCTCTGAAGCACAACCCATACACGAAACGAAAGTTATTACCATCAATAATATCGAAAATCAACCTGATGAAACACCCCAGGTAGAACCGGAAGTGGGGGTAATGGTCAGCGACCAACCAAACAAAACGACAGAAGGGACGAGGATGGAGAGTATGATGATGAGAATGATGGAACAGATGACTAGAAATAATGACTCGATGAATAAAAATATGGAAGCATTAAAGGAAGATAGTCGATCTTTAAGGGAAGATGGTAGTAAATCCCGGGAAGAGAATCAAAGAAATATCGAGTTATTAAATAAAAATATAGAGTCAATAAAGGAGGACCATCGTGACTTAAATAGAAATATAGAGTCGCTTAGTAAAAATATGGAGTCGCTGAAGGAGGACTTGAATAAGAGGATAGATAATACCCATAAATCCATGGACACGCTGAACAGTAAGATAGACGATAACAGTCGAGCCATCAGAGAAGAATTGAACACCACCTTGATTGAAATTAGCAGGAGGATGGAAGAAGGCAATGAGAAGATTAACACTAGGATAGACATGGAGATAACGGTGGTGAGGGAAGAAATAACGGAGATAAACAAAAGGTGCGAACAACACGACCAGGATTTGCAGCGAACTAGGGAAGAGGTCGACGGGAGGCTCGCTACCATGGAGGAGGTGACTGAAGCCCGAATAGAATCCTAAAAAAGGGGGAATCAAGATGAGATTAAATGGGTAAGGATAGACGTAGGTGAGCGCTGTGAAGAGGTAAGTACATCAGTAGACGCAGTAAGAAATTTAACTGTCGCCAATCGAGAAAGAATTGAGGAACTAAGACAACAGGAAATAGTGCAAATGCGGGAGGAGATTGAGGTTATCCGCAACCGTCCGATCCAAGGTCAGTATCTGCTACCAAGTGACAACCGCGACGCGATTAATTTTAAAAATTATCGAAGAAACCCTATCGAATTCTTAGCGCGTGTAGAAGAAAACTTAGCACGGATCCGAGAGACCAGATGGAACAACATAAGAAGCTTGATAGATGAGTACTTCAAAGAAATATATGATAATTGGTGGACTGCAACGCGCCACGAAGTTCACAGTTACGAGGAATTCAAGACTCAATTCCGCACAAAATATTGGTCCGAGGCCACGCAAAACATAGTACGCTACCATATACGTCACGGGAAATACGATGCGAGCAGAGGAGGAACCATGACTTCCTACTTTTTGGGTCAGGTGTGTCTAGCGCGAAATTTAGAAACAAAAATACCTGAAGAATGTCTCGTTACAAAACTGTCTTACCACTTTGAGGAGGGTGTCGCTAAGGCACGTCAGTGGGGGCAGATTAAGACTATAGCAGCTATGTCCGCGTTGCTCGAGGATCAGGAGCATGAAGGATATTACCGTAGGAGTCGTCGAAGGAATGACCATTTTAATAATATGGGCGGTAACATAAACAACAATAATAATAACAACTCCAGAAATTACAGAAGTAATTTTAATAGTAGTAATGGCCATCCAAACCAAAACTATAATAATAGTAATAATAACAATAATAATGGTAGGCCGAATAACCAGAGTAGTAATAATAACGGTAGCCATAATAATAATAACAACCGGCGACCCAATTATAATAATAACGCCAATCGACCATCAAACCAAGGCGGGAATAATCCACCGTCACAATATCGCCGAGCCAATTATGTGCAAGCCAATTACGACTCCGATAGAAGGCGACGATACCAACGAAGAAACAGTTACAGTGGAGACAGAGGAAGTATGAGAGGAGGACGATGGAGGAGTAGTAGCATTGAGGGCGACAACCGCAACAGCGACTACCGGCCACAAGTGAATTTTGTGCAAGCCCATGACCAGTCCGACCCAGGGAGACCTGATACCCGACCACAGCCAAACACCACGAATAATGATGACGAAGGAGATTGGGTGCCAGTCTGTGAGAGGCCTGGCTTTACAATAGTGCATAACCGAGCAGGCAGCTCTAGAGAGTCCAGACCCGGAGATGGCAGCCGACCCAGCACATCCCAAGACGCCAGAATACAATACCCATAAATAGAGTGGAAAGGCACAAATAACCCCATGTATATCAACTATAAAAGAAATGATTACTATTAAGAGCGGATAATATGTAGTAGTAGGCGACAATTATCACCCAAATGTTTAGGGTATAAACAAAAAAAAATATATATGTTTAAAAAATAATTACTATAAACAAACTCATTTAGTGTTTAACAGAATCACATATTAAGTTCCAACTTATTGAAGGTAACTAATTGACTATAACTAATCAATTTGCCCTATTGAGGTACAAAAGTGTGTAGGATTAAGATATAGGCCAAACTATTTGTTACTTGTGAAAAAGAACTAGATCTATCACACCAAAGGATAGAAAATTATGTAATGCCAACTAAATGATTTAATAAGAAAAAAGACATCTATTATGTCATAAAGAGCCAGTAGTGGCATATAGCTAAAATTACTATACTATACTTAGAAAAAAAAAAAAAAAAAAGTGTTTATCCAAATGAATATTATATGTAACTTAATTTTTATAAAATGACTATTGTGTACCTCTCATAAAACTATAGTATATAAAATCATCCAGAATAAAGGTTCACCCAACTAACCTTTGAAGGAGTAGAGAGGCAGAATAACAAAGTGTGTAAAGTAAAAGAAGGATATTATTATGGAAAGTGTAAAGAGAGAGAAAAAAAAAATGTTTATAAAACGAACTATGTAACCCTAAGAATGTCTATAAAATTAGATATTGATATGTTATTATATTGTCACATGAAATTGTAATTATAGAATATTGTATATTATATAAAATCGTCCAGAATAAGTGAAAACCACCATCACTTGAAGGAGTAGAGAAGAAGAATAACAAAGTGAGTTAATTGTAAAGATAGCTAATGTTATAATGGAATGAAAAGAGAAAAATGTTTATTGATTATCAAATATTGTACATCACCAGATGTCAGAGAACATCAAACAAAAAACCATTTAGTATACGAACATTGTACGCCCTGATAATTCAGGATAAATATAAATTATTAAGAAAAGCTTAATGAACTATTGTGAAAATAAAATATTATAAACTCTAGATATGAAAACCAACTGCATAAGCATATAAGCAGCAAAATAAGTGTATAATCTCAAGAATACTCAAGTGAGCCAAAACAAATTGTCAACTAGTACAAAAAGTAACTATACAGCTGATAAAAGCATAGCTAAGAATGTCAAGACAAAAAAGAAATAATTACCTGTAAAAAGAAAGTATGTTAGCAAGTATAAAGATGGAAATGTGATATAAATGAAAACCTCTGATACCTTGAATATTATAGTGAATATATTATATTATTGTAAATTGATGATATGTGATATTTTATGAGTTGTGATAGTGCAACTATTGCCAGGTGCAATGTTTATTTTTTTTCTCAGACAGAGAAGAGTAATGCCTCTGAATCTGAGTATGTGTATTGAGGAACGGCAGAGGATGTGAGCCACTCTGATTCCGAACCCACTACAAAAGTTAGGGAGTTATATTGTATTAATGTATCAAGGACTATTATGAAAAAATCTGTGAGGTATAAATTATAATAACCATTAAGATAATCACGAATGTAAGGATATGTAAAAAGAAGGAAGAATGTGAATAAGACAGGAAATTGTTAATTTAAGAAATGAGATCAATTGTAGTTAAATGACTTAGAAAGTAAGCTACTTGAAAATACTAGTAAGTTAAGAGTTATATCACTAGACAAAAATCAAGCTAGAGTAATACACTAATAGTATGTTAAAAGATCAAAGAGTACAAGGAAAAAAAAAGAGAGAACCATAGAAATCTACTAAGAAACTGACATGAAATGATAATTTTATAAAAAATAAATTTTTTCTCAAATGATCAATTTTGAGGAGGGTGTATATGTAACATAACAAAATGTTACCTAACCTAAATGTATGTTATCAGATTTTAGAAGTGCATAACAATAATGTAAATAGGGAATATAGTAATAAGAATAACCAAGAAAGGAGAAATCAAGGAAGCAGAAGTACCACATGAAACAGTAAACCCAAATACTGTTTGACACTACAACCAGACAAAGACTAACTCAAACTGATGGACAGAGTAAATTTACATTAAGCTGTCAATCAAATCAGTAGATAATGTAAACAGAACATTGTATGTAAATAAAAAGTGAATCAATAAGAATCTGAATACTGTGAAATCAGAATTAGCATTTTGCTGATAATAAATTTAACCATGACTAGTAAATTATGAATGCCAAAAACTAAATTTAGCAATGGCTACAAAGCGAGAACAAAGATGTATTTCAATATCAAATATACTTATGAGAAAGAAAAACCATTTGTGTGAGGGAATATTATACAAGTAAAGTACCTCAACAAATTACCGAATTGAGAACCAATAAATGCTGTTAAGGCAAAATTCCAATATGAGCGATATGTCTTAACAACGCCTAGACCAAGCAATAATCAGCGAGTTGATTATTGGGAGGTAACGTAAGTGTAAATTAAATACACAAAACAATTGTTATGCTCCAATATAGCATAAAACATTATTAAAACAATATATTTAATCACAATTCCATTGTTAAGTAGTAGAATAGAACGAGTTAGCGTAAGACGAAATGTCATAGTAATAAGGATCGTTCATTACAATGTATAAAGTTTAGGTGTACTCATAATGTTCAGTAAAAAATGTCAGTACAGAGTTAATGGTGTTCCCACATAAACGTTTGAGTAATAAAATGCTATGTGAACACAAACAATATTAACCAAAGTGTAGAATCGTCGAGTCAGGTAAACAGACGACAGTGAAAAAATAGTGTACCCGAACATTGATTTTATAACAATGTCGGTCAAAGTGAAATTAATTCGATATCGAGTGATATCAAATTAAAGAGGACAAAATGATCTTTAATTTGATGACGATATCGACCCAATCGCAACTGTATTAAGTGCGGGAAAGATGTTAGCATCATTTACCAAAAAAGCATCAGAAATTTGTTTGCTAATACCAACAACAATAAAAGCTAGCTGTCACCTCAGCGTTTGACAGTTAAAAAACCGTTGTTAACGGCTAAATGACCAATACGTCATACTCGTCACACCTGCAAGAACCAATCACAAAATTAGTTAGTAATTAACATTTTTGCCTAACACCGATCGACAAGGAGAGTATATAAGGGAACGCAAACGTTTCTCAACAGACACTTTACCAACTTCATACAGCACGGGACGTGTGATCGCCATCTCAACATTTTTAATAATTGTTAGCGTCATCAACATAATACATCGAAGAAAATAGCTCAACACCAAGAAACAACCACTTCAAATTAATCTACAGAAAACAATAGTGATTATGTGCAGTATTATTTCAATTTAGTGCGGGAAATAATGAACAGAAAGTAATTAATTAATATCATTCATGATCCATTAAGTTAGAAGAGGATCGCAATACTCTGTTCTGGTGCGTGTGTTGTGCAAAACCAGGTAATCATTATAATCCGATTACCGAAGTGGTCAATGAGTTTTAATTAAATAATTAAAACCAAAAGGTAACAGTGCAATCATTATTCATTTTTTATCCGAGCGCCATAACCTGTACATTTTTCTACACTGATCTGTACTGACGCAAAACACAGAAACATTTCAAGATTACACCATGTCTCAATTTATTGTATGAATTTGTTATTATGAATTAAGCTGTATGCTAGTTATAAGTGTTCTCACATGATAAATTTTGTAAATCAAAAAGCAAGCGTTGACGAACGCACGACCTATCAACAGGTCATTTTTATTTGTTTACTTAATGAAAGTAACCTCAAAACATTATCAATCAATATTTTATCAGCAAATCATTAGATATTGTGTAGGCATAACTTTCTTTTTCGTGTCTCAAAGAATTCACATCTGAGATTTTAATAATATTACTATTAAAAATAAACAACATCTGGACTTAGCCAGATTTATAACTTGTGCTCTGAGCAAGCCGTATAAGGTATATAATAACTTATTGACAATTGTACAACTTTGTATATTTTAATTATATTTGTTTTTTTTGGAATTCTCTATAAGGGTATAAATAAAACCCATTATTAACAGCATAACTCGACTTGATTTATTCCTATCTGATAATTAAATATTTTATTTGGAAAACTCAAACAACCTTCAGTTGTGTTTTAATATTTTGGAATAGCATTGCCACAAAGGTGATAAACAATTATTTTAAATTTTTAAATCATTCAGTGATTCTATTTGTGGGTTTTACACGGGATTTTCCCTAAATAAATCCGTGTGGCGCCCACTAACAACCAAGGCAATCTAACCTTGCAACTAAAGTAAGTTGGTGTTTGTAAACTGAGTTGACAGCTTATACTAGAACTTCTAGAAAACACGACCAGGTACGTGAAAGTATATTTTGTTTATTATATTGTCCAGACATTACGAGACGTAACGTACTTAGACTATCAGCAACCTGGAGGAGAAGTTTCACAGTCAGCATCAACAAGACGACCATCATCTTCAAGCGACCAACTATTGTACTTTAATTTTAAATCTAAGCAAACTTAGTATTTAAATATTATCAACCCAGCTATTTTATTTATTTCATATAAGGGAATTCTTTTCAGACAAGTATAATTTCACAACTGTAAACACACTGTGAGTAACCTTGAATGTTACACTTTAAATCGCTTTACAAAGTTAGTAACCTTCAACAATTACAACATCTAAATGATATTTAACACATAATTAGATTTTATTTAATCACGACCTTTAATATTTTAAACATAAACATAATTTTAAATAACAACAGCAACACTTTTATTTTATTACAAGCTAACGTATACACCGTGTGGCAGATTTATACACACACCGGATTCAGTTACGTTACAAATTGACGACTCCAACGCGGGGCTTTAAGAATAAAGGAAATACCCCAAACATTTATTTTGTTACAAATTGGCGCACCAACTAGTGTGGCTTAAAAAATATTAAATAAAAATATTTTTTATATTTTATATCAGCCCGGTAGACACGAAAGAATAAACATGCCGCACACCCATCAATATGATACGAGATATAAGGACAGTCGGGTAGGAGAAATACAACCAGATACGGAGACCTCTGAAGCACAACCCATACACGAAACGAAAGTTATTACCATCAATAATATCGAAAATCAACCTGATGAAACACCCCAGGTAGAACCGGAAGTGGGGGTAATGGTCAGCGACCAACCAAACAAAACGACAGAAGGGACGAGGATGGAGAGTATGATGATGAGAATGATGGAACAGATGACTAGAAATAATGACTCGATGAATAAAAATATGGAAGCATTAAAGGAAGATAGTCGATCTTTAAGGGAAGATGGTAGTAAATCCCGGGAAGAGAATCAAAGAAATATCGAGTTATTAAATAAAAATATAGAGTCAATAAAGGAGGACCATCGTGACTTAAATAGAAATATAGAGTCGCTTAGTAAAAATATGGAGTCGCTGAAGGAGGACTTGAATAAGAGGATAGATAATACCCATAAATCCATGGACACGCTGAACAGTAAGATAGACGATAACAGTCGAGCCATCAGAGAAGAATTGAACACCACCTTGATTGAAATTAGCAGGAGGATGGAAGAAGGCAATGAGAAGATTAACACTAGGATAGACATGGAGATAACGGTGGTGAGGGAAGAAATAACAGAGATAAACAAAAGGTGCGAACAACACGACCAGGATTTGCAGCGAACTAGGGAAGAGGTCGACGGGAGGCTCGCTACCATGGAGGAGGTGACTGAAGCCCGAATAGAATCCTAAAAAAGGGGGAATCAAGATGAGATTAAATGGGTAAGGATAGACGTAGGTGAGCGCTGTGAAGAGGTAAGTACATCAGTAGACGCAGTAAGAAATTTAACTGTCGCCAATCGAGAAAGAATTGAGGAACTAAGACAACAGGAAATAGTGCAAATGCGGGAGGAGATTGAGGTTATCCGCAACCGTCCGATCCAAGGTCAGTATCTGCTACCAAGTGACAACCGCGACGCGATTAATTTTAAAAATTATCGAAGAAACCCTATCGAATTCTTAGCGCGTGTAGAAGAAAACTTAGCACGGATCCGAGAGACCAGATGGAACAACATAAGAAGCTTGATAGATGAGTACTTCAAAGAAATATATGATAATTGGTGGACTGCAACGCGCCACGAAGTTCACAGTTACGAGGAATTCAAGACTCAATTCCGCACAAAATATTGGTCCGAGGCCACGCAAAACATAGTACGCTACCATATATGTCACGGGCAATACGATGCGAGCAGAGGAGGAACCATGACTTCCTACTTTTTGGGTCAGGTGTGTCTAGCGCGAAATTTAGAAACAAAAATACCTGAAGAATGTCTCGTTACAAAACTGTCTTACCACTTTGAGGAGGGTGTCGCTAAGGCACGTCAGTGGGGGCAGATTAAGACTATAGCAGCTATGTCCGCGTTGCTCGAGGATCAGGAGCATGAAGGATATTACCGTAGGAGTCGTCGAAGGAATGACCATTTTAATAATATGGGCGGTAACATAAACAACAATAATAATAACAACTCCAGAAATTACAGAAGTAATTTTAATAGTAGTAATGGCCATCCAAACCAAAACTATAATAATAGTAATAATAACAATAATAATGGTAGGCCGAATAACCAGAGTAGTAATAATAACGGTAGCCATAATAATAATAACAACCGGCGACCCAATTATAATAATAACGCCAATCGACCATCAAACCAAGGCGGGAATAATCCACCGTCACAATATCGCCGAGCCAATTATGTGCAAGCCAATTACGACTCCGATAGAAGGCGACGATACCAACGAAGAAACAGTTACAGTGGAGACAGAGGAAGTATGAGAGGAGGACGATGGAGGAGTAGTAGCATTGAGGGCGACAACCGCAACAGCGACTACCGGCCACAAGTGAATTTTGTGCAAGCCCATGACCAGTCCGACCCAGGGAGACCTGATACCCGACCACAGCCAAACACCACGAATAATGATGACGAAGGAGATTGGGTGCCAGTCTGTGAGAGGCCTGGCTTTACAATAGTGCATAACCGAGCAGGCAGCTCTAGAGAGTCCAGACCCGGAGATGGCAGCCGACCCAGCACATCCCAAGACGCCAGAATACAATACCCATAAATAGAGTGGAAAGGCACAAATAACCCCATGTATATCAACTATAAAAGAAATGATTACTATTAAGAGCGGATAATATGTAGTAGTAGGCGACAATTATCACCCAAATGTTTAGGGTATAAACAAAAAAAAATATATATGTTTAAAAAATAATTACTATAAACAAACTCATTTAGTGTTTAACAGAATCACATATTAAGTTCCAACTTATTGAAGGTAACTAAT
Source organism: Magicicada septendecula (assembly GCA_034769895.1). Classification (NCBI taxonomy): domain Eukaryota; kingdom Metazoa; phylum Arthropoda; class Insecta; order Hemiptera; family Cicadidae; genus Magicicada; species Magicicada septendecula. The sequence continues at coordinate 57,869,367 of CM068371.1, read as the reverse complement.
TGACTATAACTAATCAATTTGCCCTATTGAGGTACAAAAGTGTGTAGGATTAAGATATAGGCCAAACTATTTGTTACTTGTGAAAAAGAACTAGATCTATCACACCAAAGGATAGAAAATTATGTAATGCCAACTAAATGATTTAATAAGAAAAAAGACATCTATTATGTCATAAAGAGCCAGTAGTGGCATATAGCTAAAATTACTATACTATACTTAGAAAAAAAAAAAAAAAAGTGTTTATCCAAATGAATATTATATGTAACTTAATTTTTATAAAATGACTATTGTGTACCTCTCATAAAACTATAGTATATAAAATCATCCAGAATAAAGGTTCACCCAACTAACCTTTGAAGGAGTAGAGAGGCAGAATAACAAAGTGTGTAAAGTAAAAGAAGGATATTATTATGGAAAGTGTAAAGAGAGAGAAAAAAAAAATGTTTATAAAACGAACTATGTAACCCTAAGAATGTCTATAAAATTAGATATTGATATGTTATTATATTGTCACATGAAATTGTAATTATAGAATATTGTATATTATATAAAATCGTCCAGAATAAGTGAAAACCACCATCACTTGAAGGAGTAGAGAAGAAGAATAACAAAGTGAGTTAATTGTAAAGATAGCTATTGTTATAATGGAATGAAAAGAGAAAAATGTTTATTGATTATCAAATATTGTACATCACCAGATATGTCAGAGAACATCAAACAAAAAACCATTTAGTATACGAACATTGTACGCCCTGATAATTCAGGATAAATATAAATTATTAAGAAAAGCTTAATGAACTATTGTGAAAATAAAATATTATAAACTCTAGATATGAAAACCAACTGCATAAGCATATAAGCAGCAAAATAAGTGTATAATCTCAAGAATACTCAAGTGAGCCAAAACAAATTGTCAACTAGTACAAAAAGTAACTATACAGCTGATAAAAGCATAGCTAAGAATGTCAAGACAAAAAAGAAATAATTACCTGTAAAAAGAAAGTATGTTAGCAAGTATAAAGATGGAAATGTGATATAAATGAAAACCTCTGATACCTTGAATATTATAGTGAATATATTATATTATTGTAAATGGATGATATGTGATATTTTATGAGTTGTGATAGTGCAACTATTGCCAGGTGCAATGTTTATTTTTTTTCTCAGACAGAGAAGAGTAATGCCTCTGAATCTGAGTATGTGTATTGAGGAACGGCAGAGGATGTGAGCCACTCTGATTCCGAACCCACTACAAAAGTTAGGGAGTTATATTGTATTAATGTATCAAGGACTATTATGAAAAAATCTGTGAGGTATAAATTATAATAACCATTAAGATAATCACGAATGTAAGGATATGTAAAAAGAAGGAAGAATGTGAATAAGACAGGAAATTGTTAATTTAAGAAATGAGATCAATTGTAGTTAAATGACTTAGAAAGTAAGCTACTTGAAAATACTAGTAAGTTAAGAGTTATATCACTAGACAAAAATCAAGCTAGAGTAATACACTAATAGTATGTTAAAAGATCAAAGAGTACAAGGAAAAAAAAAAAGAGAGAACCATAGAAATCTACTAAGAAACTGACATGAAATGATAATTTTATAAAAAAAATTTTTTCTCATATGATCAATTTTGAGGAGGGTGTATATGTAACATAACAAAATGTTACCTAACCTAAATGTATGTTATCAGATTTTAGAAGTGCATAACAATAATGTAAATAGGGAATATAGTAATAAGAATAACCAAGAAAGGAGAAATCAAGGAAGCAGAAGTACCACATGAAACAGTAAACCCAAATACTGTTTGACACTACAACCAGACAAAGACTAACTCAAACTGATGGACAGAGTAAATTTACATTAAGCTGTCAATCAAATCAGTAGATAATGTAAACAGAACATTGTATGTAAATAAAAAGTGAATCAATAAGAATCTGAATACTGTGAAATCAGAATTAGCATTTTGCTGATAATAAATTTAACCATGACTAGTAAATTATGAATGCCAAAAACTAAATTTAGCAATGGCTACAAAGCGAGAACAAAGATGTATTTCAATATCAAATATACTTATGAGAAAGAAAAACCATTTGTGTGAGGGAATATTATACAAGTAAAGTACCTCAACAAATTACCGAATTGAGAACCAATAAATGCTGTTAAGGCAAAATTCCAATATGAGCGATATGTCTTAACAACGCCTAGACCAAGCAATAATCAGCGAGTTGATTATTGGGAGGTAACGTAAGTGTAAATTAAATACACAAAACAATTGTTATGCTCCAATATAGCATAAAACATTATTAAAACAATATATTTAATCACAATTCCATTGTTAAGTAGTAGAATAGAACGAGTTAGCGTAAGACGAAATGTCATAGTAATAAGGATCGTTCATTACAATGTATAAAGTTTAGGTGTACTCATAATATTCAGTAAAAAATGTCAGTACAGAGTTAATGGTGTTCCCACATAAACGTTTGAGTAATAAAATGCTATGTGAACACAAACAATATTAACCAAAGTGTAGAATCGTCGAGTCAGGTAAACAGACGACAGTGAAAAAATAGTGTACCCGAACATTGATTTTATAACAATGTCGGTCAAAGTGAAATTAATTCGATATCGAGTGATATCAAATTAAAGAGGACAAAATGATCTTTAATTTGATGACGATATCGACCCAATCGCAACTGTATTAAGTGCGGGAAAGATGTTAGCATCATTTACCAAAAAAGCATCAGAAATTTGTTTGCTAATACCAACAACAATAAAAGCTAGCTGTCACCTCAGCGTTTGACAGTTAAAAAACCGTTGTTAACGGCTAAATGACCAATACGTCATACTCGTCACACCTGCAAGAACCAATCACAAAATTAGTTAGTAATTAACATTTTTACCTAACACCGATCGACAAGGAGAGTATATAAGGGAACGCAAACGTTTCTCAACAGACACTTTACCAACTTCATACAGCACGGGACGTGTGATCGCCATCTCAACATTTTTAATAATTGTTAGCGTCATCAACATAATACATCGAAGAAAATAGCTCAACACCAAGAAACAACCACTTCAAATTAATCTACAGAAAACAATAGTGATTATGTGCAGTATTATTTCAATTTAGTGCGGGAAATAATGAACAGAAAGTAATTAATTAATATCATTCATGATCCATTAAGTTAGAAGAGGATCGCAATACTCTGTTCTGGTGCGTGTGTTGTGCAAAACCAGGTAATCATTATAATCCGATTACCAAAGTGGTCAATGAGTTTTAATTAAATAATTAAAACCAAAAGGTAACAGTGCAATCATTATTCATTTTTTATCCGAGCGCCATAACCTGTACATTTTTCTACACTGATCTGTACTGACGCAAAACACAGAAACATTTCAAGATTACACCATGTCTCAATTTATTGTATGAATTTGTTATTATGAATTAAGCTGTATGCTAGTTATAAGTGTTCTCACATGATAAATTTTGTAAATCAAAAAGCAAGCGTTGACGAACGCACGACCTATCAACAGGTCATTTTTATTTGTTTACTTAATGAAAGTAACCTCAAAACATTATCAATCAATATTTTATCAGCAAATCATTAGATATTGTGTAGGCATAACTTTCTTTTTCGTGTCTCAAAGAATTCACATCTGAGATTTTAATAATATTACTATTAAAAATAAACAACATCTGGACTTAGCCAGATTTATAACTTGTGCTCTGAGCAAGCCGTATAAGGTATATAATAACTTATTGACAATTGTACAACTTTGTATATTTTAATTATATTTGTTTTTTTTTGGAATTCTCTATAAGGGTATAAATAAAACCCATTATTAACAGCATAACTCGACTTGATTTATTCCTATCTGATAATTAAATATTTTATTTGGAAAACTCAAACAACCTTCAGTTGTGTTTTAATATTTTGGAATAGCATTGCCACAAAGGTGATAAACAATTATTTTAAATTTTTAAATCATTCAGTGATTCTATTTGTGGGTTTTACACGGGATTTTCCCTAAATAAATCCGTGTGGCACCCACTAACAACCAAGGCAATCTAACCTTGCAACTAAAGTAAGTTGGTGTTTGTAAACTGAGTTGACAGCTTATACTAGAACTTCTAGAAAACACGACCAGGTACGTGAAAGTATATTTTGTTTATTATATTGTCCAGACATTACGAGACGTAACGTACTTAGACTATCAGCAACCTGGAGGAGAAGTTTCACAGTCAGCATCAACAAGACGACCATCATCTTCAAGCGACCAACTATTGTACTTTAATTTTAAATCTAAGCAAACTTAGTATTTAAATATTATCAACCCAGCTATTTTATTTATTTCATATAAGGGAATTCTTTTCAGACAAGTATAATTTCACAACTGTAAACACACTGTGAGTAACCTTGAATGTTACACTTTAAATCGCTTTACAAAGTTAGTAACCTTCAACAATTACAACATCTAAATGATATTTAACACATAATTAGATTTTATTTAATCACGACCTTTAATATTTTAAACATAAACATAATTTTAAATAACAACAGCAACACTTTTATTTTATTACAAGCTAACGTATACACCGTGTGGCAGATTTATACACACACCGGATTCAGTTACGTTACAAATTGACGACTCCAACGCGGGGCTTTAAGAATAAAGGAAATACCCCAAACATTTATTTTGTTACAAATTGGCGCACCAACTAGTGTGGCTTAAAAAATATTAAATAAAAATATTTTTTATATTTTATATCAGCCCGGTAGACACGAAAGAATAAACATGCCGCACACCCATCAATATGATACGAGATATAAGGACAGTCGGGTAGGAGAAATACAACCAGATACGGAGACCTCTGAAGCACAACCCATACACGAAACGAAAGTTATTACCATCAATAATATCGAAAATCAACCTGATGAAACACCCCAGGTAGAACCGGAAGTGGGGGTAATGGTCAGCGACCAACCAAACAAAACGACAGAAGGGACGAGGATGGAGAGTATGATGATGAGAATGATGGAACAGATGACTAGAAATAATGACTCGATGAATAAAAATATGGAAGCATTAAAGGAAGATAGTCGATCTTTAAGGGAAGATGGTAGTAAATCCCGGGAAGAGAATCAAAGAAATATCGAGTTATTAAATAAAAATATAGAGTCAATAAAGGAGGACCATCGTGACTTAAATAGAAATATAGAGTTGCTTAGTAAAAATATGGAGTCGCTGAAGGAGGACTTGAATAAGAGGATAGATAATACCCATAAATCCATGGACACGCTGAACAGTAAGATAGACGATAACAGTCGAGCCATCAGAGAAGAATTGAACACCACCTTGATTGAAATTAGCAGGAGGATGGAAGAAGGCAATGAGAAGATTAACACTAGGATAGACATGGAGATAACGGTGGTGAGGGAAGAAATAACAGAGATAAACAAAAGGTGCGAACAACACGACCAGGATTTGCAGCGAACTAGGGAAGAGGTCGACGGGAGGCTCGCTACCATGGAGGAGGTGACTGAAGCCCGAATAGAATCCTAAAAAAGGGGGAATCAAGATGAGATTAAATGGGTAAGGATAGACGTAGGTGAGCGCTGTGAAGAGGTAAGTACATCAGTAGACGCAGTAAGAAATTTAACTGTCGCCAATCGAGAAAGAATTGAGGAACTAAGACAACAGGAAATAGTGCAAATGCGGGAGGAGATTGAGGTTATCCGCAACCGTCCGATCCAAGGTCAGTATCTGCTACCAAGTGACAACCGCGACGCGATTAATTTTAAAAATTATCGAAGAAACCCTATCGAATTCTTAGCGCGTGTAGAAGAAAACTTAGCACGGATCCGAGAGACCAGATGGAACAACATAAGAAGCTTGATAGATGAGTACTTCAAAGAAATATATGATAATTGGTGGACTGCAACGCGCCACGAAGTTCACAGTTACGAGGAATTCAAGACTCAATTCCGCACAAAATATTGGTCCGAGGCCACGCAAAACATAGTACGCTACCATATATGTCACGGGAAATACGATGCGAGCAGAGGAGGAACCATGACTTCCTACTTTTTGGGTCAGGTGTGTCTAGCGCGAAATTTAGAAACAAAAATACCTGAAGAATGTCTCGTTACAAAACTGTCTTACCACTTTGAGGAGGGTGTCGCTAAGGCACGTCAGTGGGGGCAGATTAAGACTATAGCAGCTATGTCCGCGTTGCTCGAGGATCAGGAGCATGAAGGATATTACCGTAGGAGTCGTCGAAGGAATGACCATTTTAATAATATGGGCGGTAACATAAACAACAATAATAATAACAACTCCAGAAATTACAGAAATAATTTTAATAGTAGTAATGGCCATCCAAACCAAAACTATAATAATAGTAATAATAACAATAATAATGGTAGGCCGAATAACCAGAGTAGTAATAATAACGGTAGCCATAATAATAATAACAACCGGCGACCCAATTATAATAATAACGCCAATCGACTATCAAACCAAGGCGGGAATAATCCACCGTCACAATATCGCCGAGCCAATTATGTGCAAGCCAATTACGACTCCGATAGAAGGCGACGATACCAACGAAGAAACAGTTACAGTGGAGACAGAGGAAGTATGAGAGGAGGACGATGGAGGAGTAGTAGCATTGAGGGCGACAACCGCAACAGCGACTACCGGCCACAAGTGAATTTTGTGCAAGCCCATGACCAGTCCGACCCAGGGAGACCTGATACCCGACCACAGCCAAACACCACGAATAATGATGACGAAGGAGATTGGGTGCCAGTCTGTGAGAGGCCTGGCTTTACAATAGTGCATAACCGAGCAGGCAGCTCTAGAGAGTCCAGACCCGGAGATGGCAGCCGACCCAGCACATCCCAAGACGCCAGAATACAATACCCATAAATAGAGTGGAAAGGCACAAATAACCCCATGTATATCAACTATAAAAGAAATGATTACTATTAAGAGCGGATAATATGTAGTAGTAGGCGACAATTATCACCCAAATGTTTAGGGTATAAACAAAAAAAAATATATATGTTTAAAAAATAATTACTATAAACAAACTCATTTAGTGTTTAACAGAATCACATATTAAGTTCCAACTTATTGAAGGTAACTAATTGACTATAACTAATCAATTTGCCCTATTGAGGTACAAAAGTGTGTAGGATTAAGATATAGGCCAAACTATTTGTTACTTGTGAAAAAGAACTAGATCTATCACACCAAAGGATAGAAAATTATGTAATGCCAACTAAATGATTTAATAAGAAAAAAGACATCTATTATGTCATAAAGAGCCAGTAGTGGCATATAGCTAAAATTACTATACTATACTTAGAAAAAAAAAAAAAAAAAAAAGTGTTTATCCAAATGAATATTATATGTAACTTAATTTTTATAAAATGACTATTGTGTACCTCTCATAAAACTATAGTATATAAAATCATCCAGAATAAAGGTTCACCCAACTAACCTTTGAAGGAGTAGAGAGGCAGAATAACAAAGTGTGTAAAGTAAAAGAAGGATATTATTATGGAAAGTGTAAAGAGAGAGAAAAAAAAATGTTTATAAAACGAACTATGTAACCCTAAGAATGTCTATAAAATTAGATATTGATATGTTATTATATTGTCACATGAAATTGTAATTATAGAATATTGTATATTATATAAAATCGTCCAGAATAAGTGAAAACCACCATCACTTGAAGGAGTAGAGAAGAAGAATAACAAAGTGAGTTAATTGTAAAGATAGCTATTGTTATAATGGAATGAAAAGAGAAAAATGTTTATTGATTATCAAATATTGTACATCACCAGATATGTCAGAGAACATCAAACAAAAAACCATTTAGTATACGAACATTGTACGCCCTGATAATTCAGGATAAATATAAATTATTAAGAAAAGCTTAATGAACTATTGTGAAAATAAAATATTATAAACTCTAGATATGAAAACCAACTGCATAAGCATATAAGCAGCAAAATAAGTGTATAATCTCAAGAATACTCAAGTGAGCCAAAACAAATTGTCAACTAGTACAAAAAGTAACTATACAGCTGATAAAAGCATAGCTAAGAATGTCAAGACAAAAAAGAAATAATTACCTGTAAAAAGAAAGTATGTTAGCAAGTATAAAGATGGAAATGTGATATAAATGAAAACCTCTGATACCTTGAATATTATAGTGAATATATTATATTATTGTAAATGGATGATATGTGATATTTTATGAGTTGTGATAGTGCAACTATTGCCAGGTGCAATGTTTATTTTTTTTCTCAGACAGAGAAGAGTAATGCCTCTGAATCTGAGTATGTGTATTGAGGAACGGCAGAGGATGTGAGCCACTCTGATTCCGAACCCACTACAAAAGTTAGGGAGTTATATTGTATTAATGTATCAAGGACTATTATGAAAAAATCTGTGAGGTATAAATTATAATAACCATTAAGATAATCACGAATGTAAGGATATGTAAAAAGAAGGAAGAATGTGAATAAGACAGGAAATTGTTAATTTAAGAAATGAGATCAATTGTAGTTAAATAACTTAGAAAGTAAGCTACTTGAAAATACTAGTAAGTTAAGAGTTATATCACTAGACAAAAATCAAGCTAGAGTAATACACTAATAGTATGTTAAAAGATCAAAGAGTACAAGGAAAAAAAAAAGAGGGAACCATAGAAATCTACTAAGAAACTGACATGAAATGATAATTTTATAAAAAATAAATTTTTTCTCAAATGATCAATTTTGAGGAGGGTGTATATGTAACATAACAAAATGCTACCTAACCTAAATGTATGTTATCAGATTTTAGAAGTGCATAACAATAATGTAAATAGGGAATATAGTAATAAGAATAACCAAGAAAGGAGAAATCAAGGAAGCAGAAGTACCACATGAAACAGTAAACCCAAATACTGTTTGACACTACAACCAGACAAAGACTAACTCAAACTGATGGACAGAGTAAATTTACATTAAGCTGTCAATCAAATCAGTAGATAATGTAAACAGAACATTGTATGTAAATAAAAAGTGAATCAATAAGAATCTGAATACTGTGAAATCAGAATTAGCATTTTGCTGATAATAAATTTAACCATGACTTGTAAATTATGAATGCCAAAAACTAAATTTAGCAATGGCTACAAAGCGAGAACAAAGATGTATTTCAATATCAAATATACTTATGAGAAAGAAAAACCATTTGTGTGAGGGAATATTATACAAGTAAAGTACCTCAACAAATTACCGAATTGAGAACCAATAAATGCTGTTAAGGCAAAATTCTAATATGAGCGATATGTCTTAACAACGCCTAGACCAAGCAATAATCAGCGAGTTGATTATTGGGAGGTAACGTAAGTGTAAATTAAATACACAAAACAATTGTTATGCTCCAATATAGCATAAAACATTATTAAAACAATATATTTAATCACAATTCCATTGTTAAGTAGTAGAATAGAACGAGTTAGCGTAAGACGAAATGTCATAGTAATAAGGATCGTTCATTACAATGTATAAAGTTTAGGTGTACTCATAATGTTCAGTAAAAAATGTCAGTACAGAGTTAATGGTGTTCCCACATAAACGTTTGAGTAATAAAATGCTATGTGAACACAAACAATATTAACCAAAGTGTAGAATCGTCGAGTCAGGTAAACAGACGACAGTGAAAAAATAGTGTACCCGAACATTGATTTTATAACAATGTCGGTCAAAGTGAAATTAATTCGATATCGAGTGATGATGACGATATCGACCCAATCGCAACTGTATTAAGTGCGGGAAAGATGTTAGCATCATTTACCAAAAAAGCATCAGAAATTTGTTTGCTAATACCAACAACAATAAAAGCTAGCTGTCACCTCAGCGTTTGACAGTTAAAAAACCGTTGTTAACGGCTAAATGACCAATACGTCATACTCGTCACACCTGCAAGAACCAATCACAAAATTAGTTAGTAATTAACATTTTTGCCTAACACCGATCGACAAGGAGAGTATATAAGGGAACGCAAACGTTTCTCAACAGACACTTTACCAACTTCATACAGCACGGGACGTGTGATCGCCATCTCAACATTTTTAATAATTGTTAGCGTCATCAACATAATACATCGAAGAAAATAGCTCAACACCAAGAAACAACCACTTCAAATTAATCTACAGAAAACAATAGTGATTATGTGCAGTATTATTTCAATTTAGTGCGGGAAATAATGAACAGAAAGTAATTAATTAATATCATTCATGATCCATTAAGTTAGAAGAGGATCGCAATACTCTGTTCTGGTGCGTGTGTTGTGCAAAACCAGGTAATCATTATAATCCGATTACCGAAGTGGTCAATGAGTTTTAATTAAATAATTAAAACCAAAAGGTAACAGTGCAATCATTATTCATTTTTTATCCGAGCGCCATAACCTGTACATTTTTCTACACTGATCTGTACTGACGCAAAACACAGAAACATTTCAAGATTACACCATGTCTCAATTTATTGTATGAATTTGTTATTATGAATTAAGCTGTACGCTAGTTATAAGTGTTCTCACATGATAAATTTTGTAAATCAAAAAGCAAGCGTTGACGAACGCACGACCTATCAACAGGTCATTTTTATTTGTTTACTTAATGAAAGTAACATCAAAACATTATCAATCAATAATTTATCAGCAAATCATTAGCCATTGCGTAGGCATAACTTTCTTTTTCGTGTCTCAAAGAATTCACATCTGAGATTTTAATAATATTACTATTAAAAATAAACAACATCTGGAATAGCCAGATTTATAACTTGTGCTCTGAGCAAGCCGTATAAGGTATATAATAACTTATTGACAATTGTACAACTTTGTATATTTTAATTATATTTGTTTTTTTTTTTTGGAATTCTCTATAAGGGTATAAATAAAACCCATTATTAACAGCATAACTCGACTTGATTTATTCCTATCTGATAATTAAATATTTTATTTAGAAAACTCAAACAACCTTCAGTTGTGTTTTAATATTTTGGAATAGCATTGCCACAAAGGTGATAAACAATTATTTTAAATTTTTAAATCATTCAGTGATTCTATTTGTGGGTTTTACACGGGATTTTCCCTAAATAAATCCGTGTGGCGCCCACTAACAACCAAGGCAATCTAACCTTGCAACTAAAGTAAGTTGGTGTTTGTAAACTGAGTTGACAGCTTATACTAGAACTTCTAGAAAACACGACCAGGTACGTGAAAGTATATTTTGTTTATTATATTGTCCAGACATTACGAGACGTAACGTACTTAGACTATCAGCAACCTGGAGGAGAAGTTTCACAGTCAGCATAAACAAGACGACCATCATCTTCAAGCGACCAACTATTGTACTTTAATTTTAAATCTAAGCAAACTTAGTATTTAAATATTATCAACCCAGCTATTTTATTTATTTCATATAAGGGAATTCTTTTCAGACAAGTATAATTACACAACTGTAAACACACTGTGAGTAACCTTGAATGTTACACTTTAAATCGCTTTACAAAGTTAGTAACCTTCAACAATTACAACATCTAAATGATATTTAACACATAATTAGATTTTATTTAATCACGACCTTTAATATTTTAGACATAAACATAATTTTAAATAACAACAGCAACACTTTTATTTTATTACAAGCTAACGTATACACCGTGTGGCAGATTTATACACACACCGGATTCAGTTACGTTACAAATTGACGACTCCAACGCGGGGCTTTAAGAATAAAGGAAATACCCCAAACATTTATTTTGTTACAAATTGGCGCACCAACTAGTGTGGCTTAAAAAATATTAAATAAAAATATTTTTTATATTTTATATCAGCCCGGTAGACACGAAAGAATAAACATGCCGCACACCCATCAATATGATACGAGATATAAGGACAGTCGGGTAGGAGAAATACAACCAGATACGGAGACCTCTGAAGCACAACCCATACACGAAACGGAAGTTATTACCATCAATAATATCGAAAATCAACCTGATGAAACACCCCAGGTAGAACCGGAAGTGGGGGTAATGGTCAGCGACCAACCAAACAAAACGACAGAAGGGACGAGGATGGAGAGTATGATGATGAGAATGATGGAACAGATGACTAGAAATAATGACTCGATGAATAAAAATATGGAAGCATTAAAGGAAGATAGTCGATCTTTAAGGGAAGATGGTAGTAAATCCCGGGAAGAGAATCAAAGAAATATCGAGTTATTAAATAAAAATATAGAGTCAATAAAGGAGGACCATCGTGACTTAAATAGAAATATAGAGTCGCTTAGTAAAAATATGGAGTCGCTGAAGGAGGACTTGAATAAGAGGATAGATAATACCCATAAATCCATGGACACGCTGAACAGTAAGATAGACGATAACAGTCGAGCCATCAGAGAAGAATTGAACACCACCTTGATTGAAATTAGCAGGAGGATGGAAGAAGGCAATGAGAAGATTAACACTAGGATAGACATGGAGATAACGGTGGTGAGGGAAGAAATAACAGAGATAAACAAAAGGTGCGAACAACATGACCAGGATTTGCAGCGAACTAGGGAAGAGGTCGACGGGAGGCTCGCTACCATGGAGGAGGTGACTGAAGCCCGAATAGAATCCTTAAAAAGGGGGAATCAAGATGAGATTAAACGGGTAAGGATAGACGTAGGTGAGCGCTGTGAAGAGGTAAGTACATCAGTAGACGCAGTAAGAAATTTAACTGTCGCCAATCGAGAAAGAATTGAGGAACTAAGACAACAGGAAATAGTGTAAATGCGGGAGGAGATTGAGGTTATCCACAACCGTCCGATCCAAGGTCAGTATCTGCTACCAAGTGACAACCGCGACCCGATTAATTTTAAAAATTATCGAAGAAACCCTATCGAATTCTTAGCGCGTGTGGAAGAAAACTTAGCACGGATCCGAGAGACCAGATGGAACAACATAAGAAGCTTGATAGATGAGTACTTCAAAGAAATATATGATAATTGGTGGACTGCAACGCGCCACGAAGTTCACAGTTACGAGGAATTCAAGACTCAATTCCGCGCAAAATATTGGTCCGAGGCCACGCAAAACATAGTACGCGACCATATATGTCACGGGAAATACGATGCGAGCAGAGGAGGAACCATGACTTCCTACTTTTTGGTCAGGTGTGTCTAGCGCGAAATTTAGAAACAAAAATACCTGAAGAATGTCTCGTTACAAAACTGTCTTACCACTTTGAGGAGGGTGTCGCAAAGGCACGTCAGTGGGGGCAGATTAAGACTATAGCAGCTATGTCCGCGTTGCTCGAGGATCAGGAGCATGAAGGATATTACCGTAGGAGTCGTCGAAGGAATGACCATTTTAATAATATGGGCGGTAACATAAACAACAATAATAATAACAACTCCAGAAATTACAGAAGTAATTTTAATAGTAGTAATGGCCATCCAAACCAAAACTATAATAATAGTAATAATAACAATAATAATGGTAGGCCGAATAACCAGAGTAGTAATAATAACAATAATAATAACGGTAGCCATAATAATAATAACAACCGGCGACCCAATTATAATAATAACGCCAATCGACCATCAAACCAAGGCGGGAATAATCCACCGTCACAATATCGCCGAGCCAATTATGTGCAAGACAATTACGACTCCGATAGAAGGCGTCGATACCAACGAAGAAACAGTTACAGTGGAGACAGAGGAAGTATGAGAGGAGGACGATGGAGGAGTAGTAGCATTGAGGGCGACAACCGCAACAGCGACTACCGGCCACAAGTGAATTTTGTGCAAGCCCATGACCAGTCCGACCCAGGGAGACCTGATACCCGACCACAGCCAAACACCACGAATAATGATGACGAAGGAGATTGGGTGCCAGTCTGTGAGAGGCCTGGCTTTACAATAGTGCATAACCGAGCAGGCAGCTCTAGAGAGTCCAGACCCGGAGATGGCAGCCGACCCAGCACATCCCAAGACGCCAGAATACAATACCCATAAATAGAGTGGAAAGGCACAAATAACCCCATGTATATCAACTATAAAAGAAATGATTACTATTAAGAGCGGATAATATGTAGTAGTAGGCGACAATTATCACCCAAATGTTTAGGGTATAAACAAAAAAAAATATATATGTTTAAAAAATAATTACTATAAACAAACTCATTTAGTGTTTAACAGAATCACATATTAAGTTCCAACTTATTGAAGGTAACTAATTGACTATAACTAATCAATTTGCCCTATTGAGGTAGAAAAGTGTGTAGGATTAAGATATAGGCCAAACTATTTGTTACTTGTGAAAAAGAAATAGATCTATCACACCAAAGGATAGAAAATTATGTAATGCCAACTAAATGATTTAATAAGAAAAAAGACATCTATTATGTCATAAAGAGCCAGTAGTGGCATATAGCTAAAATTACTATACTATACTTAGAAAAAAAAAAAAAAAAAAAGTGTTTATCCAAATGAATATTATATGTAACTTAATGTTTATAAAATGACTATTGTGTACCTCTCATAAAACTATAGTATATAAAATCATCCAGAATAAAGGTTCACCCAACTAACCTTTGAAGGAGTAGAGAGGCAGAATAACAAAGTGTGTAAAGTAAAAGAAGGATATTATTATGGAAAGTGTAAAGAGAGAGAAAAAAAAAAGTTTATAAAACGAACTATGTAACCCTAAGAATGTCTATAAAATTAGATATTGATATGTTATTATATTGTCACATGAAATTGTAATTATAGAATATTGTATATTATATAAAATCGTCCAGAATAAGTGAAAACCACCATCACTTGAAGGAGTAGAGAAGAAGAATAACAAAGTGAGTTAATTGTAAAGATAGCTATTGTTATAATGGAATGAAAAGAGAAAAATGTTTATTGATTATCAAATATTGTACATCACCAGATATGTCAGAGAACATCAAACAAAAAACCATTTAGTATACGAACATTGTACGCCCTGATAATTCAGGATAAATATAAATTATTAAGAAAAGCTTAATGAACTATTGTGAAAATAAAATATTATATACTCTAGATATGAAAACCAACTGCATAAGCATATAAGCAGCAAAATAAGTGTATAATCTCAAGAATACTCAAGTGAGCCAAAACAAATTGTCAACTAGTACAAAAAGTAACTATACAGCTGATAAAAGCATAGCTAAGAATGTCAAGACAAAAAAGAAATAATTACCTGTAAAAAGAAAGTATGTTAGCAAGTATAAAGATGGAAATGTGATATAAATGAAAACCTCTGATACCTTGAATATTATAGTGAATATATTATATTATTGTAAATGGATGATATGTGATATTTTATGAGTTGTGATAGTGCAACTATTGCCAGGTGCAATGTTTATTTTTTTTCTCAGACAGAGAAGAGTAATGCCTCTGAATCTGAGTATGTGTATTGAGGAACGGCAGAGGATGTGAGCCACTCTGATTCCGAACCCACTACAAAAGTTAGGGAGTTATATTGTATTAATGTATCAAGGACTATTATGAAAAAATCTGTGAGGTATAAATTATAATAACCATTAAGATAATCACGAATGTAAGGATATGTAAAAAGAAGGAAGAATGTGAATAAGACAGGAAATTGTTAATTTAAGAAATGAGATCAATTGTAGTTAAATGACTTAGAAAGTAAGCTACTTGAAAATACTAGTAAGTTAAGAGTTATATCACTAGACAAAAATCAAGCTAGAGTAATACACTAATAGTATGTTAAAAGATCAAAGAGTACAAGGAAAAAAAAAAAGAGAGAACCATAGAAATCTACTAAGAAACTGACATGAAATGATAATTTTATAAAAAATAAATTTTTTCTCAAATGATCAATTTTGAGGAGGGTGTATATGTAACATAACAAAATGTTACCTAACCTAAATGTATGTTATCAGATTTTAGAAGTGCATAACAATAATGTAAATAGGGAATATAGTAATAAGAATAACCAAGAAAGGAGAAATCAAGGAAGCAGAAGTACCACATGAAACAGTAAACCCAAATACTGTTTGACACTACAACCAGACAAAGACTAACTCAAACTGATGGACAGAGTAAATTTACATTAAGCTGTCAATCAAATCAGTAGATAATGTAAACAGAACATTGTATGTAAATAAAAAGTGAATCAATAAGAATCTGAATACTGTGAAATCAGAATTAGCATTTTGCTGATAATAAATTTAACCATGACTAGTAAATTATGAATGCCAAAAACTAAATTTAGCAATGGCTACAAAGCGAGAACAAAGATGTATTTCAATATCAAATATACTTATGAGAAAGAAAAACCATTTGTGTGAGGGAATATTATACAAGTAAAGTACCTCAACAAATTACCGAATTGAGAACCAATAAATGCTGTTAAGGCAAAATTCCAATATGAGCGATATGTCTTAACAACGCCTAGACCAAGCAATAATCAGCGAGTTGATTATTGGGAGGTAACGTAAGTGTAAATTAAATACACAAAACAATTGTTATGCTCCAATATAGCATAAAACATTATTAAAACAATATATTTAATCACAATTCCATTGTTAAGTAGTAGAATAGAACGAGTTAGCGTAAGACGAAATGTCATAGTAATAAGGATCGTTCATTACAATGTATAAAGTTTAGGTGTACTCATAATGTTCAGTAAAAAATGTCAGTACAGAGTTAATGGTGTTCCCACATAAACGTTTGAGTAATAAAATGCTATGTGAACACAAACAATATTAACCAAAGTGTAGAATCGTCGAGTCAGGTAAACAGACGACAGTGAAAAAATAGTGTACCCGAACATTGATTTTATAACAATGTCGGTCAAAGTGAAATTAATTCGATATTGAGTGATATCAAATTAAAGAGGACAAAATGATCTTTAATTTGATGATGATATCGACCCAATCGCAACTGTATTAAGTGCGGGAAAGATGTTAGCATCATTTACCAAAAAAGCATCAGAAATTTGTTTGCTAATACCAACAACAATAAAAGCTAGCTGTCACCTCAGCGTTTGACAGTTAAAAAACCGTTGTTAACGGCTAAATGACCAATACGTCATACTCGTCACACCTGCAAGAACCAATCACAAAATTAGTTAGTAATTAACATTTTTGCCTAACACCGATCGACAAGGAGAGTATATAAGGGAACGCAAACGTTTCTCAACAGACACTTTACCAACTTCATACAGCACGGGACGTGTGATCGCCATCTCAACATTTTTAATAATTGTTAGCGTCATCAACATAATACATCGAAGAAAATAGCTCAACACCAAGAAACAACCACTTCAAATTAATCTACAGAAAACAATAGTGATTATGTGCAGTATTATTTCAATTTAGTGCGGGAAATAATGAACAGAAAGTAATTAATTAATATCATTCATGATCCATTAAGTTAGAAGAGGATCGCAATACTCTGTTCTGGTGCGTGTGTTGTGCAAAACCAGGTAATCATTATAATCCGATTACCGAAGTGGTCAATGAGTTTTAATTAAATAATTAAAACCAAAAGGTAACAGTGCAATCATTATTCATTTTTTATCCGAGCGCCATATCCTGTACATTTTTCTACACTGATCTGTACTGACGCAAAACACAGAAACATTTCAAGATTACACCATGTCTCAATTTATTGTATGAATTTGTTATTATGAATTAAGCTGTATGCTAGTTATAAGTGTTCTCACATGATAAATTTTGTAAATCAAAAAGCAAGCGTTGACGAACGCACGACCTATCAACAGGTCATTTTTATTTGTTTACTTAATGAAAGTAACCTCAAAACATTATCAATCAATATTTTATCAGCAAATCATTAGATATTGTGTAGGCATAACTTTCTTTTTCGTGTCTCAAAGAATTCACATCTGAGATTTTAATAATATTACTATTAAAAATAAACAACATCTGGACTTAGCCAGATTTATAACTTGTGCTCTGAGCAAGCCGTATAAGGTATATAATAACTTATTGACAATTGTACAACTTTGTATATTTTAATTATATTTGTTTTTTTTTGGAATTCTCTATAAGGGTATAAATAAAACCCATTATTAACAGCATAACTCGACTTGATTTATTCCTATCTGATAATTAAATATTTTATTTAGAAAACTCAAACAACCTTCAGTTGTGTTTTAATATTTTGGAATAGCATTGCCACAAAGGTGATAAACAATTATTTTAAATTTTTAAATCATTCAGTGATTCTATTTGTGGGTTTTACACGGGATTTTCCCTAAATAAATCCGTGTGGCGCCCACTAACAACCAAGGCAATCTAACCTTGCAACTAAAGTAAGTTGGTGTTTGTAAACTGAGTTGACAGCTTATACTAGAACTTCTAGAAAACACGACCAGGTACGTGAAAGTATATTTTGTTTATTATATTGTCCAGACATTACGAGACGTAACGTACTTAGACTATCAGCAACCTGGAGGAGAAGTTTCACAGTCAGCATCAACAAGACGACCATCATCTTCAAGCGACCAACTATTGTACTTTAATTTTAAATCTAAGCAAACTTAGTATTTAAATATTATCAACCCAGCTATTTTATTTATTTCATATAAGGGAATTCTTTTCAGACAAGTATAATTACACAACTGTAAACACACTGTGAGTAACCTTGAATGTTACACTTTAAATCGCTTTACAAAGTTAGTAACCTTCAACAATTACAACATCTAAATGATATTTAACACATAATTAGATTTTATTTAATCACGACCTTTAATATTTTAAACATAAACATAATTTTAAATAACAACAGCAACACTTTTATTTTATTACAAGCTAACGTATACACCGTGTGGCAGATTTATACACACACCGGATTCAGTTACGTTACAAATTGACGACTCCAATGCGGGGCTTTAAGAATAAAGGAAATACCCCAAACATTTATTTTGTTACAAATTGGCGCACCAACTAGTGTGGCTTAAAAAATATTAAATAAAAATATTTTTTATATTTTATATCAGCCCGGTAGACACGAAAGAATAAACATGCCGCACACCCATCAATATGATACGAGATATAAGGACAGTCGGGTAGGAGAAATACAACCAGATACGGAGACCTCTGAAGCACAACCCATACACGAAACGAAAGTTATTACCATCAATAATATCGAAAATCAACCTGATGAAACACCCCAGGTAGAACCGGAAGTGGGGGTAATGGTCAGCGACCAACCAAACAAAACGACAGAAGGGACGAGGATGGAGAGTATGATGATGAGAATGATGGAACAGATGACTAGAAATAATGACTCGATGAATAAAAATATGGAAGCATTAAAGGAAGACAGTCGATCTTTAAGGGAAGATGGTAGTAAATCCCGGGAAGAGAATCAAAGAAATATCGAGTTATTAAATAAAAATATAGAGTCAATAAAGGAGGACCATCGTGACTTAAATAGAAATATAGAGTCGCTTAGTAAAAATATGGAGTCGCTGAAGGAGGACTTGAATAAGAGGATAGATAATACCCATAAATCCATGGACACGCTGAACAGTAAGATAGACGATAACAGTCGAGCCATCAGAGAAGAATTGAACACCACCTTGATTGAAATTAGCAGGAGGATGGAAGAAGGCAATGAGAAGATTAACACTAGGATAGACATGGAGATAACGGTGGTGAGGGAAGAAATAACAGAGATAAACAAAAGGTGCGAACAACATGACCAGGATTTGCAGCGAACTAGGGAAGAGGTCGACGGGAGGCTCGCTACCATGGAGGAGGTGACTGAAGCCCGAATAGAATCCTAAAAAAGGGGGAATCAAGATGAGATTAAATGGGTAAGGATAGACGTAGGTGAGCGCTGTGAAGAGGTAAGTACATCAGTAGACGCAGTAAGAAATTTAACTGTCGCCAATCGAGAAAGAATTGAGGAACTAAGACAACAGGAAATAGTGCAAATGCGGGAGGAGATTGAGGTTATCCGCAACCGTCCGATCCAAGGTCAGTATCTGCTACCAAGTGACAACCGCGACGCGATTAATTTTAAAAATTATCGAAGAAACCCTATCGAATTCTTAGCGCGTGTAGAAGAAAACTTAGCACGGATCCGAGAGACCAGATGGAACAACATAAGAAGCTTGATAGATGAGTACTTCAAAGAAATATATGATAATTGGTGGACTGCAACGCGCCACGAAGTTCACAGTTACGAGGAATTCAAGACTCAATTCCGCACAAAATATTGGTCCGAGGCCACGCAAAACATAGTACGCTACCATATATGTCACGGGAAATACGATGCGAGCAGAGGAGGAACCATGACTTCCTACTTTTTGGGTCAGGTGTGTCTAGCGCGAAATTTAGAAACAAAAATACCTGAAGAATGTCTCGTTACAAAACTGTCTTACCACTTTGAGGAGGGTGTCGCTAAGGCACGTCAGTGGGGGCAGATTAAGACTATAGCAGCTATGTCCGCGTTGCTCAAGGATCAGGAGCATGAAGGATATTACCGTAGGAGTCGTCGAAGGAATGACCATTTTAATAATATGGGCGGTAACATAAACAACAATAATAATAACAACTCCAGAAATTACAGAAGTAATTTTAATAGTAGTAATGGCCATCCAAACCAAAACTATAATAATAGTAATAATAACAATAATAATGGTAGGCCGAATAACCAGAGTAGTAATAATAACGGTAGCCATAATAATAATAACAACCGGCGACCCAATTATAATAATAACGCCAATCGACCATCAAACCAAGGCGGGAATAATCCACCGTCACAATATCGCCGAGCCAATTATGTGCAAGCCAATTACGACTCCGATAGAAGGCGACGATACCGACGAAGAAACAGTTACAGTGGAGACAGAGGAAGTATGAGAGGAGGACGATGGAGGAGTAGTAGCATTGAGGGCGACAACCGCAACAGCGACTACCGGCCACAAGTGAATTTTGTGCAAGCCCATGACCAGTCCGACCCAGGGAGACCTGATACCCGACCACAGCCAAACACCACGAATAATGATGACGAAGGAGATTGGGTGCCAGTCTGTGAGAGGCCTGGCTTTACAATAGTGCATAACCGAGCAGGCAGCTCTAGAGAGTCCAGACCCGGAGATGGCAGCCGACCCAGCACATCCCAAGACGCCAGAATACAATACCCATAAATAGAGTGGAAAGGCACAAATAACCCCATGTATATCAACTATAAAAGAAATGATTACTATTAAGAGCGGATAATATGTAGTAGTAGGCGACAATTATCACCCAAATGTTTAGGGTATAAACAAAAAAAAATATATATGTTTAAAAAATAATTACTATAAACAAACTCATTTAGTGTTTAACAGAATCACATATTAAGTTCCAACTTATTGAAGGTAACTAATTGACTATAACTAATCAATTTGCCCTATTGAGGTACAAAAGTGTGTAGGATTAAGATATAGGCCAAACTATTTGTTACTTGTGAAAAAGAACTAGATCTATCACACCAAAGGATAGAAAATTATGTAATGCCAACTAAATGATTTAATAAGAAAAAAGACATCTATTATGTCATAAAGAGCCAGTAGTGGCATATAGCTAAAATTACTATACTATACTTAGAAAAAAAAAAAAAAAAGTGTTTATCCAAATGAATATTATATGTAACTTAATTTTTATAAAATGACTATTGTGTACCTCTCATAAAACTAGTATATAAAATCATCCAGAATAAAGGTTCACCCAACTAACCTTTGAAGGAGTAGAGAGGCAGAATAACAAAGTGTGTAAAGTAAAAGAAGGATATTATTATGGAAAGTGTAAAGAGAGAGAAAAAAAAATGTTTATAAAACGAACTATGTAACCCTAAGAATGTCTATAAAATTAGATATTGATATGTTATTATATTGTCACATGAAATTGTAATTATAGAATATTGTATATTATATAAAATCGTCCAGAATAAGTGAAAACCACCATCACTTGAAGGAGTAGAGAAGAAGAATAACAAAGTGAGTTAATTGTAAAGATAGCTATTGTTATAATGGAATGAAAAGAGAAAAATGTTTATTGATTATCAAATATTGTACATCACCAGATATGTCAGAGAACATCAAACAAAAAACCATTTAGTATACGAACATTGTACGCCCTGATAATTCAGGATAAATATAAATTATTAAGAAAAGCTTAATGAACTATTGTGAAAATAAAATATTATAAACTCTAGATATGAAAACCAACTGCATAAGCATATAAGCAGCAAAATAAGTGTATAATCTCAAGAATACTCAAGTGAGCCAAAACAAATTGTCAACTAGTACAAAAAGTAACTATACAGCTGATAAAAGCATAGCTAAGAATGTCAAGACAAAAAAGAAATAATTACCTGTAAAAAGAAAGTATGTTAGCAAGTATAAAGATGGAAATGTGATATAAATGAAAACCTCTGATACCTTGAATATTATAGTGAATATATTATATTATTGTAAATGGATGATATGTGATATTTTATGAGTTGTGATAGTGCAACTATTGCCAGGTGCAATGTTTATTTTTTTTCTCAGACAGAGAAGAGTAATGCCTCTGAATCTGAGTATGTGTATTGAGGAACGGCAGAGGATGTGAGCCACTCTGATTCCGAACCCACTACAAAAGTTAGGGAGTTATATTGTATTAATGTATCAAGGACTATTATGAAAAAATCTGTGAGGTATAAATTATAATAACCATTAAGATAATCACGAATGTAAGGATATGTAAAAAGAAGGAAGAATGTGAATAAGACAGGAAATTGTTAATTTAAGAAATGAGATCAATTGTAGTTAAATGACTTAGAAAGTAAGCTACTTGAAAATACTAGTAAGTTAAGAGTTATATCACTAGACAAAAATCAAGCTAGAGTAATACACTAATAGTATGTTAAAAGATCAAAGAGTACAAGGAAAAAAAAAAGAGAGAACCATAGAAATCTACTAAGAAACTGACATGAAATGATAATTTTATAAAAAATAAATTTTTTCTCAAATGATCAATTTTGAGGAGGGTGTATATGTAACATAACAAAATGTTACCTAACCTAAATGTATGTTATCAGATTTTAGAAGTGCATAACAATAATGTAAATAGGGAATATAGTAATAAGAATAACCAAGAAAGGAGAAATCAAGGAAGCAGAAGTACCACATGAAACAGTAAACCCAAACACTGTTTGACACTACAACCAGACAAAGACTAACTCAAACTGATGGACAGAGTAAATTTACATTAAGCTGTCAATCAAATCAGTAGATAATGTAAACAGAACATTGTATGTAAATAAAAAGTGAATCAATAAGAATCTGAATACTGTGAAATCAGAATTAGCATTTTGCTGATAATAAATTTAACCATGACTAGTAAATTATGAATGCCAAAAACTAAATTTAGCAATGGCTACAAAGCGAGAACAAAGATGTATTTCAATATCAAATATACTTATGAGAAAGAAAAACCATTTGTGTGAGGGAATATTATACAAGTAAAGTACCTCAACAAATTACCGAATTGAGAACCAATAAATGCTGTTAAGGCAAAATTCCAATATGAGCGATATGTCTTAACAACGCCTAGACCAAGCAATAATCAGCGAGTTGATTATTGGGAGGTAACGTAAGTGTAAATTAAATACACAAAACAATTGTTATGCTCCAATATAGCATAAAACATTATTAAAACAATATATTTAATCACAATTCCATTGTTAAGTAGTAGAATAGAACGAGTTAGCGTAAGACGAAATGTCATAGTAATAAGGATCGTTCATTACAATGTATAAAGTTTAGGTGTACTCATAATGTTCAGTAAAAAATGTCAGTACAGAGTTAATGGTGTTCCCACATAAACGTTTGAGTAATAAAATGCTATGTGAACACAAACAATATTAACCAAAGTGTAGAATCGTCGAGTCAGGTAAACAGACGACAGTGAAAAAATAGTGTACCCGAACATTGATTTTATAACAATGTTGGTCAAAGTGAAATTAATTCGATATTGAGTGATATCAAATTAAAGAGGACAAAATGATCTTTAATTTGATGATGATATCGACCCAATCGCAACTGTATTAAGTGCGGGAAAGATGTTAGCATCATTTACCAAAAAAGCATCAGAAATTTGTTTGCTAATACCAACAACAATAAAAGCTAGCTGTCACCTCAGCGTTTGACAGTTAAAAAACCGTTGTTAACGGCTAAATGACCAATACGTCATACTCGTCACACCTGCAAGAACCAATCACAAAATTAGTTAGTAATTAACATTTTTGCCTAACACCGATCGACAAGGAGAGTATATAAGGGAACGCAAACGTTTCTCAACAGACACTTTACCAACTTCATACAGCACGGGACGTGTGATCGCCATCTCAACATTTTTAATAATTGTTAGCGTCATCAACATAATACATCGAAGAAAATAGCTCAACACCAAGAAACAACCACTTCAAATTAATCTACAGAAAACAATAGTGATTATGTGCAGTATTATTTCAATTTAGTGCGGGAAATAATGAACAGAAAGTAATTAATTAATATCATTCATGATCCATTAAGTTAGAAGAGGATCGCAATACTCTGTTCTGGTGCGTGTGTTGTGCAAAACCAGGTAATCATTATAATCCGATTACCGAAGTGGTCAATGAGTTTTAATTAAATAATTAAAACCAAAAGGTAACAGTGCAATCATTATTCATTTTTTATCCGAGCGCCATATCCTGTACATTTTTCTACACTGATCTGTACTGACGCAAAACACAGAAACATTTCAAGATTACACCATGTCTCAATTTATTGTATGAATTTGTTATTATGAATTAAGCTGTATGCTAGTTATAAGTGTTCTCACATGATAAATTTTGTAAATCAAAAAGCAAGCGTTGACGAACGCACGACCTATCAACAGGTCATTTTTATTTGTTTACTTAATGAAAGTAACCTCAAAACATTATCAATCAATATTTTATCAGCAAATCATTAGATATTGTGTAGGCATAACTTTCTTTTTCGTGTCTCAAAGAATTCACATCTGAGATTTTAATAATATTACTATTAAAAATAAACAACATCTGGACTTAGCCAGATTTATAACTTGTGCTCTGAGCAAGCCGTATAAGGTATATAATAACTTATTGACAATTGTACAACTTTGTATATTTTAATTATATTTGTTTTTTTTTGGAATTCTCTATAAGGGTATAAATAAAACCCATTATTAACAGCATAACTCGACTTGATTTATTCCTATCTGATAATTAAATATTTTATTTAGAAAACTCAAACAACCTTCAGTTGTGTTTTAATATTTTGGAATAGCATTGCCACAAAGGTGATAAACAATTATTTTAAATTTTTAAATCATTCAGTGATTCTATTTGTGGGTTTTACACGGGATTTTCCCTAAATAAATCCGTGTGGCGCCCACTAACAACCAAGGCAATCTAACCTTGCAACTAAAGTAAGTTGGTGTTTGTAAACTGAGTTGACAGCTTATACTAGAACTTCTAGAAAACACGACCAGGTACGTG
Organism: Magicicada septendecula; assembly: GCA_034769895.1. Taxonomy (NCBI): domain Eukaryota; kingdom Metazoa; phylum Arthropoda; class Insecta; order Hemiptera; family Cicadidae; genus Magicicada; species Magicicada septendecula. The sequence continues at coordinate 57,843,737 of CM068371.1, read as the reverse complement.
AAAGTATATTTTGTTTATTATATTGTCCAGACATTACGAGACGTAACGTACTTAGACTATCAGCAACCTGGAGGAGAAGTTTCACAGTCAGCATCAACAAGACGACCATCATCTTCAAGCGACCAACTATTGTACTTTAATTTTAAATCTAAGCAAACTTAGTATTTAAATATTATCAACCCAGCTATTTTATTTATTTCATATAAGGGAATTCTTTTCAGACAAGTATAATTACACAACTGTAAACACACTGTGAGTAACCTTGAATGTTACACTTTAAATCGCTTTACAAAGTTAGTAACCTTCAACAATTACAACATCTAAATGATATTTAACACATAATTAGATTTTATTTAATCACGACCTTTAATATTTTAAACATAAACATAATTTTAAATAACAACAGCAACACTTTTATTTTATTACAAGCTAACGTATACACCGTGTGGCAGATTTATACACACACCGGATTCAGTTACGTTACAAATTGACGACTCCAATGCGGGGCTTTAAGAATAAAGGAAATACCCCAAACATTTATTTTGTTACAAATTGGCGCACCAACTAGTGTGGCTTAAAAAATATTAAATAAAAATATTTTTTATATTTTATATCAGCCCGGTAGACACGAAAGAATAAACATGCCGCACACCCATCAATATGATACGAGATATAAGGACAGTCGGGTAGGAGAAATACAACCAGATACGGAGACCTCTGAAGCACAACCCATACACGAAACGAAAGTTATTACCATCAATAATATCGAAAATCAACCTGATGAAACACCCCAGGTAGAACCGGAAGTGGGGGTAATGGTCAGCGACCAACCAAACAAAACGACAGAAGGGACGAGGATGGAGAGTATGATGATGAGAATGATGGAACAGATGACTAGAAATAATGACTCGATGAATAAAAATATGGAAGCATTAAAGGAAGACAGTCGATCTTTAAGGGAAGATGGTAGTAAATCCCGGGAAGAGAATCAAAGAAATATCGAGTTATTAAATAAAAATATAGAGTCAATAAAGGAGGACCATCGTGACTTAAATAGAAATATAGAGTCGCTTAGTAAAAATATGGAGTCGCTGAAGGAGGACTTGAATAAGAGGATAGATAATACCCATAAATCCATGGACACGCTGAACAGTAAGATAGACGATAACAGTCGAGCCATCAGAGAAGAATTGAACACCACCTTGATTGAAATTAGCAGGAGGATGGAAGAAGGCAATGAGAAGATTAACACTAGGATAGACATGGAGATAACGGTGGTGAGGGAAGAAATAACAGAGATAAACAAAAGGTGCGAACAACATGACCAGGATTTGCAGCGAACTAGGGAAGAGGTCGACGGGAGGCTCGCTACCATGGAGGAGGTGACTGAAGCCCGAATAGAATCCTAAAAAAGGGGGAATCAAGATGAGATTAAATGGGTAAGGATAGACGTAGGTGAGCGCTGTGAAGAGGTAAGTACATCAGTAGACGCAGTAAGAAATTTAACTGTCGCCAATCGAGAAAGAATTGAGGAACTAAGACAACAGGAAATAGTGCAAATGCGGGAGGAGATTGAGGTTATCCGCAACCGTCCGATCCAAGGTCAGTATCTGCTACCAAGTGACAACCGCGACGCGATTAATTTTAAAAATTATCGAAGAAACCCTATCGAATTCTTAGCGCGTGTAGAAGAAAACTTAGCACGGATCCGAGAGACCAGATGGAACAACATAAGAAGCTTGATAGATGAGTACTTCAAAGAAATATATGATAATTGGTGGACTGCAACGCGCCACGAAGTTCACAGTTACGAGGAATTCAAGACTCAATTCCGCACAAAATATTGGTCCGAGGCCACGCAAAACATAGTACGCTACCATATATGTCACGGGAAATACGATGCGAGCAGAGGAGGAACCATGACTTCCTACTTTTTGGGTCAGGTGTGTCTAGCGCGAAATTTAGAAACAAAAATACCTGAAGAATGTCTCGTTACAAAACTGTCTTACCACTTTGAGGAGGGTGTCGCTAAGGCACGTCAGTGGGGGCAGATTAAGACTATAGCAGCTATGTCCGCGTTGCTCGAGGATCAGGAGCATGAAGGATATTACCGTAGGAGTCGTCGAAGGAATGACCATTTTAATAATATGGGCGGTAACATAAACAACAATAATAATAACAACTCCAGAAATTACAGAAGTAATTTTAATAGTAGTAATGGCCATCCAAACCAAAACTATAATAATAGTAATAATAACAATAATAATGGTAGGCCGAATAACCAGAGTAGTAATAATAACGGTAGCCATAATAATAATAACAACCGGCGACCCAATTATAATAATAACGCCAATCGACCATCAAACCAAGGCGGGAATAATCCACCGTCACAATATCGCCGAGCCAATTATGTGCAAGCCAATTACGACTCCGATAGAAGGCGACGATACCGACGAAGAAACAGTTACAGTGGAGACAGAGGAAGTATGAGAGGAGGACGATGGAGGAGTAGTAGCATTGAGGGCGACAACCGCAACAGCGACTACCGGCCACAAGTGAATTTTGTGCAAGCCCATGACCAGTCCGACCCAGGGAGACCTGATACCCGACCACAGCCAAACACCACGAATAATGATGACGAAGGAGATTGGGTGCCAGTCTGTGAGAGGCCTGGCTTTACAATAGTGCATAACCGAGCAGGCAGCTCTAGAGAGTCCAGACCCGGAGATGGCAGCCGACCCAGCACATCCCAAGACGCCAGAATACAATACCCATAAATAGAGTGGAAAGGCACAAATAACCCCATGTATATCAACTATAAAAGAAATGATTACTATTAAGAGCGGATAATATGTAGTAGTAGGCGACAATTATCACCCAAATGTTTAGGGTATAAACAAAAAAAAATATATATGTTTAAAAAATAATTACTATAAACAAACTCATTTAGTGTTTAACAGAATCACATATTAAGTTCCAACTTATTGAAGGTAACTAATTGACTATAACTAATCAATTTGCCCTATTGAGGTACAAAAGTGTGTAGGATTAAGATATAGGCCAAACTATTTGTTACTTGTGAAAAAGAACTAGATCTATCACACCAAAGGATAGAAAATTATGTAATGCCAACTAAATGATTTAATAAGAAAAAAGACATCTATTATGTCATAAAGAGCCAGTAGTGGCATATAGCTAAAATTACTATACTATACTTAGAAAAAAAAAAAAAAAAGTGTTTATCCAAATGAATATTATATGTAACTTAATTTTTATAAAATGACTATTGTGTACCTCTCATAAAACTAGTATATAAAATCATCCAGAATAAAGGTTCACCCAACTAACCTTTGAAGGAGTAGAGAGGCAGAATAACAAAGTGTGTAAAGTAAAAGAAGGATATTATTATGGAAAGTGTAAAGAGAGAGAAAAAAAAATGTTTATAAAACGAACTATGTAACCCTAAGAATGTCTATAAAATTAGATATTGATATGTTATTATATTGTCACATGAAATTGTAATTATAGAATATTGTATATTATATAAAATCGTCCAGAATAAGTGAAAACCACCATCACTTGAAGGAGTAGAGAAGAAGAATAACAAAGTGAGTTAATTGTAAAGATAGCTATTGTTATAATGGAATGAAAAGAGAAAAATGTTTATTGATTATCAAATATTGTACATCACCAGATATGTCAGAGAACATCAAACAAAAAACCATTTAGTATACGAACATTGTACGCCCTGATAATTCAGGATAAATATAAATTATTAAGAAAAGCTTAATGAACTATTGTGAAAATAAAATATTATAAACTCTAGATATGAAAACCAACTGCATAAGCATATAAGCAGCAAAATAAGTGTATAATCTCAAGAATACTCAAGTGAGCCAAAACAAATTGTCAACTAGTACAAAAAGTAACTATACAGCTGATAAAAGCATAGCTAAGAATGTCAAGACAAAAAAGAAATAATTACCTGTAAAAAGAAAGTATGTTAGCAAGTATAAAGATGGAAATGTGATATAAATGAAAACCTCTGATACCTTGAATATTATAGTGAATATATTATATTATTGTAAATGGATGATATGTGATATTTTATGAGTTGTGATAGTGCAACTATTGCCAGGTGCAATGTTTATTTTTTTTCTCAGACAGAGAAGAGTAATGCCTCTGAATCTGAGTATGTGTATTGAGGAACGGCAGAGGATGTGAGCCACTCTGATTCCGAACCCACTACAAAAGTTAGGGAGTTATATTGTATTAATGTATCAAGGACTATTATGAAAAAATCTGTGAGGTATAAATTATAATAACCATTAAGATAATCACGAATGTAAGGATATGTAAAAAGAAGGAAGAATGTGAATAAGACAGGAAATTGTTAATTTAAGAAATGAGATCAATTGTAGTTAAATGACTTAGAAAGTAAGCTACTTGAAAATACTAGTAAGTTAAGAGTTATATCACTAGACAAAAATCAAGCTAGAGTAATACACTAATAGTATGTTAAAAGATCAAAGAGTACAAGGAAAAAAAAAAAGAGAGAACCATAGAAATCTACTAAGAAACTGACATGAAATGATAATTTTATAAAAAATAAATTTTTTCTCAAATGATCAATTTTGAGGAGGGTGTATATGTAACATAACAAAATGTTACCTAACCTAAATGTATGTTATCAGATTTTAGAAGTGCATAACAATAATGTAAATAGGGAATATAGTAATAAGAATAACCAAGAAAGGAGAAATCAAGGAAGCAGAAGTACCACATGAAACAGTAAACCCAAATACTGTTTGACACTACAACCAGACAAAGACTAACTCAAACTGATGGACAGAGTAAATTTACATTAAGCTGTCAATCAAATCAGTAGATAATGTAAACAGAACATTGTATGTAAATAAAAAGTGAATCAATAAGAATCTGAATACTGTGAAATCAGAATTAGCATTTTGCTGATAATAAATTTAACCATGACTAGTAAATTATGAATGCCAAAAACTAAATTTAGCAATGGCTACAAAGCGAGAACAAAGATGTATTTCAATATCAAATATACTTATGAGAAAGAAAAACCATTTGTGTGAGGGAATATTATACAAGTAAAGTACCTCAACAAATTACCGAATTGAGAACCAATAAATGCTGTTAAGGCAAAATTCCAATATGAGCGATATGTCTTAACAACGCCTAGACCAAGCAATAATCAGCGAGTTGATTATTGGGAGGTAACGTAAGTGTAAATTAAATACACAAAACAATTGTTATGCTCCAATATAGCATAAAACATTATTAAAACAATATATTTAATCACAATTCCATTGTTAAGTAGTAGAATAGAACGAGTTAGCGTAAGACGAAATGTCATAGTAATAAGGATCGTTCATTACAATGTATAAAGTTTAGGTGTACTCATAATGTTCAGTAAAAAATGTCAGTACAGAGTTAATGGTGTTCCCACATAAACGTTTGAGTAATAAAATGCTATGTGAACACAAACAATATTAACCAAAGTGTAGAATCGTCGAGTCAGGTAAACAGACGACAGTGAAAAAATAGTGTACCCGAACATTGATTTTATAACAATGTCGGTCAAAGTGAAATTAATTCGATATTGAGTGATATCAAATTAAAGAGGACAAAATGATCTTTAATTTGATGATGATATCGACCCAATCGCAACTGTATTAAGTGCGGGAAAGATGTTAGCATCATTTACCAAAAAAGCATCAGAAATTTGTTTGCTAATACCAACAACAATAAAAGCTAGCTGTCACCTCAGCGTTTGACAGTTAAAAAACCGTTGTTAACGGCTAAATGACCAATACGTCATACTCGTCACACCTGCAAGAACCAATCACAAAATTAGTTAGTAATTAACATTTTTGCCTAACACCGATCGACAAGGAGAGTATATAAGGGAACGCAAACGTTTCTCAACAGACACTTTACCAACTTCATACAGCACGGGACGTGTGATCGCCATCTCAACATTTTTAATAATTGTTAGCGTCATCAACATAATACATCGAAGAAAATAGCTCAACACCAAGAAACAACCACTTCAAATTAATCTACAGAAAACAATAGTGATTATGTGCAGTATTATTTCAATTTAGTGCGGGAAATAATGAACAGAAAGTAATTAATTAATATCATTCATGATCCATTAAGTTAGAAGAGGATCGCAATACTCTGTTCTGGTGCGTGTGTTGTGCAAAACCAGGTAATCATTATAATCCGATTACCGAAGTGGTCAATGAGTTTTAATTAAATAATTAAAACCAAAAGGTAACAGTGCAATCATTATTCATTTTTTATCCGAGCGCCATATCCTGTACATTTTTCTACACTGATCTGTACTGACGCAAAACACAGAAACATTTCAAGATTACACCATGTCTCAATTTATTGTATGAATTTGTTATTATGAATTAAGCTGTATGCTAGTTATAAGTGTTCTCACATGATAAATTTTGTAAATCAAAAAGCAAGCGTTGACGAACGCACGACCTATCAACAGGTCATTTTTATTTGTTTACTTAATGAAAGTAACCTCAAAACATTATCAATCAATATTTTATCAGCAAATCATTAGATATTGTGTAGGCATAACTTTCTTTTTCGTGTCTCAAAGAATTCACATCTGAGATTTTAATAATATTACTATTAAAAATAAACAACATCTGGACTTAGCCAGATTTATAACTTGTGCTCTGAGCAAGCCGTATAAGGTATATAATAACTTATTGACAATTGTACAACTTTGTATATTTTAATTATATTTGTTTTTTTTTGGAATTCTCTATAAGGGTATAAATAAAACCCATTATTAACAGCATAACTCGACTTGATTTATTCCTATCTGATAATTAAATATTTTATTTAGAAAACTCAAACAACCTTCAGTTGTGTTTTAATATTTTGGAATAGCATTGCCACAAAGGTGATAAACAATTATTTTAAATTTTTAAATCATTCAGTGATTCTATTTGTGGGTTTTACACGGGATTTTCCCTAAATAAATCCGTGTGGCGCCCACTAACAACCAAGGCAATCTAACCTTGCAACTAAAGTAAGTTGGTGTTTGTAAACTGAGTTGACAGCTTATACTAGAACTTCTAGAAAACACGACCAGGTACGTGAAAGTATATTTTGTTTATTATATTGTCCAGACATTACGAGACGTAACGTACTTAGACTATCAGCAACCTGGAGGAGAAGTTAAATTATATATAAGTGTAAAAGCAGAATAAAAAAATTAAACCTGGTAGTCGTGGGACTACCGGTAGACATGGAATCATGGGCAGACTTGTGCTTTGGGAAGGAATGAAGGGTTGGTTAAATAAACAGCTACATATCGCCATATGATTTGCACAGCGGCGGTACGTTCCCTTGTTTGAGACTTGCAACACACGTAGAGCACACGCCTTCCATATTACTCTCACTTGAGTACTCGTCCGCTCCGAACACTGTGGCCAAGAGACTTATGTATGATGGTACGCACGGTCTTAGATCACTCTTGAACCACAAGCGATCGCAGATCCCACACACCGAGCCGAACGGATTGTTAATAAAGTGCTTAGAGAATTCCTCGTCGACTCCTTTGAAGCGGCAACTTGGACCGGGCTGTTCTGCGCAGAGCATCGAGGGTCCAATGTTGTCGAACCACAAGTTATTGATGTTCTCATCGTCTGTTTTCTTGCTAGCTAGCCGTACGCTCGATCTGAGTCGCTTTGGGGGCACGCCGGATGACCCAGGTATCGGAGATGCGGGCCCCTTGGGCGCTGACGGGGTTTCGTCAGTCTTCAAATGGTTGCCATTTTCTAAGTTCTCGGCCGATTTCTTTGATTTTAGTCTCAAACGATAGGCCTGTTGATGCTCTGCATAGGATTTGCCGGTTTTCGGTTTGAAATTTTTGGTTCGAGTTTTATCGCGATTTTTAGGTTGAGGAATTTCAAATTTTTGAGTTCAAATGTTGTTATTATTTTCTGTGAGTGCTTCTGGTACTCGGAATTGGTGTTATTGGAGAGATTTCGTTCTGAGGATCACAACGCACTTTGTATTTTCGCGATTGGGCTTGTAGTTCCCGAGATATTTAAGTTTTAGTGGAGCAATTTAGAAATTTTCGGCGCAAAAACACCCTCACGCAGACAAAGCCTAGAGGCGACTGAAGTCAGTTGTCGAAATTCTCAGTACTAGGGGGCCGAGTGACTCGATCACCTGACACCTGGTTTGCTGGGATTGGTTGAGCGGTTTGTGAGATAGTGGTATGCCGAAAGTACATTTGAAACAACGGTCGATTTTCGCGAAACGTGCAAGTAAGACATTACATACCTATGGATTCCATGTCAAAATTAGAAGAATATTTCTTGTATCAAATTTAGTAATTACTAACCTAAATGATAAGAGAATTACTTATATTTTGAATTAACATAATTAGTAAAGTCTTTGATGATAAAGCTGAAAATTTTAATACCAAACTAGAACAACAGACTGAAAATTTTAAACAGGAACCATAGAAATAACGAAAAGTTTAAAAGGGTTAACAGAAAAAATTGTTGATACCAACTCACATATTGACACTCTTGGGAAAGATATATGTGAAGTAATTGATAAACAAACAGAACAAATATGTGAAACAGTGATATGTGAACAAACCATAATCATTGAAAGAAAGAGAGAACAGATGTTCATAAGTAATAATGACGATGCTATAGAAATAATAACACTAAGGAAGAATACCAAATAAAAATTAAATAATCATACCTTAGTGAGAGGAATATCCAATTCACTGTGCAAACTCACAGTAAAGCAATTAAAAGAAAAATACGTATGAAACAATTAAAACGCAATATTTACGGCAAGAACACACACACTAATTGTCACTATAACTATAACTGTAGTGGTAAACATCCAATACGAACCACTACGCAAAATTGTGATAATTATAATATTAATTATACACACGGTAAGTACCGAACGAGTGATAATTATTATAACGATGATTATAACTATAATTATGAGAACTACGGTGAGTATTATCATAAAAGATGCACGAAAATAGGTTCAACTGTTTATATGGGCCGCGAGCAAACTGTTGTGATGGAATGCGACTGTTACGAGAGAAAGAGAGGAGATTCCGTTTGGACAAGAGGGAGAATAAAGTTTTCACCCTATAGACAAGTGGATCACGCAATAAAGGCAGCAACAATTCAACGCAGCGATGAACAGGTTAGTTACAATGGAATGTTAACGAGGGTGAGAAGCGGAAATTGTTATGACGACGACTATGCTACACAGGAACAATATACGTCCGGGAGACGACAAACAATTGTTAGCTTAAACTAAGGAGGGTGGAAATCAAATGACACACCGCACTCTACGCTCTAATTGAAATAAAAATTAATTTTAAACAAAAAATACTACTGTTAATTATTAATAAGATAAAGAATTAATTAAGAAGGAATGTTAATGTTAGATAAGGAATTAAATAATAAAGGATAATAATAATGTGAAGGAAGGATTAGAAATTTTATTGTTAATGTTAAAGAATTAAATAAAAACAGATGCTAAATAAATATAAGAAATAAAGGAAACATTTATGTTAAAGAAAGGGTAAGGAATGTTAATGTTTAAAGAAATGTTTAAGAAATGATTGTAAAGAATGTTATTGTTAATGTTAAGAGAAAGTTAGAAATGAGAAATAATTGATAATTGTCAGACAGCTGATCAAGCGAAAACTTCATACCTTAGTGGAAATGCAAGGACACAGAAGAAAGCGATAGTGGAAGTCAAAGGACAGAGACTACTTAGGGCTGAAGACAATGAGTAAAATATCGAGTGAGTTAAAAACTAAGGCAGTTCATCTGTAACCGATCATGTGACACACTACGAACCTAAAAAAGTATTCTGTTACGGAAGTGTATTTCATCACATGGTAAGAATGAAGAATATTATGAGCGATCAGAAAAGAATTGTAAGTAATTTTCATGTTAAGAAAAGATTAAAGAATGTAGAACGTTATGATTAAGGAAATTTAAAATTACAGAGTGAAAGATGGCATAAATATGTTGAGATACAGAGTAGTCAGAAGGAAGCTAGGGGAGAGCTAATAGCAGTGGATTTTCTGGGACCACTACCACGATCAAGTCGAGGAGTGAAACATATTGGTATGTATTGATGTGTTTTCCAAGGCAGTCCGGCTATACCCAATTATGCGACCCACAACGAAGGTTGTTCTAAAGATACTACTGCAGAAATATATTCCAGCATTCGGCAAGATGAAAAAGGTCTTGAGTGATCAGGGTGTACAATTCCAGAGTGAGAAATGGAAGAGAACTTTGTGAGAAAATGGAATACAACGTGTACTCACATCCATAAGACATCCTCAAGGAAACCTTGTAGAAAGGGTTAACAAGGAACTAGGTAAATATTTAAGGATATACTGCCATAATCAGCACAATAAATGGGCAGAATATTTACCATTTCTCGAGAAAGCCATCAACGAGAACTACAGTGAAGCAACCCGTTATACTCCAATAGAATTAGCAGAAGATAAAAAGCTGAACAGATTTTGGACGAAGTACATAAACAAACCCGACAACTAGAATGTACCTGTACTAGTAAGTGTGAAAATTGAGTACGCAAAGCGACGTATAATAGAAAGAGGTAACAAGATAGTGGGGAGATTTAACAGAACACAAACTACAACAATTCAACATGGGAGATGAGGTATTATTAAAGACTAATCCAGTAGGAAAAAGAGTTGACAATACACCTAAGAAATTTTTCAGGTTGTATGATGGACCATATACACTAGTACAACAAGTTGGTAAACAGACATTCATAGTGTATGACGGCGTGAGAAAAAAAGAAATGGGTAAATACCATGCTAGCTTTTTGAAAAAATTCCATTCGTAAATAACTGGGTCACTAGAACGAGTAAAGTGGAACAACGATTAAAGCGGATGTACCGAAACACCACAGCGACTTTACCTACGAAGGAGGGGAAATATTGCTCAGAAAACCTCCAAATAAGGGTTAAAATTGAAAAATCGAAGACTCATTATTAGTCGCACAAAATAAATAAATGTGTCAATAAATAAAAACAATACATACTATTTGTCTAATAAAAAAGGGAGAGAAAAAAATACTTTAATTTGGTATTAAAAAAATTGTTTTCACCAAGCAGGAAAATAATGCAACAGTACAAACATTAACGGTACTGTGCATTGCCAAAATAAATTAAATAAATAATAAAAATAAATAAATATAAATTAATAAACATGATTCAGATTGCATAAGCTGGATCATAGTAAAAATAGGGAGCGCAGAATTCATGCATGGAAATGCATTTTCGACACACCTGTCGCTAGCATTGTGTATGCGCGTATTTTGTTGGTGTGTGTGAAACCTGTCCATTCCTGAAATATAACCAACCCTTTTCAAGTAGAATAGTTTTATATTTATTTTAATTATAAGAAAACTATGTACGATAGGATAAAACAAAAGACACCAAAGTGTATAGACACTCTTGGGAAAGATATATGTAAAGTAATTGATAAACAAACAGAACAAATATGTGAAACAATGTTATGTGAACAAACCATAATCATTGAAAGTTAGAGAGAACAGCCGTTCATAAGTAATAATGACGATGCTAGAGAAATAATTAACACTAAGGAAGAATACCAAATAAAAATTAAACAATCATACCTTAGTGAGAGGAATATCCAATTTGCTGTGCAAACTCACAGTAAAGCAATTAAAAGAAAAATACGTATGAAACAATTAAAACGCAATATTTACGGCAAGAACACACACACTAATTGTCACTATAACTATAACTGTAGTGGTAAACATCCAATACGAACCACTACGCAAAATTGTGATAATTATAATATTAATTATACACACGGTAAGTACCGAACGAGTGATAATTATTATAACGATGATTATAACTATAATTATGAGAACTACGGTGAGTATTATCATAAAAGATGCACGAAAATAGGTTCAACTGTTTGTATGGGCCGCTAGCAAACTGTTGCGATGGAATGCGACCGTTACGAGAGAAAGAGAGGAGATTCTGTTTGGACAAGAGGGAGAATAAAGTTTTCACCCTATAGACAAGTGGATCACGCAATAAAGGCAGCAACAATTCAACGCAGCGACGAACAGGTTAGTTACAATGGAATGTTAACGAGGGTGAGAAGCGGAAATTGTTATGACGACGACTATGCTACACAGGAACAATATACGTCCGGGAGACGACAAACAATTGTTAGCTTAAACTACGGAGGGTGGAAATCAAACGACACACCGCACTCTACGCTCTAATGGAAATAAAAATTAATTTTAAACAAAAAATACTACTGTTAATTATTAATAAGGTAAAGAATTAATTAAGAAGGAATGTTAATGTTAGATAAGGAATTAAATAATAAAGGATAATAATAATGTGAAGGAAGGATTAGAAATGATAAGAAATGTTATTGTTAACGTTAAAGAATTAAATAAAGCAGATGCTAAATAAATATAAGAAATAAAGGAAACATTTATGTTAAAGAAAGGGTAAGGAATGTTAATGTTTAAAGAAATGTTTAAGAAATGATTGTAAAGAATGTTATTTTAATGTTAAGAGAAAGTTAGAAATGAGAAATAATTGATAATTGTCAGACGGCTGATCAAGCGAAAACTTCACACCTTAATGGAAATGCAAGGACACAGAAGATGTAACGGGACAATTTGGGTATACCCGGGATAATTCGGAAAAGGGGAATCAAAAGGTATAAATAATAATTTTGGGGTAACAACATAAATAATAATTGTAAAATTTTATAGGACGTAGTAAGCCAGCGATTGAAAGGGAGTCAAGATCAACATTCCGACGCCAGAAAAAACAGTTAAACATTACCAAACGAACTTTGACCGATGAAGTCACCAGTCTCGACACATTATATAATTGCCAAGCCTTTAATTACGTCACGTGGAATGCGATGCGTAGTTAGCCTCGCCTTGGAAATTGGTTCGTCACATAAATAAGAACAATGAGATGTGGTCACGTGACCCCCCTTCCATCTCAGAATTTGTAGCAGTTCTTCTCGCCCCAGTTGCAATGATACCATATAACCGGCTGGTTGTGAATAAAAGTTCCGCAACAAAAATGCGGGCCCATGTGTGTAAAATATTAAAAATGGAAAATAACAAGGAAATAACAAAATTAACTTTCATTAGAGTGGCCAACAACTAAAATTCTTCTTCAAAACATGTAAACTTAGTACGAAATAACAACAGTAGTGCATGCACGAGGAGTCATCTGATGGACGTACATAGAAGGATCATCAAAGGAAAGTAAAATTAATACAATCTTTATTAAAATCTTGCAAGTCCCCCATTCTAATATAAAATGAGCTCATTAAGGGGAATATAAAATGTAACACATGAATGTGTGTGTGTGTGTGTGTGTGTGTGTGTGTGTGTGTGTGTGTGTGTGTGTGTGTGTGTGTCGGTGTGATTAACTAATATATATTTAAGAAGTGCAGGGGTTGTGATCAATTAGAAATATAAATTAAATTGATGATGTAGAATGATATGAAGAGCGAGGGAGAAAAATGTTAATGTTAATAATTATTTTACTTGTTTTCTTTATCAATTATGCCTCGTGGCCGAATGTATTTCATTTGTTGAACAAGGGTTAAATGTACAAGAATATGAGCAAAAAATAAAAGGGGAATGTCATTGGCAAACAAAAATTAAAGAGTTAATTACTGAAAATAACCCATTCTGCTACTTCCGTTCGCCTAACCGAACCTGGCCCAAAGGTAAGTAAATTTCATATCTCATTGTTGGCAACTAGTAAAGATGGCGTCCGGACTATGGACGAATACAGTAATCAAAATCAAAACTAAAATAAATTAAATTTGGAAAAGAGTAAAGTATATTACAGTGTTGCTTTCCGAACAGGGACTTCAACATAAAATTTTTTAATTTTATGGAGAAGTAGGCCTACTGGAAAGAGCAGAGTGGGTATTTGAGATAAAATAAAAATTTTTTTGTACATAGAAATAGACGTAGATGACGAGAGTGATTAACACCCATCTCAACTCGGTATGAAAACAAAACAGATGAAATAACGGCAATGATGCAGTTACTGTTAAATAAATTTGATATGCAGAATAAAGAAATAATTAGTAATCTAAATTAAAAGTTAGATGAAATAAATAGTAAATATGACAAACAGAATGAAAAAATCGAAAAATTGAGGAAAAATTAGTAACAATGACTGATAAAATATTAGAAGCTGTCAATACGCAAATAGACAGTTTAGAAAGCAGAATGATTAAAGTAGATGAAGTATTTAAAAGTAATATAATGAAAATTAATAGTGATGATAATTATGAGATTATAGTGGGGGTAGAGAGTGGTGAAGAAACCAGTCAAGTAAATGAAAATAAAGACGATCAGGTAACATAATACGGTAAGTAGGGGTGAGAAAAATGATGATAAAATTAAAAAGGTGGTGTTAGAGAGTAAGGTTGTGAATATTGAGAGTGCTGATGAAGTTTTAGTGGAAGTAGAATTTAATAATGGAATATTAATGAGTGTTGATGAGTTAAAGAGAGAGTGTAGAGAGAGTTTACAGGTAGAGGGGTTGCAGGGGGTAAATTTTCCCCGGGTTTATTGTGAACCAAGGTGTTCACTGTTGTTGTTGAAGGGCAAGAGTCCCTTAGTATTGGAAGACATGGTGTCTTCAAATTGTTCTTTGAATTTTAGTGTCATTCCTGGAAAAGGTAGGAGGTGTTTTAATGTAACAGTACCCTCTGCATGGATTAGTAGAGAAAGTGTCAGATGGCATTATGTTGAGAGAGAGAGAGAGAGAGAGAGTGGTATCTGATTTTGAGAGAGAGTGGTATTTAGATGGGGAGATAGAGTTGTTTAAGGTTGGTAGAAATTACAAAGAATTAGTGGAAAGGTTAGATGTAGAGAAAGTTGGTGATTATATTGAGTACGTACCTTGTGTTGAAACTGATGTAGCAGCAGTAGATGATGATAATGTAGATGATACTATAACTTACCTGACTAACGGAAAATACTAAAGGAGAATTTACCATACCGAATGTCGATAGGCATTTTGATTTGATAGTATGCAATAATATTTGTAGTTACTATATTGATACAATGGGAAAAAGTAATGATGATGACTATTATAATTATAATAGTAATATGTCTTTAATTGTGAATGAATGGTGTAGACGTAAGATCTGTTATTGTTTGATGATGGTGGTTAAACAGTTGTAGTCATGAACATTTAATTATGTGAATAGTGTGGTTTCGACATGGACTGTATTGTGAAATGATTAATGGTAAACAAGAACGAATAATAATTTGGATTGTATATACTTGTGTAGTAATGTTAAATGTATTTGTGTAGTAGATTATGTTGTACTATGTATTTTATGTAAACAATGTGGGTATGCAAGGTGAATTGATTGTATAATAATGATTATAATAATAGTTGATCAGACTAAATAAATCATGGTGATGTTTATCATGCAAATAACTGAATGGTAATTGTTTGGACTATTGTAATTAAAAAACTGAGTGTTTTTGAAAAAGATTGAATTAAATAATTTGAGAGGAATTAATTAATTAATTAAGGTTGTATAAATGAACTTTGATAATAAATGTAAATGATTTTCTGAGATTTGAACTTTATAATCAATAATAATTGATGAAAAATACCATGTGCTTAGGTATTGAGTTGTATTGTTATAATGTATCAGGAAGTACATATGGTTATGTAAGTTATATTTGGGTGATAAAGGTCTGTATTTTTGAATTTATGACAGGAATCATGTTGTATTTGATTACATGAGTGACCATATCTAAGTATGAATGTTATAATGAATTGAAGTAAAGTAAAATGTTTTAATGTTTTAACAATGGAATTAAATGAGTTTAAAAGGTTTTAAATTGGGTGATTAAATTAGTTTGAGGTAATTATGAATTTTCTAATGTAATTTTCAATGGTTAACTTAATGTAAAATAACGTAATAAAAGTAATAAAATAACTTATATAGTAACCATAACGTGGCGACTGATTAAAACAGCGTTCGACAATGGATAGCAGCGACGAGAAGGCTCAGATCAAGAAACGACAAAATGCCGAGTGGTGATGATTATTTCAATAAGGCATTGAGTCAGTCAGAGTTAACTTAAATGGGTGTTAGACACAATAAGAATTTTGGAATAAAAGTAATACAGAAACGGGTCAGTAGTAGTAGGGACACAGTAGTATAGAGAGAAAGTATGTAGAGAAAACGAGAGTGATGAAAGTGGAGAGTAAATAGGTGAGAGCAGGGTACATATATTTTGTAGTGAGGGTGGAGGTGTAAGGAGTCCTCAACGTAAGACGTTGTGGCGGGGGGTGAATAGTTTTAAAGAGGTTTGGCGGAGTTACCGGGGAGAGGCCAGGAACTAATAAGGGAGTGAGTATAAGGGAAGGGAACACACATCTTAGGTACAAAGAGGGTATCAGCTGTTTTGTTATAAGAGGAGAATAAATTAAGTGGAGTTAGAGAAATTAGTGGAGATAAATATTATTGAGAGATCGATGTCACTCGGTGCAAATCTGTTAGTGGTTGTTAGAAGGAGGAAGGTGAATAAGGTTATATATATAAATGCCCATTCAATAAATTCAAATCATTGTGAATGACGGAGGATCACCCAAACCAATTAATAATGAAAATGTTAAATAGAAATTCATAGTTGAAATGTAATAATAAATGAAATGTTATGTAAAATGAAGGTTGATAACAAAGTAAAAATTTTGGAAAATTTAATGTTATAGTAAATGATAAATAATTGATGGTTAATTAGTAAAAGTTCAATTGAAATTAAAATGTAATGTTTATAATTTTATATGCAAATTTAAAGGTGAATTGTGAATTGTTTATTTTAATGTAATAATCGCAGTGTTAATTATGAGTGTACTATGTTTTATTATGTTGTATTATGTTAGTGTGTAGGAATCTAAACAGGTAATTGTATTGTGTATAACATGTTTTAAATGCGATTCCCTACATTTCGGGCGATCTTGGCCTTACCAACCCAGATCGTGGTTTTGGATGACAATCAGCTGTGGGCAAAATTATTGTAACCTGACCATAGTTGGCTGCCTTTGAAATTGGTGTACTTTGGAAATTTAATGGGGTTTAATCAGGGAATCTAAGATTATTTTCAACACAGGCTATTTTCACCCAAATAGGGGTGTAGTCCAGTCACCCTGTACTTAAAATTGGGGTTACCTGGAAAAAGGTCCGAAGTTAATGATCTTTTAATATGTTGTATGTCGGTAGTCTGTGGTGTAGAATCCAAGTTTTCCAATTCGAGAACCCTGTGCGAACTTCAGGGCAGCCGAAAAACCTCAAAATTTTTGGACTTTTTTCAGTTTTTTTCTTATAACTCCTAAACGACGCATTCTAGCCGAAAACACTCCATTACAAAAGTTAAAGAGTATTAAATTTCCTACAATTTGCACTGGTTAAACTTTTTTTAAACCAAATACGTACCGAGATATAGCGCTTCAAAGTTTCAAAAAATTTTCAAAATATCGAAAAACTGCGAAAAATTAAGGTTTTCCCTAGTAATTTTCATCTTTCAACATTTCTATATGGATAATAATGGTAGTAATGGTAGGTGTCTCTAAATTGATAAATTTAGGAGGAGAGTGTGGAGACCTTGGGAGACCGGTCGGTCGGTGAGTCACCCTCCCTTCCTGCCTGGGCTATTTTTAGCCGTTGACAATGACGGTGCGGTATAGAGAGGGGAGCAGTTTGGAAGGGAACTCAAGGAAGGAAAGAAGCAGTTGTGTTGTAGCCATTGAAGGCGTCCAATGCTCGTGCATTCGTTCTATACGTGAGAGTGTCGTAAAATAATAATATAACCGGATATAATAATATTATATTATAATGTAACCACAACACGTTCGTGTGTGACTTATGCTTCGTGTGTTCGTGAGAGTGCCGTAAAATAATAATATAACCGGATATAATAATATTATATTATAATGTAACCACAACGCGTTCGTGTGTGACTTATGATTCGTGTGTTCGTTCTGTTCGTGAGAGTGCCGTAAAATAATAATATAACCGGATATAATAATATTATATTATAATGTAACCACAACGCGTGTTCATGTGTGACTTACGATTACGTAGTGTTACTATGGCATCTTCCACAGAGGCAGGACTGTGTTTCATCTGCCAAAATAGTTTGGCAGAAGGTGAAGCAAATATAGTTAAAACGAAAGGTGTTGCCAGGCTTCTCGAATCTAGTATCAAACGGAAAAAGTCTGCAGATGAACAGTTCCTGAAAAGGGTGGAGCAAGTGACAGTTCACAGTGCTTGTCAAAAAACGTACAATAATGAGGGAATGATTAAGGCTTCATTACGTCGCGGACATGACGCTCCTGGGCCCTCCCCTAGACCGACCCGATCAGAAAGGCCGCAATTTGACTTCAACAATAAGTGCTTTTTATGTGAGGATGTGATTACTGAAGAATACAGGAAAAGACAGGCCAAGTTGCCATTCAACAGGCACAATTGTGCAGTTAAAGTGACGCTTCGTGATGTAGCAAACACGATTTTGGCGTATGCAAGAAAGCGAGGCGACGAGTGGGGACAAAACGTTGAAGACTGCGTTTCCCAGTTGGATAATCTGAACACAGATTTAGTAGCAGTTAATGCAGAATACCACCAAAAGTGTCTTCAAACATTTTATCAATTACCTTCACGTGTCCAAAAAAGGGGACACCGTCCAGCTACCCACGTCGACGAAGCCATGGAAATTATATACAAGTTTCTCGAAGACAGTAGTAAGGAATGCCAGTTTTCCGTTGGGCAGTTGCTTGATCTGGTACCTGAAGACTGTCGTCCACATCCAAAAACTCTGAAAAGATGTCTGGAGGGAAAATACGAAGAGGACATAATCATCTCTGATTCACCCAACAGAGAGAGTATCATCTGTTTCAAGAACACTGGCCACAAAATTTTGTCAGACAACCGGTACATGAACGAAAAAGAAGAAAGGCTCCAGGTTGTTAAAACAGCTGGAAAAATTATTTTAGAGGATATTCACTCCAAAATGTTCAGCACTGTCGCTTACCCTCCGATCAATAATTTTTTGGGTGATTCCCATTCTGTTGTACCTGAAACTCTGCTCTCCTACTGCACACTATTATTTTGACAAAAAACGGAACTCCCTGAATTCATGGAAGATTAAATGCCTTGCTCTAGCGCACGCCATAATAATAGCCATGCGGCCAAGATCTTTCTTATCTTCCATAATGATCGCAGTAGCCTCATACATCTACAAAAAGTTTGGATCCAGACATTTGCTGAACCTTCTAGCCACTTTAGGATTGTCAGCTCCTTACACGGAAGCTGCTAGGCTTGAAGGATCCTACGTTCTGCAGGCTGAGAAGACCAAAATCAAAGAGTCAACCAGTCCATTCAGTCAGTTTATCTTCGACAATGCTGACTTTTATGTGAACACATTGGATGGGCATGGCACCTTCCACGCCATGGGAGGAATTATGGCAGTGACCTCTCGAGAAGCAGTAACCTGCGAAAGAGATGTAGCTCGCTTGAAAGCGCATGTATCAGCATCCGACTTGATCGACAAAGCTGGCATTGTGAGAGTAAAGTCGTATCACAGACCAACCAATGGAGGATTAAAAACCGTCAAAATGAAGGACATCAACATCAGCTGTTTACAGGATGTTGTACCATCTGCGTCTGATGTCGCCTGGCTTTATGGCAAGAACTCATCGTACTCATCATCAGTACCAGGCTGGAACGGTTTCATGGAGCTGGGGACACATGGTGAGAAATTGAATGTTCTAAAATAGTATGCCTCCCTTTCATAAACGCACCTCCTAGCGAGTACGCAACAGTATATACATCCATACTGGCTGCAATTGATGAATGTAAGGTACTGAATCAGAAAACATGTGTCGTCACTTATGACCAGCCTCTGTATTGGAAGGCCCGGGATGTGGTAGCAAATGACTCTATTCCAGGGCTAAGCAGCGTCGTTGTGAGGCTTGGAGGCTTCCACCTGTTAATGTCATTTATGGGTGCGATGGGGACAATTATGGCTGGGAGTGGATTGAAAGATCTCTTTTGCATGGTTTACGCTGAAAACAGTGTTGATAAGATCCTGTCTGGACATGCGTATGCCAGGGTTGTTCGAGCGCACACCCTCACTCATGCTGCTTTCGCTGGTTTAATTATTGAACGGTTGGATTTGACACTGGAAGAAGTGTCTGCACTGGATACAGTTATTAATTCTCCTGAAAGATCCATTATTCTGAGGGCACATGATGATCCAGTGTTCCATGCAGTGACTGTCAAATTTTCAGCAATGCTGAAGAAAATTGAGAATAGTGACCCAACAGCCACACTATGGATTCAATACTTCCGTATGTGTACCCTAATGAAAAATTTCATTAAAGCTGAACGCATGGGGGACTGGAACCTGCACCTCGAATGTGTCGGAGATATAATACCCTACTTCCATGCAGCAGGTCATTTGCATTATGCCAAGAGTGCACACCTCTACCTCCAAGACATGCTCAGCTCGGAAGACAAAATGGATCCTGATGAATATCACAAGTTCACCACTGGAGGCTACTTCACTATTCGTCGAACTGATAAATTCTGGTGTGGCATATGGTCGGACATGACCATAGAGCAGGTTCTAATGAGAGTGATGAAGAGTTATGGCGGGCTGACTCGTGGACGCGGCGTAACTGACATTGTGCTTTCTCGATGGATTGGATTGGTATGCTGTGTCTCCAACACATCTGTCAACAGATAGAGATGTTTACCGAAGTACGTTCAGGAACATCTGAACAACATGTGGATATGCGGCCTTCCCGTGTAACCAGGGATAATGTTGATATGAAGCTGAGTGGTTGGTTTGCTGAACATCCACCATTCCTTGAAATTGAGGAGCTTGTGTCACTCTGCACAGGAGCTATTGCTCATGAAGGGGTGAACTGTCACTTGGGACGAGGAATCGGCATCAGCTGCATGAAGAGAATGGTGGGAGAAAATTTTGAAGAAGTGAAGTTGAAACGGAAGAATAAGGTGTTAACTCTAGCCTCAGTTTCCAGTGCTCTGAAAATTACAAACAAAAAATTTACAGTCGACCCTCTAACTCTCTTTCAACGAGTTTGCATTACCAAACAGTCTGATGGTGACCTCAAAGACTTATTCAGATTCGAGCTTGCACCCTTCCCCATGTCCCTCTTCAGTGAGGAAGGTATGCGCAAGGGCAAAACGTCAGCGTTGTACGAAGCATTCACTCCTGTAGAGGAAGAAGACCTTGGCAGCAGAAAATGTGCAGTAATTGACGGTGGGTACTTGCTGCATAAGGTTGTATGGTGTAAGACTACATCACCCACGTTTGTGTCAGTGTGCAAGACCTATGTGGACTACGTACAGAAACAGTTTGGGTGTAATGCCATAGCAGTATTCGATGGATACCCTAGTGACGTCGCTTATCAGAGCACCAAAGCAGCTGAACGATATCGCCAGGCTTTGCTGCAATCGTCCACAAAATTTGTATTTTTGTTAACAACGGCCGTTACACTGTCACAAGAAAAATTTCTGTCCAACAACACCAACAAGAGAAACTTTATTTCAATGCTGATGACTGAAATGGCAGCAAAGGGTATCGAGGTTAAGCAGGCAATAGAAGATGCTGATGTCATGATAGTGAAAACTGCAATATCTAAGGCTGCTGACTTCGATAGTGTTACTATCACAGGTGAAGACGTCGATCTCTTAGTATTGCTGACTGCGTTAGGCTCTTCTCAAAAGAACGTTTATTTCCAAAAGAGTGGGAGAGGTAATCCCTCCAGTGTTTTGTATTCGTCAGCTTCATGCAAATATAATACTCAGGATATTCTTTTCCTTCATGCAGCAAGCGGATGTGACACTACATCGAACCCATTTGGACAAGGAAAGAAGAAAGTTTTCACTATTTATGAGAAAAACCGTTCTCTGTCTAACATTGTTAGTGTTTTCAAAGATGACGAAGCAACACCACGCCACATTTTGGAAGCAGGGGAAAAGTTTCTTGTAACACTGTATGGTGGAAACATGGACACAGATACTCTGGACGATCTTCGCTACCGAATATTTTCCAACTCCGTGGTAAAATCCAAATTCCACCTTGCCAGATTGCCCCCTACACGAGACGCTGCCCGGTACCATTCTTTTTGTACCTATCTGCAAGTGCAGACGTGGCTAGGCTACGAAAAGTTACCGTCAGTTTGGGGCTGGACTTTAACAAAACGAGGGCTGATCCCCATAACAACGACCATGGATGCAGCTCCAGAAAAGTTGCTGCACATGATACAATGCAAGTGCACGACAGGGTGTAGCACTGGAGCTTGCAGCTGCGAAAAAGCAGGACTCCGGTGCTCAGCCGTCTGCAAGAATTGTGCAGGAAATGCTTGCGAGAATTCGCCTGAGACCGACCTCAATGAGGAAGACACAGACATTGAGTGCGATGAGGAGGAGGACGTCATCGATGAGATCATTGCTCAGGAGGAAGAGAATTACTAAGAGATAATGCCTACTTGCCATCAGGACCAAAGAGGTCAAGGCTTCTATGAATTAATATTAATGGCTAATTTGTAATAATTTAAATATTTTCTACTTAGTTAATATACCCACATTTCATTACATGTAGTATAAATTGTTATAAATACGTTTTTTATACATCGATAATTATTGTGTTCTTTATTCTGAAATGAACATCTCATTAAGGGTGGGGTTTCTATTGTTTAGGTTATTGAACGTTGTTCATATAGAAATGTCAAAAGATGAAAGTTACTAGGGAAAAACCTTAATTTTTCGCAGTTTTTCGATATTTTGAAAATTTTTTCGAAACTTTGAAGCGCTATATCTCGGTACGTA
The DNA here is from genome assembly GCA_034769895.1 of Magicicada septendecula. NCBI lineage: Eukaryota > Metazoa > Arthropoda > Insecta > Hemiptera > Cicadidae > Magicicada > Magicicada septendecula. The sequence goes on along the minus strand of CM068371.1, from coordinate 57,820,725 downwards.
TTTGGTTTAAAAAAACATTTAACCAGTGCAAATTGTAGGAAATTTAATGCTCTTTAACTTTTGTAATGGAGTATTTTCGGCTAGAACGCGTCGTTTAGGAGTTATAAGAAAAAAACTGAAAAAAGTCCGAAAATTTCGAGGTTTTTCGGCTGCCCTGAAGTTCACACAGGGTTCTCGAATTGGAAAACTTGGATTCTACACCAAAGAATACCCTCATATAACATATTAAAAGATCATTAACTTCGGACCTTTTTCCAGGTAAAATGTACATGGTGACTGGACTAGTGGTAGACCTTAGGGGCACATAGTAAAGTAATGAGTAGGGGTACAAACCCTGAAGTTTCTTGTAACGCTGAAGCAAGGATGGGAGTGACAGAAAAGAAAATAGTGCTCACTCCTTCCGCCTCAGTCCTTGTGGAGGCAACTGGACGCAACAGTCTAGGGGAGCAATAGTGTGCGTGGAGGAGAAAAGGGGATGATTATTATTAACAGCACCAGAAAAACTAGAATTTCTGTTAATAATAATATTTTATAATGTGTTAAATGATTTTGAATTGTTTTAGATATAAATGGAAAATGGTTAAGAATTGTAGAAAAAGGGTGACATAGATAAATTATATTTGATTGATTAATCTTTTGATAATGTGTTTAAATATTTTGAAATATTATTATGTTAATGTAAGGATTTATACTTCTTCTTGTAAAATGGGAAAGGCTTAATTATTGTCGATTGGAATCGAAGAAATTTATGAAATGGGGAACAAATTAAGGGGATGAAAGTCTGTGCAGTAGATATAAGATTATATATTACTAGGTCAATGTAACGGGACAAACAGGGCCTGTTGTCATAATTATGGGGTTCAAGGATGTTACATAATATTTTTTATTGTATTCATATATATAAAGAATGGTTAGGTCCATTTTCCTATGTCTGCATAAACAACGCAGTTTCATCGATACGATTTACTTCAAGGCCGAGGGCGTACGTGTGAAGGAAAACGTATACAATGGCGATTCTGATCGACACAAACAAAATGATATTACAAATATTGACACACGTCACAGCGATGACGAGGAACAATGCCGTCAGCTGATGCGGACGAATAGTGGATCACCATTGATCCCCTCCACTTGTCGACAATTCGACACAATGTCGGCCCACTTTGAAGAACTTTGTCATGGCGACAACACGTACATTTCTTTCTGGTAAAATTTAACCAGTAAAAGTGTAACCAAATTTAAAAAATGTAAGCATCAGTTAACAGTGAACAGTACCAGTTTCTAAATATGTAAATTCAGTGAAGCAGCAGACAAAACAGACAGTACTAATAACACCGAAGTACGCCAGCCAACGGCCGGACCATGGAAAACGTCTAAGCTACACAACTGCAACTACTTTCAGGAAAGTCACTAATATTTTCATTCTTATTTTCAAAATTAGAGCTCTAATAAGATATCAAACGTTGAAAATTTATTATTTGTAACATCAGTATGTGAGCGAGAGAGTGTGAGCAAATGTCGGCCAACAACAACTAGACATTGGTTTATGGGTAAAAGGGGTATTCAAATTTAATAAATGTATGAAATATTGCAATTGCTATGTAAAATGATTATCTTCTGACTGTCAGATTAAAGTATAAGATGGGGAATATGATAACGATAACTACTAAGTAAGAGCGGAACTGCAGGGCCGCCATTTTGTACTATGATTCCAATGTAATTTAACCCTTTCTTTGTTTTGTAACTGAGTAACTATAACGATAATTAAAAGTGTGCTGTATTCAAACCTATGCATATGAGACGTTATTTCTATAACCCGTGCTGCTTCTACCTCTCGTTTAACGACACTTTGGCACACTTAGGTATAATTAACATATTCAGTGTAAACGATTTGAGCACGTGGCATCCGGAAGCATGGTATTTCACCCGATAGATATGCAAATGAACTACATAACTATGGTAAGTACTTATAGTTATAAATATGTAATTATAAAGCTAGTTAACAATGTCGACCCGAACCAGCGACTTAATAATTATTCTACCAGTTAACATCAAGAAAACCAGCACTTCTTAACGCAAACCAGCACAGCTAAGGGGAACCAGATCAGTTTGGGATATGTTATTATACAAGGCCACTATTTGATGTTTCAGTGTCTGGTGATACTGTGGCGGTGGTCCTGTGCTGGTCAGCGCGTCAGCAGGAGCGTCAAGTGCCTGTCTGGCCTTGCAGTGTTGGGATCTCGAGAGAGAAGTCCAGTAAGGTCATTCAGGTGCGGTCACAGTCATTGGACCAGGGGGTAAATTAACCGTGATTGTTTTATAAAACGTAAAGGGGGTTGTGGCAGCATATCCTGGCTGATCCCTTTAGGAAGTATGAGAGTGTCAATGAGAGTTTTTATGCTTCGGCATAAAACCTCTCATTGAGGGGGTATTGTAACGGGACAATTTGGGTATACCCGGGATAATTTGGAAAAGGGGAATCAAAAGGTATAAATAATAATTTTGGGGTAACAACATAAATAATAATTGTAAAATTTTATAAGACGTAGTAAACCAGTGATTGAAAGAGAGTCAAGGTCAACATTCTGACGCCAGCAAAAACAGTTAAATATTACCAAACGAACTTTGACCGATGAAGTCACCAGTCTCGACACATTATATAATTGCCAAGCCTTTAAATACATCACGTGGAATGCGATGCGTAGTTAGCCTCGCCTTGGAAATTGGTTCGTCACATAAATAAGAACAATGAGATGTGGTCACGTGACCCCCTTCCATCTCAGAATTTGTAGCAGTTCTTCTCGCCCCAGTTGCAATAATACCATATAACCGGCCGGTTGTGAATAAAAGTTCCGCAATGAAAATGCAGGCCCGTGTGTGTAAAATACTAAAAATGTAAAATAACAAGGAAATAACAAAATTAACTTTCATTAGAGTGGCCAACAACTAAAATTCTTCTTAAAAACATGTAAACTCAGTACGAAATAACAACGGTAGTGCGTGCACGAAGAGTCATCTGATGGACGTACATAGAAGGATCATCAAAGGAAAGTAAAATTAATACAATCTTTATTAAAATCTTGCAAGTCCCCCATTCTAATATAAAATGAGCTCATTAAGGGGAATATAAAATGTAACGCATGAATGTGTGTGTGTGTCGGTGTGATCAACAAATATATATTTAAGAAGTGCTGGGTTGTGGTCAATTAGAAATATAAAGTAAATTGATGATGTAAAATGATATGAAGAGAGAGGGAGAAAAATGTTAATGTTAATAATTATTTTACTTACTTTTCTTTATCAATTACGCCTCTTGGCCAAATGTATTTCATTTGTTGAACAAGGGTTAAATGTACAAGTATATGAGCAAAAAATAAAAGGGGAATGTCATTGGTAAACAAAAAATAAAAGAATTAATTACTGAAAATAACCCATTCTGCTATTTCCGTTCGCCTAACCAAACCTGGCCCAAAGGTAAGTAAATTTCATATCTCATTGTTGGTAACTAGTAAAGATGGCGTCTGGACTATGGACGAATACAGTAATCAAAATCAAAATTAAAATAAATTAAATTTGGAAAAGAGTAAAGTATATTACAAAGAAAGCGATAGTGGAAGTCAAAGGGCAGAGACTACTTAGGGCTCAAGACTATGAGTAAAATATCGAGTGAGTTAAAAACTAAGGCAGTTCATCTGTAACTGATCATGCGACACACTATGAAACTAAAAAGTATTCTGTTACTGAAGTGTATTTCAGTACATGGTAAGAATGAAGAAGATTATGAGTGATCAGAAAAGAAATGTAACTAATGTTCATGTTAAGAAAAGCTTAAAGAATGTAGGAATGTTATGATTAAGGAAAAGTAAAATTACAGAGTGAAAGATGGCATAAATATGTTGAGATGCAGAGTAGTCAGAAGGAAGCTAGAGGAGAGGTAATTGCAGTGGATTTTCAAGGACCACTACCACGAAGTCGAGGAGTGAAACATATTGGTATGTATTGATGTGTTTTCCAAGGCAGTCTGGCTATACCCAATTATGCGACCCACAACGAAGGTTGTTCTAAAGATACTACTGCAGAAATATATTCCAGCATTTGGCAAGATGAAAAAGGTCTTGAGTGATCAGGGTGTACAATTCCAGAGTGAGAAATAGGAGAGAACTTCGAGAGAAAATGGAATACAATCTGTACTCACATCCATAAGACATCCTCAAGGAAACCTTGCAGAAAGGGTTAACAAGGAACTAGGTAAATATTTAAGGATATATTGCCATAATCAGCACAATAAATGGGCAGAATATTTACCATTTCTCGAGAAAGCCATCAATGAGAACTACAGTGAAGCAACCAGTTATACTCCAATAGAATTAGAAGAAGATAAAAAGCCGAACAGATTTTGGACAAAGTACATAAACAAACCTGACAACTAAAATGTACCTGTACTAGTAAGTGTGAAAATTGGGAACGCAAAGCAACGGATAATAGAAAGAGGTAACAAGAGAGCGGAGAGATTTAACAGAACACACAAACTACAACAATTCAACGTGGGAGATGAGGAATTATTAACGACTAATCCAGTAGGAAAAAGAGTTGACAATACAGCTAAGAAATTTTTCAGGTTGTATGATGGACCATACACACTAGTACGACAAGTTGGTAAACAGACATTCATAGTGTATGACGGCGTGAGAAAAAAAGAAATGGGTAAATACCATGCTAGCTCTTTGAGAAAATTCCATTCATAAATAACTGGGTCACTAGAACGAGTAAAGTGGAACAACAATTAAAGCGGATGTACCGAAACACCACAGCGACTTTACCTACAAGGGAGGGGAAATATTGCTCAGAAAACCTCCAAATAAGGGTTAAAATTGAAAAATCGAAGACTCATTATTAGTCGCACAAAATAAATAAATGTGTCAATAAATAAAAACAAAACATATTATTTGTCTAATAAAAAAGGCAGAGAAAAAAAAAATATTTTAATTTGGTATTAAAAATATATTTTTTCACCAAGCAGGGAAATAATGCAACAGTACAAACATTAACGGTACTGTGCATTGCCAAAATAAATGAAATAAATAATAAATATAAATTAATAAACATGATTCAGATTGCATAAGCTGGTTCGTAGTAAAAATAGGGAGCGCAGAATTCATGCATGGAAATGCATTTTTGACACACCTGTCGCTAGCGTTGTGTATGCGCGTATTTTGTTGGTGTATGTGAAACCTGTCCGTTCCTGAAATGTAACCAACCCTTTTCAAGTAGAATAGTTTTATGTTTATTTTAATTATAAGAAAACTATGTATGATAGGATGAAACAAAAGACACCAAAGTGTATAGAAATTATAGGTGAAAAAAGTTTTAAAAAACCGTACAGATGTGACAAAAAGTGCTATTACTATACGTAAAAAAAATGAATAACTTTTTGTGAGTACCATAAAGAAGTGCAATTTTACGTGTAGTAATCACATAAAAATTAGTGATCGATTGAGCATCGAGTGATGTGAAACAAACTTCGTAATTCGCGAAAATAGGCAAAAATTGTGACGAACCAGAGTGGGGTAAGTGACGCACGACAGAATCTGACAGGTCAAATATTGTTCAGACAGGAATTTTTGCACGACCTGACTATAAATACCAGGTCGCGCTAATAAAGTTTCTTCTTCTCAATTCAACCATTGCCGCAGGAGGCTATGTCAGTCGACGATGCCAATTCACATATATAATAAGAGTCACAGGACAAACTAGATGTCCAACCAGAGCCGCAGAATACATACGATGAGGTCTATGGAAACACCGGCAGCATATGATGTGAGACGATGAGAAGCTACATTCTACTTGCATAATATAATAATCAATAAAAAATAAACCTTATCCAAACTTCTTACCTTTATGGGTTCCAGGATTCTTCAGTGAACTCGTGACCTATAAGTGTGATTTAGGGTTCGTGTTGTTTAATAAATTCGACTCTCATTTATGGCATTAAATAGTTGTGTTTTATTCAACATTTTTCTTATATTCTTTTTGAATTTACTTGCTTTCCATTTTTCTTCTCAAAACTATTACTGATCTTTTTTAATTACTTTTCAAAAATACAAAACCAACATTGAAATTTACTTATTCTACTAACTAGTTTAAATATTTTTTTTTTATAAGGCAACCCAGCATTTGCTCATTCACTCTTTCACACATTTTGCCCTATCAAAATTGAGATATCTCTTTATCCATTATATAAATTTTATTTTTATTTTTATTGTAATTTAAATTGTGGGTTTACTTTCCTGATATCACCTCAGCCACGTTTTGAAGTTAGTTTGTTTTTTGTTCCTTTAGTTGTCCAAATTAAGTTTTCACTGTTTAAATTTTGACCACTGCCGAATTGTTAATGTTTCACTGTTGTTTGAATGTTATATCACATTATTTATAGTTGAATTCCATTTTTTAGCACTTTAATTAAATTTTTGGCCCGCGAGCCTTTTACACTGAACCAGCCGGTTTTGATAGGTGACGCTAAGTGGCTCGCTTTCAATATGGCCCTCGGCATCCCGAGAGCGTCAACTTGCGTTCTCATTGGTTAAGCGCATTTAACGTAGACTTGCTGCCGGCGACCAGGAAAATTGTACATGATATTCACTCTGTCTGAACGGGCATACGCACGCGCTGACACATTCCAATGGTTCAGGATTTGTCGCATGTTGCCTGGCCTATTGTACAAATCGACAACTGGGTGTTTCAAAATTATACCGTGCTTATTAAAACTGTAACTGTATCTGGGCGATTCCCTGTTATTAACATTGATACCAGAATAAAGTAAACCCCAAACTTCTGTACCGTTACAATACCCCCCCCCAATGAGAGGTTTTCTCCCGAAACAGAGGTAGCTGCTGGTCCTCTTAGGTTTTAGCAATGAGAGTTTTTCTGTTTCGGCAGAAAACCTCTCATTGCTAAAACCTAAGAGGACCAGCAGCTACGATGTGGTGCCAACAACCCCCCTTAATTCCTTACTAAATCATGGGTAATGTACCCCCCCCTAGTTCGGTGACTCTGGCTGCACCTGAATGACCTTACTGGACTTCTCTGTTCGAGATCCCAACACCGCAAAATCAGACAGGCCCTCACCACAGTATCACCTAACTCTGTAACATTTAGACAAAAAGTCAATAACTGGTCTTTACACCAAACCAGATCCTCAACTGATATACCTCCCCCTTAGCTGTACTGGATTGCCTTTAGCAAAGTACTGGGTGCGTATATATGTGCTTTCCTAGCTTAAAAATAATACACCTTAACTCAAATAAACATTCCTTATTTTACAAACCCTAACCTCAAAATAGGCATCATCAATTTCAAGTTAACATAAACATTTCATCTTTACATCTACATAAAATTCCCTCACATTACTCAACTTTTAATTGTTTGTCTGTGTTGTGTCTTAGACACTCTCGATGAAATCTTAAGTTGGTCTTAAACGCTAGTTGTTGAGTTGGCTGGTGAGAAATGAAATAACTAAGTGGACTGTATACGTTTGTTGGAGTTAATGATTTATTGAAATTAGTAGAAAATAGTTGCTGGCGCGTGCAGTTTAGCGCGGCATAGATGCCTGAGAATTAAGATAGAATTAAATGTTGAAGACCCATAATCGTGTGTAGCCCAAGATCGCCTGAGTAGTTAGCGCATGATGCTCATGCTAAATTTAGAAATATTAAAAAATAATGTAGCCGCGGCTGGCGAACTGAGAGAGATGCCCGCTCGGAGTCTTGCAAGTAACTAACTTAAATTTGACTGCTGCTAGCCTGTATCAAACCGGCAGCAGATAGCAGGGAGAAAAATTACGTCACTACACGCACCTGCACTATGGTATTTTACAGTACAAAGTTTACATAGGTACAAAGTTTAACCATACTGCCCGCACAAGATCGGGGCGATTTTGCAACTTAAGTCATTGTGTGAATAGTACATAGTAATTGACATTACATGATACCAAAATGCAATAAAAAATAACAAATGATAATACAATAACAACGACATAACAATTGACATGCATAACAGTAGAGCAATGACACCAAAAGAAAATGAATAGTACATAAGAATATGATTTACATACCAAATTCATGTACATAATGCATAATAATTTACATTACATAGTAATAGAATAATGATACTAAAATTCCACAACACATAATAACATGATAATGATAAATGATAATACAATAATCAGACATAATAGTTGGCATTACATAATAATAGGATAATGATCCCAAAAATTCAAAAATATGCAACAGATAACAATACAATGATAAGAGACATAATAATTTACAGCATAGTATTAGAATAATAATCCCCAAAAAATTCAAAAAATATATAACCATAGAATAATACAATAGTAAAACACATATAATCCCTATGCATAATATTAGATTAATAATCCCCAAAAAATTCAAAAAATCGCTAATAACATGATGGTGATACATAATAGTACAATAGACATAATAACAATATAATAATAATAACAATGTAAAGCATGTGATCGCCCGGGGAATGTCCCGGGCATGAAGCACGATAATGCTATAAAGTTCACATCATTGAAACGTGTTGCATGAACACTCATGCGATTAGTCTGAGGCCACTGGAAGTGGTCATAATACAGTGGGTCGACGTAGGATACCATTTGCGGTGCGAACATCCGCGACTCACACTATTGAATCCTGACCCGAATAGACATTAGTGACTACCCCGCGTTTCCACTGCAGTGGGGGGGGGGAATTGTCTTCTAGAATAAAGTCGAGTTGTCCGGGAGTCAAATTTTTTGACGGGATGCGCCATTTGTTGCGTTGTTGCAACTGGTGCAAATAATCTTTCGACCACCTGTTCCATATAGACTGGGTGAATCTTTGGAGCAGCTGCCATCTGCCCAGACGACTAATATTGACTTTGGAATAGTCCGGTTCCGGGATTGCAGTGAGCGGAGAACCAACCAGGAAGTGAGCTGGAGTTAAAGGTTCGGGATCCCTAGAGTCATTTGATAAGGCGACCAAAGGGTGTGAGTTAAGGCAGGACTCTATTTGAGCTAGGATAGTGTAATACTCCTCAAACGTAAGAATGGTTCCGCCAACAACGTGCTGCAAATGAAACTTGACGTTCTTGACTCCGCTTTCCTACAGGCCGCCGAAATGCGGTGCTGAGGGGGGAATAAAGGACCATTTAATGCCTTGGGCACTGGTAAAATCCTGGGTGGTCTGTGCAAAACCATTAGATTGAAAAAGTTTGTATAATTCGTGAAGTATGCTACTAGCATGACGAAAGTTTGTTCCATTGTTGGAGAATATCTGATCAGGGATACCTCTACGCGCTATAAACTGTTTTAATGCTGCTATGAAGGCGTCTGAGGTAAGGTCTGAGACTAGTTCCAGGTGAATAGCTTTAGTGACCATGCATATAAATAAAGCAATATAAGCCTTTGACATCGATTTTGAACGCTGCCCGCCATGACGTATAAGTACGGGACCGGCATAGTCGACTGCAGATTGAGAATATGGCTTAGCAGGCGTAACCCGGGAAGGGGGTAATTGTCCTAATAATTGGCTTGCACCCCTAGCACTGAATCGAAAACAAGTGATACATTTGTGTATTACTGATCTTATATATGATTTATCATTAATTATCCAATATTTCTGTCGTAGAGAATACTGAGTCAATTGTACCCCAGCGTGAAGTAGACGAAGATGCTCGCCTTCTATGATTAATTTACTGAGGTGAGAATGCGGGTGGAGTATGATTTGGTGTTTGCTGTCATAGGTAAGCTGGGAGTGCTGAAGACGTCCGCCCACGCGTAATATCCCCGCATTGTCCAGAAAGGGGTTAAGTGAAAGAATTTTACTATTATTAGGGATACAGCGTTGTGCCTCAAGTTCCTTAATTTCGATGTTAAAGTGCGATTGCTGGGACTGGCGAATAAAAACCAAAAGTGTACCATGTAACTCATGGGAAGTTAAAAAGGAAGTGTCTCTATCCGCTATGGGGAGTCTAGAGTTCCGAATGAACCGACGGCAATACGAAAATACGTGAAGGAGTTTTGAAAGCGAAGAGTAGTTTTAAAAATAACTAGACGTTGATGAAGCGACAATCAATGAGGTTTGGACCTGCTTACGTTGTTCCTGCTCAAGATCGAGATGAGTGCAGGGAGAATGGGCATCGAAGGCACTGGTGGGCCATGATGATGACTCATGGTCAGGGTTCTGCTTGGACTTGAGTTCCAGTGATTGACATCTGCAGATAGCTCCGTGAAGAGAATCGCCCAAATGAGAATTGTATGACCTGCGAGGTAGGGATACCACAAATCTACCATCACTATTGCGGAAAGTATTAGATACAAAATGACTTTCGCATTCTGAGTTCTCAACGGAGGGAGCACGAACAGCAACGTCCTCTAAATTCCAGAAGTCTTTTAGTTGCGAGGAAATAGCATTATTATCTTCACATGCTATGAATGGTGAGACAGGTTTTGTCATGTCGACATTAAAGGGCAAGTTACCCGTGAGAATGAATCCCAATTTTGTCTCCTGTATTATGGGAAAGTGTGGGCTATGGATGAATTTGACAGGTTCAATTAATTGTAAGTAATACTGGGCACCGAGCAATATGTCGATTTGCGAAGAAAAGTTCAGTTGCGGGTCAGCTAGGAATATGCCTTTTGGTAAATTTGGGGATGAGATATCAAATGATTCCGCAGGGAGATTATTCGTGATACTGGGAAGCACAGCGCAATGTATGTTTAAACTAAAATTCTTATAACATGAATGCAACCTTACCCTAGTACTGAAGTCAGCTTGAGATAAGGAATTGTTTATACCGGTGATGGGTAATTGAGTTTTAATTAGTTTTAGACCCATGCGACGTGCGAAACTCATGGTGCAGAAGTTAGCTTGCGATCCTGAGTCCAATAAAATCCTTACTGGGTGCTTCCTACCGGCATGGTCAGTTGTCATGCAGACAGCGGTGGATAATAAGATAGATTTGTTTGTTTGCAGTTTCAGTGAAAACTGATTGTTCCTGCACGAAGCGTTATTGCCTGATATGTGGATCATTGTGTGGTGGCGTTTAGCACACGTCCTACAAGCAAATTTGGAAGGACAGTGTGCGAGATCATGGCCTGGACGTATGCAATTTAAACAGAGTTTATGTTTAATTAAAATATTTTTTCCTTCCAGGGGAGATATAGCCACGAATTGTGGGCATTCAGAAAAGCGATGTTTACCACGACACAGCTGACAGATGTTATTACCGATATGAGAATGGAATGTTAACCTAGTAAGATCAACCTGTTTAATCGCTTTGCGATAGGGAGTCTTATCTTGTATTCTGCTTACTGAACTAGTCACGGCACCGATGTTTTGCATTAACTGCCTTCTACTGTTTAAAAATTTAATAAAATTACTGAAATTAGGAAATCGCTTGTCGGACAAGCTTTCTTTCCAGAGCTGACATGTATGGTTATCGAGTTTTTGCGTTAAGTATTGAACGAAAATGATTTCAAAAGTATTTACCGGTAAATTTAATGAATTTAAAGCATTTATATTCGTGGTGATCTCGTCAATGAATTTGGAAATGCTAACCATGGACTTTTGTTGAATGGACTTCACGCCCAAGACATTCCCTATGTGATAGGCTGAGACAATTAATTTGCTGTCATACCTGGCCCTTAATAGATCAATGGCTACCGCATAATTGTCATAGGTTATTGGGAGAGATTTTATTACGTTTAAAGCTTCGTCTCTTAATGAAGAGTGTAAATAGTGTAATTTCTGAATGTCCGTCAGGTCAGTTCTGAGGTGTACAAGTTCCACAAACATATTATAATAATGTTGCCAATCAATAATGTTGCCTGAGAAGCAGGGCAATTTAATTGGCTCTAACTGTATAGGGGTGGGTTTTAATTGGTGTAACTTCAGCTTGAATCAATGACTTCTTGTTCACCTCCTCTACTTGCTCTAATAAATGGTGTAGTTTGCACTCAATATTACAGAGATCATCCTCTGTTTGAACCCTGTCACTGGCTGATGTGAAATCGGAATCATCAGCCTCAATTTTTGTCTGAATTTCGTCATACTTCGCGGACAATTCCATCAAGTGGCGGAGTTTACTTTTTAAGGCATGGTGATCGCTTATGTCCAGATCGAAATTGTCAGTGAAAGTATTTATACGGGAGATAGAGGCCTTAATTGTGCCCCGTTTTTTGACTAACACTTTCACATCAGCCATGACCGAACTGCAAAATATGATTCGAAAACGATAGTCAAATATAGAGCAGGTGGATTGTTGTAATTTGAATAATTTAGTAAATTCTGTTATGATGCGGGAGCCAGTGATCGGTATGCAACTTAATCTATTACTTATTATAATAGGTACTTAATTTCTTTAAAAAATAGTTATGGAAGCTATTGAAAATATGAATCATTCAAAGTGACAATATACATATAGCCTTATCACATCACTTAAGTTTCTTAATGCACTATTGTACAGCTGCGTAAGTGAAAATTTAGGTACAAATACAAGTTTATGGCCACTTGACACTAATTTCTGATTAAGTAAAAATTGTGAATGATTGTACATTAAATCTGTGCTAAAATATTGCTGACTTTGTTATACATGAAAATTATATATGAAAAATTATTAAAAAAATGAAAGTTTATAGTCACGTCGATGGTGAATCCTGGCGTGTCCAAGCTGGATTTGATCCTGTTGTTTCAGTGGTGATCCTGTTCGGCAATCCTTAGAAGTTAGTGCAACTCTTGTTTCTGCTGGTCGGGTGACACTTGAAGTTGTAGCTCTCCGTATAATTTTAAAGTTCTGGAATTTTGTTGCTGTAGGACAAATGATGCTGTCTTGCCGTGTCTTGTTGTCTCAGAGTTGCTGCTCTGCAGAATCTTGCAATGTTGAGTATGAAGTATTTTTTAGAACAATGAAGGCATGCAACGGCCAGCAATCTAAAGTTTGAAAATGTTCGGGCTTGAACCAAACTGTAACGGTACAGAATTGTGTGCTACAAAGATTTCAGTTTTAATTGTAAAGTAGTCAGTATTCACCTAAGGGGTACTCCCTAGTAACCAGCAACATACAATGTTATTGCAGACTGTTGATGTCTGAGTCTGCCCAGCCAGACGCATTACGCAACAGCTTGCCAGCTCAGTCTCTTTGTGAATCACAGTAAAACACTTTATCACCCCAGTTTGCATCAGACAGCAGCAGATTACAGTCATCTGCAAGTTAGCTAAAAACAGTGGCCTCGGACGTGTAAGATAGGCCTACCTACGGACGTGTAAATAAATTCGGCCTATCCAGTACAACTATTAAAGTGTGTGAACTATGTAGCGGTCAACTAATTAAAAAACTATCAGTGCTCGAGCAAAAGTTAAGTCGGCCGACACAATTATTAAATGTGAAAAACGTGGTTTTAGTAACCAGTAAAACTTAGTACCAGTACAAAGACAAAATTACTTTAATGAGCATCAATTGACTTTCAAAGTGAGGGATAAAAAACGTGCATCAGTTGGAGCTGAGCAACAATCAGGATGAGTACCATATTATCAATTCAGAACTTTTAACTACATTAACATTTATATTTACAGACGTTTTCCCAAATCATGAGATCGCAAAGTGGGGTTTAAATAGAATGTCAAAGTCAAAGAACGAATGTGTGTGAGTGTGGGGGAAAGATATAAATTACGTAATGTTTCATTAAAAATATAAATAGTTTCTCCTAGGCTAGTTAAGTAAGAAATATTCAGTTTGTTAATTTGTTTGATTTTATATGTTACTAATTCAAAGAGTATTTTAATATACCAGAAAACTTAATTGTCATCAAAGGGAGACAAAGTAATTAATTTGTATAATAAACCAGAAGCAATTTGTTCTAGCATAAACTGTGTTATTATATTTTTACCGCTCATCTCAAATAATCCTTCTGCAACTTTTTCGTCTGTAGAATCCTGGAAGAGAGCCCGAAGGTAAGATGAAAACGAAGTTTGCATAAATTTATGATATTATTAATTGAAATAAATACAGTTGTAACAATGGCCCCCGAACAGGGACAGTGAGTGTAATTTTTTATTACATAAACCAGACCTAATTAAGCTGCAGAACGGGTTATTTGGAAGTGAGGGCGTTGTTAGAAATGTTTTTAGATCGTAGCTAGAAAGTAACGAAAGTAAAATTGATAAATGTTAATAACTGTGTATGCAATTGATAATCATTTAATTAAAAATAATTTCATAATGGCGAACACAGAGAATAAAATAAATACAGCTGACGTAACTGTTATGAATGAGTCGGGAAATCAGTCAATGACCGAATCAGCGGTAATGGACGAGGTGAGAGTTCATTCAACTCCTGTCTCTACTAGGGATTGTGATAAAACTGATGACGAAACGAGAAATTGGTTTCGTGAGATAATGGGGGAGATTAACAAATGTTTAATGATAATAATAAGAGATTTGATGCTAATGATGATTTTTTGCATAAAAGTGTTAGTGAATTAAGGGATGATATAATAGTCGGTTTGACATAAACAAGACCAAACTAAATAAACGCTTCGACACAAATGATGTTAAATTTAATGAACAAAGGCGAGATTAATGAAATAAAGGGGGATATGAACAGTAAATTAAATGCCTTAAATAATCGTTTAGATGAAAAATTTGATACGAAATTCAATGAAATAAGTAGCAACATAAATAGGCGTTTTGATATAAACAAGAATAAATTTGAGGAATTAAATAAACGATTCGATACTAATGATGCTAAGTTTGATGAATTAACTAATTCACTGTGCAGTATTGATGAACGAAGGAACGAAATACATAACGAAACTACCAGAGAAACTGATGAATTACAAGAGAGGGTGGGTATGTTAGACAATAAGGTAAGTGACGACTGTAAAACAAGTGGTAATTATAATGGAGAAATAATTACGAATAGTAATGGTAATAATTTAAATACAAATCAGGTGATGAATTATAATGTGATAGTGTTAAAATAAATAATGATGAAACATTATTGAATAAAAATATTGGTGATACGGTAAATAATAGTGGTGCTAATGAGAATAGAATGAGAGTTGAGGTTAATCAGGAATTGCTAGTTAGTGTTTATGACTTAGAAAGGGGGAATAGGGGGAAAATTTTTCTGGGGTTAAATGTGAAGCAGAGATTTCACAAGTTGTTTATGGGGATAAGAGATCCTCACTAGGACATTTGGGCGACAATGGGTCGGAAAATGGTCAAATAAGTTTTTTTTATGTGTCTGGCATGGCTAGATGGGGTTATAATAAAGTGTTTTATTCTTCGTATTGTTTAAATTAGCAGCCATCTAGAACTAGAAATACTTAAAGTTAAAAAAGAAGATAAAAATAAATTAATGAATATAAAAGTAGATTTTACAAATGAAGAAATATTTTATTATATATTAAACAATAAACAAAAATAAATTAAAATAATAAGAATAACACACTAAAAAATGACGAAATGTAAAAGGTTACAAAAAAATTATAAGTCAAGAATGAAGAAATTAACGGGAGATTCTTAAAACAATTTGACGGACGTTAGAAAAATGCCTAACGGAAAAAGGTAGACAAAGTTCCCGTGAAGAGCGGTAGCAGCTGAACCAATAGGAGGGGCGATGACATAAGGGGAGGGGCCTAAAGTATAAAAGCTTACAACGTACAGTTGATAGACGTTGTTTAAGACCTGAAGATGTCAGTAATGACGAAAAGCTTAGTCGAACAATAAAAAATTATAGCAGTTAGCAAATTCATAAAAGATATAATAAAGTGGTTTTGCCTTCTGTGTGGAGTGAAAATGTGAAATTGGACTGTGAAAGTAATTATGAAAAGAGAGAGTGATAGAGATCTTTGAGCCAAATAGAGGTTATAAAGGGTTGGTTAAGAAGTTAAATAAGGAGAAAATTATTATAAATAATAGAGACTTACCTTGTTTAATAAACAATGATTATATTGATGATAATAATAAACACTTACCTGTTGTGAGGGTTAGCGTATTAGTAACAGCTGATGACTATAGTGATGAAAAAATAAATGATTCAAGTGTGACCAATGATACAAACGGAGACAACAAAAAATAATGATGTAGACATGACTTATGATAAAATAATAATGGGGGGGTAACCCTGAGCATTATTATTACGGGAAAATGGAAAAAACAAATTTTTATGGTTACAACACAAATGATAGCCATATGATGTATGTCCATGAAAATGAAAAATGTTATGTGGGTATCCGATTAATTTTCGATGATGGGGGTTAGATAAATCTTGAATGAACATTTAACTATTTGAGTCAATTGTAGAATTACTTGGCTGATTTAGGTAATGAAGTGTGGTAAATAATAATAGGATACGACGAAAATTTGTAAATAAGTGTGTTGGTGTTAAATGTATTGTGTTAAGGTTATAGTGTGGGAAAGTATATTATAGCTTATGTAAAACATGTTTGTAGTAAGGATGAATGGTATAATAATAATATTTTATTTTGCTAAATAATTAACAGGAGGTACTAATGAATTTTATTTTGAAAGTGTTTATTTAAATCAAAAGCGTTTTGAATAACGTAATTAAAGTTAAATTGTTTTGAGTGGCGTTGGAATTAAAGTAATTTAAAAGGTGAATTTTATTAATGAAGTCAAATTAATTTTGATTTAAATTGTGATGTAAATGCAAAAATGAAACATAAATAGTAATTGATTAACATGTCAACAGTAAAAGATTTATATAAACTGAAAATTGAAGGGAGTGTTAGTGGTGATGTAATCAGGAATGTGGAGGCTGAGTCAGTGTTTATAAAACAAGTCGTGTATACAACTGTTGATATAAACAGGTATAAATAATCTCTATAGTAATGTCAGTATGATTCATTTGTATTATATGAAACCAATGTAACATGTTGATGATGAGTTGAAATCATTGTGACAGTGTATGAGTATGGACTTAATAATTGAAGTTGAATTAATTAATTTAACAGATGGACTGTCTAAAAAGTTGTAATAATTTATTTTTGACTTGTAGTAAATAAGGTGGTAATGTTTTGTTTGTAATTCAATGTAAAAATGGTAATGTTGATTTGGAAGGCTTATCATGTTGTATCATGTTTATGTAATTGTGTATTGAATCATAAGGCAATAATAACTGAAGTTTTAACAGAAGAGTAAAGTAAAAGTGATAATGAAAGGTAAACAGAAGATTGATATAATGTTGGTGTTATGAT
Organism: Magicicada septendecula; assembly: GCA_034769895.1. Lineage (NCBI taxonomy): Eukaryota > Metazoa > Arthropoda > Insecta > Hemiptera > Cicadidae > Magicicada > Magicicada septendecula. The sequence goes on along the minus strand of CM068371.1, from coordinate 57,803,447 downwards.
TTATTCGTATTCTATGTAATCTACTTGTACTTTTGGTGGGGAACCGTGTTTTGTTAGGGGAGAAAATTACCAATATACAACTGGTATGTGATTTTTATGTATTCAATGTAAATAAATGTAAGCAGACAGTAAGGTTATATTACTATGTAGACATATGCATATTGTTTTTTGTATAAAAAAGAACCAGTACTTTGACAAATAGTGAACCAGTATGACTAAGAGGAAACGAATCAGTTGAGGATATGGAATAATGGAAGGCCATTTATTGATATTTTAATTAAATGTTTCAGAGTCAGGTGATACTGTGGCGGGTGCCTATCTGATTTTATGGTGTTGGGATCTCGAGCAGAGAAGTCCAGTAAGGTTGGATGGGTGCGGCCACAGGCACCGGACTAAGGGAGGTAAGTACCCATGATTTTAGTAAGAATCTAAGGGGGGGTGTGGCGCCATCTCTTCACTGATCCTCTTAGGTTTTAGGCAATGAGAGTTTTTATGCTTCAGCATAAAACCTCTCATTGGGGGGGGTATTGTAACGGTACAGAATTGTGTGCTACAAAGATTTCAGTTTTAATTGTAAAGTAGTCAGTATTCACCTAAGGCGTACCCCCTAGTAACCAACAACATACAATGTTATTGCAGACTGTTGATGTCTGAGTCTGCCCAGCCAGACGCATTACGCAACAGCTTGCCAGCTCAGTCTCTTTGTGAATCACAGTAAAACACTTTATCACCCCAGTTTGCATCAGACAGCAGCAGATTACAGTCGTCTGCAAGTTAGCTAAAAACAGTGGCCTCGGACGTGTAAGATAGGCCTACCTACGGACGTGTAAATAAATTCGGCCTATCCAGTACAACTATTAAAGTGTGTGAACTATGTAGCGGTCAACTAATTAAAAAACTATCAGTGCTCGAGCAAAAGTTACGTCGGCCGACAAAATTATTAAATGTGAAAAACGTGGTTTTAGTAACCAGTAAAATTAGTACCAGTACAAAGACAAAATTACTTTAATGAGCATCAATTGACTTTCAAAGTGAGGGATAAAAAACGTGCATCAGTTGGAGCTGAGCAACAATCAGGATGAGTACCATATTATCAATTCAGAACTTTTAACTACATTAACATTTATATTTACAGACGTTTTCCCAAATCATGAGATCGCAAAGTGGGGTTTAAATAGAATGTCAAAGTCAAAGAACGAATGTGTGTGAGTGTGGGGGAAAGATATAAATTACGTAATGTTTCATTAAAAATATAAATAGTTTGTCCTAGGCTAGTTAAGTAAGAAATATTCAGTTTATTAATTTGTTTGATTTTATATGTTACTAATTCAAAGAGTATTTTAATATACCAGAAAACTTAATTGTCATCAAAGGGAGACAAAGTAATTAATTTGTATAATAAACTAGAAGCAATTTGTTCTAGCATAAACTGTGTTATTATATATTTACCGCTCATCTCAAATAATCCTTCTGCAACTTTTTCGTCTGTAGAATCCTGGAAGAGAGCCCGAAGGTAAGATGAAAACGAAGTTTGCATAAATTTATGATATTATTAATACAGTTGTAACAAAACGTTGTTTGGGCCCATTAAATGAAATATTTCTGAAATCGTGGTGGACCAAAATGCAGCCCGTAGGACCAAATGTTGCGTCTTAGACGCTCTCGATGAAATCTTAAGTTGGTCTTAGAACGCTAGTTGTTGAGTTGGCTGGTGAGAAATGAAATACTAAGTGGACTGTATACGTTTGTTGGAGTTAATGATTTATTGAAATTAGTAGTAAATAGTTGCTGGCGCGTGCAGTTTAGCGTGGCATAGATGCCTGAGAATTAAGATAGAATTAAATGTTGAAAACCCATAATCGTGTGTAGGCCGAGATCGCCTAAGTAGTTAGTGCATGATGCTCATGCTAAATTTAGAAATGTTGAAAAATAATGTAGCCGCGGCTGGCGAACTGAGCGAGATGCGCGCTCGGAGTTTTGCAAGTAACTAACTTAAATTTGACTGCTGCTAGCCTGTATCAAACCGGCAGCAGATAGCAGGGAGAAAAATTACGTCACTACACGCACCTGCACTACGGTATTTTACAGTACAAAGTTTACATAGGTACAAAGTTTAACCAGTCTGGCATTATCATTTCAAATCAAAAATAAATTATTTAAATTTCAATCATTTATACAAAGAAATCTAAGCTCATTACCAAAGTTCACATTTTAATTTAATTTACCTCATCTCTTTCAATTAATCATTTTAATTGCATTATTCAAAACCAGTCAGTGAATTTTAACTTTATTTTGTATTTATATACTTCGTCATTTCTTCCATGACCTTTAAATCAAACTTTCAAATTTACTTTCAAAATTTTCCGCCTTTAAATGAATTTAATTTTCATTATAAATCTTTATAATCAGATGCTGACTATTATTTTAATAAACAACTTATTACTATCATCAACTCAATTGCAACTACACTTGGTTACAAAAATTTAGTCTACACAAAACACTATGAATCAGCTGATACTTACCAACAACATAGCATAACCTCGTGGAGAGAACATGAAAACAAAATACAATCTTTACTTAAAACAACATTTTTTTCAGAATTAACTGAATTTAAATTTCAGAAATATATATTTTGACAATTAATAAAAAAGAAACAAAATTATTATTCCCATAAATTCAACTGAAACTATAAATTGATTACCTAAAACATACTATACATGTAACACCAGGCATCAGCTGATGTCTTATTAACATGTGAACAACCTTACCCTAAGTACACTGAATACAAATAAACCAAATACACAAAATTATCTACAATGTAAGTCATTACATGTTCTTGTTATTTTTCAAATCATCACAGTACAGCACTTCAAACCACTAATTCTCACAGTTAAATGTTCATTAACAATCATTGAATCACCAAAACAAATAGTAACCATTACAGAGCAGTATTTGGGTCATCAATAACAAACTCTCTAGTCAGAGCAAAATAAACTTGATTTTACCGTTGTTACGGTCATTAATTCTCACTGAATACCCAGTTACTTCTCCTACTTCTACATCAATTCATCATATCCCCCCTTTACCCAGTTACAATTAGGTAAATCACCTGCCGGGTAAACCGGATGGATAGATAGATCCATCTTGATTCCTATTTCGTATGGTCCTTCATACAACAAAAAGAACTGCTTTATTTCCTTGTCTTGAGCACTTGACAAGTCATGCCTCTTCACCAACACTAACTGCCCTATCTCATATTTCACACACTTACCTTTCATATCGTGCCTCTGTTTTCACTTCTCTCCTTTTGTTAATAATCTCTCATTAGCTAACCTCAACTTCACGTCTTGATTGATTGTATTCGTCTCTGGTGGATAGTCGAACAACTGCTCCAAAACCCTAGGTGGACGTGTTCCTCTTATCAACTCGTAAGGTGTGAATCCTGTCGACTCATGCGTTACGCAGTTCAGCCAGTTCTCAATTTTTTGAACGTCTAAGGGGCCACTCGCTATGCTTTGCGTGACAGTAAGCTTGGAAAATCCTGCCTATTTCCCTCATGATCCTCTCCGCCTGGTTGGACTGCAGATGATACACTGCGGTATGTTTTGGGATGATGCCCTCCCATCCTAGAGTCTGGGGCCATTTTTCACTGATGAACTGTGGCCCGTGGTCTGATAGTATTACTTTCGGCTTTCCGATGTTGATCATGTAGTCGCGTGTGATTTTCTTGCTCAGCACCTTACTCGTCGCTCTCTTCATGCTATATAATCGGACATATTTTGAAAAAGTATCAAGCACTACGAATATATACATAACACTGCCCCTACCCTTGGGCAATGGGCCATACAAATCTACTGCTACTAAGTCAAATGGTTTCTCAACCTTAATATAGTTCAAATCCCCTTCTACCCTATAATTCACCACTTTGGATTTTTGGCATAGTTCACAAATTCTAAGTATTTTTCGCAACCACCTTTCCATATTTCTAAATATACAAGACTCTCTCAATACACTCACACACTTCTTTGCCCCAAAATGTCCATACCTATAGTGACAGTCCCACACTATTTTTTCTATCAATCCCTCCGGTATAACTAACCTCCAATCCCTTTCTCTACCCTCTACTCTTTTAAATAAACTCCCATTAAATACTTGAAAATACTGTCTATACCCAAACTCATCTAACTCCGACTCTACGCTCGTTATGATTTTGTTTAATTTGTTATCTGCTCTCTGCATTAGGTTTATGTCTTTTAACTCCTCCCCAAAAAGTATATCTTCCCTGGACAATCTGTAAATCTCTATTTCCTTAATATCTCTACCTGTTCTATTCCTATCTGTGTCTACCCGTGATAGTGTGTCTGGCACCGGTTCTCTACCCCCTTAATATATTCCCAAGAGAAATTATACTCTTGGAGAGCTAGCACCCACCTGGTTATCCAGCTGTGTGTGAGCTTACAGGTGTTCAAAAACGACAGAGCTTTGTGATCCGTTCGAATAATAGTGTTACTTCCCAGCAGATAGGTCCTGAATTTCTTGACTGCAAACACAATGGTGAGAAACTCTTTCTCGGTAGTGGTGTAGTTTCTCTCGGCAGCTAGCAGTGTCCGACTGGCGAAAGCAATGGTGTGATGTTCTTTATCGTCGTCCTCCTGGTATAGTTCGGCTCCTAGAGCTACATTGCTAGTGTCCGTCTGTAAATAAAAATTGGTATTGAAATTTGGGTGGTTTATCAGAATCATGTTGGTGAACTTACTCTTAATTTCACAGAAAGCCTCCCTTTCGTTTTCCCCCCATCTCCATTGATTATTTTAATGCAACACCACTTCGAGTCTCGCTGTAGTCTGGGCGTAGTTTCGCTGGAACTTTCTGTAAAAGTTATATAAACCAAGAAAACTTTGTAGCTGCTTGATGTTTTTTGGCTCTGGAAACGTCATGATGGATTCCACTTTGTCTGGATTAGCTCGGATTCCTGTAGATGTTATAATGAATCCTAAAAAATGAATTTCCCTCTGTAAAAATTTTGATTTATCCCAGTTTACTGTTAGGCCCCTCCAGTATAATCTATCTAACACATATTCCAAATGTTCTACATGCTCCTCGAATGTCCTAGAAGCTATCAGAATGTCATCCACATAGATGGTCAAGAAATCTAATTGTTGAGGTTGTAAAATTTCATCAAGCCACTTAAAACTAGCTACGCTGGTGTTCAACCCGAATGGTAGACGAGTGAATTGATAATTCTTCCCGTTAAATAAAAATGCGGTATACTTGCGGCTATTTTGTGCTAGCGGTACCTGCCAATACCCGGCCGTCAAGTCCAGCGACGTCATATATTTTAAGACATATTTTAAGATATATTTTACCCCACTAAACTTCTGGAAGATCTCTTCAATTGCTTCATGGGACTCCCTATCAGGAATAATAATTTGATTAATTTTTTGTTGTGTCTAGACATAACCTAACTCTCCCGTCTTTCTTTATGACTACTACTAAAGGGATGGAATAGGTTGACACCGATCTTTCTATAATACCCCCTCCTAACATCTTGTCTAACTCTAACTGTATGGCTCTCCTCTTTGAATAAGGTACCGGATAACTTCGTTGTACGTAAGGCGCATGTTCCCTCACCTTTAATTCGCATTCGTAACCTCTTGCCCTTCCTGATTCCCCGGCAAACACTCCCCTAAAACCCTCTACTACCCGCCACAACGCTTCACGTTAAGAACTCCCTATTGCGTCACCCTCACTATAAAATTTAACCGCTCTATCCTCCCATATTCGTTCCTCACTCACTCTCTCTCTCTGCATATATTCATACTAACCTCCGTGTCCCTATCTATAACCCTATTCAGTATAACCTTTATTCCCAAAATCTTCACCGTATCTAACACCCGCTCAAAATTAACCGTTATCTGTTTACCTTTGTTATTTAATTCTAATAATCTCTTTTTAAAATTGATTACGGCATTGTTCCTGATCAGAAAATCGTTACCGATTATTACTTCCAAGTTTAATCCCCTTACCACTAAGAACGTATTTTCATAACTCTCCCCATTTATTACTATATTCAATTGGACTTGTGTGGTCACCCTTTTACTTCTAACACCCGTAATGCCTACGATGGTTACCCCCGCAACTGGCAAAGATGGAATATGTTTATTACTCTCCCGTAATTTATCTAATACATGTTCTGATATTACTGAGACTTCACTGCCCATGTCTATTAGTGTCGTAACTGGCTTACCTTCAATTTCCAGCTTTACCTCCATTAACCACACCTCTAGTCTAAGTACTCCCATCTCTTCTTCCTCCATCAATTCTGTGGACATATCCATATGAATGGTGTGATTCCTGTATCTGTCTCCATGGACCCCACAATTATCTATCGACAATGGCCGGGCCTCCTTTTCCATTGTCTTTCTCAGTTTTCCGCCCGCTCGGCCGTACCTCCTGGTGTGTACACTCTCTCCGCTCGGTTGTTCCTTCCTCCATTTCTGGGTATTTCTGCTCGAGCCTCACCTGTTCTCTGATGTAGGTGGCTATATCTTTGCAGCATCCGGTTCTGATGATCTGGTCTCACCTTCCTGCATCTATAACAAAAATTACGATCTGCATAATTTTCCGTTGGACACCCCCCACATTTCCACATAGGATATCATATCGTCTGTTCGGTTCCCGCCCATTGTATGTAGTTCCCGTGCGTTGTCCTCCTTGCTGTGTATAACTCCCTCCGCTGTTCACATTGGGTTGGTGTGGACGTCTGCTGACTTCCCGGTCTCTAATACTCTGAAAAAGTCCAACATTCTCTCTAACTCATTGATATTACTCACCTCTCTCGTCATCAAAGTGATTTGAACCTCTCTTGGTAGGTGTTTGCTGATATGCCGGACAAATGATTGAAATGGCAATGGCGGCTCTAAATACTTCGCCTTGTTGAAAAGTTTCATTATGTATACCGTGATATTGCTATTATGTCCCCCGAAATTCCCTGTTCCCATTATTTGGCTGCGCAATATTTCCTGCTCCTCTTCCGACCAATACTTGTTACGGAATGCGTTTTCAAAATTTTCGTAGCTCCCCCATTCGTTTCTATGCACCGTCGCCCATATTTCGGAATTTCCTTTAAAACATTTTAAAATCTTCAAAAGTTTCACCTCCCAACTATTACTATTGAAATGATTGAACTCCCGTACTCTATTTAAAAATTGAATCGGATGTACTCTATGATTCTCACTGCAAAATGTTTCAAGTTCTATTTTATCTTTTGCGTCGCGGGTATATATTATTCGCTCTGCTACATTATTTGATTTTTGGCTTCCTACCACATGTAATTCATCTTTAATCTCGAATATATTCTGTTTGATTAACTTAAATTTATTAGTATTATCACTTTCATATTTGAGGTAATTTTCATTTATAACCCCCATGTTTTCTTGTACTGACTGTACGTCTTGTTTACACTTATTGTCTAGTTCAACAATTTTATTCTGAATATCATCATTATTCTTATTAATTGTATTCATGCACTTACTCTCTACTTCTACACATTGTTCTTTAACTTGTATTTTAATTTGATCTGTCATTTGTTCGTTTACTTTGTTTATTCTACTTTCTAGACTTTCTGTTATTTCACTTTTTTGTTCATCCAACTTATGGTTTACTGATTCTAATATCTGTTCTTTAATACTATCACAATGTATATTAATTTCATTAATATGCTTATTAATACTAAAATTTTGTTGTTTGATTTCGTTTCTAATCTCATTAATTTGATCATTCATTTTCGTGTTCACTTCATCAAAACGACTATTTATTTTGTCGTACTTTTCATCGAAATTACTCTTTATTTCATTATTTTGTTCTTTCAACTTCTCATTAAAATTATTCTTTATTTCATCAAGTCTACTTTCATTTTTAATGTCTTGTTCTTTAAAATCACTATTTCTTACCATATTCTCAGACATTGTTTTCACAAGGTTAAATATGTCATCTATTGAATACTCTTTTTCTTTAATATTTGTTACCACAGGAGTCGATTTTGCTCCTGCCTCGCTAATTATAATTTCATCAGGTTTCTTAATTTTAGTAGCTAACATTGGGGTTAACTGAATTCCCGAATCATTCGTAACATTTGATTCGTTTGTAACATTTAATTCGTTTATTTTATTGTCTTGACCCACATTCGGAGTTGAATGGACTCCAAGGCCGCTCATGACAGCTGATTCATTAAAGTCAGTTACGTCAATTATATTATTTTCGTTATTTCCTGCCATTTTTTTAAATTACAAAATTATCATATATCTTAACAATCCTTATTTTACATGCATTCAGTATTATTCAATAGTATAAGCATCACTTATGTATAACATACTATAGCATAGCATTGTTTTTCGTAATTTATATGTACTCTGCCTTAACCTCCAACTCACATCTTACACCCACGAGCCAGCGTGGCTTGTACAAATTTTATTTGTACAAACTGTCCAAGTTCGGTGCGCCATTGAGAAGCTACATTCTACTTGCAAAATATAATAATCAATAAAAAATAAACCTTATCTAAACTTCTTACCTTTACGGGTTCCAGGATTATTCACGCAAACTCGTGACCTATAAGTGTTATTTAGGGTTCGTGTTGTTTAATAAATTCGACTCTCATTTACGGCATAAAATAGTTGTGTTTTGTTCAACCTTTTTGTTATATTCTTTTTGAATTTACTTGCTTTCCATTTTTCTTCTCAAAACTATTACTGATCTTTTTTAATTACTTTTCAAAAATACAAAACAAACATTGAAATTTACTTATTCTAGTAACTAGTTTAAACTTTTTTTTTATAAGGTAACCCAGCATTTGCTCATTCACTCTTTCACACATTTCGCCCTATCAAAAGTGAGTTATCTCTTTATCCATTATATAAATTTTATTTTTATGTTTATTGTAATTTAAATTGTGTTGACTTTCCTGGTATCGCCTCAGCCACGTTTTGAAGTTAGTTCGTTTTTTGTTCCTTTAGTTGTCCGAATTAAGTTTTCACTCTTTAAATTTTGACCACTGCCGAATTGGTAATGTTTCACTGTTGTTTGAATGTTATATCACATTATTATTTATAGTTGAATTCCATTTTTTAGCACTTTTATTAAATATTTGGCCCACGAGCCTTTTACACTGAACCGGCCGGTTTCGATAGGTGACACTAAGTGGCTCGCTTTCAATATGGCCCTCGGCATCCCAAGAGCGTCAACTTGCGTTCTCATTGGTTAAGCGCATTTAACGTAGACTCTCCACCGGCGACCAGGAAAATTGTACGTGATATTCACTCTGTCTGAACGGGCATATGAGCGCGCTGACACATTCCAATGGTTCAGGATTTGTCGCATGTTGCCTGGCCTATTGTACAAATCGACAACTGGGTGTTTCAAAAGTACACCCTGCTTATTAAAACTGTAACTGTGTCTGGGCGATTCCCCGTTATTAACATTGATACCAGAATAAAATAAACCGCAAACTTCTGTACCGTTACAACGAGACGACTATTAATCAGCACATGCAGTAGAACACAACCAGAGGACACGACCAGAGGACCAGAAGGAGGACGTACAGATGAATAACCACGTCAAACGAGGTGATAAAAAACCATTGTAATTATAGACATTTGAAAGACACTAATTAAAGTTGGAATGAAAGACATTCAACCAATATTAAAATAAATAAATTATACATAAATGTAAAAGCAGAATAAAAATTAGAAGAATATTTCTTGTATCAAATTTAGTAATTAGTAACGTAAATGATAAGAGAATTATTTATATTTTGAATTAACGTAATTAGTAAAGTCTTTGATGATAAAGGAGAATGCATATGCAGTAGAAAGTTAAAACAAAGTAATATAAAAGAAATCTGAATAGAAGTAAATTCATTTTTGAAGCTAATGAATCACCAATTGCAAAAAGATGAGCACACAATGAGTAAGCCGAGAGCATAATAAATATTTTAAAGTAATTAAAATTAGATAATAAGATTTGTGTATAACTTGTGTATGTAATTTGTTTATGTACAAAAACTTCGTACAAACGATATAATAATGAGTTTAATATGTGATATGAAAGATTTTGTTTAATAAACAAATTATGGAAGAATTTTGAAACTTAAATAACGTATCATCTTCTTATTACGATTACACCCATGAAATCAATTCAATAAATTAAATTGAGTTTGTTATGTTATATAACACACACATTTAAATTACAGTAAATAAATATCAATTCTTGCATTTCGTTGTCCATGACGTGTCTGTTACTTAACTAAATACCACTATTATCTTAACGACTCGGAACACAAAGTTTTTTATAAGTAAAAACAAAGTTTTACCGTAGAGCCTGAACCGGTTTTCACCTTTAAAAGGCTTCTTCAGAGGCTGGCGCTGGTAGCGCTGTCCGTCCTGTTGTGGGCAACGGAATCGAATTTCAAAAGATCGATGCTGTGTGTGTGGGATGAGATATGTTCGAATAATGCGTGCGATTTGAATTGTGTCTGTTCGTTTAGGATGTCGTTTTTATTTGTTTTCGTGTGTTTGTATATTTCAATTTGTTCTAGAGTGTCTAGTTTTCGGCCTTTTGTGTGTACGTGTAGAATTTTCATGTTATTGTCGATGTTTTTATATGTGTGGTTTGCTTCAATGAGGTGGTTTGCAAAGGTGGATTCTGTAGTGGAGTGGAGTGCCTTTGTGTGTTCAATGTATCTCTGTTTGAAGCTACGTCCTGTCTGGCCTATGTAGAATTTGTTGCAATTTGAGCAATTTAGCTTGTAAACACCGGGTAGATCGAAATTGTTTTGTGCTTTGTGTGTGTGTTTTGATAGTGTGTATTCTGTTTTGTTAGTAGTTTTGTAAGCGATTCTGTATCCTGCTTTTTTGAATTTGTGGGCTATTTTTTCAGTTTGTTTGTTGATGTATGTTGTAACAGTACAATTCCGGTCCTATACTATTTTGGGAAATAATTGTTATAAAGTATAATTGTTATAATTGTTTTTAAACCCCTATAAAGAAAACAGCGTAAAGTTGTCCAAAAGTTTTTAACGACGTAATATTGAGCAGACAGGATTTGTGTCGAGGTCAGGGGAACTCACAGTAATAGCAAAAAACAGATCGTCATATTAAAGTAAACAAGCCTAACCCATGATGACATCAGCTACAGGAATGCTATACGCATTAAATACATCTGTAAACAACGGGGTTTGGCCGTTTCGAACAAAGGACCAGTGACGTAGTTTGCCCCACCTCCACATTGCAAAGCTACAAACCGCTAGCAGTCTCGTCTCATCAGAGTAGCGTGCCGGCCGGCAATTCTCTAAAAGCTACTTATATCTAAATTTTACACAACCAAGAGTTTGTTAAATATGTGAAAGTGCAGTATTTTTTAAAATAACAGTTCGACGTAAACCCCAAATTTTGGGTTACGACAACATCGAGAATGTGAGATCAACGATGGGACATCTTCGAAGAATTTCCAGCTAAGTCATAAAAATGGGGGGGTCCAAAAAGTCCAACTAAGGGTTTAGATAATCTTTTCTTTTAAATTCGATTCATTAAAATGAGCTCAATTTTGGGGAAGTCAATTAACTAAAACTTTGTACCACGAATGAGAGTACGAGTGAGAGAGAGGATATTTCATTACAATAATTAATAAGTGCTGGGTTGTGAAGTCATTTTTTTATAACTATATATTATGTTTATTATGTAACAAGTATAAAACATGTTATTTTGGAGGGCTTATAAAATGTTTAAGGGATATTATATGTTTACAAAATAAATTGGACTACGCCCCGAGGCATAGTAACGTGCGTGTTTGGCACATAGTTCACTAGAGTCATTTTCATATGTACGTAGAGTCTTTTTGATAATAAAAGGTAATGTCATTGGCAGGGCTGTATTTAGGCATGTGCAACATGTGCAGGTGCACAGGGCGGCAAAATATAGCTGGTTAAAAAAAACATCGCTTCATATCATTATTAAGCCCGAAGTAGATTAGCGTTCTGGCTCTGGCATTAAAGTAGTATGGTACTATTAGTGCACCACTTCTCTTCGAGATGGCAGCACCTATATTGAAATTACTATGGCTAGACGCTCATGGCTCGTACACCTACGCGGATGCAGTAGTGTGCATATTCTTTGGTGTGTATGTTGTTATTAGTTCAGAGTTAAGTTGGCATTTCATCGTTCCACGTGGTTCCAACTTATTAACTTTCAAAATCAAGGCATTTTATACGATACGCCGAGTATTTTAACTGTTGACAGTGAATTATTCAGTTTTAAATGTTCTACAAAACAGTATTTCTATAGGTTTTTCCGTTAAGATATAATAGCTTAGGGACGGTATGGATGGGCGATCTAGGTTAAGTGGTGCAAATGTATATCGCAAGAAAGCTGAGGAAAAAAGACAGAGGGAGAGTAAAATTTTGCAGAAAATACCTCGACTGGACTCATATTTCAGTGGTGAAAACAAAAGTGAACAGTGTAGGCCTGAAAATTCGGGTGAAATTATAGTGGAAAACAGTAAAGACAATGTGGAAGTCGAAAATCTCGAAGTACAGGAACAAGCTACGCTCTCTACAGAAGTGGATTTTGCAGTGTCTATTCCTAGTAATGATCCATTCTATTGGGAAAACACTGACCACACTCGGGATTATTTGATAAAAAATGGTATTAATCAAAACAAAGACGCTGACTTTTCACAGTCCTCGCAGCGATATGCTGATGGAACACAACGGTTTTGCAGCAAGAAACTATTCCATAGGATTTTAGTAAATGGGGAAATTATGAACCGTGAATATCTTGTTTATTCTCCCAGCCAAGGATCACTGTTCTGTGACCCATGCAAATTATTCGGTGGTACATCTCAGTTTGGAACATCTGGTTTCAATGATTGGAGCCATGCTGGCATAAGAATAGCCGAACATGAAATTTCTGCTTCTCACAGAGACTGCTTGTTAAAATTGAAAAGTAGAGGAAATGAGATGAACAGACAACAAAAGATTGCTCAGCCAGCATGAACATGAAGTTACATATTGGAGAAATGTACTAAAAAGAGTTGTTTCTGTAGTTAAAAAACTAGCTTCTAGGGGTTTAGCATTTCGTGGAGACGAAGAGAAGTTTGGTTCTGTGAAAAATGGAAATTTCATGATGTGTTTGGAATTAATTGCAGAGTACGATTCTTTTCTGGCTGACCATATTGCACGGTTCGGTAATCCTGGAAAAGGATCTACATCATACTTGTCACCAGCAACTTATGAAGAATTAATACATCTTATGGGAAAGTCAGTGAGTGAAAAAATAGGCAATGAAGTTATTTCTTCTAAATATTTTTCAGTCATAGTAGATTCTACGCCAGATTTATCTCATAATGACCAGTTAAGTGTAGTTGTTAGATATGTAACTGATTGTGGGCTCTCAGTTGAAAGATCTCTGTGTTTTATGAAAAATACAGGCCATACTGGAGAAAAGCTTTTTGAAGCACTAATGAATTCTTTAGAACAACATGGTCGGTTGATAACTGTAGAGGTCAATCATACGACAATGTGGCCAACGTGTCTGGAATATATTCTGGCTTGCAAGCAAGACTCAAGGAAAGAAATCCTCTTGTTTTCTTCATTCCATGTGCAGCTCACTCACTGAATCTAGTTGGTTCACAAGCAGTGAAATGCTGTATTGCTGCAGTATGGTTTTTTGAGTTATTGCAAAGTTTATATAATTACTTCGCAGATTCTACAGGGAGATGGAATATCTTGGAAACATTTTTTGATTCTGTAACCATGACATTGAAATCACTGTCAACAACTCGATGGTGTGCATGTGAGGATGCTTGCAAGAGCTTGGATGTAGATTGGAAAGCAGTGGTTTCTGCATTAAGAACTATTTCAGAAAATGAAACGGGTAAAGGTAGATGTGAAGCTGAGGGTCTTCTTAGGAAATTAAATAGCATTGAGGTAGCATTCATGACATCAGTGTGGGGTTCTATTCTTCAACAATTTGGCAAAGTCATGAAAAAATTGCAAGCTCAGGAAATGGACATTTCCACTGTTATTGAAATGTACGATGACTCTCTTACAGCGTATTTAACTGAGTTTCAGACCTGTTTCCCCAATCACAGAGATTCAGCTGAAAAAAACTTAATCAGATCAGGAGTCTAGAATCAGTTCCTTCTTCTTCAGCTGTTGAGATTTCAAGACCAAAATGTCAAATTAAACGTAGGCGATTTTTTGATAAATCATCTGAATCAGAAGCGGAACCAGAAAGTCCTGAAGAAGAACTAGGATCAGATGACTTGGAACATGACAAGATCTGGAGACAAATGGAAATTTCATATTCCAAGATCATACAAACACTCCAGACTGAGTTAGAGAAGAGAGTTAATGTCTACAAAGAATATAATTTAATATTTTCATTTCTCTCAAATATCACCAAACTAGAAGCTCCTCAAATTTATGACGCTGCAGAGAAACTTCGAGCCATTTATGATTCCGACATAGAAAGCAGCTTTGGTGAAGAATGCATCCATTTGAAAAGCTATCTGTTATCTATGAAGACAGAAGATGGTAACAAATTATTGTCTCTTCCATTTCTCTGCAGAATGTTGGCTTCGAAGAAAATTAGTGATGTCTACCCAAATGTGTACACTGCACTCAAGATCTACAACTGTACTCCAGCAACAAACTGTTCTGCTGAAAGGTCATTTTCAGTTTTAAAACGAATCAAGAACTATCTACGGACAGCACAGAATCAAGAACGACTGGTCAGTCTTGGAGTGCTTGCCATAGAATCAGCCATCACTGTCAGTCTGGATTTTGAGAAAGTGATAAATGCATTTGCAAATGGAAAAAGTCAGAAGAAAGTCATTTCTCTAAGTTCGGAAAATTTCACAAAATGGTTAGTATCAAATTGCAGTGTTTCTACCATATACGTTTGACTGACCAAATTGGATGTTTCAGTGATATTTTTAACTGAGGTTATTAAACTGTAGTGATTAATTTCTATGTGTTTACCATATATCATCTTCAGAAAAATGTATAAATGTTTAACTTGCACATTTGTTTCATATATTGTGTATTCAGTTAAGTTTAAATACTGTCTATAATACAGTTTAAAATTGAAGTAAGTAATTAAACAATTTATTGTCCATAGTCTGTAAATGAATAGCGACACTGAAGTTTAGCTCAGGGAATAGGGGGCATAAAATTAATGACTGCACAGGGGCGTTATACATCCAAAATACGGGCCTGGTCATTGGTAAACAATATAAGCCAGAGTGAGTTAATTCAGGTAATACATTCTGCAAGTACTGGTTCGCTAACACGAATTCTGACCTTAGGTAAGTATACATATTTTGTTGTACTGTGTGACAACATGGCGCCCAATTTTGAAAGTGATTGATTATTAGTAGTACATACAACAAATGTAACCAATTAAACAATTAAAGTTAAAGAGTTACAAATGGCGCTTTCCGACCAGGGACTCGACATAAAATATAATTTTATGTGGGGTGTGCCTACCAGAAAAGCGGAATAATTACCTGGAGTAATATTTTGAAAGTACGTAAACACGTGCGTAAGATAGGGTTAAGTTACGAGGCTATAAGCATATATGTGTTAGCAGTATTGTGTGTGTTAGAGATATAATAAACAACAAATAAACAAAATGAGTACCAATGACAATAAAACAATAGAAATCAGTGCAACTGATGAAAATTTGACTAGTGAGATGGATGTTCCATTAACACAAATTAGTCAGATTGGTGAGTCGAGTGCGACTGCATCTGCAGAGTTAGAGAAAGTAACAGCAACAGCCATCTCAAGTCATCATGAAAACAAAACAGACAAAACAACTGCTGCTTTGATGCAGTTATTATTAACCAAATTTGATACACAGAGTAATAAATTTGATGAGAAGTTCAATGAAATTAAAAGACAAAATATTCAAACTAAAAATGAAATTAAAAGTGATTTTAATGAGAAGTTTGACGAAATAAAAAATGAAATTAAAAAACAAAATTTTAAGTTAGATAAAAGAATCGATGAAATGCATACACATTTCGATAAAATGAAAGAAAAACTAGTAGCGTTAGTAGACAAGAAGTTTGATAGACCAAAGAGTAAAGTAGACGAGAATTACGAGAATAAAAGTGGGGTAGAGAACAGTGTAGGTAGTAATAATGATACATTTACAGAAAATAGTGTTAGTTTAAGTGCTAACAAGGTGAGTAACAATGATAATTTGAATAATGTGTTCACAGGTAATAATAATGGTACAATTAAGAACATGGTGGTAGAAAATAATTATGTGGATATTGATAGTGGTAACGAAATTGTAGAGAGAGTAGAAATTGATAATGAGATGTTTGTGTGTGTTGAGTCAGAGAGAGAGCTGAGAGAAAGTATATTTGTAAAAGGGATGCAGGGGGTAAAATTTTCCCTTAACGTTGTAGTAGGGGGTGAAGAAAAGTCTTCACGTGTGTTTAAGAAGGACGAGAGTTCCTTAGGTATATATTTGGGAGACGATATGTCTACAAATAGAGTTCCCTGGTTTTTTTTGTGCACTTCATCGGTGGTGCAGTAATTATGAGTTAGTGACCCCTGCATATTTGGAGAGAGAGAGAGTGTAGCTTGGTGTTATGGTGGGAAATATATTGAGAGAGAGAGAAAGAGAGTAATAGAGATTTTTAAGATAAATAGAAAGTATAGAGAATTTGTAGAAAGGTTAGGAGTAGAGATGGTGGATAATTATAGTGAATACTTACCTTATAGTGAAATTGAGATAGCAATAATAGTAGATGATGATAATAATGATAACAAGTACTTACCTTGGGAAGTAAAGGGTGTAGTAGTAGATAATTATGATGACGATAGTAATGACTTTATGACTTACATGATTATGACAGATAATACTGAGGTAGACAGAACCATACCCGATGATGACATGGTACATGATAAATTGATATGGAATAGGCCTATTAATTTAAACGACATTGTGGAAGAATATAAAAATTTAGATAAATATTATATTGATAATAATAATATCATTTATTTAGTAAAAAATAAGTTGTATAGACCTAAGATTCGACTGTTATTCAATGATGGAGGATAGATTGTTTTATTGTGTATGAACATTAATATAGGTGAACAGTGGTTTTGAAATGGACTGCTTATGAGCTGATTTTGGTCAATGATAAAATAATAAGTTGGATTGTATATTTTTTTTGTGTATTACAGGTAAATTTTAGGTACACCATGTATGTAACAGTAAATTATAGTTTAATTGATTTAATAATAACAATTAACATGTTTTTGTTTTGACCAAACAAGTGAAAGTAATGGTGAAATTTTAAATAATTGAAGATTAATTACTTAATTAAGGTGGTACAACAGAAAATTTTGATAATGAAGTTAAATGATTAAGCATGTAATATTTGGATACTGAGATGTATTGTTATGAGTAGGTGAGGGATGAATTTTCTGATGCAATTGTCAATGATCACAGTAATGCAAAGTTAAAAAGGGATAGAGATTGGGTGATAATTATTAAAATAAAGGCATTTGAGTTAGTCAATTAAAGTTAATGGGAGTTAGATAAATAAGAATTTTGAAATACCAGTGAAAAACAAAGAGGGTATTAGATATTTTAGGGACACAGTAGTAGTGATTATATGTAGAGAGGTGAGTAATGTGAATGGTAAATATATTTGTTGATGGTGATATTTTGTAGTGGGGGTGAGGTGTAAGGAGTGGTCAACGTATAGCGTTGTGGCAGGTAATAGAGTAGTTTAAGGGAGTGTTTGCCGATATTTTGGAGGGCAAATGGTTAGGTATGTATATGGCCAGGTAGGGAACACACATCCTAGTACAAAGACGAGCGGTGCCAGAGGATTTAAGTGAAGAGTTATAATTAAGAGATTGGTGTCATGATATGTAAATCTGGTTGTTAATAGTAGTTGTTGGAAGAAAGGTGAGTAAGATTATAATGTTAATGCCTATTCGATAAATCAAATCATAGTGAATACAGGAGTCACCCAGACTAATCAATGATAAAAATGTTAAGGGTTAAGTAGAAAATTCATAGTAGAAAGGTAATAAGAAATGAAATAATAATAATGTAATATGAATATTAATAATAAATTTGAAACTGTGAAGAATTAAATGGTAGTAAATGATAAATAATTTATGGCTAATTAATAAAAGTTAATAATTAAAATTATTAATTAATTAAAATGTAATGTTTATAATTTGATACACAAATTTAAAGATGTAGGGTGTGTAAATTTTGATCAAAGTTAAATGGGAGTTGTTTGTTTTAATGTAATACTTGCAATGTTAATGATGAGTGTATTATGTATTAGCATAGGAATTTGAACATGAATTATATGTATGTATAAATTGTTAGTTTTAGGGTAGTTACAAATGTAACTGCATATGACACAACGTGTTAAACTATTGCGATTCCCCATATTTCGGGCGATTACTGTCTTACCAGCACTAATCGTGGTTTTGGATGACAATCAGCTGTGGGCAGAATTTGTAAAACCTGACCATAGTTGGTTGCGTATGAAATTGGTTCAACTTAGAAATTTAATGGGAGATTCAGGGGAATCTAAGATTATTTGTTTGCATAGGCTATTTTCACCTAAATATGGGTGGTAGACCTTAGGGGCGTGTAATAAAATAATAAGTAGGGGTATTGACCTTGAAGTTTCTGTAACGCCGAAGCAAGGATGGGAGAGAGAGAAAAGAAAAAAGTGCTCACTCCTTCTGCCTCAGTCCTTGTGGAGGCAACTGAACGCAACAGTTCGGGGGGGGGAATAGTGTGTGTGGAGGAGAAAGAGGGGTAAATGTTGTTAACAGCGCCGGATTACTTACTGTTAATGATAATATTAATAATAATAATAGAAAATTTTTTTTTATAAAATGTTTTAGGAAGAGGGAGATTTTAGTAATTGTACCCATAAATTTTGGATTATATGTTTCAATTGTAGTATAAAGATTTGTGTTTCTTCTTATAATTATATTAATTATGAAAACAAAAAAGGGTTAATTATTATCGATGGGAATCGAAAAATTTTATAATGTTAAGGGTAGTCAATGAAGAGAATGGCACTTCTATATAATTCTTGTTGAGTTGAAGCAAACCCAGTGCTTCTTAACACAAACCAGCACATAGCTAAGGGGAAACAGATCAGTTAGGGATATAGCATTATACCAAGCCACTATTTTGATATTTTTGATTTATTGTTTCAGTGTTTGGTGATGTTGTGACGGCGGTCCTGAGCTGGCCAGCGCATCAGAGCAGGAGCGTAAAGAGCCTGATTGGCCTTATGGTGTTGGGATCTCGAAGGAGAAGTCCAGTAAGGTCATGCAGGTACTGTCACCATCATCGGACCACGGGTGAGTTATTGTATTCTTTTCATATAAGTAGTAAGGGGGTTGTGGCGACATATCCTAGCTGATCCCTTTAGGAAGTACGAATGTGTCAATGAGAGTTTTTATGCTTCGGGATAAAACCTCTCATTGAGGGGGTTTTGTAACGGTACAATTCCGGTCCTATACTATTTTGGGAAATAATTGTTATAAAGTATAATTGTAATAATTGTTTTTAAACCCCTATAAAGAAAACAGCGTAAAGTTGTCCAAAAGTTTTCAACGACGTAATATTGAGCAGACAGGATTTGTGTCGAGGTCAGGGGAAACTCACAGTAATAGCAAAAAACAGTTCGTCATATTAAAGTAAACAAGCCTAACCCATGATGACATCAGCTACAGGAATGCGATATGCATTAAATAGATCTGTAAACAACGGGCTTTGGCCATTTCGAACAAAGGACTAGTGACGTACTTTGCCCCACCTCCACATTACAAAGCTACAAACCGCTAGCAGTCTCGTCTCATCAGAGTAGTGTGCCGGCCGGCAATTCTCTAAAAGCTACTTATATCTAAATTTTACATAACCAAGAGTTTGTTAAATATGTGAAAGTGCAGTATTTTTTAAAATAACAGTTCGACGTAAACCCCAAATTTTGGGTTACGACAACATCGAGAGTGTGAGATCAATGATGGGACATCTTCGAAGAATTACCAGCTAAGTCATAAAAATGGGGGGTCCAAAAAGTCCAACTAAGGGTTTAGATAATCTTTTCTTTTAAATTCGATTCATTAAAATGAGCTCAATTTTGGGGAAGTCAATTAACTAAAACTTTGTACCACGAATGAGAGTATGGGTGAGAGAGAGGATATTTCATTACAATAATTAATAAGTGCTGGGTTGTGAAGTCATTTTTTTTATAACTATATATTATGTTTATTATGTAACAAGTATAAAACATGTTATTTTGGAGGGCTTATAAAATGTTTAAGGGATATTATATGTTTACAAAATAAATGGGACTACGCCCCGAGGCATAGTAACGTGCGTGTTTGGCACATAGTTCAGTAGAGTCATTTTCATATGTACGTAGAGTCTTTTTGATAATAAAAGGTAATGTCATTGGTAAACAATATAAGCCAGAGTGAGTTATTTCAGGTAATACATTCTGCAAGTACTGGTTCGCTAACACGAATACTGACCTTAGGTAAGTATACATATTTTGTTGTACTGTGTGACAACATGGCGCCCAATTTTGAAAGTGATTGATTATTAGTAGTACATACAACAAATGTAACCAATTAAACAATTAAAGTTGAAGAGTTACAATGTTAGTGTTATGAATTTGTTGTATTCTGTCTTTGTCTGTTGTTTGTTTTGTGTTTTGTGTAGGAGTTTACTGACTATTGTTCTGTCATATCCGTTAGATTCTGCTAGATATTTTATCGTGTTTAGTTCGTCTTTGTAGCCTTTTTCATCTAAGGGGATGTTGTTAAGTCTATGTATCGTGGTTCTGAAGGCAGCTAGTTTGTGTTGTATTGGGTGATTGGAGGAGTTGTATATTAGTGTGTCAGTTGTAGTTGGTTTTCTGTATATACTGAATTTGTGCCTGTGTTCTAGTTTTGTGATGGAGAGGTCTAAGAAGTTTATGGTATTGTTGTGTTCGTATTCGGCAGTAAAGGTTTTGTTTTTATGTATTTTGTGTATGTGCGTAGTAACTGTTCACATTGTCTTTTGTTTCCCCTGTATAGTATTAGAATGTCATCAACGTATCTGTGCCAATATAGTATTTTATGTGAGTGTCTGTCATTGTTTGTGAGTATTTTTGTTTTTTCTAAGTGTTGGAGGAAGACTTCTGCTAGAATGCTGGATATGGGGGAGCCCATGGGTAGACCATCATTCTGTGTGTAGTATTTATTGTTATAAGTAAAGTAGTTTTGTTTTGTGATAATGTTCAGAGTTTCTGTTATTTCGTTGATACGTTTGTTTGGTGTGTTGTTCTGTTTGAGTTTGTTTTGTAGGATGGTGATTGTTTCAGAGATGGGGATGTTTGTGTACAGGTTTTTAATGTCAAAGGA
This sequence comes from Magicicada septendecula, assembly GCA_034769895.1. Classification (NCBI taxonomy): domain Eukaryota; kingdom Metazoa; phylum Arthropoda; class Insecta; order Hemiptera; family Cicadidae; genus Magicicada; species Magicicada septendecula. The sequence continues at coordinate 57,781,969 of CM068371.1, read as the reverse complement.
GGCTAATGTGGCATTATGGGGGATGTGTATGTCTTTTATTTTTGTTACTAGGTCTGTGTTGTTTTTTACTGCAATGTTGTTGTCTAGTTGTGTGTGTTGTCTGATAATTTTGTCTAGATATTTTGCGAGTTTGTGTGCAGGGGCATTACGGTAGTTGATAATGGGGCGGATCGGAATATCTTCTTTATGGATTTTGGGAAGCGCTTGGAGGGTAGGGGCTGATGGTCGGATTTGTTTCATGTACCGTAGGGCTTTTGTTTGTGTGTCATTATGTATTTGGCTTTGTTGACTAGTTGTTTTACTGTGTTTTGGTATCTGTCGGTGGGGTGTCGTGTTTTAGTTCTGTGATGTTGTTCTGTTCCATGAAGTTTTGTACTTTTTTGTGTAGGTTGTCTGTGGGGATGATTACAGTCGTGTTGCTTTTGTCTGCTTTTATAAATGTGATGTTGTGTTTGTGTGCCTTTTCCCTCAGTTTGATGGCTGTGTGTATTTCTGAGTTGTGGTTCTTGTTGGCTGGTGCTTATGTGCTCCTATTATATTGTTTATATTATGTCTTCGTGTGTCTTGATGTTCTGGTGCTGTGTTTTGTATATTTGTTTCAGTGTCAACTATGAGTTTTGTTAGTGTTTGGTTGTTTTGTTTGTAATGTATGTTATGCTTTAGGCCTTTATCAAGGAGTGTTTGTTCGTTTTTAGTGAGTGTGACGTTCGTGAGGTTTACTGTACGTGGGTAGAATTTCTGTGAGGGAATTATATTTGTGTTGATTGGTGTCAGGTTTTTTATTTTTCTGTCGTGTTTTGTCTGTATGTTATGTATTTGTTTTTTTGTCCATTCATTTGTGTGATGTATTAGTTCAGTCATGTAATTGTGTCCGTATATGTTGGCGATCTGTAGGTGTGGCGTTAGTGCTTTGCGGTTGAGAGCGTCTTTTTTCTTATATAGCTGTTTTATGGATTCTTTTATGTATGTCCTTTGTGCGATGTTTTGTGTTATTTGAGCTTGTTGTTATGTTTAATTTTGATTTGTGCGTATTTTGGTGTTATTGATTAGTTGAGGCATGTTTTGTTGAATGTTATGTGAGCATCAAGACATACTAAGACATAATATAAACAATATAATAGGGGCACAAAAGACACCAGACAACAAGAACCACAACTCAGAAATACACACAGCCATCAAACTGAGGGAAAAGGCACACAAACACAACATCACATTTGTAAAAGGAGACAAAGGTAGCACGACTGTAATCATCCCCACAGAGAACCTACACAAAAAAGTACAAAACTTCATGGAACAGAACAACATCACAGAACTAAAACATGACCCCACCGACAGATACCAAAACACAGTAAACCAACTAGTCAACAAAGCCAAATACATAATGACACACAAACAAAAGCCCTACGGTACATGAAACAAATCCGACCATCAGCCCCTACCCTCCAAGCGCTTCCCAAAATCCATAAAGAAGATATTCCGATCCGCCCCATTATCAACTACCGTAATGCCCCTGCACACAAACTCGCAAAATATCTAGACAAAATTATCAGACAACACACACAACTAGACAACAACATTGCAGTAAAAAACAACACAGACCTAGTAACAAAAATAAAAGACATACACATCCCCCATAATGCCACATTAGCCTCCTTTGACATTAAAAACCTGTACACAAACATCCCCATCTCTGAAACAATCACCATCCTACAAAACAAACTCAAACAGAACAACACACCAAACAAACGTATCAACGAAATAACAGAAACTCTGAACATTATCACAAAACAAAACTACTTTACTTATAACAATAAATACTACACACAGAATGATGGTCTACCCATGGGCTCCCCCATATCCAGCATTCTAGCAGAAGTCTTCCTCCAACACTTAGAAAAAACGAAAATACTCACAAACAATGACAGACACTCACATAAAATACTATATTGGCACAGATATGTTGATGACATTCTAATACTATACAGGGGAAACAAAAGACAATGTGAACAGTTACTACGCACATAAACAAAATACATAAAAACATAACCTTTACTACCGAATACGAACACAACAATACCATAAACTTCTTAGACCTCTCCATCACAAAACTAGAACACAGGCACAAATTCAGTATATACAGAAAACCAACTACAACTGACACACTAATACACAACTCCTCCAATCACCCAATACAACACAAACTAGCTGCCTTCAGAACCATGATACATAGACTTAACAACATCCCCTTAGATGAAAAAGGCTACAAAGACGAACTAAACACGATAAAATATCTAGCAGAATCTAACGGATATGACAGAACAATAGTCAGTAAACTCCTACACAAAACAAACAACAGACAAAGACAGAATACAACAAATTCATAACACTAACAGACATCAACAAACAAACTGAAAAAATAGCCCACAAATTCAAAAAGCAGGATACAGAATCGCTTACAAAACTACTAACAAAACAGAACACACACTATCAATACACACACACAAAGCACAAAACAATTTCGATCTACCCGGTGTTTACAAGCTAAATTGCTCAAATTGCAACAAATTCTATATAGGCCAGACAGGACGTAGCTTCAAACAGAGATACATTGAACACTAAAGGCACTCCACTCCACTACAGAATCCACCTTTGCAAACTACCTTATTGAAGCAACCACACATATAAAAACATCGACAATAACATGAAAATTCTACACGTACACACAAAAGGCCGAAAACTAGACACTGTAGAACAATTGGAAATATACAAATACACGAAAACAAATAAAAACGACATCCTAAATGAACAGACACAATTCAAATCACACACATTATTCGAACATATCTCACCCCACACACACAGCATTGATCTTTCGAAATTCGATTCCGTCGCCCACAACAGGACGGACAGCGCTACCAGCGGCAGCCTCTGAAGAAGCCTTTTAAAGGCAAAAACCGGTTCAGGCTGTAAGGTAAAACTTTGTTTTTACTTTTAAAAAAACTTTGTGTCCCGAGTCGTTAATATAATAGTGGTATTTAGTTAAATATCAATTTGTAGTGTTATAAAATTTTGACGTCCCATGAACGTGGGGCTCCTCAAATGCAAATAAATTTTGTATTTGCAACCTATATACACAAAGATATACCGTTGTATAAATTGTCTCCCAAAAGCGGGGGGGGGGGGGCTACACAATTGAAATTGGTAATGTGTGTAATGTTATAATATATTTGTAATGTGTATTGTAAGTACACGATCTTTCTTTGGTTGTGAATATATGAACAAAAAAACATTTTATGTCAGGCACTGTGCATTGTTCAGAAATTCCAATATCAGACTGTGTTTATGTAGAATTTGGCAATGTCAGAATAGTGGGTGAAAAGCGACAAACATCTATGCGTTGCACAGAAATTCTGTGAAACAAACTTTGCAATTCATGATTTTGCGCGAACATTGGATAATTCATGAGAAAAATTCAGGTACCAAAACGGAAGATTCATCTGCTGATGAAAAGTCTACTCCCTACATTTCATATGTGGATGAATTAGTTGCCTTCAGACTGGAGTTACAGTATGTAGAAGAGCAATACAAAGCTCAAATAATGGACTTACTAGAGGCACCACAGCGAGGAAGAGAGCGTTTACTATTATTAGAAGCAGACAAATACAACCTTTTTTAAAAAAGGACTAGTTTTTTTAGTTCGTTTGATACTGCATTCTTATATACATAATAAAATTCTTGTTCTTAGTGTACTTTCTGTTCTGCATTAATTTTAACCTACAGGCCTGCTAGTTTACCAGATTTCAAATATATAGCACTTTATTTACCAATAAACATAGTAAAGTAATAAAATTCTTTTTCATTTTCCCGATTATCTGAGTTTTGATTATCCGAGCTATAGCTTGACCACAGACAAAAAATAGCTGGAGAGGGGACTGCCGCCACAACCACATCAAAACGAAGGGAGAACGTCACCCCCTCCATTGTCATCAGTCACACTCATTACTGCAGTATTTTACAAGTGTCAATTGTATACCAGCAAAGAGTCGTTCCTTGTGTGCACAATCATTCGTATGCTATTAATTTGTAACAGACTATTCAAAGTAACAGATCATATAATAATCATGCATGTTTATATAAAATCTATTAACAAACTTGAAAATCCTTAAGTTTGTATACATAATTTGAAAATAATATCAGCAGAACCTAACACCGAAATTTATGAAAGGTATACTTTAAAAAACAGTTATTGCATAAAGCAACTGCCTGTGTAAGTCGAGGTGCCTACTGCTGTAGTAAAAGTTAATGTTTATTAAATTAACTAATTATTTATAATTAATTATTAATAATAAGAAAAAATTGTAAACGTTTATGGTATTAATTTTCCTTACCTATTTGTCATCTGAATCTTATTTGTACTTGAATCTAAATCTTCTCCCACAGAAATAATTATTTTGTCGACTACTTCAGCTATAATATGGTCTGTGAACAGTATCGGCACTGTTCTTCATTTTTGTTTGTTGCACAACAACTTTTCAATTGTAAAATTCAAATATTTTTTTTGCATCAATTTTTTTTTATCTAAAGATAATTCAACAGTGTATTGTTAACAAAACCAGCTTCTCCGCTACCATGAACTATAATAAGTCTATTTCCTTTTCCAATATTCATTGTTACACTGACTTCTTCAGAAGACCGCCATCAGAAATGAATGTGAGTTCTGTAACACATTCTCTGATGTTCACAGACAAGTTTTAAACTGATGTTATTCATTTTTTGTTAATTAGATGTGAGTTTTGAATTAAGATGTGGGTAAAGAAGTGAGTTGTGTCAAAATACCCATAATTTTATACTCTATCATGTCCAGTGCAGTGTGCAGTGTCCAGTGTTAGTGTGCGGGTGCGCATGTTATCAATGTTTTATTGAATAACTTTGTTAATAATTAACATTTCTACATGAAACTTGGACAAAGTATGCATCATATTGAGTGCTACGTTTTTTGTATGTTCAATACTGCAGAACTAAAATTTTAATATGATTTTTGTAATAAAATTAACTCTTCTTTTTAACATATTATCTGCGAGAGGATAATAAAATTTGTAGATAAAATCCAGACAAGCCTTTGCAGACTTGGACATAGTGTTAACTTGAAGTCAGTCTATCTTAATGTAAATCTATGCCGTATCTAAGATTTCAACCAATCAGAAGTTCTTAAATTTATTCAGGTTGGTCTTCCGATGTGAGCACATTGGACAGTTCGGTTTGAGATCCCGTTTGTACTACCTGTCGCGAGTTTTTCGTGTCAGGACACGTATATTCGATAAGTGACGCATGACTTAGATACATGATACGAGTTACCCGTATATGATATCTAGGGTAGCAGAACTCAAACAACACCAATATTTAAAATAGACCAGTATAAGTGATTTTCACACAAGTTCAAGATCTCCGCATAGGACAGCAGTATTCACCGGAATACTACTGATTGAAACGCGAGAACACTTGAAGATTCCAGATTGTGTACACAAAATACACAGCTCTATTAAATACCCACTTACAAAATCCTGAGATAAATTAATAAACAGTTACTAAAAGATAACAGCAGGCGAGTGTGAAACGCGAGTGTCAGCTATACCAAGGTCAACAAGCGTCTGGACGCCAATGCAGCTGCTTGGCGGACCTGCACGAGAGTGTGGAATTCTACGAACAAGTAAACTTACAAAGTTGTGAAAAAAATCATTAAACTCTTTATTAAAAGACTCAATATTAAAATAAATAATTTTTTGTTTTGAAGTCTAAATCAGACAAAAGTATAATTTGTGTCAATTAATAAATTTCCTACCTCCAGATATAGACTCTGTTTTATATTATTATTATTACCTATCTATGCAATATTTGTTTTGATACGCTGCAATATATTTTCATCAATATAACCAATATTTTTACCCTCTCATCTGTATTTATTTATGTCACTGTGATATCGAATTATCCAAGCAACATCACTTCTTTTTATTGGGAGTTTTCTATTGGATTGGCAGCAAGCCTATCTTAAGTCCTGACTTTTCAAGTCATTGCCTCAGATATTCTCATTCACATTGAATGTCATCATCTTCCTTTAGACATTATAGTAAACTCTTTATTGAGGGGGAGACTTTTTGACTGCGTACAATTCGTGTACCTGTTTCCTTATTGCACTATCTATGAATGAGTGCATTTCAATTTTTTTATGAGCTTGCGATTTTTTTTTGCCATGAAAAATAGATTTTTTTGCAACCAGAAGTAGATAATTTTTTACCTCCTTTTAAAATTTTGAAAACAGCCTAAAAGACTCCTGTCGCTTGACTTGTACTGGTACCAATATTATAACCTAAGTTTTATCCCTTTTTTGTTTATTATTTTTAATATTGTGCTACACTGAAAATAATTTCTACACCTTGACTTGTTCGAGGTTTTCCATTAGCTTAGTGGTCGATGACAATGCCATTTATAAAAACAAAATAATAACACACTATGGTAACAATGTGCCATCGAATGGTAATACAACGTTGAGAAAAAGCAACGTAAACTGAAGTACACAACACACTATGAGTTCTAATTATTATAATAAAATACTAAACGAAAACTACATGTACTTTGTAAAGAAGTTCCATAAATTAAAACAAATCACAAATTATTCATAAATATGTGTATACATCTATCTGAACAAGACAATGCTCGCTACAGCCGCTAACATAGCTGTCAAGGTTGTTGACAGACATGGTGGGGGTGAGAGCATTCCCTGCCAAGCCAGCGCATGTGCACTGGAACTATTTTCTGGTGGGTATACCTATAGTTTGTGGTCCACATTAATTCTGTATTTTGATTATTGCATTCAGGTTTACTGTATTAGGTTTTCCAGTATAGTAATGTTGCATTGTTGTAAAAAAAAAGTATGTACCGGTATCACAGTAGTAATAATAAGTTTATAAATTAGTGTATGCATGTTGGCAAGAGTGTAAAAGGTGCACATATTGTAACATCACAAGATGTTACCTAACCTAAGTGTATATTATCAGATTTTATAAGGACAAAACAACCATGTAAATAGGAATATAATAGTAGAAATAACCAAGAAAGAAGAAACCAAGAAAGAAGAATGAAGCAGAAGTGCCACATGAAACAGTAACCCAAGGGCTGTTTGACACTACAACTAGACTAAGACTAAAACGAACTGATGGACAGAGTAAATTTACATTCAGCTGTCAATCCAGTAAGTAGTTGATGTAAACCGAATGTCATATGTAAACAAAAAATGAACTAATGAGCAGTTAAATACTGTGAAAGCAGAATTAGCATTTTGCTGATAATAGATGTAACAATGACCAGTAAATTATGAATGCCAAAACTAATGTTAACAATGGCTACATAGTGAGAACAAAGATGTATTTCAGCATCAAATATACTTGTCAGAAAAGAGAACTATTTATAAGAGAGAATCTTATACAAATAAGATATCTCCACAATTTACCGAATTGAGAACCAATAAGCATTATTAAGGCCAAATTCCAATGTAGGCGATATGTCTTAGCAAGCTTAGACCAAACATTAGTCAGTAAATTGGCTATTGAGAATTAACACAAGTGTAAATTAAAATACACAGAACCATGGTTATGCCTTGACATAACAAAAAAAAAAAAAAAAAAAATTATTAAAACAATAGGTTTAATCATAATTTTAATTGTTAAATAGTAGTTTAAAACGAATTAGCATAAAACGAAATGTCATAGTCAGTAGGATCATTCATTACAATGTATAGAGTTTAGGTGTACAAGTAATGTTCAGTAAGAATGTCAGTACAGCATTAATGGTGTTCGCACATAAACATTTGATTAATAAAATGATATGTGAACACAAACAATATTAACCAAAAGTGTAAAACCGGCGACTCAGAAATAGCAGACGACAGTGAAAGTGATGTACCCGAACATTGGTTTTATAACAATGTCGGTCAAAGTGAAAGTAATTCGAGATCGAGTGATATCAAATTAAAGGAAAAAAAACAATCTTTAATTTGATAGTAATATCAACCCAATCGCAACTGTATTTAGTGCGGGAGAGATGTTAGCATCATTCTAAAAATGTACATCGGAAAACTGTTTATGAATAACAACAAAAATGACAACTAGCTGTCACCGCAACATTTGACGGTTAGAAAAAGCCGTTATCAACTGCCAAAAAGTGACACGTCATACCGACACACCTACCAAAGCCAATCAGAAAATTAGTTAGTAATTAACATTTTTACCTAAGGCCGATCAAAGAAGGGGGTATATAAAGACGAAACAGCGAATTTTGAGGCAGACTCTTACTGACTAGCGTGTAGCACAGACGTGTGCCCGCCATCTCTACATTTTTAATAACTCTTAGCGTCATTTACATATTACATTGGAACCAATAGTTCAACAACAAGAAACGACTACTTCAAGTACATCTACAGCAAACAACAGTGATTAAGTGCAGTATCATTTTAATTTCGTGCGGGAAATAATGAGCAGAAATAATTAATTGTTATTATTCACGATCCATTTTAATCAGAAGAGGATCGCATTATTCTGTTCTTGTGCGAGTTTAGTGCCGAAACCCTGTAATCATTATAATCCGATTACTGAAGTGATTAATAAGTTTTAATTAAATAATTAAAACTCAGAAGGTAACAGTGCAATCATTACTAATGTTTATCTGAGCGCCATAACCTATACTTTTTTCAACACCAGCCTGTACTGACGCAAAACACAAAAACACTTTAAGATTACACCACGTCTCAATTTATTATACAAATTTGTTATTATTAATTAAGCTATATGTTAGTTGTAAGGGTTCTCACTTGATAAATATTGTCACTAAAAAAGCAAGCGTTGATGAAACGCGCGATCTTTCAACAGATCATTTTTTAATTTTGTTTACTTTGCGAAAGTAACCTAAAAACTTTGTTGATCAATTTTATATCAAAAGGATTATTGGATATTGTGTAGGCATAATTGTTTTCTTTCGTGTCTCAAAGAATTCACAACTGAGATAATCATAACCTTAAAGTTAAAAATAAATAGCATCTGGACTTAGCCAGATTTATAATTCATGTTCTGAGCAAGCCGTATAAGGCATATAATAACTGACTTTTAATTGTACAACTTTGTATGTTTGCTTTATATTTGTTTTTTGAATTCTCTATGAGGGTATAAATAAAACCCGTTACTAACAGCATCACCTGATTTTGATTTATTTCTATAGGATAATTAAATATTTTAGTAAAAAACGTAAACAACCTTCTGTTGTGTTTAATATTTTGGAATAACATTGCCAAAAGGTGATACACAATCATTTTAAATTTTCTAATCATTCAGTAATTTTTATGTGTGGGTTTTACACGGGATTTTCCCTGAATAAATCCGTGTGGCACCCACTAATTAAATAACAAGGTAATCTAACCTTACAACCAAAGTGAGTTGGTGTTTGTAAACTGAATTGACAGTTTAGTGAACTTCTAGTAAACACGATCAGGTACGTAAAAGTATATTTTTGTTTATGATATTGTCCAGACGTTACGAGACGTGACATACTCAGACTACCTGCAATCTGGAGAAGAAGTTTTACTACCAGTTTCAACCAGACGAGAACTATTGTCAAGCGACCAACTGATATACTTCACGTTTCAACTTAAGCTAATTTAGCATTTAATTATAATCAACTTCACCATTTTATTTATTTAATATAAGGGAATTCTTTTTAAACAAGTATAATTAAACCATTGTAAACACACTGTGAGTAACTTTGAATGTTTCATTTTAAAGTACTTTACTACATTAGTAACCTTCAATTAGAAACAACTATTCCAAACATTGAGTTATCTCAAAAGAATATTTCACACATAATTGAACTTTGTTTTAACGAGACTTTTAATATTTTAACCACGAATATAAGTTTAATTAACAACACTTTTATTTTATTTCAAGTTAATTGTAAACACACACGTTTTCATTTTATTACAAATAGGCTAGACCAACTAGTGTGGCGTTTAAACGAAATTTAAACGGAATTTAAACATTATTTTAATATAATTACTATAAACAAATAAACATAATAATTTTAAACACACCCGAATTTCGTTACGTTATAAATTGGCGCACCAACTAGTGTGGCTTAAAAAATATTAAATAAATATAATTTTTATATTTTATATCAACCCGGTAGACACGAAAAATTAACATGCCGCACACCCACCAATACGATACAAGATATAAGGACAGTAGGGTAGGAGAGATGCAACGGGATGTAGATACATACGAAGCGCAACCCACAGACGAGATGGAAGTTATTACAATCAATAATATCGAAACTAGTACCGACGAAACACCTCACATAGAACCAGAGATAGAAGTGACTGTCGACAACCAACCCAGACGGCCTGAAGAACTCCCACAACCAAACAAGCCGACTGAAGAGATGAGATGGGATCACATGATGAGAATGATGATGGAACAATTCGGACAGGTTAATAACAATTTTACAAAAGTTAATGAAAATTCCAAAAGGGACATAGAATCAATAAATAAAAATATGGAAACTTCCCAGGAAGAAAATCAAAGGAATGTCGAGGTGTTAAATAGAAATATAGAGTCGATAAGGGAGGATCATCGGGACTTAAATAGAAATATGGAATCACTGAGTAAAAATATGGAATCGCTGAAGGAGGACCTAAATAAAAGGATTGACAATACTCATAAGTCTATGGACGCGCTGAACAGTAAAATCGACGATAACCGTCAAGCCATTAGAGAAGAATTGAACACCACCTTGATCGAAATTAGCAGGAGGATGGAAGAAGGCAGTGATAAAATAAACACAAGAATATACGTGGAGATTGCCGTTGTGAGGGAGGAAATCGTCGAAACAAATAAAAGGTGCGAACAACACGACCAGGACTTGCAGCGAACCAGAGATGAGGTCGACGGGAGACTCAATACCATGGAGGAGGTGACCGAAGCAAGGATAGAGTCTTTAAAAAGGACAAATCAAGATGAGATTAAAAGGGTAAGGTTAGACGTAGGTGAGCGCTGCGAAGAAGTGAGTACCTCAGTAGATGCAGTAAGGAATTTAACTGTCGCCAATCGAGAGAGGATTGAAGAACTCAGACAGCAGGAAATAGTGCAAATGCGGGAGGAGATTGAGATTATCCGCAACCGTCCGATACCAGGTCAGTACTTACTACCGAATGATAACCGCGACGCGATCAATTTTAGAAATTATCGACGTAATCCTATCGAATTTTTAGCGCGTGTGGAAGAACACTTGGCGCGGATTAGAGAAACTAGGTGGAATAACATAAAAAGTTTGATCGACGAATACTTCAAAGAAATATACGACAATTGGTGGACCGCAACGCGCCACGAGGTTCATAGTTACGATGAATTCAAAACTCAATTCCGCGCAAAATATTGGTCCGAGGCGACGCAAAACATCGTACGAGACCATATCTGTCACGGAAAATACGATGCGAACCGAGGAGGGACCATGACTTCATACTTCTTAGGTCAGGTATGTCTCGCACGAAACCTAGAAACAAAGATACCGGAGGAATGTCTTGTCACCAAATTGTCTTATCACTTTGAGGAGGGTGTCGCAAAAGCACGTCAGTGGGGACAGATTAAGACAATAGCAGCTATGTCCGCGCTGCTCGAAGATCAGGAGCACGAGGGATATTACCGTAGGAGTCGTCGACGAAATGACCATTTTAATACCATGGGCGGCAATACGAACAATAATAATAATAACTACCCTCGAAATTCTCGAAGTAATTTTAATAATAATGGCCAGACAAACCAAAATTATAATAACATTAATCACAATAACAATAATAATAGGCCGAATAACCCGAGTAATAATAATAACAGTAATAATAATGGCAACCAGAATAACAATAATAATAACAATAACCGGCGACCCAATTTTAATAACAACACCAATCGACCACCAAACCAAGGCAGGAATAACCAACCGTCGCAATATCACCGAGCAAATTATGTACAAGCCAATTACGACTCCGATAGAAGGCGACGATACCAACGTAGAGACAGCTACAGTGGAGACAGAGGAAGCAGGAGAGGAGGACGATGGAGGAGTAGTAGCATTGAGGGTGACGACCGCAATAGCGACTACCGACCGCATGTACATTTTGTTCCAGACCAGGCACCCGTCCAGCAAGGAGGACATACCATGACGGATGATAGGAGTAGTGGGAATGATCAAGACCGACGCAACGAGGAGAGTACAAGCTCTTTAAACTCCTCGCGGCAGTGAAAAATTATGGTAACATAAACCCTTCGCTGAACCACTCTATTGGGTTTGATTACGGCAACAATACGAATAAAGTCACCATCTTATATAACCATTACTTGAAAAATATACGACAGGAATTGCTAGAGGAAGGAGTAACCGATCACCAGCAACACACCCACGATATAGTATACGTGACGGCCGCAATTAACGAAGTAACTGTCACGTTAATGGTCGACACCGGGGCCAATATTTCCCTAATGGATAGCACCGAGCTCAATCGTATTCAGGAGGAGAGCAGAGTCAGCATACCGACGCTACCTGTTACGAACATCATCCTGATAGGAGCTACAGGACGACAAAATAAATCAGTAAAAAAGCAAGTTAGGTTAGAAGTAACCAGCCAAGGTGTGACCATTCCAATGATTTTTCTAGTAGCAACAGGTCTACCATTTCGTAGCTTGATCGGCTGCGACCTTCTACGTAAACACTCAGCCATAATCGATTTAAGTTCAGACAAATTAACTCTGAAAACGACTGACGCGGATTGGATTGCAGACATTGCAGACATTGTAGGAAACTGAGAAGTTCCCCTAGAAAGAACAATATTCCATATACAGCGAACGACCAGCCCTAGAAACCAAGTATTTAGGCACGAGCTGGAGTACAATAATGCTAACAATAATCTATGGGAAGAAAAAATCAGAGAAATAAGACAATTCCAGTCAACTGACAGAAATAAATCGCCAAGTTCAGGCCAACTCAATAGATTAATAACAATATATAATAAATATAGACACGTATTCTCAGACCTACCAGGAAAAGTTAAGAATTATCAGTGTGTATTGCATTTCAAGGAACCAGTAAATTTTAACCGCGAATCTTACCCCATTGCGTATTCCCTTAAGGAGGCTGTTCGGTCTGAAATCAATCAGTTAATAGAGGATGACATAATAGAACCCAGTCAGTCCCCTTATACCAGCCCTATAGTGGCTATTAAGAAGAAAAACGGTAAGGTAAGACTTTGTTTAGACGCACGAGAAATAAACAAACACCTAGTCAATAATCGAACATCTCCGGGTGAAATTGAAGAGATTCTAAAGAAGTTCCATGGTGTACAATACATAAGCTCGTGGGATACGGTCTGCGGGTATTGGCAGGTCGAGCTGCATCCCAACAGTCGAAAATATGTTGCTTTTATATTTGAGGGACGCAACTATCATTTTAAGAGGTTGCCCTTCGGGCTAATAAATTCAGTAGCCATTTTCATACAATGTATGGATCAGGTGTTAGGACAGGAAGCACTGAAATTCACGACCGTCTATGTGGACGACCTGCTCATAACGTCCACCAATTGGGAAGAACATTGTCAGAGAGTAGAACACGTGTTGAACAAACTATCAGCGAATCATATTACTCTAAAATTGGAGAAATCCCAACTTATTGCAAAGGAAGTACAGTTTTTAGGTTTTCAGCTCACCGAATTAGGGATAACTCCTTCAACAGAAAAAATCGAAGCTATTCAAAAGTTCCTCACCCCCAAGAACAAAAAACAATTACAATCTTTTTTAGGATTGTGCAACTACTGTCGAAAATTTCAAAGTAATTATTCGGAACTAACTACCAGATTGTCTCCGCAATTGTCCTCGAAGGATAGATGGACATGGGGTCCAGCACAGGAAGATATATTTCAAAAGATCAAAACGAAATTTTTAGAAACCGTAATATTACACCATCCGGATTTTGATAAACCTTTTTATTTGAATTGTGATGCCAGTGACATCAGTTTAGGCTCCACATTATACCAAGAAGACGACGAAGGAAACCACCTGGTAATAAGCTTCGTAAGCCATACCTTAAACAAATGTGAAAGAAACTACAATGTCACTGGAAAAAGAACTCCTGAGTGTAGTATTCGCATGTAATAAATTCCACACATACATATTAGGATACTCGGTTACTGTTAGAACAGATCACAAGTCCATATCCTTTTTGAAGAGCTGCAAATTAAGTCATGGACGGTTAGCAAGGTGGACTTTGGTCCTACAAGAGTATAACATTAATTGGGAATATGTTCCTGGCAGAAAGAATATAGCCGCCGACGTACTATCACGGGTAAACCTTACAAATCAGACTTATGAAGGTGAAAAAGAGACACTAGCCAAAGTGTATAACATACTAAAAAGCCGAACAGAATTGGAAAGCATTATCAAAGAAATAGAGTTACATCAAAGACAAGACGGTAGACTGGCACAAATATTCCAGAGGTTGGATGATAAAGATGTGAGGATAACTCCATATTACTGTGTAATTGATAGTATATTATTCATTAAAACTAAGTATTGCGATCACGATTGGAAGCTATTTGTACCTAAAACCTCAGAGAAAAAAATAATCATAGATTACCACATCCGCTATGGGCACATGGGTGCTGTCAAAGTAATCAAGGCGTTGGAAGAACATATGTATATAAAAGATATGAATAGAAGAGTGAGGCAGTGCATCAGAACCTGTCAAGTTTGTCAGATGGTAAAATGCACGAATGAAAGAAAGGAGGGACAGATGATACCCATAACATCTTCGGGGAAACTAGAAAAAGTTTTTGTAGATATCTGCGGCCCATTTCCTAGGAGCGGAATTCGCCACCAGTACAAGTATTTATTGATTATCTTAGACCATTACACTTAATACATAAAACTATACCCTATGAATCGAGCAACTACCCAAAAGATACTCAACTTAATAATACATAATTATTTACCCGAGGTAGGTTGTCCGAAAACCCTGATCACCGACCACAGTACACAATTTAAAGGACGGAAGTGGAAGGACACACTGATGGAATGTGGAATAAAAACATACAAAACTGCAGTGTACCATCCCAGTAGTAACCCTTCGGAGAGAGTATTAAGAGAAGTGGGACGAATACTCAGAACTTATTGTGCAACTCAACAACTCAACTCAACAGTGGAGTGAGTATGTCTCAGATGCAGAGGATTTTATCAATCTAGCATATCACCAATCAATTGATACAACCCCATACAATGCCATATTTGAAAAACCTCCACCCAGAGAGATCAGTGACCTTATTAAATTCCCACAAAGTCCCGAATATCAATTTGATAAAGTCCAATACCATAATAAGATCATGGAAAAGTTAGAACAACGTAGGAGAAAGTATAAACGGCAAGCACCAGCCCGAATAATTAAATATAAAGTAGGAGAACAAGTACTATTAAGGAATAGAGAACTGCCCAGCACAATGGAGGGCATAACAAAGAAATTATTGTTGTTATACGTAGGTCCCTATGTGATTACAAAGGACAATGAAAACAATACCTATGAACTCACTGACACAGTAAATAAAAAAGTTAAAGGGACATACAATCAAACATCGTTAAAAAAGTACTATAGTTAAAGGAAATTAAGGAGAATAAGTGATTACAAAATACCAAATGTTCCAAAGATGTAATACTAAAAACTGATATGGGAAAGGACACCTGTATAACGTAATCATCCCCAATTATAGACCCAATAGAGTGGAAGAGCACAAATAACCCCATGAATATCGACTAGTAAAAAATGATTAATATTAAGGACGGATAATATGTATTAGTAAGCAACATTTTTCACCCGAACGTTTAGGGTATAAAAGATAAAATATATATATTTAAAAAACCATTACTGTAAACAAACTCATTTCATGTTACGCTACAAATGGTTGAAGGTAACTAATTGCCTATAACTAATCGATTTGCCTTATCAAGTTACAAAAGTGTGTAGATTTAAGATGTAAGCCAAACCATTTGTTACTGGTGAAAACTTACCAGATCTATCACACCAAAGGATAGAAAATTATATAATGTCAATCAAATGATTTAATAAGAAAAAGACGTCTATTATGTCACAAAGAGCCAGTAGTGGCGTATAAATACCATTACTATACTATACTTAGAGAAGAATGTGTATACAAATGGATATTCTATGTAACTTAATGTTTATAAAATGATTATTGTATACCTCTCATAAAACTCAAATGTTAAATTAAATCGTCCAGAATAAAGGTTCACCCAACTAACCTTTGAAGGAGTAGAGAGGCAGTATAACAAAGTGTGTAAAATAAAAGAAGGACATTATTATGGAATGTAAGGAAAGAAAAAAATATATTTGTGAAACAAACCATGTAAACCCCAAGAATGTCTATGAAATTAGATATTAGTATGTTATTATATTGTCAAATGAAATTGTAATTATAGCATAGTATATAGTATATAAAATCATCCAGAATAAGTGAAAACCACCATCACTTGAAGGAGTAGAGAAGAAAAATAACAAAGAGTGTTAATTGTAAAGATAACTATTGTCATAATGGAATGAAAGGAAAGAAAAATGTTTGTCAATTATCAAATATTGTACATCACCAGAATATGTCAGAGAACATCAAACAAAAAACCATTTAGTATACAAACAATGTAAGCCCTGATAATTCAGGATGAATATAACTTGTTAAGAAAGATTTAATGAACTATTGTGAAAACAAAAATATTGTAGACTCTAGATAAAACAAACCAAATGCATAAGTACTATAAGCATCAAAACAAGTGTATAATCTTAAGAATATTAAACGAACCAAAGCAAATTGTTAACTAGTACATAAGTAACTATATAGCTGATAAAAGCATAGCTAAAAACATCAAGTCTAAAAGAAATAATTACCTGTAAGAAAGAAAGTATGTTAGCAAGTATAAAGATGGAAATGTGATCTAAATGAAAACCTCTGATACCTTGAATATTATAGTGAATATATTATATTATTGAATATGAATGATATGTGATATTTTTTTGAGTTGTGATAGTGCAACTATTGCCAGGTGCAATGTTTATTTTTTTCTCAGACAGAGAAGAGTAATGCCTCTGAATCTGAGAATGTGTAGTGAGGAACGGCAGAGGATGTTAGCCATAGTGAGCCACCCTGATTCCGAAACCTCTACAACAGTTAGGGAATTATATTGTTTTATTGTATCAAGGAATATTATAAAAGAATCTGTGAGGTATGAATTATAATAACCATTAAGATAATCACGAATGCAAAGATATGGGATGAGAAAGTAGAATGTTAATAAGACAGGAAATAGTTAACTTAAGAAACGAGATCAATTGTAGTTAAATGACTTAGAAAGTAAGCAACTTGAAAATACTAGTAAATTAAGAATTGTATCACTAGATAAAAAATCAAGCTAGAGTAATACACCAATAGTATGTTTAAAAAAATCAAAGAGTACAAGAAAAAATTTTTTATTGAAGTATACTAAGAAACTGACATGAATTGATAATTTTACAAAAAATAAATTTTTCTCAAATGATCAATTTTAAAGAGGGTGTATATGTAACATCACAAGATGTTACCTAACCTAAGTGTATATTATCAGATTTTATAAGGACTAAACAACCATGTAAATAGGAATATAATAGTAGAAATATCCAAGAAAGAAGAAACCAAGAAAGAAGAATGAAGCAGAAGTGCCACATGAAACAGTAACCCAAGGGCTGTTTGACACTACAACTAGACTAAGACTAAAACGAACTGATGGACAGAGTAAATTTACATTCAGCTGTCAATCCAGTAAGTAGTTGATGTAAACCGAATGTCATATGTAAACAAAAAATGAACTAATGAGCAGTTAAATACTGTGAAAGCAGAATTAGCATTTTGCTGATAATAGATGTAACAATGACCAGTAAATTATGAATGCCAAAACTAATGTTAACAATGGCTACATAGTGAGAACAAAGATGTATTTCAGCATCAAATATACTTGTCAGAAAAGAGAACTATTTATAAGAGAGATTCTTATACAAATAAGATATCTCCACAATTTACCGAATTGAGAACCAATAAGCATTATTAAGGCCAAATTCCAATGTAGGCGATATGTCTTAGCAAGCTTAGACCAAACATTAGTCAGTAAATTGGCTATTGAGAATTAACACAAGTGTAAATTAAAATACACAGAACCATGGTTATGCCTTGACATAACAAAAAAAAAAAAAAAAAAATTATTAAAACAATAGGTTTAATCATAATTTTAATTGTTAAATAGTAGTTTAAAACGAATTAGCATAAAACGAAATGTCATAGTCAGTAGGATCATTCATTACAATGTATAGAGTTTAGGTGTACAAGTAATGTTCAGTAAGAATGTCAGTACAGCATTAATGGTGTTCGCACATAAACATTTGATTAATAAAATGATATGTGAACACAAACAATATTAACCAAAAGTGTAAAACCGGCGACTCAGAAATAGCAGACGACAGTGAAAGTGATGTACCCGAACATTGGTTTTATAACAATGTCGGTCAAAGTGAAAGTAATTCGAGATCGAGTGATATCAAATTAAAGGAAAAAAAACAATCTTTAATTTGATAGTAATATCAACCCAATCGCAACTGTATTTAGTGCGGGAGAGATGTTAGCATCATTCTAAAAATGTACATCGGAAAACTGTTTATGAATAATAACAAAAATGACAACTAGCTGTCACCGCAACATTTGACGGTTAGAAAAAGCCGTTATCAACTGCCAAAAAGTGACACGTCATACCGACACACCTACCAAAGCCAATCAGAAAATTAGTTAGTAATTAACATTTTTACCTAAGGCCGATCAAAGAAGGGGGTATATAAAGACGAAACAGCGAATTTTGAGGCAGACTCTTACTGACTAGCGTGTAGCACAGACGTGTGCCCGCCATCTCTACATTTTTAATAACTCTTAGCGTCATTTACATATTACATTGAAACCAATAGTTCAACAACAAGAAACGACTACTTCAAGTTCATCTACAGCAAACAACAGTGATTAAGTGCAGTATCATTTTAATTTCGTGCGGGAAATAATGAGCAGAAATAATTAATTGTTATTATTCACGATCCATTTTAATCAGAAGAGGATCGCATTATTCTGTTCTTGTGCGAGTTTAGTGCCGAAACCCTGTAATCATTATAATCCGATTACTGAAGTGATTAATAAGTTTTAATTAAATAATTAAAACTCAGAAGGTAACAGTGCAATCATTACTAATGTTTATCTGAGCGCCATAACCTATACTTTTTTCAACACCAGCCTGTACTGACGCAAAACACAAAAACACTTTAAGATTACACCACGTCTCAATTTATTATACAAATTTGTTATTATTAATTAAGCTATATGTTAGTTGTAAGGGTTCTCAATTGATAAATATTGTCACTAAAAAAGCAAGCGTTGATGAAACGCGCGATCTTTCAACAGATCATTTTTTAATTTTGTTTACTTTGCGAAAGTAACCTAAAAACTTTGTTGATCAATTTTATATCAAAAGGATTATTGGATATTGTGTAGGCATAATTGTTTTCTTTCGTGTCTCAAAGAATTCACAACTGAGATAATCATAACCTTAAAGTTAAAAATAAATAGCATCTGGACTTAGCCAGATTTATAATTCATGTTCTGAGCAAGCCGTATAAGGCATATAATAACTGACTTTTAATTGTACAACTTTGTATGTTTGCTTTATATTTGTTTTTTGAATTCTCTGTGAGGGTATAAATAAAACCCGTTACTAACAGCATCACCTGATTTTGATTTATTTCTATAGGATAATTAAATATTTTAGTAAAAAACGTAAACAACCTGTTGTGTTTAATATTTTGGAATAACATTGCCAAAAGGTGATACACAATCATTTTAAATTTTCTAATCATTCAGTAATTTTTATGTGTGGGTTTTACACGGGATTTTCCCTGAATAAATCCGTGTGGCGCCCACTAATTAAATAACAAGGTAATCTAACCTTACAACCAAAGTGAGTTGGTGTTTGTAAACTGAGTTGACAGTTTAGTGAACTTCTAGTAAACACGATCAGGTACGTAAAAGTATATTTTTGTTTATGATATTGTCCAGACATTACGAGACGTGACATACTCAGACTACCTGCAATCTGGAGAAGAAGTTTTACTACCAGTTTCAACCAGACGAGAACTATTGTCAAGCGACCAACTGATATACTTCACGTTTCAACTTAAGCTAATTTAGCATTTAATTATAATCAACTTCACCATTTTATTTATTTAATATAAGGGAATTCTTTTTAAACAAGTATAATTAAACCATTGTAAACACACTGTGAGTAACTTTGAATGTTTCATTTTAAAGTACTTTACTACATTAGTAACCTTCAATTAGAAACAACTATTCCAAACATTGAGTTATCTCAAAAGAATATTTCACACATAATTGAACTTTGTTTTAACGAGACTTTTAATATTTTAACCACGAATATAAGTTTAATTAACAACACTTTTATTTTATTTCAAGTTAATTGTAAACACACACGTTTTCATTTTATTACAAATAGGCTAGACCAACTAGTGTGGCGTTTAAACGAAATTTAAACGGAATTTAAACATTATTTTAATATAATTACTATAAACAAATAAACATAATAATTTTAAACACACCCGAATTTCGTTACGTTATAATATATAAAAATTGCTATCACATTTTGTACTTCTAGTTTATTCATTAAATGAAGACATTTTGTTATAATATGGAATTTTCATTATTTAACCTGAACTGTAACCTAATAGTAACAGAAGTTTCAGCATAAGCTTCCAATAGGTAAAGTAACTTATTGGAAAATATGTTAAAATACTGTGATATTATGTAGTATTAGCTATGCCTCTACAGAAACTTTCAGTAGAGATCCAAAAGAGAAGATGGTTTAGAAAATTAAATTAAGTGGATATCCATTTTAATTAATTTAATTAATTAATCTCCCTCTTCCCTCCCTCACTCTCTTTCTCCCCCCTCTATCCTTTCTCTCTCTATTTAAATTTTTATTTAAATATTATTTTGTATATTATTTTTGGCATCACTGCCTAAATGAATTGAAATCTGGTCTAAATGTAACCGATTGTGATAAACAAATAATGTTGTGTAATTGCAGTCACTTAGCTATTTGAATTGTGTTTCTTTGTTTCTTTTTTTTTAATATGTTAGTTAAGGCTTCTTTACATGGTTCAAGTTTACTAGTTTCAAGCACTTGAAGTCAAAGTCAAGCTACTTTCCTGCTACTATCCCTGTGTAGTAACTTTCCATTGTCCGGACAGTAGAAAGTAGAATTGACCTAGTATCAAGTTTTGTTGCCACTTGAAAGTCACATAAGTCACTTCTCGTCCCTAGTGTCTCCAACTAGATGGATCCTTGACTACTTCCCTTCAAGCAGTCAAAGGTATTGGTCTTCAGTATATTGTTTTCTCTGTGAGGTGATTCTGCAACTCTTGTTAAAATATTTTTATTGTTTTCTCTGTGAGGTGATTCTGCAACTCTTGTTAAAATATTTTTAAGTAATTAACTTTAATATTAACATTAGTGGAATAGAAATTATATATGTGAGTTTTTTATTATATTCCAAAATTATGACATTGTATGGAAGATTAAGCAAAATGATTGTTCTAATAAAAATTGAAGGAATATATCTTTTCAAAAACGTGTCAGTGAAGTTAAAGAAACAAGTTTAGACCTCACAGTTACTACTGAACTATTGCAAAAAGAATTGAAACCATAAAATGGTTTACTGGTAAGAACTGACAAATATCCAAATGTCTGAGAAGAGTGGGGTGGGCACTGATGAAATATATAGACCAAAATTAAGTTTGTTTAAGCAGCAGACGCATTTTTGAGTGAAGTGAACCCCTCAACATCTACATCTAGAAACGAATACTTTTTTAGTATACATTTAATATGGGCAGCTAAAAATGTGTGTGTGCGCGCGCGCACGTGCGCGTGTGTGTGCATGCATGTGGTCAAGAGTGATTATGGTAAAATAATATTATTTTAAAGTATATACATTTATTGTAAATCAATATACAAATTTAACTTTTGATACACTAAATATCGTAAATGGATATTTATTTGAAATATTTCATAAATTTTTTCACATTTAAGTAGCCTACTCCATCTAGCTTCAGTCAGTTCTAGTTATATCCAATCATGTTATTTTGCCAGCTTATTTGGCCATTTTTCATGAAGTATTGTGCATATCGCTCTCTTATAGCATTAGCTTCATCTGTGTAGTCCAGCCCGTGCCAGTGATCTCACTGTCATGACCCTTGTGCTGTTTTCGTCTTCCATATCAACTGTTCCAAGTGGGAAATAATGGGGTAGACATTTGTCACAATCAGTTGTGCAGAGAACTGCACATCTTAAATATCAGATCCACTGTCAATAATTTGACAGCTGTTGTTTTGCTAAACACACAAAATCTTTAAGCCAAAACACCAAAAGCATTTTCCACTAGCCATCTGTTATGATATAACCATTAATTGTAAATTCTTTGCCTGATAGTGAGACTTGCCCTTCTAGATGGTGTTAACAAATTTGTCCTCAGGAGAAAGCCATCATCACCTACAATGACACTTCGCAACCTCATCGAATTTTCAACATTGCCACATTGTTCCAACAAACATTGGTCTGTATAATAAATGTAAACTCATAATATAGTTCCTTCCTGATCTAATTAGGATTTTCAGAATAATTTAAATTTGTTTTGTGACCACAGTAACGATTGCTGTCAGGGAAAATACTGTTCATGTTGTTTCCATTATGTCAAAATATATTAACTTTAGTCTTATGAAGTCTACTAGTGTATGCTCTTCATATTTCTCTAAAGCCTACATTTTCAATAATTTACTTTAAATAACACAAAATCATTTTATTGACACTTGAAAAAGTTTTAAAATTAACTACAGGTACCCATCATTTTAACTCAACTAATAATTAAACAATATTTCTATATATTTACTTCACAGTTTAGTTCCTGCAAGTTGCTGAAGATTTTTGTATACAGTTAGCTAAAGATTTACATAGAGTAAATCTGGTAATGATTTGTCTTTCCTTTATGAATGAAATTCATTTTGAATGTCAAAAGAAATCTGCTTCCAACAGGTATTTGAACAACAGCGATAATACTAACTAAAATCTTTGCTGCTAAGTTCTGTTACTTCACCATGAACTTTTTTTAGTTTATTACATACTATTTTTTGTTTTTGTGTGTAGTATTCATTCTTTTACAACCTTTAGTACAACTTGTCCATTTATACTAGTCTCACTAGGAAAGGTAGCATTTATAGTATGAACAACAAAGCAATAATTAACTGAAAAGATTTGTGATAAACAGCATTCTCCACCAGAACTTCTCTGTAATAAACAATTGTAACAAACTCAGTTTTCAAAATTTGTAGCGAAATTTTTAGGATACATACTCTTCAAAATATGCCCGATTCAATAAAACAATCTCTGAAAATACAATACGCCCGTTTGTATAGACAGTCTCAATTTAGTTTATAAATTAATAAAATACTGGTACTTAAAATTAGTACAAAATATATAATTTTACAGAATTTAAATAAAATATAGTAGGAAGAATTTAGGTAGAAATTATCCCCAAAAAATTTGTTCTACATTAAGTTAGTTTTACATTTTAAATTGCTGACTTTATAATTAACAATGAAAATTTCAAACTAACCTGCTTTTGTTTTAAAAATGTATATGGAAATGGAACTCCTTTAAATCATAAGTTGTCAATAACACATATGACTGAAGAATGGAATGATCAGTATTAACCCTTTACACTGTTGGTTTTACTTTCCATAAATATGTTGTAGTGATCCTGTGGTGTAGTTAAATGGTATTAACTATGTAATGAATACATAGTTCACGCTTCGAACTTCAAAATCTTACACTCTATGGACGCAGAGGACAAATTAGAAGCTGTACAAATAGATGCGTGGCTCAACGAAAATCATTTCCAGATCGTGGCGGCGTACAACCCTCCTATGAATACGTTTGACCACCTGATACTAGAGCAAGCAATCACAGAGAGGACAGTGGTCTTGGGTGATTTCAACACCCAATCTACCAGATGGGGGATACCCTCGCACTTCTCCAGTTGGCAACATCATGGAGTTGCTAATTGACAACTCATCCTTGATCCATATCGACACAGAGCCAACTTTCCTATCGTTTGCTGGGCACCTCGGCAGACCTGACCTCATCTTGCCCCATGCCAACCTTTCCGACAGATGCCGGCACCAACTACTGGATGACCCCTCTGGCTGTGGACACCGGATCATCGTTGTCACTATTGCGCCCAAAACGAAGGTTCCAAAGAAGAAAGCCCTCACTAGATGGAACTTCAAGAAAGCCAAATGGCGCGATTATGCTGAAGAAACAGATACCCTCATGACACCAGATTTGATAACCGGGAATCCCGATGTCACCTTCAGCAATATCACGAAGGCCATCCTCGCAGCGGCTGCGAAGCACGTACCTAGAGGACAAGTTAAGAAGTACTCACCTTTTTGGAGCGGGAAATTCGCTGGTCTGAAAACCAAATGCAATGAAGCTAGAAAAACAGCTGAATGAACCCATCACCTAAACGACTGCGTACAGCTGAGGAAATCCCAAGCCTCCCTACAGAGGGAGATAATCGAAAGTAAGAGAGACACCTACCGCAACTTTGTTGCCACCATGGACTACCGGAAAGATGGAACTAGAGCCCATCGCTTCATATTTAAGCCCAACAATGCAGGCCAACCACGCATGGTGAATCCTATCATCAACGGCACCAAATCCATTACCTGCAAGAAAAGGATCGCCGACCTCTTCTGCAAAGTTTTCTACATGTGCGGGAAACTTCCCCTATCAAAGAAGGAAGACTGTTCCACTGGCTCCACTTCCTGAGACAGACAACCAAATTTTTAATGATGACTTCCGCATTGCCGAGTGCAAGCAGGCTATCACAGCACTTAAGACCGGGAAAACATGCGGACCCAACAATATTTTCCCTGAGTTCGTCACCCACCTCGGCAAGAAGGCGATGACTGTGCTCCTCCTTGAAATTAACGAAACTTGGCATCGCGGTATCCCAGGCACATGGAGAAAAGCCGAAATCATCCCAATTCTCAAGAAGGGGAAGGATCCCAGACAATTAAAAAGCTACAGACCTATAAGCCTTACCTCCACCCTGCGCAAAGTCGCTGAGTGCATGGTGAACAATCGTCTCCAAGTTTTCCTCGATAAATACCATATCATTGCGAAAGAACAAGCTGGCTTTCATAAACATAGGTCAACTACCGACCAAGTGGTCAAATTTTTGCAATTTGTTAAAGTCGGATTCCATCGAAAAATTCAACCCTGGCCTGCTTCGTCGACTTTCAGGGACCCTATGATACTGTGAGCAGAAAAATCCTCCTTAACAAGTTAATCAACATCATGATCAAATGATGAGTCTGTGGCAACATGATCAAATGGCTCTGCAGCTTCCTGTCCCATAGGTTCATTAAAGTACGATTTGCAGACACCACCTCAAGCCAGCAAAAAATGGGCCTCCCTCAGGATGCAGTACTTAGCTGTGTGCTTTTTAACATCATGATCAATGATTTAATTGGCGAACTGAAGAAAGAGCTTGGAGTCGAGGTCCTCTGCTATGCTGACGACGTTACTATGTGAGCCACCAGCACCAGAATCCCTGCAATGGAGCATTCCATCAACAAAGCCCTTCGCCGTCTCCAAGCCTGGTGCAAAGACAATGATATCATAGTCAGCAAGGACAAAACAAATGCCCAACTCTTTACATTGTCCACTAAGGAGCACACCACCAATCTGACATATGATTCAACGCCCCCTCACCTACTCCAAGCAACGAAATACCTTGGCGTGACCCTAGACAACAAGCTAAGCTCCTCTCAGCACGTTGATAACACAGCCGACAAAGCCACTAAAAGACTATGCATTCTTAGGAGGCTTACAGGCACCAAGTGGGGGGCCACACAAGACGTCCTAGCCAGCACCTATAAGACGTACGTCCACCCATTAATGGAATACGGCTGCGAAGCTTTCGCCACTGCCAGCGACGCTACCAAAAAGAAACTGAGCACAGTGCAGAACAACACCTTGCACCTGGTCTGTGGAGTGGCTACATCGACTCCCATCACAGCACTTGAAAGCCAAACTCTGACCGAACCCCTGGAAGCCCGACGAGACAAAGCGGTCCTAAAGTTCTTTGAGAGATCTCGCAGAGTTGGTGACAAAGTTTGGCAAACCTACTGCACCGCAAACGCACGGCTTAAGACACAAACTACACCTTTGGCTAAAGAGCTGGAACTCCGGCAGAAGTATCAAATAAATGCCTAAGAACGGTTGCCGTTCCGAATGGCCAAACTCGTCCGCGAAAAGCCCGAGCTGCAAGTTCACCTGTTCCTTCCCGGGATAACGGAACGCAAAGCCAACGTTTCTCAGCACCTTCTGAAGGCCACTGCCCTGGAAATGCTTACCACCAAATACCCATGAGCAGAATGGACCCATGTTTACACCGACAGCTTTGCAATGGGCGATAAAAGTGGCGCAGGGTTTTACACAACCTTTCTCGAGGGTTCCATCCCAGTGTGAAGAAACCGAACAAACTTCGACGGGGAGGTAGCTGCCATCAGCGAAGTTGCAGACCAACTGCTGGGTCTTCCTGGTCTAAAGAAAATTATTTTTCTCTCTGACTCAACGGCAGCACTACAAGCCATCACTTCTTCCCTACCGCAAGATGGCGACCTTGTCCCACTGTGCCAAGAATTCCTCTTCAAGCTGCAATCGAGATCAGAAGTCTCCACTGCGACCTCGAGGGAAATGAGAGAGCTGATCAACTAGCTAAAGCAGCATGCCTTCTCCCACAAGAAGACCGGCCAGTTAGCTACCCAGCAATCTGCAGCCTCATCACGACATCCATCAACAGAATGGTGAAGACAGCCTGGGAGGCAGCCGCTGTTGGCAAAAGATGGGAGCCGATTGTAAAATCCAATGGCATCCCCAACAGCCTGCCAAGGGACGTCGCAGTCCTGTTTAGAATGATCACCGGCCACGACTACCTCCAGAGCCACCTGCACCGCATCGGCCTTGCCGACTCCCCCTTGTGCTCCAAGGATGAGGGCACGGCCGACCACCTCACAAGCTGCAGACCCCTGGAAGTCATGGACGGCAACTTGCAAGGACGGGCCAGGCTCTACTGGTCAGCAAGGCGTCTCATGGCCGAGCAGCCAAGGACGGACGTTGGATAAAGTAAGAAGTAAGTACTATGTAAAGATGTTGCTATCTGTCCAGGTCTTCCTGGACATGTCCTCTCTGTCATGTAACAGGGGTATATTCACGGAGTGGGACAATTTTTGATCAAATATGGGATTGTATCAATTTTTTAAAATAGTTGGTAAAGCTGATTTTAAGAATATTTGCAAGGTTGGGCATCAATTACACTCATTTGACAAGTAGTCATTTATTATTAAATTTCACTGTGTATCAGAAAACTGAGAAAAATCTTTTTGATATATAAGATATGGAAATATGGAAGAAATATTATAAAAGAAAAATATGGAATGACACACACAAAAATAGAAAACTATTGTACCTTTTCATTTTTCTTTTTCAATCAATGTTTATTATTTATTTTATTTTTACTTATAACATTATAACAGTTTCAAGTTCTTGTCTGAGATTTTGCTAGTTTTCTAGTCTAATTGTGTTACAAGTTTATTTTAGCAGATGACAACCCTAATTATCGTATTGAAGTATAAAAATGTATGTATTGAATGCACTAATAGAAATTTCATATCTGTACTGCATATTTTGTTAACCCATCGTAGGTCGCTATGTGAGAATTTCTCTCACATTGATATTTAGGCGTAAACTGTGCGGTGAGTGGCAAATGGTAGGTATGGCTCCTTTCTACGTGACTTTAGGATCGTTGTCAACGATGTGTTTGAGTGTGTAGTTGTGTCACGTGTGAGTTTTACAAGTAGTTTTGATCAAGCTTTGCAGGTTTTTAAGAATTTCTCTCACCACACAACCACACACCACATATTAGATCAAAATGATATTCTAGATAGTGAAGTGGAATTGGAAAAAACTCCCCATTGTACTGATACTGAACAATCGTGTGATGATGAATTAACCAATGAAGATGTAGCCAGAACGTTCATTTTAGGAAAAGGCAAAAGAAATTGGTCAGTGTATCGTCCAAGTCCTGCTGTGCATAATGAAAGGAAAAATACTGTAATATATCTTTCAGGTGTAAAAGCTGTGGCAAAAACAGCTATATCAATAAGTGATTGTTGGAAATTATTTTTTTTCCAGATGCAATGATGTAGAATGTTCTAATGTACATTAATATTTGTTTGACTGATACAGTCATGACTGAGACTGTAGTGACACCAATTTTGAGAAATTTCTAGCCAACACCAATTTGCTGCTGCACGCATTAAACTTTGATGATATTCATGATTGTGAGGGACGAAAGCTGATTAAAAGTATCGCGCCTCTAAAAGAAACAACCATAGCACAGCTGTTGGCAATTGTGAACCACAAACAGAACTACTGTGTAGGTCCTTGTCATTTGATATGAAAAACAAGATTTGCTAATGATTCATCATAGAAATTCTTGATATATATTATTGCTAGAGATATTTTCTTTAATTCAGCAACACGTGTATATATACACACCTTTTCTGATATAGAAGTTTGGTAGAAAAAAACACTGGCTTCACTCTAAATTATATATATATGTGTTTATACATTATATCGCTGACATCTGAAGCGATATTTTCTATTTTTGTAGTTATTTATTTGCCAATGTATGGCTAAATTTAGTTTACAGTTCATTTTTTGTATAGTCTCCAGACCGCTGTTAGAACCAAATTTAAATAATTTACCTAGATAAAAACACATAAAACATATACAACACACAAGCGCGTGATATGTGACCCAGTGCACTGGTCCGGCTTCCGATCGTCAACTAGGTTTTACGCGCTTCACTTCTTATTTTCAATGTGGTCTCATAGAGCGCGTTAGACTTAAATATCAGCTGGTCATTAAGTAATTGTTCTTTATGTATTTTTGACGCCCTGTAAATTTCAAATTCTTCTAGGGCATTCAAAAGATGACCTTTATTACAGATGTGTATAGGTTCTCGCTTTCAAAATATACAGAAAACCCACCACAACAGATTTGGTTATACATGCTAATTCAAATCATCCGTATACACAAAAAATGGCGGCGTTTAATACACTTGCACACAGATTAGTGAATATACCTATGAACACTGAGGTATATAATGACGAAGTCAACACAATAAAACACATAGCCATAAAAAATGGTTATAAAAGTGAAATGGTTGATAAAATAATATATAAACACCTGAAAAAATTAAATAGTAAAAATGTTGCAAAAGTAAAACTCAATATGTTTCAGCAATATACACAAATATACTCCCTAATATAATAAAAAATGAGTTAAAAAAGTTAAATATCAATGTTTCATTCAGGACCACTAATAAATTAAAAAATATACTTAAACCATGAGTTCCAACCTTAACAGAAGATTGTTCAGGTGTGTACAAAATTAGATGTAGTGAATGTGATAGTTTCTACATCGGACAGACGGGCAGAAGATTCATCGATAGATTTAGAGAACATCTACCAAAGAAGAACCCTAACAAAACCACATCAAATTACGCACTTCACCTTATAAATAAAAACCATAATTACACCGGGTTTAAAGAAAACATGGAACCTATACACATCTGTAATAAAGGTCATCTTCTGAATGCCCTAGAAGAATTTGAAAAATACAGGGCCTCAAAAATACATAAAGAACAATTACTTAATGACCAGCTGATATTTAAGTCTAACGCGCTCTATGAGACCGCATTGAAAATAAGAAGTGAAACGCGCGTAAAAGCTAGTTGACGATCGGAAGCCGGACCAGTGCACTGGGTCACGTATCACGCGCTTGTGTGTTGTATAATATGTTTTATGTGTTTTTATCTAGTTTTATGTGTTACATTTTATGTGCATTAACATTTTCGATGACCCCTATGCATTAGGGTGAATAAACTTTTTACCTGAGGATGGGGATTTATCCCCGAAACATGTTGTAAAAACATATAACAGAAGATCGCTTGGCGGATTAAATATAAGGTAAATTATTTAAATTTGGTTAGTTTACAGTGATTTGCATTAGTTAATAGAATGATTTATAAACTGGCTAGTATACGCAGTTTGCTTCATACTTAGTTCAGTTAATTCAGTAAAGGTCTGAAGTGCCACTTCTTATGATTAAAGACAGTGTAATTCTGGTCAATGCTTGCAGGTTTACAGAGTTCACACAGCATACAGGCTTTATTTTAAATGGAACAAATCACAAAAGTTTTGTTAACTAATTAGGAGGTATGATATTTATCAATGTTCAATTAATTGATTCTTGAAAGTTAATACTAAGATAAACGAATGTCAAAGTTCAAATTGTTTTTGTAATATAAAAAAAAAACTGAGCACAGTAAGCTATATTTCTACAAAAAGATAACCAATCATTTTTTTATGTATAGATTAGTGATTCCATTTGCCTGTAATATGGTAACAATGATGTTTTCTTTTCTAGTCAGTTTTACTTTCAACCATTCAGTTAGTGCTAGTAAACTGTGACATTACATCTTTCATATATTTTCTATCCTGTGCTAGAAAACACTAGAAAATATGAAATCATATTGTGTAGTGTGTCTTACAGTATTGGCAGTGTTAATTAAATCTACTGACTGTATATTTGAGAGGTTTTTTTTCAGCTTATGATTACTATTATTTTAGTTGTACTTGACAAACTCACATTTCAATTGACAAATCTTTTATATCTTGCTTAGTTCTGCTCGGTTTAATCCATTATTTTTACAAATAAGGATGACTTTAGTATATAAAAAGGTTTTGCTTAGTTTTTCAGAAAATTTATTTGAACACAGTACAAATACTATGGTTTTTAAAATTAAGTATAGGCAGTGTTGACTCATTAAAACATAAAGTAACACGAGAGCTTAAAAAAGCAAAATCAATATTTTGATTCTTGGATTTCGTTGTCCATGACGTGTCCATTACTTAACTAAATATAATCATTTCACTACTGATTCGGAACACAAAGTTTGTTATGGGTAAAAATATAAAAGTTTTACCTTATAGCCTGAACTGGTTTCCGCTTTAAAAAGCTTCTTCAGAGGCTGCCGCTGGGAGCACTGTCCGTCTTGTTGTTGGCGACGGTATCGACTTTCGAAAGTTCGATATTGTGTGTTTGGGGTGTGATATGTTCGAATAATGTACATTCTATATGTACGCACAAAAGGCCGAAAACTAGACACTCTAGAACAATTGGAAATATACAAACACACGAAAACACAAAAACGACATCATAAACGAACAGACACAATTCAAATCACACACATTATTCGAACATATCACACCTCACACACACAATATCGATCTTTTGAAAGTCAATACCGTCTCCAACAACAAGACGGACAGTGCTACCAGCGGCAGCCTCTGAAGAAGCTTTTTAAAAGCGAAAACCGGTTCAGGCTATAAGGTAAAACTTTTACGTTTATACCCATAAAAAAACTTTGTGTTCCGAGTCGGTAGTGAAATAATTATATTTAGTCAATATTTTGACTTTCTGATCAGGACTGCTATTCAGTTGAGAATAATATAATTACTTATGGCCCAAAGAAATGAATTACACTAATTATAATCAGTTAATTCATCCAGACGGACTGAAAAAAGTAACAACAAAATGATTATGTAAACCAACCAATTAACATTACTAATGAGTTTGATTTCATTTGTGTTTAGGCTTATTTTTGTAGTTTTTTGTTTTACTTTCAACCGGAAGTAAACTGTAGTTTCTGCACTTATTAAATGTTGGGTCATCGTGTATACACTGCATTTGTTTTTGTTTTGAGAGTTGAATGGTGGAAGTTGTTGGCGGGTTTGGTTGCCTCAGCTTTAACTGAGGTTTTGCAGCACTGCCAGATCATCACACAGTTATTACTACAGATAGGAGCCAGTCGCTCAGCTGATCGTCACTTTGCACACTTATTCCTTGTAGTTGTAACCTATATATTCCGTTGTATTGTTGATATCAGTTCTACCAACCAGATGACGTTTCATGTACATTTAGAAATTCTGAATATTTTTGTTGTAGAAGGGAGACAACAGAAAGAAGAACCCTGTTGTTCTGAATAGTCCATTGCTGCATGGGAGAACCACTGCCCATGTAGTTTGGTAACATGAATCCCCCCCCCCATGATCAACTCATGAAAATATGATAAACTTGTAGTAAACAATATGTTTTGTGACAAATTATTTTAATATTATTAGTTTTACCTGTTAAGATATTTTTCAGTTCAAAAATTTTTATTTTTGAGGAAATGGAAAGCAGTTAAATGTCAACTCTGTGTAAAAATATCACTTATTTTATAAAAATATATATACACACACACACTCATACTTAAATTATGATTGCCCAGTTTTAAATTATTTTTCATTATCATCTATATTTGAAACACATTTTATAGCAATAATGCATTTTAAAGACTTTTTAAATGAATAACAAAGCAAACTGTTTCAAACAGATTGTTCTCTATCCGTAATAACTTTTATTTAATAGTCAAGAATTTTATTTGATGAATAAAATACGCTTTGAAAAGAAGCTATTAAAACCATGGATAGATGTCGGGTAAATAAGTATTATTTCTGAAACTTACCTCTCCTGTTATATTAAACATACGTATTAAAAAGTACAAATTAAAGTTTAAACATTTTAATTGCCTCCAGAAGCGGTTAAGACTACAAAATAGGTTTATTACCTTCTGTCACGCTTCTTAAAATCCAATATAGGATGACTCGAGTTTCGACACCTATGGTGTCATCATCAGATCCATTGTGAATAAAGTTAAAACTTCATTTATCGATGTATATACATCTCGTCAAATAATAATAATAAAAAAACAACACATACATAGTACAAAATAATTATTTTATACTATGTATGTGTTGTTTTTGTATTACTGTATTTATGAAACTTAAAATCTGTCCATGATTGTTTTTTACTGGAAAATTTATCTTTATGATTCAATGTTTGATAAGCTTGTTTAAATGACTTACATCTACTATAGTTACAAGACAAACTATGTGTTTTGAAAACAAGTATTAAAATCTTTATCATGTTAATAAGTAAATATAAACCTGTACAGACATAGTCATTCAGGAAAACATAATTGCATTTGGATTCTTAATTAAATTAAGACACAATGTTAAAGATTACATATAGAAATTCTCAGAGGTTCAACACAATAATTATGTGTAGTAGACTCTCTATTATGCAGACTATATGAGACTAAACTCATGGGTGGATAATCAAAAAGGCTAGTTAATTTGAGCATTATATCAAATAATAAATAAAAGGGAGAAATTGTTTAATTTCTTTCAATTTAACTCTTTTTTTTTTAAAGGACGCATGTTGTTATAACAAGTCAGGATCAGATGATGCCTTGTATTCAGTTTGACCATATTATAGCACCATCAAATGTTTTCTTCTTTCAGTACAGCTTTCTTCATTCTTCCCTTCTTCATCTTTTTGTCATCCTGATCTGTTCTACTTTGATACTTGTTTTGGTAACTTGATTATTCAATATTCCACTTTCCAGTTGTTTGTGTTGTTTAAACTAGCTTTCAGTAATAGTTTTGTTTTCAAATGTATCCTGTGCTCACAGCAGTTTACAGCCATCAAATGGGAAAGCAATATAATTTTCTGTGATATCTTTCATACCCACAAACTATATGATGCTTTTACCTCACTGTCTTTGCAACTTTCATCTCAGGCTTAAATTTTGTCAATGACTTCCCAAACTTTAATATATAATATATTCCTTAAAAAACTTTTGATAACTTGCAAATCAAAACCTTAGTGATATATGTTAGAAGACCTGATTCATTGTTTTAAATCCCCTGACTTATTGTACCATTTTGTGCATTACTCTTTAGAATTTGTAGATGTACCTCATATGTTAGTTACATCTGTTACTGATGAACAGGAAGCTTCATGGTCATAGCCATACAGCCATACACTGATAAGCACAAACATTATGTAGGCTACAGCCATAGGAATTCTTTGTTTTACAGTATAATGGTGAACTTTCTTGCTTCATTATAAATATTTTCATTATAAAAATTAGAGAATAGATGAAAACCTCATAGGACACCTAGTCCATAGGTCAAGATATTTCTTTTAATTAAAGGTTCAACAGAGGGACAACAGAGGTTGCCCTGTGGCCCGCAGAAACCACAGATCCATCTCACCAACTTATTTTTTAAGGAATGTGAAGCACAAAAATATGATTCTGAAGATCTAAGTTACACGATACACGTCAGCAACCAACTCTTGAGCGATAGCAGCGCTTGTAATATATCACCACCAGTTCATTTTTTAGACGTAGTAGAAATGTCAGCCCCTAATCTTTCATGCATATTAATGTGAGGCAACTTACCTCTGGAAAGCTATTATCTAGTTGATTTTTTGTTGTTACACAATATGAAATAGAAGTTTTTTTTTTTGAAAAAAAAGCAACCTCCTAACATTTTATCGGATAAGATGCATTATAAAACCATCATTTGTTTCTGACATTCTCACATGTCCTAATGAAGTTAATAATAAAAAAGTAAGTGCATGGTGAAAACAATCTGGTATGCATCTGTACACCCATGTGGAAGCGTTTAGAGTGAAATGACTTCTGGTTGAGAAACACATCTATACAAAATGTTTTGAATGTTTTAGGAATTAAATTCTGTCTCAAAGAAAAAATCAGCACAGAGTTTCCAATAAAATTTTCTTTGGATATTTTTTATTAGCCTAAATGGTCAGTTTAACAACTGATTTTTCCAATTTTGACTTAAAAAAAACTAAGGAAACCAAAGTCTGTGAAACCAGTGTGTCCAGTTTGTACAGTCTCATTGATATTCAGGCTGATGACTTGATAAAAATAAAATTTAACTTATTGAAGTTGATTATTTTTGCAAATCTCTTCCAGATAAATTTCCAAGAATGAAGAACGTATCTAAAATATAGATTTCAGTATTTGGATCAACCTACAGTGTCCTTGGTGAAATATGTAAAATCAAAGTACAAGTCATGCCTTAGTGGAGAACACTGAAGGCCGTGTTTTTGACCCAGACTTCAAAGAATTAAATGCAAAATTAACAACAGATATGTCTAAAGTGAAAAACACGCCCTTCAAAAACAGTGGGAAAACATACAAAAAGAAACAAAATTACCTGATCGGCAGAAATCAATTTCAAATAGACTGGGATCTTTACAAGGATATATTCAACAGAAAATGGATAAAGAACATAAAAAAAAACCTAAAGAACCTAAGAAAACTAAAAAGTGAAGATTTTATTTTATTTTATTTTTGTCTGAAGCTGCAATAGACCTACAATGTACTTGGTAATATTTCTGTACAGAATTTTGTTTTGAGGTCTTGAAGGTATTGATGGTATTAGTCTTCTTTAAGTATTTAGACATTACTTGAATGTGCTTTTGCATTTATCTTACCGTCCATAAACCAATAGTTGTAATGAACAATGATAAATTATATATATAGTTTATAATCACTCTGACACCATATGACTATGATATAATCACACACACATTTACTAACATTTGCTAGTGAATATTTGTTGTGAGTGGTTACAACATTTATCAAAACAAATGTTTTTGTTTGTTTCTATACCACTAAAAGCTTCAATATTGACATTTTTTGGCTGTAACACCATTAGACTAATGTCAGATAGAGGCTACCTCTGCTGTGCCATTTGCTCTGTAACTTGGTGATGATGTTCCTGTTTAATCATCACTTTTATAGAAGAAAATTTTGTTTACAGTACTGGTACTTATTTGAGAACATTAGTATCAAAAAGAACCATTGTGAATGGTAAGCTGTGGTAGGCCTATTTGTTTTTTTTTATAACAACAATACTATTTTATTATTTTATTGTTAATACTATTGTATTATTACTTAATCATAATAACAGTTTCATATTAAAACAATAAACGTTTCACAGAAAATAGATCTTAACCCCAGTTTTCAAAAACTTTAGATTCTCTGTTAGTACTAATATTTTGCTGGGTTGACGAGATGGCATAACCTTAAAGTAGCATACTGAGTCCTGGCTGATTGACCTCTACGTGCAACTTGGTGAGTGACGCTGCTCCATGTAACAGGTCCAATCAAAATATTCTTACCCACGAGGTTGCATAACCTAGGTGACATTGTATGTCCCAGGTGGTCTCACTTGACACCAGCCTTAAGTTGTACTCCTGTCACTGGTTCCATACTGACTTGATATCAAAGCGAAAGGATATCATTGATATTAATCGTTCTTCTGGTATAACAACAAAATGTTTCATGGTGTGTGTGTGTGTGTGTGTGTGTGTGTGTGTGTGTGTGTGTGTGTGTGTGTGTGTGTGTGTGTGTGTGTGTGTGTGTGTGTGTGTGTGTGTGTGTGTGTGTGTGTGTGTGTGTGTGTGTGTGTGTGTGTGTGTGTGTGTGTGTGTGTGTGTGCAATTAGATTAGGTCGATCTGAACATTTATTTTTAACACAAAATTACAATTTTGTTTCAGTCTTGAACCTGCCCCTATAGTTCATCTGAGCAATGGGTTAGTTAGAGGATTAAGATTAATATCTGCTGTCAACAAAAGCTACTATAGTTTCAAAGGTGTGCCGTATGCTGCTCCACCTCTGAAGCATCTCCGATTTAGGGTGAGATCGTATTCAGTATTATGAGTGTTATGTTCAAAACAGTACAATTTGTATTTGATATGAAAGCAATGGAAAACTGTATATTTTATCGTCAGTATGTATAACTATCTGAGTATATGTATAAAAATTAATTATGTTTGTAAAAATTGTTAAATAATTTAACAGATGATTATATCTCATTGTGATTCAAGAAGAATTGTGTCACCAACACATGAATTTTACTTACCTATTGTATTCTGGTTTGGAGTGTTTAATATATTATTTTTAATAAAGATTTTTTATTTAATATTTATACATAGGCCTAGTTGTTCTTTAAAAGTTATGAAAATTTTTTAGCCATAGTATCAAACACACACAGGGGTGTTGGTTTCCGCATTCATATTTGGAAGTAAGAACGTGTAACATAAAAAGCACACAATATAATTGGAACCTGATACATGAAAAGTGACAGGGCAATTTTGCTATCTCCAAATTTGTAATTGCGTGCTTTATTCTTCACGCAGTAACTAAGAACTGATTCCATTTGAAAAAGACAACATACTCCAATTTGCAAAAAAATTACTTTATTGCAAAAATTTTGCAAATTTTACATTTCCAGATTTTGAAAATAAGGTGTCAATATTGGATGATAAAATTTTATATATAAAATCATTTACTTGTGTGGTAATATTTTACATTACAAATATAAATACATAAAATTATCTCCACTTACCTCCAAAAATCTTCTCGTAACCAGGGTCTCGACACACGAACGTTAGAATGCAAGCATGGTTTTCAGGTTATGTAAATAACTTACGCAACTCATTTTTTGGGTGAAGAGAAATTAATTAAATTTTATTTTTTAAACTTTTAAAACTTCATATCAGACTATTTCTCCAAAATTAGAAAATGAAATAAAAGCATAATATTTTTTCTGTGATTCACTCCATGACTACGACAATTACTATTTTAATCTTACTCTAACATCTTACCTTATAATATATATATCAGACAGCCCAGCCTGCTAGCATTCACACATTCACACTAATTTAACAAAAACCTCATTTCTTCAGAATAATTGATCAGATACCCCTTTACCGGCCACGTGGCGTCATCCCAACTTCGCGTTGAATCACTTATAAATTTTTTCCAGTATGTCCGAAAACGATTCTTGAGTTCATTTTTGAAAGACGGTACTCACTCTAGGATTTTTGCCAAGTTTCACTCACATTTATTCGATGTTAAAAGTTACTTTTTTGAGCCCGGGTTGCCGGGCAACCTGCGCAGGTTGAAGTAGCAGATGGACTGGGCAGCGTCTATCAGTCCCCACCTCCTCGATATATTTGTTGCAGAAGACGGAAAGCAATGCCTTCTATTTGGTAGTCACTGCTATGGCACATTCAACCCATGTGTTTTTTGTGTTGTAGCCGTGGACGATATTTGGTGTGCACTGGCCGACGTCACAAAGTAGGCTGAACTTAGTTTTATTTCCGTCAGCTTGGACCAAGAGGCTAATAAAACTTTCACCTCTAAGCCATGTTGAGTTTGTTTCTTGGCGTGGGTCTGCGCACATGCTGGTGTAGTGCGTTTGGCGTAGATGTCACACAAACGTTAAGTTTTAGAATTGTGCTACAGTTGACAACACGACATTCCTTTGTAATTATTTCACCACAGCTATTGCGTACTGTTTCTTTGTTCGCACAATGCTTTTATTCAAACACGTGGCCGTATACACAGATGGAAAATGAATTTAAAATATTTTATAAAATGAACCCAAATTTAATAAAATAAAAACCCCTCAAAATTCGTCCCGTTACACTTGAATTCGGTTCGATAATTTCTCAAAAAATATCCCCCACCCTCAAATTATTTTCACTATTTATAGATTTTTTTTTATTATGAGGTAGTCATTTAATATAATGTTATTTTTGACTCACTTTATCTATAAAAATTAGATACTTTATTCTTATAAAGAAACTGAACTACAAAGGTAATCATCCCTCCTCTCAACCGATCCCCACCATTAATGATATTTACACTTTCACAGAGTAATAGTTTTATTATATGTAATTTCTAAGGTATCTTATCCTTCAAAATTAAATACTCGTACTTTATATGATATCAGCAAAGTAATTTTTAAAAAATTACCACCTCCCCCTTCAACTACCATTTTCATTTATAGATATTTCATATACCTTTTTATATTGAATTATGATCCTCTTTTCAGGATACTTTGTTTATCAAAATGAAGTACTTTACTCTTGTTAAAATACAAAACGTTTCCGGAAAACTACCCCTCCCCCTCAACCAAACAACCCCATTTTTAATATTTACAGTTTTATTGAGTAACAGTTTCATTATGTGCAATTATTAAGGTATCTTATCCTTCAAAATGAAGTACTTTATTCGACATAGAAAAGGTAGTTTTTGAAAAATTACCCACTCCCCCTTCAACTACCCTTTTCACTTATAGAAATTTCATCTGACTTTCTACAGTGGATTATTATGAGCTTCTTTTCAGGATACTTTATTTATCAAAATTAAGTACTTTACTCTTGTTAAAACGTAAAACGTTACAAGTAAACTACCCCCCCCTCTTAATCAATCTACAGACACAGACACTTTTTGGAAAAAGACTTTTCTTTATGTTTTGAGGGTAGTACGATCAGAATCTACTCTTATCTCAAACACTTTTTTTTGCGATCACCATACTTCCATTTCCTTATGGAACATGGAAGTAAAAAAAAGACTACGTGCGTTGTAACGATATGATTTGTATGTGCTCTGTAGAAGTGTATGTTTTGTGTGTTCGCCACACACATTGTGGTCGTTACTTTATGTTCACGCTGACGATGTCCGTAGCGATCTTTCGAATTACCAGTACACGCGAGTGGAAACCTTACCTGTTCTTCTATATCTGGTTGTATTTCCCGGGTGGCACCAAATTGTTTTAACTGAAAACAATTAAAACAAAAAATAGGACGCTTGAGCGTTCGTGGCTATAACGGTATGGTGAATTCAAATTTACTCCCGCCACGTTCGAATTTCTTAACCTCACTGGTAGTTTGCCGAGTTTCCGACGTGAGCGCTTACTACCGTCACTTTTGCTCGTCTCTGTAATACACAAATCATATAATGCACTTTCCTATGAAATAAAGAACAGTGGTTACAACTCTGTACTAGTTTATTAAATTGTGATTAGTAGTTATTCAGTATTATACAAAATTATATTTTGTTATTAAACAAATTTGCACCGGCGGTAAAAGACAATTGTATCTCAAGGCTTGGCAAAATAGATTTTGAACGATTTAGTTAGTCAGACATGGCGTCTACTGAATGTTTATTTTCTCAATTTTGTTCAATAAATCTGGATTCTTTTGGTTTACGAAAAAATATCAATTTGATTACAATAAAGTACACTACCTTATATTACTGGTACTTATATACTATAAGGAGTAATTACAATTTGTTCCTGAAGTGTTATAAAGTGTGTTTCAAAAGTTCGTAATTTTTATACAGGTTATTTTTCTAGTTCACATAAGGTTAGCGTTTTATTTTTTAATTAATCTTTGAAAGAAATAAGATCATCAGTTTTTATAGTGAGAGTTCAAAGTGTTGTGAGAAAAAATTAAAAAGAATTTAATCCATAAATTCGGGTAACTCAGCAATACTTATCAATCAGTTGACTTATGGTGTAGTGTCATTCAGTTGAGATAGGTTGGGTCATCGTTTGGTCATCAATCTTCAATCATCTTGGGATTTAATCATGCCTTGCGTCTTTTTCGTATAAGTTGATCGAAATTTATTAATTTGGAATTAATTAATCTGGTCTGTTGCCTAGGTTGAATGTATTAGTTCCTCATCAGATAGTTTGGTTCTTCATTTTAGTAAATTTGGTTACTTTTGATTGTTTTAAATTAAAATTTGAGTCATTTACGGCTTGGCGTCTATTCGTTTTGAGCTTCAATAATGGACTAACAGTTTCTAACGGAATATTCATAAATAACGTTCAGTTGTCATGGTAACTGATTGACTCTCATTGGCTATTCATGACTTAAGACCATTGTTATAATATTTGAATTTTTATTCAAAATGAGTAAATATCTTCTGATTGCTATTATTCTTCTGTCTTCTTATCTATGTATGAGATATTATCACAACTGTTCATATTTTCTTTCAAAGATCATTTTGACATCCCACAAAGCTGGGTTTGCTCATGTATTATGTTTTGACAATAACGTTCATATTATGTAATTACATTTCTTTCTTATTTTATGTCCTTAATTTAACTTTTACGTCTTAATATGATCCACTAATTATCATTGACTAGTTACTTGCCGTGGATTTGCTAATATCCTAGTTAATTTCTTACAATTTGTAGTTATTGGTTTTATACAGTTAGGCATTTCATAGGCCTAGGTAGTAATTGGCTATATTTTCTTATTTTATACAAATTACATATTATTTTACCTTTATACATGTTTTGTTTTGTGTTACAAATGATTTGTTTATTTGTTGAATTGATTTGGGTCTGTTTTCTAATAATTGTATGTTTTCATTAGTTTCCATATTATGGTTTGTCTATTATTTTCTAACTGCCTTTCCAGTATTATTAGATTTATATGAATTTATGTTTTTTCTTATTTATATTGCCATTGTTTATAATCTGTCTATTATTTACTATCCTCTGTAAAATATAACATAACATTTAGGCTTATGGTCTGTATAACTCTTTCAGCCATATTCCTACTCATAAACTTAATCAAACAATTCTTTAACAGTTATTATGCTACTCTTGTTTACATTTGGTTTACTCTTATTTATTTTTTGGTGACAAACATCATCACCCTATTTACTTTATATAATTAACTATCCCTTTGAACATAGGATGTTTATTGATTTTGCATTTATATTCTTTACCACATTTTTTCTTTTCTAATCTTTACTAGCTAACCATGGCAACACCAACATTTTGACTCTCGATGGGATTTTTTCCCTGAATACTATTGTATTCCTCATCTACAATTACTCTTAATCCTAATAATAACAATATTCTTATTTCCTAACACTTTTCACCAATAAACATTAGTGTTTATCACTGGTTTTTAGGTGTCTATACCTATCAGTAGGGTTTTCTATTTATTTTGGGGGTTTTACACTGGCACTTCGCACTTTTTATAGTATTTAAGTGTTACTAGTGGGTATTCCCTAACATTAAATTCTCTTTCTCACTTATTCATGTTCACTATCTATCTATCTCTCACTTCACAATGGTTAGTTATACTGTTAACAAGTTTCATATCATTATAGAGTTATTTATAATATTTACTCTCTATTTATTTGGTTAGTGTACTTTAGTTTGTCATTACTTTATTGGATTTTAATACTTATCATTTACATTGATTAATTAGTTGATACTAATAATTATCATTTACATTTATTATTTATTGGTTTCTTTTTCATTACTTTATTTGAGTGTAACATTTCTCCTTTTCTGTTCTATATTATTCGTTTGTGTCTTTTCATTTCTTCTCATTTTATTTAATTTATACTTTGTTTGTTTCCTTTTCATTTACCTTCTCATTTGATACTAGTTTATTTCATTTTATTGAGTCAATCACTTGGCTTGGGTCATAGTCGCTTGTCGCGTCATGGTTTTTTTATTTTCATTAGTTTAAACATTTTATATAGTTGATTCATCATTTTTTCCCTGGTATTGGGGTGGCTTGTTTGCGTTGTAACATAATGCCTCTCCTTCAAAATTGATCATTTTGGTAAAACACTAGCATAGTTTTTTATGAAATTATCAGTTATAATTTTTTCCCTTTTCTTCTTGTTTATTTCTTCTTTCTTGTTTCTCTTCTTACATGTTCCACTCCTTTTTATTTAGATCCGTTTTTATTTATTTCCATTAGTGTGTTCTCCCTGTTATATAATTTTTTCCCTAACTTTTAGTAGCTTGTTTCATCCATTACTACCTTTTTTTCTGAGATCATAGGAACATCATCTTGTTAATTGATTGCTGGACCTATTCTCAGTCAATCTTAAATACCTTTTTGTCATCTTGTGACTTTCATTAATAATAATATTTTGGGGATTGTCCACTTCATGGTTTTTTAGATCATTTTAGCCTTTTACTCATTCTTTCTTCCGCTGTACCTTTGCTATATTCTGTTATCTACTCACACAGTTGATGGTTTTTATTTATTTAGTTGTTAACTTCATTATTTCTAACTTTTCATTAGTTTGTTTTCCTCTTCTTTTCTCGTGATAATTTTAATTATTTTAGACATCTTTTTTCTTTTCTTCTTCTTCTTGGTTGATTTCCATTATCTTGCTTTAGCCACTTGCTGTATATTTGCTTTATCCATTATTTCTTTTTCTTTTTTTGTACCAGTTCATTTTTTTTTCTTTGAATATTCTATATTCTTTATAATTTTATATATTTGTCTTAGCAGTTCTTGCTTGGTTTTATTTTTGTTTATTTTAATTGGTCTCCTTTCTAATTCTCTTATGTTATTAATTCTTGTTTTCACTTTGTTTTGTTTATTTTGTTTTGTCTCAGATATTATCTAAATATCATTGTAAGTTTGTTGTTCTTACTATTTAGGAATTTTTGTAATTTATTCCTTTATTTTATATTTTACCTCATATGTTATCTAAATATTATTGTAAGGTGATCTTACATCTTTTTGAATTTTGTAATTTTTTTATTTTTTATGATTGTTCATGTTTCCTCATAAAACTTCTTGATGGAAACTTGGTTATACAGTCCTTTGATCTTTTTAGTTGTTATATTGCTTATATCATATGTATTGTTGCCATTGTCTTTTGTTATGACATAAGGTTCTACGTATAACAATAATAGTTTCTTGGCTATACCTTCGAATGTACTAGGTAGTTCACGATTTTTTATTAATACCTTTTCTCCTAAATTATATTTAATTATTTTGGTCTGGTTCTGGGAATATTTAGTTTTTTGTTTCTCTATTTTCTCCATGATTCGGTTGTAACATTTATTTTCTTTATACGGGTCTTCTGGGTTGGTTGGAAAGTCTATTAACTCCTGTATCTCTCGATGTGGCTTTCTTCCAAACATCATAGAATATGGTGTGCTTTCAATGAAATGGTGGTAACTTATGTTCAAAAATTCTTCAGTTGAAGTTAAATATTTTTGCCATTCTCTTTTGATTATCATGACAGTATGTTCTCAAAATGCATCCCACCTCTCTCAATACTCTTTCTGCGGGATTACTGCTCGGGTGGTATACGGATATTTTATATGTTTTTATATTTAATTTCAATAATTCATCTCACCACTTTTTTCCCTTAAATTGCGTTCCGTGATCGGTTATTATGGTATACGGTTTTCCAATTTCTGTTACTATGTATTTGTTTTTTATGATTTCTAATATTTTCTTGGTTGTTGCTCTGTTTATAGCGTATAACTTG
The DNA here is from genome assembly GCA_034769895.1 of Magicicada septendecula. Lineage (NCBI taxonomy): Eukaryota > Metazoa > Arthropoda > Insecta > Hemiptera > Cicadidae > Magicicada > Magicicada septendecula. Next base: position 57,737,515 of record CM068371.1, on the reverse strand, counting down.
GTGTATTTGGTGTAATGGTCCAATAGAATCACAATGAACTTGAATCTATGTCTCCCTCCGCTACGTGGGAATGGTCCACATATGTCAAGATGTAACGGGGCAAATAAAGATGAGGGTCTATTTTTTTAATTTTATAATAAATTGGGGCCAATTTGTTTGGGCACCATTTATTGTCACAAAAACTTGATTTGTTTAACACCCTGTGTTTAACTCTGTGTCAGGCAGAGCCAGGTACGAGAACAATTAAGCGTCGAGGAATGAATTGTAATGAATAATAATGAATTTTATTAATACAATTTAAATGTGGTAGAGAATTAATAACATCACAAATGGCGCTCGAACTTGGACAGTTTTTATAAATTAAATTTTTTACAAAAACCACACCTACAAATGAATGTAAGCGTGATTTGGGAGTGCGTATAAATTACGTAAAGGTTATGTGATATGTATACCATAGGTAAGTAATGAGTATAACAGTAAATTAAGGCTGAATACATATAAGATACAATATCCAGTAGATAAAATAAAAACGAGTGCTAATAAAAATAATGACGAAAACATCAGCATCACTGACGAAACATTTACGAGTGAGATGGGCATTCACTCAACCCCAGTTAGTCAGATTGGCGAGTCTAGTGCCACAGAATCTGTTGAATTAAATGCAATACAAGGAACACCCATCTCAACTCGATATGAAAACAAAACCGATGAGATTGCTGCAATGATGCAGTTGCTGTTAAAGATAGATAGTAAGTGTGACAATTTAGATAGTAAATATGAAAAACAAAATGTAAAGTTGGATGAACAAAATATTAAATTCAATGTTCAGTATAGTAAATTCAATGAAATAAATAGCAATTTTAACGAAATTAGAAACGAAATTAAACAACAGAATTTTGAGCTTAACAAACATATCAATGAAATTAATACACATTGTGATGGTATTAAAGAGCAGATTTTAGAATCAATAAGCAACAATTGCAAAGAGAAAATTAACGAAATGAATAAAAGATTAGACAGTAAAATAAATCAGATAATGAATATGAAGGTAAGTGACAGTGGTAATATGACAAAAAATAATGAAGTAACTGAGAACAAGGTAAGTGGTAATTACGGTAGTGAATCTAATAGTGAAGAAAAAACTGAGAATTATAATGATATAATTAAAAACGTGGTATTAGAGAATAAAATGGTTAATATTGAGAGTAATAATGAAGATTTTGGTGGAGTAGAATTTAGTAACGAAGTGTTAGAAAGTGTTAATGAAAGTGAGAGAGAGTGTGAAGAGAGGTTAGGTGGGCAAAGGGCAGATTTTCCCCAACTATATGGTGAAACAGAGTTTTCACAGGTGTTTTATGAGGACAGAGTTTCCTCCAGAAGTTATGTGGAAGACGAGGTGTCTTCAAATAGTCCCTTAATTTTTTGTGGTGCTCTTGGAAGAGCCAAGGAGTATAGTAAGTTTGCTGTGCCCTTTGCGTGGTATGAAATAGGTCAGTGGGGTTGTGACAGGTGTTATGATGATGAGAGATATTTAGAGAGAGAGAGTTGTTTATAGATAGGGAGATAGAGATATTCACGTTAAGTAGGAGTTACAAGAGTTGAAAGAGAGGTTAGAATTGGAAAAAATAGATGATATGAAAGACTTACCTTGTTGTGAAGATAGCGCAGAAATAAATGATGGTAACGTTGATAATTATATGGGAAGCTTACCTGTGCTTAGACGTGGAGTATTAGTAGTAAATGATTTTGAAATTGAGAGGTTAAAATACTTAAGGGTGATAGATAATAATACAGACGGTAACAAGACCAAAACTAATGATGTAGACAGGTTATATGATTTAATAATAATGTGGGATAATCCAATAGATTATTATGTGGGTTTTACGGAACAATTTGAAATATTAACGGGTTATTTTATAAATAACAATGATGTAAGGAGTGTAGTTAAAGATGATAATTGTTATGTAAAAGTAAGACTAATGTATGATGATGGGGGTTAAATAAAAAAATCAGTGAATGAACATTTTATTACTTTAGTTTATGGTGATGACCTTGCTAACTTATGAAATGAGGTGTGGTAAACAAAAAATTAATGACGAAGAATTGTAAATAAATTTATAGTGAAATTAATTGTGTTTGTGGTATAAAATGTTTTATGTGAACAATGTATGTATGTAGTAGAAATTGATATAATAATAATAATATTTTATCAAACTAAATAAATAATGAGAGTTTGTAATAAATGAATTGTAATTGTTTTGAAGAAGATGATTAAAGTAACTTTGTGTTTTAAATAACTGATTGAATTAAAATAAATTGCAGATGAATTAATTGATTTAAATGTGGTAGAAATAAATTTTGATAATGAATTTAAATTATTTTTATGAGATTTGAACTGTATAATAAATAGTAAATGAATAAATGTAAAATGTGTTTAGTTGTGGAGTCATATAATTGTTATGTTTCAGAAGGTACATATGGTTGTCCATGATACTTGTGGTAATGAATGTTTATACTTTTGTGTCTACAACAGTAATCATGTGTTTATTCAATTGAGTGATGTAATGTAAGTATGAAGTTTATAATGCAATTTCAGTAAAGTAAAATATTTAATGTTTGAATAATAAATTTTAAATGTGTTAAAGAGGTTTTAAATTAAATGATTAAATTAATTTGAGGTAGTTATGAATTTTATAGGGTAATTTTCAATGATCATGTTAATGTAAAATATGGTAAAAGTTAGAGTTTGGGTGATAATAATTATTTCAAGAAGGCATTAAGTCAGTCAGAGTCAATTTTAAATGGATGTTAGGGAAAATAGGAATTTTGGAATAAAAGTAATACAGAAACGAGGTAATAGTAGGGACACAGTAGCGATAGTGCATATATGTAGAGTAGTGAGAGTGATGTAATTGGGGAATAAATAGAGGTGGTGAAATTTTGTAAAGAGGGTAGTGTGGTAAGGGGTCCTCAACGAAAGGTGTTGTGGTGGGAGGTGAACCATATGAGCGTTGGCGGAGTTACCTGGGGAAGTGGGGGAGGCCAGGAACTAATAAGGGAATGAGTATAAGGAGGGAACACACATCCTAAGTACAAAGAGGGTATCAGATATTTTGTAATAAGAGGAGAATGATTTAAGTTGAGTTAGAGAATTAGTGGAGGTAAATATTTTGAGAGATTGGTGTCACCCTATATAAATCTGTTAGTGATTGTTAGAAGGAAGAAGGGGGGTAAGGTTATATTTTAATGCCCTTTCAGTAAAGTAAATCATTATAAATGACTGAGAATCACCCAAACCAATTAATGATGAAAATGATTAATAGAAATTCATAATTGAAATGTAAGAATAAAATGTAACAAAATAAAGAGTTAATAGAATTTGAAACGAAACCAAGAAATTGAAATGTTTGTAATTTTAATTTAGATGCAAAGTAAATGTTTATTTTAATGGAGTGAAGGAGAGTAAATTCTTTTTATTAAATGGTCAATTAAATTGTAATTAAAGATTCAATCGTGAGTTGGTGATAGACTGTGTAAATAGGAATAGAATAGTTTAGGTGAATAAGTAAATATTTTGTTGTACTCACTATTTTAGGTTAAGGAAAGTCAAAGTAGGGAAAGTTAAGAAAGAAAATATATGGTGTTAGAACACACAACCAAGACTAGGGACTTCATGTAATGAAAATTGTAAATTTTAAATGTAACTATATCAAACATATATATTTTACTTGTGATTCCCCAACTTTCGGGCGGTGACGGAGTCACCGAACCCTGACCGTGGATTTGGATTATTGGTAGCTAGTGTGGTTGGGCAGATTGTATTCTAGCCATACTTGCTATTATTTTCAAAATTGGTGAATTTAGAAATTAACCGGGGGGTCAATTCAGGGGAATCACCAAACTATGGAACAGCGGCTATCATCATAGGGGGTGATAGTGCCATGTTAAGGGTGTATAAATCATATTTAGTAGGATTACTGGTGTCCTCGGACATCAGTAATGCTGAATTTTTCATAACGCTGAACCAAGAACGGGATAGGGAGCGTCTATACCCTATATATATATATATATATATATATATATATAAACTTCAGTTCTCGGGGATCCAAATGGGCGCTACAGTCCACCATCAGGAAACAATAGTGTGTGTGGAAAAGGAGCTGGCCGTTACAAGCCAGGGGCACAGATAACGCATCTGTGCATAAGGCAAACGCTCGATCCGGTCTATCCGGCGGGTGGTTACCTAATTGTAACTGGGAAAAGGGGGGAATTAAGAAAATGATGTAGTAGGAGTAACTGAGCAATCAGCGAGAGGGTGACGACCTCTGTAAACAGCGGGACATTCAATTTCACTTACTCTAAAGAGAGAGTTGGTGGTGGTGACCCAGTTCCTGTTCAGTAACAGTTGCTATAACTATGATTCAATGATTAGTGATGTATTTCACTTATGAGAACAAACGATTTTAAGTGCTAGGTTCAATTGTAATGATTTTAATCTACAAGAACATTTATGATTGTAACTATATCATTTTGTGTATTTGTGTTAGTTGTATGCAGTGTGTCTAGAGAAAGGTCATTCACCTGTAGATGATTGATGACTGGTATGAACTGTATAATGGTCAATGTAACCAATTCATGTGTTCTTTTAATAATCAATGTAAGATTAATTAATATTTTATTTTATAATTTTCTTTCTATTGTCAGAATATATGTTTAAAAAACATTATTACATTTTATTACATTATTATTTAATTACCTATGAAAAAAAAATGTATTTTGTTTGAAGTACAGATTGTGTTGTGTTTTTATGTTCAGAATATATTGCTGATTATGTGTATTGCTAATGTATTAAATGATTTATATTGTTCATAGTATATGTGTTGTAAACAAATGTAGTGATAAGGGAATTTATGATAAAATAAGGTGTTCATTTTATTTTGTTTATTATGATTGTTTGCATTTAGTTAAGAGGGGTTGTAAATTCATATAAAGGATTTTGAAAAAAAAATATGATTAAATTAATTTTAATATGAATCTTTGGTAAGGGACTTAAATGATTTAATTTGATTTGTTTGATTTATTTTTGATTTGAAACCGTAACGTCAACCTGATAAAAGCTGAGAAAAGGAATTGAATTTAAAATATAAAATATTTTTATGAATTTTAGATCAAGAAGTAGGATGTAGATGTTGTGTTCAATATATTAATGAGTATGTGTACACACCCAGTATTTGCTAATGGCAACCCAGTATGTATGTAAGGGGAGATATATCGCTTGAGGATCTGGTATGGTATAAGGCCAGTTTGGGATTTTATTTGGAATGTTACAAGGTAAGGTGGTACTGTGATGCGTACCTGTCCGATTTTATGGTGTTGGGATCTCGAACAGAGAAGTCCAGTATTGTCGTGCAGGTGCAGCCATAGTTGCCGAGCTAGGGGGGTAGTTTACCCATGATGTGTTAAGAATTAAAAGGGGGTTCTTGGCGCCATATCCTCACTGATCCTTTTAGGGTTTAGCAATGAGAGTTTTTCTGTCTCTACAGAAAACCTCTCATTGGGGGGGTATTGTAACGGGGCAAATAAAGATGAGGGTCTATTTTTTAATTTTATAATAAATTGGGGCCAATTTGTTAGGCACCATTTATTGTCACAAAAACTTGATTTGTTTAACACCCTGTGTTTAACTCTGTGTCAGGCAGAGCGAGGTACGAGAACAATTAAGCGTCGAGGAATGTGTAAGAATGCGCGTGTGTGCCGCCTGTTGGCGACTTGTGCTCAGAGGACACACAAGGTCACGGCAAGTTATGTACTCTCGAGCCCAAAGTTAATAACGGAAGTAAGACGATTCTAACTAATTAGCGTGTGATGTGGTGCCCTTTGACCAATCACAGGGCGAGCTGGTCAGGAAGAGAACATTTTTTCACCATCTTGAGGCGTCGGTTTTGGCGTCAGTCGGCAAATAACATCTGAAGGTAACGGACGCAAGCAGTGGCGTGCGTCGCCGGCCGGGCACAATTTTCATCTCGCCCGCAAATAAAATTTGAAAGTAAGTGAGTGTCAGTCGTCTAACAGCCTTGGCCGCGGCCGGGTGAACACATAGGCTCGCGAGCCGAAAACCTTTCTTTTAAGACTTTCAAAATTTTAACCAAAGTATTAAAATGTGATTAAATTAGAAAACAGAATCATAGAAAGCGTGTGAGGACAGTGTAACATTAAACAGAAGTGCAGTGAACAATTTAACAGTGAAAACGTAATTTGGATGAACTATAATATACTGCTGGCAATACGTGGTCTGGAGGGACATAACCAGAGAAGTACCTGTAATTTTAAACCAATAGTCATGACGAGTTAATGAAAGTGCTAAATAAAACAAAAAGTAAAATGGAAATTTGTGTGAATGAGAGAATGAGCAAACTGGGCTGCCTTTATTTAATATAGGTACTTATTAAGTAATAATTAATAATTTAATAAGAAAAACTAACGTAACTATATTTTGTGTAAATTCACATCACTGCAAAATTGTGTATGTTTATGTTACATGGGGTCTTGGCCTCAGAACGGAAATTTGTTGAAATAGAGTTTTGAAGATTTTTATCAAATGAAGTTTGTGTGATAAAAAATGCTTAAATATAAATGTCTAATAAAAACTGAGTGAGTCAACAAGAAATGAGAGTCGAATACATTAATTTATACTGTAACGTCCCCTGTTACAAAATAAATATAAAAATAATAATAATAAAAATTTTGTTTTCTGAAAAATATTTGTTTTCGGGTTTTTTGCTGTAGGTATTTAATAAATAATTTTTGTATTTGTATTATGTAAAAATTTTAATTCTTTTAGGGTTGTTTCTGTTGTTGTATCACTTTTTTGGAATAACTCCTTCGTTAATATAGTTATCTCCCGCACTAGTCGATAGACGGTTCTTCTTCTTCCTTCGTATTCTACTTATTTCTTGGTAAATACTGCCTTTCGGATAGTCCGTGATCTTGAATTACCTTATTTTTAATTATATTTATTAAATTGATAAATAAATTTCAACCAATTTGCAGAATTATATGATTTATTAACAGTTATAGTATATATCGATGGTTAATCGATTATTAACAGCAATATCGACTCGTCTCTCAGGGCCGATCAATAAATTTTTTGCATGTATATTGTATATTAATTATTTGGTTCTTTTAACGGTTATTTTATAAATAGCCAGAGAAGGGTAATGCTATGAAAGTATAACACTTACAGTTAAAGGTCTTAATATTAAAATTTACAAGGTTATTAAACAATATATAATGTGTATACAGTATTTGATAAAATTCGAACCAGTGATGACTCGATGTTCATTTGGTCAAACTCGCATAGGATTCTGGGAAGATAAATATGGCCGCCTACCGACTGTGTAGGTTAACGTTAGTTGCCTCGACGAATATTTCTTGGAATAAATGATGCCTTTTCACCGATTCCTCGTCTCCACAATTGTGAATATTCGTTCTGGTGTTAACTGAGTGTTCCTGGTTCAGTGTTTCTTAGTTCACTTTGTTTAAATGTGTGTGATAATGTCTAACTTCACTTTGGTTAAATAGGTCGTAACTAACACTTTTCGTTTCGTTGGTAATAATTATTGGTGATGGTGTTAATTTAATAATTTAGTCATATATTGTTCTGTTGTACTGTAGTTTAATCGTGTTATGGTTTGTGCTCACTGATTCTAAAGTTTAAAGTCAAAAATTAAAAAGTTACAATTTTTCACCGAATACTAGGTTTATATACCGCACGCCATTGCTGCTTCTTATATAGGTTAATAGGAGCAAAACCTCGTTCAAGTGTTCTCTACAACGGATAATAATTAACTGTTCTCATTTCCTTCGTCTCCTGAAATTCTTAGCCAATTTAATATGCATAATACATTGTTTCAATTTCCTTTAGCTTCCGCTACATCTTTAAAAAGTACATTATATCACTGAATATACTTTCGCTATTATTTAATTTTATGAAATACAAAATATATAATCGGTTTCTTTAATTCATTTTGCTTAATTTGATATCAATAATATCGTTTTACAAAGTTTTTTATTAAAAATGCTATATTTCTTTCATTTTGGAAAAGTAGGCTTAAAGTTTTATTTCCTATTCTCCTCCAAATATTAGCCATTTTATCTGTTATAATTATTATTATACTGAATCTCAGATTGATATAATTGTTTAGCTTTCTTTAATTTCTTGCAATTTTGTCCATTGATTTTATTGTTTTCAAATCTAATTCATTAATCTATGACTTCCCCTCTGAAATTTTAGTTAATACATTTGCATTTTTATTCATAATTTTACCTATCTTCTGACAATATCTTTTTAAAGTATAAATTACATTATATTACTATGTGATGGGTTTATCTTGCATAAATTTCATCAGTTTAGTTGGTTTATTGGACTGGATTTATCAATTATAATGTAGTTTAGATTTACCCTTTGGCCTATTTTTTATCTGATGTTACATACAAAGTTTTTAATAGTACAGTTTGTTTATACCCTTTTCTGACCTTCTGTTCTAATATAATATTCATTAATAATTCCTTATTTTACTACAATCACATTTGGTATTGACTTGACATTAAACAATTAATACATAACAATTATTTGACATTAAAAATGGTATTTAAATTCATACCCTTTGGTACTGATTATTTATAGTAACTCATAAAAACATTTTATCCTATAAGAATGGTATCCACATTCAGACATTGCATTCCTGATTCAAACTATTAAACATAATAACATTTTATAATTATAAGAACTACTCTCTATTTCCAGACCTTAGGCATAGAGTTCATTTATTGTAATTGGAACCTAACATCTCTGTTCCTTTATTTTTAACACTTACTTAAAATTAGTTGGATGCAGTCTTATCTGTTTTTCTTTAATTTTAGGGATGTATCCCTTGTCACTTTATGGATTAACTCCCAGCTCTCTATTTATCTTATTCACTTCATTGAATGTTATTTCATAAATAGTGGCACTTTATTAGAAATATTAGTCATCGCTCTTTCACCATACTATTTTATTAAATAGCACTCATGATACTAAATTAAAACTTTTAAAGTTATTTAAAGGTACAGTATTTAATGTACTTTCTCAAAGTTTATTTATTACAATATAATAACTTGCACTTGTCCCCTGTTATTTCTTGATACTATCACTAGTCAGTTTTGTAGTTTTATATTACCAAGTTGTTTAATCATGGGGGAACTGTTAAGATTTGTCTTTATTAATTATACAATAACTTTCTTGGGCGCACTTTTACTTAGCACTTTAAACACTTTTGTTTTCATTTATTTTACATGAGTTTCTGGTTTTTTGGGGTGTTATACTTTCAATAGTGACATTTAATTTCTTTTGGGGTTTTTGTTTTCGCCCTACTGGGTTTCCTTAGGATATTGGTCGTATTCTTCTCCCTCTACTATCTATTATCTTCGAACTTGTCCCTGTTCATTAGGTATGATGGTTTGTTCTGGATATCTTCCTTCTTCATTCTTGGTTTCTTCAGTACCATTTCGTTATTATTATTTTTCTTTGTTCTGGGTATCTTCCTTTTTCGTTCTCGGTTTCTTCATTATTATATCGTTATTTTGTCCGTTGATTTGTTCTGGGTATCTTCCTTACCTACTCCTATCCTACCTGGGTATTGTTCTTATTTTATTTTAGTTTTTTGGGGTTTTATTTTGCTGTACATTTATTTTTGTTGCAGAGTTTTTCTTTATATTTACTTTTTCATGTTATTGTGGTAATTTATTTTGATATTTATTTGGTTCTCATTTGGATTTTTCTTGATATTCCATGTAATTGATTTTTACTTATGATAATATGGTAATCTTTATTAAGTGGATTATCTGTCATGCTACAATACATATACCCTAGATCACGCTTATCATTCACAGGTTCGTGTGACGGACTCCTGGCTATACAAGGTAAGCAATGAATTTTATTAATACAATTTAAATGTGGTAGAGAATTAATAACATCACAAAGAAACACTTTTTCAAGTTTTTTTTTTCTGATGTGATAGGTAGCATCATTCCATCTTTTCTTTCGTTATTGGTTTTGACCATTTGCCATATAGTGCATGTTTTAATATTTTTATTTACTTTTCTTGTTATACTCTTAATGAATAGTTCTTCTTCCAAAGCTTTAACCATTTTTAATGTCCCCATGTGTCGTATCTGACATGGTAGTCTTTAATTAATTTGTTTTCTAGAGATGTTGGAACTATTAGCTTCCAATTTCCATGATTCTTTTTTGTTTTGATGAACAATACATCTTTGTGTAGGCAACAAAATCTGTTAACAATCTCTTCGGATTCCATCAGTCTCCTTCGTATGTTTGCTAATTTGGTATCTTGCTTCTGCTGTTGTACTATCTCATTTACGATTTCTTCCAGGTCCTTCCTATCCTTCAACATATAATACACCTTGGCAATTTTCTCCTTTTCTCCTTCAAATGTCTGGTTATCTACATTTATTCTGGATAATATATCAGCCGCTACGTTCTTCCGGCCTGGAATATATTCCCATGTGATGTGGTACTCTTGCAGAGCGAGGATCCAAGGGGTAAGTCTACCATGACTCAATTTGCATTGTTTGAGAAAGGATATCGACTTATGGTCGCTTCTGACTGTAATGTGGTACCCTAGGATGTATGTTCTAAATTTTCCGCACTCAAATACTATGCTTAGCAACTCCTTTTCCGTAATGTTGTAGTTATGCTCACAACTGTTTAATACTCTGCTGGCAAAGCTAATGACCAGGTGGTGTTCTTCCTTATCTTCTTGATACAGTTCAGCACCCAGACTGACGTCACTGGCGTCGCAATTCAGATAGAAGGGTTGCTCAAAGTTGGGATGATGCAGCATCACTGTTTCTAGGAATTGCTGTTTTATGAGTGTCAGTACTTCATCCTGCTCAGTTCCCCAGGTCCATTTGTCTTTAGATGAGAGTTGTTTTGAAAATTTTGCAGTTAAATAAGAGTAGTTATTTTGAAATTTCCGGTAGTAATTGCAAATACCTAGGAAGGATTGCAACTGCTTCTTATTTTTTGGTGTGGGGAATTTCTGGATTGCTTCTACCTTTTCTTGGGATGGAGATATTCTCTGCTCTGTTAGGTTAAATCCCAGGAATTTTACTTCTTTTGCTATGAACTTAGATTTATCCAGCTTTAGAGTTATGTTGTTGTTGGAGAGTTTATTCAACACTTGTTCTATTCGTGCACAATGTTCGTCCCAGTCCGATGATGTTATCAGTAGGTCATCCACATATACTGTTGTGAACTGCAGAGCCTCTTGACCTAGAACTTGGTCCATGCACTTTACAAACACTGCAACGGAGTTGATGAGGCCGAAAGGTAACCTCTTAAACTGATAATTCCTCCCGTCAAAGATAAATGCCATATATTGTCTACTGTGTGGGTGCAGCTCCACCTGCCAGTACCCACATACGGTATCCCAGGTACTAATGTATTTTGTTCCGTGGAACTTTTTCAAAATCTCTTCAATTTCCCCAGGCAAAGTTCGGTCATTAATGATCACTTTGTTGATCTCCCAGGCATCTAAGCAGATCCGGACCTTACCACTCTTTTTGGGTATAGCTACTATGGGACTTGTGTATGGAGATTGGCTATACTCAATGATGTCCTCCTCCATCATTCTGTTTATTTCCGCTCTGACTTCATTTTTAAGGGAATATGCTATGGGGTAGGATTTTCTATGAAAGTCTACTGGTTCCCGGAAATTAATCTTACATTGGTATCCCTTGACCTTGCCTGGAGTATTGGAGAAAACGTGTTGGTATTTTTTGTATATTGTGATTAGATTTTCAACTTGTGTTTTGGTTATATCTTGTTTTGGTCTGTTTCTTTGGAATATTCTTATCTCCTCGATTTTCTTTTCCCTTAGTTCCCTATTTTCCTCATCATCATTCACAGTTATGGATGGTTCATGTGTTCTGCAATAATAATTTTTTAAGCCTGGATCCTGATTCAAAGCTGTTGGTGTAGGGTTGCAGTTTGTAATGTTTGCTGACCATATTCCTCTTTCAGAGGTTAACAACACTAGTCCTTGTTGTAGGGTGATTACTGCCGAGTGTTGTCGTAACACGTCACACCCTATGAGCATATTGAATGGTAGTCCACTCGCTACCAAGAAAACAATAGGTATTGTTAAGTTTTGACTGTTCAATTCCAATGATACTTGTTTTCTTACTGTTTTGTTTTGTTTACCAGTTGCCCCAATTATGATGATGTTATTGATTGGCAGAGTGGGAATTGGTATCTTGGAGTTAGCTTGGATCTGCTCTAGCTCTGTCTGGTTTATCAGGGATACGTTTGATCCCGTGTTGATCATTATGTTGGTTATGGTTCCTTTTATTGTAGCCTGTACGTGAACGATTTCACTGTTTATTCTTGGCAGTTGGTTGTCCTCTTCTTCAAGGAGTTCTTCTCGTATATTTTTTAGGTAATTGCTGGAGACGATTGTTATAATTTTATGCTTATTTCGTTGCATCATTTGTTGTAGTAACCCAAGTGATTGGTCATGTGAAGGGTGTTCTTTGGTTTTCACTGACCTTGTTAGTTTAAAGGTGGTTGCACATTGTTGGCCAGACTATCGGACTGGTTCGTCGCTGTTTCATTTATAGGTCTTGGTTGAATGCTCATGCTGTTCCCTGACGCTTCTGTAGTCCTATTTTCTTGAAATGGATTATTATTTGAGGTCGTTGTATTATACCAGGAGTTTGCCTGTGTGTTTGGGCAGTACCTCCTCTGGTTTGGCAGACTCCTTCCATTAATGAAGTAGACTTGTTGTCGGACATCACCTCTATTTTGATTATTCCCGGTTCCCCTATTGTACTAGTAATTCGGGTTAAAGTTATTGCCATGGTAATTGCTATTATTGGGCTGGCCGCTAGGATGTTGGTTCGGCCCTGTTCCCCTGTAATTGTTGTTGGTGGAATTGTTGTTTGGGTCGTTCCTGTTATACGGTTGGTTACCTTGATTGTAATTCGATTGGTTTCCCCGATACTGATTGTCGTTGACATTCCGGTTCGTGTTATTCCGGTTGTTATTTTGGGGGTTGTTATTCGATGGGTTGTAGTTAGGCGTATTCTGATTCTCACTCCATCTGTTGTATCTCTGATTAACCATTCTGTTCCTTTTATATTGGCCGTCATTCTCGTGATCCTCCAACAAGCTCGCCATTCCTTGAATAATTTTTATTTGGCCCTGTCTCCTGGCTTTTTGGACCGCATCCTCGTAATGGTATCCCAACTGTATGACCAATGATTCCTCCAGTATCCTCGGTTCTAAATTTCTGGCTAAGCACACCTTACCTAGAAAGTACGACGTTAAGGTGTGTCCTGCTTGCGGTTCGTACCTCCCGTTGCTTATATCATTTCTGACCACGTGTAACATCTACGGACGTTACATTAAATTTTGAAACTAGGCGTTTGACCTAGACGGAAGAAAAAATTGTGCTGGAGCCCATTGTGACAGGACTTGCAATTAAATGCTTATTCAACGATAACAACCTTCTTTTTATTAGTGTTTCATCAGTATACAGGCGCATGGTTTGTGTAATTGTACATCAGTGAATTGTGTAAAGTTTACAATAACAGTTTTCATAATTAATTTCATAGACAAATAGAAGAACATGCATATATAAAAGATGTTCAGTGTTCATTATTAATTCAATATTATTAGTGTTCATTAATCAGCATTACTAATACTAGCCACAATGAGAAGTAGTCAAATAACATGCTAAATGGGTGTTCTTTTAACAGTTAATTAGTTAGTGTTAGTTTGCTAAGTAGCAAATATGTATACACAGGACAGGTTCTAACAAATGTTGCTCACTAGCAATATTAAAAAAACTGTTTATATATATATATATATATCTATATATGTCCGTTTCTTCCCTGAACTCATTATAGTGTTGTTGCATAAAATTTATAAACTGTAATTATCCCACCTGCGTTTGTAAAATTTACTCAGTCCTGCAACATGTGTGACGGATGCTGGTGTGGTCCTGGTCATTAGAGGAGTCTGCTCACTTCTTCACATGAAGTTCTCGCTCATGGTAGTGGTTGAGTATAGATAGGTATTCCTGGGCATTCCTTGGTGTTCCTGGGTTGGATCCGACGGCGTTGGAGGAGCATGTTAGCATAGCTCTGCAGAGGTGACAGGTGTTGTAGTCGCCATCCACGAACCTTTCTACCGACTGGGGGCGGGGACCCTGAGACACTTCCTTTTTATTCGCGCATGATAGAAGTCAAGAAGTCTGTTTCCAAGCTGTCGGACCAACTCACCATGTCAGCGGATGGAAGAAAAATGAGACCAGATAACACGTTCCATGAACTGAGGACGGTCCGGAAAAACTTGTTACAAATTGTCGAACCGTGATCAGCTGACAGGAGTTAAATGCAAGGTTAAAACTGCCTACATCGCATCGCCACTAGCGTTGACCAGCACGGCCACTGCCCGCCCGATTACGTCGCCAAATACGGGTGAAAGCCGCTCTTGTCTTTTAACAACACCGAGTCTGAAATTTAGCCAGCCGTGTCGGCCCAAAATTAGGCCGGGCAATTTAAATTTTTAAAAATTGCATCGGCACACCCTCACCCCAAAAGGGCAACATGGTTGCCCCAAAATTGAATCAAACCATAGCCACTTGGCTGTCCTATCATAACACGCAGGTCTCTTGGCTGCCCTGAGGAAATCTTAGAAAAAAAAATTACCGCTCTTAGGACAACAGAGGCTCAGAATGTAAACGAAGGAAGAGGAAAGAAGAAGTGTAGTGTGTATGCCTGTGTCCATGTGGGTGTATCTGTGCAAGTGTGTGGGTACTGCATGCTGACTTGATCAGGGTCAGCATACAGCGAGAAGAAATAGAAGGAGAAAAGAAGAAAGACGAGAACTGGGGCTCCCTCTGAGTTCTGACCTCCTAAGGCCTCCTACACTCACAACTAAGACCCCAGGACCGATACTTACTCAGGACAACTTCTATCCCCCCCTTCTGAGGACCAAAAAACTCTCAACCCTGATCATCCCCACGCGACCCTCTCCGCCATGCCAACCTCACGGGACCGCCCCTACACGTCACCTTCACTGGTGACCACCACCTACTCCTACTGCTGCCACTCACATACGCGTCTGAAGACCAAACAAGGTATCACTGACCTTGATATGTGAGTGACCATACCACTACTGTCCACCTCTTGGACTGACCAGCCATACGCAGCAAAACAAGGCATCACAATCCTTGACATATGACTGGCCCACATCCCTACACTAGGGCGGACAGCCCCGATTAACTAGGCAGAGAAGACCGCGCCGAGGGCACGTGAACATCACTCTAAATCCCATTAACCATAAGTTAACCTCAATACGTGAGTAAGGGAGGGGGTAAACTTCTTTACAGGGCAGCAAAATCGGCCAACCTCACCGCAACAGGAGACCATGTATCGGACCAAACTTATCATGGGTAACACCATCACTTATATTTGCACCACAAACCAAACTGGTCAAGAAAAGGAAAGTCAACACAGCACCCGACAAACGACTTTAAATACTTTCCAACCGAGCAAATTTGCCAAATCGTTTTCAAATGAACAACTACTACCAAATGAACATCTTTGACCGACGCTCCAAATGATACCACCCAAATCTAATTATTGTGTCGGCCATCAACTTTCCATAATTGCTAAAAAAAAAAACACAAACAATAATTCAACACCATATCTCAACAATAGAACGGAATAACTTGATTAGCTTCAAGTGATCTCAGGGTTCCCTAACGAAGCAATAGAAAGGATAATCCGAAAAGCAGAGCAAGCTCCTCCAATTCCGAACAAGAAAACACATATACACTGATACCGAAAATATTACTGGTAAGAAAACACCGATAACAACACACAATATACACACACCCAAATAATTACAACCTATAACACCCAACAAACAAGTATAAGGCATCAATCATCCGTTCAGAAGCTACGTAAAATTGGAAAAATTGTATACAATGAAAGCTCATGTCTAGATCCAATACATCAAATCAATAACAAGGGTGCCTGGTCCGACCATAACCGCATTCTCCCCAAACAAAATTTAATTCATGGATATATATTCCAGGGTAACTCCCCTATTAGGATGCAATTGCTCTATACTCAAATTAAAACGAACCATATAATCACGTCCGAACCAGAAGGTTATTGGATAACATGGCATGCAGGAGTCGAACAAGTCATGACCAACTCGGACAAGATCCGACAGAACGAAAGCATGCAGGAAAATTTCTCAGGTGAAGTTTAAACATAATAAAACTTTACAAGGGGACGTACCTAGTTGATTCCCCCTCTGTAATTAAACACCACTTCCGGTCTACACTGGCTAGTAACAACTTTTTAATAAGGAAGTGATCATAACATTATGGCCCACTTTGCACTAACTCTTACAACAATAATAATCCAACTTACAACACTATATCACATATTCTAAATTTACAAAGACATAAAAAAAAACACCAATAAAAAAAAATTTTTTTTTTGAACTCCATCCACTTCAAAATTTGGTATCCAAACCCATACATACATATGCTATTACACCCTCTTTGCAGACCCAGGAAGTTTATTTTTTACTTTAATTACTTTAATCACCAGAAAATTTTGCTTCAATTTTCAAATAGCTTTGCAAGTCCTGCCACCTGCTTGGCCAGCACACAGAGCTGGAACCACGCTCTCTGCTACCATTTGTAACCCCTCTTTCCTTTTTATGCTTTATAAAAAAAAAAATAATAATTTTTTTTTTTTTGGAAGAGAGGCCACTAGTTATTTAAAACTAGGCAAGAGCCTAGATAAGCCAAAACTGCGCTGGGTCCAGTATGACGGGACTTGCAATTAAACTCGGTTGATAATCAACAATAACAATTTTTATTCTTGCCCCATAATTCATTACATGCATGTGTAAATTACAATTCCCCTGAGTGACAAGTATAACAATAATCTTGATAAATAAGTAGTGTCAACATGTTAACAAATCAGTTTCCCTAAGACCATATTAATTCATCCCTTATATACATATATAAATTTGGTTCCTTAAATTATATAAATAAACAACATACTGTATATCGGGCAACCTCCTATAAATTATATAAATTCCCCCCCTTAAATAACACTTAACACTAACATCACAAATCGAAACATAGAGACACATATACCCATAATATCATCACAATAAACTCATGTTCGACCTGGCAGACAGGCTGTATATTCTATAAGCCCCAAAAACTACAATCATAAAATTTAAACTTCCAGCCACAGTTGGAATTAAATCATTTAAAACCACAACCCCTTTGCTCCATTGGAATGAAACCCAAAAAAAAAATATTTTAAAACCGAAAGGATAATAATGACTAATAACTGCAAGATGATAGTGGCCTGGCAGCCCATATGAATTTATAACATCTAATAAATTGCACATTATAAGTATATGAAAATCTTTAAGTTTCTTTGAACTGTATACAAGTGGTAAAAACCCTTATCACCTAAGTTTAAACAATTGGCATAATTTTCCAAAATGTTAATTGTTGTGTTACAAATATAGATGTATTCCTGTATCAAGAATTCGTTCTTTAATGATAATTATTTAATTCAACAGACAGGTCCAGCAAGCAAGTCAGAACCCAAGTTACAATAATCAGTAGCATCAGTATGATTTTACAATCTCAAAATTATTAGTATATGCCCACAAAAAAAATAAATAAATTTTTAATGTCAGACATCTGTGTATAAATAATTTTAAAATAACAGCATCTTGTATTCTGGCAGCTGTGGAAGTGTGCCAGCATGTGCCAGACCAGGTCAGACAGGTATCCGGCCTGCATAAAACTGTATCAACGTGTGGCTAACTTGTGCCAAAAAAAAACCCATGTGAATTTTACTGCTGAAAACAGCCTGAAAAACGAAACCCCCAGCCCTTAAATGTTAAACAAAAATAAGAATAATATATGAACCCCGTCCTGAACCAGCCGGAACAGAACCAATAAACACATGACTTAAATTTAGATTGTAAGTATACTAACTCTAAGGCCTTTGCAAAAAAAATTATGAAGAAAGCCAAAATGAGCTCTGGCACGCTCCCCCAGTGCAGCACACAATTACAAGAATAGAACGTTAGAGTTATGGAATAATTTCATAATAGTTCAAATAATGTTCATAATGAATGCCCTGTTGACACACACTTGATCGGACTGTCTAGCGGCTAAGCACATGGTTTAAAAAGGAAAACGATTTGTAACGCGGATGAACGGCGGGCCAGGCCAACAAAAAATAAAAAAGTTTATATCACCTCAATTGCATGGGTATAGTTGCATCTTACAGTTGGTCAGCAAGCTCCCTCCTCAGAACAGGTGAGTGTTGGATGGTTCATGACTGGTGAAGGCGTCAGTACACCAGCTGAGGCCAAATCTCCGTCTGGGAGCGAGAACCCTGAGAATTCACAAAGAATTAGAAATACTGTTCACTAAAATATGCACCCTAGTCAAAGGTAATAACCTCAGAACGGGGCTCCCGATCAACTCAAGATAAATGCATACAAGTTTTTGTTTTTGTTTTTTTTTTTAAATTGCCTAAGGAGTAATTAAGTCTACAAGGTGATAATGAACTAACTAAATAAAAAAAATAATATTAAAATGTGTATAGTAAAGAGTCACTTGCACTAGATTTAACAAGTGCCGACATAATCAAACAGGTTGGCCTCACCACGTGGCAACACAAATATCGTAATTTGTCAGAAAATGACCACACTAAAGGCACTTACAGTTACGCATAATTAAAAGATTTATAGTGTTTCATCTAAGGGTGGTCTCAATTTATTTTCAACTGCCATAATTAATAAAAAAAAACACTCTTCCGGTCCAGTGCGTGTACATACATAACCCACACGATTCAACTCTGTCTATACGTACTGGCTTTAGTTATAATTTTATACAGCAATTTAACAAATGATTACAGTGACTATTGTACAATAATTAAAAGAAATACTGGCTGTATATACTGAAACATCAAATAATTCTCTTACAATACACACACCCGTCCGATCGCATCACGTACATTCTACTCTCGCATTCGGCTGAATATATTTAAGTTTAATTATTCTCTTATTATTCAAGCATTTTATAGCATACTGTAAATCACTCACCGGGAAGTCTCGAAAATTAGTCTGCCATCAGGACGAGAAGAAAATTACCCAATTATTGACTGTCCAAAGTCGGGAGCTTGTTGATTCCTTCAAAGTCTGCGTCGAACTGAACGTTACACCAGTAACCTAACGGACACCCAACTGCGCCACGAGATGGCGCGGGCTGTCTAACAGTGCCGTCCAGATATCGGCGCTCTAACCGACATTATTATTAGGAACCAAAATTTATTATACCTTCAATTGCCGGGTTATGCAAACACCGGCACACACGTTTTGGGTGGACTCAGACCAGTATTTATCTCGGAACTGTGTTTTGAATTCTTGTGTACTGTTTATCTCTGGTCTGGTGGCCGTCCACCAATTGTCATGGGTGTCCCTGAACATCTCATCAATTAGGCTTCTCACCGTTGTCCACCTCGTTTCTCTGTTCTTTTCAATTAGTTCCTCCACTCTTTTGAGGAATTCCATAGGGTTATGCCGGTAGCTGTGAAAGTTTATTATCTCCCGGTTCTCGCTGGTGATGATGTGGGTGTTGTGACAGAGTTTCTCCCTCAGTGTGTCCAGCTCTTCTTGCATT
The DNA here is from genome assembly GCA_034769895.1 of Magicicada septendecula. Taxonomy (NCBI): domain Eukaryota; kingdom Metazoa; phylum Arthropoda; class Insecta; order Hemiptera; family Cicadidae; genus Magicicada; species Magicicada septendecula. Next base: position 57,717,707 of record CM068371.1, on the reverse strand, counting down.
TGTCTTTCCCTTTGGCTAATTCCCTGGATCTTCTCCTTGTTTTCTTGGATCTGTATGTCTACTTTGTTGAGGCTGGTATATACCCTTTCCACATGTTCACTTACATCTGTCTGTATTTCCTTGTGCTTTTCTTCAAGCTTTTTTAGCAGCTCCTGTTTATTTTTTGTGCACTCTATTGTTGTCATTTGTTGGAGTTCCTCAATTCTATTTTTTCCTTCCTCCTTGATGTTGCTTATTTTGTCGATTAACTCCTCCCGGACTTGTACTACTGTTTCATTTGTCTTGGTGATTGTTTGTTTTTTCTCTTCCCGGCATTCTACCAACTGCTGTCTCAACTCATCTTTGGTTTTCTCGCTATTTTCCTTCAATCATCATTGGAGTGTTTCACTATTATTCTCGATTTTATTGTTCAGTATTTTCAGATCTTTCTCGATCTGTTTCTTTAACTCCTCACTCTTCTCTTCTATGATTTCTTGGTTTTTCTTCAAGGCTTCATGTTTTTTTTTTCATTTTATTGTTCAGAAGTTCTGTGTCCTCCTTGAGTTGTCTCTTTAATTCTTCACTGTTTTGTCTGAAGAATTCCCTGTCTTCTTTTCTTTGTTCTCTAGTTTCTTCCTTCATTTGGTCTATTTTTTCATCGAATTTTTCATTAATTTCCTCCTTGTTCTTGTTTAATTGTTCCTGGAGTTTGTTATTCCCTTCCATAAGAATTCTTAACATCTCTTGCATACTCAGGTCCTCTTTTTGTGTGGGTTTACTTGGTTCTTCCCCGACTATTTCTTCTACTTCCGGTTCTGGTTGGGTTGAGTTGTCTGGCTGGTCCCCTTGGGCATCCTCTTCGATCATTTCCATTTCTTCTTTGTCGGTACCCTCAGTTCCCTTCTTAGATTTTCCCCTGGTGGTCATGGAATGTTTCATACTTTTTCGTAACTGCCGCTAGTCTTCTATTCTAGCCACACTAGTTGGTCGCCAATTTGTAACGATATGATTTGTATGTGCTCTGTAGAAGTGTATGTTTTGTGTGTTTGCCTCACACGTCGTGGTCGTTCCTTTATGTTCACGCTGACGATGTCCGTAGCGATCTTTCGAATTACCAGTACACGCGAGTGGAAACCTTACCTGTTCTTCTATATCTGGTTGTATTTCCCGGGTGGTGCCAAATTGTTTTAACTGAAAACAATTAAAATAAAAAATAGGACGATTGAGCGTTCGTGGCTATGACGGTATGGTGAATTCAAATTTACTCCCGCCACGTTCGAATTTCTTAAGCTCATTGGTAGTTTGCAGAGTTTCCGACGTGAGCGCTTACCGTCACTTTTGCTCGTCTCTATAATACACAAATCATATAATGCACTTTCCTATGAAATAAAGAACAGTGGTTACAACTCTGTACTAGTTTATTAAATTGTGATTAGTAGTTATTCAGTATTATACAAAATTATATTTTGTTATTAAACAAATTTGCACCAGTGGTAAAAGACAATTGTATCTCAAGGCTTGGGGAAATCGATTTTGAACGATTTAGTTAGTCAGACATGGCGTCTACTGAATGTTCATTTTCTCAATTTCGTTCAATAAATCTGGATTCTTTTGGTTTACGAAAAAATATCAATTTGATTACAATAAAGTACACTATCTTATATTACTGGTACTTATATACTATAAGGAGTAATTACAATTTGTTCCTGAAATGTTATAAAGTGTGTTTCAAAAGTTCGTAATTTTTATACAGGTTATTTTTCTAGTTCACATAAGGTTAGTGTTTTATTTTTTAATTAATCTTTGAAAGAAATAAGATCATCAGTTTTTATAGTGAGAGTTCAAAGTGTTGTGAGAAAAAATTAAAAAGAATTTAATCCATAAATTCGGGTAACTCAGCAATACTTATCAATCAGTTGACTTATAGTGTAGTGCCATTCAGTTGAGATAGGTTGGGTCATCGTTTGGTCATCAATCTTCAATCATCTTGGGATTTAATCATGCCTTGCGTCTTTTTCGTATAAGTTGATCGAAATTTATTAATTTGGAATTAATTAATCTGGTCTGTTGCCTAGGTTGAATGTATTAGTTCCTCATCAGATAGTTTGGTTCTTCATTTTAGTAAATTTGGTTACTTTTGATTGTTTAAAATTATAATTTGAGTCATTTACGGCTTGGCGTCTATTCGTCTCGAGCTTCAATAATGTACTAACAGTTTCTAACGGAATATTCATAAATAATGTTCAGTTGTCATGGTAACTGATTGACTCTCATTAGCTATTCATGACTTAAGACCATTGTTATAATATTTGAATTTTTATTCAAAATGAGTAAATATCTTCTGATTGCTATTATTCTTCTGTCTTCTTATCTATGTATGAGATATTATCACAACTGTTCATATTTTCTTTCAAAGATCATTTTGACATCCCACAAAGCTGGGTTTGCTCATGTATTATGTTTTGACAATAACGTTCATATTATGTAATTACATTTCTTTCTTATTTTATGTCCTTAATTTAACTTTTACATCTTAATATGATCCACTAATTATCATTGACTAGTTACTTGCCGTGGATTTGCTAATATCCTAGTTAATTTCTTACAATTTGTAGTTATTGGTTTTATACAGTTAGGCATTTCATAGGCCTAGGTAGTAATTGGCTATATTTTCTTATTTTATACAAATTACGTATTATTTTACCTTTATACATGTTTTGTTTTGTGTTACAAATGATTTGTTTATTTGTTGAATTGATTTGGGTCTGTTTTCTAATAATTGTATGTTTTCATTAGTTTCCATATTATGGTTTGTCTATTATTTTCTAACTGCCTTTCCAGTATTACTAGATTTATATGAATTTATGTTTTTTCTTATTTATATTGCCATTGTTTATAATCTGTCTATTATTTACTATCCTCTGTAAAATATAACATAACATTTAGGCTTATGGTCTGTATAACTCTTTCAGCCATATTCCTACTCATAAACTTAATCAAACAATTCTTTAACAGTTATTATGCTACTCTTGTTTACATTTGGTTTACTCTTATTTATTTTTTGGTGACAAACATCATCACCCTATTTACTTTATATAATTAACTATCCCTTTGAACATAGGATGTTTATTGATTTTGCATTTATATTCTTTACCACATTTTTTCTTTTCTAATCTTTACTAGCTAACCATGGTAACACCAACATTTTGACCCTCCATGGGATTTTTTCCCTGAATACTATTGTATTCCTCATCTACAATTACTCTTAATCCTAATAATAACAATATTCTTATTTCCTAACACTTTTCACCAATAAACATTAGTGTTTATCACTGGTTTTTAGGTGTCTATACCTATCAGTAGGGTTTTCTATTTATTTTGGGGGTTGTACACTGGCACTTCGCACTTTTTATAGTATTTAAATGTTACTAGTGGGTATTCCCTAACATTAAATTCTCTTTCTCACTTACTCATGTTCACTATCTATCTATCTCTCACTTCACAATGGTTAGTTATACTGTTAACAAATTTCATATCATTATAGAGTTATTTATAATATTTACTCTCTATTTATTTGGTTAGTGTACTTTAGTTTGTCATTACTTTATTATACTTTAATACTTATCATTTACATTGATTAATTAGTTGATACTAATAATTATCATTTACATATATTATTTATTGGTTTATTTTTCATTACTTTATTTGAGTGTAACATTTCTTCTTTTCTGTTCTATATTATTCGTTTGTGTCTTTTCATTTCTTCTCATTTTATTTAATTTATACTTTGTTTGTTTCCTTTTCATTTACCTTCTCATTTGATACTAGTTTATTTCATTTTATTGAGTCAATCACTTGGCTTGGGTCATAGTCGTTTGTCGCGTCATAGTCATTTTATTTTCATTAGTTTAAACATTTTATATAGTTGATTCATCGTTTTTTCCATGGTATTGGGGTGGCTTGTTTGTGTTGTAACAGCGTGCAGCAGCAGGCCAGTTCTGTGAAGCTGTGGTACAGAATTTGGTGTACGATCAAGTTTAGGGAGTTGTTTTATTTAGTGATAATTTTGTGCATAATTTTTCATAAGAGACTTCAGTGTGTTACTTTGGGGCAAATTTGTTTGATTTTACTTTGTTTAGCTAGTTTTATTTAACATGGCGACTTACTGTTGTGTATAGTGTGTATTCAACATCTTGTACAGCTAGTAGAACTACTGCAATGTGAGTGTGAATGTTTGTACAGCAGGTAATTTTTTGTAGTATTTTTCAAAGATTATTTTCATGCATTAGATTCTTGTATTTGCAAAATAATTCTTTAAAATTCTACTTGAACTTTTACATATTCATTTTCGTACAACATTTAAACAATCAGTAGAAAATTACCAGTTTTATTCTATAATACTGTCAGAATGTGTAAAGAGAAAACTTTAATTACTATTTTTATCGTTGTGGCTATGCAATCTTAGTTTTTGTGCAGTATATACTTGTTCGATAAGAAAATTATTACATTGTTTAAGAAATCCATAGAGAAGATGGATATTGCCTGTATAAACAAAGATTTTGTAAATGAATAATTGGTGGGAGTAATAATGGATCTAGATAAATTGAAAAGCATGACCAAGACATCGTGAACAGTGTAAAACAAAGAAGAAAACAAATATGTAAAATACCAGAACTTTGTGTACTTTTGAATTGAAAGTTCAATAATATTTATTGAACGTACAAAAATTAATACGTTTTTCTATAAAAACCAATAGACTTCATACTGATAATACTATCATTACTTAATGAGTAACAAATCAGTCGGGAATTATGAAGTAGCCAGAAAGTGTGAACTTAATTTGTACATGGAAGAAACTTGTTTCCAGGCACCACAGAAGTTACAAAACTGGACTGGAGTGTGGGACGCGTTTGACAATCCACCAGCATGTATGCAGCCAGTACGGGATGTCGGCTTCCCTGAAACGTACAGCGAGAACTGTCTCTTTGTCAATGTGTACACGAAAGTACTAAATGTATGTAAGTTGCCAAGACAAATTGTACAATACACAACCTACGAGGGTGGATCAATAAGTACCCGTGTTTGAAGACAGATGGCAGTGCTGAGGGAAACTGGCATTACGATCGTGTGCTGCCATCTGTCAAACAACGCCAAAACCAAATTTCAGATGATTCATAGCTCATTGTTGATTTGACAGCTGTTTGTATTTAACGTGTTTGTTGGTTTTCAGTAAAATGGAAAAAGAGCAATATTGCACCGTAATACGCTTTTTATTTTTGGATGGGAAAACGTGTGAAGAAATAAAGGCGAAGTTAGATGCTGTCTATGGGGACCTTTCACCATCCATGACAACAGTAAGATATTGGTTTAATGAATTTAAACGTGGCCGAACATCTGTTTTTGATGAGGAGCGACCAGGCCGCCCAGCAGATGTGGTTACTGAGGAAATCATTGAAAAGGTCCAGGATATGATTCTTGCTCATTGTCGAACAAAAGTGCGTGAAGTAGTAGAAGCCATAGGTGTATCGTACGGAATGGTAGTATTTAATATTTTACACGATAGGTTAGGTATGAGAAAGTTGTCTGCCCGATGGGTGCCGCGATTGCTGACTGTGGACAACAAGTGGATACGGGTGTCAATTTTGAAGCAGTGTTTGGACCTTTTTAAGCGAAATTCGCAGGAGTTTTGGCGTCGAGTCATCACCGTTGATGAAACCTGGATTCATTACTATACACCAGAGACCAAGCAACAGTTGAGACAATGGGTTTTTTTGGGCGAACCTGCTCTGAAGAAAGCAAAGACTACATCGGCTGGAAAGGTGATGGCTACGATTTTTTGGGATTCAAAGGGTATAATCCTCATAGACGTTTTGGAAAAAGGATGCACGATCACGGGGCAGTACTACAGTGAATTACTGTACTGATTCGACAAGAAATTGAAGGAGACACGACCCCATTTGAAAAAGAAAAAAGTGCTGTTTCACCACGATAACGCACTAGCTCACTCATCCGGAATCGTCGCTGCGAAATTACATGAATTACTTTACGAATTGCTGCCACACCCACCGTACTCGCCCGATTTGGCTCCATGCGACTTTTTTCTATTTGAAAGACATGTTTGAATAGGTATCCAAGTCACTTATTGACAAAATCTGTATAATATTTACCTTATTTCTTCCGTCGTGTGACTTCGTTTTGCGTTTTGATTTGCTTTACGCGTTTCGAGACATATGTTTTGTCATCAGAAATAAATAAAATAAAATAAAAATTCACTCTTAGCGAGGTCGTTACATATTAAAATAAAAAAATTTTTGAAAACGATTACACATGTACCCGCTTTACTTGAGTGCGCACTGAGTGTCCGATCGGTCCGACTCGAGTGCACACTCAAGTAAAGCGGGTATGTGTGTAATTGTTTTCAAATAGTTGTATTTTAATATGTAACGACCTCGCTAAGAGTGAATTTTTATTTTATTTTATTTATTTCTGATGACGAGACATATGTCTCGAAACGCGTAAAGCAAATCAAAATGCAAAACGAAGTCGCACGACGGAAGAAATAAGGCAAACAAAAAAAATATTTTTTTCTATTCCCCAACATGAAAACTTGGCTCGCAGGAAAAAAATTTAGATCAAACGAAGAGGTCATCGCCAACACAGAAGCCTATTTTGAAGAGTTGGAGAAATCTTATTTTTTAGCGGGGTTAAATAAATGGCCGGAACGTTGGGAAAAGCGTATCCTCCTAAAAGGAGATTATGTTGAAAAATAAAATAAAAATTTGTAAAAAACTTGCGTTTTCATTCCTAACACGGGTACTTACTGATCCACCCTCGTATGTACAGCTGCCGCCACTAGCCTGTGCGCGCGGCCACAATCGTACTACTCACTCTGAAAACATAAATCGTGGCGAGTCACTCCAGCGTTCACGACCATTTCTCACACAATCGACCGCATGAGTCATCCAATGTTTGTAGAAAAGGCGCCCCTCTCCACCCCTCCATCCGTTGCAGGCGACTAAGCTCCACGCGCTCAGGCTAGTGGCGGGAGCTGTATATAGTAGTGTATAATTAATATATATACTAATAGATGCTGTAAGACACACTTATTTCTGTTTGTGTTTTTTATAAGTTTTAATTAACATATGCAATCACTTTTACTGCTAATAAAATAGTTTGTTGTATTTCTTTGATTTTCGTTCATCAGAAATTTTTGCAGGAACTTCTAAAAGCATACTCCCCAAATATGTGATGTCAAAGGTCATTCTGTTACACCTTACACTAGCATTAAAAGAGTTTATAATTTCTGGGCTATTGGGCCTTGGTCGATTGCTTGTGGTGATATTTTTAATTCACTGGATGTTTCGACCACCCATTGGAGGCCTTCTTTACTCTTGATCATACACTACCTCCAACCCTCCCCCACTTAACATACATTTCAAACCTGTCAGTTGAAATCTAACCTCTGAAGCTGCCGTAACTGGTGAAACACTTGTCAGGAAATAAAATCATGTGTAGAACTTACCAAGTGTTTAAATTCAAGTATTACACTGTTTTGTTGTTGTTGTTGTATTGGCTTTCTGAGGACCACGTGCCAATTTCAATTCTTTACTCTTTGTTATTTTCTTTTTTCCAATATTCTTTCATCTTCTCACTGTGTCTCTTCTTCCTGTCTTCAGTCCACTTTGAACCTGAGTTTTTCTCTCTCCTACCCTAGACTCCCTCCATTTTGACCATTTTGCCTGAAAAACTTCCCTTTCAATTGCTTCTTCTGCGTGTATATTATCTTTTTCTAAATCCTTTTGGACTTATTTAATCCAACTTGATGTTGACTTCTTCCCCCCACAGATATGTGAAGATTTGCTTTGTCAACCTATTGTCGTCCATTCTATATAAATGTCCAAAAAATAATAGTCTTATATTTCTCATTGTTTCTGTTATATTTTCTATACTTTGATATATTTCATAATTACTTCTTAATTTCCAACCTTCTGAAGTTTTTCTTGGGCCTAACATTTTCCTAATAATTCGTCTTTCCAATATTTCTAGTTTGTCTAAATTATAATTCAATGCTAGACATTCACTAGCATATAGGCATTCTGGCTTCACTACTATACTGTAATGCCTTATTTTCGCATTTTTATATATGCACTTTTTATTTTAAATATCTTTAGTTATACCATATGCCCTTTCCATCTTATGCATCCAACTATTTTATTTTTATTGTTTACATTTTTACATATTTGGTGTCAAATTTGTTAATTTCATGTGCACAAGTCCTTTATTGGATCATTATCTTCTTGGATTTTGCTGTCCACAATGTGTCCATGTATCGACTACTACATAATACAGTTTTTCAACTTTGGGATAGTATATTTTTAGATAAAATTTTAATTTAATTATACATTATCCTGATCCAGTTTTGACTTCTTTGCAAGCTTCTTCAGAGTCTCAGGTAGCCTCATGAGTAAGATTATAAACAAGTAAACGTTGTCTCAGTCTCAGGTAAAATTTAAGTATGACTTTATGTAACTATATGGTGTCCCAGCATCTGAAAAGGTGTGTTATACAGTAATTATTATATATTACAAGAACATCATTTTCTATATATGTAATTCAAAGTTACTTGCAGCAATTGTATAATATTGTGGTATTGTTCAACATAGTTTTTTTTCAATATGCTGATTTTTCAGTGAAACATGTGTAAGGTATTGAAACGACAAAAACACAATACACTATTTGCAGAAGAAACTATATTGAACAATATCACAGTATTACAAGAATAATACAAATTCTGTGTCTGATGTGAGTGCATGTTTGATTAACACTTTGACACCGATGGTCATCAATTGACGTCCTTTGAAAACTTCCAAGAATGCCGATGGACATCAATTGATGTCCTGAAGTTTTAATGTGTTTTGGATGATTCCATATGTATAAAGACGTCCTTGGAGCTGTTTTGAAATGATGTCAGGCCTTGTAGTACACAAAGTACACAAATCACCCACTAGATTGCATATGCATTCACTTTTGTAGGTACAGTTGACATGAAACAGTGTGGGGCAAACTGTTATGTTAGTCGGCTAAACACCACTTACATGTCAAAATGTCAGACAAGCGTTTCTTGTAAAAAAATTTTAAAAGTACACCTTTATAAACCAATATATATATATATATATTATAAACCTTATGTAATGCATTGTTTAATCCATTTCTAACAAGTAAAAATAAAATTGCGAGTTTCTAGTAACAACATGTGTTTTGGCCAATTTTTTCTTCTTCCAAAAACATCACTTTTTTGAAAAGCAATTTCAGAGAAAGTAACCAACACAATGACATACAGTATACACTATTTTAAAGAAGTCACTTAGATCTTCATAAAAACATAGGTAGCCTATTTTTTTACCATATAGTTTAGAAGATACATCATTTTAAATATATGCAAAAATGGCCCAGCATGGGTGAAGGACCACTATGTTAAGGGCACGGCGTCAAAGTGTTAAAAAAGCTAGATTTTGTTTGCAGGGCATAAAAAAAGAATAGAAAAAAGTTTGGGTGCGTGTATCAGTAAGTGTGTCACGTGGAAGAAGTGAAACTTCTTTGGATTGTATCCATTATTTTTTGTTTATCCATTATTATTATTATTTTTAACTGTATACTTAAAATTTAATAGGATGGGAGAAGTATCAGTATAAGAAAAATTTTCATTTTTAGTAAATTAAAAATATTTTATTATATATTACAACGCAACCTTTCGTCTAACATAATTATCTAATATTTGTGATGTTAGATAAAAAGTTACATACCCGTGATATTACTTTATCTGGGCGCCAGAACAAATCCCAGATACAAATGACACGGTTTCAGCTTAGCTCAGCGCATGGAGACACTCTTTCTCAGGATTCATTCAGCGATTGTGGTTTTCAAGGGGAATCGTTACAAACAATACTTTAAGATTTGCTTGATTATTTAATTAACTTTTATTTAATTATTTTTAAACTTTAAATTTGTAATGGCAGGACTTAATTCTACCCTATCACTTATAATTATTGAGTGAGTGTGAAAAGTAATGATTAAGACGGTCAAACGACCTATAGCTCTTATCTGGTTTGATTAAGAGATTTCTATCTCCCAAACCAGTGCTAAAGAACAGGTCTGCAATAATTTGCACGTCCAATACTACACACCACTTTCCATTTAACACTCTTATACTATATTAGAGCTAATCTTATAGTTAAAATACAAAGTGTGCTTTTCTTAGTGTCTTTTTAAAATTGTTTATTGTTTTATTATTTGTTTAGTGCTTATTTCATTGATCAATGAATCTATTTCTTACTGTTTGATGCGTAGACCGAAGATAGGAATCTGTAGAGGTCCTCCTGTTGATGGTGTTGCACAGAAGAATGAATGTTGATCAATGCTGTTGAAGATGCCCTGGCAATTACAGATGCTGTAGCCTTCTGTAGCACAGGTCCTTCACGGCTGTTGATTAATTAATTATTTAATTAATTAACTGTTGTTTTACGCAGCGAGTGTTATTGAACGATATTAATTCATCTACACTGCGGACTACTTCTCGAATTAGAACTTAATTTGCACTTTTGCGTGGTTTAAAAATTTCTGTATGTGAATTATACACGTCTAGTGTGTTTAAGTACCAAACGAAGAGTGATGCTACCCCTCGCTATGAGCTGGCGTCAGTTTTAAATACGGGCTGCTGATTGGTTGTACAAATAAATCATGCGTTTTTCCAGTTGTGACAATCTCGAACAGGTCGGTCAAACACTCCGTGACAGGTTCCAAACGGCAGAGAATTTCTTGTCAAAATCATACTTCCTGTATTTGCAAATCGATTGATTACAGGTATTTGCAAATGTGTTTCCAAAGATCTGACCACAGAATATTGTTGCTTAGGTCTTTATCTGTGTGTGTGTGTGTGAAAATACCTTATTCCTACGTAGCATAATTCTCTCGTTATTCCTGTTGGCGTGCGTCATCCGTATAACTTCTTCAATTGTTAATTATATTAACTGAGATTGCGGCTACTTATAAAGCTTTTCTTGCTGAATACCATGCTGTTTTCAGAATTGCCGTATATTTATAACTTTTGAAGTTATCGCAGGTTGAACTGATAATTCGCTTTGAGTAAAATTACATGTTTGAACTGGATTCTAATGTCGCGGTGACGTGGTTAGAGTGAGATGGCTGCGATTATACGCTCTCTTTCTTCCTTATGGCGCTACACTCGTACCATGTATAGCTTTCATATAACGCTCTGATAGGACGCTATTATGAATCGTTATATATACCCTCACTCGGTATAAAAAAAATTGATTATTTAAAATCATTAATGTTTTTTTAATGTACAGTTTTACACTGATTAAATTTTTGCACATTTACTTTAGCACTTTTTCCCGCACAAAACTTGCACTACTACAATGTTGCTTACATCTGTCTTATAACTAAAGATTATAATGTTGCTTAACCTAACATGGTATATTGAAATTTATATGATCATTTTTAATCATCATTTTGGATTAATTAATGTCAATAATTTAACTAACAATATTAACATTTATTTATATAAAATTTATTATTATTATCATAGACCTTGATTCAAAACAATTATTTATTTATTTTATTTGACCAGGTTTGATTTATATACATTATTGCTCAAATTATTATTTCTTCATGGGTCATTATTTTGTTTATACTTCCTCCTATGGGAACATAGCTTATATAGCTTACCGTCGTATATAGAAAATCCTGGTTTGGAGTTGGTAACGGCACTCCTCCAAGCTACACTAATCCTAGGGTCTTGTTGTTGATGAGTCCCTATTTCCTTGAGTCGTATAACTACTTCAGGTTTCGTTATATGTTTTACTGTGTAAATACCAATATCATTGCTACTACCTTTAATATTATCTGTTTCCATGTTGTTTTCTGATGGTGGATTTCGACTGAGTACATCTGCTACTAAGTTGTCTTTCGCTTTGCAATACTGTATTTCAAATTGATACTCTTGTATAGCCAAGATCCAACGAGTCAGACGAGCACCTAGCAATTTACACTTTAATAAAAACACTAACGCCTTATTGTCGGTGATTATAGTAAGTTTAGCACCCAGAATATAACTTCTAAACTTTGACAGGCTATGCACAATCGCTAATAGCTCTTTTTCTGTCGTAAAATAGGTTAATTCTGCCCCTTTAAGTGTGCGACTTACGAATCCTAATACCGCTTTTTGGCCCTTCTCATCAATCTGATACAAGTGTGCTCCAATAGCAATATTGCTGGCGTCTGTTTGCAAGTAAAATCTTTCTCCTACTCTTGGATGATTTAATACAACAGTATTTATAAAAAGACTTTTCACTTGTTGCAGTGCTTCATCGTGGTCCTTTGTCCACTTCCATTTAATACCTTTGTTTAACAACTTTAACAATGGAACAGTACTTTCCGCGTATTTACTTGTAAACTTCTGATAGTAGTTAGCTAAACCTAGAAATGACTTTGGCTGCTTGCAGTTCTTTATTACACTTACCGACTTCCAATGCTTAAACTCTTTAATACCTACATTTATTTTATTAGCATTTATTTCCATCGTAATGGTATTTCTTTTAAAATTTATTTTTGCTTTCCATTCAAGCAACGTATTTACCCCAATAATACAATCATGAATGAGTTTCGGGACTATTAGAGCTACTATTTGGGTTTGGTTACCATTTATACTGACAGGTAAATATATTTGTTCAGTTATCTTTTGCATTTTGGCTCCAGTGGCTCCCTGTACATTACAATGTTTTACGGGTAGTCTGGGACAATTTCACAACTGATAATTATCTACAAATTTTGAGCTAACACAGGTAACTTCACTGCCAGTGTCAATAAGCGCTCTTACCAGTAGATTACTGATCTTACAAATTATTTCCGGGCATTCAGGATAATGGTTTCTACCCACTTCCTGCTCTTCTTTTAACAAGAACTCCCTATCGCTCACTTGTTTTATATTATTAGCTACGTTCTTCTTTCCTGTTTTCTTTAGTTGTTTCACTGCAGGTAATGGTAGGTTTAGTTTTTGTTTCTTTTCTACCTGCAGTGGCTTCCCGTTTCCCGTATTCATTTTACTAGTCGACGGTTGCTGCTCGGTAGAGGTTATATTTGTTTTACACACTTTATACCCTTTATTAGGTTTGTTCTCTACACTTCTACTTCTACCTTTCTCCTCCACTTCCGGTCGATTTTGTGGTTTGTTACCCGGATATGGGGTAAACCTTTTTTCTTTCATATGTTCATTGTCTCTCCTCTTATTTGAGTAGAAAGTTGGTTCTTGCTGATCGCCTCTAGAGTAGTTACTCAGCTGATTACTTACCCGCTGTAGGTCCCTCTCTAAATCTAGACACTCATCTACAACCATAATGAACTTTACTAGAGTATCCACTCCTCTAGTAGTGGTTGCTACTCTAGTGCGTTCTGAGAAATGACACGCTAGCTTATATACTAGGTCTCTCTCTTCTATTGGTGGTGTTAGATGTTTAACTTGCGCCATTACATTTAGCACATAATTGGTAGTTGTCATATTCATTGACGGATGATACTTACCAAATTCTAAATGATCGCGTACCCTTCTTTGTATCTGAACATTCCAGTACTGAGCTAGAAATTTTTCTCTGAAGTCTGAGTAGGTTTGGACTCTGTCCGAGATGACTTTCCACCACGTACCTGCCCAATTCTTGAGAAATCGGCCTAACATGTCCTTCTTATCCTCGTCGTCCATCAGTGGATTTACACGAGTTACATACGCTTCAAACAGATTTAGGAATTCCACAGGATTCTCATGTGGGTTTCCTGAAAATGCAAGGTTTTCCGGTTCTTCCTTATAGCCGCCACACCTCACTACTTTGGTTTGCTGTGACTTCATTGCTTTAGTCAGATCCTCCCGCATTACCTTTAACTGTTGTTCCACCTTTTGATGTACTTCGTCACTGTTAGCCTTACTCTCTACCTGTTTCTTAACTTCATTAATATTTACACCCAGTTGGGTACACTCTTTCCTAGTATTCTGGATTTCTTCTTTATTTAGAAGTGTTTGTGTTTTTAATTCAGCAGTTACTTCACTGAATTGTTGATTAATGAGGGTTACTTTTTGTTCTAACCTTTCATGTAATTCATTTCTAAATTTATTTAGCTTTTCGTCTTGACGGCGAAAATTAGTGTTTACTTGTTTTCTAAACTCATCTAGCGTAGTTTTAACCTATTCGGTATGCTTATCAAACCTACTATTACTCTCGTCTATTTTATTATTAGTACTATCTAATTTACTAGCTAGATTAGATATTTCTTCATCTATTTTAAATGTAGCCTCTTTACTACTTTGTTCTATTTGGCTAGATAAATTTTCATTTATTTGTTTCATTTCACTGGACAAATATTTATTAGTTTGTTCTATTTATTATTAACATCTGTTAACAATTTTTGATTACTTTCTTCTACACTTTTATTATTTTCATCAATTTTATTATTTATCTTTTCAATTTTATTTTCAAGTTTATTATTAGTATCTTTTATTTCATTATTTAATTGACTACTTGTTTTTTCAATTTCACTAGATAATTTATTCTTATTTTCATCCATTTTAGTGGTCAACTGCTTAAACATTTGTTCAATTGCTGCCATATCTACCGCTGATGATTTTGCCATTTTTAAATTTTATTATTATTTTTAACAAATAAATTTAACAATTATTTAATAGTTATTTGTAACCTTGAATTCCACTTTCTTTTCAAATTTATTAATATTACAATTTAACTAATCACTTGGGTAATAGCAACGCCAAATTATATAACTTTAATTATATAATTTTGTGAGTTTAATCGGGCTTCTTAATTTGCGGCGACAAATTTTTATGTAACTTATTTTTACATATGAATTTGGTGATCTTAATCGAGCCCCTTAGTTGGCCACGTCAAATCTATACAACGCTACCTTTCATCTAACACAATTATCTAATATTTGTGATGTTAGATAAAAAGTTACTTACCCGTGATATTACTTTACCTGGGCGCCAGAACAAATCCCAGATACAAATGACACGGTTTCAGCTTAGCTCAGCGCATGGAGACAGTCTTTCTCAGGATTCATTCAGTGATTGTGGTGTTCAAGGGGAATCATTACAAACAACACTTTAAGATTTGCTTGATTATTTAATTAACTTTTATTTAATTATTTTTAAACTTTAAATTTGTAATGGCAGGACTTAATTCTACCCTATCACTTATAATTATTGAGTGAGTGTGAAAAGTAATGATTAAGACGCTCAAACGACCTACAGCTCTTATCTGGTTTGATTAAGAGATTTCTATCTCCCAAACCAGTGCTAAAGAACAGGTCTGCAATAATTTGCACGTCCAATACTACACACCACTTTCCATTCAACACTCTTATACTATATTAGAGCTAATCTTATAGTTAAAATACAAAGTGTGCTTTTCTTAGTGTCTTTTTAAAATTGTTTATTGTTTTATTATTTGTTTAGCGCTTATTTCATTGATCAATGAATCTATTTCTTACTGTTTGATGCGTAGACCGAAGATAGGAATCTGTAGAGGTCCTCCTGACACTCTATGCAGCGAGTGTTATTGAACGATATTAATTCATCTACACTGTGGACTACTTCTCGAATTAGAACTTAATTTGCACTTTTGCTTGGTTTAAAAATTTCTGTATGTGAATTATACACGTCTAGTGTGTTTAAGTACCGAACGAAGAGTGATGCTACCCCTCGCTTTGAGCTGGCGTCAGTTTTAAATACGGGCCGCTGATTGGTTGTACAAATAAATCATGCATTTTTCCAGTTGTGACAATCTCGAACAGGTCGGTCAAACACTCCGTGACAGGTTCCAAACGGCAGAGAATTTCTTGTCAAAATCGTACTTCCTGTATTTGCAAATCGATTGATTACAGGTATTTGCAAATGTGTTTCCAAAGATCTGACCACAGAATATTGTTGCTTAGGTCTTTATCTGTGTGTGTGTGTGTGTGTGTGTGTGTGTGTGTGTGTGTGTGTGTGTGTGAACACCTTATTCCTACGTAGCATAATTCTCTCGATATTCCTGTTGGCGTGCGTCATCCGTATAACTTCTTCAATTGTTAATTATATTAACTGAGATTGCGGCTACTTATAAAGCTTTTCTTGCTGAATACCATGCTGTTTTCAGAATTGCCGTATATTTATAACTTTTGAAGTTATCGCAGGTTGAACTGATAATTCGCTTTGAGTAAAATTACATGTTTGAACTGGATTCTGATGTCGCGGTGACGTGGTTAGAGTGAGATGGCTGCGATTATACGCTCTCTCTTCCTTACGGCGCTACACTCGTACCGTGTATAGCTTTCATATAACGCTCTGATAGGACGCTATTATGAATCGTTATAATATATTTACAGAAATTATTATTATTATTAATATATTTCGTTAATATTTAGTGATATTTTATCATACACGATTGTAACCAAAGGCTTATGGTAACTAAAATAAGAAATGTATGTTTTACATTCAATATTATCCAGAAACCTTGTGAATACTGCATCAATTGTCATATTCGATTTTGTCGTAGATATTTTTTTATCATTTTGTATAGACAGGTTTAAATTATCTTTTAAAAATTCAACCAGTTTTATAGATTTGTCTAATGCAAAATTGACATTGAAATCTCCACTTAAAATCATAGATATTTTATGATAATCTTTACGAAGTATGGCGGCACCTTGTGATGTATACGATAATAATGAACGATGGAGAAAATCAATAATATCATCTAATGTTTTATTAGGAGAAATATACACTGCTACAATCACAACTTTTTGCCCATTTTCCATTTTACATTCAGCCATACACAAATCGCCAACTGTAGATGCCATTGAACCATAGACATGAGATTGAGTAATGGAAAAATCCATGGATGGAGTTATAATGTTAATAATAACGTCAGAATTTTGAAATATCCCAACATCTCCCGCTCTAATATTTGTTCGTTTATATTTCACAGTGCAGTTGAAATTAAGAACAGATACGTCATCTTCATTGCGTAGCCAAGTTTCTGATAAAACTATGACATTTGAATTTTTCACAACTATATCTTTTAGATCAACAGCATGAGCTGTAAGACTTTGGCAATTAAAAGTGAATATTGATAAACCTTTTCTGTTATTGATGAAATTAACTAAATTTTCATTTATAGTTTCAAGTTTGTTTTGTGAAAGTCATTTAAATTCCTCTTGCAAATCAATTGTTGATGATGATCGTCTTCGGCCATGGTAAAATATCTTCTCGTTGTTCTGTGTCATAATATGTAATCCTTCAATACTCATCACACGTGATAAAGCAACGTATAATAATGATTGAGAATGACGTCGATCGTATTCATAAACAATTTTTAACATATATGTCATTAAATTATGTAGGGCTAGGCAGATTATTTTTTACATATCGTTAACTTAAAATATTCGTAACAATAATTATATATAACTGTACATTTCCTCATTTTGGTATACTACTAAACACATATACACACACATGCATGCATATAACACATAACGCGTAACAAACATTTTTCCTACCGTGCCCAAAGAAGTTTCATGCATATAACGCATAACGCGTAACGAAAATTTTTCCTACCGTGCCAAAAGAAGTTTCACTTCAAAAATTGCTGTGGAACACAGAGTTGTTTGCCCCCCCCCTGCACACACACACACACACACACACACACATTGGTAAGACATCATGAGAATCAGGGCCGTATTTAGGATCTGTAGACCCCTAGGCTAAACCTGTGGTGCGGGCCCTACCTGGGATCTGGGGGGTATGGAATACCCCCCAGTAAAACGGGGGGTCCGGAAATTTTTTGAAAAAAAAACCTGCAAAAATCGCATTATAGAGCAATTTTCTAACTAAAAACCTAAACAGAAACATTTAAAGTTTATTATTAAATTGTAGAAAATGTTACTGTACAGTATTTAGAAGTTAATGAATTGATGACATAAAAATGAAAAGAATTGAAAATCATTAAGATATTCAACACGATTTATTAACATTGCTATGAACAACTATATTAAAAAAAGAACACAAAGTTTGGGTGTGAAATGAATTTATTAGCAGTCTGTTAAAAGACGATACTATACTACAGTAAGTTACATTGCTACAGTAGTGAGTAGAGTAATATTACAGTACTATACAATACTAGGACACTAATATGTATGAAAATACTGTGTGTACAATTTACTACTAAATTGTAGTTACTACATATAACTTAACTTGGAAATGACTTAGTAGCTAATTGGTTTGCGCCTACACTTCATACTAATGAAGCTACTTATAATATCTTCATAACTTAGTTGTCTTAAAATATCACTTTCAATGCTGAGCAAAGCCAAAACTTTGAGTCTGTCTTCTAACATGGAGGTTCGAAGCCCGTTTTTGATCAACTTCAATTTTGAAAATGACCTTTCTCCACTGCAGTTAGTGACCATAAGTGACAGGTACATTCTTAGAGCGACATCGATATTAGGAAAACAATCTTTGACGTTTCTTTCTAGGAGGAGTTTATATATCTACATCTCCTGACTAATGACTTTTTCATTTTGCTCATCATCTTTTTGAAACTAGTGGTAAAAAGCCTTGAACTGAATCAGTACATTTCCCAATTGATCGTCTAAGTCATTGTTATATGTTTCTACTAAGTTTTGAGCTGCTGCAATTATCTCTTCATTAGTAAGTGTATCCAACTTGTTGAGAAACCCAAAACGGGTATCAACTGGTTTGTATGCCTCGAGCCTCTGCCGCAATGAAGATTCAAATTGATCTATGACAGGAAGGAAACTCTAAGTTCGAAATTTTTCTGATGGGGTCAGCTTAACTTCTGGTGCTTGGACTGGGACACAGTCAAGAGGTGCCAAACGCACGTTTATTTTGCGGTTGCGCAGTGTTTCACTCTCATACTCAGTGCAATTAGCTAACTCAGCAGCTTTCACCTCATATTCTTCAAAGCTATCCCGTTTTGTTCCTATGAAGCTTGTTAGCGATGTCAGTGCTGAGGCGGCTGTGTTCACGTCCAATCTAGGGTTTTGCAGAGTTTCACTAGTTTTGTTTATTTGTCCCAAGATATCATCCCAAAATACTGTGTAGAGCCCCGTTTCCATCTTTGACATTTTGTTATGCAAACTTAAAGCAGTAACACGTGATTTTCCTGAATCTTCTTTGTCCTCTGAAATTTCAAAAAGTGCATTTTTTATTTCTTTATAGCCTTGCAAGAGGGCTTTTGTAACATCTGCTCAGCATGACCAACGTGTTTTTGTTGTCCTTTTTGGCATGAGAATGAGTTTGTCAGTTTCTGCTTTTTTCAAGCAATTGGTCAGAAATTCATATCTGTCAGTTGAGGCCGTAAAATATACATAAAATTCTTCCAAAAAGTCAAAAAGCTTACAGCACTCGGCAGCAGCCTGCACTACAAGATTGAGTGAGTGCCCAGCGCAAGGTACCCATACTACTAAATTATTTTCTGCCAGTACCAACGCTTGAAGGCCATTGTACTTTCCGCTCATTGAAGAAGCGTTATCATAAGACTGACCACGGCAGTTCTTAATGTCTATGTCATTCTCTGTCAAAAACTTGCTCAAGCCTTGAAACATAACTTTAGCTTTGTGGCCCTGGTTAAGCACGAATGTTACAAATCTTTGAACAGGGATGTGTTCCTCTAAATTCTGAAAATCAAAGTAAGCTGATCAACTTTGATCCTTCATCTGGAGTTGAGTCTAATGATATGCAATAGTACTTTGACTGCTTGATTCAAGAGATAACTTCATTGAAAACTCATTTGCCAATTAGTTGCACAACTTCCTCGCAAATCGTCGGTGATAGGTAGTTTGTGTGACCACTTCCACGGTTTCCATAGTTTTTTATGTGATTGCTTAAAAAGTCATCATACTCTGCTATAAGCTCCAGTAGTCCCAGGTAGTTACCGTTTCTCGGTGATCCAAGTGTCTGATTTTCACCTCTAAATGCTAGAACTCTTTCACTGATAAAAACTATCACACTTATCAATCTCCTGAGATCTTCTCGCCAGTATTTTGCTACATCTTCTGCTTGTCGTGTCAGTTCTTGATCAATATGCCCCACTTCTTTAGAGCATCCTGCAAAATCAATTACAGCATTTAGGTGGTTTTAGAAGTTTCGTGTTCAACCAGACATGCAGCAGCATTTTTCCAATCACAATAACCACCATGAGTAAACTGTGATGGTGTTCGGGAAAAAAGTTTGAATAAATAGCAGTAGACATGTCCATTGCTAGGAGAAAAACAGAGCCATGAATGTTTTATGGTTTCACCGTTCCGTGTTTTCCGCTCAAAAAAACTTGTTTGGCATTTTCTTGTAAAACTTCTATCACTTTGCTTGAAAGAGTTACAGTCAAATAGATCACTGTCACAATTTTGAAGTGCTGTGGTGCCCATTTTTATGCAGTAATCTATATTACCTTGTGTTATAAACTCCAGCCACAATCCAGTGTCATTTTCCAAGCAAACATTTTTACTTACAGCAGGTCCAAGAGAAACCGCTGGTGCTGGTGATGTCTCGGAAACCTCTGCTGGAATTTCTGGAACCTGAAAAAATATATAAAAAATATTAATTATCAAGTAGGTCTACAGTTTTAAGTTTGTTATCAATCACCAATCTAAAGCTAAAATAAATGTAAACTAGAAACAGTTTTTTTGCACAACCAATTTTCCAAAAACAACTTTTGCATGTTTTTTAACAATAATAATAACATTAAAATTTGAGAGTGTAAAAATCCAACCAAGTATTTGAACGTAATTGAATACCTTTCCTGCATTCAGTTTTAGGGCAATGCCACCTTTCACGACTGTTCGTAATACTTAACAGCATTTTGTGACCATTTTCACACTGTTTTTCTTTTGGTAAAATATTTACATTTTAAAGTAACAGAATACATTTTTCCTTTGATTTACTTAGCTCATATACTTGAAAAATGTTATTAGGAAGATCCATTGTACTGATATACAATCAGTAACCACTTAGTACTGCTGGATAATTCCATTACATTTCAAAACACAACAGTCTCAGAATACACGAAATAAAATTTCAAGAAAATCGCTTTTATTTGTTTATGTTTTCATAATTAAATTTTTTAATAAATAACAGTATTTGAGCGCTGAGGTCAATGAAAATAGTTAATTACTAGTCTATAGTGATATTAACTCGTGAAAAGTAAATGACGAATTATTCTCTTTATGAAATAAGCGATGTTACTAAAAAAATATATTTTTAAATGTTTCTTATTATAATGGGATGAATTAGGGTGGCACTTGGAACTAGGGTTGTGTAAAATCGGAGGGCAAAGTTGAAAACTAGTCGGCGCATGCAAATTTGGAACGTCCGCCATTTTGCCCTCCGAATTGACACAACCATCCTCGGAACAAGTCTTTGCTATAAAAACAACATAATGGCCTGGGTGGCCATTGAATTTCAGCATTGCAATTGCCTACTTTGCCTATGCGTAAATCCGCTACTGCCTAGGCGCTCGACAACTTTTATAATTATTTTTATTGAACTTACCACTTCGCCATCTTCAAAGTTTTAAGGCTGACTGGGGCTGGCAGGTGAACGTGTATAATCATGCATATAATCGGTCATACGACGTGACTTAGCTATAACTTCTTCATTCTTCTTTTCTTTCTCTTTTGCAATCTTTCGTTTGGCACTTCCGCTTTTAAATTCCTCTTTCTTCTTATGGCGATTAGTTTGTATTTTATGGCGGTCCATAACACTAGATTACACGAATAAATAAAGAAAACGACTTATTACAGTAATAGCTTTACTTTGTTGTTATGAAAACGTTTTAATAACAATATGAAACAGTAGGCATACATATTAAGATAAAAAAAATAATAAATGATGATTACAATCACCAAAACATGCAATAGAGAAAGGTTAAAAGCACAATACAAATTATTCATGCACGCATGTAAACAGGAAGACAGTGACTGATCTATTTTTAGACAGCGCTCGACTTATCACAGGCTTCTCTTATATTGCTCCGCTCCCCCTCCAGTTCCCACGCCACACCAAGCGATTGAGATTCCTGAATGCTGACTCAACTCATATCAGTTGACCACTGAAGAGTTCAGCCGAATTAGTCCACACGAAATAACTGCGTCGACGTCTCTTTTATGATTATAAGAGGGCCCCGCAAAGACATTTTTTATTTTAGTGTATTCAAAATCAAAAATTTTTAAACAGTTTTTTTTTTGTGGTGCGGACCCCTTTGTGGTGCGGGCCCATAGCTGCAGCCTAGATAGCCTGCGCATAAATGCAGCCCTGATGAGAATTATTGAAATCAGTTTGATAAATAATTAAAATAGTTAAGTCCTAGTAGATTTTTGTTCCCTGGGGACAAAATCAGAGTTTAATTTCATGGATTTGTGAATTCACTCACAAAATAATTGCCTCTTCGTAAAGTCATTTATGCTGATTTAATAATGTGACAGAGAATATGTTAATATCAGGTACGACTTGCACAATTATACTAAACAGAAATGACTTTTGTACAGGTCACAGATGACAAGAAACTAATGCCTGTAATGGTTTGGATTTATGGTGGAGAATTTTACAAAGGAACAGCGTCATCATACAAGTACGGACCTGACTTTCTCTTGGAAGCTGGTGTTGTTGTAGTTACAGTATATTACAGACTTGGAGTACTGGGTATGAAGCTGTGCTGTCAGTTAACCAGCATTGTTGTTCACTTAGTAACCAGCAAATACACGCACACACACACTTGTGAAACTAATGTACTCATAAGGTTGTAACTGGAGGCATGGGCGTAACTTAGGGCCTAACTTTGGGGGGCAGGGTAAATTCAATTGTGTAATGAGACCATCTATATAATAAAATTAATAAAATATATTATATACAAAATTAGAAAGTTTAGTAATAATTCTTAGTTAGTAAACGAGGGACAATTGAATTTTTTAATGATTAACAATCCTTTCTTCATAAGTTGTACTTCCAGTTATGTTTACCTAGAACAAATATACTGTAGGCCTATAAACATAAGCAATTTCAGTTCTTACAATTCTTATACCCAGTTTTCGTAAACGCATCCTCTCACTTAGACACACTGTCACAAAATGCTTGGCAGTAGTAGCAGTAAGCCAAATCAGTCACAACACAAAGAAATTTTTAAATCGCCAGTCAGGCAATTTTCAAAGAAATTAAGCCGTGTCACTCCTTTGCGTTTCTTATCTCCCATTTACCAGCACTTATCAACACAAAAAACCAAAACAATCACAACAATAACGAATTATTTGAAAGAGACAAGCTATGTGTAACGGATGGACTACGTACACGACCAAGTAACCGACCGCACTTTTATCAATAATCATTAACAAATAACAGTTCCAAATGACCGTCTTTTAAGATTCTTGAACAAAGCCATCGACGTCTTGTGGTGTTCCAAAACAAGTCTTTGTTTGTGTAAAAGGCACACATTGTATTCCAGTTTATTATGTCTGTAGCATTTGTTTTTTTTTTTCAAACAGAAATATTATTTTGACATATATAATTCAAATCTGTCTCCTGTTTGACTATTTGTTTTTATTTTATTAATATATATAAACTTTCACGTATGAACTTACTATTCGTTGTCACTTCCCCAAACGTTTCGAGGTGATGTTCCTCTTCCTCAGTGGGAATAATACTGAATGTCGATTACAGAATAACCTTTACGGACTATAGGTGTGTGTGGTGGGGGTTGATGGTGGGAAGGGATTGGCGCTGAGGTTCAAATTGTGTGTTTGGATCAGTGTATCGAATAGTGTATGTGATTTATAATGTAATTGTTCATTTAATATGTTGTTTGGTTGTAGTGTGTGATATTTATATATTTCAAATTGTTCAGCTGTGTTTAGTTTTCTACTTTTAGGTAAGTAGTGTAATATTTCCATGTTGTGTTCTATGTTTGTGTAACTGTGGTTTTCATTCTGTAAATGTGTGGCAAATGTGGAATGTATGTAGTTTGTGGTGAGGGCTTTTAAATGTTCAGAAAATCTGGAAGAAAAAGATCTTCCCATCTGGCCGATGTAGAATTGGTTGCAATCGTTACAATTTAATTTATAAACCCCTGTTTTGCTGTATGTGTCATTGTCTTTGTTAGTATTATTTATGTGTTTTCTAATGGTGTTGTTGGTTCTGTAGGCTACTTTATAATTGTGTTTCCTAAATGTGTTTGCAATTTTGTGTGTATTGGAATTGTAGTATGTAAGTGTTATGTATTTGCTGGGTTGTGTGCTGTTGGTCTGATGTGTTTTACTTTTTGTGTTTAGGATTCGTTTGTGTAGTTTATTTATTAATTCGGGGTTGTATCCATTTTTGACTGCTATATATTTGATTGTGTTTAATTCATCTTGGTAGTCATGTGTGTTTAGGGGTATTGAAGTGAGCCTATGGAGCATGTAGTTGAAAGCTGCATGTTTGTGTTGAGTTGGGTGGTTGGAGGAGTTATGTATGACCATGTCTGATGTGGTGGGTTTCCTGTATATTTTGTATGTGTGTGTGTTTTTTGTTTTGGTGATTGTAAGTTCTAAGAAGTTTATGCTATTATTTAGTTCTGTTTCAAGTGTGAATTTTAATTTAAGGTGTATAGTGTTAATGTATTTGTGGAAATTTTCTATTTGTCTTTTGTTGCCGTTGTAAAGGAGTAAAATGTCATCAACATACCTGTGCCAATATATTATTTTATCGGTGTATTTGTTGTTGTTCAGTATGTGTTTCTGTTCTATGGTGTGTACAAATATTTCAGCTAATATACCTGATATAGGGGAGCCCATGGGTAGTCCATCTGTTTGTGTGTAAAACATGTTGTTGTGTGCGAAATTTGTTGTTATGTGTGTTTCAGGTGTGTTATTTATTTTTAGTAATTGTTCTAATGTAGTTATGGTTTCTTTTATGGGAACATTGGTGTATAGGTTTGTTATGTCAAATGAAGCTAGTGTGGAATTGTGGGGAATGTGTACATGTTGAATTTTTATTTATAAATGACTGGAAACAAAATTTTATAATGCTCGGAATATTGGGGGGGCGACTGCCCCCCTTGCCCCTCCCAAGTCACACCTACGACTGGAGGTGTATCATTAATAATATTAGCTGCCTCACCTCCCATGTGCCTTACATAGCCTGGGCCGTTGAGTTACATATAATATTCTCTTACATTGTTACACCAAACAACATAGCCTATTTTAATTCTGGTTCAACAGTTTTGCTTAATTTCAAAATCATTGTAACAATTGGTATTGATTATAAAATTGTAAGGAAGGCGTTAAATTTTTATTAAAAGTAATTACGCTACTGGTGAACCAAATTTTCTTAGTAAAACTGCAAAGGTTTAAACACTACAAAGACTGTTCTTATAAATAGCAATTTTTTAATAAATATAGTATAAAAAGCCGTTCTTTTTACCATTTGGTAAAAGCTGCGTCTAAATTCATCCATTGTTTACCTAATTAGGAGAGAAAACAAACTTATACTCCAAACGCATATAACCACTATGCTTTGTTCAAGGTAATGAAGAATAAAACCATTATTTTGATTTATAGTTGTTGCCACGTGTAATAATGACAACTGATTACACCATAGTTTATTAAATATTCATGAGCGCAGAAACTTTAGTTGTACTTTCACCCTGTGAGGATACTTTAAACTGAAAACAAAATGTGATTGAAATTTTATTAACACTACAAGTTGGAACTTTAAACGTTTACCATAGAAAATTTGATTGCTCTTTAACTTTTTCCTTACTCTGAGCAGGTATACTAGCAATATTTTTGTGCCTTTAACACTTGAGATGGGTTAAATTGTTGCATGTGCTTTCCATATTGGTAAAATGCTGAAAACAGGCTTGTTTGTTGTACCTGTAACTTACTAAATACACATCATATGCAAGGTTTAGCTCTGTTACTGAGTTGTTTCACACGAGATGATTGCGAACCTGTAGACACTGGACTGTCCAAACACTGAGTTTTAGTTTAAGTGTTTGTTACTGCAATTCTGTACTTTTTTTTTAAATAGTGACTTGTCAAAAGTTCTCTGTTACCTATTTCTGATGTCTATATGTAATCGGTGTCTCCCAAGCCAAGTCTAGGCATCAACAAATGTTTTATGTTTAGCATACATCTTTTCAGTGGTATCCAAGTTACCTGTATAAATAGACTTTTCCAATCCGGTTTGTGATGGCACACCTGTGACGCATATACAGTGCAAATGATTATTGGATTTTTAACCAATGACAGTCTTCTAAGAGGGATATTTTATTATGTGACGATGAAGCATATGCTTTGAAACGCATCACAAGGTGGATAAAAAAAAGAAGTCACAAGGTGGATTTAAAAAAGGTTAGTTTGTGTATTTTATTTTGGCTTATACAAAAGGTACAAAGCCAGTAGTTAATGGTGGCGCACTGTTAATGTTTAATATGAAACTATAAGGAACAGTATATTGATAAATGACTAGATTTATTGAAAATAATGTTAGTCTATTACACGATTCCTGAATATGCAGACAAAAAGTCCACAACGAAACTGTATAAAGCACTGAAAAGGGCAGTGTTGACATATGGTTGTAAGACGTGGACACTCACAAAAAGAGATGAAGCAGTGGTGGGATTGAAAAGCAAAGTTTTAAGGAAAATTTATGGGGCCTGTTATGAAAATTGATCTTGGAGCCAAAGGTACAACTTGGAACTCTATAGGCTGTTCCAAGGGTCAGATATTATTAAAACAATTAAAGTAAGTAGACTCAATAAATAATTACCTTAATTTTATCCACTAAGTGATCTTCTTTTACTAGATTACAACATGTTTCAGGGCTTATATCCCCATCTTCAGGTAAAAACAAAATCTACCCTATTGTTAGGGTTTCGTTAAAAAGTTCACGAAGACACAAACACATAACACACTTAAATAAATTAACATAGAACATCGAGTTTGCATCGGAACACGCTACAACCGAACCAGTGCACTGGCCGAAGTCCGACTTCCAACTGATCCGTACACGCTATTCACGGTTTATTTTCATTGCTGTGTCATATAGTTTATTTGACTTGAATAACAATTGTTCATTAACTACCTGACTTTTATTCATTCTTAAGGCCTTGTATATTTCAAATTCTTCTAGGGCATCTAGTAGTTGACCCTTTTTACCTATATGTAAAGGTTCCAGATTCTCTTTAAATCCAGTGTATGTATGATTCTCATTTATTAGGTTTTGTGCGTAATGCGATACATTAGTATTGGGGAACTTCTTAGGTAAATGTTCTTTGAATCTCTCAGAAAATTTTCTCCCCGTCTGGCCTGTATAGATTTTATCGCATTCATTACACCGGATCCTATAAACACCCGAACAATCCTCTAGTAATGCTGTGGTATGAGGTTTAAGTATATTTGTCAATTTATTCGTGGTCCTGAACGAGACAATAATCCCTAGCTTTTTTAGTTCATTATGTAGTATATTAGGTAGTATGTTCGTATATCTAGCGGCAACATATTGGGTTTTGTCTTTAATTTTGTCCAATCGTTTTAATTTATTAGCATGTTTATATATAATTTTATCAACGATTTTACTATTGTAACCATTCACTATTGCTATGTGTTTTATTATATTAATTTCATCGTTATAGTCTTCTATGTCCATCGGTACATTCGTCAATCTATGTGCCAGTGCGTTGAAAGTTGCCATTTGTTGTGTGTAAGGATGATTGGAACTAGCATGTATGGCTATATCAGTTGTCGTTGGCTTTCTATATATTTTAAAGCTGAGGAGGTTATTACGTTTATATGTGGTTACGTCCAGGAAATTCAACATATTGTTATACTCTACTTCCATAGTGAATTTAATATTACTGTTTATGCCGTTCAAAAAACAGTAATAGAAACAGACGTAACCACATATAAACGTAATAACCTTGTGATTATCTATTCACATTACAAATACAAATACATAAAATTATTTTATCTTCCACCTACCTTGTTTTGTCTTCTACCAGAGTCCGTCACACGAACGTTAAGATGCAAGTATGATTATAGGTTATTGCAATAACTTACGCAACTCACATTTTGTGAAGAGAAACCAAACTGAACTTTATTTTATACTTCAAAATTTTCTTTAAATTTCAAATTGTTATTTATTTGTCCTCTTAGCTCAAATGATTATTTTCCAAAATCAAAAAAAATGCATAAAACTTTTACTGTTAGTTACATGACTGGATTACCCTTACAATTACAGAATTACACTAAACACCTTACCTTAACTTGACAGCCCAGTCTGCTAACATACACACATTCACACTATTACAAAACCAAACTCCTTTTATTTAATTCACATGTTTTGAAAAACCCTTTATAAAAAAAAAATGTTGAAATTACGGTTACGGGTTACCCAACGGCGTCACTCCTTTCGCTGCCACGTGGCTCGTGTTCTTTAAATGTCCGAAAGTTTATAATTCACGTTTTATTTTGGCCCGTTCACTTCACTGATTCTATTTTGTAATGTTATATCATTGTTTAATCTTTGTTACCACTTTCTACATAATAAAATTAGACTTTTGTGTGGACCCGGCTTTGTCCTGCACCCGGCCGGGCTGAGAATTTCATTCAAATGGGCCGAGAGTTACTAACAAAGTCTCCCACCATAAGTTAGGCACAGCGGAACTTACAATGCCTCATGATCGAATCGTTCGTCACTGTTCATTCAACACATGGGTTTTTCTGTGTGTTGGTCGTTGACAAAATTTCACTGCCTTTACTTTCGTCACATAAATGGGTGTGGCTTACAGTTATGTTTCCGGCATGTTGAGAGCATGTGTTAGACAAAATTCGCACCAAGCCATGTTTTGCGCCTTTCGTTTAGCGTGGGTTAGGCGCTCCGCAGATGTTGGTGCTTGCGCATTTGTGAGTGGTTGTCACACAGTCGCAAAGTTCTAGGAATCGTCGACAGCACATTCCTTTGCCTGGTTTCATCACAGCTACAACGTACTGTTTCTTTGTTTGAACTACGTTTTAGATTCAACCAAGGACTGGCCACACATATGGAAATGAATTGTGAAGTTTTACAAATAAAAGTTAACAAAATTTAACAAAAATAAAAACCCCTTTAATTTGCCCCGTTACAATACCCCCCCAATGAGATATCTTCTGCCGAAACAGAAGAAATCTCATTGCTAAACCCCTAAGAGGACCGGTGAGGATATGGTGCCAACAACCCCCCTTAGTTCTTATACCTTATGGGTAAACAACCCCCCTGGCTCGGGGACTATGGCCGCATCTGAACGAGATCACTGGACTTCTCTATACGAGATCCCAACACCATAAAATCGAACAGACACGCACCACAGCGCGCCTGACCTTCTAACATGCCACCCCAAAATCCCAAACCCCTGGTCTTATATCATGCCAGATCCTCAACCGATATGTTCCCCCTTTTCATGCACACTGGGCTGCCTTTAGCAGTTACTGGGCTTGTACACACACTTATAACTACATACTAGCAAAATTTTCATTTTTTACCTTCAAAATTTATTTAAGTTGAAATCAAATTGCTCTATCTACATTATTTTCTGTAAGATCAAAAAGTAAAATCTTTTACCTGAATTGCTTAATTCTCTTCATTATTATTAATAATTAGAAAAAAACCAAATAAACTGCACATTTA
Source organism: Magicicada septendecula (assembly GCA_034769895.1). Classification (NCBI taxonomy): domain Eukaryota; kingdom Metazoa; phylum Arthropoda; class Insecta; order Hemiptera; family Cicadidae; genus Magicicada; species Magicicada septendecula. Next base: position 57,687,961 of record CM068371.1, on the reverse strand, counting down.
ATTAAAACATGAACTGCCTTATCCTAACAATTGATTACATATATATCCTACACAATATAATTCAATAACACTATTGATACACATAAACAGTAATACAATCGAAATTCAAAACATCAATTTGATGGCAGGCACCAAAAAATATATATATATTTTTTTACTACCTCCTTTTAATCCCTCAACCCCTGATACCCGTTACATATTGCTGTGTTCTGCGCTAGGCTTCTTGGCCCTTTCCAGCCTCATCCTAGCCGTAAACCATATCTCCCTCGTGACCTGTAACTGGGTCACCCCCCATCCACACTCACTATTTCCCCCCTGTACTGTAGCGTCCAGTTGCTTCCACAAGGACTGATGCAGAAGGGGTGGACATTTTTTTTTCTTTTATTCCACCCCCATCCTTGCTTCGGCGTTACAATAAAATTCAGTGTTACACTTACTATTCTTGATTGATACACCCCTAATGGACTACCACCCCTATCTGGTTGAAAGTAGCCCTGTTCCAAAATTTGGTAGATTCCCCAAAAAAATAACCCCCCTACTAAGTCTAACAAACCACCGGGTTAACAAAATAAAACAAACCACAAGCCGGTTATATCAAGTCACAATTAACTACTTTCACGGTCATGATCCGGTGAGGTCATGGCCGCACTTAGGTGGGGAATCTGCAGTTAAGCATAAAATATGGATTGACATTGACAAAAATTTACATGAACAGTAATATACACCTCTAAGATTGCCAAACATTTTTTATAGCATTCACACAAAATTTCCTTCAGTTTCCAATTTAAGTAAAGTACATATTTCATTTATTTTACAATTACATTTGAAATTTGAATCAGAATAAATTTAAATTTATTATTAAAATCATCTTTTCAATTAATTTAATTACCAAATTAATTTAATTGTATTTAATTTCTCAAACTCTAAGTTACAGTAATTACCTCATTACTATTTTATCTGTAAAAAAAAATTAACTTCATTTCTTTTATTTCACAATAAGATTTTACTGCTGGCAATGATTCAGCAGACTACAGCATTTTTATTATTGTCGCCAAGCATGACTGTAGACATTAGTCACAACATACAACAAACCTGTTTACATAAACAGTTGTATGCCAGACTGTTTTAATAAACACTCTGTCTCAACACTCAAAATTACATCACCCTAATACCTGTACTTCTAATTTTCAATTTCTATAAATCTTTTAGTTAACATATTTATCTCTTATTGGTTCCAATTCAGATCAGAGTTAATTTTGCTTCATTAATAAAATTGACCCTTTTAAATTATTTGTTTAACTTGAAAATTATTTAATAACCTCCACTCAAAACAGTTTAACTTTGATTACAGCTATATGAAGTTAATGTATAAAATATATAAAATTACAGTTTCAATTTGAATAAAAATGAAGTTAAACACATCACTAACCTTCATATTATTAAGTTCCTCCCGGGACAATTCCATTTTAATTTAGTCTCTTCATACATTCAAAACAATTTCAATTACTTTAATTACATTTATCAAAAGATTCTAATTGGTCTAATGTTTCAGTTTGTCTTAATATTTCAATAAATTTTACAAACCTTACATCATTTGATTCAAATCTCTCTTTAAATTCCTCCACAATCACATTTCGACTAACATTAATCTCTACTCATAACCTAACATAGCAGGTACCACAAAATAATAATTAAACCTTTTGGTTACATAGCTTTTCTTTAAAATATTTCCAAAAATTATTTTTTCCTTAATTACCTGTAAATAGGTTATATGTTATATGTACAGAATCATTGTTTACCGAGATGTGATTGAAAACGAACAGAACCCCACTTCGATGAAAGTGAACAAAACCTGTTGACAGCCCTGAATTCCTTACCTACCATCTTTTCCCAAAAATGGAAAAACAAACCATAACCACTAATCTACAACCACATCTCAGTAAGCCATGATTCTATTGGATTATACAGAAAATTGATTATTTCGTTTGTCTGCTCAGCCACAAAACTTCTCCACTACCTACCTAATTAAGGGATGAGTTTACAATTCATAAATAACGCCAATTTTAATTTTGAGGATTACCCTAATGTATTGTTTAGAATTAAGGCAATCAAAGTCCCAAAAAGTGTGCCAATTTATGTAACTATTGTTATGTTTACTCTAAGGAGAGGGTTATGGAAATCGGGAAGATAAAACGAGTACGGATTATTAAAAGGTCAAGAACTGGGACTAAAGGTAAGGACAAAGCTTCCTCCGAAAATAAGGGTAAATGGTGAAAACCAAGGCTCGCGTGGGCAGGGGCGCGTCCCTGAAATAGACGAACTCCACTGGGACAAGTGGGGAACATCTACCCGCTACCACTTACTGTTTTATATTAAATTCCTAATTTTATAGTTATTTAGTTTATATTCAATTACAAAATTTAATGTATTATTTTATTTTAACCAATACTTTTTTAAATTGGTGGCGTTATGGGTACCCACTATTTCCCCCGTCATTTGATTTCATAAAACGTAGGCATTATCCATTTTAATTTCAACAACTTCATACGGTCCTTCATACAACAAAAAGAATTTTTTGATCTCTTTATCTTGTGCACTTGATAAATCGTGTCTTCTCACTAATACTAACTGCCCTATCTCATATTTGACCCACTTACCTTTTCCATCATGCTTTTGCTTTCTCCTCTCTCCCTTTGTGAGCAGACTCTCGTTGGCAAGTCGTATTTTTACATCTCTGTCCAAAACTCTTTCTTCCGGTGGATATTCAAAAAGTTGTTCTAATATTCTGGGTGGACGGCTTCCCTTGATTAGTTCGTACGGTGTAAATCCTGTAGAATCGTGGGTTGTGCTGTTTAACCAATCCTCCACTTTCTTTACATACAAAGGCCACTCTGTATGTTTGGAGTGACAATACGCCCTGAATATCCTGCCGATTTCTCGCATCACCCGCTCTGCCTGGTTCGACTGTGGATGGTAAACTGCCGTATGTTTGGGTATGATGCCTTCCTAGCCAAGAGTCTGTCTCCACTGGCCGCTGATGAACTGCGGTCCATGATCAGATAAAATTACCTTCGGCTTCCCTACGTTGATCCATGTAGTCCTTGGTGATCTTCTCGCTGAGTGCTTTGCTAGTAGCTCTCTTTACACTGTATAACCTAACAAACTTGGTAAAAGTATCCAAAACAACAAAAATATATACCACTCCTCCTCTACCTTTAGGCAATGGCCCATACAAATCTACTGCAACTAAATCAAAAGGTCTTTCTACTTTAGTATACTTCATTTCCCCTTCAACCCTGTAATTTACTTCTTTAGACTTCTGACACAGATCGCAAACTCGTAATACTCTTCTAACTCTCTTCTCCATATTTTTAAAAACACAAGATTCTTTTAGTACATTTGTACATTTTTCGCCCCAAAATGACCATATCTTATGTGGCAATCCCAAATAATTCTATCTACTAACTCATCAGGTATCATTAACCTCCAATCCCGTTCACCCCCTTCTACTTTCTTAAACAGAATTCCCTTATGTATCTGGAAATGTGTATTATACTCTGAACCATTAATATCTGTTTCTAAACTATTTATTATCTTACCTAATTTGTTTTCTGATCTTTGTCTATTTTCAATTTCCCTTAATTCCTCCCCAAAATCTATCTTCCCTGGTTAATCGAAAAATTTCTAATTCTTTCAGATCTCTGCCTGTCTTATTATCTATAGTATCTACCCTGGACAGAGTGTCCGGTACTTTATTATCTGACCCCTTAATATATTCCCAAGAAAAGTTGTACTCTTGTAAAGCTAATACCCACCTGGTTAATCTGCTATGCGTCAGCTTACATGTATTTAGGAATGATAAGGCCTTATGATCGGTCCTAATGACGGTTTGGTTTCCTAGCAGGTAAGTGCGAAATTTCTTCACCGCGAAGACGATGCTCAGCAATTCTTTCTCTGTAGTGGTGTAATTCTTTTCTGCTGCCAATAAGGTTCTGCTGGCAAAAGCGATGGTCCTGTGCTCCTGATCCTCACCCTCCTGGTAAAGCTCTGCGCCGAGGGCTATGTTGCTGGCATCCGTCTGTAAATAAAACTTTCTCTGAAAATCGGGGTGATTCATCATAATCGTGTCTATAAATTTCTCTTTAATTTCATTGAAAATAATTCTCTCCTCCTCTCCCCATTTCCACTGCTTATTCTTTTGTAAAACAGCACTTAATTTAGAGGTAATCTGCGCATAGTTTCTCTGAAATTTTCTATAAAAATTGCATAATCCTAAAAAGCTCTGCAACTGTTTAATATTTTTTGGTTCTGGAAAATGTATGATAGCTTCTACTTTATCTGGGTTTGCTAATATTCCCTCTTGTGTAATAATAAAACCTAAGAAATGTATTTCCGTTTGTAAGAACTTAGATTTATCCCAATTAACTGTCAGACCCCCCTTCTGTAACTTGTCTAACACATATCCTATATGCTCTAAATGTTCAGTAAATGTTCTGGATGCTATCAATATGTCATCTACATATACAGTCAGAAAATCTAAGTCTTTTGGTTGTAATATCATGTCTAAACATTTAATAAAACTCGCTACACTAGTGTTAAGCCCAAATGGCAGGCGTTTAAATTGATAGTTTTTTCCATTGAAAAGGAACGCAGTAAACTTATGGCTTTCTGACGCTAATGGAACTTGCCAGTAGCCCGCTGTTAAATCTAAGGACGTCATGTATCTGACTCCACTAAACTTTTGAAAAATTTTGTTCATGGCTTCCGGTGATTCCCGGTCAGGTATTATAATCTGATTAATTTTTCTAGCGTCTAAATACAATCTTACCTTTCCGTCCTTTTTGATGACCACTACCAATGGATTTGAGTAAGGCGATATGGATCTTTCGATGATGTCCCCTTCCATCATGTGGTCCAACTCTTCTTGAACGGCTCTCCTCTTTGAAAATGGCACTGGATAACTTCTCTGCATGCAGGGTGAGTGCTCTTGAATCTTCAGCTCGCATACATAGTCCCTGGCTTTTCCAGGCAACTCAGCAAACACACCTCTAAAACGTTCAATAACTGCCCACAACTCCTGTCATTGGGGACTCCCTACAACTCCACCCTCTTTAAAAAATATCTCTGCCCTATTTTCCCATACTCTCTCATCATTCTCCGTGCTCTCACTCTCTTGACACACATTCACTCTTGTTTCTATAATTCCCTCGCCTACTCGGTTTTGTATCATCTTTACACCCGTAACTCTAACCTTATCTAACATCCTCTTAAAATCTACCCTGACTGGTTCATGCCCCTTATTAAATTCCACTATTCTCTGGTTAAAATCAATTACTGCTTTATTTCTCTCCAAAAAATCATTTCCCAGAATTATATCTAAATTCAAACCCTTAACTACTAGAAAAGTATTCTCAAATTCTATATCATTAATGTATATGTTTAATTGTACTTGTTTAGTGACTTGTTTACTTCGTACTCCAGTCACCCCCACTACTGTTACTCCCGCAACTGGTAATGATGGAATATTCTTATTTACCCTTTGTAATTCACCCAGTACATTCTCTGAAACTACTGATATCTCACTACCTGTATCAATCAATGTTTTGTAATCCTTACCTTCTATATTATAAATACCTCCGTCAATCCGGCTTTGGTTTCTGTCATTTCGGCAGCGTCCTCCTCCAGTAACTCCTCCGCCATGTCTGTGATGATTATGTTGCTGTGGTAGTTATACTCCTCTTGGACCCCCAGGTTCTCCTTCGACAATGGATGGGTCCGGTTCCCCATTGTCTCTACTAGTTTCCCGTTGATGGACCTGCTACTGCCGGGTTGTATCCACCTCTGCCTCTGTTTCCACTTCCATTTCCCCTCGGCGCTCCTCTAGTATTCTCGCCTCCTCTCTGCGGTTGATTTTGTGGCTGATACGTCCGCTCACTGCGTTGACATTCTCTTGGTTTGTGGCATCTAAAACATGTGGTTCTTATTGAATAATTATCTACATTACAGTCGACGCATCTCCAACCCTCGCCTCAATTATCATTATTTCTCCCTCGTGCACCTCGGTGAAAATTTGGTATTCCCCGGGATTGATTATAATTACCAGTCATATGTGTTATTGGTGTGTTTATTCGCCTACTCATATCACGTTCCCGTATATTTTGAAAAATATCCAATATTTTCTCTAGTTCTGTAATCTCTAGAATCTCGCGGGTCATTAAGGTAATCTGTATTTCCCTGGGCAAATGCTTACTTATGTGACGGACGAATGACCGAAACGGTAATGGTGGCTCTAAATATTTGGCCTCATTGTATAATCGCATTACATACATGGTTATGTTGCCCCCTTGGGTCCCAAAATTACCTGGTCCCATAATTTTACTCCGCAATAGTTCCTGTTCCTCCTCCGACCAATATTTCTCTCTAAAGGCCGTCTCAAAACACTGATAATTTATCCAGTCTACTTTATGTACCTCCGCCCATACCGCGGAATTCCCTCTAAAACACTTCATTATTTTCAACAGTTGTACTTCCCAACTACTTCTACAAAACTGATTAAATTCTTTAACTCTATTTAAAAACTGCATAGGGTGTACCCCCCTGTTTTCACAATTAAACAACTCCAAATCAATATCGCTATTCATATCTTTAGTAATTACTGTTTGTTCAGTAACATGATTAAGTTTTTCATTTATAGCTACATTTAATTCATCTTTAACATTGACTATGCTCTGCTCCATTAATGCAAATTTGTCATTACTTAGACATTCAAATTGTTTATTATTTTTATCTATAGTATTTACTGTATTTTGTATAGCTTGTATCTCTGTTTTGCAATTACTTTCGATTTCATTTATTTTGACATTAGTACTAGTTTCATATGTTTCAATCTTATCAACTACACAATTAAACTTGTACTCACTACTAACATTACATTCATCTATTTTACGTTCAAAATTTTCAGTTACTTCCTGTATTTGTTTATCAATTTTTTCTACCACACTACTCTCTATTTCGTCAATTCTATTATTCATACTATTTAATGAATGACTCAACTTCTCGTTTAATTCAAATTTCAATTCGTTAAAATTACTTTCGCATTTCATTTTTACCTCATCAATGTCAAATTTAAGTACATCAAATTTACAATTGAATTCACTTTTAATTTCGGTCTTAATTTCATTCAATTTTATATCGTTATTATCAAAACGACTATTTATACCATTAAATTTGGTGTCAAAATTACTTTTAATTTCTTTGATTTTGTTTTTTTGTTCATGAATGTCCATTGATATGGTTCTTAATATACTTATTATATCATCATCTAATTTATTACATTTTGTTGAGGTGGGAGTTAACTGTACTCCCGAGTCCTCAGTCACATTATTTGGATCTGTTAAATTTAATTTTATTATCTCTTGACTCGCACTTGGAGTCGAATGTATCTCAAAATTACTCATCATGTTTGATTCATCAAAATTTTCGACACTAGTTATTTCATTGATATTGTTTTCATTGTTTCCTGCCATATCTATAAGTTTATTAATCTAGATTTTCTTACATAAAAACATCTACCACTTAACTCTTACACTCTGAACATTGATGTACTGGTTTATATGTGCTGCGTAATTTTTACGTAGTTACTTAACCCTCAAATCAAACTTGCATCTATCATAGGTGTGGAATTTTAATTATTCAAATTCGAGTCCCTGTCGTAGCGCCATTTGTGATTATCTATTCACATTACAAATACAAATACATAAAATTATTTTATCTTCCACCTACCTTGTTTTGTCTTCTACCAGAGTCCGTCACACTAACGTTAAGATGCAAGTATGATTATAGGTTATTGCAATAACTTACGCAACTCGCATTTTGTGAAGAGAAACCAAACTGAACTTTATTTTATACTTCAAAATTTTCTTTAAATTTCAAATTGTTATTTATTTGGCCTCTTAGCTCAAATGATTATTTTCCAAAATCAAAAAAAATGCATAAAACTTTTACTGTTAGTTACATGACTGGATTACCCTTACAATTACAGAATTACACTAAACACCTTACCTTAACTTGACAGCCCAGTCTGCTAACATACACACATTCACACTATTACAAAACCAAACTCCTTTTATTTAATTCACATGTTTTGAAAAACCCTTTATAAAAAAATGTTGAAATTACGGTTACGGGTTACCCAATGGCGTCACTCCTTTTGCTGCCACGTGGCTCGTGTTCTTTAAATGTCCGAAAGTTTATAATTCACATTTTATTTTGGCCCGTTCACTTCACTGATTCTATTTTGTAATGTTATATCATTGTTTAATCTTGGTTACCACTTTCTACATAATAAAATTAGACTTTTGTGTGCACCCGGCTTTGTCCTGCACCCTGCCAGGCTGAGAATTTCATTCAAATGGGCCGAGAGTTACTAACAAAGTCTCCCACCATAAGTTAGGCACAGCGGAACTTACAATGCCTCATGATCGAATCGTTCGTCACTGTTCATTCAACACATGGGTTTTTCTGTGTGTTGGACGTCGACAAAATTTCACTTTGAACTACGTTTTAGATTCAACCGAGGACTGGCCACACATATGGAAATGAATTGTGAAGTTTTACAAATAAAATTTTAACAAAAATAAAAACCCCTTTAATTTGCCCCATTACAACCTCCTCAGCTTTAAAATATATAGAAAGCCAACAACAACTGATATAGCCATACATGCTAGTTCCAATCATCCTTACACACAAAAAAATGGCAACTTTCAATGCACTGGCACATAGATTGACGAATGTACCGATGGACATAGAAGACTATAACGATGAAATTAATATAATAAAACACATAGCAATAGTGAATGGTTACAATAGTAAAATCGTTGATAAAATAATATATAAACACGCTAATAAATTAAAACGATCGGACAAAATTAAAGATAAAACCCAATATGTTGCCACTAGATATACGAACATACTACCTAATATACTACATAATGAACTAAAAAAGCTAGGGATTATTGTCTCGTTCAGGACCATGAATAAATTGACAAATATACTTAAGCCTCATACCACAGCATTACTAGAGGTTTGTTCGGGTGTTTATAGGATCCGGTGTAATGAATGAGATAAAATCTATATAGGCCAGACGGGGAGAAAATTTTCTGAGAGATTCAAAGAACATTTACCTAAGAAGTTCCCCAATACTAATGTATCGCATTATGCACAACACCTAATAAATGAGAATCATACATACACTGGATTTAAAGAGAATCTGGAACCTTTACATATAGGTAAAAAGGGTCAACTACTAGATGCCCTAGAAGAATTTGAAATATACAAGGCCTTAAGAATGAATAAAAGTCAGGTACTTAGTGAACAATTGTTATTCAAGTCAAATAAACTATATGACACAGCAATGAAAATAAACCGTGAATAGCGTGTACGGATCAGTTGGAAGTCGGACTTCAGCCAGTGCACTGGTTCGGTTGTAGCGTGTTCCGATGCAAAGTCGATGTTCTATGTTAATTTATTTAAGTGTGTTATGTGTTTGTGTCTTCGTGAACTTTTTAACGAAACCCTAACAATAGGGTAGATTTTGTTTTTACCTGAAGATGGGGATATAAGCCCTGAAACATGTTGTAATCTAGTAAAAGAAGATCACTTAGTGGATAAAATTAAGATAATTATTTATTTAATCATATACAGTGATCTGGAGACCATACAGTAACTATGTATAAGTAGACTCAGATGGGTATGACAAGTTATGATAATGCATGGAGATGACCCTAGGCTTTGTGGTCAGCGCAAGCGAGGAAGACCAAGAACAAGATTCATGGATAATATAGAAGAGCACCTACAGACTATTAGAGTGAGAGGTTGGCGGCAACGAGTAATGGATGGGGATGACTGGAGGAATGTCCAGAAGGAGGTTATGACCCACCTAGGCCTGTGACACCATAATGATGACGATGACGAGTGCTTTTGTGTATGCTAGGCATCAGTACTAACAGTACACATTCACATTGTAACTTGTTCATATTTACATCATCATTGTTTGTTTCATGTTCATAAAACATTCATGTGTACTGCGTTTGTTTGTGTATTTAAATACAGGTACTGTATGTAAATTAGATTAAGTAGATATAGGATAAACATTTTATTATTAAATTTTATATATACTTTTATAAAAACTCGTACATGATTAATGTGTTTCTGTGTTATGCCAATTAATTCCGAGTTTTTCCAGTTTCCGTGAAGACTATTGTGATGTAAGGTTAGCATCTGACTTGTCTGAAGTTTCTGGTATCCGAGCCAGTCAAGCTTTCAGTTACCTCTGTTAAAGTGAGTCCCACTCTCTAATTTTGAACAGATATGGAATATAGAACTGCATGAATCATTTTAAATATGATGTAGTTGATTTTGAAAATGGTTGAGCGAGTGCTCCTGGCAAGTATAGTGGCAGCTATAGAATGTGTTACACATGGGCACTGCATATGGAACACTGCAGTAAAACAGTCTGATGGGTCACTCACTAAAACTACCCATCAAAAATGTTAAAACAGTAAAGTAATGCACATATGTTACACACACACACACACGCACGCGCAGTGCTAATAAGTAAAATTCAAGCATACTGAAAAAAGAATTCATACAAAAAGTAATATTCTTGAATTTCATTGTCCATGACGTGTCTATTGATTAGCTAAATATAATTATACCACTACCGACTCGGAACACAAATTTTTAATTGGTAAAAACGTAAAAGTTTTACCTTACAGCCTGAACCAGTTTTTGCTTATTATAAGCTTGTATATGTGGTTTGCTTCAATGAGGTGGTTTGCAAAACATCAACAATAACATGGATATTCTACACGTACACACAAAAGGCCAATAGCTAGACACTCTTGAACAATTGGAAATATACAAACACATAAAAACGACATCATAAACAAACAGACACAATTCAAATCACACGCATTATTCGAACATATCACACCCCACACACACAACATCGATCCTTCAAAAGTTGACACTGCCACCAAGAACAAGATGGACAGTGCTCCCAGTGGCAGCCTCTGATGAAGCTTATAATAAGCAAAAACTGGTTCAGGCTATAAGGTAAAACATTTACGTTTTTACCAATAAAAAACTTTGTGTTCTGAGTCAGTAGTGGTATAATTATGTTTAAAAAGTAATAAAACCAGTAGTTAATGGTGGTGCACTCTAAACTGTTTATATGAAACTATAAACAACAGTGTATTGATAAATGAGTAGAAGATATTAAAAATAGCGTTAGTGTATTACAGGATTCCTGAATATGCAGACAAAAAGTGCACAAGGTAATGCAGGGCTAAAAGACCAGGTGGCAGCACTGAGGTGGGTCCAGAAGGATATTAAAAATTTTGGTGGTGACGCCAACAGGGTAACTATATTTGGTGGCAGCTCTGGAGCATCGTGTGTTAGTCTCCTGTACCTGTCTCCGTTGGCACATGGTATGTAGGTCAAATTTTTATAGATTCTGTCCTTTTGTGTAACTTAATAAAATCTTATTAAATGCTATAATAATAGAATCCCAGGAAATGTATTCCTTCAAGGGAATTTAAAAAATTTAAATATTACCTAGCTATAAACTGTAGTTACTTCTATAAATGAATAGTTGTAGAATTGTCTCTGTAACTGCAATAGATTTCTAGATATTCGAGATGTATGTGCACGTGTGTGTGTGTGTGTGCGTGTGCATGCATAAGTGTTTGCTCCAATAATGTTTTAATTTTCCAGGTTTATTCCACAGAGCAGTGTCTGAGAGTGGCCTTGCACTACAGACAGAACCTCTAAGCCAGTTTACATTTGAAGCTGGCAGACATCTGGCCAGTTCTCTTGGATGTCCTACAACAAACGCTGAAACAATTGTAGAGTGTCTGAGAGGAGCTCCAGCTGATGACCTCATAAAACATCAAATGGCCATGACTGATACAGGAAAGGGGGTATTCGTTTATTCAGATCCCCAATATACTTAATACTTAGAGCTTTTTAAATTAAAGTTTAATTAGGAGTGTAAATAATATGAGTATGGTTATTCATTCAATACGTGACCTAGAATTCATAAGAAAGGAAGTACCTAAAACATTACTACACGGTAAATAATCGTTACAAAAAGTAAGTTGTAGACACATATAGTTACACATATAAACAGGGCATACATTGTTAATGGTTACTTACTACAAAAGTAATATTGTTATGAAAACTCTTTTATAAATATGCTTTTAAGCTGTGTTATTTAAAATAGTGTACTAAGTGTGTTTCTTCTTAAATAAAATTAGTTTAAAAAGTTTGTATTGTCAGTGGTAATTTTTTTGCAAATTACTCTGCTGTATTGTTGTTGCCATTTTGTTTTTCAAAATGTAGATTACAGACTTTTAATCAGGAACCGCTAAAACACTTGAGTAATAATTTTCATGCAAATTTTCTTATGTTTTGTGTTCATGCCCAGCTTATTTTGGATTCGATTCTGTATGGGATGAGGCTCCTACTGGATCACCCTTAAATATTGTGTTGTCACTAGGAATATAAAAATGTCAAAACTTAGAGACAGTTGGACATTAGGAAGTGTGAAAAAAATATTTATTTAAGATTTAACCTGGACAGACAGTGAATTGAACAAAAAAAGACATGGTATAGTGCTAGCTATAACTAAGATGTTAGTTGTAGCTATAAGCAAACTTAATGCCAACAATTTCATGAACCAACCTTTAATTTATTTCATCAAATAAAACAAGTAATTAAAACATTATTATTACAAAACTTGGGCAGTTTGTGGTTATTGACAAAAGTAATAGATATATACAAAATACATGTTTTAGGGACAGAAAGGTGACACAGCATTGTAATAGAAAAATAAACAACCTAGCTGCAAGTATAATCAGGAACATAAGCAATCACTCACAACTCAATATTATAAATATTACTTATATAACATGTTTAACACACCTTTACTGCTGAAAGAAAATTCGAACCAGAAATAGTACAACACTAACAGTTTACTAGAATCAAGTTAATCCAACTTACAATTAATGCAACAATTGGCCAATAAAAAAAAAAAAGGCCAGAGTGACAACTTTCTTCAGTTGAGAACCATGTTTTATTTATATTGTTATTAATACCAAATGTTTTGCCCATCACTGATGTGGCATCCTCAGCAGCGGCAGACTTCCGACCAGGCAAACTAGGCAAGTCCCTAAGGCCGCAGCACATGGGATTTTATTTTGGAGGGGAATTAAATTATTCAATACAGTATATCAATAGGCTTGTATATATCAAAGCATATAATGTTTCGAAATTATTAATACTATTAACTTATCTAGGAAAGACAAAATAAAATATCTAAGGAATTCTTTAATGGAAGATAGATTTCTAAGCTTAGCCAGCTTTTCTTCAAATGCTGAACTTGTTCAAACCTAATTCAAGATTTTGCTTCTTCAAAGTCACGTCGAGGTGAATTGTAATACTTTTTAGGATTGAACATAAATAAACATTTGGAATGAATATCCATTGATAATAAACATTAATTTAGGAGAATATTACAAAAAAAACTGAAAATATGTACTAAGGTATACCATTTCCGTTCTTAGCTTAATCCTGATGTAAACAAACAGGTATGGTAGATCCGAAACGCTATTTGTTGTTTGAGTTAGATGCATGTCACTCTAACTGAAGGAGTACAGACAGGGTACATATAATATTGATACTGTATAAACACATGTAAATTGTAATAGTTTTTACATTCCGGACCAAAGTAATATTTGTGTAACTGTCAGAGTGACAATGATATATTTTATAATACACAGAGTTAATGGAATTTTTATTTAATGTTTGAATATTACAAGAAAAAATAAAGTAGGCCTATATAAAGCGAAAATAGAAGCTGTGATAATTACTTACCAGTCTACTGTGTATTATCATTTGTTGTCAGAGAGTAATTCAATGCCTTCCATGTCTGTGTCAGAACTTGAGTCAGCAGTGTTAATGATAAGATTGTCCATGACGGCTTCGGTAATTTGGTCGAATTCCCATAGCTTATCTTTTTCCTTGAATACATGCTCAACACAACGACTCCACTTGTCCGTCATTATTTCATTTACCACCTGCTCTATCAGTCGTTTTACATCATGCAGCTTCTATGTTGTGTTGTGACGGGCAACATGTCCTTTCAACTGGCTCCATATTAATTCAGTTGAATTCAGAATACAGTAATAAGGAGGAAGTCTTAAAATGTCGTGCACAGATGTAACAATTACTTCTCTTTGCTTATATATTATTACACAAATATCACAATTTACGTCTTTTTCTTACCTTAGGGTCTCTTCCAGGGTTCTATAGATGAAACTGTTACAGAAATGATTATTTGGGTTTGTGCGTAATGAATTACTCTAACATAGGTTTCTGCTATTAACAAATGATTCTCTTTTATTCAAAATTGATTACCAATTAATCTTTTACTTTCCTCAAATTAACAAATACTTTCTTTTATTAAACAGAAAAGATCTTCTTTCACTTTATCTCCACACAAAATTTCAATAAAAAAACAAGAAAACGTGGATATTTAATCACTATGTATAAGTGCTTTATATCAAGGGTCGCTTTATATAAAGGTCCCAAGTTTAACTGATTAATTTGCTGGAACCAGGAAAAATGAGCGTTACATCAAGGGTCACGTTTTATCACAGGGGCGTTATATCGAGGTTCCACTATAATCAATTAGATAATGTTATCTAATGTAGCACCCATTATGTCATTTATGCAAATGTCACGTTTGCATGCAGTGTGGTTGATGCTGACTACCGCTTTGTTTAGACTATATACATCATGCATATGCTAGGGCCAGTCTGCATATACTCACATTGCAGTCACTGACAAAGTGAACGTTTTGTACTGTTTTAACACATGCCAGTGATTACCTGATCTTGAGTGCCTTTGTTGTATTTATGCAGCAGTTGCAGATTTCGCAATGACATAATCTAGATAAATGTTGTTCTGTAGCATTTGAGCACATTCCATGGGTCTTCACGCCAAATCTTCTTTCAGCAACTATAGCCATACTCTTGTATTCAGATTTTTCAATATGAAATAATATTTTAGATGACTCATCCTTTTTTATTTTCTTTTTCTAAACAGTCTTTTCATTGTGGTAGGCTATATTATTGTATTTACTTTGTATATTGTCTTGCGATACTATCTTATGCAGAAATTAATCAGGTATTAAAATTATGTTATTGTATTATTGTTGAAAATAAATTAGTTTAATTGAAAAAATTTACTTACTTACCTAATCTCTTTTCAGATGTTTTGTGACTATATATGGTTACAAAAATATGTAGTTTAAAACATGCATATAACTTTTTTTTAAGTATCAGCTTATAAATATGTATTTATGTGGCAATCAGATATAAAGTTTTGTTTCAGTTTTTTTTTGTTCTAATTTATTCTAATGTTTCCTTATTTAGACAGTTTTTCCTTAACGTTCTTTGTATTCCTCTTGACAGAAATAGTATATAACAAAGATTATATTAATGACGTAACAGACTCAGGGACGTATCTAGCCCATACTGTGCCCTTGGAGAAATGACCTGTTTCCACGCGCGCCCCCCACCTCTCCAGCAAAAAATGACAATAAATTACTTATGTTGTTCAATGACACTCTTATATAGCTTTATATTAGCGAAATAACAAATTAAACAGCTAAAGTGTTTTTCTAAAACATTAATGAATATTCAATTGAATATGAATGTCTTTTATTTTATAATATAGGCCTTATATTGCTAACAAAACTTCTTCTTAATCAAGGTAAGAGTAGAACTAAGGACAGACTTTATGAGAGACAAAGTAATGATAATATTTCTTAAATTAAAAATATAGAACATTTAAAAACTTTAATCAGTAGTATTGTTTCAAATTATCTGAATTGAGTTATGGTTTTGGAAGGATAATAATAGTGTGTGAAGGTAACTTTGGAACTCTGACAAATGTAATTTAATAACACACAAGAATTAAACACAATAACAATAAAATCTCAAGAACATTCTCCAAAAAAATATTTACAGTCCAAAAATTTTGTACTCATTGGAGGTTCCACTTCCACAATCTACATATGCTCAAAATTTCACTTTCCTGGCTTTTATGGATGCAAATTCGTCAATGATGTCATCAAAGTTCAGGATTGCTGCTGTTTTGTGCTCAATTGACAGAATTGCCAAACTGGTCAAGCGTCCCTGGCCGCTTCTTGAACACAAGTAGTTCTTGATTAGTTTCAGTTTTATAAAGCTTCTTTCACAAGATGCCACGCTCACGGGCATTGTTAAATAAATCTCAAGGCAATCTCAATATTAGGATAGGCATCTCTTAGTTAGTAGGTATTTATGGACTGTAATAGATCTAAGTGGGAAGCTGAGGCTACGTCTTTAAGCAGCTCCATCATATGAAATTTGTAGCTCCCTATTTCTCTTACCATTTCCACAGCATCAACATCTCGGTTGTACTTCAGGCCAAAGTCCTTGGCACAGTTTTCCAATTCAGAAACGGTACATTTCTTCAATGATGACCCTGATAAAAATTCAAAGTCTGCAGATACTGATTCGGATGCCTTTGATCTGGTTTTCATTTCGATGATCAACTTGTCATAAACACAAAAACATTCTCGTTGGAGTATGCTTGTTTTGCTGATATGAGGCCAAGGCAGCTTTCATCTTTTGCCATTTCTGATGCCAAGGTCTTCACTCTTTTAATGCGTTTATCAGTGGGAGCAGGAAAGTTACTTTCAACGCCAATTTCATCGCATGTTGCCACAGCTTTTTCTATGATAGCATCTACACCATCATCATGCCTTTTCTAGATTTTCTTTGACAATCCATCCAACAGCTTTGATGCAGTGTCGAGGGATGTGTCTTTCTGTTGCAACAACTTGTTCATATAATCAACTGATATCAATATCTCTGACCACATATGAAGTAGGCAAATAAATTTGAAATCAATATTTTTTATTATGCTAGAGGCCCCATAGACAGTGTCATTGTTCCATTCTTGATTGTTGGTAATTTTCTGAAGAGCAGTGTATAAACCTTTCATGTTTTTTTCAACAGAAGTGATGGCCTGCCTCTCTGATGACCATCGAGTGTCAGTGTGTCCCTTTAGAGTGGTATCCAAATATTTGTTTACGAACTCCCACCTAATGGTAGAACCACTAGCAAATCAGAATATATTTTGTATCACTCCAAAAAGGTAATCATCATTGGAGATACCTGTGCTGCATGGTCACCTACCAAATTCAAGTTATGCGCAGCACATGGTACAAACCTAGCTAGATCATTCATACGACCAATGTGGGCCTGCACGCCATTGTAAATGCCTGCCATGTTCGACCCATTATCAAAACCTTGGCCGTGACAATTATTGATATCCAATCCATCTTCTTTCATCTTTGCAAGAATTTCTTCTGAAATTCCCTCACCTGTTTTTTTATGGCTCACAACGAAATCAACAAAACTTTCAACAATTTGGCACTCTCCACTAGAAAAATCAACGAACCTTAAGACTTCACTCATTTGTTCGGAATGCGAAACGTCAGGAGTACAGTCAAAAAAGAATTGAAAAGTACTTTGCGGATTTCACTTTCTTTAAAATGTGTAAGCGCACTCTATTCCTAAGGAGCTCAATCACTTAATTTTGAATCAGTGGTGAAAAATAGCTTGTAGCATTCTTTCTGGAATTAACGTATTCAATGTGGGTTTTAAGTTGAGGATGATAGTGGCTCATAAGTTCTAACGTGCTCAAAAACACCCCACAGTTATGATCAGCTATAGAATCTGACGATCCTTTTAGTGGTAGGTTGTTTTCAGCACAGTACAAAACTACATCAACTACTACTTTCAATAAATTGCACCACTTTTCTGTTTCTGCATTAATAGAAAATCCGCATCCAAAGAAGAATTTTGCCTGAGCCTCACTTCTAGCTCTTTCCATTCAACATAGCACTTTCTGTGCATTTCAGAATTTTCATGTAGTTTGATGTGTGGATTGAGGTGTTTCCAATCATTGAACCCTTGTTTTATGTCTGCAAAGGGTCCAGTGTTTGACTCTTTTCTAAAGAGAATACATGGAAAACAAAAAATTGCATTTTGAGATTTGCTGTATAACATCCACTGTCTTTTCACACTCTCGCCATTTGGAAGATCTTTGAAAAACCACTTTTTACTTGTGTCTGTGTCTGGCATCATTTGGCATTATGGCAGAAGTGTCTGGCATCATCTGAGATTGGGAAATAAAATTTTTCCAGGTCTACTGTTTGTGGGCCACGTTCTACGAGTTTTACTCGAACTGAATCTGTAACATTTGGCCACTTGCAAGGATCATCGTAAATTATTTCTTGTACTTTTCTCCTATTATTATCGGGATCAATAACTTGTTCTTGGGGATCCATCGTTAGAAGTACTTTCTTCTGCAAGATTGTTGTCTTCTTCTTTTTGCACCTCATCTGTTAGTTCAACTTTTCTGGTAACTCCTGCATTTTCATCTTCAAGATCGCTACTTTCGTCAATAACTTTATCCTCTTGATCTAAACCTTCTTCTTCATTACTCTGCTCATTGTCCTCAGGTGGCGTAGATGATGCAGATTTGACTTGTTGTTTTAACCATTTTCTCATATTGAGCGCCACTTTCTTTGCACTTTCATCTCTAGCTATCCGGGATTTTTTGAAAGCACTGCCAGACAGCTTTTTTGGTCCCATCCTGAAACAATATACAAGTATGCTATTCCAAAACGTCATTATTAATTTCCGTACACCCCTAACAAACTGCTAAAAAATAATAATTAAAAAAAACGAACGAACGTTTCCTTTGTACTCTAGAAACCACAATACAACAAATTAATTCACCATAAAATGATAAAACAAATTGTTTTATGAAGGTTCCGAGCTTAACTTTAGGTATGAGACCCACTGTAATTGTAATACGAGCTTATTTTTAGCTTATTTTCTTAAGGTAAATTTGCTAGAAAAGAAAAACAGTGCATGCTTCCAGATCCGTCAAGGCAAAACGTTTTGCCTAAAAGCGTTTCAGTCTAAGTTACGTGCAATGCATTTGATTTTGTGTGTGGCATGCCTAAAGAAGCGAGCGCGACACCACAACATAGGCCTACTGCAGTGAGCTAATAATAAAAAATACATTCCACATGACAAAAATAAGTTTTGGTTTTTATCTTCTTATTAACGTAAACACCAAAATGAATGATCCTTTTTAAATAGATTGTCAATTTTCATGCAGCCATTTACCCAGTAGACAGGTTACTTGTAATGCATTTTCTATGCCCCGTACTCTAATACACCATGATTACGAGTGCGCCAAGTGGCCGGAATGTCGAGACGGAAACAACAACATTTTACTTACTACGTTCAGGCGTAGAGGCGAGAGCGAGACGTAAACAACAACAAAGTACACGATAGCCTAACGTGCACATCGATGTCGACGCAAATGTGAGAAACGCCGCCACAAAGGCAGTACCAACAGACTCGCAACGAAGCAAGTAGTAGTTATAAATTTCCACTCGCTCTAACTGCTAGAAAACTTGGTGTAATAGAGTACTGGGCATAGAAAATTGTGACCAACACTCGGCCGGCATTGTTAGGTTCCGCTAATGGACAAGGCGTAGAAGAGAGAGAAACCATTTTTTTCTTCTACACCTTGTCCGTCCTCGTAACCTAGCAATACAGGCCTTGTGTTGGTAATAACTATACTCTGCAACAAACAAATCTGGTATCAAAATCAATCACTAGCCCTTAGCCCTAAAGGCTAAAGCAATGTTAGACACTTTCTTTTTTGAAAAAACGGTGCGACACCACTTAAGTTTACTAAGTTATTTCCTAGTCTTTGCTATATTGCGTTTGTTTATAATTTTTCATATTATGAGTTAATAGGCCAATACTAAAAATCAAACTATATGTAGTATATTTTGGACTTACCTTCAAACTGTAGCACAGTAATTGGTATGACAAATCGAAATCCAAACTACCAATGAACAAAAATAGCAGCTGACTTATAACAACAAACTAAATTTGCGCCCTCGCGATCTCATCACATCCAGACATATATTCACTCAACTCAGCGTTGCCAAGATAACAACACTTTAAACTCCCCGCTGAGACAAAGAAAAATTTCCCGCTTACGCATCATTATGCATTCAATCACTCACGCTTGTAACTTTTACAGATTTAGAAGCTGTTTTCTGAATTATTTTACTTTACGATTGTATGTTTGGCTTTCTAGTCTATGATGGTGGCGGAAGGGTATTAAAGATCTAAATATATATTTTACGTCATCTAAGTTGTTCTTTGAGTGACAAACTGCATTGATGTACTAAAAACATTCACGCCTGAAAAATCTCAATTTTTTCCTCAATCCCATTTTGCGCCCTTGGTGGGGGCCTCTTTCGCCAACCCCTAGATACGTCCCTGAACAGACTATTGGAGAACAAAAATTATGTTCTCTGTTATACTTTCTGTGTATTTCCAGTGATGAATACCCAACCCAATGTGGCCATTTTCCAGCATTCAATATGGACTGTAGGTGAACATTTTTAGTTGTTCAGTTGTTTCAAAAATGTATATTTAAAATTAAAATAATTTTCACTCTGACTACAATGTTTGCAGGAGTACACGGTGGTGGGAAAAAGTGCACCATTTCTACCAACTGTTGAAAAATACAAAGGTGAAGAAAATTTCCTACCTAAACAGCTATGGGAACTAGTTCGGCCAAAGGGCTCTCCGAAAGGTGTGCCTTACATCATTGGAGTCACTTCTCATGAGGGAAACTTTTATGTTTTTGGTAAAGTGTTTGTCCTTTTTTTACATTGTGTATGCTTTTCAAAATTCATAATCTACAGTGAAAGTGTGTGTGTGTGTGCAGTAATACTTGATGAAGAGGTTGGACGTTGTGTATAAATAAAATGCGGGAGTATATAATATTTGCTTCCTGCTCTTAAATATCTTTCCAGTTACCATACTCAAATTACATGATACCCACTAAACCGGACTGGAAAGCAGCAGGGATGAACAATATTAACACAGAGCTGTGGAAGTATGGGGGAATAATTTTACATTTACGCTTATTACACCTTTTCAACATGTGCTGGAAACAAAGTTATATTCCTAATGATTGGAGAGCAGCTAAGGTTATATCTTTCTTTAAAAATGTTTGCGAAAATTATCGTGGCATAGGTTTACTAGACATGGCATACAAAATTCATGCCAAGATTTTAAACAACTGCTTAAAAAATATAATCAAAAACATAATAGGAGAAGAACAGATGGGATTTAGAAAGGGAAGAAGCCCAATAGATGCTATGTTTACATTGCAACAACTAGTCGAGAAATGCCAAGAATACAACCTAAGTACGTACATAGCTTTTGTTGATTTTGATAAAGCTTTTGGCCGTGTCAGCAGAGAAAAATTATGGGAGATCATGTTCTTAAGAGGATATCCACCACATCTCATCAGAACAATTCAAAGTCTATATCAAAAAACAACATTTTTTATAAGCCTAGACGGAAAGATAAGTAATTCAGTAATGACTAATATAGGAGTAAGACAAGGATGCAGTTTATCACCCACGTTATTTAATATTTATATAGATGATATAATCTGAAACTGGAAAGAATTATATAAAGAGGGAATATATTTAGCCAAAGACACAATATTAAATGTAATTTTATATGCTGACGACCTCACACTAATTGGTAAAAAAGAGGAAGAATTGCAAAAGGGATTAAACAAACTGCAGCAAATTAGCAAAGGATACAATTTAAAAATTTGAGTTCCTAAAACAAAAATAATGGCATTGCAGGAAAAGAGCCAAAATCATCTTAAATGAAACACTGGATCAAATAAAACATTTTAAATACCTAGGTTGTGATATTTGCTTCGATTACAGTAAACATATTGACCAAAAAATTAGTACTTTTAACCATATTTGCAGAACTGTCAGTCGATGCCTGAAAAATAAAGCCAGGAAAGAGACAATGTTGAAATTTTATACAACAATGGCTGTCCCTGACCTTATATATGGCACTGAAATATGGGTAACGACAAAGCCACAAGAAAATCGAATTCATGCACAGGAAATGAGATTCTTAAGACGAGTTAAGGGCTGTAGTCGAATAGACAGAATAAGAAATGAAATGATTAGGCAAGAACTTCAGGTATTCAACTTAAATTAAAAAATAAAATTTAATAGAAACAAGTGCCAAGAACATTTAGAAAGAATGCAACAATACAGGATTCCAGTAAAAGCTAGAAAATACAAAGCCAGAGGAAGAAGAAATTTAGATAGACCAAGGGAAAGGTGGGAACCGTAACAGGCAGAATGCCTAAAAACATGAAGTGAAGAAGAAGAAGAAAACCCACTAAACTTCTTAAACTCAATAATATAAATTTTGCTCAGACATGGCGGCTGACAAATAGATGCACAGTCATCAACTCCCTAACAGTTTGTGCATCCAAGTCTCTACTGTGTCATACCAAAATTCCTGTACTTGACAGCCTAGTATATTTCGATTGGACAACTGTAAGTCCATTTGAAAATTATTATATAAGGTGGAAACAATAAAGAAAATATTGACTATACATGTTTCACTTATATATTGCTTATCCTTCAGCCAAACATTTTATTTACAATGGTAAATCTCAACACTTAGAAACAAAAACAAAACTGAAAACTAAATGCTGACCATATTAATCAAAAGTTTATACAGAAATAGATTGTTCAAGCAGTTTACTATGAATAATGGACGTAACTGATGCATCAGAAATTGGTTACTTAAATATCTACTTAAAACAGTAAATGGAATTTAAAAATTAAGAACAGTTAAAAATTACTCTACTTTGCAGTGACAGAATCATTGTAGAAGTAAAGCTGTAATAACTCTGGTTTAGTGTTGCATGTCATAAGACGTTAGAACTAAATAAGATGCAAAGTACGTCGGTATAGAAAGTAATCTGATTTCTCTGTAAGCATTCTCACAATTTATTAAGAAGAATGCGTTTCAGTAAAACTAATTCATCCAAGCTCACAGATTTGAATATTAGTAATGCGGTGTACTGGAAAACTGTAAATGTTAATTGGTATAAATAAATATAGGAAGTTTTTGTGTAAACAAAATATTTTTTGTGTTACAGATGATCCAGATTTATTTACCAATTTTGAGAAAAACCTTAAACTTTATCTACCATCAAATATCCAGAAAACTGCAACACCCAGTCAGATACAAGAACTGATTAAAATTGTCAGGGAATTCTACTTTGGCAACCAGACTGCATCATATGAAACAATTACAGGATATATTGATGTATGTATTACCTTATAGTTCAATGCTGAGTTTATTGTAGAGCTTCTCTGGCAAAATTAACACAAATAAAAATGTAGTATTCTGTTATGTAACTGTGGTTCCATCTAAAATGGTATTTGTTATCTCAAGGTCATCATCAGCTGTGACTTTACAAGCCTTGGTGTGTCTTGGCCCGCTCCAAGAGTCGACTCCATTACGTGCTCTGGCTTTCCAGTTTCTTATGTTCAGCTTTCTGATGTCCTCCTCTGTCTGGTCTTTGAATCTACTTTGGGGTCTTCCCCCTTTTCTACTACCCATTGGTTTCTGGTAGAAAATATGTTTTATAGGCTTTCCTTCCTCCATTCTCTCTATGTGTCTAACCCGCCTTAGCCTGTATATTTTGATTATCCTGACAATGTCCGGCTCTTTGTAAAGATGGTATACTTCATAATTAAAGCGCCTGCACCACATTCCATTTTCTTGTATTCCTCTAAATGTTGTTCTTAGAATCTGTCCTTCACAGCAACCTAGAAGTCTCTTGCTATTTTTTGTCATTGTCCAGTTTTCTGAAGCATATGTCAGCACTGGGTTGATAAGTGTTTTGTAAATTTTGCATTTTGCGCTTCTTGAGATGAACCTAGATGCCAGATGCTTTTTCAATCCATAATATGTTTTGTTTGTGAGATATATTCTTCTTATTTCAGTGTTGGTGTCATTAGTGCTGTTTATCTGGGAGCCAAGATATATGAACTCTTTTACTGCCTTTACATTTTTTGTGCCTATTTCAAGATTTTGAAGGGTTGGGTTTAATGGTAGTTTGTTGACAGCATACAGCATACATATATATATTGTTTTCTCCAAGTTTATCTACAAGTTTATACAACATTATAAAATGTAAGTGTGTCGGGCTCACGCTCATGAGCGACAAAATTATACAACAGTAAATAACATTTCTAACAACGTGTACGTGTAATTAGGGGTTCAGGTGTAATTATAATAATGGTAGCCTTTTTAGGAAATTCAAAATGTTCCCATTTATTAATTTAAACAAACATATCAAGAAATAATACTATACAAATAATGATTACTTCGTCACACGATATTCATTATACATGGTTTCAAAGTTTCTCAGTTTGCTGTAATCTCATCACCAACATAAAGCTTATATCATAGACATAATATTATTAACTTTAAATAAAAAACATTTCTTCATTATGTTATACTGTCTGAACTACTCAGTCTGAATGTGTGCTTTCAATATAAAAATATTTAACTAAGTTAAATATTTGTTCATCATTTGAACGAATCTAATTGATTCTTTCACATGTATATTAAAATATTTTCAATCATTATCAATTCAAAACTTATGCTTTCATAATTTCTCTACAATTTTAAATTTAAATATTTTTTTATAAATTATTACTGCAAAAATTATGCTTTCATAATTTCTCTACAATGCTTTCATAATTACTTTACAATTTAAATTTACGTATTTTCAATAAATTATTACTGCAAAAATTATGCTATAATTTTTATACAAGACATTTACATCTATAAGTTATAAATTACACTTTTTGAAATTATTGTCTTCCTTTTGACAATATTTATCAATCTTTGATTAAGTCTTTTGTTATGAGGAATACATGGCTTTCTTTCACCTTAATTGTAGCAGTTCCTCAGCATACCCTGTCCTGGTCCTGAGTTCCTGATGTTGTGACTCCTGCGTAGTCTTCAAGTCCCCTGGATCCTTTCCTCGTCCTCCGGGTCCTCTCGGAAGTCCTGGATGCTTTCCTCTTCTTCCGGGTCCTCTCGGAAGTCCGATGATTCGTCCTTTACGTCTGGAATTTATGCCATGTGGTGCTCTCGTCCTCGGTCTGGAGTAGTGCTGCTAGATGTAGATCACTTGTAGACCTCTGACAATTTGTTTGTTACGTTACTTTTTAATTACTGTTTTCCATTATTATGTTAAATCGAAATATTTATCGTATTACTTTACAAGTTATGATTAACAAAAAGCCTTATATTGTGATATAACTTTTTTATGTCACTTTAAAACTTAATTAATTTTATATATTATTCATTGTTTACTTTCTAATTTTTTTGGGTGCCATCTTGTATTGCCACCTACAAGAAAAAAAATATATGTACTTACCATTTTTCGGGTTCTTTTCAGCGAACAGGAGATTAGAATGGTTTGTTTTCAGTAAATAACTCTTTTATTTATTTGTTACCAATGACATTCCCTTTTATTTTCATTTTCTACCACTAGTACATTTAACCCCTGATTCAAAGCATTTTAACATATTTGGCCACGAGGCTCCATTGGTAAAACAAATAGTAATTATTATCATCAACATTTTCTCGTTTCCCCCAAAATTACTTACATTAGATTATTTATTTAACTATATCGCAACCAGCACCTCTTAATTATATTTTGTACATTCACCCAGTCACGCACACTTTCATACTTTACATATTTAATTTCTTTTTCTTATGACCCCCTTTTGAGCTCATGATTTTCTTCAAAAAAAAAAACTTTTGAATGGCCAATTGAATGATTACATAATTTAGAATAAACTTATTGTTTGTTGGTTACTTATCTGCGCATTATTCCAACGGTCCCACGCACTCCCGATTTATCCTCAGATTTCACTTATTTCCTTTTACATTTAACGTTCTATTTCAAAACAAAATACTGTTAATTCACATTATATTAAAATTGCGTTACTTTACTTTTTACTTGTACGCGGGCGACAAAAACTTCGCCTAACCGGCTAGCCGGCAGACGCGACGGTTACAGGCATCCGATATTATTAGATGGTGTTTTCCGACTGCCTTTGTTTGGTCAGCGCGATGAAACTGCTGGCTGTGACACACCTACATTCCACAGCTTGTTGTTCGTCGCTGACGTAATATCGGGTGATGCCGTTACATCACTTGTTTACAGTTTAGAGTCACCGGAGCTGACCTTGGCACAATTTCAGCTTGTTGTTTTCTACGTCTTTTTGATATTCATGAATAATTTTCACAATCAGTGCTACCGACTTCACTACTAATAAAATTTACCTTTTGTGTTTACGTTCTTTCCCAATTATTATTTTTACATTGTAAAAATGTTGATTGCTTTTATTCAAAATACAATTTCTTTATTTTACCCCAGGTAGGCCAAAATGTCCCGTTACAATACCCCCTCAAGGAGAGGTTTTATGCCGAAGCATAAAAACTCTCATTGACACATTCATACTTGCTAAAGGGATTAGCCAGGATATGTAGCCACAATCCCCTTTACGGTTTACAAACAAAAAATATAATTAACTCACCCTTGGTCCAGTGACTGTGACCGCACCTGAATGACAATACTGGACTTCTGTCTCGAGATCCCAACACCATAAAGTCAGACAGATACTCAACGCCCCTGCTCTGACGCGCTGGCCAGCTCAGGACCGCCGCCACAGCATCACCAAACTCTGAAACAACAAATTAAAATATCAACTAGTGGCCTTATACAATACCATATCCCCAACTGATCTGTTTCCCCCTAGCGGTGCTGGTTTGCGTTAAGAAGCACTGGTTTTGTTTTTTCACTTACTTCTAACATATATAAGAATACCTAACAACACAACATGATACCCATTTTAAAATTCCAAAATCTCATTCTGTCTACTTTTTCTTGTTAACTTTTATCCCAAAATTCAAAATTATTGTCCTGATTCCCATCAGAATTTAAATAAACATTTCCCATTACCATATTATACATCTCTCTCATCCCCAATTTGCACCAAAAATATTTTTTAAATTCATAAAATTCCCTTAAATACTAACAAACACAATACAACATAAGAAAACATAGTACATTCATATTCACATTGTTATTATTATCTTTATTATTACCTTAAAATAAACGATTGGCATTTAAAAATTTACACACCTTACATCTTTAAATTTGCACATAAAATCATAACATTACCTTTTAATCTCAATTGACTTTTATTAATTCTCTTTCCAAAAATTTTTTGTTTTGTTTTCAACCTTCATTTTACATAACATTTCATTGATTTGGGTGATTCTCAGTTATTCATTATAATTTCCTTTATCAACTTGGCATTTACCCATAATCTTCCCCTTTTATGACTCTAACGCTCCCTTACAAAATCTTTAACTAGTATGACACCCCACTATCAAAAACATCTATCAAACATTCTCTAAACCCAACTTACTACTCAACTCAATTCGCATCATTCTACCTTATAAAAAAAAATACTCTCTACCCTTTTGTACTCAGGATGTGTGTTCCCCCCCCAAAAAGCTCAATCCCTTAATCTAGTCCCTGGATTCTACCTAAGGCAACCCTTTCCGGCGCTAAACGGTCCCTTCCCGTCCCAACCACTTTTGTTGCGGACTCCTACCACCACCCCCCTTACAAAATTCCCACTATCAACTAATTACTCTCCCATTACATCATTACTACTACAAAATAACATCATCATTTATAAACATCAATATGACTCTCATTTCTCCACATAAATTCTCCATTACTACTGTGTCTCCACTTATACTCAAATTCACTATTACTTGTATTTCATCTCTTATTCTCTTTAACACCCATCTATATTCAACTTGGACTGACTCAAATTTCTTACTTAAACAATTACTATCACCCAACATCTATCTTTTACAACCCATTGAAAATTTTAATTATCTCAAATTTATTTCATTATTTCTTTAAAATCTTTAAACACATTGAAAACTTTTTCTATAACATATTATTATATTTTTATAATCCTTATTCCTAACATACTACATGCAATTAACACAATAAGACATAATAAACACAATATAGGAAACATCTAGTGCATCCATTTTTCAAATCAAAACAAAAGTATTTATCTCAGTAGCGAGTCATCATTATTAAATTACAACATACTTTTAATTCGTTACCCCCCTGGGTAACCTCCCTGCCACACACACTATGATCCCCCTGGACTGTGGCGTCCAGTTGCGTCCACAAGGACTGAAGTTTTGGAGGAATTTTGTCATCTCCGTGTCCTTGCTTCAGCGTTACATTTTTAATAAAACTAGATATCATAATATCTAAATGTACATATTATACGCCCCTAATGTGGGTCTACCACCTGGCTTTGCTGTCCCTCCTCGAACAGAGTGGCAGCCGCTGTTCCATAGTTTCCGGGATTTCCCCTAATTTCACCCCCATTAATTTCTGATATAAACCGATTTCAAGCCAGCTATGGTCAAGGGACTTAAATTATGGCCATAGCTGACCGCTAGCCAAAACCACAATTGGTGCTGGTAAGGCAGTAATCGCCCGAAAAGTCGGGGAAATCATCTCTACCTTCAGGCATGTTACATCATCATTATCTGCACGGCACAGCAGTTTATCAAGGTACAATATAAAATTGTACAAAAAGGTGTGCCGTGCATTTTCGCCATTTTGGCCTCCGATGGAGGTAACACTCTCTATTACCCCCAACACTTTCCGCTATCTACTGTGGCACATGCCACCACAGCAATAGCACTTAATAACTAAACTAAACCTTTCTACAATTGCTGTCTCTACATTCCATTATTATATCACTCCTATAAACACCACTCTACCCCCCAAAATTACCCACACATCTTGTATCATAACATAATATAACATAATAAACAAATAGACATTAACCTTGATTATTAGCATTGTTACATTCACATCAAACAAACAATTCTCTTATACAGAAACTTATAAACATTATAATTTGTAATTTTTCATTAACTCTTTTATATATCATCATTTCATTATTTATCCTTTACTGCAATTAGATTCCTCAAAATTTTCAAATTTATTATTAATCTATTTATTTTAATAATTATGTTATTCCCCAAACTAAACAATTTAACATTTATTTATTCATTAATTATTATCAAATTTAAAACTCATAAAATCATTTGAATTCTCATAAAAATTCAATTATATAACATTTTACCTCAATCACAATATTTTGAACATCTCAATTATTTTAATTAAATTAATTATTGAAAACACAATATATTTCAATTATTATCAAAACAATTACAATTAATCAATGACTGTCTGTAAAATTATTTTCATTATTTATTTAGTCTACTGAAATAATCTTATTATTATTAAAACAATTACCTACACACATTGTTTACATTATATACTTGTTATAATAAATACACACAATCAATTTCACTAAATTATTTACAAATTATTCGTCCTTAACTGTTCAATTTTTCACACTTCATATGTCCAAGTCTGCAAGGTCATTACCAAAAATTACAATATTTAAAAAATGTCCATACACTGATTTTTTAATTCAACATCCATCATCATATATATATCGAATATATTTATAACATGCATCATTGTTATCCACACACAATTTGGTATTATTATTATTATTATTATAATAATCCATTAACTTTATTTCATTCATTATGCCATTACAATTTATAGGGTTATTCCCTATTAATATTTCATAAATCTTGTCAACATAAGTTATTATTGTCCAGTCTCCATCAGTATCATTGGTTAACGTCAGGTAAGCTATTTTATCATTTTTGTATTCCTCTACTATTACAGCAGGTAAGTGTTTATTGTTTATAAAGGTATTATCAAAATAATCCTCTATCTCTCTTTCAACAGGTAAGTATTTTATATTGTTTATATTCACCCCCTCTAACCTTTCTCTCAATTGATTATAATTTCTCTTTAACTTATATAACTCCATCTCTCTCTCAATACACAACTCTCCATCTAAATCTCCCTCACCATAACACCATATCTCACTTTCTCTCTCACTCCATGCAGAGGGTACTAACTTATAAAAATTAGGGGAACAATTCAAAGACCTCATGTCTTCCAATAAAAAGGGACTCTTACCCTTCAACAACAACATTTTTGAACACCTTGGTTCACAAATAAAGGGAAAATTTATCCTCTGCTTCATACCCACAATATAACTCTCTTCACTCACTCTCTTTAATCCATTAACACACACTGACATTTCATTATTACATTCTACAACTTCATCAGTACTATCAATATTTATCCCATTATTTTTTAACATCATATTTTCACTTATATTGTCATAATTATCATTCCTACTTACCTCAGAATTGTAATTAACATCATTATCTTCACTAGTCAATACTTTATTATCTAACACCACCTCCTCCACTATTCTGTCATTATTAATATTCATAACATTGTCACCTAACTTCTCAACACTCTGTTCTAATCTGTTAAAGTTAGCTTCTATCATGTCATTAGTGTGGTTTAAATGCTCATTAATTTCATTCATATGGTTTTTTAATTCATCAAATTTATTATTTTGTACTTCTAATTTGGTGTCAAAATCATTGCTTAATTTAATTGTTCATCTAATTTCTCATTGAAACTACTCTTAATTTCTTTGATTTCGTTTTTCTGTTCATTCATGTTAATATCGTTTACATCAAAACGACTGTTTATTACTTGAAATTGTTTTTGTAAAAAATTCATTATATCATTGTCGAATTGGCTATTACATTTCTTTGAGGTTGGAGTTGATAGCGTGCCCGAGTCGTCTATAGCTGATTCAGTTAGGCTGAATTCTTTTGACCGATTTACTGGGGTTGAAAGGACCTCTGGTTCCTCCACACCAGCCGACTCGTTCATTTCAACTACAATCTCGTTATTATCCATTTCATTAATTATTTTATATTTACTTATTTATAACACATTCATCAATAACACAGTAATATAACCTTTTGTGACACTCTCGTCACCTACGTCTATTTCTACGTACCAAAAAAAAATTTTATGTTATTTTAAACAACCATTCTGCTCTCCCAGTAGGCCTATTTTTATATAAAACAAAATTTTATATAAAATGTCCCAGTTCGGGCGCCAATTGTGATATAACTTTTTTATGTCACTTTAAAACTTAATTAATTTTATATATTATTCATTGTTTACTTTCTAATTTTTTGGGTGCCATCTTGTATTGCCACCTACAAGAAAAAAATATATTTACTTACCATTTTTCGGGTTCTTTTCGGCGAACAGGAGATTAGAATGGTTTGTTTTCAGTAAATAACTCTTTTATTTATTTGTTACCAATGACATTCCCTTTTATTTTCATTTTCTACCACTAGTACATTTAACCCCTGATTCAAAGCATTTTAACATATTTGGCCACGAGGCTCCATTGGTAAAACAAATAGTAATTATTATCATCAACATTTTCTCGTTTCCCCCAAAATTACTTACATTAGATTATTTATTTAACTATATCGCAACCAGCACCTCTTAATTATATTTTGTGAAAGTGAAAATTAAGTACATCTGTGAAGTGAAAATTGTGATTCGTTATTATGGATAAAAAAGGGGAATACGTTTTTTAGTGAAATTATTGTTTTATACTCATCAGTTCTCGTTGGGGCTTCCTCGATGTATGTCTACTTCTTCCAGATGGGTCTAGTCGTCTTCTCCTCTTCGGATGTTCATCAATCTCGTTCAGGTGGTTTTTCCATAAAGTTCGGCTTCCCTCTCGTTCCGCAGTCGTTCGTCTTCTTAGGTTGAAGTAGGTCACTCCTTATCTTCCTTCGGGATGAGTCGTCAGCTATGTTTCTTGAAGTCTTCTTTATTTCCACTGATAATTTTATTTTGTGAGTATTTTAATAATAATTAGTTTATCAGGTGTTCCATAGATGGCTATTACTATTTTTCTTCTTTCTGGTTTCGGTTAAAATTTACGTATTTATAGTAAAATTTGGGTTGAGAGCTGCATACATCCGCCCTCCGCGTCGGTCAATAATGGATTAATGAAAATTCCAACGGTTTTTTGGCAATAAATTTCGGTTGCTATGGTTACCTATTAAATTATGTTAATTCTCATTGGTCGTTAATTTATGTCATTGTTATATTCTAATGTTTTATTTTAGTTTAAATCTATAAAATATCTTCAAATTAAGATTTCTTTCTTATATTAGTAGCTATGTTTATTACATGAATACCATTGTTCATAATTTTTGATAAGGATCATTTTGATACCCCTCATGGTTACTTTTGAGTAGCTAATCACATTTTTGTTATTTTTCTTATTTATATTTCATATATATTTAATCTAAAACTGGATGTTATTTATACATTTTGGTATTAGGTATACCTACTTAACTTGTTTAAACATTTGGTATATTCTGATTTGATACTGGGCTATTGTTTGTTTTTAAATTTCCAAAATTCTTCATTAACTGTTAGGCCTAGAGCCTAGATTTTCCTATACTACTATCTAACATTCTTTGTAACTCCTTACCTTTATATATGGTACATTAAAACAATTTTTTACTAGAAACAAATAAACATTGGTGATTCTAACTACACCTCTTATTATAACAATAAACATTTTCTTGCCAGGTGCAAGCCTGAAATAAACTTCTAACTACCTTTCTGTTTCTTACTACTATCTGTTTTAACTTATAATTTATTACATTATATTGGTTTTTTAAAACACTAACAAAACTCTTATTATACTACTATTAAACTGTACCTTACACAATATACTCTACTCCCTCATTCCGTCACTAGAAACAGTGTCTATCTTTCTTGTTTACCTTTCATTCCAATGACTTAATTTCTATCTTATTTCATAATTCTTACTAACTATTGCTTAACTTAAACACAGTATAATTAGTTCATCTTACTTGCTAGCATAAAGTTTATCACAGGTTTTTTTTAGATATTTGTGTGTGTGTGTATGTGTGTGTGTTTTAATTTAAATAAAGTGAAGTATTGGTGAATTTGAAAAAGAGTTTTATTGATGACATGATAAAATGCTGTTGACAATGTTTGTATATAAGAATATATGTTCTAGCTTTATTATTTGTGGAGACTAAAGTAGGGTTAAAAAATACAAAAAAAAACTCTAGAATGTTATACAATAAATCAGGTCGTAACTGATAAATGCTCTTTCATCTGTTTTAGTTGCACACAGACAGATTTTTTGTATATCCCGTGATACTGGGTGTGAGAGCACTACGACACCAAGCAGATGTATATTTGTACCAGTTTAGTTATGATGGAGCCTTCAAGGTCTATCGTGAGCATGATGTGATTCACAATATAACAGGTATGTATAGACAATAATAATTGTACAGAATACCTTGTAATTACAGTTCAATAGATTCCAACTGAATACATAATAGATTCATTAAAATGTTGTAAGTTATCTAGAGTGAAGAGAGGGGAGACGACACGACAACAGTTCACTGTCTCACTTCTATATTATGTCCCTCTCTGTCACACACATGTTCTCGCCAATGATGTTCACACTATGAAACTATGATGTGATTGAAACTTTTGTTAGCCTCACAACGGGGTATTTGTACATTGCGCATCTCTAAGCCACTGTTCAATTCTATTGTCAGCTTTCTACTATACATAAACTATGATATTAATTGTGTAATTGTAAAAATTTTGTTACATCATTAATTTATATTTTTCATTTGTCAATGTGAAAAGTGTTGGATTAAAATTTTTAAATCAACAGTAAGAATGCGGGCATTTGTACTTTCATAAAAATGAATCCATAAAGTGGCTGTATTATTCTGTGGCAGCATTTCAAAAGGTGTTTGTATCGTGTACTGATTATTTGTAACTGTTTTTACCTGTAAAAAATAAGGTCATCTGTTACCGATTAATAATTCTTTTGATATCAGTTATAAGTTGTAAGCCTTAAGCATTTGAAAATTTTCAAAGAGATTGTGGCCACTTGTGAAGAAATAAATTTCTTACCTTTTTATACGCCCCATAATTTACTTACCCTGATTCCGTTACACTTACCTTTTTGATAAAACTCCCCAGAAGATTCCAAACTTGCTGAAAGGGTCGCCACGATGTTTTAAGGATATACATCGAAACCATGATACTTACCCTTAATTAATTTAGATCATTTAATGCCCTTAGATCAGAAGATTCACTGGTTTTGTTTAGACGAATTCTCAATGCAGAACTTAGAATATGGGGTGTAACGTAATAATTAGTTAACACATTTTTTATGTTACTGAACAAATCTTATTTATTTTGACCAAAATTTAGAACTCTTTCTTTCTTTCTTTTAACTTTTTATATGTGCTTTATTACATTGTTATATTCTCTTATTCTAGGACACCTTACTATACTAACCCCTACTTACAAACCAGTGCTTAGCTTTAATTTCCCCATTTTCCACACACACTCTCTCACACGCTAGTTACAGAGTTACAGATTTTCTTCTACCGGTACCCCCCATTTATTTAAAGAGCTCTTATTGATTTATTTATAATCTTTAGGCCAACAACTAAATGTATTTTCTATCCAAATTGTTTTCTTTTTTCAAATTTTTTCCAAAAACTAAAGAAGATACGTAACAAATGCTAGAGTACAAAAATATAGATTTTTTTACTGAAAATTTTGTTTTTTTTTATCTCTGTAGGATGAAAATTAACTGAGATATGACTGTTAGAAGTTTACATTTGAGCGCGAGGATGACCTTCGCTGAGCCCTTTGACCTCAAAAATCTTAAAAACTAAGGGTTCAAGAAAGTCCAACTTTACATGACTTGTAGCCCTGGGAATTCCCTGCAAAATGGTTTTTGAAGCGATTGGATATCTTAAAAATGAAGGAAGTTATCGTTGAAAAACCAATTGCATTTTTTCAGCTAGGAACATTTCCCTTGTCTGTTTGGTGCTGCCACCTAGCGGGCTGAAATTTAATTGTTTTGTTGTTTATGTTAGTTGGAGTAGGCGAGTCTAGTTCCCGGCATATTGAATACCGGTACTTATTGTCACTTTCACTTTTATCGTCACTTCGACCACATTAAACTGTCGTTGCGATTTTGGTTCATTATTTAAAACTGTTGTAGCATTTTGCAGTGTCTGGTAGGCCTTTTACTACATTTAGACCTACCAGACAAAGTATTCCCGAGGCCACGCTTTACTTACGTCCGCTCAGAGTGAGTGTATATTGCCGACTGCATCGTGCGCCCGGTTGCCTACCCATCAGGCATTAGGCGTTGGCCGCGCGGTCTCAACTCGTTCTGTCATTGGTTGTTTCAATCGTATATTGGACCATGGAATTCCTTTTGCTTTCCCATGTCATTTCTATGTTGCAAAAGGCGGCACACACGTGCGCTCGTATGCACAAATATGCACCCTTCTGGCAATTAACATTCCGGCGGTGCTTTACCGTACCTGTCACGGAGCTATAGTCAGTGAACAATAGAAGTACGCTCTGGACAAATAAAAAAGTTAATTCAAAAGTTGTCTACAGATGGTTAAAATGAATTTACGGAAATTACAGACCCCCCCCCTCAGTTTGTCCCATTACACACTAAAATATGAAAAAGCAAATATGTCACTCCCTCAACACTAAGAAACACAGGTATTGTAGGCATTATAGTTTAACTAACACAACTTGTAACCTGGCAACTGAAATAGTTCTATTCTGTGCAGTGTAGTATGACAAGACATGATTGTAAAGTGTTGGGACCTGTCTTATAACTAAATGTAGAGGAAATGTCTATTATATGGTTTAGATAGGATATGAAAGAATTAAAATTTCATATTAAAGATAATTTATGCGTGAGTATCACAGTAGCATGACTCACCTGTAAAGTACTGAGTCTTCTGATTTAACTTGTAAAATTCTTATTTAAGACATTATTAAAATGACTTAACTTTCAAAGCATTGTATGGAGAATACAAAATTTGTTGTAGACTAAATTCTTTGTGGCCATCAGTAGGATTTGTAAGAGTATTTTTACTTCTCCCATAGTTGTCCCAAGAGAGTAGCAACATCTCTTATAAACATAAACATTTTTGTGTCAAGTCAGTACTAGTATTTATGACTCACAAATTACATTTCAAGCTATTTATTGGTACTCATAAGTTCTCAAAATCGATTTATAATATAAATCGATCTGAAAGCATTTATAATAATATTCTGAAATGAAAGCAATAATGGTGTCCAAAATCCAAACTGGGAGTGACCTTCAGTGACATTACCTATCAGCTGATGAGTGTAATACTATCGTATATAATTAACAAGAGGTTACATAGCTTGGTATGGTAAAGTCACAACAGTACACCTTTTGAACATGTGTCAGTTACTAAAGATGTTCCTAAACTAAAGATATTCATTGAGCAGTGAATACTTATTGTTTACATGTGTTTGGTTTATTGGAATAAACCGATGTTTACAGGTAGTGGTGCAGACTCTCTTGAATATACTGTGTATGGAACATATGTATCATGTTGTACATTACTAGTGTATGCAACATTATGGTTCATACCTGAGAAAAAAGGAATTACAGAAGATACAATCGCCCGTGGTATAAACAATTGACTGCATGTTATGACTTATTTAAGACTGCACGGACTTATTCTTATTTACTGCACAGATGTGTTCAGTAAGAGCTGCCATTTCAGTAACAATGAGGTAACGATCAGCTGTAGATTGTGCGTTTGCTGACATTCTGTTATCGCGACACAGTGATTATTTAGGCAACATTTCAGTATCGGAAGAAATGGAAGGGTACCCGATCACTACACGATCATGAACTGGGTGGCTGAGTTGCACACAACAGCTTCTCCATTAGACAATAAACTGGGATCAAATGTGAAAGCAGTGTAGAACTATAGAATGTAGAGTGAGTAAGGAGTGCTGTCAATCGAAGCCCAAGATGTTCAGTAGGAACACATGCATCGGCACTTTATTTGTCAAAGAGCTTGGTGTGTCGGATTTTGTATTCAGACCTAAATTATCACCCACATAAAATCTAACTGATGCACGAGTTGTCAGATCAAGATTTTGTTACAAGAAAAGGTTTCTGCGATCGGTTTCTCAGCCTTTTACAAGAGGAACAGGACGTCGTCATCGACTGATAATGCCAGTGAAGCACTTTTTGAACTCTCAGGCTGTGTGAATAAGTAGAACATAAGATAATTGATTAGGAATAATCTTTGTAAACCTCTTCACAGACAACAGTTACTGTCTGGCAGGGAATATCTGCTCTCGCAGTAATTGGTCCTTGAACACAAAAATGGACTTTTTTATATTCAGAAAATAACAGTGACTTTGTGTTGTAACAAATTATAAACCTTCAACTTTTATTTACCATTATTTTCAGTAAACATAATCAATAATTAAAAGAACTGTGTATGTTTAAAATTTTTAGGTTAATGCTGAGCTATCCTGTATATATACAGTATATAAAAAAAGTGCGTAGTAGGTTGCCATTTACAAAAAAGTATATAAGTAGGTCTGATATTAGGTGAACTACGGCTTAATGTTGAAACAAACATAATACCAATTGGAACACTTTCTGGAATATACTGTATATTGTAGTCGGCAGATTGTAGTTTCATGACAGTAATCATTTATACGTATCCAAGAAAAAATAATGCTAGTGATTAAATTATTTTTACAGAATTAATTTTTTTTATCATACGAGGCCTCTTTACATATGAGCTTAGTGCAAAACAGAATTTTACAATAAAACCATTTATTTGTGGCTCAAACATCTATAAAAGAGCATTTAGTTGTCAAATTGAAGTTTTGGTAGAATGGATATTTTTAATCAAACAACTTTTCTGACAATGATTAATTGGAATTGTAGCTACAATTAACACGAGCCTTTTTTTTAATTATTGTTAAAAGGCAATTGTGGCTAAAGGTTTATTGCCTTATTTATAAATTTTTGTTGATTTCATTATTGAGGACAAGACTATTTTTGTTAACTACAAACATTTTGCCCATTTGCTCTTTAGCAATGGGGGATGCTAAGAATATGGATCAGCCTCATTTGACCCACTGAGGAGGATCCCCCATTATAGTTTTAATAAAGGAGGGAAAACATAGTTGTAATAAAAATAAAACTTGTGTTAAACCCACAAATAGTGTGTGTAATCACTTTTTATTACATTTAGTTATTAAAATTTTAATTCATTTTATACCTCACCTCTTATTCCAAAGTCCGTTGCACGAAACTGCGACATACAAGTATGACCTTCAGGTTATCTGAATAACGTACTCAAGTCGCTTTTCACTTGAAACAAATCTAGTTTAATTACATTTTTACTTTCTTTAAATACACACCTTACTCATCCTTCTAACTCAATTCACATATTACGGCTACTTTCGTTTCTTTAAAACAGATATAGCATAAACATTTATTTTAACATCTTAACTTATTCTGATATATTTATGAATCTATCAAAGCGACCCAGATTGCACATCCACTCACTCATACGAAAACCCCCTTGTATATATTTACTTTAAACCTCTTTTATATATTTTCATAATAATTTTGAGTTGGATACAGTTACAATTTACCATGGCGTCTCCATCGACCGCATGGCGCGTCGCACACACTATTCCTTTTTTGATAAAATGTTATTATTCCATTGGTTTTTTAAGTTGCACTTAGTCACTAGTTCATACTATTTTACACTGATTTATACTTTTTATTTATACCTAGTGTTATAGTCGGCCAACTTTTAAAATTGCCCGGACAGAAAATTTAGTTGGACCACGCGTGGCCGATATTGTTCGTCGACTGGGATGAAAACTTTTTCTTACGATGTTACATGCGAGCGGGCATCACTGCCTTGCCGGCGAACAAATTTCGTCGCCGTACACAGCCTTCATTGTCAATGTCTTGGTAGTTGTGCACCTGGCACATAGGATTTTTTGAGTGTTGGCCGTCGACGATATTTCACTGCCTTTACTTTTGCTTATGTAAAGTTAGGCGCTCCGCAGATGTGGGTGCTTGTGCATTTGTGAGTGGATGTCACACAACCGCAAAGTTCTCGGAAGTGTGCTACAGTTGACAACGCATTCTTTTCACATATTTCAACACAGTTACAGCGTACCTTTGCTTTGTTTAGACTGCGAGTTAAATTCAACCAAGGACTGGATACATATATGAAATGAATTTAAAATGTTTTGAAAAATGAAAACCAAAATTAATAAAATAAAAAAAAACCTTTTGATTCGCCCCATTACAAGTTGTTCTTAGTATAGGTTTATTATGATTACACAACATACCAGCATAATTGTGTTTAAAATATTTTATTTTCAGATTACTGTATGTGGAAATTCAGTTTTGGCTAATTCTCTGCGGATGTGGTCTGTGAATGTACATATAAAATATATTGTGAATAACAAATGTAATTTTTCAGGTGCTGGACATGGATCAGAACTTGGATATTTATTCTATCGTAACCATGGAATGCCTGCACATAATAATCTCTCAGCATATCCAGAAGAACTTCATGTTGTGTCAAACATGGTGAAACTGTGGGCAAACTTTGCAAAATTTGGGTATGCAGTTTATTAAACAAAAGTAGCAAAAAATGGTAACATTTCGACTACAATAAAAACTTAATTTGATAGTAGTGTAAAGGTAATTTTAAACTGCATTACGATAGCAGAGTTTTTAAAACGAAAGTTTGTATCTTGTTTTAAAACATTGTTATCTGGATACGCATATGGATTGTGATAGTCTTCAGGGTGACCGGAGTCCAAATCTGAAACAGTGGGGGAGATCAGACTTTACTGAAAACCTATACGTTTAATCCACATCTTTGTAGTTACTTAATCACAAGTACAACAGTCTAACATACACTAATCAAGTTCTCATAAATACAGCGTACAGTATAAAACACTATTTTTATAAAATGTGCAGCTATTTGTATAGTTGCTGTTAACTATTTAGTACAAATCCAGATATTGTAAGAATTGGGTACAGAATACTATAAGATCGTTTACTTCTTTACTTTTGGGCTGTGTGTCTGGACAACAAAGGCATGCTTCTTCATATTCAGAGTATATGATATACAGTTGTGCTTTCACAATCAGCTGTTTCAACACAAGGTGGGGGATGACATTTCAGATAATGCTAGAATCTTTTATTTTAGTCTTTTAATCTGTATTGGCATCTTTTACTTTCTCTACTGACATAGCAATGCATATAGATTTTGCTGTTGTATTTATGAAATAATCTTAAGTTTTTTTTTTTAATATATTGCTGTGATGTTATCATGGCATTCGTTCACTGTATGTCCATGTAAACTGAACACTTATCTCCTCCAGCTGTATTTGTTTTCACCACAAATCTACTATGATCTTTTCTTTTTTAGTAACTGAATAAGTGAATCTGCTTCTTACATCTGTCTTTTAGAGTGTTCCTTTCAGATAGTTGTCATTAAAATGTATGTTTTACTTTTTTTTATTAATGCCAATTTGATTTTTATCATAATTTAAGATTATAAAAAATAATGATTACACAGAAGTCAGTAATTTAATATACTTTGAGCAAAAGTCAAAAAGTAAAGGGAAAGTTGCTAGTTTGTGATTGTTAGCAACTTGAAATGAGTGCTCCTTTGTCTGATTATGCTAAGGAGAATATGTGAGCAGTGATTTTTTTTCTTACTTCAGAAGAGTGAAGCCAGCAGAGATTATTCATAGAAGAATGCAGCAGGATATGAAGAGAGCTGTTTGAGTGGATGCAAGTTCTATCAATAAATTAATTACTTTAAAAATTGACAGGTTTGTGATGAACAGGAGAATAACAACAATGTTGAAACAGTTAAGCAAAGCTTCACTATAATCGATGAGTTACAGTTGATGAAGTTGGAAGTGAATTGAGCATTTTGTTTACGTCATACCTAAAGGTGAAACAGTGAATAATTATAGCTACTGTAAGCTGCTGCAAGTTTTGGAGCACAAAATCAAGACCATAAGATGTAATAAACTTCCAGAAGACATGATTTTATTTCAGGACAATGCTTGACTTCATATGGGAAACAAAACAACATTTTACCTTCAAGATATTGTTCAAGACAGTCCTGTGATCGTCGTATGGTTCAGTGGAAAACAAAATACCAGACACCAATTAAATCACTAATCACCAGCTTTAATTATCACAATTAAACAGTTTATAATTAACTCATACAATATTTCCAGTTAGATTTGTCCACACGCAATAACAATGTCTATTAATAGAGTTTTACACAACTATTAACACAATACTATTTCACTTCGACAATCACTTAATCCGCACTAGCAAAAATCACTCACATAACTGAACTGACAACCTGGCTGCTATGGCTTTATATATGTCACACTGAGGTCCAGTACAGTTTTCCCTCCTTAACTGCACGCTGGCAGCTTAATGCGTATCTCAAGTGTTCCTGGAAATCACTAGATCACCTACTTGAATGACGCAACAGCAGCCACACTAGACAGGGGGAGTGGAGAATGTTCTGGGTTGTTCGGTAGGCTTCTCGTAACAATATTGATTTTGAGCTGGCCCCCCTCTCCATACACTCTTGTCCTGGCTCCAGTTATAGTAATTTTAATCTTTTTGCCCCATTGAAAGAAGGCTTTGAGGAAAACATTTTTAGTCTGATGAAGAAGTAATAGAAGCAGTACAAAATTCCGTGTGTTGTAAAGAAATAAACAAATTTAATAAACACTACTGCCAGCATATCATCTACCTTGTGCGATCTTTCCTCGCCGACTTACTTTCAATCACCATCAGAAATTCAATGGGCCGCCAATATATTTTGTAGTGAAATATATAAACTTTAACACTCCTCCCCTTATAAAAAACACTTGTTCAATTTTGCTAACTGACCTCCCTTAATTCAGAAAATTCCCGGAGTCGTTAAACGAGTTTTTGGCACAGAACTAGGATTTGGTAATTAGGCATAATAACTATACTTAACACATTTTTTTATGTTAAATCAAATACTATATTATTTATTCAAAAACTTAAATTCTCTCTCTCCTTCTTTTTATAACAAACTTCCAAAGCTACTAGACGTTACGTCATTATGTATATTTTTACTACGACAAACCAGTACTTTGAGTTTCTTATTTCTCTTTAATTCACACACTCTCTCCCTCTTTTTACAAATTTATATATATCTACTTTTTACCCCCTTTTATTGAGCTCTTTTAATATTTATTTACTTCCCTTTACTCAAAATGATTGTTTTTCTAGTGTACCTGTCCGGGTTATCCACAAAATCCCACCATCTTCCTTACCGCACTTTCACTTTCGTCCCCGCTAACCACTGTTTTGTTCATTCAACTTTTACATCTTCTTTTTCAATGTCACTTACACTTTCACTTCTGTTTTTATATTTCCACAAGTTTCGGTAGACCTCAGCTACTGAATTCGCATCGGTCTACTGAAATTCCGAGGCTGCGATTAACTTACTACTGTACTGTTTACTGGGATATGACAAACTTAACTGCTTGATGAATTGTGTCCAACTGTGCGAGGCGTCACTCGTGTCTGTATACTATACTCTGAGTAGGGCGTCAACCGCGTGGCTGTCAACTCATTCTCTGATTGGCTGTTTGCATCGCAGGTTCCAGAAGCCGGGAGATGGAAATTCGTTTATTTTGCCACGTGGGGGATTCTAAGTATTACAAGTGCGCGTTTTTCTGATAACTGACATTCTTCGTTCCAATCCATACCTAGCACTGTACTACAGGCTGTTCCCAAAAGTTACATACAAGGTGGTTAAAAAATGTTACCTATTCTGCCCCGTTACAATACCCCCCCCCCTAATGAGAGGTTTTATGCCGAAACATAAAAACTCTCATTGACAAAACCTAAAAGGATCAGTTTGGATATGGCGCCACGACCCCCCTTACTTCCTTACTAAAGTCATGGGTTACTCACCCCCCCTAGTCCGGTGGTTGTGGCCACTGTATCACCAGACTCTGTAACAATTCATAAAAACATCAATAAATGGCTTTTCACTACTCCATATCCTTAACTGATTTGGTTTCCTCTTAGTCGTACTGGTTTGCCTTTAGCAAAGTACTGGTTTTTATCTTAACTTCTACACAAATGCATCGTCTAATATATATATCCTTAACATTACACAATCCATTTTATTCTCAACATTTAACCTCAACATTCTTGAAAGTTAAAAAATGCATCGTCTAATATATATATCCTTAACATTACACAATCCATTTTATTCTCAACATTTAACCTCAACATTCTTGAAAGTTACCATTCAGATTTCAAAAAAATAATTCAACACTTCAATTATAAGTTCCATTGAATACCAATTCCGTTTTACATTTCCATTTGGAAATTTACATTTAATATTTTATATTCCTCATTACAATGCAGGCTACTACTGCTATCTGTATACAATACATTATTACAACATATAAAGTTACTCCATATCCGATAACACATATGAACTCAGTTACTTCCAATGCTAACCACATTATAACATTTTAATCATCATGTTAACATAAAACAATTCATCTCTGAATTTGAATAAAAATTACAACCATTACAACTTTAATTTCAATTTTCTATTTATTAAACATTTTACTTGTTTATCTTTCATTATCATTTCAACT
Organism: Magicicada septendecula; assembly: GCA_034769895.1. Classification (NCBI taxonomy): domain Eukaryota; kingdom Metazoa; phylum Arthropoda; class Insecta; order Hemiptera; family Cicadidae; genus Magicicada; species Magicicada septendecula. The sequence continues at coordinate 57,644,158 of CM068371.1, read as the reverse complement.
TTGCATTTCTATTAAAAATTTCAACCATCAGACTTTACTTATTTATCATTTATTATACAAATCAAATAAAAAATCAATTTTGTTAAATTTATTACCAGTCTTTTTAAATTAATTATCATCTCAAATTAATTTAATTCCATTATTTAAAACATTTTACCTTAATTAAATCCTCTCATAGTGCTTTAATTTCATAATAAAATTCATTTACCATTTATTATAACCCTCAAATCACAAACTTTCAAATTGATTACCAAGATTTCTATGTTTTAAACATTTTACATTGCTTTAATTACATTGTAAAAATTTATAATTACATACTGACAATTATTCAATCCAACAAAATATTATTATTGTTATAGACTCAATCAAAATTACAAACATTGATTACCCACACAATACAATTACCTACCACACAACGTATCAGCTGATACCTTATCAGAACATTAACATAACCTTACTACATAAGTACATTTAACATATGTAAACCAATACAAAATTATCTACAATATACGTCATATTAAATGTCAATGTTTACCAAAAATCATTTCATTATTCAGTCCAGTATTTAAAACCACTACACTCTCATAATTAAATTTTCTTCTTCGTATTGTTTAAATTAGCAGCCATCCTTACTATTTCTTTTATGAATTTGCTAACTGCTATAATTTTTATTGTTCGACTAAGCTTTTCGTCATTACTGACATCTTCAGGTCTTAAACAACAATACAGGTCTTAGCGTTGTTTAAGACCTGAAGATGTCAGTAATGACGAAAAGCTTAGTCGAACAATAAAAATTATAGCAGTTAGCAAATTCATAAAAGAAATAATTAAATTTTCATCAACAATAACTGTCTAACCTCCATCATTTTTGTATTGTTCTGCGGTGTTGAGTTTGCGACTTTTGGGCATACGAAATATACAAACACAACCAAACAACATACTGAATGAACAATTACAATTTAAATCCAACACACTATTCGACACAATAATACACAACGGACACCGACACAATTCAGAATCTCGCGCCAACCCCCTTCCATCTACACACACCCCCACACACAACCAATCCCCAAAAAACCGTTACAGATTACCAACACCTTGACGCTTTCTGCATTTTACCCTCACTGATGAAGGAGCAAACTACTCCGAAACATGCGTATGAGCATATAACAAAAAGTAAGTTTTTTCACAAGTGAAAGTGTATTTAATTATTAATTGTTAAAGTGCTGTGAAAGAAGTGATGATCGTTCAAAATAAATACTATTTAAACTTGTTTTGTTCACTATACCATAACAACAATTCATATAATTATTACATATTGTTATATCATACAACTTGTCAACATTCGATATGGTCAATTCGCCCTTAGTATTTTTTGTCACACTTCAATAGTTTACCCTTTCACCATCATAGCCATCATCTGTTATTAGTACACTAATTCTATCGCCAGGTAAGTGTTTACTCTCAATATCATCAATATAACCATCATCTGCTACACTAATTTGGTCACAAGGTAAGTCTTTCATATAATTAACTCTCTGAATAATTAATTTCTCTAATAATTCCTCATAACCTCTATTTAACTTGAACATTTCTTTCACACACACTCTCTCTCTCTCTCTCTCTTCATACCTTTCCCAACCCCTTTTTACTCTCTCATTCCACACAGAGGGCAACACAACATTATTACAACACATCCTGGCCTTCCAGGGAAACCATAATACATAAAGGGACTATTATTTGCAGACCTTTTGTCTCCCAAATAAACTAATAAGGAACCTTTGTCCTCATACAACACTTGTGAAGCCTTTACTTCACATTCAACCAGGGGAAAATTTACCCTCTGCCCCCCATCTACCTTTAAACTCTCTTCGTATTCCCTCTCCAATTCGATAACACTTACTAACACCCCTTCACTAATCTTAACTCCCTTTATACTTACATCATCACTACTATTATTTAACGTACCATTTTTAGATACCCCATTTTTCACTATATCTTTATCACTATTACTCAACATGATCTCACTATCACTATTATTTTCACTATTACTTACCTTGTCGACTATAACCTTATTATTATTCGTAATTACCTCCCCATTATAATTATCACTTGTCTTGTCATCTATCACTTCATTATTTATATTCTCATTACACTTACCTGAGTCTTCATTATGATTATCACTTCTATTTGCACTCTCTTCACTTACCTCGTTCTTTATTATTCCATTTGTACTTAAACCATTTGCGTTGTTTGTAAAAGTATCATCATTATTACATCCAGTATCATTCAATTATGTCACCATTATCACTTGTGATATCGTCATTGTGATACCTCGTCATCTACTATCTGGTTATTTTTATTCTCCTTTAATTGATCTGTCTCTCTACCATTTTCTACCACCACTACACTATCAGCACTATAATCATTATTCAATGTCTTATTTTCTAACACTACCACTTCAACTATTTTCCCTTCAATTTCCTCAATCTTTTCCTCCAAATATTGTCTGTATCACTCAGTTAGATTCCTCCTTTTGAGCTCTTCCCTTAATTCATCTATAATTTGTTTCCACCCTTCATTTTGTTTTCTTCTCCGCTCCTTTTGTAATTCCTCCATCTCTTGTTTCCATTTTTCATTTTGTTTTCTTAACTCATTAGTTCGTTTTCTATCGTCATTACTAGTGTCATCACTACGCTCTTTCAAGAAAGCGTATAATCCCGTTTTTTGTTCTCTCATTTGTCTAAGCTCACTATTCAATCTACCCCAATCATCATCAGTCATTCTTTCCATAATCCTCAAGAACCCGTCCATGAATTCCATAGTATTCCATGCCTCCCCTGATGCACCTATTTTGGTTTCTTGTGCCTCAGCCATGTTAAAAAAATTTTTTATATAATACCCTTTATATAAAACTGCAACCCTCCTAATATACGAAAATTATACCTCAGATCAAAATACTTAATACATAATATTATCACCAATATTTAACCGTAAACAAATAACCTCACAAGTACGTTACATTACGAAACATAACCAAAAAATATACAATTATTCAACATTCACGCCGTACCAAATCCTACTTTCTGTGCTTCAAAACAGGTCTAGTTCATATAATATTTATACGAATATCCTGGCAGAGAATGACAATTGTAAAGAAATAAACAAATTTAATAAATACTACTGCCAGCATATCATCTACCTTGTGCGATCTTTCCTCACTGACTTACTTTCAATCACCATCAGAAATTCAAAGGGCCGCCAATATATTTTGTAGTGAAATATATAAACTTTAACACTCCTCCCCTTATAAAAAACACTTGTACAATTTTGCTAACTGACCTCCCTTAATTCAGAAAATTCCCGGAGTCGTTGAACGAGTTTTTGGCACAGAACTAGGATTTGGTAATTAGACATAATAACTATACTTAACACATTTTTTTATGTTAAATCAAATACTATATTATTTATTCAAAAACTTAAATTCTCTCTTCTTCTTTTTATAACAAACTTCCAAAGCTTGTAACGGTACAAAATAAATGGGGTTTTATTTTATTAATTATAAATGGTAATGACGGGGAATCGCCCAGACAAAGTTTCAATTTTAAAGCAGTGTGTGACTTTCGGAACACCCAGTTGCACGTTGGTTCTTGAGATATTACTAATTAACCACATAATAAAATACAAAACAAAATTGATTAAACTTCCACTTACCGTCAATCGGTGTTCTCGGGTCCAGGGTTGCGTCATACGAACGTTAGGATACAAGCGTAATTTTTAAGGTTGTGTGAATGATTTATACACAATACCTTTTTTATGAAGAGAAAAGATATTTTAATTTTTTAAAATCATTGACAATTTCATCCAAAACGGTTATGCATGTTTATGCAGATTAATTTACATTTTTTTCAATTTCTTCACTCGGTCATCTGTTACAGGTTAACTTATTCTAAAATCTTACCTTACTGATCACACTTCATTATAAACACAGACAGAGCCCAGCCTGCAATTTTTCACACTCACACATACATGAAATTTATTTTTTAAAAACCCCAAATCATTTTTAATACCCCATAACTTTTAAACATTTGTCGTAACCTTCACCGCCGGCAACGTGGTTTTCGCGCGCACTCGTTATTACTTTTTTAGATTTATTTTTTGGTGTCCGAAAGTTATATAAATATGTTCTCCACTTTTTTCTCGACCGCGGTCACATGATTTTTACTCTTATTTCACTTTTTTCTGGTACAATAAGAAATTTTGTAAAGAGCCCACTTGGCTCGATTAGTGCTGGTAAGGCAGTAATCGCCCGAAAAGTCGGGGAAATCTAACTTTCATTTCAATGCCTGTTCTACATTGTTATTAATATGTGCGACACGAGCATCTATCAGGGTACAAATTAAATTTGTACAAAAAGGTGTGTCGCACATTGTCGCCATTTTGGCCTCCGATGGAGGTAACACTCTCTGTTACCCCCAACCCATTCCACTACCTACTGGGGCACAGGCCACCCCAGCAATAGCACCTTACTAACTAAATTATTATAAGTAATGAACTAAAACTTTCTACAATTGCAGTTCCACACTCCACTGTTCTATCACTTCTTTGAACACCAATCTACCCCCCAAAATTATCCCCACATCTTGCATTGACAACAAGTTTTTATTTTAATTCACATTCTTCAAAACGTTCCCATGCTCACTGATACTAAAACTTGACAATTATATTTGGTCACTTAATTCTAAAATTTATTTAAATTTAAAATTATAAACATCCAAAGTTTTTTTTTTTTTTTTTTTTTTTTTTTTTTACATCGGAGGCTGCCTAACCTGAAATCCCCACCTGAAACGGGGGTGTTTTTGCTATGAGGCAAGCTTGGTGACCGATTAGATCTACTTTGTGAAATTACTTCCCCTTATACTCAACTCTACTCCCTTACCGCTCTCATTTCTTCAGACCCACCGTCTAACCTATCGCCAAATTTGCCTCTCAGCAAAACTCTTCATTTCGGATTAAACAAAACTATTGTCAATGGCTCAACTTTAATTTTGCCATTGACACTGAAAATTTTTAACTTTGCACGCACTGCCTTTTATTTAGGTGCAGCCTCCATTATGTACAAACACTCTAAGGCAGTGCAGGCACATGACAGGTACACCAAGACCGCTGCACCTGGAGTGTATTAAAAATAATAATGCGTGTCACGTACCTTTTGGGGTCCCCCTCCCCGTTCAAATATGTTGCAAGTTTTCTAATTTCAACCAATTTTGGTGGAGCCGGACCATCGTTGTTTTCACCACCCGAAGGAAGATCCACCAACCATGGCCCGCCTCCAAGTTCCGAATACCACGGCCAGGACTGGTAAGATCGTGACCGCCCAAAAATGGGGGAGGATCCCTTCTGAAAACATATATAAAAAACAATTAAATTTCATTCATACAATTAATCATTGATAAAATCCTTATGCTGACCAATATAATTTCAAATTTGTAGCGTTGTGCGTTCCCACTATCTCCCTAGTTTCTCTATTCTGTAACACATATGAATTCTTCATTTTAACCTCTATTATCTCGTACGGCCCCTCATAGAGTAAGAAAAATTTCTTGATCTCCTTATCTTGAGCACTCGACAAATCGTGGCGTCGCACCAATACCAGCTGTCCAACCTCGTACTGCGTCCACTTACCTTTCATATCATGTCTCTGTTTTCTCTTCTCCCCCTTCGTCAATAGACTTTCATTCGCTAGCCTAAGTTTTACCTCGCGACCAATAGTGTTGGTTTCTGGTGGATATTCAATTAATTGCTCCAAAATTCTCTGCGGACGCTCTCCTCTTATTAGCTCATAAGGTGTGAACCCCGTCGACTCGTGGGTGGTGCAGTTAAGCCAATTTTCAATCTTCTGAACATATAATGGCCACTCGCTGTGTTTGGCGTGGCAGTATGTCCGGAAAATTCTGCCCAACTCCCTCATGACTCGCTCCGCCTGATTGGACTGCGGATGATACACTGCGGTGTGCTTTGGGATGATACCTTCCCATCCGAGAGTCTGGCGCCATCTTCCACTGATGAACTGTGGTCCATGGTCGGATAATATCACCTTCGGCTTTCCCACATTGATCATGTAGTCGCGTGTGATCTTTTCACTCAGCACCTTACTTGTTGCTCGCTTCACGCTATATAACCTTACATATTTGGAAAATGTGTCAAGTACAACAAAAATATGCATCACTCCACCCCTACCCTTTGGCAATGGGCCGTACAAATCTACAGCTACTAAATCAAAGGGTTTTTCTACTTTAATGTAATTTAGTTCTCCTTCTAACCTATAATTCACAACTTTAGATTTCTGACATAGTTCGCAAACTTTAAGTATTTTTCGGACGCGTTTTTCCATATTTTTAAATAGACAAGATTCCCTTAATACATTCACACACTTCCGTGCCCCAAAATGCCCGTATCTAAGGTGACAGTCCCACACTATTTTCTCTATCAGCCCTTCAGGTATAACTAACCTCCAATCCCTTTCTCTCCCCTCTACTTTTTTAAATAAACTCCCCTGAAATACTTGAAAATATTGTTTGTACCCAAATTCATCTGTGTCTGATTCTACACTAGTGATTATCTTATTTAATTTACTATCAGCTCTTTGCATTACATTTATATCCTTCAATTCTTCCCCAAAAACTTTATCTTCCCGGGATAGTCTATAAATCTCTATTTCTTTAATATCTCTGCCCGTTCTATTTCTATCTATGTCTACTCGTGATAGTGTGTCTGGCACCCTGTTCTCTACACCCTTAATGTATTCCCAAGAAAAATTATACTCTTGAAGAGCTAACACCCACCTGGTTATACGGCTGTGTGTGAGTTTACAAGTATTCAGGAACGACAGTGCTTTATGGTCCGTCCTGATGATAGTTTTATTACCCAGCAGATACATACGGAACTTCTTCACAGCGAAAACTATACTGAGAAGCTCCTTCTCGGTGGTAGTATAGTTACGCTCTGCGGCTAGCAACGTCCGGCTGGCGAAGGCAATGGTTTTGTGTTCTTTCACCTCGTCCTCTTGGTACAGTTCCGCTCCAAGTGCTATATTGCTGGCGTCTGTCTGTAAGTAGAAATTATCATTAAAATTTGGATGGTTCATTAGAATCATATCAGCGAACTTATTCTTGATTTCGTTGAACGCTGCTCTTTCATTATCTCCCCACCTCCATTGTTTGTTCTTTTGCAGCACTGCGCTAAGTCGGGCCGTCGTCTGTGTGTAGTTTTGCTGAAACTTCCTGTAAAAAATACAGAGACCAAGAAAACTTTGTAACTGTTTTATATTCTTAGGCTCCGGGAACGTCAGGATGGATTCTACTTTGTCCGGATTAGCCCGTATTCCTGTAGGTGTTATGATGAAACCTAAAAAATGTATTTCTGTCTGTAAAAATTTTGATTTATCCCAATTCACTGCCAAACCTCCCTGGTATAATTTCTCCAATACGTATTCTAAATGTTCTACATGCTCCTCAAATGTTCTAGAAGCTATTAGAATATCATCAACATATATGGTTAAAAAATCTAAGTTATGCGGTTGCAAAATCTCATCAAGACACTTGATAAAGCTGGCTACACTGGTGTTCAATCCAAACGGTAGTCTTTTGAATTGATAATTTTTTCCATTGAACAAGAAAGCAGTATATTTCCTACTATTTGCTGCCAAAGGAACTTGCCAATACCCGGCGGTTAGGTCTAAAGAGGTCATATATTTCACACCGCTGAACTTCTGAAAAATTTCCTCAATGGCTTCGGGTGACTCCCGGTCTGGAATAATTATTTGATTAATTTTGCGGGCATCTAGACATAACCTAACTCTCCCATCTTTTTTGATCACTACTACTAAAGGGTTGGAATAAGTTGACACCGACCTTTCTATAATTCCCCCCCGCTAACATCCTATCCAATTCTAACTGTACTGCCCCCCTTTTAGAATATGGCACTGGATAACTACGTTGGACATATGGCGTATGCTCCCTCACCTTTAGTTCGCATTCATAACCTTTTGCCCTTCCTGGTTCCCCGGCAAACACTCCCCTATAATCCCCGACTACCCGCCACAGCGCTTTACGCTGAGAACTCCCTATTACGCCACCTTCACCACAAAATTTAACCGCTCTATCCGCCCATATTCTCTCCTCACTCTCTTCACTCACTCTCTCTCTACACATATTCATACTAAATTCCATATCCCTATTTATGGTCTTATCTGGTATAACCCTTATACCCGAAATCTTTACTGTGTCTAAAACCCGTTCAAAATTAACCGTTATTCGTTTATTCTCATTGTTCAATTCTAAAATTCTTTTTCCAAAATTGATGACCGCATTATTCCTGATTAGAAAGTCATTACCCAAAATTACTTCTAAATTTAAACCTCTTACAACTAAAAATGTATTCTCATAACTTTCCCCATTTATTAACATATTCAACTGGACTTGTGTTGTAACCCGTTTACTTCTAACACCCGTAATGCCTACAATTACTCCCGCCACTGGCAAAGACGGAATATTTTTGTTAGTCTCTTTTAATTTATTTAGTACATGTTCCGCTATTACGGATATTTCACTACCTGTGTCTATAAGTGTCAAGACTGACTTACCTTCTATTTCCAGTTTTACCTCAGTCAACCACACTTCTGGTCTCCCCGTCTCCGCCTCCTCTTCCTCCATCAATTCCGTAGCCAAGTCCGTGTGAATAGTGTTATTCCTATATTTACTTTCATGGACCCCGCGGTTATTCCTCGACAATGGCCGGGCCTCCTCATCCATTGTCCTCCTTAGTTTCCCGTCCTCTCGTCTGTATTTCGGGGCGTATACACTCTGCCCATATGCTGATTTCCTCCTTCGTTTCTCGTATTCTCTGCTTGTCTGTCCCCGTTCCTCTGCTGTGGGTTGTTGAATCTCTGTTGTGTCCTCGGCTGCTGTCCGGGCCTCGCCCTTCTACATCTATAACAAAAATTACGGTCAGCATAATTTTCCACCAGACACCCGTCACATTTCCACATCGGATATCGTCTGTCCCGTTCTCAACCATTGTGTGCGGTTCCCCCGTTTGGTCCTCTTCTTGGTGTATAGTTCCCTCCATTGTGCATATTAGGTTGTTGTATGCGTCTGCTGTCTTCCTGGTCCTTAATATTCTGAAAAACATCCAATATTTTTTCTAATTCATTGATATCACTTACCTCTCTGGTCATTAACGTGATCTGTACTTCCCTCGGTAGATGTTTGCTGATGTGGCGTACAAACGACTGGAATGGCAACGGTGGCTCTAAGTACTTAGCTTCATTGTATAGATGGTGATATTACGGTTGTTTCTCCCAAAGCTCCCGGTTCCCATTATTTGACTTCGTAGTATCTCCTGCTCCTCCTCCGACCAGTATTTATTCCGAAAGGCTTTTTCAAAATTTTCATACCTCTCCCATTCGTTTCGATGTGTCTCCGCCCATATCTCCGAATTACCCTTAAAACATTTCAAAATTTTTATAAGCTTAACTTCCCAACTACTACCATTAAATCTGTCAAATTCCCGTACTCGATTCAAAAATTGCATTGGATGCACTCTACTATTCTCACTACAAAAGGTTTCGAGTTCAACTTCATTATTAGCGTCGCGTGTAATTAATATACTGTGACATAGCGAGGCGAAGATCTGCTCTCGGCGCCAGCCGAGACGTGACACGAGAAGGCGAGGCGACCCAATCAAGGATCGGCAGCAGCTTGATTGGCCTCAACGTGACCATCTAACGTGCTCGAGGCGAGCCAACCAGGGACCAGCGGCACTCTGATAGGTTCGTGGCATACGACCTGTCAGGGCATAAAAACAGCGCCGCTAAAAATTTTTGGCGCACTCCATTGGACGTCGTCAAGCCAGCTGGAAGAAAAGGAAGAAGGAAGAATGGAGAACGCAGGAGAAGCAGTGATGGACATCGACTGGGACAGCAGCGGGCTCTACATACCGCTGCCGAAAGAAGAGAACCGCAGCACGCCCGGAACAGCGGACGCAGCCGCCGAACATCACAGCGCGGCTCGGGCAGCGTACGCAAATGATTTAGCGTACCCGACAAACGGTCCTTTTAAGGGCCTAAAAAACTATAGTGTGTACGATTGGCGCCATTTGTCCTGTGACAAGTGGCGCCCAACGTGGGGCGACGATCATCTTGCGGATGCAGGATCCAGCCACGCCAGAGAACTACCAGCCGGCACACAAAACAACATGGCGCCCAACAGCTACACCCAGCGGGACACCGGGTTCGAAATAGAGCAAGGCTTTGCGCAATTCGCCGCAGCTCTGAGGTGCACGTTGCCACCGGTGATCACCGCTACATACCATGGCCTCAAGTACGAGGATCCAGAACGATATCTTCAACAGCTAGAGCGACAGCTGCGGGACTACAGAGTCCCACCTGAACAGTGGGCAGATTACGCAGTGCGGCAGCTCCGAGGAGAAGCTGCCACGTGGGCAGAGAGATACACGGGACTGCAGATAAATTGGCCCGAGTTCTGCGACCGCTTCCGGCATCACTTCTGCGGGATGCAACGAGACGCAGAGCTGCTGGCCGAGCTGTACGGACAAACGCAGCGGCAGGAATCGGCGGAAATCTTCATCCTGAGAAAAATCAAGCTGTTTCGCCGTCTGTACCCCGGAGGTGACGAGAGGACGAGCATAGCCATGCTTACACAACAGCTGCAGCCACGCCTTCGACCTGCGCTGAGGTTCCCGCCGCCTATGACTTTAGAGGAACTTTTACAACGGGCAATGAGCATCGAGGCGGACTTGGATCAAGATAGTCGTGCGCGAGGTCGGGATGACTCTGCTGAAAACTCCCTGGATCGAGTAGGGGGGTCGAAGCAGTGTCGATCGGCCTCAAGCACGAAAGAGGAACAAAGATTGAACAGCCTAACGCCCAAGTGCCGCTACTGCCCGGGAAGACACTTCCATCGGGACTGCCCTGTGAAGAACCGGCAGGGAAACGACCAAGCGCCCCGGTAAATAGCCCACCGGGGCGCGTGAACCAACTAGGTGCGGACATACCGCGCATTCCAATAGAGATCGCCGGCCGAAAACTGACCGCAGCCTTGGACTCCGCCGCAAACTACGACTTCGTACGAGCCGGTCTGCTGCCCGGAGGAAGGAAGACGGAGCCCCGAGTTGTCCAGCTAGCGCTACACGGTCAGCAATGTCACTCAACGGCCACCGTCGTCGCAGACATTATAATTGGAAGTCTCGCGACCACCACCAGTCTGCTAGAAGTGCCCGGACTGCAAGAAGAAGTTTTATTGGGCCACCACTGGCTCACGGCCAACCAAGCAGTTGTGGACTACCGACGGGGCTGCCTTCACATTGGCAGCGAGAACCGACAGACGGTCTTCTGGAATGACCGCGCGGAGCCCGAGGAAGAGGACATTGACGAAGCTAGCCTTCAAACGTCAGCAGGTGGCCAACACCATAAACGGCTTCTGGAAATGTTACACCGTCATCGCAGTTTGTTCTCCCGTGGCCCGCTCCGCACTACATCTGCGGCCAAGCACGAGATCCGGCTGATAGAAGGTAGCCAGCCATTCCGGCTCCCAATGTACCGGTACTCCGACGAGAAGAAACGCACCATCCGGGAACAGGTAGAAGAGATGCTGAGGCAGCGTATCATTGAACCGGCCACCTCGCCATACAGCTCTCCGGTGGTGATTGTGAAAAAGAAGGACAGCACACCCCGGTTCTGCGTAGACTTCCGGAGGCTGAACGATCAGACCGAGGATGTGGACTCACCACTGCCGCTGATATACGAAACAATCAAGGACCTCAGCGGGGCCCAAGTCTTCTCGACCCTAGATCTCAAGAGCGGCTACTGGCAAATCCCGCTGGAGGAAGAAGCAAAGAAGTACACAGCATTCTCGGTGCCCGACGGAGGTCGCTACCAGTTCCGGGTGATGTGCTTTGGGCTGAAGAACGCGCCCAGCTCCTTCCAACGGCTGATGCAGGATGTTCTCACGGGACTATTACGGGAGTGCTGCCTCGTCTATCTGGACGACATCATTGTCTACTCCCCCGACTGGGAAACGCACCTGCGACACCTGGATCAAGTCTTGGAAAGGCTGCAGATGCACCAGCTGACCTGCTCGCTCAACAAGTGTCACTTCGGCCGGGAAAAAGTCGCCTTTCTGGGCCACGAGATTACTCCGGACGGCAACCTCCCGCAGCAGCAACATCTCAGAGCGATTGAAGACCAGCCGGCCCCCAGCAACAAGAAAGAGCTGCAACGCTTCCTGGGAACCTGCAACTGGCTGCGAGAGTACATCCCCTGCTTCGCCATGATTTCGGAACCGTTAACGGACCTGCTGCGGACAAGAAAGTGGCATTGGGACGACACAACTCAGCGAGCCTTCGAAGAGGTTAAGGCCGCTTTCCGGCAGCCGTTAAAACTCTCACGACCGGATCGAGACTTGCCGATGTTTCTGCAGACCGACGCCAGCCAAAAGGGACTTGGAGCGGTGCTTTATCAATGCACCGAAGCCGGAGAGAGGCGTATCATCTCGTACGCCAGTGCCAAGCTCCACGAGGCGGAGAAGAACTACCACTCCAACGAACTGGAGTGTTTGGCAGTCGTCTGGGCCATCAAGAAATACCGGCCATACTTGGAGGATCGACATTTCACCCTAAGGACCGACAACAAGGCGCTAACTTGGCTGAAGCAGGCGACGGGGCAGAAGACGAAGTACGCTCGCTGGGCTCTACTGATACAGAGCTTCAAATTCACCGTCGTCCACTGCCCGGGCAAGGAGAACGAGTTGCCGGACTTCCTCTCGAGGGAACCTGGGCTTGAAGATACTGCCGGCGTCCAAGAAGAACCACGGATGCAGCCTGAAGAGAGGCCACTTCGCAGTGTTGCGGCAGCTGCACCCCGACTACAAGAAATCACAGCTGTCGGCATCCATCAGGCAGTGCAGGAGGCGCAAGAAGGCGACCAGGAGTGCCAAGCGTGGAGAAACGACCCTGCGGCGGCTACAGCGAGAGGATACCGGGTGGACAACGGCCTGGTTTGGAAGGACAGACGCAACCAGGAACCAGGATTGTACGTGCCGCCGAGTGTCCGCATGGAGGTCATCAGGCACTTCCACGACTTCCCTGAAGCCGGTCATCCGGGGGCCGAAGAAACGTTTCGGGCCATCGGCAAGGACTTCGTCTGGACCGGCCTAACCATTGATGTCCGCAGATACGTCCGGAGTTGCAGAATATGCGCCCTACACAAGCGCGGCGCAAATCCCGAACAGGACCAACAGCGACCTCACCGACCCAGGAGATGTTGGAATACTGTCGCCCTGGACGTCATGGGACCATATCCGCTGACTCGAGCTGGCAACCGGTACATCGTAGTGGTCACGGATATGATGTCGAGATGGGTGGAAGCAAAGGCCGTGCGCAAGGCGGACGCCGACACCATTATCCGCTACCTGGAGGAAGAAGTGTTCCCTCGTTGGGGATACCCAGAGGCGTTGCTCACCGACAACGGAAAGCCGCTCACGGGCCACAAGTGGAAGCAGATGTGCGACAAGCTGCACATACGACCGTGGACTACAGCCAACTACCATCCCAGGGCGAACCCGACCGAGCGGCGCAACGGCGAGATCAAGAAGGCGCTGCGGATCCAGCTCCATGACTGCAAGGACCATGGCGACTGGGACAAGCGTTTGCCGACGATTCTGTTCTCGCTGCGGAATCGTGCAAACGCCGCCACTGGAGTGACACCGAGCGAGCTTCTGCTGGGCAGAGACCTACGCCGACCCGGCGACTGGAGTCGGCCACACGCAGAACAGGACGTCCGGCCAATTGAGGAACGAGAAGAGGCGGCCAGGTCACACCAGACGCAGTATCAGCGGCGGCGGTATCCGGAACGGAGGACACAGGACCCTACACTGGCCGTAGGGCAGCTGGTGTACGTCAAGAGCCACGCCGGACCAGCCAAAGGACGGAGGTACCCTGGATGGGAGCCAGCCTGGGAAGGTCCCTTTAGCGTTGCCGCAACCCTCGGCGGGCAGATTTACACGGTGGAGAAGGACGGACGTCCATACAAGGTTCACCGCCAACGGCTCAAACCCGCCGGAGAAGAACAATGGGCTGGCCACCGGAGAGCATTCAAGACCCGGGGGAGTTGTGACATAGCGAGGCGAAGATCTGCTCTCGGCGCCAGCCGAGACGTGACACGAGAAGGCGAGGCGACCCAATCAAGGATCGGCAGCAGCTTGATTGGCCTCAACGTGACCATCTAACGTGCTCGAGGCGAGCCAACCAGGGACCAGCGGCACTCTGATAGGTTCGTGGCATACGACCTGTCAGGGCATAAAAACAGCGCCGCTAAAAATTTTTGGCGCACTCCATTGGACGTCGTCAAGCCAGCTGGAAGAAAAGGAAGAAGGAAGAATGGAGAACGCAGGAGAAGCAGTGATGGACATCGACTAGGACAGCAGCGGGCTCTACATACCGCTGCCGAAAGAAGAGAACCGCAGCACGCCCGGAACAGCGGACGCAGCCGCCGAACATCACAGCGCGGCTCGGGCAGCGTACGCAAATGATTTAGCGTACCCGACAAACGGTCCTTTTAAGGGCCTAAAAAACTATAGTGTGTACGATTGGCGCCATTTGTCCTGTGACAATACGTTCAGTAACGTTGTTTAAATTTTGGTTTCTTACTAAACTTAATTCGTCTCTCACACTGTTAATGTTTTGTTCAAGTGAATATAATTTTTTGTCGTTATTACACTCAGACTGTATGCTATTTTTTGATATTACATTAATTGATTCATTTAATGCTTGTATTTCTGTCTTACAGGTATTTTCAATTTCAATGACCTTAAAGTCTACATTATTTTTGTGTTCATCAATATTCTGACTCATTTTCTCAATTGTCGTTACTACACTATTAAGCTTACATTCAGTTTTGGTATTACATTTATTTATTTTAAATTCTATTTCATTATTATATTCATTCATTGAGTTTATTAACGTCTCATTCTTCTCATTTATTTGTTTATCAACTCTTTCTGATATCTGCCTATCTATCTCATTAATTTTAATGTCTAAGTTTGTTATTGAACTATCTACTTTAGTATTCAACTCATTGAGTTTACTGGCAAATTCTTCATTATTGTTTTCAAAACGCTTATTGATCTCACTAATATGGTTTTTTAACTCACTGAAATTGCTTTCGCACTTTATTTTCTGTTCATGTATTTCGCTTTTCAACTCATGGAATTTAACATTCTGTTCATTGAATTTAACACACAACATTGCATTCATGCCACACAAATATCTCATTACATCACTATTATCAGATTGATTATTTTTGTTAGTCGATATTGGGGTTGTTTGAATCCCCGAATCATCTGTACTACCTACTTCATTCATACTACTTGTATCCAGAGTTTTGTCGTCTTGACCTACATTCGGCGTTGAATGTACTTCAAGGCTATTCATAACAGCTGATTCATCAAATTCAGCTATTTTGCTCATAACAGTTAAGTCGGACAAAACGACTTCATTCTCTGTATTTTCCATTTTTATAAATTTACTTAGTCTCTTTTTTATAACTTTATTATTGGTTGTTATATACTTATTTATTATCTGAACCAAATCTCATGTCTTAACTCTTTGACTATATTTTACATTACGTATTTTCACTTAACCTCTAAATTACGCTTGTATCTTATTTGTAGGTATGGAATTTCATTAATTTATTAAATTCGTTCCTGTCGAGGCGCCATTGAGATATTACTAATTAACCACATAATAAAATACAAAACAAAATTGATTAAACTTCCACTTACCGTCAATCGGTGTTCTCGGGTCCAGGGTTGCGTCATACGAATGTTAGGATACAAGCGTAATTTTTAAGGTTGTGTGAATGATTTATACACAATACCTTTTTTATGAAGAGAAAAGATATTTTAATTTGTTAAAATCATTGACAATTTCATCCAAAACGGTTATGCATGTTTATGCAGATTAATTTACATTTTTTTCAATTTCTTCACTCGGTCATCTGTTACAGGTTAACTTATTCTAAAATCTTACCTTACTGATCACACTTCATTATAAACACAGACAGAGCCCAGCCTGCAATTTTTCACACTCACACATACATGAAATTTATTTTTTAAAAACCCCAAATCATTTTTAATACCCCATAACTTTTAAACATTTGTCGTAACCTTCACCGCCGGCAACGTGGTTTTCGCGCGCACTCGTTATTACTTTTTTAGATTTATTTTTTGGTGTCCGAAAGTTATATAAATATGTTCTCCACTTTTTTCTCGACCGCGGTCACATGATTTTTACTCTTATTTCACTTTTTTCTGGTACAATAAGAAATTTTGTAAAGAGCCCACTTGGCTCGGTCCGGCGCCGGAACAATCAGTTAACAAACTGGGAGAATGAATGTAGCAGGTACCGCTAACGTGATCTCATACTTTTGGTGGAAACCACGGCCTTGTATTTGTTCGTCGTTCGTAATTTCCATTTAAGCCATGTAAAAGTTTGCCAGAGTATCATAGTAGATATCTGTGTGGCACTGGCTGACGTCACTAAATAGGCGGTGACTTAGCCACATTTCCTTCAGCACGGATTGTAGGTCTCACAAAACTTCGTCTCTGCGCCATTTTTGATAGCGTCGGTTGATCTGCTTACGTCCCCGCCCGCGCACATGCTCGTATGATGGGTCCGAGCGCACGGTCACATTCTCGCACAGTTTTTGGAAAACTGAGGTGGCTGCATACCTCGGTACTGATTGCACAATACTATTACGTCTTGCCTTTGTTATAAACTGTTCCATTCACCACGTGTTCTGGTCACCGTTGAAAAATAAAATTTTCACAGTACATTTATAAATCCCTGAAATTGAAATAAAATAAAATACCCCATAAATTCGGACCATTACATTCTGTCAGATAAGCTTCATACGCCAATTCCAGGTGCTGTGAAATGTGAAAGAGTGTGCGTCTGCCGCGCGAACAGAGTAATTGCAACGAACCTTTTGGCTAGCCGGAGGGCGTGAGTTTATGGTAATTTACTCGCGCTAAATGAGATGTCACGTGACACCCGCTCAGCCTATGAAAACGCTGTTACGTTTTATTTCTTTACCCCCCTTATTATAAACTTTTACATACCTTTTACGATCTTTTTTCACACTCGCCCAGACTTAACAAAAACAGAAGGTTCCAAACTTATAGGTCGCCACCAATATTTTTAAACAAAATTACAAATATGGAAACCTTAATACATTTTCCCCTTATTTACTCTTAATTACTTACCAGGTTCGATTAGGCGAGATTTTCCATACAGGGCAGGTTATGTTCAACGGGCGTAATAACATTGTTACATGAACTATTGTATACATTCTACCAATATACCCTGACACAATACATTTAACACCAACACATTTATTTACAAATTTTTGTCATATCCAATTATTAGTTATCACACTTCATTACATAAATCAGCCAAGTAATTACCATTGACTCGAATAATTAAATGTTCATTCTTAATTTATCTCTAACCCCCGTCCTCGAAAATTAACCTTTTCTGCACATAACATTGTTCATTTTTATTTGAACACATCATATGGCTATTTCTTGTGTTATAACCATAAAATTTTGTTTTTTCCATTGTACCACAATAATAAGGCATAGGGTTACCCCCCATTATTATTTTGTCATAAACCAAGTCAGCATTATTATTTTTTGTCAAATCTCCGTCAGTATTTTTTGTTATTCCCAGGTAAATTACGTTATTATCACAATTGTCTGCTATTACAAGTACACTAACTCTCCCCACAGGTAAATGTTTATCATCCATATACTCATTGTTTAGTACTACACAAGGTAAGTTTACATTGTTCATAATATAATCATTTCTTTCAATATTTATTCCCCCTACTAACCCTTTATAATCTCTACTTAATCTGAACAACTCTATCACTCTATCTCGCTCATAATCACTTTCAATACCACACCATTTCATATTCTCACTCCACACAGAGGGCAATACCACAAAACTATTTGAACACCATCTGGCCCTACCAGATAAACACAAAAATCTATTTTGACCATTTGCCGACCCATTGTCACCCAAGTGTCCTAGTGAGGATCTCTTATCCCCGTAAACAACTTGTGAAAACTCTGCTTCACCTTTAACCCCAGAAAAATTTGCCCCCTGTTGACCCTCAACAATTAAACTATCTCTATACTCCCTTTCTAAATCATTACGATCACTAAATACTCTAACCTCAACTAAATTTCTACTCTCAATATCACTACCACTATTACTCAATATATCACCATTATTTTCATTCTATAATATATCACTCTTGTTAGCGTCATCATAACTAACATTATTACTCACCTTGTTTACTGTTATTTCCTTGTTTTCAATATTTCTCCCAAGCTTATCTAACTGTTGTATTAGCTTAACATTTATTTCATTTATTTCCCTCTTAATTTCATTAAACTTGACATTCTGTTCATTAAATCTAGCGTCAAATTTATTATTTTGTTCATTGAATTTATCATTAAAACTACTCTTAATTTCTTTAATTTCACTTTTTTGCTCATGAATATCCCTTGATATTGTTCGTAACATACTCATTATATCGTTATCAAATTGGTTGTTACATTTTGTTGAGGTTGGAGTTAATTGAACCCCAGAGTCCTCTGTGACCATTGTTTCATCTGTAATATTTATATTACTATCTTTTTCATCTTGACCTACATTCGGAGTTGAATGTGTTTCAAGGCTATTCCTAATATCTGATTCGTTAAAATCAATTACAGTACTTTCATTATTATTACCTGCCATTTTTATCTTATTTATGGAATGTTACATAGAAATTTTTATCTTATACGTATTCAGTATTGATTTACTGCTCTACACAATTATAAATCTCTTACAATTTACTTTTCGTGATTTTTCATTACACGTTTATGTAGTTTACAAAAACGCCCTCACTCTCAAATAACCTGTTCTGCAGCTTAATTATTCAATAATTATACACAATAATTCTTCACCCATACGCCGTTACCACAACCTGTCTCGTACTTCCAATCAGGCCTAAACCCACATCAGAAAATTCCATATGACTCATCCTGGCAGGTCGCCATTGTTACATTTTATTTCTTTACCCCCTTATTATAAACTTTTACATACCTTTTACAATCTTTTTTCGCACTCGCCCTGACTTACCGAAAACAGAAGATTCCAAACTTATAGGTCGCCAATATTTTTAAACAAAAGGACAAATATGGAAACCTTAATACATTTTCCCCTTATTTACTCTTAATTACTTACCAGGTTCGATTAGGCGAGATTTTCCATACAGGGCAGGTTATGTTCAACGGGCGTAATAACTTACTCTAACACCTGCAGTATTTTAAACAAAATCTGATTTTATTTTAATGTGAAATTTGAATTTATGGATTATATAAAATAAACATTTCATAATCAGCTAGCCTATGACAACTTATTATGAACCAGTACGTTAATTGGTATGTTCCCTTAGAGATCTCTTTTGTTTAGAAAAACGTCTGTAAATGCAAATGTTACAATATAGTTAAACGTTAATATAGTTAAAAGTTCTGAATTGATAATATGGTACTCATCCTGGTAGGGGCTTCGCTCCAAGTGGTGATGCACTTGTTTTATCACTCACTTAATTTTATTTTGGTACAGTTACTAATTTTTACTGTTTACTAAAACCATATCGTTCACATTTAAGGATTGTGTCGGTCAACGTAACTTTATCGGTACGAGCACTAATAGCTTTGTGACTAGTTGACCGCTACATTGTTTAAGCACTTTAATAGTTATACTGGATAGGCCGATTATATTATTTTCGGCCTATCTTGCGCCCGAGGCCACTGTTTTTTAATTCACTTGCAGGCGACTGTAATCTGCTACTGTCTAGTCTGTCTAAACTGGTAATTAACAACCGAGCATTTTAGTTAACCACTGACTGACTACTTAAGGTGACCGTCTGATGCAAACACTGGTGAAGAAGTGTTCTTACTGTGATTTACACAGAGACTGCTGGCAAGCTGTTGCGTAATATGTCTGGGCTTGGCTGTCTAGACATCAACAATTTATACTAACATTGTATTTTACTGGTTACAATGGGGCACCTCACAGGTGAATACTAGCTGCTTTCAAATTAAAACTGAATTGACCCTACTGTATCTGACACACAATTCTGTACCGTTATACGCAAGATGCCACGAGGAGAATGTTTTGGCCATCTTGAAAAACGTCGAATTCGGCGTCAGTCGGCATATAACTCTGAAACCAGCCGGTTTGATAAACAGGCTCTCGAGCCGAAAATCCATTAAAGTGGTAATAATGTAATTAAATTACAACTACAAATGACATTAAGTAACTTTAAACTTGTGAAGTATCAAACCAAGTTCAGTGAACGAAATTCAAACCGTGTAAACAGCCTTCTGCAGACAGAGTGATCATAAAACAAAATTCGGGAGTGTGGCCACCAAGAATCGAACACAACAACAGGGACACCACCAGTCAAATAACAGTGTAACTTGAACTAATAATTATGAAAATTTTTATAAAAAAGCACTAAATCTAAATTAAAGGGGGTAAAAGGTATGAAAGTGTGTGTGTGGGCTAATGCTGGGTTGCCTTTATGTAATATAATGAACCATTTACTTTAAGTATAATAAGGAAAACTGTTGAGTTTGTTTGTCTTAGTTAAATTGAGACTATGTCTCCATATTAAAATCCATCTGATTTAAATTCTGAAGGATACAAAAGAAAAGTTATATCATTATTTTATAAACCAAAAGGAGAATATTAAACATAATGTCTAATAAAAGTTGAGTTAGTTAACAATTACAATGAGAGTCGAGTTTCTTAATAATATAAACCCTAAATCACGTTTATAGGCCACGAGTTCAAGTGGAGAACCCGATGAAGGTAAGAAGTGTGGATTATGAGTATATTTTTATTAAATATTATTTTGTAAAGTGATTGTAGCTTCACAGTTGGCACCTCGAACTTGGACAAGTTTTTACAAATAAATTTTGTACAAACCACACCTACCAGTGGATATAAGTGTGATTTGGAGGTTAAGGCAGAGTACGTAAAAAATTATGAAAAACGATGTTATGTTATAATGTTATACATAAGTGATGCGTATACTATTGAATAATACTGAATGCGTGTAAAATAAGGATTGTTAAGATATATGATAATTTTGTAATTTAAAAAATGGCAGGAAATAACGAAAATAATATAAGTGACGTAATTGACTTTAATGAATCAGCTGTCATGAGCGGCCTTGGAGTCCATTCGACTCCGAATGTGGGTCAAAACGATAAAATAGACAAAGTAGATGTTACAAATGAATCAAATGTCACGAATGATTCAGGAATTCAGTTAACCCCGATGTTAGGTAGTAAAAATAAGAAACCTGATGAAGTTATAATTAGTGAGGCGGGAGCAAATTCCACGCCCGTAGCGACTAAAATAAAAGAAAAAGAGTTGTCAATAAATGACCTATTTAATCTTATCAATAAACGTTTCGATGTTAACGATATTAAATTTGAAGTTCAGAATAATAAATTTGATAAAATAAGTAGTGACATTAATGAAGTAAATACCAGAGTCAACGAAATAAAGAGTGAGATCGTAAACGAAATAAATGAGCATTTCCATACTATTAAAGAACAAGTGATAGAGTCTGTAAATGAACAATTAAATAGTCATGTTAACGATGTAAATAAACAAGTGTCAGAGGCAGTAAAAGTACAAGTTAGTGAACAACTTAATGAAATAAAAAATGATTTTGAGAGTAAAATAAGTAAATGTAATACTGAAACCGAATATAAGTGTAGTAATGTAGTGGATAAGATTGAAAAACTAATCAAAATATTGATGAGTATAAGAGTAATACAGACATTAAAATCAATGAAATCAAAAGTGTTTGTAAAACAGAAATACAATCGTTACAAGAGTCAGTTAATTTAATAACCAAAAGTAGCATTCAGTCCGAATGCACTAATGATAAGAAATTGTATTCAATTGAGCAGAGAATTAGTAGTGTTAAAGATGAATTGAGTATGGCAATAAGCCAGAAATTAAAAACAATATTACCGAACGAGTAGTAATTACGCAAGATGTTAATAATGAAGTAGAACTTGAAACATTTTGTAGTGAGAACCGTAGAGTGCATCCAATGCAGTTTTTAAACAGAGTACGGGAGTTCAATCAGTTTAACGGTAATAGTTGGTAGGTAAAACTTATAAAATTTTTAAAATGTTTTAAAGGAAATTCTGAGATATGGGCGGAGGTGCATAGAAATTATTGGGGGAGCTACGAAAATTTTGAAAGCGCGTTCCGTAACAATTATTGGTCGGAAGAGGAGCAGGAAATATTGTGCAGTCAAATAATGGGAACAGGGAGTTTCAGGGGACATAATAGCAATATCACGGTATACGTAATGAAACTTTTCAACGAGGCGAAGTATTTAGAGCCACCGTTGCCATGTCAGTCATTCGTACGGCATATCAGCAAACACCTACCTAGAGAGGTTCAAATCACTTTGATGACGAGAGAGGTGAGTAGTATCAATGAGTTGGAAAAAATGCTGGATGTTTTTCAGAATATTAGGGACCGGGAAGTCAGCAGACGTCCACAACAACCCAATGTGAACAGCGGAGGGAGTTACACACAACAAGGAGGACAACGCATGGGAACTACGTACAATGGGCGGGAACCAAGCAGACGATATCCGATGTGGAAATGTGGGGGGTGTCCAACGGAAAATTATGCAGATCGTAATTTTTGTTATAGATGCATGAAGGTGAGACCGGAGAGACCATCAGAACCGGATGCCGCAGAGATATAGCAACCCACATCAGAGAACAGGTGAGGATCGAGCAGAGATACCCAGGATTGGAGGAGGGAACAACCGAGCAGAGAGGATGTACACACCAGGAGGTACGGCCGAGCGGGCGGAAAACTGAGAAGGACAATGGAAAAGGAGGCCCGGCCATTGTCGATAGATGATTGTGGGGTCCATGGAGACAGATACCAGAATCATATCATTCATACAGATATGTCTACAGAACTAATGGAAGAAGAGGAGATGGGGACAATGAGACCAGAGGCATGGTTGACGGAGGTAAAGCTGGAAATTGAAGGTAAGCCAGTTACAACACTAATAGACACGGGCAGTGAAGTCTCAGTAATAGCAGAACATATATTAGATAAGTTACGGGAGAATAATAAACATATTCCATCTTTGCCAGTTGCGGGGGTAACCATCATAGGCATTACGGGTGTTAGGAGTAAAAGGGTGACCACACAAGTTCAGTTGAATATAGTAATAAATGGGGAGAGTTATGAAAATACATTCTTAGTGGTAAGGGGATTAAACTTGGAAGTAATAATAGGTAACGATTTTCTAATCAGGAACAATGCGGTAATCAATTTTAAAAAGAGAGTATTACAATTAAATAATGAAGGTAAACAGATAACGGTTAATTTTGAGCGGGTGTTAGATACGGTGAAGATTTCGGGAATAAGGGTTATACCGAATAGAGTTATAGATAGGGACACGGAGGTTAGTATGAATGTGTGCAGAGAGCGAGTGAGTGATGAGAGTGAGGAGCGAATATGGGAGGATAGAGCGGTTAAATTTTGTAGTGAGGGTGGCGCAATAGTGAGTTCTCAATGTGAAATGTTGTGGCGGGTAGTAGATGGTTTTGGGGAGTGTTTGCCAGGGAACCAGGAAGGGCAAGAGGTTACGAATGCGAATTAAAGGTGAGGGAACATGCGCCGTACATACAACGAAGTTATCCGGTACTTTATTCAAAGAGGAGAGCCGTGCAGTTAGAGTTGGATAAGATGTTAGAAGGGGGGTATTATAGAGAGATCGGTGTCGACCTATTCCAACCCTTTAGTAGTAGTCATAAAGAAAGACGGGAGAGTTAGATTATGTCTAGACGCCAGGAAAATTAACCAAATTATTATTCCTGATAGAGAGTCACCTGAAGCAATTGAAGAGATTTTCCAGAAGTTTAGTGGGGTAAAATATATGACGTCGCTGGACTTGACGGCCAGATATTGGCAGGTACCACTAGTGCCAAATAGCCGCAAGTATACCGCATTTTTGTTTAACGGTAAGAATTACCAATTCACTCGTCTACCATTCGGGTTGAACACCAGTTTAGCCAGTTTTATTAAGTGCCTTGACGAAATTTTACAACCTCACAATTTAGATTTCTTGACCATCTATGTGGATGACATTCTGATAGCTTCTAGGACATTCGAGGAGCATATAGAACATTTGGAATATGTGTTAGATAAGTTATACCGGAGAGGTCTAACAGTAAATTGGGACAAATCAAAATTTTTACAGAAGGAAATTCATTTTTTAGGGTTCATCATAACACCCACAGGAATCTGGGCTAATCTAGACAAAGTGGAATCCATCATGACGTTTCCGGAGCCAAAAAACATAAAGCAGCTACAAAGTTTTCTTGGTTTATGTAACTTTTACAGAAAGTTCCAGCGAAACTACGCCCAGACTACAGTGAGACTCAGTGCGGTGTTGCAGAAAAATAAACAATGGAGATGGGGGGGGAACGAAAAGGAGGCTTTCTGCGAAATTAAGAATAAGTTCGCCAACATTATTTTGATGAACCACCCAAATTTCAATAACAATTTTTATTTAGAGACGGACGCTAGCAATGTAGCTCTAGGAGCTGAACTATACCAGGAGGACGACGCTAAAGAACACCATACCATCGCTTTCACCAGTCGGACACTGCTAGCGGCCGAGAGAAACTACACCACTACCGAGAAAGAGCTTCTCAGCATCGTGTTTGCCGTCAAGAAATTCAGGACCTATCTGCTGGGAAGTAACACCATTATAAGAACAGACCACAAAGCTCTGTCGTTTCTGAACACCTGTAAGCTCACACACAGCCGGATAACCAGGTGGGTGCTAGCTCTCCAAGAGTATAATTTCTCTTGGGAATATATTAAGGGGATAGAGAACCGGGTGCCAGATACACTATCACGGGTGGACACGGATAGGAATAGAACGGGTAGAGATATTAAGGAAATAGAGATTTACAGATTGTCCAGGGAAGATAAACTTTTTGGGGAGGAATTAGAAGACATAAACCTAATGCAAAGAGCAGATAACAAATTAAACAAAATCATAACTAGTGTAGAGTCGGAGTTAGATGAGTTTGGGTGTAGACAATATTTTCCAGTAGTTAATGGGAGTTTATTTAAAAGAGTAGAGGGTACAGAAAGGGATTGGAGGTTAGTTATACCGGAGGGATTGATAGAAAAAATAGTGTGGGACTGTCACTATAGGTATTGACATTTTGGGTCAAAGAAGTGTGTGAGTGTATTGAGAGAATCTTGTATATTTAGGAATATGAAAAGGCGGGTGCGAAAAATACTTAGGAGTTGTGAGCTATGCCAAAAATCTAAAGTGGTGAATTATAGGGTAGAAGGGGAGTTAAACTATATTAAGGTTGAGAAACCATTTGACTTAGTAGCAGTAGATTTGTATGGCCCATTGCCAAAGGGTAGAGGTGGTGTTATGTATATCTTCGTTGTGCTTGATACTTTTTCAAAATATGTCTGATTATATAGCGTGAAGAGAGCGACAAGTAAGGTGCTGAGCGAGAAAATCACACGCGACTACATGATCAACATCGGAAAGCCGAAAATAATACTATCAGACCACGGTCCACAGTTCATCAGTGGAAAATGGCGCCAGACTCTAGGATGGGAAGGCATCATCCCAAAACACACAGCCGTATATCATCCGCAGTCCAACCAGGCGGAGAGGGTCATGAGAGAAATAGGCAGGATTTTCCGAGCTTACTGTCACGCCAAGCATAGCGAGTGGCCCTTATACGTTCAAAAAGTTGAGAACTGGCTGAACTGCGTAATGCATGAGTCAACAGGATTCACACCTTACGAATTGATAAGAGGAACACGTCCACCTAGGGTTTTGGAGCAGTTGTTCGACTATCCACCAGGGACGAATACAATCAATCAAGACGTGAAATTGAGGTTAGCTAATGAGAGGTTATTAACCAAAGGAGAGAAGAGAAAACAGAGGCACGATATGAAAGGTAAGTGTGTGAAATTTGAGATAGGGCAATTAGTGTTGGTGAAGCGGCATGACTTGTCAAGTGCTCAAGACAAGGAAATAAAGAAGTTCTTTTTGTTGTATGAAGGACCATATGAAGTGGTAGGAGTCAAAATGGACAACGCCTATGTTTCACAGGACCGGGTGACAAGAGAATTAGTGGGTACACATAATGCAACAAATTTAAAGCGATATTGGTCACAATAGATTCTAAATCAAATTTTATGAATTTTAATATGTCTTATTTGTTTTCAAAAGGGATCCTCCCCCATTTTCAGGCGGTCACGGACTTACCAACCCTGACCGTGGATTTTGGCTGTTTGGAGGCGGACCATGGTTGGCGGTAACTTCCGTCTGGTGGTGAAGACAACGATGGTCCGTCTTCACAAAATTGGTACCAAGTAGAAATTCAACTGTGTTATTGAACGGGGAGGGGGACACCTAAGGTACGTGGAAAAAATTGTTGGTTAAACTAGCTACTACCCTTTCAAACGTAAAACTTTAAAATGGTGGAAAAAAATGTTTTTCCACATGTTCATGAGATCAGTGGTAAATGCTCATATATAATACAAAAAAACAAGCTCTAATCAAATGCCACTTGAAGCTTTCATGACCATTATTGGAGAAGGCCTTACTAATATGTCTGGTCAAGAAATACCTGCGACACTGAGCGGACAAACATCTTCGACTGCAGATCGCCTTACAGGAAGACATTTTCCTCAGAAAATTCCTGCTACAGATAAAAAGGCAAGACCTTGCCGTTCTTGCAAGGTATGTGGGGATAAACAGAAGAAAGAATCAGGAAAGTGGGCTAGGAAAGAAACAACATTTTACTGTCCATCATGTGATGTGGGACTCTGTGTGCCAGATTGTTTTTATGTGTTTCACACAAAAGCAGATTACACACAAAAATGAAACTTTTTTTTTTATAATGTAGTGAAAAAGTGTTTAGTATTATTTTCTTAATTTCAACTGAAAAATTGAACAATAGCAAAAGTGACACAAGTCAAATTGCCAATGTGAAATTTTTTTCAACACTAAAAACAGGGTAAGTTTAAAAATTAATATTTTATTTATTTTACAAGCTACTGACATAAAATTTGCACTAAATTAATAAGAATGCTTGGTTTTATAATATAATATAGCTTTATATATTTAAATAGTATATGGTTTAGAAGTATAAGCTTTTGAAAAAATGCAAAAAAGCCCAGTCTGTACGGTAAATGAATGCATTTTTCATATAGTCCTGAATGTGTTAACATGAACATTTTATCCTTACATATAAATAAAATTCCCTTACTTTACTCAACTTTTACTTGTTTGTCTGGCAATATCATTTCAAACCAAAAATAAATTATTTAAATTTCATGCATTTATTAAAATAAATCTAAGCTCATTACCAAAGTTCACATTTTAATTTAATTTACATCATCTCTTTCAATTCAAGCTCTCAAATTTACTTTCAAAATCTTCCGCCTTTAAATGAATTTAATTTTCATTATAAATTTTTACAATCATATGCTGGCAATCATTGTAAAATAAACAACTCATTACAATCATCAACTCAATTACAATTACCCTTGGATAAAAAAATATAATACAGACACTATG
The DNA here is from genome assembly GCA_034769895.1 of Magicicada septendecula. Classification (NCBI taxonomy): domain Eukaryota; kingdom Metazoa; phylum Arthropoda; class Insecta; order Hemiptera; family Cicadidae; genus Magicicada; species Magicicada septendecula. The sequence continues at coordinate 57,616,332 of CM068371.1, read as the reverse complement.
AATCAGCTGATACATTACCAACATAGCCTCACTTCATATAGTGAACATGAAACACAATACCATCTTTACTTAAAGAAAAATAATTTTTTTTTTTTAGAATGAAATGAATTTAATTTAATTTCTAGAAATATATATTCTGACCATTAATAAAAAGAAACAAAATTAATAAATTAAATTAATTAATAAAAAGAACCTATGAATTAATTACATGAAACATGCTATACATTTAACACCAGTCATCAGCTGATTACCAGGTGAACGACCTTACTCTAGACACACTGAATACAAGTAACACAAATACACAAAATTATCCAAATTAAGTCATAAAATGTCCTTGTTGATTATAAAATCATTACAACATCGAGTCTAGTATTTAAAATCATTTATTCTCATAAGTGAATGTTCATCACTAATCATTGAATTACAAAGCACATAGTAACATGGGCGTAGCCAGCGAGGGGCAGGGGGGGCCCCCTAAATTTGAAAATTTCCCAGGAGGGCGCTGAATTTTAGGCCGCTATACGTTATAAATATGTCCCGACTCAGACATACTAGCGCCACCTAAAGCTACTGAAGGTAACTACTACCTACTCCTAGTTCCTTCGGGGTCTGCTAGCTGACGTTCACTGTGCAGTTATACACCACTCGAATGTTTTCGACATCTCCACTGGGGCACTGTAGATACAAGACCATTGCAAAGATTGTGCTGGAAGTTTATATTATGCACTTCAATTTTACGAGTTTTGTTTTGTTTATTACGTGGACTCCGTTACAAATACAAATTGCCTCCAGTCAATTATTTTTAGTACTTACTGCAGAGTAACGTGTGTAGTGTTAAAATGGACATAAGAAGATTTTTTGGAAGTAAAGGTAAGCTTTTTTTGTCTTTTTTATTTTTGTTTATGAAGAATGTGTAGTAAACACATCTGGACATATATTAATTTACAGTAACAATTAATTATATACAGATAGCTTAGAATTATTGTTTGTTTGTTTCAGCTACCGAGAAAAGGAAAAGGCCAGAAAATGAAAGTGGGAGTGACGAAGAAAAGACAAAATGTCCTGCACCGAATTCTGAACCTAAGCCGTCTTCGTCATCATCAGTTAAAGAGGAGAGCTGTGATAATGACATCGGAAAATGGGTGGGAAAACCTTCCCTCATGACCACAGCCCAAAAAATTGAAGTTTTAAAACGCTGTTGGAAACCTTCACCAAGTTACGACTTCGCTGAGGATGCCAAGCATCTTAAAAGAAAATTTCAATACAGCTGGCTTGAAAATACTCTCCGTGGCTGGCATATTCTAAGCACTTGAAGGGATCTCTGTGTCTATACTGTGTGATGTTTACTCCAACTACTGTACAGGGGGTCCAGGGTTCCTTCACTGTAAGACCGTTTACTCGATACAAACATATGCATGAATATTGCAAGAACCATGTTGAAAGTCGGTGGCACTTGGTGGCAACCAAAGCAGCAAAATCCTTTATGGACGAAGTACCCGTAGATGTTCAGTTGGTATCTGCGCACCAGAAGTTACTAGCAGAAAACTGAAAAATTATGGCGTCAGTAATCTCAACCATAATCTTTTGTGGAGTTCACGATTTACCCTTAAGAGGCAAAGAGCAACACGAAGGAATTTTAGAAGACTTAATTCAAATGAGAATCGATAGTGGTGACAATGAATTAAAGCGACATATAGAGGGTAAAAAGAATGCTACCTATATGTCTCCGCAAATACAAAACGAACTAATTAATTTGTGTGGTAGTGCTGTGAAAGATCTCATACTCAGAGACGTTAAAAAACATGTGCATATTCTATATTGGCGGGCGAGACAGCCGATATATCAGGAAAGGAACAGTTATCTATCGGAGTAAGATTTTTTGATGAAGAAAAAATGATGGTATGTGAAGAATTTCTCGGATTTGAAGAATTAAAAGCTATGGATGCTAAAACAATAGCGGATACAATCGACAAATTTCTAGAAAGAGAAGAACTAGATCCACAAAAATGTGTCGGACAAGGATACGATGGCTGTGCGACTATGACAGGGAAAGATGGTGGTGTGCAAAAAATAATAAGAGAAAAATACAGGAAAGCTCTGTTTTTTCATTGTGCAAGCCATCGGTTAAACCTGGTGGTGAACGATCTGAATCGTGTCGCTGAAATCCGTAACACGGTGTCTACTATAAAGGACATTATAAACTTTTTCCGAGAATCCGTTTTCAGGAAAAAGTACGTTCCAAACATACCGACTCTGTGCGGGACAAGGTGGTCTCAGAAATACAGAAGCATTTCCATCTTCAAAAATAATTTTGTGGGAATTGTGCAGGGTCTGGAGAGACTGGCACAAGAAGGAAACACTGCTACAAGAAAGACAGCCTTTCAGCTGCACTGTGTTGCCATGAAACCTGTATTTATTATCTCCACCTGCATTATAGCCAAGTACTCTGCTTTACTAGAACCTGTTGCAAATATTCTGCAATCAACAAGTTTAGATCTTCTTCAATGTGCGAACCACATTAAGAAAATTCTGGCCGTAGTGGAAGCTCACCGCGAAACTGCTGATGGCATTATGGAAGATCTTCTCGTTTCTGCCCATGCCACTGCAGCGGAAATAACAGTAGAACTTCAGCCACCCAGAGTTGTCGAACGCCAGCAGCACCGTTCGAATCCTCCTGCAGCTTCACCTGCCGAGCACTGGAAACAATCGATACTTATTCCATACCTTGACTCGTTTACGTCACCATTGGAGAACAGATTTTCTGAGGTCAATGTACCGGCATTTTCCATACTATCTCTACATCCCTTCCTCATGCTAGATTCGACCATCGAAGATTTGAAACAGAGAGCGAGATGTTTTGCTGACTTTTACGAACTGGACGGGTATGAATCTGAAGCTGAATTGTGGTATAATGTGTGGAGTGAAAAAAACCTTGATCGGCAGGCGTTAAAAGACTTGGAAATAGTCGAAGTGATTAAAGAAGCCAACACATTCTTTCCTGCCATAAAAAATGCCCTAACAATCTCAATAGCGCAGCCTTGTTCCACGAGTACTATTGAAAGGTCATTTAGCACCTTAAGACGTGTTAAAACATGGTTGAGATCGACAGTAACAGAAAACCGCTTAAACGGATTATGCTTAATGAGTGTCCATAAGAAATTTGTTTTGGAAAAGAAGAAAGAGTTGGAGATGGAAGTTATAGAAAGATTTTCCGAGAATCCAAGACGGCTAGTGTTATAAGTTTCAAAGTTTCAGTTTTTTCATTTCATTTTTTAAGAGCAATTAATAAAGCGATTAAATGTGTCTGAATTTTTTTCATTGAGTACCTAAACCTAAAGGAGAAACAATGGTTATGCTGGGTTTACTTTGATTGAGTAAATGAATAAATCAATGTTGTGTATGCCCCCCCCCCTAACAAAATTTCTGCCTACGCCCATGCATAGTAACCATTACAGAACAGTATTTGGGTCATCAATAACAAACTCTCTACTCAGGGCAAAGCAAACTTAACTGCACCGTGGTTACGGTTAGTAATTCTATAACTGAATACTCGGTTACCTCTCCTTCTACATCAACATTTTTATATTCCCCCCCTTAACCCAGTTACAATTAGGTAAATCACCTATGCCCCTGGCTTGTAACGGCCAGCTCCTTTTCCACACACTAATGGACTTGAGTAGAAGTGGTCCATATAAATGGTATGCCCCTTACCAAGGTACCCAGCGAGGAGTCGATGCAACAATGAAACTACGGAATTGTTTTTGTTTCTCCCTGTGTATGGTTCAAAAGCCAATACGTAACCGGAGTTAGATTCCGCTAAAATATATATTTTCATTCCATACTTTTCAGGCTTATTTTTCATATAAACTCTGAAATGTATACGGCCACGGAAAGGACACATGCCTTCATCTACAGTCAGGTTTTCTGAAGGAATCAAAGAATTTCTAAATCTGTTCTGAAGGTAATCTACATAAGGTCTTATTTTAAATAAGGGGTCATGATTTGGTTCATTACGGGGAACGTATTTTCATTGTCGTTGAGATGGAGCATTGACAAAATAGAAGAAAATCTGTCGCGCGACATTATTTTTCCAGCAAACGGAGTGTGGATAAATGGGCTTTGGCTCCAGTATTTTTTCAAGTCTGATTTGTGTATAACAGACATGTGCAGTATTATTGAAAAGAACCCATACAACTCATGGAGTTTGACTGTTGTCCATTTCTGCCATATACTGTGTGGTTTCAGTTTGTTTGAGCGCCTGAGCCTTGCGATAGTAGTGCTAGCATATCTGTTCGTTTCACTTTTTATTTTGTTTACAATTTCTGAATCAAAAAAGTGTAGAAACCAATCAAGGGGTGAAGATTGAGAATCAAGTGGGGCAGAGATATAAGAATCTTCCTCAAATATGGGTCTGTCTGGAGCGTTGTGGATAGCTTGGGAAGACCATTCGACATTTCCTGGAAATGAGCAGTCTTCTGTAGGGACATACGAAATTTGTACTGGTTCTCCCCATGCTGTGTACCATTACATTGAGAAACATGACTCTCATTGTTTACAGAAATATTGGATGGACCATCCGACATATCAGGAAGCTCTTCTGCAAAGAAGAAAAGAAGCAAGATAAGCATTTGATTTTGAAATGGTTATTTTCAATTGTATGTCTGTAATTGTTTTTATAGGGATGAATATGATTTGTAAATTAAAAATTAAAAAAAAAACGGAAAGTGTTGGCTGTAAAAAGCCTGCAGTTATAAGCCTGTAACTAACAATCATTTCTAGTGAATTCAGTTAGAGAATAATAGTCAGTAGGCCTAAATAAGGAAGTATAAGTGTTTTTTATAAATCGAAAGTGAGGACATCAAGCTATACTTTTATCTATATTTATAAAAGTATTCAAAATTTCTGGTGTAACAAAACAGCCCACTAATTTTTATAGCGAAAATAGTTCTAATAAATATAGGTGTAGTGAACATGGTGCAGTCATATAAGACACAATGAAGTGGGTCAATTTATAAGAAACAAACAAAAATTCAGACACAAACTTACCAATACAATCTTCAACGTCTTCATCCATATCAAAACTGTCACTAACAAAGCTTCAGAACCCGAATCTTCACACAGAATATCATGTATTTCATCTTCCGTCAAGTAGCGAGAAGCCATTTTCTGCGTGCCGACCATGTGGCTTGGTTACGTACAGTGTGTTGGGTACAACATACAAAAAAAAGCTACTGTTGTGTTCAGACTCTGATTGCTGCTGCCATCTACATTTGAAAATGTTAACTACTAATACTGCTATCGTTCCATTGTGACTAACAGCGAGTGGGAGCCGTATTACATTTATTACGCAGTTAGATACGCGACTGCGAGCTATGCCTGCACTTCGTCTTTATGGGACTCTGCGGTACTGCGGGCAGTGCCCGCAGCTCGTCTCGAATGTGTTAATTTAAAAGGGATTATACTTGTTGTGAGGTTAGGATTTTGTAGAATAAGTAATGTTTATTTGAGTTAAGGTGTTATGTTAAGATAGTAATGCACATTTGTACGCACCCAGTACTTTGCTAAAGGCTAAAGGCAATCCAGTATGTATAAGGGGAGATATATCAGTTGAGGATCTGGTTTGGTATAAGGCTAGTTCTTGATTTTTATCTGGAATGTTACACGGTTGGGTGATGCTGTGGTGAGTGCCTGTCTGATTTTACGGTGTTGGGATCTCGAACAGAGAAGTCCAGTAGAGTCATTCATGTACAGCCATAGTCGCCGAACTAGGGGGGTAGATTACCCATGATTGTTAAAGAATTAAGGGGGGTGGTTGGCACCATAACCTCACTGGTCCTCTTAGGTTTTAGCAATGAGAGTTTTTCTGTTTCGGCAGAAAACCTCTCATTGGGGGGGTAGGGTATTGTAACGGTACAAAATAAATGGGGTTTTATTTTATTAATTATAAATGGTAATGACGGGGAATTGCCCAGATGAAGTTTCAATTTTAAAGCAGTGTGTGACTTTCGGAACACCCAGTTGCACGTTGGTTCTGTCAGATAGGCTTCATACGCCAATTCCAGGTGCTGTGGAATGTGAAAGAGTGCGCGTCTGCCCGCGCGAACAGAGTAATTGTCACGAACGTTTTGGCTAGCCGGAGGGCGCAAGTTTATGGTAATATACTCACACTAAATGAGGTCACGTGACGCCCGCTCAGCCTATGAAAACGCAAGATGCCACGAGGAGAACGTTTTGGCCATCTTGAAAAACGTCGAATTCAGCGTCAGTTGGCATATAACTCTGGAACTGGCCGGTTCGATAAACAGGCTCTCGAGCTGAAAAATCCATTAAAGTGGTAATAATATAATTAAAATACAACTACTAATGACATAAAGTAACTTTAAACTTGTGAAGTATCAAACCAAGTTTAGTGAACGAAATTCAAACCGTGTAAACATCCTTCGGCAGACAGAGTGTTAATAAAACAAAATTCGGGAGTGTGGCCACCAAGAATCGAACACAACAACAGGGACACCACCAATCAAATAACAGTGTAACTTAAACTAATAATTATGAAAATTTTTATAAAAAAGCGCTAAATCTAAATTAAAGGGGGTAAAAGGTATGAAAGTGTGTGTGTGGGCAAATGCTGGGTTGCCTTTATATAATATAATGAACCATTTACTTTAAGTATAATAAGGAAAACTGTTGAGTTTTGTTTGTCTTAGTTAAATTGAGACTATGTCTCCATATTAAAATCCGTCTGATTTAAATTCTGAAGGATACAAAAGAAAAGTTATATCATTATTTTATAAACAAAAAGGAGAATATTAAACATAATGTCTAATAAAAGTTGAGTTAGTTAACAATTACAATGAGAGACGAGTTTCTTAATAATATAAACCCTAAATCACGTTTATAGGCCACGAGTTCGAGTGGAGAACCCTGGAACCCGATGAAGGTAAGAAGTGTGGATTATGAGTATTTTTTATTAAATATTATTTTGTAAAGTGATTGTAGCTTCACAAGCTACTAGACATTACGTCATTATGTATATTTTTACTACGACAAACCAGTACTTTGAGTTTATTATTTCTCTTTAATTCACACACTCTCTCACTCTTTTTACAAATTTATATATATCTACTTTTTACCCCTCTTTTAATATTTATTTACTTCCCTTTACTCAAAATGATTGTTTTTCTAGTGTACCTGTCCGGGTTATCCACAAAATCCCGCCATATTCCTTACCGCACTTTCACTTTCGTCCCCACTAATGACTGTTTTGTTCATTCAACTTTTACATCTTCTTTTTCAATGTCACTTACACTTTCACTTATGTTTTTATATTTCTACAAGTTTCGGTAGACCTCAGCTACTGAATTCGTGTCAGTCTACTGAAATTCCGAGGCTGCGATTAACTTACTACTGTACTGTTTACTGGGTTATGACGAACTTAACTGCTTGATGAATTGTGTCCAACTGTGTGAGGCGTCACTCATGTCCGTATACTATACTCTGAGTAGGGCGTCAACCGCGTGGCTATCAACCCATTCTCTGATTGGCTGTTTGCATCGCAGGTTCCAGAAGCCGGGAGATGGAAATTCGTTTATTTTGCCACGTGGGGGATTCTAAGTATTACAAATGCGCGTTTTTCTGATAACTGACATCATCCGTTCCAATCCATACCTAGCACTGTACTACAGGCTGTTCCCAAAAGTTACATACAAGGAGATTAAAAAATGTTACCTATTCTGCCCCATTACTGTGTCAAGACTGAAAAGTTTCTTCCAAGAATGAATTGAAAAGTTCATTAAGAGATGAACAACGTGAGTAGAAATAATTGGGGATAATGTAGAAATATAATGAAAGTTTTATTTATGTAAATGCAAATAAAAATATTAAATATATAGATTTCACTTTACTTATTGTCATACATACAGCTGAGATGTAAAGATATGCCATAACAGTAATCACTAACAGGAAATTAATTACACTAAGTTAACCATCAAATGAATGCACGATCTCAACGTTCACAACTAAAACATGCAAAAAGACTACTTTGCATTTGCAATGTGATAATGTATGAATGCGTCTATTGGCATAACTGGGAAGCATCAGTCCCCCCACCCCCGAGAGCTATTAAAAATTTCAGCAAATTCCATAATCACTTGATGTAGGCCTATTTCCCTAAGTTGTGTGTTAAAATAAGGCTTATAAATGATTTTAAAAGTAAAATGAATTAGAATATTTCTAAATGAATAAAATAAAGTTATTTTCCTTAATTATGGCACTCACCCAACATTTTGTAAATAACATATATATTTACACCATTAAAAAAAATTATGCATGCACCAGAAAGTGAAGGCAAAGCCTGTCAGTTTACCTTTATCTTTTTTGGCTAGAGACATTTCCCCTCACAGCGTTGTCTAAGTCATGTCTAACTCTGGTCTCTTATTTGCCTGGTTTAAATCTCTCTTTGCACAGGTAAACTAGCAGTTTCTTGACTTGAATTTAGAAAAATCATAAAATTTTATTGCTGGTTTTATATACAAAAATAATTAACTCCCATAAGTTGCATAAAATATCCTTGGGACAACATCCTTAAAGTACGAAGGGAAAATAAACACTGGGTTTTCAAAATATCTTCAGAAAAACTCTTTTTCATGAGGTCTATTAAGAATTCAAATTTATAATTAAACTTATTCCTAATAACATGCTTTTTTTTGTGTTTAATTTCGATAACAATTAATTAAGATAGATATTTTGAAATCTGTGCTTTTCCTTATACCTCACATCGGTGTATTCCAAAACTTTGAGATGCAAAAAATTTATAAAATTATATGAAATGTATACTGAATTTTGTATTTGTCCTGAAAGTAGGGAGTCCAGCCTTCAAGATAGTCTTAGACCCTCCTCAGAAGCTAGTCTCATTTCCTCCCCCCTCCCAAGAGCAGCTCCCCCGTGAATGCATCCATGAATACTCTATGTATGTTAATCATCATATATATTTTGGTCATAAACATTTTAATGAAAGAAACATTCTGTTGGAGATGGAAACTGTATATTTCATATTTTTTTAAATATATATTCTTGATAATTCTCATATACGTAGGGGGACCCAAAAGTAATGAGAATTTTTCTCTGGCACTTGGTAGAACGCTAGTTCTGACTTCTCCCGCTAGGTGCCTTCACTAGACACCATTTTGTATCAGTTGCCCTAGCGGCATTGTTGTGGAAACATTAGCGCGGTCAGTGTGACTATTTTTGTAAGCGTTGTTTCACGTTTTTGGCGATTTTTAAATTAATTTAATGGCAGACATTAAATACCAATGTGCTAACATCAGGTTCTGTTTCCTGTTAGGGAAATCAGCAGCAGAAACTGTCGCAATGCTTCGGACGGCTTATGGGTAGGAAGCTTTGAGCCAGGCAAGGATATTAAGCCGACAAGAAAGCATACACGGAATGAATTTTGCTGCAGCACGTTTCATCTTCAGATCTTCAGTCAAAATTCGTTGGCATGAACTCGAGGATATTCCAGTCATTTCCTCCAAATCATCGATTGTTCTACGACGATCAAATATGATTGCAACACGGATTTTTTCAATGTTTTCGTCCATTTTGGAAGTCGAGGGACGTCCCAGTCGTGGTTCATCTTCAATTGACATTTGACCATTTTTAAAACGAGAAAACCACTCGTAAATCCTTGCCTGGCTCAAACCTTCCTCCCCATAAGCCATCCGAAGCATTGCGACAGTTTCTGCTGGTGATTTCCCTAACAGGTAACAGTACCTGATGTTAGCACATTGGTATTTAGTGTCTGCCATTGACAAATCGCCGAAAACATGAAACAGCGCTTACAAAAAATAGTCACACTGACCACGCTAATGTTTCCACAACAATGCCGCCAGGGCAACTGATACAAAATGGTGTCTAGTGAAGGCACCTAGCGGGAGAAGTCGGAACTAGCGTTCTACCAACTGCCAGAAAAAAATTCTCATTAATTTTGGGTCCCCCCTCATATAGTGATAATTGTACCTTATTTTATGAGTACCCTTCTGTTACATTAAGTGTTTGCATAGATCATATGATTGTGAATCCTATTGTATGGGAAGATTATACACATTCCTAGACAGTTACAGTTTCATACAGCTGATAAGCCATGTTAGAAAAGTGGATTCAGTCATTATTAAAACCATAGACAGTACAATAACATAATCACCTGTACAAAATGCTGGCCACAAGGTGATGGTAACAGCGTTTGTATACTTAAAAGTGTAAAACTGAAGATTTCATATTTAAAAATTAGTTTTTCACTATATTGATTACTTTTCAACAGGCAGTAGAAAGTAAAAACCACAATTACTTAATAAGACATTTCCAGGCAAGAAGAATATATATATATATATATATATATATATATCCCAATGTTTTGCAGTGGATTTTCAAGACAAACAGTGTAAGTGTATGTTGCAGACAGTACGCCAAATAAGGTTATACAGGGAAACCACATGGAATTTGTTTGTGGACACATGTTTGGTAAGCTTACAAACAAACTAACAGTAAATGGTGGAAAATATGAGAGGATAGGATCAATATCGACTTAGACTGCCAGATTTTATTGTAAGGTACATTACAACAATCGGTTGTGGCAACTCATAGATACACTCACTTCACCTAGGAACAACAAACTACTCAGTGATGTAGAAGTCTTCACCATTTTTGGTAATCTCTTTGTAATTGCATCATCAGTTCTTAATATAAAATGTATACAGATAAAAAGTTATGTTTTTAGTTTAGAAGAGTTCCAGACTTTGCAGTACTAATGCTGAAAATTGAAGATACAAAAAACTAATCTTCAAATTCTCAACTTCAACAATGTGATGTTTGGTCTAAATTGTGGTATGAAGAAATAATTAAATTTAGAATTAAATATGTATAGTCAACTGATAAACCACAAAACGTTGCATATGGTTGGAGAAGTTATCAATTGAGTTGTCACTGACAAAACAATGATTAGGATAATTGGGTTTCCCATTGTCAAGATGAAGTACTTGGTGCAGTAAAGTGAAATACATTACTGAAAGTTGATATACCTGTGATAATATTGAGTACACACAATTAACTTAGTCTCTAACCAAGAGTTATGTAATTTCCAGGATAAACTCTTATGTAACAGGTCCAGTTATTAAATTAAATGTATTTCTCTGACATTGGATACATGAATACATTAGAACTCCATTTATCCGAAATCCAGTTATCCGAATCGCCAATTATCCGAATTGTTATCAGGAAATTAAAAAAAAAATACAATATCTAAAGAAAAGTTTATTCAAATTGCCGTACTAACAAAAAAAACATCGTGTGCAAATGAAATACATATAAGACTGTGTTAGCTATGCATCATAGTTTAGCCTACATACTGATCGGTACAATGTTTTCTAGCCTACTGCTCGCCTAAAATTATAATTATGTGTGAGTATTATTTGTAATTTCTTTGTAGTAAAAGTGAACATTTTCCAAAACCATGTGACCTAGTTTTTATTAAGCTACTGTATTCATGTAATAAAAATAAACAAAAGTGATTTTTGACCAATTTTCGCAACATAACCTGTTTCTTATGTTTGTCCCAATTATCCGAATTACGTATGGGACTCATTAGTTTGGATAAATGGAGTTCTACTGTATTTCCAAAATTCAGCATATTGAAGGTAGTTCACCCAGGTACAGACGTTTTATGTTCAAATAACTTCATGAATTTCACGACTTTAAAAACATACATTTAATAAATACATGATGTATTTATTCATGTATGTATATGATATACGTCATACATCTGTATATTAATAAATATATTATTAACATATCGTGTTGACACACATATTCATTATACGTATATTTCAGGGATCCGACTCCGTTCTGTGATGATCAGCTGAAAGTAAAGTGGAAGCCTGTAGAACAAAATAAAACAAACTTTTTAAAAATTGATGTTGAACTCCAAATGATAGATGAAAATCTCAGTGACGAGAGGATGGCGTTTTGGGACAGTTTGTACAGTTTGGTACTGTCATCATATAAAACGACAAATACCAATCCGCTACCATTTGGTCTGCTAGCTTCAGTCGCATTGTGTTCAGCTCTATGTGCTGTTGTAAGGTACAAAAAGCATCAACAACAAAAAGTACCAGAATGTAGAAGCCTTATTGAGAGTTAGTGGAGTACAAAACATTCTGATGTCATAGTCAAATTATACAGCATACTGTAATTTGTTAAGGCCAAGTAGGCTTTTTTGTACAAAATTTTGAAAAATAAAAAATAAAGATACGTTGGGCATAATAGCCGTCTTGTATTTGCACAATGTCAAGTTCTGTATTGATAATAACCTATAATTGTTAAAGGTTATGTATCTAATAAAATATAGTTAGCTTTGGCGTTCTTGTTAAAAAAAAAAAGAGCATTCACAATGGATTGTCTTCTAATTCATGTTCTGTTTCCTTGCATATTTATGTTTAAGTGCTTGTGCCTTATATCCCTGATTTAATCTAGAGTTTATCACCTGCATTCATACAGATGTCAGTGGGTGCATTTGATCTCAATACTTAATTTGGATTAAAACTGGATTGTATGCCAATGACTGTACTGTAGTACAGAGACAGAGACAGAGAGTCTAGTATTATTCGGTTCAGCTTGCCTTTCATGAATTGTACCAAAACATCGAATTATTTTACACAATTGTACCTTTATACTGTTGTAACGCCTGGGGCTGGGGCCTCACAAAGTGAAAGCTCCAGTCGTGCAGACAGGATAGCTGTGGGAATGGCTCGTTATTAAATAAGGCATTTACGTAGATTAATAATATTTCTTTAATTCATTAGAGTAACTATATTCATTAACAAGTTTTATCTTGATGAACAAATGACAATACAAATGAACAAAATAACAATAATTGAAGTGACATACTCTCGTTACAATAATTCTATTGAGTGTTTTCATTAAGACATAATATTATATTTAAAAAAACATTCTTTATATACTGACTATTCTTTATTAAAGCATTATAAAAGCTTTACTAACTATATTTCTGAATTTGGTACGTTACCACTTTAAATTAGGCATAAATGATTAAGATGTCAATTATACATATTCCTTAACAAATTTAGAACACTACTGAGCACTTCTGAGTATAAATAATTCATTATCCAAAATCGATTAATGCTTTAAGTTTGAACAAAGTAAAACAAAACAAAGTTGTAATTACGCTTTTAATGTGGTTCCATCGTAGACAGAAGATGTACGGAGAATGCGCAAGGACGCCAAAAAGTGAACAAGTGAAAAAAGAGTGTGTACTTCCCAGTGCTCTCGTCAGTTTTATACCCTGCGTGATGCAAAATGTCTCTATGAGTTAATGCCCAAAATTCAGCCAATCAGAACTGGACTCTGCACATGTCTCGAAACTTATCAGGTCACACGAGAGGACAATTTGACATTGATTTTTGTGAACCAAAGTCGTTCACGAACACTGACAAGTAAACTATTCTCAGCTTCCCTGGTTGATAACTCACTACACGTGCCATGATAAAAATGGTCACCACACTTCCTCACAATCGCTCAGTTTGTTCCTTAAAATAATTCTTAAGATAAAATAAAATAATACATCGAGTAGTTTGAGGATGAGTAGAATCCTCATTTACAATTATATATATATATATATATAAAATCATAACATGGAGTGTGCTGGGCACAACACCCCTCCCTACTTTACAAAAGGAAAGTACGGGACGTACTTTGCTTTTCAAAATTTATCCAAAGTATAACAACTTACAGTTTTACTTAAGCTCAACATTCAAGGAATGTACTAAAATATATATAGTAAGTAGTATTACCTACTCTGTTTACATCATAAAATCTACATCTAAACAAACCACATCTACATCTGAGTCGTCTAGTTCCAAAACTGGCCTTCTCCACAAAAAATCAAAATCGAGTTAGTGGTGCCATTTTGTTCTGTAGGTAAAGACCTATCCTTAGCAACTTTCGAAAAGTTCCAGAAAAATCCTTATACAGCATAAAATATTAATTAAAAATTCAAGTTATTTCCAGAAATGGCCTTATCCACCCATGAGTTAGTTCCTAAACTCGCCTTATCCAGTTGGTTCCATAACAGGTCTAATCCAATGTCCGCGCCATTTTGTACATAAGCTTTAGTTCCATAACTGATCTAATCCACTACTGTGTGACTAACCTGTAGTTGTTTTGATTATTTTAACTTTAACAGCAAAAGTAATACTATAAACGAGTATTAGAATTATGTTTTTATATGTTGGCAACTCTGTGCACTTCATGTCAGCAGGAAAGCAAACACAGCGAAATCAAGACAAAGAAAACAAGCAGTGGCAATCACTGTAACTTTGCCTATGCAGTGAACTCAAGTTTATTAATTGTGTTTAACATTAAAGTTTTGTTTCAAACAAATATGGATAATCAATCAGAAGATTCATCTTTAGTTGCTACACCAGGTAGAGGTCGGAAGAGAACACGAAATGAAGACAATTGGGCCAAGAACAGAAAGGTAAGAGTAGGCCTAGTTTAGCCCTAACCTCACTATCACACTGTTAAGTTCTTACCTAGCTGAATTTATACTCTTAGCTTTCTACTGAATATCTACTGAATTTCTTTCCTAGCATTCTTACCTACCTGAATTTTTATAACAAAGAGTATGTCTGTTTTGAGCCTTTAAGAACAAGAATATAAATTAATATTCAGTGTAGATGATCAAAGTGCAGGACAAAGCCAGTTTCTTAGTTTTGACGACAACTCGCCCTGTTGTTTTGCTTTTGTTTTTGCTTTAGCTTTGTTTTTCTTTGCATAAATAGCCTGATCTCTTTTTTTCAGACATTCGTCAAGAGGCTTCCCCGAGAAACAGCAGTGTGGTCATAACACCAAAGCATACCTATGTTCAACGCTTACTAAAAGAGATGTCAGGCATTTCCACGCCCTCTTTTACAATAAACCCAACAAAGTCATTCAGGACATGATGATTGCTAAGTACTGCTCAGCTACTTTGCCCAAGCGCAGTAGGGTAAAAATAGAAGGGAGTTCAAGAAAAGGTATGGCTGTAAAGTATTTTGTAAAGAAAGCTATTCTTACTGCTGGCATGCCTAACAAGTTACCTGTGTGCCAGAAAACATTTTTGAACCTTTTGGGTGTTTCTAAGGGAAGAGTAAGAAATGTTTGCCTTAACTACTTCATTAAAAACAAACCAATAAAAGAAAATTCGGGGGGGATACACGAAGTAGGGCATTTAACACAAAGAGGCAGTCTATTGACAATTTCATGTCAAAGTTGAAGCCACTTGAGCTTCACTACTGTAGAGGAAAAGGTGAGAGAAAATATCTTTCCAGTGACTTAAACTTAAACAAACTATGGCGTCTTTACAACAGTGAAGTTGAACTAGACTTAAAAGTTAAAAAGGCTTTTTTTAGAACCTACATCAACAAAAACTACAACATCGGTTTTGGCACTCCTGCAGTTGATGTATGTTCAACGTGTTTAGAGTATACAGAAAAACTTAAAACGTGCCAAGATCAAGCTGAAAAAGTGAACCTCTTTGTCCAAAAACGTGTCCACTCCCTTAGGGCCAAAGCTTTTTTTAATTTGCTCAAAGAAAAACATGAGAACATTTTGTTGTTTTCTTTCGACTGTCAAAAAAATCAGGTACTGCCGAAGGCACCGGACCAGAGTGCCTATTATTGTAGGCAAGTGTACGTGTACAACTGCACCATATGCCAAGGATCTTCAAAAGATAAATTATCAAAAGACAATGTTGTTATTTACGCATGGACAGAGGTAGAGAGCGCAAAGGGTTCAAAGAAGTTGTAAGTGCAATTTATAACAGCCTTGTTACAACAGTAATTCCAGAAAGAATAAATAAAATTAGACTATTTTCTGACGGTTGCGGGGGGCAAAATAAGAATTCGATGATGATAGGAATGCTCTCTCACTGGTTAGGATGCAAAGCCCTAGTACATGTTAGAAGTGCCGAATTGATCTTCCCCGTTACTGGCCATTCATACATGCCCCCAGACCGTGTGTTTGATGTCATTGAAAAAGACATAAAAAGAAAGATACAATCGTACAACCTCAAGAATATTTGGACATATTTTCTCAGCACGGTACAGTCGTTAAGCTGTCATCTGAAGATTGTCCAGTGTATGACTGGAAAACAGTAACTGAGAGAGCTATTCTAAAACCTGGTCGTTGGCACTTCAGATTTCTTCCATCAAAAAGGTTTATTGTTTAAGATTTAACAGTGGTGCCATCAAAATAAGAGGTGAAACAGCCTATCGCTCTGATCTGTGTGTTCTCAGGAGTGTTTTAAAAAAAAATCAGTCTCATGACACAATGTGGCCAGACATTGTAGCACCAGGTATCCCTATAAAGACAGCCAAACTGAATGATGTCCGAAATTTACTAAAAAAACATTTTGGAAATGAGTGGCAAAACATTCCTGAACTTGAGTTTTTCAAAAATCTAACTGATCTGCCAGAAAAGGAAGAAAGGGAAGAAGAAATTCAGTGTCACCATGTGCAAGAGGATGAAGATTTGAGAATTTAATAGAAACCCTATGGACTCGATTGAAAGAAACTAAAAATATTTTTTACAGTTTTTAGATGTTTACATTTTGTAAGTAAATAAAACTTTAAAAACATTTCTGTGTGTGATTTACTCTCCGAAATTGCTTTCTGACCTACTTTTAGCACTTAAGTTCCAAAACTAATCTTATCCACGAAGGTAATTTCCAGAACTGATCTTATCCTAGTTCCAAAAGTGGCCTTGTCCATATTTCAAATGCTTATTTACTGCAGAAATCATTATTATACTCCCATTTTTAAAAAATATATTTAATTAAATACTAAATTAGAACCTAAAAAACATGAAATAACAGCATATATAAAGCAATAAATATTTGTAATCTTTTTTGCGTTTCCTGGAAAGTTACTCAGAATGGAGAAGGCCAGTTTTGGAACTAGGCGACTCATCTGATCTGTTTATCTACATGTAAACAAACCAACAAAACAAAAAGATAAGACTGCGCCATCTACGGTCAATCATTCATTGCTATTGCTAAGCAGCTGTACACGCTCAGCTGTGAGTAGATACCACATTGTGTCGATGTACACATTTACATATATATCACGCGATAATCTGTGTACATATTTACAAACAAAATTATTGTCCAAACTTTCTAATACAATACTACATAATTGTCTTTTTTCTATTTAAACATAGTTTTATCTGTTACATTTAAAACAAAAGTGCTGAATATAACGAGACTCAAAATTTTTGTTTTTCTTAGGTAAGTTTACAACTATTATAATTATTATTATTTATTTTTGCTTACATTTTTCCTTACTTACTTCTCAATCTTTATGTAGGTTCAATACATTGCTTTATTAAACAATCAAACACAAAAAACTCTTTAATTTATAATTGAGAATGTGCAACTCTAACACCTGGTTTTACGTAGACTGCTGTGACATTCATTCCGTCTGGCGAAGTTACCTCTGGAACTTCCTCTGCTGCTTCTTGTGTTACCTCAGCACTCGATGTCATTGCTGGTATGAGAGTAGAAGTTAGACATTTGGAGACTGACTTGGTTCGGTAGACGAGATATAGTAGCAAAGCTGCTCCAATAATTATGACGGTAAAGCCACTGGCATAGCGAATAGATGGTTTGTTTCGTGATTGTTGCTTTTTTCGCTGTATTTCTTGAATATCGTTAATAAGTCGATTCAGTGAAACGTCATCGAAGTCGTTGTGTATCCCATGCAGTACTTCGTCGATATTCAATTCTGTAACATCTGAAATCTTCATGTGAGTGACATTATTTGTTCAAATTTTAGCTTCGAAAGGACTAATCAAAGAGGATATTGGTGGTTCAATCATGATAGGCTTAGTAAGGTTATATATACTTCATCCATAGGTGTGTGGTAATAAGGTAAAATATTTGGAATATATATGACAATGGTGTGGATTAAGAAGAACTCCTCTCTCCTTAAGAATCTTGTTTCTTGATCGCATCTCCAGGTAACTTGTATCGGTTCTAGTGCACTATATATCCACGCATCCTTGTTCGGCATCTGATGTAGAATTGGACGGCTGAAATTCTGTATAACCTTCTTCTCACATTGAACACGATCACTGCTGGTCTCTCCAACAAATAATGCGTAGATACAACTGTCGTTATGGTACGAATACAAAGGTATATTGACTGGACACACACTATACTTGGAACCTCTGCACGCAATTACATCTTTGTGTGTAAGTTCAACATACTCTTGTCGCGTTTTAGTTAATGCTAAGTACTCAGTATTGCTCTTTACATATATAAACTTATTGATACAAGGTTCTCTATAAGGACTTTACAGAATACAAGTCTAGTAATCTGTTTTCTGTTTTTAAAGGAATTTCTGTAATCAGTTGAATATATTTCAGTTGATTTCTTTATTGTTATGCAAAAATCACTCTGTATTTTTTCCAATTCACTAATCTTCGAACTAAACGTCTCAAGATCATCATTATCCATAGTACCAAATAATATTGGTATAATTATTGGTACTGTACAGACATTCAGTATTTAAAACCCACTGAGAAAGACGAATACCACGTTGAAACGTCTGGGTAATCAAAACTAAAAGTAAGTTCACAGTGAAAATGTTAATATATATATATATATATATATATATAAATAGATTTATAGATTTTAGACTACTTATCTATATATTAATACGTGAAGAGAAAACTTTGTACCCCTTTTTAAGCATATTGCGCGCACGGAGGAGTGTGAGATTTGGCATAGTTAAAGTTTATATGGAGAAGGAGTGCAGAAAGCTAAAATTTATATATAATATGTGTTACATTAAATTAAATAAAATAAAACATTCATTTGCACTTGAAAATTCATTTAAACTTTTTCAAACAATGGTAATTGTTAAAAATAAAATAATTTTGTTGCCAGGCAATAAAATTATAATTTTTTCATTTTAGTGTACGTTCATACTGCCAATGTCAAACACATAATAGTCTGTCGTTTGTTTACGTTCATACTGCCAATGTTAAACACATAATAGTCTGTGGTCAAACAGTCGCACAGAGTAGAGATTGTCGCCAAAGAATTTTAAAATGTTGCCAACAAATAATTACTGACAGATTGACTGAATGAGCTGTGAATTTTGTGTGATTTCAAAATGTTCCTTTTTCAATAGTCTGTGGAGTGTATGTCAAGGCAAAAAAGCGTTTATTTTATATTTTGTATATTAGATATCTGTGTTTTATATATTAATGTGCAGTTGAAAGTGAAATACAGCTTGCTTATACCTTTTGCAAAAGGAAAATTTTGTAGCAGCAATTTGAATTGACTTACTCTCGCCTAATTATTATTGGTGGTTTCAAAAAAGTGAGTACATTTTATTATTTTTAAATTAAACCCTGTCTAATCTTAGTTTCAGTAATTTCATTACATGTTTTTTTTTTTACATTCAGATATTCGCACCTACTTCCATTATGCCTCGACATAGAACATTGACGGGTCGGAGTGAGAGACAAAGAAGAAGGAATATATATTCGCGTGAAAGTCAAAATGATAATAGACCAAATGCAAATTTAAATAGTGTAAATAGTATAACATTGACGGGTCGGAGTGAGAGACAAAGAAGAAGGAATATATATTCGCGTGAAAGTCAAAATGATAATAGACCAAATGCAAATTTAAATAGTGTAAATAGTATACAAAATGATGAAATTATTTTGAGGGATACATTTAAATGCGCACTGAATGTCATTCCAAGAAATTTTAATACTTTTGATTGTGGATTAATGCATTTACAATGCAGGTTTTGCAATGCAAAACATTTCGAATCTGAGGTCACTTTAGGTGAAAGGACTGCATTCACTTCATGTTGTCATAAGGGTAAAGCAATATTACCGGCCTTAAATCAAAATGAATACTTTAAATCATTGTATGATGGACTTACTTCAAATGAACCTTCAATAAAAAGAAAGTCAAAAAATTAATTTGAAAACATTCGTAAATACAATTCATCATTTGCTATGGTTAGCTCAGAAGCTAAAATTTCGGATACAGTTACGCATGGAGTGTATCATTTTAAAATACATGATGTTTTTTATCACAGATCAGGTCCAATGACTGCTGGATATGGTCGCTCACCATGTTATGCGCAATTATATTTTTATGATGTTGACACTGCTGTCAATTATAGATTACGTGAACACTATAATGAAACATGCAATAACAATATAATGCGCGAAATCTCTCTTGAATTGGAACGCATTAATCCTTTCGTTCGGTCATTCATTGCAATGAAAGATCATTGTCAGAGAGTTGAAAATCAAAATAAAGAAATTTGTATGCTCATTAAAGTAAATCGTGATTTAGATCTACGCCGTTATAATGATGCAGTTCAAACTGATGTAGCAGTAATATTTAGTACAGTTGATGGTGAGCCACCCTTTGAACGAAATATGGTTTCGTTTTCAAAAGTTAATGGTACCATTAAAAATATCTCTGTTTTGGATTCATCATTGGACCATTTAGCGTATTCATTACTTTTTCCAAATGGTGATACTGGGTGGCATATCAATATTTCTCATAATGTACCAACTACATCTAATTCAAGAGCGCCCAGAAATAAGTTAACCATGCTTCAGTATGCAGCCTATCGACTTGCAATTAGAGAAGATTTTAGCATGTTGCACCATTCACAAAAATTGTTTCTGCAGTGGATAGTTGATATGTATGTGAGAATAGAGGGCACAAGGTTACATTTCATTAGACAAAATCAAACAAGTCTTACGTCTGAAGTTTACAACAATTTAACAGATTATTTAGAATTGAACCCCAATGCCAATAATGTTGACCGTAGAGTAATTTTACCATCTTCATTCAATGGATCTCCAAGAAATATGTATCAGAATTATTTAGATGCAATGTCAATTGTACAACATTTCGGAAAGCCTTCTTTGTTTATTACAATGACTTGCAATCCAAGTTGGCCTGAAATAGTTAGCAATATTGGTGTAGGTGAGTCAGCTAATTTTCGACCTGATATTGTTGTGCGTGTATTCAAGTCCAAACTGAAAGCATTAATTGAGGGCCTTACACTAAAAAAAATCTTCGGTAAAGTTGAAGCACTCATTTATACAATTGAGTTTCAAAAGAGAGGATTGCCTCATGCTCACATTTTACTCTCTTTAAATGAGCAAGATAAAATTGTTAACGCTACCGATATACTCATCAGTTCTCGTTGGGGCTTCCTCGATGTATGTCTACTTCTTCCAGATGGGTCTAGTCGTCTTCTCCTCTTCGGATGTTCATCAATCTCGTTCAGGTGGTTTTTCCATAAAGTTCGGCTTCCCTCTCGTTCCGCAGTCGTTCGTCTTCTTAGGTTGAAGTAGGTCACTCCTTATCTTCCTTCGGGATGAGTCGTCAGCTATGTTTCTTGAAGTCTTCTTTATTTCCACTGATAATTTTATTTTGTGAGTATTTTAATAATAATTAGTTTATCAGGTGTTCCATAGATGGCTATTACTATTTTTCTTCTTTCTGGTTTCGGTTAAAATTTACGTATTTATAGTAAAATTTGGGTTGAGAGCTGCATACATCCGCCCTCCGCGTCGGTCAATAATGGATTAATGAAAATTCCAACGGTTTTTTGGCAATAAATTTCGGTTGCTATGGTTACCTATTAAATTATGTTAATTCTCATTGGTCGTTAATTTATGTCATTGTTATATTCTAATGTTTTATTTTAGTTTAAATCTATAAAATATCTTCAAATTAAGATTTCTTTCTTATATTAGTAGCTATGTTTATTACATGAATACCATTGTTCATAATTTTTGATAAGGATCATTTTGATACCCCTCATGGTTACTTTTGAGTAGCTAATCACATTTTTGTTATTTTTCTTATTTATATTTCATATATATTTAATCTAAAACTGGATGTTATTTATACATTTTGGTATTAGGTATACCTACTTAACTTGTTTAAACATTTGGTATATTCTGATTTGATACTGGGCTATTGTTTGTTTTTAAATTTCCAAAATTCTTCATTAACTGTTAGGCCTAGAGCCTAGATTTTCCTATACTACTATCTAACATTCTTTGTAACTCCTTACCTTTATATATGGTACATTAAAACAATTTTTTACTAGAAACAAATAAACATTGGTGATTCTAACTACACCTCTTATTATAACAATAAACATTTTCTTGCCAGGTGCAAGCCTGAAATAAACTTCTAACTACCTTTCTGTTTCTTACTACTATCTGTTTTAACTTATAATTTATTACATTATATTGGTTTTTTAAAACACTAACAAAACTCTTATTATACTACTATTAAACTGTACCTTACACAATATACTCTACTCCCTCATTCCGTCACTAGAAACAGTGTCTATCTTTCTTGTTTACCTTTCATTCCAATGACTTAATTTCTATCTTATTTCATAATTCTTACTAACTATTGCTTAACTTAAACACAGTATAATTAGTTCATCTTACTTGCTAGCATAAAGTTTATCACAGGTTTTTTTTAGATATTTGTGTGTGTGTGTATGTGTGTGTGTTTTAATTTAAATAAAGTGAAGTATTGGTGAATTTGAAAAAGAGTTTTATTGATGACATGATAAAATGCTGTTGACAATGTTTGTATATAAGAATATATGTTCTAGCTTTATTATTTGTGGAGACTAAAGTAGGGTTAAAAAATACAAAAAAAAACTCTAGAATGTTATACAATAAATCAGGTCGTAACTGATAAATGCTCTTTCATCTGTTTTAGTTGCACACAGACAGATTTTTTGTATATCCCGTGATACTGGGTGTGAGAGCACTACGACACCAAGCAGATGTATATTTGTACCAGTTTAGTTATGATGGAGCCTTCAAGGTCTATCGTGAGCATGATGTGATTCACAATATAACAGGTATGTATAGACAATAATAATTGTACAGAATACCTTGTAATTACAGTTCAATAGATTCCAACTGAATACATAATAGATTCATTAAAAATATTGTAAGTTATCTAGAGTGAAGAGAGGGGAGACGACACGACAACAGTTCACTGTCTCACTTCTATATTATGTCCCTCTCTGTCACACACATGTTCTCGCCAATGATGTTCACACTATGAAACTATGATGTGATTGAAACTTTTGTTAGCCTCACAACGGGGTATTTGTACATTGCGCATCTCTAAGCCACTGTTCAATTCTATTGTCAGCTTTCTACTATACATAAACTATGATATTAATTGTGTAATTGTAAAAATTTTGTTACATCATTAATTTATATTTTTCATTTGTCAATGTGAAAAGTGTTGGATTAAAATTTTTAAATCAACAGTAAGAATGCGGGCATTTGTACTTTCATAAAAATGAATCCATAAAGTGGCTGTATTATTCTGTGGCAGCATTTCAAAAGGTGTTTGTATCGTGTACTGATTATTTGTAACTGTTTTTACCTGTAAAAAATAAGGTCATCTGTTACCGATTAATAATTCTTTTGATATCAGTTATAAGTTGTAAGCCTTAAGCATTTGAAAATTTTCAAAGAGATTGTGGCCACTTGTGAAGAAATAAATTTCTTACCTTTTTATACGCCCCATAATTTACTTACCCTGATTCCGTTACGCTTACCTTTTTGATAAAACTCCCCAGAAGATTCCAAACTTGCTGAAAGGGTCGCCACGATGTTTTAAGGATATACATCGAAACCATGATACTTACCCTTAATTAATTTAGATCATTTAATGCCCTTAGATCAGAAGATTCACTGGTTTTGTTTAGACGAATTCTCGATGCAGAACTTAGAATATGGGGTGTAACGTAATAATTAGTTAACACATTTTTTATGTTACTGAACAAATCTTATTTATTTTGACCAAAATTTAGAACTCTTTCTTTCTTTCTTTTAACTTTTTATATGTGCTTTATTACATTGTTATATTCTCTTATTCTAGGACACCTTACTATACTAACCCCTACTTACAAACCAGTGCTTAGCTTTAATTTCCCCATTTTCCACACACACTCTCTCACATGCTAGTTACAGAGTTACAGATTTTCTTCTACCGGTACCCCCCATTTATTTAAAGAGCTCTTATTGATTTATTTATAATCTTTAGGCCAACAACTAAATGTATTTTCTATCCAAATTGTTTTCTTTTTTCAAATTTTTTCCAAAAACTAAAGAAGATACGTAACAAATGCTAGAGTACAAAAATATAGATTTTTTTACTGAAAATTTTGTTTTTTTTTATCTCTGTAGGATGAAAATTAACTGAGATATGACTGTTAGAAGTTTACATTTGAGCGCGAGGATGACCTTCGCTGAGCCCTTTGACCTCAAAAATCTTAAAAACTAAGGGTTCAAGAAAGTCCAACTTTACATGACTTGTAGCCCTGGGAATTCCCTGCAAAATGGTTTTTGAAGCGATTGGATATCTTAAAAATGAAGGAAGTTATCGTTGAAAAACCAATTGCATTTTTTCAGCTAGGAACATTTCCCTTGTCTGTTTGGTGCTGCCACCTAGCGGGCTGAAATTTAATTGTTTTGTTGTTTATGTTAGTTGGAGTAGGCGAGTCTAGTTCCCGGCATATTGAATACCGGTACTTATTGTCACTTTCACTTTTATCGTCACTTCGACCACATTAAACTGTCGTTGCGATTTTGGTTCATTATTTAAAACTGTTGTAGCATTTTGCAGTGTCTGGTAGGCCTTTTACTACATTTAGACCTACCAGACAAAGTATTCCCGAGGCCACGCTTTACTTACGTCCGCTCAGAGTGAGTGTATATTGCCGACTGCATCGTGCGCCCGGTTGCCTACCCATCAGGCATTAGGCGTTGGCCGCGCGGTCTCAACTCGTTCTGTCATTGGTTGTTTCAATCGTATATTGGACCATGGAATTCCTTTTGCTTTCCCATGTCATTTCTATGTTGCAAAAGGCGGCACACACGTGCGCTCGTATGCACAAATATGCACCCTTCTGGCAATTAACATTCCGGCGGTGCTTTACCGTACCTGTCACGGAGCTATAGTCAGTGAACAATAGAAGTACGCTCTGGACAAATAAAAAAGTTAATTCAAAAGTTGTCTACAGATGGTTAAAATGAATTTACGGAAATTACAGACCCCCCCCTCAGTTTGTCCCATTACACACTAAAATATGAAAAAGCAAATATGTCACTCCCTCAACACTAAGAAACACAGGTATTGTAGGCATTATAGTTTAACTAACACAACTTGTAACCTGGCAACTGAAATAGTTCTATTCTGTGCAGTGTAGTATGACAAGACATGATTGTAAAGTGTTGGGACCTGTCTTATAACTAAATGTAGAGGAAATGTCTATTATATGGTTTAGATAGGATATGAAAGAATTAAAATTTCATATTAAAGATAATTTATGCGTGAGTATCACAGTAGCATGACTCACCTGTAAAGTACTGAGTCTTCTGATTTAACTTGTAAAATTCTTATTTAAGACATTATTAAAATGACTTAACTTTCAAAGCATTGTATGGAGAATACAAAATTTGTTGTAGACTAAATTCTTTGTGGCCATCAGTAGGATTTGTAAGAGTATTTTTACTTCTCCCATAGTTGTCCCAAGAGAGTAGCAACATCTCTTATAAACATAAACATTTTTGTGTCAAGTCAGTACTAGTATTTATGACTCACAAATTACATTTCAAGCTATTTATTGGTACTCATAAGTTCTCAAAATCGATTTATAATATAAATCGATCTGAAAGCATTTATAATAATATTCTGAAATGAAAGCAATAATGGTGTCCAAAATCCAAACTGGGAGTGACCTTCAGTGACATTACCTATCAGCTGATGAGTGTAATACTATCGTATATAATTAACAAGAGGTTAGATAGCTTGGTATGGTAAAGTCACAACAGTACACCTTTTGAACATGTGTCAGTTACTAAAGATGTTCCTAAACTAAAGATATTCATTGAGCAGTGAATACTTATTGTTTACATGTGTTTGGTTTATTGGAATAAACCGATGTTTACAGGTAGTGGTGCAGACTCTCTTGAATATACTGTGTATGGAACATATGTATCATGTTGTACATTACTAGTGTATGCAACATTATGGTTCATACCTGAGAAAAAAGGAATTACAGAAGATACAATCGCCCGTGGTATAAACAATTGACTGCATGTTATGACTTATTTAAGACTGCACGGACTTATTCTTATTTACTGCACAGATGTGTTCAGTAAGAGCTGCCATTTCAGTAACAATGAGGTAACGATCAGCTGTAGATTGTGCGTTTGCTGACATTCTGTTATCGCGACACAGTGATTATTTAGGCAACATTTCAGTATCGGAAGAAATGGAAGGGTACCCGATCACTACACGATCATGAACTGGGTGGCTGAGTTGCACACAACAGCTTCTCCATTAGACAATAAACTGGGATCAAATGTGAAAGCAGTGTAGAACTATAGAATGTAGAGTGAGTAAGGAGTGCTGTCAATCGAAGCCCAAGATGTTCAGTAGGAACACATGCATCGGCACTTTATTTGTCAAAGAGCTTGGTGTGTCGGATTTTGTATTCAGACCTAAATTATCACCCACATAAAATCTAACTGATGCACGAGTTGTCAGATCAAGATTTTGTTACAAGAAAAGGTTTCTGCGATCGGTTTCTCAGCCTTTTACAAGAGGGACAGGACGTCGTCATCGACTGATAATGCCAGTGAAGCACTTTTTGAACTCTCAGGCTGTGTGAATAAGTAGAACATAAGATAATTGATTAGGAATAATCTTTGTAAACCTCTTCACAGACAACAGTTACTGTCTGGCAGGGAATATCTGCTCTCGCAGTAATTGGTCCTTGAACACAAAAATGGACTTTTTTATATTCAGAAAATAACAGTGACTTTGTGTTGTAACAAATTATAAACCTTCAACTTTTATTTACCATTATTTTCAGTAAACATAATCAATAATTAAAAGAACTGTGTATGTTTAAAATTTTTAGGTTAATGCTGAGCTATCCTGTATATATACAGTATATAAAAAAAGTGCGTAGTAGGTTGCCATTTACAAAAAAGTATATAAGTAGGTCTGATATTAGGTGAACTACGGCTTAATGTTGAAACAAACATAATACCAATTGGAACACTTTCTGGAATATACTGTATATTGTAGTCGGCAGATTGTAGTTTCATGACAGTAATCATTTATACGTATCCAAGAAAAAATAATGCTAGTGATTAAATTATTTTTACAGAATTAATTTTTTTTATCATACGAGGCCTCTTTACATATGAGCTTAGTGCAAAACAGAATTTTACAATAAAACCATTTATTTGTGGCTCAAACATCTATAAAAGAGCATTTAGTTGTCAAATTGAAGTTTTGGTAGAATGGATATTTTTAATCAAACAACTTTTCTGACAATGATTAATTGGAATTGTAGCTACAATTAACACGAGCCTTTTTTTTAATTATTGTTAAAAGGCAATTGTGGCTAAAGGTTTATTGCCTTATTTATAAATTTTTGTTGATTTCATTATTGAGAACAAGACTATTTTTGTTAACTACAAACATTTTGCCCATTTGCTCTTTAGCAATGGGGGATGCTAAGAATATGGATCAGCCTCATTTGACCCACTGAGGAGGATCCCCCATTATAGTTTTAATAAAGGAGGGAAAACATAGTTGTAATAAAAATAAAACTTGTGTTAAACCCACAAATAGTGTGTGTAATCACTTTTTATTACATTTAGTTATTAAAATTTTAATTCATTTTATACCTCACCTCTTATTCCAAAGTCCGTTGCACGAAACTGCGACATACAAGTATGACCTTCAGTTATCTGAATAACGTACTCAAGTCGCTTTTCACTTGAAACAAATCTAGTTTAATTACATTTTTACTTTCTTTAAATACACACCTTACTCATCCTTCTAACTCAATTCACATATTACGGCTACTTTCGTTTCTTTAAAACAGATATAGCATAAACATTTATTTTAACATCTTAACTTATTCTGATATATTTATGAATCTATCAAAGCGACCCAGATTGCACATCCACTCACTCATACGAAAACCCCCTTGTATATATTTACTTTAAACCTCTTTTATATATTTTCATAATAATTTTGAGTTGGATACAGTTACAATTTACCATGGCGTCTCCATCGACCGCATGGCGCGTCGCACACACTATTCCTTTTTTGATAAAATGTTATTATTCCATTGGTTTTTTAAGTTGCACTTAGTCACTAGTTCATACTATTTTACACTGATTTATACTTTTTATTTATACCTAGTGTTATAGTCGGCCAACTTTTAAAATTGCCCGGACAGAAAATTTAGTTGGACCACGCGTGGCCGATATTGTTCGTCGACTGGGATGAAAACTTTTTCTTACGATGTTACATGCGAGCGGGCATCACTGCCTTGCCGGCGAACAAATTTCGTCGCCGTACACAGCCTTCATTGTCAATGTCTTGGTAGTTGTGCACCTGGCACATAGGATTTTTTGAGTGTTGGCCGTCGACGATATTTCACTGCCTTTACTTTTGCTTATGTAAAGTTAGGCGCTCCGCAGATGTGGGTGCTTGTGCATTTGTGAGTGGATGTCACACAACCGCAAAGTTCTCGGAAGTGTGCTACAGTTGACAACGCATTCTTTTCACATATTTCAACACAGTTACAGCGTACCTTTGCTTTGTTTAGACTGCGAGTTAAATTCAACCAAGGACTGGATACATATATGAAATGAATTTAAAATGTTTTGAAAAATGAAAACCAAAATTAATAAAATAAAAAAAAACCTTTTGATTCGCCCCATTACAAGTTGTTCTTAGTATAGGTTTATTATGATTACACAACATACCAGCATAATTGTGTTTAAAATATTTTATTTTCAGATTACTGTATGTGGAAATTCAGTTTTGGCTAATTCTCTGCGGATGTGGTCTGTGAATGTACATATAAAATATATTGTGAATAACAAATGTAATTTTTCAGGTGCTGGACATGGATCAGAACTTGGATATTTATTCTATCGTAACCATGGAATGCCTGCACATAATAATCTCTCAGCATATCCAGAAGAACTTCATGTTGTGTCAAACATGGTGAAACTGTGGGCAAACTTTGCAAAATTTGGGTATGCAGTTTATTAAACAAAAGTAGCAAAAAATGGTAACATTTCGACTACAATAAAAACTTAATTTGATAGTAGTGTAAAGGTAATTTTAAACTGCATTACGATAGCAGAGTTTTTAAAACGAAAGTTTGTATCTTGTTTTAAAACATTGTTATCTGGATACGCATATGGATTGTGATAGTCTTCAGGGTGACCGGAGTCCAAATCTGAAACAGTGGGGGAGATCAGACTTTACTGAAAACCTATACGTTTAATCCACATCTTTGTAGTTACTTAATCACAAGTACAACAGTCTAACATACACTAATCAAGTTCTCATAAATACAGCGTACAGTATAAAACACTATTTTTATAAAATGTGCAGCTATTTGTATAGTTGCTGTTAACTATTTAGTACAAATCCAGATATTGTAAGAATTGGGTACAGAATACTATAAGATCGTTTACTTCTTTACTTTTGGGCTGTGTGTCTGGACAACAAAGGCATGCTTCTTCATATTCAGAGTATATGATATACAGTTGTGCTTTCACAATCAGCTGTTTCAACACAAGGTGGGGGATGACATTTCAGATAATGCTAGAATCTTTTATTTTAGTCTTTTAATCTGTATTGGCATCTTTTACTTTCTCTACTGACATAGCAATGCATATAGATTTTGCTGTTGTATTTATGAAATAATCTTAAGTTTTTTTTTTTAATATATTGCTGTGATGTTATCATGGCATTCGTTCACTGTATGTCCATGTAAACTGAACACTTATCTCCTCCAGCTGTATTTGTTTTCACCACAAATCTACTATGATCTTTTCTTTTTTAGTAACTGAATAAGTGAATCTGCTTCTTACATCTGTCTTTTAGAGTGTTCCTTTCAGATAGTTGTCATTAAAATGTATGTTTTACTTTTTTTTATTAATGCCAATTTGATTTTTATCATAATTTAAGATTATAAAAAATAATGATTACACAGAAGTCAGTAATTTAATATACTTTGAGCAAAAGTCAAAAAGTAAAGGGAAAGTTGCTAGTTTGTGATTGTTAGCAACTTGAAATGAGTGCTCCTTTGTCTGATTATGCTAAGGAGAATATGTGAGCAGTGATTTTTTTTCTTACTTCAGAAGAGTGAAGCCAGCAGAGATTATTCATAGAAGAATGCAGCAGGATATGAAGAGAGCTGTTTGAGTGGATGCAAGTTCTATCAATAAATTAATTACTTTAAAAATTGACAGGTTTGTGATGAACAGGAGAATAACAACAATGTTGAAACAGTTAAGCAAAGCTTCACTATAATCGATGAGTTACAGTTGATGAAGTTGGAAGTGAATTGAGCATTTTGTTTACGTCATACCTAAAGGTGAAACAGTGAATAATTATAGCTACTGTAAGCTGCTGCAAGTTTTGGAGCACAAAATCAAGACCATAAGATGTAATAAACTTCCAGAAGACATGATTTTATTTCAGGACAATGCTTGACTTCATATGGGAAACAAAACAACATTTTACCTTCAAGATATTGTTCAAGACAGTCCTGTGATCGTCGTATGGTTCAGTGGAAAACAAAATACCAGACACCAATTAAATCACTAATCACCAGCTTTAATTATCACAATTAAACAGTTTATAATTAACTCATACAATATTTCCAGTTAGATTTGTCCACACGCAATAACAATGTCTATTAATAGAGTTTTACACAACTATTAACACAATACTATTTCACTTCGACAATCACTTAATCCGCACTAGCAAAAATCACTCAAATAACTGAACTGACAACCTGGCTGCTATGGCTTTATATATGCCACACTGAGGTCCAGTACAGTTTTCCCTCCTTAACTGCACGCTGGCAGCTTAATGCGTATCTCAAGTGTTCCTGGAAATCACTAGATCACCTACTTGAATGACGCAACAGCAGCCACACTAGACAGGGGGAGTGGAGAATGTTCTGGGTTGTTCGGTAGGCTTCTCGTAACAATATTGATTTTGAGCTGGCCCCCCTCTCCATACACTCTTGTCCTGGCTCCAGTTATAGTAATTTTAATCTTTTTGCCCCATTGAAAGAAGGCTTTGAGGAAAACATTTTTAGTCTGATGAAGAAGTAATAGAAGCAGTACAAAATTCCGTGTGTTGTAAAGAAATAAACAAATTTAATAAACACTACTGCCAGCATATCATCTACCTTGTGCGATCTTTCCTCGCCGACTTACTTTCAATCACCATCAGAAATTCAATGGGCCGCCAATATATTTTGTAGTGAAATATATAAACTTTAACACTCCTCCCCTTATAAAAAACACTTGTTCAATTTTGCTAACTGACCTCCCTTAATTCAGAAAATTCCCGGAGTCGTTAAACGAGTTTTTGGCACAGAACTAGGATTTGGTAATTAGGCATAATAACTATACTTAACACATTTTTTTATGTTAAATCAAATACTATATTATTTATTCAAAAACTTAAATTCTCTCTCTCCTTCTTTTTATAACAAACTTCCAAAGCTACTAGACGTTACGTCATTATGTATATTTTTACTACGACAAACCAGTACTTTGAGTTTCTTATTTCTCTTTAATTCACACACTCTCTCCCTCTTTTTACAAATTTATATATATCTACTTTTTACCCCCTTTTATTGAGCTCTTTTAATATTTATTTACTTCCCTTTACTCAAAATGATTGTTTTTCTAGTGTACCTGTCCGGGTTATCCACAAAATCCCACCATCTTCCTTACCACACTTTCACTTTCGTCCCCGCTAACCACTGTTTTGTTCATTCAACTTTTACATCTTCTTTTTCAATGTCACTTACACTTTCACTTCTGTTTTTATATTTCCACAAGTTTCGGTAGACCTCAGCTACTGAATTCGCATCGGTCTACTGAAATTCCGAGGCTGCGATTAACTTACTACTGTACTGTTTACTGGGATATGACAAACTTAACTGCTTGATGAATTGTGTCCAACTGTGCGAGGCGTCACTCGTGTCTGTATACTATACTCTGAGTAGGGCGTCAACCGCGTGGCTGTCAACTCATTCTCTGATTGGCTGTTTGCATCGCAGGTTCCAGAAGCCGGGAGATGGAAATTCGTTTATTTTGCCACGTGGGGGATTCTAAGTATTACAAGTGCGCGTTTTTCTGATAACTGACATTCTTCGTTCCAATCCATACCTAGCACTGTACTACAGGCTGTTCCCAAAAGTTACATACAAGGTGGTTAAAAAATGTTACCTATTCTGCCCCGTTACAATACCCCCCCCCCCCAATGAGAGGTTTTATGCCGAAACATAAAAACTCTCATTGACAAAACCTAAAAGGATCAGTTTGGATATGGCGCCACGACCCCCCTTACTTCCTTACTAAAGTCATGGGTTACTCACCCCCCCTAGTCCGGTGGTTGTGGCCACTGTATCACCAGACTCTGTAACAATTCATAAAAACATCAATAAATGGCTTTTCACTACTCCATATCCTTAACTGATTTGGTTTCCTCTTAGTCGTACTGGTTTGCCTTTAGCAAAGTACTGGTTTTTATCTTAACTTCTACACAAATGCATCG
Organism: Magicicada septendecula; assembly: GCA_034769895.1. NCBI lineage: Eukaryota > Metazoa > Arthropoda > Insecta > Hemiptera > Cicadidae > Magicicada > Magicicada septendecula. The sequence goes on along the minus strand of CM068371.1, from coordinate 57,583,550 downwards.
TCTAATATATATATCCTTAACATTACACAATCCATTTTATTCTCAACATTTAACCTCAACATTCTTGAAAGTTAAAAAATGCATCGTCTAATATATATATCCTTAACATTACACAATCCATTTTATTCTCAACATTTAACCTCAACATTCTTGAAAGTTACCATTCAGATTTCAAAAAAATAATTCAACACTTCAATTATAAGTTCCATTGAATACCAATTCCGTTTTACATTTCCATTTGGAAATTTACATTTAATATTTTATATTCCTCATTACAATGCAGGCTACTACTGCTATCTGTATACAATACATTATTACAACATATAAAGTTACTCCATATCCGATAACACATATGAACTCAGTTACTTCCAATGCTAACCACATTATAACATTTTAATCATCATGTTAACATAAAACAATTCATCTCTGAATTTGAATAAAAATTACAACCATTACAACTTTAATTTCAATTTTCTATTTATTAAACATTTTACTTGTTTATCTTTCATTATCATTTCAACTTTGCATTTCTATTAAAAATTTCAACCATCAGACTTTACTTATTTATCATTTATTATACAAATCAAATAAAAAATCAATTTTTTTAAATTTATTACCAGTCTTTTTAAATTAATTATCATCTCAAATTAATTTAATTCCATTATTTAAAACATTTTACCTTAATTAAATCCTCTCATAGTGCTTTAATTTCATAATAAAATTCATTTACCATTTATTATAACCCTCAAATCACAAACTTTCAAATTGATTACCAAGATTTCTATGTTTTAAACATTTTACATTGCTTTAATTACATTGTAAAAATTTATAATTACATACTGACAATTATTCAATCCAACAAAATATTATTATTGTTATAGACTCAATCAAAATTACAAACATTGATTACCCACACAATACAATTACCTACCACACAACGTATCAGCTGATACCTTATCAGAACATTAACATAACCTTACTACATAAGTACATTTAACATATGTAAACCAATACAAAATTATCTGCAATATACGTCATATTAAATGTCATTGTTTACCAAAAATCATTTCATTATTCAGTCCAGTATTTAAAACCACTACACTCTCATAATTAAATTTTCTTCTTCGTATTGTTTAAATTAGCAGCCATCCTTACTATTTCTTTTATGAATTTGCTAACTGCTATAATTTTTATTGTTCGACTAAGCTTTTCGTCATTACTGACATCTTCAGGTCTTAAACAACAATACAGGTCTTAGCGTTGTTTAAGACCTGAAGATGTCAGTAATGACGAAAAGCTTAGTCGAACAATAAAAATTATAGCAGTTAGCAAATTCATAAAAGAAATAATTAAATTTTCATCAACAATAACTGTCTAACCTCCATCATTTTTGTATTGTTCTGCGGTGTTGAGTTTGCGACTTTTGGGCATACGAAATATACAAACACAACCAAACAACATACTGAATGAACAATTACAATTTAAATCCAACACACTATTCGACACAATAATACACAACGGACACCGACACAATTCAGAATCTCGCGCCAACCCCCTTCCATCTACACACACCCCCACACACAACCAATCCCCAAAAAACCGTTACAGATTACCAACACCTTGACGCTTTCTGCATTTTACCCTCACTGATGAAGGAGCAAACTACTCCGAAACATGCGTATGAGCATATAACAAAAAGTAAGTTTTTTCACAAGTGAAAGTGTATTTAATTATTAATTGTTAAAGTGCTGTGAAAGAAGTGATGATCGTTCAAAATAAATACTATTTAAACTTGTTTTGTTCACTATACCATAACAACAATTCATATAATTATTACATATTGTTATATCATACAACTTGTCAACATTCGGTATGGTCAATTCGCCCTTAGTATTTTTTGTCACACTTCAATAGTTTACCCTTTCACCATCATAGCCATCATCTGTTATTAGTACACTAATTCTATCGCCAGGTAAGTGTTTACTCTCAATATCATCAATATAACCATCATCTGCTACACTAATTTGGTCACAAGGTAAGTCTTTCATATAATTAACTCTCTGAATATTTAATTTCTCTAATAATTCCTCATAACCTCTATTTAACTTGAACATTTCTTTCACACACTCTCTCTCTCTCTCTCTCTCTTCATACCTTTCCCAACCCCTTTTTACTCTCTCATTCCACACAGAGGGCAACACAACATTATTACAACACATCCTGGCCTTCCAGGGAAACCATAATACATAAAGGGACTATTATTTGCAGACCTTTTGTCTCCCAAATAAACTAATAAGGAACCTTTGTCCTCATACAACACTTGTGAAGCCTTTACTTCACATTCAACCAGGGGAAAATTTACCCTCTGCCCCCCATCTACCTTTAAACTCTCTTCGTATTCCCTCTCCAATTCGATAACACTTACTAACACCCCTTCACTAATCTTAACTCCCTTTATACTTACATCATCACTACTATTATTTAACGTACCATTTTTAGATACCCCATTTTTCACTATATCTTTATCACTATTACTCAACATGATCTCACTATCACTATTATTTTCACTATTACTTACCTTGTCGACTATAACCTTATTATTATTCGTAATTACCTCCCCATTATAATTATCACTTGTCTTGTCATCTATCACTTCATTATTTATATTCTCATTACACTTACCTGAGTCTTCATTATGATTATCACTTCTATTTGCACTCTCTTCACTTACCTCGTTCTTTATTATTCCATTTGTACTTAAACCATTTGCGTTGTTTGTAAAAGTATCATCATTATTACATCCAGTATCATTCAATTATGTCACCATTATCACTTGTGATATCGTCATTGTGATACCTCGTCATCTACTATCTGGTTATTTTTATTCTCCTTTAATTGATCTGTCTCTCTACCATTTTCTACCACCACTACACTATCAGCACTATAATCATTATTCAATGTCTTATTTTCTAACACTACCACTTCAACTATTTTCCCTTCAATTTCCTCAATCTTTTCCTCCAAATATTGTCTGTATCACTCAGTTAGATTCCTCCTTTTGAGCTCTTCCCTTAATTCATCTATAATTTGTTTCCACCCTTCATTTTGTTTTCTTCTCCGCTCCTTTTGTAATTCCTCCATCTCTTGTTTCCATTTTTCATTTTGTTTTCTTAACTCATTAGTTCGTTTTCTATCGTCATTACTAGTGTCATCACTACGCTCTTTCAAGAAAGCGTATAATCCCGTTTTTTGTTCTCTCATTTGTCTAAGCTCACTATTCAATCTACCCCAATCATCATCAGTCATTCTTTCCATAATCCTCAAGAACCCGTCCATGAATTCCGTAGTATTCCATGCCTCCCCTGATGCACCTATTTTGGTTTCTTGTGCCTCAGCCATGTTAAAAAAATTTTTTATATAATACCCTTTATATAAAACTGCAACCCTCCTAATATACGAAAATTATACCTCAGATCAAAATACTTAATACATAATATTATCACCAATATTTAACCGTAAACAAATAACCTCACAAGTACGTTACATTACGAAACATAACCAAAAAATATACAATTATTCAACATTCACGCCGTACCAAATCCTACTTTCTGTGCTTCAAAACAGGTCTAGTTCATATAATATTTATACGAATATCCTGGCAGAGAATGACAATTGTAAAGAAATAAACAAATTTAATAAATACTACTGCCAGCATATCATCTACCTTGTGCGATCTTTCCTCACTGACTTACTTTCAATCACCATCAGAAATTCAAAGGGCCGCCAATATATTTTGTAGTGAAATATATAAACTTTAACACTCCTCCCCTTATAAAAAACACTTGTACAATTTTGCTAACTGACCTCCCTTAATTCAGAAAATTCCCGGAGTCGTTGAACGAGTTTTTGGCACAGAACTAGGATTTGGTAATTAGACATAATAACTATACTTAACACATTTCTTTATGTTAAATCAAATACTATATTATTTATTCAAAAACTTAAATTCTCTCTTCTTCTTTTTATAACAAACTTCCAAAGCTTGTAACGGTACAAAATAAATGGGGTTTTATTTTATTAATTATAAATGGTAATGACGGGGAATCGCCCAGACAAAGTTTCAATTTTAAAGCAGTGTGTGACTTTCGGAACACCCAGTTGCACGTTGGTTCTTGAGATATTACTAATTAACCACATAATAAAATACAAAACAAAATTGATTAAACTTCCACTTACCGTCAATCGGTGTTCTCGGGTCCAGGGTTGCGTCATACGAACGTTAGGATACAAGCGTAATTTTTAAGGTTGTGTGAATGATTTATACACAATACCTTTTTTATGAAGAGAAAAGATATTTTAATTTTTTTAAATCATTGACAATTTCATCCAAAACGGTTATGCATGTTTATGCAGATTAATTTACATTTTTTTCAATTTCTTCACTCGGTCATCTGTTACAGGTTAACTTATTCTAAAATCTTACCTTACTGATCACACTTCATTATAAACACAGACAGAGCCCAGCCCGCAATTTTTCACACTCACACATACATGAAATTTATTTTTTAAAAACCCCAAATCATTTTTAATACCCCATAACTTTTAAACATTTGTCGTAACCTTCACCGCCGGCAACGTGGTTTTCGCGCGCACTCGTTATTACTTTTTTAGATTTATTTTTTGGTGTCCGAAAGTTATATAAATATGTTCTCCACTTTTTTCTCGACCGCGGTCACATGATTTTTACTCTTATTTCACTTTTTTATGGTACAATAAGAAATTTTGTAAAGAGCCCACTTGGCTCGGTCCGGCGCCGGAACAATCAGTTAACAAACTGGGAGAACGAATGTAGCAGGTACCGCTAACGTGATCTCATACTTTTGGTGGAAACCACGGCCTTGTATTTGTTCGTCGTTCGTAATTTCCATTTAAGCCATGTAAAAGTTTGCCAGAGTATCATAGTAGATATTTGTGTGGCACTGGCTGACGTCACTAAATAGGCGGTGACTTAGCCACATTTCCTTCAGCACGGATTGTAGGTCTCACAAAACTTCGTCTCTGCGCCATTTTTGATAGCGTCGGTTGATCTACTTACGTCCCCGCCCGCACACATGCTCGTATGATGGGTCCGAGCGCACGGTCACATTCTCGCACAGTTCTTGGAAAACTGAGGTGGCTGCATACTTCGGTACTGATTGCACAATACTATTACGTCTTGCCTTTGTTATAAACTGTTCCATTCACCACGTGTTCTGGTCACCGTTGAAAAATAAAATTTTCACAGTACATTTATAAATCCCTGAAATTGAAATAAAATAAAATACCCCATAAATTCGGACCGTTACAATACCCCCTCAATGAGAAGTCTTCTGTCCAAACAGAAGAAATCTCATTGATAAAACCCTTAAGAGGACCGGTGAGGAACTGGTGCCAATAACCCCCTTTTGTTCTTACACTTTATGGGTAAACGACCCCCCTGGCTCGGCGACTATGGACGCATCTGAACGAGATCACTGGACTTCTCTGCAAGAGATCCCAACACCGAAAAATCGAACAGACACGCACCACAGCGCACCTCGCCTTCTATCATGCTACCCCAAAAATCCTCAATCCCTGGCTCAGATCATGCCAGATCCTCCACCGATATGTTTCCCCTTATATGCAAGCTGGGCTGCCTTTAGCAGATACTGGGCTCACGCACACACTTACATTACATACTGAAAATTGAAAAATTCTTTGAAAATTTACTTAAATTACAACTCACTGGTTGTTTTCATTTAAAATCAAATCACAAATTTTGTATCTATTTTGAATTATTCTCTTCATTGGCTTTTTGTTTTTTGTTATCAAAAAATTATATCAATTGAACACTTCTTAAAAATAAAAACGTCCTTAACCTAACATGTGATTACACCTAGAGGCTAACAATACAATTCAATAAAATAATTCAATAATAATAAACATGGTTAGTACACAAACAATAAAATAATCAAAGTTTAAAAATATCCATTATCTGGCAGGCGCAAAATCAAGGAAATTTTTTTTTTTCAAAGAAAATTTTAAATTCAAAATTTCAAAAAAAAAATCTTAAATTCCAAAAAATTTAACTTTCTTAAAATATTTTTCTTTTCATATTGAAATTATTTAAAATTTGTTTAAATTGATCAAAAACAAAAGTTGAATTAACTTCCTTGCTAACATGCCTAGTATATGACCTCACTATCAGCTGATCAAAACTAGGTCAAGTCCACAACCTTGACCTACATACGTTATATACAAGTTCTATCTGCAAATACACTTAACATCTGTAAAATTCTCTCTTAAAACACAAAAACATAATAAAATAAAACCTTTAAAATAACAAAATATTATTATAAATAACAATCAAATTGACATTTAAATTATTCAAAATACACTTTCTAACTTTACATTTCCCAATTCTATCAAAATTTTGTCACTGGTTTTAATCAAAAATTTTATATTCTTGTTATAAATCTCTTTCTTTATTAGACAATCTTATTTTCCATTACTGTGGGTGATTTAAATACTTATAACAATTTAATTTACCCCTTGGTAGGCCTATATTTATAATCTCTACCCCCTGACTCTAATACTCATCAACTTTAATTAGCATGACACCCATCTCTATCAAAATATCTATCAAAACACTCTCTAATCCCAACTTATCATTAAACTCAAATCGCCACCTTCTCTCAATACATAAAAAAATGCTCTCTAAACCTTTGTACCTAGGATAAGTGTTCCCCCCCCCCCAAAAAAGCTCATTTCCTTAATCTGGTCCCTGGATTCTACCTAAGGCGACCCCTTCCCCCTAAATCGGTCCCTTCCCGTCCCAACCCTTATGTTGCGGACTCCCACGTTACACTACCCCTTATTACAAAATTACCATCCCCAATAATCTCAATCTTATTACCTTACTTCAACTACAACAAAAGAACATCATCAATTATAAACATCAATATATATCACTCAAAACTCTACATATATTCTCCATAACTACTGTGTCAACATCAGTACTTCTCAATTCTATAACATTAACTCACAACAACATTACATTAACTCAAAACGATATTTTTCTCTCTACCCTTTTAACTTTAACTTTAACTTGGACTGATCTATATGTCCCACAAAATATCCATCACCCCAAAAACTATCTTTTATTAGCTTTCACAATCTATTACTTTATTTTTCACTTTATCAAATTACTTTTCTCATTACTTTAAATAGCATCTGTAATACATTGAAACATTACATTAAACATTAATTACCTGGAACATTTACAACCAATATAACAGTGACATTTTATTGCTGATCAGCTGACATTCCTAACAAAGTGAAAATACATTTCAAAAAATTGTGCAGATTACATTAAATATATATGGTTATCAATACTTACATCTACCATCATTGTTTCCCCTTTTTCTGATAATTTATGTTAACCGCCTGCCAGTCGGTTTAATTATTTACTTAGTTTCAAAAATACACACATTATATAAACACATATTTCTTATCAATTCTTATATCTAACCTACTACAATAAAATAATACATTTAAAACATAGAATGAACACCTTAGTGAATGTATGAGTACCTATTTATTTAAACGGAACACAAGCATTTTTATTAGATCAAAAATTAGAGTTAGCAATTTTTATGATATAAAAATTAAATTCGTGGCTCATCTGAGCCACCTCCCATCCACACACGCTATTGCAATTTATGTAAGACTGTAGCGCCTTTTTGCTTCCACAAAGACTGCATATTTGGAGGAATTTGACATCTCCGTGTCTTTGCTTTGGCAGTTACATTTAAAAATTTTTTGAATATCAACATATCCTCATTTATAGTGAAACGCCCTTAAAACGGGTCTACCACCTGGCTATGCTGTCCCCATGCGGACAGAGTGGCAGCCACTGTTCCATAGTTCCTGGATTTCCCCTAATTTCACCCCCCATTTAATTTCTATTATAAACCAATTTCAAGTCAGCTATGGTCAAGGGACTTGACATGACCATAGCTGGCCGCTAGCCAAAGCCACGATTAGTGCTGGTAAGGCAGTAATCGCCCGAAAAGTCGGGGAAATCTAACTTTCATTTCAATGCCTGTTCTACATTGTTATTAATATGTGCGACACGAGCATCTATCAGGGTACAAATTAAATTTGTACAAAAAGGTGTGTCGCACATTGTCGCCATTTTGGCCTCCGATGGAGGTAACACTCTCTGTTACCCCCAACCCATTCCACTACCTACTGGGGCACAGGCCACCCCAGCAATAGCACCTTACTAACTAAATTATTATAAGTAATGAACTAAAACTTTCTACAATTGCAGTTCCACACTCCACTGTTCTATCACTTCTTTGAACACCAATCTACCCCCCAAAATTATCCCCACATCTTGCATTGACAACAAGTTTTTATTTTAATTCACATTCTTCAAAACGTTCCCATGCTCACTGATACTAAAACTTGACAATTATATTTGGTCACTTAATTCTAAAATTTATTTAAATTTAAAATTATAAACATCCAAAGTTTTTTTTTTTTTTTTTTTTTTTTTTTACATCGGAGGCTGCCTAACCTGAAATCCCCACCTGAAACGGGGGTGTTTTTGCTATGAGGCAAGCTTGGTGACCGATTAGATCTACTTTGTGAAATTACTTCCCCTTATACTCAACTCTACTCCCTTACCGCTCTCATTTCTTCAGACCCACCGTCTAACCTATCGCCAAATTTGCCTCTCAGCAAAACTCTTCATTTCGGATTAAACAAAACTATTGTCAATGGCTCAACTTTAATTTTGCCATTGACACTGAAAATTTTTAACTTTGCACGCACTGCCTTTTATTTAGGTGCAGCCTCCATTATGTACAAACACTCTAAGGCAGTGCAGGCACATGACAGGTACACCAAGACCGCTGCACCTGGAGTGTATTAAAAATAATAATGCGTGTCACGTACCTTTTGGGGTCCCCCTCCCCGTTCAAATATGTTGCAAGTTTTCTAATTTCAACCAATTTTGGTGGAGCCGGACCATCGTTGTTTTCACCACCCGAAGGAAGATCCACCAACCATGGCCCGCCTCCAAGTTCCGAATACCACGGCCAGGACTGGTAAGATCGTGACCGCCCAAAAATGGGGGAGGATCCCTTCTGAAAACATATATAAAAAACAATTAAATTTCATTCATACAATTAATCATTGATAAAATCCTTATGCTGACCAATATAATTTCAAATTTGTAGCGTTGTGCGTTCCCACTATCTCCCTAGTTTCTCTATTCTGTAACACATATGAATTCTTCATTTTAACCTCTATTATCTCGTACGGCCCCTCATAGAGTAAGAAAAATTTCTTGATCTCCTTATCTTGAGCACTCGACAAATCGTGGCGTCGCACCAATACCAGCTGTCCAACCTCGTACTGCGTCCACTTACCTTTCATATCATGTCTCTGTTTTCTCTTCTCCCCCTTCGTCAATAGACTTTCATTCGCTAGCCTAAGTTTTACCTCGCGACCAATAGTGTTGGTTTCTGGTGGATATTCAATTAATTGCTCCAAAATTCTCTGCGGACGCTCTCCTCTTATTAGCTCATAAGGTGTGAACCCCGTCGACTCGTGGGTGGTGCAGTTAAGCCAATTTTCAATCTTCTGAACATATAATGGCCACTCGCTGTGTTTGGCGTGGCAGTATGTCCGGAAAATTCTGCCCAACTCCCTCATGACTCGCTCCGCCTGATTGGACTGCGGATGATACACTGCGGTGTGCTTTGGGATGATACCTTCCCATCCGAGAGTCTGGCGCCATCTTCCACTGATGAACTGTGGTCCATGGTCGGATAATATCACCTTCGGCTTTCCCACATTGATCATGTAGTCGCGTGTGATCTTTTCACTCAGCACCTTACTTGTTGCTCGCTTCACGCTATATAACCTTACATATTTGGAAAATGTGTCAAGTACAACAAAAATATGCATCACTCCACCCCTACCCTTTGGCAATGGGCCGTACAAATCTACAGCTACTAAATCAAAGGGTTTTTCTACTTTAATGTAATTTAGTTCTCCTTCTAACCTATAATTCACAACTTTAGATTTCTGACATAGTTCGCAAACTTTAAGTATTTTTCGGACGCGTTTTTCCATATTTTTAAATAGACAAGATTCCCGTAATACATTCACACACTTCCGTGCCCCAAAATGCCCGTATCTCAGGTGACAGTCCCACACTATTTTCTCTATCAGCCCTTCAGGTATAACTAACCTCCAATCCCTTTCTCTCCCCTCTACTTTTTTAAATAAACTCCCCTGAAATACTTGAAAATATTGTTTGTACCCAAATTCATCTGTGTCTGATTCTACACTAGTGATTATCTTATTTAATTTACTATCAGCTCTTTGCATTACATTTATATCCTTCAATTCTTCCCCAAAAACTTTATCTTCCCGGGATAGTCTATAAATCTCTATTTCTTTAATATCTCTGCCCGTTCTATTTCTATCTATGTCTACTCGTGATAGTGTGTCTGGCACCCTGTTCTCTACACCCTTAATGTATTCCCAAGAAAAATTATACTCTTGAAGAGCTAACACCCACCTGGTTATACGGCTGTGTGTGAGTTTACAAGTATTCAGGAACGACAGTGCTTTATGGTCCGTCCTGATGATAGTTTTATTACCCAGCAGATACGTACGGAACTTCTTCACAGCGAAAACTATACTGAGAAGCTCCTTCTCGGTGGTAGTATAGTTACGCTCTGCGGCTAGCAACGTCCGGCTGGCGAAGGCAATGGTTTTGTGTTCTTTCACCTCGTCCTCTTGGTACAGTTCCGCTCCAAGTGCTATATTGCTGGCGTCTGTCTGTAAGTAGAAATTATCATTAAAATTTGGATGGTTCATTAGAATCATATCAGCGAACTTATTCTTGATTTCGTTGAACGCTGCTCTTTCATTATCTCCCCACCTCCATTGTTTGTTCTTTTGCAGCACTGCGCTAAGTCGGGCCGTCGTCTGTGTGTAGTTTTGCTGAAACTTCCTGTAAAAAATACAGAGACCAAGAAAACTTTGTAACTGTTTTATATTCTTAGGCTCCGGGAACGTCAGGATGGATTCTACTTTGTCCGGATTAGCCCGTATTCCTGTAGGTGTTATGATGAAACCTAAAAAATGTATTTCTGTCTGTAAAAATTTTGATTTATCCCAATTCACTGCCAAACCTCCCTGGTATAATTTCTCCAATATGTATTCTAAATGTTCTACATGCTCCTCAAATGTTCTAGAAGCTATTAGAATATCATCAACATATATGGTTAAAAAATCTAAGTTATGCGGTTGCAAAATCTCATCAAGACACTTGATAAAGCTGGCTACACTGGTGTTCAATCCAAACGGTAGTCTTTTGAATTGATAATTTTTTCCATTGAACAAGAAAGCAGTATATTTCCTACTATTTGCTGCCAAAGGAACTTGCCAATACCCGGCGGTTAGGTCTAAAGAGGTCATATATTTCACACCGCTGAACTTCTGAAAAATTTCCTCAATGGCTTCGGGTGACTCCCGGTCTGGAATAATTATTTGATTAATTTTGCGGGCATCTAGACATAACCTAACTCTCCCATCTTTTTTGATCACTACTACTAAAGGGTTGGAATAAGTTGACACCGACCTTTCTATAATACCCCCCGCTAACATCCTATCCAATTCTAACTGTACTGCCCCCCTTTTAGAATATGGCACTGGATAACTACGTTGGACATATGGCGTATGCTCCCTCACCTTTAGTTCGCATTCATAACCTTTTGCCCTTCCTGGTTCCCCGGCAAACACTCCCCTATAATCCCCGACTACCCGCCACAGCGCTTTACGCTGAGAACTCCCTATTACGCCACCTTCACCACAAAATTTAACCGCTCTATCCGCCCATATTCTCTCCTCACTCTCTTCACTCACTCTCTCTCTACACATATTCATACTAAATTCCATATCCCTATTTATGGTCTTATCTGGTATAACCCTTATACCCGAAATCTTTACTGTGTCTAAAACCCGTTCAAAATTAACCGTTATTCGTTTATTCTCATTGTTCAATTCTAAAATTCTTTTTCCAAAATTGATGACCGCATTATTCCTGATTAGAAAGTCATTACCCAAAATTACTTCTAAATTTAAACCTCTTACAACTAAAAATGTATTCTCATAACTTTCCCCATTTATTAACATATTCAACTGGACTTGTGTTGTAACCCGTTTACTTCTAACACCCGTAATGCCTACAATTACTCCCGCCACTGGCAAAGACGGAATATTTTTGTTAGTCTCTTTTAATTTATTTAGTACATGTTCCGCTATTACGGATATTTCACTACCTGTGTCTATAAGTGTCAAGACTGACTTACCTTCTATTTCCAGTTTTACCTCAGTCAACCACACTTCTGGTCTCCCCGTCTCCGCCTCCTCTTCCTCCATCAATTCCGTAGCCAAGTCCGTGTGAATAGTGTTATTCCTATATTTACTTTCATGGACCCCGCGGTTATTCCTCGACAATGGCCGGGCCTCCTCATCCATTGTCCTCCTTAGTTTCCCGTCCTCTCGTCTGTATTTCGGGGCGTATACACTCTGCCCATATGCTGATTTCCTCCTTCGTTTCTCGTATTCTCTGCTTGTCTGTCCCCGTTCCTCTGCTGTGGGTTGTTGAATCTCTGTTGTGTCCTCGGCTGCTGTCCGGGCCTCGCCCTTCTACATCTATAACAAAAATTACGGTCAGCATAATTTTCCACCAGACACCCGTCACATTTCCACATCGGATATCGTCTGTCCCGTTCTCAACCATTGTGTGCGGTTCCCCCGTTTGGTCCTCTTCTTGGTGTATAGTTCCCTCCATTGTGCATATTAGGTTGTTGTATGCGTCTGCTGTCTTCCTGGTCCTTAATATTCTGAAAAACATCCAATATTTTTTCTAATTCATTGATATCACTTACCTCTCTGGTCATTAACGTGATCTGTACTTCCCTCGGTAGATGTTTGCTGATGTGGCGTACAAACGACTGGAATGGCAACGGTGGCTCTAAGTACTTAGCTTCATTGTATAGATGGTGATATTACGGTTGTTTCTCCCAAAGCTCCCGGTTCCCATTATTTGACTTCGTAGTATCTCCTGCTCCTCCTCCGACCAGTATTTATTCCGAAAGGCTTTTTCAAAATTTTCATACCTCTCCCATTCGTTTCGATGTGTCTCCGCCCATATCTCCGAATTACCCTTAAAACATTTCAAAATTTTTATAAGCTTAACTTCCCAACTACTACCATTAAATCTGTCAAATTCCCGTACTCGATTCAAAAATTGCATTGGATGCACTCTACTATTCTCACTACAAAAGGTTTCGAGTTCAACTTCATTATTAGCGTCGCGTGTAATTAATATACGTTCAGTAACGTTGTTTAAATTTTGGTTTCTTACTAAACTTAATTCGTCTCTCACACTGTTAATGTTTTGTTCAAGTGAATATAATTTTTTGTCATTATTACACTCAGACTGTATGCTATTTTTTGATATTACATTAATTGATTCATTTAATGCTTGTATTTCTGTCTTACAGGTATTTTCAATTTCAATGACCTTAAAGTCTACATTATTTTTGTGTTCATCAATATTCTGACTCATTTTCTCAATTGTCGTTACTACACTATTAAGCTTACATTCAGTTTTGGTATTACATTTATTTATTTTAAATTCTATTTCATTATTATATTCATTCATTGAGTTTATTAACGTCTCATTCTTCTCATTTATTTGTTTATCAACTCTTTCTGATATCTGCCTATCTATCTCATTAATTTTAATGTCTAAGTTTGTTATTGAACTATCTACTTTAGTATTCAACTCATTGAGTTTACTGGCAAATTCTTCATTATTGTTTTCAAAACGCTTATTGATCTCACTAATATGGTTTTTTAACTCACTGAAATTGCTTTCGCACTTTATTTTCTGTTCATGTATTTCGCTTTTCAACTCATGGAATTTAACATTCTGTTCATTGAATTTAACACACAACATTGCATTCATGCCACACAAATATCTCATTACATCACTATTATCAGATTGATTATTTTTGTTAGTCGATATTGGGGTTGTTTGAATCCCCGAATCATCTGTACTACCTACTTCATTCATACTACTTGTATCCAGAGTTTTGTCGTCTTGACCTACATTCGGCGTTGAATGTACTTCAAGGCTATTCATAACAGCTGATTCATCAAATTCAGCTATTTTGCTCATAACAGTTAAGTCGGACAAAACGACTTCATTCTCTGTATTTTCCATTTTTATAAATTTACTTAGTCTCTTTTTTATAACTTTATTATTGGTTGTTATATACTTATTTATTATCTGAACCAAATCTCATGTCTTAACTCTTTGACTATATTTTACATTACGTATTTTCACTTAACCTCTAAATTACGCTTGTATCTTATTTGTAGGTATGGAATTTCATTAATTTATTAAATTCGTTCCTGTCGAGGCGCCATTGAGATATTACTAATTAACCACATAATAAAATACAAAACAAAATTGATTAAACTTCCACTTACCGTCAATCGGTGTTCTCGGGTCCAGGGTTGCGTCATACGAACGTTAGGATACAAGCGTAATTTTTAAGGTTGTGTGAATGATTTATACACAATACCTTTTTTATGAAGAGAAAAGATATTTTAATTTGTTAAAATCATTGACAATTTCATCCAAAACGGTTATGCATGTTTATGCAGATTAATTTACATTTTTTTCAATTTCTTCACTCGGTCATCTGTTACAGGTTAACTTATTCTAAAATCTTACCTTACTGATCACACTTCATTATAAACACAGACAGAGCCCAGCCTGCAATTTTTCACACTCACACATACATGAAATTTATTTTTTAAAAACCCCAAATCATTTTTAATACCCCATAACTTTTAAACATTTGTCGTAACCTTCACCGCCGGCAACGTGGTTTTCGCGCGCACTCGTTATTACTTTTTTAGATTTATTTTTTGGTGTCCGAAAGTTATATAAATATGTTCTCCACTTTTTTCTCGACCGCGGTCACATGATTTTTACTCTTATTTCACTTTTTTCTGGTACAATAAGAAATTTTGTAAAGAGCCCACTTGGCTCGGTCCGGCGCCGGAACAATCAGTTAACAAACTGGGAGAACGAATGTAGCAGGTACCGCTAACGTGATCTCATACTTTTGGTGGAAACCACGGCCTTGTATTTGTTCGTCGTTCGTAATTTCCATTTAAGCCATGTAAAAGTTTGCCAGAGTATCATAGTAGATATCTGTGTGGCACTGGCTGACGTCACTAAATAGGCGGTGACTTAGCCACATTTCCTTCAGCACGGATTGTAGGTCTCACAAAACTTCGTCTCTGCGCCATTTTTGATACCGTCGGTTGATCTGCTTACGTCCCCGCCCGCGCACATGCTCGTATGATGGGTCCGAGCGCACGGTCACATTCTCGCACAGTTCTTGGAAAACTGAGGTGGCTGCATACCTCGGTACTGATTGCACAATACTATTACGTCTTGCCTTTGTTATAAACTGTTCCATTCACCACGTGTTCTGGTCACCGTTGAAAAATAAAATTTTCACAGTACATTTATAAATCCCTGAAATTGAAATAAAATAAAATACCCCATAAATTCGGACCATTACATTCTGTCAGATAAGCTTCATACGCCAATTCCAGGTGCTGTGAAATGTGAAAGAGTGTGCGTCTGCCGCGCGAACAGAGTAATTGCAACGAACCTTTTGGCTAGCCGGAGGGCGCGAGTTTATGGTAATTTACTCGCGCTAAATGAGATGTCACGTGACACCCGCTCAGCCTATGAAAACGCTGTTACGTTTTATTTCTTTACCCCCCTTATTATAAACTTTTACATACCTTTTACGATCTTTTTTCACACTCGCCCAGACTTAACAAAAACAGAAGGTTCCAAACTTATAGGTCGCCACCAATATTTTTAAACAAAATTACAAATATGGAAACCTTAATACATTTTCCCCTTATTTACTCTTAATTACTTACCAGGTTCGATTAGGCGAGATTTTCCATACAGGGCAGGTTATGTTCAACGGGCGTAATAACATTGTTACATGAACTATTGTATACATTCTACCAATATACCCTGACACAATACATTTAACACCAACACATTTATTTACAAATTTTTGTCATATCCAATTATTAGTTATCACACTTCATTACATAAATCAGCCAAGTAATTACCATTGACTCGAATAATTAAATGTTCATTCTTAATTTATCTCTAACCCCCGTCCTCGAAAATTAACCTTTTCTGCACATAACATTGTTCATTTTTATTTGAACACATCATATGGCTATTTCTTGTGTTATAACCATAAAATTTTGTTTTTTCCATTGTACCACAATAATAAGGCATAGGGTTACCCCCCATTATTATTTTGTCATAAACCAAGTCAGCATTATTATTTTTTGTCAAATCTCCGTCAGTATTTTTTGTTATTCCCAGGTAAATTACGTTATTATCACAATTGTCTGCTATTACAAGTACACTAACTCTCCCCACAGGTAAATGTTTATCATCCATATACTCATTGTTTAGTACTACACAAGGTAAGTTTACATTGTTCATAATATAATCATTTCTTTCAATATTTATTCCCCCTACTAACCCTTTATAATCTCTACTTAATCTGAACAACTCTATCACTCTATCTCGCTCATAATCACTTTCAATACCACACCATTTCATATTCTCACTCCACACAGAGGGCAATACCACAAAACTATTTGAACACCATCTGGCCCTACCAGATAAACACAAAAATCTATTTTGACCATTTGCCGACCCATTGTCACCCAAGTGTCCTAGTGAGGATCTCTTATCCCCGTAAACAACTTGTGAAAACTCTGCTTCACCTTTAACCCCAGAAAAATTTGCCCCCTGTTGACCCTCAACAATTAAACTATCTCTATACTCCCTTTCTAAATCATTACGATCACTAAATACTCTAACCTCAACTAAATTTCTACTCTCAATATCACTACCACTATTACTCAATATATCACTATTATTTTCATTCAATAATATATCACTCTTGTTAGCGTCATCATAACTAACATTATTACTCACCTTGTTTACTGTTATTTCCTTGTTTTCAATATTTCTCCCAAGCTTATCTAACTGTTGTATTAGCTTAACATTTATTTCATTTATTTCCCTCTTAATTTCATTAAACTTGACATTCTGTTCATTAAATCTAGCGTCAAATTTATTATTTTGTTCATTGAATTTATCATTAAAACTACTCTTAATTTCTTTAATTTCACTTTTTTGCTCATGAATATCCCTTGATATTGTTCGTAACATACTCATTATATCGTTATCAAATTGGTTGTTACATTTTGTTGAGGTTGGAGTTAATTGAACCCCAGAGTCCTCTGTGACCATTGTTTCATCTGTAATATTTATATTACTATCTTTTTCATCTTGACCTACATTCGGAGTTGAATGTGTTTCAAGGCTATTCCTAATATCTGATTCGTTAAAATCAATTACAGTACTTTCATTATTATTACCTGCCATTTTTATCTTATTTATGGAATGTTACATAGAAATTTTTATCTTATACGTATTCAGTATTGATTTACTGCTCTACACAATTATAAATCTCTTACAATTTACTTTTCGTGATTTTTCATTACACGTTTATGTAGTTTACAAAAACGCCCTCACTCTCAAATAACCTGTTCTGCAGCTTAATTATTCAATAATTATACACAATAATTCTTCACCCATACGCCGTTACCACAACCTGTCTCGTACTTCCAATCAGGCCTAAACCCACATCAGAAAATTCCATATGACTCATCCTGGCAGGTCGCCATTGTTACATTTTATTTCTTTACCCCCTTATTATAAACTTTTACATACCTTTTACAATCTTTTTTCGCACTCGCCCTGACTTACCGAAAACAGAAGATTCCAAACTTATAGGTCGCCAATATTTTTAAACAAAAGGACAAATATGGAAACCTTAATACATTTTCCCCTTATTTACTCTTAATTACTTACCAGGTTCGATTAGGCGAGATTTTCCATACAGGGCAGGTTATGTTCAACGGGCGTAATAACTTACTCTAACACCTGCAGTATTTTAAACAAAATCTGATTTTATTTTAATGTGAAATTTGAATTTATGGATTATATAAAATAAACATTTCATAATCAGCTAGCCTATGACAACTTATTATGAACCAGTACGTTAATTGGTATGTTCCCTTAGAGATCTCTTTTGTTTAGAAAAACGTCTGTAAATGCAAATGTTACAATATAGTTAAACGTTAATATAGTTAAAAGTTCTGAATTGATAATATGGTACTCATCCTGGTAGGGGCTTCGCTCCAAGTGGTGATGCACTTGTTTTATCACTCACTTAATTTTATTTTGGTACAGTTACTAATTTTTACTGTTTACTAAAACCATATCGTTCACATTTAAGGATTGTGTCGGTCAACGTAACTTTATCGGTACGAGCACTAATAGCTTTGTGACTAGTTGACCGCTACATTGTTTAAGCACTTTAATAGTTATACTGGATAGGCCGATTATATTATTTTCGGCCTATCTTGCGCCCGAGGCCACTGTTTTTTAATTCACTTGCAGGCGACTGTAATCTGCTACTGTCTAGTCTGTCTAAACTGGTAATTAACAACCGAGCATTTTAGTTAACCACTGACTGACTACTTAAGGTGACCGTCTGATGCAAACACTGGTGAAGAAGTGTTCTTACTGTGATTTACACAGAGACTGCTGGCAAGCTGTTGTGTAATATGTCTGGGCTTGGCTGTCTAGACATCAACAATTTATATTAACATTGTATTTTACTGGTTACAATGGGGCACCTCACAGGTGAATACTAGCTGCTTTCAAATTAAAACTGAATTGACCCTACTGTATCTGACACACAATTCTGTACCGTTACACGCAAGATGCCACGAGGAGAATGTTTTGGCCATCTTGAAAAACGTCGAATTCGGCGTCAGTCGGCATATAACTCTGAAACCAGCCGGTTCGATAAACAGGCTCTCGAGCCGAAAATCCATTAAAGTGGTAATAATGTAATTAAATTACAACTACAAATGACATTAAGTAACTTTAAACTTGTGAAGTATCAAACCAAGTTCAGTGAACGAAATTCAAACCGTGTAAACAGCCTTCTGCAGACAGAGTGATCATAAAACAAAATTCGGGAGTGTGGCCACCAAGAATCGAACACAACAACAGGGACACCACCAGTCAAATAACAGTGTAACTTGAACTAATAATTATGAAAATTTTTATAAAAAAGCACTAAATCTAAATTAAAGGGGGTAAAAGGTATGAAAGTGTGTGTGTGGGCTAATGCTGGGTTGCCTTTATGTAATATAATGAACCATTTACTTTAAGTATAATAAGGAAAACTGTTGAGTTTGTTTGTCTTAGTTAAATTGAGACTATGTCTCCATATTAAAATCCATCTGATTTAAATTCTGAAGGATACAAAAGAAAAGTTATATCATTATTTTATAAACCAAAAGGAGAATATTAAACATAATGTCTAATAAAAGTTGAGTTAGTTAACAATTACAATGAGAGTCGAGTTTCTTAATAATATAAACCCTAAATCACGTTTATAGGCCACGAGTTCAAGTGGAGAACCCGATGAAGGTAAGAAGTGTGGATTATGAGTATATTTTTATTAAATATTATTTTGTAAAGTGATTGTAGCTTCACAGTTGGCACCTCGAACTTGGACAAGTTTTTACAAATAAATTTTGTACAAACCACACCTACCAGTGGATATAAGTGTGATTTGGAGGTTAAGGCAGAGTACGTAAAAAATTATGAAAAACGATGTTATGTTATAATGTTATACATAAGTGATGCGTATACTATTGAATAATACTGAATGCGTGTAAAATAAGGATTGTTAAGATATATGATAATTTTGTAATTTAAAAAATGGCAGGAAATAACGAAAATAATATAAGTGACGTAATTGACTTTAATGAATCAGCTGTCATGAGCGGCCTTGGAGTCCATTCGACTCCGAATGTGGGTCAAAACGATAAAATAGACAAAGTAGATGTTACAAATGAATCAAATGTCACGAATGATTCAGGAATTCAGTTAACCCCGATGTTAGGTAGTAAAAATAAGAAACCTGATGAAGTTATAATTAGTGAGGCGGGAGCAAATTCCACGCCCGTAGCGACTAAAATAAAAGAAAAAGAGTTGTCAATAAATGACCTATTTAATCTTATCAATAAACGTTTCGATGTTAACGATATTAAATTTGAAGTTCAGAATAATAAATTTGATAAAATAAGTAGTGACATTAATGAAGTAAATACCAGAGTCAACGAAATAAAGAGTGAGATCGTAAACGAAATAAATGAGCATTTCCATACTATTAAAGAACAAGTGATAGAGTCTGTAAATGAACAATTAAATAGTCATGTTAACGATGTAAATAAACAAGTGTCAGAGGCAGTAAAAGTACAAGTTAGTGAACAACTTAATGAAATAAAAAATGATTTTGAGAGTAAAATAAGTAAATGTAATACTGAAACCGAATATAAGTGTAGTAATGTAGTGGATAAGATTGAAAAACTAATCAAAATATTGATGAGTATAAGAGTAATACAGACATTAAAATCAATGAAATCAAAAGTGTTTGTAAAACAGAAATACAATCGTTACAAGAGTCAGTTAATTTAATAACCAAAAGTAGCATTCAGTCCGAATGCACTAATGATAAGAAATTGTATTCAATTGAGCAGAGAATTAGTAGTGTTAAAGATGAATTGAGTATGGCAATAAGCCAGAAATTAAAAACAATATTACCGAACGAGTAGTAATTACGCGAGATGTTAATAATGAAGTAGAACTTGAAACATTTTGTAGTGAGAACCGTAGAGTGCATCCAATGCAGTTTTTAAACAGAGTACGGGAGTTCAATCAGTTTAACGGTAATAGTTGGTAGGTAAAACTTATAAAATTTTTAAAATGTTTTAAAGGAAATTCTGAGATATGGGCGGAGGTGCATAGAAATTATTGGGGGAGCTACGAAAATTTTGAAAGCGCGTTCCGTAACAATTATTGGTCGGAAGAGGAGCAGGAAATATTGTGCAGTCAAATAATGGGAACAGGGAGTTTCAGGGGACATAATAGCAATATCACGGTATACGTAATGAAACTTTTCAACGAGGCGAAGTATTTAGAGCCACCGTTGCCATGTCAGTCATTCGTACGGCATATCAGCAAACACCTACCTAGAGAGGTTCAAATCACTTTGATGACGAGAGAGGTGAGTAGTATCAATGAGTTGGAAAAAATGCTGGATGTTTTTCAGAATATTAGGGACCGGGAAGTCAGCAGACGTCCACAACAACCCAATGTGAACAGCGGAGGGAGTTACACACAACAAGGAGGACAACGCATGGGAACTACGTACAATGGGCGGGAACCAAGCAGACGATATCCGATGTGGAAATGTGGGGGGTGTCCAACGGAAAATTATGCAGATCGTAATTTTTGTTATAGATGCAGGAAGGTGAGACCGGAGAGACCATCAGAACCGGATGCCGCAGAGATATAGCAACCCACATCAGAGAACAGGTGAGGATCGAGCAGAGATACCCAGGATTGGAGGAGGGAACAACCGAGCAGAGAGGATGTACACACCAGGAGGTACGGCCGAGCGGGCGGAAAACTGAGAAGGACAATGGAAAAGGAGGCCCGGCCATTGTCGATAGATGATTGTGGGGTCCATGGAGACAGATACCAGAATCATATCATTCATACAGATATGTCTACAGAACTAATGGAAGAAGAGGAGATGGGGACAATGAGACCAGAGGCATGGTTGACGGAGGTAAAGCTGGAAATTGAAGGTAAGCCAGTTACAACACTAATAGACACGGGCAGTGAAGTCTCAGTAATAGCAGAACATATATTAGATAAGTTACGGGAGAATAATAAACATATTCCATCTTTGCCAGTTGCGGGGGTAACCATCATAGGGATTACGGGTGTTAGGAGTAAAAGGGTGACCACACAAGTTCAGTTGAATATAGTAATAAATGGGGAGAGTTATGAAAATACATTCTTAGTGGTAAGGGGATTAAACTTGGAAGTAATAATAGGTAACGATTTTCTAATCAGGAACAATGCGGTAATCAATTTTAAAAAGAGAGTATTACAATTAAATAACGAAGGTAAACAGATAACGGTTAATTTTGAGCGGGTGTTAGATACGGTGAAGATTTCGGGAATAAGGGTTATACCGAATAGAGTTATAGATAGGGACACGGAGGTTAGTATGAATATGTGCAGAGAGCGAGTGAGTGATGAGAGTGAGGAGCGAATATGGGAGGATAGAGCGGTTAAATTTTGTAGTGAGGGTGGCGCAATAGTGAGTTCTCAATGTGAAATGTTGTGGCGGGTAGTAGATGGTTTTGGGGAGTGTTTGCCAGGGAACCAGGAAGGGCAAGAGGTTACGAATGCGAATTAAAGGTGAGGGAACATGCGCCGTACATACAACGAAGTTATCCGGTACTTTATTCAAAGAGGAGAGCCGTGCAGTTAGAGTTGGATAAGATGTTAGAAGGGGGGTATTATAGAGAGATCGGTGTCGACCTATTCCAACCCTTTAGTAGTAGTCATAAAGAAAGACGGGAGAGTTAGATTATGTCTAGACGCCAGGAAAATTAACCAAATTATTATTCCTGATAGAGAGTCACCTGAAGCAATTGAAGAGATTTTCCAGAAGTTTAGTGGGGTAAAATATATGACGTCGCTGGACTTGACGGCCAGATATTGGCAGGTACCACTAGCGCCAAATAGCCGCAAGTATACCGCATTTTTGTTTAACGGTAAGAATTACCAATTCACTCGTCTACCATTCGGGTTGAACACCAGTTTAGCCAGTTTTATTAAGTGCCTTGACGAAATTTTACAACCTCACAATTTAGATTTCTTGACCATCTATGTGGATGACATTCTGATAGCTTCTAGGACATTCGAGGAGCATATAGAACATTTGGAATATGTGTTAGATAAGTTATACCGGAGAGGTCTAACAGTAAATTGGGACAAATCAAAATTTGTACAGAAGGAAATTCATTTTTTAGGGTTCATCATAACACCCACAGGAATCTGGGCTAATCTAGACAAAGTGGAATCCATCATGACGTTTCCGGAGCCAAAAAACATAAAGCAGCTACAAAGTTTTCTTGGTTTATGTAACTTTTACAGAAAGTTCCAGCGAAACTACGCCCAGACTACAGTGAGACTCAGTGCGGTGTTGCAGAAAAATAAACAATGGAGATGGGGGGGGAACGAAAAGGAGGCTTTCTGCGAAATTAAGAATAAGTTCGCCAACATGATTTTGATGAACCACCCAAATTTCAATAACAATTTTTATTTAGAGACGGACGCTAGCAATGTAGCTCTAGGAGCTGAACTATACCAGGAGGACGACGCTAAAGAACACCATACCATCGCTTTCACCAGTCGGACACTGCTAGCGGCCGAGAGAAACTACACCACTACCGAGAAAGAGCTTCTCAGCATCGTGTTTGCCGTCAAGAAATTCAGGACCTATCTGCTGGGAAGTAACACCATTATAAGAACAGACCACAAAGCTCTGTCGTTTCTGAACACCTGTAAGCTCACACACAGCCGGATAACCAGGTGGGTGCTAGCTCTCCAAGAGTATAATTTCTCTTGGGAATATATTAAGGGGATAGAGAACCGGGTGCCAGATACACTATCACGGGTGGACACGGATAGGAATAGAACGGGTAGAGATATTAAGGAAATAGAGATTTACAGATTGTCCAGGGAAGATAAACTTTTTGGGGAGGAATTAGAAGACATAAACCTAATGCAAAGAGCAGATAACAAATTAAACAAAATCATAACTAGTGTAGAGTCGGAGTTAGATGAGTTTGGGTGTAGACAATATTTTCCAGTAGTTAATGGGAGTTTATTTAAAAGAGTAGAGGGTACAGAAAGGGATTGGAGGTTAGTTATACCGGAGGGATTGATAGAAAAAATAGTGTGGGACTGTCACTATAGGTATTGACATTTTGGGTCAAAGAAGTGTGTGAGTGTATTGAGAGAATCTTGTATATTTAGGAATATGAAAAGGCGGGTGCGAAAAATACTTAGGAGTTGTGAGCTATGCCAA
The DNA here is from genome assembly GCA_034769895.1 of Magicicada septendecula. Taxonomy (NCBI): domain Eukaryota; kingdom Metazoa; phylum Arthropoda; class Insecta; order Hemiptera; family Cicadidae; genus Magicicada; species Magicicada septendecula. Next base: position 57,559,263 of record CM068371.1, on the reverse strand, counting down.
AAATCTAAAGTGGTGAATTATAGGGTAGAAGGGGAGTTAAACTATATTAAGGTTGAGAAACCATTTGACTTAGTAGCAGTAGATTTGTATGGCCCATTGCCAAAGGGTAGAGGTGGTGTTATGTATATCTTCGTTGTGCTTGATACTTTTTCAAAATATGTCTGATTATATAGCGTGAAGAGAGCGACAAGTAAGGTGCTGAGCGAGAAAATCACACGCGACTACATGATCAACATCGGAAAGCCGAAAATAATACTATCAGACCACGGTCCACAGTTCATCAGTGGAAAATGGCGCCAGACTCTAGGATGGGAAGGCATCATCCCAAAACACACAGCCGTATATCATCCGCAGTCCAACCAGGCGGAGAGGGTCATGAGAGAAATAGGCAGGATTTTCCGAGCTTACTGTCACGCCAAGCATAGCGAGTGGCCCTTATACGTTCAAAAAGTTGAGAACTGGCTGAACTGCGTAATGCATGAGTCAACAGGATTCACACCTTACGAATTGATAAGAGGAACACGTCCACCTAGGGTTTTGGAGCAGTTGTTCGACTATCCACCAGGGACGAATACAATCAATCAAGACGTGAAATTGAGGTTAGCTAATGAGAGGTTATTAACCAAAGGAGAGAAGAGAAAACAGAGGCACGATATGAAAGGTAAGTGTGTGAAATTTGAGATAGGGCAATTAGTGTTGGTGAAGCGGCATGACTTGTCAAGTGCTCAAGACAAGGAAATAAAGAAGTTCTTTTTGTTGTATGAAGGACCATATGAAGTGGTAGGAGTCAAAATGGACAACGCCTATGTTTCACAGGACCGGGTGACAAGAGAATTAGTGGGTACACATAATGCAACAAATTTAAAGCGATATTGGTCACAATAGATTCTAAATCAAATTTTATGAATTTTAATATGTCTTATTTGTTTTCAAAAGGGATCCTCCCCCATTTTCAGGCGGTCACGGACTTACCAACCCTGACCGTGGATTTTGGCTGTTTGGAGGCGGACCATGGTTGGCGGTAACTTCCGTCTGGTGGTGAAGACAACGATGGTCCGTCTTCACAAAATTGGTACCAAGTAGAAATTCAACTGTGTTATTGAACGGGGAGGGGGACACCTAAGGTACGTGGAAAAAATTGTTGGTTAAACTAGCTACTACCCTTTCAAACGTAAAACTTTAAAATGGTGGAAAAAAATGTTTTTCCACATGTTCATGAGATCAGTGGTAAATGCTCATATATAATACAAAAAAACAAGCTCTAATCAAATGCCACTTGAAGCTTTCATGACCATTATTGGAGAAGGCCTTACTAATATGTCTGGTCAAGAAATACCTGCGACACTGAGCGGACAAACATCTTCGACTGCAGATCGCCTTACAGGAAGACATTTTCCTCAGAAAATTCCTGCTACAGATAAAAAGGCAAGACCTTGCCGTTCTTGCAAGGTATGTGGGGATAAACAGAAGAAAGAATCAGGAAAGTGGGCTAGGAAAGAAACAACATTTTACTGTCCATCATGTGATGTGGGACTCTGTGTGCCAGATTGTTTTTATGTGTTTCACACAAAAGCAGATTACACACAAAAATGAAACTTTTTTTTTTATAATGTAGTGAAAAAGTGTTTAGTATTATTTTCTTAATTTCAACTGAAAAATTGAACAATAGCAAAAGTGACACAAGTCAAATTGCCAATGTGAAATTTTTTTCAACACTAAAAACAGGGTAAGTTTAAAAATTAATATTTTATTTATTTTACAAGCTACTGACATAAAATTTGCACTAAATTAATAAGAATGCTTGGTTTTATAATATAATATAGCTTTATATATTTAAATAGTATATGGTTTAGAAGTATAAGCTTTTGAAAAAATGCAAAAAAGCCCAGTCTGTACGGTAAATGAATGCATTTTTCATATAGTCCTGAATGTGTTAACATGAACATTTTATCCTTACATATAAATAAAATTCCCTTACTTTACTCAACTTTTACTTGTTTGTCTGGCAATATCATTTCAAACCAAAAATAAATTATTTAAATTTCATGCATTTATTAAAATAAATCTAAGCTCATTACCAAAGTTCACATTTTAATTTAATTTACATCATCTCTTTCAATTCAAGCTCTCAAATTTACTTTCAAAATCTTCCGCCTTTAAATGAATTTAATTTTCATTATAAATTTTTACAATCATATGCTGGCAATCATTGTAAAATAAACAACTCATTACAATCATCAACTCAATTACAATTACCCTTGGATAAAAAAATATAATACAGACACTATGAATCAGCTGATACATTACCAACATAGCCTCACTTCATATAGTGAACATGAAACACAATACCATCTTTACTTAAAGAAAAATAATTTTTTTTTTTTAGAATGAAATGAATTTAATTTAATTTCTAGAAATATATATTCTGACCATTAATAAAAAGAAACAAAATTAATAAATTAAATTAATTAATAAAAAGAACCTATGAATTAATTACATGAAACATGCTATACATTTAACACCAGTCATCAGCTGATTACCAGGTGAACGACCTTACTCTAGACACACTGAATACAAGTAACACAAATACACAAAATTATCCAAATTAAGTCATAAAATGTCCTTGTTGATTATAAAATCATTACAACATCGAGTCTAGTATTTAAAATCATTTATTCTCATAAGTGAATGTTCATCACTAATCATTGAATTACAAAGCACATAGTAACATGGGCGTAGCCAGCGAGGGGCAGGGGGGGCCCCCTAAATTTGAAAATTTCCCAGGAGGGCGCTGAATTTTAGGCCGCTATACGTTATAAATATGTCCCGACTCAGACATACTAGCGCCACCTAAAGCTACTGAAGGTAACTACTACCTACTCCTAGTTCCTTCGGGGTCTGCTAGCTGACGTTCACTGTGCAGTTATACACCACTCGAATGTTTTCGACATCTCCACTGGGGCACTGTAGATACAAGACCATTGCAAAGATTGTGCTGGAAGTTTATATTATGCACTTCAATTTTACGAGTTTTGTTTTGTTTATTACGTGGACTCCGTTACAAATACAAATTGCCTCCAGTCAATTATTTTTAGTACTTACTGCAGAGTAACGTGTGTAGTGTTAAAATGGACATAAGAAGATTTTTTGGAAGTAAAGGTAAGCTTTTTTTGTCTTTTTTATTTTTGTTTATGAAGAATGTGTAGTAAACACATCTGGACATATATTAATTTACAGTAACAATTAATTATATACAGATAGCTTAGAATTATTGTTTGTTTGTTTCAGCTACCGAGAAAAGGAAAAGGCCAGAAAATGAAAGTGGGAGTGACGAAGAAAAGACAAAATGTCCTGCACCGAATTCTGAACCTAAGCCGTCTTCGTCATCATCAGTTAAAGAGGAGAGCTGTGATAATGACATCGGAAAATGGGTGGGAAAACCTTCCCTCATGACCACAGCCCAAAAAATTGAAGTTTTAAAACGCTGTTGGAAACCTTCACCAAGTTACGACTTCGCTGAGGATGCCAAGCATCTTAAAAGAAAATTTCAATACAGCTGGCTTGAAAATACTCTCCGTGGCTGGCATATTCTAAGCACTTGAAGGGATCTCTGTGTCTATACTGTGTGATGTTTACTCCAACTACTGTACAGGGGGTCCAGGGTTCCTTCACTGTAAGACCGTTTACTCGATACAAACATATGCATGAATATTGCAAGAACCATGTTGAAAGTCGGTGGCACTTGGTGGCAACCAAAGCAGCAAAATCCTTTATGGACGAAGTACCCGTAGATGTTCAGTTGGTATCTGCGCACCAGAAGTTACTAGCAGAAAACTGAAAAATTATGGCGTCAGTAATCTCAACCATAATCTTTTGTGGAGTTCACGATTTACCCTTAAGAGGCAAAGAGCAACACGAAGGAATTTTAGAAGACTTAATTCAAATGAGAATCGATAGTGGTGACAATGAATTAAAGCGACATATAGAGGGTAAAAAGAATGCTACCTATATGTCTCCGCAAATACAAAACGAACTAATTAATTTGTGTGGTAGTGCTGTGAAAGATCTCATACTCAGAGACGTTAAAAAACGTGTGCATATTCTATATTGGCGGGCGAGACAGCCGATATATCAGGAAAGGAACAGTTATCTATCGGAGTAAGATTTTTTGATGAAGAAAAAATGATGGTATGTGAAGAATTTCTCGGATTTGAAGAATTAAAAGCTATGGATGCTAAAACAATAGCGGATACAATCGACAAATTTCTAGAAAGAGAAGAACTAGATCCACAAAAATGTGTCGGACAAGGATACGATGGCTGTGCGACTATGACAGGGAAAGATGGTGGTGTGCAAAAAATAATAAGAGAAAAATACAGGAAAGCTCTGTTTTTTCATTGTGCAAGCCATCGGTTAAACCTGGTGGTGAACGATCTGAATCGTGTCGCTGAAATCCGTAACACGGTGTCTACTATAAAGGACATTATAAACTTTTTCCGAGAATCCGTTTTCAGGAAAAAGTACGTTCCAAACATACCGACTCTGTGCGGGACAAGGTGGTCTCAGAAATACAGAAGCATTTCCATCTTCAAAAATAATTTTGTGGGAATTGTGCAGGGTCTGGAGAGACTGGCACAAGAAGGAAACACTGCTACAAGAAAGACAGCCTTTCAGCTGCACTGTGTTGCCATGAAACCTGTATTTATTATCTCCACCTGCATTATAGCCAAGTACTCTGCTTTACTAGAACCTGTTGCAAATATTCTGCAATCAACAAGTTTAGATCTTCTTCAATGTGCGAACCACATTAAGAAAATTCTGGCCGTAGTGGAAGCTCACCGCGAAACTGCTGATGGCATTATGGAAGATCTTCTCGTTTCTGCCCATGCCACTGCAGCGGAAATAACAGTAGAACTTCAGCCACCCAGAGTTGTCGAACGCCAGCAGCACCGTTCGAATCCTCCTGCAGCTTCACCTGCCGAGCACTGGAAACAATCGATAATTATTCCATACCTTGACTCGTTTACGTCACCATTGGAGAACAGATTTTCTGAGGTCAATGTACCGGCATTTTCCATACTATCTCTACATCCCTTCCTCATGCTAGATTCGACCATCGAAGATTTGAAACAGAGAGCGAGATGTTTTGCTGACTTTTACGAACTGGACGGGTATGAATCTGAAGCTGAATTGTGGTATAATGTGTGGAGTGAAAAAAACCTTGATCGGCAGGCGTTAAAAGACTTGGAAATAGTCGAAGTGATTAAAGAAGCCAACACATTCTTTCCTGCCATAAAAAATGCCCTAACAATCTCAATAGCGCAGCCTTGTTCCACGAGTACTATTGAAAGGTCATTTAGCACCTTAAGACGTGTTAAAACATGGTTGAGATCGACAGTAACAGAAAACCGCTTAAACGGATTGTGCTTAATGAGTGTCCATAAGAAATTTGTTTTGGAAAAGAAGAAAGAGTTGGAGATGGAAGTTATAGAAAGATTTTCCGAGAATCCAAGACGGCTAGTGTTATAAGTTTCAAAGTTTCAGTTTTTTCATTTCATTTTTTAAGAGCAATTAATAAAGCGATTAAATGTGTCTGAATTTTTTTCATTGAGTACCTAAACCTAAAGGAGAAACAATGGTTATGCTGGGTTTACTTTGATTGAGTAAATGAATAAATCAATGTTGTGTATGCCCCCCCCTAACAAAATTTCTGCCTACGCCCATGCATAGTAACCATTACAGAACAGTATTTGGGTCATCAATAACAAACTCTCTACTCAGGGCAAAGCAAACTTAACTGCACCGTGGTTACGGTTAGTAATTCTATAACTGAATACTCGGTTACCTCTCCTTCTACATCAACATTTTTATATTCCCCCCCTTAACCCAGTTACAATTAGGTGAATCACCTATGCCCCTGGCTTGTAACGGCCAGCTCCTTTTCCACACACTAATGGACTTGAGTAGAAGTGGTCCATATAAATGGTATGCCCCTTACCAAGGTACCCAGCGAGGAGTCGATGCAACAATGAAACTACGGAATTGTTTTTGTTTCTCCCTGTGTATGGTTCAAAAGCCAATACGTAACCGGAGTTAGATTCCGCTAAAATATATATTTTCATTCCATACTTTTCAGGCTTATTTTTCACATAAACTCTGAAATGTATACGGCCACGGAAAGGACACATGCCTTCATCTACAGTCAGGTTTTCTGAAGGAATCAAAGAATTTCTAAATCTGTTCTGAAGGTAATCTACATAAGGTCTTATTTTAAATAAGGGGTCATGATTTGGTTCATTACGGGGAACGTATTTTCATTGTCGTTGAGATGGAGCATTGACAAAATAGAAGAAAATCTGTCGCGCGACATTATTTTTCCAGCAAACGGAGTGTGGATAAATGGGCTTTGGCTCCAGTATTTTTTCAAGTCTGATTTGTGTATAACAGACATGTGCAGTATTATTGAAAAGAACCCATACAACTCATGGAGTTTGACTGTTGTCCATTTCTGCCATATACTGTGTGGTTTCAGTTTGTTTGAGCGCCTGAGCCTTGCGATAGTAGTGCTAGCATATCTGTTCGTTTCACTTTTTATTTTGTTTACAATTTCTGAATCAAAAAAGTGTAGAAACCAATCAAGGGGTGAAGATTGAGAATCAAGTGGGGCAGAGATATAAGAATCTTCCTCAAATATGGGTCTGTCTGGAGCGTTGTGGATAGCTTGGGAAGACCATTCGACATTTCCTGGAAATGAGCAGTCTTCTGTAGGGACATACGAAATTTGTACTGGTTCTCCCCATGCTGTGTACCATTACATTGAGAAACATGACTCTCATTGTTTACAGAAATATTGGATGGACCATCCGACATATCAGGAAGCTCTTCTGCAAAGAAGAAAAGAAGCAAGATAAGCATTTGATTTTGAAATGGTTATTTTCAATTGTATGTCTGTAATTGTTTTTATAGGGATGAATATGATTTGTAAATTAAAAATTAAAAAAAAAACGGAAAGTGTTGGCTGTAAAAAGCCTGCAGTTATAAGCCTGTAACTAACAATCATTTCTAGTGAATTCAGTTAGAGAATAATAGTCAGTAGGCCTAAATAAGGAAGTATAAGTGTTTTTTATAAATCGAAAGTGAGGACATCAAGCTATACTTTTATCTATATTTATAAAAGTATTCAAAATTTCTGGTGTAACAAAACAGCCCACTAATTTTTATAGCGAAAATAGTTCTAATAAATATAGGTGTAGTGAACATGGTGCAGTCATATAAGACACAATGAAGTGGGTCAATTTATAAGAAACAAACAAAAATTCAGACACAAACTTACCAATACAATCTTCAACGTCTTCATCCATATCAAAACTGTCACTAACAAAGCTTCAGAACCCGAATCTTCACACAGAATATCATGTATTTCATCTTCCGTCAAGTAGCGAGAAGCCATTTTCTGCGTGCCGACCATGTGGCTTGGTTACGTACAGTGTGTTGGGTACAACATACAAAAAAAAGCTACTGTTGTGTTCAGACTCTGATTGCTGCTGCCATCTACATTTGAAAATGTTAACTACTAATACTGCTATCGTTCCATTGTGACTAACAGCGAGTGGGAGCCGTATTACATTTATTACGCAGTTAGATACGCGACTGCGAGCTATGCCTGCACTTCGTCTTTATGGGACTCTGCGGTACTGCGGGCAGTGCCCGCAGCTCGTCTCGAATGTGTTAATTTAAAAGGGATTATACTTGTTGTGAGGTTAGGATTTTGTAGAATAAGTAATGTTTATTTGAGTTAAGGTGTTATGTTAAGATAGTAATGCACATTTGTACGCACCCAGTACTTTGCTAAAGGCTAAAGGCAATCCAGTATGTATAAGGGGAGATATATCAGTTGAGGATCTGGTTTGGTATAAGGCTAGTTCTTGATTTTTATCTGGAATGTTACACGGTTGGGTGATGCTGTGGTGAGTGCCTGTCTGATTTTACGGTGTTGGGATCTCGAACAGAGAAGTCCAGTAGAGTCATTCATGTACAGCCATAGTCGCCGAACTAGGGGGGTAGATTACCCATGATTGTTAAAGAATTAAGGGGGGTGGTTGGCACCATAACCTCACTGGTCCTCTTAGGTTTTAGCAATGAGAGTTTTTCTGTTTCGGCAGAAAACCTCTCATTGGGGGGGTAGGGTATTGTAACGGTACAAAATAAATGGGGTTTTATTTTATTAATTATAAATGGTAATGACGGGGAATTGCCCAGATGAAGTTTCAATTTTAAAGCAGTGTGTGACTTTCGGAACACCCAGTTGCACGTTGGTTCTGTCAGATAGGCTTCATACGCCAATTCCAGGTGCTGTGGAATGTGAAAGAGTGCGCGTCTGCCCGCGCGAACAGAGTAATTGTCACGAACGTTTTGGCTAGCCGGAGGGCGCAAGTTTATGGTAATATACTCACACTAAATGAGGTCACGTGACGCCCGCTCAGCCTATGAAAACGCAAGATGCCACGAGGAGAACGTTTTGGCCATCTTGAAAAACGTCGAATTCAGCGTCAGTTGGCATATAACTCTGGAACTGGCCGGTTCGATAAACAGGCTCTCGAGCTGAAAAATCCATTAAAGTGGTAATAATATAATTAAAATACAACTACTAATGACATAAAGTAACTTTAAACTTGTGAAGTATCAAACCAAGTTTAGTGAATGAAATTCAAACCGTGTAAACATCCTTCGGCAGACAGAGTGTTAATAAAACAAAATTCGGGAGTGTGGCCACCAAGAATCGAACACAACAACAGGGACACCACCAGTCAAATAACAGTGTAACTTAAACTAATAATTATGAAAATTTTTATAAAAAAGCGCTAAATCTAAATTAAAGGGGGTAAAAGGTATGAAAGTGTGTGTGTGGGCAAATGCTGGGTTGCCTTTATATAATATAATGAACCATTTACTTTAAGTATAATAAGGAAAACTGTTGAGTTTTGTTTGTCTTAGTTAAATTGAGACTATGTCTCCATATTAAAATCCGTCTGATTTAAATTCTGAAGGATACAAAAGAAAAGTTATATCATTATTTTATAAACAAAAAGGAGAATATTAAACATAATGTCTAATAAAAGTTGAGTTAGTTAACAATTACAATGAGAGACGAGTTTCTTAATAATATAAACCCTAAATCACGTTTATAGGCCACGAGTTCGAGTGGAGAACCCTGGAACCCGATGAAGGTAAGAAGTGTGGATTATGAGTATTTTTTATTAAATATTATTTTGTAAAGTGATTGTAGCTTCACAAGCTACTAGACATTACGTCATTATGTATATTTTTACTACGACAAACCAGTACTTTGAGTTTATTATTTCTCTTTAATTCACACACTCTCTCACTCTTTTTACAAATTTATATATATCTACTTTTTACCCCTCTTTTACTGAGCTCTTTTAATATTTATTTACTTCCCTTTACTCAAAATGATTGTTTTTCTAGTGTACCTGTCCGGGTTATCCACAAAATCCCGCCATATTCCTTACCGCACTTTCACTTTCGTCCCCACTAATCACTGTTTTGTTCATTCAACTTTTACATCTTCTTTTTCAATGTCACTTACACTTTCACTTATGTTTTTATATTTCTACAAGTTTCGGTAGACCTCAGCTACTGAATTCGTGTCAGTCTACTGAAATTCCGAGGCCGCGATTAACTTACTACTGTACTGTTTACTGGGTTATGACGAACTTAACTGCTTGATGAATTGTGTCCAACTGTGTGAGGCGTCACTCATGTCCGTATACTATACTCTGAGTAGGGCGTCAACCGCGTGGCTGTCAACCCATTCTCTGATTGGCTGTTTGCATCGCAGGTTCCAGAAGCCGGGAGATGGAAATTCGTTTATTTTGCCACGTGGGGGATTCTAAGTATTACAAATGCGCGTTTTTCTGATAACTGACATCATCCGTTCCAATCCATACCTAGCACTGTACTACAGGCTGTTCCCAAAAGTTACATACAAGGAGATTAAAAAATGTTACCTATTCTGCCCCATTACTGTGTCAAGACTGAAAAGTTTCTTCCAAGAATGAATTGAAAAGTTCATTAAGAGATGAACAACGTGAGTAGAAATAATTGGGGATAATGTAGAAATATAATGAAAGTTTTATTTATGTAAATGCAAATAAAAATATTAAATATATAGATTTCACTTTACTTATTGTCATACATACAGCTGAGATGTAAAGATATGCCATAACAGTAATCACTAACAGGAAATTAATTACACTAAGTTAACCATCAAATGAATGCACGATCTCAACGTTCACAACTAAAACATGCAAAAAGACTACTTTGCATTTGCAATGTGATAATGTATGAATGCGTCTATTGGCATAACTGGGAAGCATCAGTCCCCCCACCCCCGAGAGCTATTAAAAATTTCAGCAAATTCCATAATCACTTGATGTAGGCCTATTTCCCTAAGTTGTGTGTTAAAATAAGGCTTATAAATGATTTTAAAAGTAAAATGAATTAGAATATTTCTAAATGAATAAAATAAAGTTATTTTCCTTAATTATGGCACTCACCCAACATTTTGTAAATAACATATATATTTACACCATTAAAAAAAATTATGCATGCACCAGAAAGTGAAGGCAAAGCCTGTCAGTTTACCTTTATCTTTTTTGGCTAGAGACATTTCCCCTTACAGCGTTGTCTAAGTCATGTCTAACTCTGGTCTCTTATTTGCCTGGTTTAAATCTCTCTTTGCACAGGTAAACTAGCAGTTTCTTGACTTGAATTTAGAAAAATCATAAAATTTTATTGCTGGTTTTATATACAAAAATAATTAACTCCCATAAGTTGCATAAAATATCCTTGGGACAACATCCTTAAAGTACGAAGGGAAAATAAACACTGGGTTTTCAAAATATCTTCAGAAAAACTCTTTTTCATGAGGTCTATTAAGAATTCAAATTTATAATTAAACTTATTCCTAATAACATGCTTTTTTTTGTGTTTAATTTCGATAACAATTAATTAAGATAGATATTTTGAAATCTGTGCTTTTCCTTATACCTCACATCGGTGTATTCCAAAACTTTGAGATGCAAAAAATTTATAAAATTATATGAAATGTATACTGAATTTTGTATTTGTCCTGAAAGTAGGGAGTCCAGCCTTCAAGATAGTCTTAGACCCTCCTCAGAAGCTAGTCTCATTTCCTCCCCCCCTCCCAAGAGCAGCTCCCCCGTGAATGCATCCATGAATACTCTATGTATGTTAATCATCATATATATTTTGGTCATAAACATTTTAATGAAAGAAACATTCTGTTGGAGATGGAAACTGTATATTTCATATTTTTTTAAATATATATTCTTGATAATTCTCATATACGTAGGGGGACCCAAAAGTAATGAGAATTTTTCTCTGGCACTTGGTAGAACGCTAGTTCTGACTTCTCCCGCTAGGTGCCTTCACTAGACACCATTTTGTATCAGTTGCCCTAGCGGCATTGTTGTGGAAACATTAGCGCGGTCAGTGTGACTATTTTTGTAAGCGTTGTTTCACGTTTTTGGCGATTTTTAAATTAATTTAATGGCAGACATTAAATACCAATGTGCTAACATCAGGTTCTGTTTCCTGTTAGGGAAATCAGCAGCAGAAACTGTCGCAATGCTTCGGACGGCTTATGGGTAGGAAGCTTTGAGCCAGGCAAGGATATTAAGCTGACAAGAAAGCATACACGGAATGAATTTTGCTGCAGCACGTTTCATCTTCAGATCTTCAGTCAAAATTCGTTGGCATGAACTCGAGGATATTCCAGTCATTTCCTCCAAATCATCGATTGTTCTACGACGATCAAATATGATTGCAACACGGATTTTTTCAATGTTTTCGTCCATTTTGGAAGTCGAGGGACGTCCCAGTCGTGGTTCATCTTCAATTGACATTTGACCATTTTTAAAACGAGAAAACCACTCGTAAATCCTTGCCTGGCTCAAACCTTCCTCCCCATAAGCCATCCGAAGCATTGCGACAGTTTCTGCTGGTGATTTCCCTAACAGGTAACAGTACCTGATGTTAGCACATTGGTATTTAGTGTCTGCCATTGACAAATCGCCGAAAACATGAAACAGCGCTTACAAAAAATAGTCACACTGACCACGCTAATGTTTCCACAACAATGCCGCCAGGGCAACTGATACAAAATGGTGTCTAGTGAAGGCACCTAGCGGGAGAAGTCGGAACTAGCGTTCTACCAACTGCCAGAAAAAAATTCTCATTAATTTTGGGTCCCCCCTCATATAGTGATAATTGTACCTTATTTTATGAGTACCCTTCTGTTACATTAAGTGTTTGCATAGATCATATGATTGTGAATCCTATTGTATGGGAAGATTATACACATTCCTAGACAGTTACAGTTTCATACAGCTGATAAGCCATGTTAGAAAAGTGGATTCAGTCATTATTAAAACCATAGACAGTACAATAACATAATCACCTGTACAAAATGCTGGCCACAAGGTGATGGTAACAGCGTTTGTATACTTAAAAGTGTAAAACTGAAGATTTCATATTTAAAAATTAGTTTTTCACTATATTGATTACTTTTCAACAGGCAGTAGAAAGTAAAAAACACAATTACTTAATAAGACATTTCCAGGCAAGAAGAATATATATATATATATATATATCCCAATGTTTTGCAGTGGATTTTCAAGACAAACAGTGTAAGTGTATGTTGCAGACAGTACGCCAAATAAGGTTATACAGGGAAACCACATGGAATTTGTTTGTGGACACATGTTTGGTAAGCTTACAAACAAACTAACAGTAAATGGTGGAAAATATGAGAGGATAGGATCAATATCGACTTAGACTGCCAGATTTTATTGTAAGGTACATTACAACAATCGGTTGTGGCAACTCATAGATACACTCACTTCACCTAGGAACAACAAACTACTCAGTGATGTAGAAGTCTTCACCATTTTTGGTAATCTCTTTGTAATTGCATCATCAGTTCTTAATATAAAATGTATACAGATAAAAAGTTATGTTTTTAGTTTAGAAGAGTTCCAGACTTTGCAGTACTAATGCTGAAAATTGAAGATACAAAAAACTAATCTTCAAATTCTCAACTTCAACAATGTGATGTTTGGTCTAAATTGTGGTATGAAGAAATAATTAAATTTAGAATTAAATATGTATAGTCAACTGATAAACCACAAAACGTTGCATATGGTTGGAGAAGTTATCAATTGAGTTGTCACTGACAAAACAATGATTAGGATAATTGGGTTTCCCATTGTCAAGATGAAGTACTTGGTGCAGTAAAGTGAAATACATTACTGAAAGTTGATATACCTGTGATAATATTGAGTACACACAATTAACTTAGTCTCTAACCAAGAGTTATGTAATTTCCAGGATAAACTCTTATGTAACAGGTCCAGTTATTAAATTAAATGTATTTCTCTGACATTGGATACATGAATACATTAGAACTCCATTTATCCGAAATCCAGTTATCCGAATCGCCAATTATCCGAATTGTTATCAGGAAATTAAAAAAAAAATACAATATCTAAAGAAAAGTTTATTCAAATTGCCGTACTAACAAAAAAAACATCGTGTGCAAATGAAATACATATAAGACTGTGTTAGCTATGCATCATAGTTTAGCCTACATACTGATCGGTACAATGTTTTCTAGCCTACTGCTCGCCTAAAATTATAATTATGTGTGAGTATTATTTGTAATTTCTTTGTAGTAAAAGTGAACATTTTCCAAAACCATGTGACCTAGTTTTTATTAAGCTACTGTATTCATGTAATAAAAATAAACAAAAGTGATTTTTTGACCAATTTTCGCAACATAACCTGTTTCTTATGTTTGTCCCAATTATCCGAATTACGTATGGGACTCATTAGTTTGGATAAATGGAGTTCTACTGTATTTCCAAAATTCAGCATATTGAAGGTAGTTCACCCAGGTACAGACGTTTTATGTTCAAATAACTTCATGAATTTCACGACTTTAAAAACATACATTTAATAAATACATGATGTATTTATTCATGTATGTATATGATATACGTCATACATCTGTATATTAATAAATATATTATTAACATATCGTGTTGACATACATATTCATTATACGTATATTTCAGGGATCCGACTCCGTTCTGTGATGATCAGCTGAAAGTAAAGTGGAAGCCTGTAGAACAAAATAAAACAAACTTTTTAAAAATTGATGTTGAACTCCAAATGATAGATGAAAATCTCAGTGACGAGAGGATGGCGTTTTGGGACAGTTTGTACAGTTTGGTACTGTCATCATATAAAACGACAAATACCAATCCGCTACCATTTGGTCTGCTAGCTTCAGTCGCATTGTGTTCAGCTCTATGTGCTGTTGTAAGGTACAAAAAGCATCAACAACAAAAAGTACCAGAATGTAGAAGCCTTATTGAGAGTTAGTGGAGTACAAAACATTCTGATGTCATAGTCAAATTATACAGCATACTGTAATTTGTTAAGGCCAAGTAGGCTTTTTTGTACAAAATTTTGAAAAATAAAAAATAAAGATACGTTGGGCATAATAGCCGTCTTGTATTTGCACAATGTCAAGTTCTGTATTGATAATAACCTATAATTGTTAAAGGTTATGTATCTAATAAAATATAGTTAGCTTTGGCGTTCTTGTTAAAAAAAAAAAGAGCATTCACAATGGATTGTCTTCTAATTCATGTTCTGTTTCCTTGCATATTTATGTTTAAGTGCTTGTGCCTTATATCCCTGATTTAATCTAGAGTTTATCACCTGCATTCATACAGATGTCAGTGGGTGCATTTGATCTCAATACTTAATTTGGATTAAAACTGGATTGTATGCCAATGACTGTACTGTAGTACTGACAGAGAGTCTAGTATTATTCGGTTCAGCTTGCCTTTCATGAATTGTACCAAAACATCGAATTATTTTACACAATTGCACCTTTATACTGTTGTAACGCCTGGGGCTGGGGCCTCACAAAGTGAAAGCTCCAGTCGTGCAGACAGGATAGCTGTGGGAATGGCTCGTTATTAAATAAGGCATTTACGTAGATTAATAATATTTCTTTAATTCATTAGAGTAACTATATTCGTTAACAAGTTTTATCTTGATGAACAAATGACAATACAAATGAACAAAATAACAATAATTGAAGTGACATACTCTCGTTACAATAATTCTATTGAGTGTTTTCATTAAGACATATTATTATATTTAAAAAAACATTCTTTATATACTGACTATTCTTTATTAAAGCATTATAAAAGCTTTACTAACTATATTTCTGAATTTGGTACGTTACCACTTTAAATTAGGCATAAATGATTAAGATGTCAATTATACATATTCCTTAACAAATTTAGAACACTACTGAGCACTTCTGAGTATAAATAATTCATTATCCAAAATCGATTAATGCTTTAAGTTTGAACAAAGTAAAACAAAACAAAGTTGTAATTACGCTTTTAATGTGGTTCCATCGTAGACAGAAGATGTACGGAGAATGCGCAAGGATGCCAAAAAGTGAACAAGTGAAAAAAGAGTGTGTACTTCCCAGTGCTCTCGTCAGTTTTATACCCTGCGTGATGCAAAATGTCTCTATGAGTTAATGCCCAAAATTCAGCCAATCAGAACTGGACTCTGCACATGTCTCGAAACTTATCAGGTCACACGAGAGGACAATTTGACATTGATTTTTGTGAACCAAAGTCGTTCACGAACACTGACAAGTAAACTATTCTCAGCTTCCCTGGTTGATAACTCACTACACGTGCCATGATAAAAATGGTCACCACACTTCCTCAC
Organism: Magicicada septendecula; assembly: GCA_034769895.1. Taxonomy (NCBI): domain Eukaryota; kingdom Metazoa; phylum Arthropoda; class Insecta; order Hemiptera; family Cicadidae; genus Magicicada; species Magicicada septendecula. The sequence goes on along the minus strand of CM068371.1, from coordinate 57,543,396 downwards.
AATCGCTCAGTTTGTTCCTTAAAATAATTCTTAAGATAAAATAAAATAATACATCGAGTAGTTTGAGGATGAGTAGAATCCTCATTTACAATTATATATATATATATATATATATATATATATATAAAATCATAACATGGAGTGTGCTGGGCACAACACCCCTCCCTACTTTACAAAAGGAAAGTACGGGACGTACTTTGCTTTTCAAAATTTATCCAAAGTATAACAACTTACAGTTTTACTTAAGCTCAACATTCAAGGGATGTACTAAAATATATATAGTAAGTAGTATTACCTACTCTGTTTACATCATAAAATCTACATCTAAACAAACCACATCTACATCTGAGTCGTCTAGTTCCAAAACTGGCCTTCTCCACAAAAAATCAAAATCGAGTTAGTGGTGCCATTTTGTTCTGTAGGTAAAGACCTATCCTTAGCAACTTTCGAAAAGTTCCAGAAAAATCCTTATACAGCATAAAATATTAATTAAAAATTCAAGTTATTTCCAGAAATGGCCTTATCCACCCATGAGTTAGTTCCTAAACTCGCCTTATCCAGTTGGTTCCATAACAGGTCTAATCCAATGTCCGCGCCATTTTGTACATAAGCTTTAGTTCCATAACTGATCTAATCCACTACTGTGTGACTAACCTGTAGTTGTTTTGATTATTTTAACTTTAACAGCAAAAGTAATACTATAAACGAGTATTAGAATTATGTTTTTATATGTTGGCAACTCTGTGCACTTCATGTCAGCAGGAAAGCAAACACAGCGAAATCAAGACAAAGAAAACAAGCAGTGGCAATCACTGTAACTTTGCCTATGCAGTGAACTCAAGTTTATTAATTGTGTTTAACATTAAAGTTTTGTTTCAAACAAATATGGATAATCAATCAGAAGATTCATCTTTAGTTGCTACACCAGGTAGAGGTCGGAAGAGAACACGAAATGAAGACAATTGGGCCAAGAACAGAAAGGTAAGAGTAGGCCTAGTTTAGCCCTAACCTCACTATCACACTGTTAAGTTCTTACCTAGCTGAATTTATACTCTTAGCTTTCTACTGAATATCTACTGAATTTCTTTCCTAGCATTCTTACCTACCTGAATTTTTATAACAAAGAGTATGTCTGTTTTGAGCCTTTAAGAACAAGAATATAAATTAATATTCAGTGTAGATGATCAAAGTGCAGGACAAAGCCAGTTTCTTAGTTTTGACGACAACTCGCCCTGTTGTTTTGCTTTTGTTTTTGCTTTAGCTTTGTTTTTCTTTGCATAAATAGCCTGATCTCTTTTTTTCAGACATTCGTCAAGAGGCTTCCCCGAGAAACAGCAGTGTGGTCATAACACCAAAGCATACCTATGTTCAACGCTTACTAAAAGAGATGTCAGGCATTTCCACGCCCTCTTTTACAATAAACCCAACAAAGTCATTCAGGACATGATGATTGCTAAGTACTGCTCAGCTACTTTGCCCAAGCGCAGTAGGGTAAAAATAGAAGGGAGTTCAAGAAAAGGTATGGCTGTAAAGTATTTTGTAAAGAAAGCTATTCTTACTGCTGGCATGCCTAACAAGTTACCTGTGTGCCAGAAAACATTTTTGAACCTTTTGGGTGTTTCTAAGGGAAGAGTAAGAAATGTTTGCCTTAACTACTTCATTAAAAACAAACCAATAAAAGAAAATTCGGGGGGGATACACGAAGTAGGGCATTTAACACAAAGAGGCAGTCTATTGACAATTTCATGTCAAAGTTGAAGCCACTTGAGCTTCACTACTGTAGAGGAAAAGGTGAGAGAAAATATCTTTCCAGTGACTTAAACTTAAACAAACTATGGCGTCTTTACAACAGTGAAGTTGAACTAGACTTAAAAGTTAAAAAGGCTTTTTTTAGAACCTACATCAACAAAAACTACAACATCGGTTTTGGCACTCCTGCAGTTGATGTATGTTCAACGTGTTTAGAGCATACAGAAAAACTTAAAACGTGCCAAGATCAAGCTGAAAAAGTGAACCTCTTTGTCCAAAAACGTGTCCACTCCCTTAGGGCCAAAGCTTTTTTTAATTTGCTCAAAGAAAAACATGAGAACATTTTGTTGTTTTCTTTCGACTGTCAAAAAAATCAGGTACTGCCGAAGGCACCGGACCAGAGTGCCTATTATTGTAGGCAAGTGTACGTGTACAACTGCACCATATGCCAAGGATCTTCAAAAGATAAATTATCAAAAGACAATGTTGTTATTTACGCATGGACAGAGGTAGAGAGCGCAAAGGGTTCAAAGAAGTTGTAAGTGCAATTTATAACAGCCTTGTTACAACAGTAATTCCAGAAAGAATAAATAAAATTAGACTATTTTCTGACGGTTGCGGGGGGCAAAATAAGAATTCGATGATGATAGGAATGCTCTCTCACTGGTTAGGATGCAAAGCCCTAGTACATGTTAGAAGTGCCGAATTGATCTTCCCCGTTACTGGCCATTCATACATGCCCCCAGACCGTGTGTTTGATGTCATTGAAAAAGACATAAAAAGAAAGATACAATCGTACAACCTCAAGAATATTTGGACATATTTTCTCAGCACGGTACAGTCGTTAAGCTGTCATCTGAAGATTGTCCAGTGTATGACTGGAAAACAGTAACTGAGAGAGCTATTCTAAAACCTGGTCGTTGGCACTTCAGATTTCTTCCATCAAAAAGGTTTATTGTTTAAGATTTAACAGTGGTGCCATCAAAATAAGAGGTGAAACAGCCTATCGCTCTGATCTGTGTGTTCTCAGGAGTGTTTTAAAAAAAAATCAGTCTCATGACACAATGTGGCCAGACATTGTAGCACCAGGTATCCCTATAAAGACAGCCAAACTGAATGATGTCCGAAATTTACTAAAAAAACATTTTGGAAATGAGTGGCAAAACATTCCTGAACTTGAGTTTTTCAAAAATCTAACTGATCTGCCAGAAAAGGAAGAAAGGGAAGAAGAAATTCAGTGTCAGCATGTGCAAGAGGATGAAGATTTGAGAATTTAATAGAAACCCTATGGACTCGATTGAAAGAAACTAAAAATATTTTTTACAGTTTTTAGATGTTTACATTTTGTAAGTAAATAAAACTTTAAAAACATTTTTGTGTGTGATTTACTCTCCGAAATTGCTTTCTGACCTACTTTTAGCACTTAAGTTCCAAAACTAATCTTATCCACGAAGGTAATTTCCAGAACTGATCTTATCCTAGTTCCAAAAGTGGCCTTGTCCATATTTCAAATGCTTATTTACTGCAGAAATCATTATTATACTCCCATTTTTAAAAAATATATTTAATTAAATACTAAATTAGAACCTAAAAAACATGAAATAACAGCATATATAAAGCAATAAATATTTGTAATCTTTTTTGCGTTTCCTGGAAAGTTACTCAGAATGGAGAAGGCCAGTTTTGGAACTAGGCGACTCATCTGATCTGTTTATCTACATGTAAACAAACCAACAAAACAAAAAGATAAGACTGCGCCATCTACGGTCAATCATTCATTGCTATTGCTAAGCAGCTGTACACGCTCAGCTGTGAGTAGATACCACATTGTGTCGATGTACACATTTACATATATATCACGCGATAATCTGTGTACATATTTACAAACAAAATTATTGTCCAAACTTTCTAATACAATACTACATAATTGTCTTTTTTCTATTTAAACATAGTTTTATCTGTTACATTTAAAACAAAAGTGCTGAATATAACGAGACTCAAAATTTTTGTTTTTCTTAGGTAAGTTTACAACTATTATAATTATTATTATTTATTTTTGCTTACATTTTTCCTTACTTACTTCTCAATCTTTATGTAGGTTCAATACATTGCTTTATTAAACAATCAAACACAAAAAACTCTTTAATTTATAATTGAGAATGTGCAAGTCTAACACCTGGTTTTACGTAGACTGCTGTGACATTCATTCCGTCTGGCGAAGTTACCTCTGGAACTTCCTCTGCTGCTTCTTGTGTTACCTCAGCACTCGATGTCATTGCTGGTATGAGAGTAGAAGTTAGACATTTGGAGACTGACTTGGTTCGGTAGACGAGATATAGTAGCAAAGCTGCTCCAATAATTATGATGGTAAAGCCACCGGCATAGCGAATAGATGGTTTGTTTCGTGATTGTTGCTTTTTTCGCTGTATTTCTTGAATATCGTTAATAAGTCGATTCAGTGAAACGTCATCGAAGTCGTTGTGTATCCCATGCAGTACTTCGTCGATATTCAATTCTGTAACATCTGAAATCTTCATGTGAGTGACATTATTTGTTCAAATTTTAGCTTCGAAAGGACTAATCAAAGAGGATATTGGTGGTTCAATCATGATAGGCTTAGTAAGGTTATATATACTTCATCCATAGGTGTGTGGTAATAAGGTAAAATATTTGGAATATATATGACAATGGTGTGGATTAAGAAGAACTCCTCTCTCCTTAAGAATCTTGTTTCTTGATCGCATCTCCAGGTAACTTGTATCGGTTCTAGTGCACTATATATCCACGCATCCTTGTTCGGCATCTGATGTAGAATTGGACGGCTGAAATTCTGTATAACCTTCTTCTCACATTGAACACGATCACTGCTGGTCTCTCCAACAAATAATGCGTAGATACAACTGTCGTTATGGTACGAATACAAAGGTATATTGACTGGACACACACTATACTTGGAACCTCTGCACGCAATTACATCTTTGTGTGTAAGTTCAACATACTCTTGTCGCGTTTTAGTTAATGCTAAGTACTCAGTATTGCTCTTTACATATATAAACTTATTGATACAAGGTTCTCTATAAGGACTTTACAGAATACAAGTCTAGTAATCTGTTTTCTGTTTTTAAAGGAATTTCTGTAATCAGTTGAATATATTTCAGTTGATTTCTTTATTGTTATGCAAAAATCACTCTGTATTTTTTCCAATTCACTAATCTTCGAACTAAACGTCTCAAGATCATCATTATCCATAGTACCAAATAATATTGGTATAATTATTGGTACTGTACAGACATTCAGTATTTAAAACCCACTGAGAAAGACGAATACCACGTTGAAACGTCTGGGTAATCAAAACTAAAAGTAAGTTCACAGTGAAAATGTTAATATATATATATATATATAAATAGATTTATAGATTTTAGACTACTTATCTATATATTAATACGTGAAGAGAAAACTTTGTACCCCTTTTTAAGCATATTGCGCGCACGGAGGAGTGTGAGATTTGGCATAGTTAAAGTTTATATGGAGAAGGAGTGCAGAAAGCTAAAATTTATATATAATATGTGTTACATTAAATTAAATAAAATAAAACATTCATTTGCACTTGAAAATTCATTTAAACTTTTTCAAACAATGGTAATTGTTAAAAATAAAATAATTTTGTTGCCAGGCAATAAAATTATAATTTTTTCATTTTAGTGTACGTTCATACTGCCAATGTCAAACACATAATAGTCTGTCGTTTGTTTACGTTCATACTGCCAATGTTAAACACATAATAGTCTGTGGTCAAACAGTCGCACAGAGTAGAGATTGTCGCCAAAGAATTTTAAAATGTTGCCAACAAATAATTACTGACAGATTGACTGAATGAGCTGTGAATTTTGTGTGATTTCAAAATGTTCCTTTTTCAATAGTCTGTGGAGTGTATGTCAAGGCAAAAAAGCGTTTATTTTATATTTTGTATATTAGATATCTGTGTTTTATATATTAATGTGCAGTTGAAAGTGAAATACAGCTTGCTTATACCTTTTGCAAAAGGAAAATTTTGTAGCAGCAATTTGAATTGACTTACTCTCGCCTAATTATTATTGGTGGTTTCAAAAAAGTGAGTACATTTTATTATTTTTAAATTAAACCCTGTCTAATCTTAGTTTCAGTAATTTCATTACATGTTTTTTTTTTTACATTCAGATATTCGCACCTACTTCCATTATGCCTCGAATAGAACATTGACGGGTCGGAGTGAGAGACAAAGAAGAAGGAATATATATTCGCGTGAAAGTCAAAATGATAATAGACCAAATGCAAATTTAAATAGTGTAAATAGTATAACATTGACGGGTCGGAGTGAGAGACAAAGAAGAAGGAATATATATTCGCGTGAAAGTCAAAATGATAATAGACCAAATGCAAATTTAAATAGTGTAAATAGTATACAAAATGATGAAATTATTTTGAGGGATACATTTAAATGCGCACTGAATGTCATTCCAAGAAATTTTAATACTTTTGATTGTGGATTAATGCATTTACAATGCAGGTTTTGCAATGCAAAACATTTCGAATCTGAGGTCACTTTAGGTGAAAGGACTGCATTCACTTCATGTTGTCATAAGGGTAAAGCAATATTACCGGCCTTAAATCAAAATGAATACTTTAAATCATTGTATGATGGACTTACTTCAAATGAACCTTCAATAAAAAGAAAGTCAAAAAATTAATTTGAAAACATTCGTAAATACAATTCATCATTTGCTATGGTTAGCTCAGAAGCTAAAATTTCGGATACAGTTACGCATGGAGTGTATCATTTTAAAATACATGATGTTTTTTATCACAGATCAGGTCCAATGACTGCTGGATATGGTCGCTCACCATGTTATGCGCAATTATATTTTTATGATGTTGACACTGCTGTCAATTATAGATTACGTGAACACTATAATGAAACATGCAATAACAATATAATGCGCGAAATCTCTCTTGAATTGGAACGCATTAATCCTTTCGTTCGGTCATTCATTGCAATGAAAGATCATTGTCAGAGAGTTGAAAATCAAAATAAAGAAATTTGTATGCTCATTAAAGTAAATCGTGATTTAGATCTACGCCGTTATAATGATGCAGTTCAAACTGATGTAGCAGTAATATTTAGTACAGTTGATGGTGAGCCACCCTTTGAACGAAATATGGTTTCGTTTTCAAAAGTTAATGGTACCATTAAAAATATCTCTGTTTTGGATTCATCATTGGACCATTTAGCGTATTCATTACTTTTTCCAAATGGTGATACTGGGTGGCATATCAATATTTCTCATAATGTACCAACTACATCTAATTCAAGAGCGCCCAGAAATAAGTTAACCATGCTTCAGTATGCAGCCTATCGACTTGCAATTAGAGAAGATTTTAGCATGTTGCACCATTCACAAAAATTGTTTCTGCAGTGGATAGTTGATATGTATGTGAGAATAGAGGGCACAAGGTTACATTTCATTAGACAAAATCAAACAAGTCTTACGTCTGAAGTTTACAACAATTTAACAGATTATTTAGAATTGAACCCCAATGCCAATAATGTTGACCGTAGAGTAATTTTACCATCTTCATTCAATGGATCTCCAAGAAATATGTATCAGAATTATTTAGATGCAATGTCAATTGTACAACATTTCGGAAAGCCTTCTTTGTTTATTACAATGACTTGCAATCCAAGTTGGCCTGAAATAGTTAGCAATATTGGTGTAGGTGAGTCAGCTAATTTTCGACCTGATATTGTTGTGCGTGTATTCAAGTCCAAACTGAAAGCATTAATTGAGGGCCTTACACTAAAAAAAATCTTCGGTAAAGTTGAAGCACTCATTTATACAATTGAGTTTCAAAAGAGAGGATTGCCTCATGCTCACATTTTACTCTCTTTAAATGAGCAAGATAAAATTGTTAACGCTACCGATATTGATAAAGTTGTATCTGCGGAGATTCCTAACATTCAAACACATCCTACATTACATGAATATGTTGTAAAACACATGATGCATGGTCCATGCGGTGTACTTAATCCAAATTCCGTATGTATGAGAGATGGAAAATGCACAAAAGGTTATCCAAAACGATTTAATGAATTTACATGTGAATCATTAAATGGATATCCATTATACAGAAGGCGTGATAATAGAATTAATGCTGAAGTTTGCGGTAGTTGCCTCGACAATCGTTATGTTGTACCATACAATCCGTATTTACTTGCCAAATTTAATTGCCATATAAATGTTGAAGTATGCACTACAGTTAAAAGTGTTAAATACGTTTATAAATACATGTATAAAGGCTATGACAGTGCATCTGTTGAATTAGGTTCAGAGAGAAATGAACCAGGTCAAGAAATACAAATTGATGAAGTTAAAAATTTTTTAAATGGCCGTTATGTCGGATCAACTGAAGCTGTATGGCGCATCTATGAATTACCAATGCATTTTCAATCACATGTCTTCGTTAGACTTGACATTCATTTACCGCGTAGACAGAATGTTTACTTTCGAGAAGGGCAAGAACATCAAGCAATTGAAAATGCAAGACAAACAAAATTATTAGCATTTTTTGAATTGAAACGATCAGATCCATCAGCACATGAATATAAGTATATTGAAATTCCTTTGCATTATGTGTGGGAAGTTTCCCGAAAAAAATGGAAGAAGAGAAGGCGTGGAAGTGATAAAATCATTACACGCATATATGTAGTATCACCAAAAGACATCGAATTTTTACATTTACGATTGCTTTTATTACATGTCTGTGGTCCAAAATCATTTGAGTATGTTAGAACATACAATGGAATTATACACACTTCTTTTGTTGAAGCGTGCCATGCTCGCGGCATTGCTTCAAATGATAATGAATGGCGCGAATGTTTAAATGAAGCAAAAGAATTACATTCACCAAAACAAATGCAAAATTTATTTGGTTACATTTGTTCATTAAATGTGCCAGCCAATGCATTGGCGTTATGGAATGAATTTAAAGTATATCTTAGTGAAGATATTTTGAGAGATTACAACGAAGAAGTATCCTTTAATACAGCTCTATTAGAAATTGAAGATATTTTGAATGTTCATAATTTGTCATGTCAAGAACTTGGTTTACCAGTTCCCACATATTCGCAGAGAACAGACGAAGCAAATGCTATTGATCCAATAGAACAAGAGTTTCTGTTTTCTGAGCATTATGAAACTGCAAATATTGAACAGCGTAATCTAATTGATCGTGTGATTCGTGAAGTTTTGCATCATGATACTGGATCTAATGTTTTTTGTTTAACCGCTCATGCAGGTTGTGGAAAAACATTCACACAAACAGCAATCATTCACAAATTAAATTCGCTTAATCTTAGTTGCATTGCAACAGCGTTCAGTGGCATAGCTTCAACTCTGTTACTTGGAGGTAGAACTTTACACAATGTGTTTAAATTGCCTGTACCCATTTTGGAAAATTCTGTAGCGAATATTACCGCAAATAGTAGCTATGGACGTTATATAAATTCATCATCATTGATAATTATTGATGAAATTTTTATGTGCCCACTGCAAGTGTTGAAAATCATAGATAGATTATTGCAGGATCTATGCGATGAAAATGATAAACATAAACCATTTGGAAGGAAAACGATACTTCTGTGCGGTGATTTTCGGCAAATCTTACCAGTTGTCCCACACGGATCACGTGCAACTTTAATTGAAAATTGTGTCATAAGTTGGCATAAATTTGTTTATTTTCATAAAGTAACGTTTACTCAAAATATGAGAGCCTTACCAAGTGAAATAGAATTTGTCGAATTCTTGAAAAAAATTGGTAATGATGAAGCTATTATTATTATTATTATTATTAATGGTGAAAATATTATTGAAATACCTCAACAATTAATAGGAGACGAAAATAATATTATTAATGAGGTGTATGGAAATATTTCCGAAAACATACTCTCAGATAACATATTGAAGTCAGTTATTTTAGCACCTAAAAATGATGATTGTGCTTTTATTAATACTGATATACTTAATCGAATACCAGGTGAACAGAAAACATATCATAGCTACGGTAAAATAATTTGTGATGATGACAATGAAATCAATAACTATCCAGTAGAGTTTTTGAATTCTTTGACTATTAGTGGTTTGCCACCACATAAGTTAGTATTGAAAGTTAATTGCATCGTTTTACTGATCAGAAACTTAAATACAAAGGAAGCATTAGTCAATGGAACAAGAATGCGCATCAAGTGTATGCATCGTAATGCTATTGATTGCGAAGTTTTAACTGGAACCGCACGCAATAAGAGAATTTTGATTCCACGTATAAATTTAACATATTCCGGTACTGTTTTACCATTTAAATTTCAAAGAACTCAATTTCCAATTATACCTGCATTTGCGATGACAATAAATAAGTCTCAAGGACAAACATTCGAAAAAATTGGAATTTTATTGAGGCAGCCAGTTTTTACACATGGTCAATTGTACGTCGCAGCAAGTAGAGTTCGATCATTCGATGGTTTGACATTTTATATTTCCGAATATAATAGCCAAGGGCATTTAGCAAATGATGAAAGAGTTTTTACAAAAAACATCGTTTACACAGAAGTTCTGAATCATTAAATTCACTTTCAAACTATTTTAAGTTCAATGGACAACATTTATTTTTTTAACCGCCCGGTTTTTTTGATTTAATGAAAAATATATGAAAAAATACGAGGCACATATTTTTTATTTTTTATTAATTTTTTATTTAAATTTTATATAATTCGAAAAAGATAGGCAAAATAACTGTGTAGCCTTGGCGAAACCTGGTCAGTATGGCAATAAAAAAAACCCAAGGAAATGTCAAAAAACGCGTTATTGTTTTTTAAATATGGCTTAGCCAAGCTAAACCTCATTTTTCCTATCTTTCATATTTTTCAAATAACTCGAAAATTAATGCATAGAAAAAAAAATTAAAAAATTTTGTATTTAATACAAAAATAATAATAATAAAACCTTACCAAAAATGAAATGTAATCCACTGGAATTGAAAACAATGTATCTTATACTTCTATGAATGTCAAGTCTCATTTTTATTAGCGTTTATTTGATTCAATAATAACATGAAAAAATTAAAACTGACAATGAATTATATCAAAAAATAAATACGAATACAAGCTGTAATTGTATTTTTTTTTCAACTGTTACTAACATTAAATTTTAAATGTCATAGGTATTGCAGGGAATTAAGGCAAACAACACACGCTAATGACGTATTTGTACACGCTCGCAGCTGACATAATAGAACAAAATTCAAAAAAATTATATGCAATGATTATAGAGGTATACTCTGACAAAAGAACCTCAATAACGTTCAAACTTAAAAATTTAATGAATTACGGTCGAATTTTGACCACGGGGCGACCACTAGTTTCTACTTTTAACATACTTGCGACAGTACGCAAGCAACTGACTTCGAGTTAATGGAGTTCTTGGCTCGCTAAAGGAATAATCACTATTGTATGAAAAACAATAGTAATTACATACGTGGTAATCTAGGTCAAAGGTTGTAAGATGAAGATTGAGATTCAGACAAGGATATTGGTCGATTAGGATGCCATTCAGGATCATTAGGTGTAGGTGGTGAAGGTGGAGATAGTGCTAAACTATCTTCAAATTCAATAGGCATAATATCTAAAATAGGTTCATCTTCTTCTTCAATCGTTACTATAGGCATATGTCTCCCCACTTGTTCCTCGGTTAAAACATTCGTATCGCAAGCTTCAATGTCATCAAACCTTGACCCTGTACTTGATTCGTTATCACTATGTTCAAATGTAACAGCTGTTTTTATTGCGTGCTGCCGACTCCGTGGTTTCTTATCTCCTGCCGTAGTTGATTTCTTTAATTTATTCACGTGAACAATTTCGTCTTTATTTTGTTTGAGTAATTTATAATTTAAATCATTTAATTTTTCTATAATTTTGTAAGGTCCTACCCATGGCTTGCCAAATTTCTGTTTTACTCCTCTTTTAATCACTGGATTATACAAAAAGACAAAATCACCTACATTATACTCAATCTTCTTACTTTTACGATCATACTGTATTTTACTTTTATCTCTACAGTACTATTTTCTGTATTTGCAATAGCTAATTTCCTAGCCTCACTGAATTTATCTACTAGCTTACGCAAAGCATCGCGACCTCCTAACGCATCTAATTCTGGCTCTTCTATATCATTCAATCGAGCTTCCAAGTCATCATCTGCTGGTAAGCTAAATTCGTGTCCATAAAGTAGCATATGTGGACTATAACTGGTCGTATTATGTTTCGTACTTCTGTAAGCCATTAACACATACGGTACATATTCATCCCAATCAGTAGCATTGTTGTTCACATAATGCGACAACATGTCAATTACAACTCGATGTAGACGCTCTATTAGCCCATTGCATTGTGGATGATATGGTGTCGTCTGAAATTTCCTAATTTTTAAAAGATGACATAGGTCTTTAAATAATGATGAAACGAAATTACGTCCTTGGTCCATCAGCAAACTCATAGGCACACCATGCCTAGATATGACATGCTTAACAAATTCCCTAGTGATCGTTACACTAGTCTGATCGGGAATTGGTATAGCTTCACAATAACGTGTTAAATAATCTATAAAAGTTAGCAAATATTTATTGCCAGCTTTAGTGGTAGGTAGAGGTCCTACTATATCCATCGAAACAAGTTGAAAAGGTTGAGTAACTGACTGCAATTTTCCCATAGGTGCTATGTTTTTCCGATTAACTTTACGTTGGTTACACGTTAAGCATGCTTTAACATAATTTTCTATGTCTTTACTAAAATTCGGCCAATAATATCTCTGCTATTACGGACTGTGTGCGTTTGATTCCCTGATGACCAGAAAAAGGTGTATCATGGTGTTGACCTATTACACGTGGTACTAATATTTTTGGAACTATTAACTGATGCCGTACATTTCCCCTTTTATAAAGCAACCCGTCATCATCTAAGAAAAATTCATCTACTTCTCCCGTTTTTATAGATTCCTTAATTGTATTACAATATGTATCTCTATCTTGCTCTTGCAAAAACACTTCTCTTGACATATATGGTATTTCGTCAACCTTATGAGTGAGATAAGTATGTCTACTTAATGCATCACAATTTGTATGTCGCTTACCTGGCTTGTGAATCACCTCGTAATCAAACTCTGACAATCTCAATGCCCACCTGATCAATCTTTAAGATGGATCCTTTAGATTTAACATCCATTTCAACGCTGCATGATCCGTGATGGCTGTGAACTTCCTACCATACAAGTAACAGCAGAAATGTTTAGCCGCCCATACCAGTGCTAAAAGCTCTCGTTCTGTCGTCGAGTAATTCCTCTCTGCGTTGTTAAGCTTGCATATGCGACTGGATGCTCTTGTTCATCGTGAACCTGAGATAAGACAGCGCCAATAGCCGTTCCGGATGCATCTGTGCTCAATAAAAATGGTAATTGAAAATCAGGATATTTCAAAATTGGTTCCATACACAAAATTTCTCGTAATGTGTCGAAAGCTGTACTTTGTGCCTTTCCCCATTTGAATAATACATTTTTTTGAGTTAATTTAGTTGAAGGTTTAATCAAATCTGAAAAATCTTAAATAAATCTTCTATAATAACCTATAAGACCTACAAAAGATCTTACATCTCTTACTGTTTTAGGTACTGGATAATTCTTTACAGCTTGAACTTTCTTTGGATCAGGTTTAACCCCCTCAGAAGAAACAAACAATATGTCCTAGATATTCAACATCTGTAGACCCAAAAACACATTTTTCTAATTGCATACGTAGGTTAGCTTCTTTAAGTCGAGAAAATACACTATTTAGTCTGTCAGCATGACTATGAATATTGGGACTAAACACAATTATATCATCAAGATATACCAAAGCTTCAATACCTTTAATACCAACTAAAACACTGTCCATTAAACGCTGATAAGTAGCAGGTGCATTCATAAGTCCGAAAGGAATTTTTGCAAGTTCAAAATGATGTCCTGGAATAGAAAACGCGGTTTTCTCCCCATCTTGTTTATCCATATGTACTTGGTGAAACCCACTAGCCAAATCTAGTGTAGTAAAATATTTAGAATTTCCCAAACAATCTAACGTCTCAACAATATTTGGTAACGGATAAGCATCCCCTTTTGTTATACTATTTAACGCTCTATAATCAACACAAAACCTGTACTTAGGTATACCGTCTGGACTCTTTTTCGGAACTATCACAACTGGACTACTCCACGGTGAGTTTGAAGGTTTTATTACACCTTTCTCTAACATCTCGGTTATATGACTCTGTATCACACTCTTCATAGACTCAGGAAGTCTGTAAGGTTTCTTTTTAATCAGTAAACTATTACCAGTATGTATTTTGTGCTTTATATCTACAAGACACCCTCTATGCTCCGGATCCTCACGGAACAAATCTCTTTACTTTAATAACACTGGTTTCAAAACTTCACTGTCACTCTCGGACAAGTGCTTTAATTTCCCTAATATTAATTCATCAATATTCTCATTACTACCAAAATTATCATCATCATTATTATGTTTCTCATGTTCTAGAACATCAACAACTCTTACACTTCCATAAACTTCAGGCTGGTATTTCTCTGCCAGACCTAATGTAATTCCCTTTTGAATTACAAGTGGTTCTCCACTACAATTAACAACTTTAACAACTACATTGTTATCAGTGTCTACAGTACTCAGTACACGGGCAACTCTAATACCCTGCACATCTAATTCTCGTGGTTCTACTAAAACCTCTCGTGGCACTGGAATGTAACGTAGACCAACTATTCGGCAATTTACTAATACCTCACTTAAGGGTGGTAACTCTTGCTCGGAAGCATTCATGACACGCCAAAATTCTGCATCATTCCCGACAAAATTACGAGTTATAGGCTGGCCAGGCCCACAACCGTTAGTGATACCAATGGAGACTACCCTGCAATCCTCTACACCGGAGTCGAGTGATATGAATACCGAGTTATTATTCAAACTCAGGCATCATGATGAGATTGTAGGTATCAAATAACTCGTCCGTTCGACCTTGCCGTGCCCTAACAAGTCGAACTGCTGGCATTTGGGTGTGTACTTTGCTTACTATTGCAGCTACGAGCGTAATCCCCCTTAGCATGACAATTATAACATTCTGTCTTTCAAAGGCTTTTTTTGTGCATTGTTATTATTTTTATTATTACGGTTCTGATTATAACTGGTTCTGCATCATTCCCGACAAAATTACAATGAGTTATAGGCTGGCCAGGCCCACAACCGTTAGTGATACCAGTGGAGACTACCCTGCAATCCTCTACACCGGAGTCGAGTGATATGACTACCGAGTTATTATTCAAACTCAGGCGTCATGATGGCAAGTCTACTATTGCACCCAGTGACTTTAATAAATCGAATCCTAATATACCGTTGTAAACATGAAAAAAAAAACTATCATCCCTTGGTACTACAAGAAAAGTGTGTACAACTTCAATGCTTCCCAGATGTAACCTCAAATTTTGTGTCCCTTTTACGAATAAGTCACTCCCGGTAACCCCTTTAGCATTTATAACAGTTTTATGTGTGGCACATCTACTGATAACTTCCTTAATTAAAGAAATACTAGATCCAGTGTCTATTATAAATTTACATAATTTCTTTTCAATTTCACCCATAATTACTAAATCATTAAACCGTTAGAAGAGATTGTAGGTATCAAATAACTCGTCCGTTCGACCTTCCCGTGCCCTAACAAGGCGAACTGCTGGCGTTTGGGTGTGTACTTTGCTTACTATTGCAGTTACGAGCGTAATCCCCCTTAGCATGACAATTATAACATTCTGTCTTTCAAAGCCTTTTTTTGTGCATTGTTATTATTTTTATTATTACGGTTCTGATTATAACTGGTACTGTGAGCATTATGTGAATGAGTTTTACCACTAGCTTCCCTTGATAACTTTTTAAAACAATTCTTAGCTAAATGACCTACCTTGTTACAGTGATAACAGGTGACACTAGTCATGAAGACATGTCCATCAGGGTTATTTCACTTACCATGTCCCCATGAAGTATGCTGCTGTTGTCGATCAGCTGAAGCCACAGTATTAGAGATCTGAATTGCCTCCTGCATAGTGTTAGGTAATCGGTATCATACTTTCTGTCCCACAACACCTTGTAGGCCATTTATGTATGCAGCTAAAAGTCAATGCTCCGCCTCTTCCTCGATGACTTTCTGCTCCATAGGATCAGCAACCTGTGTAATAGTCTTTGAACATAACATTCGGCAACGATCAGCAAAATATTCTGGAGTTTTATCCCTACGCTGTGTCGCTGACTGAAGTGTTGTATAATGATACTGATCTAACTGCTTAACTTTAAATCGTTCAATAAAACATTGTGTTAAAACGTCATACTTTAAATCTGCTTTCTGTAACTGCGGACAACTGTTATAATACAATGCTGCAGGTCCCCTTAATTTTAACGAAACAATGCGAACCTTATCAGAATCGTTCCAATTGCCTAGTGTCGCGGCATCGTCAATCTTTTTAAAGAAAGCATGAACAGGAATACCCGTACCATCGCCCCTCCAATTTTCAATTAAGATTGCTATAATCAGATCCTTAGTGACTGTAGCAGCGACAGGTGCAGTACCTGTTGTCTGGATACGCTCTTGTAACTCGGCTACGATACGTTTTAATTCAGCTACCTCAGACATTTTAGGCATTTGTAATCAAATTCTTAATAGTTTTATTTAAATAATTAGTTTCTATAATTCTTTGTAATTAACTTCGAAAGAGAGTCTCGCACCCCTCCAAATAGTATTAGGATCTTGGATTGGACTGGTGTGTTATAAACAGGTAAAGTGACAGAAGGACTACTGTGGGTATAATACACTGTTATAACCCCAACACGCGTACCAACCCGCATAAAAAGTTCAAACACGCCCCAAAATATAGACACGCTCAGTGTAAACCTAATTTCTTCTTTAACTTCTTACTACTATTGCCCATCAATAAAGAGCCACTTCAATGAGAGAAATGTTTAATTAATGTAAGTAAACTAACATTCCCAAATTTAATATCCCAAATTCTGACACCAAATTTGTTGTAACGCCCGGGGCTGGGGCCTCACAAAGTGAAAGCTCCAGTCATGCGGACAGGATAGCTGTGGGAATGGCTCGTTATTAAATTAGGCATTTACTTAGATTAATAATATTTCTTTAATTCATTAGAGTAACTATATTCGTTAATAAGTTTTATCTTGATGAACAAATGACAATACAAATGAACAAAATAACAATAATTGAAGTGACATACTCTTGTTACAATAATTCTATTGAGTGTTTTCATTAAGACATAATATTATATTAAAAAAAACATTCTTTATATACTGACTATTCTTTATTAAAGCATTTTAAAAGCTTTACTAACTATATTTCTGAATTTGGTACGTTACCACTTTAAATTAGGCATAAATGATTAAGCTGTCAATTATACATATTCCTTAACAAATGTAGACACTACTGAGCACTTCTGAGTATAAATAATTCATTATCCAAAATTGATTAATGCTTTAAGTTTAAACAAAGTAAAACAAATCAAAGTTGTAATAATTACAATTATTAATTATTATAATTATTACGCTTTTAATGTGGCTCCATTGTAGACAGAAGATGTACGGAGAGTGCGCAAGGACGCAAAAAAGTGAACAAGTGAAAAAAGAGAGTGTGTACTTCCCAGTGCTCTTGTCAGTTTTATACCCTGCTTGATGCAAAAAGTCTCTATGAGTTAACATCCAAAATTCAGCCAATCAGAACTGGACTCTGCACGTGTCTCGAAACTTATCAGGTCACACAAGAGGACAATTTGACATTGATTTTTGTGAACCAAAGCGGAATTCGTTCGCGAACACTGACAAGTAAATTATTCTTAGCTTCCCTGGTTGATAACTCGCTACACATGCCATGATAAAAATGGTCACCACTCTTCCTCACAATCGCTCAGTTTGTTCCTTAAAATAATTCTTAAGATAAAATAAAATAATACATTGAGTAGTTTGAGTATGAGTAGAATCCTCATTGACAATTATATATATAAAATCGTAATGTGGAGTGTGCTGGGCACAACAATACACAGAAACTGTTTAAATGACCATTTAATAGAAAAATGATTTTATTTTATTTGAATTTTATGATGTTTGTGCTAAATTTCAATGCATAACTGAATCACTCAATGGAACAGTTAAGATTACGTTATGGAAGACACTGGTGAAATTGTGCAGAATCACAGCAGACCCTACTCTTTTGTATGGATTTTAAATGAGAGCTCAAATTTGTCAAAGTTTTAAGATTTCAGGTCTGACGAGAATGCAAACTGTGATTATGAGAACACAAACTAACCTTTTGACATGATAATGTCTTATGGCTGGGGGTCATTTGAAAATTTCTGTAACGCATCACGCTGCATGACGTCATCATTTACCAGCCGGGAATCGTTAACTAAAACCGCGACCGCTAACGTGCTAACGTCCGTCGCAGATTAAAGACCTAACAAGCAAACAACACTGCATAGCTGTAGATAGGTATGTAACCAATCAGTCAGTCAGTAACCATAATAATGTTGCGTTTAGCTGGCGGCTGAAAGACATTATCATGCTCTTAAGCTTTTACCATTTGGTAAACGGTACTTTACATTTTTTCAGTCTGCCATGTGACTTCTTGTTTATGGTTGATGACACATTTCAAAGCACATTGTTACATAATGCGGAAAAAGTGTTACACCATTACAAAACATTCTACGTGTTTCTCAGATGTTCCAGTGACATGTTCCGGCTGTCATATTGTGAGCGCAAGCGATCTCAACATGCGTTAGCAAAACTTTTCTAGACTTCACCAGCCACGCGCACAGTGTCAAGGCCGCAATCAATTATATTCTAGTGTAGCGCTGATGCGTAGTATGGATGTTTCTGGAATGTTGGCAGGATATAAATGCAAGTACTCAGCGACGCTTAGTTTCAGTTTGAGTTGTGATTTATTCGAGTGCGGTTCGTAGTATTGTGGCGAAGTGTTATGTGTTTTTATAATTGTGCGGGACAATTGTAATACAATAGTGTTTTATATTAGTTGAGATTTTTATTCCATGTGAACAATTTTTATTTGATTTGTTGTAAGAGACAATCTTGTTGATTACAAACTTTTTAATTGTGATAATTAAAGCTGGTGATTAGTGACTTAATTGGTGACTTGTATTTTGTTTTCCATTGTACCATACGACGATCAGTAGATCATCGTAACGATATATTTCATCATCAGATATTAAAAAATCTCTCATAGCAGGTGGTCATCGGTTATAATTCCAATTGCACTTACACGTGGCAGTAAATGTGCAGCTATTCAAGTTTGGTCGACCACTCGTCCTTCTCAACAGTAGGCCTACTCAAAAAAGATAAAATAAATTTTAAGTAGTATCTGAATTGTGACAAGGTGTTTGTAAGCAAGGCACTTCTGTAAGGAAGGGTTGTGTACTCAACCCTTTACTTTTATTCTGTTTAAGCATTAAATTGTATGCCTAGTGATCAGGCTTGGGATTAACGATTAAAAAAAATTAATGATTAAATTAATCGTTAAAAAATTTGTTAACTTTAATCATTTTGTTTGTTAATGATTCAAAATTTAACGAGTTAATTTTTTGGCTGCCCAAGAGATACTGTAGCCAAAATAATTCTTGGATTTCATTGTCCATGATGTGTCCGTTACTTAACTAAATATAATTATTTCACTACGACTCGGAACCCAAAACTTTTTATGGGTAAAAACGTAAACGTTTTACCTTATAACCTGAACCAGTTTTCACTTTTAAAAAGCTTCTTCAGAGGTTGCCGCTGGCAACACTTCAGTATTGTGAATTTGTAGTTTTGGACTATAGCTCGTCTTATTGAGTTAAATTCTTGGATTTCATTGTTCATGATGTGTCCATTACTTAACTAAATATTTAGTTACTTAATTATATTTAGGTAAGTAATGGACACGTCATGGACAATGAAATCCAAGAATTTAAAAGCTCAGCAAGACGAGCTATAGTCGAAGACTTCAAATTCACAATATTGAAGTGTTACCAGCGGCAACCTCTGAAGAAGCGTTTTAAAAGTGAAAACCAGTTCAGGTTATAAGGTAAAACTTTTACGTTTTTACCCATAAAAAGTTTTGTGTTCCGAGTCGTAGTGAAATAATTATATTTACCAAAATAGTTGTTGGATTCAATGTTGGAGAAAGTTTGTTCTACGTATTCGTAATCCTTTGGCAGACAGTGGACTGCTTTTCTCCCATGGCACTCTTAGGTCTTCTTTGTCTGCTTGTTGTCAACGTCCGGGTGGCAAGGATGGTTTTCTGTCTTTTGTTTAATTATCCGCATGACTACCCCAGACAAGTAGACAACAAACAACTTCTGTTTTGACATCTGAAGTAGTGGGAATAGAGTGTTGTTAACATACATTTTAATAACATGCTGAGATCTAAAACGAAATTGCGTTGCATGCGCTGAATATTGCAGGTTTTCATTTGGTGACACGAACTGGCAAGATTCATATGCTGCTGGCTGTGTGCATCATAAACGTTAGGAATGATTGGCTAGTTCAAAGAACGCCAAATTCCACTCCTACTACCCAGATATCACAAAGGGGGTTAATTTAAACTGATTTTCAGTTCCACCAATTTATCGTTCACTGTCCGTTCTCATGTGCTTGTCGTTATTTTTTATTAGTGCAGTCAGCATAATGGTAATTGTTATTGTTGTTTTTACAGTTTCATATTGTTTTGTAAATAGAGTAGTTTTTTGTTACGTATTTTTGTTTTTTCACAAATTTATTTTTGTTCCGTATCATTTATTATTTTTATATTAATATGGCATTGTCACCTTGGCCACAATTTCTAGATTTTATGAACATACTGAGAAAGTAGACGGATTCAGCTTAATTTTTAAGTGCTTGATGTGTGTACCCAAGGACAAACATATTAAAACATTGCTGACTTCAGTGTCTAATTTGAAGACACACATAAAGGTAATATATAGGCCTAATATATATAAAAAAAGGTAATATAAATTTAATGATTAAAATAAAGTCATGATTTTTAATTATTAATGTTTTTTATGCTAATATTTTAAGCCATTTTTTCTGCATCGGAAATTTTAATTAATTTTTTTGAAAAGCTTTATTTGTGAATTTATTTAACATGATTTTAATTGTTTCAACAGCCAAATTAGCTTGCTCAATATAACGACAAAAAAGGAAAACATAAATTTTTAATGTTATCAGAAACTTCAGCTTGCTGGTCTGTAAGGCCATGGTCAAAGGTTGTTGGGTGCAAACATTTCAGCCATGTCTTCGATAGCCATCTTCAGTGCAGAAGGCTACAAACACACTGAATTTTTAATAAATTTTAAATTGTAATTTTTAACTGATTTCATTTTCACTTTAATCAGTTACTTTTTCCATGCATTAACTAACTTTAATTTTAATTTAGTTAATTTTTTGGGGCACTCACTTTAACTTCAATCAGTTAAAATTTTTTATTAACTTTCCTAAGTCTGCTGGTGATATTCATTTACATTATAAATACAAAACCTTCAGCAGTATATATACCCTTATAGCTACAAATTTTATACAGGATCTTGAAGACTGAATTTCTTTGATAAACGAAACATGTTTAAAATATGAGCCTAAAGGGATTTCATATTTATATGTTTCATTTTCAATGTAATTTCATTTAGAATCAGCCGTAAGATTTTATTATATCACAACATTATATTGGGATAGAAACCTTACAATTGTTTTGAAAGCCCACATCAAAACGAGACAGAGGTAGAGGTAGAGCCGATAGAGGTAATGAGACAATTACCTCCACTTAATCAGTGACTGGAAAGAGAATACATGGTAACAGTTTACAGTCTTACTCACACAAACTGTCTGTCACATTCTGTCGTTTTACAACGGAACTTGCAGGCTTCTAATGTTTTTTAATACTCAAAAGTCAATTTCTATTTAACCTTTATCAGTTTTTTTTATTATATACAGTAGAACACCATATTTATCCGAATTAATGAGTCCCAGACGTAACTCAAATATGCACAAGTTTGGATAATTGGGACAAACATAAGAAAAAGGTTATGTTGTGAAAGAAAAGGCTCAAAAATTACTTTTGTTTATTTTTATTATTACAGGTACTTCCATGGTCCATAAGGAAATGGAAGTATGGTCATGGCGAAAAAATCGTGTTCAAGATAACTGCAGATTCTGATTGTACTACCATCAAAACATGAAAAAATATCGGTATGGAGAACCATAAATGATTTCCATGTTCTAAGATTTATATTTAAAATCATTTACGAAATGAAATGTTTCCATAGAAACTACTTCTTTCCACTTATTGCTTTAGCCTTAACCACAGTACTGTGGTCACTAACGTATACCACCACACGTTATCGTACTCGATTTTTTCTGATGATGGCAGTCGACGGCACTGCCGATAAGTCTGGTTTTGCAGAAAACATTGGACTACGGCCAAACAGCCCGGGAAGGAATTTTAACAACAAACTACTACTTTGTTGCCGATAACGTAGTACACATATAAAAATTATCCCCTCCCCCTTCAACTATAATTATCATTTATAGAAAATTACCTCCACCCCGTTCAACTAGCCTCTTCATTTATAGATATTTCACCTACGTTTCTACAGTGGATTATTAAGATCTTCTTATCAGGATACTTCATTTTTCAAAATTAACTACTTTACTATTGTTACAACAAAAAATGTGTCAGATAAACTGCCCTTTCCCTTAACCGATATTCACCAAAATCAATAGGCTTTCAGTTCTTTACAATTCAGGAACGTCTGCAAAAAATTATTTGATTCTCTTTAAATTTACGGCAGTTATCGTTCGTCATAGAAAAAATTACCCATGTTAAAACATAAAATGTTGCAGGTAAACACCCCTTTCTCTTAACTGATCTTCACCAAAATCAATAGGTCTTGAGTCCTCAACAATTCAGGGATCCATGCAAAACATTATTTGATTCTGTTTAAATATGCGGCAGTTATTGTTCGTCATAGAAACAATTACTCTTGTTAAAACATAATATTTGGCAGGTAAACTACCCCTTTCCCTTAACCGATCTTCACCAAAATCAACAGGCCTTCAGTCTTTTACAATTCAGGAACGTATGCACAAAAATATTTGATTCTGTTTGAATGTGTGGCAGTTATCGTTCGTCATAGAAAAAATTACCCTTGTTAAAACATAAAATGTGGCAGGTAAACTACCCCTTTCCCTTAACCGATCTCCACCAAAAACAATAAGTCTTGAGAACTCTGCAATTCAGGGCTGCATGCGAAACATAATTTGATTCTGTTTGAAGTTGCGGCTGTTATCGTTTGCCATAGAAAAAAAAATACTCTTGATAAAAAAAAAGTTGCAGGTAAAATACACCTTTCCCTTAACCGATCTTCACAAAAAAAAATAGGTCCTGAGTATTCTACAAATCACGACTGTAAAAAAATCTACAGACACACAGACATTTTTCGAAGAAATGACTTTCTACTTCCTTGTTCCTTAAGGAAATGGAAGTATGGTGATGGCAAAAAAAATCGTGTTCATGATTATTGCAAATTCTGATTGTACTACACTCAAAACATGAAAAAAAGTTATTACTTCCATATTCCTTAAGGAATGGAAGTATGGTGATGGCAAAAAAAAATCGTGTTCGAGATTATTGCAGATTCTGATTCTACTACACTCAAAACATGAAAAAAAGTCGTTTTCCGAAAAGTGTCTGTGTGTCTATCTGTCTGTCTGTCTATAGATTTTTTTTCTATGGCAAACGATAACTGCCGCAAATTCAAACAGAATCAAATAATTTTTTGCATACAGCCCTGATTTGTAGAGTACTCAAGACCTATTGTTTTTGGTGAAGATCGGTTGAGGGAAAGAGGTAGTTTACCTGCAACGGTTTTTTTTTATCAATGGAAATTTTTTTTTTTGGCAAACGATAACAGCCGCAAATTCAAACAGAATCAAATAATGTTTCGCATACAGCCCTGAATTCTAGAGTTCTCAAGACCCATTGTTTTTGGTGAAGATCGGTTAAGGGAAAGGGGTAGTTTACCTGTAACGTTTTATGTTTTAACAAGGGTATTTCCTATGGCAAACGATAACAGCCGCAAATTCAAACAGAATCAAACGATTATTTGCATACAGCCCTAAATGGTAGAGTTCTCAAGACCTATTGTTTTTGGTGAAGATCGGTTGAGGGAAAGGGGTAGTTTACCTGCAACGTTTTTTTAACAAGGGTATTTTCTATGGCAAACGATAACAGCCGTAAATTCAAACAGAATCAAATAATGTTTTGCATACAGCCCTGAATTGTAGAGGTCTCAATGACTTTCGATTTTGGTGAAGATCGGTTAAGGGGAAGGGGTAGTTTACCTGCAACCTTTTACGTTTTAACAAGAGTAAAGTACTTGAAAATTTATTTAAACTTTTTGAAACAATGGTAATTGTTAAAAGTAAAATAATTTTGTTGCCAGGCAATAAAATTATAATTTTTTCATTTTAATGTAATATAATATTTTTCATTTAATACAGCAATAAAAAGGCAGGTAAGACACAGCCTGGCTGTTTGGCTGAAAATGATTTTAAATATAAATCTTAGAATATGGAAGTCATGTATGGTTCTCCATACCGATATTTTTTCTAAAAGTGTCTATGTGCGTGTCTGTAGATTTTTTTCTATGGCAAACGATAACAGAGGCAAATTCAAACAGAATCAAATAATATTTTGCATACAGGCCTGATTTGTAGAGTACTCAAGACCTATTGTTTTTGGTGAAGATCGGTTAAGGGAAAGGGGTAGTTTACCGGCAACTTTTTTTTTTAATCAAGGGTAATTTGTTTCTATGGCAAACGATAACAGCCGCAAATCCAAACAGAATCACATAATATTTTGCATATAGCCCTGAATTATAGAGTTCTCAAGATCTGTTGTTTTTGGTGAAGATCGGTTAAGGGAAAGGGGTAGTTTACCTGCAACGTTTTTTGTTTTAACAAGGGTATTTTCTGTGGCAAACGATAACAGCCGCAAATTCAAACAGAATCAAATGATTACTTGCATATAGGCCTGAATTGTTGAGTTCTCAGGACCTTTTGTTTTTGGTGAAGATCGTTTAAGGGAAAGGAGTAGTTTACCTGCAACGTTTTATGTTTTAACAAGGGTATTATCTATGGCAAACGATAACAGCCGCAAATTCAAACAGAATCAAATAATTTTTTGCATACAGCCCTGATTTGTAGAGTACTCAAGACCTATTGTTTTTGGTGAAGATCGGTTAAGGGAAAGGGGTAGTTTACCTGCAACGTTTTTGTATCAAGGGTAATTTTTTCTATGGTAAATGATAACAGCCGCAAATTCAAACAGAATCAAATAATGTTTTGCATACAGCCCAGTATTGTAGAGTTCTCAAGACCTGTTGGTTTTAGTGAAGATCGGTTAAGGGATAGGGTAGTTTACCTGCAACATTTTATGTTTTAACAAGGGTAATTTGTTTTATGACGAACGATAACTGCCGTAAATTAAAACAGAATCAACTACTCTTTTGCATACCTTTTTGAATTATACAATACTCAAAGTCTGTTGATTTTGTTGAAGATCGGTTAAGGGAATGGGGTAGTTTACCTGCAACGTTTTATATTTTAACTAGGGTATTTTCTACGGCAAACGATAAGAGCTGCAAATTAAAAGAGAATCAAATAATTTTTTACATACAGCCCTGAACTGTAGAGTACTCAAGACCTATTGTTTTTGGTGAAGATCGGTTAAGGGAAAGGAGTAGTTTACCTGCAATGTTTTTTTATCAGGGGTAATTTTTTTCTATGAATTTTACCTGGGTATTGAGAAATATTCCATAAAAAAGAATTTCTTTGAAAATCGGAAAATTAATTTTGATTGAATTTAAATTACTATTTTATTGAGTGATTAAATTAATATCGGGAATTAATTTCATTTTTATCTGTTTAATTGATTCTAACTGTTGGCGGTTCACTTGGCTGAATGGTAGCCAACTTAACAGGTTTCTTGCTTTGAATTCGCAACTCATTAATTAGTAAAAAGTAAAAAGAATTAATCACTTATTTAAATAATTGCTGACAGTATTTGTTAGTTCACAATTCATTTTACTTCCATGTTCCTTAAGGAAATGGAAGTATGGTGATGGCAAAAAAAAATCGTGTTCGAGATTATTGCAGATTCTGATTGTACTACACTCAAAACATGAAAAAAAGTCGTTTTTCGAAAAGTGTCTGTGTGTCTGTAGATTTTTTTCTATGGCAAACGATAACAGCCGCAAATTCAAACAGAATCAAATAATTTTTTGTATAAAGCCCTGATTTGTAGAGTACTCGCGACCTATTGTTTTTGGTGAATATCGGTTGAGGGAAAGGGGTAGTTTACCTGCAACGGTTTTTTTTTATCAAGGGTAATTTTGTTTGTTTGGCAAACGATAACAGCCGCAAATTCAAACAG
This sequence comes from Magicicada septendecula, assembly GCA_034769895.1. NCBI lineage: Eukaryota > Metazoa > Arthropoda > Insecta > Hemiptera > Cicadidae > Magicicada > Magicicada septendecula. The sequence goes on along the minus strand of CM068371.1, from coordinate 57,516,995 downwards.
AATCAAATAATATTTCGCATACAGCCCTGAATTGAAGATTTCTCAAGATCTGTTGATTTTGGTAAAGATCGGTTAAGGGATAGGGTAGTTTACCCGCAACGTTTTATGTTTTAACAAGGGTATTTTTTATGGCAAACGATAACAGCCGCAAATTCAAACATAATCAAATAATGTTTTGCATACTGCCCTGAATTGTAGAGTTCTCAAGTCTTTTTGTTTTTGGTGAAGATCGGTTAAGGGAAAGGGGTAGTTTACCTGCAACGTTTTATGTTTTAAAAGGGTATTTTCTATGGCAAACGATAACAGCCGCAAATTCAAACAGAATCAAACAATTATTTGCACAGAATCCTGATTTGTAGAGTATTCAAGACCTGTCATTTTTGGTGAAGATCGGTTGAGGGAAAGGGGTAGTTTACCTGCAACGGTTTTTTATCAAGGGTAATTTTTTCTATGGTAAATGATAACAGCCGCAAATTCAAACAGAATCAAATGATGTTTTGCATACAGCCCTGAATTGAAGATTTCTCAAGATCTGTTGATTTTGGTAAAGATCGGTTATGGGGAAGGGGTAGTTTACCAGCAACGTTTTTTGTTTTAACAAGGGTATTTTCTATGGGAAACGATAAGAGCCGCAAATTCAAACAGGATCAAATACGTTTTTGCATACTGCCCTGTTTTGTTGAGTACTAAAGACCTATTGGTTTTGGTGAAGATCGGTTAAGGGAAAGAGGTAGTTTACCAGACACATTTTTTTGTCTTATTAAGGGTATTTTGTATGGCAAACGATAACAGCCGCAAATTCAAACAGAATCATATAATATTTTGCATACAGCCCTGAAATGTAGAGTTCTCAAGACCTTTTGGTTTTGGTGAAGATCGGTTAAGGGAATAGGGTTGTTTACCAGCAACATTTTATGTTTTATCAAGGGTAATTTTGCTTTGACGAACGATAACTGCCATACATTAAAACAGAATCAAATACTCTTCTGCATACCTTTGTGAATTATACAGAACTCAAGGTCTGTTGATTTTGTTGAAGATCGGTTAAGGGAAAGGGGTAGTTTACCTGCAACGTTTTATGTTTTAACAAGGGTATTTTTTCTATGACGAACGATAACTGCCGTAAATTCAAAGAGAATCAACTAATGTTTTGTATACAGCCCTGAATTGTAGAGTTCTCAAGACCTTTTGTTTTTGGTGAAGATTGGTTAATGGAATAGGGTAGTTTACCAGCAACGTTTTATGTTTTATCAAGGGTGTTTTCTATGGCAAACGATAACAGCCGCAAATTCAAACAGAATCAAATAATTGTTTGCATACAGGCCTGAATTGTAGATTACTCAAGACCTATCGTTTTTGGTGAAGATCGGTTAAGGGAAAGGGGTAGTTTACCGGCAACGGTTTTTTATCAAGGGTAATTTTTTTCTATAGTAAACGATAACAGCCGCAAATTCCAACAGAATCAAATGATGTTTTGCATACAGACCTGTATTGTAGAGTTCTCAATACCTATTGGTGTTGGTGAAGATCGGTTAAGGGAAAGGGGTAGTTTACCAGCAACATTTTATGTTTTCCCAGGGTAATTTTTTATATGACGAACGATAACTGCCGTAAATTCAAACAGAATCAACTAGGTTTTTGCATACCTTTTTGAACTAAAGAGAACTCAAGGTCTGTTGATTTTGTTGAAGATCGGTTAAGGGAAAGAGGTAGTTTACCTGCTATATTTTATGTTGTAACAAGAGAAATGTTTCCATGACGAACGATAACTGCCGCACATTCAAACAGAATCAAATATTTTTTGCATGCTTCCCTGAATTGTAGAGGACGGAAGGTCTATTGATTTTGGAGAAGATCGGTTAAGAGAAAGGGGTAGTTTACCTGAAACATTTTATGATTTAACAAGAGTAAAGTACTTAATTTAATAAATAAAGTATCCTGATAAGAAGCTCATAGTAATCCACTGTAGAAACGTAGATGAAATATCTATAAATGAAGAGGTTAGGTCAACGGGGTGGGGGTAATTTTCTATTATTAAAAATTATAGTTGAAGGTGGAGGGGAGAATTTTTTATATGTGTACTACGTTATCGGCAACAAAGAAGTAGTTTTTTGTTAAAATTGCTTCCCGGGCTCTTTAGCCGTAGTCCAATGTTTTCTACAAAACCAGACTTTTCGGCAGTGCCATCGACTGCCATCATCGGTGAAAATCGAGTGCGAAAACGTGAGGTGGTATACGTTAGTGACCACAGTACTGTGGTTAATGCTGAAGCAATAAGTAGAAAGACGTAGTTTCTATGGAAATATTTCATTTCAAATATGATTTTAAATATAAATCTTAGAACATGGAAGTCATGAATGGTTCTCCATACCGATATTTTTTATTGCTCACTCTATATTTGGTTCAAATAAATACATTCAGTTTACTACTACTAACGGATTACAAATCTTCCGGCTTTCAAATTTCTTAACTCAGTTGGTTTGCAGTGACAACTCTAACAATAATCGATTGTTTGTTACTTCCATATTCCTTAAGGAAATGGAAGTACTGTATGGTGATGGCAAAAAAAAATCGTGTTCTAGATTATTGCAGATTCTGATTGTACTACACTCAAAACATGAAAAAAAGTCGTTTTTCGAAAAGTGTCTGTGTGTCTATGTGTAGATTTTTTACTTCCATGTTCCTTAAGGAAATGGAAGTATGGTGATGGCAAAAAAAATCGTGTTCGAGATTATTACAGATTCTGATTGTACTACACTCAAAACATGAAAAATAAAAGTCGTTTTCTGTAAAGTGTCTGTGTGTCTATCTGTAGATTTTTTATGTATGGCAAACGATAACAGCCGCAAATACAAACTGAATCAAATCATTTTTTGCATACAGTCATGATTTCTAGAGTACTCACGACCTATTGTTTTTGGTGAAGATCGGTTGATGGAAAGGGGTAGTTTACCTGTAACGGTTTTTTTTAAAATCAAGGGTAATTGTTTTCTATGGCAAACGATAAGAGCCGCAAATTCAAACAGAATCAAATACGTTTTTGCATACACCCCTGATTTGTTGAGTACTAAAGACCTATTGTTTTTGGTGAAGATCGGTTAAGGGAAAGGGGTAGTTTACCAGCCACGTTTTTGTTTTATCAATGGTATTTTATATGGCAAACGATAACAGCCGCAAATTCAAACAGAATCATATAATATTTTGCATACAGCCCTGAAATGTAGAGTTCTCAAGACCTGTTGGTTTTGGTGAAGATCGGTTAAGGGAATTGGGTAGTTTACCTGCAACATTTTATGTTTTATCAAGGGTAATTTTTTTATGACGAACGATAAATGCTGTACATTAAAACAGAATCAACTACTCTTCTGCATACCTTTTTGAATTATACAGAACTCAAGGTCTGTTGATTTTGTTGAAGATCGGTTAAGGGAAAGGGGTAGTTTACCAGCAACGTTTTATGTTTCATCAAGGGTGTTTTCTATGGCAAACGATAAGAGCCGGAAATTCAAACAGAATCAAATAATTGTTTGCATACAGACCTGAAATTTAGAGTACTCAAGACCTGTCGTTTTTGGTGAAGATCGATTAAGGGAAAGGGGTAGTTTACCTGCAACGGTAATTTTATCAAGGTAATTTTACTTCCATATTCCTTAAAGAATGGAAGTATGGTGATGGCAAAAAAAATCGTGTTCGAGATTATTGCAGATTCTGATTCTACTACACTCAAAACATGAAAAAAAGTCGTTTTCCGAAAAGTGTCTGTGTGTCTGTCTGTCTGTCTGTCTGTCTGTCTGTGTGTCTGTCTGTCTGTAGATTTTTTTTCTATGGCAAACGATAACTGCCGCAAATTCAAACAGAATCAAATAATTTTTTGCATGCAGCCCTGATTTGCAGAGTACTCGCGACCTATTGTTTTTGGTGAAGATCGGTTGAGGGAAAGGGGTAGTTTACCTGCAACGGTTTTTTTTTTAGCAAGGGTAATTTTGTTTGTTTGGCAAACGATAACAGCCGCAAATTCAAACAGAATCAAATAATGTTTCGCATACAGCCCTGAATTGTAGAGTTCTCAAGATCTGTTGATTTTGGTGAAGATCGGTTAAGGGAAAGGGGTAGTTTACCTGTAACGTTTTATGTTTTAACAAGGGTATTTCCTATGGCAAACGATAACAGCCGCAAATTCAAACAGAATCAAAAGATTATTTGCATACAGCCCTAAATTGTAGAGTTCTCAAGACCTATTGTTTTTGGTGAAGATCGGTTGATTTACTTCCATATTTCCTTAAGGAATGGAAGTATGGTGATGGCAAAAAAAAATCGTGTTCGAGATTATTGCAGATTCTGATTCTACTACACTCAAAACATGAAAAAAAGTTGTTTTCCGAAAAGTGTCTGTGTGTGTGTGTGTGTCTGTGTGTCTGTGTGTCTGTCTGTGTGTGTGTCTGTAGATTTTTTTTCTATGGCAAACGATAACTGCCGCAAATTCAAACAGAATCAAATAATTTTTTGCATACAGCTCTGATTTGTAGAGGACTCGCGACCTATTGTTTTTGGTGAAGATCGGTTGATGGAAAGGGGTAGTTTACCTGCAACGGTTTTTTTTTATCAAGGGAAATTTTTTTTTTTTGGCAAACGATAACAGTTGCAAATTCAAACAGAATCAAATAATGTTTCGTATACAGCCCTGAATTGTAGAGTTCTCAAGACCTTTTGTTTTTGGTGAAGATCGGTTAAGGGAAAGGGGTAGTTTACTTGTAACGTTTTATGTTTTAACAAGGGTATTTCCTATGGCAAACGATAACAGCCGCAAATTCAAACAGAATCAAAAGATTATTTGCATACAGCCCTAAATTGTAGAGTTCTCAAGACCTATTGTTTTTGGTGAAGATCGGTTAAGGGAAAGGGGTAGTTTACCTGCAACGTTTTTTTATCAAGGGTATTTTCTATGGCAAACGATAACAGCCGCAAATTCAAACAGAATCAAATAATTTTCTGCATACGTCCCTGAATTGTAGGGGTCTCAAGGACTGTCGATTTTAGTGAAGATCGGTCAAGGGGAAGGGGTAGTTTACCTGCAACCTTTTCGTTTTAACAACAGTAAAGTACTTGAAAATTCATTCAAACTTTTTCAAACAATGGTAATTGTTAAATATCGGTATGGAGACCATACATGACTTCCATATTCTAAGATTTATATTTAAAATCATTTTCGAAATGAAATATTACCATAGAAACTACTTCTTTCTACTTATTGCTTCAGCCTTAACCACAGTACTGTGGTCACTAACGTATACCACCTCACGTTATCGCACTCGATTTTCACTGATGATGGAAGTCGATGGCATTGCCGAAACGTCTGGTTTTGTAGAAAACATTGGACTACGGCCAAACATCCCGGGAAGGAATTTTAACAAAAACTACTTCTTTGTTGCCGATAACGATGTACACATATACTGTATGTAAAAAATATGCATAAAATTAATGGCTTGTATAAGTTAATGATTGATCTCCATTAAGTAGTGCTCAAGTTTCCAAAGTTTTAATATTATGATGTCCGTAATTAAAACATCAGAGCAGGTTTAGTGTGTATGAGGGTACACCGTGGACAAAAATGTTCAACATTTCCTATTGAGCGTTGCTCAGAGTAAAGCTGCGAATCTACAGTGTATGTTTCACAGAACAAACACGCGAAAAAGAAGGAGCGCTCCGAAGTCACTCAAGCGATCCACAGGAAGCAAATTGATGTCCATTTTTTCGGCTTGCACGCGTTATGTTGGTATGGGTTTCGGCACTTACCATTTAAAAAGCGTGCAAATGTAAGAAAATAAACATGAGTGAGGCCAGAAATAACGCGAATTTTGTGTGTGTGTGTGTGTGTGTGTGTGTGTGTGTGTGTGTGTCTTCCTTGCCTTTTTATTGCTGTAGTCATAATAATAAAATGGAAACGTAAACATTACATAACTGAGATATGCTTACCTGGCACGTACGATATATTATTTTATACATGTATATTAACTCGTACATAATTTGCATTAAAATGAAAAAATTATAATTTTATTGCCTGGCAACAAAATTATTTTATTTTTAACAATTACCATTGTTTGAAAAAGTTTAAATGAATTTTCAAGTACTTTACTGTTGTTAAAACGTAAAAGGTTGCTGGTAAACTACCCCTTCCCCTTGACCGATCTTCACCAATGTCGACATTCCTTGAGACCTCTACAAATCAGGGCTGTATGCAAAAAATTATTTGATTCTGTTTGAATTTGCGGCTGTTATCGTTTGCCATAGAAAATACCGTAGTAAAAAAAACGTTGCCGGTAAACTACCCATTTCCCTTAACCGATCTTCACCAAAAACAATACGTCTTGAGAACTTTACAATTTAGGGCTGTATGCAAATAATCTTTTGATTCTGTTTGAATTTGCGGCTGTTATCGTTGGCCATATAAAATACCCTTGTTAAAACATAAAACGTTGCAGGTAAACTACCCCTTTCCCTTAACCGATCTTCACCAAAAACAATAGTTCTTGAGAACTCTACAATTCCGGACTGTATGCGAAACATTATTTGATTCTGTTTGAATTTGCGGCTGTTATCGTTTGCCAAATAAAAAGTCCCTTGATAAAAAAAACCGTTGCCGGTAAACTACCCCTTTCCCTCAACCGATCTTCACCAAAAACAATAGGTCGTGAGTACTCTACAAATCAGGGCTGTATGCAAAAAATTATTTGATTCTGTTTGAATTTGCGGCTGTTATGTTTGCCAAAGGAAAAAATCTACTGATAGACACACACACACACACACACACACACACACACACACACACACACACACACACACACACACACACACACACACACACACACACACACACACACACACACACACACACACACTTTTCGAAAAACGACTTTTTTTCATGTTTTGAGTGTAGTACAATCAGAATCTGCAATAATCTCGAACACGATTTTTTTTGCGATCACCATACTTCCATTTCCTTGAGGAATATGGAAGTAAAAATAAAATAATTTTGTTGCCAGGCAATAAAATTATAATTTTTTCATTTTAATGTAAATTATGTATGAGTTAATATACATGTATAAAATAATATATCGTTCGTGGCAGGTAAGCATATCTCAGTTATGTAATGTTTACGTTTCCATTTTATTATTATGACTAAAGAAATAAAAAGGCAGGGAAGACACACACACACACAAAATTCGCGTTATTTCTGGCCTCACTCATGTTTATTTTCTTACATTTGCACGCTTTTTAAATGGAAAGTGCCGAAACCCACACCAACATAACGCGTGCAAGCCGAAAAAATGGACATCAATTTGCTTCCTGTGGATCGCTGGGCAGTGTAACTGCACGTGTTTACAGAGGAACGATTCATAGATAGACTTTTCGTCTTTAGGGAATGAACCCTCTGCAAGATGCTGAGGGTCCATGAGTGACTTCGGAGCGCTCCTTCTTTTTCGCGTGTTTGTTCTGTGAAACATACACTGTAGATTCGCAGCTTTACTCTAAGCAACGCTCAATAGGAAATGTTAAAGTTTTAGTCCACGGTGTACCCTCATTCACACTAAACCTGCTCTGATGTTTTAATTACGGACATCATAATATTAAAACTTTAGAAACTTGAGCACTACTTAATGGAGATCAATCATTAACTTATACAAGCCATTAATTTTATGCATATTTTTTTATATATATGTGTACAACGTTATCGGCAACAAAGAAGTAGTTTTTGTTAAAATTCCTTCCCGGGATATTTGGCCGTAGTCCAATGTTTTCTACAAAACCAGACGTTTCGGCAATGCCATCGACTTCCATCATCAGTGAAAATCGAGTGCGATAACGTGAGGTGGTATGCGTTAGTGACCACAGTACTGTGGTTAAGGCTGAAGCAGTAAGTAGAAAGAAGTAGTTTCTATGGTAATATTTCATTTCGAAAATGATTTTAAATATAAATCTTAGAATATGGAAATCATGTATGGTTCTCCATACCGATATTTTTATAACTATTATATACCTCAAGGGTGACTTCTTTTAAGTTACAGAATAAAACGCTAATGCTTTACGATACAATGCTATTACAAAACACTAAACTAATAGGTTAGACACCTTTAATTATTGAAATTAATTGACGAAAAGTTCGTTTAACCTTGACAAATTTTAGGTTAGTTACGGTAACGTTAATACATGAAATCTTATGTTCGGAATATTATAATTCCTCTAAATAAAGTTAAGACAGTGCTTAGTACTTATTGTATTATTTTTTTTTGCGTCAGTATACAGGTGTATTATGTTATACTGCTAATAGCTTACTCATAAACAATGTAAATATGTGCACAGTACTCCCTGACTAATAATCTCAATGATTATTTATTAACACTCTTCACGATCTGGTACACTGATCGTGATTTCACTTCACCTGTTACGCATATGAACACGTATATTTTCTTCTTGTATTACACTTTAATTGGTTAGGTATGGTACTTAACCTCGTTCTCTTAAATCGCACTTCTAGTAAAGGTATCACTACTGATATCGATGCACTGTACTTTATTTAAACTTCTTCCTTCTTGTTGATTATAAAATTTTGATAATTATTCGGTCTGGATACGTTGTTGCTGATTGAGTGGAAAGCGACAAAATGTGTGTTGTTTACAAATGCGTTCGTATATATAGGTACTTTATTTCGATCGCCGCGGCGATGGCGCGCCGCTAGGAGGTGTTGACTGGTTTCTAAGGTCGTTCGCGATTGGTAGAAAATGATGTCATGATGACGTAATTCTATTTATAGCCATTATATAATTGTATTGGAAGCGTCTGATTTCAATGTTAATATTATCTACTGTATTTATTCGAAATTCACCAAATTTATGAAAAGAACACATTATTATATACGCGTATAAATGCTGTATCCTGCTGAACAATATTAATTATTAGTACACATTTGTTGATTTTCGATCATAAACTTTCTTATTTGACTATTCTCGTTTCAACATTTTTTTCTTATTTCTTATTCTTATAACATTACTCATGGAGTGGTGTTTTACACCCCTTTTGTCATTATTATTATTCTACTTCCCTATGCTTAGTAGGGTCTCTACATGACTCTTACTTTCATGACTTATTTGTGTCATTCTTGGTTTGTTATTATTTCATTACAAGGTAATGTTCCTTGACTAATATTACATTTCTTTACATATTTTAACTTCTTATAACTTTGTCAAATTTTGTTGCTTCTCTGCTATATACACTTTTTCCTCGAACGAGGCCTTTCGGTTTCTCAACCATTATCAAGTTCTTCCTACAACAACTTGTTTGTCCTACTTGTTGTTGTAGGAAGAACTTGATAATGGTTGAGAAATCGAAAGGCCTCGTTCGGGGAAAAAGTGTATATAGCAGGGAAGCAACAAAATTTGACAAAGTTGTGATGAAGACTGCTAACATAGAGAAAATAACTGTTCTTATAACTTTACCTAGATACATTCAGTGGTTACATTGATTGTTATCTTTAGTTCATTTCATTATTATAACTTATATAATTGGTTTTCTTATTGTCTTTTATAGTTCATGATTAACCATAGTATCTTTCTTTATATTTGTCCTTTTAAATCAGTATTTTGGCATTAATCAGCTAATGTGCTGTTTCTATTAATAATACATGATACAAATATCATTCATGTCATCTCTTACCTTATTTATTTTATTTGACTTTGTTCATTAAAGGTTTTATTAGGCTCACTTAACAGTCTATTTGGGAAAATTGTCTTGTCAATTCGTCTTTGTCAATTTGTCTGTTTATGTTGTAGTGTCATATTATGCAGACAGTGGATTTACCACTGTTCACTTGAAATTCTTCTCTCCTTTCATTCTTTAATGGTTTATTATTTTAACTGTTACATTCTTCCTTCCTACTCATTTATATTTATTTTAGTATTATTCACCCTTCTGGTGTTTTTATTATTATGGAACGTTTTGTGATGATACAATATAAATCTTAGAACATGGAAGTCATGTATGGTTCTCCATACCGACATTTTCGAAAATTGTCTATGTGTGTGTGTGTGTGTGTGTCTGTCTGTAGATTTTTTTTCTATGGCAAATGATAAGAGCCGCAAATTCAAACAGAATCAAATAATTTTTTTCATACAGCCCTGAATTGTAGAGGTCTCAAGATCTTTTGTTTTTGGTGAAGATCGGTTAAGGAAAAGGGGTAGTTTACCTGCAACGTTTTATGTTTTAACAAGGGTAATTTTTTTCTATGGCAAACGATAACAGCCGCATAGTACACATGACATATAAATAAAAATTATCCCCTTCCTCTTCAACTATAATTTTCATTTATAGAAAATTACCCCACCCGGTTCAACTAGCCTCTTCATTTATAGATATTTCGTCTACGTTTCTACAGTGGATTATTAAGATCTTCTTATCAGGATACTTTATATATCAAAATTAAGTACTTTACACTGTTACAACAAAAAATGTTTCAGGTAAACTACGCTTTCCCTGTAACCGATCTTCACCAAAATCAATAGGCCTTGAGTCTTCTACAACTCAGGTACATATGTAAAAAATTATTTGTTTCTGTTTGCATTTACGGCAGTTATCGTTCTTCATGGAAAAATTTCTCTTGTTACAATATAAAATGTTGCTGGTAAACTACCCCTTTCCCTCAACCGATCTTCACCAAAATCAATAGGCCTTGGAGCTCTCTACAAATTAGGGATGTATGCCAAAAATTATTTGATTATGTTTGAATATACGGCAGTTATCGTTCGTCATAGAAAAAATTACCCTTGTTATCACATAAAACGTTGAAGGTAAACTACACCTTTCTCTTAACTGAGCTTCACCAAAATCAATAGGTCTTGAGTCCTCAACAATTCAGGGGTCCAGGCAAAACATTATTTAATTCTGTTTGAATGTGCGGTAGTTATCGTTCGTCATAGAAACAATTACTCTTGTTAAAATATTAAAAGTGGTAGGTAAACTACCCCTTTCCCTTAACCGATCTTCACCAAAATCAACAGGCCTTCAAGTAGGGGGAAAATGCCGATCCTGACCCACAAAGGAATGCCGCCTTTCTTAAAAAACATAAAAAACGCTAAAAAACAAGATCAAAGAGATGCCGCCGTTCCCGCGGTCCAAGATTTTTTCCCACGCTCTCCCCACCACCCTGGACCGCGAATTTCCGCGAATATAATTTTTTATATGCAGCCTTTCGCGAGCCTAAATCACTTTCACTTTCTAATTTCCGCGAATATAATTTTTTATATGCAGCCTTTCGCGAGCCTAGATCACTTTCACTTTCTACTGGACCACAGCATCCGCGACTTTTTCGCTGATCTGTGTCAAGATCCGCGACTTTTTCGCGTATCTGGACCACAGCATCCGCGTTATTTTTTTATATGCCGCCTTTCGCGAGCTTAGATCACTTTCACTTTCTATCACTTGATGCATTATAGTGTATATATTAAATATATGATCAGGGTTACCAACCTTGCATGAGTTCAAATTTGTTGTGTGTTATAATGTATATTAAATCTATATGATCAGGTTTACCAACCTATGTATGGGTTCAAACTTGATATGTGTGTGTATTATAGTGTATATTAAAATATATGATCAGGGTTACCAATCCTGCATTATTGTGTGTGTATAGAACAGATCTGCCAACATTTTTCTTCGGTGGGAAATTCAAACTATATTATAGTAAATTGTTGACGACTTCGATATCAACTCTCTCTCCCCTCCTCTCTCTTTGTCTCTAGACACAGTTGTCGATCACGATATAAACTCTCTCTCTCTTTATGTCATCAGTTTTACATAAGCGTTGTGCTACTTATGGATTATTGTAAGTAGCGATACTAAAATGTAATCACCAGGAAATATATATATTTATCACCTACCTCGTTGCGTCCTACTTATAATTTTTTTTTTTTTTGACACATGGCAGTCATTGACCACGATTTAGAAATTAATATACTGCCAAGTCTGTGTGTGTGTGTGTGTGTGGTAAAGTGTTACGCATAAAAAAATCTCCTTGAAATAAGGTATTTTCAAAAGTTTTGTGTACACATACACACATTGTATATGTCTCTCTCTCTCTCTCGCTGCAAACGTTGACAAGAATTCCCTTATTCAAACGATTTGTATGTGTGTACACGAACTTAAATATAGTTTACAGACGATTGTAATTTTAAAAATTCATTTTTTGCATTAAATATATATCGTAAACAATGAAATAATAATATTTCGTCATTCTAAGATTTTAATAAAACAATTATCAGTTTAAATAATAATTTTCATGATTGTAAGATACAACCTACAAATTATTAAAATGTCTCTCTCACACACATTTCTGATTACTATACAAATAATTGCATGCATATTCGGAGGTTTATAACGAAATAAATTAAAATAAACCATAATTTGTTTTAAATAATTAAATATATATATATTTTACAACACTACACAAACTTAAAATATAGTTTACAAACCGCTATAATACAATTATTCAAAAAAATACATTTTACATTGATTAAATATACATATATATCACAAACAAACATTGTTATATATAAAATAAATACAATATTAATAATAATGTTTTAAATGATTAAATATATATTTACAGCACTGTACACAAACTTAAAATATAGTTTACAAACCGTTATAATACAATTATTCAAAATACATTTTACATTGATTAAATATACATATATCACAAACAAACATTGTTATATAAAATAATTTTTGACATTGTAAGATTTTTAAATAATAATTTCACGGCTGTAGATACAGTTCACAAGGAAGTTTATCTGTAACATAACAATACAGTCGATATTAGAATCACTGATACGATAATATTCAATTATCACATGCACACACACACACACAGTTAGTGGAAAGAATCAAATGCGTTAAGTAAGTAAACTTTTTCAAGTATATGTCATTTTTCATAAGTTAATGTACTTTCAAATAATTTCTAATCAAACCAAACCAAATATTATTCACTGGAAATTTGTAAATACTACTTAGAATCAATGATACATTTATCGCATAAGTTAATGTACTTTCAAATAATTTCTAATCGAACCAACTATTATTCAACGAAACTTGTAGAATCAATGATACATTTATCATGTACATACAAATTCAATTATTAAAGTGTTAAGTACAGAGAGTTGAAACTACACACACGCACACACACACACACACACACACACACACACACATCAATAAATTGTTTGTTAACACGATTGCTACTTACGACGTTAGGACTCAATCTCTACTTGTGTTGTTTGATTTCTCGTCCCTCGATACACTAAATGTAGTTCTTTAGGTTTGATATGTCTGAGCTCCTCATTCGTGAAGACACCTGCATACCTCTTGGGAAGATAGACACGATACTGACGGTCGCCATCCTCCAACGTAGCAAGCACAGAGTTCCCATATTTTGTGTCCACATTTGTTAAGACCATGATGGGATATTTTTTATTCACTATAAATTCTGAACATCGTTTGTACTCGATAGCACTTACAGCATTAAACTTTACAAGAAACGACATTATTAGAAGACACTAGTGAACACGTCTGTATCAAACCAGAGAGAACCAAACAATGACAGAATATTCGACACAAAAGGACAGTACAATGTGATAGTGGTGGTGGTAACGTCGGTGTCCCACTTTCATTTGCATGTATGAACATGTCCCACAGACGAAATTAGAGACACCAAAAATATAACAATGTCATTAGGAAAGTCCATTTTCATAAGAAAATAGTCACTGCTTACAGCTATGCATGTATGTACATGTCCACAACAGAATGAGAGAGAGATATAAATGTCATCATTCGCGGTGACCTACTTTCTAAATTTGTTACATTAAAAATGTTTGTTTAAAGCAAAAATCATGAATCATCCATTCCCGAATAGCGTGCACCTTATAGTTGGCACAACGGTCAGAAGAATTGAAATGTCTAAGACATTCTGTTCCATGAATTATATACGGTATGTTTTTAGGACAACCAAAGTCATCGAGATTGATGATATTATTGTGTATTATCTTTGATTGCAAAAAACGTTTTTTCTCAAAACCCTTCACAAACACATATTTATATATACGTGTATGTGATGTTAACAATGAAACAAGATTGTCGTATGGTGTCTCTCCTTCGCTCCATCTAAGTCTATGATAATTTGACGTTAACCAGTGGTTTGTCCTAACGTATTTGGGATTCGTAACGGATGTAGCAGGTGGAGTCAAAATCCAATGTCTACCAGCAAATCTCAGAACGTCCATGATTGACAGTTCCTTCACAATATATTTTCCGTTGTCGTCGAAAAAGCACTGGAAATCAATTATAACTGCAGTGTTATCCATAATACTGTAAGACAAAGAAACCACACACATTACAAACTCTATATATGTATATATTGTGTTTAAACATACAAATATCGTTGAGATATTAATATGTGAACTTACGTTTACAGACGTCTGGACTGAAGCACCGAGAGACATCAACTGACGAAAGAAACAAGTGTTGAGGGGGGTTACTATACATGGAGACGAATTTTTTTAGTAGGTGGGGAGGTGTCGTCGTCGTCGTTCTCCATGTTGATGCGTTGTCGTATCCGATAATGACCGTATGCAAGCGTATCATGACCATTGTCTAGTATATAGCGCTTATCATCATACGGTGACAACGCTTGCTTATTTACACGCATCGTGTACAGCGTATGATGATCGCTACGTAAACAAAGCGCACTGGTAGAAAACTGACAATGATCAGTGATACACTTGCGATACATATCGTGTCGCAGACTCCTCTTAATTGCAACTCGAGGCACACCTTTACATACACGTTTTTGACACTCTTGGGTGGGATCTTCGTGGGCCACAAGGAACGAATAACATTTCGCACGGAGACCCACGAATTCTCTAATAGGACGACCACACGTTTATCCTTGAACAGTCCGACAACCTTTTTGTTCTTAAGGCTATAACAAGGATGAGACGTAGGGTAATCCGATGTGTCAAAAACGTGTAGGTCCTTCTTCATGTCTGCATACAAGTCTGATGTTTGAATGCTATACATCAGACTGTCTGTATCTGTCATTAATAATTTAACGTTGCAACCGTACTTGGCGACAGCATAACGATAATGAAAGTCGTACATTATCGTTTTTCTAACGTCAAGCACCGTGAAGCCGACATACACGGGACGGGAAAGAACAATGGATTTTTTACGGAGTGAGAGCCCCACCAGATCGTTCGTATAACGAATCATACGTTTTAGCCTAGGTGTGGAAACTAGTTTTTGAAGCCGTCGTTCATTCGAGACTAGTTCAAAGTCTATATGTTTCCGTACGTTCTCCAGCGACTTACCGTATACGGCGTTGTTCATCAGTTTGAAAAGGTCTTTTTCAAAGCTGTTGATGGCTGTTTGCCTCTTGCGGGTGTTGAAATCGATAAACGGTTTCAACCAAGCGCTTTGCTTAAAACACAACACCCTATGAGTCGCTTTCAGCTCTAAGCCAAGACTTAAATACAATTTCAAATTTCGATAATGGAGAACGTAATTTTGTTTGTCCTCCAAAGTTGTTAACAACTTCTCTACGGATGACCCTGATTCGTTATACGATGATCTGTATATACTCTCGTGTAAACGTTTGGAAAAGGGAGAAAGGATATTGGGTGTTACGCGCTGGCGCACAGGTGCAAGTGGGTAGTCGGAATGCAGGTCGTGTAAGGTATCAGGATAGTGTAGGTCGACTTCGAGGATGTACCCGATGTCGGAATCATCACTCACATTACGTACGTCCAAGGACTCGATTTCGTTACGATCGAGCCATCGGAAGTCTGCGTAAGGGAGTGGTTGCGACATGGCTGCACCGTATAAATTATTACAGTCTGTATACAGAATGAAGGAGGTCGGTTTCGATACATCGTACTGATCTGGAATCAGAGGATTGTTAGCGACTGCGTGACGGTTGGATATCATCGCGCAGCCTCCGCGGATCCCAGACTCAAGGAACAGATGCAGATTTATCTCTGTTAACAGCTCTAATTCGACCCCTGTCATTTTTAGCATCGCGTTCCAAGCGAGTCCGGGAAGCGAGTAAAAATGACACTGGTCCAAACAGTAATCGCGTAAGGCCATGTCTCGGAAACTTTCAAAGACATCGGCCAGCAGCATTACGTCTGTTAACAAATACAAATCGTGGTAATCGCCAAACGTACGCAGATTGAATGCACTCCACACGTTTTGTGCGTGCTCGTAATCTGCGTCCGAAATAGCCGATTCCAACAACCGGTTATCAAAGTGTTCACGAGCGGGTAGACTTGTTTCGTTGAACCGATCAATGCTGTCAACGTACTCGTAAGGGTATACTCCCTTGCGTACGAGCAGATTGGTCTGTTCGTCGAAACCCCGTCTAAGCATTTCCTCTCTGAGCAAAGGAAATTGGCTCCCGGACGTGGACAGATTGGTAACGAGTGTGTCCAGAGAGCGATTAAGAAATTGAAAAGAGTCTACGAAACGCAAGGGACCCAGGGAGAACGACACGTAACGCTCACTGGATGTTGCAATGCAGGATACGTGTTGGTCCTTATATTTTCCTAAACCCTGCATTAAATGGTGACAGTTGTAGCCACGAAGGTTGTGAAAGAAGACGGGGGTATGACGAGGCATCTTGTAGCTTAGATTACAGCTATTGTGGGCTGCTTCCAAGAATTTCCCCGTAAGATGACAATGATTGCGTACCTTGTCATCGTCTGTCAAAGGGCGCTCACACAAATGACAAACGGTGGCGTTAGTGAACGCAACATTGTCATCATCGGACATAATTATTTGTACGTTATGTCGTACTACCTTCATCATATCCTCGGCGTCTTTCATCAACCACGAGAAGAAAGTGTCTACAACGTTTTCACCTCGATAAACTTTAGCCTCTCTCCAGAGTCTGTGTGTATGATCGACGATAGCATAGGAGAAACCTGACGGAATATGCATCGCTTCGTATGATGTGGACGATACAGGAGGAGAAGTTATTTTCTGACGGGCACCGTTGCTATCAACTGAGTAGAATTCGCCTAACTCGTGCACTGTCGTCGGGACGTTGTTACCAGGTGAACACGATTGAAGCGGAGTGATGAGGGACTCGAAGTCGGCGTAGACGGTAAAGGGTACTTTAAGACAGTGCGCGTAATTTTTAAATGACATAAACTTCTCCTCTGTAGGCATTTTGGTTTTCTGCTCGCCGTGAGGTGTGCAGTAGGGGAGATGATCGGACAGACCATGTTCTGTGGAGAAACGATGCAGGCAGTAGTCGCAGTAAAATGATTTATGCCCGTGTTTTGTAAGGGATGATAACAATTTATTAATGCTACTGATAAGACAGTAGTGTTTTCGGCTATTTGTATCGGACAGAAGGAAAAGATTAACGTGATGTAATCTGTCCTTATTGGGGGTAATTCTTAACGGATAAACCTCATTTTTTGATTCGTTTCTGATATTGTCTTCTATATCATAGCCGAAAACGTTTATAGAAATGTTGGGATTCTGTGTTTCAAATTTAGAAAGTGAGTTTATAGAAACAGGGTACTCGATACCGGTCATATTTATTGTGTTTTTGAATAAGAGGTATTTTGAAACACGGTTTTTATGCTTTTGTTGAGGGTGTATGTGAGCTAGTACGGACCATAGAAAACACATTTCATCTTGGGAGTTATTGATGTTGACTACTGCCTTGGTGAGTGCAAGTTTTCGCGGGGTTGGAAGGTAGGAGGATGCTGCTAGAGGCTGGTACCGTCCAACAACTAGTTCCAGCTTCAGTACAGCATCCACCGACCATCCGCTCCCGTCACGGGTAAAATTGGATATGCTATTCATGATTTTATCGTAGGATTCATCGAGTAGACAGTTCAACTCGTCGTTGTCGTCCGTGAGCAACGTACGACAACGTCCGTGGAAGACGGCGTCTTTGGTTACCACTTTTTCTTCGCCGCTGTCACCATCTAACATAGTTTTAGTGAAACGTATCCTGCACGCAATATGCCATTTGATACTGCGTAAACGTGCTTGTTCTGCCAGAATATCCTTGCACAATAAAGGTCGCACCTCGGTCATTATCGGTACTATATCTTGATCTTCTTCTTCTGTGTACACAGGCAGGTAATTAAAAGTTGTGAGACATCCTCTAATACTACTGTTTCGCACAATATAAAATCGTGTCATATCTGAAACAATAGAAACACATGTATTAGCTAATAGGAATGATGAATAACACACATTCATGTTTGTGGTAAATAAATAGATAGTACACGTTAGTAATACGTTAGTTTATTGCAAACTGTGAAGATGGCAGCTACTCATGATTTTAGCATTGAAAGTGAAAGAAGAAAATCGTTCAAGTATTGGGAAGTGACGTTTGTCAGTCCCGACGAGTTAGCGTTTGCTGGGTTTTACTACTATCCGCTAAATTATGATGTTTGTGGACATAGTATGTCATTCATAGACGATAGAGTTAAATGCTTTTTTTGCGGAATTGAATTAGTTCATTGGAGAGAAGGTGACATACCTATGGTGGAACATGAAAAATTTTCTCCGTCATGTCAATTTCTAAACGATGTCAAGAGACAATACATTGGGGAGAAGGTGACAAACCTATGTCAGAACATAAAAAACTTTCTCCGTCATATCAATTTCTAAACAACGTCAAGAGACTATCTTGTACAGGTTAGACAGAGTTAATTCATATCAAACAAATTTGGTTTGCTACATAATTATAGAGAGACAATTGGTATTTTAAAAAATTTTTACCTTGTTGAGGATGTTCCTGTTCCTGCTGATGTTCTGGATTCTGTTGAAGGTCGGACATGATGATATTCAGATGTGTGAATGAATACTGAAAAACAAAGAAACTGTTATAGATATATATAGTATTTTTAACGCCGGTATTATGTTAGTGTATCTTAAACCATGAACAACGCACGCAAGACTATAGCTCTAGAGCTACACAGAGCAGCGAGAAGGAATTTCGTTAGGCGCGCGGTTGAATTGAAGGGTCTACACGACTTGTACCAGGCGGATCTTGTGGAGATGATACCATACGCTCGAGTGAACAAAGGGTACAAGTACATGATGACAGTGATCAATGCGTTTAGCAAGTACGCGTACGCTGTACCATTGAAAACAAAGACAGGAAAAGAAGTAAAGCATGCACTAGAGCCTATACTAACTGCTAATCGAATGAAATATTTACAGACAGACAACGGGAAGGAGTATTACAACAGCACAGTACAAGCGTTGCTAAAAAAGTATAATGTGAAACATTACTCAACCTACAGTGAGAAAAAAGCTTCCATAGTGGAACGTTTTAATCGCACATTGAAGACACACATGTATCGAGCTTTCAGTGAACAAGGACACTACCGCTGGTTGGATCTACTACCTACATTACTGAAATCGTACAACAATACAACACACAGAACCATTGGTATGAAACCGAGTGAAGTGAATGACGCCAACGAACATATAGTGTTGGAACGAATAAGGAAGAACACAGCGCCTAAAATCAGTCCAACGAAACCACCCAAATTTAAAGTCGGTGACCGTGTTCGTATAAGTAAGCACAAAATGACGTTCGCCAAAGGTTATACGCCGAATTGGACTAACGAAATATTCACTGTGGATAAAGTACAATCCACTACTATCCCCGTCACTTATCTGCTAAAAGATCATCTAAACAAAGTGTTGAAAGGTGGTTTTTACGAGCACGAGATTAGTAAGTCCAAAGTCGGCGACGTATACCTAGTGGAAAAGGTGTTACAACGCAAAGGTGACAGAGTGCGTGTTCGTTGGCTCGGTTTCGATGGTAAACACGATGCGTGGATACATAAGAAAGATCTAATATAAAAAGGTGACAGCACGTGATGGAAACAGTATGCTTTCGGTATTCACAAAGATGAAGATTGTACAGCAAGCAAACAAATTACCAATAAAGGATATGGACTTTTTGGCTGGTGACGAAGTTAGTGCTAAGCGTAAACATGGCCCGCTATTACCGAACAGTATTCGCTGTATCGTTACAGGCCCAAGTTCCTGTGGGAAATCAAATGTGCTATTCAACCTACTGTTTGATGCCAACGGACTACGTTTCCGCAACGTATACGTGTTTTCAAAATCATTATTTCAACCAAAATACAGAATGCTAGAAACAGTGATGAAATCACTCGCTGATGAAGGTTTAGGTTATCATGCATACAGCGAGAACGAAGAAGTCCCGCTACCGAGTGAAATCACTGGTCTCGACTCTGTTATCGTATTCGATGATGTATCGTGTGAAAGACAAAACAATATTCGAAAGTATTTTGCTATGGGGAGACATAGCGGTGTGGACACATTCTATCTATGCCAGACATATAGCCAGATACCGAAACAATTGGTACGTGACAACGCTAACTTGTTGATATTGTTCAAACAAGACGATCTAAATTTACGACATGCATACAATGATCACGTTAACATAGATATGAAATATGATGCTTTCAAAGACGTCTGCATGGAAGCGTGGAAGGATCGTTATGGATTTCTAGTCATAGACAAAGACTCGCCAATAAATGAAGGTAGATATAGAATCGGCTTTGATCGATTCATAATTGTTTCCGACGAAGTATAAAAGTGGTTGCACTGTAGTAATGTAATCAGTCCTCTTGCTAACACACGATGGCAATGAATAAGGAGGAACGACTCGCGTATGATATAGACACGATAAGCGACAACATAAGGAAAAAATATCATGCATTACAACACGGTATCAGAGAAAGCGACGAGGCGTTTAGAAAAAATTACAGACCGATTCTGGAACCGTTAGAAGTTATTTCACGAAAGTTAAGTGGTGGCATGATGGAGGAGGAGGAGGAGGAGCAGATAAAACAAGAAGAGCCTACACAACACGTAATAACAGAAAACGAAAGTGGTATGCAAAGTCATAACGCTTCTCATTTCAGTGAAGAGGACGCCTGGAACCCTAACGCTTCACATTTCAGCAAGGATTCATTAGCAAACAAATATATGCGTTTGTGTGAATCGGCGGACTGTAAACGGATTATAGATCGCATGTATGGTGTTCGATACGAAGGTGGTAAATTTATGATAGGTGATTCAAATGTAAAAATCGATGATAACGACAACTTTCATGTCAAAGGAAAAATTTACGAGGGTACACCTGGTCTGTATGAACTTTTGTTTATGAAACTACCGAAAAAATACAATAAGGACGATATGAGGAAATATAAGTCTATACTACTAGCAACCAACGGACACAAACAAAAATATAAACACAATATGCAAATAAACAGTAACAGTGGCGTCAAGTACCGACTAGTAATATCTAAATTGTTTGCACGAAAACGTACAGGGAGTGGCTATATGGAGATGAAACCGAACACTGCAATCGATTACGTGCATTGGGATGATCCTAACGAGTTGGTTAATAGATTGAGACTGTTAATGGCGTCTCAAAATAGCGGCCATACTGGTCATAGGAATGAAATCGTTTCGATATTGGAAGAATTACGTGAAGCCGACATTATCATATAAAAGCAGACGCACCGTTCTATAACCATCAGTTCTTCTTCATAAATATGAGTGTAGACAAGTTCGGTAGACACGACAGCGCTGTAAGAGTGCGAAAAGAAACTCATCGAAGTCTGCGTGAGGATATCGGTTTAGGAGTGACTAACGACGGTCACTTTGATGTGAAAAACAAAAAGATACGCAACTTGAGTGATCCTGAAGAGTTGCACGATGTTGTTTCTTTACAGTACGTAAAGGACACATGCTTACAGTACAAGAACGACAACGCTACCGTAGACGCAAAAGATCATCGAATAATAAGGCTAAACGATCCGCTTAAATCAAGAGATGCAGCCACAAAACGATACGTAGACGAGAAGAGTTTGAAAAAAGATCGTGCAGGTAACGTAATCGTTAATGACTGTCGACTAACGCATGTGCAGGCACCTGTTGACTTCAAAGACGCAGTGAATTTGGAATTTTTACACGCACACACAATCAGTTTGCAAAACGATACTTTCTACGCTGCCGGAAGAAAAATTACGAATATAGCGAACGGTGTCAATGACAAAGACGCAGTCACTGTACGACAAATGCACGAATTAAAATTACATATAAAGACCGAATTGTACAAGGTCACTCAGGTATTTCACGCTCATATAATCAATCTAATAAAGTTTGTCTATAAATATCAAGACAGCACGACACAGCGTTCAGTCCTGTCTGAATATATTGAAGAGGTGGGGCGTTTAATAGACGTTCTCGAAACGGAAACGGAAATCAAGGATTGGAGATCTGTTTACAAGAATGCACGTACTTCGTAAGAAAAGAATGGGGCGTGGTGTAATTGGAAAAATACTTAAAAACACTGTGCCCGCTATCGTTTCGTCAGTACCTACTTTGATTAATCGAGCGGTGGACGCATTACCAGTAGAATTACACCTACCGGGCTACCGATTCTGTGGACCTGGAACAAAACTCAAAGAGAGATTGGCACGTGGCGAGCGCGGAATCAACGAGTTGGACGAAGCCTGTCGCGAACACGATATCGCTTACGCTAAGTACAAGGACAACGAACGAAGACGCGTAGCGGATCGTGTGCTAGCCGGCAAGGCGTGGGATCGAGTGAAAGCTTTGAATTCAGGCATCAGCGAAAGAGCGTACGCGGCGGCCGTAGCGGCAGCGATGAAGGCGAAATCGGCAGTGGGTGAAGGGAGCTCGCGTAGTGGTTGCAGAAAAAACAAGAAGAAGAAGGGTTCAGGAATTAAACGTCAATCCGTGAACAAACGCAAAACGACCTGCAAACGCAAAACAGTCCCAAGACATAAACGTAACAATAAAAAAATAGCGTCAGGTCTATACCTACGTCCTTACAGACAAAAAAACTAATTTGCATACCAGTGCGTGCATTGTCTGACAGTGATTTGTATGTGTACGCAAAACTTTTGAAAATACCTTATTTCAGAGGAGTTTTTATGCGTAACACTTTACCACACACACGACCATGGAAGAATGAGAGTGCAGTTGTTAATCTAGACAGTGCAGAAGGACCTGGTACGCACTGGGTTTGCTACAAGAAGCGAAACAAACAAGTTTACTACTATGATGCGTATGGTAATATGCAGCCACCTCTTGAGCTGACACAGTATTTTGGAACCGACACTGACATTTACTACAATTACGAACGTGAACAGCCACCACACACAGTCATCTGCGGGCATTTATGTTTGGACTTCTTAACGCGCGAGTGATCAGTAAGCGACAAGATGTCTTCGCTGTCGGTCACCTTAACAGGTACGAATGCTGCTGCTCTTGTATGTGACTTTTTCCCGCCTCTCGAACTAACAAACGGCGAATGGTATGTAGGTCTATTGGACTTTACTACATACAACAGTATACCGAACGTGATTGAAGGAAAAAACAACGTGTTTCCAGTACTACGAGACGGAACAACGTGGGACTTGATAACTTTACCTACAGGTGCTTATGAAATCGGTGACATAGAAGCCTTCCTCAAAAAGCAGTTAGGAGACTCAAAGATTAGTCTACGTCCTAACAACAATACACTGAAATGTGAGCTGACTTGTGCACTGGATATTGACTTTCAACAAACAGTGTACGGTATCGGTGATATGTTGGGTTTCAAGGGAAAGCGTCTGCTTGAAGCGAATAAAACTCACACGTCTGACGCCACAGTTAACATTATAAAAGTGAACAGTATACTGATAAGGTGTAATATAGCGCAAGGATCATACAAGAACGGTAAAACCGAGCACACACTGCACTCGTTCTATCCGTCAGTCGAACCAGGATTCAAAATAATTGAATCGCCTACAAACGTCATATACCTACCTGTGAATGTGAGTCGTTTGGACAACATAACATTATCTTTACACGATCAGGACGGTGACGTAATAGATTTTCGCGGAGAAGTCATCACTGTGCGTTTACATCTAAAACGACTATAGACATGGGCTTGTACTTTGTTTCTTCGCCACCGCTGCTACCACAGTCGTCGTCAGTAATAAAAGAAGAAGAAAGATCAGTTAGGAAACGCATCAGTACTCGTTCGAAACTGAAACGATTAACATCAGTTAACCGCCGTTTCCTGATTTCACTGGGTTTTGTTGTTGTAAACAAGTAACATGGCGAGTGGAATATTATCAGTGGAGCAGCAACCGTTCTTTGAAGACAGTATCACACACTTTTCATTTCATTCGCACGCACCGTACGCAACAACAAGATATGGAAACAATGATGAAATACGTGTGCCAATACAACAACAGGACGTCTTTACACTGCCGTCAGAAAGTTTCCTCTACATCGAAGGCAAGTTGGTTAAAAACCCTAGTGCGGCTGCAGATACTGCACTGAATGTGGAACTGGTGAACAATGCTATAGCATTTCTCTTTGAAGAGATTCGTTACGAGTTGGCCGGAGTGGTAGTGGACCATACCAGAAACGTCGGTGTTACGTCAACTATTAAAACTTTTCTATCACTCAACAACAACACACGTAACGCAATGGAAAACGCAGGTTGGGTGGCACCGACCACGAACATATTAAAAGTGAATGATGACGGCGAATTCAATTTTTGTATACCACTGAAAATGCTAATGGGATTCGCAGAAGACTATACACGCATCGTGCTGAACGTGAAACAAGAACTTATACTCCTACGTGCTTCTACCGACATAAATGCTATGGTTTTAGTAAGCGGACAAACGACTGCTAATTGTGTTCTTGAACTAGATAAAGTTTACTGGAAAATGCCTTATGTACATGTAGCTAATGCGTACAGATTACCACTGTTACGACTCATAGAGAAAGACCACCCGATAACTATGCCTTTTAGGACCTGGGAGTTGCACGAGTATCCTGCCTTACCACAGACTAAAAGGCAGAATTGGATTGTCAAGACCTCGAGTCAGCTAGAAAAACCACGCTTTGTTGTGTTAGCGTTTCAGACAGCAAGAAAAAATGTACTGACAGCACACGCTGATGAATTCGATCACTGTAACGTGATCAATGCGAGACTGTTTCTAAACGACAAGTATTATCCTTACGATAATTTAAACTTGGATATTGGGAAAGACCGTTTTGCATTATTGTACAATATGTACGCCAGTTTTTAAAGTTCGTATTACCACCGTTTAGACGGCAGCCCAGTACTGACACCGGAATTATTCAAATCAAAAGCCCCGCTGTTTGTTTTCGATTGTAGCAGACAAGACGAAGCACTTAAGTCTTCAGCAGTTGATGTACGTTTAGAATTTGAATCGTCAACGAATTTTCCTACACAGACGACCGCCTACTGTATGATACTACATGATTCGCTTGTAGAATATACGCCATTGTCCAACACAGTACATAGACGTGTTTAAGTCTTATTTTATACATATTTTGTAAATACTAGTTTTAAATATATATATATTTTCATCATATTTGTAACATTATAATATTGGAGCTATGTGTGTGTATGTATTTTTAATTGTAAAACTAGTTTAGATATATTTTAATACTTGTAACAATATAATCTTAGAACTGTGTATGTTTTTTTTTTTTTTTTTTTTTTTTTTTTTTTTAATTGTAAATATTAGTTTAGATATATTTTCATACTTGTAACAATATAATCTTGGAGCTGTGTATGTATTTTTAATTGTAAAACTGTTTAATATAATCTTGGAGCTGTGTGTATGTATTTTAATAAATGTATATATATATTACACACACTTTATTATTATTTGTATAACCCACTCCATAATAATTTGATCATACACATACGCGCGCGCGCACACACACATGTATTAAATTCAATAAATAATAATGCGTTTGATAATGTTTTAATGCAAATAATTTTAGGAAAGTCTACATTCCGCATTCATAAGGAGATAGTCACTGCTTACAGCTATGTATGTCCACAACAGAATTAGAGAGAGATATAAATGTCATCATACGCTGTGACCTACTTTCTAAATTTGTTACATTAAAAACGTTTGTTTAAAGCAATTTTTCAGAAAATTTGTAACAGACATAATAATTTGATCATACACACACATGTATTAAATTCAATAACACGCTTGATAATGCAAATAATTTTTACGTTTAAATAAAAATCTGCACATACATTAAAATTAAAATTAAATAAAATCTGTACAACTTACCAAAACTAGTATGTGCGTTGTCTACACTGAAGGCGTACAAACAGTCTTTCAACTATTAAAAAAGATGCAGAGATTTCACGATGTATCAGCACACGTTGGTGATCAATGAGAAATTGCCACTATAAAAATACGGTAAGAATATATTTTCAGAAATTGTAATTTGATCATACACACACGCGTACACACACACACACACACACACACACACACACACACACACACACACACACATGTATTAAATTCAATAAATAATGGACTTGATAATTTTTACGTTTAAATAAAATCTATACACTTACCAAAAGAAGATGTGTATACTGGAAGACACGTAAGACGTACAGTATCAGCCAAACTAGTATGTGCGTTGTCTACACTGAAGGCGTACAAACAGTCTTTCAACTATTAAAAAAGATGCAGAGATTTCACGATGTATCAGCACACGTCGGTGATCAATGAGAAATTGCCACTATAAAAATACGGTAAGAATATATTTTCAGAAATTGTAATTTGATCATACACACACGCGTACACACACACGCGTACACACACACACACACACGCACACACATGTATTAAATTCAATAAATAATGGACTTGATAATTTTTACGTTTAAATAAAATCTATACACTTACCAAAAGAAGATGTGTATACTGGAAGACACGTAAGACGTACAGTATCAGCCAAACTAGTATGTGCGTTGTCTACACTGAAGACGTACAAACAGTCTTTCAACTATTAAAAAAGATGCAGAGATTTCACGATGTATCAGCACACGTCAGCGATCAATGAGAAATTGCCACTATAAAAATACGGTAAGAATATATTTTCAGAAATTGTAATTTGATCATACACACACACACACACACACACACACATGTATTAAATTCAATAAATAATGCACTTGATAATTTTTACGTTTAAATAAAATCTATACACTTACCAAAAGAAGATGTGTATACTGGAAGACACGTAATACGTACAGTATCAGCATGCACAAGCAGACAAATAAGAAATTGTCGCTAATTTACTTTGCGTATATATAGTGTACACTGTAGTGGGGAAAGCACGTGTGTGTGTGTCCGTTTTTAGAGTAATTACTGTAAGCGGTGTTAATGCTTGACAGGTGTCAAATTAGAAAGTAGAGTTGTCCGTTTTTAGATTAAATACTTTATAATCCATAATTAATCCTAATTACTGTCAACGCTGCTAATGACTGGCAGGTGTGAAATTAGAAAGTAGGACGTCGTACACAAGGTTAATGACCTCTGGTTTAAGTTAGCAAATAATAACTATATCTAATTCAGTATCGTTGTGTGTGTGTGTGTGTGTGTGTGTGTGTGTGTGTGTGTGTGTGTGTGTGTGTGTGTGTGTGTGTGTGCATAGACTTGTTTCGTTGAACCGATCAATGCTGTCAACGTACTCCGAATATGCATGCAATTATTTGTATAGTAATCAGAAATGTGTGTGAGAGAGACATTTTAATAATTTGCAGGTTGTATCTTACAATCATGAAAATTATTATTTAAACTGATAATTGTTTTATTAAAATCTTACAATGACGAAATATTATTATTTCATTGTTTACGATATATATATATTTAATGCAAAAATGAATTTTTAAAATTACAATCGTCTGTATTTAAGTTCGTGTACACATGCAAATCGTTTGAATAAGGGAATTCTTGTCAACGTTTGCAGCGAGAGAGAGAGACATATACAATGTGTGTATGTGTACACAAAACTTTTGAAAATACCTTATTTCAAGGAGATTTTTTTATGCGTAACACTTTACCACACACACACAGACTTGGCAGTATATTAATTTCTAAATCGTGGTCAATGACTGCCATGTGTCAAAAAAAAAAAAAAAATTATAAGTAGGACGCAACGAGGTAGGTGATAAATATATATATTTCCTGGTGATTACATTTTAGTATCGCTACTTACAATAATCCATAAGTAGCACAACGCTTATGTAAAACTGATGACATAAAGAGAGAGAGTTTATATCGTGATCGACAACTGTGTCTAGAGACAAAGAGAGAGGAGGGGAGAGAGAGTTGATATCGAAGTCGTCAACAATTTACTATAATATAGTTTGAATTTCCCACCGAAGAAAAATGTTGGCAGATCTGTTCTATACACACACAATAATGCAGGATTGGTAACCCTGATCATATATTTTAATATACACTATAATACACACACATATCAAGTTTGAACCCATACATAGGTTGGTAAACCTGATCATATAGATTTAATATACATTATAACACACAACAAATTTGAACTCATGCAAGGTTGGTAACCCTGATCATATATTTAATATATACACTATAATGCATCAAGTGGGAACCCCCCACCATAGGTTGGTAAACCTGATCATATAGATTTAATATACATTATAACAAATTTGAACTCATGCAAGGTTGGTAACCCTGATCATATATTTAATATATACACTATAATGCATCAAGTGATAGAAAGTGAAAGTGATCTAAGCTCGCGAAAGGCGGCATATAAAAAAATAACGCGGATGTTGTGGTCCAGATACGCGAAAAAGTCGCGGATCTTGACACAGATCAGCGAAAAAGTCGCGGATGCTGTGGTCCAGTAGAAAGTGAAAGTGATCTAGGCTCGCGAAAGGCTGCATATAAAAAATTATATTCGCGGAAATTCGCGGATACTGCGGGTCCAGGGTGGTGGGGAGAGCGTGGGAAAAAATCTTGGACCGCGGGAACGGCGGCATCTCTTTGATCTTGTTTTTTAGCGTTTTTTATGTTTTTTAAGAAAGGCGGCATTCCTTTGTGGGTCAGGATCGGCATTTTCCCCCTACTCCTTCAGTCTTTTACAATTCAGGAACGAATGCAAAAAACTATTTGATTCTGTTTGAATGTGCGGCAGTTATCGTTCATCATAGAAAATATCGGTATGGAGAACCATACATGACTTCCATATTCTAAGATTTATATTTAAAATCATTTTCGAAATGAAATATTACCATAGAAACTACTTCTTTCTACTTACTGCTTCAGCCTTAACCACAGTTCTGTGGTCACTAACGTAGGCCTATATCCCCTCACGTTATCGCACTCGATTTTCACTGATGATGGAAGTCGATGGCATTGCTGAAACGTCTGGTTTTGTAGAAAACGTTGGACTACGGCCAAATATCCCGGGAAGGAATTTTAACAAAAACTACTTCTTTGTTGCCGATAACGTTGTACATATATATATAAAAAATATGCATAAAATTAATGGCTTGAATAAGTTAATGATTGATCTCCATTAAGTAGTGCTCAAGTTTCCAAAGTTTTAATATTATGATGTCCGTAATTAAAACATCAGAGCAGGTTTAGTGTGTATGAGGGTACACCGTGGACAAACATTTTCAACATTTCCTATTGAGCGTTGCTTAGAGTAAAGCTGCGAATCTACAGTGTATGTTTCACAGAATAAACACGCGGAAAAGAAGGAGCGCTCCGAAGTCACTCATGGACCCTCAGCATCTTGCAGAGGGTTCATTCCCTAAAGATGAAAAGTCTGTCTATGAATCGTTCCTCTGTAAACACGTGCAGTTACACTGCCCAGCGATCCACAGGAAGCAAATCGCTATCCACGCTGGACACTTTTTCGGCTTGCACGCGTTATGTTGGTATGGGTTTCGGCACTTTCCATTTAAAAAGCGTGCAAATGTAAGAAATTAAACATGAATGAGGCCCGAAATAACGCGAATAGTGCGCGTGCGCGCGCGCGCGCGCGTGTGTCTTTCCTGCCTTTTTATTGCGGCAGTCATAATAATAAAATGGAAACGTAAACATTACATAACTGAGATATGCTTGCTTGCCACGAACGATATATTTTCTCTCATACATGATTTACATTAAAATGAAAAAATTATAATTTTATTGCCTGGCAACAAAATTATTTTATTTTTAACAATTACCATTGTTTGAAAATGTTTAAATAAATTTTCAAGTACTTTACTCTTGTTAAAACGTAAAAGGTTGCAGGTAAACTACCCCTTCCCCTTAACCGATCTTCACCAAAATCAAAAGGCCTTGAGTTCTCTACAATTCAGTGACGCATGAAAAAAATTATTTGATTCTGTTTGAATATGCAGCAGTTATCGTTCGTCATAGAAAATATCGGTATGGAGAACCATACATGACTTCCATATTCTAAGATTTATATTTAAAATCATTTTCACCCAAACAGCCAGGCTGTGTCTTACCTGCCTTTTTATTGCTGTATTAAATGAAAAATATTATATTACATTAAAATGAAAAAATTATAATTTTATTGCCTGGCAACAAAATTATTTTATTTTTAACAATTACCATTGTTTCAAAAAGTTTAAATAAATTTTCAAGTACTTTACTCTTGTTAAAACGTAAAAGGTTGCAGGTAAACTACCCCTTCCCCTTAACCGATCTTCACCAAAATCGAAAGTCATTGAGACCTCTACAATTCAGGGCTGTATGCAAAACATTATTTGATTCTGTTTGAATTTGCGGCTGTTATCGTTTGCCATAGAAAATACCCTTGTTAAAAAAACGTTGCAGGTAAACTACCCCTTTCCCTCAACCGATCTTCACCAAAAACAATAGGTCTTGAGAACTCTACAATTTAGGGCTGTATGCAAATAATCTTTTGATTCTGTTTGAATTTGCGGCTGTTATCGTTTGCCATAGGAAATACCCTTGTTAAAACATAAAACGTTGCAGGTAAACTACCCCTTTCCCTTAACCGATCTTCACCAAAAACAATAGGTCTTGAGTACTATACAAATCAGGGCTGTATGCAAAACATTATTTGATTCTGTTTGAATTTCCGGCTGTTATCGTTTGCCATAGAAAATACCCTTGTTAAAAAAACGTTGCAGGTAAACTACCCCTTTCCCTCAACCGATCTTCACCAAAAACAATAGGTCGCGAGTACTCTGCAAATCAGGGCTGCGTGCAAAAAATTATTTGATTCTGTTTGAATTTGCGGCAGTTATCGTTTGCCATAGAAAAAAATCTACAGACAGACAGACAGACAGACACACACACAGACACTTTTCGGAAAACGACTTTTTTTCATGTTTTGAGTGTAGTAGAATCAGAATCTGCAGTAATCTCGAACACGATTTTTTTTGCCATCACCATACTTCCATTCCTTAAGGAATATGGAAGTAAAATATCGGTATGGAGAACCATACATGACTTCCATATTCTAAGATTTATATTTAAAATCATTTTCAGCCAAACAGCCAGGCTGTGTCTTACCTGCCTTTTTATTGCTGTATTAAATGAAAAATATTATATTACATTAAAATGAAAAAATTATAATTTTATTGCCTGGCAACAAAATTATTTTATTTTTAACAATTACCATTGTTTGAAAAAGTTTAAATAAATTTTCAAGTACTTTACTCTTGTTAAAACGTAAAAGGTTGCAGGTAAACTAACCCTTCCCCTTAACCGATCTTCACCAAAATCGAAAGTCATTGAGACCTCTACAATTCAGGGACGTATGCAAAAAATTATTGGAATCTGTTTGAATTTGCGGCTGTTATCGTTTGCCATAGAAAATACGCTTGATAAAACAACGTTGCAGGTAAACTACCCCTTCCCCTTAACCGATCTTCACCAAAAACAATAGGTCTTGAGTACTCTACAAATCAGGCGTGTATGCAAAACATTATTTGATTCTGTTTGAATTTGCGGCTGTTATCGTTTGCCATAGAAAATACCCTTGTTAAAAAAACGTTGCAGGTAAACTACCCCTTTCCCTCAACCGATCTTCACCAAAAACAATAGGTCTTGAGAACTCTACAATTTAGGGCTGTATGCAAATAATCTTTTGATTCTGTTTGAATTTGCGGCTGTTATCGTTTGCCATAGGAAATACCGTTGTTAAAACATAAAACGTTACAGGTAAACTACCCCTTTCCCTTAACCGATCTTCACCAAAATCAACAGATCTTGAGAACTCTACAATTCAGGGCTGTATGCGAAACATTATTTGATTCTGTTTGAATTTGCGGCTGTTATCGTTTGCCAAACAAACAAAATTACCCTTGCTAAAAAAAAACCATTGCAGGTAAACTACCCCTTTCCCTCAACCGATCTTCACCAAAAACAATAGGTCGCGAGTACTCTGCAAATCAGGGCTGTATGCAAAAAATTATTTGATTCTGTTTGAATTTGCGGCAGTTATCGTTTGCCATAGAAAAAAATCTACAGACAGACAGACAGACAGACACACACACAGACACTTTTCGGAAAACGACTTTTTTTCATGTTTTGAGTGTAGTAGACTCAGAATCTGCAATAATCTCGAACACGATTTTTTTTGCCATCGCCATACTTCCATTCCTTAAGGAATATGGAAGTAAAATTACCCTTGTTAAAACGTAAAATGTTGCTGGTAAACTACCCCTTGCCCTTAACCGATCTTCACCAAAAACAATAGGTCTTGAGAACTCCATAATTCAGGGCTGTATGCGAAACATTATTTGATTCTGTTTGAATTTGTGGCTGTTATCGTTTGCCAAAAAAAAAATTACCCTTGATAAAAAAAACCGTTGCAGGTAAACTACCCCTTTCCCTCAACCGATCTTCACCAAAAACAATAGGTCGTGAGTATTCTACAAATCATGGCTGTATGCAAAAAAGTATTTGATTCTGTTTGAATTTGCGGCTGTTATCGTTTGCCATAGAAAAAAATCTACAGACACACACATAGACAGACACACACACAGACACTTTTCGAAAAACGACTTTTTTCATGTTTTGAGTGTAGTACAATCAGAATCTGCAATAATCTCGAACACGATTTTTTTTGCCATCACCATACTTCCATTTCTTTAAGGAATATGGAAGTAAAAATTACCCTTGTTAAAACATAAAATGTGGCAGGTAAACTACCCCTTTCTCTTAACCGATCTCCACCAAAAATAATAAGTCTTGAGAACTCTGCAATTCAGGGCTGTATGCAAAACATAATTTGATTCTGTTTGAAGTTGCGGCTGTTATCGTTTGCCATAGAAAAAAAAAGTAAAATACTCTTGATAAAAAAAAAGTTGCAGGTAAAATACACCTTTCCCTTAACCGATCTTCAACAAAAAAATAGGTCATGAGTATTCTACAAATCACGACTGTAAAAAAATCTACAGACACACAGACACTTTTCGAAAAAATGACTTTCTACTTCCTTGTTCCTTAAGGAAATGGAAGTATGGTGATGGCAAAAAAAATCGTGTTCATGATTATTGCAGATTCTGATTGTACTACACTCAAAACATGAAAAAAGTCATTTTTCTAAAAGTGTCTATGTGTGTGTTTGTGTGTGTCTGTAGATTTTTTTCTATGGCAAACGATAACAGCCACAAATTCAAACAAAATCAAATAATTTTTTTCATACAGCCCTGAATTGTAGAGCCTTTAGTTTATGGTGAAGATCGGTTAAGGGAAAGGGTTAGTTTACCTGCAACATTTTACATTTTAACAAGAGTAAAGTGCTTATTTTTGATAAATAAAGTATCCTGAAAAGAAGGTCATAATAATCCACTGTAGAAAGGTAGATGAAATATCTATAAATGAAAAGGGTAGTTGATGGTGGGAGGGGGTAATTTTTTTTATAAATTAAAATGGTAGTTTATGATGAGGAGCTAAATTTGTATAAGTTTTATATGTGTACTACGTTATTGACAACAAAGAAGTAGTTTCTATCGAAACATTTCATTTCACTTTAACAAAATTCTATATTTTTCTTGGATTTCGTTGTCCATGACGTGTCCGTTACTTAACTAAATATCACTATAATATTGACGACTCGGAACACAAAGTTTTTTATAAGTAAAAACGTAAAGTTTTACCTTACAGCCTAAACCGGCTTTCACCTATAGAAGGCTTCATCAGAGGCTGTCGTTAGTAGCGCTGCTCGTCTTGTTGTTGGCGACGAGAAAGTGTTTCGAAAGATTGAAGCTGTGTGTGTGTGGTGAGATGTGTTCGAATAATGCGTGCGATTTGAATTGTGTCTGTTCGTTTAGGATGCCGTTTTTATTTGTTTTTGTGTGTTTGTATATTTCTAATTGTTCTAGAGTGTCTAGTTTTCGGCCTTTTGTGTGTACGTGTAGTATGTTCATGTTATTGTCGATGTTTTTATATGTGTGGTTTGCTTCAATGAGGTGGTTTGCGAAGGTAGATTCTGTAGTGGTGTGGAGTGCTTTTGTGTGTTCAATGTATCTCTGTTTGAAGCTACGTCCTGTCTGGCCTATGTAGAATTTACTGCAATTTGAACAATTTAGTTTATATACACCGGGTAGATCGAATTTGTTTTGTGCTTTGGGCATGCGTTTTGATAGTGTGTGTTCTGTTTTGTTAGTAGTTTTGTAAGCGATTCTGTATCCTGCTTTTTTGAATTTGTGGGCAATTTTTTCTGTTTGTTTGTTGATGTATGTTAGTGTTATGAATTTGTTGTTTTCTGTCTTTGTCTGTTGTTTGTTTTGTGTTTTGTGTAGGAGTTTACTGACTATTGTTCTGTCATAACCGTTAGATTCTGCTAGATATTTTATCGTGTTTAGTTCGTCTTTGTAGTCTATTTCATCTAAGGGGATGTTGTTAAGTCTATGTATCATGGTTCTAAAAGCAGCTAGTTTGTGTTGTATTGGGTGATTGGAGGTGTTGTGTATTAGTGTGTCAGTTGTAGTTGGTTTTCTGTATATACTGAATTTGTGCCTGTGTTCTAGTTTTGTGATGGAGAGGTCTAAGAAGTTTATGGTATTGTTGTGTTCGTATTCGGCAGTGAAGGTTATGTTTTTATGTTTTATAACACTAACATACATCAACAAACAAACAGAAAAAATTGCCCACAAATTCAAAAAAGCAGGATACAGAATCGCTTACAAAACTACTAACAAAACAGAACACACACTATCAAAACGCATGCCCAAAGCACAAAACAAATTCGATCTACCCGGTGTATATAAACTAAATTGTTCAAATTGCAGTAAATTCTACATAGGCCAGACAGGACGTAGCTTCAAACAGAGATACATTGAACACACAAAAGCACTCCACACCACTACAGAATCTACCTTCGCAAACCACCTCATTGAAGCAAACCACACATATAAAAACATCGACAATAACATGAACATACTACACGTACACACAAAAGGCCGAAAACTAGACACTCTAGAACAATTAGAAATATACAAACACACAAAAACAAATAAAAACGACATCCTAAACGAACAGACACAATTCAAATCGCACGCATTATTCGAACACATCTCACCACACACACACAGCTTCAATCTTTCGAAACACTTTCTCGTCGCCAACAACAAGACGAGCAGCGCTACTAACGACAGCCTCTGATGAAGCCTTCTATAGGTGAAAGCCGGTTTAGGCTGTAAGGTAAAACTTTACGTTTTTACTTATAAAAAACTTTGTGTTCCGAGTCGTCAATATTATAGTGATATTTAGTTCTATATTTTTCATTTTAATTTAAATCATGTATGAGTGAAAATTATCGTTCCTGGCAGGCAAGCATATCTCAATTATGTAATGTTTACTTTTCCAAAGTTTTATTATTGTGATTACTGCAATAAAAAGGCCGGCATGCCACACACACATACAAAATTCGCGTTATTTCTGGCCTCACTCATGTTTATTTTCTTATGTTTGCATGCTTTTTAAATGGAAAGTGCCGAAGCCCACACCAACACAATGCGTGCAAGCCGAAAAGATGGACAACGATTTGCTTCCTGTGGATCGCTGGGCAGTGTTGTTGTATTAAAGCAATTAATACAATCTGTGTACTTATTTCTATTATGATATGAGAATTATAAACTAATATGTGCATGTGTGTGCATGAAAAATATATAAATAGTTTTCTCCTTTGGAAAATTGTTTGCCCCTCCTTGAAAATATTTTGACCTCCCTGATGGCTAGTTATTTACTAGCCTGTGTGGAATATAGCGTTATAACATGGATCAGAATGGTGGATGTTAAACAGGAGACACAAATGTATTAAGGAAGAAATGTTTTGCTGAGAAATTTATAATTATACTGGTGAACAGAATAGTCGTTCAGGAAATCAGAAGACAAATGGAAAGAAAGAAATCAAGACTCGATTTTAAAAAAGAAAAGTGACTAGTATAGTATTGACAGGAAAGACTTTGATAACACTATAGACATCCCTCGGCCCCTCACAGCGAAAGTCCAATTTCATTACAGGAATCAGATCGCAGCTACCTTTAGTTAGCTCTTCGTTCGACCTACAGAAATTTTATCCAAAAGTACAGTCCTTCCTCACGAAGGTTGAGGATAGTCTTAATCCACCTGACATGGTGGTACCATTTTAGCTGATACGTAATTTCTTCAGAACTCAAGCATCCACTTACTTAATTAATATTTAAATGATTTTAATTATAAATTTTAGGACATGGAAGTCATGTATGGTTCTCCATACCGATTTTATGACTACAGTATCCTAATAAAAACCAGGTCACACGTGTTTTGCAAAATGTTCACTTTTACTACAAAAAAATTAAAAATAATACTCACACATAATTATAATTTTAGGGAAGCAGTAGGCTAGAAAACATTTATAGTAAAATATTACCTTATATTCGGTCCGCCGTGTGACTTCTCAATTTAAATTTACGTAACGCGTTTCAAGGCATATGCCTCATCATCAGACGTAAAATTTTAAAAACTTAAAAACACACACATCACACAAGAAACGTGTTTGTCAAAAATAATAAAATTGCAGCTATTAACATATTATGTGCACTTGTTGTTGGGTGCGCACCCATTCAGGTATTGTCTGCTACTGATCGGAAATCGTTGAGCAGTCTCAAAGCAGCATCATACAGGCGGTTAGATTCAAAGTTCAATTGTTCATTCAAAACAAACTCACGACTGCTATCATTACTATATGCATTATAAATTTCAGAAATTATAGCAGTCGCGAGTTTGTTTTGAAGATCAGTAGCAGACAATACCTATATTATAAATTATATATTATAAGCCTTTCAACGATGTGTTTGTATACTGTACATCTCAAACTCACTGTAACCAATTCTTTTGTAAAACCTAGGAATAGCCCTTGATGTATTAGTTTTTCCAAGCCTTAACACTCAACTGAGGTATTGCAAACAAGGCTCGTAAGTGTATTTAATTAGCCTGCTGTATATGTTCACTGTCTTAGAATCTTTTAAAAATAATTTTCATATTGGAACTTAAGAAAACAGGCTGTTTCATTAGTGTTGTTGAGTAGACAACATTATTGAACAATAGTAGGGTCACAAATCAAAGCAGTCTGACTGTCACAACATATAACTGGCTGTTGCAATTAAGAAACTAAAAAATTCTGTTCTGATGTTTGTTGTACCAAGTGATAGTACTAGTCAGTATATAGCCAAATGTCTTACTTTACAAAATTAATTAACAGTCAGACAAAGAAAAGTACTGAGGATTCCACTAGTTCACTGGGAGCTGTATTGACTCCGGGCAATACACAAGGTACAGAACGGGGCCGAGGACAGACCCCTGTGGTACGCCGGCGGCGACGGTTAGAACTGTAGAACAGGACCCGTCGACGCTCACCCTGAAGGTTCGGTCGCTGAGATACGACCGGAGGAAAAACACTATGGCCGATGGTAGAGGGGAATTAGCAAGTTTGAAGAGAAGACCTTCGTGCCAGACTTTATCGAAGGGCTTGCTCACGTCCAACAGTACGGCGGCCGTAGCCGCTCGCATGTTGGTGGCGTCTGACAAGTTCGTAACAACGCGGACCAATTGAAGCGTGGTCGAGTGCTCTCTGCGAAACCCGAACTGTTCGCTGCGGATAAAACCATCTAGCAGCGGCGAGATACGAGCTAGCAGGAGACGCTCGAACACCTTCGAGATGACTGGCAAGAGAGAGATTGGTCGATAGCTTTCAGGAAGCATGCGCGGCTTGCGAGGCTTCGGAATCATTACGATATTGGCTATTTTCCACAGGCGGGGAAAGTACTGTAGCCGGAGACAGGAGTTAAACAGCTCAAGAACGAGGTCAACGCCTGAGGCCGGTAGATTTTGTAGAGCAGCGGCCCCGATCCGGTCAGGATCCAGTCGGCAGATAGATGAAACTAGTTCATCCCTGTCGAACGGGAGGGCGAGAAAAATGTCCAGATAGGAAGTCACGGACTTCTGCCGACTGGCCAGGGTCCGAGACGCCTTGGTGAACAGTAAGTTGCACCTCCATGCAGTCAGCGAAGACCTCAGCCTTGCCTTCCGACGAAGATACAACCCCGTTCGGAGTTTCAAGCGTGTTGCGAGTTCTCTTCTCGCGGGTCAGTCTACTCGCCGCTCTCCAGACGGAGGCGTGGTCGACTTCAAGAGACTCAAGATATGAGTCCCATCGATCAGAGTTTACGTCCCGAGTAGCTGCTGAACGTAAAGAGACTGGGCCTTAAAGCGCCGTTTGACGCCGGGGTCAGGGGTTCTCTGCCATCTGCGGCGGAGCTTGCGCCGTAATCAGATGGCGTGGAGAGCTTCCGGTGGTAGGGCTGAGCGTGGATGGTTCACCTCGAGAGCATAGGTGTGTCGATCCATGACACCTTGGACCAACTCCTGAAGATGAGTGACTCGGAGATCCAGATCGTCACAAGTGACGATCGGGTCCGCGGGGAGTGATGGAAACCGCCGTGAGATCTCGTCATGGTAGGAGCGCCAGTTGACTTTCCTAACAATCAGACCAGGAGGTCGGGGTGAGGCCGACATCTCACGGGCAGTTATAAAAAGGGGATTGTGATCGGATGAGAGATCCGACACTGACGAGACCTAGATGTGATGGGTCACGTCCTTGGCTATGACAAAGTCAAGGTAGTCCGGTCGATGAC
Organism: Magicicada septendecula; assembly: GCA_034769895.1. NCBI lineage: Eukaryota > Metazoa > Arthropoda > Insecta > Hemiptera > Cicadidae > Magicicada > Magicicada septendecula. The sequence continues at coordinate 57,477,847 of CM068371.1, read as the reverse complement.
CGGAAAAGGGGAAGTGAGTAGGGTCTTCTGGGCCGATGACTTGAAGTACCGGGTCGTCGGAGATGCTTGGCATTTAAGTCGCCGGCTACAATGGTTGGTAGGGGATGATCGAGGAGAGCGTCCCACTTCCTTGGGAGGTGGAGGTATCCGCAGGCCGGGCCGGAGATACGCCACAACAACGCGCAACTCCGATCCGCCAGCGTCTATCGCCACCGCACAACCTTCAACAAGAGATGTATCTAAAGGGGGTAGTGGCCTGTGGGATATCCGCCTGTGGACTAAGACGGCTGTCCCCCCCCCCCCGAGGGGCGACAGCCAGGCCGCTGGGGACGATCCTGACGAAAACAGATGTAAGATGGCAGGTTGAAGGTATGGTAGCCAGCCAGATGAGTCTCGCAAAGGAGGACATCAGCGTCGTACTCCGTTACGAAAGTCATCAGTTCAGATCGTCGAGGGACTACCCCATGGGCATTCCACGCAACGATCCTAAGACTCCTAACCATTCAAAGGAAGAAGAGAAAAGACGGTAGACAAGGATTGAAACACCAGGGCGAGAACCGTGGTTGTATCTGGAGCAGACCTGATGTTATTTACCAAAGTTTCAGCCCAGGCAGTCAGGGGGTCCACCGGAGCCTGGGAAGATTCCCGAGATTCCGGAAGACGGCTGGCCTCAGCCGGTGTCGTAGATGGCGCAGTGTGCCGGTCGTTTTACGAACCGGCGATTATATACGAAAAATAAACCGTATTATACTGTATATTTATTATATTATATAAATAATATTTCATAACGCCCAATTGTTTAGCTGTTTCGGTGTTTAACGAAGCGGCGAAAATTAGTTTAGCTGTTTCTGTGTTTAACGTTTAACGAAACGGCGAAATTTAGTTCGCCGTGGTACATGCCACCCACGCATTCTGGTGTTCGCCTTGTTCGCCTGGAAGCTGCAATTCAGTAAGGCGCATTTCCTTACGTTTTTCGCTTGTCTCGTTTGGTCGCCGACATAGTCAACACCTCCTGCCTCTTCGACAGAGCGAAGAAGTCTTTTGTAAATAATTCTATCACCCAGCATGGGTAGATAAACTCGCACAAAACTGCGGTAAGTTGCATTAACACATATATTGTGCGTTTCATAAAAAATAAAATGTACCTTTCAATAGAGTAAGTGTGAAAGGAAGTTGATAATTTTACACCGCGTGGCGTATATCTGAAGTAGTCAATATCCAATATATCTGAAGTATTCAATATAACCAATATCGTAATTAAGAGACAATATTTGTCTGTTTCACTGTAGTGCGGGAAAATCCTGCAATTTTAGCCAATGTAATAGTTTTCGAATGTGGTAACATGTGCTAGTGCACGAGTAGAAAGGTTACAGTGTGTCAAACTTTTGCCCACATAAGCATAATCAAACTTAAAAATTATATGTTGGTTTTGGGGGAGTCTAAATTTTAACTAAAACGAACCAAGTAATGAGTTTAAAGGGTTACGAGTTGGCCGGTTCAAATTGTTATATACGGGTTCTACCCAGTGTGCGTGACGCCTTATAGAGTGAGAATAAGTGTTGGGACCAGTCCTCTAATTATTTATGTATGCGCAGGGCCCCTGGTCTTAGACGTGGACGCTGGCACAGGATGAACATCTCCGCCTGAACGATTAACATAGACTCTCGACTTCGCCTGCCGGAGGGGATAGCGACATGACCACGTCAAACCAACACCTCAGGCACAGGAAGTAGGAACTCAAACATCACCAGGTGACCTCAAACCATTTATTATGATATTATTTTGATCTACGCAGACACCCGGATCTGTGCTGTTAACACCTTATAACACTTGTGGAGTATGAGTGATACACTGTCACATTTCTTTCATCTTTCAAACGTTTTAATCAGGCCCCACCTTAACTAGACAGAATTGTGCGCGGATTTTGGGGGAACTTTGTTGATTATGTACTAACTTGGTATCAAGTGTAAGCCCGGGGGCTGGCATGCATCCAAGGCCTATCACATTTAATTCACTCATTGTTTTCTTTCTAGTTTTCAGTAAAAGGGGGGTATTTCAAGTATTAGGGGACTGGTATTTCAAATATGTAAGGGGGGTTCCGTGGGCGACAGGATGAACCCCACCGGCTGGTAGGGTTCAGCTATAATTCCTGTCAACATAGTTCAGACAATCACGGTCATTTCACACATTTAAATTACATTTTGGGGTTATGTAAGGGTAATAAGCTTCTGATTCAGTAACAGTCCGGCCCCTGTTTAATCCTGTATAGGCAGCTTTGTATGCAGACATAGGCATGCTCCAGGCTTAGGAACATGTTGGTTCCCGGGCCAATCCAGTTTTCTTAAAAGGGTTATATACCAGTATGTCACCGCACAGTTATAAAAGTTCTTTAAATGTATTATTGTCGATTCACTTTTCTTAAAATGTTACATAACGGATCAGGTCATATAATTATTGTAAATTTTTAAACGCTATCCCTAAAATATATTTCTTACACAAAATTTATAAATTATTATCTCAGCAAATTCACAAATACAGTTCAGGTCAAGGAAAGATGGTGGCTTACCGTCTTTCCTATTTATTATCCTCAGTTATAAACTTTCTGACTTATTGATTATAATCTTACCAAGTTTAAGAGCACTTTAATGTTGCATCTGGCACTTTGGCCAACCCAGATTCGTGGGAGCACTAGTGATATCTTTATACTTTCGGATGTCTGTAGAGAAATGTCAAAAAGAGAAAAAAAGGGGTATATAGGCGAGTGGCTATGTTTTCAAAATTATAAGGGTGTTGGTTATTGATATAGTGAGACTTATAATGTGGATGTGATGGAGATATATATATTTATATTTATATGTGTATTTATGTCAATTATGTATGTGTTACTTTTGTGGGTTATGTGTGGGGAAGATTTATTTATACAAAAATATTTGCATTTATAAAAAACAAAAAGAAAACAATTGTTACCTTATATGGTATTTATGTGAATTATGTAGGTGTTACTTTTGTGGCTTATATACGGGGAGATTTATACAAAACAAATTTTGCATTTATAAAAAGAAAACAATTGTTACCTATGTATGCTATTTATGTGATTTATGTTTGTGTTACTTTTGTGGGGTATGTACGGGGAAGATTGATACAAAAATTTACATTTATAAAAACAAAGGAAACCAATTGTTACACTATATGCTACACACTCAAGTACTCAATAAATGATATTGTTGGTTATAACAGAGAGTTTAATTGCAAGTCCCGTCCCACTGGACTCAGCGCATTTTGGCTTCTCTAGGCATTGGCCTAGTTTTAAATAACTTGTGACCCCTCTTCAAAAAAAAAAAAATTTTTTTTTTTTTCAAAAACAATTTTTTGTATAAAGCATAAAACATCTAAAGAGCGGTTACATTTGGTAGCAGAGCGTGGTTGTATCTAGGGTTAAACCCTTGGGTCCTTTGGGTGTGACGGGGCTTCCAAACTCGGGAATAGTTCTGGCAAATTGGAACTTTAAAGATTTTTTTTTTTTTTAAATTAACCAATCTATGCTTTATCATGTTGAGTTATGTCTATTGTTGTTGAGTATATTGGGTGAATGGATATTTGTTCGCCTTTTGTGTTATTTGTAAACTTGGTGTCGCCACGTGATGTAAAATTTTGGGGGGGAATTAATTTTTTTGAAACTTGAATTACCGCAGTTCTGTGGCGAGGTGTTGGGAAATGATTTCGCGTTGTACTTTTCAAATGATAGTGAGGGCGTTTATAGGCATGCGGTATGGCCCAATCGGCAGTCGGTCTCGTCCGAGGTATGGGAGCCGAAGTTAATGTACAAATTTTGGGAATTTGTTGTTGTTCGTTGGTCGGTAAATATTTTGTTCCTTGTTAAATACGATGTCGTGTGTTAGTGTAAATGTTCCGTTTCTTCTTGTGTGGTGTTGTCGAGAGCTAGTTCAGGATAGGGGCCGCGTCCTCGCAACGCTAGGGGGCCCGCAGTTTGCTTGAAGGAAGAGTTAGTACTGGAGTTTTTCCGTTTTTGTTTAATTGTCTATTCTTGTTGTGTGTTAGGTGTTTTGTGGGAATTTATGGGAATTTATGTTTTGTTGTTGTGTGTTGTGAATTGTGCAATTCTGGCGGCGGTATGCTATCAGAAATTTCCCCACCCCCTTTCAGGGGTTCTCCAGAAACTTTCGGTGTTGGATGGAATAGATGAGGACAAGTTGCTGGTTTTCTTGGACCTTGTCCTGCAGTTGGCAGATTTCCCGGGGGTGACCGATGGGGAGGTCTTGTCCCTTATATACCCGTATTACCGGGGTTCATTGGCAGGGCTGGTCACCAACACTCTGCGTCGGGGCGGCAGTGTCGACGCTTTTCATGGGGAAGTATTGGATTTCTTCATACCCCATCGACGACATGCTCAGCTTAAGTTTGATTTATTCTATCGCCTACAGGCCAACGGAGAGGCGTTAGGGGACTTCGTCCACGACATACGGAAAGCTGCCCGGGTATTAAGGTTAGGGTTGCCCGAGACGGAAGTTATACAAGCAATTCTGGAAGGACTGAATCCCCAAGAGAGATCTCGTTTGATATTCGCAGACCGTCCTCGTTGTTTCGCGGATCTGTACCGGTTGTGTGTGGTTTCTAGTACTGTCCTGGCGGGGGACGAGTCCCGGGGAAGAGCTGCTACAGATGTCCAATACTCCAGTGGTTTGTTAGGAAGAGCTAAAAAGGACAAACATGGCGGTTGGAGAAGAACACAAGAGACTGTCAGAAAACCTGAATATTCCGGAAGTAATGGAGGCTACAAGGGGGTGGCAAGTGAGACGACGGTAGCAACGGTTACAGCAGAGAAAAGAAATAAGTATGAAATTAACAGGGGAAGAAGAAGTCATATTAGAGAACAAACATCGGCAAGTGGGGATCCTGTAGGAAGTCTTTATTCCTATTTGGAGAGAAAGGAAACTTTAAAGGTTCCAGAGGAATTACAAGTGCCTAATAGAGTAGTGAATGAAGAAGGTGAATCGGAAGAAGAAAAGCGAAATAACTTCTGTGGATCAATACAAGACGACAAGAACACGTCTGTTGATACTGAGTTACAGGACTCAGAGAGGACGTCATGGTTGAATCCAGATGCCGCAGAATTTGTTCCGGTATCTCCATCTCGGTTCATGATGGATCCAGATCCGGTAACATCATCATCGCCTACGCCGAGAGATGAGAAGTCACTTGATGGTGGAGCTTTACCATCGTCAGTAGAATTTAATTTAGACATTGCACATGGACCTGGACAGCTGGATTCCAGTGTGGGAAATGTTGAGGACGTTGTAGTTGCTGAGAGTGGTGAAGAAGAGGAATCGAAGGAAGAGGCAGAAGAGCGGTCTGCACATGCTGCGCAGGGGAGTATAGTTGTAAGTGTTAGGGAGACTGAAGAGTCGGAGGTTGCGGATGGACACTAGGATGTCCAGGCTGCAAGTGTGGTAGAAGTAGATGAGGTAGAAGTTGAGGAGAAATTGGGTGGCAGCGTTGTGGAGTCTGTGAGTGAGGATGATGTAGTGTGTGCAGATTTGCGGATGGCTTCTGTAAGTAGTGTTGAGGATTCCGAGGAATGGAAAGAAGTTTCATGCGGACCAGGTGAGCAACTAGAGGATGAAGATGTCGTGATGGTGATTTGGATTATGTAGAGGAAGAAAAGGAAGAGGTGGAAGAAAGAGAACCAGGGGAGGTAGAAGCCGGGAGTTTAGATGTTGAGGATAATCCAAAGCGGAGTGAAAGTAGCGAGGTAAGTTGCCTTGATTCAGATTCAGAAGAAACAAATCAGTACAGCTCAACACAAAATAGTTTGTCAGAGAGTGGTGTCCGAAAGGAACGTGGAAATAAAGTCCGTCACCGAAAGGTGAGAAGAAGCGGTTAACGGGTAGCGGGTAGATGTTCCCCACAGTCCCAGTGGTGTTCGTCTACTTCAGGGTTGCGCCCCTGCCTCCGCGAGCCTTGGTTTTCTCCACCCATCCTTATTCTCGGAGGGAACCATGTCCTTACCCTTAGTCCTAGCTATTGACCTTTCAATGATCCTTGCCCTTTTCATCTTCCCAATTTTCCTACCCCTCCCCTTAGAAAAAAAAAACAAAATAAAATAAAAAACAAAACAAAAAATTAGAAAAGGAAAAAGAAACAAAAAAAAATTAGCCGTAGCCGCTCGCATGTTGGTGGCGTCTGACAAGTTCGTAACAACGCGGACCAATTGAAGCGTGGTCGAGTGCTCTCTGCGAAACCCGAACTGTCCGTTGCGGATAAAACCATCTAGCAGCGGCGAGATACGAGCTAGCAGGAGACGCTCGAACACCTTCGAGATGACTGGCAAGAGAGAGATTGGTCGATAGCTTTCAGGAAGCATGCGCGGCTTGCGAGGCTTCGGAATCATTACGATATTGGCTATTTTCCACAGGCGGGGAAAGTACTGTAGCCGGAGACAGGAGTTAAACAGCTCAAGAACGAGGTCAACGCCTGAGGCCGGTAGATTTTGTAGAGCAGCGGCCCCGATCCGGTCAGGATCCAGTCGGCAGATAGATGAAACTAGTTCATCCCTGTCGAACGGGAGGGCGAGAAAAATGTCCAGATAGGAAGTCACGGACTTCTGCCGACTGGCCAGGGTCCGAGACGCCTTGGTGAACAGTAAGTTGCACCTCCATGCAGTCAGCGAAGACCTCAGCCTTGCCTTCCGACGAAGATACAACCCCGTTCGGAGTTTCAAGCGTGTTGCGAGTTCTCTTCTCGCGGGTCAGTCTACTCGCCGCTCTCCAAACGGAGGCGTGGTCGACTCCAAGAGACTCAAGATATGAGTCCCATCGATCAGAGTTTACGTCCCGAGTAGCTGCTGAACGTAAAGAGACTGAGCCTTAAAGCGCCGTTTGACGCCGGGGTCAGGGGTTCTCTGCCATCTGCGGCGGAGCTTGCGCCGTAACCAGATGGCGTGGAGAGCTTCCGGTGGTAGGACTGAGCGTGGATGGTTCACCTCGAGAGCATAGGTGTGTCGATCCATGACACCTTGGACCAACTCCTGAAGATGAGTGGCTCGGAGATCCAGATCGTCACAAGTGACGATCGGGTCCGCGGGGAGTGATGGAAACCGCCGTGAGATCTCGTCATGGTAGGAGCGCCAGTTGACTTTCCTAACAATCTGACCAGGAGGTCGGGGTGAGGCCGACATCTCACGGGCAGTTATAAAAAGGGGATTGTGATCGGATGAGAGATCCGACACTGACGAGACCTAGATGTGATGGGTCACGTCCTTGGCTATGACAAAGTCAAGGTAGTCCGGTCGATGACCGGAAAAGGGGAAGTGAGTAGGGTCTTCTGGGCCGATGACTTGAAGTACCGGGTCGTCGGAGATGCTTGGCATTTAAGTCGCCGGCTACAATGGTTGGTAGGGGATGATCGAGGAGAGCGTCCCACTTCCTTGGGAGGTGGAGGTATCCGCAGGCCGGGCCGGAGATACGCCGCAACAACGCGCAACTCCGATCCGCCAGCGTCTATCGCCACCGCACAACCTTCAACAAGAGATGTATCTAAAGGGGGTAGTGGCCTGTGGGATATCCGCCTGTGGACTAAGACGGCTGTCCCCCCCCCCCCGAGGGGCGACAGCCAGGCCGCTGGGGACGATCCTGACGAAAACAGATGTAAGATGGCAGGTTGAAGGTATGGTAGCCAGCCAGATGAGTCTCGCAAAGGAGGACATCAGCGTCGTACTCCGTTACGAATGTCATCAGTTCAGATCGTCGAGGGACTACCCCATGGGCATTCCACGCAACGATCCTAAGACTCCTAACCATTCAAAGGAAGAAGAGAAAAGACGGTAGACAAGGATTGAAACACCAGGGCGAGAACCGTGGTTGTATCTGGAGCAGACCTGATGTTATTTACCAAAGTTTCAGCCCAGGCAGTCAGGGGGTCCACCGGAGCCTGGGAAGATTCCCGAGATTCCGGAAGACGGCTGGCCTCAGCCGGTGTCGTAGATGGCGCAGTGTGCCGGTCGTTTTACGAACCGGCGATTATATACGAAAAATAAACCGTATTATACTGTATATTTATTATATTATATAAATAATATTTCATAACGCCCAATTGTTTAGCTGTTTCGGTGTTTAACGAAGCGGCGAAAATTAGTTTAGCTGTTTCTGTGTTTAACGTTTAACGAAACGGCGAAATTTAGTTCGCCGTGGTACATGCCACCCACGCATTCTGGTGTTCGCCTTGTTCGCCTGGAAGCTGCAATTCAGTAAGGCGCATTTCCTTACGTTTTTCGCTTGTCTCGTTTGGTCGCCGACATAGTCAACACCTCCTGCCTCTTCGACAGAGCGAAGAAGTCTTTTGTAAATAATTCTATCACCCAGCATGGGTAGATAAACTCGCACAAAACTGCGGTAAGTTGCATTAACACATATATTGTGCGTTTCATAAAAAATAAAATGTACCTTTCAATAGAGTAAGTGTGAAAGGAAGTTGATAATTTTACACCGCGTGGCGTATATCTGAAGTAGTCAATATCCAATATATCTGAAGTATTCAATATAACCAATATCGTAATTAAGAGACAATATTTGTCTGTTTCACTGTAGTGCGGGAAAATCCTGCAATTTTAGCCAATGTAATAGTTTTCGAATGTGGTAACATGTGCTAGTGCACGAGTAGAAAGGTTACAGTGTGTCAAACTTTTGCCCACATAAGCATAATCAAACTTAAAAATTATATGTTGGTTTTGGGGGAGTCTAAATTTTAACTAAAACGAACCAAGTAATGAGTTTAAAGGGTTACGAGTTGGCCGGTTCAAATTGTTATATACGGGTTCTACCCAGTGTGCGTGACGCCTTATAGAGTGAGAATAAGTGTTGGGACCAGTCCTCTAATTATTTATGTATGCGCAGGGCCCCTGGTCTTAGACGTGGACGCTGGCACAGGATGAACATCTCCGCCTGAACGATTAACATAGACTCTCGACTTCGCCTGCCGGAGGGGATAGCGACATGACCACGTCAAACCAACACCTCAGGCACAGGAAGTAGGAACTCAAACATCACCAGGTGACCTCAAACCATTTATTATGATATTATTTTGATCTACGCAGACACCCGGATCTGTGCTGTTAACACCTTATAACACTTGTGGAGTATGAGTGATACACTGTCACATTTCGTTCATCTTTCAAACGTTTTAATCAGGCCCCACCTTAACTAGACAGAATTGTGCGCGGATTTTGGGGGAACTTTGTTGATTATGTACTAACTTGGTATCAAGTGTAAGCCCGGGGGCTGGCATGCATCCAAGGCCTATCACATTTAATTCACTCATTGTTTTCTTTCTAGTTTTCAGTAAAAGGGGGGTATTTCAAGTATTAGGGGACTGGTATTTCAAATATGTAAGGGGGGTTCCGTGGGCGACAGGATGAACCCCACCGGCTGGTAGGGTTCAGCTATAATTCCTGTCAACATAGTTCAGACAATCACGGTCATTTCACACATTTAAATTACATTTTGGGGTTATGTAAGGGTAATAAGCTTCTGATTCAGTAACAGTCCGGCCCCTGTTTAATCCTGTATAGGCAGCTTTGTATGCAGACATAGGCATGCTCCAGGCTTAGGAACATGTTGGTTCCCGGGCCAATCCAGTTTTCTTAAAAGGGTTATATACCAGTATGTCACCGCACAGTTATAAAAGTTCTTTAAATGTATTATTGTCGATTCACTTTTCTTAAAATGTTACATAACGGATCAGGTCATATAATTATTGTAAATTTTTAAACGCTATCCCTAAAATATATTTCTTACACAAAATTTATAAATTATTATCTCAGCAAATTCACAAATACAGTTCAGGTCAAGGAAAGATGGTGGCTTACCGTCTTTCCTATTTATTATCCTCAGTTATAAACTTTCTGACTTATTGATTATAATCTTACCAAGTTTAAGAGCACTTTAATGTTGCATCTGGCACTTTGGCCAACCCAGATTCGTGGGAGCACTAGTGATATCTTTATACTTTCGGATGTCTGTAGAGAAATGTCAAAAAGAGAAAAAAAGGGGTATATAGGCGAGTGGCTATGTTTTCAAAATTATAAGGGTGTTGGTTATTGATATAGTGAGACTTATAATGTGGATGTGATGGAGATATATATATTTATATTTATATGTGTATTTATGTCAATTATGTATGTGTTACTTTTGTGGGTTATGTGTGGGGAAGATTTATTTATACAAAAATATTTGCATTTATAAAAAACAAAAAGAAAACAATTGTTACCTTATATGGTATTTATGTGAATTATGTAGGTGTTACTTTTGTGGCTTATATACGGGGAGATTTATACAAAACAAATTTTGCATTTATAAAAAGAAAACAATTGTTACCTATGTATGCTATTTATGTGATTTATGTTTGTGTTACTTTTGTGGGGTATGTACGGGGAAGATTGATACAAAAATTTACATTTATAAAAACAAAGGAAACCAATTGTTACACTATATGCTACACACTCAAGTACTCAATAAATGATATTGTTGGTTATAACAGAGAGTTTAATTGCAAGTCCCGTCCCACTGGACTCAGCGCATTTTGGCTTCTCTAGGCATTGGCCTAGTTTTAAATAACTTGTGACCCCTCTTCAAAAAAAAAAAAATTTTTTTTTTTTTCAAAAACAATTTTTTGTATAAAGCATAAAACATCTAAAGAGCGGTTACATTTGGTAGCAGAGCGTGGTTGTATCTAGGGTTAAACCCTTGGGTCCTTTGGGTGTGACGGGGCTTCCAAACTCGGGAATAGTTCTGGCAAATTGGAACTTTAAAGATTTTTTTTTTTTTTAAATTAACCAATCTATGCTTTATCATGTTGAGTTATGTCTATTGTTGTTGAGTATATTGGGTGAATGGATATTTGTTCGCCTTTTGTGTTATTTGTAAACTTGGTGTCGCCACGTGATGTAAAATTTTGGGGTGGAATTAATTTTTTTGAAACTTGAATTACCGCAGTTCTGTGGCGAGGTGTTGGGAAAATGATTTCGCGTTGTACTTTTCAAATGATAGTGAGGGCGTTTATAGGCATGCGGTATGGCCCAATCGGCAGTCGGTCTCGTCCGAGGTATGGGAGCCGAAGTTAATGTACAAATTTTGGGAATTTGTTGTTGTTCGTTGGTCGGTAAATATTTTGTTCCTTGTTAAATACGATGTCGTGTGTTAGTGTAAATGTTCCGTTTCTTCTTGTGTGGTGTTGTCGAGAGCCAGTTCAGGATAGGGGCCGCGTCCTCGCAACGCTAGGGGGCCCGCAGTTTGCTTGAAGGAAGAGTTAGTACTCGAGTTTTTCCGTTTTTGTTTAATTGTCTATTCTTGTTGTGTGTTAGGTGTTTTGTGGGAATTTATGGGAATTTATGTTTTGTTGTTGTGTGTTGTGAATTGTGCAATTCTGGCGGCGGTATGCTATCAGAAATTTCCCCACCCCCTTTCAGGGGTTCTCCAGAAACTTTCGGTGTTGGATGGAATAGATGAGGACAAGTTGCTGGTTTTCTTGGACCTTGTCCTGCAGTTGGCAGATTTCCCGGGGGTGACCGATGGGGAGGTCTTGTCCCTTATATACCCGTATTACCGGGGTTCATTGGCAGGGCTGGTCACCAACACTCTGCGTCGGGGCGGCAGTGTCGACGCTTTTCATGGGGAAGTATTGGATTTCTTCATACCCCATCGACGACATGCTCAGCTTAAGTTTGATTTATTCTATCGCCTACAGGCCAACGGAGAGGCGTTAGGGGACTTCGTCCACGACATACGGAAAGCTGCCCGGGTATTAAGGTTAGGGTTGCCCGAGACGGAAGTTATACAAGCAATTCTGGAAGGACTGAATCCCCAAGAGAGATCTCGTTTGATATTCGCAGACCGTCCTCGTTGTTTCGCGGATCTGTACCGGTTGTGTGTGGTTTCTAGTACTGTCCTGGCGGGGGACGAGTCCCGGGGAAGAGCTGCTACAGATGTCCAATACTCCAGTGGTTTGTTAGGAAGAGCTAAAAAGGACAAACATGGCGGTTGGAGAAGAACACAAGAGACTGTCAGAAAACCTGAATATTCCGGAAGTAATGGAGGCTACAAGGGGGTGGCAAGTGAGACGACGGTAGCAACGGTTACAGCAGAGAAAAGAAATAAGTATGAAATTAACAGGGGAAGAAGAAGTCATATTAGAGAACAAACATCGGCAAGTGGGGATCCTGTAGGAAGTCTTTATTCCTATTTGGAGAGAAAGGAAACTTTAAAGGTTCCAGAGGAATTACAAGTGCCTAATAGAGTAGTGAATGAAGAAGGTGAATCGGAAGAAGAAAAGCGAAATAACTTCTGTGGATCAATACAAGACGACAAGAACACGTCTGTTGATACTGAGTTACAGGACTCAGAGAGGACGTCATGGTTGAATCCAGATGCCGCAGAATTTGTTCCGGTATCTCCATCTCGGTTCATGATGGATCCAGATCCGGTAACATCATCATCGCCTACGCCGAGAGATGAGAAGTCACTTGATGGTGGAGCTTTACCATCGTCAGTAGAATTTAATTTAGACATTGCACATGGACCTGGACAGCTGGATTCCAGTGTGGGAAATGTTGAGGACGTTGTAGTTGCTGAGAGTGGTGAAGAAGAGGAATCGAAGGAAGAGGCAGAAGAGCGGTCTGCACATGCTGCGCAGGGGAGTATAGTTGTAAGTGTTAGGGAGACTGAAGAGTCGGAGGTTGCGGATGGACACTAGGATGTCCAGGCTGCAAGTGTGGTAGAAGTAGATGAGGTAGAAGTTGAGGAGAAATTGGGTGGCAGCGTTGTGGAGTCTGTGAGTGAGGATGATGTAGTGTGTGCAGATTTGCGGATGGCTTCTGTAAGTAGTGTTGAGGATTCCGAGGAATGGAAAGAAGTTTCATGCGGACCAGGTGAGCAACTAGAGGATGAAGATGTCGTGATGGTGATTTGGATTATGTAGAGGAAGAAAAGGAAGAGGTGGAAGAAAGAGAACCAGGGGAGGTAGAAGCCGGGAGTTTAGATGTTGAGGATAATCCAAAGCGGAGTGAAAGTAGCGAGGTAAGTTGCCTTGATTCAGATTCAGAAGAAACAAATCAGTACAGCTCAACACAAAATAGTTTGTCAGAGAGTGGTGTCCGAAAGGAACGTGGAAATAAAGTCCGTCACCGAAAGGTGAGAAGAAGCGGTTAACGGGTAGCGGGTAGATGTTCCCCACAGTCCCAGTGGTGTTCGTCTACTTCAGGGTTGCGCCCCTGCCTCCGCGAGCCTTGGTTTTCTCCACCCATCCTTATTCTCGGAGGGAACCATGTCCTTACCCTTAGTCCTAGCTATTGACCTTTCAATGATCCTTGCCCTTTTCATCTTCCCAATTTTCCTACCCCTCCCCTTAGAAAAAAAAAACAAAATAAAATAAAAAACAAAACAAAAAATTAGAAAAGGAAAAAGAAACAAAAAAAAATTAGCCGTAGCCGCTCGCATGTTGGTGGCGTCTGACAAGTTCGTAACAACGCGGACCAATTGAAGCGTGGTCGAGTGCTCTCTGCGAAACCCGAACTGTCCGTTGCGGATAAAACCATCTAGCAGCGGCGAGATACGAGCTAGCAGGAGACGCTCGAACACCTTCGAGATGACTGGCAAGAGAGAGATTGGTCGATAGCTTTCAGGAAGCATGCGCGGCTTGCGAGGCTTCGGAATCATTACGATATTGGCTATTTTCCACAGGCGGGGAAAGTACTGTAGCCGGAGACAGGAGTTAAACAGCTCAAGAACGAGGTCAACGCCTGAGGCCGGTAGATTTTGTAGAGCAGCGGCCCCGATCCGGTCAGGATCCAGTCGGCAGATAGATGAAACTAGTTCATCCCTGTCGAACGGGAGGGCGAGAAAAATGTCCAGATAGGAAGTCACGGACTTCTGCCGACTGGCCAGGGTCCGAGACGCCTTGGTGAACAGTAAGTTGCACCTCCATGCAGTCAGCGAAGACCTCAGCCTTGCCTTCCGACGAAGATACAACCCCGTTCGGAGTTTCAAGCGTGTTGCGAGTTCTCTTCTCGCGGGTCAGTCTACTCGCCGCTCTCCAAACGGAGGCGTGGTCGACTCCAAGAGACTCAAGATATGAGTCCCATCGATCAGAGTTTACGTCCCGAGTAGCTGCTGAACGTAAAGAGACTGAGCCTTAAAGCGCCGTTTGACGCCGGGGTCAGGGGTTCTCTGCCATCTGCGGCGGAGCTTGCGCCGTAACCAGATGGCGTGGAGAGCTTCCGGTGGTAGGACTGAGCGTGGATGGTTCACCTCGAGAGCATAGGTGTGTCGATCCATGACACCTTGGACCAACTCCTGAAGATGAGTGGCTCGGAGATCCAGATCGTCACAAGTGACGATCGGGTCCGCGGGGAGTGATGGAAACCGCCGTGAGATCTCGTCATGGTAGGAGCGCCAGTTGACTTTCCTAACAATCTGACCAGGAGGTCGGGGTGAGGCCGACATCTCACGGGCAGTTATAAAAAGGGGATTGTGATCGGATGAGAGATCCGACACTGACGAGACCTAGATGTGATGGGTCACGTCCTTGGCTATGACAAAGTCAAGGTAGTCCGGTCGATGACCGGAAAAGGGGAAGTGAGTAGGGTCTTCTGGGCCGATGACTTGAAGTACCGGGTCGTCGGAGATGCTTGGCATTTAAGTCGCCGGCTACAATGGTTGGTAGGGGATGATCGAGGAGAGCGTCCCACTTCCTTGGGAGGTGGAGGTATCCGCAGGCCGGGCCGGAGATACGCCGCAACAACGCGCAACTCCGATCCGCCAGCGTCTATCGCCACCGCACAACCTTCAACAAGAGATGTATCTAAAGGGGGTAGTGGCCTGTGGGATATCCGCCTGTGGACTAAGACGGCTGTCCCCCCCCCCGAGGGGCGACAGCCAGGCCGCTGGGGACGATCCTGACGAAAACAGATGTAAGATGGCAGGTTGAAGGTATGGTAGCCAGCCAGATGAGTCTCGCAAAGGAGGACATCAGCGTCGTACTCCGTTACGAAAGTCATCAGTTCAGATCGTCGAGGGACTACCCCATGGGCATTCCACGCAACGATCCTAAGACTCCTAACCATTCAAAGGAAGAAGAGAAAAGACGGTAGACAAGGATTGAAACACCAGGGCGAGAACCGTGGTTGTATCTGGAGCAGACCTGATGTTATTTACCAAAGTTTCAGCCCAGGCAGTCAGGGGGTCCACCGGAGCCTGGGAAGATTCCCGAGATTCCGGAAGACGGCTGGCCTCAGCCGGTGTCGTAGATGGCGCAGTGTGCCGGTCGTTTTACGAACCGGCGATTATATACGAAAAATAAACCGTATTATACTGTATATTTATTATATTATATAAATAATATTTCATAACGCCCAATTGTTTAGCTGTTTCGGTGTTTAACGAAGCGGCGAAAATTAGTTTAGCTGTTTCTGTGTTTAACGTTTAACGAAACGGCGAAATTTAGTTCGCCGTGGTACATGCCACCCACGCATTCTGGTGTTCGCCTTGTTCGCCTGGAAGCTGCAATTCAGTAAGGCGCATTTCCTTACGTTTTTCGCTTGTCTCGTTTGGTCGCCGACATAGTCAACACCTCCTGCCTCTTCGACAGAGCGAAGAAGTCTTTTGTAAATAATTCTATCACCCAGCATGGGTAGATAAACTCGCACAAAACTGCGGTAAGTTGCATTAACACATATATTGTGCGTTTCATAAAAAATAAAATGTACCTTTCAATAGAGTAAGTGTGAAAGGAAGTTGATAATTTTACACCGCGTGGCGTATATCTGAAGTAGTCAATATCCAATATATCTGAAGTATTCAATATAACCAATATCGTAATTAAGAGACAATATTTGTCTGTTTCACTGTAGTGCGGGAAAATCCTGCAATTTTAGCCAATGTAATAGTTTTCGAATGTGGTAACATGTGCTAGTGCACGAGTAGAAAGGTTACAGTGTGTCAAACTTTTGCCCACATAAGCATAATCAAACTTAAAAATTATATGTTGGTTTTGGGGGAGTCTAAATTTTAACTAAAACGAACCAAGTAATGAGTTTAAAGGGTTACGAGTTGGCCGGTTCAAATTGTTATATACGGGTTCTACCCAGTGTGCGTGACGCCTTATAGAGTGAGAATAAGTGTTGGGACCAGTCCTCTAATTATTTATGTATGCGCAGGGCCCCTGGTCTTAGACGTGGACGCTGGCACAGGATGAACATCTCCGCCTGAACGATTAACATAGACTCTCGACTTCGCCTGCCGGAGGGGATAGCGACATGACCACGTCAAACCAACACCTCAGGCACAGGAAGTAGGAACTCAAACATCACCAGGTGACCTCAAACCATTTATTATGATATTATTTTGATCTACGCAGACACCCGGATCTGTGCTGTTAACACCTTATAACACTTGTGGAGTATGAGTGATACACTGTCACATTTCGTTCATCTTTCAAACGTTTTAATCAGGCCCCACCTTAACTAGACAGAATTGTGCGCGGATTTTGGAGGAACTTTGTTGATTATGTACTAACTTGGTATCAAGTGTAAGCCCGGGGGCTGGCATGCATCCAAGGCCTATCACATTTAATTCACTCATTGTTTTCTTTCTAGTTTTCAGTAAAAGGGGGGTATTTCAAGTATTAGGGGACTGGTATTTCAAATATGTAAGGGGGGTTCCGTGGGCGACAGGATGAACCCCACCGGCTGGTAGGGTTCAGCTATAATTCCTGTCAACATAGTTCAGACAATCACGGTCATTTCACACATTTAAATTACATTTTGGGGTTATGTAAGGGTAATAAGCTTCTGATTCAGTAACAGTCCGGCCCCTGTTTAATCCTGTATAGGCAGCTTTGTATGCAGACATAGGCATGCTCCAGGCTTAGGAACATGTTGGTTCCCGGGCCAATCCAGTTTTCTTAAAAGGGTTATATACCAGTATGTCACCGCACAGTTATAAAAGTTCTTTAAATGTATTATTGTCGATTCACTTTTCTTAAAATGTTACATAACGGATCAGGTCATATAATTATTGTAAATTTTTAAACGCTATCCCTAAAATATATTTCTTACACAAAATTTATAAATTATTATCTCAGCAAATTCACAAATACAGTTCAGGTCAAGGAAAGATGGTGGCTTACCGTCTTTCCTATTTATTATCCTCAGTTATAAACTTTCTGACTTATTGATTATAATCTTACCAAGTTTAAGAGCACTTTAATGTTGCATCTGGCACTTTGGCCAACCCAGATTCGTGGGAGCACTAGTGATATCTTTATACTTTCGGATGTCTGTAGAGAAATGTCAAAAAGAGAAAAAAAGGGGTATATAGGCGAGTGGCTATGTTTTCAAAATTATAAGGGTGTTGGTTATTGATATAGTGAGACTTATAATGTGGATGTGATGGAGATATATATATTTATATTTATATGTGTATTTATGTCAATTATGTATGTGTTACTTTTGTGGGTTATGTGTGGGGAAGATTTATTTATACAAAAATATTTGCATTTATAAAAAACAAAAAGAAAACAATTGTTACCTTATATGGTATTTATGTGAATTATGTAGGTGTTACTTTTGTGGCTTATATACGGGGAGATTTATACAAAACAAATTTTGCATTTATAAAAAGAAAACAATTGTTACCTATGTATGCTATTTATGTGATTTATGTTTGTGTTACTTTTGTGGGGTATGTACGGGGAAGATTGATACAAAAATTTACATTTATAAAAACAAAGGAAACCAATTGTTACACTATATGCTACACACTCAAGTACTCAATAAATGATATTGTTGGTTATAACAGAGAGTTTAATTGCAAGTCCCGTCCCACTGGACTCAGCGCATTTTGGCTTCTCTAGGCATTGGCCTAGTTTTAAATAACTTGTGACCCCTCTTCAAAAAAAAAAAAATTTTTTTTTTTTCAAAAACAATTTTTTGTATAAAGCATAAAACATCTAAAGAGCGGTTACATTTGGTAGCAGAGCGTGGTTGTATCTAGGGTTAAACCCTTGGGTCCTTTGGGTGTGACGGGGCTTCCAAACTCGGGAATAGTTCTGGCAAATTGGAACTTTAAAGATTTTTTTTTTTTTTAAATTAACCAATCTATGCTTTATCATGTTGAGTTATGTCTATTGTTGTTGAGTATATTGGGTGAATGGATATTTGTTCGCCTTTTGTGTTATTTGTAAACTTGGTGTCGCCACGTGATGTAAAATTTTGGGGTGGAATTAATTTTTTTGAAACTTGAATTACCGCAGTTCTGTGGCGAGGTGTTGGGAAAATGATTTCGCGTTGTACTTTTCAAATGATAGTGAGGGCGTTTATAGGCATGCGGTATGGCCCAATCGGCAGTCGGTCTCGTCCGAGGTATGGGAGCCGAAGTTAATGTACAAATTTTGGGAATTTGTTGTTGTTCGTTGGTCGGTAAATATTTTGTTCCTTGTTAAATACGATGTCGTGTGTTAGTGTAAATGTTCCGTTTCTTCTTGTGTGGTGTTGTCGAGAGCCAGTTCAGGATAGGGGCCGCGTCCTCGCAACGCTAGGGGGCCCGCAGTTTGCTTGAAGGAAGAGTTAGTACTCGAGTTTTTCCGTTTTTGTTTAATTGTCTATTCTTGTTGTGTGTTAGGTGTTTTGTGGGAATTTATGGGAATTTATGTTTTGTTGTTGTGTGTTGTGAATTGTGCAATTCTGGCGGCGGTATGCTATCAGAAATTGCCCCACCCCCTTTCAGGGGTTCTCCAGAAACTTTCGGTGTTGGATGGAATAGATGAGGACAAGTTGCTGGTTTTCTTGGACCTTGTCCTGCAGTTGGCAGATTTCCCGGGGGTGACCGATGGAAAGGTCTTGTCCCTTATATACCCGTATTACCGGGGTTCATTGGCAGGGCTGGTCACCAACACTCTGCGTCGGGGCGGCAGTGTCGACGCTTTTCATGGGGAAGTATTGGATTTCTTCATACCCCATCGACGACATGCTCAGCTTAAGTTTGATTTATTCTATCGCCTACAGGCCAACGGAGAGGCGTTAGGGGACTTCGTCCACGACATACGGAAAGCTGCCCGGGTATTAAGGTTAGGGTTGCCCGAGACGGAAGTTATACAAGCAATTCTGGAAGGACTGAATCCCCAAGAGAGATCTCGTTTGATATTCGCAGACCGTCCTCGTTGTTTCGCGGATCTGTACCGGTTGTGTGTGGTTTCTAGTACTGTCCTGGCGGGGGACGAGTCCCGGGGAAGAGCTGCTACAGATGTCCAATACTCCAGTGGTTTGTTAGGAAGAGCTAAAAAGGACAAACATGGCGGTTGGAGAAGAACACAAGAGACTGTCAGAAAACCTGAATATTCCGGAAGTAATGGAGGCTACAAGGGGGTGGCAAGTGAGAAGACGGTAGCATCGGTTACAGCAGAGAAAAGAAATAAGTATGAAATTAACAGGGGAAGAAGAAGTCATATTAGAGAACAAACATCGGCAAGTGGGGATCCTGTAGGAAGTCTTTATTCCTATTTGGAGAGAAAGGAAACTTTAAAGGTTCCAGAGGAATTACAAGTGCCTAATAGAGTAGTGAATGAAGAAGGTGAATCGGAAGAAGAAAAGCGAAATAACTTCTGTGGATCAATACAAGACGACAAGAACACGTCTGTTGATACTGAGTTACAGGACTCAGAGAGGACGTCATGGTTGAATCCAGATGCCGCAGAATTTGTTCCGGTATCTCCATCTCGGTTCATGATGGATCCAGATCCGGTAACATCATCATCGCCTACGCCGAGAGATGAGAAGTCACTTGATGGTGGAGCTTTACCATCGCCAGTAGAATTTAATTTAGACATTGCACATGGACCTGGACAGCTGGATTCCAGTGTGGGAAATGTTGAGGACGTTGTAGTTGCTGAGAGTGGTGAAGAAGAGGAATCGAAGGAAGAGGCAGAAGAGCGGTCTGCACATGCTGCGCAGGGGAGTATAGTTGTAAGTGTTAGGGAGACTGAAGAGTCGGAGGTTGCGGATGGACACTAGGATGTCCAGGCTGCAAGTGTGGTAGAAGTAGATGAGGTAGAAGTTGAGGAGAAATTGGGTGGCAGCGTTGTGGAGTCTGTGAGTGAGGATGATGTAGTGTGTGCAGATTTGCGGATGGCTTCTGTAAGTAGTGTTGAGGATTCCGAGGAATGGAAAGAAGTTTCATGCGGACCAGGTGAGCAACTAGAGGATGAAGATGTGCAGTGTCGTGATGGTGATTTGGATTATGTAGAGGAAGAAAAGGAAGAGGTGGAAGAAAGAGAACCAGGGGAGGTAGAAGCCGGGAGTTTAGATGTTGAGGATAATCCAAAGCGGAGTGAAAGTAGCGAGGTAAGTTGCCTTGATTCAGATTCAGAAGAAACAAATCAGTACAGCTCAACACAAAATAGTTTGTCAGAGAGTGGTGTCCGAAAGGAACGTGGAAATAAAGTCCGTCACCGAAAGGTGAGAAGAAGCGGTTAACGGGTAGCGGGTAGATGTTCCCCACAGTCCCAGTGGTGTTCGTCTACTTCAGGGTTGCGCCCCTGCCTCCGCGAGCCTTGGTTTTCTCCACCCATCCTTATTCTCGGAGGGAACCATGTCCTTACCCTTAGTCCTAGCTATTGACCTTTCAATGATCCTTGCCCTTTTCATCTTCCCAATTTTCCTACCCCTCCCCTTAGAAAAAAAAACAAAATAAAATAAAAAACAAAACAAAAAATTAGAAAAGGAAAAAGAAACAAAAAAAATTAGGAAAAGAAAAAAGAAAAAAAATATCAAGAAGGAGTTAGAGAAGAAGTTAGTTGGAAGAGTTGTGACTAGGTTAGTGTAGTGAGGTTAGTGTTAGATTGTTGTTTGTTGATTTATGGGGATACGAGATATTGTCGAGGGTAGTTTGTTTGGTGTATAAGAGCAAAAATATGTTGTTTGTCGTTTCATGGGGAGTCTAGATATTGACATAGTAACTTGTAACCAGCTGTATCGTTGTAAAATATGTTATCTGGGCGAGTTGGACTATGAGCCGTTGATAGCCGTCTGCAGGGTGGAATGTAGTTGTTGTCGTTTTCGTAATCTGATAAACCCGTCCTTGTCTCATGTAACTGTTCTATGTTTGATATGTCAATTTCACGGTCGACCTGGTTTGTTCATCAGCTGATCTAGTATTGAGATTGAACTTTGATATCAAATGGCCATGCCGCATTCCCCGGTTGATTTCTCTGGTGTTTTTTGTTGACAGAGAGAGTTGCTTAGACGGAGCTGTGGAGAGTTACCCCCCCTATAGTTATGGTCTTTTAAAGAGTAAGAGAAGGGATGATGTTCGCGTGCCCTCTATGCGGTCTTCTCTGTCCGGCTATGCGGGGCCGTCCGCCCTAGTGTAGGGATGTGGGCCAGCCATATGGCAAGGATGGAGATGCCTTGTTGGGGCAGGTGGCTGATCGGTCCAAGAGATGGACGAGAGGAGTAGTACGGTCACTCACATACCAAGGTGGGTGATACCTTGTTTGGTCTTCGGACGGGTATGTGAGTGGGACCCGTAGAAGTAGGTGGTGGTCACCAGAGAGGGTGACGTGTTGGGGCGGCCCCGTGGGGTTGGCATGGAGGAGAGGGTCGCATGGGGATGGTCACAGCTGTGAGGAGTTTTTGTGTTCTGAGCCTCTGTGCTTCTGAGAGCGAAGACTACTGCGAATACTGATGGATACCCGTGTTGTAGAAGACAATATTGGGGTACACTGCAAGGTACCCCTCTGTCTAAGTGTGGGCAACTAGGTTGCACTTTTGGGCTGGGGGTGTGCCGGTCGTTTTACGAACCGGCGATTAAATACGAAAAATAAACTGTATTATACTTTATATTTATTATATTATATAAATAATATTTCATAACGCGCAATTGTTTAGCTGTTTCGGTGTTTAACGAAGCGGCGAAAATTAGTTTAGCTGTTTCTGTGTTTAACGTTTAACGAAACGGCGAAATTTAGTTCGCCGTGGTACATGCCACCCACGCATTCTGGTGTTCGCCTTGTTCGCCTGGAAGCTGCAATTCAGTAAGGCGCATTTCCTTACGTTTTTCGCTTGTCTCGTTTGGTCGCCGACATAGTCAACACCTCCTGCCTCTTCGACAGAGCGAAGAAGTCTTTTGTAAATAATTCTATCACCCAGCATGGGTAGACAAACTCGCACAAAACTGCGGTAAGTTGCATTAACACATATATTATGCGTTTCATAAAAAATAAAATATACATTTCAATATAGTAAGTGTGAAAGGAAGTTGATAATTTTACACCGCGTGGCGTATATCTGAAGTAGTCAATATCCAATATATCTGAAGTATTCAATATAACCAATATCGTAATTAAGAGACAATATTTGTCTGTTTCACTGTAGTGCGGGAAAATCCTGCAATTTTAGCCAATGTAATAGTTTTCGAATGTGGTAACATGTGCTAGTGCACGAGTAGACAGGTTACAGTGTGTCAAACTTTTGCCCACATAAGCATAATCAAACTTAAAAATTATATGTTGGTTTTGGGGGAGTCTAAATTTTAACTAAAACGAACCAAGTAATGAGTTTAAAGGGTTACGAGTTGGCCGGTTCAAATTGTTATATACGGGTTCTACCCAGTGTGCGTGACGCCTTATAGAGTGAGAATAAGTGTTGGGACCAGTCCTCTAATTATTTATGTATGCGCAGGGCCCCTGGTCTTAGACGTGGACGCTGGCACAAGATGAACATCTCCGCCTGAACGATTAACATAGACTCTCGACTTCGCCTGCCGGAGGGGATAGCGACATGACCACGTCAAACCAACACCTCAGGCACTGGAAGTAGGAACTCAAACATCACCAGGTGACCTCAAACCATTTATTATGATATTATTTTGATCTACGCAGACACCCGGATCTGTGCTGTTAACACCTTATAACACTTGTGGAGTATGAGTGATACACTGTCACATTTCGTTCATCTTTCAAACGTTTTAATCAGGCCCCACTTTAACTAGACAGAATTGTGCGCGGATTTTGGGGGAACTTTGTTGATTATGTACTAACTTGGTATCAAGTGTAAGCCCGGGGGCTGGCATGCATCCAAGGCCTATCACATTTAATTCACTCATTGTTTTCTTTCTAGTTTTCAGTAAAAGGGGGGTATTTCAAGTATTAGGGGACTGGTATTTCAAATATGTAAGGGGGGTTCCGTGGGCGACAGGATGAACCCCACCGGCTGGTAGGGTTCAGCTATAATTCCTGTCAACATAGTTCAGACAATCACGGTCATTTCACACATTTAAATTACATTTTGGGGTTATGTAAGGGTAATAAGCTTCTGATTCAGTAACAGTCCGGCCCCTGTTTAATCCTGTATAGGCAGCTTTGTATGCAGACATAGGCATGCTCCAGGCTTAGGAACATGTTGGTTCCCGGGCCAATCCAGTTTTCTTAAAAGGGTTATATACCAGTATGTCACCGCACA
The DNA here is from genome assembly GCA_034769895.1 of Magicicada septendecula. NCBI lineage: Eukaryota > Metazoa > Arthropoda > Insecta > Hemiptera > Cicadidae > Magicicada > Magicicada septendecula. The sequence continues at coordinate 57,454,326 of CM068371.1, read as the reverse complement.
GTTATAAAAGTTCTTTAAATGTATTATTGTCGATTCACTTTTCTTAAAATGTTACATAACGGATCAGGTCATATAATTATTATAAATTTTTAAACGCTATCCCTAAAATATATTTCTTACACAAAATTTATAAATTATTATCTCAGCAAATTTACAAATACAGTTCAGGTCAAGGAAAGATGGTGGCTTACCGTCTTTCCTATTTATTATCCTCAGTTATAAATTTTCTGACTTATTGATTATAATCTTACCAAGTTTAAGAGCACTTTAATGTTGCATCTGGCACTTTGGCCAACCCAGATTCGTGGGAGCACTAGTGATATCTTTACACTTTCGGATGTCTGTAGAGAAATGTCAAAAAGAGAAAAAAAGGGGTATATAGGCGAGTGGCTATGTTTTCAAAATTATAAGGGTGTTGGTTATTGATATAGTGAGACTTATAATGTGGATGTGATGGAGATATATATTTTATATTTATATGTGTATTTATGTCAATTATGTATGTGTTACTTTTGTGGGTTATGTGTGGGGAAGATTTATTTATACAAAAATATTTGCATTTATAAAAAACAAAAAGAAAACAATTGTTACCTTATATGGTATTTATGTGAATTATGTAGGTGTTACTTTTGTGGCTTATATACGGGGAGATTTATACAAAACAAATTTTGCATTTATAAAAAGAAAACAATTGTTACCTATATATGCTATTTATGTGATTTATGTTTGTGTTACTTTTGTGGGGTATGTACGGGGAAGATTGATACAAAAATTTACATTTATAAAAACAAAGGAAACCAATTGTTACACTATATGCTACACACTCAAGTACTCAATAAATGATATTGTTGGTTATAACAGAGAGTTTAATTGCAAGTCCCGTCCCACTGGACCCAGCGGCATTTTGGCTTCTCTAGGCTTTGGCCTAGTTTTAAATAACTAGTTCAAACAACATTTTTTTTTTCAAAAAACAATTTTTTGTATAAAGCATAAAACATCTAAAGAGGGGTTACAGCAGGGCTCGGGGACGGAAGTGAAATCTGCTCAGTTGGGAGCTTAGGTTGACGGCTGGGGGCGGGCGGAGCCCGCTGAGGCTTTACAGGCAAGGCCTGTGGAACTTGTCGCTGACGGCGACGAGTGCGCTTTGTTTTGGAGCTCCGAGGAGCGGAAGGCGGGACACATGTAGAGGCCACAGCCGCGTATGAAGGACCGGGCGCACCGGCAGGCGCCGGGACAGATGGGACTGCAGGCGGCGCCGAAACGACGACTGCAGGCGGAACTGCGGGCTCTCCGGCAGGCGCCGGGGTTGAGGCCGCTGCAGGCGGCGCCGAAGCGACGACTGCAGGCGAGACAGCGGCACCGGAAGCAACCGAAGTTGCTGCCGGGACCTTGGCAGATGAACCAGTGAGAGGTGGGAAAGCCTCTCGCCGGTTAGGGCCAGGACCAGCTACACGGCCAGCCTGCGCGCCAGGGCGCACAGGAGGTCGCTGCGGTTTCATGGCGGCGATAAAGTTTGGGCAGCCTCGGAAATTAGCCGGGTGGGCTCCGTCACAGTTGCAGCATTTAGCTTTGAACCCCGTCAATGGCTTATCACAGCCACGATGAGGTTCAGCACAACGCACGCAACGCGGGGGCTGATGACAGAAAAGACTGCTGTGGCCGAACCTCTGGCAGTTGAAACACTGCGAGGGGCCGGGCCGCGGGTCAAATGTCCGGACTTGCACCCGTAGGTGCAGAAGATTCTGGAGACTATAAATCTCCTCGAAAGGGCCTACTTTCAGAAGTTTGACCAGAAAGCTGTTAACAGGTCGGCGGTCATCACCTTTGACAACATGCAGCACGCTTACCGCGGTCGGCGCATAGCCAAGCGCAACAAGTTCCTGCCTGATGGCATCAGTTTCGGAAAAGGAAGGTATTCCCGACAGAACGACCTTGATTTCTCGCTCTGACGGGAGGGCAAAAGTATGAAAGGAGATGTTGCGCTCAATCAGGAATGCCTGAACAGAGCGGAAGTCGGGGATCGTAGCGGTCGCCAGCTTTAGCGAGGCGCCTTGGCACCTCGCCTCGACCTTGACCGAAGGGAGAGCTAAGGATATGGATCGAAGCAATTGTGTGTAATTCCTATTGTCAGGAATTACAATGGGTGGAATGCGTGGGGAAGACACAGTTTGGGTATTAGCTGGATACTCACGTTGCACGCGCTGAGTGCCGCTGTTACCATGATTAGACGGCTGATGTGCAGCTGAGGCGGGCGGCGGAGTTTGGGCCAGTTTTCGCTTGCGTTTGGCAGATTTGCCCTCCACAAGCGAGAACTGTCCGTCCCCCGACCCAACACTGCACATATCGACCGCACTATTATCACTTTCACTGTGAGGAAGTGGAGTTGAACGGAAGCCGGTTGAGCATGTTTCCATTAAGGAGACAAGCGGCGCCGGCAGAGGATTCGGGGGCGTATTCGACGCCATTTCGGACAAGCCGAAATGAACGTCTACGCTAGTCTAGGATAGAGGGATCACCAGACACTGAAAACTATCCACAGGCAACAATAGAACACGATACAGATCGCACAGCACACGGAAACAAAAACACTCCCGCACAAGTTAAATAAAAACTGATTTGCACTGTTGATGCGATGAATCCGATGAAGTTGATGATGCTGAAGACAATGGTGATGATGATAATGTTGTAAACACAATATTTCCGCAGAAATTAAGAAAATTCTGCAGAGCAGAAACAGACACAACCTACCCGAGCAAATGCTCTAGGTAGACTCCCCTGCCACTGGGTCAGTTTGAGTTCTTTTTATATAATTTTATCTATTTAGGAGGGGGTCTGAAGCGACCTGCGATTGGTGGATTATACCACCGGGACTAATAGACGAGGTCGCTTCCAGGTCTCACCTGGTCGCGGGGTGTATTTACCAAGTCCGGCAATGAGGGAATTGTGGGTCACTCTGTCGGAACGAACATAGAATCTACGCGCCAGGCGTCTCAAGGTGTCATCAAGAGAGCGGACACCGAGTCCTCTCCTCAAAAGACGAGAAGAGTACCTCCGGGGGACTTTACACGCAAGCTTCAGTCCCCGGTCGAGTACGCGCTGGAGCGCTGTTCTATGACCACGAGCCAGGTATCCCCAAACAGGACAGGCGTAGGTAATCACGGGCAACACGTACGAGTTGACTATGAGCTTACCTAGCCGGGGGGTTTTTGCCGGATTAGATAGCACGGGCCAGAGTCTACTGAGTTGCGCCGAAGCGCGTTGTCTGATGTAATTTGTACGGGTTCGCTAGGTGAGTCGGGAGTCCACGTGGAGCCCGAGGTACTTGACGCTATTGGTCCAGGGCACCTCGACGGGGCCTACTTTAAGCGGCCGAGCCGCTTCCGTTTGCGCGAGAATATTACCGCGGCGCTCTTGGAAGCGTTAACGGCAACTCTCCAGTCATCGGTCCACCCGACATACGCGTCGAGTTGACGCTGGAGCTTAATTGCCGCATAACTTGCGTTCGGCTCTGAGGAAAAAGCCGCAGTGTCGTCCGCGAACAGCGACAATTTAACTCCAGGAACTCGGGGCGTGTCATTGACAAACAGCGAGAACAGGAGAGGCCCAAGGACACTTCCCTGAGGGACGCCAGCGGTAATACGCCTCTCCGAAGAGAGAGCGTGGTCTATTCTCACTCGGAAGCTACGGTCTCGCAGAAAGCTGCCGATCAAGTGAACGTAGCAATCTGGAAGAAGGACTTCCGTGAGTTTGTAAAGGACACCCTCGTGCCACACGCGGTCAAAGGCTTTCTCTACGTCTAGGAAGATCGCAGTCGTCTGTTTGCCCTGGCAGCCAGCCTCGGTAATGCATTCCACGAGTCTCATCAGCTGATGAGTCGAGGAGTGCAGCTCACGAAAGCCGAACTGTTCGGGGATCAGCACGTCTAGTCTTTCTAGATGGTCGCGGATCCTACGCTGGATCAGTCGCTCGAAAACCTTGGACGTCGCGGACAAGAGGCTGATGGGTCTGAGGTTTTCCACGCGAGAAAAATTCTTTCCCGCCTTAGGTATCACTATTACTGTTGCCGTTTTCCATTTCACCGGAAAGTAGGGCAGTCTGAGGCATGAATTGAACAGGTCAGAGAGGAACTGGGTTCCTCGCTCCGGAAGGCGATGGAGGGCGGAATTCATGACTCCGTCCGGGCCAGGCGCCTTCCGGGGCTTGAGCTGAACAATCCTCTCAGAGACCTCCTCCGGGGAGATGGGCTCCGGTTGGACTGTGATACCGGCCGATAGAAAGCGCTCTACCTCGCGGCAGATTTGCTCAGTGAAAGCCGGGTTCTTGGATGGGTTGGGAGCGAACTGTCGCTCTAAACTGTCAGCCAAAAACTCTGCCTTTTCGAGGGGGCGGCCAAGGGGTTGACTGCCGGGTCCGACCAGTGCAGGGAGAGGCGCGGGTTTACGCTTTCCCGTTAGGGCACTGGGAATCCGCCAGACATTACGGTCCTCGGCAGGGCCATTCATCTGTGTAACAGTTAGCTCCCAGTTGCGTCTACGGAACGCCAGCATGTCGCTACGCAACTTGCCGGACGCTCTGTTGAACGCAACCTTGTCAGCCGGGTCACGAGTCCTCTGCCAGCGTCTCCGGAGGCGATTCCTCTCGCAAGCGAGCTGAGACACCTCTTCGGGGATACGCTGATAGTCGGGCGTGAGCCCCGGTTTCATCCGGGAGGACACGTCTACCGCCGAGAGTACGGCTGTGTCGAATAAGGCAACTGCCTCGTCGACATGCTGGGTAGTGTCGAGCGGGATATGCTCAGGTAGGCGGCGACTGAACGCCGGGCCAAAGCGGTTTCACTCGATTATCCGCCGCTCGTCGCGGACGGTGGCGTGCTGGGTAGCTATATGCACACTGATAGGGCAATGGTCCGAGGACAGTTCCGAAATGACGGAGACGTGGACCGGGCAATAAACGCCCCTGACCGCGGCAATATCCAGTACGTCAGGGCGGGAGTTAGCCCTCGAGGGATAGTACGTAGCCCGGTAGGACCCATGAATGTGACCCGAGCCGCATCAGCATACCTGCGTAAGCGGGCCTCGTTTGGGTTCACCAAGCGGCTCCCCCAATCAGGGTGCTTACAGTTCATGTCGCCCGCCAGGGCCACCCTCCTGTGTGCACCAAAGACGGCCTCCAGATCGTTCGACAGGAGCTCAGTTTGTGGAGGCTTGTAAGCGAAAACCCCGAGTAGACCGCCGAGAGCACCATGGAGCTCAACCGCGGTGCACTCGAGGTTCCGCCGCTGAGGCAGGACAACGCGGTGATGGCGAAGACTCGCCTTCACCGCGATGGCTGTGCCCCCTGCGCGACCCGACCGGTCATCCCGGTAGCACACGTAGTTGGGTAGTCGGAAACGACGATGCGGGGTCAGGTGCGTCTCACCAAGAAGAAGCACATCGGGCTTGTGACGGGCAACGAACTCTAAGAGCTCAGAATGCCGGGAAGCGAGGCCGTTGGCGTTCCACGCCACGAGCTCGAGGTCTCGCTTGAGGGATTGCCGTGGTTGTCCGTTCATAACAGACCGATAATATGGCAGGCTTCCACCAAGAGGAGGAATTTATCTTGGGGCGAGGCTGTTGCCAAGCGTTCCTTGATTTTAAGTAAGTTTGGGCTACTTTCTGCAAGTCATAGCTTGCCAGAAAGTCGGACACGACGGCGAGATCATCGGTAGATGAGGCCTGGGGAGAACGCTTGGCGGCAGCTGCATAGCTGCGGCGGGGCGAGGCGATGGAAGCCTTGGGGGCAGGTTCTGGAGCGGGTGGTCGCTCTGGCTTTTGGTGGACAGGCTTGAGTCCAGTGGCAGGTAACTTTGGCTGGCCCGTGATCTTGGCCTGAGGTTTACCTTTTTTGCCTGATCTGGGGTATCTAGGCTTGGGTGGCGGCGGCAGTGGAAGATCAATTTCCTCCTTATCATCCGGCAACGGGACTAGAGCGTCGGGGGGTACCTCGCGTTCCGGTTCCGGGGGCGCGGCTTTGGGATTGGCCTGTTGAGCTTTGCTCGGGCTCACAGCACTTTGAGGTGTCGGAACCGGAGCAGACCTAGGGGCTGGTTTCCGGACCACAGGTTCAGCGGCTTTGGCCGTCTTTACTGGTTAGGCAACAACTTGTCGAGGCTTAGGCTGGACAGGTTTTGCTAGTTTGTCCAGCTGCTCTTTGTACACTAGGCAGCGCCTGTTATTAGCAGCATGGGCGCCGCCACAGTTGATGCAATATCTGTGGTTGTCAGGAACAGCGCAGGCCTGCGTTAGGTGGTCGTTACCACAGCGGACGCAGGTCGGCGCGTTCCGACAGCCGAAGCTGCTGTGGCCGAACCGCTGACACCTGTGGCACTGGGAAAGTCACCCGGTCTGACGGCAGGGCTCTACGCTAACGCAGAGCCCGAAAAGCCGTTTCATCTCTAAAAGGGCCTGGGTGGAGTCGCCCTTCTCCACCAGTAGTCTGATTACGCTGATTAGGGGGAGTGGTCGGCGCGAGCCATAAGTAGTGTACAGCCGAGAGGCTCCCACAACCTTGTGGCCCGCGTCGCACAGTTCGTCCAGGACGACCTGCGGATCCACCTGTATGTCCAGGCCCCGAAGGACGAGGGCTACAGGCTTGATTCTGTTCAGGGAGTATGTGTGGAACTGGAACGATTCTCGTTCCAGCCACTGGATTACTCCCAAGTGTTCAGAAGCGCTGCGGCAGGCAACGCGCACAGTCTCACTCGCTAGGAGTTTGACAGAAGCGTTATCTGCCAGCGCAACGACCTTGCGGAGTCGGCGACTTAAGCCGATAATATCCCTGACGTTCGTGACGAACACCGGCGGGATCCTTCCTTCGGAGGTGCGGCTAGGCGCAACCTCAGCGGAGGCTTGGAATGCCGCCGAGTCCGTAGCCGAACTCAGGGAAGCCAGGGAGGGAGACTTCCTCGGCTTGCCACCGTGCCCTACTACCACCCAGTCGGTGGAAGCCGAGGTCTCCATGTCTGGGGAGTCAGACTCCGGCAGAGGATTAGGGCTGCCTGGCCTTCTAGCGGCCGTGCAGCCGGAAGGTCCGGCCTTTACGGGCTTGGTCGGCCCTAACAAGGACCGATTATTATCACGAACTTGCGCGGGTTGAGCAGGGCTTCCCTCGCGAGTCGAAGGGTTTGCGGCAGGGGCACTAACAGCTGGTCTAATGCTGACTAGCTCAGCTCTTTGCCCAGCGGGTATCTGGGGGCCGAACTGTGACACCGTCACAGTGGCGGCGCAACCCGCATCTCTATTCGTGAGTCCTACTCTCGGACTCCCCGGATTCCGCTGGGCAGCGCTACCTACACGACTTACAGGCACTGTGCGGCAGGTCCCAGTTGTGCGCATTTTCACCTCGTCTTGCTGGCAAGGTGGGTGGTCCACTTCCATCGCTGCAGCTTGGTGTTGGCGCTAGCGATGCTGCGAGTGTTGATCCGGCGGCTTCTTCTTAACAGCCTCCGTCGATTGTTGAGATAGCCTCTTCATAGCAGTATCTTGAGGTCGAGGCGGTCCTCTTCTGCGTTGTTCAGCTAAGATGTTTACTCTTCCAATCCAAGGTTGTCACTCATCACGTGTCACGTCTGAATGACACAGATTGCATTGCATTGCATTATGGATGCGGGGTGTCTTTGCACCCGTGGCTTGTTTGCAGCATCTGGAACGTATCCAATGGCTGCCAGAAGTAAACTTAGTGCTGGTACAATGTCGACTGGTTACCTAAAACTGGAAAAGGAAACCGCCAACCAGTTAACTGTGAAGGCGGGGGAGTATATCTTTATTTGTTTAGTGCACTGCCGCTGGTACCGATTCGAGCAACAGATGTTTCCCGTTTCAAGTCCAGTCAGCAGACGCCCTGAGGGCGTCGGTCGCTCCCCGCGAGGCGGAGAGCCTCCGTGCCAATGATTGATGACAGCGACAAGCAGCCGGCTCAGCGTGCTAGGAGGTGGGCAGGAAGGAGAGAAGGACAGTTTAGGTGAAAAACTCTGGTCTAGGACTGATGATTACATTTTGTTTTTATTGAATTTAAAGAGGATGGCTTTATGGCGGGTCATCAAGAAGCGCCCGAGGGCGCTTGACCCGAATGGGCGGTGGTGGTTCTGATGCACTGATGGTTCGTAGGTATGGGAAGGTGGAGGTCGAGGCTTTAGCAAAGAGAGCTAGAGCCAGCGACCGGACAAAGGAAGTCAAGGTAGGAACACGGAGACCCCTTCGAATCACGTCGTTCCTTACAAACCAAGGGGACCCCGTCAAGGATCGGAGTGTTCGGGACTGGAAAGCTTCCAGCCTACATCTGTTGGTGGTGGATAAAAGAGACCACCAGGCGGGAGCCGCATAGGTCAGTACAGACCTAAGGAAAAGCAGATAGGTAAACTTCGTGCGCATGGCCAGGCGGCTGCGACACGAGAGGAAAGGAGATAATTTGGCTCGGACGCCGCGAGCCTTGGCAAGGGTTTCCGTCACGTGGGCGTTGAAGCAAAGGCGACGATCTAGCCGAACGCCTAAATACTTCACCGATTCTTTGTAGGCGATGGGCCTCCCTTCTAGGGAGAGGGGCTGGCATCGGGAGATGGACTTACGGGTGAAGCAGATCGCCTCGGATTTCACCGTGTTGATCGTCACCCGCCATTTCCTTAACCAGTCCGGAAGCTGGTTCAACTGACGCTGCTGCTTTGTACTCGCAAACCGCGCGGACAGGGAGCTGCAGTGATACATAGCATCGTCAGCGAACAAAGACAACGTGACTCCGGGCAAGACAGGCAGGTCGTTCGTATACACAAGGTACAGAACGGGGCCGAGGACAGATCCCTGTGGTACGCCGGCGGCGACGGGTCGAACTGTAGAACAGGACCCGTCGACGCTCACCCTGAAGGTTCGATCGCTGAGATACGACCGGAGGAAAAACACTATGGGCGATGGTAGAGGGGAATTGGCAAGTTTGAAGAGATATTTATTTTATTTTTTTTTTTCGCTCTGGGCTTTGCGGTTGTGCGTCGCACAGACGAACCGCGCGGTGACTGAGTTCCGAGCTACCTTCTGGAGCTCCTGCCTCGTGGCCCTGCCCAAGTAGGGCGCGTGCTCTATAGCAGGCCGATTCTCGGCTGTTGTGCTAGCCTACGCTAGCGCAGTATACACCGAGGGCGTTTCCACGAATCACCTGGGCGTATACGGTACCTTCCCAGCCCAGTCACTAGAGGATTGCCTAGGAACCTCGCCGCACGTGCATAAAATTTGCGTGCAAGCCGCCTGAAAGTGTCGTCTAAGGAGCGGACGCCAAGTCCTCTCCTTAGAAGGCGAGATGAGAAGCGACGTGGGACTTTGGCCGCTAGCCGAAGCCCCCTGTCGAGGACGGTCTGCAACTTCTTTTTATGCATTGCGGCGAGGTAACCCCAGACCGGGCAGGCGTAGGTAATGACCGGCAGCAGATACGCGCCGACGATCATCCTACCCAATTTCCTGGTTATGGCTGAGCTGATCAGGAGTGGAAACAGTGCGCACAGGCGAGTGGATGCTCGCTTAAGAACTGTCTGTGCGTGGGTACGCCAGGTGAGCCGACGGTCAAGGTGTAAGCCGAGGTACTTGACCTCTTTGGACCAGCGCAAGTACGTTCTGCCGATAAGTAACTGCCTAACAGGGTTCTTCCGTCGCTTAGAGAATTCGACGGCTACACTCTTGGTAGCGTTGAGTTGCACTCTCCAATTCTCAGTCCAGTCCACGAGCGTGTCGAGCTGGCGCTGCAGTCGTAGGACGGCCCTTTCCTCATGACGATCGGCCGTAAATACGGCCGTGTCGTCAGCGAAGAGGGCCATCTGGACTCCATGCTGTCTCGGCACGTCGTTGACGTAGATCGAGAACAGAAGGGGGCCTAGAACACTACCTTGAGGGACGCCGGCTGTGATTCGTCTCTCGGAAGAGACAGAATCGCCAACTCTCACGCAGAAGGTCCTCTCCGTCAGAAAGCTAGCAACCAGATGGAGGTAGCAGTCCGGGAGCTGGACTTCCCTAAGTTTGAATAGCAGGCCATCATGCCATACGCTGTCGAAGGCTTTCTCAACATCTAAGAAACAGCCAACGGTCCGTTCTCTCCGACACCCGGCTTCCGTGATGCTTTTTACCAGTCTCATCAGTTGATGAGTGGTCGAATGCCCCACACGAAAGCCGAACTGTTCGGGGACCAGCACGTCAAAGTTGGTTAGATGTTCTCGTACACGACGCTGTACGAGGCGCTCAAAAACCTTGGACGTAGCGGAAAGTAGGCTGATAGGCCGGAGGTTTTCCGAGCGGGTGGTATCCTTTCCCTGCTTCGGGATCACGATAACCGTCGCCTTTCTCCATTTCTTGGGAAAGTAGGCCAGTCTAAGACACGCGTTGAACAAATCAGTCAAGAATTGAACTCCAGGCTCGGGAAGAAGTCGTAGAGCGGTGTTGGTAACACCGTCCGGGCCTGGAGCCTTTCTTGGCTGAAGTTCAGCTAGCCGATCTGAGACCTCTTCCAAAGAGATGGGTTCGGGCTCCGCCGTGATCGGAAGAGACAGAAAGTCTTCCACAGCCATCTCGACTTGTTCGTCGAAGTCCCAGTCCATGGGCGGGTTGGGAGCGAACTGACGCTCGAAACACAAGCCCAAGTACTCGGCCTTCTCCTCCGGGCGACCCAGGAGTCGACCGAACGGTCCAACAATGGCGGGAAGTGGAGGTCGGCGCCTCCGTCCCGTCAATGCGGTAGGTATTCTGTACGGGTGAGATTGCGGGTCCGCATCCCCCGTTCGGGCCACGTCGAGTTCCCAACAGCTACGTCGGAACGCCTTCAGACTGCCGCGCAGTCGTCCGGTGAGCCGATTGTATGCTGCCTTATCGGCCGGATCACGGGTCCTCTGCCAACGTTTCCGGAAGTAATTCCTCTCGCGAGCGAGAAGAGAGACTTCCTCAGGGATGCGTTGGTAGTCAGGCGTGAAGCCAGCTCGCGTACGTGAAGACACGCCTATAGCCGAGATGATTGCCTCTTCGATTCCCGCTACTGCTTCGTCTAGGAGGCGAACGGAATCGAGTGGGGCCGCTGGCGGCAATCTACGGCACAAGGCCGGGCCGTAGCGATCCCAATCGATAACCTTCTTCTTGTCAGAACGTGCATAGGCGTGCTGGGTAGCGACGTGGACCAAGATGGGGTTGTGGTCGGATGTCAGCTCCGTAAGTGAGAATACCTCGACCGGACAGACAACTCCTTGGGTCACCGCGATATCCAGAACATTGGGAGCCGCGTTAGGCCTTGACGGAAAGAACGTGGGTTGCGCTGGACCAAACACCATCGCCCGGCGCGATTCAACAAAACTGAGCAAGCGCCTCCCGTTCGGAGTAGTCAGGCGACTATTCCAAACGCGATCCTTGCAATTCAGATCGCCGGCCAAAATTACCCTTCGATGGGAATCGAAGATGACGTCCAGGTCGCCGACAAGGAGTTCAGCTTGTGGGGGCTTGTAAGCTGAAACCACGAGGACGCCGCCAAGAGCTCCGTGGACCTCAATGGCGGTGGCCTCTAGGTTGGTAAGCTGCGGCAAAGCGACACGATGATGACCTATGGAGGTCCTCACCGCGATCGCCCTGCCGCCTCCTCGTCGGGCAACTCGGTCATCCCGATAGACCACGTAATTTGGTAATCGAAACCGGTTCGCCGGGGTCAGGTGGGTTTCCCCGAGGAGAAGTACGTCGGGTTTGAACCGAGCCAGGAATTCAAGAAGGTCGGAATGCTTGGAACCGATGTTGTTAGCATTCCAGGCTACGAGCGAGAGATCTCGTCTAAGTAGCTGCTGGACGTAAAGAGATTGGGCCTGAAAGCACCTTTTGACGCCGGGATCACGGGTTCGTTGCCATCTGCGGCGGAGATTGCGCCGTAGCCAGATGGCGTGGAGTACATCCGCAGGTAAGGCCGATTTGCGATGATTCACCTCGAGAGTATATGTGTGTCGATCCATGACACCTTGGACCAACTCCTGAAGATGAGTGGCTCGGAGATCCAAATCGTCACAAGTGACGATCGGGTCCGCGGGGAGTGATGGTAACCGCCGTGAGAGCTCATCATGGTAGGAGCGCCTGTTTACTCTCCTAACAATCTGAGCGGGAGGTCGGGGTGAGGCCGACAGCTCACGGGCAGTTATAAAAAGGGGATTGTGATCAGATGAGAGATCCGACACTGACGAGACCTGGATGTGATGGGTCACGTCCTTGGCTATGACAATGTCAAGGACGTCCGGTCGATGACCGGAAAAGGGGAAGTGAGTAGGGTCTTCTGGGGCGATGACATGAAGTACCGGGTCGTCGGAGACGAACCGATACAGAGATTTTCCGTAGGCGTTGGCTACTCTGCTGTTCCAGGAGGGATGCTGTTACCAGCACTGAATCACTACACTGAGAGACAAAGAACACGAACACGAGACGCGCACTGTACACGAATCACAGAAACACACGCGCACGACACAATACACTTTTAAATTGTAGCACAATGAAGATGATGAACACTGATGATGATGTGGTGAAGAAATCACTTTGATAGGTATATAAAAAACGGTAAAATTCACTTGCAAAATTGCCATACAAAGTGACGCAGCCTACCCGGGCAACAGCTCTAGGTAGATTCTACGATGAGTGTTTTTGTGATTCGTGGCAGTGCGCGTCTGGTGTTCGTGTTCTTTGTCTGTCATTGTAGTGATTCAGTGCTGGTGAAAGTCACTCTTTCCTAGCCCTTTTTGCGTCTTCGACGTTCATTTCGGTCACCCGAGATGGCGTCGAACGCAACGCCCGTTCCTTTGCCGGCACCGCTGGTAACATTAATGGAAACCTGCAGTACCGGTCCTCAATCTACCCCGCTACCTTCCCACACTCTCAGTGATTGTGAAGTGAAAGTGATTGTGCGTCGATGTGTAGTGTGGGGACGGGGGACGATGAATTTTCGCTTGTGGAGGGCAAGTCTGCCAAACGCAAGCGAAAATTAGTCGCCAGCCCGCCACCGGCCGCTCCTACGCATCGGGTATCCAGTCCTGGTAACAGCGCCAGCCAACCTACTCAGCCAAACTCCAAATCTGTCCCCGAAGAGAGTCTACCTCGAGCTGTTGCCAGGGTAGGCTGTGTCAGATTGTATGGCATTTTTGCTAAGTGATTTCACCGTTGTTTGTTTATATTTCATAGTGATTTCTTCACCATATGAAGAAATTGTGTTCAGTTTGTGCTACAACTATTTATATTTGTGAAGTATTCTTTAATTAGTGTGTTATTACAAGTATTCTTCAGTGCAGTGTAGTGCGCGGTCGTTTTTGTTTTCGTGTGCTGTGCGGCTTCTGGTGAGTACGTGTGTCAGTGCCTGTTAGTTAGAATAATCAGTGCTGGTGAGTTCTCTCTCCCTTAAACACCTTTGACGTCCATTTCGGGCTTCCGAAATGGCGTCAAATCAACCTGATATTCCTTTGCCGGAGCCGTTAAGCTCTCTCTTGGGCGCTTGCGGTTCTGCTCCTTTGAATACTCCTCTCCCCCGTGAAACCAATTGTGAAAGTGGCAGTGACAGTGAGTTATCCGACGTCCATATGGGGAGTGTTGCGTCGGGAGATGAGGAGTTTTCGGTTGTGAATGGCAAACGCGCCAAACGCAAGCGAAAGCTCGCCGCCAGTCAGTCTCCCGCCTCACCAAACCAGGTCGCTGATTCAGGTAACAGCGGCCGGCAGTCTGTTAATCTTCCTTCCTCTAGTGCTAAGCCTGACCCTTCTACCACTAAGTTTCCTTCTATTATCATCCCTGATAATAGGAATTACACCCAGCTTTTGGCTAACCTCCGTTCTGCCCTTCCTTCGACGTCCGTGGAAGCGAAATGCTCCGGCAAATCGCTGAAGCTGGGCGTCAAATCCATTGTAGACTTCCGCGCTGTTCAGCACTTTCTGTCAGCGCGGAACATTTCTTTCCATACCTTCGCTCTCCCTGAGGAGCGAGAGGTAAAAATTGTCATTCAGGGCATTCCCTATCATACCTCCTCCGATGCTATCGTGCAGGAATTGACGTCTCTTGGCTATACGCCAACAGCTGTGTCGGTTTTGCATGCCGGCAAAGGGGACTCCAAGCATCCTGTGAATTCTTTCCTTGTAAAATTGCTTAAGTCCGGAAATTTTGAGGAGGTCTATGGCCTTCAAACACTCCTTCACCTACGGGTGACTATTAGATCATTTGACCCGCGCCCAGGCCCTGCTCAGTGTTTCAACTGTCAGGGCTTCGGGCACTCTTCCCTATTCTGCCATGCGCCCCCACGTTGCGTGCGGTGCGGCGACCCTCACCGTGGCTGTGATAAGCCTCGTGTGCCGGGTTTTATCCCGTACTGCTGCAACTGCAAGGGCGCCCATCCGGCAAGTTACCGGGGTTGTATCAAGTATATCGAAGCGGAAAGACAGCAGCGATCTGCGCGCCCTGGCGCGCAGCGTCGTGTAGCTGGCCCGGCCCCTAATCGGCGAGAGGTCTTTCCCCCTCTCTTCGGTATATCTGTCAAGGCCCCGGCAGCGACTCCTGTGCTCCCGCGGTCTCAGTCCCGCCTGCAGGCGCCGCTCCGGCGGCGCCTGCGACGGCTCCACTACCGGCGCCTGCCGGAGCGCCCGGCCCTTCCTATGCAGCGGTTGCTGCGAAGACATCATCGTCAACCACTTCCGCCCGTAAGGGTACCAAAAAGCGCTCGCGTCGCCGGACTCCCGGCCGACGACATCAGCAGGCTCGTCCTGCCCAACCTCAGAGGGACTCTCCCGCCCCTGTCATCTCCCAACCTCCGCGTGAGCAGACCATAGTTCAGTCCGCTAACCCAGCGCCATCTGTAGTCCTGGCCGAAGTTCCTCAGGAACGTCCGCGCGGGTCCCGGGAACTTTCTCGGGCTCCAGCGGACCCCCTGACGGCTTGGGCCACTCAACTTGTAAATAGCATCAGGTCTGCTCCTGACACCTCGACAGTACTGATGTTAGTGTTCCAATCCCTCTCTGCTCTGTTCCCTCTCCTCCCCCTCAATGGGTAGATCCCTGCGGATCGTCGCTTGGAACGCTGATGGCGTTTCCCCTCGTCGATTCGAGCTGGCGGCTTTCGTCGTGGAGTACGACGCTGATGTCGTGCTTCTCTCCGAAACCCATCTAGCCCCCTACCATCGATTCTCACTTCCTGCTTACACTTGTTATCGTCAGGATCGTCCCCTACAGCCGCGCCAACCCCCGAAAGGGGGTACGGCGATTCTGGTCCACAGGCGGATATCCCATAGGCCACTACCCCCCCCTCACTACTCGACTCATCGAAGGTTGTGCGGTGGCAGTGGACGCAGGCGACTCGGAGTTGCGCATTGTTTCCGCGTATCTCCGGCCTGCCCTGAGCCCGCCGCCCCCGCCTGAGGAGTGGAACGCTCTCCTCGACCACCCAATCTCGACAATTGCAGCCGGCGACTTCAACGCCAAACATCCTTCTTGGAACAGTAGGGCTACCAACGCCTACGGCAGGTCACTCCACCGGTTCGTCCTAGACGACCCGGATACGCACGTCATCGGCCCTGATGATCCTACCCACTTCCACTATGCCGATCACCGACCGGACGTTCTTGATGTAGTTGTAGTCAGGAACGTGGCCCATAACATCCAGGTCTCGTCAGTGTCAGACCTCTCGTCTGATCACAATCCCCTACTAATAACTTTTCGAGATGTGTCGGCTTCACCCCGACTTCCCGCTGGTCCTGCTAGGAGGGTCAACTGGCGCTCCTATCACGACGAGCTATCTCGAAGGTTACCATCTGTCCCAGCGGACCCGATCGCCACTCGTGACGATCTGGATCTCCGTGCCACTCATCTTCAGGAGTTGGTCCAAGGTGTCATGGATCAATACAACATTCACACATACAACGTAGAGGTGAATCGCAAATCGGCCCTTCAACCGGAAGTTATCCACGCCATCTGGCTTCGGCGCAAGCTCCGCCGCAGATGGCAACGAACCCGAGATCCTGCCGTCAAACGACGGTTTCAGGCCCAGTCTCTTTACGTCCAGCAACTTTTGCGGGACGTAAACTCTGATCAGTGGGACTCATACCTTGAGTCCCTTGAAGTCGACCAAGCCTCCGTCTGGAGAGCGACGAGTCGCCTTACTCGCGAGAAGCGTACTCGCAACCCGCTGAATACCCCGAACGGCATTGTTTCTTCATCGGAAGGCAAGGCTGAGGTCTTCGCCGACTGCATGGAGACTCAATTCACCGTTCATGGAGGCGTCTCGGACCCTGCTTACTCGGTAGTGGTCCGAGACTTCCTATCTGGTTATTTTTCCAGCTCTCTTCGACAGGGACGAACTAGTTTCGTCCATCTGCCGACTGAACCGACGTCGCGCCCCTGGTCCTGATCGGATCGGGGCCGCAGCTTTGCAACATCTCCCGGCCTCGGGCGTTGAATTGGTCCTGGATCTGTTCAACTCCAGTCTCCGCTGCAATACTTCCCCCGCCTGTGGAAAACTGCCAACATCTGTATGATACCCAAGCCCGGCAAGCCTAGAATGCTTGCAGGCAGCTATCGTCCCATATCGTTATTGCCAGTACTCTCAAAGGTGTTTGAGCGTCTCCTACTCTCCCGCATCTGGCCGCTGCTAGATACTTTTATTCGGAGCGAACAGTTCGGGTTTCGTAGAGAGCACTCGACAACTTTACAACTCGTCCGAGTTGTCACAGAATTATCCGACGCCGCCTACAAGAAAGAGTCTACGGGCGCTGTCTTGTTGGACGTGAGTAAGGCCTTCGACAAAGTCTGGCACGAAGGTCTTCTCTTCAAACTCGCTCACTCCCCCATCCCACCGTCCATTGTGCATTTCTTGCGGTCATACCTCAGTGATCGTACCTTCAGGGTTAGCGTCGAAGGGTCCTGTTCATCAGTTCGACCCGTCGCCGCTGGCGTTCCGCAGGGATCTGTCCTCGGCCCCGTTCTGTACCTAGTGTACACGAACGACCTGCCTGTTATTCCTGGAGTCACGTTATCTCTATTCGCTGACGACCCAATGAATTACTGCAGCTCCCTGTCCCCGCGAATAGCGTGTTCAAAGCTGCAGCGTCAGTTGAATCTGCTTCCGGGCTAGCTACGGAAGTGGCGGGTGATGATCAACGCGGGGAAATCCGAGGCGATCTGCTTCACCAAAAAGTCCACTTCCCGGTGCCAGCCCCTCTCCCTCGAAGGGATGCCTATCGCCTGGCATAAGTCGGTGAAGTATTTGGGCGTTCGGCTAGACCAGCGCCTTAGCTTCAACGACCACGTGACTGATACCCTCAACAAAGCTCGAGGCGTCCGAGCCAAAATATTTCCCATGCTCTCGTGCGCAACCGCCTGGCTTTGCGCACTAAAGTTACCATCTATCTTTTGTTTCTCCGGTCAGTATTGACCTATGCTGCTCCCGCATGGTGGTTGCTTGTGTCGACCACTAAGAAGTGTAGGCTGGAAGCTTTCCAGGCCCGTACCCTCCGATCCTTGTCGGGGTCTCCATGGTTTGTGAGAAATGATGTCATTCGTGGAGGCCTTCGAGTTCCTACCCTTGCTGATTTTGTCCGGTCGCTTGCCGAAACTCTCTTTGCTTCTGCAGCGACCTTATCCTTTCCTTATCTCCGCTCTATCAGCACGTCTGAACCACCTCCCGCTATACGTGTCAAACGCCCTCGGGCGATCTTAGACGACCCCCCTAATTCTGTATGCTGTAACTTAGGTTCCCGAGCAATTTTATCTCCTTGTTACCTTCCTATACAGTCAGATACCTTCCCCAAGTATGTTGGTTTACAGACTGCTTGGTGCTGTTACCGATGCCACAAACACGGCGGTTCCCTGCCTCGCGGGGAACGACCGGCGCTACAAAGCGCCTGCATGCCGGGCCGGGCGCGTGCGGCATCTGCCGTTCGCCCCGCGACCGGCGGCAGTGTTACCATGACCCGGTACCTACATAAATATAAAATTGAAAAAATTTCCGCCGCATTCTCAGATAACTGGTTGGCGTGTCCCTCCCGAAAAAATTAGGAAACCTTACTTATGAAAGTCCAGCACTGTTTTCTTCTGACAGCTATCGGGCACGTCCCGGAAGCTGTAATAAGCCATGGGTGCAAAGACGCCACACTATTCAATGCAAATGCAAAATCTGTCCCCAAACCAAAAATTCCGCCGATTGTTATTCCCGACAATCGTAATTACAGGGAAATTCTCCGTTCCCTGCAGAATCTGCTTCCTTCGGCCAAACTCGAGGCCAGGTGCCAAGGCGCCTCGCTTCGAATTGCGGCCACAACAGTCCCGGACTTCCGATCGGTCCAACAGTTTCTCACCGATCGGAAGATCTCCTTTCATACTTTCGCGCTTCCTTCAGAGCGCGAAATTAAAGTAGTTCTTTCTGGACTTCCTTCCTGGACCGCCCCCGATACCATCAGGCAGGAACTTGTCGCTTTAGGCTATTCGCCGACGGCGGTAAGTGTACTGCATGCTGGCAAGGGGGAAGATCGCCGTCCTGTGAAACGTTTTCTAGTGAAACTACTCAAAGTAGGCCAGTTCGAGGAGGTCTATGGCCTCCAAAACTTCCTGCCCCTTCGGGTGCAAGTTCGTACTTTTGACCCGCGGCCAGGCCCCTCGCAGTGTTTTAACTGTCAGAGGTTTGGCCACTCCAGCTTATTCTGTAACCACCCTCCGCGTTGCGTGCGATGTACTGAGCCTCATCGTGGGTGTGATAAGCCCAAGACGGGGTTCACGGCCATTTGCTGCAACTGCGGCGGGGACCATCCGGCTAGTTATAGAGGATGTAGGGAATTTATATCAGCCATGAAGCTGCAGCGGACTCCTGCTCACCCTGGCGCGCAGACAGGCCGTGTTGCAGGTCCCCTCCCTAACCGCAGAGAGGCCTTCCCACCTCTCTCCGGAGCATCATCTCAGGCCCCGGCAGCAGTTCCGGCTGCTCCCAGGGCCCCAGTTCCGCCTGCAGTCGACGTTTCGGCGCCGCCTGCAGTCCCTTCTGTTCCGGCGATTGCCGGAGCGCCCGGTCCTTCATACGCGGCTGTTGCCGCTATATCAGTCCCGCCTTCCGCTCCTCGGAGCTCTAAACCGAAGCGCACTCGTCGCCGTCAGCGACAAGTTCCACAGGCCTTGCCTGTAAAACCTCAGCGGGCCCCGCCCGCCCCCAGCCATCAACCTAAGCTCCCAACTGAGCAGACCTCACGTCCGTCCCCGGGCCCTGCGCCATCTGCAGCCCGGCCGAGGCCAGCCAGGTCCGTCTTCCGGAATCTCGGGAATCTTTCCGGGCCCCGGTGGTAAAACTTTGGTAAATAACATCAGGTCTGCTCCAGATACAACCACGGTTCTCGCCCTGGTGTTTAAATCACTGTCTACCCTCTTTCCTCTTCTTCCTTTGAATGGCTAGGAGTCTTAGGATCGTTGCGTGGAATGCCCATGGGGTAGTCCCTCGACGATCTGAACTAATGACTGTCGTAAAGGAGTACGACGCTGATGTCGTCCTCCTTTGCGAGATTCATCTGGCTCGCTGCCTACCTTCAACCTGCCGTCTTACATCTGTTTTCGTCAGGATCGTCCCCAGCGGCCTGGCTGTCGCCCCTCGGGGGGGACAGCCGTCTTAGTCCACAGGCGGATTCCCACAGGCCACTACCCCCTTTAGATACATTTCTTGTTGAAAGTTGTGCGGTGGCGATAGACGCTGGCGGCTCGGAGTTGCGCGTAGTTGCGGCGTATCTCCGGCCCGGCCTGCGGCTACCTCCACCGCCCGAGGAGTGGGACGCTCTCCTCGATCATCCCCTACCAACCATTGTAGCCGGCGACTTAAATGTCAAGCATCCCTCCTGGAACAGCAGAGTAGCCAACGCCTACGGAAAATCTCTGTATCGGTTCCGACGACCCGGTACTTCAAGTCATCGGCCAGAAGACCCTACTCACTTCCCCTTTTCCGGTCATCGACCGGACGTCCTTGACATTGTCATAGCCAAGGACGTGACCCATCAGATCCAGGTCTCGTCAGTGTCGGACCTCTCATCCGATCACAATCCCCTTTTTATAACTGCCCGTGAGCTGTCGGCCTCACCCCGACCTCCCGCTCAGATTGTTAGGAGAGTCAACTGGCGCTCCTACCATGATGAGCTCTCACGGCGGTTACCATCACTCCCCGCGGACCCGATCGTCACTTGTGACGATTTGGATCTCCGAGCCACTCATCTTCAGGAGTTGGTCCAAGGTGTCATGGATCGACACACATATGCTCTCGAGGTAAATCATCGTAAATCGGCCTTACCTGCGGAAGTACTCCACGCCATCTGGCTACGGCGCAATCTCCGCCGCAGATGGCAAAGAACCCGTGATCCCGGCTTCAAAAGGCGCTTTCAGGCCCAGTCTCCTTACGTCCAGCAGCTACTGCGGGACGTAAACTCTGATCGATGGGACTCATACATTGAGTCTCTTGAAGTCGACCACGCCTCCGTCTGGAGAGCGGCGAGTAGACTGACCCGCGAGAAGAGAACTCGCAACCCACTTGAAACTCCGAACGGGGTTGTATCTTCGTCAGAAGGCAAGGCCGAGGTCTTCGCCGACTGCATGGAGGTGCAATTTACTGTTCACCAAGGCGGCTCGGACCCTGCCCACTCGGCAGAAGTCCGTGACTTCCTATCTGGACATTTTTCACGCCCTCCCGAAGTCCCAGCCCTCCCGTTCGACAGGGATGAACTAGTTTCATCTATCCGCCGACTAAATCGCCGTCGCGCCCCCGGTCCTGACCGGATCGGGCCGCTGCTCTACAAAATCTACCTGCCTCAGGCGTTGACCTCGTTCTTGAGCTGTTTAACTCCTGTCTCCGGCTACAGTACTTTCCCCGCCTGTGGAAATCAGCCAACATAGTAATGATTCCAAAGCCTCGCAAGCCGCGCATGCTTCCTGAAAGCTATCTACCAATCTCTCTCTTGCCAGTCATCTCGAAGGTGTTCGAGCGTCTCCTGCTGGCTCGCATCTCGCCGCTGCTAGATGGGTTCATCCGCAGCGAACAGTTCGGGTTTCGCAGAGAGCACTCGACCACGCTTCAATTGGTCCGCGTTGTTACGCACTTGTCAGACGCCACCAACAGGCGAGCGGCTACGGACACGTTCCGGATGCTGCAATCAAGCCACGGGTGCAAAGACACCCCGCATCCATAATACAATGCAAACGCAAATGCAAACAAAAACACTCGCGCACGACACAATACACTGATAAAATGTAGCACACTGTTGATGATGAACCAGCAGCAAGATGAACGCTGCCCCACGTTGGACGCCACTTTTCACCGGACAAAAGGCTTGCCGCATGACAACTGGCGCCAATCGTACACTCTAGTGTTTTTGGTGCCCCTAAAAAGGACCGTGTGGTGAGAAGGCTGATGTTGGTCGTGCCGCACTGAGATGTTCGGCGGCAGCGCCCGCTGATCGTGGAGTACTGCAGTCCTCATCTTCTTTCGGCATCGGTTGTAGAGTCGGCTGCCGGCCCAGCGAAATCCATCGCTGGCGCGGACTGGAGGGCGAAGAGCCAAGAACGCCGGTTCTATTCTTCGGCCGTTCCTCCCTGCTGACTCCGCGCCGATGTCGTCCGAGAGAGGAGAGAAGATGAAGTGCGTCCAATGGCGTGGCGATGAAAAGTGCGTCAAAATTCCGTTCCGCTCTGGGCTGTAAGGTTGTGCGTCGCAGAGACGAACCTCTCGGTAAACTGAGTTCCGAGCTACCTTCTGGAGCTCCTGCCTCGTGGCCCTGCCCAAGTAGGGCGTGTGCTCTATAGCAGGCCGATTCTCGGCTGTTGTGCTAGCCTACACTAGCGCAGTATACACCGAGGGCGTTTCCACGAATCACCTGGACGTATACGGTACCTTCCCAACCCAGCCACTAGAGGATTGTCTGGGAACCTCGCCGCACGTGCATAAAATTTGCGTGCAAGCCGCCTGAAAGTTTCGTCTAAGGAGCGGACGCCAAGTCCTCTCCTTAGAAGGCGTGATGAGAAGCGGCGGGGGACTTTGGCCGCTAGCCGAAGACCCCTGTCGAGGACGCTCTGAAACTTCTTTTTATGCATTGTGGCGAGGTAACCCCAGACCGGGCAGGCGTAGGTAATGACCGGCAGCAGATACGCGCTGACGATCATCCTGCCCAATTTCCTGGTCATGGCTGAGCTGATCAAGAGTGGAAACAGTAAGCACAGACGAGCGGATGCTCGCTTATGAACGGTCTGAGCGTGGGTACGCCAGGTGAGCCGACGGTCGAGGTGTAATCCGAGGTACTTGACCTCTTTGGACCAGCGCAAGTACGTTCTGCCGATAAGTAACTGCCTAACAGGGTTCTTCTGTCGCTTCGAGAATTCGACGGCTACAGTCTTGGTAGCGTTGAGTTGCACTCTCCAATTTTCAGTCCAGTCCCCGAGCGTGTCGAGCTGGCGCAGCAGTCGTCAGACGGCCCTTTCTACATGACGATCGGCCGTAAATACGGCCGTGTCGTCCGCAAAGAGGCCACCTGGACTCCAGGCTGTCTCGGCACGTCGTTGAAGTAGAGCGAGAAAAGAAGGGGGCCAAGAACACTACCTTGAGGGACGCCGGCTGTGATTCGTCTCTCGGAAGAGACTGAATCTCCAACTCTCACGCAGAAGGTCCTCTCCGTAAGAAAGCTAGCAACCAGATGGAGGTAGCAGTCCGGGAGCTGGTCTTCCCTAAGCTTGAATAATAAGCCATCATGCCATACGCTGTCGAAGGCTTTTCCAACATCTAAGAAACAGCCAACGGTCCGTTCTCTCCGACACCCGGCTTCCGTGACGTATTCCACCATTCTCATCAGTTGATCAGTGGTCGAATGCACCACACGAAAGCCGAACTGTTCGGGGACCAGCACGACAAAGTTGGTTAGATGTTCTCGTACACGACGCTGCACGAGGCGCTCAAAAACCTTGGACGTAGCGGAGAGTAGGCTGATAGGCCGGAGGTTTTCAGAGCGGGTGGTATCCTTTCCCTGCTTCGGGATCAGGATAACCGTCGCCTTTTGCCATTTCTTGGGAAAGTAGGCCAGTCTGAGACACGCGTTGAACAAATCAGTCAAGAATTGAACTCCAGGCTCGGGAAGAAGTCGTAGAGCGGTGGTCGTAACACCGTCCGGGCCTGGAGCTTTTCTTGGCTGAAGTTCAGCGAGCCGATCTGAGACCCCTTCCAAAGAGATGGGTTCTGGCTCCGCCGTGATCGGAAGAGACAGAAAGTCTTCCACAGCCATCTCGACTTGTTCGTCGAAGTCCCAGTCCATGGGCGGGTTGGGATCGAACTGTCACTCGAATCACAAGCCCAAGTACTCGGCCTTCTCCTCCGGGCGACCCAGCAGTCGTCCGAACGGTCCAACAATGGCGGGGAGTGGAAGTCTTCGCCTCCGTCCCGTCAATGCGGTAGGTATTCTGTACGGGTGACTTTGCGGGTCCACATCCCTCGTTCGGGCCACAGTGAGTTCCAAACAGCTACGTCGGAACGCCTTCAGACTGCCACGCAGTCGTCCGGTGAGCCGATTGTATGCTGCTTTATCGGCTGGATCACGGGTCCTCTGCCAACGTTTCCGGAAGTAATTCCTCTCGCAAGCGAGAAGAGAGACTTCCTCAGGGATGCGTTGGTAGTCAGGTGTGAAACCTGCTCGCGTACGTGAAGACACGCCTATAGCCGAGATGATTGCCTCTTCGATTCCCGCTACTGCTTCGTCTAGGAGGCGAACGGAAACGAGTGGGGCCGCTGGCGGCAATCTACGGCACAAGCCCGGGCCGTAGCGGTCCCAATCCATAACCTTCTTCTGGTCAGAACGTGCATAGGTGTGCTGGGTAGCGACGTGGACCAAGATAGGGTTGTGGTCGGATGTCAACTCCGTAAGTGAGAATACCTCGACCGGACAGACAATTCCTTAGGTCACCGCGATATCCAGAACATCGGGAGCCGCGTTAGGTAGTGTCGGAAAGAACGTGGGTTGCGCTGGACCAAATACCATCGCCCGGCGCGATTCAACAAAACTGAGCAAGCGCCTCCCGTTCGGAGTAGTCAAGCGACTATCCCAAACGCGATACTTGCAATTCAGATCGCCGGCCAAAATTACACTTCGGTGGGAATCGAAGATGACGTCCAGGTCGCCGACAAGGAGTTCAGCTTGCGGGGGCTTGTATGCTGAAACCACGAGGACGCCGCCAAGAGCTCCGTGGACCTCAATGGCGGTGGCCTCTAGGTTAGTTAGTTGCGGCAAAACGACACGATGATGACCTATGGAGGTCCTCACCGCGATCGCCGTGCCGCCTCCTCGTCGGCCAACTCGGTCATCCCGATAGACCACGTAATTTGATAATCGAAACCGGTTCGCAGGGGGCAGGTGGGTTTCAGTGAGGAGAAGTACGTCGGGTTTGAAACGAGCCAGGAATTCTAGAAGGTCGGAATGCTTGGAACCGATGGAGTTAGCATTCCAGGCTACGAGTGAGAGATCTCGTCTAAGGGCTCGGTTCATAGAAGACCTATTACTTCGCAGGCTTCCACCAAGAGCATAAATCTCTCAGTTGGGTCAGCAATTTCCAGGCGGTCTAGGATGGACCTGAAGGTGGATGCGACTTTCTTGAGGTCGTAGCCAGACAGAAAGTCGCGGACGAACTGTGCGTCATCGGATATGACGGACTGGGCTGTTTGCCTGCAAACTGAGGTCGCGTAAGAGCGACCAGGTTTTACGGCAGATCGGGTCGTGGTGGAAGCCACAGGACCAGGGGCAGACGGTTTTGAATGAGCGACAGGAAAAGTACGCTGTTGCGCTTCGTCGGACTTGTACCGGGAAGCAGGACTTTTCTTGGGCTGTGTGCATGCAGGAGCTAGGGGCCGAGCATCCGGTGTGGTTATCCCTTTAGTGTTGTTTTTAATTTTGCCTGCTGGCGGAAATCGCGGAGGTGGTAATGGTGGCGAGGCTACCTCTGGTTCAGAGGCGGGAGTTGGTGTTTCCGCGGAGGTGGAGGGTTGATTCTCCGGCTTCATAACCGAGATGTCGGCTACAGGGCTTGTCTCTGCTACGGAAGGTGACGCGGTACGTTTTTGTGCCTTTGTAGGGGCTGAAGGTGGAGCCGGAGAGGGCGCGCGTCGTGCCGGTTGTGCCTTTGGTTGCGGCTTAGCCTGTGTTGTAGGCTGCCTCTGTGATTGGGGCTGCAAAACTGGCTGCCTTGGCTTCGGGAGGGGCCCCTGCGGCTTTTGCTTCCGCAGGAGTTACGCCCTGTAGACCGGGCAGTTAATATTATTTACTGCATGGCCTTGGCCACAATTTATGCAGCGAAAAATTGGACTTGTCTGCCACAGTGCAGGCCTGCGTGGAATGTCCCAAGGAACTACGTAAACAGGCCGGGGCACTGCGACAGACGTCGGTATGATGGCCGAACCTCTGGCACCAGTGGCACTGCATGAGCTTGCCCGGGGGACGACTGGATTCCACCCTGACGCGGAAGACAAACAGCCGCGTCAGTTGGAATATCTTGTCTGCGGTCTCGCCTTTCCCGAGCTGGAGACGGACGAGTGGGAGAGGTACTCGGGTTTCTGAGTGCGTGAACAGGCGAAAAATTGCCTGCACCGGGTACCCGAGTTCTCGGAGTTCCAAAAGAATCTCCTGGGGATCAGTATGAGCGGCAAGCCCACGCAGAATTACTGACAAGGGCTTGACTCGCTTAGGAGAAAAGGTGTGGTATTGCAGGCTGTGTGCCTACAGAAAGGCCACGACGAAGCGATGGTCCTCGAGCCGACGGACGACAACCTTGACCGTGTCACCGCCAAGCAGCTTGAGCTCAAGTTTGTCGGCCGACAGGCCGTGTGCCGCGATCAGTCGCCTGTATAAGGCGGCGACATTGGACACCCCGTGGACGAACAGGGGCGGCGCGCGACCAACAGCGGCAGCAGCCGAAGCTGTTACCGAAGCAGTCGGAACCGCAGCCTGTTGGCCCTGAGAAGGTCCGATGTCCATGGCCGAGGTCCTAGAGGAAGCGGATCCGGTTGAGTGGGTCCTCTTCGGTTTCTTAGTCGGGCGTCTACGCCGACCAACGGTCGCGAATTCGTCCGACTCGTCCACCGGGAGAGGGGTTAGTGGGTTAGGGAGAGGATCGTCCGTCTCCATCGCCCGAGGCGATTCAGGCGAGTCGCCCGCGTAGGGCAAGGCAGAGCTGAGCGACTCGGCACTCGAGCCGTTGCCCGTAGTGGGAATGCTGGCCAGGTGCGCCTGCCGGGCAGGGACTGCTAGGCAGTCACTGCCAGACGCCAGGGATCTTGGGTCCGGCCGAAGCCGGGTTACCCACGCGACTTCCCTGCTCACGGCGATGCGGGTGGAGCTGGGATAACGACCAGCTTCGTTAGATACCAGTCCTTACCAAGACTGGTGTCCACTAATCCCTTTACCCCGGCGATATCCAAGCTCGCTTACCACTGGTGGGGGCTCGCAAGGATAGTCCGGGGCAGCGCTACCTAACAGCCGTGAGCAGGTTAGAAATTATGCACTGATGTACGGCACTCACCAGAGCCCAGAGCAGTCTTCTTTCCTGTCCGGTAGATGTTTTCCGGCGCAGGTGGTCCTAATAAGGGCAACTTCAGCCAGCTGCATCTTCTACCAGCTACTCAATTCACTGGCAGCAGCTGGCTCCTGGGTCTCCTTTCCTCGGAGAAGAAAGGCGGTATTCCTCGTCCAACGGCGAGGTAGGCGGTGCAGCAAAGCTGAAGAGATGAGAGAGCTGAAGAGAGCAGGTCTTGTTCAGTTCGAAGTCTGGAAGCGGAGTAGTCTTTTTTTCGCTCTGGGCTTTGCGGTTGTGCGTCGCAGAGACGAACCGCTCGGTATCTGAGTTCCGAGCTGCCTTCTGGAGCTCCTGCCTCGTGGCCCTGCCCAAGTAGGGCGTGTGCTCTATAGCAGGCCGATTCCCGGCTGTTGTGCTAGCTTACACTAGCGCAGTATACACCGAGGGCGTTTCCACGAATCACCTGGACGTATACGGTACCTTCCCAGCCCAGTCACTAGAGGATTGCCTGGGGACCTCGCCGCACGTGCATAAAATTTGCGTGCAAGCCGCCTGAATGTGTCGTCTAAGGAGCGGACGCCAAGTCCTCTCCTTAGAAGGCGAGATGAAAAGCGACGGGGGACTTTGGCCGCTAGCCGAAGACCCCTGTCGAGGACGCTCTGCAACTTCTTTTTATGCATTGCGGCGAGGTAACCCCAGACCGGGCAGGCGTAGGTAATGACCGGCAGCAGATACGCGCCGACGATCATCCTACCCAATTTCCTGGTTATGGCTGAGCTGATCAGGAGTGGAAACAGTGCGCACAGGCGAGTGGATGCTCGCTTAAGAACTGTCTGTGCGTGGGTACGCCAGGTGAGCCGACGGTCAAGGTGTAAGCCGAGGTACTTGACCTCGTTGGACCAGCGCAAGTACGTTCTGCCCATACGTAGCTGCCTAACGGGGTTCTTCCGTCGCTTAGAGAATTCGACGGCTACACTCTTGGTAGCGTTGAGTTGCACTCTCCAATTCTCGGTCCAGTCCACGAGCGTGTCGAGCTGGCGCTGCAGTCGTAGGACGGCCTTTTCCTCATGACGATCGGCCGTAAATACGGCCGTGTCGTCAGCGAAGAGGGCCATCTGGACTCCAGGCTGTCTCGGCACGTCGTTGACGTAGATCGAGAACAGAAGGGGGCCTAGAACACTACCTTGAGGGACGCCGGCTGTGATTCGTCTCTCGGAAGAAACAGAATCGCCAACTCTCACGCAGAAGGTCCTCTCCGTCAAAAAGCTAGCAACCAGATGGAGGTAGCAGTCCGGGAGCTGAACTTCCCTAAGCTTGAATAACAGGCCATCTTGCCATATGCTGTCGAAGGCTTTCTCAACATCTAAGAAACAGCCAACGGTCCGTTCTCTCCGACACCCGGCTTCCGTGATGCTTTCCACCAGTCTCATCAGTTGATGAGTGGTCGAATGCCCCACACGAAAGCCGAACTGTTCGGGGACCAGCACGTCAAAGTTGGTTAGATGTTCTCGTACACGACGCTGTACGAGGCGCTCAAAAACCTTGGACGTAGCGGAGAGTAGGCTGATAGGCCGGAGGTTTTCCGAGCGGGTGGTATCCTTTCCCTGCTTCGGGATCACGATAACCGTCGCCTTTTGCCATTTCTTGGGAAAGTAGGCCAGTCTAAGACACGCGTTGAACAAATCAGTCAAGAATTGAACTCCAGGCTCGGGAAGAAGTCGTAGAGCGGTGTTGGTAACACCGTCCGGGCCTGGAGCTTTCCTTGGCTGAAGTTCAGCGAGCCGATCTGAGACCTCTTCCAAAGAGATGGGTTCAGGCTCCGCCGCTTCGGAAGAGACAGAAAGTCTTCCACAGCCATCTCGACTTGTTCGTCGAAGTCCCAGTCAGTAGGGGGAAACTGAGAGTTCATTACCGGAAGTGACGTCACACGGCAGGAAATTCAAAAATTGTGGTGGTGGGGTAACCATGCGGTAGTTGTCTGTCGGCCATGTTGTCGTCGTCCAGCCTAAAGTGGGGTTATGTGTGCGTTGATTGGCGGAGGCGTGGCCTGTCGGTTCGCCGTTCGCCGTTCGCCGTCCGGCGGCGCCCTGGTCGTGGCTTGATGGCCGCCCGGAGTGGTGGGGTTCGTCGTCGGCGGCGGCCATGTTGTCGGTAGGTGGTGGTGGCCATGTTGGAAAAGCGGCGAGGTTGTCGGTTGTTGTAAGAGTGTGGTGGTTAAGGTTCGGTCAGGTTGCCGATTCGTGCATGTGTTATAGTGTATGGGTATGTATATGTAAGGGGTTTTTCCGGAAGTGCGGCCATGTTGGAAAAGCGTCGTCGGTGTTGCCAACTTGTGCTGGTTGATCGACATTGTCAACTCGTGCGTGTGTTATAGTGTATGGGTTTAGGATATATTTACACTGCCACCATTGTTGCCAACGCGTTGGTCACGTTGTCAACTCGTGCATGTGTTATAGTGTACGGGTTTCGGATATATTTACACTGCCACAATTGTCCCGATATCGTCGATGTTGTGTCTATGTGTTAAGTAAATATATAAACCGATTGAAAAAATACGTTCGCACCAACCTGTTGGTCTAGGGCTCGCTATGTCGAGCCCTAAGTAGAGGGAAAGTGATGATTCTGCCAACGATGAGGGGGGTAGAGGACATGATTTATGGCTCTGACGTCACCGATTCATGTCGTCATTGGCTCTGACGTCACAGATTCATGACATCACAGAGCCCTCTACCCCCCTCATCGTTGGCAGAATCATCACTGTGGTAGAGGGAATGCGACGAGGCGTTGACTGTTTGTCTGACGGGTTCCGAAATTTTGAGACGGCATTGAGCAAGGTGATGGGTACCGTAGAGGCACTGGCAGCTGGTGTCCGAGCTGTCCATGTGACGTCACTGTTTTGTGTGTGTGTGTGTGTGTGTGTGTGTGTGTGTGTGTGTGTGTGTGTGTGTGTGTGTGTGTGTGTGTGTGTGTGTGTGTGTGTGTGTGTGTGTGTGTGTGACTGAAACACTACCGTGTTCCAGTTCATGACATCACACAGAGGCCCTAGTCGCTGGCGTCCGCATGGCTAAAACCTGTTTCAAGACGTCACGGAGGCCGTGGTTTCTGCATGTCCGCAATTTGGTAGCCGAAAACAATGTGTAGCGGATGGGGGTACCCGGAATTCGGCGGTTGCCCGGACGCGCAGAGGCGATGTCATCGGGTACCGTTACGCGAAATTTTGGGGGCATCGGGTACCGAAATTTGGTGATATGGTCCATCGGGTACCGTTACCCGAAATGTTTAAATCAACGGATGGGGGTACCCGAAATTGTTGGAGTCCGAATTTTGACACCCGAAATGTTTAAATCAACGGAGGGGGGTACGCGAAAGGTGGGTACGCCCTAACCGGGTTCCAGTTCATGACATCACACAGAGGCCCTGGCAGCTGGTGTCCGAATGTTAAAACACTTCCGGGTTCCAGTTCATGACGTCACACAGAGGCCCTAGTCGATGGTCTCCGTGCGTGTCCAAAATTTGGTAGCCGAAAACAATGTGTAGCGGATGGGTGGGGGTACCCGGAATTCGGTGGTTGACGAGGTCCTGGACGAGCCGTCACGGAGACAATGGTACCGTTACCTGAAATTTTTGATGTTCGAAATTTGGTACATAAAATATTTAAATCAACGGATGGGGGCTACGCCCTAAAACAAGTCCTGCATAACGTCACACAGAGGACCTGCTCTCCGAGCGTTCCTTATGTGTCACTGTCCATAGAGGGCGTGGTGTCCAATATTTGACACCCGAAATGTTTAAATCAACGGATGTGGGTACCTCGAAATTTTTGTGTCTGAAATTTAG
Organism: Magicicada septendecula; assembly: GCA_034769895.1. Taxonomy (NCBI): domain Eukaryota; kingdom Metazoa; phylum Arthropoda; class Insecta; order Hemiptera; family Cicadidae; genus Magicicada; species Magicicada septendecula. The sequence continues at coordinate 57,423,938 of CM068371.1, read as the reverse complement.
TACTCGAAATATTTAAAACAACGGAGGGGGTACCCCGAAATTTTGGGGTGTCCGAAATTATGTTAAAACACTGTCGTTCGACAACGGGTGGGGGTACCCCGAAATTTTGTGGTGTCTGAAATTTAACCTGCATGTCTAGAGGACGTAATGTCTGAAATTTGACACCCGAAATGTACGCCCACATGACGCATGTGTTCGAATGTAGCAATGGGTATATGTTATGTCATTGGTGTCAGTGGCTTGTGGTTCCTATTAAATATTAATTTGTACATAAAAATAAATTATAGCCCTCCCGTTGCCCGAAATTTTTGGTGTCCGAAATTTGGTACACGAAATATTTAAATCAACGGATGGGGGTACCCGAAATTTGAAAGGTGGGTACGCCCTAAAACAAGTCCTGCATGTCTGAAACACTTCCGGGTTCAGGTTCAGCACTGTGCCGACACAGAGGCCGTGGTTTCTGCAAGGCGAGGCGGTGTGGTGTATAATAAGGTACCGTTAAGCGAAATTTGGGTCATCGGGTACCCCCACACTCCGCTTAGCTCTGGACGGGAGGGTAGTGTACCGATACGCGAAATTGGTCGGTTAAAATTTGCGGGCATCGGGTACCTGAAACCGAAATTTGGTGATTAATGACATCACAGAGGGGATGGTAGTTGGTTTCTGCATGTAGCAGATTTGGTATGGGCCATCGTGTACCGTTACGCGAAAAGTTTGGAGTAATGGTTACCTGACACCGAAATTTGATGTTTAATGACGTCCTGACGTTACAGATGAATGATATCAATAGTTAAACATAGATATATATACATATATATATATATCCAATTATAGGAAATAATGATTTTATATCATTAGATAAATGATTGATTATATCTCCCATACGTAGTACACCACTGAAAAGTAACTATTTGCAAGTATTTACTTTAAATTATATTGTGCATATCCTTGAACTTGAGTGCACTGATCCTTTGTATAGACCATGCGTGCGTGCGTTCGTGTGTGTGTGTGTGTGTGTGTGTGTGTGTGTTTCAACCAGCTCTAAAAACTGGTTTGCAAGCAAGTTGTAGTGCTACTCAACTCTCTCTCTCTCTCTCTCTCTCTCTCTCTCTCTCTTTCTCTCTCTCTCACAGCCTTGAAGGCTGACTCGCTTTCTCTCTCTCTCTCTTTTACAGCCTTGAAGGCTTTCTCTCTCTCTCCCTCTAAATATACAGTGGGACACGTTTAACACGAAATGACGGGGACCAGCTTTTTTTTTTCGTGTTAACCTATATTTCGTGTTAACCGAATTTCGTGTTAACAGATAAAAAGTGAAATAAAATGAGGTACAGAACCTACTGTACTGTAAATGGTCAAATACTGAAGATATTACTTACTGAATTTATTAGTAAAATAAATCAATAAAGAATATTGAATAGGCACTAATATATGATCGTTTTATTTATCCTCCTGGACTATTATACAGTAATTAATTTTTTCTTAAATTGTAAAGTTATTGTAGTGAAAATGTTCAATTCTTTTTAAAATACTTCGTTATTTTCTTTTGTACAGAATTCTGCACTACTTGATTTTCAATAAATTGTTCTAGTTTATCGACGTGCTCAAACATTTCACATTCAGAGTTGGCTTCTAAAAATCGATGAACACATCTCAGCAATGAAAGTGTATCGTAGCGGTAGGAACTCCTGTCATATCATTTTCCATGTCAAGTTCGTCGGCACCCTCATCATTTTCACAGTTTTCACTATTTCTACGATATCACTGTCTGTTAATACGAGAGCCGTAGTTACGTTCTCGTCGACAGATATCTACTCATTTAGAGAAACTGAATCATTTAATGCTGATGATACGTGATTAAACATTTCAGACAGGGTAGGTCCAACTTCAATTTCTTCGCATTCGGTTTGTTTAATCTCTGAATTTAAAATGAATCGAGCATGAGTGAAACAATTTTTAATAGTTTTAGCTGTCACGAGGTTCCATGCTGTTCGCAGCAAATTACAGGCGTACATGTACAGGTGTACATGTACACAGAAATTGTTTTTACCTCTATAGCGACCAATTTTTTCCAGATTTAAACGTTTACGTTTATCGTTACATAATATATTACAAAGTGTATCATACGGAGGCGAACGACATACACCACCCTCACAAAAACACATCACTTCTAAACATCTATAAACTTTTTATTATTGGATTTTGTTCTTAGAAAACGATACAATCGAGTCCATTTTTGGCGTTCTCTCATAGGTTCGTTACCCACTTTTCTAGCATAGGTCGAACAAAAAGCGCACCGAACTCTGTCAGTATAAGATGTAGGTAATAATAAAACCCACGGCAACCATACTATGAACTTTACGGGCCATAACACAAATTTCTTTAGCCTTTCGTGTTCACTATGATACGAATCTGCTTGAATAAGCATGCATGTATATGTACAGTATTTAACGGATTTTGTCCAATCAGCGTCTAGCACTAAATTAATGTGATGTATTAAATAATATAAACGTTCTCTCTTCCATCTCTTTTTATGTTAATTTGTTGGAAAATAACTATTTTTTTTTGTAATTATTTAAGATAAAATAAGAATTATTAAGCTAATTACATAGTCGATTACAAGCTGGACGCTAACCTTGTCGTTCGCAAGTGTTGTGTGAGATGTCACAACCAACGAGAGAACGCAAGGCTTGACTGACTTCATCCGGTCTTCAGTGAAGGCCTCACTCCAACGCTTCAGCAGAAAAACATGGAACTTATTTTCTTGCGTTTGCAGGCAAGCTCCACTGTCCTCCAAATCGATGACAACAGCATTTTCAAATCTTGTGTTCAACAATTCCATGAAAAGTACGTCATACTTGCACTTGATCTGCAGTGACTGCAGTTAGTGACGATGGTTTGCATGATTCAGCTAACGCTAAAACGGTAACGATAACACTAAGAACGTCAACGCTGAGAACGTAAACGTTAACGCAAACGCTAAAGTTAATGCTAACGCTAAGAAAGATGACCCTAAGAACGCTAAAAAAACGCTAACGCTAACGATAACGTTGATCTAGTAGTAATAGTGTTAGTTATGAATGATTTGCATGATTCAGCTAACGCTAAAACGGAAAACGTAAACAGTAAGGACGCCAACGCTAACGCAAACGCTAAAGTTAATACTAACGCTTAGAAAGCTGACTCTAAGAACGCTACAAACGCTAACGCTGACGATAACGTTGATCTGGTAGTAATAGTGTTAGTGATGAATGATTTGTGTGATTCGGCTAACGCTAAAACGGAAAACGTAAACAGTAAGTACGCCAACGCTAAGAACGTTAACGCTAACGCGAACGCTAAAGTTAATGCTAACGCTTAGAAAGCTGACTCTAAGAACGCTACAAACGCTAACGCTAAGAACGCTAACGCTAACGATAACGTTGATCTTGAGGCAGTGATTTTCTTTGTTCAACACTTGTACGAATAGCCGTGCAGCAGTATAACCTCATCATCAACAACGGTGACAAAGAACTTTTTTTTCCTTGGAGCAGCAGACAAACGTTGAGCAGTTCAGGGACAAATTCAATCACTTGGAAAAAAAGGCATTCTTCCCGTTATTATGTAATTTTTTGGATGCTATTAACAAGATAGAGTCTACGGGCGCTGTCTTTGCTGGACGTGAGCAAGAGACTTTTGACAAAGTCCGGAACGAATACCTTCCTTGTTAGCTAGTTCCTCTCCTACCCCTTCTTCTTTTGGGTATATTCTACTGTCTACTTTAACGGCCGAACCGTCAGGGTGAGCGTCGACGGGTCCTGTTCTAAATTCCAATCCACCCCGCCGGCGTACAGCAGGCTTTCATCTTTGGCTCCGCTATGTACGTACATCGTGTAAACGAAGACGTGTAGGAGTATCCCCAAGAAGCGTTTTCCCTCTTCGCAGACGACGCTATGCAACATTGAAGCTCGCTGTTCCTACAATTTGAGAACACAAAGCCACAGAGGCAGTTGGATTGGCTAAGGAAGTGGAAGGTGACGATCAACACGTAGAAATAGACAAAAATTAGTATTTACTGAAGGACAACGAATCTGAGGGCAAAAACCAAAAAAGTGAACGATTATTTAGTGATTAAAAGCGTTATTCTAAGCATAAAAAGACTAAAAAATAGACCTCGAACCTCGAATAAGGTACCATTCTCTTCGTCTCATCGTCTTCTACAAGATTCAATGGTCAAAAATTAGTATTGACTCAAGGACAACGAACTGAGGTCAAAAAAAAAAGTACGATTATTTAGTGATAATAAGCGTTATTTTAAGCATACAACGGGTAAAAACTGACCTCGTACCTCGAATAAGGTACCATTCTCTTCCTCTCATCGTCCTCTACAAGATTCAATGGTCAAAAATTAGTATTGACTCACTGACAACGAACCTGAGGTCAAAAAATTTGTACGATTATTTAGTGATAATAAACGTTATTTTAAGCATAGAATGGCTAAAAAATAGACATAGAACCTCGAATAAGGTACAATTCTCTTCGTTTCATCGTCCTCTACAAGATTCAATGGTCAAAAATTAGTATTGACTCACTGACAACGAAACTGAGATCAAAAAATTTGTACGATTATTTAGTGATAATAAGCGTTATTTTAAGCATAGAATGGCTAAAAAATAGCCCTAGAACCTCGAATAAGGTACCATTCTCTTCGTTTCATCGTCCTCTAAAAGATTCAATGGTCAGAAATTAGTATTGACTCACGGACAACGAACCTGAGGCCAAAAAATTGCACGATGGAAGAATTTGAGATATATAGGACGTACAATGACGTACACAGTCGTGACTTCGTACTAATCGATCATTTAAATTTTAAATCAAACCCGCTTTACGATACCGCAATAAACATGTCTGCTGCATGCTCAACGCTCTCGAATATTTCTAGAGTTAGTATTTGTCATGCGAAGTGCTGCTGGTATAGGAATCGGAAATGTGTTTTTTAAATGAAGAAGTGGACTGTATGAATCTGAGTTAACTAGCCATTTATTGAATAATTCTATAATGAAGCGCATGGCCCATCCAATTACGTATGGCGTACATTGCCAACATAAATACCGATAGAAGAAAGAAAAATTGTATAAAGAAGTTACATTATTAAATTTTACATAGCCGCGGCTAGCAAATGGAAAAGAGTACTGGTCGGATGAAAGCTGAGTTTTAACTAACTAACATCGCAGCTTGCGATTAGCGACCTGTACATTGAGCGCGACGTAATTGCGCGGGCCGAATGCGCGCGGGTATATAAACAGATACAAATATTTAACATACTGCCCGCCCAAAATCGGGTGATTTTGACATAGGTTACAGTATGGTGCACGTTTTTTGGTGGGAGGTGACTTTAACGCAAAACACCCGCAATGGGGTTCGAGATTAGCTAATCCAAGAGGTAGAATTTTATATAACGTCATTAGACAAGAATCCCTGTCCTTTCTGTCCACTGGTCAACCAACCTATTGGCCTTCTGACACAAATAAAATACCTGACCTAATTGATTTCTTCTTAATACCAGGCTTGTCTCATAAATACTACAAAGTTGAATCTTGCCTTGATTTGTCCTCTGACCACACTCCAATTATTGCCACTATTAGCAATACTATAATTGAGTCTGAAAGTCTACCAACACTCACAAATCGTCTTACTGACTGGGATTACTTTAGAGAGCTTGTAAATTATAATATCTCGCTCGAACTTCCACTCCACACGCCTGCTGAATTGGATGCGGCTGTAAATTCTCTCACCAGTACTTTTCAAAAATCAGCCTGGGAAGCTACACCTTGCAATACAGCGAAGAATAAGCACTTGAACCTTCCTCTGGTTGTCCGGAAGAAATTAGCTGAGAAGCGTAAATTGCGACGAATTTGGCAGCATACTCATCATCCGGATGATAAAAGAAAGTGGAATTCCGCGGCCAGACAACTTAAACGATTGTTGGAAAATCTAAAGAATGAAGGGATTCAGGATTATCTAGAAAATCTGTCACCAAATGAAAGTACTGATTATTCTCTGTGGAAGGCTACTAAACGATTAAAAAGGCCACTATTACAAATACCACCAATACATAAACCAGATGGTAGCTGGGCGCGCAGCAATACAGAGAAATCCCAGGTTTTTGCCGAACATTTGGTCAACGTTTTTCAACCTGAAGCCAGCAAGAACGTCTCTTTCGATGAAGAGGTACAAAGATACTTACACTCCCCGCTCCAAATGACTCTACCTATTAAGCCTTTTAAAGTTAAGGAAATCAAGGAAATAATCTTGTATAATTTGAAAAGTAAAAAGGCTCCCGGCATTGATTTGCTATCGGGGAAAGTTCTAAAGGAGCTGCCTCACAAAGGCGTTGTACTAATAACATACATTTTCAATGCCATACTCAGACTCGAATACTTTCCTCTTCTCTGGAAATCGGCTCAAGTTATCATGGTCTTAAAACCTGGTAAAAACCCTCAAGAGCCCTCTTCTTATCGACCCATAAGCCTTCTACTGATACTTGGTAAGATCTTTGAAAAGCTGTTTGTAAAACGACTTATGCCAACAATTGTAGAAAACAACCTAATTCCCGATCACCAATTTGGTTTTCGAGAAAAGCACTCTACGGTAGATCAAATACACAGACTAACAAATGTTATCAATAAATCGCTGGAATAGAAGATGTTCTGCTCAGGTGTGTTTCTCGACGTTTCCCAGGCATTTGACAAAGTCTGGCATCTTGGACTCTTATATAAAATAAAGAAAAATCTGCCACATAATTGTTACCGTATCTTACATTCCTACTTAGTGGGCAGAGTGTTTCAAGTCAAGTACTCCGATGCTACTTCTCCTCTATTACCAGTGGGGTCGGGTGTTCCGCAGGGTAGTGTCCTGGGTCCTCTGCTCTACCTCCTGTTCACCTCGGACTTACCGTCAGCAAGTGAAACCACTGTTGCTACCTACGCCGATGACACAGCGATCCTAGCGACACACTCCGACCCCTCAATAGCATCTCTTATACTACAAGAATCATTAAACAGCGTTCAGTTATGGCTTGATAATTGGCGCATAAAAATCAATTCATCGAAGTCAGTCCACGTTACCTTCACCACACGTAAGGCAAACTGCCCTCCAGTCACAATTAACGGTCAACCAGTACCGCAAGCTGAAAGTGCTAAGTACCTTGGGATGCATCTGGACAGGAGATTAACATGGAAAAAACATATAACATCTAAGAAGCTTCAACTTAATCACAAGGTCAGAAACATCTATTGGCTTATAGGCAGACAATCACGGTTAAGTCTCGTCAACAAACTCCTGATCTATAAAGTCGTGCTTAAACCGGTATGGACTTATGGTATTCAACTTTGGGGTACTGCAAGTACAAGTAATATTGAGATTATCCAGCGCTTTCAGTCCAAAACACTTAGATCAATAGTCGACGCTCCTTGGTTTGTCTCAAATAACTCTATACACCGCGACCTCAAAGTTTCAACCGTGAAAGAAGAAATCATGCGCCTCTGCAGGACTCACATCTCCAAACTAGAACAGCATCCCAACCACCTGGCTATTAACTTGTTAGACAACAGTGAAGATATTTATAGACTAAAAAGACACAAACTATTAGACTTACCATTCAGGTTTAACTCATAATGTATTCTCTGTATTTTCTGTATTGTACTGTCTGTGATATCTGTTCTGTATGTTTTTGTATTCGTGTCATTCATACGTGTTAATGTCAACCTGTATATGTGCCTTATGGGCCCAGTGTTTAATGTTTGAACTTATTGTATCATGCCAGCAGGAAGTGATAGTGACTTTTGTTCATTTGTTTACATGTTTTTATCATTTAGTTTTGTATTTTGTTACCTCTTTAATCTATTATCAAAACCAGAAGAGCTGTCAATGGTCAGCTCTTCATAATCCTGTGTGTGTTGTCAGCCAATTTGTTAAATGTTCGCTCAGTCGAACAGCTTACAGATCTCCAATAAATTAAAAAAAAAAAAAAAAAATAATGTAAATAAAAGTAAGGAAAAAATAAAGATATTTCTTATGAAAAAAAAAAAAAAAAAAAAAAAAACAGTATAGTTACATGAAAAAATGCAAGTATCCGTTAACAAGTTACAAACCTGAAATGTGTGATAATACGAGTATAATACTATAATATAAACGAGTATGATAATAACTCGTACATTTATATACCCGCGTCTGCAAACCAGTTTTTAGAGCTGGTTGAAACACACACACACACACACACACACACGAACGCACGCACGCATGGTCTATACAAAGGATCAGTGCACTCAAGTTCAAGGATATGCACAATATAATTTAAAGTAAATACTTGCAAATAGTTACTTTTCAGTGGTGTACTACGTATGGGAGATATAATCAATCATTTATCTAATGATATAAAATCATTATTTCCTATAATTGGATATATATATATGTATATATATCTATGTTTAACTATTGATATCATTCATCTGTAACGTCAGGACGTCATTAAACATCAAATTTCGGTGTCAGGTAACCATTACTCCAAACTTTTCGCGTAACGGTACACGATGGCCCATACCAAATCTGCTACATGCAGAAACCAACTACCATCCCCTCTGTGATGTCATTAATCACCAAATTTCGGTTTCAGGTACCCGATGCCCGCAAATTTTAACCGACCAATTTCGCGTATCGGTACACTACCCTCCCGTCCAGAGCTAAGCGGAGTGTGGGGGTACCCGATGACCCAAATTTCGCTTAACGGTACCTTATTATACACCACACCGCCTCGCCTTGCAGAAACCACGGCCTCTGTGTCGGCACAGTGCTGAACCTGAACCCGGAAGTGTTTCAGACATGCAGGACTTGTTTTAGGGCGTACCCACCTTTCAAATTTCGGGTACCCCCATCCGTTGATTTAAATATTTCGTGTACCAAATTTCGGACACCAAAAATTTCGGGCAACGGGAGGGCTATAATTTATTTTTATGTACAAATTAATATTTAATAGGAACCACAAGCCACTGACACCAATGACATAACATATACCCATTGCTACATTCGAACACATGCGTCATGTGGGCGTACATTTCGGGTGTCAAATTTCAGACATCACGTCCTCTAGACATGCAGGTTAAATTTCAGACACCACAAAATTTCGGGGTACCCCCACCCGTTGTCGAACGACAGTGTTTTAACATAATTTCGGACACCCCAAAATTTCGGTGTACCCCCTCCGTTGTTTTAAATATTTCGAGTACTAAATTTCAGACACAAAAATTTCGAGGTACCCACATCCGTTGATTTAAACATTTCGGGTGTCAAATATTGGACACCACGCCCTCTATGGACAGTGACACATAAGGAACGCTCGGAGAGCAGGTCCTCTGTGTGACGTTATGCAGGACTTGTTTTAGGGCGTAGCCCCCATCCGTTGATTTAAATATTTTATGTACCAAATTTCGAACATCAAAAATTTCAGGTAACGGTACCATTGTCTCCGTGACGGCTCGTCCAGGACCTCGTCAACCACCGAATTCCGGGTACCCCCACCCATCCGCTACACATTGTTTTCGGCTACCAAATTTTGGACACGCACGGAGACCATCGACTAGGGCCTCTGTGTGACGTCATGAACTGGAACCCGGAAGTGTTTTAACATTCGGACACCAGCTGCCAGGGCCTCTGTGTGATGTCATGAACTGGAACCCGGTTAGGGCGTACCCACCTTTCGCGTACCCCCCTCCGTTGATTTAAACATTTCGGGTGTCAAAATTCGGACACCAACAATTTCGGGTACCCCCATCCGTTGATTTAAACATTTCGGGTAACGGTACCCGATGGACCATATCACCAAATTTCGGTACCCGATGCCCCCAAAATTTCGCGTAACGGTACCCGATGACATCGCCTCTGCGCGTCCGGGCAACCGCCGAATTCCGGGTACCCCCATCCGCTACACATTGTTTTCGGCTACCAAATTGCGGACATGCAGAAACCACGGCCTCCGTGACGTCTTGAAACAGGTTTTAGCCATGCGGACGCCAGCGACTAGGGCCTCTGTGTGATGTCATGAACTGGAACACGGTAGTGTTTCAGTCACACATACACACAAAACAGTGACGTCACATGGACAGCTCGGACACCAGCTGCCAGTGCCTCTACGGTACCCATCACCTTGCTCAATGCCGTCTCAAAATTTCGGAACCCGTCAGACAGTCAACGCCTCGTCGCATTCCCTCTACCACAGTGATGATTCTGCCAACGATGAGGGGGGTAGAGGGCTCTGTGATGTCATGAATCTGTGACGTCAGAGCCAATGACGACATGAATCGGTGACGTCAGAGCCATAAATCATGTCCTCTACCCCCCTCATCGTTGGCAGAATCATCACTTTCCCTATACTGCCCTACATTTGTTGTTGTAAGAAACACACTTATATAAAACACATGCACACGCAATATTTATGTAATATCTGAACGTTTGCATTGTCGACAACTTGTGAACTGCGTGTCTATGTGTTAAGTAAATTGTAGTATGCGAAAAGGATAGTTGAAAATAAACACTTATACAATGAAAAAATATGTACAAGTTTATTTTAAAAATAATATTTATAAATACACAAAATATAAACATAAAAGAAAAAAAATATCTACTAGTTTATTTTACAACTAATATTTACAAATAAACGAAATATAAACATAAAAATGTTATACAATAAAAAATATGTACAAGTTTATTTTAAAACTAATATATACAAAATATACATGTCACAATCGGGTATAGGTCTATATATTTTTACAAAAGTCACAATCCGGTTTTAGGTAGTTAATTTCCATCTGTAACAAAAAAAAGTAACAGTATTAGTGACATGTGGTTGTTACAAGTAGGATGGATTACTAAAACCTTTATGAACACTGTAAGATACATTAAATATGCATGCGCCCATAGAAAGTGCGATTCGGCTTTCCAAATATATACTGCCTGCATTGTGGGCATCCGGGTGGTGTCCCCTCCATCGCTACAGACTGGAACCAATCGAGGACGCATCGGTAATGGTATGTATGACCACATACCAAACCGAGGAGCCTCTGCCCGTCATTGTATGTTTCTATGCACACACTGCAGGTAGTGTTCGGGATCATACCTTGAACAGGACAGGGCTCTCCACGACGCCAACACCATGTCGGTAGACTCCTTCTAAGAAGGAGTCTCATTGCTGTTGGGTCGTCGTGCGTCCTCGGTTCAGTAGCGTGTAATACCTCAAAGAAGACGGGTAGCGCGTCTTCCGGAGGGGTCCACAAACGGGGATCTCTGCGCATAAATAGTTGCTGCTGCTGCTGATGATATATGGGTTGTGGTCGTGGTAGAGGTTGTATCTGCTGTATCTGCGGTGGCGGTGGCGGTGGCGGTGACGGTGGTGGTGATTGTGGTGGTGTAACTGGAAGTTGTTGTGGTGGTGGTGGTGGCGGCGCTGGTATCGGGCGAATGTCACTAAAAAAAGACAACATAGAAATTATGTATAATCGCAAATAAAACAAAGCAGTATGTACGCATAAGAAGATGACTTACATATTTATGTCGATGACTCCTACATCGTCATCATCACTATCATCATCATCGTCATGATCCATGTTCAATTCCACAGTATCGACATCACTTTGATTGTCCTCCATAACTTCTTCATCTTCTGTGGACTCGACATTACTGAAACAAAAAAGGAACAATTTTAATACCAGATTTAAACGCAAGAGAACAATTGAATGTTAATAAAAACGAACGTACCGACTCGTACCGGGTCGAGGGAGAAAGACCGCCACTCCTTCAGCTAGAGCATCGCTGAAAAAAAAAGTATAAATTGAACACGTGAGGTAAACGCAATAGTACAAGACTTTGTTGTTAATGAAAACGGACTTACCGCAACAGACCACTTTGTAGTTGAAATATTGCACGTTTTAAACGTTGCACACTGTCTGGAGATAGGGGACGAACTGCAGCAGCAGCAGCAGCAACAGCACCAGTAGCAACAGCAGTTGGAGCGTCAGCATCACTTAAAAAAATGTATGAAATGAACATCGGAGGTAAAACGTAAGAGCACAAGAGTTTATTAATGAAAAATGTCTTACCGACTCGTGACGGGTTGCGGAGATTGGGGCGAACTCGCAGCAGCAGCAGCATCATCATCGCTGAAAATATATATATATAAATTGAACACTGGAGGTAAAAAACACAAAAGTACAAAAGTTTATTAAAATGACAATTGTCTTACCGACTCGAGTCGAATTCTGGAGATAGGGGGGATCCATATCAGTAACAGCGGCAGGTGCCTCGTCGGTATCACTGAAAAAAAAATATATATAATTGAACACCGGAGGTAAACGCAATAGGACAAGAGTTTATTAATGAAAACGGCCTTACCGACTCGAGCCGGCTCCCAGCAAAGCACGGCGTAACCGTTGTGAACTATAAAAAAAACACGTCAATCGAATGGAATATTCTGTTTGTGCATTATAAATAAAGAAAAAAAATGTTATATTTACCATCGTACTCGACGTTGCTCTGCTGGCCTATGTTTTATTACTTTCTTGTTGTTCATTCTGTAAAACGTATCAAAAGTGTAAAATATGTAGGTAAAGAACATTAAAGTTAATGTGTGTGTGTGTGTGTGTGTGTGTGTGTGTGTGTGTGTGTGTGTGTAATGCTGAACATCATCTTTACCGTTAGTTATCGGTCCGTGTACTTTCTCTTTTTTGCCTTAGGACCAGCAGCGTCGTCGGTTATTGCGCCTATCCTGTAATGTCCGTACGCGAGTGTACTTACACCGTCGTCCAGTACATACCTCTTATCATCATAAGGAGACAGGGAAAGTTTTGTTATACGTTGCATGTACAGCTTATGATGATTGCTTCGTATACACTCAGCAGAGGTGAATACGGTACGACTGTCAAAAAGACACTCGCTGTACAATCGATGCCGTAACCTTTTTTTTATTGTCGTCCTTGGCACACCTTTCGCCACCTTTTTGTCGGTGCGGTCGGACAACAAGAGCGAGTAACACTTCGCCCTGAGTCCGACAAATTCCCTGATGGGTTTTCCATTGGTCTCATCCTTGAACTTCCCCACGACTTTTTTGTTGTCGTCGCAATGACAAGGATGATCCACGGGATAGTCCGACGTGTCGAAAAGGTGGAGATCCTCTTTCATATCCGAGTACACATCGTCAGTCTGAATGCTGTAAAGCAAACTGTCCGTGTCAGTCATTAGTAAGGTCAATCGTTGTCCGTACTTGGCGACAGCGTACCGATAATAAAAATTGTACATTATCAATTTGCTGACATCGAGTACTGTGAAGCCGACGTACACCGGACGGGAAAGGAATATCGTCCTTTTTCGTAAGGCCAGTCCGACCAAGTTATCGGTGTAGCGGATCATACGCTTTAGCCGAGGATTGGAAACAATTTTCTGCAGCCGTTGTTCGTTAGAGACTAGTTGGAAGTCTATTCGTTTCCTTACGTTCTCCAGCGATTTGCCATAGACGGCGTTGACCATCAGTTTGAAAAAATCCTTTTCAAAACTGTTGGTGGCTGCTGCTCTCTTTTGCGTGTTGAAATCGATAAACGGTTTCATCCACGCTCTCTGTTTAAAACTCAACACCCTATGTATCGCTTTCAATTCTAGACCGAGACTCAGATACAATTTTAAATTTCGGAAATGGAGAACGTAATTTTGCTTGTCGTTCAAAGTCGTCAGCAACTTGGGAACGGACGACGAAGGCGTTTCCGATCCGCTATACCCTTTTGTATAGTGCAGTCGTGTGTGGAGTCGTCGAGAGTACGGTGAAAGTACGTCAGGATGGACACAGGAACGGACGGGCGCCAGTGGATAATCGGAATGGAGGTCATGAAGTTCGGGTGGATAGTGTAAGTCGACCTCGAGTATGTAGCCCATGTCACCGTCATCGCACAGAGTACGCACGTCCAGTGAGTTGATCTCGTTACGATCTAACCATCTGAAGTCGGCGTAAGGGAGCGGTAGTGACATGGCTGCACCGTAAAGGTTGTTGCAGTCCGTGTACAATATGAAAGAGGTCGGCTTTGAAGCATCGTACTGATCGACAATTAGCGGGTTGTTGGCCTTGGCGTGGCGGTTGGGTACCATGCTAACGCCACCGCGAACGGCCGATTCGATAAAGAGATGCTGATCTATATCCGTCAACAGCTCCAGTCGCATACCGGTCATCTTTAACATAGCATGCCAAGCGACACCAGGAAGCGAGTAAAGATGAGCCGGATCGATCTGGTAGTACCGCATGGCCGTCTCACGGAACGCCTCGAAGACGTCGGCCAGTAGCAGCACGTCTGTTTTAAGATACAGATCGTGATATTCGCCCAGTGTACTGATTCCAAAAGTACACCACACGTTCTGCGCGTGAGCATAATCTTCGTCAGATACTGGCGATTCACTCAACCTGTTGAAAAAGTGTTCGCGTGCGGGCAGACGTGTTTCGTCGAATTTCTCGCTACCCGTCATGTAATCGTAAGGGTACACGCCCTTACGTAAGAGTAGCTCGAAGTGTTCTTCGAAACATTGCTTCGTTAAATCGAAATCCGCACCGCTCGCGTGGAAGTTTCCAACAAGTGTGTCCAAGGACGTGTTCAGAAATTGAAGCGTGTCTACGAAACGCAGACGACCCAACGAGACTGATACGAAGCGTTCGCTAGTGGTAGCGATACAAGCGAGATCGTCGTATTTACCCAACCCTTGTACTAGGTGATGTGCATCGTAACCTCGTAAGTTATGGAAAAAGACGGGTATGTGTCGTGGAGTCTTGAAGTTAAGGTTACAGATGTTGTGAGCTGCGCCTAGGTATCGTCCTGTCAGATGACAATGGTTGCGCACTTTGTCGACTTCAGTCAGTGGTTTTTCACAGAGATGACATACGAGGGCATTTGCGAAAGATAACACATCACAGTCACTCATAGTCATAGGGACAACGGATCGGATGATTCTGAACAGTTCTCGCTCTTCAGCGACCAGTCTATTGAGAAAAACGTCTACCACGTTCTCACCGCGATAAACGACCTGGGGTTTGAAAATGTTACGCTCGTAGTTGACTATGAGGTAGGAGAAACCTGAAGGAAGATGTAACGACTCCGTTGTGGTGGACGATGTGTGCGGAGGAGCGTCGCAGCGATGGCAAGGGACGATAAATGATTCAAAATCTGCGTATATCGCAAAAGGGACCTTATGGCAGTATGTATAATTTTTGAAAAACATCACATTCTCCTCCTCCTCTTTCGTGGGTAAACGAATTTTCTGTTCCCCGTACGGTGAACAGTGGGGGATATGTTCGGTAAGGAGTCGTTCTTCGCAGAATCTATGCAGACAGTAATCGCAATAGAAAGAACGGCCGTTGTGGTTGCTTAGTGAAGAGAATAAGCGACTTGTATTTTTTATTAAACAGTAATGTTTTCGGTCGTCAGCGGTAAGAAGTAATAGATTAACGTGATGTTGTCTGCCACTGGAAGGGGTTATTCTTAAAGGGTAAATTTCATATTCTTCGTAACCGAAAACATTTATAGAAACGTTAGGATTGTCTCGTTCGAACTTCACAATGTCGGATAGACGGGTGGGATAAGTTATACCAGAAGTAATGATACTGCAGATATGCGGCTTGTATTTGGATTCGCGATCTTTGTGGTCTGATTGTTGTGGAAACAGAGCGGCCAACACTGACCATACGAAACACATTTGATCGCCTGTATTGTTCACGTAGATGATGGATTTAGTACGAGACAATTCAGGAGGTGTACGAATGAAACTGGAGGCGGTTAGCGGTTGGTATCGTGAGAGAACGAGTTCTAAGGAGATTATGCGGTCTAACACCCAACCGCTACCCTCGCGTGTGAATTTATAAATCGATTCAATGATCTTTCCGTACGAAGCTTCTAAACGATCGGGCAATACATCTTGGTCAGCGATCAGTGTCGTATGACATCGTCCGTGAAAATAAGCTTCAGTCGTCACTTCTTCGTCCTGGTCCGTGTCAGCGTTTACGATGTACTTGACAAATCTCGCTTTAACCGTTATATGCCACTTTATAGAAAGCAAGCGTGTCAGTTCGTTTAGAATGTCCGTACGTAACGTATCGTGCATTTCATCAAAAAAGGTTATGACATCGTTGACGCATTCTTCGTCATCTGTGATAGGCGTGTAAACGCGCAATACCAACGCGCCGCGTAACGAATGTTTACAATCAACAGCAAACGACTGCATTTGTAGTAAATTATCAACAACAATAAAAACACGAAACTTTAACAATTACTTGCTCGCTTGAAGAACAATTGAAGACTGATACGAAGTTAGAAAATAAGCACTAATTTATATGCGACACGTGAAAGTTAGACTGCGTGAGACTCGAAGGTGAACGCTGGCAGTGATCGTCGCTCTACTTATACTATCTATGACAGTAGCGCGGGCAGCTATCCGCTCCCACCACCGAACTATTACCGCCAACAATCCCCCACTACCAACTGCGTGCGCAGCTATCTGCTCCCACTACTGTGCTTTATTTCATACCGACCAATTGACGACAGCCATCCCCACTACGGATGCGCGCGCAGCTATCGCTGAGGAGGTGAAATGCAACGCGACAAACTAACATTCTTGCTTCAGATATGGATGTGTCCACATATTTTTTTGCAAGCCGATTAAAAAGCTTTTATAACATCAGTCGTCGTGGTAACATTAAATTTTACGTTCATAAATTTCCGAATGCGAACGTAAAAATTTTTGACCTAGCCAAAGCTGGGTTTATTTACGAAGACGATGGTGATGTTGTAAGATGCTGCAAGTGTAAAATACGATTTATGGATTGGGCAGTGGGTGATGATCCCGCCCAAGTCCATAAGGGGTCAAAGCCCGCATGCGATTTCGTTCGTGAACACTTGTAGAAGTCGACGCACACAAAAACGGCTCTTTTCAGAGCCGACATAAACTCATGTACAAACATACCCGTTTGGGTAGTACTAGTAGTACTAGGTGTTAGTACTACTACTACTACCGAACGACGGTAGTCACTCCAAAAGTGTTAGTGAAGACACCCATAATAAAAAAATTACTCAAAAAATATGCGTATACACTATAAATATCACGATCATGACTAATAGCGTATCACTCACATCGCAGATCATCGAGACGATGGACGTCTATCGATATGATGATGGGAAACATTTCACAATAACAAAAGCTTCACGAAGCGCGATACGGTCCAACTTATGTTCCGTGTATTTTGTGAAGAAAAGACGATTTTGCGGCAACCACTGTACACGTTACAAGTTCGGCGTTGACAAATATCACGCACGTTGTTGGCGTCACATAAAAAAACGCAGCGGTGATTTGCCGCCGATCGTGCTGTTGATGATAGTATCCGATCGTATACACAACAAATCACGATGGCTTCAATTTATCGTAGAGTGTGAACAAAATAACGTACCGATAGAACTTGTGGTTTACGAAAAGAATATGTTCAAGTGTACCGTACGTCACGGATGGAATTTTCTTTCACGTTTCCGTCCGATTCCTGAACTCTATAACGCTGTTCAGCGTGTGCACGGCTTACACGATTCACACGGGCAGATGAACTACGCGACTGTATACACGGACATGCTCGCCTACGGAAGTTCGATACCACACGCTTCTTGTTGCATCGTCCTTACGGAGCGCACTATTCCGATACGCACACCGATGGAAATATACAGAAGCGTGATGATGATAGCGCCAAAGTGCGCACTGGATCCTAGCTACAACGTAAGTTTTGACGTCCACTGCCCACCGTCCTCGTTACCGACACTAGCGAGAGGGAAACAGTTCGCGTTGGTGAACAACAAGGCGCAGGGATTATTTTCGGTAGCCTTTCTGAAGGAGGCATTGCCTACACTCCGCAAGTATTGCGAATACTTTGGTCTGCGGTATTCGCACGAACAAGGGTACACGGTGAAAGACCGGCGTTTCTACGAACAGTGGCAGCATTGCACGGGCGCTATGGCGGACGAATTTTGGTTGTTGAACTCGTATCTGATACACCTGCATACGGAATCGAGAAGTCAACGCCCAATCGTTGAACTCAAAGCTAAACACATGTGCGAGTGGCTACCTGAGAACGATAACGTCATAGTCGCGGAAATGCACGAGTACCGCGACAACGTTATACGTAGCGTCATGTTCAAAGACATGAATTCTGTTAAGACTGTAAGAGCGTTGGACTCGACACAACACGCGCTCCCGAGATACTACATCGGTATGAGCCTCGTGCGTAATGGGCGTATGAAAATCAGTTTAGCTCACGTTTTAACGTACTTGCGCAATCGGAAAAAGAACGCGATGTTCTTCCGTTCGGTCGAGATGATATAAGCGGATGTGGAGCGGTGGCGGCGTGACATTCGCGTGATGGAAGGTGGACGTGCCAGAACGGCATCGATGAGAATTACCTTCAGCACCGAGCCGACAGTTTACTACATTCCAGCGTATTGTGAATCACGGTTCGCACGACGACATGAGAATGAAACGAGCTGTGAAGAATATACACCAGAGCGTTCGCAAGACTATCGCGACGGAGTTGCACAGACCGGTAAGAAGGAATTTTCCGAGACGTGCGGTCGAGTTGAAGGGACTTCATGACTTGTACCAAGCAGACCTGGTAGAGATGATACCGCACGCAAAGGCGAACAAGGGATTCAAGTACCTTATGACGATGATTAACACGTTTAGCAAGTACGCGTACGCCGTTCCATTGAAAACGAAGACGGGTGTAGAGGTCGCACGAGCTCTGGAACCGATTATGCGTGCTAATAAAATGAAATATCTGCAGACGGACAACGGGAAAGAGTACTACAACAGTACCGTAGAAAAATTGCTGAGCAGATATGGTGTCACACTCTATTCCACGTACAGTGAGAAAAAGGCTTCCATTGTGGAACGCTTCAACCGTACGTTGAAAACGCACATGTATCGCGCGTTCAGCGAACAAGGTCATTACCGTTGGTTGGATATGTTACCGGAACTAGTCAGCACGTATAACAACACTGTGCACAGAACGATTGGAATGAAACCGCGACAGGTGAACGAATCCAACGAACGTACGGTGTTACGACGGATTCGCGAGAACACAGCGAGGAGCATCGATTATAAACGACCAAAGTTCAAAGTAGGCGATCGTGTGCGTATAAGCAAACACAAAATGACGTTCGCCAAAGGATACACACCAAATTGGACAAACGAGATATTCCTCGTTCACACAGTGCGTACCGGCAGCGTCTTGTCACTTATTCGCTAAAGGATCATACAGGAGAAGTGTTGAAAGGTGGTTTTTATGAACACGAAATCAGTAAATCGAACGTTGGTGACGTATACTTGGTAGAAAAGATCGTACAACGTAAAGGCGATCGTGTGAAAGTCAGATGGTTAGGATTCGATGGTAAACACGATTAGTGGATACACAAGAAGAACTTGGTATAACAACGATTCGAGTCGAGGAAATAGAACCAGTATGCGTCGATACGTTACGATGACAACATGCGCGCTGTGTACAGTGTAAAAGACATTGTGTCACATCCTGGTTACGATGAGTACATCGTGAACACGACCGCAAACGACGTTGAACGCATGCGCAGGATCTTGACAGTGTACGAGTACTGGCAACGGGTTACCAATCGCGTGACGAGGTTCCGACTCGACGAAATAGTACCAACCGGCACCGGATTCGATCACTACAAAGAATGTGTTTGGTCGGATCCAAACTGTGAAACGGGTCCAGACACATGTGTATGCAGTTACATATCTACCGACTGCTACGGTATAGTGCGACTATTAAATAGACTGTGCATAGAACGACAACATGAAAATATTGCAACAAGCCCACAGACTAAAAATACAGGACGTGGACTATTCGAAATTGTGCGACGATGGTGGAAGTGGTTGTGGCAGAAAAAACGTAAACACGGACGTCTTCTGCCCGATACCGTTCGTTCGATCATCTGCGGACCTTCCGCGTGCGGAAAGACGTCATGTTCAACCTGTTGTTCGATGTAAACGGATTGAGATTCGCGAACTTATACGTGTTTTCTAAATCACTATTTCAACCCAAATATCAGATGCTGGAGACCCTGATGACACGACTTTCCGACGTAGGAATGGGTTATCACGCCTACAACGATAACGAAGAGGTACCGCCTCCCGACGAGGTCGATCCCAATTCTATTATGGTGTTCGACGACGTGTCTTGTGAAAGACAACACAACATACGCAAGTATTTCTCTATGGGACGACACAGCGGTGTGGACGTGTTTTACCTTTGTCAGACGTACAGTCAAGTGCCAAAACAGTTGGTTCGTGACAATGCCAATCTAATAGTATTGTTCAAACAGGACGATCGCAACTTGAAACATGCGTACAACGATCACGTCAACACAGACATGAAATATGACACGTTTAAGAACATGTGCGCTGAAGCGTGGAAAGATCGTTACGGCTTTCTCGTTGTGGACAAGGATTCTTCTATCGACACCGGCAGGGTATAGAGTCGGTTTTGACCGTTTCATAGTAGTCGCACCTAACGATTAAACAAAAAAAAGTCATACGTTCAGCTAAATACACATGACCTGCTGTCAACGACTTTAGTTGACGTTCTGCCGTCTATCGAGATGGACGACAAGAAGAAACGACTAGCACGTGATATCGACACGATCAGTGATGACATACGGAAGAAATACCGTGCGTTAAAACATGGGATTCGTGAAGAAGAAGCATCGTTATCCAAAAGTTACAAACCGATTCTAGAACCGTTACAAAATATTTCGCAAGCGTTGCTTGAAAAAAAACGTAAATCAACAAATGAAAAGCCTACAAGAGTGAAAAAGATGAAACGTGAAGAGGAAGAGGAAGAGGAGAAGGAAGAGGATCCGACGGGTGCAATTAGTAAAATCGATGCGGGAACACCATCTCGTTCCCGAACGAAGCCACCGCGTTTCCTGAAAACGCCCGTGATAGCCGAAACATTGGACGATGATGATGATGATGAGGGTGATCCTAGTCTCAACATTGAAAAAATGCTAGACACACCGGAAGGAAGACGTGAAGCGCGTAGATATTTTCGGGACAAATATGACAGTGAATCGTTAGCGAACAAGTACATGCGTATGATCGTTTCGTCCGAACGCGATCGTCTGATGGACTATACGTACGGTGTAAGACACGAAAACGGAAAATGGATGATCGGTGATTCAGCGTTCGAAATCGAAACGGACGATACGATTCTTATCAACGGTAAACGATACAAAGGTACACCAGGACTCTACGAACTAGTGTTCATGAAGCATCCTAAAGAAAACGTTGTCAAGGATTCGGATATGAAGGCGTACAAAGATATACTGCGTGACACCAACGCGCACAAGCAGTATTATTTAGCGAACTCACAGGTGAACGCGAACAAAGGTGTAAAGTATAAACGAATAATATCACAACTGTTTCCACCGAAACGTACAGGACATGGACATAATAATAATATCAATACATCGTATATGACGCTGACGAGAAAAAAAGACAAAATCGATTACGTGCACTGGGACGATCCAAACGAACTGGTGGACAGATTGCGACTGTTAATGGCGTCACAGCGTGTTGGAAACAGCGGGCACACGAACGAAATCGTTTCCATAGTGGAAGAACTACGCGAAGCCGACATCATCGTATAACAAGTGCAATATATATCATCAACTGTCCAGCAGCAAAGCCGGTATAAATAATACTGTCGTACACGCGCCGGGGACATTCCACGTTTGGTTGTGACAACATGGATATCGTGCTACTGTTTATTATCGCGGGCACAAGTGCCGTTGTCGCATCGAGCGTTAACGCTAACGATGTAGATTTCGCTATAGATTACTTGGTGCGATATGGATACGTGCCCGACGATAGTTTACGACTCACGGACAACGCCACCATCGATATGGACGCCTACCTTCGCACGTTTCAAGTGAATTACAATTTAACCGTAAATGGAGAATTGAACAACGAAACGATGAATCTGATGCGTGCGCGGAGATGCGGTAACGAAGATTTCGTGTCGTACACCTTACGAACACCGTGGGCCAAGAGACGTTTGTCGTGGCGGTTCTTTCACGGTAGCGCCAGCGCTATAGAAGCGTCGCGACAAGCGTTCGCTGTATGGCAGAAACATTCGAACCTGGAATTCGAATATCGACAGTAGAGGGAAAATGAGGATTCAAACTCACAAAGGAATGCCGCCTTCTTAAAAAACACTAAAAAAACACTAAAAAACATGATCTCAGAGATGACGCCGCCACCGCTGGACCCGCAGCATCCCGATGGACCACAGCACCGCGAATTTCCGCGAATAAATTTTTTTATTTTTTTTATTTTATTTTTTTTTATTTTTTTAATTAAATTGATTTGGTGGGATGATGTTCAATGGACCACCAGTATCCGTGAATTTTATTTTTTTAAGAAAGCTGATTTGCATATCAGTGGGTGGTGTTGGGTGGGAGGTTGTTTTTTAATTTCATATCAGTGGGTGGGGGGGGGTGGTTCCAACTCGAAGCATTATAGTGTATACTAAAATATATGATCAGGTGTACCAACCTTTGCATGAGTTCAAATTTGTTGTGTGTTATAATGTATATTAAATCTATATGATCAGGTGTACCAACCTCTGTAGTATTATTATAGTGTATAGATATTTTATATGAGCAGGGTTGTCAACATTTTCTGCGGTGGGGGGAGGGAAATTCAAATATGTGTTATATAGTGTATATATTAAAATATATGATCAGGGTTACCAATCTTAAATTATTGTGTGCGTGTATAGAGCAGATCTGCCAACATTTCTTTCTCTTCTGTGGTGGGAAATTCAAACTATATATGATCATAATTGTTACTCTCTCTCTCTCTCACACGGTGTGTATGTCTCTCTCTCTCTCTCTCTCTCTCTCGTTGTCAAACGTTATGCTCACCGGCATTATAGTGTATATTAAAATATATGATTAGGTGTACCAACCTTTACATGAGTTCAAATTTGTCGCGTGTTATAATGTATATTAAATCTATATGATCAGATGTACCAACCTCTGTATTATTCGTCCTCTCTCTCTCTCTCCCTCTCTCTCTCTCTCTCTCTCACACGTTGTGTATGTCTCTCTCGTTGTCAAACGTTATGCTCAAACTGTGGTCAGTACCGAGCGCATGTATATGAAATTAGAAAGTTTATATTTATTCGACAAATATTAACGTCCTCTCTCTCTCTCTCTCTCTCTCTCTCTCACACTCTCACTTGTTTCAACTGTGTCAACAAATAGTAACGTCCTCTCTCTCTCTCTCTCTCTCTCTCTCTCTCTCTCTCTCTCTCTCTCTCTCTCTCTCTCTCTCTCACTCTCACACGTTTCAACTATGCAAGGTTTCATACCCTTTCTCCTGTCTCCCTCTCGTACATTGAGTAGTCGGTGTGATGAATAAATAATTTTAGCCCTCTCTCGTTGTCAAAACGTCGTCTTCATTTTCAATGTATTAAATAATTAATTAATAGTTTTATAATGCAGTCAGTGTGATTGATCCTTGTTAGAAATATATATATTTGGCGTCAATGAACTACTTACCTGTTATGTTGTTACAGACAATACTTCTGTTTTAAGGTTGCAGTTTACACACACATAGGTTCAGTAGTGTATAGCGAAATAAATTAAAATTATACACACACATGAAAACGGCGGCTGAAATTCATACAAATCTTCTGATGTAACAGTTCACAAAAAATAAATTAATTGTACACATGTTCAGAGGTGTAGAGTGAAATAAAATAAAGTCATAATTTGTTTAAATGATTAAATATATTTTAACATTCACAATATAAAATTCACAATTAAATAAATACATTAGAAATTGATATTTTTCGAAAGTTTATATATATAATTGTGTGTCGTACTTGTAGAAGAAGCAACCTGCAACATAACAATACAACAACAACATTAAAATCATGTTAAATATCACACACACACACACACACACACACACACATACATACGCATACGCAACGTAATCACACACACACACATACATACGCATACGCACACATACGCAACGCGCCCACACACAGACGCAAACGCAACGCAATCATACACATACATACAACGTGTACATGTAGAACCAATAAACAGATAACAGATTTAAATACAGGTCGTGTAAGGTATTAGGATAGTGTAGGTCGACTTCGAGGATGTACCCGATGTCAGCATCATCACTCACAGTACGTACGTCCAAGGACTCGATTTCGTTACGATCGAGCCATCGGAAGTCTGCGTAAGGGAGTGGTTGCGACATGGCTGCACCGTATAAATTGTTACAGTCCGTATACAGAATGAAGGAGGTCGGTTTCGAAACATCGTACTGGTCTGGAATCAGAGGATTGTTAGCGACTGCATGACGGTTTGATATCATCGCGCAGCCTCCGCGGATCCCAGATTCGAGGAACAGATGTAGATTTATTTCTGTCAACAGTTCTAATTCGACCCCTGTCATTTTTAGCATCGCGTTCCAAGCGAGTCCGGGAAGCGAGTAAAAATGACATGGGTCCAAGCAGTAATCGCGTAAGGCCATGTCTCGGAAACTTTCAAAGACATCGGCCAGCAGCATTACGTCTGTCAACAAATACAAATCATGGTAATCTCCAAACGTACGCAGATTGAATGCACTCCACACGTTTTGTGCGTGCTCGTAATCTGCGTCCGAAATAGATGATTCCATCAACCGGTTATCAAAGTGTTCACGAGCGGGTAGACTTGTTTCGTTGAACCGATCAATAATGTCAACGTACTCGTATGGGTATACCCCCTTGCGTACGAGCAGATTGGTCTGTTCATCGAAACCCCGTCTAAGCATTTCCTCTCTGAGCAAAGGAAATTGGCTCCCGGACGCGGACAGATTGGTAACGAGTGTGTCCAGAGAGCGATTAAGAAATTGAAAGGAGTCTACGAAACGCAAGGGACCCAGGGAGAACGACACGTAACGCTCACTGGATGTTGCGATGCAGGATACGCGTTCGTCCTTATATTTCCCTAAACCAAGCATTAAATGGTGACAGTCGTAGCCACGAAGGTTGTGAAAGAAGACGGGGATATGACGAGGCATCTTGTAACTCAGATTACAGCTATTATGGGCTGCTCCCAAGAATTTCCCCGTAAGATGGCAATGATTGCGTACCTTGTCATCGTCTGTCAAAGGGCGCTCACACAAATGACAAACGGTGGCGTTAGTGAACACAACATTGTCATCATCGGACATAATTAATTGTACGTTATGTCGTACCACCTTCATCATATCCTCGGCGTCTTTCAACAACCACGAGAAGAACGTGTCTACAACGTTTTCACCCCGATAAACTTTAGCCTCTCTCCAAAGGCTGTGCGTATGATCGACGATAGCATAGGAGAAACCTGACGGGATATGCATCGCTTCGTATGATGTGGACGATACAGGAGGAGAAGTTAGTTTCTGACGGACACCGCTGCTATCGACGGAGTAGAATTCGCCTAACTCGTGCACTGTCGTCGGGACGTTGTTACCAGGTGAACACGATTGAAGCGGAGTGATGAGGGACTCGAAGTCGGCGTAGACGGTGAAGGGTACTTTAAGACAGTGCGCGTAATTTTTAAAGGACATAAACTTCTCCTCCTCCGTGGGCATTTTGGTTTTCTGCTCGCCGTAAGGTGTGCAGTAGGGGAGATGATCGGACAGACCATGTTCTGTAGTGAAACGATGCAGGCAGTAGTCACAGTAAAATGATTTATTGCTACATTTTGTTAGGGATGATAACAATCTACTCATGTTACTGATAAGACAGTAATGTTTTCGGCTATTCGTATCGGTCAGAAGCAAAAGATTAACGTGATGCGACCTGTCCTTATTCGGGGTAATTCTCAGAGGGTAAACCTCATTTTTTGATTCATTTTTGATATTGTCTTCTATATCATAGCCGAAAACGTTTATAGAAATGTTAGGATTCTGTGCTTCAAATTTGGAAACGGACTTTAACGAAACAGGGTACTCGATACCGGACATATTTAATGTGTTTATGAATGGGATGTAGTTTGAAGCACGGTCTCTATTACGTTCTTGAGGGTGTATGTGGGCTAGAACAGACCACAGAAAACACATTTCATCCTGGGGGTTCTTGATGTTGACTACTGCCCTGGTGTGTGAGAGTTTTCGCGGGGTTGGAAGGTAGGAGGACGCTGCTAGAGGCTGATACCGTCCAACAACCAGTTCCAGCTTCAGTACAGCATCCACCGACCATCCGCTCCCGTCACGGGTAAAATTAGATATGCTATTGAAGATTTTATCGTAGGATTCATCGAGTAGACAATTCAACTCGTCGCTGTCGTCCGCGAGCAACGTGCGACAACGTCCGTGGAAGACGGCGTCTTTCGTTACCTCTTTCTCCTCACCACTGTCACCATCTACCACGGTTTTGGTAAAACGTATCCTGCACGCAATATGCCACTTGATATTGCGTAAACGTGCCTGCTCTGTCTGAATATCCTCAAGCAATAAAGGACGTGCCTCAGTCATTACGAATACTACGTCATGATCCGACTCGTTGACGTTCACTGGAATGTAGTCGAAGGTTGTGATGCACCCTCGGACACTACTGTTCCTCTCGATATAAAACCGAGTCACAACTGAAACAATAGAAACATGAGTATTAGTAACCAATAGGAATGATAAATAACGTGTACACACAAATTCATGTTTGTAGTAAATAAATAACACTCGTCGGGGGGTAATATGTCAGTTTATTACAAACCGTGAAGATGTCGGCTACTCCTGATTTTAGTATTGAAAGTGAAAGAATAAAATCATTCAAGTATTGGGAAGTGACGTTTATCAGCCCCGACGAGTTAGCGTTTGCAGGGTTCTACTTCTACCCTAGAAATTTCGATGTTTGTGGACATAGTATGTCATTCGTAGACGATAGAGTTAAATGCTTTTGTTGTGGAATTGAATTAGTTGATTGGAAAGAAGGCGACAAACCTATGAAGGAACATGAAAAATTTTCATCTACATGTCAATTTCTAAACGATGTTAAGAGTGAGACTTTTCATGCACACACCAATAGACATAGTATGACTCAAACGTTAATTCGCATCAGCAAGTTTGCACACTACATAATTACAAAAATAATTTCTTAACTGTGACAATTGGTATTGGACTTTTTACCTTGTTCAGTCTGCTCCTCCCCACGTTCCTGCTGAAGGTTAGCCATGATCTTCAAGTGAGAATGAATGAATACTGAAAAACAAAAGTTACCGTTATAACGCTGGTATTATGTTAGTGTATCGTAAACGTTTTATATATCAATTTGTACATAATACATGTACGCTTAGACCAACTATTTGCTAGATCGAGAAAATTAAGTTTATTTTCGCGCACACACACACAAACAGATTTAAATAATACTTTCATGCTTACAATATACAACCGATGTACACAAACTTATAAAGCATCAAACTATATATATCATTCGTTGGGTTGTAATTATTATTAAACAGTAAATATGCTTAGAATGAAAATATTTGCTATGATTTTAGTAACATATAACAGCGTCTTACATACCACTCGAATCTATATATACTGTTCTGTTTCAGATAATAATAATAATTTGATCACACACACACATACACATACATGTATTAAATCAATAAATAATGCACTTGATAAATTATGCTCACCAAACTAACGTATGTTGACTACACACACAGGAACTTGTGTATACTGAGACGTACAATAATTCAAGCAGTCTTTCAACTATTAAAAAAACTGCTGAGATAGATTTATCAACGCACGCAAGCAGTCAGTGTGAAACCGATAAAATTCAGTTATACCTAAAAATATATATCTTCAATTAGAAGTGTAATATAAAAGGTACAGTAAGAATATATTTCAGAAAATTGATCACCCACACACACACACACACACACACACACACACACACACACACACACACACACACACACACACACACACACACACACACACACATGTATTAAATTCAAATATATATCTTCAATTAGAACTGTAATATAAAAAATACGGTAAGAATATATTTCAGAAATTGTGATTTGAACATACACATACATGTATTAAATTCAGTAAATAATGTTTTAATGCAAATAATTTTTACTAGTAACATATAACAGCGTCTTACATACCACTCGAATCTATATATACTGTTCTGTTTCAGATAATAATAATAATAATTTGATCACGCACACACACATACATGTATTAAATCAATAAATAATGTCTTACCAAACTAACGTATGTTGAATACACACACAGGAACTTGTGTATACTGAGACGTACAATAATTCAAGCAGTTTTTCAACTATTAAAAAACTGTTGAGATAGATTTATCAACGCACGCAAGCAGTCAGTGTGAATCCGATAAAATTCAGTTATACCTAAAAATATATATATCTTCAATTAGAAGTGTATAAAAGGTACAGTAAGAATATATTTCAGAAAACTGTATTAAATTCAAATATATATCTTCAATTAAAAGTGCGTTAAGAATAAAAGTACGTTAAGAATATATTCAGAAAATTGTAATTTGATCATACGCATACGCTTACACACACATGTATTAAATTAAAATATATATATCTTCAATTAGAAGTGTAATATAAAAAATATGGTAAGAATATATTTCGTAAATTGTGGTTTGAACATACACATACATGTATTAAATAATGTTTTAATGCAAATAATTTTTACGTTTAAATAAAATCTGTACATACAATAAATTATACTCACCAAAACTATTGTATGTTGACTACACACAGGAACTTGCGTATACTGCGATTGCACAATAATACAGTCTTCCAACTATTAAAAATGTCGTGATAGATTTGTCAGTGCACGCAAGCGAGTCAAATGAGAATTTATCGTTAAATTTGTTGAGTATATATTGGTCTCTGGTGGTAGGGGAAAGCCGATGTTTGTTTTGGACGTGAATACTTTCTAATCGATAATTACTTGTGATGGGTGCAACTAATGAGTGTCATGTGTCATATTAGAAAGTGAAAGGCGGATTTAGCGAATACACACACAATGGTTTATTTCGGTAGAACCATCTGAACATACATGCAATTAGTTGTATAGTAATCAGAATGTGTGTGAGAGAGACAATTTAATAGTTTGAATTTTATACCACAAGGTAAACTATATTTTTTTTTAAGTCGGGGGTTGTTTCCGAAAATTATTATTTAAAAACTGTTAATTGTTTTATTAAAATCTCACGTACGTGCCAAATTAATTGCCGACAGCGACTCTGCTCCCCCTCC
This sequence comes from Magicicada septendecula, assembly GCA_034769895.1. NCBI lineage: Eukaryota > Metazoa > Arthropoda > Insecta > Hemiptera > Cicadidae > Magicicada > Magicicada septendecula. Next base: position 57,394,530 of record CM068371.1, on the reverse strand, counting down.
TGCTAAAATTCCATCTGTTAAAAACAAAAAGAATTCTCACTGTGATATCGATAGTTATTCTCTCTCCACGCTTCAGTTCGGACGACAGTAAACGTAAGTTTGTGTATTATTATTGTAACGATCTTTGTGTTTATAAATATTAGTTTGTAATGTGTGGTTCCTTTTTTTTTTATAGTATAATGGAAAACGCTGCTGTAATAATTGACTTTCACTGCTTTTACGATGACAACGGCAATTATATAGTAAAGGAGTTGTCGGTTATGGACGTAACACGTTTTGCATGCAGACATTGGATTTTCGCCCCGCCTGCTACAGTCGTTACGAATTCGAAATACACTAGAACCAACTGCTGGTTAACGACAAACTATCATGGGCTAAGATGGGATGAAGGAGAGACACCGTACGACAATCTTGTTTCAGTGTTAACAACGTATACGAACATATATAAATATGTGTTTGTGAAGGGTCTTGAGAAAAAACGTTTTTTAGAATCGAAAATAATTCATTATCATGTAATAAATCTTGATGACATTGGTTGCCCAAAAGACGTACCAAAAGACATTCCTGGGGCGTTATGTCTTACACATTGCAATTCTTCTTCTACACTATGTACAAACCATAATGTGCACGCACTTAGAGAGTGGATAATTAATGATTTTTCTGTTATACAAACATTTTTAATGTAAGTGTCTCATAGCATTGTTAATTTCATTAGGTAAACTTGTATATGGCTGCAGGCGATAACTATTTCTGATGACTTTCCTAATATATATTATGTAACAGCCATAATTCTACATGTATGTACATGCAAAGCTTCAGGGGATGAAAAACACCATCTGTTAAAAACAACAACAAAAAGTCTTGCTGCAGGCGATAACTATTTCTGACGACTTTCCTAATATATATTATGTAACAACCATAATTCTGCATGTATGTACATGCAAAAACACCACCTGTTAAAAACAACAACAACAAAAATTCTTGCTGCAGGCGATAACTATTTCTGACGACTTTCCTAATATATATTATGTAACAGTCATAATTCTGCATACAAAGCTTCAGGGGATGAAAAACATCACCTGTTAAAAACAACAACAAAAATTCTTACTGTGATATCTATAGTTATTGTCACTCCATACTTCAGTTTGGACGACCGTAAACGTAAGTTTATGTATTATTATTATTGTAACGATATTAGTTCGTAATGTGTGGTTTCTTTTTTTTTTCAAACGATAACTATTTCTAGTAGTCTGTGGGCTTGACTTTCCTAATATATATATATTTTGTAACAGCGCTAATTCTGCCTGTGTGTATGTACATGCAAAGCTTCGGGCGATGAACGTGAACTTTCCTGATGACCACATCACCATCATTACTTTCACTTCTAATAAATAATGTCGTTTATCACAAAATTCAATGCAGTTTCTGCTATTGAGTACAAACGGTGTGCAGAATTAACATTGAACAAGCAGTATCCGATTGTTAACATGGTGCATGTGGACACAAGATATGGGAAGTCTGTGCTTGTAACGTTGGAAGATGGTGAGCTACACTATCGTGTATATCTACCTAAGAGGTATGCTTGCGTCTTTACAGATGAAGAGCTCCGTCATATAAGCCCCAGCGACCTACATCTCGTGTTTCGAGGCATGAGGAATCAAACAGTACATATGGAAATCGTACCACGTTAAGGTAACAAACTACTTTTAATAAACAATTTTTTTATCATTGTGTGTGTGCGTATGTTTGAATGTAGTGCAGATTCTAATTTACAAAGTTTTGATGAATGGATTTTTAATTTATTTCACTATACGCCTCTGAACCTATATGTAATTATTTGTAACTGCTTTACCTGTTGCAGCAAACGATAACACTAGAACGATTATATTATTATTATTATTCAGTGATATGTACATACATACAATTTACTTATTAAACACTTCAATGATTGTAACGTCTTACAATGACTATAGCATATTTAAATCTGTTATCTGTTTATTGGTTCTACATGTACACGTTGTATGTATGTGTATGATTACGTTGCGTTTGCGTCTGTGTGTGGGCGCGTTGCGTATGTGTGCGTATGCGTATGTATGTGTGTGTGTGTGTGTGTGTGTGATTACGTTGCGTATGCGTATGTATGTGTGTGTGTGTGTGTGTGTGTGTGTGTGTGTGTGTGTGTGATATTTAACATGATTTTAATGTTGTTGTTGTATTGTTATGTTGCAGGTTGCTTCTTCTACAAGTACGACACACAATTATATATATAAACTTTCGAAAAATATCAATTTCTAATGTATTTATTTAATTGTGAATTTTATATTGTGAATGTTAAAATATATTTAATCATTTAAACAAATTATGACTTTATTTTATTTCACTCTACACCTCTGAACATGTGTACAATTAATTTATTTTTTGTGAACTGTTACATCAGAAGATTTGTATGAATTTCAGCCGCCGTTTTCATGTGTGTGTATAATTTTAATTTATTTCGCTATACACTACTGAACATATGTGTGTAAACTGCAACCTTAAAACAGAAGTATTGTCTGTAACAACATAACAGGTAAGTAGTTCATTGACGCCAAATATATATATTTCTAACAAGGATCAATCACACTGACTGCATTATAAAACTATTAATTAATTATTTAATACATTGAAAATGAAGACGACGTTTTGACAACGAGAGAGGTGACTCGGTTTTATATCGAGAGGAACAGTAGTGTCCGAGGGTGCATCACAACCTTCGACTACATTCCAGTGAACGTCAACGAGTCGGATCATGACGTAGTATTCGTAATGACTGAGGCACGTCCTTTATTGCTTGAGGATATTCAGACAGAGCAGGCACGTTTACGCAATATCAAGTGGCATATTGCGTGCAGGATACGTTTTACCAAAACCGTGGTAGATGGTGACAGTGGTGAGGAGAAAGAGGTAACGAAAGACGCCGTCTTCCACGGACGTTGTCGCACGTTGCTCGCGGACGACAGCGACGAGTTGAATTGTCTACTCGATGAATCCTACGATAAAATCTTCAATAGCATATCTAATTTTACCCGTGACGGGAGCGGATGGTCGGTGGATGCTGTACTGAAGCTGGAACTGGTTGTTGGACGGTATCAGCCTCTAGCAGCGTCCTCCTACCTTCCAACCCCGCGAAAACTCTCACACACCAGGGCAGTAGTCAACATCAAGAACCCCCAGGATGAAATGTGTTTTCTGTGGTCTGTTCTAGCCCACATACACCCTCAAGAACGTAATAGAGACCGTGCTTCAAACTACATCCCATTCATAAACACATTAAATATGTCCGGTATCGAGTACCCTGTTTCGTTAAAGTCCATTTCCAAATTTGAAGCACAGAATCCTAACATTTCTATAAACGTTTTCGGCTATGATATAGAAGACAATATCAAAAATGAATCAAAAAATGAGGTTTACCCTCTGAGAATTACCCCGAATAAGGACAGGTCGCATCACGTTAATCTTTTGCTTCTGACCGATACGAATAGCCGAAAACATTACTGTCTTATCAGTAACATGAGTAGATTGTTATCATCCCTAACAAAATGTAGCAATAAATCATTTTACTGTGACTACTGCCTGCATCGTTTCACTACAGAACATGGTCTGTCCGATCATCTCCCCTACTGCACACCTTACGGCGAGCAGAAAACCAAAATGCCCACGGAGGAGGAGAAGTTTATGTCCTTTAAAAATTACGCGCACTGTCTTAAAGTACCCTTCACCGTCTACGCCGACTTCGAGTCCCTCATCACTCCGCTTCAATCGTGTTCACCTGGTAACAACGTCCCGACGACAGTGCACGAGTTAGGCGAATTCTACTCCGTCGATAGCAGCGGTGTCCGTCAGAAACTAACTTCTCCTCCTGTATCGTCCACATCATACGAAGCGATGCATATCCCGTCAGGTTTCTCCTATGCTATCGTCGATCATACGCACAGCCTTTGGAGAGAGGCTAAAGTTTATCGGGGTGAAAACGTTGTAGACACGTTCTTCTCGTGGTTGTTGAAAGACGCCGAGGTTATGATGAAGGTGGTACGACATAACGTACAATTAATTATGTCCGATGATGACAATGTTGTGTTCACTAACGCCACCGTTTGTCATTTGTGTGAGCGCCCTTTGACAGACGATGACAAGGTACGCAATCATTGCCATCTTACGGGAAAATTCTTGGGAGCAGCCCATAATAGCTGTAATCTGAGTTACAAGATGCCTCGTCATATCCCCGTCTTCTTTCACAACCTTCGTGGCTACGACTGTCACCATTTAATGCTTGGTTTAGGGAAATATAAGGACGAACGCGTATCCTGCATCGCAACATCCAGTGAGCGTTACGTGTCGTTCTCCCTGGGTCCCTTGCGTTTCGTAGACTCCTTTCAATTTCTTAATCGCTCTCTGGACACACTCGTTACCAATCTGTCCGCGTCCGGGAGCCAATTTCCTTTGCTCAGAGAGGAAATGCTTAGACGGGGTTTCGATGAACAGACCAATCTGCTCGTACGCAAGGGGGTATACCCATACGAGTACGTTGACATTATTGATCGGTTCAACGAAACAAGTCTACCCGCTCGTGAACACTTTGATAACCGGTTGATGGAATCATCTATTTCGGACGCAGATTACGAGCACGCACAAAACGTGTGGAGTGCATTCAATCTGCGTACGTTTGGAGATTACCATGATTTGTATTTGTTGACAGACGTAATGCTGCTGGCCGATGTCTTTGAAAGTTTCCGAGACATGGCCTTACGCGATTACTGCTTGGACCCATGTCATTTTTACTCGCTTCCCGGACTCGCTTGGAACGCGATGCTAAAAATGACAGGGGTCGAATTAGAACTGTTGACAGAAATAAATCTACATCTGTTCCTCGAATCTGGGATCCGCGGAGGCTGCGCGATGATATCAAACCGTCATGCAGTCGCTAACAATCCTCTGATTCCAGACCAGTACGATGTTTCGAAACCGACCTCCTTCATTCTGTATACGGACTGTAACAATTTATACGGTGCAGCCATGTCGCAACCACTCCCTTACGCAGACTTCCGATGGCTCGATCGTAACGAAATCGAGTCCTTGGACGTACGTACTGTGAGTGATGATGCTGACATCGGGTACATCCTCGAAGTCGACCTACACTATCCTAATACCTTACACGACCTGCATTCCGACTACCCGCTTGCACCTGTGCGCCAGCGCATAACACACGATATCCTTTCTCCCTTTTCCAAACGTTTACACGAGAGTATATACAGATCATCGTATAACGAATCAGGGTCATCCGTAGAGAAGTTGTTAACAACTTTGGAGGACAAACAAAATTACGTTCTCCATTATCGAAATTTGAAATTGTATTTAAGTCTTGGTTTAGAGCTGAAAGCGACTCATAGGGTGTTGTGTTTTAAGCAAAGCGCTTGGTTGAAACCGTTTATCGATTTCAACACCCGCAAGAGGCAATCAGCCGTCAACAGCTTTGAAAAAGACCTTTTCAAACTGATGAACAACGCCGTATACGGTAAGTCGCTGGAGAACGTACGGAAACATATAGACTTTGAACTAGTCTCGAATGAACGACGGCTTCAAAAACTAGTTTCCACACCCAGGCTAAAACGTATGATTCGTTATACGAACGATCTGGTGGGGCTTTCACTCCGTAAAAAATCCATTGTTCTTTCTCGTCCCGTGTATGTCGGCTTCACCGTATGATGATAAGCGTTATATATTAGACAATGGTCGTGATACCCTTGCGTACGGACATTATCGGATACATGCCGACGACGATGACGACTCTGCTCCTCCACCTGCTAAAATTCCCCGTTACACTACTGGTTAACAAAAAAATTCTTACTGTGATATCTATAGTTATTGCCTCCTCACACTTCAGTTCGGACGACAGTAAACGTAAGTTTATGTATTATTATTATTATTATTATTATTGTAACGATATTTGTGTTTATACATATTAGTTCGTAATGTGGGGTTTCTTTTTTTCAGGTGATAACTATTTCTAGTAGTCTGTGGGCTTTCCTACTATATATATATATTTTGTAACAGCACTAGTTCTGCATGTACCACGTTAAGGTAACAAACTACTTTTAATAAACAATTTTTTTATCATTGTGTGTGTGCGTATGTTTGAATGTAGTGCAGATTCTAATTTACAAAGTTTTGATGAATGGATTTTTAATTTATTTCACTATACGCCTCTGAACCTATATGTAATTATTTGTAACTGCTTTACCTGTTGCAGCAAACGATAACACTAGAACGATTATATTATTATTATTATTCAGTGATATATACATACATACAATTTACTTATTAAACACTTCAATGATTGTAACGTCTTACAATGACTATAGCATATTTAAATCTGTTATCTGTTTATTGGTTCTACATGTACACGTTGTATGTATGTGTATGATTACGTTGCGTTTGCGTCTGTGTGTGGGCGCGTTGCGTATGTGTGCGTATGCGTATGTATGTGTGTGTGTGTGTGTGTGTGATTACGTTGCGTATGCGTATGTATGTGTGTGTGTGTGTGTGTGTGTGTGTGTGTGTGTGTGTGTGTGTGTGTGTGTGTGTGTGATATTTAACATGATTTTAATGTTGTTGTTGTATTGTTATGTTGCAGGTTGCTTCTTCTACAAGTACGACACACAATTATATATATAAACTTTCGAAAAATATCAATTTCTAATGTATTTATTTAATTGTGAATTTTATATTGTGAATGTTAAAATATATTTAATCATTTAAACAAATTATGACTTTATTTTATTTCACTCTACACCTCTGAACATGTGTACAATTAATTTATTTTTTGTGAACTGTTACATCAGAAGATTTGTATGAATTTCAGCCGCCGTTTTCATGTGTGTGTATAATTTTAATTTATTTCGCTATACACTACTGAACCTATGTGTGTGTAAACTGCAACCTTAAAACAGAAGTATTGTCTGTAACAACATAACAGGTAAGTAGTTCATTGACGCCAAATATATATATATTTCTAACAAGGATCAATCACACTGACTGCATTATAAAACTATTAATTAATTATTTAATACATTGAAAATGAAGACGACGTTTTGACAACGAGAGAGGGCTAAAATTATTTATTCATCACACCGACTACTCAATGTACGAGAGGGAGACAGGAGAAAGGGTATGAAACCTTGCATAGTTGAAACGTGTGAGAGTGAGAGAGAGAGAGAGAGAGAGAGAGAGAGAGAGAGAGAGAGAGAGAGAGAGAGAGAGAGAGAGAGAGAGAGAGGACGTTACTATTTGTTGACACAGTTGAAACAAGTGAGAGTGAGAGAGAGAGAGAGAGAGAGTGAGAGAGAGTGTGAGGACGTTAATATTTGTCGAATAAACTTTCTAATTTCATATACATGCGTTCGGTACTGACCACAGAGAGAGGAGAACAGTTTGAGCATAACGTTTGACAACGAGAGAGAGAGAGAGAGAGAGAGAGAGAGAGAGAGAGAGAGAGAGAGAGAGAGGACGAATAATACAGAGGTTGGTACATCTGATCATATAGATTTAATATACATTATAACACGCGACAAATTTGAACTCATGTAAAGGTTGGTACACCTAATCATATATTTTAATATACACTATAATGCCGGTGAGCATAACGTTTGACAACGAGAGAGAGAGAGAGAGAGAGAGAGAGAGAGAGACATACACACCGTGTGTGAGAGAGAGAGAGAGTAACAATTATGATCATATATAGTTTGAATTTCCCACCACAGAAGAGAAAGAAATGTTGGCAGATCTGCTCTATACACGCACATTTCCCTCCCCCCACCGCAGAAAATGTTGACAACCCTGCTCATATAAAATATCTATACACTATAATAATACTACAGAGGTTGGTACACCTGATCATATAGATTTAATATACATTATAACACACAACAAATTTGAACTCATGCAAAGGTTGGTACACCTGATCATATATTTTAGTATACACTATAATGCTTCGAGTTGGAACCACCCCCACCCACTGATATGAAATAAAAAAACAACCTCCCACCCAACACCACCCACTGATATGCAAATCAGCTTTCTTAAAAAAATAAAAAAGTATCTTCACGGATGCTGGTGGTCCATTGAACATCATCCCACCAAATCAATTTAATTAAAAAAATAAAAAAAATAAAATTAAAAAAATAAAAAAATTTATTCGTGGAAATTCGCGGTGCTGTGGTCCATCGGGATGCTGCGGGTCCAGCGGTGGCGGCGTCATCTCTGAGATCATGTTTTTTAGTGTTTTTTTAGTGTTTTTTAAGAAGGCGGCATTCCTTTGTGAGTTTGAACCCTTATTTTCCCCCTACTATCGACCCAACGACATAAACGCCGACATGGTCATTGCTATGAAATATTTTAAACACAGGTGTCTGACTTGCAGGTGCACGATCTGCGGGTACGATTTGGACGGACGAGGAGGTATACTCGCTCACGCTTACTACCCGCCCGATTTACCGTATAACACTACCGAAATACACATGGACTACTACGAATCGTGGAATTATACGAACGTAACCGAAATACCGGACGATCAGACCAGTTTTCTTCAGGTGTTAACGCACGAAATCGGACACGCGTTAGGACTGTCTCATTCCCTCGAGAGGGATTCAATCATGTACCCGTTCTACGTACCACGCTCGGACGGTCCGTTCGACCTGAGAGACGACGATATAAAATGCATTCAACGCTTGTACGGGAAGCCGCCGCCGCCGCCGCCCGCTACGACGACGGCGACGACAACGAACGACACCATTCGGACGACGGATTTATGTCGACTAAAGAACGTTAATCAATTTTTAATAATCAACAGACACCTGTATATTGTGCACGATAACTTTTTGTGGACATTGGATCTCGAGTCGAAGCGATCGGGTCCGCCGCCGCTTCTGTTGACGGATTGGTTGACGTTCTTACCGTTGACGTTCACCAACGTTTCGGCGATGTACCAGAGACCGCGGACCGAAGAAGTGGTGCTCTTCATAGACAACTACGTATACATGTTCGATATACACAGTCTGCAACCGCTGAACGGGTATCCGCGTTCGATCACAACGCTCGGTGTTCGCACGATGACGAAAATAAACGCTGCGATACACACGTACACGGGTCGAACCCTTCTGTTGTACAACGATATGTATTACGGCGAAATAGACGAGTGCACGTTCACGATCAAGAAACACGGATACGTTAAAGATCGTTTTGTCGGCTTACCAGAAGCCGTCGACAGCGCGTTCCGATACATCGACGGAAAGATTTATTTCTTCAAAGACGCGCGCGTATACGTGTACGATGAATTTCTAAATACGATCGTAAAAGGAAAACATAGCGACGGACTCTCCGTTGTCGGAATAAAATGCATAGACGGTACGATCGTATCAAAACTAATCGATTTATTACGCGAGTACGTTTAAATGCTGTGAACAACGGACGAGACGCATCATTCACGAGATAAGTGTTGACAAGTTCGGAGACACCAGAGCGCTGTCTGAGCGCGAAGGGACACGCGTCGCAGTCTACGGGAGGATATTGGTATCACGATGACCGAGGACGGGCACTTCGACGTAGCGGGGAAAAAATACACAACTTGGGCGAACCGCAAGACGGTAACGATGCCGTTCCACTGCGCTTCGTGCGTGACCACTGTCTGTTTGCCGACGATCCGTCGTCGACGACGACGACGCAAGGAATAGACGCGAAAGGTCGTAAGCTCGTCAACGTCGGCGCTCCCGTCGATCTCGGGGACGCTGTCAACAAGCAGTACGTAGACTACTCGTGCTTACGTTTCACACAGCTGGTACCGAACAAGAAGAACGGAGCTGTCGTCGACGCGCGGGATCATCGCATACAGTCTCTGAGGGAACCGATTCGTGCGAGAGACGCTGCGACCAAAGTATACGTGGACTCGAAAATCATACCGAAGGATACGAACTCTAACCTAATGGTCGGCAACGTGCAGATAACGCAGTTAGCGCCGCCCGTCAACAACAAGGACGCGGTGAAATTGGAATTTTTTAACCGACACACGATCACCGCGGTAAACGACGCTTATTTCAACGCACAAGGAAAGACTATTCTAAACGTCGGCGACGGTGGCGCACGGGCTACGGACGCGGTGAACGCACGTCAATTGGAGGAGGCGAAGCGGTACGCGAAGAGCGAAACGTACATACTCGCAAAAGTGTTTCAACACCGTTGGGAGAAAGTGGTATCGTATATCTATAAATTGCATACGGGCGCAGCGCGTACTTCACTTGGTGCCGAAGAGGCAGCCTTACTACTTACGAACAAGGCGGAGACGAACGAGTTGATTAGTGATCTGGACAAATCTAAAGACGAGCACGATTGGAGATCCCTTTATCGAGAGCAAGCGAAACAGTAGTCATGTACGAACTACGTAGCCGAAAAAAAGGGGGGCGTGGTCTTATCGGAAAAATAGTTAAAAGCGCGGTACCATTCGTTGCGAAGTCAGTACCTACACTGATCAATCGAGCGGTGGACGTATTACCGGTGGAACTACATCTGCCCGGCTACAGGTTCTGTGGACCCGGAACGAAACTAGAGCAGAGACTGGCTCGCGGTGATCGAGGAATCAAAGAGTTGGACGAAGCTTGTCGCGAACACGATATCGCTTACAGCAAGTACAAGGACAACGAACGACGACGTGTAGCGGATCGCGTGCTAGCCGGTAAAGCGTGGGAACGAGTGAAAGCTTTGAATTCCGGCATCAGTGAAAGAGCGTACGCGGCAGCCGTAGCAGCAGCGATGAAGGCGAAATCGGCGTTAGGCAGCGGACTATGCTGCGGTGGCGGTGTGCGTAAACGTCAACGTCGCACCAGACGACGCAAGCCGGTTCGACGCACGATAATCAGGAAGAGGAGGAGGACGACAACGGGGACAGGACGTCGACGAAGACGGACCGGTGGTAAAAAGGCTTCAGGACTATACCTTCGACCGTACCGAAAAAACTAATCAAAATACCGGTGCGTCCGTTGTCCGATCGAGATCTTTATGAGTACACAAAACTATTGCGTATACCTTATTTCAGAGGCGTGTACATGCGCGACGCACTTCCTAGTACATCACCGTGGGAGAACGAAAGCGCGATCGTGAATCTGGACGACGCTACCGGACCGGGCACGCACTGGGTATGCTAGAAGAAGCGAGGCGACAGAGTCTGGTACTTTGATGGATTTGGCAATCTGCGCCCTCCTGTCGAGCTAATACGGTACTTTGGATCGAACGTGACCGACGTTCATTACAATTACGCACGGAAACAGCCGTCGGACACAGTCATCTGCGGACATTTATGTTTAGAGTTTTTGACATCGAACGATCAGTAAACGACAAGATGTCTTCGCTTACGGTCACCGTCACAGGAACGGATCCGAGCGCACTGGTTTGTGACTTTTTTCCACCGCTTGAACTGACGGACGGTGAATGGTACGCGGGACTGCTGGACTTTACCACGTACAACAGTAGAGGGAAAGTGGTGATTCTACCCACGATGAGGGGGGTAGAGGACATGATTTATGGCTCTGACGTCACCGATTCATGTCGTCATTGGCTCTGACGTCACAGATTCATGACATCACAGATCCCTCTACCCCCCTCATCGTTGGCAGAATCACCACCGTGGTAGAGGGAATGCGACGAGGCGTTGACGGGTTCCGAAATTCGGCATTGAGCAAGGTGATGGGTACAGTTACACGAAAAGTTTGGGTTACTTGACGGTTCCCGAAATTTGGTGGAGAGACCGGTCTCACCGGGATGTGAACCCGGTTCGCAAAACCGACATGCTAACCGTTACACCAAGAGACCGTTGTTGTTTTATCGTACTTTATTTTATTTAAAAATAATGTTATTATATCAATCATATATAGAAAAACATAGATACAAATCTAATTATAGGAAATAATGATGTTATATCTCTCATATGTAGTATACCACTGATTTGCAAGTATTTATATTGTGCATATCCTTGAACTTGAACGTGCGATCCTTTGTGAGGTATTACATTGACCGTAGGGTAAAAATAACTTGAACAGGATGTGCTTAACCTTGAGTGTGTGTAGTTTAACATCTGTTGTAGAGTATAAAAGACGCGTTCATGCTATGCAACTATATCAGTTACTTGTCGCACTGAAGGGGAAGGTATGTTATATTTATGTTACCTTTGTGAATTTAAATAATATTTGTTTTAATACATATTTCAGGTTGAATAATTTTAAATCAATGTTATTATAAAACAGATGAATATGTAATCGTTATTCTAACAGTAGACGTATGTGTCTTATAGAGAAAATTCACTTTACAATGTGATATGAAATGTAAATGTATAATCATATAATATTGCATATGTTTGTCTGAGGATGTTATTATATTACAGAATTTGATTGTATGTAGACACTTCTCACTGAAATATTTTAAGTGTATGAATATATTTGTTCCAATCTCATCGGTATGCACACACTCTGAAAACTGGTTTTTTGAAGCCAGCTGAACTCTATACGACTTGCGGTGGGTGTGTGTGTCTGTACGGCACTAAAAACAGGTTTTTTGTAACGAAACGCATGAGGTCTGTGACGGGTCACTGTTACGTCGCGTGTGATGGCGTGCATAATAATTATTCTACAAAGTGTATTTGTTTTTTGTGTATACTTATAATCGTTGTATATGTTTGTAGTGAAGGGTGCCGTTTATAAAAAAAGGGTTTGGTTGAAATTATAGTAAGTAAATTATTTTTTATTATTGTGTAACAATGTATGTACTGAAAGCGCACGGTAGGAATTATATTATGGTCTTGGTTCATAGAATTGTTTTATGTGTCACAATTTATGTGTTGAAAGCGTACGGTAGGAATTACATTATTGTATTTGTTTAAAAGGTACAATAACAAATACGATATATATTTCATATATTTTTTTAATAACATCGAAAGATTTTTACACATAAGACAATTGGTAATTACTATACATTACCACAAAAATATATTTTATAATTGTGTACAGTATATATTGTTAGTAAATCTGTTTTAGCCTGTGTATGTTACGTACATGATACAACGTTATGCATTTTTTAAAAAGGATTTATTAAAAAAATCACGTTCTCTTTCTGTCACGCCTTCTGTAGATATCTGTTTAGAATATTATGTATTACATAATTGTACAAAATTAAGCTCAATCTTTATAGACTACACACGCACATCTACATGCATAATACAACTGGTAATTACTGAACATTACCACACAAATATTTTTTACAATTGTGTACAGTATATATTGCCAGTAAATCTGTTCAGCCCACGTATGTTACATACATGATACAATGTTATACATTTTTTTAAAACGATTTATTAAAAATCGTTTTCTCTTTCTGACACGTCTTCTATAGATATCTGTTTAGAATATTAAGTGTTACATAATTATACAAAATAATCTTTCTCTTTACGTTCATAAGAGAATTGTAAATTACAACAAGACAATTCTGTTCAGGTCTATGTATGTTACACACATGATACAATTTTATACATTTTTTGGAAAGGAGTTATTAAAAATAATTTTCTGTCACGTCTTCTGTAGATATCTGTTTAGAATATTAAGTGTTACATAATTATACAAAATAATCTTTCTCTCTCTCTTTACATCCATAAGAGAATTATAAATTACAACAAGACAATTACTATACATTACCACTACTACAGACCACAAATATGTATACAAAATAATCTTTCTCTCTCTCTCTCTCTTTACATCCATAAGAGAATTGTAAATTACAACAAGACAATTACTATGCATTACCACTACTACAGACCACAAATATGATCAGTATATAGTGTTAGTATATCTGTTCAAACCATTTTGTACTTCATCGTTGTGGTTGTATTCTATGTTACATACGTGATACGATGTTATACATTTTTGAAAAGGAGTTATTAAAAATAATTTTCTGTCACGTCTTCTGTAGATATCTGTTTAGAATATTAAGTGTTACATAATTATACAAAATAATCTCTCTCTCTCTCTCTCTTTACATCCATAAGAGAATTGTAAATTACAACAAGATAATTACTATGCATTACCACTACTACAGACCACAAATATGATCAGTATATAGTGTTAGTATATCTGTTCAAACCATTTTGTACTTCATCGTTGTGGTTGTATTCTATGTTACATACGTGATACAATGTTATATAAAACTGTATTAAGGATTATTTAAAATCAATTTTCTTTTCTGACATGTCTTATGTTGATATTTGTTTAGGATATCAAGTGTTACATAATTATGCAAAATAATAGCAGTTAACAACTAGCTCTAAGCTCGCTCTTTACACACACACACATCCATATGCATAAGGCAACTGCTAATTACAACAAAAGAATTACTATGCATTACCTGGCAAAACACGTTCTACTACAGACCACAAATATTTTCTCAGTTGTGTACAGTATATATTGTCAGAAAATCTATACTTCATATGATATATCTGTTCAAGCCATTTTGTTTTTGCATGTACTGCATCGTCTTTGTGAGTGTACTGTATGTTATGATACTTGCAATAGGATGTTTGTGGGAAAAACGTGTAAAATTGTTTTTTAAAGAATTTATTCAAATCGCTTTTCTGTTCTGTTAGGTTTTTTGTAGATATCTGTTCACGATATCGTGTGTTTTCATGTAGTGGTTTAACAAAATGTTCTGTTTTTATATATCTGTGTAATTTAATGAAATCACACTTACAATATAACCTGTTGTTTTTATGTTCTATTTCTCTTTTAATAATTTTTAAAGTAACATTGTGTCCTACATATTGCGTGATCTTTTTAGTCTGAAAAAAAATAAAAAAATAAACAATATATGAATCATTCCAGGTTACAATAATACAATAATTAATCACAACATAAGCTCTCTACACATACATATACATAAAAATATGCGAAACATCATTCATGCATTTATTATAATCTATGCGTGTGTGTGTGTGTGTGTGTGTGTGTGTGTGTGTGTGGATTACACTCTAGTTTTTTTACTTTTTCCAGAGTTTTCTTGAGCGAACTCATTGGTCTGAAAAAATAAAAAGGAAACAATTATATTATTAACTTATATAAACTTATGTATGTATATATATATAATTGAGTAAAACTTTTACATACATCCCTTCTAAACGGCTATTAACTTCTCTTAGAAAACGATTCAATGGAACCCAGTTTTGGTATTCACTCATAGGGTTGGTAACCCCAAACTCTGTCAGTATAAGACATAGGTAATATTAAAAAACCTCATCAGCCATACTATGAACCTGTCTCTCTCTCTTCCATCTCTTTTTATGTTAATTTGTTGGAAAATAACTATAGTTATGTAATTACTTAAGATAAAAGACGAATCATTATGTACTTACATAGTCGATATCAAGTTGTACGCTAACCTTCTCGTTAGCAAGTGTTGTGTGCGAAGTTACAACCAACGAGAGAACGCAAGGTTTGACTGTCTTCATCTGGTCCACAGTGAAGGCCTCGCTCCAACGCTTGGGCAGGAAAACGTGGAACTTGTTGTCTTGCGTTTGCGGGCAAGCTCCACTTTCCTCCAGATCTACCACAACAGCATTCCCAAATTTAGTATTTACCAATTTCATTGCAAGTACATGATATTTACAGTTGATCTGTAGTTTCTGCAGATCGCGGCGTGGCAGAAAAGTAGGCACGGTCTTCGCGTTACATACGATTGACTCCATTTTCAACGTCGACTGATGGTTGTATTAGAAAATATTGCTGTATTTATTCTGTTTCCCCCAGACGACTAGGACTAGGTTCCTTTCTTCTAAAGCGTCATCTCCTTCGGTCACGGTCGGACATAGATTCAAGGCCGTCGTAAACACCTGCGTTACCATCCCCCCCCTCTAACCCACACATGTGTTCTGTTTCAGCAAGCCCGCACCACCGCGAGCTCGCAAAGACAAAGATCAGTTTACCCCGCACCGTCTACCTCACCTTGAACCAGCGATGTAACGTTCGGTTTACCCCACCATCGCCTACCTATCGCACCGCACCCCGCAACGCCTACGAATGCAACGACAGGCTTGAGCCCGTCGGTCACGGTCACCGGCTATGAAGGCAACAACCTAGCCCCCCCCTTCTCCGCACCCATCACCAGCGACAACGTTGCTGACACACCCCACCCCGCACCACCTAAACCTGTCGCTCTGCACCCCGCAACGCCTACGAATGCAACGACAGGTTTGAACCCGTCGGTCACGGTCACCGGCTATGAACGCGACAACCTAGCCCCCTTCCCCGCACCCATCACCAGCGACAACGTTGCTGAGATACCCCACCCCGCACCACCTAAACCTGTCGCTCTGCACCCCGCCGCACCTACCTCTCGCTCCGCACCGACCTTGAGCCCACCCATCACCCACAACCGCCGACAACATGGAGACACCTCTACGTTGTTGAGAAACCCCACCCCGCATCGCCTACCTCTCGTCCAACACCATCTACTTCACCTTGAACCCGCCAACGCAACGACTAGTTTACCTTTCGTCTCGCCTACCTCTCGCTCACGAATACAACAACCAGTTTACCCCGCACCGTCTACTTCACCTTGAGCCAGCGAATGCACAAGTAGCGACGGATCGTGCACTGCATCCTTTGTCAGCCGTGCGGTGTCAGACTCAGGAGGTTGGATATATATATTGGTCCGGCGAGCAGTTCCATCTCACAGTCTACGATTGAAACCTACATCTACTACAATGGATCTCTCAGCTAGCAGTGAACAGCGTGCAATTCGTGGTAATGTAATCACCATTAAATTTCCATTTTCAGAAAATACAATAAACATACACACGATATTATCAGATTACAAAGATGTAATTATTAACAGAATATGTACTGAAGCTTCTCTTATGAATAATTATGTAAAATGGTACTTGGCAGCACGCGTTTCATTTAAAAAGCTTATCGACTCTGAAAGTATTACATGCACGGCTATCTTTCGATCCCGTACACAATTGAAATCATTTTATGATGATATCGATGAACAGTATTCGACAAGTTGTGAAAAAATAATCGAGAGTGCGGAAACATTCATACGTGACGGAAGCGGATGGGTTGAAAACGGTATCGAAACTCTTGAGATCAATATAACCAAATACGATCCGCTAGTGGGGTCAAGTTATCTTCCGACTCCTCCACGGTTACGCAAGACTAAGGGAATTGTAAACGTACAAAATAAGAAAGACGAGAAGTGTTTTTTATGGTCTGTGCTGGCTGCTATACACCCAATCGTGCTGCATAACCCGCATTTACTTAATTACTATAGACCTTACGAAAACGATTTAAACATGGACGGGATTTCGTACCCTGTTGAAATAAATAAGATAAAGCGGTTCGAAAAATTGAATGAAGATATATCCGTCAACGTATTCGGGTATGAAAATGAGGTATATCCGTTACGTATTACAGAATATCGTGGGAGGAAATACCATATCAACCTTCTGTTTTTGTTTGGTCTAACCACTACACACTATTGCTTAATACGAAACCTATCTCGAGTACTTGCGTCTTTGACGAGACATGCGGGCTCTTCGGTTTACTGTGACTATTGTTTGCATAGATTTGCGGACAATAAGAATACCAACGCGGCGCGAAAGCGGGTTGAAGAACATCGCGTTTACTGTTCGCCTCATGGTGTACAAAAGGTAAAACTTCCTGCCGAAAACGATAAATTTATGTATTTTCAAAATTTTACTTTATGTCATCGCGTACCTTATACGGTGTACGCGGATTTTGAATCGTTCGTTGTACCAATCGCTCAAACCACAGGAAATAAATCGCTAAACGTGACACACCATGTACCGGCTAGTTTTTGCTACCTGATTGTCGACTGGGAGGGAAAAGCCGTCAAGGAGCCAGTACTGTATCGCGGAAAAAACGTAGTGGATACGTTCTTGAGTACGCTGTTAACCGACGTTCAGAAACTGGATAGAAAATTCGCTGAACCCAATACCATGTTGGAGGACGATGAGCGTGGTTTTCAGAACGCCACACATTGTCATCTTTGTAAGGAACCGTTAACGGATGAGAAAGTACGCAACCACTGTCATGTAACGGGACAATATTTAGGAGCTGCACACAATGCTTGCAATATCAATTTTAAAGTACCCACACACGTACCGGTATTTTTTCATAATTTAAGCGGTTACGATTGTCATCATCTGATGCAAGCATTTGGGAAATATAAAGAAGAAGAAATGTCGTGTATAGCGACTAGCAGCGAGCGATACATCTCCGTTTCACTAGGACCCCTCAGGTTCCTAGATTCCATTCGATTTATGAACGAGTCTCTGGAAAAACTTGTCGGTAACCTTTCAAAAGATAAATTTAAAATTCTGCATCAGTTTTACACGAACAATGTTGACTTGCTGCTACGTAAAGGCGTGTACCCTTATGATTACTTTACTGACGAATCAAAATTTGACGAGACGCAGTTACCGTCGCGCGATAGTTTTTACAATGCATTGACAGAATTGTCCGTAGAGGAGAAAGATTACGCGCACGCTCAAACGGTTTGGTCAGCATTCAACATGCGTACGTTTGGAGACTATCATGATCTTTATTTAAAAACAGACGTACTTCTGTTAGCAGATGTATTTGAAAACTTTAGAAACATGAGTCTCCAATATTACGAAATTGATCCGTGCAACATGTACACTGCTGCCGGACTAGCATGGAACGCAATGTTGAAAATGACCGGTGTGCGTTTAGAGTTACTGACTGACCTTGATCAACACCTGTACATAGAGAGCGGGATCCGGGGCGGTTTAGCGGCAATTTCTAATCGGTACGCCAAGGCCAACAACCCTCACATTTCCGATTATGACGCAAGCAAGCCGCACAACTATTTACTGTACCTCGATTGCACCAACCTGTACGGAACGGCTATGACACAGCCTTTACCACTGTCCAATTTTCGTTGGTTGGAACGTACAGAGATCGATTCGTTGAACGTGCACGCGTTACGCGACGATGATGACACCGGTTACATCCTTGAAGTCGATCTGCGGTATCCACATCACCTACACGACTTACACACCGACTACCCTTTAGCACCTGAAAAGCGTACTATTGCAGACAGTATCCTTTCACCGTACTGCTATCGCATGAAGTTGTTAAAAGACTTTGTGTGCAGTAGCGGTAAGGTAGAGAAACTGATAACGTCCCTTGAGGACAAGACAAAATACATTGTTCATTACAGAACACTGAAACTCTATCTCGAACTGGGAATGGAGTTGAAAGCGATTCACCGTGTGTTGGCATTCAATCAGTCCGTGTGGTTGAAACCTTTCATCGAGTTTAATACGGAGCGACGAAAGGAAGCCAGAAACACATTTGAAAAAGACTTTTTTAAGTTAATGAATAACGCACCGTACGGAAAATCGTTGGAAAATGTACGGAAGCGAATCGATTTCAAGTTAGTTGCAAACGAGAAGAAACTTCTCAAACTAACGTCTAACCCCAGGTTACAACATTTTTTCATTTATAACAATGACCTTGTAGGTCTCACGATGAAAAAAACATCCATTACACTGAACCGACCTTTGTATGTTGGGTTCAGTGTATTGGATATTAGTAAGCTGATCATGTATCGGTTCCATTACGGATTCACGATGAATACGTACGGTCCACGTGCACGTCTGTGCATGACAGACACGGACTCACTGTTGTACGACATTCGTACCGACGATGTGTACAAAGACATGAAGGAACGTCTCGAACTCTTTGACACGTCTGAGTATCCTAAGACACATCTGTGCTACAGTGAAACAAACAAGAAAAAGTTGGGTACATTTAAAGATGAAACGAATGGAACACCGATACTTGAATTTGTTGGGTTGCGTGCGAAATGTTATTCATTCGTTACGGCAAACGATAAGGAGAAAAAGGTAGCGAAAGGTGTGCCACGTTCCGCGATAGCTACACAGTTGAAACATCAACTTTATAAGCAATGTGTAAAGACCAATTCTCAAACTTATACTACGGCACAGACTATCCAGAGCAAAAATCATAACATATACACGACAAAGCTTACAAAATTATCGCTGTCACCGTACGATGACAAACGATATGTCTTGGATGACGGCGAAACAACACTAGCGTACGGTCATTACAAACTCTCTCAACCCAGACGCGAGATAATCCAGCAAGCGAGAGAATCCGTTATAAATTACGCGTTTGATGTACGTTGATATAAGACTTGTTTGCTGGACCAACACACTGTCAGTACCGATGATGAAGTCGGTGAGGTTCAGTGAAAACGTAACGGTATACCTCGTACCAAATTTTTGCGATTCGCGTTTTGGGTGGCGATATGGAGAACGTACGCAAAACTATTGCAAAGGAATTGCACAGACCGGTGAGAAGAAACTTTCCCAGACGTGCTGTGGAGGTGAAGGGGTTACACGATCTGTACCAAGCGGATCTGGTGGAAATGATACCGCATGCCAAGTTGAACAAGGGGTACAAATATCTAATGACGGTAATTAACGCATTTAGCAAGTATGCATATGCGATTCCCTTAAAAACTAAATCGGGTGTTGAAGTAGCGCACGCTCTCGAACCAATAATTGTAAAAAATAAAATGAAATACCTGCAAACGGATAACGGGAAAGAGTACTTTAACAGTGCAGTACAAGCTTTACTAAAGAGATTCAACGTTAAACACTATTCATCGTATAGCGAGAAGAAAGCATCCATCGTGGAACGATTTAATCGTACGTTGAAAACAAACATGTACCGTGCGTTCAGCGAGCAAGGACATTATCGGTGGTTGACTCTGTTGCCCGAGCTGGTGGAGGAATACAACAGCAGCGTGCACAGAACGATAGGTATGAAGCCGTGTCAAGTAGACGAGAGTAACGAACGACTAGTGTTGAAAAGAATAAAAAGAAATACCGCACCGCGGAAAGTGAGTAAGAAGCATAGGTTTAAAGCAGGTGATCGTGTACGTGTTAGTAAATATAAAATCATATTCGCTAAAGGTTACACACCAAACTGGACGAACGAGATATACACCGTGCACAGAGTTCAACCGACCGTACCGGTTACGTACTCGTTGAAAGATCACACGGGTGAAGTGTTGGAAGGCGGTTTCTACGAGCAAGAACTGAGTAAAACCAGCGTGGGCGACGTCTATCTCGTTGAGAAAATATTACGACGTAAAGGTGATCACGTGCGAGTGCGCTGGCTCGGCTTTGACGGTAAACACGATTCGTGGATACATAAAAAAGATCTGATATAATAACATTACCACAGTATTTTACCGAACGTAAACGAGTTAAGATGAAGATTGTACAACAATCGATAAAGTTAAACGTTAAGAATGTAGACTCTACTAAGTATAAAACCGAAGTCACTTATAATAAACACGGTCCATTGTTTCCGAACACAGTTCGATGTATCGTGTGCGGAACAACAAACAGCGGAAAATCAAACGTAGCCTTTAACATGTTATTCGATCCAAACGGACTGCGATTTCAAAACCTGTACGTGTTTTCCAAATCGTTGTTTCAACCAAAATACCGTATGTTAGAAGACGTTTTTAATGCTCTCGCTGACGAAGGGATGATGTACTTCACATACAGTGAAAACGATGAAGTACCGCCTCCGCACGAAATCACACCTAATTCTATCATGTTGTTCGATGATGTAGTATGCGAACGACAGAATAACATACGAAAATATTTCGCTATGGGACGGCATAGCGGTGTGGACAGTTTGTACCTTTGCCAGACGTACAGTCTGGTACCGAAGCAACTGGTGCGTGATAATGCCAATATCATGGTTTTGTTCAGACAAGATGATCTCAATTTGCGTCACGTTTATAACGATCACGTTAACACAGACATGAAATACGATGAGTTCAAAGCGATGTGCGCCGAAGCGTGGAAGGATAGTTACGGATTCTTAGTCATCAGCAAGGACTCACCGATAAACGCGGGTAGATACAGAGTGGGTTTCGATCGTTTTATACATAAATAGGATAGTCTGTGAGAAAAAGTCACCAGTGTCAAGATGGATGACAAGCAATTGACACAAGAAATCGATGCAATTAGCGACAACATAAGACAAAAGTATCGGATGTTGAAACGTGACCTCAGAGAGAGCGATGAACTATTAACCAGAACGTACAAACCTCTTTTGGAACCGCTAACCCAGATTTCTGAAAAGTTGAAAGACACCAGTGATAAAATTAAAGTTGAAGATGAAGATACGAAGACAGCTGTGGAGACGAGAACACCGTCGCAACCACGTTTCCTCAGAACGGAAGTGTTGGCACAAACGCCTGATGTCGAAACACCGAACGTGACCCTTGAAGAGTTTTTAGCAACACCCGAAGGTCGACAAGAAGCACAAGAATACGTTGAACAGTCTGTCGAAGGTCCGCTCGCGAGGAAATACTTACTACTCGCGTTATCCGACGATAGAGAAAAAAAGATGGATCATACGTACGGTGTACGCAACGTTGAAGACAAATGGATGGTGGGCAATTCGGTGTTGGAGATCAATCAAGACGACAGCTTCTACATAGCTGGAAAACGATACAGGGGCACACCGGGTCTCTACGAACTTATGTTTATGAAAGAACCCGACAAGAACGTCTACGATGAAAACGATTTAGCAGCGTATAAGTCTATACTGTCGGACACTAACGCTTATAAACATTATTATTTACCCGGTACTAAAGTAAATACAAACAAAGGTGTAAAGTACAGAGAGGTAATCGCCCGATTGTTCCCTCCGCGCAGCGGACGTGGTATCGATTACGTACACTGGAACGATCCAAACGAACTGGTTGAACGGTTGAGACTGCTGGTAAGTTCAAAACGCGCCGGTCACACCGGACACGACAACGAAATCATCTCAGTAGTAGAGGAATTACGTGAAGCCAACATTATCGTATAAATTTTATGAACGTCGGTGTAACAACTCATTGTTGTCAACACTGTCGACATGTGCGGATTAGATTTGACACCTGACTTTGAAATCGAAAACGAGAGACTGAAAACCTTTACATCATGGCCTGTGCATTTCATCAGTCCGACCGCTATGGTTGCCGCAGGCTTTCATTACACAAATGAAATTGACAGGGTTCGATGTTCATTTTGCGGTATAGGAATCTTTCGTTGGAAAGAGGGTGACGATCCGATTGTGTTACACACGCGATGGTCACCGCAGTGTCGTTACTTAAAACGGTTAGCACATCATTTGTAGCGTGCAGTCGTACAATGGTTGTGGACAAGTTCGGGAGACATCAAAGCGCCGTGAGCGTGCGACGAGAAACAAAAAGACAATTACGCGATACTGTAGGATTTAAGATTACGAATGATGGGCATATAGATGTTGAAAACAAAAAGATCCGCAATCTGAACGAACCGGATGCAGCAAAGGATGCTGTATCCTTGACTTATATGCAAACACATTGTCTGCTACTCGATGATGATCGTAAAAGCGTGGACGTTAAAGGGTGTAGATTGAAAAATGTTGATACTCCTGTAGACGTTAAAGACGTAGTCAACAAATATTACGTTGATGACAACTGTATACAACACTCGAGTCAAGAGAGAGGTGAGGTCATCGATGCACGAGATCGATGGGTAATCAACGTTCGAAGTCCGGAACAAGCGACCGATGCGGTCAACAAAAACTACGTTGACTCGAACGTCATTAAAAAAGAATCGAACAGCTATTTGTTTGGACAGAGCTGGTTGTCGGGAGTGAGTTCACCGATTTTTGCAGATGACGCGGTTAACGTAAAATACATGTTGCAGAACACCGTTAGCTTGGGCGAAGATGGTGTTTTCAAAGCAGCGGAAAAGAGAATAACAGACGTAGCGGATGGTTTTGCGG
Organism: Magicicada septendecula; assembly: GCA_034769895.1. Classification (NCBI taxonomy): domain Eukaryota; kingdom Metazoa; phylum Arthropoda; class Insecta; order Hemiptera; family Cicadidae; genus Magicicada; species Magicicada septendecula. Next base: position 57,370,555 of record CM068371.1, on the reverse strand, counting down.
AGAGCGATGCTGTTAACTTACAACAATTAAATGACGTGAGACGATACGTAAGAAGCGAGATGTATAAAGTCGTTAAAACATTTCAGTATCAACTGGACAACTACTTATTGAAATTGTCTAAGCCACGTAGTTCAGAAGACAAGTGGACACTCGACACGAAGGAAATAAAAAGGTTAATAGATGAATACGATAAAAACACAGAAGAGAAAGACTGGAGATCGGTTTACGATGTACAACAACGTTAAGAGGAAAAAGGGGAGGGGCGTCGGAAACGTGTTTAAAAACGTTGTACCGTCCGTTGTTTCGTCAGTTATCAATCGAGCGGTGGACGCACTACCTGTCGAATTACATCTGCCGGGTTACAGATTCTGTGGACCGGGCACGAAACTCGAAGAAAGATTAGCGCGTGGTGATCGTGGAATCAATCAACTAGACGAAGCCTGTCGCGAACACGACATCGCTTACGCTCAATACAAAGACAACGAAAGTAGACGTATTGCAGATCGTAAACTCGCGGAAAAAGCGTGGGGACGGGTAAAGGCTTCGGATTCGGGTATCAGCGAACGAGCCTATGCGACAGCAGTTGCAGCGGCCATGAAAGCAAAATCAGCAATAGGAAGCGGCCGACGTCGTAAAAATAAAAAGAATGTGAGTAGTCGTGGTCGTGGTGGTGGGATGAAGAAGAGGAGGAAGAGAACTGTCCGAACCGCTAGGAAAAAGAAGAGAACTGCGTCCGGATTGTATCTACGTCCGTACCGAAAAAACTAATTCACATACCGCTCCGCCCGTTGTCCGAAGATGAATTACGTGTATACGCAAAAAAGCTAAACATACTGTATTTTAGAGGTGTTTACATGCGTAACGCATTACCGGATACAACGCCGTGGAAGAACGAAAGCGTCATCGTAAATTTGGACGACGAGAGCGGACCGGGAACCCACTGGGTATGTTACAAGAAGCGTGGAAATCGAGTACACTATTTTGACGGGTTCGGTAATTTACGTCCACCTCTCGAGCTGATGCAATATTTTGGTGATACAGCCGACGTTCGTTACAACTACGAACGGAAGCAACCTCCTAACACGGTCATCTGCGGTCATTTATGTTTAGACTTTTTATCGTCTTCTGATCAGTAAACTTCAGCATGTCGTCGCTAACGGTCACCGTGACGGGTACCGACGCTGCGAATCTCGTGTGTAACTTTTTCCCACCTCTCGAGTTATACGGTGAATGGTACGTTGGTCTATTGGATTTTACATCATATAATTCAATACCAAACGTTACTGAAGGAAAGAATAATGAATTTCCAGTAAAAATTTCCAAGGATCAGTGGTCCGTCATCAAGTTGCCTACCGGTACCTACGAAATCAGTGATATCGAAACGTATCTGCAGAAACAGTTAGGCGAGAGAACAATCAGTTTACGTCCAAACAACAACACATTAAAGTGTGAAATTTACTGTAAGCATGTCATCGACTTTTCGCATACACCGAATACCATTGCAAGTATGTTAGGATTCAAGGAGAATCAGCAGCTGGAAGCGTATAAAACACACGAGTCGAACGTACCCGTCGACATAATCAAAGTTAACACCGTTCACGTACGGAGTAATATCGTACAGGGTGCGTACAAGGACGGCCAGGACCAGCACACGTTGCATTCGTTTTATCCGACCGTGGCACCAGGTTTCAAAATAGTTGAAACACCGACAAACGTAATATACTTACCGGTAAACGTACAACGCGTTGACAACATCATATTGTCTCTCGTCGATCAGGACGGGGATTTAGTCGATTTTCGCGGTGAAGTTATCACGATACGACTGCATCTGAAAATATGGGATTGTATTTCGGACAGACGTTACCTGTAAAAAGGGAGTGTGTACGAAAGAAACGTGGTAGTCGGTGTTCAACGTTGAAGCGATTGACATCAAGGAACAAGCGTTTCTTGATTTCACAGGGATTCAAATTATACGATTAACATAATGCCAGGTGAAATTTTAGCTATCGAACGAGGAGCGGTTTTCGATAACAGAATCGTTGAGTTCGAGTATCGTACGCACGCGCCGTATGCTTCCACCCGATACGGCAACAACGATGAAATACGTATACCCATTCAACAACAGGATGTTTTCACTTTACCGGCGGAGAGTTTTCTGTACATCGAAGGAACATTGACCAAGGTTAACGCTACCGACACAGCGTTGAACGTGAAATTAATCAACAACGCAATGGCTTTCATGTTCGAGGAGATCCGATACGAAGTGTGCGGTGTAGAGGTGGATCGTACGAAAAACGTTGGAATCACGAGCACCGTGAAATTGTTACTCTCGAGCAACGACCACGAAAGAAAGTATCTAATCAGTGCAGGATGGGCGGCAACAACCGACGAGTCGTTGACAGTACATGAGAGTACCGGTGATTTTACGTTTTGTCTTCCGTTGAAAATGTTACTCGGTTTCAGCGAAGACTACACACGCATCATGCTGAACGTTAAGCAAGAATTGATTCTGTTGCGTACGTCTACCGATCAGAACGCGATGGTGCTAAAAGAGTCGGGTGCAACTGCTAACGGTAATCTCGTACTAAACAAAGTACACTGGAAGATGCCCTATGTACGCGTGTCAAACAAGTACCGACTACCGATATTGGAGCACATCGAGGAGGACCATGAACTGGTGATGCCGTTCCGCAGTTGGGAATTGCACGAGTATCCCGTTCTACCGACAACAAATCGTCAATCGTGGACCATGAAGACATCGTCACAGTTGGAAAAACCTCGGTACGTAATACTGATATTTCAGACGGACAGAAAGAACAATATAGCGAAAAATGCGTCCGAATTTGATCACTGTAATTTAACAAATATTAGGCTCTTTCTGAACGATAAATACTATCCGTACGATAACCTGAACCAGGACATCGATAAAGAACGTTACGCACTGTTCTACGACATGTATACACGTTTCCAAACGTCATTCTACGACCGTAGCAAAAGAACCCCTCTTTTGTCACCTAAGGAATTTATAACGAAAGCACCGTTGTTTGTCATCGATTGTTCCAGACAAGAACAACCAATCGAGTCGTCCCCCGTTGATGTGCGTTTAGAATTTGAGTCCAGTAAAAATTTTCCGGATAAAACCACAGCTTACGCTTTGATTATTCACGATAGGATAGTACAGTACACAGCGTTGTCGAATACTGTTCATCGTTTGTCATGAAAACCAGTTCTCCCCACCATATCATGAAATCAAGTCTTCTCATGCGCGCATCGCTAAACGAGTCTCAGTCTATTTGCACGATGGAAGGTGACGCGAGCAGCAGCTGTGAGTATAAATACGATCATGTATATTTATCGCTTACGTACTCTATTAACTACAGCAAGTACATAACCGTTGGTCTGTTTAATGAATTGAATTATGAAGCGGGTGTTCTCTTCAGAAATAACAAAAAACAAATATTACTCGATTTTTCCGAATGGAATTACCTGTTGATCTTCTACAAACACAACACGGTGTCATCTATGTTATTGTGCGAAGAAAACGAAGAACGTAAAAATAAAAAGAGTGTAATGAAAATGTGTAACTTTGGACAAACGTTTGTACGAATAAAAGATGGTGGTGACGAAAAATTCGTTTTTACCGAAGTCGAGTGGACACGGTTTGGTACCTTACACACGTTACTAACCAAATATTTCGTTCGCCTTTTTTATGATCAAGAACATTTTAAATCATACATTCATCAGGTACTAACCAAGAAATGTTATGTACCACCCTCATTCTTTTTTCCATCTTTTTTTCGCGATGAAGCCTCTCGCCATGATCATCAGCTTACGTTTGATCGTCTGTACGATGAAATGGTTATGCGCGGACAGGTGGGGGAAAATGTAGAAATACAAAATTACGTGAACGATACGGACACTTCGCTATGAACTCAAAGGCGTGCGTTGTCGAGTTTCAAGCGTTTCGCGGTGTAAATAACGTATACCTGATAAAAGAATTCGTGGCAGTTGACATAACTACTCGAAGGTACGTCATTGTATTATTTGCACCACCATACGACCGCCTTCATTTGCACCCAAAAATTCAAAAAATCAACACATGGATAGAGAACCACCATCATCGGATACGGTGGAACGATGGTAATGTACCTTACAAGGATTTGGTGCGCATCGTTTCACAAACGTGTTCTGATTTCTCAACCGTCTACACAAAAGGTTCAGAGAAGACAACGTTTTTACGTCAGTACCACGGTGAAGTTATTGATTTAGATAACATCCAAGCACCAGCAGTTCCCAGCTCTTTTAAACCCTCCGTGCAATGTCCTGTCCCTCATCATCAACCAGACACCACTCCTTTGTTTCATTGTGCACTGCGTAAGGCTTTGTTTTACGCAGACTGGATTCAACAACGCTGCCAGGTATCCGAAAATTGTTAGTGGGTTAATACTTAATATGTCTTACTTGTAGGTACGGGAAAGTGTCAGTCCAACAAAAGGAATCAGGTAATGTTAATATCACCATCGTATTATCCGATAGCTCTAAACGTTTTTAAAAAATTACACTTAAAAGAGTTAGTGAATTGCTATTACGTATCAAAAAACTTCAGATATTTTGCTTGCCAACGATTAGCACGTTTAAATAACAACGAGTGGAAATGTATTTCAAGATCATTTGAGTTATTAACAGAAAACTTCATTAAAGAATTCAAAGATAAAGTTATTTGGGAAGATGTTTCTTTGTTTCAAGTGTTGTCAGAACCCTTCATTAGAGAGTTTCAAGATAAAGTATCCTGGATGTATATTTCATTAAAACAAAATTTAAGCGAGGAGTTTATTATTGATTTTCAACATAAACTTGATTGGTATGCTATTTCATGTTCCCAGAAATTAAGCGAGGATTTCATTCGGAAATATAAAAATAATCTCAATTGGGATTGTATATCGAAATATCAAACATTAAGCGAAGGGTTCATAAGAGAGTTCAAAGCCAGTGTTAACTGGCTTTATATCTCGCTATCACAAAAATTAACCGAAGAATTTATTCGCGAATTCGAAAACAACGTTAATTGGAATCTTATTTATTTAAAACAAAACCTAACAAAAACTTTTATCGATGAATTCAAGCATAAAGTTAATCGAAATTATTTTAACTTATAATTATACGTTGTGCAATCATGTATCACTTGTCACCTGCGATATGAGTTTCTTGCTTTTAGGTACGAGAAAGCGTCGAAGGATGGAACCAATTGTATTTTCTTCGTAGCAACAACAACAACAATCTTCACATATTTAAATTTTATTTCTATGAAGGATTTCCTTATTGAATTTAAAATCTCACCTATTAAATTTTCTGGCATATAGAATGCACTTGTCAGTCATTTATCACTGTGGAATGTTAACTATAATGCACAGTTATACACAAACAATATATATGCATAGTTATATTTAGTTAATCATACTGGTGGAATGGGTGCATTAAATTTTATCATTCATGATTACGTGACGGAGAATGAGTTGGCAGTGTTTGTTTACAGTACACCCAGCATGCGTGATGATTGGTTGAGCCTGACTACGTCACTGTCGCGGTAGAAATACTCATAAACGTAGTCGGGTACATCGAGCGGGTCACTGGCACGGTAGAGATACCTGTAAACCTACCTCGGTGCGAATGGACCGCTTGTATGTGTTCAGTCTGCTTGTACGTCACTGTCGCGGTAGAAATACTCATAAACAACAAGCAGACGGGTGATGTGTACAAACATGAAAACTCATCTCCGTAATAATCATACTGCTGCTTTTTTGTTATTAAATAATGAAATAAAAAAATATATATGCACGCACACTCACATACATGCACACGCGCATACAACATTGCACAGTGTATATTTGTTTTGTCTACCACTGTACGCGTACAGTGTTAGGTAACGTGGAGTAGGCCTGTTTTACATCTCCTCTTCGTAAAATGGGGAAACCACGTTAAAAAAAGCGTAGCGGACTCTCATTCGCCTCAGGCCGCTAGGGAGAGATGAGAGGTAAAATAATAAAAGTAAAATAATGTTTATTTATTAATAATAAATAAACTTACATTTTGCTTTTATGCTTTTATGCTAGACAACAGTAGATATCACTCGTCCACCTCAAGTACGAGACGAGAAGTATAAGTACAGAAATAATTACAGTTAAGCGACAACGGCCCCTTAGTGTAGCGGATGCACGCCGGTTTGGTGTACCGGAGGTGCTGGGTTCAAATCCGGGAGGGGTCGTAATTTATTTATTGTGTACAAATTAATATCCAATAGGACCTGTCACGGTGTCGTCACCAAATTTCGGGAACCGTCAAGTAACCCAAACTTTTCGTGTAACTGTACCCATCACCTTGCTCAATGCCGAATTTCGGAACCCGTCAACGCCTCGTCGCATTCCCTCTACCACGGTGGTGATTCTGCCAACGATGAGGGGGGTAGAGGGATCTGTGATGTCATGAATCTGTGACGTCAGAGCCAATGACGACATGAATCGGTGACGTCAGAGCCATAAATCATGTCCTCTACCCCCCTCATCGTGGGTAGAATCACCACTTTCCCTCTACTTACAACTCTATACCGAACGTGGAAAGCGGAAGAAACAACGTCTTTCCCGTACTAAAGGGAGCACGTAAAACGTTAGAACTCGTCAATATACCGACCGGTGTGTACGAAATCAGTGATATCGAAACGTACCTGAAGAAAGAACTAGCAGACCCAAAATTTTCTCTACGACCCAACAACAACACGTTGAAATGTGAAATTTATTGTTCATACGATATCGATTTCGGATATACGGAACACACGATCGGTACCATGTTGGGTTTTCCAAGAACCGAAAGTTAGAAGCGTATATATTACACACGTCGGACGCGCCTGTAAACATTAACAAAGTGAACGTTTTGGAGATAAGGTGTAACGCTGTACAAGGTTCGTACAAGACGGGACGAAACGAGCATATACTGCACTCGTTCTATCCAACGGTTGAGCCAGGATTCAAGATAGTAGAAACGCCTAGAAACGTCATTTATTTTCCACTTAACGTACTACACTTGCGTAACGTTACACTGTCCGTACACGATCAGGACGGTGATATTGTGAATTTTCAAGGCGAAGTCATCACCGCACGTATACATTTGAAACGTGTGTAGTAATCACGGGAATTTATTTCACCGATACCCCCGTGATGAAGAGCGGCGGCGGTGGCAGCGACAGCTCGCACCATGAGATAAAAGAGGTCAACACTTTTGGAAAAGGTATCAGTAGACGTTCGTCGTTGGCACGGTTAACAGCAACTAACCGACGCTACCTGATTTCACTAGGATTCAAAGTCAAGAAAAACAAGTAATATGGCGGACAGCGGTATCGTCTTATCGGTTGAACGTCGACCATTCTTCGAAGACAACATCACGCATTACGAATATCATCCTCATGCACCGCACGCGTCAGCGTCACGATACGGAAATAACGATGAGATACGCATACCTATACTGCAACAGGAAGTCTTCACTTTACCGATGGAAAGTTTCCTGTACGTTGAAGGCAAATTGAGCAAAAAGACCGACAGCACCGGTAGTGTGAACGTAAAAATGATCAACAACGCGATCGCGTTTCTCTTCGAAGAAATCCGTTACGAACTGGCCGGTGTGGAAGTGGATCGTACCAAGAGCGTCGGGATCACGTCCACTATTAAAACCGTGCTATCTGCCGGCAAGCAGGACATTGTTTCGATGCAAAACGCCGGTTGGGTTGCTCCTACAGCTAACGAGCTAACACCGACCGGCCAACACGAGGAATTCAACTTTTGCATACCGTTGAGGATGCTGATGGGATTCGCTAAGGATTTCACGCATGTTATTTTAAACATGAAACAGGAACTTATACTGTTGCGCACTTCCAGCAACGTTAACGCTTTGTTCTCGTCCACGGATGCGCCCGCTAACGCTGATATAGAACTGACCAAAATCTCTTGGATGATTCCGTTCGTGTACGTGAACAACGAAGTACGGATACGACTGTTGGATATCATACGCAAGGACCTACCGCTATTCTTACCGTTTCGTAGTTGGGAACTGCACGAGTATCCGGCTTTACCGACGACCGACAGACAGACTTGGACGGTGAAAACAACTACACAACTGGAGAAACCGCGGTACGTGATACTCACCTTTCAGACCGCCAGAAAAAACAATCTGAATAAACACGCAGACGAATTCGATCACTGCAATGTGACAAACGCGAGACTCTTTCTGAACGACAAATACTACCCGTACGATAATCTGAACCTGGATATCGCTAACGGACGTTACGCGTTGCTGTACGACATGTATACACGATTTCAAAAATCGTACTACCACAGAAGTCAACCCAACGTACTTCTAACACCTACTGAGTTCATAGCAAAAGCACTGTTATTCGTCTTCGATTGTAGCAGACAGGACGAATCGCTCAAGTCATCACCAGTCGACGTCAGATTGGAATTCGAGTCATCGACCAATTTCCCCGCTCAGACCGCGGCCTACTGCTTGATACTGCATGATTCAATCAACGTGTACACTCCGTTATCCAACACGGTGCGCAGACACAATTAAACGCTTACTATATATTAATGTTTTTTTTTTTTACTGTAAATAGAACTTTGCTTTTTTTAGAATGTAATGTGTACATTAAATGTATGTAATTTTTAATTAAAAAAATGTAATCAATTTTCATGTATTTTTATTTTGATGTAAATAGAATATAATGTGATATTTTATTAAAACATGTAATCAATTTTCATGTATTTTTATTTTATTGTAAATAGAATGTAATGTAATAAATTTTCGTGTATTTTATTTTTGTAGAGGGGGAAAACGATTATGCTCTCCTCCCTATTCTTCGCTCAGTGTTTCATCAGCACGAGTCGTGAGTGGACGCACAAGATGCTTTCACACGATATCTATGATGACGATATCAATCCCAACAACAACAACCGCTATTTCAAACAATGCGGTGAAGCAGCGACGACGACGACGTCAATCAAGTCCTTATCACCAGACGATAAAGAAGTACAGGTCATCTTAATTCAAAAAATCACATCTCCGTACCCACGTTACAGAAACTTGGAAAACCGTTTAAAGAGTTTTAAAGAATGGCCTGTATCGTTAACAATAACGCCTAAATAATTATCAGAAGCGGGTTTCTTTTACACCGGATGCAACGATAGAGTGATTTGTTTTTGCTGTGGAGGCGGATTAAACAAATGGGAACGTGGAGAATATGCTTGGATGGAACACGCACGTCATTTTCCTGCATGCTCTTACGTAATGTTAATGAAAGATAAAAATTTTATCATCAAGGCACTGGGTATCGTTACCGAAGCGCAAGCACCAACAGCAGCAGCAGCAGTGACAGCAAAGAACGAACAACGCACCGACACGATCAAGGAGAATATAAAAAACGTAGAAGGAAGCTCGAATCGTGATACGATGTGCAAAGTCTGTTACACACAAAACGTGGAAGTTGTACTTATTCCCTGTCGACATTTTATTACATGTGTGAATTGCGCCATAACCCTACATAATTGTCCCTTATGTAGAACCGCATACACCGCTTACATGAGAGCGTATTTCTAGTTCGTTTTCACGCTATACTTTTATCGTCTAGTGAACACCATGTTTGAAAATATATATTGTGGTCAGACGATTACGAGCGTCCCGTTATTTTCACACAATGTATGCCTATCCGTTGCTATGAACGGGTATGTTCCCCTGTCTTTACTCTCTTAGGTCGTTTTAATTTACTTAATTATTTAAATATCTGAGATATTTGGAGTTGTGGGATATATTGATTTAATTAATTAATATTAACTTATCTCTCTAAAAAATATCAGTGTTAGTGTACTTGAAACTTAAATAATTAATGTGTTATTCTGTAATTTCGTTCAACCCTATTATACCTTGAAGAGAATTATGTATAATTTTGTATTTTTACGCTCTCTCTTTGGTGTCGGAGAATTCCGCTATAAGCGCTGTAGTACCGGAGCAATGAAACTTAGAGGTTATTTCACTGTTTATGTTAACCAATTATAACCAACATTCACCAAACATTCTTCGGGGATTCTGGGCTCTAAGTTCCGTGCCATACATACTTTTCCTAGAAAGTATGAAGTAGGAGACTGGCCTATGTTTGTTTCGTATCGACCGTTACTCAAATTATTCCTAATCATGTTCTGGGTCGATTCAGACCAATATTTCTCTTTAAATTGTTGTTTGAACTCAGTCATGTCCAGTATATCCGGGCGCACCGCTGTCCACCAATTATCATAAGTATCTTTAAATGTTTCATCAATCATACTGCGTATAATACTCCAGCGATTTTCTCTATTTCTTGCGATCACCTCTTCCAATCTCTTTAAAAATTCCATCGGATTGCGCATGTAATTACGAAAATTAATCGACTCCCGGTTCTCGTGGTTATTTGTATGACTATGTTGGCATGTCCTATCCCGCCATGAATCTACTTCTTCTTGTAATTGTAATTCACGTCTACTAATTGCCTCTATTTTATTTTTACTGGTATTAATTTGACCTTCCATACTGTTTAAATTGCCATAGACTCTTTCTAGTCGTTCGCCCATGTCTGTCTGTATTTGCGTAATACCTTCCTTATTCTCTTCCCGTACCTGATGTACTTCGTTTTTAATTTGCTCATATTCTCCGACAGTTTCCTGTTGGACTTCTTCGACCAATGTTTTATTCTCAATTTTTATGTCATTAATTTTATTCTGTAATTCTTCACGAACCTGTACTATTGTTTCGTTAGTTTTTTCTAACCCTTCATTTGTTTTGGCTATTTCTAATTTTCTTTCCTCATTATTTTGGTCTACCTTCTGGTTAATTGTCACATGAAGATTTTCAATTTTTTCATTAATTTGTCTTAAATTTTCTTCATGTATTTGTAAGATGTCTTCCTTCATTTGTTTTAAACCCTCATCATTCCTATCTAACCTTTCGTGAATTTGTTTTGAGGTTTCTTTAATTTCCTCATTTGTTTTCCTGGAGTTTTCCTCCTGTTTCCTAAATTGTTCCCTCGAGTCTTCCTTAATTTCCTCCTTTGTTTTCCTAAATTGTTCTCTTAAGTTTTCCTTATTTTCCTCATTTGTTTTCCTAAATTGTTCTGCCATAAATTTCATCATCTCCTGCCAACTTGGTGCTTCTCTGGCTCCAGCTTTATCTATTTGGTCCCCTTGGGCATCTTCTTCCATTACTCCCTTTTCCTTGTCCATAATAATTTCAGTTTCCGCTATTTCGTCTGTCTGTTGTTCCATTTCAATATCTGTTATTAGTTCTATTTCCTGTTCTTGTTCATCTATTTTCTTCTCCGTTTCTCCTGCCCTAATCCTTGATCTACCTCTGGTATGCATGTTTATTCTCCCACAGTTGCCTGCTCTGGTTAAGTAATATTAATATAGTTATAGTTACTTAACTTAAGCCCTACACAAGTTGAGCGCCAATTTTTGGTCAGACCCTCGGCTCTTACGGTCACGGGATTCTCGTTCTTTCTGCCCAACGTTGCCGGCGTCAATTTGTGGTCAGACGATTACGAGCGTCCCGTTATTTTCACACAATGTATGCCTATTCGTTGCTATGAACGGGTATGTTCCCCTGTCTTTACTCTCTTAGGTCGTTTTAATTTACTTAATTATTTAAATATCTGAGATATTTGGAGTTGTGGGATATATTGATTTAATTAATTAATATTAACTTATCTCTCTAAAAAATATCAGTGTTAGTGTACTTGAAACTTAAATAATTAATGTGTTATTCTGTAATTTCGTTCAACCCTATTATACCTTGAAGAGAATTATGTATAATTTTGTATTTTTACGCTCTCTCTTTGGTGTCGGAGAATTCCGCTATAAGCGCTGTAGTACCGGAGCAATGAAACTTAGAGGTTATTTCACTGTTTATGTTAACCAATTATTCTATACTTAGTCAGTTACTTTTTTATTCCCAACTCATTAAATCATACTCCAAATGACAAGATTTTGCAACTATATAAAGGTTCTTTATTTGTTTACTTCTTTAATATTGAATAAGATATGTTCTAACTGACATACACATGGGCTATAGATTACGTGAATCGATTATTGATTAGTCCGATCCTTTATTTAGATTCAGTTATATAGTGTGTTTTAATTTGTAATTAACTTAATTCAGGGTGTGAAGGTTCTCGCAACTGTGGGGAAGATTAAAAATACATAGATAAGAATGCAAGATTTACAAATTTGAAGTGTTGTGTAGTTAATATGATTGATATAATAATAATTTACCAGACTAGAACGAAGCAAATCGTGTAGGCGGTTGATTGATAAATTTACTGTTCTGGACGATTATGCCGTACAATATTCTTTCTTCGGTTTAATAAAATGGAATTCTTGTCCTGTCCACCTCGGAAATACAGCTCTCTGGATTGATTTACAGCCCGATTGATGCTTCTTCTGCAATTCCTGGATCCAAATACGTTCTTCTCTCGGTTGGAGTAATTAGTGATGTTCCGTGTATTTGAAAGGTTATAAGTTCTAGTGTAGTGTATATTATTAGTTGTGATACATTTGACTCTTTCTATTTGGTTTAATATATCGTCAATTCCTTTCGGATATGGGACAATTCAAGTCCTTCCTTGTAGAACCCAGTTATTTATTTTCTATTGTGATTTCATACTATAGTCTTGTTTGGTTAAACTGTACTGGCAAGAGTCATAAATATTATCATTAGAATTTTGTATTTTATAAGAGTATCTGCTAATTTAGAATATTCCGATTAAATAGACATTTCTTAGGTTTTTTAGTCTCATCACATTCAGATCATAAAAGGCAATAATTGAAAATCAACACCTTCTTCATTTCCTGTAGTCCATAGCAACACATGATTTTTCTTCCTTCCACATGTTTTGTATATAGTGTTTATTTCATATATTTTTTGTCTATTCCTTATCAATTTGCTATCATATCGGAATATAACTTTACCGATAGTTGGTTTATTATTTTCTACACATATTCTGCTGGTTTTTTTATATGAGCCTGTTTCTTTTATATTTACTACCTTTTCGATATTAAACGTTATCAATCGATATCATGGCATTATGGCATTATCATAATTTGTATAAATTGATATGTTTTATTATATATCATTACTAATTTAATGTTTTTTTCTAGCTCTTCAAACCGTATTCATTAATTATTATTAATTTGTGTACCTAACCTTTATGTTATGAGTGGTTATATAGTGGTTTTGGCTGTTAGGCCTTTTATTGTAAACGGATCTACCTGTGTTTATAACTGGTAAACACCTATAGACCTTTTACATAAATTCATACATATAATCAAATCTTAACTATTAACATTCACATAAACAATTATTTTTTCCATATCTAATGACAATTTTATCTTGACCTATGGATCATATATAAGAAAATTCAAATCTATTAACGCTAACTAGCTGCTTCACACTTCATTCTACAACAGTAATTGAATAATACATCTTGTTTCATTACCTTTCATTAACTCAACACATAATTGGTATAACATAACATAAACTTTATCATAACATTTGTTGTCACAAAATAATATCTTTTAACTCAAAATCCTTAATTGCTATTGCTATAAAGTAAATTATTGTTTCATTTTTGTTTACTTTTCACTGAACATAGATCATTAACTATTATCTAACTTACAGGTTTGTTTATTCTCGTTAATTCTACCTTGCATCCTTATTTATCTTTATCTATAATTATAAATGTAATTATTAGATTTTTGTTTTATCATGGGGTTAGATATTGACTTGTTTATTATTCTGTTAACCTAATTTTTATGTAACATGGATGCCAGCATTTCTGTTGCGTTACATATGCTCCCCCTCCTAAAAAGTTTAGTTTACCTGAATGAAGTTTAGGTCAAATAAACTTGTCTTTTTCACATGCCTTTTCTTCATCTCAATATTAATGGTTGACAATGGGATTCTCAATGTAACTTCATTAGACTAGTATTAATAATTCTTTATTTAATAACATTTCATCATTTTAATTAACATTCTTGATTATTTTTTAATTTCTGTAAACAGTATTTGTTGATAGTTGGCTACAATATTCAATGATACTTTAGGTTCACATCTCTTCTACTTATAATTACTGTAATCACTGTATTTCTCAATTATTCTTCTGTCATCTAATTTCCTTCTGTTTTCTTCGTCCTACTCTTTTGGAAACTGAGGTCATTCTTGCAACTATTCTAATATTCCTTAAATATTTAATTTCCCTAACAATCCCTAATATGTGCGTTGGTACAGTTCAGAGAGGCACTGTTTGGCTTCATACTCTGCTGCCCACACCACACCTTAATATAGTACTGCTGGAATTCATCTACAGTCAGCTATAAAATATAATAATCTCCTAATAATCTCTTTAATTACTTAATAATAAATATTTGGGAAAAATTTTTTTCTTTGTTGCTTTTATATTTCTTCATTACTATCCTCCATACTTTGTGATTCCATTTTAGTTTTCTTAAACATTCTTTGATATTAAATCTGACAGTTATCATTTGTAATTATTTTTGTTTTTCATTTTTGTTGTGATTATAATGCTAAGTATCTTCTTCATTTGTTTTTCTGATCTCAATATTTTCTAAATAGTTATTGTGTGATTATCATTATAACTGTGTTTCTGACTAAATACAGTCCTTAGCTCAACTATTATTTTTCTTATAGTATTTCATTATTTTGCCTGTTTATTTTTCAATGAATTATGTTCATAAATACTCTTTCTTTCTTGTTTTCTTTAATATTACATTGGTTACATTCAATCGTTTACTGAAGTTGTTTCCTTCATTTGGCAATGTGGTATGTATTTTAGGTCATATGATTTTTCTCTTTCTTTATTTTGCATAGGTAGATTTGAGGTAAAAACCTTTTATCTTGGGATTTCATTATTCATTATTCACATTATTTCTTTGTAGACATTTAGTAATAATTCTCGCTTTCTTCTGTAATCTTGGGGTTTCATTCTTCATTATTGATACTGTTTCTTTGTAAACGTTTAGTAATAATTCTATTTTTCTTCTTAATACCTTCTTCATAACTATAATTTAATTCAGACTTACTTCATTTTGAATGATCTTTTTTTCTATTTATTTTATTGTTCAACAAATTCTCTTTTATTTATAAGTGTTTTTTCTTCAAAATCGATAATAAGTGGTTCTTATTGTATTTTAGAATTTAGTGGTAGTATTCAAATTCGAATTCTTTTTAAATTCCAAGTATTTTCTCTTTAAAACTGGTAATAAGTTGTTCTTATTGTATTTTATAATTTATTCATCTTATTCCTTTTTTGGATTTAGTAATTTTTTTTTCTTACTAAATTCGTTTTATATATAATAGTTATTTCAAACAATTTTTGTAAGTTGGTCTTACTGTCTTTTAGAATTTTGCTGTTACATATATGATTTCGTTATTACTATTACTGTTTACATGTTTCTTATCCTCTTCCAATAAATCTTCTCTGATATTCTTTAAATAGTGGTTATTAATTATAGTTATGGTATGATTACTCTTAATTTTGTTTACAAGTCGTTGTTCCCCAAGATTACGGTTCAGTGAAGGGTATTCATTATTTTTCACTGCCTCTATTAGTTTAAATGAGGGCTTACCCCCTCTTCTCTATTTTCATTTGGATTATTGTGTTGATTTAGTACAGTTTCGGTGCGATCCTCCGTATTAGATTCCGCTATCCTATAATTTCTTTCAGGTGGATAGTTGTCTTCACGCCGGGACTGGTCATAATGATTGTCATGTCGGTGACTCCTTGGGTAATACCGTCGCTGATTACCTTGAGGCCTGGAGTAGATATAATTGACGTTATGCCTATAATTATTGGGTCGTCTGTCCCCATTTCCTCTATTATTGCGACTATCGCGGTAATTATAAGTATTATTGCCACGATAATTATAGTTCCTGGAATTATTATTCGCGTGCTCATTTTGGGTCCTATTGGCATTAACGTTCTGCGCAGGTCGATTGTGATCATTATTATGAGAATTGGTTGGTGGCGCGTTATTATTATACTTCTGATATTTATAATTTAACATCCTATTTCTTTGGTATTGGTTCTCGTGCTCATAATTCTCCAGGAATTTGGCCATGGCTGGAATCGTTTTGATTTGACTACACATACGTGCATTTTTTATCCCTTCCTCGTAATGGTAGGATAGTTGTATCACCAAACATTCTTCGGGGATTCTGGGCTCTAAGTTCCGTGCCATACATACTTTTCCTAGAAAGTATGAAGTAGGAGACTGGCCTATGTTTGTTTCGTATCGACCGTTACTCAAATTATTCCTAATCATGTTCTGGGTCGATTCAGACCAATATTTCTCTTTAAATTGTTTTTTGAACTCAGCCATGTCCAGTATATCCGGGCGCACCGCTGTCCACCAATTATCATAAGTATCTTTAAATGTTTCATCAATCATACTGCGTATAATACTCCAGCGATTTTCTCTATTTCTTGCGATCTCTTTAAAAATTCCATCGGATTGCGCTTGTAATTACGAAAATTAATCGACTCCCGGTTCTCGTGGTTATTTGTATGACTATGTTGGCATGTCCTATCCCGCCATGAATCTACTTCTTCTTGTAATTGTAATTCACGTCTACTAATTGCCTCTATTTTATTTTTACTGGTATTAATTTGACCTTCCATACTGTTTAAATTGCCATAGACTCTTTCGAGTCGTTCGCCCATGTCTGTCTGTATTTGCGTAATACCTTCCTTATTCTCTTCCCGTACCTGATGTACTTCGTTTTTAATTTGCTCATATTCTCCGACAGTTTCCTGTTGGACTTCTTCGACCAATGTTTTATTCTCAATTTTTATGTCATTAATTTTATTCTGTAATTCTTCACGAACCTGTACTATTGTTTCGTTAGTTTTTTCTAACCCTTCATTTGTTTTGGCTATTTCTAATTTTCTTTCCTCATTATTTTGGTCTACCTTCTGGTTAATTGTCACATGAAGATTTTCAATTTTTTCATTAATTTGCCTTAAATTTTCTTCATGTATTTGTAAGATGTCTTCCTTCATTTGTTTTAAACCCTCATCATTCCTATCTAACCTTACGTGAATTTGTTTTGAGGTTTCTTTAATTTCCTCATTTGTTTTCCTGGAGTTTTCCTCCTGTTTCCTAAATTGTTCCCTTGAGTCTTCCTTAATTTCCTCCTTTGTTTTCCTAAATTGTTCTCTTAAGTTTTCCTTATTTTCCTCATTTGTTTTCCTAAATTGTTCTGCCATAAATTTCATCATCTCCTGCCAACTTGGTGCTTCTCTGGCTCCAGCTTTATCTATTTGGTCCCCTTGGGCATCTTCTTCCATTACTCCCTTTTCCTTGTCCATAATAATTTCAGTTTCCGCTATTTCGTCTGTCTGTTGTTCCATTTCACTATCTGTTATTAGTTCTATTTCCTGTTCTTGTTCATCTATTTTCTTCTCCGTTTCTCCTGCCCTAATCCTTGATCTACCTCTGGTATGCATGTTTATTCTCCCACAGTTGCCTGCTCTGGTTAAGTAATATTAATATAGTTATAGTTACTTAACTTAAGCCCTACACAAGTTGAGCGCCAATTTGTGGTCAGACCCTCGGCTCTTACGGTCACGGGATTCTCGTTCTTTCTGCCCAACGTTGCCGGCGTCAATTTGTGGTCAGACGATTACGAGCGTCCCGTTATTTTCACACAATGTATGCCTATTCGTTGCTATGAACGGGTATGTTCCCCTGTCTTTACTCTCTTAGGTCGTCTTAATTTACTCTTTATTTAAATATCTGAGATATTTGGAGTTGTGGGATATATTGATTTAATTAATTAATATTAACTTATCTCTCTAAAAAATATCAGTGTTAGTGTACTTGAAACTTAAATAATTAATGTGTTATTCTGTAATTTCGTTCAACCCTATTATACCTTGAAGAGAATTATGTATAATTTTGTATTTTTACGCTCTCTCTTTGGTGTCGGAGAATTCCGCTATAAGCACTGTAGTACCGGAGCAATGAAACTTAGAGGTTATTTCACTGTTTATGTTAACCAATTATTCTATACTTAGTCAGTTACTTTTTTATTCCCAACTCATTAAATCATACTCCAAATGACAAGATTTTGCAACTATATAAAGGTTCTTTATTTGTTTACTTCTTTAACATTGAATAAGATATGTTCTAACTGACATACACATGGGCTATAGATTACGTGAATCGATTATTGATTAGTCCGATCCTTTATTTAGATTCAGTTATATAGTGTGTTTTAATTTGTAATTAACTTAATTCAGGGTGTGAAGGTTCTTGTAACTGTGGGGAAGATTAAAAATACATAGATAAGAATGCAAGATTTACAAATTTGAAGTGTTGTGTAGTTAATATGATTGATATAATAATAATTTACCAGACTAGAACGAAGCAAATCGTGTAGGCGGTTGATTGATAAATTTACTGTTCTGGACGATTATGCCGTACAATATTCTTTCTTCGGTTTAATAAAATGGAATTCTTGTCCTGTCCACCTCGGAAATACAGCTCTCTGGATTGATTTACAGCCCGATTGATGCTTCTTCTGCAATTCCTGGATCCAAATACGTTCTTCTCTCGGTTGGAGTAATTAGTGATGTTCCGTGTATTTGAAAGGTTATAAGTTCTAGTGTAGTGTATATTATTAGTTGTGATACATTTGACTCTTTCTATTTGGTTTAATATATCGTCAATTCCTTTCGGATATGGGACAATTCAAGTCCTTCCTTGTAGAACCCAGTTATTTATTTTCTATTGTGATTTCATACTATAGTCTTGTTTGGTTAAACTGTACTGGCAAGAGTCATAAATATTATCATTAGAATTTTGTATTTTATAAGAGTATCTGCTAATTTAGAATATTCCGATTAAATAGACATTTCTTAGGTTTTTTAGTCTCATCACATTCAGATCATAAAAGGCAATAATTGAAAATCAACACCTTCTTCATTTCCTGTAGTCCATAGCAACACATGATTTTTCTTCCTTCCACATGTTTTGTATATAGTGTTTATTTCATATATTTTTTGTCTATTCCTTATCAATTTGCTATCATATCGGAATATAACTTTACCGATAGTTGGTTTATTATTTTCTACACATATTCTGCTGGTTTTTTTATATGAGCCTGTTTCTTTTATATTTACTACCTTTTCGATATTAAACGTTATCAATCGATATCATGGCATTATGGCATTATCATAATTTGTATAAATTGATATGTTTTATTATATATCATTACTAATTTAATGTTTTTTTCTAGCTCTTCAAACCGTATTCATTAATTATTATTAATTTGTGTACCTAACCTTTATG
Source organism: Magicicada septendecula (assembly GCA_034769895.1). Lineage (NCBI taxonomy): Eukaryota > Metazoa > Arthropoda > Insecta > Hemiptera > Cicadidae > Magicicada > Magicicada septendecula. The sequence goes on along the minus strand of CM068371.1, from coordinate 57,351,122 downwards.
TTATGAGTGGTTATATAGTGGTTTTGGCTGTTAGGCCTTTTATTGTAAACGGATCTACCTGTGTTTATAACTGGTAAACACCTATAGACCTTTTACATAAATTCATACATATAATCAAATCTTAACTATTAACATTCACATAAACAATTATTTTTTCCATATCTAATGACAATTTTATCTTGACCTATGGATCATATATAAGAAAATTCAAATCTATTAACGCTAACTAGCTGCTTCACACTTCATTCTACAACAGTAATTGAATAATACATCTTGTTTCATTACCTTTCATTAACTCAACACATAATTGGTATAACATAACATAAACTTTATCATAACATTTGTTGTCACAAAATAATATCTTTTAACTCAAAATCCTTAATTGCTATTGCTATAAAGTAAATTATTGTTTCATTTTTGTTTACTTTTCACTGAACATAGATCATTAACTATTATCTAACTTACAGGTTTGTTTATTCTCGTTAATTCTACCTTGCATCCTTATTTATCTTTATCTATAATTATAAATGTAATTATTAGATTTTTGTTTTATCATGGGGTTAGATATTGACTTGTTTATTATTCTGTTAACCTAATTTTTATGTAACATGGATGCCAGCATTTCTGTTGCGTTACATATGCTCCCCCTCCTAAAAAGTTTAGTTTACCTGAATGAAGTTTAGGTCAAATAAACTTGTCTTTTTCACATGCCTTTTCTTCATCTCAATATTAATGGTTGACAATGGGATTCTCAATGTAACTTCATTAGACTAGTATTAATAATTCTTTATTTAATAACATTTCATCATTTTAATTAACATTCTTGATTATTTTTTAATTTCTGTAAACAGTATTTGTTGATAGTTGGCTACAATATTCAATGATACTTTAGGTTCACATCTCTTCTACTTATAATTACTGTAATCACTGTATTTCTCAATTATTCTTCTGTCATCTAATTTCCTTCTGTTTTCTTCGTCCTACTCTTTTGGAAACTGAGGTCATTCTTGCAACTATTCTAATATTCCTTAAATATTTAATTTCCCTAACAATCCCTAATATGTGCGTTGGTACAGTTCAGAGAGGCACTGTTTGGCTTCATACTCTGCTGCCCACACCACACCTTAATATAGTACTGCTGGAATTCATCTACAGTCAGCTATAAAATATAATAATCTCCTAATAATCTCTTTAATTACTTAATAATAAATATTTGGGAAAAATTTTTTTCTTTGTTGCTTTTATATTTCTTCATTACTATCCTCCATACTTTGTGATTCCATTTTAGTTTTCTTAAACATTCTTTGATATTAAATCTGACAGTTATCATTTGTAATTATTTTTGTTTTTCATTTTTGTTGTGATTATAATGCTAAGTATCTTCTTCATTTGTTTTTCTGATCTCAATATTTTCTAAATAGTTATTGTGTGATTATCATTATAACTGTGTTTCTGACTAAATACAGTCCTTAGCTCAACTATTATTTTTCTTATAGTATTTCATTATTTTGCCTGTTTATTTTTCAATGAATTATGTTCATAAATACTCTTTCTTTCTTGTTTTCTTTAATATTACATTGGTTACATTCAATCGTTTACTGAAGTTGTTTCCTTCATTTGGCAATGTGGTATGTATTTTAGGTCATATGATTTTTCTCTTTCTTTATTTTGCATAGGTAGATTTGAGGTAAAAACCTTTTATCTTGGGATTTCATTATTCATTATTCACATTATTTCTTTGTAGACATTTAGTAATAATTCTCGCTTTCTTCTGTAATCTTGGGGTTTCATTCTTCATTATTGATACTGTTTCTTTGTAAACGTTTAGTAATAATTCTATTTTTCTTCTTAATACCTTCTTCATAACTATAATTTAATTCAGACTTACTTCATTTTGAATGATCTTTTTTTCTATTTATTTTATTGTTCAACAAATTCTCTTTTATTTATAAGTGTTTTTTCTTCAAAATCGATAATAAGTGGTTCTTATTGTATTTTAGAATTTAGTGGTAGTATTCAAATTCGAATTCTTTTTAAATTCCAAGTATTTTCTCTTTAAAACTGGTAATAAGTTGTTCTTATTGTATTTTATAATTTATTCATCTTATTCCTTTTTTGGATTTAGTAATTTTTTTTTCTTACTAAATTCGTTTTATATATAATAGTTATTTCAAACAATTTTTGTAAGTTGGTCTTACTGTCTTTTAGAATTTTGCTGTTACATATATGATTTCGTTATTACTATTACTGTTTACATGTTTCTTATCCTCTTCCAATAAATCTTCTCTGATATTCTTTAAATAGTGGTTATTAATTATAGTTATGGTATGATTACTCTTAATTTTGTTTACAAGTCGTTGTTCCCCAAGATTACGGTTCAGTGAAGGGTATTCATTATTTTTCACTGCCTCTATTAGTTTAAATGAGGGCTTACCCCCTCTTCTCTATTTTCATTTGGATTATTGTGTTGATTTAGTACAGTTTCGGTGCGATCCTCCGTATTAGATTCCGCTATCCTATAATTTCTTTCAGGTGGATAGTTGTCTTCACGCCGGGACTGGTCATAATGATTGTCATGTCGGTGACTCCTTGGGTAATACCGTCGCTGATTACCTTGAGGCCTGGAGTAGATATAATTGACGTTATGCCTATAATTATTGGGTCGTCTGTCCCCATTTCCTCTATTATTGCGACTATCGCGGTAATTATAAGTATTATTGCCACGATAATTATAGTTCCTGGAATTATTATTCGCGTGCTCATTTTGGGTCCTATTGGCATTAACGTTCTGCGCAGGTCGATTGTGATCATTATTATGAGAATTGGTTGGTGGCGCGTTATTATTATACTTCTGATATTTATAATTTAACATCCTATTTCTTTGGTATTGGTTCTCGTGCTCATAATTCTCCAGGAATTTGGCCATGGCTGGAATCGTTTTGATTTGACTACACATACGTGCATTTTTTATCCCTTCCTCGTAATGGTAGGATAGTTGTATCACCAAACATTCTTCGGGGATTCTGGGCTCTAAGTTCCGTGCCATACATACTTTTCCTAGAAAGTATGAAGTAGGAGACTGGCCTATGTTTGTTTCGTATCGACCGTTACTCAAATTATTCCTAATCATGTTCTGGGTCGATTCAGACCAATATTTCTCTTTAAATTGTTTTTTGAACTCAGCCATGTCCAGTATATCCGGGCGCACCGCTGTCCACCAATTATCATAAGTATCTTTAAATGTTTCATCAATCATACTGCGTATAATACTCCAGCGATTTTCTCTATTTCTTGCGATCTCTTTAAAAATTCCATCGGATTGCGCTTGTAATTACGAAAATTAATCGACTCCCGGTTCTCGTGGTTATTTGTATGACTATGTTGGCATGTCCTATCCCGCCATGAATCTACTTCTTCTTGTAATTGTAATTCACGTCTACTAATTGCCTCTATTTTATTTTTACTGGTATTAATTTGACCTTCCATACTGTTTAAATTGCCATAGACTCTTTCGAGTCGTTCGCCCATGTCTGTCTGTATTTGCGTAATACCTTCCTTATTCTCTTCCCGTACCTGATGTACTTCGTTTTTAATTTGCTCATATTCTCCGACAGTTTCCTGTTGGACTTCTTCGACCAATGTTTTATTCTCAATTTTTATGTCATTAATTTTATTCTGTAATTCTTCACGAACCTGTACTATTGTTTCGTTAGTTTTTTCTAACCCTTCATTTGTTTTGGCTATTTCTAATTTTCTTTCCTCATTATTTTGGTCTACCTTCTGGTTAATTGTCACATGAAGATTTTCAATTTTTTCATTAATTTGCCTTAAATTTTCTTCATGTATTTGTAAGATGTCTTCCTTCATTTGTTTTAAACCCTCATCATTCCTATCTAACCTTACGTGAATTTGTTTTGAGGTTTCTTTAATTTCCTCATTTGTTTTCCTGGAGTTTTCCTCCTGTTTCCTAAATTGTTCCCTTGAGTCTTCCTTAATTTCCTCCTTTGTTTTCCTAAATTGTTCTCTTAAGTTTTCCTTATTTTCCTCATTTGTTTTCCTAAATTGTTCTGCCATAAATTTCATCATCTCCTGCCAACTTGGTGCTTCTCTGGCTCCAGCTTTATCTATTTGGTCCCCTTGGGCATCTTCTTCCATTACTCCCTTTTCCTTGTCCATAATAATTTCAGTTTCCGCTATTTCGTCTGTCTGTTGTTCCATTTCACTATCTGTTATTAGTTCTATTTCCTGTTCTTGTTCATCTATTTTCTTCTCCGTTTCTCCTGCCCTAATCCTTGATCTACCTCTGGTATGCATGTTTATTCTCCCACAGTTGCCTGCTCTGGTTAAGTAATATTAATATAGTTATAGTTACTTAACTTAAGCCCTACACAAGTTGAGCGCCAATTTGTGGTCAGACCCTCGGCTCTTACGGTCACGGGATTCTCGTTCTTTCTGCCCAACGTTGCCGGCGTCAATTTGTGGTCAGACGATTACGAGCGTCCCGTTATTTTCACACAATGTATGCCTATTCGTTGCTATGAACGGGTATGTTCCCCTGTCTTTACTCTCTTAGGTCGTCTTAATTTACTTCTTTATTTAAATATCTGAGATATTTGGAGTTGTGGGATATATTGATTTAATTAATTAATATTAACTTATCTCTCTAAAAAATATCAGTGTTAGTGTACTTGAAACTTAAATAATTAATGTGTTATTCTGTAATTTCGTTCAACCCTATTATACCTTGAAGAGAATTATGTATAATTTTGTATTTTTACGCTCTCTCTTTGGTGTCGGAGAATTCCGCTATAAGCACTGTAGTACCGGAGCAATGAAACTTAGAGGTTATTTCACTGTTTATGTTAACCAATTATTCTATACTTAGTCAGTTACTTTTTTATTCCCAACTCATTAAATCATACTCCAAATGACAAGATTTTGCAACTATATAAAGGTTCTTTATTTGTTTACTTCTTTAACATTGAATAAGATATGTTCTAACTGACATACACATGGGCTATAGATTACGTGAATCGATTATTGATTAGTCCGATCCTTTATTTAGATTCAGTTATATAGTGTGTTTTAATTTGTAATTAACTTAATTCAGGGTGTGAAGGTTCTTGTAACTGTGGGGAAGATTAAAAATACATAGATAAGAATGCAAGATTTACAAATTTGAAGTGTTGTGTAGTTAATATGATTGATATAATAATAATTTACCAGACTAGAACGAAGCAAATCGTGTAGGCGGTTGATTGATAAATTTACTGTTCTGGACGATTATGCCGTACAATATTCTTTCTTCGGTTTAATAAAATGGAATTCTTGTCCTGTCCACCTCGGAAATACAGCTCTCTGGATTGATTTACAGCCCGATTGATGCTTCTTCTGCAATTCCTGGATCCAAATACGTTCTTCTCTCGGTTGGAGTAATTAGTGATGTTCCGTGTATTTGAAAGGTTATAAGTTCTAGTGTAGTGTATATTATTAGTTGTGATACATTTGACTCTTTCTATTTGGTTTAATATATCGTCAATTCCTTTCGGATATGGGACAATTCAAGTCCTTCCTTGTAGAACCCAGTTATTTATTTTCTATTGTGATTTCATACTATAGTCTTGTTTGGTTAAACTGTACTGGCAAGAGTCATAAATATTATCATTAGAATTTTGTATTTTATAAGAGTATCTGCTAATTTAGAATATTCCGATTAAATAGACATTTCTTAGGTTTTTTAGTCTCATCACATTCAGATCATAAAAGGCAATAATTGAAAATCAACACCTTCTTCATTTCCTGTAGTCCATAGCAACACATGATTTTTCTTCCTTCCACATGTTTTGTATATAGTGTTTATTTCATATATTTTTTGTCTATTCCTTATCAATTTGCTATCATATCGGAATATAACTTTACCGATAGTTGGTTTATTATTTTCTACACATATTCTGCTGGTTTTTTTATATGAGCCTGTTTCTTTTATATTTACTACCTTTTCGATATTAAACGTTATCAATCGATATCATGGCATTATGGCATTATCATAATTTGTATAAATTGATATGTTTTATTATATATCATTACTAATTTAATGTTTTTTTCTAGCTCTTCAAACCGTATTCATTAATTATTATTAATTTGTGTACCTAACCTTTATGTTATGAGTGGTTATATAGTGGTTTTGGCTGTTAGGCCTTTTATTGTAAACGGATCTACCTGTGTTTATAACTGGTAAACACCTATAGACCTTTTACATAAATTCATACATATAATCAAATCTTAACTATTAACATTCACATAAACAATTATTTTTTCCATATCTAATGACAATTTTATCTTGACCTATGGATCATATATAAGAAAATTCAAATCTATTAACGCTAACTAGCTGCTTCACACTTCATTCTACAACAGTAATTGAATAATACATCTTGTTTCATTACCTTTCATTAACTCAACACATAATTGGTATAACATAACATAAACTTTATCATAACATTTGTTGTCACAAAATAATATCTTTTAACTCAAAATCCTTAATTGCTATTGCTATAAAGTAAATTATTGTTTCATTTTTGTTTACTTTTCACTGAACATAGATCATTAACTATTATCTAACTTACAGGTTTGTTTATTCTCGTTAATTCTACCTTGCATCCTTATTTATCTTTATCTATAATTATAAATGTAATTATTAGATTTTTGTTTTATCATGGGGTTAGATATTGACTTGTTTATTATTCTGTTAACCTAATTTTTATGTAACATGGATGCCAGCATTTCTGTTGCGTTACATATGCTCCCCCTCCTAAAAAAGTTTAGTTTACCTGAATGAAGTTTAGGTCAAATAAACTTGTCTTTTTCACATGCCTTTTCTTCATCTCAATATTAATGGTTGACAATGGGATTCTCAATGTAACTTCATTAGACTAGTATTAATAATTCTTTATTTAATAACATTTCATCATTTTAATTAACATTCTTGATTATTTTTTAATTTCTGTAAACAGTATTTGTTGATAGTTGGCTACAATATTCAATGATACTTTAGGTTCACATCTCTTCTACTTATAATTACTGTAATCACTGTATTTCTCAATTATTCTTCTGTCATCTAATTTCCTTCTGTTTTCTTCGTCCTACTCTTTTGGAAACTGAGGTCATTCTTGCAACTATTCTAATATTCCTTAAATATTTAATTTCCCTAACAATCCCTAATATGTGCGTTGGTACAGTTCAGAGAGGCACTGTTTGGCTTCATACTCTGCTGCCCACACCACACCTTAATATAGTACTGCTGGAATTCATCTACAGTCAGCTATAAAATATAATAATCTCCTAATAATCTCTTTAATTACTTAATAATAAATATTTGGGAAAAATTTTTTTCTTTGTTGCTTTTATATTTCTTCATTACTATCCTCCATACTTTGTGATTCCATTTTAGTTTTCTTAAACATTCTTTGATATTAAATCTGACAGTTATCATTTGTAATTATTTTTGTTTTTCATTTTTGTTGTGATTATAATGCTAAGTATCTTCTTCATTTGTTTTTCTGATCTCAATATTTTCTAAATAGTTATTGTGTGATTATCATTATAACTGTGTTTCTGACTAAATACAGTCCTTAGCTCAACTATTATTTTTCTTATAGTATTTCATTATTTTGCCTGTTTATTTTTCAATGAATTATGTTCATAAATACTCTTTCTTTCTTGTTTTCTTTAATATTACATTGGTTACATTCAATCGTTTACTGAAGTTGTTTCCTTCATTTGGCAATGTGGTATGTATTTTAGGTCATATGATTTTTCTCTTTCTTTATTTTGCATAGGTAGATTTGAGGTAAAAACCTTTTATCTTGGGATTTCATTATTCATTATTCACATTATTTCTTTGTAGACATTTAGTAATAATTCTCGCTTTCTTCTGTAATCTTGGGGTTTCATTCTTCATTATTGATACTGTTTCTTTGTAAACGTTTAGTAATAATTCTATTTTTCTTCTTAATACCTTCTTCATAACTATAATTTAATTCAGACTTACTTCATTTTGAATGATCTTTTTTTCTATTTATTTTATTGTTCAACAAATTCTCTTTTATTTATAAGTGTTTTTTCTTCAAAATCGATAATAAGTGGTTCTTATTGTATTTTAGAATTTAGTGGTAGTATTCAAATTCGAATTCTTTTTAAATTCCAAGTATTTTCTCTTTAAAACTGGTAATAAGTTGTTCTTATTGTATTTTATAATTTATTCATCTTATTCCTTTTTTGGATTTAGTAATTTTTTTTTCTTACTAAATTCGTTTTATATATAATAGTTATTTCAAACAATTTTTGTAAGTTGGTCTTACTGTCTTTTAGAATTTTGCTGTTACATATATGATTTCGTTATTACTATTACTGTTTACATGTTTCTTATCCTCTTCCAATAAATCTTCTCTGATATTCTTTAAATAGTGGTTATTAATTATAGTTATGGTATGATTACTCTTAATTTTGTTTACAAGTCGTTGTTCCCCAAGATTACGGTTCAGTGAAGGGTATTCATTATTTTTCACTGCCTCTATTAGTTTAAATGAGGGCTTACCCCCTCTTCTCTATTTTCATTTGGATTATTGTGTTGATTTAGTACAGTTTCGGTGCGATCCTCCGTATTAGATTCCGCTATCCTATAATTTCTTTCAGGTGGATAGTTGTCTTCACGCCGGGACTGGTCATAATGATTGTCATGTCGGTGACTCCTTGGGTAATACCGTCGCTGATTACCTTGAGGCCTGGAGTAGATATAATTGACGTTATGCCTATAATTATTGGGTCGTCTGTCCCCATTTCCTCTATTATTGCGACTATCGCGGTAATTATAAGTATTATTGCCACGATAATTATAGTTCCTGGAATTATTATTCGCGTGCTCATTTTGGGTCCTATTGGCATTAACGTTCTGCGCAGGTCGATTGTGATAATTATTATGAGAATTGGTTGGTGGCGCGTTATTATTATACTTCTGATATTTATAATTTAACATCCTATTTCTTTGGTATTGGTTCTCGTGCTCATAATTCTCCAGGAATTTGGCCATGGCTGGAATCGTTTTGATTTGACTACACATACCTGCATTTTTTATCCCTTCCTCGTAATGGTAGGATAGTTGTATCACCAAACATTCTTCGGGGATTCTGGGCTCTAAGTTCCGTGCCATACATACTTTTCCTAGAAAGTATGAAGTAGGAGACTGGCCTATGTTTGTTTCGTATCGACCGTTACTCAAATTATTCCTAATCATGTTCTGGGTCGATTCAGACCAATATTTCTCTTTAAATTGTTTTTTGAACTCAGCCATGTCCAGTATATCCGGGCGCACCGCTGTCCACCAATTATCATAAGTATCTTTAAATGTTTCATCAATCATACTGCGTATAATACTCCAGCGATTTTCTCTATTTCTTGCGATCTCTTTAAAAATTCCATCGGATTGCGCTTGTAATTACGAAAATTAATCGACTCCCGGTTCTCGTGGTTATTTGTATGACTATGTTGGCATGTCCTATCCCGCCATGAATCTACTTCTTCTTGTAATTGTAATTCACGTCTACTAATTGCCTCTATTTTATTTTTACTGGTATTAATTTGACCTTCCATACTGTTTAAATTGCCATAGACTCTTTCGAGTCGTTCGCCCATGTCTGTCTGTATTTGCGTAATACCTTCCTTATTCTCTTCCCGTACCTGATGTACTTCGTTTTTAATTTGCTCATATTCTCCGACAGTTTCCTGTTGGACTTCTTCGACCAATGTTTTATTCTCAATTTTTATGTCATTAATTTTATTCTGTAATTCTTCACGAACCTGTACTATTGTTTCGTTAGTTTTTTCTAACCCTTCATTTGTTTTGGCTATTTCTAATTTTCTTTCCTCATTATTTTGGTCTACCTTCTGGTTAATTGTCACATGAAGATTTTCAATTTTTTCATTAATTTGCCTTAAATTTTCTTCATGTATTTGTAAGATGTCTTCCTTCATTTGTTTTAAACCCTCATCATTCCTATCTAACCTTACGTGAATTTGTTTTGAGGTTTCTTTAATTTCCTCATTTGTTTTCCTGGAGTTTTCCTCCTGTTTCCTAAATTGTTCCCTTGAGTCTTCCTTAATTTCCTCCTTTGTTTTCCTAAATTGTTCTCTTAAGTTTTCCTTATTTTCCTCATTTGTTTTCCTAAATTGTTCTGCCATAAATTTCATCATCTCCTGCCAACTTGGTGCTTCTCTGGCTCCAGCTTTATCTATTTGGTCCCCTTGGGCATCTTCTTCCATTACTCCCTTTTCCTTGTCCATAATAATTTCAGTTTCCGCTATTTCGTCTGTCTGTTGTTCCATTTCACTATCTGTTATTAGTTCTATTTCCTGTTCTTGTTCATCTATTTTCTTCTCCGTTTCTCCTGCCCTAATCCTTGATCTACCTCTGGTATGCATGTTTATTCTCCCACAGTTGCCTGCTCTGGTTAAGTAATATTAATATAGTTATAGTTACTTAACTTAAGCCCTACACAAGTTGAGCGCCAATTTGTGGTCAGACCCTCGGCTCTTACGGTCACGGGATTCTCGTTCTTTCTGCCCAACGTTGCCGGCGTCAATTTGTGGTCAGACGATTACGAGCGTCCCGTTATTTTCACACAATGTATGCCTATTCGTTGCTATGAACGGGTATGTTCCCCTGTCTTTACTCTCTTAGGTCGTCTTAATTTACTTCTTTATTTAAATATCTGAGATATTTGGAGTTGTGGGATATATTGATTTAATTAATTAATATTAACTTATCTCTCTAAAAAATATCAGTGTTAGTGTACTTGAAACTTAAATAATTAATGTGTTATTCTGTAATTTCGTTCAACCCTATTATACCTTGAAGAGAATTATGTATAATTTTGTATTTTTACGCTCTCTCTTTGGTGTCGGAGAATTCCGCTATAAGCACTGTAGTACCGGAGCAATGAAACTTAGAGGTTATTTCACTGTTTATGTTAACCAATTATTCTATACTTAGTCAGTTACTTTTTTATTCCCAACTCATTAAATCATACTCCAAATGACAAGATTTTGCAACTATATAAAGGTTCTTTATTTGTTTACTTCTTTAACATTGAATAAGATATGTTCTAACTGACATACACATGGGCTATAGATTACGTGAATCGATTATTGATTAGTCCGATCCTTTATTTAGATTCAGTTATATAGTGTGTTTTAATTTGTAATTAACTTAATTCAGGGTGTGAAGGTTCTTGTAACTGTGGGGAAGATTAAAAATACATAGATAAGAATGCAAGATTTACAAATTTGAAGTGTTGTGTAGTTAATATGATTGATATAATAATAATTTACCAGACTAGAACGAAGCAAATCGTGTAGGCGGTTGATTGATAAATTTACTGTTCTGGACGATTATGCCGTACAATATTCTTTCTTCGGTTTAATAAAATGGAATTCTTGTCCTGTCCACCTCGGAAATACAGCTCTCTGGATTGATTTACAGCCCGATTGATGCTTCTTCTGCAATTCCTGGATCCAAATACGTTCTTCTCTCGGTTGGAGTAATTAGTGATGTTCCGTGTATTTGAAAGGTTATAAGTTCTAGTGTAGTGTATATTATTAGTTGTGATACATTTGACTCTTTCTATTTGGTTTAATATATCGTCAATTCCTTTCGGATATGGGACAATTCAAGTCCTTCCTTGTAGAACCCAGTTATTTATTTTCTATTGTGATTTCATACTATAGTCTTGTTTGGTTAAACTGTACTGGCAAGAGTCATAAATATTACCATTAGAATTTTGTATTTTATAAGAGTATCTGCTAATTTAGAATATTCCGATTAAATAGACATTTCTTAGGTTTTTTAGTCTCATCACATTCAGATCATAAAAGGCTATAATTGAAAATCAACACCTTCTTCATTTCCTGTAGTCCATAGCAACACATGATTTTTCTTCCTTCCACATGTTTTGTATATAGTGTTCATTTCATATATTTTTTGTCTATTCCTTATCAATTTGCTATCATATCGGAATATAACTTTACCGATAGTTGGTTTATTATTTTCTACACATATTTTGCTGGTTTTTTGATATGAGCCTGTTTCTTTTATATTTACTACCTTTTCGATATTAAACGTTATCAATCGATATCATGGCATTATGGCATTATCATAATTTGTATAAATTGATATGGTTTATTATATATCATTACTAATTTAATGTTTTTTTCTAGCTCTTCAAACCGTATTCATTAATTATTATTAATTTGTGTACCTAACCTTTATGTTATGAGTGGTTATATAGTGGTTTTGGCTGTTAGGCCTTTTATTGTAAACGGATCTACCTGTGTTTATAACTGGTAAACACCTATAGACCTTTTACATAAATTCATACATATAATCAAATCTTAACTATTAACATTCACATAAACAATTATTTTTTCCATATCTAATGACAATTTTATCTTGACCTATGGATCATATATAAGAAAATTCAAATCTATTAACGCTAACTAGCTGCTTCACACTTCATTCTACAACAGTAATTGAATAATACATCTTGTTTCATTACCTTTCATTAACTCAACACATAATTGGTATAACATAACATAAACTTTATCATAACATTTGTTGTCACAAAATAATATCTTTTAACTCAAAATCCTTAATTGCTATTGCTATAAAGTAAATTATTGTTTCATTTTTGTTTACTTTTCACTGAACATAGATCATTAACTATTATCTAACTTACAGGTTTGTTTATTCTCGTTAATTCTACCTTGCATCCTTATTTATCTTTATCTATAATTATAAATGTAATTATTAGATTTTTGTTTTATCATGGGGTTAGATATTGACTTGTTTATTATTCTGTTAACCTAATTTTTATGTAACATGGATGCCAGCATTTCTGTTGCGTTACATATGCTCCCCCTCCTAAAAAGTTTAGTTTACCTGAATGAAGTTTAGGTCAAATAAACTTGTCTTTTTCACATGCCTTTTCTTCATCTCAATATTAATGGTTGACAATGGGATTCTCAATGTAACTTCATTAGACTAGTATTAATAATTCTTTATTTAATAACATTTCATCATTTTAATTAACATTCTTGATTATTTTTTAATTTCTGTAAACAGTATTTGTTGATAGTTGGCTACAATATTCAATGATACTTTAGGTTCACATCTCTTCTACTTATAATTACTGTAATCACTGTATTTCTCAATTATTCTTCTGTCATCTAATTTCCTTCTGTTTTCTTCGTCCTACTCTTTTGGAAACTGAGGTCATTCTTGCAACTATTCTAATATTCCTTAAATATTTAATTTCCCTAACAATCCCTAATATGTGCGTTGGTACAGTTCAGAGAGGCACTGTTTGGCTTCATACTCTGCTGCCCACACCACACCTTAATATAGTACTGCTGGAATTCATCTACAGTCAGCTATAAAATATAATAATCTCCTAATAATCTCTTTAATTACTTAATAATAAATATTTGGGAAAAATTTTTTTCTTTGTTGCTTTTATATTTCTTCATTACTATCCTCCATACTTTGTGATTCCATTTTAGTTTTCTTAAACATTCTTTGATATTAAATCTGACAGTTATCATTTGTAATTATTTTTGTTTTTCATTTTTGTTGTGATTATAATGCTAAGTATCTTCTTCATTTGTTTTTCTGATCTCAATATTTTCTAAATAGTTATTGTGTGATTATCATTATAACTGTGTTTCTGACTAAATACAGTCCTTAGCTCAACTATTATTTTTCTTATAGTATTTCATTATTTTGGCTGTTTATTTTTCAATGAATTATGTTCATAAATACTCTTTCTTTCTTGTTTTCTTTAATATTACATTGGTTACATTCAATCGTTTACTGAAGTTGTTTCCTTCATTTGGCAATGTGGTATGTATTTTAGGTCATATGATTTTTCTCTTTCTTTATTTTGCATAGGTAGATTTGAGGTAAAAACCTTTTATCTTGGGATTTCATTATTCATTATTCACATTATTTCTTTGTAGACATTTAGTAATAATTCTCGCTTTCTTCTGTAATCTTGGGGTTTCATTCTTCATTATTGATACTGTTTCTTTGTAAACGTTTAGTAATAATTCTATTTTTCTTCTTAATACCTTCTTCATAACTATAATTTAATTCAGACTTACTTCATTTTGAATGATCTTTTTTTCTATTTATTTTATTGTTCAACAAATTCTCTTTTATTTATAAGTGTTTTTTCTTCAAAATCGATAATAAGTGGTTCTTATTGTATTTTAGAATTTAGTGGTAGTATTCAAATTCGAATTCTTTTTAAATTCCAAGTATTTTCTCTTTAAAACTGGTAATAAGTTGTTCTTATTGTATTTTATAATTTATTCATCTTATTCCTTTTTTGGATTTAGTAATTTTTTTTTCTTACTAAATTCGTTTTATATATAATAGTTATTTCAAACAATTTTTGTAAGTTGGTCTTACTGTCTTTTAGAATTTTGCTGTTACATATATGATTTCGTTATTACTATTACTGTTTACATGTTTCTTATCCTCTTCCAATAAATCTTCTCTGATATTCTTTAAATAGTGGTTATTAATTATAGTTATGGTATGATTACTCTTAATTTTGTTTACAAGTCGTTGTTCCCCAAGATTACGGTTCAGTGAAGGGTATTCATTATTTTTCACTGCCTCTATTAGTTTAAATGAGGGCTTACCCCCTCTTCTCTATTTTCATTTGGATTATTGTGTTGATTTAGTACAGTTTCGGTGCGATCCTCCGTATTAGATTCCGCTATCCTATAATTTCTTTCAGGTGGATAGTTGTCTTCACGCCGGGACTGGTCATAATGATTGTCATGTCGGTGACTCCTTGGGTAATACCGTCGCTGATTACCTTGAGGCCTGGAGTAGATATAATTGACGTTATGCCTATAATTATTGGGTCGTCTGTCCCCATTTCCTCTATTATTGCGACTATCGCGGTAATTATAAGTATTATTGCCACGATAATTATAGTTCCTGGAATTATTATTCGCGTGCTCATTTTGGGTCCTATTGGCATTAACGTTCTGCGCAGGTCGATTGTGATCATTATTATGAGAATTGGTTGGTGGCGCGTTATTATTATACTTCTGATATTTATAATTTAACATCCTATTTCTTTGGTATTGGTTCTCGTGCTCATAATTCTCCAGGAATTTGTCCATGGCTGGAATCGTTTTGATTTGACTACACATACGTGCATTTTTTATCCCTTCCTCGTAATGGTAGGATAGTTGTATCACCAAACATTCTTCGGGGATTCTGGGCTCTAAGTTCCGTGCCATACATACTTTTCCTAGAAAGTATGAAGTAGGAGACTGGCCTATGTTTGTTTCGTATCGACCGTTACTCAAATTATTCCTAATCATGTTCTGGGTCGATTCAGACCAATATTTCTCTTTAAATTGTTTTTTGAACTCAGCCATGTCCAGTATATCCGGGCGCACCGCTGTCCACCAATTATCATAAGTATCTTTAAATGTTTCATCAATCATACTGCGTATAATACTCCAGCGATTTTCTCTATTTCTTGCGATCACCTCTTCCAATCTCTTTAAAAATTCCATCGGATTGCGCTTGTAATTACGAAAATTAATCGACTCCCGGTTCTCGTGGTTATTTGTATGACTATGTTGGCATGTCCTATCCCGCCATGAATCTACTTCTTCTTGTAATTGTAATTCACGTCTACTAATTGCCTCTATTTTATTTTTACTGGTATTAATTTAACCTTCCATACTGTTTAAATTGCCATAGACTCTTTCGAGTCGTTCGCCCATGTCTGTCTGTATTTGCGTAATACCTTCCTTATTCTCTTCCCGTACCTGATGTACTTCGTTTTTAATTTGCTCATATTCTCCAACAGTTTCCTGTTGGACTTCTTCGACCAATGTTTTATTCTCAATTTTTATGTCATTAATTTTATTCTGTAATTCTTCACGAACCTGTACTATTGTTTCGTTAGTTTTTTCTAACCCTTCATTTGTTTTGGCTATTTCTAATTTTCTTTCCTCATTATTTTGGTCTACCTTCTGGTTAATTGTCACATGAAGATTTTCAATTTTTTCATTAATTTGCCTTAAATTTTCTTCATGTATTTGTAAGATGTCTTCCTTCATTTGTTTTAAACCCTCATCATTCCTATCTAACCTTTCGTGAATTTGTTTTGAGGTTTCTTTAATTTCCTCATTTGTTTTCCTAGAGTTTTCCTCCTGTTTCCTAAATTGTTCCCTTGAGTCTTCCTTAATTTCCTCCTTTGTTTTCCTAAATTGTTCTCTTAAGTTTTCCTTATTTTCCTCATTTGTTTTCCTAAATTGTTCTGCCATAAATTTCATCATCTCCTGCCAACTTGGTGCTTCTCTGGCTCCAGCTTTATCTATTTGGTCCCCTTGGGCATCTTCTTCCATTACTCCCTTTTCCTTGTCCATAATAATTTCAGTTTCCGCTATTTCGTCTGTCTGTTGTTCCATTTCAATATCTGTTATTAGTTCTATTTCCTGTTCTTGTTCATCTATTTTCTTCTCCGTTTCTCCTGCCCTAATCCTTGATCTACCTCTGGTATGCATGTTTATTCTCCCACAGTTGCCTGCTCTGGTTAAGTAATATTAATATAGTTATAGTTACTTAACTTAAGCCCTACACAAGTTGAGCGCCAATTTGTGGTTAGACCCTCGGCTCTTACGGTCACGGGATTCTCGTTCTTTCTGCCCAACGTTGCCGGCGTCAATTTGTGGTCAGACGATTACGAGCGTCCCGTTATTTTCACACAATGTATGCCTATTCGTTGCTATGAACGGGTATGTTCCCCTGTCTTTACTCTCTTAGGTCGTCTTAATTTACTTCATTATTTAAATATCTGAGATATTTGGAGTTGTGGGATATATTGATTTAATTAATTAATATTAACTTATCTCTCTAAAAAATATCAGTGTTAGTGTACTTGAAACTTAAATAATTAATGTGTTATTCTGTAATTTCGTTCAACCCTATTATACCTTGAAGAGAATTATGTATAATTTTGTATTTTTACGCTCTCTCTTTGGTGTCGGAGAATTCCGCTATAAGCGCTGTAGTACCGGAGCAATGAAACTTAGAGGTTATTTCACTGTTTATGTTAACCAATTATTCTATACTTAGTCAGTTACTTTTTATTCCCAACTCATTAAATCATACTCCAAATGACAAGATTTTGCAACTATATAAAGGTTCTTTATTTGTTTACTTCTTTAACATTGAATAAGATATGTTCTAACTGACATACACATGGGCTATAGATTACGTGAATCGATTATTGATTAGTCCGATCCTTTATTTAGATTCAGTTATATAGTGTGTTTTAATTTGTAATTAACTTAATTCAGGGTGTGAAGGTTCTTGTAACTGTGGGGAAGATTAAAAATACATAGATAAGAATGCAAGATTTACAAATTTGAAGTGTTGTGTAGTTAATATGATTGATATAATAATAATTTACCAGACTAGAACGAAGCAAATCGTGTAGGCGGTTGATTGATAAATTTACTGTTCTGGACGATTATGCCGTACAATATTCTTTCTTCGGTTTAATAAAATGGAATTCTTGTCCTGTCCACCTCGGAAATACAGCTCTCTGGATTGATTTACAGCCCGATTGATGCTTCTTCTGCAATTCCTGGATCCAAATACGTTCTTCTCTCGGTTGGAGTAATTAGTGATGTTCCGTGTATTTGAAAGGTTATAAGTTCTAGTGTAGTGTATATTATTAGTTGTGATACATTTGACTCTTTCTATTTGGTTTAATATATCGTCAATTCCTTTCGGATATGGGACAATTCAAGTCCTTCCTTGTAGAACCCAGTTATTTATTTTCTATTGTGATTTCATACTATAGTCTTGTTTGGTTAAACTGTACTGGCAAGAGTCATAAATATTATCATTAGAATTTTGTATTTTATAAGAGTATCTGCTAATTTAGAATATTCCGATTAAATAGACATTTCTTAGGTTTTTTAGTCTCATCACATTCAGATCATAAAAGGCTATAATTGAAAATCAACACCTTCTTCATTTCCTGTAGTCCATAGCAACACATGATTTTTCTTCCTTCCACATGTTTTGTATATAGTGTTCATTTCATATATTTTTTGTCTATTCCTTATCAATTTGCTATCATATCGGAATATAACTTTACCGATAGTTGGTTTATTATTTTCTACACATATTTTGCTGGTTTTTTGATATGAGCCTGTTTCTTTTATATTTACTACCTTTTCGATATTAAACGTTATCAATCGATATCATGGCATTATGGCATTATCATAATTTGTATAAATTGATATGGTTTATTATATATCATTACTAATTTAATGTTTTTTTCTAGCTCTTCAAACCGTATTCATTAATTATTATTAATTTGTGTACCTAACCTTTATGTTATGAGTGGTTATATAGTGGTTTTGGCTGTTAGGCCTTTTATTGTAAACGGATCTACCTGTGTTTATAACTGGTAAACACCTATAGACCTTTTACATAAATTCATACATATAATCAAATCTTAACTATTAACATTCACATAAACAATTATTTTTTCCATATCTAATGACAATTTTATCTTGACCTATGGATCATATATAAGAAAATTCAAATCTATTAACGCTAACTAGCTGCTTCACACTTCATTCTACAACAGTAATTGAATAATACATCTTGTTTCATTACCTTTCATTAACTCAACACATAATTGGTATAACATAACATAAACTTTATCATAACATTTGTTGTCACAAAATAATATCTTTTAACTCAAAATCCTTAATTGCTATTGCTATAAAGTAAATTATTGTTTCATTTTTGTTTACTTTTCACTGAACATAGATCATTAACTATTATCTAACTTACAGGTTTGTTTATTCTCGTTAATTCTACCTTGCATCCTTATTTATCTTTATCTATAATTATAAATGTAATTATTAGATTTTTGTTTTATCATGGGGTTAGATATTGACTTGTTTATTATTCTGTTAACCTAATTTTTATGTAACATGGATGCCAGCATTTCTGTTGCATTACAATATATATGCTGCTGTGACAAAAGTGTTTTAATACAACCTGCGCTAATATCGCATACCTCATTGTTTGAACAGCACGCGTTTAATACGGACGCATGGAGCTGCTATCTGCATACGAGTACATACGCTGCAGTGACTTAAAGCATACAGTACTATACCCTATAGAAATTTTTGTATACAACGTTCTGACATGTAAATTTGTTGCACTGATCCGTGACGAAAATATAAAGTACAAAATAAACGTTCCGAACAAATTCTTTACGAGCGTTTCACAATATACAACGTGTCTGTTCCGTAAGACGGACGGATCTGCAACGTTCCTAGTAAAACCAAACACGTTGTATATAACAAAAAAAGTATGTGCGAGGATAAACTAGCTTGACTTTCACTGTTTTATCGACAACGATGGAAGCGAACTCGTTAAGGAACTAGCCGTTATGGACGTTACTGCATTTGCCAGCAGGCATTGGATATTTACACATCCAGTGGAGACGATTGTTTCGAATCACAAACATGTGAGGACAAACAGATGGTTAACAGACCATTATCATGGACTAACGTGGACGGACGGGCACACATCGTATGAACATCTTGTACCGATATTAGAAAAGTATACGTTTCCTTTTAACATCGTGTTCGTAAAAGGATTGCAAAAAAAAGATTTCTACAGAAGCGTATCGTGCATTTTAATATTATAAATTTAGAAGATTTCGGTTGCCCCAAACTCGATCAATTACAATCAATACACAGAACAGCCTGTCTCGCGCACCGCTTATGTCCGGAAATATGTACAAATAGTAGAGTACACGCTTTACGCGAGTGGGTTGTATCAGATTTTAGAATAGTCAATATGTTTCTGATAAATTACTAACATTATTGTTTAGCGCTTACATAAAAAACAGTCGTCGCCTTTCTATCGATTACATCATCTGTCTAAAAATAAATTAGCGTGTTCAAACAAGCACGAGCGCTGTCTAGTCGTATAAAAAAAATAACCGACTCCCCTCTTCCCCACCTACCCATCGAACCGTGAGAAATCAAGTTGTATCCTGTTCACACGGTTAAAAATAAATTAGCGTCGACGACATGTTCGAACAAGCACGAGTGCTGTCTAGACGTATAAAAAAATAACCGACTCCCCTCTTCCCCACCTACCCATCGATCCGTGAGAAATCAGCTCGTGACCTGTTCACACGGTTAAAAATAAACGCTTACTGTGCGTTGAGTGGTTTCCCCCCTCTCCGGTTTCCACCTCCACAACTACCTCCCTATATATTCCACTGTGCACGAGCGTTATTCGTTCATTCGTTGAGAGACGTGCCAGAAATTATAAATTCTTTATTTTAAAATGGCATCAATCACTGAAAACTTTGCAACTATTAGCGCAATTGAGTATAAAAAAATAAAGGAATTGATAATCGGTGTAAAATATCCGATAGAAGAAATGCAGAATATAGACGCAAAATACGGTAAAACTGTACTCGTCACTCTTCAAGATTACAGAGACCCTAGACTAAAATATCGTGTATATCTACCAAAGAGATACGCAGGCGTTTTTGAAGATGAGGAATTAAAAAAATTTAGTACCGTGTTCGCTGCAACTAATTTATCGCGGAGAAAAGGATAGAGCTTACATAGTAAAAATTGTACAGTAGGATCGAATGGACATCTTCATTTGTCACGTACGATTACATATATATATATATATATATATATATATATATATATATTAACATGTACTTAGTTGTATTTCATTTAATTATAAATAATATATTTTAACTTATATATTATAATGTGATTACACATATTTCATTTGATTTAATTGTACTTATGCCTAGATAATAAAACAAGGCTTACGTGGTGTACACTTTAGAGTAATTCCGGATAGACATCTTCAGAATTAACAAATATATTTGTACATAATTGTCATTGCACACGTTTACCAATAGTATTTAAAATAATGTTATAATATAATGTGCTTACACATAATTCATTTGATATAATTGTATACAATTGTATTTTTTTTTTAATTGTCACTACTGTGTGTGTTTATTTCATTTTTTTGTACATATTTGTCATGTCATAGTGCACTTGTAATTAGTTTTACTTAGTTGTATTTCGTATACAATTGTCATATTGCACATGTTTACATTTTGTAATTTTCACTACTGTGTGCGTTTACATATTATGTATTTTAAATTGTAATATATTTTGATTACATGTATTTTAATTATTTGTAATTAAACAGTATTGCTTTAACCTTTTTATTGTTTTTTAATTTCAAAATTCCTTGGATCATTAACACTATTCTAAAAAAAATCAATTTTATTAAACAATAATTGCATTATTATAATATACTTTAGAAATTAAAGAATATTTAAAAATCAAACTGGCCTTGTACGAGTTCCAGTTGAGTCTCGCGACGAACTATGTGCCTTTGAGAGCAGTTCGTACAGCTTATATATAGTATCTCAAGGATGTACACGAAAGTGATGGTAACAACAACAAAAAGCTCCCACACACAAAGTTATGGACACGCACTTAGCTCGGCTTGCGTTCTAATTCCCACACGCTGTGATAACAGATGATGTCAGACATCTGTTATTAAAAAAAAATTTATGTACGACTACGTTCACACGCTGCGATAAACAGATGGTCATACAGACGGAGTCGATTACATCATCAACAAAAAAGTAACAGCTGCCACGCACACTTAGCTTGGCTTGTTCACACAATAATTTATGTACGCCCCTAACTTCGTTCACACGCAACATTAACATATGTTCAGACAGACGGCGACAATTAATTATACGCTCAGACAGACGGAGGCAACTAACAGACGGCGGCAATTAATTCTACGCTCAGACAGACGGATGCAATTAATTTAGCGACTCGCTAAACAGATGTCCAGACAGCTGCAAAATGCACGTGGGAGTCAACTGCCACATTCAAAAAAATGCATGTGGGAGCCAACTACCGCTTGTCCCTATTATATTACATACCCACCAGTGATAACAGATGGTCTTTCAGCATTCTGTTGTAAAAAATAACTCCACATGTGAAAATCATGGTGGGAGCCGATTACATCATTTGCAACGTCCTATTATTCAGATATTATTTAAATATTGCGTGTGCATGTGTTTTATATAAGTGAATTGACCACTGCATATCATGTGTGTTTCTTACAACAACAAATGTAGGGCTCAACATAGCAAGCCCTAGACCAACAGGTTGGTGCGTTCAGATATTACATAAATGAATTGACAACTGCATATCATGTGTGTTTCTTACAACAACAAATGTAGGTCTCGACTAGCGAGCCCTAGACCAACAGGTTGGTGTAAATATATCCGAAACCCGTACACTATAACACATGCACGAGTTGACAACGTGACCAACGCGTTGGCAACAATGGTGGCAGTGTAAATATATCCTAAACCCATACACTATAACACACGCACGAGTTGACAACGTCGATCAACCAGCACAAGTTGGCAACACCGACGACGCTTTTCCTCTCGCGAGCGAGAAGAGAGACTTCCTCAGGGATGCGTTTGTAGTCAGCCGTGAAACCAGCTCGCGTACGTGAAGACACGCCTATAGCCGAGATGATTGCCTCTTCGATTCCCGCAACTGCTTCGTCTAGGAGGCGAACGGAATCGAGTGGGGCCGCTGGCGGCAATCTACGGCACAAGGCCGGGCCGTAGCGATCCCAATCGATGACCTTCTTCTTGTCAGAACGTGCATAGGCGTGCTGGGTAGCGACGTGGACCAAGATAGGGTTGTGGTCGGATGTCAGCTCCGTAAGTGAGAATACCTCGACCGGACAGACAACTCCTTGGGTCACCGCGATATCCAGAACATCGGGAGCCGCGTTAGGCCTTGACGGAAAGAACGTGGGTTGCGCTGGACCAAACACCATCGCCCGGCGAGATTCAACAAAACTGAGCAAGCGCCTCCCGTTCGGAGTAGTCAGGCGACTATTCCAAACGCGATGCTTGCAATTCAGATCGCCGGCCAAAATTACCCTTCGATGGGAATCGAAGATGACGTCCAGGTCGCCGACAAGGAGTTCAGCTTGTGGGGGCTTGTATGCTGAAACCACGAGGACGCCGCCAAGAGCTCCGTGGACCTCAATGGCGGTGGCCTCTAGGTTTGCTGCGGCAAAGCGACACGATGATGACCTATGGAGGTCCTCACCGCGATCGCCGTGCCGCCTCCTCGTCGGCCAACTCGGTCATCCCGATAGACCACGTAATTTGGTAATCGAAATCGGTTCGCCGGGGTCAGGTGGGTTTCCGAGAGGAGAAGTACGTCGAGTTTGAACCGAGCCAGGAATTCAAGAAGGTCGGAATGCTTGGAACCGATGTTGTTAGCATTCCAGGCTACGAGCGAGAGATCTCGTCTAAGGGCTCGGTTCATAGAAGACCTATTACTTCGCAGGCTTCCACCAAGAGCATAAATCTCTCAGTTGGGTCAGCAGTTTCCAGGCGGTCTCGGATGGACCTGAAGGTGGATGCGACTTTCTTGAGGTCGTAGCCAGACAGAAAGTCGCGGACGAACTGTGCGTCATCGGAAATGACGGACTGGGCAGTTTGCCTGGAAACTAAGGCCGCGTAAGAGCGACCAGGTTTAACGGCAGATCGGGTCGTGGTGGAAGCCACAGGACCAGGGGCAGACGGTTTTGAATCAGCGGCAGGAAAAGTACGCTGTTGCGCTTCGTCGGACTTATACCAGGAAGCAGGACTTTTCGTGGGCTGTGGGCAGGCAGGAGCTCGGGGCCGAGCATCCGGTGTGGTTATCCCTTTGTTCCTGGGTTTTGTGATGCCTGCTCGCGGAAATCGCGGAGGTGGCAGTGGTGGCGAGGCTACCTCTGGTTCAGAGGCGGGAGTTGGAGGTTCCGCGGAGGTGGAGGGTTGATTCTCCGGCTCCATAACCGAGATGACGGCTAGGGGCTTGTCTCTGCTTCGGAAGGAGACGCGGTTCGTTTGTTTGCCTTTGCAGGGGCTGGAGGTGGAGCCGGAGAGGGCGCGCGCCGTGCCGGTTGTGCCTTCGGTTGCGGCCTAGCCTGTGTTTTAGGCTGCCTCTGAGGTTGGGGTTGCATAGCTGGCTGCCTTGGTTTCGGGAGGGGCCCCTGCGGCTTTTGCTTCCGCAGGAGCTCCGCATTGTAGACCGGGCAGTTTACGTTACTTGCTGCATGGCCTTGGCCACAATTAATGCAGCGGAAATTGGACTTATCTGCCACAGTGCAGGCCTGAGTTGAATGTCCCAATGAACAACGTAGACAGGCCGGGGCATTGCGGCAGACGTCGGTATGATGGCCGAACCTCTGGCACCGGTAGCACTGCGCGAGCTTGCCCTGGGGACGACTGGATTCCACCCTGACGCGGAACCCAAACAGCCGCGTCAGTTGGAATATTTTGTCTGCAGCCTCGCCCTTCTCGAGCTGGAGACGGACGAGTGGGAGAGGTACTTGGGTTTCTGAGTGCGTGAACAGGCAGAAAATTGCCTGCACCGGGTACCCGAGGTCTCGGAGTTCCAAAAGGATCTCCTGGGGATCTGTATGCGCGTCAAGCCCACGCAGAATTACAGACAAGGGCTTGACTCGCTTAGGAGAGGAGGTGTGGTACTGAAGGCTGTGTTCCTGCAGGAAGGCTTCGACCAAGCGGTGGTCCTCAAGCTGGCGGACGACAATCTTGGCCGTATCACCGCCAAGCAGCTTCAGGTCAAGCTTGTCGGCCGACAGGCCGTGGGCCGCGATCAGCCGTCTGTATAAGGCGGCGACATTGGACACACTGTGGACATACAGGGGCGGCGCGCGACCAACAGCGGCAGCAGCCGAAGCTGCTACCGAAGCAGTCGGAACCGCGGCCTGTTGGCCCTGAGAAGGTCCGATGTCCATGGCCGAGGTGTTAGAGGAAGCGGATCCGGTTGGATGGGTCCCCTTAGGCTTCTTAGCCGGACGATTACGCCGACCATCGGTCGCGAACTCGCCCGACTCGTCTGCCGGAAGAGGGGGAAGCGGGTGAGGGAGAGGATCGTCCGTCTCCATCGCCCGAGGCGATTCAGGGGAGTCGCTCAGATGGGGCAAGGTAGAGCCGAGCGACTCGGCACTTGAGCCGTTACCCGTAGAAGGCATGCTGGCCAGGTGCGGCTGCCGGGCAGAGACTGCTAGGCAGTCAGTGCCAGACGCCAGGGATCTCGGGTCCGGCCGAAGCCGGATTACCCGCGCATCTTCCCTGCTCACGACGATGCGGGAGGAGCTGGGCTAACGACCAGCTTCGTTGAATACCAGTCCTTACCAAGACTGGTGTCCACTGGCCCCTTTACCCCGGCGATATCCTAGCTCGCTTACCACTGGTGGGGGCTTGCAATGATCGTCCGGGGCAGCGCTACCTAACAGTCGCGAGCAGGTTAGGGTTTAAGCACTGATGCGGCACTCACCAGGTGAGCCCAGAGCAATCCTCTTCTATTCTTCGCCAGCAGATGTTATCCGGCGAAGGTGGTCCTAAAAAGGTCTTCTGCCAGCTGCCACTTGTACCAGCTACTTAGTTCACCGGAGCAGCTGGCTCCTTGGTCCTTTTTTTCCCCCCACGAAGAGAAAGGCGGTAGTATGCCTCGTCCAGCGACGAGGTGGCCGAAACAGCAAGCTGTAGCACGTCCAGCGAAGAGAGCAGTCCAAGAAGAGCAGTCCTGTTCCGTCGGACGTCTCTCGTCGTCTCGTCCGGACAACGTCTGTCCGTCGTCAAAAAAAAAAGCGGAGTAGTACGTGAAGTGTCTGCTTTTTGTACCTCGCGTGCGTCAAAATTTTCTGCTGGCCCGGGTTTTATGCACTAACCGGGATCGCTGGTTGGCTCACTCCGAGCACGTAGTTGGTCATGTCTCGGCTGCTGATCCCTGATTGCCTCGCTGTGTCCGCCGCTGGTACCGGAGAGCAGATGTTCACGTACCGCTGCCGTCACAATATATATATATATATATGCAATATGTAGATGTGTGTGTGCACCAACTTTATGTATGGATTTTTAAAGAAAAAGTGTATGTATTAGACTAAGTGTTTATGTATTATATTTTCTTTTCATATTTTATGTCACATACCATTTGTGGATAGAATAATTCTAGACAATTACAAAAATTTTATGCTATAAATAAAAAAATAAGATCCTGTTTCCACAGAAGCAAGGCAATTTGAATCAATTAATTTCATGTGTTCCTTATTTCTTGTGAGTCTGAATAATTGTCACTTTCTGGACACGTACATGAATATTTTCTTGACAAGCCATTAGCACTGGATGATTCTCAGCATAATAAAACTAAAAAAATAATCATATATTGAAGGTTAAACAAGTTATTTCTACGAGTAAATATCACCTGCTTAATTCAATAAAAACGACTCCAAATTGTGTTCCAGACTAGGTAAGAATGCCATTTCTGGTCTCTCACTCCTCTGTCAATGGCATTGATCAAACCAAACCTGCTACTTTTGAAATGCAGTATACTTTTCATTATCCTGTATCCAACATTAAGGGGAGCTCTGCGTGAAAAATCGAAAAATTTACGAATTTTTTTTATTGCACTAATGTAATGTTTAGACCTTTCCCTTTCCAACAGTATATTTGAAAAGTGTCTGCGATGTCAGTAATTATTTTTTGAAACATCATGTTCATGCACTTCTGCCGAGCGATGATGGTTTTCACACACAGCGCAAGGCAAAGACAGTTTTAGATGGTGTCAGTATGGCCTATACAGAAGTTTGTAATTCAAAACCTTATGGTGAGGAGTACAAATAGTAAAGGATGAATGCATAGGCCATGTTCAAAAAAGAATTGGAAGTTGGCTAAAGGCTTTTAAGCCAAAAACAACAAAATTACTGGATGGTACTCCTCTTGGTGGGCAAAAAAGACAAACGCAGCTATACTTCAAATACAAAAATATTACAGCTTGGCAATGAGACGGAATGTAAAATCAGTTGAATACATGGGGAAAGGTATCTGGGCAGAGTATTTTCATATTTTCTCATCAAATGAAAGACCTCAACATGGGTTGTGCCCTGACAGCGACGACACCTGGTGTAAATATCGTAAACCCATAAGAGAAAATAAAAGATATGACCATAACAACCACTTCCACTTACCAGACAATGTTATGACATTTATCAAACCAATATTTAAGGACTTATACAAAAACGAAGTCCTAGAGAAATGTCTCCTGGGCAAAATGCAAAGCCCAAATGAGTCACTTAATAATGTCATTTGGAGTTATATTCCAAAAAGAATTTTTGTTGAACTGAACACTTTAATATTTGGAATGTACTTAGTTGTGACAACCTTCAATGCTGGAAACATAGGCAAATGCAATTATTTATTTGATGAAGAAATCTTGATTAATGCCAAGGGAAAAACTTCATAGCAGCTATGAAGAGAGTAGACAAAGAGCGGATAAGGAAGGCTGACAAAGCTTTAGAGGAGCTTGAAAAGAAGATTCGGCAGAAGAGGCATGTGATGAAGATAATACTAGAATACTAATATGAGGAAGAGGAAGAAAACAACCCATCTTATAACACTGGAATATATTAAAGCTAAAAAATCATGATCTTTAGTTTATTCATAGGTTTTTCCGCGTTTTCCGAAACTTAATGTTTTTTCAGGTTTAGGTTCACTTTTCTTAGGAACTATTTGAGGTAAAAAGCTGAATTTTGTGTGTGTTTTAGACACTACAGTACAATAAGCATTTGGTACCTTTAAAAAACCAAATAATTGTCTATAGTTTTGTTGGAAAACAATTTTAAAATTATTTTGAACAAATTTTTTACAAGTTTTACTCAAAAAAGGTTTTTGTCAATAACTTATTTGGTAAACCTAATAGTGTTGGTTCAATAAAGCCACCAAAAGACACAGTTTCAAATATAAAAATTATGATGAGAGCTATCATGGTTACTGAGAAAAGTGTACCTATATTAACTTAGCAGAAGATATGGCGCAGAGCTCCCCTTAACTATGATTTCAAATTTCAATAAATCCGCAAAACTGGACAAGGTCAGAGGAGTAAAATGTGTTTTTATGAAACAAATCTCACTGTAAGTCGGAAAAGTTATATTTATTCTTGGATTTTGTTGTCCATGATGTGTCCGTTGATTAACTAATTATAAGTACAACACCACCGACTCGGAACACAAAGTTTTTATGGTAAGAGAA
Source organism: Magicicada septendecula (assembly GCA_034769895.1). Taxonomy (NCBI): domain Eukaryota; kingdom Metazoa; phylum Arthropoda; class Insecta; order Hemiptera; family Cicadidae; genus Magicicada; species Magicicada septendecula. The sequence continues at coordinate 57,322,797 of CM068371.1, read as the reverse complement.
CACTTTCTGTTCCGAGTCGGTAATGTTATAATTAGTTATATTTAATTCTTTTTCTTGTTACACAAAGTGGCGAATCTGAAGTACATACAATATGAAAAGGCTTTATGAGATATAAACAATGTCACAAGTCTAGCCTGCTGAGTGTGCATTAGTTTGAAAGTGTGCCACATAACATTTTTGTTTGTGGATCGAATGTGTGACCATACTCAGTATAATTCTTTATCATCTAGCATTATTTTAGGTGTGTCATGTCTACCTGCTCCCATCATCATCAGCTACACATATCTATTCCAAGCGTTTCCTCTTTGACATCCTCTCTTGTTGATTCCACGAGAGCTTTCCTTTAAATAAATCCATTATCTCTGAAAACATAATCCAATATTTTGAATATTGAAGACATAAATTTCACCAGTTTTATTTCCTTTACAGCTTCAGGATATGTTTTCCTCCATAAGTTCTCTTTATAATCCACATTCACAAATAAATCTCCACTGACAGCACCTGAGTCTTCTCTTCTTCTACCCTAATATTACATTTCACTTGTGTAAAGCAAGATATTTCAAACTAAAGTGTTTGAAAAGCCTGGTTTACAATATGCATGCATGTGCAGAAATTGTAATCACTGTCTTTATGTCCTTGGATTTCATTATCCGTGACATGTCCGTTACTTAACTAAATATAATTAATTCACTACGGACTCGGAACACAAAGTTTTTTATGGGTAAAAACGTAAAAAGTTTTACTTTATAGCCTGAACCAGTTTTTGCTTTTAAAAAGCTTCTTCAGAGGCTGCCGTTGAGAGCACTGTCCATCTTGTTCTTGGTGACGGTATTGACTTTTGAAAGATCGATGTTGTGTGTGTGGGATGTGATATGTTCGAATAATGCGTGTGATTTGAATTGTGTCTGTTCGTTTAGGATGTCATTTTTATGTGTTTTCGTGTGTTTGTATATTTCCAGTTGTTGTAGAGTATCTAGTTTTCGGCCTTTTGTGTGTACGTGTAGAATGTTCATGTTATTGTCGATGTTTTTATATGTGTGGTTTGCTTACACCACTACAGAATCTACCTTTGCAAACCACCTCATTGAAGCAAACCACACATATAAAAACATCGACAATAACATGAACATTCTACACGTAGACACAAAAGGCCGAAAACTAGACACTCTACAACAACTGGAAATATACAAACACACGAAAACACATAAAAACGACATCCTAAATGAACAGACACAATTCAAATCACATGCATTATTCGAACATATCACACCCCACACACACAACATTGATCTTTCAAAAGTCGATTCTGTCACCAAAAACAAGACAGACAGTGCTCCCAATGGCAGCCTCTGAAGAAGCTTTTTAAAAGCAAAAACTGGTTCATGCTATAAGGTAAAACTTTTACATTTTTACCCATAAAAAATGTTGTGTTCCAAGTCGGTAGTGAATTAATTATATTTACTCTTTATGTCCATACATTTTTCCTTTGTGTTCTGAAAAATCATGGCTTGCCGTGTACAAAAGAAAAATTCAATTTTAATTCAAATGACTGATTAGGAATGCTCATGTTTGGCTATGTTAATAATAATTTATACAATGGTTTACAAAAATAGAGTGTAAACAAATAAACTTCACTTCCTGGTTAAGTAGCTTATCCTTATCAAATTAACAATATAATCCATTTATTTAAAACCATTCACTCATCTGACACAGTTTGAGTTATCTATGTATAACACTGGGTTAACACGAAGTATACACATAGCGACAGTGTTTGACATATTGTCTTTTTATTACTGTACTTCTGTTGATATGTAGAGTGTTTTATGGTAACAAATAAACTAAATATCACTATAGTATTGACGACTCGGAACACTAAGTTTTTTATACGTAAAAACGTAAAGTTTTACCTTACAGCCTAAACCGGCTTTCACCTATAGAAGGCTTCATCAGAGGCTGTCGTAGGTAGCGCTGTTCGTCTTGTTGTTGGCGACGGGATATTTTTTCGAAAGATCGAAGCTGTGTGTGGTGAGATGTGTTCGAATAATGCGTGCGATTTGAATTGGGTCTGTTCGTTTAGGATGTCGTTTTTGTGTGTTTGTATATTTCTAATTGTTCTAGAGTGTCTAGTTTTCGGCCTTTTGTGTGTACGTGTAGAATGTTCATGTTATTGTCGATGTTTTTATATGTGTGGTTTGCTTCAATGAGGTGGTTTGCAAAGGTAGATTCTGTAGTGGTGTAAGCAAACCACACATATAAAAACATCGACAATAACATGAACATTCTACATGTACACACAAAAGGCCGAAAACTAGACACTCTAGAACAATTAGAAATATACAAACACACAAAAACAAATAAAAACGACATCCTAAACGAACAGACACAATTCAAATCGCACGCATTATTCGAATACATCTCACCCCACACACACAGCTTCGATCTTTCGAAAAACTATCCCGTCGCCAACAACAAGACGAACAGCGCTACCTACGACAGCCTCTGATGAAGCCTTCTATAGGTGAAAGCCGGTTTAGGCTGTAAGGTAAAACTTTACGTTTTTACTTATAAAAAACTTAGTGTTCCGAGTCGTCAATACTATAGTGATATTTAGTTAAGTAACGGACACGTCATGGATAACGAAATCCAAGAATTTAACAAATAAACATTGCAATATGTAATTGTACAGTTTGTGCTATGTGCAATTACAGAGGTATCTTCTCATGTTAATTAAATATTATACTTTCTACAGGTGGTCAATTAATTAAACTGCATAAAAATTTTGCTTTGTAGAAGAGAAAACAAATCTCATGTAGTAACAGGCTTAGGGATAGACAAAGTATATTCGGAAGTTGAAACCTCCTCCCGAAGTTTGTCATTCAGTTAAAAAATGGTAATAATGTATCTTATTATTGTCCTTCTAAGGTGTCCAAATATTATTTATAACAACCAATAATAATTAATTCTCTGTATCTGTAAAAATATTGTAAGGAGATGGGTGAACGTAATGTGTATCCCTTCCACTGTACGCTGAACTCTCCCCCCCCCCCAAAGTAATTCTACATATGCCCATGTTACAAAATTTTATGTACAAAGGTCTGGGGATCAATTTAAACAGTCTGAAAGTCACCACTACAGTTTCACAAGTCTGGATGTATTTTGTTTGTTAGATACAAGTATCTTCATCTTTGATTTAATTTTGAAGTGTCTCAATTTGTAAAAACAATTGTATTGTCAATCCCTTGGTGTGTTCAGTAATTACAAACTGCAGTGTAGCATGTAATTATGACATATGTGGATTTTGTCCCTGAGGTTTCCTATTTAATATGGAATTAGTATTTATCATTTTGCTTTGGCTACTATATATTTTTTCTAATTAATTATTTACCTCTTCATTATTATTGATTCAATATCTACACATTTTTATATAATAAATTGTCTATGGATATATCTGTTCTTTGTAATCTTTGATGTTTTCAGTTTCTTGTGTATCTGTATGCTGTATATTATATCAACAAATAATAATTACTTCTGCAAATGTATTCTTTATTTTTTATCGGTTAAAATAATGAAATAACATTTTCAGAAGTACTTTATCATTAATAACATTTTATGTATATAGTACTTTATACTGTTTATAAACATATTATGTTATTGTAACATAATATTTATTATACAATTTTATATTTTACTGTTATGTTCTTATTAGGCCTACCTATATTCATATGTGCTTATGTCTGTTATATTTTGCACATTCTGCTACATTGAAGTTTTTTTTTTAACTTGCTCTGTAATGTATAATTTAATTTTTATTTCCTCCCTGAATTGCAGAACTTCTCACTTTTGTGAACAAAATACATTTATTATTGTCTGAATTTCAATATTAGATAATTTTTCACTTATCAGAAAAGTTATGAAAACTCAGATTATTGTATTATTTTTCAAAACAAAATGACAACTGTTAAGCAGACACTCATACAATAAACACTAAAAATACTGCAATTTTTTTTTAATAAAATTTATAACCACAATGCCTAAGTGACAAATAATTTAGTCCTAACCTTTTAGTTGATTTTTGTTTTGATGGGTATGTACAGGCTTATATCTAATACTTTACAGAAATATACATACTGCTAATAATATATAGTTTTCTTGCAACCAAGTTACTAATTTTTTGAAGGCAGTCCAGTGTTTGCAAGGGGTGCTGAGAGATATTAACTTTGTCGAAGTGTTAAAGATATCAAGGTAGAGCCAGGACGATGTAAATTGAACACTAGGGTCTCGATGCACAGTACACAAACACCTCGTTGCGAGGCTAACAAAATTTTCTTCACTTCGCACATGTGCAGAATAGTCTTGTGCAATGTTTCATAGCGTGAACATCATCTGCAACAAGACTGGCGAGAACAACGGAAGCATGTGTGTGACAGAGAGGGAAATAATATGGAAGTGAGACAGTGAACATTATAGCGTTGTTTCCCCTCTCCTCTCTCTAGATAACTTAGCTACAGTGGCGTAGCTAGGCTTTTTGGCGCCCGGGGCAAGGAGATCGTCGGCCGCCTCACCTTCACAATTAAAGGGCGACAAAAGTGCAAAAATTAAGGCTCATCCAGTAAACAAAGTACTTGATAAATGCAAATGTGTAGATTTTTGAATGAAAGCACGTCCAGTAAACGTCTTAACAATATTTGTTAAGTCAAAATTAAGAAATTACATATTATAATATTACTGCTATTCAGTTAGTATACATTTATTATTAACAAATATAGATTATAAAAAACGTAGTAATATACAAATTTATAACATAAAAATGTTATAATAAACAACGCATCATCAAAACAATATCCTAAAACAACATAAAGTTAAACAAAGAATTACATTAAAAGTAATAAAATAAGTAAAGTCACTTACAATTACAGGTTAATGGTTCCGTATTCTATTAATAAACACTAATATTTATTTTTAATATTTAATAAATATTTAAAGTGAGACATTTTAAAATGAAACTTTCCTGGTCTTAATTGATGCAAAGTGGGTTATTAGATCACTATAATCTAAAGACGAAGCAATGTCGTTTTCAATTGAAAGTATCGCTAGATTTGATACCCTGTCTTGAGATATTGTTGATCGTAGGTACAATTTGATCAATTTGAGCTTACTAAACGATCTTTCACAAGAAGATACAGACACTGGTAAAGTAAGAAAAGTTTTTAAAGCTGTTGCTAGTGTTTCTTAGGCTTCTAATCTCATTGAAGAAATGTATTGTAGCACTCCCTGAGGTGTTAAGTCTTTTTGTTCTCCGTTCACTTTTCCCTTTTAAATAAAAGTATGACGTCTTTCAAGTCACTGAACAATTCTTCACTGTTTAGGTCATGTGAATACAGTTTTGGAAGCACTGTGCACTGAATATTTATTTGGGAAAGCTGTTCCTTAAAATGTATATCCCCATCATTTACGTACGCCTCAAATTTACAGGGGAACCCAAAGGGTTTTTCTAACTCTTTTATGTTAGAGAAACGGCTTGAAATTTCAACTGACAGTTTGTCCAAATTTCTATTAGAAAACGTCGAATTTCTTGGCAAATGGTGAATGCAGAATCATCTGGATACTCCCCTGGCATCGTGCGCTTCTTCTTATCCTTTTTGTTGTGCTGACACTCCTTCATTACATACCTACTCTGGCTCATGTAACAACATTGTCACACAGTTCATTCCTCCAAACTTTTAATTTGTCTGTTAGCGTCTCCAGAAGTGGGAATGCTTTATTTATCCAAAGCATAACAAAGTATCTTAACACATTATGTACAAAGTATATTTTTATACGTTAAAAATTTATCCAAGTATTTTAACAAAGCCAGAAAGTTTCCAGGACTTGGATCGTTAGTAATTGACTCTCGCTGTCCTATCAGTGTCAGATTTTGTACTGTGACAATGACCGTTCGAGGATTTCTTTTATGTTTTAACTGCTTTACTAATTTGTTTCTGAAGCAGATTATCAATAAGTCCCCCTTTGTTTAAAGAACGTTACAATTCCTTCCAGTCAAAAAACGCAGAGCTTTTTTTTCATGATCCTGAATACAGGGATTTAACTTTCACCACGACGAAAAACCATTTTTAGTATTGAAATGGCTTCTTTGACATTTTTGTTGTGGAAATAAAATGCAACAAAAGCAGAAAAGCGATTTTTTTAGTTGGAGACAAACACATCCAAGTGCAATTTACCTTTTTGCCATTTTGCAAGGTTTTATCAAACCAATAGGTCTACTTGTTTAAGGATCGTCCGGCTTCATATTCAGGAAAGTAGCTGTCTTTGTTCTGCAACTGACTTGTTCCTCTATTCATCATTATATCTCGGAAGGATTGAGATTTCTCGCTTGGCCAAGCTCCCGTATCTTGTAGAGCAGCACCGGGAACACGATCTACATTGTTACTAGTAATGTTCTGTCCTTCGTCGCCTGTTCTGTTTTCAAGACTGCATGATGCAACATCAACCATGGTACTAGAACCAACTGAATCTTGTAAGTGTACTTTGACACTTTCACAGTTTGAAGTACTCATGTCGTTAACTTTACTGTAACTTTACTGCAAGTTGGTTCCTTGTTAATTGTAATTTTTCTACACTTAGGGTTCGATTTTCCTTGAATATAAGACTTCATAAACTATTTGGAACTTGTTGTAGTTCTAAATTTTACATTTAGAAGATCTAATATCCCTATTGTTCTTAAGGAATAGTCATATCAAAGAAACGAGTTGTTTTTAGTTTTATAAATGTTTATAAATATGTAATGTTACGTAATGTGGCGCCTCAGTAGACCAGTGGGTATGGCACCTGGCTACTAACCTAGAGGTCCCGGTTTCGATTCCCGGGCCCGCAACATAAAAATCAAGGTGCATTTTTCAGCCCTCAGCTCGACTCAGCCTGTTGAAAATGAGTACCTGGGATAACATCCTGGGGATAATAATGGGCTGCTGAAGCGTAGTGCTGGCCACACTGCCTTCCTTGTATGCCGTACGGCTCACATAAGGCAGCCTACCCTGCCTTCTCCTAAACTACTTCAGGTGGTACACATGGGACACCATTATTATTAAATATGTAATGTATATTAGAACTATGTATACTACACCATCATAATATAATGTGGCTAGAATAATTAAAACAGATGTAGAAGGGGATTTGAGGAAGATGCGAGTGGCAGGTTGGAGGAGTAAGGCTCTGGACAGAGAAGAATGGAAGAGAATCGTTGAGGAGGCCAGGGTTCTACAGGGACTGTAGTGCCAGAGGAGAGAGAGAGAGAGAATAATTAAAACAAAAGTAAGATTAGTAAATCTGATAATTCTAAAAGTGGTCTAAAAAGTACTAACATAAAATATTGCTTAAAACCAAGAGACTGAATACAATGTAAAGACCTATGTTATTAGGCCTGTATTATGTTGGAAAAAATACAGAAAATGTATATTGGACAATAATTGTATAGATGATGTACAAGGCTCTGAATGAAGTATGATATTTGGATGAAATAATAACAGACAGTGGAAATATAATAACTGACATTATCAAGCAAGAAAGATCGTAGTAGCTTTTTCTTTACTGGCAGAACATCTGTTGTACTCCCTGCTTGGAGATCTGAATGGGAGACAATTCCAAAATATTTTATAGAAGTTTGTGAAGTGAGTGAATAGAACATGCACTATTACATGTGAATATAGTCTGCTGAGTACTGTATTGGAAGGGAAAGTGAACTGAAAATATTGCTAAAAAAACTAAGAAAAAACCACTTTTATTATGAAGTGATGAAACTGGTTGAGATCAAAGAGCCACGGAAAGTGGCCAGTGTTGCTAAACAATCTGCAGAGTATTGACCAGAAGGAAGATACAAATGTTTGTCTTTTACTTCGGTAACAATATTATGAAGAAAAACAGACAACACTTTTGAAAATAGAAAAAAACACAATAAAAATGAAAGTTTTTAATCCATGTGTGTTTCCATCAAGGTGATGCTAGTTTATAGGTCAGAAACATAGAAAGTGTTTACCAAAATAATGAACTGCAGACTGCACACTGAACCAGGAAAGGACTGTGCAGGACAAAGACAGTCAGGAAAGTAGTTAAATAAATATTGTTACGATGGTCTCATGGATCTCGTATTGTACAGTGGAAACAAAATAACAGATACCAATGAAGTCATCAATTACCAACATTAATTAGCCATAAACAACAATTTGAAATCAACAAAGGCACTCTCATACAATAATTCAAGTTAAATTTGTCCACACACAATAATAAATGTCAGCTTATCACAGTTCTCCACGAATTGACACAATAATCACTTTTTACTAATCCACAACAATCACTGGATCTGCACTGAATAAATTGCCATCTGTAACTGACTTCTCGCCTGGCTGTTTACGCTTACGTATGGCCCACAGAAATTCCAGAATAATTTCTCAGGTGGCATGTCAAGATAGTGTTCATAGTTGCAGCAGCTTGAACAGTCTGGAGACTAAGTCAATGCAGACAGTGCGTGTGGAATAACTTTGAATGTGCTGGCTGCGTGCACTGAGCTAGTTGAGAAACATGAATGACAGTCTCGAATTTTCATGAGCATTACGTAATTGTCTTTCATTTCAACAAACATAGCTATATGTAACTCAACTACATGTAGATAATCTGACTATGGAATAAAGACAAAATAAAGGAATGTGGAAACACATTTGACCAAGCAACGAGATAGTAGGTAATCCTGAAAGTTACTAGATTCTTCCACGACAATTTTTTTACAATATAGAGAAATGAATGATTAGATTTTGTAGAACACTGTATCTTGAAGAAATCACTATGATAACTGGTGACTCATTCAGATCTTATACAGTTCTGATATATAATACAGTTGAATATTAATAATTAAATATAGTCATATAAACAGTTTATAATTTGGATATAATATAACAAAATTTAAGTGTATAAATTTATATTTACATACAAGTTAAATATAAATAATGAAAGACAAATTAGTAACAATATGATTAGACAAAGTTTAATATTTCATTTACCTGTATAACAAATTATTAAGATAAGAAAATCTTGCCTCACACATTCCCTACTTTTGATTCTTTTGTAGTTAATTATAGTTAATTAATTCTTTCAATTATTAGTAGTTAATTAGCACTTTTCATGGTAAAGGAAAAATATCTCACATGATAATTACCTTTATGGTTTATGTACTACACAAAATCATGCAGTGTGTTAATAACACTCAGTTGAAATTCATAGCAACTTCAGAAAATGTTTTTTTTTTTCTATAAATAAACAATAATTTCAATTTCATTGATAAACAGTATACGTTTCAGTGTGTGTGTGTCCGCGCGCGCGCACGCAGGCGTACCCTTTTGTATCTGTAGGCATTATATGCACAACATATTGTAACAATTTTGATAAGGAATAATTGCATATTTAGGCCTATATTTCATATGTGACTGCTGTCATTCAGTGGTCAGATAAAAATGTTAGAGACAAGTTTAATGTTATTTAAATCCATCACATCAGTTAAAGTTAGAGCTTGCGTAAATTTCAATTTTATGGATACTGTGTATCTGTGTGTCCACAGCACTGGAGTGTTAATGTGATGTGGAAGTGATAACACAATACCTTTACACAGTGCAACATTGTGTTAATTCCGATTATGTGTGTTGATTTCTTCAAGACTAAATAGACTTCCCTCTCTCTCTCTCTCTCTCTCTCTCTCTATCTCTCTCTCTCTCTCTCTCTCTCACCCCTTCCCCTCTTGGCCACACACACATATAACTACATATTTTTAATATACATGCATATCTATTAAGTGATATAATTAATTATATCTGATTGGCTTTTTGCAATGATAAGATACTAAGTTACCGCAGTAAATTACAATAATTGTTTCTGCCATTATCAATAAATTTCCAACACGCTAGTGAGATTATTCATTTGTGAAATGAATGACAAATCAATTGACAATCGTAGCATACCGAGATAGTTAAGCCAGAAGGAAGACATGTTTTATCTAAATACTATGGGATTAATTTTGACCTGCTCACATATTTACATAAATATACACCGTATTAGACATATACGTTCAGAAATGTAAATGGTATTATTGACTCATTTGGGTGATAATAGCGGCCAGTCAGCACACACCATTGTCAAATTGTTGTTGTTGTTAATACTATTGTTATTATTATCAAGTGACCAGTGTTTGTGTCCAGTCTAGTCAGTCAACAATGCACACAGCATTTGTATTTCTGTTTGTCTTGTCTGTTACTGGTGGCACTGTACAACTTGTATACTGCAACGAAACTACAGCAGAAACACTTAAACCAACTATCCGCAAAACTGAAATTCCACGTGATCATAGGTATTTTCTACACCACATATTTAGAAAATATGGTAATAATGGGTTTATTTCTTTTGAGGTAAGTTTTAGTTCTTGTTAATTTCTTTATTTGACAACTAATTGTGTCCAAATATGCATAGTTAACTCTTGACAGTTAAACTTAATCATTTTTCTGTCTGTGAATAACTAAATTATGGGTTTGAAATTGGTTGTCAAAATTCACACACGCACAAAATAAGTATCTTAACATTTTACAAGCAAACAATAACAATTATATGAAAGAAATATAATTATATTTATGGTTTGTTATTTACCACATCGACTCAAAAACATTCAATTTATACAAGTATAAAATAATTTTTTGTACTCCTGAATTAAATGTGTTTTAAAATAGAGACTTTCATTTAGTCATAACTTCAAAAATATTTTAATATCTGTAGTACATTTTTCGTGTAAGCCACACATCCGGGCAACTCATGTGAGCCACTCCAAGGTACTGAAAATATTTGCGTGTATGAAAGTACTGTTAGATACAAGATAACTTGTAAATTGCTTATATAATGTGATTAGCACTTACAATAATTAAAATGTTATTTTGTCCTCAATGAAAGTTAAAAATTAATAATGTGTACAAAATATTATATACACATCACTTCACCTGTAGTATTAATTATAAAAAATATGTGTGTGTGTGTGATCTGCATACACATGAGTATCCAAGTTCTCCTCTATCAGATAACAGTATTCAGAAACAAATTCGTATACAAAACTGTTGACATTATGTTATTATTTTGTACAAAGTACTGGTTATATTTGATGTACTTAAGATAGCAAATTTAATAAAAAAAAATGCTTACATGGTTCTTCCTTATTATTTATCCATTTACTTCAAATTAACTTAATAATGTCCACTTCATTTTCACTGTAGGATTACACTGAATTCCAATTAAAGTGACTGAACATGGTGAAGGCCAACAGTTCTCAATTTATGGGGTATGACCCACTGCTGGGTCCTGAGAGAGAGTGTGGCTGGCGGGTTGCTAAGTCGGGCCCAAAAATGTATAACTGTATCTTAAAAACCTATTAAATTTAAATTACTAAGATATAGTCTTTTAACAATTTTAAATTCAACCTGCTTTTTACATAGTCTAAACTTTACTTTTCTGTTATTCACAGTCTACCATTGTTTTTTAAGGGGTCTTACCGATGTTTAACTCAAGGAATCTCTCTTACGTAAATGGCATATTTACTTTTCTAGAATTAAGTATATGTAACTTGTCTAAGAATAAAAAAGGGCTTAACGTACTCAATGTTAGCAAAAATATGATATAACTGGGTGCGGTGCACACTCCCTAAAAATAATTGTCCCGGCTTATGGTTCCACGACGTGTAATATCCTTCAAGGTGGATCCTTGGATCCTAGAGTTAAACAGATTGAGAACCGCTTGTGTAGACTGATGAAGTGATCTATATATGACCATGTACATATAAGCAATAATAAAATGTAATGGCTGAGCCTTTGAGTACACAAACCTTAATTTGCTGATGGCACAAACACTAATCTAATTAACAAAGTCTACTTCTTATTTTGGTAATTATCAATGGCTTAACTTAATTCTATGTAACATATGTTTGTTATTTATATTTTATAAATGTTATTTCAATGAGCATAGTATTTTCTGTATTCAATATTTTTGTGTATTTAATTATAACATGAATAATGCATATATATTTTTTGTGTATAAAATGTGTTATAACATATTAGAAAAAATATTGACTGATACACATTAACTACTAATTAGAACATTTGTAAACAAAGTTTAATCTATTAAAACTAGCTCTTCTAATAAACAAATACTTTTTTTACTTTTTTAAGAACTCTGGGGACAAGTGTAGCGTGAACAGATTTACATGCAAATTTAATAGATCAAAAGCCATTACATATAAAACTAAATTCAAAAGAATTGTATCTTAAAATTATATAAACTAGTGGTCGCCCAGTGGTCGAAATTCGACCGTAATTCATTAAATTTTTAAGTTTGAACGTTATTGAGGTTCTTTTGTCAAAGAGTATAGCTCTATAATCATTGGATATAATTTTTTTGAATTTTGTTCTATTACGTCATTAGCGTGTGTTGTTTGCCTTAATTCCCTGCAATACCTATGAAATTTAAAATTTAATGTTAGTAACAGTTGAAAAAAAAACACAATTACAGCTTGTATTCGTATTTATTTTTTGATATAATTCATTGTCAGTTTTAATTTTTTCATCTTATTATTGAATCAAATAAACGCTAATAAAAATGAGACTTGACATTCATAGAAGTATAAGATACATTGTTTTCAATTCCAGTGGATTACATTTCATTTTTGGTAAGGTACAAAATTCAAAAACAGTTTGAAGATTATCTGCTATAAAATTTTTTAATTTTTTTTTTCTATGCATTAATTTTCGAGTTATTTGAAAAATATGAAAGATAGGAAAATGAGGTTTAGCTTGGCTAAGCCATATTTAAAAAACAATAACGCGTTTTTTGACATTTCCTTGGGTTTTTTTTTATTGCCATACTGACCAGGTTTCGCCAAGGCTACACAGTTATTTTGCCTATCTTTTTCAAATTATATAAAATTTAAATAAAAAATTAATAAAAAATACGTGCCTCGTATTTTTTCATATATTTTTCATTAAATCAAAAAAACTGGGCAGTTAAAAAAATAAATGTTGTCCATTGAACTTAAAATAGTTTGAAAGTGAATTTAATGATTCAGAACTTCTGTGTAAACGATGTTTTTTGTAAAAACTCTTTCATCATTTGCTAAATGCCGTTGGCCATTATATTCAGAAATATAAAATCTCAAACCATCGAATGATCGAACTCTACTTGCTGCGACGTACAATTGACCATGTGTAAAAACTGGCTGCCTCAATAAAATTCCAATTTTTTCGAATGTTTGTCCTTGAGACTTATTTATTGTCATCGCAAATGTAGGTATAATTGGAAATTGAGTTCTTTGAAATTTAAATGGTAAAACAGTACCGGAATATGTTAAATTTATACGTGGAATCAAAATTCTCTTATTGCATGCAGTTCCAGTTAAAACTTCGCAATCAATAGCATTACGATGCATACACTTGATGCGCATTCTTGTTCCATTGACTAATGCTTCCTTTGTATTTAAGTTTCTGATCAGTAAAATGATGCAATTAACTTTCAATACTAACTTATGTGGTGGCAAACCACTAATAGTCAAAGAATTCAAAAACTCTACTGGATAGTTATTGATTTCATTGTCATCATGTGACAGTACAATTCTGGTACGATAATACTTTTGTAAATCTAGGGTCCTAAAAACCATAAGTATTGTATTTTTATGCTATAACCATTTATTTTGTAATAATAATAATTTTATTTCATAATCCCTATAAAGTTTTGGTGAATAAACTATAGAATATTTTAAACAACGCACTTTGGAGTTAACAGGATTTCGGTCGAATTCGCTGAAAAGCTACAAATGTCGCAAAAACTTGTTTGTCACAGATAAGCAGTAAACAACCAAGCCCACGATTACGTCAGACGCAAGGAATGTAAGACGCTTTGTATTCGACTGGGCTGGGCTGCGGAACAATGAGCCGTGACGTAGTTTTGCCCCACCTACGCAATGTATAACAAAGACTCTTCGTCATTTTCGCCTGGACCGTGAATAGGTCCGGTCGGCACTTCACGCGGCCGGCGTATTCACTAGGTGTGTTTGTGTAAATTTTACACCACCAAAAGTGGTTTAATAACTATTAATGAAATATACCAATTAATAATGGTAATGTTGGTGTTGTAACTGGGCTTGAGTGGGTGTCATCGGCCAAGTGAAACCATGAATAATCTGGCAACGGTCCGGACTTCTACGTGCAGCATAAAATCTGCCAAAGTGTGATTCGAGGGGGGACACTACGATTCGAGAGTGTGGGCCCTAAGACAACGTAAAGAATCAGATTTTGCTACGTACATGGATTCGAGTAGTGCGATGACATCGACTCAAAACGGGAAGCTAATTATCAGCTACAACCTTTTGTAATATCAAAGATACTAATCTAAAAAAATACTAATATCAAAGTAAAATGACCAATATTCAGTTCAATATATAATTTTAATACCAGAAATGCATTTCAATAAAAAATTTATTCATAAAATGAGCTCATAAAAAACTAATAATTGTACCAGAGAATGAGAGAGAGAGAGAGAGAGAGAGAGAGAGAGAGAGAGAGAGAGAGAGAGAGAGAGAGAGAGAGAGAGAGAGAGAGAGAGAGAGAGAGAGAGAGAGAGAGAGAGAGGGAGAGAGAAAGAGCGTGAACAAAATACTATTTAAAAAGTACTGGGTTGTGCAAGTATAAAAATATATATATATCTATAAAACACATATCAAATGTTTAATGTTTTCAGAGAGTTTAAAAATATAAATAACTGTGTAGGTATTTTGGAGGGTTTGTAAAAGGGAAATTTAACGTAATTTTGTTGCTACTTGGTGGAGAATATATTTAATTAAATGTCATAAATAAACTGGGTAATATCATTTGGTAAAAATTTTAACAAAGTATTATTATTTCACATAACACTTTCCGCTACTCAAGAAGTTCACTTAAATGAATTCCTGCCCTGTAACAACTTTTAAAGGTGAGTAAACTTCACGTTTATATTTATTTCTATATTTGCATACCAAGATGGCGCCCGACCTTTGAAATTATTGTCTAAGTGTAAAGATATTATATTGTATTTTATTATCAGTAGTATAACAATCATCACAAATTATTTTATCATAGCTATGATATGTTTTCTGTTCACCTGGTATTCGATTAAGTATATCAGTATTAATAAAAGTACAATCATCATTTTTAGGTGCTAAAATAACTGACTTCAATATGTTATCTGAGAGTACGTTTTCAGAAATATTTCCATACACCTCATTAATAATATTATTTTCATCTCCTATTAATTGCTGAGGTATTTCAATAATATTTTCACCAAACTGAGGGAATTGTGGGGCTTCATCATTACCAATTTTTTTCAAGAATTCGACAAATTCTATTTCACTTGGTAAGGCTCTCATATTTTGAGCAAACGTTACTTTATGAAAATAAACAAATTTATGCCAACTCGTGACACAATTTTCAATTAAAGTTGCACGTGATCCATGTGGGACAACTGGTAAGATTTGCCGAAAATCGCCGCACAGAAGTATCGTTTTCCCTCCAAATGGTTTATGTTTATCATTTTCATCGCATAGATCCTGCAATAATCTATCTATGATTTTCAACACTTGCAGTGGGCACATAGAAATTTCATCAATAATTATCAATGATTATGAATTTATGTAACGCCCATAGCTACTATTTGCGGTAATATTCGCTACAGAATTTTCCAAAATGGGTATAGGCAATTTAAACACATTGTGTAAAGTTCTACCTCCAAGTAACAGAGTTGAAGCTATGCCACTGAACGCTGTTGCAATGCAACTAAGATTAAGCGAATTTAATTTGTGAATGATTGCTGTTTG
Source organism: Magicicada septendecula (assembly GCA_034769895.1). Classification (NCBI taxonomy): domain Eukaryota; kingdom Metazoa; phylum Arthropoda; class Insecta; order Hemiptera; family Cicadidae; genus Magicicada; species Magicicada septendecula. The sequence goes on along the minus strand of CM068371.1, from coordinate 57,306,887 downwards.
TGTGAATGTTTTTCCACAACCTGCATGAGCAGTTAAACAAAAAACATTAGATCCAGTATCATGATGCAAAACTTCACGAATCACACGATCAATTAGATTACGCTGTTCAATATTTGCAGTTTCATAATGCTCAGAAAACAGAAACTCTTGTTCTATTGGATCAATAGCATTTCCTTCATCTGTTCTCTGCGAATACGTGGGAACTGGTAAACCAAGTTCTTGACATGACAATTATGAACATTCAAAATATCTTCAATTTCTAATAGAGCTGTATTAAAGGATACTTCTTCGTTGTAATCTCTCAAAAAATCTTCACTAAGATATACTTTAAATTCATTCCATAACGCCAATGCATTGGCTGGCACATTTAATGCACAAATGTAACCAAATAAATTTCGCATTTGTTTTGGTGAATGTAATTCTTTTGCTTCATTTAAACATTCGCGCCATTCATTATCATTTGAAGCAATGCCGCGAGCATGGCACGCTTCAACAAAAGAAGTGTGTATAATTCCATTGTATGTTCTAACATCCTCAAATGATTTTGAACCACAGACATAAAAGCAATCGTAAATGGAAAAGTTCGATGTCTTTTGGTGATACTACATATATGCGTGTAATGATTTTATCACCTCCACGCCTTCTCTTCTTCCATTTTTTTCGGGAATCTTCCCACACATAATGCAAAGGAATTTCAATATACAGTATACTGTACTTATATTCATGCGCTGATGGATCTGGTCGATTCAATTCAAAAAATGCTAATAATTTTGTTTGTCTTGCATTTTCAATTGCTTGACGTTCTTGCCCTCCTCGAAAGTAAACATTCTGTCTACGCGGTAAATGAATGTCAAGTCTAACGATGACATGTGATTGAAAATGCATTGGTAATTCATAGATACGCCATACAGCTTCAGTTGATCCGACATAACGGCCATTTAAAAAATTGTTAACTTCATCAATTTGTATTTCTTGACCTGGTTCATTTCTCTCTGAACCTAATTCAACAGATGCACTGTCATAGCCTTTATACACGTATTTAACACTTTTAACTGTAGTGCATACTTCAACATTTATATGGCAATTAAATTTGGCAAGTAAATACGGATTGTATGGTACAACATAACGATTGTCGAGGCAACTACCGCGAACTTCAGCATTAATACTATTATCACGCCTTCTGTATAATGGATATCCATTTAATGATTCACATGTAAATTCATTAAATCGTTTTGGATAATCTTTTGTGCATTTTCCATCTCTCATACATACAGAATTTGGATTAAGTACACCGCATGGACCATGCATCATGTGTTTTACAACATATTCATGTAATGTAGGATGTGTTTGAATGTTAGGAATCTCCGCAGATACAACTTTATCAATATCGGTAGCGTTAACAATTTTATCTTACTCATTTAAAGAGAGTAAAATGTGAGCATGAGGCAATCCTCTCTTTTGAAACTCAATTGTATAAATAAGTGCTTCAACTTTACTGAAGATTTTTTTAGTGTAAGGCCCTCAATTAATGCTTTCAGTTTGGACTTGAATACACGCACAACAATATCAGGTCGAAAATTAGCTGACTCACCTACACCAATATTGCTAACTATTTCAGGCCAACTTGGATTGCAAGTCATTGTAATAAACAAAGAAGGCTTTCCGAAATATTGTACAATTGACATTGCATCTAAATAATTCTGATACATATTTCTTGGAGATCCATCGAATGAAGATGGAAAAATTACTCTACGGCCAACATTATTGGCATTGGGGTTCAATTCTAAATAATCTGTTAAATTGTTGTAAACTTCAGACCTAAGACTTGTTTGATTTTGTCGAATGAAATGTAACCTTGTGCCCTCTATTCTCACATACATATCAACTATCCACTGCAGAAATAATTTTTGTGAATGGTGCAACATGCTAAAATCTTCTCTAATTGCAAGTCGATAGGCTGCATACTGAAGCATGGTTAATTTATTTCTGGGCGCTCTTGAATTAGATGTAGTTGGTACATTATGAGAAATATTGATATGCCACCCAGTATCACCATTTGGAAAAAGTAATGGATACGCTATAGTCCAATGATGAATCCAAAACAGAGATATTTTTAATGGTACCATTAACTTTTGAAAACGAAACCATATTTCGTTCAAAGGGTGGCTCACCATCAACTGTACTAAATATTACTGCTACATCAGTTTGAACTGCATCATTATAACGGCGTAGATCTAAATCACGATTTACTTTAATGAGCATACAAATTTCATTATTTTGATTTTCAACTCTATGACAATGATCTTTCATTGCAATGAATGACCGAACGAAAGGATTAATGCGTTCCAATTCAAGAAAGATTTCGCGCATTGTATTGTTATTGCATGTTTGATTATAGTGTTCACGTAATCTATAATTGACAGCAGTGTCAACATCATAAAAATATAATTGCGCATAACATGGTGAGCGACCATATCCAGCAGTCATTGGACCTGATCTGTGATAAAAAACATCATGTATTTTAAAATGATACACTCCACGCGTAACTGTATCCGAAATTTTAGCTTCTGAGCTAACCATAGCAAATGATGAATTGTATTTACGAATGTTTTCAAAATAATTTTTTGACTTTCTTTTTATTGAAGGTTCATTTGAAGTAAGTCCATCATACAATGATTTAAAGTATTCATTTTGACTTAAGGCCGATAATATTGCTTTACCCTTATGACAACATGAAGTGAATGCAGTCCTTTCACCTAAAGTGACCTCAGATTCGAAATGTTTTGCATTGCAAAACCTGCATTGTAAATGCATTAATCCACAATCAAAAGTATTAAAATTTCTTGGAATGACATTCAGTGCGCATTTAAATGTATCCCTCAAAATAATTTCATCATTTTGTATACTATTTACACTATTTAAATTTGCATTTGGTCTATTATCATTTTGACTTTCACGCGAATATATATTCCTTCTTCTTTGTGTCTCACTAAAACCCGTCAATGTTATACTATTTACACTATTTAAATTTGCATCTGGTCTATTATCATTTTGACTTTCACGCGAATATATATTCCTTCTTCTTTGTCTCTCACTCCGACCCGTCAATGTTCTATGTCGAGGCATAATGGAAGTAGGTGCGAATATCTGAATCTAAAAAAAAACATGTAATGAAATTACTGAAATTAAGATTAGACAGGATTTAATTTAAAAATAATAAAATGTACTCACTTTTTTGAAACCACCAATAATAATTAGATGAGAGTAAGTCAATTCAAATTGCTGCTACAAAATTTTCCTTTTGCAACAGGTGTATATTAAGCAAGCTGTATTTCACTTTCAACTGCACATTAATATATAAAACACAGATATCTAATATACAAAATATAAAATAAACGCTATTTTGCCTTGACATACACTCCACAGACTATTGTTGCCTGGCAACAAAATTATTTTATTTTTAACAATTACCATTGTTTGAAAAAGTTTAAATGAATTTTCAAGTGCAAATGAATGTTTAATTTAATTTAATTTAATGTATTTGTAACATATATTATATATAAATTTTAGCTTTCTGCACTCCTTCTCCATATAAACTTTAACTATGCCAAATCTCACACTCCTCCGTGCGCGCAATATGCTTAAAAAGGGGTACAAAGTTTTCTCTTCACGTATTAATATATAGAAGATCATCATGCTAGCATCATTACTTATATCGTGACTAAAGCATCATTATATATACAAACCATTTGATTTTGTGTGGCTAGTAGAACATCTACAATGTAGTTTGGTAAAACGTTTTGACGAAATTCAAACTAATTAAGTCTTGGTTGCAAAAAAAGACCATTCAAGAAGTCACTGATGATACCTGCCCATACATTGACAGAAAAGAACTGCTAGGATCTAGACTGGAATGTATGGTGAAGGTTTTCTTCTGCACAGTAATGATTAATGACCATTAGTAATTCCATTTTGTGTAAAACTTGCTTCATCAATCAAATTTATTTGGCCAGTAGACCAAATAAATTTGTTTCAATTGCAATTTCATGTAGAAAAGTAAACAAAATGCCCACTTCTGTTCATAGTAAATATCTGCAAGGGCTTGTCCTCTTTGTAAATGGTATTTTAATTGTTGATTTGTAAAATCCCTAGTACAGTCATGTGATCCACACCTTCAACCATAGCAATTCTCCTTGCATTGACTTCAGGATTTTCGCCAATTCTGTTCAGTACTCTTCCTTCTTCTTATAAAATGTCTATCTTGATCAACAGTTCAGGGAACAAAAGATGCAGTTTCTCTTAGTCAGCCCAGCAAGTATTTTCTCACTCGGCAAGTTTGTTTGAGAAAGCGTTCTTCCAGTTGCAGTTTGAAAGTTCTCACATGAGACACATATTTGACATTTCAGCAAAATTGTAATTAGCCATTCTCAACATTAACATAATAAATAATGAGAAAAGAAACTTAAGCAAATGAATTTAACGTTTGTCTTTAAGAAAAATAAATGGCAATGTTATTTACTTACACTACATGTGTTACAACTAAGGCAACCAGATGATTCACAAATCAAAACATGCTATTATCGTTTTATATTAATTCCAGATAACTTTTATTTTGTGATTCAATTTATGGTGTGTAGTTTGTTAATAACTATTAAAAGTTTATTAACAATAAATGTAAAAATTTTTTTTAAGTTATTAATTACATGGAAAAGTGGTCATTTTCTTCATTGTTACTTACTGTTACCGTACTGACTTAATTTAAAAAAAAAAAACTTTAAACAAATTTTCCTATATTGGAGGAACTGAAGTCTGGTACAAGAAAAATCAAGCAGTCAGAATTTATGAGTAGGCTGTTTTCCACAATAAGTTGGTTATTTCTTATTGGAGTGAAGACACAAGATGTCATTGAGTTCACAATAAAATGCTTAACATTTTATTGAATAAACCAAAATTTGAGAAAATTGAAATATACAGAACTATTAGTAACAAAAAATTTAAAGTAGCCACCATTTTGAAATTTGAGATCACAAACAAAAAACACATGATTTTTTTTCATTTATTAAAGAAATTAATGCTGTGAACATGTGTACCAAATTTCATTAAGATGTCGTAATACCTTCTTGAGATACAAAGTTGTCTTCCTCCTCCTCCTGCACCTCCTATGGCACCACAGCGCAAAGTCAAGCCTTGGTCTCCTCTAACCTGACCCTCCACCTCTCTCTATCAGTAGCAAATGACTTTCATCCTCGCACTCCCAACATCTTACTTGCATCCACAGGAACAGCATCTTCCCATCTTTTCCTTGGATGACCTTTCGGTCTTTTGCCACACATACTCCCCATAAGAACTCTTTTAGGTTTTCGTTTGTTATCCATTCTTATGTCATGGCCAGCCCATATAAAGTTGTCTTAAAAACAACAAAATGGCAACCATGCAGAAAATGAGATATTTCCAGACTTATGTCTATAGGAACTTGTTTTTGTATATTGATGGAAATACGCGTATATTCGGATTGTATAATCCATATGTGTATAGTGAAGCACCTTTTATTTTACACACTGTAGAGTTAGTTTTGTAGAAGGCTTTTATTTGTATGTAATTAAATCTATTTGTAGCCAATAATCAATGTATGGAGTCAGAATACTGTATTTTCTATTTTCCAAGTTGGTGATAGTAGTTATATTTATTCCATATCAAACAAGTGACTAAGGAACAGAATATAATTATTTCACTACCGACTCGGAACACAAAGTTTTTTATGGGTAAAAACGTAAAAGTTTTAACTTATAGCCTGAACCGGTTTTGCTTTTAAAAAAGCTTCTTCAGAGACTGCCGCTGGGAGCACTGTCCATCTTGTTGTTGGCGACGGTATCGACTTTTGAAAGATCGATGTTGTGTGTGTGGGGTGTGGTATGTTCGAGTAATGAGTGTGATTTGAATTATGTCTGTTCGTTTAGGATGTCGTTTTTGTGTGTTTGTATATTTCTAATTGTTCAAGAGTGTCTAGTCTTCGGCCTTTTGTGTGTACATGTAGAATATCCATGTTATTGTCGATGTTTTTGTATATGTGGTTTGCTTCAATGACGTGGTTTGCAAAGGTGGATTCTGTAGTGGGAGTGTAGTGCCTTTGTGTGTTCAATGTATCTCTGTTTGAAGCAACATCCTGTCTGGCCTATGTAGAATTTGTTCCAATCTGAGCAATTTACTTTGTAAACACCAGGTAGATCAAATTTTTGTTCTGTGTGTGTGTGTGTGTGTGTGTGTGTTTTGATAGTATGTGTTCTGTTTTGTTTGTAGTTTTGTATGGAATTCTGTATACTGCTTTTTCGTATTTGTGGGCTATTTTTCAGTGTCGTTATTGATGTATGTTAACGTTATGAATTTGTTGTTTTCTTTCTTTCTGTGTTGTTTGATTTGTGTAGGAGTTTATTGACTATTGTTCTGTTGTATCCGTTGGATTCTGCTAGATATTTTATCGTGTTTAGTTTATCTTTATAGTCTTAATTTTTGTTGTCTATATATTGGTTCAAAATGTTTGCTCAAGTATACTTAGTCATTTGAATCACATTTATAGACCACAATCCTGTCACAGTTGGATAGTCAGTTATAGAGAGGGTATTATTATCCAGGATAATATCACTTGCTTGACCTTAGTACACAGAGTCAAGGCCGACTGAATACTGTTGTAATACTGTTGTCAGCTTTCATCTGTTGTGTAAACACTTTGTTGTTTATCTGTAAAATAGTGTACACTATTAGTTTACACAGCATATCATACACTCCACTTCAGATTTGCTAAACTTCTGAACACTCAGTTTGCTCAGTGTAACCTGTCTGCTTCACCTGATTTATGCTGCAGAGGAAATTTTAATTTTGTTAAACTACGTATGGCAGAAGAGATAATAAAGATACGCAACAAAAAATATTTAGAGAAAAATTATAACAAATACACCGTGCTTGCAGTTATAGAATAGAAGCATAAATAATACAACATAACTGTATTTAAGTCTTTATAGAAAATACGGCTGCTTAAGTCCCTGAAGTTTAGAGACTGAGCAGAAACCTTAAAAGAATAATAATTGCAAGGAAAATAACTACATTTAAAAAAAAAGTGGTGTTACTCTCTTAGATCATGATAAAATAGAAATTACTAGAGAAAGAAAGCAAGTATGAAAGACAATGTTAGGCAGAACAGAGGAGAACCAATTCTCATGATATGGATGTGTGAGTAGGAAAGATTACAGAAAAAAACTTTTTTAAATGATACCGGAACTTTATACATAAAAAATGGAAGGAGTCCCAAATAATGATGAGAGGTCATAGATAAAATATCCGATAAAAAGAGTTAAACGAAAACATTTGGGAAAATTAAAGGCTATGGGCCAAATTTAATGTACAAATATTGTATACATAAAGTATGACTTTTTATTAATATAAAGTGACACAAACAAATAAAATTTTTCTCTTAAACTATTGTTTCTTAGATTCTATAGGCATCGTCAGTTTCATTCTTTTTTCAAGTCATATTTACAATAATATTTATATTCATTAAGTAGAGAGATAATTAAGTAAGTGATAAATGTTGTCATCTATAAATTATTTTAGGATCTAACTCTTACCTGTATGACACACTTTTCTTAAGTGAATACACACAGCATGCATGACTGGTGTGTTGTCATGAGTAATCTCAAGATAGTGTGTGTATATTCTTGAATTTCGTTGTACATGACGTGTCCATTACTTAACTAAATATAATTAATTCACTACCGACTCAGAATAAAGTTTTTTATGGGTAAAAACGTAAAAGTTTTACCTTATAGCCTGAACCAGTTGTCGCTTTTAAAAAGATTCTTCAGAGGCTGCCATTGGGAGCACTGTCCGTCTTGTTCTTGGCGACCGTATCGACTTTTGAAAGATCGATGTGTGTGTGGAGTGTGATACGTTCGAATAATATGTGTGATTTGAATTGCGTCTATTCGTTTAGGATGTCGTTTTTATGTGTTTGTATATTTCCATTTGTTCTAGAGTGTCTAGTTTTCGGCCTTTTGTGTGTACGTATAGAATGTCCATGTTATTGTTGATGTTTTTGTATGTGAGGTTTGCTTCAATGAGGTGGTTTGCAAAGGTGGATTCTGTAGTGGAGTGTAGTGCCTTTGTGTGTTCAATGCATCTTTGTTTGAAGCTACGTCCTGTCTGTTTATTGACTATTGTTCTGTTGTATCTGTTGGATTCTGCTAGATATTTTATCGTGAGATAAAATCTCATGTGTTTTTACCCATAAAAAACTTTGTGTTCCAACTCGGTAGTGAATTAATTATATTTAGTTATAGTATATATTTAATGAATACATTAATAATACAAACTATATAGTAAGACTTCCTATTCTGTAAACATAATGTCACCTTAAAAACTGCAGGTAGTCACTGTTATCTAAAGGTGGCAAATTGGGATGAAACACAAGTGAATGCAAGATAAGTTCAAAATAAAATAAATGTATGAACTCTAACAAAAGTAAAGTTTAAAATGTTTTTCAGAGAAATATCATAACTTCAAATCTTTGTGTACATACTAGTTACTTTTTCTTTATTTTTGTTTCATTTAACCCGAGACAACAGACTGTGTCTGACAGTCAGTCGCAACTGTCAGGATTTATTAATCATTTCACAAGTTACTTGAGTTTGCAATCATTTATCGCCCCTTAATTTTCTTCTTGTATCTCCTTATTAATTAATGTCTCCTTCTCAGTCAAATGCTGAAGTCTTGGACTGTGATAATGACAGCCCAACAATTGTGAGTTCCCTCCCCTCCTGTCAATTAATTACCATTAAAATTGGGGAATATTTTCATCATACATTTAGCAAAACCTTCGGTACACTTAAACTGTGAGTAAATATTAAATGTATAATATTATTTATATATCTTTAATATAAATTTTTGAATTTTTTGTGCTGTCATAAATAAACATTAAATGTGTTTTAGAAAAACCAAGAATTTTGCTATTTGCACTGTCTCTTAATACCTACATTTTAAACCTTTCTAAATAAATTCTTGGATTTCGTTGTCCATGACGTGTTTGTTAATTAACTAAATATAATTAAATCACTACCAACTCGGAACACAAAGTAACTTTGTGTTCCGAGTCAGTAGTGATTTAGTTACCTTCTAAATAACTTAACTGATACAAATTGTGTGATAGCCAAATCGTATATCTTTTTACCCCCAAACATAACTTCATTAACTTCAAGACACTCAAACTATAGGGGGGTGCATGCGCGTGTATGCATGTGTCTGGGCTTCACTTCTCCCTTGTGGTTAAGATTATGTGCAAATTGTACATAATTATACAATATTCATGAATATTGTGCACTGTTCATTTTTGTTCAAATAAAATAAATACATAAATAACAGTTTATTTTCATTTGTTCAAGTTTATATTAATTACATTTTCTTATGTTTTCTGTATAACTTCATAATGCAAAATGAATAGGACATTAATCACTTGAAATCTGTTTTGTTTGCTTGTTGGAAATTTGTGTCTTTTATTTATAGGACATGTAATTAAACTGGAATTAATACATTTTTTTAGGAAATACAGTAATGTCTACAAAGGAATATTCTGTTGGAATCCTTTTTATTGTTTTCTTTTTGTCGGGGGCGTATTTACAGGGGGGAATAAATGGGGCTGGACTCACCCCAGAGGGTTGGAAAAGTTGATGAATTTTGTTAATCTCTTAATTTTTAGGCTGCTTTTATTATTTTTTCTGGCCATGAACACTAATATAGTAGTAACTCTCGTTTAAATAACAGATTTATTACACATCATCAGTGTATACATTTGAAAAAACAAGAATCCTCACAAACAAAGACAGACACTCACATAAAATACTATATTGGCACAGATACGTTGATGACATTCTAATACTATACAGGGGAAACAAAAGACAATGTGAACAGTTACTAACGCACATAAACAAAGTACACAAAAACATAACCTTTACTGCCGAATACAAACACAACACTAGCATAAACTTCTTAGACCTCTCCATCACAAAAGTTGAACATAAGCACAAATTCAGTATATACAGAAAACCGACTACAACTGACACACTAATACACAACTCCTCCAATCACCCAATACAACACAAACTAGCTGCCTTCAGAACTATGATACATCTAGCTGCCTTCAGAACAACATCCCACTAGATGAAAAAGACTGCAAAGACGAACTAAACACGATAAAATATCTAGCAGAATCCAACGGATACAACAGAACAATAGTCAATAAACTCCTACACAAAACACAAAACAAACAACAGATAAAGACAGAAAACAACAAATCATAACACTAACATACATCAACAACCAAATTGAAAAAATAGCCCACAAATTCAAAAAAGCAGGATACAGAATCGCATAAAAAACTACTAGCAAAACAGAACACACTCTATCAAAACACACACACACACAAAACAAATTTGATCTACCTGGTGTTTACAAACTAAATTGCTCAGATTGCAACAAATTCTACATAGGCCAGACAAGACATAGCTTCAAACAAAGATGCATTGAACACACAAAGCCACTACACTCCACTACAGAATCCACCTTTGCAAACCACCTCATTGAAGCAAACCTCACATACAAAAACATCGACAATAACATGGACATTCTACATGTACACACAAAAGGCCGAAAACTAGACACTCTAGAACAAATGGAAATATACAAACACATAAAAACGACATCCTAAACGAATAGACAGAATTCAAATCACACGCATTATTCGAACATACCACACCCCACACACACATCGATCTTTCAAAAGTCTACGGTCGCCAAGAACAAGACGGACAGTGCTCCCAACGGCAGCCTCTGAAGAATCTTTTTAAAAGCGACAACTGGTTCAGGCTAAAGGTAAAACTTTTATGTTTTTACCCATAAAAAACTTTGTGTTCCGAGTCGGTAGTGAATTAATTATATTTAGTTAAGTAATGGACACATCATGGACAACAAAATCCAAGAATGAAATATGGAATATAAGAAAATCAATTCAGTCAATAAGTATCTTATTAATAATGTTTCAATAATGTGTATTTTTATTATGTTATTACCGTTATAGGATTGATTTCAGCCACTTTGAAGATATTAATATTGATTACTAGTAACTTGCTTTTTTATTTTTATGATAACTTATCTTAAAAAAATATTATTGTACCTCATTGATCTTAATTTCTGCATTAGAATCCTGCAAAAAAATAATTTTCTTGAAGTCATATTCTGAGATACAGGGTGTTTGTGACTATAACTGGTACTTCAAGTAACCCTTGAGTCTCGTTGTTCCCACAAGTGTAGAGCAGACTGCGATATATACTCACCATTAAATATATAAAGAAAAAATTGTTACAATATTAATACTTTTTTATTTAAATTTGTTTTATCTGATATGTTAGCATTAATATAAAAATTGTGTGTTCATTTGCTGTCATCGTTAAGTTAGAATCAATCATTAATGACAAATTGCCATAATGACAAATGTATGTGTGTGTGTGTGTGTGTGTGTGAAAAATTGTTGATAACCAAAATTATCTTTAGACATTTACCCCCCTAAAAACAAACGAGTTGTTAGTTATAGAATGTCCATTTAATTACTTTATTAGAATCCAATAATAGATTTAAAAATAAATTATCAGCATCAATCTGTATTTACAAAAGACCTCATATGTTTCTACCTCGCAGCAGTGTCTGCGTGTGTTTGTTATCGTTTGATAATTCATTAATTAATTCCTTGATACGCAACACGCCTAAATGTTGTTGTTTAATTGTTACTACAATACTTGTCTGTATTTTGCGACGCAGACACGATAACCTTGACGTCGTGGGTGTCAACAACATACCTCACACATGATGCATACAGACATTGACACTGACATCGTGCCTTATTAATACTTGCTACATAATTCTTGGTTATTACGATTTTATATATGAACAGAGTGTATGTAAAGACACCAACAGTATATACATGCAACGTAACAGTTAAGTGGGGCAAATTGTCTCTATCGATCCATGCAACCGCATGATTTGTCTTTGAGTCTATGTTTCTGTCTGCACACTCTTCCATTGCTCCCTCTTCTCTGTCCTATTATTCTCTCCTTACCACACGCTTACACGCTCTCTCTCTTGCACAACAAAATATGTGCAATTAACTCTTAATACGCTTAGTATCAACTACAAACGAGTTCATGTTTTGTATTCATTTTGAAGAGGCCAAATTTTCTTAAAATGGATAGAGTGAGTGTTATGCACCAATTTATAATTTTGATTTAATATAAATTTAACAGTATTTCTGTCTCTGAAATCAGGATACCATGAACCAAAGTAAAAATTAGTACCTACATATCCAACCTCCTCCTTCTCCTCAATCTAGACATTCTAGCTTACTATATCAGTAGAGAACACTTCCAACTCACACTCCCAGTGTTTCTCTCGCATCTGCAGTGACAATGACCTCCCATCTTTCCTTGAGAGTCCCTTTCGTCATTTGCCCTCCACGTGTCCTATGAGGGCTCTTTTTGGTGTTCTCTGTTTATAAACTTTTCTCATTCCAGCTTCAAAAAAACAAATTCTACAAATCATGACCTTAGTTGCTGTCATTTTACTCATCTTTTCTGAGGCTCATGAAGCATTTTCTTAATATCATATTTTTATAGTAACAGACTAAATACCACCAACCCCCAGTGCAGAGGACTAGGAACTTCTATTTTGGGCAGTTCTTCTCCTAGAGTTTCATTTAACTTTACTGAGACCACTTACTGACTCATAGTAATAGGGTGCCTAACTTAAACTGTTCCTGCAACTGTTGGCATGAATGAGGCTCCTCTGCCTCCACAGCAGATGCACATACTGCTACCAATGTGTACCATCCTGCTAGACCAGGACCCAGATTACTTCAAAGCTGTCCTAGCAAGACTTCATCTCTCATTTTTGCACTGATCCTTCCGTCTCAAGGATTGGTTACCACTTACTTACAGAGGGTTGTTCAGATTTTGGCAAATATCAATATATGCATAATATTTGATTTATTGATTTAAACTGTTTGTACTTATAGATGAAGTTTACATGTTGCCCATAAGCTACTCATAGATGTTCTATAATTATGGCTTGTATCAATTGAAACAGATATTTATAAAAACTGAAAATCGGGACTTTTGTGTTCCAGCTTTCATCCAAAATAAGTTGGTATGGTGTTTAAAAAAAATTGTCCTGACTAAACTGAGACATCTGGTAGTATAACATTTTGGGTGTGTCGAATGATTTCCTCAATATTATTTCCTATTATCAGTAAAATAAATTTTCCTTACTTCTCTTGACATCTCCAGGACAAGCTGGTTCAAATTTTTTACAGTTGAATAGTTGGTACAAATTCTCTACAGTTGATTCAGATTTTTCACTTAATCAAATCCTATCTAGGCATGTCAGTTTTCCACTGTCTATTTAGTTGAGCAAAATTGTGTGTTATGTGGTAAAATTCATTTTGATGAGTATAGAAAGATTTTGACTTAAATATCTCTGTGTTATGTTATTGCTTTTATTATACTCATCCTCAGTGACTCAAGCCATTGAACAGAAACAAGTCATCTTAGCATCTGACAAAACTAAACCTGACAAAAAAATTGAGTCACTGTTAAAATTACACAAGTTTGATGGGCTCAGCAGGAAGTATTATTTTTGGCTGATTAATGTGTTTATATAATAAATAAATATTTAAACTTGACAATAATCCAGTGGTATTTGTCAGGGATTCTGTTATTATCAATCAAAAATTAATTATCTAAGACACAAAAATTTCTGACGCAGGAATATTTCACATGATACAAGAATTCAATCTTAATACTTTGTTCTTCAGAATTTTAATAATGCTCAGACTGGGGTGTGATAACTCGGTGTCATTCGCATGCTCCTACATGAAACCGACATTTACTATTACTTCAAACCATTGTTATAAATAAATATTGTGATCCAATTGTGTGTTATAATATGTATTCGTATGCTTTAGTATTTTTCTAATACCCATAGGCCAATCAATAAGAGCTAAAATTTTTATTAATGTTGGGAAAAACTAAAACAGCTGAAACCTTGTGGAATGGTAGGCGTAAATACTAACTAACTACTCTAATATAGGAAAATGTTTACATCTGTATGAAGGGCCTGTCAGTAAAACAATATCCGTATGGAGAACCATACATGACTTCCATTTTCTAAGATTTATATTTAAAATCATTTTTGAAATGAAATATTTCCATAGAAACTACTTCTTTCTTCAGCCTTAACCATAGTACTGTGGTCACTAACATATACCACCTCACGTTAGCGCACTCGATTTTCACTGATTATGGTAGTTGATGGCACTGCCAAAGTGTCTGGTTTTGCAGAAAACATTGGACCACGCCCAAACAGCCTGGGAAACAACAAACTACTTTTTTGTTGCCAATAACTTAATACACATATAAAAATTGTTCCCCTTCCCTTCAACTATAACTTTCATTTATAGAAATTACCCTCTCCCCTTCAACTACCCTTTTCATTTATAGATATTTCATCTACCTTTCTACAATGGATTATTATGACCTTCTTTTCAGGATACTTTATTTATCAAAATTAAGTACTTTACTTGTGTTAAAATATAAAACGTTGCAGTAAGCTACCCCTTCCCCTTAACCGATCTTCACCAAAATCAATAGGCCTTGAGTCCTCTACAACTCAGGCACATATGCAAAAAAATTATTTGATTCTGTTTGAATTTGCAGCAGTTATTGTACACCATAGAAAAAATTCTACTAAGACACTTTTTGGAAAATGACTTTTCTTCATGTTTTGAGGGTAGTACAATCAGAGTCAGCCCTTATCTCGAACACGATTTTTTTCGCCATCACCATGCATCCATTTCCTTACACAACATGAAAGTAAAAAGTGCAAAATAAACTTCATGTTTTTTCTTCACGACTTCAAAAGAATTTATTTTTATAATGTTATTGTGAAAAATAAGTATAAACTATTAAAAATGTATAAAAATTTGAATAAAATTAGAATAAATAAGAAAATAATATTATGCAAACTCTTCATGTGTGGATTCAGATTCAACTCTTTTTTAATTTTTGTCTTCTCACAGTTGCTCTTTATTGTCTTAAGTTTGATTTTTTTTTTTTATTTGGATAAATTCTTGCAGGACTCATTGCTGCAATAATCACAAATTGTAACATAAGAGACTTGCACTAGCAAAGTATTATTTCCAATAATGGTTTTTGAACTGGTGTTTTACTTATTTTAATATGTGTAATATTTGGCTGTCTGCCAGCATCATTCTGTAAAATGTAAAATATTATACTACCATTTCTGAATATACGCCTACAAGTAGGCCTACTCTCTATACAAATGATACTTTGCAATGTTATAAGCGGCATGTAAACTCTCAAGCTTAACAGGTTTAAAACCAAGTTTATTTTTCACTACAGCTGTCATAAAACAAATATGTCTGTTCTTCTTAGATACATCATAGAGAAATATTAAAAGCGTTATGCCATTTTTAAAAACAAACTCATGAGATAGGTTTGACAAAAAAAAGGCTCTTCTCCTTCCTTTAATGTCTTATCGCATGATTTTTCTTTCAGTTCAATTAGTGACATGTTTTTACCTTTATTAAAACAAATACAATGTGATAGCTTATTCGGTAATAACATGAATAAATAGAATTTTCTTTTTTCAAAAGAGAAATTTGTCAGAACTAGTAGTTAAGTAACGTCGCTAAATTATTTCCTGTTGATGTTTTTAGGATATAGCTTTTAGCTTTTCATGTCTGGTTTTCTTATCTGTCAGTATAAAAGATGTAAAAAGCATTGAAACGTAGTGTCTTTGGCAACTATCACTGGAATATAGTCAGTTACCCACAGTGCTTTTTAAATAATAAGTCTACATCGTCACAAGCTTGTTTAATACTAAATTTTGCTTCTTCTCAATGTTCTGTTAAAAATTGAATAAAACACATTTTATTACTGTTATTTGAAAGGAAACTTTACTCTGCAAGAAATGCATATATTTCTTTACTGAAATACATGTTTGGCCATACATTTTTATTTTAACAACAGAGGAGACATTCAATAGCTTTAGTAATGTCGTTCATGTACTCATAAAAAACATACACAATATTATATTTAAAATTTCATTTTTCATAACCTGTAGGGTAAAAATTGATTGAAATTTATATAATTATTCCTTGCTGCACACAAAGAAGTAACATACCACCAACAATAATAATAATAACCTCGTGGTCAATAATAACATCTTTATCCTGTTCTAAGCCCTTACTTTTTACTTGAAATAAATAATATATTATAGTTGATATAATATAGGTATGATATAATTTAATATTGAAAATAATAAATATAATAATAATAAAACGTTACTATTTGTAGTGTGGACACAAATTTAGTTTTTATAAAAAGTATGCATGGTTGTAATTTCTAAACAGTATTAACCTAGATATATAGATATTTTATATTATTATTAATAATAACAAAACTTTTTACCAGAATATATTTTTATTATTTTGTGAATTAAAATGTTTCAATAGTATTCAACTATCTGATGATGATAGTTGAATACTACTGAAACATTGTAATTCACAAAATAATACAAAAATATTCTTGTAAAATGTTTTGTTATTATTAATAATAATATAAAATATATTGTGACAGTACAACCATATATGGTACTGTGCATTGCCAAAATAATTAAAAGAATTAATAAAAATAAATAAATCTATAGTTGATAGACATGATTCAGATTTCAAGCTGGATTGTTTAAAAAATAGGGAACGCAGTGTTCAGGCATGTACACGCATATCTGGCCATCTAGCGCTAGCTGTGTGTACATGTGTATTTTGTTTGTGTGTGTGAAACCTGTCTGTTCCTGGACAGTAACCACCCCTATTCAAATGATGTTAGAATTTAAGTATTATTTTAATTATAAGAAAACTATGTACAATAATGTAAAACTAAATGCACCAAAGTATGTATCTTATAAAGATGCGCAAAGGGTTAAAAAACCGTTTAAAAGTGACGTAAAGTGAAATTACAATGAATAAAAAAGTGAATAACTCCCTGAATAATTATAATAAAGAAGTGTAAGTTACATATAATAGACATGTGAAAATTAGCGATCGATTGAGCAGAGTGTAGTGTAAAACAGACTTTGCAATTCGTGAAGATAAGCGAAATTAGTAAATCGAACGAGAGTGGGAGAAAGGATGCTTTCGACAAACTCTGACAAGACCGATATTGTTCAGACAGGAGTTTTGCACGATGTGGCTATAAATACCAGGTCGCGCTAATAAAGTTTCTTCTTCTTAATTCAACCGTTGCCGCTGGAGGCTATGTCAGTCAACAACGCTGTCTTGAATCTACTGTAAGAGTCACAGGACGAACTGGAAGTCAAAGCAAAGTAGCAGGGCACATATGCAGAGGTTCTATGGACACACTTACAGCCCATGATGTGAGGAGAGACAACCAGTAAGCAGTACATGCGCAGTGGAATCCTGGAAGAGGACACGGAGGACACGGACGAGGACCGGAGGAGGACACACCGATAATTTACCACATCAAACGAGGTGATAAAAAACCATAATAATTACCGACAATTGAAGGACAATAATTAAAACTAGAATGAAAGACATTCGAACTGTTGATAAAAATATTTAAATTGTACATAGTAGTGGAAAGGCAGATTGTTAATTTAGAATAATATCTCATGTATAGCAATTAGGATTTTAAGATAATGTAAATGCTACAAGGGCAATATCTGATTGAAATCGAAGTAAATTACAGTAATTAATAGTCTTTATTTGATAAAAGTACAATGCATATGCAGTAGAAAAGTATTAGAGCCGAGTAAGAGTAAAGGAATTGAAATAAAAGTAAAATCATTGTTGAAATAAATTAATAAGCAATTGCAAAGATGACCACACTGAATGAGTAAGCCGAGAGCAAAAATAAATGATAGTTAAGAGTAGATAATAAGATTTCTGTATAACCTGTGTAAATGTAATTTGTTCATCAGAAGACACATGCATAAGATCGCACAAGCGATGAATAATGAATATTTTTGTTATTTCCAAAATTAGTAAAGAGGTTGTTAAATAAATAATGTAAATATTTGAAAAACGTATTACGCATTCTTGTTATTACGATTACACCTAACAACATTGTTATGTTATATAATTCATACATGCATAAATATCATTGCATTAAATTGGTAAATTTACATTATATGTGTGTTGTTATATCAATTTGGTGCTCCAAAAGCATGGGGCTCCCCAAATTAAATAAATTGAATTTGTGTTGTTATAATATATACAAGAAAAATATGAGCATTTATGACTATACATATATATATTACGTTATTTGTAGACACTTACTTTTACACATATGCTCTTACTCATTTGTACGCACTTACCCACGTCTCGGAGGTATACTCTTCTTCTGCAGTATTTACCTTGATGTTCCCCGGCTGGGTCGCAGGCTTTGGTCGTTGATTGAGTGTGGATAAGCACGTGAATATCGTTATATAAGTTTAATACAAGTAAAGAGTACAGAGGATTTAGTACTGGTTGTGAAATTAGTATGACTGTTTTAATAAAATCATATTCATTTGATTTATTCTTTAAAAATTCAAATTATCATATTATTAATTGTTTTGTGTGGGTTAATTATTATTTGAACCCTTACATTCGATCTGAATGTAATGCAATTATAACGTGTTTAAATCTTATTTCTTATATTTCTAAGACATAGTATACACAAACATAAATCATATATGACCTGAAATATTACACAGACATATAATACATAACACATATAATTATTATAAAACGTGATTAATACGTATAAAATTTAATATTCATCTTGTCTTTGCAAGTGTGGTTTTTAATATAGGCTATACCACTTAATACAAACTTTTAATTAAATATTTATTAAAATATTAATAGAGAACATTTATTGCTTTAATTGATTCTATTATTTAATGTCTCAATTAATTAACAATCTTCTAATTATATAACTCTCATATTTGAATTTAATTATTTAATCAAATACAACAATATAATAAACATATGGTTCTTCCTTGACCATTTATTTATGAGATTACTACAGTTCTATTCTCTATTATCAATTATACTTTGAACATTTATTTATTCATTATGCAAATTTACAAATATACTAATGTTTTTGTAAACTTGTATATGGAAACTAGAGCTTGTTTCGATAGACCTCAGGGTCATTTATAATATTAAATAAATGTCTGACTTCACCTGCATTTTTCTGCAACCATTTAACTTTGTCGTTACCGTCATCTGGACTCCCGAGTTTGTTGATACTCTTCGGTATCACCTCCTCTGTCTCTGCGTCGTTGAAATTCCTCGCTCCATTTCCTGGATGCTGAGTTCTGACGTGGACCTCTGGTCGTGATGATGTATGGCTGGATGTAGCTGCATGTGGCTGTCCCTGCATCCTCTCGTCTTCTTGTTCTAGTTCCTCTCCTCTTCTTATCTTGTCCCTCGTAGATGTCTAGAAGTTCTATGTAGACTTCTCGAATATCATCGTAGTTACAACTCTCGTAGATTCGTTAGTATAGTCTTTTTAAAATCACTCGTGTTCATTAATACTTGCACCGATGTAATGCCGGTTCCATCGCACTTCACGTTATTGAATACTGTTTAAAAACTTTACATGATTTTGTAAAATTTGCGGTTGCGAGATGCGTGGATCTTACGTGTCAGAGTGAGTTCATCTGAGCTTTATCTGAGAAAGAGTGTGTCGCTCGCTGGGGTTTTATACTGCTCCCGTCGTTGAAATTCCTGTTGGAAACTGTTTTGACAACATTGAACAGGTCAGCGCATTGATTTAATTGTTACTTTCAACCTACGTGTCTTTCTATGAAGCGCATACTTTTTTATAAATATTATTTCACCAATCGTTCGGTATAATATTAAACTTTGTTTATGCAAATTATGAATGTTATGGTGTGTAAATTATGGCAGTTATGGCAAAATTTCACACGGTGGCTGAACGGTTCCCACGATTAATGACCACTTAACGCCAAACTGAAGCGCCAGGTGTCAGCTATGTTTTTACATATGTCGCTGATTCGTGTGACTTCTGGTAATCGTTCAGTACTTAAAAAACTGTGTAAAATCTTCCACCCTCGTTTGCATAATTCAACCTGTCTGTCGTTTACACATGTACACATACACACACACGCAGACTGATACACAAGCGGCGGCAGGTCGCTCTGACGTCACCTCTGCCGGTCAGCGCGTGTCAGTTTCTCCCCTTCGCTACATTTAAAAACTAACTAAGCTATTTGATTCCATATGCAGGCTTACTTACAATATGTGATTTATTTAAAATTAAATACTACGTTTATTTTTTATATTATTTCTTATACCTAACGTATATTTATTACATTATTTACATCTTATATATTTCATACGTGCTTTCGTATGCTATCATACCTCAGTCAGGGGTTGATACATATACTTATGCTAAACGTATCGTTGCAATATATATATATATATATATATATATATATATATATATTGTAAAGAATCAAATTACGATGTTAATAGAAGATGATGATGCCCCACTGTTGTGAGCGCCAATTTGTAAAGAAAACAAATTAATCAGAGTCAATAAGATTTATTTTAGGTTTCGGGGTTTTATCAAACTCCACGTTGGTATGCGCAAATTTGAAATAAAACAATTTATAATGTGTGTACTGGGGTTTAATCAATCTGTTATTAATGAAAATATTTATTATTTTGTTATTACAACTTTTATGTAGACCGTAACACGGTTTTACCTAATTACTCAATGTTACTTCTATATTTCGTGTATTTAATGAATAAATTGAGAATTCTCTCCAACCCTAGTCAGTCCGTATTGTGTAAATCAATTCAAAAATGGTGCAGGAAACACGCTAGTTCGGTAATCTCACGTTCTACCAGCTGTCGACTATAACCGCTGTTATTCGTAATTGACTTGCGCCTCTAGGTTAGCTTGCTCGCCAGATTTTAATCACCCTTTTTACCTGTAAATTACTACACACACAACATACAATGCCTATTCTACAATAATATAAAACATTATCATATACAAGAAGGATTCTTTATTTGTATTACCTTTCAATTCAACTTCTAACAGTGCTCTTCATGGTTACAATATAGTTAAATCGATTGTATAATTATGGATCGATTAGTTAGTTGACTATTACCTTTTTATTTTATACAAAGTAAATATAATGTTAATTATCTCTTATCCCAGGGTACGTTTGATTCTTTGAACGATTAGTAAGGCCAGGTAATGCAAAATTAAGGTTACTTAGTATTACAAAATGTTATTAGTTCTTACTATATTAAAATTATGTATAAGCTGGTGTTACCGTAATGGACGATTCTCAAGGCAGCAGTGCTCGCTTGCAAACGGTTGAAGATTTACAGTTGAGGTTACGTTAATCCAGAAAAGGTGTTCCGATTATTAATAAAATTGAAGGGATGATGTCCTGGAAGGCAACGGGAACTCATCTAATCTTCGTTCTCTTTCACGATCCTTGTGGTTGTCGGTCCTAGTGGACTTGGTGTCGTATTATGAATTCTTTCTTGAAAGTGAGGTTTATTTCTTCAGAAACAAAGGTCCTTGAGTATATTTTTTCTATAATTCCATTAAGTCAGACTTTTTTATTCCATCAATGAGTCTCCTGGTTAGATGGAAAATCGAGTTCAATACTAAATCCAATGGAATTATCTTGACGAGTGAAATAAGGATTCCTCGACCTTTTGGAGGTATATGGTTATATTTTTGAAATCTAATTCATTGATTATTCATCGGTTTAATTTACAGGAATTGGTTTTTACTTTCGAATAATATATTAAAGTTTTTTTATAAATTCTTTTCTGTATTTTGTATGAATTCAACTTCACCCATTAGCATATAACAATTGAATAATTGAAAATCAACAAGATTTTTTACATTTTAGTTACCCTAACAACCACTACTTTCTGTCATTGGATGATATTTGATATCCTTAGAGCCAGAATTATAAAATATTACTACTCTTTTTTAATAAAATACTCCATGCTTGGAATTATACCAAATTACCTAAAACTCTCACCCAATCTACCTTATTAAACCGTATATATTTTACTATAGTTTCATTAGAGTGGACTTATTAAAAAGGTATTAATTTCCTTTTACAAATATTAAATTTAGGCCTATAGGTTTTCTTACAACTGTTATAATAATGTTTCGTGTTTAACTTAATTTTTCTTTACCTGACCTACTGTACAAATAGTTACTGGTTTATGGCCACTTACATTAATTTTAATTTCCTGGTTTTAATTCATTATATTAATTAGTTCATACTTGAACCCTTCATTATTTTATAACATAACTATAAGAACTACTTGCCAACTTTTTAACACTTATTGCCTTCTTGGGCAAGTTTACAAACATTAATTCAAACATCTTCATTAATCAATTACAGTAAATACATTCAACATAATATAATACCTAATCCATGTATTTAAAATAACATAAATTAACATAAATCCATGTAATTTTAACATAAATAAAAGGAGTACCACTGACTAAGTACTTCTTTAAAGCAACAACTCCACTCTTACTATCCACAAAACATAAGATAAATATTCTGTAAACACTATATCATGTTACAGCATAACAACAAGTACAATTTGCAACACATTAAATATTAATTTGGATATTATTTTATACTTCATTACTACATATTAAACTCCTCCCATTAGATACAATGTTTATGTTTTACATCCCATATTATTTATTACATCTTTTAGATTTAGGTACACTTCAGATATATTAATTACTTAGTAACCTTAATATTTTGGGTATTGTTCTAGACCATATTTACTTTGTTTTTTATGTAACGTTGGGGACCTCGAATATGTTACGTTACAATATACATATATATATTGCAACAGATCAAATTTTATTATTCTAATAAGGATATAGTGAGTGTGTAAAATCACAAACAAGTCTATTATGGAGGAGATGAAAAATTATTTATTATACACATAAATATTGTTTTTACAAAATGTATACTGTATTTTAAATTGTCATGTATTGATAATAGAAATAACTGTTTGTATTGTTCGATAATATAAATCGATTTTACTTTTTGCTGCAACGTCCTCCTCTCCTCTCGTCGCTCCCGTCCTGGCGTCCTCTTATTCAGCGTCACTTCTTCCTGGTGTCCTCTTCGTCCTGGCGTCCTCTTTGTCTCATCGTCCTCTTCTACGGCGTCACTCCTTCCTGGCGTCCTCTTTGTCCTGGCATCCTCTTCGTCTCGTCATCCTCTTCTACAGCGTCACTCCTTCCTGGCGTCCTCTTCTACACAGGCGGCTCCAGCGGCGATATTTCAATGAGTCTCGTTGTTATGTTTGACTGCTAACATTAATTAGTTTCTTCATAAATTGTTCACTCACAATGATTATAAATTTCACTCGTACAGTTTATTATTAATTTATATTTTATATTTTCTTAATCTCAGGATTAATATGGGTATTAACTAATGCGGAGCATTTAATGTACACCCTCCACGATATCTTGAAGTGTCTTTAAGTTCCCTAAGCGGATATCTTAACTTTAAATTTTACCTAAATATTTTACCCACTCGATTCTTAACGCAAAACTTCGTTAAGAATTTCCAAGGTTTATTTTATATATGATATATCTATGTTCGTAAGAGAACAACTCTCTTCACCGGGCACAACTTCCCCTAGCAACTTCTACAGACAGACTGTGTCCATCCTAACTCTACAACGTATGAATCTCACTGAATTTAGTGTATTCTGATAGGCTAAGCCCAAGTCACATGATTGATGGAACAAACAGATATACAAATTTCATGAAAAACTTTGTATAATTTAGCAAAGTCCTGCATGGAAATTATCTACGAATTTTATTACCCTATTATTGATAAGAGTTACAATTGAGTTTTTCTTCACTAAAAAAAGATATTTCTAAAATAGTTATGATCCTCAGAGTATACACAAATTGAAGCTTTTTACCTAAATAATTCCTTGTCAAAGTTTCACGTCACTCGGTTAACTACCATTGAAGCTATAGCGATCGCACATTATCACACCCGCACAAATTCATTCAAAAAAATACATGACAATATAGAACACCTTTTTATGAAGAGTTTGGTGTACCCTACATGCTTATCCATTTCTAAATACAAAACTTACAACTAAAAGACAAAATAACCCCATTAACCATGTACAAAAACATCGCCAAAAAATGCGATATTGCCCTCACAGAAACAGCGCCGCTGAATACCCATCAGGACTTTCAGTCTCTTACCCCAAGCCAGCTACCATCTTAAGAACCACTCAGCACCTAAACATGCATCCACAGATTTAGAACTAAAGCAATCAGCTTTGCAAACCATCCACGAAGCTTATCCTGAGCAAGAGTGGATCCATATCTACACTGACGGCTCATCAATTCCGGGCAATGGAAAAACAGGAGCTGGGTACTATAGCCGCCTTTTCCAAGGACACTTACCGTGGGCAGCCCCCTTAGTAACTACGATGGGGAAATCGAAGCAGTTCACGCTGCCGTTGATGAACTGGAAAAAATCACTCCCCCTTCAAAAGCCGTGCTCCTAGTCGACTCGCAGGCCGCAATACGCAGTCTATCACGGAACTCTCAAACCGACTGCCAAAGGACTATCGACTGTAGAAGGAAACTGGAGACCCTGGCGAGCCGAGGGTGGATCCTAAGACCCCAATGGATAACCAGTCATGTCAACATCTGGGGCAACGAGGAGGCCGATAAACTGGCCAAGCAAGGCACAACCCTACCCCAGCCTATCCGCCCGCAGTCCTTACAATCTTCCAAAGCTCAAATAAACTCCGCCATCAGCATATGGAATAAGCGAAGACTGTCTGAGGCGGCCGCATGTAAAAAATGGGAAAGCCTCGTCACCAACGGTCCAATCAACCCCAACCTCCCTCGTGCAGTGTGTGTCGCCAACTTCCGACTAAAAACCGGACACGACTATCTCGCTTCACATCTGCACCGCCTCCACGCGCTGCCAACCCCTGAGTGCCAGCTGTGCGGCCACGCGACAATGGACGCCGACCATCTGAGAGACTGCCCGGCCTTGGACCACACCCCGTCCAACGAGACAACATAGCTTATCATCCTGTGTTCTGTTGCAATATATATAGAGATATATATTATAAAAAGTCCCTGATCATAGAAATGTGGCGAATTTTGTAACTACGAGTACTATGAATGTCTGTTGAAATTGAAAAACAGATAAATTAAGCATTCTACAAATGTAGGTACAAACTGGTGTAATGCCTACAAGAAAATACACATATTTGTGGATATGGCTAAATGACTTGTACGCACACATAGCTCACAACTTGAGAACTCAAGGGTAGTGCATTTCTATAACTGGAATTAAATGTTTTCAGCCACAATACACTCTATACAAGAGAGTCCTGGTAGAACTTCCTTTACATTGGTGGATAGTACAAGTATTTAAAAATATTATTCTAGAATTTCAGTTCATAATAATATGTCAGTATATGAGTAACCTCATGCTATAGGCTATCAAAATGTAAGAAAAGATGCTATCGGTATAAACAGTTATTTACATAAAATTATTTGTTAAAGAATAAGTTTGTAGTTAATCATAGAATAGTACTAAAAAGTACATCAACTCAAGCTTAAATGCATTTAAAAAATTTTTGTTTATTTTTTACTGTCTTACAGCCATTTAAATTTGAATTTTACCATGATTTTTAAAAAAGTAAAATTTTTGAATTTTAAATTCTTGTTTTTTTTTACCAGCAACAGACTCAAAATTTTCATATATTATGAACTGAAAATATAGATAACTGTTAACTCAATCCTTATAAAGATCATAATGATAATGGCTCCCATGTGTTCCCTGATAAAGATCATTACTTTTCTTTAATATCATCAAAACTATTTTTAGAATTAATTTTTTTTTATATAGAAGATGATATTTTTAGAAGAAGGTGTTTTTATACATACATATACATGTAGAACATGTATCACATTTTTTATATGTTCATATATACTATTGTAGGTCATCTATAAAAGTGGAATATTCATGTTGAAAGTATGTGTATGAATAGTCTAAGGTTCCCTCTTTAAAATCCTTTTTTTATTTATTTCTTTATATGTATTTTTAAAGAAATAATAAGAGTTTAATTGTTATTGTCATCCAGATATTGTTTACAGTCTCCCATGGTCTTGGGGCCCTTGTAAAACTAGCAGTGTCTTTAATGGCTTTTCCAAAGAAAACAGTAGTCCCACACAAAAAATGTCTAACAACCTTTCTTTTTATAAATCATATGCTATCCCAGTATGGCTTTTTATAGATCCTTATTTACAAGGGCATTAAATAAAAATTGCTTTCTGTAATGTTTTTGCTAATTTTTTAATGGAGTACCCTGTACATACCAGAAAATTTTTAATATTACAATAAAATACTTTAACGTTAAGTGGTACAGCTTTTTTGTGTTTTTGTTTGTTGATCTGGCAAATCTTTTTTGTCTGGGATACCACTGACCTTGATCCAAACTTTGTTCCAACACAAATTGTTCGACTTATATTCAGCTATTTCTTTGTCATCTTTCCTTTTTCCTTCATAACATCCTTCTTTGTTTATTATTGCCACATATGCCATAGTCATATTCATACCAGATCAGTTTTTGATTTTTTTGTCACTTGTTTCCATGACATACATATCTATCACCACTCCTTTAATTCTCCCATGAATTATTTTTGTAGTCTATATTTCCTCACAGCTCAATATCATATTCTCTGTTGAAATTAATAAGTTTTCTGTCATGCCTCGTTCTTTATTTATGTATGGTAACAAGGACGAACACCAGTTATGTACCATAGTACCGGTATAGTGTAACATGTAAATGAACAACTAACAATTCAGAAACGTAGAAATGGAATGTAAGCTCTGTGTTATGTGTTGTTTCTCTTTTATTTAATACACTTTTAATCAAAAACTACTGTTTGTTAGTATTATGCTTACTCTTGTTTCATATCTTTCCTATTTTTATTTGATAGACATATTACCATGTTTTCAAGCCGTGTGTATTTTCACTTATAGTCTCGGGTGTCAGAATTATTTATTAAAACACTTTTCTTAGGTAAAAGTCATATTTTATTGTTATTATTATAAATAACACTAAATTTTTGTATATTCTATGAAGTGACATAGTGACAAAACTGAGATTTTAAAGACAGTCTAACATAGCTTTTTAATTACATTAAAGCTAAAATACATGAATAGTGTTGGCATATTCCTATACAAACACATTTTTATATGAGCAAAGGAAGAGACATTTTTTTAATAGTAATAACAATGACAATAATAATATTCATTCTATCTCTGATGGAGCACACAAAAAGTCTGTGAAGTATGCATTTTCCATAATAATTTTATACTTCTAAAAGAAATTAATTTGGAGGGATGATGTGGTGGTGGTGATGATGATGATGATGATAAGGAGGAGGAGGAGGAGGGTGGTGAGGAGGAGTATGATGCATATAAAATACTGGATCAGCATAATAAATACTAAATGTTGTAAACTATGACAATTTGGAGTGTGATATAGTAGGCTTGGGAGGAATACACATCGTTTAATGCCCATTACAAAAATGTCCATTTTCTGTTAGGTACTTCATCCAATAAATGTTTGTTGGCTAGAAAATAAATTTAATATTTTTACATCAGTATCAAACACTTTTACAATGTTTTAACTTACATTTTATATAAATCAGAATAAAATAATTTAATAACTATAGGTACATTTTTATTGTTGCCTTGAAAGACAGTTTCTAAGGAATACTTTCCATTTCATGTAATTTGTGTTTATTGTTGTACAAAATATGGTTTCATTTTTTTAAAAGGTAGTTGTTCATTTGTAATGTAATGAAGATGAACAATAATTAAGTGTGTTTATTGCTGTAACAAATACTTACTTTCCTGATATAATAATAATACAATTATTAAAGAAGAAACTATGTTGTTATCTTTAGCAGTCCATACAAAAATATTATGGTATTTGTTATGTTTTAAGTTATGGAGTTGTGTTATGTTTTAAGCCTGCAGTAATAAATAAGGATTCTGTTTCTACCATCTGGCCTTCACCTCTATGTACTTATGTACATTCCTTATATGAGGCATGTACCATCATCTGCTTTAGTATAAACAGTCTCAACACCGAGTGCAATACAATTCTGCCAGTCCATTTTGTAATTTTTGACTGTACTTGCAAACTTATAATGCTGCTTGTATGTTACGTTTTTGTTGCATACTTTATCCTAACTTCAAATCCCTTGTACTTCCCACATTCTGCTGCATACAAGGCACTCTTTAACCCACCTGTTTTAGTAATCATAATTACAAACTATTCAATAGCATGGGTTCAGCAAACACTTTAAAAATTTTTAATTTTACTTGTAAGACAAATAAAATTGAATCCTCATAGACCTGTTTGTATCTTAATTAAAAGCTGGTTTAATTTTATGGTCCTTAAGTCATAATCTTTTGTGGTTTTTATACCTCGACGGTTTCTCACACTTGATACACATCAATGATGAAATTATAAGAAAGAAATATGAAACTGGTTATAGTTTTTAAATGTATTATGCCTGTTGGTTTTATGTGTTTTTAACTTTCAAGCAGTACTATTACTGAAACTTAAAAAGTTTTAGAATAGTATGTACAATGAAATAGTATGAATCAAAGCAATCAAATTGTTATTTTACAACACAACCTCTGCAGGGGTAATTACCTCTGTAATTTTGTGATTACAGACCAAATTCTTTGAAAATTCAATAAATTAAATCGCACAAATGTTAAAAATCAAAAATACATTTGAAAGACAATGACAAATACCAAACAACATGGTCACTAACAAATAAACAAATCAGAATGGAAGGATGTGTCATAATCAAGTTAATCAAAAATTATCTTCAGTGTCTTATCGTGTAATGAAATAAATAAATTTCAGTTTTTTATTAAAAAAAAAGTAGTAAGTAATAAGCTTGAGGAAAGTTTGGTGAAGTGTGCAAATAAGAAAATGACGTAGATATATAAACAGAGAGAGAGAGAGATGGGGGGGAGAGAATTGCACACCGAGTGCTATAGTGGAGTGGTACTTTTCATCATTAAAGTTGATGAAATCCTATATTAAAATTTATAATAAATAAGATTTTATATTTTTAATCCATCTAAATCCTTGGATTAATTTGTAAACTGAGAAAAAACTTAGATAATTATAAATGACTACTAGCTTTAGTATTCTGTATATCATCTGAGTTGGAAACGTACAACACAGATAGAGCAATTTTAATCCAAACCTGGTTTAAAGTTTCCATAATAGATGAACTTTTTTAGAAATAAAATTGTAATTTTTAATAGAAATAGTGCTTACTGAGATACTTCTATTCGACATTCTCTAATTAATA
The DNA here is from genome assembly GCA_034769895.1 of Magicicada septendecula. Taxonomy (NCBI): domain Eukaryota; kingdom Metazoa; phylum Arthropoda; class Insecta; order Hemiptera; family Cicadidae; genus Magicicada; species Magicicada septendecula. The sequence continues at coordinate 57,277,269 of CM068371.1, read as the reverse complement.
CAAAATCGCTCATTAGTTTGATGAAGTAAATGAATAAATTTGTTTACCTAAATTTGTAAACTCGTAACTATTTTAATTAATTACATAATTTATTAATTAATTATTTTAATATATAATTACCTGTTTTTATGTGAAATTTTCAATTTATTGTATCTTTATATTATTCATAAATTTTTTAAAAAGTTTGTAAAAATATAATCCAGGTAATGTAAAACTAGTTTAAACATTATTGATTATGGTCCAAGTCACGTTATTGATAATAAATTACCTTATTTCAAATCCGTCCTGTAACTTCGTTGCGTTGTTTTTGTTGTTACGCGTTTCGGGAACTATGTCCCATCATCAGACGTATCACTCGGGAAGAGATCGTCAAATATTAAAATTCATAAAAGTGCATTATTTAAACACACGTGTCCGACTCGGTGTGCACCGTGTAACGTTCGGTTGGATACTGAATATTTGGACTTCGAGTTATTGCCAGGTTGTTTATCTCAAGCAAATGCAACGCGGTGTCGTACAGTGGGTTGGATTTAAAATTCAATTTATCATTCAGTATGCCATCATGGTTGTATATTTCAAACTCCTCCAATGCGTCCATGTAGTGACCCTTGTTACAGTAATGTAAAGGTATAAGATTTGACCTTAAATCCATGTAAGTATGGTTGTTTCAAATCAAATGGCGTGTGTAATTTGACTTAATGTTTTCAAGTGAATATATGTTATTTAAATGTTTGCGTGGTGTGTGTTCTTGAAATCTTTTGATGAAAGGTCTCCCTGTCTGGCCAATATAGAAACTATCACAGTCGTTACATATTAGTTTATATATTCCCGTTTTTATCTCTAAGTGGGTTTGAATATTTGGGCGAACTAATTTCCATAGACTATTATTAGTTTTGAAAGTAGTAGTAATACTGATTTTATTTAATATGGATGTTAAAATTCTGGGCATTATATTGGTGTAAGTGGTTGAAATGAATGTGGTCTTAGAATTTTTAGCTGGTTCAGGTTTGGACTTTTTATATTTGTGCTTTCTGAGGATGTTATCAAACATTGAACTGTTGTAACCATTGGCTACTGCTATATGTTTTATTGTATTGAGCTCATCGTTGAAATCCTCAGTGTCAAGGGGTATAGTTAATAATCTGTGTATGAAGCTATTGTATGCTGCTATTTTTTGTGAAAAGGGATGATGCGAGTCGGTGTGTATGGTGACATCAGTAGTGGTCGGTTTTCTATATATTTTAAATTTCAGATTATCTATGTGTCTAATGACAGTTAAATCTAAGAAATTTAGCCTATTATCGGTTTCGGTCTCCAGAGTGAATTGGATATTACAGTTTATGTTATTCATGGTATTTTTTAGACTATTTATTTGGCGTAAAGTGCCATTAAAGATTAAAAATGTGTCATCTACATATCGACCATAGAAAATTATATTATTAGTGTAACTGTTGTTGGAGAGAAAATAGGAATTTTCATAAAAATTCAGATAAATATCTGCCAGTAAACCGGACAGAGGAGAACCCATGGCCAAACCATCTCCTTGAATTAAATACTGGTCGTTGAAGGTAAAATAATTCTGTTGTAGAACAATTTCAAGTAAAAGGATTAACTCATCTATGGTCCGGGTACTTAGTTTTTTGGTATCGCACAAATTGTTTCTTAAAATATCAATTGTTTCCTTCACCTGTATATTAGTATAGAGATTTATTATATCAAAAGACGCCAGTTTATAATTCGGCAGTAATTTTATATGTCTAGTCTTGTTTATAAAATCAGTATTATTTATAATGCTGTGGTTGTTCTTTAAATGAATATTTTCCTTTATCAATTTAACAAGCTTTTTAGCTGTCTTGAAACCTGGTGCTGTGGTGAAATTAACCAAAGGTCTAATCGGGACATTGTCTTTGTGAATTTTTGGTAGGCCTGTGAGCCTGGACGCTTTAGCGTTAATAGGTTTTAAATAACGGCGTGTACGCTCATCAAATAAGGTAACGCATTTATTAATCGTGCTATTTAAAATTTTGACAAAGGAGTCAGTGGGATCAGAGTTTAAAACTTTAATGTTGTTATCGGAAATGAACTCGTTGACCTTCAGTGTATACGTATCATTATCTATAACCACCAATGTATGGCCTTTATCAGCTTTTGTAATGCGGGCATTATTGTCAATTAGTTTTGTTTTTATTTTCTTCAGTGTCTTGAATTCAGTATGAAATCTTATCTGTTTTTGTGTAATATGAGATGTGTGAATGTCCAGGGTATGCCTGTCTATGGTATTATTGAATTTATTGTTTATTAAGAAACGTGCTTTGTTCTGAAGTTTAGGATCTGAGATTGCTTTTACTGCAGTCTCAGCACAGATAATCTCTTGTAAGACTTGATGTTTGTTGTTAGGTGGAAAATTGTAATGTATGCCCTTATTAAGAATATTTATTTCATCTTCGTTGAAAACTATTGAGGTTAAATTGGAAATCCGTGGGTAAAATGTATGTTTACAATTGATGTCGGAATTTGGGCGTTGTAAGTCTATTAATCTCTTAATTTTCATTGCTTGTCTTAAACGTATACTGCGTATATTATACATTAAACATACATTTTACCAACGGATTTCCAATTTAACCTCAATAGTTTTCAACGAAGACAAAATAAATATTCTTAATAAGGGCATACATTACAATTTTCCACCTAACAACAAACATCAAGTCTTACAAGAGATTATCTGTGCTGAGACTGCAGTAAAAGCAATCTCAGATCCTAAACTTCAGAACAAAGCACGTTTCTTAATAAACAATAAATTCAATAATACAATAGACAGGCGTACCCTGGACATTCACACATCTCATATTACACAAAAACAGATAAGATTTCATACTGAATTCAAGACACTGAAGAAAATAAAAACAAAACTAATTGACAATAACGCCCGCATTACAAAAGCTGATAAAGGCCATACATTGGTGGTTATAGATAATGATACGTATACACAGAAGGTCAACGAGTTCATTTCCAATAACAACATTAAAGTTTTAAACTCTGATCCCACTGACTCCTTTGTCAAAATTTTAAATAGCACGATTAATAAATGCGTTACCTTATTTGATGAGCGTACACGCTGTTATTTAAAACCTATTAACGCTAAAGCGCCTAGGCTCACAGGCCTACCAAAAATTCACAAAGACAATGTCCCGATTAGACCTTTGGTTAATTTCACCACAGCACCAGGTTTCAAGACAGCTAAAAAGCTTGTTAAATTGATAAAGGAAAATATTCATTTAAAGAACAACCACAGCATTATAAATAATACTGATTTTATAGACAAGACTAGACATATAAAATTACTGCCGAATTATAAACTGGCGTCTTTTGATATAATAAATCTCTATACTAATATACAGGTGAAGGAAACAATTGATATTTTAAGAAACAATTTGTGCGATACCAAAAAACTAAGTACCCGGACCATAGATGAGTTAATCCTTTTACTTGAAATTGTTCTACAACAGAATTATTTTACCTTCAACGACCAGTATTTCATTCAAGGAGATGGTTTGGACATGGGTTCTCCTCTGTCCGGTTTACTGGTGGATATTTATCTGAATTTTTATGAAAATTCCTTTTTTCTCTCCAACAACAGTTACACTAATAATATAATTTTCTATGGTCGATATGTAGATGACACATTTTTAATCTTTAATGGCACTTTACGCCAAATAAATAGTCTAAAAAATACCATGAATAACATAAACTGTAATATCCAATTCACTCTGGAGACCGAAACCGATAATAGGCTAAATTTCTTAGATTTAACTGTCATTAGACACATAGATAATCTGAAATTTAAAATATATAGAAAACCGACCACTACTGATGTCACCATACACACCGACTCGCATCATCCCTTTTCACAAAAAATAGCAGCATACAATAGCTTCATACACAGATTATTAACTATACCCCTTGACACTGAGGATTTCAACGATGAGCTCAATACAATAAAACATATAGCAGTAGCCAATGGTTACAACAGTTCAATGATTGATAACATCCTCAGAAAGCACAAATATAAAAAGTCCAAACCTGAACCAGTTAAAAATTCTAAGACCACATTCATTTCAACCACTTACACCAATATAATGCCCAGAATTTTAACATCCATATTAAATAAAATCAGTATTACTACTACTTTCAAAACTAATAATAGTCTATGGAAATTAGTTCGCCCAAATATTCAAACCCACTTAGAGATAAAAACGGGAATATATAAACTAATATGTAACGACTGTGATAGTTTCTATATTGGCCAGACAGGGAGACCTTTCATCAAAAGATTTCAAGAACACACACCACGCAAACATTTAAATAACATATATTCACTTGAAAACATTAAGTCAAATTACACATGCCATTTGATTTGAAACAACCATACTTACATGGATTTAAGGTCAAATCTTATACCTTTACATTACTGTAACAAGGGTCACTACATGGACGCATTGGAGGAGTTTGAAATATACAACCATGATGGCATACTGAATAATAAATTGAATTTTAAATCCAACCCACTGTACGACACCGCGTTGCATTTGCTTGAGATAAACAACCTGGCAATAACTCAAAGTCCAAATATTCAGTATCCAACCGAACGTTACACGGTGCGCACCGAGTCGGACACGTGTGTTTAAATAATGCACTTTTATGAATTTAATATTTGACGATCTCTTCCCGAGTGATACGTCTGATGATGGGACATAGTTCCCAAAACGCGTAACAACAAAACCAACGCAACAAAGTCACAGGACGGATTTGATATAAGGTAATTTATTAATGTAAAACTAGTTTCAATAATATAATAAAAAATATAATAATATTAACCTACATTAGTACAATAGCACTTCAGCAGTATATATGTATGTGTATGTTGTTACATTTATCTGTATAAGTCTATTTTTATTTGTTTTTCTAAAACTTAAATTCAGTAAATTTCTGTTTTGAATTTTATCATCATCATCATCATCAGCAACCTCAGGGATTAGGCTCATCCTGAACCTGTTCCTGAACCCACTTTGCTCTCAGCCATCCTACATCTCTCTTCCCCACCGGACTATATTCCATTGCTAGCACTGGAATCCTGTCATCCGCCATTCTTCCCAAATGTTTCTCACCACCCTCTTTTGTTGCTCCTTGGCTGTTCCAACAATGGGTCGACCTCCAGTTCCATCCTTCTATCCACATTCTTCTTCCTATCGAGAATGGTACAGCCCAGAGTACTCCTCATACACTTCATCTTCGCTGCCTGAATCTTTGCTTTGTCTCTTTCTGTCATGTCATAACCTTGGCCTCATCTCCATACAGAAAAACTGGTACCGCTATAACGTTAAAAAACCTTATCCTTGTTCCCTTTTTCTGAGTGAAACATTATACCCGCATATCTTAATAATTCAGTGTTTAGTCCATTTCTGCCTGGTGCTTTCCAGTTTTTTATTTTCTTAATGCCTCCAGAAATTCCTCCTTAGTTAGACTGTCTACTTCAGTGTATGTATACAACCCTACATCCTCTTGTTCTTCCTCCTTCTTACCATAACTGTTTATAAAGTTCTATCCATGTTTGCTTCCCAACCACATGTAATTTCACGTTTTCTCTCTCATTCCTGTTTAATGTTTCAATTATTTTGATTGCCTTCCATACAAATCATGACCAACATATCCTATAAATCTCTTCCAAGAGTCTCTATGAGCTTTCTTTGATAGTGCCTTGGCTTGTCCAGGTAGTGGCCATATATTCTTCTTTGTTTTCCTCTGTGGGACTGTCAAAATACTTCAAATAACTTTCATGCTTATATTTTACAGATTCCTCAACTTCCTCCTGCTGGACTGCCTAATGTTTGGACTGTTCTGTTGAATTTGGTGCAGCATATTTCAAAGGCATCCATGATTTTGTTAGACTTTTTATTTTGATGTCTTGAACATGGTGCTAACTTTCCTACTTAAGTTGAATATGGTGCACATTTTGTGTTTTCCAGAATAGTTAACTGATTCTGTTAATGATGCTCTTGATGTAGGGCAGTATGATACTACAATCTGTGATGCCTTGATCTTCCTAGATGTGCCCCTGTAGTTAAGAATTATATTAATTTACCTAGTCATGTATCCGTTCTTCTTGAAAGCACTTTTATTAAAAGTAGCAAATTTTCTAATAATAATTAGTATTATCAATATTGGACACAGAATTATCTGGAATGGACTTTTAGAAGAAGTAAATATGTAAGCCCTTGTATAAAAAAGTATATTTTTTACAAATTAATTAAATTTGTTGCAAAAAACTAAATGCTGCAACTAAGTAAGTGACATGAAAATTTATTTGCTTTTGAATAAATGTACATACTATCAAGTTAACTTAAAAAATTCAAATGCAAATTTTTTGATAAATTATCATATAATTTTAATGGACAATTATTTTTCTGAATTTTATTCAATCATAATAACAGTATTTAATTACGTATTTAGACTACAACAGTAAGCAAATAAATATATGTACAAAAATCACAAGACAAAAAATGCAAATTATTATTATCTTAACAAAAATTACTTTTTCAAGGTTAATATGGCTTCACAGGATTAACGGACATTATTATTCCAATTGTAAGTGCTTTATGTTAGAATACTATAAGATATATTTATCTTTTTCCTTGTTATTACAGCCATGTATTTTGAAAGACAGACTTAACCAGAATGACTTCAACCTTATCTGTCAATGTCACCACTTGGTGTGGAAAGTATCCAGTTTCATTATACGTAGTTCATAATTTTCCATAAATACCTACAAGATGCTACACACTGAGATCACAAAAAAGATTTAAATACATTCAATTAAAAAATTTATGATTTTCTGATAAGAGGAGGAGTCACTCTAGATGTTCTGCATCCTTTCTTTCCTTCTGGTGTGTATTTCATAATCCTCTTAAGAACATCCTCCTCATTCATTCTCTGTACATGTCCTGCAAATCTCAGCCTAGCTATCCTAATTGATGTCAAAATATCAGGCAATCTATATAAATATAATTATAACACTATCGACTCGGAACACAAAGTTTTTTATGTGTAAAAAACGTAAAAGTTTTACCTTATAGCCTGAAACAGTTTTCGTTTATTATAAGCTTTGTCAGAGGCTGCTACTAGGAGCGCTGTCTGTCTTGTTCTTGGCGACAGTGTCAACTTTTGAAGGATCGATGTTGTGTGTGTGAGGTGTGATACGTTCGAATAATGCGTGTGATTTGAATTGTGTTGGTTCATTTAGGATGTCATTTTTATGTGTTTTTGTGTATTTGTATAACAACATAAAAATGATATCCTAAATGAACAGACACAATTCAAATCACATGCATTATTCGAATGTATCACACCCCACACACACAACATCGATCCTTCAAAAGTCAACACCGTCGCCAAGAACAAGACAGACAGTGCTCCCAGTAGCAGCCTCTGACAAAGCTTATAATAAGCAAACTGGTTCAGGCTATAAGGTAAAACTTTGTGTTCTGAGTTGGTAGTGATTTAATTATATTTAGTTAATCAATGGACATGTCATGGACAATGAAATCCAAGAATCTATATAACTCATAGAGCTCTCTGTTGCACCTTATTCTCCACTCTCCACCTTCCCAAATGGGTCTGTAAATTTTCCTACGTATTTTTCTTTCAAAAGATGCAAGTCGAAACAGGGTCACCCGGTGTTTCACTACCCATGTACCCATGTTTCACTTCTGTATATCAGGACTGGTTTTACTAATGTTCTATATAGTCTAGCTTTGGTTTCACAGTGTAGAAGTTGTGATTTTAAAGTATTTCATCAGCCCATAGTAGCATCTATTAGCATTCTGAATGCTTGTACTTCAGATGACAGCAGTGAAACCAGAAAAACCGCCTTCAACAACAGCCAACAGTAGTAGACAAATAACGCACGTATATTTCACCAGACAGCATTGTCCTACTTAGTGCTCAAAACATGTCCTCAAGATAGAAAAAAACATGACTTCCATGCTCTAAGATTTATATTTAAAATCATTTTTGAAATGAAATATTTCCATGGAAACTACTTCTTTCTTCAGCCTTAACCATAGTACTGTGGTCACTAACGTATATTACCTCACATTAGCGCACTCGATTTTCACTGATGATGGCAGTCGATGGCACTGCCGAAACGTCTGGCTTTGCAGAAAACATTGGACTACGGCCAAACAGCCCGGGAAGGAATTTTAACAACAAACTACTTCTTTGTTCCCGATAACGTAGTACAGATATACAAAATCGGTATGGAGAACCATACATGACTTCCATGTTCTCAGATTATGTATAAAATCATTTGGTACTGCCTTTATGCGTACCCGCAGTTATTTTGATAATGCGATTTTTGGGCTTCGATATGTAGTGAATATCGCACATAATTTTATGTAGTGAAAGAATTATACAAATTTTAATTTTTTATATTGCAAAATAGTTGGCTGGTGATTGCAATTGATTTCGTTTGTCATTTTTACTGGAAAATGACTGTAGTAGTAATTTATCACCGGGTCGTGGCTGTGACACCAAAAATTGATTATGTTAGGTTAACATGAAAACTGAAATTATACGTGGAAACCAATACGTGTGTAATGTAAAACTATTTTTTTTTTCTAAAACCACGAAAAACCCAACTCGAAGTAGGGCGGGAGTGGCCCAAGGGTCAACCCCTTGCCTATTATTATAGGTCTACATGTCACTTTTTTGTGGCAGAACTCGTTTTTTTTTTTTCAACAAGTACTCGTTTTGTGACTAACAAAAAACAAACATCCATTATGTACAATTTATAGAGCATATGTTGTCATTCCTTAATACAATGTTTTTTGTTTTTTCATTAACCATAAATATTTGTATTTTTCATTTTGTGTTTGCTGTTGTTTTTTCCAATTTGTAAACTTAAAAACATTAGGTTCTTTATTTTAAGTGTTACTCTGTTATACGCATTGTATTACACGTTTAATGTTATGTTTTCTCAACCACAGCTTTTATTTATTTTAGCAGTAAACTAAACACCCAAAACCATTATTACCTAACTACCAAATGAAAACAACACTTATTTTTGCTTTACATTAAGAAATAGGGCAATTTACAATTAGTACACTTCTTCTTTTCCACACCATAATATATCCATACAATCGCATATTAAAAACATCAAAATGTATTGCGGGTACTCATACAGTTCCAATCAGTTACTTGAATTCGGTTCGATAATTCCTAAAAAAATATAGAATTTTGTCAAAGTGAAATAAAAAGTTTCCATAGAAACAACTTCTTTGTTGTCAATAACGTAGTACACATATAAAACTTATAAAAAATTATCTCCTCTCTCATCAACTACCATTTTAATTTATAGAAAATTAACCCCTTCCCCTTCAACTACCCTTTTCATTTATAGATATTTCTCTACCTTTCTACAGTGGATTATTATTCAACGACAACCCCATAATAACAAAAATATCTATAAATAGTGAAATTAGATATTACCGAACCGAATTCAAGTAAATTATTTTAAACACAAATCTTACGACATGGAAGTCATGTATGGTTCTCCATACTGATTTTTAATCAGTAATTCAAAAACATTACTTTTCTCTTTCAAAAACTAAATATTTTTTAATTCATTTTTATGTTCATTGTAATATTTAACAATAGATTCATTTTACTTTCATGTTCCATAAGTGAACTGTTCTTAATTAATACATAATAAAAATACAACACAAAATTGAATAAACTTCCACTTACCGTCACTCAGTAGCCTCGGATTCAGGGTTGCGTCATACGAACGTTCGGATACAGGCGTAATTTTGAAGGTTGTGTGAATGATTTACACAACACATTTTTTATGAAGAGAATTACATTTTAATTTAATTTTGAATCATTTAAGAAATTGTTTATAAACTTTACATCTGAAATAATTTTTGTGAGAATATATATATATTGCCTGGTTATATGAAGATCATCCTTAAGCTATCTTACGCTACGGCTTACCTTAATTTTTTACACTCACACACACAAGACTGCCCAGCCTGCATATTTTGAACACACCCAAACACACAAAAGTTATAGATCCCTTAACACATTTTTTTATTTAAATGATATTCCCCCCCATCGGCCACGCGGTCTTCTCGCACGCACTCATTGTTCTTGTAAAATTTCTTGTTATTGTCCGAAAATAGTTTATATGAGTTCTTCTTTATGGTATCCGATTAATCGCACTTCGTCCTTTTATTTATTGTACTGAATTGTGATTTAGAAAAGTTTTATTTCTGAGCCCGGTTGGTCGGGCTGCCTGCGCAGGCGAAAGTCGGCAAAAGACTGGTAGCGTCTCTCTGTTCCCCACACCTTGAGCATTTTTGTTGAGACGACGGACATCAATGCCATACAGTTAGTCGTCATAATTCTGTCTCATTTAAACCATGCTTTTGGTGTTGTGTCAGTTCGTATACGATCTTGTTGTGGCACTGGCTAATGTCACAAAAGGGGCCGGACTTAGACCTTATTTCCTGCAGATCGCCAAGGAGACAATGAATAAATTTGTTCTCCAGACATCTTGGTTTTCGGGCTGACGGCGTCCTTCCGAGCGCGTACTTGTAATGCTCGTGGGCGCGCGATCACACTTATGCAAATTTCTGAGAATTTGAGGGTGTACGAATTCCTTGCCGCATTACACAATAGAAATTGCGTCTTACCTTTGTTTCAACACTGTGTCTTACCACGTGGGCTGTTCCAATAGAGTTAATGTTTGCACAATAATTTTACAAAACCCCGCAAAATGAAATAAATAAAAATGCAAATACCCAAATACAAAATACATTTTGAATGAAATTACCCAATTTTGACACGTTACAATACCCCCTCAATGAGAATTCTGCTGTCCAGAACAGAAGAAATCTCATTGATAAACCCCGAAGAGGACCGGTGAGGAACTGGTGCCAACAACCCCCTCTTATTCTTACTCCTCATGGGTACACGACCCCCTGGCTTGGCGACCATGGACGCATCTGAACGAGATCACTGGACTTCTCCGTAAGAGATCCCAACACCGAAAAATCGAACAGACAAGTACCACAGTACACCTCACCTTCTAACATGCTACCCCCAAAAAATCCTCAATCCCTGGCTCAGATTATGCCAGATCCTCAACCGATATGTTTCCCCTTTGAATGCAAGCTGGGCTGCCTTTAGCAGATACTGGGCTCACACACACTCACATTACATATTATACATTGAAAAATTCTTTAAAATTTACTATTTCATCTAAGAAAAAGAAAATTCAGAATTCAAAATAAAATATTGTATCAAAAAATTCTCTTCCTTATTTTCTGTTTTATTTAAAATGAGTTAATTTAAACATTTCTTATAATTAAACATCCTTAACCTAACATGTGATCACTTGGAGTCTAACAATACAAGTCAATACAATAAAAATAAACATGGTTAATACACAAATAAAAAAAATAATCAAAGCTTAAAATATTCATTACCTGGCAGGCGCAAAATCAAGATTTTTTTTTTCAAAAAAAATATTTTCAAAAAAAATTTTAAATTCAAAAAAAAATTTAAATTTATTAAAATGTTTCCTTTACATATAAAATTATTTAAAATTTTCTTAAATTGATCAAAAACCAAAGGTGAATTAACTTCCTTACTATACAAGCTTAGTATGCATATGACCTCATCAGCTGATCGAAACTAGGTCAAGTCCACAACCTTGACCCACATACGTTATGTATAATTTCTAGCTGAAAATACATTTAACATCTGTAAAATCCAACTTGAAACACAAAACATAATAAAATAAAACATTTAAAATTAACAAAATATTATTATAAATAATAAGCAAATTGACATTTAGATTATTCAAAATAAACAATTCTTAATTTTACATCTCCAAATTTTGTCAAAGTTTTGTCACTGGTTTCAAAATGAAAATTTTATATTTTTATTATAAATCTCTCTCTTTGCTTAACAATCTGATTCTCCATTACTGTGGGTGATTTAAATTATTTATAACAATTTAATTTACTACTTGATCTGTATACATATATAATCTTTCTCTCTCTGACTCTACTACTAACAACTTTTACTAACATGACACCCATCTCTATCAAAACATCTATTAATCAAGACACTCTCTAACCCCAACTTATCATTAAACTCAATTCGCCACCTTCTCTCGATATAAAAAAAAATACTCTCTAACCCTTTGTAATAGGATACGTGTTTCCCCCCCCCAAAACTCATTTCCCTTATCTGGCCCCTGGATTCTACCTAAGGCGGCCCCGTCCCACTAAATCGATCCCAATCCCGTCCCAACTTATCATTATGTTGCGGACTCCCACATTACACTACCCCCTACTACAAAATTGCCATCCCCAAAAATCTCAATCTTATTACCTCACTTCATTACAACAAAATAACATCAATTATAAACCACAATATATCACTCAAAAGCTCTACATATATTCTCCATAACTACTGTGTCAACATCAATACTTCTCAAAATTCTATAACATTACATTAACTCAAAACAACATTACATTACTTCAAAACAATATTTCGATCTTTACCACTTCAACTCTAACTTCAACTTGGACAGACCTATATGTCCCATAAAATATCCATCACCCACACACTATCTTTTATTAACTGGCATTGTGAGATAATAGTTTAAAAAAGATGGAAAGTAAGACGGCTTTCACACTTGATAATTTAATAGCCTCTGGTGAGCTCGAAAGCAGCAGCATGCAGAATTGCTATCAGACATAAATAATATAAAAAATGACTTACCGTATCTCACGACTGGGTTGTTCCTGACACTCAAGGCAGGATAGACTGGTTGGGAAAAGGATGGATGAAAGGCACGGATTTCTACCTGCCGAGAAGTCCCGACTCGTGGATGATGACACTTAGATGGCTGGCGTACGACAGACCTAAAAGTTCACGTGCAGGTACGAGCTCTACAAAAGCCATAGTGCCAACCTCGGAAAATGAAAAGAATGACCGGTTCGATCCGAAATATCGAACACCGGCCCCCGTTGACCGCAATGGGTCAACCACCAACTACACCAAAAGACATGGCCAAAAATGCAGTACAAAAATTGGGCTTTTGGTGAACAGGAACATTCTCTGAAAATTACCCTCCAACATAGGAGGGGGTCACACGCAAACACAAGAAAATATAAACATACAGAAAAACATGCAAAACATGCAACGAATCAGAAAACCATGCCGAATAACTCCGCCGCGGGCGCATCGGCCAGGCGAGCAATCCGAAAGGTTCGGGTAGAGCAGACAAAACCCAATAACTTACAATAAACAATGGCCCAGCCAAACACAATGTAAAACTCAGCAAATCAACTTAGTTAATTCCCTAGTTTTTACATTTTTTCCCCTTTTTTATTTTATTTTTTTTGTTCCCTTTATCCCCCCTTTTTTTATCATTTTTTTTTTTTACTTATTTTTTTTGTTGATTTGTTGAGCATCCATAACTCCCAATGAACTGGCACAATGCCATGCCAGAAACATTCCACAATGTAAAATTCACTGAGGACAACAGCTGGAAGGAATCACCTGGGAAATCCCAGCAAAGTGTCCAGTAAGTCCACACCAATCATTGAAACTAATTCTGCTCACCCGAAAAAACAAGATAAACCCAATTAAGAAGATATGGGCAACCGGTATAATTTAATAGCCGGTCGTTCAAAAGAACCTGTGGATGTTTTAACTGAAGCGCGACGAACAATCCCGTCGCTCCCCGGAAACACAGCTGAAACTCGGCCAAGAAGCCACATCAGGGGGGGGAGAATTCTGTTCCTCCATAACCACCAGGTCCCCAACCATTAAATTTCTTGACTTAGACGACCACTTCGATCGGGCATGAAGTGCCGTCAAGTATTCCAAACGCCACCGTTTCCAAAAGGCTTGGAGCAAAGCGGCAATTTGACGTACGGTCCCTTCATTTAATGAAACTTCAGCTTCCGGGGGCGCGGTAATGGGGCGGCCAACCAAAAAATGACCAGGCGTTAGAGCCTGGTAATCACTCGGATCTGAGGATAGAGCAGTCAAAGGACGGGAATTTAAGATTCCCTCAATGCGAATGCATAACGACGAAAATTCTGCTATGGTCAGCGACCTGGTCCCAATCATACGTTTCATGTGAAACTTGGCCGACTGGACAGCCCGTTCCCACAAGCCACCCTGATGAGGGGCAGACGGAGGGATAAATTTAAATTCCATGTTATTGACAACAGCAAAAGCTGTTATCTGAGCTGACTGGTCAGGATTGGAAAGCACATTTTGGAGCTCCCGTTTCAGTTCGGAGCGCGACCCCACAAAATTCCTACCACAATCCGAATACAGTGTTTTCGGAGCCCCACGGCGACTAATAAACCGCCTCAACACATCAATAAACTGGGGCGTTGAAAGATCCATAGCCACTTCAAAGTGAACTGCTTTAGTGGCTAAGCAGATGAAAATGCAGAGATACGCTTTGACTATAGGTGCCTTCCGAACAGCGTAGGCCCGTACCAAAAAGGGGCCAGCATAATCCATGCCGGAAGAATAAAATGGAGGTGCCGGATTAACCCTAGGAACTGGCAGATCCCCCATTAACGGGTTGGTGGGGCGAGGACGCGCCCTGAAACAAGGAAGACATTTCCAAATTATAGTTCTTATTGCCTGACGTGTGGACAAAATCCAATAATTTTGGGCAAGCTGAAATTGAACTTGCAAGGGCCCAGCATGACCTAACCACACATGGGTGTGATGAATTAGCAACCCTACTAGGTGGTGATGCTTGGGCAGTAAAATCGGAAAACGAGTTCTAGTTACCGCAGAGTTGGTCAAGCGACCGCGTACTCGAATGAGGCCAAAATCATCTATAAACGGGACCAGGCGCTGAATGCGGACCGGGAGCCGCTTACCTAAACGAAGAGCCGCGAGCTCCTGTCCAAACACGCTGCGCTGAATGTAGTGTAAAGTATACTTAACAGCCAACTTCTTCCAATCCATGGCTGTGGAAGCTTCAATCCGCGAAGGCATAGCCCACCTTAAGATGACTGAGGTAACCCCTACCACTAAGGGCCACGAAGACAAGTGCTCAAACAATTCCACCCGGGGCTCCTGAGTGAGAAACGAAGAGACCTTGGTTTCCAGGGCAACATCTTGCACGTCGTGATTCGGGCGATAATTAATAGGGGGCCAGCATAGAGCATCAAGCTTTAACCAATCTGGCCCTGACCACCACAATGTCGACGACCGGAGGCTGGAGAGTGACGTACCTCTAGAGGCTAAATCAGCGGGGTTAGAAACACCATGAACATGACGCCAAGATTTAGTATCAGTCCACTCGGTAATGGCAGCCACCCGATTAGCACTAAATGTCTTCAATTTAAAAGTAGGCATATTCAGCCAATCCAAGACAATCGTCGAGTCCGTCCATAAGAAAACTTGACTCAATTGAATACATGATGAGAATAAACCAACATAATGACGAACAAGATTGGCTAAAAGATAAGCTCCCAACAACTCCAAACGTGGGATTGATAAAGTTTTAAGAGGTGCCACTTTAGTTTTAGACGACACCAACAAAACCACCGGAGGACCAGAGTCAGTATAAATGGACAGATAGAGGACGGCCGCGTAACCCAACTGGGAAGCATCACAGAAACCATGCAATATTACCCTTTCAATATGCCCACCTTTAGGGAAGAATGGCCGGGAAATAGTAATTACCGGAAGATGATTCAAAGAGGACAGGAATTGACTCCAATAGTCATTTAAGTCATCCCTTAGAGGGGCATCCCAGTCCAAGCCCTCAGCCCAGAGTTTTTGGAAAAAAGCCTTGGCCCTGAAAATCACTGGCGAAAGCCAACCACATGGGTCAAATAATTGTCCCATCTGAGATAACACGACACGTTTGGTAAATTGCACCTGAGCATTGCTGTAACAGGCCAAAGGAGGAAAGGAGAAGCAATCGGTAAAATGGTCCCAACTTAAACCCAGAATATCCTTATCCTTAGCAACGACGGAATCACTTGGAGCGGCTGATTCAGGTAGGCAGTCGGGTTGATTAGTGCACCATTTTTTCAAATTGAACCCTCCTGAAGACAACAACAGAATTAATTCCCGTTGTAGTTTGCAAAGCTCTGATTTTGAATCAGCGCCAGCAGCAATATCATCCACAAAAATATTACGGCTAAGTACCACCGCTCCCGCAGGAAAATTAACTGCCTCATCCTGAGCCAGCCGCTGCAAGGTTCGCAACGCCTGAAAAGGGGCGCAAGCCAGCCCGTAAGTAACGGTACGCAAAGCGAAAACCCTTAGTGGGGCGGTAACCTCCTCACACCATAAAATACACAGGTACGCCAAGTCATCAGGATGCATAGCAATTTGGCGGTACATCTGTTCGATGTCGCAGGTAAAAACATGGCTAAACCGCCGAAACAAAGTCAAAACGTCGGACAGTAAGGTCTGCAACTTAGGGCCGACACATAACACATCATTTAAGGAAATCCCAGAGGACATCTTCATACTGGCGTCAAACACCACCCTTATTTTTGAAGTATCACCTCTAACTTTAAAGATACCATGATGAGGAATGAAATATTTTGGAAAATTGGGGTCAGACACCAATAACATATGCCCCTGAGCGACATAATCCGTTATAAATTGCACATACTGGCTCTTAAACTGACTGTTCGCCGCAAATTTCCTTTCCAACGCAAAAAACCGAGACATGGCTCCCTTAAGGGAATTTCCCAAAATGTGAGAAGAGTGTTTGAAGAACGGCAAGCGCACCTGGTAACGACCCGACGGCAACCGACTTGTTGACTCCATGTAAAACCTTTCAGCAAAGTGATCCTATTCAGATAATTGGTGGGGTACAGCTGGAGGCTCTTCGACCTCCCAAAAACGATGAACTTGCTCAATTAGGTTTGTTGTATCCGTTGATAACGTTGTGACGGAAGGATACAAGTGGTGGAAATGACAGTGAAGCTGATGTGCAGATACTAGATCCAAAGGAAGGCCAGTGAGACCGCTAGCACAAGTCAATGCACAATTAAGTGAAATTGGGGCTCTACCCATAATCACAAACCCAAAACGTGTCCTAACTGCAACAGGCAAACCTGCACCCAAAGGAATAGTCTCTCCCATAAGAATAGCCGCTACAATATCGGCTCCAAACAACGCATCAATTGGGGCTGCTACATCGAAGGTAGGGTCAGCTAACAAAAGATCTTTTGTAGCCTGCTTAACTTCAGGCAACACCTGGAACCTAGGTGAGTCCGACGAGATCTTAGAAAGAATTATAAAGGCATGGTTAGATGCCACAACCTCGCGTTTTAAAGTTTCCAAGGACAGATGGCACACCTTTTTTGCTTTGGTGGCAATATCACCTACCCCATTGACACTTACCGAAGCGTCAAAACAAGCACATTTCAAGCGAGATGCACATGCTTCAGTGATGAAAGAAGCATGGGACGCGCTATCCAGGATGGCCCTAACTACAACATAACCACCACTCGGAGACGACAAGACTGCTAGACAGGTGGCTAACAGAACCCCTGCAGGATGGGGCAGAGACACGGTCAGAGTAGTGCTAGACAGATCAACAAGCGATGACTCCGAAGCCTTGAGTTCAGCTGTGTCAGAAATCTGTGAACGAGACGGAGACGGACGGGCACTTTTGAAATGAAGTAAAGTGTGGTGGTACTTAGAGCCACACGTTTTGCACCTATTTTTGCACCAGCCCGAATGTTTATGTTGGAGGCACGAAAGACAACATTTTTTATTTTTAAGACTCTGAAATCGAGCCCTAGGGTCCTTACTCAGCCATGCCGGACACTTGAGAAGCAAATGGGTCCGGGAATCGCAATGAAGGCAACGTGAACCAGATGCATCCCGTTGCGTAACCTCCGCAGATAACGTAGACACAGCAAGAGGAGTAGCCTTAGAAAAAGAAACCTTCTGGGTTTTCTGGTGGCTAGTGCTGGGAAGAGCAGGTAAAGCCGATTCCAAAGATGCCTGTTCTTTCTGTTCCGCCATAGCGGTTAAAAATGTCATAATTTCCGTTAGGGCAGGGAGATTCTCTTTGTCCATAACAGACACCTCAAAACGTTCATGCAATGATAGATCCAGCCTAGACAATACAAAAGACGCATATATTGCTTGATATATATCAGCAATGTTTAGAGCTGACAACGCTGAAAAGTTAGCATTGAAGCTGTCCACCAACTTTCTAATAGACGCAGCAGATCGCATAGAAGCGGCTGGTAACTGAAGCAGATTGGTACAATAAACCCGAGCGGCCAAACGAGGATTGTGATAACGACTTTTAAGAGTTGACAGTGCAAGTGAATAACTATCATCAACTATGGGAAGCGCGGCAACCTTCTCATACGCCTCACCCTTAAGATGAGTCAGTAAATATAACAATTTTTGCTTCGGAGTGAGGGCAGGACTTTCGTCCACCAATGTGGTGAACTTTGACCAAAACTCGGACCAACATTTGGCCTGGCCATCAAAACAAGGTAACAAAAGCTTCAGCAACTCATGAACAAGCACACCTGGGTGCCCGCCACTTGCCGATGAAAATCGACCGGAACCAACCGGTATCTCTGGTTTTGTTAGTTTGGACGCTAAAATGCTACCCCGGACATAAATATCCTTAATTTGAGCTACCACCGCAAAAATGTGGTCCTCGTCCAATCCCTGGGGCAATGACTCGGCCGATAGGTAAGGATCGACCTTACCTAGAAGGTCCTGATATTCTTCGGACAACCTGGAGGCCAAAATACCGGCTTCATGTTGATCCACGGCTCTCAATTGCGGCAACCCTTCCAACTTATTTATCAAATGCTGCAACGCAAGTATTCCCACCGAAGTGGTCCTGTCAAAAGCTGCCAACGACAATTTAGCAGGCATATTGAATTAAAAAATATCGCGCAACCGACAACCACCCTTAATAAGAGAATTAGAAACTGAACAATAATCACGCACCAACTTAGCCTAACAGTGCTCGAGATAACTAGGTGTCTCACACAACTACTTTGCATAAACAATACCGAGCAAGATAAATACAAAAGTAAATTAGTGCAAGGCAAAATACAACTTACACAATCCAACAGGCAAATAATGCCAAACACAATAAATTAAACACGCAACAAATTGATTTACACAGCGCAAAAGCACGACAACAAAAACACAAGTTACACAAGATTACAGCACATACGGTGCAAACTAATGTTACACAAAAGTGCACCCAAAAACAAACATGTATAATACCAAATAGAATAAATACACAAAACACAGCAAAGTACAATGTACAACAATTCACCAGTTACCGAACCAAACCACAAATAACTGGGACACCTTAAATGCCAAAATTAATGGTCAACGCGTCGTGTCTGGACAGGATATCGCATATGCAAAATATAAATCGCACCTAAAGGTAATAGTCATGACAAACAATTAAATTAAATACAAAGGCAGGCTAATCCGAAATCCGGATAACCTAAAACCGTTCCCTTTACGCATGACAGTCACACACGTAGCGCACAATTTCACGTGAGACGCAAACCGTAACAGGACGGAAACAAACTTTACCAGACTTGACCCAGTAATTACGACTACCCCAAAAAACAAGGTGCAAAATTTTGACACAAAATCTGCTCACCTGGCGATGCACACACGACGCTCACTGCTGACACTATAAGCCACAGCATTGAAACGCAAACTCGTGCCTACGTATTATACCAACGTGCTTCCATGCGATAGCATGCAAATGATAAACATTCATGAAATTTAAAAAACTAACCGCATGCAAAAACACCCACGAGCAGGCACAAAAAACGAAACGGCACGGCACGTTGGTAATTAAAATAAAAATCACGCAGCCAAAACTGACTTACAACCCAATTACTGAAACTCAACCCACCAGCTGCATCATGCAAAATTACGCAGCACGTGCTCCCAGTCGTGACGGCAAAATATTTAATTGAAACGCTAGCAACCTCATGAATCCTCTGGTAGTAAATATATGTGAGATAATAGTTTAAAAAAGATGGAAAGTAAGACGGCTTTCACACTTGATAATTTAATAGCCTCTGGTGAGCTCGAAAGCAGCAGCATGCAGAATTGCTAATCAGACATAAATAATATAAAAAATGACTTACCGTATCTCACGACTGGGTTGTTCCTGACACTCAAGGCAGGATAGACTGGTTGGGAAAAGGATGGATGAAAGGCACGGATTTCTACCTGCCGAGAAGTCCCGACTCGTGGATGATGACACTTAGATGGCTGGCGTACGACAGACCTAAAAGTTCACGTGCAGGTACGAGCTCTACAAAAGCCATAGTGCCAACCTCGGAAAATGAAAAGAATGACCGGTTCGATCCGAAATATCGAACAGGCATAAATCATTACTTTAGCTCTCACTTTATCAAATTACTTTTCTCATTACTTTAAAACATCTGTAATACATTAAAACATTACATTGAACATTAATTACTTGGAACATTTATAAACCATTTTACCAGTGACCTGTTATTGCTGATCAGCTGATCTTCCTAACACAATTAAAACACATCTCAAACTTGAACAAATTACATGAAATATATATATTTATTTCTCCTTACTTCTCACCTCCTTGTTTCCCCTTTTTCTGATTCTGATCATTTATGTTGACCGCCTGCCAGACGGTTTAATTATTTACTTGGTTGCCAATATACACACATAATGAAGACACCTATTGTTATCAATGCTTATATCTAACCTACGATAATGAAATAATACATTTAAAATTATAGCATGAACACCTTATATTGCATGTATGAGCATCTAATTACTTAACAGAGCACAAGCATTTTTTATTGGATCAAATTTGAATTAGCAAATTTTTTTTCTATGTTGTAAAATTTTAAATTCGTGACTCACCTGAGACACCTCCCATCCACACACTCTATTGCAAATTATGGAGGACTGTATCGCCCTTTCGCTTCTGCAAAGACGGCATATTTTGGAGTAGTTTGATCTCTCCGTGTCTTAGCTTCGGCTGTTACATTTTAAAATCTGAATATCAACATACTCTCGTCCATAATTAAACGCCCTTAAATGGGTCTACCACCTGGCTTTGCTGTTCCTCCGCGAACAGAGTGGCAGCCGCTGTTCCATAGTGCCTGGATTTCCCCTAAAGTTCACCCCCCATTTAATTTCTACTATATACCAATTTCAAGTCAGCTATGGTCAAGGGACTTGGTATGACCATAGCTGGCCGCTAGCCAAATCCACGATTAGTGCTGGTAAGGCAGTAATCGCCCGAAAAGTCGGGGAAATCTAACTTACATTTCAGTGCCTGTTACACTCATCATTATTATGTGCGACACGATCGTCTATCAGTGTGCAAATTACTTTGCACGAAAAAGGTGTGTCGCACAAGTTCGCCATTTTGGCCTCCGATGGAGGTAACACTCTCTGTTACCCCCAACCCATTTCGCTATCTACGAGGGCACAGGCCACCCCCGCAATAGCAACTTAATAGCTAACTAATTAAAATTGATAAACTAAAACTTTCAACAATTGCAGTTCCACACTCCATTGTTCTATCACTTCATTGAGCACCAATCTACCCCCCAAAACTATCCCCACTTCTTGTGTTAACAACAAGTTTTTATTTTATTACACATCTTTTCAAAACGTTCCCATACTCACTGATACTAAAACTTGACAATTATATTTGGTCACTTAATTCTAAAATTTATTTAAATTTAAAATTATGCACATCCAAAATTATTTTGTTTTTTTTTTTTTTTCAAAAATTCTATTTACATTGAAGGCTGACTCTATCTATCTTTCACCACGTCTAGGAAGATTGCAGTCACCTGAAATGGGGTGTTCTTGCTATGAGGCAAATTTGGGGACAAGTTCAGATCTGCTTTGTGAAATTACTCCCCCTTTTATCCCAACTCTTCTCCCCTTGACTCTCTCATTTCTCCAGACCCGCCGTCTGAACCATCGCCAAATCCGCCTCCCAGCAAAACTCTTCATTTCGGCTTAAGCAAAACTATTGTCAATGGCTCAACTTGAATTTTACCACTGACACTAAAAATCTTTAAGTTTGTATGCACTGCCCTGTATTTAGGTGCAGCCTCCATTATGTACAACACTCTAAGGCAGTGCAGGCACGTGACAGGTACACCAAGACCGCTGCACCTGGAGTGTATTAAAAAAATTAATTCGTGTCACGTACCTGTTGGGGTCCCCCTCCCCGTTCAAATATGTAGTTAAATTTCTACTTTGTACCAATTTTGGTGGAGCCGGACCATCGTTGTCTTCACCGCCCGAGGGAAGATCCGCCAACCATGGCCCGCCTCCGAGTTCTGAATTCCACGGCCAGGACTGGTAAGATCGTGACCGCCCGAAAATGGGGGAGGATCCCTTCTGTAATCATACAACAACATTTTAAATCTTATTTATAAACATAATTAAAGTGACCGATATAATTTTAAATTCGTCGCGTTTTGAGTACCTACTATTTCCTGCGTCGCTGGGTTCCTCAGCACATACGCATTCTGCATTTTTATTTCTACAATTTCATAGGGTCCTTCATACAACAAGAAAAACTTCTTTATTTCTCTATCTTGAGCACTGGACAAATCATGCCTTTTTACTAACACTAACTGACCTACCTCATACTTGGTCCATTTACCCTTGGCATCATGTTTCTGTTTTCTTCGCTCTCCTCTCGTAAGTAAGTTCTCGTTTGCCAATCTAATTTTCATGTCCCTGTCCAAAACTTGACCTTCTGGTGGGTATTCGAAAAGTTGTTCCAATATCCTGGGCGGCCTTGTTCCCCTGATCAACTCATGCGGCGTAAATCCCGTGGACTCATGGGTGGTACAATTCAGCCACTCCTCTATTTTCTTCACGTAGGATGGCCATTCTGTGTGTTTGGCGTGACAGTACGCCCGAAATATCCTACCAATCTCTCTCATCACCCGTTCTGCTTGGTTCGACTGAGGATGATATACTGCCGTATGCTTGGGTATGATACCTTCCCATCCAAGCGTCTGCCGCCACTTGCCGCTTATAAACTGTGGACCGTGGTCAGATAATATAATTTTCGGTTTTCCAACGTTAAGCATGTAGTCTTTTACTATTTTCTCACTGAGTACTTTACTGGTCGCTCTCTTAATGCTATATAACTTTACAAATTTTGAAAAAGTGTCTAGAACTACAAATACATACAAGACGCCCCCTCTACCTCTGGGTAATGGTCCATATAAATCTACTGCAACTAGATCAAACGGTCTCTCAACTTTTATATAATTCATCTCCCCTTCCACTTTATAATTCACTACTTTCGATTTTTGACATAAATCACACACTCTCAACACTTTTCTAACTCTCTTCTCCATATTCTTAAGTATACATGATTCTTTCAAAACATTTGCACACTTTCTCGCACCAAAATGACCATACCTTATATGACAATCCCAGACAACTTTATCTATTAATCCCTCGGGTATAATTAACCTCCAATCACGCTCCCCACTATCTACTTTTTTAAACAAAATACCTTGATATACTTGAAATCGCTCATTATATTCAGATCCCTCTACCTCTGTTTCTAAACTAACAATTATTTTACCCAGTTTGCTATCAGATCTTTGCATGTTTTTAAAATCACTTAATTCTTCACCAAAAATTCTATCTTCTCTAGTTAATCTAAAAATTTCTATTTCTTTAAAATCCCTACCAGTTTTATTGTCTATAACATCTACTCTAGAAAGTGTATCTGGTACCTTATTATCTGACCCCTTTATATACTCCCATGAAAAGTTATATTCTTGTAGAGCTAACACCCACCTGGTTAATCTGCTATGTGTCAGCTTACATGAATTAAGAAATGATAATGCCTTGTGGTCCGTCCGGATTATCGTGGTATTGCCTAGGATGTAGGTCCGGAATTTACCCACGGCGAACACAATACTCAAAAGTTCTTTCTCTGTCGTCGTATAATTTTTGTCTGTTGACGAAGGCGATCGTCAGATGTTCCTTGCCGCAACCCTCCTGGTAGAGCTCCGCCCCTAGCGCTATATTGCTGGCGTCGGTCTGCAAATAAAAAATTTTATTAAAATCGGGATGATTCATCATGATCATTTGACTAAACTTTCTCTTAATTTCATTGAACGCATCTCGTTCCGTATCGCCCCATCTCCACTGTTTATTCTTCTGCAGTACAGCACTCAGTTTGGATGTTGTGTGTGCGTAGTTCTCCTGAAATTTCCTGTAAAAATTGCATAGGCCTAAAAAACTTTGTAATTGCTTAATGTTTTTAGGTTCGGGGAATCGCATTATGGCTTCCACTTTGTCCGGGTTAGCTAATATCCCCTCCCGTGTAATAATAAATCCTAAGAAATGTATTTCTGTCTGCAGAAACTTAGACTTGTCCCAATTCACTGTTAAACCCCCTTTATGCAGCTTATCTAATACATATTCTATGTGTTCTAAATGTTCAGTGAATGTCCTAGAAGCTATCAAGATATCATCGACATATACGGTTAAAAAGTCTAAATCCTTAGGTTGTAATATATTATCTAAACATTTAATGAAACTGGCAACACTGGTGTTTAATCCAAAAGGTAAGCGTTTGAACTGGTAATTCTTACCATTAAAAAGAAAAGCTGTGTATTTTCTGCTCTCTGTTGCTAATGGCACCTGCCAGTATCCAGCTGTCAGGTCTAATGACGTCATGTATCTACCTCCCCTGAACTTCTGTAAAATCTCATTTATGGGTTCCGGAGATTCCCTGTCAGGTATAATAATTTGATTAATTTTCCGAGCATCTAAACATAACCTTACCTTTCCATCCTTTTTTATCACTACGACCAAAGGGTTTGAGTAGGGTGATACTGAGCGTTCAATTATGCCTCCTTGCATCATCCGGTCTAGTTCCTCCTGTACAGCCCTCCTCTTCGAAAACGGCACCGGGTAGCTCCTCTGCATGTATGGTGCGTGGTCCCGAACTTTCAGCTCACAGATGTAGTCCTTCGCTTTCCCTGGTGATTCATCAAACACCTCTCTGAACCGCTCCACAACTGCCCACAGCTCCTCTCGCTGAGTATTTCCTACAACTGTATCTTCATTAAAAAATTTGTTGGCTCTATCTGCCCACACACTCTCATTACTCTCATGCATTTCTCCCTCCTCATTCTCTAGGCTATCACTCTCTAGACATATATTTATTTTGGTCTCTATCTCTCTATCGCTTATCTGCTTATGTAACATTTTTATTCCCGTGACTTTAGCTTTGTTTACTACTTTTTTAAACTCTATTCTGACTGGTTTATTTCCCTTTTCAAATTTTACTATTTGTTTATTGAAATCTATCACTGCTCCGTTTCTTTCCAAAAAATCATTTCCCAATATTACATCTAGACTCAACCCTTTAACTACTAGGAACGTGTTTTCAAATTCAACTTCATTTATTAACATATTTAATTGTACTTGTCTGGTTATTCTCTTACTTCTCACCCCAGTTACCCCCACTACTGTAACCCCGGCAACTGGTAATGATGGTATAGTCTTGTTTAACTCTTTTAATTCCCCCATGACATTTTCTGAAATTACTGAGATCTCGCTACCGGTATCAATTAAAGTTTTATAATTCTTACCTTCAATTTTAATTGTCACCTCAGTCAATCCTGTTCTGCGTTCCATCACCTGGTTCTCCTCTTCTTCTAACAATTCTTTTGCCATGTCCACCTTGATAACGTTGTTCGCGTATTCGTTGGTTGCTTGGACCCGGTACTCCGTTGACAATGGTTGGGCCTGCTTCTCCACTGTCTTCCTTAGTTTCCCGTGGATGGGCCTGCTACAGCTGGATGATTTCCTCCTCTTCCTCTATTACAATGTCCTCCTCCTCTGGGCGCTCCTCTATAAAATTCTCCTCCTCTGGGCTGTTGATTTGGTGGTGGGTTCGTTCTCTCATTCCTGGCGCACTCCCTGTTTCGATGACATCTAAAACAATTTGTTCGATTAGCATAATTATCAGTTTCACAGTCTCTACACCTCCAACTCTCGCCCCTATTATCAAAATTTCCGCCCCACGCTCCCCGGTGAAAATTGTGTATTCCCCTTGGTTGATTATGATTACCATTTATATGTGATACTGGTGTGTTTATCTGCCTACTCATATCCCGTTCTCTTATATTCTGAAATATATCCAAGATTTTCTCTAATTCCGTGATTTCTACAATCTCTCGAGTCATTAATGTAATTTGTATTTCTCTCGGTAAGTGCTTGCTTATGTGATGGACGAATGACCCAAATGGTAACGGTGGCTCTAAATATTTTGCCTCATTATATAGTCACATTACGTACATAGTTACGTTACCCCCTTGGGTCCCAAAATTACCTGGTACCATAATTTTACTCCGTAATATCTCTTGTTCCTCCTCCGACCAATATTTCTCTCTAAAAGCCATCTCAAAACACTGATAACTTACCCAGTCTACTTTATGTACCTCCGCCCATACCGCGGAATTCCCTCTAAAACACTTCATTATTTTTAGCAATTGTACTTCCCAGCTACTTCTACAAAATTGATTAAATTCTCTGACTCTATTTAAAAATTGCATAGGGTGTACCCCCCTGTTTTCACAATTAAATAACTCCAAATCGATATCGCTATTCATATCTTTAGCAATGACTATGTGTTCAGTAACTCTATTAAGTTTTTCGTTTATAGCTATATTCAATTCATCTTTAACATTAACGATACTCTGCTCAATTGACACAAATTTATCATTATTTAAATATTCAAATTGTTTATTACTTTTATCTATAGTATTTACTGTATTTTGTATAGCTTGTATCTCTGTTTTGCAATTACTTTCTATTTCATTGATTTTGACCTTAGTACTAACTTCATATGTTTCAATCTTATCAACTACACAATTCAACTTGTACTCATTACTAACATTACATTCATCTATTTTACGATCAAAATTTTCAGTTACTTTCTGTATTTGTTCATTGGTTTTTTCCACCACACTACTCTCTATTTCGTCAATTTTATTCTTCATACTATTTAATGAGTGACTCAACGTCTCATTTAATTCATATTTTAATTTGTTACAGTTACTCTCACAATTGATTTGTACTTTATTAATTTCAGTTTTGAGTTCATCAAATTTTAAGCTAATACTCTGTTGAAACTGCACATTCTGTATATCTAATTTTTTATCAAAATTACTGTTTTGCACGTCAAATTTTACGCTAATATCACTAGACATGGTTCTCATGAAATTAAATAGATCGTCCAATGACAACTCTTTTGCTTTACTTGTTACAGGAGTAGATTCTGCTTGTGCTCCACTCATTATTACCGATTGTGTCAGATTATTCTCATCTATCAGGTTTGGAGTTGTCTCCAATCCTGAATCATTTATATTATTTGATTCATTGGAAACGCTTTCTTTGACCACCTTAGGGTCTGAATTAATTTCTCCCTCCCCCATGATAGTTACATCACTCATACTAACTTTATCTCCGTATTCCATTTTTGTAATTATGAGATTTTGTTCTATATAAAATTTCAATTTTAAATATTTCTGTATTATTCAGTATAATATAATTTAAGTACCTCTTAACTACATCTTAACATCATTTACATATAATTGTTTCTCATTTCTACTTAACCTCTCAATTACGCTTGTATCTTATTTGTAGGTATGGAATTTCATTTTATTAAATTCGTCCCTGTTCGGGCGCCATTGAACTGTTCTTAATTAATACATAATAAAAATACAACATAAAATTGAATAAACTTCCACTTACCGTCACTCAGTAGCCTCGGATTCAGGGTTGCGTCATACGAACTTTCGGATACAGGCGTAATTTTCAAGGTTGTGTGAATGATTTACACAACACATTTTTTATGAAGAGAATTACATTTTAATTTAATTTTGAATCATTTAAGAAATTGTTTATAAACTTTACATCTGAAATAATTTTTGTGAGAATATATATATATTGCCTGGTT
This sequence comes from Magicicada septendecula, assembly GCA_034769895.1. NCBI lineage: Eukaryota > Metazoa > Arthropoda > Insecta > Hemiptera > Cicadidae > Magicicada > Magicicada septendecula. Next base: position 57,249,158 of record CM068371.1, on the reverse strand, counting down.
ATATGAAGATCATCCTTAAGCTATCTTACCTTAATTTTTTACACTCACACACACAAGACTGCCCAGCCTGCATATCTTGAACACACCCAAACACACAAAAGTTATAGATCCCTTAACACATTTTTTTATTTAAATGATATTCCCCCCCGTCGGCCACGCGGTCTTCTCGCACGCACTCATTGTTCTTGTAAAATTTCTTGTTATTGTCCGAAAATAGTTTATATGAGTTCTTCTTTGTGGTATCCGATTAATCGCACTTCGTCCTTTTATTTATTGTACTGAATTGTGATTTAGAAAAGTTTTATTTCTGAGCCCGGTTGGTCGGGCTGCCTGCCCAGGCGAAAGTCAGCAAAAGACTGGTAGCGTCTCTCTGTTCCCCACACCTTGAGCATTTTTGTTGAGACGACGGACATCAATGCCATACAGTTAGTCGTCATAACTCTGTCTCATTTAAACCATGCTTTTGGTGTTGTGTCAGTTCGTATACGATCTTGTTGTGGCACTGGCTAACGTCACAAAAGGGGCCGGACTTAGACCTTATTTCCTGCAGATCGCCAAGGAGACGATGAATAAATTTGTTCTCCAGACATCTTGGTTTTCGGGCTGACGGCGTCCTTCCGAGCGCGTACTTGTAATGCTCATGGGCGCGCGATCACACTTATGCAAATTTCTGAGAATTTGAGGGTGGTACGAATTCCTTGCCGCGTTACACAATAGAAATTGCGTCTTGCCTTTGTTTCAACACTGTGTCTTACCACGTGGGCTGTTCCAATAGAGTTAATGTTTGCACAATAATTTTACAAAACCCCGCAAAATGAAATAAATAAAAATGCAAATACCCATTAACATTTTGAATGAAATTACCCAATTTTGACACGTTACATAAGGAAATGGAAGTATGGTGATGGTAAAAAAAATCGCGTTCGAGATAATTGCAGATTCTGATTGTACTACCCTCAAAACATGAAAAAAAGTCATTTTTCGAAAAGTGTGTGTGTGTGTGTGTCTGTCTGTGTGTCTGTCCGTTGTTTTTTTTTTCTATGGCAAACGATAACAGTCGCAATTTCAAACAGAATCAAATAATTTTTTGCATACAGTCCTGAATTGTAGAGTACTCAAGACCTATTGTTATTGGTGAAGATCGGTTAAGGGAAAGGGGTAGTTTACCTGCAACCTTTTTTTTTTATCAAGGGTAATTTTTTTTCTATGGCAAACAATAACAGCCGCAAATTCAAACAGAATCAAATAATGTTTCTCATACAGCCCTGAATTGTAGAGATCGCAAGACCTATTGTTTTTGGTGAAGATCGGTTACGGGAAAGGGGTAGTTTACCTGCAACATTTTATGTTTTAACAAGGGTAATTTTTTTCTATGGCAAACGATAACAGCCACAACTTCAAACAGAATCAAACAATGTTTCGATACAGCCCTGAATTGTAGAGTTCTCAAGTCTGGCACAAGTCTTATTGTTTTTGGTGAAGATCGGTTAAGGGAAAGGGGTAGGTTACCTGCAACGTTATATGTTTTAACAAAGGTAAGTTTTTCTATGATGAACGATAACTGCCGTAAATTCAAACAGAATCAAATTCTTTTTTGCACACCTTCCTGTATTTTATAGAGTACTCAAGGTCAATTGATTTTGGTGAAGATCGGTTAAGAGAAAAGGGTAGTTTACCTGCAACGTTTTATGTTTTAAAAGGGTAACTGTATTTTTATGACGAATAATAACTACCGCATATTCAAAGAGAATCAAATAATTTTTTACATACATTCCTGAAGTTTTAAGTACTCAAGGTCTGTTGATTGTGGTGAAGATCGGTTAAGGCAAAGGGGTAGTTTACCTGCAACGTTTTATGTTTTAACAAGGGTAATTTTTTCTATGACAAACGATAACTGCCGTAAATTCAAAGAGAATCAAATAATGTTTTGCATACTTTCCTGAATTGTAAAGAACTGAAGGTCTGTTGATTTTGGTGAAGATCGGTTAAGGGAAAGGGGTAGTTTACCTGCCACCTTTAATGTTTTAACAAGAGTAACTGTTTCTATGATGAACGATAAATGCCGCACATTCAAACAGAATCAAATAATGTTTTGCATGCATCCCTGAATTGTAGAGGACTCAAGGCCTGTTGGTTTTGGTGAAGATCAGTTGAGAGAAAGGGGTAGTTTACCTGCAACGTTTTATGTGATAACAAGGTTAATTTTTTCTATGTCGAACGATAACTGCCGTAAATTCAAACATAATCAAATAAGTTTTTGCATACATCCCTAAATTGTACAAATAATTTTTTACATATGTGCCTGAGTTGTAGAGTACTTAAGGCCCATTGATTTTGGCAAAGATCGGTTACAGGGAAAGGGTAGTTTACCTGAAACATTTTTTGTTGTAACAAGAGTAAAGTAATTAATTTTGATAAATAAAGTATCCTGATAAGAAGATCTTAATAATCCACTGTAGAAATGTAGATGAAATATCTATAAATGAAAATTATAGTTGAAGAGGGAGGGGATAATTTTTTATATATGCACTACGTTATCGGCAACAAAGAAGTAGTTTATTGTTAAAATTCCTTCCCGGCCTGTTTGGCCATAGACCAATGTTTTCTGCAAAACCAGACGTTTCGGCAGTGCCATGGACTTCCATCATCAGTAAAAATCGAGTGCGATAACGTGAGGTGGTATACGTTAGTGACCACAGTACTGTGGTTAAGGCTGAAGCAGTAAGTAGAAAGAAGTAGTTTCTATGAAAATATTTCATTTTGAAAATGATTTAAATATAAATCTTAGAACATGGAATTAATGTATGGTTCTCCATACCGATATTTACTTCAATTATACTACAATATTTTGTACATTAATGGCAGTAGCACTAGGAATAAAATTTATGAAAAAGGTTTATGTACTTATTTAAGTTTCATAAAAATATTATTTAAAACTTAAGTAAAAATTCTTAGGGTTCACTGGTAGTAGTGGCCAGTGGCTGGTGTGGCATGTGTATGGCCAGCCTGCCGTGCTGTCAAATGAGAGTGAGATAGAGAAGGTAGCTTACTGAATGTTACACTTGTAATGTACCTCGATCGTACGGTTGTATCGTCCTACGTTGTTGTCATCAATTTGTAACGTATCGATAATTCGAGTTTATAATGTTTATAATGGGAGAGTGTCTACTCACCAGTACGGCCGTTCAATTTCGTATTTTCTGCCTCAACGTCGGGTTGGCCAACTCTTCTTAGTAAACCAAAATTGTAAAGTTTACTATTCTATATTTTGTGCTCAAATTTTAATTATTAGTTGAATAAATCAAACATACAGGTTAATGTTTCTATTATGTTTATTAACAATTATTAATTGGGTTCAAATTCTACAATTTCCTTCAAATTATAATTTTTATTTTTTGCGCCGCATGTTTAATTATTTGCGGTTGGTTGTTCTGTCCAGCCGTATATCGAGACTCTCGTTGATGGTTGTTGACAATTTCGTTTATTTATAATCTCAGGTCGAAGTACTTGTGACTACAGAAAATGTTGTTAAATGGACTAATAAAAGTACAAAATTTTACAAATACCCTATAAATATTATAGAACAGGTGATATACTTACAATTACAGTGGTAAACTATAGCTACGGGAATTAGCGGTTGGCTGTTATCTACGTTTAGTAACATTTACGTTTTAAAACATATTCCTTAAAAAGTCAATGTTGGATTGAGATAGTTATTCAATTTGAGGTGTTTGTTAAATAAAATCAAGTTCAAGTGTTTATTAAAAGTGATAAGTTATGTGGAAAGTGTAGTTCACTTAAGGTTGATTTTCTTGTGTTTTTTCCGTGAAGTCGTATTTAAAATATACTTAACAATTCTTCGTCTCTGCTATCCAGGGTAATAATTCTCTCGAATACTGCTGCTTGTCCTTTCTTGGGTGTTTTGGTTAATTCCAGGTTTCAATTTTCGTAGTTCTCTGGTTAAGAAGTTTATTTTCCGTCAGTCATCCTGGTTATGGTTCCATTGTTCATTTATGTGTTTCATATATTTTCTTCCTTCAGTTGGTTTGCATTCCAATCTTGGGATTCTTCAGCAATCCTCCTGGTTAATTTTAATTTCTTCTGGTAAATTTATTAATTCGTTAGTATTAGTGTTACTTCTGTTTAATTTATTAGTTTGAACATTACTTTGATAAATTTTGTTGAATTATTTCTTTTTTATTCTTTGTGGTTTTAATACATCTGCCCTCATCAAGCTCTAATAATGGAATGATACAATTTATTAACGGTTTTTTCCTAACAAGGTTTCGTTGTTATGGCAACTCTCCTTCCAAACACTAACTCCCATTGGTTGATAATTTACAACATTGTTATATAAAACTAACGTTTTTCTGTACAAAATTATTAAAAATCTTTAAATGATTATAATTCCCTTATACTATCTGTAATCTTAAATACAATAATACCATTCGTTTGCTTCTTGTTTACAAATTATTTTGATACCTCACAAGTTTACTTTTTGTCAAATTATAACAGATTACTATTTTTTCATTTGGTTTTTCTTTTGTTAATTACATTTAAAATAATTATTATATATCCAGTTTTGTATCCTACACTATTATTATGAAACCTAAACAGATTATACACTTTATTTTATCAATAGCTATTGCTTTATCTTAAATTTCACAAATTTCTGGTTATCAGTTCTAGGCCTAATGCCTAGAGTTCATAATTCACCTACCCTATACTCATTACAATTGTTTATAGTCATTTTTGTTAATTTTATATGTTACTAAACATAATTACTGTAACAAACTAACTTAAATCATAACATTTGATTAATTTTAATCATCATATAATATAATATAACTACTTAATAACTCTTTTTAGGCCCATGCCTGTATCTAAAGTTTACATGTGTTTAAACGGTTTTGTTTAACATAATTTGCAACATAATAATATTTTGGTTAATTACAATCAAAGAAACCTGTAACAAAATTGAACATTAAATATGCACTAATATTTCCTTATAAACTCACTTTAGAGAATATAGTGTCTAACTCCCCTTACTGTATTCAACCTAACATATTAGTCTTTTATACTTATTTTCAATGTGGTTAATATCACTTTGTTAATTTTATTCATTAACCATAAAACAATATATCCCTTATCATCCTTATACTATAGTAACAAACTTCTTTAACATAATGCAATACAATTTCCAGTGGTTTGTTTCCAACAAATATTCGTATATTTTAATACAACCTCCTTTTTTCATTACACTAGGCCCATGATTACTTATAACTGTCCCTTATAATTTACTGTTTACTTATTATATGTGGGTTAATAGATGACTTATAATCTATTATTACAAATTTATTTCTTTATTTCTGACTACACTGGACTTTCTTAACTAGTGTGTTTATGTAGTTCATTTATTAACACTGCATCCTATAATGGTTCATTATTGATTATTATCCTTCTTATTCATTTATCACTTTTTCATGTATTTATTATCACTGGGTCCTATCAATGTTTCTTACTTATCACCGCTTTCCTAATGAATTATTGTTACTCAAGTTCATTTTATATTAGTGTCTTTTGATAGTTTACTTCAAAAGTAATTTGTTCAGTATATTTGTTTTTACATTTCATTTTCTTTTTATCTTTCCTATAGGTTACATATTATTTATTTTCCTATCTAATTTTGTACTTTTATTTATATATAATTCTTTTTAACACTTGGGTGTTGTTATATTGTGGCTTGTACTATTTTTCTGTCTCACCTTATCCAATCTGTTGGGTCTAGTCATCGTCATTGTCTAAGTTAAAATCAGTTAGTAGTGTTGTTCTATCATTCCTCTTTTAATAATTTTTTTTTATTTTCCTTTAGTATACAGCTTTTCTTCCATTAATTATACTTGTAAACTTGGTGCTATCATAAGTCACGTTACACACTCAGCGTAATACACCGCTCAATCAACTATAAATTATAACTGAAATAATAATTGTTATTATAAACTACTTATTTTGTTAATATTTATATTCCCATCCAAATCGGTCAAAATATGCAATTTTGTAATTTTATACGAAAGCGTTAGTAAATTAAGGAAGTGCATATTACATTTTATGCGGTTGTGGGGGGGCTTGAGACCCCTGAGCCCCCCTACATACGCCATTGAAGCCAACATAGATAAAACAATAAGTACAAGTAGAGCTATTTACCAGTCACCTTAGACAGCACAAAAAGAAGTCGGGGATGTTTTTGTTGTTTTACAAACTACAATTTGTCATATGTGTAAAGTAGTTGTGAATTAATTATAATCGTGCAATAAGACAGAAAAGGAAATAATCTTTTATTATGTTGTCTGAAGTGTGTTTACATAAATCCTTTTAATCTACAATGGTGTTTCATAGCACATTGTAACTACACGTATTTCCTTATTTGCTTGTATTAATACATCAATTTTTTGTGTTAATAACAAATATCATTTCCCTGTTGACACACAGAAAGAAGACACGTGCAGATGACCTGACCCATATCTGTAATAGAACACAGTCGGGTACTATTTGTTGCCCAGCAATAATGCATAGTCATTATCTGCACTATGTTATCTACTGTTTAATGGTGTAAACATCTCTCATGCATTGATCTTTAGATGGTTTACAGGAAATAACATTATTTTTCATGGATTTCGTTGTCCATGACGTGTCCATTATTTAACTAAATATAATTATTTCACTAATGACTCGGAACACAAAGATTTTTATGGGTAAAAACGTAAAAGTTTTACCTTATAGCCTAAACCAGTTTTCACTTATAAAAAGCTTCTTCAGAGGTTACCGCTGAGAGCACTACTGTCTTGTTGTTGGCGACGGTGTCAATTTTTGAAAGATCGATGTTGTGTGTGTGGGGTGTGATATGTTCGAATAATGCATGTGACTTGAATTGTGTCTGTTCATTTAGAATGTCGTTTTTATGTGTTTGTATATCCAATTGTTTTAGAGTGTCTAGTTTTTGGCCTTTTGTGTGTACATGTAGAATGTCCATGTTATTGTCAAAGTTTTTGTATGTGTGGTTTGTTTCAATGAGGTGGTTTGCAAAGTTGGATTCTGTAATGGAGTGTAGTGCCTTTGTGTGTTGAATGTATCTTTGTTTGAACCTACATCCTGTCTGGCCTATGTAGAATTTGTACCAATCTGAGCAATTTAGTTTGTATACCAGATACAAACAGATACAGATGTTTTGGGATACCAGATAGTTCGAATTTGTGTTGTGCTTTGTGTGTGTGTTTTGGTAGTGAGTGTTCTGTTTTGTTAGTAGTTTTGTATGCGATTCTGTATCCTGCTTTTTTGAATTTGTGGGCTATTTTTTCAGTATGGTTGTTGATGTATGTTAGTGTTATGATTTTGTTGTTTTCTGTCTTTGTTTGTTTTGTGTAGGAGTTTATTGACTACTGTCCTGTCCTATCTGTTGGATTATGCTAGATATTTTATCATGTTTAGTTCATCTTTGTAGTCTTTTTCATCTAGTGGGATGTTGTTAAGTCTATGTATCATAGTTTGAAGGCAGCTAGTCTGTGTTGTATTGGGTGATTGGAGGAGTTGTGTATTGTGTATTAGTGTGTCAGTTGTAGTCGGTTTTCTGTATATACTGAAGTTGTGCCTGTGTTCAAGTTTTGTGATGGAGAGGTCTAAAGACGTTTATGCTATTGTTGTGTTCATATTCGGCAGTAAACTTTTTAAAAGCGAAAACCGGTTTAGGCTAGGAGGTAAAACTTTTACGTTTTTACCCGTAAAAACTCTGAGTTCCAAGTCGGTAGTGAAATAATTATATTTAATATTATTTTTGTTTCTATCCATCTATTTATTAAAATTAGAGATTAAAGCAACAGATATGTAGGGTGGGGCAGAATAACGGGCGATTTTAAAAAGGTTGGTAATCCTGCTGCACTGAAGGGAAGGGATTAGAAAGCTGTCGGCCGTGTTCTACACACCATAGCATTTAGTTACGATGGAGCGGTGGACCGGTGTACAACGAGCGTACGCTGGTGACAATAAATTTAGTACATACTGAATACTTTTTTGTTTACAGTCATTACAAAATCGCCTGTTATTCTGCCCCACTCTGTACAAACTTGATGGTGTAAGTATGTACTAGCAATGTGTCTCAGTATTAAAATTATAAACTACAAAGAATTTATGAAACATTTTAAAAGCTTTCTTTTTTTAGGGGACTTAGTAGGCTTGTGAGTAGAATAATAGAGATTAAGCTAACGTAGAGATCCTGCCTTTGATCCCTGAGCACCATAAAATCAAAATTCAATTTTCCACCCACATCTCACCTAAAAAATTCATTCAACCAGTGACAGAAATGACTACTAGGGTAAAGTAGGTGGCTCAAGCATTGTGTACACATTGTCTTCCTTGTATACAGTTTGGTTCTTATAGCTAACCTACTTCTTTAAGACATGTTGATACAAAAAAGTTTTATTATATTTGTTGTAATTATTATTATTATTATTATTATTATTAATACTAAAGTGCCACATAATATTTTTCTGAATAAGTTAATAAATTTTAGTGTTAGGCCCCAACTAATTCAGTGGATTAAATATCTAACAAGTTTACACACCTTCACCAGGAATCCATTCGAGTAAGATTTGGTGTAAGAAAATACATCTGATAGTTTCGTAGCCATTTCAGGAGTTCTGCAGGGCTCCAATTTATTATCTCTCTTTTCTATGTTTTTAATGTGACATAACATCTGTCCTAAATTGTGATGTCCAAATGTTTGCAGATGACATTGAGTCCTCACTTCCCACCAGTGGCAAGGAGTACCGTCTTATACTTCAGCAATGTATAGATAATGCTGTAGAATGGGCATGGAGGAATTGCATGCAATTAATTTATTTCAAGCAACTGTTGAATCAGTATATTGTAGACATGTACACTAAAATAGAAATGGAAAGACTCGTATTCATTTGTACCACTCAAACTAAGTTAAGAGCTGAAAATTACATACATTTGCTAGATGTGCTGAGAAATGATAAAGGTATTGAAAATTGACCAGTTATCCTACTGAAGAGCTTTAATGGTAGGGCACGATATGTGCAGAAAAGAATTCAAGACACTTTTTGCTATGTTCGCAAGTATTCCCGTCCTGATTTATTTATAATGTTCACTACAAATCCTAAATGCCTAAATGGAAAAAGATCTTGGGAAATGCATCATCATCACTCATCTCAAGATCGACACAATTTAGTGGAAAGAGTGTTTTATTTGAAATTCAAAAAATTAATTGATCTCTTAGTACTACTCACTGCGTATTAAATACAGACATTATTATTATTGGGTCCTTCAGTCTTTCGACTGGTTTGTACCCTCCCTGCATATACCCATGGTGCGTGTGTTACAGAGTCTCTCACAGGTATATGGGACCTACAGATTAATTCTTGGATTTCGTTGTCCATGACGTGTCCGTTACTTAACTAAATACAACTATTATATTAACGACTCGGAACACAAAGTTTTTTATAAGTAAAAACATAAAGTTTTACCTTACAACCTCAACTGGTTTTCACCTTTAAAAGGCTTCTTCAGAGGCTGTCGCTGGTAGCGCTGTCCGTCCTGTTGTGGGCAACGGAATCGAATTTTGAAAGATCGATGTTGTGTGTGTGGGGTGAGATATGTTCGAATAATGCGTGCGACTTGAATTGTGTCTGTTTGTTTAGGATGTCGTTTTTATTTGTTTTCGTGTGTTTATATATTTCCAATTGTTCTAGAGTGTCTAGTTTTTGGCCTTTTGTGGGTACGTGTAGAACGTTCATGTTATTGTCGATGGTTTGTATGTGTGGTTTGCAAAGGTGGATTCTGTAGTGGAGTGGAGTGCCTTTGTGTGTTCAATGTATCTCTGTTTGAAGCTACGTCCTGTCTGGCCTATGTAGAATTTGTTGCAATTTGAGCAATTTAGTTTGTAAACACCAGGTAGATCGAATTTGTTTTGTGCTTTGTGTGTGTGTTTTGATAGTGTGTGTTCTGTTTTGTTAGTAGTTTTGTAAGCGATTCTGTATCCTGCTTTTTTGAATTTGTGGGCAATTTTTTCAATTTGTTTGTTGGTGTATGTTAGTGTTATGAATTTGTTGTTTTTTGTCTTTGTCTGTTGTTTGTTTTGTGTAGGAGTTTACTGACTATTGTTCTGTCATATCCGTTAAATTCTGCTAGATTTTTTATCATGTTTAGTTCGTCTTTGTAGTCTTTTTCGTCTAAGGGGATGTTGTTAAGTCTATGTATCATGGTTCTGAAGGCAGCTAGTTTGTGTTGTATTGGGTGATTGGAGGAGTTGTGTATTAGTGTGTCAGTTGTAGTTGGTTTTCTGTATATACTGAATTTGTGCCTGTGTACTAGTTTTGTGATGGAGAGTTCTAAGAAGTTTATTGTATTGTTGTGTTCGTATTCGGCAGTAAAGGTTATGTTTTTATGTATTTTGTTTATGTACGTTAGTAACTGTTCACATTGTCTTTTGTTTCCCCTGTATAGTATTAGAATGTCATCAACGTATCTGTGCCAATATAGTATTTAAGTGAGTATCTGTCATTGTTTGTGAGTATTTTTGTTTTTTCTAAGTGTTGGAGGAAGACTTCTGCTAGAATGCTGGATATGGGGGAGCCCATGGGTAGACCATCATTCTGTGTGTAATATTTATTGTTATAAGAAAAGTAGTTTTGTTTTGTGATAATGTTGAGAGTTTCTGTTATTTCGTTGATAAGTTCGTCTGGTGTGCTGTTCTGTTTGAGTTTATTTTGTAGGATGGTGATTGTTTCAGAAATGGGGATGTTTCTGTACAGGTTTTTAATGTCAAAGGAGGCTAATGTGGCATTATGGAGGATGTGTATGTCTTTTATTTTTGTTACTAGGTCTGTGTTGTTTTTTACAACATTTCAGTAACAACATCCCCTTAGATGAAAAAGACTACAAAAACGAACTAAACATGATAAAAAATCTAGCAGAATTTAACGGATATGACAGAACAATAGTCAGTAAACTCCTACACAAAACAAACAACAGACAAAGACAAAAAACGTATGCCTCATCATCAGACGTTTAAAAACCAAAAACACACATATCACACAAAAAACTGCGTGTCAAGAAATAAAATTGCAATTAGCGAATTTGCATATTAAATTTAACAAAATCTGTTTACTGAAGAACATAACACCAAAATATGCTATTGTAAAGATCAACAGCTCTTCCAAGGCCGCAAACATTACCAAACATTTTGCTGAACGGATGTATATTAGAGAAGAAATTAAGGCGTTATATATTAAAAAATCTATTCTTAACACTCGTTTATTCAAATTACATTTACATATCCTCAACAGCATTCATCCAAGCATTATCAACAATGTTTTTGATTATATATTTAAATACACAGCTAGTGTTTCACGCCGTATACGCTTCAATCAATTATGTAAACTTCGTAGTTTAGAAAATAAACACCGTCTAGAGACTGACATTAATTGCAAACATACATTTCATCCTAGAACAATGAATTTAACTAATATAAACTTCAGTGATAATGAAATGGTGCTCCTTAATAAAGGACTTAATTATAATCTCCCACCAACCGGAAATAACAAACATATTTATGAGCTCGTTGAGGCGGAGGCGGCTATTAAAACTATTCCGAATCCTATTGTACAGAACGAAGCATGCATATTAATAAACAATAAATTCACTAAAACTATCAGATCTAACGATAACCTACCACATAATCTATTTATGCATCCACGATTCTCCCGTGAATACAAAACTTTGAGGCACATCAAAACAAAAATAACTATTAATAATGCTAGTATTATTAAAGCAGATAAGGGGAATACATTAGTAATCATGGATACTGATTCTTATAATGCCAAAGTTCACGAATTCATCTCTAACCATAATATTAGACAATTAAAATCTGATCCTACTGATAAATACACCAAAAACCTCAACCAATGTATTAACAAATGTATGAGTTTGCTCAGTGATAATACACGTCGTTATTTGAAGCCAATTAATGCGAAGGCTCCGATATTTACGGGACTCCCCAAAATCCACAAACCACACATACCCATAAGACCGCTGGTTAATTTTACTACAGCCCCCGGTTTCAAAACATCAAAAATTCTTGTAAAACTAATTAAAGACAATTTACAGTTAAAGAATAATCACAGCTTAACAAATAATACTGATTTCATTAATAAGATAAATACCGTTAAATTAAAACCTAATTACAAATTGGTTTCATTTGACATAGTGGATTTATATACAAATATTCCAACTGATGTAACTTTAAAATTATTGAAGGACAATTTACGAATTAACGCTTCCATGAGTGCACAGGCGATAGATGAGTTGATTGACTTGCTTAAAGTCATTTTAAATCAAAATTATTTTACATTCAATGGTTTATTCTATAGCCAAGATGATGGTCTAGCTATGGGTTCACCCCTCTCAGGCCTGTTGGCTGACATATACTTAAATTTCTACGAAAATACTTATTTATTAAATAAGATAAATAAGATAACATATACGCTAATAAGATAAAATTTTATTCACGATACGTAGATGACACGTTCATTATTTTTGACGGAACTTTGAGACAAGTTGACTCCTTCAAAAATCTTTTAAATGAAATCAACAATAATATTCAATTTACTTTAGAGACCGAGCATGATAACTCAATTAACTTTCTAGACCTGACCCTCACTAGACGAATGGACACATTGAAATTCAATATTTATAGGAAGCCTACTGCCACTAGCCATACAATACATGCAGATTCCCACCATCCATATTCTCAAAAAATGGCAGCATATAATAGTTTAATCCATAGATTGTTGACAGTCCCCCTTGACAATAATGATTTCCAGGCTGAGCTAAATACAATAAGATTTATTGCAGTTTCCAATGGTTACAGTAGTCACATCATTGATAAATTGCTAAAGAAGCATAATAACATTCAACTTAAGCCCCGTCCACTTAATAAAACACCGAAAAAAAATTTATATCTGCGAAATACACATACATCATGCCAAAAATTTTATCTTCAGTGATGAACAGTATTGGTTATACTATGTCTTTTAGAACCAATAATAAACTAATTATTATACTTAGACCTAAACTGCCCTTACCTATTGAAGAAAAAACAGGCATTTATAAACTGGTTTGCAATGATTGTGACAGCTTCTATATAGGTCAGACCGAAAGAGGTTTTTACAAACGCTTCCGTGAACACTTACCAAAAAGACACATAATTACTATGATATAAAATCTAATTACACTCGTCATCTGACCCAACACAATCACAATTATACAGATTATAAGTCCAATCTAATGCCTTTTCATATATGCAACAAGGGCCAATTTATGAATGCCTTGGAGGAGCTGGAAATTTATAATGCATATAATAATGATAGCAGTCGTGATTGTGTTCTGAATGAACAATTGAACTTTGTATCTAACCGCCTGTATGATACTGCTTTGAGACTGCTCAACGAATTCCAATCAGTAGCAGACAATACTTGAACGGGTGCGCACCCTACATCACGTGCACATAATATGCTTGTTTCTGCAATTTTATTTCTTGACAAACGCAGTTTTTTGTGTGATATGTGTGTTTTTGGTTTTTAAACGTCTGATGATGAGGCATACGCCTTGAAACGCGTAACGTAACCAAGTTTGAGAAGTCACACAGCGGACCGCATACAGGTAATCACTCACTATCCTACAAACTCCTACACAAAACAAACAAAGACAGAAAACAACAAAATCATAACACTATCATACATCAACAACCATACTGAAAAAATAACCCACAAATTCAAAAAAGCAGGATACAGAATCGCATACAAAACTACTAACATAACAGAACACTCACTATCAAAACACACACACAAATCTACCCGGTGTTTACAAACTAAATTGCTCAAATTGCAACAAATTCTACATAGGCCAGACAGGACGTAGCTTCAAACAGAGATACACTGAACACACGAAGGCACTCCACTCCACTACAGAATCCACCTTTGCAAACCACCTCATTGAAGCAAACCTCACATACAAAAACATCGACAATAACATGAACATTCTACACATACACACAAAAGGGCCAAAAACTAGACACTCTAGAACAATTGGAAATATACAAACACACGAAAACACATAAAACCGACATCCTAAACGAACAGACACAATTCAAATCGCATGCATTATTCGAACATATCTCACCCCACACACACACAACATCGATCTTTTTAAATTCGATTCCGTCGCCCACAACAGGACGGACAGCACTACCAGCGGCAGCCTCTGAAGAAGCCTTTTAAAGGTGAAAACTGGTTCAGGTTGTAAGGTAAAACTTTATGTTTTTATTTATAAAAAACTTTGTGTTCCGAGTCGTTAATATAATAGTTGTATTTACTACAGTTTTACACTGGATCCAAACGGTATAGTTGAGGAGGGTTTATACTAGGCAAGATACCTCTCGCTGGTTTCCCATTGCTCCTCAGTACAGACATAGACAATTCAAATTTCATTAAAATATATACTAAAAATCTAAGGTTTGCGCACAAGGCGCTGGGTAACACCTACTTCGTTAATATAACATGTTTATAAAGCTTGTCATGAACTATGTTTACCCCTTTTTGTTAATATTGTAACATCACAAAACGTTCCATACTCTTAAAACGACCAGAAGAGTGAAGATAATACCGAATTAATTATGAATAAGAACCAAGTCTAGGTAACGATGAAGTATATTATAGAATTAAAATCATAAACCATCAAAGAATGGAAAGCAATAAGACATTCAAATGAACAGTAGTAAATCTACTATCAGCATAAAATGACAATACAACATAACCAGACGATTTGACGGAGACATTGACCAAGACAAGTTCCCAAATAGATTGTTTAAGTGAGCATAACAAACCATGAAATAAAGTAAAACACCGTAAGTAGTATAAGGTGAAAGAAATAATATTTATAACATGTATTAGAGTGTAAACAGCACATTAGCTGAGTAATTGCAAAGTACTAATTCAAATAACAAACAAAAGGAAATGTATTGTTGATAATCATGAACTATGAAAGAATTATAATAAATAAACCATTCAAATAAGATTAACAATATAAGCTCAATGTTAGATCAACCTTCAAAGAGGGGTATGCTAAGGCATAATGAATAATGATAATAGAATAATTAATGAGAGAACAAATTGTAGATGTTCTAATAATAATATGATATCAATGTAATCAACAATGTAAAAACTATATGTATTTAAAAATGTTATAAAAGTGTAAACTAAGGGACTGGCATAAGATGAGTTAAGATGACTCAATGAATAAATAAATAATATGATAAAAACTCAGAATAATGACTCACAACTACTTATGTGGAGTCCATAATGAAAAGAAATTTGAAATGATAGACAAACCAATGATGACCAAACAGATTATGAAAATCATAAAAATGTATCATAAAGAGACCCTTCAAAGTATAGGACAATATAAATATAATAATAATGAAAAAGGTGTAACTCACCATACAATGTCTAGTATGATAAGTGTAGGAAGTAAGAATAATCTTGAATAAGTAATAATGAAGTAAGGAAGCCATTAAATAATAATAAACAAATATGTTATAATGATTGTTAATGTTCAGCTGGATGCAGCAATTTTAAATAATAATATGTTAATTTCAAGAAGATGATTGTGTTCAAAATAGAAATTAAGGAGAGTTGAATCAATGTTAAAAAATATTAAAATAGAATCTGCAAAATGTAGCAGAAGACATGAAAACAATGCAATATTGAAGATAGGCTTTCATTAAGATAGATTTTATTAATGAAAGATGTATCCAAACTGGCCTCTATTCATATCAAAATAACCAGAAACGAATGAGCAATACAATGCTAGTAATAGAACCAAATTTGTAATTAGTATAACTGAGATATAAACATAAAGATGATAAATTTTGTGAATTTTGGATGAATACAAGTAACACCAACAATAATAAGACCCACGCTTAAAAACAATTATGTAAGAGCTAAAAATAGAATGACCGCATCAACGACGTCATTTTTAGCCAATCAAAAAATTACTTCAAAAATTAATTGTCGCGGCCTAGCGGGATTTTCTGCAGACTATATATACGGTTGTAAGAGTGAGGAGAAACACATTTTGTCAAATTCCATTCCAGCAGCTACTACAGGACTCCAGATCTAAATTTTCATCAAATCTTATTAAACAACAACAGTGAAGAAGTAAATACCTTTTAAAGTGCATTGCAACAAGTAGTGTTCATTTTACTAGTTGTGCGAAATAAAAAGAACGAGGTTAGGTGAAGTACCTAACCAAGTATTTAATTTCAAGAAGTAATCATCATGCATTCGTGTAAAAGTGAAGTGTACGATCAGTGTACCCAATCGTAAAGTGAATTAAAAAAATAATCCAAAGCGATTATAAAACAGGGAGTACCGTGCAATATATGATTACAGTGTATGAATATTATGTGACTAGTAGAAGAAATAATACACTCATGTACTAACACAAAAACACTAACACTATAAGTAATAAGCACTGTCTATACTTTTTTCAAGAGGAATTATACGATTCCAAATATAATAATTCATGTACTAGGCTAACCATAGTTAACCTCAAACTTGTAGAGGTTAGACGAACATTTTGTCAATCAATATAAATATTTTAAAGGTGTCTAACATATTAAATTCAACTCTTGTAAAGCATAGTAACTCGAGGCATAGGTATTTTATTCTGTAGTTTAAAAGAATTCACCCTTCAGATATTAATATTTTGTAAATAAACAAACCAATAATTAGTCATCGTGGCCAACCTTCTGGGTTAGGAGAGATTAAAGCCAGGTAGATTGTAATCCATTATTATTGTTAATTTGAATGTATAAAGTTAAAGTAAGCACGTTGTGAGCAATAAACAAGTAAATTGTTAATTAACAAACGTTGTAAGCAATTATTGAAACAGTTACTAATTATTTTTCTCAATTAAATGAGCTGCAATTTCAAGGTACTCAAACAATCAAGTTGGCGGCTTGGACGTGTGAAGCGCCAACAGTTTAAATACATAAACAAACCAGAAGGAAAATAATTAATTAAATTATTTTTATTACTCAATCAAAGAAATAATTTAACATCAATTAAATTTATTTATTTTTATTCTTTGAATAAATTCTTTTTATGGAATAAGAACTTGCGATTCCATATGGCGCCCAAGTAAATCAATTTAGCTCACTTACTTACAAACAGTGCAGTTATACTGTTTTGACAAACCAACAGTATAATAATATACTGAGACCATCTGAACAACCAGTAGAGACAGAACTAACCTACCAGTGCTACATCAAAGGTACGTGAAGGTTTTAATTACTTAATAATTTTGTCAAACAACACTTTACTGTACACAGATGATCTAGTTCTACAGAAGTGCTACTAAACTTTAAGGGAACTCCGAAGTGAACCACATTCGATTAACAGAGATTGCAATACTTAATTAATTGACTAATAAAAATTAATTAAACAAAATATACAAGTGAAATCAATTAAATAAAAAAATTAAAAATTATTTATCAACTGAATTAAATAAAAGGTAATCAACGTGTGACAAAATTTTTAAAACACGTACGTAAGCAGTTTGTAACAATATTTATGTTATTCTGATTTTTTAGGCATGACTTCAGGTATGAAATGTAAAAAGTGTTTCACATGTTTTATTCATATACTTATAATTAAACTGCTTATCTTAGAAAAGAAAGCCCCTTTAGCCTCTGAACTTCTTGTTTTTACATATTTCACTCTTCCTGTTATTTGTCATCATGATATTAATTAATGACTCATTGGCCACTTGGTGAAAATACAAAACCTTTGTATTTTTCATCATGCTCTCCAGGTAGTATTGTATTTATTCATTTTTATTACAACAACCTCTATATCCTCAACACTTCATATTTTCATTACTTTGTTTTCATCCTCTCAAGTTACTAAAACAGACTTCCATTATTATTATTTTTTTTTTGACCACCTAATTATTATATGAAGTGAACCTACCTTTTAGCTGACTTTAGGTGAGATACAATACTTCACTGTCATCTCAAACTAATTAATAACTCATTGCTCAACCCTTCATGGAACTGGCTAAACATTATCATGAAAAACAATTATACCACAGAAAAAAGTGAATATAAAAGTAAAAAATTATTAGAAGGTGTCTATAATGTAGGAGAATCTGTGTAAACTGGCAATACTTACTCATGCAAATATTTGTATTATATTGTAAAATCCAGAAAATTGTTTGTTAGATGAGGATTCACAATCAATGTCTACTCTCTGAGGGTTGAAAGAATTAACTTAGTGGCAATTTGTTTTTTTATAAACTCAATTTGTTTTATTGTTATGGGTGAATTATGAACTACTCTACATGGTAACAATACCATGTAAATATATTTCAAGGTAAAACTGTGTTGATAAAAACATATAATTTGTGTTAATAGAGTGATTTAATTATGTTCTCATTTTTACCACATTATAATGAACAGTTTGAGTGAATGCAGAATTAAATTTTTCTTTTTGGAGGGGTTTAACAAAAGTAGAGGGGATAAATATTATTATTCCTCATCTCCTAACAATATTTCTGTAGACACGCTGAATTAATTATTACTGATTATTATAAATAATTTAGACATACCTTAAAATGACAATAAAAGGACACAATAAAATGTCTTTTCACCTGGAGGGAGGCTTTTGGGGAAGAGTTCAACTTCTCCAAACCCCTCTCTGCCAATGGTGTATTTGAGTACCTAGAAATTAAACACATTACAAAAAAATACGTGCTCATTGTGATAACAATATAAAATATGATGGGTCATAGCCATATGAAATACTGTGAGTTTTTGATGCATTTATGTGCAAATAAAACAATAATGTTCTTCATATATAAAAAGATAAAAACTTTAGCCTAAATACAGCCCTCCATGAAATTTGCTAGAAATTATCAATGAAAAATTGTAATTATCTTGTTGATTCATCCTCTCCGTTCACTTTATAAATATTATTATATATATAAACTTTCACAATATGAAAATCACAATATTGATCCAAACACACAATTTGAACCTCAGCGCCAATTCCCTACCACCATCAACCCCCACCACACACACCAGTCCATAACCATTATACTGTTAAAATGATATTCAGTATTTACTCCCACTGAGGAAGAGGAACATCACCTCGAAACGTTTGGGAAAGATAAAATGAAAGTAAGTTCATATTGTGAAAGTTTATATATATATATATATATATTTCACAATAAGAAAAATTGTAGGTAAAAGTGAAGACAAAAATACAAATTATTAAAACCAGTGTTACAGTGTAGCTGATTCTATGTATGCTGTCTGAAAGTTTATTATTTGTAGGGATTTGAACATCTGCTGGAGAGTTTAGGTCTTGGTCACTTAAAGTTCAACAGTTCGCATTCACTATCACATCACCATACTGATAATGGTGAGTTCCAGGAAATGCATGACTCACTTCATATTCATGAACACGGACACCTGAGAGCGTCCAGAAATGCAGACACAGAAGATACAGGTAAGCATTAGCTCCAGTACACATCAATATTTAATATTTCTATATGGAAAAAAAAAAAAAAAATCTATTAGAAGAAATTAAGAAAACTGGGAGAAAATAGCTGAGCGTATTTCTTCAGCTGAAGAAACGTTTTAATAGAATAAATGAATGAGAAACACAACCATGGTTTATTGTTGGACATAACTGAACAGTTTATTGTTGGACATAACTGAACTGTTTATTGTTGGACAGTGAACTGGAAGCCACAAATATTATACGAACATGAGTATGTTGATTTTATATGAAAAAGACATTGACTCTAATGAACATCACAAGACGAGCAGGTCGTTATGACATATTATATCAAGGTCACCACCACTTAACTTTCTAAATATTATAATATTGTTATCACAAGTTTTTTTTAGTTCTATAAAACAATTAAAATTTCTTTCTAAGATATGCTGCCAAAAATGAGCTTGAATGTCCTTTTTGAAGTGAGAATTTCTTATACAGCACTTATGGTGCCCGGCCCACTCCTGTATACATGCACTTCTAGGGCAGTAAACTGATTCAATGTGTAAAAAATATATTATGAAATAAAAAGCAGTGTTGCTAGGTCACTCAAACCTCTTTCTCCATATACCTACCCAAAACTTTCCCCACTGCCACAAATATCTGTGCTTTAAACAGAGTATAATATTTTAAAGAATGTGAGAATATTCTGAATGTTTAAATACTATTACAAGAATAACATAAATATAAAAAAAAATTATTCATAATAAAATAAAATATACTCACATGCTGAGAGATCAAACTGAATACTTCTGAAAGTACTTTTCTTGTACTTAGTTCATTATTACCTATATAACATACCATAATTACACAGCTTTTCAAATGTTTAATAATTCACAAACACAATTTAAGACACCTGTTTTTTATTATAATATTTGTAGTATCGTCCGTCAGTGAGAATGTTTGAGTACATGTTTGAAATCTTAAAAAAGAGTACAATTTGTATCTTTGTTTACCTTGTATGATTTTTAGTTGATCTGTGAGTTTGATTCTGGTTTTTATATTGTATTTGGCTGAAAGATTTTTATGTTTCAAAATTCATGGTTATGTCTAAAATATATATGGTTCCATCACAAGATACAACAACCACATACAATATGCAATATATAGAAAACCAACTTCTACTAACATCATTATACCTAACCATTCTGACTACCCACCACAACATAAAATGGCAGCATTCTATTCGCTATTTAACAGAATGTACAAAATTCCCCTAAACAAACAAGAAACTGACAAAGAAAGAAATATAATATACCAAATTGGTTATGAAAATGGATACAATAAAAATACTGTAAACAAAATAGAAAATAAAATCAAATACCGGTATAAAATAAAAACTGAACAATTAAGAATTAATCAAAATGAACAACACATAAATAATAACAACAACAACAAATGGGCCACATTCACATACATAAATAATAAAATGACAAAACTAACAAAACTATTTAAAAACACAGATATAAAAATAGCATACAAAACTAATAAAAATTATTTACAAAAACTAAATAGCCCACACAACAAAGATAATACAACAACTAACGGTATATACAAAATTGAATGCCAAGATTGCAATAAATGTTACATAGGACAAACAAAAAAACAGCTAAAAAACGTTATTTTGAACACCTAAACATATACAAAAAACCAGAAATATATAAATCCAATTTAGCCACACATGCAATAAACACAGGACATGAATTCCCAGACATAACCAATGTGACACTAATAAAACATATACCACACAAAGGCACCATAATGAACATTTGGGAAAATTTACAAAATTGCAAACATAAAACACAAAACAAACTAATACCTGAACAAATACAAATCAATACAAAACATGACACAATATTCAAAGCACTCAACATCGAAAATACACAAAAAACTAACACATACACCACAATCACACACAATAAAACCAATTTGAAGTACCAGAAGCCAACAGGAATCCACAATAATAATAGTCAACCAACACATATTGTAACGGGACAAATACGAGTTAAAGCCATGCGTGGTTAGCGTCAATTTGTAATAGCCTTCGTTACCAGTTTTTAAATACTTACGAAAGTCAAACGTCTTCTCACCAGCTTGGCCGTTCAATTCGAATTTTTCGCCTCGCCATCTGGTTGACCAACACTGCTTAGCGAATCGACTTCGTCAACTATTATGTATTCTATATTTTAATTTCTCAAACCTTATGTATTACTTTGAATAAAATCAAACATACAGTTTATAATGTGTACGAGGATTTATTAACAGTTCGAGATATGGTTGTTAATTACAAATTTCTGCAAAATAAAATACTTAATCTTGCGCCGGCATGTTTACTTTTTCGCAGTTGGCTGTTCTGCTAGCTCATACATATGTAGACGCTGCGATGGCGTTTGTTTTCTTGTTTGTTTAAATCTCAGTGGAAAGTTCTTTGGACTACAGAAAACGTTGTTTTACAGACTAATAAAAGTACAAAATCTTACAATATACCTTATAACTATTATTGAACAAGTAATATACTTAAATATTAATAGTAAATTACCGCTGTGGGAACTAGTGTTTTCATAGGTTATTTATACTTCTCAACCTACCGTTTTAAAACAGATTCAGAAAAAAATTCAAATTGGAGTGATATGCTTCTTCTAGTAGAGGTGTTTATGAAATAAAATTAAGTTCCAAAAGTTTATTAAAGTGATTGGTGAAGTGAAAAGTTTTATTCAATTAAGGTGGATTGTCTAGTGTTTTTCGGTGAAGTATTTAAACTATACTTAATGCTCCTTCGTCTCTGCTTATCTTGGGTAACAATTCTCTGGAATACTGCTGCTTGTCCCTTCTGGTGTAGTTCCAGGTTTAATTTGCATTAATGGTCCAGTTATGGCGTTTAAATTCCCTCAGTCCTGCTGGCTAATGTTGGTTTCAAGGTTCAGTTAGGTGTTCTTCTATTCTTCCTTCTTTAAGTTGTTAATTCTGAACTGGATCTTCTTCAACGATTTTTACAGATTATTTCTTATTTTCTGTGTTGAATTGATTTAATTCTCACTGTTAGTTTTACTGTGTTATTTATTGTCTTTTCTTAATCAATGTTTTAGACAAAATAGTCTGTTTTACTCCTTTTTATATCTTAGTGGGCTTCATGCATCCACCCTACTCAAACTTGAATAATGGAATAATGATTTACCAATGGTTCCCTATATAACAAGCTTCTGTTGTCATGGCAACTCTCTGAAAAAAACTAAAGTATTATAACTTCCTTATACTATTTGTAATATAAAATACAATACCACCACTATTTTGCTTTTTGTTTACAGATTAATTTGATACCACTCATAGTTACCTTTGGTCAATTTATAACAGATTACTAATTTTTCAGTTTGGTATTTCTTTAGTTAATTATATTTAAATTAATTATTATCTATCCAGCTTTGTACCCTACACTTTTACTTTGATACCTAAACAGGTTATACACTTTATTTTATTATTGGCTATTGTTTTATCTTAAAATTCACAAGATTCTGTTCATCAGTGCTAAGCCTAATGCCTAGATTTCATAATTCCTCTACCCTATTCTCTTAACAATATTTTATAGTTATTTATGTTAATTTATTAAGTTACTAAACATTATTAATGAAACAAACTAACTTAACTCATAACATTTGATTGTTTTTAATCATCACATAATATTATATAATTATTTAATACCTCCTTATAGGTCCATGCCTGTATCTGAATTTTTTAACATATTTTAATGGTATTGTTTTAACATAATTTGCCATCTAACAATACTTTGGTTATTCACCATCAAAGAACTATATAACTAACTTGAACATTAACTATAGGCCTACACTATTATTCCCTTACAAACTCATTTAAGAGAATATAGTGTCTGACTACCTCTGTTTTCATCTAACACATTACTTCTTATATTTATTTTCTAAGTGTTTTTTATATAACTTTATAACTCTTATTTAATCATACACAATATATCTTATATCCTACTTTTACTATACTAACAAATTATTCTAACTGGGTTGCTATATTACTTATATAGTCTGTTATTACCAGTTTCTTATTCTATAGTTACCTACACCTCACTTTCTTTGACTAGTGTTTATGTGTTTATTCTAACTATCACTGGGTCCAATACACTGGTTTTTTATTTATTATCACTTTTTCACTTATCACCTCTTTACTAATAACTATTTATTTTTGCTCAGGTTTATTTTATTTTATTGGCTTTTGCTAGCTTACTATTTAACATTGTATATTTTTTATTCATATCATGGATTTTACATTTCTCTTTCTTTTATCTTTTCTTTAGATAACATATTACATTTATTTATTGCCCTATCTGATTTTGTACCTTTATTTTATATACATTATTTTAGTTAATATTTGGGCTCTCATAATGGTAGTCATATTGTGGGTTGTATCATTGTTTTTTGTCTCACCTTATCCAATCTATTGGGTTTAGTCCTTGTCATTGTCTTAGTCATTTTTTAGTTAGTAGTGTTGTGCTATCATTCTTCATGTTATAACCTTTTATTTTCCTTCAGTTTTCAGCCTTTCTTCCATTAATTATTCTAGTAAGGTTTGTGCTATATTTTGTCATGTTACAATATGTACTTCACCAGACACAAAAACCGGAAGGCTGAGGATGGGTACAAGATGGTACCCAAAACATGTTCCTAATAAGGAAAAAAAAAGGTATATCTTGTGGTAAAATTATTTATAAATATTAATTGTACTTATATATTCTCCACCACTGGATTTTTCACAAAGTATGTGGAGGTTGAAACACTACTGAAAATGGAATAAAATCAAATATGTTTGCTGCAGAACAGAGTGAAATTTTAAAATTTTTATAAATTAATTTCTCGTCAAATAAAATAAATGCCTAAATAATGTTAATCGTCAGCATAAATAAGCAATCTAAACACACAAAAAACTTGTATTTTTTTAATTTCAAAAGTCATTCAGTGAGTGAATGATTACGTTCATGTGTGTGTGTGTGTGTGTGTGTGTGTGTGTGTGTGTGTGTGTGTGTGTGTGTGTGTGTGTGTGTGTGTGTGTGTGTGTGTGTGTGTGTGTGTGTGTGTGTGTGTGTGTGTGTGTGTGTGTGTGTGTGTGTGTGTGTGTGTGTGTGTGTGTGTGTGTGTGTGTGTGTGTGTGTGTGTGTGTGTGTGTGTGTGTGTGTGTGTGTGTGTGTGTGTGTGTGTGTGTGTGTGTGTGTGTGTGTGTGTGTGTGTGTGTGTGTGTGTGTGTCTTTTGATAGAGTATTAGACTAGATACTGGTACTGTATTTAGTTTTAGACTGTGGTCTGACTTTTAAAACAAATAAGAAGCTAATTAAAAATTGTCATGTTTTAAAGAATCTACACACAAAAATCTAAAACAAACAAAATTTCATAGTGCTAATTCATTTTCATTGAGTTTGTATTCAAAAGCAGGGTTGGAAATCACTTTTTCAAATTTGGTTCCCAATAAAAATACTTTCTTTAAATTTAGCTTCACTTAACTGTTGAAAAGATTTTCTAATATGATTAAAGCCTTCACTTTCTTTGTCTATGGTCTTTACAGTTTTTTTCAAAAGTCCTAATTTGATGTGACGTGAGGATCTCTTCTACTCAACAAGAGTACATAAATAGTAATGTTATTATTACTAACGTTACGTCCCATGAAATTACCCGTTCCCATAATACGGCTTCTTAAAGTCTCCTGCTCTTCTTCTGTCCAATATTTACCCTTAAAAGCTTTTTCAAAAGTATTATAGCAATCCCATTCTAACCTATGAGCTTCAGCCCATATGACTGAGTTACCCTTGAAACATTTAATAATTTTATTTAATTTCACTTCCCAGCTACTACTACTAAAATGATTATAATCCCTAGTCTGATTAAGGAATCGCATGGGATGTATTACTCTGTTTTCATGGCTAAAATTCTCTAGTTCTATTTCATTATAGAAATCTCTAGGTACTACTACTCTATCAGTTATGCTTGAAACATTTTTATTTATTTCTCCCCATAATTTGTTTTTTACACTGGTCAAATTATTTGCAATCATATCATGTTTATCATGCACATCCATACTATTTTGTACAGTTAAGTCATCAATTTCTTTAATCTTACTTTGTAACAAATTAAATCTACTCTTGGTATTTTTCTCATGTTCAGTCATAGTACTATCTATAGCTTCTAAATTTTTAGTAATATCTATCACGTTGATTTCAATGTTTTCTAAATGATTTTGCAACACATTGGTTTTAACTTCTACTTGACTTTCTACAAAATGTAAACATTTCTGTTGTATTTCTGTACTGCTTGTCTCTAATTGACTTTTAATCGTTTTATTTACTGTGCCATAAACTAGATCGATTTTCGTGTCTAAATCATTTATGGTACTACTGAACTTGTCATCAACAATGGCTAGTGTATTTTTCTGTATGTTATCACAACGTGTTTCTACTGTGTTAATTCGCTCATCAAATTGACAATTTTGTCTTTTAATTTCATCTTTCATCTCATGGAAATTAATTTTAAAACTACTTTGAATTTCTTTAATTTCGTTATTCTGCTCATCTAGTTTTTTATCTAGTTTTAATAACAATTGTATCATTGCATTAGTTTCATCCTGCTTACTATCTAAACTAGTTGAAGTGGATGTATTGACTTTCGTTATTCCTACAGATACAGGCGTATGCGCCTCGTCAATCTGACTAGTTTGAGGTGTTTGTACATCCATCTCGCCAGTCAAATTTACATTAGTTGTACCTATTTCTAACGTAATATTGTCATTAGTACTCATTTTGGCAATTGTGTAATGCACGCATGCATACAATTGTATAACCTAATTGTGGGGTTATGTTTACGAATTATAAAATTTTGTCGGTTACCTCAAGCAATTTTTTTTTCCCGTGTTCTTTCTAGGCGTATTCCATGTAATAATATACATACATAATATTACATAAGGTCCCTGTTATTACGGGCGCCATCTGTATTGTTACGTTATTTTTGAATTTATAAATACGATATATCTCACAAATGTGGTTATGTATACAAAACTAGGACGCCATCTATGCAATTAACTAAGTCATGGGCCAGAAGTTCGTTACGCGAAGTTATAGGAAACGGAAATTGCTTGAAATAACAAAACAGCTGTTCTAATTGTTACCAATGAAATACCCCTTTTTATTCTTTACTTTGTTACATAACATTTTTTAAAACCAACTGTAACCCTTCCAAAAACATAATGTGTAATAATAACTTTGATTAAGTTTAATGATTATATGTTTAAATGATTATACAATAATAACATGTATATATTTATATTTATATAGTGGTGCTCAACCCAGCACTTAGAATAATTACGCACGCACACAACCACTCACCCTTTCATTATCATGGTACAACTTATTTAAATTTTGGAGCTCCTTAAATTTTGAATAATTTGTTAAATGATTGATTTCTACAATAACATATATTGGGAAATAAAGGATTCAAAATATATAAGGAACGCTCTCACCAATTTCCGT
Organism: Magicicada septendecula; assembly: GCA_034769895.1. Classification (NCBI taxonomy): domain Eukaryota; kingdom Metazoa; phylum Arthropoda; class Insecta; order Hemiptera; family Cicadidae; genus Magicicada; species Magicicada septendecula. Next base: position 57,221,936 of record CM068371.1, on the reverse strand, counting down.
GTTGGCTTCCTCGCACTGCCAGTCTCGTTCGTATATCGGCACAATCGGTGTATTTTACTGCGCTTGACGGGACACCTTTGGTTAACCCACGTAACCCACCGTCGTGGGACCGATTCTATACGTCGATCTTGTTTACGAACGACTTAATCGGTCGAGGACGCCTACACCAAACCGAACTATTACTTTCCTTAATACATTTTGATATTATACTGTTTATTAACCACCTACAGTGGTCTAAAAAGTTAAAATTCACTCGTAAGTGAATGGGCGGCCGGCCGGCTCAAATCAGAGCTGCAGATGAAATGACGGCAATTTCTGGTTGAAATCTGCGGAAGTGGGGTGTATTGACGTCACATTCCTTTGTCTAAATTGTTGACATCGCTGTTTGTAGTTGTCAACACATTCCCCCCCCCCCAGAGCCTCCGACGCCTCCGCTCCCTCTGACCGGGGGCCTTCGTTGCCTCTGACGTAACGAAGGCTTGGCTCTGCTTATCGCAATAACTGCACACTGTTTTTGTGATGTGACACCGTTTTTTGTCATGAATTAGTTAAAATCCTGGCAAATACTGTAATATAGTCCACTCACTGTAGATTCGATATCGGGTGTTTGAGGTTGGGTTGGGTATGTCAAAAAATAGGAAAATACAATATTTATGATCTCGTTACCATATTTTATGTAATTATACAATGTACCATGATTGTACCATCACAAAACCCCCTCAATGAAAGATGGTGTGACGAAGCACACAAACTTTCATTGACCCTTTCATACTTCCTAAAGGGATCAGTCAGGACAAGTCGCCACAACCCCCTTACAATTTTATATAAAAAATAACAATAACTCACCCTTGGTCTGGTGATGAGGACCGTACCTTCATGACCTTACTGGACTTCTCCTGCGAGATCCCAACACCATAAGGCCACTTAGGCTCTTAACGCCCCTGCTCTGACTCGTTGGCCAGCTCAGGACCGCTGTCACACCCCAAACACTGAAACAATTTATAAAAAATATTAATATAGTGGCTTATTGAATCACTACCTCCTTAACTGATATGGTTCCCCTTAGCTAAGTGCTGGTTTGTGCCAATAAGCACTGGGTTGGCTTACTATTTATAAAATTATAAATTATATTAAATAAAATTAGAAAGTATAAAAATTATAAAAATAATAAATCTCAAGGATTAAAAAGAATATGAAAAAGGATTAAAATTGAATGAAATATAATTGAAAATATAAAATATATATAATATAAAATATAATTATATATCTCCCAAACTTGGAGAAAACAAATCAAGAAATTTAATAATCGATTTATTTATTTATAACCCTTAAAATAAACTTTTATTATGATTATTAGTATTATTATTATTATTATAACAGTTAATCATCTGGCTGATAAATATTATTAACAACGCCATTTAAAAAATTTTTTTTTTCTCTTCCTACACATATTATAAAATCATGTTAAAAAGTTTTCAAATAAATACATAATACATTAATAATTAACAATGATATATTAATAATACAGTTAATACATTTTAACTACTCAATCATATTCAATCATATCTTAATAAATAATTAAGATATATCAAAATTGAAATATCATTTAAAAATGTTAATTCTTTAGTTACATTAATAAATTTGTAGACACTTTCCAAGTCCAAAACATCACTTTTCTAACACTCCAGGAAAACAATGGATCCTCTGATATGCTTAGTTACAAAAAAAAAATATAACTCCTTACTGAGTTAACCTCTTAAGTTACACAATTTTCAAATTTTATTCTATAAAATTTTAGAATAAAACAAGATTCAAGGGATCAATGCCAAAATATAGCTATTTTTTTTTTTTTTTTTTTTTTTTTTTTATATATCCCAAGAATTAGGGGTCCCCCTCCCCGTTCAATAATAAGATTAAATTTTCAAATTTCTACCAATTTTGTGTGGAGGAAGACCATCGTTGCTTTTACTTCCTTACGTCAGTTCCGCCAACCATGGTCCGCCTCCCAAACTCCAAAATCCACGATCAGAGGTGGTGAATCTGTGATCGCCCGAAAATGGGGGATAGTCCCTTCTGTAAACCAATAACTAAATTAATACTCATATACTCCAAATATAAAACATCAATATAAAATAACTAAGTCGACCAGTACAACTTTAAATTTGTAGCATTGTGTGTTCCTACTATCTCTCCAGTTACGTTGTTCTGTAATACATAAGAATTTTGCATCTTAACTTCTATGATCTCATATGGCCCTTCGTATAAGAGAAAGAATTTCTTAATTTCTTTGTCTTGTGCACTCGATAAGTCATGTCTCTTAACTAATACCATTTGTCCTACATTATACTTAATCCACTTACCTCTTGCGTCGTGTCTACGTTTTCTCTGTTCACCCTTACTAATTAAGTGTTCATTCGCCAACCGGATTTTAATGTTTATATCAGTTGTTCTACCTTCAGTTGGATAGTCGAATAATTGTTCTAAGATTCTTGGGGGGCGTGTTCCCCTAACTAATTCATAAGGTGTATAGCCAGTAGACTCGTGGGTGGTACTGTTCAGCCAGGTTTCCACCTTTCGTACATACAACGGCCACTCGCTGTGTTTAGCGTGACAATAGGCTCTGAAGATCCTGCCTATTTCTCTCATTACACGCTCAGCCTGGTTGGACTGGGGATGATACACAGCCGTATGCTTCGTGAGGATGCCTTCCCATCCTAAGGTCTGACGCCATCTTCCGCTGATGAACTGCGGCCCATGGTCTGATAAAATCACTTTTGGCTTACCCACGTTAATCATATAGTCTTTAGTTATTTTTTCACTCAATACCTTACTGGTAGCTCTTTTTACGCTATACAATTTTACATATTTTGAGAAAGTGTCAAGCAAGACAAATATATAAACTACTCCGCCTCTACCCTTCGGCAATGGTCCAAACAAATCCACAGCAACTAAATCAAAAGGTCGATCTACCTTAATATAATTTAACTCACCTTCTACTCTGTAGTTAACCACCTTCGACTTTTGACACAAATCACAACTCCTCAACAACTGCCTTACTCGCCTCTCCATATTTCTGAAAATACATGATTCTTTTAAAACATTGACACACTTTTTAGCCCCAAAATGACCATATCGTATATGACAATCCCAAATAATTTTCTCTTCCAACACTGCTGGTATCACTAATTTCCAGTCACGCTCACCCCCTACTACCTTCTTAAACAATAACCCTTTATAAATTTTAAAATATTGATTGTACTCAGACTCATCCAGCTCCGTCTCTAAACTGTGTATTATTTTTCCAGACTTACCATCTGCTCTCTGCATGGTGTTAATATCCTTCAGCTCCTCTCCAAAGATTCTGTCTTCTCTACTAATCTGAAAAATTTCAATTTCTTTTAAGTCCCTACCTGTTTTGTTATTTTCACAATCTACTCTGGATAGAGTGTCGGGTACCTTATTTTCTGTTCCTTTAATGTACTCCCATTCGAAGTTGTACTCCTGTAAAACAAGTACCCACCTGGTTAATCGACTATGAGCCAGTTTACAAGTGTTGAGGAATGACAATGCTTTATGATCAGTCCTAATGATCGTTTTGTTTCCTAAGATGTACGTTCTGAATTTACCAACTGCAAACACAATACTGAGTAATTCCTTCTCGGTGGTCGTATAATTCTTTTCAGCTGGCAGTAAGGATCGACTAGCGAACGCAATTGTCTTATGTTCTTTCTCCTCATCTTCCTGATACAGCTCTGCTCCTACAGCGACATTGCTGGCGTCCGTCTGTAAATAAAACATCTTATCAAAATCCGGATGGTTCATCATAATCATGTCACTAAATCTGCGTTTTATTTCTTCAAAGGCTCCACGCTCCACTTCTCCCCATTTCCATTGTCTGTTTTTCTGTAATACCGCACTTAACTTTGCGGTTAGGTAGGCGTAGTTCCTCTGAAATTTCCTATAAAAGTTGCACAGCCCAAGAAAACTCTGAAGTTGTTTGATGTTTCGCGGTTCAGGGAAACGCATAATAGATTCGACCTTGTCCGGGTTTGCGGAAATTCCTTCCGATGTAATAATGAATCCTAAAAAATTAATCTTCGTTTGTAGAAATTTGGACTTATCCCAATTTACGGTTAATCCTCCCGCTTCTAATTTTCCTAAAACATATTTTAAATGTTCTAAATGGTCTTCAAATGTACGTGAAGCTATTAAAATATCATCTACATAAACTGTGAGAAAATCTAAATCTTTTGGTCTCAAAATTCTATCCAAACATTTAATGAAACTAGCTACGCTGGTATTTAGCCCAAATGGTAGTCGCTTAAACTGATAATTTTTTCCGTTAAACAAAAATGCTGTGTATTGCCTACTTACCTCTGCTAATGGTACCTGCCAATATCCAGCAGTCAGATCTAATGATGTCATAAATCGTACGCCACTAAACTTTTGAAAGATCTCATTTATAGATTCTGGTGATTCTCGGTCTGGTATAATAATTTGATTAATTTTCCTTGCGTCTAGGCATAATCTTACTCCTCCTTCCTTCTTGATTACCACCACTAACGGATTTGAGTAGTGAGACACTGACCTCTCTATGATACCATTATCTAACATCTTGTCCAACTCTTCTTGCACCGCTCGTCTTTTAGAGTAAGGCACTGGATAACTCCGCTGCATGAATGGTGTGTGTTCCTTTATCTGTAACATACATTCATAATTTTTTGCCCTTCCTGGAATATCGGCAAACACTCCCTTAAACTGCTCTATTACCTGCCATAACGCTATACGTTGGCCACTCCTTATCACCTCACCCCCACTACAGAATTCATCCGCCCTTATCTCCCATACTTCATTATTAATATTACTCATTTCATTATCAACATCTTCTAAATACTCACCCTCTATACAAAAATTTACTTTAGTATCTAAGTGATTCTCAACTACTTGTTTCTGTAACAATTTCACACCAGTGGTTCTAACTTTATTTATCACATTTTCAAAATTAATTTTCACAGACCGATCACCCCCATCTAACTCCACCACTTTTTCTTTAAAATTTATTACAGCTTTATTTCTTTGTAAAAAATCATTTCCCAAAATGATGTCTAAACTTAACCCCTTGACTACCAAAAATGTATTATCAAAATTCATATCTCCAATTGAGAAGCTTAAATGTATCTGTTTTGTCACCCTTTTACTACGTACCCCCGTGACTCCTATTACTGTAACCCCTGCTACGGGTAAAACTGGAATATTCTTATTCAATTCTTTCAATTCACTTAAAATGTTCTCGGCTATTACTGAAATTTCGCTCCCTGTATCGACAAGTGTTTTAAAGTTTCTATTATCTATTGTTACCTGTATTTCCGTGAGTCCAGCTCTCACCTCCAATGTCGTGTTACACTCCTCCTCCAATAAATCTGCAACGATGTCTGCTTTTATTACGTTGGATTGTAAGTTCTCGATGGGTCGGACCTCATGAGTTTCCCTGAACAGTGGTCGGGTCCTACTTACCACTGTTGACTTCAGTTTTCCGGCTGTGTCCTATTATGACTTGTTGATGGCACAGGGTGTCCGCGTGTTGGTCCCTGATGGTGGTACGGTGCTCCTTTGTTACTCGGGGCTCCTCTGTTCGCAGGTATGAATTGCTTTACTTGGTTATTTCTTGGTGCTTTACAGAAATAACAATGCTGCATGTGACCCCGATTCTCCTTCCTGCAACTAGAACAACTCCAACCGCCTGGTGTCTGTAAATCATTTCTAACATTATATTTATTGCCAGTATGATTAAAATAAGGCCTTGGCCGATTAAACTCATTGTTATTATTGTTATGGTTATACGTATTTGGTTGTATAGGGCGTCTACCCATTTCACGATCATTTATACTTTGTAGTATATCTAATACCCTTTCCAGTTCATCAAGATTTTCTATTTCTTTAGTCATCAGAGTGACCTGCACTTCTCTAGGTAAGTGCTTACTAACATACCTAACAAATGACTTAAATGGTATAGGAGGCTCTAAATATTTAGCTTCGTTGTACAATTTTGTTACATAAATAGTAATGTTATTATTACTAACGTTACGTCCCATGAAATTACCCGTTCCCATAATACGGCTTCTTAAAGTCTCCTGCTCTTCTTCTGTCCAATATTTACCCTTAAAAGCTTTTTCAAAAGTATTATAGCAATCCCATTCTAACCTATGAGCTTCAGCCCATATGACTGAGTTACCCTTGAAACATTTAATAATTTTATTTAATTTCACTTCCCAGCTACTACTACTAAAATGATTATAATCCCTAGTCTGATTAAGGAATCGCATGGGATGTATTACTCTGTTTTCATGGCTAAAATTCTCTAGTTCTATTTCATTATAGAAATCTCTAGGTACTACTACTCTATCAGTTATGCTTGAAACATTTTTATTTATTTCTCCCCATAATTCGTTTTTTACACTGGTCAAATTATTTGCAATCATATCATATTTATCATGCACATCCATACTATTTTGTACAGTTAAGTCATCAATTTCTTTAATCTTACTTTGTAACAAATTAAATCTACTCTTGGTATTTTTCTCATGTTCAGTCATAGTACTATCTATAGCTTCTAAATTTTTAGTAATATCTATCACGTTGATTTCAATGTTTTCTAAATGATTTTGCAACACATTGGTTTTAACTTCTACTTGACTTTCTACAAAATGTAAACATTTCTGTTGTATTTCTGTACTGCTTGTCTCTAATTGACTTTTAATCGTTTTATTTACTGTGCCATAAACTAGATCGATTTTCGTGTCTAAATCATTTATGGTACTACTGAACTTGTCATCAACAATGGCTAGTGTATTTTTCTGTATGTTATCACAACGTGTTTCTACTGTGTTAATTCGCTCATCAAATTGACAATTTTGTCTTTTAATTTCATCTTTCATCTCATGGAAATTAATTTTAAAACTACTTTGAATTTCTTTAATTTCGTTATTCTGCTCATCTAGTTTTTTATCTAGTTTTAATAACAATTGTATCATTGCATTAGTTTCATCCTGCTTACTATCTAAACTAGTTGAAATGGATGTATTGACTTTCGTTATTCCTACAGATACAGGCGTATGCGCCTCGTCAATCTGACTAGTTTGAGGTGTTTGTACATCCATCTCGCCAGTCAAATTTACATTAGTTGTACCTATTTCTAACGTAATATTGTCATTAGTACTCATTTTGGCAATTGTGTAATGCACGCATGCATACAATTGTATAACCTAATTGTGGGGTTATGTTTACGAATTATAAAATTTTGTCGGTTACCTCAAGCAATTTTTTTTTTCCCGTGTTCTTTCTAGGCGTATCCCATGTAATAATATACATACATAATATTACATAAGGTCCCTGTTATTACGGGCGCCATCTGTATTGTTACGTTATTTTTGAATTTATAAATACGATATATCTCACAAATGTGGTTATGTATACAAAACTAGGACGCCATCTATGCAATTAACTAAGTCATGGGCCAGAAGTTCGTTACGCGAAGTTATAGGAAACGGAAATTGCTTGAAATAACAAAACAGCTGTTCTAATTGTTACCAATGAAATACCCCTTTTTATTCTTTACTTTGTTACATAACATTTTTTAAAACCAACTGTAACCCTTCCAAAAACATAATGTGTAATAATAACTTTGATTAAGTTTAATGATTATATGTTTAAATGATTATACAATAATAACATGTATATATTTATATTTATATAGTGGTGCTCAACCCAGCACTTAGAATAATTACGCACGCACACAACCACTCACCCTTTCATTATCATGGTACAACTTATTTAAATTTTGGAGCTCCTTAAATTTTGAATAATTTGTTAAATGATTGATTTCTACAATAACATATATTGGGAAATAAAGGATTCAAAATATATAAGGAACGCTCTCACCAATTTCCGTGTTGGCTTCCTCGCACTGCCAGTCTCGTTCGTATATCGGCACAATCGGTGTATTTTACTGCGCTTGACGGGACACCTTTGGTTAACCCACGTAACCCACCGTCGTGGGACCGATTCTATACGTCGATCTTGTTTACGAACGACTTAATCGGTCGAGGACGCCTACACCAAACCGAACTATTACTTTCCTTAATACATTTTGATATTATACTGTTTATTAACCACCTACAGTGGTCTAAAAAGTTAAAATTCACTCGTAAGTGAATGGGCGGCCGGCCGGCTCAAATCAGAGCTGCAGATGAAATGACGGCAATTTCTGGTTGAAATCTGCGGAAGTGGGGTGTATTGACGTCACATTCCTTTGTCTAAATTGTTGACATCGCTGTTTGTAGTTGTCAACACATTCTCCGCCTCTGACGTAACGAAGGCTTGGCTCTGCTTATCGCAATAACTGCACTGTTTTTGTGATGTGACACCGTTTTTTGTCATGAATTAGTTAAAATCCTGGCAAATACTGTAATATAGTCCACTCACTGTAGATTCGATATCGGGTGTTTGAGGTTGGGTTGGGTATGTCAAAAAATAGAAAAATACAATATTTATGATCTCGTTACCATATTTTATGTAATTATACAATGTACCATGATTGTACCATCACAATTGTTGACACCCAATAAAAAAATGTCTACTATTATAAAACACAATTGTATTAAAATTGTCCCGCCCGATTATAAAACACAACACTTCACTAATAACCACTTGAACACACAGAGTAATCGCCGACAATAACCCGAACCGCACTGAGATATACCGCAACTCAACTCAAACTGAAACTGAACGTCGAGTACTTGTATTTATACCCCCCTGAAATACTAGAATATTCCATACTGCGCATTAACAATAAAGGAAAACATTAGAGTGTAATTCATTGCGGCCTTGACACAGTTCGCGCAGCTTCTGGCACAGTGTAGCTAATGCGTCGAGAATCACATTCACCACATTATAGCCAGATTCCATTGGATCGTTCAAGAAACACGTAGACTGTTCTGTAATATCGTAACAATATGTTCATACAAAAAAATGTGATGGGACATTTTAATGGTAGATATTTAAATAACAAGGAAAATTAATAATAAAAATGATAATTTGGTCTGTGTTACTGAAACAGTGTTGATCAGTAAATCAGTCTTATGATGGTTTGTGTCCTACATGGGGAGAAGATTGTGGGGCTGATCAAACCATAACAGTGAAACTTGTAACAGGCAGCAATACTCAGAAAAAGAGATACAATGATAAACAGACCAACATGAAAGTATACAAAATACTATGTGTCTCAAACATTAAAAGAGTAGCGAATCTTGTGGAATACAAATACTAACTTGTCACATGCAATTTAGATTCTGGTATGTGAATAGGATGTGAATTGTAAGTTGAATTGTAATTTTGGCACAAATTAGATAGTACGGATGCGACCAAACCCAAAAATTTATCAATTACACGTCACTATCAAAGAATGCTTTAAAACTTACTTTTGTGTAGGTTATGCTGTTAATTAATAGTATTTAATCTGTCCTCTTACACACCATTTTTTTAACTGTGTCTCAGCAAAACGCAAGCATTTTCACTTAGTAGTTCAATGTACACATTCAAATTATATATTATTATTAGTATTATATGAGAAATATGCACTAGAGTTGTGGTTCCCAAACTTTTCAGTCCACGAACCCCCCCCCCCAAATAATTTAAAAATTCACGGACCCAGTCTGAGTTCTGAAATAAAACACACAGTAAATATGAAAGCAACTCTTATATTTTAATTAAAATGTATTAAAATCAAAATTCTCTTAACTTGCAAAATTATAATATTAATGATATCAAATATAGTTTAATGTGAACAACAAAGCTGCTTTTGAACAATTAGCTCTACAATAGACCTATTGGGTTTAATGTCTGATAATTTCAATATTAAGTCACTCTCAACATCAAGTTTATTTCTCAACTTTGACTTCAAGTATGTGAGCAGGGAGAATGCGGTTTCATACAAATAAGTAGCAAGAAACACAGTTAAACACTTCAAAGCTTTTTTTTTCGAGTTCAAGATAGCCAGTCATTACATATTGTAGCGTGACAGATGTATGCATAATATTGAATGGCAATTGATCGTTAGAATAATGAAGTTATAATATTTAAATTTGGAAGAAAGCATTAAGTTTAATATAAATAGATTAATTCATAGCAACTGTGGAAAGAAATCATTATTATAAAGAAAATACAAGTTCAAATAAAAGGAGTTACTAGTGATGAGTCATCCAAGACCAGTCTCATAACCAAAGGTTTTCAAGGTATAACCCAGGAAGGTAAAAAAGTAAATAACCAAGCAGTACAGAATATGACCAAACCCACAACGAGGGAGTATAAATAGAATAGAAACCCTAAAATATGCCAAGATCAACCAATACAGGTGGTGTATTTCTGAAATAAAGAAGAAGATGGAGAAGATCCCAAGAAACCTGATGGCATCAAGAAGAAGATGGAGAAGATACCAGTCCCAGAAGGCAGGAGAAAAGAAGACTGATGAAAGAAGAAGAAGGCAGCATCCTGAAGAAGATGTCATGCTCTTATAAAAGACACCCAAATCCCTATATCCCCAAAATAAATATTTAAAAATAAAAGTATAACGAAATAAGAACCACATGTATATAAATTTAAGAGAGAGAAGTGTATAAAGTAAAAGTTGCCTGTGAACTAAGATGAAACAATAATATAGTACCCATGGAACAAATCTCCATTGAAAAACGCTAACCAATTTATTATGTTAATAAGACTATACGACCATTTAGCATTAACATAATTATATAAGTGCAAAGTGAACCAGTGATAGTTTTGGGTATTATAAAAAATGAACCTTGTGTTTCATTCTTGGCAATCACAAACATTGAATGCAATGAAATATGCATTTTTCAATGACTTAAAATGTGTACTGTGACAATATGTTGTTCATAAGACATGAATCTGTTTAAAATAACATTTTGTTTTACATGAAAAAAGAAAAACAGATTTCATGATAATTTTTGAACAATTCATACTATTTATTTGTTAATGACAGGGTACAATTCCCCAAAGACAATGTATAAAAGACGGTATAAAAACTGTAGAATCCTACTTATAATAATAGTTAGAAATAAGAATATAAATATAAGGTTTTTATGTATATAGTACAAGAATGTTTAAAAATGTTTTAGATATAAGGCCATTTGTTTGGGTCTGAAACAACTAACATCAGAACTGTAAAAATAGTTACCACTTGTAAATAGTAGAGAGTAATTAAGATGTTAGTTAGTAAAAAACCTTTTTTGTAAACCATGTTTCCATGTTGGAAATGGGGATTTTGTTGCAAAATGTCTGACTTGAAGACAACCATTTATTTAAGAAAATATTCTTTCTTTTTGTTTAACTATTATTTGTATTGTAACCAATACTAATTGTTTTTGTGTAATTTGAAAACATGTTTAATTTATAATACTATATGTAAAAGTCAGAGAGGGTATCACACATCATATATTGTTTGTAAAGTTTTTGTAAGGAAAAAATGTTAAAAAATCTAGGCCAGAGAATGGAAACTAAACTTCATCAAAACAGAGAAATTGCTCAATTAAATGCAAATAAACAAAAGGGGTTTAGACAAAATAAACTTGAGATCAAGCCATATAATTGCACATACCATTTAGAAAGATTTTAATAAATTATATTCAGAATTATAAATAAAAATGAAAATGACTAAACTCAGAAATTTAGACATGGGAGTCATATATTCCAGAATAATGTTTCAGAATACAACTAATTCAATTAATTACCAGAAAATAAGGGAATATGAACCTTTTAATACAATATAGGATTATTAATATTAAATATAACTGATAAAATGGCTGAATTTATATAATGACAGGAAGTAAATTTTGATGTTTTGACTTTTCAGAGTATACCTAACTGAAAGTAAAATTACTATTTTTTGGACAGAAAACACTATAAAACGGCATTATTTAATCTGAAAATAAGCTGAATGAACTGAAAGATTAATTTAAATAACATCTAATGAATAAAATTGATAAATAACCCAAGTTTAGGTATTTATATAGTGAAATATTAAAGTGTGCACAGGATATGAAAAATATTTGAACAATGTTAAGAATAATATTATATTGGCTAAGAGTTTAATTGAAACTGAAGGAAACAGTTAGTTAATTATTGGTATTCGAATGGTTAACATAAACGAGAGTTTTGTGACGATCTAACCTATCTTACAAAGGTAAAGTTAAGTGTCGAACAGTAAGTTACTGTGAAGTCGAGAGTGAATTATAAAATCCTTCCAGAACATATACATATCAAGAAACACTAATTAACACTAAACAATACATTTCTACTCCGAAAAACACCACAAAACACCAGAAAACTGTATAACACATTAACCAAATTAGTGTCGGAATTGGGAAAAGTGTTTTGACTTATAATTACACAGACATACTAAATACTACCCAGAATCACTACACCAGTCACTACACAACATTTAACAAGAGATTTGCAGACACAAGAACAGGAATATTGCCAGAAAATACATTATTTGGAATGCAGCAGGAACGAGCGACATTTTGATCAACTTGACGGCAGCCATCTTTCTTTTGACGATCCCAGTGCCTTCTCCTAGTTCAAACACAGCTGTTTGGTGAAAACAAATTATTTTATTTTCAAATTATTATTCAATGTTTGTGTTTAGTAATAATTATTCATTTGATGTAACGTTATACTTTTAAATATTAGCCCGATTTCTCTGACTTTGATAATAACTGGCTGTTTAAAGAACCCTGTACGATTTTTATATAATACTTTGTAATTTTTTCGATATCCTGAGAATCGATATTAATCGATAAGAGTCAATATTGCTATTAATTAATAAAACATTAATACTTTTCAATACTTAATAGTTCTTTATTTCTTCAATAATACTAATTACCAATAATATAATTATAATTGATAATCTACAAGGACTTTACCACCTATAAGTGAAGATAACCTAAAAAATAAAAAGATAAACCAGTATCGATTGGTTTGAAGACAATCTTATGAGTGGTGATAGTTTATTTAAAATATACCAAAACTTTAATAAAAATTTTCAGAAGAGCATTACACTTTTTAAAACTTCACAGCCCTATATTAATTAATTGATCATAATTAATTAATAAAATTTAAAAAAATTTTTTTTAATTTTTTTTTATAAACATAATTTTTTTTTAAATTTCCTTCAAAACAATAATTTTTGTTTTGAAACTTTCTGTGAAGCTGAACATATATATATTTCTTCATCAACTTTACTCTACTCGACTGGTCTTGCTACCATTGGGACTCGACCAGCTGGGAAACTTAAGGAAGTGTTTCAGGCCAGTAAGACGTCGAGAGCCACACCAATTACACACCAATTAAACATATTACATTACAATTTACTTATTTTATTACAAATTGGCTAGCCCAAAGAGTGGGGCTTGATTACATCGGAGTCTAACATACTCCACAATATCATCAACATACAACACACATCTTTTTTATTTATATTATTACAATATAACCAGAAGCCAGCTAGCTGTAATTGTGGAACCTGTAATTTTAATGAACTGTCAGTTGAAAGTTCTGCCAATGAATTTTCTTTTTGTAGTGTAAGAGAGAGGTGTAGTCAGTTCAGCTGACAAACAGATCTGCTACACTACATGATTTAAAGACATTTTTAAGCCATTAGTTTGAAATTACTTTTACAATTACAATTACTTTGCCCCCCCCCTCAAAATACTGGAATCTTCTACTAATTGTTTTAAGATTCTAAAATTTAGACTTTAGATATTATTTTGAATGATCATCACTTCTTTCACAGTACTTTCAATTAAAAATTTAATGCGCTTTCACTTGTGAAAAAACTTACTTTTTGTTATATCCTCAAACGTACGTTTCGGAGTGGTTTGCTCCTTCCTCAGTGAGGTATAAGTGCGGAAATGCATCAAGGCGTTGGTAATCTGTAACGGTTTTTTGGTGACTGGTTGTGTGTGTGGGGGTGTGTGGAGATGGAAGGGGATTGGCGCGGGATTCTGAATTGTATGCGTTGTGTATTATTGTGTCGAATAGTGTGTTGGATTTAAATTGTAATTGTTCAATGAGTATGTTGTTTGGTTGTGTTTGTATATTTCGTATTGTTCTGCGGTGTTGAGTTTGTGACTTTTGGGTATGTAGTATAAAATTTCAAGATTGTTTTTTATATTGGTGTAACTGTAGTTTTCTGTTTGGATGTGTGTGGCAAATGTGGATTGTAAGTTGTTATTGGATAAAGGTTTTGTGTGTTCAGAAAATCTGGAGTAAAATGATCTTCATGTCTGGCCTATACAGAATTTATTACAATTGTTGCGGTTTAATTTATATACGCCTGTTTTGTTGTATATGCCTATGCCTTTGTTTGTGTCATTAATGCGTCTCTTGATGGTATTGTTAGTTCTGTATGCTATTTTGTAATTGTGTTTTCTGAATGTGTTGGCAATTTTGTGTGTTAGAGTTGTAGTATGTGAGTGTGATGTATTTGTTTTGTTGTGTGTTATTTGTATTTTTTGTTGTTTTTGTATAGGATTTTTCTATGTAATTTGTTTATTAATTCAGGGTTGTATCCGTTTTTTATTGCTATGTATTTTATTGTGTTAAGTTCTTCTTTGTAGTCTTGTTTATTTAGCGGTAGATTTTAGGGCATAAAAAATTGGAGAAAATTACGGTATATTCTAAATTTTCTTAAAAGTGTCTGTGGTCCCCTTGAAACATTGTCGCGGACCCCACTTTGGGAACCACTGCTCTAGAGAACAAGGCACATAAATTACAAGACAATTTTGACATCCATAGACTTAAGACTAAAGTTTTACTCTTGTTTTAAGAACTGTAATTGTGACATAAATGTGTAATGTATTACATAAAAACCCTGATATAATTGTTTTGTTCACAGGGAAAAATGAAGAACAACTGGATGCTTTACTGAAAAAGCATGATGAAGTAGTGTTTGATTACAGTGAGATGAAAATCCCTTCACGCTCACGTTGTCTGTCTCCTCAGGAACTGCTTGTTGTTTATGGTCTACATCCAGACCATCGCCTCTCCTTAAGTCCTCTTGGTTTCTTGCACATCTGTCCTGCAATTGTTTATGAGCTGGACCAGAGATCATGTTCAGATCACTACGACCCTGTTGAAGAACCAACCGTAAAAATCATTACACCAGAACAGAAGCAAGCCTGTAAGTTTCCACCATATTTTTATTATATTTTATAAAATTTCTTATTAGTATTTTAATCACCAGGACAACTTTAATGTACTGGTATACTACTAAACTTGTAATGTGTAATGGTATTGTATTTTTATATTATACCCAAGCATTGTGGAATACATATGTACAACTATCAAATAATTGTATATAGTTGTCTGTAAGTAATCCAGAGCACGAAAAAACTGTAGTCAACTGAATAAGTCTTGCGGGAAAAATGGTCAATGTTAAATAAACATTAGGAAAGAGTGGATGACAGTCAAAGAATTTCTAATATCTTCAATTGAAGTAAAAATCCTTGTATTTTGTCAAAAGCTGTATCTGTCAATAAAGACTAAATGGACTATACTAAGGCTGCTAAAACATTAAAAGACATCTTTTCATAATGTAAAAAATTTATATTCTCATATATAAGATAATAATCTAATATAATCTCCCATCTTTTATGTTACCAGTAGCAATTAAATAAAACAATTCTATTACTGTTGACACCTTGTTTATTTACACGATATCACAAATAATTCTTTCACAAATAAAAATATAACACACAAAGTACAATTTCGATTCACAAATGCGACATCAAATATTAACACAACTGTAATTTATAAAAGCATGAAGATAATGCACAAATATAATAATGCACCACAGTGTTCTATAAGTAAAACATGATTCATACACGTGGTACCATATATTAATACACACACACACACTAAGCCTGTAAGTCAACTAACTGAACTCTGAATAAAAATTAACCCTTACTCTGTCTTTTATTGTTCTATATATAGTTGGGAATGACGTAATTCTCAAACACGCATCATTTGAGTATGGATAAAACCTTCTCATATAATCGATGTCATCCCACACTTATCTAGGATCTTGCAGAAGATACTACGCCTGCCTATTAACATAGTGTATGTTCTTTTATGTTAAAAACATTGATACAGAACATTTGAATATATTCTATAAATAGCATCCACCACCATACATAAGTTACATATCAATTTTGGATAATGTAAATGCACATGAGTAACAGAAACCTACATGTGGTAATTGTAATATAATGTCATGTTATTTTAATGACAAGTACAGTAGATTCTCAACTATCCGACCTAATGTGGCGGTCGGCCGGGTCGGATAGCAAAAAAGTCGGATACACCAGAGCCGTAGGCATACCAGCCTCTGTAAGGTCAATGACCGCCACCCTATTGCATTGAATGTACTTGTTGCTATTTGGATGCGTACGTCATATCAGTTTGTCCTTATAAATGACGTACAGTAATAAATGAATTAGAAAGAAATGAAATAAGAATTCGCAACTACAGTATCTTTCACAAAACCTTTATTTGAAGGACGAAACAAAATGTGTAGTTAACAATAAGTTGAATGAGTTTTACTATGAGTTTTAATTTATACGAAAGCTTTCAACCAAATTAGTTGTTAATATAAATCAAATTATAATAACCTAAAACTACGTACTGTATAATGAAAGAACAAGTGAAACTTACATTGTCTAAGGTTTGAAAAAGTCTGTAATTGAGACCTGCTTCTTTCTTCGCATTAATTTCCTCGCCGCTATATCCTTCCACTTACGTAAACATATTGCTACGACAGCACAGAACAATGTACGCGTTTATCGAATATGCCAGAAGGATCTCGATGTAAGCGTGTGGTGTACGTGCTACTAGACACATTTTGCGAGAATTTTCTCGACTGTGCCGGGCTTCGCCCGGGCGCTCGGACTGTGTCAAGGGCGTAGTAATTACGTAGTTAACGAGAGATAAGACACAGTTTGGAAGCTTCTGGTGTGTGAGCGTGACTATAAATACATCGGGTAGCGGCCTTAGTTTTTGAGTTCAATGCGAGATATTTGACAGTGCGATTCGAGAGTATTAGTGCGATATATTTCCAGAGCGGTTCGAGTTATTACTGTGTACGTTCAAGTAGTTATTATTGAAGTGCTGCGTTTTATAATCAGACGGTATAATTGTAATAAAATTGAGTTTTAATATTTGTGGATATTTTATTGCGTGTGTACAATTTTCATTTGATTTACTGTAGACTGTGTTGTTAATTACGAACTGTTTTACTGTAACAATTAAAGGTGTGATTAGTGACTTAATTGGTGTCCTGTACTTATTTTGTTTCCACTGTACCTACGACGATCGAGTAGACCGTCGTAACAATATGGTGTCTGCTGGTGTTGCTTCTTCTTGGTGGCCAATGTATTCCACTGCCGTCTCGATCGCCTTCAGGCCTTCGGAGTGGGTTATACGATCGGAGGGTTCATCACCTTGTTCCTCTTCAATCGGCTGTTCATTTAATACCATCGCTACAGTATCTTCGTCTGCAATTTCTTCGATTTCGTCCTTTGCCAACCATTCTGTGATGTCTTCCAATGAAGCTTCCTCACATCCGGGAACTTTTTCTAACAGCGATACAAGCGCAGTGTTATCAGTTGCATTTTCCACATCACATTGCTGTTCTACCTCTTCCCACTTATCACTGGCTCTGTGATTTAGCAAAATTTTCCACGATCGCACAAGTGTTAAAGATGGAATTTCATCCCATGCCTCGGACACCCATCTGATGACGTCAAGCATGTCTACTGACTGTAGTGCCGTCGCAACTTCTGTATTATCAATTGTCGCGATGATATAGCTTAGTAGCCTACGTCAATATTTCTTTTTCAAAGCTTGGAGCACTCCCTGATCCATTGGCTGACATATAGATGTAACATTTTCAGGCAAGAACAAAGCTTTTATGTCTCCATCTTTTAACTGGTCATTTGCTGGATGTAAAGGAGCATTATCCAAAAATAGGATTGCTTTCCTTGTTAAATTGTTTTCAGCTAAATGTTTTTCAACTTGTGGCACAAATTCCTGTTCAAACCAATTTTTGAAAATTTCTCCATTCATCCACGCCTTTTTTTGATGGGTATAATGCAGGGGCAAAGAACTTAAATCTTTAAGATTTTTAAAAGCCCTAGGCTTGCGAGATTTTCCAATCAAGGTCAGTCTCAACTTGTGGTTTCCGGTTGCGTTACTACAAGCTAATACTGTAACGCGGTCGTTGCTCTTCTTGAACCCTGGTGTGGCCTTTTCCTGTTTAGACGCTAGTGTTTTAGACGGCAACATACGGTAATTCAAACCCGTTTCATCACAGTTGTACACTTGTTCTCCGGAAATACCTTCCTTATCAAGCAGGTGAAAAAAGTGTTTTTTAAAGTCAGGGACAGCGTCCTTATTAGCAGACAATGCTTCACCACTAATCGTCATCTGACAAACACCAAAACGTTTCTTCCAGCGATCAAGCCACCCGTCACTGGCAGTAAACTCACCATCGTCTCCTTCGATCTGTTTTTTAAACTGAATCGCTTTTTCTTGGAGCAAGGGGCCTGAAACCGTCAATCCTTTCCCCCTCACATTTTCATACCACAGATATAAAGCCTCTTCAACTTCCACATGTTTTCCTTTTTGCATAGTTTTTCCAACTTTCACGCCACTGCCACTTGCTTGCTTAGAACACCATTTTTCAATCTCTGCGCGATTTCTTCGCCAATCACCCACAGTAGTTTTTCCAACTCCTAACTCCAGTGCAATTTTGTTTACCGACTCACCAGAATCCATTCTTTTTATTGCTTGCAGTTTTTCTTCCAAAGTTACTACCACTTTCCTTCGTTTGTCACCCATATTTCACTTAAAAATAAAAGCCACCAACAATACTGTATACACACTTTATAACAAATTAACAATCCACGAACGACTGAACCGCACGGACTGACTTCTGGATACAGACTGACTGATGCACCTGTTACACACTCAAGTAGGAACACGAAACTTTCCTGTCACATGAATCAATTGGAGTACTGTATTGGTAACTGGTGATTCATGCGTAAGCGCCTTCACCCGCCACCCGCGTGGTAGGATTGCTCACATGACGTTTGAAGGCGCTAGTAATCGGATTGGAAATACTGCATTTTTTATGTACCGTACTCAATTTTTTTTTTTTTTTTTTTTTTTTGAGTAACGGGTCGGGCGGGTCGGATAGGCCGGAGGTCGAATAGGCGGGAGTCGGATAGCCGAGAGTCTACTGTATTTTTAATACCAATCGCAATATCCCTTAACATATTATACAAAATCCATAATATTACTTTAAATGTGGGTCGGGGGTTCTCTAGTTCACAACAAACCTTATACACTTGAATTTAATAAATAAAGACTTGGTAAGTTCTACAGATGATTGAGTTACACACAATCTACAATTTAGTTGAGTTACAGGCTTTGTGTGTGTGTGTGTGTGTGTGTGTGTTAATATATGCTACCACATGTATGAATCATGTGGTAATTATATTTTTTCCATTATCTTTTTGCTTTTATAAATCACGATTTGATATCACATTTGTGAATCGAAATTGTACTTTGTGTGTTATATTCTTATTTGTGAAAGAATGGTTATCTGTAGAACTTACCAAGTGTTTATTTATTACCAATTCAAGTATTAGTAAAATCTTCTACCAAGTGCCTAGCGACCATTCGATCAGTGCAAACCTTATATAATCTTAAGGTGAATATAATTTTATAGTAACATGGTTTTATAACGAAAATACCAATATTTTTATCAATTTAAGATTTCATGGAATAAGATAAATTTAAAAAAGTCTTTACTTATAAATTTGTTTTACTATTACAGATTTTTATTTGTTTTAATTCTGTAGACATTGTACAAAATGTAGTGATATTTATTTACCCCTGTGATATTTTATAAAAGGTATGAATTTTGGTAAATTTTGCCAGTATAAAAAAGAATAGTTTTATAAAGCTTTCTTCTGTAAGTGAAATATGAAATTGTTTTAATACAGTTGTATGGTATTCTAACATCATCATCATCATCATCATGTCTCCACAACCACTTGTTTATGGTTGCTGTTGCTCTTTTTATTTGGAAATAATTCTTGTAACACATTCTTAACTTGGCAGAATGTTCATAATATTAAGTTGTTTACAATAGCTTTCATAATATATCCTATAATAAAATAATAATCTTTCTGGGATAAATTTCTTGTAATAACTTTCTTTTATCATTCAGTTCCACCAATGCCTCTGTATTTCATTCTAATTCTTCAAGTCCAGATCACACTTCCAAAAAAACAATACACTCCTCAACAATGATTTTCCAAAAGCTTTCCTTACATCTCTATGCTGAGATGCTTATTTATTAATAAATTTACCTTCTCCATAAATACCTTCTTCATTTGCTACCTTCTCCATAAATTGTTACTCTAAACAAAATTGTTAAATTCAATTACAGCGTGTGTGTGTGTGTGTGTGTGTGTGTGTGTGTGTGTGTAGCATGAGTTAACTATATACCATCCCCCCCATACACACACACACACACACACACACACTTTACTTACCAGTAAGGGTAAATTTTTTTTATCTACATATAATGTTTAAAGTTTTTCTACACCACTGACTATCACAAAGAAAATAAATGTAAAATTGAACAACCCAAAATATTATTATCTTGTTGATTCATCCTCTTCGTTCACTTTCTTAAATATTATTATATACATAAACTTTCACCATCAACCCCCACCACACACACCTATAGTCCACAACGGTTATTCTGTAAAACGACATTCAGTATTTACTCCCACTGAGGAAGAGGCACATCACCTTGAAACGTATGGAGAAGTGATAAAGAAAAGTACATTCATACGTGAAAGTTTATATATATATATAATAATAATACCAAAATATTAATGGTGTGTTCAAGAATGACCAGAAAATTGATGTTCAAAACAGAAAAAGTGAGTAATTTAAATATTGATGTCCAGAAGTAAAAATTATATAAACATCCAAAGCAGTTTCCTGAGAAATCAAAACAATTATTAGATCTAGCAGTGTGCTAGATTCTGTACACGGAATTCTGAACAATATAATACATATTTTTAATTTATCCACTTTCATAGTCTTTTTTAACCAATTCCAGAGTTTTTAAGTTCTACAGAATTGCTTAATACACAAACACTAAGAGGTTAAAGAGTATAAATTCCATAGTGTATCCAATCCTTTTCTATCCAATTTCAAATTTCACTTTTGTATACTGGTATCCCTTCTCGTGCACTTATAATTCAAAACTTTTTGGAATCTAAAAAAACCCTATTTTGAAAAATCTAAAAACGATTTTTCTTGTGTCCTTGTAGTCAGTTATAATCTTCTTGCAACAAAATGTTTGGGTGTAACAAATGTTTTATTTTGACTAACACAAACATTTCATTTTATTCAATCTTTGTTGAGGCAAAATGTTCCAAGAACATCATGAAGAGGTCTGAGGAAATATAACCTTTTCAGACTTTCAGTTCTAACATCATGGAAGAGCTATGACTCTTTGTAACTTTAACCGAGAGTTCGTTACTTTATAAAAGTAATAGTAACAATATAATGGTTATACAGGACATAGGCCTATATATTCAGTGTCACCAACTAATTACTTCAGTTAAAATCATTCCATTCATTCAGGCTCAGATCTGTAGATATTCAATTTAAGAACATCTTTCTTGGCTTTTTTGACTTTTTTTAAATATAATATCCACATAGATATAATGTCTAATTAATGTGAGACCATAAGTATTTATCAGTGTGTATAATTCTGATGTGGCTTTCCCAAAATTTTTCATGATTTCCTTTTGTTGTTATTTCTTTTTTCATAATTGTTATATTGTTACAGTATGTTGTTTTCAACAATACACTGTCAACTAAAAACTTGATACCACAGTCATGTTAAGCTTATGAAGAGAAGTGATTATAATAAACTACATAATTTAGAATATTTATTTGCTGAAATGATTTTTTTTAGTTCAGGCCTACATGTGAACATACTTCCTGAAGAAAAGACGAAATGTAATAAAATTTAGATAATGATTTTACAAAACACTGTTGTTCAGCTATAATAGCATAAAATTTGGCTCTACCACATAGTACAGTCACCAAAGAAGAAAATAAAATTAAGTGAAATTGATGAGATTTTTCCCATAGGTCTTCATGGAAGGGTGAGAATGACTTTAAAAAATTACCAGAATTCCATTAAAGGTTTTCAAAAAAGAGAAGAGAAGGTACAAAAAATTCATATTTTGTATTTATCTCAGAAAACAACAAAGTTATGATAACAACATAAGAACCAAAAAGAAAATGCTTAAAATTCTAAACAAAAAAAAAGTATATATCAATTGTTTTGTCACTGAAAACACTTTTGGAGTAAAATTCAGTCAAAATGTTAATGCTGGAAAAAAAATTGATAGGCAGCAACTATCTGCCCTCGCAGACTTATGGAAAAGCTCATTTTTTCAGACACAGCAACATTTAATTGTAATAAAAACTATAAAAGTGGTCATAAGGAAAAAATCAAAGTGCATTTTAAAGGAAAATCCACTTACTTTTATAATATATAAAAATAAATTGTTAAAATTAATTTTAACACTTAAAGTAAAATAATAACTTTGTTGTTTTCTCCTTGTCTGTGACTGACTGATTTTTTTTTTTTTTCATATGTCAGCATTTACATAAAAAAAGTTTACAACATAAACTATATAAGTTATCGAAAATAAGAATGAAAATTTGTATTGTTTTATTGGCATAAATTGAGCAAACTTTAAAATTTATCTTTTTTTTTTGAGTTCTCAAGTTTACTTAGTTTTTTCTAACTTTAAACTTCTATAGAATGTTTAAATATTTTATTTTCTAACAAAATAATATACAAATATTATTCAATATTTATACATGAGACTGCATTGTAAAAAAATTGTATAACTGTCGTGTTTTTTGAATTTTAATTTCAAAAAAAAATCTCAAATAATATACTTTATGCCTATTATTATTAATATTTAGAAACTAAAAAATAACTATTGTATATGAGAGTAAAATATTTGAAGTATCCCCATAGCATAGTAAAATTTTTTTACATGTACTGTATAGTCATAAAAAGGACAGACCTTGAAAGTTAAGAATTTTAGGGAGAGTTGAACCTAGCACTAGTTTCTGTAGTATGGTTGAACTGATGTGCAGACACCGTACATATACAAGCCTGTTATTGTTAGTGTATAAACTGTTGCCACCACCTGATATTTTGGGGCACATTTCAGTGGTTTCTAAATTCAAATCTTGGTACATCTTTGTATAGTTTTTTTCGAGAAGTGTTTTTATAAGGACTTGTCTTATTATCCTGTGTCTTGTGGATACATAATAGTGACAACTTAACAGTGAGATATAAAATATTTTATCATCAAGATAAATAAAGCATTTAATATCAATATTTTAATGTGACTATAATACACCTTCTTAAAACTAAAAACCTGTTACATTTCCATATTATTGATATTTTGACGTGTAAATGTTACATTATATCTTGTCTAATTGGCATCTTATTATGAAAGACTTCACTCAATTGAAAATTTTATAAGAGAGTTGTTTTTAAATGCAGTAGTAACTTAATTCATGCACCATATTTCCCAATATTAAGTATTACATGCAAAGGAATTCCAGTTTTTGAAAACTAGTTTGTATGCATTCAGTGCTGAGAGTGAAAGACTGCACTGATATGCTTGAAATAAAAAAGTATCTTCTTTATAAAACTTTGATAAAATATTTTTCTAATACCTAATACCTTCACAGATTTTTCTAATATTGCAGATGATGCAGAATCTGAAATAGAAAATTTAGCTTCCAAAATTGTTCAAAAATTTTGGGGAATTCAAGAATATGGTTTTTTTTTAATATTTATAATCACCATTTGTTAATAACTTATTTATTACAAATATAAGTAATAAACAAATAATTTGTACAGTTATTTTCCTTTAAAATCCTTACTTCCATTTAAAGAACATACATTTTTTGTGAAAATTTACTTCAATAAAAATTTTGCCAACTTTGGATTGCTTTTTATTTTTTGAAGATATATACAAATTGATATACACTATACCTTTTTTGAAGAAAATTTTGTGCTCTTTCTTTTTGGTGTCTTGTGTTTTTTCATAACTTTGTTGTTTTCTGAGATGATTACAAAAAAAGCATTTTTGTACCCTCCCACCGCTGTTTTTTCAAGAACCCAGTATGTAATTCTGCCAAACATTTTTTTAAATTCATTCCTATCCTTTCATCTAGCCCCATGCAAAACAATGTTATTCTGCAGAGCGTACAATCTCAATGAAGTTACGCCAACAGACTCTATGTATCTCCCCCCCTTTTTTTTTGCTTCATGTTAAAAGTCCTTGAAATAACTGTGCTGTGCTGAATTGTGAAACAAACTTTATGGGAATATTGCCAAAGGGTATCTGCCTTATGTATCAATGCATTGCTACTAGTATGATAATTATTATAAGTTCATCTTACAGAGATGCATTAGTAGAATTAATCCATTAATAGAGATGTATCTGGCAAATTAATTGCAACAGTAGACTTCATATTTTAGTAAAGTAATTTCAACATTTCAGTATAGTATTATGCTTGGGTATTGCATCAAATAAAAAATAACTAATTCTTAAAGTTCTATTTCGATTGTAAAGAAATTTACTCAGTGCCTTGGTTCCTACTATTTGACATTGTTCTAATAATATACTGTTTGTTCTTATTGTTTGTTATTATTAAGTTACCAGTGTTTAGAAATGACACTTTGTTACTGTTCATAAAACGTTTATTACATTTTGACATGATTGTTATTTACTCAAGATACACATCAATACATTATGTAATAGATTACTCTAAATCTCAAACCATATGAGGTGCCACTTCTGTACGTCTATTTTACATCCCCTTTACTAAGTTAATTACAAAAATCTTATACTTGGTGTATTTACCGTACCAATCTTCCTATTTTAGTTTTTTAGCCTTATTGCTGTTAATCCTAATTGTTATTGCTATCATTTGATATTTCAAGTACTTCTAAATCAGTATGGACTGTTGGTGATGTTAGAATATCATTGTCGAGAATGTTAGATATATCACGTGAATTGTCGTGAATTATTATATTATTCCTTCTTGACATTTGTTTGTTTGTTCAAGATTCAGGACAAGGGAGTGTAGGAATCTGGGCTAGATAATCAGAAAGAAAATACTCGTAGAGCATACAGTGTATTAAATTCAAAAGAAACTAAAATTAGACACAATGATGTTCATTTAAAACACTCATTTAATGAACCTTTGATCTTGAGTAATCAAGAAACAAAATGATGATGTAGCTGAAGACACTGTTAATGATATTACTGCTACAGCAGTTATTTCAAGGACATTTACACATGGACCATTAGTACCGGTATAGTCACTGAAGGCAAAAAAGATGTAATAATAATATATCAAAGTACGGATAACTGTTAAAATTGTAAACAATTTTTTCAGAAAGGTTACTTGGAATTTTATGTGGAATAGAAAATTGCAAGTAGAATATCTGTTTGGAATTAAATGTTAGTAGTTGATTTGTAATCATTACTGCCTGCATAGTGCCACATTTCCACTGTTATCGGGTGTTCATACAGTGAAATTCGGGGCGGAGGTTATGTCAGTGTTGTGACAGTAGCCTAGTGTCGCATATTAAAAAGTTTTAATGTGCGACACTAGTGCCATGGAATCGTGACAGTGTGGCATTGGACTGTTCAGACGATGACACTAATTCGACATTTAATGTCACGGTTTAGTGTCGCCGCGTGAACGAGGTTCAAAATATATGGGTCGAGATATTTCTCCGAACACATTGTCGCCATTGCAATTGTTGAATCTTGCCAAAGAAACTGACAAAACAAGTAATTAAATGTAACACTTTCCTGTAATGTTCAGTAGAAGGTCTTTTTACACTTATCTAGTGAAATACTGTAATGTAAAAGTGGGTATTCACCTTATCTAGAAATAAAACAATGTCATCTAAAATAATACAGGGGATATTCACATTTATGTTAGAAACCAAAAACAGACCACAAGACGACCAAACGCGTTGCACACAAAGAATAAAACATACTGACTTGTACAATGCCCCTCCCAAAAAAAACAACGAACTTCAAGTAGAAATACTTGGGGTTATTATACAAGTCTCCCCATTTTGTTACAGACCCTTTTTTCTTGGATTTCGTTGTCCATGACGTGTCCGTTACTTAACTAAATATAATTATTTCACTACTGACTCGGAACACAATACTTTTTATGGGTAAGATAAAACTTTTACGTTTTTACCCATAAAAAGTTTTGTGTTCCGAGTCAGTAGAGAACGTTTTTTCTTCAATTTTGTTGTCCATGACGTGTCCGAGTATCACTGAGAATTTAGAAACATAATTTCGACGCGGGACACAAGTATTTCAGATAAAAATCTTTAGTTTATTGGGTAAAAACCACGCTGGCTTTGGTTCATCACAGAGCGCTGCCCGTTCTGTTTTTGGAGACAGCAATGTCTTTCTTTTCACAATTCATTTTTAACACATTAACACTCAATAACAAACGTTTCATAACAAGCACTAAAGCCTAAAAATGTCAAAGCGTGGGTGGTGAAAATCAAAGTTTAACCCTTTCAGGTATGGGAATTGAAATCTCACTGATTTCCTTAATATTTTAAATAAAATTTGTTTAAAATAATCAAATGTACATGTAATGTTAGGTTCTATAATTAATAACCTTAATTTGAAATCAAGGAGTAAACGTGATTTATTCAGTACAACGATTACAAACATGAACTGGTTGCTATGGGCTATGCCAAAACCAGGTCTATACGTCACATTTCCCTTTCTTTATAAATAAAATAAGAACATTGGTTTATACTTAAATAATGCTTATGATCGTACACTCAAATTATATAATAAGTATCACAAATCGAGTCTATTTATTGGTTTTATTACTCTTCCAAATCTTGATGATCGCTGGGTTGGTTGATTACTAGAGTCAGCTGCATGGAACTAGTATCGTCAAGGTCACACCGCTTACTTACAGCGTTGCCACTAAGCAACAGTTTCCCTTTCTTCCGAAAAATGCTACACTAGTAAGTAAGCCTACTTAATGTAAAGAATATAACAAAGTGAGAAAGTTTGTAATACATGCATTAGAGTACATTGTTACATTGTCAATAATTCTTAATAATAATTACATCACAATTAATATATTGTTAATAATTAATTAACAATTAATTTCCGTATCTTATACATAACATTCAATTCGACGCGTCAGCTATAGTTTGTTTGAACGAATTTTATACGCATCCTGTGTCTTAAGCTTGCCCCATTTAATTATTGAAGACACCGCACTATTCGTGACTCAGAAAAATATTCTATTTTTATTTCCTGCGCTGCTTATTAATAATTAAGTAAAAAAATTAGAACTATACTATAAGATGTTACATGCACAAGTAGCATAAAAATAATGGTATGTATAAACGTGAAACTAATTGGATTTCTTAAGAAAATAAGGATAATTTTATAAACAACAAATACAAATGTCTCATGAAATAAATTTAAAATTCCTTATTTATTTATATATATATATATATTATTATAATAAAACGCGATTAGTGGTTTTATTTAAAAAAAAATTATTATAATCGTATGTTTATTATAATCGAATTTACGTTACGTTTAATTAACTTGAACCAAAATAAATAAAAGAGTGGTTATTGTTTAAATTTAAATTTGTGGTTAAAGTATTAAAAGTCTCACTAAAACAAAAGTCATCTATGGGTGAAGTGTTCCTTGGAGATAACTCAATGTTGAGAATGGCTGTTTCTACTTGAATGTGACCAATGTAGTAAAATATTTTACCATACAACCTTCAAGTTACTCACAGTGTTTACAAAGGTTTAAATACTCTTGTTTTTAAAGAATTCCCTTGTATTAATCAAAAAATAATAAAGTTGATTATATTTAAATGTTAGATTATCTTAAATTAAAACATGAAGTACGGCAGTTGATTGCTTGATAGTAGATCTCGTCTGGTTGAAACTGGTTGTAGAAACTTCTTCTGATTACAGGTAGTCTGAGTAAGTCAAGTCCTGTAAAGTCTGGACAATATCATAAACAAACATATACTTTTACGTACCTGATTGCGTTTACTTGAAGCTCACTAAACTGTCAACTCAGCTTACATTCATCAACTCCCTTTAGTTGCAAGGTTATGTCACCTTGTTTATTAAATTAATGGGCGCCACACGGATTTATTCAGGGAAAATCCCGTGTAAAACCCTTTCATAAAAATTAATAGATGAATTGAAAATTTAAAATAGTTGAATACCACTTTTTGGCTATGCTATTCCAATGTGTCAAACACAACAGAAGGTTGTTTAAGTTTAATAAAAGAAACTATTTAATTATTCAGAAAAAATAAAATAAATCAAATCAGGTGATGCTGTTAATAATGGGTTTATTTGCACCCTTCTAGTGAATTCAAAAAATACACATAATATAACATATAAAGTTGTACAATGAAAACTTAATTATTATATGCCTCATACGGCTGGCTCAGAACATGAGTTATAAATTTGGTTAAGTCAAGATACTATTTATTGTAATATAAAATTATTACAATTACTACTATTAGTATTATTGTGATTATTATCGATATTATTATTATTATCTCAGTAGTGAATTCTTTGAGACACGAAAGAAAACAATTATGCCTACACAGTATCCAATGATACAATTGATCAAAAAAGTTGAAGTTACTTTGACCAAGTAATTAAAATAAAAAAAAAACGATCTATTGTAAGATCGTGCGTTTCATTAACGCTTGCTTTTCTAATGACAATATTATTCAATTGAGGACCCTTACCACTAACATATAGCTTACTTACTAATAACAAATTTGAATAAAAAATTGAAACGTGGTGTAATCGTAGATACTGTTTTTGTGTTTTGCGTCAGTACAGGTTATGGTAGCAAAATACAAGTTATTGCGCTCAGATCAAGAATAATAATGATTGCACTTTTACCTTCGTGGTTTTAATTATTTTAATTAAAACCTTTTATCACTTAAGTAATCGGATTATAGAGATTACTTTCTTTCAGCACTAATTCGCACAAGAACAGAAATTCGATCCTCTTCTGATAAAAATGGATCGTGAATACTGACAATAAATTCTTTTCTGTTCGTTATTCCCGCACAAAATTAAAATAAACTGCACTTGAACACTGTAGATGATTGATGATGCACTTGAAGTAAAGTTTCTCGTTGTTAACTATTGGTTCCAGAGTACAAGGTAGCTGACGCTATGTGTTATAAGATGAAACATGACGGAGACGAGCGTACGTCTGTTCAGCTCGTTAGATGATAAAGGTCTCTCTCAAAATTCGCCGGTCTGTCTTTTTATACCCACCTTTTGGATTGGGCTTAGGTAAAATTATCATTTTATAACTAATTTTCCTATTGGTCCAGACAGGTGAGACGAAAAATGACGTATCACTTTTTGGCGGTTGGTAACGGTTTTCTAACCGTCGAATGTTGAGATGATTGACAGGTCGCGTCTGTTGTCATTGTTATTATTATTGGTACAAGATTCCTGATATACATTTATAAAATGATGCTAACAGTTGTCATACACTTAATACCGTCACGATTGAGTTGATATTATTATCAAATTAAAGATTGTTTTGTTTCCTTTAAATTGATATCACTCGATCTCGGATTATCTTCACCTTAACCGACATTGTTAGGAAATCAATGTTCGGGTACACTATTCTTACTGTCGTCTGCTCTTTATGAGTCGCCGATTTTACACTTTTTAGTTAACCTTTCTCGTTTCCACATAACATTTTATTAAACAAATGTTTATGTGTGGACTCCATTAATACTGTACTGACGTTTTTTTTCACTGAACTTTACTTTTACACCTTAATTCTATACATAGTAATAAATGAACCTACTGACTAATGACATTTTGTTTACTGTTAGTTAGTTTTGAACTACTATTTACAAATAAAATCGTGGCTAAACCTATCGTTTTAATATCATTTTTCGTTATGTTAATGCATAACCATTGTTCTGGTGCATTTTATTTTGCACTGGTGATAATTATTAATAGTCACTTTATTGACTAATGTTTGGTCTAAGTTTGTTAAGTGTAGAATATCGCCTACACTGAAATTTGGCCTTTATAATGCCTATGGGTTCTCAATTTGGTAAATTACAGAGACATCTTATTGGTATAAGATTCTCTTATATAGTTAGCTCTCTTTTCTGACAGGTATATTTGATGCAGAAATACATCTTAGTTCCTACAATATAGCCATTGTTAACATTGGTTTTAGCCTTCATTATCTACTTGTTTATAGTCACATTTATTATCAGAAAAATGCTGATTTTGCTTTCACAGTATTTAACTGCTAATTCGTTTGTTTTTTGTTTATAAATGACATTCGGTTTACATTAACCATTTACTGAATTGACAGTTGAATTTAAATCTATTCTGTCCATTAGTTCGTTTTAGTCTCAGTCTAGTTGTAGTGTCAAACAGCTATTGGGTTACTGTTTCCCATGGCACTTCTGCTTTATTCTTCTCTCTTGGTTTCTTCTTTCTTGTTTATTTTGACTAGTCTATACCTATTTACATGTTTATTTTGTTTTATGAAATCTAATAACATACACTTAGGTTAGGTGACATCTTGTGATGTTACAATATATATATATATATATATTTTAACTTAAATCTTTAAATATAGAATTTAAATTTATAATTCTATATTTTATGCATTGTCCTTACTAATTTTATAATTAAAAGTTTCCTTATTTTATGAACTATAGAATTCCTTATGACTATTATAAATAAGCAGTATGTTGAAAAACTCACCTTAAATAGGGTTAGTCACACAATTATCACTTTGCAAAGTGATAGCACAGAGCACATTCATAACACTCCTGAAGAAAACACGCACACACGGTTTTTTATGTTTCAATAAAAATAGAAAATACTACGCTTCGCTATAGACACGTTTACCACCTATATACACTTTTTAACACTCCTGCAGTATTCGTCTTCGGATTCACTGGACTCAGGTTCGCTGTCACTACTCACACGTAAGTGTATGATGAAGGGCTCCACTGTGGTGTCTCTCGTGCACTGCTTTGAGTAATCGGCTTCTTGTAGTGCCTCCGCATGTCTTACGCACTTCTCCCAGTCTTCCTGAGTTATCCTGTCCAAAGCTTCGTGTGCAAGTTGTTCAATATCGGCCAATCTGAAAGTCGTATTCTTGTTTGCAACATACCGTTTAACTTGGGCCCATATCAGCTCGATCGGATTATACTGACAATGATATGGTGGCAGGCGCACTACTGTATGTCCCATTTCATTTGCCAGTTGATCCAATTCGTACGTCTTCTTGGCCGTTCGGATCTCTTCTTTAGAAAGAAGTTCATCCCTGGTTTCAGCTGTGGAAAATGAAATTCTCTTCTTACGCAGCCACTCCATGATATCCGCTTTACGCCAGTTTGAACATGGTGGTTTATCTATTTGTACAGAATGATAGCTGGCATTATCCATCACGATGACAGAGCCTTCTTCCAAGGAGCGCAACATACCAACAAACCAGGTCTTAAAAACTTCAGCATTCATTTCTGTGTGGTAGTCAGATGCAGCTGAATGCTTACTGCCACGAAAGACAAGTTTGGCACCTGCTATGAAACCTGTACTTGCGGATCCAGCATGTGCAATAATCAGCCGGCCACCTCTACCAGTAGGTACTTTCAGCCCACCGTTCCCTCTGGAGTCTTGCCAGATGTATTTATTCGTATGATTCTGTGATATCCAGGTTTCATCCAAATAAATTATAGGCCTGTTGTCCTCCGTACGATGTATATGCATGGTTCTCAAAAACTTCGCTCTCAAGGCAGCAATGTCTCTGCGCTCCATTAAAAATTTTCGTCCATCGTTGCACTTCTTAAATTTAAAACCAAGCACTTTCAGAAGGCGAAGTACGGAGGCTTCTGAACCAGAATAATTGATTTTCTGACAGAGATCAGCTCGAATTTTGCTTGCAGTGGGGTATTCCCCTCGGTCGTAATATTCTAGTACGGTCCTGCGGACTATTTGTTTATTAAAATCGTCCAGTTCAGTGTTTTTGTGTTCCCGTTTATACCCTTTCCTTGGAGAACTGAACACAACACTCACGCCTTGATCATCTGCCGAAGCAACGGTATTGCTAATACGTTGCACCGACTGTTCAGAAATGCCACAAGCTTCCGCTGTCAATTTTCGAACTTGTGCAAAGTTTATGTTCCTCCTGGCTTCTTCATTATACGCAAGATTTTTAAAAAACTTGTAAACGTTTGCTATGATGACTTTACTTTGTTTTCTAATGTCCTCTCGGCCCGCACGTACACCACCGCTGCTTGTACTCGAACTAAATGTAGGATACTGTTCCTCAATATCACTCATAATAAATACAAATTATTGTAATAAACTAATACACACACTGTCTACAATAAAGACGTCAACCGTTCACATGAAACGCACAAAATGTCTGTCAACAATACTAAGGACGATAAATATTTTGGATGTTTGTTGCTAATTCGTCTCTTCCTCACCTCGTCCACCCAACCTACTTGGAATGGGGTACTGTAACTGAAATGGGATTGGCTTTTGTCACAACAGCGACAATTTTGTTTACAGAAATTGCTCAGTCTTATTTATCTTTGTGCAACGGAAGAAAGGTAGTAGCGCGGGCAGTAAACATACACATTTTTGAGGGGATTGTAAAATGACAAAGGCATTCATAAAAGTGTCAGACAGCAATATTTACCAAAAAAACATACCGACAGGATATACACAATGTGCATACCAAATGTGTACATATACCTAACAGAACTTCCGAAACATATGGCTTAGGAATGACCGTGTAGAGAACAAAAACAGATTCATTTACAAAAGGGAAAAGACCGTGAGTATGAAAAAATTAAAGCGACAACAGCAGGCAAGGTCAGCGTTCTCAGACAACTGTCAGTCTGTAGGATAACCACCCATGAAGAAAACAGTAAAACTTTAATAAGTAAGTGCACTGTACGGAAATCACAAAATAACTGACCTAATGGTACTTCGTAAAGTTAGGGTGTGTATTGCTAAAAGGTTTAGATTCTAACATAAGGAAAACCAGCGCAGTATAAATAGTAGTTTCAGAGAACTGCAAATCGTAACAAAAAAAAAGCCAAAGAAACAGAAGAAACGCAAAGATAGAAATTCTGTAGATATTTACGCGACAACAAAAAATATGTTGCCGACTCACACAAATTTTTAGAGCTCAAATACTGGCGCCCAGAATTTAACTGAGTAGTGTTACCCACAACTAATTATTCCTGATAAAACAAATTCATTTACGCGATACGCATAAATAAATTTGAAACGAAGAATATAATGTGGATGTATGAAATTTGTTTTCGTAACACTGCTAAAACGCTACACACTGTACTAGCCGGCAACAACGCTGGGCGAGGGGCGTGGAGGTGACAGGGAGAAGCAGTGAAAGTGAGTGACCTTGACGATACTACTTCCATGCAGCTGACTCTAGTGTTTGACTGCTGCGAATGGTTCTCTTGCTGATCGAGGCAGGACTTTGAAGTATCCCTGTTGACATTAGGCTTTGGTGATGTAGGAGTGGATGCAGCAAGTGACTGAGCTTGTGCTTGAACCTGTACTTCTGCTGGTTTGTCAGCATATTTGGTTTCAGGAAGTACAACTCTGTTACTGCTGGCCAGGTCTGCTTGTGTTTCGTGCAGATGACTGAAGTTTCTTCTTAAAATTTGGCCTTGATCTGTTTGGATGATTACGGATCTTGGCAGACTTTCAGGCTTTTCCATCACCCTTGCTCCCTCCCATTGGCAGTGAGCAAATTTGTGTCTGACTTTATCATTAAGTTCATAATTAACTGGTTGTTTAGTGTGTTTGTTGCTGTAGTTAGCTTGCTTCTTTCGTAGACGTTCAAGTTCGGATGTGACTCCTTGAACTATTTTTGGTTTTAAATTGCTGTCTGTTGTGGGTATTGGTGATCTGGTGATTCTGCTAAAAGGCGTTGATTTGGAGAACCTAAGCTGTCGTTTCTTGGTGTATTTCGCCAATTTAAGAGAGCAAGTTGGACATCAGACTTGTCAATACTGCATTTTTTTAGTAGATTCTTCGCAGTTTGAACTGTTTTTTCAGCTAGACCATTGCCTTGATGGTGATGTGGACTGGACGTGACATGGTTAAAACGCCACTCTTTTTGAAAGTCCTTGAATTCTTTGGACATGTATTGTGTGCCATTACCTGTTTCGAGCACTTCTGGTATACCATGTGCAGAGAACCATTTTTTAAACTGTTCGATAACTTCACAGGATGACTGACTTTTTAGTTGTTGAAAGTCTAAGTATCCTGAATAACTATCGCAGATCACCAAATAAGTTTTTCCTTTCAGTTCAAATAGATCTGATGCAATTATTTGCCAAGGAAGTGTGGGGATCCTTTTTACTGTACCTTTGGTATTGTCTCTTTGTGTTTGTTTGCAGACAGAACAGCCACTGACTAGTTTTACAATATCATCATATTGTCCTCTCCAGTAAAGTGATTGACGAGCTCTCCTTAAGCAGCTCTGGATTCCTAGATGTCCTTGGTGGATACTGCATAACATGCTGGGTATTTATGTTTTTGGTACTATAATTTTTTCACCTTTAAAAATTTAGTCCTTTAAGATATGTCAATTCCTCTTTGAAGTTGAAGTAATGTCGCAGTTCTGCAGTAAGTTCATCGGCTCTTTCTGGAAACCCGTGCATTATTGTTTTAAGTAGCAACTGTAAATGTGGATCCTCTTCTTTTGCTTGAATTAACTCCCCTTCAGCATCCAATGAAATTGGTAGAATGACTGCTACTTTGAGGTTCTCTTCTTGGTCATATCTTAACTTAGAAGCATCACAGTCACGACTTAAGAAATCTGCCAGAGGTATTTCTGTATGTATTAACCATGTCACGTCCAGTCCACATCACCATCAAGGCAATGGTCTAGCTGGATGACAGTTGCATACCATTCGAACTGCTGTAACCACTTTTTCCAGTTCGTAGATTTGTCAGGCTCGATTTGTAGGTTACCTGGCTGTTTGATTCCAGTTACTGCTTCGTTTGCGTTTGTTGTTGTCATCTTGCAACTTTTTTACTCCTTTTTCGGTTAATTTTGTGATTTTAATCACTTCTGACACCATGTAATGTTAGGTTCTATAATTAGAAACCTTAATTTGAAATCAAGGAGTAAACGATATTTATTCAGTACAATGATTACAAACATGAACTGGTTGCTATGGGCTATGCCAAAACCAGGTCTATACGTCACAGTACATAACAGTATACTTATGAGAACAAAATTCTTTTGGGGGGGTTTTTTTTGGTGAGGTGGTCTCACGGTGCAACCACTGTGCAGTATGTGCTCTCATAACCCACAACACCTCAACTCTTCAAATTTTGCAGTTCCACTTCAAAGAAAGTACAAAACAGGTATAAATGCACAATATACAATAAATATATACTACAGAGTAATTTATTATCTAAATTACATGTATCTTTACATCAGTTTACATGTAATTACATCATTATATCATACAACTTCAGAAAATTCTTTTTTTTTAGTACTAGCGTAAATATCACTCCATGAAAAGATCTCACCATCTATGACACTTTCAGCTTCAGTGTCTTCACCAGCAGCAACTTCATCTACAGTGTTGTGTAACTCAGTAATGTCAGGAACATATGTGGCCACTTCTTCATCACCCGTGAGAACAATATCTTCATCCATGTCCTCGCATTCGCTTTCAGTATCTGATCCATCGGATGAAATTTTTGAGTAGATGCTCCACAATTTTGTATGTTAATTCTCCTACTTTCCAGTATTCTTTATCCATCTACTAAACAAGAAATAAACCTGGTTTTAGAACGAAATGAAATAGTAAAATGTTATAAACTATAATAACAACTGAAACTTTTGCACATTTATGGATAAATCTGTTAGATTGTAATGTTTTGCATTAGTCTTGTTTGCTGTTAGCACTTGTTATAAACTGATTTATAAATAATAACATAATATTGTTAATAACATCTGTACAATAATGAGATGAGATAACAACGTAAACGTTTTCAGTTTTGTACTAAAAATAGCATAATGTACCTTACTAGATAAGTTATATGACTCATAATTTAAAATATAATAACTTTGCAGGTTAGTTATTTACACAATAAACTAAGATAGTATTGAAAACAAATACGTAACAGGCAGTAAAATTGAATTATTTGGAAAAATTCTCAAACCAGATGAAAATTATAGGTTATGTCTACTCGACGGATTAATGCATAGTGGTTGCACTGTGAGATCACCAATATATTGTAAAATTACAAAATTACGGACTTACTTATTTGTAAAACAAGTTTATATCATTAAACTAAGTTTTCTAATGAACAGAAAATGAACAATTTCCCTACCTTTATTGTGATGAGTTGTTTGTAATAAACAAATAAACAGCGCGTTCGCTCACAGCAAAGCATACACAACAAAATCCAGGAAAGCACTGGAGTAAAACAAGCGTCTGCCCACGAGCCATAAGATCGTGTTGCGCCTGTAATCTGGCGGCCTGGTGGGGCGAGAACCGAGCCGCACGGTGGAGCGGAGAGCGCGAGAGAAAGCGAATGCGTTTCATTGCCCGACATAAGTTCAGTAACAGCTGATCTGATTTTTAAAATTCTTTCACCACCATGTTTCTTGAAGTTTGAGGATGATTTTAGGCATAAATTTTAACCGATAGTTTTAACAATTTTCAAAAACAGTCTTCAGACGGTTCCACGTCATGAAGTTTCTTTTTTAATTTTCATGAAGTGAAATTTTCGGCATGCGACAAACTTTCGTTTTATGAGAGATAGCTATATGGTGTCAGCGAGTGAAAATTATAGAAAATTCCAAATTTTATTTTGGTTTTGTTTCAATAAAATCGGCTTCTTCGTCTTCGAGATATTGGCGGTTTTATAAGAAATTTAGTTGGTTGGCACATGCAGCGATAATGAAACATTATCAATAAAAATGATTAGTACAATTTTATGGTATGTGTAATTTTAAAGAAACATGTTAAAAATTTAACTGTAATGTGAAATTTAAAAAAATTGTTAATTCGATTGACCTTTATTTACTTAACCTAACTAATTTCATATATTTCATTCTTGGATTTCGTTGTCCATGACGTGTCCGTTACTTAACTAAATATCACTATAATATTGACGACTCGGAACACTAAGTTTTTTATACGTAAAAACGTAAAGTTTTACCTTACAGCCTAAACCGGCTTTCGCCTATAGAATGCTTCATCAGAGGCTGTCGTTAGTAGCGCTGCTCGTCTTGTTGTTGGCGACGAGATAGTGTTTCGAAAGATTGAAGCTGTGTGTGTGTGGTGAGATGTGTTCGAATAATGCGTGCGGTTTGAATTGTGTCTGTTCGTTTAGGATGTCGTTTTTATTTGTTTTTGTGTTTGTATATTTCTAATTGTTCTAGAGTGTCTAGTTTTCGGCCTTTTGTGTGTACGTGTAGTATGTTCATGTTATTGTCGATGTTTTTATATGTGTGGTTTGCTTCAATGAAGTGGTTTGCGAAGGTAGATTCTGTAGTGGTGTGGAGTGCTTTTGTGTGTTCAATGTATCTCTGTTTGAAGCTACGTCCTGTCTGGCCTATGTAGAATTTACTGCATATAATTTACGTTTTTACTTATAAAAAACTTAGTGTTCCGAGTCGTCAATATTATAGTGATATTTATATTTCATTCGCTATATTTTTAACTAGATTACTAAGTACATTTATCAAATTAAATTGTGTACCCCCTCCACACACACACACACACACACACACACACACACACACACA
Organism: Magicicada septendecula; assembly: GCA_034769895.1. Lineage (NCBI taxonomy): Eukaryota > Metazoa > Arthropoda > Insecta > Hemiptera > Cicadidae > Magicicada > Magicicada septendecula. Next base: position 57,183,795 of record CM068371.1, on the reverse strand, counting down.
CACACACACACACACACACACACACACACACACACACACACACACACACACACACACACACACAGCATGTATATAAACCTTACCTCTGATCTGACTTTTAAACTTTTAAAGTTTTTATGAACAAATTATTCTTATAACTTTAAATTGTTTTGTTACTTTAATTGCTTTTGTTTTTTATTTTTATATTACATTTAATGTTTAATTCACTAATTTTTACTATACTATACTGCTAAGCCACTTAGTAAATTACATTTTTTATTGTACGCGTGCGCGCGTATGAAAGAATGTGTGTGTGCGTGCGCGTGCGAGAGAGAGATAGTGAGGGGGGAGGGAGAGAGGCGAGCGCGCGTTTGCTACACACCTGTACATATGCTAAAACAAAACTAGGTATATCAATTCAGCAAACCAATTATTTCTACTGGAATTTCAAAATCGGTTTTTTGTAAGGATCGCTTCGCCTGATATTAAGATACGGAAAAATACGGAATTGTATTGGCTGCCGTAAAACACTCAAGATCCGTTTTGTACCTACAGAAATTTAAAAAGTCTACCTACGTTTGAATATCACTTATTTTGTGCTAATAAAATAAAACAATTCTTACCTTTAAGCGCCTACAGTGTTTTAGGCTACCTTTCGCACAGTAGTTTAGGCTATACTAAGCTAAGCACAAGCACGACGAGAAAAATAAGCGCGGTAAAATGTTCGGACGTCTTCGTTAAAATTCGTATCATAATCAGCTAAGTCGGTCATCGCCCCACCAAGCGCCAGATTACAGGCACAACATGATCTTATGGCTCGTGGGCAGACGCAAGTCAAGACCAACTACAATATCTTGAGATATTGTAGTTGGTCTTGCGCAAGTCTGGAGTAAATGATACTTGACAACTTCCCGCGTTGAAAGAAGCAAATAGTTCACATTGTGTCTAACAGATAGCGTTTGTAGCAACGTTTAAGAAGTGGTCTTGGCTTGTAACCACTATCCCGTGAGCTGTAAAATACTGTTAAATAGGTGGTCTCATAGCGTGACCACTGTACCGCAAAGTTAAAGCAACAGCTGAGTTTAGTTGTACAATGAGAAACTAGCATAGGAACCCGCAACTGACCTTACTGTAAGTAGCGTATTGTTCGGGGTGCGTGGATTACAAATAAAAGTAATTTTTTTTACGTGTGAACGTAACACATTTGGAGGCCAATTTAATCTATTGGATTGTGAAAAACGCGTATCATACTAGTCAAAACTGATTAACAATTAAACAAAGATATTTTGGGTACTTTCCCAATAACCATTCCTGCACAACATTTTCGATGTTTTGAATACGCAATAGTATCGATACACCACGCAGTGAAATAGAACAAGAATAGAAGAAATGTACAATTGTAAATGACAAAATGATTTTATTGCTGCGCGTAAAAAAATACATAACGTGTGAATGCGTGAGTTTAGGTAAGACTGTTTCAGTTTTATATTTTATTGTTCAAAGTAAACAAAACTTATGGCTGACAAACTATCATCATCATCTATAGCTCCACAGCACACCGTGGGCCTCAGCTAGCTGACAAACTATACCGTTTAATAAATAAATAGAATGGTTGTAACACTGACACATGGCGACAATCTCAATATGTGTAAAAAAAACAACAAAAATCAAACTGAACTAAGCGTTGTTGTAACATTCAAAAGTTTTCTTCTTTTTGGAATCAGCAGCCTTCAATGTGGCCCGTGACAGTGCTGCTTATGCACCATCAAGGTCGGAGCCGACCGAAGGCATGTAGGGAAGCTACGGCCTGAGGGCGCGCGACAGAGCGACCTATAAATACTTTAACATTCACGCAGAATTATTATATTATCTCGTTTAATTTGAGTATATGTCATTTTATCGCAGAAAAAAGGAATTTCGGATGTTTCCATTTAATAATCTCTGTAAAATGATAAGCAAAATGTTATATATTAAGCATTTAGCGCTAATCTCATCATCATATTTCGCTCGAACGCTAGATCAGCCTCTTTTTCCTTCATTTCCTCCGTCCTTCGTTTTCGGAAGACCGATAGGTATTAGTTCGCTAAGTTGCCACGCAGAACTAGCGCCACCAAAAGATGTAATAACATGTGTATAGGCTCTTACACGCTAAATGTCATAGACATACGCATACAGAAATAACATGATTTACTATATCTATATATAGCGCATATGCGCGCACAAGTTCTGTGTGCGATATATATATAGATATAGTAAACCATGTTATTTCTGTATGCGTATGTCTATGTCATTTAGCGTGTAAGAGCCTTATATATATAAAAAAATAAAATATTGGAGAGAGAGAGAGAGAGAGAGAGAGAGAGAGAGAATGTGTCAATTGACAATGCCAATGTCAAAAATTCAGTTGAACAGTATCAATCAATAAGTAACTCTTAACTAATAATAACAGTTTCTTTAACTTATTTTAATATTGAAAAAAGAATTATCTGTTGGTGGAGTTGAAGCTGATAGCAAAATGCTAATGCTCCTTGGTATATTAATGCAAAAACTAAAGATCAGATAAGTAAACAATCAATTTTAGGTTACTTATTTTATATGATAATAGAGAAGAAATGATACTTTGTGATTGATTATATTTTGCAGGTTCCTGACTGAAAATTATGCATTCTGAGCTTCTGGTGATAAGAATCACCATTGTAATCATCCACATAAAATTTTTCTAAATCTAATAATCAGCGCTTCACTCAGTTCATATTAAATTTTAATGCTTAGTTGAATTATCTGTATGATAAAAGCTAATTATTATTAATCAAATGGCAGTGTTGTGTTAGTTTTAAAATTATTTGTATAAGTACAATTAAATCTTACTGTACGGGTTTTAAGTAATTCAGATATATATATTTTAATGCATAACTACCATGTGGTGGCTTCTTCCCATCATTAATAATTTTGTCGATTTCTTTCAAAATATTACGTTCTTCAGTCATCATTTTCAAAATGTTTATAAACAAAAGCGTCAAACAACTACGAATGAGAGTCTTACGTGCAGATCGAAGGTTCGAGTTGTAACTTGTATAGGTAGGTCTATGAAGGAAAATTTGATCGCTAACAGTCTACACTTATAATATTATAATAATATATATAAAACTTTCACTAATGAACTTACTGTTGTCACTTCCCAAACGTTTCGAGATGTTGTTTCTCTTCTTCAGTGGGTGTAATACTGACTGTCGATTATTTTTGACAGTGAATTTAATTTAGATCTAGTGAATAAAACTCAACAAGTACACATTCCCCACAATTCCACACTTTCTTCATTCGACATAACAAACCTATACACCAATGTTCCCATAAAGAAACATAATTACATTAGAACAATTACTAAAAATAAAATAAATAACACACCTGAAACACACATAAAAGAGATCATCCATCTAACTAAAATTATCACAGATCAAAATTATTTCGCACACAGTAGCATGTATTACATACAAACAGATGGACTACCCATGGGCTCCCCTATATCAGGTATACTAGCCGAAATATTTATACACACCATAGAACAGAAACACATACTGAACAACAACAAATACACCGATAAAATAATATATTGGCACAGGTATGTTGACGACATTTTACTCCTTTACAACGGCAACGAAAGACAAATAGAAAATTTCCACAAATACATTAACACTATACACCATAAATTAAAATTCACACTTGAAATAGAATTAAATAACAGCATAAACTTCTTAGACCTTACAATCACCAAAACAAACAACACACACACATACAAAATATACAGAAAACCCACCACATCAGACATGGTCATACACAACACATCCAACCACCCAACTCACCACAAACATGCAGCTTTCAACTACATGCTCCATAGGCTCACTTCAATACGCCTAAACACACATGACTACCAAGATGAATTAAACACAATTAAATACATAGCAGTCAAAAATGGATACAACCCCGAATTAATTAATAAACTACACAAACGAATCCTCAACACAAAAAGTAAAACACATCTGACCAATAACACACAGCCCAGCAAATACATAACACTTACATAATACAATTCCAATACACACAAAATTGCAAACACATTTAGGAAACACAATTATAAAGTAGCCTACAGAACCAACAACACCATTAGAAAACACATAAATAATACTAATAAAGACATTTACACATACAGCAAAACAGGGGTTTATAAATTAAATTGTAATGATTGTCAACAATTCTACATCGGCCAGACGGGAAGATCTTTTTCTTCCAGATTTTCTGAACATTTAAAAGCCCTCACCACAAACTACATACATTCCACTTTCGCCACACATTTACATTACGAAAACCACAGTTACACAAACATAGAACACAACATGGAAATATTACACTACTTACCTAAAAGTAGAAAACTAAACACAGCTGAACAATTTGAAATATACAGATATCACACACTACAACCAAACAACATATTAAATGAACAAATACATTATAAATCACATACACTATTCGATACACTGATCCACACACACAATTCGAACCTCAGCGCCAATCCCTTCCCACCATCAACCCCCACCACACACACCATTTTTCCGTAACAGTTATTCTGTAATCGACAGTCAGTATTACACCCACTGAAGAAGAGAAACAACATCTCGAAACGTTTGGGAAGTGACAACAGTAAGTTCATTAGTGAAAGTTTTATATATATTATTAAATTAATAAAGTGAACGAAGAGGATGCAACAACAAGATAATTATAATATTGCTTGCCAACTTACAATGAAAACTACTAACTATTCAGGCTCGTCTACATTGTTTGGTTATGCAATAGTGCTCTTCATCTTAAATCGCTAAAGTTGTGTATTTTGTTATAAATTTTATAATCAGATAAATATTACAATTTATCCTTCACATAAACATATATATATATATATATATATATATATATATCACATCTATATCATACTCTAAACCGGTCTGTAAACGAATACAGACCGGTTTAGAGTATGATATAGAACAACTGGAATATCAATTTATCGCAACTGATCAGATTTTTGTTACGAGAAAGCAATTCCCAATAATGCTTAGTTATGGAATTACCTATCATAAAAGCCAAGGCCTAAGCTTAGACAACATATTAGCTGATGCAGGAACTACAATATTTTCAACTGGTCAGACTTATGTGGGTTTGTCACGAGTAACAAAATTAGAAGGCTTACATTTGATTAATTTTGACCCCACATCTATTAAAGCTTCTGAAGCTGCTATAATTGAATATAATCGATTAAGAAGTCTCTATCGCCCTGATTTGCAAAGCATCAAAATTTTGAAAGAAACCAATAAAAAATCAAAAATTGCAGACTGTAGATGGACAGTTCCACAAAATAAAATTAGAGCTCAGAGTGATCACAGAAGTTTGGAAAATAATAAAAACATTTCTATTATTACTGGAATTGCAAATAAATACAATAACTCATATATAAGCACAACTGTACAAAGTTTATTTCATTTTTCAGCACTAAAAAATATTCTACTTGAAAAAAATAATAAATCCGAGATTTTGAAGATGATATTTGATCAATATGTTTCTAAAGTACCAATAGATATTCAAGCTTTAATAAATTATGTTAATGTTAAGTATTCAGTGGATGTCGAAAAAGATGCTGCAGAATTTTTAATAGATTTTTGCACAAAATCAATAATTTTGGAGAAACTTATGCAACATAACTTAAACATATTTAAACGATGTCCAAATTGCAATTCAAGGTATCAATCTTCACTAATCAACAATACTATTTTGACACTTACTTTACCTGATCCAACGTATACTTACGGATTACAACATTTAATAGACTGCAATATTAATGTGTGGTTAGATACGACCAATGAATGTCAAGAAGCAAATTGTGATGGAAAACTGAATAAGAAAATTCAATTTCAAACTGTCTGTAAAGTACAGATTAAAATTAATTTACCTTTTTTTCATCCGTCGTGTGACTTCTTATTGTATTTAATTAAATAACGCGTTTCGAGGCTCAAGGCCTCATCTTCAGATTTCAGTCCCGTGTGGACGTCGTTAACACATTAAAACTAAACTACTACACATTAAAATAAAACACACTACACAAGTTAACCAATGTCTGGGTGCGCACCCTTTGCCGGTTCGCGACGCACTGCCTGCAACTCCTCTACGGTCTCGTCACAACGCCCCACCATCGATTGCTGTCTATTCCTGCTTAATATGAATTTGTCCACAACCATATCGTATAGCTGATGTGATTTAAAATTCAGCTGGTCATTTAGCATGTTATTAGGATTGCACTTAAACGCCCGGTATATTTCAAATTCTTCGGCTGCGTTCATGTATCGTCCCTTATTGCAGAGATGTAATGGCTTGCAGTTGATGTCAAAGTCAGTATAATTATGGTTATGCACCATTAAGTGTTCGGCATATTTTGATTTACAGGCTTTTAAGTTATTTTTAGGTAGATGTTCTTTAAACCTCTGTCTAAATGCCCTGCCTGTGTGACCGATATACACCATATCGCAATCATTACAAACCATTTTGTAAACACCTGTTCTTTTTTCTTTGAACTGTTGTGTTTTAGGCCGTAATAATTTTTGAACATTATTTGTGGTACGGAACGATACTAGGATGTTATGTTTCCGAAATTCGTTTTTTACAACCATAGATATATTATTGGTGTACTCAGTTGAAATAAACTTAACTTTATTATTTTTGTTACGTGTACTGATGACGTTCTTCTTTTTATGTTTACGAAATAACCGTTGGATCATTGAGCTTCGGTACCCATTCACTTCCGCTATATATTTAATTGTATTTAATTCATCTATATAATCATCGTGCTCAAGAGGTATACTTGTCAACCGGTATAAGAGGCTATTGAAAGCGGCCATTTTTTGAGTATACGGGTGATAAGATTTGGCGTGTATAACGGAATCAGTTGCTATAGGTTTTCTGTATATCTTGTAACGAAATCTATTGTTATGTGTTATTAAAGTTAAATCTAAGAAATTTATTTCATTATTTGTTTCTACAAATTTTTGTACAGAAACAATTTAACAATTTAAAGACATTCACAGAATAGTACACATTTATCAGCAACAATATAAAGAAATGAATGCATATTAATAGTTAAAAACTAAAAAAAAAAATATTAATATGTAACTATTGTACGTAAAACTACAATATTTTAGGTTTCTCTTCTACATAGTGAGAATTTATATCCGTGCATGGGCATAAAAAGAACAGACCCTGAAAGTTGAAGAATTTTAGGGAAAGCGAGGACAGCTGGTACATGCGCCATACAGATATTGAATTAACGCAGTTCGATATTGAATGTTCCATGAGTTCGATACTATTTTACTTCCATGTTCCATAAGGAAATGGAAGTATGGTGATGGCGAAAAAATTGTGTTCAAGATAACGGCAGATTCTGATTGTACTACCATCAAAACATGAAAAAAGTCATTTTTCGAAAAGTGTCTGTGTGTGTGCAGTGGCGGATTAGACGCCCTTGGGGCCCTAGGCCCGATTTGCTCTGCCCCCCCCCCCCCAACAACCTCATGTACAACAAGGTTTTTACATTGACCTTTAAAAATAGAAATTTGAAATGAAAACAAAAATAAAAAAATATTTAAAAAAATTACAACACCAGATTAAGTTTCAAGGAAATAGTTTACGTGTTAATTGAATAAAATTTGTTCAGTATTATGAAATTATGTAAAAAAATCAATTATTTATTAATTTAAGCTATACAAATCGTGAAACTTTCCTTTGAAGCATAGTTTTTGGATTGGATATAAAAAATAGCCTAATCATTGCTAAATAAAAGATATTTTTATTGAAATGGAAAGACAGTTAATTAATAATTCATTATAAGATCAATAAGGAAATCAAAAGTACATAGCAATAGCTGAAGTTAATGTGCTAAAAACAGTTTTATTAAAACATAATAATAAACTACAAATCAACTTTCTGTGCTTTCATTAAAGAAAAGTCCTTAATAATATCATCAAAGCTCATTTCTGACAATATTTCTGCATTTGCTGTGAAACTGGTTAAGCTTGAAAGTCTGGAATCTGTGGTTGAGTTACGAAGATAATTTTTTACTCGTTTCAAAATACTCAAAGATCTTTCACCAGATGTATTTGTTGACATCATACACAAAAAAATTCTCAAAGCTGTGTCAATGTTGGGGAAAAGAGTTGTCAACTGGTTTTCACGTATAAACTTCAAGAACTCAGCAGGGAAATGGTGATACTTTACATTTAAGTTAAGAGCCTCGATAAACACCTTAAAATGAACAAATTCTCCACCAAGATCTGAGGTAAGGTCAGCAGGATATTTCTGGACCAAAACGGAAGCTTTTTCTGAATTTCTTCATTTTGTATATGAAACCAAAAACTTCATTCTGATCGAAATAAATTTTCGATCTGTTTTTTAGCTCACTGGAAATGTTGTCGATTGTGGGATAAAATTTATTTACAATCATGTCTTGTCTCCCGTCAAGTCTGCAGGTATCATTATCATTCTTTGATTCATCATGAAATGTTTTTCTCTTTCTTATCCTCTTTGAATCTAGATCGTAGTCAGCAGCCTCACTTTTGCACAATTCCATACCCTTCATCTCGTAATAGTCAAATCGTTCTCATAATCCTTGTACATATTCTGAAAGGGATTTGTATAGATTGCAAATAATTCCTAAGTCAGTTCTAATGCTTTCCATAGTTTCACTTGCCACATTAAAGCGCTCCAGAATATCATTCCATAATACAAGTAATATCGCTATTTCTATTCTTCCAAAAAAATGACATAATCCTTCTGCTGCAGCTCTGGATTCTGGCTTTTCTTGTGGGTTTTCAGAAATATCTTGAAGTGCTTTATAAAACTCCCAGTAATGAAGTAGTAAAGCTCTTGACGCATGCCATTTGGCTGACCATCTGGTTATATTTAGTCTTTTGGGCAAGAGATTTTTCTTGATGTTACTGTCTTTTATCATGTTTTCAATTATTGCCCATCTTGAAGTTGATGCGCTGAAAAACACATATAACTCTTGCATAAACATAAATTGTTTGGTTGCTTGAAGGCAGCAGTTAACTGCGTGCGTGCCCACCAAATTCAGTGAGTGTGCTGAACATGGAATGAATTCTGCAAGAGGGTTGCGACTTTTAATTAGAGCTTGAAGTCCTGAATATTGCCCAAACATGTTTGCGGCATTGTCATACGATTGACCTCTCATATCATCAATAGAAATGTCTAGTGACGAAAGCGTGTTCAAAATTAATGCTTCCATTTCAGCAGTGTGGTTTTCCATTCTAATAAACTTAAGAAATCTCTCTGTTGGACATCCATTGTTTAAAACATAGCGAACAATAAAATTTAATTGGTCATGATGAGTTATACCAGGTGTTGAATCAACACTTATAGAGTAGTATTTGCTTGATTTTAACTCCTCGACAATTGTTGAAACAATTTTATTGTACATTGTTTCAATAAATTCATTACAGATTGTTTTTGACAAACAACTTATCTTTCCTTGCCCAGGATTGCCATGGTTTTGTATGTGGATCTTTAAAAAATCATCGTATTCAGCTATTACCTCAAGAATCCCTAGAAAGTTGCCATTTGATAGAGATCCAAAAACTTCATTTTCAGAACCCCGAAATTCATTTTCAGAGCACCAAGAAATTTAATTACATGAACAACACAACTTAAAACCTTGTGCCAATAGTTCACTTCTATTAAATACTTTTGATGAAGAGCAGAATCAATTTTTCCAAGTACATTGCCTCTCATAACGTAAGATTGCGTGTTAACTCTGTGTTCAGAACTTTTTTCATGTTGTAAAAGTCTATAACTATTTTTCCAATCGTTAAAACCATGAATAAGTGCGTTTTCAGTATCATTTTCATTTGTATGGAAAAGCTTGCACGGTACACAATAAAAACAGCCTTTAGAGTTCGAATACATTAACCACTCTTTTTTGTAATTGTCCATTTTGCAAACGAGTAAATAACATAGTTTTGTTGGCATATCTTGTCTTGTCTGGATAAACGCGTTTAGATTTTGAAAAATCACAGTCAGTTATTTTTGACAAGTCCTGTGGTAGGGCTTTTAACAATTTTATCTTTTAGCTCATTTGTTAATGGTCCCCAAAAATTTGGGTCCGTTAAATCAAATTCAAGAATTTGTCCTTGCACATTACAGTTAGACTGTGCTCGTGCTTCTGAATCTAACGGAATATCGTTTAAAACAGTATTTTCTGGATCAGTAGGCCTACTTGTATTTTGCAAAACCGTTACAGAATCTGTAACTTCAGATTCGTTAACGCTACAACTAGGCCTATCATTTAAAACAGTATTTTCAGGATCAGTACTCGTATTTTGCAAAACCGTTACAGAATCTGTAACTTCAGATTCGTTAACGCTACAACTAGGCCTATCATTTAACTTAATTTAATATTAAGTTAATAACATAATAAGTTTATTTTCAGAATCAATACTTTGCAAAATCGTTGAAGTTGTAAACAACTTATGTAACTTAACTGTTTTTGCAAAGATTTCAAATGAGCATCGTCCTTAGCTTTTTTTAACTTACGTTTGTAAGCTCCACTTGCGGTGTGTAAATTTTTACTCATGTTTGAGTTTAAGATGCCTACTGTAAGCGTTTAGCCTCACACAGAGTCGCACTTCGCACACAAAAACATTCAACACTAGTTAATACAACGCACTTGTCACTTGTAGAACTAAAACTTTCCCAACTTTCTAGGCTAACCAGTAACAATAACCTCAAACCAACAGCTGCTTTGTTGTTCAGGCACACGGTCGTACATACAGGTCGGGACCAGGGTTGGAGAATGTGCCATGCGTCATATTCGATGACTGTTAGCAGCTAGTGGCACCTGGTGACGCAATAGAAAACGTTGTTTAAATGATGGGAAGAATTTGAGACATTTAATTTAGTTTTATATAATTTATAAATTAACATAAGATCGAAATTGCGATTTGCAACTGTAAAACGCTTTTGTTAAACATTATGAAAAATAAAGAATCTATAAAAATAATTTAAGCAAAAAAAAAGGCCTGTGGCCCCCTTAAGCCTGCGGCCCCTAGGCCCGGGCCTAATGGATAATTGGATAATCCGCCGCTGTGTGTCTGTCTGTCTGTCTATCTGTGTCTCTATGTGTAGATTTTTTATGGCAAACGATAAGAGCCGCAAATTCACACAGAACCAAATAATTTTTTTCACACCTCCCTGAATTATAGAGAACTCAAGACCTGTTGTTTTTTGTAAAGATCGGTTAAGGGAAAGGGGTAGTTTACCTGCAACATGTTATGTTTTAACAAGGGTAAGTTTTCTTATGACGAATGATAACTGCCGCACATTCAGAGAGAATCAAATATTTTTTTGCATACGTTCCTGAATTGTAGAGTACTCAAGACCTATTGTTTTTGGTGAAGATCGGTTAAGGGAAAGGGGTAGTTTACCTGCAACGTTTTATGTTTAAACAAGGGTAATTTTTTCTATGCCGAACGATAACTCCCGCACATTCAAACAGAATCAAATATTTTTTTGTGTACGTTCCTAAATTGTAGAAAACTCACGGCCTATTGATTTCGGTGAAGACCGGTTATGGGGAAAGGGTAGTTTACCTGCGACATTTTATATTTTAGCAAGAGTAAAGTACTTAATTTTGATAAATAAAGTATCCTGATAAGAAGATCATAATAATCCACTGTAGAAACATAGATGAAATATCTATAAATGAAGAGTCTAGTTGAACGGGGTGGGGGTAATTTTCTATAAATGAAAATTGTAGTCTTGCTCAGTAATTGACTATTAAAATTTAAATCTTTACAGACGTCAACTGACGTCTTATCGGTTATTAATAATTAAATGAATATGATTATATGTAATGTTTGGTCCAGGGACTCGTTTAGTGTACTTTGGCAGAGAACAGTTGGCAAATACAAATAACAAAATGCGTATATCAAGTAAAATATAACGTTATTTATTTTCTCTCGAAAACATGAAAAAAATCATGAACACACTTATTCCGCCTTAAGGCGTAAAACTTATTATCAATAAACTACATCAAAATACTACGTATATCAAAAGTTATGCAAACTCAGCACTTCTTGTTAGGCATATTTTCATATTTTTTCGTTCACACAAACATACACATTTACTTATTTTTTATTTTTGTTGAGCTCAACTTTATAATTTATGAAAAAGCCAGTATTTTAAAATGTTGAAATGGTATACATATTGTTGAAATGTCTACTTCCCTTGTTTATGCTGCGTAGAATTTCACCACACATGTCATATGTGTCTCCTCGTGGCATGCATTGTTTTGCTGTGTTCACTTTTACATTTTTACGTGTTACTGCCGAACTGTCAATTTACTTTAATTATTTACTGTTATTGATGAATATTTAACCAAATACTGTTTTCACTTTGAAATATTTATTGAGATTCACATTTTTGTTGTTTGCGGGCGAGCGACTGCTGCTGCACAGCGTAAAAGATGGTGGTCGACTGGCGTTCAGTTAGAGCTCTAAACAGAAGGTACGCCTGACCGCCATCTTAGCTCCAGTCAATGCCGGACTGTCATAACAACGCGTATATTTACATGCGTTTCGAAACTTCTTTTTTTTCGTGTAATTTGGTCGATTTAATTGTCAAAAATGCATTAGAAACTCGTTTTATGAGTTTCTAAATACTTTCCGCAGCTCGTGGAACGACAGTTAGTGAGTGAAAAATTGTTTTCAAAGACGTTAACGGTACGTAGAATTTTGTAGGTTATGTGTACATAGACAAGTTTTTTTATTTCTAAATCAAATATTGGAGTAAGAAAATAAATAATTCTGTTAAAACGAGAATAAATCTGCACGAGTAGTTTATTCACTTTTATTTATACAACAGATGTATAAATAATATAGCCAAACGGCTTCACAATTTGTCGAATATTAACAAGTCGCACGAATGTATCTGTCGTTCCACGAGCTGCGGAAAGTATTTAGAAACTCATAAAACGAGTTTCTAATGCGTTTTTGACAATTAATTCGACCAAATTACGCGAAAAAAGAAGTTTCGAAACGCATGTAAACATACGCGTTGTTATGACAGTCCGCCATTGACTGGAGCTTGGCGGTCGGGCGTACTCCCTTTTATAGTACCTTAGTTCAGTGTTACAAATTTCCGTTTGGTTCGTCTCTAAGCTCAGCTTAGTAAGCTGGTTCTCTCCGCTCCCCGCTATTCGTCTCGTCCTCAGTACTGTAACGTTCCGCTGAGTTTGGTATCACCTTTTTAAGTCGTTATTAACTGTTTCTCGTCAACAACATACTGGCGGAATTAATCACTGGCTATAAGTAGATTTTCGGCTGCATAACCATACATGGTCATAAAAATATTACATGAAAATAACCTCAAATTAATTTATGAAATTACACAATAATATTTAGGTAAATTTCGACCCATTACAAAATTATAGCTGAAGGGGGAGGGGATAATTTTTATATGTATACTACGTTATCGGCAACAAAGTAGTAGTTTGTTGTTAAAATTTCTTCCTGGGCTGTCTGGGCTTGATCCAGTGTTTTCTACAAAACCAGACATTTCGGCAGTGCTATCGACTGCCATCATCAGTGAAAATTGAGTTCACTATCGTGAGGTGGTATACGTTAATGATCACAGCACTGTGGTTAAGGCTGAAGAAAGAAGTAGTTTCTATGGAAATAGTTCATTTCGAAAAGTATTTTAAATATAAATCTTAGAACATGGAAGTCATGTATGGTTCCCCATACCGATATTTTTATATTGTATTTTGCTGGAAGTTCAGTTTTATGATTTGTGTTAGTAATTTTGATATTTTATAATTTGGTGCGGTTCTAGTGTTTATTAAAGGTCTGATAGGTTTATTGATTTTGTGTAATTTTATTAAAGAATTTAATTTTGGTGCACAAGGATTATCCATTTTATATTTAAAGGAGTCTTTAGGATTTATGATTTGGGTACTATTTTTTAGTATATTTGTTATTTGTGTTTGATATTTGTTTGTGTGATCTTTATTTAATGTTATACAATTATTATTAACTATAAATTCCTCTGTTTTATCTGTGTTTTAAAAGTTATTTTATTGTCAAAATCTTCAATGATTGGAAGAAAAACTATTTTTGAATATATTTATAAAGTGCATTATTTAATAACATTTTTATTATAATGCGTAATAAATAAGTAAAAATTATATATAATAATATATACATAAATGAATAATAATGAGTTTTTAAACTTATACTCCAGAAAAAATTGCATGTCTATTACATAAACATGTATTTATGTGAAAATCCACCTTGTGAAAAATTTGGCCAATTTTGAATTAATTTTTCTACTAAAAGTATCGCCCTGACAAAAAAATGCTAATAACCTTTTTTATGCATAATTTTATGTTCTTTCTTTTTGTTATTTTGTATTTTTCTCATAAATTTAATATTGTTTAAGATAATCATGAAAAATGACTTTTTTACCTTCCCCCTCCCTTTTTTCAAAAACCCGCTACTGAATTTTTGTAAACTTTTTTTTTTAATTCTGTCTTACCTTTTTATCTAGACCTATGCAAAAAATCTCGTAGAAGCCACTTAATTTGCAATTTCTATTTTTTTTCGGCTTCAGCGACTGTAGCCTACTATATACATTATACAATGAATTCGTTCTCACAAATCGAATCGCTGTGTAATTGTCAATATTAACTTGGACATCTGATTTACTTGTTTAAGTGACAGGCACCGCTTTTCTTGCAAGACAAATTATATTCTCACTCAATTATTATGTGAAGTACATTTAATATTATACGTTACATCTGCTAACGGCTGTGTTGAATGTAGGTTAATGTCTGAATTCTTCTGAAAAACTGTCTCATCTCAAAACATTCGAATAACAAGGAGGTTCACGTAGAAGATATATACTGAAATTCAAATTTCCTGTTCTCTGTTTAAAAAATTGGTACAAGCATAAGAAAGACATAAGTTAAAATTTAAAGTTGATAATCTGACCAGAAACATATGATAAAGAGGAGAATTAATGTAGTAGGCCTATAACTCACTACAGTGGTGATATTACAAGTTGTTACTCATAACTCATTCTGCAAGTTGTAATAAAGTTCAATGGTTTTTATCATTTAATGTTGTGTATTATTGTAACTTGAAGTATAAAAATGTATAGTAGTGAATGTCTTAATTAACAGGCATTTAGTGTGTGTTGCATATTGTGATAATATTAATGTATCAAACTATGTTACAGTATAGAATAAACAGAACTCTTAATTAAGTTATTATGAGGAATTAACATTTTAACCTAACCTGTATAAAAAAGTTTTTAAATACCGGATATTATTTTTAAAAATGGAAAAAGGTATAGTGAAATTAAATGGTTTTAATTAAAGCTTTAAACTTAACAATGAACACTACACAAACCACCTATCTCAATAAAATAAAAATACAAAAAGTTCATGAGTTTAAGCCCCAGCACAACAACCAGTAATGAAAAATGGCAATGATGTATACTGTTCATACATGAAAACCGAAACATACATACCAAACATATGTATGTCATCATTTATGTGTATTTATAATTTATAAAAATTGTTATTCACATGTATGCCACAGTATGTGTTTATAACAAGATAAATATAATTTACAGTAAAAGTAAATACAGGAATGGAAAGTCATTTGTATAAAAGAACAGTCTTCATTATGATCACCTGTTTTCATTATTTTTACAGTTTACTCTGAGAAAACCAGTTAGGGCTATACAATTTTTTGGTTACAAAGTTAACTTGAAAAGTTAATTACAATTTTAAAGAATAAAATAATTTTAAATGTTTTTGTTTTCACTAATTAATGAAATAGATGTTTTCTCACTTAAGCAGAATGAGTCAGTTGCTGTTCAAACAAAATGGCTCATGCTGTTTGCTCATAAAGCTAGATGAGGTGGATATTTCCCCTTATATTTCTGCAGTGATCAGTTTTCCTTCAATCATTTTGAAGAGACTACCTACATACAAAAAAGAAGCATTTAATTATTTTATTTGTGTCTGTGTGGAATGGTATGTGTAGATTTTAATGACAGTAACAAGTTACAAAAATTTTGTGTATATTGTGTAAGAGAAAATTACTTGGTTATTTATTGATTAACAGTGAGAACTGAATTAAATTGGTATGATAAACTGAATTGAACTGAACTAAAATAAAAATGATAATTATTATTATAGTGGTATAGTAAATAGGTAATTTAATTGTGAATTAGATATAGGAATTTACACATTGTTAACTTAGCGCCACAGGTATACGAAACAACATCAGGTACGTGCTTGCCAAAAATTTCATTCATCAACGTGTCGGTTTGTAAACAAAATCTGACCGGTTAAATTCTTGTCCACGCCTGTGTAAAACTGTCATAGTTACCTCACGCAAAGTTGAGTTAGATAATACGCAACCCTCTTCGATTGTTCTATTGTTATAAGAAGCGTGTATCATCCTGTGTTTAGTAACCGAGAATTCCCCCTTCGTTGAATGTATATTGACGCCTGTGTGAGATTTCTCTTTCTCTGAAATTTATCTCTCTCACTACCAATGTAAATTTTAAATGTGAACTTTAATCGTTTATGTGTGTAAACAAGAAAGAGTAGTATAGAATTTAATACTAATAGTAAAATAAGTTTTAGCGTGCGAAAACTACTATCTCTATTGTTAAATAAAGTGTTAAACCCCTTACCCCTAAACAAAAACCTTTAAACAAAGTAAAATTAAATCGAAGTAAGTAAACGTGTCCTAACTCAATAAAAAAAATATAAATAATACAATTTTTTAAGTAAATGATAAGTCCTTTAAATAAAAAGTTTAATAATATCTTAAATTATACTAACGTGTTATAAAAGTGTATTAGTGAAATAAGTAAAAGGAAGTAATAATAAAAGTATATTTGAGTAGTGTAAACACCCGGTTGTGGCCTGCTTGAAAATAATTCCCCAGCATGCCAGTATAAGACAAACTCGTTCGTGCAGGAAATAATCGTGTTTAGTATTGTAGGAAGCGGCCCCAATTGTTATGAAATCCTAAAGTGGTACCGAAGTAAACAATAGCCGCCACCCCTGGGTATAATACAATGCTCATTGTGTAAAAGTGTTTGTCCCCTCTTGCTTAGTGTGTTACAGTTGATTGTTTTAAAGTAAATAAAGATTCCCCTTCGTGAAGTTCCGCTTATCTCAGTAGAATAAGCAATTAGAGTTAAGAAAGGATCTAAGGTCGAGTATGGGATCGACTTTAGATTACCTTAGTAGTATTAAGAGACAGAGATAAGAAACGTAACAAAGTCACAACGGCGCCGCACTGAAAGGGTTCTTTACAAGGGTTAAAGAAAGTGCAGAAAGCTAACTAATAGAGTTAGAGTATGCAAAATGTAATCAGTCAGGCGACGATATTGTGAAGTTGTGGGAAATTAGTAGTAGAAATAAAATTAAGGTAGCCTTTAAGAAACGAGATAAAGGGAAGTTCACGGAAGAAAAGAAAATGAGTACTAAGAAATTTCACACGGTAATCCCCAAGCATACTCCCGGTACATTGCTGACCAAATAACCCGGAGTCTGTTTTTAAGCAGCGGAGTATGTGACGATTTCATTAATAAAAAACAAAATAATTAATAAATAGGTAATGTAAAAGCTGAGAAATTTTAAATTTTAATAAAACCGCACATTTAAACTAAATCTTATCGCTTCATAAAATTATAATAATATTTAATAAAGAGTTTTAATAATAAAATAAAAAGGAATATGAGTGTACAGATAGGGAAAACCTTGTTAATTAACCCTGCATAGACATGTGCTAACCGGAATTAACTTGAATACCGACCCCTAAACAAACTAATAATACTTGTAAATTTGATATTAATTAAATAAATAAACAAGACCACAGTAGTGTACTATAATAAAGTCTGTAATTAAGAATAGCTTTGGATAATTAAAAGGTCAAACTTTAACCCTTTAAATAGAGGATAAATGTGGAACTATTTTATTGCGACGCGTAAACTCCGCGCGATTAACTGACCCTTCCTAACATAGTAAGAGAGACTTGAGATGCGTCGTTCGGCCAGTAAGCAGCTCAGAACGGAACGCTACAACAAAATATGTTTTCTTATTTTGTTATTAAGTTAAATAACCGTGTGAAGAGTTGTGTAACGAGTATGTAGTGTGTATCAGTAAAGAAGAATGTAGAAAATTAAGTGCGAAAGGTGACATCTCACATCTAGAAAGATAGTTAAAGTTATTTTAGGGTTGTATATGTAAAGTGAAATACAACCGTTCTATTACCAAACGTAAAATATGAAGACGAAGACCTCAACTGTATTTGCCAAACCACCAAGGAACAGGACGACTTTATGACATCGTAACTCTCTCTATCATTAGTTGACTCCAAGGACCTTCACCAGGAAGATGACCGCGATGACAACCCTCTACCTGGAGTGTGCGGAAGAATCACGTGTGGACGACATGGACTAAAACACTTAACTAAGAGGTAGCACGGAAGCTGGCCTTACGTGGATATGTATTTTTTTTTTAAATAGAAGTGATTGTAAACTAAAAGACTTTAAAATGACAATCTCTAAAGTTTAAGAATAAATGTTGTAACAAGTAATTTCAGTAACCATAAGTTGTAAAATAACTCGTGTGACGTAGCGTTGGAACATCGCACTACTAAATGAAACCATTCCTCAAATGGTATAAAGAGTAATAAAGTAATTCAGTAATGGAGTAGTGTAAACTTGAAATTCCTAAGTAATATATAGAAACTCGGATCCGAGGTAAAATGCGCTAACTGTATTATAAATCTTAATGTAGAAAACCCCTTGCGATTTCACTGTAAGTTAAAATTTGATATGTTGTGTATAATCTAACAGTCATAAATAAAGAGATGTCATCTTTAGTACATACTAAATTGAGTGTATAAATCAGCAGTCTCCCCTCCCCAGTTTCCGTTTATATTAATTGTTTTTGGTGATTTGATTAATTTTCAGCTTGTTACAATGAAGGCAGCCTGTATAATTGGCCAGAGTCAATTAATACGGGTTCCCGATGTTATAACGTAAGTAAAGATGTCATAACAGTGGCGTAACTTACACCCCCACAGACCCCGCACTGCGGGGGGCCCGGGCGTTGGGGGGCCCGAAGGCTTGGTAGGCCCTATGCATTTTTGCTGTAAACTATCGGGGCTAAAATTCCGAAAATATTTTTTCTTCTTTGCACCTACAATGCATATTGCGGAGGTTCGATCTACTATTTTTCCAGAAAAAGGGGGAAAGTAGATAAAGAATGTCGAAAATAGTGGAGAAAAAAGAGGAAAAAGTGGGTTTTAATTACTATTAATGGATAAATAAAGAACTTGATTATCTTTTAAATATTATGAATTTTTCGTGCTAGGCCGAAAGAGACAATTTTCGTGCCTGCAGCGCGAATATAATTGCCATTTTCCGCCGGGGGGAACATGAAAATTTGTATACGCACCACGGGAAGTAAAAAAGAATGCCTCTTAACGCATGTTTGTCATTGTATTAATTGTTTGTCAAATCGTACATTACTTGATGTTGCTCAATTCTGAACCAAACGGACGAGACCGCTCCCCTCGACTGCCACTGCTGGCGCTGATGACTAGCGCTCACACTGAAAGAGGAGAGCAAGCGCTCGTAGATAGCGACACCCATCGCTTCATAGTTCGAATAGCAGACTTTACTATGAAATCGACAGCACAGCACTACGAATTTTGATGCGCGTAGTAACGTATATTGTCGCACATGGCGCAACGAAATCATGGTAGGGATGATATCGGCTATAATTGCAACTAACAGTAGTTGCACACCCAACCCTTGTTGTTTTCTACTGTCTTTCAAGTGTTCTTATTGCTTGTGTTGCGTTTGTGTTTGTTTATCAAATAAATAATGCCGTATCAGAGTGGGGCACAGAAAAGAAAAAAGCAGAAGGAGCAGGAAACCAAAACCGCTGAACTCACGAAAATAAGACACATTTTTCCCATCTAATTGGCCTTCATCCACAAACAGAGGTAACAGTAGTTCTAGTAATCATGACAGTTCTAGTAATTCAGATATTAATGAAGACGTTCAGCCAGAGCCTTGTTCTTCAAAATCGATTCCTGTCACACTAGATAATAAACCTAAAAATAAGACATCTGGTAGCGATGTTACAAACGTTAAAGATCGTGAAAATGTTACGAACCCGTCTGAAGTAGTTATTTTAGAGAGAATAACTGAAGGAAACGAGACTAATTCTGACAAAGACTTTCAGACCTGTACTTTTAATCAAAGTAATAAATACCCCTCAGATCGAGACCATTTTTCTGAAAATGTGGCAGACGAAATTAAACAGTTTATTGTTAATCATGGTTCATGTAAACTGAAGGGACCTTTTCCTAAAGATGCCAAACAACAAAACAGGTGCTTTTCAAAAACATTACGAAAAAGTTACTAAAACCGGCATGATTATCCCAAGAGAATGGTTGTGCTATTCTAAGGTGATTATGTGTACTGTCAGTCGTGCTGGCTGTTTGCAGACAGGAGTTCATCGTTTTATTACAGTAATTGGGTTAATGGCATCAGGGACTTTATAGGGCCTGTCAAAAAAAATTGACGTACATGAAACAAGCAGAGTACATATCCAGGCTTGCATTACTTTAGATTTATGGAAGAGGCGCAACACAATTGATAGTAGTTTGGAAAGTGCAATACAGAAAGAGGAAAATACGTGGTACAAAATATTGCACAGAATTGTTAACGTGACTCTGACCTTAGCATCTTGTAATCTAGCCTTTAGAGGTCACCGAGAAGAGATTGGAAAGCCTAATAGTGGTAACTTTCTTGCAGTGATCGAGCTCCTTGCTAAATATGACCATGTGTTGCAAGATTTATTAAGCAGTGACTCAGGACACCATAGGTACCTCAGCCCTTCGATACAAAATGAATTAATTCAAATTTTATCAGAGAAAGTTAAATCTGAAATAATAAAAGATATTTGTGACGCACAGTTCTTCTCTGTGATATTAGATACAACACAGGATATTACGAAAAAAGATCAGTTGTCTCAAGTTTTTAGATATGTGACAGTGCACAAAGATTCCTCAGGGATACCTGTAGCATTAACAGTTAATGAAAGTTTTCTAGGCTTCAAGGTAGTTGATGATCAATCTGCAGGGGGACTAGAACAAGTGATTCTCAAAGATTTAGAGACAAATGGTTTATCGTTGTCAAAATGCAGAGGCCAAGGGTATGATGGCGCAGCAACCGTGGCTGGTATCTATACCGGGTTGAAAACAAGAATTCAAGAAAAGCAAAGGACTGCAAAGTATGTACACTGTGCTGCCCATAACTTGAACCTAGTAGCGAATGATGCAATGTCAGGTATTCCTGAAAATGTCAATTTCTTTGGAACAGTTGAACAACTGTATATTTTTTTCAGTCAAAGCATTAAAAGGTGGGAACTTCTTTCTTCATCTTCACGAACTCTGAAGAAACTTTGCCCAACGAGATGGTCTTCTAGATCAGATTCTTTGAAAGCCCTTAGGTATTCTTATACGGACGTAATGAAGGCTCTTTCAAACATAATTCTGTTGTCGGAAAAGCCTCAAGAAAGGGCTGAAGCAATGGGTCTGAAAAAGCAGCTTGAAAATTTTTCATTCATTTTTCACTTAGTAATTCAGACACAAATTCTTGAAGTAATAAATATAGTATCAAAACGGCTGCAAACCGAAGGATATGATTTGTTTGAGGCAACTACACAGTTAGAGACAGTATCAAAAAATTTAACTAACATTAGGAACAATTTTGAAGGAATGAAGAACTCTGCAACAGATCTTGCAAATGCATGGGGAGTCAATACACAGTTTGAAGACAAAAGAAGTAAGAGAGTAAAGAAGCATTTTGATGAGCTTTTCAAGATGAGAGGTTGACGGATAGCGAAAAACACTTCAAAGTATCTGTTTTTTATGCAACTCTGGACACAGTGATTTCCCAATTAACAACTAGGTTTGAAGCGATGAAAGAAATCAGCAGTCTTTTCTCAATTCTTTCACCAAAATATTTATTGGAGGCAACAGATATTGAGATGTCTAAGAAAGTGAATGCCCTAGTCGAAGAATATGAAGAGGATCTAAGTGTTGACCTTAATTTTCAAATAACTCTTTTAGAATGGCACTGAAATCAGACATTGAAAAGAAGACATCAATTCGACAGTTAGCAGATCTCCTCTTTCTGGAAAACTTTTCAATAGCATCTAGCTTCCCAGACTTGTGCACTGCTTTTATGTTTTCTTAACCTTACCCGTAACTGTGGCGAGTGCGGAGCGCTCATTTTCCAAGTTAAAGCTCATTAAAAATTATTTAAGGAGCACTATGACCCAAGAGAGACTGAGTGGCCTCAGTTTACTAAGTATTGAAAACGAACGAGCAAGGAACCTGGATCTAAACGAAGTAATCAGGGTGTTTGCATCAAACAAAGCGAGAAGAAAAGAGAGACTGTTTGCCAAAACTAAATAAAAAGATAATGTATCTATTATTTTAATACCAATCTACTCTATATGAAAGTTTTTATTCATATATATATATATATATATATATATTATAATAATCCTTGTACGTACGTCTCGTTCGAACCCCGTTCGTGTGTTGATTTATACTGAATCTTAATTTATGTTTCTCTAACGCCTCACGTTGTTGGACGCCAATTTATAATATTCGGGTACGTACGTCTCGTTCGAACCCCGCGATGGAAGCCAATTTATAATATTCGATCTGTGTGTTCGTGTTAAACCCCACTGTTGTTTTCACCAATTTATTATGTATCTTAATTTAGTAGGTGTTGTGATATTGTTAATTATATCTCCTTTATCTCTCTATTTAATATAAGAGTGTTGATGTGAGTGAAAATTATGTAGGTAGGGTGTTATTCGAAAATTCTGTTTTTTCACTCTTAGTCTGTTTCTTTTAATAAATATTATTTTTCCGTTACCAAACATTATCTATCGGTATCATTGCGCTGTGGCATTACCACAATTTGTTTAGTTTGAGTTTGTTTATTATTTATTATTAATTATTATTAATTTCTACTAACTCATTGGATTATATTTAGTATTTGTTACTAATTTCTTTACCTAACCTTTCTGATCTGATTTATTATATAATGTTATTGGTTGTTAGGCCTATTATTATACCTTGATCTACTTCTGAATTTAACTTGTTACTATCTGTAATATTATAGAACCTTTTATCTTTTTATGATATGGTGGTATTAAACTGCTTTGGTTCCTTGTTAACAATTATAGCTTTTTTATCCAAGTTTACAACTATAATCATCTTATTATCTATGTACATGTATACAAATAATTATCCTTATAATATCTAACTACAACTTTATCTTGACCTATAGATAACACATAAAAATGAAATTAATTAATACTCAATAACTGAGTTCAACCACAGTTCTACAACGGTAAATGAATAATACATATTACTTAATTACCTGATGTTCTATCAACAGGAAATCTTTCACATGATAACACAAAATACAACATCACGGTCATGATAACAACATAACATCATACAATTCATAACAAGTATTTTTGAGTAACTTAGGTCGTACACTATTTACTTATGCTTATCTATTTTAAAAACATCAATTATTCTGAAATAGTCAACATTAGTTTTTCTTTTTACAATATTTGTCAATGTCTGTTATTTACCTCTCACTGAACCTTGAGGTTTATTACTATTATCATTATTACATGCTTATCTTTTATTATTATTATTACCTTGCATTCTTATTACTTTTAAACAATTATGGGTTTATTTTCTGACCTTTTTATAAGTGTGGAAAATTAAAATATTTTCTTCCCTATTTTAATTTTAATATTTATTTATGTAACGTCGAGGACCTGTGATGATTTAAAAGGAATTTAAATAGCACAAATAATTTTTATTTAAAATGACATGTGAGAAAATATTTAACCCTTCCCTGTGTACTTATATGCCTGTATCAACTTGTAAAAATCTAGTACGGACATGAAAATTACTCTGTATTGAAGAGAAAATTAATAATTATGATAATTAAATAAAAAGACGTAATAATAATAATAAGAAATACCTAACTCAATAAAGAAAATGTAGTATTATTAATATTAGTTAATTAGTATGATAATAATAATAATAAAGTACGAACTACTTTTCTCTCTCCGCGCGAACAGCTCCCTCTCCCTACTAACCGCCGCGAAACCAACCCCAGTCGAGTGAGAATCAGAGACAAGGTAACAGCTTTACCATCTGTCGTGAAAAAAAGTGTAAATATAAAAAATTAATAACGATGTAACTGAAGGTAATCTTTCGTGGTGACAGACTCCACAAGTAATTGAAATGTGGTGAAAGTAAAACGAGTTATGTAGTTGAAATGTACTGAAATAACTAAAAGTAACTAACTTAGTCAACACATCTCTTTAAAAAATGAAACGAAATGTTTAAATTGTAAAGTATGTTCTATCCAAACATTATAGAGTAACATTAGTGCAGTTAAAAGCAAAATGTAAAATGTAAAAAAAAAGTGAACACCGTACATCAGGAGTGAAGCAACAACGACAAACTCACGAGCTTCAGGTAACAACATCCTTTCGTCATGATCGCAACTAAGAATCTACAAAATCAGTGGAGACACCCGAACGACATCGTAGAACTTCTAGGAAACGCAACTGAAGAGTAACAACAAGAGAACCTGCCGCTGATCACATTGTATCAAGGTGAAACCAAACCATTATACTTTTAACAATGGCAACAAAAGCAGTATATTTTTGCAAAGACTTATTCTAATCATGTAAATGTTAACATAGTAGTGTCTGTAATTACAATAATGAAATAGTAATCTGATGATCGTTAAAGGTAAAAGGTAATTCGAAATTTGAGCAAACTAATATTCCAATAGTGTTGAATATCCTACATAATGTGACTAAAAATATCCTACATATTCCAAAACTAATATCCTACATAATGTTGACTTATTGTAGAGCATTATTAAGTTAAAACCCGGATCCGAGGTATTTAATGTAGTTAATAAATATATATTTTTATTTTGCTCACCAGAGTAACATGTTAAAAAGACGTAAGAGCATTCGATGCACAACTTTTGAGTAATTTATTTTTTAACGTAATAAAACAAAATAACATTAATATTTAAATTATTATTCAAGAAAATATAATAAAGAGATGTTTTTGCTAAATAACCAGAGAGTGAGTAAATTTGCGTAACCTAATCCTAATTCCTGTTCTACAGATTTTCAGATTTGTTGGTAAGTAATTGTACTAACATCGGCAGCCGGTTTGATTGAAAGTAACCAA
This sequence comes from Magicicada septendecula, assembly GCA_034769895.1. Classification (NCBI taxonomy): domain Eukaryota; kingdom Metazoa; phylum Arthropoda; class Insecta; order Hemiptera; family Cicadidae; genus Magicicada; species Magicicada septendecula. Next base: position 57,158,344 of record CM068371.1, on the reverse strand, counting down.
TTAAACTGGTTCCCTCTGTTATAATGTCTCAGACAGGAGAGACACTATAGACCGCATTTCTGTTACGTTACAATATATATATATATATATATATATATATATATATATATATATATATATATAGTAACGAACAGTTCCGGTCGTATCTGTAAAATGTACACCAATTTTTTATGTGTAATAATTGTTAGTGCGTTCGTCTCGCACCGGGGTCGTTACATCAATGTTCGCGGCTAACGATGTCCGTAGCGTTGCGGTAATCACTAGTATAACACGGCAGTAACCTTACCTGTTGCTTATAGGGGTGTGTTAATCCCGGGTGGCGCCAAGTCGTTTTTTGAAACAACTAAAATTATTGTATGATGAGTTTCCAGCGGTGACGGTCGGGCGTTCAAATAATTCCCGCTCGCACGGCCGTCTGAATTGTATATACTGTTGTGCAAATGTCTACTTGTTCGCTGCTCATCAAACCTATTCTTCATAAATAAACACAAGTAATGTACACAAGTAATATACACTCCCTATGAAATAATGACAACGGTTACTCCCTGTACTAGTTATTTTTAATGGATGATAATTAAAATATTCAATTTGACAATTATTTTATAATAAATCTGCACCGACTTTGTACATGAGATTCTTACTCCCCAGGTGGACGAATCGATTAAGGAAACGATCAGCATCAGTATGGCTGTGTAATGTTAAGTTATTACAATTATTTTCTTGGATTTCGTTGTCCATGACGTGTCCGTTACTTAACTAAATATCACTATAATATTGACGACTCGGAACACAAAGTTTTTTATAAGTAAAAACGTTTTCTAAGTGTTGGAGGAAGACTTCTGCTAGAATGCTGGATATGGGGGAGCCCATGGGTAGGCCGTCGTTCTGTGTGTAGTATTTATTGTTATAAGTAAAGTAGTTTTGTTTTGTGATAATGTTCAGAGTTTCTGTTATTTCATTGATAAGTTCGTCTGGTGTGTTGTTCTGTTTGAGTTTGTTTTGTAGGATGGTGATTGTTTCAGAGATGGGGATGTTTGTGTACAGGTTTTTAATGTCAAAGGAGGCTAATGTGGCGTTATGGGGGATGTGTATGTCTTTTATTTTTGTTACTAGGTCAGTGTTGTTTTTTACTGCAATGTTGTTGTCTATTTGTGTGTGTTGTCTAATAATTTTGTCTAGATATTTTGCCAGTTTGTGTGCAGGGGCATTACAAACATAACAACCAAACACTAACAAAGCTCATAATTGACACAGAAACAAATATACAAAACACAGCACCAGAACATCAAGACACATTAAGACATAATATAAACAACACAATAGGAGTACATAAGACACCAGACAACAACAACCACAACTCAGAAATACACACAGCCATCAAACTGAGGGAAAAGGCACACAAACACAACATCACATTCGTAAAAGCTGACAAAGGCAACACGACTGTAATTATCCCCACAGACAACCTACACAAAAAAGTACAAGACTTCATAGAACAGAACAACATCACAGAACTAAAACACGACCCCACCGACAGATACCAAAACTCAGTAAAACAAATAGTCAACAAAGCCAAACACATTATGACACATAAACAAAAGCCCTACATGAAACAAATCCGACCATCAGCACCTACGCTCCAAGCGCTTCCCAAAATCCATAAAGAAGACATTCCGATCCGCCCCATTATCAACTACCGTAATGCCCCTGCACACAAACTGGCAAAATATCTAGACAAAATTATTAGACAACACACACAAATAGACAACAACATTGCAGTAAAAAACAACACTGACCTAGTAACAAAAATAAAAGACATACACATCCCCCATAACGCCACATTAGCCTCCTTTGACATTAAAAACCTGTACACAAACATCCCCATCTCTGAAACAATCACCATCCTACAAAACAAACTCAAACAGAACAACACACCAGACGAACTTATCAATGAAATAACAGAAACTCTGAACATTATCACAAAACAAAACTACTTTACTTATAACAATAAATACTACACACAGAACGACGGCCTACCCATGGGCTCCCCCATATCCAGCATTCTAGCAGAAGTCTTCCTCCAACACTTAGAAAACGTTTTTACTTATAAAAAACTTTGTGTTCCGAGTCGTCAATATTATAGTGATATTTACAATTATTTTGTTCCAAAATCGTGGGATTCTTGTGATTATGAGCTAAAGAATTCCTATGGTTACAATACAAATATTTTACCTTATTCTACGTGTACATAAATAATAATGTGTGATGTTACAATCTGTTCTGTAGTGTTGTTAAATGTGTTTTGAAAGTTCGTGTTTAAATAATAGGTTATATTTTACGTTAACAAGTTTTTAGTGAGTTTTATTTTACTTAAATAATCTGTGAAAGAGAAATATATATTACAGACGCTTCACTTCTGTAACGGTATTCAACGGTAATCCTGTCTTCAACTGCCGTTTCCATGGCAACTGAATGATTTTGATTGGTTGATTTAGAGATCATGTATTGTTATCAAAATTCGAATTCTTCGTATATCTTCTGACTGCTGTTATTCCTCTATCTTCCTTCCTGGTTATTAAATATGGTCACTATAGTATTTAATTCCTTTCATAGATTATTTTGATACCCCACAAGTTTGGGTAATTTTAGATTTTATGTTTTTACAATTATGTTAATACTTGTTAATTACATTTCTTTTTGTATACAAATGCTTATTATAATATTTCGTTTTACAAATGATTTACAATTTATTCTTGGTGAATCCTTCACCTCAGATTTGCTAATTTCTTTGTTGATTTGTTACAATTTGTAGTTGTTTGTTTCTGACAGTTAGGCACTTTCATAGGCATAAGTAGCCATTATGGTATTTGACTTATTTCATTTAAATTACATTTCATTTCAGCCTGATGGGCTTTATTTTGTTATTATAATTGGTTGTGTTGTGTTTTGAGTCTGTTTATGTGTTATTATTATGTCACTTTTGATTTATACACAATTATTTACTCTTTGGTTTCCATGTTTTCTAGTCATACATTTCTTAACATTTTTATTTCTTTTCTTTGCCAATAATAACAAGTTGGCTATTATTTACTACTTTTTTGATCTTATTTAAATATAACGTGTAGGCCTATGGTCTGTATAATTCTTACAGCCATATCCAATTCATAAACTTGATTGAATAATTATTTAACTAACTTATTATTTGCTGATCTTTGTTTACAATACATCTTAATTTATCTTATTTTTTGGTGTGACAAACAACATCACTTTTATGAATTTATAATGATCCCTTATAACATGGGTGTTTTTTGATTTGTTTCTAACTCCTTAACTTTCTAAACAATCTTTACTCTCCCTCCATGTTAACACTTTCCACTTGCTCTTTGCTGGGATTCTCCCCTTTTAAATATGATTACAGATTTTTAAACTTATTAATTATATATTTTTTTTTTTTGGTTTGTTTATTATGGTTATTATCACTTTCCAGTGTTCAATACCTCTTTATAGTTTATACTTAATACTATTTTTCACAACATACTTACTCACTATTATTTTTCACTGTTAAACCTTTTAGTATTCTTAAGGATTTATTAATTGTTAATGATTTTATCACTCACTATTTTTCACTATATTTCCATTCTATACTTTACACTATTTTCATTCAATCATCACCTTCACTCTTAAATTATTTATAGTTAATTATAACTTAATTAGTGTACCTTCTTTATCACCACACTTTGGGGTTTTTACACTTTCATTTTGCACTTCACAAATGTTTTTGTTTTTTAAGTGTTTCTGAATGGGTAATCCCTCTAATTACTATCTCACTATTCATTCTTTCTCTTTCATTACAATATTTCCTTAATACTATTAACAATTTTATGTCCTTACCATACTATTCTTACATCTAATTCTGAATTGGGGTTTAGTTTGCTTTTTTATCATTTTTATCTTTAACATTGTTTAATAGGGTTTCTTCCCTAAATTACGATTGTCCATTAACGGATAATGACATTTACTTTTTCCTTTCTCATAGGTTAATTATTGGTCTTGTTCCAATCTTACTTTTGAGTGCATTATTTCTCCTTCTCCTATGTTTTATTACTTGTTTGTGTATCATTATTGGGTTTTCATTTCTATCCATTTCCCTCCTTCTTCATTTTCATCGTATTTGGTTAATACCTTGGTTTTTCCACCTTCTCCTTTGGGTTCATTTCAACGTGTTACATTGAGTCATTTAATTCCATGAACTTGTTTCATTTTTGTTTAGTTTATTCTCGTTTGTTTTTCGAGGATCCCTTCTTCTTTTGTTTCCTTTTGTTGGGTCAATCACTTGGGTTAGGTCATGTCGTCGTTTGTCGAGTCATAGTTTTTATATTTTATTTAAATTAATCATTTTATTTAACATGAAGTATTATTTTAAATTCAATCTTGTTTTGTTCATCCCTGGTATTGGGTTGGCTTATTTGTGTTGTAACAATATATATATATATATATATATATATATATGTTTTATGAACATTTGTGCGTCCGTCTTAACAAATTTTATCATCGTAGTGGCGTCTGTTAGATTTTGACGTCCGTATATCGGACGCTAAAATGTAATCCCTTATAGAAAATGTGTTCTGTGGAATAAAAGTTTATAAGTTCCACAAAAATCCTTTATGAGCACATTGTTAATGAAACATCTTAATTTTTTTAACTTTCAACTCATTATTTTGGCACCACGAATTTTTAAAGATTTATCTGCGGGTGCCAAATTGACTGACTTTTGAAAATTGATATTCAATATGTAGTTCATGGTTTGTCCACCACGTAGCACTACCATCGTCTGTATACACTCTGCGCGCCTTTTTTTCATTTAGTTTGCAATCATGATGGAATCCGTAGATTTGGCAACACTGTCATAGCATAAACGCACAGGTCAAATGACAAACGCAATCCAAGCCTGTTTCAGACTGTGCTAAGTGGGTCAAAGATTATGTCCTTTTTCAATGATTCGCTTCGTTTTTCTGATATTCTCATATTCACTTATCAGTTCATTTTCCCACTTAACCTCATTTTACTTTCTCCTACCTACCGCACTTTTGATTTTATTCTCTTTATAAACCGTTTGATATGTGTTTTACAATAGTTTAAGTTTTGAATCAACAGAGAAAAAGTGTTCGGGACAAAAACGTTAAAAATTTGATTCATCACAACAGTTTAATTTTTGAGTGAAGAAAGAGAAACTGTGTGTGTGTGTGTGTGTGTGTGTGTGTGTGTGTGTGTGTGTGTGTGAGAGAGAGAGAGAGAGAGAGAGAGAGAGAGAGAGAGAGAGAGAGAGAGAGAGAGAGAGAGAGAGAGAGAGAGAGAGAATAACACTTATATTAGAAAGTTATACCTTTCTGTCGAAGGGTTAGAGAGAGGTAAAACAAAAGGATACATGGTGTGGGAAAGAGTGAGTGAGAGGGGTTGGTGACAGGGTAAAAATATTAAAAATTTGATTGTCATTTGCAATTTAATTTCTATTAGAGTGAGACGGGGGAGAGAAAGAGAGAGAGAGAGTGAGAGAGAGAGAGAGTGAGAGAGAGCAGGTAGAGAGATAGAGAAAATAGAACGCGTAGTACGTGCATTAGCGTTCCTACCGAGAAGCGTTACGCCTGAGGAGGGGGAGAGGCTAGTGAATGAATATGCGACTCTGCTACGTTTACACTGCGAGAAAATTTCGACGGAAATACGCAAGCAGTGTCCAGTAGGCGTTTGCACTAAGCCGTAGTTTCTACCGCGAGAGATAGTCCAAGTGTTCACTACGTGCTTGCGCGAGCTATTATCGTAATTTATTCCGACAGATGTATGAAACTCCGTTTACACTAGACTGTAAGTTTGGGCAAGTAGTCCTGTCCCAACTTTTCCCCGCTGAGCACTCTTCAGAGAGGTGTCAGCCATGGCATGACGTTTATTAAAACAGTAAATTAAAAATAAATAACTATTGTATGTATTTGTTTATTTCCCATTTAAATGATTGTCGAATTAGATTTATTACAGTATTGATTTAGTAAAATACAGTATGGTTTTACGTGAAAAAATATATGATTTTCTTTTTGAGAGACAAGGTTGAATTTTCATAATGTTTTTTATGAATCATCATGTCAAACATGTGTAGCTGCTTGGTGACTGAACAAACTAAACAAATGAAATATCTTGGCTTCATAATAGACAGTAACCTCTCACAGAAAAGTTTTATTTGTAACCTGAAGAAATAGTTGCATACATTCTTACGTAAATTCTATTTGTTACGAGATTTTTGTCCCGAAAGTAACAATTGCTTACTACAATAAAATTGTCATGTGTAAACGTTTTCGTATTGATGACTAACAAAATTGTTTATGAAGGTATGCAGCAATAAATTGTTGTCAGCTGTGGTACTATCAAGGAGAACTAGCTAATAACAGACATCAGCTGTCTTGTGTATACGCACACGAGGCAGTTGAAGACATAATACGCAATCCTGTTCAAATAAACAAACTCGTATTCTCTCAGCGTGCGATCTTGCATAAGTAGTCATAACTAACTGTTACGTGATTATAAACACCAGACAGGTTGATGAAAGAAAGAAGCCATGCTTTATATTCTCGTAGAAACGAGTGAAATTTTAAAATAATAATGTCCATTTTAGATCATTTATTTACATTTTCTGATAAACCTATACGTAAATTATACGTAACAGTCTAACAAGTATTTACATTAATACTCCTACTTTATTAGATATTTACACACATACTCTAGAAATATTTCAGTTTTCACGTAAGTTTTATAAGAACAAAAGTAATGTTCTCATAATTTAGTGTTTATTAGTTTAAAATGCTTTAAGCATAGCAATTAAAACAGTATTGTATTCTTGCTATTAATTTTATGACGTGGCATAAACGCGCGAATACAAACACTCGCACCCGCACGCATGCACACATATTATTAACTCATGAGATTTCGACAGTCTGATGTTGAAAATTCCAATCGTGGATATTTTATAGATACAACCTTTTTTAGACATTGGTTATTGTGGGAAACATATTGAATAGAATACCGTAGCGTTAAACGAAATGTATTTACTTTATTCAGCTGTTAAAATAAGATACTTAAATTCGATTACGTTTTTTAATGTATTTGTATTTGTATTAAGTATGAACTACAAAGTTCTAATTTAAATTAAGATTGAAAGTGCCTTTGATTCACAAGAATTTACTGTCATGTGTTCTTCTCTGATACGCTTTAAATAACGACAACTCACATTTTAAAATTTACAGTTCAGGTCAAATCACTAGTAATCCAGTCCAGTGTGTCACTATTAAAGAAGGAACATAATTCCTATTACAAATAATGAAGCTTTTTAGACCTGGTATTACTAGATGGTAAGTAAATAATCAAAATGTTTTATACAATTTGTAGGTTCCTTGTCATTCAGTTCATACTATCTATAATCAAGTTAAAACATTCGCTAACATTTTGTATTTAATTCCTTCAAAAAAAGAACACTCGCGAGGAAGTTTTTAAAACGGTTCGAGTAGTTGTCAATATTGTTCTTTTGAAAAATAAGGGCATTACAGTCTGTGTATGAATGCCAATTTGTTTACGTTCTCAAAAATATCGGTATGGAGAACCATACATGACTTCTATGTTCTAAGTTTTATATATAAAATCATTTACGAAATGAAATGTTTCCATAGAAACTACTTCTTTCCACTTATTGCTTCAGCCTTAACCACAGTACTGTGGTCACTAACGCATACTACCTCACGTTATCGCACTCTATTTTCACTGATGATGGTAGTCGATGGCACTGCCGAAACGTCTGGTTTTGCAGAAAACTTTGGTCTACGGCCAAACAGGACGGGAAGGAATTTTAACAACAAACTACTTCTTTGTTGCCGATAACGTAGTACATATATAAAAAATTATCCCCACCCCGTTCAACTAGCCTCATCATTTATAGATATTTCATCTACGTTTCTACAGTGGATTATTAAGATCTTATCAGGATACTTTATTTTTCAAACTTAAGTACTTTACTCTTATTACAACAAAAAATGTTTCTGGTAGTTACCCTTTCCCCCTAACCGATCTTCACCAAAATCAATAGGCCTTGAGTCCTCTACAACTCAGGGACATACGTAAAATATTATTTGATTCTGTTTGAATTTACGGCAGTTATCGTTCGTCATGAAAAAATTTCTCTTGTTACAACATAAAATGTTGCATGTAAACTACCCCTTTCCCCTTAACCGATCTTCACAAAAATCAACAGGCCTTGAGTACTCTATAATTTAGGGATGCATGTAAAACATTATTTGATTCTGTTTCAATGTGCGGCAGTTATCGTTCGTCATAGAAACAATCTTGTTAAAACATTAAAAGTGGCAGGTAAACTACCCCTTTCCCTTAACCGATATTCACCAAAATCAATAGGCCATGAGTCCTCTACAAATTAGGCACATATGTAAAAAATCATTTGATTCTGTTTGAATTTGCGGCAGTTATCGTTCTTCATGGAAAACGTTCTCTTGTTACAACATAAAATGTTGCTGGTAAACAACCCCTTTCCCATAACTGATCTTCAACAAAATCATCAGACATAGATTTATCTACAATTGAGGAAGGTATGCACAAAAATATTTGATTCTGTTTAAATATGCGGCAGTTATCGTTCGTCATAGAAACAATTACTCTTGTTAAAACATAAAATTGTGACAGGTAAACTACCCCTTTTCCTTAACCGATCTTCACGAAAATCAGTCTTTTATAATCGATGAACGTATGCAAAAAAATATTTGATTCTGTTTGAATGTGCGGCAGTTATCGTTCGTCATAGAAAAAATTACCGTTGTTAAAACATAAAATGTTGCAGGTAAACTACTCCTTTCCCTTAACCGATCTTCACAAAAATCAACAGGCATTGAGATATCTATAGTTCAGGAAGGTGTGCAAAACATTATTTGATTCTGATTGAATTTACGGTAGTTATCATTCGTCATAAAAAATACCCTTGTTACAACATAAAACGTTGCAGGTAAACTATCCCTTTCCCTTAACCGATCTTCACCAAACACAAAAGGTCTTGCGTACTCTACAAATAAGGGCTGTATGCAAAACATTATTTGATTCTGATTATCATCTAAAACTTCCGGGCTGAAAGGCCGTGGTCGAGTGCTTGAAATACTGCTAAACGTTTCGGCCGCACCACCGGTGGCCATCTTCAGTAGCGAAATAATCGTGTTCGAATAGGTGATACGCCGAACACGTCTCCCAATGAACTGGGAACAAGCAACTTGTTCTTGTTCCCAGTTCATTGGGAGACGTGTTCTGCGTATCATCTATTCGAACACGATTATTTCGCTACTGAAGATAGCCACCGGTGGTGCGGCCGAAACGTTTAGCAGTATTTCAAGCACTCGACCACGGCCTTTCAGCCCGGAAGTTTTAGAAGATAATCATAATGACACCGGCCGTGAAAGCCTACGTACTAAGATTATTTGATTCTGTTTGAATTTGCGGCTGTTATCGTTTGCCATAGAAAAAAATTACCCTTGATTAAAAAAAAAATTTGCAGGTAAACTATCCCTTTCCCTTAACTGATCTTCACCAAAAACAATAGGTCTTGAGTACTCTACAAATAAAGACTGTATGCAAAAATTATTTGATTGTTTGAATTTGCGGCTGTTATCGTTTGCCATAGAAGAAAATCTACACACACACACACACACACACACTTTTCGAAAAATGACTTTTTTTCAAGTTTTGAGTGTAGTACAATCAGAATCTGCAATAATCTCGAACACGATTTTTTTTGCCATCATCATACTTCCATTTCCTTAAGGAACATGGAAGTAAAATCAATACTGTGCATTCACTAGATGTGGCTGTAGTACTCGTTTGAGCAGAACCATGACAATCAAAAGCCTTTCATGTAATAACTTGTATTTAATTACGCAGCACTTTCCGACACTATATCTGTGCACCAATCAGATTAGACCTTTAGTAAGATTAGATTACCGTATTGAGTGCACGTTGACGCTATGTAGTCACAATTAGTATTCATGAAACGCAGCTTGAAGTGAATCGGCCTATCGTGTCGTCGTCATTTTGCTGCCGGTATAGTCGTTGTTTATTAATCTACAGAAACATGATAAAAACGACCTACACATATAAATTAATAACCACTGATGACGACTCACATCCTTTTGATCGAGGGTGTATTAGATTTTTAACTCTTTAGACATACACAACGATCTTTTTTACATACCGATTTGGCAATGAAAGTACTGCAATTGATAGTTATGTCTTTGTTTGGGATTAGATTGTAATTTTGTGTAGATCTAATTACGTAGCTGTTCCCTCTAATAATATATGTCCAAAATGTTTTATTACAAAATATGTAGCATGCACAGAATTAGCACCAAATAAATACCAGAACTGTTAGCTTATTATAACTTTATACAGTATTTTGTAACAATTTGTTACTGTGCTTGTTATGTTCCAACATTAAAAGTTATAAATACATTTTTAAAACATTCCGTTTTTACACTGAGCATTTTATTACGACTTGTACTTTTTGTGTAGAGTGTGATAAGTGTACTGAAAACGTATATTAAAGAAACCGTAAATCAGTATTTGACAGTATTGACACTACTGAAGTATATATCTGAACAGTGTATGAAGCCAACCTCAGTTTTTAATATATTTTATTACAAATTTTATGTCCGTTTGGACATCCAATTATTCTTGTATCCGAATGACTCTCGATCCCAATTTATTATGATACTGATGCTCTACTTTGATGCAGATCACTATCAAGACATTTGTATCTGCATAACTTATTTTTTCAGCCTTATGATTTTATAATTGAAAAAGGTTTTTACCCTGTTGTTTTCTTATTATTACCTGTAACACCACTCGTAGGCTTTAAAATTCTAACTTGACTGTGCCCATAAGATTTTTAAATTTCAAAAGATTAACGCTACTGATTAACCAAATTATCGTAATTATTAACATTTTATAATTCTCAAATAGTTAAAAAATGCTGATTTATTCAATCAGTTAAACGTTTAATTAGCTACCTTTATTTTGAAATTTTGGATACTTCATTTTATTAGAGTTTTGAATTTCAAAATTTTTCGTTTATAATTCTTTTTAATCACAAAGTTTATCATTGATTCCTTTCTCAAAATAAATATTTTTGTTTAAAATTGATATAATTATGTACTCTGCTTGTAATGATCTAAATTGAAATGTTCTCTCTACACTTAATTTAGCTTTCTAATAATTCATCAAATCAAGGACAACATTTCAGTAACTGTTTTTTATTAATACGGTATATTAATAAGAACCATATTGGATATCTTCACTAAACTCATTTACCACTCCATAAATTTGAGGAAAAGCAAATAAATGAAAACGTCAAAAGTAGCCTACTACTCATCATCATCATCAGCAAGGGTTATACAAAAGTGGTTTGTCCCGGGCCTAAGCAGATAGACTAGAAATGGTCATTCTAATGCTTCTTGGGACGCCCCATACCTCTCCGTCGATTTCGGCTTATAGTTCAATAGGTGTTTGAGAATGCTTTAGTCATCGTTTCTGTTAAAATTTCCAAACATTTTAGCCTATAATGGGGCAGTCCTATCAAATATTCACATAACATTCAGTTTCTTCCGTACATCGAGATTTATTTTGGGATCAGTATTTGTGAAGAGTATATTGATATATATTACGCTTCCGAGACCTCGTGAAGACGACTGCTCTGCGATTTCGTCCTTAGAAGTCGGAATTCTTAAACCCATAGACAATGAAGAACTTCAAGCGTGTTTCTTTACTCGTTGATTAAAAAAATGGGTTGGGTACTCGTTGTATCGGGTTAACTAGGCACTGGTCCTCATATTCTTAGTGTTGGATGAAGTAATGCTAGCTTTCAAAGAAGCCTTCACCTCTCTCAAGCCAAGACGGTTCTGCGGGGTAAAGTGCAATATCTTATAAGAGGTTACCCTTTTGATGTTGAACAGTATAGATTTAGACCGGAAAGTCGATAAATATTCTTTGGAGATCAGTAGTAGCCAACAGTACCAAGTTGAGGCGTAAGGGAAATGATTCTGGACTGTTTTATATTTGGAATATTACAGGCGCAAATTAAGTTGGATTTAATGGGTTGTACTATTGTGTACAGGGAAATTTGGTCTCCTTAGTATGATAAGATAGTCAGTTTATGGGAGACAACCTACAGAAATCGGACTGGACGTTAAGCCCAAAGGTGGCAACCCCACTATCGCATTGCCGTGCGATATGCAAGTAACATATTCAGGAGACATATTAGTTATCAAACGGTCGCAAGCAAGATGTAACCGGAGGGAAAACGTCAAAAGTGCTTTCCAACAAATTTTAATTTTGCGTATTTATTAAGTAAGGAAATTAGAATAAATTTGTAATGGAATGCTCTAACAGAAAACCTATATTTCACTCACATTGTTTATAATTTTTTTCTCATTGTGTTCGCAAACCGTAATTCGTATTTTTTAAAATCTCAATTAGCCTATAATGACATTGCACATTTAGTTGCCATGGAAATTTGTAAACAAAGATATGATGAAAAAGATATGTGTATTTTAATGTGTCTAAAAAACACTGTTGTTTCTATGACATTTTTAAATATTTGTTTTCCTATAAATAATAGTTTTATATAATTGAAAGTAAATTAACAAAACAGAAAGAAAAATTCAAGACAATACAAAATTATGGGCGTGACGAGATGTAAAACGAGCAGGCAAAAGCTAAAACAAATGTTGAAGGTAGATGAGATATAAAGCAAAGATAAAAAAGGAGGACCGATTCGAAGATACAAACATACATGGGAGAAGGTAGTATATTATTTACCATCAGGGAATAACACATGAAACTGCATCAAACACAATAAAACTAACAATTTTTTTTTAATTATAAGTGAGGTCTTGTATTAGGCAACAATAAAAATGGAAGAGTGGATTCTTCAGTACAAAACGTGTTACCCCAGAGAGTCCTCTTTAGTTAGGAAATTTTAGACTAGTTATACTTTTGTGGTTCAAATCCTCTAATCGACACCATATCTAGAAGATTCATGTCCCCGTTTGTTTAACACAATCCGCTACGTGAAGCTATTCAGTAATATGTTTTTTGAATTCAACGTTAATTACTACATTTTAATTTATAGTCATTATTAATGAAACTTTGATTTACTTTCACAAATTTACAAAATATTGTTAATGCCTTTATTTCAACAGCTATTTCTGAGCGGTATGACAGTTGCAGTTTGATACATGCAGCAGGCTCAGATATTGGACTGTGTTGAGTGAAAAACTAATTACTAGCTTTGGAGAGGGAATTGATCCCTTGACATTGCCCGTAGATATGCCACTGCCTAATTTTATTTTAAGAAGTACCGAGGATTCCCATGCCGTACCCCCTTGCAAACCAATGTTCACGTGTGTTAGTCTCGTCTATACAACGATTCTATAGATAATAATGCTTATTTATAAAATTTAAAATGCTCAAGAACTGGTGTAGCTATCATGAAAAATAAAAGCGTAAGTAACGCGGTATTAAGTTAGCAGCGGGAGTTCAGTAGTTATTGAACTACGCCCTCTCAACTCTTTAACATGAATACATACAGAGCAAGTAAACGACTCATTTTCGGAGTTTGATGACACACATTAAGAAGAATTTTATGCAATACTGGAAAGAGACAGTAAAAAACTGTTAACGCAAAAAGTAACTATACTTACAGACTTAAATAAAAAAAATAAAAGAATGGCTAGAGAATCAGAATAATGGAAAAATGGATTAAGGTCACGAAGTGAATAGGTGAACAATAAATTTACTTCAGTTCTGATAACAATCTTTATTACTTGTAAGCCAGAAGTCATCATTACGTAAGATAATATGTTCATGACGTTCCCCTACTGATAGCTTTCGCAATCAAGTAGACTACATCTTAATTATCGCTAGGTGGACTCTACGACCTTTACCTTTCCAAACAATTAAAGACTCTACGAGCTCCCCAGAGAAAGATTTTCACAGTAATCAGATTCTTGCACCTAAAGTAGAACTAAACCTGGAAAGGCGTACATCAAAAGAAAGTCAACAAACATGATGGTGTTTAAAAATAGACATGTCATATTAGCAAAATGCGGATATAAGAGTGAAGAGGAAAATTTTTGGTCGGCAATGAACCTATGAGGCATGCAGATAGCGCCTAGCTAAAAGTAAAAATTATATTATAAGAAGAAACTTCTAGAGTAACCACAAACCTGTAATTTCAGTAAAAATAGTTAAACATGGATAAATAAAGATACGTTTAACACATACAAACAGCAAACGGGACTACACAATTAAGAGACAAGTATCCTCAAGTAAGCAAAGCCAGAATACAGCAATATAGGTACGACACGAATAAATACATAAATAAAATCTAGAAAGATTAAAAACAGATAGAAACAAATATCAATTATAATGTCTTCAAATTTAAAACAGTACAAGAAAATTTGTAACAAATTAAAGAACATACGATGCCAATATAAATGAACGACGGAGAAGCTACTGCATAAAAACCTATTCAAAGATAAATGTATAGAGAGAGAATACAGGCAACTTTACGTTTGACCTGGAAGTCAACATTACCATGCAATATTAATAACCACGTTAGAAAAAATTAAACAAAAGGAAGCTGTTGAGAAAGACTGCATAGTAATAGAAATGATTATGTCTCGGTGAAATGGAAATCTAAGTGGTGTTAACAATTTTGATACAAACAGTGGAATTCTGAAACAGGCTAGATGATTGAAGAAGTTCAGTATATGTCCCTCCCAATACATAAAAGTACTTAAAGATCACTGTGACAGAATAATCTTATTTTTCGCCTACTATTAAAGTTTAGTTACAAGAATTCTATAACAATTAAAGTATACCTATTACCCCAAATACAACGTAAGCTGGCAAACGTTTTGCCATATTATTGAATACTAGCAAGATTTAAAAAAAATGTAGGTAATCACACATTATTTTTCAAAATACAATAATACTTAGATTATTTTAGAAGCTAGAAAATGTGGATAATTGTAGCCGACATTAGGACACCGTAACACATAATCACTTTACGTAAACATGGAAGGGTTACAAGAAATCAGTATCACTATCATCACATCAGGGAAGGTAAATCAGGGTTAACTCCCAGCTCACGGAATTTCTCATCGTAAAGAAGGGGTATGACAAGGATGCATTCTCAATCTTATACGATTTAAATTCTAAGGGTTTAAATAGACAGGAGCCACGGATGAATGGGAAGGAGGTATCGCTATGTTAAGTAAGAAGGTTTGCAATCTATAATATCATGATGACATAGTACTTCCAGATGCAAGTAAAGAATTTCGTTTATCCGCAGAATGAAAAAACCAACAACGATGCAACGTTACAAAATAAAGGAATATAAGACAAAGTAACGACTGTAGAGAGATCAGATAACAAACAGCTAATCTACT
Source organism: Magicicada septendecula (assembly GCA_034769895.1). Classification (NCBI taxonomy): domain Eukaryota; kingdom Metazoa; phylum Arthropoda; class Insecta; order Hemiptera; family Cicadidae; genus Magicicada; species Magicicada septendecula. Next base: position 57,142,808 of record CM068371.1, on the reverse strand, counting down.
TCGGACATATACAGTGAGTGGGCAGAGATTCCAAAAACACGTGTTAATGTGGAAACACAAGGGAAGAAGGAACCAGGCTGGCCAAGAAGTAGCTGGAGAGGTAGTATAGACTCGAAACTGAAAGGGGCCTTGAGGACCACCGCGATAGGTGATTGATCATTGGACACCTAGTACTGCAGATAGGTGAAATAATTGTAAGAATTGTGCCTTTAATGATAGAAGCATTCAAATTGGGGCACATATACTAAATATATAAAGGTTTAATTTTGGATATGAGGCCATCGCAGATTTCCCCTATTACAGGAATGGCGGACATTCAAAATGGCGGCCTCTGAATATATTTTATGTGCTCCTTTTTTATTGTTATTTGATAATGTTAATAGCGTATTATATGTGATTTTACATGAACTGATGCTATAAATATGTGTGCATGTCATCACACTCCACAAAACTAAAAAACAGAGTACTTGCATACTTTCCTGACATGGAAGCACATAAGCAAGGTCGAGATGTGATGTTAATATTTAATAATGATGTTGGATTAGCTCTGAAGAAAGCTTGTGAATACGATGCAGATAGTGACGCTATTCATCTTGCTAAAGCAGCAAATATAGTTAGAAGAGACATCTTTAAAATGAAAAACCGCTTCAATGGATCATTTGAAAAAACCTGTCAGGAAGACTCCGTACCAGCATCTCTGTTAGCACTGGTTGCTATGGTTACAAATGGTCCAAATATTAAAGCACAGTCAAGTATTTCAACAATACCACAACCTATCCTTACTGTTGCACAGTTACTAATGTATAACAGTTTGGTGAGACGTCGGGAGTGTCATTCTGGAACAATCTACAAGCACAATCGAGGAAGGGAAACACCTTTGCCTATATACTTAGATATTTTAATTCATACAAAAACTCGCAAGCGTGAACTAGTTGAAGACCTTCACGAGCTCGGATTAAGCATATCATATGACCGAGTGCTAGACATTTCATCAGAACTTGGAAATGAAATATGTTATCTGTATCACATGGAAAATGCTGTCGTTCCTCTTCAGTTAAAAGGAGGGCTTTTCACAACTAATTAGTGCGGTTGATAATATTGACCACAATCCAAGTTCTACTACAGCTCATGATTCTTTCCATGGTACAGGAATATCCCTATTTCAACATCCAGATGGTAATTCCAGAGGGACTGATCGAACTAGGACTTCAAGTCCTTTTGTCGTGAAGGCAACCAAACATCTTCCTGAAAGCTACACAAGTGTTACCCCTGTTCCTCTTATTAGAACTGACTGTCCTTTGCCAACAGTACAAGAAAACTTTGTTGACTACCAACTGTCGTCGAAAGATATGGTTAAAGAATACACCTGGCTGAACACGTAAAAACTGTTTTGGCTGCTGACAACCTACAAGGGGATGAAATAATCACCTGGGCAGCATACAACGCTAGTCAACAAGTCAATAAACCTAAAGAATGTGATTTAACAATTTCTTCGTTGCTTCCTGTATTTCCAGACCATGCTACATCAGTGGCCATGATTCGCCATTCAGTGGATATTGTTAAGACAGCAATTTATTGGCTTAATCCGGGGCAGATTCCTATCATTGCATTTGACCAACCACTCTACGCATTGGCAAAACAAATCCAGTGGAACTGGCCAACAACTCATGGTGAAGGTCAATTTGTTATACTGTTTGGTGGGCTTCATATCGAGATGGCAGTTCTCAAGGTTCTTGGAAATCTCTTAGATGAAAGTGGATGGACTGAAGCACTTGTTCAGGCTGATATTACAACAGCTGGAAAAGAGGATTCATTTGTAAAGGGTTCCCATGTAACTCGTACCCGCAGGGCTCATCAAATCACAGCCAGTAGCCTATATTTACTTATGCAGCAGGCTTACATTGACTACAGCCAACACATAGAGCATAGCAGTCAAGTTAAGTCATTTGAAGAGTGGTGTAAAGAAAGAGTTGATGTATGTCCCAAATTTAGATTCTGGTTTATCGTTCTAAAACTAGAACTCCTTTTGTTGACTTTTGTTAGAGCAATACGAGAAGGAGATTTTCAGCTCTATGTAAAGGCGCTATCCAGTATTGTTCCCTGGTTCTTTTCTTTTCACCATACTCACTATGCGAGATGGATTCCTGTCCACTTACATGACATGATTTCACTTAAACAGAATCACCTTGCCACCTATGAAGAATTCATGAAAGGAAAGTTTGTCATCAAAAAATCAAGTAGGGCATTCTCTGCTATTGCTATTGGTCAGGCCCATGAACAAAATAACGCATCAGTCAAAGGTGATGGAGGAGCTGTAGGCCTAACAGAAAACTCAAAAGCTCTGCTTCGTTGGATGGTGTCTGGACCTGAGATGGGCCGCTTAGCTTGAAGAATTTAATTCTACCAAGACAGAGAGATGGGGAAAAGATGAGCGTCACCACGAAGCTAACAAGCGTTCACAGATGGCATTTGCAAAAGATGTCAAGTCTCTGACTCATGTAATGCAAGATCTGGGAAACCCATACAGTGAAAACAGCTCTGATCTTCTGGTACTTGACAGCAGAAATATTGTAAATACGGCAGTTTCAGACACATTGTTAAATATTGAAAAAATTGGAATTGAACAGTGTGAGTTATATGTCAGCTAGAGGCTTATTAATAAAACTAAACGTATATCAGATCCTATTAAGCGGAATAACCTACACCTCTTCAGCCGTCCTCCAGTTCGTGAAAAGTCTAATAAACAGTTACAGTTGACATCACTAAAGAATGACTGCTCGTTGTTCTCTAGATTGTACATTGCATCACAGATACGTAATGGAGATTTGGATGAGTTCTTTAGACACGAGAACCAAGCTTATCCTCCAGCACTGTCGAAGTTGGGGAGTCTAAGAACCGGAACAAAGTCAAATTTATTGACTTGTCTTGAAGGACTCGCACCTACTAGCACTACCAAACCAACAGCAGAAATTACAATCATTGACGGTGCTACAATTGTCAACATGCTGCGACCAGGATTGGCAAAAACATTTGAAGATTATGCCAATACTGTATTCATACCCTACATCAAAGCTCAGCTTCAACATGTAAGAAGGATAGATATCATCTGGGACGTGTACATGCCTGACAGCTTGAAGAGTGACACACACAGCGAAAGGGGAAAAGGTGTTCGAAAGCGTGTTGAACCAAGAAGTTCACTTCCTAAAAACTGGGAGGAGTTTCTCCGGGTTGATGAAAATAAGACTGAATTGTTCTCTTTCTTGGCTACAACATTAGCAGCTATTTCCACGGACAAGCAGGTGATTACCACAATTGGTAGCGATGTTCTTACTATAAATCGTCAAGATGTCTTAGAACCGGCTCCATGCACACATGAAGAAGCTGACACTCGACTCCTACTTCATTTATGTGATGCTGTGCAGCAAGGATATACCAAAGCCGAAATACGCACTGTGGACACCGATGTTTTAGTTCTTGCCATCTTATCAGCACAACGTCTAAACATTGAGGAACTGTGGGTTGCTTTTGGAGTGGGAAAGAACTACCGGATCTTCGCCGCGCATGACTTAGCAAGATCTTTGGGTCGTGATCGTTGTACTGCCTTACCATTGTTTCACACAATAACTGGGTGTGACACTGTATCCTTCTTTGGAGGAAGAGGCAAAAGGACCGCATGGAACACCTGGAATGCATATCAAGATATCAGCGCTACTTTTTGTGCATTGGCTGACAGACCTACTCAGCAGACTGTACAAGATATGCTGAAACCATTGGAGAGATTTATAGTTTTGCTATATGACCGTACTAGCAGCGACAAATGTGTTAATGATGCAAGAAAACACCTGTTTACTCAGAAAGGTAGAGCAATTGACAATCTACCTCCTTCACAAGATGCTCTCATTCAGCATACAAAGAGAGCTGTCTACCAGGCTGGTTACTGCTGGGCTCAAATGATGGTCGCAACTCCAGTGCTCCCGTCAACAGGTGATTGGGGTTGGAAGAAGAAGGTTGAAGGTGGATGGGAAATATCTTCGACAACCCTACCAGAGGCTTCGCAAGCATGCAGGGAACTCATACGATGTGGCTGCAAGAAAGGCTGCACACGACAGTGTCAATGGAAGGCTGCCCTACAGTGTACCGCTTTTGTGCTTGTGGTGCTCTTTGTACTGAGTGATATCAGATTTTGAATCTAATCATTATCTATTATATCTAATCTATTATGTGTTTATCTATCAGAATTCTATACAATACAGACAATGCAGTATTAGTATTTCCATTAAATAATCCATCAACATTTGTTATAAACAGAATATAAATAAAATATGGTATATATTATTAAAAATAGCAAACTACATGCACAAAACAACAATTACTCGCCATTGCTTTAATAGCTGTCATTTAACATCATCAAATAACATTTAAAAGGAGCACATAAAAAATATTCAGAAGCCGCCATTTTGAATATCCGCCATTACTGCAATAGGCGAAATCTGAGATGGCCTCATATCCAAAATTAAATCTTCATATATGTAGTATATGTGCATGTGCCCCAAGTTGTATGCTTCAGTTATTGCCCCAAGTTGTAGGCACAATTATTTCACCTATCTGCAGTACTAACCACACAATAATGTAGTCTAATACGTATTTTATTTGTGTGCGTGTGTGTGTGTGTGTGTGTGCGTTCGCGCGCGCGCGCGTGCGTGTCTTAGGTTGGAGGGGGAGAATGGAACGTTAAAAAAACTGCTTTATGTTATGAATGCTTAAGCCTACAAATTTTTATTGTTATTACTATTGTTGTTATGTTTTTACTAAAAAATATTCATATTATTTTAATATTATTTTCTTAAGGAGTACGAACACATCAGCCTACCAACACGTTTGGTGGAAACGTAAAAACAGACAGATGTACATATAAATAAGAGGTTGCATTAGTTCAGACATAGATCTGTTTATATGTCAGCCAAAACAGTAGTAAACAAACGCTGCTGAGCTATTAAAAATTAGGAATGTCATTTGACCTTGAATACTCTGTTGGCGGGAATCTGATGAATGACAAATCTCTTTGCTGGTAACCTGTGGTGTTACGCTGAATAGACACAACACATTATCACGCTACACAGCAGTGACTGACATGTATTAACCATTTATGGGTTCGCGATACAACAGCTCAGACTAAACTGTGCACAATGTTTGTAGAAAAGACTGACGTGTGTGACGTAACGCTAGGTTACAAAATGCAACTTTCATTCCCGCCAGAAATTTAATAACATTTCTTGTTTATTTTGACTCATCAAAATAAACATTACTGTGCGTTTACCATGTTCCAGTGTCCTTCATACTTCATAAACACTTGAGAAATTTTATTGTTTCAGAGGCACCCGTAGGGGTGTCCGGTAGGTTTAATTGCACATAAGCTCCTTGGCTCATCTTTAACAAAAATGACAAAAATAAAACGAATAAGGAGAGAGAGAGAGAGAGAGAGAGAGAGAGAGAGAGAGAGAGAGAGTGATGGCGAGGGGTGAGAGTAAGAAAATGAGAGAGTTACACAGACAGAGGTTAGCGAGGGGTGAGAGTAAGAAAATGAGAGAGTTACACAGACAGAGGTTAGCTGTATACATTTTTCGCCATACTTCATTTAGAAGTCGCATGACAATTTGCATAGACCATCAATTAAACGAGCGGCCAGCACGTCGCACTCTACTTATAATGCGACACCAGTGGCGTAGCTAGTCTTTTTGACGCCCGGAGCAAGGAGATCGTCGGCCGTCTTGCCATCACAATTAATAGGGGACAAAAGAACAAAAATGAAGGCCCATCCACTGAACAAAGTACTTAATAAATGCAAATATGTAGATTTTTGTATGAAAACCCGTCCAGCAAACGTCTTAAGAATATTTGTTAAGTCAAAATTAAGAAATTACATATTATAATATTACCGGTATTCAGTTTCTAACATTTATTATTTAGACTATAAAAAATGTAGTAATATAACAAATTTATAACATAAAAATGTTCTAATGAACATACAAATTCCTTATAGGTATAAATCGCATCTTCAAAACAATATCCTAAAGCAACATAAAGTTAAACAAAGAACTACATTAAAAGTAATCAAATAAATCACTTACCATTACAGGTTTATGGTTCCGTCTTCTATCAATAAAGACTTAATATTTATTTGTAATATTTAATAAATATTTAAAACGAGACATTTTAAAACGTAACTTTCCAGGTCTTAATTGCTGTAAAGTCGGTTGTTAAATCAGTATAACCTAAAGACGGAGCAATGTCGTTTTCAACTAAGAGTATCCGTAGATTTGATCCCTGTCTTGAGATATTGTTAATCGTAGGTATGATTTTTAAGTTTACTAAACGATCTTTCACAAGAAGGCACAATCACTGGTAAAGTATGAACATTTTTTAAATCTATCGCTAGTGTTTTGTAGGCTTCTAATCCCATTGAAGAAATGTACTGTAGCAGTCCCTGAGTGTAAAGTCCATTTGTTCTCCTTTAACGTTTGCCGTTTTTAATAAAAGTATGACGTCTTTTAAGTCACTGAACAATTCTTCACTGTTTAGGTCATGTGGATACAGTTTTGCAAACACTGTGCACTTAATTTTGATTTGGGAAAGCTGTTTCTTAAAATGTATATCCCCATCATTTACGTACGCCTCAAATTTATAGAGGGACCCACAGCGTTTTTCTAACTCTTTTTAATGTAGAGAAACGCCTTGAAATTTTAACTGATAGTTTGTCCAAAATTTCTATTAGAGAACGTAGCATTTCTTGCCGAACGGTTAAGGCAGAATTGTCTGGATACTCCCCTGGCATCGTGTGCTCCCTTCTTATTCTTTTTGTGATACTGACATCCCATTCATTGCATACCTGCTCGGCCTTAGAAATGACATTGTCACACAGCTCATTCCTCCAAACGTTTAAATTGTCCGTTAGCTTCTCCAGACGTGTTAATGCTTGACTAAAGCTTATTTCTTTGGTCTGCAAGATTTTATGGTTTTTGTCTATAGAAGAAAGAATATACGTCCAGAAAAAGACCAAGGCCACAAAATTAAAGTATTCTATCGCATTAATTATTATTGCTGCATCTTCCCTCGTATCAATTGTTTCAGTCGGTGTATTCCTTTCTCCAGTGCAGCGATCATTTCATCCAGCTGAGTGGATATTGCTTTCACCACATCTGCTTCTGAACTCCACCTGGTACCACAATATCTTTTAAGAATAATTTATACGAAGTCTTTAAGAACACTCAATTTATAAGTGGAACAGGAAAAGAAGGTGAATAGACGTTCTACTGTCCCAAAAAATGTCACTGCCTGAACATTTCATGAGCTGCTGAACTCGAACCGAGTTAAGTGAATGGTTGTCACAAGGAACAAACGTAGTTAGTGGATTCAAAACTAATATTCTCTTTTGAACTCTTGAATGGATACTAGCAATTGTTGTTTGATTGCCATACGACAGATCTCTGCAATCGCTAAGATTCAATCCATCACTCTCAAGTTTACTTGTAATAGATTGTGTGATCCCCTCCGCTGTTTTCACTTTTAAAGAAATAAATCTATGAAGTATTAGTATGATATCATACACGTGAAGTATTATAGATATACCCATAAGACACACAAACCAAAAACAAACCGCACATTCAAGATACTCATCGATGATCAACACGTTCGCTGCGTCGACCCGGGAAAATTGCACACACCTAGCCCAAGTAACGTTTTTTTTTGCAAATAATATATTCGTCTGTATACGAACAGCAATTAACATTATGTATACAAAGCTAATACTGTATGATTATCAGTTCTCCTTTCCAGCATAACAACTCACTACAAAATCACCACAACTTTATTACCATAATGAACCGTAATTACGATGCTTCAGCATAAATAGATTAGTACTGTTTATCACGCAAGGTTTATGACAACAGAGAAGTTGGCTGGTTATGCTTCTTTTATGAAAGGAATAGTCATATCAAAGAAACAAGTTGTTTGTAGTTTTATAAATTGAAAACAATTTTTTCAAGAGTATGCTCACTTTGCCGCCCGGGGCGGCTGGCCCCTTGGCCCCCCTTCATACGCCTCTGTGCGACACAATACGTTAGGTTTGTACAGTTCACATAAGTTTCTTTTTGGTAACTACTGTATTACTTTTTATAATATACTTGAGTACTTTATAATTTATAACAAATGTGTTACATTGCGTTATAATCGTTTATTTAAGTACTAAATAGGCCTGTAATGCGAGCGCTGATGTTGCTTACTGTAGATCTAAGTCTATGTAGACCTACCTGTGCTTCGTATTAGGTTACTAATTAATGATTTTACTGCATGTTCATAATAGTTATGTTATATCTTATAATGTGTATTTTATAATCATTCAAGGAATTTCGTATTCTGTTAAATAACCGTATTTATTTACTTTTGTACGAAAATTGTGTGTTAATGCTTGTTAGTTTGTTTGTTCCCTTGTAACCATAAAACGGCTGGACCAGTTTTGATGCACGAGATATGAAGTCACTTGTCTTGATTTTAGAAGAGTCAGCAAAGATATAAAATTTTGGAAAACAAATTGGCGGACGCTACAAACCATATTATGTAAAATTTAGGCAAACTTGTCAGGCTGCGAGTTATTTTTATTAATAAAGAGCGTATTAAAAGATGGTTACAACAAATGCGTTGCGTTCAGTAATGTGTGTTACACTGATTTTCGTAAGTATGTTACAATTGTTGGACTATGTCTTCATGTCAATGACCTTTACGTTAGTAATTTATTGTTTCAATTGCACAAGAAGAATCTATACACAACAGGTTATACAAATAATTCTTGCTACAGGTTGCATTACGGTAGGCCTACTCAGTACTAGTTCATTCTATCGGGTTGACTTCACAGAAGTATTGATGGAATAGGCCAGAGCACAAGACACTCATTTTCTTCGGTTACATTATCATCGTATTCACTGAATATTGCCTTATACGCCTCCCCCTATAAATGCAATAATTGACTATTCAGGCCGTCCTCTAGAAAATTTATTCCTTTTTCCTCAAACCAATTCATACTTTTTTTCCGTATGAGATGTCGTTGGTAATGCTTTGCATTGAAACGAGACATTGCCCATAACAAGAACAGAATTGTTTTTAAGATGCGTAAGATGCGGTGTCTCTACACGATTGTTCAAATTCTGGATCGTCCGTACCATCACTGTATTCGCAAATTTTTTTTGGCGGAAAATTGTTAGAAAAGAAGCTTTCTTAAATTCATATCCTTCAGTCCTATTACGACTACAAGACTAGCTTTTAGTGCAGCTTGAGGTGCTTTGATAATCCTCTCCCTCGACATATTCGTCTGAAAGACTCCCATTATCAGTAGTGTTAAATTTATTATGCAGGTTATTAGGCCGCCATTCATTGAATACTGATGTAGAAATATCTAGATGTTTCTACTGTGCCCACTACGGCCATCATTAGTAGTGCAGGAACAAAGACAAAATACACGTTATAAGATGTAACAGAACTTTTATGAACATGTAGCCATCATTAATTAGTTACCTAATGCGAAGCACAAGTAGGCCTACATAGACTTATACCAAGCAACATCAGCGTTGACATTACAGGCCTACTTAGTACTTAAATAAACGATTATAACGCGATGTAACACATTTGTTATAAATTATAAAGTATTATACAATATAAAGTGCCCTGAGATTGTGTGACAGTTGCGATGAAACAAGACCTTCGCTTTAAACTAAGAAAAAAAAGGGAAACGAAAAAACATGAGTTAAATGAGACTGACATACACTATCTATACTACCCTCTCTCCCTCTTTCTCTTTTGCTCTCTCTCTATCTATCTATTCACATACTTATCACTTATGTAACTACTTGTATAATTACTCGTATTATAAAGAAACATTTGGGTTGAAGGTATTAGAAGTCGCCGCATACCTGTACTGGTTGTAAATCCAGGAAAAGGTTATTTTATGATACTGTTCTCTGACATGTCTATTGTTATATAGGCTTGTGGTTTCTCCAAAGGTTATAAATGTAAATGGCTACCAACAGTGTCTTGAGAGACATTTTCATGCAACCCGATATTTTTATGCAGAGAATGACGCAAATGATAAGCGAGAAATGTTGTTACTTGTTTCAACAATTGCTTCACTTACTAAAAGCGGCCATAAGGCCTTGTCGTTTTTTTACATGTATGTTTATATCTTTAAATCTATTTAATTTTGTTTAACATTCATTCATCAGCGTTGTTCACATCCGTATCTTACTGAAATCTACGCCTGCAAATCAAACCTCATAATACAAAATTGTTAATAATTTTCGGTGTTTCATTAAAAAAAAAAAGGTATCAGAAAATGTGTTTGTTACTGAAATATTCTTCCGTTTTCAAAACAATGTGTAAAGTGTGATGGTAATATGTTAACAAATGTAAAAGGACAAATAAACGTCATCTTCAGATGTGGTAGACGGAATTGCAGAGCTACAAAAAACATATATGATGACATTTTTTTCGAAATAGCGCGTGTTCCTGCATTATCTGTATTATGCGTGTTAGTCGCTTGTATTTTGAAATATCAAATTTCAGTCATTTCGAAAGAGATCGACATAAACAGGAAAACTACACAAAAATTAATAAACGAGTTTAGGGAGATCCTTACTGTCTGGCTGATGGATAACAGCTCAAAAATTGACGGCCTGGGAGATACTGAAATTGATGAAAGTGCGTTCGTTTGAAGGAAGTACAACAGGGGTCGAATAACCAAAACTCGTTGGGTACTTGAGGGAATTGGCAGGAGAATAAAGAAGTGTATCCTAAAGGTGGTGGACCCACTAAATTGTGTAATTTTAAATAACATGGAACCAGGAACCACTATAGTTGCAGATATGTGGCGCGGGTACAACTCGCGAGTACCCATACATGCCAAAATGTACGGGTATATACTTTTGTCTGTGAACCATTCGCTTAATTTTGTATGTCCTTGCAATTCTGCTGTTCACACCCAAACGATCCAGAACTAATGGTCTAAAATTAAGCGTGTTATGCGGAGAAGAGTCAGCAGAATGTCTGTTAGTACATTTCAGACGCATTTAATTGAATACGTATGGAGAAAACTGTTTTTCTGCAGAAAATTGTTTAATGATTTTTAGCGGCTATTCATTATTTTTACACGCAATTTTTAAATTGAATATACAGTAATTTGTAGTCAATAAATTTAGCTAAAGTAGAAATAAATTAGAACAAATCTAAAAAATACATAAAATTAAAATATAAAAATAGATGTAAAGATATAAACATAGAGGTAAAAAACGACAAGGCCTCACTGACCGCTTTTAGTAAGTGAAGCAATTGTTGTTGAAATAAGTATCAGCATTTCTCTGATACATGTATTAGCGGCCGTGAGCATTCTCTGTATGAAAATGCCTCTCAAGCCACTGGATGTAGCCACTACGTTTATAATCCGTGGAAAAACCCACACGCCTATATAACAATAGACATGTCAGTGAACAGTATAATAAAATAACCTTTTCCTGGTCTTACAAAAAGTGCAGGTATCCGACGACTTCTAGTACCCTCAGCCCAAAATATTTTAATATTGCGTGTATCTCTCTCCCTTTCCTTGCCTGCATATCGCATCATCTAGCTATTATCTCTAACACAAATAGAACTAATATTATAAAAATTTTTATATAAAAATTTATGCTATCTCACAACCCTCTGTCTCTCTCCTTCCTTCTATCTTTCTCTCTTTTCTCCCCTTTTTATATTTCTTAATAATAAAAATAGAACTCTTATTAACAAAAAAATACGTACAGTAATTTTCTGTGTTTGTCTGTGTATCTGACTCTTTACTCCCATTTAGCTTTCTCTCTCTCTCTCTCTCTCTCTCTCTCTCTCTCTCTCTCTCTCTCTCTCTCTCTCTTTCTCTCTCTCTCTCTCCCCCCTACTCATCCTCTCTCTCCTACTCTCTTAATTACGCACTTTTATCATTTTACTCTCTCTCTCTCTCTCTCTCTCTCTCTCTCTCTCTCTCTCTCTCTCTCTCTCTCTCTCTCTCTCTCTCTCTCTCTCTCTCTCTCTCTCTCACTATCTCTATCTATCTATCTATTTACCAATCTCAATCCCAAACAGAACTATAGACTATTAAGAACTACAGAACTACAAACTAAAATTATACAATTTTGTTAACCGCAAAACTGATACAAATAAATGTTTTATAGCATTACTTCAAAAGACTGTATGTATAATGATGAACACTGACCAGAAATATAACTGATTATACTTTTTATATAACTAGTATAAGTTCATAACGATTGGCATTACATTTATTATTTCTGACTGCCAATATGCACAGGAAATTTCTTTAGTAAAAGAAATCGAAGTTACATTATCGCCCGGTGTCAATGCATGTGAGAAAATACGCCCGTTAACATGTCCGTTAATTACGTTATTTGATCCGACGAGAAGTGGTCAATCTTTACATAATTCGAAAGGCCAGTACGCTACGTTGGCATGCTTCGTAAAACACAATAATTATATTACCACGGTTAATAGAATTGGATAGTGAAGTTTAAAAATTGTTGATAAATATTTAGTTAAAATTATGATGTAAAGTTGGCGCGTGAACGAATGAAAAGAATAATTTTCATTCGCCTGGAGTTAGTCACTCTTTCGTACAAACAAATAAGCGTCAACGTAAACTGTGGGATACCCGGGGTTGAAATCTGGCAACGTCGCTGGAAGCAAAAACGGCGAAAATTCGAAAAAAGTATACATTTCAGACGCTTAATTGTTGGGAAATTGAAAAGACGCCCTATTGTCGTAATTATGAAAAGATGCCATAATGAGAGCGTTTTGTACAAAAAAAATTATTTGCTTATTTTAAGAGTATATTGAAATATAAAATGCAAAACACAAATAACATAATCACAAGAACGTAATGTTACAAAAAAATTTCAATATACTCTTCGTTTTCGGGTAGACGCCAAAACGTATACATTTTGAAAAGACGCCAAAATGTTAGAAAAATGTATATATATATATATATATATATATGTATATGTATATGTATATTTCTTTTTGTACCATTAAAACTTTTGGAACTTAAGTACAGTGGCTCAGATTTTATTTTATCCTGGTATATCAAAGTTAAGCTATCTTTTTTAAAAATGTGAATTAAAAAAAATAATACTTCTATTGAAAAGTTTTGTTGTACGCACTATTAAAATATCATCTTAGATTTCAAAATTTTATTTTATGTGAACAATGTTTCATTATGATTGTAGAGGCTATTTATAACAATGTGGCACTTAATTTATCTGTCCTAATAAATGCAGTAATAATTTGATTTTTTGTATGTTTTTTTTTCAATAAAGAGGGACCCGAAAAAATTTTTTGTGGGGGCCCGGCCAAAAAACGTTACGCCACTGACCATACAGTACTGCTATTCAAATAAGAGTGACTAATCGTTATAGTTTAGTCTCAAGCTGACAGAATCGCACTACATGACTGCACCTGAATAAACAGATACTGTAATGTCTAGCCTACACCAGGTCATAATAATGTCAAGTTGCCGTGATAAACATGAAAATAAAAATAGGGTACTACACTTGGTGGTTAAACTGTGTTGGGTATGAAGAGTGTTGAGATGTTGTTATGTCTACATCTCTGCAGCTAAGTCTAGACAGTCGTCTGCCAAACAAAAGAACATTACAATTTTTTTCACTAATAAAATGTGTTTCTTGTTTTTATTACACTATTGTTGGACTGTACATATTATCATTTATTGTACATAACCAATCATATAGCCTGGTAGCCTACTGTATAAGTTTTATTTTATTTTAGACTGTCTCATTTAATGAAATAATAAACATTTTGTATTCTTCTGATAATCCAACCTTTTTTTGCGTTCCGACCATACCCCCAGTCAAACAGTGTAACGGTCCAAAAATGTGAGTATTTTTATTTTATTTCATTTCCGGGGTTTTATAAAAAATATGTGTAAATTGTATTTCAACGGTGACCAGAACACGTGGTGAATAGAACAGTGTTGTAACGAAGCAGCAACGCAATATTCCGTTGTGCAATCAGTACAGAGGTATGCAGCAAGCCTCATTTCCAAGAACTTTGTTTGAATGTGATAATGCGCCCGTACGCGCGACACAGGCATACGTGCCAGTGACGCTACCGGCCAAAAAACCAAGATGGTCAGGAGACGATTTTTATTCAACTAGTCTGACTTGCTGGAGGATATGAAACGTAAGGTCCGCCCATCTCGTGACGTCAGCCAGTGCCACACTAATATATGCTATCATACACTGGCAAACTTTTACATGGATTACATAGGAAGCAAGGACGGCGAACAACTGTGAGGCATTGATTTCCACACCATCAAGTCAGTGTCGAACCTTTTCCCACTAGTTCAGTTTCGTATAGAAGCCGGGTCTGGCCAGACACCGCCCCAAAGGGGCTCTTCAGATTTTTCCAAGTTTCAGTTTTAAAACTCGATTTTGAGAACTATTATGTGGTAGTGCAACAAATAGTTATTAACTAACAACAACAGGGAAATACGGAAACTCATCACTAAATCAAAAATATGAAAAACATGAACAGTTCGAACTAAAACCGCGTGCCGGCTGGGAGGGGTATTTTTATATTGTTTTATAGGTTTTATATTTATATTAAATATGCTAAAGGTTTATTAATATTCTGTGTGTGTGTGTGTGTGACGCTGGCTGGGCTACCTACAATAGACGTAAGTAATATAATTTAAATATACCATTGTAAGATGTATGAACCAGAGTTGCGAAACTTTCAAAACCATGTCAGAAAATTTATTGGAAAAACAACCTTTAACGTTGCAATATTTGACAATTAAAAAAATCATAATTTCTCTTCATAAAATGTGTAGAGTAAGTCATTTCACTAACCTATGAAACACCTGTTTGTATCCTACGTACGTGCGATCGAATCCTGGACTCAGAAAGAACCTTTGCAGGTAGGTGGAAATAAATTGTATTTTTGTATTTTATATATTTAAAAAGTAGATTAACTTCACAAGTGGCACCCGAACAGGGATTACCATTAAGGATCGATAGAGTCAGCCTCCAATGTAAATAGAAAGAAAAAAAAAAAAAAAAAAAAAAACCAAAATACTTTGGATGTTTATAATTTTTAATTTAAATAAATTTTAGAATTAAGTGACCAAATATAATTGTCAAGTTTTAGTATCAGTGAGTATAGAAACGTTTTGAAGAATGTGAAATAAAATAAAAACTTGTGGTCAATACAAGATGTGGGGATAATTTTGGGGGGTAGATTGGTGTACTAACCGTGGTTATTTTATTGAATTATTTTATTGAATTGTATTGTTGGACTCTAGGTAATCACATGTTAGGCTAAGGATGTTCTTTTATTTTAAGAAATGTTCAATTGATTTATTTTAAATAACAGAAAAAATGAATGAAGAGAATTATTTGGTATAAATGCAAAATTTGTGTTTTAATTTTCAAACAAAACTGCTAATGATTTTTCGTTTAGTAAATTTTTTAAGGATATTTTCATTTTATAATATGTAGTATCAGTGTGTGTGTGAGCCCAGTATCTGCTAAAGGCAGCCCAGCTTGCATATAAGGGGGAACATATCGGTTGAGGATCTGGCATGATCTAAGCCAGGGATTGAGGATTGTTGGGGTAGCATGTTAGGAGGTGAGGTGCGCTGTGGTGCGTGTCTGTAGTCTTCTACAGGTGACGGATTAACGAGGTTCTACTGTACTTCTTTAATGGACTTGAATTCTTGTTAGCACTATTAACTGAGATAGCCTACATTAAAAATTTTGTTTAAGGTGCAAATTAACAAGTGATGTATCTTTACATACATTGTGAGACTTTATTTCATTATAAATCTATTTGTCATTTTATTTCTCTCTGGCTGACTATCTTTTTGTGTGTGTATATAAATAAACAAAGTGTGTGTGTGTGTGTGTGTGTGTGTGCGTTGCAACATTACAATAATTATACAAATATATTATCATATTCTCAACGCAACTATTAAGTGTAGTACCTACACCGTCCAGGTCGCAGGATTTTTGTTTCTCGTTGTGTCAAGTAGATGTAGTTGGACAATAATTAAATAAATTTTAAAGAGGAGTGAGATGTTGTTGACATGAAATAATTATTTAAAACCATTTAAAAATTATCATCCTAAGATTTATTCATTAATAGAAAAATAACAAATATATTATTATTATATTAATAATATAATAGACAAATATTCCAATATTAAAAAAATTCAAACATTAGATAGATCAAATATCCACTTTTTTAAGTTTCACACATATTAGGCTGTTCATAACATCTAAAAATTAAACAATCATATACTGTACTCTTATTCACTAAACAGACATGTTAAATAAGTCATCTAAATTCTTTCATTTTTTGTGTGTCTGACTTTGATTCAATCTTCAAATGCTAATAGCAACTCATTTAAAAAGAAACAAAAATAATATTAAATTTAAGCATAAAATTACTAGTTGCTATAGACAAAATAAACTAATTACATTTACTTTCAAACTACTATTTAACTCTATTGACACACCCAAATTTTTAACATATAACAAAAGATTTAGTAACTTTCAAATTTTCTTATAAAATTAAATTATTGACTTTAACTATTATTTACATTTAAACATTTTTAAGTCTTACTTTTCATGTAAAATTGTCTTTCTGAAAGTTCTTTTCACAACAAAATTATAAATATTTAGTCATCACCTGCATACTGCTGCCGTTACCGTTGTGTGTGTGTGCGTGTGCACGCGTCCTGAATCCTGAGAATTTGATGATGATGATGATGTGTTCTATATCTCTATGGGTTGTTGTTGTTGCTCCTGAGTTCCTCCATACGTCTTGTGTGTGTGGTAAAAGTGTGTTCAGTCGATCGGCAGACCAGCAGCGTGACGTCCTTTAGAAATAGTTTATCAAACGGACATAGTGTCCTTGTGTAGAGATTCCTTGAGTCTGAGAATGCCCCAAAATTGTCGGTCGTATTTATACTGGACTCAATCTGACATGTCCAGGATTGCTCTTGACATGTTAGAAATTGAACTTTCATGCAAAGCGTCCTTTTAATTACGAATCACTTTTTTGTTCATTGTAGCGAATTCGTAAACACACTTGTAGCATGCACGATATCACTGTTTGCATAATTTTTTCTGTTCACGCACATATAACACACATGTTAATTACTCTTTATTACACCCGTAATTAATATTAATTACTTAGCGTCTTTAATATTGCAAATATCTTCAATATTTTATATATCACTGTATTCGTTAAGAATTCCTTAATGCAGTGGCGTTTTTATAATTGGCGTAAGTCTTTGCTTACAGGTTTAACACAAGTAATTAGTTTATTATAATCCTGTTAATACATGATTACAGACAAAACAATAAGTCGTTCGCATCACCCCATATTTTCATGTTGTAGCGTGCTCACACACACTGTAACACACTACCACAGCAGGTGTCCCTCTCGACAGGTTAGATATTGTCAATTTCTGCACAAAATTGTATAAAACTGTTCCTTGTTCTATTTATACTACAGTAATTACAATATAAAACATACCGCCCTGGGAAAATATGCAAATATATGTATTGTTGCATATATTCCCCAGGTGGGTTTAAATAAAATTTGACTGTTAGTAACTTTACACACATAAAATATATGTGTAACATATAATTTCTATTACATCTTATTAACTATATTACAATTGCTTTTTAAAACGCCTTATAAAAGTAAATATTTTAATCGGTATATGAGAAACAAATCCTTTGCGGTGGGTGACAAATTCTTCCCCCTAATATAAACATCGCAGCTGTGTTCTATTGTTCCATTGTTAAGACGCACTTTTGCTGTTGTCGGCTTATATCTCTACCTGTTTCTCTTTCTGTGTGATTCGGCTCTGGTCATCATAGATGATAAACATCCTGCGTTCCAATTGTTCTGCACATAACAATGCATATTGTTATGTTTGTGTAACGTTATGCCGCTACTATACTTCCTTATTTTCCATGGAGGTGTCGTTCTCACTGATTTCCCCCTCTCTAAATATTTAAGAGAATCATTTGAATTAAAAATACTATAAGTTTGGGTTTTCTCTCTCCCTCTCTTCTCTTATACTGTTGGTGTTTCTCTCTCTCTCTCTCTCTCTCTCGATTCTTCGCCCTTACCTGCATTCAGAGAATACGTTGTATTTTTCTCTCCACAATAATTCTCTACTCTCTATACAATATTAGTTTTATTTCTGTACTCGGTGCGAAACATGTGTTCGGACTGTCCGAGTGAAGTTAACAATTCTTTAATCGTTTTAATTCCTAGTGTTTTACTGGCAAATCTACTACCTCTGTGAAAGTGATGTGCAAAATTATGTACCACTTTGTGTTGTGCCAATCTGGATCTTAGGTATTTCCTTCTTTTGACACGTTGGATTACATACTCCGATAAGGTAATCTACCATTATCCTGATACTTACCATATTCTAATTGGTCTCTTATTTGTTTTTGCGTGTGCATATTCCCATAGCAACCTTCATATGAGTTTTTAAGTTGTTCGTTCATAGCTAAATTATATCAAGCTCTCGTGTACCATCTTACAGCATAACCTTGGAAATGTTTACTTATAAAGCTATTTTTCTCTTTATAAGTTATAGCATTACCTATTAGCTCCATTTCTCGTTCACAGTTCAGTAACAATTTTGAATTTTGTCCTTTCATCACTCAGTGTTGGATCCACCATTATCTCCGTTGCTCCCATCATCAATTCCGTTTTTAGACATTTTACCTTTCCATGTTGATTTTTCCCTAGTGTATCTATTTCACTGGAATAT
The DNA here is from genome assembly GCA_034769895.1 of Magicicada septendecula. Taxonomy (NCBI): domain Eukaryota; kingdom Metazoa; phylum Arthropoda; class Insecta; order Hemiptera; family Cicadidae; genus Magicicada; species Magicicada septendecula. The sequence goes on along the minus strand of CM068371.1, from coordinate 57,123,904 downwards.
TCCTTTGCGGTTTTATTAGGCATGACTACGGCAATTTCCAACCTTATTACTCTGGCTTCCAACTCCTGCGTCTTATTGATGTTTTCATGGACTTGTTCCCTGACTGCATTTCTTTCCATACCCTGCTCCTGCTTTGCTACTATAAACTTCTCATTCCATTGTTCAGCTACGTGGTTCACATTATCTTTTAATTCTTTCGACCCTTCTGCTTTCTGTTCTTTAAACTCCAATGCATCTATGCACTTATTCATCTCTACTAGTTGTGTAGTATTATCTACAATATTTTGTTCTATTTTTCTTTTACTCCTTCTCTTAGTTTTGCATTATATTCTTTTAATTTTTCTCTTAATTGTTCTTTATCTGGTTCTAACTCTTCTATGTTTCTATCTAGTCTAGCACATAGATATTGTCAATTCCTGCACAAAATTGTATAAAACTGTTCCTTATTCTGTTTATACTAATTACAATATAAAACATACTGCCCTGGGCAAATATGCAAATATATATGTAATGTAACGTATTACAATATATATATATATATTGTAACGTAACAGAGTTGAGGTTCCTGACGTTACATAAAAAACTGTGTAAACATGATTTAAAACAATGCCCAAAGCATGTTATAATTAAATACAAGAGGGCCCATCTCACCTGAAAAATGCAGTAAAGGTACCTAGTAAGGTTACTAAGTAATAAAACATCAAAAGTGTACCTAAATCTAAAATATGTAATGAGTAGTATGAGATGTAAAACATAAACATTGTGTATAGTGGGATGAGTTTAATGTGTAGGAGTTGAGTATAACATACTGTTCAATTAATATTTAATGTGTTATAAAATGTACTTGGTGTTGTACTGTAGCATGATATAGTGTTTACAGGATATTTATTTTATGTTTTGTGTGTAGTAAGTGTGGAGCTGTTGCTTTAAGGAAGTACTAAGTCATAGGTACTCATTTTATTCATGTTTTATTCATTGTATTTAAATAATTAAGTACAAGTATATTTATTAGGTATGATATTATGTTAAATGTATTTACTTTAATTGATTAATGAAGATGTCTAAAATAATATTTGTAAACTTGGCCAGGAAGGAAATAAGTGTTAATAAGTTGGCAAGTAGTTCTTATAATTATGTTAAAAACCAATGAAGGGTTCAATGATGAACTAAATAATATAATAAATTGAAACCAGGAAATTAAAATTGATATAAGTGGCCATAAGCCAGTGACTATTTGTACAGTAGGTCAGGTAAAGAAAAATTAAGTTAAAAACAAAACAAAATTATAACAGGTGTAATAAAACCAATAGGCCTAAATCTAATATTTGGAGAAGGAAATTAATACCTTTTTAATAAGTCCAGTCATATGAAATTGTAGTAAAATGTATATGGTTTAATAAGGCAGGTTAAGTGAGAGTTTTATGTGATTTGGTGTAATTCCAAGCATGGAGTATTTTATTAAATAAGAGTAGTAATATTTTCTAATTCTGGCCCTAGGATATCACATATTATCCAATGACAGAAAGTAATGGTTGTTAGGGTAACAGAAATGCAAGAAATTTTGTTGATTTCAACACTCGATTGTTATATGCTCATGGGTTAAGTTGAATTAATACGAATCCAGAAAAGAATTTATAAAAAACCTTTAGATTCGATTGTTATATGCTTTTGGGAACAGTTCAGTAGACAAATTTAAACATAACATAAAATAAAAATGAATTAACCTTAATAAATCCAATGTCTTAAAGCCAATCCATTAAAACAGAACTAAGTAATAATTACTGAACTAGATTTCAGGAAATATAATTCTACACATCCTCAAAGTTGCGGAATTAATAAATCCTTCTTCAAACTAATTCCATTAAAGGAATGATGATGAACCCGAGTTACAATTAGACCAAGATCCTGCTTGAATGGACAAGAAGTCAAAATTAATGCAAATATAAACCAAACACACACAAAGAACCTTTGGTATTGAAGTAATAAACCTCACTTTCAAGAGATTGAAGAAATCGTAATACTACACCAATTCCACTGGGACCAGCAACCACTAGGATCGCGAAGAAGAACGAAGAACAGAAGAACTCCTGTTACACTCTGGGACATCGCCTTTCAACCTTTATTGATAATCTGGACGCATTTTTTGGTCAAAAGTAACCTTATCAGTACATCTTCAAGCTGTTATAAACAGACACGGCTATCTTGAGTATCGCATTGTCCGGTAACAAACCAGCTTATATTTAATTTTATATATTAAGAATTAATAACAATTTGTAATACTTAGTAACCCTAATTTTGCATTACCTGGCCTTACTAATCGTTAAAAGAATCACATGTACCCTGGGATAAGAGATAAAACGAAAATTATATTTAAATTGTATTATACAGCACTAGTCCACTAACCAATCAATTCAGCATTGTACGATCGATATTACGATCCGGTAATCTATGAAGACAACTGTTGGAATTTAAAAAATAATATAATAAAGAATCCTTCTTGTATGTGATGATGTTCTGTGTTATTGTAGAATAGTTATTGTATTTTGATTGGGGAGTAATTTACAGAGAAAGATGGTGATACAACCATCAAGTGAAGCAAACTAACCTATAAGCATGAGTCAATTACTAATAACAGCGCTCGTTGCAGACAGCTGGTGAATACGGGAGAGTGCAGAACTAACGTATTCTCTTTGCCAACTTTGAGTCAATTTAAATAATACAGACCGAATAGGGTTGGAGAGAATTATCGAATTATTAACTATAATACCCGTAATATAGCGTTATTCTCTGGTGAAACACTTAGTAATTGATTAACACAGGGCTATGTTCAACATACGAGTTGCAGCAACCATATAATAAATAATTGTTTTCTTTTTATAAATTAATATTGATTTGCAGGAGCTCTCATCTGCAACAACATAATAAATATTTTCATTATATTACAAATTGGCGCATACCAACGTGGAGCTTAATTAAACCCCGAAACCCCAAACAAAATTTATATATTACAAATTGGCGAACCCAACAGTGGGGCTTTTAAACATCCTCAAATATCATTAATAACAACAAAACGATATATATATATATATATTTGTATTCTTGTGTTTCTGAGCGTTACTGTGGTCATTCTCTCCATTTCTTCTTACTCCTGAGGTTCAATCCATTCCAAATAGTCCAGCACTGGTTGCCAACCATTTTGCAAAAAATATTTTTATCTGTATCCATCCCCTTATGTTTTGGTAGTTCAAACAAATTTTCTTTTATTTGTGTTGTATCCGGTTTACAGGTGGCACCCATTTTTGTTCTATGGGTTCTATGGTGCACATTGGTTATTCCATTTGCATACATTTACGTTATTCTAAATTTCTCAGGACTGGCTTGTCCTTGGCCTTTCAAATAAACGTCAATGTTTTCAGTACATTCTGACCTACAATTTAGAACCCTCTTTACTGATGTTTTAGTATAGATGATCTTTACATCTGAAGTTGTTGAACAAGAATGAATAAAATTCAATAACCCCAATTCTCTTAGTTAGAATTTTCTTATACCAGATACAATGAAAATGTGTTTTGAACTACCAAAACATAAGGGGATGGATATACAAAAAATAATTTTTTGCTGAAATGGTCAGACAACCAGTGTTGGAATTGATTGGCACCTGAGGAAGACATTATGGTGGATGTTGAAACATTACTGTATTTAAATATTTTACAATAGGATCAAATTAATTTAATTAAAAAATAAAAAAAGCAAAATTTATGTTAGAAATTTTTAAATAATTAACATATATGCTATTTTACATATATGTTAAATAAATTTTATTTAGTGCTTTGAGTTTGTTATTTTTTTTATAATGGTATATAACAATGTTTTTAATGTAACTTTGTATCAGTAAATACAAAATATTTTGCTCACAGTGGGCAGTTACATTTCATTATTTCATATGGTTTTTAGTGTTGTCATAACCAATAACAAATGCTCTTTGTTTCCATTGTGCAGCCTGGATTTATGCAACAGCAGCCGTAACATTGCTCAGCATTTCAGGTTTACTCAGTGTTGCTGTTGTGCCATTTTTCCAAAGGACATTTTTCACACATCTGCTAAACTTTCTAGTCGCTCTTGCTGTTGGAACGTTATGCGGAGATGCACTGCTTCATCTTTTACCTCATGTGAGTAACAAACATGTACTGTTGATTTCCTGGTACAAACCTGACAGCGTTTCTTGAACGGTGAGCTGCGGCGACCCAGCGGATGAATTATCCCCACTTAACAGTGTAGCAAAATCGTCTAGAGAGGAGAGAGGTGAGACAAGACTATAATAGTTTGCTGTCTCACTTGCACATTCTCTCTCTCTCTCTCTCTCTCTCTCTCTCTCTCTCTCTCTCTCTCTCTCTCTCTCTCTCTCGCATGCATGTAACAACTCTGTCTGATTAATACAAATGATTGTGCATGTTGTAGGAAGTAGTTAAATTTTTACCCATAATAATGCTATGTATGAAGTGAATTTGTCATATGTTTTTGTTTATAATATGTTAGGAACCAAGTTAGGTTATCTTAGATTAGACCAAGTTAACTTTACAGAATGCAACAAATCAGAACAAAACCATATTGTCAAACATGAGGACTGTGGAGCAGCTTGGGCACAAGAGCAGTTGTAACTGCTTGACTCAACTTCAGCTAGTTGTCTATAAAAGATGGAACAATAAGTTCACAAACTCAGTGCAATGCCATTTTCAAATACCATGTACTTCCTTGCTTTGTGATTCCCTTCAAAATGATATTTTTAGGAAGCTATACAGTATGTTAGGAACTGGTTTTGTGATATTACCTTTAGAACTGCCATCATATTGCTCTCGGTGATATGTCCCCACTCAGTATTTTGTTTATGTTTGAGAAAATATAAAAATCATGTAAAGTTACTTAATTACTTCCAACTTACACACCCAGAATAGTACCTACATTGGCGATCTTTTCTCGCACCTACCTTACTTCATCAGCACATAACAGGGTCGCCAGCATATTTGAGGTTAACATATGCAAACCATTTCACTCTGTGCATTAAATAACGCTTGCTAAATTTAAACACTTTGTTTCTCTTGGCTCAGAAGATTCTAAAGCTCGATTAGGCGAGATTTGGATGCAGTAAACAGACTAGGTTTCAGCGCAATAATTACATTGAACACGTGGTCATGGTGACATAGAAATTTGTTTTTATTTTCATTTTAGAACTTCAATGGGTGTTACCCCTATTTATCTGGTGATCAGTAAATCACCCAACATTGAACATACAGAATCATTAATTCAACAAGAGTAATTTACTTAAATCTATTAAGGCGAACCAGTACTTCACTTCCACACTCTCACTCACTCTCTTAAAACCCCCCTTAACTTTGAGATCTCATTATTATCTGAATATAATAATTACTGGGTAAATGGTAAATTACGGTTGTTTGGTCGACCTATTTCTGAAAGTACTTATTTGTAGAAGTTATTCCACATGTGGCGTCATTATTCTTGCAGTTCAATTTTGTTCCAACACTCACTAAACTGTTAAAACTGTTGATTAATTTTGATGATTACTTTTTATGCTCAAATGGATTTATTTGTCACTGTTTTATATTAATTTTCACACTATATTGTAGGCCTCCTGATTATTTGTTCGCGGACTTGGTTCAACCCCACCGTACGGCGCTTTTAGGTTGTTCAAACTTGGCAGAATGGCGATCGGTCAGCGTATACTATATGAGCTGGTCACGTGGTTCCTCCCACTCACCGCTCCCTTCTCATCTGTTGTTCATCAAATGTGCTAGACTTTTGTAAACGCCAAAATTGCGTTTTGTTATTGAAAAACACATGGTCACGTCATGATATTATCGTGACGTCAGTCGGATCATAAATTCCTAACCATATAAGGCTCGGTTTTGTAGTTTTGTGACGGCAATGACTACGTCACACTGGCTGATTCATACCATTCCAATTGCTAAAGCCGTGTATTTTATTCAGTTTTACATAGAGCGTATTATTGCACAATATGAAAATAATTATACCCATTTTGTACTGTCACAATCACATGATGTAGATATTGTGAATACGGCTAACACAGTCATAGTTTTCCTCTTAAAAACTAGTCTGTTGAGAGTACCATATTGAAGAAATTCAAAATTTAGTTCCATGGCTATCCATGGAATCAGATCAGAGAGCCACTTGTGTCACCATCTGTCAGGAGCACAAAAATTTAGCTGAACGCTTACTACTCTGGAATGGCTGCATGTAGATTAATATGCGTGTGTAAAATAAGCAGTAAGTGTAGTTTGTAATAAAAATGTAATTATCGTCAGTGCTCTTCCGAATACAGAGTAAATATCTTCCTTTGGTTGTGTTTATTGTATAACATTTTTTAAATTTATTATTTTATTCAATTTCTACTCTAAATCTATAAAATTTGTGTTGCATTTTTGAGAGAAAGTGATTGTGATCTTGCAGAATGGTTACCAAACCATTAAAATTACTGATGGTTCCATCCATTAAAATTATTAATGGATGGTTTGATCCATTAAAATTATTAATGGCTCAAACACTTAAAATTACTTAATCAAAGAAAGAATTAAATAAAATCTGCATACTTACTAACTTTCTATGAGTTATGTATAACATTTTATAAATTATGTTGTATTATTATTTCTTTATATTAGTTATATACTGTTTGTTGTATATTCATGAATTATAGATAATTTTAATACTAGAGAAAATTCTAACTAATAAAGAATTGTAAGAGACATAATTCTAATATGGAATAACATCAAATCCAATGTTTATTCTATGCCCACTTGTATAATTATAGATGGCCCAAGCAATTGAGCTGCTATTATAGGTTATCTACCCATGGTTTGTACTTGTCCATGTGATATGCTTGACTGGTTCCCATTCTTTAACCACGTGACCATACATAATAACACATACGTAATCTTTGACCACTGACGAAATAATCCTCACATAATAATAATAAATAATGCAATTTGAAGTGGTTATATAGAAATCAAAAGAAATACAAAGTAATTATATGGTACTGTGTAAGAAATTTAAATTGTTTAAGAGGTTGTAACACAAATCATATATATACACCACAAACATATTTTATTATACAGTGAACATAAATTACAAAATGATTCTTTTATTTCAGGCTTTACTAAGTCATGACAAAAACGACAGTGAACTAAATGCAGTACTGAGATCAGGAGTTGCGTTCTTAGTAATTGCACTATTCTTTTTTGCCGAGGCACTGATGAAAGCTATGAAAAATAACCAGGTATAACCAGTAACATATTTTATGATTGTCACTATATGTTACTGTAACACTCTCTTGTATTTTTATGTACAGTAACATAATATCCAACATTTACAATGTAAGTAAATTTTGAAATGTAATTCTGTACAATTCAAGGCACGCATTTAATACTACACAAACCAGATTAACATTAGTACATTAATTCGACAAGTGGTTCTTATCAGATTACTAGAAAACTATGATTTTAAAATTTGTAACTTACATTCTAATGCAATATATTCTATTTTGTGTGTGCATGTGTTTACAACGCCATATTTATAAGATATCACCAGCGTACAAACTCAGTAAATTTTTTATTCTTGGATTTTGTTGTCCATGGCATGTCCGTTGGATTAACTAAATATAAGTATATCACTACTTAAAATAGTCAGAGGCTTATATCTGATGAAGCTTATAATAAGGGAAAACTGGTTCAGGCTATAAGGTAAAACTTTTACGTTCTTACCAATAAAAAATTTGTGTTCTGAGTCAGTACTGATATACTGAGATTTAGTTAATTTTTTTAATTAAAGAAAAGCTTAAACTGTTTAATAATTTTTTGTAGTAAGTACAGCACCACTTTTTCTGAGAATAACTGTATAGTGTATATGATTAAGATATTTATTTAGTAGGAACTCAATGTAATTCAGTTATAAAAATGTAAGATATGATCAGGAATCATTTGTATGGTTATAGAATGCAATTTTTCAGTAATTGGATGTAATTTTTAGATGTAAATAGTTATTCATTTATTCAATACGTGTCTTTATGTTGATACATTGTAATAATGTCCGTAAAAACGACAATATTGTGACTAATCAATGTTAACTGTGGGTTGTTTTATCAATGAAAATGTCAAATTGAAGTTTTTCTTAATTTGCTAATTGTATCTTCTGTCACACACACACACACACACACACACACACACACACACACACACACACATACACACACACACACACACACACACACACACACACACACACACACACACACACACACACACACACACACACACACACACACACACACACACACACACACACACACACACACACACACACACACACACACACACACACACACACACACACACACACACACACACACACACATACACACACACACACACACACACACACACACACACACATACACACACACACACACACATACACACACACACACACACACACACACACACACACACTTGATGTAGTTGATTTAGAATAGATCAATATAAATAGAGTCCCCAGAATTTTGCCTTCCCAGCACCCTTTCAATATTGCTTGAAATATTGCAAAACTTCAGAACATTATTAGTTTCTACTTATATTATTGTATTCATCCTTTCAGGCAAAAACAGCCATTATGTTGCCTACTATAGTGGGCAGGAACTAAATTCCCTCTGTACTTTTTCACAATAAAAAATACACCTTAATGCTTACTTATAATATTTTCATTATAATACTTTAATCATAAAACTGTGTAGCATCCTGTGATATCATTAAGTGCAGTGACACACCATTTTCGAATCACTAGTATAGTCATTTAGCATGATTGTTTGTATTATCATTTAGTATTAAAATTATCTTGTTGCTGCATCCTCTTCGTTCACTTATTATTTAATAATATATATAATACTTTCTCTTATGAACTTACTGTTGTCACTTCCCAAACGTTTCAAGATGTTGTTTCTCTTCTTCAGTGGGTTGAGTACTAACTGTCGATTACAGAATAACCGTTACGGAATGGAGTGTGTGGTGGGGGTTGATGGTGGGAAGGGATTGGCGCTGAGGTTCGAATTATGTGTGTGGATCAGTGTGTCAAATAGTGTATGTGATTTGTAATGTATCTGTTCATTTAATATGTTGTTTGGTTGTAGTGTGTGATATCTGTATATTTCAAATTGTTCCGCTGTGTTTAGTTTTCTACTTTTTGGTAAGTAGTGTAATATTTCCATGTTGTGTTCTATGTTTGTGTAGCTGTGGTTTTCGTTATGTAAATGTGTGGCAAATGTGGAATGTATGTAGTTTGTGGTGAGGGCTTTTAAATGTTCAGAAAACCTGGAAGAAAAAGATCTTCCCGTCTGGCCAATGTAGAATTGTTGACAATCATTGCAATTTAATTTGTAAACCCCTGTTTTGCTGTATGTGTCAATGTCTTTGTTAGTATTGTTTATGTGTTTTCTAATGGTGTTGTTGGTTCTGTAAGCTACTTTATAATTTTGTTTCCTAAATGTGTTTGCAATTTTATGTGTATTGGAATTGTAGTATGTAAGTGTTATGTATTTACTGGGTTGTGTGCTGTTGGTCAGATGTGTTTTACTTTTTGTGTTGAGGATTCGTTTGTGTAGTTTATTTATTAATTCGGGGTTGTATCCGTTTTTGACAGCTATGTATTTAATTGTGTTTAATTCATCTTGGTAGTCATGTGTGTTTAGGGGTATTGACGTGAGCCTATGGAGCATGTAGTTGAAAGCTGCATGTTTGTGTTGAGTTGGGTGGTTGGATGTGTTGTGTATGACCATGTCTGATGTGGTGGGTTTTCTGTATATTTTGTATGTGTGTGTGTTGTTTGTTTTGGTGATTGTAAGGTCTAAAAAGTTTATGCTGTTGTTTAATTCTATTTCAAGTGTGAATTTTAATTTATGGTGTAAAGTGTTAATGTATTTGTGGAAATTTTCTATTTGTCTTTTGTTGCCGTTGTAAAGGAGTAAAATGTCGTCGACATTCCTGTGCCAATATATTATTTTATCGGTGTATTTGTTGTTGTTCAGTATGTGTTTCTGTTCTATGGTGTGTATAAATATTTCTTCTAGTATACCTGATATAGGGGAGCCCATGGGTAGTCCATCTGTTTGTGTGTAATACATGCTATTGTGTGCGAAATAATTTTGATCTGTGATAATTTTAGTTAGATGGATGATCTCGTTTATGTGTGTTTCGGGTGTGTTATTTATTTTTAGTAATTGTTCTAATGTAAAAGAAACCATAATTACATTAGAACAATTACTAAAAATAAATAACACACCCGAAACACACATAAACGAGATCATCCATCTAACTAAAATTATCACAGATCAAAATTATTTCGCACACAATAGCATGTATTACACACAAACAGATGGACTACCCATGGGCTCCCCTATATCAGGTATACTAGAAGAAATATTTATACACACCATAGAACAGAAACACATACTGAACAACAACAAATACACCGATAAAATAATATATTGGCACAGGAATGTCGACGACATTTTACTCCTTTACAACGGCAACAAAAGACAAATAGAAAATTTCCACAAATACATTAACACTTTACACCATAAATTAAAATTCACACTTGAAATAGAATTAAACAACAGCATAAACTTTTTAGACCTTACAATCACCAAAACAAACAACACACACACATACAAAATATACAGAAAACCCACCACATCAGACATGGTCATACACAACACATCCAACCACCCAACTCAACACAAACATGCAGCTTTCAACTACATGCTCCATAGGCTCACGTCAATACCCCTAAACACACATGACTACCAAGATGAATTAAACACAATTAAATACATAGCTGTCAAAAACGGATACAACCCCGAATTAATAAATAAACTACACAAACGAATCCTCAACACAAAAAGTAAAACACATCTGACCAACAGCACACAACCCAGTAAATACATAACACTTACATACTACAATTCCAATACACATAAAATTGCAAACACATTTAGGAAACAAAATTATAAAGTAGCTTACAGAACCAACAACACCATTAGAAAACACATAAACAATACTAACAAAGACATTGACACATACAGCAAAACAGGGGTTTACAAATTAAATTGCAATGATTGTCAACAATTCTACATTGGCCAGACGGGAAGATCTTTTTCTTCCAGGTTTTCTGAACATTTAAAAGCCCTCACCACAAACTACATACATTCCACATTTGCCACACATTTACATAACGAAAACCACAGCTACACAAACATAGAACACAACATGGAAATATTACACTACTTACCAAAAAGTAGAAAACTAAACACAGCGGAACAATTTGAAATATACAGATATCACACACTACAACCAAACAACATATTAAATGAACAGATACATTACAAATCACATACACTATTTGACACACTGATCCACACACATAATTCAAACCTCAGCGCCAATCCCTTCCCACCATCAACCCCCACCACACACTCCATTCCGTAACGGTTATTCTGTAATCGACAGTTAGTACTCAACCCACTGAAGAAGGGAAACAACATCTTGAAACGTTTGGGAAGTGACAACAGTAAGTTCATAAGTGAAAGTATTATATATATTATATCATTTAGTAGTTTCAGTATGGTGGTAGCCATTCGAACACACGGTACAGATCAAATTTCGTTTAATTTCAAAATAGTTTTAATTAAAAAGGTTTTTGTGCATATGTTGAAATTGTCACTATTGTTTGACGACTCGGAACACTAAGTTTTTTATAAGTAAAATCGTAAAGATTTACCTTACAGCCTAAACCGGCTTTCACCTTTAGAAGCCTTTCACCTCTGATGAAGCCTTCTAAAGGTGAAAGCCGGTTTAGGCTGTAAGGTAATTCTTTACGATTTTACTTATAAAAAACTTAGTGTTCCGTGTCGTCAAACAATAATGATATTTAGTTAAGTAACGGACACGTCATGGACAACGAAATCCAAGAGTTGAAATTGTATTGCTTCAGACGTTAGCAGAGTGAGATCACAATAAACATTATTAACATGATGTAGAAACAAATATACGAAGGTACAAAATGATATTAATAGAGGTTTTTAATGGCCAACTTTACAACAGTATCAACATAATATATGTATTTAAAAAATTTCAAGATTTGTTGTTCTTGTACAAGAATAATAACAAATAACTTATTCATTAACAATAGATAATATTCAATAACTTCTTCTCTACCAGTTACCAGTGAAATTTATGCATTCTTTTGGAACATTTTGTGTAGCAATTTATTGTATAGAGATTATTATCTTATGACAGTTTTCAGCATTTATATTAGTAATATCCTTAGGATTTGTTAAGATTTTTTTCACATTTTTGTATGTCAGAAGTTAAATTTTCCAAAAGATGTCAGCAGTATTAATCAAATCAGCATTTTCAACAGTTTTTAGTAAAAAATGTCACCACTTACTTGTCAACTACAAAATTCCATTTTCACTAATACATTGGTGTCAGTAGGAAGCTGTTTTTTTGTTTTCTTTCTGTCATTGCATGCATGATATCAGCCTGCATGTGAGTATTTTCCTTGTATAAACCTTTTTTGCACTTTATTTTATTTAGGCACTTCATCTGCAGATATTTATATAAAATATAGAAGAAACATTATATATAACATATATATTTTTGTTTTGTCCAAAATCATTGTTGGATCAAATTGTTATTTATTCAACACAAGTGTTGAGAACATTTTGATTCACTGACTTTAGAACAGTTTGATACTTATTACCTCCATGACCTCCCTTTGTTTCATACCATATCACAAAATATGTGGTCCATAGATTCTGTAATTAATTAAACGACCACAGCTTTGTTTTATAAAAACTTTGCCTATTAGTAGTGGATTTGGGGAGACTTTTATGTGTTATTTTATGTGTAATTTTATCTGTTATGAGCCTGGCTGAGTTTTGCAGTTTGTGTATCTTTACTTTTTGGATCATAAACTTTTGCATCTGAACAGTGTAAATCATAATTTGTTTGTTCAATCTTCTTTTCAGATGGATTTTATTAACCCTTCAGTTTTTGATATTTACAAATAACATATACCGCAAATGTCTAATGTAACTGCTTTTCGCCGCGTTACAAATCCAGGGAACCCCTCGTAATTAAACTCCGTTAATTAGATGGGCTGCCTACGTTGTAACAGAATTGATCACAAATAATTAATGTAACAAATTACTTACTAACTGTGTAAGGAAACAATGGCAAGGTATACAATTGATTTAAGCACTCCTCATATGTGTGTAACAAGAAGACTTCTCTTTATTTAACATTAAAAAAAAATATACTGACAGATCCCATGACATTACTAATTCAATTATTAAGTTATTTGAAAAGTTTCTTTAAACTTTGGGATCAAACTTGATTCTATATAGTTATACCTCGGATCCGGGTCAACTTTCTGTATTTCTGTAATTAAGACTTTTAATTATACTCATTTCATGAGATTAGCTTGCAAGACTTTCTTTTATTCAACCATTGGAAGAATGGTATTATTGCTTGAATTATATTACTCTACATTAGCATATAAACTGTTACAACGTATGAAATTAGAATAGTTACATGAAATTCTTAGATTTAATTTATCAGTCTTTACAAAGTTAATAGTTTCTGAAAAGTCTCTTTCAAGATGTGTTGTGTAACAAATATTAGTAACCCTCGATAGACAGGCTATCGAGTCACCTTTTAATTGGTATGCTGAAGACTTGTCCGGGGGTATCTGTCTTGGGAAACAGGAACAGCTACGTCGTCATCTCGGTCTGGCCTTCCTCTGTAAAGGGCTCCAAAAGTTCGCAGGTTGAACAATATGTCGTGTAGATATCTACGATGATCTGGTAGAGTCTCGGATGTCCTGATCTGCATATTCTGTCACGTGCAGTAGAGTTTGTGGCTTCTGATAGTTCACATCTCCGGGTATGACTTTGGAATTGTTGTTATTTGTTGAAGCACTAAGTCATCTTGCGTTACACTCCTTTTTTACGTTTCGATTTTTTACTTTACTTTAAATTTCTTGTCTATTTACATGACTATATTAATTAACACATCCAGATGCTTTAAACAGCTACATCTGGTACACCATCTTAAGGTGAAACAAAATATGATTCACATATTTTAAGAGCATCGCTCTTACGTCTACACTGTACGAAGTCACCATTGCAAGAGAGAGAAATTCCGCTCCCTTCGCCTGGTACTGGGCAAAAGTTAGTGGGACAATTTCCGCGCGAGAATATAGTTCCTAACTATATTTAAGTTAACATTTTTATTTATACAAACTATCCCTAAACAAATATACATAATTTAAATCAGTTGTTTTAGCAACTATTTATGTCTTCAGATTTTTTTTATTATTAACATTAATTTTTTTATCTTATTCTAACTCACACAAGACTCTGAAAGCATGTCGAGTCTGGAATCAACAGGACAGCGCCTGCTTACAAGCAAAGGGTTAAATACGATATTAATAACTCTTTACAATTTATCTTTTTATTAGAGTATCTTATAACTAATTAATTACTGCTTCCTCTCATACTGAGTACATACAGGTATTTTATATTAATACAGTGAGATTTAAATGGCTTAAGAGCTCGCAACCTTAATTTTTTTTAAATTTTTATTTTCTTGATTATTTCTTTTATTTAAATCGTCACATACTCCACCGCTTAAATTGCACGCTACGGTTTAGCTTTTTGAGTCTAACTCACTATTGGGGACTGGGAGTACGATTAGTGTCAGTGTGTGAAGTTATTTATTATTAGTGCACAGTTTGTTTTTTTCTAATTCTCTTTAAATGACATTGTTCATTTAAATGATCGCCTTCGTGAAATTCCCTTTTTCTTACTAAGTACTAACTTACATTTTAATCTTAATACTAATTTCCAAACCTTAGATTGGAATGATCCCTACTTATCCGTAACTCACAACATCCCGGCCCGACTGACACCAGCTTACTCTAACTAAGGAAGTTAGCTTTCAGCATTTATTAATGATCTTTGGCACATTTCTGCCCTATCATTACCCTTTCAGTCGGCGCCGTTGTGACCTGTTACGTTACATTTATAATCACTACTTGATTATATCTCATAAACTTATTTCTAATGTAATCTAAAGAGGATCCCATACTCCACTTTAGATCACTGGTTTGAGAGAAGCGGAATCTCACGAATATGATTCTCTTTTATCTCTTTTTACAATACTTAAACAAACTATGCGGGAGGGGAGACACTTTACACAAATGCATTGTCATACTCACTAGGGGTGGTTTTCAATTGTTCAGGCTAGCACCGGTTTATCACAATAGAGGGGGTGCGTTCGGGGCTGCTTAGTACAATTCCTACAATACTGAACACGCTTTTATTTTCTCTAACTGGCCACCACTGCGAAGTTTTTACAATGTGTAACTGTACTTTTATTATTATTTCCTTTTTTCCTACTTACTTCTACACTTCACACAATTTTAGTATAACTTAGGATTTGTTTAGCTCTAGTCTTTAAATCAATTATTATTATTCACTTTATTATTTATTAAACTACTTTGGGGATTTAAGAAACGCTCCTAGAACTATCGTCTATTTAATCACCATATTTATTTAGCACACTTTATATTCACAGGTTGGTTCCGTTTTACTAGATGATGTTTAGCTAACATGTCCGCTAATTCTTGGCTGATTAAGCTCCTACTAGATCCCGAATCAATTAAGGCGATGGGGGATGTAACGCCTAAGTCGACTTGTATTAATGGTAGTAGATTTTTTTTTCATTTACATCTATTAATCGCATTACACTTTTCACGAAATTCTCGCACATAGGGGTCAATTTCTTTCGCACCTTTTTTGTTTTTCACTTGGTTACAGAATAATTCATTCTTATTATTATTATTGGTTTCTTTTAGTTTACCTAGTTTCGAGTAGCTGCGGAAGACACAGGTTTTCGGGTCTCCCTGCCTTACATGTTTTTTGAATTGGGGTTATTCCGTTCCAATGACTTACTTTTGCACTCTCTTCTTATGTGCCCATATTTGCCACAATTATAACAGGTGGGTTTTCTGCGAGGTGGGTACTTGGTTTCCGCTTTATCTGGGTTTACAGTTAACTTACCAGCTTTGCGCACCTGGTGAGGTCTACTAGAAACTTGTCTTTCATACGAGGTTGTTACATCAGGCAGTAGTGCTCGCAATTGATGTCTATTAGTTCCAGAGGTTTTCATTGCTTCTCTATTTTGATCTGAGTACCATACATTTGAAGAATGGATACTGCACTGTTCTAGATCAGCAATTGTATTGGGTCTCTTCATCAATGATAGTCGAGATCTTTCTTCAGGTGACACTCCTATTAAAATGGTGTCCACCAGTTGTGTTTCATTCCAGCTTACACGTAGTAGTCGAGAGGACTCCCTAATATCGGAGATGTAGTGAGCTAATCTCTCCTGATGTCCTTGTACTCGGAGTACTGTCTTCCTTTTTATTTCCTCATAGATGCCGGTGGGAATAAAGTATTTTATTAAAGAGCTATGTAGCTCTTCTACTGGGAAAGTAGAGGTTAGGGCTTCTAGCACACGATTTTTTAACGGGGGTTTACACTTTGGTAACAGGACTTGTAAAATTTGCCAGTCATTCAGCTGCTGTAGATCCTTTATCTGAAGAAGATAACTAATAAATGTTAGTAACTTGGAAACATTTAAACCATCTGTATAAGGGATTTCGGTTAAAATCTTCTCCACAGGGTGAGTCATTTTTCCGTATAGATCTGCATTATAGTTCATAGGGGTAATTCCTCGATGAGGGCGATTAGATTCATTGGGGGTGTTGGTCAATTCATTATTTCCGGGACGAAACTGAAAATGCTCGGGAGGAGGGACATTTACATCTGTATCAGTTTTTTGTTCTGGGTTCGCTTGCACTTGCGATACGATAGGTGAGTTCCGATCCGAGTTAGGCGGAGGTAAACCAGTGGTGGGGGATTGTACTGGGGAGATGTGTAATTTCATTAATGATTTCTCTATTTCGTCCATCCTGAATGAGTCGGATTTTCGTCTTAAATCGTTGATAATTGAAGGTAAGCGGCGTAGAGCTTCGTCAGCTAGCTTTTGTACATCAACGGGTATTTCTGTGAGATTCGGCCAGATCGACAAATTTTTTATTCGCCTGGTTAAATGCTCTATTCTCTGGGTAGTCCGCAAAATTGTTGCCGGAGATTTCTCGTCTTGGAGTGTTTGAGACAATAAGTATAGTTCACTATACTTGGCATTACAAATTTCTTTCTCGCTTTCATAATCAAGTTGGCTTAGATTGTTTAATTGCACGGGCGCATCAAATCCACATTCGCGAATTGAACTTCGTAATTCCGCGACTGTTACATCAGCATGGGGTAGTCCACGCAAAAGAGCTTCGTAAGACAGCTCGTCTTTTAGTAACAAATCCGGGTTAAATTGGGCCATTTCGTTCTAACACATTAGCACGTACTTAAAATTAATACTAGTATATTACACATATATTACATATACATATAATAAATTCATCAGTAATCAATTTACACAAATTAGAAAAGAACAACTTCTCTTCTAAGGGAGAGACAGAAATCACACACACATATCTTTCAAGGTTAAATAGCCGATCAGCTGTTTTCTGGAATGTAGGTCAGAGGGTGGCCTACATATTTAGTTAACAAGGAGGGTTGAGCATGTCAGAGAGAGAGGGGGTTCTACTCTTATTGTTCTCCACACAAAGCGACTGAATAACACAACTACTGTATACGTACTCTAAACAAGAAAAGGGGAGCACAATCTATTTCTTATTATTATTACTCCGCTTAGACAACACTTTGACTCCGTTCATTCATAAACTTTTCTCAATTAAATAATTACTTATTTTGTTCACAAGTTTTAAATCACGAACTTCTACTTAATTACTTTATTATTATTAACAAAGTTATTTTTAATCAAATTTTTTTTTTTTATAACACATACTAGTGTATGTAAGCTAGATAGTTGGACATACACTGTGCAGAATGATTCAGGCGACAACAGGTCATAGATTGTCGTAAACAAACCTGTTACAGATTGTTCGGTTGACCAAAATTGTTATGCTTGGTCACAATTCATGTATGCAAGTACTTATATCGAATTATGCAGGTTCCTACTGGCCTATAGAATGCAAAAGCTACATGCATTGTATGACGCTAAGGATATTTTACTTATACATACTACCATCTACGTAACTCAATACACTATTAAAAATGTTTTGAACATTACATTTATTAAAGTAACTTTCTGAGTGCATATATCAATATTATATATTTAGTTATTGATCATACAATTTATCCACGCATAGTGAATGCAATTTTGTTTGTGACACTATATACACAATTAAAACTCTTTCCTTTGTTTCCTTTATTTTTTTTGAATGACGCAATTTGTTTGCTTAAAACACCTTTATAAAATTTAGCATAGTGGCACTCTTTTGTGACACTCTGTAAACAATTACCCTTTTATTTTTTTTTGAAAGCAGAGTGGCGCACTTTTGTTTGCGTCACGATGCTTAACAACCCTTTACATAAATCATTAGCAGAGTGGCGCACTTTTGTAACTGCTTTTCGCCGCGTTACAAATCCAGGGAACCCCTCGTAATTAAACTCCGTTAATTAGATGGGCTGCCTACGTTGTAACAGAATTGATCACAAATAATTAATGTAACAAATTACTTACTAACTGTGTAAGGAAACAATGGCAAGGTATACAATTGATTTAAGCACTCCTCATATGTGTGTAACAAGAAGACTTCTCTTTATTTAACATTAAAAAAAAATATACTGACAGATCCCATGACATTACTAATTCAATTATTAAGTTATTTGAAAAGTTTCTTTAAACTTTGGGATCAAACTTGATTCTATATAGTTATACCTCGGATCCGGGTCAACTTTCTGTATTTCTGTAATTAAGACTTTTAATTATACTCATTTCATGAGATTAGCTTGCAAGACTTTCTTTTATTCAACCATTGGAAGAATGGTATTATTGCTTGAATTATATTACTCTACATTAGCATATAAACTGTTACAACGTATGAAATTAGAATAGTTACATGAAATTCTTAGATTTAATTTATCAGTCTTTACAAAGTTAATAGTTTCTGAAAAGTCTCTTTCAAGATGTGTTGTGTAACAAATATTAGTAACCCTCGATAGACAGGCTATCGAGTCACCTTTTATTTGGTATGCTGAAGACTCGTCCGGGGGTATCCGTCTTGGGAAACAGGAACAGCTACGTCGTCATCTCGGTCTGGCCTTCCTCTGTAAAGGGCTCCAAAAGTTCGCAGGTTGAACAATATGTCGTGTAGATATCTACGATGATCTGGTAGAGTCTCGGATGTCCTGATCTGCATATTCTGTCACGTGCAGTAGAGTTTGTGGCTTCTGATAGTTCACATCTCTGGGTATGACTTTGGAATTGTTGTTATTTGTTGAAGCACTAAGTCATCTTGCGTTACACTCCTTTTTTACGTTTCGATTTTTTACTTTACTTTAAATTTCTTGTCTATTTACATGACTATATTAATTAACACATCCAGATGCTTTAAACAGCTACATCTGGTACACCATCTTAAGGTGAAACAAAATATGATTCACATATTTTAAGAGCATCGCTCTTACGTCTACACTGAACGAAGTCACCATTGCAAGAGAGAGAAATTCCGCTCCCTTCGCCTGGTACTGGGCAAAAGTTAGTGGGACAATTTCCGTGCGAGAATATAGTTCCTAACTATATTTAAGTTAACATTTTTATTTATACAAACTATCCCTAAACAAATATACATAATTTAAATCAGTTGTTTTAGCGACTATTTATGTCTTCAGATTTTTTTTATTATTAACATTAATTTTTTTATCTTATTCTAACTCACACAAGACTCTGAAAGCATGTCGAGTCTGGAATCAACAGGACAGCGCCTGCTTACAAGCAAAGGGTTAAATACGATATTAATAACTCTTTACAATTTATCTTTTTATTAGAGTATCTTATAACTAATTAATTACTGCTTCCTCTCATACTGAGTACATACAGGTATTTTATATTAATACAGTGAGATTTAAATGGCTTAAGAGCTCGCAACCTTAATTTTTTAAAAATTTTTATTTTCTTGATTATTTCTTTTATTTAAATCGTCACACTAAGGGTGGCTGCTTAAGTGATTAACTAAATTTTTTTATTACAAATATTGACAGAGAGCCTTGTCTTAGATAAATATATTTTTGTATCTGTTATATTTTTAGCACAAAAACCTTAGATACAGAGAACGTTACTTTTATAAATTTTGGTCTGAACTTAGAAACCATATGCTTGTTTATTTTGCTCACAAATTAATAGCAATAGTATTACATGTGGATGGAGTGTTCGGAAAAATTTAAGTTTAAAAATTCTTTCTATATTACATTATGTATTTTAAAGTAACACCGAAGGGAGTTCTCCTTTTATCTTTACCATTTTTCACATTGATCAATTTGTTGAGAGGTTTATTTCAATGTGATGTCAAAACAAATTGCCTTTTTATATCATGGTTTTTATTGGAACACCAGTACAAATCAAACCAAAAAGCTCTTTCCTTATGTTAACTGAAATATATATATATATATATATATATATATATATATTGTAACGAGACGACTCTTATGTGCTCTGTTGATGTGTATTTCGTGCGTTTGCCTCACACGTTGTGGTCGTTACTCTATGTTTACGCTGACGATGCCCATAGCAATCTCTCGAATTACCAGTAAACGCAAGTGGGAACCTTACCTGTTCTTTAATATGTGGTTATATTTCCCAGGTGGCGCCAAATTGTTTAATCTGAAAACAATTAAAAAGAATAGGACGATTGAATGTTCGTTCTATGACGGTATGGTGAATTCAAATTACTCCCGCCCTGTGCGAATTTCTTAATCTCGCTGGTAGTTTGCCGAGTTTCCGATGTGAGCGCTTACCGTCACCTTTGCTCGTCTCTATAATACACAAATCATATAATGCACTTTCCTATGAAATAAGAACAGTGGTTACAACTCTGTACTAGTTTATTAAATTGTGATTAGTAGTTATTCATTATTATACAAAACTATATTTTGTTATTAAACAAATTTGCTCCGACAGTAAAAGACAATTATATCTCAAGGCTTGGCGAAATTGATTTTGAACGATTTAGTTAGTCAGACATGGCGTCTACTGAATGTTTATTTTTTTCAATTTCGTTCATGAATCTGGATTCTTTTGGTTTACGAAAAAATATCAAATTGATTACAATAAAGTACACTACCGTACATTATTACTGGTACTTATATACTATAAGGTATAATTACAATTCGTTCCCGAAGTGTTAAAAAGTGTATTTCAAAAGTTCGTAATTTATATACAGGTTATTTTCTAGTTTCGTATAAGCTTAGTGTTTTATTTCTTATTAATCTTTGAAAGAAATTATATCATCAGTTTATAATGAGAGTTAAAAGTGCTGTGAGAAAAAATTAAAGAGAATTTATTTCATAAATTCGGGTAACTCAGCAATACTTATCAAATCAGTTGACTTGAGGTGTAATGTCATTCAGTTGAAATACGTTGGGTCATCTATGGTCATCAATCTTCCATCATTTGGGACTGTAATTACGCCTGGTGTCTTTTTCGTATAAGTTGATCGAAATTTATTAATTTGGAATTTATTCATCTGGTCTTTGGCCTCGGTTAAATTGAATAGTTCCTCATCATCTTCTTACTTGTTCATTTTAATAAATTTGGATTACTTTTTCTTGTTTTAAATTAAAATTTGAGTCATTTACAGCTTGGCGTCTATTCGTCTCGAGCTTCAATAATGGACTAACAGTTTCTAACAGAATAATAATAAATAACGTTCCGTTGTTATGGTAACTGGCTGACTCTCATTGGCTATACTCATCTTAAGCCCATTGTTATAATTTTTTGAATTTTTATTCAAAATGACTAAATACCTTCTGATTGCTATTATTCTTCGGTCTTCTTCTCTATGTATGAGATATTATCACAATTTTTCGTATTTTCTTTCAAAGATCATTTTGACATCCCTCAAAGCTGGGTTTGCTTATGTATTAATGTTTTGACAGTTATGTTGATATTATCTAATTACATTTCTTTCTTATTTTATGTCCTTAATTTAACTTTTACATCTTAATATGATCCACTAATTATCATTAACTAGTTACTTGCCTTGGATTTTCTAATATAATAGTTAATTTCTTACAATTTGTTGTTTTTGTTTTTATACAGTTAGGCATTTCATAGGCCTAGGTAGTAATTGGCTATATTTTCTTATTTTATACAAATTAAATATTATTTTATCCTTATACAGGTTTTGCTTTGGTGTTACAAATGATTTGTTTACTTTTTGAATTGATTTGGGTCTGTTTTATAATAATTGTATGTTTTCATTATTTTACATATTATGGTTTGTCTATTATTTTCTAACTGCTTTTCCAGTATTATTAGGTTTGTATGAATTTATCTTTTTTCTTATCTATATTGCCATTGTTTATTATTTGTCTATTATTTACTATTCTCTATAAAATATAACACAACATATAGTCTTATGGTCTGTATAACTCTTTCAGCCATATTCCTACTTATAAACTTAATCAAACAAATCTTTTAACAGTTATTATGCTACTCTTGTTTACATTTTGTTTATTCTTATCTATTTTTTGGGTGACAAACATCATCACACTATTTACTTTATCTAATTAACTATCCCTTTGAACATAGGATGTTTATTGATTTTGCATTTATATTCTTTACCACATTTTTCTTTTCTAAACTTTACTATCTAACCATGGTAACACTAACATTTGACTCTCTGTGGGATTTTTCCATGAATACCCTTGTATTCCTAATCTACAATTTACTCTTAATCCTAATAATAACAATATCCTTATTTTCTAACACTTTTCACCAATAAACAGTAGTGTTTATCACTGGTTTTTAGGTGTCTATACCTATCAGTAGGGTTATCTATTTATTTTGGGGGGTTTTACACTGACACTTTGCACTTTTTATAGTATTTAAGTGTTACTAGTGGGTATTCCCTAACATTAAATTCTCTTTCTCACTTAATCATGTTCACTATCTATCTAGCTCTCACTTCACAATGTTTAGTTATACTGTTAACAAGTTTCTTATCATTATATATATATATATATATATATATATATATATATATATATATATATATAAAACTTCCACTATGAACACTTACTTTTTGGTTTTGTTACACACACGTTTTGACGTGGTATTCGTCTTCTTCAATGGGATTTAAATATATGTGTATTTAAATCCCATTGAAGAAGACGAATACCACGTCGAAACGTCTGGGTAACAAAACCAAAAAGTAAGTGTTCATAGTGGAAGTTTAATATATATATAATATTAAAAGAGTGAACGAAGAGGATGTATCAACAAGATAATTCATATCATTATAGAGTTATTTATAACATTTACTCTCTATTTACATGGTTAGTGTACTTTAGTTTGTCATTACTTTATTGGATTTTAATAATTATCAAATAATTAGTCGATACTAATAATTATCATTTACATTTATTATTTATTGGTTTCTTTTTCATTACTTTATTTGAGTGTAACATTTCTCCTTTTCTGTTCTATATTATTCGTTTGTGTCTTTTCATTTCTTCTCATTTTATTTAATTTATACTTTGTTTGTTTCCTTTTCATTTACCTTCTCATTTGATACTAGTTTATTTCATTTTATTGAGTCAATCACTTGGGTTGGGTCATAGTCGTTTGTCGCGTCATAGTCATTTTATTTTCATTAGTTTAAACATTTTATATAGTTGATTCATCGTTTTTCCCTGGTATTGGGGTGGCTTGTTTGTGTTGTAACATAATGCCTCTTCTTCAAAATTGATCATTTTGGTAAAACACTAGCATAGTTTTTTATGAAATTATCAGTTATATATAATTTTTTCCTTTTTCTTCTTGTTTATTTCTTCTTCCTTATTTCTCTTCTTACTTGTTCCACTCCTTTTTATTTAGATCTCTTTTTATTCATTTCCATTAGTGCATTCTCCCTGTTATATAATTTTTTCCCTAACTTTTAGTAGCTAGTTTCTTCCATTACTACCTTTTTTTCTGAGATCAGAGGAACATCATCTCTGCTCAGTTAATTGATTGCTGGACCTATTCTCAGTCAATCTTAAATACCTTTTTGTCATCTTGTGACTTTAATTAATAATAATATTTTTGTGGATTGTCCACTTCATGGTTTTTTAGATCATTTTAACCTTTTACTCATTCTTCCTTCCGCTGTACCTTTGCTATATTCTGTTATTTACTCACACAGTTGATTGTTTTTTTATTTATTTAGATGTTAATTTCATTATTTCTAATTTTTAATTAGTTTGTTTTTTCTTTTCTTCTTGTGATCATTTTAATTATTTTAGACATCTTTTCTTTTCTTCTTCTTTGTTGATTACCATTATTTTGCTTTAGCCACTTGCTGTATATTTGTTTTATACATTATTTCTTTTTCTTTCTTGTACCAGTTCATTTTTTTTTTCTTCTGAATATTCTATATTCTTTATAATTTTATGTATTTGTCTTAGTAGTTCTTGCTTGGTTCTATTTTTGTTTATTTTAATTGGTCTCTTACATTATTAACTCTTTTTTCACTTTGTTTATTTTGTATCATCTCATATAATTGCTAAATATTATAGTACGGTAAGTTGGTTGTTCTTACTATTTAGGAATATTGTGGTTTATTCCTTTATTTTACCTCATATGTTATCTAAATATCAGCGTAAGGTGATCTTACATATTTTTTTGAATTTTGTACTTCTCTTATATTCTCTTTTCTTTTCCATTGGTTTGCATGGTCGGTAATTCGAAAATCAGTCCCTTTTCTCGGTGTTTATCTTCACTTATTTTACCCATGGTCCATCATTTCCTCTGCACTTGTTTTTTGGATAACCTTGGTGTGTAGAACTATTTCCGTCCTTGTGAAATGGTTCTCTGCTACCTTGTACAGCAATTCTTCTACTACTATATGTTCCTTAGTATCCATGACTGCTTCCATCATTTTATTATGTGGTTCATTAATCAAAGAAGTTAATCTTACCTCCATCATTGATGTTCTCACTGATTTTTTATTTTGCATTTGTATTTCTGGTAATTTCCATTTAACTATAGAGTTGTTGAAGTTTTTATTCACTGGTTTGTTGTGAATCCCTTCTATAATTTCTTTTAAGGTCCTCCTACAATCTTTATAATCCATTAATTCACTATGGTCGGTAATTGGTAAATTGAACACATCAATTAGTCCATTCTTTATCATCTCCACTTCTTCTCTTGTTTTTATTAGTTTATTTTTACATATTTTTCCTATATCTTTTGTTTTCTTAATCTTCTTAATTATTTGGTTCTTCTTTACTCCTCTACGGTTGGTTTCTATGTGCTTGATTTTCTTTTTGTTTTTGTTATCTTTATTCTCAGGTAACAATACACTTTTGTCTTCTTTATTTCTTATTTCTTCATTGATGCCTTCAGAAGTGTTGTCTAGTGTTTCATTCAGTTGTGTGAAACCACTATCTATTGTTTCATTCAGTTGATCTGCTTGGTAATTTGTTTCTTCCCATTTCTTATTCATCCCCGTTTTTGTCTGCTTGACTTCTTCACGATGCCCTATTAGTATGTATCTTAATTCTTCTCTGTTCTTCTCACTGTCTTCCTTCAATTGTCGTTGGAGTGTTTCACTGTTATTCTCTATCTTATTATTCAGTAATTCCAGATCCTTCTTGATCTGTCTCTTTAACTCCTCACTCTTTTCTTCTAAGATCTCTTGGTTTCTCTTCAAGGCTTCATGGTTGCTTTCCATTTTATTATTCAGAAGTTCTGTGTCCTCCTTGAGTTGTTTCTTTAATTCTTCACTGTTTTGTCTGAAGAATTCCCTGTCTTCTTTTCTTTGTTCTTTAGTTTCTTCCTTCATTTGGTCTATTTTTTCATCGAATTTTTCGTTAATTTCCTCCTTGTTCTTGTTTAATTGTTCCACCATAACCCTCATCATTTCCTGGAAATTTGTGTCCATCAATTGGGTTGGTTTCTTTGATTGATCGCCGGCTATTACTTCTACTTCTGGTTCTGGTTGGGTTGGGTTGTCTGGTTGGTCCCCTTGGGCTTCCTCTTCGATCATTTCCTCGATCATTTCTTCAATCATTTCCATTTCTTCTTCGTCGGTACCCTCAGTTCCCTTCTTAGATTTTCCCCTGGTGATCATGGAAGGTTTCATACTTTTTCATAACCGCCGCTAGTCTTTAATTCTAGCCACACTAGTTGTTCGCCAATTTGTAACGAGAGGACTCTTTATGTGCTCTGTTGATGTGTATTTCGTGCGTTCGCCTCACACGTTGTGGTCGTTACTTTATGTTTACACTGACGATGCCCGTAGCGATCTCTCGAATTACCAGTACACGCGAGTGGGAATCTTACCTGTTCTTTAATATGAGGTTATATTTCCCGGGTGGTGCCAAATTGTTTAATCTGAAAACAATTAAACAGAATAGGATGATTGAGCGTTCGTTCTATGACGGTATGGTGAATTCAAATTACTCCCGCCCTGTGCGAATTTCTTAATCTCGCTGGTAGTTTGCCGAGTTTCCGACGTGAGCGCTTACCGTCACCTTTGCTCGTCTCTATAATACACAAATCATATAATGCACTTTCCTATGAAATAAAAACAGTGGTTACAACTCTGTACTAGTTTATTAAATTGTGATTAGTAGTTATTCATTATTATACAAAACTATATTTTGTTATTAAACAAATTTTCTCCGACAGTAAAAGACAATTATATCTCAAGGCTTGGCGAAATCGATTTTGAATGATTTAGTTAGTCAGACATGGCGTCTACTGAATGTTTATTTTTTCAATTTCGTTCATGAATCTAGATTCTTTTGGTTTACGAAGAAATATCAATTTGATTATAATAAAGTACACTACCTTACATTACTGGTACTTATATACTATAAGGTATAATTACAATTCGTTCCTGAAGTGTTAAAAAGTGCATTTCAAAAGTTCGTAATTTCTATACAGGTTATTTTCTAGTTTCGTATAAGCTTAGTGTTTTATTTCTTATTAATCTTTGAAAGAAATTAGGCTATATCATCAGTTTATAGTGAGAGTTAAAAGTGCTGTGAGAAAAAATTAAAGAGAATTTATTTCATAAATTCGGGTAACTCAGCAATACTTATCAAATCAGTTGACTTGAGGTGTAATGTCATTCAGCTGAAATAGGTTGGGTCATGTATGGTCATCAATCTTCCATCATTTGGGACTGTAATTATGCCTAGCGTCTTTTTCGTATAAGTTGATCGAAATTTATTAATTTGGAATTTATTAATCTGGTCTTTGGCCTCGGTTAAATTGAATAGTTCCTCATCATCTTCTTACTTGTTCATTTTAATAAATTTGGATTACTTTTTCTTGTTTTAAATTTAAATTTGAGTCATTTACGGCTTGGCGTCTATTCGTCTCGAGCTTCAATAATGGACTAACAGTTTCTAACAGAATAATAATAAATAACGTTCCGTTGTTATGGTAACTGGCTGACTCTCATTGGCTATACTCATCTTAAGCCCATTGTTATAATTTTTTGAATTTTTATTCAAAATGACTAAATACCTTCTGATTGCTATTATTCTTCGGTCTTCTTCTCTATGTATGAGATATTATCACAATTTTTCGTATTTTCTTTCAAAGATCATTTTTGACATCCCTCAAAGCTGGGTTTGCTTATGTATTAATGTTTTGACAGTTATGTTGATATTATCTAATTACATTTCTTTCTTATTTTATGTCCTTAATTTAACTTTTACATCTTAATATGATCCACTAATTATCATTAACTAGTTACTTGCCTTGGATTTTCTAATATAATAGTTAATTTCTTACAATTTGTTGTTTTTGTTTTTATACAGTTAGGCATTTCATAGGCCTAGGTAGTAATTGGCTATATTTTCTTATTTTATACAAATTAAATATTATTTTATCCTTATACAGGTTTTGCTTTGGTGTTACAAATGATTTGTTTACTTTTTGAATTGATTTGGGTCTGTTTTATAATAATTGTATGTTTTCATTATTTTACATATTATGGTTTGTCTATTATTTTCTAACTGCTTTTCCAGTATTATTAGGTTTGTATGAATTTATCTTTTTTCTTATCTATATTGCCATTGTTTATTATTTGTCTATTATTTACTATTCTCTATAAAATATAACACAACATATATGCTTATGGTCTGTATAACTCTTTCAGCCATATTCCTACTCATAAACTTAATCAAACAAATCTTTTAACAGTTATTATGCTACTCTTGTTTACATTTTGTTTATTCTTATCTATTTTTGGGTGACAAACATCATCACACTATTTACTTTATCTAATTAACTATCCCTTTGAACATAGGATGTTTATTGATTTTGCATTTATATTCTTTACCACATTTTTCTTTTCTAAACTTTACTATCTAACCATGGTAACACTAACATTTTGACTCTCCGTGGGATTTTTCCATGTATACCCTTGTATTCCTAATCTACAATTACTCTTAATCCTAATAATAACAATATCCTTATTTTCTAACACTTTTCACCAATAAACAGTAGTGTTTATCACTGGTTTTTAGGTGTCTATACCTATCAGTAGGGTTTTCTATTTATTTTGGGGGTTTTACACTGACACTTTGCACTTTTTATAGTATTTAAGTGTTACTAGTGGGTATTCCCTAACATTAAATTCTCTTTCTCACTTAATCATGTTCACTATCTATCTATCTCTCACTTCACAATGGTTAGTTATACTGTTAACTAGTTTCATATCATTATAGAGTTATTTATAACATTTACTCTCTATTTACTTGATTAGTGTACTTTAGTTTGTCTATTTAGAATTAATATTAGGCAATTACCTGTATTAACTTCCGTCTTGTGACTTATTTGGTTTTTTCTTAAAACGACGCGTTTTGAGAATAAATTCTCATCATCAGGTTTAAAAATACTATAAAAACATCAAAATCACCCAAAAGGGGTCGTCAACTGGTTAAAACACACAAAACACAAAACACTAAAACACCACACATAATTTAACACCAACACAGTCCTGGCACAGTCCGATGCGCATCGTCTCGCTGCCAATGACCAACTGTTGCACTTTGTCTTACATGACCGTTATCATTGCCCGCTGACCTATCGATATCGATGGCCGTGTTGTACAGCAGATTCGATCGGAACGAAACTTTGTCATTAAGTAGCTGGTCCGTTTGTAACTTGGAAGCCTTGTATATCTCATATTCCTCCACAGCGTTCATGTATGCACCTTTTTTACAATTATGAAGTAGTTGAAGTCTGAGTACTTATGATTATACAGCATTAAATGCTGAGCGTAACTGGATCTAGTTTTCGAGATATCACTTTTGGGCAGGTGTTCTTGTGTTTTGTGTGTTTTAACTAGTTGACGACCCCTTTTGGGTGATTTTGATGTTTTTATAGTATTTTTAAACCTGATGATGAGAATTTATTCTCGAAATGCGTCGTTTTAAGAAAAAACCAAATAAGTCACAAGACGGAAGTTAATACAGGTAATTGCCTAATGTTAATTCTAAATAGTTAGTAACGTGACTTGGAGACAATTAAAACAAAATGAATTTAGTTTGTCATTACTTTATTGGATTTTAATAATTATCATTTACATTGATTAATTAGTCGATACTAATAATTATCATTTACATTTATTATTCATTGGTTTCTTTTTCATTACTTTATTTGAGTGTAACATTTCTCCTTTTCTGTTCTATATTATTCGTTTGTGTCTTTTCATTTCTTCTCATTTTATTTCATTTATACTTTGTTTTGTTTGTTTACCTTCTCATTTGATTTCCTTTTATTTCATTTTATTGAGTCAATCACTTGGGTTGGGTCATAGTCGTTTGTCGCGTCATCGTCATTTTATTTTCATTATTTTAAAATTTATTATACTTGATTCATAGTTTTTTCCCTGGTATTGGGGTGGCTTGTTTGTGTTGTAACAATATGGAGGTTTCATTTCTTCTGTAGCAATATTTCCTCCTTTTAACTTATGTAGTTTTTGTTAGCTAAGCGCTTGATTTTCCGTATGTTGGAAATCCCAATTTTCAGAGTTCTCTTTTGTTCATCTTTTCTGTCTTGTTATTGGATAACAGTCATATTTAATTTATTTTTTCAGTTTCAAGCATATGTCTGTCTAATTCTGAACTAACATAAGAATGTAATTCATAACCCTCATCTTCTGATGTGTTGTCAAGATCACTGAAAATATCTTCTATTAAACAAATCTAAATCTGAAATATGTAAATTTTGAACATTTCTGTGATCAGTAGAGCATCCTTTGTTTTTTGTTGTGCTTCCATTAAAGATGAAGTACATAGTTCATTCTCTCATAATCTGTTGGAGCACATAAGTCTGGTTGTAGCTGTAGTCAGTTTCTATAAAAATAAAACTCAACCTTGATAATAGTGTACCCAGTTGAATATCATACTCTCACATTTCAAATTATAAACATTTTATTAATTATAATAATAAAAATTATACTGTTTGGCATTCGCAGATGACTTTGCTATACTTTCTGAACATCTGACATCTGCAGTAATACAAGTTAATTTTTTAGAGGACATAGCCAGTAGAACAGGCTTAAGAATTTCTGCAGAAAAAACAAATTTTTCACAAACATTAAAAATGCACCAAAATTCCTGGTAACAGATATTGGTTGAATAGAGAGGGTTCAAAAATTTAAGTATCTAGGAGAGATAATTCAAGAGAATGGCTTGGAAAAATCTGCTATAGAAGAAAGGATTCATAAGATGGAAAGGGCATATGGTATAACTAAAGATATTTATATTAAAAGGTGCATATCTAAAAATGCAAAAATAAGACATTACAGTACAGTAGTGAAGCCAGAATGCCTATATGCAAGTGAATGTCTAGCATTGAATTATAATTTAGACAAACTAGAAATATTGGAAAGACGAATTATTAGGAAAATATTGGGCACACGAAAAACTTCAGAAGGTTGGAAATTACGAAGTAATGATGAAATATATCAAAGTATAGAAAATATAACAGAAACAATGAGAAAAAGAAGACTACTATTTTTTGGACATTTGTATAGAATGGGTTGACAAAGCAAATCTTTAAATATCTGTGGGGGAAGAAGTCAACATCAAGTTGGATTAAAGAAGTCCAAAAGGATTTAGAAAAAATAATATGCATGCAGAAGAAGCAATTGAAAGAGAAGTTTCTTATGCAAAAGTGTTAAAAATGGAGGGAATCCAGGGTAGGAGAGAGAAAAACACAGGTTCAAAGTGGACTGAAGACATGAAGAAGAGACACAGTGAGAAGATGAAACAATATTGGAAAAAAATAAAAAACAAAGAATAAAGAATTGAAATTGGTATGTGATCCTTAGATGGCCGACATGAAAAAAAATTATACTACTTATGGTTGTCCATTTTAGATGACATTTTTGGCTTCGGGCATTGCTGCCATAATAATTTCAGCCTGAGAAATCATCACTTTCTTCCTACTGGAACTCACATTGTAATACTCAGACTAAACTTCTGTTCCTATTATTACATAAATTAATATTTGCAAGTCTGTTATTGCAAATAATAATAATAACAACAAACAACAACAATAATACAGTGCCACCAAAAGGACACCCCCCTCAAAATGAAATAATCTTGTTTTGTCCTTAAACTTTATGCTAAATGGTAAATATGTTGATTCTCCATTGGAAATGAAACATTTTGGTACAAAAACCAATTATTTACAACTAATGGTTCCATAGTTATAATAGTAAAATTTATGTTTTAATTTGATGGCCAAAAATCTTGGTTTTTGAGGGGAAAAATTATATTATAAGAAAAATTGGCCAAATTATATGTAAGATTTTTTTGTAATGCTTGGTGCTAGCGTTGATATTAAAAAAAACACGTGTTAAATCATTTTTAAATCATCATGGGGCCAACTGAAGTCTCTTAGAAATTACAAAAAAATTTTTTTTTTTTATGGTTCAGGTATGAAAATAAATATTCCCGCCAATGGTCTCTGGTGTCTTGATTGATGTGCAAACATGTTTATACTAATATTGGCTCCATTGTAACCTAGTTTCCCACCTTCTAGCTACCTGTTGTTTGCAGAATTTAATCTTTTGAGTTTATTCTGTTTATGTGAGTTGTTTTTCAACAGAACATGGACAAGAAATAAACCTAGTATGCCATGTAAGAAGATCAGTAATAGTTTAAAATGTGCCAAGCAAGCTGTCAGGTATTTTAAATAGAAAAGGAACCATGATTGTCAAACCAAGATCTGGCCATCCATACAAGACCTCACTGAGAAAGGACAGACAACAAGGGCTATCACATACAAGGGCCCAGGTGAATGTTGTTTGGTCAAGATAGCAATATACAGTGAACAATACTGCCAAACAATGGCAAATGTTGTGTTGCCATCAGTCTGACGACATCTTGCTGAAAACTTCGTCTACAAGCAAGACAGTGTTGCATGTCATCATTCCCAGCACACCAAAGATTTGTTTGCTACTCAAGATGTTGAACTGTTGCCTTGGCTCTGGTTTAACCCCATAGAAAACTTATGGAATATAGTGGCCTACCAGTTATGTAAAAATGAAATCAATAAATGGTGCAGAGCTAAGGCTAGCAGTTACTACACTTTGGCAACAAGTGACAGTCTAGGAGTGTCGTCGACTGATTGACACCATACCAGACTGTATCTATCAGGAAATATGAGCAAAAGGAGGTTCAATTGGCTACTAATGTGTAAATGACATTTTTATGTTTTTTTTTTGTAAATAAATGGCTTAATAATCTAAACATGTTTTTTTTCTTGGGTGTTCTTAAACTTTTTGCCAGCACTGTAAAATAATAGTGAGAAGAAAAACATCCCATTGTTGAAAGTAAAGAATGAGTCAATTTTTTCGACACCACAGGAACGGGGTGATAATGATAAACAAGTGCAATGTTTGACATACTTCAAAGCACTGGATAAGTGTTGAAAGAATTATAATTATGACTGTATTTCTACTTATGAACAACAGATGTGTTTACAAAAATTATATTTCACTCTATTCTTACTAAAGTAGTGCACGTTATCACATAACACCATGTGCATACGATGTACAAAAATATAACTACCAATTTCAGAATCTAACAAATACACATGAAGCATAATGTAATGTTGCTGATTATAAAGAAATTAGTGTATGATGTCACTTTAAAGATACTGTTGTGTGCTACTGGATAGAGCAGAAAACTTACTGTAAGATACACTAAAAAATCTGTATTTGAAGAGATTGGAAATGGTGTCCATTTACTTCTGGGCTACAGGATATTTTCTTGACAGCTTCAAAATTTTCAACGATATAGTTTGTACATGAGTATGAGTACATTCATGTATTCAGTTCTTTGTATTTGTCTGTGATGGATTGTTTTCAAAACAAACTGCATCACTCTATAACACAGTATACTGTAGACTACTGCATGTACTAAGGAAATATCTATAGGAG
Organism: Magicicada septendecula; assembly: GCA_034769895.1. NCBI lineage: Eukaryota > Metazoa > Arthropoda > Insecta > Hemiptera > Cicadidae > Magicicada > Magicicada septendecula. The sequence goes on along the minus strand of CM068371.1, from coordinate 57,090,163 downwards.
CTTAAATTTTGAGTGTTTTGTTTTATAGACGGTCTAATGCTTTTGAACAAAAATACTATATCTTCAACCAAAATATTAAGATATCAAAGTATCATTTACTATATCTGTTCTCAAAAGAGCAACACAGCTCGTTTTCTCAGTTTGCAGACATACTGTTCTTTTCTTTAGCAACATAGTCACTATGAAATCAGATTCACAACAGTTCAAGCAGCTTCATAACAAAATTTAAATATTTACATCAATACTTCATATTTTATAGGTGTCATGCTTCAATATAAACCAGCAACCAATGTATTCTGAACCCATCTGTTTGTGTAAAAGTTCAAAAATCATAGGTTTTGGGGAGTCAGTGTTACTATATCAATAATCATACATTAATCATAACAGCCTTCTGTTTTTAATTTGGATGAAAAAGGGAACAAGATCAGTAAGCTAGTAAACTAGTTGCTTCACAGTCTTCACAATTAATTTCAACCCAGATAACCTAGAATAATTTTTTTTTTTAATTCATAATATGTATTTAAAATATTTTAAATTTAAATAAGTCAAATAACATCAAGTATTTAATTTGATCAGATTTTGAAAAGCTATAAATACTAGAAACTCAAATTTTCTTTCCCTATCCTTTTGCCAGTATCATTTGAGATCACTTTTTTGAGCACTCTTTACATGTAATTGAATGTGTGTGTTCATAAATTCTCACAGGCATGGGAGGTATATACAAAGTAGCTTGACATGTGTGCAGGAGACACACAATTAATAAGCAGTCCTGTGTGAAGAGAACATTTGTAACTTAAAACTTGACTTTTAAACACAGGTAAACCTGTTTACATATGTTTGGAGTGCCAAATAAGCCTGTATTTTTATATTATGATACGTATGTATTACATAGATATCTCTCAGAAATTTTTGGTGGCCTTACATAGGGGCACTCACCAGAAGTTTGCCTCAGGTGCCAGATTCAAGCGCAGTGGACCTGCTAATGTATATTAACAAAAATACATATAACACTGACTATTTAAGTACAATCATTGTAATAATTGAACTAACACCAATATTGTAGTGCATAAATACTACATTTACGTTAAAGTAGTTAAAATTGTATGTAAATGGCACTAACAATAATTTGTTTTTTTTTTGTAGGACAAAAAACTCTTAGTAAAAGAAAATTCTCACTATACCAGTGTGGATTTAGCATCATATGTCAAAGGTAAGTTCTGCTAAAATGGTTTCATATAACACTTTTTAGTGTTCAGATTTCATGGTTATGTAGACGACTTTTGGCAGTAGTTTTCAATCTTATTATTGAATAGTTTAAGTAATTCAAGTGATAATACCCTGTTCACAGCAGAATCCAATGCCAGACATTTCTCCATTCTATGTGTAGTACTCTCATCGGCTAAACTGAAAATGCTATATCATAGAATGGTGGAGCTGTTTTGGGGTTGTTGTCCAGGATGTATGCATTATCGTTAAGAATTCATAAGCACTATTCTCATGCAGAACACTAGCTTTTTAAATAAAAGTTTAAAAATATTGTGTGTGCACCATCTCTAACCACAGAACTGAGAGCTCTCCTAGCTACGAAGCTTGCAATAGCCAAAGCTAGCTCGGGAAATAAGGTAAACAATAATTTTTATCTAATGGACTAGTGTTCCACATCAGAATAGTGCTTAAAAATTCTGAGCCTTTTTTTAACACGTACTTACAATTTTAATGAATTTTGTGAACTGTTGTTTTTAAAAGTATATAAACTCCAAACAAGTTTTAGATAGTGTTTCATAAGTTATTTAAAAGAACTCTTATACATTCTGAATGCAATAGAAAGTGCAAGGTCCTCTATAATTTTCACTAAAAACCAAACTGATATAAACCAGTATTTGTTTTCTTGTATTCAGATTGATGTCAAATTGATGTTTTTTTTGTGAAATATGAACTTGTCATCTCTGAAGTTACACTCATTTAGAAATCTTAAATCAATATTCTGACTCCATACACACTGTCAGTAAACACTCAGATTGAATGAAATTTGATAGGTAGAGTTCATGAATGTTGAAAATTCATTAAATTAAAGTGAATTCCACAAATACAATAACTACTTTCCATAGTTAAACTGATATTTTGCATCAAACGTATAAGCCTTGTTTGTAGAATATAGTATTGACAGTATACTCATTTATTATTATTAATAATAAATAATACTTTTTTCTTTTATCCAAGAATATATTTTTTATACTGTTACAATGTTTTGACAGAACATTAACTGTCATCTTCAGTTAACAGTTAACATACTGTCGAAACATTGCAATTATATAAAAAAATATTTTCTTGTATAAAAAGCAAATATTATTTATTATTAATAATAATATTATTATTATAACAAGAATAACTGTGAGAAAATATAAATCATTTATTGTTATACTTTTTTGCATGTCCTAATATCTCACTAAACCTGACAGGCAGTTATCAATTCTGTAAATTAGTTAAAAAAAAAACTATAACAATCTAAAATGAGTTAAAAATATTTAGTATGTTGCAAAATACTGGCAGTTGAAACAAAAAAAAACTATTAGCCTTCTGCTCAAATAATGAAATTCTTTGGACAAAACAAATGATTTCTGTTGTTGTTTCAATAAAAGAAGCCTGTGAATAATTTTGTGTTTATTAAAACAGAGTAACTGGTTCTGTTATAATGTCAAATAATAGTAAATAACTCTTGACTTGAGATGGACAGTTGGCTGTTTTAATCTAGATGTAAATACATATAGTTTTATGGTTCCATTATTATTTTATGTATCATGTCTATATAAAACCAATTATAATGTGAATTAATTTTGTTATGGTAATTGGTATTACAGTAGACGCCCTCTCATCTGGCCACCTTGGGACCAGACCCTAGGCCGGATTACAAAATGGCCGGATGAACTGAAAATACGCTATAATGATGAAATAACGCTCTTTAACGAATGATCCGTACAATAAATTACCCAATACAGTATATATAAATGACTAATAATTATAATTACTCACCCTTACTCCATGGTAGCAAGTAAAAAAACAAACAAGGAAAATACTACAAACTCACAGATATATTACTGTAGTTGGCAAAAAAAAACACAACTCTTTATAGAATATGGAAAACACATGAACATTAAAAGTGTTACTACAGAACGTAAAACTTAGAAATAAAAATTAAAAGAAGTCAGTTATCTTCTGTTTTTTTTTTTTTTGTTCAACTGTTTTGTTGAATGCGAAATCACGCCATTTCTTGATGAACATAACATCAACTGCAGTTACCTATGTTTGTTGCTCGATGTATGTCGTTGCTAATTCCAGGGCTGCTCTTCCATTAGCATGGCTCATTTTTTTCTCAACATTTCCCTCTTCCTCATTGACTTCTTCTTCTTCATCTTCGTCTTCTTGGCAAATGACAGCTTGACAATTTCATCATCGTTTAAGATCTCATTTTGAAGCTCCTCATCTTGACCAGCAATCCAGTCTGCAACGGCTTGTTGTACAAGATCATCAGAGTGAGGCAATCGTAGATCTTTTAACAGAGATGCGTTGTCATCTGGTTCGAAACCCTGAAGATTTTGTTCATCTGCTTTAGGGGTTGTCCTCTTTATTCTTTTCAATGAGAAGAAAAGAATTTGGTCATGCTTTTCTCCAAGACTTCATAAACGTAGATGATGGCATTTCATCGTATGCCTTAGCTACCATATAGATCACGTCTTTCATGTTGATTGCCTTTAAGTTTGGGGCTGGAATGAGACCTGTGCTGCCTTCATTGTCCAGTTTACCTAGAATTTCAGAGCCTTTCTGCGGTACCTTCTCTTAAAAGACTCGATGACTCCTTGGTCATTTGGTTGTGTAAGACTTGTGACATTAGGTGGCAGGAATAATAATTTTATATCACTGTAACCTTCACATTCATGTTCTTGCGGATGGGTAGGTGCATTGTTTAGCACTAAAAGTGCTTTAACTGGTAACTTCAAACTCGTCAAATGATGTTTCACTTTAGGAACAAATTCACTTACGAACCACTCCTTAAACAGATACGAATCCATCCAGGCTGATTTTTGTGCTCTGTAGTACACTGGAAGGGATGATGTTTAAATTCTTAAAAGCTGGGTTTTGCTGATTTCCCGATTACAAACAAAGGCAGCTTGTGGGACCCTGAGGCATTTGAACACAAAGCCACTGCAATTCTCTCTTTACTGGCTTTAAATCCTGAGGCTGAAGTTTCCTTAGCTGTAGCAAATGTTTTCTTGGGCAAGGGTTTAAAATTCAACCCCGTCTCATCAATATTATAGACTTGTTCTGGACTAAGATTTTCACTAGCAATGATGTCAGACAGTTTGTTTTGAAAAATCGCTAGCTGCTGATAGGTTCCCTGACAATTTTTCACCACAAACGCCAATGAAATGGACTCCATGATGCTTTTTCCAGCATGATAGCCATCCATCACTTGCCGAGAATGTACCGGCATCTTGAAGTTTTGAGTGTAGGATAATTGCTTTTTTTTAAATTGGTCCAATTATTGGAGTGCCTCTTCGGCGTTCCCGCATAAACCATAACCACAAAGCATTGTCTACTAATCCATTATTTGGTTTTTTTAAAGTGCATCATGTCAAAAGCAGTTTTTCAGTTTCAATTTGAGTGCTAAAAGTTTCAATCGATATTCTCTTTTGGTACCAGTCATCAACAGTAATCTTGGCTACAAAATACTCTGGACCGATTTGCCCTTAACGAGACGCTGAAAGACTTGTAATTTTTGAATTACTTGTAATTTTGTTTTCGTTTTGCACTCATGTTGAAAAACGTTTTTATTTACACAGATACGTACAGTATTACTATATACACAGATATATTTACACAGACTATATACACAGAACTCACAACATATGACATACATCCGCACATGAACAAAAGCGCGAGTCAACTGAGCTACATATATTTTCCATTTAACAAGTTGGGGCCTGTCACTGGAGGCTCGTCTAGAGTATGTGACTCACCGTATGGCTGGCCGAACCATCCGACGGCCAATCCAACCAAGGCCGGACTAGAGGGCGTCTACTATATTCTGGTTATTAATACATACCATTATAAGTCAATTCTATTCAATTAATCAGTTATCTTATATGGAATCAAATGGCGTTATGTTATTTCTTTATTTCTGAACAGTTGTGTAACAACAAACCTCCACATCTAACAGTTATCGTTATATAAATAAACATGACATGGACTTAGTGATAGGTCCTCATTGAAGTTTGTAAAGTACTGTATAGGCCTAGTCATCTTTTAAGTTATTGTATGCAGATTGTCGTATGAGAAATGTTACAATCAAATTTTGTACATTTATTTTCTGGAGCTGAACATTACATGGAGCTTTAATACCATCAATGAAATTCTGTGGTAAATCATCTGTAAACAATGGAAAGAGTAGGTATATTCCAGTATGATGAGATAAACATTAATTTCCTTGTTCATTATCAGTATAAAAAAGCCAAATGTTTATTCACTTATCGTGTATTGTCACTTAAAGATTTGGCTTATTTAAATTACAGCACCTCTGAGGTTCGATTCAGTGAATCAATCTATGCTAGTTTCTGGTGATTATATCTCATTTTTTTATTAACTAAACTACTAGGTAAATCGAGTGTGATGCATGTGGGTATACCTATAAAACAACTAATTAATTTAATAATGAATTTTCAATGACATGTTTTAGAAGAAGAACTAAATATGTCAGTGGAAGTAAAAACAGCGGAACTGCAACAAACATCACACCAACATGGGCACTCGCATAAATTTGATTCAATAAGTTCAGTGGCGGTGATGGTCATAACAGGAGATGCCTTACACAACCTGACCGATGGATTGGCAATAGGAGCGGCATTCAGTGGTGGCGTTGTCCCAGGGTTTGCCACGACAATCGCCGTTTTTACTCATGAACTTCCCCATGAACTAGGCTAGTATATTCACATGAAAACTGGATGTATTATCATGCAGTATACTCACAGTAAACTTTGTGTACTGCACATGAAGGCATGTTCTGTGCATTACCTATGTACTGAATTTATAACAATTATATTCCTTATATCACACAGTTACTATATGTATTACTGTTCTCCACTGTACAAATGTTGTTTTTATTCTAAACTGTTTAATGATGTTGCTAGATTGTAAGAGTTTTCATTATTATTTAATATAATAAACCGTAATTATTACGTTGACTGTATGAACCAACTGTATTATGCAACAACAGTGGGGTGGGTCCAGAGAACTATTTGGGGGGAGGGGATGACAAATACAGAAAGAAGAGACTACTTCGTTTTACAGATTTATTCTTTAAAAAATGCAATTTTTTCTAAGAAATATAGCTTTTGACTATTCAGTGTTGTAAAGACAAAAATAAGCTTGCCATACAAACAATAATTTTACCTAGTAGAATTAAGCAAAAAAAAAAAGTTTTTAAAAATTTGGTGCCGAAGGAATCCCATGTTGTGAATCCACCCATGGTAGCGGTCTACATCAAGAAGATAGGCCTAACCAGGTGTCAGAATATTCCAGACGAGTGATAAACTGAAGTAACTTTATAAAACTGTTCATGAATCACTTTTTTATTGCCAGATCCAGACGTTCGTTAAGGGACTATTATGAAGGTTGTCATAAAAACCATATATTTTCAGCTTTTTTGTTACGTTTTGATCACTACTTAATCACTTATTCACCACCAAGTGCTTTATTAGTATGAAGCATACTAAAATATAATTAAACATTTAATGTCTTATAAACAATATTCAGTTTTCAGACAGCTTTTATTCTGAAACAGTCTACTCCCCTGCAAAGGAACTAGTATCCATTTGCCTTTTCTATAGATCCTCTACTGACTTTATTTGGGTTGACTCAGAAGAGTAAACATTAAAAAATAAACCTCTGCTCAACAGTCCGTAGAGGACCAGGGCATACCGTGTTTAATGGGACGGTTGCATGGCTAGTACAACGCATCGCCAGCCTCTAATTGCAGTATTCACAGCCAGAAGGTGCCGCTGTTATTTCAGTCGGCTACTCAATTTTGCCTCACGATGCTGAGTGGACATCATACTGAGCCTCCGCCGGGAATTGAAACTGGGAACGTGCACACATAAATCGCGCACGTGCTCTAGCCACTAGACTATGTGGAGGCTCGCTCAGAAGAATAAAATACTCTAAAAATGTATTTGTATTGGATATAAAACATAAAATATATAATTTCATAATGCTCACAATATAAAAAAATGTATTAATTACAATAATTATTTCAACATTCATGTAGATTACTTTGTACACATTATAACATTGTACATTGTATACAACATGCATACAGATTACTGTTGTTTTTACTTACATTTCAATACAGTGAAACTACTTTTATGATACTTGTGTGTTAGGTTTATTCCCTCTATTCTTCTACTTCTTCATGTAAAGGTCGGGCCTTATTATTCTAACCATGAACTGCTGTCGTCACTTTCATTCTTGTGATTGTATCATACTTTCCAGCTACATCGTCATCTGCAAATTGTCCAAGTGGTTCAGCCGATCTCTCTTTGTTTTCCCCAACATTTTTCCTTCAGAAATTTCAGAATAAATCTATTATGTCTCAACATGTGGTATACAAATTTTATCATACTAGTTTCTGTTTATATCCCTTTTTTACTTCTTCTAAAATATCAGTCAGGGGCGTGAACATTTTCCTTAATTTTTTACAAATGGGTATAAACCATTCCATATGTATTCAAATCCGAAACAAATACATTTATATTTTACTGATTATATTTTACCAGTATCTTATGAGATACTTTGAGATTATAAATTATTTGGTTAACTGTGCAATAGAGCACAATTTATTAAGAATTATCCGTAAAGCATGATGTCTCAAGAAAGACAGAGCAGACTTAGAGTAACTTGGTATGGAAAATGAAAATGCTTTATTAATTGATATTAATGAAATAACAAATTTTTTGCATCTCACATTCAATAAAATCACAAAAGGTTCAAATTAAAGAAAACTAAATTAAAATTACTTGAATTTCATACTATTAAAAAAAATGGCATTGACATATTGTTATTTTGGCTCGTAAATGCTAAAAATCTTCAAATTTTGTTTTTATAATACCTGTATTGAGTAATGTTTTGAAATACGAACCCCCTATTTTTGTAAAATAACATTTTTTTAATGAGAATATTTTCTTTAATTCCAATACTTATAAATGTCTTTCAATAAAAATTGTTGCAAATTATAAGGCTATATAATTATATGACAGAAAGTTTAAAAGGTGAAAGAGATTTTCTGGTTTGGTTAAAAATATGAGATTAGTTAATAAATTATATTGATATAAAATTTAATGTAAACATTAAACTTCACTGTCTTCATGAATTTAAATTTAAATGTTTACTTTTTTAAGATGCATATAAGTTCAATAAATTACAAAATTATAACTGGCTACTAGAGAAATCTCTAATTATCACTATTTTTTTTACATTGATCAAAAACATAAAAGATAGTAAATAACAAATCAAACTATTACTTGACAGAAAAGTTATAGTTTATTGAGTATACACCATACAAGAAAGAATAGTTATTCTATTTGTGTTATATTATTTTAGTAGCTGCTACAATATCAGAAAGGGTTAGCAGTTATAGGGGGGAGGGAGGTATTCAAGAGGAAACAAAAGCATGAATTAAGGAAGGGTAGTAGGGGGGTGCAAAGCATTCCTGCGAAGGGGCCCAGAAATATGATTATGCCACTGACATCAGTGTTCGTTTTTTCTGTATTCAACCTGTATTTACTATTCTTGTACATAAACACTGTCTTCAGTTAAACCCCACTCCTCCTTCTTCAAGGAGAAGGTGATTTCAGATTATATATTTCAAAATATTATTGTCAGTGTGTGTTAATAAATTATAACATACTATTCTGGATATCAGCAGATCCTAAAAGTATCGGCACATTAATTAAATCAACTGTAAAGATGTCAACAAATCAAATAGAAATTTAGTTTTCATTTTTGAAATTAATGCTGTTTACATTAAATGTTGTACGTATTGTTCTCTGTACAAACAGCACTCAACAAGTATAACAATATCTTACACCAATACCCATAATGTAAATATTAAAATTCTCTGTACAGCATGTGCTTAAAAAAAAATTGTTTTTAAAATCAATAAAACAGTTTTATAAGCAGAGCTGTTTACATCCTACATTCACAGATTATTAAAAAAAAACAGACTTTAAACAGCATCAGCTGATGCTGTTTAAAATAATACAAACGTCAGAGCGTTTTCTTAATGTTTAAAAAAATGTTTTATTAGTATTACATAAGATTTAACAAAACTTCTAATATTTGATAAAAAGTGTCAGTGAACAATTTATACACATTGAGTAAAAGCAGGCACATGTGCTATATACATGCATGTGTACATAAATGGTACTACAACACTTTGGGCTTGGCTGTTTTTGGTCACATGTTTCTTTGTCCAAAATAATTCTGTGTAAAGTTTAGGTAGGCCTGTGGAAAAATGTTTGTGTTTGACTTACCTCCATTCTGACATTGTGAGTACTTTTTGTATGAAAAGTCAGTTTTGACTATTAATTTGCTGTATGATTGTTCTAGGTAATCACATTATTAATACACAAAAATGAGAAATACATTTCTAACAGACCAAGAACAAATAAGCTGTTTACAATTATATAACAAATAACGGTATGAAAATAATATATGACATAAAACATCCTGTTACAATTGTGCTGACATCTATCTGTCTCTTTTGTTAACTTCTTTTAATCATTTTGTTTGCTCACACTTTCAATGCTTACTTTGTGTAGTGCAAAACCCTGTACACCAATCTGTATCCAACACAGTCCAGACCTGTACGGTTTTCAGTTTTTTATGCTTTTATTTAGTGTACAATATGTTATGTCATTTCTACGTCTTGATTTTCTCCGACACTATACAAGTAGAGACACCAGTAGCAGCATTTATTCTTGGTCTTGTCGAGTCAGGACTGTCACCCTCTTCTTTCAAAACGTGTGCACATTACTGCTTGGCTTTGACTGTGTCATACTTTCCCTCCCCAAGCTTACTGTTAACTAGTGGCAGACAGTAGTCCTGGAACTTGGGTGTAACTGCAGAATTGTCATGGTTGTCAGGTCAGGCACTTGCAATGAAAGTTGGTCATGTCTAACTTAATTAGACAAGAGATAAAAATCTAACCAATACTAAAAATAATATTTTATTTATACAATAAACAAAGTAATAACACAAAAAATGAATAAATATCACTCAGTGCTAAATGTACAACCTAACATACTTTACACAAATGATCGTCGATTATAGTAAACCAAGTGATTAAATTTTGTGACAGCTGCTACTCTTGAATACAGCATACCAGCAGCAGAAAGGAGAAGTACATGAGCATGGTTATGGTGCAGCACCTCTGTGCCTATTGTGTTGATCATAAGGAACACTAAAGGAAGACTTCATACATACAGTCTGTTTTGTGTACTCGGCTGTTACAGCCTGTATGCAACATCCATGCCTGAGTAGAAAACGCGAATTGTTTAATTATTGCAGTCTGTTTAGTTATTGTACTGTTTAATAATAATATAATAATGGCTCCCATGTATACCACCGAAGTAGCTTAGGAGTAGGCAGGGTAGGCTGCCTAATGTGAGCCGTACGGCATACAAGGAAGGCAGTGTGGCCAGCACTACGCTTCACCCGCCCATTATTATCCCCAGGATGTTATCCCAGGTACTCATTTTCAACAGGCTGAGTTGACCTGGGGGCTGAAAAACGCACCTTAATTTTATGGTGTGGGCCCGGGAATTGAACCCGGGACCTCTAGATTAGTACCCAGGTGCCATACCCACTGGTCTACTGAGCCGCCCTGTTTAATTTACATAGAATAATTTAGTGACTGCTTATTACTAACATTTAAAGTTAAATTACTGTTTTAATTTTCTTCAAAAATCTTTGGTGTTGCAAAACACTGTAACAAACATACAAGCCATCACTGAATCATTATTCACGATGTGATATTCAATTAAATACACTGAGCTCAAGTGACAAACAGTATCAGCGAGGCCATAAGCACAGTTTTTTGCAAGTCCATAAGCATCCCTGTGCACCTTACCCCTTGCCATCCCTCAGTGCATATCAGTTGCATCATAGCATAAACTTATGGTTTGAACTGAACCACTTAAGGGGGAACCCTACCTAAAAAATGAAAATCTACATTTGTACATTTAAAAATAATGTTTTATATTTTTATGATTGTCCTTATGGTAAGTACAAATTTTATGCATGGTTTCAACCCCTCACCTCTACCACCCTTTAGGGGGGAGTGTGAAAAAATTGGCATTTACGGTGACAGCGATATCTCTATTTGTATGATAGATATCAATATAAATTTGTTTTAATTTTAAAGCTAATGAGTGTCCCTACAAACTGTAGTATGTGGTTTAAATGATCTTTTTTCTTTTTTTCTCAATTAATTAAAAAATTTTTAAATTATATTATTATAATAAAAAAATATTCATTTTAGGAATTTCTCAAAGTCTATACTACAGTTTGTAGAACACAACCTTAGCTACAAAAAAAAAATCATGTTAAGTATAATAGATCTTGAGTTAGAGTTGACACTAGGGCTGTAAACACGTAAAATGTAAACTTTCAGGAAATGAGGAAAACTAAAACCACTACATGTTTCTTAGTAACAAACCGTATATTCATTGTTCAGCTATTATAATTTTACACTTTTTGTTTTTACTTTTATTATTTACATCAAAACTCCCCAGCACCATATGTAAGTCCTTCTTTCTCCTTTAATTCTTCTTCAAGTTTCAAAGCTATAATTCGGATTTTTCATCGGTACTCCTTGAACTTCTTTGTAGACTTCGACGTGAATTGCCTTACTCTTCTCTTATCCCTCGAAAGCATTATTTTTCTACTAGATCTTCCAGTTTTTAGACCTGCTGCTGTCATGGATGATGTTAATATGGAATTACCAAAATTAAATTCACCAATGGCTTCTGCAAGAGCACTTTCCACTGTTCTTTTTGAAACCATTTTTACCTTCGGGCACTTTCCCCATATTATGCCATTTAGGCTTTCGTTTGCATTTTGTGTAAGGCCTTTAGCACATCTTTCAAGGAGATCCTTGCATGCCAGCCTTTGGTAAACTGGAGCTATGTAGCGCAGAACAGTCTCCGTTATCGGAGTTTTCACATGTTTATTGTGTGACCCAGGAGTTTCGCTTTTCGCCAGAGCTCGATTGAAAAAACACCAGCTTTCTGGTCCTTTTGGGCACTTTAAATGTCTTGGTTTGGCATCAGTTGATACACAATGGTGCAAAGTAGCCAATATATCACTCTTCATTTGATCAACATTGTTTATATTTCTTAGAATACTGTTATGGTTATATTTTGTGAGTTTCACAATTGTGGATTCCTTTAGACGTCCGTAGGTCTTCCCACCCAAATTTATTTTCATAGTTCTGCACTCCTTTACAACCTTTCTAAGACCTGTTCCTAGTCTTTTCGATACATGATTAACACATTCCTCTTTAGTTAGACTTACTTCATCTCTATAAACATTCAAGGTTTGTAAGTGGCTAAACGCTTTGGAGTCGCCATCTGAAAGCAATGTAAGATATCGGAAACCATAATCAAGTGATCTTTTCCACAGTCTCTCAGCAGCCTCAACTGATGAGGCAGGTGATGATCCTTCATAATTTTGTCTACAGTCATCTTTGTGGCCATTGAACCAAATGTCAAATTCCGGGGAATCCTTGCCAAGCTCTGACTTGGTTATCGCACATTCATGGCAATGCTTTGATAGAACACAGTAATCTACTACAAGGCCCGTATACAATTCTATTACAGCTCCGACACCGTAATTGGATGTGTGGCCTCTCTTATGCCACGTGCCATCAAAAGAAACAGATATGTCAATAGTGCTTTTATGCGCATTACTAGAGTCTTGCTCAATACATGCTTGTCGCACTCGTTCCCTTGCCCTATGTAAGTTTACTTCACCACCTTGTTTAGACAACTTGGAAATATTGTTTGAATGATTATTGTAAGTCCTATTACTCATCCCTTCCATGTTCATTACCATACTAAATCACTCCATAGAACTGTGTCCTTGTCCGGTCAATGAGAAAAATGTTACCATGCGAAGGTTGAGATCATAAGTAGATGTCTGCCCTACTTTCTTTGAACTACAGGATTGAACTACGATTTCACAATTTGAGCATTCAACTGCCAAATTGTCTCCAAACCCCATTTTATTTTATGCTTTTATTGTAAAAGAGGATTGATTACATTCAGGGCAGGTCAAGTTGGAAAACAGATTTGAAAGGCAGTTCATGTCAATAATTTTGTAGTCCGGTTCAACTTGTTCTTCGTTATCGTCTTCCGAATTGGTGTCCATAACTAAAGAGTTTTCAGTATCACTCAGTCTAACATTTAATTTTCCTTTTTTTACACAGCCCCCCTCAGGTGCTTTCAGATTATGAGTAATACCAGTAGATGTACTCGGCTGGTTAGGCTCAGTCCCAGCCAAATCGCAAGGTTCTGATATAGTACTACTAAATTCTCCCAAATTAGAATTTTCTTGTGCAAGCGTATTTTTATCAGTATTTCCCCATCTCTTCATAATAGCTAAACTTTCTTTCTTTTTCTTGGAAATAACACTATGTGATCTAGCCTTTTGTGATGCATGCTTTCTTCTTTTACCCAGTCTTTTGTTTTATTTAGGCCTAGTGTATTTTTATAACAACAGCAAATAGTTTACTTACTTGCCTATTACTTGTTATTATATTGTGTAAAAAAGAATTTTACTAAACACAATTAGGAAGGTAAACAGCAAACAAAAATAACCTTTACAACTTCACTAAATCAAAACTGATGAAAACTAACCTTGAATTGTATTAGTTTGCAATAAAAAATAACAGCTGATAGTCAGTTGACTATACTACAGTCAGTTGATCCACATTATTATAACCAGGATTGCCAACTGAGTGAATGTAATTCATAATTTTACACTGTTATTGTGTATATTTCATGTAAATATGACCATCATTTTGTTTCATTTCATTTTGAACTCATTCTCATTCTTTTTCATGGTTGTAACCAGGCGATGTCGCGAAAAAGTAAAAGTAGGCCTATCTTGTAAGCTTAATAAAACCAAGTTCTTATAAGATTTTTGTCACATATTATATGTCATTAGAAACAGAAAACTTCACAGATTAAGAAAATAAAATAAAATAAATCGTTTTTAGTCATTTTCCAGGTAGGGTTCCCCCTTAAGGAGCAAGTTTGAAGCTTCAGATTTCAACTCATGCATAATATAGGACTGAGAGAACAATGCCTTTCTGTCTTGTTTCTATGTCATGCAAATGTCTTTAAAAATATTTAATTTTTACCAAAACTAAATGTGTTAGACATGTAACACACATTTTACCAATATGTGTGTTAGACATATAAGAGCTGTTTTTTCCAACTTAAACAATGTTAAATAGGTGGATGCTTTTTATGTTTCTGTTGCTTATTTGAAAACACAACTTTGATAATTTTATAGATACACCTGTTTATTTCCAATAAAAAAATTTTGTTGTACTTGAATACATTCCTTCTGTTACTGTACAAAGAAAGGAACATGTAAAATAATTCTAATTGTTGCTTACTTTCACTGCTGAAGTTGTTCTGGTCACTTCTGAATGTTAGCATTAGACCAATGCAAGGATGCAGAATATGTCTGAATGCAAAAACAAGATTCAGGGGAATTAAGGAACCCCAGGGAGGGGGATTTTGCATGAGGTGAAAAATAAACCAACACAGGAAACTAACTGAGCATAGATAAATACAATATGGTAAGATAAAATCATGTGATGATAAATTGGATAATTGTTTTCAAAATTTAAAAACAAATTGGGTAAATATTTTGGCAAAAACTGTGTGGTGTCTTATCTTAAGATGTATAAGACCCAAAAGGTAATTTAGTACAGTCACTGAAGCCGAAAAAAAAATAGAAATTGCAAATTAAGTGGCTTCTATGAGATTTTTTGCATAGGGCTAGATAAAAAGGTAAGAAAGAATTTTTAAAAAAGTTTACAAAAATTCAGTCGCGGGTTTTCAAAAAAAAGGGAGGGGGAAGGTACAAAAAATTCATTTTTCGTGATTATCTTAAAAAATATTAAATTTATGAGAAAAATACAAAATACCAAAAAGAATGAGCATAAAAGTCTGCATAAAAAAGGTTATTAACATTTTTTTTGTCAGGGCGATACTTTTAGTAGAAAAATTAATTCAAAGTTGGCAAAATTTTTCACAAGGTGGTTTTTCACATAAAATACATGTTCATGTAATAGACATGCAATTTTTTCAGGAATATAAGTTTAAAAACTCATTATTATTCATTTATGTATATATTATTATGTATAATTTTTACTTATTTCTTACGCATTATAACAAAAATGTTATTAAAAAATGCACTTTATAAATATATTCAAAAATATTTTTCTTCCAATCATTGAAGATTTTGACAATAAAATAACTTCTAAAACACAAATAAAACAGAAGAATTTATAGTTAATAATAATTGCATAACATTAAATAAAGATCCCACAAACAAATATCAAACATAAATAACAAATATACTAAAAAATAGTACCCAAATCATAAATCCTAAAGACTCCTTTAAATATAAAATGGATAATCCTTGTGCACCAAAATTAAATTCTTTAATAAAATTACACAAAATCAATAAACCTATCAGACCTTTAATAAACACTAGAACCACACCAAATTATAAAATATCAAAATTACTAACACAAATCTTAAAACATAAACTTGAACTTCCAGCAAAATACAATATAAAAAAATAGTATCGAACTCATGGAATATTCAATATCGAACTGCGTTAATTCAATATCTGTATGGCGCATGTACCAGCTGTCCTATCGAACTGCGTTAATTCAATATCTGTATGGCGCATGTACCAGCTGTCCTCGCTCTCCCTAAAATTCTTCAACTTTCAGGGTCTGTTCTTTGTATGCCCATGCACGGGTATAAATTCTCACTATGTAGAAGAGAATAATTTTTTACGTACAATAGTTACATATATATATATTTTTTTAGTTTCTAACTATTAATATTAATACGCGCAATGGACATATTTTACATTTATTAATAAAAGTGACATTTATTTAAATTTAACTAAATGTTAACAATTCTTTACACCGCAGTCTTATAGAAGACACTTTGATCAATACGTGTTCATAATTTTGTTACAAAATATTTATTTTGAAAATTTCTGTAGAAATTTTAAGTTAAGAAAATGATGTATACTTGTAAACTCAAAAAAATGATAAATTTTAAAACTCGCTCATTTTATGCCAATGCAGTCTAGCCTTATGCAAAAAATCTCGTAGAAGCCACTTAATTTGAATTTTTTTCCTTCAGTGACTGTACTAATTGACAGCCTTTACAAAGATAAAGGAAGGCTGTCATTTCTCGACAATTGATGCCACTTATCATCATATCGAGGGTTTAGTGGTAAACTACCCAAGTCCAATGTTGTTAAAAATTAAAAAAAATTTTATTTTTCTTATTAATTTCTATTTTTCTTTTCATTTTCCGAAAGCTATCTAATCAATAAAGAATCCTATTAATAACAGAAATTGACCTTGAAAATCAATTGAATAATTTTATGATTTATTAATGTACATGAAAGCCTTTAATTTCAGTTTTCTGTCAAATCATCTAAGTGGACTTGGGTATCATTACCAGTAACCCCACAATATATAAATTTATGTCAACTTGTTCTTTCAGTTACTAATTAGATTAAATACTTGGATTAGTAGATATGATTTGATGTTAGTTCTTAACCATTGATGTGTAATATATCGATTGCTTAAATTCACATGAAATTAAATAAATTCAAAACAGTTTTGGGGAAAATTTTGTACAAAAAAATGTAGGGAAATTTAACATTTTCTGCACCCCTGGACCAATGTATAGATCATGTAATTTATTCTATATAATGATTGTGTATTTACACATTTACAAGTTTTACACTTTTTATAAATAGTGTTGATTTAGTTACTGGTCCATTTAATAAGAACATGTTGAAAGTAATGTTTTTGTTAAAAAGCTGTTGTACAAATTCACATTAACTAGTTTCTTGTTCACTTTTACACAGTGGTGATTTTGCTCCTGTGATTGATAATAAAGTTCATAGTTAATTACTCGTTTGATGTATAGAAATTGATGTTGGTTTTCCATCTTCTTGGATGGTTTAGTAACACTTCATGAATTAAAAGCTTCTTTTAAGTGGCCTAATTATAACTTCATTTTAAATAAAGTTTTACCTGTACATGTTATTACCATCTTATGTGATAGTAGAGCATACTGGCTGTCTGCATGTATCACAACTGTCATACACACACGCACGCACGCGCGCGCGCGCGCACACACACACACACACACACATTGTGATGTATAGGTTTTGCATAGAATAAGTAGTCAAGACATATTGTACTGGAATCAAGTGGATTTATTAATGATGCTATTCTTTTATAACAATCTACAGAGCTTTTTTTTACAGTGTACAAAAAAATAAGCTGTCTCTGTTGAGACCTATGTAACACAACTAAAAATTTGTTCTATACAAAGAAATAAATTAATATTTAAAAGTTCTTTTTGTCTTATATACTATAAAGTCTTTACTGATATGATAGAGTCTTTCTTTCAAATAATTTTCTTTGTTTTATTGTACATAAGTAAAATAGGTTCATTTCCCTTTTGTTGAATGCAGATCCTTCAGACGAGGGGTTTGTCTTGGATGATCCTGTTTCTGGATGAGTATATGGGTTGATATGCTGTCTGGGCTCAGGGTTGTTTTCGGGCGTGTAGATGTTTCTCATGGACACAGTTATATAGTTTCACCGCGAACAGACATTCTTACTGCTAAATTAGTGTATTATGTACACTTTTTATCCAGTAAGCTTAAAGTGTTTATGTACCCTACTTGGATATCTTGAACTTACGCAGAATAGCACTTACAATCTTACTTGCTGTAACTCTGGGAAATTTTAACTTGTCTTAGTTGTGATTAGCAGACTGATCATCATGACCACACAGTGCTTACACGTTATCGATTTCCAAGAGAGACTGATCTATTTTTTCACATAATCATTCTCGACTGAATTCTAGTAATCTGATTGGTTCTTCATTAACCCCTACTCATGATTTTTCTGCAGAACCAATATTCTTGTTCAAGAAGGCTTCCTAACAGAACAGTTCTTGTTTAAAAAAACCTGATAATTTTTATGACACAAATTATAGCCATAAAAACTTTTTACTTAAAATACGGATGCATTTAGTCATTGATTTTTAAAATAATTATTGTATTCAGTTAGGTCTTTTTATTATTTTTTTATTCTGATATAAGTCTCATCTAAAAATTTCCCATATTGTGAAAGCTATGTAAATTAATGTTTTTTATGGTTATCCTGTAAAATAATTATGTACCCTCGCACACGTGTCCAAGCATAGTTTTGCACCATTCCACAGGATTTAAAATTGTTTTATAAGCCTAAAAATACTTAAAACTAACATTTTTAATAATGTTGCTTATCAACTAATACATACCGTACAAACCTGCAATCTCTACAGTACTTATTCATACAGTGTCCTTATGCTTTATGTGCTATCGTATGCTTTTAACTCTACTACATTACATATGCAATTAGAATGTCCATTGTAAAACACACACACACATTGTTAATTAATATTATTTACTGTATAAAAAATGCCTTTTTATAAGTGTATGTATGTATTTTATGCCTATGTGTGATTTAAAAATGTTATCACATGCACACACAAAATAGATTCTTGATGAGTGTTTTAGTAAAAACATCAAAGTTGAAATATAAATCAGCTCATAAGCAAAAATAAAACTTTTTGTTTCATTTAAAAGCTTTATCTTGATTTATCCATCACTCTTAATGTAAGCATTAATCACTTTTTCACTATTTCAGGTGATTTTGCAGTATTACTTCAGTCAGGGATGACCGTGAAACAGGCACTGTTCTACAATATTGTGTCTTCAGTGCTCAGTTTCATTGGCACATACACAGGATTATGGTTAGGCAACTTCAATTTTGCTACCCAGTGGATTTATGCCGTAACTGCAGGGTCTTTTATTTACATAGCTTTAGCAGACTTGGTATGTACTTAGAGTCATTCAGTCACCTACTTCATGCAACTATTGTACACAATTGCACACACGACACACATGTGCAGGTTTTAAAAACATTCAACATAGATAAAGTCCTCATCTATAATCTGATATTTACAATATTGTGAAAAAATTGATTTATTTAACAATTTACTGTACAGAGTGTACAGAAAAATGTGTCCTAACATAAACAATTTCATTAAATAAATTTTTCTCCAATGGAGGAATCGAAATCCAGAACAAAAAATCAAGTAGTCAGAATTTATTAATAGTCTGCTTCTGCCATAGTTCAGTTATTTGTTATTAGATTTAACAAACAAGATGTCATTGTGTTCACAATTAAATCTTTAATATTTTAGTTAATAATCAAAGTGATCATTAAGCCATTAGTCGTAAAAAAATTAAAGATGTTGCATCTTTTTGAAATTGAGATCATAAAAGTATGATGTGGCGTGCTTAACGCTCTCGAAATTTTCTTGAGTTAGTGTAGCAAGCTGAATGATGCTGGTAGGAAGTCAGAAAAATGTTTTTAATGAATTAGTGGACTGTAAAATTAGATTAAGTAACGTTTATTTGAATATTATTCAGAAGCGCAGGCCCACGCAATTACGTCAGATGTTCATAGCCAAAATACAAGGTGTGGTGTAGATTTCCAGGCTACATAATATGTAGCATTGAAAAGAGATCGAATAATAAGTACATTAGTAAATTTAGATGCCGCGGCTAGCGAGACAGGAAGGGTGTAAACGCACAGCTTTAAGGTTGAGTAATGACTGAATAAACGCAGCGGTGAGCCCACACGTGCAGCACCGCTACGGATGACGTAAGTGCGCTGGGCTGATTGCGCGTGACAAAGTACAAGGTACAATGTATTAACATACTGCCCGCATCAAAATCGGCGATTTTGACATAGTTTGCAGTAAAAAAAAAGAACAAGTTATTTAGCACATACAAGAATGCATGAATAAGTTGCACATCTAAGAGATGCGACAATACATGGTACATGAATATTGGCAAAAATACAAATATAATATAAACAGGTGTAAATACATCATTAATCAATGCTCCATAAGTAATATGTAACAATAGTCCAAAGGCTTGAATATGCGATAAAACATAATAAGAATAATAACAATAATACATGGCAATAAGGACATCATAGGTGGCATTGCACAATCATTAAAGAAATACAACAAATTTGAAAATAACAGCGTGACGCTTAGCGTATAATAAGCAGTATTACACAATAATACAAGGCAATATACCTGAAAAATTCACTATGATAATATACAATAGAAATATGCCACAAAATCTCGATAATAATATACAATAAAAAATATACCCAAAAAATGTAGTATAATAACATACAATATAAATACCCAGAAAATTTAGTATAATAATATACAATAGAAATACCCAAAAATTTAGGATAATAATATACAATAAAAATATCCAAAAAATTGCTATAATAATATACACTGCACCACACAGTACACCATAATTGACATCACACAAAGAAAAAGAAAAACTTTAAATGTTCACCAATGCACCGCTACATGGCGTCCATTAAATGATACAATAAATACAAGTGCATAAATAGGTACACATTATATAAGTACCATAAGTTACATAACATAAGTTACATAAGCAACATTGTACTCAGTAAAATGTGCATGGTAGAGCATGTGCTCGACCGGCAATGTCCCGGGCATGAAGCACCGAGATGTCAATCAGTCTGATGGCACCGGAAGTGGACACAGCTTATGAATAGGTCTACGCAGAATGCCGTTAGCAGTACGGACGTCCACGACACGCACTAACGAATCCTGCCCTAGATATGTCTGAGTGACAATACCGCGTTTCCACAGCAATGGTGGAGTATTGTCATCTAAGATAAGGACTAGCTGTCCTATAGATAAATTTTTAGACTGCCTATTCCACTTATTTCTCTGCTGCAGCTGGTGCAGATAGTCTCTAGACCAACTCTTCCAAATAGAACGAGTAAAACCTTGCAAGAGCTGCCATCTCCCCAAGCGACCCACATTTGTATCCGAATAATCGGGTTCCGGTAGCGCGGTAAGGGGGAACCGACCAAAAAGTGAGCTGGAGTCAACAGCTCGGGATCCCCGACATCTTTTGAAATGGAAAACAAGGGACGCGAGTTCAAACAGGCTTCAACTTGGGTCAAGACAGTGGAGAACTCTTCGAAGTTCAGGAGCGTGTTGCCTATAACGCGCCGGCAAATGGAACTTAACGCTCTTGACGCCACTCTCCCACAGACCACCAAAATGGGGGGCTGAGGGAGGTATAAACGACCACTTAATTCCGCGTGGACTTGCGAAGTCTTGTGCGGCCCTTTGAAATTCGTCCTGCTGAAAAAGCTTGTATAGCTGGTGTAATATAGTGCCAGCCCGTCGGAAGTTAGTATCGTTATCGGAGAATATTTGTTCGGGGATGCCCCTCCGGGGTATGAAACGTTTCAAGGCAGCCAAAAAGGCGTCTGCCGACAAATCTGAAACCAATTCAAGGTGAATAGCCTTGGTGGACATGCAGATGAAAAGAGAAATATAGGCCTTAGTAAAAGATTTGGACCGCTGCCCGCCCTGACGTAGCAACATAGGGCCGGCGTAGTCTACGGCACATTGTGAAAATGGCTTGGAGGGGGTGACCCTAGGCGCGGGTAATTGACCTAACAGTTGGCTGGAACCAGATGCGCGAAAGCGAAAACAAGTGATACATTTGTGAATGACCGAGCGTATGTACGACTTGTCGTTTATGATCCAATACCTTTGGCGCAGTGAACACTGCGTAAGTTGTACTCCAGAGTGGAGTAGTCGAATATGTTCATATTCAATAACTAAACGAGTAAGGTGAGCCTGCGGATGTAGTATGATTTGATGCTTGTTATTGTAACTTAGCTGAGACTGCTGAAGGCGACCGCCTACACGTAATATACCAGCGTTATCAATAAAAGGATTAAGTGAAAAGGTTTTACTATCAGTAGGTACAGGACGATGTGCCTGTAATTCTTTAATTTCAACATTGAAATGCGAAAACTGGGCTTGGCGAATAAAAACCAAGAGCGCGCTGTTTAACTCATGCGCAGTCAAAAAGGAAGTGCTTCTATTGGAAACGGGAGACTTAGCGTTACGAATTAAACGCAGACAATAAGCAAAGACGCGGAGAAGCCTAGAGAGAGAAGAATAATTTTCAACATAGTTTGAAGAGCGTGAGGTAGTAGCCAACGCGAGTAGAGCCTGCTTACGTTCTTCCTTGTACAACTCCGGATGAGCGCAAGCGGAATTGGGATCGAAGGGACGGATAGGCCAATCCGAAGGCTTCTTTAGTAACCAATAAGGACCATGCCACCATTACTGGTGGCCGTGTAACAGACGGGGTAAACAGCCGCGGGATAAAATGTCCGAGGGATTATCATGCGACGAGACATGATACCAATTGCCCTGACTAGAGAGCTGCTGAATTTCCGAAACACGGTTCGCTACAAATACCTTCCACCTCGACGGCTGTTGATGAATCCAGTGTAGGGCAATCGTGGAATCAGAATAAAAATACAACTCGCTGAACTTGTAGGCCACGGCATGGACAACCTTAGAAACCAACTGCGCTAATAACAAACAGGCGCACAGTTTGAGATGAGGTAAGGATATCTGCCTTAAAGGGGCAACTCTTGATTTAGAACACAATAAGTGAGACGAAATACTGTTATCGGAATATACCGTGCGCGCATAGATACAGCATGCGTAACCTTTTACAGGCGCGTCGGCAAACCCATGTAATTGAAAGGAGATGATTGACGAATTACCTGAATCCTTTATAGCCCTCGGGATCCTAAAATGAGTGTCTGTAATTAATTGAGCGTAGAGCTCGGTCCATTTAATAGATAAGGAGTCAGAAAGCGGGTCGTCCCAGTTTGTACCCGAAGACCAAAGTGTTTGCATAAAGTGCTTGCACCAAAACGTGATAGGCCCAATTAGACCCAATGGGTCATAGATACCAGCGATGACAGATAACACCTTTCTTTTATTCAATCAATCAATTTAAAAATTTCTTTGTATATTGCATACGAAGCTGTCAGCAAGAACGTCCCACTGAATGCCCAAAGTGCGGACGGTTTTGTCCTTGTTAAAGTCCAGGGACGAGTTATTGTACGAAGATGTTATATTCCGGTCGTTAGACGACCATTTGTGAAGAGTAAAGCCGTAGCGGCTTAACAACTCAGAAATGTCGGTATTTAATTGGATTAGAACGTGTGAGCTATCGGAACCGGTAAGGAGGTCATCGACGTAAAAGTCGTTAGCAATGACTGAACAGGCCAGGGGGTACTGAGTACTATTTTCCTGGGCGAATTGTTTTAAACATCTAGTTGCAAGAAATGATGCGCTGGCAGTCCCGTACGTGACTGTTCTTAAAGCATAATGTTTGAGTTCTTTGTGGGGAGCGTCATGCCAAACAATTCTTTGTAGGTTGGAATCACGCGGGGATACCAAAATTTGGCGATACATTTTCTCGATGTCAGCAATGAAAGCGTAACGATGGGTTCTAAATCTGGCCGTAATGGCGAAAAGATCCTGCTGGATCGTGGGGCCAACCATAAGGGTGTCGTTTAACGACAAATCGTTGGACGCCTTGGCCGAACCATCAAAAACAACGCGAAGTTTAGTGGTAGTGCTTGTAGTCTTGAAGACAGCATGGTGAGGTAGATAAAAAATGTTTGATTTGTTAACTGATAAGTCATATGAATCAAGCGGAGACATATGGCCAAGATTTAAATATTCTTGCATAAAGCTAGTATAATCCTTGTGCAAAGACTGGTTTTGCCTAAACTTGAGTTCAAGGGTTTGAAACCTACGAACCGCTCCGGTAAGGGAATCTCCGAGGCATTCTGTAGTGCGGGGTAGCGACACAACGAACCTACCACTATCGTTACGATATGTGTTTGCGAGGAAGTGATTTTCACACTCCGAATCCGCATCTGAAGGAGTACGGCACGAAACATCCTCCAACTGCCAGAAGGCCTTGAGTTGCGATGAGATAGCATTATTGTCGTCGAGGGCAATGAATGAAGAGACCGGTTTGGTCATGTCTACGTTGAAGGGTAGATTCCCGGCGAGTATAAACCCTAGCTTAGTTTCCTGGATTGTCGGAAAATGTGGACTTCGAACGAATTTAGTCGGCTCAATTAACTGCAAAAAGTATTGTGCCCCAAGTAATATGTCAATTTGTGACGAATTATTAAATTGCGGGTCAGCTAAAAATATCGCCTTTGGAATTTTCAACGATGCGATGTCAAAGGATTCCGTTGGAAGATTATTTGTGATTCTGGGCAGAACAGCGCAGTGGACATTTAAAGTGAAGTCCTTATAGCGTGAGTTTAAGCGCACGCGTGTGCTAAAATTGGCCTGACATGATGAGTTGTTTATGCCCGTGATAGGTAGCTCGGATTTGTTTAGTTTTAGGCCCATGCGGCGGGCGAAACCCATAGTACAAAAATTGGCTTGCGACCCTGAATCCAGCAGGATTCTTACCGGGCGCCTTTTACCGGCATGATCGGTAGTAGTGCATACTGCGGTGGACAATAAAATTGATTTATTCGTCTGTAGCTTCAAAGAACATTGCTTATTGTTCCTGTTGTTCAACTGATTTATCGAAGCATGGAGCATAGTGTGGTGCCTTTTTGAGCATGCCTTGCATGAAAATTTAGAAGGGCAACGCGAGCTGTCATGGCCCGACCGTGTACAATTCAGGCAGAGTTTATTATTTATTAACACTTCTCTACGTTGCATAGGTTGTAGGGCAATAAATTGCGGGCATTCAAGCAATTTGTGATTACCACGACACAGCTGACAAAATTTATTGTTTGGTTGAGTGTGCACTAGTGACCCAGTGAACTCCGCGCGTTTAGTTGATTTGCGATAAGAAGCATTATCGCTAACCTGTCTGACGCCAGACGAACCAGTCGGTGCATTTATGTTTTGTAACAGCTGACGTCTTGAATTTAAAAACTTAATAAAATTATCATAAATCGGGAGTTGTTTTTCGCCTAAAGTTTCCTTCCACAACCTGCACGTATGCTCGTCAAGTTTTTGGGCGAGAAAATGCACAAAAATAAGCCCAAACGTATTTACTGAAAGTTTCAATGAGTTCAGCGCATTTATATTGGCGGTGAGCTCATCAATAAAAATTATTTAAAGAACTTTCGTGCAGCATAAATTCAGTTTATTTAGTTAACAAGTTTTAGTGGTTATGAGTGAAGGTTATGTTTACATTTGAATCAGTTGATAACACCCATGGCCCGCCGAATTGAAGTATTTCGAATCTTCAATGATCATCCATGACTATAACATAATAAATAGGGTTATCACGAATGAAGAATTAACAATCGAAGTAAGTAATTAATGAGATAACCGCATAATTAATTATAATTACGTATCAAATAATGATTGCTACGGGCGGTGTAATGCAACACGATTACAATTCAGCATAAATCTACTGATACCATTATTGACATATTTAATAAATAAAAATAAAATAATATTAATAACATATATTATAATTTAATAATAATAATTTATAAATATAATATAACCCAAAGTGATACATTACAAATTGGCGCACAGCAATATAAATAACAACATAGTAATTATTTACCATAATTATCAAACAGCACAGAACTTTGTAATATTACAATATATATAATATTTTATATATATATATATTATAATCTACCGGGTACGTACCTCTCTTTGGTTATTTAATATGCCAATTTCTTATATATCTGGGTTTATGAAATATAGTAAATTATGACTACCTTATCTCTCTATTTAATCTAAAAGTGTTGGTGTGAATGAGACTTATGTATGTAGGGTGTTATTCAAAAATTCCGCTCAAGCCTATGCCTTGCAGAGAATTAGATAAATTTCGTATGTAATTCTCCTCTCTTTGGTATCTGAGAATTCCGCAACCAGCGCTGCAGTTCCAAGACAAATGAAATTTAGAGGTTATCCCACCACGTACGGTGATTAGTTGTTATACACTCTTATCTGTTTAATTCTTATTCCCACTTCATCGAATAATACATAAATGATAAGATCTTGAAATCATACAATGGTTCTTTATTAGTTCAAATATTTTAACATTCAATAAGATTGTTTTTACTTGATATACGAAAAGGCTATATGTCTGAGTTAATCGATTATCGATCGGTACAATATTTTATATTAAATTCAGTTATAGTTGTTTTTATAATTAATTTAGATTCAGGGCGTGAAGGTTCTTTCAATTGCTGGGAAGATTAAAAATACATAAATAGGAATGCAAGATATTACAAGATTAAAGTGTTATTTTGTTTAATATTATTTATATAATTGAAGATTACCGTTCGATGTACCATGCGACTCGGGAAGGCTGTTGCTTCTAACCTTGTTAGTTGTTGTTCCGTATCAAACGCAGATGAGATGATTTTCTTTATTCTTGTCTTCAAAGTTGTAATAAAGTGGAATCCTTGGTCAGGGTTGATGCAGAAATACCACTCCCTTTGTTCACCAACGGCCAAACTTGTGATTACGTGCTTCGACAAACTCTGGATCCAAATACGTTTTTCTATTGTATGTTGTAAACTGTGATGTCCAATGTGATTTGATGGTTATTCTATTTTCGTTTGGTTTGTAGGATTAACTCTTTACACAGGTAGTTCCTTATCTGGTTTTATTACTTCATTAAATTAACATTCGTTTCATGATCTGATATTGGGCAATCCAAGTCATTCCTTTGAATTCAACTACTTATTATCGTTTTGTATTATACAATTATACAATTTGGTTAATGTTTATTTGGCCCAAATTATGGCAATTAGTCATTCAGATATTGTGAATGTTACTGGATTTAATAATTTAGATTAATTTAGTTTTTATTGACCATCTCTCTTGGTTTAATCTCTTCTCGTTCATGTCATAAATTACAATAATCAAAATCAACAAATTATATTCATTTTGTCGTCCCTAGCAACAAATTTTTTTATTCTTATTCAATGTTTTGTTATATAGTGATAATTTCATATATTATTCTTCCACTCATCAAAATAATTCCTTATTAAACTTCCATTATATTAAAATATAATCTTATTTATAGCTTGTTTACTAATTTCTATATATTCTGCTGGTTTTTCACTCTTAGTCTGTTTCTTTTAATAATTATTATTTTTCCGATATCAAACATTATCTATCGATATCATTGCACTATGGCATTATCATAATTTGTTTATATTGAGTTTGTTTATTATTTATTATTAATTATTATTGGTTTTTGCTAACTCATTGAATTATATTTATTAATTATTATTAAATTCTTTACCTAACCCTTCTGCTCTGAGTTATTATACAGTGTTATTGGCTGTTAGGCCTATTATTATACCTTGATCTACTTTTGAATTTAACTTGTTAACAACTATAGCCTCTTTATAGAAGTTTACAAACATAATCAACTTTTAACTATGTACATGTACACAAATAATTATCTTTATGATATCTAACAATAACTTTATCTTGACCTATAGATCACACATAAGAAAAAATGAAATTAATTAATACTCAATAACTGATTTCCATCACATTTCTACAACAGTAAACAAATAATACATATTGCTTTATTATTTGATATTATATCAACAAGTAAGCTTTCATATGATAACACAAACCTTAACGTCATATTTATGATAACAACATAACATTACACAATTCATAATCATTATTTTAGATTAACTTGTAACGTACATTATTGACTCATTCATATCTATTTTCATACCATCAATTACTTTAAAATAGTCAATATTAGTTTTCTTTCTTACAATTTTTTATCAATGTTTTTTATTTATTTACCTCTCACTGAACATTGAGATTTCTCACTATTGTCTATATTACATGTTTATTTTTTATTACTATTACTACCTTGCATTCTTATTATTTTTATACAATGATAAATTTATTTATCTGACCCTTGTATTAGTATGGGATATAAATATTTACTTCCCTATTCTATTTTTAATCTTTTTATTTATGTAACGTCGGGGACCACATTTCTGTTGCGTTACATATGCTCCCCCTCCTAAAGAAGTTTAATTTACCTGAATGAAATTTAGGTCAAGTAAACTTATATCTTTTACATGCCTTTCCTTCATATCAATTTCAATGGTTAACGATGGGATTCATCTCAATGTAGCTTGTTTAGACTTGTATTTACAATTCTCTATTTAATGACATTTCATTACTCATATTAATATTCTTGGTTTTATATATATATATATTTTTTTTTTTTTAAACAGTATTTGTCGATGGTTGGTTACAATACTCAATGAAACTTTAGGTTGACTTCTCTTCTATTGCTAGTTACTGCTATCAATGCATTTCTCCATTATTCTTCTGTCAGCTATTTTCCTTCTGTTTTCTTTCGTCATACCTTTTTGGAATTTGATGTCATTCTTCGCATCGATTCTAATATCCCTTAAATATTCAATTTCCCTAACAATCCCTAATATGTGAGTTGGTACAGTTCAGATAGGCACTGTTTGGCTTCATACTCTGCTGCCCACACTACACTTCAATATAGTACTGCTGGAATTCATCTACAGTCAGCTACAAAAATATAATAATATCATAATAATCTTCTTAATTAATTAATAATAAACATCTTGGGAATTCTTTATATTGTCGCGTTTTATATTTACTTATTTATATCTTTTATACTTCGTGATTCCATTTTATTTTCCTTAATCATTTTCCGATGACATTTCTGACAGTCATTATCTGTAATTAATCTTGATTTTCCTTTTTGTTGTGACAGTAACTCTAAGTATTATTTCTTCATTTGTTCTTATATTTCCAAGATTTCTAAATCGTAATTGTTTTAATTATTATTATTACTTAAGTTCAGTGTAATTATAGTCATTAACTCAACCATTGTTCTTCTTATTTTACTATTTTGTCTGGTTACATTACAATGAATTATGTTGATAAACATTTTTTCTTGTTCCATTTGACATTATTCTGGTCATAATCAATCATTTATTTTGTTGTTCACTTCGTTTGGCAATTCGGCATGTATTTTAGATCATATTGTTTTTTCTTTTATTATTTTTGCATAGGTACTTCTTGATATAAAAATTTTTTATCTTGGGGTTTCATTATTCCTTATTTAGAATATTTCTTTGTAGATATATAGTAATATTTCTTATTTCCTTCTGTAATCTTGGGGTTGTTATTAACTCTTCTTAATACCTTCTTCATAACCACATAGTTAGACGTACTTACTTCCTTTTGAATGTTGTGTTTTCTATTTAAATAATATTGTTCAAAAAATTTTTTTATTAATGATAATAATTATTGGCATTGGCCTAAATAAAAGAAAAATAAACATGGTTAAGCACTGCTAATGCCTTCTACTTTAACAACCAACAACATGGGATAAATAAATATAAAACCTTTCAATAAATAATGTTACATTACTACAATTGTTTGTTTACACTCTAACATTTAGTGTGTCTGTCACTTTACAATACTTTAAGAGTTGTGTCTCTTGTATAGACCTATTTGGTTTTTTTACATTTAACATAATTAGAGGGATCACTGATCTTTACAGTCTTATCTGTGTGATTAATGATCACCCTTGTTTTCCACTTTCCCCACTTTTCACTTATGCACTTTTCACAGGTTTTGTCTTATTATCTATAGTACATTGCTTCTTATTTATCACATTATTGTGTTGTACTTTTTATTTTAAATTGTTACATACTGGATTTTATTTATTCTGACTTTATTATTATTATTTGGACTATTTTCGTTAATCGTTTTGGGACTCTCATTATGTCACATTAAAAAAAAAAAAAAAATATATATATATATATATATATATATATATTGTAACGTAACAGAGTTGAGGTTCCCGACGTTACATAAAAAACTGTATAAACATGATTTAAAAGAATGCCCAAAGCATGTTATAATTAAATACAAGAGGGCCCATCTCACCTGAAGAATGCATTAGAGGTACCTAGTAACGTTACTAAGTAATAAAACATCAAAAGTGTACCTAAATCTAAAATATGTAATGAGTAGTATGAGATGTAAAACATAAACATTGTGTCTAGTGGGAGGAGTTTAATGTGTAGGAGTTGAGTATAATATACTGTTCAATTAATATTTAATGTGTTATAAAATGTACTTGGTGTTGTACTGTAGCATGATATAGTGTTTACAGGATATTTATTTTATGTTTTGTGGATAGTAAGTGTGGAGCTGTTGCTTTAAGGAAGTACTAAGTCCTAGGTACTCAATTTATTAATGTTAAAGTTGTATTTAAATAATTAAGTATAAGTACATTTATTAGTTATGATATTATGTTAAATGTATTTACTTTAATTGATTAATGAAGATGTTTAAAATAATGTTTGTAAACTTGGCCAGGAAGGCAATAAGTGTTAATAAGTTGGCAAGTAGTTCTTATAGTTATGTTAAAGAACAATGAAGGGTTCAATGATGAACTAAATAATATAATGAATTGAAACCAGGAAATTAAAATTGATGTAAGTGGCCATAAGCCAGTGACTATTTGTACAGTAGGTCAGGTAAAGAAAAATTAAGTTAAAAACAAAACAAAATTATAACAGGTGTAGTAAAACCAATAGGCCTAAATCTAATATTTGTAAAAGGAATTTAATACCTTTTTAATAAGTCCATTCAGATGAAAATGTAGTAAAATGTATACGGTTTAATAAGGCAGATTAAGTGAGAGTTTTATGTGATTTGGTGTAATTCCAAGCATGGAGTATTTTATTAAATAAGAGTAGTAATATTTTCTAATTCTGGCTCTAGGATATCAAATATTATCCAATGACAGAAAGTAATGGTTGTTAGGGTAACAGAAATGCAAGAAAATTTGTTGATTTCAACATTCGATTATTATATGCTACTGGGAACAGTTCAGTAGACAAATTTAAACAAAAAATAAAATAAAATAAAATAAATCAACCTTAATAAATCTAATGTATTAAAGCCAATCCATTCAAACAAAACTGATGAATAATTACTGAACTAGATTTCGGGAAATATAATTATACACCTCCCAAAAATAGCGGAATTACTAATTTCTTCTTCAAACTAATTCCATTAAAGATGATGATGAACCCGATTTACAATTAAACCAAGATACTTATTGAATGGACAAGAAGTCAAAATTAATGAAAATATAAACCAAATATACACAAGAACCTTTGGTATTGGAGACATAAACCTCACTTCCAAGAGATTGAAGAAATTATAATACTACACCAATTCCACTGGGACCGGCAACCACGAGGATCACGAAGAAGAACGAAGAACAGAAGAATTCCTGTTACACTCCGGGACATCACCTTTCAACCTTTATTGATAATCTGGACACATTTTCTGGTCAAAAGTAACCTCATCAGTACGTCTCCATGCGGTTGTAAACAGACACGGCTATCTTGAGTATCGCATTATATGGTAACACCAGCTTATATTTAATTTTATACATTAAGAATTAATAACAATTTGTAATACTTAGTAACCTTAATTTTGCATTACCTGGCCTTACTAATCGTTAAAAGAATCACACGTACCCTGGGATAAGAGATAAACAAAAATTATATTTAAATTGTATTATACAGTACTAGTCCATTAACAAATCGATTCAGCATTGTACGATCGATATTACGATCAGATAAACTGTGAGGAAGACTGTTGGAAATTAAAAAATAATATAAATAAAGAATCCTTCTTGTATGTGATGATGTTCTGTATTATTGTAGAATAGGTATTATATTTTGATTGGGGAGTAATTTACAGATAAAGAAGGTGATTAAACTGTCAAGTGAAACTAACTAACCTATAAAAACGAGTCAATTACTAATAGCAGCGCCGTTGCAGACAGCTGGTGGAAACGGGAGAGTGCCGAACTAACGTATTCTCTTCGCCACACTTGAATCAATTTAAATAATACGAACCGAATAGGGTTGGAGAGAATTACCGAATTATTAACTATAATACCCGTAATATAGCGTTATACTCTGGTAAAACACTTAGTAATTGATTAACACAGGATGATGTTCAACATACGAGTTGCAGCAACGATATAATAAAAAATTGTTTTCTTTTTATAAATTAATATTGAGTTGCAGGAGGTCTCATCTACAACAACATAATAAACATTTTCCTTATAAACAGACTGGTTAATTCAACGTGGGCTGAATTAACGATAAACCCGTAACTGTATTACACTCGCAAAAAGTAATATTTGTCTTTATATTACAAATTGGCGCTCAACGAGTGGGCTTTAGTTAAGTAAAAAATTAGGCTATTACTTAACTGGAGCAGGCAACTATTAGAGGCACAGGAATGCATACGAGAGGTGTTTCTAAAAGGATGGAGAAGGAACAAGAAACAGAAGAAGATAGACGGGAAGAAGAAGCAGAGGTAGTTACAGACACCGAAATGGAACAACAAGCAAGCAATAAAGAGGATGCCCAAGGGGACCAACCAGATAAAGCGGAAGCCAGAAGAGAACCAGATTGGCAAGAAATGATGAGGCTAATGATGGAGAAAATGGATAGCATTAAGGAACAGAATAAACAAACTAATGAAAATTTTAGGAAACA
Organism: Magicicada septendecula; assembly: GCA_034769895.1. Taxonomy (NCBI): domain Eukaryota; kingdom Metazoa; phylum Arthropoda; class Insecta; order Hemiptera; family Cicadidae; genus Magicicada; species Magicicada septendecula. The sequence goes on along the minus strand of CM068371.1, from coordinate 57,057,189 downwards.
AAATGAGAACACTAATGAGAGTTTAAGACAAATTAAAGAGAATAATAAACAAAATTCAGAAAAGCTAGAAAATAAAATAGACAGTATAAACCAAAATTCAGAAAGGCTGGAAAATAAAATAGACAGTATTAATGAAAACTCAAAGAAACAAAACGAAATTTTGAGCGAGAATTTAATCAAACTAATGAATGAGAAGTTTGACAAAAATAAAGAGGAAAATGATGAAAATAACCGGCTGATAAATGAAAACTTAAACCAAATTAATGAAAGGTTTGACAGAACGATGAGAGCTTAAAGCAGATTCAGGAAAATGACAGACAAATAGACGGGAAAATTGAAAACAGTAATAAGGAGTTGAGGCAAATTATAAATGAACAAAACCAACCGTTGAGAGAAGTCATCAATGAAAGGGTTGCAAATGTCAATGAAACAATTAACAAAAGGGTGGATAATTATGAAAAGGAAGTAAGACAACAATTAACTGAAACTAAGATGGGTCTAGAAAAGACAGATGAAACCATCGTACAACTCGCAGTGGAAGTAGCCAAAATTAATAAAGTGGAAAACAATAACAAAACTAGAATAAAAGAAGTACAATTAGAAACTCAAGAGAAATTGGACGAAGTGCAAATTAATATAGCTGGGAGAATTGAAATAGTTAATAACGAAATAATACAAATAAAAACCCAAGTGGATCAAAATAAGGGGACTGTCGAAAATATACAGAATCAGGGATTGATTAATATAAAGGAGTCAATAGAAATTTTACAAAATCGACCAATGTACCTGGCACATCACATAGCCCCTGAGCAAAAAGAAAATATCAATTTCAAAATTTATAGAGGAAACCCCATAGAATTTCTGGAGAGAATAGATGAATGGTTTAGTAGGATTAAGGTGACCTGATGGAACATAATAAAAAGTTTGTTGGATGATTGTTTTAAAAGTATAAATGATAATTGGTGGTCAGTGGTCCGGAATGAAACGAGTAATTATGAAGAGTTTAAAAGGGCTTTTAGGTTGAAATACTGATCGGATTCCGTACAGAACATGATTAGGGATAACATTACCAACGGGAGATTCAATATTAATCAAGAGCAGTCCCCAACTACTTACTTTTTGGGAAAGGTGTGTTTGGCGCGTCATTTGGAACCGCGAATACCAGAGGAATGTTTAGTAAATAAATTATCTTACCATTTTGAAGAAGAAATAGTTCGTGCCAGACGCAGTGGACAAGTGAAGACAGTGGGAGCAATGGAAACCTTGTTGGCCAGTTACGAAATGGAAGACTATTATCAAAGGTCTTGACGGCAAAGTGAATATTCCAACAATAGGAGGGAGGAGCCAAATCAAGAGTCGCGTCCGGGAATAAATCGATTTAACAACAATAATTATCACCAAAGGGTGAATGACCATTTTATAAATAATCGTTACCGTAATAATCATTACCATACAATCATTACAATAACTACAATAATAACAGATACAGCGCAGGCCGCAGGAATTTTGATAACGGGAGAGACTATTGGGATAATAACTGAGGGAACGATGATGGAGGAAATCAAAACAGAAATAGGAGCATCGAGAATGCTGGAGGAAGCAGGGAACAAAGGAGAGACATACCCTCGGAAAATCAACCAAGTAATGACCAGGGAACCCATATAGCTCGAGTAAACTATATCATGGCTGATGAGAGGAATAACCAAGAGGATCATCGTGGAAACCGTAAACCTAATCCCAATTCTGGGAATGCTGAGGGAAGGAATAGACGCAACGAAGAGGACATAGAACCGTATGTATATGATCCATACTGCGACGATGCCATCGAAAGATTTACCACTGCATATAATTTACGGAATCCACCAGAAAACCATATTGGTAGAGCAGCCCGAACAGAGGCCAATACAAAATAATTAAGATAAATTATGTGGAATCAATTTAAAACCCCAAAATTCAAAACCTATGTAAGGACAACTTAGTTAAGATATTTCGCAACAATTTGATTTAATAAACAGTAAAACACCAAGAGTATGTAAGAACAGATTATTAAATAATATTTATAAAGAATTGATTTAAAATGAAATAATAGGAAAAAGTAATATTTTTATGGGAACAAAAAGAAGAATAAATGAATAAAAACAATTGATGGTAATGTGCTCAAATAAGAAGAATAACGAATAATGTAATGACTACAATGAAGCTGAAGGAGGATAATAATTAATACAACAATAATTTAGAATCTCTCGGAATTGAAGATGATATAAGAAGAAATGATACAGAGAAAATATGTCACAAGAAGGAAAGTCAAAAGGATTTTAAAATAATGCCTATCAATAATGTTATATGCTATTAGTTAATGAAAAAGAAGAAGGAATCAAGAAGAAGAGGACATATATAATTAAATACAAACAGCTACAGTATGAAGAATCCCAAAAGTGTTTAGTATTATTGGAGATTGGAGACATAAACCTCACTTCCAAGAGATTGAAGAAATTATAATACTACACCAATTCCACTGGGACCGGCAACCACGAGGATCACGAAGAAGAACGAAGAACAGAAGAATTCCTGTTACACTCCGGGACATCACCTTTCAACCTTTATTGATAATCTGGACACATTTTCTGGTCAAAAGTAACCTCATCAGTACGTCTTCATGCGGTTGTAAACAGACACGGCTATCTTGAGTATCGCATTATACGGTAACACCAGCTTATATTTAATTTTATACATTAAGAATTAATAACAATTTGTAATACTTAGTAACCTTAATTTTGCATTACCTGGCCTTACTAATCGTTAAAAGAATCACACGTACCCTGGGATAAGAGATAAACAAAAATTATATTTAAATTGTATTATACAGTACTAGTCCATTAACAAATCGATTCAGCATTGTACGATCGATATTACGATCAGATAAACTGTGAGGAAGACTGTTGGAAATTAAAAAATAATATAAATAAAGAATCCTTCTTGTATGTGATGATGTTCTGTATTATTGTAGAATAGGTATTGTATTTTGATTGGGGAGTAATTTACAGGAGGTCTCATCTACAACAACATAATAAACATTTTCCTTATAAACAGACTGGTTAATTCAACGTGGGCTGAATTAACGATAAACCCGTAACTGTATTACACTCGCAAAAAGTAATATTTGTCTTTATATTACAATATATATATTATGTCACGACACAAATAGCCAACCCCGTACCAGAGATAAAAAATATATTTATAATTGTAAAAATACTTCTTATCAAATGAACTGATTGATTTTAATTAAAATATAAGGAATATGACATGACAATACAACGACTTTAACCTAACCCAAGTGATTGAGACAACAACCTAAGCATAAAGAAGGGAACCACGTAACATACTTATTAAGATGTAAATACTTTGACATGATTGACCCTACATCAAGAAACAAACAAGAAGGGAACCACAAAGAAACAACGAGAATAAGAAAATAATAAACCTAAACCACAAGGAAACAAGTTTATGGGTTTAAATGACCCCAAAAATGTCCAAAGAAACGGAGGAAAAAACCTAATATATTAAACGAACAAGGAAAATGAAGAAGGAGGGAGACAAGCAAAAGTGAAAACCAAGAAGGGTTCACCAAAATAAGTAAAATAGCACTCAACAAGAACGTTGAAACCAAAACAAGGGTTATCAGGAGGAAGGAGAGATAACGGTTACTACCCATTAAAAAGGCAACCAGAAACCACAAATTAGAATTGTTATTAGTTAGTAAGTATTAGTTATTAAGTATTAATTGTCATTAGGATTAAGTCATGAAAGAGAAATAAGTATAGGGGTCACCCACTACCAAACAAATGATATAAACAGTGATATAGTGCAATAGTGTAGGTGTAAGAACCCCAAAGTGAAGTGTGACACTAGTGAAATTGTAATTAACAATAAGTAATTTACAAGTGAAGGTAAGGTAAAAGTTGGAAATAAACAGTGCATAAATAGCTGATGAATAAGTAGTATTAAGAGTGAATTATAGTGTGAGGGATAGAAAACACTAGAAGTGATAATGACTTTTTATTTAAAAGAGATGTTCAATAGAGCTAAGTTTAATTGTAGCTAGTAGTAAGTAAAAAGGGAGGATTCCAGAATAGAAAAATTGAAAGTATTACCATGGAGGGAATATAAAAATTGTTTAGAGATTGAGAAGTCAAAAAACTAACAAAGATACCTAATTTATAAAGGACTATTATTAATTTAATAACAAGTGATGTTGTTTATCACAACACAAATAATATGTGTTATAAACTAAAAAATTAGCAAATAAGGATAAGTTGGGAGTGAGTGATGATATTTCTTAATCAAAACAATAACTCTAATAACTTATAAAAAATTGTGTTCATGTTATTGTTATAAGAGGATATGGCTGAATGCAATGTACAGTCCATAAGCCTAATGTTATATTTTTAAGATTGGAATAGGGAAAGCAATATTGAATAATAAACAACACACCTACAGACTCAAAACACAACACAACTAATAAAAATAACAAAGTAAAGCCCAATAGGCTGAACCAAAATGTGATTTAAACGAAATAAGTAAATTATTATAATGGCTACCTAGGCCTAGAAAAAACATAACTGTCAGAACCAAACAAACAAAAATTATAACAAATTGAATCAGAATTTAGAAAATCTGAGGTGAAGGAATCACCAAGAATAAATTGTAGATCATTAATAACACAAAATATTGTAATAGGCATTATTATATAAAAGGAAATGTAATTAACAAGCATTAACATAATTGTAAAAACTTAAAATCTGAAAATACCCAAGCTTGTGGGGTATCAAAATAATCTATGAACGAGAATAAATACTATAGTGACAATATTTAATAACCAGGAAGGAAGATGGAGGAATAACAGTAATCAGAAGATATACGAAGGATTCGAAGTTTCGATAACAATACATCAACTCAAAATAAGCCTATTCGAAAAATACCGTTACTATGGAAACAGCGGTTGTTGACAGAAAATACCATTGGAAATTAGTGTAGAAAAAAAAGAAGCGAGGCATCACCAAGCCATACAGTGCAAAAGTTCGGAAGAGCGTTTTTTCAGTGAAACTCATGAAAATAATAGTATAAAGTTGCTGAAAACCAATCATCAAAGAAGCAGATGACCACTACAACCAATATTACAAGACCCAAGACCTGAATAAACGGAAATTATCCATAAATAGAACGTCCAAACACAAGACGAAAAGGACGCCACATTTAAAGAAGCCCAAAATCCAAGAAAACTGATTTTATGCAGCCAATTCCTATCTCGAACCAACTACAAAGGCCTAGACACGTCGAGTTGTTAAGTACTATCCAATTATTTATTTTCCACCAACCCTAATCACTTTAAATAATTTTGAAAGGTAAAATTACCACACTATAAAAATAATATTTCTCTTTCATAGAGTATTTAAGCAAATTAAAACATAATGAAACTTTGTTAACATAGAATAACCTAAGAATTGAACACGAACTTACAGAACACTTTTACAACACAACACAACAGATTGTAACAGCACACTTTATATTTCTTGTACATTTAGATTAAGGTAATTTGTATTTTTATTGTAACCATTGTAGTTCTTTAACTCATAGCCTAAAGAATCCATGGATTTTGAAACCAGAAATTGTAATACGTTTAACGTAAACAGCGAAGCCAGGTTAGATGGTTTCTAAATCAATTCGCCGCCCTGAAAACAAGATCTCATGTAACCAATTGATAATTATTTTGTTGTAATTGTAAATGTTTCCAGTTATCACCCATTAAAAGATATTTATTACAGGGAGTAACCAGCGTTATCATTTCATAGGGAGTGCTATATAATAATTACTTGTATTGAAGAATAAATTGTAGCGGTAAGCAAGTTGCCAGTCATACGTCAGAAGCGACGATTGAGACGGCTGTGCGAGCGGGAATTATTCGAATACACCAACCCGCTGCGCTGATAACTTGTTCAAACACAATTTTTAGTTGTTTTGTAAAACGACTTGGCGCCACCCGGGATTATCACACCCCCTAAGAATAACAGGTAAGGTTACTGCCGTAATATACAGGTGATCAGAACTACGCTACGAACATCGCTAGCCACAACATTACTGTAACGACCCGGTGCGAGGCGAACGCACTAATCATCCAAACACATTATTTTTTATGTACACATTTGCAGGTACGCTCAAATCTTATAGTTACAGATTGACACATACAACGTGAGGTTTGAACGAAGACGAGGGTGTCTTCTATTACTCGTTACAATATATATATATATATATATATTTTCAAACACTTACTGTTACAGTCCGTTTCTTGATGTATATAATATATATTTTATAATTACTTTACCTCAAGATGTTTTCTCCCTATTTGGAACATGTTTCGGGAAGCCTTGTGTTCCCATCCTCAACGAATGGTTTAATAACCTCACTTTTCGTTGAGGATGGGAACACAAGGCTTCCCGAAACATGTTCCAAATAGGGAGAAAACATCTTGAGGTAAAGTAATTATAAAAAATATATATATAAATCGGTTCATAATGTTATCCTACATCTTCCGATCTCTAGTCTCCATTGGTCTTGATCTAAGCAAGATTTTTCTTCCAATTACCCGGTCTCTCATTGCCCATTTGATGCCTTCTCTCCAACTCAACCTAGGTCTTCCTCTTTGCCTACAACCGTATAGTGTCCATCTCAAAATTTGCTTGGGGAGTTGATTATCCGGCATTCTTTGCACATGCCCAAACCGTCTTAGCTGTTTTGTTTTTATGTCGTCGACAATAGAGTACCGTACCCCCATTATCTCTCGGATTCTGATGTTTCTTACTTTTTCCAGTTTTGACCTCCCTGCTGCTCTTCGCCAATAATCCATTTCAGTAGCTTCCAACAACTTTTCTGTTCTTTGTATTATTGGCCATATTTCACACCCGTATGATGTAATTGGTTTCACGGTTGTATTGTATATACGATGTTTATTTTGTTTTGATATTTGTTGGTCCCACAATATATTGTTCAGCAATGCTATTGATTTTCTTCCCAGGTTATTTCTTTCTCTTGTCGCGTTATCTAGACTACCATCTTGTGTAACTGTGATATTTATAGCTACCAATTTGTTGAATTTCATCAGCTATAGCTGAAACTAATCGGTCACCATTTGATTTTTTACTGCAATTTATTATTGCTTGTTCATCTTCTAAAATTAAATTCTTCTGTTCCCCACCAATGCACATATTATGCCACTGTATAAATCAGTAGAATGTTTTTGTACATTAGAGAAACAGTTAATGGAATCTTTGTTGTGAAACATGACATTTATGACTGAGATATTGCACTCTATGTACTACAATTATAAAAAATAATAATTAGTTATGACAGTTAACTCTAATTTAGCATCTATACTAATTTTTCTGTTACTTTCCAGATGAAACAGAATGTTATATATTATAATGTAGTTAATAAAATGAAACAGGCAATCTACTTACACAGATTATATCTCTTGTAGGTAATATGCCTGTTGTATTGATGCTGCTTGCCAGCTTAGATCGTGCTGGTTTAAAAAGTGTACTTAAGTGGGCCTTCTCAGCACCAATACATAGTCTCTGTACCTCACCAATGGGGTGAACTGGCAAACACCGTGCCAATTTGTGAATCGTTTTTATACTGAAGACGCTCTGATGGTGGGGCTGAAATGTCTGTTTCGAATAGAAGCAGTAGACTACGGCAGATAGCAATTAGAATCACAGAACTGTGATCAGTCTACTTTTCATGCCCAAACCTGGTAGACTTAGATACCAGCTGTTATACAACAATACCATTATAATTAAGCCACTTCACACACACACACACACACACACACACACACACACACACACACACACACACACACACACACACACACACACACACACACACACACACACACACACACAGGTGAAGGATCTACTTCATATCTGTCACCGTCAACTATGAAGAATTGATACTGCTAATAGGAAAGATAGTATCAGTGGAAAAAATAGAAGACATGATCTGTTTGAAATATTTTGGATTCTACACCATATGTTTTTCACCATGACTAGTTGAATATATTTATTAGACATGTGATTCAAGATGGCTTGTCTTGAGAGGTTCTTAGGCTTCATAAAAAATCCTGGCCATACTGGTAACAACTTACAGAAGCAGTCTTGCATACTTTAGCAACGCATGTTCTAAATGCTGATAATTGTAAGACCAATCATATGACAATACAGTGAACATGTCAGGTATATATCCAGGATTACAAGCTTGAGTTAAGGAAATAACCATTCTTGTTCAGCTCATTCACTGAGTCTGGTTGGCTTAAAAGCAGCTGGGTGTCGTAAAATGTAGTATGGGTTTTTCAAGTGGTACAAAACCTATATAGATTCTTTTATTCAACAGTGGTGGAGCATATTGGAAAGATGTTTCGACTCTAATAATCTGCCATTTAAATATTTGTGGCATTGCCAATTACCCTTTGGAATGCACATGGCAATGCTTGTAAAAGTCTTACATGGAATGTCAGAAGTGAAGCTAAATGACTTTTTAGACAGATAAACTGTATTGAGGTAGCTTTTATATTGTCAGTCTGGTATTGTAATCTTAATCAGTTTGATGGACTGATGGAAAAATTGTAAGACGAGGACATGGACATTAGGGTGGGCCGAATTTTTATAATATTTTTATTTTGAAACGCTATACTGGAGAAAACTTGCCTCTAGGGCACCTAAGTAAAACGCAGATGAAATTTTTAAAAAATATCACATTTATCGGTAGCGCATTGTGCTTAAATATTTGAAATTTATTGAAAAATACAAGGTTATCTTGGACCTATAAAAATACAAGATAAAAAATTGCTATATTGAAAAAGCTTTAAAAGTAATGCAAAACAACACGTTGGATTAAGATAACTATAAAAATTACTTTATTCTGGGTAGCGCAAAGCATTACAAATCTAATTTAACGTATTTTTTACGAACCGTACGTGACACGCAACGGTGTCTATTGCAGCCCGTCACCACTTCTAAGAGTTCTGGTTGTCGCTCTGCACCTGTACTGCACCTCCCCCACACCATTGCTATGGAATTTACCCACAATGCAATGCAAAGAGCGTGCGCCTCCCGCCATTTGTGAGCTCCATGACACAACAGTATCTGTCAGTGTTGAGCAAGGGAATGACCGTGACCGTGTGTTTCAGTAGTGTTTGCTTCAACAATGTTAGTTTATAACTGATAAGTGTGTTTGTTTTAGTAGTGTTTGTTTATAACATTATTTTATTACTTGTCCTAATGGCTGTGTCTAAGAAAATTACTCGCAGCGAGTTTAATTGTCCGTTATTCGGTCACCCAAAGGAGTTATCTGCGAGTAAACTTCCGACGTATGAAGACGTTCTCAAGTGTTTTTTCAATGAACATTACAATTTGGCATTGAAAGCAAACAACAGGTCAGTAAGATTTTCTCAAGTTTCGAATATTGTGGCACCACAAGTTAAAGCCGTGTTTGATAAAGCTTCAATACCAACAGTTACGCTTTACAGAATTGTTCAGTTAATTAATGCATACCACAACAGTTATCGTAATCTTGTGAAGTCTTATAAGCGGGATAAGGAAAAGGAAAAGTTCAAAAAGAGAGTTGAGGAAATCAAGCAGAAATCTTTGTTACTATTTGATATCTCTGCTTGTAAGTGCAAAATAACTTTAGACTGCAATTGCCAAAAGGCCACTGAAGTTTGTGAGTCCCCTGTGTCTATTACCTGTACGTGTGAAAAAGCAAAACAAATACCAGTCATTGAACTAAAATTCATGTACTTGCAAAGAAAACATGGCATAGGAAAAATTGGAAGTGTGGACGTAAAGGAAACAAAAAAAATTACTCAAAGACTTGAAAGAAAGGTTATCGAACATAAAACAACTCATTCCACAATTGACGCGATAGCACAGCCATCTTGCTCAAAACAAACAGATACAGAAACTTGCCTGCCAAAAGAGGTAGTAAGTAATTCGTCTGAAGACAATGAAAATGACAGCGATGAAGATTTTAAATTACCAAAGTCTGAAATTAAGTCACCGTGGCAGATGTGCATTAAATTGAAAAATACTGCGCTGACTAGTGATCACTTTGGATTGTCAGATAGAGCAACGTCAGCTTTGGCTTCAAGTCTGTTGCGGGATTTTGGTATTTAACTGATGAAGACAACACCTATGTTGTTGACAAAAATAAACTTAGACGGGAAAAAAGTGTTAACCGTTCAGTACTTCAAATGCAAAACGAGGAAAAGGATAACCCACTTCAAGGACTGTATTTTGATGGAAGGAAGGATAACACTCTCGTGATTGAAAAAGTTAAGTCAAAGCAGTTTCGAAGAACAATAAAAGAGGAGCATTACACGATTTTAAAAGAACCAGGTTCTGTTTACATCAGCCATGTTTCACCCTCTTCTGGTTCTGCTGAAGACATTGCTAACAGCTGAAACTTATTTAACTGAAACTGGATTTTCACTTCAGGAACTGGACGTAGTTGGATATGATGGCACCGTTACTAATACGGGTTGGAAAACAGGTGTCATTCGTAAAATCGAAGAACACATTAAAAACCCACTACAGTGGGGGCTGTGTCTCTTACACTTTAATGAATTGTCATTCCGGCATTTGTTTCAAGCTTTAGATGGTGGAACAACAGGACCAAAATCATTTAGTGGTCCGATTGGCACACAACTCAGTAAATGTGAAAAATTCCTGGTGGTAAATTTTGACAGTATTGAGTGTGAGATTCCAGATATTGACCGAAAAATACTAAGCAGAGATCAACAGTACCTGCTGGACATTAGTTGTGCTATAAAAGCAGGTAACTGCCCTGAAGATTTATCTGCTTGTGAACCTGGCCAAGGACCAAGCTAAGGACCACATCGAAATGATTCACTGGGGCACTACTACACTTTCACCACCACCTTTGCTGCGAAGAGTCACCGATCAAGAGATTTTGTCTAAGGTCAAATCAAGTGGAACAGCAGCTGAATGGAACTTTAACAAATTCCCATGTCATACCCAAGCAGTAGAACGATGCATCAAGCTTGTCACCGAGGCATCTCAAAAGGTGGTTGATTTAGTTGAAGAGATGGTTTTATAAGAACGACACTTCTTTCAAGATCATCAATGCCAAGTTTTTCAAGCAAATCTGAATTCAAACTACCTGAATAAGACAAGTAAAAGACTACATTGCCTTACAAACTAAACATTCCAAGTGACAGAAAATAAACTTTTATTTGTTTCTTTAAAATATGTCAATTTTGGTTTTTTATGTTGTTTTTGAAGTTTAATGTACTAATAAAATAAAGTAAAATGTATTATTTTTCAATTTATTTATCCTTACTACATGTTGTCCTACTAAAATGAGCCGATAATTGATTGTACCAGGAGTTCTTATCTCTACTTTATTTTTTGGAAAAAGTACAAAATTTGTATATTTTCTCAAAGTTTCAGGCTAATGCGCTACCACCAGATGTAAGATAATATAATTTATCTTTTTTATTTACACATAACTGTTCTAGAGGCAAGTTTTCCGTGGTATAGCACTACAAAATATTAATTTTTTTATTTTTCGGCCCACCCTAATGGACATTCCACTGTTGCTGAAGTGTATGTATCCCTCACTACGTTTTTATCCAAGCTAAAGACCCCTCTTTCCAGATTCAAAAGGATTTTGCAGAAAAGATTCAAATCACCAATCAGGATTCTATTCCGTCAGGAACAAAGCATAAAATTAAACAGACATGACTTTTTGTTGAATCGTCAGTCAGAAGATAAGCCAGAATTCTCACAAAAGGAACACAGTCACAAGGCCTGAAGGCTGGTGAAGGATAGAAACAATATATTTTAACATCATTGAAACTTTTCAAAATGAGTTAAAAAGGAGAGTTTAGTTGAAGATTTTTGGTTTTCTTACAAATATAACTGATGCTTCTCAGATTTTTGACACTGCAGAAAACTTCAAACCTGTTACAATATTGACACAGAAAAAAACATTTGTTGAAGAATGTATACACTTTAAAAGTCATTTACTTACCATAAGAATGAATATGATCAAAAGTTACCCGTCTCTTCTTTTTTTTTTTTTAGCTCAAAAAACTTAAGATGTCTGCCCAAATATGAACACTGTGCTCAATATTAGCAATTGTACTCTAGCACAAATTGTTCTGCAGAAAGATCATTTTTAGATCTGAAAAGGATTAAAATCCTTCTTCGAACAGTCCAGAAACAAGAGAGACTCATCTATCTTGGAGTGCTTCCCATAGGACCAGCATGGAACTAGATTTCAAGCATATAATAAATATATTTACAGACACAAAGGCAAGAGAAAAGCCACTTTTATAATAAAGGAATGTAGATAAAGAAATAAATGTAAGCTTATTAAACAAAGATTCTTTTTATAAATTTGGTATAATTTTTTTGTAGTTTCCTTGGACAATATGAATATCAAAATAATTATTCTACAAAGCATTCTGATAAGTAGTAACCACTTTTTATTTGTCTTCACAGCCATGTATCTTTTAACTAATCATATGAGAAAAATATTGGTATTTGTGGTAGTTGGGGGGGGGGGGCAAAAATTACTGCACAGGGGCATAAGGGACTCCACTCTAAATATGGACATGATAACACCTATCTCATAGTATTCCTCATTGTTCTTTTACAGGGCCATAATTTTCTTTACTATTTTTGTCTAAAGAACTTGATCACTTCATTACAAAAAAAATACACAAATTTTTCATGTAGTTTTTAATAATTTATTACATCCAATACAGAAACTATATTTCTTTTATAGTTGCTTTGTAATATATATAATATACATAGTATGTCCATGAGATGCGTGCAGAATATTTTCTCTCAAGCAACAGTGGTTTGTTACCAATTCTGTACATTTAATAACAAAGACAACACACACACACACACACACACTGATTTTATAGTGCCTTGCCTTATAAACATTATCGTGGTTGAACCAAATCATCTAGGAATCAAATCCGAGCCACCAGCATTTCAGCAACAGGTATGAAGTAGAAGTAGGAACATATCAATCAAGAGGAAGACAACCTATATACCTGCACATTACATTGACGACAACTCTCAAAAATTAGCTAGAACATTTGCAAAATACGACTATCAATTAGCGTTCAGAACAAACAATGACATCTACAACAATCTGAAAATAAGCAATACAAAAAAGAAAAACATTTATGAAAAAGCTGGAGTTTATCAATGTCAGCCTGCTAACTCAACAGAATATAATATGCGGTGCAACAAAAAATACATAGGATTCACTTCAAGATCCTTTAAACATAGATATATTGAACACACTAAACATTCTCAATACTCAGATCCGAACTCAACAGTAGCCAAACATAAAACAACAGTCTTGTGAATATGGTCCAATACAGCATTTAAACATATTGAAAACATGCAGTGATGAAATAAAATCTAATATATATGAACAATACCCAATATACAAACATGTAAAAGAAGAGGGCCACGAAAATCTTTTGAACATCATGACGGACTTCAAAAATCGTATCAGATTTGAAATATTGTGGCAAAATGAAAATCAACATACAGTAATCAATGGATATAATATATAGAACGGAATGTAAACATAAACACTCTCAATTTTCTATTGTATTGTATTTATTGTTCATAGCCTAAAGGTACCATACATACGATTTGCAATAAAATATTTTATTATTAACATTATTAAAAATGATCGATTTCGGTCACAGACCATCGTCAGGTCATACACAGCACACTTACTTGACCTGACGATGGTCTGTGACCGAAATCGATCGTTTTTAATAATGTGAGTAATAAAACATTTTATTGCAAATCGTATGTATGGTACCTTTAGGCTATGAACAATAAATACAATACAATAGAAAATTGAGAGTATAGGTACCATTAGTAAACAATAAGTGTGTGTATTATAAATACATCACATTATCATTATAAACACTGTGTAACAAAATCAGTTCTCGGGTAACTTTGGACAACGACGTATGTATCACGTTCATTAATTTTGTAATAAGTCTACAAATTCGTTTTTGTAAATAGTAGCTGTTTTTACAATATTGCGACTGCAAGTGTGGTGTATATGACCTGACGATGGTCTATGACCGAAATCGATTGTTTTTAAGAATGTGATTAATTAAAACTTTATTACACATCTTATGTATGGTACCTTTAGGCTATGAACAATAAATACACTACAATAGAAAATTTATATTATAGGTACCATTAGTAAACATTAAGTGTGTGTATATTATAAATACATCACATTATCATTAAGTAGAAGTACTCAACACACCCCAGGTTGACATTTATAAAACTTTGCTCATGCTTCATGTCTTTATTTACAGATACCAGAGATGAACAGAACGTGTACTTCTGGACTAGTGAATATATCACACATTTTCCTTCAGCTATGTGGAATATTGTCTGGCGGTGCAATCATGTGTACAATTGCGGTATACGAAGAAGACTTGCATAACATTTTCTCTTAGCGTGATAAAAACAATAACAACAACAAAAGTATTGTATAGTGTAATCAAGACATGTGTCAAATAAAGCATTAACTTATTGTTTCATAATGTTAATGGATAGTTTTAGTTTAAGAAACTTTGTTAAATTATTTATTTAAATGATAATGATTGCTATCATATTCATTAATGCATACTAGTCACAGACATATAGCAAGGCACTGAAATTGTGAAAAAATGTCTTAAATCATATCAAGTGTGTCCAGTTGACACTGACATGGTTTACAAGACTACACCAGTTTATTTTGTAACAGTGACGGCAGTGCAGGTAAAATGTCTGGTTCACCAAATGCCAGAATTCAAAATAACGTAAGCTAGCCACAAAATTATATGCACTAACACTTTACATGCGAGTGCATTAACACCAAGAAGTGCAACCATTCCAAATACGGTGGCACCCTCATTACACAACATTTTTTCATGCCAATTTGTTCAGTCAAAATATGACAAATACACTCATGTGAGATGCGTATTATCCAGCAATCTCACCAAAGTCTCAGTTGCTTATCTTGCAATATCGTGTATAACATTTTTTTTTAATATATCTGGAGTTGTTGCACTTTTTGGGTAGCAACTGTGGGGATCATCTTCAAAGCTTGTACAACCACGTTTAAACTCAAGTGTCCACTTACAAATTACATCTTTTAACACATTTACCATTTCGTTGTGAATTTCTATTGGTGCTAGACCTTATAAAACAAAGAATTTAAAGACATCACAATGCTTGATTTTGTACATTTTTTAAAGCATGAATGACACATAAATTTTGAACAGCTGGTAAACAATGAACAAATTGACAGATAAATTTGAAAATTAACATGTGTTTACATGAGATATGAATCTTACAACACACAAAAAATGTTGCTTCTAGTGCTAAACTATAGATTTCACCAGGGAAACTTTTCAACCTTGTGCATGACACCTTCTTTAACCTTTATTTTGGCCCTCCTTCCTTACTACCTGTTCTGGAAATTGCCTCTGGGTCAATCATCCTATGTAGCTATCACCTGAACTTCCAGCACTGATGATGTCCACAATGCAAGGTTATTGCAGACTTTTTCCAACATTGGGGAGATGTTGAAATATTTTGAATATTTCGAGTGTCTTTTAGATACTCGTATAGAATGCAAGCGTGTCATTTATTTCATAAATCACAAATTATGAAGAATGCAAGCATTTGAGACATATGTCACAATTTCAATGACTAATGGTAGAAACAACCATAGGATATCCTATGATCAAACAAATCAACACCAGATTTGTTTTTATCAGGACCAGATTAGTCATAAACACTTTGATAAGTTGTATATATTTCTATTTATATAGTTGGACATATCTGATGTGTGTCTAGTTGTTTTCATCCAGACATTATTTTTCCTCATGATCTTTGTAAATATGTTTTTCACAAATTTTACATAATATTGTTTTTTCTTACAAATATGTTTTCCCTCTTTTTTAAGTCTCGTTTTCATAACAGGTGGAATGAATATTCTTTCTAGTTTTTATGATTGTGCCAATGCACATATGGCCTCATTTATTGTAATTCCAATTCAGGGTTTGGAAAGAAGCTCTGAATTTATCAAGAATTTTAACAATAAGTGGCTTAAGTTTGTGGAGAGGGCCATAGCCAGAATCACTTTTTGCTTTATCGTTAAGATGGAGCATAGAGAAAATGGATATAAATATGTCTCTCTCTCATGACATTAGGGCAAAATGAGCAATAAAAAAACTGGGGGGGGTTCTTAGTTCAGAGTAGTTAGGTATTTGGTCTAGACAAAACTGACGTATACAAAATGATTGAAATGAATGTGTTAATTTAATTTTTAATAACTAAGGTCCACTTAGAAAGTCTGCTATTTGGAGGGAGTCTATTTTGGCACCTAGGTTTTCTTATTTCAGTTCGAGCATACAAGTTCGGTTATTATTTCATATTTTTTATCGCACCATCATCAGTCATATGATGGAAGAAATCTACTTCTGACCATCGTTCAACAACAAACTTTCTGAAACACCAACCTGACCAGTGAAAACGGGAATGTAACGAAAGTTGTCAGTTTCTGTCCATCATTTCATGGTTCACAGTTATACCTATGTCGACAACTACACTCCCCATCCTCCTCCCATAGAACCTATATCAATGGAGTCATAACCTGTAAAAGAAAATTCTGCTTGGACTTTGCACTGTTAACCTAACACCGAAAGAAACCTGGTATGTAGTATAACAAACCCGAAAAGAATTTAATTTTTATTCTAAAAAAAAGAAGTTATTTATTGGTGTGTTATGTATCACTGGTGTAAATCTTCAACATAAACTAAACAAACCAAGAAATAAAGTCACAAAGACAACACTTCTAACTGTTGAGGTTAGCAAAAATAAGTACTGTGATGAAATGAATAATTTTATACTTTTGAAATTGCTGTTATGGAAAACTGAAAGATATTGCAACCTCCAGAGCATATGAATACAAATGTATTAAGTACAAAAATAATAAATGTAAAACTCGCCGGGATCCGTACAGATAAAATCAGGATTATAATTAGCACCATCATCACCATCATTACTGTCGTCTGCAGTTCATTAATTTGCTCTCCACTAAGATAATAAAACAAAATTCAAAGAACACACAAAACGTAACAACACAAATGCAGCTGTCGGTTGCAAACATTGTTCAGCAAACACCATAACAATGTTATGTAAGGTCATGTGTTTCCTGCTAGCACCAATAACAACATCGTGTTTGTTCTATTCAAATAAGATTCAAATTTCTACATAGAGGTTCCATCTGTTGGGGAAAAGTGAACTACTCACTGCATGGTTAACAACTCAGAACAGTTATACAATACAAAAATACTACAGCATGCATTTCAGAAGACAAGAAACATTACATCACAATATTACAATGTTCTCACAGATCTCACAAACCTTGACAGAAACTATTAATGAATATTATATTATATATTATTAACATAAAGGGAATACAGAAATTGTATACAATGCATACGACACACACACACACACACACACAATATGCATTTGATTTTTGAAGACTATGAATGTCTTTCTTTTATTTGATAATATATGTTCTGTCAAAACGCTTCATACTCTTCAAATGATCATATCATAAAAGATGGAAATAAACTGAGAGTTTTAAAAATAAAATTAGTTTGTAACTAATCATAAATCGTAACTTAAGTAATCATATAATTTTACTTGAAATATTGTAGACCATTAATTCAGTTAGTTTAGAAATAGTAAAAAAATAGTAGATAGAAGTTGAAAACAAGTATGTGTTAAATTTAGCGTAGTAAAATATATTTTATTTTTATAAAACCCGAAGTACCTGTTTTATGAATAATATGGTTATGTAATAAAAAACCTGTCCTCATACTTTTTGGGGAGGAGGTTTATGATAAGTCAGTATGTGTATCTTGCTAATTAAGTAACCATTATAATAATATCACTTATGTATTGACATTGTGCCATTTATTCGTGTTTTCAAAAGATATCAAGATAAATCTTAACAATATCTGTTTTGGTTCTCTTTTTCACCTGTGTTGATTTTTGTTTAATAAGATCCCAGTATTGTGATAAGAACAAATTATATTGTGAACTGTCTTACAATAATAATCATAAATCGTTACTATCAACCTGTTATTATTCATTTCATTAAGCAACAACAGTGATGACCGCTTAATTATAAGAAAAACTTGCAATACGTTATAGGCATGACAATTTAATAATTGGATTAGAATGGCACATTAAAAAAAATATTAGATTCAATCCACAGCTGATTCATCTAACACTGCTGTTTATATTCTTTCAAACAGCCACACCTGTATTAACATAAAAATTAATTAACAATGTATACAATTAAATTAAATGTAAAACAACATAAAGAGTCATGAGTATACCAAGTGTTTTCATTTCTTTCTTATTTACATAATATTCTCAACCGTATATAATTTTTAAAACATAATCTGTCTCCTTCCTCCTTCTCCTATATCCGTCTCCCCCACATGCATATATTAGGGTGTATCGAAAAAAAATTTTTTTTGAAATCCGGTTACGGCTAGTGCGGATTTTTGGCCAAATGGCATTAATAAAACGTATAAAAAATCCCAGCTCGATCAGACAACTCCTTCTGCTGCCGAGTAGAGGTCAAATGTTAGAAAAATCACCAAAAAATCACTTTTTTATTGATACAGTATCTTCAAAAAATCATTTCTGATATTTTTTATATTTTTTGGTGGCTTAAGTCATTGAAATAGCAAGGGAAAAGACTAATAAATACATAAAACATTTTTATTAGGGCTCTTTCTGTGCACCACAAGCCTAAAAACCTAGTGAATATTTCGTAAAAAGCAATGATTTTCCTGCCTGACAAACGTTACAAAATATGAGCGTTATAATTACTTTATCGCTTTCAATAAAACATAAAGGTTTTAGTATGCGACTAAAAGGAATTCTGCAGCTCCTCGTTTATTTCCACTTGCTGAGAACAAGTTTTGGAAATAATCCAGGACTCACCACGTGGAGGTGGCTGCAGGTCGAGTCCCGAAACGGGGGGTTTTTTGTTTAGGTACTTGTCTTGTAGGAAGACTTGATGTCAAATTTCGGCATTTGCTTCCGTGACTTCAGAGTAGCAAAGACGAATTTGTGCCGTTCTTCAGGTCCGCAAACAGCCGATGCAGCCTCAGTGACGAGTTTGACCATTCGTTCAACACTTTGTGTGTGACAAGGAGAGTCTTTTAGGTCCTCATTTGCAAAGGCAGAACTTCTAATATTCTCATGCAGAACTTCAGTGCTGATATGCTTTGTCAGTGGTGGCTCCGTTAATTTACAGTTTGACCAATCGATGACTTCTACATATGATGGGGCGTCAAGTCGAATTTCCACAGGAACAGAAAATTCTCAAACAGCATTGGTTCGACGTAATGTTGTTCTAGCTTTGAGTATTCTTCTCCAACCTAATTGCCTTTTGTCAGCATCAGTATCCGAAATCATTGACAAGAGCAGATTCTCGGGATGGCTAAACCAGGCATTTCTCTTGATGACGGGGTCAATAATTTTTTTAGTAACTTCGTCCAGACAGCGAGAAGACGACATCAACTTCTATAGATGGCGTGGTCCTTCCACGATAGATGGTTCGATCTTAATTGAAAACCAAATGAATGTGTAGACTTTCATGATGTAGACAACTAGGCGCCCAAGATTGTCGGATGGCTTACTGGTTGATACATAAAGACGCAATGTTCTATTTGCAAGGGTCAACCACCTTGCTTGATGTAGTTTTCCTGGACTTCTGTCTGCTAAACCTTGAGGACAATCTCCTGAAGATATTGCCTTGCAAATATCGAGAAGATACTGTTGATCACTGCTTAGACTGCTGCTTTCTTCCAGCTGCAAATCAGAGATCCAAGGTACTGGAATGGGGTCAAAACGTTTGATGGCGAGAGTTTCACAATTTTGGAGCAATGTTCCAATTGGACCCGCGTAGGTATTTGGTCCTGTACTCTTTTCGTCGAGGGACTGGAATAAGTGTCGAAGTGGAAGTTCGTTGGTGTGGAACATGGATATAACTCTTTGGAGAGCCCTGTTCAAAGAATTTTCACAAAGGGACATAGCACCATTCTTGAGGCCAGAGTTTATTGGGGTACCATCACCGCCAATAACACTGAGATTTGTGAGATCAATGTCCTTTTCGTGGCAATAATTGACCATTGCTTTTTGAATGCAGTCTCCCGATTCAGACTCTGGAGTGACGTGCCCAAGATACTCTGATCCAGGCTCTTCAACTAACACTACATGCTCCTCTTTTTTCACAACACGACTAACACTTTTTTTTCTTTTCTAAGGTTAAAGTACGGTCCTGTCTTCCGTCAAAATACAAAGCTCTTAATTTTTTTTCTTTGAGAGCTGCATCAGTGTCAGCTAAAATGGTTGTCGCCAAAACATTTTTTTGTCTCTGAATTTTGCTGGCATCGATCACATTTTCTGAGGTGACCATCCCGACGTCTTCTAGGAGGGAAGAGGCTAGAAGGGCCGCATGTCTAGTTGATGTCTTAGTCCTGTATACTGCAGTACAAAAGGTGGTTAGTTGCAATCTCATCTGCTGAACAGGTTCCGGCGATGTGTTCAAATGTTTTGGTGGCTGGTACTCATCATCTGAACTTGAGGCCTTGTCTTCCTCTGCTTTTTTGACGTATTCCACTTCTTCTGGATCAAAGTTTTTAGCCGATTGTTCTTGATCCATCTTCTTAGCTCTTGAACTCTCCCGCTGAAGATCTCGTCCTAACCTCTTGATGCGTTGTTTGGTTTCCTGAAGATCCAAGTTTCCTATAAACATTTTTCTAGTTGTTCTTTGATCTAGAAGAAAAGGCACCTCTAGTACTGGCACTTTTCTTTGTTTTTCGCAATTGCAGGCAACAGGATCTGAACACTTACAAAATGCTATATCAAATAAAGTTTTTTTTTGGTAGACTCTTGAAAATCAGCAATTCGTTGTGCACAAATTTGGAAACCGATCTTCGCTGACTTTTGCAAGTCACGAACACTATCATGGTACTTCAATATCATTGCAACAATCCGTCTGACACTGAGAATTGCTTCGCCGCTGATTGAGGCGTAATCCCAA
Source organism: Magicicada septendecula (assembly GCA_034769895.1). Taxonomy (NCBI): domain Eukaryota; kingdom Metazoa; phylum Arthropoda; class Insecta; order Hemiptera; family Cicadidae; genus Magicicada; species Magicicada septendecula. Next base: position 57,035,928 of record CM068371.1, on the reverse strand, counting down.
ATTTCTACAACCTTACTGGCGACGATAGAAGATAAATCCTTTGTTGCAGGCTCCTTCCAGGATCCCAAAATTCTCATTTTTTTCTTCTCGTTCCCATACGTATTGTCTCAACACATCTTCAATGGTCGGTAGCTGTGTTAGGCCGAATTCCTTAGGTGTCCCAATTATGTTATTGCTAACGTAAGACAGTAACAAACTTGTCGAAGCCATAACTTCAGCGTAACTGTCACCCTCTTACGAGTAAAAGGCACTTAACACAACTACAACACTGTCCTCACTTCTACACACAGCACTTCACACGAAAACACAATTATTTTCAGTTGAAAATCACTGCAGCACTAAGAAAAAACTCGAGCAGCAACAAGCGCATTCGACACAGCTGGTTGACAGGCGACTGACGCGATTGAACCTGTCTGCTGGGCGAGTCGAAGTGACGTGGCGCTTGGGGAGGGGTGGGCGGGAGGCGACTTAGTGCGATAAGTAGATGCAGAAGAGATTGCGAGCAAATTATTTATATTATTACTGCTCATACAACTTAGCATTAAAGGGTTTCGTTCGTTATTCAAGAGGCTTTAATATTTTTATATTAATATTTAATTGTACGTCACGCCGGAAAATCGGTGCTTTTTTACGAAATATTCACTAGGTTTTTAGGCTTGTGGTGCACAGAAAGAGCCCTAATAAAAATGTTTTATGTATTTATTAGTCTTTTCCCTTGCTATTTCAATGACTTAAACCACAAAAAAATATCAAAAATGATTTTTTGAAGATATCAATAAAAAAAGTGATTTTTCTAATATTTGACCTCTACTCGGCAGCAGAAGGAGTTGTCTGATCGAGCTGGGATTTTTTATACGTTTTTTAATTCCATTTGGCCAAAAATCCGCACTAGCCGTAACCGGATTTCGAAAAAAATGTTTTTTCGATACACCCTAGCATATATGTGCCATAAAATAGTAATAATATTAATATACAACCTTCTTACTATAAGGTACAGGATAAAAATTTAAATTTACAATCACTGATAAACAACTGGAAATGACGCACACAATGTTACCATCATCTCACAATGGGTATACACTAAACTCTCGTTTATCCGGCCTTCGTTTATCCAGAATTCCGGCTTATCCGGAATACGTTTTCAAAATAATTTTTTTTAACGAATTTACTGGTGAATTTTAAGATACGATTTTTACTAAAAACAACGTGTTTTGTTATAACTTCAACGTTATACCCATTCAGAACTCATCAACATAAATGTAATTAATTTACACTGCAAGGGTAAAAATAATACAGCGCAGTGTATAGTTCTAAAGCAAGACAAACCCAGCGGAACAGTTACTTCTACAAAGACTCCGTGACCGTACAGCTAAGAAGAGAGAAACATCGCTAAAGCAGAAAAAAATAATGGACTTGTTAAAAAGTAAAGACTTTGTTCATTCATGTATTTGTGCTTATTATTGTTTTTCTCGCTAAATTAAACTTGTTACTTTTTAGAAATGCTGCTACTGTACTGTACTGAATTTAATATAATGTATAATGTCTAATGCTAAATAAATTGTTTTCTTGTTTATACAGTATAAGATTCTGAAATAGATTTTGTTTTCCATAAGATTTACTCCATAAAATACAGTACAGTAGGCTATTACAGTTTGAATAAAGTCTTCAAAATAAAAAAAAACTCAACTTTTCTGTATAGCGGTAGGTAAACATCGCTAATACCGGAATTTTCTCCATTAGTTTGGTTTATCCGGAAAGGGTCCAGTCCCATCAATTCCGGATAAACAAAAGTGTAGTGTACATGCCTTCTGAAGTTATGGCCACTGTTTTGAGCTCCTTTGACTCATGAGAGTGAGAAGTCACTTTTCTACACTCTCCCCGTCACTCTCATAACTTTAACATCGCCTTGTACTTGATTGTCCTTGGCACATTTCTTTGCTGAGACTTCTGTTTAAATAAGACGTTTTTGTTTTGTCTGTGTAGTGTGGTGTCCGAATCATTTTAGTCCTTGCACTTTGTTACAGCTCATGGAGTATTTATTGTTAACTGTTCTTCAGTCTACTGAGCTGTGAGCTTTCTATGCATCACAGTACTCCTTCCAAGCACATTTATCACTCAATTTATACTTCTCACAAAAATTCTCAGTTTCTATACATTCAATACACAGTGTCTATTGTATATACCACCATTGGATGAATTACTGTTTCATAAAGCCAGAAGTTTCTATTTCTTATAACTTGTCAAATCTGTAACAGGCACTCCATTCAGATTGTTTGCTGCAACTACTGTAGTTTAGAATCATTCCACATTTTGACTGTTAACCACTGCACTTGAACTAAATACATGAAAATCACCATTACACAAATAATAAAATTATATGCCCAGCTTTAAAAATAAATTGTATCATAATTTTCAAAGTCCTTATACTACTTTATTATGCAAGTCACTGATCGTCTTTGAATTTTTACAATTTTTTAAATAATTTTTTTTCTGACTTTTCTCTACTCCCTTCTTTATCTCGTGTTTCTTTCCAATGGATGCTTCTGTTCTGAGCTTCTTCTTTTAAACTTTTTATCCAAGTTCCCCTTTGTCTCCCTCTTGTATACCTGGTTTACACTTTTAGTTTCATATACTCTCAATGGTTCATTCTTCTGTCATATGTTCCAAACCACTTCAACTGACCTCCCAGTATTTTATCCTGTATAGATTCTACCTTAAGTTGTTTGCATAACTTCTCATTTCGTATTCTCCATCTTCTTGTTTTAATAATAATGGTAATAATTGTATAATATAATAATAATAATTATTATTTATAAAATATAAAATAGTAAAATACTTTTATATAATATAAAAGTATTAATAATAATATTTGTTACAAATGATCGTATACATAACAAGATGTATTCACACTTATGTCAGCAGGTATGTGGCGTAATGTAGGTCATTGATTAATTTTTATGCGGGTTGGAGTTTACCTCTAGTAGACAATAATGGGTTTGAGTGCTGTCGTATAGGTTTGTTGTGGTATGACTTAATGGATTGTATTATGACCGTTTCAGCCTACAATCTTATAAAAATTATGTCATGTTTTATACAGATTTAAGTCTGTTTGGGTAGTACTATAGACTCTGATACAGACAACTAGACAACTGAATGTATGCGAGGAACCTTGAAATAACATACACTGGGGCACCACAAGATACTCACAGTGAGTTATTTTGCAATCTTCTGTGGTTATACCTTATTCAAGATTAAGATCCTTTTGACAAAATCTTGCCTAATATTTTGAAATATTAGTGACAACAATATATATTTATTTAATATATATACGAGTCATTTAGTTTCAAAACCAGATACATCCAAAAATGAAAATTTTCAGGAGAGCTAAACAACAACTTTATTGCAGGAGAGCTGGTTTTGCAACTAACCAGCAATTTTAAACTCCAATTTTAATCAGGATGTATCTGTTTTAGAAACTTGTGAAGTAGATAGCGACATGCAGAAGGTAATAAAGTATAGGAAAATGCAAAAAAATGTGAATGTGAAAAAATGGATGTATCTGGTTTTGAAACGACTCGTATATAAAACAGTATATTAGATTTGAACAAAATGTTTGTGCAATTTTTGAATTTCCCATATTTCATATGTCTGAATAAGAAACTGTTTTTATGTGATATTGGTAAACATCTTGGTGACAATCTAATAAAATTTAATCCTTATTGGATGCATAGTTTAATAACTGATTGGTTAAATTTTGTGTAAAGAATGAGGTAAACTGCTTCTCGTGGTGAAACGTTTGAAGAAGGCTTTTAGCTAATCTGGTTTGCATTAGTTAGCTGTTTACAAAAGCTTCACAGACTGTCATGAATTAGTTGAAGGTCATGAGAGCTGGATGGATTTTGTGTTCCATAAATCTTCACCACTAGGTACAGCAGCAAATAAAGAGTACTACTCGGGCACTTTATGCCACTAGTGGGAAGCTACTCATAGAAAACAGCCAGATTTATGGAAGGATAATTTATGGAAATCGCATTAGGATACACACCATTGCCTGTTCAAGAATTTTAGGCAAAAAACCATTGTAATGATACCACAACCACTGTATTCACCAGATATGTCCCAATGCAGTATTTTCCCTTCCTCTAATGAAAAGTACAAAGAAAGACATTTCTCAGCTATTGAAGATATAAAACAAAAATCATTGAGCGAACTCACAACTATATCATTAAGTTCATATTGGTATGTCATATTATACCAAACTGAGTCTACTTTGAAGGGGGCAGTACAAATGCAGATAAAGGCATAATTTTTCAAATTAACAACAATTGCATGGACTTCTAGACCAAACCTCATGCAGTATGATCTTGTTAATTTGGACTAACTAGGATCAGGGGTTCCTAAGTACCAAAAGGTTTGAATCGTCAAACTAGTGGCAATTCCAGAACTGAATAATGGAAAAATATTAACACAGTGTAATGTTCTAAATTAAAGTTGAAAGAATGAAACTCTAAAGTTTAGTAATTGGAAAACTATTTATTTTGGTACTTAAGATAATTAGACAGCACTATAAATTAGTAAAAAAAAAATTTTGTATATCTGCTTACTGTATAACTTTTTGAGATTTATAAAGAAATTTCAATTCTTCATGTTTATTTGTTATTGTCAAAAATATTTATTTTAAACTGATTTTCCCTTTCTCAATTTTCATAATTTCTTTTTTATATAATACCTGGTTGTGTTTCTGTTGTATTTGTAACTTAATATAATTTACTTAGATGGATTTGGCTTATTGTGGTTCAAACTATCAAGGTTCCATTGTGTACACATAAATTTGCTATTAGTTAAAAAAGAACAGGCAGGGCCTGTACAATGCGTATATCCCACAGAACCTTGTACTTTAGCAAATGTTTACATTATGGTATTTGTATGTCCTCTGCAATTTATAAAGTTCACTACTTTTACAATTCGAATGACGATTGTAACATGTTGAAAGTTAATAGCCATGTAGTAAGTATATGCACAATTACAAGTAGCATATGTGTTTTGTTCCATATGAAAAGAAGATTATGGAAAAGCCTAATCAGAAATGAGTACCAATAAATGGCAACGCAATTAAGAACAGTACATGAATAAATTAGTTTTATTTGATACAGATACTGTAAATAGAACATGATCTTTACTGCTTAATCAACTCTTCACATCCTCTATTCTGCACCCTTGTCTTCCTTAGTCTGCCTCTGGTGTTCCAGGACCAATGTGGATGTTCTAATGGCTCCCATTCTAGGCAGACAAGCTGTCCAGCTGATTGTTAGAGATATGGTTTGCTTGATATTTTTTGTAACTCTCCCTACATGGTGCTCCTTTTCTGATGAGGAGCTTTTCTGAAATTTATATATTGCAACGATACGTTTAGCATAAGTATATTTATCAACCTCTGACTGAGGTATGATAACATATGTATAGATGTATGAAATATGTAAGAAGTACATAATAAAAATAGTATAATAAATATATATTAGATATAAGAAAGAATGTAATAAATATAAGCAGTATTTAAATTTAAATAAATCAAATATTGTACGTAAGCATGTATATGGAAGCATATGACTTTGTTGGTTTTTAAATGTAATGAAGGGGAGCACTTAACACGCAGAGACCGGCAGCGGTGATGTCAGAACGACATGCAGTCGCCTGTGTAGCAGTCTGTGTGTGTGTGTGTGTGTGTGTGTGTATGTGCACATGTGTAAATAACAGACAGGTTAAATTATGCAAACGAGGGTGGAAGATTTCACACAGTTTTTTAAGGATTCTACGTGAACCAAAAGTCACATGAATCAGCGACATATGTGAATACATAGCTGACGCCTGGCGCTTCAATTTTGCGTTAAGTGGTCATTAATCGTGGGAACGGTTCAGGCACCGTATGAAAGTTTGCCATAGCTGCCATAATTTGCATAGACAAAGTTTAATATTATACCTAACCATTGGTGTAATAATATTTATAAAAAAGTGTGCGCTTCATAAAAAGATGCGTAGGTTGAAAGTGATGATGAAACCGACGCGCCGGCCAGTCCAAAGTTGTCAGAAACAGTTTCCAACAGGAATTGCAACGGGCAGCAGTATAAAACCCCAGCGTGCGACACACTTTTTCTCACTATCTCACCTAATAGTAAGAGGAATCCACGCATCTCGACACCGTAAACTTTACAAAGTTATAGTAATGTTTTGAACAGTAGTCAATATACTGAAGTGTGATGGAACCGGCATTACGTCGGTGCAGTTATTAAAGAACGAGTGATTTAAATAAAAGACTGTATTAATGAAGCTTCAAGAGTCATAACTACGTAGAACTTCTAGACAGCTACAAGGGACAAGAAAGAAGAGGAGAGGAACTAGACATCTACGAGAGGACGCAGGGACAGCCTATGCAGCTACATCCAGCCGTTTATTATCAAGACTAGAGGTCCACGTCAGAACTCAGCATCCAGGAGACGAAGCGAGGAATTCAACGACGTAGAGACAAGAGGAGCTGATACCGAAGAGGATCATCAAACTCAAGAGTCCGGATGACTGTAACAAAAATTTAAATGGGTGCAGAAAAATGCAGGTGAACTAGAACATTTATTTAATATTATAAATGACCCTGAAGTCTATCACCAAAAGCTAGTTCCCATATCCAAGTTTACAGAACATTAATATATTTTTTAATTGGAACAATGAATAAATAATAGTTAGAAATATAAATGAGAATAGAGAATATCATAATAAGTAATCTCATAATTAAATGGTCAAGAAAGAACCATAGTTTATTATATTTTGTAATTAATTAAATGATTAATTTTTAAATATGAGATTTACGTAATAGTTAATTAATTGAGACATTACAATTAGAATCAATTAACGTAAAGAAGATTCTCTATTTATATTTTAATTAATATTTGAATTAATTAAAAGTTTCATTTACGTGGTATACATTGGAAACCACACTTGTAAAGACTAGATCAATATTTAAATGTTATACGTATTAATTACGTTTCCTATTATATTTATATGTGTTATATGTATATGTCTGTGTACTATTTCAGGTCATATATAATGTATGTGTGTATATACTATGTCTTAGAAGTATAAGAAATCAGAGTTAAACACATTATGAGTATATTATATTCGGATTAAATATAAGGGTTCCTATAACAAGTAACCCACATTAAACAATTTTAAATAACATGACAATTTGCGATTTTTGAATAAATCAAATGAATATGCTTTTCTTGAAACAGTCGTACTAATTTCACAACCAGTACTCGATCCTCTGTACTCTTTACTTGTAAATTAAAACTTATAACGTTATTCACGCGCTTATCCACACTCAATCAACGACCAAAGCCAGCGACCCAGCCGGGGAACATCAAGGTAAATACTGCTGAAGAAGAGTATACCTCCGAGACGTGGGTAAGTGCGCGCATACGAGTAAGTGTGTATGTGTAAAAAGTAAGTGTATAAAAATAACGTCGTATAGTAATTGGCGCTCCAAAATCGTGAGGCTCGGCAAACACAAATAAATTTATGTATGTTAATTACTGTTGTGTCATAATAAATGGCTCGATATGTGTATAAAGTCACGCTCTTTGGGAACGTTGTATAGTAATTGGCTCCCAAAGTGCGTGGGGCACGGTATATGTTAGATACCATTAGCCACGTTGGCATCGTTGTATTGAAAATAACGTTGTATAATAATTGTCGCTGCCAACGTGGGGCCCCCGACATAAAGAAAATAAATGTTAAATATCATTACAAGTAAATGGCGCCCTGGTAATAAATAAAGTCTAATAAATAATTAGCAAAATATTGTAAGAAAGAATTAATAGTCAATTTGTGTAATAAATAATATTACAAATTGTTATATTAGTACAGTGAGGAAAAACAGTTGTGAAATTAATATTGATAAATACACTAATTTAAATAAAGAAATATAGAGTCACGGTTGACCAATAATAAAAATATAAATCATATAATGAATTAGTTAGGACACCGTAGGCTACATACATATAAAAATGGCGAAGCAACCGACAATGGACTTCGAAACCATGTTTAAACGACTTCAAGAAGAGTTGAAGACGAATAGTGAAAAATTAGAAAGTAAATTAGATAGTAGCAATGAAAAATTAGAAAAAGTAGAAAATAAATTAGGAAGATTAGAAGATAGTAATACGAGTTTAGAAACTCAAATAGAAGATAGTCGTAATCGATTAGAAATTACTGTTGAAGAAGTGAAAACTCAATTAGAGAGTAATATAGATAGTAATAATACTAGGTTAGAAGAGAAAATAGAACTCGTCAGTAATACTTTAAAAACAGAGCTTACTGCACATGTTGAAGCAGTCGAACAGCGAGTTCAACAGTCACTTAATGAACAAGCTGTAAAGATCGACAGTAAATTTAAAGAACAGCGTGAATATACTATACGTGAAACTAAAGAACACATTCGACAACTGGCTGAACAGTGGAATGAAAAGTTTAAAATTACTAAGCAGGAGCAAGACCTCAGACACAAAGATGTAAATGAGCGCATCCTGGACAACACTAATAAAACAAAGGAACTCACTGTGAGGACCGAAACGGTAGAAATAGCTGTGGAGGAGGTCACGAGGAAAATACACTCCACTCCATGGAAATTAACAATATGAAAGATGGACTACAAGAGGAGGTAGAAAAACTATGAGCAGAAGTCAAGAGACGACCCAGTGCTATGATGATGTGTGCTGCAAAGGTAGACGATCGAGAGAAGATCAGTTTTAAAGGAAATAAATGGGAGAACCCCATAGAATTTTTACATAAATGTGAACGAGAAATGGCAACTATAGGAAGCAACCTAAACGACCGAGAACGTATAGAATTTGTAAGTCGACATTTCCAGGAAACATTATCCAAATGGTATACGATTGTTCAGGACCAAACAGAAACTTATGAACAGTTCAAGGCATCCTTTGAAAATCGATACTTGAATATACATACCAAGAGAGAGGTACGAGACCAGCTGGAGTATGGACGGTATTACGTCAACAGCAAACGTTCCATGGAAGACAACATAATACAACTCGTCGAACGGTGTAAGCATCTTAGACCTAGTTTCACGGAGCACGAATTAGTATTGAAATTAAGCTACCATTTTGACAGACACATTAGACTTGCCGTTTATACCCAAGGAGTTAAAACCATAGGGGAACTTCTTATTCTTGTAACACAGTCGTCGCAGTTTGTTAATAAACAATACGAGAGAAGAGAGAAGCAGCCGCAGCAGCAGCAGTACTCTACGCATAATCCAATACAACAAAAATCGACGCAGTTTGCGAAGAGAGAAGAGAATTGGAAAGAGTATAAACAACCCTTTGAAAAGGTAATACAACTCCACATAATGGAGCGTACGCACATCCAGGTACGTCTAAAAAGCAATTAAAACCGTACAATGCGAATGTACAGAATATAAATGCAAATAATAATAATCATAATAATAATAAGAATAATTATGAAAATAAATGTGTGCAACAGTTGACACGCCCGTCTACATCCAAAGAGAGAGGAGCACAACAAGTGAGAAGAACAATGAATGACGGCGAGGGAGAAGCCGGCCGCCAGCTCAAACAGGTTTTAAAAGCGACTCGTATACTGACAAAATATCGGAACGAACAGGCTTGGTAAATGACGTGCACACACAGGAGCTGCGCGCCACCCTAAACGACACAAACAATCCGCAACAGGAAAGAATGTTGTCGCACGCCTATTGTCCTACACAAGGGGGAACAATAAGCGGTATAAAGAAATGTAATGCGGTTAACATATCAACCATTACTTATCAAACAGATGATAGAGTTAAATATTTGCTAAATAATCTAGCAAGTGAACAAAATAAAGATCCACAGATTAGTCACTTGAAATTATCAACACTATCTAGTAGATATACGATAAAAAAATAGTATATTGTATAAACTCGTCAATTATGATTGGAAAATAGTCCTATCACCAGAGATGTTAAAAACACTAACTATACCATGTCATCAAAGTTTAGCACATGCGTCTGCTTTAAAATGTCATTTAGCTTTGAAGGAAGACTTCATTTTGAATAATATGTTTAGAAGAATAAAAGCAATCTTAAAAGGATGCTACGAATGTCAAACAGCAGGACATCCGAATCTTCACACATATGTAGATATGCAAAATATAAAGACACAGGAAAAGGGAGAATTAGTAGCAGTAGACTTCCTGGGCCCATTTCTGAGAGCTATTCACGGGGGTACGAAGCACATACTTGTATGTACAGTATATATGTGTTCACCAAGGCAGTTCGACTCTACGCTATTCGAAGACCTACCATAAAAAGTGTACTGAATGTCATACTACGAAAATATGTACCGAAGTATGGTCAAATCAAAAAGATATTGAGTGACCGAGGTAAACAATTTCAAAATAAAGCATGGACGGAAACGCTAACTCAGCACGGCATACAACCAGTGTTAACGTCAATACGACATCCACAAGGAAACCTTGCTGAGAGGGTAAATAAAGAGTTGGGAAAACATTTACGCATCTACTGTAATGAACAACATAATCGATGGGCAGAGTACTTATCTTTTTTTTGAACAAGCTATAAATGCTACATACAGTGAAGCTACGGGATATACACCGGTGGAACTGGAAACAAATAAGAAACCCAATAGATTCTGGTCGAGAAACATTGACAAACCTCCAAACCAAAATCTACAAATTCCATTAAGTCACAAGCGACAATGCGAAGAAGAGGATGGAAAAACTTGGAGAAAAGAGGATCGAGAGGTTCAACAGAACGCACAAACTCATCACATTCCATGAAAGAGAGAGTGTGCTGCTAAAAAGTAATCCAGTGGGAAAACGAATCGACAATACAGCAAAGAAACTATTCAGACTGTACGAGGGACCCTACTTATTACAAAGGAGGAAAGGACGACACACATTTATCGTCTACGATCCAACAAGAAACAAGATCATTGGAAAATACCATGGATCAGCATTCCGTAAATTCTATGGATAAAGGAATTAATAAATAGTCAAGTTATAAGTCCATGTGAGGGACGTAATCCACCCAGGGAAAATGAAAAATTTTAAGAACCCTTATAACCACTAATTGTGAGTTGTAAAAAATAATTTAAAAAATTCAAATTTTATTTTACCCAGCAGGGGAATTTATGCAACGATACGTTTAGCATAAGTATATGTATCAATCCCTGACTCAGGTATGATAACATATGTATAGACGTATGAAATATGTAAGAAGTACATAATAAAAATAGTATAATAAATATACGTTAGATATAAGAAAGAATCTAATAAATATAAGCAGTATTTAAATTTAAATAAATCAAATATTGTACGTAAGCATGTATATGGAAGCATATGACTTTGTTGGTTTTTAAATGTAACGAAGGGGAACAATTAACACGCAGAGACCGGCAGCGATGACGTCAGAACGACGTGCGGTCGCCTGTGTAGCAGTCTGCGTGTGTGTGTGTAAATAACATGTGTTATTACAATTTACATGTGCAAATAACAGACAGATTAAATTATGCAAACGAGGGTGGAAGATTTCACACAGTTTTTTAAGGATTGTACGTGAACCAAAAGTCACACGAATCAGCGACATATGTGAATACATAGCTGACGCCTGGCGCTTCAATTTTGCGTTAAGTGGTCATTAATCGTGGCAACGGTTCAGACACCGTGTGAAATTTTGCCATAGCTGTCATAATTTGCACAGCGTAACATCCATAATTTGCATAGACAAGGTTTAATATTATACCTAACCATTGGTGTAATAATATTTATAAAAAAGTGTGCGCTTCATAAAAAGACGCGTAGGTTGAAAGTGATGATGAAACCGACGCGCCGGCCAGTCCAAAGTTGTCAGAAACAGTTTCCAACAGGAATTGCAACGGGCAGCAGTATAAAACCCCAGCGCGCGACACACTTTTTCTCACTATCTCACCTAATAGTAAGAGGAATCCACGCATCTCGACACCGTAAACTTTACAAAGTTATAGTAATGTTTTGAACAGTAGTCAATATACTGAAGTGCGATGGAACCGGCATTACGTCGGTGCAGTTATTAAAGAGCGAGTGATTTAAATAAAAGACTGTATTAATGAAGCTACAAGAGTCATAACTACGTAGAACTTCTAGACAGCTACGATGGACAAGAAAGAAGAGGAGAGGAACTAGACATCTACGAGAGGACGCAGGGACAGCCTATGCAGCTACATCCGGCCGTTTATCATCAAGACTAGAGGTCCACGTCAGAACTCAGCATCCAGGAGACGGAGCAAGGAATTCAACGACGTAGAGACAAGAGGAGCTGATACCGAAGAGGATCATCAAACCCAAGAGTCCGGATGACAGTAACTACAATTTAAATGGGTGCAGAAAAATGCAGGTGAACTCGAACATTTATTTAATATTATAAATGACCCTAAAGTCTATCACCAAAAGCTAGTTTCCATATCCAAGTTTGCAGAACATTAATATATTTTTTAATTGGAACAATGAATAAATAATTGTTAGAAATATAAATGAGAATAGAGAATATCATAATAAGTAATCTCATAATTATATGGTCAAGAAAGAACCATATTTTATTATATTTTGTAATTAACTAAATGAGTAATTTTTAAATATGAAATTTACATAATAGTTAATTAATTGAGACATGAAAATTAGAATCAATTAACGTAAAGAAGATTCTCTATTAATATTTTAATTAATATTTGAATTAATTAAAAGTTTCATTTACGTGGTATACATTGGAAACCACACTTGTAAAGATTAGATCAACATTTAAACGTTATACGTATTAATTAAGTTTCCTATTATATTTATATGTGTTATATGTATATGTCTGTGTACTATTTCAGGTCATATATAATGTATGTGTGTATATACTATGTCTTAGAAGTATAAGAAATCAGAGTTAAACACATTATGAGTATATTATATTCGGATTGAATATAAGGGTTCATATAACAAGTAACCCACATTAAACAATTTTAAATAACATGACAATTTGCGATTTTTGAATAAATCAAATGAATATGCTTTTCTTGAAACAGTCGTACTAATTTCACAACCAGTACTCAATCCTCTGTACTCTTTACTTGTAAATTAAAACTTATAACGTTATTCACGGGCTTATCCACACTCAATCAACGACCAAAGCCTGCGACCCAGCCGGGGAACATCAAGGTAAATACTGCTGAAGAAGAGTATACCTCCGAGACGTGGGTAAGTGCGCGCATACGAGTAAGTGCGTATGTGTAAAAAGTAAGTGTATAAAAATAACGTCGTAATATATTTCGTTTGTATATTTCTCTCGAATCTTCTACATGGATTTCTGATACTGTTAAGGAGGGTCCAAGTTTCCAAATGTATTTGTTAGTTCTAGTCAAGTTAGTGTTCATATGTAATTTTCTGTTTCTATTTTACAATGTTTTCTATTTCTGGGACTCTTGGCTGCACTTATGTTAGTTCTACATCTATTGTTAGCATGCATGAGCAATTTCTGGCAATTCTACCGAATAATTTATATTATACATCCGTTTGAAACAGAAGTGTTGTATATGTTCCTTAAAACAGAGAAAATTAGTATCGTGCGGTCATAAAGTTCTTTGTGAAAGAAGGTTTAACACCAAGTGAAATTTATTCAAGGTACGTTGAAGTGTTTGGGGACTCTTCTCTTTCATTTTCAACAATTAAAAAATGGGCTGCGAAGTTAAAACCTGTAGGGGTGGGCCTGAGTAAAAAATTTGAAACGCCAGTTAATGAACAAAGTCGAACCCGACCCGATTATTTTCAAACGATACGAGCCTCGAAACCGTGCGAAATTACAAAACAGTCAGCCAAAGTTAATCCAAGTTAATCAATCAGCACTGGGTTAACCCAACTCCCAAAAGGCTAAATGTCGAAAAGACTAAATACTGAATACATTGTAAAATAAATAATAAAATTCAATAATTGTACAATTACAACTTGGATAACGAATTACTAGATATGAAACGGTTGCACAGATCAATACTGGTTTACATTAAATGGTGTTTAACATACAAGCGGTGATCGGTATATGAAAATTCTGACACTGTGTTGTTTCACAAAATATTCGCAAAAGGTTCTGGTTTATGTCACTTAAAGTGAGGAAACTAGTCCAGCACTCTTTTCATTATTAATTGCAGTATGACTTTCACTGGAAGCTGTTAACTGTTAAATATTACTTGACACTCCAGCGGGGTTCACTCACGGCTTGCCGTAGCTGGTCGCAATGGGTGCATGTTTGCTCTGGACCATGCTGGAAGATCGTTGGTTGAAGGCTACGTCGAGTCTATGTAGGCTACTCGTATTCTCGCTCCCGTACGTCGGACCAAGTTTTTTATCTTGGTAAACGAGGCTTCTTACATAGTGGGTTGAAAGGACGGCTCTGTTCACAAAGGCGGTCTGCTGTTCGACTGACAAGATTTAACCGAACAAACGGCTCCGTTAGTAAAGGGAACGAAGTGACGTCAGGCGTCAGGCAAAGTACGATTCGTCGATCGTTGCATTCGGTCGAAGCCGAATAATTGCAACAGAACCCCCCCCCCTCCAAACGGCAAGTGTCGGGTGCAGAAACGACGGTTGTCCAAGGTCAAATTCACCAAAAGGCAATATTCAATATTCACAGAACACCAATAATCAGTTACAAAGAGACCATGTAAGGTTTCTTGCAAAAATAAGAAATCACCAACAATCAAATTAACAACAAACACCCACATAAGGACAAAAGGCGTCCAATAACTTAGTAACCAACAAGAAAATATAACGACTTGATTCTATCACACATTAACATCAGTGATACAACAGAACACATACTCCAATAAATACCAAAGAAACAACAAGGTATAAACAATATCTTAATTGGGCGTACCTCGGAAAGGCACTTCGTAAATGGGTATCCCGTAAACGGGCATCTCGTGAATGGGTGTCTTGTCAATGGGTGGCCCGCGCGCGCGGGGAAAGGGTTGCGAGACAATTAACTAAGTCGACTTTGATAACTAGACAGCTTTCGTGTACTAAACTGAGAGGTTTCTAGTCACTCAATACGGCATTTGCCGCTACCTAAGGGCAATTGCGAGAGCCGCCTTCAGTCACCTTAGAAACGCTGCCTGCGCACAGCAACTCTTCGACACCGGAAGCGAACAACTAGGGTGTGATCAGTTCCCCGGTCGCTCACCCAGCAAGGTGAGTGAAAGCGGTATAGGGAACTAGCATCTCTATGTACAAAGGGAAATTGTTACTACGCCGGTACGGCGGCGTCCGGGGCATGGGAGCTAGCTTCATGAAACGCGGGTTTCAAGGAACTGACATGACTTTTCTTGACGTGTGACAGGGTCTCCGGGTGTCCTAAATTCACTGTCACCGGGATTAGAAAATCGACAATGCGAAAAGGACCTGACCATCGAGGCATCATTTTAGCAGTAAGCTTGTTCACTCCCGAACTAAGAGGATGGGTCTTACACCACACCAAATCACCTATTTTGAAATGACAAGCCTGACGATCCTTGTTGTACGAGCTTGCAGCACGGCGGTGGGCTTTCATTAAGTGGGACTTCACCGACTGTCACACTACCTGAGTATCTTCCGCTGCCTCGGGTAAAAGGCTCTGTATGTCCCAGGCGCTGGTTAGGGGAGTGGACGGAGCGAATTTAAACATTACATCAAACGGACTTCTCCCTGTGGATTCGTGCTTAGCGGAATTGAAAGCTATCTGTAGCCAGGGTAGGGACTCATCCCAGGAAGACTGCTTCCCTGAATGGAAAGCTATAAGGGAGGCTTTTAGGTTGCGATTACAGCGTTCAGCCAGTGAGGGTTGAGGGTGATAAGGGGATAAGGTACTGTGTCTGATGCAGTGAGAAAAACAGAAATTACGAAACGAATGAGAGCTGAAACTGGTAGCGTTATCTGAGATCATGTATTTAGGGAAGCCAAAATTCTGAAAGATATGAGTGTTCAACGCCAGCACGGTAGCCGCCGAAGTGGAATCGCGGACAGGACATAACCAACAAAACTTAGAAAACGCGTCCACAGCCACCAATATAAATCGATTTTCCTTTTTACTCCGGGGCAATTTGCCGACGTAGTCAATGTGAATCTTCTCAATAGGTCTGCTCGGAACTGAGGATGACAGAAGACCTATTTTTGCGTTTCGAGCGGGCTTACTCACCTGACATACGTCGCAACGTCTGACCATTCTTTTTACATCATTATGACAACCGGGCCAGAAGAACTGGTTGCAGATCTTGTTCTTAGTTTTGAAAAAAAAACGAAATGCCCTCCCATGAGAGGGTCATGAAAATACTTAAAAACCATGTCTCTTACCGCTTTCAGTAAGTAAATCCTATAAGGCTTACCCGCTTTATCTGTCGTACATAAGACTCCTTTCGACAGGCAGTACTTGTCATAGCGCGATCCGGACTTGACGTCCTCTATTATCTTCGCCACGTCGTCATCCTCGCGCTGCAGCTGATACAGGTTGGAAAAACTTAAGGGAAAGTTGGACAGGACGCCAGCGCACAGGGCTAGCGTATCCTCAACGTCGCGTTGGTCTACATTAAACATTCGGGATAAGGCGTCAGCCACGGGATTCTGCGTGCCCCTGATGTGGCGTACCTCAAACTTTAGCGAAGTAAGTCGGCGATCCAGCGCCCCAACTTACCCAACTGGCGCGGATGGGAAATCAGCCACGAGAAGGCCTGATTATCAGTCTCCAATAAAAACTCTCGATGTTCCAAATACTGCCGAAACTTCTCTACCCCAAATATAACTGCCAAACACTCGGCCTCGTACGCGGACGACGCCCTCTTTTCTTGTGGGGTAAGCATGCGGGAGGCGTACGCGATAGGCTGACGCACCCCCTCGATCTCCTGCAACAGCACGGCGCCGAGAGCACAAGAACTAGCGTCAGTCTGGAGGATAAATGTCTTGTCAAAATCGGCCATGCGCAGGACAGGGGGTTGAGTAACTGCGTCTTTTAAGGCCAAAAAAGCGTCTTGTTGTTCGGTTCCCCAAAGGAACTTCTCGCCCTTCCTTCTCAACCGGTTCAGGGTTGCCGCGAGTTCCGAAAATTTGGGGATGAACTTTGAGAAATAATTCACCATCCCGATGAAGCGCGCTACGCCTTTGACGTCCTTGGGACGCGAGAACTCCCGAATGGCGCGGGTCCGATCCGGATCCACGCAAAAGCCTTGCTCGGACACAAGGTGTCCCAAAAAGCTTATCTGTTTGACCCCAAAACGTACTTTCTCGGGATTTACAGTGAGCTTGGCTTTTCCCAGCCTCGCGAGCACTTCGTCCACGTGACGGACGTGGTACTCCCATGATTTGGAATGTACAATTATGTCATCGAGATAGTTGAACACGAACTTGTACTTTATGTCGGACAAGACCGTGTCCAACAACCTGGTAAGTACCTGGGCGCCGGTACTCAATCCAAACGGGACCCGACAAAACTCGTATAACCCGTAAGGAACGACGAAAGCTGTAATGGGCATCGATTTTTCAGATAGCGGAATCTGGAAGTAGGCGTTAGAGAGGTCCATGATACTAAAATACATCGCGCCTGAAAACCAAAATTCGGCAACGGCTGCGCTTCAATCTCGATGTTCTTGTTGAGCTTACGGTAATCAATAACCAACCGAGGTTTTTTATCAGGTCGGCAGACCAAAAACGCTGGACTCGCATAAGGGGATACGCTCGGCTTGATCACGCCCTCTTTAACTAGCTGGTCCGTAATCTCACGCATGGCTTTCATTTGGGGGGGGGGGGCGAGCTGGTAGGGATGAGCCTTGACAGGCCGGTTATCCAGCAAGGTTATATCATACGTCAACCTGTCCGTCCGGCCAAGCTCCCCGGTCAAAACGTTCTTATGACGGCCACATAGGCCTACCTTAAGTATTTCGTCCGCCTTCTCTGGGTCGAGGTGTCCGACATCAAAAGGCTCTTTTTCCAAAAGGCTAGAATGACAGCCTTCGGGACTGTTTTTGCGGTCGCACAGAGAAATAAGGTTCTTCGGACGAAATTTGAAATATATTATCCCCTGGTGAATATTGTAGCGTGACAGATAAATCCATAATAATGAATGGCATTTGATCATTAGAATAATAAGATTATAACATTCAAATCTGGAAGAAAACATTAAGTTTAATATAAAAAATTAATTCATAGCAACTGTGCAAAGCAATCATTATTATTTAAAAAAATATAAGTTCAAATAAAATAAGTTACTAGTGATGAGTCATCCAAAACCAGTCTAATAACCCAAGGTTTTTAAAACATAAACCCAGGAAGGTAAGAAGTAAATAAAGAAGCAATAAAGTATGACTAAACCCACAACGAGGATATATAAATGGAAAAGAAACCCTGAATAAGGCAAGATCCACCAATAAAGGTGATGTATTTCTAAAATTCCGAAGAAGATGAAGAAATCCCAAGAAACCCGAAGAAGATGGAGAAATCCCAAGAAACCCGATGGCATCAAGAAGAAGATGGAGAAGATACCAGTCCAGGAAGACAGAAGAAAAGAAGACAGAAGAAAGAAGAAGAAGGCAGCATCCTGAGGAAGATGTTATGCTCTTATAAAAGACGCCCAAATCCCCAAATAAATAATAAAATACAAATAAAAGTATAACGAACTAGTCTTGGACTATAACAACATGTACATAAAATTAAGAGAGAAATGTGTGTAGAGTAAGAGTTGCCAGTGAACCAAGATGAAACAATAATATAGTACCCAAGGAACAAATCTCCATTGTAACACACTACCCAATTTATTGATGTTAATAAGACTACACAACCATTTAGAAATAACAAAATAAAAGTGTAAAGTGAACCAGTGCTAGTTTTGGGTATTATAAAAAATAAACCTTATGTTTCATTCTTGGCAATCACAAACATTGAATACAATGAAACATGCAACTTTCAGTGACTTAAAATTTGTACTATGTGAATGTGTTACAGTTAATAATAACAAGATATAAATCTGTTTGAAGTGACATTTTGTTTTATAGAATGAGAAAAAACAGATTTAATTATACTGTGACAGGGTACAATTACCCAATACAATATTTAAAGGACAGTTTAAAAAACTGCATAATCCAACTTAGTATAATAGTTAGCAAATAAGAATATAGATATAAGGATTTGTAAATATAGAATAAGGATTTTAAAAATGTATTAGATATAAGGACCTTTATTTAAATTTGCCGCAACTAACATCATAACTGTAAATATATTCATTACTTGTATTACTTGTATTAAAAGTAATAAGTAATTAAGATGTTAGTTGGTAAAAAACCTCTTTTGTGAATAATGTTTTATATGTTAGTAATAAGTATTGATGGTAAAAAATGTCTGAATGTTGAAGACAACCATCTTTGAAAATATTTCTTATTTGTTTAACTGTTCATTGTATTGAAACCAATACTAATTATTGTTGTGTTATTTGAAAAAATGTTTAGTTTATAATACCATATTTAAAAGTCAAAGAGGGTATAACACAGTATTTATTGTTTGTGTAAAAATTTTGTAAGAAAAAACTTGTTAAAAAATCTAGGCAAAAGAATGAAAACCAAACTTCATCAAAACAGAGAAATTACTCATTTAAATGCAATTAAACAAAAGGGATTTAGATAAAATAAACCTGAGATGAAGCCATATAATTACACATACCATTTAGAAAGATTTTATAAAATTATATTCAGAATTATAAATAAAAATGAAAATGACAAAACGCAGAAATTTGGAGAGGGGAGTCATATATTGTAACGTAGATAACGAGGTCGTACCTGTTAAAATGTCTCACACTTGTTTATTTTGTGTATTAGTGTGATTGTAGTGTGTTTGCCTCACACTGGTTGTTACATAAATCGACGTCACTACTGGAGTCCGTAGCGTTGTCAGTGTCACCAGTACAACCTACCTGTTAATTCATAGGGATTACGATTCCCGGGTGGCACCAAATTGTTTTGTTAAAACAATTAAAACATTTAGTTTTTTAAAGTAATATGTGGTATTAGCATGGACAGCTGTGGCATTCGAATTATTCCCGCTGCTACACAGGTTGTCGACTCGGCCACTCGTGACAAGCGCTAGTTGGCTATGACTTAAACTTCGCTAACACACATATATTTACAACAAAAAAATCCTATGAAATAACAAGATAGTATTGTTCTGTACTACGTTTTTTAATACACATTTAATTATTAATAAACATGACAATTGAATAATAAACAAATTTATAATATTATGCTCCGGCTTAGAGCTTGAAACACAAAACACCTCAGGTTGGCAAAATTGATTGAAAACGTTATCATTCAGTTGCTTCTAACAAATTAATATGTTTTTACAATCTGGGGTTCTTTTGATCATGAAAATAGACATAAACGTTGATTACATGAAAAGAAAGTACACTATTATACCTTATACGTACTTAGGATTTATAATGTGTTTGTACAATTTGTTCCGTAGTGTCGTATTTCTGTTACAGTAATTATGTTTACAAATAAGGTTATCTTTATAAATGTTTTTTAATATAAGTAAATTATGCCTTTACCTTTGAAAGAAAATACTACTTTTAAATAGTGAGAAATTTTATCATTTGAAAATAATTTAAGTGATTTGGGGTTTTAGGAGTAAGAAATTATTCGGTACTTATCAGTTCGTCTCACGTTGAAGGGCCATCATGGGTAGGCGTGTATTTTTCGAATTGGGGCTGGTTGTAGGCTTCCAGCGTCTTCTTCAAACTGGTCTGGATTTTTTCTTTAATTAGTTTGTTCAATTTCGTTCCTGGTCATCATTAATTCTGTACAGATTGACGTCTCTTCACATGGGATCATTTGAATTCACCAGTTGACTTGTTATAACTGTTTAAATTAAAGTTTTAGTTTGTCCAATTTCTTGTGTGGCGTACCCACGCTTCGTTTCTTCAGCGTCTGTATAATTTAACGGAAAAATAAGCCTCAATTGTCATAGTAACTAATAATTCAATGCTTGTTTAATTACTCTTTACTTACATTGTTGGAGATATTTGAATTTTTATTCAAATTTATTAAGTATTTTCCCAATGATTTTACTCCCTTATAATTCCTTTGGGATAATAAATGACATCACTATTATTTTTCTTTCCTTTCAAAGTTTACAATGATACCTCATAAGGTCATATTTTGTTACACTTTAACTATAGTCTAATTAGTTGACATTTAAAAAATAACATATCTTTCTTGAATTAAATTATTACAATAATATTTCTGTGTAGAAATAACTGATATACAATCATTGTCCATTCACTGTTCTTAGATTAGTAAGATTTTTTTATGAAATTGATATAATTTGCATTTGAAATGTTCTTGGCAGTTAATTGTTTTCCTAGTTACAAACAGCCATGATTGTTTTCTAGTGTATTTCCTTTTTAAATTACCTTCTGAATTCAGCCTGATGGGCTTCATTTATTTGTTTGTGTTTTAATTATTATTCAACATACATTTTCATTGCTTTTCATTTAAAATATAATAGTTAGGTTTATGGACTGTAAGTCCCTTTTCAGTCATATTCCTTCTTTAACATTGAATCAACTATTCTTTATAAATCATAAATTATTCTTAGTACTAACATTGATTTCTATCTTGTCTTATAAACTATGGTGATAAACATTGTCACTTTCTCTAATATTATTAAGGTTGATTCCCCTTTCAACATGGGGTGTTGTATTCTTTATAAATTTAATCTTTAATAACAAACTTTACTTCTATCCTATCATGTTAACATGTTAACACAAGTTATGGTACTGGGCTTTCTCCCTGATATGTCACATGCTTTCCTTATATTAATTTTAAATACTATTTTTAATTACTTCTAGGTATACAATTAATTATAATTCCACTCTAATCATTGATGGTTTATCAATGTTTTAAAGAGTGTCTATTTCCTTAGCATTCTAATTTGAATGTTTCACCTTCACTATTTTATAGGGCATTAACACTTCACTAAAACACTTCACTTTGGTTCACTGTTTTGTAATTAGTGTTATTTAATGGGTAACCCCTATACTTTTTCCTACCATTTCTCACTATTTTGTTCTAGTATTATGTTTACTATAAACAATATTAGGCTAGTTGTGTTTTGGTTGAATCTAACCTTTCTGACAGGGTTAATGTACTCTTCCTATACTACTTTACTTTATAATTGTATTGTCTTAAAAATGGTTACATATGTTAAATCAATAATAATAATAACATTGGTTTTATTAATATATAATTATTTAAGGTTTATTGACCGTATTCTATCTTTAACATACAATCTTTCCCTTTTATATATGTGTGTTAGTTTCCCCTTGGGTTTTATCTGTCTCCTCTTCATTCTTCCTCTTCTTCTTCTTCAATAATCTTCATCTTGGTTTGGTCCTCCTTTAGTTCTATGTCCATCATTGTTTTGTCAATCACATTTTCTTAAGTATGTTTGGGTTGTCGGCTCAATCATGTCAAAATATCTACATTTTAATAAGTATGTTACGTGGTTCTCTTCTTTATGTTTGTGTTTTTTGGCTCAATCACTTGGGTTGGGTAATATCGTTGTACGTCATGTCAAAGTATTTACATTTTAATCATTTTTTACACATTTTATTTCATATGAAGTAACTTTTATATTAAGAATTATCTTTTTTATTACTGGTACGAGATTTGGCTTAATTGTATCGTTACATAATGCCTCTCCTCTAAAATTGATCATTTTAATAAAATACTAGCATAGTGTTTTATGAAATTATCAGTTATAGATAACTTTTTTCCTTCTCTTCCTTGTTTGTTTCTCCATTCTCCATTTCTCTTCTTACTTAATTCACTCCATTTTATCTGGATCTGTTTTTATTTATTTCCATTGGTGCATATTCCCTCATACACAAATTTTATTTCCCTAACTTTATATAGTAGCTGGTTTCTCCCATTACTACTCATTTTTCTGAGACTAGAGGCACATCTTCTCTACTCAGTTCATCTAGATTGCTGGACTTTTCAACAGTCAATCTTAAATCTTTGTCAACTTGTGACTTAATAATAATAATAATAATAATATAATAATATAATTGGGATTGTCCACCTTGTGGTTTGTTTTTAGATCACTTTATCATTACTACTCATTCTTCCTTCCGCTATACCTTAACTATACACTATCATCTACTCATATACTATATTGAGAAATTTTATCTTTACTCATATGTTAATTTCATCATATCTCACTTTTCATTATTTTGTTTTCAATGCTTGTTGTGATCATTTTAATTGTTTTAGACATTTTTTAGTCATTTAGCAGGATTCTGCTTTAGCCATATTTGTATATTTGTTTTATATACAATTTCTCTCTCTCTCCTTGTACCAGGTAAAGTTTTATTTATTTTTTCTGATAATACTTTCGGTTCAGTATAATTTCAAGTATTTATCTCAGTAATTTGAACTTGATTTTTTTTTGTTTATTTTACTCTGTATTCAACATCATTTTTGATAATTCTTTGGTAAGTTAATGGTCTTACCTTAAAGGAATGTTTGTAGCGTATTCCTTTTTAGCTATTTTTTTGTTTTTAATTATAACTGTAAGTTTGTGCTTCTTACATTTTTATTACATAGGAATGTGTGTAACTTATTCCTGATTATCTTACTTTTTACTTCATACTTCATATTTCAATTTTTTGTTATATTTTAAACTGATTTAAATTGAAAGGAATTTGTGTAACTGTTCCCTTTGTTTTTCTCTTTTTTTTTTTCATTAAAACCTTTTATTGTTCCGCATACATCATCTAAATATTCGAGTAAGCTGCTCTTACAATCTCTTTTAGAATTTTGAAATTTGTTTCATTTCACAATGGTTTTATTCTTCCTCGTAAAACTTTTTTATTGAAGTTTGATTGTAAACTCCCTTGATTTTCTTTGTATCGATGTTACTGATTTGGTAAGTATTATTACCATTGTCTCTTGTGATGATATACGGTCTATTATGACATACATAATTGTTTATTCATATTGCTATACACAGGACCTTGTTATTCATATTTTGTTGAGTTGACTTCTCCTTTTCTTTCCATTATTTTTTCCTTCTCTTGTTCGACTCTTTGTTATTAGGCACCTCTACTCCTTCAAGTGCTTGGTAGACACACTTATTCTGGATGATATTTTGTTCATGTCATCACCACCTTACCACATGTTGGGGCCATACCCTCTCTCCAAAACTTAAATCATCTTCTCTATTACCTCCATTCCTGTGGTTATCAGGTGGTTCTTGGCTGAGTTCGGCCCTTATGCTGTTTACTTGAGCTATCCGGGGTCCTTCGTCAATGATTTGCCTTTCTGTCTGAGGTGTGTTCGACCGATGCGCTTTACTTCTTGGTGGAATCCATAGTTCCGGCGGGTTTCGTTTGTTATATGCTATGCGAAAATTTTCCGCTGGGTCATCGCTGAAGGGTATCCAGTCATAGTCTTCTTCTACTGGTTGGTTACTTCCGGATCTAACTCCTTCAACATTATTGGCCTGCAGTATCTTTTCCGCCTTCTCTTCCTTTTGTATTCGGATCGCTCTGGTGTGTATTACCGTCTCCCTTCTTATGAAGTAATTCTCTGTTACTTGGTATAGTATTTCTTCTACTACCATGGGTTCCCCTCTATCCATGCCTACGTCGTTCACTTTAAGAGGTAGTTTGTTAATTGGTGGAGTTAATGGTAATTCCTTTGCTAATGTCATTATTAAATTTTTATTTGGCATTTCCAATGCTGGTGGAATTCTGTGTTTTAAAAATCTGTGCAATTTGTGACACGCTATTCGGTCGTGGGTCCTTTCTATTTCTTGTATTTCCCATTTAAGTATTGATTTGTTGAATTTTTCATCCACTGGTTGGTTGTGAAATCCGTTGATAATTTCCCTCAGAGTCCTCCTACAATCTTTATACTTTATTAATCTGCTTTGATAAGTAATGGGCAAATTAAATACATCGATGAGTCCGTTCTTCATCATCTCCACTTCTTCTCGTGTTTTGATGAGTTTCCTCTTATATACCTTTCTTAATTCCTCTGTTTTCTTAATCTTCTTAATGATTCGATTCTTTTTTCTTCCTCTTCTGTTGTTGGTTTTTATGTGCCTCTCCTCTAGTTCCTTGACCATCTCCTTCTGTGTTATTTTCTGATTCCCCGGTTCCATGTTCTCGTTCACCGTTTCTTTGATACCTTCAGGAGTGCTGTCTAGTGTTTCATTCCTTGGTTTGAAATCACTAACTAAAGTTTCTTGAAGTGGATTTACGGGGTAACTTGTTTCTTCCCATCTCTTATTCATCCCTGTTTTTGTCCGTTTGTCTTCTTCATGAAACTCTGCAAACATGAATCTCAATTCTTCTCTGTTCTTCTCACATACTGCCTCGATTTTTCGTTGGAGAATATCATGATTATTTTCCATCTTTTGATTTACTGTCTCCAGATCCTTTTTGATCTGTTTCTTCAACTCATCACTCTTCTTCTCCAATGCCTCCTGACCTCTCTTCAAGTCTTCATGGTTGCTCTCTATCTTGTCATTCAGGAATTCTATACTCTCCTTCATTTGCGTCTTCAAATCTTCGCTGTTTATGTCCAGTTTTTCCAATTTTTTATTCAAATGTCCAAAATGTTCCGTCATCATTTTCATCAAACTATCTAGTTTCGTTTCTTCTGTTGGTTTTATTGGTTGGTTATTTACCATGACTTCTGCTTCTATTTCAGGTTCAGGTTCAGGTGGATTTGGATTTTCCACTTGGTCCTCCTGTGTGTTTTCTTCTGACAATTCTCCGGTCGTTTCCTCCATTTCTATTTCCTCGACTTCCTCCATTTCTTCTGGGTTTCCTTCTTGGTTTGATGATTCCTACCCTTTGCGTCTCGTAACCATACCGTGCCTATTCATGATCGCCGCTAGTTATTCTTTCTAGCCGCACGTTGTTGGTCGCCAATATGTAACGTAGATAACGAGGTCGTACCTGTTAAAATGTCTCACACTTGTTTATTTTGTGTATTAGTGTGATTGTAGTGTGTTTGCCTCACACTGGTTGTTACATAAATCGACGTCACTACTGGAGTCCGTAGCGTTGTCAATGTCACCAGTACAACCTACCTGTTAATTCATAGGGATTACGATTCCCGGGTGGCGCCAAATTGTTTTGTTAAAACAATTAAAACATTTAGTTTTTTAAAGTAATATGTGGTATTAGCATGGACAGCTGTGGCATTCGAATTATTCCCGCTGCTACACAGGTTGTCGACTCGGCCACTCGTGACAAGCGCTAGTTGGCTATGACATAAACTTCGCTAACACACATATATTTACAACAAAAAAATCCTATGAAATAACAAGAGAGTATTGTTCTGTACTACGTTTTTTAATACACATTTAATTATTAATAAACATGACAATTGAATAATAAACAAATTTATAATATTATGCTCCGGCTTAGAGCTTGAAACACAAAACACCTCAGGTTGGCAAAATTGATTGAAAACGTTATCATTCAGTTGCTTCTAACAAATTAATATGTTTTTACAATCTGGGGTTCTTTTGATCATGAAAATAGACATAAACGTTGATTACATGAAAAGAAAGTACACTATTATACCTTATACGTACTTAGGATTTATAATGTGTTTGTACAATTTGTTCCGTAGTGTCGTATTTCTGTTACAGTAATTATGTTTACAAATAAGGTTATCTTTATAAATGTTTTTTAATATAAGTAAATTATGCCTTTACCTTTGAAAGAAAATACTACTTTTAAATAGTGAGAAATTTTATCATTTGAAAATAATTTAAGTGATTTGGGGTTTTAGGAGTAAGAAATTATTCGGTACTTATCAGTTCGTCTCACGTTGAAGGGCCATCATGGGTAGGCGTGTATTTTTCGAATTTGGGCTGGTTGTAGGCTTCCAGCGTCTTCTTCAAACTGGTCTGGATTTTTTCTTTAATTAGTTTGTTCAATTTCGTTCCTGGTCATCATTAATTCTGTACAGATTGACGTCTCTTCACATGGGATCATTTGAATTCACCAGTTGACTTGTTATAACTGTTTAAATTAAAGTTTTAGTTTGTCCAATTTCTTGTGTGGCGTACCCATGCTTCGTTTCTTCAGCGTCTGTATAATTTAACGGAAAAATAAGCCTCAAATGACACGTTGTCATAGTAACTAATAATTCAATGCTTGTTTAATTACTCTTTACTTACATTGTTAGAGATATTTGAATTTTTATTCAAATTTATTAAGTATTTTCCCAATGATTTTACTCCCTTATAATTCCTTTGGGATAATAAATGACATCACTATTATTTTTCTTTCCTTTCAAAGTTTACAATGATACCTCATAAGGTCATATTTTGTTACACTTTAACTATAGTCTAATTAGTTGACATTTAAAAAATAACATATCTTTCTTGAATTAAATTATTACAATAATATTTCTGTGTAGAAATAACTGATATACAATCATTGTCCATTCACTGTTCTTAGATTAGTAAGATTTTTTTATGAAATTGATATAATTTGCATTTGAAATGTTCTTGGCAGTTAATTGTTTTCCTAGTTACAAACAGCCATGATTGTTTTCTAGTGTATTTCCTTTTTAAATTACCTTCTGAATTCAGCCTGATGGGCTTCATTTATTTGTTTGTGTTTTAATTATTATTCAACATACATTTTCATTGCTTTTCATTTAAAATATAATAGTTAGGTTTATGGACTGTAAGTCCCTTTTCAGTCATATTCCTTCTTTAACATTGAATCAACTATTCTTTATAAATCATAAATTATTCTTAGTACTAACATTGATTTCTATCTTGTCTTATAAACTATGGTGATAAACATTGTCACTTTCTCTAATATTATTAAGGTTGATTCCCCTTTCAACATGGGGTGTTGTATTCTTTATAAATTTAATCTTTAATAACAAACTTTACTTCTATCCTATCATGTTAACATGTTAACACAAGTTATGGTACTGGGCTTTCTCCCTGATATGTCACATGCTTTCCTTATATTAATTTTAAATACTATTTTTAATTACTTCTAGGTATACAATTAATTATAATTCCACTCTAATCATTGATGGTTTATCAATGTTTTAAAGAGTGTCTATTTCCTTAGCATTCTAATTTGAATGTTTCACCTTCACTATTTTATAGGGCATTAACACTTCACTAAAACACTTCACTTTGGTTCACTGTTTTGTAATTAGTGTTATTTAATGGGTAACCCCTATACTTTTTCCTACCATTTCTCACTATTTTGTTCTAGTATTATGTTTACTATAAACAATATTAGGCTAGTTGTGTTTTGGTTGAATCTAACCTTTCTGACAGGGTTAATGTATTCTTCCTATACTACTTTGCTTTATAATTGTATTGTCTTAAAAATGGTTACATATGTTAAATCAATAATAATAATAACATTGGTTTTATTAATATATAATTATTTAAGGTTTATTGACCGTATTCTATCTTTAACATACAATCTTTCCCTTTTATATATGTGTGTTAGTTTCCCCTTGGGTTTTATCTGTCTCCTCTTCATTCTTCCTCTTCTTCTTCTTCAATAATCTTCATCTTGGTTTGGTCCTCCTTTAGTTCTATGTCCATCATTGTTTTGTCAATCACATTTTCTTAAGTATGTTTGGGTTGTCGGCTCAATCATGTCAAAATATCTACATTTTAATAAGTATGTTACGTGGTTCTCTTCTTTATGTTTGTGTTTTTTGGCTCAATCACTTGGGTTGGGTAATATCGTTGTACGTCATGTCAAAGTATTTACATTTTAATCATTTTTTACACATTTTATTTCATATGAAGTAACTTTTATATTAAGAATTATCTTTTTTATTACTGGTACGAGATTTGGCTTAATTGTATCGTTACAATATTCCAAAATAATATTTTAGAATTTAACCAATTCAAATAATTACAAGAAAATAAGGGAATATAAACCTTTTAATACAATATGAGATTATTAATAATAAATATAACTGAAAAATGGCTGAATTTGCATAATGACAGGAAGTTAATTTTGGAAATTTACTAAATACAAAATGAAAGTAAAATTACTAATTTTAGACAAAAAAACATAATAAAACGGCATTATTCAATATTAAAATACGCCGAATGAACTGAAGGATTAATTTAAATTACATCTAGCAAATAAAATTGATTAATAACCAAAGTTTAGGCAGTTATATAATGTATTTGAAAATATGCACAGGATGCAAAATTATATTTGAACAATGTAAAGAATAATATTGTATTGGCTAAGATTTTAGTCGAAAGTGAAGGAAATAGATAGTTGATTATTGGAATTTGTACGGAGTACTTGACGAGCGGAATATAACGAAATTAACCTAACTAATCGTACGGTAATGGCGAGTCAGTGAACGACACATTTTTGAAAATCACGAGTGGCGAGTAACACCATTTTGGAACTTCTACATAGTGACAAAAACAATTGATAAAGACTAAATAACACTGAACAGCACCTAACTACACCGAATAACACTATTAAACACAAGAAAACATTATACAACATAACCGTTAATTAGTGCCGAATGACAGAAAAGTGAACTAACTTATACATACACAGATATACTAAATACAACACAGAAACTTCACTCAAGACACTACACAACATCAGAAGGAAGATTTGCGGACACCTGGATGTGAATACTACAAGAAAATATCTTATTTGGAACGTCGCATTTCTGAAGGACATTTTTACTAACTTGACGGCAGCCATTTGCAATTGTCGTTAGCAACGCCTCCTGTTTCCGTCAGCTGTATGGTGACAACAAATTATTTTATTTCACTTTATATTCAATGTATGTACCTAGTATTAGTAATTACTGTTTGTAACGTTACACTTTTTTAATATTGGCCCGATTTCTCTGACTTTAACCATAATTAGCTGTTTAAAGAACCCTATTGAATTTTAAATACCAAACCTTGTAACTGTTCGATACCCTGAGAGTCGATTTTATAATCGAAAAGAGTCCATTATTCAATTATTTAATAAAACATTTATACTTTTCACTTCAAAATAGTTCTTTCTTTCATTATTATAAAAAATTACAATTAATATAATTTTAAGAATAATCTACCAGAATTTTACCACATACAAAGGAAGATAACCTCCAAAACGAAAAAGTAAACAAATATCGATTGTCCTGGAGACAATCTTACGAGTGGTTCTAGTTTATTGGAAAATACAAGAACATCAATAAAATTTCATAGAAAAGTGATACACGTTTTAAAACTTCACAAAACACCATTAATTAATTGATAAAAAGAAATTTTTTTTTAATTATAAATTTTTTTTAAGGACAATTTTTTTTTTATTTCTTCAACGAGCAACTTTTTTTTTTAAACATTTGGTGATACTACACATATATATATCTTCAACAGCTTAACACTATTTGACAGGTTTTGCTACATTTGGGACTCGATCAACTGGGAAACTAAAGGAAGTGTTTCAGACCAGGAAGACTCGAGAGCCACACCAATTATTAAACACACAGAGTAAGAGTATTATTACAAATTGGCGCACAACTGAGGGGCTTTAATTAGCGATTGAAAGGCCAATACAATCTGCCCAATCACTAGTTGGAGCTAGGCAGCAGCTATAAAGCCAGAGAAAGATAATAGAAAAGGGAACAATGACAAGCAAAATGGAAGGACTTAAACGAGAGGAGAAGTTGGACAAGTTGATAGAATTGGTAATGGGGATCAATAAGAAACTAGGTGATCAGAATAAGAAACTGGATGATTGGGCCGAAGAAAGGAGAGAGGACAGATTAAAAAGAGAAGAAGAGGAGAGGACCAAAGAAATAAAATATGATAGCAAACCAGAACCAGAAGAAGTACCAAATGATAAAACGCAGGATATCATTTGTGATACCACAAGTAGTGGTATTACCTGGAATAAAAATTAGCGGAAACAAGGAAAATATTAAACAAAGGAAAAGGAGAATGTATCCAATAAATTTAATAAAAACGAAGGAAGAGTTGGAGATGATGAACCATGGGTTAATTGAGGGCAATAATATCCCAATTACCTATGACAAAGACATCATGAATTATAGGAGGAGAATCGAAGTAATTTAAAAAATAATTTACCACAAGACAGTAGTCTACCACTGGGAAAGGACCCGAAGTAAACAGAATACAACATGTGGACCAGATCAGTTTCAGGCAGGACTGGACAGTGTATGCCAGAAAGATGGAAATGTGACATATTACCAGGCTGTGATGATGACACAGATGAATTACCAGAATGTATTCCATTAGTGTGCCATCTAGGACAGTTCCAGGGTACAATTACATTAAAATGTATTCCTTCAGGGTGGATATGTGATGGTAAACCGGCTTGTGTGGCTTCAGATGAGCAAATAATTAATAACGCAGATGAAGATCCTCACATATATGTTTCAGGTAATTCAACATATAAACCAAAGAAGTATTGGTATATCAAACAATATGATAAAGGGAACCAGATAAACTTTGTGGCCAACAAAAAAATAACAGCAAGGAAAATTGAAACAAGCAACGGAGTAACCGCAGTGAAAATGAAATACCAGGCGGAAACCAGAGAGGTCACAAGTACTGGGATAATTATGAAGACCATGATCGTCCGGAAAATAAGAGCAACTGAGATGATGGACCCTGGTTAACACAAATACCACACGCCATCAAGAAAAGGGACGGAGGTCATGATAACTGACTACGGCGAAAAACAATGGTGAAGGAGACGAAATAAATATCATTGAAAGGAAATGATACTAATAATAAACATAGAAACAAAACTGGGTTTTATGAGTGAAGACTATGTAAGAAAATGAACATTACAAATAAAAATATGAGCAACGGAGCGACATAAAGAAAATCGTCCATCCTCCTGGGTATATAAAAGAAAATAAAATAATAAGGAAAGAAAAAGAGAAGATCAACTTATTAAAGTATAAATAAAATGGTCCTGTATAGAGTACAAAATATAACCATATGTTGTGGTAAAGGATAAGCATAACAATACCTATGAACTGAGGGAAATCGTTTCAGAAAAATCAAAGGTGTGTACAATCAAGCATCTATGAAAAAGTATTATGAAGAATGAGTGTGGAATTTTGAATTTAAACCTAAAAATTCAAAAATGATGTAAGAACATCTTACAACCTAATAATTTTGAAAAAACTTTATGGAAGAAAGAGAATAGAAGGGAATTTTGAATTTATTTAACCAGAAAATTTTAAAAATAATTGTAAGTACATCTTACTACCTATGATTTAGAAGAAACTTTATGGAATTATAAAAGAAAGAATTTATTTAACCAATAAATTTAAATTCTTGGATTTCGTTGTCCATGACGTGTCCGTTACCCAACTAAATATCACTATAATATTGACGACTCGGAACACAAAGTTTTTTATAAGTAAAAACGTAAAGTTCTACCTTACAGCCTAAACCGGCTTTCACCTATAGAAGGCTTCATCAGAGGCTGTCGTTAGTAGCGCTGCTCGTCTTGTTGTTGGCGACGAGAAAGTGTTTCGAAAGATTGAAGCTGTGTGTGTGTGGTGAGATGTGTTCGAATAATGCGTGCGATTTGAATTGTGTCTGTTCGTTTAGGATGTCGTTTTTATTTGTTTTTGTGTGTTTGTATATTTCTAATTGTTCTAGAGTGTCTAGTTTTCGGCCTTTTGTGTGTACGTGTAGTATGTTCATGTTATTGTCGATGTTTTTATATGTGTGGTTTGCTTCAATGAGGTGGTTTGCGAAGGTAGATTCTGTAGTGGTGTGGAGTGCTTTTGTGTGTTCAATGTATCTCTGTTTGAAGCTACGTCCTGTCTGGCCTATGTAGAATTTACTGCAATTTGAACAATTTAGTTTATATACACCGGGTAGATCGAATTTGTTTTGTGCTTTGGGCATGCGTTTTGATAGTGTGTGTTCTGTTTTGTTAGTAGTTTTGTAAGCGATTCTGTATCCTGCTTTTTTGAATTTGTGGGCAATTTTTTCTGTTTGTTTGTTGATGTATGTTAGTGTTATGAATTTGTTGTTTTCTGTCTTTGTCTGTTGTTTGTTTTGTGTTTTGTGTAGGAGTTTACTGACTATTGTTCTGTCATAACCGTTAGATTCTGCTAGATATTTTATCGTGTTTAGTTCGTCTTTGTAGTCTATTTCATCTAAGGGGATGTTGTTAAGTCTATGTATCATGGTTCTAAAAGCAGCTAGTTTGTGTTGTATTGGGTGATTGGAGGTGTTGTGTATTAGTGTGTCAGTTGTAGTTGGTTTTCTGTATATACTGAATTTGTGCCTGTGTTCTAGTTTTGTGATGGAGAGGTCTAAGAAGTTTATGGTATTGTTGTGTTCGTATTCGGCAGTGAAGGTTATGTTTTTATGTATTTTGTTTATGTGCGTTAGTAACTGTTCACATTGTCTTTTGTTTCCCCTGTATAGTATTAGAATGTCATCAACGTATCTGTGCCAATATAGTATTTTATGTGAGTGTCTGTCATTGTTTGTGAGTATTTTTGTTTTTTCTAAGTGTTGGAGGAAGACTTCTGCTAGAATGCTGGATATGGGGGAGCCCATGGGTAGGCCATCGTTCTGTGTGTAGTATTTATTGTTATAAGTAAAGTAGTTTTGTTTTGTGATAATGTTCAGAGTTTCTGTTATTTCATTGATAAGTTCGTCTGGTGTGTTGTTCTGTTTGAGTTTGTTTTGTAGGATGGTGATTGTTTCAGAGATGGGGATGTTTGTGTACAGGTTTTTAATGTCAAAGGAGGCTAATGTGGCGTTATGGGGGATGTGTATGTCTTTTATTTTTGTTACTAGGTCAGTGTTGTTTTTTACTGCAATGTTGTTGTCTATTTGTGTGTGTTGTCTAATAATTTTGTCTAGATATTTTGCCAGTTTGTGTGCAGGGGCATTACGGTAGTTGATAATGGGGCGGATCGGAATGTCTTCTTTATGGATTTTGGGAAGCGCTTGGAGTGTAGGTGCTGATGGTCGGATTTGTTTCATGTAGGGCTTTTGTTTATGTGTCATAATGTGTTTGGCTTTGTTGACTATTTGTTTTACTGAGTTTTGGTATCTGTCGGTGGGGTCGTGTTTTAGTTCTGTGATGTTGTTCTGTTCTATGAAGTCTTGTACTTTTTTGTGTAGGTTGTCTGTGGGGATAATTACAGTCGTGTTGCCTTTGTCAGCTTTTACAAATGTGATGTTGTGTTTGTGTGCCTTTTCCCTCAGTTTGATGGCTGTGTGTATTTCTGAGTTGTGGTTGTTGTTGTCTGGTGTCTTATGTACTCCTATTGTGTTGTTTATATTATGTCTTAATGTGTCTTGATGTTCTGGTGCTGTGTTTTGTATATTTGTTACTGTGTCAATTATGAGCTTTGTTAGTGTTTGGTTGTTATGTTTGTAATGTATGTTATGTTTTAGGCCTTTATCAAGGAGTGTTTGTTCGTTTTTTGTGAGTGTGACGTTCGTGAGGTTTACTGTACGTGGGTAGAATTTGTGCGAGGGAATTATATCTGTTTTGATTGGTGTCAGGTTGTAGGTGTAATTTATTTACAAATAAATTTAAAAATAAGTAAGTACAACTTACTACCAATGATTTTAGAGAAACAACTTTTTTTGCAGAATAAAAAGAAAGGAATTTTGTATTTAAACTACAAAATTCAAAAATAAATGTAAGTACAACTTACTACCTATGAAGTATGAGAAAAAACCTTTTGGAAGATTTAAAAGAAAAGAATTTTGGAATTTAATATACTAAAAAATTCTAAAATAAGTAAATACAATTTACTAACACTGATTTTGAGAAAAAACTTTATGGCCATATAAAAAGAAAGAATTTACTAAAAACTATAAATTCAAAAATGAAGTAAGTACATCTTACAACCTAATATAATTTTGAAAAAACTTTATGGAAGAAAGAGAAAGAATTTAGAATTTAACTAACTAAATTCTAAAATAATAGTAAGTACATCTTACTAACACTGATTTAGAAGAAACTTTATGGCATTATAAAAGATGAATTTAAACAACTACCAATAAATTCTAAAATAAGTAAGTACATCTTACAACTATATATTTTGAGAAAAAACATTATGGAGAATTAAAAATAGAAGAGAATTTTGAATTTAAACCAATAAATTTAAAAATAAATGTAAGTACATCTTACTACCTATGATTTAGAAGAAACTTTATGGAAATGAAAAGAAAGAGTTTATATAACCAACAAAATTTAAAAACAAATGTAAGCACATCTTACTACCAAATATTTAAGAAGAAACTTTATGGAAAAATAGAAGAAAGGAATTTTGAAGTTAATATACAAAAAATTTTAAAAATGAAATAAGACCAACTATATATAACTAATTTTGTGAGAAAACTTTATGGTAAATAATTAAAAAGAATTTGAATTTAGAGAAATACCAAAACATTCAGAAATAATTGTAAGATCACCTTACTATAAACAATTTTGAAGGAAACAATTCTGGAAATAAATGAATTAAACAGAATTTGAATGTTGATAGAACGTCACAACTTTGAAACAAGATAAGATCAACTTATTACAATGATTTATGAGAAGTGTTTTGCCATTAAATAACAAGAAGAGTTTGAATTTTGAATAAAACTAACAAAGTTCCAAAAATAAATATGTTCCATTGATAATTGAATTTAGAAGAAAATAAAATGATTAATTCAGAAAAGAGAATTAACTTTAATCCAGAATAAATGCTAGATATTCACATTAGCATTTGAAGGAGTAAAGAAGAAAAACAAAAAAGGGGGTAATATGCAAGAGAAGGAAAAAATTTGGAAGCAAAGAGACTAATTACTTATGAAACGATAATGAAAACAGTTAATTAAGAGCAAAGAAGAACAACTCATACCAAACATATGGAGAAGATGAT
Source organism: Magicicada septendecula (assembly GCA_034769895.1). Classification (NCBI taxonomy): domain Eukaryota; kingdom Metazoa; phylum Arthropoda; class Insecta; order Hemiptera; family Cicadidae; genus Magicicada; species Magicicada septendecula. The sequence continues at coordinate 56,999,887 of CM068371.1, read as the reverse complement.
TTTGAACAAATGATAATAACAAGACCTATATGAAATGCAAAGAGAAGAAATACCACATGAAATATAATATGAATTAATTAATGTTAATGAACGCGAAGGCGGATTAATAACTTTCTAAGAGAAAGGAAAGAACAAAATGTTTAAATAAAATGATCAAAATAACAACCTGAATATCTAATATAAAGATACAAATTTAAAAATTAAATATAACATATTAAGACCATTCAAATACTGAATAAGAAAATGCTATATGTAAAGACCATGCTAACACTGTAAGTAACCAGAAGGAAGTATAAAGAGAATTCAGATGGAGAAGAAAAAGAGTTACACTGTAACCAGTAACAAGAATTATTAAGAAAGGTTTTCACCCATAATTAAAATAAATATATCAGACAAGTTAAGAGTTTAGAAAAATATATATATAATGAGTATAATAAGAATTATGAAGATTTATTAAGATAGAAAATGTGAGATAATCTGAGAAACTACGAAGTGAAGAATCCAAAGATATTTTTATTAGTCGAAAATGAGACTACTTTTTATTTATTTATTCGATGACTGACTGAAGATAATTCCAGCAGCATTATGTTTTTTGAGCAGAGATGAATATGCCTCTGGACTCAAATTGTAGAAATGGCGTATGGCCAGCAGAGATTGTGTAGCGTACAGTGCCCCTCTGAACTGCCCCAGCCCACGTGATAGGGAATGTTAGGGAATTAATATCCCAAGGATGCAACACGAAGTTTATAAAGAAAGAAAATGTATTACAATAATAATAATATCTCAGAAGACACTAACTATCCGAAAAGGATCAGTAGTAAAATAAGTAACTATATATATAAAATTAATTAAACTCTAATATAAAAGTCGATATAGAAATGGAGAAGAAAATGAAATATAAGAAATGATGAAATTACATAAGAAATTATTTCATCCATAAAAATGTCTGAAATAATTACTTCTGGAGGAGAGCAATCTGTTGCGTGACAGATAAATGCATAATAATGAATGGCATTTGATCATTAGAATAATAAGATTATAACATTTAAATCTGGAAGAAAGCATTAAGTTTAATATAAAAAATTAATTCATAGCAACTGTGCAAAGCAATCATTATTCTTTAAAAAAAATATAAGTTCAAATAAAATAAGTTACTAGTGATGAGTCATCCAAAACCAGTCTAATAACCCAAGGTTTTTAAAACATATAACCCAGGAAGGTAAGAAGTAAATAAAGAAGCAATAAAGTATGACTAAACCCACAACGAGGATATATAAATGGAAAAGAAACCCTGAATAAGGCAAGATCCACCAATAAAGGTGATGTATTTCTAAAATTCCGAAGAAGATGAAGAAATCCCAAGAAACCCGAAGAAGATGGAGAAATCCCAAGAAACCCGATGGCATCAAGAAGAAGATGGAGAAGATACCAGTCCAGGAAGACAGAAGAAAAGAAGACAGAAGAAAGAAGAAGAAGGCAGCATCCTGAGGAAGATGTTATGCTCTTATAAAAGACGCCCAAATCCCCAAATAAATAATAAAATACAAATAAAAGTATAACGAACTAGTCTTGGACTATAACAACATGTACATAAAATTAAGAGAGAAATGTGTGTAGAGTAAGAGTTGCCAGTGAACCAAGATGAAACAATAATATAGTACCCAAGGAACAAATCTCCATTGTAACACACTAACCAATTTATTGATGTTAATAAGACTACACAACCATTTAGAAATAACAAAATAAAAGTGTAAAGTGAACCAGTGCTAGTTTTGGGTATTATAAAAAATAAACCTTATGTTTCATTCTTGGCAATCACAAACATTGAATACAATGAAACATGCAACTTTCAGTGACTTAAAATTTGTACTATGTGAATGTGTTACAGTTAATAATAACAAGATATAAATCTGTTTGAAGTGACATTTTGTTTTATAGAATGAGAAAAAACAGATTTAATTATACTGTGACAGGGTACAATTACCCAATACAATATTTAAAGGACAGTTTAAAAAACTGCATAATCCAACTTAGTATAATAGTTAGCAAATAAGAATATAGATATAAGGTTTTGTAAATATAGAATAAGGATTTTAAAAATGTATTAGATATAAGGACCTTTATTTAAATTTGCCGCAACTAACATCATAACTGTAAATATATTCATTACTTGTATTACTTGTATTAAAAGTAATAAGTAATTAAGATGTTAGTTGGTAAAAAACCTCTTTTGTGAATAATGTTTTATATGTTAGTAATAAGTATTGATGGTAAAAAATGTCTGAATGTTGAAGACAACCATCTTTGAAAATATTTCTTATTTGTTTAACTGTTCATTGTATTGAAACCAATACTAATTATTGTTGTGTTATTTGAAAAAATGTTTAGTTTATAATACCATATTTAAAAGTCAGAGAGGGTATAACACAGTATTTATTGTTTGTGTAAAAATTTTGTAAGAAAAAACTTGTTAAAAAATCTAGGCAAAAGAATGAAAACCAAACTTCATCAAAACAGAGAAATTACTCATTTAAATGCAATTAAACAAAAGGGATTTAGATAAAATAAACCTGAGATGAAGCCATATAATTACACATACCATTTAGAAAGATTTTATAAAATTATATTCAGAATTATAAATAAAAATGAAAATGACAAAACTCAGAAATTTGGAGAGGGGAGTCATATATTCCAAAATAATATTTTAGAATTTAACCAATTCAAATAATTACAAGAAAATAAGGGAATATAAACCTTTTAATACAATATGAGATTATTAATAATAAATATAACTTAAAAATGGCTGAATTTGCATAATGACAGGAAGTTAAGTTTGGAAATTTACTAAATACAAAATGAAAGTAAAATTGCTAATTTTAGACAAAAAAACATAATAAAACGGCATTATTCAATATTAAAATACGTCGACTGAACTGAAGGATTAATTTAAATTACATCTAGCAAATAAAATTGATTAATAACCAAAGTTTAGGCAGTTATATAATGTATTTGAAAATATGCACAGGATGCAAAATTATATTTGAACAATGTAAAGAATAATATTGTATTGGCTAAGATTTTAGTCGAAAGTGAAGGAAATAGATAGTTGATTATTGGAATTTGTACGGAGTACTTGACGAGCGGAATATAATGAAATTAACCTAACTAATCGTACGGTAATGGCGAGTCAGTGAACGACACATTTTTGAAAATCGCGAGTGGCGAGTAACACCATTTTGGAACTTCTACATAGTGACAAAAACAATTGATAAAGACTAAATAACACTGAACAGCACCTAACTACACCGAATAACACTATTAAACACAAGAAAACAGTATACAACATAACCGTTAATTAGTGCCGAATGACAGAAAAGTGAACTAACTTATACATACACAGATATACTAAATACAACACAGAAACTTCACTCAAGACACTACACAACATCAGAAGGAAGATTTGCGGACACCTGGATGTGAATACTACAAGAAAATATCTTATTTGGAACGTCGCATTTCTGAAGGACATTTTTACCAACTTGACGGCAGCCATTTGCAATTGTCGTTAGCAATGCCTCCTGTTTCCGTCAGCTGTATGGTGACAACAAATTATTTTATTTCACTTTATATTCAATGTATGTACCTAGTATTAGTAATTACTGTTTGTAACGTTATACTTTTTTACTATTGGCCCGATTTCTCTGACTTTAACCATAATTAGCTGTTTAAAGAACCCTATTGAATTTTATATATCAAACCTTGTAACTGTTCGATACCCTGAGAGTCGATTTTATAATCGAAAAGAGTCCATTATTCAATTATTTAATAAAACATTTATACTTTTCACTTCAAAATAGTTCTTTCTTTCATTATTATAACAAATTACAATTAATATAATTTTAAAAATAATCTACCAGAATTTTACCACATACAAAGGAAGATAACCTCCAAAACGAAAAAGTAAATAAATATCGATTGTCCTGGAGACAATCTTACGAGTGGTTGTAGTTTATTGGAAAATACAAGAACATCAATAAAATTTCATAGAAAAGTGATACACGTTTTAAAACTTCACAAAACACCATTAATTAATTGATAAAAAGAAATTTTTTTTTAATTATAAATTTTTTTTTAGGACAATTTTTTTTTTATTTCTTCAACGAGCAACTTTTTTTTTTAAACATTTGGTGATACTACACATATATATATCTTCAACAGCTTAACACTATTTGACAGGTTTTGCTACATTTGGGACTCGATCAACTGGGAAACTAAAGGAAGTGTTTCAGACCAGGAAGACTCGAGAGCCACACCAATTATTAAACACACAGAGTAAGAGTATTATTACAAATTGGCGCACAACTGAGGGGCTTTAATTAGCGATTGAAAGGCCAATACAATCTGCCCAATCACTAGTTGGAGCTAGGCAGCAGCTATAAAGCCAGAGAAAGATAATAGAAAAGGGAACAATGACAAGCAAAATGGAAGGACTTACACGAGAGGAGAAGTTGGACAAGTTGATAGAATTGGTAATGGGGATCAATAAGAAACTAGATGATCAGAATAAGAAACTGGATGATTGGGCCGAAGAAAGGAGAGAGGACAGATTAAAAAGAGAAGAAGAGGAGAGGACCAAAGAAATAAAATATGATAGCAAACCAAAACCAGAAGAAGTACCAAATGATAAAACGCAGGAACAAGTAGTGGTATTACCTGGAATAAAAATTAGCGGAAACAAGGAAAATATTAAACAAAGGAAAAGGAGAATGTATCCAATAAATTTAATAAAAACGAAGGAAGAGTTGGAGATGATGAACCATGGGTTAATTGAGGGCAATAATATCCCAATTACCTATGACAAAGACATCATGAATTATAGGAGGAGAATCGAAGTAATTTAAAAAATAATTTACCACAAGACGGTAGTCTACCACTGGGAAAGGACCCGAAGTAAACAGAATACAACATGTGGACCAGATCAGTTTCAGGCAGGACTGGACAGTGTATGCCAGAAAGATGGAAATGTGGCATATTACCAGGCTGTGATGATGACACAGATGAATTACCAGAATGTATTCCATTAGTGTGCCATCTAGGACAGTTCCAGGGTACAATTACATTAAAATGTATTCCTTCAGGGTGGATATGTGATGGTAAACCGGCTTGTGTGGCTTCAGATGAGCAAATAATTAATAACGCAGATGAAGATCCTCACATATATGTTTCAGGTAATTCAACATATAAACCAAAGAAGTATTGGTATATCAAACAATATGATAAAGGGAACCAGATAAACTTTGTGGCCAACAAAAAAATAACAGCAAGGAAAATTGAAACAAGCAACGGAGTAACCGCAGTGAAAATGAAATACCAGGCGGAAACCAGAGAGGTCACAAGTACTGGGATAATTATGAAGACCATGATCGTCCGGAAAATAAGAGCAACTGAGATGATGGACCCTGGTTAACACAAATACCACACGCCACCAAGAAAAGGGACGGAGGTCATGATAACTGACTACGGCAAAAAACAATGGTGAAGGAGACGAAATAAATATCATTGAAAGGAAATGATACGAATAATAAACATAGAAACAAAACTGGGTTTTATGAGTGAAGACTATGTAAGAAAATGAACATTACAAATAAAAATATGAGCAACGGAGCGACATAAAGAAAATCGTCCATCCTCCTGGGTATATAAAAGAAAAGAAAATAATAAGGAAAGAAAAAGAGAAGATCAACTTATTAAAGTATAAATAAAATGGTCCTGTATAGAGTACAAAATATAACCATATGTTGTGGTAAAGGATAAGCATAACAATACCTATGAACTGAGGGAAATCGTTTCAGGAAAAATCAAAGGTGTGTACAATCAAGCATCTATGAAAAAGTATTATGAAGAATGAGTGTGGAATTTTGAATTTAAACCTAAAAATTCAAAAATGATGTAAGAACATCTTACAACCTAATAATTTTGAAAAAACTTTATGGAAGAAAGAGAATAGAAGAGAATTTTGAATTTATTTAACCAGAAAAATTTAAAAATAATTGTAAGTACATCCTACTACCTATGATTTAGAAGAAACTTTATGGAATTATAAAAGAAAGAATTTATTTAACCAATAAATTTAAATTCTTGGATTTCGTTGTCCATGACGTGTCCGTTACCCAACTAAATATCACTATAATATTGACGACTCGGAACACAAAGTTTTTTATAAGTAGAAACGTAAAGTTCTACCTTACAGCCTAAACCGGCTTTCACCTATAGAAGGCTTCATCAGAGGCTGTCGTTAGTAGCGCTGCTCGTCTTGTTGTTGGCGACGAGAAAGTGTTTCGAAAGATTGAAGCTGTGTGTGTGTGGTGAGATGTGTTCGAATAATGCGTGCGATTTGAATTGTGTCTGTTCGTTTAGGATGTCGTTTTTATTTGTTTTTGTGTGTTTGTATATTTCTAATTGTTCTAGAGTGTCTAGTTTTCGGCCTTTTGTGTGTACGTGTAGTATGTTCATGTTATTGTCGATGTTTTTATATGTGTGGTTTGCTTCAATGAGGTGGTTTGCGAAGGTAGATTCTGTAGTGGTGTGGAGTGCTTTTGTGTGTTCAATGTATCTCTGTTTGAAGCTACGTCCTGTCTGGCCTATGTAGAATTTACTGCAATTTGAACAATTTAGTTTATATACACCGGGTAGATCGAATTTGTTTTGTGCTTTGGGCATGCGTTTTGATAGTGTGTGTTCTGTTTTGTTAGTAGTTTTGTAAGTGATTCTGTATCCTGCTTTTTTGAATTTGTGGGCAATTTTTTCTGTTTGTTTGTTGATGTATGTTAGTGTTATGAATTTGTTGTTTTCTGTCTTTGTCTGTTGTTTGTTTTGTGTTTTGTGTAGGAGTTTACTGACTATTGTTCTGTCATAACCGTTAGATTCTGCTAGATATTTTATCGTGTTTAGTTCGTCTTTGTAGTCTATTTCATCTAAGGGGATGTTGTTAAGTCTATGTATCATGGTTCTAAAAGCAGCTAGTTTGTGTTGTATTGGGTGATTGGAGGTGTTGTGTATTAGTGTGTCAGTTGTAGTTGGTTTTCTGTATATACTGAATTTGTGCCTGTGTTCTAGTTTTGTGATGGAGAGGTCTAAGAAGTTTATGGTATTGTTGTGTTCGTATTCGGCAGTGAAGGTTATGTTTTTATGTATTTTGTTTATGTGCGTTAGTAACTGTTCACATTGTCTTTTGTTTCCCCTGTATAGTATTAGAATGTCATCAACGTATCTGTGCCAATATAGTATTTTATGTGAGTGTCTGTCATTGTTTGTGAGTATTTTTGTTTTTTCTAAGTGTTGGAGGAAGACTTCTGCTAGAATGCTGGATATGGGGGAGCCCATGGGTAGGCCATCGTTCTGTGTGTAGTATTTATTGTTATAAGTAAAGTAGTTTTGTTTTGTGATAATGTTCAGAGTTTCTGTTATTTCATTGATAAGTTCGTCTGGTGTGTTGTTCTGTTTGAGTTTGTTTTGTAGGATGGTGATTGTTTCAGAGATGGGGATGTTTGTGTACAGGTTTTTAATGTCAAAGGAGGCTAATGTGGCGTTATGGGGGATGTGTATGTCTTTTATTTTTGTTACTAGGTCAGAGTTGTTTTTTACTGCAATGTTGTTGTCTATTTGTGTGTGTTGTCTAATAATTTTGTCTAGATATTTTGCCAGTTTGTGTGCAGGGGCATTACGGTAGTTGATAATGGGGTGGATCGGAATGTCTTCTTTATGGATTTTGGGAAGCGCTTGGAGTGTAGGTGCTGATGGTCGGATTTGTTTCATGTAGGGCTTTTGTTTATGTGTCATAATGTGTTTGGCTTTGTTGACTATTTGTTTTACTGAGTTTTGGTATCTGTCGGTGGGGTCGTGTTTTAGTTCTGTGATGTTGTTCTGTTCTATGAAGTCTTGTACTTTTTTGTGTAGGTTGTCTGTGGGGATAATTACAGTCGTGTTGCCTTTGTCAGCTTTTACAAATGTGATGTTGTGTTTGTGTGCCTTTTCCCTCAGTTTGATGGCTGTGTGTATTTCTGAGTTGTGGTTGTTGTTGTCTGGTGTCTTATGTACTCCTATTGTGTTGTTTATATTATGTCTTAATGTGTCTTGATGTTCTGGTGCTGTGTTTTGTATATTTGTTTCTGTGTCAATTATGAGCTTTGTTAGTGTTTGGTTGTTATGTTTGTAATGTATGTTATGTTTTAGGCCTTTATCAAGGAGTGTTTGTTCGTTTTTTGTGAGTGTGAAGTTCGTGAGGTTTACTGTACGTGGGTAGAATTTGTGCGAGGGAATTATATCTGTTTTGATTGGTGTCAGGTTGTAGGTGTAATTTATTTACAAATAAATTTAAAAATAAGTAAGTACAACTTACTACCAATGATTTTAGAGAAACAACTTTTTTTGCAGAATAAAAAGAAAGGAATTTTGTATTTAAACTACAAAATTCAAAAATAAATGTAAGTACAACTTACTACCTATGAAGTATGAGAAAAAACCTTTTGGAAGATTTAAAAGAAAAGAATTTTGGAATTTAATATACTAAAAAATTCTAAAATAAGTAAATACAATTTACTAACACTGATTTTGAGAAAAAACTTTATGGCCATATAAAAAGAAAGAATTTACTAAAAACTATAAATTCAAAAATGAAGTAAGTACATCTTACAACCTAATATAATTTTGAAAAAACTTTATGGAAGAAAGAGAAAGAATTTAGAATTTAACTAACTAAATTCTAAAATAATAGTAAGTACATCTTACTAACACTGATTTAGAAGAAACTTTATGGCATTATAAAAGATGAATTTAAACAACTACCAATAAATTCTAAAATAAGTAAGTACATCTTACAACTATATATTTTGAGAAAAAACATTATGGAGAATTAAAAATAGAAGAGAATTTTGAATTTAAACCAATAAATTTAAAAATAAATGTAAGTACATCTTACTACCTATGATTTAGAATAAACTTTATGGAAATGAAAAGAAAGAGTTTATATAACCAACAAAATTTAAAAACAAATGTAAGCACATCTTACTACCAAATATTTAAGAAGAAACTTTATGGAAAAATAGAAGAAAGGGATTTTGAAGTTAATATACAAAAAAATTTAAAAATGAAATAAGACCAACTATATATAACTAATTTTGTGAGAAAACTTTATGGTAAATAATTAAAAAGAATTTGAATTTAGAGAAATACCAAAACATTCAGAAATAATTGTAAGATCACCTTACTATAAACAATTTTGAAGGAAACAATTCTGGAAATAAATGAATTAAACAGAATTTGAATGTTGATAGAACGTCACAACTTTGAAACAAGATAAGATCAACTTATTACAATGATTTATGAGAAGTGTTTTGCCATTAAATAACAAGAAGAGTTTGAATTTTGAATAAAACTAACAAAGTTCCAAAAATAAATATGTTCCATTGATAATTGAATTTAGAAGAAAATAAAATGATTAATTCAGAAAAGAGAATTAACTTTAATCCAGAATAAATGCTAGATATTCACATTAGCATTTGAAGGAGTAAAGAAGAAAAACAAAAAAGGGGGTAATATGCAAGAGAAGGAAAAAATTTGGAAGCAAAGAGACTAATTACTTATGAAACGATAATGAAAACAGTTAATTAAGAGCAAAGAAGAACAACTCATACCAAACATATGGAGAAGATGATTTTGAACAAATGATAATAACAAGACCTATATGAAATGCAAAGAGAAGAAATACCACATGAAATATAATATGAATTAATTAATGTTAATGAACGCGAAGGCGGATTAATAACTTTCTAAGAGAAAGGAAAGAACAAAATGTTTAAATAAAATGATCAAAATAACAACCTGAATATCTAATATAAAGATACAAATTTAAAAATTAAATATAATATATTAAGACCATTCAAATACTGAATAAGAAAATGCTATATGTAAAGACCATGCTAACACTGTAAGTAACCAGAAGGAAGTATAAAGAGAATTCAGATGGAGAAGAAAAAGAGTTACACTGTAACCAGTAACAAGAATTATTAAGAAAGGTTTTCACCCATAATTAAAATAAATATATCAGACAAGTTAAGAGTTTAGAAAAATATATATATATAATGAGTATAATAAGAATTATGAAGATTTATTAAGATAGAAAATGTGAGATAATCTGAGAAACTACGAAGTGAAGAATCCAAAGATATTTTTAATAGTCGAAAATGAGACTACTTTTTATTTATTTATTCGATGACTGACTGAAGATAATTCCAGCAGCATTATGTTTTTTGAGCAGAGATGAATATGCCTCTGGACTCAAATTGTAGAAATGGCGTATGGCCAGCAGAGATTGTGTAGCGTACAGTGCCCCTCTGAACTGCCCCAGCCCACGTGATAGGGAATGTTAGGGAATTAATATCCCAAGGATGCAACACGAAGTTTATAAAGAAAGAAAATGTATTACAATAATAATAATATCTCAGAAGACACTAACTATCCGAAAAGGATCAGTAGTAAAATAAGTAACAATATATATAAAATTAATTAAACTCTAATATAAAAGTCGATATAGAAATGGAGAAGAAAATGAAATATAAGAAATGATGAAATTACATAAGAAATTATTTCATCCATAAACATGTCTGAAATAATTACTTCTGGAGGAGAGCAATCTGTTGCGTGACAGATAAATGCATAATAATGAATGGCATTTGATCATTAGAATAATAAGATTATAACATTTAAATCTGGAAGAAAGCATTAAGTTTAATATAAAAAATTAATTCATAGCAACTGTGAAAAGCAATCATTATTCTTTAAAAAAAATATAAGTTCAAATAAAATAAGTTACTAGTGATGAGTCATCCAAAACCAGTCTAATAACCCAAGGTTTTTAAAACATATAACCCAGGAAGGTAAGAAGTAAATAAAGAAGCAATAAAGTATGACTAAACCCACAACGAGGATATATAAATGGAAAAGAAACCCTGAATAAGGCAAGATCCACCAATAAAGGTGATGTATTCCTAAAATTCCGAAGAAGATGAAGAAATCCCAAGAAACCCGAAGAAGATGGAGAAATCCCAAGAAACCCGATGGCATCAAGAAGAAGATGGAGAAGATACCAGTCCAGGAAGACAGAAAAAAAGAAGACAGAAGAAAGAAGAAGAAGGCAGCATCCTGAGGAAGATGTTATGCTCTTATAAAAGACACCCAAATCCCCATATCCCAAAATAAATAATAAAATACAAATAAAAGTATAATGAACTAGTCTTAGACAGTAACAACATGTACATAAAATTAAGAGAGAAATGTGTGTAGAGTAAGAGTTGTCAGTGAACCAAGATGAAACAATAATATAGTACCCAAGGAACAAATCTCCATTGTAACACACTAACCAATTTATTGATGTTAATAAGACTACACAACCATTTAGAAATAACAAAATAAAAGTGTAAAGTGAACCAGTGCTAGTTTTGGGTATTATAAAAAATAAACCTTATGTTTCATTCTTGGCAATCACAAACATTGAATACAATGAAACATGCAACTTTCAGTGACTTAAAATTTGTACTATGTGAATATGTTACAGTTAATAATAACAAGATATAAATCTGTTTGAAGTGACATTTTGTTTTATAGAATGAGAAAAACAGATTTAATTATACTGTGACAGGGTACAATTACCCAATAGAATATTTAAAGGACAGTTTAAAAACTGCATAATCCAACTTAGTATAATAGTTAGCAAATAAGAATATAGATATAAGGTTTTGTAAATATAGAATAAGGATTTTAAAAAATGTATTAGATATAAGGACCTTTATTTAAATTTGCCACAACTAACATCATAACTGTAAATATATTCATTACTTGTATTACTTGTATTAAAAGTAATAAGTAATTAAGATGTTAGTTGGTAAAAAACCTCTTTTGTGAATAATGTTTTATATGTTAGTAATAAGTATTGATGGTAAAAAATGTCTGAATGTTGAAGACAACCATCTTTGAAAATATTTCTTATTTGTTTAACTGTTCATTGTATTGAAACCAATACTAATTATTGTTGTGTTATTTGAAAAAATGTTTAGTTTATAATACCATATTTAAAAGTCAGAGAGGGTATAACACAGTATTTATTGTTTGTGTAAAAATTTTGTAAGAAAAAACTTGTTAAAAAATCTAGGCAAAAGAATGAAAACCAAACTTCATCAAAACAGAGAAATTACTCATTTAAATGCAATTAAACAAAAGGGATTTAGATAAAATAAACCTGAGATGAAGCCATATAATTACACATACCATTTAGAAAGATTTTATAAAATTATATTCAGAATTATAAATAAAAATGAAAATGACAAAACTCAGAAATTTGGAGAGGGGAGTCATATATTCCAAAATAATATTTTAGAATTTAACCAATTCAAATAATTACAAGAAAATAAGGGAATATAAACCTTTTAATACAATATGAGATTATTAATAATAAATATAACTGAAAAATGGCTGAATTTGCATAATGACAGGAAGTTAATTTTGGAAATTTACTAAATACAAAATGAAAGTAAAATTACTAATTTTAGACAAAAAAACATAATAAAACGGCATTATTCAATATTAAAATACGCCGAATGAACTGAAGGATTAATTTAAATTACATCTAGCAAATAAAATTGATTAATAACCAAAGTTTAGGCAGTTATATAATGTATTTGAAAATATGCACAGGATGCAAAATTATATTTGAACAATGTAAAGAATAATATTGTATTGGCTAAGATTTTAGTCGAAAGTGAAGGAAATAGATAGTTGATTATTGGAATTTGTACGGAGTACTTGACAAGCGGAATATAATGAAATTAACCTAACTAATCGTACGGTAATGGCGAGTCAGTGAACGACACATTTTTGAAAATCGCGAGTGGCGAGTAACACCATTTTGGAACTTCTACATAGTGACAAAAACAATTGATAAAGACTAAATAACACTGAACAGCACCTAACTACACCGAACAACACTATTAAACACAAGAAAACAGTATACAACATAACCGTTAATTAGTGCCGAATGACAGAAAAGTGAACTAACTTATACATACACAGATATACTAAATACAACACAGAAACTTCACTCAAGACACTACACAACATCAGAAGGAAGATTTGCGGACACCTGGATGTGAATACTACAAGAAAATATCTTATTTGGAACGTCGCATTTCTGAAGGACATTTTTACCAACTTGACGGCAGCCATTTGCAATTGTCGTTAGCAATGCCTCCTGTTTCCGTCAGCTGTATGGTGACAACAAATTATTTTATTTCACTTTATATTCAATGTATGTACCTAGTATTAGTAATTACTGTTTGTAACGTTATACTTTTTTAATATTGGCCCGATTTCTCTGACTTTAACCATAATTAGCTGTTTAAAGAACCCTATTGAATTTTATATATCAAACCTTGTAACTGTTCGATACCCTGAGAGTCGATTTTATAATCGAAAAGAGTCCATTATTCAATTATTTAATAAAACATTTATACTTTTCACTTCAAAATAGTTCTTTCTTTCATTATTATAACAAATTACAATTAATATAATTTTAAAAATAATCTACCAGAATTTTACCACATACAAAGGAAGATAACCTCCAAAACGAAAAAGTAAACAAATATCGATTGTCCTGGAGACAATCTTACGAGTGGTTGTAGTTTATTGGAAAATACAAGAACATCAATAAAATTTCATAGAAAAGTGATACACGTTTTAAAACTTCACAAAACACCATTAATTAATTGATAAAAAGAAATTTTTTTTTAAATTATAAATTTTTTTTAAGGACAATTTTTTTTTTTTTTCTTCAACGAGCAACTTTTTTTTTAAACATTTGGTGATACTACACATATATATATATCTTCAACAGCTTAACACTATTTGACAGGTTTTGCTACATTTGGGACTCGATCAACTGGGAAACTAAAGGAAGTGTTTCAGACCAGGAAGACTCGAGAGCCACACCAATTATTAAACACACAGAGTAAGAGTATTATTACAAATTGGCGCACAACTGAGGGGCTTTAATTAGCGATTGAAAGGCCAATACAATCTGCCCAATCACTAGTTGGAGCTAGGCAGCAGCTATAAAGCCAGAGAAAGATAATAGAAAAGGGAACAATGACAAGCAAAATGGAAGGACTTACACGAGAGGAGAAGTTGGACAAGTTGATAGAATTGGTAATGGGGATCAATAAGAAACTAGATGATCAGAATAAGAAACTGGATGATTGGGCCGAAGAAAGGAGAGAGGACAGATTAAAAAGAGAAGAAGAGGAGAGGACCAAAGAAATAAAATATGATAGCAAACCAAAACCAGAAGAAGTACCAAATGATAAAACGCAGGAACAAGTAGTGGTATTACCTGGAATAAAAATTAGCGGAAACAAGGAAAATATTAAACAAAGGAAAAGGAGAATGTATCCAATAAATTTAATAAAAACGAAGGAAGAGTTGGAGATGATGAACCATGGGTTAATTGAGGGCAATAATATCCCAATTACCTATGACAAAGACATCATGAATTATAGGAGGAGAATCGAAGTAATTTAAAAAATAATTTACCACAAGACAGTAGTCTACCACTGGGAAAGGACCCGAAGTAAACAGAATACAACATGTGGACCAGATCAGTTTCAGGCAGGACTGGACAGTGTATGCCAGAAAGATGGAAATGTGACATATTACCAGGCTGTGATGATGACACAGATGAATTACCAGAATGTATTCCATTAGTGTGCCATCTAGGACAGTTCCAGGGTACAATTACATTAAAATGTATTCCTTCAGGGTGGATATGTGATGGTAAACCGGCTTGTGTGGCTTCAGATGAGCAAATAATTAATAACGCAGATGAAGATCCTCACATATATGTTTCAGGTAATTCAACATATAAACCAAAGAAGTATTGGTATATCAAACAATATGATAAAGGGAACCAGATAAACTTTGTGGCCAACAAAAAAATAACAGCAAGGAAAATTGAAACAAGCAACGGAGTAACCGCAGTGAAAATGAAATACCAGGCGGAAACCAGAGAGGTCACAAGTACTGGGATAATTATGAAGACCATGATCGTCCGGAAAATAAGAGCAACTGAGATGATGGACCCTGGTTAACACAAATACCACACGCCATCAAGAAAAGGGACGGAGGTCATGATAACTGACTACGGCGAAAAACAATGGTGAAGGAGACGAAATAAATATCATTGAAAGGAAATGATACTAATAATAAACATAGAAACAAAACTGGGTTTTATGAGTGAAGACTATGTAAGAAAATGAACATTACAAATAAAAATATGAGCAACGGAGCGACATAAAGAAAATCGTCCATCCTCCTGGGTATATAAAAGAAAAGAAAATAATAAGGAAAGAAAAAGCGAAGATCAACTTATTAAAGTATAAATAAAATGGTCCTGTATAGAGTACAAAATATAACCATATGTTGTGGTAAAGGATAAGCATAACAATACCTATGAACTGAGGGAAATCGTTTCAGGAAAAATCAAAGGTGTGTACAATCAAGCATCTATGAAAAAGTATTATGAAGAATGAGTGTGGAATTTTGAATTTAAACCTAAAAATTCAAAAATGATGTAAGAACATCTTACAACCTAATAATTTTGAAAAAACTTTATGGAAGAAAGAGAATAGAAGGGAATTTTGAATTTATTTAACCAGAAAAATTCAAAAATAATTGTAAGTACATCTTACTACCTATGATTTAGAAGAAACTTTATGGAATTATAAAAGAAAGAATTTATTTAACCAATAAATTTAAAAATAAGTAAGTACAACTTACTACCAATGATTTTAGAGAAACAACTTTTTTGCAGAATAAAAAGAAAGGAATTTTGTATTTAAACTACAAAATTCAAAAATAAATGTAAGTACAACTTACTACCTATGAAGTATGAGAAAAAACCTTTTGGAAGATTTAAAAGAAAAGAATTTTGGAATTTAATATACTAAAAAATTCTAAAATAAGTAAATGCAATTTACTAACACTGATTTTGAGAAAAAACTTTATGGCCATATAAAAAGAAAGAATTTACTAAAAACTATAAATTCAAAAATGAAGTAAGTACATCTTACAACCTAATATAATTTTGAAAAAACTTTATGGAAGAAAGAGAAAGAATTTAGAATTTAACTAACTAAATTCTAAAATAATAGTAAGTACATCTTACTAACACTGATTTAGAAGAAACTTTATGGCATTATAAAAGATGAATTTAAACAACTACCAATAAATTCTAAAATAAGTAAGTACATCCTACAACTATATGTTTTGAGAAAAAACATTATGGAGAATTAAAAATAGAAGAGAATTTTGAATTTAAACCAATAAATTTAAAAATAAATGTAAGTACATCTTACTACCTATGATTTAGAAGAAACTTTATGGAAATGAAAAGAAAGAGTTTATATAACCAACAAAATTTAAAAACAAATGTAAGCACATCTTACTACCAAATATTTAAGAAGAAACTTTATGGAAAAATAGAAGAAAGGAATTTTGAAGTTAATATACAAAAAATTTTAAAAATGAAATAAGACCAACTATATATAACTAATTTTGTGAGAAAACTTTATGGTAAATAATTAAAAAGAATTTGAATTTAGAGAAATACCAAAACATTCAGAAATAATTGTAAGATCTCCTTACTATAAACAATTTTGAAGGAAACAATTCTGGAAATAAATGAATTAAACAGAATTTGAATGTTGATAGAACGTCACAACTTTGAAACAAGATAAGATCAACTTATTACAATGATTTATGAGAAGTGTTTTGCCATTAAATAACAAGAAGAGTTTGAATTTTGAATAAAACTAACAAAGTTCCAAAAATAAATATGTTCCATTGATAATTGAATTTAGAAGAAAATAAAATGATTAATTCAGAAAAGAGAATTAACTTTAATCCAGAATAAATGCTAGATATTCACATTAGCATTTGAAGGAGTAAAGAAGAAAAACAAAAAAGAGGGTAAAATGCAAGAGAAGGAAAAAATTTTGAAGCAAAGAGACTAATTACTTATGAAACGATAATGAAAACAGTTAATTAAGAGCAAAGAAGAACAACTCATACCAAACATATGGAGAAGGTGATTTTGAACAAATGATAATAACAAGACCTATATGAAATGCAAAGAGAAGAAATACCACATGAAATATAATATGAATGAATTAATGTTAATGAATGCGAAGGCAGATTAATAACTTTCTAAGAGAAAGGAAAGAACAAAATGTTTAAATAAAATGATCAAAATAACAACCTGAATATCTAATATAAAGATACAAATTTAAAAATTAAATATAATATATTAAGACCATTCAAATACTGAATAAGAAAATGCTATATGTAAAGACCATGCTAACACTGTAAGTAACCAGAAGGAAGTATAAAGAGAATTCAGATGGAGAAGAAAAAGAGTTACACTGTAACCAGTAACAAGAATTATTAAGAAAGGTTTTCACCCATAATTAAAATAAATATATCAGACAAGTTAAGAGTTTAGAAAAATATATATATTGTAACGTTACCAAATATGGTAGTTACATAATATAAGCTAATATAACATCAAGTAAGAGAAAAGCATGGAAGTATGTCTAGATAAATAAACCTAAGTGTATAAAAGTGTGTATCTACAAATATATTAATATAAAAATCCAACGATGAAGAAGATAATATTAACATAGCAACATCAAATACAAAATGAAGAAAGAAAATGCCATGAGCCAAAACAAAATATCAGTAACCAGACCCAATAGGATCCAACAGTGAGGGGAACCGACAAAATAAGGACCAAAAACTCCAACAGCGAGGGAAATAAATAAAGATAATGACTACAACGAAAATATTAAAGAAGAAGAAAGAAGAAGGACAAGGAAGCGTACCATGAAGAGAGAAGAAAATGGATGGATCATGCAAGGACTCAACATAAACCACGTGTACTAAAGACTATATAAGTGACCAAAAGAAATGATGATTATCAAATATGAAAAGAAAACCAGTGTTTAACATTTAAGGAACCACAAACAATTACAGTGAGTACTTAACATAGATGTGAAACCTGTGAATAGTTAACTAATTTCAACTGAATAAACCACACAAACAATCCCAGTGATGAAGTTTATAGTGTAAGAAAATATGTTAATTTCATAATGAAACAGCAAGAATTAAAATAGTCAAATAAACACAGACAATGAGTGTGACCAATTTAATAAAGGTTGTGATCAATACAGATAATCATAAGACCACCAGAATAGAATAAAATAGAACAATTATGTTATTGTTCATAGAGAACTGACAACAAATTAAAAAAAAAACCTTTGGTATGTATCAAACAAAGTGACAGGAATTGAATTCAACCAATGACCAGAAAAATATTGTAATTAATACAAAAAGATTTGTGTTATTGTTTAAGAAGGAGTTGTACAAACATGTGTAACAAAATAATTAAAATATTATAGTAAGATACCATACTGAAGTCATGTTAGTAGTAGAAAAATACTGCATTAAAACATGTGGTACATTTGTTACATAACCCCATAGGGAAGACACCTATGAAACAGAAAATCATACATGTTAATATAAATAATTGATCATCAACTATGATATCAATCAAGAATTTGTTATAAATAATAATAAATCCTAAGAGACAATGTATTATATTGCAGCACAATGCAAATAAAACAAAGCAAATATAATGGCACAGAGATAGTAGAGATGGAACAAGTATGCCAATTTAGTTAGACAAAATACAATATCAAAACAAATACCAATGTTAATAAAAGTATTACCAGTAGTGAGATAAATATCTGGTACTACCTTGAGAACAGATTCTGAACATAATAATAACAGTATTGTAACCAAAATATTGTAAACTAACTAACTATGTACATATAACCAGAAGCAAGCTGAACCATTGTATAACTAACTAGCTAAGAAAAATACTGTATCAAAGATTGAACACAGATAGTTAAGGTTGTTACCAGTAGTAAGAGGGAATCCCAATGCTACTTTGAGAACAGACAATGACCATAAAAACAGTCATTTTATATACAAATAATTAAAAACCAAATGACTATAATGAAAGAACCCAGATGTAAACAAACCATGAGGAGCAAGTTATTTATGAAAAATATAACATGTAAACTTGCTTAAAAGTAAATGAAAACATTATCAAGAGTCAGAATAATGTCTAACACTACTTTGGAAACCCAAACCAAGTGTAACAATAACAACTTAGTTATTGTATTAACAAAAATAAATGACTACTATAATATGACACAACATAAACAGACCCATTACTGAAAAATTGAAGGTTCTGAACTAGCTAAAAGCTAACCATTATGTATAGTGAATTAGGTACAATGTGTGTACACTAATTACAATTAGTACATGATATAATTTATATAGAAAAACCAGAAATAAGGTAACAATTGTATAAGTGAGATAGGAGGGGACTAAAACAATGTAAATAGTAGATTAAACACAGTCATATACAAATATTCTAGTGTAAAATTATGTAAATAGACGTTACTAGTATTATTAGATCGCAATATTACTGTTTTAAATAAGAAAAATTAGTTTTAAGCACATTTATAAAAAATCAAATATGGATGCCTAAAGACGCCATAACGAGATATTGTTTAGGGAACAATTATTCCCAAATTTTGAATCAAACCAATTGAGATATGGACTCAGAGTGTTTATTTAAAAAGTGTTTTAATATAAATAAGTAAAATTTGGTGTAATAGACTTATAAAAATAAGATACACCACAGATAATTAATAAAATCATTCTGGTGATAGAAGTGATGGACGGAAAATAATCATTCTTAGACTTAAATTAAAGCACAGGATGTCCGCTGTTCACTGACATCAACCATTTAACGATAGGACATAGATTAAGAAAGTTATTGTGATTTTAAACTTTTCAATTAAATTTTGTACCAGTGCTGACGTCACAAAGCCTCAAACTCAAAACTGAATTTGTTAAAAAATTAAATATTTTAAGAAAACAAAGGCTTTTGGGTCAGAGAGTATAGTTTTTCAACCAATAGAATGAATGAACCTTAGGCAGACGAGAAAGAGACGCTTCGAGGAAGCATCACAGTTCACGATCAGTTTTTCGACGGAGAGGCCACGCCACTCGCCAACATGAAAAAGTTTTAATTTTGAATTTGTGCGCGGCAGTGACATTAAGTAAACCAACATACATAACCTTAACACTACACCAATATATACGAGTGAAATGTGCGGAGTTATTTATTTAAACAAGTACGATTAGTGTATAATGTCAATCGTACTTGCGAGTGTTGTGAAAGATAAAAAACAGGGAGTACAATTTTTATTTAAATAATATTGAAACAGAAATAATAATTTCGTAAACAAATAATTTTGATACTACGCAAGTCAGAAAAGGCGAAGTATCAAAAACCATGATTGAATTATCAGAATTAAAAGAAATATTAATTCACAATTATTAAAATATTGAAAAAATATTTTAATTATTTATCATTATTAAAAAATTATGTTTGAAGCATTTATTACTAAATACGAGTAGTAACAATAGTCACTCAATTGACTAAAATTGTTTTCTTGATTTTTCGATGTTTTAAAGTAAACATTATTAACTTTCATACGAAAGAATAAATGTAATCCTGATAATAACACATCAATATATTACGAATAATGTGTTTATATTTAGATTAAGAAATAATAAATATTAAGAAATAGTTAACCATTATAACAATACCCGTTATAACATAACCTTAGAATCGTAACGGTAACTTGCCAATTTCACTGTTACCAGTCTGTTCTCAAGTAAAATCCAAACCAGATGGAAATAATAACAAGAGTTTTTTAATAAATTTTTCTCTTGCAAATAGATAATTCTCAAAGCGAATTATTAAAATAAAGTGATACATTTTAACTGTACAAGCCAACGAGCTTGATAATTGTCAGACGAGTACTAAAAGTTGCGTGCGCATTCCCGCGTACGATAGTACCATAACTATCAGATATATGGTATTAATTTTCGATTTTTATATTTGTTTGTTTATTATTAATTATTGTTCATTTTATATCATTATTAATATTACATCTTGTACCTGGTATCATGCTACCTAAAAGAACCTTACGAATATGGTAATTCACTGATACAAGAGAACATAACCTCTTGAGATTAAACTATTGTACAAATAACAGGTTTACCAGCCTTGAGGCTGAACAGAGTCTTATTTTGAATTTTTTATTTGTAATTATTATCTAAAAGGTTGTTAGCTATTGATTGTTCATTGTTCAAAGATTTTATAATATCTCGAATTGTTAATAAACCTCCACTTTTATTACCAGTGAAAAGAGTATCATTTCAATTCTAAATTAGTTCATTTATTCTTAATCAGTTCTACCAAAGGTGGCGGAAGAGTTTAAATAGATCTAATAATTCAGAGTATTATTTAGATATTATTTCATTTATATTGTGTGTGATAACTATATTGAATATTCAACCTGAATATCTATCTGTATGTAAAGTGTATGTATTTCAGCGGAACCGTCACTGAACAGGACTGAAATATCCACGTGTGGTAAGTGAGGGAGGTATATATCAAAGTGCGCGAAACATTTTAAATCAAAGAAGTGGACTATTGATACGCACCCATTAAACAATACAATCACACTAATAACCATAATAGTTATAATTACGACATTGTATAAAAAACAACATTATCGTAGATACCGGTGCGTATCTGCACTCACCCTACTACACCACTTATATTTACACTTATAAAGTTCATTTACAAGTTGGCGCTCCATCGCGGGGCAGAAGTGAGTGAAGATCCACTAAGAAGGGTTATAAAATATTATCGTACTATCTACGAATCTATAATAATCACACAACAAACTATATATCAACACTTGTACTTGTAAAAAAAAGCTTCCGTTACAAGTTGGCGCCCAACGTGGGGCAGAAGTGAGTGAAGATCCACTAAGAAGGGTTATAAAATATTATCGTACTATCTACGAATGTATAATAATCACACAACAAACTATATATCAACACTTGTACTATAAAAAAAAACTTCCGTTACAAGTTGGCGCCCAACGTCTGAGCGCGGATTAGGGAAAATATACCATAACCAGTAACCTAATCAACCCAATCCGTGAAAAGACAGCAGGTACATTACCAGCATATCAAGATGTACACCAGCAGATCAAAAACGAGATCAAAGTCGAGATCAACGTCGAGAAAGAGGGCAACAGAAGTGGAGAAGGAGGCCAGAAGGGAAGAAAAGGAGGCTATGTCGACGGAAGACGTGGAAGAAATTTTATTGGAAGTTAAGGACAAACCAATTGAACCGGTGGAGGGGGTTCAACAACCAGACGAGGAGGAACCGGAAGTGATACCTCAAAAGGCCCTACCGGGAACAAGCCAGCCTGAACAAACAACATCACTAGGAGAGCCCGCATTTCAAGAGTGGATGAGAAAAATGATGGAATCACTGAAGACAGACTTGAATAGCAAGCTGGACGAAAATAGTCAATCCACCAAGGAGTTAAGCAAGAAGATAGAGGAAGGCCTGAAATCCACTAAGGAGGAGAACCAGTCAACAAGGGAAGAATTGATCAAGAAGCTGGACGAGACTAGTAGATCCACCAAGGAGGAATTAAACAGTAAAATAGAAGAAGCCAGTCGATCCACCAACCAAAAAATAGAAGAAGGCCAGAGGGAGAGCCAGAAAAATATGGAATTATTAAAAGAAGAATTTAATAACCAGATAAATGAGACGAACAGGAGGATGGAAGATGGGCAAAGAAAAACCGAAGAATTGTTGGAGAAGAAAATGGCCATAATGAAAGAAGATTTATCGGCAGAGTTGGGAGAAAAGATTGATCAGACCAACCAAAAGATTGATGAAATTAATGCTAGATTCAATCGAGACGTCGAGACCATACAAGCTGACCACGAAAGAATATGGCAACAAATAAATATCAACAATGACAAGATGGAAGAAACCGCTAAGGATACGGTAGAAATGATTGAAAGAAGATTGGGAGAAAATGTTGAGGAAATCGAAAAACAAATGGCCATATTAACAACAGAAATTAATGTTGAGATGTCTGAAGTGCGGAAAGAGGGAGAAAATACCAGCCTGAAACTAGTACAGACAGAAATGGACATCAACCAGCGTATTAGTGATGTGGAGAAAACACACGGTACATAACTAGGGGTGATAGCGCAAGAGCAAACCAAAATGAAGGCAGTACAGTCAATGTTAAAAGAAAAGTGCGAAGAAGTCTCTGGGAAGGTAGACGCTATTAAGCAGCAAGTGCATGATGACAAAACCCAATTAACAGAACGTCAACGGAGAGAATTGGATGACATCCGAGACGAAATGCATCGTCTGCAAACAATCCCAAACTTCCTATCTGGATTGAGTCACTTAGAAGGCAGGGACCAGATTGAATTTCGAACCTATTCTAAAAATCCACTAGAATTCTTAGAAAGGATAGAAGAAATAATACACAGAAACCGAGAGAGCAGATGGTCTATCATTAAGGGTATGTTGGATGAATCTTTTAAAAATACATTCGACAACTGGTGGACAGCAACCCATCACGAAGTGGGGAGCTATGACACTTTTAAAACGGCATTTAAACAAAAGTATTGGTCGGAAGCCACACAAAACATCATCAGAGACGACATTACAAATGGAAAATTCGATGTGAATGGAAGGCAATCGATGACAACCTATTTCTTAGGCAAAATTTGTTTGGCTAGGAATCTGGAGCCTGCAATCCCAGAAGAATGCCTGGTTACAAAACTGGCCTACCATTTTAATCAAGGTATTTCGCAGGGAAGATTGAACTCACAGATAAAAACAATTCAAGGGATGTGCGACCTGCTCGAAAGCCACGAAAGAGAAAGATATTATCAACGAAACCGACAAGTACCTAGCCAAGCATATGATCGAGGAGGGCCTGGAAATAATAACCCCAACATTCACAATGACAGGAATGGCCCAGGAAGAAATTTTAACAACCCACCAAGATTCCAAAATCAACCAATACCATGCCAAGACGGAGGTGGCAACAACGTGAATAGAGGGAATTATAATAACCATCGTCCAGGTGGATACCAGAGAGACACGCATTATCAAAGAGGTAATAATTACTACAGGCCATATCAAAACCAATCTCCCAATCATCAACCACGACAAGGCAATGGTAATCAAAATAACAATCATTTTCGTAGGGTACATTATACCCATGCCAGCCGAGGTGGGAATCGTAGAAACTATTATCAAGGACGGAGGAGTTTCCAAACCAACACAGTCACTCCAGTAATAGTGATAGAGAAGAACGAGAATCCGGCTATCGATCAAATGGAAGCGACAGCAGTGGAGGTCATAGAACAGTCACACAGACCACAGATGTTTACCATAACGGACATGGGCCTGGAAATCAGGAACCCATAGCTTCAACGTCACAAGACAGGCACGAAAACGGTGACCTGACTTTAAACACCAACCGGCAGTGAAAAGCCCAGCAACACCGTCACTGAACCGGACTATTGGGTCTGATATTTTGGCGAAACATTCGAATCAACGCAAAATATACAACAACAATTACCTAAAAAACATAAGAAAGGATTTAATGGAAGAGAAAGAAAGTGTTATCGGCGATGCGAGCAATAGTGAAATCACGTATATATCTGTGAAAGTCAACAACACAAATGCCACAGCAATGATAGATACTGGGGCCAACGTATCATTAATTGACAAGATGGAATTAGACAGAATCCAATCAGAAAATAAAGCTACCATACCAACATTACCAATTAACAACATAATACTCATCGGAGCCACCGGACGTCAGAATAAGACTATCCGACAACAGGTACAACTAGACGTATCAAGCAATGGGAAGACAATACCGATGGTATTCCTTGTAGCCAGTGGGCTACCATTCACTCTACTCATTGGTTGTGACATATTACGAAAATACACAGCAATAATTAATATGGATAAAAATACGGTGATGATGAAGACAGAAGAAGTTGAGTGGACCGCCAATTTAACAGAATGTAGGAAGGCACCCTCGGAACATGTAATATATTACATCAGGGAAGGCCGTGAACATCAGGAAGGCGCCATCAACCAGGGACTTCACAACAGTCCAGAGGAAGCTTTATGGTTGGAAAAAATCAATGAAATCCGAGAATTCAAGACCAACCAGAATAGCCATGCATTGACTTGGGAACAACGGGACCAGCTAATAAATATATACTATCAATATCGCCACGTATTTTCTGATACGCCTGGGAAAATAAAGAATTTCCAATGTGAATTAAAATTCAAGGACCAGACAGAGTTCAAGCGAAAATCTTACCCTATCGCCTTTTCACTGAAAGAAGCTGTAAGAGAGGAAATCCAACGTTTAATAGAAAATGATATAATTGAAGTAAGCAATTCACCATACACCAACCCTATTGTCGCTGTACCAAAGAAAAATGGTGCAGTAAGAATTTGTTTAGATGCACGTGAACTCAACAAGACCATAATTAATGACAGGACATCGCCTGGAGAAATCGATGAAATACTAAAGAAATTTTATGGTACTAAATTTTACAGTATATGGGATACGGTCTGCGGATATTGGCAGGTCGAACTGCATCCGAATAGCAGAAAGTTCACCGCTTTTATTTTTGAAGGCCGAAATTACCATTTTAAGAGATTACCATTCGGCTTAGTGAACTCAGTGGCCATATTCGTCAAATGTATGGACGAGATACTGGGCCACAGCACATTACAGTTTACGACAGTGTATGTCGACGACCTCTTGATCGCATCTAACAATTGGGAAGAGCACTGTGACCGGGTGGCACAAGTATTACAAAAATTGGAAGACAACCACATTACACTAAAATTAGACAAATCACAATTAATCGCAAAGGAAGTGCAATTCTTGGGGTTTAACTTGTCAGAGTATGGAATTACACCATCCCAGGAGAAGATGGAGGCAATTCAGCGTTTCCCCGTCCCGAAGAACAAAAAGCAATTACAATCGTTCCTCGGAATCTGTAATTATTATCGAAAATTCCAACACAATTATTCTGAACTGACAGCTCGATTTTCAGCACAGCTATCATCGAAGGAAAAATGGAAATGGGGATCAGATCAAGACTCTACATTTGAATTAATTAAAGAGAAGTTTCTCGAAACTGTTATGCTGCATCACCCTAATTTTGAGAAGCAGTTTTTCATGAACTGTGACGCTAGCGACCTAAGCCTTGGTTCTGTACTATATCAAGAAGACCAAGACGGGAATCATCAAGTGATCAGTTTCGCAAGCCGAACTTTGAACAAATGCGAACGTAACTACCATACAACGGAAAAGGAATTATTGAGTATAGTGTTTGCGAAAATTTAGGACTTTTATTTTGGGATATACAGTAACAGTAAGGACAG
Source organism: Magicicada septendecula (assembly GCA_034769895.1). Lineage (NCBI taxonomy): Eukaryota > Metazoa > Arthropoda > Insecta > Hemiptera > Cicadidae > Magicicada > Magicicada septendecula. The sequence goes on along the minus strand of CM068371.1, from coordinate 56,973,324 downwards.
ACCACAAATCTATTTCATTTCTTAAGAACTGCAAGTTAAAGCACGGTAGATTAACGAGATGGACTCTTACACTCCAAGAGTACAACATACAGTGGGAGTACATACCAGGGAAGAGCAACACAGCTGCAGACGTGTTGTCCCGAATAAACATCGACGCCCAAACATTTGAAGGAGAGAGGGAAACCATTGCGAAAGTCTACCACCTACTGAAAAGTAAATCTGAACTCACTAACATATTATCGGATATAACCATTCATCAACAACAAGATCCCAAAGTATCACTAATTATCCAGAAACTAGCAAACAATGATGCAAACATAAAACATTACTACTGTACTCATGATCAATTATTGTTCACCAAACATGATAAAAATGGTGAAAGATGGAAGGTAGTTATACCAAAAGCCCTAGAAAAAGAATTGACCATTGACTACCACATATGCTATGGTCACATGGGCGCAGTAAAGGTCGTAAAGGCATTGCAGGAGCATGTGCATTTCAAGGACATGAGTAGAAAGGTAAGAAAATACGTCCAGAATTGTAATATTTGCCAACTGGTAAAATGCGGCAATGAGAAACGAGAAGGAGTGATGATACCAATTACATCGACGGCAAAGTTAGAAAAAATTTTCTTGGACATTTGTGGACCATTTCCACGGAGTGGTGGAAGACACCAATATAAGTATATCATCATAATATTTGACCACTACACCAAATATACTAAGCTGTACCCACTTAATCGAGCTACGACAAGTAAAATACTGGAAATAGTCATAAACAAGTATATACCCGAAGTGGGTAAACCATTGACGATAATTGCAGACCATGGAACGCAATTCCGAGGACGAAAGTGGCGGGAAACACTGATCCATCTGGGAATAAAGACATACAAAACATCGGTGTACCACCCCAACAGCAACCCTGCTGAGAGAGTGTTGAGAGAAGTAGGAAGGATTTTAAGAACCTACTGTCACAGCCAGCAGAGGAAGTGGGAGGAGTATCTATCCCCGGCTGAAGACTTCCTAAACCTAGCCTACCATCAATCGACTGACGAAACACCCTACATGGCTATGTATGAGAAAAGACCACCCCAGGAGATCACAGAGATCATTAATTTTCCAACAAGTGCAGAGGTCAAATTTAACAGAACAAGATTCTATAATAATGCAGTTGAAAGAGCTAATAAACTGAGGCTCAAGTACAAAAAATTGCAACCCAAAGTTATCAAATATGAAGTGGGAGACCGAGTGCTTATCAAAAATAGAGAACTCCCAAGTACTATCGAGGGCATTGCAAAGAAACTGCTACTGCTATATACCGGACCGTATACTGTGACTAAGAACAATCTAAACAACACTTATGAATTGCAGGACCCTATTACAAAAAAGATAAAGGGTACTTACAATCAAACTTCAATGAAAAGATATATTGACAATTAAAATATGTGACTAAAAGTGAAAAGATAGCGATAAGAATTATTTTATTTTAATATTCATGTTTAATATGGTAACCAAATCACTTGTACGAATTAATAAATTAATTACCTTAATTATCCGCCGTGTGATTTCCTATGCTTCGTCTATGACGCGTTTCGGAGCATATACTCCATCATCAGATATAAAAATTAAAACAGTCACTCATACGAGATCGTTAAAAATTTTTTTAAATGTCAAAATATGCATATGATTATTTTATTATGGATATTATGTAAAGGATGAAAATATTTGTTATGAAAAATGAAAGTATACTTATGAATAACTGTTGACTATATCAAGATGAAAAATGAAATGTGGCCATGAAGATTATTATTATTTAAAAAGTGAAAAATGAAAATATGATTATAAAAATAGATGTTGACTAAAGAAAAAGGATGTATTATTGTTATGAAAATTATTATGTGTTTATATTAAATGAGAAGGAACTGTATAACTATGTATTGAACATTGAATATGTATTGTAATCTTATAATGTGAGAAAACATGCTCCCAAAGAATTTATGTAAAGGATTCAGAACATTGTATTTATGAATAATAGCATACTATTGAAAAAAGAAATATACGAGGCCGACACACTACAACTATGGCATAAATATTTCCAAGAGCCACGTCAACCAGTAAAAACTGAACATCCTACCCGTACTATAGAAAAAAGAAAAATATTTACGAGGCCGACACACTACAACTATGGCATAAATATTTCCAAGAGCCACGTCAACCAGTAAAAACTGAACATCCTACCCGTACTATAGAAAAAGGGAATAATATACGAGACCGACGCATTACACCCTAGGCACATATTAATTCCAAGAGCCAAGTCAACAAGTAATAAGAACACCATACCCGTACTATTGAGAAAGGAAGAAGGAGCAAATGAGAAGTTGGAAGAATAAACCAAAGAAATGTATTAATGTAGACAAACCACCACACACAACCACAATATCCTAGTGTATTTTACTAGAGAAAAGCCAATACCACATGGAATTTAAATACCAACTAAAACCATGAGAAAGAAGAAAAAAATAAATGTACTTATGAGTTATATCTAGAAGAATAAAACCTGAAATGAAGAATATGACGAGACGACGTTCAAAGTGATACAAAATGAAGAGATTAATCAATAATGAAGAAGAATGAAAAGTAATATACTAACGAAGATAATCATGAGAGTATACCAGTGAGGGAATGTAAAACAAACTATCCCTATAATATGTGAAGAATTTAGTTGAGTTGAATCAAGAAAAGAGAGTATAACAATGTATAAACCGCAGATGCGTGAATTAATCCCAAGGATATTTATTATTTGTCGGAAGAACGACCACTATTATTATTTTTGATGATTTGAGATGAATTGACTGATGAGTAATGCCAGCAATCATTTTTTATTATTGAAGGAGATGATTTGCCTCCATATTTATTGAAGTTAGTATGTATTGTAGTTAGTTGGCCAGTAGAGTTGAATAGCCAAAGTGAGCCGCTCTAAACTGCCCCAGCTAAGCTTATGTTAGGGAATTAGGGAACTAAATAAACAAGGGAGATGATTACATAGAGAAGAAATAAATATGATTCAAATAGAAGAAAGTAAAGGGATATATGGAAAAAACATGTGAATCAACATGGAATGTACAACAATTGATAAATTCTTCAATGAAAAATATAGTATAATAATTAAGAATTAATCAATTCTTATAGGAAGGCATATGTAACGTTACCAAATATGGTAGTTACATAATATAAGCTAATATAACATCAAGTAAGAGAAAAGCATGGAAGTATGTCTAGATAAATAAACCTAAGTGTACAAAAGTGTGTATCTACAAATATATTAATATAAAAATCCAACGATGAAGAAGATAATATTAACATAGCAACATCAAATACAAAATGAAGAAAGAAAATGCCATGAGCCAAAACAAAATATCAGTAACCAGACCCAATAGGATCCAACAGTGAGGGGAACCGACAAAATAAGGACCAAAAACTCCAACAGCGAGGGAAATAAATAAAGATAATGACTACAACGAAAATATTAAAGAAGAAGAAAGAAGAAGGACAAGGAAGCGTACCATGAAGAGAGAAGAAGATGGATGGATCATGCAAGGACTCAACATAAACCACGTGTACTAAAGACTATATAAGTGACCAAAAGAAATGATGATTATCAAATATGAAAAGAAAACCAGTGTTTAACATTTAAGGAACCACAAACAATTACAGTGAGTACTTAACATAGATGTGAAACCTGTGAATAGTTAACTAATTTCAACTGAATAAACCACACAAACAATCCCAGTGATGAAGTTTATAGTGTAAGAAAATATGTTAATTTCATAATGAAACAGCAAGAATTAAAATAGTCAAATAAACACAGACAATGAGTGTGACTAATTTAATAAAGGTTGTGATCAATACAGATAATCATAAGACCACCAGAATAGAATAAAATAGAACAATTATGTTATTGTTCATAGAGAACTGACAACAAATAAAAAAAAAACCTTTGTTATGTATCAAACAAAGTGACAGGAATTGAATTCAACCAATGACCAGAAAAATATTGTAATTAATACAAAAAGATTTGTGTTATTGTTTAAGAAGGAGTTGTACAAACATGTGTAACAAAATAATTAAAATATTATAGTAAGATACCATACTGAAGTCATGTTAGTAGTAGAAAAATACTGCATTAAAACATGTGGTACATTTGTTACATAACCCCATAGGGAAGACACCTATGAAACAGAAAATCATACATGTTAATATAAATAATTGATCATCAACTATGATATCAATCAAGAATTTGTTATAAATAATAATAAATCCTAAGAGACAATGTATTATATTGCAGCACAATGCAAATAAAACAAAGCAAATATAATGGCACAGAGATAGTAGAGATGGAACAAGTATGCCAATTTAGTTAGACAAAATACAATATCAAAACAAATACCAATGTTAATAAAAGTATTACCAGTAGTGAGATAAATATCTGGTATCTACCTTGAGAACAGATTCTGAACATAATAATAACAGTATTGTAACCAAAATATTGTAAACTAACTAACTATGTACATATAACCAGAAGCAAGCTGAACCATTGTATAACTAACTAGCTAAGAAAAATACTGTATCAAAGATTGAACACAGATAGTTAAGGTTGTTACCAGTAGTAAGAGGGAATCCCAATGCTACTTTGAGAACAGACAATGACCATAAAAACAGTCATTTTATATACAAATAATTAAAAACCAAATGACTATAATGAAAGAACCCAGATGTAAACAAACCATGAGGAGCAAGTTATTTATGAAAAATATAACATGTAAACTTGTTTAAAAGTAAATGAAAACATTATCAAGAGTCAGAATAATGTCTAACACTACTTTGGAAACCCAAACCAAGTGTAACAATAACAACTTAGTTATTGTATTAACAAAAATAAATGACTACTATAATATGACACAACATAAACAGACCCATTACTGAAAAATTGAAGGTTCTGAACTAGCTAAAAGCTAACCATTACGTATAATGAATTAGGTACAATGTGTGTACACTAATTACAATTAGTACATGATATAATTTGTATAGAGAAAACCAGAAATAAGGTAACAATTGTATAAGAGAGATAGGAGGGGACTAAAACAATGTAAATAGTAGATTAAACACAGTCATATACAAATATTCTAGTGTAAAATTATGTAAATAGACGTTACTAGTATTATTAGATCGCAATATTACTGTTTTAAATAAGAAAAATTAGTTTTAAGCACATTTATAAAAAATCAAATATGGATGCCTAAAGACGCCATAACGAGATATTGTTTAGGGAACAATTATTCCCAAATTTTGAATCAAACCAATTGAGATATGGACTCAGAGTGTTTATTTAAAAAGTGTTTTAATATAAATAAGTAAAATTTGGTGTAATAGACTTATAAAAATAAGATACACCACAGATAATTAATAAAATCATTCTAGTGATAGAAGTGATGGACGGAAAATAATCATTCTTAGACTTAAATTAAAGCACAGGATGTCCGCAATTCACTGACATCAACCATTTAACAATAGGACATAGATTAAGAAAGTTATTGTGATTTTAAACTTTTCAATTAAATTTTGTACCAGTGCTGACGTCACAAAGCCTCAAACTCAAAACTGAATTTGTTAAAAAATTAAATATTTTAAGAAAACAAAGGCTTTTGGGTCAGAGAGTATAGTTTTTCAACCAATAGAATGAATGAACCTTAGGCAGACGAGAAAGAGACGCTTCGAGGAAGCATCACAGTTCACGATCAGTTTTTCGACGGAGAGGCCACGCCACTCGCCAACATGAAAAAGTTTTAATTTTGAATTTGTGCGCGGCAGTGACATTAAGTAAACCAACATACATAACCTTAACACTACACCAATATATACGAGTGAAATGTGCGGAGTTATTTATTTAAACAAGTACGATTAGTGTATAATGTCAATCGTACTTGCGAGTGTTGTGAAAGATAAAAAACAGGGAGTACAATTTTTATTTAAATAATATTGAAACAGAAATAATAATTTCGTAAACAAATAATTTTGATACTACGCAAGTCAGAAAAGGCGAAGTATCAAAAACCATGATTGAATTATCAGAATTAAAAGAAATATTAATTCACAATTATTAAAATATTGAAAAAATATTTTAATTATTTATCATTATTAAAAAATTATGTTTGAAGCATTTATTACTAAATACGAGTAGTAACAATAGTCACTCAATTGACTAAAATTGTTTTCTTGATTTTTCGATGTTTTAAAGTAAACATTATTAACTTTCATACGAAAGAATAAATGTAATCCTGATAATAACACATCAATATATTACGAATAATGTGTTTATATTTAGATTAAGAAATAATAAATATTAAGAAATAGTTAACCATTATAACAATACCCGTTATAACATAACCTTAGAATCGTAACGGTAACTTGCCAATTTCACTGTTACCAGTCTGTTCTCAAGTAAAATCCAAACCAGATGGAAATAATAACAAGAGTTTTTTAATAAATTTTTCTCTTGCAAATAGATAATTCTCAAAGCGAATTATTAAAATAAAGTGATACATTTTAACTGTACAAGCCAACGAGCTTGATAATTGTCAGACGAGTACTAAAAGTTGCGTGCGCATTCCCGCGTACGATAGTACCATAACTATCAGATATATGGTATTAATTTTCGATTTTTATATTTGTTTGTTTATTATTAATTATTGTTCATTTTATATCATTATTAATATTACATCTTGTACCTGGTATCATGCTACCTAAAAGAACATTACGAATATGGTAATTCACTGATACAAGAGAACATAACCTCTTGAGATTAAACTATTGTACAAATAACAGGTTTACCAGCCTTGAGGCTGAACAGAGTCTTATTTTGAATTTTTTATTTGTAATTATTATCTAAAAGGTTGTTAGCTATTGATTGTTCATTGTTCAAAGATTTTATAATATCTCGAATTGTTAATAAACCTCCACTTTTATTACCAGTGAAAAGAGTATCATTTCAATTCTAAATTAGTTCATTTATTCTTAATCAGTTCTACCAAAGGTGGCGGAAGAGTTTAAATAGATCTAATAATTCAGAGTATTATTTAGATATTATTTCATTTATATTGTGTGTGATAACTATATTGAATATTCAACCTGAATATCTATCTGTATGTAAAGTGTATGTATTTCAGCGGAACCGTCACTGAACAGGACTGAAATATCCACGTGTGGTAAGTGAGGGAGGTATATATCAAAGTGCGCGAAACATTTTAAATCAAAGAAGTGGACTATTGATACGCACCCATTAAACAATACAATCACACTAATAACCATAATAGTTATAATTACGACATTGTATAAAAAACAACATTATCGTAGATACCGGTGCGTATCTGCACTCACCCTACTACACCACTTATATTTACACTTATAAAGTTCATTTACAAGTTGGCGCTCCATCGCGGGGCAGAAGTGAGTGAAGATCCACTAAGAAGGGTTATAAAATATTATCGTACTATCTACGAATCTATAATAATCACACAACAAACTATATATCAACACTTGTACTTGTAAAAAAAAGCTTCCGTTACAAGTTGGCGCCCAACGTGGGGCAGAAGTGAGTGAAGATCCACTAAGAAGGGTTATAAAATATTATCGTACTATCTACGAATGTATAATAATCACACAACAAACTATATATCAACACTTGTACTATAAAAAAAAACTTCCGTTACAAGTTGGCGCCCAACGTCTGAGCGCGGATTAGGGAAAATATACCATAACCAGTAACCTAATCAACCCAATCCGTGAAAAGACAGCAGGTACATTACCAGCATATCAAGATGTACACCAGCAGATCAAAAACGAGATCAAAGTCGAGATCAACGTCGAGAAAGAGGGCAACAGAAGTGGAGAAGGAGGCCAGAAGGGAAGAAAAGGAGGCTATGTCGACGGAAGACGTGGAAGAAATTTTATTGGAAGTTAAGGACAAACCAATTGAACCGGTGGAGGGGGTTCAACAACCAGACGAGGAGGAACCGGAAGTGATACCTCAAAAGGCCCTACCGGGAACAAGCCAGCCTGAACAAACAACATCACTAGGAGAGCCCGCATTTCAAGAGTGGATGAGAAAAATGATGGAATCACTGAAGACAGACTTGAATAGCAAGCTGGACGAAAATAGTCAATCCACCAAGGAGTTAAGCAAGAAGATAGAGGAAGGCCTGAAATCCACTAAGGAGGAGAACCAGTCAACAAGGGAAGAATTGATCAAGAAGCTGGACGAGACTAGTAGATCCACCAAGGAGGAATTAAACAGTAAAATAGAAGAAGCCAGTCGATCCACCAACCAAAAAATAGAAGAAGGCCAGAGGGAGAGCCAGAAAAATATGGAATTATTAAAAGAAGAATTTAATAACCAGATAAATGAGACGAACAGGAGGATGGAAGATGGGCAAAGAAAAACCGAAGAATTGTTGGAGAAGAAAATGGCCATAATGAAAGAAGATTTATCGGCAGAGTTGGGAGAAAAGATTGATCAGACCAACCAAAAGATTGATGAAATTAATGCTAGATTCAATCGAGACGTCGAGACCATACAAGCTGACCACGAAAGAATATGGCAACAAATAAATATCAACAATGACAAGATGGAAGAAACCGCTAAGGATACGGTAGAAATGATTGAAAGAAGATTGGGAGAAAATGTTGAGGAAATCGAAAAACAAATGGCCATATTAACAACAGAAATTAATGTTGAGATGTCTGAAGTGCGGAAAGAGGGAGAAAATACCAGCCTGAAACTAGTACAGACAGAAATGGACATCAACCAGCGTATTAGTGATGTGGAGAAAACACACGGTACATAACTAGGGGTGATAGCGCAAGAGCAAACCAAAATGAAGGCAGTACAGTCAATGTTAAAAGAAAAGTGCGAAGAAGTCTCTGGGAAGGTAGACGCTATTAAGCAGCAAGTGCATGATGACAAAACCCAATTAACAGAACGTCAACGGAGAGAATTGGATGACATCCGAGACGAAATGCATCGTCTGCAAACAATCCCAAACTTCCTATCTGGATTGAGTCACTTAGAAGGCAGGGACCAGATTGAATTTCGAACCTATTCTAAAAATCCACTAGAATTCTTAGAAAGGATAGAAGAAATAATACACAGAAACCGAGAGAGCAGATGGTCTATCATTAAGGGTATGTTGGATGAATCTTTTAAAAATACATTCGACAACTGGTGGACAGCAACCCATCACGAAGTGGGGAGCTATGACACTTTTAAAACGGCATTTAAACAAAAGTATTGGTCGGAAGCCACACAAAACATCATCAGAGACGACATTACAAATGGAAAATTCGATGTGAATGGAAGGCAATCGATGACAACCTATTTCTTAGGCAAAATTTGTTTGGCTAGGAATCTGGAGCCTGCAATCCCAGAAGAATGCCTGGTTACAAAACTGGCCTACCATTTTAATCAAGGTATTTCGCAGGGAAGATTGAACTCACAGATAAAAACAATTCAAGGGATGTGCGACCTGCTCGAAAGCCACGAAAGAGAAAGATATTATCAACGAAACCGACAAGTACCTAGCCAAGCATATGATCGAGGAGGGCCTGGAAATAATAACCCCAACATTCACAATGACAGGAATGGCCCAGGAAGAAATTTTAACAACCCACCAAGATTCCAAAATCAACCAATACCATGCCAAGACGGAGGTGGCAACAACGTGAATAGAGGGAATTATAATAACCATCGTCCAGGTGGATACCAGAGAGACACGCATTATCAAAGAGGTAATAATTACTACAGGCCATATCAAAACCAATCTCCCAATCATCAACCACGACAAGGCAATGGTAATCAAAATAACAATCATTTTCGTAGGGTACATTATACCCATGCCAGCCGAGGTGGGAATCGTAGAAACTATTATCAAGGACGGAGGAGTTTCCAAACCAACACAGTCACTCCAGTAATAGTGATAGAGAAGAACGAGAATCCGGCTATCGATCAAATGGAAGCGACAGCAGTGGAGGTCATAGAACAGTCACACAGACCACAGATGTTTACCATAACGGACATGGGCCTGGAAATCAGGAACCCATAGCTTCAACGTCACAAGACAGGCACGAAAACGGTGACCTGACTTTAAACACCAACCGGCAGTGAAAAGCCCAGCAACACCGTCACTGAACCGGACTATTGGGTCTGATATTTTGGCGAAACATTCGAATCAACGCAAAATATACAACAACAATTACCTAAAAAACATAAGAAAGGATTTAATGGAAGAGAAAGAAAGTGTTATCGGCGATGCGAGCAATAGTGAAATCACGTATATATCTGTGAAAGTCAACAACACAAATGCCACAGCAATGATAGATACTGGGGCCAACGTATCATTAATTGACAAGATGGAATTAGACAGAATCCAATCAGAAAATAAAGCTACCATACCAACATTACCAATTAACAACATAATACTCATCGGAGCCACCGGACGTCAGAATAAGACTATCCGACAACAGGTACAACTAGACGTATCAAGCAATGGGAAGACAATACCGATGGTATTCCTTGTAGCCAGTGGGCTACCATTCACTCTACTCATTGGTTGTGACATATTACGAAAATACACAGCAATAATTAATATGGATAAAAATACGGTGATGATGAAGACAGAAGAAGTTGAGTGGACCGCCAATTTAACAGAATGTAGGAAGGCACCCTCGGAACATGTAATATATTACATCAGGGAAGGCCGTGAACATCAGGAAGGCGCCATCAACCAGGGACTTCACAACAGTCCAGAGGAAGCTTTATGGTTGGAAAAAATCAATGAAATCCGAGAATTCAAGACCAACCAGAATAGCCATGCATTGACTTGGGAACAACGGGACCAGCTAATAAATATATACTATCAATATCGCCACGTATTTTCTGATACGCCTGGGAAAATAAAGAATTTCCAATGTGAATTAAAATTCAAGGACCAGACAGAGTTCAAGCGAAAATCTTACCCTATCGCCTTTTCACTGAAAGAAGCTGTAAGAGAGGAAATCCAACGTTTAATAGAAAATGATATAATTGAAGTAAGCAATTCACCATACACCAACCCTATTGTCGCTGTACCAAAGAAAAATGGTGCAGTAAGAATTTGTTTAGATGCACGTGAACTCAACAAGACCATAATTAATGACAGGACATCGCCTGGAGAAATCGATGAAATACTAAAGAAATTTTATGGTACTAAATTTTACAGTATATGGGATACGGTCTGCGGATATTGGCAGGTCGAACTGCATCCGAATAGCAGAAAGTTCACCGCTTTTATTTTTGAAGGCCGAAATTACCATTTTAAGAGATTACCATTCGGCTTAGTGAACTCAGTGGCCATATTCGTCAAATGTATGGACGAGATACTGGGCCACAGCACATTACAGTTTACGACAGTGTATGTCGACGACCTCTTGATCGCATCTAACAATTGGGAAGAGCACTGTGACCGGGTGGCACAAGTATTACAAAAATTGGAAGACAACCACATTACACTAAAATTAGACAAATCACAATTAATCGCAAAGGAAGTGCAATTCTTGGGGTTTAACTTGTCAGAGTATGGAATTACACCATCCCAGGAGAAGATGGAGGCAATTCAGCGTTTCCCCGTCCCGAAGAACAAAAAGCAATTACAATCGTTCCTCGGAATCTGTAATTATTATCGAAAATTCCAACACAATATTCTGAACTGACAGCTCGATTTTCAGCACAGCTATCATCGAAGGAAAAATGGAAATGGGGATCAGATCAAGACTCTACATTTGAATTAATTAAAGAGAAGTTTCTCGAAACTGTTATGCTGCATCACCCTAATTTTGAGAAGCAGTTTTTCATGAACTGTGACGCTAGCGACCTAAGCCTTGGTTCTGTACTATATCAAGAAGACCAAGACGGGAATCATCAAGTGATCAGTTTCGCAAGCCGAACTTTGAACAAATGCGAACGTAACTACCATACAACGGAAAAGGAATTATTGAGTATAGTGTTTGCGAAAATTTAGGACTTTTATTTTGGGATATACAGTAACAGTAAGGACAGACCACAAATCTATTTCATTTCTTAAGAACTGCAAGTTAAAGCACGGTAGATTAACGAGATGGACTCTTACACTCCAAGAGTACAACATACAGTGGGAGTACATACCAGGGAAGAGCAACACAGCTGCAGACGTGTTGTCCCGAATAAACATCGACGCCCAAACATTTGAAGGAGAGAGGGAAACCATTGCGAAAGTCTACCACCTACTGAAAAGTAAATCTGAACTCACTAACATATTATCGGATATAACCATTCATCAACAACAAGATCCCAAAGTATCACTAATTATCCAGAAACTAGCAAACAATGATGCAAACATAAAACATTACTACTGTACTCATGATCAATTATTGTTCACCAAACATGATAAAAATGGTGAAAGATGGAAGGTAGTTATACCAAAAGCCCTAGAAAAAGAATTGACCATTGACTACCACATATGCTATGGTCACATGGGCGCAGTAAAGGTCGTAAAGGCATTGCAGGAGCATGTGCATTTCAAGGACATGAGTAGAAAGGTAAGAAAATACGTCCAGAATTGTAATATTTGCCAACTGGTAAAATGCGGCAATGAGAAACGAGAAGGAGTGATGATACCAATTACATCGACGGCAAAGTTAGAAAAAATTTTCTTGGACATTTGTGGACCATTTCCACGGAGTGGTGGAAGACACCAATATAAGTATATCATCATAATATTTGACCACTACACCAAATATACTAAGCTGTACCCACTTAATCGAGCTACGACAAGTAAAATACTGGAAATAGTCATAAACAAGTATATACCCGAAGTGGGTAAACCATTGACGATAATTGCAGACCATGGAACGCAATTCCGAGGACGAAAGTGGCGGGAAACACTGATCCATCTGGGAATAAAGACATACAAAACATCGGTGTACCACCCCAACAGCAACCCTGCTGAGAGAGTGTTGAGAGAAGTAGGAAGGATTTTAAGAACCTACTGTCACAGCCAGCAGAGGAAGTGGGAGGAGTATCTATCCCCGGCTGAAGACTTCCTAAACCTAGCCTACCATCAATCGACTGACGAAACACCCTACATGGCTATGTATGAGAAAAGACCACCCCAGGAGATCACAGAGATCATTAATTTTCCAACAAGTGCAGAGGTCAAATTTAACAGAACAAGATTCTATAATAATGCAGTTGAAAGAGCTAATAAACTGAGGCTCAAGTACAAAAAATTGCAACCCAAAGTTATCAAATATGAAGTGGGAGACCGAGTGCTTATCAAAAATAGAGAACTCCCAAGTACTATCGAGGGCATTGCAAAGAAACTGCTACTGCTATATACCGGACCGTATACTGTGACTAAGAACAATCTAAACAACACTTATGAATTGCAGGACCCTATTACAAAAAAGATAAAGGGTACTTACAATCAAACTTCAATGAAAAGATATATTGACAATTAAAATATGTGACTAAAAGTGAAAAGATAGCGATAAGAATTATTTTATTTTAATATTCATGTTTAATATGGTAACCAAATCACTTGTACGAATTAATAAATTAATTACCTTAATTATCCGCCGTGTGATTTCCTATGCTTCGTCTATGACGCGTTTCGGAGCATATACTCCATCATCAGATATAAAAATTAAAACAGTCACTCATACGAGATCGTTAAAAATTTTTTTAAATGTCAAAATATGCATATGATTATTTTATTATGGATATTATGTAAAGGATGAAAATATTTGTTATGAAAAATGAAAGTATACTTATGAATAACTGTTGACTATATCAAGATGAAAAATGAAATGTGGCCATGAAGATTATTATTATTTAAAAAGTGAAAAATGAAAATATGATTATAAAAATAGATGTTGACTAAAGAAAAAGGATGTATTATTGTTATGAAAATTATTATGTGTTTATATTAAATGAGAAGGAACTGTATAACTATGTATTGAACATTGAATATGTATTGTAATCTTATAATGTGAGAAAACATGCTCCCAAAGAATTTATGTAAAGGATTCAGAACATTGTATTTATGAATAATAGCATACTATTGAAAAAAGAAATATACGAGGCCGACACACTACAACTATGGCATAAATATTTCCAAGAGCCACGTCAACCAGTAAAAACTGAACATCCTACCCGTACTATAGAAAAAAGAAAAATATTTACGAGGCCGACACACTACAACTATGGCATAAATATTTCCAAGAGCCACGTCAACCAGTAAAAACTGAACATCCTACCTGTACTATAGAAAAAGGGAATAATATACGAGACCGACGCATTACACCCTAGGCACATATTAATTCCAAGAGCCAAGTCAACAAGTAATAAGAACACCATACCCGTACTATTGAGAAAGGAAGAAGGAGCAAATGAGAAGTTGGAAGAATAAACCAAAGAAATGTATTAATGTAGACAAACCACCACACACAACCACAATATCCTAGTGTATTTTACTAGAGAAAAGCCAATACCACATGGAATTTAAATACCAACTAAAACCATGAGAAAGAAGAAAAAAAATAAATGTACTTATGAGTTATATCTAGAAGAATAAAACCTGAAATGAAGAATATGACGAGACGACGTTCAAAGTGATACAAAATGAAGAGATTAATCAATAATGAAGAAGAATGAAAAGTAATATACTAACGAAGATAATCATGAGAGTATACCAGTGAGGGAATGTAAAACAAACTATCCCTATAATATGTGAAGAATTTAGTTGAGTTGAATCAAGAAAAGAGAGTATAACAATGTATAAACCGCAGATGCGTGAATTAATCCCAAGGATATTTATTATTTGTCGGAAGAACGACCACTATTATTATTTTTGATGATTTGAGATGAATTGACTGATGAGTAATGCCAGCAATCATTTTTTATTATTGAAGGAGATGATTTGCCTCCATATTTATTGAAGTTAGTATGTATTGTAGTTAGTTGGCCAGTAGAGTTGAATAGCCAAAGTGAGCCGCTCTAAACTGCCCCAGCTAAGCTTATGTTAGGGAATTAGGGAACTAAATAAACAAGGGAGATGATTACATAGAGAAGAAATAAATATGATTCAAATAGAAGAAAGTAAAGGGATATATGGAAAAAACATGTGAATCAACATGGAATGTACAACAATTGATAAATTCTTCAATGAAAAATATAGTATAATAATTAAGAATTAATCAATTCTTATAGGAAGGCATATGTAACGTTACCAAATATGGTAGTTACATAATATAAGCTAATATAACATCAAGTAAGAGAAAAGCATGGAAGTATGTCTAGATAAATAAACCTAAGTGTACAAAAGTGTGTATCTACAAATATATTAATATAAAAATCCAACGATGAAGAAGATAATATTAACATAGCAACATCAAATACAAAATGAAGAAAGAAAATGCCATGAGCCAAAACAAAATATCAGTAACCAGACCCAATAGGATCCAACAGTGAGGGGAACCGACAAAATAAGGACCAAAAACTCCAACAGCGAGGGAAATAAATAAAGATAATGACTACAACGAAAATATTAAAGAAGAAGAAAGAAGAAGGACAAGGAAGCGTACCATGAAGAGAGAAGAAGATGGATGGATCATGCAAGGACTCAACATAAACCACGTGTACTAAAGACTATATAAGTGACCAAAAGAAATGATGATTATCAAATATGAAAAGAAAACCAGTGTTTAACATTTAAGGAACCACAAACAATTACAGTGAGTACTTAACATAGATGTGAAACCTGTGAATAGTTAACTAATTTCAACTGAATAAACCACACAAACAATCCCAGTGATGAAGTTTATAGTGTAAGAAAATATGTTAATTTCATAATGAAACAGCAAGAATTAAAATAGTCAAATAAACACAGACAATGAGTGTGACTAATTTAATAAAGGTTGTGATCAATACAGATAATCATAAGACCACCAGAATAGAATAAAATAGAACAATTATGTTATTGTTCATAGAGAACTGACAACAAATAAAAAAAAAACCTTTGTTATGTATCAAACAAAGTGACAGGAATTGAATTCAACCAATGACCAGAAAAATATTGTAATTAATACAAAAAGATTTGTGTTATTGTTTAAGAAGGAGTTGTACAAACATGTGTAACAAAATAATTAAAATATTATAGTAAGATACCATACTGAAGTCATGTTAGTAGTAGAAAAATACTGCATTAAAACATGTGGTACATTTGTTACATAACCCCATAGGGAAGACACCTATGAAACAGAAAATCATACATGTTAATATAAATAATTGATCATCAACTATGATATCAATCAAGAATTTGTTATAAATAATAATAAATCCTAAGAGACAATGTATTATATTGCAGCACAATGCAAATAAAACAAAGCAAATATAATGGCACAGAGATAGTAGAGATGGAACAAGTATGCCAATTTAGTTAGACAAAATACAATATCAAAACAAATACCAATGTTAATAAAAGTATTACCAGTAGTGAGATAAATATCTGGTATCTACCTTGAGAACAGATTCTGAACATAATAATAACAGTATTGTAACCAAAATATTGTAAACTAACTAACTATGTACATATAACCAGAAGCAAGCTGAACCATTGTATAACTAACTAGCTAAGAAAAATACTGTATCAAAGATTGAACACAGATAGTTAAGGTTGTTACCAGTAGTAAGAGGGAATCCCAATGCTACTTTGAGAACAGACAATGACCATAAAAACAGTCATTTTATATACAAATAATTAAAAACCAAATGACTATAATGAAAGAACCCAGATGTAAACAAACCATGAGGAGCAAGTTATTTATGAAAAATATAACATGTAAACTTGTTTAAAAGTAAATGAAAACATTATCAAGAGTCAGAATAATGTCTAACACTACTTTGGAAACCCAAACCAAGTGTAACAATAACAACTTAGTTATTGTATTAACAAAAATAAATGACTACTATAATATGACACAACATAAACAGACCCATTACTGAAAAATTGAAGGTTCTGAACTAGCTAAAAGCTAACCATTACGTATAATGAATTAGGTACAATGTGTGTACACTAATTACAATTAGTACATGATATAATTTGTATAGAGAAAACCAGAAATAAGGTAACAATTGTATAAGAGAGATAGGAGGGGACTAAAACAATGTAAATAGTAGATTAAACACAGTCATATACAAATATTCTAGTGTAAAATTATGTAAATAGACGTTACTAGTATTATTAGATCGCAATATTACTGTTTTAAATAAGAAAAATTAGTTTTAAGCACATTTATAAAAAATCAAATATGGATGCCTAAAGACGCCATAACGAGATATTGTTTAGGGAACAATTATTCCCAAATTTTGAATCAAACCAATTGAGATATGGACTCAGAGTGTTTATTTAAAAAGTGTTTTAATATAAATAAGTAAAATTTGGTGTAATAGACTTATAAAAATAAGATACACCACAGATAATTAATAAAATCATTCTAGTGATAGAAGTGATGGACGGAAAATAATCATTCTTAGACTTAAATTAAAGCACAGGATGTCCGCAATTCACTGACATCAACCATTTAACAATAGGACATAGATTAAGAAAGTTATTGTGATTTTAAACTTTTCAATTAAATTTTGTACCAGTGCTGACGTCACAAAGCCTCAAACTCAAAACTGAATTTGTTAAAAAATTAAATATTTTAAGAAAACAAAGGCTTTTGGGTCAGAGAGTATAGTTTTTTCAACCAATAGAATGAATGAACCTTAGGCAGACGAGAAAGAGACGCTTCGAGGAAGCATCACAGTTCACGATCAGTTTTTCGACGGAGAGGCCACGCCACTCGCCAACATGAAAAAGTTTTAATTTTGAATTTGTGCGCGGCAGTGACATTAAGTAAACCAACATACATAACCTTAACACTACACCAATATATACGAATGAAATGTGCGGAGTTATTTATTTAAACAAGTACGATTAGTGTATAATGTCAATCGTACTTGCGAGTGTTGTGAAAGATAAAAAACAGGGAGTACAAGTTTTATTTAAATAATATTGAAACAGAAATAATAATTTCGTAAACAAATAATTTTGATACTACGCAAGTCAGAAAAGGCGAAGTATCAAAAACCATGATTGAATTATCAGAATTAAAAGAAATATTAATTCACAATTATTAAAATATTGAAAAAATATTTTAATTATTTATCATTATTAAAAAATTATGTTTGAAGCATTTATTACTAAATACGAGTAATAACAATAGTCACTCAATTGACTAAAATTGTTTTCTTGATTTTTCGATGTTTTAAAGTAAACATTATTAACTTTCATACGAAAGAATAAATGTAATCCTGATAATAACACATCAATATATTACGAATAATGTGTTTATATTTAGATTAAGAAATAATAAATATTAAGAAATAGTTAACCATTATAACAATACCCGTTATAACATAACCTTAGAATCGTAACGGTAACTTGCCAATTTCACTGTTACCAGTCTGTTCTCAAGTAAAATCCAAACCAGATGGAAATAATAACAAGAGTTTTTTAATAAATTTTTCTCTTGCAAATAGATAATTCTCAAAGCGAATTATTAAAATAAAGTGATACATTTTAACTGTACAAGCCAACGAGCTTGATAATTGTCAGACGAGTACTAAAAGTTGCGTGCGCATTCCCGCGTACGATAGTACCATAACTATCAGATATATGGTATTAATTTTCGATTTTTATATTTGTTTGTTTATTATTAATTATTGTTCATTTTATATCGTTATTAATATTACATCTTGTACCTGGTATCATGCTACCTAAAAGAACCTTACGAATATGGTAATTCACTGATACAAGAGAACATAACCTCTTGAGATTAAACTATTGTACAAATAACAGGTTTACCAGCCTTGAGGCTGAACAGAGTCTTATTTTGAATTTTTTATTTGTAATTATTATCTAAAAGGTTGTTAGCTATTGATTGTTCATTGTTCAAAGATTTTATAATATCTCGAATTGTTAATAAACCTCCACTTTTATTACCAGTGAAAAGAGTATCATTTCAATTCTAAATTAGTTCATTTATTCTTAATCAGTTCTACCAAAGGTGGCGGAAGAGTTTAAATAGATCTAATAATTCAGAATATTATTTAGATATTATTTCATTTACATTGTGTGTGATAACTATATTGAATATTCAACCTGAATATCTATCTGTATGTAAAGTGTATGTATTTCAGCGGAACCGTCACTGAACAGGACTGAAATATCCACGTGTGGTAAGTGAGGGAGGTATATATCAAAGTGCGCGAAACATTTTAAATCAAAGAAGTGGACTATTGATACGCACCCATTAAACAATACAATCACACTAATAACCATAATAGTTATAATTACTACATTGTATAAAAAACAACATTATCGTAGATACCGGTGCGTATCTGCACTCACACTACTACACCACTTATATTGTTACAAAACAAGTAACAAGTAATACTGTACTAGTGTACTATACAGTGTAAGTATAGTTGTAGTGTGTTGATGTTTAATCTTCAATCACTTCAGCCCCGTGATGGAGCGCCAACTTGTTACAAAACAAGTATTGTATACTATACAGTGTGTACAGTGTACTTGTATTTATAGTTGTAGTGTGCTTGCAGATACGCTCCGGTATCTGCTATTATGTTGTTTTTATAAAACTGCTCCAATTATAATTATTAGGAGTTATTAGTGTGATTGTATAATCTGTATAAGTGTCTATGAATAATTCACTCTTTCGATTTAAGTATGTTTCGCGCACTTTTGTTGTATTCCTCCCTCACTTACCACAAGTATCTGTTTCAGTCCTGTTCTGTGACGGTTGTTGCTGAAATACATACACTTAAAATGCACACAAATATTCAATTTGAATATTCAAAACAGTTAGTACACACAATATGAATGAATTAGCACATATAGATAATACTTTAAATTACTCTCTGTTTGAATTCTTCCGCCACCTTTGGTAGAACTGATTTAAAAGAAATAATTTAATTTATATTTGAAATGATACTCTTGTTCATAGGTAAATAAGTGAAGGTTTATTAACAATTTTAAAATGGCAAATTTCAAAAACAATTAACAATCATTTTGGCTAATAATCCTTTAAATAATAATTACAATCGATTAATTTTAACATAAAACTCTGTCCAGGCTCAATGCTGGTAGTCCTGTCATTGGTACAATAATTTGAACTTAATAGGTTATGTTTTCTTGTCAATGTATTATCAGGTTGTTAGGTTCTTTGAGGTGACATGATATCAGTGTCAAGATGTTATATTAATAGAGTTGAGAAAATTGAATAATGGTTAATAAATAACAAATAAATATAAAACAATGAAAATTAATACCATATGTATGGTAAATATGTTATTATCGTACGCGTGGATGCGCACGCACCTTATAAAACTCTATAGCAGGCGTCAAGCTCGTGGCTTGTACAGTTTCAATGTATCGTTTTATTTTCAACAATTAGTTTGATAAATATTTGTATTTCTTTTTTCAAGAGAAAAAATTAATAAAATGCAAAAAAAAACTCTTGATATGAATTCCATTTGGTTTGGAATTTATTTGAGAACAGATGCAACAGTTAAATTAACAAGCTACCGCTACTATTTTGAGGTTAGCTATCACAGGTAATGTTATTATGGTAAATGATTTCTATTTGGTTAACATTTCTTAATTTATATTTCTGAACATATTATTAGTAACATTTTGACATGTTGCTATTAGAATTGCTTTTATACTTTTGTATGAAAGTTGATATTCTTTAATTCAAAACATCGAAATAATCAAAACATAATAAGTTGAGTCAAAATAGTGACTAAATGTTAACTCTTGTAATTAATGACAATTACTTCAAACATAATTTTTAAAATTATGAAAATTAATTAAAATATTTATCTAATATTTTAATAAGTATAAATTGACATTTCTTGGAATTCTAATAATTCCATTATAAGTTTAACCTTTCGCTAGTACATGACTGCGTAGTATTCATATATGTCTATTTAAAATTATTATTTTTTAAACCAAAGTTATTTAAATAAAATATTGTACTCCCTGTTTATTTATCACAACACACGCGAGTACGACCGGGATTATACACTATCGTACTTGTATCTCTCGATAATACCGCACATTCCACTCGGAAGTATTTTTGTTGTGTCAAGGTTATGTATGTTTATCAACTTATTGTTAATGGACGCGCACCAATTTGAAAATAATACTTTTCCATGGTGTAGAGATGCGTGGCCACTTCGTCTGAAGGCTGATCGTAGACTGTTACATTTTGCCGGAGCGTCTCTTTCGAGTCTGACAAAATGCGTTGATTTGATTGGTTGTATACACTATAGTCTTCACCCCAAAAGCCTATGTTTTATTAAAATATTTGGTGTTTTACCAAATTTTGACTTTGGGTTGGAGTTTATGTGACGTAAGCACTAGTGTAAAAAATAATTGAAAAGTTAATAATTACAATAACTTCCTTACTGAACGTCCTATCGTTACATGAGTTATGTCATTGAATTATAGACATTTTCTTCTTTAATTTAAGTCTAAACAACATTATTTTATTTACATCGCTTCTCTTAATATAACGTTTTTATTAATTATCTTTGGTGTTTCTTATTTTTATAAGTCTTTGTCACCAGATTTAATTATTTTTAATAAAAACACTTTCTAAATAAACACTTGGAGTCCATTTCTCACTTGGTTTAGTTTATTATTTGGAAATAATTATTTCCTTAACAATAGCTCATCATAGCGTCATTAGGCGTCCATCTTTGTTTTTATATAAATGTATTTAAAATGAATTTCCCTTATTTAATACAAGTAATCTTACAATCTAATAATACTAAAACGATTATTTACATGATTTCACACTAAAATATCTTAACATGATTGTATTAAATATAATATACATACTGTCTTATTCCTCTTCTACCTGTTTCATACAATTGTCAATATAATTTTAGTCTTTTCTATATAAATTATATTATGTATTAAATATCATTAGTGTACATATATTGTACTTAATGCATTACATATAGTGGTCAGCTTCTAGCTAGTTTGAAACCCTTCAATTCTTCAATAATGGGTTTGTTCCTATGGTGTCTCATCATAGTGGTCATTTATTTTTCATAAAAACAATAATTTAACTGTTATTGTTACATTTTGTTTGTGTTTCTATATTGGTATTAGACATTACTCCTACTTTTGGTAATGTTCTTAGTTACTCTTAGACAAATTTATATGTCATATTTTTCCTAAGTAACTTACTTAACATGGTTTGTTTACATCTGATTTCTGTCACTATGGTCAGTTGGTTTCTAATCATTTGCATATATACTGACTGTTTTTATGGTTCTAATCTATTATCAAAGTTGTATTGAGTTTCCCTCTAACTACTGGTAATATTGTGAACAATCTGTGTTTAATCTTTAATACATTATTTTCCTTAACTAATGGGCCATACAGTGGTCCATCTTACATCTGATTGTTTTTACATGGTTAGTTAGTTTACATCATTTTGTTTATAATAATGTTGTTATTATGTTAATGATGTGTTCTCAAACCATTACCAGATATTGATCTTTCTACTGGTAATATTGTTATTCACTTTAGCATTGGTTTTGATATTGCACTTTGCCTAAATGAATTGGCATATTTGTTGCATCTTTGCTATCTCTGTTTGCCATTGCATTTGATTGGTTTTATTTACTTGGTTGCATTTTAATGCATTGTCTATTAGGATGTATTGTTATTTATAACAATTCCTTAATTGATATCATTGTTGATAATCATTTATTTTCCTTGATATGTTTGGTTTTCTGTTTAACAGGTACCTTCTCTATGGGTTATGTAACAATGTACCATCTGTTTTAATGCAGTATGTCTCTACTACTTACATGGTATCAGCATGGTATTCCACAATAATATTTTACTTATTTTTGTTACACATGTTTATACATTCCTTCTTAAACATTAACACGTATCTTATTGTATTATTTATTATATTTTTCTAGTCATAGGTTGGACGGTAGCGCGATGATTTTATTTTTCTAGGTTGGCTAATCTGATTTATATATCGCATCAACGTTCGCGTGATTGTACCTTGCCCAGTGCACATTCAGCTTTCTCGGCGTTCGGTTCGCCGAACTTTCTCTGTCAAGTTAGTGTCGACATTAAATGTAGGCTTTAGGCCCTTACATTCTCGCTTATGGCCAACTAGCGCCATAATTAACTTGTGTTCTCGGTTATGGCCGACTAGCGCCATAACTTCATTCTAATACAAATTCGTATTAATCTGCCATATGCAGCATTAGCCAGCCTACTTCAATTTTTACAGCTGTAATGTAATCAGTCAATATTAAAACTATTCGTATACAGTCCACTTCTTTTTATTTCTTAATGTAATTTTTAATTCATTCTACACATCATCTTCAATCACCATGGAAGACCAGCTAACAGAATATAATTCATGAAACATAATTTTCGCCCACTTGGGCCCAACTAATTAATTCTTCCTGTCCACACTTGTGGAACATTACTTTTATTCATCAGTTTCGGTCCACTCGGATCGGGACCATCCATTTTTTGGTCACTCCGGACCTGGATTTCCATTTAACATCTTTTACATCTTTTTCTGGCCATCACGGGCGGATTAGCACGTCAGCTAATGTGACCGTGGCGTGATTTGCGTCGCCATTTCGCTCGTCATCTTCGAACAACGTAATAGCAAGTTCCTGCCGGCTGCAGTGCCTCAAAGTGGTCATCTTTGCCAGCTGTTCACCATCATCACCAAGGAGCCGACGCTGCGGGAAGTCGCCAACCAGGTACCACCAGCAACAGTAAAAAGGTGCGTAAAAAAATGTCTGAAGAAGGCCTCAAGGTGCTGACCAGAAAGAGAGGCGGATTAAAGTCCGCGATAGTGCGGATACAATCCGCGGTAAATTCTTTTGATATTAATTTAACTACAAAACATTTTCTGACTGTAAGATTAAAAAGTCTTAAGAGCTTAGCCTCGAAGTACGACGAAGTACAGTCTGAGATAGAGCTTATCAGTAAAGACGCGAGCACTGCTCAGGCAGACCGAGTCGAGGTTGAGGAAACGATATACTCAACTGAGGCAACATTTTACAACTCCTTGACACTTTTAATACTCAGACTGTGCCTCCTGTACTATCGACGCCTGTGCATTTAAAGCCGATAAGTTTGCCCTGCTTCTCAGGCAACATACTTGAGTGGCAACATTTCTATTCAATTTTCAATGATCTAGTGCATTCAAGATCAGATTTAACGCCAGTACAGAAACTGCATTACTTGCATTCATCGGTGAAGTGTGAACCATTAGACTTAATTAAATCATTACCAATTTGTCAAGAAAATTATGTAATAGCGTTGAACTTGCTGTCCGAGAGGTACAATAATCCATTTATATTAGCCAAATATTATGTACAGAACCTACTTCAGGTTAAGTCCACAATAAAGGACTCAGTTCAAAGCTTGGCGGAGTTTACGAATACTATAACGTCTTCCGTTAATTCACTGGCGGCAATGAAGCTGTCCGTAAACCTATTTGAGTTTATTACCATACAGTTGCTCTCCACCAAACTTGACCCTATTACTTTAAAACGTTGGAAGGAGTCCATAGACCCTGACAACTTGCCCAGTTTTCAAGACTTTACGCATTTTTTGAATTTGCGCCGACAACTTTTAGAAAATACAATGCCAATTGAATCCGGACAGCAATTCAACAAACCTAGTGTAAAACCAAACAATAAATTTGAGAAATGTAGCTTAAGAAATACTGCTGGCAGCAGTACCTTTAAGAGTTATCACGCAGCGGCAAGGCATTATTCATGTGTGTGCTGTAAATCTGACCACCCGCTTTACATGTGTAATAATTTTCGCATATTAAGTGCCGCTGAGCGGGGGCAATTGGTTGCAAATCATAAATGTTGTATTAACTGCCTTAGAGCAGGTCATTTGATAACAAATTGTAAAAGTAAATAGGTTTGTAAAATTTGTTCAAAGGGTCACCACACCTTGCTGCACGCTAATTACGTGCCGAAATCAGCAGCTGCCAGCAGTAACTATTTCTCATTCAAATTACAGTGTAAAAACAATGTACTTTTATCCACTGCGGTTGTATATGTCATTGATCAGGCTGGCAATAGGCATAAGGCTCGGGCACTTCTTGACGCCGGGTCCCAGATCAATTTTTGTACGAAATCATTTGCGAAAAGGTTGCACCTTAAACTAACCCGATCTAATATTCCAATTACAGGAATAAGCAACACAGCGTGTTGCGCTACTGACATTGTTTCTGTGCGTATTATGTCTCGCTATCAGAGACATAGTTTCGAGGCCAAATTCCTATCTAACTTTACTCATAATCTGCCTTCAATCTCGTTTGACATAAACCGGTTCCACATTCCAAATAAAATTTTTCTCGCCGACCCAGATTTTAATATATCTTCACAGATCGACATACTATTGGGGGCACAATTTTATCTGGATTTAATATTAGCTAATAAGTACACACGCGGACCCAACTTCCCTATCATTCAGGAGACAAAACTGGGTTACATTTTGGCCGGCAATCTGCCCAAACACTGCCACACCCAGGGTCCTGCTGTTTCGTTCTTGGCAAGGAACAATGACAGCCAAATCCTGCAATCTCTCGAGAGATTTTGGGAGGCAGAAACGATCCCCGGCGATACCCCTAATGGCGAGTCGGCTTGCGAAGAGCATTTTGTGCGCTCAACTCAGCGCAACCACGAGGGTAGATTTATAGTGTCGCTCCCATTCAAATCTGATAATCCCCACTTGGGGGAATCTTACACAAGTGCCGAATCAAGATTTTTAAGCTTGGAGCGCCGATTCAGGCGCGATCCCAAGCTCGCTCGCGACTACGCGGACCTTACCAAAGAATGTAAGGATCTTGGGCACATGACACTCATCGATCATGGCGCTATCAATTTAGTAGCGTCACACACTTACTATATATACTTATGTGTATACTTATACATACTCATATACTTAATCTGGCTTTGTAAGCTTGGTTGGGATGAACCGATTTCCGGTCAGTCACTTTCGGATTGGCATTCTTTGTGTAACAAATTAAGTCTGATTGGTAAAATAGTGGTCCCGCGATCTATTCGTTGCAACCGTGAGGCGGTTACAGTTCAGTTGCATGGTTTTTCGGATGCGTCCGAGAGAGGGTTCGGCTGTTGTGTGTACATCCGAGTCATTTATCAAGATGCTACTGCTTCCTGTCGTCTCTTGTGTTCAAAATCTCGCGTGGCTCCCCTACGCCAAGTGTCATTACCTCGCATCGAGCTCTGCGCTTGTTTGTTATTATCGCGACTCGTATCTAAAATTATTCCTGCTCTTCATTCGTTTATTGATGATGTACATTTGTATTCCGATTCTATGGTGGCTCTTTACTGGATTCATGCGCAGTCTACGCGTTGGAAAACATACGTCGCTAATCGGGTTGCTGAAATTCAGCGTCGCACGCAAACTTATATCTGGCATCACATTGATTCACGACGCAATCCTGCTGATATTATATCTAGGGGGTGTTTCCCGGACGTTTTGCGCGATTGCTCGCTTTGGTGGCACGGTCCTGGCTGTCTGTCTCAATCGTGAGATTCTAATCCTGTCCCATCTTTCGTACCGGCCACTCCATCATCTTCGGAAGTCACCGCGGAAGAGAAAACTACACACAACCGGTCGCTAATGTCTACCCTGGTTGTTGACTTATCGTTGGACTTTTCCTCGTTACACCGGCTGACACGTGTATACGCTTACTGTTTTCGTTTCATCAGAAATGTTAGACACTCATCTGCGGACAAACTTTCGGGCGATTTGACCCCTGCAGAAATTCATCAGTCTCTCAATTTCTTCATAAAACAATCTCAATCGATCCACTTCCCAGGCGAAATTAGTTGTCTTCGGAACGGATCTTCTGTTTCCATCAGAAGCAAGTTGGCTTCTCTCGACCCGTTTCTTGACGACTCTGGAGTGATACGCGTGGGCGGACGATTGCAGCATTCCCAGTTACCTTACGATTCGAAACATCCTATCGTACTACCCCCTTCGGCGCATGTCACACGCCTTATCATCGAACGCGAACACATTCGCTTACTTCACGCTGGTGCTCAGCTCGTGCATCATTCTCTGCGTCAGCGTTGGTGGATTGTTAATGCCCGGCTAGTCATCCGTTCCATTATTCGCAAGTGTCTCAAGTGTATCCGGTTCAGCGCCACACAGCAGGTCCAGAGGCTTGGCATTTTGCCATCCCCTAGAGTCACTCCTTCAAGGCCGTTTCTATTTTGCGCGGTTGATTATGGTGGTCCCTTCATGATTCGTCATGGCGGGCAGAAGTCTAGAACTCTTACTAAGGCGTACGTGTCTCTGTTTGTTTGCTTAGCAACTAGGGCCATTCACCTGGAATTGGTGTCCGACCTTACTGCCAGCGCATTTATAGCTGCTTTACGTCGTTTTATGGCACGTCGGGGTATACCCAGTCAGCTGTACTCCGACAACGGCACGAACTTCAGGAAGGCCCGCACCATCTTACATGACATTTACAACTTTTGGCACAATAAGGATGCCATCACCTCGATTAAGTCATTCACATCCTCTCAGGGGATATCATGGTCATTTATTCCGCCCTCCTCACCTCATTTCGGTGGCCTTTGGGAGAGCGGCATCAAGAGTTTGAAATTTCATCTGCGGCGCGTGGTAGGCAAATCTATATTAAACTTCGAAGAGTTCACGACCGTTTTATCTCAGATAGAGGCATGTCTGAACTCTCGACCTTTATTTGCTATTTCCTCGGATGTTAACGACCCGGTGCCACTTACACCTGGCAATTTTTTGATTTGCGCGCCCCTAACTGCGATTCCTGACCCAGACCTTTCTCACGTTCCTGTTTCTCGTCTTGGTCGTTGGCAGCTGATTCAGAGGTTTGTCCGGGACATTTGGAAGGCGTGGTCTCGCGATTATTTGCACCAGCTGCAACAGCGTCACAAGTGGAGGTTTGCCAAAGATAATGTTTCCATTGGTGACTTAGCCTTGATCATTGAGGATAACTTGCCTCCATTAGCCTGGAAATTTGGCGTGATCATCGCCACATTTCCCGGCCCAGATAACTTGGTTCGCGTCGTGGACATTCGCACGCCTACGGGTGTTTTGCGGAGACCAATACATAAATTATGTCTATTGCCAGCGCGAGACGAGATTTGACATTATGGTTAGTAGGGGGAAAATGGGGTTCCTGACTCACAAAGGAATGCCGCCTTTCTTAAAAAACATAAAAAACGATAAAAAACAAGATCAAAGAGATGCCGCCGTTCCCGCGGTCCAAGATTTTTCCCACGCTCTCCCCACCACCCTGGACCCGCAGTATCCGCGAATTTTCGCGAAAATAATTTTTTATATGCAGCCTTTCGCGAGCCTAAATCACTTTCACTTTCTAATTTCCGCGAATATAATTTTTTATATGCCGCCTTTCGCGAGCCTAGATCACTTTCACTTTCTACTGGACCACAGCATCCGCGACTTTTTCGCTGATCTGTGTCAAGATCCGCGACTTTTTCGCGTATCTGGACCACAGCATCCGCGAATATAATTTTTTATTTTTTTATATGCCGCCTTTCGCGAGCTTAGATCACTTTCACTTTCTATCATTATAGTGTATATATTAAATATATGATCGGGAAGTACCAACCTTGCATGAGTTCAAATTTGTTATAATGTATATTAAATCTATATGATCAGGTTTACCAACCTATGGTGGGGGGTTCCGACTTGATGAATTATAGTGTATATATTAAATATATGATCAGGGTTACCAACCTTGCATGAGTTCAAATTTGTTGTGTGTTATAATGTATATTAAATCTATATGATCAGGTTTACCAACCTATGTATGGGTTCAAACTTGATATGTGTGTGTATTATAGTGTATATTAAAATATATGATCAGGGTTACCAATCCTGCATTATTGTGTGTGTGTATAGAACAGATCTGCCAACATTTTTCTTCGGTGGGAAATTCAAACTATATTATAGTAAATTGTTGACGACGACTTCGATATCAACTCTCTCTCCCCTCCTCTCTCTTTGTCTCTAGACACAGTTGTCATCAGTTTTACATAAGCGTCGTGCTACTTATGGATTATTGTAATTAGCGATACTAAAATGTAATCACCAGGAAATATATATTTATCACCTATCTCGTGGCGTCCTTTTTTGACACATGACAGTCATTGACTACGATTTAGAAATTAATATACTGCCAAGTCTGTGTGTGTGTGTGTGTGTGTGTGGTAAAGTGTTACGCATAAAAAAATCTCCTTGAAATAAGGTATTTTCAAAAGTTTTGTGTACACACACACATTGTATAATAATTTTCGTAATTGTAAGATACAACCTGCAAATTATTAAAATGTCTCTCTCACACATTTCTGATTACTATACAAATAATTGGATGCATATTCGAAGATTTCCCTTATTCAAACGATTTGTATGTGTGTACACGAACTTAAATACAGACGATTGTAATTTTAAAAATTCATTTTTTGCATTAAATATATATCGTAAACAATGAAATAATAATATTTCGTCATTGTAGGATTTTAATAAAACAATTATCAGTTTAAATAATAATTTTCATGATTGTAAGATACAACCTACAAATTATTAAAATGTCTCTCTCACACACATTTCTGATTACTATACAAATAATTGCATGCATATTCGAAGGTTTATAACGAAATAAATTAAAATAAACCATAATTTGTTTTAAATAATTAAATATATATATTTACAACACTGTACACAAACATAAAATATATAGTTTACAAACCGCTATAATACAATTATTCAAAAATATATATATATCACAAACATTGTTATATATATAAAATATTAATAATAATATTGTTTTAACTGATTAAATATATATTTACAGCACTGTACACAAACTTAAAATATAGTTTACAAACCGTTATAATACAATTATTCAAAATACATTTTACATTGATTAAATATACATATATCACAATCAAACATTGTTATATAAAATAAATATTAATAATAATTTTTTGACATTGTAAGATTTTAAAATAATAATTTCACGGCTGTAGATACAGTTCACAAGGAAGTTTATCTGTAACATAACAATACAGTCGATATTAGAATCACTGATACGATAATATTCAATTATCACATGCACACACACACAGTTAGTGGAAAGAATCAAATGCGTTAAGTAAGTAAACTTTTTCAAGTATATGTCATTTTTCATAAGTTAATGTACTTTCAAATAATTTCTAATCAAACCAAACCAAATATTATTCACTGGAAATTTGTAAATACTACTTAGAATCAATGATACATTTATCGCATAAGTTAATGTACTTTCAAATAATTTCTAATCGAACCAACTATTATTCAACGAAACTTGTAGAATCAATGATACATTTATCATGTACATACAAATTCAATTATTAAAGTGTTAAGTACAGAGAGTTGAAACTACACACACGCACACACATCAATAAATTGTTTGTTAACACGATTGCTACTTACGACGTTAGGACTCAATCTCTACTTGTGTTGTTTGATTTCTCGTCCCTCGATACACTAAATGTAGTTCTTTAGGTTTGATATGTCTGAGCTCCTCATTCGTGAAGACACCTGCATACCTCTTGGGAAGATAGACACGATACTGACGGTCGCCATCCTCCAACGTAGCAAGCACAGAGTTCCCATATTTTGTGTCCACATTTGTTAAGACCATGATGGGATATTTTTTATTCACTATCAATTCTGAACATCGTTTGTACTCGATAGCACTTACAGCATTAAACTTTACAAGAAACGACATTATTAGAAGACACTAGTGAACACGTCTGTATCAAACCAGAGAGAACCAAACAATGACAGAATATTCGACACAAAAGGACAGTACAATGTGATAGTGGTGGTGGTGGTAACGTCAGTGTCCCACTTTCATTTGCATGTATGAACATGTCCTACAGACGAAATTAGAGACACCAAAATATAACAATGTCATTAGGAAAGTCCATTTTCATAAGAAAATAGTCACTGCTTACAGCTATGCATGTATGTACATGTCCACAACAGAATGAGAGAGAGAGATATAAATGTCATCATTCGCGGTGACCTACTTTCTAAATTTGTTACATTAAAAATGTTTGTTTAAAGCAAAAATCATGAATCATCCATTCCCGAATAGCGTGCACCTTATAGTTGGCACAACGGTCAGAAGAATTGAAATGTCTAAGACATTCTGTTCCATGAATTATATACGGTATGTTTTTAGGACAACCAAAGTCATCGAGATTGATGATATTATTGTGTATTATCTTTGATTGCAAAAAACGTTTTTTCTCAAAACCCTTCACAAACACATATTTATATATACGTGTATGTGATGTTAACAATGAAACAAGATTGTCGTATGGTGTCTCTCCTTCGCTCCATCTAAGTCTATGATAATTTGTTGTTAACCAGTGGTTTGTCCTAACGTATTTGGGATTCGTAACGGATGTAGCAGGCAGTGTCAAAATCCAATGTCTACCAGCAAATCTCAGAACGTCCATGATTGACAGTTCCTTCACAATATATTTTCCGTTGTCGTCGAAAAAGCACTGGAAGTCGATTATAACCGCAGTGTTATCCATAATACTGTAAGACAAAGAAACCACACACATTACAAACTCTATATATATTATGTTTAAACATACAAATATCGTTGAGATATTAATATGTGAACTTACGTTTACAGACGTCTGGACTGAAGCACCGAGAGACATCAACTGACGAAAGAAACAAGTGTTGAGGAGGGTTACTATACATGGAGACGAATTTTTTTAGTAGGTGGGGAGGTGTCGTCGTTCTCCATGTTGATGCGTTGTCGTATCCGATAATGACCGTATGCAAGCGTATCATGACCATTGTCTAATATATAACGCTTATCATCATACGGTGACAACGCTTGCTTATTTACACGCATCGTGTACAGCGTATGATGATCGCTACGTAAACAAAGCGCACTGGTAGAAAACTGACAATGATCAGTGAGACACTTGCGATACATATCGTGTCGCAGACTCCTCTTAATCGCAACTCGAGGCACACCTTTACATACACGTTTTTGACACTCTTGGGTGGGATCTTCGTGGGCCACAAGGAACGAATAACATTTCGCACGGAGACCCACGAATTCTCTAATAGGACGACCACACGTTTCATCCTTGAACAGTCCGACAACCTTTTTGTTCTTAAGGCTATAACAAGGATGAGACGTAGGGTAATCCGATGTGTCAAAAACGTGTAGGTCCTTCTTCATGTCTGCATACAAGTCTGATGTTTGAATGCTATACATCAGACTGTCTGTATCTGTCATTAATAATTTAACGTTGCGGCCGTACTTGGCGACAGCATAACGATAATGAAAGTCGTACATTATCGTTTTGCTAACGTCAAGCACCGTGAAGCCGACATACACGGGACGGGAAAGAACAATGGATTTTTTACGGAGTGAGAGCCCCACCAGATCGTTCGTATAACGAATCATACGTTTTAGCCTAGGTGTGGAAACTAGTTTTTGAAGCCGTCGTTCATTCGAGACTAGTTCAAAGTCTATATGTTTCCGTACGTTCTCCAGCGACTTACCGTATACGGCGTTGTTCATCAGTTTGAAAAGGTCTTTTTCAAAGCTGTTGACGGCTGTTTGCCTCTTGCGGGTGTTGAAATCGATAAACGGTTTCAACCAAGCACTTTGCTTAAAACACAACACCCTATGAGTCGCTTTCAGCTCTAAGCCAAGACTTAAATACAATTTCAAATTTCGATAATGGAGAACGTAATTTTGTTTGTCCTCCAAAGTTGTTAACAACTTCTCTACGGATGACCCTGATTCGTTATACGATGATCTGTATATACTCTCGTGTAAACGTTTGGAAAAGGGAGAAAGGATATCGGGTGTTACGCGCTGGCGCACAGGTGCAAGTGGGTAGTCGGAATGCAGGTCGTGTAAGGTATCAGGATAGTGTAGGTCGACTTCGAGGATGTACCCGATGTCGGAATCATCACTCACATTACGTACGTCCAAGGACTCGATTTCGTTA
Organism: Magicicada septendecula; assembly: GCA_034769895.1. Classification (NCBI taxonomy): domain Eukaryota; kingdom Metazoa; phylum Arthropoda; class Insecta; order Hemiptera; family Cicadidae; genus Magicicada; species Magicicada septendecula. Next base: position 56,939,982 of record CM068371.1, on the reverse strand, counting down.
CGATCGAGCCATCGGAAGTCTGCGTAAGGGAGTGGTTGCGACATGGCTGCACCGTATAAATTATTACAGTCTGTATACAAAATGAAGGAGGTCGGTTTCGATACATCGTACTGATCTGGAATCAGAGGATTGTTAGCGACTGCGTGACGGTTGGATATCATCGCGCAGCCTCCGCGGACCCCAGACTCAAGGAACAGATGCAGATTTATCTCTGTTAACAGCTCTAATTCGACCCCTGTCATTTTTAGCATCGCGTTCCAAGCGAGTCCGGGAAGCGAGTAAAAATGACACGGGTCCAAGCAGTAATCGCGTAAGGCCATGTCTCGGAAACTTTCAAAGACATCGGCCAGCAGCATTACGTCTGTCAACAAATACAAATCGTGGTAATCGCCAAACGTACGCAGATTGAATGCACTCCACACGTTTTGTGCATGCTCGTAATCTGCGTCCGAAATAGCCGATTCCAACAACCGGTTATCAAAGTGTTCACAAGCGGGTAGACTTGTTTCGTTGAATCGATCAATGCTGTCAACGTACTCGTAAGGGTATACTCCCTTGCGTACGAGCAGATTGGTCTGTTCGTCGAAACCCCGTCTAAGCATTTCCTCTCTGAGCAAAGGAAATTGGCTCCCGGACGTGGACAGATTGGTAACGAGTGTGTCCAGAGAGCGATTAAGAAATTGAAAAGAGTCTACGAAACGCAAGGGACCCAGGGAGAACGACACGTAACGCTCACTGGATGTTGCAATGCAGGATACGTGTTGGTCCTTATATTTTCCTAAACCCAGCATTAAATGGTGACAGTCGTAGCCACGAAGGTTGTGAAAGAAGACGGGGATATGACGAGGCATCTTGTAGCTTAGATTACAGCTATTGTGGGCTGCTCCCAAGAATTTCCCCGTAAGATGACAATGATTGCGTACCTTGTCATCGTCTGTCAAAGGGCGCTCACACAAATGACAAACGGTGGCGTTAGTGAACGCAACATTGTCATCATCGGACATAATTATTTGTACGTTATGTCGTACTACCTTCATCATATCCTCGGCGTCTTTCATCAACCACGAGAAGAAAGTGTCTACAACGTTTTCACCTCGATAAACTTTAGCCTCTCTCCAGAGTCTGTGTGTATGATCCACGATAGCATAGTAGAAACCTGACGGAATATGCATCGCTTCGTATGATGTGGACGATACAGGAGGAGAAGTTATTTTCTGACGGGCACCGTTGCTATCAACTGAGTAGAATTCGCCTAACTCGTGCACTGTCGTCGGGACGTTGTTACCAGGTGAACACGATTGAAGCGGAGTGATGAGGGACTCGAAGTCGGCGTAGACGGTAAAGGGTACTTTAAGACAGTGCGCGTAATTTTTAAATGACATAAACTTCTCCTCCTCTGTAGGCATTTTGGTTTTCTGCTCGCCGTGAGGTGTGCAGTAGGGGAGATGATCGGACAGACCATGTTCTGTGGTGAAACGATGCAGGCAGTAGTCACAGTAAAATGATTTTTCTTTGTGTTTTGTAAGGGATGATAACAATTTATTAATGCTACTGATAAGACAGTAGTGTTTTCGGCTATTTGTCTCGGACAGAAGTAAAAGATTAACGTGATGTAATCTGTCCTTATTGGGGGTAATTCTTAACGGATAAACCTCATTTTTTGATTCGTTTCTGATATTGTCTTCTATATCATAGCCAAAAACGTTTATAGAAATGTTGGGATTCTGTGTTTCAAATTTAGAAAGTGAGTTTATAGAAACAGGGTACTCGATACCGGTCATATTTATTGTGTTTTTGAATAAGAGGTATTTTGAAACACGTTCTTTATTACGTTCTTGAGGGTGTATGTGAGCTAGTACGGACCATAGAAAACACATTTCATCTTGGGAGTTCTTGATGTTGACTACTGCCTTGGTGAGTGCAAGTTTTCGCGGGGTTGGAAGGTAGGAGGATGCTGCTAGAGGTCGGTACCATCCAACAACTAGTTCCAGCTTCAGTACAGCATCCACCGACCATCCGCTCCCATCACGGGTAAAATTGGATATGCTATTCATGATTTTATCGTAGGATTCATCGAGTAGACAGTTCAACTCGTCGTTGTCGTCCGTGAGCAACGTACGACAACGTCCGTGGAAGACGGCGTCTTTGGTTACCTCTTTTTCTTCGCCGCTGTCACCATCTAACGCAGTTTTAGTGAAACGTATCCTGCACGCAATATGCCATTTGATACTGCGTAAACGTGCTTGTTCTGCCAGAATATCCTTGCACAATAAAGGTCGCACCTCGGTCATTATCGGTACTATATCTTGATCTTCTTCTTCTGTGTACACAGGCAGGTAATTAAAAGTTGTAAGACATCCTCTAATACTACTGTTTCGCACAATATAAAATCGTGTCATATCTGAAACAATAGAAACACATGTATTAGCTAATAGGAATGATGAATAACACACATTCATGTTTATGGTAAATAAATAGATAGTACACGTTAGTAATACGTTAGTTTATTGCAAACTGTGAAGATGGCAGCTACTCATGATTTTAGCATTGAAAGTGAAAGAAGAAAATCGTTCAAGTATTGGGAAGTGACGTTTGTCAGTCCCGACGAGTTAGCGTTTGCTGGGTTTTACTACTATCCACTAAATTATGATGTTTGTGGACATAGTATGTCATTCATAGACGATAGAGTTAAATGCTTTTGTTGCGGAATTGAATTAGTTCATTGGAGAGAAGGTGACATACCTATGGTGGAACATGAAAAATTTTCTCCGTCATGTCAATTTCTAAACGATGTCAAGAGACAATATATTGGGGAGAAGGTGACAAACTATGTCAGAACATAAAAAATTTTCTCCGTCATATCAATTTATAAACAACGTCAAGAGACTATCTTATACATGTTAATTCATATCAAACAAATTTGGTTTGCTGCATAATTATAGAGAGAGACAATTGGTATTTAAAAAAATTTTTACCTTGTTGAGGATGTCCCTGTTCCTGCTGATGTTCTGGATTCTGCTGAAGGTCAGACATGGTAATATTCAGACGTGAGAGTGAATACTGAAAAACAAAGAAACTGTTATAACGCTGGTATTATGTTAGTGTATCTTAAACGCTTTATATCTCACAAAGTAAATTAGAATATCAATTTGTAACATACAATTTGTAGCACAGTAGTGTTCAGCAACACGAACGATTGTGAAGTTCACCGGTTATATATTGTGATGGCAGCGGTATGCGAACATCTGCTCTCCGGTACCAGCGGTGGACACAGCGAGCCAATCAGACATCAGCAGCCACCGAGACGTAACCAACTTCGTGTTCGGAGCTAGCCAATCAGCGATGCCAGTTAGTTAATAAAACCTGAGCCGACAGAAAATTTTGAAAGTTCCGCGTCAGCGATGGATTTCGCTGGGTCGGCAGCTGACTCTACAACCAGTGTCGGAAGAAGAGGAGGACTGCAGTACGCCGTGAACAGCAGGCGCAGCCGCCGAACATCTCAGCGCGGCACTACCAACATCGCCGTTCTCACAACTCGGTCCTTTTTAGGACCACCAAAAACACTAGAGTGTACGATTGGTGCCAGTTGTCATGCGGCAAGCCTTTTGTCCGATGAAACCTTCCACAGTTGAAACCTGCTCTACAAAACGCTTCACACGAAGCGTTATGTTAAGAGAGAGAGAGAACGCGCATGTAAGTAGTTGACAACACACACGCACACATAGTTAATATTTGTTAATTATTTAATACAATGAAAAATGAAGTCAACGTTTTGACGATGAGTGAGAGAGAGAGAGAGAGAGAGAGAGAGAGAGAGAGAGAGAGAGAGAGAGAGAGAGAGAGAGAGAGAGCGGGCGTTGTAAGTACGTACACAGTTAATATTTGTTGAATATATATAAACTTTCTAAAATCATATACATGCGCGGTAATGATCACAGAGAGGAGAAACGGTTTGAACATAACGTTTGACAACGAGAGAGAGAGACAGATAGACAGACAGACAGACAGACAGACAGATATAGACAGTCGGACGGACGGATGGACGGACGTAACGAGTGTGTCCAGAGAGCGATTAAGAAATTGAAAAGAGTCTACGAAACGCAAGGGACCCAGAAAGAACGACACGTAACGCTCACTGGATGTTGCAATGCAGGATAGTGCATGCATACAGCGAGAACGAAGAAGTCCCGCTACCGAGTGAAATCACTGGTCTCGACTCTGTTATCGTATTCGATGATGTATCGTGTGAAAGACAAAACAATATTCGAAAGTATTTTGCTATGGGGAGACATAGCGGTGTGGACACATTCTATCTATATTGTCCGGTGACAATATATAGTGCATGCGTTGATGTGTGTGTAGGAAAAATTTATGAGGGTACACCTGGTCTGTATGAACTTTTGTTTATGAAACTATCGAAAAAATACAATAAGAACGATATGAGGAAATACAGGCCCATACTACTAGCAACCAACAGACATATGATGAAATTAATTTCTATTTTTAATTTATTTGTGTGTGCGTATGTTTGACTGTAGTGCAGATTCTAATTTACAAAGTTTTGATGAATACTATTGAAAGGGGGGAGCTCTCTCTAGTTGACATCTCCGCCGATGTAATGACTCTCAAACATAAAAATGTAAACATAAACAGACGGTGTTTGTTGACATGTAAACATTGCACACTTAAAATGTAAACATAAACATTCCGAGTTCGTTGACACGTAAACTGTTTTTCCTTTCGTGAGTAATCGTTCGTTAATAAGATATGAATTAGCTTAATCGATTAAATGGTAGACTAGTAATGGTAAATGTGAAGGTAAGAACGTAAGTATGTAGGTTCGATTCCTGTTAATTCATATTTTGTTAAAAATCTTTTTTATAAATATTGAGGAGAAGGGATAATAACATATTCTTTTATAATTATTAACAACGTTGTTTGGTATTTGTCATTGTAAAGTACAATCGGAAACCATGACGCCACTTAAATCGGTAATATTTTTTTTTAACATTATGGACAAAATGTTTAACGGATAACACAACACAGTTTCAATTGGATCAAGTTAAACGTTACTTATATGAATATGGATATCTTTATACGAAAGATAAAACGTCATTGCAATTAGTAAATGATTCAGATGTTTCCAATGCCCTCCTTATATTTCAAGAATATTACAAATTACCTGCTGACGACAAATTAAATAATGAAACTCGAAATTTAATGTTAAAATGTAGGTGTGGTAATACCGATATTCTTTCTGATTATAGAAAGAAATCAGCTAGAAAAACCACGCTTTGTTGTGTTAGCGTTTCAGACAGCAAGAAAAAATGTACTGCCAGCACGCGCTGATGAATTTGATCACTGTAACGTGATCAATGCGAGACTGTTTCTAAACGACAAGTATTATCCTTACGATAATTTAAACTTGGATATTGGGAAAGACCGTTTTGCATTATTGTACAATATGTACACCAGTTTTCAAAGTTCGTATAATCTTGGAGCTGTGTGTATGTATTTTAATAAATGTATATATATATTACACACACTTTATTATTATTTGTATAACCCACTCCATAATAATTTGATCATACATATACACGCGCACACACACATGTATTAAATTCAATAATGCGTTTGATAATGTTTTAATGCAAATAATTTTAGGAAAGTCTACATTCCGCTTTCATAAGGAAATAGTCACTGCTTACAGCTATGTATGTCCACAACAGAATTAGAGAGATATAAATGTCATCATACGCTGGGACCTACTTTCTAAATTTTTTACATTAAAAATGTTTGTTTAAAGCAATATTTCAGAGAATTGTAACAGACATAATAATAATTTGATCATACACACACACACACACACACACACACACACACACACATACACACATGTATTAAATTCAATAAATAATGCGCTTGATAATGTTTTTACGTTTAAATAAATCTGTACACTCACCAAATAGTATGTGTGTTGTCTATACACCCTTAATGATGAAAGTTGTGTGTGTATACTACAACAGTCTTTCAACTATTTAAAAAAATGCAGTGATAGCTTTCACGCAGGCAGTCAAATGCGAAATTGCCACTATAAAAAAAAACAAATACGGTAAGAATATATTTCAGACAATTGTACCAGACATAATAATTTGATCATACACACACACACACACACACACACATGTATTAAATTCAATAATGCGCTTGATAATGTTTTAATGCAAATAATTTTAGGAAAGTCTACATTCCGCTTTCATAAGGAAATAGTCACTGCTTACAGCTATGTATGTATGTCCACAACAGAATTAGAGAGATATAAATGTCATCATACGCTGGGACCTACTTTCTAAATTTGTTACATTAAAAATGTTTGTTTAAAGCAATATTTCAGAGAATTGTAACAGACATAATAATAAGTGATCACACACACACACACACACACACACACACACACACACACACACACACACACACACACATGTATTAAATTCAATAAATAATGTGCTTGATAATGTTTTTACGTTTAAATAAATCTGTACACTCACCAACTAGTATGTGTGTTGTCTATACACCCTTAATGATGAAAGTTGTGTGTGTATACTACAACAGTCTTTCAACTATTTAAAAAAATGCAGTGATAGCTTTCACGCAGGCAGTCAAATGCGAAATTGCCACTATAAAAAAAAACAAATACGGTAAGAATATATTTCAGACAATTGTACCAGACATAATAATTTGATCATACACACACATGTATTAAAATCAATAATGCGCTTGATAATGTTTTAATGCAAATAATTTTAGGAAAGTCTACATTCCGCTTTCATAAGGAAATAGTCACTGCTTACAGCTATGTATGTATGTCCACAACAGAATTAGAGAGATATAAATGTCATCATACGCTGGGACCTACTTTCTAAATTTGTTACATTAAAAATGTTTGTTTAAAGCAATATTTCAGAGAATTGTAACAGACATAATAATAAGTGATCATACACACACACACACACACACACACATGTATTAAATTCAATAAATAATGTGCTTGATAATGTTTTTACGTTTAAATAAATCTGTACACTCACCAACTAGTGTTGTCTATACACCCTTAATGATGAAAGTTGTGTGTGTATACTACAACAGTCTTTCAACTATTTAAAAAAAATATGCAGTGATAGCTTTCACGCAGGCAGTCAAATGCGAAATTGCCACTATAAAAAAGAATAAATACGGTAAGAATATATTTCAGACAATTGTAATTTGATCATACACACACACACACACACACACACACACACACACACACACACACACACATACACACACACACACACACACACACACATTGAATCGTCAATGAATTTTCCTAGACAGACAACCGCCTACTGTATGATACTACATGATTCGCTTGTAGAATATACACCATTGTCCAACACAGTACATAGACGTGTTTAAGTCTTATTTTATACATATTTTGTAAATACTAGTTTTAAATATTGTTATAATCAACAAAGTATATATATATAATATAATAGTTACAAGTAATACTGTGTATATTTTGCTGTCTTGTGTTTCTCCTTAAAGCCACACTGCTGGGCTAGCCAACTTGTAATATAATAAAATTACAAGTTTAAGTTATGTATTTCTTGTGGTATTGATGTTAGGTGTTTTCGTGTGGTTGTAGACACGCACCGGTCCCTACTATAATGTTGGTTATAAAAGGTGTAATTTGCAATCGTAACTGTCACTGGTGTTAATGTTTTGCTGTTGTAAGTACGCCGTAATAATTCACTCTTCTTATTAAAATATAGTCCGCGCACTTGTGGTGTATCTGATTTACTTACCACTGTTGAAATTCAAATTCTAACTTGTGGCGTTCCGTCTGAAATACATTCACTTCAAACACAATAGAAAAAATATTCAATTTGAATATTTAACATGTTTTCACACACAGTAATAAATGCAGCAATATCTGATAAGTATATTGATTTATACTAATACTTTTTGAATTCTTCCGCCACCTGTCAGAACTGATTAAAAATAATGAATGAATCTACTTTTAATAAAATGATACTCTTGTTATGGTAATAAAAATTATAGGTTTATTAACAAGTTATTAAGTGAGAATATTTTTAACAAACAAAACAATAATTAACAACCCTTTCAATTGCTGATTACAAAATAAAACTTCAAATGAAACTCGATCTGATCTCTCAAGGCTCTGGTATACCTGTTGTTATTACAATAATTTTACTGTACAGGTTATGTTGTTTTAATTCAGTATATACCATATTCCGTTAAGGTTCTTGGAGATATCATGATACCAGACTCAAGATGTACTATAATTAATTATTTAGGATTAACAATATTAACTGATAATTGAACAAAATATAAAATTTAAAATTGGTATCATACTTCTGATGTTTACAAAAATTATCGTACGCCGGTATGCGCACGCATCTTTACTTTAGTATTGTGGTTAGGCTGTATGACTTGTACAGCATTTAACAAGTATTACTTTTAGTTAATAATTAGTTTTAAAATAATTTGTTCACAAGAAAAAATTTCTAATAAAAAAAAAACTCTTGTTTGCAATGTACTTTAATTTGCATGTTAATTGAGAACAATTCGGTAATGTCATCATAACAAGCTACCGTAATGGTTTCTGAGGTTAAGAATGACCGTTATTTTTATAAGGATAAGTTTGTCTTATTAACTAATATTACTTATGCTATACAGGTAAACATATTATTTTTTAATAAGTTTTAACATAGGATTATCAGAATTATGTTTGATACAATTAATAAAATAAATTCTGAAATAATGAAATATTCAACAAATACGTTTTATCAAGTAAGCGTCTAAATGCACTCGTATTTATCAATAATTATCTTTAAGCATTATTTTTTTTTTACATCGTTATAATTTATTAAAATATTTTTTATAATATTTTAATAATGTTGTGTTAAATCTCCTTTAAATTCTGATAACTTAGTTGTTGATTTCCGATACGCTGCATAATGACTTGCGTAGTATCGAAAATTCGAAATTGGCTAAACTCTTATTTTTCTTTTAAGTATTGTTTAATTGAAATTGTACTCCCTGTTTCTTAACTAAAAAATTCACTCGCAAATAGATCGATATTGTACACTGATCTACTTGATAAAAATAACACAAATCCGCACTGTTGCACTCGTTAGTAAATGTGTAGTATTAGGTTAGTGTATGTATATTGTACTTGAGTAAAACATGTCGCGCACTAATTTAAAAATATACTTTTTCTGGTCTGGAGTGGCGTGGCTTGTTCCTTAGGTGTTCGATCGTAGACTGTCATGTACCTCGAGAGCATCTCTCGCTCGTCTGATGAACTTCATTCATTCCATTGGTTGGTTTTTGATAGTCTCTGACCCAAAAGGCCTATATTTTATTAAAATATTTAATTTTTAGTCAAAATCGATTTTGGGTTGGAGACTTTTTCACGTCATCGACGGTACAAATTTTTAGTTCGAAAGTTAAAAACTATCACAACTTCCTTATTATACGTCCTATCGTTAATCGGTTTATATCACTGAACTCAGGGCGTTTTGCTTATTAAAATAAGTCCAAACACGCTTATTTTCTGTTCACTATCAATATTATTATATTGATTTTATTTATTATTTTTGGTACGTCTTATCTTTATAAGTTCGTAGTACCAGATTTTTCTTAAATCTAATATAACATTTCTTATTTAAACACTTCGAGTCTATATCTCATTTGGTTTATGTTACAATTTGTGAAAAACTATTTCCTACACAATTTTCGCTATGGTGTTACTCAGCGTCCATGTTGGATTTTTCACAAACATGCTTATTATTAAATATCCTTATCTAAAATGAACATATTATTACCTAGTATTACTAACAATGACTATTTACATACTTTTTTACTATAATATTGGTGTATTACCGTGGTCAATTCAGTATTTACATCATTTTAAACCTCTCACATAATGCTTATACAACTTTTCATCTTGTTTTCTATTTTTATTACATAGATTATATTATTTAATTGTTATAATTAGTGTACATACACAATAATTAATCTGTTATATTCAATGGTCATCTTTTAATAAACTCAGAACCTCCTAATTATTCAGTAGTGGCTCTGTCTATGTTGTGTCATGACATTATAGGTACTTATTTTGTTTAATATAATAACAAAAGTGTTATTGTCCTATTTGGATTGTATTCCTAAAGTAGTATTGGATGTCAATCTAACTTTTAGTAATGTTTCCAATTACTTTTACATAGGTTTACTAGTTATATTTTTCATAACTAGCTGGTTGGTCATTGTTTGTTTACCTCTGTCCTTTTTTCACATTGGACATTTGGTTTTCAAATGTTTATGTACAATATGATTGTTTTAGTGGTCATTATTTGTTCTCAAAGTAGCTCTGAGATTTCCTCTTGCTACTGGTAATAATTGTAATACCTTGTTCTCAATATTTAGTACAGTATTTTCTTTAACTAACTTGCTATACACTGGTTTAGCTTACATTTGGTCATATATACATGGTTATTTTGTTTACAATAATTCAGTCATAATACTGTTCTTAACATGTTCAACACTTGTTCTCAAAGTATTATCATATATTCCTTTCACTACTGGTACTATTCTGATAAACATTTACATTAGTTTTAATACTGTAGTTTGCTTAACTAAATTGGTACATTGTCTTATTTCTGTCTTTGACTGTGTCACTATGTCTGACTTGTTTTGTTTACATTGTTTTGTCTTATACATTATATTGTTTCTTTATATTTACTTGATGATCATATATTTATACTAATATGTATCATTTTCTGTTATAATAGGTTACTTCCTTGTGGGTATTGTAACAATGTATCATCGGTTTTAGTGCAGTATCTACTTACACCTAAACTGACTCCATTATGGTATATTAACATAATACCTTCACTAATTTGTTACAAATGTTTACAACTCCTTCTAATACACTAATACAAATCTTTCTTATATTACTTACAAGGTTTTTCTCTGGTCAATTGTGGAATCTAAATTCCTGTCATGTTTGACACTTAACAAATATTCTCTATTTGTTGTCAGTTTTTTGATATAAACAATAATATGATTGTTTTATATGTTCTGATCTGGTGGTCTTATAATTATGTGTGTTGGTCACAACTTTGTTAAATCAGTCACACTCATTGTTTGTGTTTATTTGACTATTTTTTAACCTTTGTTGCCTCATCATGAAATTAACCTATTTTTTCACACTGTAAACTTCCTCACTGTAATTGTTTGTGTGGTTTTCAGTTGAAATAATCAGTTATTCACCGGTTTCACATTTGTATTAAGTACACTTTTATTGTTTGTGTTTCTTTAAATGATCACACTGGTTTTCATGTCACACTTATAGTTATTTCTTTTGTCACTGACTGTTTCTTCTTTAAAATATATATGGTTCATTGATTCCCTACGTCTTTGGTTTCTCTTCATCCTTCTTCTTGGTCCTTCTTCTTTCTTCTTAATTCCAAATTTCATGGTAGTCGCTGTTTTCATTTTATTTCCATTGTCGTTGTAGCTTGATGATCCTTGTCTCGTTGATTCCCCTCACTGCTGGATATTATTTTCATTGATTCCCCTCACTGCTGGATCCTATTGGGTCTATTTATTAGTATTTTGTTTTGGTCTTGTGTCATTTTCTTTTTACGTTTTATAATTAAGGTTGACATATTCACATTCTCGTCTTCATTGTTGGATTCTTCTATTATTAGTTTTGTAGATACACAACTTATATACTTATCTTTGTTCATTTAAATATGTTCCCATGTCTCTTATCATACTTGACGTCATATTTATTTATAGTATGTAACTACCATATTTTGGTACTGTTACATATGCCTTCCTTTAAGAATTGATTAATTCTGAATTATTATAATATATTTTTCACTTGAAGAATTCATCAATTGTTGTACATTCCACGTTGATTCACATGTTTTGTCCATATATCCCTTTGCTCTCTTCTATTTGAATCGTATTTATCTTCGCTATGTAATTATCTCCCTTGTTTATCTAGTTCCCTAATTCCCTAACATAAATATTAGCTGGGGCAGTTTAGAGCGGCTCACTTTGGCTATTCAACTCTACTGGCCATACTAATTTCAATAAATCTGGAGGCAAATCATCTCCTTCAATAACTATAAATGATTGCTGGCATTACTCTTCAGTCAATTCATTTTAAATCATCAAAATAATAATAGTGGTCGTTCTTCCGACAAATAATAAATATACTTGGGATCAATCAACGCATCTGCGGTTTATACATTTTTATTCTCTCTTTTCTTGATTCAACTTATACTATATTCTTCACATATTGTAGGGATAGTCTGTTTTACACATTCTCACTGGTATACTCTCATGATTGTCTTCGTTATTATATTATTTTTCATCCTTCATTAATCTTGATCAATCTCTTCTTTTGTTGTCACCTTGAGCGTCATCTCATTATATTCTTCATCTTAGGTTTCATTCTTCTAGGTATAAAACTTAAATACATTTGTTTTTTCTTCTTCATCATGGGTTGTATTTGGTGTTTACATTCTATATGGTATCGGTTTCCTTATTAGTAGTATACATTATAAACAATGTGGTTGTGTGTGGTGGCTGGTCTACATTACAACTTTAATTTGGTTTCATTTTTCCAACTTCGCACTTGTCTCTTCTCTCTCTCTTTTTTTTTTTTTTTTTTTTTTTTCTTTTAGTAGTAGTACGGGTGAGATGTTGTTATTACTTGTTGACGTGGCTCTTGGAAATAGTTGTGCCAAGGATCTTGTGTGTCGTTCTCGTTTATATATCTTTCTTATAGTAGTAGTACATATTATTAATAATACAATGTTCTGTATCCTTTACATTAATTCTCTTGAAGTACATTCTCTTACATTATAAAATTACAATACGTTCAATGTTCAATACATAATTATACATTTACTTCTCATTTAATACACACATAATAATTTTCACAATAGTAATACCTTCTTTTTCTGTGGTTAACATCTATATTTGTACTCGTACTTTCATTTTCCACCCTTAAATAATAATAATCTTCATATCAACCTTGCATTTTTTCATCTCAGTATAGTCAACAGTTATACATATAGTTACATCTTCATTTTTTATAACAAATATTTCCATTTTTCACATTATCAATACTCGAGTAATCCTTATCGCCATTTTTTCACTATTTGGTTCCATAATTTTAATCTTCAATGTATTTTTTCATCGAGGTCTGATTGTATGTACCTTTTATTTTCTTTGTAACGGGGTTTTGCAATTCATAGGTATTGTTTAAATTATTTTTTGTCACAGTATATGGTCCGGTATACAATAGTAATAGCTTTTTTGCTATGCCCTCAATAGTGCTAGGGAGTTCTCGATTTTTTATTAGTACTTGGTCTCCCACTTCATAGTTTATAATTTTGGGCTGTAATTTCTTATACTTGAGCCTCAATTTATTTGCTCTCTCCACTGCATTATTATAGAATCGAGTTTTATCAAATTTAAATTCAGCACTGATAGGAAAGTTGATTATTTCTGTGATCTCCCGGGGTGGTTTTTTCTCATACATTGCCATGTATGGTGTCTCGTTAGTTGACTGGTGGTAAGCTAGATTCAGGAAGTCTTCAGCTGGGGACAAATATTCTTCCCACTTCCTCTGCTGGCTGTGACAGTAGGTTCTTAAAATCCTTCCTACTTCTCTCAACACTCTCTCAGCAGGGTTGCTGTTGGGGTGATACACCGAGGTCTTATATGTTTTGACTCCCAGATGGTTCAGTGTTTCCCTCCACTTTCGTCCTCGGAATTGCGTTCCGTGATCGGTGATGATCATTGACGGTTTACCCACTTCGGGTATATATTTATTTGCAACTATTTCTAATATCTTGCTGGTTGTCGCTCGATTGAGTGGGTACAATTTGGTATACTTAGTGTAATGATCAAACATTATTATAATATATTTGTATCGGTGCCTCCCACCACTTCGTGGAAAAGGTCCACAAATATCCAGGAAAACTTTTTCTAGTCTGGCAGTTGAGGTGATTGGTATCATGACTCCTTCTTGCTTTTCGTTATTGCATTTCGCTAGTTGACAGATATTACAACTCTGTATGTATTTCCTGATCTTTTTATTCATGTTTTTAAAATGCACATGCTCTTGTAAAGCTTTCATGACTTTCACTGCTCCCATATGACCATAACGTATGTGGTAGTCTATGGTCAAATCTCTTTCTATGGTTTTGGGGACAACTACCTTCCATCTCCCGTCACCTTTCTTGTTTTTGGTGAATACCACTTGATTGTAAGCACAGTAATATCGGTTTATGTTTGCATTATTGTCGTTTAATTTCTTGATAATTAATGATATCTTAGGGTCTTGTTGCTGATGATTGATGATATCAGATAGTATATTAGTAAGTTCTGTTTTATTCTTCAATAGGTGGTATACTCTGGCAATAGTTTCCCTCTCTCCTTCAAAAGTTTGGGCTTCAATGTTTATCCGTGACAACACGTCTGCAGCTGTGTTGCTTTTTCCGGGTATGTATTCCCATTGTATATTGTACTCTTGAAGCGTGAGGGTCCATCTTGTCAGTCGTCCATGTTTTAATTTACAGTTTTTTAGAAATGAAATGGACTTGTGATCTGTTCTTACAGTTACGGTGTAACCCAAAATAAATGTTCTGAACTTTTCACATGCAAACACTATGCTTAATAACTCTTTTTCTGTGGTGTGGTAGTTGCGCTCGCACTTGTTTAATGTACGGCTGGCAAAACTAATCACTTGGTGCTGTCCTTCTTGGTCTTCCTGATAGAGTACTGAACCAAGACTTAAATCACTTGCATCGCAATTCATGAAGAACGGTTTATTAAAATTGGGGTGATGCAGCATAACGGTTTCTAGAAATTTCATTTTAATCAATGTGAATGTGGAGTCTTGTTCTGCTTCCCATTTCCATTTTTCTTTTGATGATAATTGAGCTGAGAATCGAGCTGTTAACTCGGAATAATTACTCTGAAACTTTCGATAATAGTTGCATATTCCAAGGAACGATTGTAGTTGTTTCTTGTTCTTCGGGACGGGAAAACGCTGAATTGCCTCCATCTTCTCCTGGGATGGTGTAACTCCGTATTCAGATAGGTTGAACCCCAAGAATTGCACCTCCTTTGCAATTAGTTGAGATTTATCTAGCTTTAAAGTGATGTTGTTGTCTTCTAGCTTTTTCAGTACTTGTGCCACCCGGTCACAATGTTCCTCCCAATTGTTAGAGGCTATTAGGAGATCGTCCACATAAACTGTGGTGAACTGCAGTGTGTTATGGCCCAGTATTTCGTCCATGCACTTAACGAATATTGCTACTGAGTTTACAAGACCGAATGGTAGCCGTTTAAAGTGGTAGTTTCGGCCCTCAAAGATAAAGGCGGTATATTTTCTACTGTTTGGATGCAGCTCAACCTGCCAATATCCACATACCGTATCCCATATACTGTACAATTTGGAACCATAAAACTTCTTTAAAATTTCATCAATTTCGCCAGGTGATGTCCTGTCGTTTATTATGGTTTTATTTAATTCTCGAGCATCTAAACAGATACGTACTGCACCATTCTTTTTCGGTACAGCCACAATAGGGTTTGTGTATGGTGAATTGCTTATCTCTATTATGTCATTTTCTATTAAGCGATGAATTTCTTCTCTTACCGCTTCTTTTAGTGAAAATGCGATAGGATATGATTTCCTCTTGAATTCAATATGTTCTTTGAACTTCAGTTCGCATTGGAAATTTTTAATTTTCCCAGGGGTGTCTGAAAATATGTGGCGATACTGGTAGTATATCTCTATCAATCGTTCCCGTTGTTCATAAGTTACTTCTTGACTATTTTGACTTGGTTTAAATTCTCGGATACTGTTGATTTTCTCCAACCACAAAGCTTCCTCTGGACTGTTTTGTACTCCTTGGTTGATGACGTCTTCTCGGAGTTCACAGCTCTCTCTAATGTAGTAAATTACATGTTCAGATGGTGCCTTTCTGTATTCTGTCAATTTGGCTGTCCACTCTATTTCTTCTGCTTTCATCTTCACGGTATTATCATCCATATTGATGATTGCGGTGTATTTTCTTAAAATATCACACCCGATTAATATAGTGAACGGTAACCCACTGGCTACTAAGAATACCATTTGTATTGATTGTCCATTACTGGATACATCCAATTGCACTTGCTGTCGTATAGTTTTGTTTTGACGTCCTGTAGCACCAATGAGAATTATATTGCTAATCGGCAAAGTGGGTATTGTGGCTTTGTTTTCTGATTGAATTCTGTCCAGTTCTACCTTGTCTATTAGTGATACATTTGCGCCAGTGTCAATCATGGCTGTGGCGTCGGTGTTATTTACTCTGACGGTTATATATGCAATTTCGCTATTGCTAGTATCGCCGATAGTATTTTCATTTTCCTCCATTAGATCCTTCCTTATATTTTTTAGATAGTTATTGTTATATATACTTCGAAGCCTTGCTGATTCTGCCAAAACATTGGACCCAATAGGGCGGTTCAGTGAGGGTGATCCTGGGGTTTTCACTGCCGGTTTGCGTTTAAATTAGTGTCACCATTTTCGTGTCGATCCTGAGATGTCGAAGCGACTGGCTCCTGATTCCCTGTGTTGTGGAATATCTCTGTATTTTGCGTGGTTGCTCTGGGACTCCCACTGCTGTCACTTCCGTTCGACCTATATCCGGATTCTCTTTCATCCCGATCATGGTTATTGAAATGCTGGTGCTGGTGTGGGAAGCTTCTTCTTCCTTGATAATAATGCCTGTGGTTTCCACCCCGACTGGCATGTGTATAATGTACTCTTCTAAATTGACTGTGGTGGTTATTATGACCATTCCCTTGTCTTGGTTGGTGGTTAGGGGACTGATTTTGATATGGTCTATAATAATGGTTACCTCTTTGGTAATTTGTATTTCGTGGGTAATTGTTAGACTGATAATTGTTCTGGTTCCCTCTATTAATGTTATTTCCACCTCCATCTTGACGCGGTGTGAGCTGACTCTGGAATCTGGGAGGATTACGGAAATTCCTTCCTTGGTTATTACCATTGTTGTGAATGGTAGGGTTATTGTTCCCTGGTCCTCCTTGACCGTACATCTGGTGTGGTACCTGTCGACTCCTTTGGTAATAGCGTTCCCTCTCGTGGCTCTCAAGTAACTCGCACATGCCTTGGATGGTTTTGATTTGAGCATTGAGTCTACCTTGTGCTATTCCTTGATTGAAATGGTACGCCAACTTTGTTACCAAACATTCCTCTGGGATTGCCGGTTCCAGGTTTCTTGCTAGGCAAATCTTCCCCAAAAAGTAGGTGGTCATGGACTGCCTGCCATTTATGTCGAATCGTCCATTGGTTATGTCGTCACGTATAATATTCTGAGTTGCCTCTGACCAATATTTCTGTTTGAACGCTGTCTTGAAGGCTTCATAGTTACACACTTTGTGTCGGGTCGCTGTCCACCAATTGTCAAATGTGTTTTTAAATGACTCGTCCAACATACCTTTTATTACAGTCCATCTGTTCTCACGATTTCGTTGTATTATTTCTTCCATTCGCTCGAGGAACTCCAAAGGGTTTTTTGAATATGTCCTGAAGTCGACTTGATCTCTTCCTTCTAGATGGCTTAGACCGGATAAGAAATTCGGTATTATTTGTAGTCGATGCATTTCATCCCGTAGGTTGTCCATTTCCCTCCGTTGGCGTTCTGTAGATTGTGCCTTATCATTGTTTACCTGCTGTTTGATGGCATCTACTTTTCCCGCAACTTCTTCACACTTACCCTTTAATGTGGATTGTGCTGCTTCCATTCTTGTTTGTTCTTGTGTTAATATACTTATTTGGTTATCATGAGTTTGCTTCACCTCATTAATACGTTGGTGAATATCCAACTCAGTCTGGATTAATTTTAAGTTTGTACTTTCTCCTTCTTTGCGCACTTCCACTATTTCCATATTAATTTCGGTCGTTAGAATGGCCATTTGCTTCTCAATTTCTTCAACGCTTTCTCCTAGTCTTCTTTCCACCATCTCTGCCGTCTCCTTAGCGGTCTCTTCCATTTTATTATTATTGATATTTATCTGTAGCCAAATATTGTCATGATCGGCTTGTATAGTCTCCACATCTCTATTAAGTTTGGCGTTGATCCCATCTATCTTCTGGTTGGTTTGGTCGATTTTCTCTCCTAATTCTGCTGACAAATCTGCTTTCATGGTGGCCATTCTCTTTTCCAACAGTTCTTCAGTTTTTCGTTGACCCTCTTCCATTCTTCTATTTGTTTCATTTATTTGATTGTTAAGCTCTTCTTTCAACAATTCTATGTGTTTCTGGTTGTCCTTCTGGCCTTCCTCTATTTTTTGGCTTAAGTCTGCTTTCAGTAACCGATTGTCTTCCTTCAGTGATTCTATTGATTGACTGGTCTCCCTATTGGATTGGCTATTTTCGTCCATCTTTTTGTTCATTATTTCCATCTTCTGATCTGTGGACTTCTGGCTTTCTTCCATTCTATTTAAGTCTGTTTTCATTGACCGATTGTCTTCTTTCAGTGACTCCATCATCCTTCTCATCCATTCTTGAAAAGCAGGCTCTCCGATTGACGTTGTTTGTTCAAGTTGGCTTGGTTTCTGTGGAGCTTCTTGAATCACCATTTCCGGTTCCTCCATAGGCTGCTGAACCTCCTCCGCCGGTTCAATTATTTGTTCTTTTGGTTCCATCACAACTTCTTCTATATCTTCTGTAGACATGACTTCTTTTTCTTCTCTTCTAGTCTCCTTTTCCTTTTCGGTCGCCCTCTTCCTTGATGTTGACCGTGATTTCGATCTTGATTTCAACCTGTCAGTGTACATCTTGTTGTCTTGGTAATGTATCTGCTGTCTGTTTCACGAATTAGGATTATTGTGTATCTAGTTATGGTGTAATTCCCCTTAAATCGTGCTCAGACGTTGGGCGCCAACTTTGTTATATCAACAAAGTATATATATATAATATAATAGTTACAAGTAATACTGTGTATATTTTGCTGTCTTGTGTTTCTCCTTAAAGCCACACTGCTGGGCTAGCCAACTTGTAATATAATAAAATTACAAGTTTAAGTTATGTATTTCTTGTGGTATTGATGTTAGGTGTTTTCGTGTGGTTGTAGACACGCACCGGTGCCTACTATAATGTTGGTTATAAAAGGTGTAATTTGCAATCGTAACTGTCACTGGTGTTAATGTTTTGCTGTTGTAAGTACGCCGTAATAATTCACTCTTCTTATTAAAATATAGTCCGCGCACTTGTGGTGTATCTGATTTACTTACCACTGTTGAAATTCAAATTCTATCTTGTGGCGTTCCGTCTGAAATACATTCACTTCAAACACAATAGAAAAAATATTCAATTTGAATATTTAACATGTTTTCACACACAGTAATAAATGCAGCAATATCTGATAAGTATATTGATTTATACTAATACTTTTTGAATTCTTCCGCCACCTGTCGGAACTGATTAAAAATAATGAATGAATCTACTTTTAATAAAATGATACTCTTGTTATGGTAATAAAAATTATAGGTTTATTAACAAGTTATTAAGTGAGAATATTTTTAACAAACAAAACAATAATTAACAACCCTTTCAATTGCTGATTACAAAATAAAACTTCAAATGAAACTCGATCTGATCTCTCAAGGCTCTGGTATACCTGTTGTTATTACAATAATTTTACTGTACAGGTTATGTTGTTTTAATTCAGTATATACCATATTCCGTTAAGGTTCTTGGAGATATCATGATACCAGACTCAAGATGTACTATAATTAATTATTTAGGATTAACAATATTAACTGATAATTGAACAAAATATAAAATTTAAAATTGGTATCATACTTCTGATGTTTACAAAAATTATCGTACGCCGGTATGCGCACGCATCTTTACTTTAGTATTGTGGTTAGGCTGTATGACTTGTACAGCATTTAACAAGTATTACTTTTAGTTAATAATTAGTTTTAAAATAATTTGTTCACAAGAAAAAATTTCTAATAAAAAAAAAAACTCTTGTTTGCAATGTACTTTAATTTGCATGTTAATTGAGAACAATTCGGTAATGTCATCATAACAAGCTACCGTAATGGTTTCTGAGGTTAAGAATGACCGTTATTTTTATAAGGATAAGTTTGTCTTATTAACTAATATTACTTATGCTATACAGGTAAAGATATTATTTTTTAATAAGTTTTAACATAGGATTATCAGAATTATGTTTGATACAATTAATAAAATAAATTCTGAAATAACGAAATATTCAACAAATACGTTTTATCAAGTAAGCGTCTAAATGCACTCGTATTTATCAATAATTATCTTTAAGCATTATTTTTTTTTTACATCGTTATAATTTATTAAAATATTTTTTATAATATTTTAATAATGTTGTGTTAAATCTCCTTTAAATTCTGATAACTTAGTTGTTGATTTCCGATACGCTGCATAATGACTTGCGTAGTATCGAAAATTCGAAATTGGCTAAACTCTTATTTTTCTTTTAAGTATTGTTTAATTGAAATTGTACTCCCTGTTTCTTAACTAAAAAATTCACTCGCAAATAGATCGATATTGTACACTGATCTACTTGATAAAAATAACACAAATCCGCACTGTTGCACTCGTTAGTAAATGTGTAGTATTAGGTTAGTGTATGTATATTGTACTTGAGTAAAACATGTCGCGCACTAATTTAAAAATATACTTTTTCTGGTCTGGAGTGGCGTGGCTTGTTCCTTAGGTGTTCGATCGTAGACTGTCATGTACCTCGAGAGCATCTCTCGCTCGTCTGATGAACTTCATTCATTCCATTGGTTGGTTTTTGATAGTCTCTGACCCAAAAGGCCTATATTTTATTAAAATATTTAATTTTTAGTCAAAATCGATTTTGGGTTGGAGACTTTTTCACGTCATCGACGGTACAAATTTTTAGTTCGAAAGTTAAAAACTATCACAACTTCCTTATTATACGTCCTATCGTTAATCGGTTTATATCACTGAACTCAGGGCGTTTTGCTTATTAAAATAAGTCCAAACACGCTTATTTTCTGTTCACTATCAATATTATTATATTGATTTTATTTATTATTTTTGGTACGTCTTATCTTTATAAGTTCGTAGTACCAGATTTTTCTTAAATCTAATATAACATTTCTTATTTAAACACTTCGAGTCTATATCTCATTTGGTTTATGTTACAATTTGTGAAAAACTATTTCCTACACAATTTTCGCTATGGTGTTACTCAGCGTCCATGTTGGATTTTTCACAAACATGCTTATTATTAAATATCCTTATCTAAAATGAACATATTATTACCTAGTATTACTAACAATGACTATTTACATACTTTTTTACTATAATATTGGTGTATTACCGTGGTCAATTCAGTATTTACATCATTTTAAACCTCTCACATAATGCTTATACAACTTTTCATCTTGTTTTCTATTTTTATTACATAGATTATATTATTTAATTGTTATAATTAGTGTACATACACAATAATTAATCTGTTATATTCAATGGTCATCTTTTAATAAACTCAGAACCTCCTAATTATTCAGTAGTGGCTCTGTCTATGTTGTGTCATGACATTATAGGTACTTATTTTGTTTAATATAATAACAAAAGTGTTATTGTCCTATTTGGATTGTATTCCTAAAGTAGTATTGGATATCAATCTAACTTTTAGTAATGTTTCCAATTACTTTTACATAGGTTTACTAGTTATATTTTTCATAACTAGCTGGTTGGTCATTGTTTGTTTACCTCTGTCCTTTTTTCACATTGGACATTTGGTTTTCAAATGTTTATGTACAATATGATTGTTTTAGTGGTCATTATTTGTTCTCAAAGTAGCTCTGAGATTTCCTCTTGCTACTGGTAATAATTGTAATACCTTGTTCTCAATATTTAGTACAGTATTTTCTTTAACTAACTTGCTATACACTGGTTTAGCTTACATTTGGTCATATATACATGGTTATTTTGTTTACAATAATTCAGTCATAATACTGTTCTTAACATGTTCAACACTTGTTCTCAAAGTATTATCATATATTCCTTTCACTACTGGTACTATTCTGATAAACATTTACATTAGTTTTAATACTGTAGTTTGCTTAACTAAATTGGTACATTGTCTTATTTCTGTCTTTGACTGTGTCACTATGTCTGACTTGTTTTGTTTACATTGTTTTGTCTTATACATTATATTGTTTCTTTATATTTACTTGATGATCATATATTTATACTAATATGTATCATTTTCTGTTATAATAGGTTACTTCCTTGTGGGTATTGTAACAATGTATCATCGGTTTTAGTGCAGTATCTACTTACACCTAAACTGACTCCATTATGGTATATTAACATAATACCTTCACTAATTTGTTACAAATGTTTACAACTCCTTCTAATACACTAATACAAATCTTTCTTATATTACTTACAAGGTTTTTCTCTGGTCAATTGTGGAATCTAAATTCCTGTCATGTTTGACACTTAACAAATATTCTCTATTTGTTGTCAGTTTTTTGATATAAACAATAATATGATTGTTTTATATGTTCTGATCTGGTGGTCTTATAATTATGTGTGTTGGTCACAACTTTGTTAAATCAGTCACACTCATTGTTTGTGTTTATTTGACTATTTTTTAACCTTTGTTGCCTCATCATGAAATTAACCTATTTTTTCACACTGTAAACTTCCTCACTGTAATTGTTTGTGTGGTTTTCAGTTGAAATAATCAGTTATTCACCGGTTTCACATTTGTATTAAGTACACTTTTATTGTTTGTGTTTCTTTAAATGATCACACTGGTTTTCATGTCACACTTATAGTTATTTCTTTTGTCACTGACTGTTTCTTCTTTAAAATATATATGGTTCATTGATTCCCTACGTCTTTGGTTTCTCTTCATCCTTCTTCTTGGTCCTTCTTCTTTCTTCTTAATTCCAAATTTCATGGTAGTCGCTGTTTTCATTTTATTTCCATTGTCGTTGTAGCTTGATGATCCTTGTCTCGTTGATTCCCCTCACTGCTGGATATTATTTTCATTGATTCCCCTCACTGCTGGATCCTATTGGGTCTATTTATTAGTATTTTGTTTTGGTCTTGTGTCATTTTCTTTTTACGTTTTATAATTAAGGTTGACATATTCACATTCTCGTCTTCATTGTTGGATTCTTCTATTATTAGTTTTGTAGATACACAACTTATATACTTATCTTTGTTCATTTAAATATGTTCCCATGTCTCTTATCATACTTGACGTCATATTTATTTATAGTATGTAACTACCATATTTTGGTACTGTTACATATGCCTTCCTTTAAGAATTGATTAATTCTGAATTATTATAATATATTTTTCACTTGAAGAATTCATCAATTGTTGTACATTCCACGTTGATTCACATGTTTTGTCCATATATCCCTTTGCTCTCTTCTATTTGAATCGTATTTATCTTCGCTATGTAATTATCTCCCTTGTTTATCTAGTTCCCTAATTCCCTAACATAAATATTAGCTGGGGCAGTTTAGAGCGGCTCACTTTGGCTATTCAACTCTACTGGCCATACTAATTTCAATAAATCTGGAGGCAAATCATCTCCTTCAATAACTATAAATGATTGCTGGCATTACTCTTCAGTCAATTCATTTTAAATCATCAAAATAATAATAGTGGTCGTTCTTCCGACAAATAATAAATATACTTGGGATCAATCAACGCATCTGCGGTTTATACATTTTTATTCTCTCTTTTCTTGATTCAACTTATACTATATTCTTCACATATTGTAGGGATAGTCTGTTTTACACATTCTCACTGGTATACTCTCATGATTGTCTTCGTTATTATATTATTTTTCATCCTTCATTAATCTTGATCAATCTCTTCTTTTGTTGTCACCTTGAGCGTCATCTCATTATATTCTTCATCTTAGGTTTCATTCTTCTAGGTATAAAACTTAAATACATTTGTTTTTTCTTCTTCATCATGGGTTGTATTTGGTGTTTACATTCTATATGGTATCGGTTTCCTTATTAGTAGTATACATTATAAACAATGTGGTTGTGTGTGGTGGCTGGTCTACATTACAACTTTAATTTGGTTTCATTTTTCCAACTTCGCACTTGTCTCTTCTCTCTCTCTTTTTTTTTTTTTTTTTTTTTCTTTTAGTAGTAGTACGGGTGAGATGTTGTTATTACTTGTTGACGTGGCTCTTGGAAATAGTTGTGCCAAGGATCTTGTGTGTCGTTCTCGTTTATATATCTTTCTTATAGTAGTAGTACATATTATTAATAATACAATGTTCTGTATCCTTTACATTAATTCTCTTGAAGTACATTCTCTTACATTATAAAATTACAATACGTTCAATGTTCAATACATAATTATACATTTACTTCTCATTTAATACACACATAATAATTTTCACAATAGTAATACCTTCTTTTTCTGTGGTTAACATCTATATTTGTACTCGTACTTTCATTTTCCACCCTTAAATAATAATAATCTTCATATCAACCTTGCATTTTTTCATCTCAGTATAGTCAACAGTTATACATATAGTTACATCTTCATTTTTTATAACAAATATTTCCATTTTTCACATTATCAATACTCGAGTAATCCTTATCGCCATTTTTTCACTATTTGGTTCCATAATTTTAATCTTCAATGTATTTTTTCATCGAGGTCTGATTGTATGTACCTTTTATTTTCTTTGTAACGGGGTTTTGCAATTCATAGGTATTGTTTAAATTATTTTTTGTCACAGTATATGGTCCGGTATACAATAGTAATAGCTTTTTTGCTATGCCCTCAATAGTGCTAGGGAGTTCTCGATTTTTTATTAGTACTTGGTCTCCCACTTCATAGTTTATAATTTTGGGCTGTAATTTCTTATACTTGAGCCTCAATTTATTTGCTCTCTCCACTGCATTATTATAGAATCGAGTTTTATCAAATTTAAATTCAGCACTGATAGGAAAGTTGATTATTTCTGTGATCTCCCGGGGTGGTTTTTTCTCATACATTGCCATGTATGGTGTCTCGTTAGTTGACTGGTGGTAAGCTAGATTCAGGAAGTCTTCAGCTGGGGACAAATATTCTTCCCACTTCCTCTGCTGGCTGTGACAGTAGGTTCTTAAAATCCTTCCTACTTCTCTCAACACTCTCTCAGCAGGGTTGCTGTTGGGGTGATACACCGAGGTCTTATATGTTTTGACTCCCAGATGGTTCAGTGTTTCCCTCCACTTTCGTCCTCGGAATTGCGTTCCGTGATCGGTGATGATCATTGACGGTTTACCCACTTCGGGTATATATTTATTTGCAACTATTTCTAATATCTTGCTGGTTGTCGCTCGATTGAGTGGGTACAATTTGGTATACTTAGTGTAATGATCAAACATTATTATAATATATTTGTATCGGTGCCTCCCACCACTTCGTGGAAAAGGTCCACAAATATCCAGGAAAACTTTTTCTAGTCTGGCAGTTGAGGTGATTGGTATCATGACTCCTTCTTGCTTTTCGTTATTGCATTTCGCTAGTTGACAGATATTACAACTCTGTATGTATTTCCTGATCTTTTTATTCATGTTTTTAAAATGCACATGCTCTTGTAAAGCTTTCATGACTTTCACTGCTCCCATATGACCATAACGTATGTGGTAGTCTATGGTCAAATCTCTTTCTATGGTTTTGGGGACAACTACCTTCCATCTCCCGTCACCTTTCTTGTTTTTGGTGAATACCACTTGATTGTAAGCACAGTAATATCGGTTTATGTTTGCATTATTGTCGTTTAATTTCTTGATAATTAATGATATCTTAGGGTCTTGTTGCTGATGATTGATGATATCAGATAGTATATTAGTAAGTTCTGTTTTATTCTTCAATAGGTGGTATACTCTGGCAATAGTTTCCCTCTCTCCTTCAAAAGTTTGGGCTTCAATGTTTATCCGTGACAACACGTCTGCAGCTGTGTTGCTTTTTCCGGGTATGTATTCCCATTGTATATTGTACTCTTGAAGCGTGAGGGTCCATCTTGTCAGTCATCCATGTTTTAATTTACAGTTTTTTAGAAATGAAATGGACTTGTGATCTGTTCTTACAGTTACGGTGTAACCTACTCTGAAACTTTCGATAATAGTTGCATATTCCGAGGAACGATTGTAGTTGTTTCTTGTTCTTCGGGACGGGAAAACGCTGAATTGCCTCCATCTTCTCCTGGGATGGTGTAACTCCGTATTCAGATAGGTTGAACCCCAAGAATTGCACCTCCTTTGCAATTAGTTGAGATTTATCTAGCTTTAAAGTGATGTTGTTGTCTTCTAGCTTTTTCAGTACTTGTGCCACCCGGTCACAATGTTCCTCCCAATTGTTAGAGGCTATTAGGAGATCGTCCACATAAACTGTGGTGAACTGCAGTGTGTTATGGCCCAGTATTTCGTCCATGCACTTAACGAATATTGCTACTGAGTTTACAAGACCGAATGGTAGCCGTTTAAAGTGGTAGTTTCGGCCCTCAAAGATAAAGGCGGTATATTTTCTACTGTTTGGATGCAGCTCAACCTGCCAATATCCACATACCGTATCCCATATACTGTACAATTTGGAACCATAAAACTTCTTTAAAATTTCATCAATTTCGCCAGGTGATGTCCTGTCGTTTATTATGGTTTTATTTAATTCTCGAGCATCTAAACAGATACGTACTGCACCATTCTTTTTCGGTACAGCCACAATAGGGTTTGTGTATGGTGAATTGCTTATCTCTATTATGTCATTTTCTATTAAGCGATGAATTTCTTCTCTTACCGCTTCTTTTAGTGAAAATGCGATAGGATATGATTTCCTCTTGAATTCAATATGTTCTTTGAACTTCAGTTCGCATTGGAAATTTTTAATTTTCCCAGGGGTGTCTGAAAATATGTGGCGATACTGGTAGTATATCTCTATCAATCGTTCCCGTTGTTCATAAGTTACTTCTTGACTATTTTGACTTGGTTTAAATTCTCGGATACTGTTGATTTTCTCCAACCACAAAGCTTCCTCTGGACTGTTTTGTACTCCTTGGTTGATGACGTCTTCTCGGAGTTCACAGCTCTCTCTAATGTAGTAAATTACATGTTCAGATGGTGCCTTTCTGTATTCTGTCAATTTGGCTGTCCACTCTATTTCTTCTGCTTTCATCTTCACGGTATTATCATCCATATTGATGATTGCGGTGTATTTTCTTAAAATATCACACCCGATTAATATAGTGAACGGTAACCCACTGGCTACTAAGAATACCATTTGTATTGATTGTCCATTACTGGATACATCCAATTGCACTTGCTGTCGTATAGTTTTGTTTTGACGTCCTGTAGCACCAATGAGAATTATATTGCTAATCGGCAAAGTGGGTATTGTGGCTTTGTTTTCTGATTGAATTCTGTCCAGTTCTACCTTGTCTATTAGTGATACATTTGCGCCAGTGTCAATCATGGCTGTGGCGTCGGTGTTATTTACTCTGACGGTTATATATGCAATTTCGCTATTGCTAGTATCGCCGATAGTATTTTCATTTTCCTCCATTAGATCCTTCCTTATATTTTTTAGATAGTTATTGTTATATATACTTCGAAGCCTTGCTGATTCTGCCAAAACATTGGACCCAATAGAGCAGTTCAGTGAGGGTGATCCTGGGGTTTTCACTGCCGGTTTGCGTTTAAATTAGTGTCACCATTTTCGTGTCGATCCTGAGATGTCGAAGCGACTGGCTCCTGATTCCCTGTGTTGTGGAATATCTCTGTATTTTGCGTGGTTGCTCTGGGACTCCCACTGCTGTCACTTCCGTTCGACCTATATCCGGATTCTCTTTCATCCCGATCATGGTTATTGAAATGCTGGTGCTGGTGTGGGAAGCTTCTTCTTCCTTGATAATAATGCCTGTGGTTTCCACCCCGACTGGCATGTGTATAATGTACTCTTCTAAATTGACTGTGGTGGTTATTATGACCATTCCCTTGTCTTGGTTGGTAGTTAGGGGACTGATTTTGATATGGTCTATAATAATGGTTACCTCTTTGGTAATTTGTATTTCGTGGGTAATTGTTAGACTGATAATTGTTCTGGTTCCCTCTATTAATGTTATTTCCACCTCCATCTTGACGCGGTGTGAGCTGACTCTGGAATCTGGGAGGATTACGGAAATTCCTTCCTTGGTTATTACCATTGTTGTGAATGGTAGGGTTATTGTTCCCCGGTCCTCCTTGACCGTACATCTGGTGTGGTACCTGTCGACTCCTTTGGTAATAGCGTTCCCTCTCGTGGCTCTCAAGTAACTCGCACATGCCTTGGATGGTTTTGATTTGAGCATTGAGTCTACCTTGTGCTATTCCTTGATTGAAATGGTACGCCAACTTTGTTACCAAACATTCCTCTGGGATTGCCGGTTCCAGGTTTCTTGCTAGGCAAATCTTCCCCAAAAAGTAGGTGGTCATGGACTGCCTGCCATTTATGTCGAATCGTCCATTGGTTATGTCGTCACGTATAATATTCTGAGTTGCCTCTGACCAATATTTCTGTTTGAACGCTGTCTTGAAGGCTTCATAGTTACACACTTTGTGTCGGGTCGCTGTCCACCAATTGTCAAATGTGTTTTTAAATGACTCGTCCAACATACCTTTTATTACAGTCCATCTGTTCTCACGATTTCGTTGTATTACTTCTTCCATTCGCTCGAGGAACTCCAAAGGGTTTTTTGAATATGTCCTGAAGTCGACTTGATCTCTTCCTTCTAGATGGCTTAGACCGGATAAGAAATTCGGTATTATTTGTAGTCGATGCATTTCATCCCGTAGGTTGTCCATTTCCCTCCGTTGGCGTTCTGTAGATTGTGCCTTATCATTGTTTACCTGCTGTTTGATGGCATCTACTTTTCCCGCAACTTCTTCACACTTACCCTTTAATGTGGATTGTGCTGCTTCCATTCTTGTTTGTTCTTGTGTTAATATACTTATTTGGTTATCATGAGTTTGCTTCACCTCATTAATACGTTGGTGAATATCCAACTCAGTCTGGATTAATTTTAAGTTTGTACTTTCTCCTTCTTTGCGCACTTCCACTATTTCCATATTAATTTCGGTCGTTAGAATGGCCATTTGCTTCTCAATTTCTTCAACGCTTTCTCCTAGTCTTCTTTCCACCATCTCTGCCGTCTCCTTAGCGGTCTCTTCCATTTTATTATTATTGATATTTATCTGTAGCCAAATATTGTCATGATCGGCTTGTATAGTCTCCACATCTCTATTAAGTTTGGCGTTGATCCCATCTATCTTCTGGTTGGTTTGGTCGATTTTCTCTCCTAATTCTGCTGACAAATCTGCTTTCATGGTGGCCATTCTCTTTTCCAACAGTTCTTCAGTTTTTCGTTGACCCTCTTCCATTCTTCTATTTGTTTCATTTATTTGATTGTTAAGCTCTTCTTTCAACAATTCTATGTGTTTCTGGTTGTCCTTCTGGCCTTCCTCTATTTTTTGGCTTAAGTCTGCTTTCAGTAACCGATTGTCTTCCTTCAGTGATTCTATTGATTGACTGGTCTCCCTATTGGATTGGCTATTTTCGTCCATCTTTTTGTTCATTATTTCCATCTTCTGATCTGTGGACTTCTGGCTTTCTTCCATTCTATTTAAGTCTGTTTTCATTGACCGATTGTCTTCTTTCAGTGACTCCATCATCCTTCTCATCCATTCTTGAAAAGCAGGCTCTCCGATTGACGTTGTTTGTTCAAGTTGGCTTGGTTTCTGTGGAGCTTCTTGAATCACCATTTCCGGTTCCTCCATAGGCTGCTGAACCTCCTCCGCCGGTTCAATTATTTGTTCTTTTGGTTCCATCACAACTTCTTCTATATCTTCTGTAGACATGACTTCTTTTTCTTCTCTTCTAGTCTCCTTTTCCTTTTCGGTCGCCCTCTTCCTTGATGTTGACCGTGATTTCGATCTTGATTTCAACCTGTCAGTGTACATCTTGTTGTCTTGGTAATGTATCTGCTGTCTGTTTCACGAATTAGGATTATTGTGTATCTAGTTATGGTGTAATTCCCCTTAAATCGTGCTCAGACGTTGGGCGCCAACTTTGTTATATCAACAAAGTATATATATATATAATATAATAGTTACAAGTAATACTGTGTATATTTTGCTGTCTTGTGTTTCTCCTTAAAGCCACACTGCTGGGCTAGCCAACTTGTAATATAATAAAATTACAAGTTTAAGTTATGTATTTCTTGTGGTATTGATGTTAGGTGTTTTCGTGTGGTTGTAGACACGCACCGGTGCCTACTATAATGTTGGTTATAAAAGGTGTAATTTGCAATCGTAACTGTCACTGGTGTTAATGTTTTGCTGTTGTAAGTACGCCGTAATAATTCACTCTTCTTATTAAAATATAGTCCGCGCACTTGTGGTGTATCTGATTTACTTACCACTGTTGAAATTCAAATTCTATCTTGTGGCGTTCCGTCTGAAATACATTCACTTCAAACACAATAGAAAAAATATTCAATTTGAATATTTAACATGTTTTCACACACAGTAATAAATGCAGCAATATCTGATAAGTATATTGATTTATACTAATACTTTTTGAATTCTTCCGCCACCTGTCAGAACTGATTAAAAATAATGAATGAATCTACTTTTAATAAAATGATACTCTTGTTATGGTAATAAAAATTATAGGTTTATTAACAAGTTATTAAGTGAGAATATTTTTAACAAACAAAACAATAATTAACAACCCTTTCAATTGCTGATTACAAAATAAAACTTCAAATGAAACTCGATCTGATCTCTCAAGGCTCTGGTATACCTGTTGTTATTACAATAATTTTACTGTACAGGTTATGTTGTTTTAATTCAGTATATACCATATTCCGTTAAGGTTCTTGGAGATATCATGATACCAGACTCAAGATGTACTATAATTAATTATTTAGGATTAACAATATTAACTGATAATTGAACAAAATATAAAATTTAAAATTGGTATCATACTTCTGATGTTTACAAAAATTATCGTACGCCGGTATGCGCACGCATCTTTACTTTAGTATTGTGGTTAGGCTGTATGACTTGTACAGCATTTAACAAGTATTACTTTTAGTTAATAATTAGTTTTAAAATAATT
Source organism: Magicicada septendecula (assembly GCA_034769895.1). Taxonomy (NCBI): domain Eukaryota; kingdom Metazoa; phylum Arthropoda; class Insecta; order Hemiptera; family Cicadidae; genus Magicicada; species Magicicada septendecula. Next base: position 56,908,652 of record CM068371.1, on the reverse strand, counting down.
TGTTCACAAGAAAAAATTTCTAATAAAAAAAAAAACTCTTGTTTGCAATGTACTTTAATTTGCATGTTAATTGAGAACAATTCGGTAATGTCATCATAACAAGCTACCGTAATGGTTTCTGAGGTTAAGAATGACCGTTATTTTTATAAGGATAAGTTTGTCTTATTAACTAATATCACTTATGCTATACAGGTAAACATATTATTTTTTAATAAGTTTTAACATAGGATTATCAGAATTATGTTTGATACAATTAATAAAATAAATTCTGAAATAACGAAATATTCAACAAATACGTTTTATCAAGTAAGCGTCTAAATGCACTCGTATTTATCAATAATTATCTTTAAGCATTATTTTTTTTTTACATCGTTATAATTTATTAAAATATTTTTTATAATATTTTAATAATGTTGTGTTAAATCTCCTTTAAATTCTGATAACTTAGTTGTTGATTTCCGATACGCTGCATAATGACTTGCGTAGTATCGAAAATTCGAAATTGGCTAAACTCTTATTTTTCTTTTAAGTATTGTTTAATTGAAATTGTACTCCCTGTTTCTTAACTAAAAAATTCACTCGCAAATAGATCGATATTGTACACTGATCTACTTGATAAAAATAACACAAATCCGCACTGTTGCACTCGTTAGTAAATGTGTAGTATTAGGTTAGTGTATGTATATTGTACTTGAGTAAAACATGTCGCGCACTAATTTAAAAATATACTTTTTCTGGTCTGGAGTGGCGTGGCTTGTTCCTTAGGTGTTCGATCGTAGACTGTCATGTACCTCGAGAGCATCTCTCGCTCGTCTGATGAACTTCATTCATTCCATTGGTTGGTTTTTGATAGTCTCTGACCCAAAAGGCCTATATTTTATTAAAATATTTAATTTTTAGTCAAAATCGATTTTGGGTTGGAGACTTTTTCACGTCATCGACGGTACAAATTTTTAGTTCGAAAGTTAAAAACTATCACAACTTCCTTATTATACGTCCTATCGTTAATCGGTTTATATCACTGAACTCAGGGCGTTTTGCTTATTAAAGTAAGTCCAAACACGCTTATTTTCTGTTCACTATCAATATTATTATATTGATTTTATTTATTATTTTTGGTACGTCTTATCTTTATAAGTTCGTAGTACCAGATTTTTCTTAAATCTAATATAACATTTCTTATTTAAACACTTCGAGTCTATATCTCATTTGGTTTATGTTACAATTTGTGAAAAACTATTTCCTACACAATTTTCGCTATGGTGTTACTCAGCGTCCATGTTGGATTTTTCACAAACATGCTTATTATTAAATATCCTTATCTAAAATGAACATATTATTACCTAGTATTACTAACAATGACTATTTACATACTTTTTTACTATAATATTGGTGTATTACCGTGGTCAATTCAGTATTTACATCATTTTAAACCTCTCACATAATGCTTATACAACTTTTCATCTTGTTTTCTATTTTTATTACATAGATTATATTATTTAATTGTTATAATTAGTGTACATACACAATAATTAATCTGTTATATTCAATGGTCATCTTTTAATAAACTCAGAACCTCCTAATTATTCAGTAGTGGCTCTGTCTATGTTGTGTCATGACATTATAGGTACTTATTTTGTTTAATATAATAACAAAAGTGTTATTGTCCTATTTGGATTGTATTCCTAAAGTAGCATTGGATATCAATCTAACTTTTAGTAATGTTTCCAATTACTTTTACATAGGTTTACTAGTTATATTTTTCATAACTAGCTGGTTGGTCATTGTTTGTTTACCTCTGTCCTTTTTTCACATTGGACATTTGGTTTTCAAATGTTTATGTACAATATGATTGTTTTAGTGGTCATTATTTGTTCTCAAAGTAGCTCTGAGATTTCCTCTTGCTACTGGTAATAATTGTAATACCTTGTTCTCAATATTTAGTACAGTGTTTTCTTTAACTAACTTGCTATACACTGGTTTAGCTTACATTTGGTCATATATACATGGTTATTTTGTTTACAATAATTCAGTCATAATACTGTTCTTAACATGTTCAACACTTGTTCTCGAAGTATTATCATATATTCCTTTCACTACTGGTACTATTCTGATAAACATTTACATTAGTTTTAATACTGTAGTTTGCTTAACTAAATTGGTACATTGTCTTATTTCTGTCTTTGACTGTGTCACTATGTCTGACTTGTTTTGTTTACATTGTTTTGTCTTATACATTATATTGTTTCTTTATATTTACTTGATGATCATATATTTATACTAATATGTATCATTTTCTGTTATAATAGGTTACTTCCTTGTGGGTATTGTAACAATGTATCATCGGTTTTAGTGCAGTATCTACTTACACCTAAACTGACTCCATTATGGTATATTAACATAATACCTTCACTAATTTGTTACAAATGTTTACAACTCCTTCTAATACACTAATACAAATCTTTCTTATATTACTTACAAGGTTTTTCTCTGGTCAATTGTGGAATCTAAATTCCTGTCATGTTTGACACTTAACAAATATTCTCTATTTGTTGTCAGTTTTTTGATATAAACAATAATATGATTGTTTTATATGTTCTGATCTGGTGGTCTTATAATTATGTGTGTTGGTCACAACTTTGTTAAATCAGTCACACTCATTGTTTGTGTTTATTTGACTATTTTTTAACCTTTGTTGCCTCATCATGAAATTAACCTATTTTTTCACACTGTAAACTTCCTCACTGTAATTGTTTGTGTGGTTTTCAGTTGAAATAATCAGTTATTCACCGGTTTCACATTTGTATTAAGTACACTTTTATTGTTTGTGTTTCTTTAAATGATCACACTGGTTTTCATGTCACACTTATAGTTATTTCTTTTGTCACTGACTGTTTCTTCTTTAAAATATATATGGTTCATTGATTCCCTACGTCTTTGGTTTCTCTTCATCCTTCTTCTTGGTCCTTCTTCTTTCTTCTTAATTCCAAATTTCATGGTAGTCGCTGTTTTCATTTTATTTCCATTGTCGTTGTAGCTTGATGATCCTTGTCTCGTTGATTCCCCTCACTGCTGGATATTATTTTCATTGATTCCCCTCACTGCTGGATCCTATTGGGTCTATTTATTAGTATTTTGTTTTGGTCTTGTGTCATTTTCTTTTTACGTTTTATAATTAAGGTTGACATATTCACATTCTCGTCTTCATTGTTGGATTCTTCTATTATTAGTTTTGTAGATACACAACTTATATACTTATCTTTGTTCATTTAAATATGTTCCCATGTCTCTTATCATACTTGACGTCATATTTATTTATAGTATGTAACTACCATATTTTGGTACTGTTACAATATATATATATATTTTCATCATATTTGTAACGTTATAATATTGGAGCTATGTGTGTGTGTATGTATTTTTAATTGTAAAACTGTTTAATATAATCTTGGAGCTGTGTGTATGTATTTTAATAAATGTATATATATATATATATATATTACACACTTTTAATTATTTTTTGTATAACCCACTCCATAATAACTTGATCATACACATACACACGCACACACACATGTATTAAATTCAATAATGCGTTCGATAATGTTTTAATGCAAATAATTTTAGGAAAGTCTACATTCCGCATTCATAAGGAGATAGTCACTGCTTACAGCTATGTATGTCCACAACAGAATTAGAGAGAGATATAAATGTCATCATACGCTGTGACCTACTTTCTAAATTTTTTACATTAAAAACGTTTGTTTAAAGCAATTTTTCAGAAAATTTGTAACAGAAATAATAATTTGATCATACACACACACACACACACATTTATTAAATTCAATAACACGCTTGATAATGCAAATAATTTTTACGTTTAAATAAAAATCTGCACATACATTAAAATTAAAATTAAATAAAATCTGTACATGTGCGTTGTCAACACTGAAGGCGTACAAACAGTCTTTCAACTATTAAAAAAAAGATGTATCAGCACACGTTGGTGAGAAATTGCCACTATAAAAATACAGTAAGAATATATTTTCAGAAATTGTAATTTGATCATACACACGCGTACACACACACATGTATTAAATTCAATAAATAATGCACTTGATAATTTTTACGTTTAAATAAAATCTATACACTTACCAAAAGAAGATGTGTATACTGGAAGACACGTACGGTATCAGCCAAACTAGTATGTGCGTTGTCTACACTGAAGACGTACAAACAGTCTTTCAAAAGAAGATGTGTATACTGGAAGACACGTAATACGTGCAGTACAAGTCGACAAATAAGAAATTGCCGCTAACTTACTTAGCGTATATATAGTGTACTCTGTAGTGGGGAAAGCACGTGTGTGTGTGTGTGTGTGTCCGTTTTTAGAGTAATTACTGTAAGCGGTGTTAATGCTTGACAGGTGTCAAATTAGAAAGTAGAGTTGTCCGTTTTTAGAGTAAATACTTTATAATCCTAATCACTGCTAATGACTATCAGGTGTGAAATTAGAATGTAGGACGTCCTCTGAAGGTTAATGACCTCTGGTTTAATTTAGTGAATAATAACTATATCTAATTCAGTATCGTTGTGTGTATGTGTGTGTGTGTGTGTGCATAGACTTGTTTCGCTGTCAACGTACTCCGAATATGCATGCAATTATTTGTATAGTAATCAGAAATGTGTGTGAGAGAGACATTTTAATAATTTGTAGGTTGTATCTTACAATCATGAAAATTATTATTTAAACTGATAATTGTTTTATTAAAATCTTACAATGACGAAATATTATTATTTCATTGTTTACGATATATATTTAATGCAAAAAATGAATTTTTAAAATTACAATCGTCTGTATTTAAGTTCGTGTACACACATACAAATCGTTTGAATAAGGGAAATCTTCGAATATGCATCCAATTATTTGTATAGTAATCAGAAATGTGTGAGAGAGACATTTTAATAATTTGCAGGTTGTATCTTACAATTACGAAAATTATTATACAATGTGTGTGTACACAAAACTTTTGAAAATACCTTATTTCAAGGAGATTTTTTTATGCGTAACACTTTACCACACACACACACACACACACACACACACACACAGACTTGGCAGTATATTAATTTCTAAATCGTAGTCAATGACTGTCATGTGTCAAAAAAGGATGCCACGAGATAGGTGATAAATATATATTTCCTGGTGATTACATTTTAGTATCGCTAATTACAATAATCCATAAGTAGCACGACGCTTATGTAAAACTGATGACAACTGTGTCTAGAGACAAAGAGAGAGGAGGGGAGAGAGAGTTGATATCGAAGTCGTCGTCAACAATTTACTATAATATAGTTTGAATTTCCCACCGAAGAAAAATGTTGGCAGATCTGTTCTATACACACACACACAATAATGCAGGATTGGTAACCCTGATCATATATTTTAATATACACTATAATACACACACATATCAAGTTTGAACCCATACATAGGTTGGTAAACCTGATCATATAGATTTAATATACATTATAACACACAACAAATTTGAACTCATGCAAGGTTGGTAACCCTGATCATATATTTAATATATACACTATAATTCATCAAGTCGGAACCCCCCACCATAGGTTGGTAAACCTGATCATATAGATTTAATATACATTATAACAAATTTTAACTCATGCAAGGTTGGTACTTCCCAATCATATATTTAATATATACACTATAATGATAGAAAGTGAAAGTGATCTAAGCTCGCGAAAGGCGGCATATAAAAAAATAAAAAATTATATTCGCGGATGCTGTGGTCCAGATACGCGAAAAAGTCGCGGATCTTGACACAGATCAGCGAAAAAGTCGCGGATGCTGTGGTCCAGTAGAAAGTGAAAGTGATCTAGGCTCACGAAAGGCGGCATATAAAAAATTATATTCGCGGAAATTAGAAAGTGAAAGTGATTTAGGCTCGCGAAAGGCTGCATATAAAAAATTATTTTCGCGAAAATTCGCGGATACTGCGGGTCCAGGGTGGTGGGGAGAGCGTGGGAAAAAATCTTGGACTGCGGGAACGGCGGCATCTCTTTGATCTTGTTTTTTATCGTTTTTTATGTTTTTTAAGAAAGGCGGCATTCCTTTGTGAGTCAGGAACCCCATTTTCCCCCTACTATGGTTATAGCGCAATGCGGCTTTATTCCGCCATTGGCTTATTATTTATTACGACCATTTGGTCAACATAATTGTGATAGATTGTCACAATATTTTTTTGTCAACTTTGAGTCATGGCACGCTTCTGATTATTACAGTTCTGGTGATATCTTAATATTTGTATTGTATGTTAATTTTTGTGGCATACTATGTCACACATTTTCATTGATGTTATGGGGTGTATTGCATGTCTTTGGGTGGTCTTATTTATGAAATGTTATTGCATAATATTCGCATGTTTTGCTGTTAAGTAACCATGCATTCATTTCTTTATATGGTGTCTGATAAATATGTACTATTGTGGGAATGTCTTAAATTGTTAAATTGTTTCTGTAATTTCGGTATTCTATTGTTGTTTGACATTACAATTATTTATCTTGTAATTATTCAAGTTATTGTTGTTGTATTCACATAAATTGTGTCGATGTAAAACTATTGTAAGCGTCTGCCGTCTGTAACTGTCTCGTCTAATTTATTCACATTGTACTTCATATTTTATTCATTTTTGTAGGTAAGCATGCACAATTCTTTATTTAAAATTATGACATACATGTCATATCTGGGCTACATTCAGCATCTAGCTTGCCCACACATTGTTACATATTGTAAATTCCTGAAACTTCAGGAATAGCATGTCTAGGTCGATACATGTCGCCCTCCTGAATATACAATAAAACATGCAATGCAACATGTTCAACAACAATTTTGTTCATGTAATAAACTCTCTGTACAGGTCTACGGACCTTAGCTAGCATTAAGGTAACTCTATGACGTGCATATTATGTATTTTCCTTTCATGTTTTATAATGTTACATACTGTGCACACTTGTGTCAGTAATAGTGGTTAACCAGACTTATTGGTACATGAAACAGCTGTTTGCCAAACCTTGGCCTACAGTCGCCTATCTGCATGCTTATCTCTAAACTAGCGGCCGATTGCCGTTATCTAATCTCAACTCAAGGTTCAACTTAGCCTTGAAGCTGATTCTCGTTACTAAGAACTGCACTATTTTGAATTAAATTGTAAATGTATTCTAATTTATTAAAAATGTATTAAAAATCTTTTTGATTTTTGACGGGCAGTTTATGGACGGTAGCGCGATGATTTTATTTTTCTAGGTTGGCTAATCTGATTTATATATCGCATCAACGTTCGCGTGATTGTACCTTGCCCAGTGCACATTCAGCTTTCTCGGCGTTCGGTTCGCCGAACTTTCTCTGTCAAGTTAGTGTCGACATTAAATGTAGGCTTTAGGCCCTTACATTCTCGCTTATGGCCAACTAGCGCCATAATTAACTTGTGTTCTCGGTTATGGCCGACTAGCGCCATAACTTCATTCTAATACAAATTCGTATTAATCTGCCATATGCAGCATTAGCCAGCCTACTTCAATTTTTACAGCTGTAATGTAATCAGTCAATATTAAAACTATTCGTATACAGTCCACTTCTTTTTATTTCTTAATGTAATTTTTAATTCATTCTGCACATCATCTTCAATCACCATGGAAGACCAGCTAACAGAATATAATTCAAGAAACATAATTTTCGCCCACTTGGGCCCAACTAATTAATTCTTCCTGTCCACACTTGTGGAACATTACTTTTATTCATCAGTTTCGGTCCACTCGGACCGGGACCATCCATAGGTTGAATTCAATTCAATCCATTTTGTTTGATACAAGGGTTTTTTATTTGTTGTCAGTTCTTTACCAAAAAAAAAACATAATTATATTGTTCTATTTTGTTTTATTCTGGTGGTCTTATGATTTTCTGTGTTTATCACAACTTTATTAAATGCGTCACACTCATTGTTCGTGTCTATTTGACTTATTTAACATCTTGTTGTTTTCATCATGGAATTAACATATTTTCATATACTTATAAACTTCATCACTATAATTGTTTGTGTGGTTTTATCAGTAGAAATAGTTAGTTATTCACATGTTTCACATCTATTAAGTACGCACTGTTATTGTTTGTGTTTCCTTAAATGCTAAAAACTGGTTTTCATCCTCACATTTGATAATCATCATTTCACTTGTCACTTATATAGTCTTTGGTACACGTGGTTTTATATTGATTACTGGTATGATTTATTCATCTTCTTCTCTCTTCTGAGTCAGCTTTCTTGTCCTTCTTTCTTCTTCCTCGTTATTTTCATCGTAGTCATTATTCCTTAATTGTTCCTCTCGCTGTTTGAGTTTGTTAATCCTTATTTCGTTGTTTCCCCTCACTTTTGGAGTTTGTTAATTCTTATTTCGTCGTTTCCCCTCACTTTTGGAGTTTGTTAATTCTTATTTCGTCGTTTCCCCTCACTTTTGGATCCTATTGGGTCTAGTTACTGGTATTTTGTTTTGGCTCATGTCATTTTCTTTCTTATGTTTCGTAGTTGATGTCACTAGGTTGATATTATTTTATTCATAGTTGGATTTTCATATTAACACATTTGTAGATACACACAATATATACATGGATTTACTTATCTAGATTTACATTCATATTTTTCTCTTACTTGCCGTCCTTTAAGCTCATTTTATGTAACTACCATATTTGGTTATGTTACATATGCCTTCCTTTAAGAATTGATTAATTCTGAGTTATGATTATACTATATTTTTCTATGAAGAATTTATCAATTATTGTACATTCCATATTGATTCACATGTTTTTTCCATATATCCTTTTGCTTTCTGCTCTTTGAATCATATTTATTTCTTCTCTATGTAATTACTTCCCTCGTTTATTTAGTTCCCTAACATACATTTAGCTGGGGCAGTTTAGAGCGGCTCACTTTGGCTATTCGACTCTACTGGCCATACTAATTTCAATAAATATGGAGGCAAATCATCTCCTTTAATAATAATAAATGATTGCTGGCATTACTCTTCAGTCAATTCATCTCAAATCATTAATAATAATAATAATAGTGGTCGTTTTTTCGACAAATAATAAATATTCTTGGGATTAATTCACGCATCTGTGGTTTGTACATTGTGATTCTCTCTTTTCTTGATTCAACTTAACTAATTCTTCATATATCATCGGGATATTTTGTTTTACATTTCCTCACTGGTATACTCTCATGATTTTCTTCGTTAGTATATTCTTTTTTATTCTTCTTCATCATAAATTAATCTCTTCATTCTGTGTTACCTTGAATGTTATTTCGTCATAATCTTCGTTCCAAATTCATTCTTCTAGATACTATTTATTAGTACATTTATTTTTTCTTTCCTTTTCCAGGTTTTAGTTGGTATTTGTACTTCATGTAGTGTTGGCTTTTCTTTATTCAAATACAAATTTGTCGTGTGTGGTTGTTTCTCTACAGTAATAGTGTTCATTTGGTTTATTCTTCCAACTCTTCTTTTTCTTATAGTAGTACGGGTGAGATGTTGTTATTCTACTGGTTGACGTGGCTCTTGGAATTAATGAGTTTGCTTCATATATGCCTGGGATGTAATGTGTCTTTCTCGTATTGACATCTTTTATATATAGTAGTACGGGTGAGATGTTGTTACTCTACTGGTTGACGTGGCTCTTGGAATTAATGAGTTTGCTTCATATATGCCTGGGATGTAATGCGTCTGTCTCGTATTGACATCTTTTTTTTTTTTTTTTATATATAGTAGTTTATCATTAATGAATACAATGTTCTGATTCCTTTACATAAATTCTCTGGGATCATTTTTTCCCACATTATAAAATGACAATATACATTCAATGTTTAATACATAATTACATAGTTACTTTTCATTTAATATAAACATATAATAATCTTCATGATAATAATTCACCCTTTTTCTTCAGTCAACATCTGTTTTTATTATCACATTTTCACTTTTCATTTTGTAAATAACAATAATATTCATGGCCACATTTCATTTTTCATCTTGATATAGTCAACAGTTATACTCATAATTATCTTTTCGTTTTACACAACAAACATTTTCATCCTTTACATAGTATCAATAATAAAATAATCCTTATCGCTCACTTTTCACTTGTAATTTCATATCTCAATAGTCAATATATTTTTTCATGGAAGTTTGATTATAGGTACCCTTTATCTTTTTTGTAATAGGGTTCTGCAATTCATAGGTGTTGTTTAGATTGTTTTTCATTACAGTATATGGTCCGGTATATAGTAGTAGCAATTTCTTTGCAATGCCCTCGATAGTACTTGGGAGTTCTCGATTTTTGATTAGCACTTGGTCTCCCACTTCGTATTTTATAATTTTGGGCTGCAATTTTTTGTATTTAATTCTCAGTTTCTGGGCTCTTTCAACTGCATTATTATAGAACTTGGTTTGGTTAAACTTGATCTCTGCACTTATTGGAAAGTTAATTATTTCTGTGATCTCCCGGGGTGGTTTTTTCTCGTGCATTGCCATGTATGGTGTTTCCTCAGTTGACTGATGGTAGGCGAGGTTTAGGAAGTCTTCAGCTGGGGATAAATATTCCTCCCACTTCCTCTGCTGGCTGTGACAGTAGGTTCTTAAAATCCTTCCTACTTCTCTCAACACTCTCTCAGCAGGGTTGCTGTTGGGGTGGTACACCGATGTCTTATACGTTTTGATTCCCAGATGGAGCAGTGTTTCCCGCCATTTCCGTCCTCGAAACTGCGTTCCGTGATCTGTAATTATTGATGCTGGTCTGCCCACTTCGGGTATGTATTTGTTTATAACTACTTCTAGTATCTTACTTGTTGTGGCTCGATTAAGTGGGTACAGCTTAGTATATTTTGTATAGTGGTCAAAGATAATAATGATATATTTATACTGGTGTCTTCCACCACTCCGTGGAAACGGCCCACAAATGTCCAGGAAGATTTTTTCTAATTTTGTCACAGATGTTATCGGTATCATCACTCCTTCTTGCTTTTCGTTACTGCATTTGACTAGCTGGCAAATATGGCAATTCTGTATATATTTTCTTACCTTCCTATTCATGTCAGTGAAATACACATGTTCTTGCAATGCCTTTACCACCTTCACTGCGCCCATATGACCATATCGTATGTGATAGTCGATGGTCAAATCTTTCTCTAGAACCTTTGGGATAACTATCTTCCAGTCTTCACCATTTTTATTGCTTTTGGTGAACACCAGTTGATGATGAGTACAGTAATACTGTTTAATGTTTGCATCGTTGTCTGCTAGTTTTTTAATAATCATCAATATTTTGGGACCTTGTTGTTGCTGTATAGCTATATCTGACAGTATTTTAGTAAGCTCAGATTTATTTTTTAGCAAGTGGTAGACCTTCGCGATGGTTTCCCTCTCTCCTTCAAATGTTTGGGCGTCGATGTTAATCCGGGACAACACGTCTGCAGCTGTGTTGCTTTTTCCCGGTATGTACTCCCACTGTATATTGTACTCTTGGAGTGTGAGAGTCCATCTTGTCAATCTTCCGTATTTCAATTTACAGTTCTTGAGGAATGAAATGGATTTGTGATCCGTTCTTACTGTCACTTTATATCCCAAAATAAAGGTTCTAAACTTTTCGCAAGCGAATACGATACTTAATAATTCTTTTTCTGTGGTGTGATAGTTGCGTTCGCATTTGTTCAACGTACGACTTGCAAAACTGATTACTTCATGGTTCCCGTCTTGGTCTTCTTGATATAGCACGGATCCAAGACTCAAATCGCTGGCGTCGCAGTTCATGAAAAATTGTTTTTCAAAGTTAGGGTGATGTAACATAACGGTTTCTAGGAACTTTTCTTTAATTAACTTAAACGTAGATTCTTGTTCTGATTCCCATTTCCATTTTTCTTTTGATGATAGCTGTATTGAAAATCGAGCTGTTAATTCGGAATAATTATCTTCAAATTTCCGATAGTAATTGCAGATCCCGAGGAACGATTGCAGTTGTTTTTTGTTCTGTGGGATGGGGAAACGCTGTATTGCCTCCATCTTTTCCTGGGACGGTGTAATTCCATGTTCAGATAGGTTAAACCCCAAGAATTGAACTTCCTTTGCTATTAATTGAGACTTATCTAACGTCAATGTAATGTGATTATCTTCTAATTTCTGTAAAACCTGTGCCACCCTTTCACAGTGTTCCTCCCAATTGTTGGAGGCGATCAAGAGATCGTCAACATAGACTGTTGTAAACTGCAGTGTATTGTGGCCCAGTATCTCGTCCATACATTTGACGAATATTGCTACCGAGTTTACTAAGCCAAACGGTAGTCTTTTAAAATGGTAATTTCGACCTTCAAAGATAAAGGCAGTGTACTTTCTACTATTCGGATGCAGTTCTACCTGCCAATATCCGCATACCGTATCCCATATACTGTAAAATTTTGTACCATAAAACTTCTTTAAGATCTCATCAATTTCTCCAGGTGATGTCCTGTCGTTAATTATGGTTTTGTTAAGTTCCCGAGCATGTAAACAAATTTGTACCGCACCGTTTTTCTTTGGTATGGCGACAATAGGGTTGGTGTATGGTGAATTGCTTACTTCGATGATGTCATTTGCTATCAAATGCTGGATTTCTTCCCTTACTGCTTCCTTCAGCGAAAAGGCGATAGGATAAGATTTTCGTTTAAATTCGGTTTGGTCTTTGAATCTTAACTCGCATTGGAAATTTTTGATTTTTCCGGGCGTGTCAGAAAAGATGTGACGATACTGGCAATATATGTTTATCAGATGGTCCTTTTGTTCCCATGTTAGCTCTTGGCTATTTTGGTTGGTCTTAAATTCTCGTATCTCATTAATCTTGGTCAACCATAAATCTTCCTCTGGGTTATTGTGAAGCTTCTTGTTGATGGCGCCTTCCTGATGTTGGTGGCCTTCCCTAATGTAATATATTACATGTTCTACGGGTGCCTTTTGATATTCTGTTAGCTTGGCTGTCCACTCAACTTCTCCTGTCTTCATCCTTACTGTATTTGTGTCCATGTTAATTATCGCGGTGTATTTTCTGAGTATATCACACCCAATGAGCAGGGTAAACGGTAGCCCACTGGCTACTAGGAATATCATCTGTATCGTGTTCCCGTTGCTGGATACATCGAGTTGTACTTGTTGTCTAATCGTCTTATTTTGACGTCCGGTAGCTCCAATGAGTACAATGTTGTTAATAGGTAAAGTGGGTATTGTCGCTTTATTTTCAGATTGGATTCTATCTAACTCCACTTTATCAATCAATGATACATTTGCTCCGGTATCTATCATTGCCGTTGCTTTTATGTTATTGACCTTTACCGCTATGTATGCAATTTCACTATTACTTGTATCGCTGATAGTATTCTCTTTTTCTTCCATTAAGTCTCTTCTTATATTTTTCAAATAATTATTGGTGTAAGTTTTGCGAAGATTTGGATGGTTTGCCAAAACTCTAGACCCAATAGTCCGGTTCAGTGAGGGTACTACTTGGTTTTTCACTGCCGGTTGGCGTTTAAAGGCAGGTCACTATTCCCGTGCCTGTCTTGCGATGTCGAAGCTATGGGTTCCTGATTTCCAGGCCCATGTCCATTATGGTAGACTTCTATATTTTGCGTTACTGTTCCTTGACTTCCATTGCTGTCGCTTCCGTTAGATCGGTATCCAGATTCCCGCTCCTCTCTATCGCTGTTGCTGGAGTGACTATGCTGATTAGGGAAACTCCTCCTTCCTTGGTAGTAGTTTCGACGATTTCCCCCTCGACTGGCTTGAGTATAGTGCACTCTACGAAAGTGATTATTATGTTGGTTGCCATTGCTTTGTCTTGGGTGATGATTGGGAGCTTGATTCTGGTACGGCCGGTAATAATTGTTACCTCTTTGGTAAGCTGGCTCTCGCTGATATCCACCTGAATGCTGATTATTATTATTCCCTCTATTATTCACATTGTTGCCCCCTCCGTCTTGACGTGGTATAGGGTGATTTTGGAATCTCGGTGGGTGATTGTGATTTCTTCCCGGGCTATTCCTTTCGTTGGATATGTTAGGGTTATTATTCCCAGGTCCTCCTCGATCATATGTCTGGTTAGGTCCTTGTCGACTGCGTTGGTAGTATCGTTCTCTTTCATGGTTTTCCAACAGTTCGCACATTCCTTGGACTGTTTTTATTTGTGCATTTAGTCTTCCTTGTGATATGCCTTGATTGAAGTGGTAGGCTAATTTCGTCACTAGGCATTCTTCTGGGATTGCGGGTTCGAGATTCCTGGCCAGGCAAATCTTTCCCAAGAAATATGTTGTCATTGACTGCCTTCCATGTGTATCGAACCTTCCGTTTGTGATATCATCCCTGACGATGTTCTGGGTGGCTTCTGACCAATATTTTTGTTTAAACGCCACTTTGAAGTTGTCATAATTCCCCACTTCGTTACGGGTTGCCGTCCACCAATTGTCGAACGTGCTTTTGAAAGCTTCATCTAACATTCCCTTAATGGTAGTCCATCTACTCTCTCTGTTTTTACGTATGATTTCTTCCATTCGTTCTAAAAACTCTAGCGGATTTTTATAATAGGTCCTGAATTCAATCTGGTCTCTGTTGTCTAGATGAGTCAATCCGGATAGTAAATTTGGTATCATTTGTAGACGATGCATCTCGTCGCGGAGGTCATCTAACTCTCTTCGTTGACGCTCGGTTAATAGGGTTCTATCATCATGTACCTGCTGCTTAATTGTGTCCACTCTTCCAGATACTTCTTCACACTTGTCGGTTAGTGTTGACTGTGCTGCCTTCATGTTGGTCTGTTCTTGTGTTATCACACTTATCTGTGTACCGTGTGTCCTCTCCATTTCGTTAATGCGTTGATTGATGTCTAACTCTGCTTGTATTAGTCTCAGGCTAGTACCTTCTCCCTCCTTTCGTACTTCATCCATCTCGACATTAACTTCAGTTGATAGGATGGCCATGCGCTTCTCGATTTCATCAACATTTTCCTTCAATCTTTTTTCTATCATCTCTTCTGTATCCTTGGCGGCTTCCTTCATCTTGTTACTGTTGATACTTATTTGCTGCCACATCCCCTCATGGTCAAATTGTATTGTTTCGACGTCTCTATTGAACTTAGCCGTGATTTCATCCATTTTCTGGTTGGCCTGATCTATTCTGACTCCCAATTCTGCTGATAGATCTTCTTTCATGATGGCCATTTTCTTCTCCAATAATTCCTCGGTTTTCTTTTGCCCATCTTCCATCCTCCTGTTCGTCTCCTGTATTTGGTTATTGAACTCTTCCTTTAATAATTCTATATGTTTCTGGTTCTCCCTCTGGCCTTCCTCTATTTTCTTGCTTAAATCCTCTTTGGTGGATCGCTGACCTTCCTCTATTCTATTTAAGTCTGCCTTGGTGGAGTTTAGGCCTTCCTCTATTCTGTTTAAGTCTGCCTTCAAATTTTGATTGTCCTCTTTGGTGGATCGACTATTTTCGTCCATCTTCTTGTTTAAGTCCTCCTTAAGTGACTCTATAGATTTATTGGTCTCCTTGTTGGATGATTTCCGGCTCTCTTCTATCTTCTCCATTACCATTTTGAACATCTCCATGAAGTCGATTTCTCCGGGTACCATTGGTTGTTTGGGTTGGCTGATCTCCGGTAGAGCTTCTTGAATTATTACTTCCGGTTCCTCCATAGGCTGTTGAACCCCCTCCGCCGGTTCAATTTGTTTGTCTTTTACTTTCACTACTATCTCCTCCACATCTTCTGTTGACATAGCCTCCTTCTCTTCTTTTCTGGTTTCCTTCTCTGCTTGCGCCGCCCTTTTCCTTGACGTTGACCTTGATTTTGATCTTGATTTCAATCTGTCTGTATACATCTTGATCCTCTGATAATGTTCCTGCTGTCTTCTCACGAATTAGTATATTTAGGTTATTGGTTATTGTATATCTCCCTAACTCGTGCCCCACGTTGGGCGCCAACTTGTTACAAAGCAAGTAACAAGTAATACTGTACTAGTGTACTATACAGTGTAAGTATAGTTGTAGTGTGTTGATGTTTAATCTTCAATCACTTCAGCCCCGCGATGGAGCGCCAACTTGTTACAAAACAAGTATTGTATACTATACAGTGTGTACAGTGTACTTGTATTTATAGTTGTAGTGTGCTTGCAGATACGCTCCGGTATCTGCTATTATGTTGTTTTTATAAAACTGCTCCAATTATAATTATTAGGAGTTATTAGTGTGATTGTATAATCTGTATAAGTGTCTATGAATAATTCACTCTTTCGATTTAAGTATGTTTCGCGCACTTTTGTTGTATGCCTCCCTCACTTACCACAAGTATCTGTTTCAGTCCTGTTCTGTGACGGTTGTTGCTGAAATACATACACTTAAAATGCACACAAATATTCAATTTGAATATTCAAAACAGTTAGTACACACAATATGAATGAATTAGCACATATAGATAATACTTTAAATTACTCTCTGTTTGAATTCTTCCGCCACCTTTGGTAGAACTGATTTAAAAGAAATAATTTAATTTATATTTGAAATGATACTCTTGTTCATAGGTAAATAAGTGAAGGTTTATTAACAATTTTAAAATGGCAAATTTCAAAAACAATTAACAATCATTTTGGCTAATAATCCTTTAAATAATAATTACAATCGATTAATTTTAACATAAAACTCTGTCCTGGCTCAATGCTGGTAGTCCTGTCATTGGTACAATAATTTGAACTTAATAGGTTATGTTTTCTTGTCAATGTATTATCAGGTTGTTAGGTTCTTTGGGGTGACATGATATCAGTGTCAAGATGTAATATTAATAGAATTGAGAAAATTGAATAATGGTTAATAAATAACAAATAAATATAAAACAATGAAAATTAATACCATATGTATGGTAAATATGTTATTATCGTACGCGTGGATGCGCACGCACCTTATAAAACTCTATAGCAGGCGTCAAGCTCGTGGCTTGTACAGTTTCAATGTATCGTTTTATTTTCAACAATTAGTTTAATAAATATATATTTTCAAGAGAAAAAATTAATAAAATGCAAAAAAAAAACTCTTGATATGAATTCCATTTGGTTTGGAATTTATTTGAGAACAGATGCAACAGTTAAATTAACAAGCTACCGCTACTATTTTGAGGTTAGCTATCACAGGTAATGTTATTATGATAAATGATTTCTATTTGGTTAACATTTCTTAATTTATATTTCTGAACATATTATTAGTAACATTTTGACATGTTGCTATTAGAATTGCTTTTATACTTTTGTATGAAAGTTGATATTCTTTAATTCAAAACATCGAAATAATCAAAACATAATAAGTTGAGTCAAAATAGTGACTAAATGTTAACTCTTGTAATTAATGACAATTACTTCAAACATAATTTTTAAAATTATGAAAATTAATTAAAATATTTATCTAATATTTTAATAAGTATAAATTGACATTTCTTGGAATTCTAATAATTCCATTATAAGTTTAACCTTTCGCTAGTACATGACTCGCGTAGTATTCATATATGTCTATTTAAAATTATTATTTTTTAAACCAAAGTTATTTAAATAAAATATTGTACTCCCTGTTTATTTATCACAACACACGCGAGTACGACCGGGATTATACACTATCGTACTTGTATCTCTCGATAATACCGCACATTCCACTTGGAAGTATTTTTGTTGTGTCAAGGTTATGTATGTTTATCAACTTATTGTTAATGGACGCGCACCAATTTGAAAATAATACTTTTCCATGGTGTAGAGATGCGTGGCCACTTCGTCTGAAGGCTGATCGTAGACTGTTACATTTTGCCGGAGCGTCTCTTTCGAGTCTGACAAAATGCGTTGATTTGATTGGTTGTAAACACTATAGTCTTCACCCCAAAAGCCTATGTTTTATTAAAATATTTGGTGTTTTACCAAATTTTGACTTTGGGTTGGAGTTTATGTGACGTAAGTACTAGTGTAAAAAATAATTGAAAAGTTAATAATTACAATAACTTCCTTACTGAACGTCCTATCGTTACATGAGTTATGTCATTGAATTATAGACATTTTCTTCTTTAATTTAAGTCTAAACAACATTATTTTATTTACATTGCTTCTCTTAATATAACGTTTTTATTAATTATCTTTGGTGTTTCTTATTTTTATAAGCCTTTGTCACCAGATTTAATTATTTTTAATAAAAACACTTTCTAAATAAACAATTGGAGTCCATTTCTCACTTGGTTTAGTTTATTATTTGGAAATAATTATTTCCTTAACAATAGCTCATCATAGCGTCATTAGGCGTCCATCTTTGTTTTTATATAAATGTATTTAAAATGAATTTCCCTTATTTAATACAAGTAATCTTACAATCTAATAATACTAAAACGATTATTTACATGATTTCACACTAAAATATCTTAACATGATTGTATTAAATATAATATACATACTGTCTTATTCCTCTTCTACCTGTTTCATACAATTGTCAATATAATTTTAGTCTTTTCTATATAAATTATATTATGTATTAAATATCATTAGTGTACATATATTGTACTTAATGCATTACATATAGTGGTCAGCTTCTAGCTAGTTTAGAACCCTTCAATTCTTCAATAATGGGTTTGTTCCTATGGTGTCTCATCATAGTGGTCATTTATTTTTCATAAAAACAATAATTTAACTGTTATTGTTATATTTTGTTTGTGTGTCTATATTGGTATTAGACATTACTCCTACTTTTGGTAATGTTCTTAGTTACTCTTAGACAAATTTATATGTCATATTTTTCCTAAGTAACTTACTTAACATGGTTTGTTTACATCTGATTTCTGTCACTATGGTCAGTTGGTTTCTAATCATTTGCATATATACTGACTGTTTTTATGGTTCTAATCTGTTCTCAAAGTTGTATTGAGTTTCCCTCTAACTACTGGTAATATTGTGAACAATCTGTGTTTAATCTTTAATACATTATTTTCCTTAACTAATGGGCCATACAGTGGTCCATCTTACATCTGATTGTTTTTACATGGTTAGTTAGTTTACATCATTTTGTTTATAATAATGTTGTTATTATATTAATGATCTGTTCTCAAACCATTACCAGATATTGATCTTTCTACTGGTAATATTGTTATTCACTTTAGCATTGGTTTTGATATTGCACTTTGCCTAATTGAATTGGCATATTTGTTGCATCTTTGCTATCTCTGTTTGCCATTGCATTTGATTGGTTTTATTTACTTGGTTGCATTTTAATGCATTGTCTATTAGGATGTATTGTTATTTATAACAATTCCTTAATTGATATCATTGTTGATAATCATTTATTTTCCTTGATATGTTTGGTTTTCTGTTTAACAGGTACCTTCTCTATGGGTTATGTAACAATGTACCATCTGTTTTAATGCAGTATGTCTCTACTACTTACATGGTATCAGCATGGTATTCCACAATAATATTTTACTTATTTTGTTACACATGTTTATACATTCCTTCTTAAACATTAACACGTATCTTATTGTATTATTTATTATATTTTTCTAGTCATAGGTTGAATTCAATTCAATCCATTTTGTTTGATACAAGGGTTTTTTATTTGTTGTCAGTTCTTTACCAAAAAAAAACATAATTATATTGTTCTATTTTGTTTTATTCTGGTGGTCTTATGATTTTCTGTGTTTATCACAACTTTATTAAATGCATCACACTCATTGTTCGTGTCTATTTGACTTATTTAACATCTTGTTGTTTTCATCATGGAATTAACATATTTTCATATACTTATAAACTTCATCACTATAATTGTTTGTGTGGTTTTATCAGTAGAAATAGTTAGTTATTCACATGTTTCACATCTATTAAGTACGCACTGTTATTGTTTGTGTTTCCTTAAATGCAAAAAACTGGTTTTCATCCTCACATTTGATAATCATCATTTCACTTGTCACTTATATAGTCTTTGGTACACGTGGTTTTATATTGATTACTGGTATGATTTATTCATCTTCTTCTCTCTTCTGAGTCAGCTTTCTTGTCCTTCTTCTTTCTTCTTCCTCGTTATTTTCATCGTAGTCATTATTCCTTAATTGTTCCTCTCGCTGTTTGAGTTTGTTAATCCTTATTTCGTTGTTTCCCCTCACTTTTGGAGTTTGTTAATTCTTATTTCATCGTTTCCCCTCACTTTTGGAGTTTGTTAATTCTTATTTCGTCGTTTCCCCTCACTTTTGGATCCTATTGGGTCTAGTTACTGGTATTTTGTTTTGGCTCATGTCATTTTCTTTCTTATGTTTCGTAGTTGATGTCACTAGGTTGATATTATTTTATTCATAGTTGGATTTTCATATAAACACATTTGTAGATACACACAATATATACATGGATTTACTTATCTAGATTTACATTCATATTTTTCTCTTACTTGCCGTCCTTTAAGCTCATTTTATGTAACTACCATATTTGGTTATGTTACAATATTTACACTTATAAAGTTCATTTACAAGTTGGCGCTCCATCGCGGGGCAGAAGTGAGTGAAGATCCACTAAGAAGGGTTATAAAATATTATCGTACTATCTATGAATCTATAATAATCACACAACAAACTATATATCAACACTTGTACTTGTAAAAAAAGCTTCCGTTACAATATAATGAGTATAATAATAATTATGAAGATTTATTAAGATAGAAAATGTGAGATAATCTGAGAAACTACAAAGTGAAGAATCCAAAGATATTTTTATTAGTCGAAAATGAGACTACTTTTTATTTATTTATTCGATGACTGACTGAAGATAATTCCAGCAGCATTATGTTTTTTGAGCAGAGATGAATATGCCTCTGGACTCAAATTGTAGAAGTGGCGTATGGCCAGCAGAGATTGTGTAGCGTACAGTGCCCCTCTGAACTGCCCCAGCCCACGTGATAGGGAATGTTAGGGAATTAATATCCCAAGGATGCAACACGAAGTTTATAAGGAAAGAAAATGTATTACAATAATAATAATATCTCAGAAGACACTAACTATCCGAAAAGGATCAGTAGTAAAATAAGTAACTATATATATAAAATTAATTAAACTCTAATATAAAAGTCGATATAGAAATGGAGAAGAAAATGAAATATAAGAAATGATGAAATTACATAAGAAATTATTTCATCCATAAACATGTCTGAAATAATTACTTCTGGAGGAGAGCAATCTGTAGCGTGACAGATAAATGCATAATAATGAATGGCATTTGATCATTAGAATAATAAGATTATAACATTTAAATCTGGAAGAAAGCATTAAGTTTAATATAAAAAATTAATTCATAGCAACTGTGCAAAGCAATCATTATTATTTTAAAAAAATATAAGTTCAAATAAAATAAGTTACTAGTGATGAGTCATCCAAAACCAGTCTAATAACCCAAGGTTTTAAAAACATATAACCCAGGAAGGTAAGAAGTAAATAAAGAAGCAATAAAGTATGACTAAACCCACAACGAGGATATATAAATGGAAAAGAAACCCTGAATAAGGCAAGATCCACCAATAAAGGTGATGTATTTCTAAAATTCCGAAGAAGATGAAGAAATCCCAAGAAACCCGAAGAAGATGGAGAAATCCCAAGAAACCCGATGGCATCAAGAAGAAGATGGAGAAGATACCAGTCCAGGAAGACAGAAGAAAAGAAGACAGAAGAAAGAAGAAGAAGGCAGCATCCTGAGGAAGATGTTATGCTCTTATAAAAGACACCCAAATCCCCATATCCCAAAATAAATAATAAAATACAAATAAAAGTATAATGAACTAGTCTTAGACAGTAACAACATGTACATAAAATTAAGAGAGAAATGTGTGTAGAGTAAGAGTTGCCAGTGAACCAAGATGAAACAATAATATAGTACCCAAGGAACAAATCTCCATTGTAACACACTAACCAATTTATTGATGTTAATAAGACTACACAACCATTTAGAAATAACAAAATAAAAGTGTAAAGTGAACCAGTGCTAGTTTTGGGTATTATAAAAAATAAACCTTATGTTTCATTCTTGGCAATCACAAACATTGAATACAATGAAACATGCAACTTTCAGTGACTTAAAATTTGTATTATGTGAATATGTTACAGTTAATAATAACAAGATATAAATCTGTTTGAAGTGACATTTTGTTTTATAGAATGAGAAAAAACAGATTTAATTATACTGTGACAGGGTACAATTACCCAATACAATATTTAAAGGACAGTTTAAAAAACTGCATAATCCAACTTAGTATAATAGTTAGCAAATAAGAATATAGATATAAGGTTTTGTAAATATAGAATAAGGATTTTAAAAATGTATTAGATATAAGGACCTTTATTTAAATTTGCCACAACTAACATCATAACTGTAAATATATTCATTACTTGTATTACTTGTATTAAAAGTAATAAGTAATTAAGATGTTAGTTGGTAAAAAACCTCTTTTGTGAATAATGTTTTATATGTTAGTAATAAGTATTGATGGTAAAAAAATGTCTGAATGTTGAAGACAACCATCTTTGAAAATATTTCTTATTTGTTTAACTGTTCATTGTATTGAAACCAATACTAATTATTGTTGTGTTATTTGAAAAAATGTTTAGTTTATAATACCATATTTAAAAGTCAGAGAGGGTATAACACAGTATTTATTGTTTGTGTAAAAATTTTGTAAGAAAAAACTTGTTAAAAAATCTAGGCAAAAGAATGAAAACCAAACTTCATCAAAACAGAGAAATTACTCATTTAAATGCAATTAAACAAAAGGGATTTAGATAAAATAAACCTGAGATGAAGCCATATAATTACACATACCATTTAGAAAGATTTTATAAAATTATATTCAGAATTATAAATAAAAATGAAAATGACAAAACTCAGAAATTTGGAGAGGGGAGTCATATATTCCAAAATAATATTTTAGAATTTAACCAATTCAAATAATTACAAGAAAATAAGGGAATATAAACCTTTTAATACAATATGAGATTATTAATAATAAATATAACTGAAAAATGGCTGAATTTGCATAATGACAGGAAGTTAATTTTGGAAATTTACTAAATACAAAATGAAAGTAAAATTACTAATTTTAGACAAAAAAACATAATAAAACGGCATTATTCAATATTAAAATACGCCGAATGAACTGAAGGATTAATTTAAATTACATCTAGCAAATAAAATTGATTAATAACCAAAGTTTAGGCAGTTATATAATGTATTTGAAAATATGCACAGGATGCAAAATTATATTTGAACAATGTAAAGAATAATATTGTATTGGCTAAGATTTTAGTCGAAAGTGAAGGAAATAGATAGTTGATTATTGGAATTTGTACGGAGTACTTGACGAGCGGAATATAACGAAATTAACCTAACTAATCGCACGGTAATGGCGAGTCAGTGAACGACACATTTTTGAAAATCGCGAGTGGCGAGTAACACCATTTTGGAACGTCTACATAGTGACAAAAACAATTGATAAAGACTAAATAACACTGAACAGCACCTAACTACACCGAATAACACTATTAAACACAAGAAAACAGTATACAACATAACCGTTAATTAGTGCCGAATGACAGAAAAGTGAACTAACTTATACATACACAGATATACTAAATACAACACAGAAACTTCACTCAAGACACTACACAACATCAGAAGGAAGATTTGCGGACACCTGGACGTGAATACTACAAGAAAATATCTTATTTGGAACGTCGCATTTCTGAAGGACATTTTTACCAACTTGACGGCAGCCATTTGCAATTGTAGTTAGCAACGCCTCCTGTTTCCGTCAGCTGTATGGTGACAACAAATTATTTTATTTCACTGTACATTCAATGTATGTACCTAGTATTAGTAATTACTGTTTGTAACGTTGTACTTTTTTAATATTGGCCCGATTTCTCTGACTTTAACCATAATTAGCTGTTTAAAGAACCCTATTGAATTTTATATATCAAACCTTGTAACTGTTCGATACCCTGAGAGTCGATTTTATAATCGAAAAGAGTCCATTATTCAATTATTTAATAAAACATTTATACTTTTCACTTCGAAATAGTTCTTTCTTTCATTATTATAACAAATTACAATTAATATAATTTTAAGAATAATCTACCAGAATTTTACCACATACAAAGGAAGATAACCTCCAAAACGAAAAAGTAAACAAATATCGATTGTCCTGGAGACAATCTTACGAGTGGTTGTAGTTATTGGAAAATACAAGAACATCAATAAAATTTCATAGAAAAGTGATACACGTTTTAAAACTTCACAAAACACCATTAATTAATTGATTTTAATTAATTAATTGATAAAAAGAATTTTTTTTTTAAATTATAAATTTTTTTTAAGCACAATTTTTTTTTTATTTCTTCAACGAGCAACATTTTTTTTAAAACATTTGGTGATACTACACATATATATATCTTCAACAGCTTAACACTATTTGACAGGTTTTGCTACATTTGGGACTCGATCAACTGGGAAACTAAAGGAAGTGTTTCAGACCAGGAAGACTCGAGAACCACACCAATTATTAAACACCTGTCGTCTGAGTTAATGAGAGTCTTTACAATATACAGTACCAAACGGGTGCGATGGATAAAGTCTGCGCCGAGTATGAGGTCGCAAGACAGGCCCTCAGCGACCAGTATGGGGAAATTCCAGGTAAACGCGTCTATTTTCACCCTACACAAGGCTTCCAAATTGATTTGTAAGTTGCTGTTGCAGGCACTCCTGCATACTACAGCACTCTTAGTCCGCTTCAAGACGCTTTGGTTATTTACAATACCCTCGAACAGCCGACGCGACATAATTGTGCGCACCGACCCGGAGTCAATCAGTCCGTTCACGGTTTTATCCCTAAAGCTTACTTCCACCTGGGGCGAAAATAGTTTGTTCTTGAACAAACTCGTTAAGTTCTTTTCCGCTCCCAGATGTTCTTTGTGCAAGTCGTGGGAAGTGACTCTTTGAGTGAACATTCGGCTGTTTCTTTCGTTGGCCGTGCGACGGCGCTTTCGGGGATTCTTTTTTGACGCTCTCCCGACAAACGAACGACACCGCCAGATGTAGTGCCCCTTTTTACCACACAGGTAACAAGTCGGGGTGTAGGGAGTGTTGACGGGAACGCGGCGACGCGACGGCTAGTCAGGTCAGGCTTATGGAGGAACAGTTGCTGACCGTACTGTCTCTCAATACGCGTTTTTTGGATTCGCGGTTCTCAAACGGGGACAGTAACGCCTCACATGCCCTTCTTCCTTACAATGGTAACACAACCTTCGGTCCTCGCGCGGTCCGGCATTACCTGGTGGGTGGGGGGGGGGTAGCAGGGCCTCTATTTGCCGTAGTCTGGTCGGTGAATTGGAAATTAGCCACCTCCACGCAGATCTTGTCCAGATCGGCAAACGTGGACGGGCGGTTGCAGAACACGAGACAGGACCTCGTTTGGGCGGACAGCCCCGAAACGATTTTATCTACTACTTCCCTCTCAGTCACGGGTAGTCGCAGTACTTGGGCTGTCTCTTTTATTTCGGAGATGTAAGTCGACAGAGGCTCTCCGCGCGCTTGGGCTCTTAAAAAACAGCTTCTGCTTTAAGGAGGAAAACAGCCGATCGGGAATAAAAAATTCCAGGGCTTCCTGGTGAAAACGGTCAAAGTTATCCGCCGCTAGGTGCTTGGCAAGTCGATCCCCCAAAACCCCGTTACAATAAGGCATAATCAAGGCCAGAAACCCGGCCTCCGAAACCGGAAAGCACCTTTTCAGTTTCATGGCGACTTTAAAAAACTCTAGAAGAGTTTCCACGCAGAAACCGTATGCCCACGAGATGTTTCACGTCGGGGGTTTTCCCTTCATGTATTACATTACGCAGGCATTTCCGCAGTTCCCTCACTGTGCCGTCTTTTAAGACACCACGAGCCCTTAATTCGAACAACAAGTCGTGCTTTCGTAGCTGGTCAGTGTCTTGTAGTAAGGCCATTTTACGAGTAGTGGAGAAAATTAAAATATACAAAGCGCAACGATAAGGGAGCAGCTGATCGATGAGAACTGCTGATATGGCAAGCCGGGCCGGCCGAATAACGCAATGGACCGCGTTATCCTCCGGGCAAAGTACAACTACGGTTTTCTTTTCCCGAGCGAATAATTTGAACAATTCCGAATAAATCGATTTTACAATAAGCTAGCTACTCATTACAAAATTTGCTAACCCCACATAACATTTCGAAATACCTCACACAAAACCCTATACAAAATTTCACGCGACCAATAGCATGAAATACAAAATTTCAACACAACTCACTAACAAAAAATACAACATTAACAAAATTACACATAAATAACTATACATTATAACCCATGGACCAAGGAAAACCGCGCTCCGGCTACCACTTCTGTTGCACGCTTCCACTGCGTTCGCTGGGGCCCAGAAGCGCTACACACAGAATATACCCAAAATAACATAGTATATCACAAAACCAACCAAAACACTTATTACTATTTATATCTTTCTACACCTAATAACATACTATCCAAATATACTTAAAGCTTAACATAATTCATAAAATGGGGGGTGGGTCTGAGTAAAAAATTTGAAACGCCAGTTAGTGAACAGAGTCGAACACGACCCGTTTATTTTCAAATGATACGAGCCTCGAAACCGTGCGAAATTACAAAACAGTCAGCCAAAGTTAATCCAAGTTAATCAATCAGCACTGGGTTAACCCAACTCCCAAAAGGCTAAATGTCGAAAAGACTAAATACTGAATAAATTGTAAAATAAATACTAAAATTCAATAATTGTACAATTACAACTTGGATAACGAATTACTGGATATGAAACGGTTGCACAGATCAATACTGGTTTACATTAAATGGTGTTTAACATACAAGCGGTGATCGGTATATGAAAATTCTGACACTGTGTTGTTTCACAAAATATTCGCAAAAGGTTCTGGTTTATGTCACTTAAAGTGAGGAAACTAGTCCAGCACTCTTTTCATTATTAATTGCAGTATGACTTTCACTGGAAGCTGTTAACTGTTAAATATTACTTGACACTCCAGCGGGGTTCACTCACGGCTTGCCGTAGCTGGTCGCAATGGGTGCATGTTTGCTCTGGACCATGCTGGAAGATCGTTGGTTGAAGGCTACGTCGAGTCTATGTAGGCTACTCGTATTCTCGCTCCCGTACGTCGGACCAAGTTTTTTATCTTGGTAAACGAGGCTTCTTACATAGTGGGTTGAAAGGACGGCTCTGTTCACAAAGGCGGTCTGCTGTTCGACTGACAAGATTTAACCGAACAAACGGCTCCGTTTGTAAAGGGAACGACGTGACGTCAGGCGTCAGACAAAGTACGATTCGTCGATCGTTGCATTCGGTCGAAGCCGAATAATCGCAACAAAGTCATGGCATTAGTGTTTTGGGATTCTAAAGGTGTCTTGTACATCGATTACCTTCAAAAGTGAGCAACAATAACTGGGGAATATTATTCCAATCTTTTATCGAATCTAGATGAAAAAAGAACCAGTTTGCAGAAGGAAAAAACATTTTTTACCAAGACAGTGCACCTGCCCACAAAAATGTTTTGGCAATTGGAAAAATTAAGATATCTCTGCTATGAATTGTTGGAACATCCTCCCTATTATCCAGATTTGGCTCCCTCAGATCTTTTCCCAAAACTCAAATTCTTTCTTGCTGGTCACAGTTTTTTATTGGATCCAGATGTGATTTTAGTTGTAGAGGGGTATTTTGTAGACATTACAGAAAACCACTTCAGGCATGGGACAGTGGCATTGGAACATTGCTGCAATAAATGTGTTATGCTGAAAGGAGATTACATTGAAAAATAAAAATATTTGTGAAATTAAAAATTCATTTTTTCATTGTTAGGCCAAGAACTTTTCAGACCGCCCTTGTATTGGAAATTGGAGACTATATAATGTATTTCAAAATTCCTGCTGCATCACCTGTTTAGGCATTTTTATATGTTTTAGATTTGAAAAGAACATTTAAAATAATAGAAAGTTGATCAGCACAACAGAAATGTACTGCTGATGATTGGACCAGCTTATTTATGTGTTGTACAGTTTTCTGCTATACTGGTTTTCCTGACAAGTGAATCATCCTAAAAATACTTACATTTTCTGTGAAGGTCTCATCATAATTTTGGCTAGGATCCGTAAATCTATGGCCAGCCCTGAGTACACCTCATGTATGCTGTTGTTAAGATTATTAAGTATTGATGCAGTTTAATATAACAGTGCAGTTTGGTTTCTTGATGTAACAGAACGAGTTTTATTACAATCTGGCAAGCTTGCGTACTTTTTGAACATCAAAATTTTGTAGTAATTTATATATCAAAGTTTATATAAATTCTTTTTAATGTATTCATGCACTCAACACTTTGAGCATCAATTTGCATATCACACTGCGGGTGGACTCAGTATTTTGACACATAAAGTTATGCCACTCACTTTTCAAAGTGTCAAATATTTCATGACTAAATAAAACACCACAGACAGGCTGTGCTTGCCGTTTAGGTCTTGTTTTCACATTCGCATTGCAGCGCACTGACAAGAAAGTAATTTTACATGAAACAATTTCAACATTTGACAAACCCTCCAGTTTGCTAGCATTCATCTGGGTGTTTCTTTACATACATTGGAGTTTAAAGTAAAAGTGGCTCCCTTTGTGTATGATTTGAGTTATTTCTTGGGTTTTCTTCAACTGTCACTGTTACAAGCTACATAAATGATGGTCTGATTTATTCTAGTTAAAATCATAATTTATAAGAATTTTTTACTGAAAACATTTTAAATTTGTTTTGATTAAAGAAATTATAATCAAAATGTAAAGAGTTTATTTAGAACAGGGTTGCATGAAAAAATTAGGGTGTAATTATTTTTTACTAATTAACCTTTGTAAATATTTGTAAGTGTTTAAATAGAGATTTGTTTTTTATTTCACTTCAGGTGGATTGTGGATTAAGATGTTAGTACTCATGTTAAACTTCTGTCATGTTACTTTTATATTGTACATGAACTAATTCGCAGACATCAACAACTTGACATTAATAAAACATATATCACACAAAGGCACTCTTTAAAAATGGAGTTACCACTGATAACATTACCCAAATGCAAAATGGAGTGATTATTGCCAATTCACATTACTGCTAAATTATTCAGTTCAGACTGACAGTGCCTGAATCTACCTATCCTTCTATTCCTGTTCATACACATTATTGTAGGTTTAATATAATCTGTTTTTTTTTTTTGCAGAGTAATAAGAAAATGCTGTCATTAAATAAAAAATTAGAAAATATTTCTTTTCAAATAAAAATTTAAAACTGTTTTTCTGATACCACATATACAATATTAAATAATTATATTTAGTTAAGTAATGGGCACGTCATGGACAATGAAATCCAACAATATTAAAGTATGATATTCTACATATCTGCATGTATTTTTTATGTCACAATTATGCTGAAGTATTAACATTAAACAGATATATGATATTTTTCAGTATTCACGATTACTATAACTTATAGTACTCCTGTATTAACCAAGCAATTAACACTGATAATAACAATGTAACTTAAGTTAAAAACATGCAATTTTACATAAAACACAGAGGTAGCGGGGTAACAAACTAAAAATTCTGAAATTACGGCCACATAGCTTTAAATTATATATCATTCTGTATTTTTAGGTGTTTGGAAAATACCATATTAATAACAAGATTATTTTGAATGTTCATCACTTCTTTCACAGCACTTAACAATCATTATTTAAGGTACTTTCACTTGTGAAAAACTTACTTGTTGTTATTTCCTCAAACGTCGTTTCGGAGTGGTATTCTCCTTCCCCAGTGAGGTTTAAATGCAGAATCGAGGTTTAAATGAGTTTCCGCATTTAAACCTCACTGAGGAAGGAGAATACCATTCCGAAACGACGTTTGAGGAAATAACAACAAGTAAGTTTTTCACAAGTGAAAGTGCCATAAATAATAATTGTTAATAACAAGAGTTTTAATATCATACAAATTTGTAAAAAAAGCATCACGATGTGCTAGGTTAGTAAATCATAAATCCTGCCCAACTTACTGTAATTATAATTCAAACAAACAAGAAAATTAGTATTTTGTTAATAAAGTTAATAGTAGCTGAAAAATAACTTGTTTGTTTATCTGTCTTTTAATTTTAATTACATTTTTGTTACACCCACAACACTACCCTTACACACGCATCCCCTCCACAGTCACTGGACTTAGAGGTGGGCCGATACACCTGTAACAGGTATTTTGGAATGATATTTTTGTGGAACGGATGTAACAGTCACTGAAAAGTTGAAATACCTGTTATTTGCGGCGACGCTGTTCCGAGTCGAGACACGCCGCCCTCGCTGTTCCGAGTCAAGGCACGCCCCCTACGCTCTTATACAGACACACATACATAAAAAGTACGCAAGTATCAAGTAAACGAATACGCCAAGGCCAAATACTAGGGGTACAAAAATATCGCTGGTACGCAAGGAACAGCCAGTACACAAGTATTTAAAATATTAGGTATTTCAAATACTAGTGGTATCACCGATACACAAGGAACAACGCGTATTACAAATACTAAGCGTATCAGAGGAACTAGTATTTTAGGAACACCTAGTATTTTAGGAACAGGTAGTATCATGCGTATATCGAGTAGAAACTAGTACAAGTCACTTTTTCCTCCTGAATACTTCATTCTGCGCAAAGAGACGAAGCTGTTTTTAATAAAGGAAAAAATTTATCCTGATGTTACATTTATTCTCGTGTGATATGCAGATATATAATACAGATTATATGCTAATAAATTATATATTATACTAATCACCAACTTGGTAAATTTTGAAATAACGAATTATATTGTGTTATAACCTATAGAGTGGCTGATGTTGATAGGCTATAATTATACTTTTTATTAATGTGATTTTAACTGCACTACACATCTCACATAAATGATGAGATTGTTGTAATGGACGTTTATGCACTTTATCAAGTCCTCTTCCTTAAATCTAATTCCTTAAGGGTAATTGGTTTAAATTATGTCCGATGAAAATTTATTATTGTTTTGAACATAAATTTGTATTTATTTATTTTTTAAGTAAATACTTTTCCTTTTTTCCTCCGTCTTCTTCCTTACCACTGGTGGTATGCCTACCACCGATCGGGAACCCCTCCCCATACTATGGGAAGCCCGTAAGTATTGCTGTGACAGTGTGGATTGTGTTAGGGTAGGTTCACATACGTTTTATTTTTAAAATTTTGGTGACATGGATCCAAGAAGAAAAACGAGTGACGTGTGTAGTTTTTTTGAACCAGTTAGTAACTATATTGCATTGTGCAAGATTTGCAAAACAAGTACATATAAACAAGATCATATAAAAGTTCAGTTAGTAATTTAAAAAAACATTTACAAAGAAAGCATCCAACAGTTGCTCTTCGTACTATATCAACCCAAACTGCTGTGCAATGTTTGCCAAGGACAGAAACTTCTTCAGGTGATATATTGCAAATAGGACCAGATGTGCAAGAAAACTTAGTAGTTGAATCTTCCTCCCATTTTTTTAGTCCTGAGAGACCAACCACTTCAAGAGCTACTGACACCTTCCAAAATCAACCGTCTTCATTTCAGTCGCCTGTTCCAACAAGTAAAAAACAAATGTCAATATCAGCCTACATACCCAAAAAATTAGCAGTATCTGATAAAAACAAAATTGATGAGGCCATAATGAAACTTTTTATTTGGGATCTTCAACCATTTACAGTTGTTGAAGACAGAGGTTTCCGAAATTTGATGAATACTTGTGCCCCTAGTTATCAAATTTCTTCTAGAAAGTATTTTGCTAACACACTGTTACCAGCTTATTATGAAACAAAGGTAAATGAAATGAAAGAATCTATTAAAAAAGATCCACCAAGTGTTTGCTTAACAACTGACACATGGTCTTCTTCAACAAATGAAACTTTTAATGCAATTACTGCACATTACATTAATCAGGATTTTGAAATAAAACATATACTATTAGACTGTTCAGTTATCAAAATAAATAAAACATCTCAAAATTTAGCAGATGAAATTTTGCGTATTATAAATGAATGGGACTTGTCTGGAAAAATTTCAATTGTTATTACTGATAATGCCATAAATATTACTAGTGCTATACAAAGCATACTTAAGTGGAAGCATTTTGGATGTTATGCTCACACATTAAATTTAATTGTTCAAGACAGCCTGTTAATTGTAAATGACATAATCAAAAAAGTAAAAACAATTGTAACATTTTTTAAGAGAAGTAATATTGCACATTTAAAAATCACAAAATATCAAGACCAGATAGGTGTTCAGCAACCTAAAAAACTTCTGCAAGATGTTGTAACACACTGGAATTCTGTTTACTATATGGTTAAACGATTTGTTGAACTGGAGGATGCTGTAAAACACTCTCTGGCATTACTAACAACAGACATAGAAACATTAACAGCTGAAGAATGGGGAATTTGTAAAGAACTGTGTGCTATTCTGCGACCTTGTGAGGAGGTAACAAAAGAAATGAGTGGAGAGAAATATATCACCGCCAGCCAGATAATACCTATAACCCAAGGATTAAAATTATCAATACAACAGGTAAGTGTGAAATTAACTAAACCACTTGTCAGAGAAATTGGACTTAAACTTCTAGAAGGAATTTCTGTAAGGTTTGCTAATTTGGAAAAAAGCAAAACAACTTCACTTTGCATGATGCTTGACCCCAGGTACAAACACTACTTTTTTTAAGACAATACTTCTCTAGAAAATACAAAAAAATATGCAGCTGAACTAATCACAAATTACAAAAAATTCAAGAACCAATACAAGCATTGAAACCAAAGGAAATCTACAACCTAACATAACAGAGGAGGAAACAGTTTCAATTTGGAACCATTATAAAAACCAGATAAGCAAAGTTAAACAAATAGGGATACCTTTATCAATGGCTATACAAGAAGTAGATAAATATCTTCAAGACACACCAATAGAGAGAAGCGAAAATCCCTTACTGTGGTGGAAAGATCACCAACGTGTATACCCTAATCTTGCACATTTGGTCAGAACTAGATGTAACATGGTTGCAACATCCATTCCCTGTGAAAGGATATTTTCCAGGGCAGGAATAATTTTATTTGAACGAAGAACACGATTAACTTCGAGGAAAGTGCAACAGCTGATATTTTTAAATACAAATTTGAAATAGTGACTGAATAACTGAAATTCTGGTATTAAAAACCATTCAGTAGTTTAATTTTACCTATAATGTGTTATTTGAGTGAAGCAAATTGTAATGTGAATAGGTGTGACAAAGATCAGTTCATGACTTGTATATTCTGTGTACACTGGTGAATGGATCTGAAGATTATCCAGGTATGTAATGTATTTAATTTACTTTTGTTGTTGCTTATCATTTATAATTTTTTTTAATTTATTTATATTTATTTTATTACATTTGTTTTTATTATTTTTATTTGTAAAATTTTGTTTATTCACTCTTGTGGCTTACTGTTATGTTTTTATTATATGTTTCTGATGTTTTTTTTTTTCACATTATTTGGTGTGGTATTACGTGTACTCTAAATTATTTCATTGCCTTGAGTTTTGCAACTGATTTGTCTAACCAATGTTAGTTTGTTCACGCCTAGTAAAAACTTAAATTGGTATTCCCAAAGGGAGATAGGCCTTTAAATTCTCTTGTTTCTTATTTTGTTTTAAACAGTAATAGTTTAATAAAGTCACAGTGTAAAGTAACACTGTTAATACTTTTAGTTTCAATTTATTTCTTATGACAACTTATATAGTATAGGTTATATAATATCTTCAAATAAATACACTGCAAGTAGGTTTATTAATATATTAATAGGTTTATCTATGTGAAAATAAACCTACTTGCAGTATATTTATTTGAAGATATTACATACGAGACCTGCAGGAAACTCAAAACGACTTATTTACAAACGAAAAGGATAATATAGGTTATGTATAATTAGTATATAATAACAGGTATTTGTACCTGTTATTTTTTTGGAACGGAATTTTCATACCTATTATTTTAAAATAACAGTTTAGCCGACCTCTACTGGACATTTTAAACCTTTTTGGTTTTCATGCAGTGGCTAAGATTTGTGTGTATTTTAACCTTTATATAAACGAAGCATGATGTATCATCATTACTACAAATATTACATTTAGGATTGAAGACAAAACAATCATATGAATTGTTAACGGTTTAATTTTCGATTTTTTTTCTCTCTTAACAATAGTACATCAAAGTTTTATATAAAATGTTTCAATAGTTTCAATCATGTTTGCGATCTATGAGGCCGATCAGACATTAGGTTTGGAAGTCAGTTGATCAAAGCAAAAGTAATGCAAACTGTTGTGCAGAAATTCGTAAAATTTTTCTATTGAGAGTCACGAGCAACCAATGACTAGTTGAGTGAAATTAACTGTTGTATGTTGGTAACATTGGCAGCTTCCCTACATTTGGCATTTCAGTTGCAGTGTCGTGTGCTTACACTCATCTGCTAATTGATAAGAAATAAAACTAGGCCTTTGCTCGTTAATTGTATCAATGGTTTCTGGAAATGGTGTGTAAAGAAGACGTTGTGACATGGTTTAGAGGTTTAAGAAGTTACAAACGCATCGATGTCATGTGTAGTTTGCTAAATCTGTGCCTGCCATTTGAACTAAGGTTTCTTGGCACATGTCTGGAGGACCTCGGAAAACGAGATTTCCATGATCTTAGAAATCCTGAACATGGGGCTAATAACATTACGGAAATAAATTCCCCGGACTTTCAGTGTATAAAAGAAAAACGGGTTCGAACTAAGTTAGCTCTATATATTGCATTGTTACATTCGTGTAATTATACATGCGCTAATGGCCTTTACAAAATATTGGCAAATTTAGAAGATATTAATGCCTTGTTAAAGTCAAGTGTAGTGTCGAATAATGACGATGAAACTTTAGAAGAACTTCTAGTAATTTATATTTTAGCTTTGAATCATCCTGCATTTTCGTTTGAACAAAAACTAAACCTCGGTAATATTTTTACGACGCTTCAAGAGGAAGAAAAACGGTGTGCAGTGAAAAGGACTAGGCCTATGACGGGTTCTACAGGGTTGGAGTCAATTAATGATAAACCTCCTTTACAGGTTAGATTAGACACGCCCTTTAATTAAGGGTGATTATAAGAAATAAGATATTTGTAACAATTATATTAAAAAATGTACCCTAACCTATATGTTCTGTAATGGTAGTTAACACTTAAGTATGTGTTCATATTTTAGTTATGTTGAATGTAAGGTACGTTCGCCAGTTTAAAAATTAGTACAGTTACAAAGGTCTGATTAAATTATATGGTGTTTTTCTTAAGCACAGAAGTAATTTATATTGAGCATTGTGTTTCATGAAGTGAGTAATTTCAATAATAGTCTGTGCTGTTCTGTTAATTATAAGTGTTTTGATTTAAAGTTTTGAGTAGACATTAGAAAAGAAAAAACATTTAAATAGATGTAATCATTTTCAAAACAATTTCAGTATAAATCGATAGTTTACAGTCAGGGCATACATTTAAAAATGAGTGTAAGTTGTAGTATATATGTGAGAAGCACAACAATCAAATTATGGACTGTAGTTAACAAGTGTTGTTTCAATGTCTCAATCGTTGATACTAGAATTGCACTAAACTAATGCTATAGCTTCACACTATTATAAGAAACTAGGCATACAGCTAATAATAATATTTTGGTTGAAGTTTGATCTATACTTATTAAGTGAGTTAGCATCACTTGAATGTAATTTGTATGTGTTTCTCATTAAACAAGTTTACAACAAAACATTTATAGTAGAGGTTTGTGAACTGCCAGGCAGTGAAAAATAGTTGTCTTGATTATTCATCTCTTCTTTCACAGCACTAACACTTAACTAAAAATGAACTTTTTCATGTGAAAACTTACTGATTTTGTTGGACGCGTTTCGGCTTACGTATCCGCCTTCTTCAGCTTTGATACAGTCTGTGTATCACATGAAAAAGTTCATTTTTAGTTAAGTGAAAAATAGTATAGATCGGGTGTAGGTTGCCTAATTGGTTATACTTACAGAATTAGCTTTTATAAATACTACATGTATTAAGTGAATACTATACAGTAGTTTTTATAATGTAGATAAATTCCAACAGGATAGTTAACTCATGGATCAGTTTTCTTCAGATTGTAATATGTAGATATATCAGCATCCATAACATGGCATTACTTAAAGATCTCAACTTTAAATATGTTTTCTGTCACTTGATTTTATTTTTAATTTGAGCTATATGAATTGGCTAACCACATGTAAGGAGTTATGCAAAGGTAGATACTGTTAATAATATGTTATTTATTTAATTTATAGTGAGAAATATGCAGAAGAATTACTTTCAGACCTAGAATCACTGCCTGAACCGTACTATGAAAGCTATTGTATTTGTATTATTGTAAGGTTAGTTTTAATATATAATACCTTTTTCATTTTTGTTATTATTGTCAGTGATAAAGAGTTCAGCAAAATGTCACAGTATAGTAAAATGTTACCTCTTTTAAGTTATATTATCAAAAAAATAGTTACCATGGGAAGAATTATCAAGTTATGAAAGTGTATCACCAAATACATTTACAATTTACTAACTGTAATTGAAGTGAATGTAATGTGTTTTAATTGAAGTGAGAAACAAAATGTGAACTATTTTATTAACAATTTATGAGAGTCATATTAGTGCAGTAGTTTGTTTATTGTTCATTTTATGTCTTTGAAATAAGACAGGGCTCATGTATGATCTACAGACAGATTACATGTTTTATGTTTATACTGATAACTTATTGTTGATAGTTTTGTATTGGGATTCTAGGCTTGTAGCTCATGAATGGTTTAAGTTGTGTGAATCTGCTTGATGACAGTTACACACAGGCACATCCATGCACTTTATTATGACTGATTCTAGTCTGTTACCTGAATTATATTATAATAATAGGTTTTATAATTTTAATTATTGGTGGAATATTAATATTCTCAAAACAGTGGTAATTTTATCTGGGCATGAATATAATAAGTTAATATTTTTAATTGTAAGTTGATAGTGTTTAATGATTTATTATTACGACTTACATTTTTTTTTTTTAGATGTAAAAGTTACATTAGTGGATTATATACATTAATACATACTTATATACTCATGTCCCAATATCTTCATACTGATTTCATGAGAGTAATGTATAAAGTACATCTACCAATCACTATTTCACCTAGAAAATTTCAGCCTTCTTGTTGTACAAACACTCAGGAAACATATTAAAGAACTGCAGAATTTAAAAAAACAGCCCCAACTTCAAAGAGAGCTTGTCAAAAAGAATATATGTAGAAGGCCCTTTGTAAGCAAACTTTACCTTTTGTGGTTTGTGTCATTCATCTTTCTAAGAAATTTGTGTTTTTAATATTTAATATCTTCTTTGGTATCATAATAACTAAGATAATTATGTTAATATTCTCAAAATAAGTCATGGTTTTCATGAAGAACACTTTAAGTTTGTTGGGGCTTTTGCAAAATTGAAGTCCTATGAGTTCATACATAACAGAAGGGAAAATGTGGTAAATAACCTGACCGATCAATTTTTCCTTTGCTTTTCAAAGCAGGAAGATTGATTGAAGTCAGGTGGCTATTCAAAGTTGCAGCTGCAACTACCATTCAAAGTATGATAAGTATTGTCATAACCTAAATACATTTATACAGAAAGTTGTTTACGTTGGATATTTGAGTCAAGTGAGTCGTTTGTGTTTTTTGTGTGTGTATATCTTGTAATTGCATGTTACGAACTTTACATTTAGCACCAATTTCTATCTCAGTGACCAGTGTATGAAAGGAAAAACATGATGTGTGATAAAATTTAAAAAGAAATTGAATTCTGTCCACTTCTCAGAGAAATTGTGTATCTTGTAGTAGGCGTACTTAATGGTAAATTTCTTACTGAACCATTGTAGTAAGCTTCTTTACTTTAAACAAATGGTGTTTCAAAAAATATAAAATTGTTTGTAAAATAGTGTTTGCAAAATTGAACGGGTTGTAGTACGGTATTCTATCAGAAGAGTTGTTTATGTGTTCACGCAGTATACAGAAGTTACTTTCAGAATATAATTACCAAAATATATTTTTCTTCCATAAAAATAATTCAGTAATAGCTGGGAAAAGTGTGAATGAAATAGGCTATAAGTTTTGCTATTCTGATACTACCTGAAAGCAACGAAGTATTACAATTTCTGTAGCCTAGCTAATATTTTTGAAATGATTGTTACTCCTAATCTTGGTGTAAGAACAGATTACATTTTGTATTAGATAGTTAAACTCAAGAGAGTTGTACAGAATGAACAGAACTTGTGGAGTTGGTGATAGTTATATAGGCTGCTATAGCAAATACTACCAGTCAAGTTATGTTTCGTTTTAGTTTCACATTCTGTATGTATTGGCTAACTCATTGACTGTATTATATGTCTTTGAATATGTATATGAATCTTGGGTTTCTGTGTTTCTACATATAAGCACCATCCAGCTAATAAAAACTAACAGTAAATACTAATTTTTGATTTTGATCTTAAACGTAGTTATATCTGGTATTGCTGTACGTCTTGAGTAAGATAGTAAATAAGTCTGTATTAACTTCTAAAAAGAGTTCGAAGAATGATTTTTGTTATAGAATTTGACTGTATTTTTGCACGCTTTTTCTTAGGGAGAGATTTCTCACACAAATTAAGTAGTATGTATTGATTTTAATAACAAAACACAGTACAAACAGATAGAAGCATATGGTTTTTGTTTGAGCAACAGAAGCAGATGTGAACAAAGGATAGCAAACACTTCAACAACCCCTGAGAAGGTGTGTTGTTTTTCTGTTTGTTGTATCAATATTTGTTTACTTGTCGTAGTTTATTGTTTCTTCATAATTTTTTTCTTTTCTTGCAGACTTCAAAACCACTTATGTTTTTGTTGTGTTGTGTTAAATGCACAGGTAGACTGATTGCTAATAAATTACATAATTTTATTTATAATAGATTTATAAGGACAAATTGACATTGTCGAATTGTGATATGATGTTAGAAAATATAAGGGCATTAATATTCATATCTACAAAATAGTATTATAGAAGTTGCACGGTGATGTCTGAAAAGTGTGCAGTTTCAAGTAGATGTTAAGCATGTTGTGCTGGAAACCCTTTGTTAGCAGCAAAGTAATGGTTAAATATGTAATAGTTTAACATTGTTGATTACAGTATTTAATTGTTGGTCATTCTGTTAAAACAAAGTAGTTAAAACATACTTTCAATTTTGAAAGATGACTCATGAAACTGAAGCGAAGTAGTTTTATCACAAAATGAAAACCACCATCTTTTGCCAAGATATTTTGTTGTTTCTGAGCTTGATACGTTTATGTGGTCGTTTGGTGTTTATGTGTATTGTTGTGAACAAATAATATTTAGATGTAGTAATCTGTTTTCTGTTTTCTAATGGTAAGGGAAGAAGAATAATCATGAACATTTTAATCGTGGGTTTTCAGTAGAGGTCTCTTGAATTCAAAATTACCACTTTTCCAATGTGGCTAGTGTCCCATTTAGGTTCTGTATTTTTCTGCATATTGTAATTATATAGTTGTTTAAGGCATTTATTCAAATTTGACATATAAACTTATTGAAAAAAGCACTTCATTGTAGCAGATCTTGTACCAGTGATATAGAAGTTTAGTTCATTTCATGTGTATCTGTTACAGTATTTATGGTAATTGGAATCACTAATAAAGTTTTGTTTGTTTTAAAGAGATTAACTGTCTGGTTTGAAATTAGATTGTTACAAAAGTTAAATCTGTTGCAGACAACAAAATTGTATAACTACTTGTGAAAACGTTATTAACTAGCCACCGATTCAGGTACAAGTTACAGACTTCATTTTTTATTCTGGTAAAATTCAACAACTTCATGTGTAAATCTCATCCTGCTGTTACAGTAAATATAATTGATTGGAAGTATATTATTAATATTTTAATAATATACTCTGTAAAAATGAGTACATTATCAAAAATCAAATCACATTTTTGAATATTGGATCTGTAATGGTTAAGTAACATTACCTTTTGACACTTTTTTCATTGCAATTTACTGCCAAGTTCGGAAAGTCAGAGATGTGATGATTCAGTAAAAAAGTTTGTTTAATATTTCCATTGTTATCAGTTAATAAGTTGTGTTTGGGTTTCCAGACAGGGTGTTTAATTCATATCAGATGTTGCACAGCGTTTAGTGATGTTTAAGTAAACATTCATGCCCAAGTGTTACATATGATTATACAGAGGTATATTAATTATTCTTTATACATGTTTGAGATTCTTTTGTGCTTATTAATTTAGTGTTCATAGTTTTCCACTGTCACTACATAGGGAATAATAGACTGGATGTACAAAATGTGAATAGTTCTGATGTCATTTAAAATCCTTCTCAAAGCTCGTTAGATTGACATTATATACTGATACAAGTGTATTGATATTAGAGACTAGATGAGATATACATATTGTTGTCAAATCAAAGGTGGAGATTAGAAATTCCTAGTTGCAGTGGCAAGGCCTGGCTTTTAGATGAAGATAATTCAGTGTTAAGAGCTTGTTGAGAACTCTGTAAACATCTCTCTGCATACAGGCCTACATTAACTAGTATTTAATATGTTTTATTGACTTTGTTACTGTAATTTCTCTTTTTTCTCTCAAGCAGTTGAGTGTTTTACAAGTTCGTTAATATCCTCTTACAGTTCTATGACAATTCCTATATAAAAGTGGAAGAGAAATATAGAAAAAATAGAGCATAAAAAATCTGATCATTTTAGCCTTGACAAATAGGAACAGTTTACTGAGTATATGTAACCTTCATAGTATTTTGTTTTTTGTCATGTTTTGTTTGTTTGTTCAAACTGATTTCAATTTAAACATAGATTCTGTTAGTAAATTTTGTGCAAGGAACGTTTCTTCTGCCAGTGATTGTATTTAAGATGAAAGCTCTTGTGATGATCACAAGTCATAGTACGTTATTTAATACGTTGGTTATAGTGGTTCTTGGAATGCATTGAACGTGTACAGTGCAAATACATTGCAAGTACGAATGGAATGTTTTGTCCAACAAAAATAATTAGTTTGTTCTGAAAATATATTTTGTTTTCCTGTAGTACACTCTTTACAAAAATGTTGCAATTTAGAGTTAAAATTTAACAACTTGAATTTACTTGCATCATGAATATTTCTGTGTTCTTATTTTGTTGTGAATTTTTTGCGATCAGGATCCTTTTTTTACTGCAAATGTGGAACAATCAGTGATAGGCCTAAGTATTGACTTTTTTACCACAAGAGGAAACAGTAAAATTCACTAGTAGAAATATACTATTAATTGTAGTAATAGAATTTTAATTTGTATATATGTACCGGTATTAAAGTTGTGCGTTAAAGTTTTTAATATAGTCGCCAGTGTTTAAAAATACCTTTTTTTGCATATGGTTTATGAGCAACAAAAATTAGATTGGAATTTTACAATTGAAATTAATATAAGTATGAATGTGTAGTGTGTAAAAAGCTCAATTAAGAGAGGCTATTGTTTGACAAAACATTTGATGCACTAGTCAGCTGATAGGAATAATAGTAATGCTGTTCTTAGAGAGAGAGAGTGAGAGAGAAGGGAATCCCTGGCTCAGCAGCACGCACATTGCTGCCACACTAGTCACTGTTAGTATTGTATGCATGTGGGAGAAAAGTTAATCACAGAAAAGCATTCATCATTAGTATGTGTAGGCATTATCTAATCATCATAAACCGTTCTATTTGTATTAAAAATGAAATTTATTTGAATTATATTTTTGCCCAAATATTCAATTCTGTGTCATCTAGAAGAATATAAAGTTCATTTACCTAAAAGATTTGTTAATAAATAGATGATAGAATTATTAAATATTTAAATAAAAATAATAATTTAAACTTGATCTATAAGGGATTGAAAGATGATAAATATCCACTTGTAGAAATTAAAGCCGATTAAACATTTTATTAAATCCATATATAAATTCATTAAGTTATTATATAAATTGTATACCAAAATGTATATTTTATATTCAGACACTTTTTGCTACAATCCGTTTCTTGATGTATATAATATATTTAATATTTGTATTGAAATTACCTCAAAAAAAAAATCTTGAGGTAATTTCAGTGTAAATATTAAATATATTTTATATTGAGTCTGTAAATTTCCTTTCTAAAGTGAGCTAAAAAGAGGTCGTATATAAAATTCGTGAAGTTAATTTTATAATATTTATTGTCATCTTCAGGACCTGTGTATGAAATACAATAGAAATATCAAACATAACGAAACAAATATTTGGGTGAACGTGTTTGTGTATGTGAGTGTGTGCGTGCGTATGTATGTATCATTTTATGTGTGAAGACTTATGATAGTTTGTTTACATCTTCAAATTATCTTTAAGAAATCGTTTTCTTAAAGATAATTTGAAGATGTAAACAATCTATCATA
Source organism: Magicicada septendecula (assembly GCA_034769895.1). NCBI lineage: Eukaryota > Metazoa > Arthropoda > Insecta > Hemiptera > Cicadidae > Magicicada > Magicicada septendecula. The sequence goes on along the minus strand of CM068371.1, from coordinate 56,865,862 downwards.
AGTCTTCACATATAAAATGATACATACATACGCACGCACACACTCACATACACAAACACGTTCACCCAAATATTTAATTGTTTCGTTATGTTTGATATTTCTATTGTATTTCATACACAGGTCCTGAAGATGACAATAAATATTGTCGAAACGTCGACGCAAAATAGCTAAAATTTGTATTATTGACCTATCCTCACTTACCATTCACTAAAACATTCATTGATTGACGGTCACTAAAAATTAAGGATTTATTTTATAAGATATTTTAATGTTTTTTTTTTTAATTTCTTTCTTAAAGTGAGCTAAAGGGGGGAGCTCTTATATTAAATTTGTAAAGTTAATTTTATAAGATACTTTAATGTGTTTTTTTAAATTTCTTTCTAAAAGTGAACTAAAGTGAGCTCTTATATAAAATTTGTGAAGTTAATTTTATAAGATATTTTAATGTTTTTTCTATAAAATTGTATTAAATTTCTAATGGCCCAAAAGTGGCGTACATAAAATTTCAGTACATAAAATTTGGCTCACAGATTTATAAAACAGTTGGAATGTTTTAATTTCCAATGTTTTAATACAGTAGAACTTGGCTAATTCGAACGTGCATAATTCGAATTCGTGGATAATTCGAACTTTTACCGTGGTCCCTTGAATATCCTATGTAAAACCATGCAACAACATCGTCTGTAATTCAAACTTTTTTTGGTTAATTCGAAATAAAAATTTTGCTCTAACTACAAAAAATCGCCTGCTGTATGGGCTAGACCACGTAACAATAGAGACACGACTGGAAACAGACAAGCAGGCATCGCCCTTTGTGAACAGACGCTTGTCTTTTGTGTCAAATTCGTGGAATTGCCGTCAGTATCTGGCGATGACACATGACTGGCTCGTGTAACGGTACCGTCCGCCATTGTCCCTTGTTCCACGCCTCGTCAGTCAGCCACCCTCGCTGTTGCTTTCAGTTCAGTCTGCCTGCATTCGTGGAAGTGTTAAGTCTTTTTGAGTTTCTACTGTGCGAGCTGTGTCCTGTAGTGAGATACCGTTCCTTATACAGACTGGTGTGTTTTGGTGACACTTATTGTGCAGTTTTATTGTGTTGTGTGTTCATCATGGCCCTTTCAAAACCAACACGGGCCCAATACAAATCATTGACATTTGCCAAAAAAGTAGCCGTTATATGGGAAGTGATAAGGGACAAAAAAAGAAATCTGAAATTGCCAAGGAATTCGGGATACCGCCAAATACGCTGTCAACGTATCTAAAAAATAAAGAGAAGATTTTGAATAGTGTGTGTAAAGCCAGCGACAAAGATAGGAAAAGAGCGCGAGGACCAGAAAATCCTGACGTGGATGAATGTGTAGTGAAGTGGTTTAAGCAAGCAAGGGACAAAAAAATTCCAGTCAGTGGGCCCCTCGTCAGAACCAAAGCTGAGGAATTCGCATCTAGCTTAGGGAAAAATGATTTTAAGCCCAGCACTGGTTGGCTCGATGGTTTTAAAGAAAGGAATGGCATGTCTTTCAAAACTGTTTGTGGGGAAAGTGGATCTGTTGACGTTGAAGCTGCAAATTCATGGAAAGACGATTTGTTGCAAATGATTTCTGATAGAGACGCTAAAGACATTTTTAACGTAGACGAGACGGGCTTATTCTTCAAATGCACCCCCGACAAAACACTTGCTTTTAAAGGAGAAAGTTGTAGTGGCGGCAAACACAGCAATGAGCGCATAACACTTTTAATCGGAGCAAACATGGATGGCTCGGAAAAACTGCCTTTGCTAATGATAGGGAAGTCAGCCAACCCACGTTGTTTCAAAAATGTAAAAACGAAACCAGTTGAATATGTATCAAACAATAAAGCTTGGATGACGGGTGAAATTTTTGAAAGATGGCTTTTGAAAATCAACAGGAAATTTCGGAATCAAAACAGAAGAATCGTCTTGTTTATTGACAACTGTACAGCGCACAACACTATTCCTGTGATGGATAATGTAAAGGTTGTGTTTTTCCCTCCAAACATGACTTCAGTAGTTCAACCTATGGACCAAGGTGTAATAAAAAATTTTAAGCATTTTTACAGACGGCTTGTGGTCCAAAACATTCTGTCAGGTGCTTATTTAGATGAGCACGAAAATATCAAGATTAACATCCTTCAAGCTGCCCGCATGTGCAACAGTGCTTGGAACCAAGTTACGCAAAAAACAATTGCTAATTGTTTTCGTAAAGGTGGTTTCTGCCACTTTGAAGGTGAAGAGGAGAATAAAGCTGCTAAAGAAGTCGTACCCACTACGGATAACTGGGAAGATGTTGGACATGACGCAGGCATTCGTTACAAAGAGTTTGTAAACATGGATGAAGACTTGGCGGTGTGCGGTGAACAGACAAATGCGGAGATCGTGGCTGATGTTATGAACAAAAGAAATGATGGTACATCTTCAGATGAAGAAGGGGACCAGCTAGAACTTCCAGAGATACCGATTCCAACGGCTTCACAGGCATCAAATTACATTCAAGACTTGAGACGGTTTGTTGAAGGACAGCAGAACGTAAATGACGCTATTTTCCAAGCACTTAATAAACTTGAAGAGTTTACTACAACTCCGTGTATTAACTGCAAAATGCAATCAAAAGTTTCTAGCTTTTTTAAAAAACTGTAAATGCTATATTTTGTACTGAAACATGTTTATACGTTTGTAATACATATGTCTAAGGAAATTGTTTAATAAAATAACATATTGCTTTACTGAATTTCGGTTTTTGATTTGATTTTTCTACCGTTATTAAAAGTTTTCCTAATTCGAATTTTTGGATAATTCGAATTTTTTACTGGTCCCTTCAGCCTCGAATTAGCCAAGTTCTACTGTAGTAGGATTTTTTTTCTTCCTCTGTAGAACATTATGTTTTAAAAATTCTAGTAACTATACTGATAAGTTTCATTAAAGCTAGTAATTAATTTCTTTGTGTCCAGTTTTTTTTTTTTTTGTATAGTGATTAATTTTTTTATTACATATATATGTTCATCAGAATGCAAGTGTGTGTTTAAGTGTATTGTTTTTTATTTGTTTTCTTGGTTTTGTTGTTTATTTTATATTTTCAGTATAATGTAGGCGTGTGATGTTAGTTTACTAAATGAGATAATTTATTTGAGAAATAAAGTTGCATCGTTTATTAGTTGATTTCTTTTTTTTTTAGTTGATCTTTTTTCTTGACGTTAACTTGAAGTTTTTTAGTAGTTTTTTTTGTGGTAGTTGAATATTGTTGTGTGTTAGTAAAATAATAAATTTCTTTGCAAATAAATATAACAACAATATAAAATATTTATTTGCGGAAGACATTTATTTTACTAATATCAGTTGAGGTGTGTTGTATTGGATGTGGTCATCTGTGTATGTACGATTAACTGATTTTTGTGGTACATTGGGTGGATATATATATATATATATATATATATATATATATATATATATATATATATAGTATAATAGACTGATTAGGATAAGAGACAGTAAGGCTGTAGATTGTATAATTCCTGATAGCTCATGAGTGCAGGTTGTGTAACATTGTAATCGGACCTGTCATTTTGAGCCAAAGCAACCAGTGGTGTCTATTCATGGATATTTCAAAATTAAAATATCAGTATGGAGAACCATACATGACATCCATGTTCTAAGATTTATATTTAAAATCATTTTTGAAATGAAATATTTCCATAGAAACTACTTCTTCTTCAGCCTTAACCACAGTATTGTGGTCACAAACGTATATCACCTCACATTAGCGCACTCGATTTTCACTGATGATGGCACCGAAACGTCTGGTTTTAGAAAACATTGGACCATGCCAAACAGCCCGGGAAGGAATTTTAACAACAAACTACTTCTTTGTTGCCAACAACATAGTACACATGACATATAAATAAATATCGGTATGGAGAACCATACATGACTTCCATGTTCTAAGATTTATATTTAAAATTATTTTTGAAATGAAATATTTCCATAGAAACTACTTCTTTCTACTTACTGCTTCAGCCTTAACCACAGTACTGTGGTCACTAACGTATACCACCTCACGTTATCGCACTCGATTTCACTGATGATGGAAGTCGATCGCACTGCTGAAACGTCTGGTTTTGCAGAAAACATTGGTCTACGGCCAAACAGGCCGGGAAGGAATTGTAACAACAAACTACTTCTTTGTTGCCGATAACGTAGTACATATATAAAAAACATTATCCCCTCCCCCTTCAACTATAATTTTCGTTTATAGAAAATTACCCCCACCCCGTTCAACTAGCCTCTTCATTTACAGATATTTCATCTACGTTTCTACAGTGGATTATTAAGATCTTCTTATCAGGATACTTTATTTATCAAAATTAAGTACTTTACTCTTGTTACAACAAAACATGTTTCAGGTAAACTACTCTTTCCCCGTAACCGATCTTCACCAAAATCAATAGGCCTTGAGTCCTCTACAACTCAGGCACACATGTAAAAAATTATTTGATTATGTTTGAATTTACGGCAGTTATCGTTCGTCATAGAAAAAATTACCCTTGTTATCACATAAAACATTGCAGGTAAACTACCCCTTTCTCTTACCTGATCTTCACCGGAATCAACAGGCCTTGAGTACTCTACAATTCAGGGATGCGTGCAAACCATTATTTGATTCTGTTTGAATGTGCGGCAGTTATCGTTCGTCATAGAAACAATTACTCTTGTCAAAACATAAAACGTGGCAGGTAAACTACCCCTTTCCTTTAACCGATCTTTACCAAAATCAATAGGCCTTGCGTCCTCTACAACTCAGGCACATATGCAAAAACTTATTTGATTCTGTTTGAATTTATGGCAGTTATCATTCGTCATAGAAAAAATTACCCTTGTTAAAACATAAACCGTTGTAGGTAAACTACCCCTTTCTCTTAACCGATCTTCACCAAAATCAACAAACCTTGAGTTCTCTATACTTCAGGAAGGTATGCAAAAAATTATTTGATTCTGTTTGCATTGACGGCAGTTATCGTTCGTCATAGAAAAAATTACCGTTGTTAAAACATAAAACGTTGCAGGTAAACTACCCCTTTCCCTTAACCGATCTTCACCAAAAGCAATAGGTCTTGAGAACTCTACAATTCAGGGCTGTATGCGAAACATTATTTGATTCTGTTTGAATTTTCGGCTGTTATCGTTTGCCATAGAAAAAAAATACCCTTGTTAAAACATAAAACGTTGCAGGTAAACTACCCCTTTCCCTTAACCGATCTTCACCAAAAACAATAGGTCTTGAGAACTCTACAATTCAGGGCTGTATGCGAAACATTATTTGAGTCTGTTTGAATTTTCGGCTGTTATCGTTTGCCATAGAAAAAAAATACCCTTGTTAAAACATAAAACGTTGCAGGTAAACTACCCCTTTCCCTTAACCGATCTTCACCAAAAACAATAGGTCTTGAGAACTCTACAATTCAGGACTGTATGCGAAACATTATTTGATTCTGTTTGAATTTGCGGCTGTTATCATTTGCCATTGAAAAAATTGCCCTTGTTAAAACATAAAACGTTGCAGGTAAACTACCCCTTTCCCTTAACCGATCATCACAAAAAACAATAGGTCTTGAGAACTCTACAATTCAGGGCTGTATGCGAAACATTATTTGATTCTGTGTGAATTTTCGGCTGTTATCGTTTGCCATAGAAAAAAATTACCATTGTTAAAACATAAAACGTTGCAGGTAAACTACCCCTTTCTCTTACCTGATCTTCACCGGAATCAACAGGCCTTGAGTACTCTACAATTCAGGGATGCGTGCAAACCATTATTTGATTCTGTTTGAATGTGCGGCAGTTATCGTTCGTCATAGAAACAATTACTCTTGTCAAAACATAAAACGTGGCAGGTAAACTACCCCTTTCCTTTAACCGATCTTTACCAAAATCAATAGGCCTTGCGTCCTCTACAACTCAGGCACATATGCAAAAACTTATTTGATTCTGTTTGAATTTATGGCAGTTATCATTCGTCATAGAAAAAATTACCCTTGTTAAAACATAAACCGTTGTAGGTAAACTATCCCTTTCTCTTAACCGATCTTCACCAAAATCAACAAACCTTGAGTTCTCTATACTTCAGGAAGGTATGCAAAAAATTATTTGATTCTGTTTGCATTGACGGCAGTTATCGTTCGTCATAGAAAAAATTACCGTTGTTAAAACATAAAACGTTGCAGGTAAACTACCCCTTTCCCTTAACCGATCTTCACCAAAAGCAATAGGTCTTGAGAACTCTACAATTCAGGGCTGTATGCGAAACATTATTTGATTCTGTTTGAATTTTCGGCTGTTATCGTTTGCCATAGAAAAAAAATACCCTTGTTAAAACATAAAACGTTGCAGGTAAACTACCCCTTTCCCTTAACCGATCTTCACCAAAAACAATAGGTCTTGAGAACTCTACAATTCAGGGCTGTATGCGAAACATTATTTGAGTCTGTTTGAATTTTCGGCTGTTATCGTTTGCCATAGAAAAAAAATACCCTTGTTAAAACATAAAACGTTGCAGGTAAACTACCCCTTTCCCTTAACCGATCTTCACCAAAAACAATAGGTCTTGAGAACTCTACAATTCAGGACTGTATGCGAAACATTATTTGATTCTGTTTGAATTTGCGGCTGTTATCATTTGCCATTGAAAAAATTGCCCTTGTTAAAACATAAAACGTTGCAGGTAAACTACCCCTTTCCCTTAACCGATCTTCACCAAAAAGAATAGGTCTTGAGAACTCTACAATTCAGGGCTGTATGCGAAACATTATTTGATTCTGTGTGAATTTTCGGCTGTTATCGTTTGCCATAGAAAAAAATTACCATTGTTAAAACATAAAACGTTGCAGGTAAACTACCCCTTTCCCTTAACCGATCTTCACAAAAACAATAGGTCTTGAGAACTCTACAATTCAGGGCTGTATGCAAAAAATTATTTGATTCTGTTTGAATTTGCGGCTCTTATCGTTTGCCATAGAAAAAAATTTACACATAGACAGACATACACACAAACACTTTTTGAAAAATTACTTTTTTTCATGTTTTGAGGGAAGCACAATCTGAATCTGCAATTATCTCGAACACGATTTTTTTCGCCATCCCATACTTCCATTTCCTTATGGAACATGGAAGTAAAATTAACCCCTCCCCCTTCAACTATCATTTTCATTTATAGAAAATTACGCCCACCCCCTTCAACTAGCCTCTTCATTTATAGATATTTCATCTACGTTTCTACAGTGGATTATTATGATCTTATTTTCAGGATACTCTACAATTTAGGACTGTTTGCAAAAAATTACTTGATTCTGTTTGAATATGCGGCAGTTATCGTTTGCCATAGAAAAAATTCTACGCAGAGACATACACACAGACACTTTTCGAAAAATGACTTTTCTTCATGTTTTGAGGGTAGTACAATCAGAATCAGCCGTTATCTGGAACACGATTTTTTTTTCGCCATGACCATACTTCAATTTTCTTATGGAACATGTTTGTTAAATTGGTAGTACTTGCTAAGTAGACAGTAACTTAAAAATTTCAAATTGGTTAGATTTTAATTTTGTAGATACTGAAATTTACAAAAATCCAAAAACATTCAACTTTTAACATGTTTCGAAAGCATTGACTGCCTGTAAATAAAATAAAAAGCTATATTCTTGTGGCATAAGAGAGCTCATAGTGGTACCATTTTACTTCCATGTTCCTTAAGGAAATGGAAGTATGGTGATGGCAAAAAAAATCGTGTTTGAGATTATTGCAGATTCTGATTGTACTACACTCAAAACATGAAAAAAAGTCGTTTTTCGAAAAGTGTCTGTGTGTCTGTCTGTCTTCTGTCTGTAGATTTTTTTCTATGGCAAACGATAACAGCCGCAAATTCAAACAGAATCAAATAATTTTTTGCATACAGCGCTGATTTGTAGAGTACTCGCGACCTATTGTTTTTGGTGAAGATCGGTTGAGGGAAAGGGGTAGTTTGCTTGCAACGGTTTTTTTTTATCAAGGGTAATTTTGTTTGTTTGGCAAACGATAACAGCCGCACATTCAAACAGAATCAAATAATGTCTCGCATACAGCCCTGAATTGTAGAGTTCTCAAGATCTGTTGATTTTGGTAAAGATCGGTTAAGGGAAAAGGGTAGTTTACCAGCAACGTTTTATGTTTTAACAAGGGTATTTTCTATGGCAAACGATAACAGCCGCAAATTCAAACATAATCAAATAATATCTTGCATACTGCCCTGAATTGTAGAGTTTTCAAGACCTATCGTTTTTGGTGAAGATCGGTTAAGGGAAAGGGGTAGTTTACCTGCAACGGTTTTTATCAAGGGTAATTTTTTTCTATGGTAAACGATAACAGCCGCAAATTCAAACAGAATCAAATGATGTTTTGCATACAGCACTGTATTGTAGAGTTCTCAATACCTATTGGTGTTGGTGAAGATCGGTTAAGGGAAAGGGGTAGTTTACCTGCAACGTTTTTTGTTTTATCAAGGGTATTTTATATGGCAAACGATAACAGCCGCAAATTCAAACAGAATCATATAATATTTTGCATACAGCCCTGAAATGTAGAGTTCTCAAGACCTGTTGGTTTTGGTGAAGATCGGTTAAGGGAATAGGGTAGTTTACGTGCAACATTTTATGTTTTATCAAGGGTAATTTTTTTTATGACGAATGATAACTGCCGTACATTAAAACAGAATCAACTACTGTTCTGCATACCTTTTTGAATTATACAGAACTCAAGGTCTGTTGATTTTGTTGAAAATGGGTTAAGCGAAGGGGTAGGTTATCAGCAACGTTTTATGTTTTAAAAAGGGTAATTTTTTTATGACGAACAATAACTACCGAAAATTCAAAGAGAATCAAATAATTTTTTGCACCCTTTCCTGAGTTGCAGAGAGCTCAAGGTCTACTGATTTTGGTGAAGATCGGTTAAGGGAAAGGGGTAGTTTACCTGCAACATTTTATGTTGTAACAAGAGAAATGTTTCCATGACGAACGATAACTGCCACACATTCAAACAGAATCAAATATTTTTTTGCATGCATCCCTGAATTGTAGAGGACGGAAGGTCTATTGATTTTGGAGAAGATCGGTTAAGAGAAAGGGGTAGTTTACCTGAAACATTTTATGATTTAACAAGAGTAAAGTACTTAATTTTTATAAATAAAGAATCCTGATAAGAAGCTCATAGTAATCCACTGTAGAAACGTAGATGAAATATCTATAAATGAAGAGGTTAGGTGAACGGGGTGGGGGTAATTTTCTATTATTAAAAATTATAGTTGAAGGTGGAGGGGAGAGTTTTTTATATGTGTACTACGTTATTGGCAACAAAGAAGTAGTTTTTTTGTTAAAATTGCTTCCCGGGCTCTTTAGCCGTAGTCCAATGTTTTCTGCAAAACCAGAGTTTTCGGCAGTACCATCAACTGCCATCATCGGTGAAAATCTAGTGCGAAAACATGAGGTGGTATACGTTAGTGACCACAGTACTGTGGTTAATGCTGAAGCAATAATTAGAAAGACGTAGTTTCTATGGACATATTTCATTTCGAATATGATTTTAAATATAAATCTTAGAACATGGAAGTCATGTATGGTTCTCCATACCGATATTTTACTTCCATGTTCCTTAAGGAAATGGAAGTATGGTGATGGCAAAAAAAATCGTGTTCGAGATTATTGCAGATTCTGATTGTACGACACTCAAAACATGAAAAAAGGTCATTTTTCGAAAAGTGTGTGTGTGTGTGTGTGTCTGTCTGTCTTAGATTTTTTCTATGGCAAACGATAACAGCCGCAAATTCAGACCGAATCAACTACTCTTTTGCAGACCTTTTTGAGTTATACAGAACTCAAGGTCTGTTGATTTTTGTTGAAGATTGGTTAAGGGAAAGGGGTAGTTTACCTGCAACGTTTTTTTTAATCAAGGGTAATTTTTTTGTATGGCAAACGATAACAGCCGTAAGTTCAAACAGAATCAACTACTCTTTTGCATACAGCCCTGAATTATAGAGTTCTCAAGACCTATTGTTTTTGGTGAAGATCGGTTAAGGGAAAGGGGTAGTTTACCTGCAACGTTTTATGTTTTAAAAGGGTATTTTCTATGGCAAACGATAAGAGTCGCAAATTCAAACAAAATCAAATAATTTTTTGCATACAGCTCTGATTTGTAGAGTACTCATTACCTATTGTTTTTGGTGAAGATCGGTTAACGGGAAGGGGTAGTTTACCTGCAACGTTTTTCTTATCAAGGGTAATTTTTTTCTATGGCACACGATAACAGCCACAAATTCAAACAGAATCAAATAATGTTTTGCATACAGCCCTGAATTGTAAGTTCTCAAGACCTGCTGGTTTTGGTGTAGATCGGTTAAGGGAATAGGGTAGTTTACCTGCAACATTTTATGTTTTAACAAGGGTAATTTTTTTTCTATGATGAACGATAACTGCTGTAAATTCAAACCGAATCAACTACTCTTTTGCATACGTTTTTGAGTTATACAGAACTCAAGGTCTGTTGATTTTGTTGAAGATTGGTTAAGGAAAAGGGGTAGTTTACCTGCAACGTTTTATATTTTAACAAGGGTATTTACTATGGCAAACGATAAGAGCCGCAAATTCAAACAGTATCAAATAATGTTTTGCATACAGCACTGAATTGTAGAGGACTGAAGGTCTGTTGATTTTGGTGAAGATCGGTTTAGAGAAAGGGGTAGTTTACCTGCAACTTTTTATGTTTTAACAAGGGTAATATTTACTATGACGAACGATAACTGCCGTAAATTCAAAGAAAATCAAATAATTTTTTGCATATGTTCCTAAATTGTAGAGAACTCAAGGCATATTGATTTTGGTGAAGATCGGTAAAGGGAAAAGGGCAGTTTACCTGAAACATGTTATGTTGTAAGAAGAGAAATGTTTTCATGATGAACGATAACTGCCACAAATTGAAACAGAATCAAATATTTTTTTGCTTGCATCCCTGCATTGTAGAGGACTGAAGGTCTATTGATTTTGGTGAAGATCGGTTTAAAGAAAGGGGTAGTTTACCTGCAACGTTTTACGCGTATGTTTTAACAAGAGTAAAGTACTTAATTTTGATAAATAAAGTATCTTGATAAGAAGCTCATAATAATCCACTGTAGAAATGTAGATGAATTATATCTATAAATGAAGAGGTTAGGTGAACGGGGTGGGGGTAATTTTCTATAAATGAAAATTATAGTTGAAGGGGAGGGGAGAATTTTTTATGTGTACTATGTTATCGGCAACAAAGAAGTAGTTCTTTGTTAAAATTCCTTCCCGGGCTGTTTAGCCATAGTCCAATGTTTTCTGCAAAACCAGACTTTTCGGCAGTGCCATCAACTTCCATCTCAGTGAAAATCGAGTGCGAAAACGTGAGGTGGTATACGTTAGTGACCACAGTACTGTGGTTTAAGGCTGAAGCAATAAGTAGAAAGAAGTAGTTTCTATGGAAATATTTCATTTCGAATATGATTTTAAATATAAATCTTAGAACATGGAAGTCATGTATGGTTCTCCATACCGATATTTTAATAGTTTTTAGGGCTTTAACATAATTCTGAACATAGGAGTAGTAATTTAATTATTGATAAAAGACAAAATTATAGTTTAAAAGAAAAATTTTTATAATTTGTTGAACGCTTATTAGTTCAGTATGTAGATTTTTGAAGACACATGGGTTCTTGTAAAAATGAATTGCAAAGTAATAACATACTAGATATTTTACCAAATTTGTAGACCATAGTTTAAGATTGTAATAACCTATATTCAGTCAGTAATAAAATAACGTATCGAAATCTGTTTATTTGCCAATGTAAGTGTTTTACAATATATTCAATGTATAGAACATAATGATTTCAAGAATAAATTGTTTTTCAAAATATTTTGGATAGGACTTTGAAACACTTCCTTAATTACAGGTGGTACTTCGTAAGGGAATGGTAATGGAACATAGCTAACAGTTTTATCCAAGCCATGACTAGAAACATTTTGTACAGCTCTCCGCTTGTTTCCCTGTTTTGAGTTTTTCTCAATGTACTCAGGTCTCTTCTCGTTCTTTAGTGCTGCTCAACAGATTGTGATAGTAATATTTTAAAATGAAACAAAGATACATCCAGGGTTTGAGTAGAACACTAATGTTACAGTAAACACTCTGATATCCACGCAGTGTTAGGCTTCTGTAAATTTGTATTTTTTATTGTGTCATATTTTTTTCCTTTATGGGCGCTCTAAGATTTTGGAGTATGCTAAAATATATATTTTTCCAAGTTCACTAAAACAAAAAACAAAAAAACAGCCATTTGAAATTTTCCAAGATCAATTTTCCTCAGATTCTGAACTTCAACTATTGATATTCAAGTGTACATATTTTTTCTTATAAAATTTGACCTGATACATCAAAAAATTTTCAATTAATTTTTATGTATCAAATTCAAGCGGCAGAAATTGTCTTAGCATTTCCCACTTACTCATTTTTACATTTTGTTAGCCATTTTACTATGAGTGTTTTATTTTTACTGTGTACTGTCATTTTTGTGAGTGAAAACAGTATTATTTTTCTCACATTTCATATTTCATTTTAAAATACAGTACATCGACACAGTTTTTTCCAATGCAATAGGATTAAACTTGACAAAGGTCTGTAGAAATCAATTTTTATTTATAGGATATTGTACAAAATTTTCACATTTACACTAGCCATACCACTGTATATTGGTTTGTTCATGGCCAGTCATTTGTCTAGACGCATTTAGGTTTATAGATTATTTGAATGCTGTAATATGTTTACTTATGCTTACATTAACTTTATTGGTTCTCAAAATTTTTGAACACTGATAAACCTCTTGTTATTTATAACTTTATGCTTTTCTGTTTAACTGATTAAGGAAATATTTAACTTTTACGATTTTTCCAAGAACTTTTACTCATAAACAATTTATAAATTCTTGTGTATAATTTTGAAATATTTTAAGAATATAATTAAATGTAGCAGAATTTTAAAATTGAAAGAATATAATAAATTCTCAAAATCCGACTTGGTCCAATGTAAAAAATAGGATTTTGTAATTCCAAAAATGAGTGTAATAATAATTGTGTAAATTATTGTGTTAATATTTCTTAGATAAATGTTAAGAACCATAAATGACATGTGATTGAGGTATTTGAGTAGAGAAAATTTTATGTCAGATATCATTTCTTTAAATATACAAATAAAATATGTAAAATTTAAGACTGCACGATTTGTAAACTTTTTGGACTTGACAGTGCCGGATTTAAACATAGGCTGCTGCCTAGGGGCCCGCACCACAAACAAAAAGAAAAAAAGAGTAGTCAACTTGCATGAAAATTATTTGCAATAATTCGTGTTCGTGTTTCAGAGAACAGTACAGGCCTAGAAGTTATTAGAGGAAAAGGTGGTTGTGAGCCACCTCAGTTAATAAATACTTAACTTTCTTTTTAGTAAGGTAATGTTTTGAAACAGTATGCAAGGGAACAGCCATGGTATATAAAAAAAATGTAAAAACATGGCCTGGTAAATGTTTAATGTTCGTTCTTGTATTGGTGTGATATTTGTATTTGTATAATTTTCCATATATTTTGTTAGTGCCAGATGTTACTGTTAAATTTTAAATTGTTTTATTACTGTAAGGCTTTATCATGATAGGATTATAAACATAATACAATTAATATAAACATTTTTATATAATAAGCTTGTGTAGACTTGGCTTGATAGAACTTTAAAAATAGTTAATACAGAAGTTTATTGCAGGCTAAGCTAATATTTAATAGTTTATTAATTGGTAAGATAAGAACTATAGGTTGGGGTACATTCATTGTTCATTTGTGTATATTCTAATTTGAAGAATTTGTTATAAAGAGTTAATAACAGTTTTCCATTCATTGTAGACTATGTGTTAATAATATTACAGTTATATAGGTAATTTGTAGATTTCTGACTGCAGTTATTGTGTACTAATGTGTATATACGAGGTGCAACAATAAAGTAATAAGACTGATGTGATAAAAATTTTACTTACGTTTTTAGTCAGCTGTAGTGTAATAACCTTCAAAGTAGTACCCTTCTGCCTGTATACACTTACTCCAACGCTTCTGCCACTGCTGGTAACATGTCTGGAACTCTTCTTCTGGAATGTCGTCTAAGACCCTTGTCACAGCTCTTTGGACATCTTTTGTTTGAAAATGGTGTCCCTTGACCGCCAATTTGACTTTCGGAAATAGAAAAAAAGTTACAAGGGGTGAGATCTGGTGAATAAGGTGGCTGCGGTAGTACTGAAATGCGTTTTGAGGTCAAGAACTGGTGTACAGAAAGTGCAGCATGGGATGGCGCATTATCGTGGTGAAGAATCCAATTATTGGCAATGTTTGAATGGACACGGAGGACTCGTTTTCGAAGTCTTTCTAGAATTTCTGTGTATAAATATTGATTTACTGTTTCTCCAGGAGACACCCATTCTTTATGAACAATGCCTTTGGAATCAAAAAGCACACAAGCATGCATTTCACTTTGACGTTTTGTCTCTGGATCATACTGGAAGAACCAACTCTCATCACCAGTGATAACACGGTTCAATAACTCTGGGTTGAGTTCCACTTGTTCCAACAAATCAGCTGCCACATTTTTCCGTGTGTCTCGCTGTTGCTCTGTGAGATTTTTGGGCACCATTTTCGGACAAATTTTTCTCATTCCCAGATATTCAGTTATTATTTGACGAACAGTTTCCCGATTAATATTCACTTCTTCTGCAATCATTTTCACAGATAATCTTCTATCGGCTCATACAATTTCACGCACCCTGGCCGTGTTGACCTCTGTCCGAGTGGTTGATGGTCTTCCATTGCGGTCTTCGTCTTCAACATTCATTCTGCCTTCAGAAAACATTTTATGCCAACGAAAAACTTGAGCTCTTGACATAACCTCAATTCCAAAAGCCTTCTGAAGCTTACCGTACGTTGTCGTCACATTCTCATCGAGTTTAACACAAAAAGAAATGGCATACCATTGCGCAATATTTTGCGAGTCCATTTTTGTGACGAGAAACAAAAACGTGTTCACTTACTACACCACTACTCGAGACTGAGAGATCGCACCAATGTGCCACTTGGACTAGTAGTGGTGGGAAGATCAAGGTCAAAGATGGTGTGATTATGCAGGCTGCAGGGTTGCCATGTCACGCACAAAAAAATCAGTCTCATTACTTTATTGTCGCAGCTCGTATATATAAATAAGTTATACTTGTGAATGTTTCGGTGCCACCTTAATTTCTACACAGCATGGGTGTACTCATGCTTTTTTGATGCTCCAAAAACTGTAGCAGTTGCTGATTGTGCAAGAACATTGTTCTTTGGTATTAAGTAAAAGTGTGCTTTTAATTTTGTCTAACTGGTGTCTATAAAGTGATGTGCGAAGAAATTGTATATAACTTCTCACTTAGCTTATCAAACGGAAATGCAAGTTTTAAGTGTGCTTGTTGGTAGTACAGTGACAGTATAAGGTAGCTTTAGGGTGGGTCAGTTTTAGTTAGAATACCTCAATTGTATTGTGTCCATCCAGATCTGTTCGTTTATTAGCGATGTTACTAAGAATTAAAGTATAAATGTTAAAATCGTATTAAATTTTACAGTATAAAATTTATCATGAAGTATTTAGTCTACAGTGACTAATGTCAAATGGTGAGTGTTAAATGTAATGTCAGATTATAAATACGCGGACAAAATTCAGGTGGCACCAATACAATACATATATGTGTCATTTGTACTATCGGGTAATGTTAAAAATTGTTATGAAAGCTCAAAGCAATGCTCATATAAATATTGTACATACATATACCCAGTGGTGGATTGTCATTGGACATATTTGAACCTTAATATGTAATATGTTTGATGTTTAAGAAAATAGAAGACCATCCTTTTTTGGAGTATGTTAAACATATTTACATACACTTGTAATTCAATTATGGAAACTTGTTGAACAAGCAAAATGCTCAGTTTTAACTTGAGTGTTTGGCATTTTTCTGCCTGTTTGTCTATTTGGGTAAATCTCCATTATAACTTTTGAATGCGTCAGCCAATCTGTGTAAAACTAGTCGTGTCCATAATTTTACCCCACAGTCCCGTATTATTTTTGTGATTGATGCCCCCCAAATGGATGGAGGGGAAGCAAAACTGTGAGGGATTAAAAATTTTGAAAAAATCACAAAAATCTATGTGAGGTATCAAATTAAAGAAAAATTGTAACCAGACTCTATATATCTTCAGTTCAGGATTTAAAGACACCAGAGCTCCAAAATCTAATAAAAAATTTGAAAAAAATTGTAAAAATTCATGGCCAGTATTAGAGTAAAGGAGTTCTAATCTAAATCTGAATGTAATGTTTACTCTGACAATAGTGCATCATATCCCCAAAATGAAAGTCAAGTTTTAAGAAAATTTGTGACACTATATGGAGCATCAAGTTATGACGTACTTTATTCAAGATACGAACTCAGAAACTTTAATAATACTTAACAAAATTAATATCTTTTAACACCCTTGCAAATTATGCACTGCCTTCGAAGGACCTTCCTTCCCTGCTTTGAAAAAGTTATAGTATATACATATTTTTATCAGTGCTAGATGTATTTGTGAATAGTAGTAGATATAGGTTTATAGACATCTATGGAAACATACATAAACTTAGAAACTAAAGTACAGTAGAACCTCACAAATTCATTACCTACCGGACCAAAGGGGCAACGAATTAGTGAGGTTGTAAGAAACAAATCCGTTAAAGACAATATAAAATGTTTTATTACAACACTAGCAATATACAGTACTAATGTTATACTTGAACACATTTATTACTGGAAATTTTCAAACTCAAACAAGTTAAACACTGTAATTGCAAAAAGAAGAATTGTTTAACGATTGTGAAAAAAAGGCTTTTTTTCCCTATACTTTTCAAAAGTCAAATTATGTATTTGATGCAGTGAAATTATTTAAGGCAGGTCTGCTTCATCTTGGCCATCACAACACTTGATTGCTGTAGTCAGTCATTGAATGACCTCCTTATGAGGGAGGTTGCAGATTTTATTGCCTGGTCATCTTCATTATGAGCTTCTGTAGGTTTGTGGATACATACGTAAAAATTTCATCATCACTAAACATTTCGTAGCCTACATCTGGTAACTATATTTCACACCAATTTTTGACATCTTCATTCAAACTGTTAAATTCTGGTAGGGATTAGCAGATATCTAACAATTCTGATGTGGGGTCAAGATCTTCTGGTTCTGTAGATGCTGGTTGTAATTCATATGGCTGTAACTTATTCCAGGCAGATTTTAGAGTGTTTTTTAGAATACTTTGCCAGGTATCAGCTGGGTCATTCCAAGTCAAATCATCCAAGGGTGTTCACCCCACCTTCTCAGATTTTCATGAAATTTTTTTTGCAGCATCTATGGACAAATATAACAACCTGTATTTTTCATTTTTGCCAAATTCGCTTTAGTTTTTTTTAATGATTTTTTGAAAAAAAGTCATTTTTAGCCGATTTGTTAGTCATGGCGCGAGATCTAAAGAACACTTTTTAATAAAAACTCTACTTGTATGATTATTATTTAATATTAAGTTATGAAACTCACAATACTTACTTGAAATTTCACAAGGATTCCAAATATAAAGTCAAAAATAACATTTAGACTCATATAAAACTTGTTTTTCCATTTCAAAGTTGGCAATTGTGAATTTTTTTTCTCTGTCCATGCTTTTATGTAAATGTTTATAACTTTTTTCTGTCGGGTCCTATGAGGCTGAAAAAAGTCTCATTTGAAAGAGGATGAAATGTAATATAATAGTATAAAATAAAAGACATGGGTATTTAATGTCATCATTTTATAATTTAAGTACAAAGTTTATATTTGATATTTCATTGAAATATTTTGCATAGTACCCTATCTTGTGTGGCCAATGAGGATTTTTTTTTACTTAAGGTATGCTTATATTTTTCTGTACTAAAACCTTCAGGTAAAATTAGGCTTATCAGTGTAGCAAGGCCTAACTACGTGTCAAAACTAAAAAAATATAGATTTTAAAGAAGATTTGTCCATATTTTAAAAATAATATCTCAGTTAGGTATTTACTTGTTGAGTTAGCTTACCTTTTCAGTTTTAAATGGTATTACAGGATATTTATAATATATACAGGTCCTTCTTGATTGATATGAAACTTAATTTTTCCTTGCCCCGGCAGCATTAAATATTTTGAATACTTAACACAGCAAATACACATAACTTAAACAGCAAATTATGTTTGTAAAAGGGACCCAGCACTTATCCTCTCTCCCAACATTTCTGTGTTCTGGCAAAAAAAAAAGTTTTTGATTTCCAGTGAGGTTGCATAAAATTGATTTAAGCATCTTGGTTGTCATCATCTAGCTCCAAAATTAGTCCGATATAACATTTTCTTCATAGACACAGCCTACATAGGTATTTTGTTGGAGATTTGGAAGTTGCAGTTCTTGCTAAAAGCTATATCTTAAGGAAAATCTTTGTCACCGCTGATACGTTTTGCTGCTATTTCGGTTTTGGGTAGTGGTTGAAAATAATTGAAGGACCTTGTGCCAATAACAGTTTTTATGATCACTAAAACGCAAAGTTAACATAGGTTCTACATTTTTTACATTGTCTGTATTGATGAATTGAAATGTTATTTTTGAAAAATGCTGGTAACAAATCTTGAACATTTCTTCTGGTGTACAAATCTGATCTTTATATGGCAATTTTTTTCTACAGTTTGTCACAAATCTTTTTTCCAGGAATTAATATTATTCCTTTTTTTCTTTTTACTTCTTTAGCATATTTAAGAGATATTGGTCTTAAACCTGCTTTGATGACCTTTTTGTTGACATTATTGGGTCGCAAACACGTTTTTGGTTATTTTCATAATATTCAGGATAGTAGAGATAGTGATGTAAACATAAATTGTAACTAGGTGTCAATGGTTTTCCTAACCTCCATAAGAATTGCTTTAACTTCATCTGGTAAATTTGAAACCAACAGTATTTCTTTCTCATCTGTAAAATTTGTGTTGTGACAAACAGAATGAGTGATCAGCACCACATTACACTGTTCTTTAGGTACTAACAACTCTTGAACTCATGTTTATACATAGATAGTACAGTAAATAAAGAAATAAATCTTTGTTGTAAACTGCACATTAATGGTTATCAATGAAACTTAATAGTACTAAATCAGACAAAATGATTGTTGAACCAGAATCACATGAATCAGACTACTCACTGTAGTTTGTTCCAAACCCTACTGTCCCCTATTACACTGTATAAATTTATAGATTATAATAAAACTATTTTACACAAAACCACTTCAAACAATGTATACACTTTTTTATAATGAACTAATTATGCACTAATTTTGTGCTACTGCAACTGTCACAACCAGTGTCACAGAGCAAACTGAGGCTTAATGTACCTCTGACTGGCTGCCTGTACAGTCATGTGGTATTCATGTTGTAACTTGTAGTCCTGCCCTGTTGTAAGTCAGTCATGCACAATATTTCAATGAAATATCAAATGTAAACTTTGTACTTAAATTTAAGTGATGACTGTTATTTAATACCCGTGACTTTTATTTTATGCTATTATAGTACATTTCATCCTATGCCTATAAAGAAAAGTGTTATATCGAACTAATTTTGGAGCTAGATGATGACAACCAAGATGCTTACATCAATTTTATGCATCCTCACTGGCCATCAAAAACATTTTTTTGGCCAGAACACAGAAATGTTGGGAGAGAGGATAAGTGCTGGGTCCCTTTTACAAACATAATTTGCTGCATAGATGTACCTGAATTAAGTGCTTAGGTGGGCCGAATGCTTTTCAGACTATTCAAAAAAAAGTATTCAAAATATTAATGCTGCCTGGGCAAGGAAAAATTAAGTTTCATATCAATCAAGAAGCACCTGTATATACAGTGGAACTTGGTTATAACGTCATTGAAGGGACCAAAAAAATAATGACGTTATGTCCGAGTGACGTTATAAAAGAGTCGTTATAAAAGACCCTTTTTAATCACTAGTAAGAAAGGAGAAATAAAAAAAAAAAGATCTTTGCATTATTAACATTATTCGTGATATTTATTCTAAAGTTTACAAACTGCATTTCATTTATACAAACAGCATGAAGAATATTTTAAAAGATAAAAAGAAAGTACATGTAACTTACATTTAGGCTTACTGTCGAAAGTAATTCGTAATTTTCTTTTGAACGCTCCTTTCTGAAAAGTAAATTCTTTCTCTTGTGCTGTGGAGATGCTGCGCTGCATTGAACGTGTCGTCAGATGTCTCTCTAAAGCAGTAAAATCGTGAAAGAGTTTCGGCGGCTCTCATTGCTTCCTGTACTGTCGGACAAACGATGTCGGCATCCTCCTCTTGCTCACCATCTTCTTCAACACTATCTTCTGCTTCTATGTTTTTTACTTCCGCGATAATTTCTGCGTCACTCAACACTTGGAATGTTTCTACTTGGTCATCCACTGATGCATAGGAATCAAGTTCATTTCCAAATTCATTTACGTCGAATTTCTTAATCCACGTCGATTCGTCGTCTTCGTCATCATCGGGTAAATTTTCATGTACGAGTTGTGCTTTACTAAAGCATTTTGCTATCATCTTCTGTGTTACACTCTTCCAAGAGTCGTCTAGGAATTGTATATCATCTAAGAGTGAAATTGTGGCAGGTTGCGCCGTGTCCATACAGAAAATAATTTTTTTTTAAAGTTGCTTGCGGTAGTGACACTTTAGGCTTCTAATGACGCCTTCGTCCATAGGTTGCAGGACATTCGTACAGTTGGCCGGTAAGAAGACCAGATTAATGTTTGTCAAATTTAACTTTGGATGGGCTACAGAGTTGTCAACTAGAAGTAGAATTTTTCTGTTTTTCGATGACAGTTCTTTATTTACTTTCTTAGTTCATCTTCAAAAATACTAGAAGTCATCCACGCTTTTTTGTTGGCAGTGTAACTTACAGGAAGTTTTTTGATGTTTTTTAAAACATCTAGGATGTAAACTTTTCCCGATAACTAAAAGTTTCCTTTTTTCGGTTCCCGTCATGTTCGCACAAACAAAAACTGTAACTCTTTGTTTAGAGAGCTTCCCACCAACGCACTTTTCATTTTTAAATTTGAAAGTCTTATCTGGAGTTAATTTATAAAAAATTCCGGTTTCATCATCCATTAAAGATGTCTTCATCTTTATATGATCGTCTAATTTGTGGCCAAGTGTTACGCACCCAATCGCCTGTAACGTTCAGATCTACGCATTTTGCCTCACCACAAATTTTTGCAAAGGAAATCGAGTGTCGGGCCTTAAATCGATCTAGCCATCCGTTGGAGCATGTAAAATCAATACCAAAAAATTTTCCGAATTCTGTAGCTTCCTCTTTCAGAATTGGTCCACTCACAGGAATATCTGAACATCGACACTGTTTGAACCATTTCAATAATGGCTGCATCCACATCACCATGTTCGCATTTCCTAAGTTTTTTAATTTTTTCTCCATCTGGCGCTGGCGCCGTCGGTCCTGTTACAGTGCTTATCGCTTGCATACAATGTATGTCTGTAGCTATGGGCGTAGCGCGCGCGCACATATACGTTTATATGAAATTTAGAGTAAAATATCTGAGAAATTTTTGACGCTATAACAGAGTAGTACAATATTTAGTGACGTTAAAACCGGGAATTTTTATAATGTTAAAGATATTAGTTTGACCGACTTATGACAAAATAACGCTACACCCGAGTTGACGTAACAGCCGAGGCCGTAATAACCAAGTTTCACTGTATTATAAATATCCTGTAATACCATTTAAGACTGAAAAAGGTAAGCTAACTCAACAAGTAAATACCTAAGCAAGTTATTATTTTTAAAATACGGACAAATCTTCTTTAAAATCTATATTTTTTTAGTTTTGACAGGTAGTTAGGCCTTGTTACACTGATAAGCCTAATTTTAACTGAAGGTTTTAGTACAGAAAAATATAAGCATACCTTAAGTAAAAAAAATCCTCATTGGCCAAACAAGATAGGGTACTATGCAAAATATTTCAATGAAATATCAAATATAAACTTTGTACTTAAATTATAAAATGATGTCATTAAATACCCACGACTTTTATTTTATGCTATTATATTACATTTCAGCCTCATTGGACCAGACAGAAAAAAGTTATAAACATTTACATAAAAGCATGCATAGAGAAAAAAATTCACAATTGCCAACTTTGAAGTGGAAAAACAAGTTTATATGAGTCTATATGTTATTTTTAACTTTATATTTGGAATCCTTGTGAAATTTCAAGTAAGTATTGTGAGTTTCTAAACTTAATATTAAATAATAACCATACAAGTAGAGTTTTTATTAAAAAGTGCTCTTTAGATCTCGCGGTGCGACTAACAAATCGGCTAAAAGTGGAATTTTTTTCAAAAAATCATTAAAAAAACTAAAGCAAATTTGGCAAAAATGAAAAATATGGGTTGTTATATTACAGCATGGGTTGTTACAGCATAGATGCTGTAAAAAAAATTTCATGAAAATCTGAGAGGGTGGGGTGAAAAATTTTGTTCTGGCTGGATGATTTGATTTGGAATGACTCAGCTGCATTATAGCTGCAATAGCATCCTTTATAGTGTGTGCCTTCCAAGATTGTTGAGTGTCCACATCATTTTTACAAAGTGCTAAATTTTGTAAAAAGCACTTTGTGTACCGCCTCTTACAGCATTCAGTGACGCCCGTGACCCATTGGTTGTAGTAAGTTTGTTGTGTTAGCAGGAAGAAACATACATTGGATGCCGTTTGAATCAG
Organism: Magicicada septendecula; assembly: GCA_034769895.1. Lineage (NCBI taxonomy): Eukaryota > Metazoa > Arthropoda > Insecta > Hemiptera > Cicadidae > Magicicada > Magicicada septendecula. Next base: position 56,842,905 of record CM068371.1, on the reverse strand, counting down.
ATGAACATTTTTTTTAAACAATCAAGAGTGCGTGGTTTTTTCACCTGGCCGATGATAGCTAACGGCATTTTATGCTTTTCACTAGCATTGAAACATGATCACAAGAATTGTAATGCGATCTTTTCTCACCTTATATCTAGGGGCTGAATATGCTGAGCCAGATTCCAGGATTTTTTGTGGGAGAGCATTCCAGTATGTAGTAGAAGAGGTAGTTGTAATTTAACTAATACAGTAATTCATTAATTCTATATAGTTCAGGGAGCTTACTGATTTTAATGGAAGTTGTAATTACTTTGTTATCTGTGTATGATTAAACTACAGTAATGCTTTCCATTTGTTTGTTAACTGTTTGGAAATGTCTTTATAACTGTATCAGAATAATATTTTAAAACTTTGTGACTACTTCAGAGGTATCATTCTATCATAGGTGTTAAGTTCAATGTTGAACTTAGCAATTCACTTCATTGTCTAGTAAGCAGTTGAATGATTATTAGACAAATATAACCAATTCCATTGATATTGTTATAGACAAAAAAAAAAAAAAATACCAACAAGTGTCTGATTTATTTGACTGCATGTGCCAAAGTCATCTCTGGTGGACAGCTGAAAAATATTTGGCTTACAGGATTATGATGTATGGTGCTATATAATTATTGACCAATATTTTGTCCAGAGGAACGGAGAAGAAAAAGACTAAATACTGTAGTGGTCAAAATTGTAGAAACCTTTAGGAAAATGTGTATTTTTGAGGTTTGATGGCCCATAACACCACTTTATTGGAGAGTAATACTATGCAATTATATATTAGTGGAAAGATAATTTAATCAAGAATGTAATGTAATAACTTTTATGAAGGATATTTATTAGAACAGCTGTTACAAAGAAGAAAAGCGAAACACAGAAAAAATGAGACATACAGAAATTCTCACCATGTCAGTTAATACTTATTTGGGTAACCTTTAGCATTAATTACGGCTTTACAACTCATTCCCATGGAGCGAACCAAGTTTTGGTTCTGCAGCTGTTATAATGTGAAACCAAGATTGAATTATTGCTTCTGTTAATTAATTGGTTTTTATTGCTGGGTTACTTCTGACAAACAAGTTTCTTTAATTGGTTCCATACATTTTTTATTGGGTTAAGGTCTGGGCTACTCCCAGGCCATTCCAGCAGTGGAATACGATTATCTTGAAACCACTTTTTGCACACAGCAGCAACATGAAATGGAGCTGCATCCTGTTGAAATATAAATGCTTCATTATCTTGGGAAAGATCACGTGCGGAAGGCTTCAGTTTGGGCTGAAGTATTTTATTTATGTATTTTTGGGCATTTATATTCCTATTAATCATGCAGCTTCTGCCCACACCTTTTGATCTCATACAACCTCAGATCATAACACTAACTTGATGTTTCACAGTAGGTGTAATGTAGTCAGGATGCAAATCTCTAATTCTTCTCCTTACGTATTTTATGTCATCACTACCAAACAGAGAGGTTTTGGTCTCATCACTCCAAATAACACTGTCCCTTTGTTCCGCTGTCCAGTTAACATGGGTTCTAGCCCAGTTTAATCTTTTCAATCTTTGTTTGGAAGATAAAAATTGCTTTCTTTGTGGAATTCTAGCATGTATACCAAATTCATGCAGTCCGCGCCGAACAGTCCTTGCACTAAACTTCACATTCCATTGCGCCATTTCATCTTGTATGCACTGAGATGATTTCCTTCTGTAACGTAGGCTCAGTCTCACAATTCTTCTGTCAACACTTCCTGTTGTATACCTTTTCCGGCCTTTGCCAGTCTGGTTTTGTAGTGTCTGAGTCTCTTTGTACCTCTTCAAAAATTTAGAAATACCACCTTTGGTTAAGTTTTCACCAGTTTGTTTTCTAATTTTTTCATAACTGTAGCCTTGTTCACTTAATAATACCTACTATCTTACTGTACATCGTTTCTGGGTGACCAGTCAACTCTTTTTGCCATTTCTTTAATTGTATCATGTTTTACAAGCTCACTAAATAAAAGAACACAAATAAAACCCAACCAACTTGATAGCAATCATATACCACACTGACAGGTGTCCCCCTCTCATCTCCTGTACATGACATCAATAGCTGAATCTTAGTTACCTGACTGGCTTATTGCCAAAACAAGATTACACCAGATTGGCTCTCTAAACACTCAATCTCATTGGCTACGTTTAAATGAAGGAAATCTACTTTGTACCATCCTAAGCAAATTGATATTCCTTTTTGTGGTTATCTGGCTATCACTTTTGATAGAAACAGATAACCGAACAACCTTTGTTGCATTACATTCTTGATTAAATTTTGTTTCCATTGATGTATAATTGTGTGGTATTATACAATGGAAAAGTGGTGTTATGAGCCATCAAACCTCAGAAATATACTTTTTTCAAGACGTTTCTACAATTTTGGCCGCTAGTATACTACAAAATGTTCATTATCATTGCACATTTATATGTCACAAATTCAAAAATGAGAAACTTTAAATTTCTGTAGCACAAGATCACAAGGTTATACTTACAATGTTTTCTTTTCTTTCAAATAAGCCAACAAAAAATTTTTAACACGTGTAATGGGTGTAACAAAGTATATTTGTTAAATTTAATTACCTTCATTGTTGTTTTGTACCAACATCTGAAAGTGTAGTTAAAAATAAAGACAAATGCAATTCTGTGTGTTGGAACGTGCTACATAAACAAGAAGGCATTGTATGGAAAATTATTACTAGCTGTAGAATTACCCATCGTTGTTAATGCTGAAAATAACTTTATAATCATTTGATTAAAACTTTGCCTTACACTTTCTGTGGTAGAGTAACTTTCATACCACGACAAGCTGTATGGTTGTAAGATCATTCTTTCATATTGTTGAAGTTACTTCCAGTTTTACCTATTTTGTAGTAATTTCTTAGGCTGGTTTAACAATTTTGGACCATATAATACACATGGTTCACTGTAGCTTGAAGCTGTAAAAAATTTAGATATGAGCATAGATAAAAATGTGGACCAATGGTAATCCATCTGTGTATGCATATGGGTAGGAGAAAACTGGTAGAAAATGCACAAAATAAACTAACTCAGTTGAAGTCTTGTTGTTGTAAGTGTTTCTTGTACTTATTATTATTTGCATATGGAGGATACATGTAAGACAGAGGAAATAAAATTGATTAGCGATTCTTCGGGGACGTTATCCATGGAAGAGTAATTTGAGTCAAGGTGATTCACTTCACTTTCGTACTTTTTAGTCTAGTTATGGATGAAATAATAATAGCATGAAAGGATACAGCACGATTAATGGTAACTTTATCCCTGTGTACTTGCCTGTAGCTGGTCAAGAGGATCGTCTGCAAAGGACTTTGTACATGTTAAACAATACATGAAAATGGTATAATGTGGGTAGTCTCTACAGATAAAATTAAAACAAAGAAAGATGGACGTGACCATCCTGAGTTAATGATAGAAAATTATAGTTCAGAAGGAAAGAAGTAAACTGCTAAGTTACAAGAGAAAACAAGATATTTGGATGTACGGATAGTGATTTCTGCACAATAAGTTTCGAGTTTAGAAATGAAAACAAGTATACATAAAAGATGGTAGGACTTTTACTGATTGTATGTTACAGAAGCAAGATTGCAGGCTGATACAGGGACATTCTTCTTCTATGGCATCACAGTTCGAAGTCGAACCTTAGCCTCCATAATCATCCACCTCCATTTTTCCCTGTCCTTGGCGATCAATGTCCATTGTTTTATTTTAAGTAAATTATCAGCATCCCTCGCCACTGCATCAATCCAGCATGTCTTAGGTATTCTGACAGGCCTTCTACCCTTGATCTGACTAAACAGTACCTTCCTAGGTATTCGGTTGTCTTCCATACTAATGATGTGTCCTGCCCATTGTAATCTATGCAGTCGGATGGTGGTGGCCAGATCATTGTACAGCTCCTCATTGTGACGCATTTTCCATATCCCGTTTACCTGGATTGGTCCATATATTCTCCTCAATATTCTCCTTTCAAAAGTATTGACTATGTTAGCGGCTTGTTTGTTCAGAGTCCAAGTCTTGCTGCCATATATTATCACCGGTCTAATCATAACTTTATACTCGTACATACTGCATTCAAAAAGTTCCGGGACTAACGCTATTAAGGACACAACTTTTCAGATAAATGAAATTTTATTATTTGCTATTCAACATACATCCCTTCCCTCTCTATACAGATTTTAGATCGCTCATACAATCGTTGAAAGGTATGCGCATAGTTCTCCTTCGAAATCGTGTTTAAAACAATTGTCACATTCTTCTGAATTGTGTCTACATTATCAAAACGCTGCCCCTTCAGTGCCACCTTCAGCTTAGGGAACAGAAAGAAGTCAGCCGGAGCCAAATCTGGTGAGTAGGGTGGATGGTTAATCACTGTGACTGATTTTCCAGCGAGAAATTGTGAGACAATCAATGATGAGTGGACTGGAGCATTGTCATGCAGAAGAAACCACTCCCCTGATCGTTACATTTCTTGCCTAACCCTGCGAATTCTTTTCAAAAGGCGATCAATTACCTCTTTGTAAAATGGTCCAGTTACAGTCTGGCCGGGTGGCAAGAATTCTTTGTGAATCAGTCCCCTTGAATCAAAAAATGTGATCAGCATTGTTTTCACTTTTGATTTTGTGGCCCTCACTTTCATGGGTCTGCCATCTCCTGGGTCGCGCCATTCAGCAGTTTGACGTTTGGTAGATGAGTCATACTGGAAATACCACGATTCGTCGCCTGTGACAATGTTCTGTAAGGAATTCGGGTTGTCATCGGCCCATTCAACGAGACTTCGCGACGCTTCCACACGTTGTTCTTTTTGCTCTGCTGTTAACGAGTGTGGAACGAACCTGGCACACAGTTTCCGTTTGCCGAGTACGTCATGCACGATAGTGTAAATACTACCCACACTGATGCCGATCTCTTCTGATAAAATCTGGATGCTCAGCCGACGGTTGACGGACAATGCAGCACAGACACGCTTGACATTCTCGTCAGTCACGCTTGTGGAGGGGCGCCCATCTCTTGGATCATCTTCTAGAGACTCACGACCATTTTTAAAACGTGCATACCACTCGAACACTTTGCTACGACTTAAACAATCTTTTCCATATGCAAGTTGCATAATCGAAAACGTTTCTGTCGCACTTTTTCCACATTTAAAACAAAATTTAATTGCAGCTCTTTGCTCCATCTCGAAAATTATGACAACAAGGAAAAACCAGATAAACTTAACAGTGTCGATGTTTACTATGGAATGAGTCCTCAACAATGCAATTGTCACAGGAAGTGGATGAAGGTTGTCACATAGTGTCTCAGCTGTGACACAGAGATAGCTCCATCAGTATGTCTATAGCAGCATCAGTCCCGGGACTTTTTGAATGCACTGTGTATAATGTTACCTTGAACTGATGGTGGATATTCCTTGTCTTGAATATAGATGCCAGTGATGCATATGTTCTATTTGCGGTCTGTATCCTTTTCCTTATTTTGTTTATGTCTTCATTATTTTCTCCCATCCAACATCCCAAATATTTAAACTGATTCACTATTTCCAGGTTTAGTGGTTCAGTTTCAAACTGTTCAGGTTTCCTGGTTTTGTTAATACAGGGACATTAAGAAGAATAAATTGGTAACACAGAGTACTGAACATGATTGTTTGAGCTGTAGGCAAAGCAGTATGATGTGACATTCGAACAAGAATCATTTGTTATGGTGTTTCACCACATCATTCACTGGATAGGTGTTTTCCGATTGGTTATTTGCCTCGGGTTGATTCCTGTACATCTTATTTGGGTGGATCATTGTTGTCTTTTGACATTTGCTTCACACATTGAAGGTACTTTGGTTTTATATGGTCCAAGAGTGTTGGTACCTTATGTAGCCCTTAGAGCTCATGGTCATACTGTACCATCCAAGTTTCTCCTTTGTTCACCAGTTTACATATCCCACACAGCTCTTCGAGACAGATGTGGAATAATTATGTTGTCAAAATAGATTGACAACTAATTACAAATTAGTGTAGAAAGGCCTGAAATAATTATTCTAAAGGCAGAAGAAGAATCCGATGACCAAAAACAAGAGTGGATGAACTGCATCGAAGTTAGTTATGAATAAGAGTATGTACTGAATTAACAGTAGAAAGAGGAAGAAGAAGACTTTTGATTGTCTTAACTTTTTGTAATCCAGATTATTTGCTGAAGCGAATTTATACGGTCATTAAAGTATATGAGTATGTTTTTTTTACTGTGTTTATTTGATGAATTTAATAACTTCCATAAATTAAAAAACAAAACAAAAATAAGTTTAAGAAAGGAAAGAAGAGATATGAGGATTTTTTATAGGTCAGTCCACCTCAGATCGATCAATTAAAAAAAATTGGTTGCTGACCGTTTTTTTCTCATTAAGTATGATTCGTTGCTTTGTATATTTTTGAAGGAGTTCAAAATGGATTTTGCCTTTTTCCTTTATGGCCATTTTGTTTTGGAAGATCAGTTATTTTCAGCATTTTTCATACTTAGTGAAAATTAAAATAATTTTCTTATTTTTAAAGTTATCACCTTGGAACAAGAACCAGTCTTAATCTATTATGCTATTGTGTGACTTTTATCAAATAATTTTCTACTTATGCTGACTTGACCCACGTTGTATGCATTCTTTTATAATTTACGGCATACCATTGTTCATTCTGTTTTTTGCCTGTACAATCTTAAAATCCTTGGAGAGAGATTACTGCTTTAAGTATACAGTTGACTATTTCTTAGTGCGTTTTGTCCCATCAGCACATGTAACAGCTGATAGTGTGTGGCTTTTACCAAGATACAGACAGAGTGTATGATAGACAAAATGAAATTAAATGTTAGAATGTTAAACTGAAAATGACGTAAACATAACTTGTGAGTACCGTATTTGTCTGTTATATCATAATCTGTTAGTCAAATATATAAAACTGAAACTAAGGTTTGAAGCTTTCTGTGTATCAGATAATCCACCACTGGTTATATATAATGCGTATATCAGTGAGTAAGGATTTCAATATGTATTTTTTTCATTATGCTATTATTAAATGTACTATTGCAAGTACCCAGTACAGAATTAATGGTGCATATGCACAAAATCAACAGTATCCAAAAATGTGTATCATCAAAAAGAGATTGAAATTGAAAATACATGAAATGCCATTTAATCTTTTGAAGATTATTAAAATCACAAGACATTATCTTGTCTTCTAGACAAGATAATGCTTCATTCAAAATATATGAAAGTTAGAGTACAGAACATATATGATGCTTTTCTGGCAGTTAGAAAACATACAAAGACATGTAATTTGAAGTCACAACAATGTTACTACCACTGATGGATACTGAAATTGTCATCCTCATTAAATAGAACTCGTTTGATTTTTATAATGACCTGCTATTCGTTTGATTGTGAATTGGTATTAATGATTTCTTATATGTAGTCAATACAGATGAGCTCTGGACCTTCTTTATTGTATTACTTTCAGCTTTGGGTTTCAGTTGCCAGAGCTTTTTGTTGTCTTCTAAAAATACCTTTGTTTCCAGTAGGAGAAAATTAAATGCAGTTGGCGAAGCTGATCCAGTTGTCAAAGACTTGAAGTATAACACTTCAAAGTCACCTAAGACTTAAGGGAGAGTGCCAATTTTTCATTCCCGTATAATTTAGATAATAGTTTTCAGCTTTAGATATTTTTATTTATTATAAAACTACTAGAGAAAGGTTTTTAAATTTTGTAAAATAATACTAGAACAATCGCTAATAAGATGCATAAGATTAATTCGGGAAAAATAAAATTTCATTTTGTTTATTTTAGATTTTTTACATGAAAAAAAATCGTTTTAATTGAAGTTTAAAAATAATATTGACAATTCTAATATATTTTATAAATATGAAGGTAAGGCTATTCATTTGTTAAAAAATTCCAGTGTATCCACTTGTTCTTGACTGTGCATTCATGTACAATTTGTCCAAAAACAAGTTAACATTTATGTGAAATTGTTTTCAGTTTGTTATGGCATTCTATCCATAAAAAATTATTGTACCTGTAACTATAAAGTACAAGGTGTTATCAATACAACTCTCAATAAAAAATTTAGTTTTTTAAATGACTTGTGGCCTAACAACTTGGTGAAATCTAGTATTATAGTAATTCTAGAAAATTCTAATTCATCTCGTTACCAGTTGGCAAGTCTTGTTTCAGTGACCTAACACTAATAGTTTATTAACGATACATAATTGTAGCAAATACAGTCTTTTGTACTATGTAGAAATGAAAAAATAATATTCCTTTTAGGGAAAATGAAATAGTGTTTTAAATAATAAACTTGGTAGGGCGTTTCCTTAATATTATTTAAGTGACGGTTAATGTTTTTCTGAATACCGCAAAAGTATAGTATTTAAATTTAAAATGAAAATAAACCCAAACAAAGAGTGTCATTTCTTTCATCACGTTTTTACATTTTTCTTGGTCTTCGTATAACCAAGAGTGTCTTAAATAAGACATGTCGCCTTTGTACAATTGTGGTTGCACACGTTCTTCACTATTTCTAGATTAATTTTCTTATCAAGCAATTTTAGAAATTTCTCATTCAGTTTTGGTACATTTGCAAATAATTACAATTTTTCTTTTATTTTTATTACAGTTTACTTGTTTCCAGCAAATTTGATCTATACTCTTGTGTACGATTGTGATATTTTTATAAGGATTCAACTTAACCAACCCTTGAATGTGTTCCTACCATGATGATGGTGGCCACTTATGATGCTGGTCTGATAGAACCTTGACCCTGCTGGAGTATTTCATGCCAGCCAGTTCCAGACATCTGTTCTTAAAGCCACTAGGTTTGTTGGTAATGGTGGGAATTCTAATTTTACAAGATTCTGAACAACAGCCAGTCAGCTAAGGAAATCTGAGTGTTAAAAAGTATGAATAAAAAGTTGTGAATCGTATAAGCAGTGTTGGTAGATACACTGGTCAATGGACAACTCAATGCAAGTAATCTCAACACATTTGTATGATTCACGTGTTAATGAGTCGATAGCTATAACAAATTTGGAAAGCAGCTTATCATGTATTATTGTATTATGTATAATTTATACGTGTTAATTTATGAGAGGACGTCTCTTTGATACTGACCAGGCTATAAGAGCAACATATTTTTTATAATTGAGAATTGTCTAGAGTGATGAGGCTTTGTTTCTGCCTAGAGTTTGTTTGTACCTTCATATTAAATCATTGTGTATTACAATGAAGTTGTAAAACTCAACGTGTATCTACCTGCAACACTTTGTAATGTTTCACCAACTAGCCTGATGTTCATGTGTCAGTAGTGTCCTGTCTATACACAGTCCAATTCTGTCTGGGGTTTGCATATCATTTTGTTGAATGTCATCTGACATAAGGCCAGCCATACACTGCATCGAACATGTGTCTTATGTGTCTTAAGCGAAAACGTCTTAAGGCAAAACGTTTTGACTTTTGTCGGATGTGGTGTGGAGGTGAGATACGACGTGGAAGAAGGAACTCCTTCATTTTGCTGCTCAGTATTCAGTGTTGAGTTTAAACATACACACAGTCAGTGATATCTGATTTGAGTGCTTACCTAGTTTCTGTGTTGATTATATATTTTGAAGTGTACGTAAGGAGCTATGGATGGTGAGGAAGAAGAGACTTATCCTATTGTGGAATTTCCTACAATTACTAGACTACGGTAAAGACAGAAAACTTTGGGATCACCCTCTCAACCAAAATAGGGATATTATTGGGTTTATTGTCGAATTGATAGCTGACCCAGTTAAATTTTACAATTATTGTAGAATGAGTGTATAGCAACCTTTGATTATGTCATGGAGTTAATATGGGATAGGATACAGAAGCAAAATACGAACTACAGAAAAAGTATAATCCCAGAGGAGAGGCTTCTGATAACTTTAAGGTATGCCAATTTATTGTACTCTGGTGCAGGTCCAGCTGACACTTGAGGGTCATGTCACTCCACTGCACATGCGCAGATCGAGTTGTTTGGTAGTGTTTTGACAGAAGACGAAACTTTTGGTATCTTCGCCAGACAAGGGAAAACACCTCAAGGTGTCTGACATCGTGTTCGAGGCTGTGTGTGACAGGCCTATTTAAACCCATGCTAAACATATTGCATCAGACGCCGTCCGACAAAATGTTTTGTCATAAGGTGTTTTGTTCAATGCTGTGTGTGGCCGGCCTAAGAGGATTGTGTCTTTATTAACCTTTTCCATTATCTTGTTCCCTATTCTGGTCATTTTCCCAATTGAAAAATAATATGTATATCATAAAATGTATTAAAGTGGGTTGGTTGGTTATGTAGCAGCAACAGCAGCAGCAGCCACCGTACCAAGCTTGTGCGTCCCCAGAGCAGCAGCAGCAGCAGCCTCCTGTCCATGCTGTAACTAATGCTAGTCATTGTCCACCGATGACACCTGCCGCACTCACAGGTTTGTATAGAGTCATACTGTTTTTAGTCATTAACTGTGTACGTGTAGTCTGCTATATAGTAGTGTAGGGTATATTTTCATGTTCTATGCAAGTCTCTTCACTTTATCCCACATTAATGCCTTTCTTTGTATTTTCCCCATTATTTTATGCCAGCTTTATATAGTCTTCCCTTCTGTCTTATTTTTATCGCTACTTGCTTCCCAAATTTGTCTGATCCACACACAGTTGGGTACCCACCAGCTCATATGTGTTTGATAATTTTAAGCTTAGATTTCATTTCCAAATATTTTTCCTAATTTCTGCACTTTTGCAACTCCTACAACTTATCTCTTTGGCATGCGTTTTGCTTTTCTGTATGTCATTCAGTACTCATGAGTCATATGGAAAAATTAGTGTAGATTTGTAAATTGCATTTATAGATTCCACTTTTTTTCCATATAATATCCTGTTTAACACTAAAACTAACTAGTTCAATATGTGTTAACGTGGTAAATAATATCTGTGGATCACTGATAGTCCAGTCAACAGGTATGGAAAAAAGGGCTTGCCTTGCAAAAGGTGGGGTAGGTTTTTTTTTTTTAATTTGTACATATTAGTACCAATATGAAAAAATCAAGTTATCCAACATGGTCAACCCCGGGAGAACTTTTGGCGGCCGAAAAACCACGAAAATTTACTACTTTTTGTGTTTTTTTTCGAAATATCTCATAAATGGTTGAATTTAGCGATAATTCTCTTTATAAAAATTAAAGAAGATTAAATTTCCTACAACTTTCATCATTACAACTTTTTTGTAGCACGAATAGCAAGCGCGTTACAGCTTCTTGAAAGTCGGCATTTTTTCACAATTCAGAGATTCGTGCATGAAAGCGTATCGAAGAACGGAGAAAAAGAAGAGGGACGTCGCCAGCTGTCTGACCTTGGGAAATGACGTCTGCTTCGTAGCGGAGAGAGAGGTATGAAACTGCCTGCCCCCCCTTCACACAAAGAGCTCCCCGTTCCTCCCCCCTCTTCCTGTCTCCAAATACGTTGTGTCGACTCAACAGCTGCCCATATTCGTCAGTTCAGTTTGAGCGAGCATACGTACTACTTCAATCGGGGGGTTTGTTATTACTGTTGAAATATTGCTGTATTATAACATTATTTTGTATTTTAATTCTTCGAATCTGAACGATAAGCTAGAGTGTGAGATTTGTTTACATTTCTACTGTTTCTTGGAATATTAACGTAACCGTTTTTTTGTCTCTACATCAGCTCACTACTGTTCTATGGCACGTGTGTTTATATACAAATGTACTCTATATAAGTTTGACAAAAGCAGCGCCTTGTTTCAGTCTAAGCTCGACCTTTGCCGCGGAGAGATGTTTCTTTTAATAAATACTTTTTTATTCTAACAGTGGTTTGATTTTTATTAGCACGTAAAAATCCTAACAATTACAATTTCGTTTCTAAAAATGAGTGCGCTTGACCGAAGTGTTTATTTTATTTGTGAAATCAGTTTAAATGAAGGTGAAATAAAGATTGTGAAGGAGAAAGGTATAAAATATCTTCAAAAATGCAGTGCAAAACGTCAAAATGAAGAACATCAGCGTTTTTTGAAGGACTTAAAACAAGTGACAATTCACAATGCCTGTCACAAACGATACATCAATGAGCAAATGATTGCAGCATATGTGCGGCGTTGTACAGCTGGTGATGATGATGGTCGAAGCTGTGTGGCTCCATCCCTTCGATCAAGAACTGAGGGTTTCTGTTTTAAAGATCAATGCTTCTTGTGTGGAGAGGGGATACCTGAAGATTTCTTAAAAAAACAGGAACGACTTCCTGAGCATGAAAGGAATTTGATCCATCATGTCATGAAACTGGGTGTGAAAGAAACAATTGTAAATGCTGCCGAAAATCGTGGGGATGAGTGGGGGAAAAAGGTACTTGATCGTATCAGAAATGTAAAAGACTTAGTTGCTGTAGATGCCTGGTATCACAGGTTTTGCCATCGAAAACTGTATCAGAGGCCTAAAAGTGAGATGAAACGAGGACACCGCCCTGCAAGTAACATTGATGAGGCAATGGAAACAATTTACTCCTACCTTGAAAACAACTCAGAGGAGTGCCAATTTCTCATTGAGGATTTGATGAATAAAATAGAGGGTGATTTCCGTCCTTATATCAGAACAGTTAAATCACACCTTTACAAAAAATATGGTGAAGATGTCTTAATAGCTGAAACTGCCAACAAGAAAGCAGTTGTTTGTTTCCGAAATGTTGGCTATAAAATATTCAGTGATAATTGGTATAGTAACAAGGACTTTGATCCTCAACAGGAAAGACAACGTGTTGTCAAAGCAGCTGCAGACATCATTTTGTCAGATATAAGGTCAGAGGTCTACAATACTACAATATATCCCCCATCTGACAACTTCTTGGGTGACGTTGAATCAGTCATTCCTGATTCACTGAAATTGCTGATGGAATCCATCATACTGAAGCACAAAAGGGGTTCTCTAGTGAAATGGAAAAAAACATGTATAGCTCTGTCACACTCTGTCATTAATGCAGTAAGACCACTATCATTTATGTCCTCACTCCTTACAGGGATCAGTGGGTATCTGTACAGAAAGTTTGGTTCCAAACATCTCATCGAGATTCTATCATATCTTGGCTTTTCAGCGTCCTACTATGAAGCTTCCCTCCTTGAAACGTCCGCTGTTCTACAGCCTCAGAAGACGCAAGTGCAGGAAGAAGCATTTTGTCAATTCGTTTTCGACAATGCCGATTATAACATCATGACAATTGATGGTATTGGAACATTCCATGGTATGGGAGGAATCATGTGTGTTACTCCACACCATGCACTTTTTCCATAAGAGAGTATGAAACGGCTCACACAATTATCAACAGCTGAAACTATAAAAAAAGCAGGACATGTCCAACTGCAAACGTTTGGAGGAAGCGGAGGATTACAAGATGTGAGGATTGAAGATTTGCAGAAGCTTAATCCGATTTCGAATGAAATAGTACCATTGACCACTGATGTAGTCTGGCTTTATAGTAAATGGATACAAGATCCAAGTGTTCCTGGATGGAATGGCTTCATGGAACAGATAACAGCTTCTAAGGATTATGATCGTTCAAGGATAATATGCCTTCCAATCATCAACGATCCTCCTACTCAAATAGACACTATATACACATCACTTTTAATGGCATCAGAAAAATGCAAGCAACTAAATCAAAAGATGTGTTTCATGACGTTCGATCAGCCATTGTATCTTAAAGCAAGGGACATTGTTGCCAATGGCGATCCTGAGTTGAATAATATCATTGTGAGACTTGGCAGTTTTCACCTTGCAAATGTCATTCATGGGAGCCATTGGCACAATAATGGCTGGCAGTGGTTTACAGCAGCTGTTATCTACTATCTACGCTGAGAATAGTGTGGAGAAGATTATGAATGGACACGCATACTCTCGGGCTGTGAGAGCACATTTATTGATGCATTCCGCTTTGGCTTCTCTGGTGTGGGATACAATTGAAGTTACTGATTGTGAGCGTTCTGAAATGGCGAATATGCTTAATATATGTGATCAAACCATTATACTCACAGCCTGTGCCAATACTACCTCTCTGAAAAATATTGTTGCAAAATTTAGACAAGCTTTGTGCGCTCTCGAATGTAAGGAACCTACTGCAAAATTATGGCTTCAATACTTTCCTATGATAACACTCCTCAAACAGTTTATCGAGGCTGAGCGTACAGGCAACTGGAAGCTTCATCTTGACACCGTTCAAAAATCACTACCATTTTTCCAAGCAACTGGACATTTCTTATATGCTAAAAGTGCGCACCTCTACCTCCAGGACATGTTGAAACTAGAACAATTAATGGACCCAACTGAATTTCATGATTTTACCACCAAAGGGAAGTTTACCATAAGACGCTCTAAGAAGTACTGGTGTGGAATTTGGTCAGATCAAACCATTGAGCAAACACTTATGAAAAATATGAAATCCCGTGGAGGGATTACACATGGGAGAGGATTTTCAGACAACGTTTTGGCAAAATGGACTTTAGCAATGATAGTCATGCAGAACATTGTGATGAAATTGAAAATTTCTGTGACATACATTATGAAACATCAGAGCAACACGTGGACATGCGAAGTTCTCGTATCAACAGAGACAGACGTGACTCAATTAAACTGCGGGAGTGGCTTTCACAACACCCCCCCTTTTCAGACACTGACACCATAAGGTCTTTAAGCAGTGGTATAGTTGGAGGGACAGATGTTAACTGTCATTTGGCCCAAGAAGTTGGCATGGAAATGGTTACGAAAATGGTCACTTATGGTAATTTTAAAAATGTGACTTTCAAGAGGAAGCACAAGGTGGTAACCCTAGCATCTGTTGTTAATAGTTTTAAAGCAGGAACCCTTAAAGTAACTGCTATTGATCCATTTACACTTTTTCAAAGATTGTGCCTTTCAAAACAGTCTGATGAAGACTTAAAAGTATTTTTATCATATGAACTTGCACCCTACCCGATGTCGCTTTTCTCTGAAGAAGGTATGCGAAAAGGTAATAAATCTTCTTTATACAAGGCTTTCACACCAATCAACAGCAATGAAATGACAGAGAAGAAAGCGCTAGCTGTTGTAGATGGGGGATATCTCCTACATAAAGTTATTTGGCCTCACAATGCTTCCTTTGCTACCATATCTCAGAATTATTCTTCATTTCTAAAAAGACATTATGGATCTCGGTTGTGGTTGTATTTGATGGATATCCTGCACGTACTAGTACCAAAAGATTTGAACGATTGCGGCGAATGAGGGTGCACTGTTCCCCTGAAGTAATGTTTGAATCCAACATGATCAGTCAAATCCCTCAAGAAAGATTTTTGGCAAATGATCAAAACAAGAGTCGTCTGATCAAACTTCTAAGCACAAATTTTGAAGAGTGTTGCATTGAAGTCAAGCAGGCTCAAGAAGATGCCGACTTACTAATTGTCAACACTGCCCTTTCGAAGGCCAAGGAACTAGAAAAGGTTGTTATGGTTGGGGAGGATATCGATCTGCTAGTGCTGATGATAGCGTTAGGACAGTCCTTCAGCAACTTGTTCTATCTAAAGCCTGGAAGAGGGAGTGCTGGTGATTTGTTTTTCTCAACTAAATCATTTAAGTTTGACCCCAGCAGTATCCTTTTCATCCATGCATTTAGTGGATGCGATATGACATCGGCCATCTTTGGCCAAGGCAAGATTAAATTGTGCAACATTGTCAACAAATTTCCTGAAATGAAGGGAGTCATTGAAGCATTCATGGATCCACTCAGCCATCACGAGGACATAACTGTAGCTGGAGAACAAATTCTGAAAACGTTATACTCAGGCGACATTAATCATTCCAACCAATCCTTGGACACTTTGCGATTTAACCTTTTTGCAAAATCAGTGTACAGCAGAAAAATAAATCTTGCACGACTACCACCTACGTGCGATACTGGACACTACCACTCCTATCGGTGCTACCAACAAATTCAAAGTTGGTTAGGCAACGACATCAATCCGGATCAGTGGGGTTGGGAATGCAGAACGGAAGGTCTAATGCCTGTTGACATGAAAAGAGATTCAGCTCCTCAGACTCTTCTGAAGAATGTGTCTTGCGCTTGTAAGAAAAGGTGTAGTGGAGCCTGTTCTTGTCGCAAGGCAGGTTTGAAATGCTCCAGCATGTGCAAAAACTGCAGTGGCATGGATTGTGAAAATGTTGCACTAATTTCATCTTTGGATGAGACTGAAGAAGATGATGAATTGTTCCAAGAGCTTTTGGAATCACCGCAACACGGAGAGAAACAACTTGAGGACGACAGCTTCCTTCTACCTCCGATAAATTCTGAACCTGAAGAACCTGGGCCTTCAAAACGACTTCGAAGAAGATAAAAGTGTATGTTATATTTTAATGTCCTTTCTTTATTTGTTTCAAGCCTGAATGACTCTCCCTGTAATTTATTTTATGTATATATTACATTTAATATTTATAAATAAATTTACTTCAAGATATACCTTTTTTTCCTTATTAGGAACATGTTTTGGGTACTATCTTGTACCCATCCTCAGCCTTCCTTTTTTTTGAAGGCTGAGGATGGGTACAAGATAGTACCCGAAACATGTTCCTAATAAGGAAAAAAAGGTATATCTTGAAGTAAATTTATTTATAAATATTAAATGTATTATATACATCAAGAAACGGACTGTAGCAGAAAGTGATTGAATATATATATATATATATATATATATATATGTTAAATTTCTACAATTTGCATTTTTGAAGGTAATTATTTGGTTTTGTACTTCAAACAAGTTCGGCTATTGTGGAGTTTATTTAAATTTGCTTATTATTATTACTACAATCTATTATATCATCAATATTAATATATCAGTAATTATTGTTCATTACATCATTATGTATCCCTAAATAAATATCATTAATGTATTATATTTAAGTAATTAGTTGAATTACAATATTTATACATTCACATATTGAGTTTTTGCTTATTAGCACCCTAATATTCATTCATTTACAATATTTATATTCAAATATCGCATTTTTGTAAGTAAAACATCAGAGTAGAATGTATGAATTATATGCTGTAAATGAATGTGTGTATTATGCGTTGCAGTTACACAATACTATACATCGTCTGTTATTGGAGTCTGATGAAAACTGCTGTTGTCAGGCCAGAATTGTCAGTGCGTGGCCGTGGGTGGGAGGGGAGGGGGGAAAATAAAAAGTTGATAAACTTTCTGAAAATAAAGGTTCTAGTCAAATTTTAATAATTAATGTGCGTTATTTATAAGGAGTTAATGCTTTTTTTTTCGAAGTTGAGAAAAACTGTCTATTTTCAAAAAGCTGCAGCCAGCTTACCATTTGTGCTACAAAAATGTTTTAATAGTAAAAAATGTAGGAAATTTAATCCTCTATAAAACTGATAGTGTAGAAATATCCCTAAAATTGACCGTTTTTGAGCTATCTCGAAAAAACACAAAATTTCGTAAGATTTCGTGGTTTTTAGGCCATAAAATTTTCTCCCGGGGTCGGCCATGTTGGATAACTTGGTTTTTTCATGTTGGCACCAATATATACAAGTAAAAAAGAAAAAAGCTTCTACCCCATGTTTTGCAAGGTACAATGTATTTACTGACTGGACTATGACTGGGAACGTGCTCGTCATTTTCATGTACAGTACACTAAAAGAAGATAAATTAATAAAAATTATCTCAGGTTGATAGTTAGGAGGTATTATTTAGTTGTTTATTAAAATAAGTTATATTTGTAGCTGCCAACAGAAACAGTTAAAACCTCATTGAAAAGCGTTAAAACCAGGTAAAACCTCTCTTAAATATTTTAAGAGATATGGTGTTCATATTTTAATATCTCCTGTGTTTCATGTTCATGTAATTTGATAATATATTGTGTGTTGATATTACTTTTTTTTGTTGATATGTGTTTGTTTTTATGTTAAAGTAAGTGGGTATTTTTACAAGCATGTCTGTAACGTGCAATACCAAAGTTTGTAAATATGATAGTTGTTTTGTGGTTGTGATAGTTGTTTTTTTTATTAGTGATCCCAGTAAAGTAAGTGTTTACACACAGTTGTGTAATATGTGTGTGTTTGAGTAATATTTTATGTGTGTGTGTACATATATGGTTGCATTGTGTACTGTAATTATACAGGCTATCTCAAGAACTTTGTAGGTTTGTTGTGCGCAGTATAATGTAAGGTTAAATCAATTATCTGCAATGTTGTTAAAAAAAATTCAGGGAAAATAGAAAACTTAACATTGTTCGCATCTTAATCTCCTTGATTTTCAGTATACTTTTCCCACCGAATTGCTATCTTCTGTATATTCTCAGACAAAATTTGTCCATCTCATCAATAAGCTGTACAGTTTCTTCAGTTTTTGGCCTGTGTTTGTTTTGAGCTCCATCTTGGACAATCTTTATTAAAGCCTCTTCTGTTGTTGGTGACTTTTGAGGCATAAATTGAGTACTCTGCAGCGGGTTGCGAGTTCGTCAGTAGGCACTAGTGTGTCAGACAAAAAGAAGTTAATGTTAGTATTGTCAATATTTTTTTTTTTTTTTGTTAGTGAGGGAGATCTGACTTCTTGTTCATGACTAACAGTTTTTTGTTTTTTTTCCAGTCTAATTGTAGAGACTCGGTTGTGGTAAAATTGTGTTCCCGTACTATGGTGAAAGTCATTGATGGATATTGATCCCTGATATAGATACATATTCTTACAACGGTCTACTTGATCGTCGTATGGTACAATGGAAAACAAAATACAAGACACCAATTAAGTCACTGATCACCAGCTTTAATTACTACAATTAAACAGTTTGTAATTAACAAGACAGTCTCTTATAACAAATCAAATAAAAATTGTTCACACGCAATAGAAAAATGTCAATTGATATAAAACACAATTTTACTACAATTGTCCCGCGTAATTATAAAAACACATAACACTTCGCCACAATATTACGAACCCCACTAATAACCACTTGAACGCACAGAGTAATATCGCCTGATAATAACTGAACTAAGGCTGCTGACACCTTGTATTTATAACCCGCTTACAGACCAGAACATTCCACAACTATGCGTTATCTCTACACTACGACACAGTCAGCGAGGCTGGCTGCGTCTAGAAAAGTCTCGCAAGCGCATGTTGAAATCATGTACGCCACAACATTCAGCCGGATTCCAATGGATCGTTCGAGAAACACGTATACTGTTCTGTGATGTAACAATATTATAAAAATAGAATTCTGGATGATGTTCTACTGTGGTGTAAACAGAAAACGTACAGCTGTGTTGTAGATAATTATTGACTCATCCTCGTAGTTGTGCATAAGTGCTGTCCACTTCAGAAAGTTTTATAAATGTGTATTGTTTGATATTGTATATTGGGCACAGTCCTATTGGACAAACTGTGTAAGGATGCTTAGTAATGTCATTGATTAGTGTTAAAGGCTACAACATGCTAGGTGTAAGAAACATAGAAACATAACTGTATAATATTTATACAACAAAATAAGCTAACACTTATAGTAACAGAACAATGAATTGTAGTTAAAGCATAACATTACATGTTTTATCAATATCTGTACGAATTGTGTTTCACTTTTTAAATATCAGGTTTATTTATTTTCAATTTTAGTAGTACCCATGACAGTTGTGTAAATGTATTCTTTTTTTTTACAGGCGTACAGTAGTTATTACAGTTAAGTGTTCCGTAGACAGTATGGTTAGTCTTGCATAGATTGTAGGATTTCTTAAGCCATTTCAGTTGCGTGTGATACATGACAAACACGTAATAATCATACACGTAAAAATGGTTTGGTAAGTTACAGGATGGGTGGGGTAACTTGACAGTGATTTTCAACATAAGTAGTGCATACAGGTGGTGTGTATGTGTGTGTGTAAAATGAACTGTTTTTTTTATTGCTGGAATATTACTATTATAGGGTGCAATAAGCATTGTTAGTTCAAGCATATTTGAACAAAATATAGTGAAATTAATATAAAATATTTTGTCGCAAAAGCAACAATAGTAAATGTTTTTTAGTACTTATATGAACATTTGTCAACAGAAAAATGTGGAAGACATGTTTATATCACAAGGACTTGGCTTTTTATAGCTCAATCTAGTGATAATCAGTTTTGATTTCCAGAAAACCAGGGCAGTCAGCTGTTCTGTTGGTGAATCATTTGTGTACCTCAACTATCAATATAAAAAAACTGTAGAGGACTATGACTATCATTGCCAGCAAGCACTCAGTCCTTTAAATACTTTGTGGTTGGTACTTTCAAAAGTCACTTACTTGAACCTCTTGGTTAAATCCTAATATTCACGGACATTTGTCGATAATGGAATAGCTAGTAACTTGTAGAACTTTATAAATCCGTTTTCCCTCCCATTCTGTAAAAGAGGGCACTCACTAAATTACATCTTCAACATTTATTATATAACATTGCCAAACCCAGATCACATTTGATATCAATAAGTATGTAAAAAATGCTAAGAAATGATATATTTTGATAAATAAATAATAACAAGAACGAAAGTAGTAAATATAATTAAGAGTGAAGGAGGAAGAATAGTAAACCAAAGGTGATTATTAAATAAGAAATACAAACTAGACTGACAGACAAATGACATTGACCCAACCCCAGAGATTGGCCAGATATTAACCAAAATAAAGCGAAACAAGATGGAAGGGAAGGAGAAGAAAAATGAATTTAAATAATGGAACAAACCAACTACAAAGAAAATAAAATGAACCAAGGTGATAAAACACAGACAAATAATGTAGAAGAGGGAAGGGGGAGATGATACCATCAAATATCATAAAGGAAATGAAACCGGTGAATAACCAATATAAAAAAGAAATGTTAATATTATCTATGTGACAAATATAACTCATAATTAATAAAAACCCATTAAATAAAAATACACTAACCCACGAATTAGTAGTATATGTAAGTAAGAAATCTAGAAAAAGACATGAACTTATTAGATACAAATAAAATTTGTAAAGATAGTGAGATAGTAAGAAATATAATGAAAATAATTAAGTGACAGAGAGAAATAATAATAGGGTTTACCCACCAATAAACGTGTAAAATAAAAAGTGATAACAGTGAAAGTGATGTGTGAAAAAGGATATTGTAAACAACAGTATGATTAAAAAGATAGTGATAGATAAGTAAACACTCAATAAAACAATAATGGTAATTTCAGAAACGATTACAGAGGGAATCAACAACGGAACGGTCCTAATAATTATTACCGTCCAGGAAACGGTAACAACAACAACCGAGGATACCGACCGCAAGTGAATTATGTGAGATGTCAAGCACGGCGTAGTCCAGTAAGAAATTATTCTCAGGCAAATAACCGACGAACGTACTATAACCAGGTACCAAACACAAGAGTCCACACCTTCGAGGAAAACATCAGGAATGATGGTGATGACACAAACCACCAACAGGAACCATCAACAAGCCAACAAATGAACACAAATGAAGTCAGAACCAATGAGACCAGTCCTCATTTCAACGAATAAGGTCGGTGAGAACTGTGAACAGCCCATCACTGGACCAATCTCTTGGGGAATATACGACGACAACAGACAAGAAGATCACCATAATATGTACTAACTATTTAAAAAATATAAGGGACGATTTAATCGAAGAAAATGATAACATAATGCCTATTAGAAACAGTGAAATAGTGTATGTAAGTGCCCAAATAAATGGAATCCTATCAACCATAATGATCGATACAGGATCTAATGTCTCTCTGATCGACCAAATAGAATTAAATAGACTACAGCAGGGAAGTTGTATACCCATATCAACCCTGCCCATAAACAATATAACTATCATTGGTGCTACCGGCCGACAAAATAAAACCGTCCGGAAACAAGTATCCTTGGAACTTAATAGCAAAGGTATAATAGTAACTATGCCATTTCTTGTTGCCAGCGGCCTACCTTTCTCAATACTTGTTGGGTGTGATGTACTCAGACAACACTGCCATAATTAACCTGCGGCTAGGAGAAGTATCACTAACCACAGAACAAGGGATATGGTCAGCCGATCTAGTGAATGGTGGCAACTTACCATTAATAACAAACAGCTGCAACATGATCCAAAACAATTATTGCCAACAATCACCCGAAAGAATATTGAAAGATTGGAAGGATGAAGAATTATGGTCAAGCAAGCTGGATGAGATCAGAAACTTCCAACGAGAAGAACAATATCCACAGATTAGTGTGCAACAGTCAGAGGAACTCATAAGTATATACAACAGATATAAACACATTTTTTCTGACGCCCCAGGTAAAGTAAAGAACTATCAATGCCGAATACGATTTAAAGAACCCGTTGACTTCAAGAAAAATCTTATCCTATCGCTTACTCACAAAGAAATGCAGTGAGGGCAGAAATCAATCAAATGATGGAAGACGATATCATCGAATTAAGTCAATCACCTTATACAAGTCCAATAGTGGCGATACCAAAAAAGGACGGAAAGGTGAGAATCTGCCTCGATGCAAGAGAGATTAATAAAATGATAGTGAACGATAGAACATCACCGGGTGAAATCGAAGAAATCCTTAAGAAGTTTCACGGTATAAAATACATCAGCTCGTGGAACACAGTATGTGGATATTGGCAGGTGGAGCTACATCCGAACAGTAGACAATACTTAGCATTCCTGTTCGATGGGAGGAACTATCAGTTCAAAAGACTGCCATTTGGACTGATAAATTCGGTCGCAGTATTTGTTAAGTGCATGGACCAAATACTGGGACAAGATGTACTGAATTTTACCACCGTGTACGTAGATGACCTGCTAATAACATCATCAAATTGGCAAGAGCACTGTGCTAGAGTGGAAACCGTACTAAAGAAGTTATCAGATAATCACGTAACCCTTAAGCTGGACAAGTCAAAGTTTATAGCTCGAAAGATACAATTTTTAGGATTCAATCTAACAGAGGAAGGCATATCTCCTTCGTCAGAAAAAGTTGAGGCGATACAACGATTCCCCACACCATAAAACAAAAAACAACTTCAATCTTTCCTGGGAATCTGCAATTATTATCGTAAATTTCAAGATAATTATTCCAAACTAACCGCACGATTCAAAAAACAATTATCAGTTAAGGATAAGTGGACTTGGGGGTCCGAACAAGATGAAGTATTTAACCAAATAAAAGAAAAGTTTTTGAACACCGTGATCTTACATCATCCAGACTTCAAAAAGCCATTCTTCATGAACTGTGATGTCAGTGTAGGTGCGGTATTATACCAAGAAGATGAGAAGGGACAACATATGGTCATTAGTTTTGCAAGTAGAATTTTAAATGGATGCGAACGAAACTATCACGTCACGGAGAAAGAACTACTTAGTGTCATGTTCGCCTGCAACAAATTCAGGACTTACATTCTGGGATACGACATAACCGTGAGAAGTGACCATAGATCCATTTCATTCCTCAAGCAGTGTAAACTCAGCCACGGAAGATTAACCCGATGGATATTGTTGCTACAGGAATATCACATAAACTGGGAATACATACCAGGGAAGAAAAACATAGCTGCTGACATATTATCCCGTATCAACGTCCAGCAACAAACTTTCGAGGGTGAGAAAGAACAATTAGTTAAGGTGTATAACATTATCAAAAACAGATTAGATCTAGAAAAAATAACCCAAGAAATAAGAAGAGGTCAAACTGTGGATCCAAAAATAATGAGTATCCGGGAGAGAATGTTAAAAGAAGAAGAAACCGTTCTACAATATTATAAAATACATAACAACCTGCTATTTATTAAAAACAATCCTGATATCGGAGAATGGAAACTAGTAATACCATCTACGGTGGAAGAACAATTGATACTAGACTACCACATTAGATACAGCCATATGGGGGCTATAAAAGTGATAAAAGCTTTAGAAGAACAAGTTTACATCAAAAATATTTATCGAAAGGTAAACAAAACTATGTAATATTTGCCAAAAGGTAAAATGCAACAATTCAAAAAAGGAGGGTATGATGATACCTATAATATCAAGTCAGAAATTAGAAAGGGTATTCCTTGATATATGTGGTCCGTTTCCTCGCAGTGGAGGAAGACACAGATACAAATTTATAATCATCATGTTTGATCACTTCACCAAATATACAAAATTGTACTCCATTAACCGTGCAACAACAAAGAAAATAATTGAGATTATCTTAACCAAATTTATACCTGAAGTGGGAAAACCGACGGCCGTAATAACCGATCTTGGAACCCAGTTTAAAGGAAATTTATGGAAAAATAAGCTCTGGGAACATAATATTAAAACTTACAAAACATCTGTTTATCACCCCAGCAGTAACCCAGCTGAGAGAGTACTTAGAGAAGTGGGTCGAATACTGAGAACCTGCTGCCACGATAAACAAAAAGAGTGGCACAATTACGTGAAATCCACTGAAGAATTTATAAACTTAGCTTACCACAACTTCACTGAAGCTACCCCATACACAATGATGTTTGAGCGGCAACCGCCTAGAGAGATAACTGATATGATCCAATTCCCCACCAACACCGAATATCAATTCGAGAAAAGAAGATTCTACAACAGAATAGCCGAAAAGGTAGAGCAACAAAAGAATAAATACGCTAAGAACCAGAAAGACTTAAGTACGATGTAGGAGAAAGGGTACTCTTAAAAAACAGAGAATTACCCAGCTCCATAGAAGGCATTACTAGAAAGTTACTATTATTATACGTGGGACCATACACTATAACAAGAGACAAGGGCAATAACACCTATGAGATCACTCACCCCGTCACTAAGAAAATAAAGGGTGTATACAATCAGGCCTCAATTAAGAAATATTATGACGATCAACAATGACTGAAAAAACTTAAAGTGAAAAAACCAACAGAAGTACTTTAAATAAAGGAAAATAACGTGACAAACGAACAAGTTTGCCAATATCATAAAGAAAAGATCTCTAAAGAATTTCAAAATTCAAAAAATTTGTAAGTACAACTTACACTAATCATTAGAGAAACCATTATGATGAATAAACAATTTTTCAAAAACCAAAAAAGACATGTAAGAAAAGCTTACCCAAATATCTCGATAATATTTTAGAACAATTAAAAATGGAGAGATAAAAGTTACAAGGCATCCATATAAAGTAAGAGCAACCAACTTACTACAATATTTAAATAAAAAATAATAGTAGAGGAGTGAAGTTACAAAAGATTCCTACAAAATAAGATTAAGTTACCATAATCTTTAGCCAAAAATGAGGCATAAAAGGCAAAACATACTATAAAGGAATAAGCTACAAAAAATTCCTAACTAGTAAGAAGCAATAACTTACTATGATATTTAAAAAATTATGAGAAAAAAATATCAATCAAAATGATCAACTTCCACAACTACTTAGAAAGAGGGGAAGTAAAATTACCCAAACCAATGATCAAAAAACGAAATAAATGAAATAAACATTCTAAGAGTTATAATGTGAAATGAGATGAAACAAAGAGTAATTAAAAATGAATAAAAATGTAAATTGTATCAATAAAAAACAATGCTTCAAGTATTATCAAGTAGTATCTATAAAGAAAGATGAAAAAATATATGACTCGAACTGAGCAATAATGAAATATAAAAGTAAAAGATTCCCAACAAATATTATGATTATTATTATTATTATTATTATTTTGAGTCACGAGATGACTGTATTTAAGAATTATTAATTGAGATTGTCTGTTGAATGAATCCAGCAATCATTTTACTGAGCAGGGATGATGTTCCCCTGATCTCAGGATAAGAGTAGTTTTGAACGACGGAGTTAGGTAAGCCAATAGAGCCCATCCGAATCGATTGCAACTACAAGGTAGAGATAGTTGCAGAAATTAAGATTTATAGGTGATAAGTTATAATAAAAAAATCGATAAGCCAGTTCGCAATATGAGAAAATAATGAAGAAAAGACTAAGAAGAATGGAAATAAAAGATACAGAATTAATCATAAAAAATGAATGAGAAGCAGGAGAATTTGAAAAAAAAATGATACGATACAATTGATAATTTCATCAAACTTAGAATCACGTTTTATAAAATGATCAATTTTGGTGGAAGGGCATTATATAACATTGCCAAACCCAGATCATATTTGATATCAATAAGTATGTAAAAAATGCTAAGAAATAATATATTTTTATAAATAAATAATAACGAGAACGAAAGTAGTAAATATAATTAAGAGTGAAGGAGGAAGAATAGTAAACCAAAGGTGATTATTAAATAAGAAATACAAACTAGACTGACAGACAAATGACATTGACCCAACCCCAGAGATTGGCCAGATATTAACCAAAATAAAGCGAAACAAGATGGAAGGGAAGGAGAAGAAAAATGAATTTAAATAATGGAACAAACCAACTACAAAGAAAATAAAATGAACCAAGGTGATAAAACACAGACAAATAATGTAGAAGAGGGAAGGGGGAGATGATACCATCAAATAACATAAAGGAAACGAAACCGGTGAATAACCAATATAAAAAAGAAATGTTAATATTATCTATATGACAAATATAACTCATAATTAATAAACACCCATTAAATAAAAATACACTAACCCACGAATTAGTAGTATATGTAAGTAAGAAATCTAGAAAAAGACATGAACTTATTAGATACAAATAAAATTTGTAAAGATAGTGAGATAGTAAGAAATATAATGAAAATAATTAAGTGACAAAGAGAAATAATAATAGGGTTTACCCACCAATAAATGTGTAAAATAAAAAGTGATAACAGTGAAAGTGATGTGTGAAAAAGGATATTGTAAACAATAGTATGATTAAAAAGATAGTGATAGATAAGTAAACACTCAATAAATCAATGATGGACCAATGAAGGATTTAAGAGTGGGATTATAAAAAAATTGTATAGTTAAGGGTAATTAGAGATAGTGTTTAGAGTAGAAATAGATAAAGAATACAATATTATTCAGGGGAGAAAGCCCAGGTAAAATAAACTGTTTGTGTTAACATGGAATATAGAAAAGGAGTAGTAAAGATTTAAGTAATTAAATATATAATTGGTAAATACCCTGTGTTATGAGGGAAATTAAGTTAAATAAGTTTACAAGAAGTAATGATGTTTATTACTCAGAGTAGCGGCAAAGAATGAAATTAATGTTAAAACCAACAGTTACTAATAACTTGTAAAGAATTGTTTGTTTCAATGTTATGAAGAGGATATGGCTGGAGGGAACTTACAGTCCATAGGCCTAATTGTTATATTTTAAGTATTAAGACATAGAAAATAATCTTGACATATGATCAGAACAAAAACAAACTCAAGACACAACAACCACTAAACAAATCAATTATATACAACAACAGAGCAAAAACTTTGTAATGAAATGAAATATAATTAGAATAAATTAAATAAAAATAATCAATGGCTACTAAGGCCTAGGAAATGTATAGCTGTCAATGACAAATAATTGCAAACTGTATAAAAACAACCAGGAGATTAAGAAATTCAAGGCAAGTAAATAGCCGAGAATAATTTATAAATCAGTTTAAAGAAAAAATATTAGAATAAGAACTTAGTTTAAAGGAGAAATGTAAATACCAAATATTAACAGATTTGTACAAACATTGATATTTCATAAAACCATACATTATGGGATACCAAATTAATCTTTGAAAGGAAATAATAACAGTGGTGATAATATTTAATATGTAGGGAAGAGGACAGAAGAATATAATCAATAAGAAGATATGCAGTTATTTTGAATAAAAATTCAAAATTTGATAACAATAGACTACATCAGAATTAACCAATCGGGATTAATTGGTTACTATGACAACAGTCGTTTGGTTGCTAATTACCGTTAGATTTCTTTACTCGTTATATGACGGTTTCGTTGAATAGACGCTAGTTCTGGAATGATCAAAATTGTTAATTAAAACGTCAAAATCTCAAAAGAAATTACTAGCAAGTGAACCCCAAGAATGAAGACGATGACTGAAACCATATAACTAATGTCGAAGCCGAATTAAAGAAAAAAGAAAATAAAATCCTACCGATTAACTTGGAAAAGGTGCCCGAAGTCCCGAACCAAAGCAAATTAAAGATGATTGCAGCATAACTCCTTAATACCAGATCGAATGAGCTCGTCCTGTCTACTGAAGTGATAAGTACCTATTAAATTACCCAAATTTCTGAATAAACTCACATTAATTATTTCTCACTAAAGGTCGACATCTCACTAAACTGAACATAATTACTTTCAAAGATTAAAAAGAAAACTAAGTCACTGAAAATTTATAAACTGGCAAAGATAACCTGTTATTAATTACCAATAGCTTGTAAACACTTTTACTACACTACACTAAACAAATTATACCTACACAATATATTATTTAAGTTTAACTGATGTAAGGGTGTGTATTTTTATTGTTTTAAACATTAGTAATCCTTTTAACGCAATCTCAAGAACCCGTGACAAACGAACAATAATAATTTTGTGTATAATTTCCACAGACGCCATTACTGAAAGGCTGTTAATCAGTTCAGATATCGATTTGTCAAACCCTGTAGAGTTGTCTCATATATAACCGGAGCATTTTTATTAAAAAGGGAAATATAATTTGTATTAAATGAATAACTAATCATTAATAAAAAATAAATAAGTATTGAGTGTAACCACGGTGTTATAATTTCATTAGGAGGTGGACAATAATTTATGTACATTTTAGCAGACAAGTAGTGTTGACGACTAGCGACCGCACAGCCAACGCAACGAACTACTGGCCGCTACAGACGGCCGAGGCAGGCGGAAACATTTGAATTATTCAAATCGCCTGAGCGGCGCTGGCCATACACATTGAAAATTTATTTTAATTGTTTTAATAAAACAATTTGGCGCCACCGGGATTTTCACACCCCTAGTGAACAACAGGTAAGAACATCGAGACCTGGTTATTCGTACGTTCGCAACGGACAAAATCTGCGGAAGTTGCATGCGTTTGAACGACGGATAGAGAAGATACGTTACACCCATTACACACAAATTGTACACTATTCACATTTTACAGAGTAAGACGGTAGCCGTACACACGACTCCTTTACAAATTGGCTTCCATCGCGGGGCTTGAACGAAGACGAGGACGTCCCGAAAAATTTACAATATTGAATTGAGAGTAATGAAATTGAGATATTGATATAGATAAAATAGAAATTGAGATATATTGAGAGAGAGAGAGAGAGAGAGAGAGTTAAACTTCAGATATCTGTTACTGTGACTACCAGTCGTGAGAGAAATAAGGGTCAATTAAATGTAAGACACCCGAGACAGTTGCTCATCTCAGGAACATCTCATATTCTTCTGTGTGGGTAGATAGTTGTATTCATGGACCGTGGAAAGGGGGAATAAGGAGTGGTGCTGATGAGACTGTAAGAATTTTGTGGCAGAATATGGTAATAAATTATTTGAGAAGAAACATAAGAAAAGAAGACTGCATAAGCCTTCAGAAAATTAAAAGTAGTAGGATATTAATTAGGTACCGTTATTATATTATTATAATGGAAAAGTAATTGTAATAATACTGGCAAATGGACAGGTGAATGTACTTTATATGATCATTTACAGTGAAATCTCTTAACCCAACTACATTAATTGCACTTAAAAGTAGTCTTTTCAAGGATTGGTTTTCTTGTGAGGATTGAACTGATTATTGTAATTTTATCATTACAGCATTACTAAATCTGTAGTTTGTTACAATGTTCTGTATTTACACACACAGAGCGTGTATTTAGGAATTCTTCAGACATTGAACATACTCTGTGTTGAGCACGCAGTAATACGTGCAGTACTTTTACATAATACAGTTCACTACTGAGAACTTGCCTGTACTCCATCTCATATTGTTCTTGAAGAATTCTCGTATGTTCATACGAGTACATGTACACACGTGCATGTACTACTTCATGCTTTTATTTAAGATCACATTTTTCTATTTCAACAAGTAAATTCACTAATGTTGTATTACCAAGTTCACTGGCCACAGCTCTGTGTCTAGAAAAAGTAGGAAATGTGTCCCATAGGTCAGTTGGCTAGTGGTATTCCTGAGGTATACATTTTAGGTTTTCAAGACAGTCCAATTATTTTCCATACCATTGTAACAATAACTTATCTTGAACGTTGTGGTACTCGTTTCTTATTCAAATTTTTAAAAAATTCTAGCTTTTTTATTGGTGCTAATTCCATACTATGAGGGAATCCATTAAAATGTTATTTCCTTCGCTGCTGTATGGATGGTTTGTAGAAGTGTAGTCACTGAGCAGTACAACATAGTTGAAACTGTTCAGGCAAAGGTCATTAATGTGGATGGATGTTAAGTAGGTTGTCTCCCACTATAATGCTGAATGGACACAGTAAAACTCATGGTTCATGGGTCATAATCAAATTTCTGGTTGTAAAATATTCTCCAGTCAGATCTGCAGGTGGGAACTACGAGAGACATTCACGTCAATCCAGGACTATTAATTTTTAATAAATATAGAACACATTTATGATAGTAAAAAATAATTTTATTTCTCGATGTAATCCCCTGGTACATTTATACATTTATCCCAGCGTTTCACTAGTGCCTGGATACCCGCAGTGTAGAAAGATTTGTCGTTATGTCGAAACCAAGATGGGACTGACTGCTTCACCTCATCGCCACTGTTGGAATGCTGGCCTCCCAGGAACAACTTCAAGGGCCCGAACAGGTGAAAATCGGGAGCGAGGTCCGGACTGTAAGGGGGAAGGGGGGTGTGGCACTAACTCCCAGCCAAGATCTTGTAGCGTGCATGTTGTACGGTGGGCGGTATGCGGGCGTGCATTGTCCGGCAGAAACAGAACGCCTTTAGTGATCGCACCAGGCCGTTTTTGTTTAGAGCATTGTGCATATCTTGAAGAACTTTGCAGTATTACTGACTGTTAATATTGACTCCACGAGGTAGAAAATTGACGTGAATGATGCCATTTGTATCCCAAAAAATTGAGGCCATAACTTTGCCTGCAGAAGCAAATGTTCGAAATTTTTTGGGAGTTAGTGAGTCCACATGCTTCCACTGCTTTGATGCATGTTTTGATACCGGGGTGAAATGATGAACCCACGTTTCATCGCAGGTAACAATTCGATCGAGAAAAAGCTGGCCTTCTTTGTCAAAAGGTTGCTTTAACTCCTTGCAGATTTGCAATCTTCTTTGCCAGTTGAAAGCAGAAAGCTGTCTTGTACCCAGCGTGTACTAACCTTACTGAGCTTCAGATGTTCGTGAATGATTTTGTTTACAGTTCCCACAAACATTTATTTCTTTTGCAATTTGCTGACAAGTTATCCGTCAGTTATCAAGGATCAGTTCTTCCACTCGCTGAATGTTCATGGGAATGACTATAGTAGGCTCTGAACCACCTCGACCGGGTTAGTCACTCACTGATGTACGGCCTTCTTTAAAACGTTTGCACCACTCAAATGTTTTACTGTCACTAAGAGTCTCATCACCGTACTGTGCAAGGAGTTGCGAATAAATCTCACCAGGTTTTACGCCTTCATTCACGAGAAATTTCATTACAACACGCTGTTCCATATGTGTACTTACGCCATGTTCTTTATGACTGACTGTTGTTATTGTTTAACATGTAAACAATACAGTGCGCTATGCGGTAATAGCTGACAGTTGTACTTCATATGTATGACCAACAGAATGCGCAGGAATCTCCATTTACACTATAGTCTAACAAAAGTCCCAGATTGACGTGAACATCCCTCGTATGTTGGGAACCTCGAACATAAACATTATGGATTGACAACAGTTACAGTGAAGACATATAGTAGGAAAATAACTTAACATTGCAGATTCCGATTGTTAACTATATAAGCATAGTATCATTGCATAACAGCATAACTTTTGATAACAGAAACCGTGCACAATGGAAAGGACACAAGAACAGTACAATAATTGGTCAACACACTGCCACAGCAGTGAAGTACACTGGTAGTTGGGTTTCCCATTTTCCAATTATGTCAGCTCATTTACTGGAATGTATATTGTTCGACTTATATAATTATTGAATATCGTGGAGAAATCTTATACTGTAAATCCTGATGTAAATACAAACCTCTAATCACTGTAGTGATAAAACTGTTTGTTTTTTAAAATTATTTTAATGCTAAGGTACTATAAATTTTTGGTGTAGTTTAATTGTTAAATCGGTGATGGCTTCAAATTTGAATGCAAATATTCCATTGTTGTTTAATACTTGAAGGTGTTATAAGAGATGTGTTATAAGAGATGTACCACTATGTGAACATGTTCAGACAAAACAAAAAATTGATTATGGATTCATAATTACTAATACAACATGAGAATGTTTCAGTAGTGATACTGTATCAACATTTTTTTTTAAACTAAATGTTAAACGGGTCTCCGCTAATGAACTTATCTGTTGTGTGGAAATGTGTGTGCCTGTCAGTGTTTGTTACTACCATTAAAATTTGTTAAAATTCTCCTAAATGATCATTTATTATTAATTTAGTTAATCATTAATTACTTGTAATTGTAATATTAAAACACAATAGAAGTGAGTATAACACAGATGGTTTGCATTTTATACAGGTGATCCACTATTGAACCTTCACGACCAGTTGAGTGCTGTCGGTTATTTACGGCTTAATTATACAACGCCACCTCCACTGATGACACCGTGGCCTCCTGGCATGGTTATACCATCAACTGAACCACAATCATCCCCACTGGTCAGCCGTACGTCGTCTCCTTGTCAGTCGAATTCACCAAGTAGGGCAGGATCACCTGGCCGACCGAAACCGCTTCCAGGAGGACCTGGTTCGTTTCAGCGTCCTCCACCTCCTCCTAGACCTGAATCTAGTGACCCCTTAAGAGAAACCATTGGCAAAGAGATGCCGACGTACCAGACTAGTTTACAGAATTACACAGTGGATCAGGTTGGTTTACCTCTTAACTGATGTGCCTTTATCAACGTGTATAATAAATAATCAGTATAGTATATTTTGCATTTTCTTTTTTGTGTAATTTTTATGATATACCAAGAAACATTTGTTTTTGTTTCAAAAGTTGTAAGAATTTTTAATATAATATTAGTGTTATTTTTGATAATGACATCTTTTAGTGATGTTTAATAGAGAATAGAATACAGTAAATTCCTGATAATCCGGAGAAACTTGTTTATTAACCTTAGTTGATTATTTAAAGTAATGCAACACAGTATAACACTGTTAAGACGCTCATCAAGGGACCTTGTGAAAACTGCACATTAAGTGTGGGATATTACCAAGTAGAAATATAATCATATGAAACGATATAACTAATAGCCAGATTTTCTATGCAGTCTAAATAATAATTCACACAAACTGACATTTCGATGTGCATCATCGGTGTATTATCTACATCGAGTATTTCAGAAGCTACTACCTATATAAGAACAAAAGTTATATAGGCCTATAAAAAAATACAAGTGAATGTCTCCCACATTGTTATCCGCAGAAAGGATTAGATTCAGGAATGAATTACCGCAAACGTATGAATTAAATAATTTGAGAAAAATACATGTCAGGTAACTCACTGCTGGCCTGTTGGCAAACATCACAGGTGGCATTCAACATCAATATCCAAATTATCACATCCATTATTAACTAAGCTAGTAGAGTACAACAGCATTCAATTATACCACTTAAACTAAAGAGAAACGTACTGACAAAATTAAATGTTTGCAGTAAATGTTCCCGCAGTCGCAGTAAAGTTCATATTCCCAGATGACTCACGGTAGCCAGCTGCCAAACGACAAACAATGCTGTACCTGTTGGTGAGCAGTGACTCTCAGTTCCTCGAACATACCTTCATATAACTTAAATTATTTTGATACAATATTGTTAATGGTAGTTAATAAAATAGTGTAGTAAGATTAGTGGAACGGAAGCTTTATTTTATTATTCAGCAGAAATTTATTTCTGCTTATTAAAACAATTGCAGGTTTCTGTGGATAAACCGCCTGTGGATAATTGGGAGTTTACTGTATAATGAATAGCTATACTGTATATCAGAAATCTTCTTTCAGATTATTGTATTTGTGATCTACAACTTTTCAAAATGTATGATATTTCCTCTTACTGCGTGCGCTCACGTGTGTGTGTATATGTTGGATTTTACTGTCTACAATTTGTTATTCTAGAGCTATCGTACATGCATTTTTCATCATATAAGGCAACTGAGAGCGCAACATGCAGCCAGGCTGTAAGAGAAACCAGCTGTGATCTGTCTGTAGTACTGTCAGTAAGAGCAGACACTTTACAGTCTTTCTTTGTAGTTTGTAAATAACGGCTATAACAGTAAACTTGTTTTGTCAGTTGTTCAGATAACTATAAATTAGCAGTGGTTTTACATGTATATTATATGAAATACCATCGTAGATTATGAAATTGAGTTCATATAGAAAATTACCTTTTATTAAGCAAAACACGTCTGCATGAGAATAACAGCGAAGGGTTTTTCATTGGTCCATATACAAAAAACACCGTGTTTTAAGCAGGGCATTAACTTTCTTTTTGTCAGTGAGTTTTTGTAACACATGCGCAAATATATATCAGATTACAAATTGCAGTACATTGTAGACAAGGATCAACTGGTGACAAGGGTGGAGTGGATAATGCAGAGGTTAATTTGACCGAGGACAATCTTCCTAGGATCACTCAAATATCATGGGCAGGATATACTACTTTAGCTAACTTATCATGACATCGTCTTGAGCATGTTCAAAAGAGAATTAAAAGAAATGACAACCAAGTGATATTAAAAAGGCATCAGACTTTCATAGAAATGAAAAGAGCTGTTGAACTTAAGGAGTGAGAGGTACACTGCACTATGAAATAGTTAGGATATAGAAAAGAACATTGTGGATTAGGTTATACATAAGAAAAAATTATATAAATTACTATAAATAGGAGAAAGATGAGAACATCAAATTTATTGTATGTAGTGTAACGGAAGCAAGGCGCATCCGCACCAAGGCGCAGATTTGAGTGTCTGCTCCCCGGTACCAGCCATGAACACCTGGCGGCACGTGACACCTGACGAACAGCGAGCCAATCAGGGATCAGCAGCCGAGACATGACACCTGACGTGTTCGGAGCGATCCTGGCCAGGGCATAAAAAGAGCGCCGCTAGAATTTTTTGCGCCCTTCATCTCCTTTATCGGACGACATCGACGCGGAGTCAGCCGGATGGAACATCCAAAGAGTAGAACCAACGTTCTTGCATTCTTCGCCCTGTACTGCACCAGCGACGGACATCGCTGGGCCGGCAGCGGACTCGATGCAACCGATGCCAAAAGAAGAGGAGGACTGCAGTATGCCACGAACAGTGGGCGCGGCTGCCGAACATCTCAGCGTGGCTCGAGCGGAACTAACATCACAGTGTTTTCGCCACACAGCCCTTTTTAGGGTCACCATAATAACTAAGAGTTGTACAATTGGCACCATTTGTCATGCGACAAGTCTTTTGTCCAGTGACAGTAGATGAAAACAGAATACAGTAAAATTGTAGGAGACTTGAATTTGAAGTGGAAAGTAAGAAAGGTCATGAAAAAATTACAGGTTACATTGGGTTTGGGGTAGAAATGAAAGAGATTATTTTAAGCATAAGAACTTTATAGTGTCATAAGCAATGTGCACATGTGTTTGCGCATGTGCTCACGCATGCGCGCACATGTGTGTGTGTGTGTGTGTATGCACGTGCTTGCGTGCAGAGTCAACAGACAAAATAAACGTTGATGATTGCCCTTTTGAAGAT
The DNA here is from genome assembly GCA_034769895.1 of Magicicada septendecula. NCBI lineage: Eukaryota > Metazoa > Arthropoda > Insecta > Hemiptera > Cicadidae > Magicicada > Magicicada septendecula. The sequence continues at coordinate 56,806,889 of CM068371.1, read as the reverse complement.
GCAGATACTCTTCATATGAGAACGATACAATTTAGTATTTTTATTGAATAGTTCGAAAGGTCAGTGCCATGCTATTTTTTCTGCATGAAATTAGGTGCTATGATACAGAGTGACCTGGGCAAAAATCGCTAGAGAATGGTGAGGGAGGTGTAATCAATATGCAGACGATGATGATGGTGGTATGCCAGATTTTAACATATTTTCATGGTAAATGATTCCATTTTGATGTAATGTAGTAGAGTAGGGTATAAACTTTTATATGTTTTATAAAATATATGTTTTGTTATAATAGAATTGGTAAAGTGTCAAAATAAATGTGTACAGAATGGTAATGCCATTATGATGGCTCACAGCAACATTTTAAATGTCTGTCCATTATTTAATGAATGGTGTGTGTGTGTGTGTGTGTTTTGTATTTACAAACTACTAGAAATTATTTTTTTAAAATTATATATTAGAGGAGGACTATCCAGAAAGTAAGTTCCGTTTTTAAATATTGCCGCGGTATTTTACAATGTTACATATGCGGGGCCAGTTTGTTGATTCATTGCAAAGCAACAACCTAATTTGTAAAAGACTGTGCACTGAGTAAGCTTCGTTGGATGTGTTTATAATCTCGAAGAAATTCGAGACACCTGCCGCATGTAAAAGTAGGTATGTGATTCGGTTCTTGAATGCAAAAGGCATTAAAACAAATGAAATTCACCATCAGAGTTTCGATATTTATGGAGAAGAAGCAGTGAGCGATTCAATGGTACCAAGGTGGATACTATTTTTTTGCTTAATCCGATCCAGAGTAAGTGACATAGGATGCTTACCTGAGACATTACGATAAATCCTGGCACAGCAAACAACACATCTCATAAAGTTTGGCTGACAACAATTTGATCATCCGCCTTACAACCCAGGCCTCACACTAAGCAAATATCACCTTTTCCAGTATGTGAAATCCTTCCTTGGTGGCCAACGATGTCAAGCAAGCTGTTAATACATGGTTCAAATCACAGGCAGAAAATTTCTATGACAAAAGTATACAATGCCTGGTGCCTTGCTATGAAAAGTGTTTAAAAAATTATGGAATGATGGAAACTATATAGAAAAGTAGATTAAGGAGTGTACTTCAAATAACAATAAAAATGTTTTGTAAATATATTCTTAGTTTCCTTTAATATCCTATCAGAAGTTACTTTCTGAATAGCCGTTGTATAAACAAATAGAGATAAATACGTATACATATAGAAATAAATATTATAATCAACCGATGTCCTGCCTGTAAAGGTATTATATCTCTGTAAAATGTAACAGTGTGTCTGAGTGTAACTTGTGTATGTGTCTTACCAATTCGTCCTCGCACGGTAATGTAACTCACGATGCTTGAGTCCGTAGCGAACGTACGGATAACCAGGTATCGTAGTCCCCGATCTGAGGTTCACTAGTAGTGTACAATTCCCGGGTGGCGCCAAATTGTTTATTTAAAACAATTAAAATTGTCTCCTTACCAGCGATTCATTCAAACGATGTGAAGGATTCAATTCGTCCCGCCTTTTCTCGAGTTGTATAATCAAGTTGGCAGTTACAGTATTCGCTGCTCGCGCGCTAGGAAGCACATCAGAGACATTCGCTGTAAATTATATTTTTACGAATACACTTTCCTAATGAAAATAAAACACATTTTAACATACACAGGATTGATATATTAGCAATTTGATATTATTGTTTCATAGACACAAGCTATAATTGATTTTTTATATAATTTTGCACCGGTTATTTCTTTATGAGACTTTTCTCTGGGTTTAACCAATCGATTTTGAACGTAAGTAAACATACAGTATGGCGTTCTATCACGCAAGTCAACAACTATTTTCGTTCAAATTTTGTGGGATCTTTTGATCACGTTAAAAGGCTCAGATGCAATTACAGTAATAAAAATACACTACCTTACAATGTTTCTACTTAAGTATTGTAACGTGTAATGATAAATGGTTTGTTGAAGTGTAGTACAAGTGGTTTAAAAGTTGTACATTAATACTAGGTTAGTTTTATAATTTAACAAATTTTCAGTGTCTTAATATTATGATTTAATCTTTGAAAGAGAATAAAATTGATTCAGTGGTATTTAAAAATGTAGTGAGAAATATTCAAAGTGCGTTATTTTGGAAGTTGAGATAATTTAATGGATACTTAACAGCGTTGTAGCATGTGATTACTCTGTTGGTCGGGAAGGAAGGGAAGTGGCTGCAATATAATTCATTTTTCATTTATTCGGGCTTCGGACATCTTTTTCAAAGTTTTTTGGATTTATTTATTCACTTCGTCTTGAAATAAACGTCTTCTCCATCAGGTAATTGTGTTCAGTAATCGTCAGACTCCTTCTCGTTCAATTTTGACAAGTTAATTTACCTTTAAAACATTTTAAATATGAAAATGTGTTGTGCTGAATTCTGGCTTCTGTTTTCCTTGAGCGTCACTTTCTCAGTAATTGTATTCAACGGTAATTCCCTCTTCAAATCATCATTTCCATGGTTACACCATTATTCTGATTGGGCGAGCTTGATATAAATACATTGTTATCCAAATTTGAATTCCTTTCAAATCTTCCTATATCTTCTGACTTCCTTCCTTCTCTTATCTTCCTTCTTAGTTATTATCTATTTGCACTGTCATTTGTATTTTCTCACAAAGATTATTTTGGTATCCCACAATATTGGGTTTTTTCATGTTTTCTAAGTTTACAATTAATTTCATACTTACTAATTACATTTCTCTGTTTATATAATTCCTTATTTTAATATTTTGTTTTTAATAATATTTACCATTCATCCTTGGTTAATTAGTCACCTTGGATTTGTCAATTACATGGTTATTTTTATACAATTAGTAATTGTTTATGTTTGACCGTTAGGCCTGTTTCAAGTCTAAGTAGCCATTAATGGTTTTTGATTGTTTCATACACATTATATTTCATTTAGTCCTAGATCGTTATTTTGTTTTTATAATTAGGTTTAATATCTCTGGAAGTGTTTTAATTTAGTCTTTTTGTGATCTTTGTATGTAACAACTGTGTTATTCAATATTTCTTGCTAATTATTTGCTAACAGTTTTCTCTTGTATAACTCAAACATTGTTTTCTTTCCTTATTTTAAGTACTCTGCCACTGTCAATAATATGGCTATTAATTACTGTTTATTTCTCATATAACATATAACATTTAGGTTTATGTTTGGGATATTTACCCCATCCATCTCCTATTCATAAACAATTGTTTATACAATTAATCAACACTTATTATTTAATATGTGTGTACAATTCATTATTTCTTATTTATTGTTCGGGTGCTAAACAATCTCACCTCTATTGAACTTGTTTCATTACTCTCCCCTTATAACATGGGTATTTACTTAAGGTTAATACATACTTATTTTCTAAGGCTCTTTGCTTTCCCTTCCATGTTAACATCATCTTATTACTTTTTCTTGTGATTCACACCTTTAAATTCTACAATACATTCTTAAGTTCTATAACAATATTATTTCATCATCATCACAGTTAATAACACTCCTTAGTGTTCATTATTACTGAATCAATGTTCTATTCTAAATATTATTCGTAATAACTTTATTAAATGTTATTGTTCACTCTTAAATCTTAAACATTGGTTATTTTACTAAGTCTTTATCGTAGCCTCCTCTACTCTTACTATTTTTATTACAGACCATATTTTTATTTATTTATCACTGTCACTTTTTAAATTATTTTGGTGTTCATTATAATTTGTTTAGTGTTTCTTTTTGTATTATATCATTTTAGGATAATTCACTTTCACTAGTTCAACTTCCGTTTATTTCTCACTGTTTTATTCTCTTTCTCTACACACCTTATATATATATGTATATATATATATATATATATAATTATTAATATTATGTATTTCTTTAGTAACAATTTACATACATTCCTAACTCTTTGGGGCTAGTGTACTTCTATCTATCGTTTTTTATTACTGACTATTTACAATGGTCATTCAATCAATACTAACATTCATTAATTGTTTTGGTTCTTAACCGGTTTCATTTTCTTTTCTTCATCGTGGGTTTGTTCTCTCTTTGTTTTCATCCTTCTTCACCTTCACTCGTCTAGTTTTCTTTATTTAGGTTTCTTAACTGGCCAATCTCTGGGGTTGGGTCAATGTCGTTTGTCTGTCAGTCTATTAGTTGAGTTTCTTTATCAATCACTTTTGGTTTATTACTCTTTCTCCTTCTTTCTTTATTACCTTTTATATATTTTTTACTCTCCACATTATTTATTTATTAAAATATAGTATTATTTAGCATTTTTTATACATACTTATTGTTATCAAAACTGATCTGAATTTGGCGATGTTATAATATATAACTTTATTGGATAATTAGATTTTAGCCATTTCTGTACATGTTTTTAATTATTTTGTATTGATATGCAGTTGAGGCGGATGTCTGATGATGAACTGAAAGATCTAGGCTTAACGTATGGAGCCATTCATCAGCTGAGGAGTATAGTTACCAAATTACAGAACACCAATGGCATCTCTCTTGACAGAGGCCAGAAGAAACCAGCTGACCTTATCAACACTGATCCTTCAAATGAGGTATATACATAGCATAACATTATAGAGATATATAATAACATTGCTGTGTGTGCGCGTGGGTGCATGTACTCGTGTGTGTGCATGCTGCACCTCCACACATGTATATAAAATTTAATATTTTTATTGATTGGTTGAAAATGTAGAGCCATGCTAATTTTTGTGGACTGCATGAAAGTTTATTCTTGCATAGGCTTCCAAGGCCAGTGTACATTCTGTATTTGAAGTCTTCTTCTGGAGATACCTATTGTAATATCCAGTGAAACGTCTGGCAAGACGAGTTCAACATGGCCCATAAAGAAAGAAGACTTCAAATACAGAATGCATGATATTGTTTAACATCACATGATATCGTTAGTCGTAAGAATAGAGTGTATATTCACCTATAGGGAAGGGGACTCATGTACTCCTCTTCCTGTGCCACACCCTTCACCTGTTTCTATTCTTTGTAAATAACCAATGAAATAAAACAGTCCCAAATACATAGCAAGTCTTTAACAGCTGTAGAGATACATGAAAAGTTTGACCAAGTATAGGAAAGTAGACTATAGTGATTGGAAGACTTAGTGGCGAGAACAGTGTAAGTTTGTGGATTCTCTACAGTATAGATTTGTGTTTGATGCTATCTTTGGAAATGGGTTCTTCAGGAATTCTGAAAAGTGTACAAGGAACAGAAAAAGTACTGTCCATTAGCAATTAGAGAAAATAGAAATACGAAAAGAAGATATATTATTTGTTGATTTGCAATATGTTTCTATGTTAAAGGCGTCAACAGTGATACGATGATCAGAAATGTTCAGCTGGAACACTGTTTAAAAAAGTATGAGGTGTGTTCAAAAAAAGTTTGAACTTTTTGAATAACACAAACCCGCACAAACAACGCGCTGCGACTTTGGGCACCACCTAGTGATAGTTTTTGACAGCAAGCTGCCATTTATTCTGTTTCACTATCAGCATTAGTCTTTCAGGTATATCAGATTGAGTGGGGACGTGCGCACGCTGGCCGGCGGATTAGTGACAAAGCGATTAAGAAAGACTGCGAAGAACAACATGTGCGTATGAAATTTTGCGGCAAAACTAGGTTAAAACTTTACAGAGACATTCTGGTTTTGAATTAAGCATACACGGAGGCCTGCATGAGCCAAACAATTATTTTAAGAATTTTTAAAGAGGTCAAAAACAATGGTCAGTGCAGATCAAAGCGATATCGAAGATCATGGGAAGAGAGCTCATGATGTGGTAATTGTAAGTCATCAGTTAACTGCCGAGACTTTCTGAGAGAATGCGCATCCATATAAGATCGTAAAATTAAATTTTGATAGAGATTGATGAATTATGACGGGACGGAGAAAACGGCATTCTGGCGTCAAAACCTGTCGCTAGCAGCACTTAATTGTGCAACTCGCTCCATGCGCAGGTTGACGTGCTACACAAATAGTTTGGTCTGTTTTTGAACACACCTCGTACATGCCTTCAAGTCTGTGAGCTCCGTTATCCTGCTCAACTCTTGATTGATTTACATTGTCTCTGTATTTTTTTATAATTGTTTTTTTATATAATTTTGTAATAGTACAAACATTTACCCACATTATTATTAATAAATCATAACCAACTTACCTTTACGGGCCAAAGTTCTTCACACGAACCTGTGAATTATAAGCGTGATTAATTCACGTATACGTATAAATTAATGTATTCGACTCTCATTCCTTGTCAACTCAATCAGTTTTTATTAGACATTTTTATTTAAACATTTTTTTATTTCACATTACGACACAAACTTCTTTTGATAAAAATCTTCAGAACTCTATTTCAACAAATTTCCGTTCTGAGGCCGAGACCCCATGTAACATAAACATACAAATTTTCGCAATGATGTGAATTTACACAAAATCTAGTCACGTTAGTTTTTCTTACTAAATTATTAATTATTGCTTAATAAGTACCTATATTAAATAAAGGCAGCTCAGTAATTGCTCGTACACACATTCATACTGTAACGAAGAGTTTGAGTCGTCTTTGTAAAAGACGTGTAAGTTATATGGTATTGTCTGTGATAGTGCGTTCGTCTCGCACTGGGGTCGTTACATCTATTTTGCGCTAACGATGTCCGTAGCGTTGCTGTAATTACCAGTACAACACAGCAGTAACCTTACCTGTTCTTAAATAGGGGTGTGTTAATCCCGGGTGGCGCCAAATTGTTTATTAAAACAATTAAACTTATTAATTAATATCTTAATAGGGTGTTCTCAGCTATGACGGTCTCGGCGTTCAAATAATTCCCGCTCGTTCAGCCTACTGAATCGAGTAGGTAGTTGCTCGAATTTCTACGTGAGCGCTGGTCTTCAAATCTAGGCTTTCGTTAACAAACACAAGTAATATAATACACTCCCTATGAAATAATAACAACGGTTACTCCCTGTACTAGTTATTTTAATGGTTGATAAGTAAAATTTTCAATTTGACAATTAAATTATATTGGTTGTAACCCCACGTATTTTTAGTCCCTTATCAATATCTTCTCTAAACCCGACTGCTGGGTTCGCCAATTTATTACCCTTCAGGAATTACAGGTTCCTTGTGCCTCACCTTGGATGTGTCAGATCACAACAAGACGGGTTTTAAATTAATTTATCCCTCTCTTTGTGTACATCAATTAGTAACACTTGTTAATTCTATTTCTATATAAATAAAAACACATGGAATGGTATCTGGTAATAGTAGTAATAATAATATTGTATTTTTATTCAAAAAAAATTGCTATAGTCTATTTAGTGTAACTATTAATATAATTTAGTAATTTCAGGGTTGATTCTCTTCTCTTTGTTTATATTATTTTTAGGTTCTTTTGGCTGATATAAAGGTTCAGTAATTATAAAGAAAAAACAAGTATAGAAAGTACATTACATTACAAACAATAATAATAATGAATAATATAAATTGAGTATTAATTATAATAATATATATACGTTACACAATGTTTATCAGTTCAGTTTGGTTTCACACAGCCTCCTGGTCTCAGTGATGAAAAATTCCAATGTTGTTATTTTGTTTATGTTGTTCACATGAAGGAATCCACTTCTTTTGGTGATCAATAAATGTTTATCTTGTCACTTTCGTGGTCCGAAGCCTTCTGTTGGAATATTGTGATTGAAGTCCAGTGTCTTGTTATTAATTTAATCCAAGTGTAGTTGTTCCTTCTGGTTGTTGGATCAGTAATGTTTTAAAGGTGATTTGTTTATGATGTTTCTTTATATGCTCCAATTTTATATTCTGTTATAGTTGTATATAGTGTTTTTTACCTTGTATTATATTATTTTTTAATAATATTCATACGTTTTCTGTATAAATATTTAGTTTCCTTTACCAAAATTCAACCCAACTCCTTGGTTTGTTTTTTTTATAATACTAATCAACAACATTCTTTTTCTCTCTTTTGGTTTCCTGGATACACATAAATACTCTGGTCATATCTGTTCAAATTGAGATTTAGTTGTCATAGGATATTATTTTTATATAATACATTACTTTACCTTCTACATACAAGTTGCTTTTTAGTTATTGCATCATAATACTTAATACAATTTACATATTATTTTATCTGACAAAACTATGAACAATTTTAATATCAAATATTATAGTTATTTGTAATTTGACAAATATTTTTGAATAATTTATTATTTACTGAACATAATCATCTAGGCCTATGTTGACTGGTTATATTTTTATATTGGAAGACTCATAATCGATCCTGCTTACACTTGTTTTATATTAATTAATTTTTTAAAATATAAACAAACTATTAATTAACAATTATATTTTAATTACTATAATTCCCTTTAGGGCTTAACTGAATGCACACTTTTAAACCATTGTCTGTGTGATTAATATCTATTAAACTTATATAACTCAACACTAATAAAGAAAAAACTAAATGTTAATGCCAGTATCTTCTGCTACTATGGATTAGTAATTCATTTCATTAAATAATTGTTTATAATTACTATCCACTCACAGTTATTCTTAATTGACTACCACTGTATCTCACATACTCTTACCAATTAATTACACTTGTCTTGTATTACATTTGTAGCACATCTTAATTACATTTTACGTTTACTTCTAAATTTGTATTGTACTTTATATGACTTTCTAATTGATTCATTCATTATTCATTAAATTTATTGTCATTATTTATTTGTTTATGGACTACTCCAAATCCAACTGGGGTACTGTCTATATAGTATAGTAATCTGTCATAGTAATGTCTGTGTATGACTTTTGGTTTGTAAATAGGTTCACACTTTTATTTATTATTGGTTCTTCCTTCAAATTATTTTGATTTCGATTTGTTTAGATAACTTGTTATTGCTTGCTGATGTCTTCAACAGTTGAAGTGTATGATATTATGGTATTAATATTGCTTGGTGATAAGATTGACATTTATTAAACAAATTCTTCATTATTATAGGCAAATTGAAACCTACTTTTCTTGTCAATACCAATTATTTTCTTCTTTATCTCTGGAGTTTGTTTATTTATATGGGTGGCTTTAACGAATTGTAATTCTTGAGTTTTCTCTTGGTTCATTGTGTATTCTATTTATATATTCCATTCTTTTATTCACATTGATTCCATACTAATGTTAAATGATTCCCCCTATATTAAAATGGTATTATGAATGAATATCGGCGTTGAGTGGCCCTTTTACGTCCAATTGCTCATCCGAACATTCACATACTTGGTACAGTGCACTTTGGCTGCTGCCCATAAAATAATTCTAGAGTGGTGCCTTAGCTTTCTACACTCTATAAATAAAAATAATTAAAAATCTTATCATTATACACATCCTTGGAATCTTTTATCGTCTGAATATTTTTTCTTATTCTACCTTGCCTCCCAATAACTCCATTTATTTATTATATTCAATATTACTGTTGGTATATTTCTTAAGTAGATTTCTTTCTTTTTTATATAACTTCACTTCAGAATTCAATGATTTATTAGCTTTAATGTCATTCACCTTTGTTATTCAATACCTCTTGTAATATATCCTCTTGTGGTTTTAATTATACTTATATTATTCTATCTGTTTTTATACTGCAACTCTTCTTCAGCAAGTTCATTTTCTAATTAGTTTATTAAATTTCTCTTAGGCTTTTGTCATTAATATTGTGCCCCATTATTATTATTATATTACTATATGTATTATTTATGCTTGATTTAATAAGATGTGCTTATTTCTTTTAGAATTTAGGTGTCGTTACATGCTTGATTAACAAATTTACACCGACTTTTTACATGAAACAATAATTCTCAGGTTGATGAATCGATTATGGTAACGATGTGTTCACATCAGCATGGCTGCTGAACGGTTTAGTTATTATAATTAATTTCGTTCCAAAATCGTAGATTCTTTTGATTACAAGACAAAGAATTCCTATGATTACAATAAAAGTACTTTACCTTACTCTATGTGTACATAAATAATAAGGTGTGTGGTTACAATCTGTTCTGTAGTGTCGTTAAATGTGTTTCAAAAGTTCGTATTCAAACAATAGGTTATATTTTATGTTAACAAATTTTCAGTGTGTTTATTTTTCTTAATTAATCTTTGAAAGAGAATATTCGGATTATAGTGAGAGATCAAATTACTTTTAGTAATGTTTAACGTGATTTTATTTTTGGAAATAAGGTAATTCAAGGGTACTTAACACATCAGATGACTTGGTGTTATCATTCATTGATTCGGAAGAGGATTGGGCTGCAATATTTTCTATTTTCATTGATCTTTGGACTTAAGTAGGTCTGGCGTCCTTTTCATATAGGATGTGGTCATATTTTTCTTTTATTTTCCTGGTAATATGGTCCTTGGTCTTTAGTTAACTGCTACAGTGGTTCGTCTGCTTCTTATTCACTCATGGTTTTGACTTTTATTCACTGTTTTTACATTTTTTGATTAAAAATGGGTCTTCCAAAATTCGGCTTCTGTTCTGTTAGAGTGACGCTTTACGAGTAACAATATTCAACGGTAATTTTTGCCACCAACGTTCGTTTCTATGGTTACCAATTAAATTTGATTGGCTTAGATTGACATAACTCCATTGTTATCAAAATTTGAATTCTTTTCAAAATCCTAGTATATCTTCTCATTGCTGTTATTCCTCTATCTTCCTTCCTACGAATTAAATATTGTCACTATAGTATGTATTTCCTTTCATAGATTAATTTGATATCCCTCAAGGTGGGATTATTTTATGTTTTATGATTTTACAATTATTTTCATATTTTGTAACGATACAATTAAGCCAAATCTCGTACCAGTGATAAAAAAGATAATTCTTGATATAAAAATTACTTCATATGAAATAAAATGTGTAAAAAATGATTAAAATGTAAATACTTTGACAAGACGTACAACGATATTACCCAACCCAAGTGATTGAGCCGAAAATACAAACATAAAGAAGGGAACCACGTAACATACTTATTAAAATGTAGATATTTTGAAGTGATTGAGCCAACAACCCAAACATAAAGAAGGGAACCACGTAACATACTTATTAAAATGTAGATATTTTGAAGTGATTGAGCCGAAAATACAAACATAAAGAAGGGAACCACGTAACATACTTATTAAAATGTAGATATTTTGAAGTGATTGAGCCGAAAATACAAACATAAAGAAGGGAACCACGTAACATACTTATTAAAATGTAGATATTTTGAAGTGATTGAGCCAACAACACAGACATAAAGAAGGGAACCACGTAACATACTTATTAAAAATATGATAGACAAAACAATGATGGACACAGAACTAAAGAAGAACCAGAAGAAGAGGACAGATCCATACAAATAAACAGAATTTAAACCAGAAGAGAAGAAGAGGAGAACCGAACCGGATTGAAGAAGAAGAAGAGGAAGAATGAAGAGGAGACAGATAAAACCCAAGGGGAAACTAACACACATATATAAAAGGGAAAGATTGTATGTTTAGAGATAGGATACGGTCAATAAACCTTGAATAATTAAGTATTAATGAAACCAATGTTATTATTAGCATTAATTTAACCTATGCACCCATTTTTAAGACAATACAATTGTAAAGCAATGTAGTATAGGAAAAGTACACTAACCCTGTCAGAAAGGTTAGATTCAACCAAAACACAACTAGCCTAATATTGTTTATAGTAAATATAATACTAAAACAAAATAGTGAGAAATGGTAGGAGAAAGTATAGGGATTACCCATTAAATAACACTAATTACAAAACAGTGAACCAAAGTGAAGTGCTTTAGTGAAGTGTAAATGCCCTAAAAAATAGTGAAAGTGGATGTGAAACATTCAAATTAGAATGCTAAGGAAATAGACACTCTGTAAAACATTGATAAACCACCAATGATTGGAGTGGAATTATAATTAGTTATATACCTAGAAGTAATTAAAAATAGTATTTAAAATTAATATTAAGGAAGCTTGTAATAATATTCAGGGAGAAAGCCCAGTACCATAACTTGTGTTAACATGGCATGATAGGATAGAAGTAAAGTTTGTTATTAAAGATTAAAATTGTAAAGAATACAACACCCCATGTTGAAAGGGGAATCAACCTTCATAATATTAGAGAAAGTAACAATGTTTATCACCCTAGTTTATAAGACAAGAAAGAAATCAATGTTAGTAGTAAGAATAATTTATGACTTGTAAAGAATAGTTGATGCAATGTTAAAGAAGGAATATGGCTGAAAGGGACTTACAGTCCATAAACCTAACTATTATATTTTAAATGAAGAGTAATGAAAATGTATGTTGAATATTAATTAAAACACAAACAAATAAGTGAAGCCCATCAGGCTGAATTCAGAATGTAATTCAAAAAGGAAATACACTGAAAAACAATCATGGCTGTTTGTAACTATGAAAACAGTTAACTGCCAAAGACATTCAAATGCAAATTGTATCAATTTCACAAGAAATCTTACTAATCTAAGAACAGTGAATGGACAGTAATTATATATCAGTTATTTTAACACAGAAGTATTATTGTAATAATTTAATTCAAGAAAGATATGTTATTTATTAAATGTCAAATAATTAGACTATAGTTAATGTGTAACAGAATATGACCTTATGAGGTATCATTGTAAACTTTGAAAGGAAAGAAAAATAATAGTGATGTCATTTATTATCCCAAAAGAATTATAAGGGAATAAAATCATTAGGAAAATACTTAATAAATTTGAATAAAAATTCAAATAGTTCTAACAATGTATGTAAAGAGTAATTAAACAAGCATTGAATTATTGGTTACTATGACAACGAGACGTTTGAGAGATTATTTTTCCGTTAAATTAGATAGACGCTGAAGAAACGAAGCGTGGGTACGCCACACGAAAAATTGGACCAACTAAAACTTTAATTTAAACAGTTATAACAAGTCGAATTAGTGAACCAAGATAATCCAATATGAAGAGACGTCGATCTATACAGAATTAATGATGTCCAGGAACGAAATTAAACAAACTAATTAAAGAAAAAACCCAGACCAGTTTGAAGAAGATGCTGGAAGCCTTCAGCCAGCCCAAATTCGAGAAATATACGCCTATCCTGATGACGACCCTTCAACGTGAGACGAACTGATAAGTACCGAATAACTTCTTACTCCCAAAAAACCCCAAATTACTTAAATTATTTTCAAATGATAAAATTTCTCACTATTTAAAAAATTAGTATTTTCTTTCAAAGGTAAAGGCATAATTTACTTACTTATATTAAAAAACATTTATAAAGATAACCTTATTTGTGAACATAACTACTGTAACAGAAATACGACACTACTGAACAAATTGTACAAACACATTATAAATCCTAAGTACGTATAAGGTATAATAGTGTACTTTCTTTTCATGTAATCAACGTTTATGTCTATTTTCGTGATCAAAAGAACTCCAGATTTTAAAAACATAGTAATTTTGTTAAAAGTAACTGAACGATAGTGTTTTGAAATCAATTTTGCCAACCTGAGATATTTTGTGTTTCAAGCTCTAAGCCGGAGCATAATATTATAAATTCGTTTATGATTCAATTGTCATATTTATTGATAATTAAATGTGTATTAAAAAACGCAGTACAGAACATTACTATCTTGTTATTTCATAGGATTTTTTTTGTAAATATATGTGTGTTAGCGAAGTTTTAAGTCATAGCCAACTAGCGCTTATCACGAGTGGCCGAGTCGACAACCTGTGTAGCAGCGGGAATAATTCGAACGCCACAGCTGTCCATGCTAATACCACCTATTACCTTAAAAATTAGATGTTTTAATTGTTTTAACAAAAACAATTTGGCGCCACCCGGGAATCGTAATCCCTATGAATTAACAGGTAGGTTGTACTGGTGACATTGACAACGCTACGGACTCCAGTAGTGACGTCGATTTATGTAACAACCAGTGTGAGGCAAACACACTACATTCACACTAATACACCATATAAACAAGTGTGAGACATTTTAACAGGTACGACCTCTATTTATTGTTACATATTGGCGACCAGCAACGTGTGGCTGGTAAAAATAACTAGCGGCGATCATGAATAGACACGGGATGGTTACGAGACGCAAAGGGAAGGAAACATCAAACCAAGAAGGAAACCCAGATAAAATGGAGGAAGTTGAGGAAGTAGAAGTGGAGGAAACGACTGGAGAATTGTCAGAAGAAAACCCACAGGAGGACCAAATGGAAAATCCTAATCCAACTGAACCGGAAATAGAAGCAGAAGACATGGTGACTGAACAACCAGTCAAACCGACAGAAGAAACGAATTTAAATAGCATGATGAAGTTCATGATGGAACAATTTGGACAAATGAATAAAAAATTAGAATCAGACAAGGAAGATTTAAATAAGAAATTAGAGTCGGACAAGGAAGAGAGAAGACGAGACAAGGAAGATTTAAATAAAAAATTAGAATCCGACAAGGAAGAGTTAAATAAAAAATTGGAAAAACTGGACATCCTGAACGACAAAATAGAAAGCAACCATGAAGACTTGAAGAGAAGTCAGGAGGCTTTGGAGAAGAAGAGCGAGGAGCTGAAGAAATAGATCAAGAAGGATCTGGAGGTAGTAAACAAAAAGATGGAAACGATCATGATGTTCTCCAAAGGAAAATCGAGGAAGAATGTAAGAAAACCAAGGAGGAATGGAAGCAACAACTAGTCGAATGTCGAGAAGAGATTAGACAAAAGGTAACAGAGACCAACGAAACAGTGATACAAATCAGAGAAGAATTAAATAATAAAATTAGTAACGTTGAAGAGGAAGGTAAATTGAGGGCGACGGAGTTCTACCAAGTCCTTACTGAAGGGTGCCAGAAGAATAAACAAGAAGTGGTCAAGGAACTGGAGGAGAGGCACCAAGAGCTACAACTGGATGTAAACAATCGGGTGGAGAAGGTGTATACCGTCATAGATAAAATCGACGGACTGACCCGAGAAAACCGAGAAAAAATCCAGGGAATCAGTATGCGAGAGAAACAGATGCAGGAAGAATTAGATGCATTAAGAGAAAAACCATATAATCATACACAGTTCATAACCAGTGAGAACAGAGAAATGATTAATTTTCGTAGCTACAGGAGAAACCCGATAGAATTCCTCAAACGGGTAGAAGAACTGATAGAGAAGAACAGAGAAACCAGATGGTCTAGTGTGAGGAGCATGATCGACGAGATGTTTCGTGACACCCATGACAATTGGTGGACAGCCACAAGACCTGAGATAAATGATACTCAAGAGTTCAAGAAACAGTTCAGGGAGAAGTATTGGTCCGAATCAACACAGAATGTGGTCCGCAATGACATCAGTAACGGAAGGTACGAGACACAAGGAGGACACACGTTAACATCGTACTTTCTGGGAAAGGTATGTTTAGCCAGAAATTTGGAACCCAGGATACCGGAAGAGTCGTTGGTGATACAACTGGGTTACCATTACGAAGAGGCCATCCAGAAGGCCAGGCGACAAGGCCAAATTAAAACAATCCAAGGAATGGTTAGCTTACTGGAAGACCTGGAGAACGATAACCAGTATCGAAAAAACAGGATCACAAACCAAAGATACAATAAGTGGAATGAACACAATAATACACCTAATTTCCAGGGACCATACAATTATCCACAAGGCAATAATCGAAATAACCGGAATCACAATAATAATAATGCAGAACCAACATTCAATGGAAACGATCAGCATCGTCATCCAAATAACCAGCCTGGTAACCGAGGACAACAGAACAATCACCCAGGAAGTCCAAACAATAATAGAAGCAGCCCAAATAATAACAACCGACCAAATGAGAATTATCGAAGAATAGAACCTGAACAACGTACCAACAGTCACCCCAATGACCACAATTACTACGGCAACCGGTATCATCCCAATTACCAGTAAATAGGAGTGACAATCGACATCATGTAAATTTTATTAGTGGTAGAAGGCGGAATAACCACCGAAGATACAACTCAAATTGGCACCAAGAACCATGGTACAATGCATCCAACGAGACTGACAACAGACCATCAGTGAACAGGAACCATGAACCAATACAAAATGGAAATAACCAGCAAAATGTGCCACACAATGAAACGAACGACCAGCCAAGCAACCTGGCCGTCAGCCAGCAGCCACCTTTAAACTAAAAAGGTCAGTGATAAAGTATGAACGCCCTTCACATGACCAATCACTTGGGTTGATACGTCAAACAATGTCAGATAAACAAACCAAAGGAATCACGATAATTTACAACAATTATTTAAAAAATATTCGAGAAGAACTTCTCGAGGAAGAGGCCACTCAATTACCACAGAACAATAGTGAAATTGTTCATATAAAGGCAACAATAAACGGTACCATAACCAGTATTCTGGTAGACACGGGGTCTAATATCTCTCTAATTAACCAGCCTGAATTAGAAAGAATTCAAGCTCACTCTCGAACACCAATACCTACATTGCCAATAAATAATATAGTCATCATTGGCGCAACGGGCAAACAGAACAAAACAGTGAAAAAGCAAGTGTCATTGGAGCTAGATAATCTAGAATCCACCATCTCCATTATATTTCTCGTGGCAAATGGGCTACCTTTCAATATGCTCATCGGATGTGATATACTAAGAAGGTATTCAGCAGTAATAAACCTGCAGAAGGGAGTAGTGTTGTTAAATTCAGAACAAGGAACCTGGTCCGCGAACATTATAAATTGTGTACCAAGTCCAACTGCTTTAAGCCAAAACACAGAACTGAAAAGTTATTATTGCCAGAGGCATGAGCCAGATGTTACCATAGTAGAGGAGGAGGAGCGTAAGACCTTATGGAACCAGAAGTTGGAAGAGATTATCACCTTCCAAAGAGAACGGCCTATGCAGGAGATTAGTAAGCAACAATCCAAAAAATTAATCGCCATTTACAATGAATATCAGAATGTCTTTTCGAACATCCCCGGAAAGGTTAAAGGATACCAATGTAAAATTCAATTCCGAGAACCAGTGGACTTCCACCGGAAATCATACCCAATAGCACATTCTCTAAAAAACGAAGTTAGAATGGAAATAAATAGAATGATTGCCGAAGACATAATTGAGTACAGTCATTCTCAATATACCAGCCCCATAGTTGCCATACCCAAGAAAAATGGCAAGGTACGAATTTGCCTAGACGCCCGAGAAATAAATAAGATGATTATAAATGACAGAACCTCACCAGGAGAAATAGAAGAAATTCTGAAGAGATTCCACGGAATCAGATATATTAGCACTTGGGATACTGTATGTGGGTATTGGCAGGTAGAGCTGCACCCACACAGTAGACAATACTTAGCATTCCTGTTCGACGGTAGAAACTACCAGTTCAAAAGGCTACCATTTGGACTAATAAATTCAGTAGCAGTGTTCGTGAAGTGCATGGACCAAGTGTTAGGTCAAGAGGCACTGGAATTTACTACAGTGTACGTTGACGACCTACTTATCACATCAGCAAACTGGGACGAGCACTGTGAAAGAGTCAGACATGTATTGGAAAAATTATCTAACAACAATATCACACTTAAGTTAGACAAATCAAAGTTCATTGCTAAAGAAGTAAAATTCTTAGGATTCAACCTAACTGAAGAGGGAATCTCTCCATCCCAAGAGAAGGTTGACGCCATACAAAATTTCCCATCACCAAGAAACAAAAAACAGTTGCAATCCTTTCTAGGAGTATGTAATTACTACAGGAAATTTCAGACCAACTACTCCCACCTAACAGCAAAATTTTCCAAGCAATTATCTTCAAAAGAAAAATGGACGTGGGGAGTGGAACAAGAAGAAGTGTTTAAATTAATCAAACAAAAATTTGTTGACACTGTTATTTTACACCACCTTAATTTTGCAAAACAGTTCTATCTAAACTGCGACGCTAGTGATGTAAGTCTAGGCGCAGAATTATACCAAGAAGACGAAGATGGCAATCACTTAGTCATTAGCTTCGCCAGCCGAATACTCAATAGCTGTGAGCGTAACTATAATGTTACAGAAAAGGAATTGCTCAGCATAGTATTCGCGTGCGGCAAGTTTAGGACGTACATACTTGGATATAATATAACGGTCCGAAGCGATCATAAATCAATATCGTTTCTAAAGCAATGTAAGTTGAATCATGGCCGACTTACTCGATGGATACTTGCTTTGCAAGAATACCACATTACATGGGAATATATTCCAGGACGAAAAAATATAGTGGCTGATGTTTTGTCCAGAATAAATGTAGTAAATCAGACATTTGAAGGAGAAAAGGGGAAGATAGCAAAAGTGTATTATATGTTGAAGGATAGAAAAGACCTGGAAGATATTATGAACCAAATAGTGTTGCAACAAGAGCAAGATACAAAAATATCCAACATCAGAAGAAGACTGATGGAGTCTGAAGCCATTATTAACCAATTTTACTGTGTGTACAACAATATTTTATTTATGAAAACAAAAAAGAACCAAGATACTTGGAAACTGGTAATTCCTCAATCATTAGAAAATCAAATCATCAAAGATTATCATGTGAGATACGGCCACATGGGAACAATTAAAATGGTAAAAGCATTAGAAGAAGATTTGTTTATAAAAAATATTGCAAGAAAAGTAAGTAAAAACATAAAAACCTGCACATTGTGTCAGATGGTCAAAACCAATAACGAAAGGAAGGATGGAACGATGATACCCATCACATCAAGTGCCAAATTAGAGAAGGCGTTCCTCGACATATGTGGACCATTCCCACGTAGCGGAGGTCGACATGGCTACAAATTCATTGTTATCATACTTGACCATTACACCAAGTACACCAAATTATATGCTATAAACAGAGCCACAACAAAGAAAATATTAGACATTATCAAAAATAAATACATTATAGAAATTGGAAGACCGTACATGTTGATAACAGACCATGGAACGCAATTTAAAGGAAGGAAATGGCGAGAAGAGTTATTAAAATTAAATATTAAAACTTATAAAACATCAGTCTACCACCCTAGCAGCAATCCCGCAGAAAGAATGTTGAGGGAGGTGGGACGCATTTTGAGAACTTATTGTCATAACAACCAGAGAGAATGGTACAAATATTTACCTTCAACCGAAGTGTTTTTAAACATTAGTTACCACCAAGTCACTGAAAGTACGCCTTACTTGATGATGTTCGAGAGGAAGCCAAACAGAGAGATACAAGAGATAATAGAATTCCCAAAAGACCCAGAAGACCCGTATGACAAAAATAAATGGTACAGCCGAATAGTAGAAAAAATTGAGAAACAAAAGGCCAAATATGCAAAGAACCAACCCAAAATAATCAAATATAAAGAGGGAGAAAAAATACTAATCAAAAATCGTGAACTGCCAAGTACAATGGAAGGTATAGCAAAGAAATTATTATTGCTATACACGGGTCCGTATATCATCACAAGAGACAATGGTAATAATACTTACCAAATCAGTAATATCAATACAAGGAAAATCAAGGGAGTTTACAACCAAACTTCGATAAAAAAGTTTTGCGAAGAAGAATAAAACCATTGTGAAATGAAACCGATTTCAAAATTCTAAAAGAGATTGTAAGAGCAACTTACTCAAATATTTAGATGATATATGCGGAACAGTAAAAAAGTTTTAATGAAAAAAAAAACAAAGGAAACAGTTACACAAATTTCTTTCAATTTAAATCAGTTTAAAATATAACAAAAAATTGAAATATGAAGTATGAAGTAAAAAGTGAGATAATCAGGAATAAGTTACACACATTCCTATGTAATAAAAATGTAAGAAGCACAAACTTACAATTATAATTAAAACAAAAAATAGCTAAAAAGGAATACGCTACAAACATTCCTTTAAGGTAAGACCATTAACTTACCAAAGAATTATCAAAAATGATGTTGAATACAGAGTAAAATAAACAAAAATAAAATCAAGTTCAAATTACTAAGATAAATACTTGAAATTATACTGAATCAAAAGTATTATCAGAAAGAAAAAAAAAAATTAAATAAAACTTTACCTGGTACAAGGAGAGAGAGAGAAATTGTATATAAAACCAATATACAAATAGGGCTAAAGCAGAATCCTGCTAAATGACTAAGAAAAAAAAAATGTCTAAGACAATTAAGATGATCACAACGAGCATTGAAAACAAAATAATGAAAAGTGAGATATAATGAAATTAACATATGAAAAAGATAAAATTTCTCAATATAGTATATGAGTAGATGATAGTGTATAGTTAAGGTATAGCGGAAGGAAGAATGAGTAGTAATGATAAAGTGATCTAAAAACAAACCACAAGGTGGACAATCCCAATTATATTATTATTATTATTAAGTCACAAGTTGACAAAGATTTAAGATTGACTGTTGAAAAGTCCAGCAATCTATATGAACTGAGTAGAGAAGATGTGCCTCTAGTCTCAGAAAAATGAGTAGTAATGGGAGAAACCAGCTACTATATAAAGTTAGGGAAAAAAAATTTGTGTATGAGGGAATATGGACCAATGGAAATAAATAAAAACAGATCCAAATAAAATGGAGTGAATTAAGTAAGAAGAGAAGTGGAGAATGGAGAAACAAACAAGGAAGAGAAGGAAAAAGTTATCTATAACTGATAATTTCATAAAAAACTATGCTAGGATTTTATTAAAATGATCAATTTTAGAGGAGAGGCATTATGTAACGATACAATTAAGCCAAATCTCGTACCAGTGATAAAAAAGATAATTCTTGATATAAAAATTACTTCATATGAAATAAAATGTGTAAAAAATGATTAAAATGTAAATACTTTGACAAGACGTACAACGATATTACCCAACCCAAGTGATTGAGCCGAAAATACAAACATAAAGAAGGGAACCACGTAACATACTTATTAAAATGTAGATATTTTGAAGTGATTGAGCCAACAACCCAAACATAAAGAAGGGAACCACGTAACATACTTATTAAAATGTAGATATTTTGAAGTGATTGAGCCGAAAATACAAACATAAAGAAGGGAACCACGTAACATACTTATTAAAATGTAGATATTTTGAAGTGATTGAGCCGAAAATACAAACATAAAGAAGGGAACCACGTAACATACTTATTAAAATGTAGATATTTTGAAGTGATTGAGCCAACAACACAGACATAAAGAAGGGAACCACGTAACATACTTATTAAAAATATGATAGACAAAACAATGATGGACACAGAACTAAAGAAGAACCAGAAGAAGAGGACAGATCCATACAAATAAACAGAATTTAAACCAGAAGAGAAGAAGAGGAGAACCGAACCGGATTGAAGAAGAAGAAGAGGAAGAATGAAGAGGAGACAGATAAAACCCAAGGGGAAACTAACACACATATATAAAAGGGAAAGATTGTATGTTTAGAGATAGGATACGGTCAATAAACCTTGAATAATTAAGTATTAATGAAACCAATGTTATTATTAGCATTAATTTAACCTATGCACCCATTTTTAAGACAATACAATTGTAAAGCAATGTAGTATAGGAAAAGTACACTAACCCTGTCAGAAAGGTTAGATTCAACCAAAACACAACTAGCCTAATATTGTTTATAGTAAATATAATACTAAAACAAAATAGTGAGAAATGGTAGGAGAAAGTATAGGGATTACCCATTAAATAACACTAATTACAAAACAGTGAACCAAAGTGAAGTGCTTTAGTGAAGTGTAAATGCCCTAAAAAATAGTGAAAGTGGATGTGAAACATTCAAATTAGAATGCTAAGGAAATAGACACTCTGTAAAACATTGATAAACCACCAATGATTGGAGTGGAATTATAATTAGTTATATACCTAGAAGTAATTAAAAATAGTATTTAAAATTAATATTAAGGAAGCTTGTAATAATATTCAGGGAGAAAGCCCAGTACCATAACTTGTGTTAACATGGCATGATAGGATAGAAGTAAAGTTTGTTATTAAAGATTAAAATTGTAAAGAATACAACACCCCATGTTGAAAGGGGAATCAACCTTCATAATATTAGAGAAAGTAACAATGTTTATCACCCTAGTTTATAAGACAAGAAAGAAATCAATGTTAGTAGTAAGAATAATTTATGACTTGTAAAGAATAGTTGATGCAATGTTAAAGAAGGAATATGGCTGAAAGGGACTTACAGTCCATAAACCTAACTATTATATTTTAAATGAAGAGTAATGAAAATGTATGTTGAATATTAATTAAAACACAAACAAATAAGTGAAGCCCATCAGGCTGAATTCAGAATGTAATTCAAAAAGGAAATACACTGAAAAACAATCATGGCTGTTTGTAACTATGAAAACAGTTAACTGCCAAAGACATTCAAATGCAAATTGTATCAATTTCACAAGAAATCTTACTAATCTAAGAACAGTGAATGGACAGTAATTATATATCAGTTATTTTAACACAGAAGTATTATTGTAATAATTTAATTCAAGAAAGATATGTTATTTATTAAATGTCAAATAATTAGACTATAGTTAATGTGTAACAGAATATGACCTTATGAGGTATCATTGTAAACTTTGAAAGGAAAGAAAAATAATAGTGATGTCATTTATTATCCCAAAGGAATTATAAGGGAATAAAATCATTAGGAAAATACTTAATAAATTTGAATAAAAATTCAAATAGTTCTAACAATGTATGTAAAGAGTAATTAAACAAGCATTGAATTATTGGTTACTATGACAACGAGACGTTTGAGAGATTATTTTTCCGTTAAATTAGATAGACGCTGAAGAAACGAAGCGTGGGTACGCCACACGAAAAATTGGACCAACTAAAACTTTAATTTAAACAGTTATAACAAGTCGAATTAGTGAACCAAGATAATCCAATATGAAGAGACGTCGATCTATACAGAATTAATGATGTCCAGGAACAAAATTAAACAAACTAATTAAAGAAAAAACCCAGACCAGTTTGAAGAAGATGCTGGAAGCCTTCAGCCAGCCCAAATTCGAGAAATATATATGCCTATCCTGATGACGACCCTTCAACGTGAGACGAACTGATAAGTACGGAATAACTTCTTACTCCCAAAAAACCCCAAATTACTTAAATTATTTTCAAATGATAAAATTTCTCACTATTTAAAAAAGTAGTATTTTCTTTCAAAGGTAAAGGCATAATTTACTTACTTATATTAAAAAACATTTATAAAGATAACCTTATTTGTGAACATAACTACTGTAACAGAAATATGACACTACTGAACAAATTGTACAAACACATTATAAATCCTAAGTACGTATAAGGTATAATAGTGAACTTTCTTTTCATGTAATCAACGTTTATGTCTATTTTCGTGATCAAAAGAACTCCAGATTTTAAAAACATAGTAATTTTGTTAAAAGTAACTGAACGATAGTGTTTTGAAATCAATTTTGCCAACCTGAGATATTTTGTGTTTCAAGCTCTAAGCCGGAGCATAATATTATAAATTCGTTTATGATTCAATTGTCATATTTATTGATAATTAAATGTGTATTAAAAAACGCAGTACAGAACATTACTATCTTGTTATTTCATAGGATTTTTTTTGTAAATATATGTGTGTTAGCGAAGTTTTAAGTCATAGCCAACTAGCGCTTATCACGAGTGGCCGAGTCGACAACCTGTGTAGCAGCGGGAATAATTCGAACGCCACAGCTGTCCATGCTAATACCACGTATTACCTTAAAAATTAGATGTTTTAATTGTTTTAACAAAAACAATTTGGCGCCACCCGGGAATCGTAATCCCTATGAATTAACAGGTAGGTTGTACTGGTGACATTGACAACGCTGTGGACTCCAGTAGTGACGTCGATTTATGTAACAACCAGTGTGAGGCAAACACACTACATTCACACTAATACACCATATAAACAAGTGTGAGACATTTTAACAGGTACGACCTCTATTTATTGTTACAATTTGCTAATTATATTTCTCTTCTAATTTAAATCCTTATTTTAATATTTTGTTTTTATTATGATTTACAAATTATCCTTGGTTTTTTGTTCACCTTGGATAGCTAGTTTCTTTGTTAATTTGTTATAAATTGTAGTTGTTTGTTTTTGACAGTTAGGCATTTTCATAGGCCTAAGTAGCCATTATGGTATTTAACTTATTTCATTCAAATTACATCTCGTTTTAGCCTAATGGGCTTGATTTTGTTATTATAAATTGGTTGTGTTATTTATTGTTGTGTTTTGGGTCTGTTCATGTGTTATTATTATGTCACTATTATTTTATACATCATGAATTGCTAATTGTTTACTATCTGGTTTCCTCGTTTTCCAAGTCATACATTTCTTATAACTTTCTTACTTATTTAATTTGCCAATAATAACAATGTGGCTATTCTTTACTATTTTTTGATCACACTAAATACAACATCTAGGCCTATGGTCTGTATAATTCTTCCAGCCATATCCTCACAGTTCATCTCATTTTATATCATTTTTTGGGTGATAAACAACATCACTTTTTATGAACTTACTTTACTAATGATCCCTTATAACTTGAGTGTTTATTGATTTGTTTTAACTTCTTAATTTTTAAACAATCTTTACTTTTTCTTTTATGAATTTGCTGACTGCTATAATTTTTATTGTTCGACTAAGCTTTTCGTCATCACTGACATCTTCAGGTCTTAAACAACGTCTATCAACTGTACATTGTAGGCTTTTATACTTTAGGCCCCTCCCCTTATGTCATCGCCCCTCCCATTGGTTCTAGCTGCTACCGCTCTTCATGGGAACTTTGTCTACATTTTTCCGTTAGGCATTTTTCTAATGTCCGTCAAATTGTTTTAAGAATCTCCCATTAATTTCTTTATTCTTGACTTATAATTTTTTTTTGTAACCTTTTACATTTCGTCATTTTTAGTGTGTTATTCATATTATTTTAATTTATTTTTGTTTATTGTTTAATATACAATAAAATATTTCTTCATTTGTAAAATCCACTTTTATATTCATTAATTTATTTTTATCTTCTTTTTTGACTTTAAGTATTTCTAGTTCTTCTATTAATTTTCTTTTTTGCGGATTGTTTTCTATTTTGATTATTTCCATATTTTCATTTGGATTTATAAATTGATGGCCTGATTCATTGAAATGTCTTGCATATAGTGAGTTCGTTACTCTAACCCCTTCTCCTTTTGCGTGTTCATTCATTCTAATTTTAAATTTTCTTCCAGTTTCGCCCAGATATATCTAATTACATTCCCCACATTTTAATTTGTATATGCCACTTTTTTCTGTTAATGGAATTTCTTCTGTTTTATCATTTTTTATATATTCGAATACATTTTTCGTTTTCTTTATTCCTATCTGTATTTGATATTTTTCGAAAAATTTTTGTAACATTTTTGTTTGATATCCTATGTATGTTATTGCTCCTTTATATTTCTTTTCTTCATTTGTTTTTTCTTTTTTGTTCTTTTCTATTTCTTTATTTTCCTCTATTTTCTTAACTATTCTATTAATTATTTTAGGGTTGTAATTATTATTTTTTGCTATTTGTTGTATTTTCTTTAATTCTTTTTGTTTGAGTTCTTCATTTTCTAGATAATTTATAGCTCTATAGCAAAATGAATTTAATGCTGCCATTTTATAATTGACTGGATGATATGATTCTTGTGGAATTATTAAATCTGAGTATGTTTCTTTCCTATATATATCGAATTTGAGTTTGTTATCTTCAATTTTTATATTGATATCCAGGAAATTAATTTCTAATCCTCCAATTTCTTCTTGAAATTTTATTGTTTTTTCTATGTTATTTAGTTCTTCCGTAAATTTTTTAAATTCATTTACTTCACCTTCCCAAACTATTAGTATGTCATCTACATACCTGATCCATTTTTTAATTCTTCTTTCTTTATCTATATCTTTTAAAATTTTGATTTCAAAGCTATTCATGAATATCTCTGCCATTAATGGTGAAAGCGGTGATCCCATTGGTAATCCATTTTCTTGTATGTAAAATTTGTTATTAAATCTGAATTAGTTCTAATCCTTCTGTTATTTCGTTTTTCCATTCTACATTACTTAATTTGTTTTTCTTTATTATTTCTACTGTTTTTGCTATTGGTATGTTGGTGTACATATCTTTTATATCTAATGACATTAATTTTGTCTTATTTGTTATGGTAATTTCTTTTAATCTTTCTATTACCTTTTTACTATTTTCTATGCTGTGGATTTCTTCTTTTTCATATGCCATTTTGATTCTTTTACTTATTTCTTTTGATATTTTGTATGTTGGCGAATTTATAAATGATACTATAGGTCTTAATGGCATTTCTTTTTTATGTAACTTAATTTGACATCTAAATTTTGGAGCTTCAGGATTATGTTCTATTTTTTGTTTCTTTTGCCATTCTGTTAAATATGTTGTCTTTTTTATCAATTTCTTTGTTTGTGCTTGAAATTTACTTGTGTAATCATATTTTATTTCTTTATATGGGCCTTTTTGTATAAATTGTTCTGCTTTTTCGATATAATCTCTTTTGTTCATTACCACTGCTGTGTTACCTTTATCGGCTTTTATAACTATCAAATTGTTCTCCGTGATTTTCTTTTTTAATTCTCTTATATTTCTTTTTATTTGTGTTTCGTTTTTATTTCTTACATTTTTGTTTGTCTTACATATTTTTTCTACTATTTCTTTTACTTCACTTCTTAATTGTTTTTTAGTTTCTTCATTTTTTATTTTATCGATTATTTCTTCACATTCTATTATTGTATTTTCTTTATCTGTTTGTTTTTGTTGCATATTTTAAACTTTTCCCTAATAATTTATATAATTAGTAAAATAGTTTACCTTTTTCTTGTCCGTCTGGTGGCCTTTTCTCTATATTTCATTCAACGCGTTTCAGGACATATGTCCCATCATCAGGATATCCCTTGTTGAAGTTCGTCGATCGTTAAAATATTAAAAACACTGTATATACAATTCTACACATAACAATAAATATAATATAAACATAAAAACACATAAAATACCCAGATTTGAGACACACACGATATCGGTGGTGCGCACCACGACATGCTATAGTCGACTGCAGTGTTCATGTTGCTATATGTCGTGCACTATGGACCTTGTTCTGTATTCTTATCGCTGTGTCGTATAATAGATTGGACTGGAAATTCAGCTGATCGTTAAGGATGACTTCTTCTGTTTTTTTTATTTTTGTAGGCCTTATATATTTCGTATTCTTCGATAGCATTCATATAATTTCCTTTTCTGCATATATGGAGGGGTTGAAAGTTCGTTGTGAAATCAGTATAACTATGGTTGTTGTCCATCAGATGGCGCACGTAATTTGACACTGTTTTACTAAATTCTTTTTTAGGTAAATGTTCTTTGAATCGTTTTTTAAAAGGTCTACGAGTTTGGCCAATGTAAAGGCTGTCGCAGTCATTGCATATTATCTTATAAACGCCCGTCCTGTCTTCAATTGATTTTGAATGTTTAGGTAAGAGTATCTTATTAATGTTATTATTAGTTCGGTAAGCCATTTTTATATTTATCCCACCGAATACTTTGTTTAAAATTTTGGGTAGGGTGTTACCATATTCTGATGCTATATACCTAATTTTATTTCTATTATTTTCTTGTAATTCTATGTTGTTTTTCTTTTTTCTGTGTTTCTTGACTAAATTATCTACGCTTGATCTTTTATAACCATTGGCCTTAGCTATGTATTTGATCGTGCTCAGTTCTTCGTGAAAATCTTTGTCTTCTAATGGTATGGAAAGTAACCTATGTATTAAACTATGATAAGCTGCCATTTTCTGAGAAAAGGGATGATGTGATTCAGCATTTATCGTGAGATCCGTGGTTGTCGGTTTTCGGTATATTTGATATTGGAATTTTTCATCTAGTCTTGTAGACCTGACAATTACAAGACTAGATGAAAAATTCCAATATAAAATATACCGAAAACCGACAACCACGGATCTCACGATAAATGCTGAATCACATCATCCCTTTTCTCAGAAAATGGCAGCTTATCATAGTTTAATACATAGGTTACTTTCCATACCATTAGAAGACAAAGATTTTCACGAAGAACTGAACACGATCAAATACATAGCTAAGGCCAATGGTTATAAAAGATCAATCGTAGATAATTTAGTCAAGAAACACAGAAAAAAGAAAAACAACATAGAATTACAAGAAAATAATAGAAATAAAATTAGGTATATAGCATCAGAATATGGTAACACCCTACCCAAAATTTTAAACAAAGTATTCGGTGGGATAAATATAAAAATGGCTTACCGAACTAATAATAACATTAATAAGATACTCTTACCTAAACATTCAAAATCAATTGAAGACAGGACGGGCGTTTATAAGATAATATGCAATGACTGCGACAGCTTTTACATTGGCCAAACTGGTAGACCTTTTAAAAAACGATTCAAAGAACATTTACCTAAAAAAGAATTTAGTAAAACAGTGTCAAATTACGTGCGCCATCTGATGGACAACAACCATAGTTATACTGATTTCACAACGAACTTTCAACCCCTCCATATATGCAGAAAAGGAAATTATATGAATGCTATCGAAGAATACGAAATATATAAGGCCTACAAAAATAAAAAAACAGAAGAAGTCATCCTTAACGATCAGCTGAATTTCCAGTCCAATCTATTATACGACACAGCGATAAGAATACAGAACAAGGTCCATAGTGCACGACATATAGCAACATGAACACTGCAGTCGACTATAGCATATCGTGGTGCGCACCACCGATATCGTGTGTGTCTCAAATCTGGGTATTTATGTGTTTTTATGTTTATATTATATTTATTGTTATGTGGAGAATTGTATATACAGTGTTTTTAATATTTTAACGATCGACGAACTTCAACAAGGGATATCCTGATGATGGGGCATATGTCCTGAAACGCGTTGAATGAAATATAGAGAAAAGGCCACCAGACGGACAAGAAAAAGGTAAACTATTTTACTAATTATATACTATAAGTGGCTTGGATACCGAAAAACATGGATCTAATAATTTATGTTCATTTTCTGTAAACTTTGTTTCTGTTAAATTTAATACTTTTTCAGCAAATTTTATTTCTTTATCTTTTTCTTTATTTTTATTTCTTGTTCCTTCTATTAATTCCTTGAGTTTCTTATTTAATCTCTCTTGCATTTTTCTTATTTTCTTTTCTATGTATTTTTCACCAAACTCTTTTCTCATTTCTTCTATTTCTATATAATTGTAACTTGTATATAATTTTTGATGTAATTGATACATTTCTTTGTTATATTTATTTATTTTACTGTACAAGTTCTTAATTTCAAGTTTTATCCATATTTTTTCCGCCATGGTATCTTTACTTTCCCTCCATGGTAACACTATCTGTTTTCTCTTTCAGGGTATTCTACCTTTTAATTATAACTGCATTCAATTAAATTTAACAATAACATTCTTTCTTAACTAATACTGTCTTCATCACTTTTCAGCGTTCATTATACCTTAATTAACTGTTTACACTTACTACTATTCTTAATTACTACTATTCTTCACTTTTAATCATTTAGTGTTTCCTTTGGACTTATTAAGTGTTTATGCATTTATCATTCACTATTTTTTACTATATTAACCTTCTTTATATTACATTATTCTCATTTAATCATCACCTTCACTTTTAAATTATTTATTGTTTATTATAATTTATTTAGTGTTTTTTCTTTATCACTATACTTTGGGGTTTTCACACTTTCATTTTGCACTTCACAAATGTTTTTGTTTTTTAAGTGTTTCTAAATGGGTAATCCCTCTAATTACTATCTCACTACCATACTGTCTCTTTCATTACAAATATCATTAATAATATTAACAATTTTACGTCTTTATATTTTATCATTACATCTAACTCTAATTTGTGGGTTAGTTTGCTTTTTTATATTTAACATTGTTTAATTGGGTTTCTTTCAATTGTCATTTACTTTTTTATCCATTAATTGATAATAATAGTTACTTTTTTACATAGGTTAATTATTGGTCTTTTTTCCAATATTACATTTGAGTGTATCATTTCTCCTGCTCATATTCTTTATTACTTGTTTGTGTCTTATCATTTGTTTTCATTTTTATTTATTTCCCTTTATTTTGGGTTTGTTTCTTTTTCATTTCCCTCCTTCTTCATTTTCATTGTATTTGGTTAATACCTTGGTTTTCCTCCTTCTCCTTTGGGTTCATTTTAATATGTTGCATTGAGTCATTCAATTCCTTTAATTTGTTTCAGTTTTGTTTGGTTTCGGTTTTTTCCCTTCTTCATTTGGTTTGGTTAATCACTTTCTTCTTTTCATTTGTTTTTTTTTCTCGTTTGTTTTTTGTGGTTCCCTTCTTCTTTTGTTTCCTTTTGTTGGGTTAATCACTTGGGTTAGGTCATGTCGTCGTTTGTCGTGTCATTGTCTTTTTATTTTCTTTATATTAAACATTTTATTTTATATGAAGTATTATTTTATATTCAAAATCATCTTTTTTATCCCTGGTATTGGGGTGGCTTATTTGTGTTGTAACATAATGCCTCTCCTTCAAAATTGATCATTTTGATAAAACACTAGCATAGTTTTTTATGAAATTATCAGTTATATATAATCTTTTTCCTTTTATTTCTTGTTTGTTTCTTCATTCTTATTTCTCTTCTTACTTGATTCATTCCATTTTATTTGGATCTGTTTTTATTTATTTCTATTAGTGTGTCCTCCCTTTTATATAATTTTTTCCCTAACTTTTTAGTAGCTGGTTTTTTCCATTACTACTCATTTTTTCTGAGACCAGAGGAACATCATCTCTGCTCAGTTTATTTGGATTGCTGGACTTTTTCAACAGTCAATCTTAAATACCTTTTTTGTCAACTTGTGACTTAAATTAATAATAATATATTTTGGGATTGTCCACCTTGTGGTTTGTTTTTAGATCACTTTGGCCTTTTACTCATTCTTCCTTCCGCTGTACCTTTGCTATTTACTGTCATCTACTCATACAGTTGATTGTTTTTTATTTATTTAGTTGTTGATTTCATCATTTCTAACTTTTCATTAGTTTGTTTTTCTATTCTTCTTGTGATCATTTTAATTATCTTGGACATCTTTTTTCTTTTTCTTGGTTGTTTACCAATATTCTGCTTTAGCCATTTCTTGTATATTTGTTTTATACATAACTTCTCTTTTTCCCTCGTACCAGTTCAGTTTTTTTTTTTCATTATAATTTTAGGTGTTTATCTTAGCAGTTTTTGCTTGATTTTATTTTTGTTTAATTCATTTTGTTTGTAATATTATTCTTAATATTTTTTGTAAGTTAGTTTTTCTTACTTTATAGGAATTTTTGTGACTTATTCCTTTCTTGGTACTTTTTGTTTAAATATTATCGTAAGTTTGTGGTTCTTACTTTTTTATAGGAATTTTTGTAACTTATTCCTTATTATAATTTTTTATATTATACTTAATATGTCAACTTTATTTGATTGTAAGTTGATCTTACTTTGTAGTTGAATTTTGGCATTTGTTTATTTATTTATTGTAATTTATTTTTCTTCATAAAACTTTTTTATAGAAGCTTGATTGTAAACTCCTTTTATCTTTTTGGTGGTTATATTACTTATTTCATAAGTATTGTTTCCATTGTCTTTGGTGATGACATAAGGTCCTATGTATAATACAGTAGAGTCTCGGTTATCCGCCGTTCCGTGTTATCCGCCGCCCAAGCGGCAAAAAAAAACGTAAACGTAAAAAATATTTTCTTTAGTTACTGCAACGAAAATAGTGTGCCAATAGTTTGCGGGCGTGAGTGTACGTGCTCTCTTTGTGATTGCTCCTGACTGTACCGCAGGAATTTTGCCTACTGCCCATCGCCTATTATAGCCTAGCTGTGACTCATGTGTCATTCACCCCACCCCACCCCCAACATCCAACGCTATCGCTCACATGCTCATCGCTTAGTAGACTGCAGTTTCTTGTTGTTGCTGTAGTGAGCAGTGAGGCTATTTTTACGCGGTGTGTCCGTGAGTGACTAGTGCAGTTTTGGTGAAAGTGTCGTAGTGTAGTCTTGTTAATAGTGTTGCGATTATGGCTACGAAAAGAAGAAAATTGTTTTATCAATAAAAGACAAGAAAAGACTGGATAAAGGGGAAACGCTGCAGAAGGTGGCTGACCACTACGGCGTCGGTCATCGCACAGTTGGAGATTGGAAGAAGAGACGATTAGAATTAGAAAAATGGTGTTCCTCATGAGTTACTGAGACTGCTTTTAAAGATAGAAAAACTATGAAAAATAGTGATTATGAAAAAGTTAGCGAAGCGTTGTACATTTGGTTTACACAGTTCAGGGAGAAAGAGGTGCCTATTTCGGGACCTATTGTGTTATCACTTATTATTACATTTAATTATTAAAATTTTAATTCATTTTATGCCTTACCTCTTATTCCAAAGTCCGTTGCACGAAACTGCGACATACAAGTATGACCTTCAGGTTATCTGAATAACGTACTCAACTCGCTTTTCATTTGAAACAAATCTAATTTAATTGCATTTTTTTTACTTTCTTTAAATACACCACTCACTCCTCCTTCTACTTTAATTCACATATTATTGCAACTCTTTCTTTCTTTTAAAAAAAAACAGATATAACAAAATTTATTTTACCATGTTAACTTATCCTACTATATGTATACATCTATTAAAGCGACCCAGATTGCCCATCCACTCATTCACACATATTCAAAAATCCCTTAATTTATTTAGACCCCTATTTATAAAAAAATCATTTATTTGGTTTAATACAGTTTACCGTAGCGTCTCAGTCGACCGCATGGCGCGTCACCCGCACTATTCCCTTTTTGATGAAAACTGTTACTGTTCCATGAATTTTGTACATTGCACCTATTCACCGGTTTACACTATTTTACACTGTTTTATACTTTTTGATCACTTATACATACTGTTGTGGTCGGGTGAAATTTCCGGCCCGCTAGCCAGTTGTATTTATCCAGCTGCGGCCATGGTAATTAGTCGACTGGGGAGAAAACTTTATTTGACGATGTTACATCCGGGCGGGCATCACTGCCTTGCCGGCGGACAAATTTCGTCGCCGCACACATCCTTCCTTGTCAGTGTCTTAGTGGCTGTACCTATGACACACAGGATTTTTTGAGTGTTGGCCGTCGACGATATTTCACTGCCTTTACTCTCGTCACATAAATGGGTGTGGCTTACAATTATGTTTCCTGCGTCTTAAGACCATGAGGCGAAAAATAGAGTCTTTGCGCCAAGTCCGTTTTATGGGTCTGCGCACATGCTGGTGGTTGCGCGTTGGCGTAGCTGTCACAGCCGCAAAGTTCTAGGAAGTGTGCTACAGTTGTCAACACATTCTTTTCAAATATTTCAACACAGTTACAGCGTACCTTTGCATTGTTTAGACTGCGAGTTAGATTCAAACTGGGGACTGGCCACATATATGAAATGAATTTAAAATATTAATAAAATCAAAACCAAAATTAATTTAAAACCTTTTAATTTGCCCCATTACACTATCTTAAAAGAAAAGGCGTTGCAGTTTCAAAAAGAATTTAACGAAGGTGATGCAGATTTTACAGCAAGCGTTGGCTGGCTTGATAGATGGAAGAAGCGTTATGGAATCCGTCAGTTGAATATTTGCGGCGAGAAACTCATCAAACTTTCAAGAAATGGAGCAGTTTAAGACAAAATTTCAAGACTTTGTTGAAACTGAAAGCTTAACAGTTTTTAATCAAGTATCAAGATCAAGTATTTAATTGTGATGAAACAGGCCTTAATTTCAAAATGTTACCGAGTAAGAGCCTTGCAGCTAAAACTGAAGCTGCAGCCCGTGGCTATAAACGTAGTAAAGAGAGAGTGACTATTTTAGCATGCAGTAATGCCACAGCAAACCATAAAATGGACCTGGCAATGATTGGAAAGTCCAAAAACCCTAGGGCTTTTAAAACCATTTCAAAACATGCTCTTCCAGTAAAATATTTCAATCAAAAAATTGCATGGATGACTAGTGAAATTTTTAAGGAATGGTTTTTTAAAGAGTTTGTTCCTTCTACAGAAAAGTTTTTAAAAGACAACAACCTACCCAGAAAAGCAGTTTTACTGCTAGACAATGCCCCAACTCACCCTGATCCAGACGAACTTAGAGATGGGGACATAAAGGCTATGTTTTTGCCACCAAATGTGACTGCCATTTGTCAGCCTATGGACCAGGGTGTTTTGGAAACACTTAAACGAAACTATCGAAGAAAGCTTCTGTCAACAGTCATACAAGAAATTGAAGATGGGCAAAACTTGATTAAGAAGTTGAAAAGTATAAATTTGAAGGATGTCGCTTATTGGGTCGCAAGGGCCTGGGCCGACGTCGGGGCACAAACAATTGCGAAGTCATGGCATAAGCTGTTGGACGAGGACGAAAATATGGCTGAAAGCATGCTGGATGAACTTCATGAAAGTATTTTGCCCTTGGTGCAACGTATCCGTGGATGTGAGGATGCATCGTTGGATGAAATAAGGAATTGGCTTTCAGGAGACGACCAATATGAAATAACTGACGAAGAAATTGTAGCACTTGTTAATAGCGATGATGTTGAAGATCAAGACTCTGAAACTGTTGAGCCCCAAAAGATCACACACAAAGAAGGGGTTAAAGCTCTTGAAGCAGCCATTCAGTACGTTGAGCAGCAAGAGGAAGTCAGGGTTGTCGACATAATGATGCTCCAAAGATGGCGAGACTTGGCAGCAAAGAAGCGGGAATCATCAGGGAGGCAGTCGAAGATCACTAAATTTTTTCACTCATCATGAACTGAACTCTCACTTCCAACATTTCTGACAGTGAAGTCAATTTTATTACGTACACCTTAGTCTGATTCTATATTTATTTTTAGTAAATTTTTCTTGTTAAAATTTACTGAATTCTTAAACTTGAAGCATGAAGTACTAAAGTAGGCGTAATTGTTTTCTCTTTTTTTGTAAGTGTATAACTTTAATATTGTTGCGTGCTCTCTAAAATTTTAGATATAATTTTTACTATAATTTTGTAATATAATTGTACAGTACTGTATTGTTTTCTCTATTGATTTGTTGTAAAATGTGACGTTTATTAATTACATTTACAAAATTACAACGTAATTTTATGATAAATTTGCGTTTTATATAACTCTCTCTATTATCCGCCCTTCCGCCAGCCCATTTATGGCGGATAACCGGGACTCTACTGTAATAGCAGTTTTTTGGCTATCCCTTCAAGTGTACTGGGTAGTTCACGGTTTTTTATTAATACCTTTTCTCCTTTGTTATATTTTATTATATTAGTTTGGTTTTGTGAATACCTTGCATTTTTCTTCTCAATTTTCTCCATAATGCAGTTATAACATTTGTTTTCATCATACGGGTCTTCTAGGTTAACTGTGAAGTCTATCAATTCTTGTATCTCTCTATGGGGTTTTCTTCTAAACATCATTAAATATGGGGTGTTCTCAATAAATTGGTGGTAACTTATATTTAGAAATACTTCGGTTGAAGCTAAATATTTCTGCCATTCCTTTTGGTTATCATAACAATAAGTTCTTAGTATTCGTCCCACCTCTCTTAACACTCTTTCTGCGGGATTATTACTAGGGTGGTATTTGGATGTTTTATAGGTTTTTATGTTCTCTTTTAATAATTCATCTCGCCACTTCTTTCCTTTGAATTGTGTTCCGTGGTCTGTTATTATCATGTATGGTTTTCCAACTTCTGTG
Organism: Magicicada septendecula; assembly: GCA_034769895.1. NCBI lineage: Eukaryota > Metazoa > Arthropoda > Insecta > Hemiptera > Cicadidae > Magicicada > Magicicada septendecula. The sequence goes on along the minus strand of CM068371.1, from coordinate 56,770,898 downwards.
CTGTATTTATTTTTTATTATGTCTATATTTTCTTCGTAGTAGCTCAGTTTATTGCATATAATTTGTGTACTTTGTGTAATGGTCTAATATTATTACTATAAACTTATATTTATGTCTCCCTCCGCTACGTGGGAATGGTCCACATATGTCGAGAAATACTTTTTCTAACTTGGTGTTTGAAGTTATGGGTATCATTGTTCCCTCTTTTTTCTCGTTATTTGTTTTGACCATTTGACATATTGTGCATGTTTTAATATTCTGGTGTACTTTTCTCGTGATATTTTTGATAAAGATTTCCTCTTCCAATGCTTTTACAATTTTTAATGTTCCCATATGTCCGTATCGGACGTGATAATCTTTAATTATCTTGGTTTCTAATGATTTTGGAACTACAAGTTTCCACGTGCTTTGATTCTTTTTGGTTCTAATAAAGAGTATATCTTGGTGGATGCAATAATATTTATTTATAATTTCTTCATCTTCTAATAGTCTTCTTCTTATGTTTAGTAATTTTGAATCTTGTTTCTGCTGTACCACTATTTCACTTAGAATATTTTCCAAGTCCTCCCTATCCTTTATTATGCAAAACACTTTGGCGATCTTCTCTTTTTCTCCTTCAAATGTTTGGTTTTCTACATTTATTCTGGATAAAACATCTGCTGCAACGTTCTTACGTCCTGGAATGTACTCCCACGTTATATGGTACTCTTGTAGAGCGAGTATCCAACATGTAAGTCTCCCATGACTTAATTTACACTGTTTTAAGAATGAAGTGGACTTATGGTCGCTTCGGACGGTGATTGGATATCCCAAGATGTACATCCTAAACTTTCCACATGCGAATACTATGCTTAGTAGTTCTTTTTCAGTAACGTTGTAGTTACGTTCGCAACTGTTTAGTATTCTGCTGGCAAAGCTGATAACCAGGTGGTGTCCATCCTTATCCTCTTGATATAATTCGGCGCCTAGGCTGACATCACTGGCGTCACAATTTAGGTAAAAGGGTTGTTCAAAATTGGGGTGGTGTAGCATTATTGTTTCTAAAAATTTTAGTTTGATCAATTTTAACACTTCTTCCTGGTCAGTTCCCCAAGTCCATTTTTCCTTAGCTGATAGTTGTTTAGAAAACTTTGCTGTCAGGTATGAATAATTTGTTTGAAATTTTCTATAGTAGTTACAAATACGTAAGAAGGACTGTAGCTGCTTCTTATTCTTTGGTGTGGGGAATTTCTGAATGGCTTCCACTTTCTCTTGGGATGGTGATATTCCCTGTTCTGTCAAGTTGAATCCTAAGAATTTGACTTGGTTTGCTATAAACTTTGATTTATCTAATTTCAGTCTAATGTTATTTTCAGATAATTTCTTTAATACTATTTTGACTCGTTCGCAGTGCTCATCCCAATCTGACGATGTTATTAGAAGGTCGTCCATGTACACTGTTGTGAACTGCAATGCTTCTTGACCTAAGGCTTGGTCCATGCATTTGACGAACACTGCGACGGAATTAATGAGGCCGAAAGGTAACCTCTTAAACTGGTAATTCCTTCCGTCGGAAGATAAATGCCATGTATTTCCTACTGTGTGGGTGTAGCTCCACCTGCCAGTACCGACATACAGTATCCCAGGTACTTATGTATTTGGTGCCATGAAATCTTTTAAGTATCTCTTCAATTTCTCCCGGTGACGTTCGGTCATTTATGATCATCTTATTGATCTCTCGGGCATCTGAACAGATCCTTACCTTACCATTCTTTTTAGGTATGGCGACTGTAGGACTCGTGTATGGAGATTGACTGTATTCAATGATGTCCTCCTCCATCATTCTATTGATCTCTGTCCTAACTTCGTTTTTTAGAGAGTAGGCTATTGGGTAGGATTTCCTGTGGAAGTCTACGGGTTCTGGAAAGTTTATTTTGCATTGGTACCCCTTGACATTTCCTGGAGTATTGGAAAAAACGTGCTGGTAAGTGTTATATATAGTTATTAGTTTTTCAGCCTGTTCACCAGTTATCTCTTGTTGAGGTCTCTCTCTTTGGAACATTCTGATTTCTTCTATTTTTCTCTTCCACAAATTTCTCTCTCCCTCTTTATCGTCCATAGTGATTGATGGTTTGTGTGTCTGACAATAATAACTTTTTAATCCATTATTATGATTTAGGGCTAGTGGTGTAGGATTACAGTTGATTATATTGGCCGACCATACTCCCCTCTCAGAAGTAAGCAATACTATCCCCTTCTTAATGACTGCTGAGTGTTGTCTCAATGCGTCGCATCCAATTAGCATATTAAATGGTAGTCCATTGGCGACAAGAAAAACAATAGGTATTGTGGCGTTCTGACTGTTTAACTCTAAAGAAACTTGTTTTCTTATTGACTTATTCTGTTTGCCTGTGGCACCAATTATTATAATATTATTTATGAGTAGAGTTGGAATAGGTATTTTGGAGTTAGCTTGTATTCGCTCCAATTCGGGTTGGTTTATGAGAGATATATTTGATCCAGTGTCGATCATAATTATTGTGATGACTCCGTTAATGATAGCTTTTATGTGAACTATTTCACTATTCGTTTTTGGTAGTTGGTTATCCTCTTCTTCCAGAAGTTCTTCCCTGATATCTTTTAGGTAGTTATTCGATATGATAGTGATCATCCTGTTGTCACTTATTGTCGTTGTCCGTCGGTTCAACCCAAGTGATTGGTCATGTGAAGGGTCCTGCTGGTTTCTCACTGACCTTTTTAGTTTAAAGGTTGCTGGGAACTATTGGTCAGACTATTTGATTGGTCTGCCGTTTCATGGATCGTCGTTTGTTGATCATGTATTTGGTTCCTCGGCGCTTCCATTGTTCTAATTTCTGGGGATTGTTGGTGATTATAATCGGAATTGTGGTACCCAGAGTTTGTTTGTGTATTGGGACAATATCTTCTATGGTTGTTTTTTCTCCTCCCACTGACAAAATTAACTTGGCATCTCATGTCGCCTCTATTTTGGTTACCCCCGGTTCCCCTGTTGTACTGGTAATTCGGGTCGTACCGGTTGCCATAATAGTTGTGATTATTTGGGTGGCCATTGGGACTTCGGTTTTGGTCTGCTCCCCTGTAGTTATTATTGGATGTATTGGGGTTTTGAGCATTCCTGTTATTGGGCTGGTTACCCTGGTTATAATTCTGGTGATCTCTGTTATTGGTTGGTTATTTGGATGATAATTAGGTTGACTCCTTTGGAACGGTTGGTCACCTTGATAATGGTTCTGATTACGGTTTATGTTGTTCCGGTTATTGTTTTGGGTATTGTTGTATGACAAGTTGTAATTTGGTGCATTCTGATTATCATTCCACCGGTTGTATTTCTGATTCACCATTCGATTTCTCTTACATTGATTGTCGTTTTCGTGGTCTTCTAACAAACTGGCCATTCCCTGTATGGTTTTAATTTGTCCCTGTCTCCTGGCCCTCTGGATAGCGTCCTCATAATGATAGCCTAGCTGTATTACTAGGGATTCTTCAGGTATCTTTGGCTCGAGGTTTCGAGCTAGGCATACTTTTCCTAAGAAGTATGATGTTAGTGTATGTCCTGCCTGCGGCTCATATCTTCCATTACTGATATCATTCCTCACTACATTTTGAGTCGAACCGGACCAGTATTTTTCGCGGAATAAGGCCCTGAATTCCTGTGTACAGCTGATTTCTGGTCGAGTGGCTGTCCACCAATTGTCATTTGTATCCCTAAACATCTCGTCGATGAGGCTCCTCACTGTCGTTCAACTGGTTTCTCGGTTCTTCTCTATGAGTTCCTCCACCTTCTTCAGGAATTCTATTGGGTTTCTTCTGTAACTCTTAAAGTTTATTATCTCTCTATTTTCACTGGTAATAATATGAGTGTTGTTACAAGGCTTATCCCTCAAAGCGTCTAGTTCCTCCTGCATCTGTTTTTCCCTCTGACTGATTCCTATTATCTTCTCTTCATTTTCTTGCGTTTTTTCGTCGATCTTATTGATAGTGGTGTACACTCTTTCGACGCGTTCACTGATGTCAGTTTGGATATCCTTGTGCCTCTCCTCCAGCTTCTGGAGCACCTCATGTTTATTTTTTGTGCACTCTGCGGTGGTGATTTGTTGCAGTTCTTTAACTCTAATAATTCCTTCCTCCTCGACATGATTTATTTTATTGGTCAACTCTTCCCGGACATGTATTACAGTTTCGTTGGTCTCGGTTATAGTCTGTTTTATTTCCTCTCTGCATTCCACCAACTGTTGCCTCAATTCCTCCTTCGTCTTCTCGCTGTCTTCCTTCAACTGTCTTTGGAGTGTTTCACTATTATTTTCAATCTTGTTATTTAATATTTCAAGATCCTTCTTTATCTGCCTCTTCAGCTCCTCACTCTTCTTTTCTAACGTCTCCTGACTTCTCTTCAGGGCTTCGTGATTGCTTTCCATTTTTTTATGTTCTTCTTGATTTGTTTCTTCAATTCTTCACTGTTTCTGTCCAGTTTTTCGTTTAAGAATTCCCTGCCTTCCTTTCTGAATAATTCTAATTTTTTATTCAATTCTTCCTTGTCTTCTTTTCTTTGTTCCCTAGTTTCTTCCTTCATTTGGTCTATTTTGTCATTATTTCTGTCTAGTTTTTCGTTAATTTTTTCCTCTTGTTTCTTAAAATTTTCATCAGTCCTCTCCTGGTTTTTGTTCAATTGTTCCATCATCATTCTCATCATGTTCTCCATTGATTGGGTCGATTTGTCTGGTTGGTCTCCGACCGTTACTTCTACTTCTGGTTCAGGTTGGTTTGGGTTTTCTGGTTGGTCCTCCTGGGGATCCTCTTTGAACAATTCTCCGATCATTTCTTCAATTTCTTCCATCTCTTCTTGATCTTCACCTTCAGTTCCTTTCCTTGTTTGGTATCTTGTAACCATGGAATGTCTCCTCATAATCGCCGCTAGTCTTCTTTTAAAGCCTCACCGGTTGGTCGTCAATCTGTAACGAAGAGTTTGAGTCGTCTCTGTAAAAGACGTGTATATGGTATTGTCTGTGTTAGTGCGATCGTCTCGCACTGGGGTCGTTACATCTATTTTGTGCTAACGATGTCCGTAGCGTTGCTGTAATTACCAGTACAACACAGCAGTAACCTTACCTGTTCTTAAATAGGGGTGTGTTAATCCCGGGTAGCGCCAAATTGTTTATTAAAACAATTAAACTTATTAATTAATGTCTTAATAGGGTGTTCTCAGCTATGACGGTCTCGGCGTTCAAATAATTCCTGCTCGTTCAGCCTACTGAATCGAGTAGGTAGTTGCTCGAATTTCTACGTGAGCGCTGGTCGTCAAATCTAGCTTTCGTAAACAAACACAAGTAATACAATACACTCCCTATGAAATAATAACGGTTACTCCCTGTACTAGTTATTTTAATGGTTGATAAGTAAAATTTTCAATTTGACAATTAAATTATATTGGTTGATTAACAAATTTGCACCGACTTTTTACATGAAACAATAATTCTCAGGTTGACAAATCGATTATGGTAATGATGTGTTCACATCAGCATGGCTGCTGAACGGCTTAGTTATTATAATTAATTTCGTTCCAAAATCGGGGATTCTTTTGATTACAAGACAAAGAATTCCTATGATTACAATAAAAGTACTTTACCTTACTCTATGTGTACATAAATAATAAGGTGTGTGGTTACAATCTGTTCTGTAGTGTCGTTAAATGTGTTTCAAAAGTTCGTATTCAACCAATAGGTTATATTTTATGTTAACAAATTTTCAGTGTGTTTATTTTTCTTAATTAATCTTTGAAAGAGAATATTCGGATTATAGTGAGAGATCAAATTACTTTTAGTAATGTTTAAAGTGATTTTATTTTTGGAAATAAGGTAATTCAAGGGTACTTAACACATCAGATGACTTGGTGTTATCATTCATTGATTCGGAAGAGGATTGGGCTGCAATATTTTCTATTTTCATTGATCTTTGGACTTAAGTAGGTCTGGCGTCCTTTTCATATAGGATGTGGTCATATTTTTCTTTTATTTTCCTGGTAATATGGTCCTTGGTCTTTAGTTAACTGCTACAGTGGTTCGTCTGCTTCTTATTCACTCATGGTTTTGACTTTTATTCACTGTTTTTACATTTTTTGATTAAAAATGGGTCTTCCAAAATTCGGCTTCTGTTCTGTTAGAGTGTGACGCTTTACGAGTAACGATATTCAGCGGTAATTTTCGCCACCAACGTTCGTTTCTATGGTTACCAATTAAATTTGATTGGCTTAGCTTGACATAACTCCATTGTTATCAAAATTTGAATTCTTTTCAAAATCCTAGTATATCTTCTGATTGCTGTTATTCCTCTATCTTCCTTCCTACGTATTAAATATTGTCACTATAGTATGTATTTCCTTTCATAGATTAATTTGATATCCATCAAGGTGGGATTATTTTATGTTTTATGATTTTACAGTTATTTTCATATTTGCTAATTACTTTTCTCTTCTAATTTAAATCCTTATTTTAATATTTTGCTTTTATTATGATTTACAAATTATCCTTGGTTTTTTGTTCACCTTGGATTAGCTAGTTTCTTTGTTAATTTGTTACAAATTGTAGTTGTTTGTTTTTGACAGTTAGGCATTTTCATAGGCCTAAGTAGCCATTATTTAACTTATTTCATTCAAATTACATCTCGTTTTAGCCTAATGGGCTTGATTTTGTTATTATAATTGGTTGTGTTATTTATTGTTGTGTTTTGGGTCTGTTCATGTGTTATTATTATGTCACTATTATTTTATACATCATGAATTGCTAATTGTTTACTATCTGGTTTCCTCGTTTTCCAAGTCATACATTTCTTATAACTTTCTTACTTATTTAATTTGCCAATAATAACAATGTGGCTATTCTTTACTATTTTCTGATCACATTAAATACAACATCTAGGCCTATGGTCTGTATAATTCTTCCAGCCATATCCTCACAGTTCTTCTCATTTTATATCATTTTTTGGGTGATAAACAACATCACTTTTTATGAACTTACTTTACTAATGATCCCTTATAACTTGGGTGTTTATTGATTTGTTATAACTTCTTAATTTTTAAACAATCTTTACTTTCCCTCCATGTTAACACTATCTGTTTTCTCTTTCAGGGTATTCTACCTTTTAATTATAACTGCATTCAATTAAATTTAACAATAACATTCTTTCTTAACTAATACTGTCTTCATCACTTTTAGCGTTCATTATACCTTAATTAACTGTTTACACTTACTACTATTCTTAATTACTACTATTCTTCACTTTTAATCATTTAGTGTTTCCTTTGGACTTATTAAGTGTTTATGCTTTTATCATTCACTATTTTTCACTATATTAACCTTCTTTATATTACATTATTCTCATTTAATCATCACCTTCACTTTTAAATTATTTATTATTTATTATAATTTATTTAGTGTTTTTTTCTTTATCACTATACTTTGGGGTTTTTACACTTTCATTTTGTACTTCACAAATGTTTTTGTTTTTTAAGTGTTTCTAAATGGGTAATCCCTCTAATTACTATCTCACTACCGTACTATCTCTTTCATTACAAATATCATTAATAATATTAACAATTTTATGTCTTTATATTTTATCATTACATCTAACTCTAATTTGTGGGTTAGTTTGCTTTTTTATATTTAACATTGTTTAATTGGGTTTCTTTCAATTGTCATTTACTTTTTTATCCATTAATTGATAATAATAGTTACTTTTTTACATAGGTTAGTTATTGGTATTTTTTCCAATATTACATTTGAGTGTATCATTTCTCCTGCTCATATTCTTTATTACTTGTTTGTGTCTTATCATTTGTTTTCATTTTTATGTATTTCTCTTTATCTTGGGTTTGTTTCTTTTTCATTTCCCTCCTTCTTCATTTTCATTGTATTTGGTTAATACCTTGGTTTTCCACCTTCTCCTTTGGGTTCATTTTAATATGTTGCATTGAGTCATTCAGTTCCTTTAATTTGTTTCAGTTTTGTTTGGTTTCGGTTTTTTCCATTCTTCATTTGGTTTTTTTAATCACTTTCTTCTTTTCATTTGGTTTTATTCTCGTTTGTTTTTTGTGGTTCCCTTCTTCTTTTGTTTCCTTTTGTTGGGTCAATCACTTGGGTTAGGTCATGTCGTCGTTTGTCGTTCATTGTCTTTTTATTTTCTTTATATTAAACATTTTATTTTATATGAAGTATTATTTTATATTCAAAATCATCTTTTTTATCCCTGGTATTGGGGTGGCTTATTTGTGTTGTAACAGTACCTTATTTAAATTCTTCCCCCAAAATATAGAGCTCTTCATTATAAAATTTGTTTATTATACTGTTACTTGGTTTTGATGATTCGGGTCGACCTCCTGCTGCACTGGTTTGTTTTAGTCATTTGTTGTCCGAATTACGTTCTCACTGTTAAAATTTTGGTCACTATAGAGTATTTGATGCTTCACAACTCCATTTAGTTTAAAAGTCAAATCACATTTTAGATACTGTTAATAAATTTTCGGCTCGCGAGCCTTGGTGTTCATCCAGCCGGATGGGTGGTTTGTAGTCGACTCTTTGTTTTCTGCGCACCGGGCGAGAAAGAATGTACCTGTGCCGTTAGCGTGAGAATGTTGGCCGCCGTTCGCGCGTGTGTCTGGGAACGCACACCCCTGTTGACAATTTTACATTCCTGTAACGAGCTGTACCAGCCTCGGAGATATACTCTAATCACCATATACTCTTCGTTGAATAAAAATTGAAAATATTAAAATTGCAAAATCTCATGGGATTGTATACCGTTACAATTTAATTCTTGTGTGAGTTTTTCATTGACTGCTGGAATTAGTTATCAAATAATGATGGGTAGCCTGGCTTCAGAATTATCATTGGCTTATCAGATGGGTAGCCTGGCTTGTTCTTTTGACATCATTGAATGATTCTCCTTACACGTTATTGTCTATAATGTACATTTTTTACAGTTGTTTAAATTATGATGTTGTTCATTAATGGGCTTTTAAAAATCCCTCCTTTAAATAACAATAGAGAAATGTAGAGCTTATAAATACATCTATAAACTGTGGCAACAGCGATTCATTACGTCTGCTCTCCGGTACCAACGACACGGCGCGTGACACCTGAAGAATACAAGGCGAGCCAATCCGGGATCAGCAGCCGAGACGTGACCAACTACGTGCTCGGAGCGAGCCAATCAGTGATCCCGGTTAGTGCATAAAACCCGGGCCGGCAGAAAATTTTGGGCACTCTTCATCGCCACGCCATCGGACGCACTTCATCTCCTCTCCTCTCTCGGATGACATCGGCGCGGAGTCAGCCGGAAGGAATGGCCAAAGAATAGAACCGCCGTTCTTGCGTCTTTGCCCTCCAGTTCCGTGCCAGCGATAGGACGTTGCTGGGCCGGCAGCCGACTCTACACCCGATGCCGAAAGAAGAGGAGGACGGCAGTACACCACGAATGGGCACTGCCACCTAACATCTCAGCGCGGCACGACCAACATCAGCTTTCTCGCCACCCGGTCCTTTTTAGGGCCACCAAAAACACTAGAGTGTGCGATTGGCGCCATTTGTCATGCGGCAAGCCTTTTGTCCGGTGACAAGTGGCGCCCAATGTGAGGCGACGATCATCTTGGGGATACAAGATCCAGCCACGCCAGCGAGCTACCAGCCGGCACACAAAACAACATGGCGCCCAACAGACACCTCTACAAGATCCGGAGAAGAGCAGTAGGCTGGCTACCGGAGAGCATTCAAGACCCGGGGGAGTTGTGGCAACAGCGATTCATTACGTCTGCTCTCCGGTACCAGTGACACGGCGCGTGACACCTGAAGAATATGAGGCGAGCCAATCCGGGATCAGCAGCCGAGACGTGACCAACTATGTGCTCGGAGCGAGCCAATCAGCGATCCCGGTTAGTGCATAAAACCCGGGCCGGCAGAAAATTTTGGGCACTCTTCATCGCCACGCCATCAGACGCACTTTATCTCCTCTCCTCTCTCGGACGACATCGGTGCGGAGTCAGCCGGAAGGAACGGCCGAAGAATAGAACCGGCGTTCTTGCGTCTTCGCCCTCCAGTTCCGCGCCAGTGATAGGACGTCGCTGGCTCGCAGCCGACTCTACACTCGATCCCGAAAGAAGAGGAGGACTGCAGTACGCCACGAACAGCGGGCGCTGCTGCCGAACATCTCAGCGCGACACGACCAACATCAGCTGTCTCGCCACCCAGTCCTTTTTAGGGCCACCAAAAACACTAGAGTGTGCGATTGGCACCATTTGTAAAGCGGCAAGCCTTTTGTCCGTTGACAAAACATACACACATTACTTACAAATAATTTTTTTAATAGTTTTACAAGATTATATTTTATTAGTTTGTATTTTATACTGTTGTGACAGTCTTCTTTACTGGCATCTTTAGGAAATATAAATACCTATATATGCACATTGAATTTGTATTTGGAATGGGTAGGAAATATAAATATTATGAATATGAACATGAGAAAACGAATTATACTTGTAGGACTTAAAGAAGTCTGTTTATGAGTAGTATATGTTTATTTTATGATTACCAAATTGTTGCTACAAAGCCTTTTCAAATTGTCAGTACCACATTTCCTCACTCATATGCAGGAAATGGTGGGGCAATATAAGTAGTACATAGCCCACTTTGCAAGTGAAGGAAATTTGAGGTTGTACATTAAAGCTGTTCGTTATGTGTTGGTATTCATAAATATTGAATTTTTTACATGTGTATAGTTTGTTGCTGAGAGATAAATGAAGATTTTAGTTGGTCATGGAGTGAAACAAGCCTCTCAGAACAGAAGAAGAAGTATTATATTTAAATATGATAGTGATTAAGGTAAATAAGGGCTTTGTTTAGGTAGTAGTAGTAATAGGTAAAGTTACAAAGGCATTTAAAGGAATCAAAATCATAGGTAAACTAAACAACATTAATACTGTCAACACAGTATTTGTAATTTGTTATTGCGGAAATATTATTGGAGTCATCAAAGGACAAAACTTTAAGGACATACAAAAATGTCACAGTTGTTCCAAAACGATTCCAAATTCGCATGTAGTTACATTAACGTGTCTCAAATGAGACAAGATAAAATGTGTATGGCCACCAGTATCATAAGTTTTAAAACAATCTTTTGTTGCAGAAAGAGTTTTTTCCTAATCTGTCAATAAGTTCACTAAATACAATTAAAAAGTGTATGATTTAATTTGTAGAAGATACTATTTTTTACAAGAACAGTTCCGACAAACTTTCTCTTAGATGCGTAAAAACCTGAAGCAGCCTGAGACTGTTGTGTCACGTTATAGTACCAGTTTCTAAATATCCCATTTCAACATATAAGTACAATTTTGTTATGAAACTACATACTTGGTCTGGCCCCCTGTTGCCCATTCTCACTCAAAACATCAGATTTTAATTTATAATTTAATTCTAGTCATGCTGATCGAACATGTGCTTAGTATCAACCAAAGCAATAGCAATATTTTGCCTATAATATTGTCATTAAAATTAAATCTATGTGTAATTGCTCAGTAAGGCATCAGACATTATAATTAACAAAATATAAATACATATCTATCCAAGTGTCATTCCCAGAACTTGCTACAGTTGACATTCCATTAAGATAACAAGTTGTACAGCTCCAAGAAGAGAAAGGAACTGTTGTACCTATTCCCAGTATCCAGTCAACAATATACAATAATCTGTATTTGTTAGTTAAGAAACTTTACACATATTTTATTTTCACATCACATTGATGTGATGTTTTTATTCAGACACAAAATGGTTGTCTCACTTTAAAATTACCAAAAATTTTGGTTACTCCCTATTTCCATCACTGCTTCAATTTCAACCATTATTAATTCTTACTAATTTTGTGGTATTTCTTTTGATATTGTTATAACAGTCATTCTCCTGCCTTTGTACAGTCACTCTTCTCAAACCCTCCACAACAGTTCATCTCTTTCTATAGCCTTGTTCCATGGTTACTATCATACAGTCTTAATCTAATTTTTGTTTGGCATTCTGTTAGCATGCCCCAATTACTTTAGATATCCTCTCTTTATTTAATTTTACAATATCTGGTTTGTTGAAACAGATTCCATTCTAGCTCTGTGTCCTGCAGATTCTATCCCAACTTATCAGTGTTTCTTCTCGTTATGCCCATGCTTTTTAATAACTATTATACAAATTTGCAGATTGCATTTTTGATAATATTATTAGACTGAAATATCTTTGAAATGCAAAAGACTATGTGTTATTTGCTAACATTCTTGTTGCCAATTTCCCCTATTACAAAACCAGAATGCTTAGGTAAAGGAAGTTATAGTTTTTGCACAAACTCTTTTTCATCTTGTTTTTATATCTGCTATTTTTGACTACACTATGCCAATCTCATCTGGATATGGTATTTAATCTTCTTCTAGAACTGTGTCTGAATTGACTATGTCCATGGTGTGTATTGGCTTTTCTCTGCATGGCTAAGTGGATAATATTGCTAGGGAGGGATGCCATAAAAAATCGGGTGGGGCTGTGTCGGGGCGCATGGCCGTTGGTTTAACGTGAAACGTCTATATCAGTGAGTCGCTTTTAGCGTATTGGATTGAAATGAAAACGAGACATTGACTGTGTACCAAATTTTATTTTAACATAAACCAGACACTGAATGGTACATGATATTTATTTCGACTAATATTCGACGACGATTTTGTTTAACATTGGCCTGTGATATGAGAAGTAGGAGACATAAGGCATAATATCAACATCAGTGTCTGGTGAACGTACAATCGATAGTGGTATTGCCCAGTGTTGTTGGTTCTATGGGCACGTAGTTGAGGCCGAATTCATTCTTCATGAAGTCAACGAGGTAGCTGTTGTGTCGTGGATCGTTATTGACTCGGCACAGAGAACGATCGGAGTCTCCGAGTCTGGTCGAGAGCTTGGTAATACTTTTGTCAAGTTTGCTGAATATGGCAGGAGCGATTGATAAAGACATAGGTTAACATCTTCGGCTGATGCTTTGTGATGTATATATACGGCACCGAGGATAAACAGCGTACGATCTCCGACTTTCACGTCCACCAGGCATATGTCGCCGACGTTATGTTTTCTCAAGACGGAATTGCCGCAGAGACTGATGGCATCGACGATGATTTCTCTGCAGCTCATGAAGCTTTGTAGGTTTCTGTAGATTGCAGAACCTCCGGCCGCAGAAACTCGCGCCAGTGGCAGTTCGGACAAGGTAGACGGACGATCTCTACGATATTCAAGCGCGGTGTTATTGTTTGCTTTCAGTTCGAAGCCGTTGAGCTGCACAGTGTTCGCGCGATCCATCCAAGTCTCGCTAACTGCCATGTAGTCGGAATGTTTTGAGTATGCTGTCGTTTTCAATATCTCCCGCGTGAGCCATCAAACTTTGAGCATTGAAAGCAGAGACGATCAAAACTAGTTGCCGTCGTCGAGATAGGTCGTCCCCGTCTTCATCGACTTCGGCTACAACGTCTCGCTTGCAGAAGTCTCTTGCTCGCATCATCATTGTGGGCAGCCGATGTTTGGCCATCCGCTCGTACTCGTCGTGTATTTCTTTCACCGTTGGCGCCGCGTTGCCTTGCCCGTGATAAAATTTAAAATCGTCTCTATCGTTGGTGAGATACAGACCGTTGATCGATGTGACTCTACTGAGCGCAACGTATACAAGCTGGGTGTGTTGTGACTTGTCGTAGTTGCAGACGACTTCGTTGAATGTGCCACCTTGCGATTTGTGAATGGTGATCGCGCTTGCTGACACAACCGGGAACTGGTTACGTCTACACTTTACAGTCCTGCCGAGTGGGATGTTGGTGGCTCTGGTCACGATGGGCGTCCACTTTAAATCTAACACATTACGCTTGCACATAACGTGCGGCTTCGCTTTCACTCTGCATAGTTGGCCCATGCTTGGATTTGGAAACTCCAGCCAAAGACGGACTCTCTTCCGAGTTCCGGTTGAGGTTCATCATCTACCTCTACTGTTTCGTAGTTTGCCGCCTGCTCGTCTTCGGTGAGGTGTTCTATGTACTTAAGCGTGCCGATTGCACCATTCACGAGACCGTCTTCAACATCTAGGTTCATGGTAATCATATATGGATAGCCGACAGCTAGTTTCAAACTGTACGGCAAGCCGCCCGACTCGACAACGCTCATCTTGTGCAAGTTGCGCCGAGCGGTCGTGACCTCCATTAGTGTATTGTAGCCAATCATCTTGTCGTCGGCGATGCTCTCGAACTCAGGCACGAAAGCGTTGTTGTACGCGTCGACATCATGGTTGCGATGAAAGAGCCGAACAGCAGCAGGTAAGTTCTCTTTGCACCATGCTTTACTTCTGAAACGTGTTTCGATTAGAGCGATTTGCTCGAGATTGAGTCTCTCACCATTGCCGATATTCGTGAGTATGGCTGAGAAGGTGGAAACAGGTACTGCATAAACGAAATTCCACTACATTTTTGCCGGGGAACTTAGTCTGAAGAAGAGGAATGTTACGAGCTTTCGCCTTCTTTAAATCTCTGTCGAACCAAAGTCGATCACAAATGCTGCAAGATAGACCAAACGATTGGTTTCGAATACCGTTTTGAAGTGTTCGTCCGCTGCACGCCAATGGTCCTGCATCACATCAATTTGAGTGATGTTGATATCCATCAGCTCGGAGACGACTTCGACAGATGTATGGGTGTTATCTTCACTCATTATGTCCATTGGTTCGGGGATAACAGCGGTAGAGGTGCTCGCGCCGTCGGCGTCGTTCACTGAGCGCGCCGTGCCAGCTTTGCGACGCTCCCGAAACAGTCTTGCTCGCTCGGCACTGGACATTGGGGTACCTGTGCGTGGCCCATAGCTTCCTCTTCCCAATGATATGCATAATTTATATTTTCGGCTGGGTTTTGCGCAGGCTGAGGCTGACATATTGAATTTCTACAGTTTTTTACATGCTTAATTTAAGTTTTTACATAGAAATATTGTCCAAAATACACTTATTATTACTTAAATCGATCGATATCTACAAACTCTATACACAAACACACGAATCACCGTGCTACCACGTCTGAGTCCTGAGTTACACTGAATGGAAAGGAGTCAGAGCGTCGGTTTTGGCCAATCAGCGCGGTGCCCCCTCCCCGCCAACCCGCTCGCCCATGACGCGAACTCAAGGTCATATCAGCGAGCTGACCATATATGTTAGAAAATGACACCGCACTTACGTCTCTGAGACTAATATTTAGGGAGTTATTAAGGCAAGAGGATATAGACCTTTTCGTTGCGGTACAAATTTCTGTTCTGGTACACGTATGTTTCGGTGTTGTTTTAAAAACGTTTCACGTCAAAAGCAATATTACAGTATCAATTGTATCCAAACTGCAAAGTCTATGTCCGCACTACACTATGTCAACTCCCATTGTATTCCAGGTGCTTTTGGTGAGGTTTCGGATAAAATGTGACTGAACCGCTTTCTACAGATGCTTTCCGTGACTGTATTAGTGTTTGGCAATGCACAAAGAACTGGAAAATAAAAACTATTATCGTTTGAGAGGTCAGTGATTTATGTACAGTCATATTATTGTAATAAAAAAAAAACAATAAGTAGACATTGTGATGGCAGCGGTATGTAAACATGTGCTCTCCAGTACCAGTGACCCAAACACCTGGTGGCGCATGACACCTGACGAACACACAGCGAGCCGATCAGGGATCACCAGCCGAGACGTGACACCTGATGTGTTCGGAGCTAGCCAATCAGCGATCCCGGTCAGGGTAAAAAGCACAGGTAAAAATTTTCGACGCACTTTGCCGCGGCACTCCATCGCCAGACACACTTCATCGCCATGCCATCGGACGCACTTCATCGCCTCTCCTCTCTCGGACGACATCGACGCGGAGCCAGCCGGAAGGAACAGCCGAAGAGTAGAATGGACGTTCTTGCATTCTTCGCATTACCTGTACCGCGCCAGCGATGGACGTCGCTGGGCCAACAGCGGACTCGACGCAACCAATGCTGAAAGAAGAGGAGGACTGCAGTACACCACGATCAGCGGGCGCAGCCGCCAAACATCTCAGTGCGGCTCGGGCACATGGCCTTCTCGCCACACGGCCCTTTTTAGGGTCACCAAAATGACTAACAGTTGTACGATTAGTGCCATTTGTCATGCGGCAAGCCTTTTGTCCGGTGACATGTTGATGTGTGCATATTATCATACTGTAACAAATACAACATTATGTAATTAAACATGGTTGAAAACCGAAATTCCCTTTTTACCAGTTCCAGAAAGAAATGTTGAATTTCAAAGCCTGGTCATAACATAGTTAAAAAAAAACTGCATTACTGTTGGTGAAATATTAGATTTTTACTAAGTCAATAGGCAGTTTAAGTACTCGTCAGAAAAGATAGGCTTTTTAGCAGTATTCAAGTGGATTGATGGAAGAAAACGGTCTGGTAAGGTGGATGCAGTAATGTAACTTGTAATGATTTTAAATTTGCCAGAGCAAAAGGAGATTATTTCTACTTTCCAACAGAAAATGTGCACGATAGTCAAACTGGTAGAAATCAACGCTAATGAGCTTAAGTGACATATCCCAGGTAGAAAGAAACAGTTAATATAAATGTTTCACGTTGTAAGTTAAAATCGGACTAAATGTATGATAGAAATAAAATGGAGAAATTGAATGATTATAAAAGCAGTCAAACCACTTATCTCACAAATTTTATGAACTTTGTTTATTTATTAAGATTATTTTTTTGGAGTAATAACACAAACAGAATTATCACTGTCGCACACCACTATAGAAAAATTATTCCAATTAGCGCTTTCAAGGATTAGCTGAGAAGCTTGAAAGCGCTAATCGGAATAATTTTTCTATAGTGGTGTGCAACAGTGATAATTCTGTTTGTGATTATAACCACTAACACAACTTTCTTAAATTAAACTTCTGATAAGGAGTAATAACAATTCAAACTTTTCATTTAAATATGTTGTATACTTTTTTGACATATAAATCAACCAGCTTTTTCAATTTTGTTTGTATTTTATTAAAGCTTTAAGTAATTGTTAACAATTTTTATGTCAAAAATAAAATTGTATCAATGGATTATAAATTGTATCAGTATATAGAGGGAATCATTTGTTTCCTCTATTTATTGCTTCATGTTAGAAGAAAAAACTTACTAAAATTCACCAAAGGCATTAGAACAGAGACCTCTTTAAAAATTGTTTCACAGAGAAAAATATTATACAAAATACACTGTAGGAATATTCTTCAAAGAATTGCCTGTGTGTACACTTTGACAACTTTTTTCTTATGGCACAGGAAAGAATTACAGAAAGTGCAATATAACAACGGCTTGTGGAGAATACGAAGGAATCAAGAAATAAATAATCTGATACCCGACGGTGACATAGTAAGGTTTATAAAGAGTAGAAGGATAGCCTGGCTGGAACAACACAGAATTCCCAAAAAAATTCTGGAATGGAGTCCAGAAGGTAGGAGATGAAGAGGAAGGCCAAGGAAGTCATTTGAGGGTGTTGAGGAGGATCTGAGGAATATAGGGATAAGATGGAGAAGATTGTGTAATGAAAGGGCTGAGTAGAGAATTCTCCTTGACTGCTGAAAATAGTCATTACAACTATCTCTATTGCAAATATCTCATTTGATCTTAATTCTAAAAGGGAAAATGTGATGGAATTGTAAAAAAACTACATTTTTTAACTTTTATTAATATTTATTTACGTGTACATTTTAGTAACACATAGATTAGTTTTATAACAAGTAATATAGGTAGGCCTACTTATATCTTAATTACTTACCTAAATTTACTATTTACTTTTGTTTGTTTACACTCCGTTTTGCGTCTATTTACTCAGACGCCATCTTTCATTGATACCAACTGCATAATTTTTTACTTACCCGGGTTCGGTTAGACGAACTGGAGAACAGAATGGTTATTTAAATAAAAACAGATTGATTACTTCCATACACCTTTTGATCTCTTTTATTATGCATTTAAATTTAAATTCATTTTAATTACAAAAAGACAGTTTAAAGTCATTTGACTCCCATCATGAACCAAAAAAATATCCCTTCTCCCTCTCTTAATTCTGATGCGATTTTTTAACGATAAAACAATAACAATGATTACATGATTACATACATTGATAGTACCTAAGTTCAAAATAGAAATAATTAAAACACAGAATTAAATTTATTTAACGCAAACCAGCGCTTCTTACCTTTATTCTATAATTATGACACACGCACACACCCTCTCACACTGTACATATTTTATAATTCTCCTTTGAGCTCTTTTATTTTCTTTTTAATTTTGCATGGGTTGAATTTTAATTTTGAATGGTTTACTTTACTTGAAAATTCTTTGTTTACTTTCCCTTGAAAATGTCCAGAAGACGTCACCTCGTTTCACGCACTATATCGATTATTCCATATTTTCACTGATCGTACATGTTTTGAAAAAGATTTAACTGTTATTAATTAATTAATCCACTCTATTAAGTTTATATTTTGCTGTTTCACATTTTACCCCTTCTGGCGTTGGGCATTAGAAAACTGTGCTTAGCTGGCGGGGGAGCGAACTGCCCGAGTCCGTCGTCGTTACATGTTGTTTGCCGACTGATGTTACACCAAGTGTAGCTTGTTGGCGTCGATCTGGTGAGATAGCCGACACTCCCTGCATTCCTATATGACAAACAAGGTTTGGCTCCTGACGTCATATAGTGTGACCCCAATTTGTGCATAGTTCAGAGGTCAGATGGCTAAAAATAACTGCCTCCCCAGCGGCTTGATCGCCTGACCTTGACACTAATTCGTGTACATTGTTTTCCCCATTAACATTTTCAAATAAAATCTTTATTACAGTAGAACCTCGTTAACCCGGATCAACTGGGGCCGGGGCCGATCTGAGTTAACGAAAATCCGGGTTATCTAGAGAATGAGGGAAAAACGATAAAAAAGAACATGTACTTACCAAAAATATTTTTAATGGAGTTTAAAAATTATTATCGGCACACTTTCACCTAAAAACACATAATATGTATTTACACTGTACACAATATAGGTACAAACTAGTCGGTAGTAAAAAAGGCAGTGAGCTTTTGCTGCCTCAGTTTTGCGTATCGCTTACGAGCAGCGCGATCTCACATCCGCTTTAGCATTAGAAGCTCGTTTGGCGATGTTTCGACTTGACTCTCGAAATAAACTATCAATTTATCTATGTGTGCTACTGCTTCTGCGTGGGTCATAACCACAGCTGGTTCATCAACACTGTCTGAATCCTCTTCATTTTCATTTTCTGTAACACTGTGTGATGCAATAATTTCTTCCTCTGTGATCGCTTTATAACCTCCGTCATTGTCAATTTGCAACCAATTGTCAATGTCTTCTTCATCAACATCGGAACAGCCATCGATATTTTTAAAAATGTCTATAAAATCTTCTTCCACACTTGTTTTTTCTTCTTCTTTAATTGTATTGTTTTCTGGCAAGTCACACACACCAGGCCACCACTTTTTCCATGACTTTATCAAAGTTTCTCTTCCAACCTGGTCCCAAGCTTCCGCAATCATATAAATAACAGTCTTTACAATAAAAGATTTCAGCACCTCTACCACACCATGCTCTCCTTCGTCCTCTACCAGTTGACTTAGCATTTGCCTGTTGTACACTTTTTTTATTTTTACTAGAACTCCTTGGTCCATCGGTTGAACGAGAGAAGTTACATTAGGTGGTAAAAACTTCACTGAAATTCATCTTTGACTAGTTCATTGACAGACGGATGTGAAGGCGCATTGTCAATCAGCAAAACCGCCTTGTTGGGAAGGCCACAGTTCTTCAAATATTTTTTTACTGACGGCACAAAATTCTCAAAAAACCATTGTTTGAAAATGTCACTAACCATCCAAGCACTTTTTTGTGAGCTGTAAACGACAGGCAATGAGCCTCGTTTCACATTTTTCAATGCACGGGGGTTTTTAGACTTCCCTATTATAAGGAGAGGAATTTTGTGCTTTCCTGACGCATTACTGCAAGCCATTATAGTGAGGCGGTCTTTCCCTTTTTTATACCCTTTCGATGACTCTCCTAATTTTGAGGCTAGCATTTTACTCTGCAACATCCGGTAAAATAAACCGGATTCATCGGCATTGTAAACTTGATCTGCTGTCAGTTCTTCCTTTTTAATAAAGTCTTCAAACTCTTTTTTAAATTTTTCTGCCGCTTCAACATCACCTGACAAGCTTTCTCCAGTGATTGTAAGTTGACGCACTCCATGCCATTTTTTCCATCTGTCCAACCACCCCTGGCTAGCTGTAAAACTCGGGTCTCCATGGGGCAACTGTTTGTTCAAACTCAATGCTTTCTGTTGGATGATGGGTCCAGAAATCGGCAAACCATGTTCTCTTTCAGCACAAAACCAGACAAACAATGCTTCATCCAGAGTTTCTAGTTTAGCAGTTTTTGCTTTACACCGATTATCCAAACTGTCCTTAGAAATCATTTTGAAACAAAAGTCGTCAATGCGTTTTCTGTTTTTTTTCCAATCAGATACGGTCGATGTTCCTACTCCAAACTCAGCAGCAAAGTTCTTTAACGATTCTCCCTTATCAGTTCTTGTCAATGCTTCCATCCTTTTTTTCATAGTCACAACAATGTTTTTACGTTTCATCGCCATCGCGAACAACGCGCTAACGAAACAGCACAACGATACTGTACCTCAACAGTGACACTAGGACAACACGCGAACACTACCGAGATTGCAGCGCAACTGAGGAATGTTGTTTCTAGGTCGATGTCAAGTGCGAGGCGTGGGGAGGGGAAGGAGAGGGTTGGCAGGTGGGGTGAGTGCAATGAACTCGCCCGCTGGCAAGTGAATTCGAGTAATGTACCTACTGAGAATACCGATTTATCATCTGTAAAACAAGTCTTCATTTACTACGCTAAACAACATAATTTTTTTTTTTCCAAAACTGGTCCGGGTTATCCGGACGTCCGGGTTAAAGAGGTCCGGGTTAACGAGGTTCTACTGTATTACCAAAATATTCCCGGGTGTGTTTACTTGTCCCGTTACAATACCCCCTCAATGAGAGGTTTTATGCCGAAGCATAAAAACTCATTGACACTCACATACTTCCTAAAGGGATCAGAGATCCCAACACCGCAAGGCCAGACAGGCACTTGACGCCCCTGCTCTGACGCGCAGGCCAGCACAGGACCACCGCCACAGCATCACCAGATACTGAAACATTAAATCAAAACATCAAATACTGGTGTTGTATAATACCATATCCCCAACTGATCTGGTCCCCCTTAGCTGTGCTGGTTTGCGTTAAGAAGCACTGGTTTTCTTAACTTCTAACATGCATATATATTTAACATAACATGTTACATTTTAAATTTTACTATCAACATTCTGAATGCGTCTCTCTAGTTAATTCTTATCCCAAATTCAAAATATTTCCCTGATTCCAATCAGAATTTAAATAACCACTTCCCATTACATTTACAAATATCTTTCATTACCCAGATCACATCTCAAAATATTTAACTTCATTACTAAAATTCCTCTTAAACACATTTAAATCAATTACATAATCACAAATTATCTACTTATATTTTTTCTCCAAATCGTTAATTATCTCCATAATACTCCTCAAATCAACACCAAATCATTTAGTTACATCATACGATCAACTACACATTCTATATTACCAACATAATTCCATTTAATCGGGTTATCTTATCCCGTTTATTATAGTCATTAGCTTCCTCCTTCACATCATTTTCTAATATCCCCCCATAATCCAGTTACAATTGGGTAAATCACCTCACGGTGACACCGGTTTTGGCATTTACCTCGTTACATAAATACTGTATTTATGTCCCTGGCTTGTAACGACCAGCTCTTTTCCACACACTCTATTGCTTTGTGATGTTGGACTGTAGCGCCCAGTTGCTTCCACAAGAACTGAGGTTTATTAGGGTGTAAACGCTGCTTACACCATTCTTGCTTCGGCGTTATATAAAAATTCGGCATTACTGGTATCCGAGGACAGCAGTAATCCTACTAAAATGATTCATATGCCCTTAATACAGTCTATCACCCCATTCGGTGGTAGCCGCTGTTCCATAGTTATGTTGATTCCCCTGATTCACCCCCCGGTTAATTTTTAAATTACACCAATTTCAAAGGCAACCAACCATGGTCAGTGGACAATAAGTCTGCCCACAACTGGTTGTCATCCAAAACCACGGTCTGGGCTGGTAAGGCCAGGACTGCCCGAAAGTGGGGAATCGCATTTAAAACATACCTTATACATGTTTTATATCCCTACACAATTACAAACTACTCAATTAGACACCTTATGTTTCTCATAATCAACATAATACAACATAATAGACACTCAAATTGAACATTACCATTATTACATTAGAATAAATCCTTCACACTTGAATCTGAATAAAATTTACAAACATTACAAAACTTTTAAATTTCAATTTCTACAATTAAACATTTTAACTGTTTATCTTGCATTATCACCTCAACTTTGACTTTCTCAATATTGAACCTTTTAATAATCAACCTTTAATTATTTATCATTTATTATACAATTAAATTCTCCAAAAAATTTAAATCTATCACCAACATTCATTTTATAAACATTTCATTTATTAGCTCCTTTCAAGTTAATTCAACTATTTTGTCAAACACATTTTAACTACTTTAATTATCAAATTGCTTTAATTAGTTTAACAAAATTCACAGTGACCAACTGTCAATTCTTACAGTTGAGTACACTTAACCTTACTACATAAGTACATTTAACATCAACACAAATTTATCTACAATTTTCGTCATATCCTTTTATTGTTTACCACACCTCATTACATAAGTTAGCCAAGTAATTACCATAAACTAAAATAATTAAATGTTCATTCACTATATATATAACCACCATCATCGTAGATTAATCTTATTATTTTATTACAACACAATTCATTTTTCAATAAATTTATTTTATAATTATTATTATTATTATTATAACCCTTTACTATTTTAAATTGTTTCGTTATACCCACATAATAATTTACTGCATTATCCCACATTATTATTCTATCATATAACCTGTCTACATCAGTAATTCTGGTCCTGTCACCATCAGTATTATTATCTGTCGCAATTAAGCATTTTATCATCTCCTTATTATCAGAGTCAGCTACGATTAACATCCCAATCCTATGTACAGGAACGCTGTCATCATTCACCACTGCTGTACTGTTTTCATCATAAGGTAAGAACTCAAAATCATTAACTCTCTCAATCTTTATTCTTTCTAACAATTCTTTTATAACTTCTACTAACATTAAATCAACACCACCTCTCTCTCTCTCTCTCTCTCTCTCTCTCTCTCTCTCTCTCTCTCTCTCTCTCTCTCTCCTCTCCCTCTCTCCCTCTCTCTCTCCCTCCCTCTCTCCCTCCCTCCCTCTCCCTCTCAAAATCGCTTATCCAACCCCATCTTACTTTCTCTAGTTCTCATTCCATGCTGAGGGCACTGCAACATAAAAACACCTCCTACTAGCTCTTCCGGGACAACTACAAAAATTTAAGGGAATACTTGAAGACACCTTGTCTTCCACACAACCGCTGGAGGAAACTCTGTCGTTGTAAAACACCTGTGAACACCTTGTTTCACAATATACCCGTGGAAAATTTACCCTCTGCCCCATATTTCTACTTACATTCTCCTCATATTCTCTCTCCAACTTACAAACACTTATTTGTACTCTCTCACTACCCCTTACTCCCATTACTCTCTCATTACCCCCTACTATCTCTATATTCTCATCATCGCTATTAATTTTCTCCGTATCACCCTTAGATACACCTTTTTCAACTATCTTACCACTACTACTTGTTAATTCGCTATTAGAATTATCACTTACCTCATTAATTATTTCTTTGTTACTTTTCGTCATCATCATCATTATAATTGTCACTTATAGTTTCACTATCTTCATTATCAGATTCACTTACTGTTTCAGTTTATTTTCTCTCCTCTCCTTTCTCTTTCTACTTTCATTTACTTCATCTTGTAATTGTTTTACAATAGTACTAAAATGTTGATCAACTTCTTTTAAACTTTTATTAATATCGACATTTTGTTGTTTTATTTTGTGAATAATCTCATTGAAATTACTTTTAACGTCTTGTTCTTTGAACTTCTCATTGAAATTACTCTTTATTTCATTATTTTGTTCTTTCAACTTTTCATTTAGATTACTATTTATATTTTCAGACATTGTTCTCATTAGGTTAAACATATCATCCATCGACAACTCTCTTACTCTAGTTGTCGTTGGAGTGGACTTTGCTTCTACATTACTCATTATTATCGATTCGGTAAAACTGCTTTCGTTATTTGCCATTTTGATTATTTTTTATTAATCAATTATTAATCATTACTTATAATATAAACATGAATAAGTAATAACCTCCCCAGCACTTTACATTACAACATCATACATACATTTATTTCTATCTTATTTAGTTACCTTAAATAACCCCTTCTGTCCTCCAAAGTAGGCCTACATTTACATAAATAAGTTTTATGTAAATGTCCCTGTTCGGATAGCGCCAATTGTAATGTTAATTACTTACCTAAATTTACTATTTACTTTTGTTTGTTTACACTCCTGAAACTTTACGTTTTTTATTGTAAATAATATATCTTATTAAATTTATCAAAGCTTCGCTTCTTTTTCTTACCTTTGTTCTACGTCCAGGGTCGTATAGACGAAAACAGTTGCAGAGGGGTTATTTGGGTTGAGTTGTAAAATCATAAAGCTAACACATGTTATACTGACTAAAAAACAAATTACTTTTCGTTTATACGCAAAATTGGTATTTTTTTCCTTTTTAATGACAATTACTTAAATTCTTGTCTTTTAAAATTAAAGGTATGAAACTAACAAATGAACCATTCTTATGTAACTATCACAAAGTAATATCTATGATTACTCAACCAGTACTTTTTCCTTATTTTTATAATTCCCCTTTTTAACCCCGTTTATAGAGCTCTTTAAATGTCAAGTATTTTAAAAGGTGATCGATTAATTTATTTATATAATAAATAATCGAATCTG
The DNA here is from genome assembly GCA_034769895.1 of Magicicada septendecula. NCBI lineage: Eukaryota > Metazoa > Arthropoda > Insecta > Hemiptera > Cicadidae > Magicicada > Magicicada septendecula. The sequence goes on along the minus strand of CM068371.1, from coordinate 56,745,678 downwards.
GGGAGCTAGCTGACACTCCCCGCATTCCTACGTGACATAAACAAGGTTTGGCTCCTGACGTCATATAGTGTGACCCCAATTTGTGCATAGTTCAGAGTTCAGATGGCTAAAAGTAACTGCTTCCAGCGGCTTGATCGCCCGACCTTGACACTAATTCATGTACATTGTTTTCCCCATTAACATTTTCAAATAAAATCTTTATTATTACCAAAATATTCCTGGGTGGGTTTACTTGTCCCGTTACAACCTATGTAGTGCTGACGACAAGTGACGAGCGACGTGTGCTCCCTTGCTCCGCTCCACGGCCGTATATACAGGTCTGGACACTTCGTTGGAGGGGGTTATATATTTTTGTCCGCGAATTTGCTGACTAAAATAGTTTGTTTCGATATCGCTTGGGGCGCCTCGATATAGAAGTGATTTCCTACTGTGCATGATCATATATTCAAAGCGCAATAGAGAATGTTGTTTAAATGAAGGGAAGAACTTGATATATTTAATTTAGTTAATATAAAACTAAATTAAATTTATGAAGTTCTTCCCTTCATTAAAACAACATTCTCTATTATACTTTGAAGATATGACCATGTGCAGCAGGGATTGACTTCTAGATCGAGGCGCCCCAAGCGATATCGAAACAAACTATTTTAGTTGGCAAAAAAGGAGACAAGAATTTCAACGGAGTGTCCAGACCTGTATATACAACCGTGCTCCACTCTGACCACCGCTATTGATAGGCCCAGTGTCAATACCGTGTTATTCAATGATATAATTAAAGGTTATTTCAAAACCATTTTCTTCAATTTGGCCATAGTGCAAGTGCCCAATACATGAAAACATGAAATTTTAACAAATAATTTTTCACCTCGTGCCGCTCCCCTGAGCCTGCCACCCCTTTTCTTTGTTCACTGTTTAGTTGATAGCACAGGCCTTATGAGGGGTCGTCGCGCTACTATCTGCCCTAACTACATCGACTAACGTTCATCGTCACTCTCTAATGCTTCATTGATGTTACTAAATCATATGTAGCAAAGCCTTATTATTTAAATAATACGCATATGAACTAAAATAAAATAAGCTTTATCTTAAGTTGCATTGATTTATATTGGTATGTTTTTACTGAAATTCAAGTCGATGGTACTGGTCCCGTCAAGTTGTCTGTCTGTCTATATGTGTGTCTGTGGTTATGCCCACAGAGCAATGTTTGAATTTTTGATTTTTAACACTTATTTACCCAAAACCCATTAAAAAGGCTGAAAACCCGATTTCCATTTTGGTTATAATTGCATACGTTAGAGCCTGAAGGGTGCCAAACAATATGGCATAAAGCTTATTTCCATAAAAAAGTGTGTTACAAAAAAAATGAACATATAGACTTATTTTTTTAACCAGACCATGTTATATTAGATTACACTTCGGTAGTTATAAGGGACCAACTGTTATACCTACAGCGTTGATTTGAAATGATTTCCCACATATCAACCATGCAGAATCTCATAACTGTATTTTTATGGGTTTCTAATACAGGGTGTTCCAGAAACCATGGGTTCTATTACCGATTTTGGAAAAATTCAAATGTAAACATAAGTCATGTTGTGTATCATTTTACAAGTCTTGACCCCTAAATAGTTTGCCGAAAGAAAAATTATATTATCTTTTTCCGTTCCAATATGGTGGCCAAAAAAGTCTTGAAATAGGTGTTTGGTGGAATTTTGCACATGTATCGTTTAAATAATACGGTAATGGGAGAAGGTTTGTGCCAGTTTGCTGGAACCACTTGTGGTTATTATGTGATAATGTCACGTATCAAAACATATTGTTACAACCTTTGTAATTGATGTAATAATTGGATTTTACTTTAAGCATAGGAGAGTTCTCTTATAGCAAACATTTTTAAAAGTTGCAACCTCAGTATGAGGGTGATAAAACGTCAAGGTTATTGACCTGGCTGGTGCTGAATCATCGCGTCCGGTCACCACCTGTGCCTTGGTATTTCGGTATTTCCTCACCGTTCATACCATAACAAAACATTGTTAATGCTCATTGCTCAGTTTCTGGCGGAAAGTCAACCTGTTCGTTTCTATTGTATTCGTTGCGTTTTATGTGACTTTCATTACTTAGTACTGTAGTGTTTAGTATATTGTTTTAGTTTAGTGTTTATTTGTTATTTCAAGTTTTGAGTTACAGACATACTTTGTTACAAGACATACTGAGTTACATAGTATATTTTGAAGTACACAGTGTTTGTGTTAACAGCTTTAATATGATTATTAAATATAAATATTATTGGTGTTAGTTTGAAGTATACTTTGTACACAGTTAACTAAGTTTTTCTAATTGTTTTTCTAAGTTGAAACTATGATCTCTCGCAAGAAAGGCAAACCTATTGAAAGTGGTGATAGGGTAACTGTGTTGAAAGTTTACGAATATTTTAAAGTGTTACCCAAACGAAAGTGTCCGATTTTTAGTTAACAAAACTAAGGAGGCCACCGGTACAAGTGAATGTTCTATATACAGGATAAGAAAAGAAGGACTAACTGGGAACATTAAGACACCACGAAAGATTCGAAAAAAAAAAATAGAATACAAGACCAGTAGACGACAGAAGTACGACGGATTCGTCATCACTACTATTAGATGAATTGTCCATTCCTTCTTTTTGGAAAATATCCCTCCAACGCTGACAGCGGTTTTGGCCAAGATCAATGAGGACCCGACGCTTCCAGATTTGAAAAGGACAACACTGTGGAAAATTCTCACAGAAAACGGATTTTGCTTTGAAAAAACAAAAAAAGCCCTTCTTTTGGAAAGAAACAACATTATTTTGTGGCGGCATTCATACCTAAGGAAAATGAGAAAGTTTAGGAGAGAAAAGAAACCAATAGTTTTTCTTGATGACACTTGGGTTAACGTTGGCCTAACGACAAGTAAAGTATGGCAGGATACAACTATAAATATACCAATGGATGCTTTTATGGCTGGACTTACTACAGGGTTAAAAGAACCTACTGAAAGGGGACCGCGCTTCGTTATTGTCCATGCTGGAGGTGAAAGAGGTTTTGTTAAAGATGGGAAAATAGTATTTTTAGCAAAGAAAGGCACACAAGATTATCACAATGAAATGGATAGTGCCTGTTTTGAAAATTGGTTTGAAGAGAATCTATTGCCAAACCTTGAACCTGAAACTGTGATAGTAATGGATAATGCCCCGTATCACAGTAGAAAAAAGGAAACAATCTCAAACACCAAGTCGTTAAAAGACGATATAAAAAATTGGCTATGAGAAAAAAAATATAGATTTCCCGGAAGACAGCCTGAAGAAGGAACTATTAGAAGAAGTTTCGAAAGTTACACACTTATATGTGTCCTACGTTGTAGACGAAAAAGCCAAAGATCATGGGTTCACAGTGTTGCGTCTCCCTCCGTATCACTGTGAACTAAACCCCATAGAACTTGTTTGGAGTCGAGTGAAGAGGCATGTGGGGATGCATAATACTAAATTTAAGAACAATCTCATGACTCCATTAATTGAAAACACTTTTGATACCGTGTCAGAACAACAATCGAAAAATTATTGTAAACATGTAGAGAAAGTGGAAGAAAACATGTGGGAGGCAGACAACCTTCAAGACGATATCGACCCTTTTATAATACAACTTACGGGATCGTCAAGTGGAAGTGACGATGAGGTGTCCTCTACCGGCAGTGCCATGTCCGGGGTGACTTCTCTCAAGTAAAATCGGTTAGTTTTTGTAGATAACCAATATAAATAACTTAAGGAAAAAATCTTTTAGTTCCAAATTAGCAATGTACAGGATCTTTTTCCGAAAATCTTCTCGTAATATAATGTCATTTGACCATTACAAATTAAACATTTTTTTCTGTAATTCTTGCAATCAATAATGTACAAAACTGAATAATTTTCTTTGATTAGAAAAAAATCATTAAAATTACAGTAAATTGGAACAAAACAATTATTTTTGATTTTGGTACGAAAATAGTAAATTATTGAAATGGTCAAGTATCTGGAAAAACCCTAATGTGTCAAGAGACACAAACAGAATTATGAACAATTATTATCTTGGTACAAATTACAATTTTTTTTTTATGCAACGTTTATATTTATCAACTTTACATTAAATAAAGATTGTTTCACTCACTGACAATAGTTTACAATTATACTAATTTATATCCCTTAGGCGCCGAGTGAAGTTTCGATGTGACAGCGTGAGTCGATGTTTTTATACGGGCGAGTAGTACAAGGTCTCCGTTTGAATAGCATGGCCATTGCCTGCCCATGCTATCAACTAAACAGTGAACGCAGATAGGCACGTGCCTAGTGGGAAATCCGGGCCTGGTTACAGAAAGTTGTTTCTTTTTAGTCATAAAAGTTGGATGTAGTGGGAAGCTATTCTCACTTTCCACGCATCGCATCTGTTAGAACCTCAAATAACTATAGTGCATGTGATGTTTATAAAATAGAATTGCACTTACGGACTATAGTGTTAGAGATGTAATTCAGACTAGTGTTGTGCCATGTGTGCAGCATTGCTTAATATGGCACAAACACTCATAAGACACAGTGCTATGCTGTAAGGTTTGCACAAACTTTAGAGAATGTACTTTCTACTGTTAGGAGGGAAGATAAAGATATCATCCAGACTTGCATTATCAGTCCTCTTTTCCAGGTGTTCGTACATCTGTATAATTTGTATCTCTATGCCTTGGAGTTGTTGTGTATATTTCCACATAAAAAATTGTTTAAGAATCGACGAATTCATATTTATACCTCAGCCAAATTAAGGCATCTTGAGTTTAAATCAAAGCCATTTGGGTTTTGTTGTTAATTAAAGTACTTGATATGAGGAGGATTGTTCATGTTTTGACTGTAAGCCACTAATTTTGTTTTTTTTTTGTCTAAATTTTTACTTGTTAATGTTCAGAATAACTTTAATTTTATATGTTTTAAAAGCCAGAAGCAACGTTAATGGGGTTAATTATTATGCTAACTGTGATTAATTAATTATGTAAATATACTGATGTGCAACATGAGATCGTGTAATCACGCAATTAGGTTACTCATATCAACTGATTGAAGCTAAGTGACACGTTAGTTCCCTTATGTTAGCATAATTATTGCATGGAGACTCTAATTGTCGTATACATTAATAAAAACTACTATAAATCATTCAAGTGCCATTACTTTCTTGTTCTGAGGTAACTTTGACAATAATGAACGCATATATTCTGGATAAAATAAACACTTATTTATTTAACATCATATCATTAAATAAAGAGACTTCAATATATAAAATATGGATGATTCCCTGTAAATACATTCATAAAAAGAACATAAAAGAACACATGTATATATATCAAATTACAATGCGAATCCAATACGTTGTTTGCTGGAAAACATACACATACATATATAATACAATCGATATATAGAAAACACAAACAGTCAAACAATAAATCTTATACTAATGCGTTCATTGCTTGCCTCAGATGAATAGCGTTAATTATTTTATCATATTTAATTTAAATACTCAAGGGGTGTTTCTCGAAAAGGAGACAGGTCAGTAGAGTTCTTATGATAAGAATAGCATAAAGATTACTTGTAAAGCGATTTATCCGATATTTCCATCGGGGTAAGTCCTTCTCGTTGGTGGTCCATATGTGGGAAGCTGCGTAGCTGTGATGTCACTAACACTCAACACACGCGGAACAGATTCACTCGCGCTGTGTGTGTTTTCTGTTGATTCGGCTGTTACTGTTCGAGTTATGAAATCATGTGTCGTGTGGGTAAGTTCATCATTAACTATGGTGTATATATCTGTCTGTCTATTGTTGAACTTCTGGTGTGTACATTAATGTATAGTGTCTTTGATGCCGTGGTGTAATTGTTCCAAATTATATTGTATCGCTTCGCCGCACTGTACAACGTTACGATTTCGTTGTCCGGTATTACATTAACAATAGTTCTACGCGTCGGTTATTGATGAAACTGCGATTGGTTAGTTCAGTTCTGAATTTGAGTATAATAAAGAACTCTATAATTATTAAGCACTGGCGTATGTCGCATGATTTAGTCGCTGTAGGTACACTATTACCGGATACACGCCAATATCGAAACGTCTAAGTCACTTAATTATATACCGCGTAGCAGAGTTTCAAAGTCCCACTGCTGTCCGTATGTTAATCGAACTTTGTATTAAGACTGTTAAAATGTATGAAGACTCTTAAAAGTTGAAAGACCGACTGTTGAAAGTTATAAAAAGACTGTCGAAAATTATAAGTAGACTGTCTAAAAGTACGTGAAGACTGCAAACAGTTTTTATCAAGCATCGTTTACCACAATGCACTCTTCTGGAAGACACGCCTCAGGTCGAACATGATAGGACAGAAGATCTCCTACCCTTATGCCAGACTATCGTTCTTCACTTCTCATTCGACGTTCCCATTGCCATGATGACGACGGTCCTCTCCACCTGTTCTCTGGGTAGATGCTGGTTGTGATTGGGTATCCTGTCTCCCCACAAGTTCGCGTCGAAAGCCTCCGTACACTTTTCCTGGAACAGGAGCAATTTCTTGGTTGTCCATCAGGTCTTTGTCTAAGCGTACTCCGGGCCCTGCTGCAGTTCTCACGCAAACAATGTGTCGTATTTCGTTATTGTTTCGCTGTCCTCGACCCCTTTTCCGATCGCTGTCCTGGCACAGCGTGTCGTCGTTTCCAAAACGGCACTCCTTCTCCCTGTCGTAAATATCAGTTGTCGCCAGTAAGACGTTCCCCCGCTGTGCACAAGTTCGATTCTATTCTTTTAGATATCGATGTCAGTTCTCATACAGGGTGGATACCATTGTGTATTTACGCCCTTTTCTTACTACTGGTACACTTCAAATTAACCCGGCAGTGTGTCCGTCACAGTTTCTCTCTAAATTGTTACTTGACATAGTTTCTTTTTATCTTGCATGTTGCAGGCTGTAAATCTCGGTTGAGTCGAGTCTGTCACGCCAACCTTATTCCCCATTGTAAAGCTATGTGAAGCGTATTTGTATTGTCCGAAGCAAACGTTCACTTGACACCTCGTTACACTGTTCCTTATTTATTGCTCGTGGCCCGTGTAGGGGTGTCTTGCTGTATGTAACATCTTTTCGATCATACTAAAAATTTTTAATTCTTGGTCGTTACAAGCCTCAGAATAATTATATTAGTTTTATACCTAGTATATCAGGTCAATTTGGGGCATGCAAGTTTTGAGATTTCAGATATTATAAAATTTCAGTTTTTGAAAGAAGGAAATTGGTATTAATTTAATATGTTAATATTGTTACGAGAAGCCTACCGAACAACCCAGAACATTCTCCACTCCCCCCGTCCAGTGTGGCAGCTGTTGCATCATTCAACTACGTGATTCTAGCGAGTTCCAAGAACATTTGAAATAAGCATTAATCCGCTGGCATGCAGTAAGGAGCCAAAGCTGTACTGCACCTCTCCGGGGCCTATATAAAGCCATAGCAGGCGGATTGTCAATCAGTTATGTGAGCGATTTTAGCTAGTGCGGATTGAGTGTTGTCGGAGTGAAGTAGTATTGTGTTAATAATTGTGTGAACATCTATTAATAGACATTGTTGTTGCGTGTGGACAAATCTGACTGGAAATATTGTTTGAGTTAATTATAAACTGTTTAATTGTGAAAAATTAAGCTGGTGATTAGTGATTTAATTGGTGTCTTGTATTTTGTTTCCACTGTACCTACGATGATCAACTAGACCGTCGTAACAGTGGTGTCAGAAGTGGGATAGAACGGTTAACAGTGGAAACACTGGACACTTCGTAGAAGAGTGGTGTTAGTGGTAGTTGATAAAAATAAAATGGATACCAGTCAGATGATAGAAGCATTCCAAGTAATGCTACGGCAAACTCAGGAACAACAAAAAGAAAAATTTAGTTGTCAAGCAGACGACGTTTGTACAAGATGATATCACTGCAAAATTCAGCCTGTTACGAGGTGAGCTGAACAAACAAGTTGACAGAATATCTGAAATAGAAAAATCTGTGTCAACTATGAAAACAAGTATGTCAAGTTTAGAAGATTCAAAATATCAGAGTAATCAAAGAACGGTATTAACTGAAGTAGGGCCAGTTTTTGCAAACGCCCCATTGTTTAATGGAAGCACTCACTGGGCAACTTATCATCGCCAATTTGAAGCTGCCGCTCGCTTAAATAACTGGACAGAAGAAGAGAAAGGCCTTTCACTCATTCTTGCATTAAAAGGACCTGCCGCAGTGCTAATACACAAAGTGGCATCTGACAGCCAGAACACATTGTAACGTTACATTACCCATGCCCAAATATGATAACACAATCACCCCACTCTAAAAGTCAGAAATGGGTATTATGTACCTAGCTATCAAAAACTTTGTACCACAAAATTTTGTAAACAATAACAACGTGAAATATAGTGTACAAAGTGAGATATAGTGTACATAGTGAGAGTGTAAACTTTTAAAAAGAGCATCTCACAGATTTATACTGTAGATGACAAAACAATCAATTGTAGCAGTGGACTATATTGCTGCTAACAAATTTTGTATTTTTTTGTATTTAGTGTAATTTTTATTGTGTAGGCCACAAAGGTCTTGTACCTAGGTATAATTTTTATGTTTAATATAATAATTGTGTTTAAATATAAGATAACCCAGGGTTAGATATAAAATAATAATAATATAAAATAATACTATATGAGCAAGATGGCATAGGAAAATAGTTTAGAGTAAGGATACTTTAAGTAAATAATAAGTAAATCAAATTGAAGGGAATTAAAATATAAAAGACCAATTTGATGTACAAGCTTAAGAAAAAATAGAAAGAAAAACCTTAGATAAATTAAATTGGATTATAAACAAAATTTAAAAAGGATTATTTTTCTAAAAAGAAGAAATAAATTTATAATAATTAATAATAGCCTATATACTAAAAAGTATATAGATTCACCAATAAAAAACCATAAAAAAATCTTGGTTACTACGAGTAACCAACTAACAAGAAAAATTAATTGTTAAAACGATTGGGAAGTGAACGTTTTAAAAAAGTGTAATGCCTATTTAAATTTGAGAAAATTAATGAATACTTTTGGAATAACTAGTGCGAAATTTAATAAAATTGATGAGTGATGTCCACCTTATATTAGAACTCCTTCAAGTATAACCATTCATGACCTTAATTTGATGAAATTAAAAAAAATCCAACTACCAGTTCCAGGCCTAGTCTTACTGCACGTCGATATTTGGTGAGATCGTATCCAAGTAAATTTAACTAAATTACAACTCAACTATTAACTTCTAACACTAGAAACAGCACCATATATATAACACTTCAGGAAAAGAGGTGAAACAAACTTTATTATTTTTTGTTAACCAAAAAATCTGCATAACGGATTCTTGTGAATTGCAGGCCGACATTAAATAATTTTTGTGTATAGTGAAGGAACGTAACCTGCGATCTGGCGGATAAACTCGGAACCACATACTACAAAATATAATCTATTAATTAATGTAAAGCTTGGTATTAAATTATTCATTTCTGACAGTCTCATAGTACAAAGAACTCAAAAATAACCCTGGGAAATTAGTAAATTAATTTTTTATTGTTTTATATTTTATAAAAGATAAAAATATTTGTTATACATTCTGTGTTTACAAAATAAGATCGAACTAAATGTTGTGTTGACAGTGAGAATCGATTATAACTTTCTGTTTTGGGAGAAGATAAAAAACATTGTATTTATTAAATAAATACAATGAATACTTTGTTATTTGAATAAAATGTGTATTATTTTCAGTAGAGGGTAGTTGTTTACAGATTGTCAGGAGACAAAGAAGAGGACGGACAACCAGAAAATATTACATACCATTGGTGTTAATTTAACCTCCAATTTGTTTGTAAACGTCAAAATCAGCTGGTTTCATGAGCGGAGAAATTTAAATTAAGTAATTGTATGCCAAGAGGATAATACTTTTAGCACTCTCTCTCCTAACTATGGTCAAACAACTTCATTGAATTCTCCCAAATCAAATCTAAGGAAAAAATCAGTATAATCACACACTCTCGATTTCTTTTTGTTTTGAACTTTAAACATAAATTATAACGAATTACCGTGACTCTCATTAAAGCTAGATTTTCGAAAGAGCATAGATAGACGATAAGAAACCTATTTAGGAAACGTATATTTTAAGACTCAGAGAGATTTCCCGCGAGACGTTACAAGATGACGCTAACAACGTGGGGTAAATAAAACTTAGTGTTAATCAACAAAAAAGTACGTCAATAAGACTCCTCGATATTCCCGCGAGACGTTACAATATTAACAAATTAATAAAAGCTCTGGAATTATGGTATGGTGACCAGCATTTGTGCGAAGTGTACCGTGTTCAGCTTAAAGCGAGGCGACAGCGTTCAGGGGAGAGCCTTCAAGAATTTGAAGCAAATGTCAACCGACTGATGAGATTGGCTTATCCTGAAAAATCGGAGGATTTCCGGAAGTGGATTTCTCTCATCATGTTTATTGACGGTATCAGAGATAGTCAATTACAACAAGTGTTAAGAATGGCACGGCATGATAATAAAGCAGACGCTCTAGTTCATGCTCTCCGTTTTGAAGCTGCCAAGTCGGCGACCTATATTAATCAAAGTATGTCATCGCGTTGTAGCCAAATGGCTCCAATATCACAGTAGCGTCATAGCGGACGTAATAAAAAGATGATTCAAGAACAACAGTTTAAAAAGTCAGCAGCGCCACAACGATCTTTCGAACCAAAGGATAAAGACAGAAGACCGAAGTGTTACAACTGTGGGAAACGTGGTCATCTACAGGTAGACTGTTGGAGGAATAAAATACCGAGAGAATGGAGTGATCGCACCAATTGGAGAAGTAAAGCCCCAGAACAGCACACAGTTTCCACGCTACATAAGACTAGTGGAAACTTCATCGTTAATGGATTTGCTGAAGGTAAACCAACATCATTTACAGTTGACACAGGCGCAACAGTGTCCATTGTGCGCCCTGACTTAGTCAGCAACCGCCAACCTCTAATTACCTCCTGTACAATACAGACTGACTGGAAGCCCCGTCAAGGTGCTAGGTAGACGTACGTGTACGCGTGGATCTTCTCGAGTTCAGCCACCAAATGCTCGTTGCAGACATTGTCGATGAAGTGATTCTTGGCACGGAAATTATGAATCCTTATGGATTCGTTGTGGACTTGCGACAGAATGTCCTGAAGGTTGGCCAAGAGAAGATAAAGCTTTGCATGGCTAAAATGACAAGGCTACCAACCATTAAATTAAGCAAGTGGCATTGGCCGAAGAAGAAGTCAACAGGTCTGGTCAAGAGGAACCCTTCCTATTCCAGGCGGAAATGGAAGAAGAACTAGCAGAGGAAGTACAAATACATGAAACGGCAAAAGAAGTGACTGGAAAGCCAACTATGGGTATCAAGGAACACCCCTTGTTTGTCCGTGAGTTAATAGAAGCGCCCGGGGGAAAAGGTGCTGAAGATGAAGTTACGCAAGAGGTTGTTTACGAGAACCAAACAGACTTGGATCAGCCAGTGGTGTTTAGGTCATCAATACATGACGCAACGAGAGTGATTCCAACAAAACTAGCGGTCGAGCAGAAGACTCGTATTCTTGGGAACTTGACATTCGGATCACACGAGACTGAATTCGAAGAACCGGAGAACAATCAAGGACGTCTACCTAGATCGCCTGGCCAAGTATTACTACAGAGACGGTTTGCCAGTTCGGGACGAACAGGCTTAAGGAGGGAACAGTGTTACGAGAAGCCTACCGAATAACCCAGAACATTCTCCACTCCCCCCCGTCCAGTGTGGCAGCCGTTGCGTCTCTCAACTACGTGATTCTAGCGAGTTCCAAGAACACTTGAGATAAGCATTAATCCGCTGGCGTGCAGTAAGGAGGCAAAGCTGTACTGCACCTCTCTGGGGCCTATATAAAGCCATAGCAGGCGGATTGTCAATCAGTTATGTGAGCGATTTTAGCTAGTGCGGATTGAGTGTTGTCGGAGTGAAGTAGTATTGTGTTAATAATTGTGTGAACATCTATTAATAGACATTATTATTGCGTGTGGACAAATCTGACTGGAAATATTGTTTGAGTTAATTATAAACTGTTTAATTGTGAAAATTAAAGCTGGTGGTTAGTGATTTAATTGGTGTCTTGTATTTTGTTCCCACTGTACCTACGACAATCAAGTAGACCGTCATAACAATATTGCTTTCGAAATAACACATCAGTATCTGTCATTAATAACAAACCAGTTTTAAACTTGAATATTTTCATGGTACATGATGTATATGAAAAACGCAGCTATTTAAGTATGTGCATGTATGTTATGACTAGTCTAGCCTGTAATAAGTAGCTGTTGGTTTCATCATGATGTGCAGATGGTGTTCTATTGTACTCGTTTCTAGAGCAGTGATTCTGTCATTGACTATTATAGGGTGTCACAAAATTTTTGACTTGAAGTATAAACTAGAGATATTTTTAGTATAAAATTTTGCAGCAGGATTCTAGGAAGTAAAACATTTGGGAATCAGTATTGTAAAGTATTTGTATATTGTAAAAAAAAACTCATAAAGATCATCATCATCTATGTGTCCAGGATTAGCCAGGTTGCCTGTTCCGGCTTCACCATCTCCATCTCGGTCTGCCAACATTTCTTCTTCCGGTTGGCTTATAATTCAGGATTTTTCTTGGAATTCTTTCTGGAGACATGCGCATAACATGCTCTTTCCATCTTTTTTTATAGTTTTTCGCTAGTTCCATTACTGGTTGTACTTTTAATTCCTGTCTTATATCTTCATTCTATGTGATCTAATCTTATACAACCTTTCACAGATCTAAGATATTTCATTTCAGACGTTTCCATCTGTCTATAATCTTTTGTTCGTGGTCTTTCCTTTGAGTGTTCTCCGTAATGTCCCACATATTCTTTGGAAGTTGTTTGTTTTATTAAGAATATCTTTGTCTTCTTCATATGTAATATCATATCCTAGGTAATTGAAATGTGATACTTGTTCTAAAATTTTATTTTCAATTACAATTTTTGTCCGAATCGAATCTTTTCCTAGGAATGCCATGATCTTTTGATAACAGATTTAGTTTGAGGATAACCAGGTGATCCTCACTATCTTGGATTACAAATTGATCATCGGCAAACAGCATAGTGTTTAGGAACTCGTTTCGGCTAATCTGTATACCTAGAGGAGCACTTTGTTTCCATTCTCGCACGAGGTCATCTATATATATAGTTTGAACAGTGCAGGTGATAAAGTGCATCCCTGCCTGACACCTTGGTTGGTCATAATTTCTGATGTTAGGTCTTTGCTGGTTCCAGTGTCAATTATAATTTTAGTGTTTTTATAAAGTGCTTATACCGTTCTAATCAAATGCATTGGATATTCTTGTTTCTCCGTTATGTGCCAGAGTTTGTCTTGGTGGATACGATCAAACGCCTTTAGGTAATGTATGAAGGCTATGTGCGTCTCTAAATTGAATTCCCTACGCTGTTGTATTATCTGCCTTAAACTGAAAACATTGCCAGTGCGTGATCATCCTTTACGGAATCCTGCTTGCTCTTCAAGCAATATAGTTTCAGAGATAGTTCTAAGCCTTTCATTGATAATTCTGCTGTAAAGTTTGTAAGCAGCATTTAACAGACTAATACCCTGTCACCGGACAAAAGGCTTGCCGCATGACAAATGGCGCCAATCGTACACTCTAGTGTTTTTGGTGGCCCTAAAAAGGACCTGGTGGTGAGAAGGCTGATGTTCAGCGGCTGCGCCCGCTGATCGTGGCGTACTGGAGTCCTCGTCTTTCAGCATCGGGTGTAGAGTCGGTTGCCGGCCCAGCGACGTCCTATCGCTGGTGCGGATCTGGAGGGTGAAGACGCAAGAATGCCGGTTCTATTCTTCGGCCGTTCCTTCTGGCTGACTCCGCGCCTATGTCGTCCGAGAGTGGAGAAGAGATGAAGTGAGTCCGATGGCGTGGTGATGAAGTGTGCGTAAAATTTTCTGCTGGCCCAGTTTTTATTAACTAACCGGGATCGCTGATTGGCTCGCCTCGCATTCTTCAGGTGTCACACGCCGTTCGCTGGTACCAGAGAGCAGACGTAATAAATCACCACAAGTTGTGGCAACAGCGACCCCACTCAGCGTGGCACGACCAACATCACCCTTCTCGCCACCAGGTCCTTTTTAGGGCCACCAAAAACACTAGAGTGTATGATTCGCGCCATTTGTCATGCGGCAAGCCTTTTGTCCGGTGACAAGTGGCGCCCAACGTGGGGGCGAAGATCATCTTGGCAGCGAGCTTGGCGAATCATCTTGGCGAAGATCATGCAAGATCCAGCCACGCCAGCGAGCAACCAGCAGGCACACCAATCAACATGGCGCCCAACAGACACCTCTACAAGATCCGAAGAAGAGCAGTAGGCTGGCTACCGGAGAGCATTCAAGACCCGGGGGAGTTGTGGCAACAGCAATTCATTACGTCTGCTCTCTGGTACCAGCGACACGGCGCGTGACACCTGAAGAATACGAGGCGAGCCAATCCGGCATCAGCAGCCGCCGAGACGTGACCAACTACGTGTTCGGAGCTAGCCAATCAGTGATCCTGGTTAGTTAATAAAACACGGGCCGGCAGAAAATTTTACGTACACTTCATCGCCACGCCATCGGATGCACCTCATCTCCTCTCCTCTCTCGGACGACATCGGCGCGGAGTTAGCCGGAAGGAACGGCTGAAGAATAGAACTGGTGTTCTTGCGTCTTCGCCCTCCAGTTCCGCGCCAGCGATAGGACGTCGCTGGGCCGGCAACCGACTCTACACCCGATGCCGAAAGAAGAGGAGGACTCCAGTACGCCACGATCAGCGGGCGCAGCCGCCGAACATCTCAGCGCGGCACGACCAACATCAGCCTTCTCGCCACCAGGTCCTTTTTAGGGCCACCAAAAACACTAGAGTGTACAATTGGCACCATTTGTCATGCGGCAAGCCTTTTGTCCGGTGACAACCCCTATAATTTTCTGTCTTGTTTCTTTCAGCTTTTTTAAACAAAGATATGACTAGCAGTTTTCCATTCATCAGGGATTTCATAACTAGTTCAGCACATGTTAAAAAGGTGTAATATTCGTAGATGCAGTAAGAGGCCTCCATATGTTATCATTTTGGAATTGACATCGTCTAGACCGGGCATAAAGATTATATGTATGTTAATTTCAAAAATGTAATCATTACTGTGTTTATAATTTCACCATTAACATACTGTGTAAGATCAGTCCAGTCACTATGTGCATAGAGTTAACCCCCCCCCCCCAAACCCAAAACACAGTTCCGTCACATAAACAACATCCGTCAACGATATACCTCAAATACGTATCACCTTCACTTCATATCTCTACATACAAATGCATTACAGTGGCCACACTGTACTTCCACTGCTGATCCGATCACATCACAGCTGACTAAATCATATAATGTACAGATACAAATAACAAACTTTATAACGGTATACAAATTAGTTGTTTGACATTTTAGAAAAATCGTGATAACCTGTTACAAGGGATACAATCATAATTGGCACTAGGGGATTCAGATTATCAAATATGAGGACTTCTTCCAGCTGGTGAATAATAGAAGAAAAAAAATGGAAGGACTGTTATATACAATAGAAACCTCAAAATATAACCACCCCGAAACAGTTTATTTGGAATCCAAATAATTGACTAGCCCCATAATGTTATGTAATGTGGAAAAAGTGTTACACCATTACAAAACATTCTACGTGTTTCTCGGATGTTCCAGTGGAATCCGGTTGTAATGGTGCGTGTGCGTGCGTGATCTCAACATGCGTTAGCAAGACTTCTCCAGATTCCACCGGCCACGCACACTGTCAAGGCCGCAATCAAGGCCAAGGTCTAGTGTAGCGCTAATGTGTAGTATGGAATGTTCTGGTGTCTCAGCAGGGTATAAATACAAGTCTTCAGCGGCGCTTACTACAGTTTGAGTTGCGATTTATTCGAGTGCGGTTTGTAGTATTGTGGCGGAATGTTGTGTTTTATAATTGTGCAAGACTCGTTGACATTATTGTTGGGAGTGAACCATTTTTATTTGATTTGCTGTAAGAGACTATCTTGTTGATTACAAACTGTTTAATTGTGATAATTACTGCTGGTGATTAGTGACTTAATTGGTGTCTTGTATTTTGTTTTCCATTGTACCATACGACAATCAGTAGACCGTCGTAACAATAATAATAGCTAGATGTACATATCTACTAGCTTACTCTATTGCATTTAGAAATATTGCATTATTCACAGTTATATAGGTTTTCTTCTGCAAGTAGGTTGTATTACTATTTTGGTTTACATGTATGTTTTGCAGATAAAAACCAGATTGTAGGAAGTAATCGTTTATTTAATTAATAATTGGTTTCAATTTATATTATGTGAAATGTATACAGTGTGAATTTCAAATCAGTTATTTGTTAACTGTATTATTACTGCTGATTATGCAATTTGTATCCAGCTAAATAATAATATAACCTATATGCAAAAGAGTTACGTTTTGAACAATAAACTGCAAATCATTTTTCAGGTTTTACACTTCTTTAACCGTGTTATCTAGTTTAAGTTTACTAGTTTACCCTTCTAAAACACACACACACCAACAACAGTAAATAATTATTTGTAGAAGTTAAAATATAAACTTTATATTCATAAGCTCCACAATATTCCTAATAAATCCATATACAATTTAAATATATTAGTCATAAACTTACTTTTTTATAATTTTTTTTTTAATTATACTACTGTCTCCCAAAAACGTACTGTACCGGTAATTATGGTACGTATTTCACTTCTGATGCTCATTAACACTTAATGAAATTTATTTTATATATATTTATAAATATATAAATAAATATAAATTTATTTATAACACTCATTAAAATTATGAAAACTTATGAAAAACAAAGGCTCACGAGTTGTTTGGTTAAAATTATCACTAGTACAGTTTTGCACTTCGTTATCCTCAAAATCACTGTCATTGTCACTTGATAAATCACTATCACTTTCACTGTCACTACAATTTATTAATCGTTCTATTTCATCTCGCAAAAATACACTCGTTTTTAAATAAATATTACCGGTATTGAAAATACAAAACACGGCAGTAACACATAGCATACATGACGGAAACATAACCTAACATAAACAAACGTGGACACGGACGATTCAATCTTATGTTAAACCAAAGCTCTTGGACAAAGAAGATAAAAGTTTCATGTTATATACACAAAGAATGCACCTTTCCAACGGTATAAATATCAATGCTATCTGTTAGCAAATAACTGAACTACATCAAAGAGAAACTTGGCAGCCGTTCAAATCGGCCCTGGCACTTTTAGCAACTACTGCTGGGCCGATATGGTTGGCCCGTGGCACTGAAAGGGTTAACGAACAAGGTTACGTTAGGGAGGGCAGTCATATATGTCCCATCTACCATTGGTGGCATCCCTGTTTTTGATCACTTTTCAAAGGATAAAGCTGAGTTGCTCGTAGATTGTTTCTCATGCCACTTCATACCAATCTCCAACGTATTAAACATGTCCACATGTGAAGGTCCAGTTGCTCGATAAATTTATTTTTCTTTACTCTGTCTACTTCTTATTTATTGATTAATTTGTGTGAATTAAACTTTCTGTACTGATTTATTTGTGTTTCAGTTTTCTTTGTAACTCATGGTAAACTTATATAGGGTGCATTCGGGTTACCGTGTTCAGTTTATCAAGGTTCCACTGTGTTAAAAATAAAATAATATAAAACATGAACATTATACAAGTTTTAAAATTGTTTATTTACCAAATATTGTAAAAGTATATACAGTAAAACCTGATCTGATGGCCACCTTTATTCAGCGGTCACTTTTATGAACGGCTACTTTTCTGAGGAACGGATTTTATTTTCCGTAAGGTTAATGTAAATTTTCCCTCCATTAAATGGTCACCTCATTCCTCGCCCAGTGGTCAGCCTGTAAACGGGTTCCTTCAGTTGCTTAAATGGTCAGCGATGTTTAGTCGTCTTGAATAGAATACAGAAGACAAAATAGTTTGACAGTAGAGATTTCTACAATACTCAAGTAGTGTTTATAGGTAACCAACTGAAGTGACCTAGCCTTATGTAACTGTGTACTTTTAAATTTACAAGTTATTTGTAAACAGTACACTGTTGAAGTTTTCAAAATGCTGAAACAGTAGTACACATGAACGTTCCGAACTGTTGAAACCGTTATAACATTGAATTCAGTTAAACGATCTATGTGTGCTTGAGACGTGTTTTTGTAATTTGTAGTGTAATTTAACAGTAACATTACATGAATCTATCATTACATGAAATTTCACAAGAACCTATGACGATCTCGAGGGCACTTGGGAGAATCAGCTTCAGGAAGATTATAAAGGTAGTTCCAAAAAATTTCTGTATTCACAATCAAAACTGTTTGAAATGGTCGATTAAAATCTCTACTATTCCAGAATATATACTTTTGCAATACAGTAATTTTTTTGCTTTTTGCAGAAACAGGTAATAATGACGTAGAGAATGAAAAAGAAGAAGAAGAAAACAAAGAACTGTGGATGTGTTTAAAAGAAGTGTCTCAATCTCTTAGGCTGATCAATATTTGTGTTACTCTTGATAAGGAATGTGGAAAGAATTCTGTGGAACAATGGTAGTAAACTTTACTGTTTGGCCAAAAAGTACGCAATTTACAATAAAACTGCTACCTCAAAACAGACCACTTTAAAAGACTATTTCTTTAAAGTATAATCTTTACCAATGTGCTGTAATGTAATTAATTATTTCCACTGATAACTTATTGTAAATAAGAATACAACTGCAAGTACATAATAAAATGATATAGCTGATCATCCCTATTTAATACACTGTATTGTTAATATCCCCGCCAACCCCTTTATTTAACGGCCGCCTCTCTGAGCAGCCACGTTTTATGGAGATCCAAGGGTGGCCGCTAAAGACAGGTTTTGCTGTATTATATATTATATTTTTGTTAATATATATTTTAGTATTAGGGAATGTGGATTGTTGTATTTGTTTTTCTCCTTTTCAATAGTAATCCGTTTTTTAAATGGTAATAAAATAATGGTGCCTATTACTTACAGTGTTCTTGACACTTCCTGTGTGCTTTGCCATGTCTTTTCTTGGTCACTTAGTAATCTTCGTCCTTCACATATTCCGTGTTTCCCAGTAGTAAACGGTGATTGTGTTGTGTTGGTTGCAGGTGTTGATGAGGCGGTACAACAATAGTATAGAAGGTACAAATATTAATCCTGGTGTGATGTATACTATGGTGCCACCACCGATTCTTTGCACTGCCAATTCACCATGTTATACTTGCGCCGTCGGTGTTACAAGAGCGCCGCACAACAAGTGTCCACAACCTCACCACCAGCCGTTTATTGACCAAATGAGAGCTTTACGACTTGATTCAGAAACTAACTTACCCTCCAATTCAAGTGCTTCTGATACTGCTTCCGATCATTCACCTCCAGATACACCTAGTTTATCAAATGCATCGGATAGAGGTAAGCTCTTTTTATTTATTGTAAATTTTTAATTCAGTAGAATTTAGTTTAATAATGAAAGGATTTTAAAACATATTTTTAGATTAAGCGATAGTTTTCGAGCTGCACATTCCAAATTAACAGTAAATTCAATCATCGATGTGTAAACTTTTTTTTAAGTAAATAAAAGTTTTTATATGCTGTAGCACATAATTTTACGTTGTGATAAAAAAATATTAATAAACTTGTTTCTATATGTTGGGTTTAAAATTAGATATAATTTTAGATTTAATAAATACAACTTAGACTAGTGAGAGATTAATGCGAGTCTTAGTATTTTCTTCTTAGTACACTATAATGTATTAAAGATGGTAAAGACTGAATTATAGTAATTCCATATACTGTCAACTTGATTTATCTGTTTCCATTTCATATACACACGAATACAGTTAGACAAACACAACCATGGACTTCAAAACAGTGTATTATAACCTGTAATATATAAACAAAAATATTCAAAGTACTTTTTAATAAATGTATTTATTTCCTAAATAAGAGTAAATAATTAAAAAATGTTAATAAATTAATCATATTTATTACTGGTGATTTTCAAGTACGAATATAGTTTTTTATTCCTGTGAGATATTAAATATTAATTGTTGATTACAAACTATTTTATTGTGATAATTAAAGCTGGTGATTAGTGACTTAATCGGTGTCTTGTATTTTGTTTTCCACTGTACCATACAACGATCAGTTAGACCGTCGTAACAGTGGGTCAGAAGTGCAACAGAATCGTTAACAATGGAAACAGTGGACACTTTGTACAAGACGAAGTAATTCGTAATTAATCGGTAAACAATGGATGCCAGTCAGTTGATGGAAAATTTCCAGGCGCTGCTGTTGCAGACAGAGGAAAGACACCGACAGGAGGCGGAAGAAGCAGATAGACGACAAAAAGAAGAATGAAGACAAGAAAGGGAAGAAACAGAGGAACGACGTAAGCAGGAAGCAGAGGAACGTAAACGTGAAGCAGGTGACATCAAAGCATTAATTCAAGAGCAAATGCAGATGCAAGAACATACTACCGCAGAATGGGTGTCCTGGCTCGTGGTGACATAGGTGAATTACGAGGTGAGCTTAATAATCAGAGTACCAGAATATCTGACGTAGAAGAATCTATGTCAAATAAAATAGCTGAAGTAGAAAAATTTGTCTTGACTGTGGAAGAAGCTATGTCGACAAAGATATCTGCAGTAGAAAACTCAATGGCAAACATAAGAGAACAAATTAAAAGTAAAATTGAGCACTTCATAACGATACAACCAAAACAAATTTCTGAACAGACTATACCAATGATAAAGACAGAAAAAGACACAGAAAATAAGTCAATAGAGAAAGTAACTTTGCCTGCAGTAGGGACAGTTCATGTCAAAGCTCCAACCTATGAAGGAAGCAGTCACTGGGCAACGTACCTCCGCCAATTTGAAGCTGCTGCATGCGCAAATAATTGAACAGAGAAAGACAAGGCAGTTTCACTCATTCTCGCATTAAAAGGACCCCCAGCAGAACTACTACAGAAAGTGCCACCTGACAGCCAGAACACTTATGCCAAGTTGATAAAAGCTCTAGAATTACGGTACGGTGATAAACATTTGCGAGATGTATACTACGCTCAGTTGAGAACAAGACGACAACACTCTGAGGAGAGTCTTCAAGAGTTTGAAGCAATCATTGACAGACTGATTAGATTGGCCTATCCTGAAGCACCAGAAGATTTTCAAATAAGGTTTACAGTGCAGACATTTATTGTGGCATCGGAGATTGTGAACTTCAGCAAGTGTTACGAATGGCAAAACACCGAAATAGCTCAGAAGCTCTTGTTCACGCCCTAGAATTGAAGCTGCCAAGTCAGCATCCCGCTAAATTAATGGGTTTATGCCATCACATTGTAGTCAGAAGATCCCTGTATCACATTGCCGTTACGATGGGTGCAGAAAAACAAGGTTGTTGGACAAACAATTCAGAAGTTCAAGAGCACCACAACGATTTGAACGATGGGGAAAAGACAGAAGACCGAAGTGTTACAACTGTGGGAAACGTGGTCATCTATAGGTAGACTGTTAGGAGAAGAATATACCGAGAGAAGAGAGAGATCGCACCAATTGGAGAAATAAAGCCCCAGAACAGCACACAGTTTCCACGCTACATAGTACCAGTGGAAACTTGATCATTAAGGGGTTTGCGAAAGGTAAACCAACATCATTTAGAGTTGACACTGGTATAACAGTGTCCATTGTGCGCCCTGACTTTAATCAGCAACCGACAGCGTCAGATTAGCTCTTGTACAATACATACTGTGACTGGAAGCCCCGTCAATGTGTTATTAAAGATAGATGTATGTGTACGCCTGGGTCTTCTCGAGTGTAGCCACTAAATGGTCGTTCCAGACGTCGATGAAGTGATTCTTGGCACGGACATTATGAATGCCTACTGGTTCGTTGAGGACTTAAGAGAGAATGTCATGAGGGTTGGCCAAGAGAAGATAAAGCTTTGCATGGCTAAAATGACAGGGTCTACCAACCATTCAATTAAGCAAGTGGTATTGCCCGAAGAAAAATTCAACAGGTCTGGTCAAGAGGACCCTCCCTATTTCAAGCGGAAATGGAGGAAGAATTAGCAGAGGAAGTATAAATAAGTGTGACGAAAAAAGAAGTGATTGGAAAGCCAACTATGGGTGTCGAGACAAGACTCTTGCTTGCTCCTGAGTTAATGGAAGAACCCGGGGAAAACGTTGCTGAAGATGAAGTCACACAAGAGGTTGTTGATGAGAACCAATCACACTTAGACCAGCTAATGGCGTATAGGTCATCAGTACATGACGCAATGGGAGTGATTCCCACAATACTAGTGGTTGAGCGGAAGACTCATATTCCTGGGTACTTGATGTTCGTGTCACACGAGACTGAATTCGAAGAACCGGAGAAATATCTTTTGCAAGTAGACCAGCTATATAGATCGCCTGGGGGAGTATTATTTCAGAGACAGTTTGCCAGTTCGGGATGAACAGGTTTAATTTGGGGGCAGTGTTGCGTAATGCGGTAAAAGTGTTATGTAATACGGAACGTTCTACAAGTTTATCGAATGTTCCAGTGGAATCCAGCTGTAATGTGTGTGTGCATACATAATGCTGCGACTTTGGGGTGAAAGACAATTACGCGTCAACTATCGGGTCTATACCACACCATACCGGTCCGCGCGTGCTGTGTTCAAGGCCGCAGTGAATTACGTTCTAGTGTTTTCTAGTAGACGCCTATTAGCGAATATTCTGGAACCTCAGTGGGGTATAAATACAAGTACTCAGCAAAGCTCAGTTTGAGTTATTGTCAGGCGTGCAAGTGGCGATTACTCAGTCCGCTTCGTAGTATTGTGGTGAAGTGTTATGTGTTTTATAAACGTGCAGGACAATTGTAACACAGTTGTGTTTTAAATTAGTTGACATTTTTTATTGAGTTTGAACAATTTTTATTTGATTTATTATAAGAGTCTATCTTGTTGATTACAAACTGTTTTATTGTGATAATTAAAGCTGGTGATTTGTGACTTGATTGGTGTCGTGTATTTTGTTTTCCACTGTACCATATGACAAGCAGTTAGACCATCATAACATGTGTAGCAGTTCACCATTTACCTTATATGTATTGAGACTTGCTTGTAACTGACACGCCCTTCTTGATTTATAAGATTTATCTCTAACATTAGGTGTTCATTATTTATTAAAATCACACAAAACTACAGTTTCTAAATTGAATGTTTAACATTTCTAAATGTTAAATTCATAAATTAATTAATTTTATGTGAAACCCAAAATTAAAGGCCGCATTAATTCAAAAATTTTTTTTTAAATTAAAAAATGTCAAAACAAGGTAATTAATCATTAAATGAGATACACAATACCACAGTAAAATCTTACTAATCTTAACCCTGTGAATCAAAAAGTTCTTTAAATCAGAACAGATGTAAAAAAAGAATTTTAACAACATTTCAAGCAAGAACAATCATATCGACTACTTTATTAAAGCATATCATAAAGAATTATTGTAAACAAGATGTTATATAAAAAACAACCATACATTGATGGTTGTACTTTTTGTAGTACTTATGACTCACATTAAATAGTGTGTACAGTAAACAGTTTAGTACTGTCATAGATGAGCAACATTTGGTTTAGCAGATTGTTTAGGCTCGTTGCTTTGTTACTTTTGCCAGTAATTTTCTGTTACTGCGTAGTTTTTTTTTTTTACTCCAGTGCTATGTGTGCTTTGCATCCATCATTATCTTCCTGTTGCCCAGCCACTGTAGTCTTCTAGCACTTATCATTAAACGTATTTTTGGTTCATAATAGCTATTATACATCGTCACTTGATTCTTTTGTGTAATCCTTAAAACAAAAATTACCTGTTTTTATTTTTTCAAGAAATTTCTTTTCTTGAAACGCAGAAGCAGTTTTTTGACAACGTAGAAAGTTTGTGACAACGCAGAAGCAGCAGCAAACACTTATTAAAAAAAAAGATGTCAGTTGGTATAGCTGTGTTATGTTTATATGCCTTCTGTTTGTGAGACTGTGGACATGTACATTGATTTCCTAAAAAATTTAAGCCATGTTATCACATGAATAGGTCTAGTGGTAGTTGTTATATAACCCAGCAAACTACATCATTTTATCACTTTCAGTATCTCTATCGCTTCACTTTTTAAAAAATGGTTTCACTAAGGTTTCGTGATAACATCAGGATGTAACTTTCTATAGAATTTTTTGCCAGTCTCGCCATTTTTTCGTTGTCTCAAAATTTACCAATAAAATGAACAATGTATTGGCGATATCTGTGTATTTGAAAAGTTATGTAAGTTATTCATCTATATTTGTAGTTTCACCTTCAGTGTAGTCTCCACTGAAATAACACATTTGTTTTAGTGTTTAAACATTAATGAGATCCACTTCTTTGTGGTACAACCCTGAGCTCGCTGTGTGATTTTGCTTTTGTGTCTCTAGCAGTCACAAGATATCCCTTTATACTTTTCTTCATTCTGTAGAAGAGGCAAAAGTAAAAGGGGCCATTGGGTGAATGTGGTGATTGGTCGGATGTAATACAGTAGAAATCCATTTATCTGAACTAATGAGTCCCAGACGTAATTCGGATAATAGGGACAAACATAAGAAAAAGGTTATGTTATGAAAGAAAACATAAAAATTGCTCAAAAATCACTTTTGTTTACTTTTGTTACATGAGTACAGTATCTTAATAAAAACCAGGTCTCATGTATTTTTCAAAAGTTCACTTTTACTACAAAAAAATTAAAAATACATATAATTATAATTTTTCAGTTGAACGTGTCAAACAAAGTTTATTATTTTGACGTAGAAATTCGTTTGCGTGCAGCCAGGTCCGCAAATGCCTGATGGCCAGAAGCTTCACATGGTCGCATTCAGGCTGCCATTCCATCCATTTTAAGGCAGTGTCAAAACAAGCAAACGCCTCATTCGCCTAAGTTCCTTTTCCAGTTCAACTGAAGCAACGTTGTCATCGTCTTCATCCACATGCTGAGATTTATCATTTACACTTTGGATAATTTCAGCATCGTCCAAAATTTGATATTCAGGGTCCGGTAAATCGCACTGCAATCACTTGTTTATGTCATCCACATCACATTCGGAATTTGTACAATGATTTTTTGGATGTCTTCAGTTGATACAGCTTCATTTTCTTTGACTCTTTCTTTTGCTCTTTTTTCCTCTTCCTTTTTGTTTATTGCCTCTTCGTTTTCTTCCTGGATTTGTTGTTTTGTCAAAATTACATAAATTTTATTCCATAGTCTCTTTAATGTTATGGTTTTCAACAAATTCCATGAATCGGTTATAATGTAACAACAGTCCTTTAAATCAATTTT
The DNA here is from genome assembly GCA_034769895.1 of Magicicada septendecula. NCBI lineage: Eukaryota > Metazoa > Arthropoda > Insecta > Hemiptera > Cicadidae > Magicicada > Magicicada septendecula. The sequence goes on along the minus strand of CM068371.1, from coordinate 56,720,065 downwards.
CTTATGGTGTGTTACTGTACCTTCTTCATCTTCATCTGCTAACAGCAGCTTACGTAAAAGTTGCTTTCCGTAATGTCGTTTCGTACACTCTACTACTCCTTGATCCATCGGTTGCATCAAACTCGTTACATTTGCTGGCAGGAAGAGCACTTTAAAACAACCATTTCTTCTTTCCAATAGATCCACTGAAGGATGGGTTGATGCGTTGTCAATAAGAAGCATCACGTTTCCCTTTTTTTCAATTTCCTTTTGATAATTTTTAACCTCCGGAATAAACGTTTCCTCGAACCATTCCGAGAACAATGCTGCTGTCATCCACGCTTTCGGTTGATTTTTGTATACGATCAGGAGCTTTTTAACATTTTTGAAAGTCCTACGATTTTAAAATTTTCTTATTAAAAGCAATGGGAGTCGATGACTGCCCATTGAATTGGCACAAGTAAGCACTGTCACACGTTCTTTACTAATTTTGTGACCAGGAGCACTTGCTTATTTTTTTGAAGCCAAAGTTTTATGGGGCAAAGGTTTCCAATTAAATCCTGAATTGCAAAATTCCATTGTACACGAATTCAGGATCGTAGATTTTAGTTATGATTTTAGATTATCCAATGAACTTTGTTATCTGCAGAAAGTTTTTCTCCACTCAAATCTAATTCCCGAAAACCATGCCTAGCCTTAAAATTGTGTAGCCAACCATTACTCGCTTTAAATTCGGATAAATCACCCATCTTTTCAGCAAATATTTTTGCTTTTTCACAAACATAGGGGCCAGAGAGGGAATTTCCAAGTGACCGTTGCTGCAAAAACCATTTAATAACTGCATATTCTAGGTTTTTATTTTCAGCCGTTCTCATCACTTTCCTGGACCACATTCTATCTCAACTTTCCAAATTAGAAACAAAGTTCAAATCGAAGAACTATTTCTTATTATATCAGAAATAGTGCAGATAATAATATCCAAGCTGATGCATGACTGTGTTGAATTTTCTATAAATTATTTGTCTATAAATCAAGCAGACGAACTTTGTGCAATTGATGTAAAATTCTTTATTTAAAAAAAATTCTTTATTAACAATAGTATCTAGAAATAAAAATTAGTGAAACACAATACCATGATTTTTATGATACAATCATCTGATTCATGTTGTGCCTTGGAAGATTTTGTACTTTTTTATGAACAGTTCGTTAATGCAACTAAATTCACCAAAATTGTTCTTATTTCTTTACATAAAATTAATGCAACTTCTTTATTCTTGCGTTGTTGAATATTTGAAAAAAAATTGCCTCACATACAGAGTTTGTGATTAATTGTAAAATCTATCCTTTGCATCCAGTGTGGCTACAAATTTAAACAATTTTTACAATCAGATATACCAAGATTTAAAAAAATGTGAAATGAATATTATGGCACACACGTTTGAAAATTGCTTAAACTTTTTGATCAGACTTCATATTTACTAATACCTTTGTCTTGATTCAGCATCTTCCTGTCGACTTGTTCTGTCCATTGATTTTGCAGGGTTCCAGTAAAAGGTATTCTTAGTATGTCTCTTGCTGCATTCATTCTTAACATATATCCAAACCATTGTTTCATTTAATGTACTGTGAATCTAATGTTATTTTCAACGGTCATCCAAAGATAAGAACTGAGTAACAAACTATAATAGGACCACTGCAAATATTATTTGGAGTATATATTATAGTCTGCTTAAATGTCTTTGTAAATTAAATTTGTAATTTCTGATGATGATAGTTTATACTATCAAAACAGTGTTATAATATGTAAAAAATATATTCTTGTAAGAAAAGTTTTATTTATTATTAATAATACTTAAATGCATATTTATATAAAAATTAATGTGTTCATTGCAAAAAAAAATACGAGGTGTGATTGGAAAGTTTTAAGACTGGGCTTGTAATTTCAAAATGGCAGTACTTACAGGCTATTGTGATGGATCTCCTTCAAAGTAGTCCCCTGCTGACTGAACACACAGACTCCAATGGTGTTTCTACTTTTGGAAGCATTCCTGGAAATTTTCTTTCTTACGGGTTTTAAGAACCCTCTCCATATTTGCCTGGATGTCTTCAATTGAGTCAAATTGGTCCCCTTTCAGCGAAATTTTCAATTTAGGAAACAGGTAGAAGTCGACAGGGGTTATATCAGGGGAATAGGGGGGTTGCGGAAGCACAGGAATTTTGAATTTGGCCAAAAATTCCGTGATAGAGAACGCACGATGAGCCGGTGCTTTGTCGTGGTGGAGGACCCAATTCTTGTCTCGGCAGAGTGCAGGCCTTTTCTTCCACAAATTTGTGCGCAAACACTGAAGGACACTTTTATAGTATTCCTGGTTGATTGTCTGCCTCCTAGGGGCAAATTCGTGATGCACGATACCCGTAGAATAAAAAAAAAACCACCAACATTGTCTTCACATGCGACCGACTTTGTCGCGCTTTTTTCGGTCGTGGCAAAATTGGACCCTTCCAGTGCGATGATTGTGTCTTTGTTTCTGAGTCATACCCATAAACCCATGTTTCGTCGTTTGTAATTACCCTATTTAACAAATCTGGGTCAGTTTCGGCCCGATTAAACAATTCTTGGGACACTTCAAGTCGGTATTGTTCAAATCTTCACTTAAAATTGACTGAACTGCGTAGAAACGTAAATTCAGTTTATTAGCCGTCTCCATTATTTTGAATAATTATATTGAACTTTCACAATGTTTTCGTTGGTTTTTGAAGTGGAAGGCCGGCCGGACCGGGAGTCATCTTCGACTAATTCGCGGCCATCTTTGAATCTGTTGAACCAGATAAAAACATTTGACCCGCTCAGACATTTATCCCCGAAAGCTGTTTGTAAGAGTTCATAAGTCTCCGAAGCTGATTTCCCGGTTTTAAAACAAAATTTGACACAAACTCGTACTGTTTTTTCATCCATTTTGCAAAATCAAAAATCCGCCAAGACCCGATCACACGTCCTCACTCACCAGGATGCCACTCTCTACTGAACAAAGATGTCGCGGTGATCGTTTCACAATGTTTCAACGACAAAACAAGCTTCCCCTTCCACACCCGCGGGCAAACCTAGCCCCTCCTATAGATCAGTGGCGGCACCTGTCTTAAAACTTTCCAATCACACCTCGTATTGTTTGTAATCAGTGACTTACTGATTGAAAATAACTGTTTGTGCTTAGTTTAATAAATAAATCATTTTGTGAAAACAAGGAATTGTTGAATAGTCTTATGACATCACCGATTTCTGTACCTTTGTAAAGTTTTATACAGTGTATTATTTTTAAATTACAGAAAGTCAATTAATTTTGCCATAATTTCATGTAGGGCCTCCGCCTAAAGATATAAATTCAGGGGAGATGTGGAGTTCTGTTGGCAGCAATGAAGAGCAGCAGAGGATAGGTGAAAATAACGAAGAAAGGAGAGTAGGACCACAATCGCATATGCCTCACGGTCGAGCGAGGGGTGTCGGAAGGAGTAGTAGGTCGAGTGCGCCTGGTATACAAACACTGCCTCGGGGCCGCATATTGAATCCCTCACACAGGTAACTGATATGTTTAACGGCATATTATAATGATAGACTAGCATCTCTGCTATGGTCTAATGGTTTTTTAAACTGCTATGAGGCTGTGGTAGCACTATATTCCCATCTCTGGACCATCCCAGATAAGGCCCTGGCAGCAGTGAAACAAACAAACCCTTTTTACTTCCATGTTCCATAAGGAAATGGAAGTATGGTGATGGCGAAAAAAATCGTGTTCGAGATAAGGGTTGATTCTGATTGCACTACCCTCAAAACATGAAGAAAAGTCATTTTTCGAAAGTGTCTGTGCGTAGAATTTTTTCTATGGCGAACGATAACTGCCGCAAATTCATACAGAATCAAATAATTTGTTGCATACGTGCCTGAATTGTAGAGGACTCGAAGCCTATTGATTTTGGTAAAGTTCGGTTACGGGGAAGGGATAGTTTACCTGCAACGTTTTATGTTTTAACAAGACCAAAGTACTTAAATTTGATAAAGTATCCTGAAAAGGTCATAATTATCCACTGTAGAAAGGTAAATGAAATATCGATAAATGCAAAGGGTAGTTGAAGGAGGAGGGGATAATTTTTTTTATGTGTAATACGTTATCGGCAACAAAGAAGTAGTTTGTTATTAAAATTCCTTCTCAGGCTGTTTGGCTGTGGAGCAGTGTTTTCTGCAAAACCAGACTTTTTGGCAGTGCCATCGACTGCCATCATCAGTGAAAATCGAGTGCTCTAACGTAAGGTGGTATACGTTAGTAACCACAGTACTGTAGTTAAGGCTGAAGAAGTAGTTTCTGTCATTTCGAAAATGATTTTAAATATAAATCTTAGAGCATGGAAGTCATGTATGGTTCTCCATACTGATACTTTATTTGACTTAACTCTTTGAGGAGCGTGAACATTTGAGAACATGCAGCAGTCAGCTGTTTGGGAGCATGCACGTTCCAGAACGGCCACAGTGTTCCAGTTAGAATGGATGTTTTGAAAGGTTCTTGTATTTCCAGTGCTGTTTGCAGTGTGCTGCAATCTCTTGGCAATAACATGAACTGCATGTATTTATCGTTGCAGTAGACATTAGTGCCCACATGTTTACAGTCGTAATACTTACCGACTACATGTTTGCAGGCATATCATGTTCATAATATTATCGGTTTTTTGTTATAAGTGTTTTTATAAGTGTTATTTTGGTGTAGTAAAGTTATGTTTTGTTAGTGTTAAAAAGTCAATTATTTGTCTAGAGAGGAAATTGTGAAATGATTGCTGGGGAGGAGTCTGAATTTTGTAGAGAGTGAAGATGAATGTAGTAGTGTGGATAGTCAAAGCAGTTGTTATATAACTATAAGTGATATAACATTACAATTTATAGTCTGAATTAACTATAAGTGATTTAATTAATTTAAATTAATAATATAAGTGGAATGAAGTTGTTATCTGATGTATTTTGATATTTAATGAAAGAGGTAAAATTGTGTAATAGTCATGAGGTCGACACACTTGCAAAAAAATTCCAAAACCATGCTCACTAAAGGGTGAAAAGGCTGCAAAGAAGTGTGTGTTTGTGTGTATGGAGGGGCATTAGGTTAGAAGGAGAGTGTGAGTTGGAATAATACCATCCAGTATGTAGCCCCCAATATTAAACAGAACATACAAGAACTAGGAAGCACAGTGTTGAACAACAAAATACTGAAATGAGAATAACAAATAGTGGTTTATTGATTTTGAAATATTTAGTTTTAGAATAAACTTGTGTTAGGTGGTATAACAGAATACTACATGTATCATTTGTGTAACAATATACAATGAATCCAGTTATGTACTGATTTACTTACATGTTTGTTATGTATTGACCACATTACATTGTAACAAACAGTTTTGGACTGATGGGGTGTACATGGGCTTTATTCCATTACAGCTTAGTCAAATAGAACATTAATTCTATACATTATATAACGTCACCAAATTCAGATAAATTTTGATAACAATAAGTATGTATAAAAAATGCTAAATGATATTATGTTTGAATAAATAGATTATGTGGATAGTAAAAAATAAATGAAAGGTAATTATCATGGAAGGAGGAGGTGTAACAAACCGAAAGTGATTAATAAAGAAACTAAAATAATAGACTGACAGACAAACGACATTGACCCAACCCCAGAGATTGGCCAGTTAAGAAACCAGAGAAGAAATCAAAATAAAAAAAATAAGACGAACGAAGGAGAAGAAGAATGAAGACCAAGAGAGAACAAACCCAGAAGGAAGAAGACGAGATGAAACACATCAAGAAAACTAGACAAGTAATGAAAACTAGAGAAGGGAGAAATAGTGTAACCCAAAATAATAAAGACAATGAAATTCGGTTAAGAACCAAATCTATTAATGAATGTTGGTATTGATAAAATGACCATAATGAACCGTCAGTAATATGAAACAATGTATAAAAATACACTAACCAAAAGAGTTAGGGATATATGTAATTTATTAACTAAGAAAGACACAATATTAATAATGTTATATAGATAGTGTGTAGAGAAAGAGAATAAAATGATAAAAAAGAAGAAAGAGAATAAAAAAGAAATAAATGGAAGTTGAATTAGTGAAAGTGATTTGTACTAGAGTGATATGATACTAAAGAAACACTAAATAATTTAAGAAAGTGCTAGTGAACAATAAATACAAATATTATCCATAATATAAATAGTAAGAGGAGGGTAGGCTAAGGTAAAGACTTAGTAAAATTACTTATGTTTTAGTTTTAAGAGTGAACAATAACATTTAACAAGTGGCAATGAATAGTATTTAGGATAGAACATTTGATCAGTGAATAATGAACACTGAGTAGTAATATTCACTGTAATGACTAGTAAATAATATTGTTATAACTTAAAAATGTATTGTAAAAGTTTAAAGGTGTGTTTCACAAGGAAAAGTAATTAGATGGTGTTAATATGGAAGGGAGAGAAAAAGCATTAGAAAATAAGTTTGTATCAACATTAATTCAATACCCATGTTAGAAGGGGAGTTTAATGGAAAAAGTTCAATAGAGGTGGAATTGTTTAGCACCAGAACAACAAATAAGGAATAATGAATTATATAAACTGCTAGTTATGAAATGGATATAGCTGTAAGAGTTATACAGACCATAGGGCTAGATGTTTTATTTTATATTGGAAATGAATAGCAAATAATTAGCAAGTAAGGTTGAATAACACAGTTGTTACTAACAAAGATTAAATTAAAACACATCCAGATACATTAAACATAATTACAAGTGCAAAATAACAATTTGGGACTAAATGAAATATGTTGTGTATGAAGCCACAAAAATCCAGTAATGGATACTTAAATGTGAAACGGCCTAACTGTCGAACATAAACAATTACTGATTGTACAAAAATCACCATGTAATGGACAAATCCCAAGTGAATAATTCACCAAGGATGAATAGTAGTTGTTATTAAAAACCAGATATTAAATTAAGGAATTATATAAATAAAGAAATGTAATTAGTGAGTATGGAAGTAATTTTAAACTTAGAAAAATTGATAAAACCCAATATTGTGGGGTACCAAAATAATCTTTGTGAGAAAATATAAATGACAGTGCATTTAGATAATAACCCCGAAGGAAGATAAGAGGAGGAAGAAAGTCCGAAGATATGGGAAGATTTGAAAGAAATTCGAAAATTGATAACAATGTGTTTATTTTGAGCTCAACCAAGGAGAATAATTACGTTACCATGGAAACAGTCGTTTAACAAGGTAATAACCGTTAAATATATTTACTTGAAAAGTGACGCTATCGCAAGTCAGACGCGAATTGCCTGTACAACACCTTTTAATGTTTAAAACATATTGGAAGTAAAACAAAGTGTAGAAATTGAGAGTACAGAAGACTGATGTATGCAGAATGCCATTTCCAGATGGAGAAGATATTTAAATCAATATGAAACATCAAAATAAGTACAAACCAACTTTGAAAAAGATGCAGAAGACTGAATAAAGAACGCTGAACAATATTGATGCCATAATCCTTCCTTCTTGACATCCCGAATAATACCGTACTGCAAGGCTGTTAAGTATCAGTTAAATTATTTCAACTTCCAAAAAATAAACGCACTTTGACCATTTCTCAATGTATGTTGAATACCACTAAATCATTTTTATTCTCTTACAAGGATTGATCCATAAATTTATATCACTGAAAAACTTGTTAACTATAGAACTAACCTCATATTTATGTACGAATTATAAACATCTTGTATGACACTTATACAAAACAATTACCACTACACATTATCCTACATAAGGAAAAAACATTGTAAGGTTGTGTATTTTTTAATGTCGTAACTGCATCTGAACCTTTTAACGTGATCCAAACAACTCACAAACATCGACAGAAATATTTGTTGATTGGCAAGATAGAACGCCATTACTGTTTATTTGTATTCAAAAGTCGATCGTTTAACCTTGAGTAAGAGTCTTATAAAGAATTATCCGGTGCAGAATTATATATGAACAAACTAATTACAACTTGTGTCTATAAAATATTAGCTTCTTATTAATAATAAATTTATACTGTGTGTGTTAAATCATGTTTTATTTCTATTAGCAAAGTGTATGTTTAAAAATATAATGTCTAGTGAAGGTTTCCAATGCGACGGCTAGCGCTCAAGTAGCGAATCCAGCAACCGCTATCTCGATTGACAAGAAATTGAGAAAAGGCGGGACAGATTGAATTTGTCGCCTTGTTCAAATAAAACATTGATAAGCAAACCATTTTAATTGTTTTCTATAAACAATTTGGCGCCACCCGGAGATTATCCACTACGTTTGAACCTCAAATCGGGAATCACGATACCTGGTCCCCAGTACGTTCGCTACGGACCAAAATATCGTGAGGTACATCGCCGTGCGAGGACGCAGTGGTAAGAAACACAAACACACTTTCACACTCAGACACACTGTTATATTTTACAGAGGTATACGAATGAACAATAGCGACCTCATCTTTTACATTATAATTGCAGTGTTTTATTGAAGAATTCCAGTAATTATACTGTCATTAAAACTAGTTTGGTATTGACACTTGTAGTGAAACAAAAAAAACATTGCCACACTCTGACCACGTGGTTTTTACAAGTGGATAAACACGAAACAGTGATTCACATACAAACAACTTACAACACATTCACGCTAAAGGTCATTTAATACGGTTTTTCAAGACATAACAGTTTACTTTTAAAACATGATATGATATCTCTTAATGTACTTTTAATTACAGTAAGACATCCAGAGATACTTTTGTAGTGAAGTCGCATAGCTTATATGTAGTGAATATGATTATTTAATTTATGGTTGCAATAACATATACATATTATACTGTACATTACCTAAATCATAGTGCAGACTACTCTGTTCACAATCGCGTAAAAAACTTTTTTTGTGAAATGACATGCACCTTGTTAGCAAATTCTAGTTAAGTCCAACTCTGGTAATTTGAGATCTTACTTAATATTTTGGTATGGATTTAATATCATAATAATTTACTCGAAAAACGTGATAAATAATCAACTTCCTCGCTTTGTTTAAACTTCTCCTTACCTATCATTACAACCATATTTTTACTTATAGAGAGTGCAGCTGCTGTTCTATTGACAACTTGACTAACTGAAATCAGAGGCCCACCATGTTCATACTCTTTCTCGAAATAATCTCACAGAGAACAAACAAATTCTCTGGACTGCCCTCTAATTGGTACTCCGTGACCGGAAATACACATTTTCTCTTTCACCGGGTGTATTTGCTGTCAACCACGCTTTTTCCCAGCTTCCTCTTTTTCTGACATACCTTCTATTTGAAAGTAAACACATACAGGTTAGAGCTGTTATGTATTTTAAAGAACTCAAAATTTAAAAATGCAGATATTTATACAAATTGTTTTAAAATAAAAATCACATGCACAAAGTTCCGTAAAATGACAAAAAATAAATTTATACTTAGGTAAACATGTTATTTAAACATGCTTACGCTTATTTAGTTAATAATTGATTCACATGTTTTCACTACTCTTAGTTAATTAGTCAGAAATTAGTAAAGTAATTAGAAATTAGTTAACAATAAACTTGTATCTGCAACACAACTATTTAAGTATTAAACTAACATACTCCCACGAATAATCAAAAAGTGTAACTGAAAACACAGCACTCTTAACAAACAGACTTTGTTACATAGAACTTTCACTAACAGTTCACTCCGTGGTGCGACATTACACACTGTTTTTCATAACAGCGCGTGTGGGACATCTTGGCAACAGTGTGCGTTGCTACGGTTACTATTTACAGTTTTGAGTACGGCGATTGGTTAAGCGGCATGTAGCAGTCAGTTGTTTACTCAACATTTCCATATATCAATGCCAAACTAGTTTTAATAATAGTATAGTTATGCTTGTGACAACTCAGCTGTGTCTGTTACACTGTATTCCTGAAACATTTGGTGATTGTTTCGTTTTATAGTTTACATCACTGTAGATGAGGAGCTCGTACGAGTCCCTATGCCTATAAATCAGCATGACTTCTGTGTACGAACAATTAAGTGGGCATTCCAAGTCAGTCGCACAACATTTCCTTACTGTGCTGTAGCTGTTCCGGTTTCATGACTGTTTTACTGGCATTTTGTTTATCACACTTATAACCATAAAACGTGTTAATGACAAACAGAAATGAAGTTTAATTATAGATTATAAAATGAAAAAAACACTGATATTGATAACATTGTTCCAAGTCAACTATAAAAATTTACAGGCATTGCACAAATGCAATGCTCAGAGAAGGGCATTGAAAATGCTTCAATAAATCTAAAAATATATATAAATTTATGTTCATTCACCAATCAATGAATTCATTCTTCATTCACAAATCAATGAATTCATTCTTCATTTACCAATGTACAGATTATAAGTTAAATGTAGTCGCATTCATAAGTGAAGTTTTATATGTGTACTACGTTATTGACAACAAAGAAGTAGTTTCTATGGAAACTCACCGGTTCCCATTTTCGATCACGCACCAGCGATCGGCCGCAAATGTGCGACACGTCCTTATAAACATTTTCAGTGTTAGAATTCAGCTGACAAGCAGACATCTGCGGTGCATTTAAATCCTGATATTTTACTATGTACCTACCGTATTCAAAGATTTTGGGAATTGTTTTATTTAGTATTAATGACATTTTAAAAGTAATAATACATTAATATGGATTTTCTAGTATATCTAAGTAATACAAAAAAAAAAACTATAAATTAAAAGCAAACAGTTTACCATGTTTAATTGACATGAATATGATATTCATGTTTTCTTATTCTCTATAAGAATACGGTTACTATTTACAGTTTTGAGTACGGCGATTGGTTAAGCGGCATGTAGCAGTCAGTTGTTTACTCAACATTTCCATATATCAATGCCAAACTAGTTTTAATAATAGTATAGTTATGCTTGTGACAACTCAGCTGTGTCTGTTACACTGTATTCCTGAAACATTTGGTGATTGTTTCGTTTTATAGTTTACATCACTGTAGATGAGGAGCTCGTACGAGTCCCTATGCCTATAAATCAGCATGACTTCTGTGTACGAACAATTAAGTGGGCATTCCAAGTCAGTCGCACAACATTTCCTTACTGTGCTGTAGCTGTTCCGGTTTCATGACTGTTTTACTGGCATTTTGTTTATCACACTTATAACCATAAAACGTGTTAATGACAAACAGAAATGAAGTGTAATTATAGATTATAAAATGAAAAAAACACTGATATTGATAACATTGTTCCAAGTCAACTATAAAAATTTACAGGCATTGCACAAATGCAATGCTCAGAGAAGGGCATTGAAAATGCTTCAATAAATCTAAAAATATATATAAATTTATGTTCATATGTTAATTTTGATAAAAGTACAAACCTTGGTTTTTAAAACACTGTCATTGTCACTACAATGCATTGGGCATTATCATCACAGAGACCTTCTTTCACAGAATCTTCTTTTACAGTTGCACCAGTTATTGCCAAGTGTGACTTATAAATGTCTTTATTTTGAATATGGTATTTTTCTGGATTACGCCTCTCTTCGTTTGTTCCCATGTGAGTTCAATTGCATTGTATTGGCAATGAGAGGGAGATAGCCAAATCACTCTATGCCTCATTGCCAGAGCAATGCTGTCAAGCTCATACCATCTGTACAGATATCTGTCCATCTCACAATAACACTCAATAATTCTGTGGCCATGTGGCTTAGATTGTGAAGATAAATTATTCCGGTCAGCCGTTCTATAATATCTGCTTTTTTTTTTGTTTTGTCGGTAAATTTAGAGTTACAAGCAGTAGTTCACTTTGCCTAGAACCAAACAATAACTCACAGTCCTCCTGTAATGTCCATAGCATGTCTACAAACCACTCTGTGGTACTGTAACTCTACAAACTTTTTTTACACGCTAAAAATAACCAACGATTTTACCACGTGTATACTTACCCCCCATGCTCATGACGTCGTCATGCTCGTGTGCTCATGACGTCTTTTCACTATCTCCCTTAGTCTGACTCGAACAGAAGATTCCAAAATTACTTACAGGTCGCCACCTATATTTTTAGAGGGAAATATGGAAACCTTAATACAATTTACCCTTTGTGAATTTAACTACTTACCAGGTTCGTTTTAGGGGTGCTTTTCAATACAATACAGGTTATGGTTACGGTGCAATAACACATTTTTGCTATTAAGGAACTCTTTTATTTCAATCCCAAATTACTTTCTTTCCTTTTCTCAGTTACCTCATTAATTAGAACACATGAAATTACTTAAACAAAAATTGATTATCATTCATTAAGAATAATCATTTTTTATTTACAAACCAGTACTTTTCGGTTACCCTTATTTCCCCACACACACACTCTCACTCGTTACAATTTTTAATATCCCCCGTTTACTTATTGAGCTCAGAATTGATTATAGTTTTATTTATAAACTTTTGACCAGCTAGCTTAGCTAGTAATTTTACTCACTACATACAGTGTACGTTACCCGCCGAGTTTCGCCATACTTCTTAAATCACTTTCACTTTTGTAGATTCTCTTTAAATCACTGTCACTTTATCCATGTCCTGTTAACACCTCATTACAACCTTATTATTCAACCTTAGGGCAGGCCGCACGCACGTACACGTGCCGGCCTCCCAAAAATATTTCACTGATGATACGACTGCCGACTATACTGTTTGACTAGTGGTGACGAACTGGGCTGTGTTGCCCGTGTGGTTGCATAGATGCAAGGCGTTAGGCGTCGACTGCATGGCGGTTAAATCAGACGTGGATTTTATAACACCTTCTCCTTTTGGCTGTTTCCAACGAATGTTCTTGAACCTCAGCCAGGAAATTCTTGTAATTTCCCAAGTGGTTGATTCTCAGTATTGTGCGCCAACAAGAATGTCTCTACTCATGATTCATTCGTGATGCTGAGCTAATTTCGCTCACATCTAACCTTATAAGGCTGGGCTTATCTGTCTTGATACAGCAGCTTACGTCATATCACATACTTTCCCTGTGACTCAACCCCGCTACCAAGGCGCGCTGGACAATGCATGGTTCTGACTAGGCCACAGACCATTTCATAATAAATTTGTGCAATTACTAATGTGTACCTTGTACTGCCAGACACGGCTACAGATTGTCATTAAATGTTTTACCCAAAATGGTGTACTATACATTATTAAATCTTTGTTTTCCCCAGATTCGTCCTGTCACAATACCCCCCCCCCCCAATGAGAGGTTTTCTGCAGGAACAGAAAAACTCGTCCTGTCACAATACCCCCCCCCCATGAGAGGTTTTCTGCAGGAACAGAAAAACTCTCATTGCCTAAAACCCAAGCGGACCAGCAAGGATATGGCGCCACAACCCCCTTACTTTCTTACAAAAAATATCATGGGTAACTTACCCCCCCTACTCCGGTGACTGCAGTCGCACCTGCATGATTTTATTGGACTTCCTTCTTCAGGATCCCAACACCATAAAACCACACAGACACACGACGCCCCTGCCAGCACAGGTACGCCACCACAGTATCACCAGACTCTGTAACAATTAATATAAACATCAGTAATTGGCTTTTTACAATTCCATACCCTCAACTGATTTGGTTTCCTCTTAGCTGTACTGGTTGTCTTTTGCAAAGTACTGGTTTTCTACTTATTTATCTACCTAACTGTTAATACACATCTACATTATTTACCTCGATATACAATTATATAATATTCAATTAAACAATTTATGTTTCCCATATAATAAACATAATACCACATAATAAACCCTCAAAATGAACATTATCAATATTACAATCAGAATGATCACTGTTGCACACCACTATATAAAAATTATTCCGATTAGCACTTTCAAGCTTCACAGCCCATCGTCAGATCGAAATAGACAGGAAATATGTAAAAACAAACCCTTCACCCCTCTCCCCCACCCTGCTCACACACAACAAGCTATAAATTAATGACCCTTCCTCACCCCCTAAACCCTGTCCCACCATCTGTACAGTTACATATTTTTCTAGCAAATTCCTTGTGTTTCAGTGGTGTGTGTGTGTGTGTGTGTGTGTGTGTGTGTGTGTGTGTGTGTGTGTGTGTGTGTGTGTGTGTGTGCTTCCTTTTAAACTACCCTCTTCCTCTCCACACACGTGGGTCAGTCACACACCCTTATTTTAAAACAACCAATTGAAGAGGGTTTTAAGTAAAATATGGTTTAATAAACAATGTCTGGATAATAATGTCATCCCAAAGTACGCTCAAGTTAAAATTAAAAATAAGAACAGTGTAGCCAAAAAAGTAAAAGAACAAAGCGAGAAGTTGTGGATAAAACTGGAAATAAGGTCACTCTACGGCTTAATCAATAGATATAATAGGGAATTATATGACAGACACATAGAATTGTTAAGAATATACTCGTATGTAGAGTTAGAAGAAATATTATATAATTTTGGTTTGGGGTACGTAGAAAAGAAATTGGAAAAGAAAAATGTAAAAAAATGGTAGATAAGTTAAATAAATTAATAAGAAAGAACGAAGTAAAAAAGGAACACCTCTCTAAGAATAACTATGAAAAAAGAGTAATAAACCTTACAGAGGTAAATTTCAATACAGAAGAAAAAGAAATGTTAGCAAAAGGCTTAAAATACGCACCGCCACCAGAATTAAATCAACGATTATTGAATGCGAAAGCATAATACAAAAACTAGGAAATTAAAATGATAAAAAAAGAATAAGGTGGGAAGTAGGGAATGTAGTAGATAAAATATTTAAGAAAAGTTTGTATAATTAAAAAAATGAACAAAAAATCAAATCAACTGTAACTAAACTAAAGAATAAAATAAAGAAGAATGATATTATAGTTACGAAGGCGGACAAAGGAAATACAATGGTACTACTGAGAAAGGACGAATACATAAAGAAAACGGAAGAATTTATAAGGGAAGGACCATACGAGGAAATAAAGTATGATTATACAAGTAAGTACCAGTCAAGGATAAAACAAATGATGAAACAGATAACATTTATAGAAGAAAATAAGAAAAAGTATTTATTGGAAAGTAATCCAACAGCACCAACTTTTAAAAGTCAGGTTAAGATACATAAAGAAGGAAAACCAATTAGACCGATTGTTTCTTTTATTAATGCACCTATTTATAAATTATCAAAGGAAGTTAGCAGAGTACTGAAAGAGAAATATGAATTTGGGACAAAATACAACATAGAGAATAATGTAAAATTGATAGAAAATATTAGGATTAATGTAAATACAAAATTGATATCACTGGATGTTAAGGACATGTTTACCAATATCACAGTAAATAAAGTTATTAAGTTAATAAACGATAATAATATGGGAGAATACAGGTATAAAAAGCAGTTGATGAAAGTAATTAAAGAATGTGTAAATCAGAACTATTTTAGGTTTAATAACAAGTTTTATATACAGAAAGAAGGTTTACCTATGGGGTCTTCATTATCCCCTATTCTTGGTGAAATATACATGAATGATTTTGAAAAGCAATTAATAACTTCCACTAAGTATAAAGACAATATAAAATTATGGTCTAGATACGTTGATGATGTATTAGTAATTTGGGAAGGAAGCATAGAAGAAGTGCATGAGTTTATAAATGAGGTAAATAATAAGGATAAAAACTTACAGTTTAAAGAAGAGATAGGAGGTAAGAAAATAAATTACTTAGATTTAAACATAGAAATTAAAGATAATGAGAAACTACAGTTTGGGATATTTAGGAAAGAGTCGTATTTTGATATAATTATACCAAGAGAGTCTTACCACCCATATAGATATAAAATGGCGGCAATCAATTCATTTTGTTACAGAGCTCAGAAGTGTTTAAAAGAGACCGAATCAAAAGATGAGTTAAAAACGATAAAGGGAATTGTAAGGAATAATAATTATAACACCAACATAGTGGATAAAGTTATGAAAAGGGTTAACATACAAAAAGCTAAAATAGAACCAGAACAAAAGAATTATGCAGGGTCATTGACATACATAGGTTCACATACTAGAAAAATTATAAAATGTTTTAATAAATATGGAGTAGATATAGCTATTAAAAAATGTGAAACGGTATTTGATAAGATAAGGAATAAGAATATAGAAAAAATTCCAGTATTACAGAAAAGCGGAATTTATAAATTAAAAAGTAAAGACTGCAACAAAGTGTACCTAGGTGAGACAGGACGGAAATTCGTATGCAGGTTGTCTGACCACAAACGTGGAGAAGGTAATAGAACAACCAATTCGTTATATGCAAGACATTTCATAGAAGACAACCATAAGTTTGTTAATCCTTTGGAAGAATACGAAATTGTAAAAGTAGTAAATAACACAGTTGAAAGGAAGCTTAGAGAGGAGTTATAAATATTGAAAGAAAGAGAAAAAGGGTTAGACAATTTAATTAATATTAAAATTAAATTTGATAATGAAGAAATATTTTATAACATGATTGAGAAGTAAATGAGAGAGGACAGATAGATAAGATAAGAATTATATTGCATAGTACTAATTGGTTGTTTTAAAATAAGGGTGTGTGACTGACCCACTTGTGTGGAGAGGAAGAGGGTAGTTTAAAAGGATGCACACACACACACACACACACACACACACTGTAGCGTGACAGATATAAGCATAATATTGAATGGCAATTGATCATTAGAATAATGAAGTTATAATGTTTAAATTTGGAAGAAAGCATTAAATTTAATATAAATAGATTAATTCATAGCAACTGTGGAAAGAAATCATTATTATAAAGAAAATACAAGTTCAAATAAAAGGAGTTACTAGTGATGAGTCATCCAAAACCAGTCTCATAACCAAAGGTTTTCAAGGTATAACCCAGGAAGGTAAAAAGTAAATAACAAAGCAGTACTGAATATGACCAAACCCACAACGAGGAAGAATAAATAGAAGAGAAACCCTAAAATAAGCCAAGATCAACCAATACAGGTTGTGTATTTCTGTAATAAAGAAGAAGATGGAGAAGATCCCAAGAAACCTGATGGCAACAAGAAGCAGATGGAGAAGATACCAGTCCCAGAAGGCAGGAGAAAAGAAGACTGAAGAAAGAAGAAGAGGGCAGCATCCTGAAGAAGATGTCATGCTCTTATAAAAGACACCCAAATCCAAATATCCCCAAAATAAATATCTAAAAATAAAAGTATAACGAAATAAAAACCACATGTATATAAATTTAAGAGAGAGGAGTGTATAAAGTAAAAGTTTCCTGTGAACTAAGCTGAAACAATAATATAGTACCCATGGAACAAATCTCCATTGAAAAAACGCTAACCAATTTATTATGTTGATAAGACTATACGACCATTTAGCATTAACATAATATATAAGTGCAAAGTGAACCAGTGATAGTTTTGGGTATTATAAAAAATGAACCTTGTGTTTCATTCTTGGCAATCACAAACATTGGATGCAATGAAATATGCATTTTTCAATGACTTAAAATGTGTGCTGTGACAATATGTTATTCATAAGACATGAATCTGTTTAAAATAACATTTTGTTTTACATGAAAAAAGGAAAACAGAGTTCATAATACCTTTTGAACAATTAATACTATTTATTTGTTAATGACAGGGTACAATTCCCCAAAGACAATGTAAAAGACAGTATAAAAACTGTAGAATCCTACTTATAATAATAGTTAGAAATAAGAATATAAATATAAGGTTTTTTATGTATATAGTACAAGAATGTTTAAAAATGTATTAGATATAAGGCCATTTGTTTGGGTCTGAAACAACTAACATCAGAACTATAAAAATAGTTACCACTTGTAAATAGTAGAGAGTAATTAAGATGTTAGTTAGTAAAAAACCTCTTTTGTAAGCCATATTTCAATGTTTAGAAATAAGGATTGTGTTGCAAAATGTCTGACTTGAAGACAACCATTTATTTAAAAAAAAATATTCTTTATTTGTTTTAACTATTGTTTGTATTGTAACCAATACTAATTGTTTTTGTGTAATTTAAAAACATGTTTAATTTATAATACTATTTGTAAAAGTCAGAGAGGGTATCACACATCATATATTGTTTGTAAATTATTTTGTAAGAAAAATTGTTAAAAAATCATAGGCCAAAAGAATGGAAACCAAACTTCATCAAAACAGAGAAATTGCTCAATTAAATGCAAATAAACAAAAGGGGTTTAGACAAAATAAACTTGAGATCATGCCATATAATTGCACATACCATTTAGAGAGATTTTAATAAATTATATTCAGAATTATGAATAAAAATAAAAATGACTAAACTCAGAAATTTAGACATGGGAGTCATATATTTCAGAATAATGTTTCAGAATACAACTAATTCAATTAATTACCAGAAAATAAGGGAATAGGAACCTTTTAATACAATATAGAATTATTAATATTAAATATAACTGATAAAATGGCTGAATTTATATAATGACGGAAGTAAATTTTAATGTTTTGACTTCCAAACAGTTTGTATACCAAACTGAAAGTAAAATTACTATTTTTTGAACAGAAAACACTATAAAATGGCATTATTTAATCTGAAAATAACCAGAATGAACTGAAAGATTAATTTAAAACAAATCTAGTGAATAAAATTGACAAATAACCAAAGTTTAGGCATTCATATAGTGAAAATGTAAAAATGTATACAGGATGTGAAAAAATATTTGAACAATGTTAAGGATAATATTATATGGGCTAAGAGTTTAATTGAAACTGGAGGAAACAGTTAGTTAATTATTGGTAGTTGAACGGTTAACATGACATACGTTTGATAACGTGGATAACCTAACCTATAATCGTCATACAAAGCGAGTGTATAGTGCGTTATTGTGAAATCGCGAGTGACTTGTAAAATACTTCTGAAACTATCATATTATAACAGAAACAATCAAGTAACACTCCATAACACAGAACAATATAAATCTACTCCGAAAAACACCATAAAACACTAGAAAACTGTATAATACATTAAACCAAATTAGTGACGGAATCGGAGAAAGTGTTTGAACTAATAATTATACGGATACACTAAATACAACTCAGAAACAGTACACCAATCACTACACAACATTTAACAAGAGATTTGCAGAAACAAGAACACAAATATTGCCAGAAAATACATTATTTGGAACACGGCAGGAACGAGCAACATTTTGATCGACTTGACGGCAGCCATCTTTCTTTGACAATCCCAGTGCCTCCTCTTAGTTCAACAGCTGTTGGGTGAAAACAATTATTATATTTACAAATTATTATTCAATGTCTGTGTTTATTAATAACTATTAATTTGATTGTAACGTTATACTTTTTAAATATTAGCCCGATTTCTCTGACTTTGGTAATAACTGGCTGTTTAAAGAACCCTATTTAATTTTTATATCATATACTTGTAACTTTTTTCGATATCCTGAGAATCGATACTAATCGATAAGTCAACATTGCTATTACTTAATAAAATATTAATACTTTTCAATACTTAATAGTTCTTTATTTCTTCAATAATACTAATTACCAATAATATAATTCTAATTGATAATCTACAAGAACTTTACCACCCGTAAGTGAAGATAACCTAAAAAATAAAAAGGTAAACAAGTATCGATTGGTTTACAGACAGTCTTATGAGTGGTGATAGCTTATTTAAAATATACTAAAACTTTAATAAAAATTTTCAGAAGAGCATTACACTGTTTAAAACTTCACAGCCCTATATTAATTAATTGATCCTAATTAATTAATTAATAAAATTAAAATAATTTTTTTAATTATTTTTTTTTATAAACATAATTTTTTTTAAATTTCCTTCAAAACAATAAATTTTGTTTTGAAACTTTCGGCGAAGCCGAACATATATATTCCTTCATCAACTTTACGCTACTCGACCAGTCTTGCTACCATTGGGACTGGACCAGCTGGGAAACTTAAGGAAGTGTTTCAGGCCAGTAAGACGTCGAGAGCCACACCAATTAAACACCTTACAACTTACAGATTCACACATCAATCTTATTTATTTTATTACAAATTGGCTAGTCCAAACAGAGGGGCTTGATTACATCGGAGTTTCTCATACTCCACAATAGCTTTTTATCATCAACACACATCTATATTTATTTGATTTGTTTTATTACAAATTGGCGCCCAACTTTAGGGGCTTTAATTAGCGATTGGAAGGCCAATACATTCTGCCCAATCACTAGTTGGAGCTAGGCAACAGCTACAAAGCCAGAGAATTTCAAGGGAAAATGCAACGACGTGCGACATCTAAGAAACGGGCGGCGGAGGCCGAAAAAGAAGTCGAGATGGACAACAAAGAGGCAACGCCAGTAGAGTTGGAAGAGGTATTACAATCGGTGTTGTCCAAACAAACTGAACAACCGGAGGCACCCACACAGACAGGGGTAGTCAATGTTCCAGAAAAGGAGAGACCGTCGCAAACAGAGGACATGACAAACCAAGAAATGTTCAGGCGGATGATGCAGGCAATGAATGAAAATAATAAGAACCTAGAATCCAAAATGGAAGGAATGGACAAGGAAAGGAAAGAAGATAGCCAGTCTTTGAAAGAAGATATCAAATCCGGTAAGGAAGAAACAAATAAGAAGTTAGAAGAATTGAAGGAAGACAATCAGTCCCTGACGAAGAAGATGGAAGAGAAGATGGAAGAAAACAGCAAGAAGATGGAAGAGAGGATGGGAGGAAAGTTAGAAGAATTGAAGAAGGATAATCGATCCACAAAAGAAGAGTTGACTGGGATGAACAAGAACATGGAAGAATTGAAGGAAGACAACCAATCGTTCAAGGAAGAATTCAAGGCGACTAAAGAAGAGTTGATTAATAAAATTGAAAATACCAATCAGAAAATAGATGAAACCAGGAAGAAGATAGAGAAGAACAACCGGCAATTGAAGGAAGAGTTGAAAGAAGATAACAGGAAGTTGGAAGAGAAGATGGGGGAGAAATTGGAAGAATTGAGAGAAGACAATCAAATTCTAAGAGAAGAGTTAAGGGAGGTAAATCAGGAGAATTTGGACAAACTGGACGAAAGAATGGAATTGTTGCGAGAAGAAATGAATAAGGAAATCAAGGTTAACAAAAAAGCGATGGATAAGAAGATGGAAGAAGAAAATATAATGGTCAATCGACAGATTCGAGAGATTGATGGAAAGTGCAACCAGACCGAAAAGGAGGTGAATGAGTTTAAAGAAGTGGTGAACATCAAGTTCACAAATATCGAAGAACATAGTCGTAGGAAGGTAGAAGAACAGAGGAAGGAAAATCAAGAAGAATTCGGAAAAGTACGCAACCAGGTCACAGAACGATGTAATGATATACAAGAGACCATGGCCAATATCACCGGTCAGGTGCGACAAAGCCGAGAGGAGATGGAAGCGATTAGAAACAGACCGACTCATTTCACCGGATTGCCCGTCAACGAAAGCCGAGAGTGGCTCAACTTCCGGCAATACAAACGCAAGCCGATGGAGTTCCTGGCTAGGGTAGAAGAATATTTGACCAAGCATAAAATTACCCAATGGAGCCATAGCAGGGAGATATTCGACGAGTCCTTCCGAGACATTACAGATAATTGGTGGATGGCCAACCGGAGTGAAATTTCCGACTACCAACAGTTCCGGAAAATGTTTAAGACAAAATACTGGTCTGAGACCACCCAGAACTTGATCCGTGACAATATTTGTAATGGAAGATACAGGTCACAGTTAGGTAGCAGTATGACGGCATATTTCTTGGGGAAGGTGTGTATGGCAAAACACCTTGAGCCAGCAATCCCAGAAGAATGTTTAGTGAATAAGATATCTTATCACTATGATGAGGACATTATCAGGGCCCGGAGAGGTAGTCAGATCAAGACGATCCAGGGAATGACCGAGTTAATGGAGGGATACGAGAACGAAGAGTATTATCGGCAGAGCAGAAAGAGAAATGAGAGACCAGAAGCAAGGCCGACTACCTACCCCAATAACGGCAATAACCATACAAATAACAGGAACCAGCCCAGTAATTACGACGGCCCTAACAACCAGCCGCGTAATAACCAGTTTAACGGAAATTTTAACGGCGTGAGGAATAACAACCCCTACCCAAATAATAGAAACCACTTTTATCAACAAAATAATAATGTTCCATACAGTCAGAGAAATCCATATCCCAACAATAATGGTGACAGACCTTACCCACCTAACCGAAATTACTATAATAATAATATTAGTAATAATAATAATAGCAATAGTAATAACCGAGTGTCGCGCCCTAGGGTAAATTTTATAAGAGCAGAAGATCGTGGACCCAGGAGATATTATCAACCGAGGAGGAGCAGCTTCCACGGCGCCGACCGAAGATGGAGGAGTGCGGAACGAGACGGCCCAAGATACGAACAGGAAAGACGAAGTACCAGCCTGGAAGATCTTGGCAGACAACCGAACAGGGCGTTAAACATCAACCAGAGTACAGAACGTCAGGAAACAAACCAGAGTTTCCCGAACGATGCCTCGGTCAATAATAATATAAACAATGACCAGAATACTTTAAACGAGAGGAGGCAGTAATCAACAACGATGACCCGTTACTGCTTATACTTCCTGGGTTAGAAAAGGATGATTTGCGACAAGAAAACAATGATAAAAACTTCACTATTATCAGTAACCATTATTTGAAAGACATACGAACTGAACTTTTGGAAGAGAACGAGAAGAGTCTCAGCAACAGTAATAATGAGATAATTTATATAACAGCGGAGGTGGAAGGAGTTCCCGCTAAAATAATGATAGACACAGGAGCTAATATTTCAATAATAAACTCCAATGAGTTGGAGAGAATACAGAGTGCATGTGGTAAAACTTTGCCAATGTTACCAGTCAACAACATTGTGTTGGTAGGTGCAACTGGCCGCCAGAATAAAACCATTAGGAAACAAGTTTCCTTAAGTGTCGTTAGCCGTGATATAGCTTTAGACATGGAATTTTTAATCACCACCGGATTACCATTTGACATCTTAGTCGGTTGCGATATTCTTCGTAGATATTCGGCGGTAATCGATCTCAATTTAAATAAAGTATCACTTTTCCCAGACGGAGTAACATGGACCGCAGATCTGGTAGGAAGCACAACTATACTTCCCAGCCCTATACATCAACAACTTCGTAAAATAAATGTTATTAGAAACAGCCCTCTTTCTAAACCCATAATATACAGTCATGGTGGAGAGGATTTATGGTCAGTTAAGATCCAAGAAATATGGAATTTCCAGTGCGGAAGCGATAACAAGAAAATAGCAACACATCTGGCTGATCGTCTAATTACAATATATGAGAAATACAAGGCGGTGTTTTCTGATGAACCAGGGAAGGTAAAAAACTACCAGTGCCAACTTCGTTTTAAAGTGAACGTAGAGTTTAACAGGAGGTCATATCCAATAGCGCAGTCGCTCAAAGAAGCCGTGAGAACAGAGATAAACAAGATGTTAGATAATGACATAATTGAGATTAGTCAATCACCTTACACTAGTCCAATTATTGCTGTTCCGAAGAAAGACGGACAAGTCCGGCTCTGTTTAGATGCACGTGAGTTGAATAAGACAATTGTGAATGACAGAACTTCTCCCGGTGAAATAGAAGAAATCTTAAAGCGTTTTCATGGTACTAACTTTATTAGCACCTGGGATACGGTCTGTGGTTATTGGCAGGTAGAGCTGCATCCACAAAGCCGCCAGTATGTAGCGTTCATTTTCGAAGGGCGCAATTACCAGTTCAAGAGACTGCCCTTCGGACTTGTCAATTCTGTCGCCATATTTGTGGCATGTATGGACCAGATTTTGGGACCAGAAGCGCTCCAATTTACCACCGTCTATGTTGACGATTTACTAATCACATCCGGAACCTGGGAGGAGCACTGTTACAGAGTGGAATTTGTACTAAACAAACTAGCGCAGAACAACATAACATTGAAGTTGGAGAAATCCAAGTTCATAGCGCGCGAGGTACAATTCTTAGGTTTCAACCTAGACGACAGAGGTATTACCCCATCAGCAGAGAAAGTGGAGGCAATTCAGAGGTTCCCGCAACCAAGAAACAGGAAACAATTGCAATCTTTCCTCGGACTCTGTAACTATTACAGGAAGTTTCAGAGCCGATATTCCGAGTTGACCGCCAAGTTTCAACCACAGTTATCTGCCAAAAACAAATGGACTTGGGGTGAAGAACAAGATATTACTTTCCGATTGATAAAAGAGAAGTTTCTGGAGAGTGTGATACTTCGTCACCCAGATTTTAAGAAACCGTTCTTTCTAAACTGTGACGCTAGCGATCTAAGCTTAGGAACGACATTATACCAGGAAGATGAGGAGGGACAACATCTGGTAATAAGCTTCGCTAGTCGCACACTGAACCAGTGCGAAAAGAACTACAGTGTGACAGAAAAGGAATTGTTGAGCGTGGTGTTCGCATGCAGCAAGTTCCGGACGTACATTCTCGGATATCAAGTCACGGTACGAACTGATCATAAATCCATCTCGTTCCTTCGTAGGTGCAAACTGAGTCACGGCCGATTGGCTAGGTGGGTACTCGCCCTACAAGAATATGACCTGAAATGGGAATACATTCCAGGAAAGAAGAACGTGGTAGCGGATGTGTTGTCACGTATAAATCTGGAAGATCAGACTTTCGAGGGAGAGAAGGAGAGCTTAGTAAAAATTTATAACATATTCACGACCAGAGCCGATTTACAAGCTTTGTTAATAAATATCCGAATCCATCAGCAGTCTGATCCTAAGCTGAAAAACATTGTGAGTCGTTTGGAAGCCAATGATGAACCCATTTCTAAATATTACCACCTTAACAAAGGAATTTTGTTCATAAAAACCGCCTTGGACGATGAGACATGGAAGGCGATAATCCCACACCAAATCGAAAAGGAGATCATCATCGATTACCATGTCAGGTATGGTCACATGGGAGCGTTAAAAGTGATACAAGCTCTAGAGGAAAATTGTAAGATCAAGAATATCAACCGCAAGGTGAGAACATACATCAAGTCCTGTAAGATCTGCCAATGTGCAAAAGTAAACAATGAAAAGACAGAGGGTATCATGATACCGATAACTTCCAACGCAAAACTGGAAAAAGTGTTTTTGGATATCTGCGGGCCATTTCCCCGTAGCGGTGGTCGGCACAGATATAAATACTTGGTAATCATAATGGATCACTACACCAAGTATATAAAGCTATATCCGGTTAATCGGGCAACAACAGCAAAGGTTTTGGCGGTGATTATTGATTTGTATATCCCAGAGATCGGTAGACCATCTTCTATTATTACCGACCATGGTACACAGTTTAAGGGGAGGAGATGGCGAGACACTTTATTAGCACTTGGGGTCAAAACGTATAAGACATCAGTCTACCACCCAAGTAGCAATCCGGCTGAGAGAGTACTAAGAGAAGTGGGTAGGATATTGCGCACGTACTGTCACAACCAACAGAAAAAGTGGCAAGAGTACCTAGCAGCGACAGAAACATTCCTAAATTACGCCCACCATCCAGCTATAGGAATTCCACCGTACTCAGCCATGTATGAGAAGCCGACTCCCCGAGACATTGAACAAATCATTGAATTTCCAACGAACAACAATAGGAAATTCAACCAGTTGAAGTTTTACAATAAGGTAGCAGAAGATCAGGAAAAACGGCAAGCCAAATACCAGAAGGCAATAGGGCGAATTGTAACATATAAAGAGGGTGAAAAAGTCCTCCTAAAAAATAGAGAGCTGCCAAGCACCTTAGAAGGCATAACCAAAAAACTACTATTACTATATACTGGCCCATATGTTGTGGTAAATGATAAGAATAACAATACATATGAGTTGAAGGAAATCGTTTCAGGAAAAATCAAAGGAGTGTACAATCAAGCTTCTATGAAGAAATATTATGAAGAATGAGTTGTGAGTTTTAGAATTTAGAATTTATTTTTAAAAAATTTTAAAATAATGTAAGTACATCTTACAACCTAATATTTTGAGAAGAACATTTTGGAGAATTATAAGAAGAAGGAATTTAGAATTTTATTTTAAAAAATCCTAAAATAATGTAAGTACATCTTACAACCTAATATTTTGAGAAGAACATTCTGGAGAATTAAAAGAATTTTTTAATTTAATTTTTGAAAAAATTCTAAAATATGTAAGTACATCTTACTAAAACCTAATAATTTTGGAACGGACTTTATGGAAGAAAGAAAAAGAAAGACTTTTGAATTGAAATATAATTATGAAAATTTAAAATTTAGTAAGAACATCTTACTACAACCTGATAATTTAGAACAAAACTTTATGGAAGAAAGAGAAAGAGAGAGAATTTTGAACTTAATTTTACAAAAAATTTAAAAATAAAGTAAGACCAACTTACTATAACTAAGTTTATGAGAAAAACTTTATGGTAAATAATTAAGAAGAATTTGAATTTGGAGAAATACCAAATCATTCAGAAATAATAGTAAAATCACAGTACTATAAACAAGTCTGAATGAAACAATTCTGGGAATAAATGAATTAAACAGAATTTGTATGTTGATAGAACGTCAGTACTTTGAAACAAGATAAGATCAACATATTACAAGGATTTATGAGAAATATTTTTCAATTAAATAAAAAGAATAGTTTGAATTTTACATTAAAACTAACCAAGTTCCAAAAAATAATTATGTGTCAATTATGATTGAATTGAGAAGAAAATAAAGTGATTAATTCAGAAAAGAGAATTAACGTTAATCCAGAATAAATGCTATAGACATTCACAATAGCATTTGAAGGAGTAGAGAAGAATAACAAAAAAGAGTGTAATATGCCAGAGAAGGAAAACAAATTTGGAAGCAAAGAGACTAATTACCTATGAAACGATAATGAAAACAGTTAATTAAGAGCGAAGCCGAACATATATATTCCTTCATCAACTTTACGCTACTCGACCAGTCTTGCTACCATTGGGACTGGACCAGCTGGGAAACTTAAGGAAGTGTTTCAGGCCAGTAAGACGTCGAGAGCCACACCAATTAAACACCTTACAACTTACAGATTCACACATCAATCTTATTTATTTTATTACAAATTGGCTAGTCCAAACAGAGGGGCTTGATTACATCGGAGTTTCTCATACTCCACAATAGCTTTTTATCATCAACACACATCTATATTTATTTGATTTGTTTTATTACAACACACAACACTGAAACACAAGGAATTTGCTAGAAAAATATGTAACTGTACAGGTGGTGGGACAGGGTTTAGGGGGTGAGGAAGGGTCATTAATTTATAGCTTGTTGTGTGTGAGCAGGGTGGAGGAGAGGGGTGAAGGGTTTGTTTTTACATATTTCCTGTCTATTTCGATATGGCGATGGGCTGTGAAGCTTGAAAGCGCTAATCGGAATAATTTTTATATAGTGGTGTGCAACAGTGATCATTCTGATTGTGATTTCAACCACTAACACAAATTTCTTCATTAAAAGATTATCAATATTACATTAAGACAAACATTCCAAATAAACATTACCATTATTACATTGAAATAAATCTTTCACTTTTGAATTTGCATAACAATTACAAAGAAAACATTACCACCTTAGTATACAATGGGTACACTGACTTCAACTCTGAATTTCTGTTAAACATTTCAATCATTTAATTTTAATTTTCTACCATTTACTATCCATTTCAAATCAAAAATAAATTATTCAAATTTATTACACATATTTCCATCTTTTCAATTAATTAATAAACCTTCTCAAATTAATTTAATTATATTATTTAAAACATTTGACATTAATTAAATCCTCTCACAGTACTTTAATTTTATAATAAAATTCATTTATCATTTTTTATAACCTTCAAATCCAAAACTTTCAAATTGACTACCAATATTTCTGTCTGTTAAACCTTTACATTAATTTAATTTTTCATTATAACGATTCATGATTACATACTGTTAATTATTCATTTCAAACAAAATATTATTACTGACATGACCTCAAACAAACCTGTAAATTGACTACATAAAATACAATGTACACGTAACACCATGTATGGGTGTCTCAGCTGATACTTTATCAAAAGATCAACATAACCTTATTGCATAAGTACATTTAACACATGTAAACCAAATACAAAATTATCTACAATATACATCATTAAATGTCCTTGTTAACCAAAAACCATTACATTATTCAGTCCAGTATTTAAAACCATTAACTCAAATAATTAAATGTTCGTTAACAATAAATGTCTATCCACCATTATAAAAAATTAATCGTATGTTAACATAACAATTTTCATTTTTTTTAAATTCATTATATTACACTTTTTAATATAATGTCCCTTTAAATCTGTTTCATCCATTAAGCAATAACAATAATTAATAGGATCATTCCCCATTATTGTATTATCATTAAACCTGTCTGCATTATGTGTGTTTAAGTCTCCCTTAGTATTATTTATCATTATTACATAGTTTTGTGAAGCTACATTTTAGTGTCACATAAAATTTACTAATTTACTAATAAACATTGAATAATTATCGGGCGCCATGATGGAAATTTGTGCAACAACATATGATATTAGGCTTACCTTTATTAGGTCCAAAATTCGTGTTAAACGAACCAGTAATAGCGAAATGTACCTGAAATAATTCACTCGTACTTGTATTTTTTACAAATGACCCTTTATTCAAATCACATATTCCCATATATTATTACAAAAAAAAACAAATAGTGCCAAACATGCACATGTTTACGCCTCGGGGCGTGTTCCCATTTATCTGAACATTAATAAGAAATAAACATTGTAAATACAATAAACATAATGAAATATAGTATAATATGCCAAACAATACCTGCACAACCCAGCACTATAAATATTTAGGTCTCTCTCTCTCTCTCTCTCTCTCTCTCTCTCTCTCTCTCTCTCTCTCTCTCTCTCTCTCTCTCTCTCTCTCTCTCACAATTTATTTTATTCTATGAGCTCATTTAAATTTTGAATTGGTTTGAAATTGGTCATTATAATAATGTTGAATGAATTGTAGTTGAATGATCAAATATAGCGGATAGCTAATACTTAGCTGCCATTGTTTTTCTGTAGAACGTCGCACACCGCGAGTTCGTTGACTGTATTAACGATTACATCTTCGCTGATTACACCTTACCGAATGGTAAGGTGTCACTGTTATTAAAACACTTTTGTTGTTAACCACTTTTGGTGGTGTAAAAGTTAAAATTCACACTTAGTGAACCTCTTGCCGGCCGGCTACGTTCACAATCCAGGAGAAAATGACAGAGTCTTTGTTTAACATTGCGTAGGTGGGGCAAAAACTACGTCACCAGGCTTTTGTTCGTTGTTTACAGCCTCGAGTTGTTTACAGAAATGTGCATTCCTTCCGCTGACGTCATCAGGGCTAGTCACGTTATCTCTATCTGTGACATACGATTTTTTGCTGTGTTTGCCGTTTCACAATGAAAGCGATCGAAATCCTGTCAATTCCCATCTGCGTTTTATAAAATAATTATATAGTCCACTCACCAAAACTTTACAGGGATTATGAAATATTTAAATAATTATTACTAAATAATTGTTAAAATAAATAAATACAATAATTATGGTCTTTTGTACCATGTTTTTATAAATTTAGGATTGTACCAGAATTGTACCATCACAGTTTATAATTTCATCCTCATAGTAATCAGCTGTTACTAGTACACTAATTCTATCACCAGGTAAGTACTTGTTCTCATTATCATCAAAATAACCATCATTTGCTACTGTGCTATTTCTTCCATAAGGTAAGTCTTTATTAACAATTCTCTCAATATTTAACTTCTTAATTAACCCTTTATAACCCCTATTAACCTCAAACATCTCTATCTCACACACTCTCTCTCTCTCTCTCTCTCTCTCTCTCTCTCTCAAGATCACTTTCACAACCCCATTTCACATTTTCATTCCACGCAGAGGGCAACACAACATTATTTAAACACCATCTGGCCTTAGCAGATACACAAAAATAACCTAGTGGACTATTGGCCTACCCATTGTCACCCATATATCCTATTGAGGAACCCTTGTCCTCCCTAAACACATGTGAAGCCTTTGCTCCACATTTAACCCTGTGGAAAAATCTGCCCTCTGTACCCCAAACTTACTTAAACTTTCCTTCCATTTTCTCTCCAATTCATCAACACTCATTAGTCATTACAACCCCATCACAACTGTTATTCACTGTATCACTATTAGATACCCCATTTTCAACTACTGTTAACACACTGTTAACGTGAGAGCGAGCGCGTACTGTAAATAAAACTCTGGTAGGTTGAAAACACTTTTATTAATCAGAACACTTGTACATGAAGACTAATACGTAGACTACACTCAGTACGGATTCCAACTTAAGAATGATGCGTTACATGTAGTTTGCTAATGACAGAACGCTACCACAGAGAGCAGCACTTGCTGGACGTAACATACCGCCCACCAATTATAATTCTATAAATTGATGCTAATTATAAACTTGTAAACTTAAATTACCTTAATTTAAGTTTTATCTTTTTTTTTGTCATTAACATTACATATGTTAGAAGTAGGAAGAAGGATTAATTTATTTATTGAGTGTTTTACAATTACATTGTTAGTTTTCACATCTGCTACACGTATCAACTTATCTGGACCTGGGTAAACCTTGACGATAATACCCATCTTTCACATCAGTGGAGAGAGATTATTCTCTTTTACAATTACAATGTCTCCAACATTCAGATTACAATTTGAAAATTTACATTTATTTCTTTGCTGCATAGAATGGAGATAATCAATAGACCATCTTTTCCAAAAGTCTCTTAATATTTTTTGTGTTAATTGCCATCTTGAAAGTCTATTGATACTTATATCTGAGAAATCAGGATCAGGCAAAGACATCAAAGGTGCGAATGTAAGGAAATGACCAGGAGTAATTGGAGATGGATCAGAGGAAACCGAAGAAGGCAGATACAGTGGTCTCGAATTTAAACAAGCTTCAATCTGGATCAACAAAGTGGATAGTTCTTCGTATGTTAATACAGAATTTCCCATAACTCGCCTTAGATGAAACTTTAAACTTTTTACTCCAGCTTCCCATAAGCCACTTAGTGAATAAGGAGGAATAAAAGACCATTTAATACCATTAGATATTGCAAAAGATTGGGTTTTGGATTTGACTTGATCAGTTTTCAGAAAATCATACATTTCTTGAATGTGACGATCTGCAGAACAAAAGGTACTTCCATTGTCGGAAAAGATGTGAGATGGTAACCCACGACGTCCTATGAATCGTCTAAGAGCAGCCAAAAAACAGTCAGTAGATAAATCTGTAACAAGTTCAATATGTACCGCTTTAGTACTTAGACAAACAAACAATGCTATATAAGACTTGGCTGAAACAGAATTAGCTAAGCGTGAACGCCGCCCACCATGTCGGATGTATATCGGACCAGCAAAATCAATCCCCGTAGACTGAAACGGCCTTGACATTGTTACTCTTTCTTTAGGTAGCTGTCCAAGTAATTGCGATTAACATAAACAAGTTACACATTTATGCATAACAGACCGAATGACGTTTTTAGCATTCAAGACCCAAAACCTTTGAGAGAAGAATGTAGGAGCTGCAGTCCGCCATGCAATAATCTACGGTGTTCGTTTGTAACAATCAATCTGGTTAGATGTGAATTAGGACTTAATACTATAGGATGCTTAGCTTCTGATGGTAAATTAGAGAGGTTTAATCTACTGCCTATTCGAATGAGATCCTCTTCATCTAAAAAAGGATTCAAAGAGACCAATTTGCTCTTATTTGATACATATTTTCTTTCTTTAAGTTCATGGATATCATGAAAGAAGTCCATCAATTGAGTCTGACGAATAAAAACCTTCATGGTGGAATTGATTTCTTCAAGTGAAAGACTTGAAGTAATACGATCATCAGGATTTCTTGCATTGTATATGAAGCGACAACAATACGCAAATACACGTAGAGCTCTGGGGAGAGATGAAAACGGTTCGGTAAGTTCAGTCATGTTCTGAGATGCTAGAAAGGTATGACTAGCACCTTGCTTCTTTTCTTCGTTAAGAGATTCTGCTGGAATATTTGAGATGTTACACTTGATAGAAGGCTAATACTCCTTTTCTTCCTTCAGAAATTTTGGACCATGCCACCAAAGAGTGAAGTTGTTAATACAGATGGAGAGCAACCACGTGATACAGTATCAGCTGGGTTGTCTTTAGAAGGTACATTTTGCCAAATACAACCTTGAGTTAATTCTTAGATTTCACAAACCCTATTTGTGACGAAAGTCTTCCATCTATTAGGAAGCGAAGATAACCAGTACAGAACTACTCTTGAGTCTGACCAAAGGTAAATTGCATTCAAGCTTAAATCTAAAGTACAACCAACCTTACTGGCTAAACGAGATAATAACAGAGCTGCATTCAACTCAAGTTTGGGGATAGAAATCTGCTTGATAGGAGCTACTCTGGATTTGCAGCATAACAAATGAACCGCTACATCGCCGTTAGCATTTGTAGATCTGATGAAGAGACAAGCACCATAGGCTGTGATGCTGGCATCACAAAAGCCATGCAATTGTACACTGACAACACTGTCACCAATCTTAACAAAACGAGGAATCTTAAAACTAATTGCTAACAAGCTGAGAATACAACAAATTCTATTTGTCACTAAGAGAACTAGGAAGTGCTTGATCCCACTGCAAATTGGAACACCATAGTTCTTGAATGAAAACTTTAAACGTCACTATTATTGGAGTAAGTAGACCCAAAGGATTCGTTAATTCGTTAAAATCGCCCCTTAATTCATTATAATTACTTTCACATTTTGCGTTTTGTTCATCGAATTTATTACTCATCTTGCACATCATGCTACACAAATACTTCATATCATTATTATGACTATCATTTATATTCTCATCACTCCATGAGAAACCTATTTCGGTTACTTGTGCCTCAGTCATGCTTACGAAATTTTTAAACACCTACCCTCTATATAAACACCACTACAACCCTTCTATTACT
Organism: Magicicada septendecula; assembly: GCA_034769895.1. NCBI lineage: Eukaryota > Metazoa > Arthropoda > Insecta > Hemiptera > Cicadidae > Magicicada > Magicicada septendecula. Next base: position 56,686,802 of record CM068371.1, on the reverse strand, counting down.
CAATAAATCAAAATACGCCACACATAAAATCGTTATCAATATGTAAAAGTAAACCCATAATACCCTCACAAATACGGTACACTACCAAAACATAACCTTATCACACATACGTAACGTAAATATATACGATAATTTCACAAATACGCCGCTTACCACAACCTGTCTTGCATTTCAAATGAGGCCTACTCATATAGAAAGTCTATACAAGATCCTGGCAGGGTCGCCATTTGTAAAGAAACAAACTTTTTATTACGCAAAAAATAACTACCGATTCTACCACGTGTCTACTTACCCCGCTCATGACGTCTTTTCACTATCTCCCTTAGTCTGACTCGAACAGAAGATTCCAAAATTACTTACAGGTCGCCACCTATATTTTTAGAGGGAAATATGGAAACCTTAATACACTTTACCCTTTGTGAATTTAACTACTTACCAGGTTCGTTTTAGGCATGATTTTCAACACAATACAGGTTATGGTTACGGCACAATAATTTTCTTAACATATTTTTGCTTTTAAGGAACTCTTTTATTTCAATCCCAAATTACTTTCTTTCCTTTTCTCAGTTACCTCATTAATTAGAACACATGAAATTACTTAAACAAAAATTCTTTATCGATTATTCTTTATTTACAAACCAGTACGTTTCGGTTACCCTTATTTCCCCACACACTCTCACTCGTTACAATGTTTAATATCCCCCGTTTACTTATTGAGCTCAAAATTGATTATAGTTTTATTTATAAACTTTTGGCCAGCTAGCTTAGCTAGTAATTTTAGTCACTACACACAGTGTACATTACCCGCCAAGTTTCGCCATACTTCTTAAATCACTTTCACTTTTGTAGATTCTCTTTAAATCGCGGTCACTTTATTGATGTCCTGTATTACAAGCTTATTATTCAACCTTAGGGCAGACCGCACGCACGTACACGTGCCGGCCTCCCGAAAATATTTCACTGATGATGTTCTCGACTGCCGACTATACTGTTTGACTAGTGGTGACGAACTGGGCTGCGTTGCCCGCGTGGTTGCATAGATGCAAGGCATTAGGTGTCGACTGCATGGCAGTTAAAACAGACGTAGATTTTATAATGCCTTCTCCTTTTGGCTGTTTCCAACGAATGTTCTCGAACCTCAGCCAGGAAATTCTTGTAATTTCCCAAGTGGTTGATTCTCAGTATTGTGCACCAACAAGAACGTCTCTACTCATGATTCATTCGTGATGTTGAGCTAATTTCGCTCACATCTAACCTTATAAGGCTGGGTTTATCCATCTTGATACAGCAGCATACGTCATATCACATACTTTCCCTTTGAATCAACCACGCTACTAAGGCTCGCTGGACAATGCATGGTTCCGACTAGGCAACATACCATTTCATAATAAATTTGTGCAATTACTAATGCGTACCTTGTACTGCCAGACACGGCTACAGATTGTCATTAAATGTTTTACCCAAAATGGTGTACTATACATTATTAAATCTTTGTTTTCCCCAGATTCGTCCCGTCACAGTACAAGTCTATATATGGTAATCAACTTCCAAAAAACTGTGTTGTGCTGAAGTAGCATGACATATTAGAAATGTTAACAGTCCTGAGGGCTTGTAAGTATGGAAATACATATCGGCTTCGAGCAGTTCAGCATTGTTTGTCAGGTTAGAAATCGGGTGTTTATTTCTTTCCGGTGTTATTTACTGAACACTTAGGAGGGACAAAAACACGTCGCTGCTATTACCTTTAGGCTCAGTGTAGCACTTTGTTAACAAACTTACTTTTTAAACTTACCTTTTAAATTGTTAACATTTTAACACTCTGGTTTCTGTATTTACTCTGGCCTGTTCAGCCGCCATGTTGTGTTGTTGCCAACATAATATATTTTATTCACGGGTCCCAGGGTTCTTAGACGAGCGCAGAAAACACAATGTTTGTTGAGAAATAACATACTCAGATGGCATTAGTTAAACTTGTGTTTATTTAGCATCGGAAATTTTATATTTCAATAACAAAAAACAAAATGGAGTCTTTCTCCTTTTCATCCAACATACAAGATGGCTGCGATATATTTTCGCTATATCGGCCTTACGTATGATACATTTATACCATATACATATTGACTTCAAATACTCTGGTTACATATTTAAGTGAATCTAGACCATTACTGCAGTTTTAATACTTTAAGTTATATGAATCACATAACGTGAACCAATGCTTAGTGATTTCTAGGTACCGGTACACACGCACACATGCTCTCACACATACTAATTATGTAGCATGACAGATTATCCACATTATAATGAATGAAAAATGATCATAAATAAATTTAAAATAAAATGAAATCATGGAAAAATCCAAATACAAACAAATAAGTACCACAGTAAAATGCAATCATAATTTGAAGAAATAAAAATAAATTAAAAACAACTAAGCAACACCTATGAGTAATGAAAAATAAACCAAAAAACTAAAATAAAGTGATGAAATACCCAGGTAGGATAGGAGTAAGTAAGGCAAAACCCAGAAAATACCGACATCCCTGATAAAAGGAATGAAATTAGAAGAAACCACGTCGTAGAACAAGATAGAGTAGGGAAATACCCAAAATAAACCCAGTAATAAAAGGATAAAACCCCAAAAGAGAGTATATTTAACCGATGGAAGTATAACACATAAAATAACAAATAATGTAATATAGATATAAACAAAAGTGTCTAAAGGTAGAACTATAAGTGAACCAGTGGAAGTTATTTTTATAATCGAAAAAACAAATCTTCTTAACCCTCTATAAATAAAATTCTTGATCTGATAAGACTAAAAAACTAATTAGAGATAGCAGATAAGAATAACAGGGGACCAGTGCAAGTTATTTTATTATGTTAAATAAACTTTAAAGTTATTGTATCAAATACAGAAATAGTATTTTGTAGAATGTTATTATAAAAAATTGACTACAAATGTTTTTAAGAAAATGCCACGTTTTATCCAACAACATTCATTAAAATGACAGAGATAAAATAAGAGCAGGAAATATTTAAGTGAAGTGAAAAAGGGTACATCCCCAATATAAAACAAAAACAGCTAAGACTGCACCAAAAGTAATTTTAAGAAATGGTCTAAATAATGAAAGTACAGGTGTGTTTTGTTTATGTTAAGTTCAATGAACTCAAGGCTGAAATGTCTGGGTTTGAATACAATTTTTGTTATAAAATATTTGTTAAGAGTTAATAATTGTTATCAATGCTAAATACTCATGTAGTTAAGTAAGGGAATTTTAATTAAAATTGTATTAGAATAGAATGTCAGAAGGGGTAGAAGCAAGCTGTAATATCCATAAAACATTGTAAATGAACACAGCTAAAATTTAGGCAAATGGTAAATCTCAACAACCTTATAATTGATGAATAAGTCAAGTAAATTAATTAAACTGATGAAATTTGTATAATGTAAATTAGACACAGTGTATTATAACTGAAACTATACTTTAGAAAGATATTGGAAAAAGGTATGAAAGATTATTGGAAAAAATGCAAATGTAATAACAGAAAAATCAAAGGGGGGAGTCCCAAATTAAAGAATAATATTTAAAAAAGATAACTAATTCATAAAATTACCAGGAATTAATGGAAAATAAACATGTTATTTCAATCAGGGATTTTGTTCAATCATAATTATAACTTCATAAGGATGGTAAACCATTTAGTATGACAGGAAGTAAAATTATAGGCCTACATGTAAAAAATACAGTAAATAGGGCATTTTGAGATGGAAAACATTGTAAAAGTATCATATTTGGTATTAAATCACGTAGAATTAACTAGAGAAAGAGATTATGTATTAGGTATTTAATAAAATTAAATAATAGTAAAAATGTATTCAATCATATAATGCAAAAATCAGTTATGTAGCGGAAATGCTAGAAATTTAAAACAACGTCTTTTCAATATTATTTAATATTATCATCTGGCTAAGACGTTTCAGATAAAGAAGAAAATAGAACAGTTGATTGTTATACGTTGAACAGGACACATCTAAGCCAGCTCTCGCAAAATATTCACATATAGTGAAGGAGTAAAACATGGCGAGAGTTTAACCAAGTCGAATAATTTTGAAATCGCGAATGTTGGAAAAAGTTTAAATAACCACTAAATTCAGTGAATTAAACCAACACCACTATTGAAGTAAACTAATACTGAACAGTTAAAGTGTAATAACAATTTTCACATCTATAAACGATAATTCTGAATAGTGAGACGAAACCTGCCATTATCGACCTTATGGCATAAAGTGAATTAAAAACATTATCCAACACACTTTATCGAGGCGAATCACTGACCACTGATCCAAGACAACTACACTATCACCAGAGGGATTAATCACCATTGCTGAGACGAGGAAAACTTAAAAGAACAACATTTATTTGAAGAGAATTCCTTTACATGCAGCCTTCGTCAACATCTGCGATACGAAGCAGCCATTTTGGAATCCCATGATCCTCTGCAGGCTCGCTAGCTTCACATCAAACCGAAATTGGTTCGAACAACTTACTTTACTAAACATTATATATTAAATAATATCTTTGTATATTTAGATAATTAAGCTTGTAATTGTAAGTGTTATACTTTCCAGACTTTGCCCTTTCTCTGACTATTCTAATGTAACAGTTTAAAGAACTTGTGAATTAATCTTAATAATTTATATAAAAATAATCGTTCGCCCTGAGAGAACGAGTCGATATTTTAACTGTTGAATAATCGATTTACAATCGATCCATAATTAATTTGTTAATAAAACTTGGAATTCTGCAAAATTGATTTCTGTTTATTTCTAAAACATAAATAGAATAAAATAGGATAATATTTAAATCACGGACCACACGAAAAGCAGCAATTACCGAAGTGGAAGGAGCATACACTCAGAAGAAGAAGAACCGCAAATCGATTAGTACAAGAGACAATCCTATTAACACAGAACCTAATTCTAATTACACGAAGTAATATAATTTGACAAAAACAATTTCAATAGAATAAAATTTACACCACAACAGTTTAAAATAATTAATCCAAAAACAGTTAAAACATAAAACATAAATTTACAAAAAATAAACAAAATATTTTATTTTGTTACAAAATTGACGCTCACAACAGAGGGGCATAAAATAAAACACCGTCATCAGAAGACGTATTGTTACAATTAAAACGGTACATTTTCTATTACTTGAGCTCAAACATTAAAAGGTATTGTTGGTTTCAAATGTGGGAAATGTCTACTTTCCTGCTTTTGCTGGCTGAAGATCAAGTCAGGCGTCACTCATGTTCATGTTGTTATGCTGCCGAACTACTACATTTTCTGGTAGTGACTGCACTCACTGTCTCTACATTTTATACTTTTGATCTCAACTAGTTTTAAATTCACTTTTGTTACATTTTGTTGTTACTTTGAAGACTTGCTGGCCAGCAATTTTGGTAGCGTGCAGTTCGCACGAAAGATCTTTGCCGACTGAGAACGACAATATGGCTCTTATTTCCCAAGTGGAAAGGGCTGTCGCGTCATCATTTCTATTGTTCTTTGTGATGACGTCTTGGTTTTTTAAGGTGCAGCAATTACGTCTGACATTCCTTGAGTGACGTTTTATAAGATCGGCCAGTTGTACTGGCAGAATAGCCTGTAGTTTTGCACGTACGCCACTGACCTTGACGCAGACTCTTCATTTCACATGTTTGGAAAACTTTACCCTCACACATTTTAATATTTAATTTACAATAAAATTATATCTGTTGTTTACCCAGAATCCCTATATGGACCTATTTGTACCGTTACAAGACCCCCTCAATGAGAGGTTTTATGACGAAGCATAAAAACTCTCATTGACACATTCATACTTCCTAAAGGGATCAGCCAGGATATGTCGCCACAACACCCTGTATAGTTTATATAACAAGAATATCGCTAACTTACCCCTTGGTCCAGTAATTGTGACAGCACCTGCATGAGCTTACTGGACTTCTCTTTCGAGATCCCAACACCGCAAGGCCAGTCAGGCACTTGACGTTCCTGCTCTGACGCGCTGGCCAGCTCAGGACCGCCGCCACAGCATCACAAAACTCTGAAACATCGAATAAAAAAATCAAATAGTGGCCTTGGATCATACCATATCCCTAACTGATCTGTTTCCCCTTAGCTGCGTATTGGTTTACGTTAATAAGCATTGGTTTTTTGCTTAATTCCTAATATCTCTAATACATAGATGAAAACAAGATTTATTATAGATGTATCCTTCTCTAATTTCCCTCCAAAATCTTTATTAAAATTTCGATTCCGATCGATAATATTTAACTCTTTTCCATTGCACAAGAAGAAATTTAAATCTTTACCCTAATGCAATAATATTTAAAACAATGAATTAAGTTTAAGAGAATCAACAAACAATTTATCTATATACTTCTTATATAGAACAAAACACAAGTTCATTACTTTCGAACAATCTATCTATTTGAAAATGACTAACTCTCAATAATAACCCCCTTCAACACTAATTCCACTTAAATCCTTCACCTCTTATAATAAAATATCTTATACCCTCTTTGTAACTAGGATGTGTGTTCCCGAACCTGGCAATTCCATTCATATCCTTTTGCCCTTCCCATAATCTCGGCAAACACTCTTCGACCCTTCAGAATTACCTGCCCAACGACGCACGTTGATCACTCCTTACCACCTCACCCTCACTACAAAATATCACCATCAACTATTTACTCTCTAAGTACATTACCCCCTCTTTCTACATATTGTAACGTAACGCGGGTATTAGCGAAAGTATCGGTTTATTTGTTACGCTTTCCTAATTAAGCCCCACGTTAGTACGTCAATTCTGTAACGTAATCTTTATATAAGGTGTGACGTCCGTCTTTTGAAAATCTCGGAGTGGTCAGAGTACCTTTTTGCGATCGTCACTTATGAATTATAATCATTAATGTTCAAATCAATCGGATTTGACGTTTACCAAACGAAACAGAAATCGAGTGTGTGTGATTTGGTAGAGATTAAGGAAGTTGTTTAATCTTAGTTAGAAGAGAGAGTAAGAACAATTTTGTTACACCCAGATTATACAATTTCTTATTTTTTAAAATTCGCTGTTGATAAGATCAGCTGATTTTGACATCAACCTCAAAATGTTAGGTTAACCAAACACCACGGTTCGGTAATACTCTCCGGTGGATAATCCTCTTCTTGGCTTACTGAAAATCTACAACTACCCTCTACAATAAAGGATACATGATTGATTATTTAACGTAAAATATTCAGAGTATTTATTTGTATAATACACAGATTTCCTCTTCTTCCAGTATACAAATATTATAATCGATCTTTTCCAGTCAATAATACATTGGATCGATTTAGTTAGGCAAACATTTGAATTATCATAAAATATATTTTTTATGATTTTATAATTTTATCCTTGATTAGACATTAAACAACATATAATTCATTTTTATTAATTTCCCCAGGGTTAAGGGTAAGTTCTTTGTGTTATGAGATGGTCAGAAATGAATAATTGTATACTACGCTTTACAAGATAAAAATTAATAAATTTCGAATTTTTGGTTTATTTCGTAGTATGTAGTTCCGGATTTGTCCGCAAGAGTGCAGATTACTTCTTTATTATACACATGGAATCATTTATACGAAATATTGTAACTGCACAACGATTTGATATGAGGTTTTCTTGGTTAATAATGATTAATAACGTTTATATTAACTCTTTCCTCGAAGTTTTTACTTGAATGGAGCTGTTTCTCGTGTTGTAGTTCTAGTTGTTTTGTAATTTCGTGGAATGTCCATACGTAACAATCTCGCCAATATCTCGAAGTGCGGTTTAGCTAGGCCAGATCTTGGAATTGGTTATTTCACTTTTTTATCGGGTAAATCACGTTATATTTGATATCTGAAGGAGTTTGAACATAAGGTGGATACTGTGAGTTAATTTTTATTCCATTTTTGTACCGTTTCCGAAAGTTTTAAAATAGTTTTAATACAATTTTTTGTGACATCACTTTTCTCAACCGAACGGTTTCCAATCGTTTTTAACAATTAATTCCTATGTTGTTATATCGTTACTCATAGTAACCAACAATTTTTATATCATTTTTTATTGGTGCCTCTATTTACTTTTGAGTATATAGGCGGTTTTTAATTATTATAAATTTATTTCTTATTTATAGAAAAATAATTCTTTTTAACTTTGGTTAATTATCCAATTTGATTTATATAAGGTTTTTCCGTTTATTTTCTTATAAACTTAGCTATAGGCCTTTAATATTATTATTTCCTTTAATTGAATTTATATATTATTTATTAATTTCTTATAGTATCCTTACACTGCACTATTTTCTTCTGCCATTTTCCTCATACAGTATTATTTTATTTTTTATTATCATCTTATATTTAACTCTTTTATTTTTAACCCTGGGTTATCTTATATTCAAACATAATTATTCTATTAAATATAAAATTAAACCTAGGTACTAAATTTTAGTTGCCTACACAATACAAATCATACAATAATTAAACAAAATACATAACTGGTTAGTAGCAACACAGTCTACTATTATAATCAATTGTTTATACATCTACAGCACAAGTCTGTAAGATGCTCCCTTCAAAGTCACTTATTTACTCACTGGGTACACTATAACTCACTTGTTACACTTTATATCAATTAAATATAGTTTATAATGTTTGGTGATATAAAGTAATTTAGAGCTAGGTGTATTATACCCATTTCTGACCTTTGTGGTAGGATAATTAAGTTGTCATTTTTGGGACTGGTTTATGTAACGTTACAATATATGCACTCCCACTACTGTGTCCCTACTACTACTCTGTTTCTGTATTACTTGTATTTCAAAATTCTTATTTTCTCTAACTCCCACTAAAGTTAACTTTGACTGACTCAAATGCCTTATTAAAATACTCATCATTACCCAAACTCCATATTTATAACATTTTACATTAATATGATCATTGACAATTACCTTAGAAAATTCATCACTTATCTCTTAATAACAATGTAACTTAATATCCAAACATATTTATGTTTAATCATATACTAATCATTATAGAACCCCTTCTGTACAACATTACTTAATTAATCTCAAATCCTTTAATTCAATCAATTATTTAAAACACAAGTTATTTTAATTACCTTATTCCAAAACAATTACAATTCAATTATTACAGACTCTCATTACTTATTTAGTCTACTAAAATATTATTATTGTTATTACATTGTAACAATAAAAAATAGGCCGAAATATATAAATACATAAAATACCCTACCAGGACTTACCTGTGCACCGTCGCAACTACTTACCGTATTGAATTTCACTCAGAAGACCAAGGTCGCCACGATTATTTTTTATAGGTAAAATATCGAAAACCTTTACACTTCACCTTAAATAAAAAGGACAATTTGCAATCTGACCACACCTAATTAATAATTCAGAAAGATTCCGGAAAGTTTAGACGAATTTCGCAACACAGAAATGAGAAAGTGGTAATGACGAAATAACTTAGGCTAACACATGTTCATAGTAAACTAAATAAATTTAATGAGTTAAACACAGACACTGAAAAACACGAGTTTATAAAATATACATTTATCGTTCATATTTAAGTATTAATTAAGGTAGCCCATTCTGCATCACTCGCACACACATGCCATTTTATACTTTACCCCTCATTTTTATTAAATTTTACACATTCCTTTATTGTTACGATATAACCGTCCATTACCGCGTTGCCGGCCGAACACGTGCATTCACCGACTTGGTTAGTTGCCCGTTATTTCAGTTCCATTGTCAGTCGTTCGTCACTAGTTGTACACTGGTTCCACTACGTTAATTCTGCGGCTCCCGGTCGGTACTAAAACAGTATTATTTCAAAGTGATCACATTTTGGAAAGTTCAACCGATCGGGACCGAGTCGCACTAACAACGTCTGATGCCCGTAGGAGGTTTTTGTGGACTGCCTAGCGTCTCTGCCTAATGTAGACTGTGTTTAGGCGGGAGGAAGCTTATAACCACTGCCCGTTTGATTTCGTCGTCGTTCAAGGTGGATTTGTTGTGGCTTATGAGCTCTATGCATGAAACATATTAGGTATATCAGCCCAGTGTGTAGACGATATTCGGCGCTGCTAGACTGATGTCACTAGTAGTAGGCGGGGCTTAACTATGTTTCCTGTAGTTGGCCAAGGAGACGGTGACTAGATTTGTTCTACAGACATCTTGGTTTTTTTGGGTCGACGGCGTCCCCCGAGCGCGGACTTGTACTGCTCGTGGGTGCGTGGTCACATTTATGCAGAGTTCTGAGAAATTTAGGGTGGTCCAAATTCCTTGCCTGGTTACACAACAGAAACTGCGTCTTGTCTTTGTTCTCAACACTTTCTTACCACGTGTTCTGTTATAATGGAATGAACGTTTGTCGTAAAAATAAAACTTTCACAATAATATTGAAAACCTGAAAAATAAAATACAAATGCCCCATACCCGCAGTAAATGAAATGACCCAATTTTGACACGTTACAGTACCCCCTCAATGAGAATTCTTCTGTCCAAAACAGAAGAAATCTCATTGATAAACCCTGAAGAGGACCGGTGAGGAACTGGTGCCAACAACCCCCTGGTTTTTACTCTTCATGGGTACACGACCCCCCTGGCTTGGCGACTATGGATGCATCTGAACGAGATCACTGGACTTCTCTGTAAGAGATCCCAACACCGAAAAATCGAACAGACAAGTACCACAGCACACCTGACCTTCTAACATGCTACCCCCCAAAATCCTCAATCCCTGGCTTAGATTATGCCAGATCCTCCACCGATATGTTTCCCCTTTTATGCAAGCTGGGCTGCCTTTAGCAGATACTGGGCTCACACACACTCACATTACCTATTGACATCACATATCATAAAATTGAAAAATTTTCAAAAGTTATTTAACTGGCAACCCATTGGTTGTTTTCAGTTAAAATTGTTTCATAAATTTTGTATAAATTCTAAATTATTCTCTTCACTAGTTTCTGGTTTTATTTAAAATAAATGGATTTAAACATTTCTTATAATTAAGAACATCCTTAACCTAACATGTGAATACTTAGAGTCTAACAATACAAGTCAATACAGTAAATCAATAAAATAAACATGGTTAGCACACAAACAATAAAATAATCAATACTTAAAATATTCATTAGCTGGCAGGCGTAAAATCATTTTTTTTTCCAAAAAAATATTTTCCAAAAATTTTAAAATTCAAAGAAAAAAAAATTTAATTTTATTTACATGTTTCCTTTACATATAGAAAATATTTAATATTTGTGTAAATTGATAAAAAAAAAAAGTTGAATTGACTTCCTTACTATTAACTTATATGACCTCACTCTCAGCTGATCGAAACTAGGTCAAGTCCACAACCTTGACCCACATACGTTACGTACAATTTCTATCTGAAAATACATTTGACATCTGTAATATCCTAACTTGAAACACAAAACATAATAAAATAAAATATTTAAAATAACAAAATATTATTATAAATAATAAGCAAATTGACATTTAAATTATTCAAAATAAACAATTCTTAATTTTACATTATTTTCAAATTCTATTAAAATTTTGTCACTGGTTAAAAATTCTATATCTTTATTATAAATCTCTCTCTTTGCTTAACAATCTGATTCTCCATTACTGTGGGTGATTTAAATACTTATAACAATTTAATTTACTACTTGATCTGTATACATATATAATCTTTCTCTCTCTGACTCTAACCACTAACAACTGTAACTCGCATGACACCCATCTCTATCAAAACATTACCAAAACACTCTCTAAACCTCAACTTACCAATAAACTCAATTCGCCACCTTCTCTCTATATATATAAAAAAAATACTCTCTACCCTTTGTATTTAGGATACGTGTTTCCCCCCCCCCCCAAAAACTCATTTCCCTTATCTGGCCCCTGGATTCTACCGAAGGCGGCCCCGTCCCCACTAAATCGATCCCATCCCGTCCCAACTTATCATTATGTTGTGGACTCCTACATTACACTACCCCCTACTACAAAATTGCCATCCCCAAAAATCTCAATCTCATTACCTTACTACAAATACAACAAAATAACATCATTAATTATAAACATCAATATATCGCTCAAAACTCTACCTAGATTCTCCACAACTACTGTGTCAACATCAATACTTTTCAAAACTCTATAATATACATTAACTCAAAACAACATTACATTAGTTTCATCTCTACTATTTCTTTAACTTCAACTTGGACTGACCTACATGTCCCATAAAATATTCATCACCCAAAAACTTTCTTTTATTAACTGGCATAAATCATTACTGTACTTCGCACTTTATCAAATTACTTTTCTCATTACTTTAAATAGCATCTGTAATCCATTGAAACATTACATTAAACATTAATTACCTGGAACATTTACAACCAATATACAGTGACATTTTATTGCTGATCAGCTGATATTCCTAACACAATGAAAACGCATCTCAAAATTGAACAAATTACATGAAATATATATATATTTATTTATCATTACTTCTCACCTCCTTGTTTCCCATTTCTCTGATTCTGATAATTCATGTTAACCGCCTGCCATTCGGTTTAATTATTTACTTAGGCTCAAAATACACACGTAATGAAGACACATATTGTTATCAATGCTTATATCTAACCTACGATAATAAAATAATACATTTAAAATTATGGAATGAACACCTTATATTGAATGTATGAGCATCTAATTACTTAAACAGAGCACAAGCATTTTTATTGGATCAGAATTTGAATTAGCAAAAAAATTTTCATGTTGTAAAATTTAAATTTGTGGCTCCTCTGAGTCACCTCCCATCCACACACACTATTTCAAGTTATGTAAGGCTGTGGCGCCCCCTCGCTTTCACAAAGACGGCATATTTTGGAGTAGTTTGAACTCTCCGTGTCTTTGCTTCGGCAGTTACATTTTAAAATCTGAATATCAACATACTCTTGTCTATAATTAAACGCCCTTAAACGGGTCTACCACCTGGCCTTGCTGTTCCTACTCGAACAGAGTGGTAGCCGCTGTTCCATAGTGCCTGGATTTCCCCTAAAATTCACCCCCCATTTAATTTCTACTATATACCAATTTCAAGTCAGCTATGGTCAAGGGACTTGGTATGACCATAGCTAACCGCTAGCCAAAGCCACGATTAGTGCTGGTAAGGCAGTAATCGCCCGAAAAGTCGGGGAAATCTAACTTGCATTTCAATGCCTGTTTCATTCATCATTGCTATGTGCGACACGAACGTCTTATCATTGTACAAATTGAATTTGCACCAAAAAAAATGTGCCGCACATTGTCGCCATTTTGGCCTCCGATGGAGGTAACACTCTCTGTTACCCCCAACCCATTTCGCTATCTACGAGAGCACAGGCCACCCCCGCAATAGCACCTTAATAACTAGCTAATTAAAATTTTTATATACATTCTAAGATAATATTTGCATCAATACTCATTTAACTCATTCAAACTTTTCTACCATTGAACTTTCTTAAAATTTTCAAAATTTATTATTCATAATTAGTATATATCATTTTCCAGTTATTATTAAACATTTTTTAATTATCCTTTTTTTTTCTAACACAATTATTTCAAAACATCTCATTTTAGAACAAAAATCCTTTTATCTAAGTTACAGCTGTAAACATTTTTATTATCCATGATTTGTACTATAAAAGTTCTATACTTACAGTCCATCTAACATGATATACCCAAAACATCTACCCCCTACACCCCAATACTTTCACCTCACCTCTGAAACATTTAACACAAACATTAATTTAAATCAAACAATTTAGCCATATATTACCAAATTCCTCTCTCATAAAATAATTTGAACTCATTGAAAAAATTTAATTATACAACATTGAAACAGTCAATCAAAATATTTACAACATATCAAATTGTTTCAATTAATTTAATTATTAACAATACAGAATTCATTACCATCAACACAATTGCAATTCTCTGATTACTGATTTCAAAATTTATTCTGTTATTTGTTTAAATTGCCAAATATTACTCTTATTATTACAACAATTATCTACCTACATACACTGTTCACTTAACCCTTTACAACACATATAATTGAATTCACTACATATTTATTTACAAATTTGATTCATTATTTATTCAGTTATCATATTTCAATGTCCAAGTCAGCTAAGTTAAAAACCATAAAACAAAATATTTACTACTGTCTTTTATTGTTTTATAGTGTAGCCTCCATCGTCATAGATAAGTCTTGGTTTTATACCACACTGTTCATTTTTATTGACAAACAAATGATTACTTTGTGTGTCATAACTAGAACAACCAAATTCACTCATTTTACCAAAATGCTCATTAAACCAGTCAACGTTAGGTATCCTTGTTAAGTCTCCGTCATTAAATTCATTCATTGTCTGGTTAATTACTTTTGTCAAATCATTATAGTCATTATTATTCAAATATACTTTTAAACTTTCTTTCCATTCGTCATAGTTTCTCTTCACATTATACAATTCTGTTACTTTCTCCCCATACAATTCTCTGTTTAGCTCTCTCTCGTCACCATACCACATCACACTCTCACAATCATTCCGGACAGAGGGTACAAAATTACACGACAAAAGTAAACACTTCAACTCATCTACCAATACGGGACTCTTCCCTTCAACAACAACACTTGTGAACTCATTAAATCATCATCATAAACATCATAAATAATAAAGGGAAAATTTATCCTCTGTCCCCACTCTACCACAACATTATTTTTCCGCTCTCTCTCTAACTCATTAACACAAATTAACATCTCATAATCGCATTCCACCAACTCATCAGTACTTTCATTATTTAGTTTCACCGTATCACTTTCTGATACCAATTCTTCAAACACATTATTATACTCAATATTATTATTCTCATTATTTTCAACATTATTGTTATCATTTATTAACTCTTTCTCTGATATCATATTTTTACACTTGTCATTACAATCTTCATTTGTTTTGCATTCAAAATTCTCAATTACCTTTTGTCTTTTTTTATCAAATTTTTCCCCCACATTACTCTCTATTTTGTCAACTCTGTTATTCATATTTTTTACTGAATGACTCAACGTTTCATTTAATTCATATTTCAATTTGTTATAGTTACTCTCACAATTGATTTGTACTTTATTAATTTCAGTTCTAAGTTCATCAAATTTTACGCTAAAATTGTGATTTTGAATGTCAAATTTTGCATTTACGTTGCTATTTATATTTTCATACATGGTTTTTATTAGATTAAACAGATCGTCCATTGACACCTTTTTTTCTTTTGTATTTGTTTTAATTGTCACAGGAGTAGAAATCGCTCCCGGCATATTAATTCCCAATTTTTCTACATTACGGTCAGTGAAGCTGACTTCGTTATTATTTGCCATTTTTTATCTGGTACTTATACAACTGTAACTCATAACACAAACATAACCTACGTGCGTAATTATATACGATAAATCATTTTTATAAATTCGTCATGACCACATCCTATTTTCTGTGCATTAAAATAGGTCTATCCCGTATAAATAAAATTAAAACGAAAATCCTGGCAGGCGAAAGCCATTTGTAACAATAAAAAATAGGCCGAAATATATAAATACATAAAATACCCTACCAGGACTTACCTGTGCACCGTCGCAACTACTTACCGTATTAGAATTTCACTCAGAAGACCAAGGTCGCCACGATTATTTTTTATAGGTAAAATATCGAAAACCTTTACACTTCACCTTAAATAAAAAGGACAATTTTGCAATCTGACCACACCCAATTAATAATTCAGAAAGATTCCGGAACGTTTAGACGAATTTCGCAACACAGAAATGAGAAAGTGGTAATGACGAAATAACTTAGGCTAACACATGTTCATAGTAAACTAAATAAATTTAATGAGTTAAACACAGACACTGAAAAACACGAGTTTATAAAATATACATTTATCGTTCATATTTAAGTATTAATTAAGGTAGCCCATTCTGCATCACTCGCACACACATGCCATTTTATACTTTACCCCTCATTTTTATTAAATTTTACACATTCCTTTATTGTTACGATATAACCGTCCATTACCGCGTTGCCGGCCGAACACGTGCATTCACCGACTTGGTTAGTTGCCTGTTATTTCAGTTCCATTGTCAGTCGTTCGTCACTAGTTGTACACTGGTTCCACTACGTTAATTCTGCGGCTCCCGGTCGGTACTAAAACAGTATTATTTCGAAGTGATCACATTTTGGAAAGTTCAACCGACCGGGACCGAGTCGCACTAACTACGTCTGATGCCCGTAGGAGGTTTTCGTGGACTGCCTAGCGTCTCTGCCTAATGTAGACTGTGTTTAGGCGGGAGGAAGCTTATAACCACTGCCCGTTTGATTTCGTCGTCGTTCAAGGTGGATTTGTTGTGGCTTATGAGCTCTATGCATGAAACATATTAGGTATATCAGCCCAGTGTGTAGACGATATTCGGCGCTGCTAGACTGATGTCACTAGTAGTAGGCGGGGCTTAACTATGTTTCCTGTAGTTGGCCAAGGAGACGGTGACTAGATTTGTTCTACAGACATCTTGGTTTTTTGGGTCGACGGCGTCCCCCGAGCGCGGACTTGTACTGCTCGTGGGTGCGTGGTCACATTTATCCAAAGTTCTGAGAAATTTAGGGTGGTGCAAATTCCTTGCCTGGTTACACAACAGAAACTGCGTCTTGTCTTTGTTCTCAACACTGTTTCTTACCACGTGTTCTGTTATAATGGAATGAACGTTTATCGTAAAAATAAAACTTTCACAATAATATTGAAAACCCGAAAAATAAAATAAATAAAATACAAATGCCCCATACCCGCAATAAATGAAATGACCCAATTTTGACACGTTACAACATCAATTTCTACTACATGCACACATTGTTTACATAAAATACCTTTCACAACACAAACACAATTAATTTCACTATAAATTTATTTACAATTTTTTGTCATTATTTTTCTGTTTACCACACCTCATTTCATAAGTGAGCAAGGTCATCACCATAAACTAAAATAATTAAATGTTCATGAACAACACAATATCTACCCTCCATCATCAAATAATAACCTGATCTTACGGCTACACCATTCATTTACAATTACAGACACATTTTTATTATTATAATTATAACAATCATCATCATCGCTTTTTTCAATTATATCTATACTACTAATAATACAAATATTATCGCATACCATTATTTCAAAATTCCTGTCGACATAGGGTATAGTAATTTCTCTATATAGTCTATTTTTTATTAATACCTTATCTCCCATTTGGTATGTATCTAACCTTTTCCTTTTATCTTGATCCCTTTGTTGTTGAAGTTCCACTTTATGCAACAATCTGTTGTGAATTTCGACTTTATTGAACTCCACTCTCTTTCCTGGAGGAAAATTTATTAATGGTGTGATTTCTCTCGGTGGTGGTTTATCAAACATTACCTGATAAGGGCTGGGTCCGATAGTGTCATGGTATGACCAATTAAGGAAAGTCTCTGCTGGTTCAATGTACTGGCTCCATTTTTTATGTTCTTGGTGACTGTATGTATGTAGAATTCTACCAACTTCCCTTAATACGCGTTCGGCAGGATTACTACTAGGGTGGTATACTGATGTTTTGTATGTCCTTATTTGCCACTTCCTCAATTCTTCTTTCCACCTTTTACCTCGAAATTGCGTTCCATGATCGGTTATTATGGTTTCCGGTTTTCCCACCTCAGGTAAGTATTTTTGAACGATTACTTCTAAAATGTTCTTCGTAGTGGCTCTACTGATAGCGTAGAGTTTTGTATATTTGGTATAATGATCAAATATAATAATTATATATTTAAATTTGTCTCCCTCCACTTCTGGGAAAAGGTCCACATATATCTAAGAATGTCTTTTCAAGTTTACTGTTAGATTTTATGTAATCATGGCTCCCGTTCTCTTCTCGTTATTTACTTTTACTAGCTGGCATATGTTGCAGTTTTTTACTATTAATCTTACTCTTTTATTTATGCCTTTTACATAACAGTGTTCAGATAAAGCTTTAATAACTTTGAGTGGTCCCATGTGACCATATCTTTCATGATAGTCCTTTATCAGGGCTACTTCTGTTGCTTCTGGCACATACATTTTCCACACATGATCCTTAATGGTTGGACGGATAAAAAGGATTTCTTCATAAACACAGAAAAATTTCGTTATTATAGGATCACTTTGTAATATCCGGTCCTTAATTTTTGTTAATTTAGTGTCCATTTGCTGATCTGTTTTTATTTTATTAATTATATCTTGTAACTCCTTTTTCATTTTGATGATGTAATATATCTTTCCAATACTCTCTGGTTCTGTTTCACAAGTTCCTTTTTCTAGGTTAATCCGTGACAATCGGTCTGCTATTACATTCTTCTTACCCGGGATATATTCCCAGTCTAAATTATACTCTTGAAGTATTAATACCCATCTGGTGAGTCTGCCGTGGTTAAGTTTACAATTTTTTAAAAATGAAATTGATCTATGATCGGTTCTTATGGTTACTGGGTATCCCAATGTAAATGTTCGAAATTTTATACATGAGAACACAACACTCAGCAGTTCTTTTTCAGTTACTGTATAATTCCTCTCACAACTACTCAGTACTCTGCTTCCAAAACTGATGACCCCATGATTTCCTTCCTCATCTTCCTGATATAGCTCACTTCCCAGGCTAATGTTGCTAGCATCACAATTTATGAAAAAACGTTTATTAAAATTTGGGTGGTGTAACATGATGCTGTCCAGAAATTTATTTTTTATTATCTTAAAATTATTATCTTCACTTTCTTCCCATTTCCAGTTGTTTTTCTTCGAAAGTAAATATTGGAATTTGGCTGTTACTTCAGAATAATTCTGTTGAAATTTCCTGTAATAGTTGCAGATCCCCAGAAAGGATTGTAGTTGTTTTAAGTTTTTTGGTTTAGGAAAATCTTGGATAGCCTTTACCTTCTCAGGAGATGGTTTAATTCCAGTAGCGGACAGAATGAATCCTAAAAATGGTAATTCATTTATATTATAAATAAACAGTTTATATTATATTATATAATTATAATATATAATATATTATATTGTAACAGTTTATTTAACACTGTTTCCACTGTATTACAATGTTCCTCCCATGTACAAGACGTAATTAATATGTCATCAACATATATTGTAGTAAAATCTAAAACTTCCTTACCCAAAATTTGATCCATGCATTGGATGAACACGGCCACAGAATTTACCAATCCGAAAGGCAAACGTTTAAAATGATAATTTCGTCCTTCGAATATGAAAGCAACATATTGTCTGCTGTTAGGGTGCAACTCTATTTGCCAATATCCACAGACTGCATCCCAAGTACTCATGTACTTACATCCATAGAATTTTTTCATTATTTCTTCAATCTCACCTGGAGACGTGCGATCGTTAATGAGCATTTTATTCAACTCCCGAGCATCAAGGCATAGTCTTACTTCACCATCTTTCTTCGGTATAGCTACCAATGGGCTAGTATACGGAGAACTACTTCTTTCAATTATATCTTCCAATATCATTCTTTAAATTTCTTTTCTTGCTGCCTCTTTCAAAGCTTGAGCAATGGGGTATGACCGTTTATTAAAATTTACATTTTCTTTGAACTTTAGTTCACACAGGAAGTTTTTTGCTTTTCCTGGTGACTCTGAGAATACTGATTTATATTTATTATAAATTTTTATAAGCTGTTGTTTTTGTTCTACATTAATTATTTCCTGGGCCTGCCTATTTTGAAACTCGATTATCTCTTCTATCTTCTCTTGCCAAATCTTTGATTCTGTTACTTCTGTATTTTTACCTAGGGTTAATCTATTATCCTCCCTAATAAAAAATGAGCTCGGACACTGAGGGGCACTTTGGCTACCAATTATCTCAGCCGCTAACTCACCTTCTTCTGTGCTCAAGGTTACTATACCCCTGGCCAGATTTATAATTGCAGTGTGTCGCCGTAGCATATCACACCCTATTAACACCCTAAAAGGTAGCCCTTTAGCTACTAAAAATCCCATAGGTATTCCTATTCCACTAGTAGTAACATTCAAAGACACTTGTTTTCTGATTGTTTTATTTTGCTTCCCGGTGGCGCCAATAATTGTTAAATTATTAATTGGTAAAGTAGGTATTCTCTCAGTAGTTAGTTCAGTAATCCGGTCCAGTTCTAATTGATCAATAATTGAAATATTTGCTCCTGTATCAATCATGGCCTCTGCTAACACTCCATTTTATTTTATTTGTATATAGACTATATCATTGTTTGGTGATGACTCTTTAATTGCTCTTTCTTCCATTAACTCCGCCTGTATATTTAAAAAAAAATGATTTCTGATAATTGTTATTGATCTG
Organism: Magicicada septendecula; assembly: GCA_034769895.1. Taxonomy (NCBI): domain Eukaryota; kingdom Metazoa; phylum Arthropoda; class Insecta; order Hemiptera; family Cicadidae; genus Magicicada; species Magicicada septendecula. The sequence goes on along the minus strand of CM068371.1, from coordinate 56,666,243 downwards.
TTTAATTTATTATTATGATTAGGTCTGTGGTAAATTCTGTGCCCAGTTGTTTCTAGCAGTGACGGGCAGTCACATCTTCTCACTGCTGGTACCCGTTTCCGCAATTTCCATCATGATTATTATTTGGTTCAACATTTTCATTATGTTGAATATTGTTGACTGGTCTTCTTTCTTCATCACTATCTCTGAATCTAGGTTGTTCTTCACTCCTACTTCTTTGTGGACCTTCTTCTCTCTGATAAGAATCATTTCGGTAATTTCGATTGTTATAATTTTGCCATCTTCCTCGATACCTGTTATTAAAATAATTGTTATTGGCACGTACATAAGTTACTCTAGGTCGATTATCTCTAGGTGGTTCATTTTTCCGCTCCTCGGTATTCCCTGACCTCCATCTATTCCTCCTGTAATAGGATTCTTGCTCATAATTTTCTAGTAGCGTTTCCATGCCTCCAATAGTTTTTATTTGTCCACTTAATCGGGCGCTTATAATCTTCTCCTCGAAGTGATACGCAATTTTGGTCACTAAACACTCTTCAGGGATCTTTGGGTCTAAATATTTTGCCACACACACCTTCCCCAAAAAATAAGCAGTAGGTGTTTGTCCTATATTGCGGTCATACCTACCATGACAGATATCATCTCTAATAATGTTTTGCACTGACTCCGACCAGTACTTAAGTTTGAACATTGTTTTGAAACTCCCATAATCACACACCTCGTTTCGGATTACAGTCCACCAATTATCGTTAATGTTTTTGAAAGATTCATCTGATATACCTTTGTTCATGTTCCATCGGTTCTCCTTTGACCTATTCAAAATTTCGTCTACTCTCCCTAAAAATTCGAGTGGGTTTCTGCGATAATCCCGAAAGTTTACACTTTCCCTACTATCTTGGATAACATGATGATTGTTGCATGTAGATCTAGAACTTATTCTATCTACATCCCCTTGTAAGTTTGTTTATATTTGTTGCAAATTATCTAATTTCTCTGCTTGGCTATGGAACTGATTCTTTACATTCTCTACCGTTTCATGAAAATCTGTGAATTTACAGTTTAGACTGCTTTTTATACTATCTAACTGGTCATTGTTTTCTTGGCGTATGGCCATTATACGAACTTGATTACTTTGTTCCTCCCGGTCCATTCGTGCATCTATTCCTGTTTTAATTTGTTCCATCTTTTCTTCTGTTTTATCCAATCTTTGATTGGTTTCTATTAATTTCTTCTCTGCCTCTTCCTTATATTCATCTACTCTTTGGCTGAGTGTATTACTGACCATTTTAATTTTCTCATGAATTTGTTGTATATTTTTATTATTTTCTTCAAATTTGGTGTTCATCTCTTCCCTTTGACCGTTAATTATTTCTCTCAACTCATGGTTTTGTTCATTCATGGTTTCTCTGATATTTCCATGCATGGTCTCAATTTTTTCGTTTAGTTGTTTGACTAAACTTTCTTGAATACTATCTATTTTCTCATTGGTTTGTCTGTTTTGTTCCTCCTGTTTCCTAAAGTTCTCTTTATTTTCCTCCTTGGTTTGCTTTGAGTTTTCCTCCTGTTTTCTAAATTGTTCAGCCATAAATTTCATCATGTCTTGCCAATTTGGTTCTCTCCTGGCTTCCGCTTTGTCTGGTTGGTCCCCTTGGGCATCCTCTTCAACTATTTCCTTTTCCGTGTTCATAATTGCTTCAGTTTCTTCTTTATCACCCATCGGTTGTTTCCTTTCACTGTCTGTAAATATTTCTATCTCTCGTTCCTGTCCACCTTCTTCCTTCTCCTTTTCTTCTGCCCTCTTCTTCGATCTGCCTCTGGTATTATGCATTTCTTGTTTTCTCATAACTGCCGACGATAATTAGGTTTTTTGTTATATTATTTTGTTAAATATCTCAAAATTCTTTTCTAATTACAGCCCTTTTACGTTGAGCGCCATTCTTTAACGTAACGCGGGTATTAGCGAAAGTATCGGTTTATTTGTTACGCTTTCCTAATTAAGCCCCACGTTAGTACGTCAATTCTGTAACGTAATCTTTATATAAGGTGTGACGTCCGTCTTTTGAAAATGTCGGAGCGGTCAGAGTACCTTTTTGCGATCATCACTTATGAATTATAATCATTAATGTTCAAATCAATCGGATTTGACGTTTACCAAACGAAACAGAAATCGAGTGTGTGTGATTTGGTAGAGATTAAGGAAGTTGTTTAATCTTAGTTAGAAGAGAGAGTAAGAACAATTTTGTTACACCCAGATTATACAATTTCTTATTTTTAAAAATTCGCTGTTGATAAGATCAGCTGATTTTGACATCAACCTTAAAATGTTAGGTTAACCAAACACCACGGTTCGGTAATACTCTCCGGTGGATAATCCTCTTCTTGGCTTACTGAAAATCTACAACAACTACCCTCTACAATAAAGGATACACGATTGATTATTTAACATAAAATATTCAGAGTATTTATTTGTATAATACACAGATTTCCTCTTCTTCCAGTATACAAATATTATAATCGATCTTTTCCAGTCAATAATACATTGGATCGATTTAGTTAGGCAAACATTTGAATTATCATAAAATATATTTTTTATGATTTTATAATTTTATCCTTGATTAGACATTAAACATACATTAAACATTAAAATTAAAAATTACCCCCTGCAACCCCTCTACCTCTATACTCTCTCTCCACTTTCTCTCTGACTCATCAACACACACTAACATTCCATTATTATATTCTATCTCCTCTAAAACTTCGTCACCACTATTTTTAATTATATCATCGTAATTTTCAACATCTCAACACCACTTACCTTATCGTCTTTATATGTTAACTGACCGACTTTTTTTTTCATTTAATTGATCGCTCTCTTTACTACCTTCTACCCCAATTTTAATCTCACAATTATCATCTACTTTATTCATTTTAAAGTTATTAATTATGTCATCTACTCTTCCATTTTGTTTATCAAACTTCTGACTGACTGATTCTATGATTTGTTCTTGCATATTCTCATAACGTTCATGAATTTCATTCATTTGTTTATTAAAATTAAAATTTTGTTGTTTAATCTCCTCCCCTCTCATCAACTTTATCTCATTATTTTGCATCTCAAATTTATCATTCATTTTAGTATCACTAATGTCAAAACGACTGTTTACTTCATCAAATTTGGCGTTTAAGTTACTCATTTTAATATCACTAACGTCAAAAGGACTGTTCACTTCGTCAAATTTGGCATTTAAGTTATTATTTTCCTCTTTCATAAGGAATTTCATCATATTTATTATGTCACTATTATCATCTTTTTTTGTTTTCATGACGACTTGTGATTGGTGTTACTTGTATTGTATCTAACTCAACAGATTCGGTGGGACTAGACTCGCCGATTTGACTTATTGGTGTTGAACAAACTCCCATCTCGCTCGTAAACGCTTTGTCAGTTACGCTGACATCTACATTTTCTCTGCCATTTTGAAAGTTTTTTAAATATATTTCTTTTCAAAATATTATCATATATCTAACATATACTTATTATCTAACAAGATATCTGTTTTACTACTATCACATATGGTTACAAACTAACTTTACTATTTACGTATACTGATTACATACCCCTTCTCAACAACCATCCTGTTTCTGTATGCAGGTCTATTTTATATAAATTTTATTTATATAATGTCCCACCGTAAGGGCGCCATTTGTTAACTAATTTACTTTTTAAACTTACCTTTTAAATTGTTAACATTTTAACACTCTGGTTTCTGTATTTACTCTGGCCTGTTCAGCCGCCATGTTGTGTTGTTGCCAACATAATATATTTTATTCACGGGTCCCAGGGTTCTTAGACGAGCGCAGAAAACACAATGTTTGTTGAGAAATAACATACTCAGATGGCATTAGTTAAACTTGTGTTTATTTAGCATCGGAAATTTTATATTTCAATAACAAAAAACAAAATGGAGTCTTTCTCCTTTTCATCCAAAATACAAGATGGCTGTGATATATTTTTGCTATATCAGCCTTACGTATGATACATTTATACCATATACATATTGACTTCAAATACTCTGGTTACATATTTAAGTGAATCTAGACCATTACTGCAGTTTTAATACTTTAAGTTATTAAGTTATATGAATCACATAACGTGAACCAATGCTTAGTGATTTCTAGGTACCGGTACACACGCACACATGCTCTTACACAATAATTAAATCGGTACATTTTCTATTACTTGAGCTCAAACATTAAAAGGTGTTGTTGGTTTAAAATGTGGGAAATGTCTACTTTCGGCTGAAGATCAAGTCAGGCGTCACTCATGTTCACGTTGTTATGCTGCCGAACTACTAGATTTTCTCGTAGTAACTGCACTCACTGTCTCTACATTTTATACTTTTGATCTCAACTAGTTTTAAATTCACTTTTGTTACATTTTGTTGTTACTTTGAAGACTTGCTGGCCAGCAATTTTGGTAGCATGCAGTTCGCACGAAAGATCTTTGCCGACTGAGAACGACAATATGGCGTTTATTTCTCAAGTGGAAAGGGTTGTCGCGTCATCATTTCTATTGTTCTTTGTGATGACGTCTTGGTTTTTTAAGGTGCAGCAATTACGTCTGACATTCCTTGAGTGACGTTTTTATAAGATCGGCCGGTTGTACTGGCAGAATAGCCTGTAGTTTTGCACGTACGCCACTGACCTTGACGCAAACTCTTCATTGCTTATTGCGTTGTTTCACATGTTTGGAAAACTTTACCCTCACACATTTTAATATTTAATTTACAATAAAATTATATCTGTTGTTTACCCAGAATCTCTATACGGACCTATTTGTATTGTTACAACTTGTTATAGCATGTTGTAGCTTCATTACAAAGTTCATAACAAGGTTCATACTGGCCTGGAAAGTCAGGGAAGGTCAAGGAAATCAAAATAAGTCAGGGAAACATTTTAAGATATGCCGAAAGTCAGGGAAATTAAGTATATTTTTCAGAAAGTCAGGGAAATTTTTTACTATGACTAGTCACACAAAACGTATGAAGATGATCCAAGTTTCATGAAGAACTGCATGAATTCTTTGCTGCCCTGTAATGGACCAATATGTATATGTGGATAGCTTTTTGCGAGTTGTTTATTACATATTTAATGATTCACCAGCCTGCCGTGCTGAGTTCATTGAACTTACTGGAAAATCTATTTTTCCTTTAAAACACTGTACAACCAGATGGGTTGAAAATGTGCCTTCTATTGACAGAGTTTTAAGTACTTTTGATGATATAAAGAAATTTGTTGACAGCCGAAAATATCTCAATACAAAACCATTAAAAAATGTTTCTGTTCAAACCAAAGATATATTTCTGAAATGCAAACTGGCTTTATTTAAAATGCTTTCCTTGGAATGTGAACCATTTTTACGAAAGTTCCAAACCTCAGACCCACTTGGTCCAGTCCTGTTCACAGATTTGCCAAGTCTCGTACAAAATTTGATGGAGAGATTTCTTAAATCCAGTAAAATGCCTACTACAACAACTAAGCTTTTTTCATTAGATTTACATGACAAAGATAATTTGCGTGATGTAAAAAGTATTCATCTCGGATTGCATACAAAAAAACTTCTCAAAGAAGCCACTTCAAAAGAAAGTGATATCCTAAAATTCAAACTTGAATGCCAGACTGTGCTAGTCAAAATGACAGAAAAGATATTAAAAAGATGTCCTCTGAAGTACAAGCCTGCCCAAGGGCTCTCATCATTGGTTCCGAATATCATTTTTCATCAGCCAGAACTAGGGAAACAAAGATTTGGTTTATTGCCAGAGGCATTGTACACCAATAACCGAATCACAGATTCTGTTGCTGAGAAAGCAAAAGCACAATACACTCGACTTTGCAGTGAAGCTCATTCTACCCTTCAATTACAGTTCAAAATATTTTTGGATGGTGATTGTCCTTCCAAGAGACTAGATGATTTTTTCTTCTTCTTTATTACTTGGGAATCAATGTTATTCAGAATTGTGGCAAATTATTAAATTAGGACTGATATTTTCGTATAGAAATGCAACAGTAGAAGGAGTGTTTTCTGTAAATAAAACATTTTTAGTGGAGAATTTGCAAGAACATAGTCTTTTTGCTCAAAGAACAGTGGTAAATGCTATAATATATCATGAAAGTATTCTTAAAGTTCCTATCACTCAAACAATGTTGACAAATGTAAGAGCTGCCCATAGGAGATATGAAGAACATCTCAAAGAGTCAAAACAGAACCAAAAAGAAGAAGGGAAGAAAAAGGTTGAAAAAAGAAAATTATCCATAGAGATCAAGAAACTTGAAGAGCAGAGAAAGATGTTAAAACTGCAAGCTTTGAAAGAAGAAGACAATATAAAATCAAAAATTGATTCTTGAGAAGAAAAAGTTAGGCTAAATCTCCCCATTTAGAATTTTTATGATCGTGGTCGACTTTATTTACCTAGGCTATGATAATTAAATTTGTATTCATGTATCTGTTAAAATTAGGTATGGAAGTTTAGGTTACCTGTATCAAAGAGTGCTTTAGTTTTAAAGAATAATACAATCTCTTTGTTGCTTTGTATGTTTCCTTTAGATTTTTTATGCAGTTTTTTGTGATATTGTAACCTAATAATGTACATTTATTGTAATTTTTTAATATAAGCTATTTATTTTGTAATATAATTTTGTTATTGTTTTTTGTATAAATACAACTGTTTACTTTTTGGAAAAGATAAAAAAAAGTGCGTTGGACGGCTATGGGGAAGGTGGAGGCCGATTACTAAAAAAATAAATATTTATTTAAATTCATCCATGATGATGGACGATTGTAATGTTAAGCACTAAAGTAAATTTTCAATAAAATAATGTATGAATGTTTCATGCTTACAAATAAAAATAAATTTCACTAAAAACTAATATTTTAAACTGAGTAAATAGGTTACAATAATGTTTAATAGGTAATTTATATATTGAAAAATTGGCATTGTATGCAAAAAATAACGCATATGCTGGTCAGGGAAAATTTGCGGATTTGGTCATTGAAAGTCAGGGAAATCAAATTCAAAATTTCAGTATGAACCCTGCATAAGATAACTGTGTATACTAAAAATTAGTTTTCTTATGTGTGATTTTTAGTGTAACATAATGAGTTCATGCTTTTATGATCAGCTTGTCATTTTTACCATAGTATAACAAGTTATGACGTGTTTGTGAACAGGCGGCGTGAGATTCAGTCATCAAATGCGGTGAACGGTGGTCCAGAGGATCGGAAAGTGTTTGGTGCCAATGAAACAGCAGCACAGTTTGCATACTCAACAACACCTGGGCCATACATACCACAAACTCATTTCATCAGAACAGCTGCATATCCTACTTTTCCACCGAGTTTTGTTAGGCAGTTTGGATTTCCAAACAACGAAGTGTTTATTGGTTATGGGCCACCGACACAACCGTTCCTTCAAACAGCACCAGGTCCCGGACCAGGACCTGCACCTTTACCATACTCAACCATGGTTCCTCCGCCCAGCAAAATATGCTGTTACAATTGTGGCAGCCAAAACCATTTACCAAACGATTGTCCGGAATCAACAATCGAAGAAGTCACTAAACAAGGTTAGTATTTTCTCTCTCACTGTTATTGTAGATAGAATATTATCACCATTACTTTGTACATTAAATAAACATATGCCACTATTTATGTATAGTAGTTTTAAATTTTATAGTGTCATATTTGTGCTGAAAATATATAATAGATTTTGGATTTCTGAGTCATTTTGGAACTATGACTGAATAGATTTTGGAAGTCGTGTCACATTATTCCTTAATACCTCATTATTGTACCACAGATATAAATGCTGATTTATGTTTATCAAACAATGTTCACATTGCTGGTTCTTGCACATACTTCAATATTAAATGTTGTTTTAAGACAATATTTGCAGAGTTGTATAGTTTATAACATTTAGCTGCTGGTTAAAGTGGAAGAAAGTGCTTGTGTGTGGTAGTAAATCCATTTTTGTAGTCATAAACACATGTTTTTCCATTCTTATTCGAAATGTGTTCAGAATCCATTACCACATGTCTCGGTAAGCATGTTTTAAAGAGATTTGTATGGAAAAGTTCTCATAGTAGCTCAAATGTTCAGAAATCATGAAACCATATAACTTTTGTGTATTCAGACTTTTATGGTGTACAACTTAGTCAATAAAAAAATGGTGTTGATTAAGGCATAAAAATTGTCATTTAAGATTGTTTAAAAAACTATATCCAGTTCTTACTAGAAAATTAAATCTTGAAATAGGAAGAGGAAAAACAGGAAATCTGGAAAGCAGTGAACTGAAATGAACATATAAAAGGTTGTATTATGAAAGTGAACAGAACGTGGGAAGGACGTAACACAAGAACTGGAAAGTGAGAGGCATTTTTAGTCGTTTAAAAAGTAAAGGTAATGTGAACTCATGAAGAAACTTTGAAAAGATAAAAGAAGTAATGATCTCACTCTCTGACATTCTCTGATATCCATCTTCTTGACCATTCCATAAGCCTCTTGCATACCCTTGTCTGTGTCTTTAGCCTGCTGGTCTCCCTGACCATTAGGTTACCAATTTAATCCTTCTTGGATTCTGTATTCAGAGAACAAAGAAGTGGAGGAAGAAATGCACCATTTCAAGATAGGACAGGGGTCGGTCATCTGAAAGTCACATTAAGAACTTACTTCACTCCAAAAAGAGGATTGGAACGAATAATTTGAATATGAAGATGATGCTCAAATCCAAATATTCCAAGCCTTTTCTGTTTTCTTCTTTCTCCTCTTCTGGAGTTACAGCCCAGAATGGGTTTTAGCCTCTTTATTGATTTTTCTTCGTTCAGGCCTTTCATTACATAATCTTCTCCATCTTCGTATCCCCATATTCTTCAGACCCTCCTCGACATCCTTGATTAATCTATTCCATGGCCTTCCTCTTGCTTTCCAACCTTACTGGTGTCCATTCTATAATTTTTGGGGGGAATTCTGTATTGTTCCATCTTCATTGTGTCTCAGCCCTCTACTCTTTAGAGTCTCTCAGCCCTCTTCATTCTGTGTTCCATCCTTCTAGTCTTTATAAACTTACTATCTCAGTACTGTGTATTATATTATTTATTTTACAATTCCTTTATATTCTCCATTAGTTGTCATTTTATTTGCACTGGTCCAAAAATGTTTATGAGTATCTTAGGTTCAAATCCAAGCCCCAAAGTATTTTCTATCAGTTAAAAGAAATTGGTCATTGACATAGTGATAGTAGCGGAAGTATTTTTGTGAGTGGGAAATGCATCGCCCTCTTCAATGAACACATTATACTAGCACAGAGGGAATAATTCTGAATGTGACTAGGTTTAGCTTTAGAACTGAATGTGATAAGTAGGTTGAGAATCAAGTAGGATCTAAAGAAAACTAAAATAATGGAATGCGGAAGAAATGACGTATAAGAAAATAAATAAGATGCTTGATAAGACTGCAGCTGACATAAGAATTGGATATAAAGTATGAATAATGTGTTGAGTTTGCGAACAAAGCAAATTGCCTGCCCACAGTATAACGAGTCCAGTACTAGTCACAGAACAGCAATGGCAGAAGATGAATGTACATGACATGTGTAATTGTGTATCCGTATAAAATGAAGTGCCACATAAAGTTTCATGTTTTTATTATATTGATAATAATAAGATAATACACCACAAAATCCTGCGCTAAATAAAAATTGTTTATAAAATTACAATCACCCAATACAACACAAATTAGCTCCCTTCAGAACTATGATACATAGACTTAATAACATCCCACTAGATGGAAAAGACTACAAAGACGAACTAAACACAATAAAATATCTAGCAGAATCCAACTGATACAACAGAACAATAGTCAATAAACTCCTACACAAAACAAACAACAGACAAAGACAGAAAACAACAAATTCATAACACTAACATACATCAACAACCTAATTGAAAAAATAGCCCACAAATTCAGAAAAGCAGGACACAGAATCGCATGCAAAACTACTAACAAAACAGAACACACACACACACAAAGCACAAAACAAATTCGATGTAGCTGGTGTTTACAAACTAAATTACTCAGATTGCAACAATTTCTACATAGCCCAGACAGGATGTAGCTTCAAACAAAGATACATTGAACACACAAAGGCACTACACTCCACTACAGAATCCACCTTTGCAAACCACCTCATTGAAGCAAACCACACATACAAAAATATCGAAAATAACATGGACATTCTACACATACACACAAAAGGCCAAAAACTAGACACTCTAGAACAATTGGAAATATTCAAACCCATGAAAACACATAAAAACGACATCCTAAACGAACAGACACAATTCAAATCATACGCATTATTCGAACATATCACACCCCACACACACAACATCGATCTGTCAAAAATTGATACCGTTGTCAAGATCAAGACGGACAGTGCTCCCAACGGCAGCCTCTAAAGAAGCTTTTTAAAAGCGAAAACCGGTTAGGCTATAAGGTAAAACTTTTATGTGTTTACCCGTAAAAAACTTTGTGTTCCGAGTCGGTAGTGAATTAATTATATTTATAAAATTAGTGAGATTCTTTAGGTAAACTGCAGGATAGTAAATTTTGTGTTTCATCCATACTTGACTGGAAAATTATAAAAATATTTACATGGCAAGCATGTTTTAAATGAAGTATTGTCTGGAATACACTACATGAACACTTTCTATCTAATAGAAAATTGATTTTTTTTCGAAGTTTTTATAGTGTAACAAAGTTTATAGAATTATCGCCCCAAGTAATCGTGTGCAATTTCATGGTTTACTGCTCATTTGTTGTATTTACACTTTCTGAATTATGTTTATAAGTGGTGTTTCTTCTGAACATTGTGCCCCAGTGCTTCACCCATTGTTTTGTTTCACATTATCGTTTTTTATGATTTCGGGGGTTTGTAATAGCAAAATGTATATAAAACAACAATAAATTTTGATTTTGTTTGTAAGTACAGACACATACACACATTAATAAAATTTGTCAACTTCAAGTAACCGTATGATGGATCAGTTATCACATATGCAACACAGTGTAGACAAATATTTAGGCGTTAAGATGGCGCACTATATATGTTAACAAGCAGGCGGAGACTAAGAAACATTTTCAGCTTTACTGCTTTTGGGATTTTCTAGTGACTCTTTACTCAGTGTTATTGTTGAATGCAGTTTATGTAACATTGCTTCTTTGATATTTAAAATGGAAACCTTGTTTTTTTGTAAATCTCTAATGTTGTAAATGGTGGCATATGTTTTACACTTAAATTTTCATTTTAGTGTATCACACACATACACACACAACTATATATATGATGCTGGTTGAAAAAATTATAAAGCGTCTTGTCTAACAAAATTTGTATGGCATTTATATGCACAAAGAGAAAAGTAATCAGAACTCGCTCCTCATAAAGTAGCAACATTCGAAGTACTATAAGAATGTAAAAATTTGGTCTACTATATAGTTGCTGCTTCTGGTCATCATTAGTCTTGTGTGGCAGAGTTGTAGTGTGAAAGATGAGATTATATAGGATTACAGTTCTGCAGATATCATATTGATAAAGTTTTACTGACTCCCCATCTCTTGTTGTTTTTCCCACAAGAAGTGGAAAATTCCCTTCTTTGTGACAGCTCTCCTTAGCATCTGTGAAACTGCAAATCACAGTTCTATGAATTGTGTTACACTGAAGCTTTCAATTGTGTTTGCATGTTTGCCCAAACAGAATATCTTACATATATTTTAATACATGAAATATTTTGTGTATACTAACAAGATTGAAAATGTACAGCTAAAATTGCAGTGTGAGTTTGATTGAAATTATTTAACAGAATTATTGAATCTGATTTGTAATTTCATTTTTTGCAGTTTTCCTGGTATGAAAACAAAAGCTAGTAAAACATCTTTAAACATAGAAAAGTTATACTACTAATGATGTGGTCTTTCATGAATAAAGCATTTTGTTATAACACGTTTCATTCATTAAGTTGATCTACTGTGATGGGAATAAATTCTCAGACCTTAAGCAGCTGATAATGCTTAAGGCTCTGTTATATTCGATAATACTTTTCTGGTATGAAAATAACTTATCAGAAAGTTACTAAGAAGTTTGTAGATTTGTATGATTATGTTTTAATAATCAAACTGTGTGTTGTATACGAACAGAAAAGTTAAAAATCTGTGTTAAACTCTAGTGTTAAGTGCAAGGTCAACAAATCTGTCACATTTAAAATGACCACATACCATGAATGTTGAACGGAATGAATAAACATTTAGTTATGGGTGACACATGAAACTGAACCAACTGACGTCAGTTTCCCACCAAACCAGTCCCCTCTGCATTTAGCAAAGACACTTGTGTCTAATAAATCGAGTCACTGCAATAGATGGTTTATGTGAACACTGGTATGCTGTAATTCCTTTTTTTTTCCGAGAAAAGTTATGAAGCATGTTTTTATACTTCAGAGAAATCTTAGGCCTCCATGTAATTTGTTATTATAGTCAGACAGCACATGTATTTATAAAATATCATCTCAATACTAACTAGTTTCCTTCTTTGTGATTAAGATTTAGTAACTGTGTTTTACTATATTTTGATTTATAATATCCTTTTCCCAACTATAAAATGGAATGAATACAGTATAACCTAGCATTGACTGTTTAAAATTGTAATCAAATTGTCAACCAAACAGCAAAGTAAACATTTTAATCGTTTAGTTTTTTTTTTTTTTTAAGTTGCACAAAGAACCAATTATGTCATGAAAACCGTTCAGTTTTTTGTTTTATTTTTAAACAATATTGCATACATGATTGTGGTTTGGTAAATACAAAAATTTCAAATTCAAAAATGTAAAGGAAATATAAACAACAATTTTTTAATTTTGTTGAGCAGATTATATAAAGAGTAACATGAATGTTAATTACATTTGATACACACCACAAGTTTAAATTTTAATTTTTCACCTTTATCATACTTTTGTGTTGTGTGTGAGTATAATTTATACATAACAGTGTGTGTGCATGTGCACGCACATGTGTGTATGTGTGTGTGTTTGTAAAGTATGCAGATCTTTGGCGTAGTAATGTATGAGGTACCATAAAATTTTTATGAGTTTTAAACAATGTTTTTCATGGAATATAAATTCCTTTTGCTATTCTTGTAAACAGACATACCCATAATTGTGTCCCAAAATGAATATGCCACAAAGAACTTTCCTACCAGTACTTTTGTCTTTGGATTTATTAAGTATTTTAGTTAAGAAAAGTTTAGATGTACATAATTCAAATATTAATATGTTAGTTAATTCTGAAACTTGGTGTGACTATACAGTTGTGACGTCTGGCGTCGCTTAAACTCACTGTATTGTGAAGATTATATGTTGAAAGTAGTGTTGCAACCAATGCAGTGCATATAGTGTGAAGAAGCACTGTCTGTGTAGTGATGTAATTCAATCAAGTTAAAACTTTTTTGCATCTAACTTTTCATCGTAAGATTGGTAAGCACGATTAAGGAAAAGTATAGAAATGTTTAGGAGAGTGGTCATGTTGGTTTGACTCAGGCGTGCGGGAGAAAGGAAAATCATTGTACATCAGCCAGGATTTAATTTAAACGTGTATGTATTTGTAAACAGTCAAATACAATAAAATGGAAGACTTAAATTATGTAAAACGTAACAGAGGAGTACAAAGGGTGACAGACATGCCTGTTCTCATTTATATTGTGTGGGTGGACCATTAATAACATTTATTAACAAGTTATCAGCAATTACAGTAAAAGTGGTTTAAGTTGCGAGGGAAGTTCAAAAAGTAAAGATACAAGGGTCACAAAACATTCAAAAATGCATGTATTTTAAAACAAAGTATATATTGTTACGTTATATCTTTGCTTTGCTAGCATTAGGTTGTTGCTATATTCTCTATCTACGATTGGGTTAATGTATCTGATCTAAATTGAGCCTCAAACGTTGTTGCGTCAATTACGCAAAAACCCCGTTCCTCTCTCTTAATAAAAAACTAATAATTCTGGATAATTTAAATGCCCCAAGTTGTTGGTGCCATATGTTACGTTATATAGTGTTGAGTTGCTAGAATTAGGTTGGTACCTTCTTATTTTATAAGTACGGTTTGGTTCTATGTGTATGATAATGTACGGTATGATAATATGTGTTTAATTAATTGCAAGCCTCAACAATGTCATGAGTAGATTACGTTGTCAATAATGATAAAAGTAGGATTATGCTAAATTGTAGTTTTGTTGAATTACACTGCCCGTAACACTTGTTAGTTTATGTGTGATGATAATTAATTAGGTGGTTATCTCACTAATTACTTACTTAGTTTGTTAATTCTTCGTTCGTGATAACCCTATTCATCACGTTATAATCTGGATGATAATTGAAGATTCAAAATACTTAAATTCGGCTGGTCATTGGTGCTACCAACTGATTCAGATGTAAACATAACCTTCACTCATAACCACTAAAACTTGTTAACTAAATAAAATGAATTCATGCTGCATTAAAGTTGTTTAAATACTTTTTATTCATCATTGGTTGTTATCGCAATCTCCTTTTAAAAACAATTAATCCGTTTATCGTTACTGAAAACAATCAGTTTTTTGGTATGAAACTCATATCTCAGGGTTGGTCACAGTGTTGCATAAATAGTCTCTGTTTACAAAATTATCTAAGTCAATTATATACAAAGAAGGTCCTTTGAACTGCAAAATACGCAATGCTTATTGTCTCTTATTAATGTCCCATCTTGTCATAGGAGCGTGATTACATATCAACTGTTAAATTTCTTAGCCTAATATAATAAAGTGCGACAGTACATGGATGTCACAATTGGAGGTTATCCGGTGACTAGAAAGTAACCTCAGTTTACAATTAAATAACAATTAATAAGTTGAAAGTGCTATAATAATAATGCTTGTTTGTGGTGTAGTGTTAACAAATAGTTACAAGTGTTTAATCAGTTCAATTGGCATTATCTTATAATGTACGAAATTCATTAAGTATTATTTTCATAAAGGTCACTACACTTTCCGTAATTCCTTTTTATTTATTTTCTATATTCACTATTAATATTTTATTTAGCATTCAATGCTGAATTAATACACCACTTCACTACACTCGAACTCTACGTTGATTCACTATACGTCTTGAAGGTTAGGTTGCCCGTGTTTACCTTCGTTACCGCACTGCATTATGGGTTACTTCGCGAATTAATTCAGCGTGGAGCTGGTCATCTGTATTGCTTTACAATTATTGAAGAACTGTCCAAAATTTGCGTGTCTCTCTCGCTGTTACAATCTGTGCTACCGGAGGAATTCTCGATTTAGGCGTTGTGATTGGTTGGAATGTCGAGCATTCCATCATGAAATCAACACCCCCGCGTTGTCAAAATTATTTAATTCTGTTCAAAGCGTGGGTTCCTGGGTTTGAGAATACAAAACTGACGCCAAACGTTTTACCTAAAACTATTAAAATACTTTACAATTGATAATTATTCTTTATGCTACTTGTGAACTCCAATCTGGCTTTACCATTATCTGGCATTTGTCCTGCTCAGTATTTAGACATCTCACAATGTATAATTCTGTTTACAATTAACAAAAATAATATTTCTCTTATATTCTAATACAATATTTTTTTATTAAAATATGTCCTATAGTTATTTAATGAACATCTTGTTATGAGATATATTGACTACTATTAATTCTAAGTCCTTTGTTGTAATTAATTAATGTTATCAGTTGTGAATAAATCACAGAATCTATTTCTAAGCGTCATGAGGCCTATGGCACTATGAGTTAGTTTTACATCTTCTGATATAAGGCTTGTATCTTAATGGTTTATAACATTTCATACTTATTTCTAAAGAACCTTATCAAATTTTGGTTACTTCATATTTGCTCTAGAGTTGCCTTTTTCCTTGTATATTATCATTTAAAATCATATGAGTTCTTGTACAGTTAGGCCTCTAGTTATTTATTCTTATTTCTACATTATACTTCTGTTATTATGTCAGTATCTTATTACTAAATACACTTCTTAGTTCCTAGTAAGTTTTATAATATTTTGTCTCAGCTTGACATTCTTAATCCCTGGTTATTATAACTAATAAACCTTGCATCTTATTGCCACAGGTCTTGTTCATTAGATACTTTCTTATTAGTTTATTATTATTGATAATTATGGTTTGGTTTATTTACCAATAGTTAGTCCTCTCATCACTTGTTGTATGAGTACTATTTACATGCACTTATAATTGGTATATCTGTGGTTTTGTAATGCACAACCTGAGTACTGTAGACTATAATATTATTCATGTTAAATTACATTAATTACACCATCTTAGGGATCTAATCCCTGTCTTAAAATAGTCTTTATGTCTTCTAGTTTCCTCTAGTTATAATATCTAATAGTTTTACATAATTTTTAATACATATTTTTGTATTTACCAGTGTAAATTCACTGCTGGCTAGGTTAGGTTGTGATGTTATTTAATTAATACATTTTTATATCATAATATATTTATCTCCCACTTACCTGTTTCTTTCAGTCCAGTGTTACGTCACACGAACTGCGAAATGCAAATATGATTGTAAGGTTGCACGAAAAATGTACGCTACACTCATTTTTATGATGGAATTCAAATTTTTATTATATAATTATTTCATTTTTTCTGACTTCAAATTATTGAAATTTTTTGTTTCTTACCTCAAATTAAGTTATCTCAATTAAACATAAAACCAAACATTTCTTTCAATAATACGTCCTTAATCTAATTAGATTTTTATGTAAGGCGAACCCAGCTTGCTCACTCACTCATTCATTCAAACAGTTTAAACCCCCATTGTATGTAAAAATACTGATAATAATATTTTCATTGTGGAACGTTACGTGTGTGGCGTCCTTTTCTCCGACCGCATGGTGCGTCGCTCCGAGTTTTCTTTTATTAGTGTCCAAAAGTTTGAGACCTCACTTTCTCTAACTTTCTTTGTTCATTGTTTCATGTCGTTTTCACTGTTATACACATTCACGGAATTAAACTGAGTTTTGGCCAGCCGACCTTTAAAATTGCCCGAGCAGAAAAATTGAGTTGGACCACGCATGGCCGATATTGTTAGTCGACTGGGTGGAGCGCTACCAAAATTTCTCCCACCGCATGGGTTGCTGGAGAGGAAAGCAATGCCTGCTGCGTGAAAATGTTCGTCACTATACACACAGTATGGGTTATTTGTGTGTCTTAGACGTCGACGAAATCTTGAAGCCACTGGTTACGTCACGCAGATAGGCGGGGTCTCGTCAAGACTTCCGTCGGCACCCGACCGCATGGCAAATAAATTTTACAATTAAGCCATGTTGGTCTTAGCGTCTCAGCGCCCTGTCCGCGCACGTGCTCATGGTTGTGCACACTAGTGTGTAACACATCACCCGTTTTCTTGGAATTCAATTGCGTTGGCAAACACACATCGCATTCCAATGCACTTTGTCTGAACCACACCGTTTTATGTAGTGGACTTTCTGCGTCGATTACACATGTTTAATAAATGTTGAATAAAATTTATATTGTAATAAAATACCCCCTTTTGTCCCATTACAAGGTTGACTCCTTTTACTCTCATTGACTAAAATTAGTTCACAGGTTTCTGTTTTTTCTAGTTCTTTTACTCTATTATTATTATTTATTAATAGTACTATCTATTATTCATCATTCTGATTACAATTATCTAGTTTGTCTTATTCTAAGTACATTTTTAATTCTTAATCAGTCATTTCTGATATTCATTTGGGTACATTGATGGTCTTTTTTAATAATAAGATACAATCTTATTATTTTATATCATATATTGTCCTATATTTCATAATCATATGGTTATTAATTCACTCTCCTAATATAGTTGGGTATCTTTTTATTTTAAGTCTAAGTTTTTGTCATTGTCCTGTCATTATTATGTCTTGTCTGTTATTTTAATAATTATTTTTCCTTCAATTTGGAGTTCTATTTTCTCTTCTCTTTATCTGGTAGATACTATCTTCTTTATTTATAGTGGTTGAGTTATGTTATTTCCCATTTACTTTATAAACTTAATTGTTTCTTATGATTCTTTTGATCCCATTTATTTTTCATTGTTATATCTCTCTTACAAGTTATTTTTGTATTGTTTTGGTTCTGTCCTATGTATAATTTCGTACTTAGTCTACTCACTATCCTAATCTCTTAGGTATTTTTTAGTCACACTTTGTCTAGTTAATACGTCGATTTTCCTTCATTACTTTAGCCTTTATGTTCAATTTGTGTTTTTGTGGTACTGTGATTTTTGTAATGTTACAATATACATGAAGGTATATATCACACTATTTTTCGACATAATCACTTTTGCAGTCTTGGGACAAGTTTTTGTATACCAGTGTTGTACACCTCTCCCGCCACCTTCCACAACCAAGTTTTCACAGCATCTTTCACCTCGTCATCATTAGAAAATTCCACTCAAGTGATTCTTTAGCTTTGTGAAGAGGTGATAATCGCTGGGTGCAAGATAGGGCTATGCGGAAGGTGGGGTAAAACATCCCATCCAAAAGAATCCAGTAACTCCTGGGTTGCTCAGGCTGTATGCGGGTGGGCGTTATCGTGCAAAAAACACACTTTTTGTCAAAATTCCACGCCACTTGTTTTGTAAGGCACATGGAAGTTTCTTTAGAGTTTCACAGTAACTGGCAGCATTTATTGTTGCACCTCGTTCCATAAATTCGACAAGAAGCGGCCCCTTTCTGTCCCAGAAAATTGTTGCCATGATTTTTCGAGCTGATTGCGAAGTTTTGAATTTTTTTGCTGATGGTGAATGGGTGTGTCGCTACTGCATCGACTGTCGTTTGGTTTCTGGAGTTGTATGTGAAACCCAAGTTTCATTGCCCATAACAATGCAGTCCAAAAGCTCTTCACCTTCTTCTTTAAAACGTTCGAGAAAAGCTTTAGCGTAAGCAACTCAGTTCTGTTTATGCTCGTCAGTCAACATTTTGGGCACCCAGCGAGCACGAAGTTTTCGATACCCCAACGTTTCTGTAAGTGTATTGTACAAAACTGTTCTCGAAATGTCAGGGCACAATTCGTGAAGCTCGTCAATTGTCAAACGTCGATTGTTACGAATGTTCTCGATTTTTCGCAAAACTCCGTCACTGACAACAGAAGGGCGCCCATCCTTTCCTCATCATGAACTTCTGTTCTTCCTTCTTTAAACTCACGAACCCACTTCGTCACATTCTGTCTTCTCATAACACTTTCACCATAAACCACAACAAGTCAATAATGAATCTCAGCGGCTCTATTGCCTTCCGCAGAAAGGAATCGTATCACTGAGCGCAACTCGCACCTGGCGGGATTTTGATATGCAGGGTTCATTTTAACACGACACTGAGTCAACAACAACAATCAAACTGAGGAACGGAAATGCTTTCTCGCTTCTCCCCCCCACCTTACACGCAGTGCTACCAATTTCGAAAATCAAATTTCCCTATGATCAGCAGGAGCCTTGTATCTTTACTTTTCGAATACTTTTCCCTTGTACTATATTTGGTTTTGTGAATAAAAGTTTGTGTGGAGTGTTTAAAATTAACAGTGTTCATATTATACTGTCATAACATTGAAACTACGAACTATGAGGTCCACAATGATAGTAGGCCAGTTGTTAATTAACTATTGAAAACTACCACTGTAAGCACCAACGTACTTCATACAGTTATGGTACTGTAGTTGATCATGTTGTTATAATTAATGTTAGTATTACTTTTGTTTTATTGTTTAGATGTTAACTTTGCTATTGCATGTTTATAACATATTTTTTAGTTTTACCTGTGTCAGGGGTCATATTCTATTTTAACCTTTTTGGTGCCCAAAGCAGGTATACTTGAAAAGTTTTTATTTGCCCCCAGTGTTCGAGACAACTGTCCTTTTTAAATTTGTAAAGTGCTTGAAACATGTTTGTGCACCATGCCTGAAACACATTGAATATTTTAACGAAGAGATGTTGTTGTCTCTGTAATTAAGTATATGTTGTGTGTTCGCCTCACACTGGTGTTGTTACATCTATGTGTTGCACTAGCGATGTCCGTAGCGGTTCTGCAATTACCAGTACAACGTGAGTGGAAACCTTACCTGTTTTTTCATAGGGGTTTAATAATCCCGGGTGGTGCCAAATTGTTTACTCTAAACAATTAAAATTAATAAGTATTATGGTTTAGCGATTTTCGTTATGACGGCCTGGAGCATTCAAATTTGTTCCCGCCTCGTTCAACCTACTTAATCGAGCAGGTAGTTCGTAGAACTGGCGGCGTGAACGCTTGCCATCTTTCTCGCAGGTCTCTGTTATACAATACACAATTTATACAATACACTTCCCTATGAAATAAAAACAATGGTTACACTCTGTACTAGTTTCTTTAATTATTGTTTGGTAATTATTCAGTTTGACAATAAAATTATTCTTGGTTATTAACAATTTTGCACCGACAATTAATATGAGTCTACTCTCTCTAGGGTTTGGCGAATCGATTTTGAATGGATTTTACAGTCTAAGATGGCGACTGAGTTGTTTGTTTTCAGTTATTATCGTTCAAAATCTGGGTCCTTGTGATTACAAGAAAAATATTAATAATGATTACAATAAAAAGTACACTACCTTACATTATTTGTACTTAAATAATATAAAGTGTTGCTACAATTTGTTCCTGCAGTGTAGTAAAGTGTGTTTCAAAAGTTCGCAATCTAATGCTAGGTTATTTCCTTAGTTAATAAATTTTCAGTGTTTGTTTATCTTTTTAATCTTTGAAAGAAATTATACTCAGTTTATAGTGAGAGTTCAGATAACTGTGAGAAATATTTAAAGTGATTTTATTTCTGGAATTTGGGTAATTTAATGATACTTATCAATCAGTAGGCTGGAGTTAAACCGTTGTTCATGGTGAAATGGAATTTGTCATCAATTTTGAATGATTTGGGCTTCTGGCATCTTTTTCAAGTTAGTTGTAGTAATTTCTTCATTTAATTTTTATTTAATTTGGTCCTTGGCATCAGTTAAAAGTTATTGTTCATCGTCTGCTGCTTACTGGTTCTTCTTTTTGAATTTTGACTACTTTTTATACATGTTTAAATGAAAATTTAGGTCATTCAAGATTTGGCGTCTAATCTGGATGAGCGTCACTTTGAGTACTATAAAATTAACGGAAAATTCGTAACCAACGTCTGTTGTCATGGTTATGAATAAATTCTGATTGGTTAATCTTGTCTTATAACCATTGTTGTCAATTTTGAATTATTATTCAAAATTACTGTATATCTTCTGATTGCTTTTATTCTTCTGTCTTCCTCCCTATGTATGAAATATTATCACTACTGTTATTATTTCCTTTCAAAGATTGTTTTGATATCCCATATGGTTGGGTTCTATAAAATATTAATGTTTGTACAATTATGTTAATATTTGTTAATTACATTTCTTTTTTAATTTAAGTCCTTATTCTAACATTTTTCTTTTAATATGATTTACAAATTATCTGTGGCTAGTTATTCGCCTTGGATTTGTTAATTTCCTTGTTGATTTTATACAATTTTTAGTTATTTGTTTTTGACAGTTAGGCATTTCATAGGCCTAAGTAGCCATTGATTATATTTACTTATTTTATACAAATTATATCTCATTTTACTTTAATGTGTTTGGTTTTGTTATTATAATTGGTTGTTTTTATTTGTTGATGTGTTTTGGATCTGATTTTATACTATTTGTATGTTTCTGTTATTTTCTACATCATGGCTTGTTAATTATTTCCTAACTGATTTTCCAGTGTAATTGTATCTGTATTGATTCACCTTCTTATTTATCTATTTAGCCCTTGTTAACAATATGGCTGTTACTTACTATTAAAACATAACATCCAGGCCTATGGTCTGTACAATTCCTTCAGCCATATCCTATTCATAAATTTAATTAAACAATTTTTTAACAGTTATTAGGTAATGTTTGTTTACAATTCATTTCATTCCTTATTATTTTTTGGGTGATAAACATCATCACACCTTTTAAACTTGCTCAATTAATTATCCCTTATAACTTGGGGTGTTTATTGATTTCATTTTTAATTCCTTATTTCTTACATAATCTCTATCTTCAATCCATGGTAACACCAACTGTTTACCTTTCATGGGATTTTCCCTTTTAAATACTAGTGTATACAATTAAACTTAATTATAGTAACAATACGATTCTTTTTAAATAATAATGTCACCATCAATCTTCAGTGTTCATTACAGGTTATTATCTGTTTACTTCTAATACTATAATTATTAATATGGTTCACCATTATACATTTAAAATTTAATATTGATTATTAAGTGTTTATTCCTATTAATATGGTTTCTAATTATTTTGGGGTTTTACACTTTCACTTTTGCACTCCTTAAATGTTTATATTAAGTGTTTATTAGTGGGTAATCCCTATAATTACTTTTTCTTTGTCACTTAGTTGATTTTATATTCTCACCATCTCACTATCTCTCTCTTTACAAATATTATTTATATTATTAATAAGTTTATGTCTTTTTAGAGTTTTTTGTCACATCTAACTCTAATTCTTGGGTTAGTGTACTTTTATTTTTCACATCGCTTTATTGGGTTTTATCAAATCATTTACATTTATCTTTCATTCGATAATAACAATTATTTTATACATTGGTTAGTTATGGGTTTCGTTTCCAATATTACATTTGAGTGTACCATTTCTCCTTTTCATATTCTATATTATTTGTCTGTGTTTTTTCATTCGGTTTCACTTTATTTCCTTTATACTTGGTTAGTTTCATGTTCACTTTCATCTTATTTTGTTTCATTTTATTTTGGTTTTCCCCTTCTCACTTGGTTTTATTCTTGTTTGGTTTTGTTTTTCCCTTCTCCTTTTGTTTCTTTTTATTTGGTCAATCACTTGGGTTAGGTCATGTCGTCGTTTGTTGTGTTATTGTCATTTTATTTTATATGAATTATTTTTTATATTGTGGATTCATCTTTTTTATCCCTGGTATTGGAGTGGCTTATTTGTGTTGTAACAATATGTATTGTGCATAAGGTCAACGGTTTGTAACTGTTGATGAATCATTGAACATGAGAAGGTTGTGAACCTGCAGTAGACAATCGAAACAAGTTGACACAGAGTTTTAGTTGAAATGCTGCTTACTGCAATTCTCTAAAATTATTTTGTAAAAAATTGACTTGATGTATTGTGTCTGCCCCTACTGTGGTTACCTGTTAGTGATTTCTTTACGATAAACTGTTTCTCTAGACATCACCATGTGTGTTGTATATTTTGGTGAATGTTGTGGTTTGTGTATGAAAAATGAAATAATTTAAAGCCATCAGTACACATTTGCATTGTAATCTGATAATATTTGTGTTATCCTTGCTCATTTCATTTTTATGAAACATTTATTGTGTCATTTGTCGGTTATTTGTGTACATAAATTACCGTATATACTATTTCCGTTCTTAGTTTAATCCTGATGTAAACAAACAGGCGTGGCACATCTGAAATGCTATTTGCTGCTTGATTAGAGGCGTGTCACTCTGACAATAGGAGTACAGACAGGGTACATATAATATTGACACTATATAAACACATGTAAATTGTAATCATTTGTCCTGATCAAAGTAAAATTTGTGTGATTTTACTGACATGTGGAGGTGTCAGACCGACAGTAAAATATTTTGTAACACCAGTTAATGACTTTTTTATTAACCGTTTAAAAATCGCAACATAACAAAAAATAAAGTTTATTTCAAATGAAAATAGAAGCTGTGATAATTACTAGTGTACTATATATTATCAGTTGCTGTCAGAGATAATTCAATCCCTTCCATATCTATGTCAAAACGTGTATTATCAATTAAGTCAGCGTTATTATTGATAAGATTGTCCTTAACGACGTCGGTAATGCGGGCCAGTTGCCATAGCTTGTCTTCCTCATTGATTATGTGCTGAGTACAATGATGCTACTTGTCAGCCGTT
Organism: Magicicada septendecula; assembly: GCA_034769895.1. Taxonomy (NCBI): domain Eukaryota; kingdom Metazoa; phylum Arthropoda; class Insecta; order Hemiptera; family Cicadidae; genus Magicicada; species Magicicada septendecula. Next base: position 56,642,105 of record CM068371.1, on the reverse strand, counting down.
TGTTTCATTAACTGTCTTCTCTATCAATTGTTTTATATCAAGCAGCTTATATATGTAGTGTTGTGATGGGCTACATATTCTTTCAACTGACTTCATATTAAATTAATAGGATTCAGAATACAGAGATAAGGACGAAGTCTTAAAACTATGTGCCCCGATTCAAGTGGTAAGATAACTCTCACATGACTATACAGATACTGTGCACGTTCGCGTAATACATTACCCTGTGAACAGTGTCAACTCCCCTGACCAATAGCGTTTCAGACTTACCACGTGGGTTTGTTTAGATTAGGATTGAACTAAGAACAAAAATAGTATACACATGTAGGTTTATAAACATTTTTTTTTATTTCATGTTATATATATTATAAGATGCCGATGATGTCGTCGCCTCTTATTATTTTGTAAATGGTTTGAATTAATATGTTGACTTCGATTATTATTTTTATTTATTATTTGTTTTATTTATCTTGAATGGTTTAATTGTGGTTTGATTCGTAGCTTTTTTATAATTCGACGTTCTTCAGTTGATGAGACGAATCGGCTAAGTTGACTTCTCACTGAAGGTAGATTTAATTTACTAGTTGTGTACTTACTTGGAGTGAAATCCTGTTAATTAAGCAGAGTTGAGATGGTAATTTAAAATTTAAGTAATTTAAACTATCTCAATTGCCACTACCAATAGTACCAACTATTGCGAGCTGTCTACCTAACCTGTAATTGTCTAGTCTACTGAAATAATTTTGTTACCTCCTTTTATTGGGTAAAAAGTTGTTTACTGATTGATAATGCTCATGAATTTACTTAAAGAATAATTAAAGTTGACATTTTTGTCCATTTTTACAATAATAATTCTTTTATCTCAGGGTTGGTTATTCTGACTTTTTGTATTCATAACATAAAACGTTATTTTTTGGTTAAAAGTTTATCTAAAGTGTAGGTCCTTTTAGACTGCAAGATACAAAAAACAAAACTGAATCTTTATACTACTATAATCAATGAGTAGTAGGAGAGTGATTACATTAATAAATACATCTTAACTAATAACATAAAAATTCACAGACACGTTGCATCAACATTGGAGGTTAATTTGGCTTACTGAACTGTGGTCAGTGAACCTTAAAATTAATAATACTTTTTCAACAACATTTAAAATTATTAGTTTAATAAAGCTATGAAACTCTTCAGTGTTCATAGAAGATTCTCTGATTCTTCATATTGGATGAATTTGATAAGTTAAACAAATAACTGTGGTAAGCATGTTCGGCTTACTATTAAATTCTTCTAACTAGGAACAAATTGATTAATGCAATACTGTTTAACTCTTTCTTAAAGTTTATTATAAATTATTTTATTTTATTATCTCTGATAATTAAAGTTTATCATGTCTGTGGGCAATTGCTAAATTTATAATTAGCTTTCGTCACACTTCTTAAATTGTTAATACAGTGAAACCTCCCTTGTCTGGACACTTACCGTGAGATAAATTTTGTCCGCATAAGGGGAGTGTCCGGCTATGGGGAGTGACAAAGTTTTCAAAATTGTTTAACATAATTAAGGAAATGTTAAATGAAGTATGAAAATGCACTTTTACTTTTACTGTACTAATAATTAATTTATTTCTCAATTTAACATTTTTATTTAACAGATCCTTAAAGCAAAATATGAAAAAATAACAGTACGTGGTTTATAATGTACTGTACTACTGTATAATAAAAAAATACTAAAATACAGTATTATTAAGTTTATAAAAAATACAACTGCAGTCTTTTACAAAAAATGATTGCCGTTTGAAAAAGTCTGTCAAACTAGTTTGTTTAGAGAATTTTAATTTTACAATTTGTTCTTCAGTGTGCATAATTAAATCGCAGATCGTATTTAAACTGTTAGAATCATTCTTAAATTTGTAAAACATTTTAAGATCGTTTAGTCCTTGTAGCGTGTTTTGGTAGGTGTTAAAAGGATTATGTGTATCTTCGTTAGTTTCAATTTCTTCCTCTTGTTCGCTATCATCATCAACATTTGTTGCAGTATTGATCAGGTTGGAAATCTAAGGGTATATGAAAGAAAAAAGTAAACCTACTGTAAGGATAATCATTACACCGTAAACAAGCAAAATTTACAGTACGGTACTGCCTAATTTGAACACGAATACAGTAACATGATAACATAACGGCATCTCACCTGAGTGCTTTGTAGATTTGGCAAATGTTGTATCCACTCGTTTACAACATTAACATTCACTGCACCTGCTTCACCCGAGATTGCCTTAAAAGAAATAGAATGCCTGTTTCGAAATTTTTCTAACCAGCCATTAGAAGCTTTGAAATCAATTTCCCCTAATTCCTTAGAGACTTCAAGAGCCTTTTCTTGAAGCATGGTCCAGAAACGGGGATTTTTTGGGCTCTTACCCGCTGAAACCATTCAAAAACTACTTTATCAATTGTTGTACCCAGACCAGGTCCAACAAATTTTCGCCGAACATTATAATTTCCGTTCTGAAAATTATTTAAAATATTATCTTTGTTTTTAATAATTTCAGCCTCACAAGTTTTACCAATTTTAAAATGTTTCGCAATTTTATGAACACCACAATTTTCTCGCGTCACGTACTCGATAATTTTTATTTTTTCACTCCAGCTTAAAACTTTTCGAGGGGCCATTTATAAAAAAAATTGGTGATACAAAATTGTGAAAAAGTTATGTAATTATGTAATTTCAAATCTTCACTTTAAACTGTAAACACTGAAGTACTGTACTGTACTGACAAATATAAAATCACTAGTTAAAATAACTGCACTGTTATTTAAAAGTAAGCTCGTAATACGTACTATCGCAATACGCACACAGAAGCACTTGTTCGAGTGAGTGACCAAAGACAACGACCGACCAAAGTCAACTAAACTACGAAAATAGAATACAGTACCCGCTATTTACGGTTATGCACATTCAATCAAAACAGGCCTAGTTCTGGAAATACCTCCCCCCCTATGCTGTTTAGCAACTTTCATAACAAAGAATGGTTCATTCCTGGAATTTGCAAAATTAAGCGTACAACAGTTACTGTGTATTATTTACAGCCTACTGCAGTCTAAACATAAGTCACGTTCGTTGCAAACAATAAACACAAGTTATTTTCGATCAATACCCATCCATTATTCCAAGAAAATAAATAAAATTATGCTGTATAGGCGTATTTCTTACATTATTGAATTGTAACTTAAAGTATTAATATAAAATCCAGTCCAACGTGTTAGCATTTTGTCCGCAAAAGGGAGGTTAATGACACATAATACCATAACTCTTAGTGTCCGTGTCCGGCCAAGAGAGTGTCCGTCTATAGGAGGGGGGAAATACATAGTAAAATATAGAAAATTCCTGGGTTCCTTAAAAAGTGTCCGTATAAGAGAGTTGTCCGCTTATCGGAGGTGTCCGGAAGTAGAAGTTTCACTGTATATTAATTGAAATAATAAGGTTCATTGCACCCTTAGTGTTCCTATGAAAATGTTTCCTTCATCACTTTTGATGAAGTCTATAAATAAGTGAATAACTTTTATAAATAAAATAACTGTCACTAACTCCTTTAGCAATTAATGAATTAATTAAATTGATAAGTTCACATATTCCTTAGGTCTTATTAATAAGTATTATTAATTATACTCAATAAAAAATTTTTATTTCACTTCCTGTGCGCACATACTCCACAAATAGACACTGATATAAGGTTAATTCAACATTGTTTACTTTCGGCCTAACCTAACTTTCACTTTTTTTAGGTTATCGATTTCCGTCAGCTGGTTGAGGTTATTTTCTTAAAATTTGGTCTCAGGAGCGGCGTGGCCTCTCCGTCGAAGTACTGTGATGAACTGTGTCCTCTTCGGTTTACGAATCTGGCATCTAATGCTCGATGATGATCACTGATTGGTTAATTTTCTTAATTTTCGTGACCCTTCGGTATATCTCGGCAAAATAGACACCTTCAACACGTCTTTGGACTGGTTTTGAGATTATAATAAATTGGTTTACATTATGATGCCCAAGGGCTGGCAGATTATTAAATCTTTATAATTAACATTATTCCCTTATCTGTGCTCTAATTAACAATTCATTATTACCATTGCTCAGGATTCTTTGAGACGAATAATTTGGATCCCCACACCATATGAGTTTGATCATTATTAACAAAAATAAATTTACTAATCTCTCTTATTAGCTTTTTATATACTATGTTTGTTTTAGTTATTTTGACTATTAAATTTCAATAAACATTGAGTATTCCTCGCTAATAGTCGAGTATGAACTCTTTACAATCATTTATAAGGTTGTATTTTGATAACAGTTGTCTTTGGCTGTTTAGGCCTAATTCAATATTAGTTACTATATTTTAATTACACTTTTCCATTATTATTCCTTACTTTTACTGCAACCTCATTACTCATAGTCAGTGTCTACAACTTCTTATCACCATTATAATATTACTCATGACATAAGAAAATACTTATTTCTAATTAACTTTACAAATAACTTGGCTAGGCATATGGGCCTATGATACTATCAATTAGTTTTACTTATTGTCTTTTAATAGTGGTTTCTTAACCATTTCTATTATGTCACAATTACTCTGAAACGATCATTACAACTTCTGATCACCTCGGTTTTAGTTAGTTATTACATTATTCTTTTGTTCATTTTTAGTCTTTATAATCACTCCTAGTTTTGTACTCTAGTGTGTTACATGTATTACTTTCATTAGAAATTACATAATTGTTTTTTAAGTCATTGCTTCTTACATAATTGGTCACTACAATAACTACAAAGTTTGACAATGTTTTGGGCTGTACCAGTATGTCCTCACTTGCTATTAATTTATCACTAGTTCTTGCATCTAGTGCTACATGACAAGTCCCTTTAATTTTCATTATTAAGACTCAATTTTATTTTACTAATTATTGGTTGATATTATATTAGTGGTATTATATATTATTGATTCTACTGGTATCAACCTCTTTCTCTTATATTGATATTCTTAAAGGTTTTTTAGATTGTTTATTGGGTAAATCCTATTCTGTCCATTTCAGTTTGTTGATTTACACCAATCACAATATAAATCCTTCCTTGGTTAACTAGCCTTGGTACTGGTATGATCCTTATAACATCTAGTTTAATTACAATATAATAGAATATGGATTGATCACATTTTTGTTATCAATCCTTGTCATTATAAATGAAAAATGCTAGTTACTAGGTTATGTGTGTCCTATACTGGCTTGCAACAATGAGTTCCATTTTGTGGCTTGTTTCTATACTTTTTTCACAATTATTTAAATGTATTAATACTATTAATTATTATTTATTGTCTGGTATTTATTTCCCACCTTCTTTTATATTAATTTTACAATAATCTTGGAGATTATCAGTTTTTCTTATATCTCTGTTTCTATATCGTCTACATACATAGTAGATAAGATACAATGTTGTTGTTATCTTTTATATCTTATTAAAACATATTAGTACAAAGTTTTAATTTCACTCTCCTGGTCATTATATTTTTATTTTATATTAGAGTTATTGTCACAGTCGAGTCACTTATATTAGGCTGTTAATGGTTTGATGTCATTGTTAAGTCATTTAATAGGGTTTGTATTTTTGTTTTAAACTGATTCCTTTTTCTCAATCATGAGTATTATTCTCTATTTTCTTTATTTGTTATTTTCTTTTCTTTTCTATTAGTTCTCCTGGTTGAGTTAATTCAATCCTTCCCTATTTTAACTTATTCCATTAACCTCCTTCAATTTATATTCCTTTGATGTTTGTTTTAGTTATTCTCTCACTGTGTGATCTATTGGGTATATTGGGTCAACGTTGGTCTTGTCTCTAGTCAGTTGTCTTCATTTCTTTCGCAGTTAATTATTTCTTAATGCTGATCTCTTTCTTCATCTCTTTTAGTTTATTATTTAGTTTTCTTCCTCCTTTAAATTCAAGTTTAGTTGTTCTGATGGCCTTCTATGGATTATTACTGTTGCTTATGACGGTTGGTATTTTGGCTATTATATGTACTGTTACAATATATATATATATATATATATATATTACTATAATACTTATAACTATTTTACCTCAAGATGTATTTTTTTTTCCTTTAGGGACATGTTTCGGGAGATCCTGTTCTCCCATCTTCAACCTTCGCCATCTTGCTTCTGGTGCAGTATTTGTGTGTTGGCTTCTGGATGTTATTATGGTGGTTTGTTGGTCTTTGGTCCTTCAATGTTGCATTATTGTGTGTGGTTGTGGTATCTGTTTTTGTATTTTGTGTATTTTCGATGTTGAGTGCTTTGAATATTGTGTCATGTTTTGTATTGATTTGTATTTGTTCTGGTATTAATTTGTTTTGTGTTTTGTGTTTGTAAATCTGTAAATTTTCCCAAATGTTCATTATGGTGCCTTTGTGTGGTATATGTTTTATTAGTGTTACATTGGTTATGTCTGGGAATTCATGTCCTGTGTTTATTGCATGTGTGGCTAAATTGGATTTATATATGTTTGGTTTTTTGTATGCATTTAGGTGTTCAAAATAACGTTTTTTCAGCTGTTTTTTTGTTTGTCCTATATAACATTTATTGCAATCTTGGCATTCAATTTTGTATATACCGTTGGTTGTTGTATTATCTTTGTTGTGTGAGTTATTTAGATTTTGTAATTTATTTTTATTAGTTTTGTATGCTATTTTTGAACACCTAAATGCATACAAAAAACCAAACATATATAAATCCAATTTAGCCACACATGCAATAAACACAGGACATGAATTCCCAGACATAACCAATGTAACACTAATAAAACATATACCACACAAAGGCACCATAATGAACATTTGGGAAAATTTACAGATTTACAAACATAAAACACAAAACAAATTAATACCAGAACAAATACAAATCAATACAAAACATGACACAATATTCAAAGCACTCAACATCGAAAATACACAAAATACAAAAACAGATACCACAACCACACACAATAATGCAACATTGAAGGACCAAAGACCAACAAACCACCATAATAACATCCAGAAGCCAACACACAAATACTGCACCAGAAGCAAGATGGCGAAGGTTGAAGATGGGAGAACAGGATCTCCCGAAACATGTCCCTAAAGGAAAAAAAAATACATCTTGAGGTAAAATAGTTATAAGTATTATAGTATTATATACATCAAGAAACGGACTGTAGCAGAAAGTGATTGATATATATATATATATTACATTTAATATTTATACATAAATTTACCTCAAGATGTTATTTTTCTATTTGGAACATGTTTCGGGTACTATCTTGTACCCATCTTCAGCCTTCCGGTTTTTTTGTCTGGTGAAGTACATATGTGTTGTTGGTTGACTATTGTGGCTTCCTGTTGGCTTCTGGTATTTCAAGTTGGTTTTATTGTGTGTGATTGTGGTGTATGTGTTTGAAGCTGTTTTTTTGTTTGTCCTATATATATTTTTTCAGCTGAAAAAACGTTATTTTGAACACCTAAATGCATACAAAAAACCAGAAATATATAAATCCAATTTAGCCACACATGCAATAAACACAGGACATGAATTCCCAGACATAACCAATGTAACACTAATAAAACATATACCACACAAAGGCACCATAATGAACATATGGGAAAATTTACAAATATACAAACATAAAACAGAAAACAAACTAATACCTGAACAAATACAAATCAATACAAAACATGACACAATATTCAAAGCACTCAACATTGAAAATACACAAAAAACTAACACATACACCACAATCACACACAATAAAACCAACTTGAAATACCAGAAGCCAACAGGAAGCCACAATAGTCAACCAACAACACATATGTACTTCACCAGACAAAAAAACCGGAAGGCTGAGGATGAGTACAAGTTAGTACCCGAAACATGTTCCAAATAGAAAAAATCGGTATGGAGAACCATACATGACTTCCATATTCTAAGATTTATATTTAAAATCATTTTCAGCCAAACAGCCAGGGAAGGAATTTTAACAAAAAAATACTTCTTTGTTGCCAATAACGTAGTACACATATAAAAAAAATTATCCCCTCCCCCTTCAACTATAATTTTGATTTATAGAAAATTACCCCCAGCCCGTTCAACTAGCCTCTTCATTTATAGATATTTCATCTACGTTTCTACAGTGGATTATTAAGATCTTATCAGGATACTTTATCAAAATTAAGTACTTTACTCATGTTACAACAAAAAATGTTTCAGGTAAACTGCCCTTTTCCTGTAACTGATCTTCACCAAAATCAACAGACATTGAGTTCTCTATAGCTCAGGCACATATGTAAAAAATTATTTGATTCTGTTTGAATTTACGGCAGTTATGGTTCGTCATATAAAAAATTACCCATGTTAAAACATAAAACATGAGATTTATAAAACATATCTAAGATTTATATTTAAAATCATTTTTGAAATAAAATATTTTCATAGAACCTACTAACGCTGGGGAAATCTGAGGAGCCAATCAGAGTTGGGCCTACCTGTCACTCTGCTGAATTTGGTGGAAAGCCCTGTCACTGTCGTCAAGTCCCCACCTCAATGAAGAACCCATTGTTTTATAAAAATATATTTAAATTTTGAAAACTGAAAATTCTTTTCTTGTAAATATTTATATTTTATAATCAAAATGACTTTATTTTTGTTACCTGGCAACAAAATTATTTTATTTTCAACAATTACCATTGTTTCAAAAAGTTTAAATAAATTTTCAAGTACTTTACTCTTGTTAAAACGTAAAAGGTTGCAGGTAAACTACCCCTTCCCCTTAACCGATCATCACCAAAATCAAAAGTCCTTGAGACCTCTACAATTCAGGGATGTATGCAAAAAATTATTTGATTCTGTTTGAATTTGCGGCAGTTATCGTTTGCCATAGAAAAAAAAACGTTGCAGGTAAACTACCCCTTCCCCTCAACCGATCTTCACCAAAAACAATAGGTCTTGAGTACTCTACAAATCAGGGCTGTATGCAGAAAATTATTTGATTCTGTTTGAACTTGCGGCTGTTATCGTTTGCCATAGAAAATACCCTTGTTAAAAAAACGTTGTAGGTAAACTACCCCTTTCCCTTAACCGAACTTCACCAAAATCAATAGGTCTTGAGAACTCTACAATTTAGGGCTGTATGCAAATAATCTTTTGATTCTGTTTGAATTTCCGGCTGTTATCGTTTGCCATAGGAAATACCCTTGTTAAAACATAAAACGTTACAGGTAAACTACCCCTTTCCCTTAACCGATCTTCACCAAAAACAACAGGTCTTGAGAACTCTACAATTCAGGGCTGTATGCGAAAAATTATTTGATTCTGTTTGAATTTGCGGCTGTTATCGTTTGCCAAAAAAAAAAAATTTCCCTTGATAAAAAAAAACCGTTGCAGGTAAACTACCCCTTTCCCTCAACCGATCTTCACCAAAAACAATAGGTCGCGAGTACTCTACAAATCAGGGCTGTATGCAAAAAATTATTTGATTCTGTTTGAATTTGCGGCAGTTATCGTTTGCCATAGAAAAAAAATCTACAGACAGACACACAGACAGACAGACACACAGACACTTTTCGGAAAACGACTTTTTTTCATGTTTTGAGTGTAGTAGAATCAGAATCTGCAATAATCTCGAACACGATTTTTTTTGCCATCACCATACTTCCATTCCTTAAGGAATATGGAAGTAAAATAACATCTTGAGATAAATTTATGTATAAATATTAAATGTATTATATACATCAAGAAACGGACTGTAGCAGAAAGTGATTGAAATATATATATATATAGGCTATATATATCCATGATTAGCTTGTTATTCTGTTACTTCCAGTTATTTTATTTTTGATTTTTTAATGTTTATCTTAGCAACTATTGCAATGTGAAGTTAAAATTCCTTTTACCTGAACCTTTTGCTATTCAACCCAGTTATGCTGCAGTTACTTCCATTAAAGTGAGAAAGACTTTATTTTTAAACATCTATTGAATGTAGAGGGGATTTAATCACTTTAAATATTTTGGAGTGACTTCTGAAAATGGTTGAGGGCACCGGGTGTGTATACTCACCAGTGCTGAAAGTATGGCACGCAGGCATGGCACATTGCTCGTCCATATTGTCCAGCAAATGTTGTTGGCAGTGGAATTTTTACTTGTAAAGAAATGTACTGTTTTTTGTAATTTTATACCTGGGAAGTGAGTTTCTGTTGTCTTATAAAATTTTAATACAATGAAAGTATGTGCCTGTGGTGGGGATAGATTTACTTTCCCACTGTCTATTGTATAGTTTTACTGAAGTTGGCACAAACTTCAAATTTTGGTAGTTTTATACTGTGTCATTTTGTTATGTAATTCTAGTGTTTGTGGTGACTGTCAACATATGGCAGCTTGTATCTATAAGTCTGTCTGAACAAAGCAGGCAGTAGTGTATACAGACTGTTCACAAGCTGCAATAACGTTCACCCAACAAAGTGTTTATTCCAATGGCAGTACTCTGTGTGCATATAACGTACAGCTGGGTTATGTAGACTGCAGGAGCTGCGTACGCAGTAACACATACATCAGTCATGTGGACAGTGCATGAAATTTGTTTACTAGTACTGACTGCCGTACATAGACAGCTTATAACTCCTTAGTAGTTGTGTGTCTGCTCCAAATACAGTTGCTGATTTGACTTCCTGTGTTTAGTTTCTGCTTTATTGGCTGATGGCAGTTATATGTTTTAACGCAAAGCGAGCGAGTTTTCCGAAATATGATCCAATATAAGTTTTTCAGCACTGTGTTATTATGAAAACCTAATTTTTAATTCCTGTTTTCCAAACTCTTGATTATCACTTACAAATGTAATATCTAAAGTATGCATCAGCCTAACTGAAGCTCAAAGTACCATAATAATTGACCTTTTAGGTCAAGTGGATCTGTGCAATTCAGTGCAGTGTGTGTGTGTTTTGAACAGTGTGAGTGTAATAGTGATATTGTATCACATTACACAACGGCGAGATGTTTCTGCTCGTGCTCGGCTCTATACACACTGTTAATGGGATGGGATTATCATGTGCGATAGTGTATATAATAAAGTTTTGTAAAAGAATTGTGGATACCTAACCAAATGCGTGCACACAACTTCTCTTGTAAACTAGAAATTTTCAGAATTAATGGGCATAATATAAAAATAATTGTTGGTGATTTTTGTTTAAAATATATACAAAATTTAATAATAAGAGAGTTTTACTCTTAGTGTAATTTCTATAAGTATCTGTAGTTAAATACATGTCCACACACAGTACTCATAAACATTTTATAAAGACAAAACAAGATTTATGCACAACAGGAAGTGGGCAATACAATTTCTTCACCAAGATTTAGTTGAAATATTTATAATTCTTGTTCTCTACACTTATTTTGTAACAGTGATTTTTAATGTTATTTCTATCGTAAGCATATGGGCCCTTGTTGCTGTTGACTCGTCTGGTGCATATGTAATTAGTTTCTACAAAGTTTACTCTAGGACATCATCAAACATTCTACGTTTTGGTGTACGAGGGTAGTCTGAAAAGTTCTTGGCCTAACAATGAAAAAACAAATTTATAATTTAAAAAAAACATTCACTTAATTTTATAAAGAAGATAACTTATAATAAAATATAGTAACTGTACCATATTTTACAGAGTGCATGTGTGTAAATTGTGTGCATCTTAAATATATTGTACTGTTTAAACTAGATATGCAATATTTATTCTTTGTAGGTATATTCATTTTGGTATACAGTCACAATAGTCTAGTAGTAGTAATGTTAGTCGTAGCAGTAGTTTTAGTAGTATTAGTTGTATGATACTAGTTTCACATCAGCAGGGTTTGTATTTTTTTTTTTTTTTTTTTAATTAAATCTCACTCACTTTGTGAGTTGTTATTAAGGTTCAAATTTCTAGGTAAAAATAATTATAATAAAATGATTCCCAGCACAGAGATGATATCAGTATTTTACAGTTTTGGGGTCGTGTAAACGAATAAATGAATTATTGTTGTCGATATAGGTCAATACCGAATAGACTACACACCATACCCTAAACCAGGTGAATGTTCATCATCGACCCAAGACAAGTGACATCGCCCGCGACCATTGACTCTCACCCATGTAAGTTAATCTCACGTGTGCCAACACAACAGACAGGATCTAACCTGTACATTTTTTAATAATAATAATGCGTAATTAAATTTTTTTTACTAGGTTTGATAATTTATTGTTAAATAATAAAACAAAAACAACTAAAACGAGAGAGAACATAATTGTTCCGTGGTGAGTTTATTAATAATCATAATATTATTTTGTTAAAGCTGTGGTACAAAAAAGACTGTTATATGTACATATAAATAAATTAAAAAAAAAAAACGAAAAAATACTTTGCCAGTATAGGTAGTGAATGATTATGGACATATCGCAGAACAAGACTAATCATAATGAAAGTGTGATATTCCTATTAAAAAAGAAACAGAAAAATATATTCAGAAACACACTTTTATTGATGTGTTTAGGAGTTTTTCCACCTATCAGGTTTTTTAATTGTTTTTTGTTTTTGTTGTCTGAAATTGTGTGAAATTGTTTATTGTGATTTGTTTTTTTTAATAAGTTATTACTTTAAATTATTAAATGCGTAGAGTTTGCACAAGATTTACGAAAGTATATATATGTGTGTGTGTGAAAAACATTTTTACAAAAAAGAATTGTCTAACAAACATCAAATGGTTATTACTGTGCTGTAAAAAAATGTTACACTTGTGCAAAATTTTTAATAACTTTAACAATAGTTAGTCGGATTAATTTATTATTAAAACAAAAAATTATATTCCATGCCATTACGCCTGTGTTATTGTCTTCCAACATACACATACAAAATCTTTTTATATATATATATATTGTGAAATTTATATTATTACTATTAAATTTCAGTTATTGTTATTATGTTTTATTGTTAAATTTTTATTCATATAATAATATAACAGATGATAGTAGTCATCACTTTTTCTTGACAGCCTGTTTTTTAAGAATTTTCACTTTTACATTTTTATTATTATAACTGTTATTAGTAGTATTATTATTGTGTAATTTTAACAATAACACACAGGTGTTCTGAAGGCAATTTATTAAATTGTATTATTCTAGAAAGAAGAAAATGTCAAGGCAATATTTTATGAGAAAATATGAATATTATTATGACCAGTTGTATATTTGCATCGTAAAATAACATTGTCAGTATTTAAGATGGTTTGAAACAGAATTTATTACATTTAAAGAAACATTTTTTAAATATTAAATAAAATATATTATATATAAATAAAAAATGATATACATCTTAAATTTAAAAATGTCTGCATATTATCTATTTGTATATGTTCATTTTTTTAATGTATAAGATATATTTATATAAATAATTTACTGCTACAATGTTTATTGTTATTATATTACTATTTTATTTAAAATATATGATTTATTTTTCAAATATTTTTCTAGATAAAAAAAAGATATCAGAAAACAGCTTTACAATACTGATAAATATATAATTAAAATAAGTACACAAAATGATACAAAACATGTATTGAAGATTGTATAAAAATTGTTGTGAAATATTTTATGTATTAAAAATGAAAACGAAAGAAAAAAAGGAGGTGAGGTACTCACATGATTATAAATATAACCGTTTGGAAGGGAGGAAAGACGCAAATGTGACATGTTGATGAACAAGACAAACAGACAGGATCAAAGTAGTGTAATATAATAATAATAATAATAATAGTTAAGTGTCCTTATAGTCAGTCACTCCTCTGTGGTATTAATTTTCATTAATTATCAGTAATTAGTTTATGCTCCATTTGGTGATCATGATATTTACCCATTTGGTGATCATGATATTTACTACTTCTACTACTGTACTTAAAACCATGCTTATGAGAAACAATTCTACAGCTTTGGATAAAAATTATTAATGTTACTATACATAAATATATAAAGTAAATAATAATTTAAAATAATCATGTGAATATCCAGTGATTTTCTTTTTGATGAACTGTGGATGATAATGAATTTTGTATAAAACAATGAATTTATTTATGAAAAAGAAACACGAAACATTAATGCATGGGTAAAGTATATAAACAGAGAAAAATGAGTATGTAAGTAACATTACATTTTGGAGATAACAACAATTAGTGACTTGTCTGTGTTCATGGTTTGTAAATATTCAATTGAATGTTAAATAAAAAACCCCCCAAAAAAATTACAAAAAGAAGAAAATTATACAACAGATGTAAATACGAACTGTAATAAAAGAATAAATAATCAAGTCATTATATAAAAAATTAATAATTATTATTATATTTGTTAAGTTGTAATCGTGTGAGTTAAGGATATTTTACCTTTGTGTACTTTAAGAAAAAAAAAGAAAATATTTGAATAAAAAATTCCAAAAACCTCCAATCTTGTTTTATTTTATTATGTTGTTCAGAATGTATTTTCATCCTTCCCAGTCGCACAAAAGGTGTCTAAGAAACAAATCCGTATCTTATTACTTCATTTTATTAGTAACTTAGATTGTAATGTCCAGCAAGCAGTGTTTTTGTTTAAGTTGTGCTGGTAGAATAAAGTAAATACCTGGATTTTTTTGTCCATGACATGTCCATTGATTAACTAATTATAAATATATCACTACTAACTCGGAACAGTAATTTCCTATTGGTATAACTTTTACCTTGTAGCCTGAACTAGTTTTCACTTATTACGAGGGTCATTGAAATATAAACTGGATTTTTTTTTACACAGATTTATTGGTGACAAAAAAAAAATAATTTTTCTACATAGTTTTCTTCAAAAGAAATACATTTTCTCCACCGGATAGGTAGCTTCTTGATCCCCTCATCAAAAAAAGAAGACGGGCGCTCCAACAGCCAATTGCGCATATACTGCTCAACCTCTGCACCGTTGTTGAATTTTTCCCCTCCTAATGAATTTTTCAGCACACCAAACATGTGGAAGTCACATGGAGATAAGTCTGGACTGTAAGGAGGGTGTTCAAGAGGTCTCCAGTGAATTTCAATGAGTTTATTGTGAGTTTGAGCTGCAGTATGCGGCCGTGCGTCGTCATGGAGAACCAGAACGTTGCGAATTGGTTGCTGGCATCATTTGTTGCGATAAGCGGCCCCTAACATCATCCAGCAGCTGGCAGTAGTATGCTGTATTCACCGTCTTTCGATCGTGAAGGAAATCAATCGGCAACATACCTCTTGAGTCCCAAAACACAGTTGCCAGAACTTTCCCTGCTGACAGGTGAGTTTTGGCCTTGACCGGTGCCCCTTCTCCATTTTTCCACCACTTTCGTTCTCCACTGCATCACGACCGCTTCAAAATTTTTTGGCCCAATCAAACACTTGTGTTCTTGACTGAGTAGCGTCTTCAAACTATGCCTGGAGTCTGGTCAAAATCTCAGCTGATTTGACGCCTTCACTGGTGATAAATCTGATAATTACCCGCCAACAGACGAAGGTATCTCGTGCTCAGACATTGTGCTACTGACACGTGAACGTGTTCTGCTGGCATGGCTAGGCGTTCCCTCACCTCCACACATCCCCACCTAACTACCTCAAGCGCCCCACCTCACTCACTCCACTTCCTGAGTCCACACATAAAAGATCTGGTTTATATTTGAATGACCCTCGTACAAGCTTCGTCAGAAGCTTAGTTCAGGCTACAAGGTAAAGTTTCAGATTTTTACCAATAAAAAACTAGTGTTCGAGTCAGTAGTGATGTATTTATTTACAAAGTAAGCACATTGGCTCATTGTACTTCAAAGACTATAGGGGAAACAGTCAGTCATGGCCATTTGTCTTCCGAGGGTAAGTACTAGAGGTGGGCTACCGTTCCAAAAAATAACAGGTACAAATACCTGTTATTATATACTAATTATACATAACCTATATTATTCCTTTGTAAGTAATTCGTTGAGTTTCCTGTGGGTCTCCTACGTAATATCTTCAAATAGAGACACTGCAAGTAGGTTTATTTTTACCTAGATACACCTATTAATGTATTAATAAACCTACTTGCAGTGTATTTATTTGAAGATATTACATAACCTATATTATATAATTTGTTATAAGAAATAAATTTAAACTTAAAAGTATTAACAGTGTTACACTACACTGTGACTATACTAAACTATTACTGTTGAAAAGAAAATAAGAAACAAGAGAATTTATAGGCCCAACTCCCTTTGGGAATACTAATTTAAGTTTTCACTACGAGTAAACAAACTAACATTGAGTAAACAAACTAACATTGGTTAGATAAATCGGTTGCAGAACTCAGGCAATGAAATTTAGAATAGCACAACAAATAATGTGAAAAAAACATCAAAAAATAATAACATAACAGTAAGCTACTAGAGTGAATGAGAATAAACATGATTTAAACCAATTACCCTTATAAAAACATAACCTAAACAGTTTGCAGTAAAATTTAATTAGATATCTGCTCTTAGCGGCCTATCAACTATTATCAGCCACTCTGTAGGTTATAACACAATATACAGTAGAGTCTCGATTGACCGAGCTTCGATTAACCGAGGTTCCGTATTATCCGAGCCTAAACCAGAAAAAATTAAAATAAAGAATTTGGCGACCTACTTTAATTGGCACCTGACTGTACGCGAGTTCCTTGACCGCGTCAGTCACACCCCCTCCCTTCAGCTCCCCACTTCTACCCGCTTTTGTTTGATCCCTTTCAGTTGTCTGTCAAGTGTCAACCAGAGTGAGTGAAGGGTTCATCTGTCGAGTGATTATTAAAAGTACAGTAATGAGCGCGAAAAGGAAACGCGTTGTTCTTTCTCTGGAAGATAAGCTTAATGCTATTAAACGTTTGGATCGGGGTGAAACCTTAAAAAAAGTGGCAAGTGATTTGGGTGTTGGTGAAATGACTGTAGGCGACTGAAGGAGGAAAAGGGCACAGATTGAAGAGTGGGTGACTCAGCGCGCTCAAACAAAGGGAGATAAAAATGTCATAAAAAATAGGAAACAATGAAAAATAGTGATTATGAACAAACATCGGAGACGTTGTTTTTATGGTTCCAGCAGATGAGAGATAAGGGTAGTCCGTTATCTGGTCCGATGTTACAAGCCAAAGCCTTAGAGTTTTTTAAGCGTTTTCAAGATGGAGAAGAAGAATTTACTGCTAGCATAGGTTGGCTAGATCGCTGGAAAACGCGGTATGGCGTAAGGCAGTTAAAAATTTCAGGTGAGATTTTGTCAGCCGATTCAAGTGCAGTTGATTCTTTTGTAAGTAAATTGGATGGAATAGTTAAAACCAAATTAAGACTGCAGCAAATTTACAATTGTGATGAAACGGGACTCAATTTCAAAATGTTACCGAGCAAGACTCTAGCAGCTAAGCAGGAACAATCAGCTCCCAGTTACAAAAGAAGCAAGGAGAGAGTTACAGTTCTAGTGTGTGCTAATCAGTGCGGCGACCACAAACTTAAACTTTTATTGATAGGCAAGGCCAAAAAACCCAGGGCTTTAAAAACTGTGAACATGGATAATCTTCCGGTAAAGTACACAAACCAAAAAAACACTTGGATGGAATCTTCAATCTTTAAAACGTGGTTTTTTTGAGCAGTTTGTGCCAAGTGTAAAAAAATTCTGTTATGAAAAAAATCTTCCACATAAAGCTCTTCTCCTTCTGGACAATGCGCCCACTCACCCAGATGAATGCGAATTGGTTAGTGGTGATATAAGAGCTCTTTTCTTGCCCCCAAACGTTACCTCCTTAATTCAACCCCTTGACCAAGGGGTCTTAGAAAATCTAAAGCACCATTACCGGCAAAGACTGTTGAAACATTTGCTTGAGGACCTAGAAAATGATCTAACCGTTGTCGAAAGCCTAAAGAATCTACACTGAAGAAAAGCTGGAAAAACATCACCCCGAAAAATAATACCACTGGGTCAACTGAAAACCAAGACGATTCAGATGACGAAGATGATTTGCCCCTAAGCCACCTTTTAAATATGCTTCCAGTTACAGAAACAGTCACAAGAGTCACAGAGAAAGATGTAAACGATTGGATGAACGACGACGAGCAATGTGAACTTTCTGACGAGGCTATTGCCAATGTAGTGTCACAAAATAAAAACAGTGACAACGAAAATGACGACACATCAACCGATGGAGGCCTGGAAAGAAGAATCAGTCACACTGAGGGTTTGCGCGCTATCGAGAAGGCACTACTCTACATAGAACAACAAGATGACACGTCACCAGCTGACATCATTATGTTGCGGCGTCCAAGAAGCGAGGCAGTGCAATGAAACAGAAGACTGTTAAGACTTTTTTCAAAATGTGTAAACAATGATTTTCAAGTGTGTTTAAGGTATGTACTGTAATGTAAATAATGTTTAGTATGTACTGTAGTAGTCCTTTCATCGTACAGTACAATACAACTGCTATTTTTGTAATTTGATCTAATTTTTCTTGTAAAATAAACTGGAGTACTCTGTCAAGAAATAACTGTTTGCAGTACTTTTTTAAACGTCCTGTTAGCCCTAACACGATTAAAACAACAAAGAGTTGTCTCCTTATTGCTACTAAAGTAATTATTTTATGTACCTCAAAGTAGACAACCTGTTTTCTTATTCTATCCATGTTATCCGAGGTTGCCGCGGTCCACATTAACTCGGTTAATCGAGACTCTACTGTAATTAGTTTTTCAAAATTTACCAAGTTGGTGACTGTATAATATACAGTGCACGCCGCTTATTGTGATCACGGATAATGTTATCATTCGGATATTCTTATCACTTTCATGAAGACCCGTCTGGACGAATATTAAAACTTTGAAAAAATGTCGCTTATTGTAATCAATAATTCGGTTTGTTATCACATTTCTGCTTTCGTAAAACTTTTGTCTGAGAATATCTGGGGTGACTGTACTGTATTCACAAAACGAATTACACTGTCTGCGACTCTTTGTCCCTCTGGTCATAGTGTTTACAAGTTCTGAAGGACAAAGTAGAAGGGCGTGCAGTCGGCTATTCACCCGCTCAACTTTCACTTTTGAGCAATACACCCATGTTCGACCCTTCAGTATAGCTACAGCTTTTACATTGTGAAGTTTACGTTATTGCAGTGAAATTATGGCTAGTGTGGAGAATAAACGTAAATATTTAAACCTTAAAGAAAAACTTTCAATCATAGAACGCTATGGTGCCTAAAATGAGTCAACGCAGTGCGGCAGTGCAGTTACTGATTTCACAACCTCTTCTGTGCAAATTGTTAAAAAATCGGGACAGTATTGTGAGGGCTGGAAAAGAAAACCAAAACTTGAATTGTAAGAGGTTTTGTGGTGGAAAAGACAATGAGGTTGAATCAGCTCTAAAACTTTGGTTCACTAATGTTCCTGAACAAGATGCTCATGTTGATGGACCTCTGATGTGACAAAAAGCAGAACTTGCTAAGAAAATGGGAAAAGATGATTTTGTAGCAACAGAAGGATGGTTTCATCGTTGGCAGAAACGAGAGAACATTGTGTACAAATGAATGCATGGTGAACAGAAGGATGCTGATTTCTCTGGTGCTGAAAGATGGACAGAAGAGGAGTGGCCAAAAATTATATCCATGTACTCTCCGGATTGTGTGTTTAATGCAGACAAGACCGGACTGTATTATCGCGCCTTGCCTGAGCATACTTATTTGTTCAAGAATGAAAGTGCTAAAGGGTGTAAGACATCCAAGGGACGGTTAACTGTCTTGTGCTGCGTAAATATGAATGGTGACAAAGAAAGGCTTCTGATAATTGGCAAAAGCAAGAACCCACAATGCTTTAAAGGTGTGAAGAAATTTCTAGTAGACTATCATTCAAACTCTAATGCATGGATGACTGCATAGATATTGAAAGAATGGTTATTAAAATGGGATAGTAGGTTAAACAGGAAGATCGTCTTGCTGATGATAATTGTACAGCACCCAATGTAAACTGTGAGTTAAAGAACATCAATCTTGTGTTCTTACCTGCCAACACGACTTCATTGATATAACCATGCGACCAGGGGATCATTCGAACCCTAAAGGGATATTATCGCCATGAGATGCGCACAAGAATCCTAGAAAACATGGAGAATACAAAAGAACTGAGTGCAAATGACCTTGCAAAACAAACCAATGTTCTTGAGGCCCTGCATCTCCTGGCCATGTCATGGAATAATGTCTCAGGAAGTACGATTCGGAACTGCTTCAAGCATGGAGGATTTTCAAAACAGGCCCCAGAATCTGAAGATACAGCAGACATTCGTCCATTAGACATGACTGTAGACGAATTTCAAGAATGGATGGAGATCGACGAAGACATAATTGTTGCTGCTAGACCGACAGAAGACGACGTGTGTGAAGCTGCCACATCCTCAGACTCACAAGTGGGAGAAGAGGCTGAAGCAGATGATGATGATGCTACTGAACCTCCTCAACCTCCAACAAACGCTGAAATGAGAGAGGCGTTAAAAGTGTTACGATGCGGTGTCCAGCACAGGTCAGTAGATTTTCAGAAACATTATGAGTATGAACGCTTTATTAATGATCTATTGAGAGAAAACCAGAGGCAAACAACAATAAAAGACTTTTTTAATTGATGCCGATACAGTTGGCCTACATGTAAGTTTTTGTTGTACTGTACTACGTTCCATTATACTGTATGTAGTGTACTAGCAAGTGAATAAACAACTTTTTGGTTCTTTAGTTCATTGTTATCAGTCGGTTAATGTTATCAGGCTAGCTATGTCCTAAAGTGATCACAATAAGCGGCGTGCACTGTATATATTATTATAATCTGTATTCTGTATCTGCATAACACATGAGAATAAATGTAACATCAGTATGAATTTTGTTCATTTATTAAAAATAGCTTCATCTCTTTGCGCAGAATGAAGTATTCAGGACCAAAAATTGGCTTCATATAAATACTAGTTCGTACTCGAAATACTCCCTGATACTAGTTGTTCCTAAAATACTAGTTGTTCCTTGTGTACCTGTTCCTCGTGATACGCCTAGTATTTGTAATACTCGTTTACTTGTTGTTCCTTGTGTACCAGTGATACCCCTAGTATTTGAAATACTCGATTACTTGTTGTTCCTTGTGTACCAGTGATACGCCTAGTATTTGGCCTTGGCATATTCGTTTACTTGTTACTTGTGTATTCATTAGTTGTGTAGGGGCGTGCCTTGACTCAGAACAGTGACTATGCAGCAGAGATAATACAGTATACTGGAGTCACGTGACTGTACTACATTATCATTTAGCTCCACTTAGTTGACAACACAGTCACCACGAGCACTAGAAACTTCAGTGTAAATTTTAACATTGGCTTTCCCCTCTCTATATATTCGTACTCTGTGGAATTGCGAGGCCGCAAATAACAGGTATTTCAACTTTTCAGTCACTTTTACATCCGTTCCACAAAAATATCGTTCCAAAATACCTGTTATAGGTATATCGGCCCACCTCTAGTAAGTATGAATCCAGAACACACACATAAAAAGAACATGCTTGGAAATTTGTTTGTCAGAAATTCATTAATCATAGAATTGTACTTTACTGAACAAAGCTTAATTACTATAGAAAAATAGAACCAAGCCCAAAAAAAAAGTACAAAAAGAAGAAGGAAATTATAAAATATATGTAAATATGAACTTGTGATGAAGGAATAAATATGATGATGCCATTATATATAAAAAAAATAATATTAAAGAGGAGAAAGGTTTGTGTAGATCAACAGTAGAAAAATTATTGTTTCATATTACAGTAAAACACACCATGTAGCATCCTCCATTTTAATTTTCTTGCATTGTCATATATTTGTTGTGTGAACTTGCATCAGTGTGGCTGTGCTTCCAGGTTCTGTGTAGCAGACTTAGATGGTAAGTGGTTGTTCTTTTTCTATCGCTATTGTTTAACTGTGTAGGTGGTGGTAGTTTCTTCATGTTTTTGACGAATCATGCTTGTTGGTGAACAAATTTTGGGTAGGCTTAAGTTTCTATTTAATGTGCTAGTTTAACTTACACCTGAAGATGACCACAGTTTGTTTAGTGGTTGATACGTTGTGTGATAAATTGTAACAATGATAATACTCTGATTTAACCATGCTGATTATGTTCACGTACAATGTTTAAAGAACCTGATTTATAATAGTAGTTGAACATGTTTATTACATCATCACCATCCATCCTTTTTACGTCACTGTTGAAACTCCTAAGAGTTCCGATTCATTTATTTTGTGTTGTGTGGAGTCACTTCATGGGAATTTCTTTAACATTAGCAGCCCAGAGGGTTGCTGACTGTACTCTGATAAGCTTGTCAGTCATCAGCCTTATCCAATTATTGTCTTATCATCTGGGAATGTGCCCTGCCCAATTCTTTTAAGTACAGTATAGAATATTTTGCAGTGTACACTTCAGTGTCACTATCCAGATCTGCATAGTATGTACTATAAATAGTACATGTATACATAAAGTAATTCCAACATTATATCTACTGGCGTTAAAATGTTATTTAAAACAGTGTGCATACTAGTGACGTTTTTTCATTATTTATCGTACTATGAAGTTGTATAACATGACTCCTATCCTCCCTCGCATGCCAAGCTAAGATCTTTCCACGTCTCTCTGTTACTTGATATCAAGGCACCCCATTGTTGTAGTTAGTGTTACTACTTCATATGTTATATGAAGCACTGACTAAATACCTGTATTTCATTTTAAATTACTGGAATTTTGCTTATGAATACATCTGCCAGCCCCTCATGCACTGCCTAGATCTCATTTCTCCCAATCTTGATTTCATGACCAAGATAAATATACCTTTTCACTAACTATAGTTCATAGTCTCTAATAGACTGCTACTTCCTTGGAATTAACTTCCTTTTTTTCTTGTAAAATTTATTATCAAACCAATTTTTCCTCAGACTGTGTCAAGTTCATTTGCTGTTTCCTTTGTATCTCCAGATTAATTAATGGTTATTGAAGCTTGACTTGTTAATCAGTATTAGAAATATTTAAATTTGTCCCTGTTTAGGGCGTCAACTGAAGCTTTACAATCTAATTAGGTATTAAAATACTGAAATCTAGTCCCTTTTTAGGGCACCAACTGAAGCTGTACATGTTTATTAATGTTTAAAATATTGAAGTTCTAGTCACTTACCTTTACCAATAATTTACCAAGGTGTCGTCTGATGTACTCTGGGAGTAAAACCACAGGTGAATGCAAATTAACAAACACATATTTTTATAAACTCAAATAATATGTTACTTTATTTTCTTTAGCATGACATTTTTTCTTTTTTATTTCTAGTTTGAATCTACTGATATACCCCGTTCCTTTTATCGTACGACATAATACATAAAGACAACTACTTCGAATTGTGACTTACTGTTGATGCTTTTTCTAGGAGTAACACTCCGAGCAATATTTAATTCACATATGCATGCTATCAAAATTCACTTACTACTGACTATAACATAATGATTAACTTAGTCTCTACAAAAGCGGCCCAGATTGCTCACGCACTCACTCATACCGTTTAATTCCCCATATTATTTAGTTAGGGCCCTCAAAAATTGAAATTATTTATACAGTATAATTGGCAGTCGCCTACTTAACCCTTGGCGTCTGATGGCCACGCACCGCATTGCGTATATGTACGAATGTTTTGTCAATTTACCACATTTCTTAATTTTCTTGCTTCACTCCACTAACTTCGATCTGAGATGTTGTTTCGCTGTCGAATTTAACTGGTTTAAATTAAACTTTAACACTTCGTGAATGTTAGAATAGATTTTCAGTTCACGAACTTTTGTATTCAACCCGGCCGGGGAGGAGGTATTTCATCGACTGGGGAGAGCGTTAACAAAACGTTCCACTCAACTGTTGCTCAAAACGGAACACACAGCCTGCTTGCTACAAATTGTTCATCATTGTACAGGGAACATGGGTTGTTAATGTTCCCAAGGTGTTGACGATATTCCATTGCCACGAGGCCGTAGACTCAGGTGGGCGGAGTCATCACAGACTTCCGTCATCATCCAAAGCACGTGGCGAACAAAATCTTATAATTTAGCCATCTTGTTGGCGTCCCTTCTGCACGCGTACTCATGTTGCGCGTAACACAACACTCGACTTCCCGGAATCGGATTGCGTTCTTACCACACCCGCTTGCAAAGCTACATCACTGTTCATTGTTTAGCTGCTGCCGTATTTTACGTGGGCGTTACAATTGAAAATTAAATAAAATTGATGAAAAATAAAACCTCCCATTCTGCCCCATTACAAGACCCCCCCAATGAAAGGTCTTCTGCTGAAATAGGAGAACTCTCATTGCTAAACCCCTAAGAGGATCGGTGAGGATATGGTGCCAACAACCCCCCGTTAATTTCTTAAACACGTCATGGGTAACCTACCCCCCTAGCTTGGCGACCATGGCTGCACCTGAACGAGATTACTGGACTTATCTGTTCGAGATCCCAACACCATAAAATCGGACAGATACTCACCATAGCCCTCCTAACCTTCTATCATTCCATAAAAAAAAATCAAAATTGGCCTTATACCATACCAGATCCTCAACCGATATGTTCCCCCTTACATGCATGCTGGGTCGCTTTTAGCAATTACTGGGTGCGTACACCTACTCGTTATTGTATTGTACATAAACTCCCTACTCAAAATTCATAAAATGTTTTACCTTTTAAATTTCATTTCCTTTCTCAATTTACTTATTCAAAATCTTTTAATTGAATTTATAACTTTTCTTACTTTTTATAATAATGAACAGATCATAAAGAACAAATAAAAATACACAACTTATTTCTACTATAAATTCAAAATAAATGCACTTGAGTACAAAAGAGAACATAAAATACACCTCATAAATCAGCTGACACCTTCCCTACTTATAAGGAACATTACAGTTTACAATAACGTTCTTTAATACAAAGAATAGAATTTTTTTTTTCAAAAAATTTTAATTTCCCAAAATATTTCTTTTATTAATTTCAAGAAAAAATAAAATTATTTAATTTAATTAAAGTAACAAAATTCATGAGTTAATCGCTAAAAACCTATCCTGTCTCTAACATCAGTGATCAGCTGGTCTCTCTGGGTCAGGTGAATGACCTTACCCTATATACATCATACAAAACTATATCATGAAAATTACACAACATCTGGTCATAATCCTTACACTCTAACATAATAACAATAATGACACAATAAAACATAATAAACAAAATCTGATAAACATCTTCTATACTTGACATAGTCTTTTCAGAATCGGTAGAGTCCTTTAAGAAATTATTACACAGAAGTCAATTACTTCTAAACATCTACTGCAATAGCATTTCTTGAATCAAAAACAAAATCATTTAGTTAGCTCATCAGCTAGTCAGCATCATTAAGTTTCAAATTTTAGTTCGTTACTCCCCTGAGTAAACCCCCCTTACCACACACTCTATGGCCCCCCCCTGGACTGTGGCGTCCACAAGGACTGAAGTTTTGGAGGAATTTTGTCATCTCCTTGTCCTTGCTTCTGCGTTACATATTTTAAAAAGGTCAGATATCATAATATCTGAAGTTTATATTTATAACCTTAGAGACGGGTCTATCACCTGTTTTGCTGTTCCTACTCGAACAAGGTGGTAGCCGCTGTTCCATAGTTCCGGAGATTTCCCCTAAGTGGCCCCCTGTTAATTTCAAAGTTCACCAATTTTAAGGACAACCAACTATGGTCAGTTTTACAATTGCTGCCCACAGCTGGCTGTCGTCCAAAACAACGATTAGTGCTGAGAAGACAGTAATCGCCCGAAAAGGCGGGGAAATCATCTTTCATTAGCATGTTTTTTCGTCATCATTTCTATATACTGTACGATAGCAATTAACATATAACATAATCTTATATAAGGTTGTACAGTGTATTTTACGCCCTATTTAAGCCTCCGATGATGGTAACATACTTTGATGTTACCCATCAACCCTTAACACTATCTACAATGGTACATGCCACCACTGCAATAGCTTACTTAAATCTAAACTTAATGTCCTTCTACTTTGCAGTCTCTAAATGCCATAGTTGATTTACACTTCGATTAACACCAAACCACCCCCCCAAAATCATCCATTAATCTTGCATAATAACATAATACACATTTACGTTGAACACTGACATTGTTACATTAAACTAAACAATTCTCCTTTAAATAATTTGTATAGAAAATTATAAACATTATAACCTTAACTTTCTATTAACTATTTTTATTTATACTCTGAATTATTTAACATTTATTGGACCATTAGATTCTCCCAAAAATTCAAATTTATTATTAACATTCATTTTGCATCATTTCACAATAATAATTTACCTAAGTTAGCTTCCTTCAAACTCATTTATTGCCATTATAACTCTTTACTTTACTTCAAGGTCATTATCAAATTCATACTTACATATGGTCAATCACTCCATCTAATAAATACATGATTACGGTCATTAATTCCAAATATAAACAACTCATCACCACAATATCCCGTACAACCACATGTACCTTCTGAAACATTTTAACAACCATATGATTCCACAACTAAATACATCTTACATTTATTCAATTACTGTTTATTACTACCAAGTTCAAATCTCAAAAATCATTTAAATTCATTAGCAAAATCTCTTTATATAACTTTTTAAATTAATTAATTAATTCATCTCCACTTATTTTAATTCCATCAATTATTTAAAACACAACATTACTTTAATTACCTTCTTCCAAAACAATTACAATTCATTGATTATCACCCCTCATTATTTATTTAGTTTAACAAAATATTACTATTATTATTAAATTAATTTCAGCTACACACACATATTGTTTACCTACAATACATTTTACAACACAAACACAATTAATTTCACTCTAAATTTATTTACAATTTTTTCGTCATTATTTTATTGTTTACTACACCTCATTTTATAAAACAGTCCAATTGAAAACCATTAATTACATAGTTAGATGTTCATAAACATCAATTGTTTTATCCCCCCATCATCGTACAAAAATCTGGTTTTACGTTTACACAGTTCATTTTTTATTAAACTCATATCATTTTTATTAATATAAAGATTATCCAAATTCTTATATTTCTCCACAATATCAACAGGATTATTCCATGTTATTAAATCATATAGTTTATTATCATCGAGTATAGTCCAGTCACCCTTAGTATGATCTGTCATAAGTTATGTCAATTACAGTTTCATTATCATTATTATCTACTTCTGTATTAGCTTTGTCATAGAGTAAGTAATCAATATCATCAATTGCTGTACTATTTCACAAGGTAAGTACTTACTATCACTAACTCTTTCCATATCTAGCCTCTTTATTAATTCGTCATAACCTCTACTAACCTTAAATAACTTTACCTTCTTATCAACATATCTTTCATCATAACACCAGTTCATACTTTTGCTATCATTCCGTACCGAGGGTATTAAATCGTAAAAACGCCTACTAAGAATTAAAAAACTACTTAAAAACACATTGTTTTCCTGTAAGGGACTTTTGCCCTTCAAAAACATTTGTAACCAGCTTGGTTTACCATAAAACTGGGGAAAATCTACCCTCTGCCCTATATTCACAAAATCATTCTCTTCATACTCTCTCTCTAACTTACAAATACTGATCTCTACTCTCTCTCTCTCTCTCTCACTGTTTCTATATTATTATGATCGCTAATTATTTTCACGGTATTATCTTTATATATCTCGTTTTCAGCTCTCTTACTACTATTAGTTGTTAATTCACTTTCGTAACTAACACCTACCTTGTTGATGATCCCTTCGTAATTATTTGTTATTTTACTATTACCCTGGTCGTCTGTTATTTCGTCACATTCACCCGTAAATGTGTCATTTTCTACCTCCTCCTTTAGCGTTCTACTTTCGTTTATTTCGTCTTGTGTTTTATTTATATTTATAATTATCCTACCTTTCATTCCCACAATAATCTTATTCTGTTCTTCTAAATTTATTGTCTATTTCTCTTAATTTTTTGCCTTGTTTGTTTATTTCCGTTTTCAGTTCTGTTACTAGCATTTATTTCTGACTTAATTTCTATCTTAAACTCATTCAAACTCGTTTTTAAATTATTATTTTCTGATTTAAACTCATATTTACGACATTTATTTCTGATTTGACTTCCGTTCTAAATTCGTTCAAATTCGGGTTTTGTTGGTCAAATTTCTCATTTTGTTGATCAAATTTACTACTCATCATTTCCATAAATAATGCTAATTGACTAAGTACGCCTACATTGTCGATTCTGCTACTCTTAGCGTCTACCGTCTCAGTCGTTAATTCGTCTGTTGTATTGTCTACGCTCTCGTTAATATTAGTCGATATTATATCGTATTGCGTAACATTTAAAATTGACCCCTCCACAATACTTTCACATAAATTTGCACTCTTGTTTTTCTCTGCCATTTTCGACCAGGTTGTAAATTAATTCAATTTATATTAAATTAAAAATTAATTTACAACGTCAACTGTTACGGGCGCCAACTGAAGCTTGACTTGTTAATCAGTATTAGAAATATTTAAATTTGTCCCTGTTTAGGGTGTCAACTGAAGCTTTACGATCTAATTAGGTATTAAAATACTGAAATCTAGTCCCTTTTTAGGGCACCAACTGAAGCTGTACATGTTTATTAATGTTTAAAATATTGAAGTTCTAGTCACTTACCTTTACCAATAATTTACCAAGGTGTCGTCTGATGTACTCTGGCAGAGTAAAACCACAGGTGAATGCAAATTAACAAACACATATTTTTATAAACTCAAATAATATGTTACTTTATTTTCTTTAGCATGACATTTTTTCTTTTTTATTTCTAGTTTGAATCTACTGATATACCCCGTCCCTTTTATCGTACGACATAATACATAATGACAACTACTTCGAATTGTGACTTTTACTGTTGATGCTTTTTCTAGGAGTAACACTCCGAGCAATATTTAATTCACATATGCATGCTATCAAAATTCACTTACTACTAACTATAACATAATGATTAACTTAGTCTCTACAAAAGTGACCCAGATTGCTCACGCTCTCATAGCGTTTAATTCCCCATATTATTTAGTTAGGGCCCTCAAAAATTGAAATTATTTATACAGTATAATTGGCAGTCGACTACTTAACCCTTGGCGTCTCTGATGGCCACGCGCCGCATTGCGTATATGTACGAATGTTTTGTCAATTTACCACATTTCTTAATTTTCTTGCTTCACTCCACTAACTTCGATCTGAGATGTTGTTTCGCTGTCGAATTTAACTGGTTTAAATTAAACTTTAACACTTCGTGAATGTTAGAATAGATTTTCAGTTCACGAACTTTTGTATTCAACCCGGCTGGGGAGGAGGTATTTCATCGACTGGGGAGAGCGTTAACAAAACGTTCCACTCAACTGTTGCTCAAAACGGAACACACAGCCTGCTTGCTACAAATTGTTCATCATTGTACAGGGAACATGGGTTGTTAATGTTCCCAAGGTGTTGACGATATTCCATTGCCACGAGGCCGTAGACTCAGGTGGGCGGAGTCATCACAGACTTCCGTCATCATCCAAAGCACGTGGCGAACAAAATCTTATAATTTAGCCATCTTGTTGGCGTCCCTTCTGCACGCGTACTCATGTTGCGCGTAACACAACACTCGACTTCCCGGAATCGGATTGCGTTCTTACCACACCCGCTTGCAAAGCTACATCACTGTTCATTGTTTAGCTGCTGCCGTATTTTACGTGGGCGTTACAATTGAAAATTAAATAAAATTGATGAAAAATAAAACCTCCCATTCTGCCCCATTACAAGACCCCCCCAATGAGAGGTCTTCTGCTGAAATAGGAGAACTCTCATTGCTAAACCCCTAAGAGGATCGGTGAGGATATGGTGCCAACAACCCCCCGTTAATTTCTTAAACACGTCATGGGTAACCTACCCCCCTAGCTTGGCGACCATGGCTGCACCTGAACGAGATTACTGGACTTATCTGTTCGAGATCCCAACACCATAAAATCGGACAGATACTCACCATAGCCCTCCTAACCTTCTATCATTCCATAAAAAAAAATCAAAATTGGCCTTATACCATACCAGATCCTCAACCGATATGTTCCCCCTTACATGCATGCTGGGTCGCTTTTAGCAATTACTGGGTGCGTACACCTACTCGTTATTGTATTGTACATAAACTCCCTACTCAAAATTCATAAAATGTTTTACCTTTTAAATTTCATTTCCTTTCTCAATTTACTTATTCAAAATCTTTTAATTGAATTTATAACTTTTCTTACTTTTTATAATAATGAACAGATCATAAAGAACAAATAAAAATACACAACTTATTTCTACTATAAATTCAAAATAAATGCACTTGAGTACAAAAGAGAACATAAAATACACCTCATAAATCAGCTGACACCTTCCCTACTTATAAGGAACATTACAATTTACAATAACGTTCTTTAATACAAAGAATAGAATTTTTTTTTTTTCAAAAAATTTTAATTTCCCAAAATATTTCTTTTATTAATTTCAAGAAAAAATAAAATTATTTAATTTAATTAACGTAACAAAATTCATGAGTTAATCGCTAAAAACCTATCCTGTCTCTAACATCAGTGATCAGCTGATCTCTCTGGGTCAGGTGAATGACCTTACCCTATATACATCATACAAAACTATATCATGAAAATTACACAACATCTGGTCATAATCCTTACACTCTAACATAATAACAATAATGACACAATAAAACATAATAAACAAAATCTGATAAACATCTTCTATACTTGACATAGTCTTTTCAGAATCGGTAGAGTCCTTTAAGAAATTATTACACAGAAGTCAATTACTTCTAAACATCTACTGCAATAGCATTTCTTGAATCAAAAACAAAATCATTTAGTTAGCTCATCAGCTAGTCAGCATCATTAAGTTTCAAATTTTAGTTCGTTACTCCCCTGAGTAAACCCCCCTTACCACACACTCTATGGCCCCCCCCTGGACTGTGGCGTCCACAAGGACTGAAGTTTTGGAGGAATTTTGTCATCTCCTTGTCCTTGCTTCTGCGTTACATATTTTAAAAAGGTCAGATATCATAATATCTGAAGTTTATATTTATCACCTTAGAGACGGGTCTATCACCTGTTTTGCTGTTCCTACTCGAACAAGGTGGTAGCCGTTGTTCCATAGTTCCGGAGATTTCCCCTAAGTGGCCCCCTGTTAATTTCAAAGTTCACCAATTTTAAGGACAACCAACTATGGTCAGTTTTACAATTGCTGCCCACAGCTGGCTGTCGTCCAAAACAACGATTAGTGCTGAGAAGACAGTAATCGCCCGAAAAGGCGGGGAAATCATCTTTCATTAGCATGTTTTTTCGTCATCATTTCTATATACTGTACGATAGCAATTAACATATAACATAATCTTATATAAGGTTGTACAGTGTATTTTACGCCCTATTTAAGCCTCCGATGATGGTAACATACTTTGATGTTACCCATCAACCCTTAACACTATCTACAATGGTACATGCCACCACTGCAATAGCTTACTTAAATCTAAACTTAATGTCCTTCTACTTTGCAGTCTCTAAATGCCATAGTTGATTTACACTTCGATTAACACCAAACCACCCCCCCAAAATCATCCATTAATCTTGCATAATAACATAATACACATTTACGTTGAACACTGACATTGTTACATTAAACTAAACAATTCTCCTTTAAATAATTTGTATAGAAAATTATAAACATTATAACCTTAACTTTCTATTAACTATTTTTATTTATACTCTGAATTATTTAACATTTATTGGACCATTAGATTCTCCCAAAAATTCAAATTTATTATTAACATTCATTTTGCATCATTTCACAATAATAATTTACCTAAGTTAGCTTCCTTCAAACTCATTTATTGCCATTATAACTCTTTACTTTACTTCAAGGTCATTATCAAATTCATACTTACATATGGTCAATCACTCCATCTAATAAATACATGATTACGGTCATTAATTCCAAATATAAACAACTCATCACCACAATATCCCGTACAACCACATGTACCTTCTGAAACATTTTAACAACCATATGATTCCACAACTAAATACATCTTACATTTATTCAATTACTGTTTATTACTACCAAGTTCAAATCTCAAAAATCATTTAAATTCATTAGCAAAATCTCTTTATATAACTTTTTAAATTAATTAATTAATTCATCTCCACTTATTTTAATTCCATCAATTATTTAAAACACAACATTACTTTAATTACCTTCTTCCAAAACAATTACAATTCATTGATTATCACCCCTCATTATTTATTTAGTTTAACAAAATATTACTATTATTATTAAATTAATTTCAGCTACACACACATATTGTTTACCTACAATACATTTTACAACACAAACACAATTAATTTCACTCTAAATTTATTTACAATTTTTTCGTCATTATTTTATTGTTTACTACACCTCATTTTATAAAACAGTCCAATTGAAAACCATTAATTACATAGTTAGATGTTCATAAACATCAATTGTTTTATCCCCCCATCATCGTACAAAAATCTGGTTTTACGTTTACACAGTTCATTTTTTATTAAACTCATATCATTTTTATTAATATAAAGATTATCCAAATTCTTATATTTCTCCACAATATCAACAGGATTATTCCATGTTATTAAATCATATAGTTTATTATCATCGAGTATAGTCCAGTCACCCTTAGTATGATCTGTCATAAGTTATGTCAATTACAGTTTCATTATCATTATTATCTACTTCTGTATTAGCTTTGTCATAGAGTAAGTAATCAATATCATCAATTGCTGTACTATTTCACAAGGTAAGTACTTACTATCACTAACTCTTTCCATATCTAGCCTCTTTATTAATTCGTCATAACCTCTACTAACCTTAAATAACTTTACCTTCTTATCAACATATCTTTCATCATAACACCAGTTCATACTTTTGCTATCATTCCGTACCGAGGGTATTAAATCGTAAAAACGCCTACTAAGAATTAAAAAACTACTTAAAAACACATTGTTTTCCTGTAAGGGACTTTTGCCCTTCAAAAACATTTGTAACCAGCTTGGTTTACCATAAAACTGGGGAAAATCTACCCTCTGCCCTATATTCACAAAATCATTCTCTTCATACTCTCTCTCTAACTTACAAATACTGATCTCTACTCTCTCTCTCTCTCTCTCTCTCTCTCTCTCTCTCACTGTTTCTATATTATTATGATCGCTAATTATTTTCACGGTATTATCTTTATATATCTCGTTTTCAGCTCTCTTACTACTATTAGTTGTTAATTCACTTTCGTAACTAACACCTACCTTGTTGATGATCCCTTCGTAATTATTTGTTATTTTACTATTACCCTGGTCGTCTGTTATTTCGTCACATTCACCCGTAAATGTGTCATTTTCTACCTCCTCCTTTAGCGTTCTACTTTCGTTTATTTCGTCTTGTGTTTTATTTATATTTATAATTATCCTACCTTTCATTCCCACAATAATCTTATTCTGTTCTTCTAAATTTATTGTCTATTTCTCTTAATTTTTTGCCTTGTTTGTTTATTTCCGTTTTCAGTTCTGTGTTACTAGCATTTATTTCTGACTTAATTTCTATCTTAAACTCATTCAAACTCGTTTTTAAATTATTATTTTCTGATTTAAACTCATATTTACGACATTTATTTCTGATTTGACTTCCGTTCTAAATTCGTTCAAATTCGGGTTTTGTTGGTCAAATTTCTCATTTTGTTGATCAAATTTACTACTCATCATTGCCATAAATAATGCTAATTGACTAAGTACGCCTACATTGTCGATTCTGCTACTCTTAGCGTCTACCGTCTCAGTCGTTAATTCGTCTGTTGTATTGTCTACGCTCTCGTTAATATTAGTCGATATTATATCGTATTGCGTAACATTTAAAATTGACCCCTCCACAATACTTTCACATAAATTTGCACTCTTGTTTTTCTCTGCCATTTTCGACCAGGTTGTAAATTAATTCAATTTATATTAAATTAAAAATTAATTTACAACGTCAACTGTTACGGGCGCCAACTGAAGCTTGACTTGTTAATCAGTATTAGAAATATTTAAATTTGTCCCTGTTTAGGGTGTCAACTGAAGCTTTACGATCTAATTAGGTATTAAAATACTGAAATCTAGTCCCTTTTTAGGGCACCAACTGAAGCTGTACATGTTTATTAATGTTTAAAATATTGAAGTTCTAGTCACTTACCTTTACCAATAATTTACCAAGGTGTCGTCTGATGTACTCTGGCAGAGTAAAACCACAGGTGAATGCAAATTAACAAACACATATTTTTATAAACTCAAATAATATGTTACTTTATTTTCTTTAGCATGACATTTTTTCTTTTTTATTTCTAGTTTGAATCTACTGATATACCCCGTCCCTTTTATCGTACGACATAATACATAATGACAACTACTTCGAATTGTGACTTTTACTGTTGATGCTTTTTCTAGGAGTAACACTCCGAGCAATATTTAATTCACATATGCATGCTATCAAAATTCACTTACTACTAACTATAACATAATGATTAACTTAGTCTCTACAAAAGTGACCCAGATTGCTCACGCTCTCATAGCGTTTAATTCCCCATATTATTTAGTTAGGGCCCTCAAAAATTGAAATTATTTATACAGTATAATTGGCAGTCGACTACTTAACCCTTGGCGTCTCTGATGGCCACGCGCCGCATTGCGTATATGTACGAATGTTTTGTCAATTTACCACATTTCTTAATTTTCTTGCTTCACTCCACTAACTTCGATCTGAGATGTTGTTTCGCTGTCGAATTTAACTGTTTTAAATTAAACTTTAACACTTCGTGAATGTTAGAATAGATTTTCAGTTCACGAACTTTTGTATTCAACCCGGCCGGGGAGGAGGTATTTCATCGACTGGGGAGAGCGTTAACAAAACGTTCCACTCAACTGTTGCTCAAAACGGAACACACAGCCTGCTTGCTACAAATTGTTCATCATTGTACAGGGAACATGGGTTGTTAATGTTCCCAAGGTGTTGACGATATTCCATTGCCACGAGGCCGTAGACTCAGGTGGGCGGAGTCATCACAGACTTCCGTCATCATCCAAAGCACGTGGCGAACAAAATCTTATAATTTAGCCATCTTGTTGGCGTCCCTTCTGCACGCGTACTCATGTTGCGCGTAACACAACACTCGACTTCCCGGAATCGGATTGCGTTCTTACCACACCCGCTTGCAAAGCTACATCACTGTTCATTGTTTAGCTGCTGCCGTATTTTACGTGGGCGTTACAATTGAAAATTAAATAAAATTGATGAAAAATAAAACCTCCCATTCTGCCCCATTACATTATTAAAACTATCGTTCACATTAAGAATGTGTTTCTATAACAGTAACTAAATACTTGTTCAGTTAATGTTAGATTTTTTCAGATTTGTCAGGGATTCTTAATTGTAGTTGTTTACTTTTAGTTGTTTGTACTTAAGTAATTTAAAAACCAATAGAGAATTTGTGAACTTTTTGTCGCAGTATCAGTATTACAAGGACATAATGGGAAAAAGTAGGCAGTGCAACAAAAATCTAGATTTAATAATCTGATAAGTTCAACAGTTATATTGGCTACTGTTTTCCTTGATTTATAGTTTTTACCTCCCTCTGGTCCAGCTTTTGAAGTTGTAAGGGAATAACAAACACTCCATAATATAAACAGCTTTGATTCATTTAATTTAATGTACCATTTTTTATTAGAATGATAATAGTAATTTTCATGCTGTCATTTCTTTATAAATGTCTCCTTTAGGGCTAATATTAGAAAACATTCAGCAAATTTGGAAAAAGCTTTATTTTCTGTAAGTTCATAGGTAACATCTTGATCAATTCGGAAGAATATCTGTTGGATACGGTTTCAGTCGTATGCCAGATCTTTGGAGCATAGGTTTTCTCCTCTATGGTTGTGTCAGTAATATTAGTTACATTACATACCAAACTGACAAATTGATTTCTGAGTGTCTGTTCAGTAAAATCAAATCAGAATTTGGGGACTCAAGATTAAACTCTTTCTCATTGATCAGATTTGCTTTTTAAAGCATAGTCATTAAGAGCGTGGCAAAGCTCACATGAAACTTTTATCAGAGTTTTCACTCAGGTTGAATGGCATCTTAATAGAATAAAAATAGAAAAAAAAACATTAACTTTCATAAGAAAACAATTACAACAGTCACAGTTAAATGCACATGATAGAAAATGTGTAGACGTACCAGTGTAGAGCGTGCAACATTGTATAGGTAAAAAAAATCACAGGAATGGTGATGGGTGTTGGTGAAATTCTGATCACTTATTTTAATAGAGCATGAAAAGTCGGTGTGAAATATTTTCTCTTCCACGTGGCAAAAATTGTTTTGACATCGGTGTAATAATTTAGACATTTTATTTAAGTTCAAAAGTAGTCATTCAGTTTGTAGTGCTTCTTAAAAATCGATAACTTGACAATCTCTAATACTACTACATGTTGGCCCAAAATTGTTTCATTGTATTCTAATTCTTAATAATCATCAGCCTTTGATTTCTTCAGTAAACAGTGGAGTGTCAAATACGACTGTCATCTTAAATTGTTTTACAGGCTATATCATGAGACTGCTGGAGCATTAAACGTGACCTTTTTGTGGATGATTTAATTTTGCTGGGTGGTGTGTTTGAATTGTATAAATGGATGGACAATTTTAAACAAAATTATTGTTTGATACCCACAAAAATATCAAGGAAAATCCAATCTTTAATGGCAGTTCTGTCAAGACAGCACAACACTTAGAATCCTGTATAACAATATAAAATTTCTGTGGACTCTTTCTCACATTATAACAAAAAAAAAAAGCTGACATATTTTCTCTTCTTCGAACAATTGGGTTATCTGGTGTTCTTTAAACAATTACGAATGTGGTTTTTATTTTTAAATTGAGATGTCACACTTGGTCTTGATATTGTTAATGAAAGAATGCATTTTTATAAACAATTCTTAATTACTGCTGGATTTATGTGTGTACAACTTTCAGTTCATGGGTTCTGAACAGGTATAATAGACAGGATGTTCTAATCCTCAAAAGCTTAACTGTATGTTTTGCACAGCAACTGAATAGGAAAGTAATGGTAGACATAGTCTTCATCAAGTTGTCTTGATTATTTCTACTTCTACCATAAATCAAGTGGATTGACAGAAATCATCAGATTTTGCATCAGTGACATGCCATAATGCCAGATGTTCCTGTCTTTACTGGGACTAATTCTTTTTACATCATTTCACTACCTTATCTGTTTAGGGCTAATATGGAACTAACTCTACAGCTCACATATACAGTAAGTATTGTATTAACTAAACACTGATGTTACAAAACAATTGTGATTTTAGTAACAATACAAACAATAACCAAGTCATTCATAATTAGTCAATTTATTAGTCAAGTAAGCAGTGAAATTCCTAATATCTGACTCTGTTCCATCAGAAAAATAGTTTAGGTGTTGGGTAGGTTAGGCTTTGGGCAGGTTAACGTGTGACACTGTTTTTTTGGGCATTAGTTTGTGGGGTCAGGAAGAGTGTTTTTCGGTTGTCTATGTGAAGGGATAGGACTTAGTGTCACCTGTCGCAGTTTGCGAGTTTGAGGCGTGCATGTTCATGTGCGTTTGTGACTGAGATTTCATGTTTGGTAAGTTTTATTCATTTACTTCTGTTTGTCGCCTGTGTATACTCTGTCGGTTCTGGAACCGAGTATTGTTTACCTTTTGTTTTTGATGTCACTTTGTTTTTGCCTGAAGACGGCTACCGATTTGTTGTGTAGCTGAAACATCACTTTTTGATTACAAAAAAGCAGTGATGGAAAAAGTCCGCTTACTAGTAGGCTTAACGTCAATAAACCATCACTGATATCTTTTAAAGAAACAATTGCAGGCAATTTCACATTAAGCCAAAATTTTCTGATACCCAAACAATAAAATGGATATTTAGATAAACATATATATTGCAACCCTGTTTAACCAAACTAATGGGGGTTGAATGATTTTAGTTGGCTAATCCACGTGAACTATTTTCTGCTGTTCAAAAATAGAAACATGGTAGGCATATATACAGTAAAAACCATTTTTATTAAATGAAAAGAACACTACATATTTTGTTATGCATGACAATAATAATAATAATAAAAAAGGACTCCCTTCATTACAAACGATTGATAATTTTTATCTGGATACAGTAGAAGCCCGATATAGCGCGGTTGTCGGGTGACATACTTTCCCCCGCGTTATAGGTGTAACCGCGGTATATCGGAAGGTGACCTGTACAGTGACAAATGATGGGGAGGGAGGACCGGGAAAAAGGCTACAGCATAATGCACTACTATATACTGTACGTAAATTACGTCACCAAATGTAGAAATAAAAAATAAGAAAACTGTATTTTAATCCAATATTTTAATCTATTTTAATCCAATGGAATATAAAATACACTATTTATACATTGCTCACTCGACCTACTGGATAGGCCTAATTGTTGGTCTTAAAAAAGTCCGTAATTGTTGTTTGACGGGATAATGCACAGCGTTTCTTTTCCGCGTATTGTTTTATAAACGCGAGGTGCAGCAGATGAACAATATTAGATTCACTTTGCCTCTCCATCCACGAAATTACTTTGTTTATGTGTATTATCACTTCACTAACATTTGGAATAACTTCTTTCACTTCCACCCCATTTTCATTTCCATCATCGTCATCGTCTTCTTTTTCTTCGCAATTTGCATTTCGGACTGCATCGATGATATCTTTATCTCCTATACATTCTGTAACAGGCTCACCGTTGTCAACTTCTGCCCAGTCATTCAAGTCATCTAGACTGAAGTTGCAATGCAGAGCACTACTCGCAGACTGAACATCACTATTAGTGAATCCGGCAACAGAGCAATTTCCATCGGCGATGTTTTGTTCAAAGGAACATTTCTTCCAGCAATTCTGAATCGTAGCCGTACTAATACTTTCCCATGCAAGACCTATTGAATACGCAACTGTTTTCAGGTTTATTGACTTAAGGTAAATTTTCATTTCCTCATCAGAATTCACTATAGCACTCAGAAGTTCACGGCGGTAATGCGCTTTAAATGCTTTTATGATGCCTTGATCTAATGGCTGGATCAGTGCTGTAGTGTTTTTCGGCAAGAACATGACTCCGATTTTCCTATCTCTTGACTGTAGCATATCAGCAGGTGGATGTGCTGGACAGTGGTCAAGGGTCAGTACAGCTTTTTCTTCGAGGTTGAGTGACCGCAGGTGGCTTCTCACAGATGGAACAAATTCTTCATGGAACCATTTACCGAAAATATCACTTGTCATCCAAGCATTTTTTGTATTACGATATGTGATGGGTAATGACGTCATGTTAACATGTTGAAAGCATCTAGGATTTCGGCTTTTCCCTATACAGAGAGGTTTAACTTTGTGGCAAACAGGAGGGTAACTCTATCCTTATTTATTTTTAATCCAGATTTATTTATTGAATTATTCACATCCAGAGTTCTGGTAGGAAGCATTCGAAAATACAGAGCAGTTTCATCACAGTTATACACTTGATGGTCATTTAAATCGTTATCGATCATTACTTTGTTTAATGCCTGAGGAAAAAGTGCTGCAGCTTCACTGTCACATGATCGTGCTTCCCCTTCAATGCTTATCTGGCTTACACCATGACGAGATTTCCATCGCGAAAACCACCCATCAGATGCATTAAAGTCACTGTTGCCATGTAAATCACTATGGAATTTCACAGCTTGAGCTCTAATAACTGGTCCTGACAGTGGCACACATTCACTTCGTTTTATTAAAAACTACCTGTACAGACACTCATCTAGTTCACTATCCTTACCTACTTTAGTCTTTTTTCTTTGCAACCCCACTTCACTTTCAACTGTGTTCACAAAACTTTTAAGTTTATCTTCTTCCTTCATCCACCCTCTAATTGTTCCTTCTGGGATGCCACACTCACGTGATAAACTTGCCTTTGACTCTCCGTTCTTCACATGATCAATTATTTTGAGTTTATCACTCACAGAATATGCTTTTCTTTTCTGCGACATCACAAAACTCTACACTATGCGAATTTATGACAAAGACTATACACTTCGATAAGATAATATCAGAGTATGATCTTATACTGTAATATAAGAGTATGAGGGAGAGAAGGGATTTAGTTGGCTGCTTGCCTTGGCTTGAATTCTTAGAAATGTAGAGACTAAATTCAGGGCAACTGTTTATGTCTACAGGTACACTTGAACTGGCAATTCTGGCTGTTGTTTACAACGCCGTTTCCAACAACAAGCCTTTGTTTACAATAAACGCAACGCATTCCAATGTGGCTACGGAAGTCACGATAAACAATTCATAATTTACTCACTCTCTACAAGTAAGAATTTTCGCTAATAACGGGCGATATACTCTTCACCGCATTATATCCGAATCCGTGGTATATCGGACCGCGCTATATCGGGCTTCTACTGTATTTTCTTCAAAAAGTTCACAAGCTGTTACATCACACAATCTCTTAAAGAGTGGTCACATTAATATATCTTTACCTTCAGACATGTCAATCTCATCTATATGGTATTACAGCACCATTATTTTTCTGTAATGATAACTTCTGTTAAGTGAAGTTCCAGAGTTACGGTACATCAGATTTTACTGAAGTCTTAAAATATGATTTCATTTAAAAATGTTATGTTTAAAAATATGATTTAATATATTTGTTATGTTAAAAAATGTTAATTTTTTAAGAAAACCGTATTAACAACAAATAGAATAGTATACACACACAATAAAGTTGAGTATTGTTTTATTTATTGGTGAATATTATGATACTCTTGACATGGGCGTAACTTGGGAAAGCTTCATAAATTCAAGTGTCAGGTGAGACCATCTATATAATAAAATATATTATATACAAAATTAGAAAGTTTAGTAATAATTCTTAGTAAACGAGGGACAATTTAATTTTTTAATGATCAACAAACCTTTCTTCTAAGTTGTACTTCCAGTTATGTTTACCTAGAACAAACATACTGTAGGCCTATAAACATAAACAATTTCAGTTCTTCCAATTCTTATACCCAGTTTTTGTAAACACATCCTCTCCCTTAGTCACACTGTCACAAAATGCTTGGCAGTAATACCAGTAAGCTGAATCAATCACAACACAAAGAAATTTTCAAATTGCCAATCAGGAAATTTTCAAAGAAATTAAGCAGTGTTACTCCTTTGCGTTTCTTATCTGCCATTTCACAGCAGTTATCAACACAAAAAACCAAAACAATCACAACAATAACGAATTGAAGAGAGAAGCCATGTGTACTTTAATGGACTATGTACACTACCGAGTAACCGACCACACTTGTATCAGTAATCATTAACAAATAACAGTCCCAAACGACCGTCTTTTAAGACATTTTATTTGCCTCCAGAAACGGTTGAGACTATAAACCAGGTTAATTACCTTCTGTCACGTTTCTTTGAATCCAATGGCGGGATTACTCGAGTTTCGATCACAACTGTGTCATCATCAGATCTATACAAATATGGTTAAAACTCCATTTTTCGATGTTTGTACATCACGTAGGATAATAAAAACAACACGTACACGGTATAAAACTTTAAATAAAATAACACAATAAATATAAATATAAAACAAAATGTAATAACACGCAAAACATGCGGCCGTCACGAATCTGTACAGGAACGCCTCCACGGTAAAACTAATCGATACCGGCTTGACCTTCGTTCAATTTTATCGATCTGATATAGCAGATTTCTCGTTCTATATGATTGATTCTATTAAACAAAATATTATTTGTATGTACTGATTTTTCGTTTAGGACGCGATTGTAATCCTCCTTTATAGCCTTATATATCTCAAACCGTTCGAGAGTGTCTAGCTTTAGTGATTTCTTACATTTATGTAAGATGTCTAAATTCTCACCAATACTCTTTATGTTATGGTCATGTAAGCTTAAATGTTCAACAAATGTAGATCTTCCTACATTTGACTTTGAGCTTGAGATGTGTTCTTTATAACGTAATTTGAACGAACGACCCGTTTGTCCTATATAGAATTGTGTGCAATCCGAACAATGTTTAGGTTTGCAAATCGTGCCGAGTTATGTCCAGATAAAAATAACATCCAAATCTTATAGCGCTAAAAAAACTAAAGAAATGGCCACAAAATTATGGATCAAAAATGAAATAAAACAATTACATAGTAAAAAGAA
The DNA here is from genome assembly GCA_034769895.1 of Magicicada septendecula. Classification (NCBI taxonomy): domain Eukaryota; kingdom Metazoa; phylum Arthropoda; class Insecta; order Hemiptera; family Cicadidae; genus Magicicada; species Magicicada septendecula. The sequence continues at coordinate 56,599,562 of CM068371.1, read as the reverse complement.
CTTACTTTATACAGTGCTCATGAAAAAACATCTCGAACTGTTACAGAGCTTGCATCCATCACAAGCCCACAATGTAACATATTTAATAGAAAAACAAATAAACAAAACCATTATTAAGAAAAAGAAAACACAAAATAAAAAAATTAGTAACTTATTGAAAAAACAGAACGACACACAAGAGAACAATATAATGTCATCAGTTTTATCCTCGTGTAGTTAATCTTACCGGAATTAACTTCAACAATGAAGAAACCAACCTTTTGAAAAAAGGCTTAAAGTACAGTTTTAAAAACAATGGATTCAAACAATCACTCTTTAATGACATTTTGAACGCTGAAACTGCAATAAATTCCATATCCGATGAAGAAACAAAAACAGTAATAAGACATGCAGTTGATAATAAAATAAAAAAAGTTATGAAGGCCGAAATTATAAAAAATATAAAAACTAGTTACAATAACGAAACCAGGGTATTTAATGAGATAAAGGCGAAATTGATAGACCATAACGCAATCGTCACCAAAGCGGACAAAGGCCAAACACTCGTAATTTTAACTCACCCGAGAATTATAAAAACAAAATACAGGAATTTATTAAAAACAATAACATTATTGAGATTAAGAGCGACCCCACCTTTAAATTTAATAATAACGTGAAATCAATATTAAATAAAACCAAATACATCATAACGAACGAAGAGAAAAAATACTTAAAAATGATAGATCCCAAGGCACCTAGACTTAGGGGCATTCCAAAAATACACAAAAATAATATGCCTGTCCGTCCTTTAGTAAATTTCACGTCTGCACCATCATATAAAATTGCCAAAAAACTCGACAAAATTTTAAGACAACATATAGTGTTCAATAAGAACTATGTTTGAAAAATAGTTTAGAACTGATCGAGCTTACAAAAACAATTACAATCGAACCGAGACACACCCTTGCTTCATTCGACATAGTCAATTTATACATGAACGTACCAATTAGTGAAACGGAAATAGCAAAAATTTTATTACTCTCTAAATCCACATTAAACCATGAAACAGTCGATGAGCTAATTAATTTGACAAAGGTAATATTGGAACAAAATTATTTTACTTTTGATAACAAATATTATTTACAGCGGGATGGATTAGCGATGGGATCCCCATTATCAGGCATCCTGGCAGAAATTTACTTAAACCACATTGAAACAAACGAAATATTATCAACTAAAAACAAACATTATAAAAAAATTTTATTTTATCGACGATATGTGGATGACACAATAATGATTTATAATGGCAATTGCAGGCAATTAGAGATGCTTAATAAATATACGAATACTATTACAAATAGTTTACAATTCACATTAGAAACGGAAATGAATAATAAAATTAATTTTTTAGATTTAACTTTAACAAAAATAGATAACAAAATTAACTTTAATATTTACAGAAAACCAACAACCACAGATCATGCTTCGTCTTATCACCCTTTTTCACATAAAATGGCATTTTTTAATTGTATGATTCATAGATTGCTGCCATTGCCCCTATCTACGGAAGATTATAAAAACGAACTAGACATTATTAAACACATAGCGACAGCCAATGGGTATAAAAGTCACATAGTAGATAGAATAATTAATAAAAAACAAAATAGACCAATAAATATTGATGTGTCTAAAGAAAAAGTAAAAAAATATATTGCAATAGAATATGGTGAAATATTACATCATACTTTAAAAAACCAAAATATTATTTTGGCTTCAAAGGCAAATAATAAGCTCGAGGAAAAACTTATGTTTACAAACAAAAATAAACCTTCCAATGTATTTGACGGTACTGGTGTATATAGGCTTAATTGTTTGGATTGCACACAATTCTATATAAGACAAACGGGTCGTTCGTTCAAATTACGTTATAAAGAACACATCCCAAGCTCAAAGTCAAATGTAGGAAGATCTACATTTGCTGAACATTTAAGCTTACATGACCATAACATAAAGAGTATTGGTGAGAATTTAGACATCTTACATAAATGTAAGAAATCACTAAAGCTAGACACTCTCGAACGGTTTGAGATATATAAGGCTATAAAGGAGGATTACAATCGCGTCCTAAACGAAAAATCAGTACATACAAATAATATTTTGTTTAATAGAATCAATCATATAGAACGAGAAATCTGCTATATCAGATCGATAAAATTGAACGAAGGTCAAGCCGGTATCGATTAGTTTTACCGTGGAGGCGTTCCTGTACAGATTCGTGACGGCCGCATGTTTTGCGTGTTATTACGTTTTGTTTTATATTTATTGTGTTATTTTATTTAAAGTTTTATACCGTGTACGTGTTGTTTTTATTATCCTACGTGATGTACAAACATCGAAAAATGGAGTTTTAACCATATTTGTATAGATCTGATGATGACACAGTTGTGATCGAAACTCGAGTAATCCCGCAATTGGATTCAAAGAAACGTGACAGAAGGTAATTGAATCGTTTATTTCAGAAACCAGTCAAGCGCCAAAATATACAATAATGAGTTATTGGTAGATTATGGTTCTGTAGGGGTAAATGCACCATTTAGTGCTGAAACAAGTCAAACGCCGTCCTCTTATAGTTGTATGGCAGCTCGTCAATATCTGGGTTTAGTGCAGAAAGTTGTCAAACGACGGCGCTTGACTGGTTTCTGCTCTAAACTGCGGGAAATTTAGTGCCGCGCCGGGGCGTCGATTGGCTGCTGTGATATACAGTCGTCACCAGTTTGTAGTTGTCAGCTGTGTGCATGTGAAAAATTCGCTGTTGGTTTAGTTTCCTCGTGTTTTGAGTTTTATGTTTAGTGACGTGATTTTATTAGTGATTATATCGTAGCGAAACTATGTCTAGTTCCGATGAAGAACCTACTCCTAAAAGAAAACGGGGAGTTGTCAGAGAGGAAACGTACAAACGTAACGTCGTTCGCAATGCGAGGGCGAAAGGAGAAGGTTATGTTGCATACTCTGGTAAGCAAGTACCACCGAAAACCAAGCCGAACCCAGACAGTTTAACCTGTAAGTGCAATATTAAATGCTCATCAAACATTAATGCGCAAACAATAAATGAAGTTTGGGATTATTTCTATTCTCTTGAAAATAAAAATTCTCAAGATACGTATATTCAGACTTTGATCGAGATAAAGGAAGTCAAGCGTAGACGTAAGCAGAAAGACCCAGGAGAAAAAATAGGTGATGATAATGATGATGAAGACAAATTGAAAAGAAATCATTCCTATAAATATAATTTAAAGATTGGTGGCGCCCTTAAAAAGTTTGCAAAAATGTTTTTATGAAGATCCATGGTATCACAAGTAACAGATTAGGGCGAATTTGCCAGTTATCACTTCAAAATACGACACCAAAAGACAGAAGGGGCCAGAAAAGGAGTGGCAATGCAGTTCCCGGTAATGTGTGTGTTCGCATTCATAACCATATTTGTAAATATGAAGTAAAAGAAACCCACTATGGATCGAAACAGGAAAAATATTTAGACGCCCGTTTGAACGTTACAAAAATGCATCAAATGTTTATTGATGAAAATCCAGACTTAAAGATGTTGTAAAATACCATTTTTACTATTCTTACTTTCAAGAAAACTTTGGGTACTCCTTTGGCCGACCACAAGTTGACGTGTGTAGTCAATGCAAAGCTCTACAAGCCAAATTAAGAGATAAAAACTTAAATGATAATGCCAAACGTACTGCAGCAGCAGAGCTTATGATACATAAACGGCGGGCGGGAAAGTTTTACAGTAGTATGAAAGAGGCATCCAAATATGAACATAATCAAACTGCTGCCCTGTGCTTCGACTACATGCAGAACTTACCCCTCCCTAATATTCCCGTCCAGGAAATATTTTACATGAGGCAGTTGTGGGTAAATGTTTTTAGTATTCACGATTTAAAAACCAATAAATCAAAAATCTATGTATATCACGAGGGCGAGGGAAATAAATCACCAGATGATGTAGTTTTTTATTTGATTACATAAGCAAAGAAATACCTACCACAGTGAAAAAACTCATCCTTTTTTAGTGATGGTCCATCAGGGCAAAACAAAAATCATATGGTTGTGAGATTTTTAATGAATCTCTGTGACAATGGAAGATTTGATAGTGTCACTCATAACTTCCCAGTTCGTGGGCATTCTTACTCAGCGTGTGACAGAGATTTTGGGGCTATAAAGCGTCTAATGAAAAACGTAGATCGTATTTACACTCCAGAAGAATATACTGAGCTGATATTGAAATCCAGTAAAACAAGCCGTTTTACTGTACACAGAGTTACCCCTCAAGATATCATAAGCTTCAAAAAATGGTGGCCATAGTCATACAAGAAACTAACCAACTCAGACGAAACCTCTGGTAGAGGTGTTCCTAAGGACAAGAGGGAAAGTTTTAAGATACCAATGTATAAACAGTTTTGTTTCAACAAGAATACTCCTGGGAAAGTGGTAGTAAAGCCATTTATTAATGGATATATTTCATCAACCTTCACTCTGCTAAAAGTACATCCTGCTCCTGACTTACCCACCAAGATGGCGTACCCCTCAGGAAAAGTAAGTTTATACAAATACATTTTAATAATTTAAGCATTACATAATATTTATATTTGAAATATTTCAATTAATTGAAAAACTTTAGAAACATTATTATTTCAAAATAATATCTATCTGCAGCCTCCTAGTGTTTCTTTTACTTTTTGAAAATTTATTTTATGCTGGTCTAGGCCTCAATAATAATTGCGTCGTTATTGTTTTAGGTCCCTATTAACAACAAAAAGATACAAGAATAAAATGCCCTAAAACCTTACCTGGTTGGATACGAAGAATTTTACAATAACATACTACAATGGCCTACTATAGAAGCAGAATGTGCTGTGGAGCATGTCCTTTATGTAGATGAGTAGTTTTTCACAAACCAAGATGCGTTTCCTTTCACAAACTAATTACTTATGTATCCTAATATGATATAATAAATCTTTTTAATCAGAAAATATAGTTTTATTAAATAAAAATATAATTGCACAGTTTGTTTATTGCAAAAACCAGTCAAGTGCAGAGTTTTAATTATTTTTTTGCAAAAAAAGTAAAGACGTAAAAATAAATTTTTGTCTGTAAAACAGTTTCAAACTTGTATTACTTTCAGCAAAAAAAAATAACAATCGTCTCAAAAAATGTTTTAGGTTGCTAAGCAATTTTATTTGTTTTTCTCAAAATAAACAATTTGGCGCTTGACTGGTTTCTGAAATAAACGATTCAATTAACCTGTTTTATAGTCTTTTAAGAGTCGTGAACAAAGCCATCGACATCTTGCGGTGTTCCAAAACAAGACTTTGTTTGTGTAAAAGGCTCGCATTGTATTCCAGTTAATTAGGTGTCTAGCGTTTGTTTTTTTGAACAGAAATATTATTTTGACGTATAACATTCAAATCTCTCAAACATTCCCCTTACAAGTTTCTTCAAAAGAAATAAGAATAACAAATTTATGGCAACTAGTCGTCTGATAACAGTACAGACGTTGAGAAACAGTGCTTACTGTGCTCGCAACCATAGAAACTGTCTCCTGTTTGACTATTTGTTAGTTTCTAATTCTAAACAACTGGAAACAAAATTGCATAATGCTCGGTACATGGGGGGGGGTGCCCCCTTGCCACTCCTATGCCTCTTGACACGAGATCCACTAATGTTATGATACTAATGATAAAGAGATCCACACGTTCTTACACCAGTCAACAGATGGAACTGCCAAAGATACCAGCATACAGGTAAACACTATACTAAGAAGAATATAGTACAAAGTGAAACAGTACATAACCTTTATGTAAAAAGTTATTAGTTTTATTATGCCACAAAGTCACAGATTTATTACAGTAAATGAAAACACTTTATAAATAAATTATACATATTATTTCTCATTACAACTGAAAATGGTATTAAATACTTTTTCAACATATTCATTTATTATACAATAACTTAGCCCTTAAAGTTTTATGGGAAACCATCATCATCTTCTTCAGCCATTTCCTTTGCTAGTTCAAGATCTTGTTGTTCCCGTTCTCTTCTTTCCTCGGCAGATTCTAAATCTTTGCCGTATGATTTTGGTGGATAACGCATAGCTTTTACACTCTGATTGTGCAAATCAAGGCAGAAAGAAATACGTTGATGGAATGCCAACTGTGGCTCTCGCGTACAGTATATGTCTGTTGCCTCTTTACTCTGCATGTATCCATGTTCAGGATCTAAAGTGGCTTCAATTACTCCGTCTCTAATAGCTTTAGCAACAATGAACTCAGCATCTTCTGGCGAATCCAGGCCAAGTTTCTTTGCGATATTTGCTGGTGTTATACGTGAATATGAGAGACCTATACTACGAATGGCTGTTTTTATAACATTATGTCGCAGACGTAGAATCAACGTAAACGTGTGGTCAGCACGAAACTGGGGGCCAAAATTTTCTAAGACTTCACCAAACCTTTGGAGATTTCCCATTCTAACAGCTTGTGTTAATTGAAAATATGGTGCTAAAGATCTTCTCAACGCAGCCTGCCTAAATATTTGTCGTTCAGGAATGTCACCAAGAAGCAGTTCAACTGTAACTGCTAACTTCTGAGCTGTCTGACGGAAACCAACAGCTGCAGTTTGAGGAGCCTTTCTCATTGCCTGCACCAAATGTTTGTGGGCAGCTGAGTATTCTAAACGAGCTGCTTTAATTCGGCCTAAATAGTACAAAAATCGTGCCCATTCATTGTTACTTGCCGTTTCTGGAAACACAGACTTTGACACCAATTTGTCTGCCTGATCATACAGGTTGTAATGCAAATAGTTGCGGAGCAGACAATTGATAAGTACAGCTTGACCTTCAAAGTCATTGCGCAGAGTTGCTGTTCTTAACCGTGAATGTAAGAATCCACGTATCTGATCAAGCTGTTCGGTCAGTTCATAACACCGTGAGTGATAGAAATAACATTTTGCAGCTACTAGGTCGAGCGTGCGTCTGTTCTGAGCTGTGACTTTAGCCATCAGCTGATCAGAGCACTGAACTGCATCTTTATATTTTTCTGCATCAATAAGTTTTACCAACACAAGTAGGTGTAAATAAGCATCAACTTCAGGTATTAAAGGACTACTTGAATTTTTCCCGCTTCGCATCCTCTGACTGCTCGAGTTTTCAGTTTCCATAGGTTCTTCTATAAATGCCAGTAATGCATCTCTCTCAGTAGATGAATGTGTGTAAAATCCTGTAACTATCCCACGCAGAACCACTGGATTTAACTTTCTACGGGTATTGGGTAATGATCGTAACACTCTCAAAATAAATCTCGGTTCCTTAGTTTGTACAGCTTTCTCTATCTGTCTAGTGTGTTCCTTAATGTCTTGAATTGTTACCATATCTGTGTCTTTTTTGTCACCCGCTCCAGCCTCACCATCTCCTGGCGGACTGTCAACACTCTTCATCTCAACATCAGTTACCTGGTCAGCAGATGGCATGATTATCTGTAAATAAAGAAATTTTATCTTATAAAATTAATGACAAATTCAACAGATACCAGTTACAGTAACGAATAAACGATTATGTTTAAATATACCCTCATTTCATATTTATGCATATATATTTAATTTTTTATATTAAAAAAATTGTAAAACTATCTGTTTCTCAATTACATATAATTAAAATGTCTCTGAATTTTCATTAATTTTTTTCAGGAACAGGCTTATTCTCTTAACAATGTTATTAAAAAGTTGAAAGTATGAAGCTCTCTAGCCACCTAAACATGGGGTCAATCCATTTCAAGTCATCCAGAAAATATTTAATTGGTTGCTTTACTATTTTTAAAAAATCTGATTTTTTTAATAAAATTACCCTTACATGTTGGAAGTTGAAAATCATAATTTTATAAATTTTATTGGCTCCGGGTTTTGCATGGCGGCCATGTTTGTTTGGCGAACCGCTACAATTCAAGCGTTTACATAAACACTTGTATCTCGTAATCAATCTGTCCTATCACCATGGGGCAAAAAGGAAATTATTCAGAAAGTAAAGGGCTAAATTTTTGGTTGCATAGACGTTTTACATAAACTTAGGTCTTAGGGGTGAATTTGAGAAAAACTTTTCAGATTTCGACTGCATTTTTATCGTTTATAAGGTTAACTTTTCTTGTGAAGGAATAGAATCTACAAGACAAGTTTTTTTTTTATAAACAGCTAGGAAGTATGTCTACTCGTACAACAAAATTCATACCTCTGGCTTGGATCCTATTTAAAAAAAAATTTTCAAAGATTTGAAATTTTCAAAAATTGTAATTTTAAGGGGGGGGTTAATATCTCTGGTGGGGCAAAATATAAAAATCTGAAATTCTGGCCTGTGATAGTACTTTATGGCAGTAATATATACAAAAAATTTCATTGTGTAGTTTTGGCTACAAGCTCAGATATGAAACAGGTAAATACGTAAAAAAAGTGCTTCCCGGAAGGTGCAGATAAACTAATTGTGAAGTATTCTAGTTTATAATTACATATCTGTACATCAAAAGGTAAGCCTATTTAACAAAAAATTATTAAAATAATGTTTACTAAATACCAATAAATAATTAAAGGTGGTGTTCGATGAAAAGCTGAGATATTTCCTCACACAATTTTGGAGTGATATTGTAGGAACGTCCAGTTACTGTAGTCAGCTCCACCGGTGTTACCTTTTTTAAAATTTTGTGAGAAGGAACCCAACACTTGTCATCTTTTGATATTTTAAAAGATGTTTTTGGACCTGCAGGCTCATAAAAATGAACTTTAAAGTCACTATTCTCAATGCTTCTTCAATAATCCCGAGATACCACTGTTCTCCGCAACAATATTGTTTTCTTCAAGAGTGAAAGAAAGTAGTTTAGATATTTTTACTTCATCAGATGTATCCGATGTTGAGGTGTGGTAGCACTGTACAGTTGTTTCATTGACAGGAACATACCTATGTTATGAACATGTTTTAGGAACTAGGAAGCAGTATTTAAATCATTTTTCCAGTTCTTCTTCATGCTTAACTACTTCTTTCAATGGAACATACATGTATTTAATGCCAGGGAGGTTTCTATCACAAAAGTGAAACATCTCTTCTGGAGACAGTATTTGAATTTTCTGTCGTCATCTGGAGGCTCCTTTTCGTAACTTCTCTTTTTGTGGTACCTCCTACCCCATCACAAGCATTTTTCCTGTGGCTGGTTGCAATAAAGTGCCACTCTGCTTGAAGGCAAAAGTCTTTTTTGTGATGGCAGAGATTTATGACATTTTTTTAAATTTTTATATTGACTAGAAGCACCATCACTAAAATACAATATTTTAGTCACTGATGGCACAATAGTTTTGATGTTCTGAAATATATGGACTGCAGCTGTGTTGTGTGTAAGGTAATCACTGATGATACAGAAACTTCTGCATTTTAGTTTACCTTGATTACTTGGCTCATTATAATAATAAACAAAGGGGTGAACTGTTGCTTGTTTATTCACCCAGTGAAAACTTTGTATTTCGTCTTGGACAACAAATGAAAAATTTTCAGAAAAGTCACCCAAAACAATACACTCTGAATTTAGCAGGTTTTTTTTCTTGTCTTTAAGGAAATTTGACTGCACCTTGGTGACATAATGGTGTTTCTTCATAGAGTTGAGTTTTTCTACCAAGCTTTCGAAAAATTCTTCCCTAGATTTTATGACTGAAATCATCTCGGCACAGTCAGTTGTAACCCACTATTTGTAATGTACACTGTCAGTGATTTCTTTGGCTAATTGTTCATTTAAAAATAAGTGAAGCAGATTTTGTTCATTTGGCCATTCAGTACATTTACTTAACATACATTCTGAAATATTCAGGTCACATACAAGAAATTGAAGATCTTTGTAATCTACATTTAGCTTTGTGCCTATCTATCATTAATTTAACATTTTGGTGGTATAAACATACGCAAACAGAGTGTGTCCCTGATGCTCCAGCAATACACACCACTTAGGCCTCAAATCACAAAATTTTTACCATCCAATCTTACATTCTGTATGAGATTCTTTAAACTAAAATATTTTTTTTTATTGTTCTTGTTAGGCTGTTTTGTATATAAAACATTATAATTTCAAATAAAACAGAACAACAGAAGAATCTATTGTTTACCAAAACATTCTTCATATAATACTTTATTTTTTAGATAAAAATTATGTAGGGTCTTAAGAAGAATAATTATTTTACATAAAAATTACTGAGGTGTATAAGTTTCTAATAACCATATACTGTATTTCATATAAAATAATGGGAAACCCCACAACAGAAATATGCCAACATAATTAAACACTGCATGGTAAACACAGTATCAGACAAGATTTGGCATTTTCTCTCTTGTTCACTTATTGAACTGAACTTGCCGAAATAAACTAGCAGTTTAGGTTGTTAGGTAGGTTGATGTTTTATTGTGCTGGTATATTGTACTTTTTTATTAATACTGTGACAGTTAGTGTTTAAGTTTTTTAACTGATGTTGTGTAGCTGTTTTGATGTTCTTTTAACTGAATTTTCTTACTAATTATAAGATATTTTAAAAAACTTATAAGGTATTTTTAAAAACGGAGTGTAGTATTGTTAAACTAATTCATGAAGAGTGTTATGTGTTTATGGATGAGTATCAAAGAGTATTAAATTAATTAGTGAATTAAGTGAAAAACATTAAACCCTTATTGCTTTAAGGGCAAACACTGCTGTTGAAAATACATATGAGTACCATGAGACAAAGTTTTTGTTAAAGTACCATCATTTTTTTGGTAAATTTTGCAGTGATCCATTAAAAATCCATAAAAAAAATATTGCTAAAGGACTAAGAGAAATAAAAATTCTGTATCTTTCAAGAGAAAAAATTATCCAGTACCTCTTATTCCTGGGAAATCATTATGTACTTTGTGGTATAGCAAGCTTTTTAAAATAAAAGACAGGGGCAATGAACATGAAAATTGTTTTATACCTCCATCCGAACAAATAGACATTTTAGATTCAACCTGTTCAAATTTGGGTTTGTCTCCAGTTTCCAAAATCAAGAAACTAAAATTGTGGAAAAAGACAAAGTACTGTGCGGGCAAATTTTGAAAAGCTTTCAGAAGTTATAAAAAGGAGACTTGAGGCATCTTTTGAAGACCAAGTAGACCATCTTCCTAATGAACCCCTGACTGATAATCTCCAGGCTACAAATTTAGCTGAAGAATATGAGCATCTAATTAAAAAATTGAAACAAAAGTGTAAAATAGCTGATAAGGAAGATAAGGTAGGAATTATCAAGTTTACTTCCACATTCTTGGTCAAGGGAAAAAATAAGTGCTGAATTTCAAGTGTCAGACCATTTAGTCAGAGTCACTAGGTAGCTTACCAGGATACAAGGAATATTACCAAAACTGAAAAAAAGGCAAAGTGGAAAAAGGATTGATGAAGAAACGGTTGAGAAAGTTTTAAATTTTTATACAAGTGAAGAAAACTCAAGAATGCTCCCTGGTAAAAAAGACTGTGCAAGTGTTAGGACTGATGGTGTTAAAAAAAAATTATTGTCACGTAATCATAATGAACTGTTTCTTAAGTGTACTACCACCAAATATGAAATGATAGATGGCTCATAGATGGTTTTGAACATAAACTACAAAGTCTGTCTGGTGTGGTTCTATCTTAGCATTGCTTCAATTTTCCCATAATCCCCCTTAAATTTGTTAATGGTATTTGGTAAACATTATTTTAATAACTTTTTGTTAAATAGGCTTACCTTTTGATGTACAGATGTATAATTATAAACAAGAATACTTCACAATTACAGTTTATCTACGCCTTCTGGGAAGCGCTTTTTTTTTTACATATTTACCTTGTCATATCTCAGCTTGTAGCCAAAACTACAAAATGAAATTTTTTGTACATATTACTGCCATAAAGTACTATCACAGGCCAGAATTTCAGATTTTACTTCCATAATCCTTAAGGAAATGGAAGTATGGTGATGGCAAAAAAAATCGTGTTTGAGATTATTGCAGATTCTGATTGTACTACACTCAAAACATGAAAAAAAGTCGTTTTCCGAAAAGTGTCTGTGTGTATGTCTGTCTGTCTGTCTTGTGTAGATTTTTTTCTATGGCAAACGATAACTGCCGCAAATTCAAACAGAATCAAATAATTTTTTGCATACAGCCCTGATTTGTAGAGTACTCACGACCTATTGTTTTTGGTGAAGATCGGTTGAGGGAAAGGGGTAGTTTACCTACAACGGTTTTTTTTTATCAAGGGAATTTTTTACTTCCATATTCCTTAAGGAATGGAAGTATGGTGATGGCAAAAAAAATCGTGTTCGAGATTATTGCAGATTCTGATTCTACTACACTCAAAACATGAAAAGAAAGTCGTTTTCCGAAAAGTGTCTGTGTGTGTGTCTGTCTGTCTGTCTGTCTGTCTGTAGATTTTTTTTCTATGGCAAACGATAACTGCCGCAAATTCAAACAGAATCAAATAATTTTTTGCATGCAGCCCGGATTTGCAGAGTACCCGCGACCTATTGTTTTTGGTGAAGATCGGTTGAGGGAAAGGGGTAGTTTACCTGCAACGGTTTTTTTTTAGCAAGGGTAATTTTGTTTGTTTGGCAAACGATAACAGCCGCAAATTCAAACAGAATCAAATAATGTTTCGCATACAGCCCTGAATTGTAGAGTTCTCAAGATCTGTTGATTTTGGTGAAGATCGGTTAAGGGAAAGGGGTAGTTTACCTGTAACGTTTTATGTTTTAACAAGGGTATTTCCTATGGCAAACGATAACAGCCGCAAATTCAAACAGAATCAAAAGATTATTTGCATACAGCCCTAAATTGTAGAGTTCTAAAGACCTATTGTTTTTGGTGAAGATCGGTTGAGGGAAAGGGGTAGTTTACCTGCAACGTTTTTTTAACAAGGGTATTTTCTATGGCAAACGATAACAGCCGCAAATTCAAACAGAATCAAATAAAGTTTTGCATACAGTCCTGATTTGTAGAGTACTCAAGACCTATTGTTTTTGGTGAAGATCGGTTAAGGGGAAGGGGTAGTTTACCTGCAACGTTTTTTTATCAAGCGTATTTTCTATGGCAAACGATAACAGCCGCAAATTCAAACAGAATCAAATAATTTTTTGCATACGTCCCTCAATTGTAGAGGTCTCAAGGACTTTCGATTTTGGTGAAGATCGGTTAAGGGGAAGGGGTAGTTTACCTGCAACCTTTTACGTTTTAACAAGAGTAAAGTACTTGAAAATTTATTTAAACTTTTTCAAACAATGGTTGGTTTATTGCCAAGCAATAAAATTAAAATTTTTTCATTTTAATGTAAATCATGTATAAGAGAAAATATATCGCGCTTGGCAGGCGATATTAAGATTTAAATATAAATCTTAGAATATGGAAGTCATGTATGGTTCTCCATACCGATATTTTTTTTTTGGCAAACGATAACAGCCGCAAATTCAAACAGAATGAAATAATGTTTCGCATACAGCCCTGAATTGTAGAGTTCTCAAGACCTACTGTTTTTGGTGAAGATCGGTTAAGGGAAAGGGGTAGTTTACCTGTAACGTTTTATGTTTTAACAAGGGTATTTCCTATGGCAAACGATAACAGCCGCAAATTCAAACAGAATCAAAAGATTATTTGCATACAGCCCTAAATTGCAGAGTTCTCAAGACCTATTGTTTTTGGTGAAGATCGGTTAAGGGAAAGGGGTAGTTTACCTGCAGCATTTTTTTATCAAGGGTATTTTCTATGGCAAACGATAACAGCCGCAAATTCAAACAGAATCAAATAATTTTTTGCATACAGCCGTGATTTGTAGAGTACTCAAGACCTATTGTTTTTGGTGAAGATCGGTTGAGGGGAAGGGGTAGTTTACCTGCAACGTTTTTTATCAAGCGTATTTTCTATGGCAAATGATAACTGCCGCAAATTCAAACAGAATCAAATAATTTTTTGCATACGTCACTGAATTGTAGAGGACTCAAGGCCTTTTGATTTTGGTGAAGATCGGTTAAGGATAAGGGGTAGTTTACCTGCAACCTTTTAAGTTTTAACAAGGGTCATTCCATATCAAATCAACCAGGGGTCTGAACCTCAGTGTCTCAAATATTGGTAATTTTTTGTATATTTGTTGTACTTATAAAGTACTTCAAAAATACAAAGTTTCAATTTTTTTTGTTGGGTAGTTTTTTTTAAAAGATTTTTTAAAAACTGCACAAAACGCCATTTTTCACATTGTTTTGAAACAGAAAACTGTGTATAATTAAGGAACCATTAGACCTAGAAAGCTCGTTTATAGCTCATTTTAAAGGTCTTTGTAAGGGCTTTAATTTGATATGTAACACAACCTACTTCGAACAAAAACCTTTTTTTGGCATGTTTTCAAAAAACGTTTTTTTGAAAATTTCAAAAACACCATCATCGAATTTTTTCAAAAAAATATATGTTATTTGTAAAGACATTGACTAGAAATATGCAAAGTTTGAAAGTGGAGAAATGATGGTTTTTTTTTTAACAAAAATTTAAAGGCATCAGTGTGGAGGTCGTATTCACGTAAATTTGCATTACAATACCAACAGTTACATTTTATGTCATTTTTAGTTTGCCTTAGTACCATAATGATAAATTACAAACAATTACTAAGACTCACCTACAAATTCTCTTGAATAAAGTGTCCCATATTGATCTTGCAGTGAAATGATTTTAAGCAACAAAAAAACTCATTTATTAGTTGTATATTTTACGAATTAAAACATATCTGTAGAAGATTCTAGTCTATATATATATACACTACACAGTGCAGTCTTATAAGAACAAATCATGTTTGTAAATTAAAATAGTGCTTTTGAATATTAATCATTTAGAGTTCACACATAAGTTAATAATAAGTTGTTCACATTTTCTTCAACTGTTGTTCAAGTAAGTGAGATGAGTCTGCCATTTCTTCTGTGGTCAAAGTATACGTTCTTCCTGTAGCGGTTCTAGGTTCAACCTTTTTCAGAAGGGTGTCTGTTGACACATCCAAAATATCCAACCGTGGTTGAGGATAGAAAAATGATGCTGCAGGTCCTCGGGGATGTAAAAAGCTCACTTTAACTTCATTTGTCTCGTTGTTTTTCCCTAGGATGCATGCAAGCCACCAGAAGTTATCATACATGACAGTTACAAAACCTGATTCAATTTCTTCTAATTCAGCTGTTACACTATCTGTTATAACTGGTGCTTGTAGCTTTCTTTCAGTACTTGAAGAAAACAATTTTGTTGCCATTTGTGTGTCAGAAATAGGGATAACTGCATGTAAATTATGGGTCCCTTTTATAGTTTTTGTTTTATCAAAACGTGTTGCTAACCTTTCTTCATTTTCATTGTGTTCTTCTATTGTACAGTATTTAAACTTGATGCCTGGTATGTTGGTTGCTGCAAATTCATATAATTAATGCGGTGTCATTATTTGCTGGTCATAATACGGTCGCTGTAAACTTGCTTTCATAGCTAATCTTTTAACAGTCCCCCTAGACCATCACAGGCACTTTTACCATGTGATGTGGCAAAGAAATGCCACTCAGCATCAATGCCAAAGTCTTTTTTGTGCAAACAAATGTTCTGGAAATTCTTACGGTTTTTATATTGTCCTGCACAACCATCTGAGAAGTAATAAATTATTTTAATCCCTGGGATGTCTTCTTTTAGGGCATTAATCAGGTGCGTCTGAAAGAGACTGAATGCAACAGTGTTGTGGGTAAGGCACTCTGATATAAAAACGTAATTTAAGTGCTGTATTTTACTGTCTTCTCCTCTATAGTAGACAACAAAGGGATGGAGTGTTGCCTGGCTATTGGTCCAATGGTAAGATTGAACCTCATCTTGGAGGACAAATGAATAATTTTCTGAAAAATCACAGGTTACAACCACTTCACCTTCCTCTAAGTTAGTTTTTGTTTCACGGTAAAACTCTTTTTGCATGTTTGCTAAAAAAAGAGTGTGTCTTTAACTTTAAAATAGCTTCACTGAAATCTTCTATGAATTCATCCTTTTCTTTTACAACAGTCTCTAATGTACATCTATCTACAGACATCCACTTTTTAATTGTTACACTATCTATCATCTCATCTTCAAACTTCTGGCGCAGTAAAGCTTTCAAAGGTTCTATCCCGGGACACTCTTTGCATGTGTTCAGATAACAGATAGGAGATGCCGGGTTGCACATAATTTTGTACAGGCAGGTTTGGTAGTTTTTTAATGCCACTTCATCTCCATCCAGTACAAAGCTGTGCATTTTTGATCCACTCATCATCAATTTTACATTCTGATGAATTAGACAGACACATACTGTATGGGTGCCACTCTTTCCGGCCAAAATGCAATTTTTTGGACGCAAATCACTTGGTGTCATAAATTTTTAAAACTGTGATTAATTTCATCAAAATTTTTTTAGGCAAGTCTTAGTAATTGTTTGTAATTTATCATTATGCTACTAAGTCAAACTAAAATGACATAAAATGTAACTGTTGGTATTGTAATGCAAATTTACGTGAATACGACCTCCACACTGATGCCTTTAAATTTTTGTTAAAAAAAACCCATCATTTCTCCACTTTCAAACTTTGCATATTTCTAGTCAATGTCTTTACAAATAACATATATTTTTTTGAAAAAATTCGATGATGGTGTTTTTGAAATTTTCAAAAAAACGTTTTTTGAAAACATGCCAAAAAAAGGTTTTTGTTCAAAGTAGGTTGTGTTACATATCAAATTAAAGCCCTTACAAAGACCTTTAAAATGAGCTATAAACGAGCTTTCTAGGTCCAACGGTTCCTTAATTATACACAGTTTTCTGTTTCAAAACAATGTGAAAAATGGCGTTTTGTGCAGTTTTTAAAAAATCTTTAAAAAAACTACCCAACAAAAAATTTGAAACTGTATTTTTGAAGTACTTTATAAGTACAACAAATATACAAAAAATTACCAATATCTGAGACATGAAGTTTCAAATTAAATTCTTCATTGGTTGATTTGATATGGAATGACCCACAAGAGTAAAGTACAGTAGGACCCCGTTTATCCGGGATTTACTTAACCGGAACCCGGGTTAACCGCAACTATTTTCGTGTAAAAAAAAATAAAAAACATAGTCTAAATCAGTTAATAGTACGAGAAAAGCCGCACAGTCTAGGGTCTTGGAGCAGCGGGTGGAAGGGCCGACTGGACGGAGGCATTGTTACTAGGATCAGTGACACGCTGTGCCACTTTCACCATTCATTGTCTGCCAGCCTGTCTGTCTACCCCTCGCCAGGCAGTGTCTTTACAGCTTTAGTTTGATGCGTTTCGCGGCAGTGTTGTTTTGAGTTTTGCAAATTAATTTTTATTTAGTGTCTTATTAGCGATTTATTGTTAGTGTTTTCATGTTAGGCCTACTGTAGATAGAGTGTTTTAAAGTGTAAATTAGTGTGTAAATAAACATTTTTAGTGTCTTTCACTGACAATTTCAAAAAGCGTATAAGCTGTCGTTGTGTGTACAGTAATTTTTAGTCTGCAATGTCTGGAAAAAGGAAACGGAATGTTGTTGAAATAAAGGACAAGCTAGAAGCTATACGACAAGTGGAGAGTGGTGCATTATTACGGTGTGTTGCAGCAAACTTTAATGTGGGAGTTTCAACAGTTGGGGATTGGATAAAAAACAAAGACAAACTTTTGAAACATTCTTCAAAAATTCCCAACCGTAAAACAATGAAAACTTTTGACTTTGAAAAGGTGAATGAAGCATTATTCTTGTGGTTTACGCAGCAGAGAGTAAAGGGCGTGCCTATTTCTGGCCCTGCACTCCAGGAAAAAGCCAGAATGCTAGCTGGAATGCTAGGAGAGGAAGGTGAAAACTTTTTGGCAAGCAAAGGATGGCTTGACAGGTTTAAAAATCGTTATGGTATTCGTCCCTTAGTTTATGTGGGGAAAAAATGTCTGCTGACCAGGACGCTGTCGACGTCTTTAAAACGGAATTCGAAGAGATGGTAGAAGGGTACACAGTGGATCAGTTATTTAATGCCGACGAAACCGGGTTAAATGTTAAGATGCTACCAAAAAAGTCTTTGGCTTGTGTTAGTGAGATTTCGGCACCAGGACATAAAATGCAAAAGGAAAGAATTACAGTCCTTACAGCAGCGAACGCATCGGGTTCGTTTAGGCTCCCACTAATGTGTATCGGGAAGTCTCATAAGCCAAGAGCTTTAAAAAACATCGCACCTAACGCCCTACCAGTTTACTACAAAGCACAAAAGAATGCATGGATGTCATCAGAACTTTTTGAATTGTGGTTTCATAAACAGTTTGTTCCAAAGGTCAAGAAATTTTTAAAAGACAATGATTTACCTACGAAAGCCATTTTGTTTGTCGACAATGCACCTACTCACCCTGGAACTTTGAAAGATGGTGAAATAAAAGTCGAATTATTGCCACCAAATGTCACAAGTTTAGTTCAACCTATGGACCAGGGAGTGATTGAAACATTTAAACGTCACTATCGAGGTGTTTTGCTACGACATATTTTGCATGAAAGTGCGAATAACAACTTGACACTAACGGAAGCTTTGAAACTAGTGACAATGAAGGACGTTGTGTATTGGTGTGCACAATCTTGGGAAAAAGTCAAATCAACAACTTTGAGAAAAGCTTGGAATAAAATTACAGATGGAATAACATCCATAGACGACTATGAAGAGGAAGATTTTGAAAACCTGTCAGCCTTAATAAAAAAAGTGCCAGGTTGTGAGGATATTGAAGAAGAAGAAGCATTACAATGGGTACAAGCAGACGACATTGAGCTTGAGCTGACCGAAGAAGAGATCGTCGAAATGATCCAGGAGCCAGAGCCTCGTGAAGCAGACGACACCGACAACGAACCTTCTGTCAGCCTAGTCAAAGCAGACGACGCATTCAAAGCATTTGAGGTGACATTGTTACTAAAATCGCGCACGGCCCAATTCATCTTAATGTTTAATGTAAAAGGCAGCAGTTACAGAGCACATGTTGTTTCAGGTTGCTCTTCAATTTGTGGAACAGTCACTTGACGCAACACCTGCTGACGTGCTGCTAATAAAACGGTGGAGGGACAAAGCTGCTCGAAAACGATGTAACGAAAAAACACAAAGAAAAATTCAGGACTTTTTCAAGAAATAAGTTGAAAAAAAAAAGTTTGAATTGTAGTACTGTACTGTATATAAATTTAATACTGTACTGTATTTAGTTAGTAAACAACAATTTTTATGAATGTAAATACTGTATAGGCTATTGATTTGTGGTAGTGTTACCGACACTGTCTTTCATGCGTTAGTGTGTGTATAGCACACCTGCCTAATTTTGAGAGCCCTCGACATTTTTTGTTTCCTAGTCAACTGTTTTCAAAACTGTCGAGTACGTGGTTATCGTGATTGTTTAGTGTTCTTAACTGCATATGGGTGCTTCACTGTGCTAAAAACAGCTCGAGAAGTCCGTACATCCTGTCGATGAGAACACTTGACAATCTTTCTACAGTGTATGTGAATTGTCGTTTCACAATGACAAACGTCCAAGACTATTACAAATTTCACTATCGCACTCGTGTTTACTGATTTAATGGCCAATAATATCGATTTGTTGGATGGCTAGAATTCGACCCGTTACAAGTGGGCGTGTTTCATGTTTTTGTGGTCGTAAGTCGCATAGGTCGTAAGTCGACGACTACACACACACACACACACACACACACACACACACACACAAAATTCGCGTTATTTCTGGCCTCATTCATGTTTATTTTCTTACACTTGCACGGTTTTTAAATGGAAAGTGCCGAAACCCACACCAACATAACGCATGCAAGCCGAAAAAGTGTCCAGCGTGGATAGCGATTTGCTTCCTGTGGATCGCTGGGTAGTGTAACTGCACGTGTTTACAGAGGAACGATTCATAGACAGACTTTTCGTCTTTAGGGAATGAACCCTCTGCAAGATGCTGAGGGTCCATGAGTGACTTCGGAGCGCTCCTTCTTTTCCGCGTGTTTGTTCTGTGAAACGTACACTGTAGATTCGCAGATTTATTCTAAGCAACGCGCAATAGGAAATGTTGAAAATTTTTGTCCACGGTGAACCCTCATACACACTAAACCTGCTCTGATGTTTTAATTACGGACATCATAATATTAAAACTTTGGAAACTTGAGCACTACTTAATGGAGATCAATCATTAACTTATACAAGCCATTAATTTTATGCATATTTTTTATATATATGTGTACAACGTTATCGGCAACAAAGAAGTAGGTTTTGTTAAAATTCCTTCCCGGGATATTTGGCCGTAGTCCAATGTTTTCTACAAAACCAGACGTTTCGGCAATGCCATTGACTTCCATCATCAGTGAAAATCGAGTGCGATAACGTGAGGTGGTATATGTTAGTGACCACAGTACTGTGGTTAAGGCTGAAGCAGTAAGTAGAAAGAAGTAGTTTCTATGGTAATATTTCATTTCGAAAATGATTTTAAAAATAAATCTTAGAATATGGAAGTCATGTATGGTTCTCCATACCGATATTTATATTTTGCCCCACCAGAGATATTAACCCCCTAAAAATGACAATTTTTGAAAATTTCAAAATTTGAAATATTTTTAAAGAAATATGGTGCAAGCCTGAGGTATGAATTTTGCTGTACGAGTAGACATACTTCCTAACTGTTTGTAAAAAAAAAAAAACTTGTGTCGTAGATTCTACTCCTTCTTAAGAAAAGTTACCCTTAAAAACGATAAAAATGCAGTCGAAATCTGTTTTTCTCAAATTTCACCTCTAAGACTTTAGGTAAAAAGTCTATGGAACCAAAAATTTAGCTCTTTATTTTCTGAATAATTTCCTTTTTACCCCATGCTGATAGGACAAATAGATTACGAGATACAGGTGTTTACATAAACGCTTGAATTGTAGCGGTTCGCCAAACAAACATGGCCGCCATGCAAAAACCGGTGGCAATAAAATTAAAAAAATTATGATTTTCAACTTCCAACATGTAAGGGTAATTGTATAAAAAAAAATCAGTTTTTTTTTTTTTTTAAATAGTGAAGCAACCACCGCTGCTGGATGACTATATGGATTGGACCCATGGTTATTAAGAATTAATGAGGGCAGAACTTGGACAAGCCAGGGAAGCAGTGTACAATTAAAATTATATTGTATAATTATGTACTTTGGTAAAAACATATATATATTAGGAGGTGTAAGTATTTATTCATGGATGGAAATTCGCAATATACTACTTCAAAAACTGCCAATAAATGGAACTTTGTCCTATCTGAGGATGAGTTAACTCTGAAAAGCACTTACTGAGTAGTGGATTGCAAGTTTTCTTTTTTGGATGAAAGAGATTATATAAATTTAGCACACACACACACACACTTAACTCTCCAGTGAAAAACTGAGTACAAAGAAATGTGAAATAATTTCGGTTCCTAATCCACAAAAATCCATGAAATTTGTTATGATTATTTTTAGGTCACCAATGTATACGTAACCTCATCACAGGTATTAAGACAAAATGGGTTCAATCTGATTACACAATGCTATCATATAAAAAAGTGGATTACATCAAACTATGATGTTATTACATGGTTTTACATTTGGATTTATGCACAACTAATTCAGTTTTTTACATATCTCCTCTATTATACATAAAAATTGTGCCATTTATTTGTTAACGGGAACCTCTACTTTTCTTTAATAACACATTTCTGTTTTAACTACATTTGTTTTCTGCAAACTGGTCCAAATTAAAAATAACTAGACAAACACATCCTTTCTTGTCTTCATGCAACTTTTTGCAAATCAAATTAGAAGTTTACATAAGCCATACTATCCACACTTGACTTTTTTTCATTTAATTTATCCTGTTTTTTTATAAACTCACAAAAAAAAAAGAATTATCATTTTAACACTGGTTGACATCAACGTTTAAATTTCTAACGTAGGCCTAACAATAATTTAAAAATTGATGAAAATATTTATTCACAGTTGTTTTAGTGTACATAGCATTAGTAACAACGCTGAATTTTTATTTTAGCCCTTCTGGCAATAGAAATGTTTGTGATTTAAATCAAGTGCCTACGATGTGTTTTAATAATCGGTGCTCTGTAACTCAACTCCTGAGTCAACATGAAAGAAATAAATTTTAACAATGACTGTAAAAAAATAACAAGAGGGAGGCAAACCGTGATCCCCCACATACTGTGATAAACCTATAAACATGCTAAGTGAGGAGACAGGTGTGGTGAAAACTAAATAAAACACTGTACGATATGAAGTTTTATTTGATACGAAATTATCTGATTTGAAAAAGTGCTGATAGTTATGGCTGTACAAAGACTGACCCCTGATCATTGTGACTTTGTGACTGCAGCTACAGTCACAGGTATTAGGGAAGGCTGTGGTCACTTTATATGTCAACTCCTCCCATTTCTATTCGAAGTGAATGTGTGGTGTCAGCTCTGATTTTGAAAGCCACTAACAAAACTAATGCCAACATCAGCGTGTACAACAATTTTGGATACAGTTTTATATGATCTCGAAGAAAAAAATCTGAAGACTACTATAAGTTGTAATAAGATGTTATATTAGTCATATCATTTTTCATTGTTCTGAAGTTAATGCATGTGTTGGAACATGATTACAAAGTTAAAAATTGCATTCGTGACTATAATCAAAATCAATAACTAGTTTAATGAAGAAATTTGTGTTAGTGGTTGAAATCACAATCAGAATGATCAATATTGCACACCACTATATAAAAATTATTCCGATTAGCGCTTTCAAGCTTCACAGCTCATCGTCAGATCAGGAATAGGCAGAAAATATGTAATACCCAACCCTTCACCCCTCTCCCCCACCCTGCTCACCCACAACAAACTAAAAATTAATGATCCTTCCCCACCCCCTAAACTCTGTCTCACCATCTGTACAGCTACATATTTTTCTAGTAAATTCCTTGTGTTTCAGTGTGAGTGTGTGTGTGTGTGCATCCCTTTAAACTACCCTCTTCCTCACCACACACGTGGGTCAGTCACACACCCTTATTAATAATAAGGGTCAGTCACAATAAGGGTGTGTGACTGACCCACGTGTGTGGTGAGGAAGAGGGTAGTTTAAAGGGATGCACACACACACACACACACACACACACACACACACACACACACTGAAACACAAGGAATTTACTAGAAAAATATGTAGCTGTACAGATGGTGAGACAGAGTTTAGGGGGTGGGGAAGGATCATTAATTTTTAGTTTGTTGTGGGTGAGCAGGGTGGGGGAGAGGGGTGAAGGGTTGGGTATTACATATTTTCTGCCTATTCCTGATCTGACGATGAGCTGTGAAGCTTGAAAGCGCTAATCGGAATAATTTTTATATAGTGGTGTGCAATATTGATCATTCTGATAATAACTAGTTTGAGAATGTATTGAATGCAAGAAAGGAGAACTCGGTGCTGCCAGTGATAGATACGTGACTACCTTCAAGTGAATAATGCGATTTGAAGTACAGCTAAGTTTAATTAGGTCTGGTTAGGTTAATTGTTTTTAACATGTTGGATATGCACTTTTTTTATGCATTTCTCTTGAGTATGCATGATTTTTCATGTATTTCATAATTTTTCATGTATTTCATAATTTTTTCTGTGAAGACAAGTTAATTTTTACTAAAAGCTTATTATATTGTGTACAAGTTCAATTCTTTATTGTTACACTGACATAAAAAGAATTACGAGGGGCAGTCAAAAAGTTAGTTGCACTGGACCGTATTTTTTTTTTCTACAAGGGATATTTTGATGAAAGTTGTTGGCAACACTGGTTTGAACTTCCGTTTCCTCAGCTTTATTAACGCGTCTACGTGGTTGGAACAGTTAGTCCATTGTTAGCCATCAAATATGTCGCATCATTTGCAAGTTGCATCCAAGTTAGAATTACGCGCAGTGACTCGTTTTCTGTGGGCAAAGGGGTGCAAACCCTACTGAAATTCATTGCCAGTTGAGAGAAGTGTATGGTGACATAGCATTTTCACACCAGGCCATCTCAAAATGGTGCGAGTTGTTTGAAAATGGCCGCACAAATATGGAGGACGATTACCGGCAGGGAAGGCCGTCAACTTCGGTCACAGATGACAACGTTGAACGGGTTCACCAATTGGTGCTTGCAAATAGGAGAATCACAGTAGACAAAATTGTAGCCGAATTGCGTATTTCGCATGGAAGTGTACACTACATCATCTCTGAGAAACTGCAATGTCAAAAAATTTGCGCTCGATGGGTGCCTCGTTTATTGACAGAAGAACACAAGGGAAAACGTTTTCTGTCAGCTCTCAAGTTTTTGGATCAATATGAGAAGGAAGGTAATGACTTTTTGGACAAAATTGTTACCGGAGATGAATGCTGGGTTCATCATTTTTCACCCGAAACGAAACGAAGTTCGCGTGAGTGGAAACATCCTCATTCCCCACCTCCAAAAAAGTGCCGAAAGGTTCCGTCTGTCGGAAAGGTGATGCTGACCATTTTCTTCGATAAAAAAGGTGTTGTGCATACTGAATTTATGCCGAAGGGTCTACGATTAATTCAGTATCATACTGTGAAACCTTAAAAAGGCTGAGAAAGGCGATTAAAGATCGATGGCCCGGAAAACTGACAAAAGGGATTGTGCTTCTGCATGACAATGCAACGCCTCATTCGGCACGCATTACGAAGGAACTTCTCGAAACGTTTAAGTGGGAGGAGTGGGAACACCCTCCTTGCAGTCCTGATCTTGTGCCGTGTGACTTCCACGTGTTCGGTCCTATGAAAGAGGCCCTTGCAAAGCGGCGATATTTTACCAATGAAGAAGTCCAAATTGTGACGCATGAATGGTTATCAGACGTTGGACGGGATTTTTTCAACAAAGGAATAGAGAAGCTCGTGCCGCGCTATGATAAGTGTTTGAATAAACTTGGAGACTTTATAGAAAAGTAGATCTTTAATATTGTACTTTCATATAAATAAAAGTTTTTTCATAAATAATCTACATGTTGCGTTTTTTATGCAAGTGCAACTAACTTTTTGACTGCCCCTCGTACAATAAAATGATGTACTTTTTTTAATTTTAAAGGATGCATTTTTCACTTACAAAAAAAAAGGTTTATGAAGGTTTTGAGCCAGTTTGCATTTATAAATTTTACATAAGATCCAGCTTTATTTTAATATTACATACCGTATTAAAATAATTAATATTGTAACATCACAGAATGATACATACCAATAAACCCAACAGAAGTGTCAAATTAGTGAAGGAATTTGGAATAAAGAAACAATTAATTATGTACAGGAAGAATTATATTAATTAAGTCTATGAGCAATTAATAGATAAAGAATAATTGTAACAGAGTCATGAACAGAATGAAATCTACAAGCAGCCTTATAAGCCAAGGTATTAAATAAATTGACAAACAGACATTTAAAGGACTAGACCAGACTATAACTTTGACATTAACAGTTACCCAATAGATTAGTAGAGTGAGAGTATGTAACATATTACAATGGTGAACCCATGAATGATTAGTAGCTAAACTAAATTATACTGGAGAATAAGAGAATCAGACATGTGACAAGAATAACAATTAAGAATTGAACTAAGAGTAGAATTATAATAAAGAAATTAAAGATTAATGAGCTTAATTATATGTATTAAACAGAAGTCGATAAACCGTGACAATTAAAATGTAAAGTATTATTAACCAGGTATAACTAGTAATTGATAAGATGACCTTGAAAGAAGTGTATGACAAGGAATTATACTCGTTGATTATAATATAAAATATACTGAAGGTATAGATTTTATATTTTCTGAGAGTAAATAAGTTACTATGAGAAGTAGAGAACTTGATGTTGTAAGAAAGTTGTAAAAATATTAATTTTGTATAATAATGTAATAGAGTATGAGGTGAAGGAAACCGAATTTTGTATATTGAGTAATAATAAAGTTGTAAGAGAGATTGTAAAATAAAGAACTCGTTATAAATAACCAAATGTACACCAAAATAATATGATGTCTATTAAAATTAAGTATGAATTGTTACAGAGTAGAATAGTTATGCCATTTCGTTATAATAGTTATAGTGACCCAACAATGTTAGGCCTAGTGTAGAAAGTAATAGTTTGATAGCCAGTTAAGTTTTATAATCATGTTCAATATTATTAAAAAGGTTTGTTAATTGAGTACTATCAGGTACACAAGAGAGGAAACAAAAATGGTGACAAAAAACATAAATTGTAAAATAACGTATTAGAACAGGCAATCGTTAAAATTGGTTATTTTCTTAATAATGTATGAAAACAGGTCACTAGAGGACTTTAATTGACCCGCATTAATCAAGCAATGAAATGGTAGTAATATAATAACCATTGTAATTATCATGGAAGAAACTTATGTTAGTTGTAAAAATTTGGTGAAATTAGGATATGGGAGCTGAATACTAACATCAACGAAAACCACGCCAAGTTCAACGGTCTAATTAAAATGACAGTTGACCATGATGTCATTTTCAGCCAATTAGAATATTATCTAAATATCACTATTGTTTGACGACTCGGAACACTAAGTTTTTTATAAGTAAAATCGTAAAGATTTACCTTACAGCCTAAACCGGCTTTCACCTTTAGAAGGCTTCATCAGAGGCTGCCGTAGGTAGCTCTGTCCGTCTTGTTGTTGGTGACGGGATAGTTTTTCGAAAGATCGAAGCTGTGTGTGTGTGGTGAGGAATAATGCGTGCGATTTGAATTGTGTCTGTTCGTTTAGGATGTCGTTTTTATTTGTTTTTGTGTGTTTGTATATTTCTAATTGTTCTAGAGTGTCTAGTTTTCGGCCTTTTGTGTGTACGTGTAGAATGTTCATGTTATTGTTTTTATATGTGTGGTTTGCTTCAATGAGGTGGTTTGCAAAGGTGGATTCTGTAGTGGTGTGGAGTGCCTTTGTGTGTTCAATGTATCTCTGTTTGAAGCTACGTCCTGTCTGGCCTATGTAGAATTTATTGCAATTTGAGCAATTTAGCTTGTATACACCGGGTAGATCGAATTTGTTTTGTGTTTTGTGTGTGCGTTTTGATAGTGTGTGTTCTGTTTTGTTAGTAGTTTTGTAAGCGATTCTGCATCCTGCTTTTTTGAATTTGTGGGCAATTTTTTCAGTTTGTTTGTTGATGTATGTTAGTGTTATGAATTTGTTGTTTTCTGTCTTTGTCTGTTGTTTGTTTTGTGTTGGAGTTTAGTGACAATTGTTCTGTCATAACCGTTAGATTCTGCTAGATATTTTATCGTGTTTAGTTCGTCTTTGTAGTCTTTTTCATCTAAGGGGATGTTGTTAAGTCTATGTATCATGGTTCTAAAAGCAGCTAGTTTGTGTTGTATTGGGTGATTGGAGGTGTTGTGTATCAGTGTGTCAGTTGTAGTTGGTTTTCTGTATATACTGAATTTGTGCTTGTGTTCTAGTTTTGTGATGGAGAGGTCTAAGAAATTTATGGTATTGTTGTGTTCGTATTTGGCAGTGAAGGTTATGTTTTTATGTATTTTGTTTATGTGCGTAAGTAACTGTTCACATTGTCTTTTGTTCTCCCTGTATAGTATTAGAATGTCATCAACGTATCTGTGCCAATATAGTATTTTATGTGAGTGCCTGTCATTGTTTGTGAGTATTTTTGTTTTTTCTAAGTATTGGAGGAAGACTTCTGCTAGAATGCTGGATATGGGGGAGCCCATGGGTAAGCCATCGTTCTGTGTGTAGTATTTATTGTTATAAGTAAAGTAGTTTTGTTTTGTGATAATGTTCAGAGTTTCTGTTATTTCGTTGATAAGTTCGTCTGGTGTGTTGTTTTGTTTGAGTTTGTTTTGTAGGATGGTGATTGTTTCAGAGATGCGGATGTTTGTGTACAGGTTTTTAATGTCAAAGGAGGCTAAAGTGGCATTATTCCCCCATAATGCCATCTATATTCCCATTATTGCCCCATAAGAGCTCTTATCATCTGAAGAAGGCACTGTGTGCCGAATCAGCTGTCATGGTATATTTTAAATAAATGATGAGTGAAAATCACGAAAACAAGTTTTTAGTTTTCTTTAATTCTTTAATATAATGGATTTTCATCAAGTAAAGGCTTCCAGTATCAATTATTTGAAGTATGCTAAAACTAGTAATTTGGCCTTATGGTATTTTAAATTATTGCTCCGTGTCAGCTCTTACCATCTGAAGAAGGCACTGTGTGCCGAATCAGCTGCCGTGGTATATTTTAAATAAATGACGAGTGAAAATCACGAAAACAAGTTTTTAGTTTTCTTTAATTCTTTAATATAATGGATTTTCATCAAGTAAAGGCCTCCAGTATCAATTATTTGAAGTATGCTAAAACTAGTAATTTGGCCTTATGGTATTTTAAATTATAAACAAAATACATAAAAACATAACCTTCACTGCCGAATACGAACACAACAATACCATAAATTTCTTAGACCTCTCCATCACAAAACTAGAACACAAGCACAAATTCAGTATATACAGAAAACCAACTACAACTGACACACTGATACACAACACCTCCAATCACCCAATACAACACAAACTAGCTGCTTTTAGAACCATGATACATAGACTTAACAACATCCCCTTAGATGAAAAAGACTACAAAGACGAACTAAACACGATAAAATATCTAGCAGAATCTAACGGTTATGACAGAACAATTGTCACTAAACTCCAACACAAAACAAACAACAGACAAAGACAGAAAACAACAAATTCATAACACTAACATACATCAACAAACAAACTGAAAAAATTGCCCACAAATTCAAAAAAGCAGGATACAGAATCGCTTACAAAACTACTAACAAAACAGAACACACACTATCAAAACGCACACACAAAACACAAAACAAATTCGATCTACCCGGTGTATACAAGCTAAATTGCTCAAATTGCAATAAATTCTACATAGGCCAGACAGGACGTAGCTTCAAACAGAGATATATTGAACACACAAAGGCACTCCACACCACTACAGAATCCACCTTTGCAAACCACCTCATTGAAGCAAACCACACATATAAAAACAATAACATGAACATTCTACACGTACACACAAAAGGCCGAAAACTAGACACTCTAGAACAATTAGAAATATACAAACACACAAAAACAAATAAAAACGACATCCTAAACAAACAGACACAATTCAAATCGCACGCATTATTCGAACACATCTCACCACACACACACAGCTTCGATCTTTCGAAAAACTATCCCATCACCAACAACAAGACGGACAGCGCTACCTACGGCAGCCTCTGATGAAGCCTTCTAAAGGTGAAAGCCGGTTTAGGCTGTAAGGTAAATCTTTACGATTTTACTTATAAAAAACTTAGTGTTCCGAGTCGTCAAACAATAGTGATATTTAGTTAAGTAACGGACACATCATGGACAACGAAATCCAAGAATAGAATATTATGTTTGGAGGTATGTGGACCCCGGAAGAAGAAGGCTCGCCAAAAAAAGTAGCAACTATAAATAAGCCAGTGCATCGCTGACACTTCATTCGTTTTTCATCATCCAGAGCAGTAACGACATCGCTCCATGTCAAAATTAACCTCAATTAATAGTACGAATCAATGTAAAGTGAGGTTAGGTCTTCAACGTAAATAATACCATAACAGTGAAAGGTATACAGTGTTGTGAGTGAATAGTGAATTCATATGGGCAATCAAGTGAATTGATAAATGAAGTGTGAATAATAACCCATGGATAATAAAAGGGAGTATAGTGTAAAATACTTCGAAAATATTTAATGAAACCATAAAACATAATATTGTTATAACTGCACTACTTTATATACACTTATGTACGATGTCTCACTACACAATAACATTCACACATTAGTAATTGTTAACACTTTTTTAATTATTATTCATTGAGTTCCATGTTGGAACTGGTAATTGTATTCAACCGAGTGTAACCTCAAAGTTCGGCCTAGACGAATGTTTAATTATTGTTAGTTGTAAGATGTTATTGATGCCTACCATAATCAAATCATTATTGTAAAGCTTAGTAATTCGTAGCAGTTAATCTCGTTTTATTTGTAGATCAAAAGAATTCACACCTGATAAAAAATATAAATCATTTTATTTTGCTAAACATTATGCCACTGATTTGTTATGATATTATTTTATACATAACCACCAAAATCAGTAAAATTTCACCTTGTTAGGTAATGAATAAGGCCTTTTCGAAATTATTTATATTTCATCATCAGTTCACACACTATTACTACACTTTCCTCTTCTGTGTTAATGTTCTTGCTGCAATGTCATCCTTTATATGTATGTATCTGTTGTTGTTATCTGTGTCCTCCATTACATCTTTCTGTAATCCATATTGAATTTTCCACTGCCATCATTATTGGGTGAAACTAAGCTAGTCATGTATTGAAATAATTATCATTCTCAAATATTGTTTGTTGATTCATCAATTTGTCATTTTTTTTATGAAGGTATATATATAATTTTTCCAAATGTATAATGTCGTTTTTTTATTGTTTACTTCCACTATTTCCATATTGATGGTTATATTTGTTATGCCATGATTCATATTAATAATGTGATCTGCTATGTTGGAGATTCCCGTTTTTTATTAGTAAAAGCTTTGAAATGTTCCATAAATCTCTGCTTGAAATTTCTATATGTTCTTCCGATGTATATGTAGTCACAGTCATTACACTTTATTCTGTATATTCCACTTAATTTGTATATATCACATTATTTTTTATTTATTATTAAATAAAACCAGAACATATGTAACCAGAACTATTTTACTTTCAACAACAAATATTATACACAGACCAAGGGATTGGCAATGGGTTCGCCCATATCATCAATTATGTCAGAAATTTATATACAGGATTTGGAAAACAAAATTATTTTAGGTATCATAAATATGCATAATGTGTTATTATGGAACAGATATGTAGATGATATATTAGTCACATATAACCCTAGCATGAAAAATGAACATTTAATAATACTAAATAAATTAAATACATACTGTACAATGATAATGTGAAGTTTACATTTGAAGAAGAAGTAAATAGGAAAATCAATTTTTTGGACATTGATATTCAAATTGAAAAAGATAACGAAATAACTACTAATGTATATAGAAAAGAAACAAATAATAATACAACAATACACAAGGATTCATCACATCCTTGGACACACAAGGTTAATACATATAACAATATGATTAATAGAGCATACAAATACATAAATAACGAAGAGAAATTATATCAGGAACTGAACATCATAAAAGAAATAGCAATAGAAAATGGATATGACAGTAAATTTATAAACAAATTAAATAAAAAATACAAAGAAAAAACAATATTAAACAACAGAACAACATTAGGCAGTATAAATACATGCAGAAAAGAAGAAAATGTAACATACCTAACTTACAAATACACATATAGAGATCTACAAAGCATTATAAAAAATACAAAATTAGACAAACATAAATATAAATATGCATACAAACCAAATATAAGTATATACAATTTAATAATAAATAAAAAAGAATGTGATATATACAAATTAAGTGGAATATACAGAATAAAGTGTAATACAAAGGTTTTGTAAAATATATAAAAACACTTGGTAAGTTTCACAAATTTTTTAATTAACTCTGACAGCTGTTTCGACTAACTTAAGCCATTGTCAAAGAGCGAGTGAATGAAATTACTGAACACAGGACGTTAGTGGAGTGTAGGTGGTGGACATCTGTTTAGGGCATATCTGGAACATCTGTGTTGTGATGGCGACGGTGGGGAGAGTGTGTGCATGAGACAAGGGAAGGTCAGGTGTCTTTAAAAACTAAATACAATCATGAATGCAAATTATAAAATTAACTAAACTAAATATAAACTGAATGCAATAATTTAAAATAATGATGACATTCAAAATAATATAAAATAAACTAAACTAAATAACAGATTTTAATAAAGGGGATACATAAAATTCAGTCTGTTCATTGGTTAAATTTTTGTTATTTTTTATTGCTTTTTTAATTTCTAAAATTTCAAACAAATTTTTTTTCATTTAAATAAATATAAATGTATTTGTCAGATAAAATCTCTAGTAACTTATATTCGGGTCTGTTTACATTGTTCGAGTTAAACACGTGTGTCACATTTACCATAATTATGGTATCTACCATAATTATAGCACCTGTTTATTTCAGTTTCGTTATATAAATTTTTATTACCTAAGGATCCAGGATTCTGCTCAGCGAGAATGCTGACAGAGATGGTCATTGAAATGAGAATACCTTTAATTGCAGTAACTATTATCAATCGTAATTTATTCAGGAATTTCTTTAATCGTGTACACCATATAACAACTTGACACGGCGGCCATTACTAATTTCCGCCCTTTACTATCACCACTCCTTTATGTTTAATCTTAAAGACTAATTCAAACAATTAATTTTACTGGCTATGACTTAGTTTCATGATCATGTGATTTGATAATATCTAATTATAGTCAACGCAAACCAACCCCCATTTGGAAGTCGACATTTAACGTTCACACCTCTCTCACTCACTCACATTCATACAAACATTTTTGAATTTACTTTTGACTGTGTACACATCATGATTATATTTTTTATGATTAAAAGAGCTCTTTAAATAAAAATTTTGGTTGCCACTCCCTTGTCAGTAAACTGGACGTTCTAGTAGAGTGTCACATGTTGATTCCAAACGGCGTGGTTACATTTTCTTGGCTGCACTGAATTTACATTTAACACTTTTAATATTGCTTTATACTGCTCAAACTCTGATAGTAACTAACACTGATTTGCTTTTGATTACATTGTTAACACTTTGCAATACTTTAAACTTAACTATTTCAAGCCAACACTATTGTTAGCGTGTGGTCGCCATGATGAACTTCTGTGTACTGGGACGAAAATTATGCAAATTTTACATATGTGTGTGTGAGTAAAACGTCATCGTTCTTTGTTTCTCATTATATAATAGCCTGGTTAGTTACGTATTTTTATAACGTCATGGTGGTTTTATGACGTTTGGCGTTGTTGGCCAATGAAACGTGAGCAAGTAGCGCCGTTATTAGTAGCTGTAACCATTATAAGTGTTTTTAGCTGCACGTACACTGCTGTCCTTGAAATTATTTTGTCGTCTCGGAACTGCGTCGTTGTCGGCAAAACCAAGGGAAATTATGTCACCCATAGAAATGACTTTAAAACATCGGAATACAATAGTTTGCTACCTTGCATACCATATTTTTTATATCGGACTTTTTTGTACTGTCACAAAACCCCCTCAATGAAAGGTTTTGTGTCGAGACACAAAAACTTTCATTGACTCATTCACACTTCTCTAAAAGGATCAGCTCAGATATGGAGCCACAACCCCCTGTAGTGTTACAAAAAAAAAATATAAATTCAATCACTTACCCTTGGTTCAATGATGAGGTTCGCACCTTCTGACCTTACTGGACTTCTCCAGAGAGATCCCTACACCATAAGGCCATGAGGCACTTTACGCTCCTGTTCTGACGCACCGGCCAGCTCAGGACCGCGGTCACCACACCATAAAACTCTGAAACATTCAATACAACATTTTTAAATAGTGGCCTTCTCTATATCCATATCCACAACTGATATGTTTCCTCTTAGTACGTTGGTTTGCGTTTTGGGGCGTTGGTTTGCTTAATTCTAAAAATTTCACACAATGTATAACAAGAATTAAGATAGAAATTGCTCCCCTTCACAATCCGGTATCTAGTACACATTTCTGACTTCTGTCAACTATATTCACTCCCTTTTATCCCATGAAAACAATTGTTCTTAACCTAAACAACAATGTATTTTACTGCTTTAGCAACAACCATTAACCCTAATAATTTACTTCATATAATCTTACAATATCTATATCATGGCAGACAACTTTAAAGCTTTATACTTTCTTTACGATTTTTTTTTCTTTTTTATGTTTAACTTTCTTTATAACAGAATCGTTTCTAGAGAATGGACGAACTTTACAAAATTTTGATATTATAATCGTTACTATCTTGGTAGTAACCTCCTATCCACACACTATTGTTGCCATAAGAAAACACAATAAAACATTGTACATTAAACATTAAACACTAACATTGAACAATTCACAAATAAACAATTTACATAACTTGTAGCAAAATTTTATAACATTTTTCCTATCAACTCTCTATTAACTTTTATCATTTAACATTCATTTAGATTCTATACAAAAATTTCAAAATTATCATTTACCTTTCCATTTACCTTACCTTTCAGTTACATCACCTTTCTACTATGAATTTTCCCTTCCTAACCCTTTTTCCTTATTAGTTTGGGTGACTCTCTATTATTATTCTCTATCTTATTTTGGTATTTGTCAACCTAACCTTACTCACCTCTTTTTTCCACTAACAACCGCTTCTAACCATTTACATATAATATGACACCAATATCTCAATAATAACCCCCTTCACAAATCCCATTTAAAACCTCTGGCACCGCTCATTTTTGTACTAGTATGTGTGTATTCCCTCTAACCAACTCATTCCCTTATCGGTTTCTGAGCCTTTCAGATAACCCTTTCCGGCGCTAAACGGTCCCTTCCTGTCTCAACATCTCTCGTTGGACTCCTACACCAATACCCTTATTACAAAATATCACCAACAACAACTATAAAATTACCATTCACATTACTCACCTCTACATATAATCCCTACCTACTGTGTCCCTAAAATATCTAACACCTCTTTATATATTATCAGCATCTCAGCACTTTATTTTTCCTAACTCCCAATAACTTTATTCAACTAACTCCAATGCCCTGATTTATCCTTATTCCCAAACTCTTTACAACATTTCACATTAATATACCATTAGAAATTCATCACTTATCTACTAACAACAATACCTCTCAATAACCAAACCTATAACATGCTTAATCATTTACTAACCCTTTAGAATCTAAATTCCATAATATCCTTTCAAAATCATTATTAAACTTCTTTTACTTATTTAAAATTCTACAATAGTTACACACAAAAAATACATAGAATACACAATAGCAAAATTACACAAATACATAGACATCAATACACAAAAATATACAATTCACATAATCATTAAATTATTTACCATAATCAGTCCTGATCAGTCCATTAAAAAAAAAAAACACTGGTCACATAATTAAATGTTCATAACACAATAAACAATAAACAACTACCCCATATCGTCAAATAATAATCTTATCTTATATCTATATACATTGCTTATTATTGAATCTCTTATATTAACATCATAAATGCATCTACCATTCAAATTTTCATTATTTTCCACAAACTCATTTAATCTGTCATGATTGGTCATTGTCCTGTCACCTCCAGTATAATTCGTCACCACTAGGTATGTTATAAAGTCATTATTTTCATTATCACCTCCTACTACTGCTATATCAGCTTCATTACAAGGTAAGTACTTATTATTTTTATTATATATCATCTCTACTCCTAACCTTCCCTTAAACTCTTCATAATCTCTGCTTATCTTAAAAATTTCTACCTCCCTCTTTCTCTCACAATATCTCTCACTATCATACCATCTCTCTCTCTTAAAACATCTCTCATAATAACTCTCCCAACAACATTTCTCTCTCTCAATATATTTCTCTTTATCATACCATCTCTCTCTCTTTAACCCTTCAACACACACTATCATTCCATTATCATTATATTCAATTCCCCATAAAATTTCATTTATACTACCAACCTCCACACTATTATCACCTATTACTATATTCTCATCTATTTTATCGTAATTTTCTATCCCACTTACCTTGTCGTCTTTGTTCAATTTGTCCACTTTGTCAATACTACCATTTTGTCTTTGTATTTCGTTTTTTAATTCTTCACATTTTATATTAAAATTATTGTTCTGTATATTGAAAAGCATTTGCATCATTTTCATAATTTCGTTATTCTCAGCCCTGTTATTTGGGACTGGTGTTGAGTGCACTATTCCTTCACTCATAACTGCTGATTCTGTCATGCTTATTTGACTGTTATTTGTACTATCAGTTATGTTTAATAAAGAACTATTTTCTTTATTCTCTGCCATTATAAAATTGTTAATGGTTTGTCGCTTTATATTATCGTCACCTAACCTACAACCGCATTCTCATTTTCAATGTCCACTCTGCCGCAATTCAGGCTTATTATATAAAATGTATTTATATATTTTATATAGTCCCAGTTCGGGCCCATTTGTTATATGTCACTTTTTTCATTTAAATAATAAATATATATATATATGTATTTGTCATATAAAATCTCTAGTAACTTATATTCGGGTCTGTTTACATTGTTCGAGTTAAACACGTGTGTCACATTTACCATAATTATGGTATCTACCATAATTATAGCAATATAATAGATATTTACCATATATCCGTCGTGCGACTTCGTTTTTCTCGTCTTATTTTGACGCGTTTCGGCAACAAATTGCCATCTTCAGAAATCTTAATCACTCATATGAGATCGTTAAAAAATTAAAAACACTAAAATCATTACGGTAAAAGTGCACTTTTACGACATTGGAAACTCACAGACGCGAACATGAAAGTTTATGTTTCTCGCGTGGACTATATCGATCGACTGCTTTCGCGTCGACAATATCGATCAACTGATTCACTGTTTATATAGCCACTGATAAACCTGTTTTGCTTATTATAGCCCGTATATACTGTGACATTTCATTTACTGGCGCCCGTGTGCAAGTATTGCCGTGTCGTACAACATGTTATGTGAAAATGTAAGTTTATCATTCAAGACATAATCACTGTTGATTTTGACGGCTTTATATATTTCGTATTCCTCAAGCGCGTCCATGTATTTTCCTTTCCTGCAGCAATGCAAAGGCTGGAAATTTGTCTCAAAATCACTGTAGTTATGATTACATAGTATCAGGTGCCTGGCAAAATTAGATGTTGTTTTATGTAATTCCCTTCTGGGAAGATGTTCGTTATATCTTTCTTCAAATGGTCTGCCTGTTTGGCCTATGTAGAACATGTCGCATGAGCTGCAATTCATCTTGTATACGCCGGTTCTTTTTCTTTCTGGTATACTGTTTTTCCGGCTAAGAAGTCTCTGAATGTTGTTATTTGTACGGAAAGTTACAATTACATGGTGTTTCTTGAGTTCGTTAACTAGAATATTTGGTAAAATGTTTGTGTAATCTGCAGATATGTATTTATTAACCGGAAGTGTGTTATCATTGTTCAACTTTTTTAATTTCTTCTCTTTGTGTTTACTTATTAATTTATCCACTAATGAACTTTTATATCCGTTAGCCGCTGCTATGTGCTTGATGGTATTAACCTCTTCAATGTAGTCTTTTTCACTTAACGGTATAGTTAGCAATCTATGCACAAAACTATTGTAAGCTGCCATTTTATGCGAGGTGGGATACGTTTATGATATTTAATGGAACAAAAAGACAAATACAAAACTTAAATAGTCACATAAACAGCATACACCATAAGATTAAATTCACATCTGAAATAGAAGAAGAAAATCAATTAAATTTCTTAGATTTAACCATTTTAAAAAACGAAGGAAAACTTCAATTTAAAATCTATAGAAAGGCCACAACAACGGACATCACAATTCAAGAACACCGGCGGCACTCAAGACGAAACAAATAGCAGAAAAAATGTGGTTAACGCAAGAAATTAGACAATTATACAAAAAGAAAAACAGGTTAAATACGGATCTTTATAAAGCGCATTTAGAAATGTTAAAGGAAATTCACCCTGCAGTTATAGATGTTATCATGACCAAAATTAACGCTTTAATATCCAATTATTTTTATCATAAAGTATTAACCCATAATAAGAAAATACAAAATTTATATCGTACTCAGCATAAAAAAGAAAATAGACCAATAGATTGTAAACATGTGTTCTATGAACGTGTAACGAATACAACCAACATAGAGTTCACTAACCAAGAAATAAACATGCTTAATAAAGGTCTGAAATATAATGTACCAAGATTTAATACGACAAACAAAATTGTCCATGAGGTAGTTAATGCTGAAGCTGCTATTAAAAGATTAAATGGTTCCGTTGCACAGAATGAAGCAAGGGTTTTTATCAACAACAAACTCAATAACGCAATTAATAGTAATAAATGTAAAAGTCAAAACAATTTTTTAAAAAGTAAATATAAGCAGGATATCATGAATCTTAAAACCATAAAAAGTAAACTTGGGAAAAATGATGCAATTATAAGTAAGGCAGATAAGGGTGACACATTGGTGGTCATGCAGCAAAGAGAGTATACTCAAAAGGTATTTGATTTCATAAATAATAATAATATTAAGAAAATATACCGGGATCCCACAAAGGCTTATGTAAAAACTTTGAATAACACCATTAATCAATGTAATTTTTTGTTAGATGAGAAAACACGCAGATATTTAAAACCAATTAATGCCACGGCACCAAAATTCACAGGACTACCTAAAATCCACAAGGAAAGTACACCAATCAGACCAGTAATAAACTACACCACAGCTCCCGGATACAAAGCTGCTAAATTGTTAGTGACTTTAATTAAGAATAATATCAGGATAGCAAATAATTACAGTATAAAGAACAGTTATGAGTTTGTTGAAAAACTTAAAAAGATAGAAATACTACCACAATATAAATTAGTATCGTTAGACGTAACTAATTTGTACACTAATATCCCCGTGAGGGAAACTATAGAAATTGTAAATAACAATTTAAAGGAAGTAGCTCAACTTAGCATGCAAAAAATCAACGAACTTATAAAACTACTTACAGTCGTCTTGGAACAAAATTACTTTACATTTGACAACGGGTTTTTTACACAAGATGACGGTCTGGCTATGGGTTCGCCACTGTCAGGACTATTAGCTGATATATATTTTAATTATTATGAGAATATGAACATAATATCGAATAAATTATACAAGAATAAAATCATTTTTTATTGTAGATACGTCGACGATACGTTTATGATATTTAATGGAACAAAAAGACAAATACAAAACTTAAATAGTCACATAAACAGCATACACCATAAGATTAAATTCACATCTGAAATAGAAGAAGAAAATCAATTAAATTTCTTAGATTTAACCATTTTAAAAAACGAAGGAAAACTTCAATTTAAAATCTATAGAAAGGCCACAACAACGGACATCACAATTCAATGAACACCGGCGGCACTCAAAACCTAAAATGTATTATAATTATAGCACCTGTTTATTTCAGTTTCGTTATATAAATTTTTATTACCTAAGGATCCAGGATTCTGCTCAGCGAGAATGCTGACAGAGATGGTCATTGAAATGAGAATACCTTTAATTGCAGTAACTATTATCAATCGTAATTTATTCAGGAATTTCTTTAATCGTGTACACCATATAACAACTTGACACGGCGGCCATTACTAATTTCCGCCCTTTACTATCACCACTCCTTTATGTTTAATCTTAAAGACTAATTCAAACAATTAATTTTACTGGCTATGACTTAGTTTCATGATCATGTGATTTGATAATATCTAATTATAGTCAACGCAAACCAACCCCCATTTGGAAGTCGACATTTAACGTTCACACCTCTCTCACTCACTCACATTCATACAAACATTTTTGAATTTACTTTTGACTGTGTACACATCATGATTATATTTTTTATGATTAAAAGAGCTCTTTAAATAAAAATTTTGGTTGCCACTTCCCTTGTCAGTAAACTGGACGTTCTAGTAGAGTGTCACATGTTGATTCCAAACGGCGTGGTTACATTTTCTTGGCTGCACTGAATTTACATTTAACACTTTTAATATTGCTTTATACTGCTCAAACTCTGATAGTAACTAACACTGATTTGCTTTTGATTACATTGTTAACACTTTGCAATACTTTAAACTTGACTATTTCAAGCCAACACTATTGTTAGCGTGTGGTCGCCATGATGAACTTCTGTGTACTGGGACGAAAATTATGCAAATTTTACGTATGTGTGTGTGAGTAAAACGTCATCGTTCTTTGTTTCTCATTATATAATAGCCTGGTTAGTTACGTATTTTTATAACGTCATGGTGGTTTTATGACGTTTGGCGTTGTTGGCCAATGAAACGTGAGCAAGTAGCGCCGTTATTAGTAGCTGTAACCATTATAAGTGTTTTTAGCTGCACGTACACTGCTGTCCTTGAAATTATTTTGTCGTCTCGGAACTGCGTCGTTGTCGGCAAAACCAAGGGAAATTATGTCACCCATAGAAATGACTTTAAAACATCGGAATACAATAGTTTGCTACCTTGCATACCATATTTTTTATATCGGACTTTTTTGTACTGTCACACATTCATGATTGTATTTAGTTTTTAAAGACACCTGGCCTTCCCTTGTCTCATGCACACACTCTCCCCACCGTCGCCATCACAACACAGATGTTCCAGATATGCCCTAAACAGATGTCCACCACCTACACTCCACTAACGTCCTGTGTTCAGTAATTTCATTCACTCGCTCTTTGACAATGGCTTAAGTTAGTCGAAACAGCTGTCAGAGTTAATTAAAAAAATTTGTGAAACTTACCAAGTGTTTTTATATATTTTACAAAACCTTTGTAATTAATATGTTTCACCAAGTGCCCAACGAGTCATCAATTAATATCGTATAAAGTGTAATGACTGTGACTACATATACATCGGAAGAACATATAGAAATTTCAAGCAGAGATTTATGGAACATTTCAAAGCTTTTACTAATAAAAAAACGGGAATCTCCAACATAGCAGATCACCTTATTAATATGAATCATGGCATAACAAATATAACCATCAATATGGAAATAGTGGAAGTAAACAATAAAAAAACCGACATTATACATTTGGAAAAATTATATATATACCTTCATAAAAAAAAAATGACAAATTGATGAATCAACAAACAATATTTGAGAATGATAATTATTTCAATACATGACTAGCTTAGTTTCACCCAATAATGATGGCAGTGGAAAATTCAATATGGATTACAGAAAGATGTAATGGAGGACACAGATAACAACAACATATACATACATATTATAACATCGCCAAATTCAGATCATATTTGATATCTATAAGTATGCAAGAAATGCAAAAAAGTAATATATTTTAATAAATAAATAATGAAAAGAATAAAAATATAAAATGTAATTAAAAAAGAAGGAGGAAGAATGGTAAACCAAAAGTGATTTTGAAATAAAATTACAGACTAGACTGACAGACAAATGACTTTGACCCAACCCCCAGAGATTGGCCAGATAAAAACCAAAATAAGTGAAACAAGATGGAAGTGAAAGAGAAGAAAAATGAAAATAAAAATGGAAGAAACCAACTATAAAGGAAATAAAGTGAAACAAGATGATAAAACACAAATAGTATAGAATAGGGAAGGGAGAAAATACAATCAAATATCATAAAGGAAACGAAATCAGTAAATAACCAATATAAAAAATAAATATTAGTATTGACTAAGTGATAAATGTGCAGTGCTATTAAAACAATCTGCGTCTTCTGACAGTTCTCCTTGCATGTTTACAAGAAGTAGTTGCTATGGCAACTCGGATGAGACTCCGAGGTGAGCCAATCAGCGGCAGGCGCGCTTTCCCTCCCCCTTTCTCCTCAGTCAACAGTCCCACACTGACCAATCGCGCTCCCGCAGCTGTGCCGAGCACCACGTGCTTCTTAGCTGTCAGAAGACGCAGATTGTTTTAATAGTACTGTAAGTCATAAT
This sequence comes from Magicicada septendecula, assembly GCA_034769895.1. Taxonomy (NCBI): domain Eukaryota; kingdom Metazoa; phylum Arthropoda; class Insecta; order Hemiptera; family Cicadidae; genus Magicicada; species Magicicada septendecula. The sequence continues at coordinate 56,557,583 of CM068371.1, read as the reverse complement.
TAATAAAACCCCGATAAATAAAAATACACTAACCCAAGAATTAGGAGTATATGTAAGTAAGACATCTAGAAAGACATGAACTTATTAGATATAAATAATATTTGTAAAGAAAGAGAGAGATAGTGAGAAATAAACTGAAAGTAACTAAGTGACAAAGAAAAATAATAATAGGGATTACCCACTAATAAACACTTAAAATAAAAAGTTTAAGAAGTGCCAATAGTGAAAGTGTAAAAACCCCAAAATAATGAGTGAATCAGTGATAAACACTAATTAGTTAAAAGTGAAAGTGATGAATAAAAAAGGATATTGTAAATGATAGTATGATAAAAAATAGTGATAGATAAGAAAACACTTAGTAAATCAATGATAAAACACTAAATGAGTTAATAGTGAACTTATAAGAATTGTACTGTTAATGGTAATTAAAAATAGTATTTAGATTAGATATAAATGAAGGATACGATGTTATTCAGGGGAGAAAGCCCATGTAAGGTAAACAGTTTGTGTTACCATGGATTGGAGAAAGAGATTAGTAAAGAAATAAGAAATTAAGAATGCAACCAATAAACACCCTATGTATAAGGGATAATAGATTAAGTAAGTTTAAAAGGAGTGATGATGTTTCTCACCCAAAATAATAGTAAAGGAATGAAATGTATGTTAAACCAACAGTACCTAATAACTGGTAAAGAATTGTTCATTTAAATTTATGAATAGGATACGGCTGACGGAAGCATACAGTCCATAGGCCTAGTTGTTATACTTTATGTAGTAAAGAATAGTAAATAATAGCCAAAAATTGTTGACAATGGCAAGTTAAATAAATAAGCAGATAAATCAATTCAGAAATAATAAACACTAGAAAATCAGTTAGGAAATAATTGACAAGCCAAGATATAGAAAATAATCTTGACACATAATCAGTACACAAACAAATTCAAGACACAATAACCAATAAACGAATCAATTATAACAACAAAACAAAACACTTTAGAGTAAAATGCGATATAATTTGTATAAAATAGGAAAAAATAATCAGTGGCTACTTAGGCCTAGGAAATGCCTAACTGTCAATAACAAATAACTGCAAATTGTATAAAATCAACTAGGAAATTAACAAATTCAAGGCGAGTAAATAGCCAAGAATAATTTGTAAATCATTTTAAAAGAAAAATGTTAGAATAAGGACTAAAATTAAAGGAGAAATGTAATTACCAAATATTAACATAAATGTACAAACATTAATATTTTGAAGAACCCAACCTTAAGGGATATCAAAATAATCTTTGAAAGGAAATAATAACAGTAGTGATAATATTTAATATGTAGGGAAGAAGACAGAAGAATATAAGCAATCAGAAGAGATACAGCTATTTTGAATAAAAATTCAAATTTGATAACAATGGTTATAAATTAAAATAACCAATCAGAATTCATTTGTAACCATGATGACAGACGTTGGTTACGGATTTACCATTAAATTTCTTTACTCGTAATGTGACGCTCTTGCTGAATAGACGCCAAATCTTGAATGATCAAAATTCTAATTTAAAACATCAAAATAGTAAACGAAATTACCACCACTGAACAAGAAGGAAGCAGACAATGACTGAAACCATTTAACTGATGTCGAAGACCATTCAAATAAAAAAGAAATGAATAAATTGCTCCGATTAATTTGAAAAAGATGCCAGACGCCTTAGACAATTGAAAATTAAATATGATTGCAGCCTAATTCCTTTTTACCAGATCAACCGAGTACACCCAGTCTACTGATGTGTTAAGTATCATTTAAATTACCCAAATTTCCGAATAAACTCACTTTAAATATTTGTTACAGTAATCTGAACTCTCACTAAACTGCACATTCTTTCAAAGATTAAATAAAAAACTAAGATAATGAAAATTTCTCAACTTGTAAAGTTAACCTGTTGTTAGTTTACAAAATTTTGAAACACTTTTACTACACTCCAAAAACAAGTTATATTATATTATATTTCATTATATTATTTAAGTATAAATGATGTAAGGTGGTGTATTTTTATTGTTGTAATCATTAATAATCCTTTTATCGTAATCACAAGAATCCAAGACGTTTGAACGAAAATATTTGTATACTACTTCGACAGACGCCATCCTTGAATGTCTGTTACGTTCAAAGATCGATTTGTCAAACCCAGAGAAATTGTCTCATATAAATTACTGGTGCAAATGTATTACAAAAGAAAACAATTTGTGTTAACCTGAATAATTAGTAATCAACAAATAATAAACAAGTATTGAGTGTAACCACTGTGTTGTAATTTCATTAGGATGGTGTATTATAATTTGTGTACATTTTAGAGAACAGTTAGTATTGACGGCAAGCGCTCACATAGCCAACTCAACGAACTACTGGCCCGATTCAGACGGCCAATCGAGGCGGGAACAAATTGAATTCTCCACACCGCCTGAGCTGCGCTTGTCATATCATCATAAAATTTTCTAATTGTTTTAATTAAACAATTTGGCGCCACCCGGGATTTTCACACCACTAGTGAACAACAGGTAAGGACTTCGATACCTGGTTATTCGTACGTTCGCGACGGACACAATCAGCGTAAGTTACGTTCCAAAGCGACGACGGATGATATGACACGCACGTTACACCCATTACACTCTGACACTTTTACATCTTACAGAATTTGTTTAGAACAACGATAGTAGTTTGTTACAGAATTGACGCATCCAATGTGTGGCAAAATAACACGGCAGACACCGAGAGCATTACAATATAAAGGATGACATTGCAGCAAGAACATTAACACAGTAGAGGAAAGTGTAGTAATAGTGTGTGAACTGATGATGAAATTTAAATAATTTCGAAAAGTCCTTATTCATTACCTAACAAGGTGAAATTTTACTGATTTTGGTGGTTATGTATAAAATAATAAATACTTTTATTGTTAATTTTAATTGAAGTAGGATTGCCAACCTACTGAGCTAGAAGTGTAATAAGCCAGGTCAATTTGTTATTGAAACAAATATTTTTGAATTGAAATTAGAGAGATAAAACCTAATTGTAGGAAGAATAAATGAATTATTGCATTCAGAGTAAATATTCAGAATTAATATTAGAGTAAATTATTGCAAATTATTATTTCAGTAAATCATAAATATTTTTTTATTTACAAAAGTTGGAATTTTCAAGCAACCTTAACGATTACGTTGGCAGCGCCGAATTTGTAGGCGCCAAGTATTATTTAAACTTTCAGATAAAAACAAATAAATACACATCAAAGTAAACAGAATTTAATTAGAGTAACTTAATAGTTTCAAAACACAAAATAAATAATAGATTTCATTTATCACAATAAATTTATGGAATGCTGACCCAAGGTTCCATATGGCGCCCAATTTAAGTTAAATACACTCTTAAATCAATTTAGATAGTGGTAACTCAAATAAATCTAAATCATCAATTATTTGATTACGTGAATAGACCAAATAGTGTAGAACTCTTATTGACGTAACGACAGTAACGTGAGACGATCTTCCAGATTATATCGACATTTAAATACTTATAATCGTAGTTAACAATACTACAACAGAACTTATACAACAGCAAAGGTACATAAAACGGTAATTTTATAGATATGGCACCAACAACTTGGGGCAAAAGACATCATTAGAAGCACATAACAAAAAATAGAAAATATTATATGGAGAAACGATAAATAAAAAAGATAGAGATCTTTTTTAATTTTATAATATCTACATTAGTACAGGTAGATCTCGTTATACGCGGGATATATGTTTTTGAAAACCGGCGCGTGTATACCGAATTCGCGTAAATCGGGACGTATATTTTACATGGGCAAGTACACTAGGGCATGAATGAAAAAATTAAGTAACTTATTAAAAATGCTTTTTAATACATTTAAATGATCGAAATAACACAGTACAGGACAGAAAATACTGTATTCAAAAATTAAAAATGTTAAAGTCTTTCTTCACTTACTGTACATAATATCTTCAGAGTCGTCAACATCAGAAGAATCTGTTGAAGTTGTGGTCAGTCTTCCTCCTTTTGCAATTAAGGTAGAACTGGTAGAATTCCCAGGTGACACTGTCGTAGCAGAAGTTGGGTTCTTACTGGATGCAGGACTGTGATTGGAAACGCCATGATGTTTGGTAAAAAACATTTTAATAGACAGCTGTGTCCTCTTCTTTATCTTTTGGCTGTACAGGTCTTTGTAACATTTCATCACGTGTTCAACTTCCCTCTAAACACTTGAGAACTTCTCATTGTGTCGGGATCGTGCTCTTCAAAAACAGACATGGCTGAGTCAATCATCTGGAAAGCCTGAGCCATGATTTTAGTTGTGAGCTTCTTCTCAGGTTGAACTTCATCTATTTCCTCGTCTTCCTGTTCTTTTACAATTCTCTCCTCTTCAATAATCATTAAGTCTTCATTGGTTAGATCTTCTACATGTGAGTTCAATACCTCGCGCACATTTTCTTCGTCGACGTCAGTAAAACCAATGTGTTGTGCCATGTCTGCTATCTCTCTCGTCGCACCACCGATGTCATTTCCCACTCCATCTTCTTAAACAACTTCAACAGCTTCAGGCCACAGTTTCTTCCAGACACCATTCATACATTGTGGTGTGATTTCATTCCATGAGTCTCTCGAATCATTCCAATCGCCATATGAATGTTAAATTGACGCCAGAAAGCCTTGATGGTGAGTTTGTCGTCGGCGTCACACTGCCCGATAAGCTTTGAAAATGTTCGACGCAAATAGTAGGCCTTAAATGTGGCAATAACGCCCTGGTCCATAGGTTGGAGGATGGAAGTGGTGTTTGGAGGAAGAAATACAACTTGAATGTTTTTGCTTAATTCAGCAATAAAAGGAGGGTGACTTGAAACATTGTCAAGAAGGATGAGAATCTTGAAAGGAGTGTGTTCTTTCTCACAGTAGGCTTTCAACTCGTCATTTAGTTCTCTTGTAAAATAGTCGGAGAAAATTGCAGAAGTCATCCATCCCTTTTTATTACACTTCCAATGAACTGGCAGTTGCGACTTATCACAGCCTTTTAGTGCTCTCGGATTTTGTGAGTGGTAGATCATAAGAGGTTTTAATTTGCAATCCCCAGAAGCGTTTTCTCCAAAAAGAAGAGTGCATCGGTCCTTGGCCGCCTTGAAACCAGGCGCTGTTTTTTCTTCAATGGAAATGAATGTGCGGCTCGGCATTCGCTTCCAAAACAGACCAGTTTCGTCAAGATTAAAAACTTGTTTAGGTGTGTAGCCTCCATCAGTGATGAATTTCTTAATTAGAGTTCGTGAAAATTCCTCCACTGCAATATGATCGGTGGCTGCTGCCTCTCCCATTAATTTTATATTGTGAAAACCAAAACGCTGCTTGAAGTGATTGAACCAACCAGAACTGGCTGAGAAAGACGGCGCATCTTCTGTATCTTTCATCAGGTCCGCATACAGGCTTCTTGCTTTCGTTTGAATTGCAGTTCCGACAAGAGGCATGTGCTGCAGGTTATGGTGTTCAATCCAGTGGCTTAACATACTCTCCATTTTTTCCATTGCCTCTGATCGAGATTTAGTCACTCTAGTAACACTCAGGTTTGTCGATGATTGAGCACTTCTACGAATTGATTGTGCATTGTTGCGAATAGTTCTTATCGTAGATTCACTGAGTCCCATTGCATGCTGAATGTCAATGTTACGTTCCCCTTTATCACATCGGTCTAGAACTTCCAACTTCATTTCTAATGAGTGGGATTTTCTTGAACGTTTCTTCACTTCGTTACTCACACTTCTTCTACGTTTATCTGACATTTTACTTGTTATAACACAACCAACCTTACTGCAACAAGCTTACAAGCAATACTGGCGTCCTCCTACAATCGGAAACACAGTGACAAGGTCACAGTACAGGAAGATGCGCGTGATAGTTGTGCACTCACAACAGAGCTGTACACACACTGTACAACTTGCATATGGGTTTGCAGCAGTTCTGGATAAAGGAGCGCTCAATATTCTTACATTACAGCCAATATTTTGACGCTCTGAAACTTCACAAATAAACCGTGTTATCCGAAAACGCGGATACCGAAAGCGCGTATAACGGGATCTACCTGTATAAGGTAATTTGTAATTGTTATATAATAATTCATGAATTTCATCTTTGGTCAAATGATGATCGTTAAGAGTCCATACTGCACACACTTGTAAACAGCACCTCAGTTCATAGAATGGCTGTTGAAACTTATGATTCTTATTTGCAATAAAGGGAATGTAAAATGCAAAAGTGCAGCAATCTGTATATTTTTTCATGAACTACACATGAGAGAGATTACATTCCAGTTTCATGCAGCCTGCAGATTTTCTGTAACTAAGTCCCCCCCCCCCCACACACACACACAGAGAAAATTCAGGCAACATACACTGGGAGAAACTAGCCCACCTGTGCTTTTTGTGGGCACTGTAGCTAAAGAGTTAATATTAAAATTACTTGTAAACACAGGATTTTAAATGCGACACTTGTATACCTACAACTTTATAAATGGAGCCAGTGAATTTACAGCACATTTTACTTTATAGATACTTAATGATTTTTAGGCATCAACTTATTTTCTATTACAATCTTTTTTATAACTACAAACTTAATTATTTCCTTTTTCATAGCACGATCGAAACACCTACATATTAGACATTTTAAAACACAAATGTAATTGAAGAAATCAAATCTAATCCTTTGAGGCTAGTTACCATGTACTAGAACAATGAGATAACAATTATATTTCTTGGATTTCGTTGTCCATGACGTGTCAGTTACTTAACTAAATACCACTATTACATTAACGACTCGGAACAAATTTTTTTAGAAGTAAAAACATGAAACACTGAAACAAATATACAAAACACAGCACCAGAACATCAAGACATACTATAAACAATATAATAGGAGCACATAAGACACCAGACAACAAGAACCACAACTCAGAAATACACACAGCCATCAAACTGAGGGAAAAGGCACACAAACACAACATCACATTTGTAAAAGCAGACAAAGGCAACACGACTGTAATCATCCCCACAGACAACCTACACAAAAAAGTACAAAACTTCATGGAACAGAACAACATCACAGAACTAAAACACGACCCCACCGACAGATACCAAAACACAGTAAAACAAATAGTCAACAAAGCCAAATACATAATGACACACAAACAAAAGCCCTACGGTACATGAAACAAATCCGACCATCAGCCCCTACCCTCCAAGCGCTTCCGAAAATCCATAAAGAAGATATTCCGATCCGCCCCATTATCAACTACCGTAATGCCCCTGCACACAAACTCGCAAAATATCTAGACAAAATTATCAGACAACAACATTGCAGTAAAAAACAACACAGACCTAGTAACAAAAATAAAAGACATACACATCCCCCATAATGCCACATTAGCCTCCTTTGACATTAAAAACCTGTACACAAACATCCCCACCTCTGAAACAATCACCATCCTACAAAAACTCAAACAGAACAACACACCAGACGAACCTATCAACGAAATAACAGAAACTCTGAACATTATCACAAAACAAAACTACTTTACTTATAACAATAAATACTACACACAGAATGAAGGTCTACCCATGGGCTCCCCCATATCCAGCATTTTAGCAGAAGTCTTCCTCCAACACTTAGAAAAAACAAAAATACTCACAAACAATGACAGACACTCACATAAAATACTATATTGGCACAGATACGTTGATGACATTCTAATACTTTACAGGGGAAACAAAAGACAATGTGAACAGTTACTAACGCACATAAACAAAATACATAAAAATATAACCTTTACTGCCGAATACGAACACAACAATACCATAAACTTCTTAGACCTCTCCATCACAAAACTAGAACACAGGCACACATTCAGTATATACAGAAAACCAACTAGGCCTACAACTGACACACTAATACACAACTCCTCCAATCACCCAATACAACACAAACTAGCTGCCTTCTGAACCATGATACATAGACTTAACAACATCCTCTTAGATGAAAAAGGCTACAAAGACGAACTAAACATGATAAAATATCTAGCAGAATCTAACGGATATGACAGAACAATAGTCAGTAAACTCCTACACAAAACAAACAACAGACAAAGACAGAATATAACAAATTCATAACACTAACATACATCAACAAACAAACTGAAAATATCGGTATGGAGAATCATACATGACTTCCATATTCTAAGATTTATATTTAAAATCATTTTCAGCCAAACAGCCAGGCTGTGTCTTACCTGCCTTTTTATTGCTGTATTAAATGAAAAATATTATATTACATTAAAATGAAAAAATTATAATTTTATTGCCTGGCAACAAAATTATTTTATTTTTAACAATTACCATTGTTTCAAAAAGTTTAAATAAATTTTCAAGTACTTTACTCTTGTTAAAACGTAAAAGGTTGCAGGTAAACTACCCCTTCCCCTTAACCGATCTTCACCAAAATCGAAAGTCATTGAGACCTCTACAATTCAGGGATGTATGCAAAAAATTATTTGATTCTGTTTCAATTTGCGGCTGTTATCGTTTGCCATAGAAAATACGCTTGATAAAAAAAGAACGTTGCAGGTAAACTACCCCTTCCCCTCAACCGATCTTCACCAAAAACAATAGGTCTTGAGTACTCTACAAATCAGGGCTGTATGCAAAACATTATTTGATTCTGTTTGAATTTGCGGCTGTTATCGTTTGCCATAGAAAATACCCTTGTTAAAAAAACGTTGCAGGTAAACTACCCCTTTCCCTTAACCGATCTTCACCAAAAACAATAGGTCTTGAGAACTCTACAAATTAGGGCTGTATGCAAATAATCGTTTGATTCTGTTTGAATTTGCGGCTGTTATCGTTTGCCATAGGAAATACCCTTGTTAAAACATAAAACGTTACAGGTAAACTACCCCTTTCCCTTAACCGATCTTCACCAAAATCAACAGATCTTGAGAACTCTACAATTCAGGGCTGTATGCGAAACATTATTTGATTCTGTTTGAATTTGCGGCTGTTATCGTTTGCCAAACAAACAAAATTACCCTTGCTAAAAAAAAACCGTTGCAGGTAAACTACCCCTTTCCCTCAACCGATCTTCACCAAAAACAATAGGTCGTGAGTACTCTGCAAATCAGGGCTGTATGCAAAAAATTGTTTGATTCTGTTTGAATTTGCGGCAGTTATCGTTTGCCATAGAAAAAAAATCTACAGACACACAGACAGACAGACAGACAGACAGACAGACAGACAGACACACAGACACTTTTCGGAAAACGACTTTTTTTCATGTTTTGAGTGTAGTAGAATCAGAATCTGCAATAATCTCGAACACGATTTTTTTTGCCATCACCATACTTCCATTCCTTAAGGAATATGGAAGTAAAAACAGCCCACAAATTCAAAAAAGCAGGATACAGAATCGCTTACAAAACTACTAACAAAACAGAACACACTATCAAAGCACACACACAAAGCACAAAACAAATTCGATCTACCCGGTGTTTACAAGCTAAATTGCTCAAATTGCAACAAATTCTACATTGGCCAGACAGGACGTAGCTTCAAACAGATACACTGAACACACAAAGGCACTCCACACCGCTACAGAACCCACCTTTGCAAACCACCTCATTGAAGCAAACCACACATATAAAAACATCGACAATAACATGAACATTCTACACGTACACACAAAAGGCCGAAAACTAGACACTCTAGAACAATTGGAAATATACAAACACACGAAAACAAATAAAAACGACATCCTAAACGAACAGACACAATTCAAAGTCGCACGCATTATTTGAACATATCTCACCCCACACACACAGCATCGATCTTTCAAAATTCGATTCCGTCGCCCACAACAGGACGGACAGCGCTACCAGCGGCAGCCTCTGAAGAAGCCTTTTAAAGGCGAAAACCGGCTCATGATGTAAGGTAAAACTTTATGTTTTTACTTATAAAAAACTTTGTGTTCCGAGTCGTTAATGTAATAGTGGTATTTAGTTATATTTCTTGTGTCTAGACAATTATATGTTTATACTACATTGTAAGAAAAAAATGATTACAAATAAATTTTGGAAAACTTGTGTATGAAGTTATAAACAGTATTGTATATTTTAATTTTTGGCGTACGCTGATCTACTACAAACTACAAAAACAAAGGTTTAATTGAAATTTTGCATAATCAGCTACATCTACTTTGTCAAACCTATCACATTTTTTAATGCATTTGTTTTCTTGTCGTCTAGAATTTTCTGTACATTAAAAGCTTAACATTCTAAATAACTAAGCATACCACCCTTACCTAACAGTTCTTTTTTATTGTTAATTATAAATTTTATTGAAATTTGAGTCAGAAATTTTTATAACAAGCCTCTTGTTACACCTTTTAACTTTTTAATTTGTCTTCAGTCTTATTAACATAATGCATTATTAATATAAAAATTACTGGTTACATGTAGGTACTATGGTGTTAGTACAGCATGGTGTAATTTTATTCATACTGTTTCATGCAATAATGCATTATATTTGGGTAGAGCAACTTTTTAGGCTCGAAATACTTGTTACAATAAATATAAAAAATAAAATAAAACATGCAATTATAATTTTGTGGATATAAGGGACTAGGAACTTTCTTATTTGTATTTTTCAGATTCATAGAACTTATCACTGTGACAAAACCCTATAGTACTGTTGACTGAACTGAAGCTGCTCTTGTATTAAAATCCTGTTGACATCAAATAAACCAATAAATACTGTCACTGTGACTTTCAGAAGATGTCTGTATACACAGAACACTAATACTATGGAATAACATCAGACAAAGTAACCATAAATGTGTGATAACAGTGATTCTGTGGTGACAATACTACACAGGATATGATTATGACTTAAACGACAGTTTTATTTATTTCAGGTTTGTTACTCAGCTTGTTTATAACTTTTACTATAAGTTTATAACAAGTTGTATAAGTTGTATAACTTTTATACAAGCAGGGCTGCAAACTGGTTTTGAGGTCTAAATTACTGATTTTACTGACTAAAATCACTGAAATACTGACTTCTTACTGACCTAAGATAAAATAACTGACCTTAATTACTGACCTCCATCGACCATATTAATATTAATTTACAAGTAATTAGAGACAGTTTAAAACATATTTTTTATAATTGGCCACCCTTCTCCCCACTGAGCAGCTGTAAAACAAAATCTAACATACAACGGCATTATTTTAGTTTGAGACTTATTAAAAAACATTAAAAACTAAACATTGTTCAAGTAAAATCAGCAGGCATATTGTTAACTGGTTTACAGCTACTCAGGCCAATTTCCCTTGCCACTATTATAATTTAATTTTGTATATTTATTTTACTGACGTATTATTCAGTGCTTCACTTACATCTTATATCTAATAAAACTATAACATAATTACCCATCTTAAATATTCCTAGAATAATATAATGTACATACCAAGAGAACGTTAAATATCCTTGGTACTCTATGATCAGTCTGCTTAAGAATTGTAATTGAAACTGGGTTTTTTATTGAAAAATGAAGTAATTAGTGAAGATTTTCTTTTCTCAACATTTTTCTGAATTTTTTCCGCATCATGTCTTTTTATGTCAGCTTCTTCTTTAACTTTCTGAGCACTTTCCAGGATTGCCTGTGCAACATTAGCCGCAACAAGATCCTTATTTTTAATAGCCTGCTTTAATCTTTCATTTGCATCTTTTAAAAGAGTATCAGCTACTTTTCTTTTCTCTTCATCACTTTTCAGTTGTTTTAATACTACTTCTTTATCATCAATACCTTTTCTCTCAGCTGAGAGTTTTTTCTCTAATTCGTTTTCGGCAATACGCTCTTTCTCCTTAGCTTCTTCTTCTTTCTTTTCCTGTTCTTTTTTTAAACGTTGTTCTTCTAGGTACTGCCTATGATGTATATAGGCTGACTGAGCGAGATTCAAGAGCTCTTTGTTTATATGAACCAAATGTACTTTTCCATCATAGAGTTTATGCAACGCGCAAACTTATCTTAACGTGAAGATAGGCATCCAGAGTTCTTTCAGACATACTTGCCCGATCAGAGATCATAACTCTCTGTGAGCTTGAGAAGCCTCTTTCCACATCTGCTGAACCATGAGAAAGAGATAAAGCTGCTTTGACAACCTTAGAAACAAGTGGGTACTTCATCTCACCTGCCTTATCAGTTTTCTTAAAAAACTGGTTCCAGTAAACATCAATGCGATTGCTCTTGCTATGGAGCTCATCTTCTTCCAAACTCAGTAACTTCCATTCATCAATAAGGGAGGCTATGTTCAGATCAATAGGCAATGCTTTTGCCACTTCAACGATGGACTTCCAACTATTGTCTTTTGTTCTTTCGGATGGGATCAAACATTCAAAATGCTTCAATAAAGGTATTGACGTCAAGGAAGACTTGGTAAAAATGTGTTTACAACTAGCAATGAAATGCTTTTTTGCTTGGAGCAGAAATGCAAGTTTGTCCTTTTCTGGTAACATTTGTAATTCTTTTACATCTAATCCACAGTTTACTTCTTTAAGAGGAAGAAAACTTTTCTCATCATTCAAGGAATCTAACAAGAAGATAACCTCAGAATGACATATACGAGTCATTAGTCTGCTTGTTAGAGTTTTGAGGTGATCATACAGAAGGTGAATCAAAGGTTCTTCTTTCTGAAAGTGACCAGTAAACTGTGAAAATATGTGAGCACTGGAGCAAGCAAAGTTTATTTCCACTTTCATTGTGTTAACTTTCAGAAGACTAACAATGTTCTTGTATTTGGATGATATCATTAAATCACTTTTATATTTTGGCACAAATACCATGAAATACTTCGTGACTGCTGGCCACTGGAGTCTTAAACCAATCTCACAATCTGCTTTTCATACCTAATCTTAATTATTTATTTCTGACAACAAAATTTTTAATTATCATGTTAGAAAGTAAGAAAATAAAAAAAATGAATTGCCGGTATCGAGTAAAAACCCTTTCTTAAGAACCACTAAATTCTGCTTTAAAAAACTGACTTTACTGACCAATTTAAAAAATACTGGCTTTTTACTGACTTGCTCAAAAATACTGACTTTTACTGACTTTACTGACCAGTTTGCAACACTGTACAAGCCTCATTCAAATAGACATATTAGTAGCAATTTTGAGTCCAAATTATGGGAAATCGTTTTCGATACGTCATAAAGGCCTCCTTTTTTACTCTGCATTTAAATTTTTACAAATAGTGACAAATCAAAATTACATTATGACTATGACACCCATCCAGAACTTGTCCAACTGTGACACTACACAATTTAGTATCAGCTGCTCAATGCTTATTCATTCTAAACTTTCCCTAAACGAATATAAATTTACTTTAAAAATGCAATTATTTGTATTTTATTTCATTTGTTACATCAACCTGCTGTCAGAAATAAAATTTAAACGTAATAAATAGTAACCCTAACCTCATGCAGTACATACAAAAAAATAATTTTTTAAACTTGACTAATCAGATACATTAGAATGACTTTTTTTTAATTGCATTAAACACGTTATTAAACTTTTACTTACACAACGCCTGTAAATCTAACTGCAAGAACCGCGTATTAAAGTTAATTTATGCTGACTAACAAACCACTAAAAACCTCCACACTCCACAGAGATAATATCAGATTGGTAACATCTGTTTTATGATTTTTAAATAGAATAGATTGAACTTGAAAGAAGTGTTTAATTAATATTAAATAAATGATAGAAAATTCCGAATATATTATTTAATGAAATATATTACGAGTTTAAAGTAGAACCTGTTAATTCATATAAATAGTTAATGTATTAATTCATATAATTAGATAATAGTCACTGTATGAATGCGAATAAAGTTACATCGATTCAAGTAGCTGTAGGCTGAGAAGTGGTGGTATGGTTTGCGCGTAATATTTCCGTTTTCAGTCATTTTTAAACTTAGGTTATAGCGATGAAAGGTGTTTCTGTAACGTATAAGCTTATTTTTCCTGTTATTAATCGTAGGCATAGATATTTCAAGCCATTTGTAGATTGCGGGTGTAATTATAGTACGAGTAATAAGTCTAATGTTTCTCCTTCGAATTACTGTTTAGACATGGTTAGGTAAGAAGTAATGTCTTAAAAATTTTATGTCTTGATAATATTATTTTAAATGTCAAATTATCCTATGAAAATTACGTATTAAATGCGACTGTAAACCTCATAATGATACGTAAATTTGCGTACTTAACTGTAACGCACACTTTTAGACTTATTTACTGTTATGATCGCTTTTTTCTTACTGGCACAATATTCTGTTTAGTCAAATTTTGATACTCGCTTGTGGCGGGGTAGACACCGTTTTTAGAAAAATAAAAAATTAAATTAATTAAGAATGGTAAAGTACTTGATTGAATTCATTTTCACTAAACAAGTATAATAGAGGGGTAGATTTAAAGAATACCAGTCTATTGCAAAAGTATGAGTTATTGATAGTTGATGTTATATGATTATTGTATATCGGATGAACAACATGTAAAACATTGAAAAATATTTTTGGATTTCGTTGTCCATGATGTGTCTGTTACTTAACTAAATATAGTTATTTCAGGTATACCTTATTTCACTACGACTTGGAACACAAAACTTTTTATGGGTAAAAACATAAAAGTTTTACCGTATAACCTGAACCGGTTTTCACTTCTTCTGAAGAAGCTTTTTAAAAGTGAAAACCGGTTCAGGTTATACGGTAAAACCCAAAGGTTTTACGTTTTTACCCATAAAAAGTTTTGTGTTCTGAGTTGTAGTGAAATAATTATATTTTGAAAAAATATGTTACGGTGCATATAACTGTATTATGCTGCTATGTACAACTGATGAGTTTTATTTTCGGTAAATATTTACCTGTGCCACACCATACAATCTTGAAGTGAAATTTTTTTTTCTATTATTCTGTGTTATATAAACACGCGAAAATTAATTTTAAATGGCGGTCGAAGCTATTTACGAAGAAACAAAAATAAAATAAATACTGTACTCCCATAAGCGCCCATGGAAAGTGAATGAGCCGGATTACCGCAGTCGGCGCACTAATGCATAGGGATGTCATAAACCGGTCGGTTAAACCGAATAACCGGTTATTCTGAACGGTTTAACCGGTTAAAACCGTTTTTTTTCCGTAGGTTTTTAACCGGTTATTTTTTGTTACATCCAATAACCGATAAAAAACCAGCTCTAAATAGAAAGCGGAAAAAAACTTAAAGGTAATTTTAATATAAAGTAAAAATAACCGGTTAAATTGTTCAAAATAACTGGTAGAGGTTACTGACATCGATAAGTTATAATCGAGTAAAAGAAATTCTGGCTTTGATATTTTAGATTACTTTGTACTTCCATTCCTTCCGTTTTTCCCGTTTATCACTTGGTGTAAATCGATTATCAACTATCAAGTAACAACTGGGGTGGGCGTGGGAGTGACTGTTCATATTCTGCACCGCTTCTGGATTCTGGTTCTGTTCTGTTTCTGTCTGTGTTTGCCATATTGACTTGGCTCGTTGTTTGCATACCACCTGCTCCTCGTTGTCCAACTTAAAAAGTGCTTATAAAGTGTTGTTTCTGCGTTTATCGTTCACAATAACTGCTAGAGGTTACCGTTACTCGTACTTTTTAATAATATTAATAAAAATTCATAAAATACAAAATTCTTTGATCAATGTTTTGTTTTTATTCATCTTAAACTAAAACTCTCATTTTAAGAACATCGATCATTGAACGAAATATTAAACATTAAATTGTAAAATTAAACATAAAATCTTTTTACTCACAAAAGATTTTATAAAGAATACAAATATTTGAACTCAAATATAAAGAATAAAAATATTTGATGGGTGAAAAAGTGCTGACAATTTCGTTACCCAAACACTGAATAGAAACCTCTTGAGAGGTTATCAAAATCGGTTATAACCGGTCCGGTTAGTGAATAAACTGGTTATTGAGGCTCGGTTAAAACCTGAGCAGTTATAACCAGGCATAAAATAACTGGTTAACCAAAAACCGGTTATTTTCTGAGAGTTGACATCCCTACTAATGCACAGCGAATGACGAGTTATGACGTCATGCGCGGATTACCTATCACTGCAGTTCATCAATTTTACGCGCCAAATAACGCGTTTTTCTACTACTAAATAAAAGGTACTAAATAAAGAGGTTAAGTGTCATTTGTCACAGTTAATATGGCGTCTTATGGGAGTAATTTCATTTTTTTTTTCGTAAATAGGTTCGACCACCATTTAAAATTATTTTTCCCATGTTTATATTACATAGAACAATAGAAAAAAAAAATTTTCACCCCAATATCAGCTTAGATTAGAAAGGAAATAATGACCGTGATATTCACTAAAAACTAAATTGACAATCACAAGTATAAGTATAAGACTATATACAAGTATGAAGTATAAGACTCACCATACTGCTTTGGGGGGGGGGGGTACAGTCATGCGGTCGCTGTAAAAAATTGATGGACGTGTTCGGGGTGGTCGTACTTGGCCTTGCATTGATGTTCAGCCATGTACCCAACGAAGTGTTCCTGTCGAACCCCGTACTTGGGGATCGTGGATCTCACGTCCTGCCACTGTCTCTCAACGTTGTGGGTATGAGCGCCAGTGACGGAGTCAACAAATTCTAGTGAGTGGTTGACAGTGAAGGCTAGTTCGGACTAGGCTAGTAATTTAGTCGAGTGGCGAGTAATTTAGTAGCTAAATATGTCTGAACAGCAAACATTTAGTCGAGTAGTTTAGTAAGTGATTTAGTCTAGTCAATCCATTTTGTTATATTTTTTCGGGCAAGTAGCGCCCCCACCACGCGTCACTGCTCAGTGGTTCATCAACTAAACAAGTCCGAACCTGTCGTTTTAGTTGAGTTCATTAGCTGCCACAAAAATGTCGTTTCACTGGAGCGAAGAAACAACTTTAAAATTTGTTTCGAAATATTTAGAACATGAGTGCTTGTGGAATATTAAGTCCCCACATTATAAAAACAAACAAATGAAGCAATCTGCATACATGGAGTTGGAAAATACAATGAACATACCTGGATTTGGTGAGAAGGAAATTAAATTGAAAATTAAAAACATTAGGTTAGTGTATACTTTTATTAATTATTTTATTAGAAATCTATACTATCTATACTTATTAATATTATTATTGTTATTATAAGCACTAACGTAAAAAAAAATAATAATTTCTTTTCAGATCGACCTACTTGCAGGAGTTAAAAAAAATAAAGGAGTCCAAAAATTCCGGCGCCGGGACTGACACAGTTTACATTCCTTCAGTAAAATGGTTCAGTTTATTGGATGCATCCATAAGAAACATTACTTCAATACTGACAGAAAGTGAAAGCAATTTGGTAAGTACATTGCAATTTTTCTATTCATACAGGTGTAAATATTGCTACTGTTAAAAAATTGTGAAAGTTTCATTATAATCGTTTTATTTTTATTTTTTTTTTATTTATAGATCAGTTAGGTATGGAACTCGACTGTTTTTTAGTTCGTCGTCTGTCCGTCAGTCTGTCTATTCGTCAGTTTTTAATGTATCATTCTTGTCTGCCAAGGTACCGATCCATCTTCTACAAAGTAATTTGCATATCTCTCCCGAAGATCTGTAGACCTTTGGGATGAACGGTTGCTTAAACAACTTGGTAGCGGTTGCAATCCTTGAGACTCTGGCTCGTCCCTCCAATTACTGAATGACAATTCCTGCATCATAATTTTCTTTGTCTACTGTGTATTCTAACTGCTTGTTCTGTAATTTTGTTTGTCTGAGCCAATTATGTAAAGCGCAACACGCCTTTACCATGTTAACAACTTTCTCAGGACTGTAGGGCATCGGTTTCTCAAACACTGAATCTGGCAGCTAGTATACCGAAAGCATTTTCGACTATTCTTCTGGCCCGGGACAATCGATAATTAAAAATTTTTTGCTTTAACGTTAATCGATTTCCTGGAAAAGGTTTTAATAGGTACTCTTTCAAGGGAAATGCATTGTCGCCAACTAGGACATGACCCTCTGGTAGTATACCGCTTTCTAATGCTTGATACAAATTACAGTTACGAAGTACACCTCCATCAGAAACCCGCCCATTACATCCTATGTCTATATAACTGAAGCAATATTTATGATCTACAACTGCCATTAAGACAATACTGTTTGTCTCTTTGTAATTGTAGTATAAACTTCCTGATTCAGGAGGTGCTTTAATGATGACATGTTTGCCGTCGATTGCTCCACAGCATCCAGGAAAGTTCCATTCTTTTCGAAAACCATTCTCAATGATTTTCCAGTCTGTAGTGGCAGGAACCTGAAAAAAAGATTTATATTCATGAATACTTTCGATATTAACAAAATTTTGTTTATAAAATTTGTTAACTCTTTTCAAAATTTTATTAACGTACATAGTTAAAAAGATCCTAACTGTTATAGATTTTTATTATTGATCACTACTTTTGTTTAAAACAATTTTTAATTTTTATTTGTTGATTAGTTTTAAGAAAAATACAAGATTGCTGAGGGTGAGAGTAGACTCTTGAAACATGTCCAATTGAAATAAAAACAATTTTAAAATAACAAAATTGTAATTTTATTTAACAAGGTTGGCCAGCGCAATAAAAAGGACCTAATAAAATTTTGTTTATTTTCAGGCTTCCGATAGTTCACACACTGATAGTACAGATACTGAGCAAAATAGAACTGCAGTGGATACTTTTCGTGAACCTGAACCTAAATCTACACCTCCAACAAAAAAGAAAAAACTTTCCAGCTCTCGAGAATGGTTGGTCAGTTAAAAGAGATAGCTGAGACTCCTAACTCTACAGCAGAAGATAATGAGTTTGAGGTCTTTGGTAAACACGTCGGTCTTCAACTGAAATCTTTGCCCTTACTATTGGCATTAGAAGCACAAGAACACATTCAACTTTACTTGAATAGAATTCGACGACAGCACCTTCAAAACGCATCTGAACAAAACAGATTCACCAGGACGCCAGAGTCGCCATATAGTAATGCTTCAGTATATTATAATGACAGTAACGATAATTTGGAGAGCAGTCCCCGCAAGGAACTGAATCCAGTTCCCAGTCTATTTTACCAATACAACATTCTGAACATGGTACGGATTATCAGCTTTCCTCGAATATGTTACCATCTGGCAATATGTTTAATATTGAAACGCAGAGAAATGCTACAATTACATCGAATGACATAATTATTACAGCAATGCAAAATGCTAATGTTGATAATCAACAGTGATCGGAGTAGACAGAACACTGATAATTAAACTTAAACCTAACTATGTTAAAAATTGATTTCCTTAATAAATAAATGTTTCACAAATTATATTTATAGTTTATTTAATCTTACCTTGATGAATTCCTTTAATGTTTCATAGATAGCTTCACAGACTTCTATGATGAATTCTGAAATAGTTGATTTTCCGAGTCGAAATAGATGTGCGAGTGTCCTTAAACTACATCCAGTAGCAAGAAAGTACAGAACTGCCTGTAATTTTGTACTTGCGGGAATTGCACTTCTTAAATGGGTATCTTTACGTTGAATTTGCGACTGCATTTTCGTTAACAGTAAATTAAAACAACTTTCAGACATTCTCAAAGTTCCAAAGTATTCTTTGTGATCTTCTAATGCAATTTCCTTCAGAAGAGAATTCGTAGCTCCTAGTTCATCTCTTCTATTAATCCATTTTCGTATCCATAGCTTTTTTTTCTTTATCACAGATTTATTCTTCCACCTCTTCTAAAATAGCCATTACCATAAGCTTTATTAGCTTATTCACTTTATCGCGTTGCAGCCTGTTCATCTTGCAAAACACCACTCACTTGTGTACTGTACGCGACCATAGTGCGAACGATTTTTTGGGCAGTTGCCAGTATTTTAGTTACTAAATTACTTGCCACTCGACTAAATACTCGCGTAGTCCGAACTAGGCATGAGGTGTTCGAAGCCAGCCTCGTTGAGTTCCTGATATGCTTTCCACATATCGGAAATTACTGTTGTGCCCGGCTCGACCCTTTCACGGATAATAGTTATTAAGGTATCCGCATCGCGTTTGTCGACGGGCACAAGGAACGTTTTATGGCTGCCCCTCTCGATACCTCTGAACACCCACAGACCCTCGATCACACGACCCCGGTTGTATTTTCAGCGGCCGAACTTGGCTTCGACGATTTTGCTGTGTCCTCCTAGCTTTGTCTTGCTGACCTCAACCATGTGGTGGACGCAGACCTCCCTGATGAAAGAGTACCAGTCTACAACTGTTCTGGACGACACTTTAAACTCTCATCAATAGGTCTTGTCGGGGAGGTTTCAGGTGCATGAACACGGAACACATGCCTAAAATTACTCGGGGGGCCAATTGGGAGTTACCTATGAAGGTATTTACTCTAGCTGATTGGCTCCATGAGCATTTCACTTTCTTCTTTTTGGCAGACTTTGGCACCATTTTCCGCACCTGAAATTTAGTGTATCTTTGTTGAGGTCAGCGTCTTTTTTACAGACGCGGCAATTCATCAACGCGGCTATCACGCTGTGGTTGACGAGCCAAGTTACTAACTCCTCATCCCCCAAACTAGCAAAATCAAACAGTCCGACATCACAGCCACCGCACCGCACTTCACAACGATCACTAGGACTATTACTACCACTAGAACTTGCCATTTTGCTACTCAGAAAGTCAACGTAATGACTACAACAATGCTACAACAACCGAATCAACGGAATGACACCACACGACTGTAGTGTTGGCGCTTTTTTCCTCTTAACAGACACACACCCACTCACGATAAACCAATTACAATTGAGAATATGCAAAATTTTGAACTTAACGGTTATTTAAAGCGCTTGTTTTTTGTTTTGACCAATCAGGCGTTAGCCTTCTTCATGAATTCGCGGGTTTTGGCGTCTGACTACAAGGTGGGAAAAGTAGTTCATCCAAACGAACTTCTCATAGCTAGGTCGCTCACACCAGCGAACTAGCATATTGAGCTAGGTCACTAGTTTAATGTGTCGAACTAGTCTTTTTCTCAAATTTTTATCCTATACTATTAAGCGAGCAATAATTGTAGCTGTTTTTTTTGCCTCGAAAACGGCTCTAACGATTTTCTTGGAAGTTTGTAGTTAAGTGTATTTTGACACCAGGAATCGATTGGACTCGATACTGCGCCGTTTGCATTTATCGACGGTTTCTGGAATTTATTTGTCTGTATGGTAAGAAAGCTGGTTAGACCCTCTTTATTTCAGACTTGGTCTGAGGGTCTTTATTTTAAAATATCGTGGACCAGTACCAATACAATAATTGAAAAAATTGTCTTTAAACAATTAATTATTGCTAGGCAACTGTAATTTCTAACCAGCTTTCTTACCGTACAGTCAAATAAATTACAGAAACCGTCGATAAATGCAAACGGCGCAGTATCGATATGTTTATATATTGTTACGATGTCACAGAACAATTACGTGTTTATCGAACGTTCCAGAGAGATCCAGAATGTAAGCGTGTGGCGTACGTGCTACTAGACGCATTTTGTGAGAATCTTCTCAACTGCCGGGCTTCGCTCGGGTGCTCGGCCTGTGTCAAGGCTGCAGTTAATTATGTACTTCACACGAGAGATAAGACGCAGTTTGGAAGCTTCTGGTGTGTGAGCGGGACTATAAATACATGGCGGTAGCAGCCTTAGTTTTCAGTTTTAGTGCGAGATATTTACAGAGCGGTTCGAGAGTTATAGTAGCGAGATTATTGTGTACGTTCAAGTAGTTATTAGTAAAGTGTTGCGTTTTATAATCGGGCGGTATAATT
Source organism: Magicicada septendecula (assembly GCA_034769895.1). Taxonomy (NCBI): domain Eukaryota; kingdom Metazoa; phylum Arthropoda; class Insecta; order Hemiptera; family Cicadidae; genus Magicicada; species Magicicada septendecula. The sequence continues at coordinate 56,535,601 of CM068371.1, read as the reverse complement.
ACAATTTATTGTAATACAATTGTGTTAATATTAGTGACATTTTATTGCGTGTGAACAATTTTGATTTGATTTGTTGTAGTAGACTGTGTTGGTAATTACAAACTGTTTTACTGTAAAAATTAAAGGTGTGATTAGTGACTTAATTGGTGTCTTGTACTTATTTTGTTTCCACTGTAGGGCCTATCTACGATGATAGAGTAGACCATTGTAACAATATGAAGAATCATCATTTTCTATGTAGTTAACACGAAGTTTCTTGCAGCAATTATATAATGTTGTGATTTTATACAATTTGTTTCTTCTGAAGTAGTGTATACTACTTGCAGAAGAAACAAGTTGTATAACATCACAACATTATATATGAAGAAGAATAAATAGCTGTTACAATAAATGTAAATAAACAAAATAAGAATTGAGACGAGCAATAATTGTATACCCTATTTAATAATATTAAGCGAGCAATAACGTATTTAATTTATAACGTGTTCCCTGTACGCTCTTGCGTTTTCCATGTTCTCTGAGGTAAGTATTAATATACGGACACGTCATGGACAAAAAAATTCAAGGGTTTGTATTGAAACGTTCGAAAAAGGTTTTTAGTAAGCTAAAGTTAATAATAATTTATGAGTTTTTTGAAGCTGCTGCTGTTGCTTCTTTGTGACTTAGAACAGAAAGGTACGTTTTATTACAGAGTAAAACGCTCAACCTCGTGCTAACTGCAGTGAGTTGGTAGACCTTTCGATTAAGAAAAGCAGTCTTTGGCGCCATTTTAACTTCTTTTCACTGACAGAAAATATGTGTGTGGCTCTAAAGGAAAGAGACTTTGCTGAATATTGTAACGTAACAGAGTTGAGGTCCCCCAACGTTACATAAAAATTGAATGAAACATGGTCAAGGACCATACCCTGGATTAAGGTTGCTCAGTAGTTAATGTATCTGAGAAGTACCTCAAGTCAAAAGAGGCAATGACTAATGTTAAATATAAAAAAAACCAGACCAGTGAATAGTTAAATATAATAAAATGCTTGTTTTTATACTGTAACATGTTGTGGTTTACAGAATATTTATGTTATATTTTGAATATGGTAAGAATGAACTGATGTGGTTAATAGGAATACTTCATCAATAATTATGTTTATATTTATGTTAGATTTGTCTTTAGACAATCAAGTATGGTTACCTGTGTTAGGCATTATACTAAGTTTAAAGTATTGTCTAAAGTTGAATAATACTGTTGTTTTAATTAATGTTTGTAAACTGGGCCAGGAGGGCGATCAATGTTTAATGTTTGACAAGTAGTTCTGACAATTATATTATAAATTAATGAAGGGTTCCAGAACCAGTTAATTAATGTAATAAAGTAACCACCAGTAAATTAAAATTAATGTAATTAACCATTTAACCAATAATTAATTGTACAGTAGGTCAGGTAAAAGAAAATTAAGTTAAAAAACCAAATAATCTTATAACGGTTGTAAGAAAATCTATAGGCCTAAATTCCATATTAGTGAAAGGAAATTAATACCTTTTTAAGAAATCCAGTCCAACGAAACTATGGTAAAACATTTACTGTTTAAGAAGGAAGGTTAGGGGAGAATTTTAGGTAATTTAATATTAATCCAAGCATGGAGTATTTTATTGGAAAAGAGTAGTAATATTCTATAATGCCGGCTCAAGGATATCTAGAAAACGTGGTTGTTAAGGCAACTGAAATGGACATGAGTTGTTGATTTTGAATCATTTCGTTCTGATTGTTACAAGCTATTAGGTTGAGATGGGCCGATATATTTAAAAAATATGAATAATAAATCTGGAAGAAATATGAATCAAAATTGAAAACCTTTTTTTTGAAAAATAATTATAACTTAATGCTGATGAGTAATAAAATTAAATAACCTTCCAAATTGTAAACGAATACATTTAAAAAGAATTGAAAGCCTCTCACCTCATTCACCAAATAATTCCGCTGGATTCGGTATTAAACCAATTCATTCTATAAACAGAAGATCAGTTAAAAGAATTAAAGCCTGAACTAACGGAATTATTGAAAATACCAGAAAACCTAGTTTGGCAGAGATAACCTTCACTGGCAGCAGAAGAAGCTGGGATCCTAATTTCATTTCACCGGGACCGAGAATTATCAAGATCATAGAAGAAGATCAGAAGTCCGAAGAATTCCTGAGAGCTTCCCATTACTCTCCACCATCAATTTTATTAAAGGCAGAACACTTTTGCTGGATGAAGATGATTTAAACTGAGTCTTGGGAACTGTTTACAGACGTCCACAGCCAGTCGAAGCTTTCGTCGACTCGGTAAAAAAACAACCTATTTTAATTTCACTATATGTAGAGTAAATAATTTTGTTTTGTAATACTTGAGTAACCTTAATTGTGCATTTTACCTGGCCTTACTAATGGTTCCAAGAACTTTACGAACCCTGGGATAAGAACTAATTATTATTATTTTTCATTTGTATAAGTCTATGGAGTTGGATTGATTGATAATCGATATATTTCTGTGTGATCGATTTGATTATATTGTTATTTTGGAAATCACGGGTACTGTGAATTAATAGATAAAATTAATAAAGGATCTTGATTGTATGAGATAATATTTGAAGTTATTGCAGAATAGATACTATAAGTAGTGGTTGTAATAATTTACAATAAAAGGTTTATTCAAACCCGATGAACAACTAACCTATAAGTACGCTTATTACAAGTGGCAGCGCTAAATACTTACAGCTGGTGGAACGTGAGATCGCGGAACTAGCGTGTTTTCAGTGCAAGCTTTGAACAGAATTTCCTACCGTCGAGTGACTAGGGTTGACACGAATATTCATTACATTCAGTTAATACACGATACATATCGTTAATATTACCCAACTACTTAATACTCAGTTAGATCTATATCGTAGTACGATTATAAGTTAAAAAAGAACATTATTATAATTATATTTGTCTAACAACTTATTTTCAGGAGGTTTCATCGGTCACAACAGAATAGATATACTAATTAATAACACATTACTTAAACCAGGTAACAACATTTTAATTGTTACAAATTGCCACCTTCAACGTGTTGCTTAACGTTGATTCACGGGAGTCTCATATAACTAATTACACCCAGAAACAAGATTTTTTTACAAATTGACGACTCCAACGTGGGGCTGAATTAAGAAGGACTCCTTTTAACTGTTCTATTGCAAATTGGCGTAAACCAAAGTGGGGCTGGTTTGGACCCCAGTACACCCACTCATATAACTAAAGAAAGTAACAACATTAGTATTCTATTTCAAATTGGCGCTTACAACAGTGGGGCTTGAATAAGAAGGACTCTTCATTAGTATTTCTTTACAAATTGGCGCTCAACGAGTGGGCTTTAGTTAAGCAAAAAATCATCTTAATTGTTACTTAACTCGAGCAGGCAACCATTAGAGGCACAGGAATGCTTAATACCAGAGGCAGATCGAAGAAGAGGGCAGAAGAGAAGGAGAAGGAAGAAGGTGGGCAGGAACGAGAGATAGAAACAGTTACGGACAGTGAAATGGAACAAACAATGAGTGATAAAGAAGAAACTGAAGCAATTATCACAGAGAAGGAAATAGTGGAAGAGGATGCCCAAGGGGACCAACCAGATAAGGAGGAAGCCAGAGGAGGATTAAATTGGGAAAAATTAATGGAATTAATGAGTAGTATGAAGGAGGATAACAAACAAAGGTCAGAAAAACTAGAAAATAAAATAGACAGTATTAAGGAAAGTACTAGTGAACTTTTGAGGCAAACCATAAATGAAAATAATGAACAATTGAAGGCCGATTTTAGACAAATTAATGAAAAGCTGGAAAATAAAATAGACAGTATTAATGAAAACTCAAAAAAACAAAACGAAATTCTGAGCGAGAATTTAGTCAAACAAATGAATGAAAAGTTTGACAGGAATGACGAGAGTTTGAGACAGATTCAGGACGATAACAAACTAATGAACGAAAAACTTGAGGAAAACAATAGACGAATGAAAGCAGATCTTGAGAAAATCAATGAGGATAATCTTATACGAATCGATGAGAGAATTGAGCATTCTAACAAGGAATTAAGGGAAAATGTTGATAAACAGAACGAAGTGTTAAGACAAGCTCTCAATAAGAAAATCGAGGACGCCAGTGAGGCAATCAGCCAGAAGGTAGGTAAGAACGACGGCGAAAGAAAACAGGAGATAACTGAGACAAATAGAAAACTGAGAGTGACCGATGAAGCTATTACACGAAATAGGGCTGAACTAGAGGTCAAGATAGGCCATATAGAAGAAGAAAACCGGATTCAAGTGGAATCAATACGAGCAGATTGCGGAAACCAGCATCGGAACTTAGATACGGTCGTAAACGAAGTACAGAAGCAAGGACAACGTAACCAGGAGAGAATCGAGAACCTACAACGGTCAGTTGACAACCCATCGATCGCTATTCCATATACACAACATATAGACGACCGGGAGACCATCAACTTTAAGTCATACAAGAGAAACCCAATGGAATTCTTGGAACGGGTCGGCGAACAACTAATGAGAATTGGTGAAAACAGGTGGCCAATAATTCGTCGTTACTTAGACGAACATTTCAAAGAAACTTATGATAACTGGTGGACAGCCACCAGGCACGACATCCGAAGCTACGAAGAATTTAAAATAGCTTTTAAAGCCAGGTACTGGTCCGACGCCACCCAGAACGTAGTAAGGGAGAGCATCAGCTATGGAAGGTATGACGCCAGCAGGGGAACAACACTTACCGCCTACTTCCTGGGAAAAGTATGCTTGGCGAGACACCTTGAACCAAAAATCCCGGAGGAAATTCTCGTCACCAGGTTAGCATACCACTATGATAACGGGATATCAATAGCACGATCGGGTGGGCAGATAAAAACGATACAGGCCATGTCAACGCTATTGGAAGAGCACGAGCGTGAGGTGCATTATCGAAGGAGTCGGCAGAGAAACGACCGGTACGGGAGCAGGGATATCCCAGACTACAACAATAGAAACAATAACCATAACAGTCATGAGACGAATAACCGGACGAACTATAATGGCAGGCCAGGTAATTATGGTAATGAGGCGTACCAACGGCAAAATAACAACAACAGCCCAAGGAACAACAGAAACAATTACGGGAATAGACAGAATATTCCGAACAACCAATATAACCAGTCGTATAACCCAAGCTACCAGAATCAGAACACAAACAACCGAAATTATGATAACAGTAACCGTAACCCGAACAACCAAAACCAAAACTACAGGAGAGTTAATTATGTGGGGGCGTACGATAACTATAACGGGAGGACATACTACCAAGGATGTCGGAGTTTTAATAGAGACACCGACTGGAACCAGGATAATAATAACGATAGAAGAGATACTAGGACTAATGGAGGCAGAAGTCGGAGTCAGGAGGACTACCGCCGGGTTAATTATGAAGAAGACCGTCAACGGCCGGAACCCAGGTCAACGGGAAATGAAATAAATCAAACGAACCAAACCGGCAGAGGAGACGAAGAATCCGAGCCGCTTTTAAACCCCACACGGCAGTGAAAACACCAGCAGGACCCTCACTGAACCACTCTATCGGGTTTAACAACATAAGAAATCACGGTAAAAATAATAAGTGTATCACAATAATTTGTAGTAACTACTTAAAAAATTTAAGGGACGAATTGTTGGAAGAAGAAGACGGAAATCCAAGAAAAAACAATAACGAAATAATTTACATAACGGCAGAGATCAACAGTGTACAAACCAAAATTATGATCGACACTGGGGCTAACGTGTCGCTAATTGACGTGATAGAACTAAACAAAATACTTGAAGAAGGGAAGAAGCACATACTTACGTTACCAATAAGCAACATTGTACTGATAGGAGCGACGGGACGCCAAAATAGAACGGTCCGGAAACAAGCAAGGTTGGAATTAACGAGTAACAATAAAACAATCCCAATGACTTTTCTAGTAGCCAGTGGCTTACCATTTAACATGTTAATCGGTTGTGACATGCTGAAACAATACTCAGCTATCATTGACATGAACAGGTCAAAATTATTTTTAAAAATCAATCAAACAGAGTGGACGGCTGACTTAGTTAACAGCGACAGCATGACCCCAACCCGAGTAACATATCATATACAGAGAAGTTTAGATCAACGAGAACAATCACAAAGTAATCATATCTTTTACGAGTTGGACGATGAACAATTGTGGCATGACAAAATTAACGAAATCCGTAATTTTAAATGTGGAATAACTGACGTACAAAGGGAACAGTTAATTGAGGTGTACAATAGATATCGCCATGTATTTTCAGATATACCAGGCAAGGTAAGAGGTTACCAGTGCAAAATAGAATTTCGAGAACCCGTAAACTTCAACAAAAAATCATACCCGGTCGCTTACTCACTGAAGGAAGCTGTAAGGGCAGAAATTGATAGATTAATAGACGAGGACATCATTGAACCCAGTTACTCCCCTTATACCAGCCCTATCCTCGCTGTCCCAAAGAAAAGTGGCCAAGTAAGAATTTGCTTAGATGCAAGGGAAATCAATAAAGTAATAGTGAATGACCGAACATCCCCGGGGGAAATCGAGGAAATACTTAAAAAGTTTCACGGGATCAAGTACATCAGCACGTGGGATACCATCTGTGGATATTGGCAAGTCGAACTCCATCCAGAGAGCCGCAAATACATGGCATTCATTTTCGAAGGCCGTAATTATCAGTTTAAACGGTTGCCATTTGGACTGGTTAATTCAGTAGCCGTGTTTGTAAAAATCATGGACCAAATCCTCGGACAGGAAACACTCCAGTATACAACAGTCTATGTGGACGATATTTTGATAACTTCGACCAATTGGAATGACCATTGCCAACGAGTAGAGCGAGTGCTAGAAAGGCTGTCAGAGAACCATATTACATTGAAGCTGGAGAAATCAAAGTTGATAGCGAGTGAAGTGAAATTTTTAGGGTTTAACTTGTCGGAGCAGGGAATCACACCATCCCAAGAAAAAATCGAGTCAATCCAAAAATTCCCAAAACCAAGGAACAGAAAGCAGCTCCAATCTTTCCTCGGCATATGTAATTATTATCGTAAATTTCAAGAACATTATTCGGAACTAACATCAAGATTTGTACGCCAATTATCATCCAAGGACAAGTGGACGTGGGGAGAAGAGCAAGATGCCACGCTTGAACTAATTAAAACTAAATTTTTGGAGTCAGTGATGTTGCACCACCCCAATTTCAATAAACAATTTTTTATGAACTGTGACGCCAGTGATGTCAGTTTGGGATCTGTTCTTTATCAGGAGGATGATGAAGGAAATCATCAAGTGATTAGTTTCGCTAGTCGAGCCCTGAATAGTTGTGAAAAAAACTATAATGTAACAGAGAAAGAGCTCTTGAGTGTTGTATTTTCCTGTAACAAGTTCAGGACCTACATTTTAGGATACAAGACGACCGTCAGAACTGATCACAAGTCGATCTCATTTTTAAAAAGTTGTAAGTTGAATCATGGAAGATTGACCAGGTGGAGCCTGACACTACAAGAGTATAACCTAAATTGGGAATACATCCCCGGAAAAGGGAACGTCATTGCAGATACATTATCACGAATCAATATCAGGGACCAGACGTTTGAGGGGGAAAAAGAAACCATAATCAAACTATACCATATCATCAGTAATAGATCTGATCTGGCTAATATCATAACAGAACTCGAACAACGGCAGAAGCAGGACCCCAAATTGAGCAAAATTTTTGACAGACTTGGAGAACAAGACGACCGCATAACACAATTCTACTGCGAACACCAACAAATACTATTCATTAAGACACATTACAAACTTAACACATGGAAAATTGTTATACCACAAACTATAGAAAAGGACATCATAATGGATTACCATGTCAGGTATGGCCACATGGGGGCATTGAAGGTAGTCAAGGCACTCCAGGAACACGTCGTATACATCAGGATGCCAACAGAAAGGTGCAAAACCAGATTAAACATTGTCACATATGCCAGCTCGTAAAAGTTAACAATCATAAGAAAGAAGGCACAATGATGCCAATAACATCATCAAATAGATTGGAGAAAGTATTTGTCGATATTTGCGGCCCATTCCCGCGAAGCGGAGGGAGACACCAGTATAAATATTTCATAATCCTATTCGACCATTATACCAGATTCACAAAACTATACCTGATCAACCGGGCGACGACACAGAAGATATTAAACATTATTTGTCAAAATTATATCAGTGAGGTAGGAGCTCCGAAATCCATTATTACTGACCACGGAACACAATTCAAGGGAAACAGGTGGAAAGACACTGTACGGGAGAAGGGAATCAAGACGTATAAAACATCTGTATACCACCCGAGCAGCAACCCGGCAGAACGAGTATTAAGGGAAGTAGGGAGGATCCTACGCACGTATTGCTTTAACCAACAGAGAAAGTGGGCCGATTACCTGCCAGCTGCAGAGGATTTCATAAACTTATCACACCATCAATTTATCGAAATGACCCCCTATACAGCAATGTTCCAGAGACCACCACCCAGAGAGATAACAGAATTAATCCAATTCCCTAGCGGGGATGAATATAAATTTAACAGCGTAAGATTTTATGAGAATATACTAGAACGAACCGAGAGGACGAGAAGAAAATATCAGCAATTCCAACCAAAACCGGAGCGATACTTAGTGGGAGACAAGATACTGTTGAAGAACCGAGAATTGCCTAGCACAATGGAAGGCATCGCTAAGAAGTTGTTACTATTGTACACTGGACCGTATACTGTAAGCAAAGATAACGGAAATAATACTTACGAAATATTGGATCCCAATACACTAAAGAAGAAGGGTACATACAACCAATCATCGATTAAGCGATACTATGAAATGGTTGATAACAGAATAACTACAACAATGATAACTAGGACAGAAAAAATATGAAAAAAAAAATATATGAACCTTATACAGACAAAATGATTTAATAAATACCCCAAAATTCAAAAAATGAAGTAAGTTCAACTTACAAACAAGTATCTAAGAAAACAATTTATGAGGTATATAAGAAAGAGAATTTTGAAGATAAAAAACAACCAAATTCGAAAAATAAGTAAGAACACCTTACTATATAATTCAGGAGAAATTACTTTAAACTAATATAAAAAAAAAAAATAACACTGATTCAACCTAATAAAAATCATCAAAACCAAAAAACAAAATGAGTTTATCTGATGTAATATAATAGTGAGAAATGTAATTTAGAATGTAAAAGGAATAATAATGATTGTGCCAGAAGAATATAATTACATGATGTAATGTATAATACTAACCAAAATCTCATAACCAGCTGTATTGGTAATAAAGGAATATGAGCCAAGGAAGATAAGAGAATGAAGAAGCCAAAATGGTACCGTCAAAAGGATCACAAGAAAAAAAAAACAAATGTTTAAGAATTATCCGTAAAAAACCAATTAATAAATGTCAATAAAATAGCCAAGTATTGGAGAGGAGAAGTGTATAATAGAAGGAAGAATTAATATGAAGAAATAATATGATCTGAGTTAAAGTACAGTGAATAATCCCTAGAGTATGATTATTATTTATTATTTTATTGAAGGTTACATGATGACTACCTTGCGAGGTTTATTAATGAAGATTGACTGTAGAATATTCCAGCAATCATTTAATTGGGCAGAGATGATATTCCTCTGATCCCAGAGAGTATGTAACGGACGACGGTAATTGGTTAGCCGATAGAGCACCACCGATTCGATTCCAGTTATAATGTTAGGGAGGTTTAGGAAAATTAAATATTAGAGGGAAAACTCACAAATAAATATAGATGAATAAATAAAACCAGATCCAAAATGTATAATTAATAAAGAATGTCACAAGAATGATTATAGAAATAAGATTTAAACTTGGGAAATAATTGATTTTAAGAAGGAACGAAGAAATGATAGTAATACAATGGATAATTCTGAAATATAAAAGTACTATGAATAGGAAACCAATTGGCCAGATACAAGTTGTGCGTTTATTTCTTGCTAAACTTTGTTTATACAAAATAAACTTATTTCGAAGGGGGGGTGTTATGTAACGTAACAGAGTTGAGGTCCCCCAACGTTACATAAAAATTGAATGAAACATGGTCAAGGACCATACCCTGGATTAAGGTTGCTCAGTAGTTAATGTATCTGAGAAGTACCTCAAGTCAAAAGAGGCAATGACTAATGTTAAATATAAAAAAAACCAGACCAATGAATAGTTAAATATAATAAAATGCTTGTTTTTATACTGTAACATGTTGTGGTTTACAGAATATTTATGTTATACTTTGAATATGGTAAGAATGAACTGATGTGGTTAATAGGAATACTTCATCAATAATTATGTTTATATTTATGTTAGATTTGTCTTTAGACAATCAAGTATGGTTACCTGTGTTAGGCATTATACTAAGTTTAAAGTATTGTCTAAAGTTGAATAATACTGTTGTTTTAATTAATGTTTGTAAACTGGGCCAGGAGGGCGATCAATGTTTAATGTTTGACAAGTAGTTCTGACAATTATATTATAAATTAATGAAGGGTTCCAGAACCAGTTAATTAATGTAATAAAGTAACCACCAGTAAATTAAAATTAATGTAATTAACCATTTAACCAATAATTAATTGTACAGTAGGTCAGGTAAAAGAAAATTAAGTTAAAAAACCAAATAATCTTATAACGGTTGTAAGAAAATCTATAGGCCTAAATTCCATATTAGTGAAAGGAAATTAATACCTTTTTAAGAAATCCAGTCCAACGAAACTATGGTAAAACATTTACTGTTTAAGAAGGAAGGTTAGGGGAGAATTTTAGGTAATTTAATATTAATCCAAGCATGGAGTATTTTATTGGAAAAGAGTAGTAATATTCTATAATGCCGGCTCAAGGATATCTAGAAAACGTGGTTGTTAAGGCAACTGAAATGGACATGAGTTGTTGATTTTGAATCATTTCGTTCTGATTGTTACAAGCTATTAGGTTGAGATGGGCCGATATATTTAAAAATTTTGAATAATAAATCTGGAAGAAATATGAATCAAAATTGAAAACCTTTTTTTTGAAAAATAATTATAACTTAATGCTGATGAGTAATAAAATTAAATAACCTTCCAAATTGTAAACGAATACATTTAAAAAGAATTGAAAGCCTCTCACCTCATTCACCAAATAATTCCGCTGGATTCGGTATTAAACCAATTCATTCTATAAACAGAAGATCAGTTAAAAGAATTAAAGCCTGAACTAACGGAATTATTGAAAATACCAGAAGACCTAGTTTGGCAGAGATAACCTTCACTGGCAGCAGAAGAAGCTGGGATCCTAATTTCATTTCACCGGGACCGAGAATTATCAAGATCATAGAAGAAGATCAGAAGTCCGAAGAATTCCTGAGAGCTTCCCATTACTCTCCACCATCAATTTTATTAAAGGCAGAACACTTTTGCTGGATGAAGATGATTTAAACTGAGTCTTGGGAACTGTTTACAGACGTCCACAGCCAGTCAAAGCTTTCGTCGACTCGGTAAAAAAAAACCTATTTTAATTTCACTATATGTAGAGTAAATAATTTTGTTTTGTAATACTTGAGTAACCTTAATTGTGCAATTTACCTGGCCTTACTAATGGTTCCAAGAACTTTACGAACCCTGGGATAAGAACTAATTATTATTATTTTTCATTTGTATAAGTCTATGGAGTTGGATTGATTGATAATCGATATATTTCTGTGTGATCGATTTGATTATATTGTTATTTTGGAAATCACGGGTACTGTGAATTAATAGATAAAATTAATAAAGGATCTTGATTGTATGAGATAATATTTGAAATTATTGCAGAATAGATACTATAAGTAGTGGTTGTAATAATTTACAATAAAAGGTTTATTCAAACCCAATGAACAACTAACCTATAAGTACGCTTATTACAAGTGGCAGCGCTAAATACTTACAGCTGGTGGAACGTGAGATCGCGGAACTAGCGTGTTTTCAGTGCAAGCTTTGAACAGAATTTCCTACCGTCGAGTGACTAGGGTTGACACGAATATTCATTACATTCAGTTAATACACGATACATATCGTTAATATTACCCAACTACTTAATACTCAGTTAGATCTATATCGTAGTACGATTATAAGTTAAAAAAGAACATTATTATAATTATATTTGTCTAACAACTTATTTTCAGGAGGTTTCATCGGTCACAACAGAATAGATATACTAATTAATAACACATTACTTAAACCAGGTAACAACATTTTAATTGTTACAAATTGCCACCTTCAACGTGTTGCTTAACGTTGATTCACGGGAGTCTCATATAACTAATTACACCCAGAAACAAGATTTTTTTACAAATTGACGACTCCAACGTGGGGCTGAATTAAGAAGGACTCCTTTTAACTGTTCTATTGCAAATTGTCGTAAACCAAAGTGGAGCTGGTTTGGATCCCAGTACACACACTCATATAACTAAAGAAAGTAACAACATTAGTATTCTATTTCAAATTGGCGCTTACAACAGTGGGGCTTGAATAAGAAGGACTCTTCATTAGTATTTCTTTACAATATTTATTAAAAGTTGGCAATGGAGGTTTGCCAGTAAGTGCTATGGATGAGATTGAACTACCAGAGGATATTCTTTCAAACGGCAATCTTATTGAAGAAGTATTCGGAGACTGTCTGGCTAATATTAATTAAAGCACCATTAAATAAAGATATTAATAAAATTAATGCAGAAATTATTGAAAAGCTTCCTAGAGAGTACAAGGTTTACAAAAGTTATGATTCTGTCAAAGATCAACCAGAAGGAGGTATCGAATTTACTGCTGAATTCCGTTGAAATGGCTGATCTACCACCACATGAACTAAAACTTAAAAAAAATATAATAATAATGCTCTTGCAAAACTTGGATGTACTATGCAACGGCATCAGTTCCCCGTAAGACCTGCTTTTGCTATCACCATCCACAAAGCTCAAGGACAAACATTTGAATTCGTTGGTATCTTCTTACTTATATCAGTTTTTATGCGTGGAATGTTGTACGTAGCATTTTCTAGAGTAAAAAGACGAAGCAGCTTAAAAGTTCTTTTGCCACCACAAAATCCTCACCATACACGAAATGTTGTATGGAAAGAAATACTAAATACTACAAGACTTTAGTATAACTTTCCAATAATTGTGTATTATACAGCATTTTGTATTATTCTATTTACTTTAATTTTTTATATATGTATAATGCAATTGCTATTATTTAAAATATTTATACAATATACGTATAGTTTCTGTTTATGTTTACAAATCCTAGACAATTTAATGTAAAAATTACACATATATAAATTATAAATTAATTATTTAACGGTATAAAAAAATTATTCCTTATAATTTGATACCCTGTATTTTCATGTCAGGGTACTTTACTACGATTTTCTGTATATTTCAACCCTCAGAAGAATATTTTATGAAAAATTGTGTACACATCGATCAATGGTAAAACAGTGTACCTTCATATTAAATTTTATTACAATCATCCAGATGTTAGCCCAAAATGCGTTACAAATAGACGGAGGCACAGCTGGACGATAGAATTAAACCAAAACTTCATTTCGACAGGTCAAGTAATCTAAAAGTTTCATATATACAGTGACTAACAACAGAGAATTACTTCAGTGTGATTAATCTTAAATAAATACAAGCACAAAAAATTATTATTGTAATTTAATCACTTAAGTTTGAAGTAAAAATTAAGTATTAACTTGTGGGGGGGGGTATAGGGGCGCATCTGCCTGTTTTGAATGTATTATTTATTTACTATCAGCAAATGATTTATATATACAACTATTTCATTAACGACTCGGAACACAAAGTTTTTTATGAGTAAAAACATAAAGTTTTACCTTACAACCTGAACTGGTTTTCACTTTTAGAAAGCTTCTTCAGAGGTTGCCGCTGGTAGCGCTGTCCGTCCTGTTGTGGGCGACGGAATCGAATTTCGAAAGATCGGTGTTGTGTGTGTGGGGTGAGATATGTTCGAATAATGCGTGCGATTTGAATTGTGTATGTTCGTTTAGGATGTCGTTTAAACACACGAAAACAAATAAAAACGACATCCTAAATTATTCCCAATATTATACTTGAGTGTACCATTTCTCTCTTTTATATTTGTGGTGTTTCTTATCCCTTGGTTTCACTTCGTTTCCTCTTCATTTTTCTTCTTCTTCTCCTTCATTTTCAATTGGCTTCATTTTAATTCGGTTCTCCCCTTCTCGTTTGGTTTTATTTTATTTGGTTGTATGAATTCGTTCACTTCCTTCAATTGTCTTTATTCTTCTTTGGTTATGGTTTCTTCCCTTCTTTGTCGTTTTCCTGTTTGTTTTTGTCAATCATTTGGGTTAGGTCATTTTTATTCTTTAAACATTTCTATTCTCCTTAAACATTTTTATTCTTTTCTTGGTTGTTTAGCAATATTCTGCTTTAGCCATTTTTTTTTTGTATATTGTTTTATACATAATTTCTTTTTCCTCTTTGTACCAGTTCAGATTTTTTTTTTCTTTGAATACATTAAATTCATTATAATTTTAGGTATTTATCTCAGCAGTTTTTGCTTGATTTTATTTTTGTTTATTTTAATTTGTTTTAAATATCAGTTTTGATAATTTTTCGTAAGTTAGTTTTCTTACTTTATAGGAATTTTTGTAGCTTATTCCTTTTTAGGTACTTTTTGTTTAAATATTATCGTAAGTTTGTGATTCTTACTTTTTTATAGGAATTTGTGTAACTTATTCCCTTATTATAATTTTTTATTTTATACTTCATATATCAACTTTATTTGACTGTAAGTTGATCTTACTTGGTAGGAATTTGTGTAACTTATTCCTTTGTTTTTATATTTTTATTCATTTATTTTATTTTTTTCATTCCTCATATGTCATCTAAATAAGGTAGTAAGTTGCTCTTACAAACTTTTTGAATTTTGAAATTTGTTTATTTTATTTCTAGTAATTTATTTTTCTTCATAAAACCTTTTAATTGAAGCTAGATTGTAAACTCCTTTTATCTTTTTTGTGTTTATATTACTTATTTGGTAAGTATTGTTACCATTATCCTTGGTGATGACGTAGGGATATACATCGTGTTGTACACAGCCACTTGTTATTGATACTTTTTTGTAAGTTGATCTTCTCCTTTTCTTCTTCATTATTATTGCCTTCTCTTGTATATTACACTCTTTGTTGTCTTTCTTCTCTACTCCTTCAAATGTTAGATGGTTGAACATTTATTCTGGATAATTTTTAAATTTTATTGATTATGGTTTATTAGTTCACATTTAATTCGTCTTAGTCGTTGAGTCATTTCTTGTCCCTTCTTGTTTTGGTGATTATTTAGTGGTTTAATTAATTTACTACTCCTTCCTTTCCATTGGGTTGCTTGGTCAGTAATTCGAAGATCAGTCCCTTTTCGTGGTATCTTCGCTTAGTTTACCCATAGTCCATCAATTGCTCTGCACTTGTGGTTCGGATAACCTTGGCGTGTAGAACTATTTTCTTCGTAGTGATATAGGTTTCTTCGGTCTCGTACCACAATTCGTCTACTATCATACGTTCATTTGCCTCCATGACTGCTTCATTCACTACACTTTGATTAATCAAAGCAGTTGTTAATTGTACCTCCTTCGTTATTATTGATCTTTTATTCTGTATTTCCACTTCTGGTGTGCTCCAGTGTTTCAGGGACCTCCTTAATTTGTTATACACTGTTTTGTTGTCAGTCCTTCCCATTTCTGGCATCTTCCATCTAAGCATAGATTTGCTGAGTTTTTCATCCACTAGTTGGTTGTGAAATCCTTTTATAAATTCCTTTAGATTCCTCCTACAATCTTTATATTTCCTTCAATTGTCTTTACAGTTCACTTCCTTCAATTGTCTTTATTCTTCTTTGGTTTTGGTTTCTTCCCTTCTTTGTCATTTTCCTGTTTGTTTTTGTCAATCATTTGGGTTAGGTCATGTCGTCGTTTGTCGTGTCACCGTCATTATATTTTATTTATATTTAATCATTTTATTTAATATGAAGTTCATTTATATTTATTATCATCTTTTTTATCCGTGGTACTGGGGTGGCTTGTTTGTGTTGTAACAATATATATAACTTCATGTTATAAAAGAATATACAATATTATCTACTTGCAGAAGAAACAAATTGAAAACATCACAAATTATATATATATATATATATATATATATATTACATTTAATATTTATAATGAATTTACCTCAAGATATTTTTTTCCTTATTAGGAACATGTTTCGGGTACCATCTTGTACCCATCCTCAGCCTTCCGGTTTTTGTGTCTGGTGAAGTACATATGTGTTGGTTGACTATTATTATTGTGGCTTCCTGTTGGTTTCTGGTACTTCAAATTGGTTTTATTGTGTGTGATTATGGTGTATGTGTTAGTTTTTTGTGTACTTTTGATGTTGAGTGCTTTGAATATTGTGTCATGTTTTGTATTGATTTGTATTTGTTCAGGTATTAGTTTGTTTTGTGTTTTATGTTTGTGTATTTGTAAATTTTCCCAAATGTTCATTATGGTGCCTTTGTGGTATATGTTTTATTAGTGTCACATTGGTTATGTCTGGGAATTCATGTCCTGTGTTTATTGCATGTGTGGCTAAATTGGATTTATATATTTCTGTTTTTTTTTTATGCGTTTAGGAGTTCAAAATAACGTTTTTTCAGCTGTTTTTTTGTTTGTCCTATGTAACATTTATTGCAATCTTGGCATTCAATTTTGTATATACCGTTAGTTGTTGTATTATCTTTGTTGTGTGGGCTATTTAGTTTTTGTAAATTATTTTTATTAGTTTTGTATGCTATTTTTATATCTGTGTTTTTAAATAGTTTTGTTAGTTTTGTCATTTTATTATTTATGTATGTGAATGTGACCCATTTTTTGTTGTTGTTATTATTTATGTGTTGTTCATTTTGATTAATTCTTAATTGTTCAGTTTTTATTTTATAATTGATTTTATTTTCTATTTTGTTTACAGTATTTTTATTGTATCCATTTTCATAACCAATGTGGTATATTATATTTCTTTCTTTGTCAGTTTCTTGTTTGTTTAGGGGAATTTTGTACATTCTGTTAAATAGCGAATAGAATGCTGCCATTTTATGTTGTGGTGGGTGGTCAGAATGGTTAGGTATAATGATGTTGGTAGAAGTTGGTTTTCTATATATTGCATATTGTATGTGGTTGTTGTTTCTTGTGATTGTAGTGACAGTGTTCAATTCTTTTTGAAATAGTCCGTTATTTTCTTTTGTACAGTATTCTGCACTACTTGATTTTCAATAAATTGTTCTAGTTTATCAACGTGCTCAAACATTTCACCTTCCGAGTTGGCTTCTAAAAATCGACGGTCACGTCTCAGCAACGAAAGCGTATCGGTAGTGGTAGGAACTCCTGTCATATCATTTTCCGTGTCAAGTTCGTCGACACTCTCATCATTTTCACAGTTTTCAGCTTGCACTATTTCTACGATATCACTGTCTGTTAATACGGGAGCCGTAGTTATGTTCTCGTCGACAGACATGTACTCATTTAGAGAAACTGAAACATTTAATGCTGATGATACACGATTAAACATTTCAGACAGGCTAGGCCCAATTTCACTTTCTTCACATTCGGTTTGTTTAATCTCTGAATTCAAAATGAATCGAGCATGAGTGAAACAATTTTCGATAGTTTTAGGTGTCACGAGGTTCCATGCTGTTCGCAACAAATTACAAGCGTCCAGTAAATTTATACAGAAATTGTTTTTCGCCTCTATAGTGGCCAAGTATTTCCGCAGAAGTAATTTTCTATACTGGAATTTTAAATTCTGAATAAACCCTTGATCGCAAGGTTGTAGGATTGTAGGACACTAGTCGTGTTCGGTGGTAGATAAATAAGTTTAACTGCCGTCAGTTCTACATCACTCGAGTGGGCAGGACAGTTATCAACAATTAACACAACTTTTCTCTTCTGAGAAGCGAAATGTTTTTCTAACGAAACTAACCATTCGGTAAATATTTTAGACGTCATCCACGCTCGCTTCTTACCTGTATATTCTACTGGTAACTTTTTAACATTTTTAAAACAGCGAGGCTTTAAACTTTTACCTATAACAAGTAATGGAAGTTTTTCTGACCCATCAGCATTGCAGCCTACCATCACTGTCACTCTCTCTTTGGACTTTTTACCGCCAGTCCATTGTTCACCTTTAAATGAAAGTGTTTTATCTGGCATGCAACGGGAAAATAGTCCTGTTTCATTCCCATTGAAAATATCTTTTTGTGGGTAGTGTTTTAAAATTGCAGGTAGCATAGATTGCAACCAAGATGATGTCATTTCTTGTGATACCTCTCTTGACTTGCCACAGATGTTTTTGTACGTTATACCGTTTCGTTTTTTTGAGTGCCAACCACTACTTGCAGTGAAATCCAAGTTCATCTCTTCACCAAAAACGTTTGCCTTCTCCATTAGCAGTGGTCCAGAAATAGGAGCATCTTGTGATCTCGCTTGCTTAAACCAGACAAGAAGAGCAGCTTCCAAGTTTTCGTGGTTAGCCTAACGGAAACGTTTTCTATCTGGTTCAAACTTGCTCGACTCATACAGCTCTAAAATTTTATCTGTTTTTTATTATTGTAGATAACGTCGAGTTTGGTATACCGAATTTTTTACAGATCTGTTTTACAAGCAGAATGATCACTGTTGCACACCACTATATACAAATTATCCCGATTAGCGCTTTCAAGCTTCACAGCTCATGAATTCCAATCAGGGATCAGCAGCCGAGACATGACCAACTATGTGCTCGGAGCGAGCCAATCAGCGATCAGGGTTAGTGCATAAAACCCAGGCCGGCAGAAAATTTTGCACGCACTCTTGGAGCTAGCTGTAACACAGATGGATGGCCCTGCCGAGAACCGTAATGTCTGGCAGATTCCCAGTGCCCTAACGGGAAAGCGTAAACGCGCGCCTCTCCCCGCACTGGTCGGACCCGGCGGTCAACCCCTTGGACGCCCTCTCGAGAAGGCAGAGTTCTTGGCTGACAGTTTAGAGCGACAGTTCGCTCCCAACCCATCCAAGAACCCGGCCTTCACTGAACGAATCTGCCGTGAGGTAGAGCGCTTTCTATCGGCCGGTATCACAGTCCAGCCAGAGCCCATCTCGCCGGAGGGGGTCTCTGAGAGGATTGTTCAGCTCAACCCCCGGAAGGCGCCTGGCCCAGACGGAGTCATGAATTCCGCACTCTATCACCTTCCGGAGCAAGGAATACAGTTCCTCACTGATCTGTTCAATATATGTCTAAGACTGGCCTACTTTCCGGTGAAATGGAAAACGGCTACAGTTATAGTGATACCCAAGCCGGGAAAGAATTCTTCTCGTGCGGAAAACCTCAGACGTCCAAGGTTTTCGAGGGATTGATCCAGCGTAGGATCCGCGACCACCTTGAACGACTGGACGTGCTGATCCCCGAACAGTTCGGCTTTCGTGAGCTGCATTCCTAGACTCATCAGTTGATGAGACTCGTGGAATGCATTACCGAGGCTGGCTGCCAGGGCAAACAGATGACTGCAATCTTCCTAGACGTAGAGAAAGCCTTTGACCGCGTGTGGCACGAGGGTGTCCTTTACAAATTAACGGAAGTCCTTCTCCCAGATTGCTACGTTCACTTGATCGGCAGCTTTCTGCGAGACCGTAGCTTCCGAGTGAGAGTAGACCACGCTCTCTCTTCGGAGAGGCGTATTACCGCTGGTGTCCCTCAGGGAAGTGTACTTGGGCCTCTCCTGTTCTCGCTGTTTGTCAACGACACGCCCCGAGTTCCAGGAGTAAAATTGTCGCTGTTCGCGGACGACTGCGGCATTTGCCTCAGAGCCGAACGCAAGTTATGTGGCAATCAAGCTCCAATACCAACTCGACACGTATGTTGGGTGGACCGATGACTGGAGAGTTGCCGTTAATGCTTCCAAGAGTGCCGCGGTAACATTCTCGCGAAAACGCAAGCGGCCTCGGCCGCTTCAAGTAGGCCCCGTCGAGGTACCCTGGACCAATAGCATCAAGTACCTCGGGCTCCACGTGGACTCCCGACTCACCTGGCGAACCCATACACAGTACATCCGACAATGCGGTTCGGCGCAACTCAGTAGACTCTGGCCCGTGCTATCTAATCCGGCAAGACCCCCTGGCTAGGTAAGCTCATAGTCAACTTGTACGTGTTGCCCTTGATTACCTATGCCTGTCCTGTTTGGGGATACCTTGCTCGTGGTCGTAGATCAGTGCTCCAGCACATTCTCGACCGGGGACTGAAGCTTGCGTGTAAAGTCCTCCGGAGATACTCTTCTTGTCTTTTGAGGAGAGGACTCGGTGTCCGCTCTTTTGATGACACCGTGAGACGCCTGGCATGTAGGTTCTATGTTCATTCCGAAAGAGTAACCCACAATTCCCTCATTGCCGGACTTGGTAAATACACCCCGCGACCAGGTGAGTCCTGGAAGTGACCTCGTTTATTAGCCCCGGTGGTATAATCCACCAATCGCAGGTCGCTTCAGACCCCCCATAAGTAGATAAAACATAAAAGGAACTCAGAAAGACCCAGTGGCAGGAGTCCTATCTGAGATTCGGGACACTGCACAACTCGCGACCCGCGCTTGTCACGGTGACAACATACACACAGCATTAATGTGTGTGTGTGTGCTACATATAATACCCAACTACTTATAAATTTTCTTTAAAATATCGACATTTTTCATATTTAGATTACGGTACTATAAAACATAGGGTTAGGTGGGGTAATTGTAAATTAAAAGTGAAGGAGTGAAACGTTTTTATTAATAAAAAATCACTTGTAGGTTTTGAAATTGAAAAAACTATATAATAGTTATTTAAATTTTTGGTATTATGTTGCATACAAAAAATTGTTTAAATATCAATAATAAAGACTTCTAAAATTCAATTTACAATTACCTCAACGACTTAAGGGTAAATTGTAAACAAGTGTTTTCATTATCTTTTGAAATATTGAAACAAAAATTGTAACAACTGTAAACTAGTTGGTATTGTACTATTTCATGTTATGTTTTTAATCCTAACTAAATGTTTACAATTACCCCGTTTTGGTTTGAGTGAAACAAAACAAGTTACTTCAGACATTGTGCTTATTAAAAATCATAAAGAAATGTTGTTCTGTTGCATAAGACAGCAAGTAAGTAGTAGCATAAAAAGTTCCATCATTTTTCTAACACAGAAACATCATAAAAAAATATGTCAATGTAAACAATAGAATAAAGGTTTATAATTTTTCAAACAGAGAAACACTTCTAGGGAACTCATAGACAATTTGTTAATTTCCTTCAATCCTGGATTGGGCATAACTGTCAATATTTGTTCATAGCTAACAGTACTTTCATGATTTTCTTTTAAAATAAGCTTTGTAAAAATTACATCTTTGCATTGATATCCTGTGACATAAATGTCTCTCTCATCATCTACTTTCTGTACACAACATACTTGTGAGTTTTATTCCTTGGTCCTCCAACAAAATGAAAAAGAATAAATTTGCTTGATTGAATCTTTTGTCATTCTGGTATTTTATATGTTACTTCCATGCTATTCTCTTACAAAACACTTACTGTAAATGAATCTTTGTTATCATCAGAGTCATCACAATAAATTGAATGTTGTTCAAAATCTTTAGATTTCTTTACTACTTTTTGTTCAAAGTACAATTTCTTTTTTAGATATGTTGTTTCTGTTCCTAGACATTTTTTCTTGATTACTTCCAATCTTTTTTTCTTGATACCTTCGTCAACTTCTTTAACTTTTACCAGGAATGTTCTATTGTTAAAACTTCTTATCTTTCAGGTTTCAGGTGAGGTATTTTTCTTTCTCTTTTTATACCGAGTTCTGTAGACATATAGAATTCTGAGTTTGCTAATTTCTGAGATAAATATTTTTATGATTCCAGCTTGTGTTTCTGGAATTGATTTTTGTTACGTTTTAGTAGGTGTCTTCTTAATAATCTTACTTGGTGGAGTACTTATCTGAGAAGCAGATGTGCCTAGTATAGATGATGCGGCTACATCTTCAATAAAGTTGCTTGTAGGTGGACTGAACATGTATACTGAACCCTACTCTTCTTATACTCATTGAGTTCTTTTGGACTGAAAGCAGATTCTGGAAACTTTCTTACATCAACTTGGGAAATTCGTGTTGTTACAAAATCATCAATGACATTTTTACTAATCATGCCTTTTCTCAACACTTGGCTTAATAGTGTACACAATTCACATTTTGACAATCGACACACTCCTTGCCTTTCAACCTGTTTTTTTTTCTTTTTGCCAAAGTTTTTCAATTTTTTCTCCCTAGAAATATTTACAGGGCCAAAAACACATTTCTCAAGCAGTTGAATTTTATCAGTTAAGTGACTTGGTTACAATTTATTAAGCACTAACATAATTCACCTGACTATTTATCAGATGGCAGAAATATTTTTCCATTCTGTTCTACACTAACATACATAGGCCGAACAAATTATTTGGAATTTTTTTACATAGTTTTGTGAATAATTTAATTATTTTTCGTAGAATATGTTTTAAAAGTGGTGAGCTCATAATAGTATCTAGCTTTGCGCAATTCTGATATTTAATAGTACTAAGCAAACAAGAGTATTTGAATAACAGCATTTATATTTACTCATTGTTGTGGGGTAATTGTAAGTGCAGTATAGATTTAGACTATGTTAAAATACCTTTACAAAACATTACAAAAAGTTACTAAAGACTGTTACGTTTGCCTTTATATTGTAGACGGCTCTTTTTTATTGTTACAATATTGTTTTGGTGCAGTTTCAGGTTGTTTCTGTCCACAAAATCAGTATACTCCTAAAGTCATGCAAAACCATTCACAGTATTTTTTAACATGAAAACTTCAGTTACAAATATTAGGCTATATTCGTATATTAGAAGTCTAGCAGCATTCTGCAGTTTTGAAGGGAACTTCAACAGATGCTGTAATCACAATGTAGACGATACTGATTGTGTGAAAACTAAAATCTTCTTACAGTTTACACTTATCCCAATTAACTGTATATAGCCTACAGCATATAAAACAAAATAGTATATAGTAATAAGTTATTCGTTTATTTATTGCGTATTTTCAGAGAAAATCATTTGATTACAGCATAAATAAATAATTTTTCATAATATAGGGTTTAATGAAGAAAGAAGGCTTCCATGGCCAGAGCTAAAACATTCTAGGTTTTTAGGCCATGGTCGGTCGATTCCAAATCTGCTTTCCACTACATCTATGGCAGACATCAAAGACCTTATCCATTATGCAGCTAAAAATGGTTGCCATGAATGTAGCTGAAATGTTCAGCAGAGGATTTGAAAACAACTGACCACAACTATATGCCTGGAATGTTGTATATCTATTAAAGGGTATTTTCGATTAGGACTTTTTTAATCCGTAATGTTATTTACATGTGTAACTATTATAGTTTAAAGTTGTAGGAATATTAAAAAGGAGAAATCAGGATAAGAATGACGATAAATTATTCTAACTATATTTATTTTTGCACCAGTGGACTAAATTATTTCTGTATACTGAGAATCACTACATAGACTCTATTTTGAGTACAGTGTCTTCTCTGAACAAAGCAACAAAAATGATTAACGACCACCCTATCAGCAGTGGTGTTCCATAAGGAGATGAGAACTCAGATTTCCCGTTCACAGTTCACATGTATTAGTGCCTACTTTATATTTTAAACATACCAAGCATAAGTCACAATACATGCTTCATAATCTAATTTTGTCAAGTATGAGTCAGTAAATTATATAACTCATTCGACAGTAAATTAAATGATTTGACAGTTTTTTTTATTTAAACAGATAAATATTCAAGTGTGGTAACAGAAATTTAATTTCCTAGTTTTTTCTTACTCATTACCTTTTCTTACAAAATATTGAGTTATGATGCCATATTTTAATTAAAACAAACTTCTAATCAAGGAAACCAAAATATTTATTTATTACATTTGCATTTTTCATTTAAATTTCTGGGCATTTATAATTTTGCAGGTTTACAGATCATTTTATTATATATAATTTTTCTGATTTTTGTTTAGTGCTGGATTCATTTTAATTTGTAAGTATAATCTGTGTAAGGTATTTTTTTGCATTACTGTAGTCAAAACAAATTTCTAAATAAAAATTGTATATCCTCATTGTGGGTATTTACCCAAGGCTGGATATTTATCCAGGTATCTTCACTCTGGGTATTTACCCACCCCACTTCACTGGATATTCAAGACCTATTCTAAGATTAACCTCTGATTGGCAGATAAAGAAAAATTAAAATTCAGAACTATATTTTAATGTGTACAAAAGTTACATCCATACGAATATTGCATTTGCATATAATCATCACCCACATACAGGCACTTGTTATGTCATTTTACCAACTTTTGCTGCCCTTGTTGAGAAATGTTGCCACCAATTACCAACAGTTGCTGCCTTTAATGAGTTCCCAATCGGTATGAAAGCGGTGAGTAGCCAGCCAGAGCATCCTGTAAGTGACACAATGGCACCACTGCCTGGTGGTGTACTGGTCTCGATTTGGCTGCCTACAGAGCATGCGCACAATTCTCATCTATTCCCATATGTGAACTTCACAGTTCAGAAACTACATGTTTGTGTGTTCTTTGCATTTCAAGTATGCGAAGTCTGCCCTCTGACCCCTACCAACAGATCCCCAGCGAACAGAGCTTACCTGCTAGTGATACCAACGACTCTGCACCACTTTACGATCTTTGACCCAGTATTGATTGACCGAGGCGTCTGCCGTCCACACTGGGTAGTTCGGATCATGGTTCTGCATGACCTCAGTATCATTGGACGGTTTTGTTCCCATCTTTTCATCTAACTAGAGCCTCTTCATTTGGTCATAGTTTTGAATGTACTCAGCAGATGGTGGGATGCTTCAACAATACCACTGCACACATGCTGGTGGGAGAGGCATCGACAGGACCTATGTTTGTCGGCCATTGCTCAAACAGAAATTAAAAAAATGGACTGCAGATGCATGTAACTAGGCTGCATAAAAGTATACTGGTTGCTACTGCATATGGGAACTAGTTTATGTACACCAGCCAAGCAGAGGTACATTCTAGAATAGCACTCATATAAAACAAATTTGTATGTTACAGTATTGCGCTCTAACTGTTGTTACAAGTATTTTTCTGATGAGTGAATATATTCCTTGGATCTTTTTATGAAGCAGTATTTTACAAAAATTGAAACATTATAAAAGTTGATCTCATTGATTAGGATTACTTTTAGTTATATTTGTAATAGTACATGAGTTTTATTTCTTGTTCATGATACTGTTTATGAACATTGCTACATCCTGGTTCACATTACTAACTTGAAGTAAGTATGAAAACTGAAAGTCAAGAAAGTGTATGTTGACATATATACGAGGTGTGGCTGGAAAAAAACCGGACTGCTTTTTTTATGGCAGAACGGCAAGTGCGTCACAGACGACTCGCGTGGCAGTCTCACATGTTACCCCCTCCACCGTCTACTCGAGTTTCAATGCAGTGCATCGCTTAGTTCGGCCGTAGCCTTCATTAGAAGTGGTTCGTGCTATTATGCTTTGCCGAAAAAGTGCTAAGTGTTCACAAGGGGCGTGTTAATGTGAAATTCCTTTTCAAACTTGGGAAATCCGCAACGGAAACTTATTTAATGTTGCAACAAGTGTATGGTGATGAGTGTTTGTCGCGTACACAAGTTTTCGAGTGGTTTAAAAGGTTCAAAGAGGGTAGAGAAGAGATTGATGACGACCCGTGTCCTGGCAGACCATGTTCATCGAAAACAGATGCTAACAACGAACAAGTTGGTAAAATTATTTGAGAAAATCGAATTTTTGCGGCAAACTTGAAAGCACGGATGAGCAAAGCGAAACTTAAAGCAATGATGATTGTTTTCTTTTGACATCAGAGGGATTGTGCACGTTTATTGGGTACCCGAAGGTCAGACAGTCAACCAACAATACTACAAAAGTGTCCTGACTTCTCTATGTGAGCCCGTACAGAAGAAACAACCTGATTTGTGGAAAAACCAGACATGGCTTCTTCACCAGGACAATGCCCATAACGCAATGTCTGTCAAGATGTTTTTGGCCAAGCACGGAATCACTGTCTTGGAACACCCACCCTATTCACCTGATCTCGCCCCGTGTGACTTCTTTTATTTCCTAAAGTCAAGTCAGCTCTAAAAGGAACCAGATTTGAAACTGTAGATGCAGTAAAAGCAAAGGCGGCGGAGGTCATGAAAGGGCTTTCAGAAGATGACCTGAAGCACTGCTTTGAACAGTGGAAAATTTGTATGGAAAAGTGTAGGGATCAAAAAGGGGAGTACATTGAAGGTGATAAATCAAAATTGTAATAGATGATAAATAAAAAGTTTTAAAACACCAATCCGTTTTTTTTCTAGCCACACCTCGTATTATTATGAAACTAACAAACTGATTTGTTACAGGAATTACGACTATGAGAACTTCCTCTGCACATTATTGTTACCAAACTCGGTTCGAAAATCAGCCATTGCTATCAGAGCATTCAATATTGAAGTATCGAAAGTGCAAGAACGTGTCAGTGATGCACGGCTTGGGCAGATGAGGTTACAGTTTTGGATAGAAACTATCGAGAAACTGTTCAAAGGGAATGTTCCTGAGCATCCTGTGTCAAGGGAACTATATGAAGTATATATAAAGTATAGTGAATTTTTCTTGCATTTGTATGTTAGTTGTTAATTTTTTTTTTTAAATTACTCGCACTGTTGCTTAAAAAATGTTACTTTTATTGTTACTTTTAGTTTTTGAAACACATGCACACAGAGTATTCATTCATGTACAGGTATTGTTGCACTTGTATTTTTGTCTTTTCTTTTTGTATAAAATTGAAACTGCTTGGTACAGACATATATGTCATATAACACTGATTACAGTTACACTTATAGTAAATGGTTGTGATATGTTACACACATGTATAGCAAAATTGAAAGTTAAGGGCATGGAAATGCGTGAAACGCTTATGGTCAGGCGATGTGGAGGGAGTCGCTGTGAGATGTGAGAAGAGAATTGTTATCAGCGACGGTGTTGCTAACCTATGAATATCATTTCTAATAGTAACAAAAACTCACGACTGTTAAGGTTTGTAAATGTCACCATGATCTGTGTGTGTGTGTGTGTGCGCGCGCGCCTACAGTCACACAGCTGGCTTTAAAAAAAGAATTATACATTTACTGTTTCCGACATAAATCAAATAATAATAATATTGTAATTGTATTACTGTATAAATCAAGCAAATGATAAGTACTGTTTACACGTATTGGAATTTGTTGCTGTTAGATATCAGAATGTTTTATAAACATATTTGTGTGTTGTTTGGTTCTGTCATTGTGTACTGCTGAGACATAAAAAACTACAGCCTTTCTGACCGTTCTTATCGCAATGGAATTTGCAAACTGTACACTTCCACTCCTTAATTACAGTCGACTATCTGTGCAGTTTATCATTACATAAAGGGGAACGTGTTCTTCGTATTAATTTAATTGCAAGAATCTTTTTAATCCTGGACAACAAAAAACTGTGCATTATTACTTCCCGTGCTTGACTGTGAATAACTTTCTTGTCTTTGCTAGTTGAAGGAGAAGTATCCATTTTAACAAATCTCGTTACTAGATCATCATCATAGGTTCATCTGCTGTATAGCAGGTTTTCTTTATGAACTCCTCCACTGTTCTCTGTCTCCTGCCAGCCTTTTCGTGGTAATGTAGTTTTCTACCTTGATGTTGTCCATCAACTGTTGTCTCTTTCTTCCTCTTCTTCTCTTTCCACTAACCATGCCTTCTAGACTGTCTTTTATAATAGAATCTCTTCTTAAACAGTGTCCTATCCAGTTCTTCTTTCTTTTCCTTATTGTTTTTAATATTTCTCTTTTCTCTCCCACTCTTCTTAATACTTCCTCATTCCGTACTCTGTCTTCCCATTTAACTCCTTCCATTCTTCTCCACATCCACATTTCAAAAGCTTCAATCCTTTTTTCATCCTCCTTCCTTAAAGTCCACGTCTCCCCTCCATACAATGCCACACTCCATATATAACACTTTGCTAACCTTTTCCTTAGTTCTTTGTTTAATGGCCCGTTTAACAAATTTTTCTTTTTATTGAATGCTTCTTTTGCTATTGCAATCCTAGTTTTTATTTCTTTCGTGCTTTTTATGTCATCTGTAACTATGCTTCCCAAGTATTTGAAACTGTTTACTTGTTCTATTTGTTCGTTATTCAGTCTAATATTTATTCTTTCCCCTTTTCCACCAACTACCATACATTTTGTCTTTTTCTCATTAATCCTCATTCCGTACTGGTCACACTTACTGCTTAAGTCATCTAGCATCGTACATACTTCTTCCTCACTTTCACCCAATATTACCATATCATCAGCAAATCTTATACATTCAATCATCCTACCTCCTAAGCAAACTCCTCTCGTTCCTTTAAAGCATTCGACTATAATGTCCTCTATGTACATGTTAAACAAGGTTGGTGACAGGCAGCATCCCTGTCTCACTCCTCTCCCCATTTCTATATCTTCTGTTAATTCCCTCTTTATCCTTACTTTTACTGTTTGATTTAGATATAAATCTTTAATAAGTCTTCTTTCTCTCCAATTCACTCCATGTCTTTTTAAGTATTTCCATTAGTTTATCCCATTTAACTCTATCAAATGCCTTTTCCAGATCTATAAATATTCTATATACTTTCCTACTTTTTTCTATATATCTTTCACATATTATCCTTAACAATCCTATTGCGTCTCTTGTCCCAACTCCTCGTTTGAATCCAAACTGCTCTTCTACAATTTCATTCATTTTTGTACATAATCTTCTGTTTAGTGTCCTTAGTAGTACCTTAGCTGCATGGGAAATTAAACTTAAGGTCCTGTGTTCTTCACACTTTTTAGTGTTTTTCTTCTTTCCAATTGGTATCATAATTATTTCTCTAAAATCCTTTGGCCATTTACCATTTTTATATATTTCATTACAAAGTTCAGTAAACATTTTCCTTCCTTCTCCTTCTAATGCTTTCAGTAATTACTGTTATCGCTTCCCATTGCTTTCCTTTCTTTCATAGATTTTATTACTTCACTCTCTAGAATACTACATCCCTTACTGTCTTCCTCTACTTCAATTTCCTCTTCAACATTCATGTCTTCTTCTTGAGGTATGTGTTCTAAGTCATACAGATCCTCTATATACTCCTTCCATCTTTTCAAAACTTCACTGGTCTCACACAACATTCTTCCATCAGCTGCTTCTATCACTCTGCTATTATTGGTATTTTTGTCTTTGTATACTAATTCCATGGCTGTTTTATACAGTATCTCATATCTCCCTTCTTTTTCCAGTTTTTCTATTTCCTCACACTTTCCTCTGATCCAGTTTTCTTTTGCTCTTTCAGTTTCTCTTCGTAGCTCATTATTAAGTCTTCTGTAAGCTTTCTTCCCTTCTTCCGTATTAATATTTTTCCACTTTCTTCTCTCTTCCATTCTGTCGACCATTTCTGCTGTTACCCAATCTTTTTGTATTTTTTGTCGCACTGTAGTTCCTAAGACCTCTTTAGCTGTTTCCTTTAAACCAGTCTTCATGTTTTCCCATCTTTCATTTATATTTGTTTTCTTAGGTTTATCTGTTGTCACTGTCACAAATTTTCTTTCAAATTCAAGCTTTATTCCTTGTTCTTTTACTTTTTCCAAATTGAATTCTTCTATTTTCTGACTTTTCTTAGTCTTTTTCAATTTCAGATATATATTTCCGCCACCACGAGATTATGATCAGAGTTTACATCTGCTCCCGGGTAGCTCTTAGCACTTAAAATACTGTTTCTATATCTTTGTTGTATCAGTATATAGTCAATCTGGTATCTATCACCATTTATTCTGGATGTCCACGTATATCTCCTTCTTTTGTGTGATTCGCATAAAGTATTTCCAATTGTCATGCTGTTTTCTTTACAAAAGTTTACTAGTCTTTCTCCTCTTTCATTTCTCTTTCCTAATCCATATTTGCCTACTTCCTTATTTTCTTCTCCCTCTCCTACTACTGCATTCCAGTCTCCCATCACTATTATACAAGCATTTCTCTTTTCCCTTTCTATTATGTCTTCTATTTTCTCATAATACTGTTCTAATTCTTCTTCTTGGTATTGGCTTGTAGGCATGTATACTTGTATTATAACTAAATCCTTATTTACACCCTTGAGTCTAGTCCATATTATTCTCTCATTGGTATATTCTATCTTGATAACTCTTTTTTCTATACTGTTTTTCATCATCAGTCCTACTCCGTTTCTTCCATTTTTATCTTCTCCTGAATAGAATAATTTGTACTCTCCACTTTCAATCTCTCCATTTCCGCCCCACCTAACTTTACTCATTTCCAATATGTCAGTATTGTTTGTGGTCATTTCTCTTTTCACATTTTCTAGTTTTCCTGACTGTAGCAATGTCAGGACATTCCATGTTCCAATTCTCAATTTACATTTCTTCTGCATCCTCCATTTCCTTCCTTTTCTGCTTTCAAGGTTTTGCCTCTTTGTTTCCCCCTCCCGGAGATCCGATTGAGGGGGTATTACTCCGGAAAATTTTATACCAATGCCTTTTTCCATTTTAACAGATAACTGTAGTGCAGTTCTTAACACTACTTGGAAATCCAAGGGATCCTTAATGCAGTGGTTTCCCGTTGCCTTCTGCATCCTAATGCCATTGTTCATGTATCCTGAATCATCCGCCTTTTGAGACGATTTCTCACCTCAAGGACAATAGGTTGCCCTAATTCTCTACCTGCTCTTCCGCCCTCCTAAGAGGCCGTTAGCACTTGATAGAGGGGGTCTCCTTATCCGGGAGACACTCGGTCGTCAGAGCCTCGTCAGCGTGGCAGGGTGCAGGCGAGGTTGACATTAAGGTGGAAGAGGCTGTATGTGTCGCATTCCACCCCTTGCATCCCCGTTACTAGATGATAACACAAATAATTATGATAATACGTAATTACAGCATAAAAACTACCAGTAGAAATTAACTAAAAAATTAAATAACTAATAAAAATGAGTGACTGTAAAACAACTATTTAATTAATAATAATAAATGCAAGACTGTGATAGTACGTCACACAGTAACTAACAATGTACGGGTAACTAAAACATCACACGCAAAGTTGGTGACACCTTCACTTGCATACCAGCTGATTCTCCGTTACCCTCCCTTCATTCACAATTTCAAAGTGGACTCTTCCCTCCATAAATTGGTTTCTGCGCATATGCCTTTAACTTTCAGTTTTATTGTATGTCATGATTTTCCTGGTTTTCAACCTTTATTGACTTTTATGTAAATTGATTTGTTTATGTTATGTAGTAGTTTTGGTTGTTAACTTGTTATCATCATCATCATCATCATCATTGTCGTCATGTTACAGTAGAGTCCACGATTCAAACTATTTGAGATACAAAATATTTATCTCGCTTGCCCATGTCTAGCTTTCTGGTTAGTTGTGTATAAATAGTGAGGATCTCAGTACAGTTTTTGTCTTAAAAACTGTGCGAATTGTGTGGTCGAGCCGGCGCAGTGGTAGCGTCTCTGACTCATAATCAGAGCGTTGCTGTGCTGCCAATGTGGTGAGATTGAGTCAAGGTCACGGCTTGATTTGCTCGTTCACCCACACGTACGCGGACAAATAATGCGTACGTCTTCTCTGGCATACCCAGGCCAGATAAGTAACAAGGGCACTCAATATATACTACACACATAAACAACACTCTTTCCCCCCCCCCCCACCGCATGGCTTGCCCCTGGGCGTGGGTTAATAGGTTGGCTAATATCTTTCTGGCTGGGGTGGGGCGTGAGTTCTGTCACGGCTAGAGGGTGCAACAGGTCAATGATCTAATGCCTGAAGTGGAGAAGAAGAAGAAGAAGAAGATGACTGTGAATTGTTACATACTATGGGTGATCAGTTGGAGCAGGTAGTTTACACAATAGAAATTGAAGTTAAAAGAAATTGTAGTTTCTAGTAATTCCATCCATGTAGTTTTGTCATTGATACAGCAGTACGTCGCTTATCCGAGTAATTGGGGCTATTGTAGGCACAGATATCAGAAACCGTGTTAATTGAGAAAAAAAATGAAACTCATAAATTTTACTGCTGTATAAAGACACGGACTAATGGTTTAGCCTGTACTGAGTTTGTTAACGGTTTGTGGACTATAATTTGGTACAGTTGTTGTATTTTTAAATTCATCGTCATTAACAAAGTTACTCATTGACAGGGTTTATGGCCACTGTTTGCCTTGCTATATTATTTGAGCTGTATGTAGGGGAAACATGGCTAGCATGACGTTTAGACTGCTCTAACTAAATGCAACTGATGAGATAGAGTTGGACGGATGTTGTGAGCATGATACCCCACTTTGGATTAGTTTCCTCATTACCAGAGTATCAAATGAAGTCAGTTGTGTTCACTCAAATTTATCTGTCCAGCTGTTGCTTCAGAACATTCTATAGTGTGCAGTGCTCAAACTCCATCTGTGCCCATTCTAAAACAGTTGTCTTATTTAAGGTTCCAGTTACTCAAGGCCTTTTGAAGCTTTTCTGTGCATGCAGTTTTCTTCCCTCTTTCTCCTGCTTTCTGGCACCCATTGCAGCACATCTTGAGTAATATTTTAATTACATATTTTGCAATACGTTTTAACTATCCGTGAAGTGCATCTATCATAACAACTCCGAATCCAGATTCATTCTGACTGTGCCTAGGTTTTGAACCATGTGTAAATGAACTTTTCACACTTCCTTCATAAATATTCTCATTTTCCCTATTCCCAAACGTGACATTTGTACATTTGGATTGCCCTTGTTGGGTTTACTGTTTGTTTATTGTGTGTTGTGATCTGTTTCTGCTGAACGAATAATATTTCCAAATGTATGCAAGAGTTTTGCTCAGATATAGTTCTGATAAAGAGATGTGTATTTGTCAACTCTATACTTCACTCTACCACTGTTTGCCGCAAACATGTATAATACGTATAGTATAATATAATAATCAGCGGTGGCTCATTAAATTTTGGAGCGGATTGCTAGTTTACTGACTATTCCGACATTACTTTCTTTATTTCTTTACTTTCTTTATTTTAGCACCATGTTTCATTTTGTATTGATTATTATTTGGTCTGTTGTTTTAAACCCTTCTGATTAATTATAATTGGTTTCTTGTATGTTAGTACATGAGATTAAAATATTCATCATATTCTAATAATATTAATACCTTAACAAAATTTACAAACATGTTAACTTAATGTTTTGCCTTCATGGCTGAGATTCCAATACACATTAAACAAATAAATTAACTTAAAAAAAAACTGTTTAACATATAATAAAATTAATTCTTTTTCCAGTCCATCATGATTTGTTAGTTGACCAATAATACCTTGTCCATATGGGCCTATTTCTTGGTATTTCTGGTACAATGTTCTAATTTACATTTTTTAGTTTGCCTATGGGCTTAATACATTTCTGGTTATTTATAATTAATCCATGAATGAAAGAATACTAACATTGATATGAAACTAACATAATTAAACAATGTTAAATCTTATGGTTAAAGCTTTCATTAACATTTCATAACAAGATTAGAACTTGAACTATTGTCTAGTATTAATACTACTATCAAATCTTACAATTATTCTCATAAATTAAAAACATGTCTTGGAATTCCTATCTAAACAATACCTGTAAACTTTCATTTGTTTACTTTTGTTTTTTGGTGTGTTGTTCTCACACTTTTATTGCACTGAATAAACTCAGTAATCTTCACAGTCCTGTCTGTGTGATTACCTACCATTATTTTTCACTTACTATTCCACTTTTACACTTAAACATTGTTTACTGTTTCTTTCTTATAATCTAGAGTACATTATCTTTATTTTTTATATCCTACTGTATTGTACTTCTTTGTTTTCTTCAGGGGTTTTATTTATTTAGTCTTTTCAAGTTAAGTGTTTTATTTTGTTACTTTTGGTTTTTATTATTTGGGCTTATCTATGTATTGGACCTCCCATATCGTTACAATATATATATATATTGCGACAAAACATATGTTAGGCATAGTAATAATGGAACAATATAGTCAGTTATCTGGAGCAAGGTTGTATATTTAAGACAAAATTTTTATATGGTTGGTAATTCATAAAATAGGCCTATTTATTTTATTTCAAAACTGTCTCTGAAATCAGACTGATCTGATTTTTAAAAAAAAATGTCAATTTGTTACTTGAATGTTGTTTTCGTGGGTTGATTCGTCTCACTGCCAGTCCTGTGATTCGCCGCAATCTGCTCCTCTCTTGTATGCACGCACGCCAAAACACTGCTAATCAGTCTACTCTTATCTCAGGGCACAGAAATTGGGTCGTAATTTAATCTTACTTATTTTGGTGCTTTAAGCGTGCACCTTCCCCCATCTTGAGGTGTCCTCGCGATAACATAGGAGTATCCCGGATGGATAAACCTTCCCTATGCGGAAATCTTCACTCACGCGAAACTAGGAAATCTTCACTCACGCGAAACTAGCACTGTTTACAAATATTAAATAGCTTATTTTTTTTTTTAATATTGAGTTCGTACCAGTCAAGGTATCAGCAACGGGTAACTCGTCGCTAAATTGACCCTGATCACTCGTACAAAAGCACGTTTCTGTTCGAAAACTCGCACAAAGAGCACGTCCGTAATATTCGACCTGCAGGATGGAACTAACTAGATATTCATCGGCGGAGACCCAATCTTAATAGAAATTGGGGCCGCTGATTGGTCTAAACAGCTATCACGCGATTGATGGCTAAAACTGATAGACAATTTCTTGAAACGATTTGCAGATTTCTGCAGAAGCAGGTATAGATTTTATCTATGAATTTTCTGACTTCTAAACGATAAGGACTTTATAGAAACTCCTTTTTACTAACAAAATCCCTATTAACATACTAATTTAATTTTATTAATTGGCTCTCTTACAGATAATTCTTAAATATTTGTTTTTTTTTCTTCTTTTCTTGTGATCCTTTTGACAGTTCCATTTTGGCTTCTTCATTCTCTTATTTTCCTTGGTTCATATTCCTTTATTACTAATACAGCTTGTTATGAGATTTTGGTTAGTGTTATACATTCCATCATATAATTATATTCTTCTGACACAATCATTATTATTCCTTTTACATTCTAAATTACATTTCTCACTATTATATTACATCAGATACACTCATTTTGTTTTTTGGTTTTGATGATTTTTATTAGGTTTAATCAGTGTTATTTTTTTTCTTCCTAAATTATTTTTCTCGTTTATCTTCAATAAGTTGTTCTTATTATTTTTTGAATTTTGATATTGTCTTTTTTTGTTTGTGTATACCCTTTCAATCCCAGCAGTGAGGGGTTACTTGATACTTCCACTGCTGAATTTAGTTTTCCACCCTATCCTGCGGACGATCGTCTCTAGCAGTGTTTCCTGGGTTGCCATCATCTGGTCTGAATTCTCTATTATTTTCTTGGTTCCTAGGTAGGTCATCTTCTCGACTTCTATTACTGTTTTGATTTCGTCGGTCATTGTTCCCTCGGTTACTATTCCAATAGTCTCTCCCATTGTCAAAATTCCTGCGGCCTGTGCTGTATCGGTTATTAGGGTTATTATAATGATTACTGTTTTGGTAATTATTATTACGGTAGCGGTTATTCATATAATGGTCATTAACATTTCGGTTATAATTATTATGGTTATACCTATTCATTCCCTGACGCGGTTCTTGATTTTGCTCCTCTCTCCTATTGTTTGAATAGTCATTTTGTCTTCGAGACCTCTGATAATAGTCTTCCATTTCATAGCTGGCTAACAATGTTTCCATTGCTCCTATTGTCTTCACTTGCCCACTGCGTCTAGCACGAACTATTTCTTCTTCGAAATGGTATGATAGTTTGTTCACTAAACACTCCTCTGGTATTCGCGGTTCCAAATGACGCGCCAAACACACTTTTCCCAAAAAGTAGGTAGTTGGGGACTGTTCTTGATTAATGTTGAACCTTCCGTTGGTAATGTTGTCCCTAATCATGTTCTGTACGGAATCCGACCAGTATTTTGACCTAAAAACCTTCTTAAACTCTTCATAATTACTTGTCTCATTTTGAACCGTTGACCACCAATTATCATTTATGTTTTTAAAACAGTCATCCAACATATTCTTGATTATGTTCCATCGGGTCACTTTAATTCTACCAAACCATTCATCTATTCTCTCTAAAAATTCTATGGAGTTTCCTCTATAAATTTTGAAATTAATGTTTTCCTTTTGATAAGGGGCTATGTGATGTGCCAGGTACATTGGTCTATTTTGTAAATTTTTTATGGACTCCTTTATATTAATCAACTCTTGATTTTGTATATTTTCAACCAACTTTATTTTGATCCACTTGGGTTTTTATTTGTGTTATCTCATTGTTAACTAGCTCTATTTTTCCAGCTATGTTAATTTGTACTTCGTCCAATTTTCCTTGGGTTTCTAATCGTACCTCTTTTATTCTAGTTTCGTTATTGTTTTCTACTTGATTTATTTTGGCCTCTACTTCCACTCCGAGTTGTATGATGGTTTCATCTGTCTTTTCCAGACCTACCTTAGTTTCAGCTATTTGTTGTCTTACTTCCTCTTCATAATCATCCACCCTTTTGCTAAGTGTTTCATTGACATTTGCAATCCTTTCATTAGTGACTTCCCTCAACGCTTGGTTTTGTTCATTGATGATTTGCCGCAACTCCGTATTACTGTTTTCAATTCTTTCGTCTAATTGTTTGTTATTTTCCTGAATCTGCCTTAATCTCTCATCATTCCTGTCAAACCTTTCGTTAATTTGGTTTAAGCTTTCATTTATCAGCTGGTTATTCTCATCAGTTTCCTCTTTATTTTTGTCAAACTTCTCATTCATTAGTTTAAGTTCTCACTCAAAATTTCGTTTTGTTTTTTTGAGTTTTCGTTAATACTGTATATTTTGTTTTCTAGCTTTTCTGAATTTTCATTATCTGTCTATTTTATTTTCTAGCTTTTCTGAATTTTCATTTATACTGTCTATTTTATTTTCTAACTTTTCTGAATTTTCGTCAAATTTTTTATTTAATTCTTCCTTCTGTTTCTTGGAATCTTCTTTAATACTGTCAATTTTTTCATTAGTTTGTCTATTATTTTCTTTAATTAATTCCCATAATTTTTGTAAATCTAGGCCTCCTCTGGCTTCCTCATTGTCATCCGCCTGTTGTTCCTTTTCGGTGTCTGTAACTATCTCTGCTTCTTCCGCCCATCTATCTTCTTCCGTTTCTTGGTCCTTCGCCATCCTTTTAGAAACACCTCTCGTATGCATTCCTGTGCCTCTAATAGTCGCCTGCTCAAGTTAAGTAATAGCGATATAGTCAATTTTTTACTTAACTAAAGCCCACTAGTTGAGCGCCAATTTGTAATAAATAAGAGACTCCTTATACTCTTCGAAACTCTCGCCTAATTAAGCTCCATGTTGGGCGCCAATTTGTAATAAATACTAGACTCCTTATACTCTTCGAAACTCTCGCCTAATTAAGCCCCACGTTTGTACGTCAATTTGTAACGAAAATCACAACCTCCCGTATTTACCTTTATCTTATGCCCCACTGTTGGGTTCGTTAAATTGTAACCCAATTATTTTTGTTGTTTTTTGAGTTAATTGTTTTGTTTTTATTTTATTTTTTGAAGTTGTAAGTGGTCTCTCTTAAGCACCGCAGTATCAATCTATTTATAAAGAACCAATATTGTTTATATGGGTGATATTATTTAATTAGTGATAATATCTCTATATTAGGTAGTTCTTAAGTGTTTTACAAAAGAATAACGCTCTACTCCAGTTAATATATTGGGTAATTCAATATTTTTCTCCAAGCCTAGCCTGCATACACTATCGAGAGAGTGAGGAGAGGAGAGCGGATAAAGCGAATTAGTTTCCTATTCTCCCGTATTCACCAGCTGTCTGCAGACGAGCGCTGTTGTTTACGATCGACCTGTTATTATAGGTTAAGTTGTTCCGCTTGCTGTATTTCTCACGTTCCTTTCTCTGTAACTTACAACTTATTCGAAATGCACTAATTACTCTACAAATAACAAGAAATCGTCAAATTCAAGAAGGATTCTTTATTTTATATATTTTTCAATTCAAACAGATGCTTCCTCATGCCACAGATACAACATATCGATTACAGAGGACGGAATCGATTCGTCATTGAATTCGGGTTTTAGACATTTAAAATTTAATTATATTTTTTAATTTGTTTTTTATCTCAGGGTACATGTAGTTCTTTTGACTATTAGTAAGGTCAGGTAATGCAATTTTTAAGGTTACTAGGTATTACAATTTAGTTATAAAATCTTATTATATAAAGTTCAAACATAAGCAGGTTTTTTACCGTACTTTGACAAGATACTTAGTATGGCCGTGTTTCGCTACGCCGAGCGAGAGCAGAATGTTGATTCAACGTCTGGATAATAACAGCCTTCAGCTTCCCAATAAAAATTTGGTATTGATGTCCCAGGATGTAGTAGAAGTTTCAGTGCTGATCTTCGTTAATCTTCACGGTTCTGGTGGTTACAGGTCCCAATGGAATTTGTGTAGTATTAAGACTTCGTTCAGTGGTGAAAAGTGAGGTTTTGGACGTTATTTTAAATTTCTCTGTTTGTTTTTAATATATTTCATTAATTTGGCATCTCCAGGTTACGGATCGTCTTTATTTATTTATAGTTAATCTTCATTATTACTCATTTGCCATTAATAGGTTGGATAATTTATTTTTTTGAAATTCATTTAACGTTATTGACAGATCGAATTATATTTGCTGAGAGATAGCCTCGGAAGTCAATCCACTGTCCTTTTTACTGAATTATTACTTATGAAATTTGATTTATATTAATTTGATTCATTAGGTTTTTTGTTTTCCTTTCTAAATTTGTATTAACTGAACTCTACCCATTCACATATAACAATTAAGTGTTGAAATCAACAAGATATCTTGCATTCAGTCGTCCATCACAACCATTTCTTCTTCTGTTATTGGATAATATTTGTTATCCTAGAGCCGTAATTAGAAAATGTTCTTGCACTTATTTAATAAAATACTCCCTTATTAAAATTACATTAAATCATATAAAACTTTCACCTAATATGCATTATTAACTACATACATTTTACTACATTTTCTTCTTGATCGACTTAGTTTAAAAGGTATTATTTTCCTTTTACAAAATACTAATTTTAGGCCTATTTGTTTTATTACATGTGTTATAATTTTTAATTTTTAATTTAACTTTTCTGACCTGACCTACTGTACAATGAGTCACTGGCTTATGGCCAATTATTCTAATTTATTTTATCCTGATTTCAATTTATTATTATTTATTTTATTATTGAACCCTTCATCTGTTAATAACATAATTACAATGACCCCTTGACAATTTTTTAACAATCATTGCCTTCCTGGCCAAGTTTACAAATATTATCTAACGATATCTTCATTAATTACTCAAAGTAAGTACACAAATAGTTATTCTTATACAGTTTAACATGAATGAAATTAGTATCAATTACTTGATACTTTCTAAAAAGCAATTGCTTCACACCTGTTACATACAAAAATATCGGTATGGAGAACCATACATGACTTCCATATTCTAAGACTTATAATCTGAAATATGCTTGCCTGCCAAGCACGATATATTTTCTAATATATACATAATTTACATTAAAATGAAAAAATTATAATTTTATTGCCTGGCAACAAAATTATTTTATTTTTAACAATTACCATTGTTTGAAAAAGTTTAAATGAATTTTCAAGTACTTTACTCTTGTTAAAACGTAAAAGGTTGCAGGTAAACTACCCCTTCCCCTTAACCGATCTTCACCAAAATCTAATGGCCTTGAGTCCTCTACAATTCACTTATGCATGCAAAAAATTATTTGATTCTGTTTGAATTTGCGGCAGTTATCGTTTGCCATAGAAAATACGCTTTATAACAAACGTTGCAGGTAAACTACCCCTTCCCCTCAACCGATCTTCACCAAAAACAAAAGGTCTTGAGTACTCTACAAACCAGGGCTGTATGCAGAAAATTATTTGATTATGTTTGAATTTGCGGCTGTTATCGTTTGCCATAGAAAATAACCTTGTTAAAAAAACGTTGTAGGTAAACTACCCCTTTCCCTTAACCGATCTTCACCAAAAACAATAGGTCTTGAGAACTCTACAATTTAGGGCTGTATGCAAATAATCTTTTGATTCTGTTTGAATTTACGGCTGTTATCGTTTGCCATAGGAAATACCCTTGTTAAAACAGAAAACGTTACAGGTAAACTACCCCTTTCCCTTAACCAATCTTCACCAAAATCAACAGATCTTGAGAACTCTACAATTGAGGGCTGTATGCGAAACATTATTTGATTCTGTTTGAATTTGCGGCTGTTATCGTTTGGCAAAAAAAAAATTTCCCTTGATAAAAAAAAACCGTTGCAGGTAAACTACCCCTTTCCCTCAACCGATCTTCACCAAAAACAATAGGTCGTGAGTACTCTACAAATCAGGGCTGTATGCAAAAAGTTATTTGATTCTGTTTGAATTTGCGGCAGTTATCGTTTGCCATAGAAAAAAATACCCTTGTTAAAAAAACGTTGCAGGTAAACTACCCCTTTCCCTCAACCGATTTTCACCAAAAACAATAGGTCTTGAGAACTCTACAATTTAGGGC
Source organism: Magicicada septendecula (assembly GCA_034769895.1). Lineage (NCBI taxonomy): Eukaryota > Metazoa > Arthropoda > Insecta > Hemiptera > Cicadidae > Magicicada > Magicicada septendecula. The sequence continues at coordinate 56,494,552 of CM068371.1, read as the reverse complement.
TGTATGCAAATAATCTTTTGATTCTGTTTGAATTTGCGGCTGTTATCGTTTGCCATAGGAAATACCCTTGTTAAAACATAAAACGTTACAGGTAAACTACCCCTTTCCCTTAACCGATCTTCACCAAAATCAACAGATCTTGAGAACTCTACAATTCAGGGCTGTATGCGAAACATTATTTGATTCTGTTTGAATTTGCGGCTGTTATCGTTTTGCAAACAAACAAAATTACCCTTGCTAAAAAAAAACCGTTGCAGGTAAACTACCCCTTTTCCTCAACCGATCTTCACCAAAAACAATAGGTCGCGAGTACTCTGCAAATTAGGGCTGTATGCAAAAAATTATTTGATTCTGTTTGAATTTGCGGCAGTTATCGTTTGCCATAGAAAAAAAATTACAGACACACAGACAGACACACACACAGACAGACAGACAGACACACACACAGACACTTTTCGGAAAACGACTTTTTTTCATGTTTTGAGTGTAGTAGAATCAGAATCTGCAGTAATCTCGAACACGATTTTTTTTGCCATCACCATACTTCCATTCCTTAAGGAATATGGAAGTAAAACAATATAAATACCATGAGAACAAAACATCATGATAAAACATAACAACATGTACATCATTACAAAATATTAAATACCAATTAACCAGTCTACTCTTAGTTCAAACTGTCTATAGTAATTTCACATCATTGGACACTATGTTTATTGTTTACACCTTCCACTGATCCCTCCATTTTACTTCCATATTCCTTAAGGAATGGAAGTATGGTGATGGCAAAAAAAATCGTGTTCGAGATTATTGCAGATTCTGATTCTACTACACTCAAAACATGAAAAAAAGTCGTTTTCCGAAAAGTGTCTGTGTGTCTCTGTCTGTAGATTTTTTTTCTATGGCAAACGATAACTGCCGCAAATTCAAACAGAATCAAATAATTTTTTGCATACAGCCCTGATTTGTAGAGTACTCGCGACCTATTGTTTTTGGTGAAGATCGGTTGAGGGAAAGGGGTAGTTTACCTGCAACGGTTTTTTTTTATCAAGGGAAATTTTTTTTTTTGGCAAACGATAACAGCCGCAAATTCAAACAGAATTAAATAATGTTTCGTATACAGCCCTGAATTGTAGAGTTCTCAAGACCTATTGTTTTTGGTGAAGATCGGTTAAGGGAAAGGGGTAGTTTACCTGTAACATTTTATGTTTTAACAAGGGTATTTTATATGGCAAACGATAACAGCCGCAAATTCAAACAAAATCAAATAATGTTTTGCATACAGCCCTGATTTGTAGAGTACTCAAGGCCTATTGTTTTTGGTGAAGATCGGTTAAGGGGAAGGGGTAGTTTACCTGGAACATTTTTTTATCAAGCGTATTCTCTATGGCAAACGATAACAGCCGCAAATTCAAACAGAATCAAATAATATTTTGCATACAGCCCTGAATTGTAGAGTTCTCAAGACCTATTGTTTTTGGTGAAGATCGGTTGAGGGAAAGGGGTAGTTTACCAGCAACGTTTTTTTATCAACGGTATTTTCTATGGCAAACGATAACAGCCGCAAATTCAAACAGAATCAAATAATTTTTTGCATACGTCCCTGAATTGTAGAGGTCTCAAGGACTTTCGATTTTGGTGAAGATCGGTGACGGGGTAGTATACCTGCAACCTTTTACGTTTTAACAAGAGTAAAGTACTTGAAAATTTATTTAAACTTTTTCAAACAATGGTAATTGTTAAAAATAAAATAATTTTGTTGCCAAGCAATAAAATTAAAATTTTTTCATTTTAATGTAAATCATGTATAAGAGAAAATATATCGCGCTTGGCAGGCGATATTAAGATTAAAATATAAATATTAGAATATGGAAGTCGTGTATGGTTCTCCATACCGATATTTTACTTCCATGTTCCTTAAGGAAATGAAGTATGGTGACGGCAAAAAAAAATCATGTTCGAGATTATTGCAGATTCTGATTGTACTACACTCAAAACATGAAAAAAAGTCATTTTTCGAAAAGTGTCTGTGTGTGTCTGTCTGTAGATTTTTTTCTATGGCAATCGATAACAGCCGCAAATTCAAACTGAATCAAATCATTTTTTGCATACAGCCCTGATTTGTAGAGCACTCACGACCTATTGTTTTTGGTGAAGATCGGTTGAGGGAAAGGGGTAGTTTACCTGCAACGGTTTTTTTTTATCAAGGGAAATTTTTTTTTTTGGCAAACGATAACAGCCGCAAATTCAAACAGAATTAAATAATGTTTCGTATACAGCCCTGAATTGTAGAGTTCTCAAGACCTATTGTTTTTGGTGAAGATCGGTTAAGGGAAAGGGGTAGTTTACCTGTAACATTTTATGTTTTAACAAGGGTATTTTATATGGCAAACGATAACAGCCGCAAATTAAAACAAAATCAAATAATGTTTTGCATACAGCCCTGATTTGTAGAGTACTCAAGGCCTATTGTTTTTGGTGAAGATCGGTTAAGGGGAAGGGGTAGTTTACCTGGAACATTTTTTTATCAAGCGTATTCTCTATGGCAAACGATAACAGCCGCAAATTCAAACAGAATCAAATAATATTTTGCATACAGCCCTGAATTGTAGAGTTCTCAAGACCTATTGTTTTTGGTGAAGATCGGTTGAGGGAAAGGGGTAGTTTACCAGCAACGTTTTTTTATCAACGGTATTTTCTATGGCAAACGATAACAGCCGCAAATTCAAACAGAATCAAATAATTTTTTGCATACGTCCCTGAATTGTAGAGGTCTCAAGGACTTTCGATTTTGGTGAAGATCGGTGACGGGGTAGTATACCTGCAACCTTTTACGTTTTAACAAGAGTAAAGTACTTGAAAATTTATTTAAACTTTTTCAAACAATGGTAATTGTTAAAAATAAAATAATTTTGTTGCCAAGCAATAAAATTAAAATTTTTTCATTTTAATGTAAATCATGTATAAGAGAAAATATATCGCGCTTGGCAGGCGATATTAAGATTAAAATATAAATCTTAGAATATGGAAGTCATGTATGGTTCTCCATACCGATATTTTACTTCCATGTTCCTTAAGGAAATGAAGTATGGTGACGGCAAAAAAAAATCATGTTCGAGATTATTGCAGATTCTGATTGTACTACACTCAAAACATGAAAAAAAGTCATTTTTCGAAAAGTGTCTGTGTGTGTCTGTCTGTAGATTTTTTTCTATGGCAATCGATAACAGCCGCAAATTCAAACTGAATCAAATCATTTTTTGCATACAGCCCTGATTTGTAGAGCACTCACGACCTATTGTTTTTGGTGAAGATCGGTTGAGGGAAAGGGGTAGTTTACCTGCAACGGTTTTTTTTTAATCAAGGGTAATTGTTTTCTATGGCAGACGATAACAGCCGCAAATTCAAACAGAATCAACTACTCTTTTGCATACAGCCCTGAATTGTAGAGTTCTCAAGACCTATTGTTTTTGGTGAAGATCGGTTAAGGGAAAGGGGTAGTTTACCTGCAACGTTTTATGTTTTAACAAGGGCATTTAAATATGGCAAACGATAACAGCCGCAAATTCAAACAGAATCTAATGATTATTTGCATACAGCCCTACATTGTAGAGTTCTCAAGACCTATTGATTTTGGTGAAGATCGGTTAAGGGAAAGGGGTAGTTTACCTGCTACGTTTTATGTTTTAAAAGGGTATTTTCTATGGCAAACGAGAAGAGCCGCAAATTCAAACACAATCAAATAATGTTTTGCATACAGCCCTGATCTGTAGAGTACTCAAGACCTATTGATTTTGGTGAAGTTCGGTTAAGGGAAAGGGGTAGTTTACCGCCAACGGTTTTTTTTAAAACAAGTGTAATTTTTTACTTCCATATTCCTTAAGGAATGGAAGTATGGTGATGGCAAAAAAAATCGTGTTCGAGATTATTGCAGATTCTGATTGTACTACACTCAAAACATGAAAAAAAGTCGTTTTCCGAAAAGTGTCTGCGTGTGTGTCTGTCTGTAGATTTTTTTCTATGGCAAAGGATAACTGCCGCAAATTCAAACAAAATCAAATAATTTTATGCATACAGCCCTGATTTGTAGAGGACTCGCGACCTATTGTTTTTGGTGAAGATCGGTTGAGGGAAAGGGGTAGTTTACCTGCAACGGTTTTTTTTATCAAGGGAAATTTTTTTTTTTGGCAAACGATAACAGCCGCAAAATTCAAACAGAATCAAATAATGTTTCGCATACAGCCCTGAATTGTAGAGTTCTCAAGACCTATTGATGTTGGTGAAGATCGGTTGAGGGAAAGGGGTAGTTTACCTGTAACGTTTTATGTTTTAACAAGGGTATTTCCTATGGCAAACGATAACAGCCGCAAATTCAAACAGAATCAAAAGATTATTTGCATACAGCCCTAAATTGTAGAGTTCTCAAGACCTATTGTTTTTGGTGAAGATCGGTTAAGGGAAAGGGGTAGTTTACCTACAACGTTTTTTTAACAAGGGTATTTTCTATGGCAAACGATAACAGCCGCAAATTCAAACAGAATCAAATAATTTTCTGCATACAACCCTGATTTGTAGAGTACTCAAGACCTGTTGTTTTTGGTGAAGATCGGTTGAGGGGAAGGGGTAGTTTACCTGCAACGTTTTTTATCAAGCGTATTTTCTATGGCAAACGATAACTGCCGCAAATTCAAACAGAATCAAATAATTTTGTGCATACAGCCCTGATTTGTAGAGTACTCGGGACCTATTGTTTTTGGTGAAGATCGGTTGAGGGGAAGGGGTAGTTTACGTGCAACGGTTTTTTATCAAGGGAAATTTTTTTTTTTGCCAACGATAACAGCCGCAAATTCAAACAGAATCAAATAATGTTTCGCATACAGCCCTGATTTGTAGAGTTCTCAATACCTATTGATGTTGGTGAAGATCGGTTGAGGGAAAGGGGTAGTTTACCTGTAACGTTTTATGTTTTAACAAGGGTATTTCCTATGGCAAACGATAACAGCCGCAAATTCAAACAGAATCAAAAGATTATTTGCATACAGCCCTAAATTGTAGAGTTCTCAAGACCTATTGTTTTTGGTGAAGATCGGTTAAGGGGAAGGGGTAGTTTACCTACAACGTTTTTTTAACAAGGGTATTTTCTATGGCAAACGATAACAGCCGCAAATTCAAACAGAATCAAATAATTTTCTGCATACAGCCCTGATTTGTAGAGTACTCAAGACCTATTGTTTTTGGTGAAGATCGGTTAAGGGGAAGGGGTAGTTTACCTGCAATGTTTTTTATCAAGCGTATTTTCTATGGCAAACGATAACTGCCGCAAATTCAAACAGAATCAAATAATTTTTTGCATACGTCCCTGAATTGTAGAGGTCTCAAGGACTTTCGATTTTGGTGAAGATCGGTTAAGGGGAAGGGGTAGTTTACCTGCAACCTTTTACGTTTTAACAAGAGTAAAGTACTTGAAAATTTATTTTAACTTTTTGAAACAATGGTAATTGTTAAAAATAAAATAATTTTGTTGCCAGGCAATAAAATTAAAATTTTTTCATTTTAATGTAATATAATATTTTTCATTTAATACGGCAATAAAAAGGCAGGTAAGACACACACACACACACACACACAATTCACGTTATTTCTGGCCTCACTCATGTTTATTTTCTTACGTTTGCACGCTTTTTAAATGGAAAGTGCCGAAACCCACACCAACATAACGCGTGCAAGCCGAAAAAATGGACATCAATTTGCTTACTGGCGAAGCTAGTAGTTAATGAATGGGTAGGCAAAAATCTTATCTTAAATTTTTTTTAAGGAATCACTAAAAGGACGGTGGGTCAAATCGGACGCTGAGTTAGAGTTTGCTGTAACCGAATGGTTCCACAAACAGCCGTAAGAATTTTACTAGCAGGGGATCTACAGGTCAGTGCAACAGTGGAACTCATGTCTTAATGTTATTGGAGACTTCTTTTAAAATCGTTGAATAAAAAATGCTTTCCAGCTCTATACGTGTGTCTATTGAACAATCCTTGTATTAGTCATACACAATAATACAACTGATTGAACTTCAAATTTTTAAACTTGATTAGTTTCTATATATATGTTTAATGTTACAAATAATTCAAATAACAATCTTGATCATCTGTTAGTTCAGCGGAATAACAGTGACACTTTTAATAACCGCATAAAATAAACACTTAGAAACAACACAGGCGCTTTAACTTAACTGTTTGGACCACAGAAGTGAGGCATGCCTCAACGCTCTATGTGTACAGCGCGGGACAATCCCCCCTCCCTACACTTCCCTATCACACCACTACATTGCTTACATACGATGTATACAAAAAACGCTGAGGCAAGTTCAGGTTGCCTCATTCGCTTTAAACGAACTATGCCGAATCTCACCTGTCACCATCTAGCGGTCGCTCAATAAAGCACGTTTCGGTTTAATAAATTTGACAGTCGCAGTAACAATGTATAATCTTTACGTTATGTAGTTCATACGTATTTATAATTTTTATTCTACAGAATTTTTTAGGGTAGGCATTGCCTCAATTGCCTCCATGTAACTTCGCCACTGATATATATGTGTACAACGTTATCGGCAACAAAGAAGTAGTTTTTGTTAAAATTCCTTCCCGGGATATTTGGCCGTAGTCCAATGTTTTCTACAAAACCAGACATTTCGGCAATGCCATCGACCTCCATCATCAGTGAAAATCGAGTGCGATAACGTGAGGTGGTATACGTTAGTGACCACAGTACTGTGGTTAAGGCTGAAACAGTAAGTAGAAAGAAGTAGTTTCTATGGTAATATTTCATTTCGAAAATAATTTTAAATATAAATCTTAGAATATGGAAGTCATGTATGGTTCTCCATACCGATATTTCTATGTCAAATGATAACAGCCGCAAAATCAAACAGAATCAAATAATATTTTCCATGTAGCCCTGATTTGTAGAGTACTCAAGACCTATTGATTTTGGTGAAGATCGGTTAAGGGAAAGGGGTAGTTTACCGCCAACGGTTTTTTTTTTAAACCAGTGTAATTTTTTTCTATGGCAAACGATAACAGCTGCAATTTCAAACAGAATCAACTACTCTTGTGCATACAGCCCTGAATTATAGAGTTCTCAAGACCTATTGGTTTTGGTGAAGATCGGTTAAGGGGAAGGGGTAGTTTACCTGCAACGTTTTTTATCGGGGGTAATTTTTTCTATGACAAACGATAACAGCCGCAAATTCAAACAGAATCAAATAATGTTTTGCATACAGCCCTGAATTGTAGCGTTCTCAAGTCCTATTGGTGTTGGTGAAGATCGGTTAAGGAAAAGGGGTAGTTTACCTGCAACATTTTATGTTTTAACAAGGGTAATTTTTTATATGACGAACAATAACTGCCGCAAATTCAAACAGAATCGACTACGTTTTTGCATATCTTTTTAAATTAAAGAGAACTCAAGGTCTGTTGATTTTGTTGAAGATCGGTTAAAGGAAAGGGGTACTTTACCAGCAACATTTTATGTTTTAAGAAGGGTAATTTTTTGTTTTGCAAAAGATAACTGCCGCAAATTCAAACAGAATCAAATAATGTTCTGCATACACCCCTGAATTGTAGAGTTCGCAAGATCTGTTGTTTTTGGTGAAGATTGGTTAAGGGAGAGGGGTAGTTTACCTGCAACATTTTATGTTTTAACAAGGGTAATTGTTTATATGACGAACGATAACTGTCGCACATTCAAACAGAATCAAATATTTTTTTGCATGCATCCCTGAATTGTAGAGGACTGAAGGTCTATTGATTTTGGTGAAGATCGGTTAAGAGAAGGGGGTAGTTTACCTGCAACGTTTTATGTTTTAACAAGAGTAAAGTACTTAATTTTGATAAATAATGTATCCTAATAAGAAGCTCATAATAATCCACTGTAGAAACGTAGATGAAATATCTATAAATGAAGAGGTTAGGTGAATGGGGTGGGGGTAATTTTCTATTAATGAAAATTATAGTCGATTGGGGAGGGGAGAATTTTTTATGTGTACTACGTTATCGGCACCAAAGAAGTAGTTCTTTGTTAAAATTCCTTCCCGGGCTGTTTAGCCATAGTCCAATGTTTTCTGCAAAACCAGACTTTTCGGCAGTCCATCGACTGCCATCATCAGTGAAAATCGAGTGCGAAAACGTCAGGTGGTATACGTTAGTGACCACAGTACCATGGTTAAGGCTGAAGCAATAAGTAGAAAGAAGTAGTTTCTATGGTAATATGTCATTTCGAATATGATTTTAAATATAAATCTTAGAACATGGAAGTCATCTATGGTTCTCCATACTGATTTTTTATATTTATAGACATTTTTATTATTTGATTACCTAGTAACCTTACTAGGTATTATTAATATGTTTATTATATGAAGGTTTACCTTCCTGACCTTAATTATTGCACACATTGGGTATTGTTTTATTTTGATCGTTATGAAGTTTTTGTGTAACGTATGGGACCTTAACTTCGTTACGTTACAATATATATATATATATATATATATATATATATATATATTGCGACAACACAAATTACTAAACTATTGGCGCATAGGATATGATAGTATGTGTAATTCAAATTACAAGTCTATATTGGAGGGTTTAAGATTATTTATTGTACAAACACAAGTTATAGTTTATATGGTATATTTGAAATGTACAGAATGTAATGTTTGATATAGAGTCTTTCTTTTAAAGTGTTAAATAATGTTCATACGCAAGACGTGATACGTTACATAAGAAGACTCCCACGATGATGTTGTTGAAGAGAAGGACCGGTCTTTGCGGTATAGATGGATCGTCAGGTGTGGCTTACAAATGACAGACGTTTCACCAGAAACGTTTACAGCTGGGCTGGCGTCCTGTAACAGCTTGGCTGATGTCCTGTAATAGCTGGGCTGGTCCTATAACAGCTGGGCTGATGTCCTATAACAGCTGGGCTGATGTCCTGTAACAGCTGGGCTGATGTCCTGCAATTCCCACGATGAATCCGACACTTCGCACACACAACGGTACTACGGATTTTATTACTCGCAAAACTTATATAGAGTTTAAGACCAAGTAATATCTCAGGTGACAGTGAGTTTAATCAATAACGGTATATTGAGCTTATACCTCTCCGGCTTCTTCAAGTGTTCTCGCGAATAACAAGGTCTACCGCGATCAGCAGACCACCCTATGAGGAAATCTTGCACTAGCACGGAAACGTCTTGATGGAACTATTGCGTAACAATTAATGATACTGTCACTGCCGAAAATCTCGCACAGTGATACAGTTACACTCACTTCTTACACACGTAATACTACAATATTAATATCGTCTGTAAAGATATAAAATCAATTGTTATGCGACACACGCGTTACTATCCCCGAAAAGTCTTAACAGATCCTTGCAAGCGGTATAATCTTGTACAAGGAATTGTATGTACCGTTCACGGTAGCAGCAGTGAAGAACTGCTTGTAAATTTTCGCACAATGCGTTAAAACACTGGTGTGTGCAAATGTACCACACACAGTTCTGAGCCTTCTCGTTTCACTAACAACGAATAGGTTTTACAGCACCTTGCAAGCGGTAGAATTCTTGTACAAGGAGTGCACGACCCGTGCGCGGTAGATGGCGTAGAAGAACTGCCTGTGTAACGACAGGCATAAGAAAATTTCCAACCACCAGTCAGCATTCTATTGGTGGATGGAAGTCACATGGTTAGTAAAGGTGACCATGCACTTTTCATGCATTAGAGTGCATTTACCTTGTAACAGCATGCATAGCGGTAATCAGACTACTCGTATCTCATGCATGCTGACTACATACTAATAATATACAAGAACGTAAACAATAGTCCGACAGGTATAGGGATTGTAGCGATACACATGTCTCAGTTCAGCTAATGTCAAACCAACGATAATACTTCACGCACCGCCCGGGAAACGTTTTCCACACGCGCACGCGCGCACATTTCCACAAACACAGTACATGAATCACCATAAATAATAATGCACAGTTTTTCTAAACTAAACCCTTAACCTTACTAAATACAATTGATAACAACCCAACTTAACCATATACCAATATAATATGAATGTCCATTGTCTGTGTAATATATGACTTGCCCCGCCTATCATGATCCTGTGATTCGTTGCAGGATTAACTCCCTCCCGCATAAAAAAAAATTTTTTTTTTCTTTAGTTAACTAACAAAAAATAAATTTTTTTTTTTTTTTTTTTTTTCAATATAACCAAAACAACTTCCTAATCCTGAAATAATAATAATACCCTCAAACTAAAATCAAATAAACATCCTCAATTAATACTAACATTTCCAGCTGTCACTTTGACAGAAGCATCAAATCAAAAGACACGTGGTAACCTTCAAACCAAAACAAACACACATGTTCTTGACACACAGATAACGAAATCTTATGCAGGGTCATAGCGTACACAGACAACATTCCTTATCTAAACTAGATTATTGTTCACTCTCAGAGTCATCTTACATACAACATTTAAACCTGAACTTGACATATTTAACATCACTACACATTCTTACCCCTATATCCTGACATTTATTTCTGAGTTTACGGATCCTTTGTATAATACTTCCTCAATGAGGACGCATGGAATTTACCAATCGCACGGTTGGTATTTGGGTTGGTTAAGATAAAGGTATTTTTCCCAACTTGCTCCGACAGGGTATACGGACCATTATACAGCCTAAAAAACTTCGCGGCTGTGTTGTCCTCCCTTCTTCCAACATTTAATGCTCGTAAAAGCACACTCTCTCCAGTCTTGAACTTGACTAGTTTATGTTCCGCATTAAATTTCTCCGTGCGCTCCTCGGCGCACTTTTTAATGCGTCTTCTAGCCTCGATTTTCTTTATCTCAACTGGTATAGGCATATTATGCGTCGCTATCCTTTCAATGTGTTTACCCCAGACCCGGCCTGGCATTTCTCCGGTTTGGAGTTCATTCGGAGTATACCCAGTAGTAGAATTATAATTTCCATTTATGGCATACTCAAAAAATTCTAGGAATTCCGGCCACTTACTCTGGTTAGTATTACAGTACGTACGGAACAACCGTCCCAACTCCTTGTTGACCCGCTCGGCCAAGTTACCTTGCGGTCTCCGGATCGCAGTCAAGACCGTCTGGACCCCGTGTTTCTCAAGCTCGGAGTGCCACTTGGTGATCGTAAATTGTTTACCTTGATCTGAGAGTATCTTCCTTACGGGACCATTTTTCGGCATGTATTTATTTAGCATAATGTTTATGACAGCCGACGTAGTAGGTTTACCAATAGCATATAGGCTAACATGTTTGGTAAAGGCATCCGTAACAACCACAAGGTTCTTCATTCCACGTGCCGCCCGAGGAAGTGGACCCAAAAAATCAATGCATACAAGGTCATTTTTATTACGCACAACAATGTTACCCATTTCAACCTGGGTATGTTGGTTCGGATATTTCGCTGTTTGGCAGATGTGGCATGAGCGGAGTATGGCCTTTATTTTCCTGGTCATATTTAGCCACACAAAATCCTCCCGCATTGCCAGGTAACATTTATAAGGCCCCGCATGAGCCAGACTCTCATGACACATCCAGGTGAGGTCTTCCACCATGGCGTCCGGTACCATAATCTTCCATCCGCCATTGATAATTTTATACACTACGTCTTTATATATTCTGTACTTAGGGTTTTCTTGTATCCGGATAGCGTCACATATCCGCTTCAATTTTGTGTCCCGCTGTTGTTCCATACCAATATTTCTTAACTTATTTTTGAGACTGTCTTCTAATTTATATTTGACAGCTAGAATTTGAACTTCCTGGTTATTAGACGCATGACGTTCTTCCACCATTGGAGGGTATCGGCTTAACGTGTCAGCTGCTTGGTTCTCGCTTGCCTTACAGTATTTAATGGTAAAGTCGTACTCTTGGATGGCCATGATCCAACGGGATATGCGAGCGTTCGCCAACTTGCAGCGCAACATGAACGATAAGGCCTGGTTGTCCGAAAGGATTTCGAAGTGTTGTCCAACCAGGTAATAACGAAATTTACTAATGCAGTACACAATAGCCAATATTTCTTTCTCCGATGTGAAATAGTTACGTTCGGCCCCTTTTAGTGACCTACTGCTGTGCGCAATTATTTTGTTTTCACCCTTCTCATTCCGTTGGTAGAGTACCCCCCCAATGGCGTAATCCGAAGCATCGCAATTCAGGACATATGTGCCCCTTTTCTCAGGATGGAACACGTGCAGGTTCCTACTATACAAATTTTTAGTCGCGTCGAAAGCATGCTGATGACGCTCCTCCCATCTCCATTTAGTACTCTTACGAAGCAGTTCTAACAACGGCTCAATTGTCCCAGAATATTCTGGCGTAAAACGTCTGAAGTAACCAGTCAATCCGAGGAACGCTCTGATATCCCTGGGTTTTGTGGGTTTCGGGAACTCCATGATCGCACGTATTTTTTCCGGGTCAGTTGTTATACCTTCCGCTGAGATAATATGTCCCAAAAATTTAATTTGCGATTTCCCGAATTCACACTTTTCAAGATTGAGAGTCAGGTTAGCGGCTTGCAATTTCTGAAATACAATCTTGAGATGTTCAAGATGTTCTTCAAATGACTTGGATATGACCAAAATATCATCAACAAATATGCTGACGAAGTCCTCCACCTCGGGTCCCAGAGCTAACTCCAAACATCTGACCATGGCCGCTAAACTTGTAACCAAACCAAAGGGAACTACTCTAAACTGATAGCATTTATTTCGATATAGAAATGCTGTGTATCTTCTCGACTCTTTGGCAAGGGGAATCTGCCAGAATCCACTTTTGAGATCAAGGCGAGACATGTATTTAACACCTTGACATTTCATGAATAGGTTCTCCGCATTCGGAGCACAGTCGTAGCATTTTTTTGTAATAGAATTTAGATTTCTCATGTCGAGACATAATCGAATGTCGTTATTTTTCTTTTTAACAACAACCATAGGATTTAAAAAATTGCTATCAGTTCGTTCAATCACACCATTCTGAAGCATACTCTTAACTTCGGCATCAACCTGTTGTTGATAGTGAAGGGGGATGGGGTACGTCTTCCGTACAAATTTATTTTCATCAGCGACCTGAATATTGTGTTCATATACATTCGTGATGGTAGGATTTTTTGAAAACACAGATTCGAATTTATCAAGCATACTTTGCAGCTTATCTTGCTCACTGCTCGTTATCTGCCTGCTGTGAGTCCTCAGATTATGTGTTATCTTATCGGCAAGTTGAACCGCTGGGCGAGTTATAGTAATAGGTTCACAATCAGACCCCGTCTTACCCCTCCTGCGTCCTAACCTGATATCGTGTTTACTATTATTTACAGTACATGTTAGTATTTTATTTGGAAAATCAATGGTCGCGTGCAGTTTATTTAATGCATCCACTCCCAAAATAACATTATACACGAGTTTCTTGACAATAAGCACAGAGACTTCTATTTCCATTCCCTGAATGGATACTGTTATCATAGCTTGACGGTCAACCCTCTGAGATTCACCCGTCGCTGATTTTATGATTTTGTGGGCTGCTGGCAGAATCGGGATTTTTTAAAAATGTTTCCTGTGCCTCTCTAGGAATCGCTCATCCATTAACGAGATTTCTGCGCCGCTGTCAAATAAAACTTCGCCGACACATCCGTTAATTTTCGCGTTGACAATGAGTTCAGTGTCACTTTCCACACTAATACTCTTCTCATTTTCATTACTATTGTTATTACAAATCAAACTATCTCTAATTTCGGCAGGATACAGGCCGGACACTACAAATTTTCTCTTATAACTAACATCTTTCACATTTGATTTATTGAACTGCTTTTTATGGTTACAACGGGCTTTTGAAACTTCATTCATACCCTTATGTTTACACAATTTCCGATTGGTATTTCTATTAGGTATTTTATGTTGTTTTGGTGACTGTGTTTGCTTGGTTTGAGTTTGATACTGAAATTTTTTATTCTCCCGTCCATAAAATTTTTGCTGTGAATTGACGTCATTCCAAGTCTTATATACATACGTGGTACAGTTTAGTGGTGACGAGGTACTTAGCAATCGTGACACTTGATGTTGTAGCTTTTGAATCCGCAGGTCTCGTTCGGCCATTAATTCATTTATCGTAGATCTGTGTTGCACTACTTGCTCTGCCATTCCAGAGAGTTTCGCTTCATATTCAATAAGTCGTGACTTATTGACTTCCAAATTTGCCTCTATATTGGCTTTCATAGTTTCCACGGTCTCGCTAATATGCTTTTCTGCCGCTTCTACCATTTGTTTGCTTTGTTCGGATTGCTCCTGTATGGCCACGTATGATTTCTCGTTTTCATCATGGAGTGATTTGTTTTGTTTCCCGGCTTCTATTTTACCAGATTTAATTTCTTCGGACATGGTTTCCATTTCTTCGGACATGGTTTCCATCTTCGCTAATATGGCCGCTAAAGCATTCTCTATCCCTTTTGACTCCGCCATAGTGACCAAATTTCAGTTTAAAATATTGTAAATTTAAATTTACTGATTTATACGCAAAGAAAGTTATTATTATCACAACAAGATTAGAACATATGGTAACCAGTTTATATGCACGCAGAAAAAGCAGTTCAAAATATCAACATGTAAATACCTTATCTAATATACAACAACTAATAATCTACCTCCAATATACTGATAAAATCTGTTCATACATGATATACAAGAGAATATGCACAATTGAAAATTTTATATCCTCAGATTTTCATATGAACAATACACATACAATTATTACGTTAATTATACTTATACGTCGGATTTTTCCCACAAATTTTATATTCATAGACAAATATGTAATAGCGTAAATTTACCGCTATTTAACGAGCCCTACGTTGCTAAGCGCCAAAATATCTCTATACGACAACACAAATTACTAAACTATTGGCGCATAGGATATGATAGTATGTGTAATTCAAATTACAAGTCTATATTGGAGGGTTTAAGATTATTTATTGTACAAACACAAGTTATAGTTTATATGGTATATTTGAAATGTACAGAATGTAATGTTTGATATAGAGTCTTTCTTTTAAAGTGTTAAATAATGTTCATACGCAAGACGTGATACGTTACATAAGAAGACTCCCACGATGATGTTGTTGAAGAGAAGGGCCGGTCTTTGCGGTATAGATGGATCGTCAGGTGTGGCTTACAAATGACAGACGTTTCACCAGAAACGTTTACAGCTGGGCTGGCGTCCTGTAACAGCTTGGCTGATGTCCTGTAATAGCTGGGCTGGTCCTATAACAGCTGGGCTGATGTCCTATAACAGCTGGGCTGATGTCCTGTAACAGCTGGGCTGATGTCCTGTAACAGCTGGGCTGATGTCCTGCAATTCCCACGATGAATCCGACACTTCGCACACACAACGGTACTACGGATTTTATTACTCGCAAAACTTATATAGAGTTTAAGACCAAGTAATATCTCAGGTGACAGTGAGTTTAATCAATAACGGTATATTGAGCTTATACCTCTCCGGCTTCTTCAAGTGTTCTCGCGAATAACAAGGTCTACCGCGATCAGCAGACCACCCTATGAGGAAATCTTGCACTAGCACGGAAACGTCTTGATGGAACTATTGCGTAACAATTAATGATACTGTCACTGCCGAAAATCTCGCACAGTGATACAGTTACACTCACTTCTTACACACGTAATACTACAATATTAATATCGTCTGTAAAGATATAAAATCAATTGTTATGCGACACACGCGTTACTATCCCCGAAAAGTCTTAACAGATCCTTGCAAGCGGTATAATCTTGTACAAGGAATTGTATGTACCGTTCACGGTAGCAGCAGTGAAGAACTGCTTGTAAATTTTCGCACAATGCGTTAAAACACTGGTGTGTGCAAATGTACCACACACAGTTCTGAGCCTTCTCGTTTCACTAACAACGAATAGGTTTTACAGCACCTTGCAAGCGGTAGAATTCTTGTACAAGGAGTGCACGACCCGTGCGCGGTAGATGGCGTAGAAGAACTGCCTGTGTAACGACAGGCATAAGAAAATTTCCAACCACCAGTCAGCATTCTATTGGTGGATGGAAGTCACATGGTTAGTAAAGGTGACCATGCACTTTTCATGCATTAGAGTGCATTTACCTTGTAACAGCATGCATAGCGGTAATCAGACTACTCGTATCTCATGCATGCTGACTACATACTAATAATATACAAGAACGTAAACAATAGTCCGACAGGTATAGGGATTGTAGCGATACACATGTCTCAGTTCAGCTAATGTCAAACCAACGATAATACTTCACGCACCGCCCGGGAAACGTTTTCCACACGCGCACGCGCGCACATTTCCACAAACACAGTACATGAATCACCATAAATAATAATGCACAGTTTTTCTAAACTAAACCCTTAACCTTACTAAATACAATTGATAACAACCCAACTTAACCATCTACCAATATAATATGAATGTCCATTGTCTGTGTAATATATGACTTGCCCCGCCTATCATGATCCTGTGATTCGTTGCAATATATATATATATATATATATATAAGTGAGTTTATTTGTATTATCTAATATTTTTTCACAGGTTGGGCCTATTCTGTATTTCCATATTAACCAACTTTTCAATTATCCGACCAAACTACTGGTCCCGTTCAGGTTGGGTAATCGAGACTACTGTGTAAGCATTCAACTTATCACAGTAATGCATAGAGATACATTGTCTCAGTTACCTTTATGTAAACTTTAAGTAAGTGATTACTAAATGAAAATTCCATAACAAAACTATGGGAAGTGTAAATAACATCATGAAAGCTGGTGATCATAATGTGTAGATATCTTTGGAAAGTATATTTTGGTGAAGGATAAAAGATGAACATATGCCTCAATATTAGACAAACTAAAATTAAAACTCATCGACTCCAACCTACTGCCACCAAATACTGAAATTTGCTGACCCTCTTTTACAACATATTGGTTGAAGACCTTCAACTTTCAAAAGTGTGTGCAAGATGGGTGCCGCGCTTATCGTCTGACGCCCATAAGCAGCGTCGCTCAACAGCTGCACAATCTTTCTTGCAGTTGTTTAAAGATGAGGGTGAAGTCCTGTTTACAAGAATAGTCACTGGTGACGAAACATGGATTCACCATTAAACTCCCGAAAGCAAGCGCCAGAGTATGGTGTGGCAAAAAAAGGAGAGAAAGCTCCTCAAAAAGCCGAAGTAATTGAGTCAGTAGGAAAGGTGATGGCCAGTTTTTTGAGAGTGCCATGGAATATTGCTGATTGATTATCTGCCACGTGCAACAACAATAAATGCAGCGAGGTACTGTGACGTGCTGACCAGACTTCATCGCGCTATTCAGAACAAACGGCGAGGGCTTTTGTAACGTAAAGTTTTGCGTTTTGCTCCTTCACGACAACGTCCGACCACATGCTGCTTGTGCAACAGGTGAGCTTCTTGCCAACTTCCGATGGGAGATTTTCGAGCATCCTCTGTACTCTCCAGACCTTGCTTCAAGTGACTTCCATCCATTTCTGGAGCTCAAATATCATCTAGGCGGTCGGCGCTTCGCCAATGATGACGAAGTGATAAAGGAGGTGGGTTTCAGAATTTGGCGGCAGATTTGTATGAAGCTGGAATAAAAAAACTGTTACCTAGGTACCAGAAATGCTTAGAAAGGGATAGAAATTATATCGAAAAATAAGTACTTATGTACAATGGTAAATAAAGGCATTACAATGGTAATGCACTTTTTTAATTTTTCCTTGATAAGGGAAACTTACTTTTTGGATGCCCCTCGTAACATTATGTCAGCTATCTGATGTAAGGTCTAAAGTTCTACAGTTATTGTGTAATTTATATGTTTCTAAATTATGATTGTTTTTAATACCGGTAGTGAGTGAAACATGTTAAAAATAACTTAATAATTACATAGTTGAACATCCCTTAATCTGTTCTTAGTTATAATATATTTTACAATGCTATATGTTGACTGCTATATGTATAAACGTTTTCTTTACCATTCTAATATCTAATTGTTGATTATTGCTTTTAAAATTAAAAATATCATTACATATAGTAATTTAAATTGTAGTAGTGTATAAATTAAGTTCTGTGATATAATTTTCTTGTTTTCTTCAAAAAAACATTTGAAGATGTAAACAAACTATCTCAACTCCTCCACATATACTGTACAATGATACATACATACGCATGCACACGCGTGTGTGCATACACACATACTCACATACACGAACACGTTCACCCAAATAATTGTTCTGTTGCATTTGACATTTCTTTTGTATTCATACACAGGTCCTGATGATGACAATAAATATTGTCGAAACGTCAACACAAATAAGTTAAAATTTGTGTTATATTTTGACCGATCCTCACAAACACTCACTTAAAAATTCATTGATTGACCGTCACTACGAATTTAAGGATTTATAATCACTAGTGGTCGCCCAGTGGTCGAAATTCGACCGTAATTCCTTAAATTTTTAAGTTTGAACGTTATTGAGGTTCTTTTGTCAAAGAGTATACCTCTATAATCATTGCATATAATTTTTTGAATTTTGTTCTATTACGTCAGCTGCGAGCGTGTACAAATACGTCATTAGCGTGTGTTGTTTGCCTTAATTCCCTGCAATACATATGAAATTTAAAATTTAATATTAGTAACAGTTGAAAAAAAAAAACACAATTACAGCTTGTATTCGTATTTATTTTTTGATATAATTCATTGTCAGTTTTAATTTTTTCATGTTATTATTGAATCAAATAAACGCTAATAAAAATGAGACTTGACATTCATAGAAGTATAAGATACATTGTTTTCAATTCCAGTGGATTACATTTCATTTTTGGTAAGGTACAAAATTCGAAAACAGTTTGAAGATTATCTGCTACAAAGCTTATATAATTTTTTAATTTTTTTTCTATGCATTAATTTTCGAGTTATATTTGAAAAATATGAAAGATAGGAAAAATGAGGTTTAGCTTGGCTAAGTCATATTTAAAAAGCAATAACGCATTTTTTGACATTTCCTTGGGTTTTTTTTATTGCCATACTGACCAGGTTTCGCCAAGGCTACACAGTTATTTTGCCTATCTTTTTCGAATTATATAAAATTTAAATAAAAAATTAATAAAAAATAAAAAATACGTGCCTCGTATTTTTTCATATATTTTTCATTAAATAAAAAAAAACCGGGCGGTTAAAAAAATAAATGTTGTCCATTGAACTTAAAATAGTTTGAAAGTGAATTTAATGATTCAGAATTTCTGTGTAAACGATGTTTTTTGTAAAAACTCTTTCATCATTTGGTAAATGCCCTTGGCCATTATATTCGGAAATATAAAATCTCAAACCATCGAATGATCGAACTCTACTTGCTGCGACGTACAATTGACCATGTGTAAAAACTGGCTGCCTCAATAAAATTCCAATTTTTTCGAATGTTTGTCCTTGAGACTTATTTATTGTCATCGCAAATGCAGGTATAATTGCAAATTGAGTTCTTTGAAAGTTAAATGGTAAAACAGTACCGGAATATGTTAAATTTATACGTGGAATCAAAATTCTCTTATTGCGTGCGGTTCCAGTTAAAACTTCGCAATCAATAGCATTACGATGCATACACTTGATGCGCATTCTTGTTCCATTGACTAATGCTTCCTTTGTATTTAAGTTTCTGATCAGTAAAACGATGCAATTAACTTTCAATACTAACTTATGTGGTGGCAAACTACTAATAGTCAAAGAATTCAAAAACTCTACTGGATAGTTATTGATTTCATTGTCATCATCACAAATTATTTTATCGTAGCTATGATATGTTTTCTGTTCACCTGGTATTCGATTAAGTATATCAGTATTAATAAAAGTACAATCATCATTTTTAGGTGCTAAAATAACTGACTTCAATATGTTATCTGAGAGTATGTTTTCGGAAATATTTCCATACACCTCATTAATAATATTATTTTCATCTCCTATTAATTACTGAGGTATTTCAATAATATTTTCACCAAACTGAGGGAATTGTGGGGCTTCATCATTACCAATTTTTTTCAAGAATTCGACAAATTCTATTTCACTTGGTAAGGCTCTCATATTTTGAGTAAACGTTACTTTATGAAAATAAACAAATTTATGCCAACTCGTGGCACAATTTTCAATTAAAGTTGCACGTGATCCATGTGGGACAACTGGTAAGATTTGCCGAAAATCACCGCACAGAAGTATCGTTTTCCCTCCAAATGGTTTATGTTTATCATTTTCATCGCATAGATCCTGCAATAATCTGTCTATGATTTTCAACACTTGCAGTGGGCACATAGAAATTTCATCAATAATTATCAATGATGATGAATTTATGTAACGTCCATAGCTACTATTTGCGGTAATATTTGCTACAGAATTTTCCAAAGTGGGTATAGGCAATTTAAACACATTGCGTAAAGTTCTACCTCCAAGTAATAGAGTTGAAGCTATGCCACTGAATGCTGTTGCAATGCAACTAAGATTAAGCGAATTTAATTTGTGAATGATTGCTGTTTGTGTGAATGTTTTTCCACAACCTGCATGAGCGGTTAAACAAAAAACATTAGATCCAGTATCATGATGCAAAACTTCACGAATCACATGATCAATTAGATTACGCTGTTCAATATTTGCAGTTTCATAATGCTCACAAAACAGAAACTCTTGTTCTATTCGATCAATAGCGTTTGCTTCGTCTGTTCTCTGCGAATACGTGGGAACTGGTAAACCAAGTTCTTGACATGACAAATTATGAACATTCAAAATATCTTCAATTTCTAATAGAGCTGTATTAAAGGATACTTCTTCATTGTAATCTCTCAAAAAATCTTCACTAAGATATACTTTAAATTCATTCCATAACGCCAATGCATTGGCTGGCACATTTAATGCACAAATGTAACCAAATAAATTTCGCATTTGTTTTGGTGAATGTAATTCTTTTGCTTCATTTAAACATTCGCGCCATTCATTATCATTTGAAGCAATGCCGCGAGCATGGCACGCTTCAACAAGAGAAGTGTGTATAAGTCCATTGTATGTTCTAACATCCTCAAATGATTTTGGACCACAGACATGTAATAAAAGCAATCGTAAATGGAAAAGTTCGATGTCTTTTGGTGATACTACATATATGCGTGTAATGATTTTATCACCTCCACGCCTTGTCTTCTTCCATTTTTTCGGGAATCTTCCCACACATAATGCAAAGGAATTTCAATATACTTATATTCATGCGCTGATGGATCTGATCGATTCAGTTCAAAAAATGCTAATAATTTTGTTTGTCTTGCATTTTCAATTGCGTGACGTTCTTGCCCTTCTCGAAAGTAAACATTCTGTCTACGCGGTAAATGAATGTCAAGTCTAACGATGACACGTGATTGAAAATGCATTGGTAATTCATAGATGCGCCATACAACTTCAGTTGATCCGACATAACGGCCATTTAAAAAATTTTTAACTTCATCAATTTGTATTTCTTGACCTGGTTCATTTCTCTCTGAACCTAATTCAACAGATGCACTGTCATAGCCTTTATAAATGTATTTAACACTTTTAACTGTAGTGCATACTTCAACATTTATATGGCAATTAAATTTGGCAAGTAAATACGGATTGTATGGTACAACATAACGATTGTCGAGGCAACTACTGCGAACTTCAGCATTAATACCATTATCACGCCTTCTGTATAATGGTTATCCATTTAATGATTCACATGTAAATTCATTAAATCGTTTTGGATAATCTTTTGTGCATTTTCCATCTCTCATACATACAGAATTTGGATTAAGTACACCGCATGGACCATGCATCATGTGGTTTACAACATATTCATGTAATGTAGGATGTGTTTGAATGTTAGGAATCTCCGCAGATACAACTTTATCAATATCGGTAGCGTTAACAATTTTATCTTGCTCATTTAAAGAGAGTAAAATGTGAGCATGAGGCAATCCTCTCTTTTGAAACTCAATTGTATAAATGAGTGCTTCAACTTTACTGAAGATTTTGTTAGTGTAAGGCCCTCAATTAATGCTTTCAGTTTGGACTTGAATACACGCACAACAATATCAGGTCGAAAATTAGCTGACTCACCTACACCAATATTGCTAACTATTTCAGGCCAACTTGGATTGCAAGTCATTGTAATAAACAAAGAAGGCTTTCCGAAATGTTGTACAATTGACATTGCATCTAAATAATTCTGATACATATTTCTTGGAGATCCATTGAATGAAGATGGTAAAATTACTCTACAGCCAACATTATTGGCATTGGGGTTCAATTCTAAATAATCTGTTAAATTGTTGTAAACTTCAGACCTAAGACTTGTTTGATTTTGTCGAATGAAATGTAACCTTGTGCCCTCTATTCTTACATACATATCAACTATCCACTGCAGAAATAATTTTTGTGAATGGTGCAACATGCTAAAATCTTCTCTAATTGCAAGTCGATAGGCTGCATACTGAAGCATGGTTAATTTATTTCTGGGCGCTCTTGAATTAGATGTAGTTGGTACATTATGAGAAATATTGATATGCCACCCAGTATCAACATTTGGAAAAGTAATGGATACGCTAAACGGTCCAATGATGAATCCAAAATAGAGATATTTTTAATGGTACCATTAACTTTTGAAAACGAAACCATATTTCGTTCAAAGGGTGGCTCACCATCAACTGTACTAAATATTACTGCTACATCAGTTTGAACTG
This sequence comes from Magicicada septendecula, assembly GCA_034769895.1. Classification (NCBI taxonomy): domain Eukaryota; kingdom Metazoa; phylum Arthropoda; class Insecta; order Hemiptera; family Cicadidae; genus Magicicada; species Magicicada septendecula. The sequence continues at coordinate 56,471,694 of CM068371.1, read as the reverse complement.
GATCATTATAACGGCGTAGATCTAAATCACAATTTACTTTAATGAGCATACAAATTTCTTTATTTTGATTTTCAACTTTCTGACAATGATCTTTCATTGCAATGGATGACTGAATGAACGTTCACCCAAATAATTGTTCTGTTGCATTTGACATTTCTTTTGTATTCATACACAGGTCCTGATGATGACAATAAATATTGTCGAAACGTCAACACAAATAAGTTAAAATTTGTGTTATATTTTGACCGATCCTCACAAACACTCACTTAAAAATTCATTGATTGACAGTCACTACGAATTTAAGGATTTATAATCATAACCATAACCATATAACCTTTATAACCATAATGCCTAAATGATAAATATTTTTGTTCTTGTTTTTAAGTTTATGTATGTCTCCATAGATATCTATGGGCCTAGATATAATAATTTTCACAAATATACATAACTGATAACAATAAAGTTTTTTTGTAAATATAGCTTACAAACTTTTTGAAGGCAATCCAGAATTTGCAAGTAGTGTACAGCAACATTAGTTCTGTCAAATTATTAAGGCTAGTGAGTTTGTATGTTGAATATATTTCCTTTGTATTATGCATGATTTGAACTTGATTGCACATAGGCTTTTACAATTTTCTTAAAATTTTGAGTTCTATTTTTGATCCATGGTTACCCTTAAGTTAAAATTTTCATAGTATATGCCACATTCGCGTTTGAGTTGAAACCCCGTTTAGTTTGCTGGATTTTTACATTTTTTTCAAATTTCTGATCTTTTTTGCAGCTCTAGTGCCCTAAACGTTTAAAAATTTCCAAAACTGTACACTGTGTTCAGATTTTGATTAAAGTTCTTTTTAGTTTGACACTGTGTATGGAATTTTGTTATTTTATAAAAATTTTAACCCACTTTTTGGGCCCCAGTGTCCCAAAATGTTGAAATTTCTAAAACTGGCCTCTATAATCAGATGTTGGTTAAGATTTCCTTTTAATTTGGGAGCCCATATGAATTTTTTTGATTTTTCACAATTTTGACCGTTTACATTTTTGCCTCCGTCCCTTCTATTTTTGGGCAGATTAATATGAGAAACGGTAGAGTTGTGTGGGTGAATGTATGGACATACTTGCCAAGTTTTATTAAAACTGGTTAGTACATTCAAAAGTTATTGAGAGACGTACCCCAGACAGAGAAATGCCAGACTGACAGATAGATAGATGAGACCCACTTCGCTCTCCTTCAGTTATTAAAAGTATTTGGATTAGATTTCAATTTTTGTTCACTTAATGTGTTGTATATATCAGGTAATTTTCTCTTACTCTTACAAGCTTATAACTAGAAAAACAAACGGCTTGTAAGTTTAGCATACGTTTTATATTTGTGTGTTTGGTGTTAGTGTAAATAATTTGTTTATATAATAAAATGTGATTGTGATGGCAATAAAGTCATGGTTTCAGTTTGTTATATAATTTGTGGTTATTAACAATATATTTGTTTTTATTTTCTAGGCAGTAAACGCTCATAAACTTCAAAAACGATATCTAAAACAGCTAGTCACTTCCCGAATAGAACACATACTGTCTCCATCATTCGCCAGTTTAGAAAATATGGAAAAGTATACTGAACAGACCGTATCGAGTATTTACTACCTTCTGCTTCAGTCATCAGGTCTGTGTAATTATAAATGTGTGCACATACCTGCGCACCTATACACACATACATCACTGTCTCCTCCTTCTCTTTGCCATATGCTAATCTTCCACCCATTCTAAGTGACCTAGTCATTATATTCATTGAGCTATTTCGAATCTTATGATGACCTTGTGCTTCATTAGCTCATCTTTCTCCGGGTTGTTTCTTACTTAACTGGCCTGTTCATCATTTTCCTTAACCAGGCCATAAATATGTATAACCTTTCTTTCAGACCTTCTTATTGTTTCTTATTCCTTTTTTCCCTAATGTCCACGTCCTACCTCTATAAGCAACAACCAGTCTAATAATTGCCTTATATGTTTTCATTTTTGTGTGTGTTGTGACTAATGAGCTTGCTTCTCAGTAGTCTACTGTTGGCATAGTACGTCCTGTTTCCTATTTTCATCCTGTCATATGTTGTGTTTATGCAGTCTTAATTGTCTATCATGCTACCTAGATATCTAAATTTATTAACCGCATTGAACAAATTACCCTCTTTGCATAAACCATACAGATTTCTTTTTTGCTTTCTGATGCAGAAATTAGCATGTATTTAGTTTTGCTTATATTTACATTCTGTCCCATTCCACCATATTTTTTATTTACCTTCTTGTAAACCTCAACCATCTATTTTCTTGATCTAGCTATTATCAGATTATTAGCAAAGAAAGATACAAAAAACCATAACTGCAATGGTCACTGTGTGTGTTACGTTTTATTTACTACCACATTTAAACTATGTGCATTTTCCATTTTTAACATTTGAAGTTATATCTTTTTAAATAGTACGTCTTATGTTTTATTTATATTATATTTAAACAATATGAGGTGTGTTCAAAAAAAGACCAAACTTTCTGAATAACACATCAACTCGCACAACAACGCGCTGCGACTTTGGCCGTACTTAGCAGTAGTTTTAGTCAACAAACTCCCATTTATTCCGTTCCGCTATAAGCATTAGTCTTTGAGCTATATACGATCGGGCGAGGGTGTGCGCACGCTGGCTGCTGGATTAGTGACAGTGATTAAGAAAGACCTCGAAGAACAACGTGTATGTTTGAAAGTTTCTGGCAAAATTATGTTAAAACTTTACAGAGACATTCTGGTTGTTCAATTAAGCATACGCAGAGGCCTGCATGAGCCAAATAATTGTTTTAAGCATTTTTACAGAGGGCAAAAACAATGGTCGATGCAGATCAAAGCAATGTCAAAGATCATGGCAAGAGAGCTTGTGATGTGGTAATTGTAAATCATCATTTAACTGCCGAGACTTTCTGAGAGAATGCGCATCCATACCCATCAGATCGTAAAACTAAATTTTGATAGAAAAACTTAAATTTATCATATCACTGAAAAATTCTTACTGTCTGTTGTCTGATAATCAAAAAGAGACCCGTTTCGAAATCGTCAGCAACTGTGCACCAATGCAAATGGTAATGACAACTTCGGAATGCAGTGGAAATTTCTTTGTAAAGATTTTATGAAGTTAGCAAAAAAAATGTTATACACACATGTTGTGTTAAGATCTTCAATCTCACTTCGTTATAAATCCGCTGGACAGTGTGTGCTTGTGCCTACTACAGTGTGTGTAGCTCAAAGGCTGATTATCATGACGGAATAGAGATAACGGCATTCCGGAGTCAAAACCTGTCTCTAGCAACACTTAATTGTGCAGCTCGCTCTATGCGCAGGTTGACGTGCTACACAAATAGTTCAGTGTTTTTTTGAACACACCTCGTATGCATTGAATTTGAAATTATAGGTACAGTATATATTTTGGAATAGTTTCAGTAGTGTTGGTTTAAATGGTTTCTGCAATGTCAGTTTGTATAATAAAAACCCTACTTCCAAATAAAAGATCAATAAATTTGGCTTCCACTCAATTTAAAACTGAAGAGCTTTTCAGTTTTTAAAACTGAAGTACGGTGTCGGATATAACTGAGCTTCACCAAAAGTTTTACCCACTGTACACATTTGACTTTTTACTCACTTTAGATCTTTATATCAATACCTTTGGAGGTGTCCAAATGATAACCATTGTTTACATTGTAATAGTAATCTTGACTTACTTCATTCTGAAAAATAATAAGATTTATTTGAGTTGTTACACTTTTTAATGAATACATTAATATTGTGTAATGTAGAAAATACAGAGTTACATTAAATATTTAATTCAACTACATTAAATATACCTTCAGCTTAAAGAACCATAATTATAGATCAACCACAAACAAAAAATAGCTGGAGTGGGGATTGCCGCCACAACCGCGTCACAACGAAGGGGGAACATTACCCCCTTCATTGTCATCAGTCACACTGTTTACTGTAGTATTTTACACGTGATATTTGTATACCGCCAATAACTCGTTCCTAATATGGTGGTAACATACATGTACTGTTAATTTGTAACAGACTATTGGAAGTAATAGATCATAAAATAATCATGCACGTCCCTATAAAAAAATTAATAAATTATAAAAATCCTTAAATTTGTATAGATATGAAAATAATATTAACAGAAACTACCCCAACAATTTATGTAAGGCATACTTTAAAAACAATTCATAAAGCAACCACCTGTGTAAAATCGAGGTCCCTACCGCTGTAGTAAAATTAATGTTTATTAAACATTTTAAATAATAAACTAACTTTAATTATTTATAATTATTAATAAGAAGAAAAAATGGTAAGTATTTATTGTATTAAATTTCTACGTATTCGTCATGTGAATCTTTATTTGTACTGTACTTGTACTTACTGTTATATAAATTCATAAATAGATTTTGATTTTATTTGTTTACTAATTCTCGACTCTTACAGCTGCCATGTTGTCTGTTACCAACCTAAAGTTTTACTCACCAGGGTTCGAATCAGCGAACGGGAAGTGCAGAACTGGTTATTTAAGAAAGTACGACTGAATTACCATCACACCTATTTTAATTCATTTTTTCACACTACAAAAGAAAACATGAAAATATAGCCCTTAACATAATTTCAAACTTTATATAAACAAATATTCCCCTTACTTTCTCCTACTTTGTTACGATCTTATAGATAGACAATACTAACATTTATTATGCATGATTTTCTCTTTAGGATAGAAATAAATACATTTTATTAACATAAGATCAATTCTATAGAACGTAAACCAGCGCTTGTATTCACCCACTCACACATACACCCCATGATTTTAAGAGCTCTCCATTTTTGTGAAAATATTTAAATTTGAGTTTTATGAACCCTAACTGAAATTTTTTTGGTTTTATATTCTCGTAGGTTACTTATCTGAACCGTAGTATTTCCATAGGTCAGTCTCCTCACGTATTTTCCTTCATATCACATGCACATTTTTTATTTAACTGATAATTTGTTTTTTACATTTCGCCGAAACTGTTATTATGTAACGAAAACTGCTATTCACATCACTTATGAGAAAATTTTGATTTTATATCATATTTTGTTGAACTGCGGGCGAATAAAACTTCGGCTAGCCGGCGGACGCGACGATTACATGCGTCCGTAGATGTTAGTTGTTTGTTGCCGACTGCCTTTGTTCTGTGAGTGCGACGAAACTGCTGGCGCTGACACTCCCACATTCCAGCTTGTTGTTCGTCGCTGACGTAACATCGTGTGATGCTGTTACATCACTTGTTTACAGTTTAGAGTCACTGGAGTTGACCTTGGCACAGTTTTGCGTCGTTATAATCGTTCTTGTTTTACAATAATTTCACAAGCAGTGCTACCACTGTCGTTACCAATAAAATTTACCTTTTGACCCTTTAGGTTTACGTTCTTTCCCAATTATTATTTTTACATTGTAAAAACTGTTGATTGCTTTATAAAAATACAATTTCTTTATTTTACCCCAGGTAGGCCAAAATGTCCCGTTACAATACCCCCTCAATGAGAGGTTTTATGCCGAAGCATAAAAACTCTCATTGACACACTCATACTTGCTAGGGATCAGCCAGGATATGTCGCCACAACCCCCTTTATGGTTTACAACAAACAAATATATATAATTAACTCACCCTTGGTCCAGTGACTGTGACCGCACCTGAATGACATTACTGGACTTCTCTCTTGAGATCCCAACACCATAAAGTCAGACAGATACTTAACGCCCCTGCTCTGACGCGCCGGCCAGCTCAGGATCGCCGCCACAGCATCACCAAACTCTGATACAACAAATTAAAATATCAACTAGTGGCCTTATACAACACCATATCCCCAACTGATCTGTTTCCCCCTAGCGCTGCTGGTTTACGTTAAGAAGCACTGGTTTTGTTCTTCACTTACTTCTAACATATATAAGAATACCTAACAACACAACATGATACCCATTTTAAAATTCCATAATCTCATTCTGTCTACTTTCTCTTGTTAACTTTTATCCCAAAATTCAAAATTATTGCCCTGATTCCCATCAGAATTTAAATAAACATTTCCCATTACCATATTACACATCTCTCTCATCCCCAATTTGCATCTAAAATATTTAAATTCATAAAAGTCTCTTAAATACTAACAAACACAATACATCATAAGAAAACATAGTACATTCATAATTCACATTGTTATTATTATCTTTATTATTACCTTAAAATAAACAATTTGCATTTAAGTTTGACCACAATTTACACACTTTACATCATTAACTGTGCATATAAAATTATAAAAATTACCTTTTAATCTCAATTTGACTTTCATTAATTCATTTCCCAAGAAAAATTAATTTTTTTTTTCAATCTTTGTTTTACACATCATTTCATTTATTATTCCATTTCATTAACTTGGGTGATTCTCAGTTATTCATTATAATTCACTTTATCAACTTGGCATTTACCCATAATCTTACCCCTTTTATGACTCTAACGCTCCCTTACAAATTCTTTAACTAGTATGACACCCATCTATCAAAAACATCTATCAAACCTTCTCTATCTCTAACTAACTACTCTAACTTATTTCGAATCATTCTACCCTTATCACAAAATACTCTCTACCCCTTTGTACTCAGGATGTGTGTTTCCCTCCCAAAAGCTCAGTCCCTTAATCTGGTCCCTGGATTCTACCTAAGGCAACCCTTTCCGGCGCTAAACGGTCCCTTCCCGTCCTTTCCATACTTTCAAGCATGTTATCATCATCATTATTCTGCACGGCACGGCAGTTTATCAGTATACAATATAAAATTGTATGAAAGGGTGTGCCGTGCATTTTACACCATTTTGGCCTCCGATGGAGGTAACACTCTCTATTACCCCCAACGCTTTCCGCTATCTACTGTGGCACATGCCCCCACAGCAATAGCACACTAATAACTAAACTAAACCTTTCTACAATTGCTGTCTCTACATTCCATTATTATATCACTTCTATAAACACCACTCTACCCCCCAAAATTACCCACACATCTTGTATAATAACATAATATAACATAATAAACAAATAGACATTAACCTTGATTATTAGCACTGTTACATTCACATCAAACAAACAATTCTCCTTTATAATTTATACAGAAACTGTAGCGGGTCAAATTTTGGGTGTTTTATTTTAACCGTTTGGGACATTATTTATATTTTTATTTATTTCATTCTGGGCGGATTATCATTGTGCAACGTATGTGTCAGTATAACAGTCAATGTAACAGAACAGTGAAACAACGCTATAAGACGCAGTTGTTGTTGAGGAATGCGGCTGAAGAGTTTACCTCCACAAAATTCTGAGAACTTTGTACCTGTGTGTGGCAGCGCACATACGCAACTGCTCAATCACGCTCCAAGTGACGCTCTGGCAAAAAACTAAGATGGCCAGAGAGGGAAATTTTCATCCTTCATTTGGTTTCACTACGGAAATGCTGTTTTAAGTCCCACCCACTTTTATGACATTAGCCAGTGCCTATTTGAAATCGTCTGCTATCGTCACTCCAACAACTACGTGACTAGTATGATTCGAAACTGGGACGACTGACTGGAAGGCATTGATGTCCGTCGTCTTGACTAAAATGCTCCCGGAGTGGGGAACGGAAAGACGCCGGCAGTTCGTTGTCGACTCCAGCCTGCGCAGGCCGCCCGTCAACCGGGCTCGTCACAAATTTATATATTTTAACAGTAAAAAGTTTAATAGGAGAAAAGTTTATGTGACCGCGGTCGAGTTTAAAAAGATTAAAGAATGTAACTGTATAATTTTCGGAAAATAAACAACAAGAAATTAGCAGAAGATGAGTGCGCGCACGAACCACGTTGTCGGCGGTTTTTCAGTAAGGGCTGGGGCTTTGTTATAAAGGGTTATGGGGTGTTAAAAATGTTTTGGGGTTGCAATTAATAAAGTTCATGTATGTGTGAGAGTGAAAATTTGCAGGCTGGGCTCTATCTGTATGTCTTTTATATAGTGATCACTAAGGTAAGATAGTTGAGTAAGTTAGTCTGTAGAAGATGCCAACAGAACAAAGAAACATGTAACTTAATCTGTAAAACAATGATCAAGAGTTTTTGAACAAAATTTAAATATGATTCTGAATAATTAAAATGTTAATTCTCTTCATAAAAAATGTGTGTAACTCATTCATACAACCTTAGAAATTACGTCTGCATCCCAAACATACGTATGACGAAACCTTGAAGCCACGCGATGGTAAGTAGGAGTGAATTAACATTAATTTTAAATTATTACGATATCATTCTTTTTAATAATATAGAAAGTTTCATTGGCGCCCGAACAGGGACGAATTTAATAAAATAAATTCCATACCTATAAATGGGATGCAATCGTGATTTGGAAGTTGTGTGAGAATACGCAAAAGATACTTATGTAAAGTTAAGTTACGCTAAGTAAGTAAAGAATATTTAAAATATAAATATATATTTAAAATATATATTATTTATATTGTAAACAGATAAATACCTAAAAATAATAATAATAATGGAAAATACAGCAGAGAACGGAGTCGATTTGTCCGACTCGACTGTGATTAGCGAAATAGCTGAATTAAATGAATCAGCTGTTGTGAATAGTTTTGAAGTACATTCAACGCCGAATGTAGGTCAAGGCGACAAAACTTTGAACACAAGTAGTATAAATGAAAAAGATAGTACAGATGATTCGGGGATCCAAACGACCCCAAAATCGAATAGAGAAAGTAAAAATAATAATGGTGAAGTCAGCTTCACTGACAATAAAACAGAAAGTCAGTCGACACCAGTCCCGATTAAAAAATCTGAAGATCAAGATATAACGAAAATGATCCAATTTCTTTGTACCAGTTTCAATAAATTTGATGTAAAGTTAGACGAACAAATTAAATTGAGCAATGACTTTGACACCAAATTAGAAGTACAAAATAATAAATTTGACGAGTTAAAAAATCTGAATAATGAGTTAAAGAACGAGATTCAAGAACTAAATAAATGTTTAGAAAGTACCCATGAGACAGTAATGACCAGTCTAAATAAATTAGAACAAAGTGTAGAGCGAATGGGAGTACAGGTGATGAATGCAATGCCAAATAATGAGTTGACAAGTAATAACAATGATAATACAAATAAAAATGTGGTGTTAGAAAATGATGGTGTAGATGTTGAGAGTGATAACGTAATTGTAGAAAGAGTAGAAGTTGATAATGAAATGTTAATGTGTGTTAATGAGTTAGAGAGAGAGTGGAGAAATAATGTTGTAGTAGAGTGGGGACAGAGGGCAAATTTTCCCTTTATTATTTATGATGTTTATGATGATTTATTGAGTCCACAAGTGTTGTGGTTGAAGGGCAAGAGTCCCGTATTGGTAGATGAATTGAGGTGTTTATTTTTGTGGAGTAATTGTGTACCCTCTGTCCGGAATAATTGTGAGAGTGTGATGTGGTGTTATGAAGAGAGAGAGGTAAATAGAGAATGGTATGTAACAGAATTGTATAATTTGCATAGAAAATATGATGAATGGAAAGAAGGCTTAGAAATATATTTGAATAATAATGATTACAATGATTTGAAAAAAATAATTAGACCGATAGTGAATGAATGTAATGACGGAGACTTAACAAAAATACTTAACGTAGACTGGTTTAATGAGTGTTCTGGTAAAATGAGTGAATTTGGTTGTTCTGGTTATGACACACAAAGTAACCATTTGTTTGTAAATAAAAAGCAACAGTGTTATATAAAACCAAGGTTGATTTGGGACGATGGAGGGTAGACTGTAAAACAATAAAAGACAATTAAAAATTTTGTTTTATGGTTGTTTGACATGGCAGATTAGGACATGAAGTGAGATACACTTGAACAGTTTTGACGTATATTTTGTAAATAATATGGAATTCATTTGTGTGTATTGTGAAGTGTAATGTGTATATGTTTTAGAAAATGTTGTATTAATAATAATAATATTATTAATATTTTTGCACTCTAATTAAATAACAAAATAATTACGAAGACAATAGTTAATGATTTGTAGAATGTTAATAATAATTGAAATATGTTATTTTAATAATCAAATGAATTAAATAAGTGGAGAGGTGTAGATAGTGTGATTGAATATTATGTGTTTGAATTTTATAAGGTAATTAAATTGTTTGGTGAGATTTTGAATTAATAATAATTAATAAGTAAATAAATGTTAAATGGTCTATTTTGTGGAATAACATAATGATTAAAATATGTATTAATAATAAATTTAGAATTTTTGAAAATCTGATTGCAACACAGGACAAATAAATAATGAGGATAAATAAAAAGAGTTAATGAAATTTTAAATAATAATGTTTATAAATTTTTATATAAATTATTTAAAAGAGAATTGTTTGTTTGATGTATGCTAATAATCCAGGTTTACTGCTATTTATGTATTGTGTTATGTGATGTTTTAAAATAGTATTTTCATTATGTGTGTAATTTTTTTTCTAAGCCAATCATTAGACGCCTGGCAGGCAATCAACATAATAGAAGTAAGTGTTGATAATGTATTACATGTAACTGTTCAATTTTGAAAGGTATCCATGGTGTTTTAATTATGTTAGGATATCAGCTGATCAACAATACCATGTCACTGGTATATTGGTTTATAAATGTTACAAGTAATTAATGTTTAGTGTACTACAGATATTTTGAAGTAAAGATAAAAAGAGTATGCAAATTAATAAAAGATAATTCATGGGTGATAAATGTTTTATGGGACACGTAGACCTGTCCAAATTGAATTAAACGTTAAATGTGAAATGATGGAGATGAATATAATGTAATGTTGTTTTTGAGTTGATGTGATATAATAGAATTTTGTGAAATATTGATGTTGACACAGTGGTAATGGAGACTTTATGTAGAGTTTTGAATGATCTATATTTATGTTTATAGTTAATGAGGTTATTTTGTGTATTTGTAGTGAGGTAATGAGATTGAGATTTTTGGGGATGGCAATTTTGTATTAGGGGGTAGTGTATTTGGGGAGTCCGCAACAAGGGTTGGGACGGGATTAGAATAGATTTTAGTGGGGAAGGGGCCGCCTTAGGTAGAATCCGGGCCGCCAAATAAGGGAAATGAGTTTTTGGGTAGGGGAAACACGTATCCTATGTACAAAGGGTTGGAGAGTATTTTTTTTATATATGTAGAGAAGGCGGCGAAGTGTGTTAAATGATAAGTTGGGGTTTAGAATGGCTTGATTAGTAGATATTTTTGATAGAGTTGGGTGTCTTGGGAGTTGCAGTTGATAAATATTAGAGTCAGAGGGAGAAAGTTTATATAGGTATAGAAATCTAATACTGAAAAACGAGAATAAATAATTTACATCACCCACAGTATATTAAAGTAAGATTGTTGAAAAGCCAGAGAGATTCATGATAAAGTATATATATAATTGTTTATTTTTTTGTTTCAACCAGTGACAGAATTTTGATAAAATTTGAAAATAATGTAAAGTCAAGAAGTGTTTAATTTAAATGATTTAAATGCCAATTTGATTATTATTTATATTAATATTTTGTTTATTATAAATGTTTTATGTTACTATGTTTTGTATTTCAAGGTAGGATATTACAGATATTTAAAGTGTTTTCAGAAATCATACATAACATATGTAGGTCAAGGGTTTTGTACTTGACCTAGTTATGATCAGCTGATGAGTTCATACACCTACTAAGCTTGTAGAGTAGGAATTCAATTTTAATTTGTTTGCTTGATTAATTCAAACTAATCTTTGAATAATTTTAATAAATGTTATTTACTAAATAAATTTAATAAATATTTAATGAATAATTTTTTTGAATTTTAAAATTTTGAAAATTTTAATTTTTTTTTGAAAAAAAAAAAAAAAAAAAAAAATTTTTTTTTTGATTTGTCGCCTGCCAGCGAGTGAATATGTTAGATAATTATTATTTTATTGTGTATGTATTAATGATGTTCCTTTTGTTGTATTGCTTTGTATTGGTAGGCTGTAAATTGTTCTCATGCTAGAGTAAGGATGTACTTGTATTAATAGGAATGTTACATATCATTGAAACAAAAATTAGAAAAAAGAGGAAGAGAATTTTTTGGTAAAAGATTTTTTTGAATATTGAATTTTTTGAATTTATAATAAATTTTAAAAGGAAGTTTTTATTTTAATGTAATGTTAATGTGTGTGAGCCCAGTATCTGCTAAAGGCAGCCCAGCTTGCAAAAAGGGGAAACATATCGGCGGAGGAGCTGGAGTAATTTTAGCCAGGGATTGAGGATTTTGGGGGTAGCATGTTAGAAGGCGAGGTGTGCTGTGGTGCGAGTCTGATCAATTTCTCGGTGTTGGGATCTCTTACGGAGAAGTCCAGTGATCTCGTTCAGATGAGTCCATGGTCGCTGAGCCAGGGGGGTCGTGTACCCATGCAGAGTAAGAACAAGGGGGTTGTTGGCACCAGTTCCTCACCGGTCCTTTTCGGGGTTTATCGATGAGATTTCTTCTGTCATGGACAGCAGAATTCTCATCGAGGGGGTATTGTAGCGGGTCAAATTTTGGGTGTTTTATTTTAACCGTTTGGGACATTATTTATATTTTTATTTATTTCATTCTGGGCGGATTATCATTGTGCAACGTATGTGTCAGTATAACAGTCAATGTAACAGAACAGTGAAACAACGCTATAAGACGCAGTTGTTGTTGAGGAATGCGGCTGAAGAGTTTACCTCCACAAAATTCTGAGAACTTTGTACCTGTGTGTGGCAGCGCACATACGCAACTGCTCAATCACGCTCCAAGTGACGCTCTGGCAAAAAACTAAGATGGCCAGAGAGGGAAATTTTCATCCTTCATTTGGTTTCACTACGGAAATGCTGTTTTAAGTCCCACCCACTTTTATGACATTAGCCAGTGCCTATTTGAAATCGTCTGCTATCGTCACTCCAACAACTACGTGACTAGTATGATTCGAAACTGGGACGACTGACTGGAAGGCATTGATGTCCGTCGTCTTGACTAAAATGCTCCCGGAGTGGGGAACGGAAAGACGCCGGCAGTTCGTTGTCGACTCCAGCCTGCGCAGGCCGCCCGTCAACCGGGCTCGTCACAAATTTATATATTTTAACAGTAAAAAGTTTAATAGGAGAAAAGTTTATGTGACCGCGGTCGAGTTTAAAAAGATTAAAGAATGTAACTGTATAATTTTCGGAAAATAAACAACAAGAAATTAGCAGAAGATGAGTGCGCGCACGAACCACGTTGTCGGCGGTTTTTCAGTAAGGGCTGGGGCTTTGTTATAAAGGGTTATGGGGTGTTAAAAATGTTTTGGGGTTGCAATTAATAAAGTTCATGTATGTGTGAGAGTGAAAATTTGCAGGCTGGGCTCTATCTGTATGTCTTTTATATAGTGATCACTAAGGTAAGATAGTTGAGTAAGTTAGTCTGTAGAAGATGCCAACAGAACAAAGAAACATGTAACTTAATCTGTAAAACAATGATCAAGAGTTTTTGAACAAAATTTAAATATGATTCTGAATAATTAAAATGTTAATTCTCTTCATAAAAAATGTGTGTAACTCATTCATACAACCTTAGAAATTACGTCTGCATCCCAAACATACGTATGACGAAACCTTGAAGCCACGCGATGGTAAGTAGGAGTGAATTAACATTAATTTTAAATTATTACGATATCATTCTTTTTAATAATATAGAAAGTTTCAAAACTTATAAACATTATAAATTGTAATTTTCATTAACTCTTTTATATATCATCATTTCATTATTTATCCTTTACTGCAATTAGATTCCTCAAAATTTTCAAATTTATTATTAATCTATTTATTTTAACAATTATGTTATTCCACAAACTAAACAATTTAACATTTATTTGTTTATTAATTATTATTAAATTGAAATCTCATTAAATAATTTAAATGCAATTATATAACATTTTAAATCAATCGAAAGTATTTAAACATCTCAGAGAAAACACAACAATTTTAATTACTTTCACCAATTACAATAATTACAATTCATTTGTTATCCTCTTCAAAATTATTTTCATTATTTATTTAGTCTACTGAAATAATCTTGTTGTTATTAAAACAATTACCTACACACATTGTTTACATTATATACTTGTTACAGTCAATATACACACAGTCAATTTCACTAAATTATTTACAAATTATTCGTCATTAACTGTTCAATTTTTTTTTTCACACTTCATTTCCAAATCAGCCAGGTCAGAACCATAAATTACAATATTTAAAAATGTCCATACACTAATTCTAAATTCAACCTCCATCATCATATATATAACGAATATATTTATAACATGCATCATTGTTATCCGCACACAATTTGTTATTATTATTATTATAGTAATCAATTAACTTTATTTCATTCATTATGCCATTATAATTTATAGGGTTATTCCCTATTAATATTTCATAAACCTTGTCAACATAAGTTATTATTGTCCAGTCTCTATCAATATTATTGGTTAACGTCAGGTAAGCTATTTTATCATTTCTATATTCCTCTACTATTACATCAGGTAAGTGTTTATTGTTTATAAAGGTATTATCAAAATAATCCTCTATCTCTCTTTCAACAGATAAGTATTTCATATCATTTATTTTTACCACTACTAACATTTCTTTCAACTCATTATAATCTCTCTTTAATTTATACAATTCTATCTCTCTATCAATACACAACTCTCCACCTAAATCTCTCTCATCATAACACCATCTCACACATTCAACACCATTCCACACAGAGGGTACTAACTTATACAAAAAGGGGAAACAACTTAAATCTTTCATTAACAAGGGACTCTTACCCTTCAACAACAACATTTGTGAACACCTTGGTTCACAATAAACCTGGGGAAAATTTACCCTCTGCCCTACATACTCATCTAATCTCTCTTTCCACTTTCTCTCTGACTCATCAACCCACATTACCATTCCATTATTACATTCTAAAACTTCATCAGTACTATCAATATTTACCCCATTATTTTTTAACATCATATTTTCACTTATATTGTCATAATTATCACTCCCACTTACCTCAGAATTGTAATTAACATCATTATCATCACTAGTCAATACTTTACTATCTACCACTACCTCTTCCCCTACTTTGTCATCATTAATATTTGTCATAACTATAACATTGTTATCTACCTTCTTATTCAGTATTTGCTTTAATTTAACTTCTAAATTTTTATTCATCTCATCAAACTTTTTCTCACAACTACTATTTATTGATTCTACTATTTGGTCTTTAAATGTATTAAAACGTTCATCAATCTCGTTCAGACGTTTATTCATGTTACTTTCAAATTTAACATTTTGTGTACTCATTACATCAAATTTACTGTTCTGAATATCAAATTTACGATTCTGTTCACTAAATTTCTCACTGAAACTACTTTTAATTTCTCTCATTTCGTTTTTCTGTTCATGAATATCCATTGATATGGTTCATAATATACTCATTATATCGTTATCTAATTTGTTACTTTTTACTGAGGTTGGAGTTGATAGAGTGCTCGAGTCATCTATAGCTGACTCAGTTAAGCTGAATTCTTTTGATTGATTTACTGGGGTTGAATGAACCTCTGGTTCCCCCACACAAGCCGATTCGCTCATTTCAACTACAATCTCGTTATTATCTGCCATTTTTAAAAAAAAAAGCTTTTACATATATTTCTTTTCAAAATGTTACTATATATTTTATAACATATACTTATTATCAAAAAGATATTCTATTTACCCATACTACACATAATCATAACATAACCTTATCCTTGTACGTCTGTTTTCACGTACCTCAAAAAAAATTTTATGTTATTTCAAATAACCATTCTGCTCTTCCCAGTAGGCTTGTATTTATATAAATAATTTATATAAACGTCTCTATGTTCGGAAGCGCCACTTGTACTTGTACTTACTGTTATATAAATTCATAAATAGATTTTGATTTTATTTGTTTACTAATTCTCGACTCTTACAGCTGCCATGTTGTCTGTTACCAACCTAAAGTTTTACTCACCAGGGTTCGAATCAGCGAACGGGAAGTGCAGAACTGGTTATTTAAGAAAGTACGACTGAATTACCATCACACCTATTTTAATTCATTTTTTCACACTACAAAAGAAAACATGAAAATATAGCCCTTAACATAATTTCAAATTTTATATAAACAAATATTCCCCTTACTTTCTCCTACTTTGTTACGATCTTATAGATAGACAATACTAACATTTATTATGCATGATTTTCTCTTTAGGATAGAAATAAATACATTTTATTAACATAAGATCAATTCTATAGAACGTAAACCAGCGCTTGTATTCACCCACTCACACATACACCCCATGATTTTAAGAGCTCTCCATTTTTGTGAAAATATTTAAATTTGAGTTTTATGAACCCTAACTGAAATTTTTTTGGTTTTATATTCTCGTAGGTTACTTATCTGAACCGTAGTATTTCCATAGTTCAGTCTCATCACGTATTTTCCTTCATATCACACGCACATTTTTTATTTAACTGATAATTTGTTTTTTACATTTCGCTGAAACTGTTATTATGTAACGAAAACTGCTATTCACATCACTTATGAGAAAATTTTGATTTTATATCATATTTTATTGAACTGCAGGCGACGAAAACTTCGCCTAACCGGCTAGCCGGCGGACGCGACGATTACATGCGTCCGTAGATGTTAGTTGTTTGTTGCCGACTGCCTTTGTTCTGTGAGTGCGACGAAACTGCTGGCTCTGACACTCCCACATTCCAGCTTGTTGTTCGTCGCTGACGTAACATCGTGTGATGCTGTTACATCACTTGTTTACAGTTTAGAGTCACTGGAGTTGACCTTGGCACAGTTTTGCACGTTTGTCTATTGCGTCGTTATAATCGTTCTTGTTTTACAATAATTTCACAAGCTACCACTGTCGTTACCAATAAAATTTACCTTTTGACCCTTTAGGTTTACGGGTTTACGTTCTTTCCCAATTATTATTTCTACATTGTAAAAACTGTTGATTGCTTTATAAAAATACAATTTCTTTATTTTACCCCAGGTAGGCCAAAATGTCCCGTTACAGTACTTTAATCTGAATCTTCTCCCACAGAAATAATTATTTTGTCCACTTCTTCGTCTATAACATTGTCCATAATTCTCTACTGTTCTTCAATGACACAAACAGTAGTTGTGTACGGCACAAGACTTTTTCAACTTTTCTATTGTAAAATTTTCAAATATTTTTTTGCAACAATTGTGTTTTTCATCTAAAGATAATTCACTAAAATTACATACACGTTATCCTTTAATGTCTCTCCATAGAAGGTCTGTAGCATCTAGATTGGGATGGTAAGGTGGCAGACAAAGTGGAATACGGCCTTTTACACGAATTATTTCATCGAGAACAAATGTATTTTCACAGTTAAATGCTTTAACCTTTACCAGCAACTGAAATTTCGTCAATGTAATATCTATATTAATCATTTAAATACAGTCTCAATCATCATCGTCTATCATCATACTCTCTAGCTTCCAAAAAAGCGTTCCTTGACACAAAATCAGCAAAGAGATAATGACAATTTTGTGCGCTGGTAATGCTGCCAGTACCCATAAATTAAAACTGGCAGTTGTAGAGAAAGCAAAAAAGCCTCGATGTTTGACGAAATTGACAGAAGTCTTTTGCTGGTTTATTATTATCATCATCACCATCAAAAAGTTGTTGAAATGGACAGACACATTTTTAAAACATGATTTTAAACACTTGTCATTCGGTTTACCGAATAAAGCAGTTTTATTATTAATTGATAATGCCCCTTTCCACCCTTTAATATCAGATCTAATATCGGATGATGGTGACATAAAAGCTATCTTTTCAAATTCCATAGTCATTAGTCTTTGTCAGTCCATGGACCAGGGTGTAATTGCGGCTTTAAAAAATTATTACCGTTTTAATTTAATGGAAAAGCTCGCAGTGTTTTTGTAATTTTTGTAAGTTTCGTTTTTTCTGTACACGTGTTTTAGAATATTTTTTTCTTGCATATGTTTTGTTACATAACAAAATTACATATCACATGAATCGAAATAAATTGTATTTTTATCAGTTTATGTCTTTTCATTATTTACAATGCCTATTTGTTTTCATCCCCAAATATAATTTTGTTCAAGATCAGTACCCCTTTGTTCAGTATGTGTAAATTACACACGCAAGTACGCGGGCGATTTGTGTACACGTGATGATCAGTTCCAATCCTACAGTGGATGCAATTATGCTGACCATTACAATTTCGGGGAGCCACAACAACACACAGAAGTATCAGTGGATTAATCGTGTTTTCCGACAACCGTGCATTGCACATTCCGAATTAACACCAGTAATCAAGGTTTTACTGTATTTGTAAAGAAATCCTATAAATTAAACCAAATCGCAAATTATTCATAAATATGTAGGCATCTATGTAGGAGTCCCCGCTCCTGCCGCTTACACAGCCGTCAAGCAATGATGTAACTGGAGTAATGTGTAGTTATGTATGTTAACGGACATGGTGGGGGTGAGAGCATTCTCCGCCAAGCCAGCGCATGCGCGCTGGAACTATTTTTTGTCTGTGGTACGCCTATAGCTAGGTAAAATAACAATCGGACAAGGAGTTATTAATTTCTTGGATTTTGTTGTCCATGACGTGTCCGTTACTTAACTAAAAATAATTAATTCACAACCGACTCGGAACACAAAGTTTTGTATGGGTAAAAAAGCCGAAGCGGGTTTTATGGGTTTTTACCTTAAAGCGAAAACCGGTTCAGGCTATAAGGTAAAAACTTTTACGTTTTTACCCATAAAAAACTTTGTGTTCTGAGTCAGTAGTGAATTAATTGTTTTGAGTTATTAATATTACATCACAAATGTATAGTACACAAGACACAGTTTTTAGTAGCTGCGTAGTGGCTATGTGTACATTCATTTATATCTATTCATAACTGAGTGTAGCCATCAAAGTAATTTAGTTTTTTACTTTTTTTTTCATTCTACAGTAACAACAAATATTTTTGTTTCAGCTTTGAATCAGCGCTGAGAATAATTTATAAATTTATAATTTGTTCAGGTATAGAAAATGTACATGCAGACCATGTGGCTAGCCATTTGGGTAAAGCACAAGGCATTACCAATATGATACGATCGACACCACACAGTGCTCAGAGACGAATCGTTAACTTGCCTCAGGACATTCTGTTGAAGCATGGTGTTGCTCATGAATCGTTAATACGTGGTAAAAATGATAAACCGATAAGAGACGTGATATTTGATATTGCTACAAGGGCAAAACAACATTTAGATAAGGTACAAAATTTAACTTTTTAACTTTGTCATTAACAGTTGGTTAACGTAATTGTTCTGTTGCAACCAGTCTCAGCACTTCATAGTAGGACAGATTCATAAAATAAGTTTTATATGTGGACTATGAAATATAAGTCAGATGTTTTCAACCAAAGATCTATGCCTACCCCTCAAACTAAACAGTTATACGAACCCATAAACCCTCACTATACCTTAAAGTGTATGTATGTGTGTGTGCACATGCGTGTGCGTGCGTGCGTGCCATCTAATATTGAGTATTGGCCAAACATATTAAATACACTATATAACAACGACAACAACAACAAATCTTTTATTGTGTTTCCTTTCTAAAAATAGTAAATTATTACTAATTTTGGGTTCAGAAAAAGGAATATGACATCAAAATAATTATATTAGCTCTAATTTTTGAGATACGCTACTTGCACTATACGCGCCTGAGTATTCCAGTCATTGTGAAAATACAGTGAAAACTGGGTAAGCCGGAATTTTACGGACCGTAGATTTCTTCCGGTTTGTAAAGGTTTCCATGTTGGACAGGTTCGAATAAACACGAACGTAAATTCAATTGCAGTACTACGTAATTTTTTTGTGTACTTTGTATAGGTTATCTTACATAAACCAGGTAAATAAAGGATATAAACTGACATTTTAAAATTAATTACTGTATTACACAGCTATATGGCACTCTTAGATTATTCTACTGTATTTTTACTTTTCCACAAATCTAAAAGTTTTTTGCTTTAATTTTACAACAGACTGTTTCTCAATCAAAGTTCGTAGTTGGAGGATGGGTTTCATAATTTCTTTACAGTTTGACTTTTCCACGAATTCTTCAAACGCCATCAGTTTTGTAATGCATCTCTGCAGTCTTTAATTTTTAAGTGAGGTTCAACAGCTACGCTACCTATGCAATAATAGAAAAACAAAATTTTAGCATGTTGATTATACTGTACTGTATTAACAATTACTCTATAACTACAGCTGTTCAAACATACTAATTCCTGTACTTTTGTCTTCTTCTTTCCCACCGCCTCCTTCGGCTGCATTTACTCTCACTTCGATAATTTCGTCCAAGGTCTGAAATCCGGCTTCACTTGGTACATTCTCGTCGATATTGACATAATCCTGTGGTTTGGTTCCATCAGTAATTAAGGCGCATAAGCTAGACATGGGGTTTTCTTCTTCTGTGTTGCGTTTAATGCCACTTTTCCAGAAGCATTTCTTTACACATGTCCGGCCAATGTCATTAAAGGCACTGTAAATCCATCTTATGGCATCGAGAATGGATATTTTCTTCACTAATTCATCTACAGACTGACACTGCTGCATGTTTGCGACAACCGACTGCAGAACGTATTTTCACTTTAAAATTTTTAATCACACCTTGATCCATTGATTGAGTAACGCTAGTGGTATTCGCTGGTAGGAAACAGAGTTTTAAGTTTGACAACTTTAGATCGGGATGATATGTTGCATTGTCTAAAAACAACAAGATGTGCCATTTTTGCATCTTCATCTTCCGATTCAGTGTCTTCAACCATTCCTCTTAATTTTTTCTGAATTCATCCACGCTCTTCTGTTAGAACGCCACACAACCGGTAGGTCGGACATCTGAACATTTTCGAAACATCTTGGCTTACGAGCTTTTCCAATCACTAATGGTTTTTCAAGTTTTCCATCTACAAATCTGCACATCAAAATGGTCAATCTCTCCTTTGACTGTATTCCGCCAACGCAACTTTCGCCGTTCAGTTTTAGCATCTTATTTGACAAAGCGCAAAAAAACAAACCTGTTTCATCACAATCTGCAATGTTTTCTGGCTGGTAGTCCGCAATTAAACTTTCAGTTTTAACTTTCCAGCAATTGACGACATCCATATCAACATCATTTGCTTCTCCGCTGATTTGTCCAAACGTTATTTCATGTCTGGCATGAAAACTCTCCAACCATCCATTCAACGTTTTAAAATCTTCTTTGTTTAGTCTCTTTGCCATCAGTTTTGCTTGAGCTTGTAGAACAGGTCCTGATATGGGCAAATTTCGAGAACTTGCATCCAAAAACCAGTCATACATTGTCGCAATTATGTCCTCGTTTCCGGTTATTCTTAGCTTCCTCTTCGAATCACTGCTTCGTTCGTTAATCCGCTAACAGCGTGACGTATGTACACAACTGGTAGGTATGCAGGTAGTCAAAGAATGAATGAATTTGAAACTAATTGTGCATTTCTCAACAGAAATTCCCCATTTTATACAGGCGACTAGGATCGTTGGAACAGAAAAATTCTTAAATAAATGCTTACTTGGATTTCGTTGTCCATGACGTATCCGTTACTTAACTAAATATCACTATAATATTGACGACTCGGAACACATTAGTGAATTGTTTATGCATGTTTTGTTGAAATTTATGTGAGCTACAATCTTTCTAACCTTCAAAGTTGTGAACTTGTACGCTTGGACGTTGGCTCATCTTGCTGAGTTAAATTCTTGGATTTCGTTGTCCATGACGTGTCCGTAACTTAACTAAATATCACTATAATATTGACGACTCGGAACACTAAGTTTTTTATAAGTAAAAACGTAAAGTTTTACCTTACAGCCTAAACCGGCTTTCACCTATAGAAGGCTTCATCAGAGGCTGTCGTTAGTAGCGCTGCTCGTCTTGTTGTTGGCGAAGAGATAGTGTTTCGAAAGATTGAAGCTGTGTGTGTGTGGTGAGATGTGTTCGAATAATGCGTACGATTTGAATTGTGTCTGTTCGTTTAGGATGTCGTTTTTATTTGTTTTTGTGTGTTTGTATATTTCTAATTGTTCTAGAGTGTCTAGTTTTCGGCCTTTTGTGTGTACGTGTAGTATGTTCATGTTATTGTCGATGTTTTTATATGTGTGGTTTGCTTCAATGAGGTGGTTTGCGAAGGTAGATTCTGTAGTGTTGTGGAGTGCTTTTGTGTGTTCAATGTATCTCTGTTTGAAGCTACGTCCTGTCTGGCCTATGTAGAATTTACTGCAATTTGAACAATTTAGTTTATATACACCGGGTAGATCGAATTTGTTTTGTGCTTTGGGCATGCGTTTTGATAGTGTGTGTTCTGTTTTGTTAGTAGTTTTGTAAGCGATTCTGTATCCTGCTTTTTTGAATTTGTGGGCAATTTTTTCTGTTTGTTTGTTGATGTATGTTAGTGTTATGAATTTGTTGTTTTCTGTCTTTGTCTGTTGTTTGTTTTGTGTTTTGTGTAGGAGTTTACTGACTATTGTTCTGTCATAACCGTTAGATTCTGCTAGATATTTTATCGCGTTTATTTCGTCTTTGTAGTCTATTTCATCTAAGGGGATGTTGTTAAGTCTATGTATCATGGTTCTAAAAGCAGCTAGTTTGTGTTGTATTGGGTGATTGGAGGTGTTGTGTATTAGTGTGTCAGTTGTAGTTGGTTTTCTGTATATACTGAATTTGTGCCTGTGTTCTAGTTTTGTGATGGAGAGGTCTAAGAAGTTTATGGTATTGTTGTGTTCGTATTCGGCAGTGAAGGTTATGTTTTTATGTATTTTGTTTATGTGCGTTAGTAACTGTTCACATTGTCTTTTGTTTCCCCTGTATAGTATTAGAATGTCATCAACGTATCTGTGCCAATATAGTATTTTATGTGAGTGTCTGTCATTGTTTGTGAGTATTTTTGTTTTTTCTAAGTGTTGGAGGAAGACTTCTGCTAGAATGCTGGATATGGGGGAGCCCATGGGTAGGCCATCGTTCTGTGTGTAGTATTTATTGTTATAAGTAAAGTAGTTTTGTTTTGTGATAATGTTCAGAGTTTCTGTTATTTCATTGATAAGTTCGTCTGGTGTGTTGTTGTGTTTGAGTTTGTTTTGTAGGATGGTGATTGTTTCAGAGATGGGGATGTTTGTGTACAGGTTTTTAATGTCAAAGGAGGCTAATGTGGCGTTATGGGGGATGTGTATGTCTTTTATTTTTGTTACTAGGTCAGTGTTGTTTTTTACTGCAATGTTGTTGTCTATTTGTGTGTTAAAAATATAAAACCTGACACCAGTCAAAACAGATATAATTCCCTCGCACAAATTCTACCCACGTACAGTAAACCTCACGAACGTCACACTCACAAAAAACGAACAAACACTCCTTGATAAAGGCCTAAAACATAACATACATTACAAACATAACAACCAAACACTAACAAAGCTCATAATTGACGACACAGAAACAAATATACAAAACACAGCACCAGAACATCAAGACACATTAAGACATAATATAAACAACACAATAGGAGTACATAAGACACCAGACAACAACAACCACAACTCAGAAATACACACAGCCATCAAACTGAGGGAAAAGGCACACAAACACAACATCACATTTGTAAAAGCTGACAAAGGCAACACGACTGTAATTATCCCCACAGACAACCTACACAAAAAAGTACAAGACTTCATAGAACAGAACAACATCACAGAACTAAAACACGACCCCACCGACAGATACCAAAACTCAGTAAAACAAATAGTCAACAAAGCCAAACACATTATGACACATAAACAAAAGCCCTACATGAAACAAATCCGACCATCAGCACCTACACTCCAAGCGCTTCCCAAAATCCATAAAGAAGACATTCCGATCCGCCCCATTATCAACTACCGTAATGCCCCTGCACACAAACTGGCAAAATATCTAGACAAAATTATTAGACAACACACACAAATAGACAACAACATTGCAGTAAAAAACAACACTGACCTAGTAACAAAAATAAAAGACATACACATCCCCCATAACGCCACATTAGCCTCCTTTGACATTAAAAACCTGTACACAAACATCCCCATCTCTGAAACAATCACCATCCTACAAAACAAACTCAAACACAACAACACACCAGACGAACTTATCAATGAAATAACAGAAACTCTGAACATTATCACAAAACAAAACTACTTTACTTATAACAATAAATACTACACACAGAACGATGGCCTACCCATGGGCTCCCCCATATCCAGCATTCTAGCAGAAGTCTTCCTCCAACACTTAGAAAAAACAAAAATACTCACAAACAATGACAGACACTCACATAAAATACTATATTGGCACAGATACGTTGATGACATTCTAATACTATACAGGGGAAACAAAAGACAATGTGAACAGTTACTAACGCACATAAACAAAATACATAAAAACATAACCTTCACTGCCGAATACGAACACAACAATACCATAAACTTCTTAGACCTCTCCATCACAAAACTAGAACACAGGCACAAATTCAGTATATACAGAAAACCAACTACAACTGACACACTAATACACAACACCTCCAATCACCCAATACAACACAAACTAGCTGCTTTTAGAACCATGATACATAGACTTAACAACATCCCCTTAGATGAAATAGACTACAAAGACGAACTAAACACGATAAAATATCTAGCAGAATCTAACGGTTATGACAGAACAATAGTCAGTAAACTCCTACACAAAACACAAAACAAACAACAGACAAAGACAGAAAACAACAAATTCATAACACTAACATACATCAACAAACAAACAGAAAAAATTGCCCACAAATTCAAAAAAGCAGGATACAGAATCGCTTACAAAACTACTAACAAAACAGAACACACACTATCAAAACGCATGCCCAAAGCACAAAACAAATTCGATCTACCCGGTGTATATAAACTAAATTGTTCAAATTGCAGTAAATTCTACATAGGCCAGACAGGACGTAGCTTCAAACAGAGATACATTGAACACACAAAAGCACTCCACAACACTACAGAATCTACCTTCGCAAACCACCTCATTGAAGCAAACCACACATATAAAAACATCGACAATAACATGAACATACTACACGTACACACAAAAGGCCGAAAACTAGACACTCTAGAACAATTAGAAATATACAAACACACAAAAACAAATAAAAACGACATCCTAAACGAACAGACACAATTCAAATCGCACGCATTATTCGAACACATCTCACCACACACACACAGCTTCAATCTTTCGAAACACTATCTCGTCGCCAACAACAAGACGAGCAGCGCTACTAACGACAGCCTCTGATGAAGCCTTCTATAGGTGAAAGCCGGTTTAGGCTGTAAGGTAAAACTTTACGTTTTTACTTATAAAAAACTTAGTGTTCCGAGTCGTCAATATTATAGTGATATTTAGTTAAGTAACGGACACGTCATGGACAACGAAATCCAAGAATTTAACTCAGCAAGACGAGCCAACGTCCAAGCGTACAAGTTCACAACTTTGAAGGTTAGAAAGATTGTAGCTCACATAAATTTCAACAAAACATGCATAAACAATTCACTAACACCTAAATATGCCCAAATCAAAATTAAACATAACAACCAGGCCGCCCAAATAACACAAAACATCGCACAAAGAACATACATAAAAGAATCAATTAAACAACTATATAAGAAAAAAGACGCCCTTAATCGCAAAGCATTAACACTACACCTACAGATCGCCAACACATACGGACACAATTACATGACTGAACTAATACATCACACAAATGAATGGACAAAAAAACAAATACATAACATACAGACAAAACACGACAGAAAAATAAAAAACCTGACACCAGTCAAAACAGATATAATTCCCTCGCACAAATTCTACCCACGTACAGTAAACCTCACGAACGTCACACTCACAAAAAACGAACAAACACTCCTTGATAAAGGCCTAAAACATAACATACATTACAAACATAACAACCAAACATTAACAAAGCTTATAATTGACACAGAAACAAATATACAAAACACAGCACCAGAACATCAAGACACATTAAGACATAATATAAACAACACAATAGGAGTACATAAGACACCAGACAACAACAACCACAACTCAGAAATACACACAGCCATCAAACTGAGGGAAAAGGCACACAAACACAACATCACATTTGTAAAAGCTGACAAAGGCAACACGACTGTAATTATCCCCACAGACAACCTACACAAAAAAGTACAAGACTTCATAGAACAGAACAACATCACAGAACTAAAACACGACCCCACCGACAGATACCAAAACTCAGTAAAACAAATAGTCAACAAAGCCAAACACATTATGACACATAAACAAAAGCCCTACATGAAACAAATCCGACCATCAGCACCTACACTCCAAGCGCTTCCCAAAATCCATAAAGAAGACATTCCGATCCGCCCCATTATCAACTACCGTAATGCCCCTGCACACAAACTGGCAAAATATCTAGACAAAATTATTAGACAACACACACAAATAGACAACAACATTGCAGTAAAAAACAACACTGACCTAGTAACAAAAATAAAAGACATACACATCCCCCATAACGCCACATTAGCCTCCTTTGACATTAAAAACCTGTACACAAACATCCCCATCTCTGAAACAATCACCATCCTACAAAACAAACTCAAACACAACAACACACCAGACGAACTTATCAATGAAATAACAGAAACTCTGAACATTATCACAAAACAAAACTACTTTACTTATAACAATAAATACTACACACAGAACGATGGCCTACCCATGGGCTCCCCCATATCCAGCATTCTAGCAGAAGTCTTCCTCCAACACTTAGAAAAAACAAAAATACTCACAAACAATGACAGACACTCACATAAAATACTATATTGGCACAGATACGTTGATGACATTCTAATACTATACAGGGGAAACAAAAGACAATGTGAACAGTTACTAACGCACATAAACAAAATACATAAAAACATAACCTTCACTGCCGAATACGAACACAACAATACCATAAACTTCTTAGACCTCTCCATCACAAAACTAGAACACAGGCACAAATTCAGTATATACAGAAAACCAACTACAACTGACACACTAATACACAACACCTCCAATCACCCAATACAACACAAACTAGCTGCTTTTAGAACCATGATACATAGACTTAACAACATCCCCTTAGATGAAATAGACTACAAAGACGAACTAAACACGATAAAATATCTAGCAGAATCTAACGGTTATGACAGAACAATAGTCAGTAAACTCCTACACAAAACACAAAACAAACAACAGACAAAGACAGAAAACAACAAATTCATAACACTAACATACATCAACAAACAAACAGAAAAAATTGCCCACAAATTCAAAAAAGCAGGATACAGAATCGCTTACAAAACTACTAACAAAACAGAACACACACTATCAAAACGCATGCCCAAAGCACAAAACAAATTCGATCTACCCGGTGTATATAAACTAAATTGTTCAAATTGCAGTAAATTCTACATAGTCCAGACAGGACGTAGCTTCAAACAGAGATACATTGAACACACAAAAGCACTCCACAACACTACAGAATCTACCTTCGCAAACCACCTCATTGAAGCAAACCACACATATAAAAACATCGACAATAACATGAACATACTACACGTACACACAAAAGGCCGAAAACTAGACACTCTAGAACAATTAGAAATATACAAACACACAAAAACAAATAAAAACGACATCCTAAACGAACAGACACAATTCAAATCGCACGCATTATTCGAACACATCTCACCACACACACACAGCTTCAATCTTTCGAAACACTATCTCGTCGCCAACAACAAGACGAGCAGCGCTACTAACGACAGCCTCTGATGAAGCCTTCTATAGGTGAAAGCCGGTTTAGGCTGTAAGGTAAAACTTTACGTTTTTACTTATAAAAAACTTAGTGTTCCGAGTCGTCAATATTATAGTGATATTTAGTTAAGTAACGGACACGTCATGGACAACGAAATCCAAGAATTTAACTCAGCAAGACGAGCCAACGTCCAAGCGTACAAGTTCACAACTTTGAAGGTTAGAAAGATTGTAGCTCACATAAATTTCAACAAAACATGCATAAACAATTCACTAACACCTAAATATGCCCAAATCAAAATTAAACATAACAACCAGGCCGCCCAAATAACACAAAACATCGCACAAAGAACATACATAAAAGAATCAATTAAACAACTATATAAGAAAAAAGACGCCCTTAATCGCAAAGCATTAACACTACACCTACAGATCGCCAACACATACGGACACAATTACATGACTGAACTAATACATCACACAAATGAATGGACAAAAAAACAAATACATAACATACAGACAAAACACGACAGAAAAATAAAAAACCTGACACCAGTCAAAACAGATATAATTCCCTCGCACAAATTCTACCCACGTACAGTAAACCTCACGAACGTAACACTCACAAAAAACGAACAAACACTCCTTGATAAAGGCCTAAAACATAACATACATTACAAACATAACAACCAAACACTAACAAAGCTCATAATTGACACAGAAACAAATATACAAAACACAGCACCAGAACATCAAGACACATTAAGACATAATATAAACAACACAGTAGGAGTACATAAGACACCAGACAACAACAACCACAACTCAGAAATACACACAGCCATCAAACTGAGGGAAAAGGCACACAAACACAACATCACATTTGTAAAAGCTGACAAAGGCAACACGACTGTAATTATCCCCACAGACAACCTACACAAAAAAGTACAAGACTTCATAGAACAGAACAACATCACAGAACTAAAACACGACCCCACCGACAGATACCAAAACTCAGTAAAACAAATAGTCAACAAAGCCAAACACATTATGACACATAAACAAAAGCCCTACATGAAACAAATCTGACCATCAGCACCTACACTCCAAGCGCTTCCCAAAATCCATAAAGAAGACATTCCGATCCGCCCCATTATCAACTACCGTAATGCCCCTGCACACAAACTGGCAAAATATCTAGACAAAATTATTAGACAACACACACAAATAGACAACAACATTCCAGTAAAAAACAACACTGACCTAGTAACAAAAATAAAAGACATACACATCCCCCATAACGCCACATTAGCCTCCTTTGACATTAAAAACCTGTACACAAACATCCCCATCTCTGAAACAATCACCATCCTACAAAACAAACTCAAACACAACAACACACCAGACGAACTTATCAATGAAATAACAGAAACTCTGAACATTATCACAAAACAAAACTACTTTACTTATAACAATAAATACTATACACAGAACGATGGCCTACCCATGGGCTCCCCCATATCCAGCATTCTAGCAGAAGTCTTCCTCCAACACTTAGAAAAAACAAAAATACTCACAAACAATGACAGACACTCACATAAAATACTATATTGGCACAGATACGTTGATGACATTCTCATACTATACAGGGGAAACAAAAGACAATGTGAACAGTTACTAACGCACATAAACAAAATACATAAAAACATAACCTTCACTGCCGAATACGAACACAACAATACCATAAACTTCTTAGACCTCTCCATCACAAAACTAGAACACAGGCACAAATTCAGTATATACAGAAAACCAACTACAACTGACACACTAATACACAACACCTCCAATCACCCAATACAACACAAACTAGCTGCTTTTAGAACCATGATACATAGACTTAACAACATCCCCTTAGATGAAATAGACTACAAAGACGAACTAAACACGATAAAATATCTAGCAGAATCTAACGGTTATGACAGAACAATAGTCAGTAAACTCCTACACAAAACACAAAACAAACAACAGACAAAGACAGAAAACAACAAATTCATAACACTAACATACATCAACAAACAAACAGAAAAAATTGCCCACAAATTCAAAAAAGCAGGATACAGAATCGCTTACAAAACTACTTACAAAACAGAACACACACTATCAAAACGCATGCCCAAAGCACAAAACAAATTCGATCTACCCGGTGTATATAAACTAAATTGTTCAAATTGCAGTAAATTCTACATAGGCCAGACAGGACGTAGCTTCAAACAGAGATACATTGAACACACAAAAGCACTCCACAACACTACAGAATCTACCTTCGCAAACCACCTCATTGAAGCAAACCACACATATAAAAACATCGACAATAACATGAACATACTACACGTACACACAAAAGGCCGAAAACTAGACACTCTAGAACAATTAGAAATATACAAACACACAAAAACAAATAAAAACGACATCCTAAACGAACAGACACAATTCAAATCGCACGCATTATTCGAACACATCTCACCACACACACACAGCTTCAATCTTTCGAAACACTATCTCGTCGCCAACAACAAGACGAGCAGCGCTACTAACGACAGCCTCTGATGAAGCCTTCTATAGGTGAAAGCCGGTTTAGGCTGTAAGGTAAAACTTTACGTTTTTACTTATAAAAAACTTAGTGTTCCGAGTCGTCAATATTATAGTGATATTTAGTTAAATAATTACCTTAATTTTATCCACTAAGTGATCTTCTTGTACTAAATTACAACATGTTTCAGGGCTTATATCCCCATCTTCAGGTAAAAACAAAATCTACCCTATTGTTAGGGTTTCGTTAAAAAGTTCACGAAGACACAAACACATAACACACTTAAATAAATTAACACAGAACATCGAGTTTGCATCGGGACGCGCTACAACCGAACCAGTGCACTGGCCAAAGTCCGACTTCCAACTGATCCGTACACGCTATTCACGGTTTATTTTCATTGCTGTGTCATATAGTTTATTTGACTTGAATGACAATTGTTCATTAAGTACCTGACTTTTATTCATTCTTAAGGCCTTGTAAATTTCAAATTCTTCTAGGGCATCTAGTAGTTGACCCTTTTTACCTATATGTAAAGGTTCCAGATTCTCTTTAAATCCAGTGTATGTATGATTCTCATTTATTAGATGTTGTGCGTAATGCGATACATTAATATTGGGGAACTTCTTAGGTAAATGTTCTTTGAATCTCTCGGAAAATTTTCTCCCCGTCTGGCCTATATAGATTTTATCGCATTCATACACCGGATCCTATAAATACCCGAACAATCCTCTAGTAATGCTGTGGTGTGAGGCTTAAGTATATTTGTTAATTTATTCGTGGTCCTGAACGAGACAATAATCCCTAGCTTTTTTAGTTCATTATGTAATATATTAGGTAGTATGTTCGTATATCTAGCAGCAACATATTGGGTATTATCTTTAACTTTGTCCGATCGTTTTAATTTATTAGTGTGTTTATATATTATTTTATCAATGATTTTACTATTGTAACCATTCACTATTGCTATATGTTTTATTATATTAATTTCATCGTTATAGTCTTCTATGTCCATCGGTACATTCGTCAATCTATGTGCCAGTGCGTTAAAAAGTTGCCACTTTTTGTGTATAAGGATGATTGGAACTAGCATGTATGGCTATATCGGTTGTCGTTGGCTTTCTATATATTTTAAAGCTAAGGAGGTTATTATGTTTATATGTGGTTACGTCCAGGAAATTCAACATATTGTTATACTCTACTTCCATAGTGAATTTAATATTACTGTTGTTACATATAAGCATTTGTGGCTGCCGTGTTATAATGCCACACGTTGGATGCATCAATTTGTTACAGGACGAACGTCCGTCTAATCCTAAACGTGTATAAGTATACTGGGTGTAATGTGTCTTCTCTATCCGTCGTCGCTTTAGAACGTAACTTACGCAGATTTCCTCCGTTGCGAACGTACGAATAACCAGGTCTCGATGTTCTTACCTGTTGTTCACTAGGGGTGTGAAAATCCCGGGTGGCGCAAAATTGTTTTATTAAAACAATTAAAAAAATTTTAAGTTTGTATGACAAGCGCAGCTCAGGCAGTTTGAAGAATTCAATTTGTTCCCGCCTCGCCTTAGCCTCTGGATCAGCCAGTAGTTTATTGCGTTGGCTGTGCGATCGCGTGCCGTCAATACTACCTATCTGCTAAAATGTACACAAATTATTATCCACCTCCTAATGAAATTATAACACAGTGGTTACACTCAGTACTTATTTATTTTTTGTTAACGATTAATTATTCAGTTAATACAAATTATGTTTTCTTTTGTAATACATTTGCACCGGTTGATTATATGAGACACATCTCTGGGGTTTGACAAATCGATCTCTGAACTTAACAACAGACTTTCAGTAATGGCGTCTGTTGAAATTATACACAAAATTATTATTGTTCGATCGTCTCGGGTTCTTGAGATTGCATTAAAAGGATTATTAATGCTTACAACAATAAAAATACACACCCTTACATCAGTTAAACTTAAATAATATACTGTGTAGTTATAATTTGTTTATTGGAGTGTAGTAAAAGTGTTACAAGATATCGCTAACTAATGACATGTTAACTTTGCCAATTGATAAATTTTCAGTGTATTAGTTTTTTAATTTAATCTTTGAAAGTAATTATGTGCAGTTTAGTGAGAGTTCAGCTTTCAGTGAGAAATAATTAACGTGAGTTTATTCGGAAAATTGGGTAATTTAATAGATACTTAACACTTCAGTAGACTGGATGAACTCATTTGATCTGGTAATAATGAATTAGGCTGCAATCATATTAAATTTTCAATTGTTCGGGGCTTCGGGCATCTTTTTCAAGTTAATCGGCAATATATTATTTTATTTTTTCTTTAATTCGGCTTCGACATCAGTTAAATGGTTTCAGCCATCGTCTGCTTCCTCGGTGTTCACTTGCTAGTAATTTTGTTTGATATTTTGATGTTTTAATTAACAATTTTGATTGTTCAAAAACTGGCGTCTATTCAACAAGAGCGTCATATTACGAGTAAAGAAATCTAACGGTAAATTAGTAACCAAACGACTGTTGTCATAGTAACCAATTAATCCTGATTGATTAATTCTGAAGTAGACTATTGTTATCAAATTTTGAATTTTTATTCAAAATAGCTGTATATCTTCTTATTGGTTATATTCTTCTGTCCTCTTCCCTACATATTAAATATTATCACCACTGTTATTATTTCCTTTCAAAGATTAATTTGGTATCACATAATGTATGGTTTTATGAAATATCAATGTTTGTACATTTATGTTAATATTTGGTATTTACATTTCTCCTTTAAATTAAGTTCTTATTCTAATATTTTTCCTTTAAACTGATTTACAAATTATTCTCGGCTATTTACTCGCCTTGAATTTATTAATTTCCTGGTTGTTTTTATACAATTTGCAATCATTTGTTATTGACAGTTATACATTTCCTAGGCCTAAGTAGCCATTGATTATTTTTACTTAATCTATTCTAATTATATTTCATTTTATTACAACGTGTTTTGTTCTGTTGTTATAATTGATTCGTTTAGTGGTTGTTGTGTCTTGAATTTGTTTGTGTTCTGATTATGTGTCAAGATTACTTTCTATATCTTAATACCTAAAATATAACATTTGGCCTATGGACTGTAAGCTTCCTTCAGCTATATCCTATTCATAAAATTAAAATGAACAGTTCTTTACAAGTTATTAGTTACTGTTGGTTTAACATATATTTCATTTTTTTACTATTATTTTGAGTGAGAAACATCCTCACTTCCTTCAAACTTACTTAATTTATTTTCCCTTATAACATAGGGTGTTTATTAATTACATTCTTAATTTCTTAAATCTTTACTAATCCCTTTCTCCATTCCATGTTAACACAAACTGTTTATCTTACATGGGCTTTCTCCCCTGAATAACATCGTATCCTTTATCTATCTCTACTTTAAATACTATTTCTAATTACCCTTAACTATATAATTTTTATAAGCTCACTCTTAAATCATTTATTGGTTCATCATTGATTTATTAAGTGTTTTCTTATCTATTACTATCTTTTTAATCATACTATCATTTACAATATCCTTTTTCACACATCACTTTCACCTTTAATTAATTGGTGTTTATCACTGATACACTCATTATTTTGAGGTATTTGCACCTTCACTATTATCACTTGTTAAACTTTTTATTTTAAGCGTTTATTGGTGGGTAATCCCTATTATTATTTTTCTTTGTCACTTAGTTACTTTCATTATATTTCTCACTATCTTTACAAATTTTATTTATATCTAATAAGTTCATGTCTTTTTCTAGATTTCTTACTTGCATATACTACTAATTCGTGGGTTAGTGTATTTTTATTTAACGGTTTTTTATTTATTATGAATTACATTTGTCACTTAGACAATACTAATATTTCTTTTTTATATTTGTTATTCATTGGTTTCGTTTCCTTTACGATATTTGATGGTATCATCTCCCCCTTCCCTATTCTACACTATTTGTCTGTGTTTTATCACCTTGGTTCACTTTATTTTCTTTATAGTTGGTTTGTTCCATTTTTAATTTCATTTTTCTTCTCCTTCACTTCCATCTTGTTTCACTTTATTTTGGTTATTATCTGGCCAATCTCTGGGGTTGGGTCAATGTCATTTGTCTCTCAGTCTAGTTTGTATTTTTTATTTAATAATCACCTTTGGTTTACTATTCTTCCTCATTCACTCTTAATTACATTTACTATTTTTATTCTCTTTATTATTTATTTATTAAAATATATTATTTCTTAGCATTTCTTGCATACTTATAGATATCAAATATGATCTGGATTTGGCGATGTTATACTGTTTATGCCGTTCAAAAAAGTAAGCAATCCGTCTATCTGTCGAAGAGTACCACCAAAAATTAAAAATGTGTCGTCTACGTACCGTGTGTACGAGATGATTTTATTATATAACTTGTTTTTGTCAGAAAGTATGCACTTGTTCTCATAATGACTCATGTAAATTTTCGCTAAAATTCCACTCACCGGTGAACCCATGGCCAGCCCATCTTCTTGGATAAAAAACTTGTCGTCGTGTGTAAAGTAATTCTGTTGTATAACAATTTTCAATAAAAATATAAGTTCTTCAATTTGTATCTGTTTTAAGACTTTTGTCTTGATTAAAAGTGTCTTGAGAATATTTACCGTCTCTAACACGGGTATGTTCGTATACAAATTCACTATGTCCATGAGATCAGTTTATGGTTAGGCAGTACTTCCAGAAAAATTCTTTCAATGTCCGCATTAGACAGTTTCTCTTTTATACGAGTTGTTTTTAATGTAGGCTACGTATTAACTATCAGAAATCGAAGAAACCATGGAAATTTTCCGGCTTAAAAAGGTTTCCGTCTTTTACAGGTTTCGGCTTAAGCAGTTTTCACTGTAAATGCAAAAGAATTATAATGTAATAAAAAAATATATAAAGTTCATTAAATATGTGTAGCTGCTAGAAATTGTTGTTTAAAAAAAAATAATATAGTTCATAGGTTGCAGTTCATTATGGTGGCTAACTCACGTGATCAATCATCTTCTCTTTGTTGCTGCCTGTACTCCTGTTCTGGGGTATCTCTTGTCTCTGTCCAACAGTAGTCTGCCAGCATAGACACATTCCACCTACCCTGACATCTTCGCTAAACTGCTGAAATATCTTGTTGAATTCACTCACCGTGCTCATCATTCACCCCACCACAGTTGTCAGGGAAAAGTCCAGATGCAACTGGAGAAATTGAATTTTGAATGACATGTTACTGCCTAATTCATGGTATTTCTCTAAAAGGTTGTTCACTATTTCAACTAGAGGTGGGCTAAACTGTTATTTTAAAATACTAGGTATGAAAATACCGTTCCAAAAAAATAACAGGTACAAATACTTGTTATTATATACTATATATACATAACCTATATTATCCTTTGTAAGTAACTCATTTTGAGTTTCCTGCAGGTCTCCTATGTAATATCTTCAAATAAATACACTGCAAGTAGGTTTATTTTCACCTAGATAAACCTATTAATATATTACTAAACCTACTTGCTGTATATTTATTTGAAGATATTATATAACCTATACTATATAATTTGTTATAAGAAATAAATTAAAACTAAAAATATTAACAGCGTTACTTTACACTGTGACTTTATTAAACTATTACTGTTTAAATTAAAATAAGAAACAAGAGAATTTATAGGCCTATCTCCCTTTGGGAATACCAATTTAAGTTTTCACTAGTAGTAAACAAACTGACATTGGTTAGACAAATCAGTTGCGAAACTCGGGGCAATTAAATAATTTAGAGTAGGCCTACACGTAGTACCACAAAAATAATGTGAAAAAACATCAGAAACGTATAATAAAAACATAACAGTAAGCCACAAGAGTGAATGAGAATAAACAAAATTTTACAAATAAAAATAAAAAAACAAATTGTAATAAAATAAATATAAATACATAAATAAAAACTTATAAATAATAAGCAACAACAAAAGTAAATTAAATGCATTACAGATATTTAAGGAACAGGACTAGATAAAGTGCATAAATGTCCATTACAACAATCTCATCATTTACGTGAGATTTGTAGTGAAGTTAAAATCATTTATAAATCATTCATCACATTAATAAAAAGTATAATATAGCTTATCAACAGCATCCACTCTATAGGTTATAACTCAATATAATTAAATACAACTATTTCACTAACAACTCGGAACACAAAGTTTTTTTGAGTAAAAACATAAAGTTTTACCAACCGATTTTAGTTACAAGTTGGTGACTAGTATAATATATAATTTATTAGCATATAATCTGTATTATATATCTGCATATCACACGAGAATAAATGTAACAGCAGGAGGAATTATTTCCTTTATTAAAAACAGCTTCGTCTCTTTGCGCAGATGAAGTATTCAGGACGAAAAAGTGGCTTCGTACTACTTTCTACTCGAAATACGCTTGATATAAAAATACTACTTGTTCCTAAAATACTACCTGTTCCTAAAATACTAGGTGTTCCAAAAATACTACTGTTCCTCTGATACGCTTAGTATTTTGTGTATCGGTGATACCACTAGTATTTGAAATACCTAATATTTTAGGAACAAGCAGTATTTTTGTACGCCTAGTATTTGGCCTTGGCGTATTCGTTTACGTGATACTTGCGTACTTTTTGTGTGTGTGTGTGTGTGTGTGTCTGTATAGGAGCGTAGGGGGTGTGCCTCGACTCGGGACAGCGAGGGCGGCGTGTCTCGACTCGGAACAGCGTAGCCGCGAATAACAGGTATTTCAACTTTTCAGTCACTGTTATATCCGTTCCACAAAAATATCGTTCCAAAATACCTGTTACAGGTATATCGGCCCACCTCTAATTTCAACATAGTTTTCAACTCTTCTGTTACCCAAAAACCCATGTACAAAACCCCTAAAGGCTTCCCAAACTGCTTTCTCATTGCCAGTGAGGATTTGCTTGAAGTTTTTATCTTTCAAAAGTTCACAAATTTGTGGACCAACAAAGATCCCTTCCTCAGCTTTGGCGACACTCAGCTGTGAAAATTTCACTCTGAGATACTTGAACTCATCTCCAACTCGGTTCACCCCTTTACAAAATTCTTCATTAATCCCAGCTTGATGTGTAAAGGGGACAGAATAATTTTGTTTTGACCAATAAGAGAACTGTGTTGGACATTTTTAACTCCAGGGCATAGGCTTCTTGCTGGCCATACTTTTCTCTTGTAGTGAGAAGCCTTAGCACTGCTGTCCCATTCACACAGGAAGCAGCAGTACTTGTATACCCCAACTGCATCCCCAGAAGTATTGCTATAACTTTCAGGTATCCACAGATCTGCCATTGGTGGTCTTCATACTTGATCGCTTTCAGAAGTAATTTCATATTCCCCAATGTTTCCTTCATGTTCACAGCATGGCCTACAGGAATAGAAGGAGTGAATTGCCATTGTTAAGCAAAACAGCTTTTAAACTCAGTTTTGATGAGTTAACAAATAGTTCCCAATCCAGTAGGTTGTACTCTACATTTAAAGAGTTCATCGAACCATTAAATTACACCAAGCAACAAGGTTGTTTTTCCTCCTTAAAATATGGCGTCAGACCTTTTTGCGTGTTCCTGTGCACAGTCACTTTTACATCAGGTCGTAGTAGATTCCACTGCCTGAGCCTTGAATCTAAAAGCTCTGCTTTGTTCTTAGGTAGATCCAGGTCTCGGATGAGATCATTTTAGTTCAGCCTGAGTTAGTCTGTGTGCCTCACCTGACTCAGATTGTGGCACAAAATCAGGATCCTGCGATGTTGAAGGTTCATGTGTATCCTCTTTTCCACTGTCCTCACCTTCATCGACCTGCAGTTGATACTCTTGTCAGGGTGGCCACAAGCCTGGAAAACCTGGAAAAGTCATGGAATTTGAAAACCTCTGGAAAACCTGGAAATTGCATGGAAAAATGAAAAGGAATCTTGAATTTTTGTAGTAATTTAAATGATTTCTCTTCATGTTATATTTGCGACCCCTTGATCGTCCGCAAATACATTTCCGCACTTCATTTGTGTCTTTACTGTGTCATGAATTACGCTTTGCGCTTGAAACTCCCGCCACAGCTCAAGTCGATTGCGTTTCGAACCCGAGTCGGCTCCCTTGGCCAAGACCGTCTACAATTATAGCAGACCTTAATGCAACTATCGATAGTAGTCAGTATCGGTTGGTTGTCAAAAGTAAACACGTGGTACTTATGTGTGCTAAAGGTTATGGTGGTTGTAGAAAATTTAAGTGTAAAGTGAGGTCAGTGTTTTTTTGAAAGCAGCATTGTTATAATGGGTTGGTTGTGTTGCGTGCCCAGATGTAAATCGAATTACAGGAGTTCAGATACTTCAGCATGTATATTTCCCAAGGATGAGGTTATGAAAAAGAAGTGGATCAGATGTATCCGTCGGGATAATTTTACGATTACTGACAATACGTTAGTTTGTATAAAACATTTTGAAGACAGATTTATTGTGAAAACAGATTTATTTCCCGTTGGTAATGGCGAATCAGTCTCCGTTCCGAGGATTCCAAAGCTCACCGAAGATGCCTTTCCCCCTCCCTTATGCTCCCGTCGCTTCCCCTTCTACAGTGCCGCCCGTGGCCCATGTCAAGTGCACGTAAACAAACAAGCTGTAGCCTGTCGATTGTTCCTTTGCCTAAAGTCTCTTGTCTTTGAGAGAGAATATTCCTAAGCAGTGTTTTTTTTTGTCGTTATTTTATGTCTGTAAAGGCTTGCCAAGTTCCACCTGGAAAACCGTAAATTTGGGTCTGGAAAACATGGAAAAGACATGGCATTTTGACCACAGGTTTTTGTGGCCACCCTGCTTCTGGAGGCTGAGGTACTGGTAGATCATGTCCACATGGGACTAGATGGATAGATGGAATGTTTGGGTATTCCACATTCGATATCTTTTTTCTTGACATACCATGCGTAAAAAGGGAATCGTGCAGAAATAACAGTCATCCATATGATTTGTTGGCTCCTGCCAAATCACTGGGACAGAGAAGTGCATTAAACATCCTTTTTTATTCAATCAACTACGAAGACTCACTGAACACGTGTTGCAGCAAATGTGAGGTGCCCAAGGCTTATCTTGATCCCCTGCATTCACTCCAAAATAGTGATAGTAGGCTGTTTTCATAAGTGTTTCCATAATAGGGCATTTCTCGGCAGAAAATGTCACTTCACCACACAAAAGTTGTCAACACTATTAACACATTTGCACGGCATCTTGGAGTATAGACGACAGTTGTACACATGAAACTCTAAAAAATAAAAGGAATATCACTAATAACCATTAACCTCACAAGATAAACAGAAGAATACTAAACTGAATTGGCAAATCATTGTTGCTGGTTTACCAACCTCTAAATGTCAACATTCTCTGTACTCATAAAAATACCCGTAATTATACACAAATGGGCTATATGTCTAAGCCAAGAGCTAACTGAACCTTTTTAAGGTCATGTTAATTTTTTACAAGCTAAAATGAATAAAAAATGGCTGGTTTTGAGTAAAAACATTTTTGTTGTTGACTAGTGATATCAGTGTTATTTTATAATATTTGTATTTTCACAAATGATGGTTATAATACAGTAAAGCCCCGATTATCCGCGGAATTGGGTGGCAAGGGCACCACGGATAGTGAAAATCGCGGATAATCCGAAAAAAGACTAAAAATGAGGTGTAAACACGAAAAAAAATATTTCAGCATAAAAACTATGTTTTATTGTACAAAAAACATAATATGTAAAACTTTTAAAATATGTACAATACAGCAGAAACCTTTGCTCTACATCTAAATCACTAAAATAAAGAACAGTAAACAAAAAACAATACTGTACTGTTAACAAAAAGTGTTCAGTTACGCCTTTTTAAAAAAATCAGTCACTCGTTTTTGCTTCTTGCTTTGGAAACACCTTTTCTTTATTCTAGATTGTACTTTCCTTAACATGAGTTTTTCTGCCAGATGTGCGTCGTCGTCTTGTTCCTCTAAATATTGAAGCAATCCGTCTACGTGCTGCAAAGCAGTTTCATGTGTCATCCGCACAGGTGCCTCGTCTTCTTCACTTTCACTTTGTTCTTCTTCGTTCTCGTTCACTCCCATTGCTTTGTTCGTTATCTCTACGTTAGTCAGTCGAACAAACCCCGGCTCACTTGCGTCGCATTCCAGCCACTCTTGTATGTTCTCATCGTCGACATTCTCACCTCCCGGAATGGATGTCACTAGGTCAACAAGTGTAGCGGTCGGCATGACTTCATTCTCTTCTTCACAAATGTTTTGGTTGACATTTGTTTCGATACTCGGAAAGAGTTTTCTCCATAATTTAACAAGGGTTGAGGGTTTGATGTAATCCCATGCAGACGCAATATCATAAATGCTATTCAAAATTGTATAATTCTTCCAAAATTCTTTGAGATCGCAGCCTTCTTCGATTTTTGACAGTAACAACTTTGTTCTGTATGTTCTCTTCATGGTTGCAATGACTCCCTGGTCCATAGGTTGTATCAGCGCAGTAACATTTGGGGGCAAAAACTTTGCGAAGATTTGTCCGTCAGAAGATTTAAGCACACATGTAGCTGGGTGTGAAGGCGCGTTGTCAATTAACAAAACGGCCTTCTTTGGCAAATTTTTTGAGTCAAGATGTTTACATACTTGAGGCACAGAAATGTTTTCAAACCATTCTTGAAAAATCTGCTGGTTCATCCAACCTTTTTTTTGGTTGAAATAATCAACTGGTAAATTTTCTGCTCTTGTCCCCTTAAAAGACCTCGGTTTCTTAGATTTACTGATTACAAGAAGCCTAAGTTTGTGACTACCCGCAGCGTTGCTGCATGGCAAGATTGTAATTTTTTCCTTGCTACTTTTGTGACCTGCCGCTTGATGTTCACTTTCAAATGCTAAAGTACGAGTGGGAAGACACTTCCAAAAAGCCCTGATTCATCAGCGTTATAAATTTGTTCATATGACAGATCTTCAGACAACACAAAGTCTTCAAAATCACGTTGAAAATCATCAGCTGCTTGTTGATCACCACTCAGCTTCTCTCCGTGTAGACCAATCTCTCTAATTCCATGACGTTTCTTAAAACGATGTAACCAACCGGACGACGCATCAAAATTTCCTTCTAGGCCTAACAAATCAAAAAAGATTTTTGCTTTAGCTGCAATGGTAGGACCAGACACGGGGGTGCCCTCACCTCGCACCTGAGCTAACCATTCCGCTAATGCCGAGTCAAGTTCATTATAGGTGGATTTCTTCATTGTTTTTCGTTTTTTCATCCCAGAAGCACTGTCCAACACTGATGCAAAGGCTAACAGTTTGTCTTTCTGCTTTAAAACGTCTCGCACTGTTGTTTCCCCGATCCCGTAATTCAAACACATCTGCTTCCTTGAAGCGCCATTTTCTATTTTAGATATCATTTCAAGTTTTTGCCCAATCGTTAACACAACCTTCTTTCGTTTTTCAGCCATTATTAATT
Organism: Magicicada septendecula; assembly: GCA_034769895.1. Classification (NCBI taxonomy): domain Eukaryota; kingdom Metazoa; phylum Arthropoda; class Insecta; order Hemiptera; family Cicadidae; genus Magicicada; species Magicicada septendecula. The sequence continues at coordinate 56,429,403 of CM068371.1, read as the reverse complement.
TCAGGAACTAACGAACTGATCACGACTGATCACTAAGCACGTTTACTGACAACTGACACCACTGGCAGACCGAGAGAATATGTACGTAGAGGGGGAAGGTTAGTGAACTTGACCAAAACAAAAGAGCAAGAGCCAAAACAAAATTCCGAGAAGGCCTATAGGATTACGATGCACAATAAACCTGTCAGAAATTTTCGACCTTCGCACTGTAGGGCCTGTTGTATTTTCCCTGTTGTTGGCTTGGATTAAAATTGGTTTTTTTGAGGTTCGTAATTAAAACAATTTTTCGCGGCACTCGCGGATAATCGGGGCTTTACTGTAGTTGAAATATGAAAAAGCGTATAGTTTTTAAAGTGGTTGTGATGGCAGCGGTATGTGAACATCTGCTCTCCATTACCAGCGGCGGACACAGCGAGCCAATGAGGGATCAGCAGCTGAGACGTGACCAACTACATGCTCGGAGCGAGTCAATCAGCGATCTCGGTTAGTGCATAAAACCCAAGCCGGCAGAAAATTTTGACGCACTCTTCATCGCCACGCCATTGGACGCACTTCAGCTCCTCTCCTCTCTCAGACGACATCAGCGCGGAGTCAGCCGGAAGGAATGGCCGAAGAATAGAACCGGCGTTCTTGCGTCTTCGCCCTCCAGTTCCGCGCCAGCGATGGATATTGCTGGGCCGGCAGCCGACTCTACAACCGATGCCGAAAGAAGAGGAGGACTGCAGTATGCCACAAACAGTGTGCGCAGCCGCCGAACATCTCAGCGCGGTGCTACCAACATCAGCGTTCTCGCCATACGGTTCTTTTTAGGGCCACCAAAAACACTAGAGTATACGATTGGTGCCATTTGTCATGCGGCAAGCGTTTTGTCCGGTGACATAGTATATCTTAATCAAATTAAAAATTTTTTTTTTAACGTTGTATTTTATAAATAAAGGTTTGAAATTGAAACTTTTATTATCTCTGAAATTCAAGCAATTGGTTATTCTTTGTATTATCTGTGTCATCATCATCATAGGTTCATTTGCTGTATAGCAGGTTTTCTTTATGAACTCCTCCACTGTTCTCTGTCTCCTGCCAGCCTTATCTGTGTATGTTAAATTTTTTTTATTGATCTTTCTTGACAAGATAATGACATTCCAGTTGAAATCCTCTCATTCGTCCCTGAGAAGAGCTTCTCAAGGTTGAGAATTGCTGATATAAGTATTTTCTCTTGAAATGATTGTATAATAGTTTTAAGCACACCCCATGCAAGCAGTAATTATTTATGTACTGCTTAAATAATTTTATTTAACATTTTTATATATTCTTGTAATGGAAGAGAACCTGAAGAAGGAAGTAGCCACCCAAAAAACAACCAAAAACGCTGGGTCACCACTCACATTTTTACAGGTGTACGTGAGAAACCACAACACTGTCCCCACGAAAACAACGACCGAAATGCTAAATATCCACAAAAAGCCCTTACAGAAATTCATTCAGTTCAGGAACGTTTAAGTGAGCCCGACAAGCACAGGTTAGGCCAGGGTGAGGTGACAAATAAGAAAACGTAACCACATAATCACAGTTAAAATCAATTTAGTGTTGAGATATTTACTGTGTATAAAAATAAATCTTGTAACGCCCGGGGCTAGGGCCTCACAAAATTAAAGCTCCAGTCGTGCGGACAGGATAGCTGTGGGAGTGGCGTGTTATTAAATAAGGCATTTACTGAGAATAACAAAATTTCTTTAATTCATGAAAGCAACTATGTTCGTTATGTCTAATGAAAAGTTTTATCTTAATGAACAAAATGACAATAATTGTTCTCTATAGATTAAAGTGACATTCTCTTGTAACAATAATTCGATTTATGTCTTACTTGAATATTTTTACTAAGACATAATGTTACATTATATATATATAAAAAAAAATAACATTCATTATATACAGAATATTCTTATTAAAACATTATAAAAGCTTTACTGACTATATTTCTGAATTTAGAACATTACTACTTTAAAATAGACATAAATGATTTAGATGTCAACCATACATATTTCTTAACAAATTTAGAACACTACTGAGCAGCAGACTTCCAGAGGAAGTTCCGCTCGACACCACCCAGCACATTGACGAGACGGTCGCCTTGTTCGATGATGCCGTGGTCTCTTCCGTCGGCATGTGCAAACGGATGAAGCCTAATCTAATGCCTGATTACCACCGGATCCCTGAAGAAGAGTCCGTCTTCTCGCTTTAGAGAAGAACAGACTTCGGAGACAGTGGCAGCGGACGCGTGATCCGGCCAACAAGGCCTGCTTCAATCGGGCGGCCAGCAAGTTACGTCGTGACTTGCAGGCCTTCCGACGAAGCAGCTGGGAACTTGCGATCGCCAAAATGGCTGATGATGCACCGGAGGAGGGCTCCGTTTACAGGATTCCTTCCGCATTGACCGGGAAGAGGTGCCGTCCTCCACTCCCAGCCATCAACGGACCTGGGGGACATCCCCTTGCCAAGCCGGACGAGAAATCTGAGTTCCTGGCCAGGCGCCTGGAGCTTCAATTTGTTCCTAACCCGTCCGGGGACCCACACTCCGATGAGGAGATAGAAGACGAGGTTGAGGCTTTCCTCGGCAGCCCGATCACCTCCGAACCCGAACTCACTTCAGTGGAAGAGGTAATGGACAGGCTTTTAGCGCTTCGGCCCCGGAAGAGCCCTGGACCGGACAGTGAAAAACTAACACCGCCCTACAGAGACTTCCAGAACGGGGAGTTCGCTTCCTGGTAGATTTGTTCAATGCCTGCTTCTGATTTGCCTACTTTCCTAAGAAATGGCGTTCGGCTATGGTCACGATGATCCCGAAGCCAGGTAAAGACCCCAAGTTCGCCGAGAACCTCCGGCCTATCAGCCTGCTGTCGTCCACGTCGAAAATCTTCGAACGACTAGTCCAGCGGTGGCTAATGGATCACCTTCAACGGTTCGACATTCTGGTCCCCGAGCAATTCGGTTTTCGTGCTGGGCACTCCTTGACGCATCAATTGATGCGCTTCGTGGAGACCGTGGCCGAGGCCGGTTGCTCGCGAGTGCAGACTGTCGCCGTTTTCCTTGATGTCGAGAAGGCTTTCGATCGTGTTTGGCATCCAGGTCTTCTTAACAAACTCATGGAGAATCTGCTTCCAGATTGCTACCTTCATCTGATTGCTAGCTTTCTTCGGAACAGAACCTTTCGCGTGAGAGTAGATAACACCCTTTCTTCGGAAAGGGCTATTACTGCTGCTGTACCTCAGGGAAGCGTCTTGGGCCCCCTGCTTTTCTTTGTGTACGTCAATGACGTGCCCAAGTTGCCTGGCACCAGGTTGGCCATGTTCGCTGACGACACGGCGGTGTATGCCGTCGATCGTCGAGCTGAGACGGCCGTTATCTGGCTCCAGGAACAATTGGACGAGTACGTTGAGTGGGCAGAGAAATGAAGAGTTGCCATCAATGCGGCCAAGAGCACAGCAGTAGTCTTCTCCAGATGCTTTAGGCTCCCCGACAGACTCTACGTATGCGATACTCTGTTGCCCTGGTCTTGAGAGGTCAAGTATCTCGGGGTTCACCTCGACCGACGTCTCACCTGGTGGACACACACTGCACAAGTAGCCCGAAAGGCCGCCTATCATCTCTAGCAACTCCGCCCCATATTATGCAGCAACGCCATAACCCTCCGCCTAGGGAAGCTTATCGTCTCCACATATGTGGTGCCGATGGTTACCTACGCGATACCCGTTTGGGGCTGCTTGGCCAAGACCCACAACCGAAAGCTTCAAGTCTCTCCTTGACCGTAGATTGCGCTGGGCATGTAAAGCCCATTACCTAACATCAAACAATACGATCCGAGACTCCCTGCGTGTCCGTTCCCTGGACGACACTATACAGACACTGTCCCGTAAATTTTATCGTCGCTCCGCCCGATTCCAGGGCAACCACCTCATTAGCGCCCTCGGTCACTACCAATCTGTGCCAGGAGAATCTTGGACCCGGCCTCGGCGAGCCCGCACCCTCAATTAAGTAATTAATTGAAAACCCACGGCCGGTAGCAGGCCACGCCCTAATCCAGACCCTATCAATAGACCCTGCGGCAGGAGCTCTTTCTGAAGCTCGGAATGCAGTACATGAGCAGACGACGGGCATGCCCTTGTCTCGCACAGCCCCTGGTCCACACTACTGAGCATTTCTGAGTACAAATAATTCATTTGTCAAAATCGATTAAAGCTTTAAGTTTGAACAAAGTAAAACAAAAACAAAGTTGTAATTACGCTTTCGATGTGGTTCCATCGTTGACAGAAGATGTGCGTATAGTGCGCAGAGAAGCCAAAAAGTGAACAAGTGCACTAAGAAGTGAACGTCTTCCCAGTGTTCTTGTCAGTTTTATACCCCTCATGACGCAAGGAGTCTCTATGAGTTAACACCCAAAATTCAGCCAATCAGAACTGGACTTTGCACGTGTCTTGAAACTTATCAGGTCACGCAAGAGGACAATTTGACATTGATTTTTTGTGAACCTAAGCGGAACTCGTTCAAAAACACTGACAAGAAGACTATTCTTAGCTTCTTTGGTTGATAACTCACTACACGCGCCACGATAAAATATGGTTAGCACACTTCCTCACAATCGCTCAGTTTGTTCCTTAAAATAATTCTTTCCTTAAATAAAATAAAATAATACATTGAGTAGTTTGAGTATGAGTAGAATCCTCATTTACAATTATATATATAAAGTCATAATGTGGAGTGTGCTGGGCACAACACCCCTCCCTGCTTTACAAAAGGAAAGTACGGGACGTATTTTGCTTTTCAAAATTTATCCAAAGTATAGACAAAGTGCAGTTTTACTCAAGCTCAAGGTTCATTGAATGTACGACAATTCATATTTACAAACAAAAATTATGTCCAAATTTTCTAATACAATACTACATAATTGTCTCTTTTTTTTCTATTCAAACATAGTTTTATCAGTTCAGTTACATTCAGCACTTTTTGTTTTCCATAGGTAAGTTCACAACTATTATAATAATAATTTTTTTTTTTTACATTTTCCTTACGTATTTCTCAATTCTTTATATAGATTCAATATAACGCTTTATTAAACAAACAAACTCTTTAATTTATAATTAAGAATGGGCAAGTCTAACGCCTGGTTTTATATAGACTGCTGTAGCATTCATTCCGTCTGGCGAAGTTAATTCTGGAACTTTCTCTGCTTCTTCTTGTGTTGCCTCAGCACTTGATGTCGTTGCTGGTATGGGAGTAGAAATTTGACATTTAGAGACTGACTTGGTTTGGTAGACGAGATATAGTAGCAATGCTGCTCCAATAATTATGACAGTAAAGCCACCGGCATAGCGAATAGATTGTTCATTTCGTGATTGTTGCTTTTCTCGTTGTATCTCTTGGATATCGTTAATAAGTCGGTTCAGTGAAACGTCATCAAAGTCGTTGTGTATCCCATGCAGTACTTCGTCGATATTCAATTCTGTAACATCTGAAATCTTCATGTGTGTGACATTATTTGTTAAAATTTTAGCTTCGAAAGGACTAATCAAAGGGGATATTGGCAGTTCAAACATGATAGGCTTAGTAAGGTTATATATACTTCGTCCATAGGTATGTGGTAATAAGGTAAAATATTTGGAATATATATGACAATGGTGTGGATTAAGAAGAACTCCTCTCTCCTTAAGAATCTCGGTCTTAGTATCTTGATCGCATCTCCAGGTAACTTGTATCGGTTCTGGTGCACTATATATCCACGCATCCTTGTTCGGCATCTGATGTAGAATTGGATGGCTGAAATTCTGTATAACCTTCTTCTCACATTGAACATGAGCACTGCTGGTCTCTCCAACAAATAATGCATAGATACAACTGTCGTTATGGTACGAATACAAAGGTATATTTGCTGGACACACACTATACTTGGAACCTCTGCACACAATTACATCTATGTGTGTAAGTTCAACATACTCTTGTCGCATTTTAGTTAATGCTAAGTACTCAGTATTGCTCTTTACATATATAAACTTATTGATAGAAGGTTCTTATTGGTATACGGCAAGGACTTTACAGAATACAAGTCTAGTAATCTGTTTTCTGCTTTTAAAGGAATTTCTATAACCAACTGAATATATTTTGTTTGAGATATAGCATCAACATTCATTTGAATTAGCAGATGTTAATTCATAATAAATATACATCTCTTCTAATTTAGTACTTATATTATAATTATAAACCTCGTTATCATTAATAGCAAGTACATATTTCTATTTCTAACATATTTGTGACAGTACGCAAGCGACTGACTTCGAGTTAATGGAGTCCTTGGCTCGCTAAAGTAATAATCGCTATTGTATGAAAAACAATAGTAATTACATACGTGGTAATCTAGGTCGAAGGTTGTAAGATGAAGATGTAGATTCAGACAAGGATATTGGTCGATTAGGATGCCATTCAGGATCATTAGGTGTAGGTGGTGACGGTGGAGATAGTGCTAAACTATCTTCAAATTCAATAGGCATTATATCTAAAATAGGTTCATCTTCTTCTTCAATCATTACTATACGCATCGGTCTCACCACTTGTCCCTCGGTTAAAACATTCGTATCACATGTTTCAATGTCATCAAACCTTGACCCTGTACTTGATTCATTATCACTATGTTCGAATGAAACAGCTGTTTTTACTTCCATGTTCCTTAAGGAAATGGAAGTATGGTGATGGCAAAAAAAATCGTGTTCGAGATTATTGCAGATTCTGATTGTACTACACTCAAAACATGAAAAAAGTCATTTTTCGAAAAGTGTGTGTGTGTGTGTGTGTGTGTGTGTGTGTGTGTGTGTGTGTGTGTGTGTGTGTGTGTATTTTTTTTCTATGGCAAAAGATAACAGCCGCAAATTCAAACAGAATCAAATAATTTTTTGCATACAGCCCTGATTTCTAGAGTACTCACGACCTATTGTTTTTGGTGAAGATCGGTTGAGGGAAAGGGGTAGTTTACCTGCAACGTTTCATGTTTTAACAAGGGTATTTTCTATGGCAAACGATAACAGCCGCAAATTCAAACAGAATCAAAAGATTATTTGCATACAGCCCTGATTTGTAGAGTACTCAAGACCTATTGTTTTTGGTGAAGATCAGTTAAGGGAAAGGGGTAGTTTACCTGCTACGTTTTATGTTTTAACAAGGGTATTTTCTATGGCAAACGATAACAGCCGCAAATTCAAACAGAATCAACTAATTTTTTGCATACAGCCCTGATTTGTAGAGTACTCAAGACCTATTGTTTTCGGAGAAGATCGGTTAAGGGAAAGGGGTAGTTTACCTGCAGCATTTTTTTATCAAGGGTAATTTTTTTTGGCAAACGATAACAGCCGCTAATTCAAACAGAATCAAATAATGTTTTGCATACAGCCCTGAATTGTAGAGTTCTCAAGACCTTTTGGTTTTGGTGAAGATCGGTTAAGGGAATAGGGTAGTTTACCTGCAACATTTTATGTTTTAACAAGTGTATTTTCTATGGCAAATGATAACAGCCGCAAATTCAAACAGAATAAAATAATTTTTTGCATGCAACTCTGAATTGTAGAGTTTTCAAGACCTATTGTTTTTGGTGAAGATCGGTTAAGGGGAAGGGGTAGTTTACCTGCAACCTTTTACATTTTAACAACAGTAAAGTACTTGAAAATTCATTTAAACTTTTTCAAACAATGGTAATTGTTAAAAATAAAATAATTTTGTTGCCAGGCAATAAAATTATAATTTTTTCATTTTAATGTATATCATGTATGAGAGAAAATATATCGTTCATGGCAGGCAAGCATATCTCAGTTATGTAATGTTTACGTTTCCATTTTATTATTATGACTACTGCAATAAAAAGGCAGGGAAGACACATACTCACGCACACAAAATTCGCATTATTTCTGGCCTCATTCATGTTTATTTTCTTACATTTGCACGCTTTTTAAATGGAAAGTGCCGAAATCCTCACCAACATAACGTGTGCAAGCCGAAAAATTGTCCAGCGTGGATAGCGATTTGCTTCCTGTGGATCGCTGGGCAGTGTAACTGGACGTGTTTACAAAGGAACGATTCATAGACAGAATTTTCGTCTTTAGGGAATGAACCCTCTGCAAGATGCTGAGGGTCCATGAGTGACTTCGGAGCGCTCCTTCTTTTCTGCGTGTTTGTTCTGTGAAACGTACACTGTAGATTCGCAGCTTTACTCTAAGCAACGCTCAATAGGAAATGTTGAAAATTGTTGTCCACGGTGTACCCTCATACACACTAAACCTGCTCTGATGTTTTAATTACGGACATCATAATATTAAAACTTTGGAAACTTGAGCACTACTTAATGGAGATCAAACATTAACTTATACAAGCCATTAATTTTATGCATATTTTTTATATATATGTGTACAACGTTATCGGCAACAAAGAAGTAGTTTTTGTTAAAATTCCTTCCCGGGATGTTTGGCCATAGTCCAATGTTTTCTACAAAACCAGACGTTTCGGCAATGCCATCGACTTCCATCATCAGTGAAAATCGAGTGCGATAACGTGAGGTGGTATACATTAGTGACCACAGTACTGTGGTTAAGGCTGAAGCAGTAAGTAGAAAGAAGTAGTTTCTATGGTAATATTTCATTTCGAAAATGATTTTAAATATAAATCTTAGAACATGGAAGTTATGTATGGTTCTCCATACCGATTTTTCTTGTGCGTTGCTGACTTCATGGTTGACTTCTTTAATCTATTCACTTGAACAATTTCTTCTTTATTTTGTTTAAGTAATTTATAATTTAAATCATTTAATTTTTCTATAATTTTGTAAGGTCCTACCCTTGGCTTGCCAAATTTCTGTTTTACTCCTCTTTTAATCACTGGATTATACAAAAAGACAAAATCACCTACATTATACTCAATCTTCTTACTTTTACGATCATACTGCATTTTACTTTTAGCTCTACTATTTTCTTTATTTGCAGTAGCTAATTTCCTAGCCTCACTTAATTTATCTACTAGCTTACGCAAAGCATCGCGACCTCCTAACGCATCTTTCTGATTCTTCTATATTATTCAATCGAGCTTCTAAGTCATCATCTGCTGGTAAGCTAAATTCTTGTCCATAAAGTAGCATATGTGGACTATAACCGGTCATATTATGTTTCGTACTTCTGTAAGCCATTAACACATACGGTACATATTGTTACGATACAATTAAGCCAAATCCCGTAGCAGTGATAAAAAAGATAATTTTGATATAAAAATACTTCATATAAAATAAAATGTTTAAAAATGTATAAAATGTAAATATTTTGACACGACGTACGACGATATTACCCAACCCAAGTGATTGATCCAACAACATAAACACAAAGAAGGGAACTACGAACCATACTCAAGAAAAAAGGTGATAGAACAAACAATTATGAACTAACAAAGGAAGATATGAACCCAGAACTAAAGAAGAATCCAAGGAAGAGAACAGATCCCTACGATTAAACAGAAAGCAAATCAGATGAGAAGAGGAGAACCGAACCAAGGTGAAGACTATTGAAGATGAAGATAACGAAGAAGAGGAAGAACGAAAAGGAGACAGATTAAACCCAAGGGGAGACTAACACACATAAGAAGGGGAAAAATAGTATACTCGAGAATAGAATATGGTAAATAAACCCCAAATAATTATTTATTGTTGAAACAAATATTATTGTTATAATTGAATTAACCTATGTACCCATTTTAAAGACAATACGATTGTAAAGTAATGTAATGTAGAAAAAGTACACTAACACAGTTAGAAAGGTTAGATTTAACAAGAAATAACTAACCTAATATTATTAATAATAAATATTATGCTAGAAAGAAATAGTGAGAAATGATAGGAGAAAGATAGGGATTACCCATTAAATAACACTCAATACAAACAGTGAACCAAAGTGAAGTGCCATAGTGAAGTGTAAGTACCCTAAACAAAAGTGAAAGTGTATGTTAAGCATTAAAAATGTAATGATAAGTAAGAAAACACTTTATAAAACATTGATGAACAACCAATGATTGTAGTGATCTTGTACACATTTATATAACTAGAAATAATTAAAAATAGTATTCTAAATAAATATAAAAGAAGCATGTAATGTTATTCCGGGAGAAAGCCCAGACAAAAGTAATTTATGTTAACATGGTATAGTAGAATAGAAATAAAGTTTTGTTGTTAAAATTAAGACTACAATGAATAAAACACCCCATGTTGAAAGGGGAATTAACTTTCATAATTTTATAAGAAGTGATGATGTTTATCACTCTAGGTTGTAACAAAAGAAAGGAATCAATATTAGAACTAACAATAACTAGTAAATTATAAAAAATAGTTTAGTTCAATGTTATGAAGGGGATATGGCTGAAGGGAACCTACAGTCCATACGCCTAATTATTATATTTTAAAATATGTGTAATGAAAATGTATGTTGAATAGTAGTTAAAACACGAACAAATATGATAACTAAGTGAAGCCCATCAGGCTGAATTCAAAATGTAATTTAAAAGAGATACACCAAAAAACCATCATGGCTAATCTTAGCTATGAAAACATCTAACTGTCAGAAACACTCAAATGTAAATTGTAACAGTTTCGCAAGAAACTTTACTAATCTAAGACCAGTAAATGGCCAGTAATTATATGTAAAACATTTTAAGACAGAAATGTTATTATAAAAGTTTAATTTAAGAAAGATATGTAATTTATCAGAGGTCAAATATTTAGACTAAAGTTAATGTATAACAGAATATGACCTTATGAGGTATCATTGTAAACCTTGAAAGGAAAGAAAGATAATAGTGATATCATTTATTACCCCAAAGGAATTATAAAGGAATAAAACCATTAGGAAAATACTTAATAAATTTGAATAAAAATTCAAATATCTTAACAATGTCTGTGAAGGAGTAATTAACCAATCCCAGGATTGCTGTTACTATGGTAACGAGCTGTTGAGGGCTTATTTTCCGTTAAATAATTGAGACTCGAAAAAACGACGCGTGGGTAAGCGGCACGCAAAATTGGAATGATTGAAATTTTAATTTAAATAGTTACTACAAGTTTCGAAAGTGAACCAAGATGACCAAAGACGAATAGATGTCGACCTACCAAGAATTAACGATGTCCTGGAACCAAATTAAATAAATTAATTATCCAAAACCCAAGACGAGATTGAAAAAGATGTTGGAAGCTTAAAACCAAGCCAAATTGGCCGAATATCCACTACCTCGATGACTACACATCAACGCAATCTGAACTGATAAGTATCGAATAAATTCCTTAATCCCAAAAAACCATATTACTTAAATTATTTTCCAAATGATAAAATTTCTCACTATTGAACAAATATTATTTTCTTTCAAAGGTGTTAATGCATAATTTACTTACATAAAAACATTTTATTAATCAAAATATAACCTCGATTAAGTGGATCATGTTGTAACAAAAATACAACACTACCGAACAATTTGTAAAAACACATTATACTTTCTAAGTACGTATAAGGTATGGTAGTGTACTTTTTTAATGTAACCAACGTTTATGTCTTATTTCATAATCCAAAGAACTCCAGATTTTAAACATAGTAAAATATTGTATTTAACTGACGCCATATCGGCAACGAAGTGTTTTAAAATCAATTTTGCCAACTCTGAGATATTTTTGTGTTTCATGCTGTAAGCCGGAGCTATTTGTTATCAAATTATTTATAATCCTTTTGTTATATTAATTAATGATTGAATTTGTATTAAACTCACAGTACCGAGTATTACTATCTTTTTATTTCATAGGACGTTGTAGAGTATATGTGTGTTAGCAATTTTTATTCAATAGACAACTAGCGCTCATCACGAGGGGTCGAGACGGCAACCTGTATAGCGGCGGGAACCATTCGAACGCCACAGCTGTCCATGCTAATAACACGTATTATCTTAGAATTTAACTATTTTAATTGTTTTAATAGAAACAATTTGGCGCCACCCGGGATTCGCAACCCCTATGAATTAACAGGTAGGTTGTACTGGTAATATTGACAACGCTACAGACTCCAGTAGTGACATCGATTTATGTAACGACCGGTGTGAGGCAAACACACTACATTCACACTAATACACAAAATAAACAAGTGTGACACATTTTAACAGGTACGACCTCATTCTCTCGTTACATATTGACGAACCCAACGCGGGGCTTTACAAAAGAAGGACGTACCCGATTTTCTTTGTTACAATATTCATCCCAATCAGTAGTATTGTTGTTCACATAATGCGACAACATGTCAATTACAACTCGATGTAGACGCTCTATTAACCCATTGCATTGTGGATGGTATGGTGTCGTCTGAATTTTCCTAATTTTTAAAAGATGACATAAGTCTTTAAATAATGATGAAACGAAATTATGTCCTTGGTCCGTTAGCAAACTCATAGGCACACCATGCCTAGATATGACATGTTTAACAAATTCCCTAGCAATCGTTACACTAGTCTGATCGGGGGTCGGTATAGCTTCACAATAACGTGTTAAATAATTATGAAAGTTAGCATATATTTATTCCCAGCTTTAATGGTAGGTAGAGGTCTTACTATATCCATCGAAACAAGTTGAAAAGGTTGAGTAACTGACTGAAATTTTCCCATAGGTGCTATGTTTTTTCGATTAACTTTACATTGGTTACACGATAAGCATGCTTTAACATAATTTTCTGTCTTTACTTAAATTCGGCCAATAATATCTCTCTGCTATTAAGGACTGTGTGCGTTTGATTCCCTGATGACCAGAAAAAGGTGTATCATGGTGTTGACCTATTACACGAGGTACTAATATTTTTGGAACTATTAACTGATGTCGTACATTTCCCCTTTTATAAAGCAACCCGTCATCATCTAAGAAAAATTCATCTACTTCTCCCTTTTTTATAGATTCCTTAATTGTATTACAGTATGTATCTCTATCTTGCTCATGCAAAAACACTTCTCTTGACATATATGGTATTTTGTCAACCTTACGAGTGAGATAAGTGTCTACTTAATGCATCACAATTTGTATGTCGCTTACCTGGCTTGTGAATCACCTCGTAATCAAACTCTGACAATCTCAATGCCCACCTGGTCAATCTTGAAGATGGATCCTTTAGATTTAACATCCATTTCAACGTTGCATGATCTGTGATGGCTGTGAACTTCCTACCATACAAGTAACAGCGGAAATGTTTACTCACCCATACCAGTGCTAAAAGCTCTCTTTCTGTCGTCGAGTAATTCCTCTCTGCATTGTTGAGCTGACGACTTGCGTATGCGACTGGATACTCTTGTCCATCGTGAACCTGAGATAAGACAGCGCCAATAGCCGTTCCGCATGCATCTGTGCTCAATAAAAATGGTAATTGAAAATCAGGATATTTCAAAATTGGTTCCGTACACAAAATTTCTCGTAATGTGTCAAAAGCTGTACTTTGTGCCTTTCCCCATTTGAATAATAAACCTTTTCGAGTTAATTCAGTTAAAAGTTTAGCCAAAACTGAAAAATGTTTAGTAAATCTTCTATAATAACCTACAAGACCTACAAAAGATCTTACATCTCTTACTGTTTTAGGTACTGGATAATTCTTTACAGCTTGAACTTTCTTCGGATCAGGTTTAACCCCCTCAGAAGAAACAATATGTCCTAGATATTCAACCTCTTTAGACCCAAAAACACATTTTTCTAATTGCGTACATAGGTTAGCTTCTTTAAGTCGAGAAAATACAATATTTAGTCTGTCAGCATGACTATGAATGTCGGGACTAAACACAATTATATCGTCAAGATATACCAAAGCTTCAATACCTTTAATACCAACTAAAACACTGTCCATTAAACTCTGAAAAGTAGCAGGTGCATTCATAAGTCCGAAAGGCATTTTTGCAAATTCAAAATGATGTCCTGGAATAGAAAACGTGGTTTTCTCCCCATCTTGTTTATCCATATGTACTTGGTGAAACCCACTAGCCAAATCTAGTGTAGTAAAATATTTAGAGTTTCCCAAACAATCTAACCTCTCAACAATATTTGGTAACGGATAAGCATCCCCTTTTGTTATACTATTTAACGCTCTATAATCAACACAAAACCTGTACTTAAGTATACCGTCTGGACTCTTTTTCGGAACTATCACAACTGGACTACACGGTGAGTTTGAAGGTTTTATTACATCTTTCTCTAACATCTCGGTTATATGACTCTGTATCACACTCTTCATAGACTCAGGAAGTCTGTAAGGTTTCTTTTTAATCGGTAAACTATCACCAGTATGTATTTTTTGCTTTATATCTACAAGACACCCTCTATGCTCCGGATCCTCAAGGAACAAGTCTCTATATTTTAATAACACTGGTTTCAAAACTTCACTCACTCTCAGACAAGTGCTTTAATTTCCCTAATATTAATTCATCAACATTCTCATTACTACCAAAATTATCATCATTATTATGTTTCTCATGTTCTAGAACATCAACAACTCTTACACTTCCATTAACTTCAGGCTGGTATTTCTCTGCCAGACCTAACATAATTCCCTTTTGAATTACAAGTGGTTCTCCACTACAATTAACAACTACATTGTTATCGGTGTCTACAGTACTTAGTACACGGGCAACTCTTATACCCTGCACATCTAATTCTTGCGGTTCTACTAAAACCTCTCATGGCACCGGAATGTCACATAGACTGACCATTCGGCAGTTTACTAATACCTCACTTAAGGGTGGTAACTCTTGCTCGAAAGCATTCATGACACGCCAAAATTTTGCACGTGTCTCGAAACTTATCAGGTCACGCAACAGGACAATTTGATATTGATTTTTTGTGAACCAAAGCGGAACTCATTCAAAAACACTGACAAGAAGACTATTCTTAGATTCTTTGGTTGGTAACTCACTACACGCGCCATGATAAAATATGGTCAGCACACTTCCTCACAATCGCTCAGTTTGTTCCTTAAAATAATTCTTTCCTTAAATAAAATAAAATAATACATTGAGTAGTAGTTTGAGTATGAGTAGAATCCTCATTTACAATTATATATATAAAGTCATAACGTGGAGTGTGCTGGGCACAAAAAAAAATAGCGCAATATTTTTTATAGTGGTTGTATATGATAACTTATTTCTTTTAGAATAATCAGTATAGTTAAAGTCCTCTCTTTAGAATTTCACAAACTTCATTAAATTTAATTATATTAAATTTCATAATTAGAATTTGAATCAACAATATTAGTGTTCTTCTGTAGCACAGCCATTTTTATTTACCAAATAGTAATTTGTGTATATGTAAACCCTTTGTTTGCTGTATTAATGTTCAATTGATGAGGAGCAAGTTTAACGTACAATCTTGTAAAGCATCGCTGCAAAATATGAATGTCAGATGTTTTTGTGAATTTGGTACATACAGTAGGTTCGACTGTGAAACTATGCAGAGTCCATTACCTTTATTGACTTGTTAGACAAAATTGCTTAGCAGTCAGTTAATCTTCAGATGCAGCATCACCTTTAGTCTTTCCTTTATGCAGTGTTCTGTTTGACCCAATAATCGTGTAATTCACTTGGAGGAAATTCAGAGTATTAGTTTAACTGATATGTTGTGGTTAATTTCATTTTTTGCATCTCCATGTACACTCTGAATGTCATCTGTTTGATGATTTCATCTGTAGGAATTTGTAACGTGTCAAAATTTGGGTCATTTTATTTTTTACCGTATGGGGTATTTACATTTTATTTATTTCATTTTGTGCGGGAGTTCCTAAAAATTATTGTGAAAGTTTTATTTCCCGGCGAACGTTATGTTCATTACAACAGAACACGTGTTGTGAAGCAGTTGGAAACAAAGCAGAGACGCAGTTTGTGTTGAGTAATTCGCTAAGGAATGCTCACCCCCTTCGAATTTCTCAGAACTCTGTATGTGTGTGGTCGTGTGCCTGTACGCAGTAACACAGGTATGTGCGCGGGGGACGCGAAGCGAAACAACCAATGCTATGAAAAAATGGCGCTTGAACGAACAGTTTGTAGTTCCTACCCGCCAACTACAGGAAATGCCGATAAACCCCGCCCACTGCTAGTGACGTCAATATAGCAGATGCAAATATCGTCCCCTGTTATCACGCATATAACTCTTGTATTCCATGCATAGAATGATTGCACCACAGAAAAACAGCTAGGAACGGCGACAAACTCAAACAAGCAGTGGTTACGAACTTCCTGCCGCTCAATCAGAGAAGCGGCCAGTCTTTCGCCATCAGTGTTGGCTGGCACAAGCCGAAGTTAGGCTCCGTAGAAAATTTTATACTTTTACCAGTAAAAGAGCTCAACAACAGTAAAAGTTTATGTGACCGCGGTCAAGAAAAAATATAGAACAGCATCAGACACTTTTTGGACATTTAACACGAAATTAGAAAAGAACAATGGGTGTGCGCGAAGACCACGTGGCCGGGGCTTATTTCTTCTATTAAAAGTGTAAGGGGTTGGGGGGTTTTAAAAGGGTATGGGGTGTTGAATAAATTAAAATTAATTTATGTGAGAATGGCAGGCTGGGCTATCTTATTAAAGTATGTAAGTAGTAGAAAGTAAGAATAGTAAGTAAGACGTAATGGTTGCACAACCTATAAAACTGTAATACCTTTAAAGTATGTAAAACCTATTTTTGGAGAAAAAGTAAAAAATTCAAATCTTTTAATTAATAAAAAAAAAAATAATTTCTCTTCCATAAAATTGAGAGTTAAATTCTTTCAAGACCTTATTTCGTTTTATGTACTGTCAGAGTTCGTCGAACGAAATGGGTTCGTCCACACTACACGATCCGGCCAGATCAAAGATGAAACGTAAGTGGGAGTTTTAATCTGAATAAATCAAATATCCAAAATTAATAAAGTTACAATTGGTGCCGTGATTTCCAGGATGTAATATAACACAAAAAGGGTTGTATTACGCCGGCTTACATTTGACGGTACATAGCGAAATACGGTTGCGAAAGCAAAATTGATTTTGTATATGTTAAAACATCAGTTTTGAAAAAAGACCAATCATTGGCAGTTGTTACATAAGGAAAAATAGATCAAATAAAAATGTCTGAGAACACAGAGAAAAATAGTGTAATAAATTCAGTTATGAGTGAAAGTGACCTTGAGTCGCAATCGCTGAATGAAAGTGGTATGATGACAGTGGAGCCGGGCACTGTTACAGAAACAACTGTCGGCGGTAATATAATCGTTCATTCAACCCTGATTGCGTCTCAAACACGAGTAAGCGAAACAGATGTTGATTCGGGGATTCAGTTGACCCCCGTTTCAACCAATAAAAGTAAACAATCAGAGGAACTAGATGTAATGAGTTTCTTACGAAAGATGGACTGTAAATTTGAAAAGATGGACTGTAAATTAGATCAATTAACTAATGATTTTAATGAACAGAAAATAAAATGCAAACAGCAGAATATTCAAAACGAGATTAATTTTAAAGAAATTAAAGACCAGAATATTCAGTTTCAGCAGAATATTAAAGTGCAATTTGATAATTTGAGTCGTGTACTAGACAAACATATTGATGAACGTTGTGAAAGTATGAAATCACAATTATCAGAGTCCATAAATGAGCAATTAGAGTGCCGTGTTTCTGATATTACCAATAATATAACTAATAAAGTAGAGAAACAGATCACGGAACAATATAGCATAATGAATACAATTTTTGAGAAACAAATAAGTGAGAGTAACACCAATACTGAATGTAAGGTTAGTTATGCTATGAACAAGATTGAAAATAATAACCTTAAAATAAGTGAACTAGAAAACAATTGTAAGATCGAATTTAAGACAATACATAATACGATAAGTAACCTTGAATCTGATAGTAACCTTAAATTAATGAACGTTGAGCAAAATATCATGAATGTAAAAAATGAATTGAGCATGGCCATCAGCCAACAAGTAAACACGGTTACCGAGCGAGTAATTATGACTCGTGACGTAAGCAGTGAAGTTGAGTTAGAAACATTCAGTTGTGATAATAAAAGAGTGCATCCCATGCAGTTCATAAATAGAGTGAGAGAGTTCAATAAGTTTAGTACTAATAACTGGGAAGTTCAATTATTAAAAATTTTAAAATGCTTCAAAGGTAGTTCGGAGATATGGGCCGAGGTACACAAAACGGAATGGGGTTGTTTTGAAAGTTTTGAGTCTGCATTTAAAAATAAATATTGGTCTGAGGAAGACCAAGAAGTGTTACGAAGTAGAATCATGGGAACCAGGAATTTTGGGGGGCCCAATAATAATATAACAGGGTATGTGATGAGAATATTTAATGAGGCGAAATACTTAGAACCGCCATTGCCATTTAGGTCCTTCGTGAGGCATATAAGCAAGCATTTGCCAAGGGAAGTACAGATAACACTTATGACACGGGAGGTAGCTAATATTAGCGAACTAGAAAATATTTTAGATGTGTTTCAGAATATCCGGGACCAAGAATTGAGTCGCCGTCAGAACCAGCAGAATGGAAATAATGGAGGTAATCAGGGACCGCCGAGGGGACCTACAAATGGACCGGCATATCCCAGACGAGAACAAAATAATCGAGGACCCATGTGGACTTGTCCAGCGTGTTCACAGGAGAATTATGCTTCACAGAATTTTTGTTTTAGATGCAGGAGAGAGAGACCGGGGCAGCGACAGGGTCCACCACCCGCACAGAACCAGCATGCATACCAACGAAGGGGAGAGGGCCAAGGAGGAGCGCCGAGAGGCCACGCTCATGAACAGCGAGGAAACCAGCACGAACGAGGATACAACCCTGCAGTGGTGAGCACATCTGCGGGAAACTAAAAGGGACAATGGAACACCGGACCCGACCGTTGTCGCCGGAAGTTTCTGGGGTCCAAATAGAGGACGGATATCGAAACAACTTTGTTATTACAGATTTATCTGAGGAATTATTGGAGGAGGAAGACTTCGAAGCAGGGAGACGGGAGAATGGACTAACCGAGGTGAAAATCAACATAGAAGGTAAGGAGATTAAAACTTTAATCGATACAGGTAGCGAAATCTCTGTTATTTCTGAACATGTACTAGATGAATTAAGAGAAATAAATAAAAATATTCCATCTTTGCCAGTAGCGGGGGTGACGATTGTAGGTATTACAGGAGTTAGAAGTAAAAGAGTCACGAAACAAGTACATTTAAACATGATAATTAACGGGGTAGGGTACGATAATACATTTCTAGTCGTACGGGGATTAAATCTTGAGGTTATACTGGGAAATGATTTTCTGATTAAACATAAGGCGGTGATTGATTTTCATAAACAGGTGTTAGAATTAAATAGTGAAGGGGAACCAGTCCGTATTAATTTTGAGCGGGTGTTAGATGCGGTAAGAATTTCAGGGGTAAGGGTGATACATACTCGGAGTAATAAACAAGAAAGGGAAGTTAGTATGAATGTATGTAGTGAGAGTAAGCTAGAGTGTGAGGAGAATGTAGATCACTTATGGAATGAGAGAGCACTTAAATTTTGTAGTGAGGGTGGCGTGATAGGGAGTTCTCAACGTGCATCGTTGTGGCGGGTAGTAGAGAATTTTAGATAAGTGTTTGCCGATATACCAGGGAGGGCAAGAAACTATGAATGCGAGTTAAAGGTAAGGGAACACGCACCCTATGTGCAAAGAAGTTATCCGGTGCCATATGCGAAGAGAAGAACGGTTCAGATTGAGTTAGAGAAAATGATAGAGGGAGATATAATTGAGCGATCTGTATCACCATATTCTAACCCCTTAGTAGTAGTGATTAAAAAAGATGGTAGAGTAAGGTTATGTTTAGATGCCCGCAAAATCAATCAAATAATCATCCCAGACAGGGAGTCACCTGAAGCGATAGGAGAAATTTTTCAGAAGTTCAGCGGCGTACAATATATGATCTCTTTAGACCTAACCGCCGGGTATTGGCAAGTTCCGTTGGCAGCGAATAGTAGAAAATATACAGCCTTCTTATTCAATGGAAAAAATTATCAATTCAAAAGATTACCGTTTGGATTGAACACCAGTGTAGCTAGCTTCATTAAGTGTCTTGATGAGATTTTGCAACCCCATAACTTAGATTTTCTAACCATATACGTTGATGATATTCTGATTGCTTCTAGAACATTTGATGAGCATGTAGAACATTTAGAATATGTATTGGAGAAGTTATACCAGGGAGGTTTGACAGTGAATTGGGACAAATCAAAATTTTTGCAAACTGAGATACATTTTTTGGGTTTCATCATAACACCTACAGGGATACGTGCCAATCCGGATAAAGTAGAATCCATCCTGACGTTCCCGGAGCCTAAAAATATAAAGCAATTGCAAAGTTTTCTTGGTCTCTGTAATTTTTACAGGAAATTCCAGCGGAACTATGCCCAGACGACGGCCCGACTCAGCGCAGTGCTGCAAAAGAATAAACAATGGAGGTGGGGAGATACCGAAAGAGCAGCGTTCAACGAAATCAAAAATAAGTTCGCTGATATGATTTTAATGAATCATCCCAATTTTAATGATAAATTTTACTTACAGACGGACGCAAGCAATATAGCACTCGGAGCAGAACTATACCAAGAGGACGAGGCGAAAGAACACAAAACCATTGCCTTCGCCAGCCGGACGCTGCTAGCTGCGGAGCGCAACTATACTACCACCGAGAAGGAGCTCCTCAGTATAGTGTTCGCCGTGAGGAAGTTCCGTACGTATCTGCTGGGTAATAGAACCATCATCAGGACGGACCATAAAGCGCTGTCGTTCCTGAATACTTGCAAACTCACACACAGCCGGATAACCAGGTGGGTGTTAGCTCTTCAAGAGTATAATTTTTCTTGGGAATACATTAAGGGTGTGGAGAACAGGGTGCCAGACACACTATCACGAGTAGACATAGACAGAAATAGAACGGGTAGAGATATCAAAGAAATAGAGATTTATAGATTGTCCAGGGAAGATAAACTTTTTGGGGAAGAATTGAAGGTTATAAATGTAATGCAAAGAGCTGATAGTAAGTTAAATAAAATAATTATTAGTGTAGAATCAGATGTAGATGAGTTTGGTTATAAACAATATTTTCAAGTGTTTAAAGGGAGTTTGTTTAAAAAAGTAGAGGGGAGAGAGAGAGATTGGAGGTTAGTTATACCTGAAGGGTTGATAGAGAAAATAGTGTGGGACTGTCACCTTAGATACGGGCATTTTGGGGCACGGAAGTGTGTGAATGTGTTAAAGGAATCCTGTCTATTTAAAAATATGGAGAAACGAGTCCGAAAAATACTTAGAGTTTGCGAGATATGTCAGAAATCTAAAGTTGTGAATTATAGGCTAGAAGGAGAACTAAATTATATTAAAGTAGAAAAACCATTCGATTTAGTAGCTGTAGATTTGTACGGCCCATTGCCAAAGGGTAGGGGTGGAGTGATGCATATTTTTGTTGTACTTGACACATTTTCCAAATATGTAAGGTTATATAGCGTGAAGCGAGCAACAAGTAAGGTGCTGAGTGAGAAGATCACACGCGACTACATGATCAACGTGGGAAAGCCGAAGGTGATATTATCCGACCATGGACCGCAGTTCATCAGCGGGAGATGGCGCCAGACTCTCGGATGGGAAGGTATCATCCCAAAGCACACCGCAGTGTATCATCCACAGTCCAATCAGGCGGAGAGAGTCATGAGAGAGTTGGGAAGAATTTTCCGAACATACTGCCACGCCAAACACAGCGAGTGGCCACTCCATGTCCAGAAGATTGAAAATTGGCTTAACTGCACCACCCACGAGTCGACAGGGTTCACGCCGTATGAGTTAGTAAGAGGGAAGCGTCCACAGAGGATTTTGGAACAATTAATTGAGTATCCACCCGAAACCAACACTATTGGTCATGATGTTAAACTGAGACTAGCGAATGAAAGTTTGTTGACGAAAGGGGAGAGGAGAAAACAGAGACATTATATGAAAGGTAAGTGGACGCAGTACGAGGTTGGACAGCTGGTATTGGTGCGACGCCACGATTTGTCGAGTGCCCAAGATAAGGAGATTCAGAAATTTTTCTTGCTCCATGAGGGGCCATACGAGATAGTAGAGGTAAAAATGAAGAATTCGTATGTGTTACAGAATAGAGAAACCAGGGAGATAGTAGGTACGCACAACGCTACAAATTTGAAATTATTTTGGTCAGCATAAGGATTTTTATCAATGAGTAAATGTATGAATGTCATTTAATTGTTTTTTCTATGTTTCTAGAAGGGATCCTCCCCCATTTTCGGGCGGTCACGATCTTACCAGTCCTGGCCGTGGAATTCGGAACGCGGAGGCGGGCCATGGTTGGCGGATCTTCCTTCGGGCGGTGAAAGCAACAATGGTCCGGCTCCACCAAAATTGGTATAAGCTAGAAAATTTAGCTACATATTTGAACGGGGAGGGGGACCCCAAAAGGTACGTGACAAATTATCATTAATACACTCCAGGTGCATCAGTTTTGATGTACCTGTCACGTGCCTGCACTGCCTTAGAGTATATAAAGGAGGCTATACCTAAATACAAGGCAGTGCATGCAAATTTTAAAAGATTTTTAGTGTCAATGGTAAAGTTCAACATTGAGCCATTGACAGTAGTTTTGCTTACACCGAAATGAAGAGTTTTGCGGAGAAGGATAGGAAATTTCGACTCAGACGACGGGGTAGTAGAGACGAGAAGATTTGGTAGTACAATTTGCATAGAAGGGGAAGTAACTGCACAAAGTAGATCTGAGTGGAAATTTCTGTATCTTTCATAGCCAAACACCCCCGTTTCAGGTGCGTCCATAGTCGCCCAAGAAAAAAAAAAAAAAAAATTTTGGATGTGTATAATTTTAAATTTAAATAAATTTTAGAATTAAGTGACCAAATATGATTGTCAAGTTTTAGTATCAGTAAGTATGGGAACGTTTTAAAAGATGTGTAATATGATAAAAAACTTGTTATCAATACAAGAAGTGGGGATGATTTTGGGGGGTAGATTGGTGCTCAATGAAGTGATAGAACAGTGGAGTGTGGAACTGCAAAGTTTGAAAGCTTTAGTATATCAATGTTAATTAATTAGTTAGTAAGTTGCTATTGCGGGGGTGGCCTGTGCTCCCGTAGATAGCGAAATGGGTTGGGGGTAACAGAGAGTGTTACCTCCATCGGAGGCCAAAATGGCGAAAATGTGCGGCACACCTTTTTTCATGTAAATTAAAATTTACACACTGATAGACGACCGTGTCGCACATACTAGTGATGAATGTAACAGGCATTGAAATGCAAGTTAGATTTCCCCGACTTTTCGGGCGATTACTGCCTTACCAGCACTAATCGTGGTTTTGGCTAGCGGTCAGCTATGGCCATATCAAGTCCCTTGACCATAGCTGGCTTGAAATTGGTCTATAGTAGAAATTCAATGGGGGGAGACAATTAGGGGAAATCTTCCGGCACTAT
Organism: Magicicada septendecula; assembly: GCA_034769895.1. NCBI lineage: Eukaryota > Metazoa > Arthropoda > Insecta > Hemiptera > Cicadidae > Magicicada > Magicicada septendecula. The sequence goes on along the minus strand of CM068371.1, from coordinate 56,405,850 downwards.
GGAACAGCGGCTGCCACTCTGCCCGCTTGGGGGCAGCAAAGCCAGGTGGTAGACCCGCATTAAGGGCATGTAATTATAGACCAGAACATGTTGATGTTCATAACCTTTAAAATGTAATAGCGGAAGCAAAGACACGGAGAGGTAAAACTACTCCAAAATATGCCGTCTTTGTGAAAGCGAAAAGGGCGATACAGTCCTCCATAATTTGAAATAGTGTGTGTGGCTGGGAGGTGGCTCAGATGAGCTACGAATTTAAATTTTACAATATAAAAAATTCTTTTGCTAATTCAAATTTTGATCCAATCAAAAACGCTTGTGCTCTGTTAAATAATTAGATGCTCAGACTCTCAATATAAGGTGTTCATGCTATAATTTTACGTGTATTATTTTATTGTTGTACGTTAGATATAGGTGTTGATAAAATATGTGTTTTCATTATATGTGTATATTTTAAACTAAGCTAATAATTAAACGTCTGGCAGGCGGGTAACACAAAATGATCAGAATCAGAAAAAGGGGAAACAAGGAGGTGAGAGATAATGATAAATAAATATATATATATTTCATATAATTTGTTCAAGTATGAGACGTGTTTTAATTGTGTTAGGGAGATCAGCTGATCAGCAATAACAGGTCACTGGTATATTGGTTTGTAAATGTTCTAAGTAATTGATGTTCAAGGTAATGTTTTAATGTATTGCAGACGTTTTAAAGTAATGATAAAAATAATTTGATAAAGTGAGAGATAAAGTAAGAATTTGTGAAATCTAATAAGAGATAGTTTTGGGTGATGAATATTTTATGGGGCATATAGATCTGTCCAAAGTGAAGTCAAAGTTGAAATAGTAGAGGTGAATAGAATGTAATGTTGTTTTGAATTAATGTATGTTATAGAATTTTGAGGAGTATTGATGTTGACATAGTAGTAATGGAGAATAATAGTAGAGTTTTTGAGTGATATATTGCTGTTTATAATTGATGTTGTTATTTTGTTGTAGTTGTAGTAAGGTAATGAGATTGAGATTTTGGGGATGGCAATTTTGTAGTAGGGGGTAGTGTAATGTGGGAGTCCGCAACATAATGATAAGTTGGGATGGGATTTAGAATCGATTTTAGTGAGGAGGGGCCGCCTTAGGTAGAATCCAGGGGCCAAATAAGGGAAATTGAGTTTTTTGGGGGGGGGGAACACATATCCTATGTACAAAGGGTTAGAGAGTATTTTTTAATATATATAGAGAGAAGGTGGCGAGTTGAGTTTAATGATAAGTTGGGGTTAGAGAGTGTTTTGGGATAGATATTTTAATAGAGATGGGTGTCAGATTAGTTACAGTGGTTAGAAGTTAGAGTCAGAGGGAGAAAGATTATATGTGTATACAGATCAAGTAGTAAATTAAATGAGAATAAATAATTTACATCACCCACAGTAATGGAGAACAAGATGGTTAAATAAAGAGAGATTTGTAATAAAGAATATAAAAATTTCATTTTTAAACCAGTGACAGAATTTTGATAGAATTTGGTAATGTGAAATTAAGAATTGTTTATTTTGAATAATTTATATGTCAATTTTCTTATTATTTAGAATAATATTTTGTTAATGTTAAATATTTTATTTTATTATGTTTTGTGTTTCAAGTTAGCTTATTACAGATGTTGAATGTATTTTCAGAAAGTATACATAACATATGTGGGTCAAGGGTCTGGACTTGACCTAGTTTCGATCAGCTGATGAGGTCATACACGCTAAGCTTATGCAGTAGGAAGTCAATTCAATTTGTTTATTTGATCAATTCAAACAAGTTTTAAATAATTTATAAATATAAAGGAAACATTTTAATAAAGTTAAATTTTTTTTTGAATTTTAAAATTTTTGGGAAAATAGATTTTGAAAAAAAAAACCTTGATTTTTCGCCTGCCAGTTAATGAATATTTTAGGTATTGATTATTTTATTATTTGTGTGTTAACCATGTTTATTTTATTGATTTATTTTGTATTGCATTGTATTGTTAGACTCTAATAAGTATTCACATGTTAGAGTAAGGATATGTTTTGATTAGGAGAAAGGTCTAAATTAAGTCATTTTAAATAAAACAGAAAAACAAGGAAGAGAATTTTTTTGATAAAATATATTATTTTGAATTCTGAATTTTGTTTCTTAAATGAAATAATAAATTTTAAAATAATTTTTCAATTTTACAATGCATTATGTCAACATGTAATGTGCGTGTGTGTGAGTGTGTGAGCCCAGTATCTGCTAAAGGCAGCCCAGCTTGCATAAAAGGGGAAACATATCGGTGGAGGATCTGGCATAATTTAAGCCGGGGATTGAGGATATTTGGGGATAGCATGCTAAAAGGCGAGATGTGCTGTGGTACTTGTCGGTTCGATTTCTCGGTGTTGGGATCTCTTACGGAGAAGTTCAGTGATCTCGTTCAGATGAGTCCATAGTCGCTGAGCCAGGGGGGTCGTGTACCCATATAGATTAAGAACAAGGGGGTTGTTGGCACCAGTTCCTCACCGGTCCTCTTCGGGGTTTATCAATGAGATTTCTTCTGTTATGGACAGCAGAATTCTCATTGAGGGGGTATTGTAACGTGTCAAAATTTGGGTCATTTTATTTTTTACCGTATGGGGTATTTACATTTTATTTATTTCATTTTGTGCGGGAGTTCCTAAAAATTATTGTGAAAGTTTTATTTCCCGGCGAACGTTATGTTCATTACAACAGAACACGTGTTGTGAAGCAGTTGGAAACAAAGCAGAGACGCAGTTTGTGTTGAGTAATTCGCTAAGGAATGCTCACCCCCTTCGAATTTCTCAGAACTCTGTATGTGTGTAGTCGTGTGCCTGTACGCAGTAACACAGGTATGTGCGCGGGGGACGCGAAGCGAAACAACCAATGCTATGAAAAAATGGCGCTTGAACGAACAGTTTGTAGTTCCTACCCGCCAACTACAGGAAATGCCGATAAACCCCGCCCACTGCTAGTGACGTCAATATAGCAGATGCAAATATCGTCCCCTGTTATCACGCATATAACTCTTGTATTCCATGCATAGAATGATTGCACCACAGCAAAACAGCTAGGAACGGCGACAAACTCAAACAAGCAGTGGTTACGAACTTCCTACCGCTCAATCAGAGAAGTGGCCAGTCTTTCGCCATCAGTGTCGGCCGGCAGAAGCCCAAGTTAGGCTCCGTAGAAAATTTTATACTTTTACCAGTAAAAGAGCTCAACAACAGTAAAAGTTTATGTGACCGCGGTCAAGAAAAAATATAGAACAGCATCAGACACTTTTTGGACATTTAACACGAAATTAGAAAAGAACAATGGGTGTGCGCGAAGACCACGTGGCCGGGGCTTATTTCTTGTACTAAAAGTGTAAGGGGTTGGGGGGTTTTAAAAGGGTATGGGGTATTGAATAAATTAAAATTAATTTATGTGAGAATGGCAGGCTGGGCTATCTTATTAAAGTATGTAAGTAGTAGAAAGTAAGAATAGTAAGTAAGACGTAATGGTTGCACAACCTATAAAACTGTAATACCTGTAAAGTATGTAAAACCTATTTTTGGAGAAAAAGTAAAATATTCAAATCTTTTAATTAACAAAAAAAAAAAAAATAATTTCTCTTCCATAAAATTGAGAGTTAAATTCTTTCAAGACCTTATTTCGTTTTATGTACTGTCAGAGTTCGTCGAACGAAATGGGTTCGTCCACACTACACGATCCGGCCAGATCAAAGATGAAAGGTAAGTGGGAGTTTTAATCTGAATAAATCAAATATCCAAAATTAATAAAGTTACAAATTTACAGTTGCAACTTTTACCCAGTTTTATTCGGTTAAATGTGTATTTTCTAATGGCATCTACAGTATTCGTGATCTCTTTTTTAGTAGTCAGTTGTAGCTCTCATTTCCTTTTTTATATTAGAGTTTGTCTAGTTACAGTTTGATCTGTCAGAAATTGGTTATTTTATTATAGGAAAAGCTAGTTTTCCATTTCTATTTGTGTTCAGTGGAATTATTCAGCTTCGTACGATAAATTTTGTAAGGCTTTTGAAAAATATTTTGTTTTATATCAAGTACTTAAAAAGGTTAGGAAACAATTTTTTTTAATTTTATTTTGTTAAATGTCTTAACATGTCTTTAAATGTCATATAAATGTCTTTTCGTACTTTATACATAAAGTGAAATACCAGTAAACCAGTTGAAGATAAAATTGAGATGAAATCTCTTTGTAACACAACTCTAATAAGTTTATAAAATAGGTTAATTACCTGCTGTCACGTTTCTCTGAATCCTAATTACGGGATTACTTGAGTTTCGACACCAATGGTGTCATCATCAGATCCAATATGAATATGGTTAAAACATCATTTATTGATGTATATTCATCTTGTCAAATAATAAAAAAAAAACAACACATACATTGCACAAAATAATAAATAATTAACATATATTAAAACGAAATAACAATGAATGAAAAACAACATGCGGCCGTCACGAACCTGTACAGGAACGCTCCCACGGTAAAACTAATCAATACCGGCTTGAAGTTCGTTCAATTTTATCGATCTGATATAGCCTATTTCTCGTTCTATATGATCGATTCTATTAAACAAAATATTATTTGTATGTACTGATTTTTCATTTAGGACGCGATTGTAATCCTCCTTTATAGCTTTATATATCTCGAACCGTTCGAGAGTGTCTAGCCTTAGTGATTTGTTACATTTATGTAAGATATCTAAATTATCACCAATACTCTTTATGTTATGGTCATGTGAGCTTAAATGTTCAGCAAATGTAGATTTTTTTACATTTGACTTGGAGCTAGGGATACGTTCTTTATAACATAATTTAAACGAACGACCCGTTTGTCCTATGTAGAACTGTGTGCAATCCGAACAATTAAGTCTATATGCACCAGTACTGTCGATATGTACACCAATATGTCAATACTGTACACCAGTATGTACAGAATATACATCGATAAATGATGTTTTAACCACATTCATATTGGATCTGATGATGACACCATTGGTGTCGAAACTCGAGTAATCCCGTAATTAGGATTCAGAGAAACGCGACAGCAGGTAATTAACCTATTTTATAGTCTTAACCGTTTCTGGAGGCAAATAAAATGTTTAAATCTAATAAGTTCCTTAAGACATTGATGATAATATTGTCTCATTTAGAATAGGTTAATTTTAACATTTGTTTATGCGATGGTCAGTCATGATTAATTAACTGGTTCAGTATGAAGTGGTTCAGTATTTAATAATTATGTAATAATTGAATTTACGAGTTAAGGTACAATAAAACATTTAAAAATATTGTGTGAAACTTTTTGCAAGGGTTAACCAGGGATATCGTTTAGTGTACTTGGCAGAGAATAATAGGCAAATACAATTACACAAATGATGATATGAATTGAAAATATGGCTTAAAGATTAAGTTTCTGTTAACATACAATAGTAGTTTTCTACTTACATACCTCCTTTGCTTTATTTATAATTTAATACACGATTTACCGCACTCAATGCTCTGCTCTTTTCACCTCACTTTAACACACTTTTCACTGGGTATTTGAATTTTAAGGATTTTTTGGGCATCGTAGTTGTAGATCATTGAAGACGCCATTAAAAGCTGACGGTCGCTGCTCTCCGCATCTCGCCTCCGTTATGGTTATTTGATTACGTCTATGGTGATGAGATAGTATTTCCTTGAACTGAGTAGTGTGTCCGGGTCTTACAAATTTAACTGTTACACTTCACTGGTTATATATTGAACATGACATTACTGAGCTGACTGTAAATCTACCCTTTGCTAAAATTAAATTAAAACCCTTTTTTTTCTTTATATTAGTTTCTATTTCACTTGACTTTTACTAACGATTTAAAATTCTAGAGCTTTTGACATAATTTGTCTATACTTCTTGTTAAAACTTATTGAAAGATCTTAGGTTGTAAAACTGTTGAGAGATAATTTGAAAATTGTCGAACTGCACCCAGAGACGTCTTACTATTCTGAACAGTGACGAAAAGTCATTATTACATTAAGAGACTTAAAAAGGTCAACATTGATGTCTGAACATTGACACTCTATCACCACTTGAAAACTCCCGAAACGTGAAGTAGTTAAAGTTTAAGCTGAAGATTAACGAACTGCGTCCAGATACGTCTTACTATTCTGAAAGTGACTAAGAAGTATCAAAAGAACCTCACTTTTTTTTTAAACAAAACTGAAACTTCGCGAACTGCAGCCGAACAACTGCCCGTCTTCGTTGGTGACTAAGAAGTGGCGTTAGAAAATCTACTCTGGGAGCGTTACATTTTACAATTCATAGGTGGGGCTAATTCTACGCATGCGTACAACTTACCCTGTTCACTCTCTATCATTCTGTCTCTTTCCCACAGTAATTCCCATAACATGGATATTACTAGTTATTTCTAGTTTTAGTGCGCGTATTTGCGCATGGGCACGGGACTTTAAGTGTTGATGCCAAGAAGTATGAGATCATTCTGATGTCATTCAGTATTGCAAAATTTGTTTAGAAAAGTGAATATATACAAGCCAGACTGTCGCCAATAATATAGAAATCTAATACTGTATCCTCAAAATCCCATACTACATGGCTTATAATATTATAATAAAATAAAATAAAATAATAAAGTATTATATTACTGCACGTTTACATTATTACTGAAATAAAACAATATAATAATACCATATGTCAGTACATAGTTATGGTCCTTTGTTCTAGGTAATATCATATACAAGTACCATAGGTATGTCTCCTTATTATAGGTAATACAATATAATTAAAACAGACATATAGGCACATTACAAGTGCAGTTGTGTGTGGTTTGCATTGGAAACACAGGTCCTTTGTGAGTTGCTGTTTGGCACAGCTTCATAGTAATGTCCCTGCTCAGGTTCAGTGTTGCTAGTTTACCATAACATTGGCCACGTCTGTTCTGCTTACTATTTGTGTTGAAAGAAGAGCAGCTGTCAGTTGTTTGTGGTCTGAAGGTGAATCAGATAAATAAAGGTGAAGGAGCCAAAAGATATCTAATGCTTTTAGCATCTATACAAGAATAGTATAACATTTTACTGAACAAGTAGGATGTCTACAAGTAGTTTGTAAAATTTAAAAATGCTCACACAGCTGTTACATGAATAACCAAATCCGCCACTGAATCTCAGCAGGCATCAGCAGGAAAATTGTCTTCCCCAGTTTTGGGAGATCTGCTAAGTGTATAGTGGAACATGATAAGAAAACACAGATTACTAATACTCATTACAGTGAGATGTCTGTTGTGAAGCTAAAGCCTTACTGTAAGGCCAAAAGTAAATAACACAGACTATAGCTGAATGGTGTTGTGTTGATGCATAAAATGCCGATCTGGATACTGCTGCCACGCGTTGGAAACCCCCGGAATTTGACGCGTCAGCTCGCCTTTCTTGTAGTCAATCCTCAATCCCACCCCTTTATCTTATCACCCGTTTGGTCGATTTAACACTGACATTACAGGACTATTGAGAGTGAATCAACAAGTGAAGACAGTGGTGTGTGGGTGTGGGCACAAAGAAACTTGTGCATTAATGGAACAAGTGCATTGTAAAACAACTGGATTATATTGACAGATCCTGTTAGCATACATTCTCCACTTTCAGTAAAATAACCTGAAGCTGCATTAATGATGTTTTACTCTAGTGTGTATTTGAAATGTAATTATTGAAATTATGTTTATTGTCTAATAAATAATTGGAGAATATGATTCATAATTATACTATTTTTTTCACAACAGGCAAGAAACCTTAAGAAAAATGTCCCCAAGGGGGCAGTGGTGTTGTTTTTACCTGCAGCAGCTGTAGATTCATACTTAGAAAGGCTTCGAAAAGTTGACTTTGATGTATTTCATCCCAACTTACAAAGACGTAACCACTTACTGCCTGTAACACTGTACAAGCAGAAATTTTTATCACGTTATTAAGGTTAGCTGCACTTTTTGTTATTTAAAATGAAACTTATTTATTTTTATTAAAACATTTATCAACTGTAGTAGTTTCATTTTTGTTTCACCCTTTTATCTGTGTTCCTTATATATGCTTTGTCTACCATTGTCTAGTCACATATTTATTTTGATTAAAACATTTGTCAACTGTAGTAGTTTCATTTTTATTTCGCCCTTTTATCTGTCTTCCTTATACGCTTTGTCTACCATTGTCTATTCACGTGAAAAACATTTCATTAATTAGTAATTGAATTACCTGGAAAATATCTGTAGATATTTCTTGTACATGCGTACAAGTGTGTGTGTGTGTAGAGAGAATGACAAGGTTGTAAATCTCAAAGCCATCCTGTAATTGCTACCAAGAATACAATTCAATTTAGTGTAACTTTAAAAAAGGTTGGTTTTCAGTAGTTTGATGATATATTTAATTGAGATTTCATAGAAGAAATGTATATAGGAGAAATATAATTATGATATTTGTTATAAAATAATAGTAGTCAATTATTTTAAAATATTTATTTTCTTCATAAAGTTGTGTATACAGATAACAAAACAATGGAATAACATGGTTTTTTACAGAACCTAAATATAATTAATTAGTTTGACAATACAAGAAGAAGGTAGCGTTAATTAGCTTGTTGTGGTTGTGTAACTGCGACCAGATAATCACAAGCCTGTGGTTGCGCCATGCACATGATTGCTTCATTGGTTTCCACAGCCTCGCTGCAGTATCGACTGCAGAACAAATTGATACGGTGACACGCTTCCTGCAGTTCAGGTTCAGGTACGGTTAAAACAATTCGCACATAATTGGGGTAGTTGAAGCACTGCAAAAAATAACAGAATCGCTATTTTAAGAAAACAAAAACAAAAAATGAAAATAATTACAGACTTCATAAAATATTATTATTTACGACTTATAGACACAAAGACCTGTAAGTAGGCCGCTTGGACCCATTGTGTTCTATAAAATATTTAAATAAATATATTGTTGAATGTTGTTTTACATACAAGTAAAAGTAAGAATATACTGCAATTGGCTGGTCATGCTGGCTGTTAAAAGAGTACTAAACATGACTCTTTTCAGATCAAAATATCATAAAAATGTTGGTTTGATAGCCATACTTGTAACCTGACAACATGAACTGTTATGTTATCATGATATTTAAATTAAGCTATTGTGTATTTACCGTCAGGCAAGCGTATGATTCCATTAATAGAGACAAACTCAACACCATAATGCATGAGTTTGGAATACCAGGCAAGCTGATAAGATTAACACAAGTGACCATGCAGCAGACTGAAGCCCAAGTAAAAGTGGATAGCCAACTAACTGAACCCATAAATATCACACGACAACTAAAGCAAGGAGATGGGTTAGCCCCAACACTATTTAGTATTGCGTTGGAATATGTAATTAGAGGCTTATCAATAAATAGCTCCAATCTGTTAACAAATAAAACTGTACAGATAGACTCATATGCAGATGACATTAACATCATGTGAAGACGGATCGCAGCAGCTAAAGAAATATTTCTGGAGCTTAAAAACAAAGCCAAGGGAGTTGGGCTAGCCATAAATAGATAAAACAAAAATGCTTATCCAAACAAGAAGGGACCAGGTTCATAACAACATTGAGGTAGAGGAGGACACAATTGAAGTGGTGGACAATTTCACGTATCTCGGAGTGAACCTAGCAAAGACTGGATCAGAGGAGCCAGAGATCCAAAGACGGACCACCATGGCTAACAAGACATACTTTGCATTGCTGCCATCATTTAGGTCTGGGGTTGTGCACAGGGAAACAACAATGAAAATATATAGGACTGTCATCAGACCGGTGTTATGTTATGGGTGTGAGGCATGGACAATCACACAGAAAACAGCTGACATAGTAGACACCTTTGAAAAGAAAATCCTCAGACTCATCATAGGCCCAGTACAAGAAAATGGCTCATGGAGATTGAGATACAATAATGAACTGTATCAAATATATAAAGAGATACCAGTCTCAAAATTTATAAGAATGCAAAGATTGGAGGATGGGAGGAACCCCAAAAGGGCTCTGCTGGATACATGGGAGGGAATGAGACCAAGAAAGAGGTGGGAAGATGTCGTTGCAGAGAGCGCGAGGGACATGGGGATAAGAAACTGGTGGAGGGCTGCAATGGATAGAGTAGATTGGTGGAGGCCAGGGCCCGACTTGGGCTGTAGCGTCATGGCAATATATCCTGATATTCTTATCCAGACTTATCTTCAACATTACTGATATTATCCGTATGCCTGGCAGATCACTATTTAGTAAATATGATATGTGCATATTTATAGAAGTAAACATGATGCATGCATAGATGTCAGCAACTATAGTATTTTAGTTATGATATCCTTTTCAGAAGTTTACTGAAGAAAGTTGTGTTAGTGGTTAAAATCACAAACAGAATTATCACTGTTGCACACCACTATAAAAATTATTCCGATTAGCGCTTTCAAGCTTCACAGCTCATCGGAAATGAACAAACAGACGTGAAAACAAACCCTTCACCCCCACCCCACCCCACCTTGCTCACACACAACAAGCTATATTCAAATGTCCCTTCCCAACCTCTGAGCCCTGTCACCCCCATCTGGACAGTTACATATTTTTCTAGCAAATTCCTTGTGTTTAAGTGTTGTGTGTGTGTGTGCGTGCACGCACGCACGTTCCTTTTAAACCTAACCGCCTTTCTCATTCACACTTGTGGGCCAGTCACACACCCTTATTTTAAAAACATCCAATTAGTCCTATGCAACTTAATCTTATCTACCTGTCCTCTATCATTTACTTTTTAATTATGTTATAAAATATTTCTTCATTATCAAATTTAATTTTAGTGTTAATTAAATTGTCTAACCCTTTTTCTCTTTCTTTCAATATTTCTAACTCCCCTAAGCTTCCTTTCAACTGTGTTATTTACTACTTTTACAATTTCGTAGTCTTCCAAAGGATTAACAAACTTATGGTTGTCTTCTATGAAATGTCTTGCATATAACGAATTCGTTGTTCTATTACCTTCTCCACGTTTGTGGTCAGACAACCTGCATACGAATTTTCATCCTGTCTCACCTAGGTACACTTTGTTGCAGTCTTTATATTTTAATTTATAAATTCCGCATTTCTGTAATACTGGGATTTTTTCTATATTTTTATTCTTTATCTTATCAAATACTGTTTCACATTTTTTAATAGCTATATCTACTCCGTATTTATTAAAACATTTTATAATTTTTCTTGTATGTGAACCTATGTATGTCAATGACCCTGCATAATTCTTTTGTTCTGGTTCTATTTTAGCTTTTTGTATGTTAACACTTTTCATAACTTTATCCACTATGTTGGTGTTATAGTTATTATTCCTTACAATTCCCTTTATCGTTTTTAACTCATCTTTTGATTCGGTCTCTTTTAAACACTTCTGAGCTCTATAACAAAATGAATTGATTGCCACCATTTTATATCTATAAGGGTGGTAAGACTCTCTTGGTATAATTATATCAGAATGCGATTCTTTCCTAAATATCCCAAACTGTAGTTTCTCATTATCTTTAATTTCTATGTTTAAATCCAAATAATTTATTTTCTTACCTCCTATCTCTTCTTTAAATTGTAAGTTTTTATCCTTATTATTTACCTCATTTATAAACTCATGCACTTCTTCTATGCTTCCTTCCCAAATTACTAATACTTCGTCAACGTATCTAGTCCATAATTTTATATTGTCTTTATACTTAGTGGAACTTATTAATTGCTTTTCAAAATCATTCATGTATATTTCTGCAAGAATAGGGGATAATGAAGACCCCATAGGTAATCCTTTTTTCTGTATATAAAACTTGTTATTAAACCTAAAATAGTTCTGATTTACACATTCTTTAACTACTTTAATCAATTGTTTTTTATACGTGTATTCTCCCATATTATTATCGTTTATTAACTTAATAACTTCATTTATTGTGATATTGGTAAACATGTCCTTAACATCCAGTCATATCAATTTTGTATTTTCATTAATTCTAATATTTTCTAATTTTTCTATCAATTTTACATTATTCTCTATGTTGTATTTTGTCCCAAATTCATATTTCTCTTTCAGTACTCTGCTAACTTCCTTTGATAATTTATAAATAGGTGCATTAATAAAAGAAACTAATTGATTTTCCTAATTGGTTTTCCTTCTTTATGTATCTTAACCTGACTTTTAAAAGTTGGTGCTGTTGGATTACTTTCCAATAAATACTTTTTCTTATTTTCTTCTATAAATGTTATCTGTTTCATCATTTCTTTTATCCTTGACTGGTACTTACTTGTATAATCATACTTTATTTCTTCATATGGTCCTTCACTTATAAATTCTTCCGTTTTCTTTATGTATTCTTCCTTTCTCAGTAGCACCATTGTATTTCCTTTGTCTGCTTTCGTAACGATAATATTATTCTTTTTTATTTTATTCTTTACTTTAGTTACAGTTGATTTGATTTTTTGTTCATTTTTTGAATTATACAAATTTTTCTTAAATATTTTATCTACTTCATTCCCTACTTCTCACCTTATTCTTTTTTTTTATCATTTTCATTTCCTAGTTTTTGTATTATGCTTTCGCATTCAATAATCGTTTTTTCTTGATTTAATTCTGGTGGTGGCGCGTATTTTAAGCCTTTTGCTAACATTTCTTTTTCTTCTGTATTGAACGTTACCTCTGTAAGGTTTATTACAGTTTTTTCATAGTTATTCTTAGAGAGGTGTTCCTTTCTTATTTCGTTCTTTCTTATTAATTTATTTAATATACTTTATTAAATATATCATTGATATGATAAGTATAATTTACTTATCTACCATTTTTTTCCAATTTCTTTTCTACGTACCCCAAACCAAAATTATATAATATTTCTTCTAACTCTACATACGAGTATATTCTTAACAATTCTGTATGTCTGTCATATAATTCCCTATTATATTTATTGATTAAGCCGTAAAGTGACCTTATTTCTAATTTTATCCACAACTTCTCGCTTTGTTCTTTTACTTTTTTAGCTGTCGCGTTCTTATTTTTAATTTTAACTTGCGCGTATTTTGGGATGACATTATTATCATCCCAAAATAATAATAATATAACACTGAAACACAAAGAATTTGCTAGAAAATATGCAACTGTCCAGATGGGGGGACAGGGTTGGAGGTTGGGAAGGGACATTTGAATTATAGCTTGTTGTGTGTGAGCAAGGTGGTGTGGGGTGGGGGTGAAGGGTTTGTTTTTACGTCTATTTGTTCATTTCCGATCTGACAATGAGCTGTGAAGCTTGAAAGCTCTAATCGGAATAATTTTTGTAGTTGTGTGCAACAGTGATAATTCTGTTTGTGATATCCTTTTCGTTTTAAGATTGCACCATTTGATTGTAGTCATTGTTATAACATTCAACGGGTATTTATGACAATGTGTTTCTGGTTGATAATGTACACTTCTCTATTGTGCTTGTGGTAAACTGCCCTAAAATGTTAAAATGTCTTTTGGAATGATATTAAAGCTTAAACAAACACAGAATAGTATTGACTATTTTCCCTGTATGTAATTTTTATTTTAATAACTCACATTTTAGATAATGATTTTTCAATAAAGAGTTAGGGTTTTCTGTAACTAAGTATCAATTTGGTAAGAATGATATGAAAATAGTAACTATTATTTCAGTTGTTTTTTAAATTATGCTGTTACACTATAATTATCAATTACTAATATCACTTCAGAAAAATATTGCTAAATCATGAAAATAATGTATACAGCCATAGTAGCATTTATTATTGACAGTCTGATATCCTTTCATACGTAATGGTTTGATTTTTAGAAAAGAGTAACAAGAAATATGTTAATTTGAAATTATATTAGTAGTTTCCTGTAAATACGTGTCTACACGGTATATGCTTGATCGATTGTTTGCCCTTAAAACGTTCATAAAAATATTGTCTTTACATATAAGTTCAGTCAGTTGATCTTCCAAATCATCAGTGCCTGTATAAACACAGCTTTATAGAATTGAATGTTTATTAATGTTTTCAGTTACTTTATTCTGTATTTAACAGCTGTCATTTGGTATTTGTTTTTCTTGAATGTGTTTGTAGAATGTGACGTTAAGTGGAGTCCCACATTGTAAACAAAGAACACAATTTTTCTTATTTTATGTTAATTAATTTGATGTCTGGCTGGTTGCACATAACCATTTAGTTTTTGTAGTACAAAACATTGATGGATTAATCTGTGTATGTGTCTGGTATTGGATTGGATATTATGAACTGGGGATGTACTGCTGTGGTTTGTTGTATAGTGTCTTGATTAGTAAGCCATGTATGACAGAAACTGTAATATTAGTAGGTAATACAAGGGTGGTCTGAAAAGTTCTTGGCCTAACAATGAAGAAACGAATTTGTAATTTCAAAAATATTTTTATTTTTCAATATAATCTTGTAGCATAACACATTCATTCCAGCAGTGTTCCAATGCCACTAACCTGTCCCTGAAGTGGTTTTCTGAAGATCTGCAAAATACCTCTTTACAGGTGAAATCACCTCTTGATCCAATGAAAAACGTTGACAAGCAAGAAAGAGTTTGAGTTTTAGGAAAAGGTGGGAATCTGAGGGAGCCAATTCTGAGGAACAGGGAGGATCTTCCAAAAAAAAAAAACATTCGTAGTGGAGATCTCTTAATTTTCCCATTGCAAAAACACTTTTGTGTGGAGGTGCTTTGTCTTTGTGGAAAATGATTTTTTTTTCTTTGCCTTTTTTCATGAATTTTTAGGTGTCTAATTTTGATAAAAGGTTGGAATCATATTCCCTAATTATTTTTGCGCCCTTTTCAATGTAATCGATGTACAAAACACCTACAGTGTCCCAACACAGTGATGCCATGACTTTTCCTGCTGATGGAATTGATATGCCTTCTTTGGCACTGAACAACCGGCTTCTCACCACTGTTTTGACTGTTGTTTGGACTCAGGTGTGTAGTGATGAATCCAAGTGTCATCCATTGTAGTAAACTGACACACAAAATCTGCTTTGTTCTTATTAAAATGCTCCAAGCATTGTTCACATATTTTCATGCACATGCGTTTTTTATCTGATGTGAACAAGCATGGCACCCACCTAGTACAAAGCTTTTTCATTTGCAATTCCTCATGTGAAATATGTCAGACACATTCTTTCGAAATGCCTATCTCAGCAATTCTGTGCACTTTAATTCGGCAATTGTTGAAACCATATTATACACTTTTTTGACAGTTTCCAGAGTTGTTGCCATTTTTGGACATCCTTCATGTGGATCGTCTTTCAGGCTGGTACGACCACATTTAAACTCGGCAGCCCATTTTTTAACTGTTAAAAATTAAGGAGAAGAGTCCCCATACACGTTAACAAACCTTGAATAAATTTTGCTTGGTGTTAAACCTTTCACAAAGTACTTTATGACCGTAGGATACTCAATTTTCTCCATTTTAAGGAATACAGACAACACTTCTGTTTCAAATGGCTGTACAATATAAATTATTTGGTCGAATGACCAGAAATTGCACACACATGCTAACAATAGATGTAGTACCAAAATAAGAAAAAAATTCGCGATAGTGCTGCCGCCTTTGGTCGAGGCTGAGAACTTTTCAGACCCCCTCATACAATTCCTTAAACATTATTATAGGGAAAGCCAGCAAACATACCAAATTCTCTGTTGTGTATTAGTAAAATGTGCATAAGAACAAGAAAACATCACTTCCTCGTATTTGAAATATTTAATTATCTAAACAGTTTCATTGGTTAGGAGAAATATATAGTGAGACATTAATAAATACATTTATGATTATAAATAAATACATTTTTCTCAAGCGACTTATGGCCACATATAAGCAGAAAGGAAAATGGCAGCGGTGCCAACATCATTTTTGTGTTGTGTGTACATGTATACATTTAAGCGACTCCCAACCCGCATTATAACGGGATGTTTGTGACTTTTGTTAATTGACAATCCATGTGAGTGAACATATTTTACCACCAGGACTATAAGTCTCGAAACACGTTGTGTATAAAATATAAAAAAAGTTGCAAGGAAGGGAACCTGGATACACAAGGTAATTTTAACAATTTAATTCTATGTAATAGTTTTTAGTATAATTGGGCATAGTGTCCTTTAACTTGTCAACATATTCTTGAAGTATAATTTATATAGTTGTTATTTTATTTTTTATTTTCAATGTGACAGTTACAGCATCTGGAACTGCTGAAGTATGAACATAGCTGTCCAGTAATTACAGTACAGGAGCCCCTCTACTTTCGTGTGAGGAAGTGAATAAGCATTAAGACTATTGCACATATTCGTTATTATTCCCACTACTATGGTTTTCATAAATAATGTTAGTCTGTTACCATAAAGAATGCAAAATGTTAAAGTGATTAATTTTTTTTATACAATAAGTCTGTACTGCAGGCTGTTCACAAACACTGATTGTAAATTCAAGGTTCATACTGGCCTGGAAAGTCAGGGAAATCAAAATAAGTCAGGGAAACATTTTAAGATATGCCGAAATTCAGGGAAAGTAAGTATATTTTTCAGAAAGTCAGGGTAACTTTTTACTACGACCAGTCACACATAACGTATGAAGATGATCTATTTTTCCTTTAAAACACTGTACAACCAGATGGCTTGAAAATGTGCCTTCTATTGACAGAGTTTTAAGTATTTTTGTGATATAAAGAAATTTGTTTACAGCCGAAAATATCTCAATACAAAACCTGTTAAGAAACATCCTTATAATAAATAAATAAATTAAATAAAAACTGCCAGAACCTTACCTGCGATCTTTTTTTCGCTGACTTACCTTTTTATAAATTCCAATCAGAAGTCCAGAGTCGCCACCAATATCTTTGCAGGACAGATATGGAAACCTTTGCACTCTACCTTAATTAAAACGGGATAATTTGCAATCTAACTTCCCCCCAATTCAGAAGATTCCCGGAAATGATAGACGAATTTTTCAGCACAGAACACTAGGAAATGGTAACGACGAAATAACTACGCTAACACGTATTCATATCACGAAACAAATATGTTTTATTACAACTAGAAACATGAATTTGTTTAAACAAAAGATTTTTATCAACTACTTATTATCTGGTAACCAGTACTTTTATTAATGATTTGTCCCCTGTTATTTTTCGTACACACACTCTCTCACTCTATTATTCAATTTTAACCCCCGTTTTATTTATGAGCCCATTATAGTTTGTATTGTTGTGGCCAAATGAATTTCCCTTTTTACTTGTTACCTATTTGCGTAATATCCAAATGTTGTCCAGAACTGTTTTCACTAAACACACTCCACTCCGATCACGTTTAACGTCATTTAATCGTCACTTCATTATTGAACACTGGTTGTACATTTTATACTCCTTGGTAGGCCTACTTTAATACTCTTTCGGCCTACCAGCAACTCATCCGAGACTATAGTTGAATTAACGACTGTACGGGTTAAAGGCTTGTAGAGAACTGCTATGTGACGACTGCCTGTGTGTGTGTTGGTTGCCTAACCGCCCAGGTGTTAGGCGTTGCCATCAACGTATTCTGTATTGCTTTTAGGAATGTATGTACGTGCTGTTTTTTGTGAGAACATTGGCCGAGGTGTGTGCCCTTACACATTCCCAGATGCTTTAATTGCTTTTGTGCCTCGCACGGCTGGTTACGCATGAACTACAAGGTGTTCCAAAAGTCGAAATTTCGTGATCAAAACGTTCAGCTTGGGTTGGTTATAAATTTTTTACAATTATTTTGAAATTAAACTAAACCTCTTGGTTTGTACCGTTACAATACCCCCCCCCCCAATGAGAGGTTTTCTGCCGAAACAGAAAAACTCTCATTGCTAACCCTAAGAGGATCGGTGAGGATATGGTGCCAACAACCCCCCTTTAATTCTTAACACGTCATGGGTAAACTACCCCCTAGCTCGGCGATTATGGCTATACCTGAACGAGATCCCAACACCATAACATCGGACAGATACTCACCATAGTACCACCTAACCTCAACTCATTCCATCAAAAAATCAAAAACTGGCCTTATACCATACCAGATCCTCAACCGATATGTTCCCCCTTACATACATACTGGGTTGCCTTTAGCAAGTACTGGGTGCGTACACATACTCATTATTACATTGAACACACATTTACATTCTACTTCTTGATATCAAATTCCAAAATATTTTCTAGTTTATTTCCAATTTCATTTCTCAATTTACTTGGCTGGACGTTACGATTTCAAATCAAAATAAATCAAACAAATCAACTTAAATTATTTAAATTCTGTTCACCTAAAGAAATTAATCTAAGTCCAATATCAAAGATTCATATTACCATTAATTGTATCATCTCTTTCCATTTACTCTCAAAATTTCAAAATCTTTTAAATGAATTTACAACTCTTCTTAATTAGCTGCTAACAATCATAATAAACGAAATAAAATGATCACTTTATTTTATCCTAAATTCCCTTATCTGTACATTTGTCTACCACATATCATATGAACCATATAACTCATTTAATATTTTAGCAATACCCATAATCAACAATATATATTGAACCTTAATACATAATCTGTACTTCAGGCAAAATTAAAAATTTTTTTTTTTTTTTCAGGACAAAATTTTATTCCCAACAAAATTTATTCCGTCCATAAAATTTAACATTCAATCATTTAATTAGATTGATAAAAAAACTGGCAATCAATTATAAGGCATCTACTACATGTCTAACATCAGTCATCAGCTGATCTCTCTGGGTCAGGTGAATGACCTTACCCTAGCTATACTACACAAAACTATACCATGAAGAACACATAACATATGTGTATAATTCTTACACTTTAACATAGTAAAATAATAACATAATAAAACATAATAAATTCATTAGGATCAATCTTTTCAAAATCTGTAAATTCATTTATAAAATTATTATACAAGCATAACATATTTAAATCAATTACTTTCGTACAAATCGTCTACGGTAATCATCTCTTGAATCAAAAATAAAATCATTTATTTAGCTTATCAGCTAGTCAGCATCATTAAGTTTCAAATTTTAGTTCGTTACTCCCCTGAGTAACCTCCTTGCCACACACACTATGACCCCCCACTGGACTGTGGCGCCCAGTTGCTTCCACAAGAACGGAAAGTTGTTAGGGGTAGACGCTGCCTACCCCGTTCTTGCTTCAGCATTATATAAAAATTCGGTATTACTGATGTCCGAGGACACCAGTAATCCTACTATAATGATTCACACACCCTTAATACGGCACTACCACCACCTTCGATGATAGCTGCTGTTCCATAGTTAAGTAGATCCCCCTGAATTACCCCCCGGTTAATTTCTAAGTTCACCAATTTAGAATATATTTACATTATAAATCCACGGTCAGGGTTCGGTGAAGCCGTGACCGCCCGAAATGTAGGGGAAACTACTAAAAAGACATAAGGTTTACACTTATACTGTTACTACAATTCTCAGATGGTAAACTCTTATATGTTTGGTTTTTTATTATTTAATTTTAAGATTCCTACACACCAACTTAATACATAGTACACTCCTAATGAACATTGTTGTTATTACCTTAAAATAAACATTCACATTTAAGTTTGACCAAAATTACACACCTTACAGCTTCATTTTATTTTCAAATTCTATTAAATCTTTTACTTGTTTCATTTATTATTACATTTTAACTATGATTTTCTAATTAACCTTTTCGTTATTTATTGGTTTGGGTGATTCTTCGTTATTCATAATAATTCGATTTACCAAATTGGCATTTAAAGATAACCTTACTTCCCTTCTTACCTCTACCCACCATTAACAGATTTGTATAGTATGACACCAATCTCTCAAAAATATTTACCAATAATTCTCTAACTTCACTTAAATCATTCTCCACTTATAACAACATACCCTCTACCCTCTTTGTACTTAGGATGTGTGTTCCCTCCCCTCTAATTAGCATACGCAACCTCCTACCCCTCCATTCCACGGCAATCACTCCCCTTAAACCCTCTACTACCCGCCACAACGCCTTTCGTTGAGGACTCCTTACACCTCCACCCTCACTACAAAATTTCACCACCATCTATTTACTCTCCAATTATATCATTCTCATTGCTCTACATGTATACACTATCGCTACTGTGTCCCTACTATTACCATGTTTCTGTATTACTTATATTCCAAAATCTTATTTTCTCTAACACCCATTTAAAATTACCTTTGACTGACTTAAATGTCTTATTGAAATAATTATCACCCAAACTCCATCTTTTACAATATTTTCATTAAGTTAACCATTGAAAATTACACTAGAAAATTTATAACTACCTCGAATTAATTTCATTATTTAATTTGAACTTTTGAAACTCATTTAAAATTTATTGTTCGCACATTAATCATTTTACTTTATTTAAATTGCATTATAAACTTCATACTTACAGTACATCACTCAAAACACATGATTCCTGTTGTTGACACAAAATTATAAACATTTATCACCACCAGATCATGTACAATCATATGTACCTTCTGAAACATTACAACAAGAATATGATTCCACAACTAAATACATTTTATATTTATTCATTTACTATTTATTATCAAGTTCAAATCTCATAAAATCATTTAAATTCATTAGCAAAATTCAATTATACAACATTAATTAATTAATTAATCTCAAATTCTTTAATTCAATCAGTTATTGAAAACACAAGTTATTTTAATTACCGTACTTTACTCCAAAACAATTACAATTCATTTATTACAAACTCTCATTATTTATTTAATCTGATAAAATATTACTATTATTGTTAAATCAATTTCTACTACATACACACATTGTTTACATCAAATACATTTTACAACACAACATGATTAATTTCACTATAAATTTATTTACAATTCTTCGTCATTAATTTTTCTGTTTACCACACCTCATTTCATAAGTTAGCAAGGTCATAACCATAAACTAAAATATTTAAAATGTCCATTCACTGATTTTTTATTTAACCCCCATCACCGTATAATAGTCTGATGTATTTATAACATAACTCATTTTTATCGACATACATTACATTATAATTACTATTGTAATGACTACCTTCGTTAATTATATTGACACAGTAATTAACTACATATTTGTCTCCCATTATTTCATAAAGCCCGTCTACATTGGTAATTTTAGTCCAGTCTCCATCAGTATTTTTGGTCAACATAAGGTACGTTCTATCATCATATTCCTCCACTATATCTATCACAACATCAGGTAAGTTTTTATCATCTACAACAGCATCATCAAAATAATCATCCATCCCTATTTCACAAGGTAAGTCACTTTTTTCACCTCTCTCAATATCTAAACTCTGCACTAACATTTCATAACCTCTATTAATCTCAAAAATCTCTAACTCTCTCTTTCTCTCTCTCTCTCATCACAATACATCTCACAACCCCCCTGAACTATCTCATTCCATGCAAAGGGCAACATAAAATCACTCAAATACTTCCTGGTTTACCAGATACATCACCACAAAAACTTAAAGGACCATTTGGAGACACCATGTCTCCCACATAACCTCTGGAGGAAACACATGTGGAGTCTTTACTCCACTTATACCACAGGGAAAATTTGCCCTCTGCCCTCCATACTCACCTAACCTCTCTTCACACTCTCTCTCATCCTCATCAGCACTCGTTAACAACTCTACCTCACCACAGTCTTCATTATCACTCTCACCATTAACTACCTTATTCTCTAATACCACGTTTTTAATAATTATATCATTATAATTCTCAGTTTTTTCTTCACTATTAGATTCACTACCGTAATTACCACTTACCTTGTTATCAATTACTTCTTCGCTAATTTTCGTCATATTACTACCACCACAAACACTTACCTGTTTTAATTCAACTTCTGTATTCTCCTTTAATTGACATCTATCTCCTTCCCACTTTTTGTCCATCTCGTCAAACTGTTTATTCATCATATCAAAACCCTTATCCATTATTTCCTTTCTTTCTTCCAATTTTGTGTGTAACTCGTCAAAATGTTTATCCATCATATCAAAACCCTTATTCATATTATCATACATTGTTTTCAAAAGATTCATCACATCATTCATTAAACACCCGACTTCTTCGGTTTCTCTTACATCAGCCATGTTTAAACAAAATTATTTATATTATAACTCTTTATATAACACCCACTATAACCCTTCTATTACTCCGTAATTATAGACAAAATCAAAATACCCCACACATAAACTAGTTATCCAAATATAAAAGTAAACACAATAATTTCCCAAGCATGTTACGCTACCAATACATAACCTAGTTTATGCAACGTAATTATATACAATAATTCTTCACACATACGCCGTTACCCAAATCCTATTTTCTGTGCTTAAAATAGGTCTACCTCGTATAAAGTTATACCAGGATTCTGGCAGCGAGTCGCCATTGTTAAGAAACATCCATATTATAAATAAATAAATTAAATAAAAACTGCCACAACCTTACCTGCGATCTTTTTTTCGCTGACTTACCTTTTTATAAATTCCAATCAGAAGTCCAGAGTCGCCACCAATATCTTTGCAGGA
The DNA here is from genome assembly GCA_034769895.1 of Magicicada septendecula. NCBI lineage: Eukaryota > Metazoa > Arthropoda > Insecta > Hemiptera > Cicadidae > Magicicada > Magicicada septendecula. The sequence goes on along the minus strand of CM068371.1, from coordinate 56,383,131 downwards.
CAGATATGGAAACCTTTGCACTCTACCTTAATTAAAACGGGATAATTTGCAATCTGACTTCCCCCCAATTCAGAAGATTCCCGGAAACGTTAGACGAATTTTTCAGCACAGAACACTAGGAAATGGTAACAACGAAATAACTACGCTAACACGTATTTATATCAAAACAAATATGTTTTATTACAACTAGAAACATGAATTTGTCCCCTGTTATTTTTCGTACACACACTCTCTCACTCTATTATTCAATTTTAACCCCCATTTTATTTATGAGCTCATTATAGTTTATATTGTTTTGGCCAAATGAATTTCCCTTTTTACTTGTTACCTATTTGCGTAATATCCAAATGTCCGGAACTGTTTTCAGTAAACACACTCCATTCCGATCACGTTTAATGTCATTTAATCGTCACTTCATTATTGAACACTGGTTGTACATTTTATACTCCTTGGTAGGCCTACTTTAATACTCTTTCGGCCTACCAGCAACTCATCCGAGACTATAGTTGAATTAACGACTGTATGGGTTAAAGGCTTGTAGAGAACTGCTATGTGACGACTGCCTGTGTGTGTGTTGGTTGCCTAACCGCCCAGGTGTTAGGCGTTGCCATCAACGTATTCTGTATTGCTTTTAGGAATGTATGTACGTGCTGTTTTTTGTGAGAACATTGGCCGAGGTGTGCGTCCTTACACATTCCCAGACGCTTTAATTGCTTTTGTGCCTCGCACGGCTGGTTACGAATGAACTACAAGGTGTTCCAAAAGTCGAAATTTCGTGATCAAAACGTTCAGCTTGGGTTGGTTACAAATTTTTTACAATTATTTTGAAATTAAACTAAACCTCTTGGTTTGTACCGTTACAAACCATTAAAAAATGTTTCTGTTCAAACCAAAGATATATTTCTGAAATGCAAACTGGCTTTTTTTAAAATGCTTTCCTTGGAATGTGAACCATTTTTACGAAAGTTCCAAACCTCAGACCCACTTGGTCCATTCCTGTTCACAGATTTGCCAAGTCTCATACAAAATTTGATTGAGAGATTTCTTAAATCCAGTAAAATGCCTACTACAACAACTAAGCTTTTTTCATTAGATTTACATGACAAAGAAAATTTGTGTGATGTAAAAAGTATTGATCTCGGATTTCATACAAAAAAACTTCTCAAACAAGCCACTTCAAAAGAAAGTGATATCCTAAAATTAAAACTTGAATGCCAGACTTTACTAGTCAAAATGACAGAAAAGAAATTAGAAAGATGTCCTCAGAAGTGCAAGCCTGTCCAAGGGCTCTCATCATTGGATCCTAGTTAATTTTCATCAGCCAGAACTAGGGAAACAAAGATTTGGTTTATTGCTAGAGGCATTGTACACCAATAACCGAATCACAGATTATGTTGCTGAGAAAGCAAAAGCACAATACACTCGACTTTGCAGTGAAGCTCATTCTACCCTTCAATTACAATTCAAATATTTTTGGATGGTGATTGTCCTTCCAAGAGGCTTGATGATTTTTTTTTTTCTTTATGACTTGGGAATCAATGTTATTCATAATTGTGGCAAATTATTAAATTAGGACTGATATTTTCGCATAGAAATGCAACAGTAGAAGGAGGGTTTTCTGTAAATAAAACAGTGGAGAATTTGCAAGAACATAGTCTTTTTGCTCAAAGAACAGAGGAAAATGCTATAAGATATCATGAAAGTATTCTTAAAGTTCCTATTACTCAAACAATGTTGACAAATGTAAGAGCTGCCCATAGGAGATATGAAGAACATCTCAAAGAGTCAAAACAACCAAAAAGAAGAAGAGAAGAAAAAGGTTAAAAAGAGAAAATTATCCATAGAGATCAAGAAACTTGAAGAGCAGAGAAAGATGTTAAAACTGCAACTTCTTCTTTAGAAGACAATATTAAATCAAAAATTCAGATTCTTGAGAAGAAAAAGTTAGGCTAAATCTCCCCATTTAGAACTTTTATGATCACGGTCGACTTTATTTACCTAGGCTATGATAATTAAATTTGTATTCATGTATCTATTAAAATTAGGTATGGAATTTTAGGTTACCTGTATCAAAGAGTGTTTTAGTTTTAAAGAATAATACAATCTCTTTGTTGCTTTGTATGTTTCATTTAGATTTTTTATTCAGTTTTTTGTGGTATTTTAACCTAATAATGTACATTTATTGTAATTTTTTAATATAAGCTAATTAATTTTATTGTTTTTTTGTATAAATACAACTGTTTACTTTTTGGAAAAAATAAAAAGGAGTTCGTTGGACGGCTATGGGGAAGGTGGAGGCCGATTACTAAAAAAATAAATTTCACAAAAAACTAATATTTTAAACTCAGTAAATAGCCTACAATAATGTTTAATAGGTAATTTATATATTGAAAAATTGGTATTGTACGCAAAAAATAACATATACGCTGGTCAGGGAAAATTTGCGGATTTGGTCATTGAAAGTCGGGGAAATCAAATTCAAAATTTCAGTATGAACCCTGAAATTTTCTAATGTACAAAAATGATTAATTTAGCATGTTACTGTGTTACATGTTTTTGTAGTACAACAGGTGTTTGATAAGTCAGTGCAAAAATAAAGAAGACATCATTTTTCGGGAAAAATCGTTTTCATTTCTCAACGTAATCTCCTTTCAAGAGTGTATACTTAGACCAACAATGCTCAGGCTTTTCGATCCCATCCTTATAATATGATTTATCAAAGTCTTAAAAATGCACAGATGTTTTAGCGACAACTTCATCATTTCGCATAAATCTCTTTCCAGCAAGCCACTTCTTCAGATTTGGAAACAGATAATAGTCTGAAGATGCTAAGTCTGTCGAGTGGGGGGGGGGGGAGTATTTCATAGTGTAATTCAAACAATTTTGCTGTCACAATTGCAGAAGAGTGAGCTGGTCTTGGTAAAAAAGAATATTTTTTTGTGAAACGTGGTCGTTTTTTTTCTTTATTTGCCTGTTTAGATGATCCAGCCAAGATGCAATTAAGATTGCCCAGTTGCGTTTTATCCTTCTCCAGAAAGTCAATTAAAATTATGACACAAGCGTCCCAAAAGACAGTGGCCATCACCTTACCTTGTTACGGTACTGACTTTTTTACCTTTTTATTAAATCTTATTACCATCAGAAGATTTCAGAATAATACTTACTGCTCACTGCTGCCAGAATTGTACTTATCGTCATTGTCCCCGTTAAAATTACCTTGAAAGAAACTGCCCAGGTCGCCACGATGTTTTAAGGTTATACATCGAAAGCTTCTACACTCTTGCCCTTATAAAAATCCCGCTATCTAACTACCCTTAAATATCAGAAAAATCCCAAAGAACGTTAGACGAGGTTTTCAGCACAGAATAGGAAATGGTTCGCGGTGAAATAACTACACTAACACATGTTTATAGAAGAATGAACCTTTTAATTTTTACCATTTACTCTATCATTGATTATTATGTTTTCTTTATATTTATAATTTTTTACTAATTCTATTCCAGTAATTTTGTATAGAGTACTACTAAATCTTTCTAGGTGGGCCAGTACTTTTTATAACCCATACACACACTCACTCAATTTACATTTATTTTTAAGAACTTCCTATTTAATTAATGTTTTGGCCAAATGAAACTGTCTTTACACTTGTTACCTATTTGCGTAATATCCAAACGTTGTACACGATATTGTCCGAAACTGTTTTCACTAATCACTCTCCACTCCGACCACAGTTTATTGTTACCTTGCGTCATTTACTCGTCACTTTATTGTTTAATACTGTTTGTACATTTTATAATACTTGGTAGGCCTACTTTTATATTTTTTGGCCTACCAAGAACTTGTCCGAGGCTACCGTTTTTTGTTAACTTGTAACTGTATGCTGATCGTCTGGCCGCGTGACCATGAGTTGCAATGGAACTGAACTCAGTACTGCGCTAAGGCAGAACAACACGGAGTTTAGGCTGGTCACGTGATCGTCAGTCTGCGCTCCAATTGGTGCTTTTTAAAAGGCGCTATTAAGCAGGCATAGGGTTTAGCAACATCTTGCCGCCTGGTGCAATATGACGTTACATTATTTTCTCCGTGATTCACGGCTGACGCAAAAATGTATGTTGTTTCATCATCTGGCTGGACTGTTTGAGTGCGGAGACAAAACACAGACGTTTTGTTTTGTAATAAACACTGCATACGTGGTTGACTAAGTCGAGGTACCAAAAAGGTGAACAATGACTGCACGCGGAATATGATTTTTAAAATGTTACCTTGGCCCTACAATTCCGTACCATTACAATACCCCCCCCCCCCAATGAGAGATTGGATGCCGAAGCATACAAACTCTCATTGCCTAAAACCTAAGAGGATCAGTGAGGATATGGTGCCACAACCCCCCTGAACTCTTTACCAAAATCATGGGTACTTACCCCCCTAGTCCGGTGGCTGCGGCAGCACCCATCCGATCTTACTGGATTTCTCTACTCGAGATCCCAACACCATAAGCTTGGACCGATACCCGCCACAGTATCACCCGACTCTAAAACATTCAATTAAAATTTAAGAAAAAGGCCTTCCAATATACCGTATCCACAACTGATTGGTTTCCTCTTAGCCGTACTGGTTCATTGACAAAGTACTGGTTCTTTTATTTGCAAAGTACTGGCTTGGTCTAAAATTGATAATATAAACTTACTGTCTACTTACAGTTCAATCATATAAATTCCATACAAATGGAATAATGTTCACAATATTATTACTCCTACAACGTAACATTGATTATACAAAATACCAACCAAATTTTTTTTTACTACGGTTACCCAAAATATTTCATTCAATTTTCCATTTTAAATGAGTATTTCAACTATTACGTTTTCATCAATTATTATTTAATCTACCATTACATTTGAAATTTGAATCAAATTAAATTTAAATTCATTATTAAAAATCATCTTTTCAATTAATTTAATTGCCAATTTAATTTTATTTTATTTAATTAACAATTTCAGAATTAATTACATTTTTTCAAAATGATTCTCTCTTAACAAAGTCCTGTCACACAAATATTAACTGTCTTACAACCAAAACATTAAGTCATTTCCTTATACAGTAGACGCCCTCTTAACCGGCCTCGGATCAACCGGCCGCCGCTTTAACCGTCCAGACTCGTCTGTTTCCCACGCTTTCGATATCCGTTAATTAAACGGATGTACCTACATTTTCTATTTGTTTTTAGTAGTCAAGCGGCTTTTGATTACCGCTTTAACCAGCCGACCCTCAGACTCGTCTGTTTCCCACGCTTTCGATATCCGTTAATTCAACGGATGTTTATACATTATCTACACTATGTTTTTAGTAATCAAGCGGCTTTCGATTGTACCGCGTAAACATAAATGTGAAATTACACCGACCTGCTCACCGGCATATCAAAAGTTTCATGATTTGCACTTGTTTATTTTATTGAACGTCTTTAGTCAGTTTAGTGGTTGATTTGTCAATGTGAAGACGTGTCGATTATTACTGTACTGGGTACTACTGTAAGTACAGTTTCATTATTTTTTTCGTGTGCTACAAACATGAGTGACAAAAAACGGAAACGTGTAGTAATCAGTATCGCGCAAAAACTTAATGCCTTAGAACGTTTAGACAAAGGTGAATCGGTACAATTAATATGTAACGAATTAGGCGTGGGAAAAAGTACTGTCAACGACTGGCGGAGAAACAGAAATTCACTTCAGGATTACTGTATGCAGGTTGAATCACAAAAAGTACTCAAGTCCCGTTGCACAGTTAGAAAACCAACCAACGAGATTGTTGATGATGCCCTTTGGGTATGGTTTGTCCAACAACGTCGAAAAGGTACGCCGATTAGTGGGCCAATATTAAAAGAAAAGGCCTTATGTTTTCACAAAAAACTCGAAAACCAGGCCGAATTTGTTGCTAGTGATGGGTGGTTATCGAGGTGGAAAAAACGGCATGGAACACATGTGCTTGATGTGTGTGGGGAAAAGCTGTCCGCTAATCCAGGAGCAGTAGATGAATTTACAACAGAACTCGTAAAAATCATAAACGAAAAAGAACTTAAACCAGAGCAGATATATAACCTAGATGAAACGGGCTTAAATTTCAAACTTCTACCAAAACAAACTTTCGCTATGGCAGATGAAAAATCAGCACCGGGAATGAAAGTTAACAAAGAAAGATTGACTGTTGCTCTCTGTAGCAATGCCGCGGGTGCACATAAGATTCCTCTGTTTGTGATTGGTAAATCGAAGAAACCGCACGTGTTTAAACATGTTAATATGGAAGCCCTCCCGGTTTACTATAGATCTCAAAAATCTGTGCGTGGATGGACTCCCATCTTTTCAAAGAATGGTTTACAACGCAATTCATACCAAAAGTTAAAAGCCATTTAATCAATCTAAAATTGCCTGTAAAAGCTCTACTTGTCATTGACAATGCACGGACCCACCCCAGTGGTGATCAATTAGTATATGAGGAAGACATCAGCGTTTTATTTTTCCCTCCTAACGTAACTAGTCTCATACAACCTATGGACCAGGGAGTTATTGCAAGTTTCAAAAGACGGTATAGGCGAAAATTGTTATCTGAAATTTTGGGTAAAATGGAAGATGAAAACTCAGGACTTGTAGACGCTGTAAAGACTATAAACATCAAAGATGTGGTGTACATGATAGCAGCTGCGTTTGACGAAATTCCCCACACTGCTTTTATAAAATCATGGAGGAAAGCTTGGCCAGGCATTGAGAATTACGTTGACCAGATAACGGAAGAAAATACACGTGTCCCAGATAACGACAATCAAAGTTTACTCTGTGATCTGCAAAAAATAATGGCAGAATGCGAAGAAAGAGATGTCGAAGAATGGATAAATGGTGATCAAGAGCTTGAAAACGAAACTTTGGCTGATGAGGAAATCATAAGTGTTGTCTGCCAGCAAACTGATATTGACGAAGATGGGATCATAGAAGAAAAAGAAGAAGACAGCGAGGGAAAAGTCAGTCACAAAGACGCATTGGAAGCATTACAGCTGGCAGTGCGATACGTCGAACAACAAGGTGAGGCGTCTGGTGTCGATGTCATGTTTATGTGAAAGTGGCGAGACCACGCTTTTAAAAATTCATTCAGACTTAAAAAGCAAAAAACAATCACGGATTTTTTTAAAGTGTAACTGAAATACTGTATACAGTGTTAATGTTATGTCTGTAAAATAAACAACTTTTAACGATACAGTACTGTACAAGTGTTTGATTTTGTTCGGTTTAACCGGCCATTTTGTTAACCGGCCGACCCCCTGGTCCCAAGCTGACCGGTTAAGTCTACGGTCTACTGTATTGTTCATAAAAGCTGCCTCCATGTCAACACATCTTACATATTTTTTATTTCATAATAGGATTTACTCCTAGCACTGATTCATCAAACTACAACATTCTTGTTGTTGTCAACTCAGCATGACTGTAAACATTGGTCACACAACATACCTGTTTACATTAACAGTTGTATGCCAGACTGTTTTTATAAACACTGGCTCAGTCTCAACATTCTGATTACAACACTGCTTTCTTACTTCCTTCAATTTTTTGGTTCCTATAAATCTTTTAGTGCTGACATTAATAAATTACTATCTATTACAATTTAAATAATAAAATTCACCTTTTCTGAATTACTTTAATTCCACCTCCAATTTGGCTTTAGTCACCTTTTTTAAAACACTTTTAATATAAACACATAATACAAAATAAAATTCATTATTGTCTCTTATTCATTATTTTAGTAAAATCAAATATTATATTATTATAAACTTCTTTCTTATTACCAACATGTTTTACATATAAGCTATAATATACATTACAACAAGATAATCTTAACACAATATATTTAACATTAACACATTTATATACAAATTTCCGTCATAGTTTTTTATTATTTACCACACTTCATTACCTAAATCAGCCAGGTCATTTTACCATTACTCACATAATTAAATGTTCATTCCATATTTCTCAACCCCCATCGTCGAAAATTAGTCTTTTCTGCACATAACATTTTTCAATTTTATTGATACACATTATATGGCTATATTTTGTGTCATAACCATAAAAATTTGTTTTTTCCATTGTACCATAAGAATAATGCATAGGGTTACCCCTCATTATTACTACATCATAAATCAATTTTACATTATTGTTTTTTGTCAAATCTCCATCAGTATTTGTTATTACAATCACATAATTTAGTTTTTTATCGCTATGGGTGTCAGCTGTTACTAATACGCTGACCCTCACTACAGGTAAACGTATATTATTGTCATCAATATAATTATTGTTTATCAAACAAGGTAAGTTTTTAATTCTACCAGCTCTCTCACTATTTAAACTCTGTATTAACTCTTCATAATCTCTATTCACCTTAAATATTTCTACCACTCTCTCTCTCTCATAATCACTTTCATCACAATACTTCTCACAACATTTCACCTTCTCATTCCACACAGAGGGCAACACAACATTGTTACAACACATCCTGGCCTTACCAGGGAAACCGTAATACATAAAGGGACTATTATTTGCAGACCTTGTGTCTCCCAAATAAACTAATAAGGAACCTTTGTCCTCGTACAACACTTGTGAAGCATTTACTTCATATATACTACAAGAAAATTTTGCCCTCTGTTCATACTCTACATTTAAACTATCTCTCCATTCTTTCTCCAACTCATCAGTACTTATTACTACTTCATTACTAACGTCAACTAACTTTCTACTCTCATTATCACTACACCTATTACTCAACATATCACCATTTATTTTATTCAACAATATTTCCCTCTTGTTTACGTCATCATAACTAACATTATTACTCACTTTGTTTTCAATATTTCTCCCAAGCTTGTCTAACTGTTGTGTTACTGTAATATTTATTTCATTAAATTTGTCATCAAACTTATTATTCTGTTCATCGAAACAATTATTTATGTCACTACTTAATTTATCAAATTTTATATTTTGTGCATCAAATTTATGATTTAGTTCGCTAAAATTAGCTTTCATCAAATTAAACAGGTCGTCTAATGACACCTTTTCTACTCTACTGACCGTGGGTGTCGATACAGCACTCGCTTTGCTCATAGCAATCGATTCGGTCAAACTGATTTCTTGATTAATATTCATATCAGATTTATTCTGTGTACTAATTTCAGTTAAGTCAGTTATGCTGATTTCATCACTATTCTTCATTTTGTATAGTGTTTTTTTTTTTTTACATATACAATTATACTCTTTAACTTAAACTACAATAATACACATACACCATTACCACAACCTATTTTCTGTGCCTCAAAACAGGTCTAGTTCATATAATATTTATATGAACATCCTGGCAGCGAGTCGCCAATTTAAAGGTATTGATTTTGACCATTTATTAAATATTACCATCAGAAGATTCCAGTATTATAATAATACTTACTGCTCACTGCTGCCAGAATTGTACTTTCCGTCATTGTCCCCGTTAAAACTTACCTTAAAAGAAACTGTCCAAGTCGCCACGATGTTTTAAGGTTATACATCGAAACCTTCTACACTCTTGCCCTTATAAAAATTCTGCTATCTAACTACCCTTAAATATCAGAAAAATCCCAAAGAACGTTAGACGAGGTTTTCAGCACAGAATAGGAAATGGTTCGCGGCGAAATAACTACACTAACACATGTTTATAGAAGAATGAACCTTTTAATTTTTACCATTTACTCTATCATTGATTATTATGTTTTCTTTATATTTAGAATTTTTTACTAATTCTATTCCAGTAATTTTGTATAGAGTACTACTAAATCTTTCTAGGTGAGCCAGTACTTTTTATACCCCATACACACACTCACTCAATTTACATTTATTTTTAAGAACTTCCTATTTAATTAATGTTTTGGCCAAATGAAACTGTCTTTACACTTGTTACCTATTTGCGTAATATCCAAACGTTGTACACGATATTGTCCGAAACTGTTTTCACTAATCACTCTCCACTCCGACCACAGTTTATTGTTACCTTGCGTCATTTACTCGTCATTTTATTGTTTAATACTGTTTGTACATTTTATAATACTTGGTAGGCCTACTTTTATATTTTTTGGCCTACCAAGAACTTGTCCGAGGCTACCGTTTTTTGTTAACTTGTAACTGTATGCTGATCGTCTGGCCGCGCGACCATGAGTTGCAATGGAACTGAACTCAGTACTGCGCTAAGGCAGAACAACACGGAGTTTAGGCTGGTCACGTGATCGTCAGTCTGCGCTCCAATTGGTGCTTTTTAAAAGGCGCTATTAAGCAGACATAGGGTTTAGCAACATCTTGCCGCCTGGTGCAATATGACGTTACATTATTTTCTCCGTGATTCACGGCTGACGCAAAAATGTATGTTGTTTCATCATCTGGCTGGACTGTTTGAGTGCGGAGACAAAACACAGACGTTTTGTTTTGTAATAAACACTGCATACGTGGTTGACTAAGTCGAGGTTCCAAAAAGGTGAACAATGACTGCACGGGGAATATGATTTTTAAAATGTTACCTTGGCCCTACAATTCCGTACCGTTACAACCTGTTGATGGAACAGTTTTTGCTTTTTTGGAGCAAGTTCTCCTACTGCAACCAGTGTTTTGACTGTTCCTTGGTTTCAGATTGATAATGATGTATCCAAGTTTCATCAACTGTTATGAAGTGGTGCAAAAATTCTTCTCGATTACGTTTAAACAGCTTTTGATCGATCTTGAGCGAATGCGGCACCCATCTTGTGGACAATTTTCTCATGTGTAATGTTCATGTAAAATATGATGCACCCGTTCATTTTAGATGCCTATTGTCTTGGCAATTTCACTCGCTTTCAATATGCTGTCCTCCATCACCATATCATGGATTTTTGTCAACATTTTCTGCATTTGTAACTTCAACAGACTGTCTGGTTTGGTCAGCATCATTTGTGGTCATGTGACCACTGCGAAAATAACAAAACCATTTGTAAACTGTTTCAGTCGATGGAGCTAACTCACCATAATATTTATCCAGCTTGGATTTAGTTTCCTGCATGGTTTTGCTTTTCAAAAAGTAATGTTTCATCACAACATGAAATTCTCTTTCTCCCATTTTTTGCAAATCAGAATACTTGATCGGTTCAAACAATTGGCAACAATATAATGATTATGAATGTATGTGACTGAAACGTGGTGTACGCTCCTAGTGGAGATGCAGAAAACTAAAAATGGCATTATTTGTGTACTATGAACGTCATCTCTTGACTTTGTACCAGTGGCGGCTCGTGAGTACATCTACAGGGGGTTCACAATTAATAATTTGCAGTTTTTGAGATACACTGTGTCAAACAATTGTGTGTTGCTTGCAATATTCATATAATTTAGGCGCTGCTATACCTTGATGTAATGTATTAATTTTGAAACGAAATGTTATTATAGATATTACTGTACTTTAACTATTTCACAACTTAATAATAAAGGATTACTTTATTGATCATACTTGTTATAATATGCTAATTGTTCTTTTTTACTAAAACAATTATTTTCATTTAATTTTAAAGTAGTAAAATAAACGCAAAACAGAAAGCTTGTTTTAAGTGTTAAATATTTAGATAGTTAGTCACAAGGCCTCATGCTCTCAATTATTAGATTAGATTATTAAACACACAGAAAAAGGAAAATAATCAAAGCTGCTGCATATGATGGTAAGGTCTAGTATTTACTTACACAAATTTACTTGGATGGTAGCTTAGACAAATATTTTCTTTAAGTACAGTTTTTGTAAACAAAGTCCATCCTTCTATCTTTTCTTGACACAAAAACATCAATAACTCTTTCATTGAAATTATGGATGTTAGAAATCATTTGCTTCTCGATTGCAAGCATGGCTAAAGCTGTAAGCCTCTCTTGACACATCGTAGAACGCAAAAATGTCTTTATCCGTTTTAGGGTTGAAAAACACCTTTCAGCTTCAGCAGTCGTCATTGGTATTGTTGCAATAATTAATAACAGTTTAAAACTTTCAGAAAATGATGACAATAAGTTGTTTTCAATAAAAAAAAAACTGTAAAAGACTAACAGCACCACGCATGTTTCTGAAATCAGTTCTTTTGTAAATGATTTCAAGCTCTGTCTTGAGGCGATTTTTTTCAAGAAATGAATACACATTTACTGTATCTTCAAGCAATTTCTCAGGAAATTTCTGTTCAAACTTTTGTGATTCAAAAAGAGATACAGCTCAGCAAGATGTTGTGAATGAAAATCTTGTTTTTATTTGCGTTGTAATAATGTCACAGGTTTCCTTGGCAGCCACTGTTCTACTTAAGTAAAAATCTTCTTCACGCCTCGATCGTTTAGGTGCATTTTCTGGGTACTGATTAACCAGCTCTGTCACTTTGTCCATGTTAGCTCTTTCCTTATCAATGGCTTTGACGAAGTGGTCAACATTGGCTTTAGTTCTCACAGCATCAGTGTAAGTTAGCTGTAATTGGTTGTACAAAATATCCACATGTGGCATTAATCTGTGAAAAATAGAAAGCCAAAATATAAACTTATTATCTCTAAGGAGACGAGCTAGAGCACCAGCTTTAATTATGGTGGTTGGTTGCTTAGAGGTTGATTGGATTTCCTCCATACATTCAATTAATCCCTCTCTGTACTCAAAAACAGTATTAACAGTTCTGCTCTTAAAATTCCACCTTGTAGCTGACACCCGAGGTATTCATTTGCCAGCTATCTTGTCCAAAACAGCCACTCTCTGAGGGGAATTCGAAAAAAAATTTGTTATATCACATAAGTCCGAAAAAAAAATTCTGACATCTTGGTTTTGGCTTGTTGCTTGAGCTACAATCAAATTCAACTGATGAGCGTAACAGTGAACGAAAAAAGCATGTTTTTAGGTTTGTTGCACTATGGTCTGCACGCCAGCATGGTGCCCACTTATTACGTTCGCACCGTCATAGCTTTGAGATGCGAGTTTTTGTGGATTTTGCACAACATAATCTAAACTGGTACAAATACATTTGGCTATAGATTCTGCATCGTGCCGTGCCCTTCAGGGTTATCAAATTTCCAAAATCTTTCAACTGGTTGGCCATTAGCTAAAACATAGCGGAAAACTATAACTAACTGAAATACAGACTAGATGTCTGATGTTTCGTCCGCATTCAAAGAAACATACTGTGCAGTTTTTATTTCTTCTATTATGTTTTCTTGACATACAAAAAGCATACAATCTAACAGTTCATTTTGAATTTCTTTCGAGGTACCTTTAAAGACAGTAGCAGTACTCAAGTTTTCTTTCAAAGATGAGTCAAGTTCTGCAGAAAAGTTTACAAGCCCTTTAAATATGCCAGGATTTAAGGAATCGTCATCCTCACGATGACCTCGAAGGGCCAACTCAAATGCACCTATTTTTAGTCACTTGTTCATTGTGCTTTTTAATATTTTGTCGATAAGCACTGTCAAGCTGCTGATGAACGTCAACCTTTCCCAGCAAATTAAAATCCAATGTAGCACTTATGTGTCCATGAGAACTTTCGTGTTTTTTAATTTTTTGATTCAAATGAGCTAAGTCACAAACGCCGTTTTTCACCCAAGCAGGATCGCCCTTTTCACGTGAAAATAACAAACAAGGAAAACAAAATATTTTGTTTGTTTATTCACAACCACAAAGCCAAGGAATTTTTTCGTATAGCTCTTCTTTAAATTCTCTTTTAAAAGTTCTAGATTTTGATGTCGATCTTTGACTTATATTAAGTCGGGGCGTTGGCCTACCACTCTCTTTTATTGCTATTTTAACTTCTATGGGTAAATTGGCAAACGCTACTTCGTTTAAATTACTAACTGAGTACTTACAGGTACTTTCCATTATTGTACAGTAAATAAAAACAACAGTTCACTAGCTACACTATAATAGATAAACTGTAATTTCAACTAAAACTTTATCACTAAAAAATAATCGAAACTGCAAAACAAATGTAACGTGCGCGCGCCAAGGTAAGGAGCATCCACCGTCAACTACAGCCGTGGAACTACTGAGCTGAGCTGTGTCAGAGGCAGCTCATCGGTATTCTCCGTTAAGCCGCTTGTAAACATGTTTCCCCCCCCCTACCACGAGCAAATGGACTCACCCGTCTGTCATATATCCCGTGTGTACAGCATCGAGAGCGGCGCATTCAGTCCGCTCCCAGCCACTGGCGCGTCATTACACTTAACTTCACTTGGCGCGCTCTACGCTGTTTTTTATTGTCCGCTCTTTTAAACTTACTGAAGATAAGCCATTTTAGTACTACGTCAATAAAGATGTATAATTTATATCGTATAATTATTTTTATAGGGGGTTCTTGTGCTCTTATGGACGAGCCGCCACCGCTTTGTACAGACTTATCAAACACACTCATAAGAGTGGCAGTATGCTGTAATTTTAAGCAAAAATAATATCCGATTTCATTACAGTGCAGTGTATTACAGTTCAAAGAACCGATCCTACTAAACTTACATGCACAGTATGCCTACTGTACAGTACTCGACTTTCGGACAGTTCAGGTTTCAAACACATTTTCTTGAACACATTATGTTCAAAAGTCAAGGACCTCCTGTACTTACTATGATTGAATGGTATACTTCCCAAGTGAAATTAGTCTTTCTTGCACAGGGAAAAGTTTGTTATTAAACTATATATGAGAGTAAGAATATGTATATTGTAAGGCTCATTTAAGGTATTTAATTCTTAATAAACTTGTTCCAGTGGTGCCAGCTTCTTTGCTTCCAACCATGTTATACCTTTTTTCTTTCTAACTGTGCCCATTGTGTTGCACATTGTCTCCATGTTTTTCATTGCATTGCTGCTTTCAAAATTCTCTTAACCAGTACTGTGCTGTTTATTCTTTGCGAACCGTCCCACAACCCATGTTTGATAAATTCTTTTGTATGTTCTATTTTTAGTTTTTCTCTTAATGTATCATTTATAATCCTTTTCTTCCTAGTGATTTGTATGTCTTTTTCATTTCTACTGCAGTAATCTTACTCTTGTCTTGTTAGGTAGTTCCCATGATTCACACCATGTGTAAGTACAGAATGTTACAACAAGGACATTACAATTTACAAGCCAGACAATTCAAGTTTTTCATCATTTTGGTTCAATGTCGCTAGCATTTGTGACTCATAGCAGACGTCCCACCTGAAAGTCAATTTCTTGCCAAACTTGAGGAAGTATATCTGACATCACGACAGCAGCTGCAGCTGTGGTGTTAACTCAATTTCTCAGCTCAGTGAGATTGGCAGGTAAAAGTGGAACAAATACTTGATCTTTAATGAAACTTCATCAGAAAAAAATCAAGAAGGGTTAAATCTGGAGAGACATACAATTGGCTCTGCATGACCAATCCGCTGTCCTGGGAATCAATTGTATTCATTTATGTATTTACAATATTTATTTATGTATGTTGCATACGTGTCTTTTGCATATTAATTTTCATTTTCTTATTTGTCTTGTTACTTCTTTCTTGTTTGTAAATCTCTTACTCATTGCTTAGTACACTTCCTTTATACTTCTTTTGATTATTGAAAAAGTCCCTGAATTAACTAAATGGAAATGTAATTTAACATTTTTACATTTTAATGTAATGTAATTTGTTTAACAAAATTGTTAAACTGTGCACCCATAATGCCAGCATTAAATAGAGAACCTTTTTTAACTAACAACATTAGTTTGCATAGATTATGGAAACAGAAGTAATGATGTCTTTTATTTTGTGTTTAATTGTGAAGAAAGTTTGAATGGAAAGTATTCTTAGTTTTCATTTGTTTAAAAGAGTGCAAAATTTTAAACAATTTTTAAGGCTAACCTTCAAAATATTTTGATCAAACCTCATATAATTAACTCTTCATTGGTTTAATACAAGTAGAGTGAATTAGTAGGATATTTGGTGCAATTAAAGAAGGAGATACTTGAAGAATAAGGCTAAAATGAAGAATGGAATGCACTTATTGAAGGGAAAGATGTAGTAAGGTTCATCAAAGCACAAAGAATAAGTTAGCTGGGGTACGTTGAAAGAATGGACGATACAAGAATGGTGTCTGGAAGGGGAGATTATGTGGAAGAAGAAAGAGGGGTTGATGACATTGCTCAAGACTTTGCTATGATGGGTATAGAGGAGTGGAGGAGGATGCGAATGATAGAGGGGAGTGGAGGAGGATTGTTGCGGAGGCCAAGGCCCACCAAGGGCTGTAGAACCAGTGAAAAAAAGAAGAGTGCATTATTGTTAAAATTACAAAAAACACATTTTGCTAGCATCTGTTGTATCTTACTACAGTACATTTGTGTTTAATGGTTAGTATTATTGTACTTGGTTAGTGGAATACTGTTGTGAACCTATTTTAGTATTGTGTATAGAGCTACTATTACATAGAAAATATAGTATATGTTTCTAGCATTTACCTCTCCTGGTAAACAGAAGACGGATTCTTCGCAGACCAGTTTTTCAACAAATTCCAAAGTAGATGAAATAGTAGGAAACTGTGACATATCTATTCCAATCTAAATATAGGAACATACAAAAACTATAATTATAACAGTTAGTAAGGTATTTTGAGGTCTGACCACAAATTCATATTAGCAGGATACTCAGTACTATATTCATATGTTGAAAAGCTATATGAAAAAAATTATACATGAAAAAGATAGACTTTTTGCCAATCAAATGGATTGCACATTATTATAACAAGAAAGTTTTTAATGGGGAAAAATCGCTGTTGGAATGTCTACCTATTCATCACATCTGGCTCTATGTGACACTTTTCTTTTCCCAATGATAAATAAGACCCTTAAAGCGACACATTTGTTTTATTTCAAGAACAATACAATGTCACCTGTGAACATTATTCCCCCAAATAAGTTCCAAAGCTGTTTTAAAAACTTTATTAGGCTCTGGCACCAGTAATTGCTTTCCAAGGAGATTACTTTTTAATGCAGCAGCAGTTTTACTGTCAAACCTCAAATAAATATTAGACAGATCTTCGGTTTAATACCAAAATATATTTAAACTGGACATAACTAAAAACAATAATAACTAAATTATATGAACACTGACATAGAGTGTACAACATTTTATTTTTGAATATCAAACGTCTTTATGACATGTTATATCAGGTATAATCATGAATTATATTTCATATAAGGAAGCCTAACTATTGTGTGTGTCACTGATTCTGATTTTATGTAGTGTCAGTTGTTACACAAGCTACTTTCTTATCAGAAACTTGTCTAAGGAATGCAAGAACGTACATGTGGAAATGAACAAAGTAGTAAAAAACATGATTAATCATATACAACTTATATAACAATTAAAAATATTAAACTTGTATTTGGTTCAAGAAATTGTAATCAGTATGGAAGAAAACAAAATAGTGAACAAAACTTATACTATTCAATGTTTGTCTTGGAGGTAACAGGTCAACGTAGGCAAACATTTGTTGTTGGAACATGGTTGTAATGAATGGAACTAACTATGAGTTCTGCATATGATAGTAATTTTCATAAGACAGATCGTATGTTCGGGATAGACCCAGTATGAAATTATAAAATAATTGGAGCCTTGGTTAATGGACTGAAAAAAATTAAGAGAAGAAATGGACATAATGAATATAAAAACGTCACATTAATACTTTCAACCCTGGCCATTTCAGTATAGGCATGTCCCAGCTGCCTGGCTGTTTTCCCAATTTGTTTAATAGTAAGATTTGTTAAAAACAACATAAATTATATGTCAAATTAAAGATTAGACCTTCTATTTGCATTAAATGGTACACTGTTATGATTTCTGACCATGAGATGGTACAACTGAAAAAATTCAATAGAATTAATGATGCACATAGTGGTTTATATTATGTAATCTGTAAGCACTGTAATTGGAATTGAATAAATGTTAACAACCAGTAATACAAGAATTACTGTATGCAGTAGCAACACATCCTTGTACAATTCACGAGTCACTTTTCATTGTCGCGTACTTACAAACAGATGTGAACAATTACATGACAATTTTATAGTCTCTTGGAAAAACTAAAATACTGGCTTTTTGTAGAAAAGTGACCGATTTTTAATTGATGATTGTATCATGAAACAAGTTAATCATTTCCAGGACTTAGGCTGTTACAAGTCATTTCATTGCCATAGTATGGTCTCTGAAGAAGATTGTTATGAGGAAATACTTGAAAGAAACATGGCTGAAGTTCTACAATAATATCATGGCAGTTCCATTGCTTTGGTATGGATTGAAACCTTTAAAGTTAAAAAATCAGTACACACAACTAACACATTGGAAGTTTCTTATCTGCTACCGTGATATCTTCAGAGAATTGCTTGGACTGAGGCATTTATTATAGTGCTGCATTCGTTAAGATGAAAGACAATTATGTAGAGCTCTTGAAAATTCAAAACCATTGTTCTACACGATTCTGGACTAGCCCACAGTGTCCAGCAGGCATCATTTGAGGTTGTTCCAGATGCAGCATCTGTGTCAAGGTCATACATTGACTCAGTCTCCAGACTGTTTGAGTGCCTGTAACTACACACATTATCTTGGCATACCACCCGGACAATGGAAAATTATTCTGAAACTTCTGCAGGGTATATATAAGCGTCAGTGCCCAGCTTAGAAGTTAGTTACAGCTAGCAATTTATTCAATGGAGATCAAGTGATTGTTGCATATTAGTGGAAAGTGATTATTTTGTTAATTAGTGTAAAAACTATAATAAGGTGACAGTAATTGTTGGACACAATTAACTTGAATTTCTGCATAAGAGTGCCTTGTTGATTATTCATTATTGTTTGTGACTAATTAAAGTTGATAATTAGTGACTTCATAAGTGTCAGTTATTCTGTTTCCACTGAACAACATGACATTCAGTATGACCATTATAACAATTTACATACACAGATAGGTATAGATAGTTTTTTATTTTTGAACACCATACTGATCTCAAACATCCAAAAGAGTTACCTCTGTTAATTATGACTGTGTATGGTCATGAAAATATAGCAAGCTGTTCTTGTATCTTGTTAAGTTAAGGAATCTCAGTTCTTTCCTTGCTCTGTTCTGTGTAAACGCAAAGTCTGTTAAACCAAAAGGCATTTTCAATTTTGTAATATATTTAATTTGAAAGGATGCATACATACCATCATATACATTGCACCTTGAGGCATTATTGGCTGAAGACCACAGATTTCGGATATCAGTGTGAAAGCTACTTGTGCATTCCTCTGTAACACATCATTAGATATGAATTAGTATTTTATTTTCCATCCGAAATACAGAAATAATGGTTATTCATATTTTACAAAGTGTACAAGTGTATATTTATATTTTAGCTACATAGAACTTTGGAATTAATAAATTAAACATGCCGTCTGTGTGTTATTTCTTGGATTTCATTGTCCATGATGTGTCCGTTACTTAACTAAATACCACTATTATATTAACGACTCGGAACACTAAGTTTTTTATAAGTAAAAGCATAAAGTTTTACCTTACAGCCTGAACCGGTTTTCGCCTTTAAAAGTCTTCTTCAGAGGCTGCCGCTGGTAGCGCTGTCCGTCCTGTTGTGGGCGACGGAATCGAATTTCAAAAGATCGATGCTGTGTGTGTGGGGTGAGATATGTTCGAATAATGCGTGCGATTTGAATTGTGTCTGTTCGTTTAGGATGTCGTTTTTATTTGTTTTCGTGTGTTTGTATAATTTCCAATTGTTCTAGAGTGTCTAGTTTTCGGCCTTTTGTGTGTACGTGTAGAATGTTCATGTTATTGTCGATGTTTTTATATGTGTGGTTTGCTTCAATGAGGTGGTTTCCAAAGGTGGATTCTGTAGTGGAGTGGAGTGCCTTTGTGTGTTCAATGTATCTCTGTTTGAAGCTACATCCTGTCTGGCCTATATAGAATTTATTGCAATTTGAGCAATTTAACTTGTAAACACCGGGTAGATAGAATTTGTTTTGTGCTTTGTGTGTGTGTTTTGATAGTGTGTGTTCTGTTTTGTTAGTAGTTTTGTAAGCGATTCTGTATCCTGCTTTTTTGAATTTGTGGGTTATTTTTTCAGTTTGTTTGTTGATGTATGTTAGTGTTATGAATTTGTTGTTTTCTGTCTTTGTCTGTTGTTTGTTTTGTGTAGGAGTTTACTATTGTTCTGTCATATCCGTTAGATTCTGCTAGATATTTTATCGTGTTTAGTTCGTCTTTGTAGTCTTTTTCATCTAAGGGGATGTTGTTAAGTCTATGTATCACGGTTCTGAAGGCAGCTAGTTTGTGTTGTATTGGGTGATTGGAGGAGTTGTGTACAAAAAGCAGGATACAGAATCGCTTACAAAACTACTAACAAAACAGAACACACACTATCAAAATACACACACAAAGCACAAAACAAATTCTATCTACCTGGTGTTTACAAGCTAAATTGCTCAAATTGCAATAAATTCTATATAGGCCAGACAGGACGTAGCTTCAAACAGAGATACATTGAACACACAAAGGCACTCCACTCCACTACAGAATCCACCTTTGCAAACCACCTCATTGAAGCAAACCACACATATAAAAACATCGACAATAACATGAACATTCTACACGTACACACAAAAGGCCGAAAGCTAGACACTCTAGAACAATTGGAAATATACAAACACATGAAAACAAATAAAAATGACATCCTAAATGAACAGACACAATTCAAATCGCACGCATTATTCGAACATATCTCACCCCACACACACAGCATCGATCTTTCGAAATTCGATTCCGTCGCCCACAACAGGACGGACAGCGCTACCAGTGGCAGCCTCTGAAGAAGCCTTTAGGCGAAAACCGCTTCAGGCTGTAAGGTAAAACTTTATGCTTTTACTTATTAAAAACTTAGTGTTCCGAGTCGTTAACATAATAGTGGTATTTAGTGTGTGTTATTATTCATATTGACTAAATACTGTGAAAAAAATTGTAATGCCGTCTAACTCATTAACTTTCCTGGATTTTCAGTCCAATAAAGAAGAACACCTTTATTGTTACTAAACTCTTCAGTGATCATGTGAATGTTAAATTAATAAATCAGATGTACTTTAAACCTAAAATGAATGCTGTTCTTAAAAATTAAACAACAAAAAACAGGTAAATTAATATCATAGGATCTGTGCATACCTATGTTTGTATAATCTATAAAGCATTGAAGACAATGGAAGAATTCTCAGAATAGATTCTATCACACTTACTGATTCATGTCAGTTTTTTATCCATTACAGAATAGGGATGGTTTGTGCCGGGACTTTGAATATTCCCAGCACGTGTAGAGTTGTTCAGTGCTACCAATGCGGTTGACAGCAGTGCCTGCCAATGCCTTGTCGACGCTACGGCGACGCGATTTAGTGACCAGTCGCTGTGTTTCGGGATTTCAGAATGGCTGTGTTTTGTCCGTAGTTAGGTTAGCCGAAGGCTTTATTTTTGGCAAATTGGGACAGGTTTGTTTTATGCAGGTATGTGCGACCAACAAGCCATTGTGTCGGCCTCATTTCTCAGCGTGCCTTCAACCAGGACATTCCGGTTGGTCTGACAGCCAGGATTTATGTGTGTCTAAATTCTTTCATGCATGAGTAGACTTCTCAAGACGTTCAGGGTCCCTGCCTCAGCCAGGAAAAAGGGGAAAGATCGGTGGTCATGTGAACATCTGTGACTACCAGCAGAGCAGTTCTACATTAAGGCGCTCCCCGAAGCCGTCAGCCCAAGAAATGCGGAAGGACCAAATATACACAGAAAGATCCAGAAATCCCAGGAACGACTACCAGTAAACATTCACCTTAGTCCAGGGACAATTTTGGAACCTCAGCTCGTCCACAGTTCATCATGTTTCTACTTGAGTTCCTCACTACATATTTACAGGTGGGAGCGTTTCATTTATGCCTCTCTCTACATCAACTCCATAGACTGGCTAGGCTACCCTTGTTTTCAACATTAAATATCTGTCAACTCAATCTGTGTAACAACTTAATAAGAACTGAAAATATCTCAAAGTCACAAGAACTCAAGTTTGTAAAAATTGTAACTTGTCTAACATACACCATGAGGGAATGGTAAACTGTTTTACTAAAGCATGGTTTCCTTACTTAGATTATTTGGAGTCTGATTATCTGTATTACCATTATTTTTATTATAATTATTCTTGAAGGGTTATTAGTGTTTTTATTAAGTGGTTGGGTTACCTTTGGTGTGGTCCGTGATTTCTACTGTATTGATGTTCACGTTGTTCTCCCTCAAGGGGTATGCTAGTCTGGAAATAAATATATATATATATATTTATGTCTATTTTCTAAACACTATATATATTAATGACTACATGTAAAGAACGATATGAAGCTGGAACATTGTGTCACTCACATGAAATCTAATAAATCTTGTTATTCTGTGAAAATATGTTGATTGCAAATCCTGTCACTCTGTTAAGCTCCAGCACACTTTTCGCTTCCTCTAGGTTCATTAACCTAGTCTTAAATATTATGTAGCGGACCTGTGACCGCTACAGGTTGTTATTTTGTCCCTGTATACTTCTCTGCATGAACTTATATCCTTGTAGTTCTGTTACTATAGTAGTAATTTTATCATCTTGTATTATATTTATATTACTATGAGGTATATCTGGAAAGTTTATACAAACACCAAAAATATTTCTAAACCACTTTATTTTTGAATTCACTTCAAGTGTTTGTAGAACATAACTTTGGTTACTTTTCTACTTAATCACCATGGATATCAATACGTTTAGTGATTCTGGAACAAGGTTTTTTATTCTGATGTCATAAAAGTCTCATGCCTGCAGTGTTGACCGTCATTTTTATCGTCTCTTGAACCTTATAGTTGTCCACAACTGACTTTCCACCCAGATGTTCCTTCAACTTAGAAAACAACTGAAAGTCACGTGGTGTGAGATTAGGACTGTGTGATGTATATGCCAAAACTTACCATGTGAAGGAATGCAACAGTTCCTGTGTGTCATGAGCAGTGTGTGGATGGGCATTGTCATACAATAGGCAGACTCCCCGCATCAGTATTCAGTGCCGTTTGTTTTTGAATAGTCTATCACAGTCGGCGGCATTAATAGTGCATCCTTGAGGCAAACATTCAGCAAGAAGTGGTCCTTTGCTGGAAGTTTTGAATTTTTTCATTGATGTCGAGTGTATGTGGCTCAATTGCATTGATTATCGCTTATTCTCAGGAATGTGGTGAGATATCCATGTTTCAACACCTGTCACATTGGAGTCAAGAAAATCATCTCGGTGTTCTTTGTAATACATTGTTCGTAAAGTTCGTGGATGATTAAACACCTGTTAGCTTGGATCATTTTTTCAGTTTTTGGATGATTTCATTGGTGACGACAGATGGTCTACCACTTCTTATTTCATCACATCTTCCTTCTTCATATTCATGGCACCATTTTGCCTATTCATAACATTTTCACCATAAACAGAAACTGAAATGCATAAAAAACTGAAACCTTTGAGTTACTGCGCCTTGTTTGTCGTGATAAGTAGAATCAACCACTGCGCAATGTTCATATGTTGAGTTGTTAAACATCGATTATTTGATGTGCTAGGAGCTCTAAATCAGCCGTCAACGATAACATTTGAAGAAAATTAGTGACTCAAACTCTTTTTCTACTTGTATGTTGTTAGTAGACATACCTGTTGCATTTTGTTAAACAAAATTGGCCAACGCCCTTAAAAATTTTTGTTATAATTGCTTTTCACAAGTTAAAAAAAAATCTGTTATATAAGGTTTGTTTATAATGATTTTTGATACATAAAAAATATGCTCCCATGTTGTAATCTTGAACTGATTGTGTATTAATTTTTACACTGTAATCTTGAACTGATTGTGTATTAATTTTTACACAGGAGTTCCTTTAAAAATATTAAGAAAATAAGAACAGATGATCAGTAATCAAGTTGTAACTTACTTGTATTACATTGATGGTTTCTTGGAAAAAACTGTCGGGCGTTTTTGTGAGTATATCTGGTAGTGCTGCTTGAATCAGTGTGGTAGCCCTCATTACCCTCTGACTCAAATTGCTCAGTGCTTTCCGAATCTGATAACAATTCACATATGAATTACACTAACATAATGTTTATATTTTTAAATTATGGTTTTTAATATAAATATATATTTTATAATGACTTTACCTCAAGATCTTTTCTCCTTATTTGGAACATATTTTGGGAAGCCTTGTGTTCCCATCTTCACCCTTCCTGATTTTGAGCCTTGTGAGGTATTTGTGTGTTGGCTGCTTGTTGCTGTGGTTTCCTGTTGGTCTCTGGTGTTTTAAATTGGTATTATTGTGTGTGATTGTGGTGTATATATTAGTATTTTGTGTATTTTCTATGTCGAGTGCTTTGAAAATTGTGTCATGTTTTGTATTGATTTGTATTTGTTCAGGTATTAGTTTGTTTTATGTATGTATATTTGTAAATTTTCCCAAATGTTCATTATGGTGCCTTTGTGTGGTACGTGTTTTATTAGTGTCATATTGGTTAAGTCTGGGAATTCATGTCCAGTGTTAATTGCATGTGTGGCCATAGAAAATACACAAAATACTAATATATACACCAGGAAACCACAGCAACAAGCAGCCAACACACAAATACCTCACAAGGCTCAAAATCAGGAAGGCTGAAGACGAGAACACAAAGCTTCCCGAAACATGTTCCAAATAAGGAGAAAACATCTTGAGGTAAAGTCATTATAATATATATATTATATACATAAGAAACAGACTGTAGCAAAAAGTGTTTAATATAAATGTATGATTAGGAAAATTATTTTAGTATGAAGTGTTGCAGATTCACTGTAGAAGCAATGCCTTCAAATTTTATATAATAGTTTAAGTTATTCTTTAACTGAACAGTGTACTAATTCCATTTATTTTCAGTGAGATGCTTATATAAAATGTAATCCACTAGAAAATGTTTGGTGAAAACAGTATTTGGCATCACAGGGAAGAATAGTCCATTAAACTTTCATTATAGGATAACTGCCTGTTGAATACAGTCTGTGAGACCACAGAAATATGGAATTTGGCATCACAGGGAAGAATAGTCCATTAAACTTTCATTATAGGATAACTGCCTGTTGAATACAGTCTGTGAGACCACAGAAATATGGAATTTGGCATCACAGTGAAGAATAGTCCATTAAACTTTCATTATAGGATGACTGCCTGTTGAATACAGTCTGTGAGACCACAGAAATATGGAATTTGGCATCACAGGGAAGAATAGTCCATTAAACTTTCATTATAAGATGACGGCCTGTTGAATACAGTCTGTGAGACCACAGAATTATGGAATTTGGCATCACAGAGAAGAATAGTCCATTAAACTTTCATTATAGGATGACTGCCTGTTGAATACAGTCTGTGAGACCACAGAAATATGGAATTTGGCATCACAGGGAAGAATAGTCCATTAAACTTTCATTATAGGATGACTGCCTGTTGAATACAGTCTGTGAGACCACAGAAATATGGAATTTGGCATCACAGGGAAGAATAGTCCATTAAACTTTCATTATAGGATGACTGCCTGTTGAATACAGTCTGTGAGACCACAGAAATATGGAATTTGGCATCACAGGGAAGAATAGTCCATTAAACTTTCATTATAGGATGACTGCCTGTTGAATACAGTCTGTGAGACCACAGAAATATGGAATTTGGCATCACAGGGAAGAATAGTCCATTAAACTTTCATTATAGGATGACTGCCTGTTGAGTACAGTCTGTGAGACCACAGAAATATGGAATTTGGCATCACAGGGAAGAATAGTACATTAAACTTTCATTATAGGATGACTGCCTGTTGAATACAGTCTGTGAGACCACAGAAATATGGAATTTGGCATCACAGGGAAGAATAGTCCATTAAACTTTCATTATAGGATGACTGCCTGTTGAATACAGTCTGTGAGACCACAGAAATATGGAATTTGGCATCGCAGGGAAGAATAGTCCATTAAACTTTCATTATAGGATGACTGCCTGTTGAATACAGTCTGTGAGACCACAGAAATATGGAATTTGGCATCACAGGGAAGAATAGTCCATTAAACTTTCATTATAGGATGACTGCCTGTTGAATACAGTCTGTGAGACCACAGAAATATGGAATTTGGCATCACAGGGAAGAATAGTCCATTAAACTTTCATTATAGGATGACTGCCTGTTTAATACAGTCTGTGAGACCACAGAAATATAGAATTTAGAAACAGTTTAAGGTTATTACATCTGAAAGGCAGGCAATATGGTGAGAAGAGAGTCAGAAATAGAAGTGTACAGGGAAGACTGTAACTGTTGTAACTTGTCCAATGGTTCAGACAGTCACAAGTAATGAGACCAAGTATCCCAGGTACAATATGTAGTAGGAAATGTGAAAGAAGAAGGAGACCCCAGAATATCAGGGAGACAGCCAGGAAACGTATTGGAACACAGGTCAGGGAGGGAAAGTATACAGATAGCTCAACATGACAGAGTATTATTGTTGTTTCCAGGTTTATGATATCGACTTGTTCCAAGCTTCATCATCACAGACTCGGTGGACCTGTACTTCTCATTCCAGGAGAGCAATATGAAAGTAGGCACACAATATAATTGCTTTAGTCTGTTTTAAACGATGAACGCGATTGCAAAATCAACTTCCAGTAATCCTTACATATCATCATTACACAAAATATTTCATCTTGAGTCCTGTGTGCTGCTAAAGGAAATCGTATCTGCTGCCTGCAAGGCTTTTAAATTCTCTTGCATCTCATCTTAAATCACCACTTAAAAACAGTAGGGTGATGTACCGAGTTATGGTTAATTCTAATCTCATATGTTATCTTTCCAGTTCTTGTAACTATGCTTGTGTTGTGGTAAAATCGTACATTGCCCAGACCTTGGAGATATTTGCTTTTCATAGACAGTGTTAAGATTGTCTGTATATTACGAAAATTCAAGATCTTTAAATTAAGTACCAAGTACAACCAAACAACAAACATGAAAAAGTAATTGATGTGTCATGTTTTTATGTTATTTAGCATACGTTGTAAAGTTCAAAAGTTCAAAGCTTTTCTGCTATTATTAGAAGGGGAAGATAATTATAATGCTGTGTTTTGTTACTTGTGTAAGAACATATTTGATATATTTTTAATGATTTAAAAGCAGAAAAAACCTAAATTGTTTAATGACCAGAAAATATTACAACTAATGTATTTAAATGGCTTATCAGAGTATTTAAAATCCTCTGAACTGTTTAAAACTGTAATTGATGTTTTCTTTGAGACTCCAAATCAATGTATGCTGTCTAGTTCAGAGCCTTCTTACATTAATACATTGTTTTTGTGTATACATAGTGTAATCTAATTAAAAGATTACGTTATTTGTAATATGTTACTGCAGATGAAATCTCCTGCAAATCAACGTTAATTTATTTATAAAATTATTTATTAATTGGTTGATATTATTCGGTTGTTGATCATAGACCTGTGTTAATTAGTTGTCAAGTGTTTTACCAGAGAAAAACGCTATATTACCGTTATTATAGTGAATAATTCAGTATTTTACTACAACCCTAGTGGGTATTTTTCATTTATAGCTTGCCTTAAGGTTTCACTAGTACTTTCCTTAATACTGTCTATTTTTTCATTGATTAGTCGGTTGTTCTCATTTTGTTTCCTAAAATTTTCATTAGTTTCCTCTTTATTCTGCTCAAATCTTTCCTCCATTCGTTTAAAATTTTCATTATTGGCTTCCTTCTGTTTCTTGGAATCTTCTTTAATTAATTCCCATAGTTTTAATAAATCCATATCTCCTCTGGCTTCCTCCTTGTCACCCACCTGTTGTTCCATCTCACCTTCCGTAACTATTTCTGCTTCTTCCTCCCGTCTATCTTCTTCTGTTTCTTGGTCTTTTGCCCTCCTTTTAGAAACACCTCTCGTATGCATTCCTGTGCCTCTAATAGTTGCCTGCTCAAGTTAAGTAATAGCGATATAGTCGATTTTTTACTTAACTAAAGCCCACTCGTTGAGCGCCAATTTGTAATCTAATTAAAAGATTATGTTATTTGTAATATGTTACTGCAGATGAAATCTCCTGCAAATCAACGTTAATTTATTTATAAAATTATTTATTAATTGGTTGATATTATTCGGTTGTTGATCATAGACCTGTGTTAATTAGTTATCAAGTGTTTTACCAGAGAAAAACGCTATATTACCGTTATTATAGTGAATACTTCAGTATTTTACTCCAACCCTAGTCGGTATGTATTATCTAAATTGAAAAGAGCGGAGTGTCGAGAGAGTAAGTTAGTTCTCTATTCTCCCGTATTCACCAGCTGTCTGCAAACGAGCGCCGGTGTTGGCGATTGACCCGTTATTATAGGTTAAGTCGTTCCACTTGATGCTTTTATCACTTTCTTTCTCTGTAAAATACACCCTATTCGAAATACAATAATTATTCTACAATAACACAAAATCGTCAAATACAAGAAGGGTTCTTTATTTTATCTAATTTTGAAAATTCCAACAGTTTCCGTCTCCTGTTATTAATACATCATATCGATCACACAATACAGAATCGATTTGTTATTGAACTCGTGTTTTAGATGTTACAATTTAATTATAATTTTCAGTTTATCTCTTATCTCATGGTACATGTAATTCTTTTAACTATTAGTAAGGCCAGGTAATGCAAATTTAAGGTTACTAAGTATTACAATATTGTTATTAACTCTTATTATATAAAATTAAACATAAGCAGGTTTGTTACCAAACTGGATTAGATACTTAATGTGGCCGTGTCTGGTTATGACGAAGCGAGGACGGAATGGCTATGCAACTCTTGAATAAAAACAGCATCCAGCTTCTCAATAAAGGTTTCGATTCGATTTGATGTCCCAGAACGTAATAGAAGTTCAGTTCTGGTCTTCGTTTTCTTCACGATTCTAGTAGTTGCCGGTCCCAATGGAATTTGCGTAGTATTAAGACTTCGTTTATTTGTTGAAAGTGAGGTTTGGTACTTCAATACAAAAGTTCTTCGTTTGTTTTTTAATTAATTTTGACTTCCTCTGCTATGGATCATCTTTGTTCAATTATAACTCATTTTCATCATCACACTTTTACTGTAAGTAGGTTGAATGAGTATTTTTTAATTCGGTTAACTTTAATGGTATTCAGAATTATATTTGCTGAGATATAGTTTCAGGAGTTATTACTCAGTCCTTTTAAATGGATGTCTTTTATGACTTTTAATTCATATAATTTGGTTTTCTCTTTTTTAAATTAGTAGGCTGAACTTTACCCATTAACATATAACAATTGAATGTTTAAATCAACAAGATAGCTTGCATTTTGTTGCCCTACCAACCATTTTCCTCTTGTGTTATTGGATAATATTTGTTATCCTAGAGCCGTAATTAGGAAATATTCTTACACTTATTTAATAAAATACTCCCTTATTATAATTACAGTAAATCACATAAAACTTTCACTTAATTTGCCTTATTAAACCATATACATTTTACTACATTTTCTTCTTAATCAACTTATTTTAAAAGGTATTATTTTCCTTTTACAAAATACTAATTTTAGGCCTATTGGTTTTATTACATGTTATAATTTTTTTGTTTTTAATTTAATTTTTCTGACCTGACCTACTGTACAAAGAGTCACTGGCTTATGGCCAATTATTCCAATTTTAAATTCCTGATTTCAATTTATTATTATTATTGAGTTTATCATTGAACCCTTCATCGGTTTTTAACATAATTATAATGACCACTTGACAATTCATTAACAATTATTGTCTTCCTGGCCAAGTTTACAAATATTATTTTAAGACATCTTCATTAATTATTTAAAGTAAACATACTTAACATGATACCATACATAATAAACACACTTGTATTTAATTACTTAAATACAAGTTTAACATGAATGAAATGAGTACCAATTACTTAGTACTTCCTTAAAGCAATGGCTCCACACCTGCTACATACAAAACACAAAACAAATATCATGTAAACACAATATCATGATAAAGCACAACAACAGGTACATCTTTATAAAACATTAAATATTAATTAAATAGTCTATTATATTCAAACTCATCCACAGTAAACTCATCTCATTAGACACAGTGTTTATAGTTTACATCTTACACTGATCACTCCATATTTTATATTTAGCTACATTTTTACTAATTTATTACCTAGTAACCTTACTAGGTATCGTCAATATATTTTTTGGGTGAGATTGGCCCTCTTGACCTTAATTATGGCATAACTTGGGCATTGTTTTCAGTTATTTTGACAAAGTTTTTATGTAACGTCGGGGACCTTAACTTTGTTACGTTACATAATACTCCCCCTCCGAAAGAAGTTTATTTTGGCTGAATATAGTTTAGTTGAAATAAACTTATAGTTTCTTCATGCCTTAGAATATTTATTTAATAAAATTATCAATTTATAATGGTTTCAGTTTTTCATTGTTTCTAATTTAATATGCAATTCAATGGGTTCTTTGGGGTTTATTTTCTATCTCTTTTCTTTAAACTTTTAATTGCACCGGAAAACTGTGTTGACACTCCTTGTGTATCTGGTCATTAATTCTCTACTGGTACCTCCCTCAGTTGTAGAACTGTCCTTTTCTCTGGAACTCATAATTTCTTCTAGCTTATTACACCATCATTTATTATTATCATATTTATATTTAATTACCTCGCTTGGTGTATAATCCCTAAAATACTATATTTCCCTAACATTTTTCCCTAATATCATAGCTGGTACGGAATCAGAGGGGCACTATTGGCTTCCATTATTCTGCCATTTCCCTAACTATATCTTCTGAGATCAGAGGAACTTCATCTCTGTCCAGAAAAAAAATAAACGTTGCACTATCACAACACAATACATATAATTATTACCTATAAGGTAGCTCCTTCGCTACAAACTTATATTCAAGGGATGATTACTATTATTTCTGAGGTATCCTAATACTTTTCTTAACTTGTTTATCTCGTTGTTCTGTAGTTCCATTTATCATATTATTCACCAGTATAGTAGTTAAAGCTGTTCAATATTCATTTTACATTCTTCTTAGTTCCGTGCTGTCAATTAATTATTCTTTAGCATACGTATTTTACTATTTTTAATTCACTCCCATTTACTTCTGCAATTAAACACTGAATCTCCTCCTTATCATAAATTGTATGGCATATTCTTCCTTCATCTAACTCATTTCTAACCCTTCTTTCTCTTCTTTTATGTTGATTAGTTTAAAATAATTTCTTCTGAATTATATAGTAAGGTGTTCTTACTTATTTTTGAATTTTGTGGTTCCTTAAATTGATTCCACATAATTTCTCTGAAGTATCGTGTAATTAGTTTATTTCACTTAATAGTTAGTTTAATATATTTTAATTAGTTTCTCATTATTTTTCTTTGATTTGCTTGATTCTGTATCCATAAAATCCATCCCTTTTCTCTATATTCTGTTTGGAATCTGTTTAACCGTGGTCCATTATTTCCTCTGTACTGATTGTTCGGATTTCTCTAGTGTGTAGAATTATTTCCGTCCTGGTGACGTATCTCACTATCATCTGGTTCTTCCATCTTGTCGCTATATAATTTTCATTTATGCTAAAGTTTACCATCGTCTTTCGAACTGATTCTTCTGTATTGTTTCTTAATCGTTCGAATGGTTCATACATAATCTCCATAAGTCCTCCATGCTCCTCGGTTAGTTTTGGCTTTTTCGGTCCTTCAAATCTATCTAGGAATTCAATTGTGGTTCGTTTAGAGTTTCTTAATTGCCTTACTTCTCTGGGTTCCGTAATTGGTATATTATGCAGCTTAGCTAATCCCCCTTTAATCATCTCCAATCCTTCCCGTGTATTCATTAATTTCCTTTGACGTTTTTGCCTTATTTTCATTGTCTTCATTTCATTGTTAACCTGTTCTATTCTTCCAGTTATGTTAATTTGTACCTCGTCTAATTTTCCTTGTGTTTCCACTTGTACCTCCGTTACACTAATTTTGTTATTGATTTCTATGTTATTTATCCGGGTAGTCAACTCTTCCTTGAACCCTATAAGTTCCTCTTTTGTTTGGTCGACTATTTGACTGATTGGTTCGTTCATATTTTTTATCTTCTCCTCCGTATTATCGTTAATTTTGTCTATTCTTCCCTTTATGCTTTCATTTATACTATCTATTTTCTCATGTATTTTTCTAAACTCTTCTCTAGTACTTTCATTGGAACTGTCGATTTTCTCATTTATTTGTCTAAAATCGGCCTTCAATTGTTCATTATTTTCATTTATAGCTTGCCTTAAGGTTTCACTAGTACTTTCCTTAATACTGTCTATTTTTTCATTGATTAGTCGGTTGTTCTCATTTTGTTTCCTAAAATTTTCATTAGTTTCCTCTTTATTCTGCTCAAATCTTTCCTCCATTCGTTTAAAATTTTCATTATTGGCTTCCTTCTGTTTCTTGGAATCTTCTTTAATTAATTCCCATAGTTTTAATAAATCCATATCTCCTCTGGCTTCCTCCTTGTCACCCACCTGTTGTTCCATCTCACCTTCCGTAACTATTTCTGCTTCTTCCTCCCGTCTATCTTCTTCTGTTTCTTGGTCTTTTGCCCTCCTTTTAGAAACACCTCTCGTATGCATTCCTGTGCCTCTAATAGTTGCCTGCTCAAGTTAAGTAATAGCGATATAGTCGATTTTTTACTTAACTAAAGCCCACTCGTTGAGCGCCAATTTGTAATCTAATTAAAAGATTATGTTATTTGTAATATGTTACTGCAGATGAAATCTCCTGCAAATCAACGTTAATTTATTTATAAAATTATTTATTAATTGGTTGATATTATTCGGTTGTTGATCATAGACCTGTGTTAATTAGTTATCAAGTGTTTTACCAGAGAAAAACGCTATATTACCGTTATTATAGTGAATACTTCAGTATTTTACTCCAACCCTAGTCGGTATGTATTATCTAAATTGAAAAGAGCGGAGTGTCGAGAGAGTAAGTTAGTTCTCTATTCTCCCGTATTCACCAGCTGTCTGCAAACGAGCGCCGGTGTTGGCGATTGACCCGTTATTATAGGTTAAGTCGTTCCACTTGATGCTTTTATCACTTTCTTTCTCTGTAAAATACACCCTATTCGAAATACAATAATTATTCTACAATAACACAAAATCGTCAAATACAAGAAGGGTTCTTTATTTTATCTAATTTTGAAAATTCCAACAGTTTCCGTCTCCTGTTATTAATACATCATATCGATCACACAATACAGAATCGATTTGTTATTGAACTCGTGTTTTAGATGTTACAATTTAATTATAATTTTCAGTTTATCTCTTATCTCATGGTACATGTAATTCTTTTAACTATTAGTAAGGCCAGGTAATGCAAATTTAAGGTTACTAAGTATTACAATATTGTTATTAACTCTTATTATATAAAATTAAACATAAGCAGGTTTGTTACCAAACTGGATTAGATACTTAATGTGGCCGTGTCTGGTTATGACGAAGCGAGGACGGAATGGCTATGCAACTCTTGAATAAAAACAGCATCCAGCTTCTCAATAAAGGTTTCGATTCGATTTGATGTCCCAGAACGTAATAGAAGTTCAGTTCTGGTCTTCGTTTTCTTCACGATTCTAGTAGTTGCCGGTCCCAATGGAATTTGCGTAGTATTAAGACTTCGTTTATTTGTTGAAAGTGAGGTTTGGTACTTCAATACAAAAGTTCTTCGTTTGTTTTTTAATTAATTTTGACTTCCTCTGCTATGGATCATCTTTGTTCAATTATAACTCATTTTCATCATCACACTTTTACTGTAAGTAGGTTGAATGAGTATTTTTTAATTCGGTTAACTTTAATGGTATTCAGAATTATATTTGCTGAGATATAGTTTCAGGAGTTATTACTCAGTCCTTTTAAATGGATGTCTTTTATGACTTTTAATTCATATAATTTGGTTTTCTCTTTTTTAAATTAGTAGGCTGAACTTTACCCATTAACATATAACAATTGAATGTTTAAATCAACAAGATAGCTTGCATTTTGTTGCCCTACCAACCATTTTCCTCTTGTGTTATTGGATAATATTTGTTATCCTAGAGCCGTAATTAGGAAATATTCTTACACTTATTTAATAAAATACTCCCTTATTATAATTACAGTAAATCACATAAAACTTTCACTTAATTTGCCTTATTAAACCATATACATTTTACTACATTTTCTTCTTAATCAACTTATTTTAAAAGGTATTATTTTCCTTTTACAAAATACTAATTTTAGGCCTATTGGTTTTATTACATGTTATAATTTTTTTGTTTTTAATTTAATTTTTCTGACCTGACCTACTGTACAAAGAGTCACTGGCTTATGGCCAATTATTCCAATTTTAAATTCCTGATTTCAATTTATTATTATTATTGAGTTTATCATTGAACCCTTCATCGGTTTTTAACATAATTATAATGACCACTTGACAATTCATTAACAATTATTGTCTTCCTGGCCAAGTTTACAAATATTATTTTAAGACATCTTCATTAATTATTTAAAGTAAACATACTTAACATGATACCATACATAATAAACACACTTGTATTTAATTACTTAAATACAAGTTTAACATGAATGAAATGAGTACCAATTACTTAGTACTTCCTTAAAGCAATGGCTCCACACCTGCTACATACAAAACACAAAACAAATATCATGTAAACACAATATCATGATAAAGCACAACAACAGGTACATCTTTATAAAACATTAAATATTAATTAAATAGTCTATTATATTCAAACTCATCCACAGTAAACTCATCTCATTAGACACAGTGTTTATAGTTTACATCTTACACTGATCACTCCATATTTTATATTTAGCTACATTTTTACTAATTTATTACCTAGTAACCTTACTAGGTATCGTCAATATATTTTTTGGGTGAGATTGGCCCTCTTGACCTTAATTATGGCATAACTTGGGCATTGTTTTCAGTTATTTTGACAAAGTTTTTATGTAACGTCGGGGACCTTAACTTTGTTACGTTACATAATACTCCCCCTCCGAAAGAAGTTTATTTTGGCTGAATATAGTTTAGTTGAAATAAACTTATAGTTTCTTCATGCCTTAGAATATTTATTTAATAAAATTATCAATTTATAATGGTTTCAGTTTTTCATTGTTTCTAATTTAATATGCAATTCAATGGGTTCTTTGGGGTTTATTTTCTATCTCTTTTCTTTAAACTTTTAATTGCACCGGAAAACTGTGTTGACACTCCTTGTGTATCTGGTCATTAATTCTCTACTGGTACCTCCCTCAGTTGTAGAACTGTCCTTTTCTCTGGAACTCATAATTTCTTCTAGCTTATTACACCATCATTTATTATTATCATATTTATATTTAATTACCTCGCTTGGTGTATAATCCCTAAAATACTATATTTCCCTAACATTTTTCCCTAATATCATAGCTGGTACGGAATCAGAGGGGCACTATTGGCTTCCATTATTCTGCCATTTCCCTAACTATATCTTCTGAGATCAGAGGAACTTCATCTCTGTCCAGAAAAAAAATAAACGTTGCACTATCACAACACAATACATATAATTATTACCTATAAGGTAGCTCCTTCGCTACAAACTTATATTCAAGGGATGATTACTATTATTTCTGAGGTATCCTAATACTTTTCTTAACTTGTTTATCTCGTTGTTCTGTAGTTCCATTTATCATATTATTCACCAGTATAGTAGTTAAAGCTGTTCAATATTCATTTTACATTCTTCTTAGTTCCGTGCTGTCAATTAATTATTCTTTAGCATACGTATTTTACTATTTTTAATTCACTCCCATTTACTTCTGCAATTAAACACTGAATCTCCTCCTTATCATAAATTGTATGGCATATTCTTCCTTCATCTAACTCATTTCTAACCCTTCTTTCTCTTCTTTTATGTTGATTAGTTTAAAATAATTTCTTCTGAATTATATAGTAAGGTGTTCTTACTTATTTTTGAATTTTGTGGTTCCTTAAATTGATTCCACATAATTTCTCTGAAGTATCGTGTAATTAGTTTATTTCACTTAATAGTTAGTTTAATATATTTTAATTAGTTTCTCATTATTTTTCTTTGATTTGCTTGATTCTGTATCCATAAAATCCATCCCTTTTCTCTATATTCTGTTTGGAATCTGTTTAACCGTGGTCCATTATTTCCTCTGTACTGATTGTTCGGATTTCTCTAGTGTGTAGAATTATTTCCGTCCTGGTGACGTATCTCACTATCATCTGGTTCTTCCATCTTGTCGCTATATAATTTTCATTTATGCTAAAGTTTACCATCGTCTTTCAAACTGATTCTTCTGTATTGTTTCTTAATCGTTCGAATGGTTCATACATAATCTCCATAAGTCCTCCATGCTCCTCGGTTAGTTTTGGCTTTTTCGGTCCTTCAAATCTATCTAGGAATTCAATTGTGGTTCGTTTAGAGTTTCTTAATTGCCTTACTTCTCTGGGTTCCGTAATTGGTATATTATGCAGCTTAGCTAATCCCCCTTTAATCATCTCCAATCCTTCCCGTGTATTCATTAATTTCCTTTGACGTTTTTGCCTTATTTTCATTGTCTTCATTTCATTGTTAACCTGTTCTATTCTTCCAGTTATGTTAATTTGTACCTCGTCTAATTTTCCTTGTGTTTCCACTTGTACCTCCGTTACACTAATTTTGTTATTGATTTCTATGTTATTTATCCGGGTAGTCAACTCTTCCTTGAACCCTATAAGTTCCTCTTTTGTTTGGTCGACTATTTGACTGATTGGTTCGTTCATATTTTTTATCTTCTCCTCCGTATTATCGTTAATTTTGTCTATCCTTCCCTTTATGCTTTCATTTATACTATCTATTTTCTCATGTATTTTTCTAAACTCTTCTCTAGTACTTTCATTGGAACTGTCGATTTTCTCATTTATTTGTCTAAAATCGGCCTTCAATTGTTCATTATTTTCATTTATAGCTTGCCTTAAGGTTTCACTAGTACTTTCCTTAATACTGTCTATTTTTTCATTGATTAGTCGGTTGTTCTCATTTTGTTTCCTAAAATTTTCATTAGTTTCCTCTTTATTCTGCTCAAATCTTTCCTCCATTCGTTTAAAATTTTCATTATTGGCTTCCTTCTGTTTCTTGGAATCTTCTTTAATTAATTCCCATAGTTTTAATAAATCCATATCTCCTCTGGCTTCCTCCTTGTCACCCACCTGTTGTTCCATCTCACCTTCCGTAACTATTTCTGCTTCTTCCTCCCGTCTATCTTCTTCTGTTTCTTGGTCTTTTGCCCTCCTTTTAGAAACACCTCTCGTATGCATTCCTGTGCCTCTAATAGTTGCCTGCTCAAGTTAAGTAATAGCGATATAGTCGATTTTTTACTTAACTAAAGCCCACTCGTTGAGCGCCAATTTGTAATCTAATTAAAAGATTATGTTATTTGTAATATGTTACTGCAGATGAAATCTCCTGCAAATCAACGTTAATTTATTTATAAAATTATTTATTAATTGGTTGATATTATTCGGTTGTTGATCATAGACCTGTGTTAATTAGTTATCAAGTGTTTTACCAGAGAAAAACGCTATATTACCGTTATTATAGTGAATACTTCAGTATTTTACTCCAACCCTAGTCGGTATGTATTATCTAAATTGAAAAGAGCGGAGTGTCAAGAGAGTAAGTTAGTTCTCTATTCTCCCGTATTCACCAGCTGTCTGCAAACGAGCGCCGGTGTTGGCGATTGACCCGTTATTATAGGTTAAGTCGTTCCACTTGATGCTTTTATCACTTTCTTTCTCTGTAAAATACACCCTATTCGAAATACAGTAATTATTCTACAATAACACAAAATCGTCAAATACAAGAAGGGTTCTTTATTTTATCTAATTTTGAAAATTCCAACAGTTTCCTTCTCCTGTTATTAATACATCATATCGATCACACAATACAGAATCGATTTGTTATTGAACTCGTGTTTTAGATGTTACAATTTAATTATAATTTTCAGTTTATCTCTTATCTCATGGTACATGTAATTCTTTTAACTATTAGTAAGGCCAGGTAATGCAAATTTAAGGTTACTAAGTATTACAATGTTGTTATTAACTCTTATTATATAAAATTAAACATAAGCAGGTTTGTTACCAAACTGGATTAGATACTTAATGTGGCCGTGTCTGGTTACGACGAAGCGAGGACGGAATGGCTATGCAACTCTTGAATAAAAACAGCATCCAGCTTCTCAATAAAGGTTTCGATTCGATTTGATGTCCCAGAACGTAATAGAAGTTCAGTTCTGGTCTTCGTTTTCTTCACGATTCTAGTAGTTGCCGGTCCCAATGGAATTTGCGTAGTATTAAGACTTCGTTTATTTGTTGAAAGTGAGGTTTGGTACTTCAATACAAAAGTTCTTCGTTTGTTTTTTAATTAATTTTGACTTCCTCTGCTATGGATCATCTTTGTTCAATTATAACTCATTTTCATCATCACACTTTTACTGTAAGTAGGTTGAATGAGTATTTTTTAATTCGGTTAACTTTAATGGTATTCAGAATTATATTTGCTGAGATATAGTTTCAGGAGTTATTACTCAGTCCTTTTAAATGGATGTCTTTTATGACATTTAATTTATTTAATTTTAATTCATATAATTTGGTTTTCTCTTTTTTAAATTAGTAGGCTGAACTTTACCCATTAACATATAACAATTGAATGTTTAACTAAATATCACTATAATATTGACGACTCGGAACACAAAGTTTTTTATAAGTAAAAACGTAAAGTTTTACCTTACAGCCTAAACCGGCTTTCACCTATTGAAGGCTTCATCAGAGGCTGTCGTTAGTAGCGCTGCTCGTCTTGTTGTTGGCGACGAGAAAGTGTTTCGAAAGATTGAAGCTGTGTGTGTGTGGTGAGATGTGTTCGAATAATGCGTGCGATTTGAATTGTGTCTGTTCGTTTAGGATGTCGTTTTTATTTGTTTTTGTGTGTTTGTATATTTCTAATTGTTCTAGAGTGTCTAGTTTTCGGCCTTTTGTGTGTACGTGTAGTATGTTCATGTTATTGTCGATGTTTTTATATGTGTGGTTTGCTTCAATGAGGTGGTTTGCGAAGGTAGATTCTGTAGTGGTGTGGAGTGCTTTTGTGTGTTCAATGTATCTCTGTTTGAAGCTACATCCTGTCTGGCCTATGTAGAATTTACTGCAATTTGAACAATTTAGTTTATATACACCGGGTAGATCGAATTTGTTTTGTGCTTTGGGCATGCGTTTTGATAGTGTGTGTTCTGTTTTGTTAGTAGTTTTGTAAGCGATTCTGTATCCTGCCTTTTTGAATTTGTGGGCAATTTTTTCTGTTTGTTTGTTGATGTATGTTAGTGTTATGAATTTGTTGTTTTCTGTCTTTGCCTGTTGTTTGTTTTGTGTTTTGTGTAGGAGTTTACTGACTATTGTTCTGTCATAACCGTTAGATTCTGCTAGATATTTTATCGTGTTTAGTTCGTCTTTGTTGTCTATTTCATCTAAGGGGATGTTGTTAAGTCTATGTATCATGGTTCTAAAAGCAGCTAGTTTGTGTTGTATTGGGTGATTGGAGGTGTTGTGTATTAGTGTGTCAGTTGTAGTTGGTTTTCTGTATATACTGAATTTGTGCCTGTGTTCTAGTTTTGTGATGGAGAGGTCTAAGAAGTTTATGGTATTGTTGTGTTCGTATTCGGCAGTGAAGGTTATGTTTTTATGTATTTTGTTTATGTGCGTTAGTAACTGTTCACATTGTCTTTTGTTTCCCCTGTATAGTATTAGAATGTCATCAATGTATCTGTGCCAATATAGTATTTTATGTGAGTGTCTGTCATTGTTTGTGAGTATTTTTGTTTTTTCTAAGTGTTGGAGGAAGACTTCTGCTAGAATGCTGGATATGGGGGAGCCCATGGGTAGGCCGTCGTTCTGTGTGTAGTATTTATTGTTATAAGTAAAGTAGTTTTGTTTTGTGATAATGTTCAGATTTTTTTTATTTCATTGATAAGTTCGTCTGGTGTGTTGTTCTGTTTGAGTTTGTTTTGTAGGATGGTGATTGTTTCAGAGATGGGGATGTTTGTGTACAGGTTTTTAATGTCAAAGGAGGCTAATGTGGCGTTATGGGGGATGTGTATGTCTTTTATTTTTGTTACTAGGTCAGTGTTGTTTTTTACTGCAATGTTGTTGTCTATTTGTGTGTGTTGTCTAATAATTTTGTCTAGATATTTTGCCAGTTTGTGTGCAGGGGCATTACGGTAGTTGATAATGGGGCGGATCGGAATGTCTTCTTTATGGATTTTGGGAAGCGCTTGGAGTGTAGGTGCTGATGGTCGGATTTGTTTCATGTAGGGCTTTTGTTTATGTGTCATAATGTGTTTGGCTTTGTTGACTATTTGTTTTACTGAGTTTTGGTATCTGTCGGTGGGGTCGTGTTTTAGTTCTGTGATGTTGTTCTGTTCTATGAAGTCTTGTACTTTTTTGTGTAGGTTGTCTGTGGGGATAATTACAGTCGTGTTGCCTTTGTCAGCTTTTACAAATGTGATGTTGTGTTTGTGTGCCTTTTCCCTCAGTTTGATGGCTGTGTGTATTTCTGAGTTGTGGTTGTTGTTGTCTGGTGTCTTATGTACTCCTATTGTGTTGTTTATATTATGTCTTAATGTGTCTTGATGTTCTGGTGCTGTGTTTTGTATATTTGTTTCTGTGTCAATTATGAGCTTTGTTAGTGTTTGGTTGTTATGTTTGTAATAACATACAAAATATACAAACATAACAACCAAACACTAACAAAGCTCATAATTGACACAGAAACAAATATACAAAACACAGCACCAGAACATCAAGACACATTAAGACATAATATAAACAACACAATAGGAGTACATAAGACACCAGACAACAACAACCACAACTCAGAAATACACACAGCCATCAAAATGAGGGAAAAGGCACACAAACACAACATCACATTTGTAAAAGCTGACAAAGGCAACACGACTGTAATTATCCCCACAGACAACCTACACAAAAAAGTACAAGACTTCATAGAACAGAACAACATCACAGAACTAAAACACGACCCCACCGACAGATACCAAAACTCAGTAAAACAAATAGTCAACAAAGCCAAACACATTATGACACATAAACAAAAGCCCTACATGAA
Organism: Magicicada septendecula; assembly: GCA_034769895.1. Taxonomy (NCBI): domain Eukaryota; kingdom Metazoa; phylum Arthropoda; class Insecta; order Hemiptera; family Cicadidae; genus Magicicada; species Magicicada septendecula. The sequence goes on along the minus strand of CM068371.1, from coordinate 56,341,767 downwards.
ACAAATCCGACCATCAGCACCTACACTCCAAGCGCTTCCCAAAATCCATAAAGAAGACATTCCAATCCGCCCCATTATCAACTACCGTAATGCCCCTGCACACAAACTGGCAAAATATCTAGACAAAATTATTAGACAACACACACAAATAGACAACAACATTGCAGTAAAAAACAACACTGACCTAGTAACAAAAATAAAAGACATACACATCCCCCATAACGCCACATTAGCCTCCTTTGACATTAAAAACCTGTACACAAACATCCCCATCTCTGAAACAATCACCATCCTACAAAACAAACTCAAACAGAACAACACACCAGACGAACTTATCAATGAAATAACAGAAACTCTGAACATTATCACAAAACAAAACTACTTTACTTATAACAATAAATACTACACACAGAACGACGGCCTACCCATGGGCTCCCCCATATCCAGCATTCTAGCAGAAGTCTTCCTCCAACACTTAGAAAAAACAAAAATACTCACAAACAATGACAGACACTCACATAAAATACTATATTGGCACAGATACGTTGATGACATTCTAATACTATACAGGGGAAACAAAAGACAATGTGAACAGTTACTAACGCACATAAACAAAATACATAAAAACATAACCTTCACTGCCGAATACGAACACAACAATACCATAAACTTCTTAGACCTCTCCATCACAAAACTAGAACACAGGCACAAATTCAGTATATACAGAAAACCAACTACAACTGACACACTAATACACAACACCTCCAATCACCCAATACAACACAAACTAGCTGCTTTTAGAACCATGATACATAGACTTAACAACATCCCCTTAGATGAAATAGACTACAAAGACGAACTAAACACGATAAAATATCTAGCAGAATCTAACGGTTATGACAGAACAATAGTCAGTAAACTCCTACACAAAACAAACAACAGGCAAAGACAGAAAACAACAAATTCATAACACTAACATACATCAACAAACAAACAGAAAAAATTGCCCACAAATTCAAAAAGGCAGGATACAGAATCGCTTACAAAACTACTAACAAAACAGAACACACACTATCAAAACGCATGCCCAAAGCACAAAACAAATTCGATCTACCCGGTGTATATAAACTAAATTGTTCAACCTAAATTGTTCAAATTGCAGTAAATTCTACATAGGCCAGACAGGATGTAGCTTCAAACAGAGATACATTGAACACACAAAAGCACTCCACACCACTACAGAATCTACCTTCGCAAACCACCTCATTGAAGCAAACCACACATATAAAAACATCGACAATAACATGAACATACTACACGTACACACAAAAGGCCGAAAACTAGACACTCTAGAACAATTAGAAATATACAAACACACAAAAACAAATAAAAACGACATCCTAAACGAACAGACACAATTCAAATCGCACGCATTATTCGAACACATCTCACCACACACACACAGCTTCAATCTTTCGAAACACTTTCTCGTCGCCAACAACAAGACGAGCAGCGCTACTAACGACAGCCTCTGATGAAGCCTTCAAAGGTGAAAGCCGGTTTAGGCTGTAAGGTAAAACTTTACGTTTTTACTTATAAAAAACTTTGTGTTCCGAGTCGTCAATATTATAGTGATATTTAGTTAAGTAACGGACACGTCATGGACAACGAAATCCATGAATGTTTAAATCAACAAGATAGCTTGCATTTTGTTGCCCTACCAACCATTTTCCTCTTGTGTTATTGGATAATATTTGTTATCCTAGAGCCGTAATTAGGAAATATTCTTACACTTATTTAATAAAATACTCCCTTATTATAATTACAGTAAATCACATAAAACTTTCACTTAATTTGCCTTATTAAACCATATACATTTTACTACATTTTCTTCTTAATCAACTTATTTTAAAAGGTATTATTTTCCTTTTACAAAATACTAATTTTAGGCCTATTGGTTTTATTACATGTTATAATTTTTTTGTTTTTAATTTAATTTTTCTGACCTGACCTACTGTACAAAGAGTCACTGGCTTATGGCCAATTATTCCAATTTTAAATTCCTGATTTCAATTTATTATTATTATTGAGTTTATCATTGAACCCTTCATCGGTTTTTAACATAATTATAATGACCACTTGACAATTCATTAACAATTATTGTCTTCCTGGCCAAGTTTACAAATATTATTTTAAGACATCTTCATTAATTATTTAAAGTAAACATACTTAACATGATACCATACATAATAAACACACTTGTATTTAATTACTTAAATACAAGTTTAACATGAATGAAATGAGTACCAATTACTTAGTACTTCCTTAAAGCAATGGCTCCACACCTGCTACATACAAAACACAAAACAAATATCATGTAAACACAATATCATGATAAAGCACAACAACAGGTACATCTTTATAAAACATTAAATATTAATTAAATAGTCTATTATATTCAAACTCATCCACAGTAAACTCATCTCATTAGACACAGTGTTTATAGTTTACATCTTACACTGATCACTCCATATTTTATATTTAGCTACATTTTTACTAATTTATTACCTAGTAACCTTACTAGGTATCGTCAATATATTTTTTGGGTGAGATTGGCCCTCTTGACCTTAATTATGGCATACCTTGGGCATTGTTTTCAGTTATTTTGACAAAGTTTTATGTAACGTCGGGGACCTTAACTTTGTTACGTTACAATAGACTTCACCTAACTACAGTCCAGTCATACAGTTAGTTTTTTTTGGCTTAGTGATTTGTAGAGTAGATTTATTATTACAAAGATAGTGCTGTTGTTTTCCATTGTCTTTTTTTTTTGGTGAGTGGGCAACTGGCTTGAATAGAAAACCTATTATGAGAGTCAGATCCATTTTACTGCCATAGCAATCATTATATTGTGCCTGCCTGTATGTTAAATACTGAATCAGATGTTACTCCTCAAAATAAAATTTAGTGAAATCTAAACACTGCATAATGAACCTTTAAAAACCCAAGATTGTTACCTTTTTAATTTGCTTAATTGAAAGAAGGATGTTTAATGTGCAGATATAAATACAACAACATAATAAGACCACAGTTTACCATCTGTATCATATTGCTACGACAGCACAGAACAATCTACGCGTTTATCGAATGCGCCAGAAAGATCTCGACGTAAGCGTGTGGTGTACGTGCTACTAAACGCATTTTGCGAGAATTTTCTCGACTGTGCCAGGCTCCGCTCGGGCGCTCGGACTGTGTCAAGGCCGTAGCAATTTACGTAGTTCGCGAGAGGTAAGACGCAGTTTGGAAGCTTCTGGTGTGTGAGCGTAACTATAAATACATCGCGTCGCGGCCTTAGTTTTCAGTTCAATGCGAGATTTTTGACTGTGCGGTTCGAGAGTATTAGTGCGATATATTTACAGAGCGGTTCGAGTTATTACGGTGTACGTTCAAGTAGTTATTAGTGAAGTGTTGCGTTTTATATTTGGACGGTATAATTGTAATACAGTTGAGTTTTAATATTAGTGGACATTTTATTGCATATGAACAATTTTCATTTGATTTGTTGTAGACACTGTGTTGTTAATTACGAACTGTTTTACTATAACAATTAAAGGTGTGATTAGTGACTTTATTGGTGTCTTGTAATTATTTTGTTTCCACTGTACCTACGACGATCGAGTAGACCGTCGTAACAGTGGTGTCAGAAGTGGGATAGAACGGTTAACAGTGGGAACAGTGTACTTTGTACAAGACGAATGTAATTCGTAATTAATCGATAAACAATGGATGCCAGTCAGATGATGGAAAATTTACAGGCGCTGCTGTTGCAAGCAGAAAGACGACAAAAAGAAGAACGAAGACAAGAAAGAGAAGAAGCAGAACAACGACAGGATGAGAAACGCAGGCAGGAGGCGGAAGAAGCAGAAAAACGACAGGATGAAAAACGTAAGCAAGAAGCAGATAAAACGGAAGCTCTCTTCGATGTTATGCAGAAACAGTTGCAAGAACACAGTACCGCAGAATTGGGTATCCTACGAGGTGAGCTTAATAAACAAGTTACTAAAATATCGGAGGTACAAGAATCAATGACATTAAAAATAGCTGAAGTAGAAAAATCTGTCTTGACTGTGGAAGAAACAATGTTAACAAAAATATCTGCAGTAGAAGACTCGATTACAAATATAAAAGAGCAGATTAAAAATGAAGTCGAGGAGTGTCTGAAATTACAACCAAAACAACTTTGTGACCAGACTGTACCATTGATAAAGACAGAAAAAGATACAGAAAATAAGTTAACAGAGAAAGTCACTTTGCCTGCAGTAGGGACAGTTCATGTCAAAGCTCCAACCTTTGACGGAAGCACTCACTGGGCAACGTACCTCCGCCAATTTGAAGCTGCTGCATGCGCAAATAATTGGACAGAAAAAGACAAGGCTGTTTCACTTGTTCTTGCATTAAAAGGACCCGCGGCAGAACTACTACAGAAAGTGCCACCTGACAGCCAGAACACCTATGCCGAGTTGATAAAAGCTCTGGAATTACGGTATGGTGATAAACATTTGCGAGATGTGTACTGCACCCAGTTGAGAGCAAGGCGACAGCATTCCGGGGAGAGTCTTCAAGAGTTTGAAGCAAGTATCGACAGACTAATTAGACTGGCCTATCCTGAAGCGCCAGAAGATTTTCGAACGCGTTTTGCGATGCAGACATTTACTGCCGGTGTCCGAGATAACGAACTACAGCAGGTGTTACGAATGGCAAGACACCAGAACAGTGCGGACGCCCTGGTACATGCTTTGCAATTTGAGGCCGCCAAATCAGCGTCTGGTTGGACATGTCATAAAGTGCGCGAGCTAAAAGATCGCGACGGCACAGACAATGAGGAAGAAGAACAAGGAACAGAGACTCGACGGTCGGCGCCACAGAATAAAATAAGAAAGGATGGAAGACCGAAGTGTTATCGATGTGGGAAACCTGGACATCTACAACGAGATTGTCGGGTTAGAATTCAGCAGCAGGGAAACGAGCAATAGTCGGTGCAACGGGGCGTGTGCTGACTAACTGGAGGAACGAAGCCCCTAGACAATACGCAATTTCTACGCTTCAGAAAAACACCGGGAGCTTGGTAGTTACCGGATTTGTTCAAGAAAGGCCAACCTCGATTACAGTTGACACAGGCGCAACAGTTTCTATTGTGCGCCCTGACGTGGTGAAAGATCTCAAGCAAATCTGGTGCTCTTGCAGCTTGCGAACAGCTACTGGACGGCCTGTAAAAGTGTATGGAAAAGTGGAGATACACCTACGCCTCGGTAGACTTGAGTTTAATCATCAAGTACTTGTTGCAGACATTGTGGATGAAGCAATTCTTGGGGTGGACGTTATGAACCCATACGGATTTATAGTCGACTTCAAAAACAATGTCTTGAGAATCGGAGGCGAAGAGGTAATGCTATCAACAATGACGACAGCAGAAAAATCGATGGACGTCATAAACCAAGTGGCCGTAATTGTTCCGCCAAACTCCGAAAAGATCATCATGGTTAGAACTGCGGTAGATACTAGGGGCAATCAGTGCTCTATATTCGAACCCCAGGTAGTCAGCACACCGGGCATACTAATTGCCAGAAGTTTAGTAAAACCTGACGAAACCGGAAATGTACCTATTAGAGTGGCGAATATTTTGGATCAAGCTATCACTTTACAAAGCAATACGCTCCTAGGCAAATTGACTCCTGTGGCCTGGGTAGCCGGAATAACGCAACGAAGACCCAGTTCTTCGGATACTTCTAAATTACCAGAGGAACTGCAAGAATTATTGAACAGATCTTCTAACGACCTCTCAAGTGGTGAGGTAAAAGAACTCGGACAGTTTTTACACGAATTCAAAGATTGTTTTGCAGTTCGGGGACAGTCACTGGGAAGAACCTCTCTTGTGCAACATCGCATCAATACCGGGGACACAACACCGATACGCCAACCTCCTCGAAGGCCTCCATTATCTAAACAAGAGGAGATGTCTCGGTTAGTACAGGACATGTTGACAGAGGGAGTAATTGAACCTTCGTCAAGTGCTTGGTCTTCCCCTGTAGTGCTGGTAGCGAAGAAGGATGGTGGATTGCGTTTCTGCGTAGACTACCGGAGGTTAAATGACGTTACAAAGAAAGACTGCTATCCATTACCTCGCGTTGACGATACACTCGACACGTTGTCCGGAGCACAGTGATTTTCCACATTGGACCTGAAGAGTGGATATTGGCAAGTAGGTATTCATCAAGAAGACAAGGAAAAGACCGCTTTCTCGACCCCAAGTGGCTTATTCCAATTTAACGTCATGCCATTTGGACTCTGTAATGCACCGGCAACATTTGAGAGATTGATGGACCTGATACTCCGAGGCCTGACGTGGAAAACTTGCCTTGTTTACTTAGACGATGCCATAGTGATCGGGAAGACTTTCGAAGATCATTTGGAAAACTTTAAGGAAGTTCTAACTAGAATTCACGGTGCACAACTGAAGCTGAGCCCGAAGAAGTGTTCTCTATTCCAGAAGGAAGTACAGTATTTGGGCCATCTGGTTTCGGCAGCGGGCGTTAGCATGGATCCTAATAAAGTATACACCGTAAGAGACTGGCCAGTTCCGAAGAATAAACACGAAGTTCGGAGGTTCCTGGGGTTATGCTCATATTACCGACGTTTTGTGAAAGGCTTCGCTACTATTGCTAAACCACTACATGAGCTAACGGAAAATAAACGAAACTTCCAATGGTCGAGAGAGTGTGAACAAGCATTTAGAACGTTGAAGATTGCATTATGTTCGCAGCCAATTCTCGCTTTTCCAGCTTCCGAAGGGAAGTACATCGTAGACACAGACGCAAGCAATACTGGTCTAGGAGCAGTTTTGTCTCAAGTGCAGAACGGTGAAGAACGAGTAATAGCGTATTACAGCAAGACGCTTTCTAAACCAGAGAGAAATTATTGTGTTACAAGAAGAGAGTTGTTGGCAATTGTCAGAGCTTTGGAGCACTTCCATAATACCTCTATGGGAGAGAGTTTTCACTACGTACCGACCATGCTGCACTTGCATGGCTCTTGAGATTTAAAAATCCGGAAGGACAGTTGGTAAGGTGGCTCGAACGTCTACAAGAGTACAACTTCAAGGTACAACATCGGCGGGGGCGCCTGCACGGTAATGCAGATGGCTTATCACGAAGACCGTGCCCGGAAGACTGCCGACATTGCCACAGAAAGGAAGAACAAAACTCAAGCGAACATGTTCAAGCCATCACTGTAGATTTCCTGGCTGATGGCTGGACAACACAAGACTGTCGACAAGAACAGATGACTGATGAAGACATTGGACCGATCTTGACAGCAAAAGAGGAAGGTCGCCGCCCGGATTGGCAAGATATCTGCCATGGTTCCGAAGTGCTGAAGGGCTACTGGGCACAATGGGAATCTCTCACCTTAGAAAACGGATTGCTGAAAAGGGCTTGGGAAAGTGCAGATGGACGAGACGTGGTCATGCAGTTGATAGTTCCCCGAAGTAAAGTGCAGTCTGTTTTGAAGGAGATGCATGATGGAAGATCTGGAGGCCATCTTGGCGTTAACAAAACCCTTGACAAAATACGGAAGCGATTCTATTGGCTTCACCTTCGCCACGACGTAGAGGAATGGGTTCGGACGTGTGAAATATGTGCTGCAAGCAAGGGCCCACAAACCAGAAGCAGGGGAAAAATGAGACAGTATAACGTTGGACAACCTTTCGAGAGAATTGCCATAGACATTGCTGGACCATTCCCAGTTACTGACGATGGAAACCGGTACATCATGGTTGTAGGTGACTACTTTACTAAGTGGGTGGAAGCCTACGCAATTCCAAATCAGGAGGTTACCACTGTGGCAAAGCAGTTAGTTCACAACTTCTGTTGCCGTTATGGAGCCCCTATGGAAATCTATACGGATCAAGGGAGAAATTTCGAATCAGGAGTGTTTAAAGAATTATGCCGTCTACTCGGAATTCGAAAGACCAGGACAACGCCTCTGCATCCTCAGTCGGACGGGATGGTTGAGAGATTCAACAGGACACTTGAGCAGCATCTTTCGAAAGTTGTTGACGAGAACCAAACAGACTGGGATCAACGTATACCACTATTCCTTATGGCGTATAGATCATCAGTACATGACACAACCGGCATGACTCCAGCAAAATTGGTGTTTGGGCGGGAGATTCGTCTTCCTGGGGACTTGATGTTTGGATCACCTGAAACTCAGTCCCAAGAGCCAAAGAACTATTCCTCGCAATTAGAAAACCAACTGCGAGAAATGAATCGCTTGGTAAGAGGACGGCTCAAGATTGCCAGTGATAAAATGAAAACTCGGTATGACATTCGCAGCAATAGTGTGGGTTTCCAAGAAGGAGATCAGGTCTGGTTGTTCAATCCAAAGCGCCGTCGTGGTCGCTCACCTAAGCTTCAGTCTAACTGGGAAGGACCCTACACTGTAAAAAAAAGGATTAACGATGTTGTTTATCGGATTCAACAGGAAGGACAGCGAAAGTTCAAGGTCGTCCACCTAGATCGCCTGGCTAAATACAAATTTAGAGACGCTTTGCTAGTTCGGGACGAACAGGCTTAAGGAGGGGGAAGTGCTACGACAGCACAGAACAATCTACGCGTTTATCGAATGCGCCAGAAAGATCTCGACGTAAGCGTGTGGTGTACGTGCTACTAAATGCATTTTGCGAGAATTTTCTCGACTGTGCCAGGCTCCGCTCGGGCGCTCGGACTGTGTCAAGGCCGTAGCAATTTACGTAGTTCGCGAGAGATAAGACGCAGTTTGGAAGCTTCTGGTGTGTGAGCGTAACTATAAATACATCGCGTCGCGGCCTTAGTTTTCAGTTCAATGCGAGATTTTTGACTGTGCGGTTCGAGAGTATTAGTGCGATATATTTACAGAGCGGTTCGAGTTATTACGGTGTACGTTCAAGTAGTTATTAGTGAAGTGTTGCGTTTTATATTCGGACGGTATAATTGTAATACAGTTGAGTTTTAATATTAGTGGACATTTTATTGCGTATGAACAATTTTCATTTGATTTGTTGTAGACACTGTGTTGTTAATTACGAACTGTTTTACTATAACAATTAAAGGTGTGATTAGTGACTTTATTGGTGTCTTGTAATTATTTTGTTTCCACTGTACCTATGACGATCGAGTAGACCGTCGTAACAATATACTTATTACGACGAAAAATGCCAATCTTTCAAAAAAAAAGTGAGTTGCTTAATGATTGTAAAATATTTACAGCAGATATGTTTAAATGGCTTGTTATAAATATTTATAATTATCCACATTATTTAAAATTTTATATTCTTTTTTGAAAGTATAAATCAAAAGTCTTCATGTATTGTTATACTCCTTTTGTGTATGCACAGTTTTTTCCTAACTATAATGCTCATTCATTTAGTTTTGCAATCGGCTAATATGTTATTGTATTGTCCTAAGAATCTTTATCTGAGAAAACGTACAGGTACAAAACAAAAATCATAATAGAATAGTAATAGAAATGAAAGGAATTATTAGTATTAGTAATATGACTTGGTTTCTGTAATAAATGAGTTAAGACGTTAGATACAAATAATGGAATTCATAAAATAATTTACTATCAGCTGAGCAAGTGCTGACAATCATGTGATCACATAGTCATCGTTACTGGATATTTGCCCAGCTGTATGTTAAATATTGTATAACACTACAAAAGTTGTACACATTTATGTTAATTATAAATGTACTCAAGGTGAAGCATTGCATGTAATAAATTCAATGTCAAGTGTAGTATATTATATAAAAATTTTACTGCTTTTAGCGATACGTAAATGTTGTTAGACACAACACTGTAAGAAATAAATATTAGTTGTTACCTCTTCACCAAAAATATCATTCCTATCATTAATAACAATCCATCCCATGCGCCAGCCAGGTGAGAGGAACCTGAAAAAAGAATTTTAACAAAGTTATGCTTTTTGTTAATACTTAAACTGTATGTGATTTGTTAATTTCAAAAATATATTTCTTGCTTATATAATATGCTGAACATCTTGCTCACCTTTTGGTTAGTCCACTGCATGAAAGGACGGGAACGTCGTCTGATAGTGAGGCAATTGAGTAGTATGTCTCTCCAGTGAATACCTACACAGTACATTAAACCTGAATATTTATGCTGTAGATATAATATAGACTTTTTACTGAGTGTGGGTGTACATAAACTTCAATTAGACATTTTAAATACTACAAAACAGATAATGTAATAAAATAATTAAATAGTATGACAGGATAATAAACCCAATAAAACTATATTTGTTATGAAAATAACTATGTAAATAAGATCATTCACATGATCTGTGACATCACATACTTTGCTCGAATTGCAATTGTATGCAGATAAATTTTGATTACAAAGTAACTATAAAAGGAATGAGGAGACTGAATCCTCCAGGTTTCACTTGCATGAAGCCACAAGAATGCAGAGTACAGTAGTTAGTAAAAGAAAATTTGTTAGTTGAATGTTTTTTGTTAGTATAAATAACTTATCCACTTACTGTATTCATTGTGATGATGTGTTGAAATAATTATATTATTATGTACAGTACATACCGTACATTTTTATATGATCTGATATTTTGTATTCCTTTGAAATTTTGAATTGAGTACATGATAAATAGATTGTTGGACAGTAAGTCCAAAGAAAAAAACAATACAAAATATAAGACAAAAAATTCTATTTAAATAATTGCAGTTGCATACAGATTGCATTTAAATTTGAGAATAGTCTATAAACACTCTGAACTCAGATACAGTTGTAAATAAAGTGTCTGTTACAAAGCTTATTAATAATATACCGTAATAATAAACATGTAGTTTATGCATACAGCATTCTCTCAGTGGAGAGCAGTCAATTAATGCAACAAAAGAAAAAATATATAATTTTAACTTACTAAATGTTCATAAACTTCATCAGCAATAATAGGCACACGATGCCGTCTAGCAATGTCCAGAATGGCCCTCAGTTGTTCCGCACTGAACACAGAGCCACAGGGGTTTGACGGGTTATTTACAAGTATGGCCACTGTATCACAATCAATTAGACTCTCCAAATGCTGAAGATCTACTTCCCACATTTGTTCTGGCTGAAATTCAACAGTTTTTATCAGTAACTGTATTATTTGTTTTTACTAAATAAACAGATGTTTATTATTTTTTTTTTGTATTTCAACTAACTTCAAATATATGGTATCGTCTGAAAATATGTACTCCGTGTGTGTGTGTGTGTGCATTCTAATCCAGGTCTATTGAATAGTTTAAGTAAATGGAGACCAGGGAGGCAAGAATTTGCTTGCTGGCTTCATTTAACCTTATAAAGGAACTAGATATAGTACTACATACATGAACTTTAGGATCGTTTGTCATGAGGACTTGATAATGATAGAGGCACTGAAATGCCTCGTCTGGAACATGACAGGTAGCAGTTTAGCAAGTAAGCACACTGAAGTTGGAATTACGGAGACTGCTAATTCAAATAACAAGATGATCAAGGAACATACTGTCAGAAACTCTTTTATTAATTTACTAAGAACTACATAGATCTTAGCTAATGTGACAAGTCTGTTGTTGACCAAAGGTGGAGAAATTCCTTAGATCAGATATCTAATTGTTGCCTGTAATTGTTGATAATAATCACTGCCTATGCTTATTGTTGATCAGATATGCAGAGATTTCTCAATATGAGTTCTCCAAAAAAGAATGCTAATCAATTATTTTTGCAAGCATGAAAACACTAATAACAGAGAAAACATGAACTTAAATATATGAGTGTAGAAGAGATGTATTTACAGGATACATACAAGATGGTTGGAGGGTATGTCCTCTTAGTGAGTAGGAAAGAGGTACTTTTTGAATGTTTATACAGTTTGGTTCATGCTATTTATAGTGCAGTGATTTATTCCACAGCAACTTAAAAAAAAATTCTGTACTTATACAATTTTTGTTAGTTTGCTATTCAAATCTTATACAGACATGCATATTATTGTAGTGGTTTTTCGATCTGTATTTAAAAATTTTTTGCAATTTAGTCCTGTATCAGATTTCAAAACAAATTGACAACTAAAGTCTTAAAACATGTCTGTTATTCTGTACATATGTAAACTCGTAGTATATAAACGTAAGCTCGAACATCGCTTTCAAATGACATTTAAAAGCACTCTGTAGCCTCTACCAGTGTGCTAATTTGTATGCTAATTTCAACAAAATTTATGGCCAAGCAGTATTTGTGGATCCCATACCATGATTATGAAGTACAGTATTTGTTTTTGAGAACCTTCTTGCCATCATGTGACTAAGTTTTAGTCTATATGTAATTTTGTGTAGTGTTCATTTTAGTATTCTTTTACTTTTTTTCTTGTACAATTCTTTGTTAGTTTTATTATTAGTTTAAAGGTACGCACTTGTAGTTTTGCTGTAAAATGGAATACTTTTTTTCTAGCAATTGGGTTTTCCAGAAACAGAAATAGTATGGAATTATTACTTCTATTACAGTTTTTTTGTGTGTGCATAGCCAAACAGTAAGCAAATCATCCTTCTCCTGCAATCAGACTTAGGATGTAGAAGACAGATGTTGTCTGCCTTTGTTTCAAAATATTTCATATTTGTATCTGTGAGTACTAGTGTGAAACTGTGCTGGCCACCTTTGATTTTTTGTCCTTTAATTTGTTCTTTTTTTCTTTCAAATGAGAAGTACATGCTCAACATCACTTTTACAATTTTGTGTTTGTCTAACAATATTTATTCTGGCAGAATTCTGGGGAAAATGAAGTGATGTAAGAATTACTAAATGATAATCTTTGTATCTTCACTGGATATTAACATATTGTGTTTGTGCTATCTATAAGGCAATCAGTAGGACAAAATGATATTGTTACGACATCACAGAACAATCTACGTGTTTGTCGAATGTGCCAGAAGAATCTTGCTGTAATGTGTGTGGCATACGTGACTCTAGATGCATTCACGAGAGTTTTCTCGAAGCCGCCAGCTGCACGGACTGTGTCAAGGCCGCAGCTAATTACGTAGTTCACACTGGTGCTAAGACGCAATTTGGAAAGTTCTCGTCTGTGAGCGGAGGTATAAATACATGGCGGCAGTGGCCTTAAATTTCAGTATTAGTCGCGATAAATTACAGTGCGGTTCGAGAGAGTTATTATCAGGCGATATTACTGTGCGCGTTCAAGTGGTTTTTAGTGAAGTGTTGTGTTTTATAATCGGGCGGTATATTGTAATACAATTGTGTTTAATATTAGTTGGCAAATATTGCATGTGAACAATTTTTTATTTGATTTGTTGTAAGAGACTGTGTTGTTAATTACGAACTGTTTAACTGTGAAATTAAAGATGGTGATTAGTGACTTCATTGGTGTCTTGTATTTTGTTTTCCACTGTACCTACGACGATCAGTAGACCATCAGACCGTCGTAACAATATATTCTTTTGATGGATTTATGTTAACCATATCTATCTATCTCTAACTGTGCTGGTTATTTTCTTTTGTTTTATTGTGAAAGACATTTTCTGGAAACCAGTTATGAATTATTTTATTTTCTATTTCAGACTGCTAGCAGGATTGTATGGTTGTGATATTAGCTTCTGTCTCTTTCCATTATTTTCATGTAGTTTGCTACGTTTGTATTTACTTACAGTTGGTACATAATATTAGCGTGTCTGTATTACTTTATAAATAATTCATCTTAAGTGCCTTTTTAATTACATTCAGATATACAGATGGCGCTGTTTGTTTAATTCTAACAATTTCTTCTCAAGTGTATTTGGATTATTGTAGAATTTGGAATGAAAACTGAGAGTTAATGCAGTCTTAAAAGAGGATATTGCCAAAGTTAAGGGACTGTATAATACTTTGAAACTTCTTTATAGTTCTCAGAAAAAGCTATGAAAAAGAGTTTTGCTCTTTTTCCTAGTAAATAACAATTGCGTTTTTATATTAGTTTATATCAACAAAATCACATAATATATAGACATAGATTCAAGAATATAAACATTTAATTTCCATTGAATTTCTGGAAGCAATCAGAGGTGTATTTAGGGGGGGGGGGACGCCCTCCGAGGGTAAAAAAAGTTGAATTTTTTTAATGTCTTCATTTTTAGCCTATTTTATTCATTTTTTATGCTGAAAACGCTAATAGTAACTCTTTTTTTAAATATACAAACAGGTGTATTACACAGCACTTGTATATATGTTAGAAATATGAAATATAGGAAAATCAATTCAGTCAGTACATATTTTGTAAATTTTTTAACAAGGCATATTTTTATTGTGTTATTACCGTTTACTTTAATGGGGTTGATTTCAGGATGTTATCACAATGTTTTTCAACCACTTTAAACATAATAATTTTAGTAGTCTTAACTTGATTTTTCTTTTGTATAAAGCTGACTTAACTGGTCCTCACCCAGGCCAAATTCTAGATACGCTTAAAAAATGAATAAAATAGCCTAAAAATGAAGAAATTAACAAAATCCAACCTTTTTTGACCCTCTGAGGAGGTCCGGTTCCCCCCATAAATACACCCCTGATTGCTTCCAGAAATTCAATGAATATTAAATGTTTTTATATTCTAGTAAATTCTAGGAAGCAATAATAAATTATTTACTTGAATGCTGTCATTTACTTAAATAAATTATTCAAGCAGATTTCTGTGTTAAATACAGTATTTTTCAAGTGTTCTCTTGTCTGTCTTATCTATCTTCTTCTATATATATTGTTACAACACAAATCAGCCACCCCAATACCAGGGATAAAAAAGATGAATCAACAATATAAAAAGTAAATGGTATAATATAAAATGTTTAAACTAATGAAAATGACGCGACAAACGACGACATGACCTAACCCAAGTGATTGACCAAATAAAAGGAAACAAAAGGAGAAGGGAAAAAACGAAACCAAATAAGAATGAAACAAATTGAAGGAAGAGAATGACTCCATACAACCAAATAAAAGGAGAAGGGGAAAACCAAAATAAAATGAAGATAAAACGAAATAAGATGAAGGAGAAGAAGAAGGAAAATGGAAATGAAACAAACCAAGTATAAAGGGAAATAAAATGAAATCAAATGATAAGACACAAACAAATAATATAGAATAAAAGAAGGCGAATTGGTACACTCAAATATAATATTGGAAACGAAACCAATAACTAACCAATGTAAAAAATAAGTATTATTATCGATTAAACGATAGATGTAAATGATAATTGATAAAACCCGATAAATAAAAGTACACTAACCCAAGAATTAGAGTTATATGTAATAAAGAACTCTATAAAGACATAAACTTATTGATAGTATAAATAATATTTGTAAAGAGAGAGATAGTGAGATGGTGAGAAAATAAAAATAACTAAGTGACAAAGAGAAAGTAATGGTAGGGATTACCCACTAATAAACACTTAAAATAAACATTTAAGGAGTGCAAAAGTGAAAGTGTAAAACCCCCAGAATATTTAGAAAATCTAGTGATAGATAAAAAATGCTTAGTAAATCAGTGATAAAAACTAAATGGTTTAAAAGTGAATGTTATTAATAAATAAGAATATTGTAAATGATAGTATTAGGAAATATAGTGATAGATAAAAAACGCTTAGTAAATCAGTGATAAACAGTAAACAATTTAATGGTGAACAAATAAGAATTTTGTTAAGGATAGTAATTAAAGATAGCATTACGATTAAATATAAATGAAGGATACGATGTTATTCAGGGGAGGAAGCACATGGAAGGTAAACAGTTAGTGTTACCATGGATAGAAGGTAGAGATTATTTAAGAAATAAGAAATTAAAAACAAAATCAATAAACACCCCATGTTATATAAGGGATAATCAATTAAGTAAGTTTGAATGGTGTGATAATGTTTATCACCCAAAAAATAATAAAGAATGAAATGAATTGTAAACAAACATTACCTAATAACTGTTAAAAAATTGTTCAATTAAATTTATGAATAGGATATGGCTGAAGGAAATATACAGACCATAGGCCTAGATGTTATGTTTTATGTAATAATAAGTAAGTAATAGCCATATTGTTAACAAGGGCAAAATAGATAAATAAGAAGGTAAATCAATACAGATCTAATAACACTGGAAAATCAGTTAGGAAATAATTAACAAGCCATGATGTAGAAAATAATGGTAACACACAATTAGTATAAAAACAGATCCAAAACACATCAACAAATAAACAAATCAATTATAACAACAAAACAAAACACATTAGGGTACAATGAGATGTAATTTGTATAAAATAAGTAAATATAATCAATGGCTACTTAGGTCTATGAAATGCCTAACTGTCAAAAACAAATAACTACAAATTGTAAAAAATTAACAAAGAAATTAGCAAATCGAAGGCAAGAAACTAGCCAAGGATAATTTGTGAATAATATTAAAAGAAAAATGTTAGAATAAGGATTTAAAATAAAAAAGAAATGTAATTAACAAATATTAACATAATTGTACAAACATTAATACATTAGAGAACCCAACCTTATGGGATGTCAAAATAATCTTTGAAAGGAAATACAAACAGTAGTGATAATATGTAATACACAGGAAGGAAGACGAAAGAATAAAAGCAATCAGAAGATATACAGTAATTTTGAATAGAAATTCAAAATTGATAACAATGGTTATAAAGTCATGATCAACCAACAGAATTTATTCGTAACCATGACAACAGACCGTTGGTTACGATTTTTCCGTTAAATCATATTATTCAATAAGTGACGCTCTTCCAGAATAGACGCCAGGCCGTGAATGACCTAAATTTTAATCTAAAATGTATAAAAAGTAATCAAAATTCAAAAAGATGAACAAGTAAGAAGCAGACGAGGAACGAGAACATTTAACTCAAGGACCAATTTAAATAAAATTTAAATGAATAAATTGCTACAACTAACATGAAAAAGATGCCAGAAGCCCCAGATAATTGAAAATTGACTACGATTGAAGCCCTATTCCATTTCACCTGAACGACTGTTTACATCAAGTCTACTGGTTTGATAAGTATCATTAAATTACCCAAATTCCAGAAATAAACTCACTTTAAATATTTCTCACAGTCATCTGAACTCTCACTATAAACTGAATATAATTTCTTTCAAAGATTAAGTAAAAAAATAAACCACTGAAAATTTATTAACTAAGAAAATAACCTGTTGTTAAATTGCGAACTTTTGAAACACACTTTACTACACTGCAGGAACAAATTATAGTTACACATTATATTATTTAAGTACAAATAATGTAAGGTAGTGTACTTTTTATTGTAATCATTATTAATATTTTTCTTGTAATCACAAGAACCCCAGACTTTGAACGAAAACAACTGTAAACAAACAACACAGTCGCCATATTTGACTGGATAATTCGTTCAAAATCGATCTTCGCCAAACTTTAGAGAGAGTAGACTCATATTAATTGTCGGTGCAAATTTTTTGAATAACCAAAGATAATTTTAATATCAAACTGAATAATTACCAATCACAAATTAAAGAAACTAGTACAGAGTGTAACCATTGTTTTTATTTCATAGGGAAGTGTATTGTATAAATTGTGTATTGTATAGCAGAGAGAACGAGAATGACGGCAAGCGCTCACGTCGCAAATCCGGCAAACTAACTGCTCGATTAAGAAGGTCGAACGAAGGCGGGAGTAAAATTTGATTGCTCCAGGCCGTCATAGCTAAGAACACTTTTTATCACAGTATTTATTAATTTAATTGTTTTAAAATAAACAATTTGGCGCCACCCGGGATTCATAAACCCCTATTGGACAACAGGTAAGGTTTCCACTCGCGTTGTACTGGTAATTGAAGGATCGCTACGGAAATCGTTAGCGCAAAACATAGAAGTAACGATACCAGTGTGAGGCGAACACACAACTTATATACTTTTTTAAAGAACACGTACAGAACTAGTCGTTACAATATATATATATATATATATATATATACAAACTAATACCAGAACAAATACAAAACATGACACAATATTCAAAGCACTCAACATCGAAAATACACAAAATATGAAAACATATACCACAATCACACACAATAATACAACTTTAAAATACCAAAGACCAATAAACAACCTTAATAGCAACCAGCAGCCAACACACAAATACTTCACCAGAAACAAGATCGCGAAGGCTGAAGATGAGAGAACAGGAACTCTCGAAACATGTTCCAAATAGAAAAATAACATCTTGAGGTAAATTTAATTATAAATATTAAATGTATTATATACATCAAGAAACGGACTGTAGCAGAAAGTGATTGAATATATATATATTTTTTATATTAATAAATCTCTAAGGGGGTCTACGTTTGTCCGCGGTAATCTCAGAATCTACTGAACTGATTTCAATGAAACTTTGCACGCTGATAGCAGGTACCCAACAGAAGGTTTTCCACTTTATTTGATAACGATAGGTTAAAAAGAACCGAAGTTATTGCAAAAAACTCATTTTTTTAAACCCGCGGCTTCGATCGCGAATATTTGTATATGATTGTTGTGGTAACTGTTGAGTTGGTAAATTGCTAATGGTACATCTATATTAATAATATTCTTATATTGTAAGTTATGAATATCCAAAAAGTGCGAAGCAATAGATCCATCATTCATGTTTCCTCGATACGTAAAATAAAAATTCGATAATTTAGTAGATATTTACAAACATGCAGTAACACAATTAGATGAAATGTTTATTCGTATAGAATAATACAAATAGTGTATACATAAGTATATTGATATCAGTTAGTCCATTTGAATATTTACATTTTAGTAGGGACATGGAATTCTTATCAGCATATGGAATTCATATAAACAATACAATAATTCATTGTTTGATTATATTGTAATATTGATTATATAGTACACGTTGATTCTGACAAACCATACTCTTCGACATTTGAATATTCAGTAGGGCTATGTGCACTAGGAATAATTAATTGTCGAGAATTATACTTAACCTACTTCATCGAGAATTATGCGATGAGCGTCAGTGATGTAGTATCTGTGCTTTTTTTCATTAATTTTATGTCATCGGTAAGTAATATGTATTGTATTGTATAAATTATTAATTGCCCCCTAGAGATTTATTAGTATAGATCAAATAAATACATTTCCCTTTTTTTAGCTTTGCAATGCAAAAAAGACGATCATGTTTAGGAAGCTCTACTGCTGCTGCGGAAAGAAAGAGGCATCTTAGAGCATCTGAAAATGACGTCAAAATGCAATCAGCTCCTCGAAACTCTTCAGAAAGATCTGGATTAGAAGAAGTCTCACGGGTTGAAAGTCCTACGATTCATGAAAATAGTTGTCTTGATTATTCATCTCTTCTTTCACAGCACTAACACTTAACTAAAAATGAACCTTTTTTCATGTGAAACTTACTAATTTTATTGGACGCGTTTCGGCTTAGTATCCGCCTTCTTCAGCTTTGGTATCAGACTCACCAAAGCTGGAGTCTGTTACCAAAGCTGAAGAAGGCGGATACTAAGCCGAAACGCGTCCAATAAAATTAGTAAGTTTCACATGAAAAAAGTTCATTTTTAGTTAAGTGTCATGAAAATAGTTTAGCGGCACAAAGACACAGGCAAGCGACTCTCAGATCACGAGGTCCTACTTTACGATGAAATGCAAAATTAAATAGTGGTTTCAATTATAATCCAGTTATTAACTATGCGAATGAAACAGGTATTGGGTTACCAAGTATGGTTTGCCCTCATTGCAAAGCTTTAAAGTGGAAAATGAATCACATGGATTATGTTGCTCTGCAGGAAAAGTGCGATTAATTCCCATACTTACTCCTCCAGAACCGTTAAAATCATTATTAAATGGAGAACATCTTTTATCGAAAAAATTTTTAAATGCATTAAGATCGTACAATTCAGCTTTTCAATTTACATCATTCGGAGCCAATGAAATAGTCGAAGGGAGCTTCATGCCTACTTTCAAAATTCAAGGACAAGTATATCACCTCATGGGATCATTACTCACCACACAAAACGAAGTACCAAAATTTCTACATGTGTATTTCATAGCTGATTATTTACAGCAAGCTGAAACAAGAATGTATCATATTCGCAACTTGGATAAGACATTAGTAACAGAACTTCAAAATTTACTTCACGCAATCAACCCATATGTTAGTAAACTGAAAAGTGTGTTTGAATTTGTAACATCTGCGAATAATAATCAGTACAATATTGTGATTCATGCTGATCGAACAGAAAATAATGAAGAGCACAGGGGTCGCTACAATGCACCGACAACTAATGAGGTGGCAGTAGTTTTAGTTAACCACGAATGCGATAAACGCGATATAATAATCCATGCAAGGGATCATACGCTACATCGAATTGCAGAAACACATCGAGCTTATGATGCTTTACAGTAACCTTTAATGTTTTGCAGAGGAGAAGATGGTTATCATTTTACATTAAAATTAGTCGATCCTCAGAGTGGGTTACAAACTACTAAGAAAGTTTCAGCTCTACAATTTTATTCTTACAGACTCATGATGAAAAAAGATGAGTACAATCATTTAATTTATTACAAACAGCTTCTGAATCATATATATTGTTGATATGTATGCTAAGATAGAGACGGAAAGGCTTATATACATCCGTACTCATCAAACTCAGTTAAGAGCTGAGAATTACATCGATTTGCAAGATGCTTTACGAAATAATGAAAGTTTGAATAATTTAGGCTGCTTGGTTTAGGCCGCTTGGATAATTCTACCCTCAAGTTTCACAGGATGTCAACGATATATGCAAGAGCGAACGCAAGATGCTTTTTGCTACGTATGCGAATACTCGCGGCTTGATTTATTTATTACGTCCATTACAAATCCTAAGTGGAGAGAGATCGTCCAGGAGTTGCATCAAGGCTTTTCAGCTCAAGATTGACACGACTTGGTAGCACGCGTATTTCATCTGAAATTGAAGAAATTAATGGATTTCTTAGTGAAAGGTAAAATTTTTGGCTCAGTTGTCTTGCTACATGTACAGCGTAGAGTGGCAAAAAAGAGGTTTGCCGCATGCGCATATTTTGCTCTGGTTAGAAGAAAAAATACGACCAGATCAGATAGATTCTGTGATTATGCAGAGCTGCCGGACCCTGATAAAGATCCAGATGTTTATGATATAAATAAAACACATATGATTTATGGGCCATGTGGAACAATTAATGCACAGTCACCATGTATGAAGGAGGGTCAGTGTACTAAACGATATCCTAAATCGCTTACAAAATAAATGACGATAAATGATGACAGCTTCCCTAATTATCGCCAACTAAGTCCTGAAGATGGAGGTTTTCAGTGTGAAATCCGTTTGAGAGATGAGATTTTGATAGTTGCCAATAGATGGGTAGTTCCATACTCACTGGTGCTTTCACGAGCTTTTGGTGCTCACATCAATGTTGAATTGTGTAGTAGTGTAAAATCCATTAAATATATATGTAAATACGTCAATAATGGCTCCGATCTAGCTACGATTGTTATACAAAATTCTTACGATGAGGTATTACAGTTTCAAAATGGTCGATACATAAGCACATCTGAAGCTATATGGAGAATCTTCTCTTTCCCTATACATGAGCGTTTCCACCTATTATTCATCTAGATGTACATCTCGAAAATGGGCAGAGAGTTTATTTTCGTGAAGATAATTTGCATGGAAGAATAGAAAATCCAAGAAACACCACTCTCATGGCATTTTTTTATCTATGTCGGGAAGATGACTTTGCCAAAACTTTGTTGTACGAAGAAGTGCCAGCATATTACACTTTCAATAGGCAGACAAAAGGAAAATTTTAACGTAGACGTCGAGGAGTCTTATTAGAAGGGAGCGAGAACGTATATGATGAACATGTATTGGGTCGAGTGTATACAGTTCATCCAAACAATCATGAATGTTATTTTCTTTGTTTACTTCTGCACAATATACGTGGCCCAACTTCATTTGAAAATATCAAGACTGTCAACAACATAATTCATCCAACATTTCAAGCTGCATGTCAAGCTCTTGATCTCCTAGAGAATGAGAATCATTGGAACGACACATTGTCAGAGGGAAGTTTATTTGCTAGCCCTGACAAAATGAGAGAACTTTTTGCAATAATGTTGGTGTTCTGCAGTATTTCAAACCCGAGTGCATTGTGGATTAAATACAAAGACCACTTCTCTGAAGATTTGATTCGAGATATTATGCGTAAAATTCCTGAAGCTGATTTGAGTTTATACAAGGAAAGCATTGAAAATAGTTGTTTACTGCTTTTACAAGATTTTGTTACTTCTGTTGGTGGTAATCCAATAGCTCAATACGGATTACCAAATCCACAGTCTACCGTGCATAACATTTCAAAGGAATATCTTTCTGAAACCACTTATGACAGACAACAGCTACTTTCTACAGTTGAAGAGAATGAAATATTACTGACAGACGAACAAAGAAATATATATCAACTCAGTCTTCAAAGTGTTTACTGTAAATCTGGAAATGCATTTTTCCTTGATGCACCAGGAGGCATAGATAAAACATTTTTATCAAATTGACTTTTGAAGTTAAGAAGCGAAGGGAAGATCGCATTAGCAGCAGCTTCCTCGGGAATCGCTGCTACATTATTACCTGGCGGAAAAACGGCTCAGTCCTTATTTAAAATACCAATAGATTTGAATTGCAGCAAATTTCCAATGTGCAATATTTCCAAAAATAGTGCTAAAGCAGAATTGATTAGAAATGCAGACTTGATTGTTTGGGATGAGTGCACTATGGCTCCTAAAAAATCAGTAGAAGCTATCGATAGAACTCTACGAGATTTGTGCAATGACAACAGATTTATGGGTGGAATAACTCTCCTCTTTGCCGGAGATTTCAGACAAACATTGCCCGTAGTTACGCGAGGTACCAGAGCTGATGAAGTAAACGCTTGCATCAAACGATCAAATGTATGGTGTACCGTTCAAACAGCATCACTCAAATAAACATGAGAGTCCAACTTGGAGGTGATGCAGATATTCACGAATTTTCTACTACTTTATTAAACCTTGGAGATGGTAAGATACTAGAGACAGACGGTGCGATATGTTTACCGCGATCATTATATCATACAGTTTCTTCACTGGCGGAGTTGATCGAAAGGTTTATGGACATATTGAGTCTATAAAGTTGCACGATGATGTGTGGTTATGTGAGTGTGTGATACTATCACCAAGAAACGAACAAGTAAATGCCATAAATTGCATAAATTTCCAGGAGACGATAAAACATATCACTCCATTAATACAGTTTTGAACGAAGAGGATGCAGTACATTACCCAACTGAGTTTTTGAATACTTTATCTGCATCAGGATTACCAGCTCACACATTGAAATTAAAACTAGGTGTTCCAATTATACTCATGAGAAATCTGAAGCCACCACAGTTATGCAATGGAACACGATTGAAAGTTAGGTCGCTAAAAAAACATATCATCGAAGCGACTATCTTAACATGCTGCGGCAAAGGAGAAACAGTATTTATCCCAAGAATTCCAATCATACCCAGTAACTTTCCATTTCAATTTAAAAGACTTCAGTTTCCTGTTAATTTATGCTTTGCAATGACTATCAATAAGTCACAAGGGCAAACTTTATGTACAGCTGGTGTGGATTTAAGAGCTGCTTGCTTTTCTCACGGACAACTGTATGTGACATGTTCTCGACTAAGCAGAAGCAGCGAGCTCTTTATTTGCTCTGATAATGGCAGAACAAAAAATATAGTTTATAACGAGGCTCTGATGTAAAAATGTATATAAAAACTGAGTATACTGGACTGTGATACATTTACAGATATAAGGATTCTACCAAAAAGTTTAAGACTGACTTAGCAAGTAAGATTTCGACTAACTCATATCAATATACTTATGTATTCATTATTTGTATTATTCTATACGAATAAACATTTTATCTAATTGTGTTACTGCATGTTTGTAAATATCTACTAAATTATCAAATTTTGATTTTACGTATCGAGGAAACATGAATGATGGATCTTGTGGGGTTCTTTTTTATTAGCAGTGGACTGTATATTGTAAAACTAAAATAGTTAAAAGGATTTATTCTCATGTAATCAACAATGCATAAATATTAAGCGTTTACTGACCTTGTCCTTGTGCGTTGTAAATGTCCCGTTGTAAGCAACACTTTGGTGATTTTTTAGGCAGTCCTAAACTTCACAATAATATTCTAATAAACGTTAAACACATGAAATAAGCACAAAGTAAAATAACAATAGCGGTGAATAGTCTTTCTATTCTTGCAGTATGCGTGTATAAACCAAAAAGAACTGAACTGCACGATATACCTTTCACTACAGGAAAGAAAACGCTCTAATTATGACTGTTGATTACTAGATGAATTGTACTTTGAAACAGTTAATGGGAGTGCACTCTATTAAAGAACTAATGAAGTAGAGATAGGGGGAGTTTTATTATTGTTATGAAAACAAAATATCTGACATACCGGCCCCTTTGAACCAACTGGTTCAACAAGAAACATTAAAAGAACATAAGAACAAATTTGATCCTTTGGAAGAGTATAATAAAACTAAATTATAAGGGGCAGTAGCCAATTGACTGGTCAAGGATTTTAGTAAATGGGAAGACGGGAAACCGTAACAGAAGGACGGGTCAAGGTTCCACCGGCAGTCTTCATGTTGACGACACGTACCACTCCATCATTCCCTGGAGATATGGAGGTGACTCTCCCGAGCTTCCACTTGAGGGTGGTAGGTTCGTTTCATGAATAATGACTAAATCTCCTATTTTGAGATTTTCTTGAGGTCTGATCCATTTGGACCGTTCTTGAAGTGTGTGGAGGTACTCCATTTGCCATCTTTTCCAGAGATGTTGTGTGAAGGCTTGAACCAATTTCCAGCATTTTATGTGATTAAGTGGTGCATTAGTTAGTTGAGGTTCGATCAGGGCATTAAGAGGTCCTCCAGTTAGAAAATGTCCTGGTGTAAGAGGTTGAATATCTGAAGGGTCATTCGAGAGAGGAGCTATCGGCCTCGAATTAAGGATAGCTTCAACACGCACAACTAAGGTGGTAAATTCTTCGTACGTTAAAATGTGTTCACCTATGACTCTGGTGAGATGATATTTTGCACCTTTAATGGCATGTTCCCATAGTCCACCTTGGTGAGGTGCACGCGGAGGAATGAAATGGAATGTGATACTGTTGTTCGTAGCAAAATCTTGCATCTCTGGTTGCTTCATGAGATCTTGAAAACATCTTTTCTGCGAAGAAGCAGCTCCTATGAAATTAGTCCCACAATCAGAGTACAGGTCTGGTATAAGACCTCTCCTAGAGATGAATCTCATAAGGGCTGCAATGAAGGCGTCTGTAGTTAAATCAGTAACCACTTCCAAGTGTACAGCTTTTGTTGCAAAACAGATGAACAGGCAGAGGTACACCTTTATAGGCTGTATCCTGCAAAGTGTAAAAAACTTGACCATGTAAGGGCCAGCATAATCAACTCCAGAAGCGTTGAAACAACGAGTAGGGGTAACACGACCGGCTGGTAGATCACCCATGAGCGGAGACGTGTTTGTTGATTTTGTACGAAAACATCGTACGCATTTAAATATTCTTGAGCGTATAACACTGCGGGCGGAGAGGATCCAAAAGCGTTGCGATAGTGTTGCTTGGAGGAACTGGGGACCAGCGTGCAGGTACATGCCATGATAGTAATCGATGAGTAAATGAATAGTGACATGATTTGTTGGCAGAAGAATAGGATGTTTGGCATTGTAAGTAAACGCAGAGTTCTTCAGTCGACCTCCGACACAGACTATTCCTGCATCATCAATAAAGGGTGCTAGACGTTGGATGCGGTTTGAGCATGTCCTTTTCTTGGAGAGTAGATCTATGTCTTCTGCAAAGTGAAGTCTCTGAATGAGCCAGCAAATGCGGTTACAGGCGTTATTTAATTCAGTTACTGTAAATGATCCACTTATGGTGGTTTTAAATTTCAAACGGGTTATAAAGGACATAAGCCATTACATGAAGAAGAGTCTTCCAAGAAGAAAACTTTGTAAGAAATCCAAATGTTGGGACTTCTTTTGTGGTCATCATAAGATTAAGCACATTTGGTTTCATTTTGGGAATAGACTCCTCCGAAATTGGATGAAGGATAGATTGTGGCCAGGTCTGCGTTGATTTAGCGAGCCATGGTGGTCCTAGCCACCACTGACTATGTTTCATCAGAACCGTGGGTGTCAAGCCTCGAGAAGCACAATCAGCAGGATTGTCAACAGTTGAAACATATTTCCAGACGTGCGGTGAAACTAAGTCTTGTATTTGTGCCACATGATTAGCAACATACACCTTGAGACGAAAAGATAGAGTGCGTATCCAAGATAGAACTAATGTAGAGTCGCACCATGCTGAAATGTTGTCAATCTTGTGATGTTGTGAGAGCTGTTCTGTACAGTAATGTAGCAATTTGGCTAACATGTGCGCACCACAAAGTTCCAAGCGGGGAATAGTCACACGCTTCAGTGGAGCTACTCTTGATTTTGCGATCAGCAGTCATATGTTGACATCTCCTTCTGCATCTTCTGTGCGCAGGAAGCCACAAGCTGCATATCCAGATTCACTTCCATCTGAAAATCCATGAAGCTGGATATTGACTGCAGTTGCTAAGGATATGAAACGTAGTATCCTTAGCTTTTCTATTTCTGGAAGTTCTTTCACGAATCGTGACCACTTCTCGGAAATATGATCAGGTAATGGAGAATCCCAATCTAAGCCTAAGGTCCATACATGCTGCATTAAGACTTTAGACCAAAAAACTATTGGGGATATCCAACCACAAGGGTCATAAATCTGAGCAATTGATGAAAGTAAAGTTCTTTTTGTGTAATTACTTGAAGGTGTGTGCATCAAATATGAAAAGACATCAATATCTGGGATCCATTTTAGCCCTAAAAGACTTGAAAATGGCTGTTCCGACGTGCGTAACATGAGGGGTGTCTCATGATTATCTTGCATGACATTTTCTAAGAGTTTAGGATGGTTTGAAGACCACTTGCTCAGTTCGAATCCACCCTTTTTCAAAAGTAAAACAACATCCTCTTGAAGGTGGGGAGCTTCTTCCAGAGCATTGCTCCCTAACAGAGCATCATCAACATATATTTGCTGTTGGAGTGCTTCAGCAGCAAGTGGATGATTTTTTCCTTCGTCCATAATGAGCTGTTGTACTACTCTATTAGCAAGGTAAGGCGAGGATGTCATACCATAAGTGACAGTAGTCAGTTGGTAGACCTTTAGCGGGACTGAAGTGTCTTCTCTCCAGTATATTAACTGAAAGATCTGATCATCTTCATGGATGGATATTGTAATGAAACGAGTACGTACGGTTCAATTCCCACTGTTGGGTTCGTCAATTTGTATCGGGACGAGTACTTGCGTCTTATTATTTTCACACAATGTAAGCCTATTCGTTGCTATGAACGGGTATGTTCCCCTGTCTTTACTCTCTTAGGTCGTTTTAATTTACTTAATTATTTAAATATCTGAGATATTTGGAGTTGTGGGATATATTGGTTTAATTAATTAATATTAACTTATCCCTCTAAAAAATATCAGTGTTAGTGTACTTGAAAGTTAAATAATTAATGTGTTATTCTGTAATTTCGTTCAACCCTATTATACCTTGAAGAGAATTATGTATAATTTTGTATTTTTACGCTCTCTCTTTGGTGTCGGGAGAATTCCGCTATAAGCGCTGTAGTACCGGAGCAACGAAACTTAGAGGTTATTTTACTGTTTATGTTAACCAATTATTCTATACTTAGTCAGTTACTTTTTATTCCCAACTCATTAAATCATACTCCAACTGACAAGATTTTGCAACTATACAAAGGTTCTTTATTTGTTTACTTCTTCAACATTGAATAAGATATGTTCTAACTGACATACACATGGGCTATAGATTGCGTGAATCGATTATTTATCAGTCCGATACTTTATTTAGATTCGGTTATATAATGTGTTTTAATTTGTAATTAACTTAATTCAGGGTGTGAAGGTTCTTGTAACTGTGGGGAAGATTAAAAATACATAGATAAGAATGCAAGATTTACAGATTTGAAGTGTTGTGTAGTTAACATGATTTATACAAATGATAATTTACCAGACTATAACGAAGCGAATCTGGTAGGCGGTTGATTGATAAATTTACTGTTCTGGACGATTATGCCGTACAATATTCTTTCTTCGGTTTAATAAAATGGAATTCTTGTCCTGTCCACCTCAGAAATACAGCTCTCTGGATTGATTTACAGCCCGATTGATGCTCCTTCTGCAATTCCTGGATCCAAATACGTTCTTCTCTCGGTTGAAGCAATTAGTGATGTTCCGTATATTTGAAAGGTTATAAGTTCTAGTGTAGTGTATATTATTAGTTGTGATACAGATAACTCTTTCTATTTGGTTTAATATATCGTCAATTCCTTTCGGATATGGGACAATTCAAGTCCTTCCTTGTAGAACCCAGTTATTTATTTTCTATTGTGATTTCATACTATAGTCTTGTTTGGTTAAACTGTACTGGCAATAGTCATGAATATTATCATTAAAATGTTGTATTTTGTAAGAGTATCAGCTAATTTAGAATATTCTGATTAAATAGACATTTCTTAGGTTTTTTAATCTCATCACATTCAGATCATAAAAGGCAATAATTGAAAATCAACAACCGCTTCATTTCCTGTAGTCCATAGCAACCCATGATTTTTCTTCCTTCTACATGTTTTGTATATAGTGTTTATTTCATATATTTTTTGTCTATTCCTTATTAATTTGCTATCATATTGGAATGTAACTTTACCGATAGTTGGTTTATTATTTTCTACACATATTCTGCTGGTTTTTTGATATGAGCCTGTTTCTTTTATATTTATTACTTTTTCGATATCAAACGTTATCAATCGATATCATGGCATTGTGGCATTATCATAATTTGTATAATTTGATATGGTTTATTATATATTATTACTAATTTAATGTTTTTTCCTAGCTCTTCAAACCGTATTCATTAATTATTATTAATTTATGTACCTAACCTTTATGTTATGAGTGGTTATATAGTGTTTTTGGCTGTTAGGCCTTTTATTGTATACGGACCTACCTGTGTTTATAACTGGTAAACAACTATAGCCCTTTTACATAAATTCATACATATAATCAAATCTTAACTATTAACATTTACATAAACAATTATTCTTTTCATATCTAATGACAATTTTATCTTGATCTATGGATCACATATAAGACAACAGTAATTGAATAATACATCTTGTTTCATTACCTTTCATTAACTCAACAAGTAATTGGTATAACATAACATAAACTTTATCATAACATTCGTTGTCACAAAATAATATCATTTAACTCAAAATCCTTACTTGCTATTGTTATAATGTAAATTATTGTTTCATTTTTGTTTACTTTCATGGTCATTTACTTTGACAATTTCTATACTATTCTACTTCTTACACTTCTCATCAGTATCACATTGATTTACTTTTCATTGAACATAGATCATTACCTATTATCTAACTTACAGGTTTGTTTATTCTCGTTATTTCTACCTTGCATCCTTATTTATCTTTATCTATAATCATAAATGTAATTATTAGACTTTTGTTTTATCATGGGGTTAGATATTGACTTGTTTATTATTTTGTTAATATAATATTTATGTAACATGGATGCCAGCATTTCTGTTGCGTTACAATATCTGCCTAAACATTTGTTTGATATCACAAGAGAAAACAAATTTATGTTGACGAAAGCGAAGAATTATATCAGTAATGTCATTGTGCAACTTTGGACCCTGATGTAGAATGCGGTTCAGTGAGACACCTGAAGAAGATGGTGCTGATGCATTGAAAACAACACGGATTTTCCTATCTTTAAAAACGCTATGATGTGGCAAAAAGTAATGCGGCTTGTTCAGCGACGGCACAGATGTGCACAGTTTCATGTGCCCACTTGCTAAGTAGTCATTCATAAAATTGACATACTTCTGTTTAAACTCAGGTTGAGATTCAAATTTGCGTTCAAGTGTATTAAACAGGCGTTTTGCCAAAGTTGTAGCGTCACCTAGTTGAGCAGGGTTTCCACTGAAAGGCAAATGACAAACATATCTGCCGGAGGCATCTCTCTTATGAGTAGAGACGAAGTGAGCTTCACATTTTTCATCTTGTGGAACGAGTTTTGTAGTGTGAGGTGGTTCCTCTATGGAGCAAAAACGTTGCAATGTTGCGTGCAGATCACGATCATTCGTCGATAAAAGAGTCACTAAGACTGAATAAGGCTTAGACTTAAGTGAAACAGGTGTCGGACCAAGCACAACATAGCCAAAGATTGTATTGACAGCGTATGGCATATTCTTGCCGAGATTGATAAAGGTACCATTAAGAGTCAATGCAAATAAATCTGCTCCAATCAGAAGGTCAACTGGCCCCGAACATCAAAAGTGGGATCCGCTAGCATATAACCTTTGAGTCGCTCTTTAATTTCTGGTGGGAGCTGAACACGAGGCAGATTGCATGATATTTTATTAAGAATCATGACTGGGTGAGATTTTGCTAAAATATTCCCACTGAGCGAAGACAATGTCACAAAGGTAAGTCCCTTTGTTTTCACTGGGGCGGTAGAGATGCCACTAAGTTCTGGAACATCTGTTTGAGAGCGGTACAAACACAAAGTCTTTGCACAACTTTCTGAAATAATTGTTGTTTGGGGTGCACTATCAAGCACAGCTCGTACAACAGCTGCATTTCCATTGGCAGATGTGATATGCACCAAAGCGGTTGCAAGTAACACAGTGTTATTCTGATTGCAAGAAACACCTATCAAGGTAGTATCCTGGTGACACTCTGCAGAGTGGTTTTGCTTATGCATCGTCGTTTCAACAGAAGGGCACAAGGTAGGTCTATTTGATGGAGTCAATTTTTGTTGCGGTTGTGCGGAGCGGTTCTGAACAAAAAAATGTAGTAGGCTATGGTGACGCCTATGACATACATTGCATGTGTGGACGGACTTACAGGTGACTAACTTATGTGTTCCAAAACAATTTTGACACAAGTTCTTATTTTTAACAAAAGCTTGTCTGTCTTGTACTGTGAGTGCGGAAATATCTGCACATCTATATATGTTGTGTGAATTTGATGAACAGAAGATACAATGCTGAGTGTGAGTAGTGACCATCGCTATTTTGTGCGGTTTAAACTGGTTTGTATTCATTTTAAAGCCACTGATTTTTTGAGAGGTTTGAAGAGAAGGTTCATTTTTTGAGATGATATTAGTTAAACCCGCTGCCTCTTTGCAAGAACATTCATTTTCTAAGAATGTAATTACTTCTGTAATGGTAGGAACATTTTGTAAATTATCTCGAGAACATTCAAGTTTGGTCCTGAATTCCGTGTCAAATCTACGCAAAATATATGAGGTCAACAACAAACTTTCGCTAGCAATATCATGTCCTAGTGCTTTGAGTGCTTGATAATTTTCATTGTAGGTCGACAGAAAATTCCTCATTTGTGCAATTGTGGTAACTCAAATATATTGTTTACGTGAAGTGTTATCAACAATCTAGAATTTTGATATCTTTTTAGCAAAGTTTGCCAGGCTATGGCATAGTTTGTATTAGTGACAGGCAACGATTTAATTAAATTTAGCGGCTCATCAGTCAAACAAGAAAGCAAGTATGTAAATTTCTCCACATTAGAAATAGTTTCATTTTTGTGCACTGCATTTTCAAACAGACTGTGAAAGGCTACCCATTTCTCAGGTTGTCCAGAAAATGTTCCCAAGTTTAAGCGAGGCAAATTTACGGTGGGAGTAGGCGCAACTAGTTGTGATGCACCAGTGTGAGACTGATCCAAGGTTTCCTGCGGTAGCGATGGTAGAAAAGGAGCACACGAACTTTGTATAGCTATATTTAAGTCTGATATAGAATCTTGTAATCTTGAAATCTGTTCATTATCCAGATCTTCTGGTAAAGGTGTTGTACTAAATAGTTTATTTATAAGCCTTTCAAATTCAGCATATTTATTTTCTGCGGTGGAACTAAGCAAACTAACTTTTTGTGTTTGCTGTTCAGTTAAATTACCTATACCAATAACCTCAAGAGCAACAATTTGCTTGTTAATATTATGAAGCCTACTCTCAATCAGTTCACTTTGCTTCACAAAAGAAGAAAATCTCATTTTGGTAATTTATTAATACACTCAGTTTAAAAAACAGATTCAGATGTAAATAACAAAAGAGTTCTAAGTAAAAGTTGTAATTCACAATGTTCTTCCAGTATTCAGTAATTTCCAGTCCAAATAATTTTAATTAATTTATTTTTTTTTATCACTCTAAAATACCAATAGCGTAGATGACAGTAATAATGGTAATATGGTAATAAAGGAATATGGCTACTGTATTTTATAGAAACTAATACAGAGGTCGGTTTTGAAGAAACACACTACACTTTAGAAGTATGCTTGCTAGATAAAACATGAAATAACTCACGCTGCACAATGAATCAATAAAACTATGCTTGCATGAAAAATCATGAAATAATCATAACAAAATGAAAAGAGCATTGAGTATTGGCAATACTTGCCAGTAGTAAATAATTGTTTTTTTTTTTTTTAA
Source organism: Magicicada septendecula (assembly GCA_034769895.1). Taxonomy (NCBI): domain Eukaryota; kingdom Metazoa; phylum Arthropoda; class Insecta; order Hemiptera; family Cicadidae; genus Magicicada; species Magicicada septendecula. Next base: position 56,308,935 of record CM068371.1, on the reverse strand, counting down.
TATTTAAGCGTTACAATAATTCAATAAACGTAATAATAAAGAGCGTAATAATTAATAAAAATCTTGCTTTCCAACGTGCTGGATTCTGAATGAAAGATGCTATCCGGGCTGGACGGACCAAAAATGTGGGGTTCTTTTTTATTAGCAGTGGACTGTATATTGTAAAACTAAAATAGTTAAAAGGATTTATTCTCATGTAATCAACAATGCATAAATATTAAGCGTTTACTGACCTTGTCCTTGTGCGTTGTAAATGTCCCGTTGTAAGCAACACTTTGGTGATTTTTTAGGCAGTCCTAAACTTCACAATAATATTCTAATAAACGTTAAACACATAAAATAAACACATGAAATAAGCACAAAGTAAAATAACAATAGCGGTGAATAGTCTTTCTATTCTTGCAGTATGCGTGTATAAACCAAAAAGAACTGAACTGCACGATATATACCTTTCACTACAGGAAAGAAAACGCTCTAATTATGACTGTTGATTACTAGGTGAATTGTACTTTGAAACAGTTAATGGGAGTGCACTCTATTAGAGAACTAATGAAGTAGAGATATGGGGAGTTTTATTATCGTTATGAAAACAAAATATCTGACAGATCTATTGCTTCTCACTTTTTGGATATTCATAACTTACAATATAAGAATATTATTAATATAGATGTACCATTAGCAATTTACCAACTCGACAGTTACCACAACAATCATATACAAATATTCACATGCAAAGCCGCAGGTACCTGCTAGTTATACATATTTTTGTTCATTGTTGTATGTGCAACTAAGGCCAGTAGGATGTAGGACAGCTGGTTAGGAATCAATAAGACTGGAAATACTGATCATATGATTTGAACTTGTGCTCCTACTTGGCTTTAATACATTCTTCCAGTTACCCGTTTAATATACAAATATAAAACTGTCATATTACTTACCAACAAATTGTAAGATTTAACGTTAATTCCCAAGCCTACAGCTTGTGTTTCATATAGTGTAAATGCTGGACAAGGTATTAATATATTCTGTCCAGGGTTAGCAAGGGCTGTAATACACATGTCTAGAGCACAGGAACAACCACTGCAGATAATTACATCCTGAAAACAGTTCGTCAGTATTAGTTGACAAATTTTTTATGTATAACTAGTACACTGCAGACGATGTAGTTGATTTCTAGTTTAAAGTTACCTCTGGGTTCACTTTGCATGTTGGTGTTGATGAATACTCTGCAACTGCAGCCCGGGCATGCAGATACCCTGAACAAGAAAACCAATACACATTAGATAGAATATTTGTACATCAATATAAATGAAAAAAGACTAGATTCAACAATTCATTTGTTGTCTTGATTGTTCATCTCTTCTTTCACAGCACTATCACTTTACTAAAAATGAACTTTATCTTGTGAAAAACTTACTTTTTTCGTCGGACGCGTTTCGGCTTAAGTATCCGCCTTCTTCAGCTTTTTGGTCAGACTGCCATCATTTCGTAACGGTTTTTGTGTGGAAGGTGTAGTGGGGGTGGTGTGTGGAGGAAGGGGATTGGTGCAGGGATTCAACTTGATGTTTGTTTTTTGTAAAATTGTGTCAAAAAGTGTATGTGATTTATATTGTAATTGATCGTTGAGTATGTTGTTTGGTTGTGTTGTGTGGTGTTTATATATTTCGTATTGTTCAGTTGTGTTGAGTTTTCGGCCTTTAGGTAAGTAATGTAAAATTTCGAGATTGGTGTCTATGTTGGTGTAATTGTGGTTTTCTGTGTGTATGTGTGTGGCAAATGCGGAGTGTATATTGTTGTTGGTTAGAGCTTTTAAATGTTCAGAATAACGGGATGAAAAAGATCTTCCTGTCTGGCCGATGTAGAAACTATTGCAGTCATTACATTTTAATTTGTAAACACCTGTATTATTGATGTGTTAAAACACATCAATAATACAAACACAGACATAGACAAATATAACAAAACAGGTGTTTACAAATTAAAATGTAATGACTGCAATAGTTTCTACATCGGCCAGACAGGAAGATCTTTTTCATCCCGTTATTCTGAACATTTAAAAGCTCTAACCAACAACAATATACACTCCGCATTTGCCACACACATACACACAGAAAACCACAATTACACCAACATAGACACCAATCTCGAAATTTTACATTACTTACCTAAAGGCCGAAAACTCAACACAACTGAACAATACGAAATATATAAACACCACACAACACAACCAAACAACATACTCAACGATCAATTACAATATAAATCACATACACTTTTTGACACAATTTTACAAAAAACAAACATCAAGTTGAATCCCTGCACCAATCCCCTTCCTCCACACACCACCCCCACTACACCTTCCACACAAAAACCGTTACGAAATGATGGCAGTCTGACCAAAAAGCTGAAGAAGGCGGATACTTAAGCCGAAACGCGTCCGACGAAAAAAGTAAGTTTTTCACAAGATAAAGTTCATTTTTAGTAAAGTAATTCATTTGTACTTACACAAATTTTGTGTGTGAATGCAAGTATTTGACGATTACTGTCAACAACTAGAATTCAGTTTTAAGCTATTTAGTTCCTGTTAACACAGAGAACTAATGGACTTCATTATGATTTTATCAATTTTTAGTAGTATATTCTTAAATAATCTGTGTTCTGCGAAGTTTTGACCCAAACCTTCTAATTTACTTGTTATTTGTTTCAAATATTTACATTTGTGTAGCATATATCTTTGTATGTATATGCAGTAGAGTGGATTGAAAATTTTTTTTTTTAGATATTGGTAATGGCTCACATGGGAAAAGTTGCCCACCAGTGACACTAGTTTACTTAATTTTTTTCAGATTTTTCTGGTGATGTCTTCCGGTGCCGCAAACGGTCTGAAGTTTCAATAAAGTCAACATAGGCAACACGCAACCAACCGTCTACAAGTATGCAATTCCAGTGGGCACAGCGGTTAAAAGTAGAATATTTTTCTAGTCTTAGGTTCTTAGAACCCATTTACTTTGTTTTGACACCCTTTATATGTGAAGTTCTTTGTTTATTTTGGCCCCAAAAACGGTCATAAACACCTGGAACTTGTGACAGGTGCATAAACAACGTACAGCAACAGCAGTCATTGTTGTGCGCATCTGCGCAAAGCACAACAGTCGCTCAGTGTCTGTCTGTTAGTGAGCGAGTCCATTTTGGAAGAGTACGGTGGCTCAGAAGAGGAGTTGGGTAGGTCGGAGGGGCGGACCTTTGTTTCAGTGCGTAATCATAGTCGTTGCGATCAACACGTTGACGAAACGGGCGTTTTTGGAGGTTATGTCATCTTGATGAGTGCAAGCAAAGTTTGTTGACAGTATATTAGTAGTGGGTGTTTACTGATTCTGATTAAGCTTATATTCTTTCAGTTACGTGTAATCTAACCGTAGTGTGCTATTTGCGAACAAAATGCCCCATGAGTGAACGTTAGAGGCCGGTGCCGAATAAGTTTTTAATTTGGTCTCGATATAAGTGTGACAGTTCTGCTGGCTGTTTCAACTCACATTCGCTATTCATTATGGGCCAGAAAAAAATTCCTGCGAGGATTTCTCGCCTGAGTGTAAATAGTGACTTGTTTGGTGCGCCTAGTGATTTGAAGGAGACTCAGTTGCCGACGTGTGGTGATGTTATGCGTTTCGTGAATTTGGTGAAATTAAATTTGTCTGCTGAAAACAAAGGGCGCGACATGCCTTTAGGTGAGGTTTTGCCAACAGTTGCGGACAGAGTGACGGTTATTTGGAAAAAAGCATCTATTCCCGTTATCCCAAAGAAATCTGTGATCACAAAACTCTTAAGGTATTGTAGAAAATGCCGCGGTTTGGCGAAGTCATCCAAACGGAATAAGGACTTTTCTAAAGAGGCGTTTGACCGCCTGTTCGATATATGTTCTTGCCGATATAAAGATCTGAGTATTTGCTGTTGCAATAGAAATTTGCGAGTTCCGGCGAGGGAAATCGTCTTCCTCCACGACCAAAGAACAGAGCGAAAAATGATGATAGGTGGGTTGGATATCAAAGTCACACAAGATCTGCAAGCAGCTGAGCAGAGGCGGAAGGTAAGGGAAGAAAGGTGGAATTCGGCACCAACTGCGTCAACAAGTAGTGCAGGAGAGAGCAGTCAAGTTTCGACTGTAGAGCAGACGACTGAATTCGCGACACCTACGATTTCTGATGACACCGGAGATAGTGGAGAGGAATCGGAAACGACAGGATCTGATTTTGAACCAGGATCTCATGTATGGATAAAGAAGATGATACAGACAAGAATTCCTTTATCTAAAACATCTTCAGCAGCTTTCAGAACAGGTGTATCTGATAGGCACGTAGCACTCATTGCTACAGCTGCTCTTCAGGATGCAGCAATCGTTTCAAAAGAATCTCCAGACAGCATTGTAGACAGAAGTAAAATAAGACGAGAAAAGACGAAACACAGCTCTGAAATACAAAAGGACCAAGACGTCTCTGATCACCCTGTCAGAGGGCTATTTTTTGACGGTCGGAAGGATACCACATTTGTTCAAGAAAAAAAGGGAGGCACATATCATTGGCGCGAAATAAAAGAAGAACATATAACTATTGTGGAAGAGCCTGGCTCTGCGTATTTGGGCCACGTTACACCATCATCCGGATGCGGGGTACCATATTTTGACAGCTATCATCGACTTTCTGGAGAAAAATAAAGCCGACTTATCAAAAACAGTTGCAGCTGGTTGCGATGGAACACCAATCAACACTGGTAAATTTAATGGTAGCCTTGCCTGTATTGAAAGACGACTTGGAAGAGAAGTTCAGTGGCTCGTCTGCCTCCTCCACGCCAATGAACTCCCACTTCGCCATTTGTTCAAACATCTAGATGGAGACACCATCGGTCCAAAGACTTACTCAGGCCCAATTGGAAAGAAACTTTCATCGTGCGAGAGTCTTCCAGTCACTTCTTACCAGGCAATACCGCTTGATTGGCTTGACAATTATAACGAGTTACAAGAGGATATAACACCGACCAAAAATACCTTCTAAAATTGTGCAACGCTGTGTCAACAGGATTGTGCCCACGAAGTGTACGTTTAATGAAGCCCGGTCCCATGAATCTGTCCAGATGGCTTACGACGGCATGCCGCATTTTGCGCCTGTATGTCAGCACCTCGCCACCTGATTCATCATTGGTTTGGCTCGTTATATTCATAGTAAAAGTTTATGCACCAATGTGGCTCGCAATTCGCCGACATCCTTCGTGCAATGATGGTGCGCGGCATCTCTGGAAGATGGGCCAGCTAGCGTCAGTTTTACCGGATGACCTCAAGAAAATAGCGTTTGCCGTGTTACAAACCAACGGCTTCTTTGCACACCCGGAGAATGTCTTGATCGCTATGATCACCGACTCTTCTCCTGATATACGAAATCTTGGATGGAGAAGAATCAAGAAGGCCCGCCAAACACCAAGGAAGAAATCCATTCGACAGTTTGTCGTACCTCAAATAGATTTTGAAGCTGACAGCTACCACCAAATGATCGACTGGTTTTCTATCAGGGTCACAGAACCGCCATTGACTAAAGCACTGCCACCAGTAGACATTGAAGAGAACATAAAAAGTGCAGCAATGGCAGAAGCGTCCATAGTGCAATTTCCATGCCACACTCAGACCGTTGAAAGAATGGTCCGAGAAGTCACAGAGGCCTCTGCATCAGTATGTGGAATGAAGCGAAGAGATGGTTTTATTCGCGCGAGATTACTCTCAAGAAAGAACATGCCAGTGTTCAACACAAAGGAGGACTACGTCCCAAGGATTCTAAATAAAATCCTTCAGGCGGGTGGGCGGAACTTGACGTGCAGTCACCTCCTCGTGGTGAGTTCTGGGTTATTTTGGCCAATTTTAAAGTCAAAATAAGCGAAGAACTGCACATATAAGGGGTGTCAAAACAAAGTAATTGTATTCTAAGAACCTAAGACTAGAAAAATATTCTACTTTTAACCGTTGTGCTCACTGGAATTGCGTACTTGTAGACGGTTGGTTGCGTGTTGCCTATGTTGACTTTATTGAAAGTTCAGACCGTTTGCGGCACCGGAAGACATTACCAGAAAAATCTGAAAAAAATTAAGTAAACTAGTGTCACTGGTGGGCAACTTTTCCCGTGTGAGCCATTACCAATATCTAAAAAAAATTTTTTTCGATCACTCTAATATGCAGTATATATATTTTTTGACACAAACAAATGATGTAAAGTAAAAAATGTAGTCATAGGAAACTCTTTAAATCAATCAGTGTTACACACAGCTAATCCACCTGTTTCCAGGTTATTTAACATGTGTGAAGAACATCATGGCAGTAGAAAAGAATGGAAAAGCCAAGAAAAGCAACAGAACTATACGCATAAATTCACTTCAGATTGTAGATGACTGATCTCAGATTCAAGAAAGAGAACAGGATTTACACAGATTAAGACATTAGCTGAATACCTGTGTGTGAGTTATAAAACTATTATTCTCTAACAACACCAAAGTTATGGTTTCCAAAAAAATTGAACTAAAATAATTGTGGATAATAGACAGGCGTTTATGCTTTTATTATTATTCGGTACATAATATTAGTGACAACACTTTTAGTGGAAAGAAATTGATTTAATAATTTTTAAAATAGGTACTAGTGTTATATCAAAAATACTGTAGTAATCGAAGTATGTATATACGTGTACACATACTTACGTAGGCCTACATTATGATGTTTATACACTTAAAATTTGTATCTTTGGGGATGATTAATGTTGAAAATGCAAACTCACTTTATTTCATGTTAATATGTTCTTACTGAAAACAAATGGATTACAGAACTAGAAGTGGACAGGGTACTGAGAGAACATGTACACAGACATAATACTCTGGCGATGTAAAAAAAAAAAAAGAACTAGTTTAGACAAACATATTTTTTGTAACATGTTTTATCAACCTACAAACAAAAGAATCTGAAAAATGAGAATACACATTCATCCTCTGATATAGCAGTAATTACCCTGAAAGAGGGTTTGCTGTTAATAAAGAAATCTCATAGAAAAAAGTGGAAAGGGCCCTGATGATTTTATAGCAGTTGGTTTATGATGGGGTCAGAGTTATGTAAGAAATGCTAGTCAGCTGTGAAGGAAAGTATTTATAAGAAATTAATAAAAAAGGAAGGAGAATTCAATGAATGAATGCAAGAAGAAAGGAAACGACTGAATGAAAAAAGTTTGTGAAGATCAGTTACATTATTTACAGATAACTGAAGAATACAAAACAAAAACATACAATTTATACTTTTATAAGTTCTTTGACGGCTGAAAAAGTGAAATCCAATGGATTTAGAAGATTGCCATGTAACGATAAATGATAAATGTAGGGATAATTATTAAAAACAAATTTTATTGACTGTTTCCTGATACAACCTGTGTTGTAGACAAATACAATATCTATCTAAAGATGAAGATACACATTATAATGGAATGACCATATAACATAAATCATTTGCTTCATCAGCTCTTTTATACCACTCAAACATTAGATTAAATATAAATTATTAAACATGGAATGTTAGGTTACTCTTACTTCTATGTCTAAATTATTAATGTCTATAATTATAAAAGTTATCTGCCTGCTGTACTCCTTTTTTAAGTAGCTTCTGAAATTAATATTTTACAATACTCTTTTAAGGCTTGTATTTGTTACTCTGCCATAAGATTGTATATTAGTCCAGAATTATTTTTACTAGTAATCAAAACCTACATCTAACACTCACACAAGCAGTAAAGATTAATCAACATTTTTTCCTCATAAGGTGGGCTTTACATGATTATTGTAGTACATCTTTTCTTTTAAAATTTAAGATGTTTATTTATTATTAAACACATCTCAAATCTGTTTGAAGAACTTGTAAACCACTGGTAGTTTGTTGCTCTTGTGAAAACTGGTTACAAAATATTATTATATGATGCAAACTAACTTTACATTTGCATCATATTATGAACCTTGAAAAATTTCACTGTCTTCTAAAGAACCTAGGAATTTTGATTTCTTAATTTTGTAGACACCCTGATCATATGCGCTATATGGCAGTCAATATAACAGTACCATATACTGTGTATATATTGACTGTAATGAATATGTAGGAAACTGCCGTATACACAAACACAGACACAAACAAATTAATATCTGAATATATACAAACCAGTATCAAACACAACACAGCTTTCTGGAAACACTAACAAAACAATGACATCCATCAAACCTATTCACAATCTAAATCGCCAGGATTAGCATTGTGTGTGCATGTGTGTGTGAAGGCTTTCACAGTGAATACCTGTTGTAGTAGGTTTTTAAGTTTTGAGTTTCAGGTTTTACAACCATGTTTGAGGTTTTCAAATTGCTGAATACTAATTGACATAACAACTAAATAAACAAACAAAAATAAAAGTTTACATTGCAAATAAACCTTTCAACTTACTCTGAAGATGTTGAACAAAGAAAAGCATAAATAATGAAACAGTTCAATGAAATGTACATGAGTAAATAAAATATCGGTATGGAGAACCATACATGACTTCCATGTTCTAAGATTTATATTTAAAATCATTTTTGAAATGAAATATTTCCATAGAAACTACTTCTTTCTACTTACTGCTTCAGCCTTAACTACAGTACTGTGGTCACTAATGTTGAGAATTTACTAGAAAACTCTACATTCAATTTTAAGTAAGTATACCTGTTATTGTAGAGTGAAAGTTTGTATTGTGCGGTGGGAGGTCTAGCTACCTGGGCGGGGCCTCAGCCCACACACATGCGTGTTTACTGTGAGAGTCTACAAAAGTAATGTTCTGGAAGTTTTAAATAAAAGGAAAGATCTAAAAGCTTTTTTCTATATAAACAGAGATGCACTCGACCAGTTAAGTTCAGTTTTAAATCTGCTTTTGTAATGTGTATTTCGTGTGTCCGTTGTATGTATACTTGCTACTAAACTGTTCTTCAATAAAGTGTGTGTTTGCTCCTGTACTTAAATTATTAATTATTTTTAACCATACCTCAACAGGTTATGGGCCCAGTGGCATTTTAAAATCGGAGTGCAGTGTGTAATTGGAGTGCAAGTATAAAATATTTGTGCAAAAATGGAACCGAATATAAAAATTGAAAAACTTCGAGACAAAGATAATTGGCATCAATGGCGCTTCGTAGTACGCACATTGCTGGAAGAGGATGATGATGTGCTGGATGTTTGCAAAGGAAGATTAGCCGAGCCAGCTGCAGGTGCAGAAGATCATGACGCGTTGTTGGAGAAGTTCAAGAAGGCGGACAAAATTGCCAGAAAGTTAATTGTTACAACAGTGGAGAGAAAGCCTCTCGAACTTATAATGGGTTGTTCTACTGCCAAGGAGATGTGGGACAAATTGAATACAGCATATGATCTAAAATCTGATGAAAATCTGTCGATGATTCAAAAACAATTTTTTGAGTTTAAGTGGACAGAGAGTGAAAGTGTTACGTATAATATTTCAAAAATAGAACAGTTGGCTAGAAAAATGAAAAATCTCGGGGGAAAAATTGAAAAGACTATGGTGATGACTCGTGTTTTAACATCTTTGCCACAAAAGTTTAATCATTTTCACAGTGCTTGGGATTCGGTATCTGACGATAAGAAGAATCTCGAAAATTTGACTGAGCGCTTGATGGCAGAAGAATTTAGATTACAAGAGCAAAAGGAAGTACATGAAGAGACGACAGCGTTGCTAGCTAATCTGAAAATCGGTCATAAAGAACAGAAGAATGACTCTTATAAATATGAGAAGAATAATTTGAAACAAGAGCAGTGTTATAATTGTGGAAGACAAGGTCATTTAAAAAGGGACTGCTTCAGGTGTTATATGTGCAAAAGAAAAGGTCATAAAAGTAACAATTGCTTCATGAATAAGAATAATGGACAGCGAAGATAAATAATCAAGAAAGAAGTAACTCGTCTTCTGGACAGAAGAAATCAACATCGAGGATAGCACTAATAGGTGACAAAGGCAGCTGTGGCAATCGGGATGATCTCTGGATTGTGGATTCGGGTGCGACGGATCATATGTCGAAGCATCGAGAATGGTTTTCAACATTCGAAGAATATACAACACCAGTCAGTGTAAGAATGGGCAACGGTATGACAATGTCTGCATATGGTAAAGGTAATATTGACTTTGAAACTTATAAAAATGTATAATAATGTATTATATGTTCCTGATTCAATGTATAATCTGTTTTCTGTTAAATATGCGGGTAAAAGGGGTATAGATTATGAAATAACACATAATGCTACGAGATGTACTTTAAAGCATGGTAATGAAATTCTTGTAACTGGTTCCGAATATGAGCCTGGTAGTTTGCTAAAATTAGACATTCAAACTTTAATTCCAAAAGAATGTAACGTGGTAGAACAAAAGAGTAGATCGAGCATTTCCAACGGTAATGTTTTACAATTATGGCACGAAAGACTTTGCCATCAAAATGTAAAACATGTGAAGAATTTTTTGAAAAATCTAAATATAAAATTTACGGATGAAAATTTCTTTTGTGAAGGTTGCGCTTATGGCAAAAATCATAGATTGCCTTTTCACAAAAAGATCGATCGTGCCACTAAAACTCGCGAAATAATTTATACTGACGTTTGTGGTATTATGGAAGTAGAGTCTCTCAGTAGAAAGTTATATTTTGTTTCTTTTAAAGACGATTTTTCAAGTTATAGAGAAATTCATTTTATTCGAGAAAAATCTGAAGTAATAGAAAAACTAAAATCATTTTGTATCGGGGTTGAGAATCAATTTGCAACAAATATTAAAGAAATTCATTTTGATGGTGGTAAAGAATACGATAATAAAGCTGTGATCTCTTTTTTAAATAGTAAAGGTATAAAATATTCGATTAATGTTCCATATACGCCCGAACAAAATTCAATTGCAGAGCACGATAACCGAATCATTGTAGAGGCTGCTCGATCAATGTTATATTCAAATTCAAACTTACCTCTATTCTTATGGGCAGAAGCAATGAATACTGCTGTACATGTAATTAATAGAACAGGCCCAACAAAACAAAATAATAAAACTCCTTATGAGTTATGGAATGGAAAAACAGCTACTGTTGAGAGATTTAAAATATTTGGAACCATGTGTTATGTACATATATCAAAAGAAAAGCGTAAGAAACTTGATAAAAAATCGATGAGAGGTTATCTGGTCGGATATCATGAGGATTGTAAAGGTTATCGTGTATATGTTCCGGAAGTGCGAGATGTCATTATAAGTAGAGATGTACTTTTTAAACCTGAAAGAGTATTAGCTGATTCAATTATTTTGAATTCTTTGAACAATAATAATAAAGAAACTGAAGAAAATGAAATTATAACTCCTAAAAATAATGAACTTTTACTTAAAAATGAATCAAATGAGTTTGAAGAAAGAGAACCTTTACAATCTTCAAATAGCGATAACAATCAAACTGAACGACAATTGCGCGATAGAACAAAATTAAAACCTACAGAATATTATGGATGTCCGATCACGTTTATTGCTGAAAAGTTACCATCCAATTATAACGAAGCAATTACAAGTAAAGAAAAAGATAGTTGGCAAGCTGCAATGCAGGACGAAATGAACTCTTTGTATGAAAATAAGACATGGGTATTAGTGGAAAAGCCAAAAGATAAAAAGGTGATTAACAATCGTTGGGTTTTTGTGAAGAAGCACAATCCAGATGGTACAGAACGTTATAAAGCGCGGTTGGTTATTAAAGGTTATTCGCAACAGAAAGATATAGATTATAAAGAAACTTTTAGTCCGGTTGTTCGCTTTGATACAATAAGATTGATACTTAGTATTTCTGCTCGTGAAAATTTACATATCGGTAAATTTTATATAAAAACGGCTTTTTTATACGGTGACTTAAAGGAAGATATATATATGAAACAACCTGAAGGTTTTGATGATGGAAGCTCACGCGTATGTAAATTAATGAAAAGTTTATACGGCTTAAAACAAGCACCAAGATGCTGGACTGAGCACTTCACTAATTTTCTTGTAAATTTAGATTTTTGTCAAAGTACGGGTGACCCATGTTTATACATATATAACAATAATAATAATAAGATCTTGTTAGCAATTTATGTTGATGATGGACTTATTGCAGCTTCAAATGAAAGTTTGATTGATAAATTGTTGAATGATTTGAGTAAAAAATTTAAAATTACTAGTACTAAAGAAGTTGCTAATTATCTTGGAATGGAAATTTGTAGATTGAATGATGGGTCTGTTTTCATTCATCAAAGTACTTATATTAACAAAATCTTAGAAAAGTTTAATATGTCAGAAGCTAATATTGTATCCACGCCAATTGATTGTAATCATGATGAATATTTATCAAAAACTATTGTAAGTAATGTACCTTATCGTGAAGCTGTCGGCAATTTGATGTTTTTGCAAACTGTAAGTCGTCCGGACATAAGTTTTGCTGTAAATGTTGTATCTAGAGTTTTAGACAAACCAAGTGTAGCTCATTGGTCAATTGTTAAACGAATTTTACGTTATCTAAAAGGTACGATTGATTTTGGATTACTATATTGTAAGGATGGCAACTTTAAAGCTTATAGTGATGCTGATTATGCTAGCGATACAGTTACACATAAATCAACTTCTGGCGTAGCTTGTATGTATGCAAATGCTGCAATTATTTTGCGAAGTAAGAAGCAACAATCTGTATCATTATCAACAACCGAGTCAGAATTTGTAAGTGCAGCATTAGCAACAACTGAAATAATGTGGTTAAAGAAGTTATTTAATGAATGCGATTGTAAGACTGATAAATATGATTTATATATAGATAATATGAGTGCATTAAAACTTATAAGTAATCCTGAATTCCATCAAAGGACAAAACATATTGATGTGAAATATAATTATGTACGTGATTGTTTTCAAAATGGAGAAATTGATGTGCATTATGTTAAAAGTGATGAACAAGTTGCTGATATACTTACGAAAGCTTTGTCAAAACCAAAATTTGTTTATTTAAGATCTAAACTTGGACTTAAGAGTAAAAATGAATTTTTAAATTAATGTGATTGTGAGAATGTAGAGTTTTAGGGAGGGTGTTGAGAATTTACTAGAAAACTCTACATTCAATTTTAAGTAAGTATACCTGTTATTGTAGAGTGAAAGTTTGTATTGTGCGGTGGGAGGTCTAGCTACCTGGGCGGGGCCTCAGCCCACACACATGCGTGTTTACTGTGAGAGTCTACAAAAGTAATGTTCTGGAAGTTTTCAATAAAAGGAAAGATCTAAAAGCTTTTTTCTATATAAACAGAGATGCACTCGACCAGTTAAGTTCAGTTTTAAATCTGCTTTTGTAATGTGTATTTCGTGTGTCCGTTGTATGTATACTTGCTACTAAACTGTTCTTCAATAAAGTGTGTGTGTGCTCCTGTACTTAAATTATTAATTATTTTTAACCATACCTCAACAACTAACGTATACCACCTCACATTATCGCACTCGATTTTCACTGATGATGGAAGTCGATGGCACTGCCGAAACGTCTGGTTTTGCAGAAAACATTGGTCTATGGCCAAACAGGCCGGGCAGGAATTTTAACAACAAACTACTTCTTTGTTGCTGATTATGTAGTACATATATAAAAAAAATTATCCCCTCCCCCTTCAACTATAATTTTCGTTTATAGAAAATTACCCCCACCCCATTCAACTAGCCTCTTCATTTATAGATATTTCATCTATGTTTCTACAGTGCATTATTAAGATCTTCTTATCAGGATACTTTATTTATCAAAATTAAGTAATTAATAAATACCTTTTTCTTTATCCGTGCTGCGACTACGTCTTTGATGTCTTACGACATGTTTCGGGAACACATTCCCATCATCAGGTAAAATCGTTTTTTCTTCTAGTTCATAACGAACGTGTCAAGAATATAATAACTAAAACACATCAATACACAAACACATAACACAATGAGTACGATAGAACTCAGTCCACGTAACAGTGCGCACTGCCGTACTATAACTGACCGCGTAGTCAAACTATATATTCGGCTGGTGTACACAAGCGTTATCACTCTTCAATACAGTATCATATAAACAGTGAGATTTAAATGTTAATTGATCATTAAGCAGTAGGTTTGATTGAAATAAAAAAGCTTTATATATTTCATATTCTTCCATGGCATCCATGTATCGGCTCTTACTGCCTATATGTATGGGCGTAAAGTTATCTGTCAAACCACTATAACTGTGATTGCTGTTTACCAGATGCAAAGCAAAGTTGGATTTGATTGACTTGATGTTCTTTTTTGGCAAATGTTCTTTGTATCTATTTTTAAATTTCCTGCCTGTTTGTCCTATGTAGAATTTATCACATTCACTACATTGGATTCTATATATGCCAGAACTGTTTTCGTTTGTTTTTTGTGTTCGAGGTTTTAATATGTTCAGTATGTTATTGGTAGTTTTGAAGGACACAATGATGTCTAATTTTCTTAATTCATTTTTTATTATATTAGGAATCACATTAGTATATTCAACTGAAATATAACGGTTCTTTTTACCATCTAATTTTGATTTTCTTTCCATTTTATTTTTATGTTTGCGTATTAAGTTATCTATTATATCACTTTTATATCCATTATTGACAGCTATATGTTTAATAACATTTACTTCACCTAGAAAATCTTCCTGGTTCATAGGTATAGTTAAAAGTCTATTTACGAGAGCATTAAAAGAGGCCATTTCCTGTGTATATGGGTGGAATGAATCAGCATGGACAGTTATATCCGTGGTAGTGGGTTTCCTGTATATTTTATATGTGATACAATCAGCGTTTCTTTGAACAGAAAGGTCTAAAAAGTTTAAGCAATTTTCATTTTCTACTTCCATGGTGAATTTTACGTTGTTATTTATGTTGTTCATGTATTTGAGTAACATGTCCATTTGTCTACAAGTGCCATTAAAAACCATGAACGTGTCGTCAACATATCGTGTGTATGAGATAATTTTATCCGTGGTAACTGTTACAGTTAGATAGTAGATAGTTATTTTCATAAAAGTTAAGGTATATATCTGCCAGTAATCCACTTAAAGGAGACCCCATGGCCAACCCTTCTCCTTGTTCAAAAAACTTGCCGTCAAACGTAAAATAATTTTGTTTCAACACTATTCATAATATCAAGATTAATTCGTTAATTTCCTGTGGATTTAATATTGCTGTATTAAGTAAATTGTTTTGGAGAATCTCTATTGTTTCTTGTATAGGTATTTGTGTATAAATTGACAATATCAAAAGAAACCAGCTTATAACTCGGTAATAAGTCGATGGAATTAATTTTGTTTATGAAATCTTTATTGTTCTTGATACTATGATTATTCTCTAGCTTTATACTGTTTTTAATTATATGTTGAAGTTTTTTTGCGATTTTGTACCCAGGTGCCGACGTGTAGTTAACTAAGGGACATATTGGCATGTTGTCCTTATGTATTTTTGGCAAACCTGTGAATGCGGGTGCCTGTGCATTTATTTGTTTAATATGGTGTCTAACATTTGTGTCAAATAAATTTATGCATTTGTTCACAGCGGAATTTAGTTCCTTTGTGTACTTGCTGGTGGGGTAATGCTCAAGTGTCTTAATAATGTTATTATTAATAAATGCATAACCTTTCTGCGTGTAATCTGCTTGACTCAATATAACTACAGTATTGCCTTTATCGGCTTTGGTAACTATTGCCTTATTTACGTCAATCTTTTGTTTTATTGTTTTCATAAGGTTGAGCTCCTTCTTGTATTTTAGAAACTGGTTTTTAATTTTACTTAAGCCATCCATTTTCAATATGCGATCCAATTTATTGTTGATTACTGATCGTGTTACTTGTTGGGTTTCTTGGTTTTTAATGCATTTTATAGCAGCTTCAGCATTTATAACTCCACGTAATAGGCTGTTTTTGCTAAGTTTAGGTAAGTTATATTTTAAACCTTTAGATATTAATTCTGTCTCATCATTAGATAATTCGATATTGGTATAATTTACTACCCGTTTATAAAAGTTTACAATTTATGTTATCATACACGTGTTGTTTCTTGTATAGGTTATCAAACTTCTTAATGTGTTTCGATATAATGACTTTAATTACTTCTCTTATCTGTTCTTCTATCAATTCCATAACATTGCTAATGATAGCTGGATGCAAACTGTTTAATATTTTCAAATGTGCAATAAACAAAATACGGTTCAATCTGTCCTTTTTCACATACAATTGCTTAATTTCTTCTTTTTGCCATATCTTCTGTGCTATTGATTTAGTTTTAACCGCTGCTAATGACTTATTTAAAAAAAAAATAAAAATATATAATGAATCAAAATTAAGTACTTTACTCTTGTTACAACAAAAAAATGTTTCAAGTAAACTACCCTTTCCCCGTAACCGATCTTCACCAAAATCAATAGGCCTTGAGTCCTCTACAACTCAGGCACATATGTAAAAAATTATTTGATTCTGTTTGAATTTACGGCAGTTATCGTTTCATGAAAAAATTTCTCTTGTTACAACATAAAATGTTGCAGGTAAACTACCCCTTTCCCTTAACCGATCTTCACCAAAATCTACAGACCTTGAGCTTTCTACAATTTAGGGATGTATACAAAAAATTATTTGATTATGTTTGAATTTACGGCAGTTATTGTTCGTCATAGAAAAAATTACCCTTGTTATCACATAAAATGTTGCAGGTAAACTACCCCTTTATATTAACTCATCTTCACCAAAATCAACAGACCTCGAGTACTCTACAATTCAGAGGTACATGCAAAACATTATTTGATTCTGTTTGAATGTGCGGTAGTTATCGTTCGTCATAGAAACAATTACTCTTTTTAAAAAACATAAAATGTGGCAGGTAAACTACACCTTTCCCTTAACCGATCTTCACCAAAATCAATAGGCCTTGAGTACTCTACAAATCAGGTCTGTATGGAAAAATTATTTGATTCTGTTTGAATGTGTGGCAGTTATCGTCGTCATAGAAAAATTACCGTTGTTAAAAAAAATGTTGCAGGTAAACTACCCCTTTCCCTTAACCGAGCTTCACCAAAATGAACAGACCTTGAGTACTTTACTTAACAATTCAGGAATGTATGCAAAATATTATTTGATTCTCTTTGAATGTGCAGCAGGTATCATTCGTCATAAGAAAAATTACCCTTGTTAGAACATAAAATGTTGCAGTTAAACTACCCCTTTCCCTTAACCGATCTTCACCAAAAACAATAGGTCTTGAGAACTCTACAATTCAGAGCTGTATGCAAAAAATTATTTGATTCTGTTTGAATTTGCGGCTGTTATCGTTTGCCATAGAAAAAAATCTACACATAGACAGTGTAATGGGGCAGAATTGTGCGATAGGTTTTTATTTGTGAATACAATTTTATTTGTGAATACAACGCAGTAGTTACCCACACGAGGCCTCAATGTGTAACCATAGACATTCCTGAAGGTGACGCCCATCCGCATGTTGGTCCAGAAAAGTTGTCAACAAGTACGGTTTTAAGGTGCTATGGAATCTGCGCTATTGCGCGGATGCGTGTGCTTACAGCTGAATTATCACGTACTCGGCTGGTTGAACAGTTACAGTGAGTAGACTATATGCGGCGTTGAAAATTTGCTATGTCACGTGGTGCCGCTGTGCTCCAATAAAATACCAAGTTGCCGCGAGATGAAGTGGCTGAGCCATCTTGAAAAGCGGTGAGCGTCGCTTGTCTTACTACAGCCAGCAGACCGCACGGTCGTATAAAAATTAAGCTCGAGCAAATTAGGGTCGGCCGACCAGTAAACAATGTGATTTAAACTATAACATTGGCACGATATAAAATAACAGTGAACAGTGAAGTTTTCAAAAACTTAATCAGTGCAACATCTTTTGGACGCAACCAGTGAACAAGAATGTAATAAGAGTGACACGTTGTCTGCAGAGACGCCATCAGTCAAGTAACAGAAAAAACTTAAACCAATCAATATATCTAAATTCATAAAAGCGCTAAATGTAAATAAAGGGGTTTAAAAGATATGGGTGTGTGTGTGAGCAAAATTCTGGGTTGCATTTAATTAAAAATTTAATGAATAAGTTTTAGAATTGTAAATAAATGACTTAATTATAAGAAAAAAGAGATAAGTTTGTTATTTCAATCAGATGGTGTCGTCACCTCGATATGTAATTGTGCGTAAGTGAAATGTTAGCAAATAGAGAGGGAGAAGGGAAGCAAATATAATAAAGTAGAGTGTCACGTGAATTATAACTATGTACTTGTTTACTTCCATTTACCTGTTTTTCTCTGCTAAAGTACATCAGACGACACCCTGGTAAATTATCGATAAAGGTAAGTGATACGAAATTTCAATATTTTAATTACCAATTAATGAGTAACACTTCAAATTTCAATAACTTAAACACTAATGAACGTGTAGTACTTCAAATGGCACCCGAACAGGGACGTTGTAAATTAAAATTAAATCGAATTAATTTACAACCTGATCAAAATGGCAGAGAAAAACAAGAGTGAAAATGTGTGTGAAAATGTAGAAGAGTCAATTTTAAATGTTACGCAAGATCATATGGTAACAACTAATGAGATTGTTAGTGAAAATGTTGAAATAGATGTAAATGAAACTGTAGTAGCTGGGGGTAGTAGAGATAACGGGGTAAATATATTTAACCAATTAGTGTTTATGATGGAAATGATGTCAGGTATGAAAACTGATAATGAGAAGTTAAACGCGAGTTTAAGTGATAAGTTTGACCAGCAAAACACGAGTTTAAATGATAATTTAAAAATGAGTTTAAATGAATTTAAAATTGAAATCAAATCAGAGATAAATGTAGTAAAAGTAGAAATGAATAACGTGTTTGCGAACATAAGAAGCGAACTAAAACTGAGTGATGTAAATATGAATAGTCGACTGGAAAGTATGAATGAGACTATTGTTGGAGTGAAAGATGAACTGACTATAGACATAAATAAGATACAAACCGAAATGAAAAATGATATAAAAATAATTAACGAAAAACAAAAAGAGAAAATGCTAGAGACAAATAAAAAATTTGACGCTTTAACTAATAAATTTAATGATAAAATTAAAAAACAAAATGACAGAATTGACAGTAATGTTCAAGGTATAATTGATGAATGTGAGCAAATTAAAAAAGCAAATAAAATACAAGAGAATATAAATGATGAATTCATAAATAACTTTGAGCAATTTGTTGCAATTAAAACTAATGTAACTAGTTTGAAAAGTAAACAAACAGAACACAAAAAAGAAATAATTAAAGTCAGAGAAGACTTAAGTGTAGCAATTAACCAAAAATTAACTAATGTGAGTGAGAGAGTGAACATGGAAGTGGAATTAGGTTATTTTAGTATTGAAAGTAGGGGGGTGAACCCCATACAATTTTTAAACTCAATTAAAACTTTCAATAATTTAATGATTAATCAACTTGTAACACTTCAAATGGCGCCCAAACAGGGACCATAAGGTTATAAATATGTAAAATCGGATATTTTGATATCTGGCTGTTTAACATGTAAGGCCGAAGCAAGGACAGGAGATGCCAAAATTCCTCCTCAAATTCAGTCCTTGTGGACGCCACAGTCCAGGGGGAGCCATAGAGTGTGTGGTAAGGCGGTTACTCAGGGGAGTAACGAACTAAAATTTGAAACTTAATGATGCTGACTAGCTGATAAGCTAAATAAATGATTTTATTTTTGATACAAGAAATGATTAATGGATTTATGTTGTTTTATTATGTTATTATTTTTACTATGTTAGAGTGTAAGAATTATAAACATATGTTGTATATTTTTCATGGTATAGATTTGTGTAGTGTATCTAGGGTAAGGTCATTCACCTGACCCAGAGAGATCAGCTGATGACTGATGTTAGACATGTAGTAGATGCCTTATAATTGATTGGCAGTTTTTTTATCAATCTAATTAAATGGTTGTTAAATTTTATGGACGAAAAAAAAAATGTTCGTTGCAGTAAAGAAGTTTATGTTAAATTTTGAGGTTCACTATAAGTAGAAAGGAGGTCAGCTGATTCATGATGTATATCTTATGTTATCTTTGTAATCAAGTATAGCTATTTTTGAATTTATGGTAGAAATAGGTTGTTTATTATAAGTACATAATAAATTTGTTTATTATTGTAATGTTTATTATATTGTTTATTTGTTTATTATAAGTGTGGGTAATATAAGAAGAATAAAGTAAATGCATTTGAAAGATTTTGAAAAATTTTGGAAAAATTTAAAATTTGCAATGAAATTAAGGAATGGAAAGAAATAACGTAGACTAACGTGGATGTGGATTTTGATAATAGACCTAGATTGTTTTCACTAGGGGAATAAAATTTAATTAATTGAACTTCATTTGAAATAATATCAGAAAAAATTTTGTTGTTTGGAAAGAGAAAATTACTTTGTGTAGAAGCAAATATAGAATGCTTGTGAAGTTTATTTTAATATAAATGGAGGTAGTATGTAGTCGATAATGAAAATGTGTATGCACCCAGTAATTGCTAAAAGCAACCAGTATGCATGTAAGGGGGAACATATCGGTTGAGGATCTGATATGGTGTAAGGCCAGTTTTGGAATTTTATTCAGAATGTTACAAGGTGAGGCGGTACTGTGGTGAGTACCTGGCCAATTTTACGGTGTTGGGATCTCGAACAGAGAAGTCCAGTAATGTCGTTCAGGTGCAGCCAGAGTCGCCGAGCTAGGGGGGTAGTTTACCCATGATATGTTTAGAAATTAAAGGGGGGTTGTTGGCACCATATCCTCACTGATCCTCTTGGGGTTTAACAATGAGAGTTTTTCTGTTTCGGCAGAAACCCTCTCATTGGGGGGTATTGTAATGGGGCAGAATTGTGCGATAGGTTTTTATTTGTGAATACAATTTTATTTGTGAATATAACGCAGTAGTTACCCACACGAGGCCTCAATGTGTAACCATAGACATTCCTGAAGGTGACGCCCATCCGCATGTTAGTCCAGAAAAGTTGTCAACAAGTACGGTTTTAAGATGCTATGGAATGTGCGCTATTGCGCGGATGCGTGTGCTTACAGCTGAATTATCACGTACTCGGCTGGTTGAACAGTTACAGTGAGTAGACTATATGCGGCATTGAAAATTTGCTATGTCACGTGGTGCCGCTGTGCTCCAATAAAATACCAAGTTGCCGCGAGATGAAGCGGCTGAGCCATCTTGAAAAGTGGTGAGCGTCGCTTGTCTTACTATAGCCAGCAGACCGCACGGTCATATAAAAATTTAGCTCGAGCAAATTAGGGTCGGCCGACCAGTAAACCATGTGATTTAAACTATAACATTGGCACGATATAAAATAACAGTAAACAGTGAAGTTTTCAAAAACTTAATCAGTGCAGCATCTTTTGGACGCAACCAGTGAACAAGAATGTAATAAGAGTGACACGTTGTCTGCAGAGACGCCATCAGTCAAGTAACAGAAAAAACTTAAACCAATCAATATATCTAAATTCATAAAAGCGCTAAATGTAAATAAAGGGGTTTAAAAGATATGGGTGTGTGTGTGTGAGCAAAATTCTGGGTTGCATTTAATTAAAAATTTAATGAATAAGTTTTAGAATTTTAAATAAATGACTTAATTATAAGAAATAAGAGATAAGTTTGTTATTTCAATCAGATGGTGTCATCACCTCGATATGTAATTGTGCGTAAGTGAAATGTTAGCAAATAGAGAGGGAAAAGGGAAGCAAATACAATAAAGTAGAGTGTTACGTGAATTATAATTATGTATTTGTTTACTTCCATTTACCTGTTTTTCTCTGCTAAAGTACATCAGACGACACCCTGGTAAATTGTCGATAAAGGTAAGTGATACGAAATTTCAATATTTTAATTACCAATTAATGAGTAACACTTCAAATTTCAATAATTTAATCACTAATGAACGTGTAGTACTTCAACAGACAGACACACGCACAGACACTTTTCAAAAAATGACTTTTCTTCATGTTTTGAGGGTAGTACAACCAGAATCAGCCGTTATCTCGAACACGATTTTTTTAGCCATCACCATACTTCCATTTCCTTATGGAACATGGAAGTAAAAAGAGTAGAATCATGCCAATTAGAAACAGCTCTAATTCCGGTGGCAGAGACTGAAGCTCAAATAATTCGACAAGAGGTAATGAGAATACTGAGGCATGCCACACCACCAAAACAAAACACTGTGAAGAAATAAAAGAGCCTGAGAGAACTTAGACATAATAAGGATATCATAATGCTTAAGGATTTACAGTAGAAGCCCTCTCGTTCGGCCACCTCGGGACCCGACCCTAGGCCGGACAAACCGAAAATACGCTATAATGATGAAATAACACTCTTTAATGAATGATGCATACAATAAATTACCCAATACAGTATATATAAATTACTAATAATTATAATTACTCACCCTTACTCCATGGTAGCAAGTAAAATATCGGTATGGAGAACCATACATGACTTCCATGTTCTAAGATTTATATTTAAAATCATATTCGAAATGAAATATTTCCATACAAACTACTTCTTTCTACTTATTGCTTCAGCCTTAACCACAGTACTGTGGTCACTAACGTATACCACCTCACGTTTTCCCACTCGATTTTCACTGATGATGGCAGTCGATGGCACTGCCGAAAATTCTGGTTTTGCAGAAAACATTGGACTACGGCCAAACAGCCCGGGAAGAAATTTTAACAAAGAACTATTTCTTTGTTGCCGATAACGTAGTACACATAAAAAATTCTCCCCTCCCTCTTCAACTATAATTTTCATTAATAGAAAATTACCCCCACCCCGTTCACCTAACCTCTTCATTTATAGATATTTCATCTACGTTTCTACAGTGGATTATTATGAGCATCTTATCAGGATACTTTATTTATCAAAATTAAGTACTTTACTCTTGTTAAAACATAAAACGTTGTTGGTAAACTACCCCTTTCTCTTAACCGATCTTCACCAAAATCAATAGACCTTCAGTCCTCTACAATTCAGGGATGCATGTAAAAATATATTTGATTCTGTTTGAATGTGTGGCAGTTATCGTTCGTCTTGAAAACATTTCTCTTGTTACAACATAAAATGTTGCAGGTAAACTACCCCTTTCTTTTAACCGATCTTCACCAGAATCAACAGGCCTTGAGTTCTCTACAAATCAAGAACATGTGCAAAAAATTATTTGATTCTCTTTGAATTTACGGCAGTTATCTTTCGTCATAAAAAAAATTACCCTTGTTAAAACATATAATGTTACTGGTAAGCTACCCCTTTCCCTTAACCGATCTTCAACAAAATCAACAGACCTTGAATTCTCTATAATTCAAAAAGGTATGCAAAAACGTAGTTGATTCTGTTTGAATGTACGGCAGTTATCGTTCGTCATATAAAAAATTACCCTTGTTAAAACATAAATGTTGCAGGTAAACTACCCCTTTCCCTTTACTGATCTTCACCAACACCAATAGGTCTTGAGAACTCTTCAATCAGGGCTGTATGCAAAACATTATTTGATTCTGTTTGAATTTGCGGCTGTTATCGTTTGCCATAGAAAATAAAACGTTGCAGGTAAACTACCCCTTTCCCTTAACCGACCTTCACCTAAAACAATAGGTCTTGAGAACTCTACAATTCAGGGCTGTATGCAAAACATTATTTGATTCTGTTTGAATTTGCGGCTGTTATCGTTTGCCATAGAAAAAAATCTACAGACACACAGAAACACAGACAGAAACTTTTCGAAAAATGACTTTGTTTCATGTTTTGAGTGTAGTACAATCAGAATCTGCAATAATCTCGAACACGATTTTTTTTTCCATCACCATACTTCCATTTCATTAAGGAACATGGAAGTAAATATCGGTATGGAGAATCATACATGACTTCCATGTTCTAAGATTTATATTTAAAATCATTTTTGAAATGAAATATTTCATAGAAACTACTTCTTTCTACTTACTGCTTCAGCCTTAACCACAGTACTGTGGTCACTAACGTATACCACCTCACGTTATCGCACTCGATTTTCACTGATGATGGAAGTCGATGGCACTGCCGAAACATCTGGTTTTGCAGAAAACATTGGTCTACGGCCAAACAGGCCGGGCAGGAATTTTAACAACAAACTACTTTTTTGTTGCTGATAACGTAGTACATATATAAAAAAAATTATCCCCTCCCCCTTCAACAATAATTTTCGTTTATAGAAAATTACCCCCACCCCATTCAACTAGTCTCTTCATTTATAGATATTTCATCTATGTTTCTACAGTGCATTATTAAGATCTTCTTTTCAGGATACTTTATTTATCAAAATTAAGTACTTTACTCTTGTTACAACAAAAAATGTTTCGGGTAAACTACCATTTCCCCCTAACCGATGTTCACCAAAATCAATAGGCCTTGAGTCCTCTACAACACAGGCACATATGTAAAAAGTGGCAGGTAAACTACCCCTTTCCCTTAACCGATCTTCACCAAAATTAACAGGCCTTCACTTCTTTACAATTCTGGAACGCATGCAAAAAAGTATTTTATTGTCTTTGAATTTATGGCAGTTATTGTTCGTCATAGAAAAAATTACCCTTGTTAAAACATAAAATGTTGCAGGTAAACTACCCCTTTCCCTTAACCGATCTTCACCAACACCAACAGGTCTTGAGAACTCTACAATTCAGTGCTGTATGCAAAACATTATATGATTCTGTTTGAATTTACGGCTGTTACCGTTTGCCATAGAAAAAAAATTACCCTTGATAAAAAAGAAATTGCAGGTAAACTACCCCTTTCCCTTAACCGATCTTCACCAAAATCAACAGGCCTTCACTTCTTTACAATTCAGAAACGCATGCAAATAAGTATTTGATTCTCTTTGAATTTACGGCAGTTATCGTTCATCATAGAAAAATTACCCTTATTAAAACATAAAATGTTGCTGGTAAACTACCCCTTTCCCTTAACTGATCTTCGACAAAATCAAGAAACCTTGAGTTCTGTATAATTCAAAAAGGTATGCAAAAAAGTAGTTGATTCTGTTTGAATTTGCGGCTGTTATCATTTGCCATAGAAAATACCCTTTTAAAACATAAAATGTTGCCGGTAAACTACCCCTTTCCCTTAACCGATCTTCACCAAAAACTATAGGTCCTGAGAACTCTACAGTTCAGGACTGCATGCAAAAAATTATTTAATTCTGTTTGAATTTGCGGCTGTTATCGTTTGCCATAGAAAATACCCTTGTTAAAACATAAAATGTTGCTGGTAAACTACCCCTTTCCCTTAACCGATCTTCACCAAAAACAACAGACCTTGAGAATTCTATTATTCAGGGCTGTATGCAAAAAATTATTTTATTCTGTTTGAATGTGCGGCTGTTATCGTTTGCCATAGACAAAAATTACCCTTGATTTAAAAAAAACCGTTGCAGGTAAACTACCCCTTTCCCTTAACCGATCTTCACCAAAAACAATAGATCATGAGTACTCTACAAATCAGGGCTGTATGCAAAAAATTATTTGTTTCTGTTTGAATTTGCGACTGTTATCGTTTGCCATAGAAAAAAATCTACAGACACAGACAGACAGACACCAGACACACACACACACACACTTTTCGAAACATGACTTTTTTTCATGTTTTGAGTGTAGCACAATCAGAGTCTGCAATAATCTCGAACACAATTTTTTTGCCATCACCATACTTCCATTTCCTTAAGGAACATGGAAGTAAAAACAAACAAGGAAAATTACTATAAACTCACAGAGATAATACTGGACTCTAATACTCTGAACTGATTCACCCTAATTGACACGCTAAAGGACTTGTAATTTTTGGTCCATAGTCACGAACGTGTGTTTTCGTTTCACACTCATGTCGGAAAATGTTTTTATTTACACAGATACATACTGTATTACTATGTACACGCACTATATACACAGATATATTTACACAGACTATATACACAGAACTCACAACATAAGACATACATCCTCACATGAACAAAAGTGCGAGTCAGCTGAGCATATATTTTCTGTTCAACAAGTTGGGACCTGTTGCTGGAGGCTTGTCTAGACTGTGCGACTCACCGTATGGCTGGCCGAACCATCCGACGGCTGATCCAACCTAGGCCGGACTAGAGGGTGTCTACTGTATATAAGTTCATCATATGCTGTACACACATGACTACAAGATAGTGTCTACTGACAGACAATAACTATATAAAAAACAACATGAGAGACTTGCCTGGAGAAAAAATCTTGATGCTGGAGAAAGAAACAAAACAAAACCTCTTCATAAAAAAGTTATTATCACACTGAAATTATACAGACAGCCTAAAATCCAGATGATTTACACTCCACTTCAATCAATAGTTAGCATGATACGATCTCCTACTAAAAATTTACCAACTTTCTTAGCCACATATTTCCAACCACTAAAAAAAAAATGGCTAAAAACTAATGTACACCAAACGACTGACTCTCAGACTTTACCATCTTATCTTCAAATATCCTAGTCAGCTTTAACACAACCTTGCTTTCCACCAACATTCCAATTTAGAAGCATTCCAGACATTACAAACCCATGTCATGGAACTAACAAAGCAGTGTTGACCTCTACCTGCTTTACACACAACAACCATTTCTACAACAAATAAAAGAAACTCATCAAATAATAGACTCTTCTTATCACCAGTCATTGCAAACCTATATATGGACAACCTCAAGAAAAATACAATCGGCATAGCACAGCTGAAACCTTCCTTGTGGATTACATTAACCGACAATTGCTTTGTAATATGGCCATATAGAAGAGGTAAATTAGCAGAGTTCTTAACACACATCAACAGTGTCCACTCAAAAGTACATAATGGAGATGGAGACACACAGCAGCATTTCATTCCTTGACCTTTTCATAAAGAGGAAAGATGGCCACCTCAGCTTCTCAATGTACAGAATCCCCACACATACAAACAGATATTTAAATAGACTTTCCTACCACATCTGGCACAGCTACAATCTGCAGTGAAGACACATAGAGACTAACAGACATGAAAGAAGTGACGGACACCTTGAAAGAGACACTGTTTTTGAATAAGGTCATCCCACTTGATATAAACAGAGCAATAAATTAAAAAAAAAAACATAAACAGGACACAATCAGAGACAGAAACACAAGAGTACAAGAAATAAGGAGAATATTCAAGAAAAATCACAGCAGGACTATTTTCAACATGCACAAAATATTTAACACTTTTCTACAAAACCAAAGGACCTCATGCACTTAGAGGTATCAGACATTATGTACAAGATACATACCAGATATCATGCAAAAACTGCAACAAATTTTATATCAGCCACTTGGAAGAGATATCTGCCATCATATCTGTGAACATGAACTGCCAGTGTCAAAACAAAAAGACGACACCTCCCTGACAAAATATACCACAGAAACAGGAAACATATTCAGTTTTGAAAATACACAAATTTTAATGAGAATTGAAGTAGGGAACTAAAAAGAGTATTGAAATAGTACAAAAAGGACAGCCAGCAATCAATGACAGATATGAGTTTACTAAATTAACAGCAACTTGGAAATTTGTAACTGGCAGTTTGCAGAATAAAATAACAAACAACAAAATTCTCAACCAGGCAACTTCACCCTTGAATCCTCCCTTGGCAACAACTCCCAAGAGAAGGAGGGTTGTGTTCAGGGCTCAAGGAATGAAATGTTGGCACTCTGAAAACTTCAAACACAAGTTGGACAGTGTTATGAATCACTAGACCAAGCACCAAAATACATTTTATTTCCTTTCAAAGTTCATTGGTTATTAAAAATTTGATATTATCTGAATATATAAAATACATTTCACATTTTTAAAATACATTAGGTCTAGTGATGCATATACCATCCAGTTGTACCCCAAAACCTACTACAACACACACACACACACACACACACACATGTAATTATTTGACTTTCCTTGCGTTTTTATAATTACTTTTTTTTCTTTTTATTGGCCATCTAATGACCACATGCCAATTTCAATTCATTATTCTTTGTTCATTTCTTTTTCTCCAATATTCTTTCATCTTTTCACTGTGTCTCTTCTTCCTGTCTTCAGTCCACTTTGAACTTGCATTTTTCTCTCCTACCATTGACTCCTTCCATTTTTAACACTTTTGCCCGAAAAACTTGTTACGATTTCATTAATTAAATAATAAAATAATTAATAAATAGGGAATGTAAAAGCTGAGAAATTTTAAATTTTAATAAATCGCACATTTAAACTAATTTTATCGCTATCATAAATCATAATAATATTTAATAAAGAGTTTTAATAATAAAATAAAAGGAATACGAGTGTACAGATAGGGAAACCCTTGTTAATTAACCCTGCATAGACATGCGCTAACCGGAATTAACTTGAATACCGACCCCTAAACAAACTAATAATCCTTATAAATTGATATTAATTAAATAAATAAACAAGACCACAGTAGTGTACTATAATGAAGTCTGTAATTAAGAATATCTTTGGATAATTAAAAGGTCAAACTTTAACCCTTTAAATAGAGGATAAATGTGGAACTATTTTGTTGTTTGTTGCGACGCGTAAACTCCGCGCGATTAACTGACCCTTCCTACATTGTAGAGAGTCGAGATGAAGCGCTCGCGTAGAAGACACACGCTTGAACCATGTCTCAGAGAAAGACAAAGTGTTTTTTATTTAGAAGACTAATACAACAACGTGTAGCAAAAGTATTAGCAAATTAGTGTAGTAGTAATGATTTAATAAAGAGATGTCGTTACTTTACACTAAAACCGTGAGTGAATAAATCATCAGACCCCCATGTAAAAGTTCCTTTAGTTATAACTACAGCTGGTTTAATTAATTAATAATTAAAAGTTGATTACGAGTATGGCAGCCCGTGCAATTGATCAGAGATAAATATGCACAGGTTCCCGATGTTATAACGTAGGTGACACGTTGTAAACTTGTCTTTCAATATTGCTTCTTCTGGGTTCATATTATTTTTTCCTAAATCCTTTTGGACTTCTTTAATCCAACTTGATATTGACTTATTTGTATAATTACTTTATTTTTTAACAATATTATTTTACTAAGTAAGGTTAATTTTTATTTTTAATTTACTCTTGTACATTTTGTTGAATTTTTTTTTTGTTCAGTGTCTTCAGTATAAATTGAAAGTTTTATTTACAATGCAAAGTTGTTTGTTTATTTAGTTAGTACATATTAATTTTGATCCGCTGTGTATAATTGAAGTATGTAATGGCATGTTTTAATACACATACGTATTACAGTAAATATTAAATATTTAGTGCTGGTTTTTGAACTTTCGGTGTAAAACTTTATAGAAATTATCGTACTGTATTTTGTATTCATTTGTGTTTGTTAATGTTTATAATTAACAATGTGTCAGCTTTCCTAAATGTTAATTGAATATAAGCTTTCACACCCAGTGTTTAGATTATCACAGTTTTTCTGGGTGCTAGGTCGTGGTCTAGATTGTCTATGCCTACTTACAGACATTTTGTCCGTACTGATGATGGACACCTTCAGTGGATGAACACAAAGAAGTGTATAATAGAAGCGTCTCAATGAGACAGAACAGTGTTTGTATTTTTTGTTCACAGCTGCTGTGATCTGTATTCCCTCACCACTGAAGATGTCTGCCATCATCAGTATAGACAAAACGTCTCGTAGTAAACTTAGACAATCTAGACCATGGCCTAACAACTCGGAAAATTGTAATAGTTTTCTAAATGTTCATTTTCTCTACTTTTGGAACATTTTAAATTTATATTATATCTTTAAATCTGGGAATTTATGAAAATTATTTAGTATTGAATGTATGGATAGATTTGACACACACACACACACACACACACACACACACACACACACAATTAAATATGTGCATTTTTATGTTGTTGATATCTTTCTTTTGTTTCTTTGTTCTCTGTGATTTTGGAACAATCAGGAATTAGGACATTCAGTTTTATATATATACCATTAATGTTATATTCTGATATGTTACATTTAGGTTAAGTTTATTGAAAATTGTACAAATTTGATTTTAATTTTACTCACACATATTTATATGTATTTATTTATTTATATGTATGTGTGAACTGTAATTCTACAGTAGGCCTACCATAGGTGCATACTACAACAGCTAATAATAGTCATAAGTGGTTATTACATTAATTGACAAGATTTCCAAACTTTTGTAGACGTTTTCTGTCAATGATATCCACAGTACTACTACTACTACTACTACTACCACTACTACTACTACTACTACTACTACTACTACCACTACTACTACTACTACTACTACTACTACTACTACTACCAAGGGCGTCGCCAGCCAATGGGCCAGGGGGGGCAAGAAAAGAGAGAGGATAGGGGAAATATGAATTCTAGGTACAAATGGATACAAAGATTTAATTTTTTTTTTAAGTTTCTTAATTCAAGAAAAATTTATAAAAAATTAAAAGAAATTAAAAAATTAAAGAAATAAAAAAAAATTAATTAAAACAATCTTCTCAGGTTTTTTGTAAATTTGTCGATCACTTTATTAATAAAATCTTCTAGGTTGTCAAAAATAAGCTTTCTGTGAATATTGTTACAACACAAATAAGCCACCCCAATACCAGGGATGAAAAAGATGATTCTGAATATAAAATAATACTTCATATAAAATAAAATGTTTAATATAAAGAAAATAAAAAGACAATGACACGACAAACGACGACATGACCTAACCCAAGTGATTGACCCAACAAAAGGAAACAAAAAAAGAATGGAACCACAAAAAACAAATGAGAATAAAACCAAATGAAGAAGAAAGTGATTAACCAAACCAAATGAAGAAAGGGAAAAACCGAAACCAAACAAAAATGAAACAAATTAAAGGAATTGAATGACTCAATGCAACATATTAAAATGAACCCAAAGGAGAAGGTGGAAAACCAAGGTATTAACCAAATACAATGAAAATGAAGAAGGAGGGAAATGAAAAAGAAACAAACCCAAGATAAAGGGAAATAAATAAAAAATGAAAACAAATGATAAGACACAAACAAGTAATAAAGAATATGAGCAGGAGAAATAATACACTCAAATGTAATATTGGAAAAAGACCAATAATTAACCTATGTAAAAAAGTAAATATTATTATCAATTAATGGATAAAAAAGTAAATGACAATTTAAAGAAACCCAATTAAACAATGTTAAATATAAAAAAGCAAACTAACCCACAAATTACAGTTAGATGTAATGATAAAATATAGAGACGTAAAATTGTTAATATTATTAATGATATTTGTAATGAAAGAGATAGTATGGTAGTGAGATAGTAATTAGAGGGATTACCCACTTAGAAACACTTAAAAAACAAAAACATTTGTGAAGTGCAAAATGAAAGTGTAAAAACCCCAAAGTATAGTGATAAAGAAAAAAACGCTAAATAAATTATAATAAACTATAAATAATTTAAAAGTGAAGGTGATGATTAAATGAGAATAGTGTAAAATAAAGAATGTTAATATAGTGAAAAATAGTGAATGATAAAAGCATAAACACTTAATAAATCCAAAGGAAACACTAAATCATTAAAAATGAAGAATAGTAGTAAGTATAAACAGTTAATTAAGGTATAATGAACGCTAAAAAGTGATGAAGACAGGATTTAGTTAAGAAAGAATGTTATTGTTAAATTTAAGTGAATGCAGTTATAATTAAAAGGGAGAATACCCTGAAAGAGAAAACAGATACGGTAGTGTTAACATGGAGGGAAAGTAAAGATTGTTTAAAAATGAAGGAGTTAAAGCAAATCAATAAACACCCAAGTTATAAGGGATCATTATTAAAGTAAGTTCATAAAAAATGATGTTGTTTATCACCCAAAAAATGATATAAAATAAGATGAATTGTAAACAAATATTAGCAAATAATAGTTAAATAATTATTTAAGCAAGTTTATGAATAGGATATGGCTGGAAGAATTATACAGACCATAGGCCTAGATGTTGTATTTAATGTGATAAAAAAATAGTAAATAATAGCCACATTGTTATTATTGGGAAACTAAATAAGTAAGAAAGTTAAGAAATGTATGACTTAGAAAACGAGGAAACCAGATAGTAAACAATTAGCAATTCATAATATATAAAATAATATTGACATAATAATAACACATAAACAGACCCAAAACACAACAATAAATAACACAACCAATTATAATAACAAAATAAAGCCCATTAGGCTAAAATGAAATGTAATTTGAATGAAATAAGTCAAATACCATAATGGCTACTTAGGCCTATGAAAATGCCTAACTGTCAAAAACAAACAACTACAAATTGTAACAAATTAACAAAGAAATTAGCAAATCCGAGGCGAAGGACTCACCAAGGATAAATTGTAAATCATTTTTAAGACAAAATGTTATAATAAGTATTGGAATTCAAAAAGAAATGTAATTAACAAGTATTAAAATAATTGTAAAAACATAAAACCTAAAATAACCCAAACTTGTGGGATACAAATTAATCTATGAAAGGAAATACATACTGTAGTGACAATATTTAATACTTAGGAAGGAAGATAGAGGAATACCAGCAATCAGAAGATATACTATGATTTTGAAAAGAATTCAAATTTTGATAACAATGGGTTTATAGCCAAATTAGCCAATCAGAATTAATCAGTAACCATAGAAACGAACATTGGTGGCAGAAATTACCGTTGAATATCGTTACTTGTAAAGCATCACTCTAACAGAAAAGAAGCCGAATTTTGGAAGACCAATTTTTAATTAAAAAATGTAAAAACAGTGAACAAAATACAAAACCATGATTGAATAAGAAACAGACGAACCATTGGAGCAGTTAACTAAAGACCAAGGACCATATTACCAAGAAAATAAAAGAAAAATATGACCACATCCTATATGAAAAGGACGCCAGACCTACTTAAGCCCAAAGATTAATGAAAATAGAAACTATTGCAGCCCAATCCTCTTCCGAATCAATGAATGATAACACCAAGTCATCTGATGTGTTAAGTACCCTTGAATTATCTTATTTCCAAAAATAAAATCACTTTAAATTTTACACAAAGTAATTTGCTCTCCCACTATAATCCGAATATTCTCTTTAAAAGATTAATTAAGAAAAATAAACACACTGAAAATTTGTTAACATAAAATATAACCTATTATTTGAATACGAACTTTCGAAACACATTTAACGACACTACAGAACAGATTGTAACCACACACCTTATTATTTATGTACACTTAGAGTAAGGTAAAGTACTTTTATTGTAATCATAGGAATTCTTTGCATTGTAATCAAAAGAATCCCCGATTTTGGAACAAAATTAATTATAATAACTAAACGTTCAGCTGCCATGCTGATGTGAACAAATCGTTACCATAATCGATTCGTCATCCTGAGAATTATTGTTTCATGTAAAAAGTCGGTGCAAATTTGTTAATCAACCAATATAATTTAATTGTCTAATTGAAAATTTTACTTATCAAACATTAAAATAACTAGTACAGGGAGTAACCGTTGTTATTATTTCATAGGAAGTGCATTGTATTACTTGTGTTTGTTTACGAAAGCTAGATTTGACGATCAGCGCTCAAGTTGCAATTCGTACAACTACCTACTCGATTCAGAAGGCTGAACGAGCGGGAATTATTTGAACGCCCCGACCGTCATAGCTGAGAACACCCTATTAAGAGATAGATTAATAAGTTTAATTGTTTTAATAAACAATTTGGCGCCACCCGGGATTAACACACCCCTATATAAGAACAGGTAAGGTTACTGCTGTGTTGTACTGGTAATTACAGCAACGCTACGGCCACGTTAGCGCAAAATTGATGTAACGACCCTAGTGCGAGACGAACGCACTACTAACACATACAACACGTCTACACACGTCTTTTACAGAGACGACTCAAACTCTTCGTTACAACATTCATCATTGCTAGGCCATTGAGACGACTTTCTACCATACTGCTCCTCAGCCAGGTTTTTATTCTTCTTAAGATGCTAAAGGATCGCTCCACACCACACGTTGTGCACGGTAGAGCAATCAAAATTTTTA
Organism: Magicicada septendecula; assembly: GCA_034769895.1. NCBI lineage: Eukaryota > Metazoa > Arthropoda > Insecta > Hemiptera > Cicadidae > Magicicada > Magicicada septendecula. Next base: position 56,274,630 of record CM068371.1, on the reverse strand, counting down.
AAGCTTTTCCCGTTTCAGGGAACAAGTTTTTCGTCTCTTTTAGGACATCAACAACGGTTAGCTCTGTTGGGTTGGGTTTATCCTGCCACAATTTTCGCCAAAGTTCGATTTCATTTTTTATGTTCGGTAAATCGTAAAATTGGGCGAAGGTTTCGCAAGCTTCTGTGAGATTTTCCACTGAGATGGTTAGCATTTGCGCCGGGTGTAATTTAGATAATGCGAATGATGATGATTTTCTTCAGCAAAACGCACTTCAAGAGAAGTAATAATGGAGTCCAAATGTGGTATTATTAAAGACCTCCTCCAGAATTCTGAAGGGCTTCCTGCTGGGTGGTTGCTTCGATGATGTTGTCTCCCAACAATGCGCGGCACTGATTTCATATCCTCCCCCAGTCCGAGTTTTTCTGCAACGTCAGTAGCATCCCTTATAATTTCATCTGTGACTTTTTCGGGATTGTCACGGTGGCTTTTAAGCAGTTGCAAAATGCGTTTAATGTGCTGCGAGGCTTTGACCGCGTCCAAAGCTATGGACTGGAGCACGTTTACAACTGGTTCCATCAAAGCTGAGTATTTGGCTATTAAAATAAGGCTAAGAGTAAATGAAACTCTAGAAGCAGCCGCATGGAGCTGAAAAGCATTTTTTCTAGTCGCACCATTTCTTTCACGCGATAAGGTTTCTAAGGTCTCCACTATAACAGGAAAATTCTCCTTAAAAACTCTGATGCTTTTGTGTTTCTCGCTCCACCTTATTTCGCAAAGCCTGGTAGGTATCAACTTCCTTCTCAAAATTGATTCCCGAAAAAATGAAATGATATCTTGATGGTTCCCACGGTGTTCCGAATTTCACGCAGAGTATTGAGATCATTGATCACTAGATTCAGTTTGTGCGAAGAGCAATGAAAGAACAAAGCTTTGGTGTATTTTTTGCGCAAGATTGCTTGCACACCACTGTCTGTTCCAGACATCGTCGAACAGCCGTCAAATCCCAAACCAACGCATTTCTCTGGATTAAGATCTTCTTTTGCCAAAAACTCATCGATGGTCTGTGCAATGGATTTCGCGTCCAGAGCTTTCAGCTCAACAAATCCGACGAACACTTCCTCGATTTCGTTGGTTTCCTCATGGAAATATCGCAGCCCAATCGATAATTGTTCACTTCCAGAAATGTCAGTTGTTTCGTCCGCTAATACACTATATGCTTCTGCTTTTTTCACTTTCTTTTTAATATCTGCCTTAAGCACATCCCCACAAATGCTGATAATTTCATTTTGGATATTAACCGATCGATAGCTTGGATTCTTTTTCCCATGCTCAATGTGTTTCTTCAAAACCACGTCTCCCGCCTCAATTTGCAGCTTGTATAATTTGGGAGTATTTGTTGACTTGCACACCCACCGGCACACTTGCATCCACCGGAGCATAGTCGCGTTGCGCTGCGCAATGCGCAGAACGCAAGTTTTAGGTATCAACGGGACGTAGTGGAGCGCGGGGGCGGGGAACATTCACCCGCGCGCTGCACCAGACTCTCGCGCGTCCTCGCGAACGCCGTGCATTTGTGTGAGTGCTACGTCTGTACACAAAACACAAGCTCGCTGCGTTTTGAAGTACAATCGAGTGCGTATACATAGTTTGTGTCGATGTTTTTTTATTAGTGTTACATAATTATTTGTTTCGTTTATTTTTTGTTATATTAATTTCAAACGACACCGTTTTCATTTCATTTTCATTCTCCTATATACATTTTTTCGAATCTCTAGGGGGGGCAGCTGCCCCCCCCTTGGCGACGCCCTTGACTATTACTACTACTACTACTAACAGCACCAAATCTGTTGTTTACTGCCTAATTGTTATTATTACTATATTAATAATTATTATAATTATTACTTGTCCATTTAATACATACAATTTCTTTTGAATTATATAAAGAAGACAGAAATAAAAGTACAGGAGGTCCTTAACTTTTGAACATAATGTGTTTTTGAAAACATGTTTGAAACTTGAATTGTTTGAAAGTCGAGTCTGAACAATACATATAGTAGGATGTATTTACTGTAGGCGTAATCTACACGTAAGTTAGTGTAATATACTGTCCTGTAATGAAATAGGATATTATTTGCAATTAAATTTACATCATATGACCACTTTTACTACAAAAAATATATAATACAGTACCATACTAAATTAATCATTTTCATATATTAGCAAAGTTTATAAGCAGTGTTTGTGAACCAGCCTACAGCACAGTCTTATTATAATTATAAAAAAGTTAATCACTTCAACATTTTGCATCCTTTATTTTAATAGACTAACATTAATTATGAAAAACCATAGTACCTAGAATAATAACAAATATGTGCAATTGTTTTAACAGTTATTCTGTTCATCACTGCTGTCAATGTTTGAAAGTCCAAAGCTGTAGTACAAAACCTGAATAAAGGGTGTCAATTATGAATAATCGATAGATCAAAATGTGCGAAAGTCAAATGTGCAAAGGTAGAGGACCTCCTGTAGTAAAAGTCCAGTTATGGAGATGAAATATGATAGCTTTTTACTTCTATGTTCTATAAGGAAATGAAAGTATGGTGTTCGCAAAATAAATCGTGTTTGATATAAGGGCTGATTCTGATTGTACTGCCCTCAAAACATGAAGAAAAGTCATTTTTCAAAAAGTGTCCATTTTTTTCCAATAATAATCCCCTGTAGAAAGGTAGATGAAATATTGGTAAATGAAAAGGTTAGTTGAAGGGGAGGGGTAAATTTATATAAATGAAAATGGTAGTTGAAAAGGGAGGGGGTATTTTTTGAAAATTACCTTTCTGATGTCGAATAAACTACTTCATTTTGAAGGATAAGATACCTTAGTAATTGCATATAATGAAACTATTACTCAATAAAAGTGTAAATATCAAAAATGGGTTTGTTTGGTTAAGGGGGAGGGGTAGTTTACCTGCATTGTCTTGTATTTTAACAAAAGTAAAGTACTTAATTTTGATAAATAAGTGCTCCGAAAATAAAGTCATATTAATTCACTGTAAAGTGGTAAATGAGATGTCTATAAATGGAATGGGTAGCTGAAGGGGGGGTGATTTTTTGAAAATCACTTTGCAGATATCTAGTAAAGTACAAGTATTTAATTTTGAAGGATAAGATACCTTAGCAATTACATACGATAAAACTATTACTTTATGAAAGTGTAAATATCATTAATGGTGGGGATCAGTTGAGGAGGAGGGATGATTATCTGCGTAGTTCAGTTTCTTTATAAGAATAGAGTAGGCCTACCCATTTTTTATAGATAAAGTGACTCTAAAATAACATTATATTAAACTACTACCTCATAATATCTATAAATAGGGTGAATATAGTTTGAGGGAGGGGGATATTTTTTTTAGAAATTATCGAACCAAATTCAAGTAAATGATTTTATATATAAATCTTAGAACATGGAAGTCACGTATGGTTCTCCATACCAATATTTTTTATTCCCTTGAATGCTAATCAAGATTAATGTTTTGATCATAGATATAGAATGATGCTGTTTAATCACATAGGATACAATGCCATTGTAATTCCCTCTGTGTATACAATTGTGTTAAATTTATTTAAATAACATACATGTTATTATTGGTGTCCAAATCACTTTGTTGTTTATAAATTAATAAATTACCTTAGATCCATTGTGTGACTTTGTTTCATTATTTAGAATTACGCGTTTCGGACCATATGTATCCGGTCAGTCTTCATAGGGTGCGCACCCATACTGACATGAGTGTTTTTACAATTGAGTATGTGATTTTAACATTTGACGATCTCAACTGAGTAAGGGAATCTGATGATGGAACATATGTTCCGAAACACGTAATTCTAAATAATAAAACAAAGTCACACGACGGATCTAAGGTAATTTATTAATTTTTATTTAAATAAGTTTTTTAAAAAATACTGAAAGAACTATTGTTTATTCAACATGTTTGCCTTCTGTAGTAGCTACAGGCTCAGGCTGGGTATGGAGGCATTCATTTATTATCATAAGTTATTGTACTGCTGTACCTGAAGATGGTGCATAACCGTGGTATTTTTCAGATCTGATTGTTTCTTGAACAGCTGCTATTGCTTCTTCTGGTGGTTTTAAGTTACCAAACACAGTTGGGTCACCTAAAACATAGAGGCATAATAATTTTGTATAATAAATATGTATGAAACTATTGTTTTTTTTTTATATTAAAATCATTTTGAAAAAATTAACAATTTATTTCTAATTGTAACTGCCTAAATGCTAGAAATATCAAGTAACTGTAAGCATGCTAAAGCTTTCAGTTGTCTTGATTGGTTATGATACTAGCACCACGCTCAGGGCTGTCATGAAATCAGTTCAAGAGCTTAGTTCTCTTCATACATCTGTTAAGATTGTCATCTAGTAATATTCTGTTAATTACGCTTCAACATGGTAATGTGTTAGTAGAAACTTGCTTCATGTTTAGCAGTAAATGTTTGTTCATTGTTGCGAAGGCGTCGATACCAAGGGGATGAGCAAACGGGGGAGCATTTATATACGACCTTCTTTGGCACAGTCTGGATTTCATAAGAAGTTTATTATCTAGTTGTACATGATTACTTTATTACATATTGTAACAGTACATATCTTCACCATAAATGTAACAACCAAAATAAAGAATGAAACATTCATAAACTAACACCAGAACATCTAAGAAAGGAATGATAAATAAATAACTGTGTATTAAGTGTTATATCTGGTTCAAGAACTAAATAAAACAATTAATATAATGAACGCAGTAAACGAAGAATAATAAATAGTGATAAAGAAGAAAATATAGAAGACAACATAATAATGTGATTAACCAAATGACCCAATAGATATGGTAAGTGAGAAGACAAAACTAAAGTATAAAGACAATAGCATTAACAAAAGACTGAAGAGAATCTAAATAAACACAAGTAAAGTAACAAACAAAGAAGAATGAACAAATATGTCAGATAATGTGCGTATAATATGTACTAACAGAGAATGAAACAAATACAACAAGGAATCTACAGAAATAAGAAACAGCAAAGAGACACAGACATAGACAAACTATTACCAAAGACAAAACACCACAAAACTCTTTATTCTAGTAAAAGAATATAATTAATTAAACATAGCAAAACCATGAAAGAAAATCATGAATGATAAGAATGAATTAAGTATCTTAGTAAGAATGATATACCATGCATGCTTTTAATACAGGCAAATCCAAGTAAAATAACTAAAAGAGAACCTAGTAATCACCTGTAGACAGGTGAAATCATAAAAAAAATAATAAATAATAATTAACAAGAGTAAAAGTGTCAAATAATAACCTGAAAAACATTGAAACCAGAAAGCCAAAACATAGACCATTGTTGTCAGACAAAGGGGTCCCAGGTAACCTCAACTCGGTTAAAAATCAACTTGTAATTAGCATAAATTAAGACCATAACAATGTAAACTAGTGTAAGTTATACAATAATGAAAGTAGACATTATAAAGACGAACCTAGTGATACAATTTTATTAATTAAAAGTGGTATGTCAGGTGTTTAATACAAATACACAGACTGAAGTTGGACAGAAAGTTGTACACATTAAACACACTCAGAATGTCTATAATAATGTAAACCAGTAAAGAACAATGGCATAAATGTGCAATAAAATATGTATTACCACTATTATAGTATAAAATGATTATAATCACGGATACTAGAATATACGGTAGGGATCACGCGCAGCCTGGCTCGGCGCGAGGCTGAGCGGTGACGTCACATGGGACCCACCCGTTGCCGCTCTTCATAACAGCCAAGCGGGTCGCATGTACTTCGCATCGTTCAATACGATTTTTATTTAAATTAGGTACAGATATTCCTGTTCAGTCCTCGTATTAATTTTGTCTACTATCTTAGCTTTCAAAATCTTTAGTTTTATATAGTCTTACGGTGAATATAAATTACAAAAGGAGCTTTTGTTTCCGTTTATAAATTACATTGATTTTTCTTTGCCATTAATTCCTTTAACGTGATTTATAAAAGAATTAATAAAATTGCAAATAACATTATTATTATTTGTTTAGAGGGGTCGACTTCCATTGGTCTTTTTCCCCTGGCAAATAACATTATTAAGCTGATGGCCAGTGGAATGCCGGTGAAAAGCCTCCGAAGGACGTCAACCTCTTCCACCATCTCGGAGGGCACTTTTTTTAAGGATAAAAAGGCTCCCACAGGCTTAGGCCATCATAGACCTGTGGTACGGAAAAACCTGAATAGCTGTTTTGTGTTTTTAAAATTGAATTGCAGATGCAAAGAAGAAATCTAAGAACTATATCTGGTACATATATACATACATGAGAATATTTCTTTATTGTGACACAACTTTCTTCATTTTTTTCGTTTTCTTTCTTTCTTCGCTTTCATTACGCTTTGCTCCTTTCCACTTCTTTGATGAACGTTTGTTCAGTGATTTCATTCTTATGAAAGTCCTCGTCCGTACAAAACATTTGACCATGAAATCGTCCATTTCTGGATATTTACTTTTGATTATAACTTATCTTGTAGGTTTCTGAAAACTTTGGGCTCTTTGTTAATTGAACATTCGTGGAACTTTTGAAACTCTTCTTCTATTTTAAAGACATTTTGCATGAATTCATCTGTTGGCTTCATCAACGACCCTCTTGAAATGTTCTGTAGCCAGTTCTTGCCGGCAAAGGAAATATCCTTTGTGAAACTTCCTAAACATTTCCTCTTTCTGGGTATTTTTTCCTCATCTTGTAAGCTATATAACCAGCAATCATTTCAAGTAGCTCTGGTTTTTCTGAGGCACCACTGTCTTGGATATTCCTTTCTTCGTTTTCTTCTTGGAAGTGCCTGATGAGTCCATCGACTGCTTATGTTAATTCTTCGTCATCATCATCACTGTCTCTCCTTCAACTTGTCCGCATGAATTGCTCGTTCCGGGTTTCATTTCTTCTGAAAGTGAGAGGTCGGAAACTTGGTCTTCGGAACAATCAGCCAGAATGTCTGCACTTAAAGTTTCAATTTCCTTCTCAGTTAAGCAACTGGTACTCGTTATTATCTTTCCTGCATTGCGGGTCAGAATCAAATGTTTAATCCTTTGCGATACAGTAATTGGTAGAGGATGATCATAAAATCGGCCGAGACCCCTGATTTGTGAGAAATAACTCTCAATAATGTCTTGGTTGCATCTTGATGCCATAACATATACGATGCTCCGCACGTGCGAGGAGCAGGAATGCTACCTCGAGACCACGGTCTAAATATAAGTAAGTAGTGCTTAAATGTTATGGTAAAATGATAACATTTTATAGCATTAAATATTACTGAAAGCATGGTTTAATTGAATGTTAGGCCTAAATAGTTCAGTTAAGTATTATGCTTAAAACATTACAAAATTTAAAAAGAATGCAATATTGTAGGACTGTAACATACCTCACGGACTTTGTCGTTGATTTTTTCCTTACAAGCAACAACGCTGCTAACAGGTAAATTTAAATGTGGAACAGCATCTGGTTTCAAAACACGTTTAGCAGGAAGATTCAACAATTCACTTTTCAAATCTCGTAAGTAATCAGAGTCGTCAAAATGCTCTGAACACACACGGGCTTCATTAACAGAAAACGAATCTGCACGCTTACAAGCATGTATCCACTTCAATGTTAACTCCTTGTTTTTGGGAAACCTGTGGAACGTGAAACCTAACTCTTTTTGATGTCTGGTATGGCGCGTACAGCCGGCTATAGCACAACAAACCATTCTTGGTTCAGTGAACCAGACAACTCAAAATAAATATTATCCACCTGATTAACAACACGCACTACAATACACAGAAATGGAGAAACAGCATGGCTGAACACAGCGGTGGGTCCCGCGCTACGTCAGTGGGCGGAGCTTGCTACTGCGCACCTCGCTGATGATCCCTACCGTATATTCTAGTATCCGTGATTATAATGAAATGTTAATTTAACCAGAATTAAGGAAAATTAAGGGAACTGTCTGACCGCACTAGATGCAAGAAGTATTAGTGAATAATTATCAATATCACATGTAATTATAAGAGGCCAACCATTGTAAAACAACCTTTAAACTGTAAATACTAATTAGACCTAAAAGAACCACTTAAAATTGGGTATATCATGAATTCTGAATTAAATCATAATGACACATGGCATACTAAGACTATGAACAATAAATGAGACTAAAAACAAGAAAATAATTGTATTCTAATGAAAACTAAGCTGTCCAGAAGTTGTAATGGACATCTTAGAACGTCCATATCACTGTAAGAAAGTGAACAGAACAAATTATGTCAATAAATAAAGTGAATCAAATTGACCATGCACTAGGCCATAGAAAGTATGGATCAAATATTGTAATGGTATTAATTTTAGACAATCATTGTAATAGAAATTATTATAAAGGGACTTGAAAGGAACAATATGATTGAAATGTAATCATCATTTGGTCAATTTTAGTAATTAATCATATAAAACAATAAGGAATATGTAATAGTCATAAGTAAGGAATTAACTTTCTTATTATCAAACTCGCACATGTCTTGTGAGGACTTATTTTAAAGAACAAATCAATTGTAATAACATTATGTGATTACATTAAGCATTACTCATATAACAAGGATGTTAAACTAATTTTGAAGGAATTATATTTATTTTGGGAAAAAACGAGGAGGCAACAAACAAAACTCTCCACCCCAAAGTCGCTAACAATTTTCGGCAAAATCAATTAATTTGTGAGGGGGTGACCTCGCTGAATAGAATGGCAGCTTTTTAAACCAATGAGATCGATTAAAATTGACCGGGGGGTATGCGATCCTAAAATTGGAACAGCGAAGAAGCACAAAATGACATTCATTCTACCTCAGACCAGGGGTGCCCACAGGGGGGGTATCATAGCGCAAGATGCGCATTGAGAATATTTGTGGGGGATTTTTCGGGTGTATTTTAAGGATTTTGGGGCGGGGATTTTTTCAAGAATAACATTTTAAATCCAACATTGATGGAAATTATTATCGTGTTTGTGCAACAAACTAAGCTATTAGTTAAAAACTAAAGCAATTGCATATCTTTATGATTGTTTTAACGAACTGGCAGCATAAATGTCTCTACCAGTACAACTAGTAGTAAATTTTGTTTTGGAATTTGGAAAACTGACCCTGGCAGCCCGCAGCAACAGCCTGTCAATGAGTCAGAGGGTACGTGAGTAATAAATCGTGAATGTAAAAATGTGTGCGTGTGCTAAGCTTGTAGACCGGCGGGCAGCGGGTTGGGACTTTTCAATTGGGGGGAGTGCTGAGACTTTTGGGGGGAATTTGTGCATTGGGCCTTGGGGGGATGGGAACCCCTGCCTCAGACTAGCGACGCAAGACGACGGCAAATTTCTGTGCGCGAGAAAAGTCGTTTTCAAGATATCAGCTGTGCGGTAGTAAATGTAAACAGTGGGCATAACCTAACCCCAAAAAGTTTTAGTGTCGAGTGCATCGATATAACGCTTATATTACAGTGTATTAATTGCAAAATGCACTATAAAGCTGCAGATAACAGTGAATTAACAGGAAGTATGGTGTTAATTAATTATTAATGAAGATTAATTAAAAAACAGATATTTTAAGATATTTCATTTTTTAGCGAAATAACAGTGAATGAACAAAATAAATTCCAGTCATTCACAAACATTAAGAAACCATATATAAATATTTTATCAACATAAATAATAACTTTTTTTATCGATGTTACAATATTGAATCACTTATAAGGATAAACAATGAGAAGCAGTAACTCGAAGAGGGGTTATTTGAACTTCTAATTTCGACTGCTATACTAATTAAACAGTTAACTGATATGGTGGTGAACACTAATGAAGTAGCCAATGATAATTAATTGAATAACCAGAGTGACACATGAAATGGACATGATTATAATTAATAAATATTAATTGAACTTGTAATTTAACTCCCAATGTATTTTATGATGTATAGGTTGAGGCGTTATTTGAATTTAGAATAGTGAATACTTGTATTAGTTCAGTAGAACTGAATTTAAATTAATATTGACAAGAGTCAATGTCAGAACCACAGTTTCATAATAGTGGAATCTTTGTTAACATTGTTTTTTTTTGTTTCTGAATACTAGTTCAATAATGATTAAAATTAACGTAAAGCTGACAATCATCAATTTCATAAACATAGATTAAGAATTTTAAAACTTTGTTATGTCATTATTTTTTCGAATTATTAATGCTACATGCATAAATTAAATAGTATGTTATCAGTTGTCAAAGATATAACGCCATGTTGATGATTTTAGAAAACTTCGAACGATTGTTCACAATAATTAATTCCGCCTACTAATGTTCAACAGTAGCGCAGACATTTTCTCGTTTTGTATCTTGCAGGCTCAAAGGTACCACTGAAGATTTATACACATGATGAACCAAGGTTCAATAAATTATATTGTCATTTTTTATTAAACAATTTAAATATTTTCTATACCCTGAGATTAAGAGCAAAATAAAAAGTAAAGTCAGTGACTGACAAGGCAACCGGCCTATGTTAAATTATAAAATAATGATTTGCAACAGTTCACAAAATTTGTTAATAAATTAAAATTAATAACAAAAAAACAAAAAAGAGTTCATGACTTTTATTAAACAGACATTACGATTACGAGTTAGATTTATAGCAATACTTCCACAGGTGGCACCGTGTAACATTGACCGATGAGAATCGAGTTACCGATTCAATTATTTTCGAATTGGTCAACTGACTAGAACGTCAAAAGGCAGTAAGTAAAATATCTTGTGTTTTATTTTAACAACATCAGAATCTGCGACGATCTACGCCTACCCACGGACGCCTGCGAGAGAACCGACTCGAGTAATTCGTTGGCAGTCTTTTTCACCACAGACTTAATAATTACACATCTTGGATTTCGTTGTCCATGACGTGTCCGTTACTTAACTAAATACAACTATTATATTAACGACTCGGAACAACAAATTTTTTATAAGTAAAAACATAAAGTTTTACCTTACAACCTTAACCGGTTTTCACCTTTAAAAGGCTTCTTCAGAGGTTGCCGCTGGTAGTGCTGTCCGTCCTGTTGTGGGCGACGGAATCGAATTTCGAAAGATCGATGTTGTGTGTGTGGGGTGAGATGTGTTCGAATAATGCGTGCGATTTGAATTGTGTCTGTTCGTTTAGGATGTCGTTTTTATTTGTTTTCGTGTGTTTGTATATTTCCAATTGTTCTAGAGTGTCTAGTTTTCGGCCTTTTGTGTGTACATGTAGAATGTTCATGTTATTGTCGATGTTTTGTATGTGTAGTTTGCTTCGATGAGGTGGTTTGCAAAGGTGGATTCTGTAGTGGAGTGGAGTGCCTTTGTGTGTTCAATGTATCTCTGTTTGAAGCTACGTCCTGTCTGGCCTATGTAGAATTTGTTGCAATCTGAGCAGTTTAGTTTGTAAACACCAGGTAGATCGAATTTGTTTTCTGCTTTGTGTGTGTGTGTGTGTGTGTGTGTGTGTGTGTGTTTTTTGATAGTGTGTGTTTTGTTTGGTTAATTCGTCATGAATTAAACACGATACAATATCTAGCAGATCTAACGGATGTGACAGAACAATAGTCAGTAAACTCCTACACAAAACAAACAACAGACAAAGACAGAAAACAACAAATTCATAACACTAACATACATCAACAAACAAACTGAAAAAATAGTCCACAAATTCAAAAAAGCAGGATATAGAATCGCTTACAAAACTACTAACAAAACAGAACACACACTATCAAAACACACACACAAAACAAATTCGATCTACCTCGTGTTTACAAACTAAATTGCTCAAATTGCAACAAATTCTACATAGGCCAGACAGGATGTAGCTTCAAACAGAGATACATTGAACACACAAAGGCACTCCACTCCACTACTGAATCCACCTTTGCAAACCACCTCATCGAAGCAAACCACACATACAAAAACATCGACAATAACATGAACATTCTACATGTACACACAAAAGGCCGAAAACTAGACACTCTAGAACAATTGGAAATATACAAATACACGAAAACAAATAAAAACGACATCCTAAACGAACAGACACAATTCAAATCGCACGCATTATTCGAACACATCTCACCCCACACACACAACATCGATCTTTCGAAATTCGATTCCGTCGCCCATAACAGGACGGACAGCGCTAACAGCGGCAACCTCTGAAGAAGCCTTTTAAAGGTGAAAACCGGTTCAGGTTGTAAGGTAAAACTTTGTGTTCCGAGTCGTTAATATAATAGTTGTATTTTATTACACACCACTAAACTAAAACGAATTTTACAAACATAAACAATTAAACAATCCTATCCGAACAAACATCCGTTAAGGAAATTGTATATAACAAATTGGCGCACCAACGTAAGAGGCTCGAAATTAGGGAAATAACCGACAAGAACAAATAAAATAATAATAATTAAAAATAAAATCGACTAATTTCGTGCGGCAGCTCAATACAAGAACAGAAAATGCACAAGAGAGCGACATCGAAGAAACGCGCGGCGGAAGTCGAAAGGGAATTGAATATGGACGACAAGGAGGCGACTCCGGTCGAGGACATAGAAGAAATATTACATCCCGCGGAAACTAACAAACCCGTACAGCAGGAGAAACAACCAGAGAATATCAGCTTACAGGACATGGTAAGGCTTATGGAGGAGTTTAGCGAAAAAGTAAACAAGAATATAGAATAATTGAAGGAAGATTTAAACAAGAAAATAGACGACAATAACAAAGATTTTAAGGGAGAATTAAAAGAAATAAAGGGAGAATTAAATAAAAATAATAGAGAATTGAAGGAAGATTTTAAGGGAGAATTAAAAGAATTAAAGGACGAATTACGACAAGATAGTCAGAAAAACATGGAGCGCTAAACGAGAAGATATATGAGAACAATGAGAAAATAAATAGGAAGATCGAAGATAATTACGAAAAAACCAACCAGAAATTAGAAGAGCAAATGACGAGGATCCGACAGGAAATTTCTGAAATAAACGGAAAATGGGAGAACACAATCAGGAATTACAACAAGCAAAGGAAGACTTCGGTAACCGAAAGACCAACCTTGAAGAAGACAGCCAGATTCGAATGGAGTCGATACGAACCGCAACCGAAGAAAACTTAAACCAGGTGCGAACAGACTTCGGAAAGAGATGTTGGGACATCGACACGGCTGTCAATGAAGTACGATTACAGGGTCAGCATAACCAGGAGAAAATCGAGGAAATCCAACGACGGGAGATCACCAAGATAAGGAAAGAACTCGATATAATCAGCAATCGACCCGCCTTAATTTCGCACCTCCAACACTTGGACAACCGGGAGGCGATAAATTTCAAACTGTATAAACGTAATCCGATGGAGTACCTGGAACGGGTCGAGGAGCAACTGACGAGAAACAGAGAGACGAGGTGGCCAGTGATTCGTGGACTAATCGACGAATATTTCAAGGAAATAAACGACAATTGGTGGACAGCTACGAGACACGAGCTCCATAGTTACGAAGCGTTCAAGGCGGTATTTAAAGGAAAATACTGGTCGGAGGCAACCCAAAATATTGTAAGGGATAATATATGTGACGGCAAATATGATACCAACCGAGGGACAACATTCACCGCCTACTTTCTAGGGAAGGTATGCCTGGCGAGGAACCTTGAGCCAAAGATCCCAGAGGAGAGCCTCGTCACTAAACTCGCCTACCATTATGAAGAGGGAGTATCCAGGGCACGACTCGGAGGACAGATTAAGACAGTGCAATCGATGGCAGCCCTCCTGGAGGATTACGAGCGCGAGAGTTATTACCGGAGAAGTCAACAACGGAATGATAGGTACGACAACCGGAACGCGCAGAATAACAACAACGGCAACTACCGACAAAACTATAACAACAATGAAACATATCACAGACCAAATAACAATAATCCGACGAATAACGGAAATAACAACAACAACAATCGGCCCAGTAACCAGAACAACCAATTTAATCGGCCGAACAATCCGAATTACAATCAACAGAACTACAACAACCGGAACCAGAATAACCAAAATAGAATTTACAGGAGAGTGAACTACGTACGCGCCGAAGACAACGGTAGAGGAAAGTCTTACTACCAAGGACGCCGGAGCTTCGACCGCAACGCGTACGGAAATCAGAGTAACGGCAGTAACGGAAGGGATAACCGAATCAATGGAGGAAGAAGCCGAAGCCAGGAGGTCTACAGACGAGATCGCTACGAAGAGGATCGTCACCAGTCTGAACCGAGACCCAAAGGAAACGGAAACACACCGACAAATCAACAAGACCGACGGGACGACGAGCCTGAACCGTCTTTAAACTAAACGCGGCAGTGAAAACGAACGTACTGTCAGCAGTTCACCTTTGCAACCGAACAAGGAATGTGTTGACGTATGCCATTCCACTGCACGCATCACTGCAATACTACACTTTTAAAATACGTTTAACACAGTTTCAGTGTGACTTGACTGTCTCTCACAAGGTATTTCTTGTAGCGAATAAAAAACACACTTTAACAAAATATTCAATAAATTACACTTACATATAATGTACAAACGTTCAACCTAATTAGCACACAAAATTACAACTAAATACGTATGAACAATGTTTTCAGAACCAGTAATACCCCACCAACACAAGCACGCACTATCATTCAGTAGACCCCCCGCTCCTCAGGCGTCTCGGCAGCAAAACTGGTGTGCGTACAGTAGGACCCTCACTGAACCAGTCTATTGGTTTAAATCAATTAAATCACTATAATCACATAAAAAGAAGAAAAACAATTACGGTAATACAAAACAATTACTTAAAGAACCTAAGAGAAGAATTATTGGAAGAAGAAGACAATAAATCGAGTAATCACAACAATGAAATCGCGTACATCACCGCGGAAATTAACGGAGTCCAGACAAGGATAATGATCGACACTGGGGCCAATGTCTCACTGATCGACGGAATCGAACTTAACAAAATCCAAGAGGAAGGTAAGACACCGATACTTACATTACCGATAAGCAACATCGTACTCGTGGGAGCGACTGGGCGGCAAAACAAAACCGTCCGGAGACAAGTAAGACTGGAACGGCGAAACCATTCCGATGACATTCCTAGTAGCTAGCGGATTACCATTTCAGATGTTAATAGGTTGCAACATGTTAAGGTAGTACTCAGCAATCATCAATATGAATAGAGCCAAGCTGTTTTTGAAAACAAACGATATAGAATGGATAGCGGACTTAACAGGGAGCGACAGTGCGCCGTCAAACCGAACAATATATCACCTGAAAGAATGTCAAAATAGCAGAGAACTTCACACTAATGACGAAATATTATATGAAATGGACAATGAACAACTGTGGAACGAGAAAATCAACAAGATACGTGAGTTCAAGAGAGAGAAGACGAGCGCCGAACTAACCGAAGGACGAGTGGAACAGCTCATCAACGTGTACAGCTGTTACCGACACGTATTTTCAGACACGTCCGGGAAAGTGAGAGATTATCAATATGAAATAGAATTCAGAGAGCCCGTAAACTTCAACAAAAAATCGTACCCAATCGCATACTCGCTAAAGGAAGCAGTGAGGTCGGAAATCAACCGACTGATAGACGAAGACATATTCGAACCAAGTTATTCCCCTTACACCAATCCGATCTTGGCCGTCCCAAAGAAAAACGGGAAGGTGAGAATCTGTTTAGACGCACGAGAAATAAACAAAACCATAGTGAACGATCGAACATCCCCGGGAGAGATCGAGGAAATACTTAAGAAGTTCCACGGAACCAGATTCATTAGCACGTGGGATACCGTCTGCGGCTATTGGCAAGTCGAGTTACACCCGAACAGCCGGAGGTACATGGCGTTCATTTTCGAAGGGCGGAACTATCAGTTCAAACGGCTACCCTTCGGACTTGTTAATTCTGTAGCTGTATTCGTGAAGATAATGGACCAGATTCTCGGACCAGAGGCACTCCAATTTACAACAGTCTATGTGGACGATCTATTAATTACGTCAAACATTTAGGACGACCATTGTCGCCAAATAGAACATGTATTGAAGAAACTCTCGGATAACAATATAACGCTCAAACTGGAGAAGTCCAAATTTATTGCGGACAAGGTGCAATTTCTCGGATTTAACTTATCGGAACATGGGATTACTCCATCCCAAGACAAAATTGAATCCATACAAAGGTTTCCTACGCCAAAGAATAAAAGGCAACTCCAATCTTTCCTTGGGCTGTGTAACTACTATCGCAAATTCCAGAGGAACTACTCAGAACTGACCTCAAAATTCTCCATGCAATTATCATCGAAGGACAAGTGGACGTGGGCAGCAGAACAAGATATGATACTCCAACTAATTAAAACCAAATTCCTTGGTGATGTTGCACCACCCTGACTTCAATGAACCATTCTACATGAACTGCGACGCCAGTGACATCAGCTTAGGATCTGTCTTATACCAGGAGGATGACGAGGGAAATCACCGCGTGATTAGCTTCGCCAGCCGAGTCCTGAACAGTAGTGAAAGAAATTATAACGTGACAGAGAAGGAACTGCTAAGTGTCGTGTTCGCCTGCAACAAGTTCAGGACGTATGTATTGGGATACCAAATTACGGTGAGGACTGACCACAAGTCCATATCTTTTCTCAAGAACTGCAAATTAAACCATGGGAAATTAACCAGATGGAGCTGAACACTTCAGGAATATAATCTGAATTGGAAATACATCCCTGGGAAAAAGAACATTGCAGCCGACACCCTATCCAGAGTCAACATCAGAGACCAAACTTTCGAAGGAGAGAAGGAAACCATCATCAAATTGTACCACATAATAAAGAGTAGATCCGATTTGGCTAATATCATAAAAGAACTTGGGCAACAGCAGAACCAAGATCCCAAACCAAATAAAATCCAGCAGAGACTGAGGGAACAGGACGATCGTGTAACACAATACTACTGCATACACCAGGAAATACTGTTTATTAGAACACAATATGATTATAATACATAGAAAATAGTAATACCACGTACCATACAGAAGGAGATAATCCTAGACTATCACGTCAGATATGGTCACATGGGGGCCTTAAAAATCATAAAAGCACTACAGGAACATGTTTATATTAAAGACATCAACAGGAAGGTACGAAAGTACATCAAACAGTGTCACATCTGCCAACTGGTAAAGATCAACAACGATAGGAAAGAGGGAATGATGATACCTATTACATCATCAAATAAGTTAGAAAAAGTTTTTGTCGATATATGCGGTCCATTCCCGCGTAGCGGAGGGAGACACCAATACAAGTACCTGATAATTGTATTTGATCATTAAACCAGATATACTAAATTCTATCCTATAAACCGTGCGACCATGCAGAAGATTTTAAACATAATAATACAACAATATATCCTAGAGTTAGGAACACCTAAATCCATAATAACAGATCATGGAACACAATTCAAAGGGAATAAATGGAAGGACAATCTACTGAACAACGGGGTAAAGACATACAAAACGTCAGTATACCACCCGAGCAGTAATCCCGCAGAATGAGTTTTGAGAGAAGTAGGGAGAATTCTCCGAACATATTGTTATAACAGACAACGACAATGGACAGAATATTTACCAGCAGCGGAGGACTTTCTAAACTTATCGCACCATCAATTTATCGAGACAACACCATATACAGCAATGTTCCAGAGTCCACCACCCAGAGAGATTACCGAGTTAATCCAATTTCCGAATGGAGAAGAATATAAGTTTGATGAGATAAAATTCTATAATAAAACACTAGAACAAACTGAGAAAATAAGAAACAAATACCAGAGACTACAACCGAAGCCAGTACGATATCAAGTTGGAGACAGAGTCTTATTGAAGAATAGAGAGCTACCCAGCACAATGGAGGGTATAGCGAAAAAACTGTTATTGTTATACACCGTGATCAAGGACAACAATAATAATACATAATGAGATCATGGACCCAAGTACACAGAGGAAGAAGGGGACTTACAACCAGTCATCCATGAAGAAATACTACTAAATAATTAAAAGAATAATCATTGAACCAAATAATAAATTATAAATGTGTTAGAAGAAGGGTGATAAAGAAAAGTGTTATAATATAAATAATAAGAAGGAAAAATAAATAATGCCCATCAACAATATTGTTTCACTAAAGAGCTATAGAGTATGAGAAAAGAAATCAATAAAGAAAGAAGATATAATGTAATCTATACAATGATAATGTGAATAATCTCAGAATATTTTTTACTTTTAGTCGCACTTAGACTACTTCAAAGTTTTTTTTTTTTGATTGACTGTAGAATGATCCAGCAATCATATATCTGAGCAGACGATACGTTCCTCTGAACTCAGAAGGTGTAAGATGGACAGCGGTGAAATGGAGCCAAAAGTGCCCACCCGACTGGTGCCAACGCACGTGATAGGGAAAATAGTTAGGGAAATTAAATATTTAAGGGATAAAACACTAAGAAAAAAGATACCATATTAAACAAAGCAAGGAGATAGTGAACTGCATGAAGAAGAAAAGGGAAAATTATAAGAGATCAAAGAAGGAAGCTCAGATAAAGAAGTGATTAAACAAATAAAATGATTGATAATTTCATCAACACCTGCACAATATTTTCTGAAATGATCAATTTTAGCGATGGGGCAATATGTAACAGTACATATCTTCACCATAAATGGAACAACCAAAATAAAGAATGAAACACTTATAAACTAACACCAGAACACCTAAGAAAGGAATGATAAATAAATAACTGTGTACTAAGTGTTATATCTGGTTCAAGAACTAAATAAAACAATTAATATAATGAACGCAGTAAACGAAGAATAATAAATAGTGATAAAGAAGAAAATATAGAAGACAACATAATAATGTGATTAACCAAATGACCCAATAGATATGGTAAGTGAGAAGACAAAACTAAAGTATAATGACAATCAGCATTAACAAAAGACTGAAGAGAATCTAAATAAACACAAGTAAAGTAACAAACAAAGAAGAATGAACAAATATGTCAGATAATGTGCGTATAATATGTACTAACAGAGAATGAAACAAATACAACAAGGAATCTACAGAAATAAGAAACAGCAAAGAGACACAGACATAGACAAACTATTACCAAAGACAAAACACCACAAAACTCTTTATTCTAGTAAAAGAATATAATTAATTAAACATAGCAAAACCATGAAAGAAAATCATGAATGATAAGAATGAATTAAGTATCTTAGTAAGAATGATATACCATGCATGCTTTTAATACAGGCAAATCCAAGTAAAATAACTAAAAGAGAACCTAGTAATCACCTGTAGACAGGTGAAATCATAAAAAAAATAATAAATAATAATTAACAAGAGTAAAAGTGTCAAATAATAACCTGAAAAACATTGAAACCAGAAAGCCAAAACATGACCATTGTTGTCAGACAAAGGGGTCCCAGGTAACCTCAACTCGGTTAAAAATCAACTTGTAATTAGCATAAATTAAGACCATAACAATGTAAACTAGTGTAAGTTATACAATAATGAAAGTAGACATTATAAAGACGAACCTAGTGATACAATTTTATTAATTAAAAGTGGTATGTCAGGTGTTTAATACAAATACACAGACTGAAGTTGGACAGAAAGTTGTACACATTAAACACACTCAGAATGTCTATAATAATGTAAACCAGTAAAGAACAATGGCATAAATGTGCAATAAAATATGTATTACCACTATTATAGTATAAAATGATTATAATGAAATGTTAATTTAACCAGAATTAAGGAAAATTAAGGGAACTGTCTGACCGCACTAGATGCAAGAAGTATTAGTGAATAATTATCAATATCACATGTAATTATAAGAGGCCAACCATTGTAAAACAACCTTTAAACTGTAAAGACTAATTAGACCTAAAAGAACCACTTAAAATTGGGTATATCATGAATTCTAAATTAAATCATAATGACACATGGCATACTAAGACTATGAACAATAAATGAGACTAAAAACAAGAAAATAATTGTATTCTAATGAAAACTAAGCTGTCCAGAAGTTGTAATGGACATCTTAGAACGTCCGTATCACTGTAAGAAAGTGAACAGAACAAATTATGTCAATAAATAAAGTGAATCAAACTGACCATGCTCTAGGCCATAGAAAGTATGGATCTAATATTGTAATGGTATTAATTTTAGACAATCATTGTAATAGAAATTATTATAAAGGGACTTGAAAGGAACCATATGATTGAAATGTAATCATCATTTGGTCAATTTTAGTAACTAATCATATAAAACAATAAGGAATATGTAATAGTCATAAGTAAGGAATTAACTTTCTTATTATCAAACTCACACATGTCTTGTGAGGACTTATTTTAAAGAACAAATCAATTGTAATAACATTATGTGATCACATTAAGCATTACTTATATAACAAGGACGTTAAACCAATTTTGAAGGAAAGTAATTAATCATATAAAACAATAAGGAATATGTAATAGTCATAAGTAAGGAATTAACTTTCTTATTATCAAACTCACACATGTCTTTTGACGTCTTATTTTAAAAAACAAATCAATTGTAATAACATTATGTGATTACATTAAGCATTACTTATATAACAAGGACGTTAAACCAATTTTGAAGGACTTATATTTATTTGGGAAAAAACGAGAAGGGAACAAACAAAACTCTCCACCCCAAAGTCGCTAACAATTTTTGGCAAAATCAATTAATTCTCGAGGGGGGTGACCTCGCTGAATAGAATGGCAGCTTTTTAAACCAATGGGATCGATTAAAATTGACCGGGGGGTATGCGATCCTAAAATTGGAACAGCGAAGAAACACAAAATTATATTCATTCTACCTCAGACTAGCGACGCGAGACGACGGCAAATTTCTGTGCGCGAAAAAAGTCATTTTCAAGATATCAGCTGTGCGGTAGTAAATGTAAACAGTGGGCATAACCTAACCCCAAAAAGTTTTAGTGTCGAGTGCATCGATATAACGCTTATATTACAGTGTATTAATTCTCGTTTTGTATCTTGCAGGCTCAAAGGTACCACTGAAGATTTATACACATGATGAACCAAGGTTCAATAAATTATATTGTCATTTTTTATTAAACAATTTAAATATTTTCTATACCCTGAGATTAAGAGCAAAATAAAAAGTAAAGTCAGTGACTGACAAGGCAACCAGCCTATGTTAAATTATAAAATAATGATTTGCAACAGTTCACAAAATTTGTTAATAAATTAAAATTAATAACAGAAAAACAAAAAAGAGTTGATGACTTTTATTAAACAGACATTACGATTACGAGTTAGATTTATAGCAATACTTCCACAGGTGGCACCGTGTGACATCGACCGATGAGAATCAAGTTACCGATTCAATTATTTTCTAATTGGTCAACCGACTAGAACGTCAAAAGGCAGTAAGTAAAATCACTTGTGTTTTATTTTAACAACATCAGAATCTGTGACGATCTACACCTACCCACGGACCCCTGCGAGAGAACCGACTCGAGTAATTCGTCGGCAGTCTTTTTCACCACAGACTTAATAATTACACATCACTAAACTAAAATGAATTTTACAAACGTAAACAATTAAACAATCCTATCCGAACAAACATCCGTGAAGGAAATTGTATATAACAATATTGACAATTGAGAATTTCTTCCTATATGGCAATATAATTTATTGTACCAAATGCCTGATTCTTCTCTTTTATTTTCTGCATACTCTTTCCATCTTAACTTAACACTGAAGGGTTAGACCAAGGGAAGTATTCCATAATGAAAGTATTACCAGTGATAATGACTGGCAACCGGGTTCTTCTTGTGTTGATGAGATTAACATGTTGTGACTTCTGCTTGTACAGTTTTATTCTCCAAGCCTTCATTCATTTGGTAATTTAATTATTCCCTCTCTGTAGGTTAGTTATAACTTCTACATCATGGCAGTATCATCTGTGCACATCTGAGTTTTGTTTTCTATCTGTGATATATAACTCTTGTATAAGAACTACATAAAGGGTGGGACACTTGCCCTGTGGGACACTTGCTTTATTTTTTTTTATTTAGAACAAATGTGTTTGTTCCAAAATTGTGGCTTTTACATTGTAAGATATGCAAGGAAAAAACAAAGAAGACTACATCACCATGAAAACACTGAAGTCTTCAATTGCTCGATACTGAAGACAGTTTGAAACCTTTTGAGTTTTCTTCCAAAATAAAACCATTTGTGTAAGTGTAAAGTGTTGTAGCCTTGGTGGCTCGATGTCTCACAGCTCTTATAGAAATGTTTAAGGTCCTGGATGAAGAAGCCCGTCTTTTGGGACTTGTTTTTAATGAAAATAAAACACATTATATAAAAATGACAGCAGCACAGGCAAGAAGGGAGCACTATAACTAAGAGCTGGATAATTACACTTTTAGTGGTGTAGACAGGTTTGTATATCTTGGAACAGAACTTAATGAGGAGAACAAAATCTCACAAGAAGTAAATAGAAGAATCATGGCTGGCAATAGAGCATATTATGCAAATCTTAATCTTCTCAAGTCCAAGCTTCTGTCTCGTAAAACCAATATTAAAATCTACAAAAGCTCAATCAGACCAGTTGTGACTTATGGAGCTGAAATATGGCCACTCACGGCTGTATCAATAAATTTGTTGAGACTATTTGAAAGTAAAATAGTGAGAAAGATATACGGCCCAATAATGGAAGCAGGAAAGTGGAGATCCCTTAAAAGTTTTTAAATTGATGTAACTTTGCAGCGGGAAGATATAGTGTGCTTCAATAAGGCAATGCGGATATGCTGGCTGGGACATGTGGAGAGAATGGTACAGGAGAGACCATCCAAGCAAGTGCTAATAGGAAACATGGAAGGAACAAGAAGAAGGGGCAGACCGAGAAAGCAATGGATATATGAGGTGGAGGAAGACTTAAGAAGAATGGGGATAACAAAACTAGAGGAATGTTGCAACAGAGAGAGAGAGAGAGCGAGAGAGAACTGGAGGTGAGTGGTGGCAGAAGCCAAGGGTCATCCCAGCCTGTAGAGCTCCAGAAAAAGAAGAAGAAGGAAGTGTTGAGAGTTGAAAGTTAAAATAGGACAATGCTGTGTATTGGACAAGAAAGGCTGGAGTTTATATACATACATCAAATCATGGCGAAAGGACACTAAGTTAAATAGTAAATATAGTATAGATTGATATTACTCATTATCAAAATTGGTAAAGTTGCCATTAAATTATTGTTTGTGGTTTGAAGTTTTTCCTGATATTTCCTATTCCATTTTATTATAACTCTATTACACTACCCACATTAAAAAACATGTGAAATAAAATACTCTCCATCCATCCATCCATCCTCAGTGCTAGACCCCAGTAGAACTAGGGTCTAGTCTTCTTTCACAACACATCCATATTCACTTCTGTTCTCTACCCATGGACACCAAGTTTTTCAGAGTTCCTCTTCAAGACTATCATCCAGCCACCTTTTCTTTGGTCTTTCTTTCGGTCTTCTTCCATCTGGTCTGTCCTGGAATATTCTTTTAGGCATTCTTTCTTTTGTCATCCTTTGTAGGTGAGCTGCCCACCATATTCTTGCCATTTTTATCTCACCTAATATTCCATATTCCCCACAGAACTGTTGCAGCTCATTATTTCACCCTATCATCCACACTCCATTCTCCATAACTGGTGTGTACTTTTTTTTAGGATTTTTCTCTGTACACCATGATTTCCTCCCTTGTTGTCAGAGTCCACTTTTTGTTCCCGCCCTGTCTCTACTTTCCTGTCTGACTTGAATCTGTAGTCACTAACTGTTCTCTCATACATACATAATGCATATGAGCTACTCATGAATTTCTTCTTATTGTCTACCATTATTCTCTCTGTAAAAGTCTTTGATAACTCCAGTACATTTTTAAGTTCAGAAATTAATTGTATTCTAGGACTTCATTGTCCATGACGTGTCTGTTACTTCACTAATTATAATTAATTCACTACCGACTCGGATCACAAAGTTTTTATGGGTAAAAACGTAAAAGTTTTACCTTGTAGCCTGAACCAGTTTTCGCTTTTAAAAAGCTTCTTCAGAGACTGCCGTTGGGAGCACTGTCCGTCTTGTTCTTGGTGATGGTATCGATTTTTGAAAGATCGATGTTGTGTGTGTGAGATGTGATATGTTTGAATAATGCGTGTGATTTGAATTGTGTCTGTTCGTTTAGGATGTCATTTTTATGTCTACACGTACACACAAAAGGCTGAAAACTAGACACTCTTGAACAATTGGAAATATACAAACACATGAAACCACATAAAAACGACATCCTAAACGAACAGACACAATTTAAATCACATGCATTATTCAAACATATCACACCCCACACACACACAACATTGATCTTTCAAAAATCAATACCATCACCAAGAACAAGACGGACAGTGCTCCAAACGGCAGCCTTTGGGAAGAAGCTTTTTAAAAGCGAAAACTGGTTCAGGCTATAAGGTAAAACTTTTACGTTTTTACCTATAAACAACTTTGTGATCCAAGTTGGTAGTGAATTAATTATAATTAGTCAATTGTATTCTTAATTTTAACAATTAAGCAACCAGAACTACACAAAGTGAACACTGAAAATACTCGGAATGCCATTCATGATTTAGTCAAAAGTATGAGCTTTTAAAGGACATAAAACACATTTGATCCTCTGGAGAGGAGAGGAGAGGTACCAGAGAAGTATGTGCGGTCGATCCGAGAAATGCATAAAGGATCAAGACACAGATTAGAAGCTGAGTTTGACTAACTGAATGGATTCCATTGGGAATATGTTTATATCAGGGTTCTGTCTTGAATCCATATGTGGTTGACCTAATTATGGAGGTAATATCTTGTGGGATTAGAGCTTGGTCTCTCCATCTGGTGCATGATGTTTGCAGATGACATTGTGCCATATGGTACCAGCAGAGATTTTCTGTAGGGAAAACTGGACCTTGGAGAACAGAGGACGTGAGACTAGCACAATGAAGATGGAATATTTGAGTTCCAACAGTTAAGGGAAAAATATATTAAGAAAATAGAGTTCAGCAGTGATGTATGGTGCTGAAACATGCTCACAGAGGAAAGCCCAATAAAGAAAGCTTGATGTGGCAGGAATGAAAATGTTTAGATGGACGTGTGGCGTAACCAAAATGGATAACATCAAGAACAACAAAGATAGTAACAATATCGAAGCAGATGAAAGAAGGAAGACACATGATACGGACATGTAAGGAGAAAAGAAGAATAATACTTGGAGATAAGGATGCTGGAGATGGAAGTACAGGGTGAGAGAATGAGATTCAGGCCTAAATGAAAGTGGATGGATTGTGTAGGAAATGACACGAGGAAAATGCATCTATCAGTGGAAGATGCGCACAACTAGGCTAATGGAGACAAGCTGTTAGAATCATGAACTCTACAGAGAGTACAAAGGATGTTAGAGAGAGAGAGAGAAGAATCACATTCTATAAAAATAATAATGAATAGAGAAGTTGTTGAGAAATTTTTAATTTAAATTATACCATGAAGTACGTGTAACTCAGTGACTTAAGTAAACGCATGGCTTCCTTATTGTATTTTGGTTATGGTACTTCTAAATTAACCATTTAGAGGAATATTGGTCATTTAGAGTTTTAAATATTTGATATAGCAACAAAATAAAAATATAATCAGCACCAATTAAATCTAAAAGACCTGTATGCATCTATCAGATAAAGAATCACTCAGAAATATAAGAAATGGTAGAGAT
The DNA here is from genome assembly GCA_034769895.1 of Magicicada septendecula. NCBI lineage: Eukaryota > Metazoa > Arthropoda > Insecta > Hemiptera > Cicadidae > Magicicada > Magicicada septendecula. The sequence goes on along the minus strand of CM068371.1, from coordinate 56,248,657 downwards.
GTGTGACTTATACAAATAAGTATTTTAGCAGCAAATTTCATCATATAAACACAAACATAAAGAATAGATGAAACAAGACTCACAGGAATATTGCAAAATTAAAGAACCAAAGACAAAAGCGAACATACTGGTTATACAGAAAACATTCTAGTGTAACAAAGAGACATGGGGGTTAGATTATTAGTTCTGGTATTTAGGGAAATCTGATGTTAATTTTATTAATTTCGGTAAATACTGGTAATATAGCCTGGTGGTACTGGTGTATAGTAACCCTGGATAAGAGAAAAATATTAATTCCAAATATAGGGTACTGTGCACATTAACGGAAACAAAGCAAAACTTTACAGTTTTTAATACCTATTGTGCAGGGGCGGTTCGTTCAGAGGGCGCTAAGGTGCGCCCCCCCCCAGATTAAATCATATCATTAAACAACCCATTATCACTACTTGTGGAAAATCATTACCTATTTCTTTAATACTTCGGACAAGAAAATGTTTTTGTATTAGGTAATAGTAGAAATGTTTTCGGAACAGCATGCATTACGGTGCTCTGACAATCGCGCCCATTTCTCAATTCCCCACTCTATCCAAAGTAGAACGAAGTTGTAAGCTTAAATACGGCATTTAGACTGTCGCTCGGTGTGCCGGCTCCCGCGCCATGTTTAGCAGAACGTGGCGTTATTCACTCAGTACAACTAATCGCAGAGTATTGATAATAATATGAGATTTGCTCTTTTTAGTGTTTATAGTTCCTCTGGCATGGTTAATTCAGTGCGGGCATTTGTTTAGGTTTAGAGTTTGTGTTTTTTTTAATAGTTTCACGATAATTTAGGGAAATATTGTAGTGTCGAATTATTAGGTTTTGTTTTAACATTTAATCCAACATGGATAATTCAGTGCTGGCGCTTAAAGCAATAACTTTTGCAAGATCAAAAAATTGAACTAAAGTCATTAAGTAGACCAACTCCTGAATTCTGCATGATGCAAACAGAAAATAAGGAAAGTGGGAATCGTGTTTTCAGATGGCAACTGCTTTTGAAAGATGCACACCAAAAAAATGACTGGATCTGGGTGGCTGCGATGTTCAGAAATCTTTGTTCTGTTTTCCATGTATTTTATTGTCTCCCAGAGACAATGTGACCCAATAATGTTGGATGCAGCACTAGAATAGGGGATGCAAAAGAAGTATGTGACATCATTATAACTCACGTAAAAGATAGATTTACTTACACGGGTCACCTAGAAGCAGCTTCATTGATGTCCAATGACTTATTTCCACTTTTTTCTACAAACTTTCCGGAAGAAAAATTCAAGCTAGCGATTCGGCATTAACCTTTCTTACAAGAAAACAAACTCTGGAGTGAATTGGAACTATTATACAGACGGCATGATTATAATATTAAAGGCACAATAAAACTTCTTAACTTTATAGAAGAAAACAATCTTACATCAGTTTTCAAAGAGGTGTTGATACTTCTGAAAATTGTCATAACTACCCCCGTGACAACTGCCATACCTGAGCGCTGCTTTTCGACTCTGAAAAGACTAAAGACTTTCTTAAGAAATACAATGAAAAATGATAGACTGAATTTTTCATTGCGATGTTGTCTATCAACAAGGAACTTGTTAAAGAAATTAAGGACTTTGATGCTAGAAAGTTCGTTAATTTAAAGGAAAGGCGAATGGACTTTGTATATAAATAAATGGTCTGTTTAAAGTGTTACTATTCTTATATTATTAATGAATTATGTGATCAAATATTGGCAACATTTCCATTGTGTGTTAACTTCAATATTGATAAATAATTAAAAAGCCTAAAGGCCGCGCCCTCCAGCCTCTCAAGTCACGAGCCGCCACTGCTATTGTGCTTCTTTTTTTTGACATGGAACACTAATTTTTATCTAAATTAATACTTAGATACATCATCAACATGTTAAGAATTACAATATTTCTCAATTTATTAAACATTTTTATTATTTGTCAACTTACATGAATGTAGTACACAATATAACGACTTAAATCAATAAATAGCTGTTTGATTGTGTTCAGGATGAACCAGCAAGAGATTTACAAGTTTTTAAATATATTTTTGTATCATTGTGAAACCATGTTTTGATTACAAACCATAATTATTTCCTTGTACATAGAGACTTTAGCTAAGAATCTCGATAAGATCATGAAAAGGCTTTTAATGGAAGGAATCTTCTGTTCAATCAAGCATCAAAATTTCATTTTCTAGAACAAATTTTTGATTGCTATTGAAGTACGGCACAGTGCTGAATAGCACTGAGAAAGACTGTGGCATGCACATGAACCCCAGCTGTGATTAAACCTTCCTTCAAATCACTATGAGTATCCAAAAGAGGACGATGCATTGCTTCTAAAGAAATCTTTTTTCCATAAGCAATGTGCCATCCCCTTTTAGAAATATTTGTTTGCTCCTATGTTTAGTTTTCATATTGGATTAACTAGGGCTACCATACATCCTCATTTGCCCTTACTGTCCTTGATTTTAGGGCATCTCCAGGCATCCAGGCGCCAAAACACGAACTTGGTCTTTTTGTCCTTGGTTTTGCCAAATTGAACTTCAAATCCTTATTAATTGAGTTTTAAAGTTATTTGTTTTAATTCATCAATGCAAAGACTGTAATAAACCTATGTACGCCGACACATGATAAAATTAATCATGTATGATCGACACAAGATTTCGATATCAATAGTATATACGTAGGCTATGTCTAACGAAATAGTGCTGTTTTGGTTATGTCAGCACACTGTGTCTTGGCTTATGGTAATTGTGTTATTTCAGCTGTGTTCGTGAATTATTTAGTTTTTAATAACTTGTTAATAATCCCGCAACAATAATATATATTTAGTTGGTCTTTAAAAGAACAGTATCCATTTATTGTGCAGATTAGTGGTCCATATGATAAACTTAGGTGTTGAATTTGCCAGTAGATGAATAGGTGATGTTGAGAATGAGAAAGTATAGATATAGGAAAGAAAAACAATTGCTTGACATCAAGTATAATTCAGAGTAGCCTACAGCTGAAGTATAAAATTATTTTTACAAAATTATTAAAAATAATGATAATATTATTAATATAGCTGTATGGAATGAGAAATACAATATGTATAGTGCAGGACCTTCCAGTCAAGCAAATTAAGTAGGCTAAGTTAATTAATAAATTAATATGTAAACTGTAATTCAGTTTATAATTTAATGATTTATGATTATGTATGATTGTACAATATATATATTTAAAATTAGAAAAAAACTGTAAAATGACAAAAATGTTGGGTTTTACTTAGAACATATCAGATAATTCCCCCCCCTCGTTCAGCACCACAAATTTTACCAAGGTGTCCCAATATTGGATCTGAAAAATATGGTACTCCTAGCTTAACTGAATTAGTTTCTGGATTCAAACAGAAATAAAACTTGCACACCAATATAGAAAACAAATGTCTGATTAGGGCTTTCAAGCTGCACTGATCATATTAAGATTGGAAATATATCTGAAACAAATTGGAAACATTTCTGATCTGTTGATGAGCTGTGAAGCTTAAAAGCGCTAATCAGAATTTTTTCTATAGTTGTGTGCAACAATTATTTCTGTCTGTGACAAAACCACTAACACAACTTTATTAATAACATTTCTGGTTTCAATTTCAGTTTGGAAATCACAGCTTTGATTTGTCCTCATGTGCTCAACAGCTGCCTTTGTGTCATGCATGAATAGTTTTGGTAAAGTAAAGTCACCATGTCTTTGTAGTTATGTCCATTTTTAACAGACATTATGTATACAAAGGACAACGTCATTTAAAAACAACAAATCACATTGAATAAGCTGATTTTAAGGTCAATTTTGATGAAGCATAACAGGATTTTTATAAAATACTAACAAAATCAACTGTTAAATGCTTCACCTCTTCCTTTATTTAAAAAAATGTAAATAAAGTTATTTCCATTAACTTTTACACTGCTACAGTTATAAAAGAAACGTGAATTAAGTAAGCAAATTTTTAGGAATATTTAATTATTTATGTAAGAGTTACTTAAGTAAAAGGTACTGTCTGTATGTAAATCGAAATTATTTGAATTTGAATTAAGTTTTTATTTTAATTGCATTAACAAATTTGAATCAAAACACACAACAATTATCTTAAAGTAACGTGTTTATAAAACCATTATTTGGTTTCATGATCGACAAGTGATATGAGAGATTTCGGGTATGAGTGCACGTAGATGTGTTCCTCATCTTCTACTGCACATTGGGTGCAAGTTGGGCCTGTCTTTTTCTATTAGGACCCACTGAATAAATGCATTGATGAGGTCCCATTCCGCCTTACCATGAAGCATAGTGCAACTACGCTCTTGGGCGTGAACTCCCCGAGCTCCATTTCCAGTGCCTTCCTCTGCCTTGCGAATCTGCAGCACTTGAAAAACAAGTGCGAGGCATCTTCATGGGAAGAGTCTTCATATTGGCTTGCTGGGCTTTGTACCTTTCCCATTCTATGGGAAAAGGCATTAAAATTGCCGTGACCACTGAGTAACCTCACCGTATGGCGGTCGATCCATTCCTTCAAGTCTGGTATGGGCCTTGCGGTCCATCTTCCTGTGTCCTCTCTATCCCAACGATCTTGCTAGTGCCGGAGAGTGAGTTCCCTGGCTTCATGCTTTGTGGCATCGCTTCCAATTTCCTCTTTTTTTTCGAATAAATGTTTCCGCTCTAGAGCCAACCAGTCTATGGGAATCACTCCCGCTACCACCAGGACTACTGGCTCTGGCATGGTCCGGTAAGAGGATGTTACTCTGAGGGCTCCTTTTCTCTGCACCGATGGCATACTTTTTCTGTACTTCTCCATCTTAGTGCATCGACCTAGATTGTGCAATCGAACAGAAGGATGGTTTCTATGACTGCCATCAACAATCGCCTCTTGCTTGCAGTGGGGCCTCCTACGTTGGCCATAAGTCTGCTGAGCTTGGTTGTAACGTTAGCCACCTTATCAGCTGCATACTTTATTTGCTCCCTAGGAATTTCAGAAAGGAGTTTGTCAAAACGTAGGCCGCTGTCACATCGAGACGAAGAAAACACTGCGAAATAATTATTTCATCCAAGAGTCACTTACCAATTATCTCTTACAAACAAGTATATATTATAAACGGGGCTTTGTAGGTTCATTTGTAAACTTTTACGGGTATGTATTAAGAACAACCCTAGGTTACGGATTTTTGTAAACTTTCGTTAGCATCAGACGTTTCGCCAAAAGTCGAAGAGTTGACGAAATTTGTTAACTATTAAGTTTTAGAGTGTCTTATTACTTTTCTCAGCTGTGTACGCTAATATAGTAGTAATTCTTTTTTAAATATACAAACAGGTTTATTATACATCATTGGTGCACACTTTGAAATAATAAATATAGGAAAATCAATTCAGCCAATAAGTATCTTGTAAACAATGTTTCAATAAGCCGTATTTTTATTGCCGTTTACTTTAACGAGACTGATTTCAGCCACTTTAAAGGTAACAATGTTGATTAGTCTTAACTTGTTTTTTATTTTTTATGAAGCCGACCCGACACGGACCGCCCGGCGCCCCCCCCCCCTAGGCCAAATTGTAGATACGGTATGCCACTTATTGTTTACAAAGAAATAAAACATGGCTTAGGCCTAAAATAGTGGTGTTCTTTGGAGTTCACATATAGCGTAATAGCATAATTCGCGATTTATTGTTTTTTTTTTATTTAATTTGATGTAAAGACTAGCCGTAAAGACTAATCATTAATTTATTAAAAGTAAATAAATTTTGAAGTTATTATAGTGTTCTAAGGGGATATGCTCTACAGTAGCTGTACAGTATAAGTGTAAGCTTAGACGGGCTTGCTCTCGCCTTCGTCAGTATTCTGATTGGATCATGATTATGAGACCAGGACAATAATATTATGTTTGTGGTATGAGCTCAGCTTGAATCCCACAACTTTTGTACTGATATTACTTATGGAGTAATCTGTAAAATTTTGTTTCGGAAGGTTTGAACGTGTGTGTGTGTGTGTGTGTGTGTGTGCGCGCGCGCGCGCGCGTGTTATGAATATTATTCATCGACCGTATTAATTATGATTTCTAGTTGATATCGAGCTCCGGTCGTAATAAAAACGCCGGAACTTTGGAAAAACTTTTAAAATTACACAATCTTGTATTTTATGTTGTAGACGTGATTATGGGATTGAATAAGTATTTAAATATTGCATACAAACTGCGTTTGCGTTCTACGTCCAAGTTCGTTGTCATTCCTAGGTATTTGTATGGATCCACTCCATTCCATTCAAGCTCTGTGTACTTCTGTTTGTAAAATTATGGAAATATATGCCATATAATTAAGTTTAGATAAGTCAGGTTCCGCAATTTTGGGGCCAACGCTGACTTCGATCACATTACATGCAGTTTCTCACAATCTGTACGGCGCTGTATATTTAGAATAATAAAATTATTAGTGTGTAATGTTATTGCTATTATTATAATTCATGTGTGTAATTATAATAATAACAATTTTTTCCAACACAAAGATTCTGCAGACAGTTCAGTCAAAAATCTTGCGTTGCATAACGAATGCTCCCTGGTTCATCTCTAATTATACTCTTCACAAAGACCTCAACATTCCATACATTTCTGATGTCATCAAGATCCACGCCGCTAAGTACAGGAACCGCAACATAGGACACAGCAATAACCTGATCAACGAGCTCCTCAATCCGTCACTGGATGTAAAAGGCTGAAGAGACAGTGCCCAAATGACCTGACCCGGTGAACGTGGTAATCATCGCTGGATGGTTCCCACCTAAGTAACGACGTATACATCACTTTTACTTATTACTCTGTGAAATGAGTAGATTGTAAAACTGCATTATAATAAACAAAACAAAAAATGTGTGTAAGGAAACCAACACAAAGGTAATAACTGGCTTTGAGATAAATAATATTATGTTTAGCTTTCCGCGTTTGGTATAACGTTGTACCTCTCTGGGATTCTACGTCGCCCTTCAACATTTCTTGTCCAAGACCAGTTTCTGTACCAGTTTCGTTTGGACACTTGCCAGCCACAAATTGCAGTTTTTTTTTTGCCACGGTTTCGTTAAATTTTTAATCGTATTCGTTTTGCACTGTTCGTACCTTGAGCAGCAGCAGCAGCTAGCGTTCGCGTTATAGCCTGTTTTCTCCTTTGTCATGCTTTCTGTACCTTTAGTTTTAAATATCGGTATGGAGAACCATACATGACTTCCATATTCTAAGATTTATTTTTAAAATCATTTTCGAAATGAAATATTACCATAGAAACTACTTCTTTCTACTTACTGCTCCAGCCTTAACCACAGTACTTGGTCACTAACATATACCACCTCACGTTATCGCACTCGATTTTCACTGATGATGGAAGTCAATGGCATTGCCGAAACATCTGGTTTTGTAGAAAACATTGGACTACGGCCAAATATCCCGGGAAGGAATTTTAACAAAAACTACTTCTTTGTTGCCGATAACGTTGTACACATATATATAAAAAATATGCATAAAATTAATGGCTTGTATAAGTTAATGATTGATCTCCATTAAGTAGTGCTCAAGTTTCCAAAGTTTTAATATTATGATGTCCGTAATTAAAACATCAGAGCAGGTTTAGTGTGTATGAGGGTTCACCGTGGACAAAAATTTTCAACATTTGCTATTGAGCGTTGCTTAGAATAAATCTGCGAATCTACAGTGTACGTTTCACAGAACAAACACGCGGAAAAGAAGGAGCGCTTCGAAGTCACTCATGGACCCTCAGCATCTTGCAGAGGGTTCATTCCCTAAAGACGAAAAGTCTGTCTATGAATCGTTCCTCTGTAAACACGTGCAGTTACACTGCCCAGCGATCCACAGGAAGCAAATCGCTATCCACGCTGGACACTTTTTCGGCTTGCATGCGTTATGTTGGTATGGGTTCGGCACTTTCCATTTAAAAACCGTGCAAATGTAAGAAAATAAACATGAATGAGGCCAGAAATAACGCGAATTGTGTGTGTGTGTGTGTGTGTGTGTGTGTGTGTGTGTGTGTGTGTGTGTGTGTGTGTGTGTGTGTGTGTGTGTGTGTGTGTGTGTGTGTGTGTGTGTGTTCCCTGCCTTTTTATTGCGGTAGTGATAATAATAAAATGGAAACGTAAACAGTACATAACTGAGATATGCTTGCCTGCCACGCACGATATATTTTCTCTTATACATGACTAGCAGAATACCCGTGCTTCGCTACGGAGTTTCACGTTGTACGTAATGAAAATGTTAGTTTAATTAATAAAGTTTAATTAAAGTAGGCTTCTTAAAAATAAATAGCTGTTGCCTACAACTTCGTTCGCGTGGTCTTCAATTTAATGCGATAATATATTTAGAACAGAATCTATTCTATTGGGTTGCCATAGTAACCAGATCTAATAGTTTTTTAAGACCGCAAAGGACCCCCCCCCCCCAGAGGATCGTATCGAAAAAAACACCTGTCCTATGTTGGTTCTCCCGTTGCGTAAAATATTTGTGCCAAGTTTGGTTGAAATCGGTCCAATGGTTTAGGTGGAGACGTGGAAGACCCCAAAGGACCCCCCAAAGGATCGTATCGAAAAAAACACTTGTCCTATGTTGGTTCTCCCTTTGCGTAAAATATTTGTGCCAAGTTTGGTTGAAATCGGTCCAGTGGTTTAGGAGGCGATGTGGAAGACCCCAAAGAACCCCCAAAAGGACCCCATCTAAAAAAACACCTATCCTATGTTGGTTCTCCCGTTGCATAAAATATTTGTGCCAAGTTTGGTTGAAATCGGTACAGTGGTTTAGGAGGAGATGTGGAAGAAACCTTCGCGGACGTGCGCACAACAACTCACCGAAGTTTCATCGCAATCGGATGAATGGTATAGGAACGCATACGGGACAAACAAAGAAACATTCATTTTTATTTATAAGATGTAAACTATACCACTTACTTGACATAAACCGTGATAGCTAAGCTAATGTACAACATATATGTATTAATTATACACATAAATGTTCCTCGATAGACACTCTATCTATTGGCGAAAACTTGAATAAAATCCGTTCAGTACTTCCTGAGATTAGCGATTTCAAACACAGAGAGAAAACGGACCGACTTTACACTATGTACAGATTTACATTAAAATAAAAAAATTATAATTTTATTGCCTGGCAACAAAATTATTTTATTTTTAACAATTACCATTGTTTGAAAAAGTTTAAATGAATTTTCAAGTACAGTAGAACCTCGTTTATCCGGAATAAAGGGGGCGGCGGTGTTCCGGATAATCAATTAACCAATGCTACCGTATATACATTGGATTCCGGGTAGAATTAAACTACAGTACAAAGAAATAAATGTTCTTAATAATGAAACTACAGGTAGTCGTCGACTTACGACCTATGCGACTTACGACCGGCCGCACTTACGACCACAAAAACATGAAACACGCCCACTTGTAACGGGTCGAATTCTAGCCATCCAACAAATCGATATTATTGGCCATTAAATCAGTAAACACGAGTGCGATAGTGAAATTTGTAATAGTCTTGGACGTTTGTCATTGTGAAACGACAATTCACATACACTGTAGAAAGATTGTCAAGTGTTCTCATCGACAGGATGTACGGACTTCTCGAGCTGTTTTTAGCACAGTGAAGCACCCATATGCAGTTAAGAACACTAAAAAATCACGATAACCACGTACTCGACAGTTTTGAAAACAGTTGACTAGGAAACTTTCTTTTGTATGAAGCCGACTCGACCCAGGACCCCTCCCCAAGGCCAAATTCTAGATACGCCACTGGACGCGATCGCCCAGTACGCCTCTAAGCTCCTGCGGATGAATCGTTTATCAACGGATAAACCGAAACCCGTCTCAAAAAACAAACTGGTTAATACGCTCCGCAAACTGCTTTGTTCCCCGCGTCTCCGCCCCGCTGTGCGGCCGTTAACGATTCTTTTGCATTGTACTAAACGGCTCTGTAGTTTGTTTGAACTGTAGGCTCCGCTACCAATGTTGTGTGTGACCGTAGCGAGAGGAGTCGTACCTCAGCCGCGGTGCACCGTGCACCCACACAATCTGCTCGATCACGCTCTCCGCCACGCACGGCATTCTGCGAGGCTGTACAGGTGCTCCAATTCAGATATCTCTGGTGCCAGTGTGAGAATTCTGAACCTTACCACTAACCAACCGTCCTCGTGCATTTCACACAACACGAGATTGTAACGTCTATCCTACAGATGAGGAAACATAAAGCAGTTTTCATATACAATCAAATTAAAGGGAAATAATATAAAAATTACACTAAGTGGCTTCGTATGCTATTTGGGGCTCGTACATAAGTAATAAGCATCACGTTAATAATGGTGGCGCAATTAGAGACTCAGGGGCCCGTGGCAGACCCCCTTCGAGTTCTATAGATTGTTGACCTTATGTTCCATAACGTTCGAATAATTTCCACACCTACTCAGTCTACTGGCATCTCACTATCCAAAAACGGGACAGGAATGGAGCACCAAGTTATTCTTATAAAATAACTGAGTAGCCAACTACTCAACCAACTATATATTTCATATATATATGAAATTTACTGAGAAAAATTATCTAACAAATCGTTTTGGGATAGAAAGAAAAGAAGTCGAACTTGAGGCCATTAAGAGGCTTTGATGTAAATTTTGCTATTCCAACCTATTAAACCTTTAAAATTCTTGGAATTGGTACTAATTCTCCAAATTTCATTAGGTGGAGACGTAATTTTTGCTTAGTTAGCCAAGTAGGCTACAATTTGCACAAAAGCCTTTTAATTACCCCCAAGTTCGACTTTTTGCCTCTCTAGTACAAAACAACATTGTAATTTTTTCTAGAATATTTTTCTCAGTGTAACAAAGAAAGGTGGTCGCGCGGAAATTTGCCAGTCTAGCCACCCGCAAGTTACGACCCTGTTAATAAACGGGCTCAGAGAATACTTATTGTCTGTATGAGAATTGTATTGTCAAATCATTATAGTTCAGAGATCGCAACTGGTTTCAAATACGCATAATTTCTACTTTACTTTGTCACACTAACAGAAGTAAACACGTTAGGTTCCATAGCATTAACCTGGAATAGGAATACGAATACGACGACACCATATAGGAATAAGGATATTATAACGGGTAGTTGAGGTATACAAGGAGCTGATTGGAACTGAATGTAAGTATCAGCAAAACTAAGTACATACTAATTTCTGCATCAAAAAGAAGAAGAAATCTATATAACTTACGCATAGAGGATAATTCATTTGACGCAGTGAACATGTACAGATACCTGGGTAACACGATAGAATGAAGGGTCCATAAACACGACGTTACATGGCAGGACACAAATAAGATATAGGACATATTGTGCCAACACTACACTATTGAGAACCAAAATCATTGGTAACACAAAAATAAAAATGTATAAGACACTTATCAGACCGGTTGTTACTTATGGATGCGAGACGTGGACATTAACAAAAAAGAACAAGAAACACAAATAAGGTTCGAAAGAAAGATTGTTAAACGTGTTTATGGCCCGGTTTAAGAAGCTGATGAACGGAGAATAAGAAATAACCAGAGGACAGTTGAGCTATTGAAGCATGAGGGCACTGTAAGATTCGTAAAGGCTTAACGAATACAATGGCTGGGCCACTTAGAGCGGATGGATGATAAGTGTATGCCAAAGAAAATCTTGAGGGCGCAAGTCTATAAAAGAAGAAAGAGGTTATTATAATTATAAAAGATCTAGGATAAGATGGTTCGATGATGTGGTGGAAGATCTATGAAGAATACATGTGAGGGGTTAACTGAGATGGCAATGGACAGGAGACACTGAAGAAGACTGGTGTGGAAGCCAAAGCTCACGTTGGGCTGTAGTGCTGAAGAAGGAATACGATTGAAGGTGCGTACTTCATTTTTTCTATAATAAAATTTTTAATTTATTGTAGGTCGGTGGACACTGGGCGAATCGTTTTAAGTTTCAATAGGTTTTCAAGTTTTTACGACGCATTTTGGTTATGAGGTCATGTCTGTAAAGTCGGAATGTTAGTGGTATTCAAAATTGTCAGTAGCCTTATTAGATAACATAAAATCAAAACACCTGAGTCACCTGACACGGCTGAGGCCCGCCAGTGGCCACCCACAACGAAAAGCAGTTTAGTTTGAATAGTTTTATACTAACAAGACGTTAATAAAAAAAAAAAACCCCAGTTTGAGTGACGCGTTGTTTTCCGCGAATACTGCGTATATTTATTGTCGTTACTGCTGTTATTTAACCCTTGTTTACTGCGCTCGCTCTGTTGGCACAACCAATTAAATAACGCAACAACAAAAACAAAAACATTATTACCGTTAATGTTTACAATAATACGGTTGTGTGCATACAGGTGCGTTTTACTAACATATGATTGCTTAGTATTTATTAAGTATTTATTTATAACAGAAAAAAATTGGAAATGAATATAGAGAAAATGTCGTTTTGCCACAGCTGCATAGATCTAACTGGCCTTACCACGCGAAGGTCACTCTACGATTCTCAAGAGTTGTTTTTCCAGACCGAGCGTGAATTTGAATCGTCAAACTTGTTTAGTAAGAAATAAGAAAACAAATCGAGCCACGTGTATGTACAGAATGTAATTTGAAGGAATTTGTTAAATTTTCAACGCCATACGCCTTACGTATTTCGTACGAATTAAACAATTAAAATCTTAATTTGTACTTATACAAAAAAATGAGGGAGTAAAATATCGTTCTTTTTCGCAACGAGTAAGTTATTTTAATTTTTGCTGGCTTTGAAACTTCAACGTCCAACGATGAAACACAAGTCTAGCACAGAAGAGAGCAGGCTCCAGTTCGTATCCTCTCTAGCTGTTTCCTCTGTGTATTCACACTGTTTTTGTACGTTGTTGACAAATAAAACTGAGGAGTTACATGCAATAAGGGCCTAATTGATAAAATGCTATTTTGAGATAACGAGTTTCTAAGTTTTTAAATTAATGTAGAAATATTATGACATGATGCACAGTATTGCTATTCAGTGAACACGTTAGTTTAGTTTTCGAACTTTGTGTAAAATACAAATTTAAAATAACGCTTTCGTAGGTTCTTTTTGCCTTCAATGGTGTTAATAAACTTGTTTTCTTTTAAATTACCATCATAGCTTCATAAAAAGGTTAAACAAACATAAGAAAAAAAATATCAGAAGAACAAAACGTATTCAATTTATAAGTTTTGGGGTAAAAACAGTTTGCACAGAACGTATTTGCCTGAACTTCCAGTTCACTTTAAACGTCTTCATTTCTTTACCGTTGTCACCAGTGGCGTATCTAGAATTTGGCCTGCGGGGGAGGTTCGGGGTTCGGTCGAGTCGGATTCATAAAAAAAAAACACAAGTTAAGACCAATCAATATTACTATCTTCAAAGTGGCTGAAAAACGTAATAAACATCCTGAAATCAATCACATTAAAGTAAACAGTAATAACACAATAAAAATACGCGTGATTGAAACATAGTTTAGAAGATATCTGTTGACTGAATTGACTTTCCTGTATTTCATATTTCAAACATATACGCAAATGCTGAAATATACCTGTTTGTATATTTAAAAAAGAGTTAGTAGCTGAAAAACGCAACTGAAAAAGTAATAAAATACCCTAAAAATTAAGACATTAACAAAATTCGTCAACTTTTTTCGACCCCTGGGGGGTCCGGTTGCGTTCGCCCCTCCCCCCTGTAAACATGCTCCTAGTTGTCATTTCTTTCAACATCATCTTCTGTACGAATATTTTGTAACTGTGGAGTCTTTGTAAGAATACTCTGATACCACTTCTGAGAAGACGCCTATGAAGTGAATCAGATTTCGAATATCTTTTACTTTTGCTGGTGTAATGCCTATAGCTGCGCACAGTAATAATGGTACTATACCAGGAAGGCATTGTTACTTTCATATTGGAAAGGATGATAAGATAAATTAAGAACCCTTGAATGTAGTAGATGACAAAACTGGTCCCGAAGTAGTGTTGGCCTACATTAATCAGGGATATGAAAGTAAAGCATTAGTTTTAGCTTATCTTATACTGCACGAAGGCAATCACGTTGTTGGTTATCTAGAACTCTGGCTATGGAATATTGACATAAAACTTTATGTAACACAACTAATATATAATCAAACTTTATAGGTATACTAACAAAGAAATTGGGAATTGAATAAACAGTGGAACAAAAAAAGGGCCTAACCTCCCAGAGGCACTTATTGCATGCAATTGCTCAGTTACATGTGTTAGCAACCATAAATTATATCAAATATTGTTAACCGAACAAAGAAACTGCTTTCTTCAAGATTATACTTTTTCGATTTTCGTGATTACACGTAATTAACTGATGAATAACTTTTTAAAATTTACGGCGTATTCTATCTCTACTGTTACATGAGAATTAAACGATGTAAAGTACCAGCTAAATACTTATAAATTCTGTGTTGCTCAAGTTGACCGCCCGATATCAAATACGATAGTAGCTATTTCAAGGGTAAGACTATACCAGATCACGTTCAGTGGGATTCTAACCTGCGTCTCAGACCTCCTCCTTCTCCAGTGAATCCATGTTTTCCAATAATAAAAATTAATTTTTTTCTTTTTCACTCCAAAGTTTAAATATTGGCTGTTTCTCCTTCGGATTATGTTCGAGTAGTTCCCATCGTTTCACGACCCACTCTATAATTCTTCTTCCTCTTAGTTTCTGTTGTTCAAATGACGTGTTGTCTGTCTCTTTTATTGTCTCTTCTCAGCCGTAAAGAAGGAGATCATATCTTATTTGATCTATTCAAATACATAGATAGAATTTGTGAATAGTAGTAGAATTCTACACTATAATACTAACTTTGTATTGTCCCATTGAATTCTACTACTTCAATAAAATATAAGACCCCCTTTATTTGAAAGTTTATTTTGGGGTTTTTGGTTAATTCGAATAATTCTCGCGGCAATAAAATTGTACATAATCTTTGTTTTGCGTGGATACTAAAAGTCTACGATCTGATTATACAAGGTCATTTAATGGACCTTTTCTTCTACCTATGCGAAAATTGGTCTACACCTATTTTGACAGAATCCTTGAAATTGTAACTCCTTACCTGGACTTACTTTTTAGGTCGAAGAATTCCCTTTTACCAAACGTATTGTAGCGTAAAGTTGTACCCAGCATCTGTGCGACGGTACGTAACAAAGTCCAACTTCTCCCGTTCATAAGTTATTGTCTGTTAACTCTGTTCTAATAAAGAAAGAAGTAAGTTCACAATATTAAATTACAGTTCCTGCAGTACTTATTTTTTAATAATTACAATACAGTGTTACTTTGAAATTTTATGTGAACACAATTGAAAATATCGTAGTTTGCGGTTGAATTAGACCGTAACCGAATTCGTATTTAATTACTAGCTTAATTCACAAGGTTTTAAAGTACATACATATTTTTTACAAAGGAATTCTCATCGTAATCAAGGAGTACCGTGTTCCTCTAAAAATTAATTGCAGCTTGCTCCCAATTTGGAATTCGCAACTTGCTTAATTCGAATTTTGGTTAATTCGAAGTTTTACTGTGATCGCTTCAATTCCGATCTAACCAGATTTCACTGTGGGGTACTAACCGCTTTCTTAGAATACTTAGCCTGCTGGCTACTTAGGTCTCAACGCCTCGCTACCGGTTTATGAACAAAGGTTTTATTGCATTTGTATGTTCTTCTTTCATATTAAGTGTTTTCTATCATGCTGCGTTTGTAATTCTTGAAGGCTGTCTGTTCCTACAGTAGTAATGAGAATTATCCAAGTATCCAAGATTACAAGTATCATCCAATTTCACTGTTAGATAGATTTACCAAAACTTGTGTTTGTAACATTACGTAAACTATCTGATGTAAGGTCGTAAAGTTCTACAGTTATTGTGTAATTGATATTTTTTCTAAATTAATGATTGTTTTTTAATACCAGTAGTGAGTGAAACATGTTAAAAATAACTTTTAATAATTAGATTGTTGAACATCCCTTAATCTTTTTTTAGTTACAATATATTTTACTATGCTATATGTTGATAAACGTTTTCTGTAGCAATCTAATATCTAATTGTTGATTATTGCTTTATAATTAATTAAAAATACCATTACATTATAGTAATGTAAATTGTAATACTGTATAAATTAAGTTCTGTGATTTTATAATTTTCTCGTTATCTTAAAGAAAACATTTGAAGATGTAAACAAACTACCTCAACTCCTTCATATATACAATGATACATACATACGCACGCACACGCGTGTACGCACACACACTCACATACACAAACACGTTCACCCGAATAAATTGTTCTGTTGTGTTTGACATTTGACAAGGTTTTTTTTCTTTTGTATTCATACACAGGTCCTGATGATGACAATAAACAATGTCGAAACGCCAACACAAATAAGTTAAAATTTGTGTTATATTTTTGACCGATCCTCATAAACCCTTCACTGAAAAATTTATTGATTGACGGTCACTACGAATTGATTGATTGACGGTCACTACGAATTTATTGATTGACGGTCACTACGAATTTAAGGAAGTAATAAGAATGTGTCCTGCGTGTCCTTGTTTTGTATCCTGTTCGTAAATTAAATTGCACATTGATCTTGAATTCGGATCCTATTGGTTTCATCCGCGAAACTTTACTTTTTAAGCTCATGCGCGGAATTTCGATTTTTTTTACAGTTTCTTGTAATTTGGTTTAGTTGCTCTTCTCGACTACGCCACAAACTGTCTATATATCACTTTGATATTTTGGTAACAAAACTATTGTGGATGCTTTCTTTACAGAAATTCAGTAGTCAAATAAGTTATATACAATTATAAAACTAAAAATTAGTTAAAGTGTAGATTACGTTGTTGCCTTAGACTCTGACGGCCTGCGTCGCAGTTATTGGGTCCGGTGTTAGAATTAGCAAACGTTTCGGTGGTCATCTTCAGCGCTGGAAGGTGGACTGACAAACCACAGTACTGTGGATAAGCACTGAAAATGGCCACCGATGCAGTGGCTGAAACGTTTGCTAATTCTGACACCGGACCCGGAAAGTGTTAATAATAACTGTAGATTACGTTTATCGAAAATCTATTTCAGTGAATATTAAGCATAATATTTTTTAGAAGGGTTTTTCGTTTTATCGAGTTTCACAAGGAAGTTCAATTGTAATTCTCTTAGTAAATTCCGTCAGTCTGTTTGCTTGTCGTGGGAACGATTTGCTTCAATCTTTGCCATACATTTTCACGGTTTTCTAACCGCGTACGAACCTGCGGGCGCGCAGTCATGACATTAACCAGATTAAATTATTCACTCTCCAAAAGTTTACTCATAAACAATGAATGTAGTTTATTTGGATTTATAAAACAGTAGATGTAACTATATCTCATCAGAAAGTTATGGAGGTGCCCGTGTCAACTAGTCTATGGTATTACTGTCTTGGCCAAAAGGTAAACAGCTGGAAGCGTTCGATGTCATGATGTGTCCTTAAAAGTGTGTAACTGCCAGTCAGAGTTAGGCCAGCCACACACCGCATCGAACATGTGTCTTAAGACAAAACGTTTTGACTTGTCGGATGTGGTGTGGAAGAAGAAACTCCTTCATTTTGCCGCTCAGTATTCAGTGTTCAGTTTAACCATACACACGGTCAGTGATGTCTAGTTTCAGTGTTAATTATATATTTCGAAGTGAAGGTGAGGAGCTATGGATGGTGAGGAAGAAGAGACTGTTATCCTATTGTGGAATTTCCTACGATTACTAGACTACGGTAAAGACAGAAAACTTTCGGATCACCCTATCAACCAAAACAGGGATATTATTGGGTTTATTGCCGAATTGAAAGCTGACCCAGCTAAATTTTACAATTATTGTAGAATGAGTACAGCAACCTTTGATTATGTCCTGGAGTTAATAAGGGCTAGGATACAGAAGCAAAATACGAACTACAGAAAAAGTGTAACTAACCCCAGAGGAGAGGCTTCTGATAACTTTAAGGTATGTCAATTTATTGTACTCTGATTGTACTCTGGTGCAGGTCCAGCTGACAGTTGAGGGTCACGTCACTCCGCTGCGCATGCGCAGATCGAGTTGTTCGATAGTGTTTTGACGGAAGACGAAACTTTTGATACCTTCGCCAGACAAGGAAAAAACGCCTCAAGGTGTCTGACATCGTGTTCGATGCGGTGTGTGACAGGCCTTAACCGTTGATTATATTCAGTCTACGTGGCCGCGACGTTAGCACGATTAGTATTCAACTGCAACTCAATCACCATCTATGAAATCGACGCGTCGTTTTGTCGTCATTCTGCTGTTAGGTTAGACCTTTCTGTGATGTACAGAAACGTGTCAACAACGCAACTGCATGGGCGGATCTAAAAAAATCATTTACGGCTGGTAACTCTTTCTTTAGCGGCCGACGATAATGGTTAAATGGAGGCAGTAAGTTGGAAGTCCAGTTGAGTTGGCGCACCTTATATCTTAAGCGAATACTGCCGGATACTTGAATATAACGATTAGATAAAAGTAGGACGTCGAGACGAAAAAATATGGATATTTAATTCAAAAGATGGCACTGCACAATGTGACTGTCACAGAAGACAACACGATAAAAGGTTCGTTAGAAGAAAATTCTGAGGCCCGTGTAACACTGCTCTGGCGCTGTGCGCAGAAGGCCCACTGGCATGAGAAAAACACTCGTCATAGAATAAATATGTGGTCAACCACGAAAGTATGCAGTGAAGCAATCTTCAGTATGAGAGCGGTGAAATGTTTTCTAGTCTGTCGAAAAGTTGTACGTGAATTAACGGCAAAACCGTTTGTCTGTAACGAAGCGTGTATTCAAGTCCATGACTCAGTGTGATAGTTTGCGGGAGGGCTAAAGCAATGATGATGATAATAGACCTACTTGTCAAAGAATCAGAAGTCTATTGTGGATACGTTTCTAGCTTAATTTTATTTACTTGTAATGAATATAATTACATGGTTGCACATTACAATAATTAGTATTAAGATATCACAATAAATTAAATAAATGTGTGTGTGTGTGTGTGTGTGTGTGTGTGTGTGTGTGTGTGTGTGTGTTTACGCGTATATTGCGTGCGTGTATGTGTTTTATGCATATAATAAAATAATAATACTTTCATCATGCAAATATATTTTGTTCTTTTGTCAAAAAAAGTATGGAGGCCCAATGAAGCGATCTGAGGCCCAACATGCTCCAGTCTGCCGTCCCAGATTGTGGGAGCAATTTTTTCTTGTTTCATACAGCAAGTGTTCCGACAGTGTCGTGCAGATGGGGGAGGCAAAGGGTTTTATGGCACCGGACACCACACAGAGACCGCCGACAAAACAGATGAATTGAAAATATTGCTGAAAATATTGAAAATATTATTGAAAATATTGCTGGACAATCTATTGTTTTTGTGATAGTTAACTGCACGAAACATCAACAGTTACTATAATGATGTATGTGTGTGTGCACGCGCGCGCGCAATAAGAACACGTTGAAATAAATAATAACGTGTAAAACAAAATAAGTACGAAAGGCAGTGTGTTAATCACACGTGAGTCTATCACAGCGGTTTTGTACTGTGTTAAAAATATTTACTACTTACAAATACATTAACGCAATACAAGCTTTTCATTTATATAAATATATTATTTAATTTTTTATATAAAATATGATTTATTTAAATATTAATATTAATTAACTACCGTTTCCTTTTGCGTGTAAACTTACAAACGCTCTTTTCATTGTTTTTGTCGTTTTCAAAGTTTTGTTTTAAATATCGGTATGGAGAACCATACACGACTTCCATATTCTACGTTTTATATTTAAAATCATTTTCGAAATGAAATATTACCATAGAAACTACTTCTTTCTACTTACTGCTTCAGCCTTAACCACAGTACTGTGGTCACTAACGTATACCACCTCACGTTATCGCACTCGATTTTCACTGATGATGGAAGTCGATGGCATTGCGAAACGTCTGGTTTTGTAGAAAACATTGGACTACGGCCAAAGATCCCGGGAAAGAATTTTAACAAAAACTACTTCTTTGTTGCCGATAACGTTGTACACATATACAGGGTGATTCACGAAGAAACGGAAATACTTTGGGAGATGAATCTACATCGAAAAATAAGAAAAAAAGTTCATATAAACATAGGTCCGGAAATGCTTCGTTAGCGAGTTACGGCTAGCGAAAGATTTCGCCCGGGTTTCGATTCCCCCGGGTAAATGAAGACTTTCTGAAATTCTGGGAAGGTGCGAATTCTGCTGTTTCTTTTTGACCTGAAAAATCGAATAAAACAGGTCGTAGAACTGTATCTCCCATAAGTTTCATGATATCCGATGTAAAACAGAAAAATCTTTGCCTAAAAACAAATTTTGGAAAATTGGAAACAATTGGAATTTTTGTTGATTTTTATTGACTTTATTTACACCATTTTTCTCAGAATTAGATTCTGAGATTTTAACCTAAGGTTAGGTTAGAAGTACAATAACTTTGTTAAATGACTAATAAATGCATACAAGTTAAAAACAAAACTTGTAAAGAATTTAATTCTGAGAAAAATGGTGTAAATAAATTCAATCAAAATCAACAAAAAATTCCAATTGTTTCCAATTTTCCAAAATTCGATTTTTCAGGTCAAAAACCATAAGAAACAGCAGAATTCGCCCCTTCCCAGAATTTCAGAAAGTCTTCATTTACCCGGGGGAACCGAAACCCGAGCGAAATCTTTCGCTAGCCGTAACTTGCTAACGAAGCATTTCCGGACCTATGTTTATATGAACATTTTTCTTATTTTTCGATGTAGATTCATCTCCCGAAGTATTTCCGTTTCTTCGTGAATCACCCTGTATATAAAAAATATGCATAAAATTAATGGCTTGTATAAGTTAATGATTGATCTCCATTAAGTAGTGCTCAAGTTTCCAAAGTTTTAATATTATGATGTCCGTAATTAAAACATCAGAGCAGGTTTAGTGTGTATGAGGGTACACCGTGGACAAAAATTTTCAACATTTCCTATTGAGCGTTGCTTAGAGAAAAGCTGCGAATCTACAGTGTACGTTTCACAGAACAAACACGCGGAAAAGAAGAAGCGCTCCGAAGTCACTCATGGACCCTCAGCTTCTTGTAGAGGGTTCATTCCCTAAAGACGAAAAGTCTGTCTATGAATCGTTCTCTGTAAACACGTGCAGTTACACTGCCCAGCTATCCACAGGAAGCAAATCGCTATCCACGCTGGACACTTCTTCGGCTTGCACGCGGTATGTTGGTATGGGTTTCGGCACTTTCCATTTAAAAAGCGTGTAAATGTAAGAAAATAAGCATGAATGAGGCCAGAAATAACGCGTATTTTGTGTGTGTGTGTGTGTGTGTGTGTGTGCGCGCGCGCGCGCGTCTTCCCTGCCTTTTTATTGCGGTAGTCATAATAATAAAATGGAAACGTAAACATTACATAATTGAGATATGCTTGCCTGCCACGAACGCCATATTTTCTCTCATACATGATTTACATTAAAATGAAAAAATTATAATTTTATTGCCTGGCAACAAAATTATTTTATTTTTAACAATTACCATTGTTTGAAAAAGTTTAAATGAATGTTCAAGTATTTTACTGTTGTTAAAACGTAAAAGGTTGCTGGTAAACTACCCCTTCCCCTTAACCGATCTTCACCAAAATCAAAAGTCCTTGAGATCTCTACAATTCAGGGACGTATGCAAAAAATTATTTGGTTCTGTTTGAATTTGCGGCTGTTATCGTTTGCCATAGAAAATACCCTTGTTAAAACATAAAACGTTGCAGGTAAACTACCCCTTTCCCTTAATCGATCTTCACCAAAAACAATAGGTCTTGAGAACTCTACAATTTAGGGCTATATGCAAATAATCTTTTGATTCTGTTTGAATTTGCGGCTGTTATCGTTTGTCATAGAAAATACCCTTGTTAAAACATAAAACGTTGCAGGTAAACTACCCCTTTCCCTTAATCGATCTTCACCAAAAACAATAGGTCTTGAGAACTCTACAATTTAGGGCTGTATGCAAATAATCTTTTGATTCTGTTTGAATTTGCGGCTGTTATCGTTTGTCATAGAAAATACCCTTGTTAAAACATAAAACGTTGCAGGTAAACTACCCCTTTCCCTTAACCGATCTTCACCAAAACAATAGGTCTTGAGAACTCTACAATTCAGGGCTGAACGCAAAAAATTATTTGATTCTGTTTGAATTTGCGGCAGTTATCGTTTGCCATAGAAAAAAAATCTACAGATAGACAGACAGACAGACGGACACACACACAGACACTTTTCGAAAAACGACTTTTTTCATGTTTTGAGTGTAGTACAATCAGAATCTGCAATAATCTCGAACACGATTTTTTTTGCCATCACCATACTTCCATTTCCTTAAGGAATATGGAAGTAAAAAATACATGTTTGTATTACATTATAGTTTATATACGTATCATATCAGCGCAGATTTATATATATTTGAATCCTTAACGTATAAATTCTTAATAAGGAGTATTTTGCCAAAAAGTTTAAATTTTATTTGATTGCAGTAGGACTAATAGCCAGTACGAAGACTGTTACAAAATAGTAATCTTTTCTTAATAAAACCGTTTAGATAAACATAATATGTGCGTGTACAACGAACGTATGAGAAAAATTTAAAAAAAAATTATAAATGTGTGTAACTAGTTACACAGTTAAAAAAACAGTTGGATGTCCACAGAAATTTTATTATCAACTGTAACTATTTCAGTTAGAAACATTAAGTTCAACTACCAAAGAAATAATAAATTTTTAACCAATATACGCTGGGAATTAATAAAAACTACTCGACGTAAACAAATGTCATCTCATATTTGATTATTATGTAAATGGCGACTAGATCACCATGACCGTGACTTAGCTACAGTAAAACTGGATACTCACCGATTGACAACGCGATCATATGTTTCTCAGGGTTCGGTTCGATTTTTATACTTTCTATGAAACCACGTATCAGGTTCCTCGAGTTGGTGGCGATGCTCGAAGCCGTGACCGACCATGTTTTACGCGGCATCTTTACGAAATTCGCACAAACCCGTTTCTCGTTGTGTGTGAGCTCCTAACACATACACACTCACGTGTGGTTGACATTTATATCTTATATAAATTTTATACCTGCTAACCCACGAGCCAGTAGTCAGTCATTTATATAGACTCAAAGGAGCGTTCTGATTGGTTGTATCAGATCCGCAAGACCAGTTTTCTGCTGGCGTGGTTCTTGTTCGAGATAACTATAATCGTGCCTTAGGCGATGTAAGAATCATTTAATAAACATATTATGTTTTCTTTTACGTTAAGTGGTATCTCACTGTATAAAATACGGAGTAGCTTTGTCAAGAAACAACTATTGCGTTGTGCTATACATACATATCTGCACCTGATTACAAAGTCACGTTGGTGATGGAAAAGACAGGGGAAATTAATTGCGTATTAAATGTTTCTCAGACATTTTACTTCTGCACCCCTCTTGTAAACTCTGATAAAGGAAATTTGAGCGTTTTTGTATGGATCCCAATATTTACGTAACAAATATCAAAATAAACCGTTCAGTAAACCTACTCTATATGAAAAGAAATTTTATACTTCTGAGACCGCTGGTCACCAATATACTATCCCCAAGTCACTGAGATACTTACTTAACTTGAAAATATGTTGTGAGCTACTTGGATTACGCTTAAGTCTATTCGATGAAATATGTATATCTCGTTGAATAATAAACGTTACGTTTTCAGGGATAAATCAAACGTAAAACACATTTTCACTT
This sequence comes from Magicicada septendecula, assembly GCA_034769895.1. NCBI lineage: Eukaryota > Metazoa > Arthropoda > Insecta > Hemiptera > Cicadidae > Magicicada > Magicicada septendecula. The sequence continues at coordinate 56,224,701 of CM068371.1, read as the reverse complement.
TTAGTAACCAACAAATACAAGACTAATTAATTTATTTTTTTTGTTTACTAATATTTATTGACTTAATTTTGTTTATTAATCTATTCAGTTTATTTGAGTGAAACACCATTTATTGTTGTTGTCTGTTTTATTACGTTTGAATCTGTTTTTTTTTCTATGTTTACAAATGTTTATAAAAGTTGATAAGATGGAACTAAAAATGATCGGGATGACATGTTTGGGAAAAATTTACTCCGCTATTAAAATAATACAAGAACAAACTTGAAACGCTGAAAAGGCTCGGTAAGCTAACTTGTCATGTGAAGGATGGTATTCACTTTCATCAACAATTTTTTTTAATATTAGGTGAACACTTAGTCACCGCCTTTCGAATATAATTGTTTTGTGTTAATATGTGAATCCGGTTACTGTACTTGGTTTCCATCATCTGGACAGATTCCAGATTCCACATTCCCGCACAGTGCAGGCGTGCCCCGGTGACAGCAGTGTCCGGGCGAGCCTGATGCTCGTCTGGACATTCAAGAAAGAAGCCTCATATTGTAATTAATGACCATGATAAGATCTTCAGTCTGCTTGATAAGGCGATGATTGTGGAATGTAGAGAACATTTCTCAAGGTAAAGACGGTGTTCCGGTTAGACCTTTCTATCCGGTCGAGCAATTGTTTGTTTTCTCTTTCTTGTCCTGTGTGTTCACTACTGCTCCTCAGACCAGGTCTTGCTTTACTCTTCACTTTTCTGGCCTTCCTTCCTCCTTGTTGATCTGTTCCGCTCTGTGACCGAATCATCTCATCTGTTGTTCTTCTGTTAACCTGGTTACTAGTTTTACCTTTGTACCTTTAATTCTGTGCTGTACACATCGTTCTTAATTCTTCAGGTTATTACCTCCTTTCTACACTTTTAGTCTACACTACACAGTGTCTGTTCGTTTAGGATGTCGTTTTTATGCGTTTTCGTGTGTTTGTATATTTCCAATTGTTCAAGAGTGTCTGTGTGTTCAACAGACACAATTCAAATCACACGCATTATTCGAACATATCACATCCCACACACACAACATCGATCCTTCAAAATTCGATACCGTCGCCAAGAACAAGACGGACAGTGCTCCCAACGGCAGCCTCTGAAGAAGCTTTTTAAAAGCGAAAACTGGTTCAGACTATAACGTAAAACTTTTACCCATAAAAAACTTTGTGTTCCGAGTCGGTAGTGAATTAATTATATTTACGATTTTTAAATTTACGCGAGTGTTGTGGTGGTTCCCGGCTCTGTCCAGCGGATAAGTAGCGGTTCTTTTGCGTTTAACTGGGCGGTTGTTTATTAACTTTTTTGACAGTTCACGCTTGTCGGTGAACGAATCTCGGGTAGGCTTAAGTTTGTATTTTAATTTGGTAGCAGTGGCGTAGCTATCCCTGAGCGGGCCCTGTATCAAAATTTCGTGGGGGGCCTTTTTTGGAAAATAAACAAAAACACTCACATAAACAAAATATAGTTGAAAGTGTCAAAAACAACAATACATAGGTATGTATTAAAGAACTTTATAACTCAAAAAAAATTCTAGTAGTTAAATAGGTACTTTTCTTGCCTTTTTTTCGGCGAACGTATTTATTATAACATCCATAGTTGAAGACGATTTTAGTTTCTCAAGTTCTTCTTTTTCTATGGACAGTATTGATAAGTCCGATAGCCGTTCTTGTCCCATAGAAGTTCTAAGACAATTTTTAATAAGTTTTAGTTTAGAAAAGCTTCTTTCAGCTGTTGCGGTTGTAACCGGAAGGGTAAAAAATAGTAAGCATGCTGTTATAACCTCTGGAAAACTGGAGGCGAGGCTATTAAAATTTATTAACAATAATTCTGCGAGTTCCTTAATGGTATGAATTTTCTGAATTTCATATTTCAAACAGCTTTTCAAAGCAATAAATTGATCATAGAGACCAACTTTCATGTCATTATCGTATTTACTAGCCAGTTTTGCTGCTTCCTTTTTTATAATTTCGTTTGAAAAGGATAAGAGTTTATCCGGTTGTAAGATTTCGAATATATTACTCAGATCACAGAGGTTCTGAAATCTTTGTTTAGTTTGAGAAATCAGTATATCTAGATAGCAATAATACACATTGACTCTGAAGTACGATTCCGGATCTGAAATTCTCTCATCTTCTGACAACTCATCAAAAAAGCGCTTCATCTTTTATTTTTGAAAACAGGTGTTACATCCCACTCTTTTGCTAGATCTCTGGACTCGTTTAGCAGACCGTTGAATGAATTTTGATTTCTTATTTCTACCAGTCTGTCCAGAAGATTATTTAGCAAAATATTAGCTTTTTGTAAGTCATTATTTTCATGCTGTAGGGCTTTAGAAACAGGGTTGGTGATTTCAAATAGCCGAGAAAAAAAGGCGACAAACACTATAAAGTCTGTATAAAGTCTATATAAGTCTATAAACTCTCTAACATATTTATTATATTTTTACATTCGTCGCGTTCGTCTTTTTTGGTTGAAATTAAATTTAGTTCTATTCATTACTATTGAACAATTTTTTCTTATAGCGAATAAAGCGTCATTTCTTGAAGACCATCTAGTAGGGCATACTTTTTTAAGAGTAATTTTATATTTTTCAGATGAATCGTTACTCAATATTGCCCAGCGTTTTATGCTATTGCCAAAAAAAGTATATATTATTTCCAAATTGTCGAAAAATTGTGACACTTCGGAAATGTGTTTAGCAGCATCATTTAAAATTAAATTTAATGAGTGTGCTGCACAATGAACGTAATCGGCATTTGGTGCATGCTCTTTTATAAGGGCTTGTAACCCTCCATATACACCCGATATTGCATTTGCTCCATCGTAACCCTGTCCCCTACATTTGGACAAATTAATTCCATATTCTTCGATTGTATTTAAAATTTCAGTTTTAAGTCCTTCTGCAGTACAATCGGCTACTGATGTAAACCCCAAAAAGGACTCGCAGATTTTGATTTGTTTAGGTACATCATCATTTTCTGTTATCGAGATATATCGAAAAACTACAGAAAGTTGGTCAATTTTTGACAGATCTTGTGTTGTATCGATAATAATCGCCAGAAATGGGGCTTTTTTAATTTCCAAAACAATATTTTCCTTAACTTTGGTTCCAAGCAAATTAATAATCTCATTTTGAATCGTGGGGCTTAAATAATTTATTTCACCCTTTCGCTTTAAAAGAAGTTCTTTTAAAACAGGATCATAATTAGATAATAAGTGTAAAATTGACATGAAATTTCCAGATTTGGAATCATGGCCTCTTAAAGGTAAATTGCACGACGCTAAAGTAATTATAACATTAATTAGACGATGCAATAAATTTCGCCAGAAAGCAAATTTACTGTTGATTTCACTTTCCAAATAAATATCAATTGTATTTCCTTGAAACCAATTATTATAAGATAGAGCCGAGTTAATATGCAGCTGTGAGTTTTCATGGTCAGTAATACTTTGTGTAAAATTGCTTCTAACGGAAACACCATTAACCCATGCGGAGGAATACGATTTGCTTTGACGATCTGCTAACAACCAACAGAAGTGGCAATATGCTTTCTTTAAAATAATGGAATAACATAACCATGGCCTTACAATTTTTATACCAGCCTTATTTAAATATGAGTAATGAAAGTTTGAAAAACATCGCTTTGTTTCTGGATCCTTTGGAAACGGTCCTTGAGGTTTAAATGGGCCCAATTTGAAAATTATTTTTCTTTCGTATTCTGTAAGGCTGTCACCAAAATTTCCTCTATCCGAAGAAGATATATTATTAGATTCTTCATATTTCTCAGAATCTTCGTTATGCATTTCTTCTTCTATTTCTGGAGGCTCTGATAGACCATGTGCTTCAGAAGAATCTAAAAATCCAATTAAATTAAATTACTATATATTCTGAGCCATCAGCTAACCTACAAATAATCTTTTAGCTAGCACTTACCAAGATTTACGTCTTCAGAATTAGAAGAAATAAATGTGCTGGATTCTTCAAATTCTATTGTACTTGGAAAATTAGATACATTTGGTTCAGATACTCCAGGAGAATCTATAACATAAAATGTTTATTTTCAAAAATAAGTACTTATGTGTGCAATATGTTTTTCAAACCTCATACATAATCATAATACCATGCATAAAATCAAATGTATTATTAGCCTACCTATATTAATTTGTAGTAATTAACCGGAAAATAACATAAACCGAAAATCTCTATATGAATCACCTATTGTCCTTTCAAAATTGCTGTTTTGGTCTTTATATCGATAATAATGTTCACCACGTTTATTATTAAAAAAAAAAACATTTCATGTAGGCCTACAAACACGGCCCCGTTACAGTTTTATTATATGTATAGACTTCAAATAATGTACATGTAGATACCTACTTACCATTACAATCCAAATCAGTCACACTACTTGACTGCTAAAAAAAAATTTCTACGAAATTTTTGGCAAATTTTTAGAAATATCTTCTTTTTTCTGTTTAAATTTTCTTTTAAAAGCGCCACTGGGGTAAGCTCTCTTTTTTTCGCTCATATTTTTGACAATTCACTGCACAAATAATCACAACGTAATCAATTGCGTCTACAGATTGCAGTGAAAAAATTTAAAAACATGTAAAGATTGTTTACACCACTCATTCACGCAAACAAAGAACGGGACTTCCCCCGGCAGAGACATCATTTGTCCTTGTGGCACAGAATATAAACTATTCGCGAACTCAAGCGGCGTAGCTGCCACCTATCGAGATCGTCGAGAACTAACTGAATATGGTCGGCAAGCTGGCGCGTGCGGACAGCGCTTTAAGGTGCGTTCAGAGTTCAGACGGAATAATATAGAGCTGTGGCGGAGTGTTTCATTATTCATTCATTAAGGCTCTCTTATCTCAATATGACTATGGATAACATTTTACAAATTTTTGCTTACACATGTTGGGGCCTGCTACAGCGGTAGCTACGCCCCTGTTTGGTAGGTTAACTTACGCGTGAAGACGAGCACAGATTGTTTATTGGGCGAAACGTTGTGTGACAAATTATAACGGTGTCAATTGTCCGACCTATTCTAACCCTTCTGTTAATGATTTTGTTGCTGCCGTTATTTCTTTGTTTTTATTTTGCTACTATTAATTGTGCTCTTTTTTTAATATTGTGACTTTGCTAATACAGTGGGAGAAAGCAGGCCCGGACTGACCCACCGACCCGCGGGCCGGTGCGCCTTTTCAAATAAAACACGACCTGCGCCCTCAGCCAGCTCTGAAAATGCTGTCACGCTTTTACACGAGAATATGTTTTTGGTAATCGGATCAAATTCCCTTTTTTTAAATATATTTAAAAAACGAATTGCTTAACTGTATTATTAGCAGTAAAGAAAGCGTATGCAGCGCAAAATGACGTGTGCGAGTGCGAGTCTGGCAGAGAGCGTTGCGCGGTGAGGGTGTGCGCCGTACATGCCCGTCCGTGCTGTACGACTTGGTTTCGTCAATGACCTCGACGCTGGACATGGCCTTGCCACTGCGCCCTTACCTTAGGGTGACCAGACGTCCCGTTTTTAACGGGATTGTCCCTTTTTTTCATTATATGTCCCGTTGTCCCGGCAAATTATTAACGGGACGTCAAATGTCCCGTTTTTCCGTACTTGCAATAACGGATAACCTAATCTTTTATCTTCGCTTCGTTTTGAGTTTTTATTTATTTGTTTTTGTGTCATTTTGGTCTCGTTCGTTTAAATTTTCTTACTGAGGTCAAGACGGGTCTCGAATGGTTAAGGGAACGCAATCGCGAAAAGAAATGATGATCTCTGGTTTCCGCCAGAGTGCGTCAAGGGAGAGTGAGGCAATCAAGGTAAACTTTTTTTGTTTGGTTAGTTTTAACGCTTGGCGTGGCGAGCTTGCTCCATTGTCTGTTGTTCGCTTGGTTCGAGATACACGTGCATATTAATATGGGGAAAAGAAAGTGTACTTTCTCCAAAACCCTGAAAGAAGAGTTTCCTTTCTTGAAGGACGACACCACATCTACAAAGGTAGAATGCACTTTATGTCGTTCAGGTTTTTCCATTGAACATGGAGGACGTGCCGATATTACACAGCACATTCAGAAAAATAAACACATGTTGGCAGTTTCCGCGAGAACTTCCAGTAGTATAACTTCCTTTGTAAGTAGGAATGGACTACAAACTGATGAAGATCAACGTATCGCTGCTGAAGAAGGGCTGTTTGCATTTCATACTGCAAAACACAACCATTCTTTCCGTTCAATGGACTGCACATCTCTTATCATCAGAGAACTATTTGAGAAGAAATTCACGTGTTCCAGGACAAAGTGCGAGTCGATTTTAGTGAACGTTTTATCGCCGTATGCAATGCATGAAGTGCAATCAGAACTTGAAGATGCTAAGTATGTGTCTGTGATGGTTGATGCATCAAATCACAAAAGCTTAAAATTAGTGCCGATTCTAGTTAGGTATTTCATTCCTACCAAAGGTGTTCAGTGCAAAGTAATCTGTTTTCAGAACGTTGGTGGAGAAACAGCAGAATTATTAGATAATCATGTTCTGGACATCTTAAAGAAACATCATTTAGTTGACAAGATCATCGCGTTTTGTGCAGATAACTGTAACACTAACTTTGGTGGGTACAAGAGGGCCGGAACAAACAACGTTTTTTCTAAATTGGACAGTGTGCTCAAAATGAATATTCAAGGCATTGGTTGTGCAGCTCATGTGGTACACAATGGTGTACAAACAAGTGCAGACATTCTTCCTATCGACATAGAAACAGTAGTGAATAAAATATTTCAATATTTTCACATTTATACCGTGCGTGTGGAGGAATTGAAATTATTTTGTGATTTGTTGCTACTGAGTATAAGCAGGTTCTGGGTAGTGTTAAAACTAGATGGTTGTCATTGTTGCCAGGAGTTGCAAGGGTTATTGATATTTATGAACCTCTAAAGTCTTATTTCATGTCTCAGGATAGGTGTCCTACATTGCTAAAACAATTTTTTGAGAACCCACAGTCACTTCTTTGGCTTCATTTCATACAAAGCCAACTGAAAATGTTTTCAAATTCAATCCAAAAGTTGGAAAGAACCAACATTTCAGCCACTGAAGTAGCTGAAGAATTAGAATTGCTTACAGAAAAAGTCAATAACAGGAAATGTGTAAGTTTCAAACTTCAGTTGTTTCTTCAATCTTAATTAACTTAGAAAATGAAGGTCTTTTCAGCCAATCGAAATATGAAACGATTACCAATTTATTTTATGACACTTTTTTAAGTTATTTTAACAAGTGGGTCTCTCCATATCAGCCTCTGAAATCATTTCATTGGATAACATTGAAAAATTCTGTATCTTGGGATGAGGTTTTAAAAAGTCTGAAAATTCTTAAGACAGTAGATTCATGTTCAACAATTCAGGTACAGGAAGATGAATTATTTGATGAGATAGGACATGTGAACAAAGTTTTATCCAGAAAATTTGAGGAATGGGAAAAAGTTAATGTGGAGATTGATAAGAAATGGTGTGATGTCTTCCACATACTTAAAAGTATAGGCGTTCCATGTAAAAACATAGAGGTGGTTGTGAGTTTTGCTCTGGCTGTACCAGGCACAAATGCTGTTGTGGAAAGAGTCTTTTCAATTGTGAACTCCCTTTGGGTTGATGAAAGAAACCGTTTTACTACCAAAACTATTCAAGCAATTGTAATTTTAAAAACTCATTTTCAAGACCTTAGCTGTAAGGAATTCTACAACCTGCTATTAAGTAATTCAAAGCTCTTGCGAGATATCAGGTCTTGTGATAAGTACAAAGTTAATAGTGATGTTCCTGATTCAGAAGCCACAAGTTCATGTTCAGCAGGTTGTTGATATCTATGAATCACATCCATGTAATTTTATAGTTGTTAAGAATTTGAATATTTATATTTGAATAATTATAATTTTATAATTCTTGAAAAATCTTGATCAATTATAATATGATCCAGTGCCATGATAAGTATGTTTTTAACTTGGTTATTAAAATATATGTCTTTTTATGTGTAAAAAGTAGTTTTTATTTGTCTTAGTGAAGCAGTGCAGTCATATATGAAGCACATTTTCTTTGTAAATCGTGTCCTGTTTTGTCCTGTTTTTTTATTTCCATATTTCAGAAATGTCCTGTTTTACGTCATAAAAAATCTGGTCACCCTACCTTACCTCCACTCCCTTCCTACCTCCTCCGTTCAGGTGCTGTGCAAGTGGAAGTACAGTAGTGTTTTCCAATAAGTTTAGTGGTGTCACGTTTAGTCTCTGTGTCATGCAAATGTCAGGAATGGTTGTGAGTTGACAGATTGCAGAAGTTATTTGACACGTTATTTATATTTTCGGCTGATTATTTCCATTAAGGTAAGAAAATAGTAACTATTTACTACCGTATATTTATGAAACATCAAGACTGTGTTTATTCTTATTTTGGCAAGCAGATTATGTTATCACGAGCTGTACAAATGTTACGCAATAACTGATGACATGACTCACACCTAAACTCTGTCTATCCTCGAGCGCTGCAGCGCCTACAGCCCATCTGCTCATGTAGGCTCATTCCAAAATGTTACGGCATTTTATCCACGTGCTGTTTTTTCATTTACGTGATATTTAATAATAACGTGCCATACCCTACCTTGTTTTTATTAAACATCCGTAACTGCAAAATTTTGTTACTGTAATTTTTCATTTCTGTAAATGATGAATAAGATTTTATATTTTGTAAAATAATCGAGCAAATTATTATTTTAGGTCACAATGGAAGAGAGACCGAAGAAAAAACGATAATCAGGACACGAGTTCAAAAGAGAGAAAGAGGCTAGAGAGAGCGAAAAAGCTGCCCAGTCTAGCCCGAAAATCACAAGTTTTTGTATGCCAAAAACAACTTGTAGTTCAGATAAAAATGTATTGGATGAGGACGATGCACTTATCATAGCAACACCATCTTTCAGAAATAGTAACCAGTATATCGGACGACAGCAAAGTTCCTGTTGCGTCATCATGTACAAGAGTACAGACATCAAAAATTGACGACACTCTGATTGACGATGACGATTGTGATCAGTGCGTTTAATTGTCTCCCAACTCAAGCTATTACTCAAGATGTGAGCGTTGTTGACTCTGATGTTCGGTTCGAAGAAAATCCATTGCTGAATCCCGACGAGTATTTCAAAAAACCCGGACCAAAAGACATTAACTCCTTCTTTCAATTTCATCCCATTCAACATGGAAAAACTATTGAACCTCTACCTTTTGATGACAAGGTGTTTCATTTTCATTCTGGGGACGGCCAAACATTCAAGCGCAATTGGCTAACTTACCACATAAGTAGCAAAAAACTATTTTGTAGCGTTTGTTTGGCTTCTACTGACGGATCCTCAGTTTTTTGTCAAGGGTTTGAGCACAAAGTTAGGAGAACACGAAAAGTCGAAAGCTCATCTAGACTCTGTGAAGACGTACGTTTCTCACAAAATGTGAGAGATGTGAGAATCAAAGCAATTGACAACAATGTCATCATAAACGAACTCTGTTGTCAGAGTGAAGAAATGCAACACCTACTCTCCTACTGAATGCTACATTATTAGAGTTAGACATTGTAAAAAGTGTACTTAGTTATTTATTTTCGTTTTTGTATCATATTTGCAATCTCCATTGACTTTATTTCCTGGTTAGCAAAATATAAAGTCGGCAGCAAAGTAGTAAAAGTTTTGTAGCTTGTTTTTGAAATTTACCTAGACTTAAATCATAACATTTTCTTAAATTTACAGCCTAGACTTAAATCATAACATTTTCTTAAATTTACAGCCTCCTTACAGATTCAAGTTAAAACTTTGTTTTTTATATTTTACTATTTATTGATAACAAAAAGTTGTACAGAGTAGAATTTAGCTTCACTGATTATTATGTATTAACTTCAGCGATTCATTTAAGACGTTGTTTTTGCCGTAAATTCTTAAAAGTCACATTGATATTGTTACGACATTACAGAACAACCTACGTCCTTCTCGAATGTTCCAGAGGAATCCGGCTGTAATGTTGTGTGCGTATGTGATTTCAACATGCGCTTGCGAGATTTTTCTAAACGTCGCCAGCCGCGTGCACTGTGTGTCAAGGCCGCAATCAATTACGTCCTAGTGTAGCGCTAATGCATAGTATGTGGAATGTTCTGGTGTGTGAGCGGGGTATAAATACAAGGCGTCAGCGGCCTTAGCTCAGTTATTATCGGGCGATTACACAGTAAGTTTGAGTTGCGAATTATTGGAGTGCGGTTCGGCGTATTGTGGCGAAGTGTTACGTGTTTTGTAATTGTGCGAGACTATTGTAATACAATTGTGTTTTATATCAGTTGACATTTTTATTGCGTGTGAGCTATTTTTAATTGATTTGTTGTAAGAGAATGTCTGGTTAATTACAAACCGTATAATTGTGATAATTAAAGCTGGTGATTAGTGACGTAATTGATGTCTTGTATTTTGTTTTCCACGGTACCATACGACGATCAGTTAGACCGTTGTAACAATATTTTTTGAACAAAAAATTTAACACAACGTTTGATTTTTAAAGGTATTTTGTTGATGTACAAAAATATCAATCAATATTTTGTTTCCATTGAAAGCTAATGTTCGATTTCTCCTTTATTTTTATTTGTAGTAAAAACATTTGTAACATTAAAAAAGGTTTAATTTCAAATAGGTACCGTACTTTATCTAATTTTTTTTTTTAGATATGCAACTCTTGTGTGTCTGTTCTTTATTATTTCGTTCTCAGCTTTAAAGGAGCTGCCTCGGGAGCAGGTATTTATTGCTAGTATATATTAACACTCATTTACAATAGTAAAACGTTAACGGCAATCAATAGTGAACAATACAACATCAACAAAATGGTATTCTTGGGAAAACGGTGTTGTATGACGAGTTTCCAGGTCGGGATTACATTAAACTCCACTTGAGGGGTGCGCCCTGAAAAACCTAAGGTCTGAGTGTGGTGACATTCGCTGCTTTGTTTGCTGCCTTTTGACATGTTCCCAGTACGTGAGTTTCTTCACAGTCATCACTCCTACGTATCTTACAACCTGCTTAATGTGGATTTGATTATTTGCCACAGCTATACGTGGTTTAATGGAGATCTACCTTCTTCTGATAATAACAATATCAGTCTTCTCTCCTGCCAACTTTAGCCCGTGGTGGTCAGTGTCGTATCTAGAATATGGCCTTGGGGGAGGGGGGGTGTCGGAACGGCTTCATACAAAAGAGAAAACAAGTTAAGATCAATCAGTATTACTACGGTATCTTTAAAGTGGCTGAAATCAGTCCGTTTAGAGTAAACAGTAATAACACAATTATATACGCGTTATTCAAACATTGTTTACAAGGTACCATACTTATTGATTGAAGAATTATTTTCCTATATTCCATATTTTAAACGTATGCGCAAATGCTGTGTAAAAAACCTGTTTGTAAATTTAAGAAAGAGTTACTACTATATTAGTGTACACTGATGGAAAAATAATAAAACAGCCTAAAAATTAAGAGATTAACAAAATTCGTTAACTTTTTAGACCCTTTGGTGGGGGGCGGTCCCCTTCGCCCCCCCCCGTAAATACACCCATGCCCGTGATCCACAATCTATTTCTTGCCTCAAAAAAATTTGGGCATTTCTCGGCCACGTGCCGCGACGTCATCCGCGTAGGCGTCAACAAAGAAATCCTCTGGCATGTCTAGTTTTAGTATACCACTCCCGGTAAGTCCGGCCTCTGTCGTACCCTAGCCGTGTAGGTTCCGTACTGTCGTACAACAATGTTGAGGTAATCTCTTAGGACAGGTGTCAGACATTCAGGATATACCTTAAAGGTATTTTCCAAAGCTTCTATTATATCTCTCTCCTTACCTGGTCGAGTTAAAAGCGTTTCTTAACTCTAGAGTTGCCAGAAGACAAATAGGACATGAATAATGATTTCCCAGTTTCACCACATTTGCGGCTTCGACAGTTCGACATTTGCGGTCTTTATAGCATCGACAGTTGATCTTCCCTTCCGAAATCCATACTGAGTAGTCACCCGCATTGTGCATCGGAGTTACTAATCGCTGCTTCCCGGCTGTGTCAAGAGGTCGATATCGTTCGCAATCAACCGTGCCTTTTACCAACGAGTACAAAAGCTACCAGTACAATATGTGTCGAAGCAATACTTCTGTTGGCGGACACGGCTCTTGCCTATTGTAAGTGTGCTCCCACCATCACAGAACACTTCTGTGGTGAACGAGGAAATCTCGTTTCTTCTTTCTTACCTGTTCAGATGGTCCGGGACCAATTTGTCTGCGATGGTCTTCATTTGAGCTGCCCTGAGTAAGCCCGTTGAAGACAGTCCACCTCTTTTCTTCATGATTATCTTGTACTATATTAGACCCCAAACGTCCCTGCCCTGCTGAGTTCATTTCCCAGTAATTCAGTCTGTTTCGTCTAATGGCTTTTCTAAGTTCCTTTTTCTCTATTTTCCGTGCTACGATTAATTCCGTGGTTGCACTGCTTTTCTTTCTTGCCCGTTGTGTCAATCGTCTGGTGCGCGAACAGTTCTTCCTGAATTTCGCCAGTAGGTTGGTTTACTGTTGTGTCTGGGTCTTTTTGACCGAGGGATAGCTTCTTCGCATGCTCGTTGCATAAGCTTCATTATTTCATCGTTTACCATTTCCGCTGTATCTCTACGTGGTGTTGCGGTGAACCTCCTCAAGCTCTCACTGGTTTTCATAAAGAACTGTCGTGAACTTCCTTGATCCGTGTTTGATCACGAATTTGATTGCTGGTATGTTTGAATGTATTGATGATCACTCTCCGTGATGTCTCCAGTTCTGTATCCTAGAAAGACTACCACCACCACCTTATGAGGAAAATGAGATATCTAAGATGGTTTCAACTTATAGTCTGCTAAATGTAATAGTTGTTCTTACGAGGATTGTTCAATAGAAACACGTTTGATCTACGCAGCCGTGACTTTGTCACCATGGCAACGGAATTCATTTGTTTATATTGTCTGTTTAAGTACTAGTGACGCGTCTGTCAAAAATATTTGCAGTTTGCTCTTTTCTAAGCGTTGTGACTGGGTTGAAGAATGGCATCTATGATAGAAAATCCATTCAAAGATAATCTGCGTGCCGTTATTCAGTTTTTGGCTGCTGCCAATGGAAATTTATACGAGAATGAAAGCTGTAGCCTATATGGTGACTATACTTATTCTCATACGGCAGTGGTTGAATGGTGCAATAAATTTCGACAAGGAAGAGAATCCACTAAAGATTTGGCCGTCCCGGACTTGCACGTGTTGCAGCATCAGATGAAAATGTGACAGCTGGAAACTGCTTTACGCGCAATTAGGTGCATCAGAGTTAGAGAACTTTCTCAAATGTTGAGCACAGCATAGGAACTGTTCATTCCATCATTCATAGTCTTGGCTATCACAAAGTTGCTGCTCAATGGATTCCACGACTGTTTACTGATGAGCAGAATAATTTGCGCTTGGGCTTATCATTACAGCATTTGATGCGCTATCAACAACAAGGTAATGCCTTTCTACACCAAATTGTTGCCGGTGATGAGTCTTGGTGTTATCACTACGAACCAGAATCCAAACGTCAGAGTATGGAGTGGAAGCATGCACAATTTCCGAAGGCAAAAAAATGTCGGTCCCAACCTTCGGCAGGAAAAGTAATGGTGACCGTATTTTTTATTATCAGGATGTGCTGGTCTTAGATTTTAAAGAACCTGGTGTCAACATCAAAGCTGAGCGATATGCAGACAGCTTAAAACGCTTACGAGTCAGCATAAAGAATAAACGTCCCGGAAAGCTCACAAATGGTGTCATTCTTCTGTATGATAATGCTTGACCCCATGTAGCCCAGACGATTCAAGATCTGCTTGGTCGTATGAAGTGGGAAGTCTTACAACATCTACCTTACAGTCCCGACTTGTCCCCATGCTATTATCATGTTTTTGGGCCATTAAAGAAATCACTAAAAGGACAGCCTAGGTCGGCCCCTCTTTATGCTCTTACACACTTGCGTTCTCAGAATTTTCTTTGGCATGCGCTGATCATCCATCCACTATAGGCGACCAAAACACTGTATTCATTGAGCTTTATTAACCTTACAATGTCTTCGTGATTCAACAGATCATCTATCTCCTGATTATTTCTGATTCTCCATTTATCGTCTTCTTTAACCGGGCCTTAAACGTGTCTTAGGATCTTTCTTTCAAATCTTATTAGTGTTTTGTGTTCCTTTTTTACCACCATCCATGTCTCGCCTATATAAGTAACAACTGGCCTGTCATTGTGTCTAAGTTTTGAATCTCAGTTGTCACAGTTGGTACTATATGCTGCAGAGTGGCGTTCTTTCCACTTGCCTCTTTTATTGCTTCTCCAAATTCCTCTGTATGATCAGTCCTTACACCCAAGCAGACATATTTTAGTACATTTGCATACATCGTGCCTTCCGCAGGTTTGGTATTCTCTTTGATGTCTTTTTTCTTTTTCTTTTTTCGGTTAACAACTTGTCTTCAAGCTCCTTCACCCGCCTCTGATTTCTTCATCTTCAGGTTTGTCTCTTGGTTTTGTGGATTTCAGGTTGTGTTTCACTGCATTTGTCTCTTACATTTCCCCTCTCTTCCTTGGAGCTTCACAAGCATTCAGCGCACCGTGTATGACTTGGACACCAGTTAAATTCTTGGATTTCGTTGTCCATGACGTGTCCGTTACTTAACTAAACATCACTATAATATTGACGACTCGGAACACAAAGTTTTTTATAAGTAAAAACGTAAAGTTTTACCTTACAGCCTAAACCGGCTTTCACCTATAGAAGGCTTCATCAGAGCCTCTGATGAAGCCTTCTATAGGTGAAAGCCGGTTTAGGCTGTAAGGTAAAACTTTACGTTTTTACTTATAAAAAACTTTGTGTTCCGAGTCGTCAATATTATAGTGATGTTTAGTTGGACACCAGTTTCAATAGTCATATTTGTGTGTTCTTTTTTAATCTCTGGAAACAACACCCATCTCCTTCATTATTCTTTTGCGTTCTTGAAGATGTCCCTTGTCTTACCTGTGGAGCTGACTGATCTGATTCTGCAGAGACTCTGTTGGTCTCATATACTTATTAGCAACAAGTCTGTAATCTGTGGGGCCGGCCTCCAAAGAAAGGAATTTTCCAATTAAATTGGCTGTTATCTGGAGTAATATATCCATATGTTTTGTCCATTGCCATATAAGTATACACAATTTTTTTATATGCTCAAGAAGAGGAACCTAAATACCCTTATCCCTCAAATACTCTAATAGCGTAAAGATCAGAAATAAGAGTTTGATCAAGAGGGACCAACGAGACAGATTAAATGCAGGGTTGAAACAAAGTGAGAGTCCAGCTAAGTACTCTAGGTAGTAGTAGTAGTAGTAGTAGTAGTAGTAGTAGTAGTAGTAGTAGTAGTAGCAGTAGTAGCAGTATTAATATTATATTGTGGGATTTATAATATTAAAAAACCTTACAGCTTCATCTCATCACAGAAACCTCTAACCTAATTTTCCTACCCATAAATTGCCGACTGTAAGTTGTTTAAATTCATTTACTTCTTCTAGCTGTATTTAACCTCCGCTCCACAGTCCGTTAAGGACCAAGACGTACTGCGCAGCTTTTTGTGTTAGTGTGATGGTGTATGGGTAGTACTACGCACCACCAGCCGCTAGTTGCGGTATTCACGGCCAGGAGGCGGCGCTGTTATCTCAGCGCCTACTCAGTTTGCCTCACGACGTAGTGCACGCCGTATGGAGCCTCCGCTGGGAATTGAACCCGGGACCACGAGCGCATCAATCGCCCGCGTTAGCCACTAGACCACCTGAAGGCTCTCTAGTTGTATTTTACCTACATAAAAAATTTTCACATGTTCATTCCTTTTTTTATTTTCATCAATTCTTGTACTTTTGCATTCCAGATCTTCATTAAAGTCTTTTGTATTTTGTGTAGTTATTTCTCATCCTTTGCGATCAATACAGCATATCTCCACAATTTTAAAAGCCACCATTTTAAACTGTTCACCTGTTTTCTTTTGCCACGTTCATTGCTTCATCCAGTACTGGGGAGAACAGATTGTGCTCAATGTAGGACAATCTTGGTCAACTCTTTCAGTAGTTTCAAGTATTGCTGATTTTTAGCATTGTACTCTCATGTAGTTTTATGTATTTTCATATAGCCTTTGTATGCTTCTAAAGGGTGATTCAGTTGGAGGTTACAATTTTAAGTTGGCAATACTGTTTTCTTGTGAAAGATAAACAGCTGATATTTGAAATTAGTCATTGTTAAGTATTGACATTTGTTGTTATGGAGCGGTATTCAACTCAAGAACGTATTTTAATTGTTAAAACCTATTTTCAAAGTGGAGAAAATTTAACTAACACGATTCAAAATGATTTCGGTAATCATAATACCACGGTTAAAAAAATTAATCAAAAAATTCAATAGAACTGGGTCAGTGTTGGATGTGCAAAGGCCAGATGTCCTTGTAGTGGCCGGTCACTCACAAATATCCCCGCAGTAAGTGACAGTGTCCATGACAATCCGTTGACCGGCATTCGCCAACATTCCCAGCAGTTGGACGTTTCCTACAGCACCATGCAGCACATTTTAACTAAAGATCTGTATTTCCATGCCTACAAGATCCAATTGATCCAGTAATTGAAGCCAACAGATCATAGACATAGAGATAGATCGTGGCTTCGTTGATTGAGTGTTAGAGAACCACCAAGTTGATGGTGATTTTGGAAAGAAAATCATATTCAGCGATGAAGTTCATTTTCAACTGAATGGTTATGTAAACAAGTAAAATTGCCACATTTGGGGACTTGAAAATCCACGAGCCATTCTTGAACAACCAATGCATCCTCAAAAAGTCACTGTTTGTGTGGATTTTGGGTCATCGGTGGGATTGGGCCATACTTTTTTGAAAATGCTCATGGTGATGCAGTAACAGTAAATGGTGAACGTTATCAGAAGATGATAACAAATTATTTTTGGCACCAATTGGATAATATTGATGTCGAAGACATGTTGTTCCAACAAGACAGTGCAACTTGCCACACAGCATGATAAACAATACAGTTGTTGCACACAAAGTTCCCCGGCTGCATCATCTCTCGTTTTGGAGATCAAAATTGGCCACCAAGATTCTGTGATCTCATGCTGTTGGATTATTTTTTTGCGGTTATTTGAAGCAGAAGGTGTATGTCAATGACCCCAAAACGATTCCAGAGCTAAAGGACAAGATTCGCCATGTTATTCATGAACTGCCGCAGGAGTTATGCCAGAAAGTGATGGAAAATTTCATCAAAAGGTTGGAATGCTGCAGGGCCGCTCGTGGCAGCCATTTGGCCAATATCATTTATCATGTTTAATGTCAATATCTAAACAACATATCGAAATAAATACATTAAAAGTTTATCAAAAACCAATGCGTTTTATGTCACATTAAAATTGTAACCTCCAATCACACTTTAATATATTTTGTGTATTCCTCTCTTTTCTAATATCATGCATATATGCTTTCTGTTTGCATTGTTGACAACTCATTCTGTATCAATAAAACACAAAGGTACATATACAATTTCTTCACTAATCTGTCTTATTATGAATATTGCGTAGGCTACTGAATTTTGATCCAAAGCATTTTCTGATGTCTCCTCTAGTTGATTTCTTATTAATCTTATTATATATATATATATATGAACTTTCACAATATGAACTTACTTTCTTTACACTTTCCCAAACGTTTCAAGGTGATGTTCCTCTTCCTCAGTGGGAGTTAATACTGATTGTCAGTTAACAGAATAACGGTTATGGACTTAGGTGTGTGTGGTGGGGGTGGATGGTGGGAGGGAATTGGCGCTGCGGTTCGAATTGTGTGTTTGGATCAGTGTATCGAATAGTGTATGTGATTTATAATGTAATTGTTCATTTAATATGTTGTTTGGTTGTAGTGTGTGATATCTGTATATTTCAAATTGTTCAGCTGTGTTAAATTTTCTACTTTTAGGTAAGTAGTGTAATATTTCCATGTTGTGTTGTATGTTTGTGTAACTGTGGTTTTCGTTTTGTAAATGTGTGGCAAATGTGGAATGTATGTAGTTTGTGGTGAGGGCTTTTAATCTTATTAATCGTGTAATTATTCATGCCCAACGTGCTGAGTAACACAATTCCTAAACAACTGTTGCCTTTATTTTTTAAACAGAGGCATTGTTATGCCAATGTCTTCTGCTGTAATTTCTGCACTCTTCACTTTATTAATAATTCTTCTCATTATCTGGATACATCTTCACCCAAACATCCTCTGTAATTTGATCATAACCAGATCATTTCTACTTTAAAATGCATTAATTAATTTGTTCATTCATTCACACAATCATTAACAAATTTTAGTCAATTATACTGAAAATTTTGATTATGTGAGAGTCCTTGAGTTTAAATTTACTTCAAATTAAAATATTTTCCATTGATGGAAAACAGAAATTTCTGTATTGTAATAGAAAGAATTATATCTGTAAATGCCAAACAATGATAAGTTCAGTGTCTTGTTCTTGTCTGTCTTGTGTCCTGTTTGAACATGTTTGTCTGAACTGCATAGACACAGAATCACATGTTTTGGGTAGAATGTGTTTTTATCCTCCATCAAGAAGAATAACTGTTTATAGTTTTGCTGTTAATTAATTTTTAATGTTATGAGATAAAGCTGGCTGTGATCATTTGCTTCAAGTTGATTATAAAAAAATTAAGGCAATATGCCTGAGTTACAAGAATGGAGGCTAGATGTGCGATTTAAAAAATTGCATTATGTATTGTATCATAATATCTTAATGTGTGAGATTATGTTAGTGTTCAAACAGCCTCCTATGACGTGAGTAATTTGTGATGATAAAAACCAATTTCAAAATAAATAGAACAAAAATCAAACCCGTAAATTATTTATGCACATATGAATTTAACTGTAGGCCTATAGTGAAACATTATATGATGAAGGATACTGTACATAGACTTTGGAAACACAGATTGAAAAGGAGAAAATCACCATAATTAAGGCCAGTCTATCATTTTTATTTAAAATGAATATAATGATGTATAAAATTTATACACTTTTTTCAATAAAGTTCCAAATTATTTGTAATACATTATTTGTATACATAATTATAATATAATTACTTTCAAGAGTCTCGTAAAAAGATAAATCTTAAATTTTGATTCTGTTTTTGAGTTAAAAACGTTCTACTTACATAAAACTTTGTTATCATGTAAAAAAAGAGCTGTACCATTCTTGCTAATAATATAAATAATAATATTTAAAAAAATTTTACTTGTATTTAAGAAAGGGAAAAATGCTTTATGCACTGTCAGAGAAAACCATCTGTCCCCAAGTGAGGGACTCTCACCCATTAAAAAACCCACACCAATTCAGCCATTAATGTCCCTCCTGGTACCACTTAGCATATTACTTTAGGATGGAGCCTATTGTGACCTTAACAGGTTCCTAATTGTAGCTTATGTACTACTGTCCGTTGCGTGCTAGTTGGGCCTGTCTTTCCTTTTCTTGTATAACCATCTGAATATGTGTAGAAATACAGCCTCATTCCTCCTTGCCATGAAACATAATCTCAACTACACCATTGAGTGTGAACTTCCAGAGCTCCACCTCTGGTGGCTTCCTCTCTCTTGTGAATCTGCTGCACTTGAAAAAGGTGCGCAAGGCATCTTCATGGAGAAAGTCATCGCACTGGCATGCTGGGCTTTGCACCTTTCCCATTCTATGGAGATAGGCACTAAAACTGCCATGATCACTGATGAAATGTGTCAGATGGTAGTTAACCTCACTGTGTAGGTGGTCAATCCATTCCTCGAGTTTGGTATGAGCCTTTGACAATGTCTATTTCTATAGACAATGGAATAGTTATGGATGTTGGAGCTCAGTATGGGCCATTTGTAAAGTGTCTGGCAGAATCTTCATCTGTAAGATTCCATTGTAGGATATGTTCCAGAGAACAGGACACAAAATTGAGACTTGGGCAACCCTGTTAGTATTCTCCTTCATACAAGGTCCATTTGTCATATCATATATCAGTACCCTATCACTAAGGGAGTATTCCATCATCTGGAGGAAATACTGTGAGATCCAGAAAAAGTGTTCCAAGCCTATATAAATGGATGTTGCACCAACTGGCAGAATTAAAAGAGTTCTTAATATCCAATGTTACCAACAAGACTATCTATCTTGAATAATAATTTCCCTGTTGGCCTGCTAGAAAATTCTGACTACGTCTCACACTACTCCAACAGTTAATTGGCCTTCCCATAGCTCGTATTGTCTGTTGAACATATCTCCTCCACTTTGAATGGCCGCTAACAGACTTCAGCAACCTTTCCAGACACTTTCCAGCTGTACTCAGCATGCACAATTATTAAAAATATATTCTTGTACGAAAAGTCTTATTATTATTAATAATAATAGAGATAATATAAAAACTTGTTCAAAGTGGAATTGCATGACACTGAAGTTTTTTCCGGATTGCCCAAGTTCTCGCATCATACAAAAATTAGACATTAGTCAAATACTGCACTTTTTAGACCTTGTATATGCTTTGTTTCTATTCTATTACATACACCTACATTTCTGTCATAATATAATTTCACAATAAAATGTCTACCAAGTTTAGACATTTATGACTTTAGTTGTTTTATGAACAACTAAAGTTAGTGTTAGTTGTTTTATTGTTGTTTGCCTACTTTATTATTATTACTACTATTATAAGTTTTATTACATACTTTACTACAATACCGATTAGAAACATACCTGATTTATTTTTCATCAGGCTGTCCATTTCACTGAATTCAATTATAAATCGATCAGAATGAAAATCCGACATGATAGTTTCAAAAGTTTTAAATAGTTTTTAGAAACAAGAAAGACTTAGAAAGTTAAAAAAAAAAAAAAATTTAAGAAAACTCCCAAAGTTTTATAGAAAACACAGTGTTAATACACGACCCACAACACTACTCTGAACACTGCTGTGGCGCCACTGAAAGTGGCCCATGTGCAAGCTCCAACGCCACAAATCGTCGCCACTCATGGCGGGGACTGGTTTCTGCCTGCCACAGTCGCATGCCACAGTCACTGTGTGCAAGAGCACAATTTAAAACTATGCAAAACAACCGGACGCGACTGATTGGTGCGACTGAGTGGTGCCACAGAGTGGCCCATTTGTCAGCAGCCTTATACCCACCACGTTATTGTTTATGAATGAGTAGAGCCTACTGTCTTCTTTGTATGAGTATAAATTTTGTGAATCTTGAATGTTAACAGTGTAAAAATAATTTAAGTATCACACTTAGTTTAAAAGTGATCATTTATTACTATTTAAAAATGAATTGAGTAGACAGTTTGTTGGAAATCCTATTTACCTTACTGTCTCTACAAGAAAAACTAGAAATAAAAAATTTAGGTAGGACTACAACGTTTTTTAAATTTATTTAACTGATACATTTCGATATTTTTATAAAAATTGTCTAGGCTAAAAATATTTTGTCTTAACCACTATATTAGGTTTATGCTTGTGATTATGTTAACATAATGAGGAATATAAAAAGTGACAGTACTTATCCTACGTTCATGAAAACTTGCAACTCCCTTTTCTTGAGACCATCATCTGCCACGGTTCCTCTTTCTTCTTCTACTATGGCCTTTGTACTGCCTGGTCTTAGAATGTCTCATGTTCCGCCACAGACAGGGAGAAATCAACCATTTAGTAATCACGTGTGGTGGCAAGTCGCACAGTTGGATGGAAGTTTTGTGTGTGTGTGTGTGTGCATTTGTTACTTATCTAGCCCAGGTATGCCAGACAAGATCACTACATTATTTTTCGTCAGAAATAGTGGAGAATTTGACTCAATCCCATCACCTCAGCACAGCTGTTGCAATTATTGTGGGTTTCAAATGAAACCACAGCACTGGCCCACAGCACATTACTCCTTCCTCTTTATTTCTTGTTACAATTTTTTCATCTGTTTTATTAGTCCCTGTTCTTATTCCCCTGTCTAGCACACAATCTGCCATTCAATTTATTTATTTATTTCCCATATATCTGTTTATCAGCCTAAATTATCATATTATCATACTTCTCAGATTATTTTGCTGATAAATAAACTCTTGGATTTCATTGTCCATGACGTGTCCGTTACTTAACTAAATATAATTATTTCACTACGACTCAGAACACAAAACTTTTTATGGGTAAAAACGGTAAAGTTTTACCTTATAACCTGAACCGGTTTTCACTTTTAAAAAGCTTTTTCAGAGGTTGCCGCTGGTAGCACTGTCTGTCTTGTTGTTGGTGACGAATACGATTTTCAAAAGATCGATGTTGTGTGTGTGGGGTGTGATATGTTTGAATAATGCGTGTGATTTGAATTGCGTCTGTTCGTTTAGAATGTCGTTTTTATTTGTTTTTGTGTGTTTGTATATTTCCAATTGTTCAAGAGTGTCTGTGTGTTCAACAGACACAATTCAAATCACACGCATTATTCGAACATATCACATCCCACACACACAACATCGATCCTTCAAAATTCGATACCGTGCCAAGAACAAGACGGACAGTGCTCCCAACGGCAGCCTCTGAAGAAGCTTTTTAAAAGCGAAAACTGGTTCAGGCTATAACGTAAAACTTTTACGTTTTTACCCATAAAAAACTTTGTGTTCCGAGTCGGTAGTGAATTAATTATATATACGATTTTTAAATTTACGCGAGTGTTGTGGTGGTTCCCGTGTCTAGTTTTCGGCCTTTTGTGTGTATGTGTAGAATGTTCATGTTATTGTCGATGTTTTTGTATGTGTGGTTTGCTTCAATGAGGTGATTTGCAAAGGTGGATTCTGTAGTGGAGTGGAGTGCCTTTGTGTGTTCAATGTATCTTTGTTTGAAGCTATGTCCTGCCTGGCCTATGTAGAATTTGTTGCAATCTGAGCAATTTAGTTTGTAAACACCAGGTAGATTGAATTTGTTTTGTGCTTTGTATGTGTTTTGATAGTGTATGTTCTGTTTTGTTAGTAGTTTTGTAAGCGATTCTGTATCCTGCTTTTTTTGAATTTGTGGGATATTTTTTCAGTTTGTTTGTTGATGTATGTTAGTGTTATGAATTTGTGTTGTTATCTGTCTTTGTCTGTTGTTTGTTTTGTGTAGGAGTTTATTGACTATTGTTCTGTCATATCCGTTGGATTCTGCTAGATATTTTATCATGTTTACTTCGTCTTTGTAGTCTTTTTCATCTAGGGGGATGCTGTTAAGTCTATGTATCATGGTTCTGAAGGCAGCTAGTTTGTGTTATATTGGGTGATTGGAGGAGTTGTGTATTAGTGTGTTAATTGTAGTCGGTTTTCTGTATATACTGAATTTGTGCCTGTGTTCAAGTTTTGTGATGGAGAGGTCTAAGAAGCTTATGCTATTGTTGTGTTCGTATTCGGCAGTAAAGGTTATGTTTTTATGTATTGTCACCGGACAAAAGGCTTGCCGCATGACAAATGGCGCCAATCATACACTCTAGTGTTTTGGGGGGCCCTAAAAAGGACCTGTGGCGAGAAGGCTGATGTTGGTTGTGCCGTGCTAAGATGTTCGGCGGCTGCGCCCGCTGTTCGTGGCGTACAACAGTCCTCCTCTTCTTTCGGCACCGGTTGTAGAGTCAGCTGCCGGCCCAGCGAAATCCATCTCTGGCATGGAACTGGAGGGCGAAGACGCAAGAACACCGGTTCTATTCTTCGGCCGTTCCTTCTGGCTGACTCCGCGTCGATGTCGTCCGAGAGAGGAGAGGAGATGAAGTGCGTCCGATGGCGTGGCGATGAAGAGTGCGCAAAATTTGACGCTCTGGGGTGTGCGGTTGTGCGTCACAGAGACGAACCGCTCGGTATCTGAGTTCCGAGCTACCTTCTGGAGCTCCTGCCTTGTGGCCCTGCTCAAGTAGGGCGTGTGCTCTATACCAGGCCGATTCTCGGCTGTTGTGCTAGCCTACACTAGCGCAGTATACACCGAGGGCGTTTCCACGAATCACCTGGACGTATACGGTTCCTGCCCAGTCCAGCCACTAGAGGATTGTCTGGGAACCTCACCGCACGTGCATAAAATTTGAACTTACTGTTTATTCTCTTCTCGTCGAACGCGTTTCGGCGTACGTATTCGCCTTCTTCAGCTTAGAGACAGACTGCCATCATTTAGTAACGGTTGTTGTATGGAATGTGTAGTGGAGGTGGTGCGTGGAGGAAGGGGATTGGCGCGGGGATTCAATTTAATGTTTGTTTTTTGTATAATTGTGTCAAAAAGTGTATGTGATTTATATTGTAATTGATCGTTAAGTATGTCGTTTGGTTGTGTTGTGTGGTGTTTATATATTTCGTATTGTTCAGTTGTGTTGAGTTTTCGACCTTTGGGTAAGTAATGTAAAATTTCAAGATTAGTGTCTATGTTGGTGTAACTGTGGTTTTCTGTGTGTATGTGTGTGGCAAATGCGGAGTGTATATTGTTGTTGGTTAAAGCTTTTAAGTGTTCAGAATAACGGGATGAAAAAGATCTTCCCGTCTGGCCTATGTAGAAACTATTGCAGTCATTAAAATTTAATTTGTAAACACCTGTTTTGTTATATTTGTCTATGTCTGCGTTTGTATTATTGATGTGTTTTTTGATGGTATTGGTTGTTCTGTATGCTATTTTGTATTTGTGTTTTCTGAATGTGTTGGCGATTTTGTGTGTGTAGGAGTTGTGGTATGTGAGTGTGATGTATTTATTGTGCTGTGTGTTGATGGTATTTTGTGTTTTGTTGTTTTTGTTTTTGATGCGTTTGTGTAGTGTGTTTATTAAATTAGGGTTGTAACCGTTTTTGATTGCTATGTATTTTATTGTGTTGAGTTCGTCGGTGTAATCTTGTTTATTTAAGGGTATTTTAGTTAGTCTATGGAGCATATGGTTGAAGGCCGCATGTTTATGTTGTGTTGGGTGGTTTGATGTGTTGTGTATAACCATGTCAGTTGTGGTTGGTTTCCTGTATATTTTGTACGTGTGTTGTTATAGAACAGATAATTAGATTGATTTTATATGTTGATTAGAAGTTGGTTACTCAAGTCGAGTATGTGATGTTATTGTTTATAATTATTATTGGATATGATTATTAAAATTGAATTAGTGTTCACGTTTAAAAGTTTGTGGTTTAAAAGAGTATTTATCACTTCACTGTGTCAACCTCCCCACTTACCATATGTGGATGTCTTCACTATTCTCGATGGCGACTTCTTTTACTGCAAAAACACTTGACATACATACATAGATATTCCTTTTGAATATCACAAAGAATGCACATAAACAAGAAAATAAATTAAATATTCAATTGCACTTTGAATGATATCAGTCATTCAAATACTACCGCCACCTTATGAGAGAACTGTTCATAAAAAAGATAAACTACTTCTTCTATTGTATAGAAATCAAAACTCTGTTTCCACTGATAATAAACTGGGGATTTATTGACAATTATTAAATTCAATAAACTCTTTTAAAAACAATTAATAATATCTTTTTACAAACAATAACAAATTTAAACGAATACTGAGATCTCTGTATCTCAAGGCTGGTAACAGTGTTGTAAGGTACAATGTTTTTGGTGAACGAGGTTAGGTTCACTTTGTTTAATTATATTACCAAATTAGTGAGTTCTTTGAAGATACATGATACCGGATTAGAAGATGTGAGTTTAATTAACAATATTTAATTATCTATTACTATGAAAAAAGAACAAAAATTTAAAATTATAAAACTCGGTGCCATAACCGATAATATCGTACTATCGTACGTTATGCAAAAGTACATAGCAGTTGTGGTCAACATGTGCTCTGAGATTTGCACTGTTAAAAATATTATTATTATTGACTCATTAGCTATTAGAACCATGTACTGGAAAGAGAAAAAAATCTAGAGAAAAAAACTCTTGTTATAGCTTTCATTTCAGTAAAATTATTCAAGAACAGACTTGTTTCTTTGTGACAAAATTATATTCTTCAGTTCTAGGTTAGTTTACCTAGTAACATGTAAGTGGCTATTTAGAATAAGTTATGTTATTTATAAAAGTCTTAATGATATGATTACAAACATTTTATTTATAATTCGTTTGATGTGTAATTATCATTCATAAAAATATTCGAACGAGAAAACAATTATTTGTTAATTCAAAAGTCGTAGTCAAGTAAGCGACTATATACTATATATTGATGAGTGGTATCTAAGTTAATTCCGCCTTTCTCAATTATTCTTTAATTGTAAAATAATTATTTTTGAATTAATTATTGACATTAAACCGTGCTACAATTTATTTATTAAGTTCTGATAATTGTCCATCATAGTTTAAGCACTCAAGCGTTATGACTAGTGCAGTCCAAAACAATATTTTTCGCTCATCAACGAAAATTATTATTTTCATTAATTTCTTTAAAATAATTAAAACATTGTACTCCCTGATTGAATACACAAAACATGACCCTTATTATACACTGGTCGTGTTAATTCACTGTTCACTTAATTCACTGGACACTCGGAAATATGTTGTGGTGTAGAGGTTAATGTCTGTTTACGTATTACTGTATGTGACGCGCACATTTCAAAAATATCTTGCTGACTTTTTCGGCATAGACCTCTCGTCGTGAGTGATGCAGAACGAATGATACATTTCGCTAAAGCGTCTCTTTCTCGTCTGGTCATTTTAAGCTATTTGATTGGTTCAAAAGGTCAAACTCTCAACCCCAAAACACTTTGGTCAAATAAAACTTTTAATTTTTGACAACTCTAAGCGTGGGTTCGAGATTATATGTGACATATGCATGGATACTCAAAATGATTGAAAAACTTATAATTGTCATAACTTTCTTATCTTTTGTCGTATAGTCGGTTGGGTAGTGGCATTAAATCGCAGACACTTGTGGCTTTATTTTAAGTCTAAACAAGCACTAAATCCGTTCATTATTAATTCACTTGGCCATCTTGAAAACTAATATGGTGACTTAACGAAAATAAGTCTTTTTCACCATACTTCGTTATAATTACACTGTAATACTTATTACTAAACATCTTGAGTCCATTTCTCCTTCATGTTAGTACATAAAATAGTTATATTTACAGTTTAAACAATGTCTGTTAATGGCGTCCATACCGATCATGTTCGATTGTTTGTATTTACATGTAACGCTATTATTCCTTATCCTATTACATATGTTTGACATCCTAACACTAATATGTACATTTATTTACATTTGTTCACATTTTATTTTGCTAAAAATGTTATTTTTTATATACTTATAGTATGATCAAAATACTTTCTGTTCTCATTTCTCCATTTTGTCACTTATGTAATTATTTTATTACACAAGGGATATAATGTTATTAATTAAAATAGTGTACAATTGTTGTACCTTGTTGGTTCAATGTATTAAATAACTTTTCGTTATCTGAAAGCTCTCCAAGTTATAGTATAGTGTTTATTTACATCTGGTTTTTCAATTGCAGTTAGTTAGTTTATAATATTTCAATTACTAAACTACTAGTATTACATTTGTGAGGTGTTCTCATAACAGTATTAGACCTTTCTCTAACTGCTGGTAACATTTGTCACAATCTTTTGATAAGTTTTGATAATGCTTTTTGACTAACTATCTTGTCACATTGGGGTTCTGTCCCTTTAACTTTATGATATCATATTCAATCTGATTCATTTGCTGTGTCCTTCAGTACATATGGTATTTATTGGTTTGCATTATTATTCTTAACTAGTCTTTGTTTGAAACAATTGTGGATAGCTGCTTGGTTTAACTAATGTACATGATTTTATGTTATAGGTTCACTTTCTGTGAGGTTATGTGTCAGTTGTCTGACAACAATGTGCAACATATTTTTATGCAGTGTTTGACTCAACTATTTCCATCTCATTATGGCATTCTACTACAATGGTTTATTATTAAGTTATACACATTTTTACACTATTTGTTGAAACAATAACACAGGTATTCTTAGTCTAACAATATTACATTTTTTGGTGGGTTGCACCTAGTTTTTGGTACATTGATTGTTTTATACCTAACAAACTAGCTTATTTGCTACTTTTTGTTCTGGAATTCATTTATATTTTGTCCTGTCTTGCTATGGCATTCAGGCACATTTCATATTAAGGCTTACAAAGCTTTTATTATTAGTCCCTATGAACAATTAATTTACTGTTCTGTCTCATATTTCTTTTGGTGGTCTTAATGATTATCTATGTGATGTTACAATCTAGATTAAACTTGTCACACTAATTGTCTGTGCATTTTAACTAGTTAATCTGGGATTCTTTCACTTATAATGGTTAATCATTTTTCTCCGTTATAAACATTTTCACTTGTATTGTTTGTGGTGTTTATTTGGGGTAAAATGGTTATCATATCACAGGTTGTTACATTTATATCAAGTTTTCACTGTTATTGTTCGTGATCACTCAATGATGCTAAACACTGGTTTCTTTGTCGTTGATCTTCGAATAATCATTACACTTCTTCCGGTCACTATATTAACTTTAATTCCTTGTATATCTTGTGAATGTTGATGTCTTGTACTGTTCATACATTATCTTCATTCTTCATTGTATGTTTCCTTTCATCTTCTTCTTCTTTTCTTCTTCTGGTTAGTTGTTGCTCACTATTGGTGTTCTCCTGGGTTATCCATTATTTGTGATAATCAATGTTCCCTTAGTCTTGTCATATTCTTCCATATTTTTATTCGTGGTTATGGTAATCATTGTTCCATATTATTTCACACTAATAAACAAATTCGTTTGTTTTATCACCATTGTGGTTGTACTTGATTCGTATCCTTTTTATTTTAGTAATTATTTTCGTCATATCCCCTCACTATTTTGGATCTACTGGGCCTGGATGCTAACGTATTGTATTGGTGCGTTGTCATTTTCTCTCTCTTTTGTACTCGATGATATCCTTATTGCTCTTCCTTCTTCTTTGTTGTGTTGTTTCAATAATATCCGTTCGTAGATACACACTTTGTTTATATTCTCCTGTTCCTTCTTTTATGCACGTTGAAGTATTTTCATGATATCTTTTTATTTGACGTATTAGATAGTTATCTTATGTAACTGCCAATTTGGTACGTTACATATGCCTTCCTATAAGAATTGATTAATTCTGAATTCGTATATTTATTTTTTATTGAAGGATTCATCAAAAGTTGTACATTTCCACGTCGACTCTTATGCTTTTTTATATATCCCTTCACTTTCTTCTATTTGAATCATAATTATTTCCTTTCTATGTAATTATCTCCCTTGTTTATTTAATTCCCTAATTCCCTAACATAAGTTTAGCTGGGGCAGTTCAGAGTGGCTCACTTTGGCATACATCTCTGCTGGCCATACTAACATCAATAAATACAGAGGCACATCATCTCTGTTAATAATATAAAGGATTGCTGGAACATTTCATCAGTCAATTCATCTCAAATTAATTCAAAATATAAAGTGGTCGTTCTTTCGAACAATAATAAATATCCTTGGGATCATCTCACGCATCTGTGGTTTATACATTGTTATATTCTCTTCTTCTTGATTCAACTTAACTAAATTCTTCACATTTTACAGGGATAGTTTGTTTACATTTCAGCACTGGTATACTCTCATGATCATCTTCGTTAATATATTATTTTTTCATTCTTCTTTGTCATCCATTAATCTTTTCTCTTGGTATTACATTAAACGTCATTTCATAATCTTCTTCATTTTCATGATTCATTTCTCTGGGTTATATTTCATTTGGTATAGGCTCTCTTCTAGTGTCTTGCCTCGTGTTTGTGTGTCATCTATTATCTACATCAATGATATTTATTTGCATTCGTTCCTCCAACTTCTTATTTTCTTCTCGTTCTGTATATCATCTAGTCCATCGTCTCCTCCTTTAGTAGTACGGGTAAGTTGTTCTTTACTTGTTGACTAGGCTCTTGGAAATTATATTTTTTATGCCAAAGATGGTGTTTGTCGTTCTCGTATAATTCTTCTTTTTATTAGTACGGGTAAGTTGGTGTTTTACTGTTGACTTGGCTCTTGGATATATTAATTCATGCCATTGGTGTTGGGTGTCTGTCTTGTATAATTCTTCTTTTTATTAGTACGGGTAAGTTGGTGTTTTACTGTTGACTAGGCTGTTGGAAATTATATTTTACATTATATATGCCACGGTTGTTGTGTGTCGTTCTCGTATAGTTTTTTTTTTTTTTTATTAGTATGGGTAAGTTGGTGTTTTACTGTTGACTTGGCTCTTGGATATATTATCATGCCATTGGTGTTGGGTGTCTGTCTCGGGTAATTACAATTTTCTTCATCCTTTACATAATTTCTTTAGATCACATTTTTATATTACAAAATTACAATATAGTCAACATTTATTCTCACAGTTATATTTTCACTTCTTACTTAGTATCAATGACAAATAGTCTTCATCGCAATATTTCACTCTTTCTTCATTATTTAATTTTCAATATACCGTTTCATGGAAGTTTGGTTGTAGTTGCCCTTTATTTTCTTTGTCACAGGGTCTTGTAATTCATAAGTGTTGTTCATGTTATTTTTGGTAACAGTATATGGGCCTGTGTATAGCAGTAACAATTTTTTAGCAATTCCTTCTATTGCACTTGGGAGTTCTCGATTTTTTAAGAGTACCTTGTCTCCCACTTCGTATGTTATGATCTTAGGTTGTGATTTCTGATATTTGAGCCTAAGTTTGTCAGCTCGTTCGACTGCATTGTTAAAGAATTTGGTTTTGTTAAATTTAAATTCACTTTCTGGTGGAAATTTTATAATTTCTGTAATTTCCCGGGGTGGTCTTTGCTCAAACATAGCAGTATAGGGCGTTTCATCAGTTGATTGGTGGCAAGCTAAGTTAATGAAATCTTCAGCTGGGGATAAATATTCTTCCCATCTTCTTTGTTGGGCATGACAGTAGGTTCTTAAAATCCTTCCTACTTCTCTCAAAACTCTCTCAGCAGGGTTGCTGTTAGGGTGATACACTGACGTTTTGTATGTTTTCACACCTTGATTGATTAGAGTATCTCGCTATCTTCGGCCTCGAAATTGCGTTCCGTGATCTGTGATTATTGACTGGGGTTTTCCTATCTCGGGTATGTATCTTGATATTATAATGTCCAAAATTTTGTTGGTTGTTGCCCTGTTTATGGCATAAAGTTTCGTGAATTTCGTATAGTGATCAAAGATTATCACCATATATTTGTATTGGTGTCTGCCACCACTTCGTGGAAATGGTCCACAAATATCTACGAACACTTTCTCTAATTTTTCTGCCGAAGTAATGGGTATCATTACCCCTTCTCTCCTCTCATTGCTACATTTGACTAATTGACACAAATGACAATGCTGTATATATTTTCTTACCCTGCGGTTCATATCTTTGAAATAGACATGTTCATGTAGTGCTTTGACTACTTTTACTGCTCCCATATGACCATAGTGCACATGGTAGTCAACTGCAATTTCTTTCTCGATAATCTTTGGTATTACAGCTTTCCACTGTTCACTAGATTGTTTGGTTTTAGTGAATAGTATATTGTTGTAGGTACAGTAATATTGCATGATTCTTTCATCGTGTTCTGCTATCGTTGTATTATTTGTAAAATTTTAGGATCATTACGCTGATGAATTTGTATGTTAGATAATATGTCGGCCAATTCAGACTTGCTTTTTAAAATATGGTAAACTTTGGCGATGGTTTCTTTTTCTCCCTCGAAGGTTTGGGCCACTATGTTCACTCTGGACAACACGTCTGCAGCTATGTTGCTTTTCCCAGGGATGTATTCCCACTGTATGTTATATTCTTGGAGCGTTAGTGTCCATCTCGTCAGTCTGCCATGTTTTAATCTACAATTCTTCAGGAAAGATATTGACTTATGATCTGTGCGTATTGTAATAGGGTATCCTAAAATGTATGTTCTAAATTTTTCACATGCGAACACTATACTCAGAAGTTCTTTTTCAGTAGTGTGATAGTTGCGTTCACACTTGTTGAGTGTTCTGCTCGCAAAACTGATCACTTGATGGTTGCCTTCCTGGTCTTCCTGATACAATATTGATCCGAGGCTTACATCACTTGCATCGCAGTTCATATAAAAATGTTTGTTAAAATTCGGATGATGCAGCATTACTGTTGTAAGAAATTTTTCTTTTATTAGTTCAAAGGTTGTGTCCTGTTCAGGTCCCCATCTCCACTTCTCCTTCGATGATAATTGTTGGGAAAACTTAGCTGTCAATTCTGATAGTTGTGTTGGAATTTCCTATAGTATTACAGATACCAAGAAACGATTGTAATTGTTTCTTGCTCTTAGGTACTGGGAAACGCTGTATCGCCTCCATCTTTTCTTGTGCTGGGGTTTGCCAGTTTCAGACAAGTTAAAGCCCAAGAATTGCACTTCCTTAGCTATTAGTTTGGATTTTTCTAGCTTTAGTGTTATATTATTTTCCTCTAGTTTACATAATACTTGTGCCACCCGGTTGCAGTGTTCCTCCCAATTATCTGAGGTAATCAATAAATCATCTACATATACTGTAGTAAATTGCAGTGTACTTTGGCCTAAGATCTCGTCCATACACTTCATGAAAACTGCTACAGAATTTACAAGGCCGAAGGGTAACCTTTTAAATTGGTAGTTACGCCCTTCAAAAATAAAGGCAGTAAATTTCCTGCTATTGGGGTGTAACTCCACCTGCCAATATCCACATACTGTGTCCCATATACTGATATACCGTGTGCCATAAAATTTCTTTAAAATTTCGTCGATTTCTCCAGGCGACGTCCTGTCATTAATTATGGCTTTGTTTATCTCCCTTGCGTCCAGACAAATCCTCACTGCGCCATTTTTCTTTGGTACAGCTATAATAGGATTGGTGTATGGGGAGTTGCTTATTTCGATTATGTCATTTTCTATTAATCGCTGTATCTCTAGACGAACGGCTTCCTTCAGTGAAAATGCGATCGGGTACGATTTTCTTTTAAATTCAGTCTGATCGTGGAATTTTATTTCGCACTGAAAGTTTTTAATTTTGCCTGGTGTGTCAGAAAATACATGCCTATAACGATTATAAATTTGTATCAGTCTTTCTATTTGTTCGTCAGTTAATATATGGTCAACGTTACTCGTTTGGAATTTTCTAATCTCAGCTATTTTCTCCATCCATAATGTATCTTCTGGGCTATTGCGAACCTCTCTGTTGATGGACATCTTCTTCCTCTGGTCATGGCCTTCCTGTATGTAGTATTTTATGTGTTCTGGGCAGTGGCGGCGATAAGGCCCCCGCAGACCCCGCAGCGCGGGGGGGCCCCGACCCTATGGGGGGCCCCGCCACTCTGGCCCCTAGAAAAAAATATGAAACGAGCTATAATAGGAAAAAAAGTTTTAATGGGGTCCGACTACCGGCAAGTTTGTATTTAAAATATGAAATATACGTTTTATTTAAGTGTATATACATGCAAAAAAACTACGTTTTCCGAAATGACATTACTGTTTGTAGTTTGTAAGCGAAGCTTATCTTATCTCTTGTCGTGCCCGTACGTCCAGTGCGATGAGTCACTGGCACTGAGGAGACGTAAACAAACACAACACAATGTAGTTCAGTACTCAGTAGTGCGTCGCATCTCCTGCGCGATAGTACTGTATTGCATTCAATTCGTAATTTAGTGCCGTTTAAGTTTAATGACTTAACATTTGATTTTAGTTTTTGTATTTTGTGTAGAGTTAGAGTGTTAGAGACAGAGTTTATAAAATGGAAAGTAAGCATGAATATTTAAGTGGTGCTACGAAAAGGAAACTGCAAAAACAACGAGAAGAATCTAAAAGTAAACTTTCAAAACTCGACCAGTTTTTAAAAAAATCACAAAATGTGAAGTTGAACAACCCAAACCCGGGTCAAGTGCAAGTAATGAAAAAGAAACAAAAATCGGACTTGAAGTTGATTGTGACAGTGACAATAAACCTGATTTAAACATTAGTCCGTCGGATACAAGTGATACAACTACGGAAACAAATAAGCAACTGCAACATGAACCAGAAGAACAACTGCTAGGCATTGAATGTGTTCGCCAGTCCGAAGACATACCTGGACCAGAAAATCAGTTTGAACCAACTGAAGTTATAAGTAATCACGCAAATAAAACTAGTTTAGCAGGCCCTTCCGATCCAAACTGCCAAAGTTTTGAGACAGATATTGCATTCTATAAAAATCAAGCTACAGTAACAGACGAGGTGAAAAAGTTAATAACGTTAAGTGAACTTTGTCAAACAAAGGGTCCTTTCCCGAAGGATTCCGTTTCTAAGCGGTCTTTCAGTACAGCATATTATTCTTTCAAAACTGCAGCAGGCCAAATTGTTCACAAGTTTTGGCTTTGTTACTCTCGTAATCTAGATGGAGTCTATTGTTTACCATGTTGGCTTTTCAGCCAAAGTGCTGATGCCCAAAGCTGGCGTGAAGGCGATATTAGAGATTGGAAAGGTCTCAGTAAAAAAATTAAAGTTCATGAAAGTAGCAATGCTCATTTACAATCTTGTCTCACGTATGCCACTTGGAAAAAGAGTAAAACGGTAGCTGATCAAATTTCCGATGAGAGGAAAAAATGGAAAGATATTTTCATACAGATTGTGGATGTCATTCGAACCATGGCACTGTGTTCATTGCCGTTTCTTGGCCATAGAGAATCATTACATGAAATAAATCCTGAAAGTGGAAATTTTTTGAACATACTATCTTTAATTTCTCGCTACGATTCTCTCCTTAGTGCACACTTAGAAAATGAAAAAACCAGATCAAAATACCTCCACTGTGACATTCAAAATGAAATCATTAACTTGCTAGGAAAATCAGTATTGACTGCCTTACTAAAACAGATTCACTCGTCTCCTTTTTTTTCTATAATTGTTGATAGCACACAAGACATTTCTAAGATTGACCAAATGAGTGTTGTAATCAGATACATTAACATAGTAGAAGAATCTCCTGGCAATTATAAAACTGTGATTAGTGAGTCCGTTTTGGGATTTCAAGAAATAAAGGATCCCAACAGTGAGGGGTTTCAAAGTAAGATTTTAGACTTTTTGAAAACAAATGAAATTGACATTAGTGAGTGTAGAGGTCAAGGTTATGACGGTGCAGCAACAATGAGCGGGAAATACTCTGGGTTACAGAAAAGAATTATGGATATAGTCCCAAACGTGGATTACGTACACCACATAACCTGAACTTGGTGATCAATGATTCAGTATCAAATATTTCTGAAATAAGACAATTTTATGACATAGTACAGAAAACTTATGTGTTTTTCAGTGAAAGCTTACATAGATGGCAAGAACTTAACACTGCCGTTAAAGAAGACAGCTAGCCAAAAATCTAACTTTAAAAAAGCTATGTCCAACAAGGTGGTCTTCTAGACACGACTGTCTGTTAGCTTTAAGAAATGATTTCAAAATTGTGATTAAGTGTTTGACAGAAATTATTCTGTACAGCTCAAAAAAACCGAGGCAGAAGAAGCATTAGCAATTAGAAACTACCTGGAAAACTTTGAATTTATTCTTGTGCTCTGCCTTGAAACTAAGATTTTAGAGAATGTAAATATAACTTCGAAAGCACTACAGAGGCCAACTGTTGACCTAGGCAGAGCGTGGCAGTTTCTAAGCCGCGCTTGTGATGAGTTAAAAGTTTTAAGAAAGGACTTTGCCGGCTTTCTTGCTGGTGCTAAACAGTTGGCCCAGTCATGGGACATAACTTGTAACATGAAAAATAAGCGTAAGCGAGTTGTAAAACGCTTCTTTGTTGAATTATCAGTTGACCATAGAATTGACGACCCAGTGAAATCATTTGAAGTAAAAGTTTTCAATCCAACACTAGATATTGTAATAGCTCAGCTACAAATGAGATTCGAAGGATTGCGTTGCATTGATGATAGGTTTTCAGTCCTGACGCCTCAGAATTTAGTAAACTTCTCACAAGAGACAATAGTGGAGAAAAGTAAGGCTCTGGTAAATGTGTATCCTGGTGACCTTTCCACATCACTGCCTGACCAAGTAATATTCTTCAAAGCTCTAATGGCCAAAGAAATTGTACACAAGAGAAGCATTCGAGAAATGATGAATTTACTGGTTGAAGAAAACAGCTGCCTTATGAGCTGCCTCCCAGACTTAACTACAGCTTTGCAGCTTTATTTAACCATACCTGTCACAACAGCTACAGCGGAAAGAAGCTTTTCAAAACTTAAATTAATTAAGTCATACTTAAGAAGTGCCATGGCCCAAACTCAGTTGAGTGACTTGGCACTATTAAGCATTGAGCATGAAGAGACACAGAAAACTAATATCAACGAAGTGGTTGAAAAGTTCTTAGCTATTAAAAAAAGAAGACTAGGCTTAGGAAAACAGTGAACTTTGGTTGATCCTCATCTGTAA
Source organism: Magicicada septendecula (assembly GCA_034769895.1). NCBI lineage: Eukaryota > Metazoa > Arthropoda > Insecta > Hemiptera > Cicadidae > Magicicada > Magicicada septendecula. The sequence goes on along the minus strand of CM068371.1, from coordinate 56,188,096 downwards.
ATATTCTACATTACTTGAGTTCGAGTGTTATTCAATTGGATTAGACTTAAGGAGAACGTGTATAGAGTATATTCAAGAATTTCACAAATTCAGTTACAAACTAATTTAAATGTTTGAAAAAAGCTAGAATATTACTTTGATATTCGTTTTTAAATAATAAATTTTTAACACTCTGTGTGCGGTACTGTTTCATAGTCTGAATTTAGATCTTTGACGTAAAAATAATAATTCTTTTTATTTTGGTTTTTTTATAGTTTGTATAGAACTTTGTCTATTTAGCAACAATGAATTTTAAGAGTTTGTATACGTGTAAAACATCCTTTGCAAATTGCAAACGCTTTGTGATAGACGAGAAAGTATTCACAAACCATTGTTGTGAAACACACGTAAATAGAAACTCATTTGAGTGTTTTCCCCTATTACGTATACAAAATTTAACCATTTTTATAGGGCCCCCTAATTAGTTTCGCGGGGGGGCCCCCGTTTCGTTAGCGCCGCCACTGGTTCTGGGGGTGCCTTCCTATTTTCAATCAGAGCTGCTGTCCATTCAACTTCATTTGATTTTAATGATACTTTAGCTTTATCCATATCTATGATAGCTGCATATTTCCGCAGTATATCGCATCCAATTAACAGGGTAAATGGTAGCCCGCTCGCTACCAAGAAAACCATAGGAATTGTTTCTCCATTGCTAGACACTTCTAATTATACCTGGTGTCGGATGGTTTTGTTCTGTCGACCCGTTACTCCAATTAGGATGATGTTATTTATGGGTAGTGTTGGTATGATTGTTTTGTTTTCCAACTGTATACGATTTAATTCCATTTTGTCAATTAAGGATACATTTGCTCCTGTGTCTATCATAGCTGTTGTATTGATTCCATTGATCTTGACTGATATGTATGCTATCTCGTTGATGATGAGGCGGTGTCACTGATGCTATCTTCCCTCTCTTCCATGAGGTCTTGTCTAATGTTTTTTAAGTAGTTATTTCGACGGATTTCGATCGATGCCAATTTATTTGCCAATATGTCAGACCCAATAGTCCGGTTCAGTGAGGGTGTTATCGTGCTTTTCACTGCCGGTGCCCATTTAAAGGCAGGTCACCATTGTCTGGGTGCCTGTCCGATGAGGTTGATGCGTTCGGTTCTTGGGACCCTGGCCCATTCCCATTGTGGTATACTTCTGTGTTTCTAGTGGTTGGCCGGTTATCTTTACTGCTATTACTCCTGTTTGATCGATAACCTGATTCTCGTTCCTCTCCGTCACTGTGACTTTGGTGGTTATTGTTATTAGGGAAACTTCATCGACCCTGGTAATATGTTCTCCTGCCTCCCCCTCTGCTGGCATGAGTGTAATTCACTCTTCTAAACTGGTTATTATTATTATTACCATTACTCTGCCTATACTGGTTATTTGGAGGTTGGTTATTAGGAGGTCGGTAATAATTATTACCTTGTCGATAATTATTGTTCCCTTGATAGCCATTCGGCCTAGGATTGTTTATATTTCCTCGGTCTGCATGGTTATTGTTGTTACCACCATCATTCTGTCTTGGTCCCTGGTGATTGGTGAAACGTGGAGGGTTGTTAAAATTTCTTCCATAATTATTCCGGTCAGTATTATTGTTTGGATTAACGTTGCCTGGTCCACCCCGATCATATGGCTGTCCGGGACCCTGGCGGTTCCTCTGATAGTAACGCTCTCTCTCATGGCTTTCTAGTAGAGTACACATACCTTGTATTGTTTTGATCTGCGCATTAAGTCTCCCCTGTGACACTCCCTGGCTAAAACGGTAGGCCAGTTTCGTCACTAAGCACTCCTCTGGTATGGCCGGTTCCAAATTTCTGGCTAAGCAGATCTTCCCTAAAAAGTAGGTTGTCATCGACTGTCTGCCGTTTGAATCATACCTGCCATTGGTGATGTCGTCTCGGATGATGTTTTGTGTGGAATCGGACCAATATTTTAGCTTAAATGCCACCTTAAATGTAGCATAATTTTCTACCTCGTGCCGGGTCGCTGTCCACCAGTTGTCGAATACGTTCCGAAAAGATTCGTCCAACATTCCCTTTATCACTGACCAACGGTTTTCTCTGTTTCTGTTGAGTATCTCATCCACCCTCTCTAGGAATTCGAGTGGATTTTTAACGTAGGCGCGGAAATCTATTTGTTCCCTTCCATCCAGGTGTGTTAATCCGGATAATACATTTGGGAATGCTCGCAGGCGGTTCATCTTATCTCTGAGGTCACTGAATTCCCTTTGTTGTCGCTCAGTTAACTGATCTCGGTCGTTGTTCACCTGATGTTTGACCGCATCTACTTTGGTTGAGATTTCTTCACACCTCTCCCCCAGTGTGGTGTGTGCGGCTATTATTTCCATCTGTCTCCGTTCTATTACTCCCACCTGGTTGGTGTGGGTTTCCTCGAGATTGTCGATACGGTGGTTGATGTCTGTTTCGGATTGTACAATTTTTTGTTTATTCTTTTCACCTTCTCTCCGTATGTCGGACATCTCTTCATGGATTTCTGTTGCTAATACTGCAATCCTCTCCTCCGTCGCTTCTATGTTTTCTTCCAATTTTTTGTCAATTGCTTCTACTGTATTTTTGGCAATTTCTTCAGTTCTGTAATTATTGTCGGCCATTTGTTGCCATATTTTCTCATTATCATTCTTCATTGACTCAATGTCCTTATTGATTTTCTCATTTATTTCATCAATCTTTTTGTTGGTCTCATCAATCTTGATTCCTAATTCCGCAGATAGATTTTCTTTCATTATTTCCATCTTTTTCTCCAATAACTCTTCAGTCTTTTTCTGTCCGTCTTCCATCCTCCTATTATTTTCATTTATTTTGTTATTTAAATCCTCCTTCAACAATTCCATATTCTTCTGACTCTCCTTCTGGCCTTCTTCTATTTTCTGGTTTGTGGATTGACTGGTTTCATTTATTTTACTATTCAAGTCTTCCTTCAGTGACTCTATTTTTTGGTTTGTGGACTGACTGGTTTCATCCATTTTCTTGTCAATCGACCGATAATCTTCCTTCATTGACTCCAACGTCTTTCTCATCCATTCCTGGAAAGCTGCCTCTCCTGTCGATATTGGTTTCTCAGGTTGGCTTATTTCAGGTTGGATTTCCTGCTGTCTGACCTCTGGTTCATCTTCCGGTTGCTGAACCTCCTCCGCTGGTTCAGGTTGTCTATCTTCAATTTCCAGTAATATTTCTTCAAACATCCTCTGCCGACGTTGCTTCTTTCTCCTCCAATCTAGCCTCCCTCTCGGCCTCTGCCGCTCATTTCTTCGATGTTGACCTCCTATACATCTTGTTATCTGTGTAATGTACTTGCTGTCTTGCTGTCGAATTAGGTTGGGAAATTATTTATTTAATTAATCAAACTGTTAGGTTTTTTCGTCCTAATTCGCGCTCAGACGTTGGGCACCAATCTGTTATAGAACAGATAATTAGATTGATTTTATATGTTGATTAGAAGTTGGTTACTCAAGTCGAATATGTGATGTTATTGTTTATAATTATTATTGGATATGATTATTAAAATTGAATTAGTGTTCACGTTTAAAAGTTTGTGGTTTAAAAGAGTATTTATCACTTCACTGTGTCAACCTCCCCACTTACCATATGTGGATGTCTTCACTATTCTCGATGGCAACTTCTTTTACTGCAAAAACACTTGACATACATACATAGATATTCCTTTTGAGTTTTTTCTCTGATTATCTTGTCTATAGATATTCCTTTTGAATATCACAAAGAATGCACATAAACAAGAAAATAAATTAAATATTCAATTGCACTTTGAATGATATCAGGCATTCAAATACTACCGCCACCTTATGAGAGAACTGTTCATAAAAAAGTTAAACTACTTCTTCTATTGTATAGAAATCAAAACTCTGTTTCCACTGATAATAAACTGGGGATTTATTGACAATTATTAAATTCAATAAACTCTTTTAAAAACAATTAATAATATCTTTTTACAAACAATAACAAATTTAAACGAATACTGAGATCTCTGTATCTCAAGGCTGGTAACACTGTTGTAAGGTACAATGTTTTTGGTGAACGAGGTTAGGTTCACTTTGTTTAATTATATTACCAAATTAGTGAGTTCTTTGAAGATACATGATACCGGATTAGAAGATGTGAGTTTAATTAACAATATTTAATTATCTATTACTATGAAAAAAGAACAAAAATTTAAAATTATAAAACTCGGTACCATAACCGATAATATCGTACTATCGTACGTTATGCAAAAGTACATAGCAGTTGTGGTCAACATGTGCTCTGAGATTTCACTGTTAAAAATATTATTATTATTGACTCATTAGCTATTAGAACCATGTACTGGAAAGAGAAAAAAATCTAGAGAAAAAAACTCTTGTTATAGCTTTCATTTCAGTAAAATTATTCAAGAACAGACTTGTTTCTTTGTGACAAAATTATATTCTTCAGTTCTAGGTTAGTTTACCTAGTAACATGTAAGTGGCTATTTAGAATAAGTTATGTTATTTATAAAAGTCTTAATGATATGATTACAAACATTTTATTTATAATTCGTTTGATGTGTAATTATCATTCATAAAAATATTCGAACAAGAAAACAATTATTTGTTAATTCAAAAGTCGTAGTCAAGTAAGCGACTATATACTATATATTGATGAGCGGTATCTAAGTAAATTCCGCCTTTCTCAATTATTCTTTAATTGTAAAATAATTATTTTTGAATTAATTATTGACATTAAACCGTGCTACAATTTATTTATTAAGTTCTGATAATTGTCCATCATAGTTTAAGCACTCAAGCGTTATGACTAGTGCAGTCCAAAACAATATTTTTCGTTCATCAACGAAAATTATTATTTTCATTAATTTCTTTAAAATAATTAAAACATTGTACTCCCTGATTGAATACACAAAACATGACCCTTATTATACACTGGTCGTGTTAATTCACTGTTCACTTAATTCACTGGACACTCGGAAATATGTTGTGGTGTAGAGGTTAATGTCTGTTTACGTATTACTGTATGTGACGCGCACATTTCAAAAATATCTTGCTGACTTTTTCGGCATAGACCTCTCGTCGTGAGTGATGCAGAACGAATGATACATTTCGCTGAAGCGTCTCTTTCTCGTCTGGTCATTTTAAGCTATTTGATTGGTTCAAAAGGTCAAACTCTCAACCCCAAAACACTTTGGTCAAATAAAACTTTTAATTTTTGACAACTCTAAGCGTGGGTTCGAGATTATATGTGACGTATGCATGGATACTCAAAATGATTGAAAAACTTATAATTGTCATAACTTTCTTATCTTTTGTCGTATAGTCGGTTGGGTAGTGGCATTAAATTGCGGACACTTGTGGCTTTATTTTAAGTCTAAACAAGCACTAAATCCGTTCATTATTAATTCACTTGGCCATCTTGAAAACTAATCTGGTGACTCTTAACGAAAATAAATCTTTTTCACCATACTTCGTTATAATTACACTGTAATACTTATTACTAAACATCTCGGGTCCATTTCTCCTTCATGTTAGTACATAAAATAGTTATATTTACAGTTTAAACGCTGTCTGTTAATGGCGTCCATACCGACCATGTTCGATTGTTTGTATTTACATGTAACGCTATTATTCCTTATCCTATTACATATGTTTGACATCCTAACACTAATATGTACATTTATTTATATTTGTTCACATTTTATTTTGCTAAAAATGTTATTTTTTATATACTTATAGTATGATCAAAATACTTTCTGTTCTCATTTCTCCATTTTGTCACTTATGTAATTATTTTATTACACAAGGGATATAATGTTATTAATTAAAATAGTGTACAATTGTTGTACCTTGTTGGTTCAATGTATTAAATAACTTTTCGTTATCTGAAAGCTCTCCAAGTTATAGTATAGTGTTTATTTACATCTGGTTTTTCAATTGCAGTTAGTTAGTTTATAATATTTCAATTACTAAACTACTAGTATTACATTTGTGAGGTGTTCTCATAACAGTATTAGACCTTTCTCTAACTGCTGGTAACATTTGTCACAATCTTTTGATAAGTTTTGATAATGCTTTTTGACTAACTATCTTGTCACATTGGGGTTCTGTCCCTTTAACTTTATGATATCATATTCAATCTGATTCATTTGCTGTGTCCTTCAGTACATATGGTATTTATTGGTTTGCATTATTATTCTTAACTAGTCTTTGTTTGAAACAATTGTGGATAGTTGCTTGGTTTAACTAATGTACATGATTTTATGTTATAGGTTCACTTTCTGTGAGGTTATGTGTCAGTTGTCTGACAACAATGTGCAACATATTTTTATGCAGTGTTTGACTCAACTATTTCCATCTCATTATGGCATTCTACTACAATGGTTTATTATTAAGTTATACACATTTTTACACTATTTGTTGAAACAATAACACAGGTATTCTTAGTCTAACAATATTACATTTTTTGGTGGGTTGCACCTAGTTTTTGGTACATTGATTGTTTTATACCTAACAAACTAGCTTATTTGCTACTTTTTGTTCTGGAATTCATTTATATTTTGTCCTGTCTTGCTATGGCATTCAGGCACATTTCATATTAAGGCTTACAAAGCTTTTATTATTAGTCCCTATGAACAATTAATTTACTGTTCTGTCTCATATTTCTTTTGGTGGTCTTAATGATTATCTATGTGATGTTACAATCTAGATTAAACTTGTCACACTAATTGTCTGTGCATTTTAACTAGTTAATCTTGGATTCTTTCACTTATAATGGTTAATCATTTTTCTCCGTTATAAACATTTTCACTTGTATTGTTTGTGGTGTTTATTTGGGGTAAAATGGTTATCATATCACAGGTCGTTACATTTATATCAAGTTTTCACTGTTATTGTTCGTGATCACTCAATGATGCTAAACACTGGTTTCTTTGTCGTTGATCTTCGAATAATCATTACACTTCTTCCGGTCACTATATTAACTTTAATTCCTTGTATATCTTGTGAATGTTGATGTCTTGTACTGTTCATACATTATCTTCATTCTTCATTGTATGTTTCCTTTCCTCTTCTTCTTCTTTTCTTCTTCTGGTTAGTTGTTGCTCACTATTGGTGTTCTCCTGGGTTATCCATCATTTGTGATAATCAATGTTCCCTTAGTCTTGTCATATTCTTCCATATTTTTATTCGTGGTTATGGTAATCATTGTTCCATATTATTTCACACTAATAAACAAATTCGTTTGTTTTATCACCATTGTGGTTGTACTTGATTCGTATCCTTTGTTATTTTAGTAATTATTTTCGTCATATCCCCTCACTATTTTGGATCTATTGGGCCTGGATGCTAACGTATTGTATTGGCGCGTTGTCATTTTCTCTCTCCTTTATACTCGATGATATCCTTATTGCTCTTCCTTCTTCTTTGTTGTGTTGTTTCAATAATATCCGTTCGTAGATACACACTTTGTTTATATTCTCCTGTTCCTTCTTTTATGCACGTTGAAATATTTTCATGATATCTTTTTATTTGACGTATTAGATAGTTATCTTATGTAACTGCCAATTTGGTACGTTACAGTGTGTATTGTTAGTTTTGTTAATTGTTAGGTCTAGAAAATTTATACTATTGTTTTGTTCAATTTTCAGTGTAAATTTTAATTTGTGGTGTATAGTGTTTATGTATTTGTGGAAGTTTTCAACTTGTCTTGTGTTGCCTTTGAAAAAAGTAATATATCATCTACATACCTGTGCCAGTATATAATTCTGTTAGTGTATTTGTTGTTGTTTATTATGTGGTTCTGTTCTATGTTGTGTATATATATTTCTGCTAGTATTCCTGATATGGGGGATCCCATCGGGAGACCTTCTGTTTGTGTGTATATCTTGTTATTGTATGTAAAGTAATTTTGTTCAGTTATTATTTTGGTGAGTGTGATAGTATAACAAAACAATAGTATAAATTTTCTAGACCTAACAATTAACAAAACTAACAATACACACAAGTATAAAATATACAGGAAACCAACTACAACTGACATGGTTATACACAACACATCAAACCACCCAACACAACATAAACATGCGGCCTTCAACCATATGCTCCATAGACTAACTAAAATACCCTTAAATAAACAAGATTACACTGACGAACTCAACACAATAAAATACATAGCAATCAAAAACGGTTACAACCCTAATTTAATAAACACACTACACAAACGCATCAAAAACAAAAACACACAAAATACCATCAACACACAGCACAATAAATACATCACACTCACATACCACAACTCCTACACACACAAAATCGCCAACACATTCAGAAAACACAAATACAAAATAGCATACAGAACAACCAATACCATCAAAAAAACACATCAATAATACAAACGCAGACATAGACAAATATAACAAAACATGTGTTTACAAATTAAATTTTAATGACTGCAATAGTTTCTACATAGGCCAGACGGGAAGATCTTTTTTCATCCCGTTATTCTGAACACTTAAAAGCTTTAACCAACAACAATATACACTCCGCATTTGCCACACACATACACACAGAAAACCACAGTTACACCAACATAGACACTAATCTTGAAATTTTACATTACTTACCCAAAGGTCGAAAACTCAACACAACTGAACAATACGAAATATATAAACACCACACAACACAACCAAACGACATACTTAACGATCAGTTACAATATAAATCACATACACTTTTTGACACAATTATACAAAAAACAAACATTAAATTGAATCCCCGCGCCAATCCCCTTCCTCCACGCACCACCCCCACTACACATATCACACAACAACCGTTACTAAATGATGGCAGTCTGTCTCTAAGCTGAAGAAGGCGAATACGTACGCCGAAACACGTTCGACGAGAAGAGAATAAACAGTAAGTTCACAAGAAAAAGTTTCATTTTTAGATAAGTGTTAGTGCTGTGAAAGAAGTGATGAATAATCAAGACAACTATAAAATTTGATCATCACCCGCCACTTCCGTAAACAGTCCGGAAGCTAATTCAACTGACGCTGCAGCTTTGTACTCGCAAAACGCGGGGACAGGGAGCTGCAGTAATACATTGCATCGTCAGCGAATAAAGATAACGTGACTCTAGGAATAACAGGCAGGTCGTTCATGTACACTAGGTACAGAACGGGGCCAAGGACAGATCCCTGCGGAACGCCAGCGGCGACGGGTTGAACTGATGAACAGGGCCCTTCGACGCTAACCCTGAAGGTGCGACCACTGAGGTAGGACCCCAAGAAATGCACAATAGACGGTGGGACGGGGGAGTGAGCGAGTTTATAGAGAAAGCCTTCGTACCAGACTTTGTCGAAGGCCTTACTCACGTCCAACGAGACAGCGCCCGTAGACTCTTTCTTGTTGGCGGCGTCGGACAATGCTGTGACAACTCGGACGAGTTGTAAAGTTGTCGAGTGCTCTCTACGGAACCCGAACTGTTCGCTCCGAATAAAATTATCCAACAGCGGCCAGATGGGGGCTAGTAGGAGACGCTCAAACACCTTTGAGATTACTGGCAACAACGATATGGGACGATAGCTGTCTGCAAGCATTCTAGGCTTGCCGGGCTTGGGAATCATGCAGATGTTGGCATTTTTCCACAGGCGGGGGAAGTAATGCAGCCGAAGACTAGAGTTGAACATATCCAGGACCAATTCAACGCCCGAGGCCGGGAGCTATTGCAAAGCTGCGGTCCCGATCCGATCAGGACCAGGGGCGCGACGGCGGTTCAGACGACAGATAGACGAAACAAGTTCGTCCCTGTCGAAGAGAGCGGGGGGTCAGGTGGAGGGCGGGAAAAATATCCAGATAGGAAGTCCCGAACCACTACCGAGTGGGCAGGGTCCGAGACGCTTCTATGAACGGTGAATTGAGTCTCCATGCAGTCGGCGAAGACCTCAGCCTTGCCTTCCGATGAAGAAACAATGCCGTTCGGGGTATCCAACGGGTTGCGAGTACGCTTCTCGCGGGTAAGGCGACTCGTTGCTCTCCAGACGGAGGCGTGGTCGACTTCAAGTGACTCAAGATATGAGTCCCACTGATCAGAGTTTACGTCCCGCAAAAGCTGCTGGACGTAAAGAGACTGGGCCTGAAACTGTCGTTTGACGGCGGGATCTCGGGTGCGTTGCCATCTGCGGCGGAGCTTGCGCCGAAGTCAGATGGCGAGGATAGCTTCCGGATGAAGGGTCGATTTGCGATTGTTCACCTCAACGTTGTATGTGTGTCGAACCATGACACCTTGAACCAACTCCTGAAGATGAGTGGCACAGAGATCCAGATCGTCACGCTGGGACAGATGGTAACCTTCGAGAGAACTCGTCGTGATAGGAGCGCCAGTTGACCCTCCTAGCACGACCAGCGGGAGGCCGGGGTGAAGCCGACACATCTCGAACAGTTATTAGCAGGGGATTGTGATCAGACGAGAGGTCTGACACAGACGAGACCTGGATGTTATGGGCCACGTTCCTGACTACAACTACATCAAGAACGTCCGATTGGTGACCGGCATAGGGGTAGTGGGTAGGATCATCAGGGCCGATGACGTGCGTATCCGGGTCGTCGAGGACGAACCGGCAGAGCGACTTGCCGTAGGCGTTGGTAGCCCTACTGTTCCAAAAAGGATGTTTGGCGTTGAAGTCGCCGGCTGCAATCGTCGAGATTGGATGGTCGAGGAGAGCGTTCCACTCCTCAGGCGGGGGCGGCGGGCTCAGGCGAGGCCGGAGATACGCGGAAACAATGCGCAACTCCGAGTCGCCGGCGTCCACCGCCACCGCACTACCTTCGATGAGTCGAGTAGTGAGGGGGGGTAGTGGCCTATGGAATATTCGCCTGTGGACCAGAATCGTCGTACCCCCAGACGGTGGATGGCGCGGCTGTAGGGGACGATCCTGACGATGACAAGTGTAGGCAGGTAGTGAGAATCGATGGTAGGGGGCTAGATGGGTTTCGGAGAGAAGGACGACATCAGCGTCGTACTCCACGACGAAAGCCGCCAGTTCAGATCGACTTCGGCGTTCCAAGCGACGATCCGCAGGGATCTAGCCATTAAGGGGGAGGAGAGGGAAGAGAGCAGAGAGGGATTGGAAGACTAACATTAGCACAGTCAAGGTATCAGGAGCAGACCTGATGCTTTCTACTAGTGTAGTGGCCCAAGCCGTCAGGGGGTCCGCTGGAGCCCGAGAAAGTTCCCGGGACCCGCGCGGACAATCCTGAGGAACTTCGGCCAGGACTACAGATGGCACTGGGCTAGCGGACTGACCTGTGGTCTGCTCACGCGGAGGTTGGGCGATGACAGGGGCGGGAGAGTCCCGCTGAGTTTGGGCAGGTCGAGCCTGCTGATGACGTCGGCCGAGAGTCCGGCGATGAGAGCGCTTTTTGGAACCCTTGCGGGCGGAAGTGGTTGATGATGATGTCTTGGCAGCGACAGCTGCATAGGAAGGGCCGGGCGCTCCGGCAGGCGCCGGTAGTGGAGCCGTCACAGGCGCTGCTGGAGTGACGCCTGCAGGCGGGACTGAGACCGCGGGAGCGACAGGAGTCGCTGGCGGGGCCTTGACAGATGAACCGGAGAGAGGGGGAAGGCCTCTCGCCGATTAGGGGCAGGGCCAGCTACACGACGCGGCGCGCCAGGGCGCGTAGATCGCTGCTGTCTTTCAGCCTCGATATATTTTATACAACCCCGGTAACTAGCCGGATTGGCGCCCTTGCAGTTGCAGCAGTACGGGATAAAACCCGGCACACGAGGCTTATCACAGCCACGGTGAGGGTTCCCACACCGCACGCAACGTGGGTGCGCAAACTTTTCTTCCGTCCCGGGTTTTATGCAGTAACCGGGATCGCTGATTGACTCGCTCCGAACACGTAATTGGTCACGTCTCGGCGGCTGCTGATCCCGGATTAGCTCGCCTCGTATTCTTCAGGTGTCACTGGTACCGGAGAGCAGACGTAATGAATCGCTGTTGCCACAACTCCCACGGGTCTTGAATGCTCTTCGGTACCAACTGCTCTTCTCCGATCTTGTAGAGGTGTATGTTGGGCGCCATGTTGATTGGTGTGCCGGCTGGTAGCTCGCTGGCGTGGCTGGATCTTGCATCCGCAAGATGATCGTCGCCCCACGTTGGGCGCCACTTGTCACCGGACATAAGCTTGCCGCATGACAAATGGCGCCAATCGTACACTCTAGTGTTTTTGGTGGCCCTAAAAAGGACCTGTGGCGAGAAGGCTGATGTTGGTTGTGCCGCGCTAAGCTGTTCGGCGGCTGCGCCCGCTGTTCGTGGCGTACTACAGTCCTCCTCTTCTTTCGGCACCGGTTGTAGAGTCGGCTGCCGGCCCAGCGATATCCATCGCTGGCGCAGAACTGAAGGGCGAAGACGCAAGAACGCCGGTTCTATTCTTCGGCCGTTCCTTCCGGCTGACTCCGCGTCGATGTCGTCCGAGAGAGGAGAGGAGATGAAGTGCGTCCGATGGCGTGGCGATGAAGAATGCGCAAAATTTGACGCTCTGGGCTGTGCGTCGCAGAGACGAACCGTCGGTATCTGAGTTCCGAGCTACCTTCTGGAGCTCCTGCCTCATGGCCCTGCCCAAGTAGGGTGTGTGGTCTATAGCAGGCCGATTCTCGGCTGTTGTGCTAGCCTACACTAGTGCAGTATACACCGAGGGCGTTTCCGCGAATCACCTGGACGTATACGGTACCTGCCCAGCCCAGCCACTAGAGGATTATCTGGGAACCTCGCCGCACGTGCATAAAATTTGCGTGCAAGCCGCCTGAATGTTTCGTCTAAGGAGCGGACGCCAAGTCCTCTCCTTAGAAGGTGTGATGAGAAGCGTGATGAGACTCTATACGCTTCTCGATACATCACCTGGAAAGATATTCTGGACCTCTGCGGACCTCCACATGAACTCACTTAAATAGGAATCTAAGCGTTCCCTTCTCGTACCACATTCAATCATGTTTCGGCATTTACAGGACCGCCACATGCTTTCTACGCCTTGTGTATGCGCTCCCGTTTCAGGATCCACAAAGTTATAACTATGGTTTACAGTCAAATAACTGTACTGTTGTGGCAAATTAACAATTTGACGGTACGAACGCCACTCATCTGACATTATAGTATATCCTGGTTCAGTATTTGCCACTATGAGAGGTAGGAGGGTAGCTGCTGATCTATCTTCCACACTACACAAAAAGCATTCCTTCGTTTCTCGGCAGTATCCATCGAATACCCATTGTTGTTGATACACCCGGCCAACATTATTTTTTCCTTGGCAAACACACTCTCGTCAATTTCAACTGTTAAATTCGGTCCTCCAATTTTCCGTGGGTTTCTCATGACGTTACGGCACAGATATATTTTAAGTAAGCCGTCCACTCTGTGTGTGTGTTGACGCCGATTTCCAGTTGATTTTTACTGTTTTTCACACTACTACGCCCTTCACACCAGAAATAAATAAATTTTATTATTTTTCCCACCGGTAATTTGGACCCCTCTAAAAATGTGCCATTGCGAACTACCTTATACTCACGGCAAGTCCTCTTATTGCAACACCAACGCTGTTGCTGCCCAAGGGCTAATACCATGTCGTGTCCTTGTTCACATTGATGAGGATTGTGAACCAAACCTTTTTCTTGAAGAAAAGAAACTGCAGCATCCTCTTCTGTACCAATAACACTCAACCATTGTAGCTACTCACAACACAACACTGATTAAAAAAGTAATGAAACATGTGAACAAGCTGTAACAACACCAATTAAAGATTAGCAATTAATTAATAACTAAATTAGCAAATCCATAAGTGTGTTTTATTTTGGTTTCCACTGTACTATGTGACGATCGGTGAGATCGTCATAACAATTCAACGAAACATCCCAATTAATTCAATATTATACTTTGAGGATTATAATTTTACATATACACTAATGTAAAATATAAAACATTATTGTTATCTGATTTCAAGCTTGCAGAGTCAATCCAAATAAATTATGTCTGAATGTATGTACACACATAAAAGGCAAAATACAAGTGTTCTGTCTTGTCTGCTGTCACAGAAAATATATTCTGTATTTCTTTATGGTTGCAACTTCAGCTATGTGAGTGAAAATTTATTTATATAAATCTCAGATCATCACCTGAAATCTACACTGTTGACTGTAAACAAATACAATAAATTCCTTTTGTGATCACTTTGGGCCAATATGAATTTAATAGCACTAGCCGAATAATAACAATAACTGATAACAAGATTATGCAAGATTTGCCATTACTTTCCCATACCTGTGATTACAGGCATATTGATATACCTGTTACTATGTATAGAGGTGTTACTATATACATTGTATGTTAAAACTGTGAGGTGTATTTTATAATCTGGAACATTTTATACCAAATGATTTAATCACAAAAGATTATATAAAACACAAAATTACAACAAACACACCAAAAGTATCTATAGAAATTAAAAAATAAACAAAATTATATAAATGACAAATTATTCAATAAATGATTAAATATGTACCATAATTTATTAGATACTGCAATTATTTTTTATAGAAACAAACATCCACTAGCAGCTACAAAACCAATTTTCCCTATAATGTACCTAGCAAGATCCTGATCTTTTCGATACATTGTTGGATTGTTAATGCTAGCATTTTTTTATTCTTTTCCCTAAACATTTTGAAACCATAATTTCAAAGCGATACTACTACTTGAGATGCCTTTCCATTGTGTTTCCTTTTGCTCCAAAAAAAATATTTTGTGGTGTTGATATGTCTTTATTCTTTAAAATTTTGTGTGAGGGAGATTGCAATATTTTTAACTGAACTGTAGCTTTCATTGTCTCAGTTTTTGTCATTGTTTGTGCTACTGTAAAGTGTTCACTTTTTATTTACACTTTAGTCATGCCGTTTTTATTTTACATTTTTACACTTTACAGACAGACTATGAGCATAGTATAATTTCATACCCAACTCTAGTGCCAATTGAGCTTCGACCTGCCGAGGAGGGAAATAAGAGGTCTACACATAGTACGTGTCCGTTAAACACCTGTTGTATTTTACATAAATCGTTAAATATATATTCATCAAATAAATTGATAGGCAAAAAGTGATAAGTGAAAGGATGTCAAAAGATGTGTATATAATGTATTTTCATTTATTATGTTAGGGTAATATTAGTGGAATGATAATATTCTACCACTACTGTATTACAGTATACAAATGTAGTGATATATCTTGGCACAATACTATGTAATAAATTTGGATAAAAGGCTCATTTCAAATAGAAAGGATAGCTGGTGTGATCAGACATAACAAATTTGTATTAGTTTTTTGAGAATGTATTCCTATCAAACTGCAATAAGCATATTTTCAAACCTTTATGGATGTGTGTCATGGAATTTACAGATTGCACCAAAAGAAACAGTTAAAATATATCTTTTCAGCAGGAACTAATCAGTTAATTGCTATTACAAAATGCCTTATTCCTTTTTCATGATGATCAGATTTTGCTATATGCCTGCATAAATAAAAATTATTAAATTGCTTAACTCTCAACACAAAGTATTTAAACTATTTAACATGAAAAGTTCATCATGTCACATATTCTAGTAACAAGGTAAGTTTTTGGAATAGTGTTTTAGCTGAATTTATACACTAGGAGGACACTCAGCATTTAGTTTGTGTATGTAACTCTGGTTAATCAAAGAGAATTATTTGTGTAAACTCAAATTTAGTAATACAAATCTACTACCATAAAGGCCTGGAATGCTATGCATTAAAGAATTTTAATTAACTTTATATGGGGAAATCTGGTTTACATACATTATTTCTGAAAATAATAATCCTGAAATGTAATCAGTACTTATATCAAGTTAAGTGCAATAATTAAATAGATTCTTGCACGTTGCAAACTTCAGGTGCTAATCCTTTACTTTATTTTTAATTCAACATCAATTTATGTTCGGCAACATTAAAAAGAACATGTTATGGCCTCTGAGAAAGTACACAGTGAGTGAAAGCTGGCTTAAATGAAGGTAAACATTTTATCTCTAGCCCTAATAATTAGTGTCCCATGTTAGAAAACGTGGAATAAATATTATAAAAAGAAGGATATTGTTTTTACTTCCATGTTCCATAAGGAAATGGATGGCGAAAAAAATCGTGTTCGAGATAAGGGCTGATTCTGATTGTACTACCCTCAAAACATAAAGAAGTCATTTTTTGAAAGATGTCTGTGTGTAGAATTTTGTCTATGGAGAATGATAACTGCCGCAAATTCAAATAATTTTTTGCACATTATAGAGGACTCAAGGTCTGTTGATTTTGGTGAAGATGGGGTAAGGAGAAAGGGTAGTTTACCTGCAATGTTTTATGTTTTAACAAGAGTAAAGTACTGTACTTAATTTTGATAAATAAAGTATCCTGAAAAGGTCATAATAATCCACTGTAGAAACGTAGATGAAATATCTATAAATGAAAAGGGGTAGGGGGAAGTTGAAGGGGGAGGGGATAATTTTCTATAAATTAAAATGATAGGTGAAGGGGTGGGGATAATTTTTTGTATGTGTATTACGTTATCAGCAACAATGAAGTAGTTTGTTGATAAAATTCCTTTCCAGGCTGTTTGGCCGTGGTCCACTGTTTTCTGCAAAACCAGACGTTTCGGAAGTGCCATCGACTGCCATCATCAGTGAAAATCAAGTGCGCTAACGTGAGGTGGTACATGTTAGTGACCACAATTCTGTGGTTGAGGCTGAAGATAGAAGTAGTTTCTGTAGAAATATTTCATTTCTAAAATGATTTTAAATATAAATCTTAAAACGTGGAAGTCATGTATAGTTCTCCACACCGATATTTTAATTATTTGCATCAAAAGTATTATTGTTAAATACATGTTCTATCCAGATCAAATTATGTGTATACAGTTCTGGAAAAATTAGGCATAAATTGTTTTTTGTTTATTGTAAACTGTATTATGTTTGGAAGTATCCCAAAGTAAATTTAATATTAATCATGTCAATCAATGAGGCCAGTCCATGTTTTTTAAGGCTAGGAGAATCCTTGAAATGTTTGGAGCATCACTAGGTCATGATGGATCTAATCATCAAACTTCAGTTTCTGTGAAAAACTGGCAGATTTGAGTAGTCACTTGATAAAGGATGGTATTGTAAAAGCAACAATTCTTTCAGAATTATTTTATAACCCTGTCAGTCTGCAAATAACTATCACTCCTTTAGATCATCAGCAGATTTAAACTTTTCTTATTCGTGCTAGGAATGTATCATGTAAAACTGCTGGAAGTATGGAATACAAGAACAAATCAAACATTGTACATTGTTTGATCCAAGTAATTTAAAAAAAAACTTGTAAACTCTGAAAACATTTGTTCTAATACAGAATTCAAATTAAAAAAAAAAAGGAATTGTGTGCGTGCTAGCGTGTGTGTGTGTTTTAATGGAGACATCTTCCCCCTTGCTCCTCAACCACTTTCAGAAAGTGAACAGACAGAACAATGCCTGACCTGCAAATGGTCTTGAAACATACTTGTGATCTTGCAAAAGAAGATCAGTCCTCTGTGTGTTTTAATGATAATTAGTTAATCAATGGACATGTCATGGACAACAAAATCCAAGAATTTACAAATAATGAAAACACAAAGATTAAAAACTAATAAGAAATCATTAAATAGACATAAAGAAACAAATTAGTAAAATTTATTAATGAATCAAAGGAATTCAGAAATTCAACCGATAATCACACATTAGTACATAGTGTTACTAATTTCACAAGTCCACAAAATTTGTAATTATTAAATTCCACTCTAACCCATTATTAATACTTAATCATTTGCGTGTTAACAGAAATTGCACATTGCTTTTTATTGCATTATGTTGAAAAAAGGATTTTAATGTACTTGTTTGGTTATTTGTTAGATTGTACTGGGTTCTAAATTGGAAGTAGAATTCTTGAAAAGAACGAATCCATAATATTTTTACCATGTGGGGCGCATTCCTTGAAACATGTGGGTGTTAATGCTGCAAAACTCAATGCAGATGTGACAGAGCTGCCAAGGGTCCCCAGAGTAACAGTTAGATCACTGGCCAAGAAGAGTGAGATTCAAGGAAAATGAGTGAGACAACAAATTTATTTTATATATCCATTTATTTCATAATTAATCATTATCAAACCACTTTTTATTATAATGCAAATTATTTTTATGTAATATTCATCAGTTTTTTGGAAAACAACAGAACAAAAGTTAATATACGGTATACCAAATGTTGCACTTAATTGCAAACAATACAAATCTCACTATTTATTGCTATGTGTTTTATTAAACTGATATGTTGCTTTCTTAGCATTAGCCACCACTTCTTTTGGTGGTTCGAATGTGTGGCATGGCTCAGGGATGGCCATTTTCATGGTCAAGACAGATGATAATGTGCCATCCACATTCATTGAAGGTCTAAAAGCTGTTTTATTTTTCCGTATCATAGAAAAAACACGTTCTTCACCAGCATTAGAATGTGGAATTATCAAAACCAATTTTGCAACCTCAGATAGCCTCTTATACCTTAATTCTCCATTTGCTAGTTTCATCTGAGATAAAATGCCCAAATTACATCCATTCGGTAAATGTACCGACTTACTTGCTCCTCATCTTGCACTTTAGCACTTTCCCATACATCTTCAGGGATGCTGTCTTGTTTTAAAATTTTGTAATCCACAAAAAAATCATCGTATAGTTGTTCCATCTCAGTAACTGGGTGGATATGAGAAAGAATGTTACGGTACCTCAAGAGAAAAAATTCTATGTCACTAAACTGAACTGAACTTTTCTCAAAAAATTCAACAAATCTGGCATGTTTCAGCAAGTTGTCGTTCAATGGTAACTTCTTGGTTGCCTCAGAAATTACTTCCTGGTAAAACTGCCTAACTGGAGTTAAAAATTCAGGATAGTCTTTAGGGCTAATGCTACCTTCATGAAACAGAGTAGTCAGTTTTTGTTGAGTTGCAATCCCAAGAAATATTTCCTCATCATCCAGTTGATCTTCTCTTATATCAACTTTGAGATCTTTGAATCCAGAACCTTCAACCTCTTTAACTTTCTCAGGAGGGAGAATTTTACCTAGAACTTTTTTCACAAATTCATGCAAACATTCATAAGCAGCAAAGATACATGGATCCTCCCTCTGAAGATACTTGTTAATAATAGTGAACATTGGCAGAACTGCATTGTAAAAGAACAGATACACTTCAGAATTGGATTATTGAACAACGTTTTAAGTCTTTTAAAAGTGGCTCACTCTCAGAATTGGACAAAAAGTAACTCTTCAGTCCATCAAACAAGGAAAGGATTGTCTCCACTGCTCTCTCAAGACTCAACCATCTAGTGTTTACATGTTTTACTACTTTGTGATATTCAACATCACAAAATAAGCAAAATGTTTTAAGATTTGATTTGCGCTTAGTGCTCTTATCAAAATAATAGTAGAGATCAACGCACATATCTTCTACATCAAACCCACTTCTCTCAAGAAATTTGTCTGCAGCTCTCCTTGCAATATTATGTATTAGGTGACAGGGGCACCCCATGAAGTAAGTATCCTTATTCTGAAGAAGGACTCGTGACATGATGGAGTTCCTAACACCTATATTTACATTCGTATTGTCAACACCAAAAGCAACACAATTAATCCAGGGAATGCTGTTTTTCACTAGTACCTCTGAAATCTTGTCATAAATTGTGGGTGTTGTTGCTGCTCCAGTACCTGTGGTGGTACACATGTCCAAAAAATGACTCATAACTTTCCGTGATCTTATATCAAAGATGCGTACAGTCAGTGGGTTTAATTTCTCAAGACCAGTGTCATTTGAACCATCTACAAGAACTGAATATGGATGAATCTGCATATGTTGCACCAACTGATAATGAAAGTATGGTGCAATAGCCCCATTCATAATGAATGTAGTTTTCCATCTGCAAGAAGGAATGGTAAACGAATTAGGGTAAATCAGTGACAAGGTTCATGCTCCTCTATTGCTCACATGTTTCCATAAATTTATTTTTATAACCACATTATCTTACATACCTTCCTGAAGCATAATTCTGAGCTATTGAAGAATCCGGGAAAATGTCCTTGAAGAGTGGACTCAAATGACTAGCAGTGGCAATTGGGATGTTGTGGCATGCAAGAAGTGTTGCTATTTTCACTTCTGCTCTACCAACCTGAAAATAAGGTAAAACTATTATAAAATGTGGTTGGCCTAAAATTAAATTTTTTAACGGTGCCTCTTTACCTATCGACCACACGTTTTAAAATTACTATATCATGAAACAACCTAACCTATCATTAAATAACCTCATGAACATCAATTGATATATCGCAGTCGATCACTAATTTAACAGCTGAACATCACCTAGCGTTGTCCACGTCATAGGTTAGAGTGCGAAATGTGGTCGATCGGTAAAGAAATAAGTTTTTGGTGCCTTTGATAGGTAAAGAAATAGGTTTTTAACTAATGCCAGTGAATAATAATTTATAACTACAATATATAAAAATTAGGCTACTTACTTTTTCCATTGTTCGATCATCCTTAGGTCTGCTGAATACGTCAGATATTTTAGGCTGATTTCTACTAGATTTCATAAACTTCTTATGAGCATCGGAGTCAACGTGTCTTTTGATATCCACCTCACCTTGATGTCCACAGGACAAAGTTCGTGCACACACATCACACCGAAAGGCAGATCCAGATGGATCATCAGAAACTGCAGATACAAGATACTTTACTTGCCAGGCAACGTTGAAGCGGGTTTTATATTTAGCAGCTCCCGCAAAAGATCTGGAATTTGCATTTTTTTTGGAGAAGTTCCTCCCGGAGAAGGATCATCCTCCTTTTCTGAATCTGAAGACAACACAGACTGCACACGCTTCATTCTTCCATGAAACAACTTATGAGTGACGTGTCGAATCGGCCGTATGCGTTTCCTTTGAAGCCGGTGGAGGTGCTCCTGCCATCTGTTAGTGACAATCGCAATCTTTTATGCGACTATGGACTTATCTTTCACATCAATATTGTAGCATGACAGATAATCCACTAAATCATAATTCCAATCTGACCATAATTCAATATAAATTACATTAAATAAAAAGAAAATTCAAATGAAAATAATTAAATGTCGAAGTAAAATACCACCATAAAAGGAAAAAATACTGCCGGCAGGGGTAGTGAGTAACGTATCTCAGAATACAGAAATATATTGCATAAAATGGGGCGTATTTAAATAAAAAAGGGGGTTCATGTTATTTTATTGAATGAATGTGAGTGCGGCAGACTGGGCTGTTTTATGTAAGTATAAGATGAATATTTAAATGTGTTAATATAAGATGTTTCGCTAACATTTAAGGAACTTTTAATTTGTTTTGAACTTTGGGTAAGAATATGTCATGATTAGAGAACAATACAAAAAATGAAATAATTATATATTAAAAAAAATGTTTTAATCTCTTCACAAAATGAGAGTTGCGTCAGTTATTGCAATAACCGATAAGTGTACTTGCATCTTAATGTTCGTCTGACGGATTCTGGGAGGAGAGGACAAAACAAGGTAGGTGGAAGATAAAATAATTTTATTTATTTGTATTTGTAATTAATAATTAGCTTCACACCAAGTATAGTCTGAACTAATCACTTCTGGAGGAGGGCAATCTGTAGCATGACTGATAATCCACTAAATCATAATTCCAATCTGATCATAATTCAATATAAATTACATTAAATAAAAAGAAAATTCAAATGAAAATAATTAAATGTCGAAGTAAAATACCACCATAAAAGGAAAAAATAAAATTTAATCATCATAATGCAACAAAAATGTATCAAGAAAAATAAATCCTACAAAACTAAAATAAAATCTGGATAATACCCAGGTAGGATAGGAGCAGGTAAAGAAGATACCCCGAACAAACCAACGAACCATAAAATCAGATTACCTTGGAGAACCCACGATGGAAGAATTGTGAAGAGAAGAAAATGTAGAATGGGAAGAACTACAAGATATACCCAAGAAAAACCTATTACAAAGAATAACAAAACCCAAAAAAGATTAAATGCCACCCATGAAAGTATAACAACCCAAAACCTCATATAAAAATGTAAAATAGTTATAAACAAAAGTATTTAGGGTAGTAAATAGAAGTGCACCCACTAAAGTTATTAGGTAACGAAATAAACAAATCTTCATTGTCCCTTATCTTTAAGATTTTGGTCTTGGAGTATTGTAAAACTCAAGTGTAAATAAGAACCAAAAATATAAGTGAACCAGTGCAAATTACTTCAAGATACTAAATAAACTTCGAGTATAAGTGTAACTGATATTTCAACTATGTACAATTAAACAACTTTAATGTTTGCTATAAATACAAATATAAAATGTTAGGAAGTATTCTTATGAAAACATTACTAATGTTTCAAAGAAGATGCCACTTTTTATCAAAAAACATTCTTTAAAATGTGAATGATAAAGAGAGCAGGTGGGGAATAAATACAGTGACAAGGGGATTAAAATGTAATAATAAAAAATAAACAGAAAGGACTGTAACCAAATTAAATTTAAGGAAAATAAAATTAAATGGCTGATTATGTTTGTGTTAAAGCCTATGAACACCATATTTCAAGGTGGTGTATAGAATAAGATCCCATTCTTATTATATTTATATTTATTATGGCTTACAGTGTTAGTACAGACTAAAAGGTCTCAGTATGAATACCATACTATTTTATAAAATGTTTGTTATGTGTTATTAGTAATAACTGAAACTAAAATGTCTGACTTTAAAGACCAATAATTAATTTTAAATATTGTTTGTGTATTATGAGCATGAATACAATGCTACATGTTCCAATAGTTACTTAAGGAGATTGTATTTAATATTACATTAACTTCAGAAAGTCAGAAGGGGTATAGACATAGTATTATTCAAAAAACAATATATGTAAAACCATAAAATCTAGGCCAAATAGGAAATTCCAATAACATTATAATGGTGTAATTAAGTTCAATAAACCAAGTAAATTGATGAGATTTATATAAGGTGAATCAATCACCAAATACTATAACTAAAGGTATACTTTAACGGAATAATATAAAAAGATGTATAAAATTATTCAAAAATTTGCAAATGTAATACCTAACAATTTCAGAGGGGAAATCAGAAATTCATTAATTATATTTTAAAAGGATGATCAATTGATAAATTTACAAGAAATTGATGAAAGATAAACATTTATATCAATCTGAGATTTATTATAATCATAATTATAACACATAAGATGGCTAAACTTTGGACAAGGACAGGAAACAGAATATTGAGCCTACTTTTCCAAAATGACAGAAATATAGCAATTTTGATAAAAAACTTTATAAAGATGGATTATTGTATATCAAATTAAGCAGAAGGAGTTAAAGAAACCGATTATGTATTTGCTATTACATGAAATTAATTAATAACCAAAATATATTCTATGATATAATGTACTTTAATTGAATGCATCGGGAGTGAATAAAACTTAAACAATACTTTTCTAATATTAAATCAGCTAAGAGATTTCAGAAACGAAGGAAGTAAAACAGTTCTTAATTAACATTCGGAGTGTACGGGTGAATTAAGCTCGTGCTAATAACAGTATACCGGAACGATTAATGGCGGATAACAGTTAAAACATAGCCTACTATAAAATTTGAGAATTTGGACAAAACACTTTTAAACGATAAATGCAGTGAAAAATAACAACTACACACATAGAAACCAGTGAATACCCAACATAAACTAATGAAATAACAATTTGAACCACTAACACTACTAATTTCCAGACAACTGAAACGAACTTTTACAACACCATATATCTAAAAATAAAACGCACATTTTCTCGAGTGAACAACAGAACAGTGAACGAGTGTTAATCCAACAACACCAGAAACATTATTCAATATTGCGGAGACGAGGAAGCAGTTGTGAAGGCATCTTTATTGTAAGAAAATTTCACCACGACGGTTTCAGTTTTACAGAACAGCAAACGAGCGGCCATGATGGTTCCCAGCATGCAAAGCGCCTACAAGGAATAAGATTCGTCGCCACAGTCAATTGGTCTGATTTTTTTTACTTAATAAACATTATATACCATAACTAAATTTGTAATTATTAACTATTAAGATTTTTATTGTAACATTATACTTTCTAGCATCGCCCCTTCTCTGACTATATAACATAACCGTTTAAAGAACCTTGAAAATATTATATCAAATAACATATGTATCAACACTTGATTCGCCCTGTGAAAGAGTCGAACAATATAACCTAATCGATTTTTAATCGATCTTTTTCCAATAATTGTTAATAAAATATAGTTATTCAACATTTTTGGTATTAAATTTATTTCTAAACTATATGTAGAGTTTAGTGAACAACATCAGCTGTAAGAAAGGCAGCCATTACTCCAGTGAAGGTAATATATTGGAGAAAGAAGAATAATCGCAAATCGATTAGTGAACGAGACAATCCAATTAACGCTGAATTTACTTACAGCAAACCACAAGTGATATAATTGACACAACTAACTTAAGGGAATTTAAAATTTCAACACAATCACATTACAAGAATTATTTATTAAATATTGAACATTAAAAACCAAACATAAAATTTTTTTTTTAATTTTAAAAAATTAAATTAAAATTTTTTTTTATTATTGTACACATACGAGAAATTAATTATTTGGAACCACGTTTCGTTACAAATTGGCGTCCAACTGAAGGGCTTCAATTAGCGATTGAAAGGCCACAGTAATTTGCCCAATTACTAATTAAGCTTGGCAGCGGTTATACATTCAAGAAGGAAGCAACATGCAGTGTCGTGCGACTTCAAAGAAAAGGGCGGCAGAGGCCAAAAAGGAAATCGATATGGGAGACAAGGAGGCAACACCCGTGGAAGATGTAGAAGTGTTATTGCCCCCAGAGGAACTGAAACAACCCGCACTAACAGATATACAACCTGAAATACCAACACCAACAGGGGATGTTAATTTCCAGGAAACCCTAATGAAAATGATAATGGAAATGAATAAGAACAAAGAATCTAAGATGGAAGAAAACAGTAAAAAGATGGAAGAAGAAATGGGAAAAAGGTTAGGAGAATTGAAGGAAGACAACTAGTTGTTAAAGGAAGAATTGAGTAATAAAATTGAGGATACGAATAAGAGGATTGAAGAAAATAACAAGAAAATGGAAGAGAAGATGGGGGAGAAGTTGGAAGAATTGAGAGAGGATAACCAACTACTAAGAGAAGAATTAAGGGAAGTCAACCAGGAAAACATGAACAAAGTAGATGAGAGAATAGAGTTGACGAAGGAAGAGTTGAGTAGGAAAATCAACGACAATAAGAGATCTATGAATAAAAAGTTGGAAGAAGAAACAATAATAATAAACCAACAAATCAGGGAAGTTGACGAAAGATGTCGCCAAACTGAATGTGAAGTACAGGAAGTCAAGGAAGTAGTAAATACCAAGATGACCAAGATCGAAGAACAACATCAAAAGGAATTGGAAGAAAACCGGAAGGAAACCCAGGAGGAACTAAGTAAGGTGCGTAACCAAGTTACGGAGAGGTGTGAGGGAATGGAGGTAGCCATGACGAATATCACCGGTCAAGTGCGGCAGAGCCAGGAAGAGATGGAAGTGATCCGAAACCGACCAAATAACTTCACACATTTTCCCATAAATGAGAATCGAGAGTGGTTAAACTTTCGGCAGTATAAAAGAAAGCCCATGGAGTTCTTGGCCCGAATAGAGGAGTATATTGCCAAACATAGGGGCAACAGATGGGTCAACAACCGGGAGCTGTTAGATGAATCATTCCGGGAAATGACAGATCATTGGTGGATGGCCAACCGGAGCGAAATAGAGGATTACCAGCAGTTCAAAAGCTTGTTTAAGGCGAAATACTGGTGTGAAACTACCCAGAATCTAATACGTGACAACATCTGTCACGGCCGATACAAACCACAGATCGGTAGCTCAATGACTGCATACTTCCTCGGCAAGATATGTATGGCTAAACATTTGGAACCAGCCATACCAGAATAGTGCCTCATCAACAAATTATCGTATCATTACGATGAAGAGGTAATTCGAGCCAGGAGAGGCAGCCAAATCAAGACGATACAGGCTTCGAAAATTACGAGAATGAGGAATATTACAGACATAGCCGGAGGAGGAATGATCGACCAGAACCCAGGAACCACCAGTACACCAACAATGGGAATAACAACAACGGTAATGGCTACCAGGGAAACCGTGCCAATCAACCGAATAATACCAACAACAATAATAATAATAATAACAATAGCAATATTCCTACTAACCAAAATAACAATCGAACAAATAACAGTTACCAGGGTAATATAAACCAGTATTACCCAAACCCCAACGTTAATACTGTAGTCAGAGAAACCCCAATTATAATAACACGGAACGTTATTATAACCAAAATCGAGGGTATCCACCAAACCAGAATGATGGTAACAATAGGTTTTCCCGACCGCGGGTGAACTTCATACGAGCTGAAGACGGTCGCCAACGACGATACTACCATCAGCAACGTAACAGCTACCACGAGTATGAGGATCGGCGGAGGAGCCGAGAACGGGACGATCCAAGGTATAGTCAGACTAGACGGAGTACCAGTCTAGACAATACAGAACGGCTAACAAACCGAGATCAACCGTTGGATCATCGCACAGAGCGGCAAGGACCCACTCAAGGTCTCCCGACTGATGCATCAGTCAGTGCGACTAATGCCAATAATGAAATCGAACATTTAAACGGGAGGAGGCAGTAATAAATCACCTTGACCCTTTACTGCTCCTATTTCCTGGGTATCTAAACGAGTTGCAAGGAGCGACTGATACAAATAGTATAACAATAATAGGTTGCAACTACTTGTAAAACATTCGACACGAGCTATTGGAGGAGGACAACACTAGCCTCAATAAAATAAACAATGAAATTATACATATCAATGTGGAAGTAGAAGGAGTCCCCGCAAAATTAATGATCGATACTGGTTCGAATGTATCAATAATAAATACAACAGAGTTAGAGAGAATCCAAAGAGAATGTGGAAGAGTATTGCCGACATTGCCATTAAATAATATTGTTTTGCTAGGTGACACCGGCCGCCAAAACAAGACGATAAGAAGACAAGTTTCGACCAATGTGATTAGCTGTGGTACAGCAATCGACATGATATTCTTAGTTGCGACCGGGTTACCTTTTAACATATTAGTGGGGTGCGATGTGCTCAGGCGGAACTCCGCCATAATTGATTTATGCACGGAGAAAATATCACTATTTACAAATGGACAAACCTGGACGGCTGACATGGTCGGTAGCGATACAGTAATTCCCAGCGATATCCACCAACAAATCCGTAAAATGAATCATATCACCAATACTTCTATGATTACACAAATAACATACGATAATTCGAATGAGGATTTATGGTCCCAAAAGATCCAGGAAATCAGAGATTTCCGGGGCGGAATTAATAAAGAAAGGTTGCTGATACACCAAGCGAATAAATTGATAAACATATATGAACGATACCGCTCAGTATTCTCTGACGAACCTGGTAAAGTAAAAAACTACCAGCGTATGCTGCAATTTAGAGATATGGTGGATTTTAACCGGAAGTCATACCCCATCGCACATTCACGAAAGGAAGCTGTAAGAGCTGAAATAAATAAAATGATTAACCGTGACATAATAGAGAGTAGCCAATCCCCATACACCAGTCCTATCGTGGCTATTCCTAAGAAAAACGGACAAGTCCGTCTTTGCCTAGATGCGCGAGAAATAAATAAGATGATCGTTAATGACAGGACCTCGCCCGGTGAGATAGGAGAGATTTTAAAACGTTTCCACGGTACCAAGTACTTTAGTACCTGGGACACGGTGTGCGGCTACTGGCAGGTGGAATTACACCCACAGAGTCGCCAGTATCTGGCATTCATATTCGAAGGGCGTAATTACCAGTTTAAGAGACTGCCCTTCGGACTTGTGAATTCGGTCGCCGTCTTTGTGCACTGCATGGACCAGATACTTGGCCAGGAAGCACTACAATTCACCACCGTGTATGTAGATGATTTGCTTGTTACCTCAGAAACCTGGGAGGAACACTGCTACCGTGTGGAACATGTACTGGAGAAATTGGCGGCAAATAACATCACGGTCAAACTGGAAAAATCTCATTTCATTGCCAAGGAAATTCAGTTCTTGGGTTTTAACTTAAATGACCAAGGAATCTCACCGTCGGCCGAAAAGTAGAAGCGATCCAGAAATTTCCGGCACCAAAGAATAGAAGGCAATTACAGTCATTCCTGGGACTCTGTAATTATTACCGCAAGTTCTAGGAAAAGTATTCTGAATTGACCGCCAGATTTCAACCGCAACTGTCATCTAAAAATAAATGGATCTGGGGTAAGGAGCAGAACGATAACTTACAACTAATTAAGGACAAATTTTTGGAACCCATAAGACTTCGCCACCCAGATTTCAAAAAACCTTTCTTTCTAAATTGCGATGCCAGCGACATTAGCCTCGGAACGACGCTATATCAAGAAGATGAGGAGGGCGAACATCTAGTGATTTGCTTCGCAAGTAGAGCTTTAAACCAGTGCGAAAGGAACTACCACGTCACTGAGAAGGAACTGTTAAGTGTCGTATTCGCGTGTGGCAAATTCCGCACCTACATCCTAGGTTACCCTGTTACCGTCCGGACAGACCATAAATCCATATCGTTCCTGAGGAGGTGCAAATTGAGTCACGGAAGGCTGACCAGGTGGATACTTGTACTTCAAGAATACAACCTTAAGTGGGAGTACATCCGAGGAAAGAAGAATGTCGTTGCAGATGTATTATCACGTATTGACGTGGAAAAGCAAATATTCGAGGGGGAGAAAGAAAGCATACTCAAAATATACCACATTCTTAGCACCAGAGCCGATCTAGCCACATTACTAACCAACCTGAGCACCCACCAACAAGCCGACCCGAAATTAAGAAATATTAAGACTCGATTAGAAGCAGGGGACGTAACTATCGCCCAATATTATTATAGAACTGGTTCGGGGTAATATCAATTAAAGCCCCACGTTGGGCGCCAATCTGTTACTGAACAGATATTGATAGTATTAGATATAGATGTGTGTATTGGTTGTATGTGTATTGATTGTAGATACGCTCCGGTATCCACAACAATATTGTATAGTAAAATTTCCAAAAATGTAATTATTATTAGCGGTTTGATTGTTATTAATAATTGTGTGGGTATTGCCGTTTAAATCTTAATTTAAAAAGTATTTTCGCACTCCGCTGATCACCTCCCCACTTACCATATGTGGATATTACTGTTCTGTTGGGTGACTGCTTCAGCTGTAACATACACTCTACACATACAAGGGGATATTCTATTTGAATATCATACGTGATAAGCATGCACAATAAAATAAAATAAAAACTGAATTATGATTTGAATTATAAGGAATATTCAAATTCTGCCGCCACCTTTTGATAGAACTAGCTATTAAAACTAAACTATTTTAATTTTGAAATTAAACACTTTTTCCACTGGTAAAAGTAAAATTGAGGTTTATTAACAGTTTTGGAATGCTATTACACCTTTTAAAATCAACAATCAATCACTAATAGTTTAACAGAAAAATAATTATTATGAACAATTTTAAAAAGAAACTCTTCTTAACCTCAAGGCTGGTAACACTGTAGGTTAATACAATAATTTTATTTAGAGAGGTTATGTCCTCTTTACATAGTTGAATTACCAAGTTCGTGTGATCTTTGAAGTGACATGATGCCAGGTACAAGATGTTGTGTTTTATAACAATATTTAATAAAGAATTAATAGAAAATAAACAAACAAATATTAAAATTGAAAGTCGGTACCATATAATCGATAACTATCGTATTATCGTACGCGGGATTCAGTACACAGTAGTTACTTTAATAAACACGTGCGTTGATTTGCACTGCTAAAAATTACTATTATTATTTAATAGTTGGCTATAGAAATTATTTATTGACAAGAGAAAAAGTTTATAATAAAAAAAACTCTTATGATAGCTTTCATTTGGTTTGTATTACTTGAGAACAGACTTATGAAAAGAGGTGACAAGTTGTTGTTATTATTTCTAGGTTATCTAATAACGTAAGTAGTTATTAGGGTTAAATATATTATTCATTGATTTCGTATTAATCTAAACATATTGTTATAGAACAACAAGTATAAGTATAGTATATATAGTATAATATCGATGTGTGGTGTGTGATCTTCTATCACTTCTGAAGTATAGTATAATGTACTGTACTATACTGTGTACAGTGTACTTGTATTTATAGTTGTAATTGTAGTGTGCTTGCAGATACGCTCCGGTATCTGCTATTATGTTGTTTCTATAAAAATTGCTCCAATTGTAACTATTAGGAGTTATTAGTGTGATTGTATAAATGTTTATGAAGATTTCATTCTTTCAATTTAAATGAGTTTCGCGCACTTTTTTGTTTTATGCCTCCCTCACTTACCACAAGTATCCGTTTCAGTCCTGTTCTGTGACGGTTGTTGCTGAAATACATACATTCAAAATACGCACAAATATTCAATTTGAATATTTATAACAGTTAGTACACATATGTAATACTTTAAATTTCTCTTAGTTTGAATTCTTCTGCCACCTTTGGTAGAACTGATTTACAAGAAATAATTTAATTTCTACTTGAAATGATACTCTTGTTCATTGGTAAAGAAGTGTAGGTTTATTAACAAATTTTAAAAATGGCAAATTTCAAGAAAAAAAAAACAATTAACAATCATTTAGACTAATAACCCTTTAAATAATAATTACAATCGATTAATTTTAACATAAAACTCTATCCAGGCTCAATGCTGGTAGTCCTGTCTCTAGTACAATAATTTGAATTTATAAGGTTATGTTTTCTTGTTAATATATTATCAGGTTGTTAGGTTCTTTGAAGATCCATGATATCAGTGTCAAGATGTAATATTAATAGAATCAATAAAACTAAACAATGGTTAAATAATAGCGAATAAATATAAAACAATGAAATTTAATACCATATGTATGGTAAGTAAGTAATTATCGTACGTCTGAATGCGCACGCACCTTATAACTTTCTATAGCCAGTGTCAGACTCGTGGCTTGTACAGTTTCAATATCTCGTTTTATTTTCAACAATGAATTTGATAAATATATATTTTCAAGAGAAAAAATTAATAAAATACAAAAAAAAACTCTTGATATGCTTTCTATTTAGTTTGGAAACTATTTGAGAACAGATGCAACAGTTAAATTAATAAGCTACCGCTACCAATTTGAGGTTAGCGATCACAGGTAATGCTATTACAGAAAATGATTTCTTACTGGTTAATATTTCTTAATTTATATTTTTGAACATAATATTAGTAACCTTTTAACATGTTACTATTAAAATTACTTTATACTTTTGTACGTACGTTAATGTTATTTATTTCAAGATATCGAATAATCAAAACAAGTTTTAGTCAAAAGAGCGACTAAATGTAAACTCTTGTAATTAGTAATAGTTACTTTAAACATACTTTGATAGTTATAAAAATTAATTAAAATATTTAATTAATATTTTAATGAATAAAAAATTAACATTTCTTGAAATTATAATAATTCCATCATAAGTTTGATACTGCGCTAATAATGACTCGCGTAGTATCAAAATGTCTATTTCAAAAATATTATTTCTGAAAATTAAAGTTATTCAAATAAAATAATGTACTCCCTGTTTATAATCACAACACACGCGAGTACGATCGGGATTATACACTATCATACTTATTGTTCGGTAATCCCGCACATATCACTCGGAAGTGTATTTGTTGTGTTAAGGTTACGTCTGTACATTAACTTTATGTCAGTGTACGCGCACAAATTTTAAAATAATACTTCTTCATGACGTGGAGTGGCGTGACCTATTCGTCTGGAAGCTGTTCTTAGACTGTTACAAATTGCCAAAGCGTCTCTCTCGTTTCTGACAAAATGCGTTGATTTGATTGGCTGTCATCACTATAATCTTCACCCCAAAGGCCCATGTTTTATTAAAATATTTGGTGTTTTACCAAATTTCGATTTTGGGTCCTGGTTTATGTGACGTAAGCACTAGTGTAAAAAATACTTGAAAAGTTAATAATTACAATAACTTCCTTATTGAACGTCCTATCGTTACATGAGTTATGTCATTGAATTATAGACATTTTCCTCTTTAATTTGAGTCTAAACAACACTATTTTATTTACATTGCTTCTCTTAAAATAATGTTTTTATTAATTATCTTGGCGTTTCTTATTTTTATAAGTTTTTGACACCAAATTTAATTATTTTTACTAAAAACACTTTCTAAATAAACACTTGGAGTCCATTTCTCACTTGGTTTGATTGGTTATTTGGAAATAATTATTTCCTTAACAATAGCTTGTTTTAGCGTCATTAGGCGTCCATCTTGGTTTTCATATAATAGTATTTACAATGAATTTCCCTTATCTAATACAAGTAATCTTGTAATCTAATAATACTAAAACGATTATTTACATGATTTCACATTTAAATATCCTCACATGATGGTATTAAACATAATACACATACTGTCTCCTTCCTCTTCTAACTTTCTCATACTATTGTCAATATAATTTTAGTCTTTTTCTAAGTGAATTATATTAAGTATGAAATGTCATTAGTGTACATACCTTGTACTTAGTGTATTACATATATTGGTTAGCTTCTAGCTAGTTTAGTACCCTTCAATTCTCTAATAATGGGCTTGTTCCTATGGTGTTTCAACATAATGGTTATTTATTTTTCATAAAAACAATACTCAAACTGTTATTGTTACATTATGTTTATGTTTCTACATTGGTATTAGACATTACTCCTACTTTTGGTAATGTTCTCATTTACTCTTATATAAATTTATATGTCATATTTTACCTAAGTAACTTACTTGACATGGTTGGTTTATTTGTGATTTCTGTCACTGTGTTCAGTTGGTTTCTAATTATTCGCATATATACTGACTGTTTTTATAGTTCTAATCTGTTCTCAAAGTTGTATTGATTTTCCCTCTAACTACTGGTAATATTGTGAACAATCTGTGTTTAAGTTTTAATACACTATTTTCCTTAACTAATGGGCCATACAGTGGTCCATCTTACATCTGATTGTTTGTACATGGTTAGTTAGTTTACATTATTTTGTTTATAATACTGTTGTTTTTATGTTAAAGATCTGTTCTCAAACCATTACCAGATATTAGTCTTACTACTGGTAATATGGTTATTCACTTTAGTATTGGTTTTGATATTGCTTTTTGCCTATTTGAATTGGCATATTTGTTGCATCTTTGCTATAGCTGTCTGCCATTGTATTTGATTGGTTTTATTTACATGGTTGCATTTTAATGTATTGTCTATTAGGATGTATTGTTATTTATAACAATTCCTTAATTGATATCACTGTTGATAATCATTGATTTTCATTGATATTTCTGGTTTTCTGTTTAACAGGTACTTTCTCTATGGGTTATGTAACAATGTACCATCTGTTTTAATGCAGTATGTCTCTACTATCTACATGGTATCAGTATGGTCTTTCACAATAATATTTTACTTATTTTGTGACACATGTTTACACATTCCTTCTTAAACATTAATACATATCTTATTGTATTATTTATGATACTTTTCTAGTCATGGGTTGAATTCAATTCAATTCCTTTTGTTTGATACAATGGTTTTTTATATTGTTGTCAGTTCTTTACCAAAATAAAACATAGTCATATTGTTCCATTTTGTTTCATTTTGGTGGACTTATGATTATCCACCAATAAAGTTGTGTTAATCACAACTTTATTAAATGCGTCACACTCATTGTTCGTGTCTATTTGACTTATTTAATATTTTGTTGTTTTCATCATGGAATTAACCTATTTTCATATACTCATAAACTTCCTCACTATAATTGTTTGTGTGGTTTTATTAGTAGAAATAGTTGGTTATTCACATGTTTCACATCTATTAAGTACGCACTGTTATTGTTTGTGTTTACTTAAATGCTAATCACTGTTTTTCATCCTCACATTTGATAATCATTATTTCACTTGTCACTTAATTAGTCTTTGGTGCACGTGGTTTATGTTGATTTCTGGTATGATTTATTCATCTTCTTCTCTCATCTGAATCAGCTTTCTTGTCCTTCTTCTTTCTTCTTTCTTGTTATCTTCATTGTAGTCATTATTCTTATTTCGTCGTTTCCCCTCACTTTTGGAGTTTGTTAAATCCTTATTTCGTTATTTCCCCTCACTTTTGGAGTTTGTTAAATCTTGTTTCGTCGTTTCCCCTCACTTTTGGATCCTATTGGGTCTATAATTGGTATTTGGTTTTGGCTCACTTCATTTTCTTTCTTATTTTTCGTAGCCGATGTCACTAGATTGATATTATCTTATTCATAGTTGGATTTTCATATTAACACATTTGTAGATACACACTTTATATACATGGATTTACTTATCTAGATTTACATTCATATTTTTTTTAATCTTACTTGCCGTCCTTTAGGCTCATTTTATGTAACTGCCATATTTGGTTATGTTACATATGCCTTCCTTTAAGAATTGATTAATTCTGAGTTATGATTATACTATATTTTTCTATGAAGAATTTATCAATTATTGTACATTCCATATTGATTTACATGTTTTTTCCATATATCCTTTCGCTTTCTGCTCTTTGAATCATATTTATTTCTTCTCTATGTAATTACTTCCCTCGTTTATTTAGTTCCCTAACATACATTTAGCTGGGGCAGTTTAGAGCGGCTCACTTTGGCTATTCGACTCTACTGGCCATACTAATTTCAATAAATATGGAGGCAAATCATCTCCTTTAATAATAATAAATGATTGCTGGCATTACTCTTCAGTCAATTCATCTCAAATCATTAATAATAATAATAATAGTGGTCGTTTTTCCGACAAATAATAAATATTCTTGGGATTAATTCTCGCATCTGCGGTTTGTACATTGTGATTCTCTCTTTTCTTGATTCAACTTAACTAATTCTTCATATATCATCGGGATATTTTGTTTTACATTTCCTCACTGGTATACTCTCATGATTTTCTTCGTTAGTATATTCTTTTTTATTCTTCTTCATCATAAATTAATCTCTTCATTCTGTGTTACCTTGACCGTTATTTCGTCATAATCTTCGTTCCAAATTCATTCTTCTAGATATTATGTATTAGTACATTTATTTTTTCTTTCCTTTTCCAGGTTTTAGTTGGTATTCGTACTTCATGTAGTGCTGGCTTTTCTTTATTCAAATATAAATTTGTCGTGTGTAGTCGTTTCTCTACAGTAATAATGTTCACTTGGTTTATTCTTCCAACTCTTCTCTTTCTTATAGTAGTACGGGTGAGATGTTGTTGTTCTACTGGTGGTTGACGTGGCTCTTGGAATTAATTGTGCCAAGGTTGTAATGTCTTTCTCGTATTGAGATTTTTTCTATAGTAGTACGGGTGAGATGTTGTTGTTCTACTGGTTGACGTGGCTCTTGGAATTAATTGTGCCAAGGTTGTAATGTCTTTCTCGTATTGAGATTTTTTCTATAGTAGTACGGGTGAGATGTTGTTGTTCTACTGGTTGACTAGGCTCTTGGAAATAATTGTGCCAAGGTTGGTGTGTGTCTTTCTCGTATTGACATCTTTCTCTTTTTTTTTTTTTTTATAGTAGTACGGGTGAGATGTTTTTATTCTACTGGTTGACTAGGCTCTTGGAAATAATGAGTTTGCTTCATATATGCCTGGGATGTAAGGTGTCTGTCTCGTACGTATTGACATCTTTTCTATAGTAGTTATCATTAATGAATACAATGTTCTGATTCCTTTACATAAATTCTCTGGGATCATTTTTTCCCACATTATAAAATGACAATATATATATAACATTCAATGTTTAATACATAATTACATAGTTACTTTTCATTTAATATAAAAATATAATAATCTTCATAATAATAATTCACCCTTTTTCTTCAGTCAACATTTATTTTTATAATCATATTTTTACTTTTCATTTTGTAAATAACAATAATCTTCATGGCCACATTTCATTTTTCATCTTGATATAGTCAACAGTTATTCTCATAATTATCTTTTCATTTTACACAATAAACATTTTCATCCTTTACATAGTATCAATAATAAAATAATCCTTATCGCTCACTTTTCACTTGTAATTTCATATTTCAATTGTCAATATATTTTTTCATCGAAGTCTGATTATATGTGCCCTTTATCTTTTTTGTAATAGGGTTTTGCAATTCATAGGTGTTGTTTAGATTGTCTTTTGTTACAGTATATGGTCCGGTATATAATAGTAGTAATTTCTTTGCAATGCCCTCGATAGTGCTTGGGAGTTCTCGATTTTTGATTAACACTTGGTCTCCCACTTTGTATTTTATAATTTTGGGCTGCAATTTTTTGTATTTAATTCTCAGTTTCTGGGCTCTTTCAACAGCATTATTATAGAACTTGGTTTGGTCAAACTTGATCTCTGCACTTATTGGAAAGTTAATTATTTCTGTGATCTCTCGGGGTGGTCTTTTTTCATGCATTGCCATGTATGGTGTCTCCTCAGTTGACTGATGGTATGCGAGGTTTAAGAAGTCTTCAGCTGGGGACAAATACTCCTCCCACTTCCTCTGCTGGCTGTGACAGTAGGTTCTTAAAATCCTTCCTACTTCTCTCAACACTCTCTCAGCAGGGTTGCTGTTGGGGTGGTACACCGATGTCTTATACGTTTTGATGCCCAGATGGAGCAGTGTTTCCCGCCATTTCCGTCCTCGAAACTGCGTTCCGTGATCTGTAACTATTGATGCTGTTCGGCCCACTTCGGGTATGTATTTATTTATAACTACTTCTAGTATCTTGCTTGTTGTGGCTCGATTAAGTGGATACAGCTTCGTATATTTTGTATAGTGGTCAAAGATAATAATGATATATTTATACTGATGTCTTCCACCACTCCGTGGAAACGGCCCACAAATGTCCAGGAAGATTTTTTCTAATTTTGTCACAGATGTTATCGGTATCATCACTCCTTCTCTCTTTTCGTTACTGCATTTGACTAGCTGGCAAATATGGCAATTCTGTATATATTTTCTTACCTTCCTATTCATATCAGTGAAATACACATGTTCTTGCAGTGCTTTTACCACCTTCACTGCGCCCATATGACCATATCGTATGTGATAGTCGATGGTCAAGTCTCTCTCTAGAACCTTTGGGACAACTACCTTCCAGTCTTCACCATTTTTATTGCTTTTGGTGAACACTAGCTGGTTATGAATACAGAAATACTGTTTAATGTTTGCATCGTTATCTGCTAGTTTTTTAATAATTATCAGTATTTTAGGATCTTGTTGTTGCTGTATAGCTATATCTGACAGTATTTTAGTAAGCTCAGATTTATTTTTTAGCAAGTGGTAGACCTTCGCGATGGTTTCTCTCTCTCCATGAAATGTTTGGGTGTCGATGTTAATCCGGGATAACACGTCTGCAGCTGTGTTACTTTTTCCCGGTATGTACTCCCACTGTATATTATACTCTTGGAGTGTGAGAGTCCATCTGGTCAATCTCCCGTGTTTCAATTTACAGTTCTTGAGGAATGAAATGGATTTATGATCCGTTCTTACTGTCACTTTATATCCCAAAATAAAGGTTCTAAACTTTTCGCAAGCGAATACGATACTTAACAATTCTTTTTCTGTGGTGTGATAGTTGCATTCACACTTGTTCAATGTGCGACTTGCAAAACTGATTACTTCATGGTTCCCGTCTTGGTCTTCTTGATATAGCACGGATCCGAGACTCAAATCGCTGGCGTCGCAGTTCATGAAAAATTGTTTTTCAAAGTTAGGGTGATGTAACATTACGGTTTCTAGGAACTTTTCTTTGATTAACTTAAATGTAGATTCTTGTTCTGATTCCCATTTCCACTTTTCTTTTGATGAAAGCTGTTTTGAAAATCGAGCTGTTAATTCGGAATAATTCACTTGAAATTTACGATAGTAGTTGCAGATCCCGAGGAACGATTGCAGTTGTTTCTTATTCTGTGGGACGGGGAAACGCTGTATTGCCTCCATCTTTTCCTGGGACGGTGTAATTCCATGTTCAGATAGGTTAAACCCCAAAAATTGGACTTCTTTTGCTATTAATTGAGACTTATCTAACTTCAATGTAATGTGATTATTTTCTAGTTTCTGTAAGACCTGTGCCACCCTTTCACAGTGTTCCTCCCAATTGTTGGAGGCGATTAAGAGATCGTCAACATAGACTGTTGTAAATTGCAGTGTATTGTGGCCCAGTATTTCGTCCATACACTTGACGAATATCGCTACCGAATTTACTAAGCCAAACGGTAGTCTTTTGAAATGGTAATTTCTACCTTCGAAAATAAAGGCAGTATACTTCCTACTATTCGGATGCAGTTCAACTTGCCAATATCCGCATACCGTATCCCATATACTGTAGAATTTTGAACCATAAAACTTCTTTAAAATCTCATCAATTTCTCCAGGTGATGTCCTGTCGTTAATTATGGTTTTGTTTAATTCCCTAGCATCTAAACAAATTTGTACCGCACCATTTTTCTTCGGTACGGCGACAATAGGGTTGGTATATGGTGAATTGCTTACTTCGATAATGTCATTTGCTATCAAACGCTGGATTTCTTCCCTTACTGCTTCCTTCAGCGAAAAGGCGATAGGATAAGATTTTCGTTTAAATTCGGTTTGGTCTTTGAATCTTAACTCGCATTGGAAATTTTTAATTTTCCGGGTGTATCGGAAAATATGTGACGATACTGGCAATATATGTTTATCAGATGGTCCTTTTGTTCCCATGTCAGCTCTTGGTTATTTTGGTTGGTCTTGAATTCTCGTATCTCATTAATCTTGGTCAACCATAAATCTTCCTCTGGGTTATTGTGAAGCTTCTTGTTGATGGCGCCTTCCTGATGTTGGTGGCCTTCCCTAATGTAATAGATTACATGTTCTGCGGGTGCCTTTTGATATTCTGTTAGCTTGGCTGTCCATTCAACCTCTCCTGTCTTCATCCTGACTGTATTTGTGTCCATGTTAATTATCGCAGTGTATTCCCTGAGTATATCACACCCAATGAGCAGGGTAAATGGTAACCCACTGGCTACGAGGAATATCATCTGTATCGTGTTGCCGTTGCTGGATACTTCAAGTTGCACTTGTTGTCTAATCGTCTTGTTTTGACCTCCGGTGGCTCCAATGAGTACAATGTTATTAATAGGTAAAGTGGGTATTGTCGCTTTATTTTCAGATTGGATTCTATCTAACTCCACTTTATCAATCAATGATACATTTGCTCCGGTATCTATCATTGCCGTTGCTTTTATGTTATTGACCTTCACTGCTATGTAGGCAATTTCACTATTACTTGTGTCGCTGATAGTATTCTCTTTTTCTTCCATTAAGTCTCTTCTAATATTTTTCAAATAATTATTGGTGTATGTTTTGCGAAGATTTTGATGGTTTGCCAAAACTCTAGACCCAATAGTCCGGTTCAGTGAGGGTACTATTTGGTTTTTCACTGCCGGTTGGCGTTTAAAGGCATGTCACTATTCCCGTGCCTGTCTTGCGATGTCGAAGCTATGGGTTCTTGATTCCCATTTCCATGTCCATTATTGTAGACTGCTGTATTTTGCGTTGTCATTCCTTGACTTCCATTACTGTCGCTTCCGTTAGATCGGTATCCCGATTCCCGCTCCTCTCTATCGCTGTTGCTGGAGTGACTATGTTGATTAGGTAAACTCCTCCTTCCTTGGTAGTAGTTTCGACGATTTCCTCCTCAACTGGCTTGAGCATAATGCACTCTGCGAAAGTGATTATTATGTTGGTTGCCATTGGTTTGTCTTGGGTGATGATTGGGAGCTTGATTCTGGTACGGCCGGTAATAATTGTTACCTCTTTGGTAGGCTGGCTCTCGCTGATATCCACCTGAATGCTGATTATTATTATTATTCCCTCTGTTGTTGACGTTGTTGCCACCTCCGTCTTGACGTGTTACAGGGTGATTTTGGAATCTCGGTGGGTAATTGTGATTTCTTCCCGGGCTATTCCTTTCATTGGATATGTTGGGGTTATTATTCCCAGGTCCGCCTCGATTATACGTCTGGTTTGGTCCTTGTCGACTGCGTTGGTAGTAGCGTTCTCTTTCATGGTTCTCCAGCAGTTCGCACATCCCTTGGACTGTCTTTATTTGTGCGTTTAGCCTCCCTTGTGATATGCCTTGATTGAAGTGGTAGGCTAATTTCGTCACTAGGCATTCTTCTGGAATGGCGGGTTCAAGATTCCTGGCTAGGCAAATCTTTCCCAAGAAATACGTTGTCATTGATTGCCTTCCATGTATATCAAACCTCCCATTTGTGATATCATCCCTGACGATGTTCTGGGTGGCTTTTGACCAATATTTTTGTTTAAACGCCACTTTGAAGTTGTCATAATTCCCCACTTCGTTACGGGTTGCCGTCCACCAATTGTCGAACGTGCTTTTGAAAGCTTCGTCTAACATTCCCTTAATGGTAGTCCATCTACTTTCTCTGTTTTTCCGTAGGATTTCTTCCATCCGTTCTAAAAATTCTAGCGGATTTTTATAATAAGTCCTGAATTCAATCTGGTCTCTGTTGTCTAGATGAGTCAATCCGGATAGTAAATTTGGTATCGTTTGTATACGGTGCATCTCGTCGCGGAGGTCATCTAGCTCTCTTCGTTGACGCTCGGTTAGTAGGGTTCTGTCATCGTGTACCTGCTGCTTAATTGCGTCCACTCTTCCAGATACTTCTTCACACTTGTCTGTTAGTGTTGACTGTGCTATTTTCATGTTGGTTTGTTCTTGTGTTATCACATTAATTTGTGTACCGTGCGTTCTATCCATTTCGTTGATGCGTTGATTGATGTCCAACTCTGTTTGTATTAGTCTCAGGTGGTACCTTCTCCCTCCTTTCGTACTTCCTCCATCTCGATGTTAACTTCAGTTGATAGGATGGCCATGCGCTTC
Organism: Magicicada septendecula; assembly: GCA_034769895.1. Lineage (NCBI taxonomy): Eukaryota > Metazoa > Arthropoda > Insecta > Hemiptera > Cicadidae > Magicicada > Magicicada septendecula. The sequence continues at coordinate 56,146,762 of CM068371.1, read as the reverse complement.
TCGATTTCATTGACATTTTCTTTCAATCTTTTTTCTATCTTCTCTTCTGTATCCTTGGCGGCTTCCTTCATCTTGTTACTCTGGATACTTATTTGTTGCCACATCCCTTCATGGTCAGATTGTATTGTTTCGACGTCTCGATTGAGCTTAGCAGTGATTTCATCCATTTTCTGGTTGGCCTGATCCATTCTGACTCCCAATTCTGTCGATAATTCTTCTTTCATGATGGCCATTTTCTTCTCCAGTAACTCCTCAGTTTTCTTTTGTCCATCTTCCATCCTCCTGTTCGTCTCCTGTATCTGGTTATTGAACTCTTCCTTTAATAATTCCATATGTTTTTGGTTCTCCTTCTGGCCTTCCTCTATTTTCTTGCTTAAATCCTCTTTGGTGGATCGCTGGCCTTCCTCTATTCTGTTTAAGTCCTCCTTGGTGGATTTCTGGCTCTCTTCTATTCTCTTGTTTAAGTCCGCCTTCATTGACTCCTGTCCTTCTTTCAATGACCGTAATATCTCTAAAATATTGGCATCCATTGTTGCTCTTGACTCCTCTGGTTGGCATATTTCCGGCAGAACTTCTGGTTGCATTATTTCGGGCTCCTCATCTGGCTGTTGAACCCCCTCCGCCGGTTCAATTTGTTTGTCTTTTACTTCCACTACCATCTCCTCCACATCTTCTGTTGACATAGCTTCCTTCTCTTCTTTTCTGGTTTCCTTCTCTGCTTGCGCCATCCTTTTTCTTGACGTCGACCTTGATTTAGATCTTGACTTCAATCGGTCTGTATACATCTTGATCTTCTGATAATGGTCCTGCTGTCTTCTCACGAATTAGTATATTTAGGTTATTGGTTATTGTTTATTTCCCTAACTCGTGCTCAGACGTTGGGCGCCAACTTGTTATAGAACAACAAGTATAAGTATAGTATATATAGTATAATATCGATGTGTGGTGTGTGATCTTCTATCACTTCTGAAGTATAGTATAATGTACTGTACTATACTGTGTACAGTGTACTTGTATTTATAGTTGTAATTGTAGTGTGCTTGCAGATACGCTCCGGTATCTGCTATTATGTTGTTTCTATAAAAATTGCTCCAATTGTAACTATTAGGAGTTATTAGTGTGATTGTATAAATGTTTATGAAGATTTCATTCTTTCAATTTAAATGAGTTTCGCGCACTTTTTTGTTTTATGCCTCCCTCACTTACCACAAGTATCCGTTTCAGTCCTGTTCTGTGACGGTTGTTGCTGAAATACATACATTCAAAATACGCACAAATATTCAATTTGAATATTTATAACAGTTAGTACACATATGTAATACTTTAAATTTCTCTTAGTTTGAATTCTTCTGCCACCTTTGGTAGAACTGATTTACAAGAAATAATTTAATTTCTACTTGAAATGATACTCTTGTTCATTGGTAAAGAAGTGTAGGTTTATTAACAAATTTTAAAAATGGCAAATTTCAAGAAAAAAAAAACAATTAACAATCATTTAGACTAATAACCCTTTAAATAATAATTACAATCGATTAATTTTAACATAAAACTCTATCCAGGCTCAATGCTGGTAGTCCTGTCTCTAGTACAATAATTTGAATTTATAAGGTTATGTTTTCTTGTTAATATATTATCAGGTTGTTAGGTTCTTTGAAGATCCATGATATCAGTGTCAAGATGTAATATTAATAGAATCAATAAAACTAAACAATGGTTAAATAATAGCGAATAAATATAAAACAATGAAATTTAATACCATATGTATGGTAAGTAAGTAATTATCGTACGTCTGAATGCGCACGCACCTTATAACTTTCTATAGCCAGTGTCAGACTCGTGGCTTGTACAGTTTCAATATCTCGTTTTATTTTCAACAATGAATTTGATAAATATATATTTTCAAGAGAAAAAATTAATAAAATACAAAAAAAAACTCTTGATATGATTTCTATTTAGTTTGGAAACTATTTGAGAACAGATGCAACAGTTAAATTAATAAGCTACCGCTACCAATTTGAGGTTAGCGATCACAGGTAATGCTATTACAGAAAATGATTTCTTACTGGTTAATATTTCTTAATTTATATTTTTGAACATAATATTAGTAACCTTTTAACATGTTACTATTAAAATTACTTTATACTTTTGTACGTACGTTAATGTTATTTATTTCAAGATATCGAATAATCAAAACAAGTTTTAGTCAAAAGAGCGACTAAATGTAAACTCTTGTAATTAGTAATAGTTACTTTAAACATACTTTGATAGTTATAAAAATTAATTAAAATATTTAATTAATATTTTAATGAATAAAAAATTAACATTTCTTGAAATTATAATAATTCCATCATAAGTTTGATACTGCACTAATAATGACTCGCGTAGTATCAAAATGTCTATTTCAAAAATATTATTTCTGAAAATTAAAGTTATTCAAATAAAATAATGTACTCCCTGTTTATAATCACAACACACGCGGGTACGATCGGGATTATACACTATCGTACTTATTGTTCGGTAATCCCGCACATATCACTCGGAAGTGTATTTGTTGTGTTAAGGTTACGTCTGTATATTAACTTTATGTCAGTGTACGCGCACAAATTTTAAAATAATACTTCTTCATGACGTGGAGTGGCGTGACCTATTCGTCTGGAAGCTGTTCTTAGACTGTTACAAATTGCCAAAGCGTCTCTCTCGTTTCTGACAAAATGCGTTGATTTGATTGGCTGTCATCACTATAATCTTCACCCCAAAGGCCCATGTTTTATTAAAATATTTGGTGTTTTACCAAATTTCGATTTTGGGTCCTGGTTTATGTGACGTAAGCACTAGTGTAAAAAATACTTGAAAAGTTAATAATTACAATAACTTCCTTATTGAACGTCCTATCGTTACATGAGTTATGTCATTGAATTATAGACATTTTCCTCTTTAATTTGAGTCTAAACAACACTATTTTATTTACATTGCTTCTCTTAAAATAATGTTTTTATTAATTATCTTGGCGTTTCTTATTTTTATAAGTTTTTGACACCAAATTTAATTATTTTTACTAAAAACACTTTCTAAATAAACACTTGGAGTCCATTTCTCACTTGGTTTGATTGGTTATTTGGAAATAATTATTTCCTTAACAATAGCTTGTTTTAGCGTCATTAGGCGTCCATCTTGGTTTTCATATAATAGTATTTACAATGAATTTCCCTTATCTAATACAAGTAATCTTGTAATCTAATAATACTAAAACGATTATTTACATGATTTCACATTTAAATATCCTCACATGATGGTATTAAACATAATACACATACTGTCTCCTTCCTCTTCTAACTTTCTCATACTATTGTCAATATAATTTTAGTCTTTTTCTAAGTGAATTATATTAAGTATGAAATGTCATTAGTGTACATACCTTGTACTTAGTGTATTACATATATTGGTTAGCTTCTAGCTAGTTTAGTACCCTTCAATTCTCTAATAATGGGCTTGTTCCTATGGTGTTTCAACATAATGGTTATTTATTTTTCATAAAAACAATACTCAAACTGTTATTGTTACATTATGTTTATGTTTCTACATTGGTATTAGACATTACTCCTACTTTTGGTAATGTTCTCATTTACTCTTATATAAATTTATATGTCATATTTTACCTAAGTAACTTACTTGACATGGTTGGTTTATTTGTGATTTCTGTCACTGTGTTCAGTTGGTTTCTAATTATTCGCATATATACTGACTGTTTTTATAGTTCTAATCTGTTCTCAAAGTTGTATTGATTTTCCTTCTAACTACTGGTAATATTGTGAACAATCTGTGTTTAAGTTATAATACACTATTTTCCTTAACTAATGGGCCATACAGTGGTCCATCTTACATCTGATTGTTTGTACATGGTTAGTTAGTTTACATTATTTTGTTTATAATACTGTTGTTTTTATGTTAAAGATCTGTTCTCAAACCATTACCAGATATTAGTCTTACTACTGGTAATATGGTTATTCACTTTAGTATTGGTTTTGATATTGCATTTTGCCTATTTGAATTGGCATATTTGTTGCATCTTTGCTATAGCTGTCTGCCATTGTATTTGATTGGTTTTATTTACATGGTTGCATTTTAATGTATTGTCTATTAGGATGTATTGTTATTTATAACAATTCCTTAATTGATATCACTGTTGATAATCATTGATTTTCATTGATATTTCTGGTTTTCTGTTTAACAGGTACTTTCTCTATGGGTTATGTAACAATGTACCATCTGTTTTAATGCAGTATGTCTCTACTATCTACATGGTATCAGTATGGTCTTTCACAATAATATTTTACTTATTTTGTGACACATGTTTACACATTCCTTCTTAAACATTAATACATATCTTATTGTATTATTTATGATACTTTTCTAGTCATGGGTTGAATTCAATTCAATTCCTTTTGTTTGATACAATGGTTTTTTATACTGTTGTCAGTTCTTTACCAAAATAAAACATAGTCATATTGTTCCATTTTGTTTCATTTTGGTGGACTTATGATTATCTGTGTTAATCACAACTTTATTAAATGCGTCACACTCATTGTTCGTGTCTATTTGACTTATTTAATATTTTGTTGTTTTCATCATGGAATTAACCTATTTTCATATACTCATAAACTTCCTCACTATAATTGTTTGTGTGGTTTTATTAGTAGAAATAGTTGGTTATTCACATGTTTCACATCTATTAAGTACGCACTCTTATTGTTTGTGTTTCCTTAAATGCTAATCACTGTTTTTCATCCTCACATTTGATAATCATTATTTCACTTGTCACTTAATTAGTCTTTGGTGCACGTGGTTTATGTTGATTTCTGGTATGATTTATTCATCTTCTTCTCTCATCTGAATCAGCTTTCTTGTCCTTCTTCTTTCTTCTTTCTTGTTATCTTCATTGTAGTCATTATTCTTATTTCGTCGTTTCCCCTCACTTTTGGAGTTTGTTAAATCCTTATTTCGTTATTTCCCCTCACTTTTGGAGTTTGTTAAATCTTGTTTCGTCGTTTCCCCTCACTTTTGGATCCTATTGGGTCTATAATTGGTATTTGGTTTTGGCTCACTTCATTTTCTTTCTTATTTTTCGTAGTCGATGTCACTAGATTGATATTATCTTATTCATAGTTGGATTTTCATATTAACACATTTGTAGATACACACTTTATATACATGGATTTACTTATCTAGATTTACATTCATATTTTTTTTTATCTTACTTGCCGTCCTTTAGGCTCATTTTATGTAATTGCCATATTTGGTTATGTTACAATATATATACTATTCATAATACTTCTGATGCGTAACTATCAGTAGAATAGAATATTCTTTCGCAAAAATTAAAAATATTTATTTTCATTAGTCAAATTAAAAACTGCATGAGTCAATTGAGTGACTATGCGACACTCATATTTTATAATATTTAAATTAATCTTGACTCCTTTAATTATGATAAACAGTAAAAACATTTATTCCTTAAGTTAAAAAATTCGAAATAATTCTTTCGTCAATTCTGATAACTTTCATCAGTATTACTACACTTCGATACTACTGATTAGAGTAGTATCCAAACAATCATTTACGGAGATTATTATTTCTGTTTTATTTTTTAAATAATGAAAATATAGTACTCCCTGGTTTTTTATCAACACAAAACTCGAAAATACGACCGATATTATACACTGGTCGTATTTTATTATTATATTCACTCCGCACTGTACACTCGTTAATTGTTTGTTATGTGTAGGTTAGGCGTGTGTAGTATGACTCATGTATATGTGTCGCGCACAATTCAAATAAAACTTCTTCATCGATTTTGTCCGTCTAATTATGCGTGTTGACTCCTTGATGATTGAAAGATGACTGTGACGCTCCTCCGAAGCGTCTCTGGCTTGTCTGCCGGTTTTCATTCATTTGATTGGTTCAATTCTTCGAACTCTCCGACCCAAAACACCTTGATTTAGTAAAACTTTTAATTTATTACCAATTTCGTATATGGGTTGGAGACTAAAGTGACGTAAACGCCGATGCACAAAATGATTAAAAAGTTTATAATCGTTATAACTTTCTTATTAGTTGTCATATCGTTGAATGGTTGGTGTCAATAAATCGCGGACATCCTGGGCTTTAAATAAAGTCCAAACAAGAATATAATCCGTCCATTATTAATTCACTACAACGATTTCACAAATTTTTATGGTGAATCTTAAAATTAATAAGTTTATTTCACCAAATCTTATCTAATTACACAATAACACTTCTGATTAAACGTTTTGAGTCCATTTCTCAATTGCTTAATACAAAAATTTGGGAGTAATTATTATTCAAACAATGTTTGATAATGGCGTCTCAAGCGTCCATATTCGATTATTTATAATCGCCCTTAATACTATTATTCCTTATCTAATAACATTTGTTTTGTATTCTAATAATAATAAAAACGTTTATTTACATTGGTTTACACTTTAGTACATGCACAATGTTGTGTTTCATATACTAGTAGTCTTATCTGACTACCTTCCGATCTCTTTTCTTTAAATTGTCACTTTGTTTTTGTTTTCCTACATAAGGTATATAATGTTGAAAATGCAAATAGTGTACCACTATAGTACCTAGTTCATTTAATATATTTGTTAGCTTTTAGCTATCTGGAAACCCTTCAATTCCTAGTATTGGGTTTGTTTACATCAGGTCATGACATGGCAGTCAGTTATTTTTTAATAAATCAATAACTAAATTGTTATTATTATATTTGACATAGATTCTCAAAGTAGTATCAGATATCCTTCTGATTACTGATAACATTTTTATTTACCTTTGAACAAGTTTGGATGGTGCATTTTGCTTAAATAACTTGCTACATAGTGTTTGTTTACATTCTGATTCCACCATCATGGTCATTTAGTTTTTAATAATTTGTCTATAAGATTACTATTCTTATGCTTATGGTCTGTTCTCATAGTAGTATTAGATGTCCTTCTTACTACTGGTAACACTTTCATCAATCTCTGTGTAAGTTTTAATAAGGTATTTTGCTTAACTAGTTGGTTACATTGCCTTTGCTTACATCTGGCTATTCATTCATAGTCAGTTAGTTTACAATGTTTTGATCATAAAACTATTATTATTACACTTATAATCTGTTCTCATAGTAGTACCAGATGTTTTTCTGACTACTGGTAATACTTTCAGTGATCTTTGTACAAGTTTTAATAATGTATTTTGCTTAACTAATTTGTCATATTGGGTTCTCTTTCATCTAGCTTTGTGCTATCATATTTAATCTGCTTTATGTGCAGTGTATTTCAATATAAGACATTATTTATTAGCGTGCATCATTATTTATAATGAATCTTTGATTGAAACAATTGTTGATGGTTGTTTGGTTTAATTAACATGTATGATTTTTTGTTTCATAGGTGCATTTCCTATGGGGTTATGTAACAATGTACAACATATTCTTATGCAGCATTTTGCTACTACTATTATGACTTCAGTATGGTATTCTATTACAATAGTTAATTGTTGATTAATACACATGTTTACACTATTTCTTCAAAACAATAATACAAATATTCTTAAACTAATGATAATATATTTCTTGTCATGGTTTGTACCTAATTTCTGTTACATTGTTGTTTGATACTTAACAAACTAATTTGTTTGTTATTATTTTTTCTGGCCTTTCTTTGTATTGTATTCTGTTTTGCCGTGGCATTCAGTTACATTTCTTTTAAAGTTTACAATTGATTAATTCTGAATCAGTATACTTATTTTTCATTGAAGAATTCATCAATTGTTGTACGTTTCCATGTCGATTCATATGCTTTTTTTTTATATATATCCCTTCACTTTCTTCTATTTGAATCATAATTATTTCTCTTCTATGTAATTATCTCCCTTGTTTATTTAGTTCCCTAATTCCCTAACATAAGCTTAGCTGGGGCAGTTCAGAGCGGCTCACTTTGCCATACAACTCCACTGGCCATACTAATATCAATAAATACGGAGGCACATCATCTCCATCAGTAATAATAAATGATTGCTGGCATTATTCATCAGTCAATTCATCTCAAATAATCAAAAAATATAAAGTGGTTGTTCTTTCGAAAAATAATAAATATCCTTGGGATTATCTCACGCATCTGCGGTTTATACATTGTTATACTCTCTTCTTCTTGATTCAACTCAACTAAATTCTTCACATATTACAGGGATAGTTTGTTTTACATTTCATCACTGGTATACTCTCATGATCATCTTCGTTAATATATTACTTTTTATTCTTCTTCGTCATTGATTAATCTCTTCTCTTTGTATCATAAAAACGTCATCTCATAATCTTCTTCATTTCGGGGTTTACTTCTCTGGATTTAATTCATGAATATATTTTTTCTCATGGTTTCAATTGAGATATAGTCCATATGGTATAGGCTTTCTTCTAGTAAAAGACACTAGAAAACATTGTGGTTGTGTGTTGTTTCTTATCTACATTAATGATACTTATTCAGTTTTGTTCCTCCAACTTCTTATTTTCTAAATATCACTATAATATTGACGACTCGGAACACTAAGTTTTTTATAAGTAAAAACGTAAAGTTTTACCTTACAGCCTAAACCGGCTTTCACCTACAGAAGGCTTCATCAGAGGCTGTCGTAAGTAGCGCTGTTCATCTTGTTGTTGGCGACGAGATAGTGTTTCGAAAGATCGAAGCTGAGTGTGTGTGGTGAGATGTGTTCGAATAATGCGTGCGATTTGAATTGTGTCTGTTCGTTTAGGATGTCGTTTTTATTTGTTTTTGTGTGTTTGTATATTTCTAATTGTTCTAGAGTGTCTAGTTTTCGGCCTTTTGTGTGTACGTGTAGTATGTTCATGTTATTGTCGATGTTTTTATATGTGTGGTTTGCTTCAATGAGGTGGTTTGCGAAGGTAGATTCTGTAGTGGTGTGGAGTGCTTTTGTGTGTTCAATGTATCTCTGTTTGAAGCTACGTCCTGTCTGGCCTATGTAGAATTTATTGCAATTTGAACAATTTAGTTTATATACACCGGGTAGATCGAATTTGTTTTGTGCTTTGGGCATGCGTTTTGATAGTGTGTGTTCTGTTTTGTTAGTAGTTTTGTAAGCGATTCTGTATCCTGCTTTTTTGAATTTGTGGGCAATTTTTTCTGTTTGTTTGTTGATGTATGTTAGTGTTATGAATTTGTTGTTTTCTGTCTTTGTCTGTTGTTTGTTTTGTGTTTTGTGTAGGAGTTTACTGACTATTGTTCTGTCATAACCGTTAGATTCTGCTAGATATTTTATCGTGTTTAGTTCGTCTTTGTAGTCTATTTCATCTAAGGGGATGTTGTTAAGTCTATGTATCATGGTTCTAAAAGTAGGTAGTTTGTGTTGTATTGGGTGATTGGAGGTGTTGTGTATTAGTGTGTCAGTTGTAGTTGGTTTTCTGTATATACTGAATTTGTGCCTGTGTTCTAGTTTTGTGATGGAGAGGTCTAAGAAGTTTATGGTATTGTTGTGTTCGTATTCGGCAGTGAAGGTTATGTTTTTATGTATTTTGTTTATGTGCGTTAGTAACTGTTCACATTGTCTTTTGTTTCCCCTGTATAGTATTAGAATGTCATCAACGTATCTGTGCCAATATAGTATTTTATGTGAGTGTCTGTCATTGTTTGTGAGTATTTTTGTTTTTTCTAAGTGTTGGAGGAAGACTTCTGCTAGAATGCTGGATATGGGGGAGCCCATGGGTAGGCCATCGTTCTGTGTGTAGTATTTATTGTTATAAGTAAAGTAGTTTTGTTTTGTGATAATGTTCAGAGTTTCTGTTATTTCATTGATAAGTTCGTCTGGTGTGTTGTTCTGTTTGAGTTTGTTTTGTAGGATGGTGATTGTTTCAGAGATGGGGATGTTTGTGTACAGGTTTTTAATGTCAAAGGAGGCTAATGTGGCGTTATGGGGGATGTGTATGTCTTTTATTTTTGTTACTAGGTCAGTGTTGTTTTTTACTGCAATGTTGTTGTCTATTTGTGTGTGTTGTCTAATAATTTTGTCTAGATATTTTGCCAGTTTGTGTGCAGGGGCATTACGGTAGTTGATAATGGGGCGGATCGGAATGTCTTCTTTATGGATTTTGGGAAGCGCTTGGAGTGTAGGTGCTAATGGTCGGATTTGTTTCATGTAGGGCTTTTGTTTATGTGTCATAATGTGTTTGGCTTTGTTGACTATTTGTTTTACTGAGTTTTGGTATCTGTCGGTGGGGTCGTGTTTTAGTTCTGTGATGTTGTTCTGTTCCATGAAGTCTTGTACTTTTTTGTGTAGGTTGTCTGTGGGGATAATTACAGTCGTGTTGCCTTTGTCAGCTTTTACAAATGTGATGTTGTGTTTGTGTGCCTTTTCCCTCAGTTTGATGGCTGTGTGTATTTCTGAGTTGTGGTTGTTGTTGTCTGGTGTCTTATGTACTCCTATTGTGTTGTTTATATTATGTCTTAATGTGTCTTGATGTTCTGGTGCTGTGTTTTGTATATTTGTTTCTGTGTCAATTATGAGCTTTGTTAGTGTTTGGTTGTTATGTTTGTAATGTATGTTATTTTTTAGGCCTTTATCAAGGAGTGTTTGTTCATTTTTTGTGAGTGTGACGTTCGTGAGATTTACTGTATGTGGGTAGAATTTGTGCGAGGTAATTATATCTGTTTTGATTGGTGTCAGGTTTTTTATTTTTCTGTTGTGTTTTGTCTGTATGTTATGTATTTGTTTTTTGTCCATTCATTTGTGTGATGTATTAGTTCAGTCATGTAATTGTGTCCGTATGTGTTGGCGATATGTAGGTGTAGTGTTAGTGCTTTGCGATTAAGGGCGTCTTTTTTCTTATATAGTTGTTTAATTGATTCTTTTATGTATGTTCTTTGTGCGATGTTTTGTGTTATTCGGGCGGCCTGGTTGTTATGTTTAATTTTGATTTGGGCATATTTAGGTGTTAGTGAATTGTTTATGCATGTTTTGTTGAAAGTTATGTGAGCTACAATCTTTCTAACCTTCAAAGTTGTGAACTTGTACGCTTGGACGTTGGCTCGTCTTGCTGAGTTAAATTCTTGGATTTCGTTGTCCGTTCTTATTTTCTTCTTTTTTCATTGGTAGTACGGGTAGGATAGTAACTTTACTGTTGACGTGGCTCTTGGAATTTATTTGGTGCCAAAGATGTAGTGTGTCGATCTCGTATAGTACTTTTTCCTTTCATTGGTAATACGGGTGTGATGGTAATTTTACATGTTGACGTTGCTCTTGGAAATATACTGTATCATACATACATTTGTGCCAGGGATGGAATGTGTCGATCTCGTATAGTACTTCTTTCATTTGTAGTAGTACGGGTGTGATGGTAACTTACTTGTTGACGTGGCTCTTGGAAATAACTTGTGCCAAGGTTCTTGATTGTCAGTCTCGTATAGTACTTTTTCTTTAGTAGTAGTCTGGGTGTGATGGTAATTTTACTGTTGACGTGGCTCTAGGAAATAACTTGTGCCGTAGATGTAGGGTGTCTTTCTCGTATAGTACTTCTTTTTTATTTCATTGGTAGTACGGGTATGATGGTAATTTTACTGTTGATTTGGCTCTTGGAATTTTACTGTTATTTAGTCATGCCATAGATCTTGGGTGTCCGTCTCGTAAGTACTTCTTTTATTAGTAGTTAGTACTATTATTTGTAAATACAATTTTCTTGATCCTTTACATAACTTCTTTGGAAATATTTTTTCACATTACAAAATTACAATATAGTCAACGTTCATTTTCATAGTTATATATTCACTTCTTATTTAATATAAACACACAATAATCTTCATAGCAATATTCCATCCTTTCTTCTTTAGTCAACATTTATTTTCACAATTATATTTTCATTTTTCACTTATTAACAAACAATAACCTTCATCGTAATGTTTCACTTTCTATCTTTATATAGTTAATAGTTATATTCACAAGTATATTTTCATCTTTCACTTAATATCCATAACAAATAATTTTCATCGCTATATTTCACTTTTATCTTATCATTTAATCTTCGATATACCGTTTCATTGAAGCTTGGTTGTATGTGCCCTTTATCTTCTTGGTTATTGGGTCTTGTAACTCATAAGTGTTATTGAGGTTGTTTTTGGTTACAGTATATGGGCCTGTGAATAGCAGTAGCAGTTTTTTCGCAATACCTTCAACTGTACTTGGGAGTTCTCGGTTTTTTATGAGTACTCTGTCTCCCACTTCGTACTTTATGACTTTAGGTTGCGATTTCTGGTATTTGAGCCTAAGTTTGTCAGCTCGTTCAACTGCGTTATTGTAAAATTTTGTTTTATTGAATTTGAATTCATTTTCTATTGGAAAGTTTATGATTTCTGTAATTTCCCGGGGTGGTCTTCGCTCATACATAGCCATATAAGGTGTCTCATCTGTTGATTGATGATAAGCTAAGTTCAGGAAATCTTCAGCCGGGGATAGATATTCCTCCCATTTCCTCTGCTGGCTGTGACAGTAGGTTCTTAAGATCCTTCCTACTTCTCTCAACACCCTCTCAGCAGGGTTGCTGTTGGGGTGATACACAGACGTTTTGTATGTCTTTATGCCCTGATGGATTAGTGTTTCCCGCCACTTTCGTCCTCGGAATTGTGTTCCATGATCTGTAATTACTGATAGTGGTCTTCCCACTTCGGGTATATATTTGGATATCACAATGTCTAGTATTTTGTTAGTTGTAGCTCGATTTATTGGATAAAGTTTTGTGAATTTTGTGTAGTGGTCGAATATGATTACTACATATTTGTATTGATGCCTTCCACCACTTCGTGGAAATGGTCCACAAATGTCTAAAAATACTTTTTCCAACTTTGCTGTTGATGTTATGGGTATCATTACCCCTTCTCTTTTTTCATTACTACACTTAACCAATTGGCATACATGACAATTTTGAATATACCTTCTTACTTTGCGGTTCATGTCTTTAAAGTGTACATGTTCTTGTAGTGCTTTGACTACTTTGACTGCGCCCATGTGACCGTAACGCGCATGGTAATCAATTGCTAGTTCTTTTTCAATGGTTTTCGGTATAACAACCTTCCATTGTTCACTATCTTTCTTAGTTTTAGTGAATAGTAATCGGTTGTGAGTACAGTAAAATGGTGCTATTTTTTCATCATCGTTTGCCAATCTTTGGATGATTTGTGAGATTTTGGGATCCTTGTTCTGATGAATGTTTATGTCTGATAGGATGTTGGTTAATTCAGATTTGTTCTTTAATATGTGGTAGACTTTGGCGATGGTTTCTCTTTCTCCCTCGAATGTCTGGGCTATGATGTTCACTCGGGACAACACGTCAGCCGCTATGTTGCTTTCCCCTGGTTATATTCCTGGAGTGTCAGTGTCCACCTTGTTAATCTACCATATTTCAGTCTGCAATTCTTGAGAAAAGATATAGACTTGTGGTCTGTTCTCACCGTAATAGGATATCCTAATATGAAGGTTCTGAATTTCTCACAGGCAAACACTATACTCAGTAACTCTTTCTCTGTCGTGTGATAGTTTCGCTCACATTTATTTAGAGTTCTACTTGCGAAACTAACTACTTGGTGATTACCTTCTTGGTCCTCCTGGTATAATACTGAACCAAGGCTAAGATCACTAGCATCACAGTTCATAAAAAATTGTCTTTCAAAATTAGGATGGTGTAGCATGACTGTATCGAGAAATTTTTTCTTTATTAACTCAAAGGTAGTGTCTTGGTTAGACCCCCACTTCCACTTTTGCTTTGATGATAATTGTGATGAAAATCGAGCCGTTAATTCAGAATAGTTGCTCTGGAATTTTCGATAGTAATTACAAATTCTGAGGAACGACTGTAACTGTTTTTTGTTTTTCGGTATTGGGAAACGCTGGATTGCTTCCATCTTTTCTTGGGATGGTGTGATTCCAAACTCTGATAAGTTGAACCCCAAAAATTGTACTTCCTTGGCTATCAACTTTGATTTGTCCAGTTTGAGCATGATGTTGTTCTCTTCTAATTTCTTTAACACTTGTGCCACCCGGTTACAGTGTTCTTCCCAATTATCTGATGCTATTAATAGGTCATCGACATACACTGTCGTAAATTGTAAAGTATTATGTCCTAATATTTCATCCATGTATTTAACAAAAATGGCCACAGAGTTCACAAGGCCGAAGGGTAACCTTTTAAAATGATAGTTACGGCCTTCGAAAATAAATGCTGTGAATTTCCTGCTATTGGGGTGTAATTCAACCTGCCAATAACCGCAGACAGTATCCCATATACTGTAATACCTTGTGCCACAAAATCTCTTTAATATCTCGTCGATTTCGCCAGGCGACGTCCTGTCATTAATTATGGACTTATTAATTTCCCGTGCATCCAAGCAAATCCTCACTGCGCCGTTTTTCTTGGGTACAGCTACAATGGGATTAGTGTATTAGTGGATTAGTGTATTGCTAACTTCAATGATATCGTTCTCAATTAGTCTTTGTATTTCTTCACGAACTGCTTCCTTAAGTGAAAAAGCGATTGGATAGGACTTTCTCTTGAATTCAGTTTGGTCCTTAAATTTCAGTTCACATTGAAAGTTTTTTATCTTGCCAGGGTGTATCGGAGAATACATGACGGTATCGATGGTAGATTTGTATTAGTTTGTCACACTGTTCATAAGTCAACTCATGGTTAATGTTGTTTGTCTGGAATGCTCTAATTTCGTTAATCTTTTCTACCCATAATACTTCTTCTGGATTGCTGCGAATTTCTTGGTTGATAGACATCTTCTTATGTTCATGGCCTTCCCGTATATAATAGATGACATGTTCTGGGGGTGCCTTCCTATGTTCTATAAGATTTGCAGTCCATTCAATTTCATCTGCCTTCAATAACACAGTATCTTTGTCCATATTGATTATGGCTGTATACTTCCGCAGTATGTCGCATCCGATAAGTAGTGTGAATGGCTGTCCACTTGCTACGAGGAAAACCATTGGAATTGTCTTTCCATTACTCGACACTTCCAACTGTACTTGGTGTCGAATGGTTTTATTTTGTCGCCCAGTGGCTCCAATGAGTATTATATTATTGATGGGTAGTGTTGGTATTGTAGTCTGATTTTCTGATTGTATTCGGTTTAATTCTAACTTATCGATTAACGAGACATTAGCTCCTGTGTCTACCATAGCGGTGGTACTTATTCCGTTGACTCTTACGGATATATAGGCGATTTCGCTGTTAGTTGTGTCTCCGATACTGTCTTCTTTTTCCTCCATTAGGTCCTGCCTAATGTTCTTTAGATAATTATTGTGGTACATTTTATTATAAGCCAATTTTGTTGCCAAAATGTTAGACCCAATAGTCCGGTTCAGTGAGGGTGTGGTTAGTCTTTTCACTGCCGGTTCCCATTTAAAGGCAGGTCACCGTTTGTGTGCCTGTCTTGCGAAGTAGATGCTATTGGTTCTTGGGCTCCTTGCCCGTTTCCATTGCGATAGGTTTCGATTGTTTGAGTGACTGGTCTGTTGCCTTCACTACTGTCGCTCCTGTTTGACCTATAACCCGACTCTCGGTCTTCTCGGTCGCTGTGGTTGGAATTACTATGGTGATTTGGAAAACTTCTCCGTCCTTGATAGTAATTTCGTCTATTTCCACCTCTGCTAGCGTGGGCGTAGTTCACTCTCCGGAACTGATTATTGTTGTGGTTCCCATTGCCATGTCGCTGTTGATTGTTTGGGGATTGGTTGTTGTAGGGTCTATAATAATTATTACCCCGTTGGTAATGTCCGTCCCGTTGATATCCACTTGGTCGGGGGTTATTGAAATTTCCTCTGTCCACATGATCACCATGATTGCCACCTCCATTCTGACGTGGTCCTTGCTGGTTCTGGAAATGTGGAGGATTGTTAAAAGTCCTTCCAGAATTGTTTCTGTCGTTGTTATTTGTAAGGTTGACATTTCTGGGTCCTCCCCGATCATACACTTGTCCAGGACCCTGGCGGTTCCGTTGGTAGTATCTCTCTCGCTCATGACTCTCCAGTAAAGCACACATTCCCTGGATAGTCTTGATTTGTGAGTTTAGCCTACCTTGTGAGATTCCTTGGTTGAAGTGATATGCTAACTTGGTCACTAAGCATTCTTCCGGGATGGCTGGCTCTAAGTTTCTGGCCAGACAGATCTTGCCTAGAAAATAAGTGGTCATTGATTGTCTGCCGTTTATGTCAAATTTTCCGTTAGTAATGTCATCCCTAATTATGTTTTGAGTCGTCTCGGACCAGTATTTCTGTTTGAAGGCTTTTTTTGAATGCGTCGTAACTCTCTACTTCATGACGAGTCGCCGTCCACCAGTTATCGAAAGTATTCCTGAATGACTCGTCCAGCATTCCTTTGATAATGGACCATCTGTTCTCTCTATTCCGGTTTATAACTTCTTCCACTCTCTCCAAAAATTCCAACGGATTCTTCACATATGCACGGAAGTCTATTTGCTCTCTACCTTCCAGGTGCATTAGTCCTGACAGAATGTTTGGGAGTGTTCGTAGATGGTGCATCTCATCCCTAATATCATTAAATTCCCTCTGCTGGCGTTCTGTCAACTGGTCTTTGTCATTACTTACTTGGTGTTTGATGGCATCCACCTTTATGGAAACCTCCTCACATTTCTCACTCAGTGTAGACTGTGCTATCTTCATCTCGGCTTGCTCCCGCTCTACAACCCCTACCTGGGCGCTGTGCATCTTCTCAATATCACTGATTCGGCGGTTGACATCTAATTCTGTCTGTATCAACTTTTGATTATTGTTTTCTCCCTCCTTCCGTAATTCTGATATCTCTCCATGAATCTTGGCTGTTAATATGGCCATCCGCTCCTCTGTTGCCTCTAAATTTTCTTCTAATTTTCTGTCGACCAACTCGATTGTATTTTTAGCAACTTCTTCTGCCTTGTCACTATTATTGGCCATTTGTTGCCACATTCTCTCGTTATCGTTTTGCATCAATTCAATATCTCGACTAATTTTGGCATTGATCTCATCGATTTTCTTGTTGGTTTGGTCGATTTTAAACCCCAACTCTGTAGACAAATCCTCCTTCATGATTGCCATCTTCTTCTCCAATAGCTCTTCAGTCTTTTTCTGCCCGTCTTCCATCCTCCTGTTGGTTTCACTTATTTTGTCGTTCAACTCCTCCCTCAGGGATTCTATGTTTTTACTCAACTCCTCCTTAGTGGATCGACTGGTTTCGTCCAGTTTCTTTTCCATCGTTTCTATCTTCTGGTTTGTGGACTGACTGGTCTCATCCATTTTGTTGTTCAATTCTTCCTTCAAAGTTCGATTGTCCTCCTTCAATGATTCTATGTTCTTCCTATTTTCCTCCTTCATACCCATTAGTATTTCTATTATGTCCATGTCTCCTGATCGCGTCGGTTTCTCAGGTTGACTCATTTCCTGTTGAACTTCTTGGGGTATGACTTCCGGTTCCTCATCGTCCGGTTGTTGAACCTCCTCCGCTGGTTCAAGTTGTTTATCCTCGATTTCTAATAGAATCTCTTCAACATCTTCTGTTGATGTTGCCTCCTTCTCTTCTAGTCTGGCCTCCCTCTCTGCCTCTGCTGCTCTCTTTTTTGAGGTTGATCTTCTAGTATACATCTTGTCGCTCTGGCAATGCACTTGCTGTCTCTCGACGGATTGGGTTAAGAAATTATTGGTTAAATTGTCAATTGTTTTCTCCCTAATTCGCGCTCAGACATTGGGCGCCAATCTATTATAGAACTGGTTCGGGGTAATATCAATTAAAGCCCCACGTTGGGCGCCAATCTGTTACTGAACAGATATTGATAGTATTAGATATAGATGTGTGTATTGGTTGTATGTGTATTGATTGTAGATACGCCTCGGTATCCACAACAATATTGTATAGTAAAATTTCCAAAAATGTAATTATTATTAGCGGTTTGATTGTTATTAATAATTGTGTGGGTATTGCCGTTTAAATCTTTTAATTTAAAAAAGTATTTTCGCACTCCGCTGATCACCTCCCCACTTACCATATGTGGATATTACTGTTCTGTTGGGTGACTGCTTCAGCTGTAACATACACTCTACACATACAAGGGGATATTCTATTTGAATATCATACGTGATAAGCATGCACAATAAAATAAAATAAAAACTGAATTATGATTTGAATTATAAGGAATATTCAAATTCTGCCGCCACCTTTTGATAGAACTAGCTATTAAAACTAAACTATTTTAATTTTGAAATTAAACACTTTTTCCACTGGTAAAAGTAAAATTGAGGTTTATTAACAGTTTTGGAATGCTATTAAATCTTTTAAAATCAACAATCAATCACTAATAGTTTAACAGAAAAATAATTATTATAAACAATTTTAAAAAGAAACTCTTCTTAACCTCAAGGCTGGTAACACTGTAGGTTAATACAATAATTTTATTTAGAGAGGTTATGTCCTCTTTACATAGTTGAATTACCAAGTTCGTGTGATCTTTGAAGTGACATGATGCCAGATACAAGATGTTGTGTTTTATAACAATATTTAATAAAGAATTAATAGAAAATAAACAAACAAATATTAAAATTGAAAGTCGGTACCATATAATCGATAACTATCGTATTATCGTACGCGGGATTCAGTACACAGTAGTTACTTTAATAAACACGTGCGTTGATTTGCACTGCTAAAAATTACTATTATTATTTAATAGTTGGCTATTGAAATTATTTATTGACAAGAGAAAAAGTTTATAATAAAAAAAACTCTTGTGATAGCTTTCATTTGGTTTGTATTACTTGAGAACAGACTTATGAAAAGAGGTGACAAGTTGTTGTTATTATTTCTAGGTTATCTAATAACGTAAGTAGTTATTAGGGTTAAATATATTATTCATTGATTTCGTATTAATCTAAACATATATATACTATTCATAATACTTCTGATGCGTAACTATCAGTAGAATAGAATATTCTTTCGCAAAAATTAAAAATATTTATTTTCATTAGTCAAATTAAAAACTGCATGAGTCAATTGAGTGACTATGCGACACTCATATTTTATAATATTTAAATTAATCTTGACTCCTTTAATTATGATAAACAGTAAAAACATTTATTCCTTAAGTTAAAAAATTCGAAATAATTCTTTCGTCAATTCTGATAACTTTCATCAGTATTACTACACTTCGATACTACTGATTAGAGTAGTATCCAAACAATCATTTACGGAGATTATTATTTCTGTTTTATTTTTTAAATAATGAAAATATAGTACTCCCTGGTTTTTTATCAACACAAAACTCGAAAATACGACCGATATTATACACTGGTCGTATTTTATTATTATATTCACTCCGCACTGTACACTCGTTAATTGTTTGTTATGTGTAGGTTAGGCGTGTGTAGTATGACTCATGTATATGTGTGTTAATGTTATATTAATGTCATGTGTTAATCACAACTTTATTAAATGCGTCACATTCATTGTTCGTGTCTATTTGACTTATTTAATATTTTGTTGTTTTCATCATGGAATTAACCTATTTTCATATACTCATAAACTTCCTCACTATAATTGTTTGTGTAGTTTTATTAGTAGAAATAGTTGGTTATTCACATGTTTCACATCTATTAAGTACGCACTCTTATTGTTTGTGTTTCCTTAAATGCTAATCACTGTTTTTCATCCTCACATTTGATAATCATTATTTCACTTGTCACTTAATTAGTCTTTGGTGCACGTGGTTTATGTTGATTTCTGGTATGATATATTCATCTTCTTCTCTCATCTGAATCAGCTTTCTTGTCCTTCTTCTTTCTTCTTTCTTGTTATCTTCATTGTAGTCATTATTCTTATTTCGTCGTTTCCCCTCACTTTTGGAGTTTGTTAAATCCTTATTTCGTTATTTCCCCTCACTTTTGGAGTTTGTTAAATCTTGTTTCGTCGTTTCCCCTCACTTTTGGATCCTATTGGGTCTATAATTGGTATTTGGTTTTGGCTCACTTCATTTTCTTTCTTATTTTTCGTAGTCGATGTCACTAGATTGATATTATCTTATTCATAGTTGGATTTTCATATTAACACATTTGTAGATACACACTTTATATACATGGATTTACTTATCTAGATTTACATTCATATTTTTTTTTATCTTACTTGCCGTCCTTTAGGCTCATTTTATGTAATTGCCATATTTGGTTATGTTACAATATATATACTATTCATAATACTTCTGATGCGTAACTATCAGTAGAATAGAATATTCTTTCGCAAAAATTAAAAATATTTATTTTCATTAGTCAAATTAAAAACTGCATGAGTCAATTGAGTGACTATGCGACACTCATATTTTATAATATTTAAATTAATCTTGACTCCTTTAATTATGATAAACAGTAAAAACATTTATTCCTTAAGTTAAAAAATTCGAAATAATTCTTTCGTCAATTCTGATAACTTTCATCAGTATTACTACACTTCGATACTACTGATTAGAGTAGTATCCAAACAATCATTTACGGAGATTATTATTTCTGTTTTATTTTTTAAATAATGAAAATATAGTACTCCCTGGTTTTTTATCAACACAAAACTCGAAAATACGACCGATATTATACACTGGTCGTATTTTATTATTATATTCACTCCGCACTGTACACTCGTTAATTGTTTGTTATGTGTAGGTTAGGCGTGTGTAGTATGACTCATGTATATGTGTTGCGCACAATTCAAATAAAACTTCTTCATCGATTTTGTCCGTCGAATTATGCGTGTTGACTCCTTGATGATTGAAAGATGACTGTGACGCTCCTCCGAAGCGTCTCTGGCTTGTCTGCCGGTTTTCATTCATTTGATTGGTTCAATTCTTCGAACTCTCCGACCCAAAACACCTTGATTTAGTAAAACTTTTAATTTATTACCAATTTCGTATATGGGTTGGAGACTAAAGTGACGTAAACGCCGATGCACAAAATGATTAAAAAGTTTATAATCGTTATAACTTTCTTATTAGTTGTCATATCGTTGAATGGTTGGTGTCAATAAATCGCGGACATCCTGGGCTTTAAATAAAGTCCAAACAAGAATATAATCCGTCCATTATTAATTCACTACAACGATTTCACAAATTTTTATGGTGAATCTTAAAATTAATAAGTTTATTTCACCAAATCTTATCTAATTACACAATAACACTTCTGATTAAACGTTTTGAGTCCATTTCTCAATTGCTTAATACAAAAATTTGGGAGTAATTATTATTCAAACAATGTTTGATAATGGCGTCTCAAGCGTCCATATTCGATTATTTATAATCGCCCTTAATACTATTATTCCTTATCTAATAACATTTGTTTTGTATTCTAATAATAATAAAAACGTTTATTTACATTGGTTTACACTTTAGTACATGCACAATGTTGTGTTTCATATACTAGTAGTCTTATCTGACTACCTTCCGATCTCTTTTCTTTAAATTGTCACTTTGTTTTTGTTTTCCTACATAAGGTATATAATGTTGAAAATGCAAATAGTGTACCACTATAGTACCTAGTTCATTTAATATATTTGTTAGCTTTTAGCTATCTGGAAACCCTTCAATTCCTAGTATTGGGTTTGTTTACATCAGGTCATGACATGGCAGTCAGTTATTTTTTAATAAATCAATAACTAAATTGTTATTATTATATTTGACATAGATTCTCAAAGTAGTATCAGATATCCTTCTGATTACTGATAACATTTTTATTTACCTTTGAACAAGTTTGGATGGTGCATTTTGCTCAAATAACTTCCTACATAGTGTTTGTTTACATTCTGATTCCACCATCATGGTCATTTAGTTTTTAATAATTTGTATATAAGATTATTATTCTTATGCTTATGGTCTGTTCTCATAGTAGTATTAGATGTCCTTCTTACTACTGGTAACACTTTCATCAATCTCTGTGTAAGTTTTAATAAGGTATTTTGCTTAACTAGTTGGTTACATTGCCTTTGCTTACATCTGGCTATTCATTCATAGTCAGTTAGTTTACAATATTTTGATCTTAAACTATTATTATTACACTTATAATCTGTTCTCATAGTAGTACCAGATGTTTTTCTGACTACTGGTAATACTTTCAGTGATCTTTGTACAAGTTTTAATAATGTATTTTGCTTAACTAATTTGTCATATTGGGTTCTCTTTCATCTAGCTTTGTGCTATCATATTTAATCTGCTTTATGTGCAGTGTATTTCAATATAAGACATTATTTATTAGCGTGCATCATTATTTATAATGAATCTTTGATTGAAACAATTGTTGATGGTTGTTTGGTTTAATTAACATGTATGATTTTTTGTTTCATAGGTGCATTTCCTATGGGGTTATGTAACAATGTACAACATATTCTTATGCAGCATTTTGCTACTACTATTATGACTTCAGTATGGTATTCTATTACAATAGTTTAATTGTTGATTAATACACATGTTTACACTATTTCTTCTAAACAATAATACAAATATTCTTGAACTAATGATAATATATTTCTTGTCATGGTTTGTACCTAATTTCTGTTACATTGTTGTTTGATACTTAACAAACTAATTTGTTTGTTATTATTTTTTCTGGCCTTTCTTTGTATTGTATTCTGTTTTGCCGTGGCATTCAGTTACATTTCTTTTAAAGTTTACAAAGGTTTTTATTATCAGGTTCTATGAACAACGATTTGACTGTTCTATCTTACATTTCTTGGTGGTCTTATGATTATCTATTTGGAATTACAATCTTCATTAAATTAGTCACACTAACTGTCTGTGTATTTTTGACTATTTAATCTGTGATGTTTCCACTATGAAAGTAACACATTTTCTTCTGTTATAAACCTTATCACTTGAATTGTCTGTGGGGTTTATTAGGTTAAAATTGGTTAACTGGTCACAGGTTCTCACACTTACATTAAGTATTCACTATTACTGTTTGTGATTTCTTAAATATGTTAAACACTGTTTCTTCATAGTTGACAATTGCTATTCTTCTGGTTACTAGTATTGTCTCTAGTATACTTGATGAATGATGATTTCTTGTATGGTCTATCCATTTTCTTCTCTCTTCATGTCATGTTTCCTTGTCCTTCTTCTTCCTTTCTTCTTTTGGTTTGCTCGTCTTCTTCAATATTTACATTGTAGTAGTCGTTGTTCCATAATATTTATATTTGTAAATATATTGGTTTGTCTGCCATCATTGTGGTTGCTTTTGAGTTGTCTCTTCCTTTTATTTTACATAGTTATTGTTTTGTTTTGTTGGTTCCCCTCACTGTTGGAATCTTGTCTTCTTCTTTTACACTTTTATATAGTCATTGTATTGTTTTGTTGGTTCCCCTCACTGTTGGAATCCTGTTGTCTTCTTCTCCATTTTTATTTAGTCATTATCTTTGTTGGTTCCCCTCACTGTTGGAATCCTGTTGTCTTCTTTTACACTTTTATATAGTCATTTTATCGTTTTGTTGGTTCCCCTCACTGTTGGAATCCTATTGTCTTCTTTTACACTTTTATATAGTCATTTTATTGTTTTGTTGGTTCCCCTCACTGTTGGAATCTATTGGGCCTGGTTTCTAACATTTTATTTTGGCTCATTGTCATTTTCTTTCTCTATTTTGTGTACGATGCTGCTATGTCACACTTCCTTCTTCTTTGTTGGAATTTTACACTAATATATCTGTAGATACACACCTTTGTTTACGTAGTTTTACAGACCTGCCAAGTCTCACGCATTGAGCGTGAGACGCACGCATTCGAGGCCGATCTCACGCTCACACGCACGCGAACTGAAATCTCACGCATTTTATCAATGAAAGACATTAAAATTTTATTTTGAAATTAACTTTATTTTAACTCCTGTTTATTGTGTTTCACAGTCTCTGAATACCGGTCATTTAAATATTGATGTGAAAGATAAGTCCATAGTCACATAAATGATTGCGATTGTCACTAACAGATGGCGGGAGCGCCTCTACCGGCTTCGAAGGTAACGCATACGGCCGATTCGACGTGTCACTCATAAGTTGTTTCATGGAAGAATGAAGCATGTGCAGTCTGTGTTGTCTTCAGATTCAGAAAAGGAGGATGATCCTTCTCCAGGAGGAACTTCTCCAAAAAGAAATACAAATCCCAGATCTTTTGCGGGAGCTGCTAAATATAAAACCCGCTTCAACGTTGCCTGGCAAGTAAAGTATCCTGTATCTGCAGTTGCTGATGATCCATCTGGATCTGCCTTTCGGTGTGATGTGTGTGTACGAACTTTGTCCTGTGGACATCAAGGTGAGGCGGATATCAAAAGAAACGTTGACTCCGATGCTCATAAGAAGTTTACGAAATCTAGCAGAAATCAGTCTAAAATATCTGACGTATTCAGCAGACCTAAGGACGAGCGAACAATGTTTTTTGATCGAACGTGTTTTTTCTATGATACGAAAAAATAAAACAGCTTTTAGACCTTCAATGAACATGGATGGCACATTATCATCTGTCTTGACCATGAAAATGGCCATCCCTGAGCCATGCCACACATTCGAACCACCAAAAGAAGTGGTGGCTAATGCTAAGAAACCAACATATCAGTATAATAAAACACATAGCAATAAAGAGTGAGATTTGTATTGTTTGCAATTAAGTGCAACATTTGGTATATATTAACTTGTGTTCTGTTGTTTTCCACAAAACTGATGAATTTCGTAGTCCTTCAGTCTTACGACTGGTTTGTTCCCTCCCCGCATATACCCGTGGTGCGTGTGGTACTGAGTCTCTCACAGGTATATGGGACCTACAGTTTAACGCCGGATCCGAACGGCATACCTCTCGCTGGTTTGCCATTGCCTTGCGAGGGGGAACGGTCGTATCTAAATCAGATGGCCCCCGGCGGGAATTGAACCCGCGCCGACAGCGTAGCAGCGCCATACGCTAGCCACTACGCCACGACCGCTCCAACTGATGAATACTACATAAAAATAATTTGCATTATAATAAAAAGTGGTTTGATAATGATTAATTATGAAATAAATGGATATATAAAATAAATTTGTTGTCTCACTCATTTTCCTTGAATCTCACTCTTCCTGACCAGTGATCTCACTCAGTTACTCGGGGGACCCTTGGCAGCTCTGGTTTTACTTACTTAGAAATATTTTCATGCTTTCCCGTCACTTGACGTAATAATCGCTTACTTTATGTAACTACCAAATTTGGTAACGTTACAATATTATCAGCTAAACCATCTTTAAGGAAGGAGACATGGAAGGTAATCATTCCAACCCATATCGAAAAGGAGATAATAATCAATTATCATACACGATATGGGCATATGGGCGCCTTAAAGGTGATAAAGGCTCTGGAGGAGAGCTGCCACATGAAAAACGTCAACCGGAAGGTCCGGATGTATATCAGAGGTTGTCACATTTGCCAACTAGTTAAATCCAATAATGAGAAAAAGGAAGGCCAAATGATTCCTATAACATCACAGGCAAAGTTGGAAAAGGTATTCTTGGACATCTGCGGACCATTTCCCCGCAGTGACAGTTGTCACAGATATAAGTACCTGATCATCGTGATGGACCATTTCACTAAGTTCATTAAGCTATACCCAGCTAATCGGGCAACTACAAATAAAATTCTGGGAATATTAACTGACCAGTACTTCCCAAACATCGGAAAACCCCTTTCGATCATTACAGATCATGGAACCCAGTTTAAGGGGAAAAAATGGTGGGATACCCTACTATCTATGGGTGTTCGTACTTACAAAACCTCGGTCTACCACCCGAGCAGTAATCCGGCAGAGAGGGTGTTACGAGAAGTGGGGCGGATATTAAGAACATATTGCCACAATCAACAAAGGAGATGGCAAGACTATCTAGAAGCCACAGAAGAATTCCTCAACTTGGCATACCACCCAGCCATAGGAATTACCCCATACTCCGCCATGTACGAGACAACCCCCACGAGAGATCGCAGAAATACTAGAGTTCCCAAGAGATAATGTTTATACTTCCAACAAGATTAAATTTTACAACAAGGTGGCCGAAGACCAGGGGAAACGGCGAAACAAATATCAAAGGAATAGTGGTAAAATAATAACCTATACAAATGGAGAAAAAATATTATTAAAAAATCGGGAATTACCCAGCACACTGGAAGGAATAACAAAGAAGTTGTTACTACTATACACTGGACCCTATATAGTCTTAATGGACAAAAACAATAATACTTGTGAAATAAAGGAGATGGGTTCCAGTAGAATCAAAGGTGTATATAACCAGGCTTCCATGAAGAAATATTATGAGAAGTAGAAATTTAAACATAAAGACAAAATATAAAATCAACAAAATTCTAAAATATTAGTAAGATCAACTTACGCAAACAATTTTAAGAAAAACATTTGGAATAATATAAAAAGGGAGAATTTAGAAGATAAAAACCACAAAATTCAAAAAATGAAGTAAGTTCACCTTACAAACCAGTATTTATGAAAACAATTTATGGGATATATAAAAAAGAGAATTTTGAATATAAAAACCACCAAAATTCAAAAAATATAGTAAGTACACATTACTACCAGCATTTATGAAAACAATTTATGGGATATATAAAAAAGAGAATTTAGAAGATAAAAACCACAAAATTCAAAAAATGAAGTAAGTTCACCTTACTAACAAGTATTTAAGAAAATCATTTTGAGATATCAAATAGAAAAAGGAGAATTTAGAAGATAAAAACCCCTAAATTCTAAAATAAAGTAAGATCACATTACTACAAGATATTTATGAAACCATTATAAAAACAAAAAGGAGAATTTTGAATATAAAAACAACAGAATTCAAAAAATATGGTAAGCACATCTTACAAACCATTATTTATAAAAACTATTTTTTTGGAAGTAAAGGAGAGAATTATTAAACTATTTATTGATTAAACTATCTATGATAAGTAAAAGAAGAGAATTTTGAAATAAAATTGTCAAATAAAAAGGAGAATTTAGAATAAACTAAATAAATTCTAAAAAATATATAGTAATATCAAATTACAACCAATTATTTATAAAAACATTCTATGGAATTGAAGAAAAGGAAGTAAGAACCACGGATACAATTAAATGAATAAACTTGTTTGGAAATAAAAATAATAAAACATTGAAGTAATACAAGGAGAAACAATGACCACATTAATATGATAATTAAAGAATTCATTTGAATAAAAAATCAGAGCGAAGTAATTTGTGAAAAAGAACAAAATATATAAATGTAATTAAATAAATCACTAATGAGTATGATCATAAAATAAATGTCGAGTGTAATAAAGACAATTAGAAGAAAGTGCTAGAACATGGAGCTAGTGGAGTTAATGAGAACTAAGAAAAAAAAAAAAATCACAAAAATATGCTGCCAATAAACAGAAGCAGACTGCAATAACAACCAAAGAAGAATAGAGAATTAATACCAAAAACGGTATATTTACTAAATAATGATAATTATATGAATAAAAGAGCTTCCCACCATAAAAAGATATGAGATAACAATAAAGCTAACAATTCAGAAGAATAACTAAGATAGAAATATTAACAGATCTGAGCAATATACGAAGTGAAGTATACAAAGATATTTTTTAAATAGTCATAAAATGGACTATTCTTAAATAATTTTTATTAATAACTGTCTGTAGATAAGTCCAGCAGTATTAATATGTTTTTTGAGCAGAGATGATTTGCCTCTGTACTCAAATAGAAGTGATGTATGGCCAGCAGAGTATGTAGCCTACAGTGCCTCTCTGAACTGCCCCAGCTCACGTGTTAGGGAATGATAGGGACTAAATATCCCAGGGATAAAACACCAAGTTAAGAAAATGAAAATAAAATAATAAATATGAAACTCAGATGACTATTACTATCAAAGAAGATCAGTCAAGAATAAAATATATGTAAGCTCGAATATGTAGAAGAAAAAATTAGAAATGGAAGGAAGTCAAGAATAAAATAAAAATATAATAATTATCATAAGCAATTATTTCAGACAAACCAATGTAACGGGGCAGAAAAGGGGGCTTTCTATTTTATTAAATTTGGGTGTTATTTTATTAAAGATTTTACATTCATTTTTCATCTGTGGGGACAGCCACGTGTTTGAGTAGAAGCGTAGTTTCGAACAAAGGAACTGTGGTGAAACAATTGTAAAGGAATGTGCAGGTGACACAATTCTTAGAACTTTGCGGCTGTGTGACACCTGCGCCCAAACGCACTACACCAGCATGTGCGCAGACCCACGCCAAGAAGCAAACACAATATGGCTTGGAGACAATATTCTTTTGCCACGTGGTCCGAGCTGACGGAAACGAAAAATTCAGTCCAGCCTACTTTTGTGACGTCAACCAGTGTTCACTGAATATCGTCGACGTCAAAAACACGAAAAATTCCATGTGTTGAATGTGTCACCGCTATGACTACAAAGTACAAGGCATTGCTTTCCGCATTGTACGGCCAAAAAATCTAGTAGAAAGGGGACTTATAGATGCTATCAGTCTCTCACTGAAGCTCGCCTGCGCAGGCTGCCCGCAAAACAGGGCTCAACAATAATATTTTAAACATCAAATAAAATTGAGTGCTGTTTTGTCAAGATACGGAAGTGAGTACAGTTTGTGAAGAATGACATCCTAAATTATTTTCGGACATACTGATCGAGTTTTATAAGTGATGCATCACAAGGTTGAGGAGACTCCACGTTGCCGGCAGGGGTAGTGAGTAACGTATCTCAGAATACAGAAATATATTGCATAAAATGGGGCATATTTAAATAAAAAGGGGGTTCATGTTATTTTATTGAATGAATGTGAGTGCGGCAGACTGGGCTGTTTTATGTAAGTATAAGATGAATATTTAAATGTGTTAATATAAGATGTTTCGCTAACATTTAAGGAACTTTTAATTTGTTTTGAACTTTGGGTAAGAATATGTCATGATTAGAGAACAATACAAAAAATGAAATAATTATATATTAAAAAATATTTTAATCTCTTCACAAAATGAGAGTTGCGTCAGTTATTGCAATAACCTATAAGCATACTTGCATCTTAACGTTCGTGTGACAGATTCTGGGAGGAGAGGACAAAACAAGGTAGGTGGAAGATAAAATAATTTTATTTATTTGTATTTGTAATTAATAATTAGATTTTCACAATTGGCGCTTCCGAAGCAGGAACTGTTTTTATCAATTAAAATTTAAATATGAAAACCACACCTACAAGTAAAATGCAAGTTTGATTTGAAGGTTAAGTAACTACGTAAAAATTACGCAGCACATATAAAATAGTACATCAATGTTCAGAGGTTAAGAGTTAAGTGGTAGATATTTTTATATAAGAAAATCTAGATTAATAAAGTTATAGATATGGCAGGAAATAATGAAAGTGAAATAAATGAAATGACTAATGTCGAAAATAGTGATCAATCAAATATTATGAGTAATTTTGAGATACATTCGACTCCAAGTGCGAGTCAAGATAAAATAGAAATAAATGTAACAGATCAAAGCAATGTAACTGAAGATTCGGGCGTGCAATTAACCCCAATCTCAACAAAATGTAACAGTCAATTTAATAATGATGTAATGAATATGTTGCAATTAATTTTAGAGCAAAATAGTAATTTGACACCAAATTTGATGGTATAAATAGTCGTTTTGACAATAACGATATAAAATTGAATGAGATTAAAAGTGAATTTAACTGTAAAATTGATGTACTTAAATGTGACATTAATGAGGTCAAAATGAAATGCGAAAGTAGTTGTAACGAATTGAAACGAGATATTGAGAAAATAGTGGAGTCAGTAGGAGAACAGATTAAAAGTAAAAAGAATAATGATAATAAAAAAGTTACAAGTGATAAAAATAATGTTGAAAATGATAATATAATTAAAAATGTGGTATTAGAGAATAAGGTAACAAATGATATTGAAAATGGTAATGTAATTGAAAAGGTGGTATCAGAGAGTGAGATAGGGAGTGAGAGAGAGAGAGTAATAGGTTGTAACGGAGTAGTAATTAGTGTTGATGAATTAGAGAAAGAATGGCAAGAGAGAGTAGATGAGTATGTAGGGCAGAGGGTAAATTTTCCCCATATTTCTGATGAACCAGGGTGTTCACAAATGTTATTGTTGAAGGGCAAGAGTCCCTTGTTAGTGAATGATTTGAGTTGTTTCTCCTTTTTGTATAAGTTAGTACCCTCTGTGTGGAATGGTGTTGAAAGTGTGAGATGGTGTTATGATGAGAGAGATTTAGATGGAGAATTGTGTGTTGATAGAGAGATAGAATTATATAAGTTGAAGAGAAATTATAATGAGTGGAAAGAAATGTTAGGAGTGGTAAAGATAAATGATATGAAATACTTACCTGTTAAAATAGAGAGTGAGAATTGTTTTGATAATACCTGTTTAAATAATAATAATAATTTACCTTATGATGAAAAAATAACTGACCTTATATTGAATGTAACTACTGATGGAGACTGGACACAAACAAATAATGTTGACTTGGTTTATGATAAAATAGTTATAATGGGAAGTAACCCTATATATGATTATTGTGGTAAAATTAATGAACTAAAATTTTATGGTTATTACACACAGGATAGCCATATGATGTGCGTAAATGAAATTGAGAAATGTTATGTGAAACCCAGACTAATATTTGATGATGGAGGCTGAACACAAACTTAATAGATGGACAATTTAAATATTTTGATTTATGGTTCTGACCTTGCAGACTTGGACAATGAAGTGTGATAAAACTGAATAATTAATGATGAAGAATTGTAAATAATTGATGGTGAAATTAATTGTGTGTATGGTAAAACGTTAGGTAAACAATGTGTGTATATAGTGGAAATTGTGATAATAATAATAATGTTGCAGTCTAAATAAATAACCAATAATTTTGAAGAGGATAACAAATTAATTGTAATTATTGTAAGTGGTGAGAGTAATTAAAATTGTTGTGTGTTCAATAATTAATTTAATTAAAATAATTGGAGGTGTTTAAATATTTTTGATTGATTTAAATGTTGTATAATTGAGTCTTCCAATGGATTTAAATTATTTTACGAGATGGGAATTTGATAGTGATAAATAGATAAATGTTAAATTGTTTGGTATGAAATAACACTGTTGTCAAATGTTTCAGAGGTTACGTGGAGGTATTGGTATGTGTGGTGTGTATATTTTGTGTTTATGTCAGTAGGTGAATAATGTACTGTAAGTATAAAATTTATAATACCAATCAGATAGAGTAAAACGTTTACAGGTGGGAAAAGATTTTGACTCGATAATGAAAATAATTTGAGATAATTGTACTAAACAGAAACTATAATTAAAAAATAATAGTAACTGAAAGTTGATGTAAAATAAATGTTAATAATAAATTTGAAATTTTGAGGAATCTAATTCCAGACAGGGATAAATAATGAAATGATGATATATAAAAGAGTTAATAAAAGATTTCAAGTAATAATGTTTAATAGTTTCTATACAAATTATTTAAAAGAGAATTGTTTGTTTAATGTATGCTAACGATCAAGCTAAATGTCTATTTGGTTATTATGTTATGTAGTGTATTATACAAGATGTGTGGGTAATTTTGGGGGGTAGAGTGGTGTTTATAGAAGTGATATAATAATGGAATGTAGGGACTGCTATTGTAGAAAGATTTAGTTTAGTTATTAGTGTGCTATCGCTGTGGTGGCATGTGCCACAGTAGATAGCGAAAAGTGTTGGGGGTAACAGAGAGTGTTACTTCCATCGCAGGCCAAAATGGCGTAAAATGCACGGCACACCCTTTTTTTACAATTTTATATTGTATACTGATAAATTGCCGTGCCGTGCAGATAAATGATGATGATAACATGCCTGAAAGTAGCGATGATTTCCCCGACTTTTCGGGCGATTACTGCCTTACCAGCACTAATCGTGGGTTTGGCTAGCGGTCAGCTATGGCCATAAATTAAGAACCTTGACCATAGCTGGCTTGAAATTGGTTTATATTAGAAATTGATGGGGGGTGAAACTAGGGGAAATCCCGGAAACTATGGAACAGCGGCTGCCACTCTGTTCAAGTAGAAACAGCAAGGCCAGGTGGTAGACCTGCATTAAGGGTGTGTAATTATGTAACAAAAGATATGTTGATGTCTAAATCTTTCAAATGTAACGCTGAAGCAAGGACACGGAGATGTAAAATTCCTCCACCTATGCCGTCCTTGTGGAAGCACATGGGCGCAACAGTCCAACAGAAAAAACAATAGTGTGTGTGGCTGGGTGGCTGCTCAGGGGAGCAACGAATTTAAATCTTTGGTAACTTAAAAATGATAACTCGCTCTTGCACTAATTAAATAATTGTATTATGATTTGATAAATAGGTGTTCGTATGTTTATTATAATGTGTGTATTCTGCCTTATAAATGTATTATTTTATTGTGTTAGAGATAAGGATTGATAAAATGTGTAATTTATATAATTTTGAAATGTGTTTGTAGTAAGGTCATTCACCTTGCTAAGAAAATCAACTGATCCACTGTAGAATGTCACTTATAAATTGTTTGCTAATTTCCAATGTAACTAATGTTTGAATATAATGATTTTAATATGTTAAAGATTTTATTTTTAATGATGAAAATAATTGGATTTAGTTGAGAATTCTAAATGATTTGTAAAAGATAGTAAAAGGCAGATTTTGGGTGATTAATATTTTGTTAGGACATGTAGATCAGTCCATGTTGAGTTTAAAGTGGTAATAGAGAGAATAATATTGTTGTGAGTTAATGTAATGTAGAATTTGAGATGTAATGGTGACACAGTAGATAGGGGGAATATATGTAGAGTATTGATTGATATATTGATGTAATAAGTAAATTGAGGTATTTTGTTGTAGTTGAAGTGATGTAATGAGAATGGTAATTAGTTGAGGGGAATTTTGTAAGAGGGGGTGGTGTGGTAGGAGTCCGCAACAAAAGGGTTGGGACGGGAAGGGACCGTTTAGCACTAGAAAAGGCCGCCTAGGTAGACTCCAGGGGCCAAATAAGGGAATGAGCTTTTGGGGGGGGGGAACACACACATCCTGAGTACAAAGGGTTAGAGAGTACTTTTTTTTATATAAGAGTAAAATGATACGAATTGAGTTGAGTAGTAAGTTGGGTTTCGAGATTGTTGGGTAGATGTTTTTGATAGAGATGGGTGTCATGTTAGTTAAAGCTGTTAGTAATATTAAAGTCAGAGGGGGAAGATGATAAATATATAAATGCCATGTTGATACCATCAAGTTATTATGAATAATTATATCACCCAAACTAATGGAGAATGAGAATAGTAAAGAAAGAGAGTCATAGTGAAAATATAGAATTTTAATTGAAGCAAGTGACAATTTTAATAGAATTTGAGAATAAAGTAAGATTGTAAAATGTGTAATTTTGAGTAATTTAAATGTCAATTTTATTGTTAATTATAACAGTACTATTTTAATTTTTAATGTCTTATTTTATTATATTTTATTGTGTTTGAAGATAAAAATTTTAAAAGATGTTTAATGTATTTTCTGAGGTAGCTTACGTGTAACCTGTGTAGGTCAAGGTTGTGGACTTGACCCAGTTTGATCAGCTGATGGGTGATGTTATATACTAGACCCGTTTTGGCAAGGAAGTAATGCCAATTTTGCTGTTTAATTGAATTAAATAATTTAAAAAATTTTAAATAGTGAGAAAAGTATATTTTAATAAATTTAAATTTTTTTTTGAAAAAAAAATTTTTTTGATTTTTTGTGCCTGCCATCTAATTGATGTTTTGAACTTTGATTGTAGTGTTGTTTATATGTATTACTAGGGTTTTATTGAAATATATTGTTTAGTAGGTATGTATAATCACATGTTAGGATAAATGAATTCATGTTTTAAATGGATGTTCAATTTATTTGTTTTTCTGAGTATTAATAGGATTGAAGAAAATTGATAAAGGTAGATAAAAGATTTCTTTTGGTTTCGATGAAAATAATAATAATATAACAATCTGATTTTGAGCTTAAAGAATTGTGAATTTAAAGATAAATAGTTTGTGACGTTTAAATGATGAGTTTGTTTCTAAGATATTATAAGAGTATGTACAAGCCCAGTAACTGCTAAAGGCAGCCCAGTGTGCATGGTAAGGGGGAACATATCGGTTGAGGATCTGGCATGGTATAAGACCAGGGGTTTGGATTTTGGGGTGGCATGTTAAACGGTTAGGTGCGCTGTGGTGCGTGTCTGTTCGATTTTATGGTGTTGGGATCTCGTATAGAGAAGTCCAGTGATCTCGTTCAGATGCGGCCATAGTCGCCGACCCAGGGGGGTAGTTTACCCATGATGTATAAGACCAAATGGGGGGTTGTTGGCACCATATCCTCACCGGTCCTCTTAGGGGTTTTAGCAATGAGATTTCTTCTGTTTCGACAGAAGACCTCTCATTGGGGGGGTATTGTAACGGGGCAGAAAAGGGGGCTTTCTATTTTATTAAATTTGGGTGTTATTTTATTAAAGATTTTACATTCATTTTTCATCTGTGGGGACAGCCACGTGTTTGAGTAGAAGCGTAGTTTCGAACAAAGGAACTGTGGTGAAACAATTGTAAAGGAATGTGCGGGTGACACAATTCTTAGAACTTTGCGGCTGTGTGACACCTGCGCCCAAACGCACTACACCAGCATGTGCGCAGACCCATGCCAAGAAGCAAACACAATATGGCTTGGAGACAATATTCTTTTGCCACGTGGTCCGAGCTGACGGAAACAAAAAATTCAGTCCAGCCTACTTTTGTGACGTCGACCAGTGTTCACTGAATATCGTCGACGTCAAAAACACGAAAAATTCCATGTGTTGAATGTGTCACCGCTATGACTACAAAGTACAAGGCATTGCTTTCCGCATTGTACGGCCAAAAAATCTAGTAGAAAGGGGACTTATAGACGCTATCAGTCTCTCACTGAAGCTCGCCTGCGCAGGCTGCCCGCAAACCAGGGCTCAACAATAATATTTTAAACATCAAATAAAATTGAGTGTTGTTTTGTCAAGATAAGGAAGTGAGTACAGTTTGCGAAGAATGACATCCTAAATTATTTTCGGACATACTGATCGAGTTTTATAAGTGATGCATCACAAGGTTGAGGAGACTCCACGTTGCCGGCAGGGGTAGTGAGTAACGTATCTCAGAATACAGAAATATATTGCATAAAATGGGGCGTATTTAAATAAAAAAGGGGGTTCATGTTATTTTATTGAATGAATGTGAGTGCGGCAGACTGGGCTGTTTTATGTAAGTATAAGATGAATATTTAAATGTGTTAATATAAGATGTTTCGCTAACATTTAAGGAACTTTTAATTTGTTTTGAACTTTGGGTAAGAATATGTCATGATTAGAGAACAATACAAAAAATGAAATAATTATATATTAAAAAATGTTTTAATCTCTTCACAAAATGAGAGTTGCATCAGTTATTGCAATAACCGATAAGTGTACTTGCATCTTAATGTTCGTGTGACGGATTCTGGGAGGAGAGGACAAAACAAGGTAGGTGGAAGATAAAATAATTTTATTTATTTGTATTTGTAATTAATAATTAGCTTCACACCAAGTATAGTCTGAACTAATCACTTCTGGAGGAGGGCAATCTGTAGCATGACTGATAATCCACTAAATCATAATTCCAATCTGATCATAATTCAATATAAATTACATTAAATAAAAAGAAAATTCAAATGAAAATAATTAAATGTCGAAGTAAAATACCACCATAAAAGGAAAAAATAAAATTTAATCATCATAATGCAACAAAAATGTATCAAGAAAAATAAATCCTACAAAACTAAAATAAAATCAGGATAATACCCAGGTAGGATAGGAGCAGGTAAAGAAGATACCCCAAACCAACGAACATAAAATCAGATTACCTTGGAGAACCCAAGATGGAAGAATTGTGAAGAGAAGAAAATGTAGAATGGGAAGAACTACAAGATATATCCAAGGAAAACCTATTACAAAGAATAACAAACCCCAAAAAAAGATTAAATGCCACCCATGAAAGTATAACAACCCAAAACCTCATATAAAAATGTAAAATAGTTATAAACAAAAGTATTTAGGGTAGTAAATAGAAGTGCACCCACTAAAGTTATTAGGTAACGAAATAAAAAAATCTTCATTGTTCCTTATCTTTAAGATTTTGGTCTTGGAGTATTGTAAAACTCAAGTGTAAATAAGAACCAAAAATATAAGTGAACCAGTGCAAGTTATTTCAAGATACTAAATAAACTTCGAGTATAAGTGTAACTGATATTTCAACTCTGTACAATTAAACAACTTTAATGTTTGCTATAAATACAAATATAAAATGTTAGGAAGCATTCTTATGAAAACATTACTAATGTTTCAAAGAAGATGCCACTTTTTATCAAAAAACATTCTTTAAAATGTGAATGATAAAGAGAGCAGGTGGGGAATAAATACAGTGACAAGGGGATTAAAATGTAATAATAAAAAATAAACAGAAAGGACTGTAACCAAATTAAATTTAAGGAAAATAAAATTAAATGGCTGATTATGTTTGTGTTAAAGCCTATGAACACCATATTTCAAGGTGGTGTATAGAATAAGATTCATTTTTATTATATTTATGTTTATTATGACTTACAGTGTTAGTACAGACTAAAAGGTCTCAGTATGAATACCATACTATTTTATAAAATGTTTGTTACGTGTTATTAGTAATAATTGAAACTAAAATGTCTGACTTTAAAGACCAATAATTAATTTTAAATATTGTTTGTGTATTATGAGCATGAATACAATGCTACATGTTCCAATAGTTATTTAAGGAGATTGTATTTAATATTATATTAACTTCAGAAAGTCAGAAGGGGTATAGACACAGTATTATTCAAAAAACAATATATGTAAAACCATAAAATCTAGGCCAAATAGGAAATTCCAATAACATTATAATGGTGTAATTAAGTTCAATAAACCAAGTAAATTGATGAGATTTATATAAGGTGAATCAATCACCAAATACTATAACTAAAGGTATACTTTAACGGAATAATATAAAAAGATGTATAAAATTATTCAAAAATTTGCAAATGTAATACCTAACAATTTCAGAGGGGAAATCAGAAATTCATTAATTATATTTTAAAAGGATGATCAATTGATAAATTTACAAGAAATTGATGAAAGATAAACATTTATATCAATCTGAGATTTATTATAATCATAATTATAACACATAAGATGGCTAAACTTTGGACAAGGACAGGAAACAGAATATTGAGCCTACTTTTCCAAAATGACAGAAATATAGCAATTTTGATAAAAAACTTTATAAAGATGGATTATTGTATATCAAATTAAGCAGAAGGAGTTAAAGAAACCGATTATGTATTTGCTATTACATGAAATTAATTAATAACCAAAATATATTCTATGATATAATGTACTTTAATTGAATGCATCGGAAGTGAATAAAACTTAAACAATACTTTTCTAATATTAAATCAGCTAAGAGATTTCAGAAACGAAGGAAGTAAAACAGTTCTTAATTAACATTCGGAGTGTACGGGTGAATTAAGCTCATGCTAATAACAGTATACCGGAACGATTAATGGCGGATAACAGTTAAAACATAGCCTACTATAAAATTTGAGAATTTGGACAAAACACTTTTAAACGATAAATGCAGTGAAAAATAACAACTACACACATAGAAACCAGTGAATACCCAACATAAACTAATGAAATAACAATTTGAACCACTAACACTACTAATTTCCAGACAACTGAAACGAACTTTTACAACACCATATATCTAAAAATAAAACGCACATTTTCTCGAGTGAACAACAGAACAGTGAACGAGTGTTAATCCAACAACACCAGAAACATTATTCAATATTGCGGAGACGAGGAAGCAGTTGTGAAGGCATCTTTATTGTAAGAAAATTTCACCACGACGGTTTCAGTTTTACAGAACAGCAAACGAGCGGCCATGATGGTTCCCAGCATGCAAAGCGCCTACAAGGAATAAGATTCGTCGCCACAGTCAATTGGTCTGATTTTTTTTACTTAATAAACATTATATACCATAACTAAATTTGTAATTATTAACTATTAAGATTTTTATTGTAACATTATACTTTCTAGCATCGCCCCTTCTCTGACTATATAACATAACCGTTTAAAGAACCTTGAAAATATTATATCAAATAACATATGTATCAACACTCGATTCGCCCTGTGAAAGAGTCGAACAATATAACCTAATCGATTTTTAATCGATCTTTTTCCAATAATTGTTAATAAAATATAGTTATTCAACATTTTTGGTATTAAATTTATTTCTAAACTATATATAGAGTTTAGTGAACAACATCAGCTGTAAGGAAGGCAGCCATTACTCCAGTGAATGTAATATATTGGAGAAAGAAGAATAATCGCAAATCGATTAGTGAACGAGACAATCCAATTAACACTGAATTTACTTACAGCAAACCACAAGTGATATAATTGACACAACTAACTTAAGGGAATTTAAAATTTCAACACGATCACATAACAAGAATTATTTATTAAATATTGAACATTAAAAACCAAACATAAATTTTTTTTTTTAATTTTAAAAAATTAAATTAAAATTTTTTTTTATTATTGTACACGTACGAGAAATTAATTATTTGGAACCACGTTTCGTTACAATATTAAAATGACCGGTATTCAGAGACTGCGAAACACAATAAACAGGAGTTAAAATAAAGTTAATTTCAAAATAAAATTTTAATGTCTTTCATGGATAAAATGCGTGAGATTTCAGCTCGCGTGCGTGTGAGTTTGTGATCGGCCTTGAATCCATGTGCCTCACGCTCAATGCGTGAGACTTGGCAGGTATGATGTGATGACATTTTTCGGGCATGTTGCAAGTCTTTACTCATTTTTCTCTAGCAGCCCTAGAGAAAAATGTTGGGAAGTTTTGAAAAAGCACATTCCTTTATCACTACAGAGCTTCCCTGAAACAAGATGAAGTGAGAGGATCCAAGCTGTCAAACCAATAGTTAAGCACTACCCAGGAGTACTTAAATTGTTGGATATATTTTATAAGAGATGTCTTCTAGTCTAACTCCCTCTGCCTACAACATCATATTAAGAAATATTTCAATTCCACAAAGAGCTTAATGTTGGCATCTTTTTGGTTCAAAGTGCTTTCATATATTGACTAAAAAAATGTTGTTATTCAAAGCAAAGGAATCACACTCAATGTTTAAATAACTCTAGTGGAAGATTTCCTGACAGAATTGAAATTGTTGCGTGATAATCCAGACAGCATAATTGAAGAACCAATCTTAATTGCAAAAGAATTAATAAAAGTTCCTCCTGAATCTCCCAAAAGGTGGAAAAAAAGTATAGATCAATCCAATAGTGATTTTTCAGTAAACAAATATCAAGAAAATAAATTTAAAACCTGTCATGTACCCAGTATTAGAGTTTGTAATGGGCAACATAAAAACACGATTCACTGCAATTAGTTCAATTCAGTTCAATTCGTGACTTGTTTCCACCAGTATTGAACTTTACGGACATGGAAAATGATGAATTAGAATTGAAAGTAAAAGTTCTCATTAGCAAGTTTAAAAAGGAATTGGCAATGGATCTATTTGAAGAAATATTACACTTGAAGAACATTTATAAAACAGAGTTTGAATCAGAAAAGAATCCACTAAGCCTACTCCAAAAACCTTCAAGCTGTATTAGTGAATTTCTGTCTTGCCTATAGGCTTTTCTGTACTATTCCAGTTACAGTTTCGTCTCCTGAAAAATCTTTCAGCAGGTTAGCGAATTCACTGAAAACTTGGCAGAGAAGCACTACCTACCAAGAAAGGCTTAATAATTTGGCAATTTTAGCTATTAAAAATGAATTGGCTAACAGTATTAATTTATCAGTCAGATGTTATTGACCACTTTGCTCAAATGAAAGCAAGAAAAAAACTTTGCACTACTAAAGCCGTTTTAGAAGCAGGTCTCTCACTTATAATTGGTTATAATCTTAGACATATTTTTGTTTATCTTTTTAACAATTGACCTATGTATCACTTATGTGTTGATAAACACAGATTATGTTTATTTCTTGTCTTAAATTTAGACCATAGTAACATTGAATTCCACTCTAACCCATTATTAATACTTAATCATTTGCATGTTAACAGAAACTGCACATTGCTTTTTATTGCATTATGTTGAAAAAAGGATTTTAATGTACTTGTTTGGTTATAGGCCTACGTTAGATTGTACTGTGTTCTAAATTGGAAGTAGGTTTTAATTCCGGTACTTCGAATAAATACAGCCTTTAATGTATATACACCCTTTTATCCATACAATAAATACAGCCTTTGAATGTACACTAAGTAAGGAAATGTTTGTTAAGTCTAATTCATTTTAAAAATCTAAAAGGTTAAGTTAGATAATTAAACGTAGACACAACCTCCCAAAATCGTCAAACCGTAATTAACCGTAACCGTAACCGTAATTATGTACGATAAATGGAAACTCATTTCTGTACTTCCAATAAATACACCCTTTCAATAAAATATGTGCCAATAAACCCCAATAAAATATGCACCAATAACGTAGCCTATTAGGTTATAGGCCTACGTTCTAAATTCCGGTAGGTTTTAATTCCGGTACTTCGAATAAATACAGCCTTTAATGTTATGTACAGCCATTTATCCATACAATAATTTTATATACACTAACAAAGGAAATTTTTGTTAAATCTAATTAATTTTAAAAATCTAAAAGGTTAAGTTACAGTGTTAAACGTAGACACAACCTCCAAAAATCGTCTGTGTACCGAAATTATGTACGATAAATGGAAACATCATTCCTAATTAATATTTTTCTGCCACTATTTCTGGCCATCACGGGCGAATTAGCATATCCGCTGATACAACCGTGGCGTGATTTCCATCGGCATTTCGCTCGTCACCTTTGAGCCTCCTGACAACATCTTCGCAAGAGCCTGCTAGCTACAGTGCTTCAAACTATTGGGAGAGGCGTCATCTCTCCGAGCTGTGTTTGCCATCTTCTCCAAGGCGTCGACGCTGCAGGATATCGCCTACAAGGTATCACCTCAATAACAGCATAACAAGGTGCGTACAATGGCTGGAGAAGGCCTCAAAGTGTTAACCAGAAAGAGAGGCGGCTTAAAGTCCGCAATAGTGCGAATACAATCTGCCGTAAATAACTTTGATATAAATTCCAGCACAAAACATTTTTTAACAGTAAGGCTAGAAAGTCTGAAAAGCTTGGCATCGAAGTACGACGAGGTGCAGTCTGAAATAGAACTTACTTGTAAAGACATGAGCGCGGCTCAAGAAGACCGAGTTGAGGTCGAAGAAATGCTATATTCGACTGAAGCAAATATTTTGCAATTACTTGATACATTTAATGTTCAGACTGTACCTCCCGTATTATCGACACACATGCAATTAAAACCAATAAGTTTGACCTGCTTCTCAGGCAACATATTGGAATGGCAGCATTTTTATTCAATTTTTACGGACTTAGTGCATACAAGATCCGATTTAACGCCAGTGCAGAAGTTACATTATTTACATTCTTCTTTAAAAAAATGAACCTTTAAATTTAATTAAGTCACTACCCATCTGTAAGGAAAATTATTCAATAGCGTTGAGTTTGCTGTCCGAAAGGTATGACAACAAGTTCATACTAGCAAAATACTATGTTCAAAATTTACTTCAAGTCAAGTCGACAATTAAGGACTCTGTCCAAAGTTTGGCAGAATTCACAAACACAATAACGTCTTCCGTTAATTCACTGGCGGCAATGCAACTGTCAGTGAATTCATTTGAATTTATTATTATACAATTATTATCAACTAAACTCGACCCTACTACCTTTAAACTATGGAAGGAGTCAATAGACCCTGACAATTTACCTAACTTTCAAGATTTCACTCATTTTTTAAACTCACGTAGACAGCTGTTAGAAAATACACTGCCTATCGAAGCCGGACAGCAACTCAACAAACCTAATTTAAGACTTAACAATAAATATGATAAATATAAATCAAGAAACACTGCTGGCAGTACTACATTTAAGAGTTATCACTCAGCGGCAAGCAATTATTCATGTTTGTGTTGCAAATCTAATCACCCGCTTTACATATGTGATAAATTTCGTACATTAAGCACCGCTGAGCGGGGACAATTGGTATCAAGTCATAAATGTTGTATCAATTGTCTTAGATCAGATCATCTTGTATCTAGCTGTAAGAATAAGCAAGTGTGTAAGATCTGTTCAAAACGACACCACACATTGTTGCACGCGAACAACGTGCCGAAATCAATATCTGCCAGCAGTAACTATTGTTCGCTCAAATTACAATCCACGAACAATGTCCTTTTATCAACAGCAGTTGTATTTGTCATTGACCAGGCTGGCAACAGACATAGCGCAAGAGTTCCTTTAGACGCCGGATCACAAATAAATTTTTGCACAAAATCATTTGCAAGGAAATTACAGCTTAATTTAACTAAATCCAACATACCAATTACGGGTATAAACAATACAGCGTGTTACGCAACTGATCTTGCGTCTATACGCATTATTTCTCGTTATCAGAGATATAGCTTCGAGGCGAAATGTGCTATCTTATCTACGTTAACCCACAATCTGCCGGCAAAATCGTTTGACATAAATCAATTCCACATTCCGAGCAACATTTTTCTGGCTGACCCAGATTTCAATATATCCTCTGAAATCGACATACTCTTAGGGGCACAATTTTACCTGGACTTAATTTTAGCTAATAAATACATACGCGGCCCTAATTTTCCCATCATTCAGGAAACAAAGCTAGGCTACATTTTGGCTGGCAATTTGCCCAAACACTGCCGCAACGAGGGTCCTGCTGTTTCGTTCCTAGCTAGGAACAACGACAGTCAAATTCTGCAGTCTCTCGAAAGATTTTGGGAAGCAGAAGTATCCCTGACAACACCCCTGATAACGAGTCAGCCTGTGAAGACCATTTCGTGCGCTCTACCCAGCGCAAC
The DNA here is from genome assembly GCA_034769895.1 of Magicicada septendecula. NCBI lineage: Eukaryota > Metazoa > Arthropoda > Insecta > Hemiptera > Cicadidae > Magicicada > Magicicada septendecula. Next base: position 56,103,534 of record CM068371.1, on the reverse strand, counting down.
CACGAGGGTAGGTTCGTGGTTTCACTCCCATTTAAGACCGATAATCTCCACTTGGGGGAATCTTACACCAATGCTGAAGCAAGATTCTTGAACTTAGAGCGTCGATTTAGGCGTGATGCTAAGCTCGCGCGCGATTACGCAGACTTTATTAACGAATATAAGGATCTTGGACACATGACGCTTATCGATAATTGCGCTATCAATTCAGGAGCGTCAAATACTTACTATCTGCCTCACCATGCCGTATTTAAACAGTCTAGCTTGACCACAAAACTGCGCGTCGTTTTTGATGGTTCGTCCAAGACTACCAATGGCCTTTCTCTAAATGACATATTGTTGGTAGGCCCGAATGTTCAACAAGACCTTTTTTCCATTCTTTTGCGTTTCCGCATACATAAATATGTTCTCATCGCCGACATCGAGAAGATGTATCGACAAATTCGCGTAGCTGAAGGGGATTGTCACTATCAACGCATTCTGTGGCGTGATTCTCCTCTCGAACCATTTAAACATTTTGCATTGCGAACGGTAACCTACGGCACGGCTAGTGCTTCGTTTTTGGTCACTCGCTGTCTTATACAAATTGGTAGAGACCATCAAACTTCCTTTCCTGATGCGGCGTTAGCTATAACGAACGATTTCTATGTTGACGATCTGCTTACCGGTTCGGACACCATCTCTGATCTGACCAAGCTGAAATCTGATCTAGGTGCGTTATTAAGTCAATATGGTTTCACGTTGCATAAATGGGCATCTAATGAGCTCACAGTGGTCGCAAATCATGACAATTTATCACGCCCCCTAAACAAACAGGACAATGTGCGTACCCTAGGCATTCTCTGGAATAATACTGCCGATTCATTTCTGTTCGACATTAAATCAAGCATCTCCAAGAGGAGAATTCTCTCGATTATTGCAGGCATATACGATCCTCTTGGACTGATCGGTCCCGTTGTCTTTTTGTACAAACAGTTTTTGCACAACTCTGGATTTGCAAGCTTGGTTGGGATGAACCGATCTCCGGCCAATCACGTTCGGATTGGTATTCTTTGTGCGACAAATTGGGTCTGATTAGCAAAATTGTGGTCCCACGATCTATTCGTTGTAAGCGTGAGGCAAGTACAGTTGAATTACATGGATGCTTCTGCACAGTTTTTCGGATGCTTCTGAAAGGGGGTTGGCTGTTGTATTTATGTCAGAGTCATTTATCAAGATTCATCGGCCTCTTGTCATCTCCTGTGTTCTAAATCTCGCGTAGCTCCCTTACGACAGGTGTCATTACCTCGCATCGAACTCTGCGCTTGCTTGTTGTTATCGCGACTCGTATTTAAGGTCGTTCCTGCTCTTTATTCGTTCATTGATAGTGTTCATTTGTATTCTGACTCTATGGTGTCTCTTTACTGGATTCATGCCCAGTCTACGAGGTGGAAAACATACGTCGCTAATCGTGTTGCTGAAATTCAGCGTCTTACGCAAACTTATACTTGGCATCACATCAATTCTAGACACAATCCTGCTGATATTATCTCCAGGGGGTGTCTCCCTAACGTTTTGCGCGATTGTTCGCTTTGGTGGCACGGTCCCACTTGTTTGTCTCAATCGTTAGAGTCAAATCCTTTCCCACCCTTTCTACCTTCCACTCCGTCGTCTTCTGAAGTCACTGCGGAAGAGACATACCCATAACCTCTCTCTAATGTCTACCCTGGCTATCGACCTTTCTTTGGACTTTTCCTCGTTGCATCGTCTAACGCGCGTATACGCTTACTGTTTTCGGTTCATCAGAAATATTAGACTCTCAAGTGCTGACAAATTTACGGGCGATCTTACCCCTGTCGAAATTCATCATGCTCTCAATTTCTTCATAAAACAATCTCAGCTGATCCACTTCGCAGCCGAAATTAATTGTCTTCGTAACGGATCTTCTGTTTCCATTAGGAGTAAGTTGGCTTCTCTCGACCCGTTTCTTGATGATTCTGGAGTGATACGCGTAGGCGGGCGATTACAGCAGTCGCAATTACCGTACGACGCTAAACATCCTATTGTCTTACCCCCATCGGCACATATTACTCGCCTCATCATTGAACGCGAACATATTCGATTACTTCACGCTGGTGCTCAACTCGTGCATCACTCACTGCGTCAACGTTGGTGGATTGTTAATGCCAGGATAGTCATTCGCTCCATCATTCGTAAATGTGTCAAGTGTCTCAGGTTTAGTGCCAAACAGCAGGTTCAGAGGCTTGGTATTTTACCATCTCCTAGAGTCACTCCTTCAAGGCCGTTTCTATTCTGCGCGGTTGATTATGGTGGTCCCTTCATGATCCGTCATGGCGGGCAGAAATCCAGAACTCTTTCTAAGGCATACGTGTCTTTGTTTATTTGCTTAGCGACTAGGGCCATTCACCTGGAATTGGTTTCCGACCTTACTGCCAGTGCGTTTATAGCTGCATTACGTCGTTTCATGGCCCGCAGGGGCATTCCCAGTCAATTATACTCCGATAATGGCACAAACTTTAGGAAAGCCCGGAATATCCTACATGATCTCTACAACCTTTGGCATAATAAGGATGCCATCTCTTCGCTCAAGTCATTCACGTCCTCTCAGGGGATATCATGGTCATTTATTCCGCCCTCGTCACCTCATTTCGGTGGCCTTTAGGAGAGCGGCATAAAGAGTTTGAAGTTTCATCTGCGCCGCGTGGTAGGCAAATCTATACTCACCTTCGAGGAGTTTACGACAGTTTTGTCTCAGATAGAGGCATGTCTGAACTCTCGACCTTTATTTGCCATCTCTTCGGACGTAAATGATCCGGTGCCACTCACACCTGGCCATTTTTTGATTTGCGCACCATTAACGGCGATACCGGACCCAGACTTATCTCATATTCCTATCTCTCGTCTTGGGCGTTGGCAACTTCTACAGAAGTTTGTCCAAGGCATTTGGAAGGCGTGGTCTCGCGACTATTTGCACCAGTTGCAACAGCGTCACAAATGGAAATTCGCTAAGGATAATGTTTCCATTGGTGACCTAGTTTTACTTACTGAGGATAATTTACCTCCATTAGCCTGGAAATTTGGTGTAATTACCACCACATTTCCCGGCCCAGATAACTTAATTCGAGTCGTAGACATTCGCACACCTACTGGTGTTTTGCGGAGACCAGTACATAAGTTATGTCTGTTGCCAGCGCGGGACGAGATTTGACAAGATTATTATGATCACTTAGCACAATGCTATTTTACTCAGCCATTGGCTTATTACTTATTATGAACATTTGGTCAACTTAATTGTGATGCATTATCACAACATTTTCATATCAATTTGGCGCCATTGCGTGCTTCTATAATCATCATAGTTTTATGGTGGTATATTACTATTTTGTATTTGTATGTTAATTTTGTGTGCAATACTATGTCTTACACATTTACATTTTGATGTTTTGGGTATGTGTCATGTTTTTTGGTGGTATTATTTTATAAAAATTTGTTATATAATATTTGCATGTTTTGCAGTTGCGCAACCATGCATGCATTTTTTACACAGTTGTTAATATGTGTGATTTATTGTTCTGTGAATATGTTTTCGATTGTTCTACTCATGTACTACGTTTGTAATCACAGTATCGTATTTGTTACTTATGCCATTGTAATTATTCATATTGTAATTAACTAAATTGTTGTTTATTTATTCATTATAACTTGCGTTTATGTAAAACCTATCGTTTTTTGCGTCTACTGCATTTAACCATGCCACGTCTAGATTTATTTTATATTGTATTGTTATATTGTAGTTATATTTTGTGATTAAGCATTGCACAATTATTATTTCTGTTTAAATTATAACATACATGTCATCATATTTGTGCTTGCATTCAGTCAGCTATCTATAGCTTGTTCTTACATAACTACATATTGTAAGTTCCTGAAACATCAGGAACAGCATGACTTGGTCAATACATGACGCCATGCTAAATCTACGCTTAAACATGTAATTTGTGGCAATTTTGTTCATGTAAATAATTCTCTGTACAGGTTTACTGGCCTCAACTATTTCACGGTAACCATCTATGACATGCATAGGGTTACAAACTATCGGGCCATCATGTGATGAGCTTCCGATCATACATTATTAAGCATTGTCTAATTATGTATTTTTTCATGTTTTATAACGTTCGATATTGTACACATACAATATGTGATGGCAACACTTGCCAACGCAGACATTTTTGTTCATGTTTGAAATCAGTTGTTCGCTAACCTTGGCTTACAAACGCTTATCTTTAAGGCTTATCTTATTCATGCTTATCGCTAAATCATTAACGTACAGCTGTTATCTAATATTATAACTCAAGGTTCAACTTAGCCTTGAAACTAACTCTCATTATTAAGAACACTGTATGTTTTAAACTAAGTTACAAAATGTATAATAATTTACTAAAAAGGTGGTAAAAAATTGATTGATTTTGACGGGCAGCTTATGTGCAGTAGCGCGATAATTTTACTTTATAGGTTGGCTAATCTGCTTCTTACTTTTGTTCTAATCTGATTATTCATGTCGAAGCTCTGTACAGTACGTCTCAAACGCTTGAAAGCGGCGGTCGGCACGCCCGCCTTTCACTGTCATATTTTTCTTGTCGCGACATTCAATGTAGGCCTTAGGCCAACACACTTTACTTATGGCCCATTAGGCCCGTTATTAATGTAATTTAATATTTTTTTGATACGTTGTACATACATCATGCTTATTAGCCAACCTGTGATTCATAACAACTGCTAACTTCATATTTCAAATGTACTTTTGAATTCAAATAAATAAATTGTATACAGTCCACTCTCTTCATCATTTCTGCATCCTGGCGAATCAACTAAATACACATTTTCAATCAACATTCTTCTTACTAAACATTTTTTGGTCCACGCGGACCGGATACTCAACAACTGCTAACATAGAGAAAATAACTGATAATTTCAATTCTGTCAGCAAATCTTCCACTAGAGTTATTTCGACATTGAGTGTGATTCCTTTGCTTTGAATAACATTTTTTTTATTCAATACATGAAAGCACTTTGAACCAAAAAGATGCCAAAATTAAGCTCTTTGTGGAATTGAAATATTTCTTAAGCCCTAATATGATGTTGTAGGCAGAGGGAGTTAGACTAGAAGACATATCTTCTAAAATATATCCAACAATTTAAGTACTCCTGGGTAGTGCTTAACTATCGGTTTGACAGCTTGGATCCTCTCACTTCATCTTGTTTCAGGGAAGCTCTGCAGTAATAAAGGAATGTGCTTTTTCAAAACTTCCCAACATGCAGGGCTGCTAGAGAAAAATCAGTAAAGACTTGCAACATGCCCGAAAAATGTCATTACATCTGCATTGAGTTTTGCAGCATTAACACCCACATGTTTCAAGGAATGCGCCCCACATGGTAAAAATATTATGGATTTTTTCTTTTCAAGAATTCTACTTCCAATTTAGAACCCAGTACAATCTAATGTATAACCAAACAAGTACATTAAAATCCTTTTTTCAATTTCAAGAGGAGTGTGAGTTTTTTATTTTCAAAGGATAAAGAAAACACTTGTTTACAATTACTCTAAGATGTCAAGGGTAATTGTAAATTGAATTTTAGAGCTGTATTTATTATTTATATTTAAACAAGTTTTTGTACGCAACATAATAACAAAGGTTGAAATATTTGCAGTTATTTCAATTTTAAAAAGTATACACAATTTTTAATCAAAATAATGTTTCAATCCGTTTTCCGTTTACAATTACCCCACCTAACCACAAATTTATGGTGTAAGAAACGTTAATTTTAGTAGACTTGAAAAGACTTAATACAGGGAGTCTTTAAATTTGTTTTAGTTTTTTCCTAAAGCTCTTGAATTTTGCTTAGAACAGCCAAAGACCCAATGCCATTTGTACACCATGTGGTAAAATTGACTAAAATTGTTGTTGTTACAATGGCGTACACGCGAATGGTTGTTTGGCTTGTTCGCGTGTTTCGTTACATTTTTAATCAGTGTTGTGTTGTGAGTTTTACATTCATTTAATTAAGAATGATTAGCTATGATGAACTGTTGAGTGTTATTAGTACAGAAGAGGATGCAATTTTGTCTTTTCTTCAAGAAAAAGGCTTGGTTCACAATCCTCGTCAATGTGAACAAGGACACGACATGGTATTAGCCCTTGGGCAGCAACATCATTGGTGTTGCAATAAGAGGACTTGCCGTGAGTATAAGGTAGTTCGCAAGTGCACATTTTTAGAGGGGTCCAAATTACCGGTGGGAAAAATAATAAAATTTATTTATTTCTGGTGTGAAGGGCGTAGTAGTATGAAAAACAGTAAAATCAACTGGAAATCGGCGTCAACACACACACAGAGTGGACGGTTTACTTAAAATATATCTGTGCCATAGACATCATGAGAAACCCACGGAAAATTGGAGGACTGAATTTAACAGTTGAAATTGATGAGAGTGTGTTTGCCAAGAGAAAAAATAATGTTGGCCGGGTGTATCCACAACAATGGGTATTCGGTGGATACTGCTGAGAAACGAAGGAATGCTTCTTGTGTCGTGTCGAAGATCGGTCAGCAACTACCCTCCTACCTCTCATAGTGGCAAATATTGAACCAGGGTCTACTATAATGTCAGATGAGTGGCGTTCGTACCATCAAATTGTTAATTTGCCACAACAGTACAGTCATTTGACTGTAAACCATAGTTATAACTTTGTGGATCCTCAAACGGGAGCGCATACACAAGGCGTAGAAAGCATGTGGCGGTCCTGTAAACGCCGAAACATGATTGAATGTGGTACGAGAAGGGAACGCTTAGATTCCTATTTAAGTGAGTTCATGTGGTGAACAAGAAATAGAAATGAGGATTTGTTCCAGAAAATGCTGGAAACCATCAACAAATATGAGGCTCCTTTTTACTAAAAACAAATATGATTTTGGCAAGTAATATCAATTTTGGCAAGTATGTTCTATTTAGAATACGTTTTCATAACGACATTGAGTTTGAAATCACGTGCTTAGTTTAATTATTCATTTCTCAAGCTTAATCCAATACCATTTTCAAGGATTTTAAGTATTCTGTAAAAGTATTTTGTTTCCTTATTGAACACAGTACATGGCACATTAAAAGTATTCAGTACTTAAAAGTAGGTTAGGTTACATTATTTAATCTAAAGAACTTCACAGCAGCTGAACAAAGTTAATTATAAAATAATAATCATTTTGTATATTTTCTTTTACAAGTGGATATTAAGCCAAAAAGCTGATATCATATAAAGTGTAATAATCATGTTCAGTGTATTATTATTTTTAATATCATAGGTTACAGATTAAACTAACCTTATACTCACAAGGTATAATTGTACTGATTTCACCTGTAAAAGAACGGTTGGCTGAAAATAAGACACAATTGTAACACATATCAGAACCTGTGTGTGTGTGTTTTGGTGGACGGGTCAATAATCTGTAAACCTTTTAATATTGGTCTCCTAGAATGTTGACTGATTAAACAAAATAATTGTATAATGTTCATATGTCAGTACTTTGTGTGTCCGGTGATGTAGGCCTAATTTATTTTTCTTTGCAGGCACAAGAAAAGGTTAGAAACAATTAGGCCTACATCATCATTACGCAGGCTGAGGAACTGAAACTTCCAGCACTATATTCAGGTTTGTAATTTACACAGTGAAACCAGTTGAAACAAAGTATTTAAAATCCTTTGAAAATATTAAAAGCAGGCACATTACATCATACATACACAGTATCATCATTGCATGGTGTTCTGTTGTGTGACAGGTCCCAGAACCAATCATCTCCATTCATATGTATTTGGCTTGAACCTTTGAGCTTTCATCTCTACATAAGATACTCCACTTTGCATTTCGTACAAAGGCTCATCTTCTCTTCTTTCATGGTTCTTTCAAAACTCGTGTTAATTGTTCATTTTCTCTCAGGATTAAATATACTTATATTTAATATTCAATACTTAAAAGTTGGTTAGGTTACATTATTTAATCTAAACAACTTCACAGCAGCTGTAACAAAGTTATTTATAAAATAATTATCTGCTGTATTTTTTCCTTTAAAGTGGATATTAAACAAAAAACCGATATCATATTCTTATACCATAAGAAGTAATATAATCACGTTATGTTCATGATGAGTTCTATTTCTTGTGTATAGTGTGTTTCAGTGTTTGCATTAAACAAAACATTTTTAAACCAGTGTTGAACACTTGCCAAGTAGTGTGCGTGATATTTTCCAACAAATTCATATACTGTAAGAGAGTAGACTATTGATGTATACTACTTTACATGTCAGAAGTATAACGATATATTTACAAATTACTTTATTCTGTATTCTTATGTTATTATTATTATTCAATAAAAAATAAAATACTTTTTAACAAAAATATGCTTTTATTTTAATTATTGTATTGTATTTAATATTACTTCAGAAACATAAATATAATTAAAGTAAAATATCGGTATGGAGAACCATACATGACTTCCATGTTCTAAGATTTATATTTAAAATCATTTTCGAAATGAAATATTACCATTGAAACTACTTTCTACTTACTGCTTCAGCCTTAACCACAGTACTGTGGTCACTAACGTATACCACCTCATGTTATCGCACTCGATTTTCACTGATGATGGAAGTCGATGGCATTGCCAAAACATCTGTTAATGAATTTTCAAGTACTTTACTGTTGTTAAAACATAAAAGGTTGCCAATAAACTACCCCTTCCCCTTAACCAATCTTCACCAAAATCAAAAGGCCTTGAGATATCTACAATTCAGGGACGTATGCAAAAAATTATTTGATACTGTTTGAATATGCGGCAGTTATCGTTCGTCATAGAAAAAATTATCCTTGGTAAAACATAAAACGTTGCCAGTAAACTACCCCTTTCCCTTAACCGATCTTCACTAAAAATAATAGGTCTTGAGAACTCTATAATTCAGGGCTGAATACAAAACATTATTTGATTCTGTTTGAATTTGCGGCTGTTATCGTTTGCCATAGAAAAAAATTACCCTTGATAAAAAAAATGTTGCAGGTAAACTACCCCTTTCCCTCAACCGATCTTCACCAAAAACAATGTCATGAGTACTCTACAAATCAGGGCTGTATGCAAAAAAGTATTTGATTCTGTTTGAATTTGCAGCTGTTATCGTGTGACATAGAAAAAAATCTACAGACAGACACACAGACACTTTTCAAAACAGACTTTTTTCATGTTTTGAGTGTAGTACAATCAGAATCTGCAAAAATCTCGAACACGATTTTTTTTGCCATCACCATACTTCCATTTCCTTAAGGAACATGGAAGTAAAATAAATAGTTGTAATAATTTAATTAAAAAGTAAATTTTTGTTAAAAGGAATGTCTAATTATTCAACATTGATATATAACTCTCTCTCACTCTTCCCCCTCCCTTTCTCTGTTGGGGGGGGGTTGAATATATGAGTGATAGTTTAATCTTGTTTTCAACAAATTCCAGTTACATCTGATAGGTTAGAGTCTGTACTTAAAATGGACAAATTCTTACTTCCATGTTCCTGCCTTTCCATTGTGTTTCCTTTTGCTCCAAAAAAATATTTTGTTGTGGTGTTGATATGTCTTTATTCTTTAACATTTTGTGTGAGGGAGATAGCAATATTTTTAACTGAACTGTAACATTTCATTGTCTCGGTTTTTGTCATTTTTTGTGCTACTGTAAAGTGTTCACTTTTTATTTACACTTAAGTAATGCTGTTTTTATTTTACATTTTTACACTTTCTGTCAAGCTACTGTAAAGCTACAGTAAAATATGCAATTTTATTTTTTTTAAAATGATCAAACCTTGTCTGTAATGAACAGAACACTGTGTAATAACTGAAATATGTGAGAGTTTTATTTAAGGTTATTGCTGGCTCTCACATCCTACCTTCCAGTATTTGTGTATCATCCGTCAGAACAGTGAATAACTCAACAGGATACTAAGTCATTCTTACTACTGTTCAGGTGCATTTAGCATGTACACCAGAGGCAGATTTATGCATAGGCAAAGTAGGCAACTGCCTACGGGCAGTAAATTTTGTAAAGGTCGTTATGTTGTTTTTATACCTAAGAGATGTTTCAAATACTGCTCCATTTTGTCTCAATATGATAAGAAACTCTTAAATATATATATTGTTTAGTAACAAGGCTTATTACGTAAAGAGAATAGTTCATCATTTACTTCTGATCTGTATATGAAGTAGGCCCTACATCGTTTTTTCACAATTTACATACAGTATATATGTGATACTTCCATTATATTAATTATTTAACTATTAATTTGTTTACATTCAAATTTCGAACATCCTTTACTGACTCTGTAATTTGACATAACTGAATGTCAATAGATGCCACTAGCTGCTAACAGACAGACCATGAGCATAGTATAATTTCATACCCAACTCTAGTGTCAATTGAGCTTCGACCTGCCGAGGAGGGAAATAAGAGGTCTACACATAGTACGTGTCCGTTAAACACCTGTTGTATTTTACATAAATCGTTAAATATATATTCATCAAATAAATTGATAGGCAAAAAGTGATAAGTGAAAGGATGATTATGTCAAAAGATGTGTATATAATGTACTTTCATTTATTATGTTAGGGTAATATTAGTGGAATGATAATATTCTACCACTACTGTATTACAGTGTACAAATGTAATGATATATCTTGGAACAATACTATGTAATAAATTTGGATAAAAGGCACATTTCAAATAGAAAGGATAGCTGGTGTGATCAGACATAACAAATTTGTATTAGTTTTTTGAGAATTTATTCCTATCAAACTGCAATAAGCATATTTTCAAACCTTTATGGATGTGTGTCAAGTAATTTACAGATTGCACCAAAAGAAACAGTTAAAATATATCTTTTCAATTAAACAAAAATTGGCCTTGTAATATGAGTCGGTAATACAGCAGGAACTAATCACTTAATTGCTATTACAAAATGCCTTATTCCTTTTCATGATGATCAGACTTTGCTATACGCCTGCATAAATAAAAATTATTAAATTGCTTAACTCTCAACACAAAGTATTTAAACTATTTAACATGAAAAGTTCATCATGTCACATATTCTAGTAACAAGGTAAGTTTTTGGAATAGTGTTTTAGCTGAATTTATATACTAGGAGGACACTCAGCATTTAGTGTGTGTGTGTGTGTAACTCTGGTTAATCAAAGAGAATTATTTGTGTAAATTCAAATTTAGTAATACAAATCTACTACCATAAAGGCCTGGAATTCTATGCATTAAAGAATTTTAATTAACTTTATATGGGGAAATCTGGTTTACATACACTATTTCTGAAAATAATAATCCTGAAATGTAATCAGTACTTATATCAAGTTAACTGCAATATTTAAATAGATTCTTCAACTTGCACATTGCAAACTTCAGGTGCTAAGCCTTTACTTTATTTTTAATTTAACATCAATTTATGTTCGGCAACGTTAAAAAGAACATGCTATGGCCTCTGAGAAAGTACACAGTGAGTGGAAGCTGGCTTAAATGAAGGTAAATATTTTATCTAATAATTAGTGTCCCGTGTTAGAAAACATGTGCAATACATATTATAAAAAGAAGGATATTGTTTTTACTTCCATGTTCCATAAGGAAATGGATGGCGAAAAAAATCGTGTTCGAGATAAGGGCTGATTCTGATTGTATTACCCTAAAAACATAAAGAAAGTCATGTTTCGAAAGATGTCTGTGTGTAGAATTTTGTCTATGACGAATGATAACTGCCGCAAATTCAAATAATTTTTTGCATATTGTAGAGGACTCGAGGTCTGTTGATTTTGGTGAAGATCAGTTAAGGAGAAGGGGTAGTTTACCACCTGCAACGTTTTATGTTTTAACAAGAGTAAAGTACTTAATTTTGATAAATAAAGTATCCTGAAAATGTCATAATATTTCACTGTAGAAAGGTAGATGAAATATCTTTAAATGAAAAGGGGTAGGGGAAGTTGAAGAGGGAGGGGATAATTTTCTATAAATAAAATGATAGGGGAAGGGGAGGGGATAATTTTTTATATGTGTACTACATTATCAGCATCAATGAAGTAGTTTGTTGATAAATTCCTTCCCAGGCTGTTTGACCATGGTCCAATGTTTTCTGCAAAACCAGACGTTTCGGAACTGCCATCATCAGTGAAAATCGAGTGCGCTAACATGAGGTGGTATATGTTAGTGACCACAATTCTGTGGTTGAGGCTGAAGATAGAAGTAGTTTCTGTGGAAATATTTCATTTCTAAAATGATTTTAAATATAAATCTTAAAACATGGAAGTCATGTATGGTTCTCCATACCGATATTTTAATTATTTGCATCAAATAGTATTATTGTTTAATACATGTTCTATCCAGATCAAATTATGTGTATACAGTTCTGGAAAAATTAGACAGGCATAAAATTTTGTTTGTTTATTGTAAACTGTATTATGTTTGGAAGTATCCCAAAGTAAATTTAATATTAATCATGTCAATCAATGAGGCCAGTCCAGTTTTATAAGGCTAGGAGAATCCTTGAAATGTTTGGAGCATCACTAGGTCATGGTTGATCTAATCATCAAACTTCAGTTTCTGTGAAAAACTGGCAGATTTGAGTAGTCACTTGATAAAGGATGGTATTGTAAAAGCAACAATTCTTTCAGAATTATTTTATAACCCTGTATTTAGATCATCAGCAGATTTTTCTTATAACTTTTCTTATTCGTGTTAGGAATGTATCATGTAAAACTGCTGGAAGTATGGAATAAAAGGACGAATCAAACATTGTACATTTTTATGTTAGGTACGCTTTACAAAACCTTTTCATCAGATGTTCAAAAGAGCAAGCTTGTAATTTTTTTTTATAAGCCCCTTAGTAAGGTTTGTCAGCAACAGTTACTGGATGTCAGTTTGTTTCTACGATGTTTTACAAAGTAGTGGAAACTTGCTACTTAAATTCTGTTTCTTTGACTTCCTATTCTAAAGTAATCTTTAAGGTTTTTTTAAGGGATTTGAAGATAACTCTACTAGGAATAAATCTGCATCTGTGCTACAGATAAGTATGGATGGGTCTAATCCTAAATGGAAATTTTAAGAACAATTCAGAATACTGTGACTCTGGGAACACAAGTTGATAAAATGTAAAAAAGGGCAAAGTAACTGTGGATAAACGCAGAATCCATGGTGTTAAAAGGTTTGAAGAAAAAGTTCACCATGAATTATCTTGTCTTTTTCAATCAGTAGTAGTATGTATACCTAGAAGTTTTTCAGTGTAACGAGTTGGTTTCACCTTTTCTTAATTCTTAGCCTCATATTATGAGTACAAATGTATGAATGTATGCCTACTTATAAGTAACTTTACTAATGAAAAGTCTTTTTAAAAAAGAGACTTGTGTCCATGTTAACAGCAAAGATGACTATTACTGAAGCTCTGAGAACTGTCATATGATAATGGCATGACAATGTATCAGTTAGAATAATCAACAACTTATTAAGGCACACTGTAAGGAGGTATGCTTTAATCATTTTGCACACATCATTCCAGAAGTCTGTTCAATTATAATCAAACTGCTGTTTCAACAGTACTAATAATGCAGCATGGCAAAATTTAAACCATTTTTATTGGTCTGAACGTTTGTTTCAAGCTGAGTATACCAAATATGTTTGTAATAGGTTTATAATTTAAGATGTGAAGTATATGAAGCCATTACTAGTACCTGTTCATTATACAACAAATAATAACTATAATTTCCATTAATTTTGTTAACGTTCTTTGCCATTCATTATTTAGTTATTTTTTTACTATCAGGAAAAGTTCTGATGAAATTTCTGTATGTGTTATTTTTGGTCTCTCTCTCTCCCCTCTTATTTTTATTTATTGAAAAAACATAAAAAACTGACACTCCTCTGTATGTGTCCACATTGCATAAAATTAAAAAAATTAATTCAAGAAATTAAAAAAAAACTTGTAAACTCTGAAAACATTTGTTCTGATATAGAATTCAAATTAAATAAAGAAAAAAAGGAATTGTGTGCATGCTAGTGTGTGAGTCTTTTAATGGAGACATCTTCCCCCTTGCTCCTCAACCACTTTCAGAAAGTGAACAGACAGAACAATACCTGACCTGCAAATGGTCTTGAAACATACTTGTGATCTTGCAAAAGAAGATCAGTTCTCTGTGTGTTTTAATGATAATTAGTTAATCAATGGACATGTCATGGACAACAAAATCCAAGAATTTACAAATGAATAATGAAAACACAAAGATTAAAAACTAATAAGAAACCATTAAATAGACATAAAGAAACAAATTAGTAAAATTTATTAATGAATCAAAGGAATTCAGAAATTCAACTGATAATCACACATTAGTATATAATGTTACTAATTTCACAATTCCACAAAATTTGTAATTATTGGATAGTGAACATTGGATTTCAATATAGTAAGTGTACACATATTAATGTAAAGCTCGTTTCTTAAACTGAAAACAAATTCTTTTGAGTTAGTGTAATGTGTTGTGCTACTGTAAGACAGAGCAGTGCTGTTAGTGTACTAATTAAGATGCATTAAATGTATATAAATAAAGCTAAATGGCCTAATGAGTTATTCTTAGATGACATCATTAATCTTCTTGGTAATGGTGTAAAAGCCTTCCCACAGTGGTTGCAGGTTCGGGCTGATTTCTTTCTTCCTTATCATGTTGTAGAACTAAGCCTGGCAGCAGGTGTGAGCCCTGAAGAAATTGCAACCAGTCTTCATCTTTGTATTTGCCAAAATAAAGTTGTTCTGAGCCAGGTCATGTAAATTCAGGTTAGGCCAAATTGCTCATTAGACTTTGTCTAAATTTAAAAGATATAAAGTGTTGATACAGATTTTAGGACCATAATTTAAAAACATTGTTTGCACATATGAGTAGGGAGCAGATGTATTAATATAATATGTTACCCAACAAGATACAGGAATATTTAATTAAGTAGTTAGTGGACTTAAAACCTGCAGTAGAAACTCCAGTTTTTATAAAACAAATAGGGAGAGAATTGAAGATTCATGTTTGTAAATGTTAGCTCTATTTTCTTCACCAAATGGCTGGTTATGATTTGTAATCACGTTTTCTCATAATGTATGTTGTTAATGACCTTTTTTTAAGAGTATGAAAAGAAACAATAGATATCGGTATCTGAAAAAAGTGAATTTTATTGGTACATACTAGAGTCCCATTTGTTTCTATTCATTAACAAAGGTCCGTACTGTAATAATTTTGTGTGTAATATACAAGCATTCTTTAATATGTTTACGAGATTCTCCAATTTTATTTGCATTAATTCGGACCATAGTAACATTAAATTCCACTCTAACCTATTATTAATACTTAATCATTTGCGTGTTAACAGAAACTGCACATTGCTTTTTATTGCATTATGTTGAAAAAAGGTTTTTAATGTAGGCCTACTTGTTTGGTTATAGGCCTACGTTAGATTGTACCGTGTTCTAAACTGGAAGTAGGTTTTAATTCCGGTACTTCGAATAAATACAACCTTTAATGTATATACAGCCTTTTATCCATACAATAAATACAGCGGTTAATATTTACCTGTGCTCCACCATACAATCTTGAAGTGAAATATTTTTTTTTTTATTCTTCTATGTTATATAAACACGCGAAAATTAATTTTAAACGGGGGTCGAAGCTATTTACGAAGAAAAAAAATAAAATAAATACTCCCATAAGGATGCATGCAAAAGTGAATGATCGCCATATTGACTGTGTAGACGGTGAGCCGAATTTGACTGGAAATCATGTTGATGCGTTTCCAAAACAAAATTTACATGATTCTTACATGTTCAAAATTGCGTTGAGCCCAAACGGCGGTTTAAAGCTTTGCGTTGAGCCCACCGCGAGTTTATTATTAGTAACCTCGGAGGCGCCGAAGGCGCCGTAGACTAAAGCATGTACGGTGAGCCGGCTACCCAAAATCACTCTCAGCGGTGGATACTGTAGGAAACTGATGAGTCGGCCACCCACGAGTCTGAAATGTAATGCTTTGCGTTGTAGGCAATTGAATTACGTTAAGGCAAAATGTAGTGGTGATCCCACTAACTACTCAGTTAATATGGCGTATGGTGTAGCACAGGTAAATATTTACCAATACAGCCTTTGAATGTACACTAAGTAAGGAAATGTTTGTTAAGTCTAATTCATTTTAAAAATCCATAAGGTTAAGTTAGATAATTAAACGTAGACACAACCTCCCAAAATCGTCTCTGTACCGGTACCTTATGTGCGATAAATGGAAACTAATTTCTGTACTTCCAATAAATACACCCTTTTAATAAAATATGTGCCAACAAACCCCAATAAAATATGCAGCAATAACGTAGCCTACTAGGTTATAGGCCTACGTTCTAAATTGGAAGTAGGTTTTATCGGTACTTCGAATAAATACAGCCTTTTATCCATACAATAATTTAATGTACACTAACAAAGGAAATTTTTCTTAAATCTAATTAATTTTAAAAATCTAAAAGGTTAAGTTACATTGTTAAACGTAGACACAACCTCCAAAAATCGTCTCTGTACCGTAATTATGTGCGATAAATTGAAACTAATTTCTGTACTTCCAATAAATACACCCTTTTAATGTACACTAAAAAAGTAAATTCTATTTAAGTTACATTGTCGTACATAACCTCCATAACCTGGCATTAGTTACTTGTGATGAAAACAGTTGTAGTACACATCGGACACCGAAATAAACTACAAACGCGGAGACGGAAGTTAATTTGGCCGCAGGATATAGTGAAAGACTATATTCCCTAATCGTCTTCTTACTTCCTTTGTTAGCAGTCCGCAGATTGGTTTGTAGCAGTTCTCCGCACCGATCTTCTCTGTGCTTTCCGTTTCATCTCCTAGTAGGAACTACAAATTACTAAAGAGCCATCCATTTTGAACTACTAATATTACGAATGCCTTTAGGACAATGAATGGGGTGGTTTTCATTTGCTTTCCCCATCCTATGCCGTTGGCCACCTTGTGACTCTTACGCCTTCTGAGACAATTTCTCACTGAAAGGGCAAGAGAGTGCCCTGACCTACACCCGCTGTTCTGCCCTCCGATGAGGCCATTGGCACTTGGTGTAGGGTATCTCCTCAGCCCGAGAAATACTCGGTCCCCGCTTTCGTTGGCCGCTTGCATACACCAATAAGCTAGTGTATGCAATCGTTGCATCCTCTACACCGCGGGGAGGTAAAAAGTCAGGGTTTTCACTTCACCAAATCTAAGACCGAAAAGGCATTTCTTAGATTCTACAGTACTTTAGGAAAGATTAGGGGGGTATAACCGTATCAAACGGTAATTTCGATGTTTCTAACCAAGTACCCTTGCGCAATCCACTTTGGAATCGTATTTGTTACACCGTCATGTGTCGCATTTGTTCACATACTATACAAAGTGAAGTATAAAAGTTAGAAACATTGATAATTTTAGAGGTTTTGAAGTGTAATAAAACCTGTAATCATCCTTATGTGAAATTACAAATGTGAGATATATCGATAGCTACGATAATGAATGTCGTATTCTGTTTTGATTAATCGGAATCAGGAAGGTTTATAGTAAGTGTAAGTATTATTTTTGATGGGCGATGTCGGTCTTTTTAATGATCCGTTCATTTTTGACCGATCACTGCGGAGATCCGTTCCTTAAGATCCGTTCACCGGTCCTTTTCATCCCCCTTCACGTTTCCTTAGTCTTAGTCCTTATAAGAGGGTACTTTATTGTCAAATTTGCCCATTAGATAAATTATTTTACTTTTAAATTAACCCTGTTAACAATGGAAAAAAATTAACATTTCTAACGCCTAACAATTTATTTTACTAATGAAACTGCATCAAAATAATGCTTCTATAAAATACTTTTTTTAAATACATTAACTATTACGCTAAAATATTTTCCTATTTTTTCCTTGTATGAATATTCATTTTTTCATATAGCCTATGTTTTTCTTAAAAAAAAAAATTTTTTTTTAAATTGAAGTACTACATATATAGACGCATACACACACATTTTTTAACCTTAATTTTAATTTCTATCTGTTCCTTCCCCTATACTGGTTAAAAAAAGCCTAAATCAAAATTAAAATATTTTTTTAATTAGTTGGCGGTTCTAAAATATTTAATATAAATTATTTGTAACAGTCAAGTTTTTTAGTTTAATAATTAAATTGACCGTAACAAAATTAATTACACTTTTAAGGGATACAGGAAAAAGAAACAAACGTATTACAATTTAATAAAACAATTTATTGATAAAACAAACAAAAAAAATAATTATAATTAAAAAGCTACTACAAAGAACTAAACTAAATTTTCAAATTCTAATTAAAAATTATTTTCTTGGATTTCGTTGTCCATGACGTGTCCGTTACTTAACTAAATATTCACTACAAAATTACAATATTCGTTACAAAATTAATTCACTACCGACTTGGAACACGTTTTTTGTGTATCATAAAATAATAGGGGAAACAAAAGACAACGTAAACAGTTACTAACGCACATAAACAAAATACACAAAAACATAACCTTCACTGCCGAATACGAACACAAACAATAGCATAAACTTCTTAGACCTCTCAATCACAAAATTTGAACACAGGCACAAATTCAGTATATAGGCTACAGAAAACCGACTAGAACTGACACACTAATACACAACTCCTCCAATCACCCAAAAAGACAGAAAACAACAAATTCATAACACTAACATCAATACAATAATACATCAATAACCAAACTGAAAAAATAGCCCACAAATTCAAAAAACCAGGATACAGAATCGCATACAAAACTACAAACAAAACAGAACACGCACTATCAAAACACACACACAAAGCACAAAACAAATTCGATCTACCTGGTGTTTACAAACTAAACTGTTTATACTAGACTGTTTATAGCCCAGATTTTCCT
This sequence comes from Magicicada septendecula, assembly GCA_034769895.1. Lineage (NCBI taxonomy): Eukaryota > Metazoa > Arthropoda > Insecta > Hemiptera > Cicadidae > Magicicada > Magicicada septendecula. Next base: position 56,084,493 of record CM068371.1, on the reverse strand, counting down.
GGATTTAATTATATAAATAACGTGTTCTCTTAGTACAGCTTAGATCAATAAACACCTTAGTATAAATCAATAATGTAATAAATAGTAATTATATTATTATGTTTGATTTTGATTGGATTATTGTCTTGCAAATAATGCAATTGTGCGTCTTCAAAACACTACCGTAATAATAAACCAATATCTTAATTAGTTTCGATAATAGAATAATGTTATTATTAATTTCCCTTGCTAGGTAGAGTGATAAATTTAATCGACAAATTAGTCAATTTAAAAAATTACTAATAATATTTCTGCTCGCATCCTGAACTATTGGACAACCTGCAGCTTGTACAATTCTACTGGCGGTGATTCTATTTCTACAGTTACATTAAATTAGTCTCACATTTCTTCAGTACATGTTACGTTTCAAGTACATTATGTAATTTGTTTGAATCTGTAAAATTTTTCTCAAAATCTGAATAAGCATACAAATTGTACCTAACCTTACTAGTTTTTTCACACTTATTTCTTATGTAGAAACTACTTTTTTTAAGAACTAATACATAAAATTTCAACATGGTATACAAAATAGTTTTTAATAATATCGGACACGTCATGGCCAACAAAATCCAATAATACTTTTTTAAACTTCTAATTTTTGAAACTTGAGGCGGGAATTATAAACACACGAAAACACATAAAAACGACATCCTAAACGAACAGACACAATTCAAATCACACGCATTATTCGAACATACACACATAACATCGATCCTTCAAAAGTGCTGCCAATGGCAGCCTCTGATGAAGCTATTTAAAAGCGAAAACTGGTTCAGGCTATAAGGTAAAACTTTTACATTTTTACCCATAAAAAACTTTGTGTTCCGAGTCGGCAGTGAATTAATTATATTTAAAAATTATTATTTAAAAATAGTATTTATGAAAGTTTAGAAGCACCCAGGCGACATCTTTTTTCTGTTAAAATTTGTCCTGCTTTAGAAAATACCCGTTCACAGGGCACTGAACTGGCAGGTATACATAACCTCTTCAACACCACTCTATATAAATGGGGGTAGATTGTTTTTCTTTGGTCCCACCAGGCCAAAGGATCCTCATGCCGTTCCAGTAACGGTTCCATTAGGAATTTATCTAATTCTACTATTGCCATTGCTTTTGGATCCCTAATAGAGGGTTCCCCAGCTACCTCCTCGTCAAATTCCTCCCACAAAACTGACTCTCCTTTTGGTGCTTTTACTTGATCACGACTCTCGACAGCTTCGTGAGTGCGAAGTGAAATAATTTGTCCCTTTATCTGACCGACCAACTTTTCATACACCTGACTATATTTAGGGGGGCAATGTTTAAAAGATTTTTTTTTAAACCTCGGATCTAGCAATGCAGATTCGGGTCCGATGTTCCATGATTCATTAATTAAAAATCTTTTTTCGGTTTCTTGATTAAATATAGTAGTCATGTTTCTTACAACTGGATGTAAATTGGGATCTTTTAGTTTATTAATTAAAAATGAATTTAAGTTCCAAGCTAAAAAGAAGCTTTTTGAAAGCGAAACTGTTTTTTCGGAACTAATTTCATTTGTTAGATCGTAGAAAACTTTCAATAAACTTAAAGCTTGGGCGATTACCACCCATTCCTCATTGTTTAATTTGAAGCTATCATTTCCCAAAACGGCTAACGTCGATAGCAAAGGATCTTTATTTTGAAATACCCTTTGCAACATATCATACGTCGAGTTCCACCGAGTTGGGACGTCCTGCTTCAACTTCAACTCTGGGAAGCCTAACTGCTTTTGGGTTTCATGCAGTTTATTAAGGGAATGGGGGCTTTTTTTTTAAAATTGTACGATTCCTTTAACTTTATCTACAATAGGGTCTATAGGTTTTAAGCCTGCTTTGACGATCAAATTTAACGTATGCGCAAAGCACGGTACATGCCTCCAGTTATTACATTTCACAGCAGCGACTATGTTTGGGGCATTGTCGGTAACCGCTGCAGTGATTTTTTGTTCTATCTCCCACCTTTTACATTCCTGAAACAAAAAGGCACCTAAATTTGACGCGGTACGCGTCTCATTAAATTCGATGTACCCTAACCAATTGGAACATAATATCGAGGAACTCGCATCTATGTAGTGGGTCGTGATAGCCAAAAAACTTTGGTTATTTATTGAAGTCCACCCATCAGTGGTAATTGACACTGCATAGGCAGATTTTAATTTAATTTTAATTTCCTCTACCAAATTATTGTATGTTTGAGGAAGAAGGTATCTGCTAAGGGTTTTCTGACTTGGGAGAGAATAACCTGGGCAAAGCATATTTACAAATGTTATGAATTCAGGATTTTCAACCAAATTGAAGGGTTGAAACTCCTTACAAATCATTTTTAAAAGTTGGGCATCTATAGCTTTACTTCTACTTAAAGCAACTGGTTTTACAACCTGGACAAAACTGTCAATTGAGGCTTGAGAAAGTTTAAGGGAAGATGAAAACAATGGAGGGGTGGGTATAGGTGTACGAATGTTTGTAGATGGTTGGTCCGTCAGTGAACAAACTTCACCTACCTCACAGCTGCTTGTCGAAGGAGGTCGTGGAGAAACAGAAGTTGATGGCCGGGTATCTTCAGATTCCGATCGCCCAGACAAACGAGGTCTTGATGTTCGTTCCAAGGGAACGGTCGGGTGTCTTCTTTTCAAATGATGGGTCAAATTTCCTGTCGATCCTCCAACAATGTTAATAATTGATTTGCAGTACTTGCATTCTGCTCTGTTGGTCTCCTCGCTGAAATGGTACCACACAACGCTTTGTCGGCGTGACATCTCCAGATTCTGCGTGACAATATATTTTGAATATATATAATTTATAATTTATTTATGTTTAAAAAGTCAATAAAAAGTGGTGGTGTGGTGTGTTCTACGGTAGATGTTCTGAAACAGAATGGAACAAATTGAAGTGTAAACTTATTTACTTTATTTAAGCGTAAAGTTTTTTACTTTATTTAAATAAAAATTATAATTAATGTTAATGTATTAATTAAAAAAAAATATGTATATTATGAAAAACACTACGTACCTTTATTTGAAGACGAAAGATATGTATACAGACAGTATAATGTATACAGACAGTATACACATACAGTACAATGAAAATAAATGTATTCCAGACGCAGATTTATACTCAGGAACCCAACAAAAAGTGGTGCTGTGGTGTGTTCAACGGACGGTAGATGCAAGATGAGATGTTCTGAAACAGAGTGGAAGAACGAAGGAGGTCCGATTGTCCGGATCCGGACCGAAGAGGAGCCGACTAGAGTGGGGGTAGGTTCGGACCGGCCGTTCAATTCAGAACAGAACACCGGCCGTTCATTTCAAAACTCAGAGCTTCCCCCACTCTAGTCGGATCATCTTCGGTCTCGGTCTCTCGGACCCTGTTCCGTTCTGAGTTCTAAAGTGAACGGTCGTTCTTTTTTTCGGAACGATCGTTCATTCATTCCCCTAGCGGATTCGTATCTAATGAGCCGTTCGGTCAATACCGACACATCGCTAATTATTATTATTATAATATTCCTTAAATATGTCTGCTGTTACCAGCGGTAGGTCCAACAACAGAAAATGGAAATGGGCATTAGATTTCAGTTCAAGGTATTTTTTTTATTAAGTAATGTCGATAAATTACACTATTTAAAGATGTTTATGTTTAATTACTTGTGTTCGTGGTTACAGAAACAGGCAAGATAAGAATGTCGACTTGGCTTCTCCGCCAGGTTATAATCCGTCAGTTGGTCAAGTTTATACAGAATCTTCAAAGGAAAATGATTCAAACATGTTAATTATTAAAAAATCGTGGGATTTAGCCTTGGGACCTTTAAAACAAGTAAGTTTTGTATATTTAATGGTAAACATCAGCAGTGTAGAGGTTATGCTTTACTATCATTGCAGTGATATGAAGAACAAAAATTCGTAAAAAAGTCACCAAATTAACCTAAACTGATATTTTGTGGTATTGTAATTCCATATACATATCTTAATTTGCAGTTTGTATTTGTACTTTATGTTGAGCAAATAATAGGCAAAATGTTTAGTTATTTCCAGTTAAACATTGTAACTCATATTACAATTTCGGAGTAGCATGTGTTCAGTGAATAGATCCCTGCCACTTATTGAGATAATTTGTACATAATGTATCAACCATAATTAAAATTAAGAATTATAACAAGTTACTTTAATTAACAATGTTGATGTTTTTGTCATAAGGCGGTATGGGGAGAGGCGACTCCTAATTTGAGCTAGAATAGTATCAGATTGCATAATTTCTGTAATATCAGTAGCCAGAAGTTGTTAATATTAGAAACTATGAACATCATAATACACAAGAGTCAACAACACTACCCTTTGTCACCGTTAATGTATGACAGAAACTGTGCTGGATATGAAAATGTTCAAGGGTTACAGTGCTGTGCTTGAAAAGGAAAAATATATGTATCGGTGGTCATAAACAAAGAAATCAGTACCTCTACTTGGTCCTTACTTCTGGTATATACTGAAACCAGCTTCCACAAAGAATGACATAGGCCTACTGTTTTGTCATCACTCTCTAGTGGTTTCTAATTGTTTGTGACTAAGTTATTTTTATATTTCCTTTTTTCAGAATTAGAAAAATGTGTTAAGTTATGGAAAGAACCAGAGACACACACATTTCTGCTCAGAATTATTGTACTATATCCAGATACGAAGAGGCTTGTGACAAGCTATATGCTATACAAATGTCATATTTTTAAAAAATATTGTATGGTCATTTTTTTTTGTCCAAGTGTTGTTGAATGTTGGATACTGCATATTATGTTGACTGTTAGAGAATTACAATTACTAAAATACATTTTCTTTTTATATTCACAGTAGAATAATATAATCCAAGAATACAGTAGAGTACAGTATTTATTTTGACGATGAGCTGTGAAGCTTGAAAGCTCTAATCGGAATAATTTTTATATAGTGGTGTGCAACAGTGATCATTCTAATTGTGATTTCAACCACTAACACAAATTTCTTCATTAAACGTTTGAAAAAATAAATAAAAAATTAGGAGCAAATTTCAGATAAATTAGAATGTTCAGTTTTCACCAAAATAATATATATTTTGTAACAAGTACCCAGAACCTTGTGTGTTACATTAGATAAAATATGTTACAGACAGTTATTTAAAAATGTTAGCCTAACAAAAATAAAATAAAAATATCGGTATGGAGAACCATACATGACTTCCATGTTCAAAGATTTATATTTAAAATCATATTCGAAATGAAATATTTCCATAGAAACTACTTCTTTTTATTGATTGCTTCAGCCTTAACCACAGTACTGTGGTCACTAACGTATACCACCTCACGTTTTCGCACTCGATTTTCACTGATGATGGCAGTTGACGGCACTGCTGAAATGTCTGGTTTTGCAGAAAACATTGGACTACGGCCAAACAGCCCGGGAAGGAATTTTAACAACAAACTACTACTTTGTTGCCGATAACGTAGTACACATAAAAATTATCCCCTCCCCCTTCAACTATAATTTTCATTTATAGAAAATTACCCCCACCCTGGTCAACTAGCCTCTTCATTTATAGATGTTTCATCTACGTTTCTACAGTGGATTATTAAGATCTTCTTATCAGGATACTTTATTTATCATAATTAAGTACTTTACTCTTGTTACAACATAAAAGGTTGCAGGTAAACTACCCCTTTCTCTTAACCGATCTTCACTAAATCAACAGGCCTTGAGTTCTCTACAATTCAGGAATGTATGCAAAACATTATTTGATTCTGTTTGAATTTGCGGCTGTTATCGTTTGCCATAGAAAAATATCGGTATGGAGAACCATACATGACTTCCATGTTCTAAGATTTATATTTAAAATCATTTTCGAAATGAAATATTTCCATAGAAACTATTTCTTTCTACTTATGGCTTCAGCCTTAACTACAGTACTGTGGTCACTAACGTATACCACCTCACGTTATTGCACTCGATTTTCACTGATGAGGGAAGTCGATGGCACTGCCGAAATGTCTGGTTTTGCAGAAAACTTTGGTCTACGGCCAAACAGGATGGGAAGGAATTTTAACAACAAACTACTTCTTTGTTGCCGATAATGTAGTACATATATAAATAAAATGTTGCAGGTAAACTACCCCTTTACCTTAACCGATCTTCACCAAAACCAACAGGCCTTCAGTCTTTTACAATTGAGGAACATATGCAAAAAAATATTTGATTCTGTTTGAATGTGCGGCAGTTATCTTTCGTCATAGAAAAAATTACCGTTGTTAAAACATAAAGTGTTGCAGGCAAACTACCCCTTTCCCTTAACCGATCTTCACCAACACCAATAGTTTTTGAGAACTCTACAATACAGGGCTGTATGCAAAACATTATTTGATTCTGTTTGAATTTACGGCAGTTATCGTTTGTCATAAAAAATTACTCTTGGTAAGACATAAAATGTTGCAGGTAAACTACCCCTTTCCCTTAACCGATCTTCACCAACACCAATAGGTTTTGAGAACTCTACAATACAGGGCTGTGTGCAAAACATTATTTGATTCTGTTTGAATTTGCGGCTGTTATTGTTTGCCATAGAAACAAATTACCCTTGATAAAAAAAACGTTGCATGTAAACTACCCCTTTCCCTTAACCGATCTGCACCAAAACAAACAGATATTGAGAACTCTACAATTCCGGACTGTATGCAAAACATTATTTGATTCTGTTTGAATTTGCGGCTGTTATCGTTTGCCATTACAAAAATATTGGTATGGAGAACCATACATGACTTCCATTTTCTAACATTTATATTTAAAATCATTTACGAAATGAAATGTTTACATAGAAACTACTTCTTTCCACTTATTGCTTCAGACTTAACCACAGTACTGTGGTCACTAATGTATACCACCACATGTTATCGCACTCGATTTTCACTGATGATGGCAGTTGACGGCACTGCTGAAATGTCTGGTTTTGCAGAAAACATTGGACTATGGCCAAACAGCCCGGGAAGGAATTTTAACAACAAACTACTACTTTGTTGCCGATAACGTAGTACACATATAAAAATTATCCCCTCCCCCTTCAACTATAATTTTCATTTATAGAAAATTACCCCCACCCTGGTCAACTAGCCTCTTCATTTATAGATGTTTCATCTACGTTTCTACAGTGGATTATTAAGATCTTCTTATCAGGATACTTTATTTATCATAATTAAGTACTTTACTCTTGTTACAACAAAAAATGTTTCAGGTAAACTACCCTTTCCCTGTTACTGATCTTCACCAAAATCAATAGGCCTTGAGTCTTCTACAACTCAGGCACATATTGTAACATGACCAGATGTTACATAACCTAGACATATACTATCAGGTTTAATAAATACATAACGATAATGTAAATAGATAATGTAATGATAAGAGTAACCAAGAAGAGAGGAACCATGGAAGAAGAAAGAAGCAGAAGTGCCACAAGAAACAGTAAACCTAGATACTGTTTGACACTACAACCATACTATAACTGACACAAACTAATGGACAAATTAAATTCACTTTAAGCTGTCAAGCGAGTCAGTGAATAACTTAAATGGAATATGATATGTTAATAAAAAATGATTAAATAAGAATCTGAATAATGTGATCTCAGAATCAGCATTTGGCTGAGAATAAAGCAACTATGACTAGTAACTATGAATGCCAAGGACTAAAATTAGCTATGGCCACAATGTGAGAATGAAGCTATGATTCAGTCTCAAATATACTTATGACAAGTAAACGTGTTTGTAAGAGGGAACCTTATACAAATAAGCTACCTCAACAAAATACCGGATTGTGAACTAATAAATGTTTTTAAGACAGAAATCCGATACAAACGGTATGCCTCAAAAATACTAAACCAAACAATCATCAGTAAGGTGATTAGTAGAAGGTAATATGAGGGTAAATAACATACGCAGAACAATTTTTATACTCAAACATAGCGATAAGCATTATTAATATAATATAATTAATAGTTCAATTGTTAATTAGTAGAATAGAGCAAAATCATAGAAACAAAATGTCATAGTGAATAAGGATAGTTCATAGCAATGTATAAGTTAAGGTTTATTCATAATGTTCAGTAAATAAATATCAGTACAGATATAATGGTGTTCTAACATAAACGTTCGAGTGATAAAACGCGATGTGGAACACAAACAATATTATTAAATGTGTGTAATCGCCTGTTTCGATTAGCAGACGACAGTGTGAAACCGAGTACCTGAACATTGTTTATTTAACGATGTCAGTGAAAGTGTATATAAACCAGGGTCAAACTATATCAAATTAAAGAGGACAAAATATCCTTTAATTTGATAGCGATACGACCCCAATCGCAACTATAATAAGTGCGTGAGAGGCATTAGCATCATTTGCATAAAATGGATAAGAAATCTGGTTATCAACACTAATAACAACGACAACTGTCAATCATCCCGGCGAATGTCGGTTAGAAAACCGTTATTGACGGTTGGAAAAACAATACGTCACTTTCATCACACCTGGCTGAGCCAATCAAAAAATAGCTTAGTAATTAATACAATCGCCTAAGGCCGATCAAACGGTAGGGTATATAAGGAAGAGCGGCTAATTGCCGTTAGACACATTTTAATTTCATTCAGCGTGGAAGGTGCGCTGGTCTCATCAAAATTTTTACTAACTGGTAGCGTCATTACAACAGTGCATCGATAGAAACATTTCGGCAACAACCAAAAATAACTTCAAGATATTCTACAAAGAACCAGTGCGTTTAAGTGCAGTATTATTTCATTTAGTGCGGGAAAAATAACGAACAGAAGAAATAAGTAAATAATGTCATATATGGTTCTTTTAGTTAGAAGCGAACCAATTTTCTCTGTTCATGTGCGTGTGTAGTGAATAACGATGATCATTATAATCCGATCATTGATGTGTTAATTGAATTTTAATCAAAAGATTAAAACACAAAGGTAACAGTGTAACAATTTATTCATTACTCCGAGTGCCATAACCTGTATGTTTTGATAAACAAATCTGTACTGACGCATAACACTGAAACATTTTTCTGTACTACACCATGTCTAAATTTATTTAATGGATTTGCCAATACTAGTTAAGTTGAATGTTAGTTATAAGTGATCTCAAAATATAACTTTGTAAATCATGAATCAAGCGTTACGAACGCATGACCTATAAAATAGGTTATTTTTATTTTTATTTTCATATTAGTAACCTCAAAGGCATTACTAGTCCATATTATATCAGAAAATCATTAGCTATTGTGTAGGCATGAGCATTCTTTTTTGTGTTTCAAAGAACTTACACCTGAGATTTAAATAATATTAATGTTTAAAGTAAAGAGTATCTGGACTTAACCAGAATTATTGCTTATGCTCTGAGCCAGTTATATAGGGTATATAACAACATATTTGCAATTGTACATCATTATATTGTTTTGATTATATTTGTTTGAATTCTCTATCAAGGGTATGAATAAAACCCCATTATTAACAGCATAACTCGACTTGATTTATTTCTAAAAAGTAGATAAATAATTCATTTAGAAGGATCAAAACAACCTTCTGTTGTGTTTAAATATTGTTGAATTGCATTGCCATAAGGGCAATAAACAATTATTTTAATTTTTTCAAAATCATTGGTTGATTCTATTAATGGGTTTTCCACGGGATTTTCCCAAAATAAACCTGTGTGGCGCCCATTATTAAACAAGGTGACCTAACCTTGTAGATAAAGTGAGTTGGTTTTGTAAACCGTCTTGGCAGCTTATTGAACTTCCAGAAAACACGAACAGGTACGTGAAAGTGCATTATGTTTATTCTATTGTCCAGACATTACTAGACTTTACGAACTTAGACGACTATCAACCTGGAGGAGGAGTTTCGCAGCTAGTATCATCAAGACGGTCACCAACAGCAAGCGACCAGCTACTACACTTTATTTTTAAATTTAAGTAACGTTAGTGTTTAAATAATATTAACACAACTATTTTATTTGTTTTATCTAAGGGAATTCTTTACAGACAATTATAATTCTACAATTGTAAACACACTTTTAGTAACCTCGAATGCTACATTTTAACTACTTTATAAAATTAGTAACTTTCAAGGTTCCACAACTACAACCTTTTAATATTTCAAAAAATATTTCAAAAATAAACATTAATTATAAACTACAGCACAATTTAGTTATATTACAATATGTAAAAAATTATTTGATTCTGTTTGACTTTACGGCAGTTATCGTTCGTCATGAAAAAATTTCTCTTGTTACAACATAAAATGTTGCAGGTAAACTACCCCTTTCCCTTAACCGATCTTCACCAAAATCAACAGGCCTTGAGATCTTTAAAATTTAGGAATTGTAATGGGTCTAAATTTACCTAAATATTATTGTGTAACTTCATAAATTCTATAACATGTAAAGATGAGGCCCCTTTGAGGTGACGCAATAACCAGTAAATATTTTCATGACCATGTATGGTTATGCAGCAAAAGACGAAAATCTATTTATAGCCAGTGATTAATTCCGCCAGTATGTTGTTGACGAGAAACAGTTAATTACGAGTTAAAAAGGTGATACCAAACTCAGCGGAACGTTACAGTACTGATGATGAGACGAATAGCGGGGAGCGGAGAGAACCAGCTTAGAGACAAACCAAACGGAAATTTGTAACACTGAACGCCAGTCGACCACCATCTTTTGCACAGTATAGCAGCAGGGTCATTCCATGTCAAATCAACAAATGAAAGTGTGATTTTCAACCTTACCCTCTTGGATTTAATTGAAATTAAGTATGCATGTAGTATTCATAAATAGTAACACAAATCAATTTTTTCACATTTTTCTGACGAAAGGTTACTGAGTAATGGGTGCTCAAAAATGTAAAAAAAATCAAATTTTTGACTTGCGCAACAATATTGATTTGTTCACAACTTGTGTTCTAATTAAGCTAGAACAATGACATTGAGTTCATTTGAAAGCTCTTTTAAAGGGCTTTCATATGATATAAAACATAATTAGTTGAAAATATATATACATATTTTTTATAAACACATCATTATTGAATTTACTGAATTTTGAAAAACTGTATTTTTAAAATTCTCAAAAAAATATATGTGAAAGATACTGTTTTCCTCTACATATTCTGAAAGTTTCAACTTGGGATGAGCATCGGATCACTATCAAAAGTAATTTTATGTTTATCACGATTCTGTAAAACGTCATTCAGATCGGTGAATTATTATTATTGCTATGTGATATTGTATAGCTAAATGTGGACATCAAAATAAAATAGCTTATAATAGATAGTAGACAAAAACAATATTTGCCTTATCAATGTTGAATTAACAAATACAACAAGTTGCAAACCTTTAAAAAAAATCAAGACAGCTGAATACCAGAGATAGGCCTAAATTCAGTTAGTTATTAGTTCTTGTTACTTACTGAGAGGAGTCACATCAGTCCAAATCATCATGCTTCTAGCCAATCAGTTTGTTGCACATCACCATTTCTGCACGGGATAATGTATATGTTCGCCCTGTAGCAGTTTGAGGGTTCAAGATTGCCTTTACTTCCCTGCTGCTTACGGAAAGAATATCTGCATGACTGGGGAATGTGAAAGATGTGGACGGTCCATGTGGATGTAAGAAGCTAACTGTGATTTCATCCTTTTCCTGATTTTTTCCAACTACGCAGGATAACCACCAGTGTCCATTATATTCACAAGCAATATATCCTTTGATGTCATCAGACGGTATTGGATCACTGTCAACAGCTGTCACCAGTTCAATTTTGCTTTCATTAGAGTCCGAATACACTTTTGTTATTATTTTGTTCTTGCTTAGGGGAATAAAAGTGTGAAGTTTTTGTGTCCTTACAATTGTGCAGCATTTCTCAAATCTCTCTGTAAGTTTCAATTCTTCATTTTCATGATCTTCCATAGTAGCATACTTGAAATTGATCCCTTCTACATTATCCTTGGCAAACACATAAAGTTGTTCGGGTGTCATGATTTGATCAGCGTATGGTCGTTGCAGACTTGCTCGAGCAGCCAGTCGCTTGACTGTTCCACCAACACCATCGCTAGCACCTTTACCATGAGAGGTGGCTGAAAAATGCCACTGGGCTTCAATATGGAAATCTTCTTCATGATAGCACAGGTTGATGAAATTCTTTCTATTTTTATACTGAGCTGCTGCTCCGTCAGAGAAGTAATATATTTTACTTGGTTTTTTATTAAATTTTTTGGTCAGAAAGTCAATCAGTAGGACTGGAACAGACGCACAGCAACAGTGTCATGTTTGAGGCATTCTGATATGATGACAAGACTTGTGTGCTCAAGTTTATCGCCATCCTTGTAATAAGCTACAAAGGGATGAATTGTTGCTTGTGTGTTGGTCCAGTGGTAACCTTGAACTTCATCCTGTACAACAAAGGTGTAATTCTCAGCAAAATCACAAATCACTAAGAACTCACCTTCTTTAAGCTCATTTTTCAATCTTTTTTGGAAGGTTGATTGTTGACTGGCCACAAAGGAATGTCGTGTTAATGATTTTAATTTGTCAAAAAAAGAATGAATAAAGTTGTCGGAAGATTTTGTCACTGTTTCTAGAGATGTACGATCAACAGAGACCCATTGTTTGTAAGTTATCTGGTCAATATCATTAGTATCCAACAATTCTTGTAAATACTTTTTAAGTGTTTCTGGTCCTGGACAGAATTGACATTCACCAAAGTGGCAAGCAGGTAATGATGGGTTACACACAACTCTTGCAATGCAGTCTTTGTAGGTTTTTATTGGACTATCATCATTCATTGTCAGCTGAGGAATGTTACACCCAGTCAACATAAGTTTGAAGTTTTGGTGAGTAGTACACACACAAACACTATGTGTACCACTACTTCCAGCTAAAATACAATTTTTGGGACGTAGCTCTGCAAACTTTGAAAACCCAATGTGGAGCCCTGGATAGTTGTCTTTGAAGTGTGCATTAATTTCTTTCAAATTACTTAAAACTAATCGTTTTTGCACTTGAATTTTATCTCCATCAACTCTTATGAGCACAAAATCTTTTTTCCCAGGCATTGGCCTGCTTATCTCATCAGAACAATAAAAGTTTTTTACAAAATCAGCAGTCGTTTGATTAAGAGTCGTGCCAGGTTTTGGATTGGAAGAAGACAAAATACCCTTGGCCTTCACCAAATCTTTTACTTTTCTAACCATGTAGGTTGTTATGTTAAATTCCTCTTGAAGCTTCTTAACACTCCAGCTTTTAGGTAAAATGGTGAGAATTTCTATCTGTTTACTTTGAGATGTGCAAGTACTAAATTTCTCTTTCAGCTGAACGATCATCTCTGATTCTGAATGATCATCTAGCTCTTCTTCACCAGAAGGCAGCAACAATACTTTTCTTTGGATTGCTGAAGTTACTTTTATTAGTTTTTTCTTAGGATACTTTGCCTCACAAAGTCGTTTTTTCTTAATTGGCGATTCACCAACAGACTGCAAAGAAGCATTCAAAGTTTCTAGGGCTGCACTTGCAGCAATGTCTTGTTCATCACTACAACTTAACATCTTTTCACTTTTTTGTTTGACCTCAGAACACACTAGATCGTCATTGTTTTCTGTGCTAGACGTATTAGAAAGTTCTACTTGTGAAAATTTTTTCCGACACTTGTCACATACTTTCTGACTTAATGTTAGGAAAGGTTTTCTTTCTATCATCCATTGGGAAACAGGACGCAAGTTTTTCGTATGGTTATTGTGACCCTTTTTATTAAACGGATTACAGCACAAAGCTGAAATTTTAGGCATTTTATGTCATTCTCAAATGAACAGTCTAATTTTTATAAAACGTTTTCAAAGTTCAATGCATCAGCTTTCTGTATTTAGGAATACACAACATTACTTCTCCATTTTTTCACATCCTGGAATAAAATTTAAGGTTATGTTAATAGTTTGCAAATATTAACTGGTTGTAGGCATATAAACTTATACACTGTTGTGAGAATTGTACAAAAGTACCTTTAAGCTAATTTCAAAACACAACATTTCAGAATTAATCACATTATTTCACTTTATAGGCTATGTCACACCAAAAGAAAATGTACAGGTCACTTTCAACAACAGTTGACAACAGCTGACTGAGTATTATCCAATGACAAAATACTAAACAGATGGGAGATAGTCGCACCAACCAACCATTTTGTATATAGTCTTTAAAATGAGATTTTTTTTCTTGTACACGGAAACCCCGGATCACTGTAAATACAAGTGAGCCTCTCACGGTAAGGACCAAGAAACAATGTCTGCGACGTTGCTAACGCTATCACCGATTTTTTTGGTGAATACAACTATGGGCACTGAACGTAAACATGAAATATTTTGTGTTTACATCGTATAAGAAATATTTCGTGTTTACGTTCAGTGCCGACACTGATATATATTTTAGATATGTAGGTCGATTTATTAATTTTGAGCTATTAATTTAGCTAGTGCTAAGCTTTAAAACACTGTTATTTTTATGAAAAGTACAATTTTGTAGGCCAAGTAATAAAACCAACTATGATTCTGTAAAATTGTCACAGGTAGCAAAATATAAATAATAATAATAATTCACCGATCTGAATGGAGTTTTACAGAATCGTGATAAACATAAAATTACTTTTGATAGTGATCCCATGCTCATCCCAAGTTGAAACTTTCAGAATATGTAGAGGAAAACAGTATCTTTCACATATATTTTTTTGAGAATTTTAAAAATACAGTTTTTCAAAATTCAGTAAATTCAATAATGATGTGTTTATAAAAAATATGTATATATATTTTCAACTAATTATGTTTTATATCATATGAAAGCCCTTTAAAATAGCTTTCAAATGAACTCAACGTTATTGTTCTAGCTTAATTAGAACACAAGTTGTGAACAAATCAATATTGTTGCGCAAGTCAAAAATTTGATTTTTTTTTTACATTTTTGAGCACCCATTACTCAGTAACCTTTCGTCAGAAAATGTGAAAAAATTGATTTGTGTTACTATTTATGAATACTACATGCATACTTAATTTCAAATAAATCTAAGAGGGTCAGGTTGTAGCACTTGTTGATTTGACACGGAATATCTCAGCAAGAAAGTTATGTAACGTAATTGCCGGCACCCGCATACAACAGAAATGTGAATCTTTATATATATTTCAAAGTGAAAACAGTATTTGGTTAAATATTCATCAATGACAGTAAATAATTAAAGTAAATTGACAGTTCGGCAGTAACACGTAAAAATGTAAAAGTGAACACAGCAAAACAATGCATGCCACGAGGAGACGTCCCGTGTGGTGAAATTCTACGCAGCATAATCAAGGGAAGTAGACATTTCAACAATATGTATACAATTTCAACATTTTAAAATACTGGCTTTTCCCTAAATTATAAAGTTGAGCTCAACAAAAATAAAAAGTAAGTAATTGTGTATGTTTGTGTGAACGAAAAAATATGAAAATAGGCCTAACAAGAAGTGTTGAGTTTGCATAACTTTTGATATACGTAGTAGTATTTTGATGTCGTAGTTTATTGATAATCAGTTTTACGCCTTAAGACGGAATAAGTGTTTTCATGATTTTTTTTTCATGTTTTCGAGAGAAAATAA
The DNA here is from genome assembly GCA_034769895.1 of Magicicada septendecula. Classification (NCBI taxonomy): domain Eukaryota; kingdom Metazoa; phylum Arthropoda; class Insecta; order Hemiptera; family Cicadidae; genus Magicicada; species Magicicada septendecula. Next base: position 56,068,769 of record CM068371.1, on the reverse strand, counting down.
ATAACGTTATACGTTATTTAACGTTACTTGATATACGCATTTTGTTATTTGTATTTGTCCACTGTTCTCTGCCTAAGTACACTAAACGAATCCCTGGACTAAACATTACATATAATCATATTCATTTAATTATTAATAACCAATAGACTTCAGTTGACGTCTGAAAAGATACAAATTTTAATAGTCAATTAAAGAGTAAGACTACAAATGGCGCCCGAGTAACAGTGACATTGTAAATTTACATTATTTAAATTAAAGTTGATTTACAATTTAGTCGAAAAATGGCAGAGAAAGACGCAAATACAAATTTAGATGAAAGTGCAGAGGTAGGATCAGTGTTGAATGTTACACAAGATAGTATGATAACCATGAGTGAAAATGTCGAGAGTGTAGGCGAAATAGTGAATGTAAATGAAACAGTCGAAGCTGACTGTAGTAGAAATAACGAAATAAATATATTTAATCAATTAGCGTTGATTATGGAAATGATGTCAGGAATGAATAATAAGTTTGACCAACAAAATAAGAATAATGATAATTTAAACACGAGTTTAAGTGAATTTAAAACTGAAATGAAGTCAGAAAATAATAATGTAAACACGAGCTTGAATAAATTTAAAGCCGAAATCAAGTCAGAAATGAATAATAAGTTTGACCAACAAAACACTAGTTTAAATGAATTTAAAATTGAAATCAAGTCAGAGATAAATGCAAGTAACATAGAGCTGAAAACTGAAATAAACAAACAAGATGAGAAATTAAGAGGAATAAATAACGAATTTGTAAACATAAGAAGTGAAATAGAAATGAGTAAATTAAGTATGAATAACCAATTTAAAAGTATAAGTGAGAATTTTAATTGAGTGAGTGAGAAGTTCGTGGAGATAAATAATAAACTAGAGAATATAGGAGTTGAATTAAAACAAATAAGTGGGTGTAGTGGTGTAAAAAATAATGACGACACGGGTGAGTGTGACGAAAATGCAGACAACGAAATAACAGACGACCATGGTGTCCGGTATAGGTGAGATAATTGTGGTAAAATAACGAAAAATTACGAAGAAATAATTAACGAGGTAAGTGTTAGTTACAAAAATGACTTAACAAGTAATAGTGGTAAGATAGTTGAAAATGAGATATATAAAAGTAATACAGTGAAAATAAATAGTGATGATGATAATATAGGAACAGTGAGAGAGTAGAAATCAGTATTTGTAAATTAGAGAGAGAATATGAAGAGAATTATTTTGTAGATATAGGGCAGGGGGTAGATTTTCCCCAGGTTTATTGTAAACCAAGATGTTTACAAATGTTTTTGACGGGCAAGAGTCCCTTAGAGAAAAACAATGTTTTCAAGTAGGCATTTGAAAACTTAGTTTTTAGTAGGCGTTTTTATGATTTAATACCCTCTGTAAGGAATAGAAAAAGTATGAAATGGTGTTATGATAAAAGGTATTTTGATAGGAAGATTAGAGGTTAAGATAGGAGACGTTTAAGGTTAGTAGAGGTTATAACGAATTAGTAGAGAGGTTAGATAAATTGAGAGAGTTAGTGATATTAAGTACGTACCTTGTGAAATAGTTAGTGCAGCAAATGATGATAAGGTTGATGATATTGATTACTTACCTTATGATGTAACTGGGATAGCAGCAGATGATAATAATGATGAAATTATAATTGACCTAATTGTGACAAATCATACTAAAGGTGACTTAACTATACTCGATGGTGACAAATTATATGAGGTAATAATATGGAATAATCCTGTTAATTGTTATGGTATTGTGGAAGGGTATAAGAATTTGAATAATCTTTATATTGATAGAAATAATATAATGAATTTAATAAAAAATGAATTGTGTAGACGTAAGACCAGGTTATTATACGATGATGGGTGGTAAACAATTAATGTTTATGAACGTTTAACTATGTGAGTAGAGTGTTTTGAAATGAACTGTTTTAGGAAATGATTTGTGGTAAACGATAACAGATAATAATGTAGATTGTATATACTTTTGTGTTAATGTTAAGTGTAATGATGTAACAAGATGAAGTATAATCAACTTTGTGAATTTTGTTAAAAGTAATGAGATGTCTTTGATAGAATAATTTAATTAATTTGAAAAGAGATAATAAATGAAATATTGTATAAGATGAATGTGATAACAAATTAAAAATTTTGGAGAATTTCATGGTATAGTAAATGCTAAATAATTGATGATTGATTAGTAAAAAGTTCAATTGAAATTAATGTGTAATGTTTATAATTTTATATGCAAATTTAAAGATGAATTGTTTATTTTGAGGTAATAATCGTAATGTTTAATAAATAAAATGTTATTTAAAATGAATGTTGATAATAAATTTGAATTTTTGGAGAATCTAATGGTATAAGAAGGGGTAAATAATTAAAGGTTGAGTATTAACAGGTTCAATTGAAATTAAAGTTTTGGAATGTTTGGAAATTTTATTCAGATGCAACTGAGATGTTTATTTTAATGTAATGAGTTTATGTTCATTGTGAGTGTTTACTATGTTGTATTATGTTAGTGTGTAGGAATCTTAAACATATATTGTATATGGTAAATGCGATTCCCCATTTTCGGGCGGTCATGGCTTCACCGAACCCTGACCGTGGATTTGGCTTAATATTCTAAATTGGTGAACTTAGAAATACAACTGGGGGGTTTAGATCAGGGGAATCTAAGATTATAGAACTTTGGAACATGGCTATATACCTAAGTATGGGTGATAGACCGATTAAGGGAATGTGAATATTAATATAGTAGGATTACTGGTATCCGGGATATCAGTAATGCCGAATTTTGTATAATGCTAAAGCAAGGATGGGGGAGAAAGAAAAGAAAAAAGTGTTCACCCCTTCCGCTTCAGTCCTTGTGGAGGCAACTGGGCGCTACAGTCCAGGGGGGTAATAGTGTGTGTGGAAGGAGGAATTTAAAATAAATTCATAATTTAATAAATTATGTGATGATGGAGAAGGTGGTTACTAGGTTGTTAGTAACGAAAAATTAATTATTATAATGAGTTACATCAATAATTTAGAGTATGTAATTAATTTTCTGATGTAAACAAATGAATGATGTTGTGTTGACGAGGAGTATTTTATTTTAATGTATTAAAGAGTAATATGAAGATACTTAACAATTGTTAAGTAAGTAATCTGTTCTAATGTATAGTTGATTTAATGTGTTTTACTCTATATAAGGAGTTTATTAAGTTTGAAATGTGAATGGAATATTTATAATAGAAGTGATTTATACGTTGTAATGGAAATGTTTATTTACATTTTGATGGGAATCAGAGCGATCATTTTGAATTTTGGGGTAAGAGAACTAGAGAAGGTTATACAGAATGTTGATATGTAATTCTTATAATGTATTATACTTAGACTAAGTATTCATCCATATGTAGGATAAAGAAAAACTCAGTACTTCTTAATGCAAACCAACACAGCTAAGGGGAACCAGATCAGTTAGGGATATGTTATTATACCAGGCCACTATTTGATATTTTTTGATTTCATGTTTCAGTGTCTGGTGATGCTGTGGCAGCGGTCCTGTGCTGGCCTGCGTGTCAGAGCAGGAGTGTCAAGTGCCTGTCTGGCCTGGCCTTGCGGTGTTGGGATCTCGAAAGAGAAGTCCAGTAAGGTCATTCAGGTGCGGTCACAGTCACTGGACCAGGGGTAAGAAGGGGGTTGTGGCGACATATCTTGGCTGATCCCTTTAGAAACTATGAGTGTCAATGAGAGCTTTTATGCTTCGGCATAAAACCTCTCATTGGGGGGGAGGGTATTGTAATGGGTTTAAATTTACCTAAATATTATTGTGTAATTTCATAAATTCTATAACATGTAAAGATGAGGCGCCTTTGAGGTGACACGATAGCCAGTAAATATTTTCATGGCCATGTATGGTTATGCAGCAAAAGACGAAAATCTATTTATAGCCAGTGATTAATTCCGCCAGTATGTTGTTGACGAGAAACAGTTAATTATGAGTTAAAAAGGTGATACCAAACTCACTGGAATGTTACAGTACTGAGGAGGAGACGAATAACGGGGAGCATAGAGAACCAGCTTAGAGACGAACCAAACGGAAATTTGTAACACTGAACGCCAGTCGACCACCATCTTTTGCACAGTATAGCAGCAAGAAAGTTACGTAACGTAATCGCGGGCGCCCGCATACAACAAAAAAGTGAATCTTTGTATATATTTCAAAGTGAAAACAGTATTTGGTTAAATATTCATCAATAACAGTAAATAATTAAAGTAAATTGACAGTTCGGCAGTAACACGTAAAAATGTAAAAGTGAACACAGCAAAACAATGCATGCCACGAGGAGACGTCCCGTGTGGTGAAATTCTACGCAGCATAATCAAGGGAAGTAGACATTTCAACAGTATGTATACAATTTCAACATTTTAAAATACTGGCTTTTCCCTAAATTATAAAGTTGAGATCAACAAAAATAAAAAGTAAGTACATGTGTATCTTTGTGTGAACGAAAAAAAATGAAAATAGGCCTAACAAGAAGTGTTGAGTTTGCATAACTTTTGATATATGTAGTAGTATTTTGATGTAGTTTATTGATAATCAGTTTTACGCCTTAAGGCGGAATAAGTGTTTTCATGATTTTTTTCATGTTTTCGAGAGAAAATAAATAACGTTATATTTTACTTGATATACGCATTTTGTTATTTGTATTTGCCCACTGTTCTCTGCCTAAGTACACTAAACGAATCCCTGGACTAAACATTACATATAATCGTATTCATTTAATTATTAATAACCAATAGACTTCAGTTGACGTCTGAAAAGATACAAAATTTAATAGTCAATTAAAGAGTAAGACTACAGAATGTATGCAAAAACTTATTTGATTATGTTTGAATTTACGGCAGTTATAGTTCGTCATAGAAAAAATTAACCTTGTTATCACATAAAACGTTGCAGGTAAACTACCCCTTTCTCTTAACTGATCTTCACCAAAATCAATAGCTTTAGTCCTCTACAATTCAGGGATGTATGCAAAATATTATTTGATTCTGTGTGAATTTGCGGCTGTTATCGTTTGCCAAAAAAAAACCCTTGATAAAAAAACGTTGCTGTAAACTACCCCCTTTCCCTTAACCGATCTTCACCAAAACCAACAAGCCTTCAGTCTTTTACAATTGAGGAACGTATGCAAAATTATTTGATTCTGTTTGATTGTGCAGCAGTTATCGTTCGTCATAGAAAAAATTATCGTTGTTAAAACATTAAAATGTTGCACGTAAACTACCCCTTTCCCTTAACCAATCTTCACCAAAATCAACAGACATTGAGATCCCTACAATTGAGGGCAGTATGCAAATAATTATTTGATTCTGTTTGAATATGCGGCTGTTATCGTTTGCCATAGATAATACCCTTGTTAAACAAAAAACGTTGCAGGTAAACTACCCCTTCCCCTTAACTGATCTTCACCAAAAACAATAGGTCCTGAGTACTCTACAAATCAGAGCAGTATGCAAATAATTATTTGATTGTGTTTGAATTTGCGGCTGTTATCGTTTGCCATAGAATATACCCTTTTAAAACATAAAACGTTGCAGGTAAACTACCCCTTACCCTTAACTGATCTTCACCAAAAACTATAGGTCTTGAGAACTCTATAATTCAGGCCGGCATGCAAAAAATTATATGATTCTGTTTGAATTTGTGGCTGTTATCGTTTCCCATAGAAAAAAAATGTACAGACAAGAGACAATAAGATACACAATAAGAGAATCCCTACGACGTGACACATTTACGGAACATTAGGCGATGCACACACAGACACTTTTCGAAAAATGACTTTTTTTCATGTTTTGAGTGTAGTACAATCAGAATCTGCAATAATCTTGAACACGATTTTTTTTTGCTATCACAATACTTCCATTTCCTTAAGGAACATGGAAGTAAAATTACCCTTGATTAAAAAGTGTTGCTGGTAAACTACCCCTTTCCCTTAACCGATCTTCACCTGAAACAATAGGTCTTGAGTACTCTACAATTCAGGGCTGTATGCAAAAAATTATTTGATTCTGTTTGAATTTGCGGCTCTTATCGTTTGCCATAGAAAATTCCCTTGTTAAAATATAAAATGTTGCAGGTAAACTACCCTTTCCCTCAACCGATCTTCACCAAAAAACAATAGGTCTTGAGTACTCTACAATTCAGGGCTGTATGCAAAAAATTATTTGATTCTTTTTTAATTTCCGGCTGTTATCGTTTGCCATAGAAAATACCCTTGTTAAAACATAAAACGTTACAGGTAAGCTACCCCTTTCCCTTAACCGATCTTCACCTAAAACAATATGTCTTGAGAACTCTACAATTCAGGGCTGAAAATTATTTGATTCTGTTTGAATTTGGGGCTGTTATCGTTTGCCATAGAAAATACCCTTGTTAAAACATAACACGTTGCAGGTAAACTACCCCTTCCCGTTAACCGATCTTCACCAAAAACAATATGTCGTGAGAACTCTATAATTCAGGGCTGTATGTGGAACATTATTTGATTGTTTGAATTTGCGACTGTTATCATTTGCTATAGAAAAAAATTACCCTTGATAAAAAAAAACCCTTTGCAGGTAAACTACCCCTTTCCCTCAACCGATCTTCACCAAAAAACAATAGGTCTTGAGTACTCTACAATTAAGGGCTGTATGCAAAAAATTATTTGATTCTGTTTGAATTTGCGGCTGTTATCATTTGCCATAGAAGAAATCTACAGACAGACACACAGACACTTTTCGAAAAATTACTTTTTTTCATGTTTTGAGTGTAGTACAATCAGAATCTGCAATAATCTCGAACACGATTTTTTTTGCCATCACCATACTTCCATTTCCTTAAGGAACATGGAAGTAAAATTAATGTTCATTTAGATGTAACAGTAATAACCATTCAACAGTTACGTATTTGTAACCTGTTTGTAATGTAATGTGAGGCACGTGCTAGAAAGTTGTACTTTCGCTCTCACCAATGTCTAGTCACATTTGTGTATATAGAGATTTTATATTTTGTATAGAATTCTGTGCTACTGTATGAACAAACACTAATTCATCAGTAGTCTTGTAGATATTTGCATTTTCATTGGAATTCTGTGTTGCAGCTAGACTGACAAGATAGAATATGGGGTAATGATTAATGCTTAAAATTACTTAAAAAGTAGTTTAATATAAAATTAAAAATATCGGTATGGAGAACCATACATGACTTCCATATTCTAAGATTTATATTTAAAATCATTTTCAGCCAAACAGCCAGGGAAGGAATTTTAACAAAAAAAATACTTCTTTGTTGCCAATAACGTAGTACACATATAAAAAAAAATTATCCCCTCCCCCTTCAACTATAATTTTGATTTATAGAAAATTACCCCCAGCCCGTTCAACTAGCCTCTTCATTTATAGATATTTCATCTACATTTCTACAGTGGATTATTAAGATCTTATCAGGATACTTTATCAAAATTAAGTACTTTACTCATGTTACAACAAAAAATGTTTCAGGTAAACTGCCCTTTTCCCGTAACCGATCTTCACCAAAATCAACAGACATTGAGTTCTCTATAGCTCAGGCACATATGTAAAAACTTATTTGATTCTGTTTGAATTTACGGCAGTTATGGTTCGTCATATAAAAAATTACCCATGTTAAAACATAAAACATGAGATTTATAAAACATATCTAAGATTTATATTTAAAATCATTTTTGAAATAAAATATTTTCATAGAACCTACTAACGCTGGGGAAATCTGAGGAGCCAATCAGAGTTGGGCCTACCTGTCACTCTGCTGAATTTGGTGGAAAGCCCTGTCACTGTCGTCAAGTCCCCACCTCAATGAAGAACCCATTGTTTTATAAAAATATATTTAAATTTTGAAAACTGAAAATTCTTTTCTTGTAAATATTTATATTTTATAATCAAAATGACTTTATTTTTGTTACCTGGCAACAAAATTATTTTATTTTCAACAATTATCATTGTTTCAAAAAGTTTAAATAAATTTTCAAGTACTTTACTCTTGTTAAAACGTAAAAGGTTGCAGGTAAACTACCCCTTCCCCTTAACCGATCGTCACCAAAATCGAAAGTCCTTGAGACCTCTACAATTCAGGGATGTATGCAAAAAATTATTTGATTCTGTTTGAATTTGCGGCAGTTATCGTTTGCCATAGAAAAAAAAAGTTGCAGGTAAACTACCCTTTCCCCTCAACCGATGTTCACCAAAAACAATAGGTCTTCAGTACTCTACAAATCAGGGCTGTATGCAGAAAATTATTTGATTCTGTTTGAACTTGCGGCTGTTATCGTTTGCCATAGAAAATACCCTTGTTAAAAAAACGTTGTAGGTAAACTACCCCTTTCCCTTAACCGATCTTCACCAAAAACAATAGGTCTTGAGAACTCTACAATTTAGGGCTGTATGCAAATAATCTTTTGATTCTGTTTGAATTTGCGGCTGTTATCGTTTGCCATAGGAAATACCCTTGTTAAAACATAAAACGTTACAGGTAAACTACCCCTTTCCCTTAACCGATCTTCACCAAAAACAACAGGTCTTGAGAACTCTACAATTCAGGGCTGTATGCGAAAAATTATTTGATTCTGTTTGAATTTGCGGCTGTTATCGTTTGCCAAAAAAAAAAAATTTCCCTTGATAAAAAAAAACCGTTGCAGGTAAACTACCCCTTTCCCTCAACCGATCTTCACCAAAAACAATAGGTCGCGAGTAATCTACAAATCAGGGCTGTATGCAAAAAATTATTTGATTCTGTTTGAATTTGCGGCAGTTATCGTTTGCCATAGAAAAAAAATCTACAGATAGACACACAGACAGACAGACACACAGACACTTTTCGGAAAACGACTTTTTTTCATGTTTTGAGTGTAGTAGAATCAGAATCTGCAATAATCTCGAACACGATTTTTTTTGCCATCACCATACTTCCATTCCTTAAGGAATATGGAAGTAATAATCAAGAAGTATAGTAAATCTTAACAGTCAAATTATATTTTTGGTTTAGTTTGGTTTAGTCTTCATGAAAACTATTGAAGAACAGTGCCAGTCGCTTGACACCTTGTGCTTTTCTTTATAATTTTGTACAAAATGTCAGAAAGCCAAAATGTAAGGTTTGTTTTGAACCTTACAAGAGGTGTACAGGCCGTGAGGCGAGTGATGAAACTGTCTATGCGCGTAGGAGGGGAGGTAGCAGGTTGGGGAGACACTTTCCCTCATGGAGACCTAAGCCAACTGATGGGTTGTTGTCCCTAGCCGCTGTCCCGCGCATGCGCATTCTTTCTCTTTGCCACTACGCACCACCAAGACAGTTTCATCACTCTCCTCACGGCCTGTATTTATTTTAATAAAACAAATGGATCTATTATAGTAATTATGAAAAGATCAGAACCACTTTTGTAGTAAAAATATTAAATCCGTGACTTTGAAGATTGAGCATTCTTCAATATGATTAAAAAATTGTTTGATAAATGACAAAGGTACAGGTTTGAAAGACAGGTTAATTAGAATAGCTTACGTGCTAAAGTGACAAATTTAAAATATTTTACCGTTTAGCATAGAACAAAACTCAAGCATGGTTTTTGAGACAATATAAAATTTAAGATTCAGTAGACTTTTAATTTGTTTTCATTGTATGTAGTAGTTTAGAAAAAATTGATAAATCAGCCATTTTGTACACATGCAATGTTTACATTATGCCATTTTACAATGTTTACATGTCAAGTAGAGGTACCAATTTCTAATCAAGGTGTAATTTTTTCAAAGACACTGCTTTTTATTGGCCTACTTTGGACAATGAAATCCATTGTTAAAGTAACTTGAATTAAAAGTAAAAAGGGTTTAAAGAGAAAAAATTACCTTTTAACTTTCATGCTCTTCAATTTAACGTCTTAACTTGATAAGATAAGATTAAGAAACATACCAAATATGAAACTGGTAGTCGTGGGACTACCGGTAGACATGGAATCATGGGCAGACTTGTGCTTTGGGAAGGAATGAAGGGTTGGTTAAATAAACAGCGGTACGTTGCCTTGTTTGAGACTTGCAACACACGTAGAGCACACGCCTTCCATATTACTCGCGCTTGAGTACTCGTCCGCTCCGAACACTGTGGCCAAGAGACTTATGTATGATGGTACGCACGGTCTTAGATCACTCTTGAACCACAAGCGATCGCAGATCCCACACACCGAGCCGAACGGATTGTTAATAAAGTGCTTAAAGAATTCCTCGTCGACTCCTTTGAAGCGGCGACTTGGACCGGGCTGTTCTGCGCAGAGCATCGAGGGTCCAATGTTGTCGAAGCACAAGTTATTAATGTTCTCATCGTCTGTTTTCTTGCTAGCTATCCATACGCTCGATCTGAGTCGCTTTGGGGGCACGCCGGATGACCCAGGTATCGGAGATGTGGGCCGCTTGGGCGCTGACGGGGTTTCGTCAGTCTTTAAATGGTTGCCATTTTCTAAGTTCTCGGCCAATTTCTTTGATTTTAGTCTCAAACGATAGGCCTGTTGACGCTCTGCATAGGATTTGCCGGTTTTCGGTTTGAAATTTTTGGTTCGAGTTTTATCGCGATTTTAGGTCGAGGCATTTCAAATTTTTGAGTTCAAATGTTGTTATTATTTTCTGTGAGTGCTTCTGGTACTCAGAATTTGTGTTATTTGTGAGATTTAGTTCTGAGGATCACAACGCACTTTGTATTTTCGCGATCGGACTTGTAGTTCCCGATATATTTAAGTTTTAGTGGAGCAATTTAGAAATGTTCGCAAAAACACCCTCACGCAGACAAAGCCTAGAGGCGACTGAAGTCAGTTGTCAAAATTCTCAGTACTATTGTTGGAAGGGGGCCGAGTGACTCGATCACCTGACACCTGGTTTGCTGGGATTGGTTGAGCGGTTCGTGAGATAGTGGTATGCCGAAAGTACATTTGAAACATAACGGTCGATTTTCGCGAAACGTGCGAGTAAGACATTACATACCTATGGATTCCATGTCAAAAACTGAGTGAAATGCATATAAAGTACAACCAGTAACTGGTAGGCCTACACTAAGTTCACTTGTAAATCCTGCATAGTAAATTGGGATTTTTGTTCAACCATTAGAAAAAGGTTTGCTAGTAACGGTTTTATATTATTGTAAAATCCGTGTTTCTGGATGCAAAAATACATATACAATGATTACTACTACTACTACTACTACTACTTCTACTGATATATTTCTGTGTTTACATACAGTAGAACTCCAGTTATCCGAATAGCCAGTTATCCGAATCGATATTGGGAAGTTAAAAAAAAAGAAATTTATTAAAAAAAATTATTCAAACTGCAGTTGCCGTATTAAGAAAAACATCGTAAGTAAATGAAATTCATATAAGACTGTGTTAACTATGCATCATAATAGACGTACTGATCAGTACAATGTTTCGTCGCGTACTGTCAAGGACACACCCATCCCCCGCCAGGTCAATCACCTCTCTCACATTTACAGTTGATCAGTGTCTTGCTATCTATTGTGTGGTGTATGTCGTGTGTTCTGTTTATACAGCACAGTACAGTAGCGTACCATAAGGAAATTGATTTAAAGCCGATTCATAGAAGTTATTGAAAACAGTAACATGAAAGAGAGTGTGGAATAAAATTAATGGAATTTCGTCAAAACAACAAACCCAGGAAGAAAAAGAACAGTCAATGAACAAGAAGGAAGAGGAAAAAAAGAGCAAAAGAAATTGTCGAAGAAACTGAAGCCGTATCAACTGAAGAAATCCAGAAAATCATTGTACAAATTTCTGGCTGTTTCGAGGTGTGACGTGGATGACATAAACAAGTGGTTGCAGTGCGATTCACTGGACCCTGGATATCAAATTTTGGTCGATGATGAAGTTATCCAAAGTGTAAACGATGAATCTCAGCAGGTGGACGAAGACGATGACAATGTTGGTTCAGTTGAACCGGAAAAGGAACCTACGGCGATTGAAGCATTCGCTTGTTTTGACACTGCCTTAAAGAGGCTGGAACAACAGCCTGAATGTGGCCACATGCAGCTTCTTGCTATCAAGCGTATGTGGGGCCTGGCTGCACGCAAACGAGTTTCTACGTCAGAACAGTTAACTTTGTTTGACATATACAACTGAAAAATTATAATTATGTGTGAGTATTATTTTTAATTTTTTTGTAATAAAAGTGAACTTTCTTCAAAACACGTGTGACCTGCTTTTTAATAAGATACTGTACTATGTAATAAAAATAAACAAAAGTGATTCCTGAGCAATTTTCGCGTTTTCTTTCATAACATAACCTTTTTCTTATGTTTGTTCCAATTATCCGAATTTCTGCATATACGAATTAAGTCTGGGACTCATTAGTTCGGATAAATGAAGTTCTACTGTACTTGTAAAATGCAGTTATACAGTGGGCTTATAACAGTTTGTAGCTAATACTTTATACCTATCCACAAATTTGTAACTTTTGCTCTAAAGTTTAAATTTATTTATTTGTTGTAATTGGTCTCAACTATTATTTAATGTTAAATGTGTTAAAGTTAAGTTCAAGGTTATTTTGCTCTCATGTCGACATCGATTAATGCAGTTTTTTCCTTTTAGCTACCAATGAATGTGTTCCTCATGTATATGGCTGGCAACTCCATTTCAATATTTCCTATTATGATGGTTGGAATGTTAATAATAAGGCCAGTGAAGGCACTTTTCACTATGCAAACAAGTAAGTAATGTTTTGTTGCGTATAATGACTTCTATGAAGTCACTTTAAGACAGTTGATACACTAAACTAAATATGTTACAAGGTTTAAGGCATAAGAATGCAAAGTTCAAAAATGTAAAATTGTGAACAATTTTTGTCTTTACATAATACAGAAAAGACATTTAGTGACTTCTTCTTCATAGACCTCATCGTGTTGGTACGTAAGGAATCTTGTTAGACTGAACAAAAGGTCTACCTTATTGTCAGTATTGATGCATGAGAGCTATGGTTCATCTGTGTCCAACATGCTTCACGGAGGCATCTGCTGTCACAGAACTACATTTGTGTTTTGAATTTTGTTGCATTTTTTTCAGTTGGCTATTCAATATCAAAAATTAACACTCATTATGTATAGTATAAAGGAAGAGAAAACAAATATTATACTGTTTTGACTAATAAAACTAAGTGGAAGACAACAAACAAAAGTATGAAAAAACGTATGATCCTAAAAAGAGTACATGTTTATGACAAACAGTCGAACAAACGAGTGATCAGGTGGGCAGACGTCACACCTGGTTGTTTCAGAACTATCAGAAGAGAGAAGGACTTAATATAAGGCTAAAACATTGTTTTTGATGTAGTGTAGACTATATAAGAAAAACTGATTAATATGAAATTTAGTTGAACAAAACATCAAAAAGTTTGATAATAAAACATTGTAACATATTATAATGTAGGAATTAGAATTCCTCTATTATAGATAAAGTACTAGCAGCTCCTTTATCTAGTTTCCAAATTGAAAAGTGACATTGTTACTGCTTAAAGATAATTTAATAAGCATATTGTGTGTGTAGCTGCCTGGTTTCTGATGGCTTCATAGTATAGTGATAAATTAACATTTGTGAGAGAACAAAAAGGCACCCCTTCTGCCTGCTGTTTACAGCTGAAGAGTTCAGGAGGAAATAAAGAAATAAGAATACATGGGAACTAGTAATATTGAACATAACATGAAAATTGTTATAGCCTCCCTGTCTGGTTAATTTGGATTAGTAACTTCCTACCTTATCACAAACGAGGGAGATCTTTTCAGTATTGACCTATTCCTGTGAGGTGGTCTTTTGTGGCAGGTCCGATATCCTGCCAGAGAGTGTAAAAAGGACATGCTTGAAGTTTGAATGACATGTTTCCTTTAAATACTGCCTAAAAAGATTATTTTATTTTTAGTTATAAGTAAAATATGTAACAGCTATAGTATGAGGTATGTCTGACATGTATCTTTAAAGTTTAAAATATTCACTTCCATTATCCAAGCACTTATTAAACCTGGAAGCCAGCTTTTTATCTCTGAGTATAGAAGTCTGTCGCTAGTTCTTTGATCCCTGCTTGGAGTTTACTTTTTACCTCATCATTGTTGTCAAACTTTTTATGGCCAGAGTTTCTTCAGATAAAGAAACAAGTGACAGTCACTTGGGAGTGAGGTTGAAGCTATGTGACAAAGATTCAAAATATCTCATTTACAATGTTGAGCAACACAGATGCCGTACTATTTTTATAACCTAATTTTGTTTCACAGTTTCAGGATTCATTGTCTTATAACACTTCAGAAATCAATCCATGCAAATCTCTTTATCATCAGGCGCTTACCTGTATGAATGCTTTCTTCAGTTTTGGAAAGAAGGTCGTAAGGTATCTAAGATGGTCTACCGCTTGTGTGTTCATTGTGAACATCAGTCCGTGCTTCGAGAAGTCATGGCACCACTTCATTTTTCTTCTTTGTAAAGGCATAATGTGAACATAAACAACTGTAATTTCTGTCAGGAATTCATCTTCTGCATTTAGAAAATCTACTGCTGAATGAATTTTGCATTTAGTGGACTTTTAGACGATGCTATTTTCAAAAAGTTAATACAAACTACTCAAGCAGAATCTGTTGTTTTAGTGAATATGAGGAATTGGTTCAACCAACAACATTAGCCCCAGTTGCTAGCCCTGGCTAAAAAAATCTTCTGGCCTACATGGAGTGTATCTTTGATTTCCAGATATACCATGTATTCATACATAATATATAAGAATATTTGTACAATATTATTATTATTATTATGTGTTGTTAATTATTATTACTTCTATATAGGAGTACAAGAATGTGTACATAAATCTTACATTGCATGAATTCTTCCAAATAAAGATAATATTTTAGTAAAGATATATAAACAGGAATAAAAATATTTACATCAGAATATCGTAGAAAGATCATAAATCTTATGTTGTCAGTCTGGAGATCAATTGTATGCTAATTAACTGGAACCTCTGCATATGACCAGAGAATTTGTTATATATTTGGCTGCCACCATATGAGGGGTATTCACTACACGTGTTGGGAATGAAGTTATATAACTTATGGGTGACCCTTCCTTCTGAGAACCATCAGCTTGCTATATAGAGATTATAATACTTTCTCAGAAAAGTTTGGAAAACCCTTCCCTTCTTCCTGCTGGATTTATTGTAGGATGAGATGTTGGACTTTACTAGTAGTTGTGGAGGATAGCTCAATCAGAAAGATCACAGTTGCACACCACTATATAAAAATTATCCCGATTAGCGCTTTCAAGCCTCACAGCCCATCGTCAGATCGGAATAGGCAGAAATTATTTTAAAAACAAATCCTTCACCCCTCTCCCCCACCCTGCTCACACACAACAAGCTATAATATAAATGACCCTTCCCCACCCCCTAAACCCTGTCCCACACCATCTGTACAGTTACATATTTTTCTAGCAAATTCCTTGTGTTTCAGTGTGTGTGTGTGTGTGTGTGTGTGTGTCCTTTTAAACTTACCCTACTTCCTCTCCACACACATGGGTCAGTCACACACCCTTATTTTAACCATCCAATTAGTACTATGCAAATAATTCTTAATCTTATCTATCTGTCCTCTATCATTTACTTCTTAATCATGTTATAAAATATTTCTTCATTATCAAATTTAATTTTAATATTAATTAAATTGTCTAACCCTTTTTCTCTTTCTTTTAATATTTTGTTTTTAAAATAATTTCTGCCTATTCCGATCTGACGATGGGCTGTGAGGCTTGAAAGCGCTAATCGGGATAATTTTTATATAGTGGTGTGCAACTGTGATCTTTCTGATTGTGATTTCAACCACTAACACAAATTTCTTCATTAAACGTCTGTTAAGATGTGCAATCGACTACAGGTAATGGGCAACAACAATGAGGTAATAAACGACAACAATAAGGTAAGTAAAGTTTTTAAATATCTTAAGTTAAAAGTTAAATTGAAGAGGGTTTTAAGTAAAATATGGTTTAATAAACAATGTCTGGATAATAATGTCATCCCAAAGTACGCTCAAGTTAAAATTAAAAATAAGAACAGTGTAGCCAAAAAAGTAAAAGAACAAAGCGAGAAGTTGTGGATAAAACTGGAAATAAGGTCACTCTACGGCTTAATCAATATATATAATAGGGAATTATATGACAGACACATAGAATTGTTAAGAATATACTCGTATGTAGAGTTAGAAGAAATATTATATAATTTTGGTTTGGGGTACGTAGAAAAGAAATTGGAAAATAAAAATAAAAAAATGGTAGATAAGTTAAATAAATTAATAAGAAAGAACGAAGTAAAAAAGGAACACCTCTCTAAGAATAACTATGAAAAAAGAGTAATAAACCTTACAGAGGTGAATTTCAATACAGAAGAAAAAGAAATGTTAGCAAAAGGCTTAAAATACGCACCGCCACCAGAATTAAATCAAGAAAAAACGATTATTGAATGCGAAAGCATAATACAAAAACTAGGAAATGAAAATGATAAAAAAAGAATAAGGTGGGAAGTAGGGAATGTAGTAGATAAAATATTTAAGAAAAGTTTGTATAATTCAAAAAATGAACAAAAAATCAAATCAACTGTAACTAAACTAAAGAATAAAATAAAGAAGAATGATATTATAGTTACGAAGGCAGACAAAGGAAATACAATGGTACTACTGAGAAAGGACGAATACATAAAGAAAACGGAAGAATTTATAAGGGAAGGACCATACGAGGAAATAAAGTATGATTATACAAGTAAGTACCAGTCAAGGATAAAACAAATGATGAAACAGATAACATTTATAGAAGAAAATAAGAAAAAGTATTTATTGGAAAGTAATCCAACAGCACCAACTTTTAAAAGTCAGGTTAAGATACATAAAGAAGGAAAACCAATTAGACCGATTGTTTCTTTTATTAATGCACCTATTTATAAATTATCAAAGGAAGTTAGCAGAGTACTGAGAGAGAAATATGAATTTGGGACAAAATACAACATAGAGAATAATGTAAAATTGATAGAAAAATTAGAAAATATTAGGATTAATGTAAATACAAAATTGATATCACTGGATGTTAAGGACATGTTTACCAATATCACAGTAAATAAAGTTATTAAGTTAATAAACGATAATAATATGGGAGAATACAGGTATAAAAAGCAGTTGATGAAAGTAATTAAAGAATGTGTAAATCAGAACTATTTTAGGTTTAATAACAAGTTTTATATACAGAAAAAAGGTTTACCTATGGGGTCTTCATTATCCCCTATTCTTGCTGAAATATACATGAATGATTTTGAAAAGCAATTAATAACTTCCATTAAGTATAAAGACAATATAAAATTATGGTCTAGATACGTTGATGATGTATTAGTAATTTGGGAAGGAAGCATAGAAGAAGTGCATGAGTTTATAAATGAGGTAAATAATAAGGATAAAAACTTACAATTTAAAGAAGAGATAGGAGGTAAGAAAATAAATTACTTAGATTTGAACATAGAAATTAAGGATAATGAGAAACTACAGTTTGGGATATTTAGGAAAGAGTCGTATTCTGATATAATTATACCAAGAGAGTCTTACCACCCATATAGATATAAAATGGCGGCAATCAATACATTTTGTTACAGAGCTCAGAAGTGTTTAAAAGAGACCGAATCAAAAGTTAGGGAGTTAAAAACGATAAAGGGAATTGTAAGGAATAATAATTATAACACCAACATAGTGGATAAAGTTATGAAAAGGGTTAACATACAAAAAGCTAAAATAGAACCAGAACAAAAGAATTATGCAGGGTCATTGACATACATAGGTTCACATACTAGAAAAATTATAAAATGTTTTAATAAATATGGAGTAGATATAGCTATTAAAAAATGTGAAACGGTATTTGATAAGATAAGGAATAAGAATATAGAAAAAATTCCAGTATTACAGAAAAGCGGAATTTATAAATTAAAATGTAAAGACTGCAACAAAGTGTACCTAGGTGAGACAGGACGAAAATTCGTATGCAGGTTGTCTGACCACAAACGTGGAGAAGGTAATAGAACAACCAGTTCGTTATATGCAAGACATTTCATAGAAGACAACCATAAGTTTGTTAATCCTTTGGAAGAATACGAAATTGTAAAAGTAGTAAATAACACAGTTGAAAGGAAGCTTAGAGAGGAGTTAGAAATATTAAAAGAAAGAGAAAAAGGGTTAGACAATTTAATTAATATTAAAATTAAATTTGATAATGAAGAAATATTTTATAACATGATTAAGAAGTAAATGATAGAGGACAGATAGATAAGATTAAGAATTATTTGCATAGTACTAATTGGATGGTTAAAATAAGGGTGTGTGACTGACCCATGTGTGTGGAGAGGAAGTAGGGTAAGTTTAAAAGGACACACACACACACACACACACACACACTGAAACACAAGGAATTTGCTAGAAAAATATGTAACTGTACAGATGGTGTGGGACAGGGTTTAGGGGGTGGGGAAGGGTCATTTATATTATAGCTTGTTGTGTGTGAGCAGGGTGGGGGAGAGGGGTGAAGGATTTGTTTTTAAAATAATTTCTGCCTATTCCGATCTGACGATGGGCTGTGAGGCTTGAAAGCGCTAATCGGGATAATTTTTATATAGTGGTGTGCAACTGTGATCTTTCTGATTGTGATTTCAACCACTAACACAAATTTCTTCATTAAACGTCTGTTAAGATGTGCAATCGACTACAGGTAATGGGCAACAACAATGAGGTAATAAACGACAACAATAAGGTAAGTAAAGTTTTTAAATATCTTAAGTTAAAAGTTAAATTGAAGAGGGTTTTAAGTAAAATATGGTTTAATAAACAATGTCTGGATAATAATGTCATCCCAAAGTACGCTCAAGTTAAAATTAAAAATAAGAACAGTGTAGCCAAAAAAGTAAAAGAACAAAGCGAGAAGTTGTGGATAAAACTGGAAATAAGGTCACTCTACGGCTTAATCAATATATATAATAGGGAATTATATGACAGACACATAGAATTGTTAAGAATATACTTGTATGTAGAGTTAGAAGAAATATTATATAATTTTGGTTTGGGGTACGTAGAAAAGAAATTGGAAAATAAAAATAAAAAAATGGTAGATAAGTTAAATAAATTAATAAGAAAGAACGAAGTAAAAAAGGAACACCTCTCTAAGAATAACTATGAAAAAAGAGTAATAAACCTTACAGAGGTGAATTTCAATACAGAAGAAAAAGAAATGTTAGCAAAAGGCTTAAAATACGCACCGCCACCAGAATTAAATCAAGAAAAAACGATTATTGAATGCGAAAGCATAATACAAAAACTAGGAAATGAAAATGATAAAAAAAGAATAAGGTGGGAAGTAGGGAATGTAGTAGATAAAATATTTAAGAAAAGTTTGTATAATTCAAAAAATGAACAAAAAATCAAATCAACTGTAACTAAACTAAAGAATAAAATAAAGAAGAATGATATTATAGTTACGAAGGCAGACAAAGGAAATACAATGGTACTACTGAGAAAGGACGAATACATAAAGAAAACGGAAGAATTTATAAGGGAAGGACCATACGAGGAAATAAAGTATGATTATACAAGTAAGTACCAGTCAAGGATAAAACAAATGATGAAACAGATAACATTTATAGAAGAAAATAAGAAAAAGTATTTATTGGAAAGTAATCCAACAGCACCAACTTTTAAAAGTCAGGTTAAGATACATAAAGAAGGAAAACCAATTAGACCGATTGTTTCTTTTATTAATGCACCTATTTATAAATTATCAAAGGAAGTTAGCAGAGTACTGAGAGAGAAATATGAATTTGGGACAAAATACAACATAGAGAATAATGTAAAATTGATAGAAAAATTAGAAAATATTAGGATTAATGTAAATACAAAATTGATATCACTGGATGTTAAGGACATGTTTACCAATATCACAGTAAATAAAGTTATTAAGTTAATAAACGATAATAATATGGGAGAATACAGGTATAAAAAGCAGTTGATGAAAGTAATTAAAGAATGTGTAAATCAGAACTATTTTAGGTTTAATAACAAGTTTTATATACAGAAAAAAGGTTTACCTATGGGGTCTTCATTATCCCCTATTCTTGCTGAAATATACATGAATGATTTTGAAAAGCAATTAATAACTTCCACTAAGTATAAAGACAATATAAAATTATGGTCTAGATACATTGATGATGTATTAGTAATTTGGGAAGGAAGCATAGAAGAAGTGCATGAGTTTATAAATGAGGTAAATAATAAGGATAAAAACTTACAATTTAAAGAAGAGATAGGAGGTAAGAAAATAAATTACTTAGATTTGAACATAGAAATTAAGGATAATGAGAAACTACAGTTTGGGATATTTAGGAAAGAGTCGTATTCTGATATAATTATACCAAGAGAGTCTTACCACCCATATAGATATAAAATGGCGGCAATCAATACATTTTGTTACAGAGCTCAGAAGTGTTTAAAAGAGACCGAATCAAAAGTTAGGGAGTTAAAAACGATAAAGGGAATTGTAAGGAATAATAATTATAACACCAACATAGTGGATAAAGTTATGAAAAGGGTTAACATACAAAAAGCTAAAATAGAACCAGAACAAAAGAATTATGCAGGGTCATTGACATACATAGGTTCACATACTAGAAAAATTATAAAATGTTTTAATAAATATGGAGTAGATATAGCTATTAAAAAATGTGAAACGGTATTTGATAAGATAAGGAATAAGAATATAGAAAAAATTCCAGTATTACAGAAAAGCGGAATTTATAAATTAAAATGTAAAGACTGCAACAAAGTGTACCTAGGTGAGACAGGACGAAAATTCGTATGCAGGTTGTCTGACCACAAACGTGGAGAAGGTAATAGAACAACCAGTTCGTTATATGCAAGACATTTCATAGAAGACAACCATAAGTTTGTTAATCCTTTGGAAGAATACGAAATTGTAAAAGTAGTAAATAACACAGTTGAAAGGAAGCTTAGAGAGGAGTTAGAAATATTAAAAGAAAGAGAAAAAGGGTTAGACAATTTAATTAATATTAAAATTAAATTTGATAATGAAGAAATATTTTATAACATGATTAAGAAGTAAATGATAGAGGACAGATAGATAAGATTAAGGATTATTTGCATAGTACTAATTGGATGGTTAAAATAAGGGTGTGTGACTGACCCATGTGTGTGGAGAGGAAGTAGGGTAAGTTTAAAAGGACACACACACACACACACACACACACACACACTGAAACACAAGGAATTTGCTAGAAAAATATGTAACTGTACAGATGGTGTGGGACAGGGTTTAGGGGGTGGGGAAGGGTCATTTATATTATAGCTTGTTGTGTGTGAGCAGGGTGGGGGAGAGGGGTGAAGGATTTGTTTTTAAAATAATTTCTGCCTATTCCGATCTGACGATGGGCTGTGAGGCTTGAAAGCGCTAATCGGGATAATTTTTATATAGTGGTGTGCAACTGTGATCTTTCTGATTGTGATTTCAACCACTAACACAAATTTCTTCATTAAACGTCTGTTAAGATGTGCAATCGACTACAGGTAATGGGCAACAACAATGAGGTAATAAACGACAACAATAAGGTAAGTAAAGTTTTTAAATATCTTAAGTTAAAAGTTAAATTGAAGAGGGTTTTAAGTAAAATATGGTTTAATAAACAATGTCTGGATAATAATGTCATCCCAAAGTACGCTCAAGTTAAAATTAAAAATAAGAACAGTGTAGCCAAAAAAGTAAAAGAACAAAGCGAGAAGTTGTGGATAAAACTGGAAATAAGGTCACTCTACGGCTTAATCAATATATATAATAGGGAATTATATGACAGACACATAGAATTGTTAAGAATATACTCGTATGTAGAGTTAGAAGAAATATTATATAATTTTGGTTTGGGGTACGTAGAAAAGAAATTGGAAAAGAAAAATAAAAAAATGGTAGATAAGTTAAATAAATTAATAAGAAAGAACAAAGTAAAAAAGGAACACCTCTCTAAGAATAACTATGAAAAAAGAGTAATAAACCTTACAGAGGTGAATTTCAATACAGAAGAAAAAGAAATGTTAGCAAAAGGCTTAAAATACGCACCGCCACCAGAATTAAATCAAGAAAAAACGATTATTGAATGCGAAAGCATAATACAAAAACTAGGAAATGAAAATGATAAAAAAAGAATAAGGTGGGAAGTAGGGAATGTAGTAGATAAAATATTTAAGAAAAGTTTGTATAATTCAAAAAATGAACAAAAAATCAAATCAACTGTAACTAAACTAAAGAATAAAATAAAGAAGAATGATATTATAGTTACGAAGGCAGACAAAGGAAATACAATGGTACTACTGAGAAAGGACGAATACATAAAGAAAACGGAAGAATTTATAAGGGAAGGACCATACGAGGAAATAAAGTATGATTATACAAGTAAGTACCAGTCAAGGATAAAACAAATGATGAAACAGATAACATTTATAGAAGAAAATAAGAAAAAGTATTTATTGGAAAGTAATCCAACAGCACCAACTTTTAAAAGTCAGGTTAAGATACATAAAGAAGGAAAACCAATTAGACCGATTGTTTCTTTTATTAATGCACCTATTTATAAATTATCAAAGGAAGTTAGCAGAGTACTGAGAGAGAAATATGAATTTGGGACAAAATACAACATAGAGAATAATGTAAAATTGATAGAAAAATTAGAAAATATTAGGATTAATGTAAATACAAAATTGATATCACTGGATGTTAAGGACATGTTTACCAATATCACAGTAAATAAAGTTATTAAGTTAATAAACGATAATAATATGGGAGAATACAGGTATAAAAAGCAGTTGATGAAAGTAATTGAAGAATGTGTAAATCAGAACTATTTTAGGTTTAATAACAAGTTTTATATACAGAAAAAAGGTTTACCTATGGGGTCTTCATTATCCCCTATTCTTGCTGAAATATACATGAATGATTTTGAAAAGCAATTAATAACTTCCACTAAGTATAAAGACAATATAAAATTATGGTCTAGATACGTTGATGATGTATTAGTAATTTGGGAAGGAAGCATAGAAGAAGTGCATGAGTTTATAAATGAGGTAAATAATAAGGATAAAAACTTACAATTTAAAGAAGAGATAGGAGGTAAGAAAATAAATTACTTAGATTTGAACATAGAAATTAAGGATAATGAGAAACTACAGTTTGGGATATTTAGGAAAGAGTCGTATTCTGATATAATTATACCAAGAGAGTCTTACCACCCATATAGATATAAAATGGCGGCAATCAATACATTTTGTTACAGAGCTCAGAAGTGTTTAAAAGAGACCGAATCAAAAGTTAGGGAGTTAAAAACGATAAAGGGAATTGTAAGGAATAATAATTATAACACCAACATAGTGGATAAAGTTATGAAAAGGGTTAACATACAAAAAGCTAAAATAGAACCAGAACAAAAGAATTATGCAGGGTCATT
Organism: Magicicada septendecula; assembly: GCA_034769895.1. Taxonomy (NCBI): domain Eukaryota; kingdom Metazoa; phylum Arthropoda; class Insecta; order Hemiptera; family Cicadidae; genus Magicicada; species Magicicada septendecula. The sequence continues at coordinate 56,045,143 of CM068371.1, read as the reverse complement.
GACATACATAGGTTCACATACTAGAAAAATTATAAAATGTTTTAATAAATATGGAGTAGATATAGCTATTAAAAAATGTGAAACGGTATTTGATAAGATAAGGAATAAGAATATAGAAAAAATTCCAGTATTACAGAAAAGCGGAATTTATAAATTAAAATGTAAAGACTGCAACAAAGTGTACCTAGGTGAGACAGGACGAAAATTCGTATGCAGGTTGTCTGACCACAAACGTGGAGAAGGTAATAGAACAACCAGTTCGTTATATGCAAGACATTTCATAGAAGACAACCATAAGTTTGTTAATCCTTTGGAAGAATACGAAATTGTAAAAGTAGTAAATAACACAGTTGAAAGGAAGCTTAGAGAGGAGTTAGAAATATTAAAAGAAAGAGAAAAAGGGTTAGACAATTTAATTAATATTAAAATTAAATTTGATAATGAAGAAATATTTTATAACATGATTAAGAAGTAAATGATAGAGGACAGATAGATAAGATTAAGAATTATTTGCATAGTACTAATTGGATGGTTAAAATAAGGGTGTGTGACTGACCCATGTGTGTGGAGAGGAAGTAGGGTAAGTTTAAAAGGACACACACACACACACACACACACACACACACACACACACACACACACACACACACACACTGAAACACAAGGAATTTGCTAGAAAAATATGTAACTGTACAGATGGTGTGGGACAGGGTTTAGGGGGTGGGGAAGGGTCATTTATATTATAGCTTGTTGTGTGTGAGCAGGGTGGGGGAGAGGGGTGAAGGATTTGTTTTTAAAATAATTTCTGCCTATTCCGATCTGACGATGGGCTGTGAGGCTTGAAAGCGCTAATCGGGATAATTTTTATATAGTGGTGTGCAACTGTGATCTTTCTGATTGTGATTTCAACCACTAACACAAATTTCTTCATTAAACGTCTGTTAAGATGTGCAATCGACTACAGGTAATGGGCAACAACAATGAGGTAATAAACGACAACAATAAGGTAAGTAAAGTTTTTAAATATCTTAAGTTAAAAGTTAAATTGAAGAGGGTTTTAAGTAAAATATGGTTTAATAAACAATGTCTGGATAATAATGTCATCCCAAAGTACGCTCAAGTTAAAATTAAAAATAAGAACAGTGTAGCCAAAAAAGTAAAAGAACAAAGCGAGAAGTTGTGGATAAAACTGGAAATAAGGTCACTCTACGGCTTAATCAATATATATAATAGGGAATTATATGACAGACACATAGAATTGTTAAGAATATACTCGTATGTAGAGTTAGAAGAAATATTATATAATTTTGGTTTGGGGTACGTAGAAAAGAAATTGGAAAATAAAAATAAAAAAATGGTAGATAAGTTAAATAAATTAATAAGAAAGAACGAAGTAAAAAAGGAACACCTCTCTAAGAATAACTATGAAAAAAGAGTAATAAACCTTACAGAGGTGAATTTCAATACAGAAGAAAAAGAAATGTTAGCAAAAGGCTTAAAATACGCACCGCCACCAGAATTAAATCAAGAAAAAACGATTATTGAATGCGAAAGCATAATACAAAAACTAGGAAATGAAAATGATAAAAAAAGAATAAGGTGGGAAGTAGGGAATGTAGTAGATAAAATATTTAAGAAAAGTTTGTATAATTCAAAAAATGAACAAAAAATCAAATCAACTGTAACTAAACTAAAGAATAAAATAAAGAAGAATGATATTATAGTTACGAAGGCAGACAAAGGAAATACAATGGTACTACTGAGAAAGGACGAATACATAAAGAAAACGGAAGAATTTATAAGGGAAGGACCATACGAGGAAATAAAGTATGATTATACAAGTAAGTACCAGTCAAGGATAAAACAAATGATGAAACAGATAACATTTATAGAAGAAAATAAGAAAAAGTATTTATTGGAAAGTAATCCAACAGCACCAACTTTTAAAAGTCAGGTTAAGATACATAAAGAAGGAAAACCAATTAGACCGATTGTTTCTTTTATTAATGCACCTATTTATAAATTATCAAAGGAAGTTAGCAGAGTACTGAGAGAGAAATATGAATTTGGGACAAAATACAACATAGAGAATAATGTAAAATTGATAGAAAAATTAGAAAATATTAGGATTAATGTAAATACAAAATTGATATCACTGGGTGTTAAGGACATGTTTACCAATATCACAGTAAATAAAGTTATTAAGTTAATAAACGATAATAATATGGGAGAATACAGGTATAAAAAGCAGTTGATGAAAGTAATTAAAGAATGTGTAAATCAGAACTATTTTAGGTTTAATAACAAGTTTTATATACAGAAAAAAGGTTTACCTATGGGGTCTTCATTATCCCCTATTCTTGCTGAAATATACATGAATGATTTTGAAAAGCAATTAATAACTTCCACTAAGTATAAAGACAATATAAAATTATGGTCTAGATACGTTGATGATGTATTAGTAATTTGGGAAGGAAGCATAGAAGAAGTGCATGAGTTTATAAATGAGGTAAATAATAAGGATAAAAACTTACAATTTAAAGAAGAGATAGGAGGTAAGAAAATAAATTACTTAGATTTGAACATAGAAATTAAGGATAATGAGAAACTACAGTTTGGGATATTTAGGAAAGAGTCGTATTCTGATATAATTATACCAAGAGAGTCTTACCACCCATATAGATATAAAATGGCGGCAATCAATACATTTTGTTACAGAGCTCAGAAGTGTTTAAAAGAGACCGAATCAAAAGTTAGGGAGTTAAAAACGATAAAGGGAATTGTAAGGAATAATAATTATAACACCAACATAGTGGATAAAGTTATGAAAAGGGTTAACATACAAAAAGCTAAAATAGAACCAGAACAAAAGAATTATGCAGGGTCATTGACATACATAGGTTCACATACTAGAAAAATTATAAAATGTTTTAATAAATATGGAGTAGATATAGCTATTAAAAAATGTGAAACGGTATTTGATAAGATAAGGAATAAGAATATAGAAAAAATTCCAGTATTACAGAAAAGCGGAATTTATAAATTAAAATGTAAAGACTGCAACAAAGTGTACCTAGGTGAGACAGGACGAAAATTCGTATGCAGGTTGTCTGACCACAAACGTGGAGAAGGTAATAGAACAACCAGTTCGTTATATGCAAGACATTTCATAGAAGACAACCATAAGTTTGTTAATCCTTTGGAAGAATACGAAATTGTAAAAGTAGTAAATAACACAGTTGAAAGGAAGCTTAGAGAGGAGTTAGAAATATTAAAAGAAAGAGAAAAAGGGTTAGACAATTTAATTAATATTAAAATTAAATTTGATAATGAAGAAATATTTTATAACATGATTAAGAAGTAAATGATAGAGGACAGATAGATAAGATTAAGAATTATTTGCATAGTACTAATTGGATGGTTAAAATAAGGGTGTGTGACTGACCCATGTGTGTGGAGAGGAAGTAGGGTAAGTTTAAAAGGACACACACACACACACACACACACACACACTGAAACACAAGGAATTTGCTAGAAAAATATGTAACTGTACAGATGGTGTGGGACAGGGTTTAGGGGGTGGGGAAGGGTCATTTATATTATAGCTTGTTGTGTGTGAGCAGGGTGGGGGAGAGGGGTGAAGGATTTGTTTTTAAAATAATTTCTGCCTATTCCGATCTGACGATGGGCTGTGAGGCTTGAAAGCGCTAATCGGGATAATTTTTATATAGTGGTGTGCAACTGTGATCTTTCTGATTGTGATTTCAACCACTAACACAAATTTCTTCATTAAACGTCTGTTAAGATGTGCAATCGACTACAGGTAATGGGCAACAACAATGAGGTAATAAACGACAACAATAAGGTAAGTAAAGTTTTTAAATATCTTAAGTTAAAAGTTAAATTGAAGAGGGTTTTAAGTAAAATATTAAGGAAAACCAATTAGACCGATTGTTTCTTTTATTAATGCACCTATTTATAAATTATCAAAGGAAGTTAGCAGAGTACTGAGAGAGAAATATGAATTTGGGACAAAATACAACATAGAGAATAATGTAAAATTGATAGAAAAATTAGAAAATATTAGGATTAATGTAAATACAAAATTGATATCACTGGGTGTTAAGGACATGTTTACCAATATCACAGTAAATAAAGTTATTAAGTTAATAAACGATAATAATATGGGAGAATACAGGTATAAAAAGCAGTTGATGAAAGTAATTAAAGAATGTGTAAATCAGAACTATTTTAGGTTTAATAACAAGTTTTATATACAGAAAAAAGGTTTACCTATGGGGTCTTCATTATCCCCTATTCTTGCTGAAATATACATGAATGATTTTGAAAAGCAATTAATAACTTCCACTAAGTATAAAGACAATATAAAATTATGGTCTAGATACGTTGATGATGTATTAGTAATTTGGGAAGGAAGCATAGAAGAAGTGCATGAGTTTATAAATGAGGTAAATAATAAGGATAAAAACTTACAATTTAAAGAAGAGATAGGAGGTAAGAAAATAAATTACTTAGATTTGAACATAGAAATTAAGGATAATGAGAAACTACAGTTTGGGATATTTAGGAAAGAGTCGTATTCTGATATAATTATACCAAGAGAGTCTTACCACCCATATAGATATAAAATGGCGGCAATCAATACATTTTGTTACAGAGCTCAGAAGTGTTTAAAAGAGACCGAATCAAAAGTTAGGGAGTTAAAAACGATAAAGGGAATTGTAAGGAATAATAATTATAACACCAACATAGTGGATAAAGTTATGAAAAGGGTTAACATACAAAAAGCTAAAATAGAACCAGAACAAAAGAATTATGCAGGGTCATTGACATACATAGGTTCACATACTAGAAAAATTATAAAATGTTTTAATAAATATGGAGTAGATATAGCTATTAAAAAATGTGAAACGGTATTTGATAAGATAAGGAATAAGAATATAGAAAAAATTCCAGTATTACAGAAAAGCGGAATTTATAAATTAAAATGTAAAGACTGCAACAAAGTGTACCTAGGTGAGACAGGACGAAAATTCGTATGCAGGTTGTCTGACCACAAACGTGGAGAAGGTAATAGAACAACCAGTTCGTTATATGCAAGACATTTCATAGAAGACAACCATAAGTTTGTTAATCCTTTGGAAGAATACGAAATTGTAAAAGTAGTAAATAACACAGTTGAAAGGAAGCTTAGAGAGGAGTTAGAAATATTAAAAGAAAGAGAAAAAGGGTTAGACAATTTAATTAATATTAAAATTAAATTTGATAATGAAGAAATATTTTATAACATGATTAAGAAGTAAATGATAGAGGACAGATAGATAAGATTAAGAATTATTTGCATAGTACTAATTGGATGGTTAAAATAAGGGTGTGTGACTGACCCATGTGTGTGGAGAGGAAGTAGGGTAAGTTTAAAAGGACACACACACACACACACACACACACACTGAAACACAAGGAATTTGCTAGAAAAATATGTAACTGTACAGATGGTGTGGGACAGGGTTTAGGGGGTGGGGAAGGGTCATTTATATTATAGCTTGTTGTGTGTGAGCAGGGTGGGGGAGAGGGGTGAAGGATTTGTTTTTAAAATAATTTCTGCCTATTCCGATCTGACGATGGGCTGTGAGGCTTGAAAGCGCTAATCGGGATAATTTTTATATAGTGGTGTGCAACTGTGATCTTTCTGATTGTGATTTCAACCACTAACACAAATTTCTTCATTAAACGTCTGTTAAGATGTGCAATCGACTACAGGTAATGGGCAACAACAATGAGGTAATAAACGACAACAATAAGGTAAGTAAAGTTTTTAAATATCTTAAGTTAAAAGTTAAATTGAAGAGGGTTTTAAGTAAAATATGGTTTAATAAACAATGTCTGGATAATAATGTCATCCCAAAGTACGCTCAAGTTAAAATTAAAAATAAGAACAGTGTAGCCAAAAAAGTAAAAGAACAAAGCGAGAAGTTGTGGATAAAACTGGAAATAAGGTCACTCTACGGCTTAATCAATATATATAATAGGGAATTATATGACAGACACATAGAATTGTTAAGAATATACTCGTATGTAGAGTTAGAAGAAATATTATATAATTTTGGTTTGGGGTACGTAGAAAAGAAATTGGAAAAGAAAAATAAAAAAATGGTAGATAAGTTAAATAAATTAATAAGAAAGAACGAAGTAAAAAAGGAACACCTCTCTAAGAATAACTATGAAAAAAGAGTAATAAACCTTACAGAGGTGAATTTCAATACAGAAGAAAAAGAAATGTTAGCAAAAGGCTTAAAATACGCACCGCCACCAGAATTAAATCAAGAAAAAACGATTATTGAATGCGAAAGCATAATACAAAAACTAGGAAATGAAAATGATAAAAAAAGAATAAGGTGGGAAGTAGGGAATGTAGTAGATAAAATATTTAAGAAAAGTTTGTATAATTCAAAAAATGAACAAAAAATCAAATCAACTGTAACTAAACTAAAGAATAAAATAAAGAAGAATGATATTATAGTTACGAAGGCAGGCAAAGGAAATACAATGGTGCTACTGAGAAAGGACGAATACATAAAGAAAACGGAAGAATTTATAAGGGAAGGACCATACGAGGAAATAAAGTATGATTATACAAGTAAGTACCAGTCAAGGATAAAACAAATTATGAAACAGATAACATTTATAGAAGAAAATAAGAAAAAGTATTTATTGGAAAGTAATCCAACAGCACCAACTTTTAAAAGTCAGGTTAAGATACATAAAGAAGGAAAACCAATTAGACCGATTGTTTCTTTTATTAATGCACCTATTTATAAATTATCAAAGGAAGTTAGCAGAGTACTGAGAGAGAAATATGAATTTGGGACAAAATACAACATAGAGAATAATGTAAAATTGATAGAAAATATTAGGATTAATGTAAATACAAAATTGATATCACTGGATGTTAAGGACATGTTTACCAATATCACAGTAAATAAAGTTATTAAGTTAATAAACGATAATAATATGGGAGAATACAGGTATAAAAAGCAGTTGATGAAAGTAATTGAAGAATGTGTAAATCAGAACTATTTTAGGTTTAATAACAAGTTTTATATACAGAAAAAAGGTTTACCTATGGGGTCTTCATTATCCCCTATTCTTGCTGAAATATACATGAATGATTTTGAAAAGCAATTAATAACTTCCACTAAGTATAAAGACAATATAAAATTATGGTCTAGATACGTTGATGATGTATTAGTAATTTGGGAAGGAAGCATAGAAGAAGTGCATGAGTTTATAAATGAGGTAAATAATAAGGATAAAAACTTACAATTTAAAGAAGAGATAGGAGGTAAGAAAATAAATTACTTAGATTTGAACATAGAAATTAAGGATAATGAGAAACTACAGTTTGGGATATTTAGGAAAGAGTCGTATTCTGATATAATTATACCAAGAGAGTCTTACCACCCATATAGATATAAAATGGCGGCAATCAATACATTTTGTTACAGAGCTCAGAAGTGTTTAAAAGAGACCGAATCAAAAGTTAGGGAGTTAAAAACGATAAAGGGAATTGTAAGGAATAATAATTATAACACCAACATAGTGGATAAAGTTATGAAAAGGGTTAACATACAAAAAGCTAAAATAGAACCAGAACAAAAGAATTATGCAGGGTCATTGACATACATAGGTTCACATACTAGAAAAATTATAAAATGTTTTAATAAATATGGAGTAGATATAGCTATTAAAAAATGTGAAACGGTATTTGATAAGATAAGGAATAAGAATATAGAAAAAATTCCAGTATTACAGAAAAGCGGAATTTATAAATTAAAATGTAAAGACTGCAACAAAGTGTACCTAGGTGAGACAGGACGAAAATTCGTATGCAGGTTGTCTGACCACAAACGTGGAGAAGGTAATAGAACAACCAGTTCGTTATATGCAAGACATTTCATAGAAGACAACCATAAGTTTGTTAATCCTTTGGAAGAATACGAAATTGTAAAAGTAGTAAATAACACAGTTGAAAGGAAGCTTAGAGAGGAGTTAGAAATATTAAAAGAAAGAGAAAAAGGGTTAGACAATTTAATTAATATTAAAATTAAATTTGATAATGAAGAAATATTTTATAACATGATTAAGAAGTAAATGATAGAGGACAGATAGATAAGATTAAGAATTATTTGCATAGTACTAATTGGATGGTTAAAATAAGGGTGTGTGACTGACCCATGTGTGTGGAGAGGAAGTAGGGTAAGTTTAAAAGGAGACACACACACACACACACACACACACACACACTGAAACACAAGGAATTTGCTAGAAAAATATGTAACTGTACAGATGGTGTGGGACAGGGTTTAGGGGGTGGGGAAGGGTCATTTATATTATAGCTTGTTGTGTGTGAGCAGGGTGGGGGAGAGGGGTGAAGGATTTGTTTTTAAAATAATTTCTGCCTATTCCGATCTGACGATGGGCTGTGAGGCTTGAAAGCGCTAATCGGGATAATTTTTATATAGTGGTGTGCAACTGTGATCTTTCTGATTGTGATTTCAACCACTAACACAAATTTCTTCATTAGAGGATAGCTCAGTTTGACATCTTGTCAAGGAGTATTTACAGCTTAAAGAGTGCTAGGCTGCAGTAGTACTAATCCCTGCTTGGTGTGGGCTTTCAGCTAAGCTGACTTATCAGACCCAAGACAGCAAACAAGCTCACTGATCTGCAAGCTGCTAATCGATGTCAGCTATTTGGTCCAGCAGGTAGTTGCTACAAGGAGTGGCTAATAAGTAATGCACAGTCGCATATAATTCGCAAATGAAAAGGGGTATTCAAATGAAACAAATATGAATAAAAGTACATTTTATTTGCTACAAAAACTTACAATTATTTTTCCATGTAGTCACCATTTACAGCTACACATTTCTCCCAACGGCGAACCAGTGTCTCATCCTGTCAATAAAGAATGCTTAATATCCCTCTTTAAATGCGGAAAAAAGTGAAAATCGCAAGGTGCCAAATCTGGCGAGTATGTAGGGTGTGGAATAGGTTTATTTCACAGTTTGCATGGCACACACTGCGAACAGATTTTATGGTAGCCCAGTTCTGCAATAATGTGTCCTACTTGTTCTTTCGGTCTGCCTATCTGGATGGCAATGCGTTGTGTGATGTGGCGGTCATTTTTAATCAATTCATTCACCTCCACTTAGTGCTTCTTATGTCACAGAAACTGGTTGACCACTGTGAGGTTCATCCTCAGTATTCGTTTTACCAGCTTGCGATGCACGAAATTTTATTGCCCACCTACTCACGGTACTTCGATCAACAGATTCTTTACCATAAACGGCTTTTAGACGACGATGAATGTCACTAGCTGTTAAAAAATTCAATCACTGCACGTTGTTTTAGACATGTTGACATAGCTGGTGTACAATGGCGACTGACAGAAAAATGAGGAGTTGGTCAACGAGATTTCGGACATTTGTAATACAAGAATATCGCTATTACAAGATGACAGCACTCATCATGCTGTACATTGTTTTGTTTTCCCATTATATGCAACTGTGCATTATTAATCAGCCGCCCCTTGTACTTTCTGTGTCTCCGGACATGAGAAAATGTTCCTTTTACAGGGGGAGCACTTAGTATACTTTTCTGCCATGCATGTTTTCACGATTGTGAACTGACACATGGGGTCTTTTCTTTTACCAATGTTTATTAGTTTTTCAAGGTACATGTAGTTTGCCTGTTTTTACTTTTAAATTTTATAACAAATGTAGGTCATGTTATATTTCATATCCAAAGAATGGTGGATCCAGAGAGAAATGTTATTTTTGGATGGTAATTCCTGGAGGAAGGTGCCTACAGATTTGCAAAAGATACCATCTATTAAAAATTGAAGTATTTAATCATAAAAAAAGATGAGAAAATCTCTTGTTCTTCCCCTTCATACACCCACCCCTGGTTAAATTAATGTAGGTAATGTGCCTGGTTTCTAGATGTCTCCTTGTTACCTATGATTTTTCAAGCTTTATAAATTTACATAAGTGAAACCTAACCATATAGCTTATTTTCATTCTAGTTCATAAAGTGCATGTATAGTAATTGTACATCATGTGTGGAGTAAAAGTGTTTTCATTTAATTTACAGCATTCAAAATGATAGAAGGCAGCCATGCAGCGGGTCAAAAATTTGTATACTTCATTGGAAATATAATAAATGTAGCTCTAGCTTTGTATAAATGCCAGTCTATGGGGCTTCTGCCATCGCATTCGTCAGATTGGCTGTCGTTTGTGGAACCACAGTTGAGGATGGAGTACTACGGAGGTGGAGCATTGTTAACGTAATTGTTGTGAATTCTTGAATTTGGAAAAGGCAAAGAAAATTGGATATAAATTGATTGTTAACTTACATTTATAGTTCTGTACACACGTACAAATTAAAAATGTTTTAATCTCATTACTATATCCAAAAGTTTTATAAGATATTCAGTAAGCTAAGATTGATTCATCAGTTCACTGTTATTGTTTTGTCTAATCATTTGCTGTTAAATTATAAGTAAATAGAAAGTGTATTGTTATGTTAGAAGGATAATAGACTTTTAGTATTGAAATTGAATGTAAAAATGAATCTGTCGTATTCTGTATATTTATGTGTATTTCAAAGGTACCACACATTTTTATATAAATGAATAATATATTATTGTTACATTATATTTCTTTACCTTTTTTAACCTTGCTTTCCTCAGAAGTATGAGTGGCGTTGGTTAATATTGCAGTGAGTAATGAGAAAATATACAGCTTGTTAGAATTAAGGGAAAAAAATAGTCAAATAATAACATGCAATACAGTATGTTGATAATCATGCGATTAATACTGGTATGCTGTATTTATATTCTTGATGAAATTTTTAATTATTAATGTTTTTATTGAAACTGTGTGTGTGTGTGTGTGTGAGAGAGAGAGAGAGAGAGAGAGAGAGAGAGAGAGAGAGAGAGAGAGAGAGAGAGAGAGAGCGCTTGCACGTTAATTTTATTAATTTGCAACTTCTGATGATGATAGTTTAAACTGTCGAAGCACTGTAAAATATTCCAAAAAAATATATTCTTGTAAGAAGTTTTATTTATTATTAATAATAATAAAAAAATATATACAAGAATAATGTGAGCAAATATGAATGTAATACATTATTGTCACTGAATACAAAAATCTAAAATCTTAATATGCAATAAACAAATTTTTATGTAAGTAACTCGAAGAGTTTCTTGCAGTATTATTGAATGTTATGTATATTACCAAATTATAATTACTCTGCAAGTAGTTGTATTGTATTTTTATAGTTTCAGTTATAATTTGAAAATATGTATGTTCAGCATATTATAAAGCAGTACATGTTCAGCATAAAGAATGAGAATTATTTATGATTTTAATACAAGGCTTTTTTTTAAAGGCAGGTCCATTTTGAAATTACTGCTGACTGGTACCGAAGCAGTATGCTTCGTATTGTAATATGATATAATATCAGTGGCAGCTAGTCCATAAGCTTCAGTGGTTCAGTGAATCCCCCTAAATAATTTAAATATGTGTTAGGATTTGTTGAGCTAATGGTTTCATATTTAAATAACAAGATTTTTGTGAGATTAATCTTGTTGACTGAACAGTAATGGATTGACGTAATGAATTGCTCGCTACTATTGCTTGAGGTGCAAAGCAGCTCTCAGCACCTCCTAGACTGTGTAGACAGCTTTGGAGGGGGAAATCAGTATATGCAAAATTACGTTCAACAGTCGCTAATTCCGAGTGTTAGCGACAGAGACGAATAGTTCTGACAAGAGCTGAACCGCACTGACCTAGAATTTTAACATTTTCATAATACTGCTGTTCGCCATTATTATGATTTTTACAACATGATTTGTCTGTTTACCATCAGATTTCTCTATTTCATTTAGAATGCAATGAAAATGTGTGCAGTAAAGTCTTAAAATCAAATAATTATATTAACGTTAAGCTGATCAAAGCATGTATAACCTTCAAAGTGTTTGCTCATATTTTTGTGTGTCAAGTGTTCAGGTATTTCTTATTTTAACATTGAAAATGTTTATAAGGACGTGTCGCACATTTGCGGCCGATTGCTGGTGCGTGATCGAAAATGGGAACCGTTGAGTTTCCATAGAAACTACTTCTTTGTTGTCAATAACGTAGTACACATATAAAACTTCGCTTATGAATGCGACTACATTTAACTTATAATGTGTACATTGGTAAATGAAGAATGAATTCATTGATTGGTGAATGAACATAAATATATATATTTTTTAGATTTATTGAATCATTTTCAATGCCCTTCTCTGTACATTGCATTTGTGCAATGCCTGTAAATTTTTGTGTTCAGTTCATTGATTTGGTAAAATGAATAGTGTTCAGTGTATTTTGAAATAGTACAAGGGAATTAAAATATTGATATATTAAAATATGATTAAAAATATTAAAATTGGGTCACCTACCTGTATTTGGACCAGGTATCGTCTAGTGTACTCGACAGAGAAAAACAGGTAATTGCAAATAACAAATACATATTTATACGTTCACTTAACACATTATTTTATTTCATCTTATTCTGTCATCAACTACCACAATAACTCCCACATCAACAAATTTCGTCTTTCTCTTAAATTACATTGAAAATAAATTCTGAAATATATTTAACCCTATTTTTTTTTACTTACTATATTATTGAAACTTTCTCTTGTGAAAACTTACTTGTCTTTTTCGTCGAACGCGTTTCGGCATCGTATTCGCCTTCGTCAGCTTAGAAACAGACTGCCAGTACTTAGTAACGGTTGTTGCTTGGAAGGTATAGTGGGGGTGGTGTGTAGAGGAAGGGGATTGGCGCGGGGATCCAAATTATTGTTTGTTTTTTGTATGATTGTGTTGAAAAGTGTATGTGATTTATATTGTAACTGGTCGTTTAGTATGTTGTTTGGTTGTGTTTTGTGGTGTTTGTATATTTCATACTGTTCAGCTGTGTTGAGTTTTCGACCTTTGGGTAAGAGGTGTAATATTTCAAGATTAGTATCTATGTTGGTGTAGCTATGGTTATGTGTGTGGCAAACGCAGAATGTATATTGTTGTTGGAGAGGGCCTTTAAGTGTTCAGAGTAACGGGATGAAAAAGATCTTCCCGTCTGGCCTGTGTAGAAACTATTGCAGTTATTACAATTTTTCGTCGAACGCGTTTCGGCGTCGTATTCGCCTTCGTCAGCTTAGAATTATATCTATTTTGTAAAGCGACCCAGTTTGTCCACTCTCTCATTCATTCATTATACATTTAAGTTTTATTTTCCCCCATAATAAAGAGCTCTTTTAAATTAAATATTTGTAATTAATTGAAGGCGATACATTTACGTATTTAACGGCATCACTACTGCCCATGTGCTGCTCTCCGCACTTTCATCACAGTTGTCTGAAAATAATGTTATATTGCATTAGTTTTGAGGTCACTGAGATTAGTTCATGTTGTACTGTTTTATAACTTCCGATTCCATGTTTAATTCACATTTTATACTGGTCGGCAGACCCTAATTTGCTCGAGCTAAGTTTTTATACGACTGCACGGTCCGCTGGCTGTAGTAAGACAAGCGACGCTAAAAGTTTTTTTCAAGATGGCTAGTGTGCTTAATCCTCGGCAACTTGGTATGTGATTGGCGCACAGCGGTACCACGTGACATGGCAAATATTCCACGCCGCATATAGTCTACTCACTGTAACTGCTCAACCAGCCGTATACGTGACAATTTAGCTGTAAGCACACGCATCCGCGCAATAGTGCACATTCCATAGCACCTTAAAACCGTACTTGTTGACAACTTTTCTGGACCAACATGCAGATGGGCGTCACCTTCAGGAATTTCTATTGTTACCGCCGGAGGCCCTCTGTGGGTACTATTGTGCGTCGCATTTACAATCAAATTGAAAATCCCTCATCCCAGTCTGCCCCGTACAATTTTAAACAAATTTGTCTTCTCTCTCTATTAAAGATAAATGCAAAATTAAGGAACTCGGCTGGCCACTTAAATATTACACAGAAATATTTAACTATCCTTCTATTTTAACTATATATTTTTACAAGCAGAATTATCACTGTTGCACACCACTATATAAAAATTATTCCGATTAGCGCTTTCAAGCTTCACAGCTCATCGTCAGATCGGAAATGAACAAATAACCTGAAAACAAACCCTTCACCCCCACCCCACCCCACCCTGCTCACACACAAGCTATAATTCAAATGTCCCTTCCCCACCCTCTGAGCCCTGTCCCTCCATCTGGACAGTTATATATTTTTCTAGCAAATTCCTTGTGTTTCAGCGTGTGTGTGTGTGTGTGTGTATACATTCCTTTTAAACCTAACCGTCTTTCTCATCCACACATGTGGGCCAGTCACACACCCTTATTTTAAAACATCCAATTAGTCCTTGCAATTTAATTCTTAATCTTATCTATCTGTCCTCTATCATTTACTTCTTAATTATGTTATAAAATATTTCTCATTATCAAATTTAATTTTAGTATTAATTAAATTGTCTAACCCTTTTTCTCTTTCTTTCAATATTTCTAACTCCTCCCTAAGCTTCCTTCCAACTGTGTTATTTACTACTTTTACAATTTCGTAGTCTTCCAAGAGATTAACAAACTTATGGTTGTCTTCTATGAAATGTCTTGCATATAACGAATTCGTTGTTCTATTACCTTCTCCACGTTTGTGGTCAGACAACCTGCATACGAATTTTCGTCCTGTCTCACCTAGGTACACTTTGTTGCAGTCTTTACATTTTAATTTATAAATTCCGCTTTTCTGTAATACTGGGATTTTTCTATATTTTTATTCTTTATATTATCAAATACCGTTTCACAGTTTTTAATAGCTATATCTACTCTGTATTTATTAAAACATTTTATAATTTTTCTAGTATGTGAACCTATCTATGTCAATGACCCTGCATAATTCTTTTGTTCTGGTTCTATTTTAGCTTTTTGTATTTTAACCCTATTCATAACTTTATCCACTGTGTTGGTGTTATAGTTATTATTCCTTACAATTCCCTTTACCGTTTTTAACTCCCATCTTTTGATTCGGTCTCTTTTAAACACTTCTGAGCTCTATAACAAAATGAATTGATTGCCGCCATTTTATATCTATAAGGGTGGTAAGACTGTCTTGGTATAATTATATCAGAATACGATTCTTTCCTAAATATCCCAAACTGTATTTTCTCATTATCTTTAATTTCTATGTTTAAATCTAAATTAATTTTTTTACCTCCTACCTCTTCTTTAAATTGTAAGTTTTTATCCTTATTATTTAGCTCATTTATAAACTCGTGCACTTCTTCTATGCTTCCTTCCCAAATTACTAATACATCGTCAACATATCTAGTCCATAATTTTATATTGCCTTTATACTTAGTGGAACTTATTAATTGCTTTTCAAAATCATTCATGTATATTTCTGCAAAAATAGGGGATAATGATGACCCCATAGGTAATCCTTTTTTCTGTATATAAAACTTGTTATTAAACCTAAAATAGTTCTGATTTACACATTCTTTAATTACTTTAATCAATTGCTTTTTATACCTGTATTCTCCCATATTATTATCGTTTATTAACTTAATAACTTTATTTACTGTGATATTGGTAAACATGTCCTTAACATCCAGTGATATCAATTTTGTATTTTCATTAATTCTAATATTTTCTAATTTTTCTATCAATTTTACAATATTCTCTATGTTGTATTTTGTCCCAAATTCATATTTCTCTTTCAGCACTCTGCTAACTTCCTTTGATAATTTATAAATAGGTGCATTAATAAAAGAAACAATCGGTCTAATTGGTTTTCCTTCTTTATCGATCTTAACCTGACTTTTAAAACTTGGTGCTGTTGGATTACTTTCCAATAAATACTTTTTCTTATTTTCTTCTATAAATGTTATATATTTTTAGAATAATTTACAAATAGTATAAACACAATTAATATTAGGCCTACTAAAAGTTGTCAATAGTTATGTCTGTATGTTGTGTTATTTGGAATGGGATAATTGCTCTTATATTAGTAGAAACATTCAGACATTCAACCCCCAACTGTCAGAACCATGAGCCGCCACTGTGTAATATTCTGCTGTCAGGTATTTTATTGGAATCAGGTATGTGATTGTTGTGGTGTGTGAACAATTTACAATGAGTGCTATGAAAGACAATCCCACTCTGTGACATGGAATGGAAATATCAAGAATTTGGGTACTTCACAGTAATGAGAGTGATGAGGTGCAATGAGAGGAGACAAAATGAGTAGAGAAAGGTAGTTAAGGGTTAGTGCTCACTAATAGTCATATGTCCATATACAAATATGTATTTTTTTATATCAGCTGTATGTGATCCTCCTTGCTGGGGGTTCTGCCAACCCCTACAATACCAACCTCTATCTTCAACACATATAATATGTAGAGCATTGTTGTGGTATTCACTTTTATATCAGCTGTATGTGATCCTCCTTGCTGGGGGTTCTGCCAACCCCTACAATACCAACCTCGATTTTGCCCCTCTATCTTCAACACATATAATATGTAGACCATTGTTGTGGTATTCACTTTTATATCAGCTGTATGTGATCGTCCTTGCTGGGGGTTCTGCCAACCCCTACAATACCAACCTCGATTTTGCCCCTCTTATCTTCAACACATATAATATGTAGAGCATTGTTGTGGTATTCACTTTTATATCAGCTGTATGTGATCCTCCTTGCTGGGGGTTCTGCCAACCCCTACAATACCAACCTCGATTTTGCCCCTCTATCTTCAACACATAATATGTAGAGCATTGTTGTGGTATTCACTTTTATATCAGCTGTATGTGATCCTCCTTGCTGGGGGTTCTGCCAACCCCTACAATACCAACCTCGATTTTGCCCCTCTATCTTCAACACATATAATATGTAGAGCATTGTTGTGGTATTCACTTTTATATCAGCTGTATGTGATCCTCCTTGCTGGGGGTTCTGCCAACCCCTACAATACCAACCTCGATTTTGCCCCTCTATCTTCAACACATATAATATGTAGAGCATTGTTGTGGTAATCACTTTTATATCAGCTGTATGTGATCCTCCTTGCTGGGGGTTCTGCCAACCCCTACAATACCAACCTCGATTTTGCCCCTCTATCTTCAACACATAATATGTAGAGCATTGTTGTGGTATTCACTTTTATATCAGCTGTATGTGATCCTCCTTGCTGGGGGTTCTGCCAACCCCTACAAAACCAACCTCGATTTTGCCCCTCTATCTTCAACACATATAATATGTAGAGCATTGTTGTGGTATTCACTTTTATATCAGCTGTATGTGATCCTCCTTGCTGGGGGTTCTGCCAACCCCTACAATACCAACCTCGATTTTGCCCCTCTATCTTCAACACATATAATATGTAGAGCATTGTTGTGGTAATCACTTTTATATCAGCTGTATGTGATCCTCCTTGCTGGGGGTTCTGCCAACCCCTACAATACCAACCTCGATTTTGCCCCTCTATCTTCAACACATATAATATGTAGAGCATTGTTGTGGTATTCACTTTTATATCAGCTGTATGTGATCCTCCTTGCTGGGGGTTCTGCCAACCCCTACAATACCAACCTCGATTTTGCCCCTCTATCTTCAACACATATAATATGTAGAGCATTGTTGTGGTATTCACTTTTATATCAGCTGTATGTGATCCTCCTTGCTGGGGGTTCTGCCAACCCCTACAATACCAACCTCGATTTTGCCCCTCTATCTTCAACACATATAATATGTAGAGCATTGTTGTGGTATTCACTTTTATATCAGCTGTATGTGATCCTCCTTGCTGGGGGTTCTGCCAACCCCTACAATACCAACCTCGATTTTGCCCCTCTATCTTCAACACATATAATATATAGAGCATTGTTGTGGTATTCACTTTTATATCAGCTGTATGTGATCCTCCTTGCTGGGGGTTCTGCCAACCCCTACAATACCAACCTCGATTTTGCCCCTCTATCATCAACACATATAATATGTAGAGCATTGTTGTGGTATTCACTTTTATATCAGCTGTATGTGATCCTCCTTGCTGGGGGTTCTGCCAACTCCTACAATACCAACCTCGATTTTGCCCCTCTATCTTCAACACATAATATGTAGACCATTGTTGTGGTATTCACTTTTATATCAGCTGTATGTGATCCTCCTTGCTGGGGGTTCTGCCAACCCCTACAATACCAACCTCGATTTTGCCCCTCTATCTTCAACACATATAATATGTAGAGCATTGTTGTGGTATTCACTTTTTCAAGCTTTCTTTATGGTATTGTTTTTGGATTTTACAGTATTGTATGTAAAAAATACTAGGTAAGTGTACAGTGTACTGAAGCCATTCAAGGTACAACAAAAAATATCTAATATCTGTTACAATTTTCCACAAAGCATATGTTATAGAAATTTCCCCAGTATATTCTCTCATCTGACTAGTGGTGAATCCAAGAAAAACCATATGGGTGATTGGCCCCTCCCATGGAAGAAGTAGCAAAACATGGATTTTGAGGCAACAGTTTTTTGAACAGTTAGCATTCTATGTGTATTTTGTACTCTTGTAATGACTTATTCACGGCTTTTTGAATAGTTAATTGTTTATTTGGTAGTACTGTTATATTATGTTTGTTTTCTAATATACACTAGTTGTGACCGAGCATCCACGAATTATATGACAGGTTTTGTATGTGAATAATATTGTTATTACATTTGTTTTTGAATTTTTACACCGTGTAAATAACTTCATTTATTTACTTCCTAAAACTGCAGTCAAAAAGTTACAACTAAATGCGTAAATTAAAAAAACAAAATGAAATTATTCCAGCATCCTACAAAATACTGTTGTTAGTATTATGTCACTGACAAAATGCTACTCAGTATAACAGTGCTGTACATCGTTGAAGATTTCTTGTGTGACAAATTTACACACAGAAAACTGTTTTTATTGCCTAATCATACAAACTTTTGGATAACAATATAACTCAATTTAATCAAATTAAGTTCCACCGTTGCAGTGTGAATAAAGACGCATTATTGTCATTGTAGCATACTGTTATGGCATTACAGAACAATCTACGTCTTTCTCGAACGATCCAGTGGAATATGGCTAAATGTTGTGGCGTACGTGATTTCAACATGCACTCGCGAGACTTTTCTGGAAGCCGCGCGGACTGTGTCAAGGCCACAATTAATTACATCATAGTGTAGCGCGCAGTATGGAGTAATCTAGTATTTCGAGGGGGTTATAAATACCAGTACTCAACGACGTTCAATTTCAGTTATAGTTGCGATATATTACAGTGTGGTTCGAGTTTATTGTCGGGCGATTACTCTGTGTGTTCAAGTGGTTATTGTGGCGAAGTGTTGTTTTATAATCGGGCGGTATAATTGTAATACAATTGTGTTTTATATTAGTTGACATTTTATTACGTATGAACAATTTTTATTTGATTTGTTGTAACAGACTGTGTTGTTAATTATGAACTGTTTAACTGTGATAATTAAAGTTGGTGATTAGTGACTTACTTGGTGTATTGTATTTTGTTTTCCACTGTACCATACGACGAGCAGTAGACCGTCATAACAATACATTATTTGTGAGTCATCATCCATCTTTAAATCCAATGATATTTTATATGAAGTTCTGTTCCATAATTTGTGTGTGATATGTTGCAACCTACATTTGCAACAAAAAATAACACTGTTGAGTATGTTAAAAACTATGAATGTGTACACGATGTAAACAAAATTGTCAAAACTTTAGAAAATGAACTATTAACATTTTGATACTGTCGGATGTCAATTGACGTTTTACGGTTTCACTGTTGTTTCTGTATGGTACTGTGTGTATAAATATGTCTTTGGAGCTGATTTGAAACAAAATATGTTTTTATAGTGCTCAAATTGTCTGCTACATTCATTTGCGTTCACTTTTGTAACATCTGACAAAAGCTCGTGTTACTTGTACGATTCCATTGT
This sequence comes from Magicicada septendecula, assembly GCA_034769895.1. Taxonomy (NCBI): domain Eukaryota; kingdom Metazoa; phylum Arthropoda; class Insecta; order Hemiptera; family Cicadidae; genus Magicicada; species Magicicada septendecula. Next base: position 56,025,032 of record CM068371.1, on the reverse strand, counting down.
GTTTAAACCAAAATTTAAGTTATTTCATTAAAAAAAAGCATAAAACTGACTATAGTAGAGACATTCTGGAAGTACAGTAGAACCTCGCTAATCCGTCACCTGTAGGACTGGGGGTATGGTCGGAACACAAAAAAGGTCGGCTTATCAGAAGAATACAAAATGTTTATTATTTCATTAAATGAGAGAGTCTAAAATAAAATAAAACTTATACAGTAGGCTACCAGGCTATATGATTGGTTATGTATAATAAATGTGTAACGGGACAGATCAGGGAAGTAAATAATTTTTAACAATTGAAAGAAATGTTAACTCAACCAGTGTTCACCCTTTAGGGAACCTCTTTTAACCCACATGCTTACAATTTTATTATGAAACATCAGTTTGTTTGTGCCTGGCATCAGTTAGTCTAGACGAGTTACATAATCCCCTACAACTCAGGACATCTGTGAATTACAGAGAATGCGAATGTATTCGTCATTCAAACCCAAATAATCATTTCTGCAACAGTTTCGTAACGTGTTTACGTTTTGCTCTTGACATAATGCAAAAACTACAACAGTATGCACACACAGTATTAAAAGTGTAAAAAAAATATTTATAAACACTAAAACTGTCACCAATTACTATGTACACCAATTCACACAGGACGAGTAATTAGCACGCACTAGACACTAGATGCCGGCTCACTGAGGCAGCAAAACAACTGACAAGTATGTAAACAAGCTGGTGAGTCATCAACAAGTCGGTGCCTGAGCCGCGGTTGGGCCAACCGGAGCGTCGGACCAGCTGGGGGTCGGACTAGAGAGGTTTTACTGTATGTAGCATACTGTTTAATGTGTTTATAACAAATAATAACTCATCAGTTTTTAGTAACTACATGGGTTTCAGCCAAACTTTTATTTTTTCCTAAACACTGATTTTCTGAAAACCAATTATAGGTGACTTAAGACACCTAAATCATATAAAGCAAATAGAATTTTAAACAGGACATTTAGATCTTTATAAAAATGTAGGTAACATATTTTTACTGCATGGTTTAGAAACTATAGCTTTTTAAATGAATGCAAAAATGGCCCAGCCTATGTGAGAGCAACTATTTGAAAGGTCTGGTGTCAAAGTGTTAAATATTGCTCCTGATACTCTTATGTTTAGAATAACACCACAATAGAGTTCAACATTTTGACAATAGGATTTCTAGCAGTGAGTTATTCTGTTGTTTGATCATCACAATAAATATAATAATTATTTCATCTTAAATGCTTGATGGGAAGTTTTTTTTATGCCTTTGCCAGTCACAAATTAATTTACACATTTACTTCCTGATAATAAAGACAGTTTTAAAATTGAGCAAACTGATGAAATAAAACAAAATGATACATCAGTCATAGACTTTATCTATATAGAGACTGCACATCTATAGAACAACGTGAATACAACTGGTTAAAAAAGTGGAGACAAAAAATATATGGAAGTAATTCAGTCTAGACAACCTTTATTATGTGGAAGAGTGAGTGCATTTAGTACTGTTTATCAGCTTTAAGGTGCCCCCCCCCCATACAAACTGTATTTGATGGAACAGATTTATATTCCTATAAGGCCAATATCTTTTTTATCCCTACAAGATGACTATCCCTTTTCATGACCAGAGACCACTAGTTTTAGCCTGAAATGTTATGTCTTGTAAATGATCACCCTGTCAGTACAACTGTTCATTGCAAATATACTTATACCTTCTCAGAATTTTGGGAACCTACCTTTTGTAGTATGATTAAGTAGAAATTCCTACCAGTACTTCTGAACAGAACTTTCATCCATTTCAATGCAGTTATCCAGACGTTTAAACTGCCCATAACTTTCAATGACCGACAGTTTCTCTATTAAAGGGTTTACTGTTGCATTATTTATGCAACAGTTTGTGTACTGTAATGGTGATTTCTGCATGTTCGTTAAGTTGTCTGAGTGTATTATTTCTTAGCTGTGATGGCAAGTACTCATAAAAGAAAACTGTCGGTATCTTTATTAGACAAATGAATGTCCACGATTAGTGAAAGTAAAGGGGTTAATCATGGAGAGATTTAGCTAAATTATTTAACTCTGGTAAACATAAATTCAAAATATGCTTGCTAAAAAAGACCATTTTGTTAAAGAGTGGGAAGAAAAATGCAAAGAAAAGAAAGTGCAACAATTTGAAGAAATGAGTAAAGCTCTTTTACAATGGTTTAGTTCTGCTCATTCCAAAGCAATTCCAAGTTACAAGAAAAGCACATAAATTTGTTTCAGATTTTGGAGTAGAAAATGTTAGTACTGTAACCCCCCTCTTTCTAGTTTTATGCTTTATAAAAAAAAAAAACCTTTTTTTTTTTTTTTTTTTTTTTTTTTTTTTGAAGGGGCCACTAGTTATTTAAAACTAGGCCAAGGGCCTAGAGAAGCCAAAAATGCGCTGGGTCCAGTGGGACGGGACTTGCAATTAAACTCGATGGTTAAACAACAATAACAAATTTTATTAGCAATTTCAAGTCCTGACATTCAATATAACTTTGATAGAATTTAAAAATTTCATTAAAAAACTTCACTCCCTGACATTATAACATTCTGAAAGTAATACACAGGTAACATCATAGTTCATAGTTAAATAATTTCTCATAAATACACATAAATACAACATCAATCAATATACTTACATGAATATACATAGAACACACACACACACATATATATATATATTATAATATATATATATAATATAATATATATATATTATAACAGCACCAAATATTAATTATTTGGGGTTATATGTAAACCTTATACAAAAATCATGTTTGAATAAATTATAACAGTCAAAACTCCATTTGTATGTAGAGCGATGAAAATAATGCTTTGTAAAGCGACGCTCACGTGGCCGTTATGTAATCAGCTCGCTGTACAAGGAAGGGCCACACCCAAACTGTTAATTATTAATATGTCGGAAACTAATAAATTAAGGCGGAATCCAAGATAGCCAAAATGTTTGCCGAAATATTAATAATTACGTGTGCAAATTTTACGCAATATAATTAACAAATAAAAGAGTTAATTAATTTAATTGAATAACTTCTGTAAAAATAGAGCTACATTAATGAGATTTGAATATGTTATAAAGATAATAATTTCCAACAGATTGTATATTTTAGATTTCGCACAACTTGGTTTGCAACCAAGATATTGCAAAATTAAATAATCACAGGAAATCCGGAGCGACAATTTGGTTCCGCCGGAATAATGCTATTAGTAATAATATTAATTCTCCATCTGTGGGAATCTAACTTCATTCTCACGGACCAAGGGAATTCAAATTTTATGTAGTAGAGAGAGTGTGTCAGCCAATCAAATCATTTGACGAAAATCTCGACCAGCGCGGTGTTTTCGGGCTGAAACATCACTCTTCTGCCAGTACTTGCGAAGTAAAGACGTATAATTCTTCGATCGTCTCGTAACCCTAGTTGTGAAGATCCACCAGAAGACTACGTGGTCAACACACGCAATTACGAACACAGTAAATACAGATAAACTGTACAGCTCATAATTATTGCGTAAAGGCGAGATACTCTTCATTACAACAACCAAGCTTATTGTGTACTGCAAGCTGTGGTCATAAGCACGCAAGAGATCCACCAGACTTCAAGACCAGACTTCAAGAATACAGCAGAGAGGCTATCTAAATCATTGGTGAACCAGCTGAAGCAGAGCTACCACTCGAACGAGACACACACACTGACGTGCGACGTGCGAATCGACGAGGGACAGAAACCAGTTCCAGCAGAGTGCCGTAGACGTTAAAATATACAACGAACAGCAGGACAGCAGAGTGTTGCCGAATTCTGAACTCAACGACCGAATCCAGGAGCTCTAAGCAGATTACTTTCTCTAGCGACCGGACCGGAATCAACGAGGGACAATTGGGAGCAACTCTAACATCCTCTTCAGTAACAGGAAAGCAAAATCAACTTATTTATTTTTCAACATCAAACTTTCTAATTTTTTTAAATTAAAAGCATTGTAATTTGAACAATTCAGGTGCCATACAAAAATCAAAGACTCTAGTAATTAAGAATAAATTCATTGTGATAATCTGTATAGCAGTCTAAGTCATTAGTAAGCTGTAGTTAAGCAAACAGAAATAATATAAAAGCGCTATACAAATCTTAACTAAAAATCTAATTGTTAGCTCATACTGCAGTATAACAGAAGTCAATCACTAGAAATGAAATGAGGAGAACTAGACTGTCACGTCTATTTTATTTTTGAAAATATTCTAATTACCCTCAGAGTTTTTATATTTTGTTTTATTAACATTTAAATTCAATTCAGTTAAAGCAATTTAATTAAATCAAATCAATTAATTAATTAAATTTTCAATTGCAATTAACTCGCCAAATAACGAGTTTAGTTTCTTTTCAATTATCAACCAACTGAAAAACATTAGTCAACATAGATTCATTGTTTAGACCGTAAGATAATTGATAATATAATAACCATTTTATTCTTGTGTGTTATTGGAGTAATAAACAACGTTTTATTACCCCATATTTCATTGTTTTATTGTTGTACGATAAAGCCTACCAGTCTCACAAAACTCTCCCCCTTTAAAGTAACTTATTTTGTGTGTTGTTGCAATAAATTTGAGATTACCAACTTGCGAAATTCAAATCCAAAATCCACACGCCCTAGTCGGAAGAATCCGCAAGATCGGACAGCAGGTAGGTACTCATACACAACACGACACAACAACAACGCATATAAGCATAGTTGCAATATATATATATATATTATAACAAAACACGAAATTCGGTGTGTTTAAAATTAAGGTTTATTCTGTAAATAAATCTACCGAACACGGTGTTTACGTTAACTTGCAGTAAAATAAAAGTGTTGTTATCTAAAATTATGTTCGTGTTTAAAATATTAAAGGTCTTGTTTAAACAAAGTTCAATTATGTGTGAAGTATTCTTTTGAGATAAATCAAAGTTTGAAATAGTTGTTTCTAATTGAAGGTTACTAATGTAGTAAAATAATTTAAAATGTAACATTCAAGGTTACTCACAGTGTGTTTACAATGGTTTAATTATACTTGTTTAAAAAGAATTCCCTTATATTAAATAAATAAAATAGTTAGGTTGATAATAATTAAATGCTAAATTAGCTTAAGTTGAGACGTAATGTACAGCAGTTGGTTGCTTGATAATGGTTATCGTCTGGTTGAAACTGGCAGTAAAACTTCTTCTCCAGGTTGCTGATAGTCTTAGTATGTTCCGTCTCGTAATGTCTGGACAATATCATAAACAAAAATATACTTTTACGTACCTGGTCGTGTTTACTAGAAGTTCACTAAGCTGTCAACTCAGTTTACAAACATCAATTCACTTTGGTAGCAAGGTTAGATTACCTTGTTTCTTAATTAGTGGGCGCCACACGGATTTATTCAGGGAAAATCCCGTGTAAAACCCACACATAGAATTACTGAATGATTAGAAAATTTAATATAATTGTGTATCACCTTTTGGCAATGCTATTCCAAAATATTAAACACAACGGAAGGTTGTTTAAGTTTTAAAATAAAATATTTAATTATCCTATAGAAATAAATCAAATCAAGTGATGCTGTTAATCATGGGTTTTATTTACACCCTTATAGAGAATTCGAAAACAAATATAATGCAAACATACAAAGTTGTACAATTATAAATCAGTTATTATATGCCTTATACGGCTTGCTCAGAACATGAATTATAAATCTGGCTAAGTCCAGATGTTATTTATTTTTAACATTAAAATTATGAAAATCTCAGATGTGAATTCTTTGAAACACGAAAAAGAAAATTATGCCTACACAATATCCAATAATCTTTTTGATATAAAATTGATCAACAACGTTTTTTGAGGTTACTTTCATAAAGTAAACAAAGTAAAAATGACCTGTTGCTGGCCGTGCGTTCGTCAACGCTTGCTTTTTGATTTACAAAAATTATCATGTGAGAACACTTACTATCATACAGCTTATTTCCTAATAACAAATTCATATAATAAATTGAGATGTGGTGTAATCTTGAAATGTTTCTGTGTTTTGCGTCAGTACAGACCAGTGTTGAAAAATGTACAGGTTATGGCGCTCAGATAAAAATTAATAATAATTGCACTGTTACCTTTTGGGTTTTAATTATTTAATTAAAACTTATTAATCACTTCAGTAATCGGATTATAATGATTACTGGGTTTTGTACCACGCTCGCACAAGAACAGAATATTGCGATCCTCTTCTGACAAAATGGATCATGAATGATAATAATAAATTATTTTCTGTTCGTTATTCCCGCACAAAATTAAAATGATACTGCACATAATCACTGTTGTTTGTTGTAGATTAACTTGAAGTAGTTGCTTCTTGGTGTTGAACTAGTTGTTTCGATGTATTATGTAGATGACGCTAATAGTTAATAAAATGCAGAGCTAACAAGCACAGGTCTTGTGCTGTATGAAGTCGGTCGGTGTCTGTCTCAAATTGGCTGCTTCGTTCTTATATACCCCGTTCTTTGATCGGTCTTAGGTAAAAATGTTAATTACTAACTAATTTTCTGATTGGTTCTGGTAGGTGTGACAGGTATGACGTATCATTTTTTGGCAGTTGATAACGGTTTTTTTAACCGTCAAATGCTGAGGTGACAGATAACTTTCGTTGTTGTTGTTATTTACAAACAAATTTCTGATGCATACCTATTTTGAAAATGATGCTAACATCTCTCCCGCACTAAATACAGTTGCGATTGGGTTGATATCATTATCAAATTAAAGATCGTTTTTTCTTCTTTAATTTGATATCACTCGATATTGAATTACTTTCACTTTGACCGACATTGTTATAAAACCAATGTTCGGGTACATCACTTTCACTGTCGTCTGCTTTTTCTGAATCGCCGATTTTACACTTTTGGTTAATATTGTTTGTGTTCACATATCATTTTATTATTCAAACGTTTATGTGGGAACACCATTAACTCTGTACTGACATTTTTACTGAACATTATGTGTACACCTAAACTCTATACATTGTAATGAATGATCCTACTTACTATGACATTTCGTTTTATGCTAACTCGTTCTAATCTACTATTTAACAATTAAAATTATGATTAAACATATTGTTCTAATAATGTTTTTTGTTATGTCAGGGCATAACCATTGTTCGGTGTATTTTAATTTATACTTATGTTAATTCCCAATAGTCAATTTACTGACTAATGCTTGGTCTAGGCGTTGTTAAGACATATCGCTTATATTGGAATTTTGCCTTAATAACACTTATTGGTTCTCAATTCGGTAATTTGTGGAGGTATCTTATTTGTATAAGATTCCCTCTTATAAATAGTTTTTCTTTCTCACAAGTATATTTGATGCTGAAATACATCTTTGTTCTCACTATGTAGCCATTGTTAATTTTAGTTTTGGCATTCATAATTTACTAGTCATTGTCAAATTTATTATCAGCAAAATGCTAATTCTGATTTCACAGTATTTAAATGCTTATTAATTCATTTTTTATTTACATATAACATTCGGTTTACATCAACTACTGACTGGATTGACAGCTGAATGTAAATTTACTCTGTCCATCAGTTTGTCTTAGTCTTAGTCTAGTTGTAGTGTCAAACAGTCCTTGGGTTACTGTTTCATGTGGCACTTCTGCTTCATTCTTCTTTCTTGATTTCTCCTTCCTTGGTTATTTTTATTACTATATTCCTATTTACATTGTTGTTTTGTCCTTATAAAATCTGATAACATACACTTAGGTTAGGTAACATTTTGTTATGTTACATATACACCCTCTTTAAAATTGATCATTTGAGACGATTTTGATTCTGGACGATTTATATAATATTTGAGTTTCATGAGAGGTACACAATAATCATTTTATAAACATTAAGTTACATAGAATATTCATTTGGATACACATTTTTTTCTCTAGGTATAGTATAGTAATTGTAGTTATATGCCACTACTGGCTCTTTGTGACATAATAGATGTCCCTTTTCTTATTAAATCATTTAGTTGACATTACATAAATTTCTATCCTTTGGTGTGATAGATCTGGTTCTTTTTCACCAGTAACAAATAGTTTGGCTTATACCTTAATTCTACACACTTTTGTAACTCGATAAGGCAAATTGATTAGTTATAGTCAATTAGTTACCTTCAACATTTTGTAGCTTAACATCAAATGAGTTTGTTTATAGTAATGGTTTTTAAACATATATATTTTTTCTTTTATACCCTAAACATTCGGGTGATGATTGTTGCTTACTACGACATATTATCCGTCCTTAATATTAATTATTATTATTATTTTTTTTATGGTTGGTGTTCATGGGGTTATTTTTGCTCTTCCACTCTATTGCTAATATTATATTTTCGGGATACCTTACAAATGTTCAGTACTAGTGGTCTTGGAGATACCTTCCTATCAGGCGGTTCTTCCATTTGGCGGCTACCAGATAGTCGTTGGCTCCCCGTTTCCTTGCCTTCTTCCTCTCATCATCTTTGGTATTACTGTGTTCATTGTACTCTGGGCCTTGGCTATTATTGATGTCTGGCCCTTCTTCTAATCCGGGTTGACCTTTGTTCATTTCCTGGTTGGATTCTTCCATCGCCTGGTCCCTCTTCTTCCGCATTTCCCTTATTCTTTGGGCGTACCCTTCAATAAGCTGGTCCAGTTGTTCTTGATAATTTTCCTTCTTCTTGTGAAGCATCTTCCTTCTAGGAGTATTCACTTTAAATACCTCATTGTTTATAACCTTCTCCGTCATAACATAGTCACTGGCATGTAACGTTGTCTTAATCGTTCCGTCACCTGGATTATTAATTAAATAGTTTAATGGTTGGTTATTCATTAAGGAATTAATTGATCTTGTTTGGTGTATTTCATTTGTTGGTATATTTAATTTAATTGGATTCTTATTTAAATTTTTACCCACGGTTTTATGGTGATTTACTTTTAATATTTTTATGAAGTCTTGTTTATACTTCTTACCGTTGATTCCTGTTCTATGACGAATACTTGGGTTGTCCACGAAGTTAATTAATCCACTCCTAGTCATCTCTAATATTTCCTTTGTAATCCTTGTTTTCTTAGAGCGTATTATTCCTTTTATCTTTGTCTCTTTCTCTCCTGTTTTCTTAATTATCTTGTTCTTTACATTTTTAATGATGGCTTCTTTATGCTGAATGTTCTCTTCATTCCTATGGTGTGTATCCTCAGGCACCAATGCTTTCGAGTCTTCTTTATTCTCAGTTTGTTTACCAGTGTCTTCGGATTGTAGACTTAATCCTTCCATGGTTTCATCATTTGGTACTTCTTCTATCACTGGTTTGTCATCGTCCTTTCTTTCTTCATTATTCTTAGGCTCTGGACTCATTTGTTCCATGTTTTTGTCTTCGGATACCTTCCGTTCTTCTCTCCACTTCCGGTTATTCATCTCATCCATTTTTTGGCTAATTTTCATTAAGGTGGTGTTCAATTCTTCTCTGATGGCTCTGCTGTTATCATCTATTTTACTGTTCAGCGTGTCCATGGACTTATGAGTATTGTCAATCCTTTTATTTAGGTCCTCTTTCAGCGATTCCATATTTTTACTAAGCGATTCCATATTTCTATTTAAGTCCCGATGGTCCTCCTTTATCGACTCTATATTTCTATTTAATAACTCGATATTTCTTTGATTTTCTTCCCAGGATTTCCTACCATCTTCCCTTAGAGTTCGACTATCTTCCTTCAATGCTTCCATATTTTTGTTCATCGAGTCATTATTTTTTGTCATCTGTTCCATCATCCTCATCATCATACTCTCCATCCTCGTCCATTCTGTTATTTTGTTTGGTTGGTCGCTGACTATCATTTCCATCTCTGGTTCTACATGAGGTATTTCGTCGGTACTAGTTTCGATATTATTGATTGTAATAACTTCCATCTCGTGTACAGGTTGTGCTTCGTATGTATCTACATCCCGTTGCATTTCTCCTACCCTACTGTCCTTATATCTCGTATCATATTGGTGGGTGTGCGGCATGTTAATTTTTTCGTGTCTACCGGGCTGATATAAAATATATAAAAATATTTTTATTTAATATTTTTTAAGCCACACTAGTTGGTGCGCCAATTTATAATAGTAACGAAATTCGGTGTGTTTAAAATTAAGGTTTATTCTGTAAATAAATCTACCGAACACGGTGTTTACGTTAACTTGCAGTAAAATAAAAGTGTTGTTATCTAAAATTATGTTCGTGTTTAAAATATTAAAGGTCTTGTTTAAACAAAGTTCAATTATGTGTGAAGTATTCTTTTGAGATAAATCAAAGTTTGAAATAGTTGTTTCTAATTGAAGGTTACTAATGTAGTAAAGTAATTTAAAATGTAACATTCAAGGTTACTCACAGTGTGTTTACAATGGTTTAATTATACTTGTTTAAAAAGAATTCCCTTATATTAAATAAATAAAATAGTTAGGTTGATAATAATTAAATGCTAAATTAGCTTAAGTTGAGACGTAATGTACAGCAGTTGGTTGCTTGATAATGGTTATCGTCTGGTTGAAACTGGCAGTAAAACTTCTTCTCCAGGTTGCTGATAGTCTTAGTATGTTCCGTCTCGTAATGTCTGGACAATATCATAAACAAAAATATACTTTTACGTACCTGGTCGTGTTTACTAGAAGTTCACTAAGCTGTCAACTCAGTTTACAAACATCAATTCACTTTGGTAGCAAGGTTAGATTACCTTGTTTCTTAATTAGTGGGTGCCACACGGATTTATTCAGGGAAAATCCCGTGTAAAACCCACACATAGAATTACTGAATGATTAGAAAATTTAATATAATTGTGTATCACCTTTTGGCAATGCTATTCCAAAATATTAAACACAACGGAAGGTTGTTTAAGTTTTAAAATAAAATATTTAATTATCCTATAGAAATAAATCAAATCAAGTGATGCTGTTAATCATGGGTTTTATTTACACCCTTATAGAGAATTCGAAAACAAATATAATGCAAACATACAAAGTTGTACAATTATAAATCAGTTATTATATGCCTTATACGGCTTGCTCAGAACATGAATTATAAATCTGGCTAAGTCCAGATGTTATTTATTTTTAACATTAAAATTATGAAAATCTCAGATGTGAATTCTTTGAAACACGAAAAAGAAAATTATGCCTACACAATATCCAATAATCTTTTTGATATAAAATTGATCAACAACGTTTTTTGAGGTTACTTTCATAAAGTAAACAAAGTAAAAATGACCTGTTGCTGGCCGTGCGTTCGTCAACGCTTGCTTTTTGATTTACAAAAATTATCATGTGAGAACACTTACAACTATCATACAGCTTATTTCCTAATAACAAATTCATATAATAAATTGAGACGTGGTGTAATCTTGAAATGTTTCTGTGTTTTGCGTCAGTACAGACCAGTGTTGAAAAATGTACAGGTTATGGCGCTCAGATAAAAATTAATAATAATTGCACTGTTACCTTTTGGGTTTTAATTATTTAATTAAAACTTATTAATCACTTCAGTAATCGGATTATAATGATTACTGGGTTTTGTACCACACTCGCACAAGAACAGAATATTGCGATCCTCTTCTGACAAAATGGATCATGAATGATAATAATAAATTATTTTCTGTTCGTTATTCCCGCACAAAATTAAAATGATACTGCACATAATCACTGTTGTTTGTTGTAGATTAACTTGAAGTAGTTGTTTCTTGGTGTTGAACTAGTTGTTTCGATGTATTATGTAGATGACGCTAATAGTTAATAAAATGCAGAGCTAACAAGCACAGGTCTTGTGCTGTATGAAGTCGGTCGGTGTCTGTCTCAAATTGGCTGCTTCGTTCTTATATACCCCGTTCTTTGATCGGTCTTAGGTAAAAATGTTAATTACTAACTAATTTTCTGATTGGTTCTGGTAGGTGTGACAGGTATGACGTATCATTTTTTGGCAGCTGATAACGGTTTTTTAACCGTCAAATGCTGAGGTGACAGATAACTTTCGTTGTTGTTGTTATTTACAAACAAATTTCTGATGCATACCTATTTTGAAAATGATGCTAACATCTCTCCCGCACTAAATACAGTTGCGATTGGGTTGATATCATTATCAAATTAAAGATCGTTTTTTCTTCTTTAATTTGATATCACTCGATATTGAATTACTTTCACTTTGACCGACATTGTTATAAAACCAATGTTCGGGTACATCACTTTCACTGTCGTCTGCTTTTTCTGAATCGCCGATTTTACACTTTTGGTTAATATTGTTTGTGTTCACATATCATTTTATTATTCAAACGTTTATGTGGGAACACCATTAACTCTGTACTGACATTTTTACTGAACATTATGTGTACACCTAAACTCTATACATTGTAATGAATGATCCTACTTACTATGACATTTCGTTTTATGCTAACTCGTTCTAATCTACTATTTAACAATTAAAATTATGATTAAACATATTGTTCTAATAATGTTTTTTGTTATGTCAGGGCATAACCATTGTTCGGTGTATTTTAATTTATACTTATGTTAATTCCCAATAGTCAATTTACTGACTAATGCTTGGTCTAGGCGTTGTTAAGACATATCGCTTATATTGGAATTTTGCCTTAATAACACTTATTGGTTCTCAATTCGGTAATTTGTGGAGGTATCTTATTTGTATAAGATTCCCTCTTATAAATAGTTTTTCTTTCTCACAAGTATATTTGATGCTGAAATACATCTTTGTTCTCACTATGTAGCCATTGTTAATTTTAGTTTTGGCATTCATAATTTACTAGTCATTGTCAAATTTATTATCAGCAAAATGCTAATTCTGATTTCACAGTATTTAAATGCTTATTAATTCATTTTTTATTTACATATAACATTCGGTTTACATCAACTACTGACTGGATTGACAGCTGAATGTAAATTTACTCTGTCCATCAGTTTGTCTTAGTCTTAGTCTAGTTGTAGTGTCAAACAGTCCTTGGGTTACTGTTTCATGTGGCACTTCTGCTTCATTCTTCTTTCTTGATTTCTCCTTCCTTGGTTATTTTTATTACTATATTCCTATTTACATTGTTGTTTTGTCCTTATAAAATCTGATAACATACACTTAGGTTAGGTAACATTTTGTTATGTTACAATATATATATATATATATATATATATATATATATATATACACAATCAGAATGATCACTGTTGCACACCACTATATAAAAATTATTCCGATTTGATAGCTATTCCCGATCTGACGATGAGCTGTGAAGCTTGAAAGCGCTAATCGGAATAATTTTTATATAGTGGTGTGCAACAGTGATCATTCTGATTGTGATTTCAACCACTAACACAAATTTCTTCATTAAATATATATACACATATACCACACACACATGTTCACCTGGCGGACAGCCTATATATATATTTTTCACCATACCTCAGGATAATATAACTCCAGTAGAATAGAAGAGGACTATCCACCGGGGAGTATTACCGAACAGTGGTGTTTGGTTAACCTAACATTTTGAGGTTGATGTCAAAATCAGCTGATCTTATGAACAGCCAATACTTAAAAATAAGAAATTGTATACTCTGGGTATAACCAAATTGTTCTTACTCTCTCTTCTAACTAAGATTAAACAGCTTCCTTAATCCCTACTAAATCACACACGCTCAATTTCTGTTTAGTTTGGTAAACTTCAAATCTGATTGATTTAAACATTAATAATTGTAATTCATAAGTGACGATCGCAAAAAGGTACTCTGACCGCTCCGAGACTGTCAAAAGACGGACGTCACACCTTTTTTAAGATTACGTTACAATATACATATACCACAAACACATGTTCACCTGCGGACTGCCTATATATATATTTTCACCATACCTCAGGATAATATAACCCCAGTATCTGTCACCAAGACCCCCATCCCAAACTACCATAATCGGATAAGGTGCCCAGCCTGCTTTAAAAACTTTTCATTTTAAAAAAACAAATCCATTAACTCGTCAGATTATAACAGAGTTACGACAAATGAAATTATTACAAGTATACAAAATTTAGGAATGTTCCCCCAAAATGTAATGTGCCATCGCAAGGTCAACATGACTGCACGGTCTTATAATATGTATAACAAAATTTATAATTGAAAAGTAAGAACCGGTAGTGTGCTCATATTAACAACTCAACAACTAATGCACTGGCTATGGCAGTAAAAGAAATGATGAAAATCTACTTATTACTGAATTATTAAACAGCTAACATAAGTCTTATAAAATGTATAATAAAATTTATAATTGAAAAGTAAGAACTGGTAGTGTGCTCATATTAACAACTCAACAATTAAAGCACTGGCTATGGCAGTAAAAGAAATGATGAGAATTTACTTATTACTGAATTATTAAACAGCTAACATAATTTTTATAAAATGTATAATAAAAATTTTAATAAATAAAATTTTATAATGTAAAACCTAATAAAACAGATTTGAGGCATTCATAGAGAATTGAGTTGACCACAGGCACGGCCATGCACCCGAACGAGATGCAACAGAATTTAACAAGTCAAAAACCTGTGGATGAAGGCACCAACAGGTGACGGTGGCAGGTCAAAGCACCCCCAAACCTTTAAATAATTTAAAAAAAACAAAACCCGTATAGATCTATAAATATAACCAAGAAAATCCCCAACAAGGTACGCCGGCACCCATGCAAGTATAATTAACAGCCATACAAATCAGTAACATTCAGTTCCGCACACTTTTGCAATAAGAGAAAAATTTAACAGCAAAATCAGGAGACGCATGACCCCGTCTGGGTTTACACTTACTCTGGGGGCATAAGCGTTTGTAAAATAAATCTGACAAAATTTATAACCACTAAATGTCCCGCTGGACTTGTGCACAAACAAAACCTTTAACTGGAGCTGTTCCAGGAATGATATCAAGTTCTACATTGTAGCGGCCAAAAATATTTCTGAAAGGCTTAAATGTCACCTGGTTATAGTCCGTCACAAAACCTGAGGTAATTGTGGTGTGTTGTCCAGCTCTTCCTCCCGGCGGCTCAGACGGAGAATCACTAGTTTAATGGCATGGGTGCCAGGTGATCGGCCACCAGCTGGAGCGAAACAGGAGATCGACTTAAATCAGGAACCCTGGACAATTATATATATATGGGTAATTACTCAAGTGTTCAGTAATTCACAATACCCCTTTTACTCCAGCATAACTCACACACTACAACATGCTCCGTTTTAAATAAAAAATTTGAAATTTAAGTATGCATTAAAATTACCTTCAGTATAGGATTCAGAATTAAATAAATAATTATTCATAGACTGTTCGTCCACTAATTAATCACTCATCATAATTTCGAGATGTGTTGCAAACTTGAACAGGTTCATAAGGCACGTTGTTTCAACAAAATAACAAAATACATTTTCTTACGCCCCTCTTGATATAATTAGAAAAAATATACAGACATAAATACTTTATAAATACTTTATCTCAGCCAGTGTTAATGTTCAAGACATGAATAATCAGAATTTAGCATGTGCTTGCCACGTGGTAACTTCACGTATATATATCGCCTTGCATCGGCGTTGATTTAAGTTAAATTACAATTCTTTTTATCAAATAATAAGTAGAATACCTTAAACACACTTACCGGAGAGTCACTTAGCGATTATTTATGCATAGTAGATAGATGAATTACAAGATCCAAAATCTCTAGGCAGCCGGGAAGAATACGGACTGTCACGGTCGAGCGCTGTAAGTGAACTGCTTCGACATGAGCCGGAAAAATTGCTATGCCGACTCGACCCCAGAGCGCGTGCGGATCGGCATAGCAAGCGTATTGATAACGGAGCAGCACCGTTAAGCTAATTAATTAACGTGCACGGCAATGCCCGTCACATCGTTAACAAGAAAACAGCCGAGTTTTTCCAAAACTCGGCACAGTATAAGTACTAATAGTACTAAGGCTGACTTGACAATTTCATGTTCAATATAACAGTGTTCTAGGCTGAGAGTGTGTGTTGGAGGGGAGCTGATGTGAATCAAGATGCCATTGGTGATTGGAAGTCTAGAGTGCGGTAGATTGTGTGGCTAATGTGAACAGGACATTTTTAATATGGATAAGACAGACTTTTTATAGAGCAATTCCTGACAAGACATTTATTGCCAAACAAGGGGTTAAAAATAACACTCCTCTTCTGGGGAGAAGGGACAACCTCTTGTGATATACACAGCAATCCATCAATGGTGCTTTAAGAATACAGACATTTCATTTCTTAGTGTATTGGTTTGCTGATAAGAAAGCCTTGATGACATGAGGCTATGTATTTTGAATTCACAAAATGTGCTGCTGGGATGAAAATCCTCCTTTTTGTAGTTAATGTCCCTTGTTACTAATAAAAGCTATTGAATGTCGAATTAAAGTTTATATTGGCAAATACAACACTGAATGGACCAAGGAGTTACAGAAACTTTTAAAGTCAATTACCATATATCGTTCACTCGTAAGTTGGCTATGAAGCGAAACCAGGGACGACTAGAAGATATTTCATTAATGTTTGGGTTTTTATCAGCGAGTGATAGGTGTTTAGTCAATAAGTTTGAAGACAACAATAGCAGATCTGATCTTACTAAGCTGTGTGCGGTGGCTAGTGCTGAAGTTAGTATATCAGCAATGTACTAAGACATTGGATGCATAAGTGAAGATAAAAATTGGGATGGAATTGTTTCAGAATTAAATCCACATCACGTGAGTGAAGAAAAAAGTGAAATTAAAGATCTAAGGGATGACACTGAACCAATCAGCCTAAAAGATGCGCTTCCTTGCACCGCTACACACAGAGCTCTGGCCAGTGAACTTGGAAATAAAATATTATTTAACTTACCAAAGTGGAAAAGGAATATAAATATCAATAAGCATGTGAGGTGTAAGTGGTCACACTAAATTCTTCAAGGACATTTAATAACAAGATGGCAATACAGATAAGTCTTTATTATTATACTCTGCTATATACAAATACTGTGGATTTCTCCATACTCAACAAAGAGGACGTACACTACATTTAAATTCTACTAACTAGAACACTGTATCAAACCGTATGTTTAGTAATGCTGTAGTAGTATAGGACTATAATTATAGTCCTATATTACTATAGGACTATAAAGAACCCTCCTTAAGGAAACCACACCTTGAGAAGATAATTTTGAGTGGTTAGCTTAAAAGAGATTTTACTGTAATTGGGTTTGTACCTAGACAGCGGGATTACCTGGTAAAAGGAAAACAAACTAAAGTTTCAAAAAAAATATTGCCCGGTCAGCAGAAAGTCACACTGACACCTGCAAACAAGCTACTTGTTTACAAAACAGAATCAAGCCCATGTGGACATACAACTATGGGGACCGCAAGTGATGCCAACATTAATACTTTCAAACAGTTTAAAAATAAGGTAATCAAAGCCATGGGAGATGCTCTGTGGTTTGTCTCACCACAGCAAAATAACAAAAAGACTGCAAATAATCTCTGTTAAAGATCAAATCTTACACATACAGTCTGAACTACACCTGTCTGGTGTACATCCCAGTGAACTTGTCAAGAAACTGATGTGTAATTGTGAAATCAATGCTTCTATTCATGCTGTGTGACTTGACAACTAGATTTTGGCTAAAGGATTGATGCAATCTAATGGCAGTACAGCGATAACTGATAAAAAACAATGCTTCAAGAAGTATGCCCTACAAGACAGTGTGTGTGTGTGTGTGTGTGTGTATACTGACTTTCATGTTGCTTTATTGGAAAGATTATAAGAAAGTGTATATCAAAAACTTCAATACCATAACCTACTTGATTCAGGAAATAGAACGTGAGTGCATGTCTAGGCTTTATAGAAAAGCATGCACTCTCTGTTTTGCTGTATACACTATTCACAAGAGTTTTTTTGACATGATAATGTCTTTTAGCTGGACATCGTTTGAAACTTTCTGTAACATTTTATTTACCGTCATGCTGTATGACATCATCATTGTATGACGTCATTGGGATTGTTGTAAACAAAGGTTTGTTTTGATACGTCGCAATATATATATTATAACGTTGCAGAAATCTGATCATATAAAGTATCCATAAGTATTAAAGAGATGCTAAAAAGTAAGATAATTTAATAAATAACTAATGAAAAAAATATATATAAAATGTAGTTAAGAAAGAAGAAGGAAGAACTGTAAACAAAAGTAATCATTAAAAGAATAGACTAGACTGACAAACAAATGACTTTGACCCAACCCCAGAGATTGGCCAGATAAAGACAAAAAAGATGAGAATAGATTCAGAGATTGAGAAGACAAATCAGTGATAAGAGACACAAATAAGTAAAGAAAATATGTAATTAATAATGAATAAAACGATAATAAAGAAAGTACACTAACCATAAAAAATAAATAAGACAAGTATTATTAAATAAAGTATATTGTTAAGGACCTTATAATGATAAGAAAATAAGGCACAAAATGTTAAAGAATAAATGTACATCTAAAGTAACACTGAAACCAAGAGTGAGAGACAGGTAGGGAGTGATAAAGATAAACAGTGAAGTGACATGTGTATTAAAATAAACAACTAATAATATTAAGAAAGAAGAATAGTGAACAAGTGTGACAAACCAAAACATAATCACATGATGAATAAGCAATTAAGTTAAGTGTATTAGACTGTAAGACACAGAATAATTGTGAGTGTAAAGAATAGAAAAACATATTATGTCAATATAAGAATCACCAGGGTGATTATCTTTATAGAAGAGATGGTGTAGGAATAGCACTCACCAAAACTGTTATTTCTAATTTAAAGAAAGTTAAGTTATTGGTTTAGTGTTTAAGGGAGTATATACAAGAAGAAATAATTCTACAGTAATATGTTTGTATGTTTTAAGTAAGTAAAGAAGTTATAAAGAGAGTAGTGACAGTACCTTTATAAGTAATAACAGGCAATATAATAATTATATTTAATGAGAAGAAACATGGCCGAACCATATACAGACCATGAAGTTATTTATATGTTATGTTTTATTAATAGATTTAAGTGTTAAAGAGGTGTGTGAGAAATGGGATTAGCTATAAAAATAATAGTAATGACATAAATTTAACAAAGCAGCAGAATAATTACTATAATGTAAATTGAAAGCAAAATATCAGATAAGAAATAATGTTGTAAAAGTATAATAACATCAATAGATTGTAAAACAGTTCCAAAATATTTCAAAAGACAAGAAACACGAAAGGAAATTAAGCAGACAATATATGCTCAATAAATAATGTTTAAATAGAACAAAATAAGAAATTATAAGATGTAACAGTTTAGGCCTATAAATGACATAGCTGTCTAAATACAGAAAACCAATAGTAAACAACTGAAAACTATATTTAAATAACAAAACAAAGTAAATTATGTAATTACCATAAACTAACAAAAATAACATGTCAGAATTATGTTAAACCATAGAAATAAGTAAATTATGTATTAACATAGTATTAAATATCACTATAATATTGACGACTCGGAACACAAAGTTTTTTATAAGTAAAAACGTAAAGTTTTACCTTACAGCCTAAACCGGCTTTCACCTATAGAAAGCTTCATCAGAGGCTGTCGTTAGTAGCGCTGCTCGTCTTGTTGTTGGCGACGAGAAAGTGTTTCGAAAGATTGAAGCTGTGTGTGTGTGGTGAGATGTGTTCGAATAATGCGTGCGATTTGAATTGTGTCTGTTCGTTTAGGATGTCGTTTTTATTTGTTTTTGTGTGTTTGTATATTTCTAATTGTTCTAGAGTGTCTAGTTTTCGGCCTTTTGTGTGTACGTGTAGTATGTTCATGTTATTGTCGATGTTTTTATATGTGTGGTTTGCTTCAATGAGGTGGTTTGCGAAGGTAGATTCTGTAGTGGTGTGGAGTGCTTTTGTGTGTTCAATGTATCTCTGTTTGAAGCTACGTCCTGTCTGGCCTATGTAGAATTTACTGCAATTTGAACAATTTAGTTTATATACACCGGGTAGATCGAATTTGTTTTGTGCTTTGGGCATGCGTTTTGATAGTGTGTGTTCTGTTTTGTTAGTAGTTTTGTAAGCGATTCTGTATCCTGCTTTTTTGAATTTGTGGGCAATTTTTTCTGTTTGTTTGTTGATGTATGTTAGTGTTATGAATTTGTTGTTTTCTGTCTTTGTCTGTTGTTTGTTTTGTGTAGGAGTTTACTGACTATTGTTCTGTCATAACCGTTAGATTCTGCTAGATATTTTATCGTGTTTAGTTCGTCTTTGTCAAGTCCCCATTATCAACTACCGTAATGCCCCTGCACACAAACTGGCAAAATATCTAGACAAAATTATTAGACAACACACACAAATAGACAACAACATTGCAGTAAAAAACAACACTGACCTAGTAACAAAAATAAAAGACATACACATCCCCCATAACGCCACATTAGCCTCCTTTGACATTAAAAACCTGTACACAAACATCCCCATCTCTGAAACAATCACCATCCTACAAAACAAACTCAAACAGAACAACACACCAGACGAACTTATCAATGAAATAACAGAAACTCTGAACATTATCACAAAACAAAACTACTTTACTTATAACAATAAATACTACACACAGAACGACGGCCTACCCATGGGGTCCCCCATATCCAGCATTCTAGCAGAAGTCTTCCTCCAACACTTAGAAAAAACAAAAATACTCACAAACAATGACAGACACTCACATAAAATACTATATTGGCACAGATACGTTGATGACATTCTAATACTATACAGGGGAAACAAAAGACAATGCGAACAGTTACTAACGCACATAAACAAAATACATAAAAACATAACCTTCACTGCCGAATACGAACACAACAATACCATAAACTTCTTAGACCTCTCCATCACAAAACTAGAACACAGGCACAAATTCAGTATATACAGAAAACCAACTACAACTGACACACTAATACACAACACCTCCAATCACCCAATACAACACAAACTAGCTGCTTTTAGAACCATGATACATAGACTTAACAACATCCCCTTAGATGAAATAGACTACAAAGACGAACTAAACACGATAAAATATCTAGCAGAATCTAACGGTTATGACAGAACAATAGTCAGTAAACTCCTACACAAAACACAAAACAAACAACAGACAAAGACAGAAAACAACAAATTCATAACACTAACATACATCAACAAACAGAAAAAATTGCCCACAAATTCAAAAAAGCAGGATACAGAATCGCTTACAAAACTACTAACAAAACAGAACACACACTATCAAAACGCATGCCCAAAGCACAAAACAAATTCGATCTACCCGGTGTATATAAACTAAATTGTTCAAATTGCAGTAAATTCTACATAGGCCAGACAGGACGTAGCTTCAAACAGAGATACATTGAACACACAAAAGCACTCCACACCACTACAGAATCTACCTTCACAAACCACCTCATTGAAGCAAACCACACATATAAAAACATCGACAATAACATGAACATACTACACGTACACACAAAAGGCCGAAAACTAGACACTCTAGAACAATTAGAAATATACAAACACACAAAAACAAATAAAAACGACATCCTAAACGAACAGACACAATTCAAATCGCACGCATTATTCGAACACATCTCACCACACACACACAGCTTCAATCTTTCGAAACACTTTCTCGTCGCCAACAACAAGACGAGCAGCGCTACTAATGACAGCCTCTGATGAAGCCTTCTATAGGTGAAAGCCGGTTTAGGCTGTAAGGTAAAACTTTACGTTTTTACTTATAAAAAACTTTGTGTTCCGAGTCGTCAATATTATAGTGATATTTAGTTAAGTAACGGACACGTCATGGACAACGAAATCCAAGAATTTAACATAGTATTATCAATTTTGTACCAAAGCATTAATACATGGCTTAGACCAGTCTTGTGAGATGTCAAACTAATCTTTGAAAGAAAATAGGAACATCTATGTTAATATTTCAAGCATTGAAATTATCCCCAAGTAAATATAGTCATTATAAAATATTTATTCATTTTGAACAAAAAAACCAGGATTTATAACAATAGTTTCAAATGTACTTAGCCAATCAGAGTTAAGTCAGTTACCATGACTACTGAACATTATTATAATTTTGACCGTTATGAAACGGGAGTTCCATTATTAACTATCCAGAGGTGAAGACGCTATATTAATGCTGACCATTTGAAAGAAAAATAACGAAGAAAATCAAACTGTAATGAAACCCAATTGATTAACTGATGTCAACCATAGTTCCAGTAACACATGAAGGGACAATAATCGAATATTAAAACTATAATTAAATAAAAACTGTATGTTCTCATCACTTCGTATGTGACAATGTTGTGTGAACTAATGTGTACACCTTGGTAAGCGGCGAGAAATTCTCTGTGGGAATTTTGTGTATAATACAAAATGATAGCAAGGGAAGTCAAACTACACAGGATGTTGTAATGTACAAGATTATGTCCATAATCATGTCATAGCCAAGAGCATTACTAATTGAATCGGGAGTTTTTTAAAAGAAAGGAAACATATTTTTTTCTCACGTTCATACCAATCTCTCTGATGCACATGTCAGTTATTTGACCCTTGTTTGTGTTTAACAAGTGAACATTGACAACACATTTTAGCATGCTTGGTGAGCTGTTGTAATTGTACAAATAAGAAAGAGGCCCCGATACTATCACTTACCTTAATTCAGAAGATTCCTAAAAAAACCTAGTCACCACCGCATTTTTACAGGTGGAAGCCGCATCAATGTACCCGTGAAACCAGTTTAAAAATATCAAACTTTCCCTTATCAGAAAATTCCAAAGTCTGTTAGATGAACTCATTGAGCACAGGTTAGGTTAAGACGGGTGATGTTAAAATAACTTAACTCATATTCATCATTACTTACACAAGTTTATTAATTGCTATTATTAATATAAAATATTTCACAAAAAATAATATTTTTTTGTGTAAAAGATATCGTCTTTTATAAGGTAACCTAGTGGAACTGTTACCCTATGTGGTGCAATCACCATCAATATGTGATGAAAACTTAGAAAAAACTTTACCGTACTGTAATTAGATCATTTAATTATCAATGAAATATAACATAAAAATGAAATTAATACTCTCTCTCTCTCTCATTGTTTTATTTCATATCTTCTTTTATTTGGCCAAAATTTTCCCCACTTTTGTACTTATCTGTTTGTGTGTCTAATGAGGTTCCTTTGTTCCTGGTTTTATCCAGCTACTACCAAGCAAGGCTTTGTTTTGTCTGATGAAATACTTCTCAACCTTGCAAACTGATTCTTGAACACATATACATAATTACGCACAAATCTCTTCCCAGGCCAAGGTCACATATGCAGTTCACATCTCTCTCTAACCCATGAAAATTCCATTGAAATGTACCATTACACTGTATGTTTTAGAAATGATGGAACAAAGAATTTGCATTAAATTCTGAGTTTAAAATAATTTCAAGTGCATGTTGGAAAGATAACAGGATTTTCATAATGTCGATATACAAGACGTGTAGGGACCAGACAAAAAGCGTGTCTTACAAGAGATATTGTAATAAGCTGGCGTGTTTTAATGGGATTCTACTGTATCTACAATGATATGTTTGCGATAGTAACACTCACTTGTTCTTTACCCTTGTCTTCTCATTTCTGTATTTGAATTCTTTCTTTAAAACCTATTTGACAAAGTCTCGTATCTCTCTGTAGTCCTCCATCCTATATATCTTTCGACCCCACTGTAACTCTGTTCATTCTCAGTTTTTTCCAACAATTATTCATGCAACGTATCTATACTTCATGTAATTATTGTTCATGTATTATTAATGTAATTATTGTTTTGTTACTGTATATAATTTTTTTAATAAACAGTTATGTACATTGTAAGCATTTTAATAAGACTAACCTTATTAATCATAATGCATATTCATTCCTTATCTAAAATATTGTAAACATCAGATATTGTATTTTCGGAGAAACACTAGCTAGCCACAAGTAAGCAGTCCCGTCCCAAGTAGTAAGAAGGTGACATTATATCTTACTGTCAATTGAAGAAACAGGTTTCATTCAAAAGGGGACTAACTATTTAACATAATCAAGTAACTTTATTAAATGGAAACCAAACTATTTCTATATGGTGTGTGTGTGTGAGTGTGGCTTCTTACAGTTATATAATTAATTACATAACAATTAAGCTAAGATCCAGCACAATGAGAAGCTAAGATGCTGGCACACAAAAAGTTACATAGCGTTGTTATTGTATACAGAATAATATGTTGACAGGTCACTAGACAGACTTGTTGATGATGAGCACTCCTCTGGCATTATATCTGCACTTGTCAAATGTATGTGTAAGTGTTGAACGTAACTTGAAATAAGATGTTTTAATATATACTATGCTTTAACATGTACAGATTGATGAGATGGCTTGTATCTCATTTAAATATAAAGGAATTGTATCTCATTTATGTATTTGGTAAGTACTTAAATAAAGATGAAGTAAAAAGAAATGCTTGAGAATAATTTCACTTTATTCCAAAAAGAATCACATTTTTTTTAAGTGAATGTTTATTCAGAAACTAATTCTTAGGAGGTTGATAATTGCTTCACACATGCTCAGTAACTGAATTGATGAAAAAAATTACTCAAGTACAACTTTCATTTGCACCAATCATGGGTACAAGTAACCACAGGATATTTTATAACCAGTATAATAGGTTTTCTGACTAAACATCTTACAGAATGTACTCCAGAAACCACGTAATCTTAGTGCTAAATCAAATTTTAGCTTTCCTTGAGTTCTTCTGGTAAGAAAGAGTCCAGTCAGGAAAAGATTATCATCCACATCGTGGATGCCACGTCATGAACAAGTTCCTTTGGAAATATCTCAGGGCAATACAAGTAAATAAAAATATATGCATCTAATAAGCATTTTATTTCACTAACCTAGTCACCATTGTGCACATTTCCTATTGGCCCTTTATTTTTGGCATATGCAATCTGTTTGTTATATTTTATTCATATAATTTTGTTTGTCATTGACTAATAACAGTCATAATTTCTGTGTATCTTAGTAATCACCAGACTTTTTTAGTCTGTTTATTTCAGTGTTCAAACTTGGCACTGTCCTTAATAGAAAATTTTAATGTGTACATTATAGGTTATCACAATCAAGGTTAAGAAACAGAAAATGGTTTATAAAGCTCCATCTACCAACGTAACAAATTGTGTATAAAAAAGGCAACTAACACAATGTCAGAGCATAGGTGCAGTAGAAAATTGAACTGAACAAATAAATAACTTCTTTGCATATACAAATTCATAACTGAAATTAAAATTATACCCAAATACCAACAATAATTATAAAGTAACCCATACTACACCGTTGCTGGTGCAGTGCTACAGTAATAAGCTTTTCAATATGTAAAATAAGTATTAAAAAAAAAAGTGTTCCAAACTGAAATAGTTACATTAAAAAATGCCAGCAGCCAATTTATATCCAACCATGAAGAAGATGAGGCAAAGTGTCTGTAGCTGTGACTGACAGGTATGGTCACTAAGCTCACTCAAAACAAAACTGAGAAAAAGTGTAGAAACAAAATTCTTATTTAAAATTGTTTTTATTTTATTTCTTCAACTTTTTTTAATTGGTTGCACAATTTATATTTATTTACTCAAATACAAATAGTAATTAACATGACTAACAAAAGGTAAGTATTGAAGATATATCTTCCAAAGAGGACTCATACAAGAGTTGATTAGGCTAGCCAGCAATGCGGAGCATCAAACAAGTGACTGGCGTGTATTGAAAGAGGGAGACATAAATGATAAGTAACTAGAGAAGCTAATTTTTGTTCTCCTTTCTATTCTTTTCCCCATAGTCTCTGAACTGTAAAAAATTCAGTTAAAATGATTTATGATAAAAAGTTATTTGCCTTGTATCATCCAATGAGTTTACAGGAATACATTATGGTACCAAGTTTGTAATCTGTTGGTAACAATACTTCATCTGTCAAATGTACTATGCCGATAATTATGATAAATAACATTAAATATTAAAAAATATATTAATTAATTGCACTTTAAGAAGTATAATTATTTGCTAATGTGGTGAATTAGTTTAATAATTATTGTTGCATACTAGAAAAGTGCAATGTATACATAAAAAGAAAGATATTGTTTTGTAATTTTTTGAATCAACTAGTATTATTATTTCATAAGTGTCCTATCTGGATCAAATTATGTGTTCACAGTTTCTCAAAAACTCCTCAAGAGACAGGCATAAAATATGTAAGAAAAGCGTAAAACATGAGTCTATGTCAACATTTGGAAGGTTAGTTCTTTTTGAAAGATGTTGTATTTTTTTTATTTACAAGTCATCTGCAACATGATTGGTCCTTCACAGGGATCTCAAAGTAATTTTAACATTAATCCTGCCTATCAAGTGGAGTACTTATCTGAGAAGCAGACGTGCCCCATCAGTAGAGTTGCTTGCAGATGAACTGAACATTTAATATGTATAATAGCCCTACTCTTCTTATACTCATTGCATTCTTTTGGACTGAAAGCAGATTCTGAAAACTTTCTTCCATCGACTTGAAAAATTCCTGTTGTTAAAACCAGCTATGACTTTTTTACTAATCATACCTTCTCTCTACACTTGGCCTAATAGTGTAGAAAATTCACATTTTGTTGGTGGACAAACTTCTTGTCTCAGTCAAGCTTATCAATTTTTTCTCCCAAGAAATATTTTACTGAGTCAAACACATTTATGAATTGGTTGAATTTTATCAGTTATGTGAATTAGTGACGAGCACTAACATAACAATATACCTGACTATTTATCAGATGCAGAAAGAAATATTTTTTTCACATCTGTTCTACACTAACATAGGCCTAACAAAATATCTGGAAATCATTTTACATAGGTTTTTGAATAATTTAATTAATTTTATCTTTCGTAGAATATGTTTTAAGAGTGGTGAACTCATAATAGTATCTAGATTTGGTAAATTCTGATATTTAACAGTACTAAACAAAAAAGAGTATTTGAATAACAGCATTTACAATTACCCCAAAATCACATTTAGATTTACCACACTGGGCAATTTTTGTGGGGTAATTGTAAATGCAGTTTAGCTTGAAACTTTTAAAAAACCTTTACAGAACATCACAAAAAGTTAATAAAGACTGTTAGATTTACATTTATGTTGTTTTGGTGCAATTTCTGTCCAAAAATCAGTATACTTTCAAAGTCATACAAAACTGTCTCACAGTATAATTTAACAAGAAAACTGGTTATAAATATTAGCACATATGGTACCATTATATTAGAAGCCCAGCAGTACTGCAGTTTTGAAGGGAACTTCAACAGATGATGTAATGACAATACTGATTGTCTGAAAACTAAAACCTCCCTACCATTTACAATTATCCCACCTAACCCTACAACATAATTCAACTTGTCCTTGTGTGTTTCATACTTCCAAAGGTTTTATGTGATTTGAAACAATTATTGTATATGAAACTTTTGCAATATGATTAAAAAAAAGTTCAAATCAGCTGAATGTCTAAAGAAGCAATAGTTATTTGCAGAATGCTGGGCTATTAAAACAATTCTGAAAGAATTATTGCTCTTAAAACATCCTTTATCAAGTAACTACTGAAATCTGCTTGTTTTCAACAGCAAGCTGAAGTTCCATTATGACCTGGTGACACTACAAAAATTTCAAAGATTCACCTAGCCTTATTATACTAAACTGGGGTTGAGAAGACACCTATTAAAATGCCATAACAAAATTCAACTCCAGAAACATCAACTAGATTTGTAGAAATATTTACATCAGAAATTAGAAAAACTCAAAAAGTCTTTAATGTCTACAGATCCCACTATACAAAAAGAAAGAAAGATACCTTGCTTGAAATCGAAGATACAGATAAGTTTTAAGAACTGAAGACAATATCGAGTAAAAGAGCAAGAAAAAATATCTAGCAGAAACAATGTTAACAGAAAAACAAATCTAAGAAGAAGATTGTATTTTGATCATAAAGTAATAAAATACAGTACTAAACAACATCCTATTCATTGCGATGACTCTGATTATAACAAAGATTAATTCGCAATAAGTGTTTTGAAAGACACTACCATGGAAGTAACTATCAAATACCAGAGTGGCAAAAGATTCAACCGGGAAAATTTGTTCTCATTGTTTTTGCTGGAGGACCAAGAAATAAAACTCGCTGCAAGTATGTTTGTTGTGTAGAAAGTAGATAATGATGAGGGAGAAATTTATGCCACAGGATATCAATCCAAAGATGGACATTTCTACAAAGTTATATTAAAAGAACATTATGAAAATAAGCTTTGAACAAATATTGACAGATTTGCCCAATCCAGAAATTAACAGACAAATTGTCTATGAATTCCCTGGAAATGTTTCTGTGTTTGGAAAATGATAATCGTTATTCTATTACTTACTTGTTGTATTATGTAACAGAACAACATTTCTTTATGATTTGTAATAAACTTAGTGACTGAAGTATATCTTGTTTTCCATGTTTTCATTCACTTTTCACATAGACAAAGGTGTAATTGTAAACATGCAGTTAGGATTTAGAACATAACACAAAATAGTACAATGTCAACTAGTTTACAGTTGTTCCAATATTTCAATGTAAAGAAAAGATAAAGAAAACGCATGTTTACAGTTGCCCCTAAGAGGTTGGAGTAACTGGAAATGAATGGTATTATTATAAATTGAGATTTAGAGATGTTTATTATTGATATTTATACAATATTTTTGCATGCAATGTAATAACAAAGATTGAAATAACTATTATTTGCAGCTATTTCATTTTAAAACATATACATAATTTTTAATCAATAAACTAAATACAACAATTATATTAACGACTCAGAACACAAAGTTTTTTATAAGTAAAAACAAAGTTTTACCTACAACCTGAATGGTTTTCACCTTTAAAAGGCTTCTTCAGAGGTACCTGAGGGAGGTACGTATAAGAGAAACTTATAAAAAACTTTGTGTTCCGAGTCGTTAATATAATAGTTGTATTTAGTTAAGTAATGGACACATCATGGACAACGAAATCCAAGAATCAATAAACATTCTCCAATCCTTCATATTTCATTTCCAATAACTCAACTATATATTTTTAGGTTAGGTACACTTTTCAAAACTTTTTTATCAAATGCTGAGAAGTGTGAGCTTGTAATTGTTTGTTTTGATAAACCCCTTAATAAGGTTTCTCAGGAACAATAACTGGAAGCTACAGTTTGCTTCTAGGATATATCTCATGAAATAATGGAAACTTGCTTCCTGAATTCTGTTTTTCTTTGACTTCCTATTCCAGAGACATACGATACTTTTAGTTTTTCAAGGGATTGGAAGATGACTCTACAAGGGATAAATCTGTATCTTAATAAAGTGTTACAGGTAAGTGTATAATCCTAGATAGAAATTTTATGAACAATTCAAAAGACTGTGAGAAAGCAAATTGATGAACTGTAAAAGGGAGAAGTACTTATATTTAGTTAACTAATGGACACGTTATGGACAACGAAATACAAGAAATTAGAGAACCGTAAAAAGAACTTATTGGGTCTTTGACTAATCTATGCAAAATTCAAGAGCTCTAATAAAAACCATTTAAAAAAATGACTTTAGTAGATTACTCATATTAAGTCTCTAAGAATATATTAAAATTACAGCCTGTTTCATGCAGTTGTTATTTCAACTTATTTTCTTAGCAACTGACAATAGTGTTAACTGGATATTGAAACACACCATATATTGGTAGTCTTTTCTACAGTCATAGTGTGACATGTTACAATCACTGTGCTGGTTGGTCACTAATCTCATCAGCCATGTTCATCCATTTTCTGGTAGAAAATATTCAAGCAAATGGAAATACTCGAGCAAAACATAGGCCTACATAAATAAAATGATACATATTTGAGCACTTTTCAAAAATAAAATTAACTGAATTCTATGGAGTGTTACAGAGTGAATTGCTTTGACAGTTTCTGAAACAAAGCTTTCTAGAGAAGG
The DNA here is from genome assembly GCA_034769895.1 of Magicicada septendecula. Lineage (NCBI taxonomy): Eukaryota > Metazoa > Arthropoda > Insecta > Hemiptera > Cicadidae > Magicicada > Magicicada septendecula. Next base: position 55,994,792 of record CM068371.1, on the reverse strand, counting down.
AGACCTACCTCCAAAATTATAAGATTATAGCGTTTACAGTGCTATAGATGAATAGAATGTAGAATAATAAAATCCAATGTTTTGAAATGAAAACTGACAGCACAAAGATGAAAAACTGATAAGGAATCATTCAATAAACAAAAAAACAAATTACTAAAATTATTAATAAAACAAATGAACTCAGAAATTTAATTGCACCAAATTATTTCTATTTAAGACAAATTAAATATAGATTGATAACCACACATTAGTCATAGCATTGTTAATTTCACAATTCCATGAAATTTTAACTAATGGATATTGAACATTTGATTGAAAATATAGAATACCAGTAAGCCTAGAAGCATTAATGTAAAGCTTGTTTTCATAAAAAGTGAATTGAAAGAAAAGAAATAACGGTACACAATTTCAACATTTGTTTGAACTGTAACGAGAAATTCCTTTGAGTTAGTGTAATGTGAGACACAAAAATACTGCTATTGCACTAATTAAGATATATTTAATGTTAAAATAAAGGTAACTGACAGTATTAAGTTATTCTTAGATGTAGTAAGTTAGGTTAGGCCAAATTGCTCATTACACTCTGACTAAATTTCAATGATACAAAGTGCTCATACAGAGTTTTAGTCCTACACTTAAAAAAATTATTTGCACATATGAGCCAGGGGGAGCACTTATTTGCACATTCCTACTCTAGTTACATTGGACATGAGCAGGAAGCAGATGTATTAATAAAATATTATCACTTAACAAAATACAGGAATAATTATAATTATTTAATTATAATAAATTAAATAGGCAATGGACTTAAACATGCAGTAGAGACTTTAGTGTATTATAAAACAAATAGGAAGAGTATTGAAGATTTCTTGTTTGCAAATGTTATACAAGTTTTCTTCACATACAAGTAATGGCAGGTTACAATTTTTAATCATATTTTCTCAAAATAAACGTATGTTGCTACTGATTTTTGTTTGTTAAGAGTATGAAAACATGTTTTTTAATATGATGTGTGAAAATAATCATAGAACTGTGGGTCGTGAGTGTCTATTTTATTCAAACCTGAGAAGTTGCGATATAAAACAAATCATTACACCACGTAAAACAAGTTTCTATACACTTTGTAAAAGGCTATAAATGTCAAATATTTAATTTTTGTACTAAGAATATACAAAACTTTGTTTATACATGTTATTTTTATCTTTTTAATAACAATAGACATTATGAAATAATATCTATCAGTTTGTGAATTTTAATGGTACAAACTAAGTACGGAGTCTTTATTTGTTTCTATTCATAAACAAAGGTCTTTACTGTAATCAGTTTTATGCAAAATACACTCTTTGACATCTTTTAATGCAATATAGGCTAGTCATTTTATATCGGTTTCAAGTGGTTCTTCCAATTTTTTTTTTCGTTAATTTAGACCAACATAAAATTCCACAATAACCAATTAGGCTACTAATAATTAATCATTTGCATATTGATAGAAACTTGCACATTGGGTTTTATTGCATTAGGTTGAAGTGAGGATTTTAATGTACTTCTTTCGTTATAAATCAGATTTACTTAAATTCGTCTTTGTAAGGTAATAATGTGCTGTAAATGGGAACTAGGTTATAATTTCGGTCCAATAAATTCAGAACAAGAAAGGAAACTAAATAACAATTATGCTTTTAAAAAAAAGGTGAACAGGGAAATCGCCTCGCACTGAACATATCAACTTTCTTTCTTACAAAATAATGGAAACTGCATAAGAATTATACCGGAAGAGAATGGTAATAGGGAATCATGATTCAGCATGGTCTCAGGTTCAAAAGTACAGCCGTTTTTTGTACACTAATTACGGAAATTTTTGTTAAAACGTAGGTTTCTTCTAGTACCAACTAATCATTTATTTTTTAATTCCATTACAACCATACAAAAACATTTATGATATTTGTACATCTTACACATAACCCCCACGAAGTTTTGAAAATAACTAGTTAATATATAGTCTATAAAAGGCCTTAAGCATCAGATCTTTATTTTTTGCCTTTAAAAATGTACTAAATTAAAATCTGTTTCATACAGTTATTATTTTAAATTATTTTCATAGCGAAATATTTTTTTGGAACTACGCCTCTCCTCACCGCAGACGGCTTGGACAAAATTCATTGGCGGGCTTTTCTACAGAGATGGACAACCACACTCCCCTCCATAGTACTTAGTGTTTACCTAAAGTTGACTAGTTGACTATCTCTGTATTTAGAATTTTACCAACAAAGATGGTCAACATGGCAACATCCGACTGTTGTCCATCACTGCATTAAGAACAATTCATATTATTACAAAACACCACGTCTGTGATTTGTCTCTGGAGTCATATAGTCCAGACATATTACGTAACTACATACAGCTAATGGCAGTCGTGAATCACGGAAAAAATGAAGCCCACGTGCGGATTTCACCAGGCGGCAAAATATTACAGAATTCGCTGGACTAGCTTCTAGAACTTTCAATCAGGGCTTGAGTTGGTGATCACGTGACCGGCCAGAAAACACCGAGCATTACGCCTTAATGACAGATTAAGCAGGAGTCAACGAAATCTTTCAGACTGCGCGGTCAACATATAAGTGTTCGAGCAAATTAAAGTCGGCCAACTATAAATTATAATGTGTACATATATTAAATCAAAGTAACTAAAGGGTGATAAAAAGAAACAACAACTCAATTCAATATAAACTAGTGTCGGAGTGCGTTAGAATGAAGAAAGCGGTCAACACGAGGCTGTGCAATAAACCATATGAACACGTAGCGGATGGGTAACTAAAAACACAGAATATTAATATTAAAACCAATTTTAAATAAGTGGTGATTATTCATTATAAAAGGAAAATTTTAAATGTAACTCCATAAATAGAGATCTCTAAGGGAAAGGGGTTTGTAAAACAAAGAAGGAGGGGAAAGATATAAAAAGAGTACTGGTTCGTTTAGTAGAAATGTAATTAAAAAATAGGTAAGGAAAGTTGTTTTTTGATGTATACTTGTGTTGGTAATTATTATTAGAGAATAAGCGATTAGCATGAAACCATATGATTTTTCTATGTAATATGAGAGCTGAAGTTGTAATAGCAAGAAAAGGTAGAGCCAGTAAAAATACAATAATCTGTTATGTCATTAGTTCATAAAGTACATTAAAGAAGTTTGTGCTTAATAAAAGAGAAAGAATTTGTTAGAATCGGAAAGACTGTGTTAGCGTAATTATTTCGCACTTAAACTCAAATAATCATCCTGCAACTCTTTTCGTCTGTAGAACCCTGGAAGTTAACCCGAAGGTAAGAAAATGAAGTAAAGCTTTTATAAATATAATAAGATTTTATTAACTACAAATAAGTAGAGTTTCAGTGGCCCCCGAACTGGGACGGTGAGTATAATTTATTAATTATACAAACCAGACCTAATTAAGTTGCAAAAAAGGGTTATTTGGGAGTGAGGGCGTTTTTGTAAATTACATAAACGTGTAATGAAAGGTTACGAAGAGTAAATTTTAAGAGGTTTATAATTGTGTAGGCAGTTTATAGAATTATCAACTTAAATTAGTTATATTGATAAAGATGGAAGACATTAACGAAATAAAAATGACCGACTCGACAGTTACGAGTTAGTCAGGAGACCATGTAACCCCTATAATGGTCCGAGAAAATGTTTTAACTGAGTCAGCGATTACGAATGATTCGGGGCTGGAGACGACTCCAACCATAGTTAATGAAAATAATTTGACAGATTCAATTACAATTAGTAATGCGGGAGCGAAATCAACTCCCATAATAACAAAAATAAAAGAAAAAGAATGGTAAATGAATGATATTGCTACGACAGCGTAGAACAATCTAGGCGTTTATCGAATGTCCCAGAAAGATCTCGACGTAAGCGTGTGGTGTACGTGCTACTAAACGCATGTTGCGAGAATTTTCTCGCACTTTGCCAGCCTTCGCTCGGACTGTGTCAAGGCCGCAGCAATTACGTAGTTCGCGAGAGATAAGACGCAGTTTGGAAGCTTCTGGTGTGTGTAGCGTAACTATAAATACATCGCGTCGCGGCCTTAGTTTTTCAGTTCAATGCGAGATTTTTGACTGTGCGGTTCGAGAGTATTAGTGCGATATATTTTACAGAGCGGTTCGGGTTATTACGGTGTACGTTCAAGTAGTTATTAGTGAAGTGTTGCGTTTTGTATTCGGACGGTATAATTGTAATACAGTTGAGTTTTAATATTAGTGGACATTTTATTGCGTATGAACAATTTCATTTGATTTGTTGTAGACACTGTGTTGTTAATTACGAACTGTTTTACTATAACAATTAAAGGTGTGATTAGTGACTTAATTGGTGTCTTGTACTTATTTTGTTTCCACTGTACCTACGACGATCGAGTAGACCGTCGTAACAGTGGTGTCAGAACTGGGATAGAACGGTTAACAGTGGACGCTTTGTACAAGACGAGTGTGATTCGTAATTAAATCGGTAAACATGGATCCCAGTCAGATGATGGAAACTTTACAAACACTGCTGCGGCAGACACAGGAAGAAGCAGAGAAACGACAGGATGAGAAACGAAGACAGGAAAGAGAAGAGGCTGAGGAATTAAACAGGAAAATGGAATAACAAAATATCAAAAGTGAAAGTAATTTGAATAAACATCTGAATGAGATTGACGAACGTTTAAAGACAATTAAAGAACAAGTGATAGAGCCTGTAAATGAGCAATTAAATAGTCGTATTAATGACGTAAACAAACAAACGTCAGATGCAGTAAAAGTACAAATTAATGAACAAATTAACGAAGTAAAAGAAAATTTTGAAAGTAAAATAAGTGAATGTAATGCTGGCAGTGAGTAAGTTTAATTGTGCAGTTGATAAGATAGAAGAAGTTAGTAATAAGATTAAGACATATGAAACTAATACTAATCTTAAAATAAATGAAATAGAAAGTACTTGTAAAATAGAAATACAAGTGATACAAGATACCGTAAATGTTATGGATAGACGTGGCATGCAGTTTGAATGTTTAAATAATGATAAATTTGTGTCAATTGAACAAAGCATAATTAATGTCAAACATGAGTTGAGTATCGAAATAAGCCAGAAATTAAACAATGTTACAGAACGAATACTGATTACACGTGGTATAAATAACGAGATTGAATTAGAGTTATTCAGTTGCGATAGTAGGGGGATACACCCCATGCAGTTTCTGAATCGGATGAGGGAGTTTAATAAATTTAATCACAACAATTGCGAGGTACAATTATTGAAAATAATTAAGTGTTTTCAGGGGAGTTCCGCGATATGGGCGGAGGCTCATAGAACCGAGTGGGAGAATTATGAAAATTTTGAAAGGGTGTTCCGAGAAAAATACTGGTCGGAAGAGAGTCAAGAAGTGTTAAGAAGTAGAATAATGGGACCGGGCAATTTCGGAATCCATAATAATAATGTTACAATATATGTCATGAAAATATATAACGAGGCAAAATACCTCGAACCGCCTTTACCGTTCCGATCGTTCGTACGGCACATTAGTAAGCATCTACCCTGGGAGGTACAGATCACTTTAATGACACGGGAAATAGCGGAAATCAGCGAACTTGAGAAAATATTAGACATTTTTCAAAACATAAGGGACAGGGAGATAGGCAGGCATCAGAATCTGCCGGTGTCACATACTAACGGGAATTATATCCAATCGAGGGGGTATACGACCGCATATAGGGGTGCGTGGGGAGATAACGGTAACCATAGGAACGAGGTGTGGCAATGTCCGGAGTGTCAGTTTGAAAAATTTGCTAAAAGAACAGTGTGTTATAGATGCAACAAGGCAAGAAACTGCCAACGAAACAACACAGTATTCAACCAGCACAATCAGCAGCAACGAGACGGCGACAGCAGCAAAGGGAGGCCCAGCGGAGGTGGTAGTACAACGAAGGGTAGAGGTGGATATTCACAGGGCAGCGCCACCGTACAACAGGGAAACTAGCAAGGACAGTGGACAGTGGATGAAGGGACCCAACCATTGTCAACAGGTAGCAGTGGGGTCCAAGGCGATGACAGTTACTGGAGCAATATCATCCAAACCGACATATCCAAGGAATTGATGGAGGAGGAGAACACAGAGACAGGAAGACAGGAGACGGGATTAACGGAAATAAAGATCAATATAGAAGGTAAGGAAATTAAGACTTTAGTAGACACAGGGAGCGAAGTTTCCGTGATTTCGGAACACATATTAGACGAACTAAGGGAAACCAACAAAAACATTCCAGCTTTGCCAGTTGCGGGGGTTACCATTGTAGGTATTACAGGGAGTTAGAAGTTAGAGGGTAATCAAACAAGTACAGTTGAATACGATGATTAACGGGGGGACATATGAAAACACATTTTTGGTAGTACGTGGTTTGAACTTGGAGGTCATATTAGGTAACGATTTTTTAATCAGGCATAGTGCGGCGATTGATTTTAAGAAGCGGGTGTTAGAACTAAGTCATGAGATTAAACCAATCAGGGTCAGTTTTGAGCAGGTTTCGGACACGGTGAGAATATCAGGAGTAAGGGTGATACAGAACAGGGCTAGTGATAGGGGAATGGAAGTTAGTGTGAATGCATGTAGAGAGAGAGAGAGAGAGAGAGAGAGAGAGAGAGAGAGAGAGAGAGAGAGAGAGAGAGAGAGAGAGAGAGAGAGAGAGAGAGTGATGAACGGGAAGAACAATTATGGGAAGAGAGGGCACACAAGTTTTGTAATGAGGGTGGCATTGTAGGCCACCAAAGTACAAAGTAGTGGTACTTTTGAGTCCCCAAAGTAAAGCGTTGTGGCGGGTCGTGGAGAGTTTTAAAGAGGTGTTTGCAGAGTTACCTGGAAGAGCCAGGAACTACGAATGTGAGTTAAAGGTGAGGGAACACGCACCCTACGTACAAAGAAGTTATCCGGTGCCATTTTCCAAGAGGAGAGCCATTTAGATAGAGTTAGATAAAATGTTAGAGGGGGGTATAATCGAGAGATCAGTATCACCTTATTCTAACCCGTTAGTAGTGGTCATTAAAAAAGACGGTAGAGTGAGACTGTGTTTAGATGCCCGTTGCATCAATCAAATAATAATTCCTGATCAGGAGTCGCCGGAAGCGATAGATGAGATCTTTCAGAAGTTTAGCGGCGTGAAGTATATGATGTCATTGGACCTAACAGCAGGGTATTGGCAAGTCCCGCTAACATTGAATAGTCAGAAATGTACAGCCTTTTTATTCAATGGAATAAACTATCAATTAAACGGTTACCGTTCAGGCTGAATACCAGCGTGGCCAGTTTCATTAAATGTTTAGATGAGATTTTACAACCAAAAAACTTAGATTTTTTAACGATTTATGTAGATGACATATTAATATCATCGAGAACTTTTGAGGAACACAGAGCATATAGGGTGTTTTAAATAAACTGTATCAAGGGGGTTGACAGTGAATTGGGAAAAATCAAGTTTTTTGCAGAAAGAAAAACATTTTTTGGGATTTATCATTATACCTGAAGGCATACACACCAACCCAGACAAAGTAGAATCTATAATGAAGTTCCCTGAACCGAAAAACATTAAACAACTGCAGAGCTTCTTAGGTTTATGCAACGTCTATAGAAAATTTCAGCAAAATTATGCACAAATAACCGCAAAATTAAGCAGTGTTACAAAAAAGTAAACAATGGAGATGGGGTGAAACGGAGAGGGATGCTTTCCACAAGATAAAAGACAAGTTTGCAAACATGATTATGATGAACCACCCTAATTTCAAACATAACTTTTATTTGCAGACGGATGCTAGCAATGTCACCCTGGGCGCAGAACTCTACCAGGAAGAGGGAGACAAGGAGCAAAAGACCATCGCTTTCGCCAGTCGAACCCTGCTAGCGGCCGAAAGGAATTATACCACCACGGAGAAGGAGCTGCTTAGCATAGTCTTCGCTGTGAAGAAATTCTGCACTTACCTGCTGGGGAGTTCTACAATCATCAGGACAGACCACAAAGCTCTATCTTTTCTAAATACGTGTAAACTGACGCACAGTCGGCTTACCAGGTGGGTGTTAGCTTTACAAGAGTACAACTTTTCCTGGGAGTATATAAGGGGAGTGGAAAACAAAGTACCAGATACATTTTCGAGAGTTGACATGGAGGGCAATAAAACGGGGAGAGATTTAAAAGAAATAGAGATATACAGACTAAGTAGGGAAGATAGGCTTTTTGGGGAGGAGTTGAAGGATATTAATAACATGCAGAGAGCAGATGTCAAATTGAATAAAATAATAACCAGTTTAGAGTCAAATTTAGATGAGTTTGGGTATAGCCGATATTTTCAAATCTATCAAGGGAGTCTATTTAAGAAAGTAGAGGGGGAGAACGTGAGTGGAAATTAGTTGTACCGGAAGGGCTGATAGAGAAAATAGTGTGGAACTGTCACTTAAGATATGGGCACTTTGGGCGTGAACATTTTAAAAGAATCATGTATATTTAAGAATATGGAAAGGCATGTGAGGAAATTGATCCGGAATTGCGATTTGTCAAAAATCCAAGGTAGTTAACTATAGAGTAGAAGGTGAGTTGGAGTTGAATTTTATTAGAGTGGAACAACCTTTTGATTTGGTAGCAGTAGATTTGTATGGGCCGTTGCCCAAGGGTAGGGGATGAGTAGCATATGTTTTTGTAATGTTAGACACTTTTTCAAAATTTGTGAAATTATACAGTGTGAAAAGAGCAACCAGTAAGGTTTTGAGTGAAAAGGTAACCCGGGACTATATGGTCAACGTGGGAAAACCCAAGGTGATACTATTGGATCATGGCCCACAATTCATCAGTGGTAAGTGGAGACAGACGCTAGGATGGGAAGGAATCATACCCAAGCACACAGCAGTGTACCATCCGCAGTCCAACCAAGCGGAGCGAGTCATGAGAGAGATAGGCAGAATTTTCAGAGCTTACTGTCATAATAAACACAGCGAGTGGCCACGGTATTTAAAGAAGGTTGAAGATTGGCTAAACTGCATAACGCACGAATCTACCGGGTTTACGCCTTATGAGCTAGTGAAAGGTACACGACCACCGAGGATTTTAGAACAACTGTTTGAGTACCCACGGGAAAATATTACCATGGATAGATGCGTCAAACTAAGATTAGCAAATGAAAGGTTATTGACGAAGGGGGAAAAAAAAAGCGGAGACATGATACGAAAGGTAAGTGGATGAAGTACGAGATAGGGCAGTTGGTGTTAGTGAGAAGGCATTATTTGTCGAGTGCGCAAGATAAGGAAATAAAAAAGTTCTTTTTGTTGTATGAGGGACCATATGAAGTGATAGAAATCAAAATGAATAACGCATACATTTTGCAGAACCAGGTAATGCGAGAAATAGTAGGTACTCATAACGCGACACATTTAAAGTTATATTGGTCACAATAAATGAATGAATTTTAATATGTATTATATGTTTTCAGAAGGGACACTCCCCCATTTTCGGGCGGTCACGGCTTCACCATCCCTGACCGTGGATTTTGGCTGTTTGGGGGTGAACCATGGTTGGAGGTAACCTCAACAAGGGGGTGAAAACAACGATGGTCCTACTCCACAAATTGGTGCAAGTAGAAATTTAATTTTGTTTTAGAACAGGGAGGGGGACCCCTAAAGTTCGTGGGTGAAAATTACTGTAAGAGGTGCATAAATTGGCACAACCCCACGAACCAACGGTTGCCTGAATTTGTTTATTTTCAAAACAAAAGTACCGGAAGGCAACCTTCAAGTATAAACCGGTGTTATTTGCGGTTTGGTATCCCATTCTAACAGGGTGGTGGGTAATGAAAAAGTTTGTTGTTGAGAAACGAATCGCAAATCACAAATTTTCAGTGTAGCTTAGAAGAAACATGGCTTATAGAGATGGGGTCGGTGATGGACAGACCCCATACGTGAATGAATACTAACTGAACGCACGTTTGACAGCATTGAAGGAGTTGTATAAGGAGGCTCCAAAAATGGCCTTTGTTATTAAACTATGGAGTTAAATTTTGTGTTTAAATTATACTTTGTATAAAGGTGAATAGATTATATTCTAGGAAATAAACTAAGCTATTATGTTGTACCCGCTATTCTTATGTTCAGTAGAGTAATGGTAAAGAAAGTATGAAGTTTTGATTTGAAGGTTATAAATAGAGTTCGGATTTCGCATATCTCTTTTTTTAGCTCCTAATGTTGATAGAAATCCGTTTCGAGTGTTTTTTTAGCAATTTGCAACCAAAAAAATCGATTTCATTTTGCATATTTGGGTTTTTTTCGCATATTTGGACGATTTTTCACTATTTTTAAACATTTTTACAAAATATTTTTTTTCAAAGAATATTGCTCAGTGCGTTTGGAAGGAAGATTTTCAGAAGCAAAACGTATTTGGGGTAACTGGCCTGGCCTTTTCTCGTTTAGTCTAAAATGTAGATATAGATAAGATAGAGGAACAGACAAATTGCTTTCACTGTCGCTTCCAGCTCAGCCCTAATTAATTAGGTAGTGACAAGTCAAGGAGTCAGGTAAGTATAAGTAACTGTACACAACGTATTACACATTCCAAAATATACAACGATTGTTGATGTCTAGGCTCGACTTTGGAGAAACATCGTAACAGACACAACATGCCAAGTCATTGTTTATAAAATAATGGCAGTATTAAACGTTTTGTAACTCTGTGAAATCTTTATATTGTGTATTTCTGTTGTGTCTGACGCTTGATTCGTCTTACAAAATGTTCATTTCTTTCTCTCGGCGTTCAGTTCGTTTGTGCAGCTAGTGCGTTTGTGGTGTTTCACTAGTGCTTCAGTAGTGGCAGAAAGCGAAAAATGTCTTTTAAATTGTTCAAAAAGTGGATCGGGAGTGACACGGCCTTCACTACTGACGGGAAAAGAATCTTCTGTCAACTTTGTGGAAAAGAGGTAAGTGTTCCTATTTAAGATATTTTGGAGAAAATTCATTTTAGATAGGTATGTAACACTAAATTCAATTTCTATTCCTTTCGCTGCTTTTTTGTTTCAAAACTTAAACTTCAATAATATTTTTGTGGAAAAATGTCTCTTTTTGTTTTCCTTTACTATCACTTCCAAAGAATTGGTATATACGCGTAAATAGGTTTTTGAACAAAGAATTCGGTAATAGTTCCGAGTAACGCCCTTGTATGGAAAAGGCACAAAACCTGCAAAAACCGGGCTTTTTGTGGTTTTACGTAAACTACAGGTGAAGACTAGGAGTGGACGCGAATAATCCGCAAAAAAAAAAAACTAAAATCAGTGGGCCTGATTTCTTGGCCTGTAATTTACGTAAAACCACAAAAAACCTGGATTTTTGCAGGTTTTGTGCCTTTTCCAGACAAGGGCGTTACTCGGAACTATTACCAAGAATTCGTACGTAGCCAAGATCTATCTTCCTAGCAAGATGCTAAACAAACAAATTTTGAATTATGCGTATAAAAAAATAAGATTTTCCTAACAGTTTTTTTAGTTTTTGGGGGGGTAGGTACCAACCTATTTCTACTGAAATCACAACGTTGTCCCTCGAAGTCAGCGGCCTTTATTTTCTCTTATTTTGCCTACCTATGAGTTTACCGTTATCAAAAAAATAACTAAATATTCATTTTCGAATTTATGGGAGATTAATTTTTAATTACCTAAATTAAACCAGAAAAAAATAACAGAATTTCTTGTTGTTTGATTTCAGGTCAAAGCTGAAAAAAGTTTCAGTTCGACCAACACAAATCAACTAGGACTCACAAACAAAAGGTGGAAAAGGTGCAAAAAGTGAAGAATCTTCAACAGCCTTTCATCGTGTCAAAGCTCGAGTCAACGTCCCAATCTTCGGAGAAGAACGAGATGTACCAAGATCTCTGCGATGCAATGTTAAAATCCAATATTCCTCTTCATAAGTTGGAGAATGAACATTTTAGAGCCTTCTTGAAGAAGTACACAGGTAAAGAAATCCCTCACGAATCGACACTCAGAAAAAACTACATTACTCCAGTGTACGAGAAGGTGATGCAAAGAATACAAAATGAGATAGGTGATTCCCCCATCTGGATGTCAATTGATGAAACGACTGACCCCTGCGGGCGATATCTAGCCCATGTAATAGTTGGGAAACTCAGTTCAGAGGAAGCTGGACGTGGCCACCTGATTTTATATAGAGTTGGAAAAAACAAATCACTCCACGATCGCCAGGACAGTGGGTGAAGCGATTCATATTTTGTGGGGGTCTCATGCGCAGCAATATGGGGAGGAACGATTATTGGCTTTTGTTACGGATAGTGCAGTGTACATGATGAAGGCTGGAGAAAGCCTAAAAGTTTTTTATCCCAAGATGATTCACCTGACGTGCATGGCCCATGGTGTCCATCGTGTTGCAGAAGAGTTGAGGAATAGTCTATCTGATTTGAATAAATTAATATCTTCGGCAAAAAAGGTATTTGTTAAAGCACCTAGCAGAGTAAGGGCTTTCAAAAATGCATACCCTGATACTCCTCTACCACCTGAACCAATAATCACAAGATGGGGTACGTGGATTTCTGCGTCTAATTATTTTGCTGAACGTCACCAAAAGTTGAAGGAAGTGATTGAAAGTTTTGATGAAACCGGAAACCAAGCCATTGTGAAAACAAAAGCTGCACTGAACAACTCTTCTGTGGTCCAAGATCTTGCTTACGTCCGATCCAATGTTGGTGATTTGCCTGATTTAATTACCACTCTGGAAAGTAGAGGAATGGATTTGTGTAATTCTGTGGCTCTGATCGATGACTTGATTACAAAAAGTAAAGATTGGAAAGGGCCCATCGGGGAACCATATGAGGAAGAAGCTGGATGCGGTACTACAAAGAAATCCTGGATGGAAGACTGCTCAGGCGGTGTCAAAGATTTTGAATGGAGAGGTTGTGCCAGAATGTGAGCTGACGGACCCCCAAGAAATAGCAGATTATCGATTCCTCCCCATAGTCTCATGTGACGTGGAAAGGTCCTTTTCCTCATTGAAAAATGTTGTAAGTGACAAAAGACAAAATTTCAAGATTGAAAACCTTGAAAAAACTTTGATTATTCTATGTAATTCCAATTAGTTGGCGGACGTTTCGTGCTTTCATTTTAATATATATTTTTCAACTACATAATATAAGCTTTGTATATTTTTTATCTATCTTTATCTGCGCTATAAAAATAAAATTGTAATTGATTGAATGAAAGAGTGGCTCATTTTCACTTTATCCTCCTCACTACGATTTTTGTAAGAATGAAATTATAAAAAAAGATTCAATTTTTTACAGCTGTTTTTACTCATTTTTTTGCATATTTCGCCATTTTTAGTGCATATTTTGGGATTTTTAGTGCATATTTCAGGTCAAATTTTTGCATATCGATCCGAACTCTAGTTATAAAGATGATAGATAAATTTTATTATGGAAATAAATAAATGCAAGGTGAAATTAAATGTAAATGAAGTAACTTACAGTGTTTTGATTATGAGGTAATTCAGATTTATGTGAGATGATTTAATTAACGTAAAATGTTTTAAGTAATGCAATTAAAGTAATTGATTTAAAAGATGGAAATATGTGTAATAAATTTGAATAATTTATTTTTGATTTGAAATGGATAAGAAATAGCAAACAATTAAATTTAAATGATTAAAATAAAGTCATTAAAGTTGAAGTGATAATGCAAGATGAACAATTAAAATATTTAATCAAAAAGAATTGAAATTAAAAGTTGTGTAACGTTGGTGAATTTTATTAAATTCAGAGATGAATGTTTTATGTTAACCTGAGGTTAGCAATGTTTATTTTGAGTCTAGGTTTTTGTGAAATATAAATGTTTATTTGATAAGGGTGTAATTAGGTATAGATGTGAAACAAATGTTATATATTTTAAACATGTGATTTCCCACTTTTGGGTGGTCACGGAGTCACTGAACCCTGACCGTGGATTTGGATTATTGGTAACAAGGTGTGGGTAGGCTTATTGTACCCTAACCATACTTGTTATTATTTTCAAAATTGGTGACTTTAGAAATTAACCGGGGGGGGGGGGGGTGAATCCGGGGAATCACCATAACTATGGAACAGCGGCTATCCATCGAATGGGATGGTAGACCGTATAAGGGCACATAACTAAATTTTAGTAGGATTACTGGTGTCCTCGGATACCAGTAATGCCGAATGTTTTATAATGCCGAAGCAAGAACGGTGTAGGCAGCGTCTACAGCCTAAAAAAATTCAGTTCTTGTGAAAGAAAATGGGCGCTACAGTCCAACATCATTAAGCAACAGAGTGTGTAGAAAGGAGCTGGCCATTACAAGCCAGGGGCATAGATATAGCATCTATGCAAGGAGGTAGATGCCTCACCCGGTTTACCCGGGAGGTGATTTACCCAATTGTAACTGGTTTAGGGGGGAATATTATGAAATGATGTAGAAGGAGAGTTATTAGTAAATGGTTATCATAACCATGAAATGATGAAATACAGATGGAGGTTGTCCTTGTAATATATGCATCTGTTGTGTTATATCGTATTGCAATTCTGTATCAATCTTGTTTTGTCTGGCGTAAAGTTAACTGAAGTAATCTGCTGTAGAAGGGAGACATTAAATGTATATTGTACTGATAAAGTAAGATGGAATATTAACGAAGTGAACTCATAGTGAACTGTTAAATTAAATTTCGTGTTTAAATTCTATCTTGTAAAAGTATCAATCAGATACTATCATGTATTGGATAGTCTCAATCAGATGTATCATGTAATATTAAGAATATATGTATGTATTAGAAGTTAGAGTAGGAAACCAGTACTTTGCTAAAGACAAACCAGTACGGGCTAAGAGGAAACCAAACCAGTTGTGGATATGGCATTGTAAAAGACCAGTTCTTGATGTTTTTATGAATTGTTTCAGAGTTTGGTGATACTGTGGTGACGCGCCTGTCTGACTTTATGGTGTTGGGATCTCGACAAGGGAAGTCCAGTAAGGTCATTCAGGTGCAGCCGCAGTCACCGGGCTAGGGGGGTAAGTTACCCATGATTTTAATAAGGATTAATTAAGTCAATGGTGCCATATCCTAGCTGGTCCTCTTAGGTTTTTTATGCAATGAGAGTTTTTCTGTTTCGACAGAAAACCTCTCATTGGGGGGGGGGTATTGTAACGGGACAAACTGAAGGGGGTTTGTAATTTCAGTAAATTCATTTTAACCATTTGTAGACGACTTTTGAATTTACTCTTTTATTCACCCGGAGTGTACTTTTGGTCACCGACTATAGCTCCGTGACAGGTACGACAAAGCATAGGAATGTTAATTGTCAGAAGGGTGCGTATTGTACGTACGAGCGCACGTGTGTGCTGCCTTTTACAATGTAGAATTGAACACGAGGCTGCAAGGCGGAACAGCCTTTCGTTACGTCAAGCTAATTAAGAAAGGTGTCAACCAATTATAAAGGAGTATGGACCGGTTTCCGGTTGAACAATGGTACCCGGAGTACTGGCCAAGACGCTGTTCGCCATTTTTGAGACGCTACACTTGGCGTCATTCCTTCAGACCGTGCGGTCAGTAAACAGTGCTCGAGCAAATATCTAGTCGGGCGACTACTAAAAAATGTGATTTTAAAAGTATTTCCAACCATAACGGAGTGAGAAATAAGTGGACGTTCATTAATAACAATGTTAACAGTTTAAAGCAATATCGGAGTGGCGAGTGAGAATAATAAATTCGATTTGGTGGCGAAAGGATTGACTTCCACGTGGATGAGTAACCTTTGAACAATTTTATATCTTTTAACTGACAAACATATTGCACAGCTGTCTAAATTTTGAATAAGCTCAACAAGCTATGATTTGTAAATGGGGATTTTAAAGATATGAGTGTGTGTGTGTGGGTAAAAAATTACATAATGAATAAAAGCACTGGTTTGAGTTAATTATATTTAAGGTATAACATAACTAATTTATATTTTCAATATTTTTTTTCGTTTTATTATGTTGCATTGATAACTTCTTAGAAAAGAACATGCCAATATGTTGTATTATAGTTAAATAGGAACACATGGAGTAGAGGGAGAAGAAAGTAAAAAGTAAAACAATATATGTAACTTCAAAATCAATTTATGTTGAATATGATAATTAAAACTCACTGCATTCGCACACAAGTCAACTCAAAGTATTTATTTCAGTCAACCTAATTTCTGTTCTCCAAATAAACGCTTACACGAACTCTGGGTTAACCATGGTATAAAAATGGTAAGTAATTAAAAGTGAAATAGTAAAGATTATCACAGACTGTATTAGCAACAGCTGGAATTGTAACTGCATTCATACATGTATTGCAGAATACTTATTCCAATTAAATATAAAAATAACAATGATACTCGAACATCTACATTTATTTGTAAGCATAATTTTATTTTAACTTACTGAATAATAAATTAAACAGTTAATCATTTAGTTAAAAAAAAAAACTTAAAAATATACAGAAACATACACAAAAATATAGATTTGCATACACAAGATAACTGTTAAATATCATTGCAACGTATTTATTACATAATATGGTAAAAGGATATTATATACAATAGATACTATTAACATAATAGTCCATTTTATAATATACACAATTTACCCTGTATTTACACATATACTAGTTTCATTTTTGTTTCTTATTCTGTTCGTCTATGTATTTCATCAGCTTCTCCCACAGTTGTGCTGGATTGTCGACTTTCTGCACCTGTGTGAACAGTTACAACAGGATTTATTTATTACATGAAACTCATATAATATCTACAGTAAGATTAAATGTTTCGTTCATCATCATATACAACACCTTTCATAAACTGTCTTTACTACCCAACAATTTCCCTCACCAAAATACTTCTATGGATCCACTCCTAATAAATTAGGGTGTAATATTGACAATAAGACTTTCTCCATCATTTACTATGTTATTGGACAATGGCCACCAGATTCGATTTTAAACAGTTTTAAAACACTTATGCCTGCGTCTCAACAAAGTTTCTGATTAGAATCATCCAGACCTGCATAACAGGTCTACAGATACAACGAGTGTTCTGTATCAATTTGTATGTACAGTATATGTTATATAAAGAATAAGTATTATTACACATATACTATTACTCTTATGTTAGTATAATTATAATATTAATATACATATACACATACGCATATAGTATTTTACACATATATGAGGTTTGATCAAAAAGTTCATGCAATTTTTGTTTATTTGAAAAATGATGTCTTTATTCATCTACATTTACATTGTCCCCTTTGAAGTAATCTCCATAGGATATAAACACATTTATCCCAATGGTTTTTCCAGTCTTCAAAAACATTTATGGATTGCACTTTCTGGTATAGCCTTGAGCTTGATCACTGATTGTTATTTTATTTCTTCAACAGTCGCAAAATTTTGTCCTTTCATGTTTTTTTTTCATTCTCGGAAAGAGGAAAAAGTCACAGGGCGCCTGGTGAATACAGTGGTTGCGGTATCATTACAGTCTAATTTTGGCCAAAAATTCTTGCCCAACCAGCGATGTGTGAGCTGGTGCATTATTGTGGTGCAATTTCCATAAATCGGGCGGTTTTCTATGCATAGCTTCACACAAGAGGCATAAAATGCCCAAACTCTTTATTGACTGTAGCACCTAGTGGTAACAATTCATGGAACACAATACCATGATAATCGAAGAAAACAGAAGAACTTCAACATTTGACCGAACTTGATGTGCTTTTTTTGGTTTTGGCTCACTTAGGAGCTTCCATTGATACGACTGGGCATTTGTTTCGACGTCACAGCTGTATACCCATGATTTGTCTCCTGTTATAATGCGTTGGAGCAATGTTGGATCATTAGCGACTTCGTTTATCATTTGCTCAGATTGCTTTATGGTGCAATTTTTGCTGAAAATTCAACAGTTTTGGAACAAACTTCACTGCCACTTGTCTCATGCCCAAAACATAAGTGAAAAGAGCTTCGCACGATCCATATGAAATACCAACTTCTTCAGCAACTTCCCTAATAGTGATTCGATGATTAGCAATTATTTTTCCCTTAACTTCTTCGACTTTCTCATTGGTCGTTGATGTGTTTGTTCTTCCAACTCTAACATCATCTTCAACTGATTCACAACCATCTTGGAAGTATTTGTACTATTTATAAACCGCTTGTTCATGCATACTACACTCGCCTTAAGCCTTCTGCGACATTTTCACCACCTCACAGCACTTTATCTCATGTTTTACACAAATTAAATGCATGCTCTTTGATCCTGCATTGTAAAATATTAAAAAATCGCTGAATACATCAAAACACAATTTACTCAATTAGCTGTCAAATCTGAACTAGGCATCCAATATGGCTACAAACTTACGTAATTGTTACAGGCAGATGTGCCAATTCACAAAAAAATTTTTGAATCGGTAGTTTATAGCGCAGGAAATTCAAAAATTGGACAAACGTTTTGATAAAACCTTGTATTAATATTATTTTGAATGTTCATCACTACTTTTTTCACAGCACTTAATAATTATTATTTAATGGTACTTTCACTTGTGAAACTTACTTGTTGATATTCCCTCAAACGCCGTTTCGGAGTTGTATTCTCCTTCTTCAGTGAGGTTTGAATACGGAATGTGTCAATTAGTCGGTAATTTGTAACGGTTTTTTTTAGGTGACTGGTTGTGTGTGGGGGTGTGGAGATGGAAGGGGGTTGGCGCAGGATTCTGAATTGTTGTATGCGTTGTGTATTATTGTGCCGAATAGTGTATTTGATTTAAATTGTAAATGGTCATTGAGTATGTTGTTTGGTTGTGTTTTGTTGTGTTTGTATATTTCGTTGAGTTTGCGACTTTTGGGTAGGTAGTGTAAAATTTCAAGATTGTTTTTTATATTGGTGTAACTGTGGTTTTCTGTCTGGATGGTGTGGCAAATGTGGATCGTATGTTGTTATTGGATAATGCTTTTGTGTGTTCAGAAAATCTGGAGGAAAAAGATCTTCCTGTCTGGCCTATATAGAATTTATTGCAATCGTTACAGTTTAATTTATATACGCCTGTTGTAACGGGGCAGTTTGTATTTTTTTTATTAAAGCAGATAACATTTTTTACTATGGTTGGGACAAAACATAAACGAAAGGTAAAATTCAGTGGTAGCGACGGTAGCGACAGTGGCAGCACTGCTTGGGACATTAAATACAAAATTATTGAAGCGAACAGAATTAATAAGCTGGAATTGTGCCAAGGTCAGCCAATGACACACAAAACAGCATAAACAAGTTATGTAACGACATCGGATGATCTTACGTCAGAGACGATCCCCGCTGTGGAATGCAGTTATGTAACAAAACAGTCTGCTGGCGTAGTGATACAAACTGAATACAATAAGAATTGGTTATATAACCAAGGCCGCTTCACAAAATAGTGCCGGTGGCCTATTGCCAGTCTAATTTCAACACTCGCGCGAGTAATACACACAAAGTTCCGGAACGTTATTTGCGGGCCCGCAACACACCAAAAAATGTGAATAACATATAAATTTAAATAAAATACGCCGAAAGTTTTAAAGAATGTGAGATAAGTAACGTCAATCTGATAAACACATAAATTCAATGAAAACAACAATCTAGTGCACTAACAATGCGACGTCGTCGAAACTCAGCAGCAGTTAAGTAATGGGGTAGAGTAAAACATAAAAAATGGGTTAAACTAAAAGTATAATGGTACCAATTTCTTTAAATTTGTTTAACAAGAATAAAAATGAGATCTCTTAAAGGTATGGGATGTTTGCGTGTGAGTGAGTGAGAGAGAAGGATGTTAATATGGAAGTGCTGGTTGCGTAATTATTTATATAACAATTAAATTCATTTGATTTGTTGTTTTAAAATTAGTTAATAATTAAATAAATAATGAGTTGTTTTATCAATTGAGCCTCGTGGCCAAATATGTTCAAATGGTTTAAAAGAAATAAGATGTACAACTGGGGGAACGAAATAAAAAATAAAAGGAAACGTCATTTGGTAACAAATCGATAAATAAAGTTTTCATTATTTCGACAACCATTCTGATCTCCTGAGTTCGCCGAAAAGAACCCGAGAAAATGGTAAGTACATATATTTTTACAATAATTAATTTCTTGCAGTACGCAAGATGGCGCCCGAAGAATTCAGTAAATAAATAATGGACAGTAACTTCAAATTCAGTGCAATTAAAATATCAAGTAAAGCGAGATATCACACTGTTTTGTTGTATATGTCTTTGTCTTTGTTTGTGCCGTTAATGTGTCTTTTGATGGTATTGTTGGTTCTGTATGCTATTTGTAATTGTGTTTTCTGAATGTGTTGGCAATTCTGTGTGTGTTAGAGTTGTGGTATGTGAGTGTGATGTATTTGTTTTGTTGTGTGTTGTTTGTATCTTTTGTTGTTTTTGTATAGGATCTGTCTATGTAATTTGTTTATTAAATCAGGGGTGTACCCGTTTTTTAGTGCTATGTATTTTATTGTGTTAAGTTCTTCATTATAATCTTGCTTATTTAGCGATATTTTAGTGAATCTTTGTAGCATAGGGTTGTAGGCTGCATGTTTATGTTGTGTTGGATGATTTGATGTGTTGTGGATGACCATGTCAGTTGTTGGTTTTCTGTAGATTTTATATGTATGCGTATTGTTTGTTTTGTTGACTGTTAGGTCTAGAAAGTTTATACTGTTGTTTTTTCTATTTCTATGGTGAATTTGAGTTTGGGGTGTATCGTGTTTATGTATTTGTGGAAATTTTCTACTTGTCTTGTATTGCCTGTATAATAATAATATGTCGTCTACGTATATGTGCCAATATATGATTCGACACAATAATACACAACGCATCCAACAATTCAGAATCCCGCGCCAACCCCTTCCATCTCCACACACCCACACACACAACCAGTCACCTAAAAAAACCGTTACAAATTACCGACAACTTGACACATTCCGTATTCAAACCTCACTGAAGAAGGAGAATACAACTCCGAAACGGCGTTTGAGGGAATATCAACAAGTAAGTTTCACGAGTGAAAGTACCATTAAATAATAATTAACTTGTATTAATGTTCACATATTTGTATTAAGTATTTTCAGTATTGTCCATACACAGAGCCTGATAATTTTGTTGAAACATTAACACAAAAGTATTGAAATTATGTGGAGTTATCGACAAAAATTTTGTGGAGTCAATAACCTCACAAATTTTCTCATTAAAACAAGTTGTAAAAAAAAAGAAATGAATTTCTGTCACGTGATTTATGGCCCACCTGAATGAACTGGAAGACGGGTTATTGGATGCTACCGAGGATAGGTTACTTTTCTCAAAAATGAATAGATCCAGAATCTTTTTACATATCTTGTTACCAGTATTTAATATCAAATCATTTAATTAGTAATAAAATATCATTACTGTTAAAGAATACCTGATAGAGAAAACTCATGAAAACAGCCACTATTACAGGATTTGTTTCTATTAATGAAAAATAAAGAAGTCAAGGACAATCAATCAGCAGATCATTATTATGTTGAAAGCCATTCTAACTGAAAAATTAGTTTAAAGGCCAGTATGATTTTAAGTTGTGAGTAGCTGACTACAAAGACGTTGGGATGACATTTGGTGACTAGAAGTTCATGGAAAATCACTGCCAGTTTATTCATAATAAACAAACATATTTAAATACATGTTAAAACTGTTTACTGTAGACAGAAATGATGATTTTACAGTTCACTACCTTCGGAGCAGAACAAGTCTATGTCCAAATTCAAGAGTTTTTTGTTTTTATGAGCATTACATTCTGTCATTGTGTATATACTGAGTGCAGAATTATTTTAAGATTGCAGAATTATTTTAAGTCCAATCTTAAAAATAATTTATTTTACACAGAACCAAATTAAACTATGTCCATCATCATAAATTAACTTGGTGCAGAACTACCCTATGTGCACTTAATTAAAAAAAAATTTTACAATTTATTTACATAATATCTAAGAAGTGTATTCGATTACTGTAAAGTGGGTATAAAACATCTGACGATGTTTCTTGGAAAAACTATAGACAAACTAAACTTTAAAATCACTTTCCTGAAAAATTGTGTTATTAGTTCTGCTCCAAGATAGCGAAATGTGGATAACACTGACAAAACTATATGGTATTGGGAAGCACTAACAACACATTAAGATGATGATATGTGCTACTGTAGTCGGGCAGTGCATAACCTGAGATATGTATAACTGATAATTGACAAAGCAAATGAATTGAAATGTTTTAAAGGTGTTGATACACGTACGGTTATTTATAAAATACTTCATATTCATATCCGAACCACAAATAGATTAAGTAATTAAATATTACCTGAATAGTCCGTCTTGTGGTTCACTTGTTTTATATTAAAAACACAACGCGTTTCGGAACTAAAGTTCCATTCTCAGGTTATTTTCCTCGTTAGAGGTCGTCACAACATCAAGACACAAAACACAAAAAACAACAACATTTAAAACACATATATAAAACAATCATTAGCGCGCGAGAATAGCTGTGCGCACCGTGAGGAAGCTACAACGACACTACTTAATCTATTTGTGGTTCGGATACGATATGAAGTATTTCAAATTGGAAGTTGGTCAAACATCGATCGTGAGTGTAGTTGTTGCTTCCTCACGGTGCGCATTGCTATTCTCGCGCGCTAATGATTGTTTTATATGTGTTGTGACGACCTCTAATGAGGAAAATAACCTGAGGATGGAACTTTAGTTCCGAAACGCGTTGTGTTTTTAATGTAAAACAAGTGAACCACAAGACGGACTATTCAGGTAATATTTAATTACTTATTTATAAAACTTGGATACAATTCTGATTTGATATAGAGATTGATAGACAAATGTTTGTGTCTCAAGTAAAACCTCAAAAACAGAAATCACTGTCCTTCTGGCAATATACACACTGCCAGGCATGGGCTAGCCCATGTGCAATATCCGTTAAAGGAAGGATAGTGTGTAAAAAGTTATTTTCCTTACTCAGTTATGTCTATTTTACACACCAATATCGGGGTCTAGTATAAAATTTAAAGCATTTATAAATATAGAAAACACCTTATACAGTAGCTCGTCTTTGATCAAAATGAAGAACGCTTTATAAATTTATTAAATTATGAACAGTTCTTCATATATTAACTATTTCTTCAAGTAAAATTATATTGTATTATCACCTTATGCACATTTCACTGATTAAATCTGCATCATCAGAGGTTTATAAATGAATTATAAATTATAAAACTATGAATTTATAAATTCATTTATAAACCTCTGATGATGCTGACTTAATCAGTTAAATGTGCGTAAGGTGATAATACAATATAATTTCACTTGCAGAAGTACTGTAGTTAATATTGGAAGAACTTTTCATAATATAAAAACCTGCAAGAAATACTCAAGACTTACAAAAAAAATTTATTAAAGAAACTGATAAAGAAAATGAAATTTATCAGTTTATAATTTCTTATTTAACTTATAAACTCATTGTTTAATAATAATCAGATATAATCTAATTGTTTAATAATAAAAAATTAGTTGGGAACATGAATCACTGGTCATAACAAAGTTATATCTTTGTTTTGGTGATCAATATCAGTATCATCTTCTGTGTTTAATATATATAAAATTTTAAGAAAACTTTCACTTTTTCACAAACGTGATTTTACTGAATGATCCTATACTAGCGGCAGACAAAGATGTTCTATGTCGAAATGACTCCAAAAAAATACTGAAAAAAAAAGAAGCTACTTCATCCATCACTATTTAGACATATGGATGTTAACAATGCAAGTGATTGGTTGGACTGTGAGGAAGAACCTAGTTTTCACATTACAAGGAACGAGGAAATTTAAGCCAAGATTGAAAGGTAGAGTCAGAAGGTGACAAATTTGAATTAGGTGACAACATAGAAGACAGCAGACTTTTGAGCAATTAGCATTTAACTGCACTGAACACAGAATAAATAACTAGGCCAGCAAAATGAATGTCATGGAGCTACACCCTTTTAATTCCGAAAACAATTTTGTCATATGGCTCAGAAAAAGAACATTCGTAAAGCTCAGAAAAGAAAAGAATATTTCTTTTTTTTTCTAAAAAGTGCATATAAGCAACAATTAATTTTTTAAAAATAATTAACTTGTTTAATACAAAGGTTTTCAAAGGTAAGTAATCTTCCTAATAGATGCAGAACTTAGATTGTAGTAAGTTAGTGGCCTGTATATATCTTACAAAAACATGTTTACTTGGCAAATGTATTAACCTAACGAATTGATTAAATGTACGCTCATATCAAGATTATTTATAGCTCACTTTGTGTATGTGTTACAGTGAATGTTGAAAACTAGTGAAGGTTAACAATGACTGGGGATTGTCAACATTCACTAAACTGGTCAGTGGAAGTTGATAGTAAAATTGAGCGGTCAACTCTCACTAGTAAGTGTCGACCTTCACCAGCTGTTTGCAGGGAATGTTAAATTCGGTCTTCATCCCCACCATCTGAAGACTGAAGATTGTTTCCCGCCCATTTATTGTTTGGATGTAGTTGCTGTGAGGTTATTGTTCATTGAGTTGTTGAGCTTGTGTTTTTTAATTGTTAAGTGTGGGTAGTTTGTAATTTTATAACCATGACTAAATCCGTGCAATTCTATGAACAACTTAAAAGTGAACGTAAATTGTCCAAAGTGAATTCCGTGTCCATGAATAAGGTTACGTATGAATTCTAATTAATAAGGCTAAAAGCGTAAAATCAAAACCTAATACGGAATGGAACGATTACAGATTTTTGAAAAGGTACGATATTATTGAAGTAAATGGAATCACAAAATTAATATTACCAGTTACAGAAGAAAATAGTATCAAGTATTTTGTATATGATGAAGAACTTTTTTTAAGTGTTGAATGACGCTCATATTACTACTGGTCATGGTGGTCGCAACCGTATGCTAAAACATTTAAAAACTAAATACGAAAATATCACCTACAAAGACATATTGATTTATTTAAATATTTGTGAGCCTTGCTTGCAGAAGCAAAAGAGCCAGAAAAAAGGAATTGTAGTACAGCCAATGCTATTTAAGGATTTGAATCATAGATGCCAAGTTGATTTAATTGATTTTCAATCGCAAGCAGATTGTGATTATAAATTTATATTAGTATACCAAGATCACCTAACAAAATTTATTGTACTTAGAGCGCTCAAGTCCAAGTCGGCTGATGAGGTTTGTGAAAATGTAATAGATATTTTTACATTGCTTGGTACACCTTAAGTATTACAGTCTAATAATAGCGGGAAGTTTGTAAACAAAATTATGAATAAATCAGTTGATTTGTGGCCTAATTTTAAAATTGTCCACGGCAAACCTAGGTATGGTCAAAGCCAAGGAAGTGTCGAGAGAGCTAATCAAGACGTGGAAAACATGCTTACTACGTGGATTCAAGATCCCAAAACATACAAAAACATCCCACTGGAGCCATGGTTAGAAATTCATTCAACTCATGAAAAATAGTGCACTACACAGTGGTATAAAAAGATTACCATATGAAGCGATGTTTGGTTGTCCACCTAGGCATGGATTAGCTTCTTTGAACATACCTATTGAATCCTTATCTAACGTGGAATCTGAAGAGGACCTGGAAGCTGTATTTAGGCAAATTAATGTTGACAGTGAACATGAAACAGAAGAAACTAAGGTAGGAGAAGATGAGAGCCCTGATGTGATGGAACAAGATGAGAGCTTGCTTTTAGAATATGAAAATAGGCTAGAAATACTTCATACAGCTTAACCGACCTCGATCAATCAACACTAGAAATAAAAAGACAAAGAGAAGAGGAGGCATTCAACTGATTAACAAACCAAGCAAACCGGATGAAACGTACATCAGAATTTATCATAGGTGGATAAAGGTTGTACTGTACGAATTCCAGTTCCCGATGTAGACCGTGGAAGAGGAGATTCCAGATCAGTTCTCGGTATCATCTTGGACACAGTGGATGATAATTTTAACGATTTGGAACCAGAGATGGTGTGCTGAAGTAGCTGTATGCTAGATAAGTTTTTATTCTAGTAAAACTAGTTTTTATGATAGGTAAGGTCTTTTAAAATAATGAGATTGTTAGGGACATAAGTAGACAGGGGATGGAAGGGGTTAAAAATACAGCACAGCCACACCACATGCACACTCATACAAATACTGAACTTAATTAATCAATTTATAATCTACAGATAATTTCAATTTTGCAGATCACAATTTAGTGCTTGTCCTACAAACATTGTTAATGAAAGTGAAGTACCACTGGACAAGACACTTTCTTTACGGACCATTGCAACAGGCAATCAACTGGAAGTGGCCAAGGATTCTTTAAGGGCATTTGCCGAACTAAATGTCAATCAAAAAAATGTGCCTGCAAGAAAAATAATGTACTTTGTAATTCTAAGTGTCATAATGCATTACCATGTTGTAATAAATAAAATAAAACTGTAAATGGAGTTTAGATGTGTTAAAATGTTGTAATATTGCTGCTTTATTTTGAAGTACATAGTTATACTTGTATAAGTCAACCTTAAATAAAGTATATTTTTGTTTATTCCGACAGTAATTGCTAATTTATTCCTTTAGTATTTTTAGTGTTGGTACATGTTCCCTAAGGTGCAGTATTCAACTTTCACTAAACAGTTCAGTGAATGTCGACCATAACTAGTCACTGTCAACCTTAACTGAAACTTCAACATTCTCTGTAACATATGTAAAGTTCCTATTCCAGTGTTTTAAATACTGTTTACATATACAACAGAAATGTAAATATATTACTAACTGTCAGTTATGATGTATTCTGTGTACATGTGTGAATCAATTATTTTCTTCACTCTCTCAGTGCAAAAGGAGCATCGCTAAGATTGAGGTGGAGGTGGTGGTGGGGGCTCATCTCCTTTCACCATGCTTTTTAATTTTTCCACCCACTGTTTTAGATCAGTTGCTTTTGGCATCTAATGAAATAAATAAAGAAATACAAAGAAATAAATATAATATGAATTCAAAACATTTTAACAGAGCAACATGCTATTTGTTTTTAATATACGAGGATTGTTCAATAGAAACACATTTGATCTGCGCAGCCATGACTTCCTCGCCATGGCAATGGAATTCATTTGTTTATATTGTCTGTTTAAGTACTAGTGATACATCTGTCAAAAATATTTGCAGTTTGCTCTTTTCTAAGCGCTGTGACTGGGTTGAAAAATGGCATCTATGATAGAAAATCTGTCCACAGATAATCTGCGTGCCGTTATTCAGTTTTTGGCCGCTGAGGGGCGTCAGCCAATGGAAATTTATACAAGAATTAAAGCTGTATATGGTGACTATAGTTATTCTCATGCGGCAGTGGTTGAATGGTGCAATAAATTTCGACAAGGAAGAGAATCCACTAAAGATTTGGCCCATCCTGGACCTGCATGTGTTGCAGCATCAGATGAAAATGTGAGACAGCTGGAAACTGCTTTGCGCGCAAATAGGCGCATCAAAGTTACACAACTTTCTCAAATGTTGAGCATCAGCATGGGAACTGTTCATTCC
This sequence comes from Magicicada septendecula, assembly GCA_034769895.1. Classification (NCBI taxonomy): domain Eukaryota; kingdom Metazoa; phylum Arthropoda; class Insecta; order Hemiptera; family Cicadidae; genus Magicicada; species Magicicada septendecula. The sequence goes on along the minus strand of CM068371.1, from coordinate 55,967,102 downwards.
ATCATTCATGGTCTTGGCTATCACAAAGTTGCTTCTCAGTGGATTCCACAACTCTGCTTACCAATGAGCAGAAAATTTGCGTTCGGCCTTATCATTACAGCATTTGATGCGCTGTCAACAACAAGGTAATGCCTTTCTACACCAAACTGTTGTCGGTGATGAGACTTGGTGTTATCACTATGAACCAAAATTCAAACGTCAGAGTATGCAGTAGAAGCACGCGCAATCTCTGAAGGCGAAAAAATGTCGGTCCCAACCTTCGGCAGGAAAAGTAATGGTGACCGTATTTTTTTATTATCAGGGTGTGCTGCTCTTAGATTTTAAAGTACCTGGCGTCAAAATCAATGCTGAGCGATATGCAGACAGCTTAAAATGCTTATGGGTCAGTATCAAGAATAAACGTCCCGGAAAGTTCACACATGGTGTCATTCTTCTGCATGATCATGCTCGACCCCATGTAACCCAGACGATTCAAGATCTGTTTGGTCGTATAAAGTGGGAAGTCTTACAACATCCACCTTACAGTCCCGACTTGTCCCCATAGGATTATCATGTTTTTGGCCTATTAAAGAAATCACTAAAAGGACGGCGGTTCAAATTGGACGCTGAGGTAGAGTTTGCTGTTAGCGAATGGTTCCACAAACAGCCGCAAGAATTTTACCAGCAGGGAATCTACAGATTAGTGCAACGTGGGACTCATGCCTTAATGTTAATGGAGACTTCTTTTAAAATCGTTGAATAAAAAATGCTTTACAGCCTCTAAACATGTTTATATTGAACAATCCTCATAATAAAATAATATTGCACTGGATTTTGTTGTCCATGACGTGTCCGTAGATTAAATAATTATGAATATATAACTACTGACTCACATAAATAATTTTTTATTGGTAAAAATGTTAAACTTTTACCTTGTCGCCTGAACTAATTTTCGCTTATTACAAGCTTCATCAGAGGCTGCCGCTAGGATGTGTATTATGGGGGACGTGTGTGTCTTTTATTTTAATGCTTTAGTACTTAATGCCACACTAGCCTCTTTCGACATTAAAAACCTATACACAAACATTCCTATCTCTGAAACAATCACTATCCTACAAGACAAACTCAAACAAAACAACACACCAGAAGAACTAATCACAGAAATAACAGAGACTCTTAACGTAATTACAAAACAAAACTACTTCACATATCACAGTAAACTTTATACACACAATGACGGACTACCCATGGGCTCGCCCATATCCAGCATATTAGTAGAAATCTTTCTACAACACTTAGAGAAAACAAGAATCCTCACAAATAATGACAGTCACATAAAATACTATATTGGCACAGGTACATTGATGACAACATAATTCTATACAAGGGAAACAAAAGACAATGTGAACAGCTACTAACCCACATCAACAAAATACACAAAAACATAACCTTCACTGCTGAATATGAATACAACAATAGCATAAACTTCCTAGACCTCACAAAACTAGAACACAGACACAAATTCAGTATATACAGAAAACCCACTACAACTGACACACTAATAGACAACTCCTCCAATCACCCAATACAACACAAACTATCTGCCTTCAGAACCATGATACACAGACTAAACTACATCCCACTAGATGAAAAAAACTACCACGATGAATTAAACTCGATCAAATATCTAACAGAAACCAATGGATAAAATAGAACAAAAATCAATAAACGTCTACATAAAACACAGAACAAACAACAGACAAAGACAGAAAACAACAAATTCATAATACTAACATACATCAACAACCAAACTGAAAAAGTAGTCTTCAAATTCAAAAAAGCAGGATACAGAATCACATACGAAACTACAAACAAAACAGAATACACACCATCAAAAAACACTCAAAGAACACAACAAATTTGGTTTACCAGGTGTATACAAACTAGACTGCTCAGGATGTAACAAATTCTACATAGGCCAGACAGGATGTAACTTCAAACAGAGATACATTGAACACACAAAGGCACTATACTACACCACTGAATCCACTTTTGCAAAACCACATGATTGAGGCAAACCACACATACACAAACATAAACAGCAACATGAAAATTCTACACGTACACACAAAAGGCCGAAAACTAGACGCTCTTGAACAACTAGAAATATATAAACACAAAAACACATAAAAACAACATAATAAATGAACAGACATAATTTAAATCATACGTACTATTTGAACACACACACACACACACACACACACACACACACACACACACACACACACACACACACACACACACACACACACACGCATGCACGCACGCATGCACGCACACACAACATCGATCTTTCGAAGGATGGCGCCGTCACCAAGAACAAGACAGATAGCGCTCCTAGCAGCAGTCTCTGATGAAGCTTATGATCAGTGAAAACTAGTTCAGGCTATAAGGTAAAAGCTTAACATTTTTCCAATAAAAAATTAGAGGTCCGAGTCAGTAGTTACATATTTATAATTAGATATTGCACTATCAGAAACACACACACACACACAAACACACACACACACACACGCACACACATCTGCATGCGCACACTGGTATTAAAAAACAGTACTAAACAAATCGACAGAATGTAATCTGCTGTTTGTACCTAAATAACAAACAAAAACATATAAACCAATCAAAGGCAATGAAATCTCTTATACAATAGGAGTCAAGGGCAGTTTCTGAAACCAGTATTGGCAGTCTCCCTTCGCCATATGTGGACACTACAGTAAATTCTTTTTAGCTAATCTCTGTAGTACAGGCACAATAATATTATAAACACTGAACTATTGGTGTACTCATACAAGGGCATAATTGCATGAAAACAAGTTTATTTATTAAACAAACTCGGACATGGTCTCCAATTGTACCAGTAGCTTACTTTTGCAGCTTATATCACTTATAAAACTGGCTATGAAACTGAACTAACTCACAAATGTGTATTGGCTATAAACTTATTCTTTTCTACCTAAATGAGTACTCACAAAAAACAGACGTCAATGACTGATAGTAGGCTGTTGAAATAAATACAAAAACTAGCCCACGAATGTCAACAGGTTAATAACATGTCAGTAACAAAACAAGCAGCCCTACTATATAACACTACTATAATGAACATTTGGAAAAATTACACTTACGAGGGGGGACCCAAAAGTAATGAGAATTTTTCTCTGGCAGTTGGTAGAACGCTAGTTCCGACTTCTCCCGCTAGGTGCCTTCACTAGACACCATTTTGTATCAGTTGCCCTAGCAGCATTGTTGTGGAAACATTAGCGTGGTCAGTGTGACTATTTTTTGTAAGCGCTGTTTCACGTTTTCGGCGATTTGTCAATGGCAGACATTAAACACCAACGTGCTAACATCAGGTTTTGTTTCCTGTTAGGCAAATCAGCAGCAGAAACTGTCGCAATGCTTCGGACGGCTTATGGGGAGGAAGCTTTCAGCCAGGCAAGGATTTACGAGTGGTTTTCTCGTTTTAAAAGTGGTCAAATGTCAATTGAAGACGAACCACGACCGGGACGTCCCTCGACTTTCAAAACGGACGAAAACATTGAAAAAATCCGTGTTGCGATCATGTTTGATCGTCGTAGAACAATCGATGAATTGGAGGAAATGACTGGAATATCCTGGAGTTCATGCCAACAAATTTTGACTGAAGATCTGAAGATGAAACGTGTTGCAGCAAAATTCGTTCCGCGTGTGCTTTCTTGTCGGCTCAAAATCCTTGCCTGGCTCAAAGCTTCCTCCCCATAAGCCGTCCGAAGCATTGCGACAGTTTCTGCTGCTGATTTCCCTAACAGGAAACAGAACCTGATGTTAGCACGTTGGTATTTAATGTCTGCCATTGACAAATCGCCGAAAACGTGAAACAGCGCTTACAAAAAATAGTCACACTGACCGCGCTAATGTTTCCACAACAATGCCGCTAGGGCAACTGATACAAAATGGTGTCTAGTGAAGGCACCTAGCGGGAGAAGTCGGAACTAGCGTTCTACCAACTGCCAGAGAAAAATTCTCGTTACTTTTGGGTCCCCCTCGTATATACCAACAAAAGGCACAAATTAAATTATAGTTGATTAAATGAAATCGATACAAACCTTGACACAATTTTAAAACACACACAAGAAATATTCACTAATCTATAGACATCACAACTAACAAGGAAAACAATTCAAGAATGAATACTTCATCAGATTTTAAAAAGTCAACATTATTCATGGTCGGTACCAATGCACATTATCTTGGTTATACATCTGAATAAATTAATTAATCTATTAAATCATATTTTGAAATATTAACTACCATCTTAACGATCCACAAGGTATGCTTAAATTTAACTTTACTGAGGACTGAAGAATATTACCATTAAATACAAGAAAACCACTATGCAATGCACTTTCTTGACTTCAGAACACTATATTTTTAGATGTTTAATAAAATTTTACATGAGTTGAGCTGGCTCAGGGAAATAAACTGTTTCTATTAACAGTATGATAAGAGCTAGTGGGTACTATAATAAAACACTTGGCAACTGTAATAAAAGTTCACGCAAATGTTAAACGTTTATTTACAACTCGTGCAATCAAAATATAAAGACTTAACAATTTACGTATGTACTCAGCACAGACTCTGAGCCTGAAATACTATATATAGTTAGACAACAGTTACACCCAAACAGAACTGGCAATGTGTACAGGCTTGGTTGGGTGCACAGCAGATTGTGCTATCAGAATTAAGCACTGGGAATCAGTCTGCTCTTGCCTTGGACACGTAAACATTGGTATCGCATGGTTAAATGTTATAAGTCCCCTTCAAATTTATTCACTATTCTCGAGCCATTCAGTAAGCAACTCTGACATTTTGCTGAGACACTGTCAACTGTACATGAGAAGCTTTACATTTACCAAGCACTGCATGACCTGCAAAACTGACCACATGTTTATCTTGGTAGGAACGTGGCAACAGCACTGTTACATGCCGTTACTATGGTGACATGAACGAATTCCTGTAACGTGACTGATGGATGTATTTCTACATGCTTTTACTCCCACCACGTACATGAAACGTCAGACTGCTTACTCAATAGTTTGAGTCTACTTTGTGTTTGTTTCAAGTTTCTGTTAATTTGTGATTTATTTTTATTCTGTACAGCAACACTTATATAAAATATCTGTATGGAGAACCATACATGACTTCCATGTTCTAAGATTTATATTTAAAATCATTTACGAAATGAAATGTTTCCATAGAAACTACTTCTTTCCACTTATTGCTTCAGCCTTAACCACAGTCCTGTGGTCACTAGCATATACCACCACACGTTATTGCACTCGATTTTCACTGCTGATGGCAGTCGACGGCACAGCCAAAACGTTTGGTTTTGCAGAAAATATTGGACTATGGCCAAACAGCCCGGGAAGGAATTTTAACAACAAACTACTACTATGCTGCCGATAACAGTCCACATATAAAAATTAACCCATCCCCCCCATTATAACGGCTGTATACTATCTTTTATAACTCCTGTACACTATCGCCATTATAACCTCGGGAGCCCGGTTAATTGACGTTGGTCAATTAAACAGGCTGCCATAATATTCACAAAATGTTATATATTTAATTAAAATACAACGTGACAAAACACTTAATTGGAACCTGTGAATTAAGGAATATTAGGATCGTGTTGCCAAATTTATTCACGCATATTTACGTCCATGCCATCTCTTTATTTACATACCTGGTAATTAGCATAAAAGAAAATGAGTTACTGTCTTATTATTAAAAAACAAATAGGCTTGTGATTTGTATTGTTAAAACATACATATATATAAATTTAACCTACTTTTCGTTTACTCTATTTCGTTCAACTGATTAGTTAACTATATAAAAAAATAATAACTGCATAATGTATTCTTTAATCAACTCGGTTAACTATTTATAAAACTTAGGTAATTCATACCCTTGGATCCGAGATATATCCTTTCTTTATATTAAAGTTAAACAATTTACTTTTGCTGCCATTTGAAGAATGGGCTTATTAATATTAGCATGTTATAGACATTAAACCTAAATACATCATATTGTTTATTACAAAGTTACAATGGTAATTTAATTCGGCCAGTCTTTTGTATTATCATATTAATTTTACTTTGGTGTCAATTGTCTTTCATATTTTTATTAAGTAATTTCTGAACTACAGAAGTTTGACTTCTGTGTCATCTGTATGTAGCATCCTCGGCGAATCGGGGTTGTCTGTAGTAAACGATGGCTATGCGGCTTCTGGTCTATCTTGCAGGTCTGAAGAAGATGTCATAATGGAAGGTGTGGGTGTCTCTCTCTTTCTGCAAGGTTTATCAGAGTCTGGTGCTGGCGGTGGTAGGAAACTTTCACTTGAACTCACTTATTTCGGTTTACCGCACTTTTACCTTATAGTTAAACTGTTACATATACTGTGAAATCTATCACCTTGACGTGACATTAAATCAACTGCAGAGATGTCATAAACACACACTTAAAACGCATCAAAGATGTTAAACATATTGAAATTATTGCTATCAGCTTTACTAAGCATTAGCTTAAAGAAACTAAGAGAGTGAACGACATATTCTTTCATTCTCTATAATTTTGTAGTTACTGGCTACATTTTCAACTGTACTGTTCTCGCTGCGGAGTCTGATTTACAACTGCTTTGGGGCGACCAGCTGACTTAGCGATGTGCGTGTCCGCGCGTGTTGTTATTTACCAGTGCGAGAAATAGTTCTTAATTTATTAATTATTATTTTTACTTATTTTAAATTGCTGGTTTATTACGTCTCTCTATAATTTATTACTCGCTGAAGAAACAGGAGGTGGTTTACATATTTATTTGTTTAACATTATTTAGTTTTCTATTTATTTCATAGGGAGAGAAATTATGTAGTTTCATTTAGGATTATATTATTTTTACCTCTTTTTTTTATTTTGTGCTATTTAACCCTATTAAATCGTCACATTCTCCTACACTTAAAGAAGACACTGGGTCGGTGACCGATGTGTATTCAACGGGGAAATAGCTAAGAATTACAATGGGAATTAGGTATGAGCTTCCGTGTGAAACCCCCTTTCTCTCTTTTCGTGATTCACTCATGTGATAATCGAATCATTATCAATCCAATTTTTTTTTTTTTTTTTTTTTTAAAGATACGATACAATACTATCTCTAAAATTTATCTTAATTCTACTACTTAATACTACTACCGGTTTTTTCGTTTAGCTTTTTCTAACTCGTTTAGTGGAGTTATTCTACACAGAGTATGTTTTTCATACTTACTGCGTTTCCTTTCCTTTTTTAATAATTCGTCGACAATTTTATTTTAGTACTGTATTTTTCTATGGTAACGTTACCTTTATTTGTCAGTTGACTTTACATATCGCTTTTATTTATTTTTGGTGAATAGGATCTAAGGTTGATCAGGCCTCATTCTTATTCATACCTTACGATTTTGTAATTAAGTATGGTTTGCAGTGACTTAATTACAATATTGGAAATATACTTCGTAGTACATTTATTGTTTTTTACTTCATTTCTTTCTTTGCTCACTAGCAGAACAATTTCCGTGATAATATTTTATCTGGGAAACATGACTTCTTCGTACATAATTATCCGTAGTGGGGTCATACAGTGCTGCGGTTACAGGCGTTAAATATTTGTGAATCCTGTAAGGGCCACACCATCGGTAAGATAGTTTGGAGGTGGTCTTATCAACTGCACTACTCGTAGGATGAGTTTGGCACATCATTAAGTCTCCGACTTGACACTTAATTTCTTTACTATCACGCTCGTGATATTTTCGCGATTTTCTTAAGTTTACTCTCAGATTTGCACGAGCTTCGTTCCATATTTTTTATATATTTTTAACACTGATTTCGCGGGGTAGCAATTCATGTATTTTCCACTTTGTGGATAATGGGTGATTTGGTTTATATTTGTACAACAAATCAAAGGGTTGTCCTTCGTGATATGCTGAGTTGAAAGCAAATTGGATCCAGGATAGGTTCTGGTCCCATGATGTCTGGTCGTTTGCATGATAGGCTATTAAAGCAGATTTTAAGTTTCGAAAATACCTTTCAGCGATATTACCTTGAGGACGGTACTCTGTAACAGTTATATGGTCTATGCCTAGTCTGAAACACATGTCCTTGAATTCTTTGGACTTAAACTGGGATCCGTTATCTGACACTAGGTGTACGAGGTGCTATCGGAAAGTTCCCGGGCTGTACTTGGCACAGCTGTTGGACGTGACTGTACAACCTGGCGTCCCAGTGTCCGATTCCGTAATACGTAATGAGTCAGTCTGCCAAGTTTCGTTGCATTGTGAGGTTGTGTTCGGTCTACGCGTTGTGTTTTGTAATCGTGTGTTAACGTTCATTTGCTAATTTTATGATGGCTGATAAATTCGAGCAACGCGCGTGCATTAAGTTTTATTTTAAACTTGGTAAATCGCCTACTGAAACTTTTGCAATGCTTCGAGAAGCTTTTGAACAACATTCCCTACACAGAACACAGGTTTTTGAGTGGTACGCTCGTTTCAAGGCCGGCAGAATATCACTTGAAGATGATCACCGTTCAGGACGACCTTCCACGAGCAAAACGGATGAAAATGTTGAAAAAATTCGACAACTCATTCACGAAGACCGTCGTCAAACAATCCATGAGTTGTGTACAAGTGCCGGAATAAGCTATGGAAGCTGTCAAGAAATTCTAACTGATTTAGGGATGCGTCGTGTTGCTGTGAAATTCGTCCCTCGGCTTTTGTCTGTGGATCAGAAACAGCGCCGTGTTGATGTGTGCAGTGAACTCAGAGAAACGTCTGAAAATGACCCTACCTTCATCTCCAGGGTCATAACCAGTGATGAAAGCTGGTTTTATGGTTATGATCCAGAAAAAAAACGGCAGTCATCACAGTGGAAAAGTCCACAATCACCGAGACCAAAAAAAGCACGGCAGGTCAGAAGTGCAACAAAAACCATGCTCATTGTGTTTTTCGACATCAAAGGCATTGTCCATCGCGAGTTCATGCCAGCTGGTGTTACAGTGAACTCAGATTTTTATTGTGACGTTTTGAGGCGGCTGAGACAAAATGTGCGACGAAAAAGGCCCAAATTGTGGGAAGACCAAAACTGGCTGTTGCATCACGACAATGCACCTACTCATGCTTCACTGAAAACAACAGAGTTTTTGACCAAAAACAATATGGCCACCATCCCACACCCTCCATATTCACCAGATTTAGCCCCCTGTGATTTTTCTCTGTTCCCGAAACTAAAAATTCACATGTAAGGTCACCGTTTTGACACTGTAGAAGACATTAAGACAAAAACGCAGGAGGTGCTTGACAGCCTTCAGCAAAAGACTTTTTTTGACACTTTCCAAGCATGGAAACAACGCTGGATTCGCTGTATCAATTCGCAGGGAGACTACTTTGAAGGAGATGGGAGCCATTAATGGCCTAGGTAAGCAAAAAGAATTTATTAGACCTAGTCCGGGAACTTTCTGATAGCACCTCGTACTGGTGTACCAAATTCTTTAAATAATCTGTAACGGTACAGAAATGTAAATTTTATTTAATCAATTCAGTTAATCTTTCAATTGACAGATTTCACCTGTGAGGTGCCCCAGTAACCAGCAATGCACACAGTTAGCCTAAACAATTGTCCAGACGCATTGCGTAACCGCCCTAGTAAGCAGCAGTCCTTGTGAAACAGTATGCAGTTTGTCATCAGAGAGTGAATAACAGACAGCCAGCAGCAGCATACAGTTCGTGGATTAAAAAATAGTGGCCTCGGGCGTGCAATATAGGCCGAAAATACTGTAATCGGCCTATTCAGTAAAACAACTAGTAAATTGTGAACAATGTAGCGGGTTTGAAACAAGTATAAAAAAAGTGTATAAACAATAACGCGCTGCCAACCTACAAGATCAAGTGCTCAAAAAGTTACGTCGGCCGACACAATTATTATACAAAGTGAAATGTGAAAAAACGTGGTTTTAGTAATCAGCAAAAACTTAGCGCCAGTCAACAGACAAAATCACGTTAACGAATTTTAATTAACTTTTGAAGTGCGGGGTAAAACAAGTGCCTCATCAGTCGGATTAGATCAGCAAACAGGATGAGTACCCTATAATCAATTTTAACTACATTATCATTTATATTTGCAGATGTTTCATAAAATCATGAGATCTCAAAGTGGGGTTTAATAGAATGTCAATGTAAAAGAACGAATGTGTGTGTGTGTGTGTGTGGGAACAAATTACGTACTGGTTCGTATGATAGAAGTTTAAGAAACAAATTAGTTAAGGAAAGTAGTCTTAACTGAATATGGTTTGTTCTTTTAAAAGTAGGAAACTAAAATGTAAGGTGGCATAACCAAACCATAGGACTTACGGTTCAATAACCCAAAGTCATTTATGAAAATTTTATTGTATATTTTGGTTGTTATATAAATAATATTGAATAACAGTGAATAACAAAGTAAAGTAAAATATGTCTTGCTTAATAAAAGGGAAATAATTTGTGAAAATCAGAAACGCTGTTTGCGTAATTATTTCGCACTTAAACCCAGATAACCTTTCTGCAGCAGTTTCGTCTGTACGACTCTGGAACAAAACCCTAAGGTAAGAGTTATAATTAATTTATTCTAATACATATAGTTTCAAATCTCTCTTGTAAAATTTTCACTGTGGTTGATGCTAATGCTCGTCGCATGGGATACATCCAGACGAATTTGGTAAATGACTCTACGCAAATGAGTAGGATGGTGTTACCGGATTTTGAACATGGATAAGGGCCAGAAAAGTCTATGTAAATTTTTGAAAAGGGTGTCGTGGGATTCTCTGAGATTAATTTACCAATGTGGCTGTTACTCGCGGGTTTGCTGAGTGCACACAATTTACACTCTTTTACGAACTTAGCTATCTCACTGTTCATATTTCCCCAATGATATTCTTTTCTAATATGATGTATGGTTTTATTAATACCCATATGAGCTCCAATGGTGGATGCTTGGTAGTATTGCATAAGCATTGGTTTAATAATGTCCGGGGCAATTATTCTCAAGGATTTTCCATTTGCTAGTTTATAACATAATACTCTCTTACTCAATATATATTTATCTGAAGTATTTCCTTTATTGATCTGTTCTATTATTTTACTTAAGGAAGGGTCTTGTTGTTGATACTGGGCTATGTCAGTAAATGCCAGTGGGAATTCAGTTATTAGGGTATTTATTATTGATGTTTCACCTCTTTCATTATGTTCAGATTCCTTACTCAGCTGCTGGAACATACGGGATAGTGTATCAGCTACTACATTTTGGGTGCCACGAATGTGTTGTACTTTAAACTTGTAACAATTTAATCTCAATACCCATCTTCCGATACGACCTAACTGTTTAGGGTGATTTAATAACCATTATAAAGCTTGATTATCCGTTTCTAACAGAAATTCTTTATGTTCTAAAAATGGCTTGAATTTCTCGAATGCGAATACTACGGCTAAACATTCTAATTCGTTTGCGGAGAATTTCTTTTCCTGATCGGTTAGGGTTCGCGAGGCATAACTGATCGGTAATCTAGAGTTATCTACTTCCTGATATATGACTGCTCCTAGGGCTACACTTGAACTATCTGTCTGTACGATAAATGGTTTCGTGAAATAACCAGTTGTAATACTGGAGGTTGTATTATACTTTCTTTCAGGTTGTCGAATGCTGTTTGATGTTGAGGGGTCCATTAAAATTTTACTCCTTTTTTTCTTAATGCATTTAAGGGTGCTGCTATATCAGCTAGGTGTGGAATATATTTGTGGAAGTAATTTATCATTCCCAAAAATCGGGCTATTCCTTTCGTATCACGTGGTGGTAAAAATTCTCTGATTGGACGGGTGCGTTCTGGGTCTATGCTTACTTTCCCATCGACAGATACTATGTGACCTAAAAATGAGAATTGGTTAACGGCAAAATTTACTTTACTTGGGTTTACAGTTAATCCGGCTTTCTTTAGTCGGGATAACATTTCGCGTAAATGATGAAGATGTTGTTCCATGGATTCGCTGTAAATTACTATGTCATCTAGGTAGTGGTATACGAATTTCAATTTTACGTCGTGGAATATTTTTTCTAACAATCGACTACAAACAGAACTTCCTTGGGAGATTCCAAAGGGTACTCTTGTAAATTGGTACAGGTTGAACGGGACTGCGAAGGCGGTTAGATGTTTGGATTCTTCCGATAATGGTATTTGGTGGAATGCTTGATTGAGATCCATTATGGTGAAAACTTTAGCTTTTGTAAAATAGTGGAAGGCGCTGTGGATGTCGGGGAGCAGTATGGACTCGAATTCTTATAACGTCTCCTATGTTATAACATCGGGAACCTGGTTAATTGGCTCAGGTCAATTAAACAGGCTGCCATACTCTCGGTAAACTCCCAATTAATCAAAATATAAACAATTGTAAAAGGATCCCTAGAATTGAGGAAAATTGGCAGGGGTTTGTAGATTTCTTCACTCAGCTTTGTTGGACCATGACATCTCTTTATTACATAATGATATTAGCATCTTTACTTATGGTTATCAACATTTGTGTTTCAACAGTTTACAAAATGATTTTATGTTTTGTTCTTTTAGAAGGGCCCTCAAAATATAGATGTACATATGTTTAACTTTTCCATGGATCCGGGACTTGAAAAGGTATATTAATAATGGTCACATATCCATATATTATCTTGAAGTGGTGCCATTAGAAGAATGAACTTATTTCCCCTTTTAAACAATAAGGCTTTACAGTTTAGAGCTTTAACTCTTTTACTAAGAATAGATTTACCAGATTACATATTATGTCAGTTCTTAAAATGTCTTAAAGGTGTTAATTTAATTGTCTGTTGTTGGATATAGTATTTAGTATTTCACAACCACGGAAGGCATGCTCCCGTGTCACCTGTGATATCCTCCAGGATCTTACAGAGAAGTCCAGTAAGATCGGATGGGTGCTGCCGCAGTCACCGGACTAGGGGGGTAAGTACCCATTATTTTAGTAAAGCGTTCAGGGGGTTGCGGCGCCATATCCTCACTGATCCTTTTAGGTTTTAGGCAATAAGAGTTTGAATGCTTCGACCTTCAACCTCTTATTGGGGGGGTATTGTAACAGTACACAAATGTAAATTTTATTTAATAAATTCAGTTAATCTTTCAATTGACAGATTTCACCTGTGAGGTGCCCCAGTAACCAGCAATGCACACAGTTAGCCTAAACAATTGTCCAGACGCATTGCGTAACCGCCCTAGTAAGCAGCAGTCCTTGTGAAACAGTATGCAGTTTGTCATCAGAGAGTGAATAACAGACAGCCAGCAGCAGCATACAGTTCGTGGATTAAAAAATAGTGGCCTCGGGCGTGCAATATAGGCCGAAAATACTGTTATCGGCCTATTCAGTAAAACAACTAGTAAATTGTGAACAATGTAGCGGGTTTGAAACAAGTATAAAAAAAGTGTATAAACAATAACGCGCTGCCAACCTACAAGATCAAGTGCTCAAAAAGTTACGTCGGCCGACACAATTATTATACAAAGTGAAATGTGAAAAAACGTGGTTTTAGTAATCAGCAAAAACTTAGCGCCAGTCAACAGACAAAATCACTTTAACGAATTTTAATTAACTTTAGAAGTGCGGGGTAAAACAAGTGCCTCATCAGTCGGATTAGATCAGCAAACAGGATGAGTACCCTATAATCAGTTTTAACTACATTATCATTTATATTTGCAGATGTTTCATAAAATCATGAGATCTCAAAGTGGGGTTTAATAGAATGTCAATGTAAAAGAACGAATGTGTGTGTGTGTGTGTGGGAACAAATTACGTACTGGTTCGTATAATAGAATTTTAAGAAACAAATTAGTTAAGGAAAGTAGTCTTAACTGAATATGGTTTGTTCTTTTAAAAGTAGGAAACTAAAATGTAAGGTGGCATAACCAAACCATAGGACTTACGGTTCAATAACCCAAAGTCATTTATGAAAATTTTATTGTATATTTTGGTTGTTATATAAATAATATTGAATAACAGTGAATAACAAAGTAAAGTAAAATATGTCTTGCTTAATAAAAGGGAAATAATTTGTTAAAATCAGAAACGCTGTTTGCGTAATTATTTCGCACTTAAACCCAGATAACCTTTCTGCAGCAGTTTCGTCTGTACGACTCTGGAACAAAACCCTAAGGTAAGAGTTATAATTAATTTATTCTAATACATATAGTTTCAAATCTCTCTTGTAAAATTTTCACTGTGGTTGATGCTAATGCTCGTCGCATGGGATACATCCAGACGAATTTGGTAAATGACTCTACGCAAATGAGTAGGATGGTGTTACCGGATTTTGAACATGGATAAGGGCCAGAAAAGTCTATGTAAATTTTTGAAAAGGGTGTCGTGGGATTCTCTGAGATTAATTTACCAATGTGGCTGTTTCTCGCGGGTTTGCTGAGTGCACACAATTTACACTCTTTTACGAACTTAGCTATCTCACTGTTCATATTTCCCCAATGATATTCTTTTCTAATATGATGTATGGTTTTATTAATACCCATATGAGCTCCAATGGTGGATGCTTGGTAGTATTGCATAAGCATTGGTTTAATAATGTCCGGGGCAATTATTCTCAAGGATTTTCCATTTGCTAGTTTATAACATAATACTCTCTTACTCAATATATATTTATCTGAAGTATTTCCTTTATTGATCTGTTCTATTATTTTATTTAAGGAAGGGTCTTGTTGTTGATACTGGGCTATGTCAGTAAATGCCAGTGGGAATTCAGTTATTAGGGTATTTATTATTGATGTTTCACCTCTTTCATTATGTTCAGATTCCTTACTCAGCTGCTGGAACATACGGGATAGTGTATCGGCTACTACATTTTGGGTGCCACGAATGTGTTGTACTTTAAACTTGTAACAATTTAATCTCAATACCCATCTTCCGATACGACCTAACTGTTTAGGGTGATTTAATAACCATTATAAAGCTTGATTATCCGTTTCTAACAGAAATTCTTTATGTTCTAAAAATGGCTTGAATTTCTCGAATGCGAATACTACGGCTAAACATTCTAATTCGTTTGCGGAGAATTTATTTTCCTGATCGGTTAGGGTTCGCGAGGCATAACTGATCGGTAATCTAGAGTTATCTACTTCCTGATATATGACTGCTCCTAGGGCTACACTTGAACTATCTGTCTGTACGATAAATGGTTTCGTGAAATAACCAGTTGTAATACTGGAGGTTGTATTATACTTTCTTTCAGGTTGTCGAATGCTGTTTGATGTTGAGGGGTCCATTAAAATTTTACTCCTTTTTTTCTTAATGCATTTAAGGGTGCTGCTATATCAGCTAGGTGTGGAATATATTTGTGGAAGTAATTTATCATTCCCAAAAATCGGGCTATTCCTTTCGTATCACGTGGTGGTAAAAATTCTCTGATTGCACGGGTGCGTTCTGGGTCTATGCTTACTTTCCCATCGGCAGATACTATGTGACCTAAAAATGAGAATTGGTTAACGGCAAAATTTACTTTACTTGGGTTTACAGTTAATCCGGCTTTCTTTAGTCGGGATAACATTTCGCGTAAATGATGAAGATGTTGTTCCATGGATTCGCTGTAAATTACTATGTCATCTAGGTAGTGGTATACGAATTTAAATTTTACGTATTGGAATATTTTTTCTAACAATCGACTACAAACAGAACTTCCTTGGGAGATTCCAAAGGGTACTCTTGTAAATTGGTACAGGTTGAACGGGACTGCGAAGGCGGTTAGATGTTTGGATTCTTCCGATAATGGTATTTGGTGGAATGCTTGATTGAGATCCATTATGGTGAAAACTTTAGCTTTTGTAAAATAGTGGAAGGCGCTGTGGATGTCGGGGAGCAGTATGGACTCGAATTCTTATAACGTCTCCTATGTTATAACATCGGGAACCTGGTTAATTGGCTCAGGTCAATTAAACAGGCTGCCATACTCTCGGTAAACTCCCAATTAATCAAAATATAAACAATTGTAAAAGGATCCCTAGAATTGAGGAAAATTGGCAGGGGTTTGTAGATTTCTTCACTCAGCTTTGTTGGACCATGACATCTCTTTATTACATAATGATATTAGCATCTTTACTTATGGTTATCAACATTTGTGTTTCAACAGTTTACAAAATGATTTTATGTTTTGTTCTTTTAGAAGGGCCCTCAAAATATAGATGTACATATGTTTAACTTTTCCATGGATCCGGGACTTGAAAAGGTATATTAATAATTGTCACATATCCATATATTATCTTGAAGTGGTGCCATTAGAAGAATGGACTTATTTCCCCTTTTAAACAATAAGGCTTTACAGTTTAGAGCTTTAACTCTTTTACTAAGAATAGATTTACCAGATTACATATTATGTCAGTTCTTAAAAAGTCTTAAAGGTGTTAATTTAATTGTCTGTTGTTGGATATAGTATTTAGTATTTCATAACCACGGAAGGCATGCTCCCGTGTCACCTGTGATATCCTCCAGGATCTTACAGAGAAGTCCAGTAAGATCGGATGGGTGCTGCCGCAGTCACCGGACTAGGGGGGTAAGTACCCATTATTTTAGTAAAGCGTTCAGGGGGTTGCGGCGCCATATCCTCACTGATCCTTTTAGGTTTTAGGCAATAAGAGTTTGAATGCTTCGACCTTCAACCTCTTATTGGGGGGGTATTGTAACGGTACACAAATGTAAATTTTATTTAATAAATTCAGTTAATCTTTCAATTGACAGATTTCACCTGTGAGGTGCCCCAGTAACCAGCAATGCACACAGTTAGCCTAAACAATTGTCCAGACGCATTGCGTAACCGCCCTAGTAAGCAGCAGTCCTTGTGAAACAGTATGCAGTTTGTCATCAGAGAGTGAATAACAGACAGCCAGCAGCAGCATACAGTTCGTGGATTAAAAAATAGTGGCCTCGGGCGTGCAATATAGGCCGAAAATACTGTTATCGGCCTATTCAGTAAAACAACTAGTAAATTGTGAACAATGTAGCGGGTTTGAAACAAGTATAAAAAAAGTGTATAAACAATAACGCGCTGCCAACCTACAAGATCAAGTGCTCAAAAAGTTACGTCGGCCGACACAATTATTATACAAAGTGAAATGTGAAAAAACGTGGTTTTAGTAATCAGCAAAAACTTAGCGCCAGTCAACAGACAAAATCACTTTAACGAATTTTAATTAACTTTAGAAGTGCGGGGTAAAACAAGTGCCTCATCAGTCGGATTAGATCAGCAAACAGGATGAGTACCCTATAATCAGTTTTAACTACATTATCATTTATATTTGCAGGTGTTTCATAAAATCATGAGATCTCAAAGTGGGGTTTAATAGAATGTCAATGTAAAAGAACGAATGTGTGTGTGTGTGTGTGGGAACAAATTACGTACTGGTTCGTATAATAGAATTTTAAGAAACAAATTAGTTAAGGAAAGTAGTCTTAACTGAATATGGTTTGTTCTTTTAAAAGTAGGAAACTAAAATGTAAGGTGGCATAACCAAACCATAGGACTTACGGTTCAATAACCCAAAGTCATTTATGAAAATTTTATTGTATATTTTGGTTGTTATATAAATAATATTGAATAACAGTGAATAACAAAGTAAAGTAAAATATGTCTTGCTTAATAAAAGGGAAATAATTTGTTAAAATCAGAAACGCTGTTTGCGTAATTATTTCGCACTTAAACCCAGATAACCTTTCTGCAGCAGTTTCGTCTGTACGACTCTGGAACAAAACCCTAAGGTAAGAGTTATAATTAATTTATTCTAATACATATAGTTTCAAATCTCTCTTGTAAAATTTTCACTGTGGTTGATGCTAATGCTCGTCGCATGGGATACATCCAGACGAATTTGGTAAATGACTCTACGCAAATGAGTAGGATGGTGTTACCGGATTTTGAACATGGATAAGGGCCGGAAAAGTCTATGTAAATTTTTGAAAAGGGTGTCGTGGGATTCTCTGAGATTAATTTACCAATGTGGCTGTTTCTCGCGGGTTTGCTGAGTGCACACAATTTACACTCTTTTACGAACTTAGCTATCTCACTGTTCATATTTCCCCAATGATATTCTTTTCTAATATGATGTATGGTTTTATTAATACCCATATGAGCTCCAATGGTGGATGCTTGGTAGTATTGCATAAGCATTGGTTTAATAATGTCCGGGGCAATTATTCTCAAGGATTTTCCATTTGCTAGTTTATAACATAATACTCTCTTACTCAATATATATTTATCTGAAGTATTTCCTTTATTGATCTGTTCTATTATTTTACTTAAGGAAGGGTCTTGTTGTTGATACTGGGCTATGTCAGTAAATGCCAGTGGGAATTCAGTTATTAGGGTATTTATTATTGATGTTTCACCTCTTTCATTATGTTCAGATTCCTTACTCAGCTGCTGGAACATACGGGATAGTGTATCAGCTACTACATTTTGGGTGCCACGAATGTGTTGTACTTTAAACTTGTAACAATTTAATCTCAATACCCATCTTCCGATACGACCTAACTGTTTAGGGTGATTTAATAACCATTATAAAGCTTGATTATCCGTTTCTAACAGAAATTCTTTATGTTCTAAAAATGGCTTGAATTTCTCGAATGCGAATACTACGGCTAAACATTCTAATTCGTTTGCGGAGAATTTCTTTTCCTGATCGGTTAGGGTTCGCGAGGCATAACTGATCGGTAATCTAGAGTTATCTACTTCCTGATATATGACTGCTCCTAGGGCTACACTTGAACTATCTGTCTGTACGATAAATGGTTTCGTGAAATAACCAGTTGTAATACTGGAGGTTGTATTATACTTTCTTTCAGGTTGTCGAATGCTGTTTGATGTTGAGGGGTCCATTAAAATTTTACTCCTTTTTTTCTTAATGCATTTAAGGGTGCTGCTATATCAGCTAGGTGTGGAATATATTTGTGGAAGTAATTTATCATTCCCAAAAATCGGGCTATTCCTTTCGTATCACGTGGTGGTAAAAATTCTCTGATTGGACGGGTGC
This sequence comes from Magicicada septendecula, assembly GCA_034769895.1. Taxonomy (NCBI): domain Eukaryota; kingdom Metazoa; phylum Arthropoda; class Insecta; order Hemiptera; family Cicadidae; genus Magicicada; species Magicicada septendecula. The sequence continues at coordinate 55,947,949 of CM068371.1, read as the reverse complement.
GTTCTGGGTCTATGCTTACTTTCCCATCGACAGATACTATGTGACCTAAAAATGAGAATTGGTTAACGGCAAAATTTACTTTACTTGGGTTTACAGTTAATCCGGCTTTCTTTAGTCGGGATAACATTTCGCGTAAATGATGAAGATGTTGTTCCATGGATTCGCTGTAAATTACTATGTCATCTAGGTAGTGGTATACGAATTTCAATTTTACGTCGTGGAATATTTTTTCTAACAATCGACTACAAACAGAACTTCCTTGGGAGATTCCAAAGGGTACTCTTGTAAATTGGTACAGGTTGAACGGGACTGCGAAGGCGGTTAGATGTTTGGATTCTTCCGATAATGGTATTTGGTGGAATGCTTGATTGAGATCCATTATGGTGAAAACTTTAGCTTTTGTAAAATAGTGGAAGGCGCTGTGGATGTCGGGGAGCAGTATGGACTCGAATTCTTATAACGTCTCCTATGTTATAACATCGGGAACCTGGTTAATTGGCTCAGGTCAATTAAACAGGCTGCCATACTCTCGGTAAACTCCCAATTAATCAAAATATAAACAATTGTAAAAGGATCCCTAGAATTGAGGAAAATTGGCAGGGGTTTGTAGATTTCTTCACTCAGCTTTGTTGGACCATGACATCTCTTTATTACATAATGATATTAGCATCTTTACTTATGGTTATCAACATTTGTGTTTCAACAGTTTACAAAATGATTTTATGTTTTGTTCTTTTAGAAGGGCCCTCAAAATATAGATGTACATATGTTTAACTTTTCCATGGATCCGGGACTTGAAAAGGTATATTAATAATGGTCACATATCCATATATTATCTTGAAGTGGTGCCATTAGAAGAATGAACTTATTTCCCCTTTTAAACAATAAGGCTTTACAGTTTAGAGCTTTAACTCTTTTACTAAGAATAGATTTACCAGATTACATATTATGTCAGTTCTTAAAATGTCTTAAAGGTGTTAATTTAATTGTCTGTTGTTGGATATAGTATTTAGTATTTCACAACCACGGAAGGCATGCTCCCGTGTCACCTGTGATATCCTCCAGGATCTTACAGAGAAGTCCAGTAAGATCGGATGGGTGCTGCCGCAGTCACCGGACTAGGGGGGTAAGTACCCATTATTTTAGTAAAGCGTTCAGGGGGTTGCGGCGCCATATCCTCACTGATCCTTTTAGGTTTTAGGCAATAAGAGTTTGAATGCTTCGACCTTCAACCTCTTATTGGGGGGGTATTGTAACAGTACACAAATGTAAATTTTATTTAATAAATTCAGTTAATCTTTCAATTGACAGATTTCACCTGTGAGGTGCCCCAGTAACCAGCAATGCACACAGTTAGCCTAAACAATTGTCCAGACGCATTGCGTAACCGCCCTAGTAAGCAGCAGTCCTTGTGAAACAGTATGCAGTTTGTCATCAGAGAGTGAATAACAGACAGCCAGCAGCAGCATACAGTTCGTGGATTAAAAAATAGTGGCCTCGGGCGTGCAATATAGGCCGAAAATACTGTTATCGGCCTATTCAGTAAAACAACTAGTAAATTGTGAACAATGTAGCGGGTTTGAAACAAGTATAAAAAAAGTGTATAAACAATAACGCGCTGCCAACCTACAAGATCAAGTGCTCAAAAAGTTACGTCGGCCGACACAATTATTATACAAAGTGAAATGTGAAAAAACGTGGTTTTAGTAATCAGCAAAAACTTAGCGCCAGTCAACAGACAAAATCACTTTAACGAATTTTAATTAACTTTAGAAGTGCGGGGTAAAACAAGTGCCTCATCAGTCGGATTAGATCAGCAAACAGGATGAGTACCCTATAATCAGTTTTAACTACATTATCATTTATATTTGCAGATGTTTCATAAAATCATGAGATCTCAAAGTGGGGTTTAATAGAATGTCAATGTAAAAGAACGAATGTGTGTGTGTGTGTGTGGGAACAAATTACGTACTGGTTCGTATAATAGAATTTTAAGAAACAAATTAGTTAAGGAAAGTAGTCTTAACTGAATATGGTTTGTTCTTTTAAAAGTAGGAAACTAAAATGTAAGGTGGCATAACCAAACCATAGGACTTACGGTTCAATAACCCAAAGTCATTTATGAAAATTTTATTGTATATTTTGGTTGTTATATAAATAATATTGAATAACAGTGAATAACAAAGTAAAGTAAAATATGTCTTGCTTAATAAAAGGGAAATAATTTGTTAAAATCAGAAACGCTGTTTGCGTAATTATTTCGCACTTAAACCCAGATAACCTTTCTGCAGCAGTTTCGTCTGTACGACTCTGGAACAAAACCCTAAGGTAAGAGTTATAATTAATTTATTCTAATACATATAGTTTCAAATCTCTCTTGTAAAATTTTCACTGTGGTTGATGCTAATGCTCGTCGCATGGGATACATCCAGACGAATTTGGTAAATGACTCTACGCAAATGAGTAGGATGGTGTTACCGGATTTTGAACATGGATAAGGGCCGGAAAAGTCTATGTAAATTTTTGAAAAGGGTGTCGTGGGATTCTCTGAGATTAATTTACCAATGTGGCTGTTTCTCGCGGGTTTGCTGAGTGCACACAATTTACACTCTTTTACGAACTTAGCTATCTCACTGTTCATATTTCCCCAATGATATTCTTTTCTAATATGATGTATGGTTTTATTAATACCCATATGAGCTCCAATGGTGGATGCTTGGTAGTATTGCATAAGCATTGGTTTAATAATGTCCGGGGCAATTATTCTCAAGGATTTTCCATTTGCTAGTTTATAACATAATACTCTCTTACTCAATATATATTTATCTGAAGTATTTCCTTTATTGATCTGTTCTATTATTTTACTTAAGGAAGGGTCTTGTTGTTGATACTGGGCTATGTCAGTAAATGCCAGTGGGAATTCAGTTATTAGGGTATTTATTATTGATGTTTCACCTCTTTCATTATGTTCAGATTCCTTACTCAGCTGCTGGAACATACGGGATAGTGTATCAGCTACTACATTTTGGGTGCCACGAATGTGTTGTACTTTAAACTTGTAACAATTTAATCTCAATACCCATCTTCCGATACGACCTAACTGTTTAGGGTGATTTAATAACCATTATAAAGCTTGATTATCCGTTTCTAACAGAAATTCTTTATGTTCTAAAAATGGCTTGAATTTCTCGAATGCGAATACTACGGCTAAACATTCTAATTCGTTTGCGGAGAATTTCTTTTCCTGATCGGTTAGGGTTCGCGAGGCATAACTGATCGGTAATCTAGAGTTATCTACTTCCTGATATATGACTGCTCCTAGGGCTACACTTGAACTATCTGTCTGTACGATAAATGGTTTCGTGAAATAACCAGTTGTAATACTGGAGGTTGTATTATACTTTCTTTCAGGTTGTCGAATGCTGTTTGATGTTGAGGGGTCCATTAAAATTTTACTCCTTTTTTTCTTAATGCATTTAAGGGTGCTGCTATATCAGCTAGGTGTGGAATATATTTGTGGAAGTAATTTATCATTCCCAAAAATCGGGCTATTCCTTTCGTATCACGTGGTGGTAAAAATTCTCTGATTGGACGGGTGCGTTCTGGGTCTATGCTTACTTTCCCATCGACAGATACTATGTGACCTAAAAATGAGAATTGGTTAACGGCAAAATTTACTTTACTTGGGTTTACAGTTAATCCGGCTTTCTTTAGTCGGGATAACATTTCGCGTAAATGATGAAGATGTTGTTCCATGGATTCGCTGTAAATTACTATGTCATCTAGGTAGTGGTATACGAATTTCAATTTTACGTCGTGGAATATTTTTTCTAACAATCGACTACAAACAGAACTTCCTTGGGAGATTCCAAAGGGTACTCTTGTAAATTGGTACAGGTTGAACGGGACTGCGAAGGCGGTTAGATGTTTGGATTCTTCCGATAATGGTATTTGGTGGAATGCTTGATTGAGATCCATTATGGTGAAAACTTTAGCTTTTGTAAAATAGTGGAAGGCGCTGTGGATGTCGGGGAGCAGTATGGACTCGAATTCTTATAACGTCTCCTATGTTATAACATCGGGAACCTGGTTAATTGGCTCAGGTCAATTAAACAGGCTGCCATACTCTCGGTAAACTCCCAATTAATCAAAATATAAACAATTGTAAAAGGATCCCTAGAATTGAGGAAAATTGGCAGGGGTTTGTAGATTTCTTCACTCAGCTTTGTTGGACCATGACATCTCTTTATTACATAATGATATTAGCATCTTTACTTATGGTTATCAACATTTGTGTTTCAACAGTTTACAAAATGATTTTATGTTTTGTTCTTTTAGAAGGGCCCTCAAAATATAGATGTACATATGTTTAACTTTTCCATGGATCCGGGACTTGAAAAGGTATATTAATAATGGTCACATATCCATATATTATCTTGAAGTGGTGCCATTAGAAGAATGAACTTATTTCCCCTTTTAAACAATAAGGCTTTACAGTTTAGAGCTTTAACTCTTTTACTAAGAATAGATTTACCAGATTACATATTATGTCAGTTCTTAAAATGTCTTAAAGGTGTTAATTTAATTGTCTGTTGTTGGATATAGTATTTAGTATTTCACAACCACGGAAGGCATGCTCCCGTGTCACCTGTGATATCCTCCAGGATCTTACAGAGAAGTCCAGTAAGATCGGATGGGTGCTGCCGCAGTCACCGGACTAGGGGGGTAAGTACCCATTATTTTAGTAAAGCGTTCAGGGGGTTGCGGCGCCATATCCTCACTGATCCTTTTAGGTTTTAGGCAATAAGAGTTTGAATGCTTCGACCTTCAACCTCTTATTGGGGGGGTATTGTAACAGTACACAAATGTAAATTTTATTTAATAAATTCAGTTAATCTTTCAATTGACAGATTTCACCTGTGAGGTGCCCCAGTAACCAGCAATGCACACAGTTAGCCTAAACAATTGTCCAGACGCATTGCGTAACCGCCCTAGTAAGCAGCAGTCCTTGTGAAACAGTATGCAGTTTGTCATCAGAGAGTGAATAACAGACAGCCAGCAGCAGCATACAGTTCGTGGATTAAAAAATAGTGGCCTCGGGCGTGCAATATAGGCCGAAAATACTGTTATCGGCCTATTCAGTAAAACAACTAGTAAATTGTGAACAATGTAGCGGGTTTGAAACAAGTATAAAAAAAGTGTATAAACAATAACGCGCTGCCAACCTACAAGATCAAGTGCTCAAAAAGTTACGTCGGCCGACACAATTATTATACAAAGTGAAATGTGAAAAAACGTGGTTTTAGTAATCAGCAAAAACTTAGCGCCAGTCAACAGACAAAATCACTTTAACGAATTTTAATTAACTTTAGAAGTGCGGGGTAAAACAAGTGCCTCATCAGTCGGATTAGATCAGCAAACAGGATGAGTACCCTATAATCAGTTTTAACTACATTATCATTTATATTTGCAGATGTTTCATAAAATCATGAGATCTCAAAGTGGGGTTTAATAGAATGTCAATGTAAAAGAACGAATGTGTGTGTGTGTGTGTGGGAACAAATTACGTACTGGTTCGTATAATAGAATTTTAAGAAACAAATTAGTTAAGGAAAGTAGTCTTAACTGAATATGGTTTGTTCTTTTAAAAGTAGGAAACTAAAATGTAAGGTGGCATAACCAAACCATAGGACTTACGGTTCAATAACCCAAAGTCATTTATGAAAATTTTATTGTATATTTTGGTTGTTATATAAATAATATTGAATAACAGTGAATAACAAAGTAAAGTAAAATATGTCTTGCTTAATAAAAGGGAAATAATTTGTTAAAATCAGAAACGCTGTTTGCGTAATTATTTCGCACTTAAACCCAGATAACCTTTCTGCAGCAGTTTCGTCTGTACGACTCTGGAACAAAACCCTAAGGTAAGAGTTATAATTAATTTATTCTAATACATATAGTTTCAAATCTCTCTTGTAAAATTTTCACTGTGGTTGATGCTAATGCTCGTCGCATGGGATACATCCAGACGAATTTGGTAAATGACTCTACGCAAATGAGTAGGATGGTGTTACCGGATTTTGAACATGGATAAGGGCCAGAAAAGTCTATGTAAATTTTTGAAAAGGGTGTCGTGGGATTCTCTGAGATTAATTTACCAATGTGGCTGTTTCTCGCGGGTTTGCTGAGTGCACACAATTTACACTCTTTTACGAACTTAGCTATCTCACTGTTCATATTTCCCCAATGATATTCTTTTCTAATATGATGTATGGTTTTATTAATACCCATATGAGCTCCAATGGTGGATGCTTGGTAGTATTGCATAAGCATTGGTTTAATAATGTCCGGGGCAATTATTCTCAAGGATTTTCCATTTGCTAGTTTATAACATAATACTCTCTTACTCAATATATATTTATCTGAAGTATTTCCTTTATTGATCTGTTCTATTATTTTATTTAAGGAAGGGTCTTGTTGTTGATACTGGGCTATGTCAGTAAATGCCAGTGGGAATTCAGTTATTAGGGTATTTATTATTGATGTTTCACCTCTTTCATTATGTTCAGATTCCTTACTCAGCTGCTGGAACATACGGGATAGTGTATCGGCTACTACATTTTGGGTGCCACGAATGTGTTGTACTTTAAACTTGTAACAATTTAATCTCAATACCCATCTTCCGATACGACCTAACTGTTTAGGGTGATTTAATAACCATTATAAAGCTTGATTATCCGTTTCTAACAGAAATTCTTTATGTTCTAAAAATGGCTTGAATTTCTCGAATGCGAATACTACGGCTAAACATTCTAATTCGTTTGCGGAGAATTTATTTTCCTGATCGGTTAGGGTTCGCGAGGCATAACTGATCGGTAATCTAGAGTTATCTACTTCCTGATATATGACTGCTCCTAGGGCTACACTTGAACTATCTGTCTGTACGATAAATGGTTTCGTGAAATAACCAGTTGTAATACTGGAGGTTGTATTATACTTTCTTTCAGGTTGTCGAATGCTGTTTGATGTTGAGGGGTCCATTAAAATTTTACTCCTTTTTTTCTTAATGCATTTAAGGGTGCTGCTATATCAGCTAGGTGTGGAATATATTTGTGGAAGTAATTTATCATTCCCAAAAATCGGGCTATTCCTTTCGTATCACGTGGTGGTAAAAATTCTCTGATTGCACGGGTGCGTTCTGGGTCTATGCTTACTTTCCCATCGGCAGATACTATGTGACCTAAAAATGAGAATTGGTTAACGGCAAAATTTACTTTACTTGGGTTTACAGTTAATCCGGCTTTCTTTAGTCGGGATAACATTTCGCGTAAATGATGAAGATGTTGTTCCATGGATTCGCTGTAAATTACTATGTCATCTAGGTAGTGGTATACGAATTTAAATTTTACGTATTGGAATATTTTTTCTAACAATCGACTACAAACAGAACTTCCTTGGGAGATTCCAAAGGGTACTCTTGTAAATTGGTACAGGTTGAACGGGACTGCGAAGGCGGTTAGATGTTTGGATTCTTCCGATAATGGTATTTGGTGGAATGCTTGATTGAGATCCATTATGGTGAAAACTTTAGCTTTTGTAAAATAGTGGAAGGCGCTGTGGATGTCGGGGAGCAGTATGGACTCGAATTCTTATAACGTCTCCTATGTTATAACATCGGGAACCTGGTTAATTGGCTCAGGTCAATTAAACAGGCTGCCATACTCTCGGTAAACTCCCAATTAATCAAAATATAAACAATTGTAAAAGGATCCCTAGAATTGAGGAAAATTGGCAGGGGTTTGTAGATTTCTTCACTCAGCTTTGTTGGACCATGACATCTCTTTATTACATAATGATATTAGCATCTTTACTTATGGTTATCAACATTTGTGTTTCAACAGTTTACAAAATGATTTTATGTTTTGTTCTTTTAGAAGGGCCCTCAAAATATAGATGTACATATGTTTAACTTTTCCATGGATCCGGGACTTGAAAAGGTATATTAATAATTGTCACATATCCATATATTATCTTGAAGTGGTGCCATTAGAAGAATGGACTTATTTCCCCTTTTAAACAATAAGGCTTTACAGTTTAGAGCTTTAACTCTTTTACTAAGAATAGATTTACCAGATTACATATTATGTCAGTTCTTAAAAAGTCTTAAAGGTGTTAATTTAATTGTCTGTTGTTGGATATAGTATTTAGTATTTCATAACCACGGAAGGCATGCTCCCGTGTCACCTGTGATATCCTCCAGGATCTTACAGAGAAGTCCAGTAAGATCGGATGGGTGCTGCCGCAGTCACCGGACTAGGGGGGTAAGTACCCATTATTTTAGTAAAGCGTTCAGGGGGTTGCGGCGCCATATCCTCACTGATCCTTTTAGGTTTTAGGCAATAAGAGTTTGAATGCTTCGACCTTCAACCTCTTATTGGGGGGGTATTGTAACGGTACACAAATGTAAATTTTATTTAATAAATTCAGTTAATCTTTCAATTGACAGATTTCACCTGTGAGGTGCCCCAGTAACCAGCAATGCACACAGTTAGCCTAAACAATTGTCCAGACGCATTGCGTAACCGCCCTAGTAAGCAGCAGTCCTTGTGAAACAGTATGCAGTTTGTCATCAGAGAGTGAATAACAGACAGCCAGCAGCAGCATACAGTTCGTGGATTAAAAAATAGTGGCCTCGGGCGTGCAATATAGGCCGAAAATACTGTTATCGGCCTATTCAGTAAAACAACTAGTAAATTGTGAACAATGTAGCGGGTTTGAAACAAGTATAAAAAAAGTGTATAAACAATAACGCGCTGCCAACCTACAAGATCAAGTGCTCAAAAAGTTACGTCGGCCGACACAATTATTATACAAAGTGAAATGTGAAAAAACGTGGTTTTAGTAATCAGCAAAAACTTAGCGCCAGTCAACAGACAAAATCACTTTAACGAATTTTAATTAACTTTAGAAGTGCGGGGTAAAACAAGTGCCTCATCAGTCGGATTAGATCAGCAAACAGGATGAGTACCCTATAATCAGTTTTAACTACATTATCATTTATATTTGCAGGTGTTTCATAAAATCATGAGATCTCAAAGTGGGGTTTAATAGAATGTCAATGTAAAAGAACGAATGTGTGTGTGTGTGTGTGGGAACAAATTACGTACTGGTTCGTATAATAGAATTTTAAGAAACAAATTAGTTAAGGAAAGTAGTCTTAACTGAATATGGTTTGTTCTTTTAAAAGTAGGAAACTAAAATGTAAGGTGGCATAACCAAACCATAGGACTTACGGTTCAATAACCCAAAGTCATTTATGAAAATTTTATTGTATATTTTGGTTGTTATATAAATAATATTGAATAACAGTGAATAACAAAGTAAAGTAAAATATGTCTTGCTTAATAAAAGGGAAATAATTTGTTAAAATCAGAAACGCTGTTTGCGTAATTATTTCGCACTTAAACCCAGATAACCTTTCTGCAGCAGTTTCGTCTGTACGACTCTGGAACAAAACCCTAAGGTAAGAGTTATAATTAATTTATTCTAATACATATAGTTTCAAATCTCTCTTGTAAAATTTTCACTGTGGTTGATGCTAATGCTCGTCGCATGGGATACATCCAGACGAATTTGGTAAATGACTCTACGCAAATGAGTAGGATGGTGTTACCGGATTTTGAACATGGATAAGGGCCGGAAAAGTCTATGTAAATTTTTGAAAAGGGTGTCGTGGGATTCTCTGAGATTAATTTACCAATGTGGCTGTTTCTCGCGGGTTTGCTGAGTGCACACAATTTACACTCTTTTACGAACTTAGCTATCTCACTGTTCATATTTCCCCAATGATATTCTTTTCTAATATGATGTATGGTTTTATTAATACCCATATGAGCTCCAATGGTGGATGCTTGGTAGTATTGCATAAGCATTGGTTTAATAATGTCCGGGGCAATTATTCTCAAGGATTTTCCATTTGCTAGTTTATAACATAATACTCTCTTACTCAATATATATTTATCTGAAGTATTTCCTTTATTGATCTGTTCTATTATTTTACTTAAGGAAGGGTCTTGTTGTTGATACTGGGCTATGTCAGTAAATGCCAGTGGGAATTCAGTTATTAGGGTATTTATTATTGATGTTTCACCTCTTTCATTATGTTCAGATTCCTTACTCAGCTGCTGGAACATACGGGATAGTGTATCGGCTACTACATTTTGGGTGCCACGAATGTGTTGTACTTTAAACTTGTAACAATTTAATCTCAATACCCATCTTCCGATACGACCTAACTGTTTAGGGTGATTTAATAACCATTATAAAGCTTGATTATCCGTTTCTAACAGAAATTCTTTATGTTCTAAAAATGGCTTGAATTTCTCGAATGCGAATACTACGGCTAAACATTCTAATTCGTTTGCGGAGAATTTCTTTTCCTGATCGGTTAGGGTTCGCGAGGCATAACTGATTGGTAATCTAGAGTTATCTACTTCCTGATATATGACTGCTCCTAGGGCTACACTTGAACTATCTGTCTGTACGATAAATGGTTTCGTGAAATAACCAGTTGTAATACTGGAGGTTGTATTATACTTTCTTTCAGGTTGTCGAATGCTGTTTGATGTTGAGGGGTCCATTAAAATTTTACTCCTTTTTTTCTTAATGCATTTAAGGGTGCTGCTATATCAGCTAGGTGTGGAATATATTTGTGGAAGTAATTTATCATTCCCAAAAATCGGGCTATTCCTTTCGTATCACGTGGTGGTAAAAATTCTCTGATTGCACGGGTGCGTTCTGGGTCTATGCTTACTTTCCCATCGGCAGATACTATGTGACCTAAAAATGAGAATTGGTTAACGGCAAAATTTACTTTACTTGGGTTTACAGTTAATCCGGCTTTCTTTAGTCGGGATAACATTTCGCGTAAATGATGAAGATGTTGTTCCATGGATTCGCTGTAAATTACTATGTCATCTAGGTAGTGGTATACGAATTTAAATTTTACGTATTGGAATATTTTTTCTAACAATCGACTACAAACAGAACTTCCTTGGGAGATTCCAAAGGGTACTCTTGTAAATTGGTACAGGTTGAACGGGACTGCGAAGGCGGTTAGATGTTTGGATTCTTCCGATAATGGTATTTGGTGGAATGCTTGATTGATATCCATTATGGTGAAAACTTTAGCTTTTGTAAAATAGTGGAAGGCGCTGTGGATGTCGGGGAGCAGTATGGACTCGAATTCTTATAACGTCTCCTATGTTATAACAACGGGAACCTGGTTAATTGGCTCAGGTCAATTAAACAGGCTGCCATACTCTCGGTAAACTCCCAATTAATCAAAATATAAACAATTGTAAAAGGATCCCTAGAATTGAGGAAAATTGGCAGGGGTTTGTAGATTTCTTCACTCAGCTTTGTTGGACCATGACATCTCTTTATTACATAATGATATTAGCATCTTTACTTATGGTTATCAACATTTGTGTTTCAACAGTTTACAAAATGATTTTATGTTTTGTTCTTTTAGAAGGGCCCTCAAAATATAGATGTACATATGTTTAACTTTTCCATGGATCCGGGACTTGAAAAGGCATATTAATAATGGTCACATATCCATATATTATCTTGAAGTGGTGCCATTAGAAGAATGGACTTATTTCCCCTTTTAAACAATAAGGCTTTACAGTTTAGAGCTTTAACTCTTTTACTAAGAATAGATTTACCAGATTACATATTATGTCAGTTCTTAAAATGTCTTAAAGGTGTTAATTTAATTGTCTGTTGTTGGATATAGTATTTAGTATTTCATAACCACGGAAGGCATGCTCCCGTGTCACCTGTGATATCCTCCAGGATCTTACAGAGAAGTCCAGTAAGATCGGATGGGTGCTGCCGCAGTCACCGGACTAGGGGGGTAAGTACCCATTATTTTAGTAAAGCGTTCAGGGGGTTGCGGCGCCATATCCTCACTGATCCTTTTAGGTTTTAGGCAATAAGAGTTTGAATGCTTCGACCTTCAACCTCTTATTGGGGGGGGTATTGTAACGGTACACAAATGTAAATTTTATTTAATAAATTCAGTTAATCTTTCAATTGACAGATTTCACCTGTGAGGTGCCCCAGTAACCAGCAATGCACACAGTTAGCCTAAACAATTGTCCAGACGCATTGCGTAACCGCCCTAGTAAGCAGCAGTCCTTGTGAAACAGTATGCAGTTTGTCATCAGAGAGTGAATAACAGACAGCCAGCAGCAGCATACAGTTCGTGGATTAAAAAATAGTGGCCTCGGGCGTGCAATATAGGCCGAAAATACTGTAATCGGCCTATTCAGTAAAACAACTAGTAAATTGTGAACAATGTAGCGGGTTTGAAACAAGTATAAAAAAAGTGTAAACAATAACGCGCTGCCAACCTACAAGATCAAGTGCTCAAAAAGTTACGTCGGCCGACACAATTATTATACAAAGTGAAATGTGAAAAAACGTGGTTTTAGTAATCAGCAAAAACTTAGCGCCAGTCAACAGACAAAATCACTTTAACGAATTTTAATTAACTTTAGAAGTGCGGGGTAAAACAAGTGCCTCATCAGTCGGATTAGATCAGCAAACAGGATGAGTACCCTATAATCAGTTTTAACTACATTATCATTTATATTTGCAGATGTTTCATAAAATCATGAGATCTCAAAGTGGGGTTTAATAGAATGTCAATGTAAAAGAACGAATGTGTGTGTGTGTGTGTGGGAACAAATTACGTACTGGTTCGTATAATAGAATTTTAAGAAACAAATTAGTTAAGGAAAGTAGTCTTAACTGAATATGGTTTGTTCTTTTAAAAGTAGGAAACTAAAATGTAAGGTGGCATAACCAAACCATAGGACTTACGGTTCAATAACCCAAAGTCATTTATGAAAATTTTATTGTATATTTTGGTTGTTATATAAATAATATTGAATAACAGTGAATAACAAAGTAAAGTAAAATATGTCTTGCTTAATAAAAGGGAAATAATTTGTTAAAATCAGAAACGCTGTTTGCGTAATTATTTCGCACTTAAACCCAGATAACCTTTCTGCAGCAGTTTCGTCTGTACGACTCTGGAACAAAACCCTAAGGTAAGAGTTATAATTAATTTATTCTAATACATATAGTTTCAAATCTCTCTTGTAAAATTTTCACTGTGGTTGATGCTAATGCTCGTCGCATGGGATACATCCAGACGAATTTGGTAAATGACTCTACGCAAATGAGTAGGATGGTGTTACCGGATTTTGAACATGGATAAGGGCCGGAAAAGTCTATGTAAATTTTTGAAAAGGGTGTCGTGGGATTCTCTGAGATTAATTTACCAATGTGGCTGTTTCTCGCGGGTTTGCTGAGTACACACAATTTACACTCTTTTACGAACTTAGCTATCTCACTGTTCATATTTCCCCAATGATATTCTTTTCTAATATGATGTATGGTTTTATTAATACCCATATGAGCTCCAATGGTGGATGCTTGGTAGTATTGCATAAGCATTGGTTTAATAATGTCCGGGGCAATTATTCTCAAGGATTTTCCATTTGCTAGTTTATAACATAATACTCTCTTACTCAATATATATTTATCTGAAGTATTTCCTTTATTGATCTGTTCTATTATTTTACTTAAGGAAGGGTCTTGTTGTTGATACTGGGCTATGTCAGTAAATGCCAGTGGGAATTCAGTTATTAGGGTATTTATTATTGATGTTTCACCTCTTTCATTATGTTCAGATTCCTTACTCAGCTGCTGGAACATACGGGATAGTGTATCGGCTACTACATTTTGGGTGCCACGAATGTGTTGTACTTTAAACTTGTAACAATTTAATCTCAATACCCATCTTCCGATACGACCTAACTGTTTAGGGTGATTTAATAACCATTATAAAGCTTGATTATCCGTTTCTAACAGAAATTCTTTATGTTCTAAAAATGGCTTGAATTTCTCGAATGCGAATACTACGGCTAAACATTCTAATTCGTTTGCGGAGAATTTCTTTTCCTGATCGGTTAGGGTTCGCGAGGCATAACTGATCGGTAATCTAGAGTTATCTACTTCCTGATATATGACTGCTCCTAGGGCTACACTTGAACTATCTGTCTGTACGATAAATGGTTTCGTGAAATAACCAGTTGTAATACTGGAGGTTGTATTATACTTTCTTTCAGGTTGTCGAATGCTGTTTGATGTTGAGGGGTCCATTAAAATTTTACTCCTTTTTTTCTTAATGCATTTAAGGGTGCTGCTATATCAGCTAGGTGTGGAATATATTTGTGGAAGTAATTTATCATTCCCAAAAATCGGGCTATTCCTTTCGTATCACGTGGTGGTAAAAATTCTCTGATTGCACGGGTGCGTTCTGGGTCTATGCTTACTTTCCCATCGGCAGATACTATGTGACCTAAAAATGAGAATTGGTTAACGGCAAAATTTACTTTACTTGGGTTTACAGTTAATCCGGCTTTCTTTAGTCGGGATAACATTTCGCGTAAATGATGAAGATGTTGTTCCATGGATTCGCTGTAAATTACTATGTCATCTAGGTAGTGGTATACGAATTTAAATTTTACGTATTGGAATATTTTTTCTAACAATCGACTACAAACAGAACTTCCTTGGGAGATTCCAAAGGGCACTCTTGTAAATTGGTACAGGTTGAACGGGACTGTGAAGGCGGTTAGATGTTTGGATTCTTCCGATAATGGTATTTGGTGGAATGCTTGATTGAGATCCATTATGGTGAAAACTTTAGCTTTTGTAAAATAGTGGAAGGCGCTGTGGATGTCGGGGAGCAGTATGGACTCGAATTCTTATAACGTCTCCTATGTTATAACATCGGGAACCTGGTTAATTGGCTCAGGTCAATTAAACAGGCTGCCATACTCTCGGTAAACTCCCAATTAATCAAAATATAAACAATTGTAAAAGGATCCCTAGAATTGAGGAAAATTGGCAGGGGTTTGTAGATTTCTTCACTCAGCTTTGTTGGACCATGACATCTCTTTATTACATAATGATATTAGCATCTTTACTTATGGTTATCAACATTTGTGTTTCAACAGTTTACAAAATGATTTTATGTTTTGTTCTTTTAGAAGGGCCCTCAAAATATAGATGTACATATGTTTAACTTTTCCATGGATCCGGGACTTGAAAAGGTATATTAATAATGGTCACATATCCATATATTATCTTGAAGTGGTGCCATTAGAAGAATGGACTTATTTCCCCTTTTAAACAATAAGGCTTTACAGTTTAGAGCTTTAACTCTTTTACTAAGAATAGATTTACCAGATTACATATTATGTCAGTTCTTAAAATGTCTTAAAGGTGTTAATTTAATTGTCTGTTGTTGGATATAGTATTTAGTATTTCATAACCACGGAAGGCATGCTCCCGTGTCACCTGTGATATCCTCCAGGATCTTACAGAGAAGTCCAGTAAGATCGGATGGGTGCTGCCGCAGTCACCGGACTAGGGGGGTAAGTACCCATTATTTTAGTAAAGCGTTCAGGGGGTTGCGGCGCCATATCCTCACTGATCCTTTTAGGTTTTAGGCAATAAGAGTTTGAATGCTTCGACCTTCAACCTCTTATTGGGGGGGGTATTGTAACGGTACACAAATGTAAATTTTATTTAATAAATTCAGTTAATCTTTCAATTGACAGATTTCACCTGTGAGGTGCCCCAGTAACCAGCAATGCACACAGTTAGCCTAAACAATTGTCCAGACGCATTGCGTAACCGCCCTAGTAAGCAGCAGTCCTTGTGAAACAGTATGCAGTTTGTCATCAGAGAGTGAATAACAGACAGCCAGCAGCAGCATACAGTTCGTGGATTAAAAAATAGTGGCCTCGGGCGTGCAATATAGGCCGAAAATACTGTAATCGGCCTATTCAGTAAAACAACTAGTAAATTGTGAACAATGTAGCGGGTTTGAAACAAGTATAAAAAAAGTGTAAACAATAACGCGCTGCCAACCTACAAGATCAAGTGCTCAAAAAGTTACGTCGGCCGACACAATTATTATACAAAGTGAAATGTGAAAAAACGTGGTTTTAGTAATCAGCAAAAACTTAGCGCCAGTCAACAGACAAAATCACTTTAACGAATTTTAATTAACTTTAGAAGTGCGGGGTAAAACAAGTGCCTCATCAGTCGGATTAGATCAGCAAACAGGATGAGTACCCTATAATCAGTTTTAACTACATTATCATTTATATTTGCAGATGTTTCATAAAATCATGAGATCTCAAAGTGGGGTTTAATAGAATGTCAATGTAAAAGAACGAATGTGTGTGTGTGTGTGTGGGAACAAATTACGTACTGGTTCGTATAATAGAATTTTAAGAAACAAATTAGTTAAGGAAAGTAGTCTTAACTGAATATGGTTTGTTCTTTTAAAAGTAGGAAACTAAAATGTAAGGTGGCATAACCAAACCATAGGACTTACGGTTCAATAACCCAAAGTCATTTATGAAAATTTTATTGTATATTTTGGTTGTTATATAAATAATATTGAATAACAGTGAATAACAAAGTAAAGTAAAATATGTCTTGCTTAATAAAAGGGAAATAATTTGTTAAAATCAGAAACGCTGTTTGCGTAATTATTTCGCACTTAAACCCAGATAACCTTTCTGCAGCAGTTTCGTCTGTACGACTCTGGAACAAAACCCTAAGGTAAGAGTTATAATTAATTTATTCTAATACATATAGTTTCAAATCTCTCTTGTAAAATTTTCACTGTGGTTGATGCTAATGCTCATCGCATGGGATACATCCAGACGAATTTGGTAAATGACTCTACGCAAATGAGTAGGATGGTGTTACCGGATTTTGAACATGGATAAGGGCCGGAAAAGTCTATGTAAATTTTTGAAAAGGGTGTCGTGGGATTCTCTGAGATTAATTTACCAATGTGGCTGTTTCTCGCGGGTTTGCTGAGTGCACACAATTTACACTCTTTTACGAACTTAGCTATCTCACTGTTCATATTTCCCCAATGATATTCTTTTCTAATATGATGTATGGTTTTATTAATACCCATATGAGCTCCAATGGTGGATGCTTGGTAGTATTGCATAAGCATTGGTTTAATAATGTCCGGGGCAATTATTCTCAAGGATTTTCCATTTGCTAGTTTATAACATAATACTCTCTTACTCAATATATATTTATCTGAAGTATTTCCTTTATTGATCTGTTCTATTATTTTACTTAAGGAAGGGTCTTGTTGTTGATACTGGGCTATGTCAGTAAATGCCAGTGGGAATTCAGTTATTAGGGTATTTATTATTGATGTTTCACCTCTTTCATTATGTTCAGATTCCTTACTCAGCTGCTGGAACATACGGGATAGTGTATCGGCTACTACATTTTGGGTGCCACGAATGTGTTGTACTTTAAACTTGTAACAATTTAATCTCAATACCCATCTTCCGATACGACCCAACTGTTTAGGGTGATTTAATAACCATTATAAAGCTTGATTATCCGTTTCTAACAGAAATTCTTTATGTTCTAAAAATGGCTTGAATTTCTCGAATGCGAATACTACGGCTAAACATTCTAATTCGTTTGCGGAGAATTTCTTTTCCTGATCGGTTAGGGTTCGCGAGGCATAACTGATCGGTAATCTAGAGTTATCTACTTCCTGATATATGACTGCTCCTAGGGCTACACTTGAACTATCTGTCTGTACGATAAATGGTTTCGTGAAATAACCAGTTGTAATACTGGAGGTTGTATTATACTTTCTTTCAGGTTGTCGAATGCTGTTTGATGTTGAGGGGTCCATTAAAATTTTACTCCTTTTTTTCTTAATGCATTTAAGGGTGCTGCTATATCAGCTAGGTGTGGAATATATTTGTGGAAGTAATTTATCATTCCCAAAAATCGGGCTATTCCTTTCGTATCACGTGGTGGTAAAAATTCTCTGATTGCACGGGTGCGTTCTGGGTCTATGCTTACTTTCCCATCGGCAGATACTATGTGACCTAAAAATGAGAATTGGTTAACGGCAAAATTTACTTTACTTGGGTTTACAGTTAATCCGGCTTTCTTTAGTCGGGATAACATTTCGCGTAAATGATGAAGATGTTGTTCCATGGATTCGCTGTAAATTACTATGTCATCTAGGTAGTGGTATACGAATTTAAATTTTACGTATTGGAATATTTTTTCTAACAATCGACTACAAACAGAACTTCCTTGGGAGATTCCAAAGGGTACTCTTGTAAATTGGTACAGGTTGAACGGGACTGCGAAGGCGGTTAGATGTTTGGATTCTTCCGATAATGGTATTTGGTGGAATGCTTGATTGATATCCATTATGGTGAAAACTTTAGCTTTTGTAAAATAGTGGAAGGCGCTGTGGATGTCGGGGAGCAGTATGGACTCGAATTCTTATAACGTCTCCTATGTTATAACAACGGGAACCTGGTTAATTGGCTCAGGTCAATTAAACAGGCTGCCATACTCTCGGTAAACTCCCAATTAATCAAAATATAAACAATTGTAAAAGGATCCCTAGAATTGAGGAAAATTGGCAGGGGTTTGTAGATTTCTTCACTCAGCTTTGTTGGACCATGACATCTCTTTATTACATAATGATATTAGCATCTTTACTTATGGTTATCAACATTTGTGTTTCAACAGTTTACAAAATGATTTTATGTTTTGTTCTTTTAGAAGGGCCCTCAAAATATAGATGTACATATGTTTAACTTTTCCATGGATCCGGGACTTGAAAAGGCATATTAATAATGGTCACATATCCATATATTATCTTGAAGTGGTGCCATTAGAAGAATGGACTTATTTCCCCTTTTAAACAATAAGGCTTTACAGTTTAGAGCTTTAACTCTTTTACTAAGAATAGATTTACCAGATTACATATTATGTCAGTTCTTAAAATGTCTTAAAGGTGTTAATTTAATTGTCTGTTGTTGGATATAGTATTTAGTATTTCATAACCACGGAAGGCATGCTCCCGTGTCACCTGTGATATCCTCCAGGATCTTACAGAGAAGTCCAGTAAGATCGGATGGGTGCTGCCGCAGTCACCGGACTAGGGGGGTAAGTACCCATTATTTTAGTAAAGCGTTCAGGGGGTTGCGGCGCCATATCCTCACTGATCCTTTTAGGTTTTAGGCAATAAGAGTTTGAATGCTTCGACCTTCAACCTCTTATTGGGGGGGGTATTGTAACGGTACACAAATGTAAATTTTATTTAATAAATTCAGTTAATCTTTCAATTGACAGATTTCACCTGTGAGGTGCCCCAGTAACCAGCAATGCACACAGTTAGCCTAAACAATTGTCCAGACGCATTGCGTAACCGCCCTAGTAAGCAGCAGTCCTTGTGAAACAGTATGCAGTTTGTCATCAGAGAGTGAATAACAGACAGCCAGCAGCAGCATACAGTTCGTGGATTAAAAAATAGTGGCCTCGGGCGTGCAATATAGGCCGAAAATACTGTAATCGGCCTATTCAGTAAAACAACTAGTAAATTGTGAACAATGTAGCGGGTTTGAAACAAGTATAAAAAAAGTGTAAACAATAACGCGCTGCCAACCTACAAGATCAAGTGCTCAAAAAGTTACGTCGGCCGACACAATTATTATACAAAGTGAAATGTGAAAAAACGTGGTTTTAGTAATCAGCAAAAACTTAGCGCCAGTCAACAGACAAAATCACTTTAACGAATTTTAATTAACTTTAGAAGTGCGGGGTAAAACAAGTGCCTCATCAGTCGGATTAGATCAGCAAACAGGATGAGTACCCTATAATCAGTTTTAACTACATTATCATTTATATTTGCAGATGTTTCATAAAATCATGAGATCTCAAAGTGGGGTTTAATAGAATGTCAATGTAAAAGAACGAATGTGTGTGTGTGTGTGTGGGAACAAATTACGTACTGGTTCGTATAATAGAATTTTAAGAAACAAATTAGTTAAGGAAAGTAGTCTTAACTGAATATGGTTTGTTCTTTTAAAAGTAGGAAACTAAAATGTAAGGTGGCATAACCAAACCATAGGACTTATGGTTCAATAACCCAAAGTCATTTATGAAAATTTTATTGTATATTTTGGTTGTTATATAAATAATATTGAATAACAGTGAATAACAAAGTAAAGTAAAATATGTCTTGCTTAATAAAAGGGAAATAATTTGTTAAAATCAGAAACGCTGTTTGCGTAATTATTTCGCACTTAAACCCAGATAACCTTTCTGCAGCAGTTTCGTCTGTACGACTCTGGAACAAAACCCTAAGGTAAGAGTTATAATTAATTTATTCTAATACATATAGTTTCAAATCTCTCTTGTAAAATTTTCACTGTGGTTGATGCTAATGCTCGTCGCATGGGATACATCCAGACGAATTTGGTAAATGACTCTACGCAAATGAGTAGGATGGTGTTACCGGATTTTGAACATGGATAAGGGCCGGAAAAGTCTATGTAAATTTTTGAAAAGGGTGTCGTGGGATTCTCTGAGATTAATTTACCAATGTGGCTGTTTCTCGCGGGTTTGCTGAGTACACACAATTTACACTCTTTTACGAACTTAGCTATCTCACTGTTCATATTTCCCCAATGATATTCTTTTCTAATATGATGTATGGTTTTATTAATACCCATATGAGCTCCAATGGTGGATGCTTGGTAGTATTGCATAAGCATTGGTTTAATAATGTCCGGGGCAATTATTCTCAAGGATTTTCCATTTGCTAGTTTATAACATAATACTCTCTTACTCAATATATATTTATCTGAAGTATTTCCTTTATTGATCTGTTCTATTATTTTACTTAAGGAAGGGTCTTGTTGTTGATACTGGGCTATGTCAGTAAATGCCAGTGGGAATTCAGTTATTAGGGTATTTATTATTGATGTTTCACCTCTTTCATTATGTTCAGATTCCTTACTCAGCTGCTGGAACATACGGGATAGTGTATCGGCTACTACATTTTGGGTGCCACGAATGTGTTGTACTTTAAACTTGTAACAATTTAATCTCAATACCCATCTTCCGATACGACCTAACTGTTTAGGGTGATTTAATAACCATTATAAAGCTTGATTATCCGTTTCTAACAGAAATTCTTTATGTTCTAAAAATGGCTTGAATTTCTCGAATGCGAATACTACGGCTAAACATTCTAATTCGTTTGCGGGAAAATTTCTTTTCCTGATCGGTTAGGGTTCGCGAGGCATAACTGATCGGTAATCTAGAGTTATCTACTTCCTGATATATGACTGCTCCTAGGGCTACACTTGAACTATCTGTCTGTACGATAAATGGTTTCGTGAAATAACCAGTTGTAATACTGGAGGTTGTATTATACTTTCTTTCAGGTTGTCGAATGCTGTTTGATGTTGAGGGGTCCATTAAAATTTTACTCCTTTTTTTCTTAATGCATTTAAGGGTGCTGCTATATCAGCTAGGTGTGGAATATATTTGTGGAAGTAATTTATCATTCCCAAAAATCGGGCTATTCCTTTCGTATCACGTGGTGGTAAAAATTCTCTGATTGCACGGGTGCGTTCTGGGTCTATGCTTACTTTCCCATCGGCAGATACTATGTGACCTAAAAATGAGAATTGGTTAACGGCAAAATTTACTTTACTTGGGTTTACAGTTAATCCGGCTTTCTTTAGTCGGGATAACATTTCGCGTAAATGATGAAGATGTTGTTCCATGGATTCGCTGTAAATTACTATGTCATCTAGGTAGTGGTATACGAATTTAAATTTTACGTATTGGAATATTTTTTCTAACAATCGACTACAAACAGAACTTCCTTGGGAGATTCCAAAGGGCACTCTTGTAAATTGGTACAGGTTGAACGGGACTGCGAAGGCGGTTAGATGTTTGGATTCTTCCGATAATGGTATTTGGTGGAATGCTTGATTGAGATCCATTATGGTGAAAACTTTAGCTTTTGTAAAATAGTGGAAGGCGCTGTGGATGTCGGGGAGCAGTATGGACTCGAATTCTTATAACGTCTCCTATGTTATAACATCGGGAACCTGGTTAATTGGCTCAGGTCAATTAAACAGGCTGCCATACTCTCGGTAAACTCCCAATTAATCAAAATATAAACAATTGTAAAAGGATCCCTAGAATTGAGGAAAATTGGCAGGGGTTTGTAGATTTCTTCACTCAGCTTTGTTGGACCATGACATCTCTTTATTACATAATGATATTAGCATCTTTACTTATGGTTATCAACATTTGTGTTTCAACAGTTTACAAAATGATTTTATGTTTTGTTCTTTTAGAAGGGCCCTCAAAATATAGATGTACATATGTTTAACTTTTCCATGGATCCGGGACTTGAAAAGGTATATTAATAATGGTCACATATCCATATATTATCTTGAAGTGGTGCCATTAGAAGAATGGACTTATTTCCCCTTTTAAACAATAAGGCTTTACAGTTTAGAGCTTTAACTCTTTTACTAAGAATAGATTTACCAGATTACATATTATGTCAGTTCTTAAAATGTCTTAAAGGTGTTAATTTAATTGTCTGTTGTTGGATATAGTATTTAGTATTTCATAACCACGGAAGGCATGCTCCCGTGTCACCTGTGATATCCTCCAGGATCTTACAGAGAAGTCCAGTAAGATCGGATGGGTGCTGCCGCAGTCACCGGACTAGGGGGGTAAGTACCCATTATTTTAGTAAAGCGTTCAGGGGGTTGCGGCGCCATATCCTCACTGATCCTTTTAGGTTTTAGGCAATAAGAGTTTGAATGCTTCGACCTTCAACCTCTTATTGGGGGGGGGGGGTATTGTAACGGTACACAAATGTAAATTTTATTTAATAAATTCAGTTAATCTTTCAATTGACAGATTTCACCTGTGAGGTGCCCCAGTAACCAGCAATGCACACAGTTAGCCTAAACAATTGTCCAGACGCATTGCGTAACCGCCCTAGTAAGCAGCAGTCCTTGTGAAACAGTATGCAGTTTGTCATCAGAGAGTGAATAACAGACAGCCAGCAGCAGCATACAGTTCGTGGATTAAAAAATAGTGGCCTCGGGCGTGCAATATAGGCCGAAAATACTGTAATCGGCCTATTCAGTAAAACAACTAGTAAATTGTGAACAATGTAGCGGGTTTGAAACAAGTATAAAAAAAGTGTAAACAATAACGCGCTGCCAACCTACAAGATCAAGTGCTCAAAAAGTTACGTCGGCCGACACAATTATTATACAAAGTGAAATGTGAAAAAACGTGGTTTTAGTAATCAGCAAAAACTTAGCGCCAGTCAACAGACAAAATCACTTTAACGAATTTTAATTAACTTTAGAAGTGCGGGGTAAAACAAGTGCCTCATCAGTCGGATTAGATCAGCAAACAGGATGAGTACCCTATAATCAGTTTTAACTACATTATCATTTATATTTGCAGATGTTTCATAAAATCATGAGATCTCAAAGTGGGGTTTAATAGAATGTCAATGTAAAAGAACGAATGTGTGTGTGTGTGTGTGGGAACAAATTACGTACTGGTTCGTATAATAGAATTTTAAGAAACAAATTAGTTAAGGAAAGTAGTCTTAACTGAATATGGTTTGTTCTTTTAAAAGTAGGAAACTAAAATGTAAGGTGGCATAACCAAACCATAGGACTTACGGTTCAATAACCCAAAGTCATTTATGAAAATTTTATTGTATATTTTGGTTGTTATATAAATAATATTGAATAACAGTGAATAACAAAGTAAAGTAAAATATGTCTTGCTTAATAAAAGGGAAATAATTTGTTAAAATCAGAAACGCTGTTTGCGTAATTATTTCGCACTTAAACCCAGATAACCTTTCTGCAGCAGTTTCGTCTGTACGACTCTGGAACAAAACCCTAAGGTAAGAGTTATAATTAATTTATTCTAATACATATAGTTTCAAATCTCTCTTGTAAAATTTTCACTGTGGTTGATGCTAATGCTCATCGCATGGGATACATCCAGACGAATTTGGTAAATGACTCTACGCAAATGAGTAGGATGGTGTTACCGGATTTTGAACATGGATAAGGGCCGGAAAAGTCTATGTAAATTTTTGAAAAGGGTGTCGTGGGATTCTCTGAGATTAATTTACCAATGTGGCTGTTTCTCGCGGGTTTGCTGAGTGCACACAATTTACACTCTTTTACGAACTTAGCTATCTCACTGTTCATATTTCCCCAATGATATTCTTTTCTAATATGATGTATGGTTTTATTAATACCCATATGAGCTCCAATGGTGGATGCTTGGTAGTATTGCATAAGCATTGGTTTAATAATGTCCGGGGCAATTATTCTCAAGGATTTTCCATTTGCTAGTTTATAACATAATACTCTCTTACTCAATATATATTTATCTGAAGTATTTCCTTTATTGATCTGTTCTATTATTTTACTTAAGGAAGGGTCTTGTTGTTGATACTGGGCTATGTCAGTAAATGCCAGTGGGAATTCAGTTATTAGGGTATTTATTATTGATGTTTCACCTCTTTCATTATGTTCAGATTCCTTACTCAGCTGCTGGAACATACGGGATAGTGTATCGGCTACTACATTTTGGGTGCCACGAATGTGTTGTACTTTAAACTTGTAACAATTTAATCTCAATACCCATCTTCCGATACGACCTAACTGTTTAGGGTGATTTAATAACCATTATAAAGCTTGATTATCCGTTTCTAACAGAAATTCTTTATGTTCTAAAAATGGCTTGAATTTCTCGAATGCGAATACTACGGCTAAACATTCTAATTCGTTTGCGGAGAATTTCTTTTCCTGATCGGTTAGGGTTCGCGAGGCATAACTGATCGGTAATCTAGAGTTATCTACTTCCTGATATATGACTGCTCCTAGGGCTACACTTGAACTATCTGTCTGTACGATAAATGGTTTCGTGAAATAACCAGTTGTAATACTGGAGGTTGTATTATACTTTCTTTCAGGTTGTCGAATGCTGTTTGATGTTGAGGGGTCCATTAAAATTTTACTCCTTTTTTTCTTAATGCATTTAAGGGTGCTGCTATATCAGCTAGGTGTGGAATATATTTGTGGAAGTAATTTATCATTCCCAAAAATCGGGCTATTCCTTTCGTATCACGTGGTGGTAAAAATTCTCTGATTGCACGGGTGCGTTCTGGGTCTATGCTTACTTTCCCATCGGCAGATACTATGTGACCTAAAAATGAGAATTGGTTAACGGCAAAATTTACTTTACTTGGGTTTACAGTTAATCCGGCTTTCTTTAGTCGGGATAACATTTCGCGTAAATGATGAAGATGTTGTTCCATGGATTCGCTGTAAATTACTATGTCATCTAGGTAGTGGTATACGAATTTAAATTTTACGTCGTGGAATATTTTTTCTAACAATCGACTACAAACAGAACTTCCTTGGGAGATTCCAAAGGGTACTCTTGTAAATTGGTACAGGTTGAACGGGACTGCGAAGGCGGTTAGATGTTTGGATTCTTCCGATAATGGTATTTGGTGGAATGCTTGATTGAGATCCATTATGGTGAAAACTTTAGCTTTTGTAAAATAGTGGAAGGCGCTGTGGATGTCGGGGAGCAGTATGGACTCGAATTCTTATAACGTCTCCTATGTTATAACATCGGGAACCTGGTTAATTGGCTCAGGTCAATTAAACAGGCTGCCATACTCTCGGTAAACTCCCAATTAATCAAAATATAAACAATTGTAAAAGGATCCCTAGAATTGAGGAAAATTGGCAGGGGTTTGTAGATTTCTTCACTCAGCTTTGTTGGACCATGACATCTCTTTATTACATAATGATATTAGCATCTTTACTTATGGTTATCAACATTTGTGTTTCAACAGTTTACAAAATGATTTTATGTTTTGTTCTTTTAGAAGGGCCCTCAAAATATAGATGTACATATGTTTAACTTTTCCATGGATCCGGGACTTGAAAAGGTATATTAATAATGGTCACATATCCATATATTATCTTGAAGTGGTGCCATTAGAAGAATGGACTTATTTCCCCTTTTAAACAATAAGGCTTTACAGTTTAGAGCTTTAACTCTTTTACTAAGAATAGATTTACCAGATTACATATTATGTCAGTTCTTAAAATGTCTTAAAGGTGTTAATTTAATTGTCTGTTGTTGGATATAGTATTTAGTATTTCATAACCACGGAAGGCATGCTCCCGTGTCACCTGTGATATCCTCCAGGATCTTACAGAGAAGTCCAGTAAGATCGGATGGGTGCTGCCGCAGTCACCGGACTAGGGGGGTAAATACCCATTATTTTAGTAAAGCGTTCAGGGGGTTGCGGCGCCATATCCTCACTGATCCTTTTAGGTTTTAGGCAATAAGAGTTTGAATGCTTCGACCTTCAACCTCTTATTGGGGGGGGTATTGTAACGGTACACAAATGTAAATTTTATTTAATAAATTCAGTTAATCTTTCAATTGACAGATTTCACCTGTGAGGTGCCCCAGTAACCAGCAATGCACACAGTTAGCCTAAACAATTGTCCAGACGCATTGCGTAACCGCCCTAGTAAGCAGCAGTCCTTGTGAAACAGTATGCAGTTTGTCATCAGAGAGTGAATAACAGACAGCCAGCAGCAGCATACAGTTCGTGGATTAAAAAATAGTGGCCTCGGGCGTGCAATATAGGCCGAAAATACTGTAATCGGCCTATTCAGTAAAACAACTAGTAAATTGTGAACAATGTAGCGGGTTTGAAACAAGTATAAAAAAAGTGTAAACAATAACGCGCTGCCAACCTACAAGATCAAGTGCTCAAAAAGTTACGTCGGCCGACACAATTATTATACAAAGTGAAATGTGAAAAAACGTGGTTTTAGTAATCAGCAAAAACTTAGCGCCAGTCAACAGACAAAATCACTTTAACGAATTTTAATTAACTTTAGAAGTGCGGGGTAAAACAAGTGCCTCATCAGTCGGATTAGATCAGCAAACAGGATGAGTACCCTATAATCAGTTTTAACTACATTATCATTTATATTTGCAGATGTTTCATAAAATCATGAGATCTCAAAGTGGGGTTTAATAGAATGTCAATGTAAAAGAACGAATGTGTGTGTGTGTGTGTGTGGGAACAAATTACGTACTGGTTCGTATAATAGAATTTTAAGAAACAAATTAGTTAAGGAAAGTAGTCTTAACTGAATATGGTTTGTTCTTTTAAAAGTAGGAAACTAAAATGTAAGGTGGCATAACCAAACCATAGGACTTACGGTTCAATAACCCAAAGTCATTTATGAAAATTTTATTGTATATTTTGGTTGTTATATAAATAATATTGAATAACAGTGAATAACAAAGTAAAGTAAAATATGTCTTGCTTAATAAAAGGGAAATAATTTGTTAAAATCAGAAACGCTGTTTGCGTAATTATTTCGCACTTAAACCCAGATAACCTTTCTGCAGCAGTTTCGTCTGTACGACTCTGGAACAAAACCCTAAGGTAAGAGTTATAATTAATTTATTCTAATACATATAGTTTCAAATCTCTCTTGTAAAATTTTCACTGTGGTTGATGCTAATGCTCGTCGCATGGGATACATCCAGACGAATTTGGTAAATGACTCTACGCAAATGAGTAGGATGGTGTTACCGGATTTTGAACATGGATAAGGGCCGGAAAAGTCTATGTAAATTTTTGAAAAGGGTGTCGTGGGATTCTCTGAGATTAATTTACCAATGTGGCTGTTTCTCGCGGGTTTGCTGAGTGCACACAATTTACACTCTTTTACGAACTTAGCTATCTCACTGTTCATATTTCCCCAATGATATTCTTTTCTAATATGATGTATGGTTTTATTAATACCCATATGAGCTCCAATGGTGGATGCTTGGTACTATTGCATAAGCATTGGTTTAATAATGTCCGGGGCAATTATTCTCAAGGATTTTCCATTTGCTAGTTTATAACATAATACTCTCTTACTCAATATATATTTATCTGAAGTATTTCCTTTATTGATCTGTTCTATTATTTTACTTAAGGAAGGGTCTTGTTGTTGATACTGGGCTATGTCAGTAAATGCCAGTGGGAATTCAGTTATTAGGGTATTTATTATTGATGTTTCACCTCTTTCATTATGTTCAGATTCCTTACTCAGCTGCTGGAACATACGGGATAGTGTATCGGCTACTACATTTTGGGTGCCACGAATGTGTTGTACTTTAAACTTGTAACAATTTAATCTCAATACCCATCTTCCGATACGACCTAACTGTTTAGGGTGATTTAATAACCATTATAAAGCTTGATTATCCGTTTCTAACAGAAATTCTTTATGTTCTAAAAATGGCTTGAATTTCTCGAATGCGAATACTACAGCTAAACATTCTAATTCGTTTGCGGAGAATTTCTTTTCCTGATCGGTTAGGGTTCGCGAGGCATAACTGATCGGTAATCTAGAGTTATCTACTTCCTGATATATGACTGCTCCTAGGGCTACACTTGAACTATCTGTCTGTACGATAAATGGTTTCGTGAAATAACCAGTTGTAATACTGGAGGTTGTATTATACTTTCTTTCAGGTTGTCGAATGCTGTTTGATGTTGAGGGGTCCATTAAAATTTTACTCCTTTTTTTCTTAATGCATTTAAGGGTGCTGCTATATCAGCTAGGTGTGGAATATATTTGTGGAAGTAATTTATCATTCCCAAAAATCGGGCTATTCCTTTCGTATCACGTGGTGGTAAAAATTCTCTGATTGCACGGGTGCGTTCTGGGTCTATGCTTACTTTCCCATCGGCAGATACTATGTGACCTAAAAATGAGAATTGGTTAACGGCAAAATTTACTTTACTTGGGTTTACAGTTAATCCGGCTTTCTTTAGTCGGGATAACATTTCGCGTAAATGATGAAGATGTTGTTCCATGGATTCGCTGTAAATTACTATGTCATCTAGGTAGTGGTATACGAATTTAAATTTTACGTCGTGGAATATTTTTTCTAACAATCGACTACAAACAGAACTTCCTTGGGAGATTCCAAAGGGTACTCTTGTAAATTGGTACAGGTTGAACGGGACTGCGAAGGCGGTTAGATGTTTGGATTCTTCCGATAATGGTATTTGGTGGAATGCTTGATTGAGATCCATTATGGTGAAAACTTTAGCTTTTGTAAAATAGTGGAAGGCGCTGTGGATGTCGGGGAGCAGTATGGACTCGAATTCTTATAACGTCTCCTATGTTATAACATCGGGAACCTGGTTAATTGGCTCAGGTCAATTAAACAGGCTGCCATACTCTCGGTAAACTCCCAATTAATCAAAATATAAACAATTGTAAAAGGATCCCTAGAATTGAGGAAAATTGGCAGGGGTTTGTAGATTTCTTCACTCAGCTTTGTTGGACCATGACATCTCTTTATTACATAATGATATTAGCATCTTTACTTATGGTTATCAACATTTGTGTTTCAACAGTTTACAAAATGATTTTATGTTTTGTTCTTTTAGAAGGGCCCTCAAAATATAGATGTACATATGTTTAACTTTTCCATGGATCCGGGACTTGAAAAGGTATATTAATAATGGTCACATATCCATATATTATCTTGAAGTGGTGCCATTAGAAGAATGGACTTATTTCCCCTTTTAAACAATAAGGCTTTACAGTTTAGAGCTTTAACTCTTTTACTAAGAATAGATTTACCAGATTACATATTATGTCAGTTCTTAAAATGTCTTAAAGGTGTTAATTTAATTGTCTGTTGTTGGATATAGTATTTAGTATTTCATAACCACGGAAGGCATGCTCCCGTGTCACCTGTGATATCCTCCAGGATCTTACAGAGAAGTCCAGTAAGATCGGATGGGTGCTGCCGCAGTCACCGGACTAGGGGGGTAAATACCCATTATTTTAGTAAAGCGTTCAGGGGGTTGCGGCGCCATATCCTCACTGATCCTTTTAGGTTTTAGGCAATAAGAGTTTGAATGCTTCGACCTTCAACCTCTTATTGGGGGGGGTATTGTAACGGTACACAAATGTAAATTTTATTTAATAAATTCAGTTAATCTTTCAATTGACAGATTTCACCTGTGAGGTGCCCCAGTAACCAGCAATGCACACAGTTAGCCTAAACAATTGTCCAGACGCATTGCGTAACCGCCCTAGTAAGCAGCAGTCCTTGTGAAACAGTATGCAGTTTGTCATCAGAGAGTGAATAACAGACAGCCAGCAGCAGCATACAGTTCGTGGATTAAAAAATAGTGGCCTCGGGCGTGCAATATAGGCCGAAAATACTGTAATCGGCCTATTCAGTAAAACAACTAGTAAATTGTGAACAATGTAGCGGGTTTGAAACAAGTATAAAAAAAGTGTAAACAATAACGCGCTGCCAACCTACAAGATCAAGTGCTCAAAAAGTTACGTCGGCCGACACAATTATTATACAAAGTGAAATGTGAAAAAACGTGGTTTTAGTAATCAGCAAAAACTTAGCGCCAGTCAACAGACAAAATCACTTTAACGAATTTTAATTAACTTTAGAAGTGCGGGGTAAAACAAGTGCCTCATCAGTCGGATTAGATCAGCAAACAGGATGAGTACCCTATAATCAGTTTTAACTACATTATCATTTATATTTGCAGATGTTTCATAAAATCATGAGATCTCAAAGTGGGGTTTAATAGAATGTCAATGTAAAAGAACGAATGTGTGTGTGTGTGTGTGTGTGGGAACAAATTACGTACTGGTTCGTATAATAGAATTTTAAGAAACAAATTAGTTAAGGAAAGTAGTCTTAACTGAATATGGTTTGTTCTTTTAAAAGTAGGAAACTAAAATGTAAGGTGGCATAACCAAACCATAGGACTTACGGTTCAATAACCCAAAGTCATTTATGAAAATTTTATTGTATATTTTGGTTGTTATATAAATAATATTGAATAACAGTGAATAACAAAGTAAAGTAAAATATGTCTTGCTTAATAAAAGGGAAATAATTTGTTAAAATCAGAAACGCTGTTTGCGTAATTATTTCGCACTTAAACCCAGATAACCTTTCTGCAGCAGTTTCGTCTGTACGACTCTGGAACAAAACCCTAAGGTAAGAGTTATAATTAATTTATTCTAATACATATAGTTTCAAATCTCTCTTGTAAAATTTTCACTGTGGTTGATGCTAATGCTCGTCGCATGGGATACATCCAGACGAATTTGGTAAATGACTCTACGCAAATGAGTAGGATGGTGTTACCGGATTTTGAACATGGATAAGGGCCAGAAAAGTCTATGTAAATTTTTGAAAAGGGTGTCATGGGATTCTCTGAGATTAATTTACCAATGTGGCTGTTTCTCGCGGGTTTGCTGAGTGCACACAATTTACACTCTTTTACGAACTTAGCTATCTCACTGTTCATATTTCCCCAATGATATTCTTTTCTAATATGATGTATGGTTTTATTAATACCCATATGAGCTCCAATGGTGGATGCTTGGTAGTATTGCATAAGCATTGGTTTAATAATGTCCGGGGCAATTATTCTCAAGGATTTTCCATTTGCTAGTTTATAACATAATACTCTCTTACTCAATATATATTTATCTGAAGTATTTCCTTTATTGATCTGTTCTATTATTTTACTTAAGGAAGGATCTTGTTGTTGATACTGGGCTATGTCAGTAAATGCCAGTGGGAATTCAGTTATTAGGGTATTTATTATTGATGTTTCACCTCTTTCATTATGTTCAGATTCCTTACTCAGCTGCTGGAACATACGGGATAGTGTATCGGCTACTACATTTTGGGTGCCACGAATATGTTGTACTTTAAACTTGTAACAATTTAATCTCAATACCCATCTTCCGATACGACCTAACTGTTTAGGGTGATTTAATAACCATTATAAAGCTTGATTATCCGTTTCTAACAGAAATTCTTTATGTTCTAAAAATGGCTTGAATTTCTCGAATGCGAATACTACGGCTAAACATTCTAATTCGTTTGCGGAGAATTTCTTTTCCTGATCGGTTAGGGTTCGCGAGGCATAACTGATCGGTAATCTAGAGTTATCTACTTCCTGATATATGACTGCTCCTAGGGCTACACTTGAACTATCTGTCTGTACGATAAATGGTTTCGTGAAATAACCAGTTGTAATACTGGAGGTTGTATTATACTTTCTTTCAGGTTGTCGAATGCTGTTTGATGTTGAGGGGTCTATTAAAATTTTACTCCTTTTTTTCTTAATGCATTTAAGGGTGCTGCTATATCAGCTAGGTGTGGAATATATTTGTGGAAGTAATTTATCATTCCCAAAAATCGGGCTATTCCTTTCGTATCACGTGGTGGTAAAAATTCTCTGATTGCACGGGTGCGTTCTGGGTCTATGCTTACTTTCCCATCGGCAGATACTATGTGACCTAAAAATGAGAATTGGTTAACGGCAAAATTTACTTTACTTGGGTTTACAGTTAATCCGGCTTTCTTTAGTCGGGATAACATTTCGCGTAAATGATGAAGATGTTGTTCCATGGATTCGCTGTAAATTACTATGTCATCTAGGTAGTGGTATACGAATTTAAATTTTACGTCGTGGAATATTTTTTCTAACAATCGACTACAAACAGAACTTCCTTGGGAGATTCCAAAGGGTACTCTTGTAAATTGGTACAGGTTGAACGGGACTGCGAAGGCGGTTAGATGTTTGGATTCTTCCGATAATGGTATTTGGTGGAATGCTTGATTGATATCCATTATGGTGAAAACTTTAGCTTTTGTAAAATAGTGGAAGGCGCTGTGGATGTCGGGGAGCAGTATGGACTCGAATTCTTATAACGTCTCCTACGTTATAACATCGGGAACCTGGTTAATTGGCTCAGGTCAATTAAACAGGCTGCCATACTCTCGGTAAACTCCCAATTAATCAAAATATAAACAATTGTAAAAGGATCCCTAGAATTGAGGAAAATTGGCAGGGGTTTGTAGATTTCTTCACTCAGCTTTGTTGGACCATGACATCTCTTTATTACATAATGATATTAGCATCTTTACTTATGGTTATCAACATTTGTGTTTCAACAGTTTACAAAATGATTTTATGTTTTGTTCTTTTAGAAGGGCCCTCAAAATATAGATGTACATATGTTTAACTTTTCCATGGATCCGGGACTTGAAAAGGTATATTAATAATGGTCACATATCCATATATTATCTTGAAGTGGTGCCATTAGAAGAATGGACTTATTTCCCCTTTTAAACAATAAGGCTTTACAGTTTAGAGCTTTAACTCTTTTACTAAGAATAGATTTACCAGATTACATATTATGTCAGTTCTTAAAATGTCTTAAAGGTGTTAATTTAATTGTCTGTTGTTGGATATAGTATTTAGTATTTCATAACCACGGAAGGCATGCTCCCGTGTCACCTGTGATATCCTCCAGCTCCTCGTTATTCCAGTCCTCGGTCCTCGGTTGCAGCATGTTTCTTGTAGGTCAGGTATCTCTCGTTATCTTCGTCTCCGGTGATGGTGAAGTGCTGAAGTCTTTTAGATCATTGTGGGTCCTGGTGCTCTGCTCTTTAATAACTGGTAGATCTCTCGTTGTTTTGAATGGTTAACACAAAAGTTTTATTCATGTGTATCCACGCACATGATTGTTTATTTGTTGCACTTCACATTATGGTCTTACCACAGTTTTAATTACATAAGTTTTATATTTTAAGATTTTTGTAGAGATGTCATAGGTGCACAATTTTCATTATTCTTTCTTACTCGTTTACTACATATTTATATGAATCGCGGTTCAACTATATTAACGATACACATGGGTTTAATAGTGTAAAGAGTGCCTCTATGTCTTAACTGACGGGATTATTCACTTTAGGAAACACAATATTATTATCGTTCCACATTACTGTTGTGCGCAGCTTACGGCTTGACCGCTCCATTTCAAGTGGGCTACGTTTAGGGGCAAATTTGTAACCTCGCGTAGTTTTCTCTTCACCATAAAAGTAGTTCCACATTTATTCGATAATTACGGTATTAATGTTTGACCTATTAATTATCCAAAGATATGCTTTACTTCAGCATTAATTATAGTATACTACTGTGTTGTTGTTTAATTATTTATTTAATTTCAAATTTACAAGTATTATTAGTTTAGTTTATGGGTCGTTATGCAAGTTGGTTCCGGTTATCGCATGTCAATGCATGGTAAATTATTAAACGGGTTTCTTTACTTTTACACTCTCTTTATTAAATATTATTTTGAGTTATTTAAGGGATTTAAAATTAGTTTAAATGTGCGATTTTAGAAAAATTTAAATTTCTCTCCTTTTTACATTTCCTATATTTTAAAATCGTCACATTCTATCTTTTTATTTAATTGTCTATAGTCAACGACTAATCTATGTTTATCAGTGCCTTTGGGTACTAAGAACGCGGGTGATGAATACGGTGAAGTGGAAGGTTCTATAACTTGTTGTTCTAACAATTTATTGATTTGATTTCTCATGATTTCCATTTTTGGAGGAGATAACTTATATGGATGCAGTCGGATTACTTTATTATCGTTCAGGTTGATCTTGTACTCTATTAGATTCGTTAAACCTAACTTTGGGGTTAGAACAGTGGAAAATTCTTTTATTAGATTTTGTATTTTTTGTTTATCTCTACTCTCTAAATGATCTAGTGCAGATTCGTGGTGTACTACGTGCGTTGCGGATGTTTCTGTACCTTTACTGTTATTTACTTCGAAGTCAAAATTATATTTTTGGGTACGGTTGAATCTAAAATAATACTTCTTATCGTACATGTCAAGAATTATACCTGTTTTACTGATGAAGTCCGCTCCTAATATTAAGTTTGGTCCTAATTCTTCAGATAC
The DNA here is from genome assembly GCA_034769895.1 of Magicicada septendecula. Classification (NCBI taxonomy): domain Eukaryota; kingdom Metazoa; phylum Arthropoda; class Insecta; order Hemiptera; family Cicadidae; genus Magicicada; species Magicicada septendecula. Next base: position 55,913,045 of record CM068371.1, on the reverse strand, counting down.
TAATACTGGAAAATACCATGTTAAATTTTTAATTTTTAGTTTGATAGTAAAGCTGAGTTTTATTGTTAATTTTTGGTTATTAGCGGTAGCGCATTTAATATTCACCGGTTGACTACGTTTAATTAGGTGGTGTTTGGCTAATGTTTCGGGCAACTGTTGGCTCATTAAGCTCCGTGTTGATCTGGAATCAATTAATCCTAGTGTTTTCGTAATGCCAAGGTCTACTTGTATATAAGGTAATTGACACACACTGGATTTGCATGTAGTAATTGAGTTGCATCTATTGACAAATCTTTCTACGTAGGGGTCTAATTTTTTTTTTTTTTTTTTGTACTTCTCGGTTTTACCTACTCTTCCGCCTTACGATGCGGCGGGAGACACAGGATTTCGGCACTCCCTGCCTTACATGTTTTTTGAACGAGAGGATTTTTTTTTAGTACTGTTTCTGTTTACAGTACCTACTAATGTGACCTTGTTTACCACAGTTATAGCATCTTTTTTCTCTACTCACTGTGTCGCTCATATTCGGTTGGGATTTCAGTTGATAATTTTGTGCAGGTTGGTAGTGTGAAGGTTTCGGAGTTCTAAAGTGTTGACTATCACGGTGTATTCTCGGTTCTGATACCAGGGGGTGGTGTTTCGTTTCTGCGTTGTGTCTGAGGAATTAAAGCACGTCTGTTTTGGTCAGAATACCATACATTTGATGAGTGGATACAGCATTGTTCTAATTCTGCAAAAGTGTTGGATCTATTGATCAGTACTAATCGCAATCTCTCTTCTGGGGATAATCCTACCAGAATCGTTTCTACTAACTGACTAACTGTGGTTCGCTCAAATTTACTTTTAGTAATAATGAAAATTCTCTTATTTCTGAAATATAGTGCGCGAGTCTCTTGTGCGCTCCTTGTACTCTAAGTACTGTGTTCCGTTTCAATTCTTCATAAATTCCTGTTGGCATAAAATGTCTTATTAAGGCAGAATGTAGTTGGTCTACGGAATGCTGAAAATTCATTGACTCCTGTACACGGTCTTTTAATGGTGGTCTACATTTAGTCATAATGACTGGCAATATTTGGCTATCGCTCAGTTGCTGTAAGTCTTTTATTTGTAAAAGGTGTTTTATGAACGCTAACAGTTTGGTAATACTTAATCCATCGGTATATTGGATTTCTGATAAAATCTTTTCTACGGGATGAGTTATCTTTCCGTATAGGTTAGCACTAAAGTTCATGTGAGATTGTATTCTTGAGTGTCTCGACACTGAATAAGTTATCGCAGAGGGTGGTAACACACGATTACTCATTAAATCATTATTATATTTGAGACTACGCTGGGCATTTGGAGGTGAGGATTCCGCTGTTGGTGTGATATTCACATTTCTATTAAGCATCTGATCTGCATTCGGTTCTACACTTGATACTTGTGGAAATTCGAAAGTCACGGTAGTGGGTCTCTGTTCTATGGTGGGTGATTGAGATGGTGTGATATTTAATCTAGAAAGAGATTCTTCTATTTCCTCCATTTTAAATGAGTCTGATTTACGATGTAGGTTTCTTATTATCGTTGGTAATTGCTGCAATGCTTCGTCTGAAAATTTTTACACGTCACGGGGTGTTACAGTAGCTCCGGGCCAGTTTAGTAAATTATTTACGTGACGGGTTAAATGCTCTATCCGTTGCGTGGTACGCAAGATTATGGCGGGTGATTTTTCGTCATGGAGGGTTTGCGCTATTGACGTCAATTCCCTATATTTTGCATAACACGTTTCTACTTCGCTTTCAAGTTCTATTTCGTTTAATCTATCTAACTGGGCAGGTATATTTTGCTTGTTTTCGCGTAATTCTGAGACCGTTACGTTTGCATAAGGTAAACCGCGTAAAAGTGCTTCATAGCATAATTCGTCTTTTAATAACAAATCCAGGTTAAATTGAGACACTGTCTTAGTATGCTAATTGTAGTAATCTACTTATACTAATCAACATCAGTTTGATTATATTAATTATATCACTGTATATGACTATCTTTAGTTTTGTGGAATCAAATACCTTTCAATTTACAGAGAAAATAATAGCTCGTACGCAAATACAGAAGGGAATCTCACACAGAGTTCTACAGGACGTGACATGAAATATTATGACTACTGTTGTTGTTAGGTGATGACATTCCTATGCAAGGGGAGATATTACGCATTTGTATTCGACTGTTGTCTAGATCAACGGTTGGTTTATTCACAGTTGTTGCACATACGCTTATAACAATAACCTAGTGTATACAGTTCCTAACACGTTAATAGATTTCCTGTTTGTTCTTGCTCTCACGCTTATTTTGGGGTGACAATCTGTGCACGCTTCAACACGGGTTTACAGAATTAAATTATCATTACATATATTATTTTTCTTAATAATAATTGCAAATCTTTTGTACTAATATATTATTGCTATTCTTGTTTTATTTACGCTTTTACTACTTTACTTACTTATTATTCTTTCTTATAATTTTTATTTTTATTATTAAACTTTTTATATATGGCCTTTTTTTTAATTTCTTTATTGTAGTAACTCCAATTAGTCTTTTATTTATTAGCATACCAGAGTGGCGCATCTTATAATGGCTGTATACTATCTTTTATAACTCCTGTATACTATCGCCATTATAACCTCGGGAGCCCGGTTAATTGACATCGGTCAATTAAACAGGCTGCCATAATATTCACAAAATGTTATATATTTAATTAAAATACAACGTGACAAAACACTTAATTGGAACCTGTGAATTAAGGAATATTAGGTTCGTCTTGCCAAATTTATTCACGCATATTTACGTCCATGACATCTCTTTATTTACATACCTGGTAATTAGCATAAAAGAAAATGAGTTACTGTCTTATTATTAAAAAACAAATAGGCTTGTGATTTGTATTGTTAAAACATACATATATATATTTAACCTACTTTTCGTTTACTCTATTTCGTTCAACTGATTAGTTAACTATATAAAAAATAATAATAACTGCATAATGTATTCATTAATCAACTTGGTTAACTATTTATAAAACTTAGGTAATTCATACCCTCGGATCCGAGATATATCCTTTCTTTATATTAAAGTTAAACAATTTACTTTTGCTGCCATTTAAAGAATGGGCTTATTAATATTAGCATGTTATAGACATTAAAGCTAAATACATCATATTGTTTATTACAAAGTTACAATGGTAATTTAATTCGGCCAGTCTTTTATATTATTATATTAATTTTATTTTGGTGTCAGTTGTCTTTCATATTTTTATTAAGTAATTTCTGAACTACAGAAGTTTGACTTCTGTGTCACCTGTATGTAGCATCCTCGGCGAATCGGGGTTGTCTGTAGTAAACGGTGGCTATGCGGCTTCTGGTCTATCTTGCAGGTCTGAAGAAGATGTCATAATGGAAGGTGTGGATGTCTCTCTCTTTTTGCAAGGTTTATCAGATTCTGGTGCTGGCGGTGGTAGGAAACTTTCACTTGAACTCACTTATTTCAGTTTACCGCACTTTTACCTTATAGTTAAACTGTTACATATACTGTGAACTCTATCACGTTGACGTAATATTAAATTAAATCAACTGCAGAGATGTCATAAACACACACTTAAAACGCATCAAAGATGTTAAACATATTGAAATTATTGCTATCAGCTTTACTAAGCATTAGCTTAAAGAAACTAAGAGAGTGAACGACATATTCTTTCATTCTCTATAATTTTGTAGTTACTGGCTACATTTTCAACTGTACTGTTCTCGCTGCGGAGTCTGATTTACAACTGCTTTGGGGCGACCAGCTGACTTAGCGATGTGCGTGTCCGTGCGTGTTGTTATTTACCGGTGCGAGAAATAGTTCTTAATTTATTAATTATTATTTTTACTTATTTTAAATTGCTGGTTTATTACGTCTCTCTATAATTTATTACTCGCTGAAGAAACAGGAGGTGGTTTACATATTTATTTGTTTAACATTATTTAGTTTTCTATTTATTTCATAGGGAGAGAAATTATGTAGTTTCATTTAGGATTATATTATTTTTACCTCTTTTTTTATTTTGTGCTATTTAACCCTATTAAATCGTCACACCTTCAACTTTAATTTTCATTTATAGAAAATTACCCCCACCCCGTTCAACTAGCCTCTTCATTTATAGATATTTCATCTACGATTCTACAGTGGATTATTAAGATCTTCTTATCAGGATACTTTATTTATCAAAATTAAGGACTTTACTCTTGTTACAACAAAAAATGTTTCGGGTAAACTACCCTTTCCCCGTAACCAATCTTCACCAAAATCAATAGGCCTTGAGTCCTCTACAACTCAGGCACATATGTAAAAAAATTATTTGATTCTGTTTGAATTTACAGCAGTTATCGTTTGTCATGAAAAAATTTCTCGTTACAACATAAAATGCTGCAGGTAAACTACCCCTTTCCCTTCACCGATCTTCAACAAAATCAACAGGTCTTGAGTCCTCTACAATTCAGGGATGCATGCAAACATTGTTTGATTCTGTTTGAATGTGCGGCAGTTATCGTTCATCATAGAAACAATTACTCTTGTTAAAACATTAAAGGTGGCAGGTAAACTACTCCTTTCCCTTAACCGATCTTCACCAAAATCAGTAGGCCTTCAGTTGTCTACAATTCAGGATCGTATGCAAAACATTACTTCATTCTCTTTGAATTTACGGCAGTTAGTGTTCGTCATAGAAAAAATTACCCTTGTTAAAACATAAAATGTTACAGGTAAAATACCCCTTTCGCTTAAGCGATCTCCACCAAAATCAACAGACCTTGAGTACTTAAAACTTCAGGAATGTATGCAAAAAATTATTTGATTCTCTTTGAATATGCGGCAGTTATCATTCGTCATAAAAAAAATTACCCTTTTAAAACATAAAACGTTGCAGGTAAACTACCCCTTTTGCTTAACCGATCTTCACCGAAAACAATAGGTCTTGAGTACTCCACAATTCAGGACTGTATGCAAAACATTATTTGATTCTGTTTGAATTTGCGGATGTTATCGTTTGCCATAGAAAAAAAAAACTGCAGACAGACAGACAGACACAAAGACACTTTTCGAAAAATGACTTTTTTTCATGTTTTGAGGGTAGGGTAGTACAATCAGAACCTGCAATAATCTTGACCACGATATTTTTTGCCATCACCATACTTCCATTTCCTTATGGAACATGGAAGTAAAATATCGGTATGGAGAACCATACATGACTTCCATGTTCTACGATTTATATTTAAAATCATATTCGAAATGAAATATTTCCATAGAAACTACTTCTTTCTACGTATTGCTTCAGCCTTAACCACCGTTCTGTGGTCACTAACGTATACCACCTCACGTTTTCGTACTTGATTTTCACTTATGATGGCAGTCGATGGCACTGCCGAAACGTCTGGTTTTGCAGAAAACATTGGAGCACGGCCAAACAGCCTGGGAAGGAATTTTAACAACAAACTACTACTATGTTGCCGATAACGTAGTACACATATAAAAATTATCCCATCCCCTCCCTTCAATTTTAATTTTAATTTATAGAAAATTACCCCCACCTCGTTCTACTATCCTCTTCATTTATATTTCATCTACGTTTCTACAGTGGCTTATTATGAGCTTCTTATCAGGATACTTTATTTATCAAAAATAAGTACTTCACTCTTGTTAAAACATAAAACATTGCAGGTAAACTACCCTCTCTTAACCGATCTTCACCAAAATCAATAGGCCTTCAGTCCTCTACAATTCAGGGATGCATGCAAAACAATATTTGATTTTGTTTGAATGTGCGGCAGTTATCGTTCATCATGAATACAGTTCTCTTGTTGCAACATAAAATGTTGCAGGCAAACTACCCCTTTCCATTACCCGGTCTTTACCAAAATCAACAGGCCTTGAGTTCTCTACAATTGATGCACACATGCAAAACATTATTTGATTCTGTTTGAATGTGCGGCAGTTATCGTTCGTCATAGAAACAATTACTCTTGTTAAAACATGAAAAGTGGCAGGTAAACTACCCTTTTTCCTTAACCGATCTTCACCAAAATCAACAAACCTTCACTTCTTTACAATTCAGGACCGCATGCAAAAAAGTATTTGATTCTCTTAGGATTTACGGCAGTTATCGTTCGTCATAAAAAAATTACCCTTGTTAAAACATAAAACGTTGCTGGTAAACTACCCCTTCCCTTAACCGATCTTCACCAAAATCAAAAGACCTTGAGTACTTAAAACTTCAGGAATGTATGCAAAAAATTATTTGATTCTCTTTGAATATGCGCAGTTATCATTCGTCATTATAATAAAATTACCCTGTTCAAACATAAAACGTTGCAGGTAAACTACCTCTTTCCCTTGACCGATCTTCACCAAAAACAATAGGACTTGAGAACTCTACAATTCAGCGCTGTATGAAATAATTATTTGATTCTGTTTGATTTTGCGGCTGTTATCATTTGCCATATAAAAAAAATCTACAGAACTACAGACACTTTTCGAAAAGTGACTTTCTTTCATGGTTTGAGGGCCGTACAATCAGAATCTGCAATTATCTCGAACACGATTTTTTTTGCCATCACCATACTTCCATTTCCTTATGGAACATGGAAGTAAAATCAGTGTTTCTAGTGTAATAAATGTTTATGTGTTGTTTACATGTTTATTAAAGACTGATGCTTATGTTCTGTTGGTTCATAAGCATAACATAACGTTCAAAGATAAAGTAAAAAACAAAATGCTGAGTGGGCAAAGCCAAGAGATTATAAGCTCAATTCTAGAATTCATGAAAAAAGAGGCACAAGGTTCCTTTATAATTCTGTTATTTAAAGTTCAAGAACGGGTTGCAGCAGTTACAGAAGTAAGTGTGTATACTCTTTATGCAATAGCAGAAGAATCAAAAACTTTAATAAGTGGTGAGGTATTGTCTTTTAGCACATACAAAAAAAAATAAAAACAAAACAGAACATAGTGGTACAAAATTACGTAATGCTCTGGAAAAGTCGGCAGATGCAGTTCTACACGTTTCTCAGCAGGTGCAGTATCTGTGTCAAGGCCACGCAGTTAAATACCCTCTAGACTGTTCAAGTACTTGTAACTACGCAAGTTATGCTGGTACGCCGCCAAAAGAATAGAAAATTATTCTGGAACATCTGCGGTACCTATATAAGCAACAGAGGACCTATATAATCAGGCTTAGAAGTTAGTTACACCTGGCAAGATTGTAGAGTGTGGATAAGAGATTATTGTGTTAGAATAGTGTGGAACCCTAATAATCGACATTATTATTGCATGTGGGACAAATTTAACTAGAATCATTGTATGAGAGAGTATCTTGTTCATTTCAAGTTGTTATTTGTGACTAATTGAAGCTGGTTATTGGTGACTTAATTGGTGTCTGTATTTTGTTTCCACAGTACCACACGACAATCTGTGAGACCGTCTTAACAATATGTTCTTGACGATTTAGATCAGAACGGTTTTAAATTTTCAAACAACTGGAAAATGAATTCCAACTGTGAAAGCAATTAACAAAATTTTATGGGCACATGAGGTGTACACGATGTGCAGACATGTGGAAAACAAACTACATTCATTAGGTTTTAAATAGAAGAAAAGAAAAAACATTGTATAAGGGAGCTGAAAGTAATTTATTTATGAAGCATGACATGGTATTATCAACAAAACAGAAATATTGTGTATATGGTTGAGTCACATTTGCATGCAACAGGAAAACTGTTTCAAATGACATGTTTAAGAAAAAAATTTAAGAAGGGAGAAAAACTGTGTTTTGATTCCTGACTTGGAAATCAAAAACTTACTGGATATTACCACCAAGAAATAAGTTTTAAAAAATGGGTAGAAGAAAAATTTGTCTATTGACTACTTATACAATGCTCCTCCCTATAATAAGCTGTCCAGAAAACAACTAACATCTACTTAAAGAAAGAGAGAAATCAAAGAATGGCTAGTGAAAAACAATATAGTATTTGGTGACTCTACATTAAAATCTGAGTTATAAAATTTGATTATGATGTACAAACCTAAAAATAAAAAGTATACAATTTTTTGGATAATTTTTCAACGTACGACTGCATGTTTCAATGCCAACATGTAATTAACACTGAAGCATATTATATACAAAAAGAACATTTATTTGACTGTGATATAAATATACATTTAACTGATAAAATAGTTATTAACCTTGATAAGAACAGTGACTCATATTCCAAAGATGACAACTTAGAAAGTGATGAGGACATTTCTGGGGTTTATTGGTGAAGTGTTTGTAACCCGTTGTACTTCCATACAACTCTCGTATAGAGGCAAGAACAACAAATGTATGATAATTTATTTACACTTATGTCTTTAGTTGTATTTATTCTCTAATTAAATACTTTCACCAATTATCAAATTAAATACATTATTTCTAAATCAGCAGCAAGTTTTACGTTATAGTCTGACAGCCTAGAGTAAAAAGTAGGAATCTTCATAAATAAAATATACAGGCCTAACTGAAGTTGCACAGAGCAATTCAGAAACTGAAATACTTTCAGAATCGGCTGTAAGATTTGGTACGGGTGATTATTATAGGTAGAATTAGGCTACCATTTGTCAGCATGCTGTGACTGTAATGCTCTGCCCACTCTGTCAAACATCAGTTGTGTCATTTACGTTTTCTGCACATCTTGGACCAATGTTGATTCAGGCAGCCTGTATTAAAGCACCTTCCACTACAGTGCAGCACACGTCATAATATATATTACTAGATGGAGCAGTTCCGAAGTCAAAAAAGTGAATTACATAGTAGTTGTTACATGGACACATTGAGATCCATGTAACAATACATGGATGGACTGTAGTTGTTGCAATGGAACATCGCAGAAAAGGGTCTTTGTAGCAATGACTACACGCTTTTATACAATTTATGACGTTATAGACATGTTGAAAATTGATTTTGTTAAAATTTTGTACAATAGCTTTAAGTTTTGAAATAAGAAATGGGTAATTAACTGTTGTCAAAATGCCCATAAATTTTCTGTCGTGTCAAGTGCGAATTTAGTGCATGAGTGCGCGTGTTATTCGTATTACATGAATAACTCTTGAGTAAATTAATGTATCTAATTGAAACTTAGACAGCTCATAATTCTGAATTAGTGCTACATTTTTCATATGTCAAATACTCAAAACATATTATTTTAATATGTATTTTTTAAGAGAATTCACTTTTCTAAAGAATCCTTATCTTCTGAAGGTCATAAAACTTTTAAATAAAATCTATACATGCTTTTGCAGTCTTCAGCAAAATTGATCGGGACATATGTCTATCTATCTAACCCATCAATCACGTGTTATGGGTTTTAACCAATCGGAGGCTCCAATTTTCATTAAGTTTGGTAGCTTGCGGAAGAAGTTTCGCTCAGTTCTACCTAACAGCTCGCCCTTAACAGACGTTGTCTCTGTGCGAGTTTGTGACGTATACGTATACGTATACGTTCTTCATAAGGGTTACGAGAGTACTTGGTCTTAGCAATGAGTTGCCCGTTTGCTAGATTGATTGGGTATTAGAACTCAAAATAATTTAATTATAAATTAAATAGTGCTATCTCGCGATAGTCAAGATTTCCTGCATAGGAATCAGTATATTTGCCGAAATACATCTGGGTGAACATGAGGACACGTCAAGATACCAGAAGGTGTATGTAAACCACACCAAAATTGAATTAATAATAGTTAAACCCATTATTGAACCCTGAGATAAATGAGATAAACTATATCGGTGATAAACGGTGTGTGTCTGTGAGTCGCGAGAGTTCTACATTGCAGCTGATCCAGCAGGCGACGAGTGCAGCAGCGGAGCAGTTCAACGGTTCGTCAACGGAATTCGTCGAACAAGTAAATAGACTATAAGAAAGAGAAACATTCAAACCATTTTACAGACATTATTTAAATTTAAGAATAAATAATTTATGTTCAAATCACAGACCATATTAAATTTGTTTTTAAATAAATACCTAACTCCAGATAAAAGACTCTATTATTTTGTTCTAATTTACTATGCCCTCTATTTGTTACGCTGCAATAGATGGAGCAGTTCCGAAGTCAAAAAAGTGAATTACATAGCAGTTGTTACATGGACACATCGAGGACAACAAAACCCAAAAATAAAAGGAAACATAAAAGACAATTAAACTATATGCTGAACGCATTTCTTACGCTGATATTAATCTACAATTTTGTTTCTGTTTCTGAATGTCAGGCTGTAGTCCACAGTTGTTGATATCCAACAATCTGGTAACTGAAACCACGTGGGATCTAATGCGTGTTTCAGGATGCAACGTTAATTAAATCATATATGTGCTATGCCATAAAAATGAATATGCTACAACTACTATTAACAGTGATTTCTATGCTATATGCATCTTATTTAGAATTTTATATCTGATAGTTGTGAAATTACATTTTGCTCATAACATTATTATTATTATTATTATTATGTACTTATTAAAAAACTTTTTGGAAGTAATTGGGAATGCTTTACAAAATGTATTACAAGTTTATAGTACTCTTGATTATATACTTTACTGTTATTATTATTTTATACTGTTATAGGCTAATGTTAGGTATTATTATTATATCTATGAAAATGTTATTAAAATGTGGTATGATGTGAGTATACATGTAGTAATGCCTCTAAAATACTGCTCTGTACCTCATAGTTTTGTGCTACATAAATTCCAGTATATACGCCAATACCAAAAGTTATCTGAAACATTAAACAAACTATTGTATATATGTATGTAAAAACAACACACACACACACACACACACACACACACACACACACACACACACACACACACACACACACACACACACACACCAATGCAGAAATTGTAATCTGATGTACAATACTCTGACAAAGTGTAGGCTTACATTAGCAAAACTAACAAAACAAATGCTTGAATTTTGAAAATGTAATCTAAACACACACACATATATATACACACATCCATGTGCGCATGCGTGTTTGTACAAATTTTTGTGAAAATTGTAATTAACCTAATATAATTATAATATGCTTAATTCAGTTTCATCCTAACACATTTCATGAGTATTTCAAGTGGATGCATGCTGGAATCAGTTCTGGTTTCAATTAACAATATATTTTATTTTTATCTGAATAATTATTTTAAAATAAGGAAACGTATATCCCAAATGATAACTGTATATTTATCGCTGACTGAATAATTCACACTTGGTCATTATTTTGTCTCATATACAAAGTACACAACAAAAGAAAATTCGTATTTACTGAGGTCTGTACAATACGTCAAAGTTACGTTCGTGATGTTTAGAGCATGTTGATCAGCTGGTGGGAATGCAGGAAGACGACTCTTTTGTTGTGATTGGGAAAAGCGTTTACTTTCAATATAGAACAAGTTGTCTGTCATACTGTACAATATTGTCTATGTATACATATACAGAGAAAATGTGACCACTACAATGTAACGACCTCCCACCACAACATGCATGTTCGCCTTCTCAAGCATCACCAGTATAACCGACTGCACAGACACAATACAACATGAGGTTAATTTTGACATATTGTACCTTATTTGTGTTCTGTGGGACAGCTGTCACATGCTAGCTGTTGGCTAACCTGTCATTAATCTGATTACCTACCACTATAGTGTTCATTTGTTTAATGGTACAGTATTTGCTCAATATACTATTGTTATAAATCATGCTTCACAAACAGACAGAAAAAAATAACATGTTTTACCATGAAAACGAAACTGCATTTGACTGATGAGCATGATGTGTTGGTTAACATATATAATATATATGCCACATTATAAAGCCGCATCACCAGCTTCAAAATCCTGAATTACACATGAGTACAACATGCTCTTCTTTTGTTATATTTGGTCACACTGGTCACATTTTGAGAAGGAAACGTCTACAGAAGTTGCTAATTACGGGTAATATAGAAGGTGGGATACGGCGAGGAGAAGAAGATATGATGTGCTGCCAGATTTGATGATAGGAAGAAATTATGAACAACTGAAGAGAGTGAAACTTGACAGAACAACATGGAGAGTACAGTTTAGCTGAAACCTGTCTTAGGCCAGATTCACCACTGACCTAACATGCTAAATTACGGTTACAATAGTGATTGTAGATTCCACTGACTTTTCATTTGATTACTGATGGAGAAAAGTAATTCACATAAAAAATATTAAAACTAATACACATAATTTATAATATACATACTGCAGTATGTAGACCTTAGTAATGTGAATTTGCAAGAATTTCCTATTGTTAGCACGTATTTTGTACATAAGAAAAATAACATTTAAAAGTTTCAAAAGTGATCGGAAGTGACAAATGAATTGTCAGCCTCAAATTTCTCACGTTAAGAAATTAACTCGCCCTAACTAAATTAACTTCAAGAAAATAATTTACATCCTTATCTCATTTTTCCAAACGTGTAAACTCTATATTAAATAGCTAGTAATATAAATTTTCACGTGTAATTTCACTCTGAGTCTGACATTAAACTTTCAACAAATCACTAAATATTTAAGAAGCATGAAAACATTTTTATTAGTTTATTAATGAGGCAACCCTAACCACATTGCGAATGGTTAGGTTATACACACTTTTTCGGTACAACATACGACTATAAAATACTACGTGATAGTAAATATTTGTGAAAAACTTACTAATGTTTTTATCATATTGGGAATTGGTACTGATTAATGAAAACCCAATAAAATCACTACAAAAAAACTATTAACTACAACAGCATCACTAAATTATACCGCAGACTTTATTTTTAAAATTATCAGTGTTACCAAATATATTTGACAATTATACTTAAATGTAAATATATTATGTACGTATAAATAAGCTAGAGTTAGATTCGAATATAGTTACAAGAGTTGAAGTAACAGTCCACAAACAACCCGTGCAAGACCCCGCTTTCCTTGGGGCTCTACAGCTCATATTTTTTTTGAAACTAGGATCTTTACAAGGACCACAACTAGGCATTTCACTTTGTGTAAATTAATGTTACTGTTGGTTTTGCATAATATATATATTCGGTGAGAGATTTATTTTATAAGTCTAATCGAAAATTTGAATTCCCAAATTTACATAGTAACATAAACAATAATATTTGAATTTTTTGTGTATAAAATGTTCATACTAAAAATCTTGGGTCACGAAAGACGTAAGAATGGAGTAGGAGTATAGCATTATCATGATTGTTGCGGAAATGCGGTACAGCTGTTTGCGAGTATTCACGGGTTCACGTCTTGTTTACAATTTTTTTGAAGGTTGAATAGTTAACGTTGTAAGGTCAGTGTTAAGAATGAAACGTAAAAATGTGATTGAACAGTAATAATGGCTACGGAAATTATCTGCAAGCGCGCTAAACATTGGTAAGTGGTAATTCGTAATAAATGAATTAAATTTTAGGTTAGTTGTTAAAGATTTCGGTCTTCTAGGTGTATTACCTGAATTATATATTTTTTTCTTCTTAATAGTTTCCTGTCAAAGCACTCGCCGATTATTAGTATAGATGTTCATATACAATTGGCATTTTTAAGAAACGACAGTGCCAAAAAATAATTGCATGTCAATTTTAACAACATCTATTTATAGTGTTACTGTAGGTCATCTGTTTGATGCATGCTTCCATCGTGATTATTTACGTATGACATATTTTACGTGTTTCACATATTAGTATATAGTCTGATCACAAGCGTACAAAAGTAAATGTATATTATTATTGGTTTGTAATTATTGCAAGAATAATTATGTTTACTGGGATATGTTTCAAAGTCAGTAAAATAATTTATTCAATTCAAGCAAAAGTGCTGAATACCTAAAATAGGTGTAAAGTTTTTCATTTATCCTTAAATAATTATAATAAAAACAGACACTTGAATGTGTACACTACACATTTTAAAACGGAGCTGTATAGAAGTGCAAAACTATATTGTGTTAAAATGTTATTAAGAAGACAGTTAATGGACACATCAAGGTTTGTGGAAGAAATTAATTTGTAACATTGCATATTTACGAATGATTATATCAGAAAAAAAAACTTTTCAGAAGATCAAGATTTTCACCTAACTTTGCGCACAGTGTGTTACTATTTATTGTAAAATAAATTATAAATAACAAATTTAGATTTATAAATTAAAATATAATTACAAGTTATTTATTATAAATATTATTTATTTTATTCCATAACACAAGGTGTAACATGGAAAATAAATATACATTGAACACAGTTAATATTATAGTCAGTTTAGTTCTAAATATATTTGCTTTGCTGATAGTTAAAATTCAGTATTTAAAAATAGCGAAGTCTTCAAAAAGTTGTATAATCATCAATATTTATATTAGAGTGAAACTTTCCCCATGCAAAACTGGGGATGAAAATTTATTTTGCAGCTTTACAGTTCTATATGAATTTGAATGTATGCAGATTATGGAAATATAAATGAATAATAATAATAATGGTCAGAGCAATAATAAGACGAATTGCAAGTTATAATTTTGTAAGACATGCTTTTTGATACTTGGAGTTATCATAAATACTGTTATTTTAAATCATTTAATTCATCATTTTAAAGTAAAAATGCCTTCATAAAACATGATTTAAATATAATAAAAAGTGCTGTCAGTAATTTCAGAGTGAGTATTACTGGAGTATAAATTCTGATATCCATTATATTGATTGATTCTAATGTACGAAGTATTTCAGTTTTTTATTATTTATTTATTTCGTATTTTATTTTGTCTATACGTACAAATTTGACAGAATCAAGAGTACAATCAATCCAAATTTCTTCTGAAGTCATAAGACGATTTACAGTCTGCCCATACCACTGTCTACACAAACACTATATTTTATTCAGTAAAGATGTGCTCACAAGGAAAGGTAAAAATATACATCTAATTATGTATAATTTTATAATTTGCATAATTATAACAAATAACTTGCATATTTTTGTAGGAATTAATTTAACAGTGTTTGCAGTTAAGTTTTATATATATAGTTGTGTGTGTGTGCGCGCGCGCACGCACATGTGTGCATCATATATGCTCTACATTATAGTTCAAAAATCTGTATCCAAGAATAAAACAATGAAGTTAATTTCATTAAATTATAATTCAGGACATAATATATTTAGATAACTTGTGTTTAAAAATATATGATTTAAAAAGAAATATAGGCTACAAAATATAATTCCTAAAGGTGTACATATAATAAAAAAAAAGTTTAGTATAATTTTTAAAATCTAAACATTTTTTGTAAGTCACATTTTTTTGTACAGGCTTACAACAGATGTTCGAGTGACTGGTCGTATGGTCAATGTTTGGCGCTACTTGACTTCCGGAGAAGTTTCAACGGCTCTGAGGCCATTTTACTTTACTGTACATCCTGATCTCTTTGGACAGTATCCATCGGAACGGGTACATATACGTTGTATTCTACATATATATTAAATTTTACTACAACATACAAAAAATATGTGTTAAGCATGTAGATAGACAATTTTTTGAAACAATTGGGTGAAATACATTAAGTCATTATGTAACTTTTTGTATGGCCACATTTCGTATGTGTAACTTTTCCATATTTCAGTTTTTTTGTTTTTTTTTCCCCCCACGAAGACTCACAAACTCATGGGATAACGTACATTTACATTGACATACTGTTTACAGTGAAAAGTAAATAGGTGCTTGTTTGCCTTTATTCAACACGTCTTATATGAAATTGTGCTTGTATGTTACAGGCAGTGAATGAGAATTCTCTACAAATACTTAGTTCATTTCTCGAGTCACTGCAACAGAATCGGCCACAGAAGCCAACAACAGTTAAATTTTTTCTTAGGCCACAGGGCACTATTACTGATAGAGGTAAAACATAGTAAGCATTGTGTTTTGGAATTCATTAAACAGTTCGTAACAGTTTTTTTTTTTTTTTTTTTTTTTGAAGTAAGTGAATGAACTGATATTATTTGTTTTAGAATTATCTTCATCTGTAGTGATGTTTTATACAAATAAAATGTATCTTAAAGTCAGTGACTTTTTGTGACACTCAGTACTGTATATCTTTTTTTTTAATACATGTTTACACTTATCTTCTCTTACTACTACAAGTGCACACTTGAAGTAAATGAAGCAATATGAAATATTTTTTATTAGTATAAATTATCATGTGTTTTTTTGTACATCGAATATGTTAATGCCAAGAAGAAAATATATGATTCCGTAATATAAAAACCAAACATGTTATTCAATATCAGATTGTTTATTTAATTATAGGTCAAGTTGTTTGTTAATCACTTTTTTATTCTGTTGCTTTCAAGCGTTTTAGTAGGAGTGTTTTGTAATTCAACATATGGATATATTTGTTACCAAAACTCTCTTATCCACTAGTCAGGTTTATAAAGTAATTAAACAATACAGAAATAGAAAAATACAGATGATAAACCTCTGCGGGTAGCTTACATATTGTGTAAGGACAGTTGTATGTTTACGGAACAACATTAT
Organism: Magicicada septendecula; assembly: GCA_034769895.1. Taxonomy (NCBI): domain Eukaryota; kingdom Metazoa; phylum Arthropoda; class Insecta; order Hemiptera; family Cicadidae; genus Magicicada; species Magicicada septendecula. The sequence continues at coordinate 55,896,425 of CM068371.1, read as the reverse complement.
CAACATTGTTATTATTCACTCTGTAATAATGACTTAAATTTTAACACCTTATGTACCTTAATCCGTATTCCCCCGTGATGACCATTTTTTTGCAATCTGTATTTAAACACTGATAAATATTTACTAAAATTTAAAGCAAAAAATGCAGGATGCTTTTCCACGATCTTCTGAATAAACTCTTTAGATTTATGTTATGTATATTTTTAATTTTGCAGTTAAGTCTAAGTAAACAGTAGATATACAAACAGTAATTATGAGAGAAAAAAATTCTTGAAAACTGTATGATTTTTGTCTAAACCAAAATGTCAGGTCATTATTAGGAACATGTTTTGGGTACCATATCTTGTACCCATCCTCAGCCTTCCGGTTTTTGTGTCTGGTGAAGTACATATGTGTTGGTTGACTATTATTATTGTGGCTTCCTGTTGGCTTCTGGTACTTCAAATTGGTTTTATTGTGTGTGATTGTGGTGTGTGTGTTAGTTTTTTGTGTATTTTCGATGTTGAGTGCTTTGAATTTTGTGTCATGTTTTGTATTGATTTGTATTTGTTAAGGTATTAGTTTGTTTTGTGTTTTATGTTTGTATATTTGTAAATTTTCCCAAGTGTTAATTATGGTGCCTTTGTGTGGTATGTTTTATTAGTGTCACATTGGTTATGTCTGGGAATTCATGTCCTGCGTTTATTGCATGTGTGGCTAAATTGGATTTATATATTTCTGGTTTTTTGTATGCGTTTAGGTGTTCAAAATAACGTTTTTTCAGCTGTTTTTTTTTTGTTTGTCCTATGTAACATTTATTGCAATCTTGGCATTCAATTTTGTATATACCGTTAGTTGTTGTATTATTTTGTTGTGTGGGCTATTTAGTTTTTGTAAATTATTTTTATTAGTTTTGTATGCTATTTTTATATCTGTGTTTTAAAATAGTTTTGTTAGCTTTGTCATTTTATTATTTATGTATGTGAATGTGGTCCATTTGTTGTTGTTGTTATTATTATTTATGTGTTGTTCATTTTGATTAATTCTTAATTATTCAGTTTTTATTTTATATTTGATTTTATTTTCTATTTTGTTTACAGTATTTTTATTGTATCCATTTTCAGAACCAATTTGGTATATTATATTTTTCTTTCTTTGTCAGTTTCTTGTTTGTTTAGGGGAATTTTGTACATTCTGTTAAATAGCGAATAGAATGCTGCCATTTTATGTTGTGGTGGGTGGTCAGAATGGTTAGGTATAATGATGTTGGTAGAAGTTGGTTTTCTGTATATTGCATATTGTATGTGGTTGTTGTTTCTTGCGATGGTTATGTCTGAATAGTTGATTTTGTTATGTTTTTCTTTTTCTTCCGTGAATTGTATTTTAGGATGTATGTTATTGATTTATTTCAGTATGTTCTCTGCACACACACACACACACACACACACACACACACACACACACACACACACACACACACACACACACACACACACACACACACACACACACACACACACACACACACACACACACACACACACACACACACACACACACACACACACACACACACACACACACACACACACACACACACACACACACACACACACACACACACACACACACACACACAGTTTAATAGCATACATACATGGTAAATGTAAAAATCAATAAATAACTTAAAATTATATATACGCACAAAGACAGGAAGTTCTTACTTGAATTTCCACGAAGGTGAATAAACGGCGGGACCAGTGTAAACAAACGGATAGGGCTTGGCAGCTGATGATAATATTTCATATTATATGGCTTTTGTTAGTGCTGCAATATGAATATTAAAACAAAAACTGAACGGCAAGAAATCTTCTGCTTGATTTCTGTGGTATATTATTGAGCACAAAGCATTTCAACATATTGGAAAGTAGGTGCTGTAACATTACCAAAATTCCAAGTCCTTTCATCGCATAATATTGGATTGTTGGTACTTAGAGTGTTAATGCTGTGAATCTGAATTTTTGCTGAATCTGTTTTTTGTTATAATTAGTGGAGTAGCCATAGTTCAAGTGGTTCTTAGAAAATACAAATATTTTTGTATTGTGAATCTTTATAAAATGTCAAGCCGTCACTTTTATTGTGATATTTGCACAGTATAATAGAAATATGATATTCGAATTGATGAGTAAGAAAAAATTGAAAAAAATCAAGTAGGCTAGACAACATCTGTTTAACCAGATGATAAGAGCGTGGTGGTCACAGAGAAATATAGTCATGCCTGTATTGAAATAGTATCATAACCTGTAATGTAATAGATTGTACTTTATCTTCAATACTAAATAGAAAAACCACTTTATTCAAAAATCAAAATGTTATTAGGAATGAGTGAAATTCTGTCAAAAGAGAGAAACAGAGCTAGATTTACAGAAAAAGTTATAATTTGTGTATATTTACAGGTGTATAAATTAAAAATATAGAAGTTCTTACATTTTGTGTAATTATTGATATGAATATTTGTTTCTAATAACTAATGGCATTAGTTGAATTGATAGTAAAAGAGGAAAGTAATTACACATTTTGTGTGTGTGTGTGTGTATGTGTGTGTGTGTGTGTGTGTGTGTGTGTGTTCGTGTGAATAATTTAAATTTATACCAAACGATAAACAAAATTTTGTGTCATTATTTGTTTTTTAAAGTTGATAAGTATTGAGAGAAGTACAGAATTGTTAATGGTATGTATCTGCATACCGTACACTGTATATATTATAGTGTGCATATATAATAAGACAGTTTGGCCATCACAGCAGTTTGAGCGTGGCGCTTCTAGTCCAAGTAAAATGTATTCTCTGTGTCATAAACAAGGTACATTCAGTTTTATTTATCATATATTTAACTTGGAAAATAAGTAACAAAGAATAAAATATCTAGATATTAGACTAATTGCACAATTCAAGTTATTGGGTTATAATTATCATATCTTAAATACATGGTCATTGAGTGTATAAAATAATGAATATAAATTGTAATGAACTATTATAGAACCAATACCAATCTCTACTGCAGGCGGACTGTAGTGGACAAGTTGAGACAGATCATGATTGAACATGCAAGAAATGGTCTTCTTAAAATCACCCTTAGCAGTAAAAAATTTGCTTTGAGACTAAATAAGTTCAAAATAAGTGCTGATATCAAAGCATTTTTTGTTGTTGTTGTTATCAAAGTTGATTATGGTACAAGATAATCAGGCTGTATTGGCCTTGTTTAAAGGTTCGAACAATGTTGAAGAAATTTGTACTATTTTGTAAGTCTCATGGAAGAAGAAAGCGACGAGATATAAAAACAATTGACACATTATTTATGAGGCTGGGACAGGCTTCCATATAAAACAGAAGAACATGAAAAACAAATTATGTTATCTTTAGAAAATAGATTTTCTCAAAATAGTAGCCTTCCAGAGGAAAGTTGTTACAGCCATGGACAAACAGAGAAGCAAAGGATATGGTAATGGGAAGAGGCAATGGTAACAAATAGAAGACAGGGAGATAAATCGTGGTTATTACTACAAGTTAAGCTGCTGATAAGAGGAATTTATGGGAAAACGCTTAATATTAATTATTGGAGACTGGAAGTGGCATAGACTCTAAATGCGAAAGTCACTTTTTGTCTTTTCATAATAAATATATATGAAAATATGTTTGAAGTTTCAGAGCTCATTATTGGTATGGTGTGTGTATTACAGTTTGCAACTTAAGTGAGTGTAAGCATATTTGTTATTTTAAAAATTAATGTTAACATATTTTCAGTTGTAATGACGTGAATATTGTGGTAGCCATTAATGCAAATGTAAAAAATAATGAATCTACACTGGAAGATATAATAAAAAAGTCCACTATAGAGGATTATTATTTTGAACGAATATTAGACAGTTAATTTAATTAAATGAAGTAGCTCTTATGCCATGAAAAAACAACGAGGAAAGAGAGAAAGCTGAGCCCAAGAAAGTGATTTGGAAATGTCTAGGAAGACATATAGGAAGAGAACAGAAGCTGATAAGAAATCATAAGATACTGTTTTATGGTTATTTAGGATGCAATGAAAAATTGGATGTGTAAAACGATTGTTTTCTACATTTTTTTTTTTTTTTAATTTTCAAAGAGTATCAGAGTAACAAAAACTAATGTTTTCCCCCATACTTCTGTAAACTGACATTTTCCTTTTATTATTACAAATTTTCTTATCATGTTTGCAGCCAGTTTGAAATCAGTGAGCATTCAGTTATCTCAGCGTGATGTACGCAAGACTGTAGTATCTATACTGTCAAGCTGCAATTTGTCAACAACGTACGTGGACAACCTGAAGCCAGAACCAACACCATACACTTCTCCGCGACTAGAATTTCATGCTAGAGTTTCAAATTTTACCAACCGTTCCTATTATGAATACGATTATGATTATACAAACAATCCTAGAATTAAACGACAGGAAAGGAAAAGACTAGTGAAAGAGGATCAGTCTCTCAAGTAAGCAGACATATTACTTACTCATTTGTTATATATCTATAGGTTATACGTTTGTGGGTGATAAACGTTATAAAAATGTGTGCTTGTGTATATAATAAGTTTCAACTTGTCTGTACTGACAAGTAGTTCATTATGGATCCACGTCTGCAGATTCCTTTAAGTGTTTTGACCTGTTTGTAATGTCATTCAGTTTCTTCAAGTGCCTTCTCCATTAGCAGAGATTTGAAACAATTTTGATGTACTTCAGTGATGATTCTTAGCAATACAAGGCGTGTTTTTTAAGTAAGTACTGTTTTGGTACAAAAAATAACAATTTTCTTTTACAATTTTATTTTTACATGAAAGCCGTACATTAAACTATTTTCCAACATAGTTTCCACCTATATTGAGGCACTTGTCGTATCATGTGATCAACTTCTGTGTTCCGTCTTCATAGAAATCAGCCGCCTGAGAAGATAACCATTGCTGCACAGTCTGTCACAATTTCTTAGAGAACACTTCTTGAAACTTGAGGAAATTCATTAGACAGTGATGAAATTGTAAACCACCTATTCTCACAAACTTTTTCTTCAACTTTCTGCACCAGGTCGTCATTAATGAAAGACAGCCGCTCACTCTGTGCCTCATCGTGCACGGTTGTACGGCCTTCTTTAAATGCTCTAACCCATTTTCCACCATGCCATCGCTCGTAGCACTTTCCCCGTACACTTCACTTTCTGTCGATTAATATCGGCCGCTTTCACGTCTCTTGCATTTAGGAAACGAATTACAGTCCGTATTACACAATCGGCGGGACTTTCAATGGTATGAGGCATTTTAAACACGCTCAGGAAAATGTAAACAAAGACTTCTGCTCATGTAATGGCATCTGTAGCAAGCCAATAGATGCAGACACTCAGTGCGCATGCGCAGAACGGCGACCGCTGTACTGTAGTGGCGATATAGCGAAACGGTACTTACTTAAAAAACACACCTCGTATTTAGAAGTCCAGGTCTGTTCATTGTGGAACTATTGTGTTTGGTATTTATTATTTCCAAGATATTCAGTTTTATTGATATACAACAAGTCAGGAAGTGATCATCAGTACACATTTTCGATGCCTAATCGTCATCTGCATTCTCATGATGGTAATTTTGAATAAATACAATATGTAGTTTTTGAGTTATACTAAATACAATATTCTTTAGTTTGAGTAAAGCTGTCATCATGCATTATTTCATTGTTATGTGTTGGTTAGTTGTTTATGTTAGTAAATGTAAACATATTGTGTTACTTATATTTAATAATAACGACAATAACATGTTGGTTGGTTGTATGTTTAGGGAGTGGCTTCAGCTGAATATAAAAGATGTTAGAGAGAAACTGTCAGAGGTGCAGCCAGTCAGAGACGAGGTCGTGAAACTGCAAGAATCTCTGTGCCAGTCTCTGGACTTAAAATCTGTGTTGTGGGACTGCGGCTGGAACATAAGACATTTTCGTGGTTGTTTGATCAGTTTCCAAGCCCTTGCTCAACAGCATTCATCTCAGATGGGTGTTCTAAAAGGTAAGTAAGCAAATTGGCGAAACCAAATGTTATGCTGTGGTGAAAGTGAATCAGATTTGTTTGGAAAATAGTGTTTTACCTTTAATATATAAAGTAAGCCCTGCTTAAAAATATATAATGTATTTTAAAAATGTGACCACAGTTTAAAAAGATAATACTAGTTTTAAAAATTATAAATTTTTAAAATAATTTAATATTCTTGGATTTCATTGTCCATGACATGTCCGTTACTTAACTAAATATAATTACTTCACTACCAACTCGGAACACAAAATTATTTATAGGTAAAAACCAAAAGTTTTACCTTATAGCTTTATAAGGTATAAGTCAGAACTGTAGCTTTACAACATAACAATAGTCAATAAACTCCTACACAAAACAAACAACAGACAGACAGAAAACAACAAATTCATAACACTAACATACATCAACAACCAAACTGAAAAAATAGCCCACAAATTCAAAAAAGTAGGATACAGAATCACATACAAAACTACCAACAAAACAGAACATGTAACGGTACAGAATTGTGGGCTACAATAGTTTCAATTTCAATCCGGTTTTAATTTTTAATTGCCAGTATTCACCTGTGAGGTGCCCCAGTGCAACATACAATGTTAGCATAAACAGTTGATGTCTAGACAGCCAGACTAGACATATTATGTAATAGCCCCAGCAGGAGTTTTTGTGAAACACAGTATGCAGATTGTCACCATAGTAGTAACATCAGCCAGCAGCAGGAAGTAGCATACAGTTCGTTAATTGAGAACAGTGGCCTCGGGCGTGCAAGATAGGCCTAAAGTAAAAAGGGCCTATCTAATAAAAATGTAAAAAGTGTTCAACTGTAACTTATGGCGCGCGGTCAAATAATTAAAAACGTAAGAGATACAAAGATCACTGAAAGTGTTACCAGTAGTTAGAAAAACATCTAGTACTACTATGAGAACAGATTATAAGTGTAATAATAATAGTATTATGATCAAAATATTGGAAACTAACTGACTATGAATGAATAGCCAGATGTAAACAAAGACAATGTAACAAACTAGTTAAGCAAAATACCTTATTAAAACTTACACAGAGATCACTGAAAGTGTTACCAGTAGTTAGAAGGACATCTAATACTACTATGAGAACAGATCATGAGCATAAGAATAGTAATTTTATAGACAAATTATTGAAAACTAAATGACTATGATGGTGGAATCAGAATGTAAACAAACACTGCGTAGCAAGTTATTTAAGCAAAATGCACCATCCAAACTTGTTCAAAGGTAAATAAAAATGTTATCAGTAGTCAGAAGGATATCTGATACTACTATGAGAATATATATCAAATGTAATAATAACAATTTAGTTATTGATTTATTAAAAAATAGCTGACTGCCATGTCATAACCTGATGTAAACAAACCCAATACTAGGAAGTGAAAGGTTTTCAGATAGCGAAAGACTAACAAATATATTAAATAAACTAGGTACTATAGTTGTACACTATTTGCATTTTCAACATTATATACATTATGTGGAAAAACAAAAACAAAGTGACAATTTAAAAGAAAAGAGATCAGAAGGTAGTTAGATAAGACTACTAGTATATGAAACACAACATTGTTCATATAATAAAGTGTAAACCGATGTAAATAGATATTTATATTATTGTTAGAATACAAAACAAATGTCATTAGATAAGGAATAATAGTATTATAGGCGATTATAAATAATCGAATATGGACGCTTGAGACGCCATTATCAAACATTGTTTGAATAATAATTACTCCCAAATTTTGTATTAAGCAATTGAGAAATGGACTCAAAACGTTTAATAAGAAGTGTTATTGTGTAATTAGATAAGATTTGGTGAAATAAACTTCTTAATTTTAAGATTCACCATAGGAATTTGTGAAATCGTTGTAGTGAGTTAATAATGGACGGATTTCATTCTTGTTTGGACTTTATTTAAAGCCCAGGATGTCCGCGATCTATTGCCACCAACCATTCAACGATATGACAACTAATAAAAAAGTTATAACGATTATAAACTTTTTAATCATTTTGTGCATCAACGTTTACGTCACTATAATCTCAAACCCATATACGAAATTGATAAAAAATTAAAAGTTTTCTTAAACCAAGGTGTTTTGGGTCGGAGAGTTCGAAAAATTGAACCAATCAAATGAATTAAAACCAGCAGACAAGCCAGAGACGCTTATGAGAAGCGTCACAGTCATCTTTCAATCATCAAGGAGTCAACACGCATAATTCGACGGGCAAGGTCGATGAAGAAATGTATGAAGTTGTATTTGAATTGTGCGCGACACATACATGAGTCAAGCTACACACACCTAACCTACACATAACACAGAATTAACGAGTGTACAGTGCGGAGTGAATATAATAATAAAATACGACCAGTGTATAATATCGGTCGTATTTTCGAGTTTTGTGTTTATAAGAAAAACCAGGGAGTACTATATTTTCATTATTTAAAAAATAAAACAGAATTAATAATTCCTGTTAATTATTGTTTGGGTACTACTCTAATCAGTAGTACCGAAGTGTAGTAATTCTGACGAAAGTTATCAGAATTAATAAAAGAATTATTTCACATTTTATTAACTCAAGAAATAAATGTTTTTACGACTTATCGTAATTAAAGGAGTCAATATTGATTTAAATATTACAAAATATGAGTGTCACGAATAGTTGCTCGATTGACTCATGTCGTTTTGATTTGACTAATGAAAATAAATATTTTTTATTTATTTTTTTTTTGTGAAAAAATATTCTAATTAACTGATAGTTACTCATCAGATGTATTATGAATAAGATATATGTGTTTAGTTTATTAAGAAATTAATGATAATTTACTTATCCACAAGAATTACTTATGGTTAGTAGCTAACCTAGAAATAATAACAACAACTTGTCACCTTTTTCATAATTCTGTTCTCAAGTAATACAAACCAAATGAAAGCTATCACAAGAGTTTTTTTTTTTATTATAAACTTTTTCTCTTGTCAATAAATAATTTTTATAGCCAACTATTAAATAATAATTGTAATTTTTAGCAGTGCAACTCAATGCACGTGTTTTTAAAGTAACTAATGTGTACTGTATCCCGCGTACGATAGTACGATAATTATCGATTATATGGTACCGACTTTTAATTTTAATATTTGTTTGTTTGTTTTCTATTAATTCTTTATTAAATATTGTTATAAAACACAAACATCTTGTATCTGGTATCATGCCACTTCAAAGATCACACGAACTTGGTAATTTAACTATGTAAAGAGGACATAACCTCTCTAACTAAAATTATTGTATTAACCTTCAGTGTTACCAGCCTTGAGGTTAAAAAGAGTTTCTTTTTATAAAAATTGTTCATAATAATTATTTTTCTGTAAACCTATTAGTGATTGATTGTTGATTTTAAAAGAGTTAATGGCATTCCAGAACTGCTAATAAATCTCAATTATTTTTTACCAGTGGAAAGAGTCTTTAATTTCAAAATTAAAATAGTTTAACTATCATAACTAGTTCTATCAGAAGGTGGTGGCAGAATTTGGATATTTATTATAATTCAAATCATAATTCAGTCTTTATTTTATTTTATTGTGCATGCTTATCACGTATGATATTCAAATAGAATATCCACATGTATGTATAGAGTGTATGTTACAGCAGAAGCAGTCACCCAACAGAACAGTAATATCATCCACATATGGTAAGTGGGGAGGTGAACAGTGGAGTGCGAAAATACTTTTTAAAGTGAAGGATTTAAACGGGAATACTCACACAACTATTAATAACAATCAAACCGCTAATAATAATTACATTTTGAAATTTTATTATCTCATATCGTTGTGGATACCGGAGCGTATCTGCAATCACATACAATCAACACTTACACGATATATCAGAATCGTTGTACGGTTACAAAACAAAAGGACAAATATGGAAACATTAATACATTTTCCCATTATTTACTTCTAATTACTTACCAGGTCCGATTAGGCGAGATTTTCCATACAGGACAGGTTATGTTAAACGGGCGTAATAACTTACTCTACCACATGTTTTATATTGAAACAAATCTTATTTTATTTACCATATATTCCCTTTTTATTCAACAATTTGAAATAAAACTATTTAACTAAGATTCTTGGCATAACTACTTTTAATAAGGAACCAGTACTTTAATTATTACACCCCTTTTCATTTGCATACATTCTCTCATTCTTTAGAATCGCTACATATATTTTTTATCCCCCTTTTACCAAGCGCTTTACTGTTTTCAAAACTTACTGACCAATGTACTTATTAAAAATTTACTGTACTCAACTTTTCTGGCTATTCCACTTAGTGTGCCATCTTCACATACACTTTCACTTTAACCACACTTACCCTGTCCTAATTACCTTACTTTACAAATTCACTGTGTATCACGTTCACTGTTTCTTTATGATCTTCTTCATTGGAGTTTCAATACGTTTTGGTAGGTCTAGGCTACTCTTTCCGCTTCGACCTACCGAAATTTCCGAGGCCACTGATATAAAGTTTCACCTACCGACGACTGCTATCTGCTACTCTCTGTTGCAAACACTAGAGAGACACACTGCTTACTGTAATTCACAAAGACTGCTGCTGGCAAGGTATTGCGTAACACGTCTGAGCTGGGCTGTCTAGACATCAACAATAACACTGTATGTTGCTGGTTAAACTGGGGCACCTCACAGGTGAATACTGACAATTAAAAATTTACTGATTTAAATTGAAACTATGGTAGCACACAATTCTGTACCGTTACAATATCTCCCCAATGAGAGGTTGTATGCCGAAGCATACAAACTCTCATTGCCTAAAACCTAAAAGGATCAGTGAGGAGATGGCGCCGGCCCCCCTTAAATCCTTACTAAAATCATGGGTACTTACCCCCCTAGTTCGGTGGCTGCGGCAGCACCTATCCGACCTTACTGGACTTCTCTGTTCGAGATCCCAACACCATAAGCTCGGACAGATACCTGCCACAGTATCACCTGACTCTGAAACATTTAATTAAAATATTAACAAACGGCCTTCCATTACTCCATATCCCCAACTGATTTGTTTCCTCTTGGCCGTACTGGTTCATTATTGGCAAAGTACTGGTTGCGTGTTTATTTTGACAATATAAACTTACTGTATAATTTGTTAATTAAACTTACTGTATAATTTTAATCCCCTAACAAAACATTATTCCCCACCAAAAGTACAAGTAGATTACTTAAAATACACGTATTATAATAACACTAACATTAAATCAACCTTCTGTTTACCTTTCATTATCCCTTTTACTTTACTTTTCTGTTAAAACTTCAGTTATTATTGCCTTATTATTCATTACACAATTCAAATCAAAATAAATATAAATTAATTCCAAACCAAAAATAAATTTAAGTTCATTATTAAAACTCACCTTTTCAATTAATTTGCTTACTGCTCGAGTTTAATTTAATTTAATTTCTCAAAACCCTAAGTTAACGGTAATTACCTCAGTATCAGATTATTCACAAAAAGTTAACTTCATTTCTTTTGTTTCATAATAAGATTTTGCTCATGGCACCGATTCATCAAAATACAACATTCTTGTTGTTGTCAACTACAGCATGACTGTAAACATTAGTCACAACAGACAACACACCTGTTTACATTAACAGTTGTCTACAAGGCTTGTTTTATAAACAGACTCAGTCTCAACATTTTTGATTACAACACCACTTTTACATGTACTTCCTTCAATTTTCAAGTTAGACAACTCTTTCAGTGTTGACATGTTACTCAATTACTAACTGTTAATAAAATTCATTACTTTAATTCCACCTCCACTCAAAATAATTTAGTTACATTATTTAAAACATTTTTGATTTAAACACACAGTACAGAATAAAATTCCTTAATAACTCCTGTTAATTATTTAGTAATAACAAATATTATTATTATTATTATAACATACTACAAACATTGTTACATAAACTATTGTATACAGTCTACCAATATACCCTGACACAATACATTTGACACTAACACATTTATTTACAAATTTTCGTCATGATTTTCTTGTTTACCACACTTCAATACCTAAATCAGCCAGGTAATTTTACCATTACTCACATAATTAAATGTTCATTCAGTATTTCTCAACCCCCTTCATCAAAAATTAGTCTTCTGCACATAACATTGTTCATTTTTATTTATACACATCATATGGCTATCTTTTGTATAATAACCATAAAAATTTATTTTTTCCATTGTACCAAAATAATAATACATAGGGTTACCCCCCCCATAATTATTACTATATCATAAATCAAGTCTGCATTATTGTTCTTTGTCAAGTCTCCATAAGTATTTATTGTTACAATTACATCATTATCACAATTGTCTGCTACTATGAGTACACTAACTCTCTCCACAGGAAAATGTTTATCATCATCAACTACAATATACTCATTGTTTACTACTGAACAAGGTAAGTCTACATTGTTTATCATAATTCTCTCACTATTTAACTCCTTAACTAATCCTTCATAATCTCTGCTTAATCTGAACAACTCAATTACTCTCTCTCACTCTTCATAATCACTCTCCCAACCCAATCTCACATTCTCATTCCACATAGAGGGCAAAACCATTTTACTATAACACCATCTGGCTCTACCAGATAAACACAAAAAATTTTTTTGACTATTTGCCAACCCATTGTCGCCCAAATGTCCTAGTGAGGATCTTTTATCCCCATAAACAACTTGTGAAATCTCTGTTTCACATTTAACCCCATAAAAATTTGCCCCCTGTTCACCCTTTACATTATCTCCATTCTTTCTCCAACTCATCAATACTAATCATAACTCCGTTACTAACACCAACTAACTTTCTACTCTCATTATCACTATTACACAATATATCACCAATATTTTTAAAGAAAATATCTCACTCTTGTTAACGTCATCACAACTAACATTATTACTCACCATATTTACGGCCACCTGTTTTACATGTAAACTAACCTCTTTCTGATTATTATTTGTATTGACCTCACTTACCTCGTTTTTTATCTCCCCTGTGCTTAAACTAGCACTATTTTTTGTAACAGTGTCATCATTATTATCTCCACTATCAGAACTACTCACCTGGTTTAGGCCTTTTTCCTTTAATTTATCCGCATTATTTATATTCTCACTACACTTACCTGTGTCTTCATTATGATTAACCCATATATTTTCACTATCTTCACTTACTTCGTCATTTCGTTTACTAGTGTCTTCACTAATAGTGCCACCACTATTCTCTCTTATAAACTTGTCTAATTCCGGGTCTTGTTTAATATCCTCATTAAATTTATGCCAATCATCATCAGTCATTTTTTCCATATACCTCTTGAACATGTCACAGAATGTTTCCCATTGCTCCGCAAAGGTTTCTTGTCCCTCAGCCATTTTAACCTAATTTTTTTTTTTATTATATACCCCTTTATATAATACAATAATTATACATACCGAATCAAAATACTCCTCACCCAAACTCGCTATCCAAATATAAAATAAACAATAATTTCACAAGCACGTTACGCTACCAAAACATAAATCTATGCAATAATTCAAAATTTTACAAATACGCCGTTACCACAACCTGTCTCGTACTTCCAATCAGGCCTAAACCCATATCAGAAAATTCCATATGAGTCATCCTGGCAGGGTCGCCACTGTTACGGTCTATTTTCTTACCCCCTTATTATTGACTTTTAATTACCTTTTACTTCACTCGCCCTGACTTACCAAAAACAGAAGATTCCCAACTTATAGGTCGCCACCAATATTTTTAAAACAAAAGGACAAATATTGTTACAACACAAATAAGCCACCCCAGTACCAGGGATAAAAAAAAAGATAATTCTAAATGTAAATATACTTCATAGCAAATAAAATTATTAAATATAAATAAAATATAAAGACAGTGACACGACAAACGACGACATTACCCAACCCAAGTGATTGACCCAACTACAGTAAACAAAAGAAGAAGGGAACCACGAAAAATACACAAAGAAAAAAGTGATTGACCAAACAAATAGGAACTAACAAAAGAAGGGAAGAAACCAAAACCAAAGAAGAATAAAGACAATTAAAGGAAGTGAACGAATTCCTACGACTAAATGAAATTAAACCAGACGAGAAGAGGAGAACCGAGTCAAAATGAAGACAATTGAAGATGAAGGAGAAGAAGAAGAAGAGGAAGAATGAAGAGGAAACAAAGTGAAACCAAGAAATAACAAACACCACATATAAAAGGGAGAAATGGTATACTCAAATATAGAATATTGTAAATAAAATCAATAATTAGCCAATAATGGAAATAAATATTATTGTAAATGAGATAATTTATATACCTGTTTTGAACAAAAACAGTAAAAAGTAACCTAGTAAAGAAAAGTACACTAACCCAAATATTAAAGTTAGATATAGTGAAATATATAACACAATATCATTAATATTATGTATAATTTTATAATGAAAGAAATAGTGAGAAAGTGAGAAAGAGAAAGAGAAATAATTATAGGGATTACCCACTAAGTAACACTTAATATAAACAGTGAAAAAAGTGCAATAGTGTATGTGTAAATACCCCAAAATAGTGAGTGTATCAGTGATAAACACCAATTAATTAAAGGTGAAAGTGATAAGTGGAAAAAGATATTTTAAATAATAAAGAAAGTAGTAATAAATAAGAAAACACTTAGTAAATCATTGATGAACCAATAAATGATTTAAGTGAGCTTATGGAAAATTATATAATTAAGTATAGTTAGAAATAGTATTTAAAATAGAGATAAGTAAAGGATGTAATGTTATTCAGGGAGAAAGCCCATGTAAAAACAGTTTGTGTTAACATGGAATGGAGAAAAGAAGTAATAATGAAATAAGAAGTTAAGTATATAATTAAAAAACACCCAATGTTGGAAGGGAAAATAAATTTAATAAGTTTGAAAGAAGTGATGATGTTTCTCACTCAAAATAATAGTCAAAGGAATGAAATGAATGTTAAACCAACAGTAACTAATAACTTATAAAGAATTGTTCGTGTTAATGTTATGAACAGGATATGGCTGAAAGAAACTTGCAGTCCATAGACCTAATTGTTATGTTTGAAATATTAAGATATAGAAAACAATATTGACATGTAATCAGAACACAAACAGACTCAAAACACAACACAAACAATTATAATAACAAAGTAAAGCCCATCAGGCTGAAATGAAATGTAATTTAAATGAAATAAGTAATATACCATAATGGCTACTTAGGCCTATGAAAATGCCTAACTGTCAGACACACACAAATATCAATTGTAACAAATTCACAAGGGAATTTACAAATCTAAGGCAAGGAACTAGCCAGTAATTATATATACATCATTTTAAAAGAAATGTTACTATAATAGTTTAATTTAAAAGAGATATGTAATTATCAAATGTCAACATAATTAGACCAAAGTTAATATATAATACGACATGGCCTTATGAGGTATTGTTTTAATCTTTGAAAGGAAATAAGTGCAATAGTGATAATATTTATTACCCAGAAGGGAAGACAGAAGCATAAAATCAATCAGAAAATATATAATAAATTTGAATAAAAATTTCAAATATCTTAACAATGCTTTTAATCGAGGCCTTAACCAATCAGAGGGTTTCTGTTACGATAGAAACGGGCCGTTGGTTACTAATTTTCCGTTAAATTTACTTACTTGGAAAAATGACGCTTAAGTAAGAGGTACGCAAGATTGAGATGACCAAAATTTTCATTTAAACAGTTCAAAAAACATTTAGAAGTCGACAGCAAGAACCAATGACGAGGAGATGAAGTGCTTCAAATATTAACAGATGTCCAGGAACCAAATAAACAAAATTAAATAGCAGAAATTCCCAAGACAAAATAGAAGAAGATGCCAGCAGCCTAAAACACACCAAAATTGATGAATTTCCATTACCCCAGAACTACGACATATCGCAACCTTCTGAACCGATAAGTATCAATTAAATGAAATAATCCCAAGAATAAAAGCACATTAAAAATTTCTCAAATCAATAAAAAATTCTCACTATCAAGTAACATTAATTTTCTTTCAAGGATTGAATAATAATAAACTTACGTAAAATAATTGTTAACTTAGAAATAACCTCACACTAGTGTGCGAAATTTGTAACAACTATTACGGCACTACCGAACAATTTGTAAACACACTATACCATTAAAGTACCGATAAGGTACGGTAGTGTATTTTTTTTAATGTAACCAGCTTTTATGTTTTCTTTATAATCCAAAGAACCCCAGATTTTGAACAAATTATTATATTGTGTACTAACAGACGCCATGTCGGCAGCAGTATAACTCATTTCAAAATCAATTTCTTCAACCTAGAGATATATGTTTCATGTTCTAAGCCGGAGCAATTTTATTGAAAAATAATTTATAATACTTTTGTCACATTGAATAATGACTAAATCATAATTAAAATTACAGTACAGAGTATTACCATTGTTTTTTATTTCATAGGAAGTTGTATAATATATGTGTGTGTTAGCAATTCCACTGAGTAAACAACTAGCGCTCTTGCCAAGTGGGCAATACAACAAGCTGTACAGAGGCGGGAATCATTTCAACGCTGATAACACCAATATAACTAGTAACACTTAACTAAAAATGAACTTTTTTCATGTGAAAACTTACTAATTTTATTGGACGCGTTTCGGCGTAGTCAGTCTGTTACCAAAGCTGAAGAAGGCGGATACTAAGCCGAAACGCGTCCAATAAAATTAGTAAGTTTTCACATGAAAAAAGTTCATTTTTAGTTAAGTGTTAGTGCTGTGAAAGAAGAGATGAATAATCAAGACAACTATAACTAGTAAATTCACAAATTTAATTGTTTTAAAATAAACAATTTGGTGCCACCCGGCATTCGCAACCCCTGTGAAATTACAGGTAGGTTGTACTGATAATTGAGACCACGTTACAGACTTCAGTAGTAACGACCATTAATGTAACGACTGGTGTCGGTGGTAACGGACACACCACATTAACACCTTCTACACATAAAAAACAGGTGTACACATTTTACAGGTACGACCGAGTCGTTCAGATCGTTACAGATTGATGACTCTAATGTGAGGCTAAAATAAGAAGGACGCCCCGATTCAGATCGTTACAATATGGAAAGCTTAATACATTTTACCATTATTTACTTCTAATTACTTACCAGGTCCGATTAGGCGAGATTTTCTATACAGGACAGGTTATGTTAAACGGGCGTAATAACTTACTCTACCACATGTTTTATATTGAAACAAATCTTATTTTATTTACCATATCATATTCCCTTTTTATTCAACAATTAGAAAGAAAACTATTTAACTAAGATTCTTGGCATAACTACTTTTAATAAGGAACCAGTACTTTAATTATTACCCCCCTTTTCATTCGCATACACTCTCTCATTCTTTACAATCACTACATATATTTTTTATCCCCCTTTTACCAAGCGCTTTACTGTTTTCAAAACTTACTGACCAATGTACTTATTAAAAATTTACTGTACTCAACTTTTCTGGCTATTCCACTTAGTCTGCCATCTTCATTTACACTTTCACTTTAACCACACTTACCCTGTCCTAATTACCTTACTTTACAAATTCACTGTGTATCACGTTCACTGTTTCTTTATAATCTTCTTCATTGGAGTTTCAATACGTTTCGGTAGGTCTAGGCTACTCTTTCCGCTTCGACCTACCGAAATTTCTGAGGCCACTGATATAAAGTTTCACCTACCGACGACTGCTATCTGCTACTTTCTGTTGCAAACACTAGAGAGACACACGGCTTGCTGTAATTCACAAAGACTGCTGCTGGCAAGGTATTGCATAACACATCTGAGCTGGGCTGTCTAGACATCAACAATAACACTGTATGTTGCTGGTTAAACTGGGGCACCTCACAGGTGAATACTGACAATTAAAAATTTACTGATTTAAATTGAAACTATGGTAGCACACAATTCTGTACCGTTACAAGACGTCCCGTCGCTGAACCCGCACTAATAGATGTTAAAACTTTACTAAACTTTGTTTTTACGTTTTACATGGTTTAACGTTGAACTGTTACTTGGTTTTATATAAAATACTTCACTTTTGCATTGTACAGGCGAACGTCCGAGACTTAGTTTTTATAAAATTTTGATATACAGCCGGCCGGCTATGCTGCTATTTTGTGACTGGGAACAATTTGCAACACTTCAATTCTGAGGTGGGGAGGAGCTGCGTCACCAGTCTCTTTGTGTAGAGATCCATGCCTTATTTGTTTACAAGCGCATGTATTGCGTTTCGCATACTTGTGTATGACGTATACATGGGTGTTGACACATTCGTATAGCAAAATAATGTTGTTGTTTCTGCGTGTATACTCCCGACCTTAAAGCAATTCCTGTCCACTCGATATTGCGTAGTTGCAAACCTTCATAAAACCTTAGTAGTTTCTTATATGTGACTTTGAATAAAAATACAATTTAAATTGATTATTCCCCAAAACACAGTAGGGCCAGAATTGTACTGTTACACTAGGCCAGACAGGACGTAGCTTCAAACAAAGATACATTGAATACACAAAGACACTACACTCCACTACAGAGTCCACCTTTGCAAACCACCTCATTGAAGCAAACCACACATACAAAAACATCAACAATAACATGGACATTCTACACGTACACGCAAAAGGCTGAAAACTAGACACTCTAGAACAATTGGAAATATGCAAACACATAAAAACGACATCCTAAACGAACAGGCACAATTCAAATCACACGCATTATTCGAACATATCACACCCCACACACACAATATGGATCTTTCAAAAGTCGACACCGTCACCAATAACAAGACGGACAGTGCTCCCAGTGGTAGCCTCTGAAGAACCTTTTTAAAAGCGAAAACTGGTTAAGGTTATAAGGTAAAACTTTTGCGTTTTTACCTATAAAAAACTTTGTGTTCCGAGTCGGTAGTGAAGTAATTATATTTAGATAATTTAATATGTTAACATGAGTGAAAAACACGTACATTCATAAATAGTGTTTTTCTTCTCAATGCGATTGTGTTTTTGTAAAGATTATATAAATTTCCATAATATGTTACAGAGGATTTAACTTCAGGAAACTGCTACTATGGTGAATTCACATAACATGTAAATATGTTTGTAAATTAACAAAAACTTCATATAATAGTACAATAAACCCTCGATTTAGTGGATTAATTGGGGCTGAGGGGTGTCCATAAAATCGAAAGTCCGTTAAATCTCAAATTTTGTTTTTTGAGGATATTATAAAAAGATTCTTTCCATGGGTTATTTGGCCCCACGTTGTATGCGCCAATTTGTAAAAAATTCTCTTGTGTTATATAATAAAAATAATCAATTCCTTATTCTCTTGTCTTACTTTCAATTATTGTTATTTACTCTTTTCGAAACTCATTTCTGTTGCAGAGCATGAAAAATCTCAATCTCAGGGTTCATTGATTAGTCATGTCAAAGTATAATACAAATCGTAAACATATCATAAAACAATATTTACAAATAATGTTTGGTAATTAGGTGTTGTTGATGTATGTTGTGTATCAGTGGGTTCTTTGGATCATACAAAAGAACAAATGAACAATTGAAAAAAGAAACTCTTAATACTAATAATTATTTGTGTACAATTAGTATTCACTATTATAAGTTTTTATTGTTTTTGTGATAGTATATTGCTGTAACTCGATCTTTAAATGTTAAAATGTTTTCAAATATCGTGGTTGATCATTGGAGTAATCTCACCAATCTTGGAGTTTTCTTTACACGCTTATTTCTTGATCATTCGCTCCTGGACTTTAAGTTTTTTGTGCCATCGATTAAAACATCCTTCTTTTAGTTATTTCCATAGTTTTTCTGTATTATTTCGTTTCGTATCTGTCTTTAATTTGTATGAAATCCAGCAGTAAAACTGACATGTTCTGTCTGGTTTCAATATTTTTCCAACAATACCTTTCTTTTATTAAAACACTAATTCATTCATTTCAGGTCTTGGCAATGATACGTTTATGGGTCACAGGTTCGATTTCACAATTTATAATTAACATGATTCCATAGAATCTTATTGTATCTTCGTCACTATTATATTATAAGTTTGTAACGGAAGATTCTTTATTTTTTAATTATTTCCCCTTGGTTTTATTTCACTATATTAGTTACCTTGTTGTTTCGTATAAATTACATGTTTCATACAATGTTCATATTGTAAATATGTTTATTCACTTACACTATACGCTGTTTTTACTTTTTAAAGCCTATCACTGTTGTTCTCACCTTTTTACACTGTTACACTACCTGATTTTTACAATTATTGTTCAATATTATTATATTTAGTGATTCTTACAATTATTGTTCAATATTATTATATTTGTAATTCTCTATGACTTACAGTCTGTAGTTCACTTATACAAAATAACTGTTTGAGGTTCGCAGACCTCCTCATAGTTTTAATCTAAGGCTATACTCAATGTCTTATTTCTTACATACTAAGTTGAACATTTGTACATTATATTTATGTCTACTAATAACTATTTACATTTTTTGTCATTTGATCGTCTCGTCTGGGTATTTGTCATCATCAGTTATTGTTTTGTCAGGTTAATTGCATTATTTAATTCCTAAATTTGCATTCTCTATTTCCCTATTTCCCAATGATTTATTTATGATAATATTTCCCTTTTTGTTTTGATTTCTTTTTATTCCTTGAAAATATTAATTATCTTTAAGTAATATATTGTCTCTTCATTACTGTATTTATTAAGTTTATTTTATTCTTCTATTTCTTTTAATATCAATAAGATTACGTTTCTGCATATTTCACAGTGAATTTTGATGGTATACTTGTCTTTATTCTTAGGTGTAATCTTGTTATGTTATAATATATTTAAATCAAATAGGCCTATAACACTTGAAATTTTAATACTATTAATATCATGCAAATACCGTATTGTTCCGAATACAAGCCGCACTTTTTCTCCTAAAAACATGGTCGCTAATTTGGCATGCGGCTTGCATTCGCGCGCTAACGAAATTCGAAGTTATACCTGACTTCTGGCGGGACAAACGCTTTTGGTATCTATGAGTTGTTTACTGCCTAAGCAACAGCCGTTTGCCTGGCTGTAGTTAACTCTGGCGTTATGATTTATGACTACAACCGAATGTTTTAACAGCAAACTGAAGAAAGAATAGGAAGATAAAGTGTAAGTGCGTGCACACACACACACGTGTTCGCACCCTTCTGTAGGCAGCAAGACAAAGGATGAGTAGAGGGGTGTGAGTAACATGTTTCTAAATAACGGGTAAACTACCAGTGTATTTAGACAACATCGCTTATCTGTACTTTGTTTTTATTCGGCGTTTTTGTAGTGCGTTTGCGGTATGATTGATATTGTGGAGACTAAAGGCACGCAGTCAGATCAAATTAAACGTAACCCGTACGATGCGAATTGTAAATTAATTGTGATACAAAATGTAGAAAAAACATACAATCGCGAAGCCGCAAGGAAATTCGATATTGATGAATCCTGTATTCGA
The DNA here is from genome assembly GCA_034769895.1 of Magicicada septendecula. Classification (NCBI taxonomy): domain Eukaryota; kingdom Metazoa; phylum Arthropoda; class Insecta; order Hemiptera; family Cicadidae; genus Magicicada; species Magicicada septendecula. The sequence goes on along the minus strand of CM068371.1, from coordinate 55,874,695 downwards.
CGATGGAGAAAACAGAAGGAATGACTTTTAAATGCAAATACTGCGCGATGAGCATTCGCAGGACCTCAAGTTGGGCGTTTTGTAGCAGTAGAGTCCAGTGTCTGTGAATATTTAACGGCTTTTAAGAAGGCAAGGACTCCCTGTCACTAGACATGTTTTAAAATTAAAAGCTTTAGAAATCACAGAAGAATTAAAAGTTTCCGGTTTCAAAGCCAGCTTTGGGTGTAAAAGACGAATGATGCGGTGAAATGGATTTGCGCTTAAATGACGTACATCACTCGTGCTAAAACTACCGAGTGACTACGAAGAAAAACTCCTACAGTATCAGCGGTTTGTCATTCATTTACGCAAGAAGCATAATTATTCACTTGAACACCTGGGAAATGCCGATGAAACGCCCGTATTTTTTATTTTTTATTTACGTATATTGTTACAACACAAATAAGCCACCCCAATACCAGGGATAAAAAAGATGAATCAACAATATAAAAAATAATTCGTATAATAAAATGTTTAAAATAATGAAAATAAAATGACAATGACGCGACAAACGACGACATGACCTAACCCAAGTGATTGACCAAATAAAAAGAAACAAAAGGAGAAGGGGAAAAAACGAAACCAAAAACGAAAGTGATTGACCAAATAAAAAGAACCAAAAGGAGAAGGGAAATACGAAACCAAATAAGAATGAAACCTATTAAAGAAAGTGAATGAATCCATACAACCAAATGAAATAAAACCAAATGAGAAAGGGAAAACCAAAATAAAATGAAACAAAATAAGGTAAACATATTTAAAGCAGTCCAGGTCACTGTATGATAATTATATACAATTTATAATTTACCTTGTAACTTCCGTCCAGTGACGACGAGCGTAATTTGTATGGTTACGCGTTTCAGGCCATGTGGCCCATCCTCAGACCATCACTCCGAGAGGAGCTCGTTAAACAATAAAATCCACACAAAACAAACACATAATAAATAAATACATAAAATATATTAAATAAACATATAATAGCGTTCTATTACCCGAACACGGTGCACCGCGTGTAGCATGTCAGAACTGCGTCAATGGAACCTGTTATCTATTATTATCTGTAATCGATCGCAGCGCGGTATCATACAGTGGGTTGGACCTGAAGTTAAGTTTATCATTAAGTATGTCGTCACACACACCAGGGTTATTATGACCTCTATATATCTCGAATTCCTCAAGTGCGTCCATATAACGGCCTTTACTACAATAATGTAGTGGTATGAGGTTAGTGCTGAAATTAGTATAAGAATGATTACACGAAATCAGATGCCAAAATAAGATGAAGGTGAAGAAGAAGGAAAATGAACATGAAACAAAACAAGTATAAAGGAAATAAAGTGAAACCGAATGAGAAAACACAGACAAATAATATAGAATATGAAAAGGAGAAATGTTACACTCAAATGCAATATTGGAAACGAAACCAATAACTAACCAATATAAAAAATAAGTATTATTATCGATTAAAAGATAAATGTAAATGATATTTGATAAAACCCAATAAAGTAATGTGAAAAATAAAAGTACACTAACCCAAGAATTAGAGTTAGATGTAATAAAGAACTCTATAAAGACATAACTTATTAATAATATAAATAATATTTGTAAATAGAGAGATAGTGAGATGGTGAGAAAATAATATTAACTAAGTGACGAAGAGAAAGTAATTATAGGGATTACCCACTAATAAACACTTAATATAAACATTTAAGGAGTGCAAAAGTGAAGGTGTAAAACCCCAAAATAATTAGAAACCCTATTAATAGGAATAAACACTTAATAATCTGTAATAAACACTAAATGATTAATGGTGAACCATATTAGTAATTAAGAATGTTGTTAATAATAGTATTAGATATAAACACTTAATAATCTGTAATGAACACTGAAGATTGATGGTGACATTATTATTTAAAAAAGAATCTTGTTATTAAGAAAACTAAGTTTAATTGTAAGAGAGGGATACAATAGTATTTAAAAGGGAGAATCCCATGGAAGGTAAACAGTTAGTGTTACCATGGATAGAAGATAGAGATTATTTAAGAAATAAGAAATTAAAAATGAAATCAATAAACACCCCAGGTTATAAGGGATAACCAATTAAATAAGTTTAAATGGTGTGAGGATGTTTATCACCCAAAAAATAATAAAGAAAGAAATGAATTGTAAACAAACATTACCTAATAACTGTTACAAAATTGTTTAATTAAATTTATGAATAGGATATGGCTGAAGGAATTGTACAGACCATAGGCCTAGATGTTATGTTTTAAGTAATAGCCATATTGTTAACAAGGGCAAAATAAATAAATAAGAAGGTGAATCAATACAGATCTAATTACACTGGAAAATCAGTTAGGAAATAATTAACAAGCCATGATGTAGAAAATAATAGAAACATACAAATAGTATAAAAACAGATCCAAAACACATCAACAAATAAACCAACCAATTATAATAACAAAACAAAACACATTAGAGTAAAGTGAGATATAATTTGTATAAAATAAGTAAATATAATCAATGGCTGCTTAGGCCTATGAAGTGCCTAACTGTAAAAAACGAATAACTACAAATTATAAAAAAGCAACAAGGAAATTAACAAATTCAAGGCGAGTAACTAGCCTAGTATAATTTGTGAATCATATTAAAAAGAAAATGTTAGAATAAGGACTTTTAAAAGAGAAATGTAATTAACAAATATTAACATAATTGTACAAACATTAATACTTTAGAGAACCCAACCTTATGGGATATCAAAATAATCTTTGAAAGGAAATGCAAACAGTAGTGATAATATTTAATACATAGTAAGGAAGACAGAAGAATAAAAGCAATCAGGGATATACAGTAATTTTGAATAAAAATTCAAAATTGATAACAATGGTTATAAAGTCATGATCAACCAATCAGAATTTATTCGTAACCATGACAACAGACCGTTGGTTACGATTTTTCCATTAAATAATAGTATTCAATAAGTGATGCTCATCCAGATTAGACGCCAGATCGTAAATGACCAAAATTTTAATTTAAAATGTATAAAAAGTATTCAAAATTCAAAAAGATGAACAAGTAAGAAGCAGACGAGGAACAATAACATTTAACTGATGCCAAGGACCAATTTAAATAAAATTTAAATGAAGAAATTACCACAACTTACATGAAAAAGATGCCAGAAGCCCCAAATCATTCAAAATTGATGACTATTCCATTTCACCTGAAAAACGGTTTATCTCAAGTCTACTGATTTGATAAGTATCATTAAATTACCCAAATTCCAGAAATAAACTCACTTTAAATATTTCTCACAGTCATCTGAACTCTCACTATAAACTGAATATAATTTCTTTCAAAGATTAAGTAAAACCATAAAACACTGAACATTTATTAACTAAGAAAATAACCTAGTGTTAAATTGCGAACTTTTGAAACACACTTTACTACACTGCAGGAACAAATTGTAGCTACACATTATATTATTTAAGTACAAATAATGTAAGGTAGTGTACTTTTTATTATAATCATTATTAATATTTTTCTTGTAATCACAAGAACCCAGACTTTGAACGATAATAACTGTAAACAAACAACACAGTCGCCATACTTGACTAAATCGCTCGTTCAACATCGATCTTCGCCAAAACCCTAGAGATATTAGACTCATATTAATTGTCGGTGCAAAATTGTTGAATAACCAAGTATAATATTATTGTCAAACTGCATAATTACCAATCAATAATTAAAGAAACTAGTACAGAGTGTAACCATTGTTTTTATTTCATAGGGAAGCGTATTGTATAATTTGTGCATTTTAGCGAACAACTAGGATTGACGGCCAGTGCTCATGCCGCAAACTCGATGAATTACGTGCTGGATTAAGAAGGTCGAACGAAGGCAGGAATAAATTTGAATGCTCCCAGCTGTCATAGCTAAGAACACTGTTTGCCACACTATCTATTAATTTAATTGTTTTAAATAAACAATTTGGCGCCACCTGGGATTTACAAACCCCTATTGAACTACAGGTAAGGTTTCCACTCGCGTTGTACTGGTAATTGAAGGATCGCTACGGAAATCGCTAGCGCAAAACATAGAAGTAACGACACCAGTGTGAGGTGAACACACAACATATACACTTTTACAGAGACGACTACATCGCTTCGTTACAGATTGGCTTCCATCGCGGGGCTTAAACGAGACGGACGTCATTATATATTCGTTGCAATATTTACTGTGGACCAAAATGGAACCAAATCTGTAACAGTAAAGATTACGGGAAATGAAAAGTTACGTGCCACTGTAATGTATTAGCTGATGGACAAATATTTCACAGTGAAATAAGATGCATATCAGTGTATATTGTTCAGTTAGTCGTTGTGATGTCTTCCACTGAATGTGTGCGATGCCTGCGTCAACGACAACCCAAAGACAGGGATCGTGAAGAATTAAATGAATTCTTAATGAATACTCCGTTCTCATCAAATACAATTGAAGATGAGAAAATGTGCGTGTTTCAAAACAAGAAGAAAAGAAACGAAAGATGCTCCGATAGCCAAGCAATATCGCCAGAACAGGAGAGTGTGCAGTTTATGCACATTATATGTTTCAAAAGCCTAAAAACATTATCATGCTTTTATGTTTCAGTTTTTTTTTTCTGTCAAATTCTGTCTGTTAAATCCGAAGTCCGTTAAACCGAGGTCCGTTAAATCGAGGGTTTACTGTACAGTAAGCATATGTTATTAAAAATACTCTTTTAACTTTTTTATTGATAAATGATAAATTAACTTTTAACTTAAAAAATGATAGAAAATGGAAAACTAAATTAAAATAAATGTATTTTAATTGGTATTAAAATGTACAAAGAAATTTCATGTGGTATAAATACAAATGTAGAAAAAACTTGTGTAGTTTGTTGATTACGATGTTTCTGACTATTAGATAATATGTCTGCACTATTTTTGACTATGAACCACCAGTTTTTTGGTACAGTTGTTGATAGTTAGGTTTAATTTTTTTTTAATAGATAAAAGATGAAGGCAGATGTGGTGTGAGCCGTCACAGTAGTTTTGTTTGTGACTCACAATTACAATGGCTGTGGTGCAGTGTGTGATTGAGTCAACGTCAGTAGCAGTCTTGTCTGGCATGCCTGGGCTAGATAACTAACAAAATCTCTCTCTCTCTCTCTCTCTCTCTCTCTCTCTCTCTCTCTCTCTCTCGTGATTCGTCATTGCATATTACAGCTATAGGCAATACTTTACTTACCCCCGATTCTGACAAACTTACTTACAACTTACCTTATAAAAACCAGAAGATACCAAAGCCCTCATCAAGGTCACCACGATATTTTGAGGTTCAATATCAAAACCATAACACTCTTCCCATTAAATAATTTAGTTAATTTATTTCCCTTAATTCAAAAACTCATAGGTTCGTTTAGGCGAGCCTTTTGGCACAGAAGATAGGGTATGGTTCTGGCGTAATAATTACTCTAACACACGGTTCTATCAATATTATATGTACTTTTATTGAACATACTAGTTTTCTTGTAATTTTAATTATTGGAAATAAAACAAAATTTAATAGGCACAAATGATGATACTTTACTAAGAAAGTGTTTTAATCGACAAAACAGTACTTTGTTTTGTACAGTTACGTTATTTTTGAATTTATAGATACGATATATTATATCTCACAAATGTGGTTATGTATACAAAAACTAAGACGCCATCTATGCAATTAACTAAGTCATGGGCCAGAATTTCGTTACGCGAAGTCATAGGAAACGGAAATTGCTTGAAATAACAAAACAGCTGTTCTAATTGTTACCAATGAAATACCCCTTTTTATTCTTTACTTTGTTACATAACATTTTTTAAAACCAACTGTAACCCTTCCAAAAACATAATGTGTAATAATAACTTTGATTAAGTTTAATGATTATATGTTTAAATGATTATACAATAATAACATGTATATATTTATATTTATATAGTGGTGCTCAACCCAGCACTTAGAATAATTACGCACGCACACAACCACTCACCCTTTCATTATCATGGTACAACTTATTTAAATTTTGGAGCTCCTTAAATTTAGATTGAAATTTTGAATAATTTGTTAAATGATTGATTTCTACAATAACATATATTGGGAAATAAAGGATTCAAAATATATAAGGAACGCTCTCACCAATTTCCGTGTTGGCTTCCTCGCACTGCCAGTCTCGTTCGTAATATCGGCACAATCGGTTTATTTTACTGCGCTTGACGGGACTTTATGTCAACCCACGTAACCCACCGTCGTGGGACCGATTCTATACGTCGATCTTGTTTACGAACGATTTAATCGGTCGAGGACGCCTACACCAAACCGAACTATTACTTTCCTTAATACATTTTGATAGTAGATATTATACTGTTTATTAACCACCTACAGTGGTCTAAAAAGTTAAAATTCACTCGTAAGTGAATGGGCGGCCGGCCGGCTCAAATCAGAGCTGCAGATGAAATGACCACAATTTCTGGTTGAAATCTGCGGAAGTGGGGTGTATTGACGTCACATTCCTTTGTCTAAGTTGTTGACATCGCCGTTTGTAGTTGTCAACACATTCTCCGCCTCTGACGTAACGAAGGCTTGGCTCTGCTTATCTCAATAACTGCACACTGTTTTTGTGATGTGACACCGTTTTTTGTCATGAATTAGTTCAAATCCTGGCAAATACTGTAATATAGTCCACTCACCGTAAATTCTATATCGGGTGTTTGAGGTTGGATTGGGTATGTCAAAAAATAGGAAAATACAATATTTATGATCTCTTTACCATATTTTAGGTAATTATGAAATGTACCATGATTGTACCATCACAAAACCCCCTCAATGAAAGATGGTGTGACGAAGCACACAAACTTTCATTGACCCTTTCATACTTCCTAAAGGGATCAGTCAGGACAAGTCGCCACAACCCCCTTACAATTTTATATAAAAAATAACAATAACTCACCCTTGGTCTGGTGATAATGACTGTACCTTCATGACCTTACTGGACTTCTCCTGCGAGATCCCAACACCATAAGGCCACTTAGGCTCTTAACGCCCCTGCTCTGACGCGTTGGCCAGCTCAGGACCGCTGTCACACCCCAAACACTGAAACAGTTTATAAAAAATATGAACATAGTGGCTTATTGAATCACTACCTCCTTAACTGATATGGTTCCCCTTAGCTAAGTGCTGGTTTGTGCCAATAAGCACTGGGTTGGCTTACTATTTATAAAATTATAAATTATATTAAATAAAATTAGAAAGTATAAAAATTATAAAAATAATAAATCTCAAGGATTAAAAAGAATATCTTGCCTGCATATTACAAACCCTAGCTTGAATAATAGTTTCGATTCCTATCGATAATAATTATCTTCGTTCTATAATTACTATAATTGTAACATAAGCACAAAATTATAAAAAATTGAATAAAATATATTTGAAAATATAAAATATATATAATATAAAATATAATTATCTATCTCCCAAACTTGGAGAAAAACAAATCAAGAAATTTAATGAATCGATTTATTTACTTATAACTTTTAAAGTAAACTTTTATTATGATTATTAGTATTATTATTATTATTATTATTATTATTAACAGTTAATCATCTGGCTGATAAATAATATTAACAGCGCCATTTAAAATTTTTTCTCTTCCTACACATATTATAAAATCATGTTAAAAAGTTTTCAAATAAATACATAATACATTAATAATTAACACTGATATATTAATAATACAGGTAATACATTTTAAATACTCAATCATATTTAATCATATCTTAATAAATAATTAAGATATATCAAAATTGAAATATCATTTAAAAAAAATGTTAATTTTTTCATTAGTTACATTAATAAATTTGTAGACACTTTCCAAGTCCAAAACATCACTTTTCTAACACTCCAGGAAAACAATGGATCTTCTGATATACTTAGTTACATAAAAAAAATATAACTCCTTACTGAGTTAACCTCTTAAGTTACACAAATTTCAACTTTTCTATTCTATAAAATTTTAGAATAAAACAAGATTCAAAGGATCAATGCCAAAATATAGATATTTTTTTTTTTTTTTTTTTTTTTTTTTTTTTATATATCCCAAGAATTAGGGGTCCCCCTCCCCGTTCAATAATAAGATTAAATTTTCAAATTTCTACCAATTTTGTGTGGAGGAAGACCATCGTTGCTTTTACTTCCTTACGTCAGTTCCGCCAACCATGGTCCGCCTCCCAAACTCCAAAATCCACGATCAAAGGTGGTGAGTCTGTGATCGCCCGAAAATGGGGGAGAGTCCCTTCTGTAAACCAACAGCTAAGTTAATACTCATACACTCAAAATATAAAACATCAATATAAAATAACTAAGTCGACCAGTACAACTTTAAATTTGTAGCATTGTGTGTTCCTACTATCTCTCCATTTCCATTGTCGGTTCTTCTGCAATACCGCACTTAACTTAGCGGTTAGGTAGGCGTAGTTTCTCTGAAATTTCCTATAAAAGTTGCACAGCCCAAGAAAACTCTGAAGTTGTTTGATGTTTCGCGGTTCAGGGAAACGCATAATAGATTCGACCTTGTCCGGGTTTGCGGAAATTCCTTCCGATGTAATAATGAATCCTAAAAAATTAATCTTCGTTTGTAGAAATTTGGACTTATCCCAATTTACGGTTAATCCTCCCGCTTCTAATTTTCCTAACACATATTTTAAATGTTCTAAATGGTCTTCAAATGTACGTGAAGCTATTAAAATATCATCTACATAAACTGTGAGAAAATCTAAATCTTTTGGTCTCAAAATTCTATCCAAACATTTAATGAAACTAGCTACGCTGGTATTTAGCCCAAATGGTAGTCGCTTAAACTGATAATTTTTTCCATTAAATAAAAATGCTGTGTATTGCCTACTTACCTCGGCTAAAGGTACCTGCCAATATCCAGCAGTCAGATCTAATGATGTCATAAATCTTACGCCACTAAACTTTTGAAAGATCTCATTTATAGATTCTGGTGATTCTCGGTCTGGTATAATAATTTGGTTAATTTTCCTTGCGTCTAGGTATAATCTTACTCCTCCTTCCTTCTTGATTACCACCACTAACGGATTTGAGTAGTGAGACACTGACCTCTCTATGATACCATTATCTAACATCTTGTCCAACTCTTCTTGCACCGCTCGTCTTTTAGAGTAAGGCACTGGATAGCTCCGCTGCATGAATGGTGTGTGTTCCTTTATCTGTAACATACATTCATAATTTTTTGCCCTTCCTGGAATATCGGCAAACACTCCCTTAAACTGCTCTATTACCTGCCATAACGCTCTACGTTGGCCACTCCTTATCACCTCACCCCCACTACAGAATTCATCCGCCCTTATCTCCCATACTTCATTATTAATATTACTCATTTCATTATCAACATCTTCTAAATACTCACCCTCTATACAAAAATTTACTTTAGTATCTAAGTGATTCTCAACTACTTGTTTCTGTAACAATTTCACACCAGTGGTTCTAACTTTATTTATCACGTTTTCAAAATTAATTTTCACAGACCGCTCACCCCCATCTAACTCCAAAATTTTTTCTTTAAAATTTATTACAGCTTTATTTCTTTGTAAAAAATCATTTCCCAAAATGATGTCTAAACTTAACCCCTTGACTACCAAAAATGTATTATCAAAATTCATATCTCCAATTGAGAAGCTAAAATGTATCTGTTTTGTCACCCTTTTACTACGTACCCCTGTGACTCCTATTACTGTAACCCCTGCTACGGGTAAAACTGGAATATTCTTATTGAATTCTTTCAATTCACTTAAAATGTTCTCGGCTATTACTGAAATTTCGCTCCCTGTATCGACAAGTGTTTTAAAGTTTCTATTATCTATTGTTACCTGTATTTCCGTGAGTCCAGCTCTCACCTCCAATGTCGTGTTACACTCCTCCTCCAATAAATCTGCAACGATGTCTGCTTTTATAACGTTGGATTGTAAGTTCTCGATGGGTCGGACCTCATGAGTTTCCCTGAACAGTGGTCGGGTCCTACTTACCACTGTTGACTTCAGTTTTCCGGCTGTGTCCTATTATGACTTGTTGATGGCACAGGGTGTCCGCGTGTTGGTCCCTGATGGTGGTACGGTGCTCCTCTGTTACTCGGGGCTCCTCTGTTCGCAGGTATGAATTGCTTTACTTGGTTATTTCTTGGTGCTTTACAGAAATAACAATGCTGCATGTGACCCCGATTCTCCTTCCTGCAACTAGAACAACTCCAACCACCTGGTGTCGGTAAATCATTTCTAACATTATATTTATTGCCAGTATGATTAAAATAAGGCCTTGGCCGATTAAACTCATTGTTATTATTGTTATGGTTATACGTATTTGGTTGTATAGGGCGTCTACCCATTTCACGATCATTTATACTTTGTAGTATATCTAATACCCTTTCCAGTTCATCAAGATTTTCTATTTCTTTAGTCATCAGAGTGACCTGCACTTCTCTAGGTAAGTGCTTACTAACATACCTAGCAAATGACTTAAATGGTATAGGAGGCTCTAAATATTTAGCTTCGTTGTACAATCTTGTTACATAAACAGTAATGTTATTATTACTAACGTTACGTCCCATGAAATTACCCGTTCCCATAATACGGCTTCTTAAAGTCTCCTGCTCTTCTTCTGTCCAATATTTACCCTTAAAAGCTTTCTCAAAAGTATTATAACAATCCCATTCTAACCTATGAGCTTCAGCCCATATGACTGAGTTACCCTTGAAACATTTAATAATTTTATTTAATTTCACTTCCCAGCTACTACTACTAAAATGATTATAATCCCTAGTCTGATTAAGGAATCGCATGGGATGTATTACTCTGTTTTCATGACTAAAATTCTCTAGTTCTATTTCATTATAGAAATCTCTAGTTACTACTACTCTATCAGTTATGCTTGAAACATTTTTATTTATTTCTCCCTGTAATTCGTTTTTTACACTGGTCAAATTATTTGCAATCATATCATATTTATCATGCACATCCATACTATTTTGTACAGTTAAGTCATCAATTTCTTTAATCTTACTTTGTAGCAAATTAAATCTACTCTTGGTATTTTTCTCATGTTCAATCATAGTACTATCTATAGCTTCTAAATTTTTAGTAATATCTATCACGTTTATTTCAATGTTTTCTAAATGATTTTGCAACACATTGGTTTTAACTTCTACTTGACTTTCTACAAAATGTAAACATTTCTGTTGTATTTCTGTACTTGTTGACTGTAATTTACTTTTAATCGTGTTATTTACTGTGTCTTGTACTAGATCAATTTTAGTGTCTAAATCATTTATGGTACTACTGAACTTGTCATCAACAATGGCTAGTGTGGTTTTCTGTATGTTATCACAACGTGTTTCTACTGTGTTAATTCTCTCCTCAAATTGACAATTTTGTCTTTTTATTTCATTCTTTAATTCATTGAATTTAATATTAGAATCGATTTTCTGTTCATCTAGTTTTTTATCAAAACTGTCAGATTTATTCAATAAAAGTTGCATCATTGCATTAGTTTCATCCTGCTTACTATCTAAACTAGTTGAAATGGATGTATTGACTTTCGTTATTTCTACAGATACAGGCGTATGCACCTCGTCAATCTGACTAGTTTGAGGTGTTTGTACATCCATCTCGCCAGTCAAATTTACATTAGTTGTACCTATTTCTAACGTAATATTGTCATTAGTACTCATTTTGGCAATTGTGTAATGCACGCATGCATACAATTGTCTAACCTAATTGTGGGGTTATGTATACTAGTTATCAAATTTTGTCTGTTACCTCAAGCAAATTTTTTCCCGTGTTCTTTCTAGGCGTATCCCATGTAATAATATATATATACATAATATTACATAAGGTCCCTGTTCCAGAAGCCACCTGTACAGTTACGTTATTTTTGAATTTATAGATACGATATATTATATCTCACAAATGTGGTTATGTATTGTCACCGGACAAAAGGCTTGCCGCATGACAAATGGCGCCAATCGTACACTCTAGTTATTTTGGTGGCCCTAAAAAGGACCGAGTGGCGAGAACTGTGATGTTGGTCGTGCCGCGCTGAGGTGTTCGGCGGCTGCGCCCGCTGATCGTGGCGTACTGCAGTCCTCCTCTTCTTTCGGCACCGGTTGTAGAGTCGGCTGCCGGCCCAGCGAAATCCATCGCTGGCGCGGAACGGGAGTGCGAAGACGCAAGAACGGCGGCGGTTCTATTCTTCGGCTGTTCCTTCCGGCTGACTCCGCCCCGATGTCGTCCGAGAGAGGAGAGGAGATGAAGTGCGTTCGATGGCGTGGCGATGAAGAGTGCAAAATTTTCTGCCGGCCCGGGTTTTATTGACTAACCGGGATCGCTGATTGGCTCGCTCCGAGCACGTTGTTTGATTGGCTCGCTGTGTCCATCGCTGGTACTGGAGAGCAGATGTTCGCATACCGCTGCCGTCACAACTCCACCGGGTCTTGAATGCTCTCCGGTAGCCAGCCTACTGCTCTTCTCCAGATGTTGTGGAGGTGTCTGTTGGGCGCCATGTTGATTGGTGTGCCGGCTGGTAGCTCGCTGGCGTGGCTGGATCTTGCATCCGCAAGATGATCGTCGCCCCACGTTGGGCGCCACTTGTCACCGGACAAAAGGCTTGCCGCATGACAAATGGCGCCAATCGTACAATCTAGTTATTTTGGTGGCCCTAAAAAGGACCGAGTGGCGAGAACTGTGATGTTGGTCGTGCCGCGCTGAGGTGTTCGGCGGCTGCGCCCGCTGATCGTGGCGTACTGCAGTCCTCCTCTTCTTTCGGCACCGGTTGTAGAGTCGGCTGCCGGCCCAGCGAAATCCATCGCTGGCGCGGAACGGGAGTGCGAAGACGCAAGAACGGCGGCGGTTCTATTCTTCGGCTGTTCCTTCCGGCTGACTCCGCCCCGATGTCGTCCGAGAGAGGAGAGGAGATGAAGTGCGTTCGATGGCGTGGCGATGAAGAGTGCAAAATTTTCTGCCGGCCCGGGTTTTATTGACTAACCGGGATCGCTGATTGGCTCGCTCCGAGCACGTTGTTTGATTGGCTCGCTGTGTCCATCGCTGGTACTGGAGAGCAGATGTTCGCATACCGCTGCCGTCACAGTATACAAAAACTAAGACGCCATCTATGCAATTAACTAAGTCATGGGCCAGAATTTCGTTACGCGAAGTCATAGGAAACGGAAATTGCTTGAAATAACAAAACAGCTGTTCTAATTGTTACCAATGAAATACCCCTTTTTATTCTTTACTTTGTTACATAACATTTTTTAAAACCAACTGTAACCCTTCCAAAAACATAATGTGTAATAATAACTTTGATTAAGTTTAATGATTATATGTTTAAATGATTATACAATAATAACATGTATATATTTATATTTATATAGTGGTGCTCAACCCAGCACTTAGAATAATTACGCACGCACACAACCACTCACCCTTTCATTATCATGGTACAACTTATTTAAATTTTGGAGCTCCTTAAATTTAGATTGAAATTTTGAATAATTTGTTAAATGATTGATTTCTACAATAACATATATTGGGAAATAAAGGATTCAAAATATATAAGGAACGCTCTCACCAATTTCCGTGTTGGCTTCCTCGCACTGCCAGTCTCGTTCGTAATATCGGCACAATCGGTTTATTTTACTGCGCTTGACGGGACTTTATGTCAACCCACGTAACCCACCGTCGTGGGACCGATTCTATACGTCGATCTTGTTTACGAACGATTTAATCGGTCGAGGACGCCTACACCAAACCGAACTATTACTTTCCTTAATACATTTTGATAGTAGATATTATACTGTTTATTAACCACCTACAGTGGTCTAAAAAGTTAAAATTCACTCGTAAGTGAATGGGCGGCCGGCCGGCTCAAATCAGAGCTGCAGATGAAATGACCACAATTTCTGGTTGAAATCTGCGGAAGTGGGGTGTATTGACGTCACATTCCTTTGTCTAAGTTGTTGACATCGCCGTTTGTAGTTGTCAACACATTCTCCGCCTCTGACGTAACGAAGGCTTGGCTCTGCTTATCTCAATAACTGCACACTGTTTTTGTGATGTGACACCGTTTTTTGTCATGAATTAGTTCAAATCCTGGCAAATACTGTAATATAGTCCACTCACCGTAAATTCTATATCGGGTGTTTGAGGTTGGATTGGGTATGTCAAAAAATAGGAAAATACAATATTTATGATCTCTTTACCATATTTTAGGTAATTATGAAATGTACCATGATTGTACCATCACAGTTTGTTTTAATCGACAAAACAGTACTTTGTTCTTTCTCTTTATACTCTCACACACTCTCTCACTCTCTTTACATATCTTTTTACCCCCTTTTTATTGAGCTCTTATTTATTATTGATGTTTCATTATCTAAACGTTACTTCACTTTTGGCCAGTTAAATTTGTTTTTGCTCTGTACTTATCTGTACGTGTTTCCAGATGTTACGCACTATGTCGGTCAAGCCTTTTTTTCTGAACTACCAAGATTCACGTTTTAAAACTTTTTATTTCACCGTCACTGTGGTTACTTCACTGTTCCATTATTTTAAATACACTCTTTGGTAGGCCTATTGTAACATTTTCGGCCTACCAAAAACTCGCCCGAGGCCACGGTTAACTTACGTCTGTTCTGTCTGATGAGGTATGCTGAACAGGTTATTTTAAAATGTTTTTAACACATCATTACTCTCTTTTAACCTTAACTTTGGGGCAGGCCTACTGTACTTGCTCGCGTAGGCCTCCTGACACTATTACAATGCAACTGTACTGTTTGATGGTGAGCTGGCGACTGGGGCTAGATCAGCGCAGTGTTGCCAGGTCAATGAGTCATCTTTTCCCCACATGGCTTCCCAAAATTTCCCCACTTTGACATAAAAATCCCCACTTACACAGTATGTGTGCTTTAGGCTAAGTGTCACATGTTATAGGGTCTGAGTATATTCTGAATGTTTAAATACTATTACAAGAATTAATATAAACATTAAAAAACTTGTTTAATAAAATAAAATGTTCTCGCCTGCTGAGGTCAGCCTCATTACTTTTTGAAATCCTTTGCAAGCACTTGATCACTGCAACTAAATGATCACTTGACCCAGGGGCGCAGCGAGGGTGGGTTTTGGGGGTTAACCCCCCCCCCCCAGAGAGATTAAAAAATATATTTTTTTATGTTGAATGGGCTACATAATAAAGAAGTTTTAAAACAGTTTAAGAAGTTCTCATATCAAAATATGCTGACAGTGGACTGAGGGGTGTTAATCCTCAATTCCATGACCGTAAACTGTGACTCTCTGCAAGTCCACTCGGTGAGTGTTTGCCACCATTACCATGGCAGGCAACACCGCTATGTGTAGAATGATGCGGGTTTTACTCGCCGTTCACTCGCAGTGGTGATCAAAGATGTGCCCAAACAACTGCAAAATACATCAGATGTGCGCAAGACATATATTAGGCCCCGGTAGACCGCATCTGCCCACCCTAAAAATAGTAGAGTTAATCCCAAACCCCCCCCCCAGGAGAAATTCCTGGCTGCGTTACTGCTTGACTCAATGGCTATATTATGTTCTGATATAAAGGAGGATATTCTTATACCCCCCTCCTTAGCTTGTTTATCTATAGGCATATTATGGGATTTGGAAAAACTTTGAATTAAGGACATTGAAGATTTTACAGATTTGGAATTTTTAATGTGTTTATCAGAAGAGTTATGTTTTTTTATAGCAGATATACCTGCTTTTCTATCCTCCCCACAAATTTTGCAATGGAAATATGTTTCCCGCTTACTGCTGTGTTTTAACCAGGATTTGAATTCTGGATTTTGTTCCCACTCCTTCCTATATTTATGAATAAACGTATGCTTCATTTTAGGAGCAATATCGGTTTTTGTGGCCTTAACAGTTTGTGGAAGTTTTCTTACCAAAAATTCGTTCATTTTCAGTAGCGTATCCGTCACTATCACTGTCAATTTCAATAATTTTAGAGGTAGAAGAGTTGCTCATCATGATAAAACTATATGAAAAAATATATACACACTATCACAAATCAATTTTCAAAACACAAAAAAGTATTAAATTTCGAATACCATGAACTGAACGTTTTGTCAAATTTATGTTATACGCCTGTTACACACTAAGATACGCACATGTAGTAGTGTATTTCACTTATTATACAATCCGAACAAAGTAACGTAACAACTTCAACTAAAGCAGCTAATAAAGGTCTGTAGCAATTACGAATAAATTCTAACTTACGCTTGCGCTATAGTAAAAAACTGTGTAATGCTGTGAAACCCAGTATGTTGGTTGTGCAACTAGCTTGCTAAGGTATTTCTAGCAATCACCATCGCTAAGGCATTTGCAGAGAGTAGGAAACCGGTGGATCCCGGCTGGTGGTTCCCTAAACTAGGGAGGGGTTCAGTCGTTCAGTATTTATGGTAAGGAGGCCGGTGGATCCCGGCTGGTGGTTCCCTAAGCTATAGAGGGGTTCAGTATTCACGGTAATCAGGCTTGAAAAATGTTGAAAAAAGAAAACATATTTTAACTGAATGGTTATTAAAATGTGCATAAAATATAATTTTACATATTTAATAATTTTTACTATTTGAAACTGCCACCAATTCCCCACATTTACACAAATCCCCACCATTTCCCCACTTACGATTTTCAGGCTTCAAATTTCACCACTGTGGGGTAAAATCCCCACACCTGGCAACCCTGGATCAGCGTTACCACGCCCGACTTCCGTTGTATTTGCGCCTTTGGAAACTGGCTTTAGCCGGTTCCCGTACCTGGTCTCGTCCTAGGTGCTGAAAACTTCTTGTTGTTATTTGTCATCGGCAGATGCCAAACCGGTGACGTATGCATGATGTCCAAAATTCCTTGCCTTATACGGTCTGTCTACCTCGTGCTGTATTGTATGCGTCATACACGCTTTATCATAACTTCCAACACTCTCAACCAGATACACATTACTTTATTACAATAAATGTTTTACAGAATTATTATAGCAAATTAGTATATAAAATGGTTCTGCCCATTTTTCCCTGTTACAATATGGTTACTACAGTAAAATTTTTACAGGAGAGGGATTGACATTTGTCTGTAAGTGAGTGGGGAAGTGGTGTTTAGAGCGGTCTGATTGGCCGAAACTGTACAGCACAGTGTTGTCAATTTGTAATTTACTGCTGTTTATGCTTTACCACGTGCACGTAGTAAATTAAATAGTAGGCCTAGTGCATTTACTTTTGTTTGCTGTGATTGAAATTTAACAGTTTTACAATTTACAATATTGTCATATTTCAGTGCGTTTGGCATGATTTAGTGATATTTTTTAAATTTGGTGATTATTAGTCTAATATTCAGAAGTGATTTTGTAGTAAAATTTAAATATTTAGTATATTGAGTATTAGCGGTATTTAATAGTATTCATTCAGCTACGTCCAACACCAGTACTAGTGCTTCAGCTATATGCAAGACAAGAAAAAGGAAAGTATTTAATGGACAGGCAAGACAACTTATCTGTTCAGTACGTGAATATTTTGAAAAAGAAAATGCAAATAGAGGCCGTTAATTTCCGTGAATAAAGTTTTAGAGCGTACAGCTACCGCATCGGAAGTACGGAAGAAGCTGATAGTATGTATAGGAAAAGAGAAAGATGATCTTCTCACTGACTTTAATGATACAGAGCCCAAGTTTCAAACCCCTAATAAAAAAAAATTAGACAAAAGAGTCACATTTATCTTTAAAACAAAACATAAAAGATACTGAACATTTGAAGTTAATTAAATAAAAAAACACTTAAGTTAGTTAAGTTCTAGTTTATTATTACCGTAAGAATTCAGATTTTTAGTTTATGAATTATCTGTAGTTACAACTGGATAAATATTCATTTTTAAGTAGCCCAATACATATTTAGTCTGTGCGTACTGGATTTGTTTTGTCTGTGCGAAATATGTTTTGAGTGAATGCAGTAACGAAACTTTCAACATTCAACAGAAACACATTGTTATGAAGTGGCAACATGGTGATGACATCATCACAAATGTCAATCCCAATTCTGTAAAAATTCAATTATAGACAGCTGATTTCTTTCTGTCAGTGGTAGAACGTGGTTGTACAGCAGCCAGGGGTACACAACAGACTACAGGCTTAATGCTTGAAGGGAGAAGTAGAGGTTAAAGCAAAGATAAAATTACTGTGGCATAGTCGAAAATAGTGCATAATGTATTAACAAAAAAAAATTTATATATAGGCCTATATAAAGTGTAATATGTTAATATAGATATTTAAACATTACCTGTAGTTACATTACATTATACAGATATACATATTGTACTGGTATCGGTTTCCTCTCCTTATAAACCCACTGTTGGGTTTGTCGATTTGTACTTACACCTATGTCAATGTGTTTTAAATTACTTTAATTATGTAAATCTCGGAGATATTTGGAGTTGTGGGATGTATTGATGTAAGTAATTAATTATTAACTTAGCTCTCTAAAAACTATCAGTGTTTGTGTACCTGTAACTTAAATAATTAATGAGTTATTTTATAATTCCGTTCAACCCTATTATACCTTGAAGAGAATTCTGTCTAATTTTGTATTTTTACGCTCTCTCTTTGGTGTCAGATAATTCCGCTATAAGCGCTGTAGTATCGGCTCAACGGAACTTATAGGTTATTTCAATGTTTATGTTAACCAATTATTCTATGCTTATTCAGGTACTTTTTTATTCCTAGCTCATTAAACCATACTCCAAATAACAAGATTTTGCCAATATATAAAGGTTCTTTATTTGTTTACTTCCTTAACATTGAATAATATATGTTCTAATTAACATATGCTTGGGCTATAGATTGTATGAATCGATTGTTGGTTATTCTGATACCTTATTTAAATTTAGTTATATAGTATGTTTTAATTTGTAATTAATTTAATTCAGGGTGTGAAGGTTCTTGTAACTGTGGGGAAGATTAAAAATACATAGATAAGAATGCAAGATTTACAAATTTGTAGTGTTGTGTAGTTAGTATGATTAATATTATAATAATTTACCAGACTAGAACGAAGCAAATCGTGTAGGCGGTTGATTGATAAATTTACTGTTCTGGACGATTATGCAGTACGGTTTTCTTTCTTCGGTTTAATAAAAAGTAATTCTTCTCCTGTCCACTTCGGAATTACAGCTTTCTGGATTGGTTTACAGCCCGATGGATTCTTCTTCTGCAATGACAGGACCGAAATACGTTCTTCCCTCGGTTGAAGCAATTAGTGTTGTTCCGTGTTTTTTGAAAGGTTATAAATTCTGGTGTAGTGTATATTATTATTTGTGATACTTTTGACTCTTTCTATTTGTTTTAATGTATCGTCAATTCCTCTCATATATGGGACAGTTCAAGTCCTTCCTTGTATAATCCAGTTATTTGTTTTCTATTGTGAATTCATTCTGTAATATTATTTGGTTAAACTATACTGGTGAAAGTCATAAACATTATCATTAGGATTTTGTATTTTATAATAGTGTCTGATAATTTAGAATATTCCGATTAAATAGACATTTCTTGGGTTTTTAATCTCATCACATTCAGTTCATCAAAGCAATTATTGTTAAATCAACAACTGCCTCTTCTTTTTTCGTCCCTAGCAACACCTGACTTCTTCCTCCTACATGTTTGAATATAATGTTTATTTCATATATTTTTTTGTCTATTCCTTATCAGTTTGCTATCCTATTGGAATGTAACTTTACCAATAGTTGGTTTATTATTTTCTACACATATTCTGCTGGTTTTTTTATATAAGCCGGTTTTTTTTCTTTTTTATATTTAATCCACTTTCGATATTATATGTTACTAATCGATATAATGGCATTATGGTATTATCATAATTTGTATAAATTTTATAATATATTATTATTAATTTAATGTTTTTTTTTTCTAGCTCTTCCAATCGTATTCATTAATTATTATTTATTGATATACCTAACCTTTATGTTATGAGTGGTTATATAGTGGTTTTGGCTGTTAGGCCTTTTATTGTAAACGGACCTATCTGTGTTTATACCTGGTACACATCTATAGCCTCTTTTACATAAATTCATACATACAATCAAATCTTAACTCTTAACATTTACATAAACAATTATTTTTTCCATATCTAATAACAATTTTACCTTGACCTATGGATCACATATAAGAAATTCAAATCTATTAACGTTAATTAGCTGCTTCACACTTCATTCTACAACAGTTATTGAATAATACAACTTGTTTCATTATCTTTCATTAACTCAATACATATTTGGTATAACATAACACAAACTTTATCATAATACTTGTTGTCATAAAATAATATCTCTTAACTCAAAATTCTTATTTGTTATTACTATAAAGTAAATTATTGTTTCATTTTTTGTTTGTTTTTCATTGAACATTTATCATCAACTATTATCTAACTTACAGGTTCGGTTATACTTGTTAATATTATCTTGCATCCTTATTTACCTTTATCTATGATTATAATTGTAATTATTAGATCTTTGTTCTATCATTGGGTTAGATATTGACTTGTTTATTATTCTGTGAACCTTGTTTTTATGTAACATGAATGGTAACATTTCTGTTGCGTTACAATATGCTGTGTGTGTGTGTGTGTGTGTGTGTGACATACATCTAATTACCCAGTTCGAGAAGTAAATAAATTTTGAAGTGGAATACGTATTGAATGACAGACTCGTGATTGTTGGCTTGTTTTGTAAATTTTTTTTCAAGAAATCTGACTGGTTTGGTATAATTTTTTTTATAAAAGAATTATATAGACTTTCACAACTATAATCAGGGCCGGTCCTTGATGTAAGCGAAGTACGCGGCCGTGTAGGGCGCCAGGCAAGGGGCCTCAAACTATATAGACCCAGAAGGTGCAGAAATAGTTTCAGTAAAGACAAGAAAACATAGATAAGATAAATCATATGCACAGTTAAAAATACAACATAAAACATAATTCAAAAGTATTGGGTATAATAATAATTCATTCATAACTTTAAGTAAAAAAAGGAGACCAACTTCACGCTTGGGATGCAGAGCAGATGATACCACTCTTTGGGTAAAATGAACTCGTCCATGATTCATGCGTGGGAGTGGGAATGAACTCGTCCACTATTGGCTCAATATGCCATTCCCGAACTAGTGTGTCGACGGAGTAGTTCGAATCAGTCGTGTGAATGAGGTTACCTGTATGCTGTTGCCTGTTAACAGGTAATAGGCTTGAGTTGCGAGTTTCCTGTATTCTTGTAGTTGTTTTGAAAATTAAAATAATGTCCAGTAGTAAAAAACCATCTGGGTCATTTAACCGCAAAAGGAAATTACAGCACTCGAAAGAAGATGAAAAGCAATCAAAAGCTTTGCAGAGGTTTTTTTTTGGCTTCAACTTCCTTAACGAAATTGGACGATAAAACTGTAACTGAAACCGATGATGATGAGTTGTCAATATCAGAGGCTGTGACTGGACCATCAACAAGTCAACAAAGCATTGAAATTGTAAGTTGATTTGATTTACACCACAGTAATATGTAAGTAGAGTATAAGTAAAATGATAATACACTTTTTATTTTGTTTTCTTTTGTTATGGTCTAATTTTTGTATGTGCCTAAGCCTAAAGAAATTTTCCTCTAATTGTTATTTTTCCAAAGCATGCTATTTACGACAGGGGAAGCTAGCTTGGGCTAGCGGTGAAGAAAGCCAAACGAAGCCGAGCGTGTCCGATCGCGAGAAATGAAAACAAACTGCGGTCTGCTACTGTCACACTGCAAGTCATTGTACTCTACACAGTGCGTTAGATCTGTTTTTATATGACTGTAGTTTACTGTTACTGCAATAATCATGTATCTTGTTTGTGATCACCAAAAATGTCCCAGTGCATGGTTAAAAGCCTAAAGTCTGATAAATACTCCTTTTTCTTCTAGGCCATACGAAGAACATAGGACAAACTTACAATTAAAAAATGTATTAAAATATTTTGGCTATAGATTTTTCTTCGTTATTTACTACAAAAGAAAATAAATCATCTGTCTGTCCGTTTACTTTCCTTTTTAATAACTGGCAAAGACAAATCTCGAAATATTTTAATAAATTTTTAATTGTAAAAATATTTACAATTGAAATATTTGTTTTAGTTTTCTTATTAAGAATAAAGGTTACCAACTTTAATTTTATTTATTTGGCGTAATTTTTATTGTTCCTAATTTCGAATTTTTATAACTGCTGCTTCACCAGATATTTTACTCACCGCACACCACTGCTACCTGATGTACTATATATGAGAAATATATGTAGTGTTTGTTGTATATTAAGGATAGTCTAATTAATTGTTCAAAGAATTCACTCAATAAACATTAGAGTGCCATTTTTAATGACCCGTGTTTTAAAGGAAAACTGTTAGGCCATGACGAATTTTTATCTAAGATGTTATATCAACATATATTGTGTTGAATCATATATGTGACAACAAGTCAACAAGTAGCCTGTAGCCTACAGCTTAATTTTTATTGCAGGAACTGACCAGAGGCATGCATCAGCACTATCAACTGACTGTGGAGAGTGGCCATCCAAAATCACAGATGAGGTACGAAAACTGCTTGTTGAGCAAGGACCTGTGCAAGTCATTGACATAGATTTTCCCCTTGATGCTAAAGGTAGGAAGTTTTCTTCACATCATTATACAAGGAAACTTTGCAATGGGGAACAAGTCCTCAGGATTTGGTTACTATACTTAGTACTAAAAAATGCAGTATTTTGTTTTGCCTGCAAAGTCTTTGGATATGCAGATTCATCTCTTGCTGGAGACCAAGGATATTCAGATTGGCAAAACTTGACAAAGATTTTGACCAGTCATGAGAAGTCTCCTAATCACATCAAAAATTGTCAATCTTGGCATGAACTGTCCTTGCGTTTACGTTTGGATAAAACGATTGACAAAGAAAATGAAAGAATTATCCGAGCTGAAACAGAACATTGGAACCAAGTTCTGAAACACGTACTTTGTATTGTCCAGTTTTTAGGGACTCAAAGATTGGCATTTCGAGGAACAAAAGAGACTCTTTTTAAGCATAACAATGGCAATTTTTTGAAACTTGTAGAATACATTGCCAAATTTGATGTTGTCATGGCTGAACATGTGAGAAGAGTTACTTCTGAAGAGACACATGTTCACTATTTAAGCAAAAAGATACAAAATGAGTTTATTAGTCTCTTGTCCACTAAGATCCAAGACTGTATTTTAAATGAGCTAAAACAGGCAATATTATTCTATAATACTGGACTGTACACCTGATGTAAGCCACACTAAGCAAATGACATTGGTGGTGACATTTGTTAAATTTGTAGAAAATGAGGAAGTGTCAATTAAAGAACATTTTTTAGGTTTCGTACCTATCACGGATTCTACAGGTGAAGGCCACACAGAAATTTTACTCAATGAGCTATCTATACGGAACATCCCTTTAAAGAACATGAGACACCAGGGATATGATAATGGCTCCAATATGAAAGGAAAGCATGTTGGAGTTCAGAAAAGGATACTTGATTTGAATTCTTGGGCATTTTTTGTATCATGTGAAAACCACTCGCTTAATCTAGTGGTTAACGATGCCGCCCTGTCTTGCCCTATTGCAGTTGACTGTTTTAGTATTATTCAAGAAATCTTTAACTTCTTCTCAAGTTCAACTCACTGATGGAGTATTTTGGTGAAACATGCATCAACTCTTACAGTGAAACCTCGCAGCAATACTCTGTGGGAGAGTAGGATTGAGGCCTTATTGCCTCTGAGATATCATATTGAGGAAATATACGATGCCGTGTATGAAGCCTCTCAAGACCAGAAACTCGATGCATTTGGCAGGAACACTGCTTTAGGAATCGCAAAAAAACTGCAAAGTTTCAAGTTTCTGTGTTGTTTAGTAACTTGGCATGAGATCCTGTTTAAAATAAACATGGTGAGTAAAGCCTTGCACAAAGTCACATCTGATCTGCAAAGCTCAGTGGATCTCGTTAAAAGTGTACAGAGATTTCTAGAAAAGATGAGATCTGATGAAGGCCTCAATAACGTCATCACAGATGCAAAAGAACTTACAAAAAAATCGGTGTTGCTGCTGAGTTTGAAAAGAAACCCAAGTAAGTCCAAGGAAAACAAAAAGGCAATTCTCCTATGAGATTGAAGATGAACCTGTTCAGGCTGGGAGAACATCGTTCAAAGTTAATTTCTTCTTTCTCGTGCTTGACACAGCAGTATCCTCGCTTAAAGAGAGGTTTGAACTCATGGAGAACCACAGCAAGAGTTTCAAATTTCTTTATGACATTGGAAATCTACAGACATGGGTTTAGGAAGGGGTTGAAGGATGCCTGTACACATCTTCACAGTGTTTTAAGTGATGGAGAAGAATGTGATATAAACGGAGTTGAACTGTTTGACTAGCTGCAAATTTTTGCACCAATGCTGCCCTCTGGAAGCTCTCCAGCTAAAGCCTTGTCGTTCATAACCAAAAATGGTTATATGGACACATTCCCAAATGTTTTTGTTACTTTGAGAATTCTTCTGACACTCCCAGTTTCAGTGGCAGTGGTGAAAGAAGTTTTTCTAAGTTGAAACTGATAAAAACTTATTTAAGATCAACTTTGTCCCATGAGCGTTTGAGTGGACTGGCAACAATGGCCATTGAAAATGACTTGCTAAATGAAATGGACACACATTTGATACTCAATGAATTCGCAAAAATGAAAGCCAGAAAAATCTCTTTTTAATGATTTATGTTGTTTAGCTTTGCCTTCACTACTTGTAAATAAAATTTTGATTTCTTGTAACCTGACTTGTGATTGTATTCATTGACTTTCCACCATTTCAAATTTAACGTAAATGTATTTTTAGATTTATGTATTTATTTTCTCAAGGTGTAAAAAATGTTTACAGGCAATTGTATTGTAATTAATACTATATGCTCAACAAAGATATCATAGTAAAGTTAACAAAATCATCAATCACACACAATTTTTAAGTTACATTGAACTAGTTTGAGTTTAAAACAACGTTACCAATAGTTTTTCAATCTCCAGCAAATTACTGTGGAAAAAAATAAAGCCCACATGCCCCTTATAAAATTAGGAAGAAAGGTAATTTAATTTACAGTTTCATAAAAAAACTAAGATAAAAATGGTTTTGAAATGGCTTCAAGATTATAATTTTAATACTCCTGTAACAGTCAGCGAATTTTTATACAAATAGCAAATGCAAGTTTGTGAAATTTTCAAACAAGTATCATGATTTTTTTAATAAAAGTAGTGTGTCTAAGATTACTGATAACCCTGACATTTAAGCCAAAATATACTTAAAACTCTATTTCTGAAGCCTTCATTTTCAAATTTTTCTGAGGGGACCCCTGCACCCCCTCTACCAGGGGGGTATTCCATACCCCCGGTAGAAGGGGCGCCGAAATATTGTTCGCTTACACTAGAAAAATGTCTAGGGCTGGCCCTGACTATAATAGTCACTTTTATGACCAATGGCGTATCCAGTATTTTTAAATAGGATAATGACAAACTCTTTCCAGATGGGAGGGGCATTTGGAGACCAAGATTTTTCATAATAACAAGTTATTGATGATAAACAGAGGGGATTATGGGTGGTAATAGGGGATTCACTCACAGGTTATATTCTACTATATATATGTTTTATGATAGCAAGCTGATACTGTATGCCCATAGATTTTATCTGTAAGACTCCATTGGTGACCTATCCAGTGGGGGCAGGGTGCAACCTCTCTATAACTTCTTGGGTACCCCCCCCCCACATGTGGCATTAATGTAAAATTGTATAAGTTCTGTTAATACTATAAATAATTTAAGCTGATTGATGGGACACAACTGCACATAACTGAAACAACAGACAACAGAAGAGCATTTGAAATAAAAGTATGTAGGCAAGAAATAAGTGGTGTAGTGTATACTCTTCTCTTCTCAGCCACAGTATCTCAATGTTGGACCACAGACCCCAGCATTGGGAGAACATAGAATGTCAATTTTTACATTTAATTTTTATGCTTTTACAGATTTTTTATGCTTTTACACCCACGTTGTTGTGGTGCCAATTTTACACTTATTTTTATGCTGTGCCTCTAGTTCTGGAGCGCCAATTTTACACTTAAACGAGTTGTACCCGTTTACGCCCAGCGGTGGATGCCAATTTTATAACTTTTAATTTTATGCTGCTTATTTTATTCAGCATAAATTAATTGACATATTTTAATTTATGTGTATTTTATCTTATCTCAGGGTTTATAAAATAAAATGTAGACTTCTTCTTATAAATAGTTCTTCGATTTATTAACAATTAGTTATGATTGATTATCATATTTATCATTGACACATTATAAAGTAAACGAAGGTGTCGTTTCGTTTTTCTGGCGTTAACTGAAAATTTTTGTTTTGTATAACTATGTTTACGTGAATATAAAAATATTTAAGTTGAATATATTTAAATTTCGTATGGGCGCCAGAGATTATGTGATCTCAGGGGTTTTCTGAATGAAAACACAGTAATTTGGATGCTAATAACATATATCTTTAATTATCTCTGAAATGCAAATATTGACAAATACATTTATCGTTTAACTATATTGTCGAATATACAATACGTTACTAAAATAATACTTCATAATCAGAATTATATATCTTTTAATTTCTCTATATGTTTCCTAATCAAAATTATTCAAATAATGTCATCTGATAGAGTAAAGTTAATACATACATAAATATAAATCAATTATTATTTAAATAGTAACAATTGCATATATCTGTATTAATCAGATATGCCTAATTTGTTACACCTCTCATTAATCATCAGTATCAATAAATACCATTAGCATCTACACATGTTTCAGTTATGTATAAGTACGTATCATTATTAATCATAATCAAATTGATTCTACTACAAATGAACTTTCAACTTTGAATTACACTAACATACTAATCCTTTCAAAGTCATAAAGTAACTCAAAATAGCATCCATTTACTCGTAAGGTTCTTTAAGAAATGAGACGGGAGTTTGGAAGTATATAGACGATCTACGACATTGTAAATATGTATTATATAGATATATATAAAATGTTAGATTGTACTTGCTCATGGTTTGTCCACATCAGGGATCCTTTTATCAGCGTGGTTAATTAACACTCACTAACACATACTCTGCTTTTTATTGAAGACACTTCACTACTGTAGGTATTACCCGTATTTCATTGTATTTCCGTACACGGACTGCCGCGCACAAGAAAAAGTATACTGGTTGATTTAATATCACTAATCAATATAAACTTCTTCTTTCTTCATGTTCGAACTGATTTAAAGTCATCACTCGCGTTGAAGATTATTTTTTTTAATTACACTCCGCTTACCATTATACTTCTCAAGAATAGTTATGGAATTAACTACCCTTCTATTACTATTAAACTGTGAATTTAATCATCACTTTGTTTCTCCTACACTATTACTTTAAATCACTAATTTTAATAACAAAGTTTATATTAAGCGTCTTTACATTTCGCGTACTATTAAATGATACTCTAAGACGATAGATGTTTTAAGCAACAAAACTGATTGTAAAGAGAACAATCTGTAAGAAAGTTGACTTGCAAGAAAGCTGATTTGTAAGAGAACTGATTTAAAAAAAGAACGAGATCGGGCGCGATGGACTTATATTTATAATAGTTGCCCTCTCTAGCTTTCCTCTAGTTCTACTCAAAATTCCCTGATAGGCTTAGAGCTTAGTTCCGGGAACTTTGAATTTGCCCACTCATGCGTCTTAAAAAATTGGCGCTTACTGGTTATGCTTTTTATGATTGGCTGTTCACATAGAAAACGCGCTGAATTTAGCACGTGTTGATTTCACTCCAACCGACGCTGCTTTCACCCGCTCAACAAGTTTTTTATGAGTGTTCATCTTTTATACTCTCAGGGCCAATATTTGTCAAAACTAACGGTACATGACACTAAAGTCGTTTTTAGCAAACAATAATTTCCGTTACTTTATGACTTCGAAAGTTAACAAATATGTCCCATAGCCGACAGTCTGTCGCCGCTGCTACATATTATAGACAATTTTTATCTGAGGCATTTCTTTGTCTCAACATTACACTCCATATAACGAAATATTTATACTTACAATTAACTATATAAACACTTAATAATATCTAATATACATTAGTGTCATCACATCAATCACTATAAAATTTTATCAATATAACATGAATTATGCAATTTCTAATCAAAATATAAACATATTCATTTTCATAAATCTTATTTCATTACTCATATTTATAGCTCTAATAATTTAAATATTGTAATTCTTATTCAAAGAGTTAAAAAAAACTTTTAATAATTATTCTCTTAAATTTTAAATACTATAACATAGTTAATTACTGATCTGGATTCATTTAAAATCGGTGCTCATAAATAAATTTAATTTCCATATTTTCCTAATATTATTTAATTTTGTTTTTAAGTAAAATTTTTATCTTAATTCTTTAATTAATTCGTATGAGTTCTTTAAGTGAACAGACAGTGGAGCTAATACTAATTATGGCATGATAAGTTTACTTGTGGTATATATCCAAATCTGGTAGAGGTTCATATGGTGTGGTTCGCATGTTGATCGTCTGGCGTAACGGCGATAATTCCCTCCGGATTAGCAGATTGTATCGTGGTCTCCCGTGGAGTCTCATAAGACGCAGCACAGCACCAAACTTCACTCACTCGGAATTAGTTCGCGTTAGTTGTTATTATAGTTATTCGCTTCCACAGACATTATTGATTATTATTTATCAACTGCGTTATGGTTAGAACTAATGTTATTTACGAGTTTAGTTCGTCTTGTTATGTTACTCGATGATAAAGTTATTGTTGCGTATTTGCAAAACTAAATTACAGCGTTATTTAATTATCATTCGTGTTGTACTAATTCACTTGTATGTCACTAATAAAATTACAGTTCTTTTACCGAAATTGTTTTTAGTACGAACTTACTTTTCTAACCATTGTACCGAATTTCTCTAAGTCCCATAATTATGAAATCTCGGTCGCGGACTTACACTCCCGTTTCCGCCAAAATTTTTAGTTAGACTCCCCGAGCGCGTCTTTCTCACATCCCTATATCAAATTCCGTATTTCTCCCACTAATTTCTGATTTTTCTTACGCTGTTTTCTAATTGGTTCTACCTTACCACTCTTCAGATCTAGAGACTACCTATTTTTCCGAAAGCACCTCTCTGATAGGCTTTTGGATTCCCACCAGATTTCCCTAGGTCACTATACTGAGGTCGTTGTCGCTGCTAGACATTGTAGCAATAAATTCTTGCCTGTCACTTTTTTGGAGTATACAAAGCAACCCTTAACTTTCTCGTCAAAGTATTGTTTTCATGCACGTGGTCGTTCTAATAGCATCAACTATTGTCACTTAAAGGCCTCACCAAACTTCCTTTGTATGTCCGTTTCTTTGTCTATGTTTCCATCAACACATCTTCCTTGAGTTCGGACATTACCCCCGAGCTTTCTCTCTTCTCAGTAAGGTTGAAGTCCTGTCGCTGACCGTTTGAGTCTTTCAATAATATATACCCTTTTTTGTTTCGCTATATGCAGCTGGTGTGTATACGTAGTTTGGTCTATTGTTAATACATACATCTGCTCTTCAAATGAGTTCGTTTACGTTTGTACCTTTTTTTTCTAAGGATTTGAGGTAGTTGTGAAAATTTAACGTTTCTTAGTATGGAGAGCGATGAACTCTGTCTGCTTGCCGTGAGCGCGTTGGGGCTGTTACATGATTTTATTGCCTGTCAATCACCTCTGCGTTTAACACAACAATTCCCTGTCACTGTGCTTAATGATACATCTCTACTCAAAATAAGAAATTTTTTAAAATTTCTGATTTTGGCATTATACAATGTGGTGATAACCTTCATGGTCCAGTATTACAGTTCTGTCCAAAGATCTTTTTCATTTTTTCCATTTATCTCAGTCGTGTGCTAGACATACTTTTATTGTTCTATAAAAATAAATGTTTTAGTCTCTCTCTGTGTTTTGGAATGTACATAATTTGATATCGAAAATATGTCATGATAGAGAAAACGAATTGATGTGATAAAACAAAAAATTAGATAAGGTCATACCAGATATGATTCAGAAGTAAATATTTCTGTTGACTGCATGTTTTGGGTACAAGATTTTACTCACTCATCATGATTCTGATCCACTCTGATATGTGCTAATAGCAAATACTTGTATATCATCTGTTTATATTATTTATTCAGTCCAAATTTTAATTGATTGCGCCTTTAAAAAAAGACATAAGAGAATTCAATTGATATTTATAACATACAAAATACTTTTTCTTAATAAATAAAAACCATTTTTTATGCTGGTGAAGCAACCACATCATAAACAAAGCATTTATAAATGGTGTGTTGTTCCCTTTCTGTGTAGGTATTCGCTGGAGTTGTATGTGGGGCATCGTTAGAAGTGCAACAGCAAATTGTCTAAACAGAACACAGTTGTAGAATTATATTTAATAAAAAATTATTTAAAAAAGGGGAATTAATAAATTCACTGTCTTTTATAACATAAGAGAAACAAGTCTAATTTGAAATGTGTTATGCCAAATATTTGAAACTAGTGTTGTCTTTCTTATGTGTGGCTTCCCTTATACAGGTTTCAAGTATAATTAGCCCAAATGCCCTGTAAATTATCAATATAACTTTAAATAAATATATTTAATAATTTAATAAACACTTTATTAGTATTATTTATTTGATATATTTTTTGTTTGTTATTTAAACAAGATCATTAAAAGAATGAATCAAACGTGTTTCTGGTAGTACACATGGGTGTTGTAGTACGTTTTTTTTGTACATGTGTATCTATACTTAAGGTCATCAGTTTACTATCTTATTCCATCACACGTTATCAGTAGTGCCAATTGTGTCAATGACAGTGGCTGTGTTCACAAGTTCAACACATGATAGTATTATTGTTTTCATTTGAAGTGGCAGCTTATGTTATGTAATATGCACTGGGAGGTAATACAAATCAGTCGGTGATAAAACTTTATCTCTGCACGCTGTCGGATATTGTTGTTTTAATTTTATGTGTGTGCCATATGCCATGTGTTTACACAGTATACTGGAATTTTGTAATAATTGTACTATAATTAAATTTAATTTCCACTTTGTTTATAAAACATTATTTTAAGCATGAAGTGCCTATAAAGTCATTTATAATGACATTATTGTACATAAGTAAAGACCTATTCATATATATGTGTGTGTGTGTGTGTGTGTGTGTGTGTGTGTGTGTGTGTGTGTGTGACCGCGCGCGCGTGCAGTATATGGCATCCAAGTCATTGAGTCCAACAAATATTTGGACAATCTGTGTTAAACGGTACAGTTTTTACAGTATACCTTATATGAATTTGAAATTAAAAGGATTAATAGAATAATCTGAGAAGAATCCAACTAATTTAAGATTGCAATGAGCATATTCCCAAGTTTGTAGTGAATATGAGAAACTCAGTTAAGCTGTAACAAAAATATCGGTATGGAGAACCATACGTGACTTCCATGTTCTAAGATTTATATTTAAAATCATTTACGAAATGAAATGTTTCCATAGAAACTAGTACTTCTTTCCACTTATTGCTTCAGCCTTAACCACAGTACTGTGGTCACTAACGTATACCACCACACGTTATCGCACTCGATTTTCACTGATGATGGCAGTCGACGGCACTGCCGAAACATCTGGTTTTGCAGAAAACATTGGACTATGGCCAAACAGCCCAGGAAGGAATTTTAACAACAAACTACTACTTTGTTGCCGATAACGTAGTACACATATAAATATCGGTATGGAGAACCATACATGACTTCCATGTTCTAAGATTTATATTTAAAATCATTTACGAAATGAAATGTTTCCATAGAAACTACTTCTTTCCACTTATTGCTTCAGCCTTAACCACAGTACTGTGGTCACTAACGTATACCACCACACGGTATCGCACTCGATTTTCACTGATGATGGCAGTCGACGGCACTGCCGAAACATCTGGTTTTGCAGAAAACTTTGGTCTACGGCCAAACAGGACGGGAAGGAATTTTAACAACTAACTGTTTCTTTGTTGCCAATAACGTGGTAATATATACAAAATTATCCCCTCCCCCTTCAACTATAATTTTCATTTATAGAACATTACCCTAACCCCGTTCAACTAGCCTCTTCATTTATAGATATTTCATCTACGTTTCTACAGTGGATTATTAAGATTTCTTATCAGGATACTTTATTTATCAAATTTAAGTACTTTACTCTTGTTACAACAAAAAATGTTTCAGGTAAACTACCCTTTCCCCCTAACCGATCTTCTCCAAAATCAATAGGCCTTGAGTACTCTACAACTCAGGCACATATGTAAAAAGTTATTTGATTCTGTTTGAATGTACGGCAGTTATCGTTCGTTGTGAAAAAATTTCTCTTGTTACAACATAAAATGTTGCAGGTAAACTCCCCTTTCCCTTAACCGATCTTCACCAAAATCAACAGGCCTTGAGCACTCTACAATGTAGGGAAGTATGCAAAACATTATTTGATTATGTTTGAATTTACAGCAGTTATCGTTCATCATAGAAAAAATTACCCTTGTTATCACATAAAACGTTGCAGGTAAACTACACCTTTCTCTTAACTGATCTTCACCAAAATCAATAGGTCTTGAGTCCTCTACAATTCAGGGATGCATGCAAAATATTATTTGATTCTGTTTGAATGTGCGGCAGTTATCGTTCGTCATAGAAACAATTACTCTTGTTAAAACATTAAAATTGGCAGGTAAACTACCCCTTTCCCTTAACCGATCTTCACCAAAATAAATAGGCTTTGAGTCCTCTACAACTCAGGCACATATGTAAAAAATTATTTGATTCTGTTTGAATTTACGGCAGTTATCGTTCTTCATGGAAAACGTTCTCCTGTTACAACATAAAATGTTGCAGGTAAACTACCCCTTTCCCTTAACCGATCTTCAAAAAAATCAACAGACCTTGAGTTATCGACAGTTGAGGAAGGTATACACAAAATTATTTGATTCTGTTTAAATGTGCGGCAGTTATCGTTCGTCATAGAAACAATTACTCTTGTTAATACATAAAATGTGGCAGCTAAACTACCCCTTTCCCTTAACCGATCTTCACCAAAATCAACAGGCCTTCAGTCTTTTACAATTGAGGAATGTATGCAAAACATTATTTGATTCTGATTGAATTTACGGCAGTTATTATTCGTCATAGAAAAAATTACCCATGTTAAAACATAAAACGTTGCAGGTAAACTGCCCCTTTCCCTTAACCGATCTTCACCAAAAACAATAGGTCTTGATAACTCTACAATTCAGCGCTGTATGCAAAACATTATTTGATTCTGTTTGAATTTGCGGCTGTTATCGTTTGCCATAGAAAAAAATCTAAAGACACACAGACACTTTTCGAAAAATGACTTTTTTCATGTTTTGAGTGTAGTACAAGAGTCTGCAATAATCTCGAACATGATTTTTTTTGCCATCACCATACTTCCATTTGCTTAAGGAACATGGAAGTAAAAAATTACCCTTGATAAAAAAACGTTGCAGGTAAACTACCCCTTTCCCTTAACCAATTTTCACCAAAATCAATAGGTCTTGAGTACTCTACAGTTCAGGGCTATATGCAAGAAATTATTTGATTCTGTGTGAATTTGTGGCTCTTATCATTTGCCATAGAAAATACCCTTGTTAAAATATAAAACATTGCCGGTAAACTACCCCTTTCCTTTAACCGATCTTCAACAAAAAAACAGACCTTGATTTCTATATAATTCAAAAAGGAATGCAAAAGAGTAGTTGATTCTGTTTCAATTTACGGCAGTTATCGTTCGTCATACAAAACATTACCCTTGTTAAAACATAAAAGGTTGCAGGTAAACTACCCTATTCCCTCAACCGATCTTCACCAAAACCAAAATGTCTTGAGAACTCTACAATTCAGGTCTGTATGCAAACAATTATTTGATTCCGTTTGAATTTGCGGCTGTTATTGTTTGCCATAGAAAATACCCTTTTAAAACATAAAATGTTGCAGGTAAACTTCCCCTTTCCCTTAACCGATCATCACCTAAAACAATAGGTCTTGAGTACTCTACAATTCAGGGCTCTTTGGAAAAAATTTTTTGATTCTGTTTGAATTTGCGGCTGTTATCGTTTGCCATAAACAAAAATTACCCTTGATAAAAAAGCGTTACAGGTAAACTACCCCTTTCACTTAACCGATCTTCAACAAAAACAATACATTTTGAGTACTCTACAAATCAGGTCTGTATGCAAAAAATTATTTGATTCTGTTTGAATTTGCGGCTGTTATCGTTTGCCATAGAAAATACCCTTTTAAAACATAAAATGTTGCAGGTAAACTTCCCCTTTCCCTTAACCGATCTTCACCAAAAACAATAGGTCTTGATAACTCTACAATTCAGCGCTGTATGCAAAACATTATTTGATTCTGTTTGAATTTGCGGCTGTTATCGTTTGCCATAGAAAAAAATCTAAAGACACACAGACACTTTTCGAAAAATGACTTTTTTCATGTTTTGAGTGTAGTACAAGAGTCTGCAATAATCTCGAACATGATTTTTTTTGCCATCACCATACTTCCATTTGCTTAAGGAACATGGAAGTAAAAAATTACCCTTGATAAAAAAACGTTGCAGGTAAACTACCCCTTTCCCTTAACCAATTTTCACCAAAATCAATAGGTCTTGAGTACTCTACAGTTCAGGGCTATATGCAAGAAATTATTTGATTCTGTGTGAATTTGTGGCTCTTATCATTTGCCATAGAAAATACCCTTGTTAAAATATAAAACATTGCCGGTAAACTACCCCTTTCCTTTAACCGATCTTCAACAAAAAAACAGACCTTGATTTCTATATAATTCAAAAAGGAATGCAAAAGAGTAGTTGATTCTGTTTCAATTTACGGCAGTTATCGTTCGTCATACAAAACATTACCCTTGTTAAAACATAAAAGGTTGCAGGTAAACTACCCTATTCCCTCAACCGATCTTCACCAAAACCAAAATGTCTTGAGAACTCTACAATTCAGGTCTGTATGCAAACAATTATTTGATTCCGTTTGAATTTGCGGCTGTTATTGTTTGCCATAGAAAATACCCTTTTAAAACATAAAATGTTGCAGGTAAACTTCCCCTTTCCCTTAACCGATCATCACCTAAAACAATAGGTCTTGAGTACTCTACAATTCAGGGCTCTTTGGAAAAAATTTTTTGATTCTGTTTGAATTTGCGGCTGTTATCGTTTGCCATAAACAAAAATTACCCTTGATAAAAAAGCGTTACAGGTAAACTACCCCTTTCACTTAACCGATCTTCAACAAAAACAATACATTTTGAGTACTCTACAAATCAGGTCTGTATGCAAAAAATTATTTGATTCTGTTTGAATTTGCGGCTGTTATCGTTTGCCATAGAAAATACCCTTTTAAAACATAAAATGTTGCAGGTAAACTTCCCCTTTCCCTTAACCGATCATCACCTAAAACAATAGGTCTTGAGTACTCTACAATTCAGGGCTCTTTGCAAACAATTTTTTGGTTCTGTTTGAATTTGTGGCTGTTATCGTTTGCCATAGAAAATAACACACACACACACACACACACACACACACACACACACACACACACACACACACACACACACACACACACACACACACACACACACACACACACACACACACACACACACACACACACACACACACACACACACACACACACACACACACACACACACACACACACACACACACACACACACACCAAAAAATGACTTTTTCATGTTTTGAGTGTAATACAATCAGAATCTGCAAAAATCTCGAAGACGATTTTTTTTGCCATCACCATACTTCCATTTCCTTAAGGAACATGGAAGTAAAATTATCCCCTCCCCCTTCAACTATAATTTCATTTATAGAAAATTACCCCCACACCGTTTAACTAGCCTCTTCATTTATAGATATTTCATCTACGTTTCTACTTTGGATTATTAAGATCTTCTTATCAGGATACTTTATTTATCAAAATTAAGTATTTTACTCTTCTTTCAACAAAAAATGATGCAGGTAAACTACCCTTTCCCCATAACCGATCGTCACCAAAATCGATAGGCCTTGAGTCCTCTAAAACTCAGGCACATATTGTAACTACTTATTCGGGGCGTCCTTCTTATTTTAGCCCCATGTTGGAGTCATCAATCTGTAACCACTCGTTCTCGTCGTATCTATAAAATGTGTACACCTGTTTTTATGTGTATTAAGTGTTAGTGTGGTGTGTTCGTCTCACACCTGTAGTTACCTTAATAGTTGTCGCTACCGAAATCCGTAGCATGGTCACAATTATCAGTACAACCTACCTGTAATTTCATAGGGGTTGCGAGTCCCGGGTGGCGCCAAATTGTTTATTTTAAAACAATTAAATTTGATAATTAACAAGTTAGATTGGTGTTATCAGCGTTGACAGCTGGAGCGTTCAAATGGTTCCCGCCTCTGTATAGCTTACTGTATTGCCCACTTGGCAAGAGCACTAGTCATCTGCTCAATGCAGTTGCTAACACACACATATATTATACATCTACCTATGAAATAAAACAGTGGTAATACTCTGTACTGTAACTTTAATTGTGATTTGGTCATTAATCAGTGTGACAATAAAATTATTAGTTATTTTTCAATAAAATTGCTCCGGCTTAAAACATGAAACATAAATCTCTAAGCTGACGAAATTGATTTTGAAATGAGTTATACTGATGCCGACATGGCGTCTGTTTGTACACAATATATTAACTTGTTCAAAATCTGGAGTTCTTTGGATTATAAAGAAAACATAAAATATGGTTACATTAAAAAAGTACACTACCGTACCTTATCCGTACTTAAATGGTATAAAGTGTGTTTACAAATTGTTCGGCAGTGTAGTAATATTTGTTACAAATTTTGCACATTAATGCGAGGTTATTTCTTAGTTAACAGTTGTTTTACGTAAGTTTATTATTATTCAATTCTTGAAAGAAAATTAATTTTGCTTAATAGTGAGAATTTTTTGATTGATGTCAGAAATATTTCAAGTACTTTTATTCCGGGGATTATTGTATTTAATTGATACTTATCAGTTCAGAAGGTTACGATGTGTCATTGTTCTGGGTTAATGGAAATTCATCAATTTTGGGGTGACTTAGGCTGCAGGCATCTTCTTCTAATTTGTCTTGGGAATTTCTGCTATTTAATTTTGTTTATTTGGTTCCTGGACATCTGTTAATAGTTGAAACTCTTCATCTCCTCGTCAGTGGTTCATACTGTTGACTTCTAAATGTTTTTCAAACTTTTTAAAATAAACTTTCGGTCATCTCAATCTTGCGTACCTCTTGCCCAAGCGTCATTTTTCCAAGTAAGTAAATTTAACGGAAAATTAGTAACCAACGGTTTCTATGGTAACTGAAACCCTTTGATTGGTTAAGGCCGAGATTAAAAGCATTGTTATTATATTTGAATTTTTTATTCAAATTTATTATATATTTTCTGATTGATTTTATTCTTCTGTCTTCCCTTCTGGGTAATAAAAATTATCACTATTGTATTTATTTCCTTTCAAAGATTAAAACAATACCTCATAAAGTCATGTTCTATTATATATTAACTTTTGTCTAATTATGTTGACATTTGATAATTACATATTTCCTTTAATTTAATCTCTTATAGTAACATATTTCTTTTAAAATGGTTTATACAAAATTACTGGCTAGTTACTTGCCTTAGATTTGTATATTTCCTTGTTAATTTGTTATAATTTGTATTTGTGTTTTTCTGAAAGTTAGGCATGTTCATAGGCCTAAGTAGCCATTATGGTTTTTTACTTAGTTCATTTAAATTACATTTCATTTCAGCCTGATGGGCGTTGTTTTGCTATTATAATTGGTTGTGTTGTTTTTTGAGTCTGTTTGTGTTCTGATTACATGTCAAGGTTATTTTCTATATCTTAATATTTAAAACATATCAATTAGGCCTATGGACTGAAAGCTTCCTTCAGCCATATTCTATTCATAAAATTAAAACGAACAATTCTTTTCAAGTTATTAGTTACTGTTGGTTTAACATTCATTTCATTCTTTTACTATTATCTTGAGTGAGAAATATCATCACTTCCTTCAAACTTATTTAATTTATTTTCCATTCTAACATAGGGTGTTTATTAATTATATACTTAATTTCTTAATTCATTACTACTTCTTTTCTCCATTCCATGTTAACACAGCTGTTTTTACATGGGCTTTCTCCCTAAATAACATTATATCCTTTACTTATCTCTACTTTAAATACTATTTCTAATTATCCTTAACTATATAATTTTCTACAAGCTCACTCTTAAATCATTTATTGGTTCATCAATGATTTACTAAGTGTGTTCTTATCTATTACTACCTTTTTATTATTTATAATATCTTTTTCCACTTATCACTTTCACCTTTAATTAATTGGTGTTTATCACTGATACACTCACTATTTTGGGGTATTTACACCTACACTGTTGCACTTTTTCACTGTTTATATTAAGTGTTTTTTAGTGGGTAATCCCTATAATTATTTCTCTTTCTCTTTCTCACTTTCTCACTATTTCTTTCATTATAAAATTATACATAGTATTAATGATATTTTGCTATATATTTCTATATCTGACTCTAATATTTGGGTTAGTGTACTTTTCTTTACTAGGTTACTTTTTACTGTTTTTTGTTTAAAACAGGTACATCAATTATCTCATTTACAATAATATTTATTTTCATTAGTGGATAATTATGGGGTTTATTTACAATATTCTATATTTGAGCGTACCATTTCTCCCTTTTATATGTGGTGTTTCTTATTTCTTGGTTTCACTTCGTTTCCTCTTCATTCTTCCTCTTCTTCTTCTTCTCCTTCATCTTCTTCATTTTCAATTGTCTTCATTTTAATTCGGTTCTCCCCTTCTCGTCTGGTTTGATTTTATTTAGTTGTAGGAATTCGTTCCCTTCCTTCAATTGTCTTTATTCTTCTTTGGTTCTGGTTTCTTCCCTTCTTTTGTTTCCTGTTGTTGGGTCAATCACTTGGGTTGGGTAATGTCGTCGTTTGTCGTGTCATAGTTTTTGTATTTTATTTATATTTAATCATTTTATTTAATATGAAGTATTTTTACATTTAGAATTATCTTTTTTATCCCTGGTACTGGGGTGGCTTATTTGTGTTGTAACATAATGCCTCTCCTTCAAAATTGATCATTTTAATAAAACACTAACATGGTTTTTTATGAAATTATCAGTTATATATAATCTTTTTCCTTTTCTTTCTTGTTTGTTTCTCCATTCTTTATTTCTCTTCTTACTTGATTCATTCCATTTTATTTGGATCTGTTTTTATTTATTTCCATTGGTGTGTTCTCCCTTATACACAATTTTTTCCCTAACTTTTTAGTAGCTGGTTTCTCCCATTACTACTCATTTTTTCTGTGACCAGAGGAACATCATCTCTGCTCAGTTTATTTGGATTGCTGGACTTTTCAACAGTCAATCTTAAATACCTTTTTTGTCAACTTGTGACTTTAATTAATAATAATAACATATTTTGGGATTGTCCACCTTGTGGTTTGTTTTTAGATCACTTTGGCCTTTTACTCATTCTTCCTTCCGCTGTACCTTTGCTATATACTGTCATTTGCTCATACAGTTGATTGTTTTTTATTTATTCATATGTTAATTTCATCATATCTAACTTTTCATTATTTTGTTTCTGTTCTTCTTGTGATCATTTTAATTATCTTAGACATTTTTATTCTTTTTTTCTTGGTTATTTAGCAATATTCTGCTTTAGCCATAGCTTGTATATTTAGTTTTATACATAACTTCTCTTTTTCCTTGTACCAGTTCAGATTTTTTTTTTTCTTTGAATATATTAAATTCATGATAATGTTAGGTATTTATCTCAGCAATTTTAGCTTGATTTTATTTTTGTTTAGTTTATTTTGTTTTAAATATAATTTTTGATAATTTTTTGTAAGTTAGTTCTCTTGCTTTATAGGAATTTTTGTAGCTTATTCCTTTTTATGTATTTTTTCTTTGAATATTATTGTAAGTTTGTGATTCTTACTTTTTTATAGGAATTTGTGTAACTTATTCTCTTATTGTACTTTTTTTTATTTTATACTTCATATATCAACTTTAATAGACTGTAAGTTGATTTTACTTGGTAGGAATTTGTGTAACTTATTCCTTTGTTTTTATATTTTTATTCATTTATTTTAATTTTTTCTCATTCCGCTTATATCATCTAAAGAAGGTAGTAAGTTGCTCTTACAAACTTTTTGAATTTTGAAATTTGTTTATTTCATTTCTAGTGATTTATTCTTCTTCATAAAACTTTTTTATTGAAGCTTGGTTGTAAACTCCTTTTATTTTTCTTGTGTTTATATTACTTATTTGGTAAGTATTATTACCATTATCTTTTGTGATGACATATGGGCCGGTATAAAGCAATAACAATTTCTTTGCTATACCTTCCAGTGTACTTGGCAGTTCACGATTTTTGATTAATATCTTTTCTCCCTCTTTATATTTGATTATCTTGGGCTGGTTTTTAGCATATTTGGCTTTTTGTTTCTCAATCTTTTCCATTATTAGGCTGTACCATTTGCTTTTATCATACGGGTCTTCTGGGTTTTTTGGGAATTCTATTATCTCTTGTATCTCTCTATTCTCGCTGGTTACGATGTGTGTATTATGACAAGGTTTCTCCCTCAGTGCGTCCAGCTCTTCCTGCATTTGTCTCTCCCTTTGGCTGATTCCCTGGATCTTCTCCTTGTTTTCTCTGGTCTGTCCGTCTATTTTATTGATGGCGGTGTATACCTTTTCCACACGATCATTGACATCTATTTTTATTTCTTGATGCCTCTCCTCCAGTTTCTTAAGCACCTCCTGTTTATTTCTCTGGCATTCTTCGGTGGTGACTTGATAAAATTCTGTCGCTCTCATTCTACCTTCCTCCTCGACATTGCTGATTTTATTGTTTAACTCTTCCCAGACTTGTATCACAGTCTCATTTGTTTCGGTTACCGTTTGTCTGATCTCCTCCCGACATTCTACCAGTTGTTGTTTCAGTTCCTCCTTGGTGTTTTCGCTGTCTTCCTTCAATTTTCGTTGGAGCGTTTCATTACTATTTTCGATCTTCTTATTTACTATCTCCAGATCCTTCTTGATCTGTTTCTTCAGCTCTTCACTCCTCTTTTTTAGCGTCTCCTGACTTCTCTTCAGGGCCTCCTGGTTGCTTTCCATTTTCTTATTCAGAAGTTCCGTGTCCTCCTTGAGTTGTTTCATTAACTCTTCACTGTTTTGTCTGAAGAATTCCCTGTCTTCCCTTCTTTGTTCCCTAGCTTCTTCCTTCATTTGGTCTATTTTTTCATTATTTCTGTCTAGTTTTTCGTTAATTTTTTCCTCTTGTTTCTTAAAATTTTCATCGGTTTTCGCTTAGTTTCTGTTTAATTGTTCCACCATAATCGTCATCATTTCTTGGAAATTGGCATCCATTATTTGGGCTGGTTTGACTGGTTGGACATCAACTACTACTTCAATTTCTGGTTCCGGTAGATTTGGATTTTCCAGTTGGTCCTCCAGTGGATGTTCTTCAAACAATCCTCCA
Source organism: Magicicada septendecula (assembly GCA_034769895.1). NCBI lineage: Eukaryota > Metazoa > Arthropoda > Insecta > Hemiptera > Cicadidae > Magicicada > Magicicada septendecula. The sequence continues at coordinate 55,832,684 of CM068371.1, read as the reverse complement.
AGCATTTCCTCAATTTCTTCCATTTCTTCTTGGTTTGATCCTTTCTTACTTTTGAGTCTTGTAACCATATAATGTCTGTTCATAATCGCCGCTAGTCGTCCTTTTCTAGCCTCACTACATTGGTCGCCAATCTGTAACTACTAATTTAGGAGTCCTTCTTATTTTAGCCCCACGTTGGAGTCGTCAATCTGTAACCACTCGTTCTCGTCGTATCTATAAAATGTGTACACCTGTTTTTATGTGTATTAAGTGTTAGTGTGGTGTGTTCGTCTCCCACCTGTAGTTACCTTAATAGTTGTCGCTACCGAATCCATAGCGTGGTCACAATTATCAGTACAACCTACCTGTAATTTAATAGGGGTTGCGAGTCCCGGGTGGCGCCAAATTGTTTATTTTAAAACAATTAAATTTGATAATTAACAAGTTAGATTGGTGTTATCAGCGTTGACAGCTGGAGCGTTCAAATGGTTCCCGCCTCTGTATAGCTTACTGTATTGCCCACTTGGCAAGAGCACTAGTCATCTGCTCAATGCAGTTGCTAACACACACATATATTATACATCTACCTATGAAATAAAACAATGGTAATACTCTGTACTGTAACTTTAATCGTGATTTGGTCATTAATCAATGTGACAATAAAATTATTAGTTATTTTTCAATAAAATTGCTCCGGCTTAAAACATGAAACATAAATCTCTAGGCTGACGAAATTGATTTTGAAATGAGTTATACTGATGCCGACATGGCGTCTGTTTGTACACTATATATTAACTTGTTCAAAATCTGGAATTCTTTGGATTATAAAGAAAACATAAAATATGGTTATATTAAAAAAGTACACTACCGTACCGTATCCGTACTTAAATGGTATAAAGTGTGTTTACAAATTGTTCGGCAGTGTAGTAATATTTGTTACAAATTTCGCACATTAATGCGAGGTTATTTCTTAGTTAACAGTTGTATTACGTAAGTTTATTATTATTCAATCCTTGAAAGAAAATTAATTTTGCTTAATAGTGAGAATTTTTTGATTGATGTGAGAAATATTTCAAGTACTTATTGTATTATTATTATTATTATATATGTATTATGTATTATTATTATTATATTATATATTATATGTATTATATTATATGTATTATATTATTATTATGTATTATATTATTATTAAATATTCCGGGGATTATTGTATTTAATTGATACTTATCAGTTCAGAAGGTTACGATGTGTCGTTGTTCTGGGTTAATGGAAATTCATCAATTTTGGGGTGACTTAGGCTGCTGGCATCTTCTTCTAATTTGTCTTGGGAATTTCTGCTATTTAATTTTGTTTATTTGGTTTCTGGACATCTGTTAATAGTTGAAACTCTTCATCTCCTCGTCAGTGGTTCATACTGTTGACTTCTAAATGTTTTTCAAACTTTTTAAAATAAACTTTCGGTCATCTCAATCTTGCGTACCTCTTGCCCAAGCGTCATTTTTCCAAGTAAGTAAATTTAACGGAAAATTAGTAACCAACGGTTTCTATGGTAACTGAAACCCTTTGATTGGTTAAGGCCGAGATTAAAAGCATTGTTATTATATTTGAATTTTTTATTCAAATTTATTATATATTTTCTGATTGATTTTATTCTTCTGTCTTCCCTTCTGGGTAATAAATATTATCACTATTGTATTTATTTCCTTTCAAAGATTAAAACAATACCTAATAAGGTCATGTTCTATTATATATTAACTTTTGTCTAATTATGTTGACATTTGATAATTACATATTTCCTTTAATTTAATCTCTTATAGTAACATTTTTCTTTTAAAATGGTTTATACAAAATTACTGGCTAGTTACTTGCCTTAGATTTGTATATTTCCTTGTTAATTTGTTATAATTTGTATTTGTGTTTTTCTGACAGTTAGGCATGTTCATAGGCCTAAGTAGCCATTATGGTTTTTTACTTAGTTCATTTAAATTACATTTCATTTCAGCCTGATGGGCGTTGTTTTGCTATTATAATTGGTTGTGTTGTTTTTTGAGTCTGTTTGTGTTCTGATTACATGTCAAGGTTATTTTCTATATCTTAATATTTAAAACATATCAATTAGGCCTATGGACTGAAAGCTTCCTTCAGCCATATTCTATTCATAAAATTAAAACGAACAATTCTTTTCAAGTTATTAGTTACTGTTGGTTTAACATTCATTTCATTATTTTACTATTATCTTGAGTGAGAAATATCATCACTTCCTTCAAACTTATTTAATTTATTTTCCCTTCTAACATAGGGTGTTTATTATAATTATATACTTAATTTCTTAATTCATTACTACTTCTTTTCTCCATTCCATGTTAACACAAACTGTTTTTACATGGGCTTTCTCCCTAAATAACATTATATCCTTTACTTATCTCTACTTTAAATACTATTTCTAATTATCCTTAACTATATAATTTTCTACAAGCTCACTCTTAAATCATTTATTGGTTCATCAATGATTTACTAAGTGTGTTCTTATCTATTACTACCTTTTTATTATTTATAATATCTTTTTCCACTTATCACTTTCACCTTTAATTAATTGGTGTTTATCACTGTTACACTCACTATTTTGGGGTATTTACACCTACACTATTGCACTTTTTCACTGTTTATATTAAGTGTTTTTTAGTGGGTAATCCCTATAATTATTTCTCTTTCTCTTTCTCACTTTCTCACTATTTCTTTCATTATAAAATTATACATAGTATTAATGATATTTTGCTATATATTTCTATATCTGACTCTAATATTTGGGTTAGTGTACTTTTCTTTACTAGGTTACTTTTTACTGTTTTTTGTTTAAAACAGGTACATCAATTATCTCATTTACAATAATATTTATTTTCATTAGTGGATAATTATGGGGTTTATTTACAATATTCTATATTTGAGCGTACCATTTCTCCCTTTTATATGTGGTGTTTCTTATTTCTTGGTTTCACTTCGTTTCCTCTTCATTCTTCCTCTTCTTCTTCTTCTCCTTCATCTTCTTCATTTTCAATTGTCTTCATTTTAATTCGGTTCTCCCCTTCTCGTCTGGTTTGATTTTATTTAGTTATAGGAATTCGTTCCCTTCCTTCAATTGTCTTTATTTTTCTTTGGTTCTGGTTTCTTCCCTTCTTTTGTTTCCTGTTGTTGGGTCAATCACTTGGGTTGGGTAATGTCGTCGTTTGTCGTGTCATAGTTTTTATATTTTATTTATATTTAATCATTTTATTTAATATGAAGTATTTTTACATTTAGAATTATCTTTTTTATCCCTGGTACTGGGGTGGCTTATTTGTGTTGTAACATAATGCCTCTCCTTCAAAATTGATCATTTTAATAAAACACTAACATAGTTTTTTATGAAATTATCAGTTATATATAATCTTTTTCCTTTTCTTTCTTGTTTGTTTCTCCATTCTTTATTTCTCTTCTTACTTGATTCATTCCATTTTATTTGGATCTGTTTTTATTTATTTCCATTGGTGTGTTCTCCGTTATACACAATTTTTTCTCTAACTTTTTAGTAGCTGGTTTCTCCCATTACTACTCATTTTTTCTGAGACCAGAGGAACATCATCTCTGCTCAGTTTATTTGGATTGCTGGACTTTTCAACAGTCAATCTTAAATACCTTTTTTGTCAACTTGTGACTTAAATTAATAATAATAACATATTTTGGGATTGTCCACCTTGTGGTTTGTTTTTAGATCACTTTGGCCTTTTACTCATTCTTCCTTCCGCTGTACCTTTGCTATATACTGTCATTTGCTCATACAGTTGATTGTTTTTTATTTATTCATATGTTAATTTCATCATATCTAACTTTTCATTATTTTGTTTTCTATTCTTCTTGTGATCATTTTAATTATCTTAGACATTTTTATTCTTTTTTTTCTTGGTTATTTAGCAATATTCTGCTTTAGCCATAGCTTGTATATTTAGTTTTATACATAACTTCTCTTTTTCCTTGTACCAGTTCAGATTTTTTTTTTCTTTGAATATATTAAATTCATGATAATGTTAGGTATTTATCTCAGCAATTTTAGCTTGATTTTATTTTTGTTTAGTTTATTTTGTTTTAAATATCATTTTTGATAATTTTTTGTAAGTTAGTTCTCTTGCTTTATAGGAATTTTTGTAGCTTATTCCTTTTTATGTATTTTTTCTTTGAATATTATTGTAAGTTTGTGATTCTTACTTTTTTATAGGAATTTGTGTAACTTATTCCCTTATTGTACTTTTTTTTATTTTATACTTCATATATCAACTGTAATAGACTGTAAGTTGATTTTACTTGGTAGCAATTTGTGTAACTTATTCCTTTGTTTTTATATTTTTATTCATTTATTTTAATTTTTTCTCATTCCGCTTATATCATCTAAAGAAGGTAGTAAGTTGCTCTTACAAACTTTTTGAATTTTGAAATTTGTTTATTTCATTTCTAGTGATTTATTCTTCTTCATAAAACTTTTTTATTGAAGCTTGGTTGTAAACTCCTTTTATTTGTCTTGTGTTTATATTACTTATTTGGTAAGTATTATTACCATTATCTTTTGTGATGACATATGGGCCGGTATAAAGCAATAACAATTTCTTTGCTATACCTTCCAGTGTACTTGGCAGTTCACGATTTTTGATTAATATCTTTTCTCCCTCTTTATATTTGATTATCTTGGGCTGGTTTTTAGCATATTTGGCTTTTTGTTTCTCAATCTTTTCCATTATTAGGCTGTACCATTTGCTTTTATCATACGGGTCTTCTGGGTTTTTTGGGAATTCTATTATCTCTTGTATCTCTCTATTCTCGCTGGTTACGATGTGTGTATTATGACAAGGTTTCTCCCTCAGTGCGTCCAGCTCTTCCTGCATTTGTCTCTCCCTTTGGCTGATTCCCTGGATCTTCTCCTTGTTTTCTCTGGTCTGTCCGTCTATTTTATTGATGGCGGTGTATACCTTTTCCACACGATCATTGACATCTATTTTTATTTCTTGATGCCTCTCCTCCAGTTTCTTAAGCACCTCCTGTTTATTTCTCTGGCATTCTTCGGTGGTGACTTGATAAAATTCTGTCGCTCTCATTCTACCTTCCTCCTCGACATTGCTGATTTTATTGTTTAACTCTTCCCAGACTTGTATCACAGTCTCATTTGTTTCGGTTACCGTTTGTCTGATCTCCTCCCGACATTCTACCAGTTGTTGTTTCAGTTCCTCCTTGGTGTTTTCGCTGTCTTCCTTCAATTTTCGTTGGAGCGTTTCATTACTATTTTCGATCTTCTTATTTACTATCTCCAGATCCTTCTTGATCTGTTTCTTCAGCTCTTCACTCCTCTTTTTTAGCGTCTCCTGACTTCTCTTCAGGGCCTCCTGGTTGCTTTCCATTTTCTTATTCAGAAGTTCCGTGTCCTCCTTGAGTTGTTTCATTAACTCTTCACTGTTTTGTCTGAAGAATTCCCTGTCTTCCCTTCTTTGTTCCCTAGCTTCTTCCTTCATTTGGTCTATTTTTTCATTATTTCTGTCTAGTTTTTCGTTAATTTTTTCCTCTTGTTTCTTAAAATTTTCATCGGTTTTCGCTTAGTTTCTGTTTAATTGTTCCACCATAATCGTCATCATTTCTTGGAAATTGGCATCCATTATTTGGGCTGGTTTGACTGGTTGGACATCAACTACTACTTCAATTTCTGGTTCCGGTAGATTTGGATTTTCCAGTTGGTCCTCCAGTGGATGTTCTTCAAACAATCCTCCAATCATTTCCTCAATTTCTTCCATTTCTTCTTGGTTTGATCCTTTCTTACTTTTGAGTCTTGTAACCATATAATGTCTGTTCATAATCGCCGCTAGTCGTCCTTTTCTAGCCTCACTACATTGGTCGCCAATCTGTAACTACTAATTTAGGAGTCCTTCTTATTTTAGCCCCACGTTGGAGTCGTCAATCTGTAACCACTCGTTCTCATCGTATCTATAAAATGTGTACACCTGTTTTTATGTGTATTAAGTGTTAGTGTGGTGTGTTCGTCTCCCACCTGTAGTTACCTTAATAGTTGTCGCTACCGAATCCGTAGCGTGGTCACAATTATCAGTACAACCTACCTGTAATTTAATAGGGGTTGCGAGTCCCGGGTGGCGCCAAATTGTTTATTTTAAAACAATTAAATTTGATAATTAACAAGTTAGATTGGTGTTATCAGCGTTGACAGCTGGAGCGTTCAAATGGTTCCCGCCTCTGTATAGCTTACTGTATTGCCCACTTGGCAAGAGCACTAGTCATCTGCTCAATGCAGTTGCTAACACACACATATATTATACATCTACCTATGAAATAAAACAATGGTAATACTCTGTACTGTAACTTTAATCGTGATTTGGTCATTAATCAATGTGACAATAAAATTATTAGTTATTTTTCAATAAAATTGCTCCGGCTTAAAACATGAAACATAAATCTCTAGGCTGACGAAATTGATTTTGAAATGAGTTATTCTGATGCCGACATGGCGTCTGTTTGTACACTATATATTAACTTGTTCAAAATCTGGAATTCTTTGGATTATAAAGAAAACATAAAATATGGTTATATTAAAAAAGTACACTACCGTACCGTATCCGTACTTAAATGGTATAAAGTGTGTTTACAAATTGTTCGGCAGTGTAGTAATATTTGTTACAAATTTCGCACATTAATGCGAGGTTATTTCTTAGTTAACAGTTGTATTACGTAAGTTTATTATTATTCAATCATTGAAAGAAAATTAATTTTGCTTAATAGTGAGAATTTTTTGATTGATGTGAGAAATATTTCAAGTACTTATTGTATTATTATTATTATTATTATATATGTATTATGTATTATTATTATTATATTATATATTATATGTATTATATTATATGTATTATATTATATGTATTATATTATTATTATGTATTATATTATTATTAAATATTCCGGGGATTATTGTATTTAATTGATACTTATCAGTTCAGAAGGTTACGATGAGTCGTTGTTCTGGGTTAATGGAAATTCATCAATTTTGGGGTGACTTAGGCTGCTGGCATCTTCTTCTAATTTGTCTTGGGAATTTCTGCTATTTAATTTTGTTTATTTGGTTTCTGGACATCTGTTAATAGTTGAAACTCTTCATCTCCTCGTCAGTGGTTCATACTGTTGACTTCTAAATGTTTTTCAAACTTTTTAAAATAAACTTTCGGTCATCTCAATCTTGCGTACCTCTTGCCCAAGCGTCATTTTTCCAAGTAAGTAAATTTAACGGAAAATTAGTAACCAACGGTTTCTATGGTAACTGAAACCCTTTGATTGGTTAAGGCCGAGATTAAAAGCATTGTTATTATATTTGAATTTTTTATTCAAATTTATTATATATTTTCTGATTGATTTTATTCTTCTGTCTTCCCTTCTGGGTAATAAATATTATCACTATTGTATTTATTTCCTTTCAAAGATTAAAACAATACCTAATAAGGTCATGTTCTATTATATATTAACTTTTGTCTAATTATGTTGACATTTGATAATTACATATTTCCTTTAATTTAATCTCTTATAGTAACATTTTTCTTTTAAAATGGTTTATACAAAATTACTGGCTAGTTACTTGCCTTAGATTTGTATATTTCCTTGTTAATTTGTTATAATTTGTATTTGTGTTTTTCTGACAGTTAGGCATGTTCATAGGCCTAAGTAGCCATTATGGTTTTTTACTTAGTTCATTTAAATTACATTTCATTTCAGCCTGATGGGCGTTGTTTTGCTATTATAATTGGTTGTGTTGTTTTTTGAGTCTGTTTGTGTTCTGATTACATGTCAAGGTTATTTTCTATATCTTAATATTTAAAACATATCAATTAGGCCTATGGACTGAAAGCTTCCTTCAGCCATATTCTATTCATAAAATTAAAACGAACAATTCTTTTCAAGTTATTAGTTACTGTTGGTTTAACATTCATTTCATTATTTTACTATTATCTTGAGTGAGAAATATCATCACTTCCTTCAAACTTATTTAATTTATTTTCCCTTCTAACATAGGGTGTTTATTATAATTATATACTTAATTTCTTAATTCATTACTACTTCTTTTCTCCATTCCATGTTAACACAAACTGTTTTTACATGGGCTTTCTCCCTAAATAACATTATATCCTTTTACTTATCTCTACTTTAAATACTATTTCTAATTATCCTTAACTATATAATTTTCTACAAGCTCACTCTTAAATCATTTATTGGTCCATCAATGATTTACTAAGTGTGTTCTTATCTATTACTACCTTTTTATTATTTATAATATCTTTTTCCACTTATCACTTTCACCTTTAATTAATTGGTGTTTATCACTGATACACTCACTATTTTGGGGTATTTACACCTACACTATTGCACTTTTTCACTGTTTATATTAAGTGTTTTTTAGTGGGTAATCCCTATAATTATTTCTCTTTCTCTTTCTCACTTTCTCACTATTTCTTTCATTATAAAATTATACATAGTATTAATGATATTTTGCTATATATTTCTATATCTGACTCTAATATTTGGGTTAGTGTACTTTTCTTTACTAGGTTACTTTTTACTGTTTTTTGTTTAAAACAGGTACATCAATTATCTCATTTACAATAATATTTATTTTCATTAGTGGATAATTATGGGGTTTATTTACAATATTCTATATTTGAGCGTACCATTTCTCCCTTTTATATGTGGTGTTTCTTATTTCTTGGTTTCACTTCGTTTCCTCTTCATTCTTCCTCTTCTTCTTCTTCTCCTTCATCTTCTTCATTTTCAATTGTCTTCATTTTAATTCGGTTCTCCCCTTCTCGTCTGGTTTGATTTTATTTAGTTATAGGAATTCGTTCCCTTCCTTCAATTGTCTTTATTTTTCTTTGGTTCTGGTTTCTTCCCTTCTTTTGTTTCCTGTTGTTGGGTCAATCACTTGGGTTGGGTAATGTCGTCGTTTGTCGTGTCATAGTTTTTATATTTTATTTATATTTAATCATTTTATTTAATATGAAGTATTTTTACATTTAGAATTATCTTTTTTATCCCTGGTACTGGGGTGGCTTATTTGTGTTGTAACATAATGCCTCTCCTTCAAAATTGATCATTTTAATAAAACACTAACATAGTTTTTTATGAAATTATCAGTTATATATAATCTTTTTCCTTTTCTTTCTTGTTTGTTTCTCCATTCTTTATTTCTCTTCTTACTTGATTCATTCCATTTTATTTGGATCTGTTTTTATTTATTTCCATTGGTGTGTTCTCCGTTATACACAATTTTTTCTCTAACTTTTTAGTAGCTGGTTTCTCCCATTACTACTCATTTTTTCTGAGACCAGAGGAACATCATCTCTGCTCAGTTTATTTGGATTGCTGGACTTTTCAACAGTCAATCTTAAATACCTTTTTTGTCAACTTGTGACTTAAATTAATAATAATAACATATTTTGGGATTGTCCACCTTGTGGTTTGTTTTTAGATCACTTTGGCCTTTTACTCATTCTTCCTTCCGCTGTACCTTTGCTATATACTGTCATTTGCTTATACAGTTGATTGTTTTTTATTTATTCATATGTTAATTTCATCATATCTAACTTTTCATTATTTTGTTTTCTATTCTTCTTGTGATCATTTTAATTATCTTAGACATTTTTATTCTTTTTTTTCTTGGTTATTTAGCAATATTCTGCTTTAGCCATAGCTTGTATATTTAGTTTTATACATAACTTCTCTTTTTCCTTGTACCAGTTCAGATTTTTTTTTTTCTTTGAATATATTAAATTCATGATAATGTTAGGTATTTATCTCAGCAATTTTAGCTTGATTTTATTTTTGTTTAGTTTATTTTGTTTTAAATATCATTTTTGATAATTTTTTGTAAGTTAGTTCTCTTGCTTTATAGGAATTTTTGTAGCTTATTCCTTTTTATGTATTTTTTCTTTGAATATTATTGTAAGTTTGTGATTCTTACTTTTTTATAGGAATTTGTGTAACTTATTCCCTTATTGTACTTTTTTTTATTTTATACTTCATATATCAACTGTAATAGACTGTAAGTTGATTTTACTTGGTAGCAATTTGTGTAACTTATTCCTTTGTTTTTATATTTTTATTCATTTATTTTAATTTTTTCTCATTCCGCTTATATCATCTAAAGAAGGTAGTAAGTTGCTCTTACAAACTTTTTGAATTTTGAAATTTGTTTATTTCATTTCTAGTGATTTATTCTTCTTCATAAAACTTTTTTATTGAAGCTTGGTTGTAAACTCCTTTTATTTGTCTTGTGTTTATATTACTTATTTGGTAAGTATTATTACCATTATCTTTTGTGATGACATATGGGCCGGTATAAAGCAATAACAATTTCTTTGCTATACCTTCCAGTGTACTTGGCAGTTCACGATTTTTGATTAATATCTTTTCTCCCTCTTTATATTTGATTATCTTGGGCTGGTTTTTAGCATATTTGGCTTTTTGTTTCTCAATCTTTTCCATTATTAGGCTGTACCATTTGCTTTTATCATACGGGTCTTCTGGGTTTTTTGGGAATTCTATTATCTCTTGTATCTCTCTATTCTCGCTGGTTACGATGTGTGTATTATGACAAGGTTTCTCCCTCAGTGCGTCCAGCTCTTCCTGCATTTGTCTCTCCCTTTGGCTGATTCCCTGGATCTTCTCCTTGTTTTCTCTGGTCTGTCCGTCTATTTTATTGATGGCGGTGTATACCTTTTCCACACGATCATTGACATCTATTTTTATTTCTTGATGCCTCTCCTCCAGTTTCTTAAGCACCTCCTGTTTATTTCTCTGGCATTCTTCGGTGGTGACTTGATAAAATTCTGTCGCTCTCATTCTACCTTCCTCCTCGACATTGCTGATTTTATTGTTTAACTCTTCCCAGACTTGTATCACAGTCTCATTTGTTTCGGTTACCGTTTGTCTGATCTCCTCCCGACATTCTACCAGTTGTTGTTTCAGTTCCTCCTTGGTTTTTTCGCTGTCTTCCTTCAATTTTCGTTGGAGCGTTTCATTACTATTTTCGATCTTCTTATTTACTATCTCCAGATCCTTCTTGATCTGTTTCTTCAGCTCTTCACTCCTCTTTTTTAGCGTCTCCTGACTTCTCTTCAGGGCCTCCTGGTTGCTTTCCATTTTCTTATTCAGAAGTTCCGTGTCCTCCTTGAGTTGTTTCATTAACTCTTCACTGTTTTGTCTGAAGAATTCCCTGTCTTCCCTTCTTTGTTCCCTAGCTTCTTCCTTCATTTGGTCTATTTTTTCATTATTTCTGTCTAGTTTTTCGTTAATTTTTTCCTCTTGTTTCTTAAAATTTTCATCGGTTTTCGCTTAGTTTCTGTTTAATTGTTCCACCATAATCGTCATCATTTCTTGGAAATTGGCATCCATTATTTGGGCTGGTTTGACTGGTTGGACATCAACTACTACTTCAATTTCTGGTTCCGGTAGATTTGGATTTTCCAGTTGGTCCTCCAGTGGATGTTCTTCAAACAATCCTCCAATCATTTCCTCAATTTCTTCCATTTCTTCTTGGTTTGATCCTTTCTTACTTTTGAGTCTTGTAACCATATAATGTCTGTTCATAATCGCCGCTAGTCGTCCTTTTCTAGCCTCACTACATTGGTCGCCAATCTGTAACTACTAATTTAGGAGTCCTTCTTATTTTAGCCCCACGTTGGAGTCGTCAATCTGTAACCACTCGTTCTCATCGTATCTATAAAATGTGTACACCTGTTTTTATGTGTATTAAGTGTTAGTGTGGTGTGTTCGTCTCCCACCTGTAGTTACCTTAATAGTTGTCGCTACCGAATCCGTAGCGTGGTCACAATTATCAGTACAACCTACCTGTAATTTAATAGGGGTTGCGAGTCCCGGGTGGCGCCAAATTGTTTATTTTAAAACAATTAAATTTGATAATTAACAAGTTAGATTGGTGTTATCAGCGTTGACAGCTGGAGCGTTCAAATGGTTCCCGCCTCTGTATAGCTTACTGTATTGCCCACTTGGCAAGAGCACTAGTCATCTGCTCAATGCAGTTGCTAACACACACATATATTATACATCTACCTATGAAATAAAACAATGGTAATACTCTGTACTGTAACTTTAATCGTGATTTGGTCATTAATCAATGTGACAATAAAATTATTAGTTATTTTTCAATAAAATTGCTCCGGCTTAAAACATGAAACATAAATCTCTAGGCTGACGAAATTGATTTTGAAATGAGTTATACTGATGCCGACATGGCGTCTGTTTGTACACTATATATTAACTTGTTCAAAATCTGGAATTCTTTGGATTATAAAGAAAACATAAAATATGGTTATATTAAAAAAGTACACTACCGTACCGTATCCGTACTTAAATGGTATAAAGTGTGTTTACAAATTGTTCGGCAGTGTAGTAATATTTGTTACAAATTTCGCACATTAATGCGAGGTTATTTCTTAGTTAACAGTTGTATTACGTAAGTTTATTATTATTCAATCCTTGAAAGAAAATTAATTTTGCTTAATAGTGAGAATTTTTTGATTGATGTGAGAAATATTTCAAGTACTTATTGTATTATTATTATTATTATATATGTATTATGTATTATTATTATTATATTATATATTATATGTATTATATTATATGTATTATATTATTATTATGTATTATATTATTATTAAATATTCCGGGGATTATTGTATTTAATTGATACTTATCAGTTCAGAAGGTTACGATGTGTCGTTGTTCTGGGTTAATGGAAATTCATCAATTTTGGGGTGACTTAGGCTGCTGGCATCTTCTTCTAATTTGTCTTGGGAATTTCTGCTATTTAATTTTGTTTATTTGGTTTCTGGACATCTGTTAATAGTTGAAACTCTTCATCTCCTCGTCAGTGGTTCATACTGTTGACTTCTAAATGTTTTTCAAACTTTTTAAAATAAACTTTCGGTCATCTCAATCTTGCATACCTCTTGCCCAAGCGTCATTTTTCCAAGTAAGTAAATTTAACGGAAAATTAGTAACCAACGGTTTCTATGGTAACTGAAACCCTTTGATTGGTTAAGGCCGAGATTAAAAGCATTGTTATTATATTTGAATTTTTTATTCAAATTTATTATATATTTTCTGATTGATTTTATTCTTCTGTCTTCCCGTCTGGGTAATAAATATTATCACTATTGTATTTATTTCCTTTCAAAGATTAAAACAATACCTCATAAGGTCATGTTCTATTATATATTAACTTTTGTCTAATTATGTTGACATTTGATAATTACATATTTCCTTTAATTTAATCTCTATAGTAACATTTTTCTTTTAAAATGGTTTATACAAAATTACTGGCTAGTTACTTGCCTTAGATTTGTATATTTCCTTGTTAATTTGTTATAATTTGTATTTGTGTTTTTCTGACACTTAGGCATGTTCATAGGCCTAAGTAGCCATTATGGTTTTTTACTTAGTTCATTTAAATTACATTTCATTTCAGCCTGATGGGCGTTGTTTTGCTATTATAATTGGTTGTGTTGTTTTTGAGTCTGTTTGTGTTCTGATTACATGTCAAGGTTATTTTCTATATCTTAATATTTAAAACATATCAATTAGGCCTATGGACTGAAAGCTTCCTTCAGCCATATTCTATTCATAAAATTAAAACGAACAATTCTTTTCAAGTTATTAGTTACTGTTGGTTTAACATTCATTTCATTATTTTACTATTATCTTGAGTGAGAAATATCATCACTTCCTTCAAACGTATTTAATTTATTTTCCCTTCTAACATAGGGTGTTTATTATAATTATATACTTAATTTCTTAATTCATTACTACTTCTTTTCTCCATTCCATGTTAACACAAACTGTTTTTACATGGGCTTTCTCCCTAAATAACATTATATCCTTTACTTATCTCTACTTTAAATACTATTTCTAATTATCCTTAACTATATAATTTTCTACAAGCTCACTCTTAAATCATTTATTGGTTCATCAATGATTTACTAAGTGTGTTCTTATCTATTACTACCTTTTTATTATTTATAATATCTTTTTCCACTTATCACTTTCACCTTTAATTAATTGGTGTTTATCACTGATACACTCACTATTTTGGGGTATTTACACCTACACTATTGCACTTTTTCACTGTTTATATTAAGTGTTTTTTAGTGGGTAATCCCTATAATTATTTCTCTTTCTCTTTCTCACTTTCTCACTATTTCTTTCATTATAAAATTATACATAGTATTAATGATATTTTGCTATATATTTCTATATCTGACTCTAATATTTGGGTTAGTGTACTTTTCTTTACTAGGTTACTTTTTACTGTTTTTTGTTTAAAACAGGTACATCAATTATCTCATTTACAATAATATTTATTTTCATTAGTGGATAATTATGGGGTTTATTTACAATATTCTATATTTGAGCGTACCATTTCTCCCTTTTATATGTGGTGTTTCTTATTTCTTGGTTTCACTTCGTTTCCTCTTCATTCTTCCTCTTCTTCTTCTTCTCCTTCATCTTCTTCATTTTCAATTGTCTTCATTTTAATTCGGTTCTCCCCTTCTCGTCTGGTTTGATTTTATTTAGTTATAGGAATTCGTTCCCTTCCTTCAATTGTCTTTATTTTTCTTTGGTTCTGGTTTCTTCCCTTCTTTTGTTTCCTGTTGTTGGGTCAATCACTTGGGTTGGGTAATGTCGTCGTTTGTCGTGTCATAGTTTTTATATTTTATTTATATTTAATCATTTTATTTAATATGAAGTATTTTTACATTTAGAATTATCTTTTTTATCCCTGGTACTGGGGTGGCTTATTTGTGTTGTAACATAATGCCTCTCCTTCAAAATTGATCATTTTAATAAAACACTAACATAGTTTTTTATGAAATTATCAGTTATATATAATCTTTTTCCTTTTCTTTCTTGTTTGTTTCTCCATTCTTTATTTCTCTTCTTACTTGATTCATTCCATTTTATTTGGATCTGTTTTTATTTATTTCCATTGGTGTGTTCTCCGTTATACACAATTTTTTTCTCTAACTTTTTAGTAGCTGGTTTCTCCCATTACTACTCATTTTTTCTGAGACCAGAGGAACATCATCTCTGCTCAGTTTATTTGGATTGCTGGACTTTTCAACAGTCAATCTTAAATACCTTTTTTGTCAACTTGTGACTTAAATTAATAATAATAACATATTTTGGGATTGTCCACCTTGTGGTTTGTTTTTAGATCACTTTGGCCTTTTACTCATTCTTCCTTCCGCTGTACCTTTACTATATACTGTCATTTGCTCATACAGTTGATTGTTTTTTATTTATTCATATGTTAATTTCATCATATCTAACTTTTCATTATTTTGTTTTCTATTCTTCTTGTGATCATTTTAATTATCTTAGACATTTTTATTCTTTTTTTTCTTGGTTATTTAGCAATATTCTGCTTTAGCCATAGCTTGTATATTTGGTTTTATACATAACTTCTCTTTTTCCTTGTACCAGTTCAGATTTTTTTTTTTCTTTGAATATATTAAATTCATGATAATGTTAGGTATTTATCTCAGCAATTTTAGCTTGATTTTATTTTTGTTTAGTTTATTTTGTTTTAAATATCATTTTTGATAATTTTTTGTAAGTTAGTTCTCTTGCTTTATAGGAATTTTTGTAGCTTATTCCTTTTTATGTATTTTATCTTTGAATATTATTGTAAGTTTGTGATTCTTACTTTTTTATAGGAATTTGTGTAACTTATTCCCTTATTGTACTTTTTTTTATTTTATACTTCATATATCAACTGTAATAGACTGTAAGTTGATTTTACTTGGTAGCAATTTGTGTAACTTATTTCTTTGTTTTTATATTTTTATTCATTTATTTTAATTTTTTCTCATTCCGCTTATATCATCTAAATAAGGTAGTAAGTTGCTCTTACAAACTTTTTGAATTTTGAAATTTGTTTATTTCATTTCTAGTGATTTATTCTTCTTCATAAAACTTTTTTATTGAAGCTTGGTTGTAAACTCCTTTTATTTTTCTTGTGTTTATATTACTTATTTGGTAAGTATTATTACCATTATCTTTTGTGATGACATATGGGCCGGTATAAAGCAATAACAATTTCTTTGCTATACCTTCCAGTGTACTTGGCAGTTCACGATTTTTGATTAATATCTTTTCTCCCTCTTTATATTTGATTATCTTGGGCTGGTTTTTAGCATATTTGGCTTTTTGTTTCTCAATCTTTTCCATTATTAGGCTGTACCATTTGCTTTTATCATACGGGTCTTCTGGGTTTTTTGGGAATTCTATTATCTCTTGTATCTCTCTATTCTCGCTGGTTACGATGTGTGTATTATGACAAGGTTTCTCCCTCAGTGCGTCCAGCTCTTCCTGCATTTGTCTCTCCCTTTGGCTGATTCCCTGTAGATCTTCTCCTTGTTTTCTCTGGTCTGTCTGTCTATTTTGTTGATGGCGGTGTATACCTTTTCCACATGATCATTGACATCTATTTGTATTTCTTGATGCCTCTCCTCCAGTTTCTTAATCACCTCCTGTTTATTTCTCTGGCATTCTTCGGTGGTGACTTGATAAAATTCTGTCGCTCTCATTCTACCTTCCTCCTCGACATTTCTGATTTTATTGTTTAACTCTTCCCGGACTTGTATCACAGTCTCATTTGTTTCGGTTACCGTTTGTCTGATCTCCTCCCGACATTCTACCAGTTGTTGTTTCAGTTCCTCCTTGGTTTTTTCGCTGTCTTCCTTCAATTTTCGTTGGAGCGTTTCATTACTATTTTCGATCTTCTTATTTACTATCTCCAGATCCTTCTTGATCTGTTTCTTCAGCTCTTCACTCCTCTTTTCTAGCGTCTCCTGGCTTCTCTTCAGGGCCTCCTGGTTGCTTTCCATTTTCTTATTCAGAAGTTCCGTGTCCTCCTTGAGTTGTTTCCTTAACTCTTCACTGTTTTGTCTGAAGAATTCCCTGTCTTCCCTTCTTTGTTCCCTAGTTCTTCCTTCATTTGGAAGGAACAACATACAACCACACATGAGATATAATAACTGTTATTATTAATATGTTGACACAGTTTGAGTTTAAGCAAAGAGTATCCATAAAAAGCATTAAGTGTTATAAAAATATACAGAAATTTGGAATTGTATGTGTATTAGGGAAATAGCAGAACAACTAAAAGCGAGAAAACATTTCCTCTATAAGAAATTCTAACAAAACTACTCAAGAGCAGTTTGAAAACTGTCATTTTGTTCTTACAGAAATCTTTGTAAGAATGTGAGAATGGCACTGAGATATTCCATCAGAGTGGAAAGCAGAATGGAAGGACTTAGAATGTTGAACACACACACACACACACACACACACACACACACACACACATTTCTGTTGCCAACACAGTGAGCAGATGCAGGGACATTGCAAATTGTTGTATTAGACAGCTTTGCAAATCACACAAACATCAAGTTTGTAAAAAAACCTTACAAACAAAACAAAGGACTATTTATTCATCACTTCCATTCTTTGAAAATTAGTATGCAAGAATATTTTCATTTGAAGTCCCATGAGTTATAATAAAGTTTATATTAAATATGTGCAGATTGTTGTATACGTTCTTAGATTATATTCTTGAATAGATGCATAATCACCTTAGGTGGAAAGGCAATAAACAATCAGATGTGAATCAAATATACTGGCAGGCTACTAATGTAATTGTGGGTAAGAAGGACATCACAGAATATACAAGACAGTTTTCTACCCACATTACTGTATGGGACACCCTTACCTTTCCCTTGTAGAGAAGCGTCAAACCATACTGCACATAAGTGGGATAAGATTTTTGAGATGCTCAGCTGGAAAAACTAGGAGATAATGAGTTAGACATATTGCATATTCCATCAAAAATGTGTTCCAACAGGAATCAATTGTTCAGATAGTGGAGAAAAAAAGCATTGCACTGGATTGGTCATACAATGAAACTGGGTGAATGGAAGCTGAAGCTCATCATGAAAACTTGCACCCAATCCTGGTCAGATGGGGTGGGAAGAGAAAGACCAGAATTGGAATGAATGAGCTGTTTCGAAAAGTGAAAGACCCTGTTACCAGTTGAAACACCTCACCCAGATTAGGAGAGAATATCAGGAGTGGCTGAAGAACCCTGATTATTGATGGTAAAGGAAGAGATTTTTTTGTACAAACATTCTGTGGTCGCCTTCATTCTTTTCAAGTAGGTGCCAAGTTGTTGTATTATTATGTCTTTACCATTTTTAATTAATAATAAGGATTAATGCCACACAATAAACTTACCTTGCAGGCCAGGATTCTGCACACGAACTGTGAATACAAGCGTGATTTAGGTTATTTAACTCAATGACTACACACCTTATATAGTTATCTAACTCACTAGATTTATTTCTTTTTCATTATTCTCCTTTTTCTTTTGAATCAACTACAATCATGACTTCTCACTCTATTCTCCAACATTTAAATTAACTATATTCAACATTGAGGTGAAGCCCCGTTTAATCAACAACAGAAATTAACATTTAATCTTTTACAACATTTTACATTAACATGCTCATTGAAAATTACACCAGAAAATTCATAACTACCTCAAATTAGTTTCATCCTTTAATTTAAACCTTTAAAACTCATTTAAAATTTATTATTCAAACATTAAACCTTTTACTTTATTTAAATTGTATTATAAACTTCATACTTACATTACATCACTCATATACTCGAATACAACATGATTACTGTCATAGATACAAAAAATATAAACATTTATCACCACCAAACTATGTACATAACTCCATGTATCTTCTGAAACATAACAATCATATGACTCCACAACTAAACACATTTTACATTTATTCATTTACTATTTATCTTAAAGTTCAAATCTCAGAAACCTCCTTTAAATTCATTATCAAAATCTCTTTATACAACATTTATATCAATTAATTCATCTGCAATTCATTTAATTCAATCAATTATTTAAACACAACATTGCTTTAATTACCTTCTTCCAAAACAATTACAGTTCATTTATTATCAACTCTCATTATTTATTTAGTCTGCCAAAATATTATTATTATTAAATCAATTTCTACTACATAGACACATTGGTTACATCAAATACTTTTTACACCACAAACACAATTAATTTCACTATAAATTTATTTACAATTCTTTGACATTAATTTTCTATTTACCACACCTCATTTCATAAGTTAGCCATGTCATCACCATAAACTAAAATATTTAAAATGTCCATTCACTGATTTTTTATTTAACCCCCATCATCATATATTAACCTGATGTATTTATACCACAACTCATTCTTATCGACATCCATTACATTATAATTATTATCGTAATGACTATTTTCGTTAATTATATTAACACAGTAATTAACTACATATGTCTCCCATTATTTCATAAAACCTGTCTACCTTGGTAATTTTCGTCCTGTCTACGTCGGTATTTTTGGTCAACATAAGGTAATTTATGTTATCATATTCTTCTACTATATCCATAACCGTACAAGGTAAGTGTTTATCATCTACAGCGGTATCATCTATCTTTATTTCACAAGGTAAGTCAATTTTCTCACCTCTCTCAATATCTAAACTCTGCACTAACATTTCATAACCTCTATTAATCTCAAAAATCTGTATCTCTCTCTTTCTCTCTCTCTCATCACAATACCTCTCACAACCCCCCTGAACTATCTTGTTCCATGCAAAGGGCAACATAAAATCGCTAAAATACTTCCTGGCTTTACCAGATACATCACCACAAAAACTTAAAGGACCATTTGGAGACACCATGTCTCCCACATAACCTCTGGAGGAACCTTCGTCCTCATAAAACACATGTGGAGTCTTTACTCCACTTATACCACAGGGAAAATTTGCCCTCTGCCCTCCATACTCATCTAACTTCTCTTCACGCTCTCTCTCACTCTCATTAACAACTACTACCTCATCACTAATTTCTACTCCTACTAAACTCTCATCGTCACTATCATTATTCAATGTATCACTCTCTGATACCACATTTTCAATTACATCACCATTTTTAATTATATCATTGTTATTAGACTCACTACCGTAATTACCACTTACCTTGTAATTAATTTCTTCACTATTTGTTGTCATATTACCACTGTCACTTACCTTTTTATTCATTATCTGATTTATTTTACTGTCTAATCTTTTATTCATCTCGTTAATTTTCTCCTTGCACTTATTACTTATTGATTCTAAAATCTGCTCTTTAATATTAGTACAACGTGTATCAATTTCCTTAATATGCTGATTAAAATCAAAACTCTGTTGTTTAATTTCGTTTCTAATTTCATCAAATTTAATGTTTTGTTCATTCAATTTATCATTCAGTTTTATGTTTACTTCATCAAGTTTAGGATTAAAATTACTATTTATTTCAGTAAGTCTACTTTCATTTTTAACATCTTGAGCTTTCATAAAATTAAACAAATCGTCTAACGACACTTTACTGACTGTAGGTGTTGACTTGGCATTTACTCCACTCATAATCATTGATTCGGTCTCGCTTAAATCGCTATTTATTTGACCCTCTATATTGCTCTCAGTGAAGCTGACGTTTTCATCATTATCTTTATTAGCACTCATTTATTATTTTATCTATTGGATTCTGATCTCACAAATTTTAATCTTATATGTATTCAGCATTAATTTACTGTTATACTCATTACTTAACTATGGTATACATATCACATAACCTTTATGTAATTTATACCTACTCCTAAATCGCACTTGCATTCGATTGTAGGTGTGGTTTTTATACAAAATTTAATTTATAAAAACTTGTCCCTGTTCGGGCGCCAATTGTTGTATTATTATTTCTTTACCATTTTTAATTAATAATAAGGATTAATGCCACACAACAAACTTACCTTGCAGGCCAGGATTCTGCACACGAACTGTGAATACAAGCGTGATTTAGGTTATTTAACTCAATGACTACACACCTTATATAGTTATCTAACTCACTAGATTTATTTCTTTTCCATTATTCTCCTTTTTCTTTTGAATCAACTACAATCATGACTTCTCACTCTATTCTCCAACATTTAAATTAACTGTATTCAACATTGAGGTGAAGCCCCATTTAATCAACAACAAAAATTAAGATATTTTACTACTTATATCTAAATTATATTATTATTAAATTAATTAAAGACAACCCAGCTTTTGCTCATACACACACTCATTCCGTTACACCCCGTTTATGTTATTTAGCTCATTTAATTAGAACATTTTTATAATCAATTAAAATGGATTTACGTGTGGCTACTTCCTTAATGTGGATCCAGACGCCAAATGTTGTGGTTCTGTTGTTTTGATGGTTCACTGTTTTGTCCAAAAACTTTTCTTAATTAAAATTTAGTCACGTTCTCACTTTAAACTTTCACTGTGTTCTGTCCAAAAAAAATCTGCGGTTTAAAATTATTTCTTCATTGAATTAGCACTGCTTGTACCTTTATTTGTATCACTCTCTAGTCCATATTTTGGAAGTTTTAATAAGTTTCGGCCCGCCAGCCTTTTACGGAGAACCGTGCGGTTCCCTTGCTGGGATGCAACAGACAGTGTTTTGTGCGCACACAGCGCGAAAGTATGTACCTGTTCGTGCCGTTAGCGTGAGAACGTTAGCCGCCTGAGTGCGCGTGTGAAGGCGCGTACGCACCCTCGTTGACAATTTCACATTCCTGTATCACCCACGACAGTCCTGACGCTAAAGTCAATTCACCACACATACTTGGTTGCAAATAAAATTAAAAGGATTTAACTTACAAAGTCCTATAGGTCTGTACCATTACAGTGTCATGTGCATGTCACAATTGATGCTATTAGGTTTTTTCATAAAGTTGCAAAACAGAAAAATTTACATTATTACTTTTAATTTACTCTTTTCATTATAATTTTAATAGATTTCAGTGCAAAATATTTTTAATGTCCACATGTTACAATTGTAGCCAATGTTGCACTTGAGTAAGAGGCTTAAAGCTACAGTAGGACCTCCGTATATCGAATTTTGATGGTTCCTAAGAAAAAATTCGATATATAGAAATTTCGATATACAGAAACCTGTTTCTTATTATTATTCGTAGGTTAGGAAAAGCACTGGAATTTGTTAAAAAAATCATGTATAGGCCTCCATACTATTAAAACTACATTTTGGTAATAAATAAATGAAAACCATAAGCATTTATTTAATAAAAATTACTGTATTTATTTAATAAAAAGTATTTAGTGTACAGTACAGTATTTATTTATTTATTTACTTTAAAAAATTGTTTGTATTTAAAAAAGTAGGAACTTACGTGTTAAATGAGTAATACTGTATTTTATTAATTGGTCGTAAAATAATTTCGAATGTCTTTCTGAACCAAATTTGATGCAGATTCCTCATAAAAGTGTTCACATTTGTTGAGCGACTGGAAAATATCATCAGGCACATATTCTTCCGATTGAAGACCTCGACGGATTGTTTCAAATGCTGCCATAATTTATTTCTTAGAAGGTTTAGGAACTTCAATTTCTTCTGCCTCATTGTCTTCACCTAAATCTTCAGTATCTTTTAATGAACTTAAAATGTTATCGTCCATTGGATATTCTGCAACAATAACGTCTTCGTCGACGCTTAAAAATTTATCGAGTGATATGTCTTGATCTATTGTGCCAGCAGGGGCCGATACAGGTATGGGCAAACTGGGCAATTGCCCAGGACGGCAGATTGTTAGGGGCGGCATATTTGACCAAAAAAAATATATATATAAATTAAATGACTTCAGATAATCGTACTTTATTTTAACCCCGCTTTCTCCTACTTATTGATAAGTAGTCAATTATATTATATTTGTAATAGTCAAATATTCAATTTCCAAATTCCTTCTTCCCTCTAAACTAAGACAATTTTTAAATCTTCGCAAGAAATAACTAAACTGATTTATTCCTTTAAATAACTCTCCATCCAGTCGCGTACTAACACATGTACTGTAACGTTCTTGTTACTACTATATACCGTATTGTACTTTACGACACCGGAACAGAAGTATTTTAGGTAATAATCGTAAATACTATTAACCCGAGCCTAAGCTAGCTTTCGCCTGTATCAGGCTTCATCAGAACACGTCATGGACAAAATACAAGAGTTCTTGTTACATAGCGACATGTAGCTCAGTAAGATTACTTACATTCTTCTCAAAATCTTTACTTGATCGCGGAGTAAACCTCTCACGTGCACTCCTATATAAGTATAGGAAATGTCACGGAGTTCGTTACTGGAGTAACTCGAAATGAAATTGCAGATTGTCCCAAAGTGGGTCAATCAACTGGGACAATTATTAGGTTTAAAATACCCAAATACGTCAGTCGACTTGCAATAAGCTGACAATGACGATTCGAGTACTTATTATATTTATTGTCGTAAAAGAAATTAAATATATGAACGTTGTAACGGTACATAACCCGGTCCCAATAAAGTAAATAATGAGAATAAAAGTCAGAAATGGGTAGAACTAAAGCTCGCTCAAAATTTAATTATATCACTCCACATAATAAACAATTCGAGTGGTATATAGTGCGAAGTGAGTTCTAGTGTGCCCATTGAGGTGAAAAACCAAAGTGAAACTAATGTATTACTAAACTGTGCTGTATGTTTTGGATAGGATAAAACTATGGAAGTAGTATGTAATAATACTAATCGATTTTTGTGATTTTATTTATTTATTGTAATTTATATTGTATGAACCACAATTTGTTATACCCAAGTTAATATTATATTGTTTCAAATAATTATGTTAGATTGTAAGAAAACCCAGGGTTAATTTTAAAAGACATGAAAATTTTAACTACCAAAGATAATATAAAATTAAAATAATCCTAGGAAGGAAAGGACAACAGGAAGTAGTACCGGGTATGAACACTATTCGATACTAAATAAATAATATATAAATTTATAAAATGATAAAATATTTATATACAAGGTCATAAAAAAATTAACCAAAACATATTATGTGAATTAAATTAGTAAATAAACCGGAATGGAAGGGAATTATTTTTCCATAAATAAAAATATAAATTTATAATAATCACAAACTGCCTACATAATAAAAATACTATGTGTTACTAAGAGTGATGGAAAATAACAAGTATTGTTAATAAGAAAAAAATTTTGAACTGAACCAGAGAGTTGAAGAATCGATGCGACAAAAATTATAAAAAAATAACCTTTTTTGGACGTTGGAGGAGGCGAAATTCACGCAAGAGTAATAAACAAAGTGAATACTAACCAATTATACCTGAGGAATCCAAATTAAAAGGTGTTATACATTAAAAACCAGTGGATGAAACCATTCTGAGGATCCAATATAATTCGGCCTACGTCTAATAGACAATCAGAAAAATACTCGAAAATGAAAAGGAAATAATAACGCAAGACGTACCTCATCACAGAATAAAACTTCAATCCAGTAAGAACAACACGGAGCGAGGTAATATAAACATTTTTCGTAATAAATACAGAAGAAAACTCGTTTTTTAATAGTGAAATAGAACGAAAAAATATTCATTTGATCATATGTTCCTTTCAAAAGTAAACAAATACATGCTGCTCTCTTACGGCAGTTCCAGAAACTACGTAATATCTGAAAATTAAACCAAATTATTTATTAATTTCTTATATTTGTAAAGCGTAGCATTTAGCCATTTCTGACACTCTCATAACACAAAGAATTCACCCTGAACCCTGGGGAATTAATAAGAATTATGTAATAACTGATGTATTTTATTATAGCGTAATATTGGTTAAATAACAACATATATGTTTTGTTCTTTAGACAGATCTATGTTTACTTGGTAAAGGCGAGAGGATGTTTTCTTTTTAAAAAGATTAATTGTAATACCTATACTTTGGTGGCTGGAGACAAAAGTCAGTAATCAATAAAGCAATATTATTGAAAATTAATATTGAATTATAACGTGTTATAATTTATTGTAGTGGATAGTTAATGAAGATTTCAGCACAACATACAGAAAAAATCGTCACAACAGAGGGGCAATAATGATACTTACTCTCTCTTCTGCATAAGGCTGAACAAATTACCTCCTTGACCCCAAATCACACACTCTCGATTTCTTTTAGATTGAGTAAAACAAGATAAACAAAATCCTTTATTTATACCGTTTAAAACGTCAGTTAGTATAATTCAAAAGTGACGCATACTGCGTGAGGCATACAATATAACTCTACTACACCTCACGAAAAAAGCGGTACGTTACAGAATTGGCGTACAACTGTGGGACGGAATTAACAAAGCTTGTAATTGCAAGATACTCGTAAGTAGTGAACGCCTCGTGATAAAAGCGGTACGTTACAGAATTGGCGAACCCAACATTTGGGGCTTGACTAAAGGTGTACGTTTCGCTAAACTGCCTCACATATAAAGCGGTACGTTACAGAATTGGCGCTCAACGTAAAAGGGCGGTAATTAGAAAAGAATTTTGATATTTAATAAAAATATATATCAAAAAATCTAATTATCGTTGGCTGTTATGAGAAAACAAGAAATGCCTAATACCCGAGGAAAATCGAAGAAGAGGGCAGAAGAAAAGGAGATTGAAGAAGGTGGACAGGAACAAGAAATAGAGTTAGTCACGGACAGTGAAATGGACCAACAGACAGGTGATACAGAAGAAACCGAAGTAGTTATGGATACGGAAAAGGAAATAGGGGAAGAGGATGCCCAAGGGGACCAACCAGATAAATCCACCCAAAAAGAAGACATGAGCATGCAGGAGATGTTGAGAATTATTATGGAAAGCAATAAACAAACCAATGATAAAATAGACGAAAAATTTATGAGACAGGAGGAACAAAATAAACAAACCAATGATAAAATAGACGAAAAATTTAGGAGACAGGAGGAACAAAATAAGCGAACCAATGACAAAATAGATGAACATTTTAAGAAACAGGAGGAAAACTTAAAGAGTTACAGGAAAACCATGGAAGAAGGTTTCAAAAGGATGGCGGAAACAATGGATGGGTGTTTAAAGAATATGAATAAAACACTAGAAACCACCTCTGAAGGTAGAAAGGAAACCGAAACTAAAGAAGACCCGAATGCATTGCTATCTGAAAATAAGAATAGAAAGGACAAGGAGAAGATCCAAACCGTGGAAAAGAAGACCAACAAAATAATAAAAACAGGTAGAAAGAGAATAATAAATACCAAGGAAGAATGGGAGATGATTACAGGTGGATTAATTAATGTATTCAACCTTCCAATTAACGAACAAAGGGAGTTAATTAAGTTTACATCCCAGTTAAATGTGTCGATGATTGAAGTGCATCAGAAGATATTAGTCAGATTATCAAGATGGAAGACAACATGCAAATATTGGGCAAATAATTCAGAGGTAAAAGGGAATGAAATGAGATTAAATATGAGCAACTATGTTATGTTAGAGGAGGTACAATACTGGTTAGTCAAAAAGGAACGAATTATGACGGAAGACTGGTACTTAAGTGAAAGTTTCATAGCAGCAAAGTGGGAGAGCCGGATGGTAAGAAGATTATCAAGGAGAGAATTAATTACGAACACCCCAGCAATCCGAGAACATGGAGTACCTGAAATAATGGACCACGGTTAAACAGACTCCAAACAAACCAGAAAAAAGGGACGGATTTTATGGATACAGGACCAAGCAACCCATTGTAGATAAAAAACCCCAAAATTCCAAAAAACTGTAAGGACAACTTACTTAATATTTATTCAGGAACCATATTATTTAATAAAAACTATGTAAGTACAACTTACTTAAGATATTTTGCAACCATTAGAATTAATAAAAGTATGTAAGAACAACTTACTCAAGTTAGTTTGAAACCATATAATTTAAAGTGAAGAGTATATAAGAACAGATTATATAATTTATTTATAAAGAACTGATTTAAAATGGACTAATAGGAAAAATAATATTTTGATGGTAACAAAAGAAGAATAAATAAATAAACAATTAATGGTAATTTGCTCAGATAAGAAGGTACAATAAGAAGAATAACGAATAATTTAATGACTCCAATGAAACTGAAGGAGGATGATAATTAATACAACAATAGTCAGAATTTCTCTGAATTGAAGATTATATAAGAAGAAATGATACGGAGAATATGTCACAAGAAGTAAAGTCAAAAGAATTTTAACATAAGGCCTATCAATGATGTTATATGCTATTAGTTGATGGAAAAGAAGAAGGAATCAAGGAGAAGAAGAAATATATAAATAAATACAAACAGCTACAGTATGAAGAATCCCAAAAGTGTTTGGTACTAGTCGCTAATTGACTACTACTTATAATTTTTTATTTTTATGTATTGACCGTAGAAATGTTCCGGCAATAATTTTTATGAGCAGGGATGATGTTCCCCTGGTCTCAGAAGGTGTAAGGATGGACAGCGGTGAATGGACCCAGAGTGGCCACCCGACTGGAACCACCGCACAAGATAGGGAAAAATGTTAGGGAAATTGAATATTTAAGGGATAATAATTATAAAATAGCTGTATAGATTGATATTAGATTCCAGATGTATAAATGAAGAAAATAGAAGGAAGATAGCAGACCGAAGCTTAATTGATAAAGCGAGTTTATAAAAGTAAATAGAAAATAAGTGTTAAAACAAGTTTTTATGATTAGTGTGACCAGTCCTTATCAAATAAAATGTGGAAGTACCACTAACCCCGAGAAATAATTGATGAATTTGCCTCCAAGAGAGAGAGAGTTAAGTAAGAAAACGACAATTACCACAAGTCTGAATTACCAGAGTTTATAATCAGTCAGCAATGAAACATTATTATGAAAACAAAGTCAAGACCATTAGGAGATTTGAACCAATTAACAATTTATTTCTATCAACGAGTTGAACTAAAATAAATTTGTTCTAGTGGGGGGGCTTTATGTAACGGTACATAACCCGGTCCCAGTAAAGTAAATAATGAGAATAAAAGTCAGAAATGGGTAGAACTAAAGCTCGCTCAAAATTTAATTATATCACTCCACATAATAAACAATTCGAGTGGTATATAGTGCGAAGTGAGTTCTAGTGTGCCCATTGAGGTGAAAAACCAAAGTGAAACTAATGTATTACTAAACTGTGCTGTATGTTTTGGATAGGATAAAACTATGGAAGTAGTATGTAATAATACTAATCGATTTTTGTGATTTTATTTATTTATTGTAATTTATATTGTATGAACCACAATTTGTTATGCCCAAGTTAATATTATATTGTTTCAAATAATTATGTTAGATTGTAAGAAAACCCAGGGTTAATTTTAAAAGACATGAAAATTTTAACTACCAAAGATAATATAAAATTAAAATAATCCTAGGAAGGAAAGGACAACAGGAAGTAGTACCGGGTATGAACACTATTCGATACTAAATAAATAATATATAAATTTATAAAATGATAAAATATTTATATACAAGGTCATAAAAAAATTAACCAAAACATATTATGTGAATTAAATTAGTAAATAAACCGGAATGGAAGGGAATTATTTTTCCATAAATAAAAATATAAATTTATAATAATCACAAACTGCCTACATAATAAAAATACTATGTGTTACTAAGAGTGATGGAAAATAACAAGTATTGTTAATAAGAAAAAAATTTTGAACTGAACCAGAGAGTTGAAGAATCGATGCGACAAAAATTATAAAAAAATAACCTTTTTTGGACGTTGGAGGAGGCGAAATTCACGCAAGAGTAATAAACAAAGTGAATACTAACCAATTATACCTGAGGAATCCAAATTAAAAGGTGTTATACATTAAAAACCAGTGGATGAAACCATTCTGAGGATCCAATATAATTCGGCCTACGTCTAATAGACAATCAGAAAAATACTCGAAAATGAAAAGGAAATAATAACGCAAGACGTACCTCATCACAGAATAAAACTTCAATCCAGTAAGAACAACACGGAGCGAGGTAATATAAACATTTTTCGTAATAAATACAGAAGAAAACTCGTTTTTTAATAGTGAAATAGAACGAAAAAATATTCATTTGATCATATGTTCCTTTCAAAAGTAAACAAATACATGCTGCTCTCTTACGGCAGTTCCAGAAACTACGTAATATCTGAAAATTAAACCAAATTATTTATTAATTTCTTATATTTGTAAAGCGTAGCATTTAGCCATTTCTGACACTCTCATAACACAAAGAATTCACCCTGAACCCTGGGGAATTAATAAGAATTATGTAATAACTGATGTATTTTATTATAGCGTAATATTGGTTAAATAACAACATATATGTTTTGTTCTTTAGACAGATCTATGTTTACTTGGTAAAGGCGAGAGGATGTTTTCTTTTTAAAAAGATTAATTGTAATACCTATACTTTGGTGGCTGGAGACAAAAGTCAGTAATCAATAAAGCAATATTATTGAAAATTAATATTGAATTATAACGTGTTATAATTTATTGTAGTGGATAGTTAATGAAGATTTCAGCACAACATACAGAAAAAATCGTCACAACAGAGGGGCAATAATGATACTTACTCTCTCTTCTGCATAAGGCTGAACAAATTACCTCCTTGACCCCAAATCACACACTCTCGATTTCTTTTAGATTGAGTAAAACAAGATAAACAAAATCCTTTATTTATACCGTTTAAAACGTCAGTTAGTATAATTCAAAAGTGACGCATACTGCGTGAGGCATACAATATAACTCTACTACACCTCACGAAAAAAGCGGTACGTTACAGAATTGGCGTACAACTGTGGGACGGAATTAACAAAGCTTGTAATTGCAAGATACTCGTAAGTAGTGAACGCCTCGTGATAAAAGCGGTACGTTACAGAATTGGCGAACCCAACATTTGGGGCTTGACTAAAGGTGTACGTTTCGCTAAACTGCCTCACATATAAAGCGGTACGTTACAGAATTGGCGCTCAACGTAAAAGGGCGGTAATTAGAAAAGAATTTTGATATTTAATAAAAATATATATCAAAAAATCTAATTATCGTTGGCTGTTATGAGAAAACAAGAAATGCCTAATACCCGAGGAAAATCGAAGAAGAGGGCAGAAGAAAAGGAGATTGAAGAAGGTGGACAGGAACAAGAAATAGAGTTAGTCACGGACAGTGAAATGGACCAACAGACAGGTGATACAGAAGAAACCGAAGTAGTTATGGATACGGAAAAGGAAATAGGGGAAGAGGATGCCCAAGGGGACCAACCAGATAAATCCACCCAAAAAGAAGACATGAGCATGCAGGAGATGTTGAGAATTATTATGGAAAGCAATAAACAAACCAATGATAAAATAGACGAAAAATTTATGAGACAGGAGGAACAAAATAAACAAACCAATGATAAAATAGACGAAAAATTTAGGAGACAGGAGGAACAAAATAAGCGAACCAATGACAAAATAGATGAACATTTTAAGAAACAGGAGGAAAACTTAAAGAGTTACAGGAAAACCATGGAAGAAGGTTTCAAAAGGATGGCGGAAACAATGGATGGGTGTTTAAAGAATATGAATAAAACACTAGAAACCACCTCTGAAGGTAGAAAGGAAACCGAAACTAAAGAAGACCCGAATGCATTGCTATCTGAAAATAAGAATAGAAAGGACAAGGAGAAGATCCAAACCGTGGAAAAGAAGACCAACAAAATAATAAAAACAGGTAGAAAGAGAATAATAAATACCAAGGAAGAATGGGAGATGATTACAGGTGGATTAATTAATGTATTCAACCTTCCAATTAACGAACAAAGGGAGTTAATTAAGTTTACATCCCAGTTAAATGTGTCGATGATTGAAGTGCATCAGAAGATATTAGTCAGATTATCAAGATGGAAGACAACATGCAAATATTGGGCAAATAATTCAGAGGTAAAAGGGAATGAAATGAGATTAAATATGAGCAACTATGTTATGTTAGAGGAGGTACAATACTGGTTAGTCAAAAAGGAACGAATTATGACGGAAGACTGGTACTTAAGTGAAAGTTTCATAGCAGCAAAGTGGGAGAGCCGGATGGTAAGAAGATTATCAAGGAGAGAATTAATTACGAACACCCCAGCAATCCGAGAACATGGAGTACCTGAAATAATGGACCACGGTTAAACAGACTCCAAACAAACCAGAAAAAAGGGACGGATTTTATGGATACAGGACCAAGCAACCCATTGTAGATAAAAACCCCCAAAATTCCAAAAAACTGTAAGGACAACTTACTTAATATTTATTCAGGAACCATATTATTTAATAAAAACTATGTAAGTACAACTTACTTAAGATATTTTGCAACCATTAGAATTAATAAAAGTATGTAAGAACAACTTACTCAAGTTAGTTTGAAACCATATAATTTAAAGTGAAGAGTATATAAGAACAGATTATATAATTTATTTATAAAGAACTGATTTAAAATGGACTAATAGGAAAAATAATATTTTGATGGTAACAAAAGAAGAATAAATAAATAAACAATTAATGGTAATTTGCTCAGATAAGAAGGTACAATAAGAAGAATAACGAATAATTTAATGACTCCAATGAAACTGAAGGAGGATGATAATTAATACAACAATAGTCAGAATTTCTCTGAATTGAAGATTATATAAGAAGAAATGATACGGAGAATATGTCACAAGAAGTAAAGTCAAAAGAATTTTAACATAAGGCCTATCAATGATGTTATATGCTATTAGTTGATGGAAAAGAAGAAGGAATCAAGGAGAAGAAGAAATATATAAATAAATACAAACAGCTACAGTATGAAGAATCCCAAAAGTGTTTGGTACTAGTCGCTAATTGACTACTACTTATAATTTTTTATTTTTATGTATTGACCGTAGAAATGTTCCGGCAATAATTTTTATGAGCAGGGATGATGTTCCCCTGGTCTCAGAAGGTGTAAGGATGGACAGCGGTGAATGGACCCAGAGTGGCCACCCGACTGGAACCACCGCACAAGATAGGGAAAAATGTTAGGGAAATTGAATATTTAAGGGATAATAATTATAAAATAGCTGTATAGATTGATATTAGATTCCAGATGTATAAATGAAGAAAATAGAAGGAAGATAGCAGACCGAAGCTTAATTGATAAAGCGAGTTTATAAAAGTAAATAGAAAATAAGTGTTAAAACAAGTTTTTATGATTAGTGTGACCAGTCCTTATCAAATAAAATGTGGAAGTACCACTAACCCCGAGAAATAATTGATGAATTTGCCTCCAAGAGAGAGAGAGTTAAGTAAGAAAACGACAATTACCACAAGTCTGAATTACCAGAGTTTATAATCAGTCAGCAATGAAACATTATTATGAAAACAAAGTCAAGACCATTAGGAGATTTGAACCAATTAACAATTTATTTCTATCAACGAGTTGAACTAAAATAAATTTGTTCTAGTGGGGGGGCTTTATGTAACGGTACATAACCCGGTCCCAGTAAAGTAAATAATGAGAATAAAAGTCAGAAATGGGTAGAACTAAAGCTCGCTCAAAATTTAATTATATCACTCCACATAATAAACAATTCGAGTGGTATATAGTGCGAAGTGAGTTCTAGTGTGCCCATTGAGGTGAAAAACCAAAGTGAAACTAATGTATTACTAAACTGTGCTGTATGTTTTGGATAGGATAAAACTATGGAAGTAGTATGTAATAATACTAATCGATTTTTGTGATTTTATTTATTTATTGTAATTTATATTGTATGAACCACAATTTGTTATGCCCAAGTTAATATTATATTGTTTCAAATAATTATGTTAGATTGTAAGAAAACCCAGGGTTAATTTTAAAAGACATGAAAATTTTAACTACCAAAGATAATATAAAATTAAAATAATCCTAGGAAGGAAAGGACAACAGGAAGTAGTACCGGGTATGAACACTATTCGATACTAAATAAATAATATATAAATTTATAAAATGATAAAATATTTATATACAAGGTCATAAAAAAATTAACCAAAACATATTATGTGAATTAAATTAGTAAATAAACCGGAATGGAAGGGAATTATTTTTCCATAAATAAAAATATAAATTTATAATAATCACAAACTGCCTACATAATAAAAATACTATGTGTTACTAAGAGTGATGGAAAATAACAAGTATTGTTAATAAGAAAAAAATTTTGAACTGAACCAGAGAGTTGAAGAATCGATGCGACAAAAATTATAAAAAAATAACCTTTTTTGGACGTTGGAGGAGGCGAAATTCACGCAAGAGTAATAAACAAAGTGAATACTAACCAATTATACCTGAGGAATCCAAATTAAAAGGTGTTATACATTAAAAACCAGTGGATGAAACCATTCTGAGGATCCAATATAATTCGGCCTACGTCTAATAGACAATCAGAAAAATACTCGAAAATGAAAAGGAAATAATAACGCAAGACGTACCTCATCACAGAATAAAACTTCAATCCAGTAAGAACAACACGGAGCGAGGTAATATAAACATTTTTCGTAATAAATACAGAAGAAAACTCGTTTTTTAATAGTGAAATAGAACGAAAAAATATTCATTTGATCATATGTTCCTTTCAAAAGTAAACAAATACATGCTGCTCTCTTACGGCAGTTCCAGAAACTACGTAATATCTGAAAATTAAACCAAATTATTTATTAATTTCTTATATTTGTAAAGCGTAGCATTTAGCCATTTCTGACACTCTCATAACACAAAGAATTCACCCTGAACCCTGGGGAATTAATAAGAATTATGTAATAACTGATGTATTTTATTATAGCGTAATATTGGTTAAATAACAACATATATGTTTTGTTCTTTAGACAGATCTATGTTTACTTGGTAAAGGCGAGAGGATGTTTTCTTTTTAAAAAGATTAATTGTAATACCTATACTTTGGTGGCTGGAGACAAAAGTCAATAATCAATAAAGCAATATTATTGAAAATTAATATTGAATTATAACGTGTTATAATTTATTGTAGTGGATAGTTAATGAAGATTTCAGCACAACATACAGAAAAAATCGTCACAACAGAGGGGCAATAATGATACTTACTCTCTCTTCTGCATAAGGCTGAACAAATTACATCCTTGACCCCAAATCACACACTCTCGATTTCTTTTAGATTGAGTAAAACAAGATAAACAAAATCCTTTATTTATACCGTTTAAAACGTCAGTTAGTATAATTCAAAAGTGACGCATACTGCGTGAGGTATACAATATAACTCTACTACACCTCACGAAAAAAGCGGTACGTTACAGAATTGGCGTACAACTGTGGGACGGAATTAACAAAGCTTGTAATTGCAAGATACTCGTAAGTAGTGAACGCCTCGTGATAAAAGCGGTACGTTACAGAATTGGCGAACCCAACATTTGGGGCTTGACTAAAGGTGTACGTTTCGCTAAAGTGCCTCACATATAAAGCGGTACGTTACAGAATTGGCGCTCAACGTAAAAGGGCGGTAATTAGAAAAGAATTTTGATATTTAATAAAAATATATATCAAAAAATCTAATTATCGTTGGCTGTTATGAGAAAACAAGAAATGCCTAATACCCGAGGAAAATCGAAGAAGAGGGCAGAAGAAAAGGAGATTGAAGAAGGTGGACAGGAACAAGAAATAGAGTTAGTCACGGACAGTGAAATGGACCAACAGACAGGTGATACAGAAGAAACCGAAGTAGTTATGGATACGGAAAAGGAAATAGGGGAAGAGGATGCCCAAGGGGACCAACCAGATAAATCCACCCAAAAAGAAGACATGAGCATGCAGGAGATGTTGAGAATTATTATGGAAAGCAATAAACAAACCAATGATAAAATAGACGAAAAATTTATGAGACAGGAGGAACAAAATAAACAAACCAATGATAAAATAGACGAAAAATTTAGGAGACAGGAGGAACAAAATAAGCGAACCAATGACAAAATAGATGAACATTTTAAGAAACAGGAGGAAAACTTAAAGAGTTACAGGAAAACCATGGAAGAAGGTTTCAAAAGGATGGCGGAAACAATGGATGGGTGTTTAAAGAATATGAATAAAACACTAGAAACCACCTCTGAAGGTAGAAAGGAAACCGAAACTAAAGAAGACCCGAATGCATTGCTATCTGAAAATAAGAATAGAAAGGACAAGGAGAAGATCCAAACCGTGGAAAAGAAGACCAACAAAATAATAAAAACAGGTAGAAAGAGAATAATAAATACCAAGGAAGAATGGGAGATGATTACAGGTGGATTAATTAATGTATTCAACCTTCCAATTAACGAACAAAGGGAGTTAATTAAGTTTACATCCCAGTTAAATGTGTCGATGATTGAAGTGCATCAGAAGATATTAGTCAGATTATCAAGATGGAAGACAACATGCAAATATTGGGCAAATAATTCAGAGGTAAAAGGGAATGAAATGAGATTAAATATGAGCAACTATGTTATGTTAGAGGAGGTACAATACTGGTTAGTCAAAAAGGAACGAATTATGACGGAAGACTGGTACTTAAGTGAAAGTTTCATAGCAGCAAAGTGGGAGAGCCGGATGGTAAGAAGATTATCAAGGAGAGAATTAATTACGAACACCCCAGCAATCCGAGAACATGGAGTACCTGAAATAATGGACCACGGTTAAACAGACTCCAAACAAACCAGAAAAAAGGGACGGATTTTATGGATACAGGACCAAGCAACCCATTGTAGATAAAAAACCCCAAAATTCCAAAAAACTGTAAGGACAACTTACTTAATATTTATTCAGGAACCATATTATTTAATAAAAACTATGTAAGTACAACTTACTTAAGATATTTTGCAACCATTAGAATTAATAAAAGTATGTAAGAACAACTTACTCAAGTTAGTTTGAAACCATATAATTTAAAGTGAAGAGTATATAAGAACAGATTATATAATTTATTTATAAAGAACTGATTTAAAATGGACTAATAGGAAAAATAATATTTTGATGGTAACAAAAGAAGAATAAATAAATAAACAATTAATGGTAATTTGCTCAGATAAGAAGGTACAATAAGAAGAATAACGAATAATTTAATGACTCCAATGAAACTGAAGGAGGATGATAATTAATACAGCAATAGTCAGAATTTCTCTGAATTGAAGATTATATAAGAAGAAATGATACGGAGAATATGTCACAAGAAGTAAAGTCAAAAGAATTTTAACATAAGGCCTATCAATGATGTTATATGCTATTAGTTGATGGAAAAGAAGAAGGAATCAAGGAGAAGAAGAAATATATAAATAAATACAAACAGCTACAGTATGAAGAATCCCAAAAGTGTTTGGTACTAGTCGCTAATTGACTACTACTTATAATTTTTTATTTTTATGTATTGACCGTAGAAATGTTCCGGCAATAATTTTTATGAGCAGGGATGATGTTCCCCTGGTCTCAGAAGGTGTAAGGATGGACAGCGGTGAATGGACCCAGAGTGGCCACCCGACTGGAACCACCGCACAAGATAGGGAAAAATGTTAGGGAAATTGAATATTTAAGGGATAATAATTATAAAATAGCTGTATAGATTGATATTAGATTCCAGATGTATAAATGAAGAAAATAGAAGGAAGATAGCAGACCGAAGCTTAATTGATAAAGCGAGTTTATAAAAGTAAATAGAAAATAAGTGTTAAAACAAGTTTTTATGATTAGTGTGACCAGTCCTTATCAAATAAAATGTGGAAGTACCACTAACCCCGAGAAATAATTGATGAATTTGCCTCCAAGAGAGAGAGAGTTAAGTAAGAAAACGACAATTACCACAAGTCTGAATTACCAGAGTTTATAATCAGTCAGCAATGAAACATTATTATGAAAACAAAGTCAAGACCATTAGGAGATTTGAACCAATTAACAATTTATTTCTATCAACGAGTTGAACTAAAATAAATTTGTTCTAGTGGGGGGGCTTTATGTAACGGTACATAACCCGGTCCCAATAAAGTAAATAATGAGAATAAAAGTCAGAAATGGGTAGAACTAAAGCTCGCTCAAAATTTAATTATATCACTCCACATAATAAACAATTCGAGTGGTATATAGTGCGAAGTGAGTTCTAGTGTGCCCATTGAGGTGAAAAACCAAAGTGAAACTAATGTATTACTAAACTGTGCTGTATGTTTTGGATAGGATAAAACTATGGAAGTAGTATGTAATAATACTAATCGATTTTTGTGATTTTATTTATTTATTGTAATTTATATTGTATGAACCACAATTTGTTATACCC
The DNA here is from genome assembly GCA_034769895.1 of Magicicada septendecula. Taxonomy (NCBI): domain Eukaryota; kingdom Metazoa; phylum Arthropoda; class Insecta; order Hemiptera; family Cicadidae; genus Magicicada; species Magicicada septendecula. The sequence continues at coordinate 55,795,290 of CM068371.1, read as the reverse complement.
AAGTTAATATTATATTGTTTCAAATAATTATGTTAGATTGTAAGAAAACCCAGGGTTAATTTTAAAAGACATGAAAATTTTAACTACCAAAGATAATATAAAATTAAAATAATCCTAGGAAGGAAAGGACAACAGGAAGTAGTACCGGGTATGAACACTATTCGATACTAAATAAATAATATATAAATTTATAAAATGATAAAATATTTATATACAAGGTCATAAAAAAATTAACCAAAACATATTATGTGAATTAAATTAGTAAATAAACCGGAATGGAAGGGAATTATTTTTCCATAAATAAAAATATAAATTTATAATAATCACAAACTGCCTACATAATAAAAATACTATGTGTTACTAAGAGTGATGGAAAATAACAAGTATTGTTAATAAGAAAAAAATTTTGAACTGAACCAGAGAGTTGAAGAATCGATGCGACAAAAATTATAAAAAAATAACCTTTTTTGGACGTTGGAGGAGGCGAAATTCACGCAAGAGTAATAAACAAAGTGAATACTAACCAATTATACCTGAGGAATCCAAATTAAAAGGTGTTATACATTAAAAACCAGTGGATGAAACCATTCTGAGGATCCAATATAATTCGGCCTACGTCTAATAGACAATCAGAAAAATACTCGAAAATGAAAAGGAAATAATAACGCAAGACGTACCTCATCACAGAATAAAACTTCAATCCAGTAAGAACAACACGGAGCGAGGTAATATAAACATTTTTCGTAATAAATACAGAAGAAAACTCGTTTTTTAATAGTGAAATAGAACGAAAAAATATTCATTTTTATCATATGTTGCTTTCAAAAGTAAACAAATACATGCTGCTCTCTTATGGCAATTCCGGAAACTATGTAACATTTGAAAAATAAACCAAAATTATTTATTAATTTTTTATATTTGTAAAGCGTAGCAATTAGCCATTTCTGACACTCTCATAACACAAAGAATTCACCCTGAACCCTGGGGAATTAATAAGAATTATGTAAGAACTGATGTATTTTATTATAGCGTAATATTGGTTAAATAACAACATATATGTTTTGTTCTTTAGACAGATCTATGTTTACTCGGTAAAGTCGAGAAGATGTTTTCTTTTTAAAAAGATTAATTGTGATACCTATACTTGGGTGGCTGGAGACAAAAGTCAATAATCAATAAAGCAATATTATTGAAAATTAATATTGAATTATAACGTGTTATAATTTATTGTAGTGGGTAGTTAATGAAAATTTCAGCACAACATACAGAAAAAATCGTCACAACAGAGGGGCAATAATGATACTTACTCTCTCTTCTGCATAAGGCTGAACAAATTACCTCCTTGACCCCAAATCACACACTCTCGATTTCTTTTAGATTGAGTAAAACAAGATAAACAAAATCCTTTATTTATACCGTTTAAAACGTCAGTTAGTATAATTCAAAAGTGACGCATACTGCGTGAGGCATATAATAACACTTTCGCAAGTGCACACCTCACATTAAGCGGTACGTTACAACGTATATATTTCTCTCAATTTTATTAAACAAAATATTAAGTACAATTTTCAGTCGCGGCTCGCATTAATCTGAAGACTGTCGTTCCTGGTCCTCTATTTATAGGGATGACCAGGGCTATAAAACTGTCACCGTTGCCGCTAGAACATTTCCAAAAATTATTATCAGTATGGTTCTTTACTTGCACACCTTCGCAGTTTATATACACTAATGTCTTCCTATCTTAAATATTACATGCTATTTTATACTTTAATTAACTCTATTTTATTTATAAATTAGCGTATTATGCAATTACGTAAATCTTTTGAAATTTCTAAAAATATTTGAATTTTGATTACACGAGCTTTATCTCAAATATTTATATTTGTCTTATGTACAATTTCAAATCAACATACGCCCAATTACAAAATATCAATATTGTGTTCGTTAGATTTAAAACTAAATTTGCTGAGACACTATACTAAGTATACAATAAACTTTGAATTAACTAACGCTATAGTCCTTGCAATGCTAACTTGAGGCAGACAAAAGACATTAAATTTCTCTAATAAATTTGCTTCCGAGAAAACTGACCGGCCTTATCATCTCCCGGGTCCGACCCTTGTCGTTCTTAATAATAATTAGTGACACTTCGGCGCGCGCCCGAAAAACAACACTCCAGATAACTGATTGTATTGAGCTGAATCATCACTAATACCATATCACAACCTTCTGTTTAAGTTACAATAAAAGAAATTATTTAAAGAAAGTTATAATAAATTAAATATGTATAAACAGTTTTACGCTTTGTGATACCTAGACAAAACAAAGAAATGGTCGGAGTTGAATGACAAGCGATAACAAAAGATTAAGTGATTTATGTTTTAGACACTGAGGTCACATACATCATTGCAGTTTACAAGGAAATAATGGTTAGGAAAAAGGTATTTTAAGTTTGTGTTTAATATTTTGAAAACTTTTTTTTATATTCAATTGTTATGTTTTTATATCATTCAGGATATTTTATAATTGAGTTATTTTTATACCCGTAGTCTATATTATATTTTTTTTGAAAATTTTATTTTTCGTTCTTCTACATTTCCTATTACTGTATTTCAATATTTCTCTAAATGTTGTATAAAAGATTCTATTTTGTATAAAAGATTTCTAAACATTTTTATTTTCGAATGCTAAATATTTTTTAATACAGCACTGCATAATGATGTTATTTTTTGTATCTTAGGATGCAAAACCAATAAATGAATACCTAAAATGTGTTTTTTATTTCGTGGAATAATTTGATAATCTCTTCACCTAGTATGGGGCGGCAAACAACCGTTCTGCCCAGGGCGGCAAAATTGCTAGGTCGGCCCCTGTGTGCCAGTTGACTGTAACTGGTTCCAACAATCCTCAAGTTGTGGCAGTGCAGTAACTTCTTCCACAACAGTATTTTGAGAGAAGCCAGCTTTTATAAAACAATTCTGTATTGTTGATTCTGCTACATAATTTTGCCACACCTTTGCTACCTCTGATATACACAGTCTGAGATTAATCGCATCATCAATAGGTTTGTTGTTTTCCAATGCAAAAATGAGCCTCTTGAGGATCTGTTTTCGGTAAAGCATTTTGAGATTTTTTATTACTCCCTGGTCCATAGGTTGTAGTTTAGATGTGGTGTTTGGAGGGAAAAAAACCAGCTTCACGTTTGTTAACTTTTTTGCCACAAAAGGAGGGTGTGCCGGACAATTGTCAACAAAAAGAACCACTTTTCTTTTTTGTCTTATCAGTTTTTTGTCAAAGTTTACTATCCATTTCTCAAAAATCTCACTCGTCATCCATGACTTTTTATTGTATTCGTAGTCGGTTTCTAAAGACTTCACTCCTTTAAAACATCTTGGTTGCTTGCTTTTTCCGATCACCAACAGTTTATTTTTTTCTTTTCCGGACATATTGGCACACACGACAACAGTTATTCGTTCTTTACTATGTTTACCTCCAAAGCATTTATCGTCTTTAAAGGTTAGAGTCTTATTTGGTAAACATCTGAAAAAAAGTCCGGTTTCATCCATGTTAAAAACATTATCTGGTTCATACTCTTCTACAATTAACCTTAAAGTTGTAGTTTTCCACTGGTTACAGTCTGCTTCAGATACACTTCCACTTTCTCCCGAAATAACTTTTTCTTTAATGCTGTGACGTTTCTTAAATTTGTCCAACCATCCAGAACTTGCTTGAAACTCTTCGTGCCCCAACACTTTAGCATACTCTACCGCCTTTTCCTTTATAAGCGGTCCTGAGACAGGCATGTTTTTATCTCGCACCATTGTCACCCATTTAAGAACTGCTTCGTCCACGTCATCATATTTGCACGTTTTAGACCGTTTTCTATCTGCTCCTACAGTTTCATGAGTTTTTAAAACAAATTCTCGATTCTTTATTATGGTTGACACTGTACTCGGCGGAATCAAAAACTTTATCGCAACGTCTTTTTTTCGCATTCCACTATCCACATCTTTTAATAATGCCACCTTTTCTGCAACACTCAAAGATTTTCTTTTTGAGATTACAGCATTTACGTTCTTGTGAACTCAAGAAAAAATAAAAAATAAACTCAAAACAAAAATAAAGACTGACTGAAACTGAGTTAACCTTACTCCTTAATAACGTACAGTACTACCGAATGATGAGATACTGTAATGCGCAGGAACGATTGTTGTAGATTGAGGGAGTGAGGAACATGCACAGTGTCACGTGAATCACAGATAATTTTCCCCTCATTTCTGAAGTTACAAAGTTCGATATATGGAAATTATTTTATATTGAAATTTCACGGGACTTAAAAAAAATTCGATAAATGGAGATTTTCGATATAAAGAAGTTCGATATACAGAGGTCCTACTGTATATTTGAAAGAAGAACAAAAATTTGGTGCATTTATGGCAGTTAAAATACAGCTGTCATCACTGAGATTAATTAAACCTGTATAAAGTAAGGGAGTGATGTAACGAATATAGTAATCATAGTGGTAGTGGTAGTATGATATAAATAAATAAAAAAAGTAGAAATTAAACAAACAAAACTTGTCATTAACTATGAATTTGAATTAAAAATGTCTGAAGTGACTAACTTATTATATTTGTATTTCAAGAAATAACTAAGTTGTGTTGATGCTGTAATTATATGCATAATAATAAAAAACAAATTACACATGAAAGTCAATTAGCATTAGCATATAAGATAACACTAAAAAATTATCGTGAGTACAGAGCGATTAACCTAATTTAAATATAAAATTTCTGTATGTGTTACATACAATTGGATCAGTCATTTTCATCAAGTAATAAACAAACTTTTTAAAAATGTAGCTGTACTTATTATTATCGCGTGCGCATGACTGTGTGCGTGTGTGTGTGTGTGTGTGTATGTGTATGTGATAAAACGTTATTTCTTTAATAAATATAATTATTTCACTACGACTCGAAACACAAAACTTTTTTTGGGTAAAAAGTTTTGTGTTCCGAGTCGTAGTGAAATAATTATATTTAGTTAAGAAACGGACACGTCATGGACAACGAAATCCAAGAATTTCTTTAATATTGTGATTATTTGTAATTGTAAGCATAGTAGTTTTATCGTGATGGTAAGCAGTCACTGTTTATTCCAGTTGGCTGCTGTATGTGTAAAGTTATAAAATAAATATATAGTAAAAACAGATCAGTACTACTACCTGGGATTTGTTGCCATTTACTAAAAATGATCAAGGTGTATTATATGCCACTTGGCTCAGTACTAAGATTTTTAAAAGTAAGAATCATAATTTAATAGAGGAGTGGATATATCACCTGGGTTTGATTCCCAGGAACACAGTAAAAACAAGATTCATTTTTCAGCCCCAGGTTGACTCTGCTTGTGGAAATTACTTCCTGGGACAACATTGTCGATATTGTGGGGGGGGGGGCATAGTGTTGGTTGCACTACCTTCCTTATGCTGAACGTTTCTCAGAAAATGTGACTATTTCTAACTCCTAAACTTCTTTTGTGATAAAAAAGGAGCCACAAATAATGCTATTATAATTATTAGCATCATAAATCAGAATCTACATAGTAGGAGTTTATATTGTAGTGTTATAACGAAAACTGTTATATGAATACATATGAATAATAAAAAATTAATTTTCAATACGCATACAAGTTGTACAAAATATTAGAAATTAAAAACAGCATATCTAGTAGAGAAAGACTAGAATCATGACTGAATGAATTACAACTGCCTGAAGGCCAAGTAGAGTTTATGATTTGTTTTTTTTTTTGTGAGGGTAATTAAGTTGTAAATAATCATACATATCTGAAGTCAGTAGCCAATATTGAACTTTGATTAAATAAGATTTCTCCTATATTTTTGATAGATTTCAGGAAAATATGGCCATCAGCGTGTTCTACCAAATGGTGTAGCAGTGTGAACCATCTTCAGACCTACATCTGTAGTATTGAAGTCGTAGATATATTGTAGCATGCATTGTGTTATACAATGAAGAGCTAGTCTTATTTTAAATGCGGAGTCTTGTCATTGCAATCAGGAACTCATGTCCTTTGATAATCTTTGATATTCCAGTACCCAGTCTACCCTTCCAGTACCCATCGTCGTCCTTACATTGCTCAAGTATTTCCTCCTTGGCTGACCTCTCCCTGTCTTCTAGAAATTTTATTTTTCTTTCATTACTGTTATAAGTTTTCTTTCCTCTTTTGCTTTCTTTAAAACCATCATTTATGTCCTCTATGTCAAATATACGAGGTATGACAATAAAGTTCGTGGACTAATGCTGTAGAAATCATTTATTGAAAAAAGTAATACAATTACACATTGCACCCTTCAAAGTTCAAAGTAGTCCCCCTGAGCTGTAATGCACTTCTCCATTCGCCTTTTCCAGGCTTCGAAGCACTTGCGAAATTGTTCCTCTGTTACCCCTGACAGCGCCTCTGACAATGGCTCTTTAATGAGTCTGAAAATGGTGCCCTTTCAATTTTTGTTTAATTTTTGGAAATAAAAGAAAATCACAGGGGGCCAAATCCGGTGAGTAGGGGGGGTGTTCAAGGACCATGGTGGCCGTTCTGGCTAAAAACTGCTTGACAATGATGGCTGTGTGATGGGTCTCTTTCTGCAAACTCTTTTATGCAGACGTTTCATTACTTACAGGTAGTAAGCAGAATTAACTGTCTGACCCTGGGGAACCCATTCTTGGAGCACAATCACATGAGTAAAAAAAAACCCATCAGCATTGCCTTGATTTTTGATTTTGACATCCTGGCTTTTTTCGTCCGTGGCTCATCTGGTTTTTTCTATTCCATGCTCTGTTTCTTCGTCTCAGGATCGTACTCGTAAATCCGATTTTTTGTCTCCGGTAATCATGTTTTGAAAGATGTCTGCATTCTTCAACCAATCTTGACAAACATGCAAACAATTTTCCTTTTGTTCACCTGACAATTTTTTTGGAACGATCTTCGCACAACGCTTTGACATCCCCAACTCTTGTGTGAGGATGAGGCGTACGGTTTCTTGATTCCGGTGACCTCAGCGACATTTCTGACCGTGAGGCAACGGTTTGAGTTGATGGCTTGTTCAATTTTCTGCACAGAAACATCATTTCGAACAGTGGAGGGGCGCCCCGAACGTTCATTGTCCTCTGTTGAGGTTCTCCCCTCTCTGAACCTCGCCACCCACTTGAAGAATGAACTTCTTTTCACAAGACGGTCTCTGTAAACAGGGTTCATCATTTCAAGAATTTCCGAGTTCGTTTTCCCCGCTTTCACAAGGAATTTCATCACAACTCGCTGCTCTTCAAAATCACGATTGATTTCCATAGTCACAATAGCAAAACACACGTGTACAAAAAACAGAGTTACACTCAACACAATGTTGTCGAGAGAACTGAAAACAATTGCATGACTGCGTGAAATGTCAACAATCGCTGTACCACTGCTGCCAACCTCCCAGTGTTGCCATCTTGCTCACAAGAAAATGAGTCCACGAACTTTATTGTCACTATTCATATACTTATCATCCTTCTCCATATTTACATATTCACAACTCCAGTTGGACCTTTTTTTTTTCTTTCCCGAGGTCCAGCTTTTACTTCTGCAATACAAAGACACTCCACACAAAAGTTTTGGAAACTGCAATTTTCAAATTGTATGTTACCAACATCCGATCATAAAAATGCAGTTCTTAACTGAATACTCATCAACTATTATTAGCAAAGTTGATCTCAGCCATGGTAGCAAGAGAATTTATGCTTTTGCTGTGAGTAGCTTGACCTGGAATGCAGAAAAGTTTAGGACATATGTAAATGTAGTACATTTATCCCTGGATAATGGAGAGGAACAGGGTGTTTCATTAAGTACATAGTACATGGAGTGATCAAGAATCATAACAGACAGCAAAACAATTATATATAATAATCAAATTAAAATATTTTAAATGTGTATCAGGTGACGGGTAGAAATGTTACTCTAATTGAACAAGATAAACAAGGATTTACTGGTTGAAGGAAGGCTTCCATAACTTTCAGTATTATTGACAGTTTACCCATATATAGTTATTAGGTTTTGTTACCTATACAGACTATACTGGAAAATACTAGGATTTTAACTAAACTGTCCAGTTGTTCAGTTTCATTTTTTTGGCATTTTGACTCTGCGAGGCTGCCATACAATAGATTGTACAACTAACATCATGTTCTGATACATTGTGTCATTACTCAGTATGTTGTCAAAGTGTGATATGTATTATTCTTAATCTTAATTGCTGTTAGTAGAAAGAATATGTTTAATCATTAAAAGTGTATACCATTCAGTGTTTGGGGAAGAAGAAAGTAATTCTTTTGTGCAAATATTGTAAAACGGATTTGTGCTGTAACTAAACGGAACAAGATAACAAAATGGAACAAATTGGTTGTCACAAATAATTTGTGGCTGGTAAAACTATCATGCACTTTCATGAACTTACTGTTGTTGCTAGGAATCCAGATGGTGTCAAAATAAATTAAACTTGTGGGAAATGAGGCGTTAATAATTCTGTGACGTGTGTTGAAGTGACCGATTACTCATCAAGATTCTCTTGTTTACACATTTCATCAAACATGCGAATTTAAAACTCCTCTCCAAAAAATTGAAGGTGTATATTGTTGATGCCTACGTTTAAAAAAAAGTCAATGAACAATCTTGACTAATCTGTTCAGTAAATACACTGATGTGATGTATTGTATTATGAAAATTGTTAACAGTAAAAAAAATATATCTTGTTACATGTTATAATGTCCCAAACTTTCATTATCGTGAAACAGTAATTAAAATGTTTTGATTACTGGTAGTCATTAGTTGTGCAAATTAACAACATGGAAATTGTCTGTGAACATTTCCACCTATGTAACCAGTATCCTATAGGGAAATACAATTCCATGCTACTGCTTAGGCCTGCATAGACCATCCTAGGTGGCGATGGGTATAGCTAGCCCCACTACTAATGGCAGATCCGTAGTGCATTGCATTCATTGTCATGTGTATAGAACGTTATGATTTTAATTATTGCTTCACAATGGTGTAAGGCTGGGACACGGCTAGTTAAAACTAATAATAATAATAATAATAATAATAATAATAATAACAACACTCCAGTGAATTTTATATTTAATAATTATAAGTCTGATGATGTTTTCTATGGTGTGAAATTCATACTACTGGTGTCTGAAGAAAGTTGTTGTGTTTGTAGGTAGGACATTAGTGTTTGGTAATAATACAGGTGTTAGCCTCGAAGGTCACGTGTTACTCAACAGCGGTGAAGTTAGAAATAATTGGTTGGACGTAAGTATACTCTGAACAAACATCAACTGTTTATTGATTTTTATTAAATTGTGAAAGTGAAATAAGCTTATATCAGTTATTTGTTTGCAGTTTATTAAAAATGTGCACAAGGACGATGCAGTATTGCTGACTGTGCCCGCATTTGAACGGGCAGTGTCCAGGGTGTTGAGGGATATCCGTGTTGTCAGAAGGCAAGTTGCTTCAATTTACATATCTGTTACAACAGGGGTGATAAACCCATGGCCTGTGGGTTACATTGCAGTCTGCTGTCCAATCTCAGTACTACAGGCTGTGGAAGTAATGCATTTCTCATATTATCTTTTTACTATTAGAATATGTTCACAACAGTTCAGATTTTAATTCTTTACATTTTCATTCTTTACAGTTAAAACATTTTAAAAAGTATTCATATTAGTATAACAAAAATTAGGTAATTTCCCAATAACCATACGTGCACTATATTTTTGATGTTTTAAGTACATGATAGCATGTTTTGAGTACTTGAGAGTGTCACGGCATATGAATTGTAAATGTGTGAAATTAGGTAAGAATGTTTCAGTTTAATTTATTGTTTAAACAAAACAAAACTCATGGTTGGTCAAATATAATGTTTAATGGGTAAGTACAATGATTATAAGAGATTATAATTCATTTGGTGACAATCTGAACATGCAATGAAAAAAACGCAACTAAAAGCAAAGTCAGTTAAGGATTGTTGTGGCATTTAAGCATTTTCTTCTTCTTTTTCTTTATCCATAATTGTGCTGAACCATGGTCGGCTCTAGTAGAAGGCCGAAACATTAAATGTGGCAACTCTGGAACCAGCTGATATTTGAGGCCAACTAGACGCTCTCTTGATTTATGTATTTTAATAACCAAACCACGTCATTTTTAATTGCCGGTTAACAGCAGTTTTATAATTCTTTGTTTTTTGGAAATTAAAAGTTTATTGTGTAAAATACTGTTGTATTATTTAAGAAATGTAATCATTAACTCATTCATATGATACGAATTCAATAAGTCGAACAAAATTAATTAATTAGGCCTAACACTAATTCACTACTTTCTTCAGCTTAAACGTTGTAATATAACAAGATTACGCCCCAGAATAAATACAATGTAATCATCCAAATTCGTTGTGAATTATGCCTAAATGCAATCTTTATTAGAAAAAAAATACAAAGAAGTATAAAATTAACTTAACAAATAAAGAAAAAAAATAAAATATACTATTTAAAGATAAATAATAATGTCAAGGAGTGAAAGGTATTAAAAAACAAAAGGGAAATATTATAATAAGCAAATACTAGGGAAATAGGGAATGAAAACTTATGAATTAAATAATTTAATGACAATGACAAGACAATAACTGACTATGACTATTACACCCAGGAGGGAAGATCGAAGAATAATAGAAATGTAAGTAGTTATTAATAAATAGAAATACAGTGTATAAATGTTAAAACTAGTAAGTAAGTAAAAAGACATTGGGTATTGTATAAGCCTATTAAACTATAGAGAGGTCTGCGAACCTCAAGCAGTTATTTTGTGTCAGTGCACTACAAACTGTAAGTGACATAAAAATTACAAATAGAATAATATTAAACAATAATCACAAAAGTTAGGTAGTTTAATAATGTAAGAAAGTGAAAATAACGGTGATAGACATTAAAAAACAGTTTATAGTGAAAGTGAATAGGAAATAGACCTAGTTATAATATAAACCGTGAATAAAACATATAATTTATATAAACCAACTATATAGTTAATATAATAAGATCAAACAAAGTGTACAATGATTAAAAATAGTGGAATATTACATTACAAACTAATAATATACATCAGTGACGAAGAAAAAATAAGATTCAACTGAATCATGTCAATTATAAAATATGAAAACAAACCTGTGACCTATAAGTATGATTTAGCCAAGAGCTGTACTAAATGAATTGGTAGTTTTAAGAAAGAAACATTATTGTTGAAGAATATTTAAAATAAGCCAGAACACATTAATTTTGAAGCTGGACATTTTCTACAAAAAATGAATGTTATACAATGAATTAATGAAGAAAAACTTCAAAAATAATGAGAAGTATAATGGTTTAATAGAATACATTGAAAACTGAAGGCCAGAAGATAAATATCAAGAAATAATCTGTAAACGAAACTACAAATTTGGTGAGATTGTTCCATCATGCTAAGACAAACATTTGATCAAACATACTCAATTTAAAACACAAGAACAGTGAAACGATATAACAAAAACATTATAAGCATTATGATTATTAGTTTTATTTGTTCATTGTAATTAATTTTGTTTAAGTTGTTTCTTTTGTATGATCCAAAGGACCCATGACTCAACACGCATACAGAACACAAAATTACTGAAACCTATTTATAATTATTATATTTTATTTTATATGTATTATGACTTTGACTGTACATAGACTTTAATTTTTTTATTAACCCTGAGAGAGAGTTTTCATGTTATCAAACCTCAAGGAGCTACTAACTGAAGAGAAGGGCATTGAATGTTAATAAATTTCAGTATATGTCAAAGAGAAAAGAATAATAAAAATTTATTGAAATTGAGACAAGACTGAATATGAGTTTGATTCTTTATTATAAAACTAAAAACACACATAACGTTATAAAATTTGACGTCCAACTTCCAACAGTGTGAGGCGTATTTATTATTCATTCATCACATTATTTTAAAATAATACCACGTGATATTACAACGTATAGTACTAAGCGCGCACAGACCTATAATTTAGATTTAGCTATAAATAGGCCTACTCACGATTTTAGTAATGCTATGAAATTAAATCAAAATATAACATGTTCACTTTAGCTATTTTATTACACTATGCTTATAGGCCTCAGACACAACGTTGCCATGTTAATGTTCCGGCCTTCTACTAGAGCCGGGCATGGCTGAACCAACACACACTTGAAATGTTGTTCTTAATTGAAGGATTTTATTACTATAGAATTATATTTGAAATATTTCATATTCGTATCCGAGCCACAATAGAATAAACTAAATGAATAAATTACCTTCTTAGTTCGTCCTGTGGTTTCCTTATATAAAATTTAAAGATGTAAAAACAACGCGTTTCAGAACTTATGTTCCATCATCAGGTGCGTTTCACTCGTTGGAGGTTGTCAGTACATTAAGGCACAACACATATTTAAACACAAAAACGCTAATTAACAATAGCACGCGAAGTTCACAGTGCACACTGTACGGTGTATGTACAGTATAATATATTACAACAATACATAATTTTTTGTATTTAAATTTGTGGAGCCCCACGTTCTTGGGATGCCATTTTTATACAACGATACGTATACCAAAATTTGATATAATGTAATTTATGTGGCCCCACGCTTTTTGGAGACAATTTACAACAATACAAATTGATGTATTTATTTATATATTGTGTATTGAATTCATAGGTAGGTGTAATCGTAATAAGATGATACGTTACTGACGTTTAAAATCGTTCCATTATTTATTTATTTAAACAACATCTATCATATCGGATATTAAACAATAACTCATTATTAAATTGTTTGTACGAAGTTTTCGTACATAACTTATTGCTAACAAATTTATACATAAGTTATATACAACTCTTATTATCTAATTGTAATTACTTTAAAATGTTTATTTTGCTCTCAGCTTACTCATATTTTTGCAATTACTGATTCATTAGCTTCAAAAAAATGAATTTACTTCTATTCAAACTTCTTTTATATTACTTTGTTTTACTTTCTACTGCATATGCATTATTTGTTTCTTTATCATCAAAGACTTTACTAATTATGTTAATTCAAAAATTACTTCTTTCTCTTATCATTTACGTTACTAATTTCTAAATTTGATACAAGAAATACTATCCTAATTTTTACTGCTTTTACATTTTTGTATCATTTATTATTTTTAATATTGGTTGAATGTCTTCCATTCAAACTTTAATTAGTGTCTTTAAAATGTTTTTTTTTATCACCTCGTTTGATGTGGTTATTCATCTGTACATCTTCCGTGTCCTTCTGGTCGTGTCCTCTGCATGTGCTTCAGGTCCTCTGATCGTGTCCTCTGCATGTGGTCCTCTGGTCATGTCCTCCGTGTGTGTTGATTAACAGTCGTCTCGTCTCACGTCATATGCTGCCGATGTGTCCATAGACCTCATCGTATGTATTTTTGCAGCTCTGGCTGTATAGCTAGGTGATCCTGTGACTCTTAACGATAATTGTGAATTTGTGTCATTGACTGACATAGCCTCCTGCGGCAATGGTTGAATCGAGAAGAAGAAACTTTATTAGCGCGGCCTGGTATTTATAGTCAGGTCGTGCAAAAATTCCTGTCTGAACACTTTTCAACTTGTCAGATTCTGTCGAGGCGTCACTCCCCCCACTCTGTTTCAATTCACTATTTTCGCGAATTACGAAGTTTGTTTCACCTCACTCGATGTTCAATTGATCACTAATTTTTATGTGATTACTATACGTAAATTGCACTTCTTTATGGCATTCACACAAAGAGTTATTCATTTTATACATATAGTAATTGCACTTTTCGTCACCTCTGTATGGTTTTTTAACATTTTATTTATCTATAAATTCTACACACTTTGGTGTCTTTTGTTTTATCCTATCGTACATAGTTTTCTTATAATTAAAAATAAACTTATATAACTATTCTACTTGAAAAGGGTTGGTTACATTTCAGGAACGGACAGGTTTCACACACACTAACAAAATACGCGCGTACACAACGCTAGCGACAGGTGCGTCGAAACTGCATGTCCATGCATGCATTTTGTACTCCCTATTTTTTACTACGATTCAACTTATGCAATCTGAATCATGTTTATTAATTTATATTTATTCATTTTTATTATTTATTTTATTTATTTGGGCAATGCACAGTATCATTACTGTTTGTACTGTTGCAATATAGAATTATATTTAAAGCTAACCTAACCTTGCAAATGAAAACATTACATTTTCTTGCAAAGTATTACGATTAAAGCAGACTACATATCTTTATGGATTGTATTGTAACCATTTACGTAAACATTCTGAAAACATTGTAAACGTAGTACTGAGGGTAAGTGGGAGTTACACAAAGATTTTGGTGGCAAAAAAATAGATGTGTACAATTTACTGTTCAAGTGAAAAGAGAGTCTCACAAAAAAGGAGACATGTATAATAACCTACCTTACTTCAAATTGTTTTTTTGTGTGATTTTCACAAAAAACAAGTATTATTTTAAAGGCACATTGGTTACACGAGTCTTTTCAGTTTGTCTGTTAACCTAACAACATGATTTTTACAAACAGAATTATCAGATGAGCTGAGAAACTTGGAAGCGTAATAATTTTTCTATAGCAGTGTGCAACAGTGATAATTCTGTTTGTGATTATAACCACTAACACAACTTTTTTAATTAAACATGATTTTTGCTGCTACAGGTGCAGATTTAACCTAAAATATTGTTAGAAACACTACGTAGAAAAAGTATATGACAATGAAAAATTATTACAACCGAAAACAAACAATTTTATAACATAAACCAATAAATGTAATATGCTTTTATTTATTTTACTACAATTGTATGAAATATTCACAACATACCAATACTGACTATTGCATAATAAATATCAAAAATAAGTGCATTTACAGTTACTGGAAAAGTACACAAAATTATTTATAATAAAGCTATTTTGACTCTAAAGTTATAACAATTCTCTCTACCTGCCTACCTCATTGCCTCCCTCCAGCTCCTCTTGCTGGCCTCAGCTAATCTCTTCGTCTCCCAATACGTACAACATCCTGCATCCTCAACAGTCTGCCTCAGGTACACAAAATTTCTACCTTCCCCTGCAGTTCCTGCTACTCATTGCTTCCTCTATCACTGAAATCATTAAACTTGGTTGTCTCAACCAGTGCCCCACCAAACTGTCTCATCTTTTTGATATAATTTTCCAGTAACTGTTTGTTACTTTATCCGTCCATTTTATTTTTAACATATTCGTATAGTAACACATTTCTGATGCTTCAATTATTCTCCTTTTAGCTTTCCCAGTGGTGCAGGTTTCACATCCTTAGTGTGATGCTCAAAACACATAACTTTATGGTATGTCTTCTTAATTCCTAATCCAATATTTTACAGTAACGGGTTTTTCTTCTAGAAAAAAGCCCTTTTGGCTTGCGCTATCCCACTTTTGAACTCCATTTATGCTTTATCCATCCGTTGTTATATGCTTGCCAAGTAGGTGAATTCCACTTCTTGAATGTTATCCTTGCTAATTTTAATATTTAAAAGATCCTTTCTTTTATTTCCAAATCTTGTCATGATAATGAAAGATGACATTTTTTTGTTTTTGTTGATTTTTAAGGTAAATTCTCCTCCAAATAGTTTTTCCATAGCATTCGATTATTTTCTAAATTTTCCACGTGTTATAACATCTCTCATAAACACAGAAATTCACGTAAATTATTAAATTTTGTAGTACAGTTGTATATTAACTACTGAAGGTGTCTAAATTGTAGGTCGATTAAGCTTCTCCAAGGGGCAGTGCTGTGGTGCTTTAACTGCTGTGTTAAAGCTAAAATATTAAAATGGAAATATTTTAAATTAAACGTGTTTACAGTATTATATGTTGTTACACCATGTAGTAAAGTGTAGACAATTGTAAATGTATTGTGTTTGATTTATAATGCTGTAACAAAGTTGTGGATGATTTGCTTTTAGTGGATGATTTTAGAAAACTGAAAATTTTCAATAAATTGTCACTATGTATCCCCAGCTTTAGTTAAATCTGTAAATTACATAAGACTGTGATAACATTGGCAACATATGAGAACAGAGCAAAAGAAAGTTAGAGTACATCTCATTACATTTTTTTATTGACCTTGGACTTGCTGATGGTCATGTGGAGCATGCACGATACACTTACACATTGTCAGTGTAAACAAAAAACATACCTTCTAGTGTGCTCATGCATATTAAATAATTATCTCAAGAACGTTTATCAAAACTTTTTTATTAATTGCTGAAGTCAGAATTAATGTTTTTTCTATTCCAAAATAAAAGATATACTCTAGCATAGTAGTGAAAATTGAGGTAGTCAGTATTGACCGAGGTAGTTAGTAAGTATAATGTTACTGCTGTTGAAGTTGTCTGTATAAAAAAATAACTTTTTTTTTAAAATCAGTATTTCTAACTCGTCTTGTTCTATTGTCTTCCACTTTTTTCTATTGTCATCTATTGTACTTTTTATCATTTTTTTAAATGTCTGTGTTGAATAAACATTAAGTATCAGTTAAAAGTGATGTTTATGAAATATAAATAATGATTCGAATATTATATACTTTGTGATTATAAAAATGAAGTTCACTAGTACCAACTTGAAAAACGTAAGATGTAACGAGGTCATTGTTGTTGTTAGCGCGTGTGTATTGTGTGAGCACAGCTTATGCGTTTGTAATTTCTAATAAATCCATTATATATTTAACTATCGCCAGTTAATTGTCCACCACTTATATCCTTTTAACAGGTTATGGGCCCAGGTGCGCGCAAAGGGCAATATTTATGTGAAATTGAGCAGTGATAGTCCAAAACGTGTTTACGTGCAAATAGGTTATTCCGACCGCGTGGTAAAGTGAAAATTAACCTCAACGCCATAAACATGGAAAGTGAATCAATTCAGTGATAGTTTAAAACGTGTTTACGTGCAAATATAAGTGTTTACGTGCAAATAAAAAGGTTATTCCGACCGCATGTGTAAAAGTGAAAATTAACCTCTACACATAAACATGGAAAGTGAATTACTACGTATTAACAAGTTACAAGGTAGCGAGAACTGGTATGTATGGAAATTTCAGATTGTAGTTATATTGAAATCCTACAGCTTATGGAATGTAGTCAAAGGTGTACAAGTTATGCCCACTATGTTAGATAATAATGCATCTGTAGCCGAGAAAAAAGAATATGAAAAGAAGAAATCTGATTTCGAAAAGGCAGACGGGACAGCTCAGAGAGTAATTGTGACAACTCTGACTGAAAAAACCATGATTCATCTTGTGCATCTAGAAAATGCCAAAGAAATGTGGGAAAAACTTGTGTCTGTGTATGAGCAAAAATGCGAAGCATCTCTGCACATTCTTCAGCAGCAGTGGCACTCATTTGTTAAGGATTTAGCTGATGATATGGCCACACACATTTCAAAGATTGAAGATTTAGCCTATCGACTTAAAAGCATGGGTGAAACTGTTGATGACAAGATGATAGTGTCAAAAATTCTGCTTACATTGCCAAAGAGTTTTAGTCATTTTCTGTGTGCATGGGAGTCAACAGCTGAGGCTGATCGTACAAAAACGAACCTCATTAATAGATTAAGAGTTGAAGAAATGCGAGTGAATGATACTGAAAAGACTGAAAGCAAAGCTTTTGCATCAAAATCTCAATATAAAGGCAAAGGTGCAAAACAGGGTATGTATAAAAACAATTCTAATAATGTGTTTAAACCAAAAGGCGATTGCTTTGTTTGTGGCAAGCCAGGCCATTGGGCTCGAAATTGTAGATTCAGAAAATACAATAATAAAAGTGATAAAAATGACACAAGCAACAAACGTGATACAACACAGAGAACTGCACTTATAAGTGAGGCCTTAGCATCTATTTTACAAGGCTCTAAAAAGGTTGACATGTGGTATAAAGATTCAGGTGCAACTGACCACATGACTCATCATCGAGATTGGTTTGTAGATTATAAACCATTAAATCAAGAAATCTTGGTGCGTATTGGAAATGGTGATTTTCTAAAAGCCTGTGGAAAAGGCAATATAAACGTGAATACATTTGATGGCGAAAAATGGAATAAAAATCATTTAGCAGATGTATTATACGTTCCAGATCTTAGTTACAATCTTTTCTCAGGTCTTTTTTCTAGGCTCATCGCCTACCCTTTCCAATGAGTACTTCCGAAACCAGTGCTATTGGTGAGATTATTCATGCAGATTTGTGTGGTCCAATGTCACAAAATTCTTTAGGTGGATCAAGATACTTTCTCCTCCTAAAAGATGATTTTTCTCATTATAGACATGTGTATTTTATTAATGCAAAGTCTGAAGGTCTTGCTTGCATGACTGACTTTGTTAAAAAAACAGAAAAACACTGTTCTAATGGGATAAAAATCATGAGAACTGACAACGGATTGGAATTTGACTGTGAAAATGTTTCCAAGTTGCTCAGTAACCATGGAATCACGCACCAGCGTTCAGTGGCATATACACCAGAACAAAATGGATCAGCCGAGAGGGAGAACAGAACTGTAGTTGAAGCAGCACGTACTATTCTGCACGCAAGAAAGTTCAAACAGACTTTTTGGGCTGAAGCAGTCAATACAGTGGTGTATGTATTAAATCGCACAAGTACAAGTTCAGTAAAGGATTTCACTCCTTATGAACTTTGGCATGGTCGTAAACCAAATTTAAAAGATCTACATATCTTTGGAGAAATAGTGTACTCACACATTCCCAAGATCAAAAGGAAGAAGTGGGACGCTAAATCTGAAAAGGGATATTTTATTGGATATGAAGACCACATTAAAGGATTTCGAGTTTGGTTTCCTCACAAAAAACAAGTAAATGTAGTACGTGACATCATTTTCACGAATACATTTGAAAGTGAAGAAGAAAATGATGAAAACAGGGAAGAATACACATCATTATTCTTACCCGATGAAAAGAAAGATAAAGTTCCTGAAGTTGATCAAAACAACTGTTTTGTTGAAGATCATGATATCGTTCAAAATGATATAACTTCTGAGAATCAAGTGCAATCTGAAGAATCTGAAATAGCTGGTACTGAGAATGACCAGACTACAAACTACAGAAGCAGATTGCGCCACTCATCGACAATTAAACCTCCAGCGAGATATGCTGATTATGTTAACATTGATGACTGTTTTATTGCAGAAGGTACTGAACCTCTCAATTACCAAGAAGCTGTAAACAGTGATGATGCTGAAAACTGGAGTATCGCTATGAATGAAGAAATCGAATCTCTTTTTAAAAATCATGTATGGGATCTAGTTGAACCACCACCTGGGGCCAATGTCATGGGAAATCGCTGGGTCTTCAAGATTAAAAAGAATCCAAATGGAAATATTTCAAGGTACAAGGCAAGACTAGTTGCCAAAGGCTTTGATCAAAAGGCTGGAATTGATTTCAAGGAAACTTTCAGTCCCGTAGTAAGATTTGATTCAATTCGAATGATTTTATCTATTGCAGCAAGAGAAAAACTCAAACTGAAGCAGTTTGATATCAAAACTGCTTTTCTAAATGGTGAGATTGAAGAGAATGTATATATGAAGCAACCAGAAGGTTTTTCAAATGGAACAAATCAAGTCTGGAAGCTGCTTCGGAGCATATACAGACTCAAACAATCCTCCAGATGCTGGAACCAGAGGTTTACCAAATTTCTAAAGAAGTACGGACTTGAATCTACCAAGGCAGATCCATGTATCTTCACTAGCACGAATAAAGATCGAAGGCTGATTTTGGCCATCTATATTGATGATGGACTAATTGCGGCTAAAAACCAAGATGATATCAACAATCTAATCCATGGACTAAAAAAGGAATTTGAGGTTACTGATGACCAGGCAAATATATTCCTTGGGTTGCAAATTGAAAGACACCAGGATGGATCAATATTCCTCCATCAAACTGCGTATGCAGAAAAGGTAATCAAAAGGTTTAGGATGCAGAATGCAAATCCAGTGACAATCCCTGCAGATCCTCATGAAGAGACATGCACTGATGCTCATAGAAATCTGAACACTGGAATAGTCAACGCGCCTTATGCAGAAGCTGTTGGAAGCTTGCTTTACCTATCAAATGGTACCAGGCCAGATTTGTTTGTCTTTTGCTGTTAATAAGGCAAGTCGCTATCTTCAAAAACCTACCAAGCTTCATTGGAATGCTGTGAAACGAATCCTCAAATACCTAAAGGGAACTCTGGACTATGGTCTAAGGTTCAAAGCAGATATTAATACTCATTTGCAAGTCTATAGTGATGCAGACTTTGCTAGAGAAATTGAAACTCGCAAGTCTACTTCTGGATATTTAATCAAACTAGGATCGAGTGTACTTACCTGGAGTTCTCAACGACAAGCCACAACAGCATTGTCTACAACCGATGCTGAATATATGGCAGCGTGCCAAGCTGTTAAAGACATAATGTGGCTAAGGAAACTTATGAACGACTTATGCATCTTGAAAAGCACAAAAACAACTCTGTACATGGACAATAAAAGTGCAATTCAATTGATCAAGAATCCAGTCTTTCACAAGAGGACTAAGCACATTGACGTCCAATACCACTATATAAGAGAAAAGTTTGAAGAGAAGGTCTTCAATCTAGAGTATGTCAACACCAAGGATCAGACAGCAGATATCCTCACCAAGCCACTTCCACGTCCAGTTTTTGAGTTACAGCAGTCAATCATTTGTAAAAGTTTTAAATAATTTTTATGCAGAGACTTTTTATATATATTACATAAACAAGGGAAGTGTTGAATAAACATTAAGTATCAGTTAAAAGTGATGTTTATGAAATATAAATAATGATTCGAATATTATATACTTTGTGATTATAAAAATGAAGTTCACTAGTACCAACTTGAAAAACGTAAGATGTAACGAGGTCATTGTTGTTGTTAGCGCGTGTGTATTGTGTGAGCACAGCTTATGCGTTTGTAATTTCTAATAAATCCATTATATATTTAACTATCGCCAGTTAATTGTCCACCACTTATATCCTTTTAACAGTCTGTAATAATAGTATGTGCCACATAAATAACATACTCAAATTCATTTTGTTTGGAACATCAATAAAATTGATTATTCCTCCGCATGTCACACAAGCATAATGTTGTTTACAAAGTATTTGTTGAAGACCCAAATGAAGTACCAAAAGAAGACCTTCTTTTGGTATCACATAAGTAAAATTTCCTCTAAATATCAAAAGTTCAACAATTTGTATATTGTAGTATTTATATTAAGTACATCAAGTTTTACTGATTGTTAAATTGTACTGAACTATCAAAAAAACTTACAAAATATGTTTTGTCTCTTAAGTGTAACTTGTGTTACACTTTTGTCTGTTAACTTTTTCTGTGTTTGAATGTCTGTTAACTTTTTACTGTCAATTCTGTACTTATCTTACTTATCAACCTCCTTACGCCCAGTTTTTTTGTTCTTGAATTTTATACTGAGTCTCAGTTATTGTTCTTCACCATTCATTTGATTCCAGAAGTGTTTTTGTGTATGCTTCGTCGGTAAATTAAATGGTTGAATTTAATTGAAGTGATATTGTTATTTTTTTTCGAGAAGTACTTATTTTTGTGTGTGTATGAATATGTATGCGTTTGATGCCAGTAGACATAAAGTTCTGAAATTATAAAAAAATATAATCGGTAATGGCTTGTACGTTTTTGAGCTACATAGCACTGCAAATTAACAGCTAAGCTATTCCCATTCCACATATTCATATTAGTACAAAATCACTTTTTTATATTTGTGAATACTTATTTAAATTAATTTTTTACATTCATATATCTACATTTATTAACAACTGTTGTTTGCATAACAACATTACGTGTTGTTATTTGTTGTGCAGTGAATTTTATGATAACAAACTGTAAATTTTTATCTCGTTTGGGATTCTGTGTCAATAAACACATCGAAACGAATGATTTCACATTTGTTAAATTATTACAGTTTCTTTTATATAAACAAATCAGAATGAAATTATAAAACATTTACACAATTGTAATGGGACAATTTTGAGGGAGGTATGTTTTTATTTCATTTAATAACAATATTGAAAATGATCTGTTTGGACACCCTTTACGGCCACCGAGACCACTAACACTTGTTTGGACACCCTGTATACAATCCTGTACCGGGCTGTGCCTAGCGCACAACGATAACACCGTTGGAATGTCAGCCTATGCGCACATGCGTGTATCCTCCGTTGGGGAGAAGTAACAAAAACTTCGTAAATAACGCCCAACTACAATGGAATGTGGCGGTGAGTGTGTGCACGTGTGCCGCTATCTGTACTCTCGACACCAAAGTCGATCACCGGAACCAGCCATATAAGAGCTGCAGCCAATCACAGCGCGAGCTGACGGAAATGTTTTTTGACCAACGCACCTGTAGCGTCACTAGTCGACGAAATCACCCGTTCCCGGCCGGGACAAGGTCCGCAGTTCGCGAACCTTAAATTTTGTAGTTTAACATATTCCGAAGTGTAACAGATAGTTTGAAGAGAAACAGTTAAATCCGACAGTTTAGACGAAGTTAGCGAAGTGGACAGCAAAAGTGAAAAATGTGACAAATAAACAGAACATTCATACACATGCGAGATGCAGCACGTGGTCATCAGAAGGACGCGGGTTAAGTAGCCAACTCAAATTTAAATTCAGTTAATTTTCAAATTTATAAAAAGGGGTTATAACTAAATTATGGGGAATTTTACAGTATGAGAGAGAGAGAGAGAGAGAGCAATCTGGGTCGCTTTATTAATTTTAATACCATGGTTAGAATGTAATTGTTTAGTTATAAGTATTACAACCATTTTTATTTCATGTATAAAAAGTATCAATGTTTTCCAAGAGAAAGGTTAAATAACTGAGAAGCCAAGTTTTTCGAATGAGTAACTAGTAAATCAAAATTGAATTGATATTCCAATAATTATTATCGATGTAGTATAAAAGAAATTGATGAAGAGGGAATTAAAATTTAATAATTAATATTAAAATTTAAAAGTTAATAAAAAGTGTTAATTAACCACATCAGTGTGCGTTGGTCATTTGCGTTCACCTATTATTCTCTGCCAAAGTACATCAGACGAAACCTTGGTAATGTGAACGAATCTTTAAAGGTAAGTAATACCAAATTTAAATATTACAATTATTAATTAACTCGTAATGTTTTAAATGGCGCCCGTTAACAGTGACTTTGTAAATTAAATTAAATTAAATTAATTTACAAACTGATCGAAAATGGCAGAGAAAAATAATGCAGATTTAGGTGGAAGTAGTGTAGAGGAATCTATTTTAAATGTTATGCAAGACGATATAATATCGACAAATATTAACGAGAGCGTAGACAATACAACACACGAATTAACGATTGAGACAGTAGACGCAAAAATAAGCGATAATGTAAATATATTTAACCATTTAGCATTGATGATGGAGATGATGTCAGGAATGAATGATAAACTTGACAAACAAGACGAGAAAATGAAAACAGAAAATAATAATTTAAAAACTGAAATCAAATCGGAAATAAATTCTGTAAATATTAAACTTACTGAATTAAATAACGAATTCATGAACGTGAGGAGCGAATTGAGAGCGAGTGAAATAAATATGAACAGCCGTTTGGAAAGTATGAATGAGACTATTGTTGGAGTGAGAGATGAACTGACTAGTGATATAAATAAGGTACAAAACGAAATGAAAAACGATATAAAAATAATTAACGAAAAACAGAAAGAGAAAATGCTAGAGACAAATAAAAAATTTGACACATTGACAAATAAATTTTATGATAAAATTAAAAAACAAAATGACAAAATTGACAGTAATGTTCAATGTATAATTAATGAGTGTGAACAAATCAAACGAGCAAGTGAAATACAAGAAAATATAAATGATGAATTCAGAAGTAACTTTGAGCAGATTGATGTAATTAAAACTGATGTAACTAGTTTGAAAAGTAAATACACAGAACACGAAAAAGAAATAACTAAAGTCAGAGAAGATTTAAGTGTAGCAATTAACCAAAAATTTACTAGCGTGAGTGAGAGAGTGAACATGGAAGTAGAGTTAAGCTATTTTAGTAATGAAAGTAGGGGAGTGAACCCCATACAATTTTTGAACTCTATAAAAAGTTTCAATAAATATAACCAAGAAAGTTGGGAGATTAAATTAGTAAGAATTTTAAAATACTTTAAAGGGGATGCTAAAATATGGGTGGATGCTCATAATGATAACTGGGTAGATTTTAATGAGTTTGAGCAAGCATTTAGAAATAAGTACTGGTCAGAAGAGAAACAAGAGGGATTACGTAGTACCATAATGGGGTGGGGCAATTTTAATATTAAAAACATGAGTATTACGTCGTATGTGATGATACTATATAGTCAGGTTAAATATTTAGAACCACCAATGCCTCTTTCATCTTTTATAAGATACATTAGTAAACATTTACCAAAGGACATACGGTCCACAATCAGAACCCGAGATTTTGCTAATATTGCCGAATTAGAAAAAATCTAGAATCATACCAGAGTATGAAAGAGGAAGAAGATAATAAATACCAGTTTAGAATTAACGAATCAAGTCAAATAAATACTGACATAAGACAACCAGACCATTTTATTAGTAATGTGAGTAGATCAGGGGAGGGGGCGTGGTTATGTCCAAACCCTAGTTGTGGCGCTAGTAATTATAACGGGTCGCGGAATCAATGTTACCGGTGTCAGGGTCCGAGGAGTAGTGCCCAAGGGAGAGTGGAGAATTATAATAAGGGTTTCGATCAGTTTAGAGGGAATCATAGAGGGAGAGGTTTTACCAGTAATCGGGGAGGGTCAGGATATTTTAATCATAGAGGAAGAGGGGGATATGTTAGTAACCCAAACGAAACTCGGGGCGTGGAAGCACCAGCTCATAATCAAAACAGTAGGGGGGTTTACAGTGAACCACCACCTCCAATACCGTTAAACTAATCAGGGCGGTTGAAAAAGGAAGCCCCCAGCCGTCTAGTAATCACCTGACAATAGGGTCACTAATTACCAATATACATAATGATCTATCCGACGAAGAAGCAGGAGAGAGTAGTAATGCTTTTGGGATGGCAGAATTTGAAGCCGAAGTGTTTAATTCTAAATACATTTTTCTAGTAGATTCAGGGAGTGAACTGACTGCTATAGATGATAGAATGTTTGAAAAAATCAAAAATCAGACTACAGAGACAATTCCACAATTACCAGTGCTGGGTATTAGTGTTATAGGGGTAACGGGTGTTCGCAGTAAAAAGGTAACTAAACAAATAATGCTGCAATTAAAAGTAAATGAGAACACAATAAATGTACCTTTCTTAGTTATTCCAGGATTAAATATGGGAGCTATAATAGGTAATGATTTTTTAAATAATTTCAAAGTAGAGTTAAACTATTACACACAGACTATGAAATTAAACAATAATAATAATATAATTGAAATACCGTTTATACAAAAGAAAATGGTAGGAATGAAAGCTTTAAGAATAATTAGTAAGGGAATGTTAATTTCTGACGATGATATAAATGAGTGTAGGCCCTTAATGATAAATTATTGTAATTTGAGAGTAAATAGTAATGAATTATTTGAAAATGAAAATAATTGGGAGGAGAAAATGAATAAAATCCTATATCAAGGTGGGGAATTTAGCTACCAAGACAGAGAAAAAATAGTACTAATAATAAACAAAAATAAATCAGTTTTTTCAGACGAACCCGGTTTAGTAAAGAATTTTAAGGGTAAATTAGTCGTTAAAGAGAAAACACCCTTTGCACCTAAAACCTATCTGGTACCATACTCCAAGAGGGGTTTAGTACAGGAGGAAATAAATAAAATGCTGAGGGAAGGTATAATAGAAAAATCTACGTCACCATATTCCAACCCTTTAGTAGTGGTGACAAAGAAAGATTTATCGATAAGATTATGTTTAGACGCAAGACAAGTAAACAGAATAATTGTTCCAGACAGAGAATCACCGGAACCAGTAAGCGAAATTCTGCAACGTTTTAGTGGGACCAAATACATCACCACTTTGGACTTAACTGCGGGCTACTGGCAGATAGAGCTGGAAGAGGAGTCTCGACAGTATGTGGCCTTTTTATACAACGGTAGGAATTACCAATTTCGCCGACTAGCGTTTGGACTCAACGTAAGTGTTTAAATTTTTATCAAATGCCTGGATTATGTATTAGGGAGAGAGATTTTAGAATTCACAACCGTTTATGTAGACGATATAGTAATTACGTCACCAGACATTGATACACATTGTGAAAGGTTAGATAGAGTGCTAAGTAGACTGCATGAGTATGGCATAACAGTTAAATTTAGGAAGTCGGAATTTTTGAAAGAACAGGTTAATTTTTTAGGACATATAATTTCAGCAAGGGGTATCAGTACAGACCCTAAAAAAGTAGAAATAATACAAAATTTTCCGATACCAAAAAATGTTAAACAGTTGCAAAGTTTCTTAGGTTTGTGCAATTATTATAGGCAATTTGTAGACAAATATTCATATTTAACAGTACAATTGGGACATTTATTAAATAAAGACAATCGATGGCAGTGGAATTTAAAAGAGCAAAATATATTCGAGCTGATAAAAAATAAATTTTTAAACACAGTAATATTAGCTCATCCTAAGTTTTCAGAACCATTTTATATACACACCGACGCATCAGACATTGCTTTGGGGGTAGAGTTGTTTCAGTTAGATGGGAGTGGTAACCACAGAGTAGTAGCTTTTGCAAGTAGATCTCTATTAACTAGTGAAAAGAACTATACTACGACGGAGAAGGAGGCGTTATCAATAGTTTTCGCCTGTAGAAAGTTCAGAACGTACTTATTAGGAAATAAGGTAATCATAAGATCCGACCATCAAGCTTTAACGTTTTTAAAGAACTGTAAATTAACACATGGTAGGTTAGTGCGGTGGATGCTAATATTACAAGAATATGACTTAACAATTGAGTATTGTAAGGGTAAAGAAAATATAGTAGCTGATGTCCTATCCAGAACAGATTTTGATAATAATACCGAAGTAGACATAGCAAATACATATAAAATATTTATAGTAAAAGAAGTGGGGGAAGTAAATATGAAAAAATTAATAAGTAACTTAGCAACAGAACAAGAAAGAGACACCGAACTTAATAAAATAATATTAGCTTTGAGTCAAATACCTAACGTACCTCACAAGTGGGAGAAACATTTTAATTAGTTTAATAAACACTTATTTCATCGGGCAAATGAACAGGGAGATGATTGGAAGGTGTGCATCCCTAAAGTTATAATAACTGAAGTAGTGAGAGATTGCCATCTAAGGTATGGTCATATAGGCCCCAAGAAATGTAGTGACATATTAAAGGAGTCATGTAAATTTAATAATATGGAAAGAACGGTGCGTAAGATATTACAAACATGCGAAATTTGTCAGAAAGCTAAAGTAAACAATCGTAAACAGGAGGGTTTAATGCATCATGTAATGCCGGACAGTCCTTTAGCTTTAGTTGCCGTTGATTTATATGGCCCCTTACCCAAAGGTCGTGGCGGGGTAAATTATTTATTTGTGGTGTTAGATGTTTTTACCAAATTTGTAAAATTGTACCCGATTAAAAAGGCAACCTCATCAGTATTGGCTAGGAAAATAGTGAATGAATACCTTATCGAAGTAGGTAAACCTAAAATAGTATTATCAGATCATGGTTCGCAGTTCACCAGCAACACCTGGCGGGAAACTTTAGGTTGGGAAAATATTCTAATCAAACATACATCAGTGTATCATCCGCAGTCAAATCCAAGTGAACGTGTTATGCGGGAGTTAGGGAGAATGTTTAGGACCTTTTGCCATAAAAAACATTCTTTGTGGGCTACTTTTGTGTGCAAAATAGAGGGGTATATTAACAATAGTTTACATGAATCCACTAGTTACAGCCCATGTGAGTTAATGGTTCAGAGAAGGCCGTCACGCATATTAGAAGAGCTAGTAAAATTTCCAACCCGGACGGAAATACCACATGATAGGAAATTGGTAATCACTAGGGAGCGCCTGCTGAGTAAGGCCGAACAGCGGAAACGGAGACATGACCGGAATTTAACACCCATACAATACGAGGTAGGACAACTAGTATTAATAAAAAATCACGATCAATCATCAGCATTGGACAAAGAAGTTAAGAAATTCTTCCTATTGTATGACGGTCCATATGAGGTTAGCCAAGTGAAAATGGAGAATGCTTATGTTTTAGTAGATTTGCAAACTCGAGAAATAAAAGGAACTTATAATGTGACCCAATTAAAAAAGTATTATCTAGCTGAGTGAGGATAGATATATTTGTAAATATTAAAATTTTCATACATAGACAGACCTTTTATATTTTATTATTATAATTTTTTTATTATTATTTATACACATATTATGGTATTTTAAAAGTAGAAGGGTTCCTCCCCCATTTTCGGGCGGTCACAGATTCACCACCTCTGATCGTGGTTTTTGGCATTCTGGACGCAGACCATGGTTGACGGTAGCCCCGCAAAGGGTGAAGTCAATGATGGTCCTAATCCACAAATTGGTGTAAACTAGAAATTTAGCATTATCATGGAATGGGGAGGGGGACCCCTAGTTTCGTGGAAAGGTTAAAAAAAAAAAAAATTTGTAATATTTTCCACGAACTACAGTAGGTTGTTCTAGAAATTGAAATTGGAAAATTTCAGAATGAAACAACCGAAATTAGGTAACTTAAATAGATAACTTTTCAAGAAGTTGTTTTCCTTCAGAAAACAAAGTGTATTGTACTTTTAAGGTAGATCTGTAAGATAATCCATTGTTGTAGTTCCTATTTTGGTCATAGAGAAAAAGTTTGGACTTGCAAAGGTGTCTGTGTAAAAAATGTGTTACATAAAATAAAAAACTTGTTATCATACAAGATAGGTGGGTAATTTTGGGGGGTAGATTGGTGCTCAAAGAAGTGATATAATAGTGGAGTGTGGAACTGCAATTGTAGAAAGTTTTAATTTTTATTATTTAGTTATTAAGGCGCTATTGCTGGGGTGGCCTGTGCCCCAGTAGATAGTGGAATGGGTTGGTGGTAACAGTGAGTGTTACCTCCATCGGAGGCCAACATGGCGAAAATGTACGGCACACCTTTTTTGTACAGTTTTATTTGTACCCTGATAGACTCTCGTGCCGTACAGAATATTGATGAATAGAACAGGCATTAAAGTGAAGTTTGATTTCCCCGACTTTTCGGGCGATTACTGCCTTACCAGCACTAATCGTGGTTTTGGCTAGCGGTCAGCTATGGCCATATCAAGTCCCTTGACCATAGCTGACTTGTAATTGGTTGATATTAGAAATTAACAGGGGGTGAAACTAGGGGAAATCCCCGGAATTATGGAACAGCGGCTGCCACTCTGTCCATGTAGGGACAGCATAGCCAGGTGGTAGACCCGTTTTAAGGGCTCATAATTATAAAACGAGGGTATGTCGCTACCTAAACTTTTTAAAATGTAAGGCCGAAGCAAAGACACGGAGATGTTCAATTCCTCCAACTATGCAGTCTTTGTGTAGGCAAATGGGCGTTACAGTCCAACATAAAATACAATAGTGTGTGTGGATGGGGGGTTGCTCAGGCGAGCAACGAATTTAAATTTCATAACGTAAAATGATAAATCAAATTTTGCACTAATAAAATGCTTGTATGATGATTTGATAAATAGGTGTTCACATGTTCATTTTACTGTGTTTATTCTGTTTGTAAATGTATTATTTTATTGTGTTAGAGATAAGAATTGATAAAAAATGTATGTCATGTAATTTGTATAATTTTGAAATGTTTGTCGTAAGGTCATTCACCTTGCTGAGAAGATCAGCTGATCAGCTGTAGAATATCACTTATGAATGATTTGCAATTTGTTCAAGCTAGTATAAATAACTAAATCACTCAAATTAATGGAGATGAGATTATTAAAGAAAAGAGGTTCATAGTAAAAATGTAAAATTTTGATTGAAACCAGGGAAAATTTTAGTAGAATTTGAAAATGTAAAATTATAAAGTGTTTATTTTGAGTAATTTAAAGATCAATTTTATTGTTAATCATAATAATATTTTGTTATTTTAAATGTTTTATTTTATTTTATTTTGTGTTTAAAGATAGACTTTTAAAGATGTTCAATGTATTTTCAGATGTAACTTGTGTATAATTTATGTAGGTCAAGGTTCTTGACTTGACCCAGTTTTGATCAGCTGATGGGTGGTGTTCTATACTAAACCAGTTTTGGCAAGGAAGTGATGCCAATTTTGTTTATTCATTAATTTAAATAAATTCAAATAAATTTCCTATTGAGAAAAAAAATGTTAATAAATTTAAATTTTTGAATTTAAATTTTTTTGTTTTGAAAAAAAAAATTGGTGTTAATTTAACTGAAACTTTTAAAATTTTGAAGATAAATTTTGTTGGTAGGAATTAACAAGTACATGTATGCGCCCAGTATTGCTGAAGGGGACCCAGTTTGCATGTAAGGGGGAACATATCGGTTGAGGCTCTGGCATAATACAAGCCAGGGATTTGGATTTTTTGGGGAAACAT
This sequence comes from Magicicada septendecula, assembly GCA_034769895.1. Lineage (NCBI taxonomy): Eukaryota > Metazoa > Arthropoda > Insecta > Hemiptera > Cicadidae > Magicicada > Magicicada septendecula. The sequence continues at coordinate 55,764,475 of CM068371.1, read as the reverse complement.
GTTAGAAGGTGAGGTGCGCTGTGGTGCGTATCTGTTCGATTTTTTGGTGTTGGGATCTCGTACAGAGAAGTCCAGTGATCTCGTTCAGATGCGTCCATAGTCGCCGAGCCAGGGGGGTCGTTTACCTATGAAGTGTAAGAACAAGAGGGGGTTGTTGGCACCTGTTCCTCACCGGTCCTCTTAGGGGTTTTAGCAATGAGATTTCTTCTGTTTCGGCAGAAGATCTCTCATTGGGGGGGGTATTGTAATGGGACAATTTTGAGGGAGGTATGTTTTTATTTCATTTAATAACAATATTGAAAATGATCTGTTTGGACACCCTTTACGGCCACCGAGACCACTAACACTTGTTTGGACACCCTGTATACAATCCTGTACCGGGCTGTACCTAGCGCACAACAATAACACCGTTGGAATGTCAGCCTATGCGCACATGCGTGTATCCTCCGTTGGGGAGAAGTAACAAAAACTTCGTAAATAACGCCCAACTACAATGGAATGTGGCGGTGAGTGTGCGCATGTGTGCCGCTATCTGTACTCTCGACACCAAAGTCGATCACCGGAACCAGCCATATAAGAGCCGCAGCCAATCACAGCGCGAGCTGACGGAAATGTTTTTTGACCAACGCACCTGTAGCGTCACTAGTCGACGAAATCACCCGTTCCCGGCCGGGACAAGGTCCGCAGTTCGCGAACCTTAAATTTTGTAGTTTAACATATTCCGAAGTGTAACAGATAGTTTGAAGAGAAACAGTTAAATCTGACAGTTTAGACGAAGTTAGCGAAGTGGACAGCAAAAGTGAAAAATGTGACAAATAAACAGAACATTCATACACATGCGAGATGCAGCACGTGGTCATCAGAAGGACGCGGGTTAAGTAGCCGACTCAAATTTAAATTCAATTAATTTCCAAATTTATAAAAAGGGGTTATAACTAAATTATGGGGAATTTTACAGTATGAGAGAGAGAGAGAGAGAGAGAGAGAGCAATCTGGGTCGCTTTATTAATTTTAATACCATGGTTAGAATGTAATTGTTTAGTTATAAGTATTACAACCGTTTTTATTTCATGTATAAAAAGTATCAATGTTTTCCAAGAGAAAGGTTAAATAACTGAGAAGCCAAGTTTTTCGAATGAGTAACTAGTAAATCAAAATTGAATTGATATTCCAATAATTATTATCGATGTAGTATAAAAAAAATTGATGAAGAGGGAATTAAAATTTAATAATTAATATTACAATTTAAAAGTTAATAAAAAGTGTTAATTAACCACATCAATGTGCGTTGGTCATTTGCGTTCACCTATTATTCTCTGCCAAAGTACATCAGACGAAACCTTGGTAATGTGAACGAATCTTTAAAGGTAAGTAATACCAAATTTAAATATTACAATTATTAATTTAACTCGTAATGTTTTACAATGTTTTACTTAAATTAAACAAGAGTGTAAAGTTGATAGCTTGCATTTAAATTTTCATTAGCAGAAAACTGTACATAAAAAGTGACAATTTTATGACTCTTAACTTTTTTTTAATTCAGTTTTGTATGGTGCCGTTTTAATGTAATTTTACGGTGAATTTTTAATTAAAATTTAGATTTTAAATTATAATCCTTAATAAACAACAACGGTAAAAAAGACAGTCGTACAATAAACACTACAAATTCTGAACTAGTGCATTGGTATTTTGGAAAAATTTATAACCATAATACCTAAATAACAAATAGTCATAGCTTTTGTATATGTTTCCATAGATAAATATAGGCTCATATCTAATAATTTTCATACATGTATAGTAATTGATATCAATGTATTAAGTTTTTTTGTTGTTGTAAACATAGCTTAAAATCTTTTTGAAGGCAGTCCAATGTTTGTAAAGGTTGTTGGCAGATATTAATTATTTCAAATTATTAAAGATATTGAATTTGTATTTTCAATAAACTTACTTTGATGCCCCTCATAGACATTTATAATTTTCTTCAAAATTTGACTTCCATTTTTTTGCCCATAACGATGCCCGTAAGTTAAAAACTTTTTAGAGTAAACACTACATTTGGATTTGAGATCATAGTCTGATGCCTAGTGTAGATTCATTTTTTGTCGTGGTGTCCGAAAATTTTAAAAATTTCAAAACTGAACACTATATTCAGATTTTGGTTAAAATTCTCTTTAATGTGATACCTCACATGGATTTTGCAAATTTTTTATCAAAATTTTGACCCCTCACATGAAATTAAAATTTTTTTGCCTGTCCCCTACTTAGGGGGGGGGGCGAATCTCAAAAACTGAATTTATCTGTGGGATACACATTTCAGGTTTTACAAAAATCTGTTGATATGTTCAAAAGTTATTATGAGATGTACCCCAAACAGATATATAAACATCATCAGACAAATGCCGAACAGTCAAGAAACATGTCAAATAAATAAGAATATGTCTTGACTAGATTGCTATGCTATAAAATTTAATATACCAAGAAAAGAGATGTGTGTGTGTGTGTGTGTGTGTGTGTGTGTGTGTGTGTGTGTGTGTGTGTGTGTGTGTGTGTGTGTGTGTGTGTGTGTGTGAGACCTAAAACTGTTAACACTTTCACTGTGTACAGTAATTTTTGAATATCCCGTAGTTACAGGTGAATATATTTTTTTAATATTTCACATTGATGTATTATTTATCATTTTTTATGGTTTTGTTAGTAGTTTGGAGGAAAAAAAATCAACCGGAAGTGAATTTACAAGAAGGTCCTCACCTGAGGCCCATCCGTAAGCGGTAAAGTTTGCCCGCTAGGATCTAGTTATACTACCTGCCCGGTTACTGTTTTGTTATGCTAAGCCCGCATTATACCTTTACAAATTTCCCAAATAAAATGGTAAACAATTTTTATTAATTCATAATTTTATATTTTTGTTCTGTTGAAAACATTTCAAATGTAAAAATCTGAACTTCTGAGTAAAAATAGAGATTATAAATATCTAAATTGTTTTGTAGGGGGGGTTTGCCTGCACATTACAATAAAAGATAAGAAGAAAAGAATTATCTCTTATAACTTTCAATTTACACTTGACAGCTGCCAAACTAGAAAACTAATGACCAAGGGTCGGATCACCCTTAAAACAATGACAGTGTAGCTGGTGAATTTGCTTATCTCCCGGTTGGCATCTATTAGGGAAAATAAGCTGCAACCTTCATGTTTTGCCTGTGTGAATCTGAAACCGAACTATTTTCACTAAAACTCGTATGTTTTGTTGATTCTAAAACACTTTTATTTACTTCAGATTTTTGCGTCAGACTTGTAGTATTGCCAGTTCGTGCACTTTACAATAAAAAACAAAAATAACATTTTAACAGGTGTGACGGCAGCGGTATGCGAACATCTGCTCTCCGGTGCCAGCGGTGGACACAGCAAGGCAATCCGGCATCAGCATTCGGAGCGAGCCAATCAGCGATCCCGGTTAGTGCATAAAACCCGGGCCGGCAGAAAATTTTGGGCACACTTCATCGCCACGGCATCGGACTTACTTCATCTCCTCTCCTCTCTCGGATGACATCGAGGCGGAGTCAGCCGGAAGGAACAGCCGAAGAATAAAACCGCCCCCGTTCTTGTGTCTTCGCACTCCCGTTCTGTGCCAGCGATGGATTTCGCTGGGCCGGCAGCCGACTCTACAACCGGTGCCGAAAGAAGAGGAGGACTGCAGTACACCACGAACAGCGGGCACAGCCGCCGAACATCTCAGCGCGGCACTACCAACATCACCGTTCTCGCCACTCGGTCCTTTTTAGGGCCACCAAAATAACTAGAGTGTACGATTGGCACCATTTGTCATGTGGCAAGCCTTTTGTCCGGTGACAAGTGGCGCCCAACGTGGGGCGACGATCATCTTGTAGATGCAAGATCCAGCCACGCCAGCGAGCTACCAGCCGGCACACCAATCAACATGGCGCCCAACAGACACCTCCACAACATCTGGAGAAGAGCAGTAGGCTGGCTACCAGAGAGCATTCAAGATCCGGTGGAGTTGTGACGGCAGCGGTATGCGAACATCTGCTCTCCGGTGCCAGCGGTGGACACAGCGAGCCAATCCGGCATCAGCATTCGGAGCGAGCCAATCAGCGATCCCGGTTAGTGCATAAAACCCGGGCCGGCAGAAAATTTTGGGCACACTTCATCGCCACGCCATCAGACGCACTTCATCTCCTCTCCTCTCTCGGATGACATCGAGGCGGAGTCAGCTGGAAGGAACAGCCGAAGAATAGAACCGCCGCCGTTCTTGCGTCTTCACACTCCCGTTCCGCACCAGCGATGGATTTCGCTGGGCCGGCAGCCGACTCTACAACCGGTGCCGAAAGAAGAGGAGGACTGCAGTACACCACGAACAGCGGGCGCAGCCGCCGAACATCTCAGCGCGGCACTACCATCACCGTTCTCGCCACTCGGTCCTTTTTAGGGCCACCAAAATAACTAGAGTGTACGATTGGCGCCATTTGTCATGCGGCAAGCCTTTTGTCCGGTGACACAGGTTACAGTGAAATGAGAACAAATATTTTTTATCACACTTTTTATTAAATCTTAACGATTTTAGTACTGCTACATAGAAAAAAGAACTCTACACTTAATCAAAATTTCAAAATTAATTTTAATAAAAAAAGTAAAAAATAAAGATATATCGACTATATATTATTTGTGTTATTATTTAACATTTAAAATTTAAATAAAATTAATTTAATATATCCCTAACTATTGCTAAAAACTTTACTTAACTATTTACAAAACTTAATCTAAATACACTACATTTTTGTTCAACCTAACGATTTTGAAAATTGAATCTAAACACGCTACGTTTTTGTACAACCTAACAATTTAGAAAAGTTAATCTAAATACACTACGTTTTTGTATAACTTAACAATTTAAAAAATTTAATCTAAGTACGCTACGTTTTTGTTCAACCTAATGATTTAGAAAGTTTAATCTAAATACACTGCGTTTTTGTCCAACCTAACGATTTACAAAATTTAATCTAAATACGCTACGTTTGGAAAAAAAATTTAACATAAATCTCTGTTTATACCATGTGAATTAACTAAAATAATTGAATTTCCGCAACTGGATTCTGTTTCTCTAAGGATCGGTAAAAAAAAATATATAAAACTGAAGTAAATAATGTTAAAGTGTATTAAATAATGTAATATAGAATTATTAACTAAAAGAAATAGTAAAAAAACCTTTGCAATTTAAAAATAAGTACAAAAAAACTAGTAAATGGATTTACAACGAAGCGCATTGTTCGAAAGCTAGAAGCCTACTGAATACTGAATTCAGCTGTCAGTGACGGGAATAGAAACAAGCAATCCCCACCACGTACGAGTCGTTCAAACCCAAAAAGGAGAAAAGTTAGAGCGGTCCTTACCTGAGGCCCTCCCGTAAGTGGCTATATACAGCAGGGCCTCAGGTGAGGACCATCCGCAGCGAAAGTGTTAATGTACAATGGTATTGTGTGTAAGAAAATAGTAAAATCATTGGTAAAATAACAAATCTCATAAATAACTAAATTTTTAATGTGAGGTTTTCATATCCATACGATCTAGAAAAATTATGGGTGTGACTACAGAGTATTATTTGTGTTTATAATTTTTGTTTTTGGAACATGTAGAACTGGTATTTTAGTTGCAATTACATTTTTATGTCTTAGTTTTATCACATCTTTATAGTGACTAAGCTTAAATCTGACAAAGTAGTCAGTGTTGTTCAGTTGCCTGCAAAATGGATTGCAGAATGTCAACTTAGAAGTTTGAATTTTTTTTTTTTTTGCAAATATGCTAAAAAGATTAGATCTGTTTTTATCTGAAACAAGAGTTTTTTGTTGAGTGTATAAATAAAGTAAAGAGATTTTATTTTTAACGCGCTACTATTTAATAAGATAACAGTGTTTGCGTGCAGTTTTTTAAACATTTTATATACTGTTTAGATGAAAAAGTTTTAATCATATTTTTTGTTTTTAAATTTGTTTTTTCAGAAACAGATGTTTCAAGAAGTGTTTTAAAAACGCTTTTTACTTGTAACAAATGTGTATCTAGTGTAGCTTTCATTTATGTTAGCACGGTGTTTTTTTTTTATATCACTGACAAATAATTTTTGTAATCTCCTGGAAATAAAAATATAACAAGATGAATAAATAAATAGTTGACTGATAGATGTATGAAGTAACTCGTTTTGTAATAGGAAGCCTTACTCTCATTGAGTCTGTATTATGTAAGACAAGTTTTTGCAAAACTGCTTCCAAAACTGTAGATAAATGAACTAAATAAATTATTTCGTTAGTACAGACAAATGTATGACACAACACTCACCAATGATTCCAATTACATTATGTTCAAACACTTTTTTAATAATGTTTTTCTTTATTCTTGTCATTTTCACATCATTTGAAATATATTGCTTGTCCTTTTTGCAACATTTTAAATAATACTTGTCATTATCATATCTTTTTTTTTTCAATCAGTGTGAAATGCTATTGACACAGTAAGACAAGTAACACTGTGTTTTGATGTGCAGGAAATTCCAACCACAGACAATGGCAAAACAGTATGAAAATAACTTACGTCGTTTAACTACATCTCTCAGTGATCACCAAGGACGAAAAGGATATCCCAAACATTGGCCGGCATCACTAGAGTACTATGAGCTTGTTGTTGAAACGTAAGTATCATTGGTGTTGTTATAACGTTTTGTAGTGCAGCAGTTTAAGACTCAGGGGAACTATGTTGCTTGCATCAACAGCGCTCCGTAAGCGATGTGTCCCCTGGGTGGTGCTAAATGAGCAACAGATCTGGCCACAGCTGTATTGGGATGCCAGAAAGCTGATGGACTGGAGTCCGGGCTAGCCATAAGAAACAACAACAACAGTTTTAAGACTCATTATGACAGGTCATGCGCCTTTTCCACTTTACTTGTTTGTATTATTGCTTCGGTTTACTGCAAAACCAGACACAACATTGCCCTATGTATCATTTTGTTTGAGAACGCTGCTGACTCAAGAAAGTAAAGTGACAGTTTTTGGACTGCAACACAACACATCAAAACACACTGTGTGCATGTGATGGAGGCTTTTGTTAATTAGCTCCATATCTTACTATCTTTTTGGAAAGGATTCTATGTACAATGGATTTATTGCAGCTCTCTTCCCATGCTCAGATTCCACTACCTTCAGTCATTACAGGTATCTGGATGTAAGTCACTGGTCCTCCAGCATGATTATTAATAATACAAATTTCAAGGTGTATGTTCGCGTATCCTCTGCCTTTGTCATGTGTTGTAATGAGTTGTTGCTCTCCTCTTGTCTTCTTTTCTTTTCACATTTTTCTCTTACAGAGTTTAATAATAGGTCCTAGTCATTTAATTCCTTTTTCACGTTTTATGTGTACTATTGTGTCATTCCTTAATAAGTACTTTACAATTTTGCATCCTAAGTGTCTGCACTGTATTCTGTATTCTAAGTACAAATTCTTAAACTGCCCAGATAATCTTGTCTTTTTCTGACCCCAGTCTGTAATTAAGTTTTCTCTATGTTTTTCTTACCATTTCTTTTGTGTATCTCATGTAAAATAACATGACAATAAAAATAATACTATATTATCTTAGTTGTAGTGGAGTATAATGGAAAAGTTGTAGCTTCTTTTTAGTACCATATGTTTCCAGATTTAGTCTTTATGTGTTCTGACACAGCTGCAGTTGATATCTGGCAAGGTTCTTCATTATTTTTGTTCCATACTCCATCTTTTTATTTTCAAGATTCTATCTGAACAATGCACACAACATGATTCCTCCACTCCGACCACATCTATAGTGAAATACATGTACAGAAAACAAGTGTGTACACACTGAGTCTGCTCATATCTTGTCATACTGAGAAGTTGTGGTGGTGGTGGCAATTAATCACCAGCTGTCTTTGAATGGCTTATAGGCCTACATTGATATTAAGCATGTGTTACTTCATACAGTTTATGTTGTGTAACAGTAAAGTAGGGAAAACTGTGAAAATAAATGGTTGATGGGAACCTGTGTGAAGGCAAGGTCCTTTTGTTACTCGTTGACCTATAGTAATGGTCAAGTGGCTGTACCTACAGATTCTTTAGTTATCAACGCCACTCATATATCATCATTATTTCATTGTGTTATGAAACTTGTGGTTATTGCTCAAAGGGGTCTTCACCTTTACTGGCAGCAAGGTTCTTGAATGTACCAATACCTAGCCGTGGCGGCTGGTAGTTGAAAAATTTGGGGGGTTGCAGTTGGTGTGGATGGTATTGAATTGTTTTATTCTCTGAATAGAAAATGTCCAAGTCTCCTTGCCTCCAAACAATACACAAGGAAAGCAAAATAATGCAATTTTAGTGTCACACCCACATAACCACAAATATTTATTGTATAAATCTTGTTTAAATTTACGATTAAATATTCTGTTACCTGATTTTAAACGTTGATTAAAATTTGAAAGATACTGGTGTAGGCCTACCTACTCTCTTTAATTTCAATTTTTTCTTTAATAGGATGTAAACTGAACAGCGTTTTTGTTAAGTTTACAACAGAATTAATTGCGTCCTACCAGTTAAATATAATAAATATCTTACACAATGACACCATAATTCTTTATATGCACTATTATTTACATTTAACGTTGAACTGGACTGACACTTAACTGACACTAACAACGAACTTCCAACCCAGCGCACCACGTGTTATTTACCAACAAACAGACTGGTGGCGTCATGAGGTACAAGCAGGGTTTGCAATCCCTAATCACACCAAGCGAGCCTATACTGCTGTAATAGGAACAACTGAGTCTAGCCAGCCAGAGCACTACTCCATTGTATTTCCCCATATACAAAGCGCATCACAGTTGGTGCACACTTGCCATGTACACCGCGGCAAGAGCGTGTACAGTTTTTAGTAATTGCTCTGCGCTTTTCAATCGGCAAATGAGTAATTACAATGATTTAGCTTGAAAACGCTATTATTACTTATTGTTTATTCATAATTCTATAATTAAAAATACAATTCAGGATTTAATGAGGGTTGTGCAACCGTGCAACCTAAGCACGGACCGCCACTGATACCTAACATTACTATTTGCAAACAACCACTAAAATAAGTGTCTAATTAACTTTAGTATAATTATTAACTTTTCAGACATGTAACTTCTGTCCTTTAGTTTTCCGATGCTATTTCTAATTGTCAGTCACCTTTTAGACAAAGATAAGTTACCATAAACCTCTCACCTTTCATACAAGAAAGCACAAATTCAAGCTCCTCTCTTAGTTTGGTGTTTGATGACAGGTCCAGAACCTAGAGAGCTGTGAGATGTTGCACATCTTGCCAGAAATTTGCCTGAAGAATGAGTAACATAGTTTGCCACTGGGTATGACAAGGCAAGACTTAAAGAGGGCCATTGTCTTCAGGGTTATATTGTCACTACAGTGGAACATTGCTAATTCAATCTGGTGCAGTTTAAAAATTTTCGTTAATGTGAAGAAAATAATTGTTCCCATCAGTTTTGAATACAACTACATGTTAAATCAAATTTTATAATTTGCAACTTCAGAATAAAATTATTTGTTAATTCGATTTTTTTTATTTTCCTTGAGATGTAGGATGATTGACAAGGCGGCACCAGACTGTTAGCTGTTGAATTCTCAGATGTTTAATTCATGCTGAGTACATACTACAGTCCATAAGGTACCGTGGAGTGTGCAGGGAAATGTGAAGTATCATGGAGGTACATTTTGGAAAAATGTTGGAAAATAAATAATTTAAAACAAATTCAGTTTGAGTGAAAACGTGTGCAGAACGGAGTGAACTTTATTTAAAATGTGTGTGCGGGGAGAAGTCACTGTTATTGAAGTAGTTGTGTAACAGTGGATTAAAAATTAAAAGACTTACTAAAACAGTACAATGTAAGAAATATATAAAAGAATGATGAGATGGGTTTTTTTGCAATGTACTCCTAACAGAACAATTCATTCACATGTAAAGTAAAGAGCAAGTAATAATTTTAAGTAGATGCAGATATGGATGGGTCAGAAAAGCTACCATTACTGATGACTGGAAAAGGAGCCCAGCATTGCTGTTATAAAAATGTAAAAACATTTCCTGTAGAATGTGTGGCAAATAAGGTAGCGTGGATAACATTGGTATGCTTCAAAAAAAGAGCGTTCTCAGATTAAACTTAAAGTTTCAACAGTGAAATAGTAAAGTCATCCTGTTTATTGACAACTGTTCTGCACACCATGCAGTTTCTAATTTGAAGCCTGAAAAGTTACTACAGTTTTTGCTACCAAGTGTGACATCTTTGTGCCAGGTGACAGACTAGGGTATGATTAGACATCTGAAACAATGATAACTGGTGGTAAGCAAACAATTTAGATAGCATTTCTTCGAATTTAAATCTCTTGATAAAGTTGCTAGATGCCAACTGCATGACATTAAAAAACATGGAAGGACATAAAAATGAAACGATAGTTAACTGTTTCAAGAAAACTGGCTTCAGGAAATATAATGGTCGTTTAAGACCTGAAGATGGTGGAGACACTGAAAGGCCTAGTCAAGAACGAAGTATTTAGCAGTGTGGCAATAAGTAGTGACAAAGTTGGTATAATGAGGAGATTCAAATTGGTGAAATTTTGGACGAAAATGTAACAGATGAAAACGAAAATAGCCAATGAACACCTATCCGTGACAGCAAGGAAGTGCTAAAAAGGCAAACTGTGTAATCGGTCGAAATTATTAACTAATAAACGAAAAAATTAAGCCCTGCTAATACCTTTTTACTTACCTGCAGAAGATTCCAAAAAACACCAAAAGCCCCAGGGTCACCACCACATTTTTAATGGAGGAAATGTGGAAACCATATCTACTTTCCCCATGAAAAACAATTTAAAATAAAAACTTTCCCTCACAGAAAATTCCAAGCCTGTTAGACGAACTTTTGGACACAGAGAATAGGTTATTGTAAGGTGGCGTAATAAATTAACTTAACACATTGTAATAGACATTCTTATGTTATTTTAATAAAATATTGAATATATTGAAAATTATTGAAAATAAAAAAAAAACTTGTGGATACAAAACTTATTATATGAAACAAAACAAATTAAAACAAACCAAAGCAAATCAGTACTTTTATGTTCTTACTCCCTCTCTATCTGCTATTACCCCCCCTTTTTCTCTCTCGCTTTCTCACACTCTGGTTCTGCATACATCTTTAGTTTATAACGTTGTTTTATATTTTATTATTTTATATTTTATTAAAAAACTTTCCCCACACTCGTTGTATTTTACTTTTTTGTTTTTCTACTTATCTGGATTGATTTCGGTGAGTCTCACTTTTTCATTCTTGTAGTTGCGCCACAAGGGCGAAACTGCACACTTTCTCGGTAATTATTGTCCGGATGAAAAATGAAAACCTCTCAAAAAGTTTGGTACACTACATTTCACAAATTTAGATAATTTTGCATTGTTTCCGACGTAGAAGGCAGTAGGCCTACCTTGGGTGGCCTACCGTGGCTGCCCGTGGGCACTAAAAAATACGTGTGTACTGGCTGCCGGCTACGATGAAACTGAGAGTTTTTCGTTGTCTTGCACAACAGTATGTCCATGCAACTGTGCACTCAAACCAGTTTTTTCTGGTTACAGCCAAGTATCGTTGCCGTGAGCTGACGTAACACTTGTTTACCGCAAATACATAACTGCCCAATTCTGCTCCACACCCAACAACAATAGTGTAAACAAATTACATTTAGCATACGTAATTATTATTATGACTTACTCGTCAACCACTCAAAATAGGTTGCGTAATATACTGTTACAACTGGTCTACAGTCAGGTTTTGAATCTTAGTAGAATATCAGTTAAAAAAGTTTTGATTGTTTGGACAATTAGAAGAGTGTCCACGGAAAATACATCACGAGAGGCAAACAAAAATAACATATTTTCTTTATGCAAAAGTACTCTGTAACATAGCACTGTACATAATGGACATATTTAAAATACAGTACTGTACTGTATGTGTTACGTTCTATTACTTTACCTATTTTCACCACGTGACTTCTACTTACTGCGTGCGATCTTTTTACGCACTCGCCCGGATTACACTTTACACTGACTTACCACAACAGAAGACTCCAAGTTACTCATAGGTCGCCACCAATATCTTTAAAGGACAGATATGGAGACCTTAAAACACTTTCACTTACTTACCAGGTTCGTTAGGCGAAATTTTCCATACGGGATAGGTGATGTTAATTTGGCGTAATAATTGACTTAACGCATGTTTACGCTATTAATCCATTTTATTTATGTTCATTTTAAAAAATTAATTATTCTCTGTTTGTAACTCTTTAACAGTTCATCAAATTCTTTGCTTTATCAACTCTCTATAATATTATACGTTATACATTTTATTTTATTAGACAAATGCCACATTTCTTTTATATTCTTTCTTTTAAAATATTTGGTATTCGTTTTTACTACTCCTTTTACTTTATTTTTGAAAATACAAAATATTGTTTATTACCTCCTTTCTAGGAAAACACATATTGAAAAAAAAAAACTTAAACTTATGTATCTCTATTTCCTAAGACAACCCAGTATTGCTCATACACTCACTCATACAATATTTAAATTATTCCCCATACTTTAGAGATCTCTTTATGCTATATTCTCCATGATTTTAAAAGTTTATATAATATACGGTTACTTGGTTTTGATGATCGGGTCGACCTCCTGCTACACTGGTTGGTTTTATTCACTGGGTGTCCGAGTTACGTTCTCACTGTTTAATTTTGATATCACTGATGATGAATTAATATCTCACAGTTAGTCCAGGTTAAATTGCTGTTAAGTTGAACTCACATTCTAATACTTTTAATAAATTTTCGGCTCTCGAGCCTTAACACATTTTCACTCCTTCGGCCGGTCCGTCTACATTTTTTAATGTATCTCAGGCGGACCGCGCGACAATGCAACTGTGCGTGTTAGATGTTATTAGCTGACTGCCCACTGCCGCTGTTTTCTACGCACACAGCGCGAAAGAATGTACCTGTGCGTGTCCAAACGCCTGAGAACCTTGGCCGAGGGAGTGCGCGTTTGGAGGCGTGTACGCACCCTCGTTGAAAGTCTGCATTCCAATGCCAATTCACACCAGTCTCGACGCTACACTTGGGCGAAATAAAATTGGGAATATTCAAATCACAAATACTCGTAGGTTTGTACCGTTACAATACCCCCCAATGAGAGGTTTTCTGCCGAAGCAGAAAAACTCTTATTGCTAAACCCTAAGAGGATCGGTGAAGATATGGCGCCAACAACCCCCCTTTAATTTCTAAACACATCATGGGTAAACTACCCCTCTAATTAGGCGACTATGGCTGCACCTGAACGAGATTACTGGACTTCTCTATTCGAGATCCCAACACCGTAAAGTCGGACCGGTACTCACCACAGTACCACCTAACCTTGATGCAACATTCTGAATAAAACTCCAAAACTGGCTTTATACCATACCAGATCCTCAACTAATATGTTCCCCCTTACATACATACTGGGTTGCCTTTAGCAAGTACTGGGTGCGTACATATATTTATTAATACATTAGACTCACTACACAAAATTATACAATGTAAGATACATAACACATGTTTATAGTTACTGCACTCTAACCTAGCACAACATAATAAAACATAAACATTCATATATAATACAGAACTCATTTCATTACGAAAAACATCTCATCTGCATCTGAATACAATTTACAACATTTCAAATTTAGGTTTAGTTTCAAATTCTATTAACTCTTGACCTTGTTACATTTTATTATTACATTTCAGTTGTGAATTTCTATTAATCATTTTTATCATTACTTTGTTCGGGTGATTCTCAGTCATTCACAATGATCTACTTTACTGAAAAGGCATTAAAATATAATCTTACCCCTTCTTTCTTCTAACCACCATTTACAGATTTACATAGGGTGACACCAATCTCTCAAAAAATATTTACCTCAATTAACTTCTCTAACTTCCCTTAAATCATTCTCCTCTTATTACAAAATACCCAATACCCTCTTTGTACTTAGGATGTGTGTTCCCTCCCTATACTCATTCCCTTATTAGTTCCTGGCCTTTTCCCAGGTAACTCCGCCAACGCACATACGGTTTACCTCCCGCCACAACGCCTTTCGTTGAGGACTCCTTACCACACCACCCTCTTTACAAAATTTCATCACCATCTATTTATTCCCCAATTACATCACTCTCATTACTCTACATATATGCACTATCGCTACTGTGTCCCTACTACTGACGCGTTTCTGTCTTACTTATATTCCCAAAAATCTTATTTCGTCTAACACCCATTTAAAATTACCTTTGACCCACTTAAATGCCTTATTGAAATAATTATTGTCACCCAAACTCTATATATATATATATTTTTTTTTTTTCATTTAACCATATTTAACCATTGAAAATTACATTGGAAAACTCATAACTACCTCAAATTAATTTCATCATTGAATTCAAACCTTTAAAACTCATTTAAAAATTATTATTCAAACATTTAAACATTTTACTTTATTTAAATTGTATTATACACTTCATACTTACATTATGTCACTCAATTGAAAAAACAAAATTATAAACAGCCATTACCACAAATACAGCGTACATCCATATGTACCTTCTGAAACATAACAATCATATAACTCCACAATTAAACACATTTTACATCTACTCATTTACTATTTGTTATCATGTTCAAATCTCAGAAACATCATTTAAATTCATTATCAAAATCTCTTTATACAACATTTTAAATCAATCAATTAATCATCTCAAATTGTTTAATTCAATCAATTATTGAAAACACAAGTTATTTTAATCCAGAACAATTACAATTCATTCGTTACAAACTCTCTTTATTTATTTAGTTTGCTGAAATATTATATTTATTATTAAATCAATTTCTACTACATAGACACATTGTTTACATCAAATACTTTTTACACCACAAACACAATTAATTTCACTATAAATTTATTTACAATTCTTTGACATTAATTTTCTATTTACCACACCTCATTTCATAAGTTAGCCATGTCATCACCATAAACTAAAATAATTAAAATATCCATTCACTGATTTTTTATTTAACCCCCATCATCGTATATTAACCTGATGTATTTATAACATAACTCATTTTTATCGACATACATTACATTATAATTATTATTGTAATGTCTACTTTCGTTAATTATACAGGGTGAGTCAGCGTTACCTGATGGTTTTTGAAATTATGGTACACAGTGAAATTTTAAGATGTAGCAAATTTTTTTATTTCAAAATATACACAATGAATAGCAGTTTACATCTCATATGTTACTTTTTACAGAAATTAATCATTTGTGAAAGATAATGTCCTTTAAGTGCTGGCCCTCTTTTTTGGCACACTCGTTGACCCTCTGCGCGAAGTTTGTCATCACTCTCTCCACCATGTTACAGGGTATAGCATGAATATCTCGTTCAATGGCATCATTTAATTCAACCACAGTATGTGGCTTATTGGTGTACACTTTGTTTTTGAGGTAGCCCCACAAGAAAAAGTCACATGGACTAAGATCAGGAGAGCATGGCGGCCAGTCAACATCTCCTCTGTGGGATATCACTTTCCCTGGAAACAACCTCCTTACTTCGGCCATACAACATTCGAAGTGTGAGCTGTCACTCCGTCTTGTTGAAACCACACATTTCGACGATTTATGCGACGGCAACGAAGTTCCGGGAGGAGAAATTCACGCAACATGGTCAAATAATGCTCAGACTTCACGGTGACGGCTCTCCCATTTTCTTCGAAAAAATAAGGCCCTATGACACCAAATTTCCCCAATCCAGCCCACACTGTAACTCTATCATAATGCAATGGGCGCTGGTGCAGTTGTTGAGGGTTATTTGGGGACCAATAACAACAGTTTTGTTTATTAACACTGCCGTTTAGGTGAAAATGAGCCTCATCTGACGTTAAAATCACAATCCCAGGTTCTTCTTCCAACATCTCTCTCATTATGTCAGCAAAACGTCTCCTTCTCACAAAATCTTGAGGCTTCAACTCCTGGACAATCGCAATTTTGTAGGGATGAAAGTTTAGACCGTGTAAAATGCGTCGGATGGAAGAATTTGATAACCCAAGAGACTGAGCGTGTCGTCTTGCAGATCGGCTGGGGCTCTGTTGAATTGCATGACGCACAACTTCAACGTTTTCAGGTGACGTGGCCGTCTTCGCACTGCCTACCGGTTTTTTTTTCAATGCAGAACCGGTCTCACGAAGGTTCTGAACCCATAACAGAATGGTATTGCGGGTTGGAATTGCACCATTGCGTGGAATGTTGAATTGGAGACGGAACTTCCTCTGAGTGGTGGTCACAGATTCTGCATTTTTAAAGAACGTCTCTACGACGAACGCACGGTGTTGCGTGGTCCACCTCTCCATTGTAACTAAACTGCTGCTCTAGGGGAAAACTGTGAGACCAACCGCGCCCCTCTACTACGAGTACAGCCTCGCTACTACTCGAGCCAAAAACGTCAGGTAACGCTGACTCACCCTGTATTACACAGTAATTAACTACATATTTGTCTCCCATTATTTCATAAAACCCGTCTACCTTGGTAATTTTCGTCCTGTCTCCGTCAGTATTTTTGGTCAACATAAGGTAATTTATGTTATATTCTTCTACTATATCCATAACCGTACAAGGTAAGTGTTTATCATCTACAGCGGTATCATCTATCTTTATTTCACAAGGTAAGTCGATTTTCTCACCTCTCTCAATATCTAAACTCTGCACTAACATTTCATAACCTCTATTAATCTCAAAAATCTGTATCTCTCTCTTTCTCTCTCTCTCTCTCTCTCTCATCACAATACCTCTCACAACCCCCCTGAACTATCTCATTCCATGCAAAGGGCAACACAAAATCACTAAAACACTTCCTAGCTTTACCAGGTACATCACCACAAAAACTTAAGGGACCATTTGGAAACACCATGTCTCCCACATAACCTGTGGAGGAACCTTCGTCCTCATAAAACACATGTGGAGTCTTCACTCCACTTATACCACAGGGAAAATTTGCCATCTGCCCTCCATACTCACCTAACTTCTCTTCACGCTCTCTCTCAATCTCATTACCAACTACTACCTCATCACTAATTTCTACTCCTACTAAACTCTCATCGTCACTATCATTATTCAATGTATCACTCTCTGGTACCACATTTTCAATTACATCACCTTTTTTAATTATATCATTGTTATCACTTCTTAACTCATTATTATAATTATCGTTATTACTCACCTTGTCTACCGCCACCTGTTTTGCATTTAAACTAACACCATTACTATTAACACTTATATCTTCGTTATTTTCATTTATTTTGCATTTACGTATATCTGTTCTCCACTCTCCCATTTTCTCAATATCTCGTTTTAATTCGTTAAAGTTACTTTCACATTTATTCTTTACCGCATTGATATCAGTTTTAAGTTCATTAAATTTATCATTAAAATTACTATTTTGAACGTCAAATTTTACATTAATATTACTACTCAGGTTATCAGACATTGTTCTCATGAAATTATATATATCGTCCAGTGACAACTCTTTTACTTTACTTATTACAGGAGTAGATTCTGCTTTTGCTTCACTCATTATTACAGATTCGTCTATCAGGCTTGGAGTTGTCTCCATTCCTGAATCATTCGTGACATTTGCTTCATTTGTAACATTCAGTTCATTTATCTTATTGTCTTGACCCACATTTGGAGTCGCATGTACTTCAAGGCCACTCATGACAGCTGATTCAGTCCAGCTTTCTTGATTTACTATAGGATTTTCTGACTAAATTTCTGATTCACTTATAACAGTTGAGTCAGACAAACTGACTTCGTTTTCCGTATTTTCCATTTTTATGAATTTAATTATTCTTTAATCAAATAATTAATTACTTATTTATTATCTAAACAAAATCTCATAACTTCTACTCACAGTATTTTACGTCTTAACCTCTAATCACAAATCTTGTAATTTTTACTATTACAAAAACCGCCTACTATGACCACCTATTTCATACTTCAAATCAGGCCTAAACCCATATGAATAAATTCATCTGAGTTATACTGGCAGGGATCGCCATTTGTTATGTTCTATTACTTTACCTATTTTCACCACGTGACTTCTACTTACTGCGTGCGATCTTTTTACGCACTTGCCCGGATTACACTTTACATTGACTTACCACAACAGAAGACTCCAAATTACTCATAGGTCGCCACCAATATCTTTAAAGGACAGATATGGAGACCTTAAAACACTTTCACTTACTTACCAGGTTCGTTAGGCGAAATTTTCTATACGGGATAGGTGATGTTAGTTTGGCGTAATAATTGACTTAACGCATGTTTACGCTATTAATCCATTTTATTTATATTCATTTTAAAAAATTAATTATTCTCTGTTTGTAACTCTTTAACAGTTCATCAAATTCTTTGCTTTATCAACTCTCTATAATATTATACGTTAAACATTTTAGAAAACCAAATTTATTACTTCAACTAATCAGTTTCATTTTATTTTATTAGACAAATGCCACATTTCTTTTATATTCTTTCTTTTAAAATATTTGGTATTCGTTTTTACTACTCCTTTTACTTTATTTTTGAAAATACAAAATATTGTTTATTACCTCCTTTCTAGGAAAACACATATTGAAAACAAAAAAAAAACAACTTAAACTATTGCATCTCTATTTCCTAAGACAACCCAGTATTGCTCATACACTCACTCATACAATATTTAAATTATTCCCCATACTTTAGAGATCTCTGCGCTATATTCTCCATGATTTTAAAAGTTTATATAATATACAGTTACTTGGTTTTGATGATCGGGTCGACCTCCTGCTACACTGGTTGGTTTTATTCACTGGGTGTCCGAGTTACGTTCTCACTGTTTAATTTTGATATCACTGATGATGAATTAATATCTCACAGTTAATCCAGGTTAAATTGCTGTTAAGTTGAACTCACATTCTAATACTTTTAATAAATTTTCGGCTCTCGAGCCTTAACACATTTTCACTCCTTCGGCCGGTCCATCTACATTTTTTAATGTATCTCAGGCGGACCGCGCGACAGCGCAACTGTACGCGTTAGATGTTATTAGCCGACTGCCCACTGCAGCTGTTTTCTACACACACAGCATGAAAGAATGTACCTGTGCGTGTCCAAACGCCTGAGAACCTTGGCTGAGGGAGTGCGCGTATGGAGGCGTGTACGCACCCTCGTTGAAAGTCTGCATTCCAATGCCAATTCACACCAGTCTCGATGCTACACTTGGGCGAAATAAAATTGGGAATATTCAAATCACAAATACTCGTAGGTTTGTACCGTTACATATGTAGATTAAATTTATTTTTAAAAACTAAAACAATCTTGTAGTGCTTAATAGATGTGTTAAATTTCAGTATTAAAAATTGCTTAAATACTTTATTACTTTTCATTCTTACATTATAAGTAAATCAGTTAGACAGTATTGGTATTAGTACAGAAACCTGTGTAACTTGATATTTTGTTCATTTGAATTTTTTTTTATAGTCCCTTGGATTTAAAATTAGCAAGGTTTTGTTGTGTTGCTTAAGGCTGCTTTCACACCAACCAAGTCCAGTCCCATCAGGTCCAGTCGCGTCAGACGCTCCTAAATTCAGCCGACTGGTTCAGTACTGTTTTAAAGCGAGATGCATTAAATTCTTTCATGCTGAATAAGTCCAGACGAACCCAGTTCAGGCCAGTCATGTCAAGACTGGCGTTGACTCAGCCAGTTGAATTTTTGTCAGTCCTCGTGCGTCTTGTAATTGCTTTACATGCTGCTGTTTTGTCTGATGTTCTGTTCTTGCAAAATTTCTGCCACATACACGATGTATATTGAAAAATTAATTATTTTAGTGAGAGATAATACAGTGGAACCTCGATATAACGCCCTGTGATATAACGCGACCCTTGATGTAAAGCTCATTTTTCACGGTCCCGGCAAATGAAATAGTTAAACTTGGGACCTTTTACATAAAGCGACCCTTGATATAAAGCGCTTTTTTGGCCGGTCCGCAGTGATATTAACAGTCAGTCACAGTTGCCTTCAAATGCCGACAATAATTCAAGCGTTCTTCTTAATAAAAACGTTTATAACTAATGTAAAATTTTTATGTTAACAAATATTTCAAATATTTTTTCTAATAATTCTAAATACATTTACCTTATTTTTTATTTAATATTGTTATTTATTTTGAACCTTTTTTCTATTTTACAACAAAACTGTATCTTGTGTGCATGGCTCAGTACAATGAAAAATGGACAAAATAACCAATTTTTAATTAACTTATAAAATACTTATTTATTACAATTAATTTCTAATACTGTATTAATAAACTTTATCAAGACTGAAACATCTACGATTTAACAAAATATCTCTGCAAATTAACGAGTGTGATTCCCTTCTACAAATAATTCTACAAAGAATAATAAACTTAACAACATCCGCATCCATCACATACAAAACTAGTTAACGGATTAAAATAGGAGTGTATACTTACGTCACAAGCCAGTCCCATCAATGACTGGTTTGATATGAAACCCCTTGACTGGATGCGACTTACGTGACTGGACTAGGTTGGTGTGAAAGCAGCCTAAGAGTGATATTCAAATGTACAAACATGCAGTGTTTAGTGTGTTTACTACAGGTGCTGAATATGATTTAATATTTTCATCATATTTTTAGTGTGGAAGGAAACCAAATAATTCTGGACAGTAAGATACCACCAGCTGTGATTTTCAGTTTGCACAAATTTAGATAATTCTTTCAGAATTGTTACAACTTTATATAATTTTTCAGGGAGGCAGGACCACTCATGGTGTCACCTACAGGTCAGTTTATAGTACCAGCTTCGTGTCCATCGTTCCTTTTAGTAAATTTTCTGTCAGAAAACCTTCAGAATGCTGCAAATTTGCTTCATCATTATAGAACGTAAGTCATTTCATTGTGTTTGTGTGTGTGTGTGTATGTGTGTGTGTGTGATGATTTAATAAAAGTCATTAAACAATATAATACCTTAAAAATATGTACAAGAGTATTCCAGAAAAATATTCTGAAGTGTTCTTATGTGAGTGAATATTCTCTGATATTGTTGTTTTCAACTGTAAAAATACTTCTAAGGAAATAAACTGAACACTTAAGTAGGCCTGTAAGAAACTAACACATATGCCCCAAATAATAAGCAAGTAAGAGCTGATAGGTGAACTGTAAAATATAGAATGTCCTGTGTGCTATAAAACATTAGAAAACGTTTACGGAAACTCAGCTTTAAACTGTTAAATTAATTGAAAAACCTAGGAGTAATATTTATTGTAAAATTCTTTCATAATAATTAGATATGTATTTTGTGGTTCCACATCAAGTCAGTCCCTCTAGTGGGCTAGAGAAATAATGCAATGTGTAGGGAGCAAAGTTATTCGCCTCCCCACGACACCTTTAAGTCTCACATGCTTCCTGAGCAGTATTAAATGACTAGCAGTATTGGTCAAACCTCCCAATTGCCATGACCAGAAAGTACACAGATGTAGTCCAATGGAGAAAAGAAATTGCAAGACTTGAACTCACAACACCAAAGAATCTTTCAACTCATTCTTGGGAAATCTAAACTGTAGAAAATTCTAACAGAGCATACCAATTTATGAACAAACTGAACAACAAATTTGCATTAACCATAAAGTAACCAGTACTCATATGATGTAAAGAAATATCAGACAGTAATAGGATAGTGTACAGCTTCAACACATTCTGTATAACACAATACACATTGATTAAAACAAACAAACAAAAACTGATCAAGCAGTAAATTAAGAAAAGTCAGATTGGAAAGAGTCTTTAATTGAAAATATTTATTAGTAAAAATGTAAACAAGACTTAAGAATTTAAAAAAAAAAGGAAAAAACTGGACCAGACAATTGCATTCCATTGCATTATGTAGTAGGGCGTCTTTGCACCCATGGCTGAATTACAGCTTCCGAGACGTGCCCGATGGCTGTCAGATGAAAACAGTGCTGGACTTTCAACAGGTACCCTTAAAATCAGGAAGGACACGCCAACCAGTTAACTGAGAACGCGGCGGAAATTTTGAACACCTTTATTATATATAGGTTCCGGGTCATGGTAACACTGCCACTGGTGGCGGAGCGAACGGCAGATGCCGACACGCCCGGCCCAGTAGTCAGGCGCCGGTCGTTCCCCGCGAGGCAGGGAACCTCCGTGCCGGTGGCAAATGGTAGCAGCTCCAAGCAGTGTGCCAACATACTTAGGGAAGGAGAAGACTTAGAAGGAAAGTAACAAGGAAGTCAAAGTTGCTGGGGCTCCCTAAATAGCAGCAAATAGATTTATGGGGGGGGGGTCGTCTAAAATCGCCTGAGGGCATTTGACTTATAGGGGCAGGTGGTTCAGATGTACTAATGGTTCGTAAGTAAGGAAAGGACGAGGTCGCTGCAAAAGCAAAGAGAAGTTTCGCCGAGCGACTGGACAAAGTCGGCGATGGTAGGAACTGAAGGCCTCCATGAATAACATTATTTCTCACAAACTTTGGAGACCCCTACAAGGATCGGAGGGTACGGGGACTGGAAAGCTTCCAGCCTACACTTGTTAGTGGTCGACAAAACCGACCACCAATCCACTAAGCGGGAGCATGGACCAGACAATGTCTTCCCACAGTTCTTAAAAACCTAAGGAAAAAGACTGCATAAGAATTGTTGCCAGTATATAACCTTATATGAAACTGTGAACAAAACCTTCCAGTCAGTTGGGTGGAAGCAGTAATTATACTAATTATGTATGAAACATGGTAAAAATAAGGAAGAAATATCCCCACACAGGCCAATAGCATCAGTTGCGTCTTGAAACTCATAACTTGTTACAAAAGGACAAGCAGGATTTAGGTCAGATTAATCTTCATAACAAATGACCCACATTGTCTACAAAATGGAATGAGCATTAAATATAAATGAAAGCATCGTGGCATTGTTTGTAACTCTAAATGGAGCATAAGCCAGAATGTAGAGAACTAAATAAATCTACAAATTAAAGAAAATAAACATTAAAGACGGAACTGTTGGAATGGTTTAAAAAGTTTCTGCTTCAAAGATAGATTTCAACAGAGTATAACGACAACACTTCAGTGCACAAGCAAACAAAACCCAGCCTCCCACAGGGAGCAGTAACAGGCATGGGTCTGTTATTAATGATATTTCAATAACTTTGAAATCAGCAGAAGGAATTGATGTGTGCATGTCATAATCTTGTATAGTAACAAATGATGTGGAAGTCTGGGAAACTACGAAGCAGGCAAAACAGAGTTATATAAATGGAAGTCTGGGATGACGTGCATTACGTTACTGCGTACAAAAAGAGGCAGTTAGAGAGCAGATGGGTGTAGGTACATCAGTAATTGATATAATAGAAGCAAAAACCTGTACGGTGGTACAGTCATGTGCAAATGGTGAAGGAGGAAAGATGGCCAAAAAAACGTTAAAGTTTAGAACGAAGAAAATGAGAAAGACCAAGAAAAGCTTGGAAAGATGGCATAGTATCATCCACGAGGGAAAGGAACCTGCGAGAAGAAGGTAGGGAAGACGATGAATTTTGGCAAGTAGGATGCAAAAAACAACTTTAGTGTTGTCGATTTCACGCGCGCGTGTGTGTGTGTGTGTGTGTGTGTGATAATCCACAACAGACGATGTCATAATCTAGACCAAGTCTAGACCCACATTGGAAAAAGCTTTAGTGAATCTGTACACCTGCCGACAACAAATACAAATTAACGCAAACCAAAGGATCAGTTTTTCCCAATGAAACACCAAAAAAGAAGGCTTTAATCTCACAATAAGCAATACAAATTTGAAAAAATCTGAAAACACATGGGAGACAACAATCTGAAATAGAGAACTACCAGATGAACAGTACTATTGACAAAGTTAGACAGTGATCATTGTTACTTAAATGACAGAGTGTAATATCATGGGGGAGTTCATGGAGATATTGTGCATCTAACATTTATCTCAAGTTGATAGAAAATTAAAGAAAGTCTGCGCCCAAGCAAACAACTATCGTTGTTAACAATGGATGAAACATATCCGTCGCACTAATGGGTACACATTAATGGTTCATTGCATGAAAAATCTGCCAGGACTAGAGTTCATACATCCCTCTTCTCACATTTATATAAAATTATAAATATATTTATATAGATAAATGTATATCAAACAAAGACACATTGAACACACAAAAGCAGTACACTCCACTACAGAATTCACCTTTGCAAACCACCTGATTGAAGCAAACCACACATACAAGAACATCGACAATAACATGGACATTCTACACGTACACACAAAACGCCGAAAACTAGACACTCTAGAACAATTGGAAATATACAAACACACGAAAACACATAAAAACTACATCCTAAATGAACAGACACAATTCAAACCACACACATTATTAGAACATATCACACCCCACACACACAACATCGATCTTTCAAAAGTCGATACCGTCACCAAGAACAAGACGGACAGTGCTCCCAACGGCAGCCTCTGAAGAAGCTTTTTAAAAGCAAAAACTGGTTCAGGCTATAAGGTAAAACTTTTACGTTTTTACCCATAAAAAACTTTTGTGTTCCAAGTCGGTAGTGAATTAATTATATTTAGTTAAGTAACGGACACGTCATGGACAACGAAATCCAAGAATTTATATAGGGTTATAGAAACTTTGGTCTGAATCAGATGCCACTTTGTGTGCCTATGAAGTAGCTTATTTGCAGAAAAAGCATGTTTTTAGTCTTCTTTGTTGTTTCAAAAGCACAACAATAGAATTTCTACAGGCAGTAGAATCAAACAACAAATCAGTTAGCAAAACAATTGTAGAAGCACAGAAAGTAATTACAATCCTTGATAAGCAAAAGAGGACAGATATATTCTTTGCATGTTGACACATTAAATATGGCAGTAGACTTAAAAAAAAAGAGATATCTCCCTCCACAGAGGGGAAGAAGTGTCAAGTTACCATAGTCTAACTAACCTAAAAACAAAATTAGAGATTTAAGCCTTCACCACCAAATTAGCCCAACAAGCAGAAAGAAAGACTTGAACAATCAACATGCCAGAAACCCGTAAAAGAAACGATAGCTTATTCTACCTAAATTCAGAATGCAACTGCCTGATTTCTCACCTCAGGCAAAGAGGAGGTGAGCAAAAAGCAAAATAAAATATACCCTCTGCATGAAACATGAAATAAGAATGGTCCACTTGTCTGAAGCTAAACAAGAAGTTTCAGTTGTATAAGAACTTATTTGATCTTTATTGGGAGGGAAGAAAGATAACAGGTTAAATGTTCCCAAAGCCAGCCATTGGAAACAATAACAGTGCGGTGCAATGAGCTGTCTAGTCGGTTATGGTGCAAATCAATTTGTCGGTGAAAGTTTTAATATAGCATTCTTCATTCTTAGTTTTAAATTAGTGTTTTCTCGCTGGTAACACTCTGAGCAGAGGAACACTTGAAACATTATCAGACCACATTTGTATTTCAAATTTATGTTAAAAATAAACACCACATTTATGTTTTGCAAAATTTTATTTTACTAATAAATACCCCTACTTTAAATCTATTCATGTTTTACGTACCGAGTCACTTTATGGTTATCAATATAATTATACCCTGATTAACGAAAGAAAGTGACTGGCGGAGCGGCCACGCGGCGACCGAGTTTGTAGTAAAAACATTCCACTTTATAACCTCGTGGAAACGTAAAATACAGGGCGAGAAATGTCTAATGAACTGTATTTTAATCATCAATTAAAGACGTTTTTAACAAACTTTTCTAATTTTTAAAATCTCTTTTCAATAAATTTACATTGTGAGTTAAAGAAAAAAATACACGAATTTGAATTAAAAAATTAGGGTTTATCGTTTTTATTACGTAAGAACTCAGAGGTTAAGCATCGGAAAAAAATTTCTTGTAGACAAATGGTAGTCCACCTTCTTTAGTACAATATATCAAAAATTGAGATTCCTACGATTAATATTAACAACGTTATTAATTTTTTCCGAATGTACTGTTAACTCCGTTATTAATAATTTTTTTCATTGTGTTTTTTCACAATAAACATAACAAAATTGTATTCATCAATACAAAGTGGTATGTAACCTTCAAATATTACGAAATATAACCGCAATCAGTTAATATACGAAAATTAGAACTAACATCGCTCAATGGCGCGCGATCGAGTCAAGGTACAGTAACAGCCCAAAGAAAGTGGTGCATACGCTCACGGCTCACACATTGACACATAGCCAACTTACTACGAGTCACCAATCTCTCATAAGTATATACTTAGTTATCTGTCTACTTATTTAATCTAATCTTCTACCTGGAGATCTGTCAAAAACGTACATCTGACCAGACTTTTGTGGTTTAGTTGAACTACATGCTTTTTATAACAGTCTTGAATGATTGTTTATTACTCTTTTGCGGTACGGTATTTATTGTTTTCTTGTTAATAAACTGTTTTTGTTTTGTGATCAGCTTTAATACTACTAATTGAAGTGCAATGTAATTACTGGGAAATTGTTAATGCCATTCAAATTTCTCAATAACTAATTATTTAACTATGAAATATAGTTTACAGTTTAAAACTACCGAGCAAAGCTCGGTCTACCAGATATTGCATAATTATAACAGTATTTTACTGTTATAATGTAATTGAAATGTAAAAACAATTAGTAAATTACTTGTTATTAGCATTGACAAATAAATAATAAATACAGTACGGTACTTACAAGTATTGTAGTGTTCTTCAGCTTTTATGGAATCCGCTCATAAAATATGTATATAAATCATAAAAATACACTATTAAAACACTCTATAAAAAACACTTATAGCTGTGAGTTAGTAGTCTTCAAACGAAAGTTCTCTGATACCCTCCATTGGATCGTCATCACTATTATCATCTTCTGAACAATTATCATCCTCGGAGCTACTGCTGTCTTCCACGGATATAATCATTTCCTCCACAGCTTCTTCCATTAGTCCTTCGTTATTCCATGCATCGATAATAACTTTTTTGGTGTGGTCCACTACTTGCTCCCACCTCTCAGCAGTAATTCGATTAAATCCGTCTTTAGTCAGTCGTTCAACTTCTTTTAAAGTAAACATTTTGTTGTTTTCGGCAACATACCCCTTAACCTGAGCCCATATAAGCTCAATGGCGTTAAGATGGCAATGGTAAGGTGGTAGCCTTATCACTTTGTGACCTCTGGTCTCTATCAATTCATCAACAAAATACCTTTTGTTCTGGGGCTTGTGCCATTTCACTAATTCCAAAAGTTCTGATTTTTTCAAGTCGGTTGTAGATTGAATATTTTTCCTATCCAGCCATGCAAGTATGTCAGCTTTTTTATCTTTGCTTGTGGGAGCTTTATCAATTTGCTTAGAATGGTAGGGAGCATTGTCCATGACTATTACTGCAGGCTCTTCTAGGTTATTTAGCAAAGTTTCAGAACACCAACCGAAGAATTTGTCGTGATCCATATCTTCATGGTAGTCACCGGTTTTTTTCGATTTAAATAGTAGAAGGGAATTTGGAACAAACCCTTTTGAAGAACCTGCATGACATATTATTAATCGTTCACCTTTCCCTATAGGTGTTAACATTGTCCCCTGAAGTGACTCATCAGTCCATCCTTGTTTCAAACAATGCCCAGCATTGACCCAGGTCTCATCGAGCCAAATTATATTATCGAAATTCTCGTCTTTGATTTGGCGAAGAAAACGACACCTCCAGGCAGCGACATCGCTTCTCTCCATAATCACTTTTCTGCCCGAAAATTTTCTCCACGTAAATCCTAAACCTTTTAGCACGTTTCTAAGCGAAGACAGACTGCCATTAAACAGCTCTTCATTTTCCAACGATGATAAAAGTTTTTTCAAAGTGGGATATTCTTTTCTTATGTAATATTGATATACATGTCTTCGTATAGCGTCTTCCTGAAAAGTGTCAAGTTTTGTCACAGTTTTCTCCCGTTTCCTCTGTTTGCCCGGAGTTGAAAGTTGGCTATTACTGTCATCTTGTATTTCTTTCAATTCTTTTTCCTTGCAAACTCGCAGAACTGTATTTTTATGTATTTCCAGAGCATCTGCAGTTCGCTGTATTGCATTATTAACCGGAATCAAAGGACCTTTGTTCGCCTTTTATCTATCAAAATATTCCCGCACTTTGCACACAATTTCTCTTGACTGTCCTTTCATAGGTACGCCTCGGCCCGAAGTTTGTCTTTTCTTTGGAGTTCGAGTCCTAGGTCTTCCCCTATGTTTCCTTGGTTCAGCCTCGTTACGTTGCTCCATGCTCAGCCACCGAAGTATATTCACACAAAATAACTTAAAAACACGTCAATTTATAATGAAAGCACAAGAAACTAACACTTAAAATCAAGATAACCAACAACCGGACATCACTCAACCACCACATCAACTAAACTGAAAGCTGGAAATTTCCCTTACCCTTAGTGTGCGTATAACGGTTCAGTTTTCCTGGAAGCGTGTGCTATTTGTAGACATAAAGGAGAGGCCGAGACGCTGTACGGGAATGACGGTAGCGCGCGAATAAAATGGGTCCAATAGGTTCTGACTGTACTTCCGCCGCAGAGCGCCACGCATTGCTCTCTGTGAAATTCACTTTATATATTAATCCATTGTAGTATTCCTATCACGTACAAGGTGTAAGTTGTATATGTCTTCTACATTTAGTTATCTAAAGAGAGCGTCACGCAAATCTCATTCGTGTACAACTTTTAACAACTGAGTTAACAGGACATTCGGAAAAAATTAATAACGTCATTAATTTTAATCGTAGGAATCTCAATTTTTGATATATTGTACTAAAGAAGGTGGACTACCATTTGTCTACAAGAAATTTTTTTCCGATGCTTAACCTCTGAGTTCTTACGTAATAAAAACGATAAACCCTAATTTTTTAATTCAAATTCGTGTATTTTTTTCTTTAACTCACAATGTAAATTTATTGAAAAGAGATTTTAAAAATTAGAAAAGTTTGTTAAAAACGTCTTTAATTGATGATTAAAATACAGTTCATTAGACATTTCTCGCCCTGTATTTTATGTTTCCACGAGGTTATAAACTGGAATGTTTTTACTACAAACTCGGTCGCCACGCGGCCGCTCCGCCAGTCACTTTCTTTCGTTAATCAGGGTATAAATTACCTTATTTTGGTCCACCTTAGTGACGCTAGCTTCTTTTTGTCTAATGACGCGTTTCGGGACGAAATCCCATCTACAGATACACAAAACTAATTTAAAACGTGAATGTATACCACATTTTGTGGTTATGTCATAATTTAAAACAACTGAATCGTTCGGAGCACTCGCATGCATGAGCGCTGTACCGCGACTTCCTTACAACAAGGAAAGTCATAAGGAAGTCGTGGTACATCGCGCATGCATGCGAGTGCTCCGAACGATTCAGTTGTTTTAAATTATGACATAACCACAAAATGTGGTATACATTCATATTTTAAATTAGTTTTGTGTATCTGAAGATGGGATTTCGTCCCGAAACGCGTCATTAGACAAAAAGAAGCTAGTGTCACTAAGGTGGACCAAAATAAGGTAATTTAATTATATTGATAAATACCCCTACATTTAGTGAAATACAGCTTTCCCTGAAAATAAAATAGTGTGTTTAGAAAATAATTAATTTCACATTGTAGCAGATAAATGTAATGTAATAAAAAACTTTAATAAATGGAAGAAACGTAAGATTAATTTTAAACGTCTGGGAAAAAGAACAAAGAAAGAAGATGACGAATGGTGCTTACACTTCTGAATTCACAACCCTATTAAGTTTTACAAGAGATTTTTTTATTTTATCCGTAGAAAAAATAACAAAATTATAAAAGATCTTACAATTAGAGAAGCTAGTTGATTGCAGTTCATGGGAGATAAACCTATGGATTCTAGTGAGTAAGTCGTAATGTTTTAGAAACAAGGAAGGTGTGTATGAGACAGTAACAAAGTGGACATTTTATTTTTAAAGGAAACTGCATTTCATATGGTGCAGTAGTGAATAAATTTCATTAATCATAAATGTCATAAATTATAAATATGTTAATTTTTAATATAATTTAGAAATGCGAAACTGGGCTAATAATTTTGCAACTCTTCATTTGTTCAAAGTAAGTCACAAGGAGGAAAACATTGCAGATGTCATAATCCACAACTAATGATGTCATAATCTAGACCAAGTCTAGACCAGTATCATTTTAGTTGCATCATTTTTCTGCCACAAAAAATTGATTGTTTATACTGTAAAAGTATACCAACAATTTAGTTTCAGTTTGAGTAAAAATAATTTTTATGACAGAAACAATTATTTTTATGTAGAAAGAAATTAATTTATGGAAAACAATCACAGTAAGAGTTTTTACAGATTGTGTAAAATATGAAGTTTGACACTTGCAGTCTTTTCCTGCCTTTCAGCTGTACCATGTACATAATACATAACTATTTTATTTGGAAAAGATTGTATTTCAGTTGCCATCAGGTATTTCAATGTTTAGTACATACATTGTCATCAAATATTTAAAAAAAAACTTAAAATTTAAGGATAGTCTTTATTCTTTACAGTTTATGTTTATTATATGAAACTGTTGACATTTTAAATGGAAACGATAATACATATTGTATAATAACGGTTTACCTTTCCTGTTAATTATTGTTGAATAGTGTGTAGCGAACCGTTTTATACTTCTTAGTCGACCTTTTTTCTCGCCGTTAGAAGTTCGTATTTCTCTCTCTTCTAGCTCCAGCGGTTGGTCGTCAATTTGTAATATAGTCGTGTGTACGGCTACCGTTTTACTCTGTAAAATGTGGATAATGTACAATTTGTGTGTAATGGGTGTAACGTGTCTTCTCGATCCGTAGTTCAAATGCGTGCAACTTCCGCAGATTTCGTCCGTTGCGAACGTACGAATAACCAGGTCTCGATGTTCTTACCTGTTGTTCACTAGGGGTGATAAAATCCCGGTGGCGCCAAATTGTTTTCTTAAAACAATTAAAATAAAGTTCAAAGGTGTATGACCAGCGCAGCTCAGGCGGTTTGAATAATTCAACTATTTCCGCCAGCTAGGCCCACTGGAGCGCACAGCAGTTCGATGCGTGGGCTGTGTAAATCGTTAGTCGTCTGCTAAAATGTATATAAAATATTGTGCACCTCCTAATGAAATTATAACACCGTGGTTACACTCAATACTTACACATTTTTTATTAGTGATTGTTATTCATTTAATACAAATTATTCTAATACAAATGCTCCGGTTGTTTATATGAGACAATTACAGGGTTTGACAAATCGATATTTGAATTGATAACCAGTCGTTTAATAATGGCGTCTGTTGTAAATAGTACATCAGTTATTAATGTTTGTCATAGGTTCTTGAGGTTACGTTAAAAGGATTACAAATGTTTAAAACAATAAAAATACACACCTTACATCAAGTAAACTTAACTAACATATTGTGTAGGTATAATTTGTTTAGCGCAGTGTAGTAAAAGTGTTTACAAGTTATGGATCATTAACAACAGTTTATATTGGTTAGTTTATAAATTATCAGTGACTTAGTATTCTTTTTAATCTTTGAAAGTAATTAATTTCAGTTCAGTGAGATTTCGACCTTTAGTGAGAAATAATTAACGTGAGTTTATTTATATATTTTGGGTAATTTAATAGGTACTTATCACTTCCGTAGTTATGGCGAATTCATACGATCTGTTATTCATGGGTTATACTACAATCTTCTTTAATTTGCTTGGTTCAGGACATCAGGCATCTTTTCCAGTTTAATTGGTAGTAATTTATTTTCTTTTTTCGTTAATTTGGCCTCAACTTCAATAATATGGTTCCAGTCCTCGTCTTAAATCTTAGTATACACTTAGTAGTAACTTCTTCTGATATTTTCTATGTTTTAATTGACAATTTTGGTCACTCGAAAATTAGCGTCTATACCATTAAAGCGTCATGCATTCCGTAAAAAAATCTAACGGTATTTTTTGCTTGTTACTCCACAGTTTCCATGGTAACGTAATTATTCTCCTTGGTTGATCTCAAAATAAACACATTGTTATCAAATTTTGAATTTTTTGTTTAATTTGAATAAATATTTTATAATGGCTATATTTACTTGGGGATAATTTCAATGGTTGTAATCTTTACATAGATGTTCCTATTTTCTTTCAAAGATTAGTTTGATATCTTACAAGATTGGTCTAAGCCATGTATTAATGTTTTAGTCCAAAATTGATAATACTATGTTAATACATAATTTACTTATTTCTAAGTTTTAATATAATTCTGCCATGTTCCCTTTCGTTACACATAATTATTATATTTTGCCTATTATTTCTTATAAAGGTATTGCTATTATTTTCTTTATAAATTCCTTACTTACTTAAAACATACTAACATATTACTGTAAAACTATTTCTTCTGGTATTTATTGCCTTAAACATTAAGCCAATAACTTCTTTCTTTAAATTAACAAATGAACAAATTTGGTGAGTGTTATACCTACACCATCTCTTTTATAACAGTAATCACCCTGGTGATTTTTATACTGAGATAATATTTTTTCTGTTTTTTACATTCACAATTATTCTGTGTCTTTCAGTCTAATATATTTAACTTAATTGCTCATTTAACATGTGCTTATGTTTTGGGTTTGTCACACTTGTTTAACTCTTTTTTCTTAAGATTATATGCTGTTTATTTTATTACACTTATCACTTCACTGTTCAACTTTGTCACTCCCTACCTATCTCTAATTACCCTTATATTTCTCACGATCTCACTATTATTACAAAGTTTTTGTATCTAATGAGTTCATGTCTCTTTTGTTAACTTCAGACTGTCACCTGTCATTTTATAATATTCAAACAACATGGTATTGTAAATACATCTTTCAAATAAAACATAACTTCGTATACATTGTCATTAAAGTGATAAAAATTGGTCTGAAATGTCATAATTAATAATAATAACAACAATTTAATAATGTTAAAATATATTGTGTTAATTGAAACATACTACATCTGTAGCAACAGCAATAATATTAGCGAATAAATAAACTCTCCAAAACCTTATACTTTCAAACACATAATGCTGAAATAACATACATACGCCTGAAATAATCCTAGTAAAAGTTCCAAAGTATATAGTAGGCTATACAATTTGTTCTCTGATTGAATCACGCACACATTTCTATTCCCTGTCTGTATGAGTGTAATTTTAAACATAACAGCTGACACATCACCTATAGATAAGGATATACATACAATCATATCTACACATGGTTTTTTATGTATAACAATTGCTGAGATACTGTCATTTACAAGTTACCACTAATAAAAATTTAAACATAAATTATTAATAATAATAAAAAATTATGCTCTTTTAAAACAATCTTATGAGTTAATTGTTATGGCCATATAATTTTTTTTTTCTTTTTTCTTCACTGTCTTCTTGTCTCGCTTTACTTTGGTTAATATCTGGCCAATCTCTGGGGTTGGGTCAATGTCAGTTGTCTGTCAGTCTAGTTCGTATTTTCTTGTTTTGTATGTATTCTTTGGTTGTATTCTTCTTCCTTCACTATTGATTATATTTACTACTTTCATTCTCGTTATCATTTATCTATCAAAATATATTGTTTCTTGGCATTTTTTACATACTTATTTATATCAAATGTGATCAGGGTTTGGCAATGTTATAATATTAAATATACATTTTATCATTATTCTTTAATGACATATAATTTATAATCTTAAATATTTTCACTTTTAATTTGAACTTGTTCAGTAATTAATAAATTTGTTTTGGAATGTTTATATACCAATTTCCTGTATGTTAAATTTTTAACATTTGAGGTATGTTTTAATAAATATGTTGTATTATCTATGACATTATTTAAGACTTCCAAGTCTTGTTGGTCTCCATTGAAGTAATGCACTGATGTTTTGTAGCTTGTTTGGCAGCCATCTTCAGAGCGATGAAAGGTGGAAAGAATTGTCCCAAGGCTGGTAACAGTTTTGCAATAATTTTAATCAGAAGATGGCTACCATACATGCTGCAGAAATGTAAATACGTAATGGAGGCATCAGTTTGTAACTGACCACAGCCAACAAGTCTGTAAGTTATAAATAACGACATGGATGACTTGTGCCGAGATAGCCTATGCAATTTCACAATTACCAAATTCAATATCTGGGTGTTCGTTTCCATTTTCAGGCACAAACACATAGAAAAAGAACTGCACAAACAATGCATAAACGATCTGCAGCTGGCGTCTTTGCTGAAAGATGACAGTATTACGCCAGATCTGATGACAAAATTCTTACAGCGTCTTCTGTTGAACAAAGATTATCTGATGGCCGAACTGAAGGGAACACGGATATGGGTGACAAACTATTATTCGACCATGTCAGATGGACAGATTTGTATTCCTTGGAATTTTCTATTATGAAAATTATCTTTTAGTATATTAAAAAATGTAATAAATTAAATAAGAATAAAACAATGCATTTTTTAGTATCAACACAAGTTAGCAATAGTTACTAGCAAATGTTGTTAATTTTGGTGCTACATGTATATATATTGAGTTTGTATGTATGTGTGTGTTTTAATTATTGTGTCTTTCATTAAAAGAAAAGTAACATTAAAATATTGTGCATCCAGTTTCTTCTGTAATTATATTTTGTTTTTGTAGACTAGTACCTTATGTTTTCAAATGTCAAAATTGTTTAACAATGTATATAGAGTAGTCAGCTGCTATGACTGCCTTACTATTAATGTTTTGTATCATTAACTTAACACAGGGATCCTGGGTGAAGTTTAAATCGAGATAAGAGCAGTTTAGGGTTTTCTTTTTTTGTTTTATTCTGATAGATTTATTTAGGGTCAACTTTGTAATATTATTATTTAGGAGCTATTAAAATTCTTTTTTACCGATCAAGAAGACGTTCACGTAGTTTTGAAAAAAACATATACTTGTTAAATTTCTAGCAATAATCACTGTAAATTTTGAAATTAGGTCGATTTACAATAAAATATTATCATGTGAGTGTTTATTATTTTAAAAATTATGTGCAGCGAAAATTTTATTTTTGGCGCAAAAAACTTGAAAGTTTGTAATCATATATAAAACATGAGAGTTACACTACTTTACTGGAATAAGTATGTGCAGCCAAAGAATAAATTTATTAACATCCATAGAAATATGTTTTTCATTTGCTGTGTGTGTATGTGTATGTGCACACGTGTGCAGATAACATTTGGACATTCTCACAGACATGAATTACTTTAAAATTACATGATTATTGTATTGTTGACTGCTAAATGTATTTTTTGAAACATTTGTATTAAATTAATCTATACTATTATTAAAACTAGTTTTGTATTGACAGATGGAACTGTTGATGAAACAACTACTACGTGCCTCTTAACCAATTGTCACGTTCAAAACTGTAAACAGTAACCGTAGCAATGCACAATGTTTGCCAAGGTGTTCCACACGTGCTGTTATGAAAAACAGTGTGGAATGACGCACCACGGAGTGAACTGTTAGTGTAGGTTCTATATAACGAAGTCTGTTTGTTAAGAGTGCTGTATTTTCGGTTACACTTTGTGATTATTCATGTGAATAGTCATATTATTGTTATTATAGTCCAATATTACAATTTCTATCAATTATAAATTTTTATTTTACTTTATATAGGCAGTTTCATTTATGAAGATTTCGCAAATATTTATGCTTGCTTAATACTAAATTATCTGTATTTATTAAGTTGATAAAATAATAGAGTAATTATTTATCACGTTTTTCGAGTACATTATAATGGTATTAAATCCATACCAAAATTTTAGTAAGATCTCAAATTACTAGAGTTGGATTTAACTAGAATTTGCGTAACTCAATTCGTGTCATTTCACAAAAAAAAAAGTTTTTACCCGATTGTGAACAGATTAGTTTGCACTATGAATAAGGTAATGTACAGTATAATACGTATATGTTATTGCAACCATAGATTAAATAATCTTATTCACTATGATATAAGCTATGGGACTTCACTGCAAAAGCATCTCTGGATGTCTTACTGTAATTAAAAGTACATTAAGAGATATCATATCATATTTTAAAAGTAAACTTTATGTCTTGAAAAGCCTTATTAAATGACCTTGAGCGTGAACATGTTGTAAGTTCTTTGTATACGAATCATTGTCTCATGTTTATCCACTTGTAGAAACCACATGGTCAGAGTGTGACGTTGTTTCCGTTCCATTACAAACATCAGTACCAAACTAGTTTTAATATTAGTATAAATACACCCAGAATACAGACAATTAAGAAGAATTGGAGGTGCCAGGTCCAGGGCACCTTTGATTGAAACTTGATTCAGGGCCTCTAACTTGATTGCATTTATACTGGTAAGGTGAATTAATAGCACTAGTTCCGTCAGTAATACAGTTAGTCTTTGTAAAGCCTAGTCCACACCAGTAGACCACGTTGCGCAACGTGTTGCGCAACGGTCTCGAGACGGTCTAAACTTTAGACATAGACATGGTCTATAGACGACAATCTTGGTCTCGTCTAGCGTCCACACTACTATGTGAATTTTGTTAGTCTCGTCTAAGCACACCACCATGGAGGACATTGCTTTGTGTGGAATGAGTGCCTGTTTGGCTATTATTACGAATGAAAGATCGCGAAAACGTAAACGTTGGTGGACGCGCGAAGTACTCACAGAAGGACCAAGGTTCGGTACCACATTATTAAATAAATTAAAAATGGAAGACGCCATGGGATTTCGGAATTTCACCCGCCTGACGCCTACTGATTTCGAAGAATTACTTCTGATGGTTGGAGGGAAAATTTCGAAGCAAGATACAAAATTTAGGGAAACCATTACAGCTTCTCTTCGACTGGCAGTCACACTGCGTTTTCTAGCAAGTGGAGACTCATTCACGAGCCTCATGTACACCTTCAGAATATCCAAACAGGCAATATCGAAAATAGTACCAGAAGTTTGTGAAGCAATTATCTCTTCATTGAAACAACAGATAAAGGTATGTATAAAAAATTAATATTATTTTTAATAAACAATTTTATATTTAACATTTTTTACAAAACTAAATTTTTTTACAATTTTTTACAATTTTTTGTGCAATTTATTTTTTACAATAAGAAACAAATGAGACTTTATAAATTTATTTAACAAATGAAATTGATAAATTGGTATGATTTTTTTTTACAAAATTACAAATGCGTCATCCCCTGACTCCAATTGTTGTATTTGAACCTCTCCGATTTCATAAATACCAGTAGGTGCAGAGGGATTTGAGCTATAACTTTCTTCCGAAACGTGATATGTTGATGCGACGGAAGAAGTGGATGGTGGACGTGGCATCTGAATGGGCGGGATTTCCGAAGCTAAGAAACCCATGTCCAATTTAAATAAGACGTCGTTTATGTTACGCTGTGCCAAAGCAATTTCCATTCTACTTTTGTTACAGTTCCTCAATTTATTCGCTACATATTCCCCGAATACTGCGTACTCATCTCTGGAACTCACCACTTGAGTTAAGGATTTCAAGCAGTTGACTGCTTGTTGGGCAGCGGAGTCCTCGTTCTTGCGGACGCGTTTAGGAGCGCGTCCTGGGGGTTTGAATGGTGGGCTGTTGTCCTCACATTCCACATGCACGGTTTCATTCTCTTCCTCGTGATCGCCTGTATCTAGCAAACTATCCTGAAACACAAAGAAACTCTTTAAAAATATGTCTTCAAGACGTTAACAGAATTGTTTCTTTAATAAAAATTACTATTATTATCTTTATCGTTTTCTCAGATTTCACCAAAAGATAATGCACCACTCAGATCGACTTCATTTCGCTTGAAATGAATAATTAAAGTGGAGTTTTTCAAAAATATTCAAGGAACACGAACATCGTCTCCAGCTTTAGTTATATAGCTTTCCTATTTCATTGGCAGTAAAAGCCTAACATAAGGTCAACATCTAAACAAATAATTTTAACTAGCACAAAATTTTTTAAAATATTGATCGCATTACCGATTTAATATTTTTACTTTATTTATACACACACATATATATTCATAATTTGTGATTACCTATTTCTTCGTTTCAGAGACCGACTTCCGAAGCTGAATGGAAAGCTATTTCTCAGGAGTTTCTGAGTAGATGGAATTTTCCACACTGCATAGGCAGCATTGATGGTAAACACGTTCAGATGGTGGCCCCAGAACACAGCGGGAGCTTGTATTTTAACTATAAAGGTACTTTCAGCATTGTGTTCCTTGGCGTTGCAGACGCCAACTACAACTTATTGTACGCCGATGTTGGATGCCAAGGGCGTATTTCTGATGGGGGCGTTTTCAAGTTCACTTCACTATACAAGGATTTAGAAAACAATACCGCACACGTACCTGTAAGTGAGGCATTACCAGGAAGAACAGAACCTGTACCATATGTTTTTGTGGCAGATGATGCTTTTGCTATGTCTAATTATTTGATGAAGCCGTACCCTGGTCGTATATTGGACATTCCGAAGAGAGTCTACAACTATAGGCTAAGCAGGGCTCGAAGAATAATTGAAAATGTTTTCGGTATTATGTCGTCCAAATTTCGGGTGTTTCTTAAACCGATAGCTTTACAGCCAGATAAAGTGGAGTCTGTCGTGTTGGCTTGTGCCTACCTACACAATTTTTTACGTAGGAATTCAGCGTCAAGATATGCCTACACCCCACCAGGAAGTTTGGACTCGTACGATGGCGATGGAAATGTAATTGAAGGATTTTGGAGAAGAGAAATCAACGAAGAGAATCGTTTGGTTGATCTGCGCAACGCTCCTCGAAAATGTTCATCTAACTTGCATAAAATTCGTGATGAATTTCGAGATTACTTTGTTTCACAAGAGGGAGTGGTATCTTGGCAATACGATTCAATAAAGTAATTTACTTGATCACTTTTTGTTAGTAGAACCAATTTAATTAAAACTAAAGAATTAAGGTTGATTTAAATCAAATTAATAAAGGATAAATGTATTTTAATAAAGAGTTTCATAGAGTTATTTGTACTTACTTCAATTTCGTTGTTCCCACTGTCCGTGTTATCTGTGTTGCGGCTGCCCTTTGATTCGTTTGCCGGTAGTAAAAATAATAAATAGTCGTAAGCGAACCATGAAGACTTCTTCGGAGACGACCCACTTGACGGAGTGATTTTTTTCCGCTCCCTGTTGAATGAAGTTTTCAGATTATGAATTTTTTTCTCTATTTCCTCCACGGAAACTTGGTGGTTTGCAGCCAGGAGTTCCATAGCTGCTCTTCTTTTAGCCCGGTTTTTGTAATCGGGACTTGTCACATCCCACAAACATTTTTCATTATGGTAATCTTCGATTAATTTTAATACGTTTTCATTTAACCACATGTTGCACGTGATGTAAACAAACTAAAGTAGGGGGGTAAACGGCGCGGGGGAAGGAGTGGGGCAGGTCTCGTCTCGTCTCTAGACAAACGTCCACACCATCGATATGTTGCGCAACATGTCTAACCGTTGCATCAGGTCTCCCATTCCGATCGGGAGACTTTAGACCGGCGATTTTTGGTCTCGCAACGGCCCCCGTAGACCAAGTTGGTCTATTTAGGCAGTCTACCGAGACATCCTGAGACAACCTTAGACACGTCTCTGAGACCTCGGTTGCGCAACAAGTCTACTAGTGTGGACGAGGCCTAATAATCTTATTGTAATATTTTATTATAGTGTATTATAGTAGTTTACTGTTAACATAACTTGAAATGTAAAAATGTAATAATGTGATTACATTGTATACTGAAGATTTTATTATTTACATCCTTTGGCAATTTGCTGCTTGAGCTTTAATCATAGCAAGGTGTTGACTTTCAGTTTTCATTTAACCCTTTGAACAGTGATAACTCGGTCAGTATGCCGGGCCCCTGAAAGTGGAATTTTTTGAAATTTTGTAAAATGTATTTTAATGCAAATTGTCAACTTCAATTATAGGAAAATTGATTAAAAATGTATAAATAGTGTTAAATTAAAATTTTCTACTTACTTTAAAAGTTCTTCTGTGTGTGAAAAATCTGGAAGCACGGATATTGGCAAAGAGCAGCGTCACATTCCTTACACATCCAGTGAGTATCCTTTCTTTTTCTTTCTCCTTTGGTTGTATGTTTGCAGACATAGCAAGCTCTCTGAGGTCTCTGCTTCATTTCTGTTGGTGAAATTGGCTCCATGAAATGTCTAGTTGTCAGATGCAGTGGATTAATTGTGTCTTCTTTTGATCTTCTCCCAACTCCTGAAGAAACCCTCATAGGTGTATACTTTTCTAACAGTTGTCTTATAATATTGGATCTGAACTGTTGCAGTTTCATTTTCCTCCCAGTTGTTTCTTGGTACAAAATGTGTGCATTTAGCACACACATATCTATCATGTGGAAAAAAATTTTCTTGTACCACTTCAGGGTTTTGCGAGTACTATCTGTGAAGCTCATCTGCATATCACTTTTATCAACTAAACCCATATTGCTATTATATTGTACAACAGACAGTGGTTTCTTCACAGGCAGTCCAGTAATTCTGTCAATTTTATTAGTTTCAACCATTTATGGTTTACAATTGGTTGATAACATAATTACATCCCTTTTGTCATGCCATTTCTCAGCCAACAATATGCCTGTATTTTTCACTGAATAATCACCTTTCTTT
This sequence comes from Magicicada septendecula, assembly GCA_034769895.1. Lineage (NCBI taxonomy): Eukaryota > Metazoa > Arthropoda > Insecta > Hemiptera > Cicadidae > Magicicada > Magicicada septendecula. Next base: position 55,723,477 of record CM068371.1, on the reverse strand, counting down.
TTTGGAAATGTGGCATGTGTTTTCTATTTATTTTTGCTGTACCACATGCGCCAGTGCCATTTTCATAAAGATATTGAAACAAAGTGGGACTAGTATACCAGTTATCAACATAAATTTCATGACCTCTGTTCAGATATGGTTCCAGAAGAGTAAGTATAAGTGAACCTGTCATTCCAAGATTTTTATCAATATCTATATTAGTATCTGATCTAGTGTACAAAATAAAATCTAATATATAACCAGTCTTACAGTCACATAAAACAAACATTTTTATACCAAATTTATGTCTTTTGGATGGAATGTATTGTCTAAAGGAGAGTCTACACTTCCACAAGACCAAACTTTCATCAATACAGAGGTTTTTTAGAGGGGTTGAAGGAATTTTTGAACTTTTTTCTAAGCTTTTCAAAAATTGTTATTTTGAACAATTTGTCACCAGCAATTTGGGCAAGATTATTATTGAAATGAAGCATTCAGAGTAACAAAAAAAAATCTGTCCTGAGAAAATATTTTACCAAACATTGGTGTGGAAAAAAGTTGATCAGTTGTGCAATATTCATGAAGCCTATTTTTTTTAATATGTCCCATAAGAAGAACAGTAGCTATAAGTGTATATATTTCAGTTACATTTGTGTCTGTCCAGTTGTGAAGTTTGGATTTAGGTTTTATTCCAGCTTCTGTTGCTTCCAATTTTGATTTCACAAATCTATAATATTTATTAGTCTCTTTGGCAATGTGGTCAACCAAATAATTATCAAAAAGAGTCTCAAAAACATCAGCTTATAATGGATTGCTGCTAATAACATCTGCAGGAATTCCACTCTTACTGTCATCAAAATCATAATTTGAGGGAACAAAGTCACGATCTTCTATCCATCTGAAAATATCAGTTTCTTGGTCTATCTGTTCTTCATCTGACAGATCATCTCCGCTCTCCGATTCATCAAAAATAGACACTTCGTCACCCAATTCACAGTTTGTAATATATTCACGAATTTCGTCTTCAGTCAAATATTTAGACATTTTGCAAAGATAGTTTATCACATTACTAAATCAATACTCAACACTAAATCCAAATTTTACGCACTATAATTTAAATAATACAAATAATAAACATTATTTATAAATGAAAACACTGTTCACACCTTTACACTTTCGTACACAACGCAGAACATAACCTCCAAACACAACGCTGCAGAGCACGTGTAAAATTATTCACCACAGCCACGTAAATTACATCAGACTAAGAAGGAATGAATACCAAATGTTTCAAAAACTATCCACTAGAGTGCAGCACGAATACCATTCCAATAAACGACGTATGTCGGCAATACTAACGAAGCAAAAGTTGAAAACATAAATATACGTGATTACTGAATTTGGCCCGTCTGACAAAAAACGTGTATATACGTGATTACTGTTCAAAGGGTTAAATAGTTCCAGACCTTGTGGTTTTTGAAGTAAATACAGCGTGTTCATGTTCAGTTGTACCTCTTGAAATTTTTGATGTGTCATTGAATAACAATGTTTTTGGTTCACAGTTACACTATCAGTCATTAAGAGTTCATCGGTATATATAAACCCACTAAAAACTACAAGAGTGCCATTAAAAATTATTCATACCACAAAATCTTCATATCACATGATAACACAAATGTGCATCATAAAAATTATGGACAAACTAGAATGAATAGCAATATTTCATATACTTATGGAACTTGGAGAATGTACACAACTTAGTTTTTTATGACATTTGGTTGCCACATCAAGACAAAAAAGATTCCTCAAAGTTCGTCATGTTCAGTTCCTTTTATCATATCACAATTTGATATTTCACACAGTCAGTGTATTTATAATTGTATTATCTACAGATTACAGTGAAATAAATATCAGTGTAGTTGTACACCACCAACAGTGTATGCTACAAATTAGACCTATCATTTATCATGTGGTGTATCCAAATCAGATCTTGCATGAATACTTTTAGTTATGGAGGATTATGCAGAATCACAGACCATGGTTTTCCTAACTTAATGCTTTGAAAGTCTTTGTAGTGTTAATCTGCTCACTGAGTTCTTGAAGTGGAAAGACTCGTAACGATTTAAAGTATGATAGATCATTTGATGAAGAAACTGGAATGACATTACAAAGTAGACGAAAATGTAGCCATTACACAATGATGTATAATTCTGAATTATTAAGTAATAGATTCAGTTCTGTATAATTTGTCTGTGCCTAAAGTGTATGTAAACGTTGCACGTCTAGTGCATGGTGCAATTGTCTCATTGTGTTATTTATCTTTTTTTTAATATGTATGCCAAGTTATTAGTTTGTAAATTCAGTATTAAAAAAAGTATGGATTTTCTGAGATTTGTTATGTTGCGGCTGTTGAGGAGGGTGTAACAGTTATGCAGTCTGATCAAGGCTAGATTAATACACTTGCACACGCATGCACATATATATGTTTGGGGGGAATGTAAGGATTGAGAATGGAACACATAACCCTTAGGTTGTATTTCTGCACTTAACATATATTTCAACGCAGTTTTCTCTGGTGTCTTTGATCTGTGTTTTCTTTTGTCGTAATCACAAGAAGGGACAGCCAGAAGTTAGCAGAGAAAAGTTTATGAAAATTCTGTTATTTAGAATCTACAAAAGTCTGTGTGTGTGTGCATGTGTTCAAAGGTTGCAAATTTGTCACAGCATCAATATTTCAGATGCACAGAATTAATATTTCTGTATACAGAATTTCAGCTCAATGTGTTCGATCTGTAGACTAAATATACGTATGTAGGTAGTTCCTAATTTTAAGAAGAGTAAAGTGCAGGTCCACCACTTTTTACCTACTTTAACTATCTAAATTACTGAGTTTTGTTTGCATTTTGGAAATAGTTTTCTGTATAGGGAGGAAAGTCAGAGTACTTTTCCAAAATGCAGACTACTCGCGGAATATTCAAACCAATTTGTGTATCTCCACAATCAAATTTTCAATGGATTCTGGTTTTATGCAAAGTTTCTGCTGTGTATACTGAGTTTGGTGTACACCCAGTAATTGTGAAATTAGTTAAGCTTGTGTGACACATAAGAAGCAGATTTATCAGAGTAATGAAAATTATAGAAAGAAAAGTTATGAGAATGTGTGATGTTTAAGTGGCTTTAGTTAGATATTTTTTGTGTCCAGGTGAAAATTTTGTACCATATTGTTACGACGTCACAGAACAATCTACATGTTTATCGAACGTTCCAGAGAGATCCAGAATGTAAGCGTGTGGCGTACGTGCTTGTAGACGCATTTGCGAGATTGTTCTCGATGCCGCCAGCCGTGCGGACTGTGTCAAGGCCGCAGTTAATTACGTAGTTCATACGCACGCTACGACACAATTAGGAATCGTCTAGATATTCGACTAGCTATAATACTGGTACTCAACGACGTTCAGTTTAGTTCACGGCGAGATATTGGATAGTGCGGTTCGAGAGTTATAGTAGCGATATTACTGTGAGCGTTCAAGTGGTTATTAGTTAAGTGTTGTGTTTTATAATCGGGCGATATAATTGTAATACAATTGTGTTTAATATTAGTGACCTTTTATTGCGTGTGAACAATTTATATTTGATTTGTTTTGGTAGACTGTGTTGTTAATTACGAACTGTTTAACTGTAAAAATTAAAGCTGGTGATTAGTGACTTAATCGGTGTCTTGTACTTATTTTGTTTCCACTGTACCTACGACGATAGAGTAGACCGTCGTAACAGTGGTGTCAGAAGTGGGATAAAACGGTTAACAGTGGAAACAGTGGATACTTTGTACAAGACGAGTATGATTCATAATTAATCGGTAAACATGGATTCCAGTCAGATGATGGAAGCTTTACAAACACTGCTGCGGCAGACACAGGAAGAAGCGGAAAAACAGCCCAGGACGAAAAACGTAAGCAGGAAGCAGATGACATCAAAGCCTTAATTCATGAACAAAAGCAGATGCAAGAACATACTACCGCAGAATTGGGTCTCCTACGTGGTGACGTAGGTGAATTACAAGGTGAGCTCAATAATCAGATTACCAGAATATCTGACGTAGAAGAATCCATGTCAAATAAAATAGCTGAAGTAGAAAAATCTGTCTTGACTGTGGAATTAGTTATGTCAGCAAAAATATCTGCAGTAGAAAACTCAATAGCAAACATAAGAGAACAAATTAAAATTGAAGTTGAACAGTGCATGAAGATTCAACCAAAACAAATTTCTGAACAGACTGTACCAGTGATAGAGACAGAAAAAGACACAGAAAATAAGTTAATAGAGAAGGTCACCTCGCCTGCGGTTGGGATAGTTCATGTCAAGGCCCCAACCTTTGATGGAAGCACGCACTGGGCGACGTATTTACGCCAATTTGAAGCTGCTGCATGCGCAAATAATTGGACAGAGAAAGACAAGGCTGTTTCACTCGTTCTCTCATTAAAAGGACCCGCAGCAGAACTACTACAGAAAGTGCCACCTGACAGCCAGAACACCTATGCCGAGTTGATAAAAGCTCTGGAATTACGGTATGGTGATAAACATTTGCGAGATGTGTACTGCACCCAGTTGAGAGCAAGGCGACAGCATTCCGGGGAGAGTCTTCAAGAGTTTGAAGCAAGTATCAACAGACTAATTAGACTGGCCTATCCTGAAGCACCAGAAGATTTCCGAACGAGTTTTGCGATGCAGACATTTACTGCCGGTGTCCGAGATAAGGGTGATAATGAACTGCAGCAAGTGTTACGAATGGGAAGACACCAGAACAGTGCGGACGCCCTGGTACATGCTTTGCAATTTGAGGCCGCCAAATCAGCATCTGGTTGGACAAGTCATAAAGTGCGCGCGCTAAAAGATCGCGACGGCACAGACGATTAGGAAGAAGAACAAGCAACAGAGACTCGACAGTCGGTGCCACAGAATAAAATAAGAAAGGATGGAAGACCGAAGTGTTATAGATGTGGGAAACTGGACATCTACAACGAGATTGTCGGGTTAGAATTCAGCAGCAGGGAAACGAGCAATAGTTGGTACAATGGGGCGTGTGCTAACTAACTGGAGAAACGAAGCCCCTAGACAATACGCAATTTCTACACTTCAGAAAAACAGCGGGAGCTTGGTAGTTACTGGATTTGTTCAAGAAAGGCCAACCTCGATTACAGTTGACACAGGCGCAACAGTTTTTATTGTGCGCCCCGACGTGGTGAAAGATCTCAAGCCAATCTGGTGCTCTTGCAGCTTGCGAACAGCTACTGGACGGCCTGTAAAAGTGTTTGGAAAAGTGGAGATACACCTACGCCTCGGTCGACTTGAGTTTAATCATCAAGTACTTGTTGCAGACATTGTGGATGAAGCAATTCTTGGTGTGGACGTTATGAACGCATATGGATTTATAGTCGACTTCAAAAACAATGTCTTGAGAATCGGAGGCAAAGAGGTAATGCTATCAACAATGACGACAGCAGAAAAATCGATGGACGTCATAAACCAAGTGGCCGTAACTGTTCCGCCAAACTCCGAAAAGATCATCATGGTTAGAACCGATGTAGATACTAGGGGCAACCAGTGCTCTATATTCAAACCCCAGGTAGTCAGCACACCGGACATACTAATTACCAGAAGTTTAGTAAAACCTGACAAAACCGGAAATGTACCCATTAGAGTGGTGAATATTTTGGATCAAGCTATTACTTTACAAAGCAATACGCTCCTAGGCAAATTGACTCCTGTGGCCTGGCTAGCCGGAATAACGCAACGAATATCCAGTTCTTCGGATACTTCCAAATTACCAGAGGAACTGCAAGAATTATTGAACAGATCTTCTAATGACCTCTCAAGTGGTGAGGTAAAACGACTCGGACAGTTTTTACATGAATTCAAAGATTGTTTTGCAGTTCGGGGACAGTCACTGGGAAGAACCTCTCTTGTGCAACATCGCATCAATACCGGGGACACAACACCAATACGACAAACTCCTTGAAGGCCTCCATTATCTAAACAAGAGGAAATATCTTGGTTAGTACAGGACATGTTGACAGAGGGAGTAATCGGACCTTCGTCAAGCGCTTGGTCTTCTCCTGTAGTGCTAGTAGCGAAGAAGGATGGTCGATTGCGTTTCTGCGTAGACTACCGGAGGTTAAATGACGTTACAAAGAAAGACTGCTATCCATTACCTCGCGTTGACGATACACTCGACACGTCCGGAGTACAGTGGTTTTCCACATTGGACCTGAAGAGTGGATATTGGCAAGTGGGTCTTCATCAAGAAGACAAGGAAAAGACCGCTTTCTCGACCCCAAGTGGCTTATTCCAATTTAACGTCATGCCATTTGGACTCTGTAATGCACTGGCAACCTTTGAGAGATTGATGGACCTGATACTCTGAGGCCTGACGTGGAAAACTTGTCTTGTTTACTTAGACGATGTCTTGGTGATCGGGAAGACTTTCGAAGACCATTTGGAAAACCTTAAGAAAGTTCTAACTAGAATTCACTGTGCACAACTGAAGCTGAGCCCGAAGAAGTGTTCTCTATTCCAGAAGGGAGTACAGTATCTGGGCCATCTGGTTTCGGCATCGGGCATTAGCATGGATCCTAATAAAGTAGACACCATAAGAGACTGGCCAGTTCCGAAGAGTAAACACGAAGTTCGGAGTTTCCTGGGGTTTTGCTCATATTACCGACGTTTTGTGAAAGGCTTTGCTACTATTGCTAAACCACTACATGAGCTAACGGAAAATAAACGAAACTTCCAGTGGTCGATAGAGTGTGACCAAGCATTTAGAATGTTGAAGATTGCATTATGTTCGCAGCCAATTCTCGCTTTTCCAGCTTCCGAAGGGAAGTACATCGTAGACACAGACGCAAACAATACTGGTCTAGGAGCAGTTTTGTTTCAAGTGCAGAACGGTGAAGAACGAGTAATAGCGTATTACAGCAAGACGCTTTCTGAACCAGAGAGAAATTATTGTGTTACAAGGAGAGAGTTGTTGGCAATTGTCAGAGCTTTGGAGCATTTCCGTAAATACCTCTATGGGAGAGAGTTTTCACTACGTACCAACCATACCGCACTTGCATGACTCTTGAGATTTAAAAAATCCGGAAGGACAGTTGGCAAGGTGGCTCGAACGTCTGCAAGAGTACAACTTCAAGGTACATCGGCGGGGGCGCCTGCACGGTAATGCAGATGGCTTATCACAAAGACTGTAACCAGAAGACTGCCAACATTGCCACAGAAAAGAAGAACAAAACTCAAGCGAGCATGTTCAAGCCATCACTGTAGATTTCCTGGCTGACGGCTGGACAACACAAGACTCGACAAGAACAGATGACTGATGAAGACATTGGACCAATCTTGACAGCAAAAGAGGAAGGTTGCCGCCCGGATTGGCAAGATATCTGCCATGGTTCCAAAGTGCTGAAGGGCTACTGGGCACAACGGGAATCTCTCACCTTAGAAAACGGATTGCTGAAAAGGGCTTGGGAAAGTGCAGATGGACGAGACGTGGTCATGCAGTTGATAGTTCCCCGAAGTAAAGTGCAGTCTGTTTTGAAGAAGATGCATGATGGAACATCTGGAGGCCATCTTGGTGTTAACAAAACCCTTGACAAAATACGGAAGCGATTCTATTGGCTTCATCTTCGCCACGACATAGAGGAATGGGTTTGGACATGTGAAATATGTGCTGCAAGCAAGGGCCCACAAACCAGAAGCAGGGGAAAAATGAGATAGTATAACATTGGACTACCTTTCGAGAGAATTGCCATAGACACTGCAGGACCATTCCCAGTTATTGACAATGGAAACCGGTTCATCATGGTTGTAGGTGACTACTTTACTAAGTGGGTGGAAGCCAACACAATTCCAAATCAGGAGGTTACCACTGTGGCAAGCAGTTAGTTCACAACTTCTGTTGCCGTTATGGAGCCCCTATGGAAATCCATACGGATCAAGGGAGAAATTTCGAATAAGGAGTGTTTAAAGAATTATGCCGCCTACTCGGAATCTGAAAGACCAGAACAACACCTCTGCATCCTCAGTCTGACGGAATGGTTGAGAGATTCAATAGGACACTGGAGCAGCATCTTTCGAAGGTTGTTGATGAGAACCAAACAGACTGGGACCAACGTATACCACTATTCCTCATGGCATATAGATCATCAGTACACGACACAACTGGCATGACTCCAGCAAAATTGGTGTTTGTGCGGGAGATTCGACTTCCTGGGGACTTAATGTTCGGATCACCTGAGACTCAGTCCCAAGAGCAGCAGAACTATTCCTCGAAATTAGAAAACCAACTGCGAGAAATGAATCGCTTGGTAAGAGGATGGCTGAAGATTGCCAGTGATAAAATGAAAACTCGGTATGACATTCGCAGCAATAGTGTGGGTTTCAAAGAAGGAGATCAGGTCTGGTTGTTCAATCCAAAGCGCCGTCGTGGTCGCTCACCTAAGCTTCAGTCTAACTGGGAAGGACCCTACACTGTGAAAAAAAGAATTAACGATGTTGTTTATCGGATTCAACAGGAAGGACAGCAAAAGTTCAAGGTCGTCCACCTAGATCGCCTGGCTAAGTTCAACTTTAGAGACGGTTTGCCAGTTCGGGACGAACAGGCTTAAGGAGGAGGCAGTGTTACGACGTCACAGAACAATCTACGTGTTTATCGAACGCTCCAGAGAGATCCAGAATGCAAGCGTGTGGCGTACGTGCTTGACGCATTTGCGAGATTGTTCTCGATGCCGCCAGCTGTGCAGACTGTCAATGCCGCAGTTAATTACATAGTTCATACGCACACTACGACGCAATTAGGAATTGTCTGGATATTTGACTAGCTATAAATACTGATACTCAACGACGTTCAGTTTAGTTCAGTGCGAGATATTGGATAGTGCGGTTCAAGAGTTATAGTAGTGATATTACTGTGCGCGTTCAAGTGGTTATTAGTTAAGTGTTGTGTTTTATAATCGGGCAGTATAATTGTAATACAATTGTGTTTAATATTAGTGACCTTTTATTGCGTGTGAACAATTTATATTTGATTTGTTGTGGTAGACTGTGTTGTTAATTACGAACTGTTTAACTGTAAACATTAAAGCTGGTGATTAGTGACTTAATTGGTGTCTTGTACTTATTTTGTTTCCACTGTACCTACGATGATAGAGTAGACCGTCGTAACAATATGTACTCATAAATGTGCACTCAATTGAGTCGTTTCATTATAAACTGTAACTTCTTCATTGTGAATTTGTTTTATGTTCCTGTATCCTTATGGGAATTCTTCAGGAGGATTACAGTATTTGGTATACATATTAAAAAAATGTAAATTTTTCTTTGTGGATTATTATATAAGTTCTTCTTTTAATTATATAAGTAATAACTGTATAAAGTAGACACATCACTATTTCTAGTCATGCATGTAAAACCTAATAATAGTCATGAATAGCTGGTCTATAAAATCGTTTTTTCACACTCTTTTGTTTTGTGAAAGGGCATTTTAATTTCAACTGTATATAATAAGATGTACATATGTATATAATAAGAGGCCTTCAGTAAGTTCAATTAAGGAGAAAGTTGTGTTTGAATTACATACTTGTCTGTTAAGGATATAGTTCAATATTCATAAAGAAAAATCTTTATAATGTGTGATGCAAATGTGTTTTTAGTTATAACAACAGTTACTAAGGGCAACAGTAAAGGTACATACTGGCAGGCGACGTTGTAATCAGGTGTTATTTTTTGTTGTTTTCCACGTGCTTCCGTTTTGGTTCTTACAAGGAAAACTGTAATATCTTTTCCAATATCAGGAAATGATCGAACTGAAGTCACCAAGAAATATATTTCACCTGCATAAATGTAAAATACACACAAGTATAGTTATTGCCCAAGGAGTTCTCTCACTTGCTAGAAATAAGTTTTGGCCATTAATTTGTATACCCAGATATTGATGTAGATAATATGTGTCTGTAGGTAGCATTTCAGATGAGTCAGAATGGCTGGTGACGGGCATACAACTTAATGCTTTGAAACATATGTCATTAAGTGTGAACATCTCTTGGCTAGTGCATTATAAGTAATTTAAAATGTTAAGAAAATAAACTGTACTAAATTAGATTTAAAAATATATATATACTGTATACATGCACACGCATATGCGTGTGTGTTCAAAGGATTCTGTATATCGTGTATGTATTGTACTGAATAAATTCTGTATGCATCATGCTCCAGTATGTTTGGCATATATTGTACCAAATATGTAGTCCCTACAGTTTCTTCTGGTTCATTTGTTCTTCTTTCAGCAGATATAATTTCAAAAATCTTTCTTCACCATTTAATTTTGCTCGTATTACCAAACTGTATTGACTGTGTTTTCATGAATGTCATCAGCTGCATTATTGGATTCACCATTGTTGCTTTAATTGTTTCATTTATAATTTTGATACAACTTATATATTTTGTAATTTTGTTTTGATAATCCATTTTCATCATAGTGGATCATTACAGTCTTAACCGTATCATTTAGTGTGTTTTGGTTGTGAGTGTGTTGTATTAAATTCTTATTAAATTATTCCCTTAAAATTTCCATCAAGTCTCTTGTTTTATTCTTCTGTCATCCAAACTAGATCATCTTGCTATTTGCTTCCAACTGTCCAGCGTTTTAACTTCTCCATATTAATTCCAAAGTTGTGTTGTTTTTTTCTCGAAGTTCTCATAATCATACAGTTCAGATCTTCCTGGCCTGCAAGTTACCACCATTTGATCTTTCACAAAATATAATTAAAATAATTTTTTCACTCACTTGCAGTTGGATTGCCTTCAGTTTTTCTATTGTCTTTATGAATTTGTTAGTTATACAGAACTATGTATGAGAAGCGGACTACAGCCTTGCTTCAATATTTTTGTGATAATAAAAGGTGCCATATGTGATTTTCAATTTTTAATTTCAGTACTTAGTTTCAGTTGTTTCATGCATGATTTAAAAAATACGTTTAAATGTTTGTAAAAAAAAAGATACTGGGAATAATAACCAAATATTTTGACCAGATCGATGTAATGAAATTATTTTATTGTTCATAAGAATGATTACATAATTGTAAAATTGAGTGATACATGTCAAAAGCGTGTTATGCGTTAAATTAACACTTTCTTTCTCCTTTGTAATATAATTTTTGTCCCCATTTTTTTCATATTTATTACTTAAATGTAGGATTAAAATGTAATAAAGCAAGTGAAACAAAATACTAATAAATTTTAGTTACTTAAGTGAATTCTAGTGAAGCAAATAAACATAATAATTAATTAGCAATCTTATTACAGAAATTTGAATTATTACTACCAAGTGTTTAAGTTTTGGTATTATTGTTGTTGAAGCACTGTCATTGGAATTACATAAATGAAATGTTATTAAAGAATATGATTAAAGGATTAAGCTATAACTAAATTCAAATTGATAAAAAAGAAACAATTTTTAACAAAATGTATTATTAACATGTATTATTAGATACTAGAAATTGTGTGTAAATGACAATACAAGACAGTGCGAGTAAAGAAATTAAACAAAACTTCAAGTTGTTGAGTTGTGTTACCTTAAACAAAATTCCAAATTATATTATTATATACTTCTTTAATGAATGGATTAATAACATAAAAGCGGCGTCCATGTGTTGGCTGCTGCCTGATTTAGCTGTCAACAGTTGATTATGTGCCCTCAGATTTTTCAATGTTAAAGTGATGAAATTATATTGTTTATAAGTTTTGGATGTGTTTCATGTTTGGGGTTAGCGTTTTTTGGGAGGGCGGGGCGGGGGTTGTAAGTAACTAGAGTAATGTGTTATAGACCGGACGATAGATTTTGAGCAGTGCAGTGGACAAAGACCACATTGTGAGGCTAACAAAATTTTCATTCATTTTGCGAAGACACACTACAATGTTACATAGTGTGTAGCAGCACAGCACACTCTAGCAGTACCTTCAAGTGAGGGTAATTTTTCTGTTGGCTCCACATGTTCCACTACAGTAAACCCTCGATTTAATGGACAGAATTTAACAGACAAAAAAAAAGCATGAAAATGTTTTTAGGCTTTTGAAACGTATAATGTGCATAAACTGCAGACTCTCCTGTTCTGGCGATGTTGCTTGGCTATTGCAGCATTCTTTCGTTTCTTGTTTTGAAACACGCAAATTTTCTCATCTCCAATTGTATTTGATGAGAACGGAGATAAGAATTCATTTAATTCTTCACGATCCCCGTCTTTGCGTTGTCGTTGACGCAGGCGTCACACACGTTCAGTGGAAGACATCACGACGACTAACACTGAACAATATGCACTGATATGCATCTTATTTCACGGTGACCAAATTTATTTATTACTAACATCATCTGGAGCATTACATTTTTCGATGACGTTACACATTTTGCATCACACATTTTGTGGAATGACCCCCAGCCTAAAAACATTATCATGTTAAAAAAAAATTTTGACACGAAAAAATCACGATTAAGTTTTTGAAGTCCATGGTTGTGATTTAAATTTGGTGGTAGTTCATAACCATAGCAACGCATTTTCACTCTTGAATATTCGGCTATTTTCGTGATAATTCGTATGCACGCGCAGTTCACATTCGTACAGCGTCGCATCAGTTTATTCAGAGAACACAGCGTGTACGCTACATGTGTTTCTATAGTACAAACCTTGCACGTGTTAAATAGAGAGTCTTAACGAGTTTATACTTGCGTTGTTACAGCAAGGTCCATTACTTTATTAGTGAATTACAGCATAAGTATGCCTGGTGTTACGAAAAAACGTGTGAACTTGAGTATAAAGCAAAAGCTTGAACTAATAAGTAAACTTGAAGGTGGCGCGCCTGTTGCACATGTTTGTGAAGTGTACGGTGTAAAGAAACAAACCGTTTCAGACATTCGAAAGAATAAAGATAAACTTATTCAGTTTTCGCTAAAGTACAGTGTTGATAGTTCGAAGAATGAGGGAGAAAGAAAACACATTAAATTAGCCAAACACAAACAATTAGAGGATGCTGTGTACAAGTGGTTTATTCAACAACGGTCTAGTGGCGTCGTTGTTTGTAGTGTCGAGTTGCGGGCTGCTGCTGATAAACTGGCGAAACATATTGGTATCCAATTTCAGGCGAGTGATGGGTGGCTTTGGCGTTTTCGTAAACGGCATGGCATCACAAATAGATCAACATGTGGTGAAGCGCTGAGTGCAGACACTGAACAAGTTGAGGCTTTTTGTCAACATATAAAGGAAACGATCGAATCTGAGGGTCTCATTTTGTCTCAGGTCTACAATGCTGATGAGACTGGTCTCTACTTTCGTGCTGTGCCTGAAAATACTCTGGCACACAAACATGAAACTAGCACACCAGGCCGTAAACTCAACAAGGAGCGGCTTTCTGCCCTACTGTGTGCGAATGCTGATGGTTTGCATCGACTTACTCCAGTCATAGTCGGAAACGCAAAGAAACCTCGTGCGATAAAGAACATAATGAACCAGTTGCCAGTCATTTATGAAAGTTCAAAAAATGCTTGGTTTACCTTCAGTATTTTTTCAGACTGGTTTTTTAATCGTTTTGTGCCAGAAGTGCGACGTTTTCAAGAAGAGACTATGAAAATTCCATCGCATGCAGTGAAAGCCGTCTTACTACTGGACAATGCACCGGCCCATCGCAACTCCGAGAAGTTAGTTAGCAATGACGGAAAAATAAAATGCGTCTTCCTCCCTCCGAACACCACTTCAATTTTACAGCCAATGGACCAAGAAGTCATTGTTGCCTGCAAAAGGCTGTACAAGAAGAAGTTTCTTGAAGAGGTGATGGTTGTCTTGGAGGACGAACAAGACCATGAAAACGACACGAGAGGAGCTAGAACGCTGCAAAATCTGCGTGCATACAACATCAAGTCCGCCATCTTTAATTTTGCTGCCGCATGGAAGGAGATGAAGGAAACAACATTGGCTAATGGGTGGACACAGTTACTGAATGGGACTGAACCGGAGTACGATTTCAGACGATTTGAAACATCCGATTTCTGTGAAACCGTAAAGAAGGCTGGTGAAGACGTAAAAGAGAATGACATAGAACAGTGGCTAAACTTGGACGAGGGTGATCCAGGCTACCAAATCCTGAGTCAGGAAGAGATCGCGGAATCTGTTCTACACGACGATCAAGAAGATGGAGATGATGACGATGAAGAAACATCTGTTACAGGAGGCCCTAAATTATCAGCGATAAGAAACAGCATGGACGAAATTATCGCGTACATTGGGGAGTCTTCAGATCCGGAAGTGTGTGCTTATTATGACCATTTTAGACAGTTTAGATCTTTAATAATAAAGAAGCAACATTCTAGTGGAAAACAACTGACTCTTGATGCTTTTATCCAGAATAAATAAAGGTGTGTAAATAACATTGTATTTGCATGATATTAATAGTACTATTAAAATACAGATAAGCGATGTTGTCGCTGTTACAATAGAAAACCACACTGGCAGTTTACCCGTTATGTATACTTACGTTTATTTTGATTTTATAGATACGATATATTATATCTCACAAATGTGGTTATGTATACAAAAACTAAGACGCCATCTTTTACTACCTAAGTCATGGGCCAAAAGTTCGTTACGCGAAGTCATAGGAAACGGAAATTGCTTGAAATAACAAAACAGCTGTTCTAATTGTTACCAATGAAATACCCCTTTTTATTCTTTACTTTGTTACATAACATTTTTTAAAACCAACTGTAACCCTTCCAAAAACATAATGTGTAATAATAACTTTGATTAAGTTTAATGATTATATGATTAAATGATTATACAATAATAACATGTATATATTTATATTTATATAGTGGTGCTCAACCCAGCACTTAGAATAATTACGCACGCACACAACCACTCACCCTTTCATTATCATGGTACAACTTATTTAAATTTTGGAGCTCCTTAAATTTAGATTGAAATTTTGAATAATTTGTTAAATGATTGATTTCTACAATAACATATATTGGGAAATAAAGGATTCAAAATATATAAGGAACGCTCTCACCAATGTAGTGTTGCTGGTTGTTCTCGGTTTGCACGAACTTCGCGCACCGCGAGTTTTTCCCGGTCACATCTTGAAGTTGGCGCACTGTACTTATTATATTTATATTGTTTATTAACCACCTACAGTGGTCTAAAAAGTTAAAATTCACTCGTAAGTGAATGGGCGGCCGGCCGGCTCAAATCAGAGCTGCAGATGAAATGACGGCAATTTCTGGTTGAAATCTGCGGAAGTGGGGCGTATTGACGTCACATTCCTTTGTCTAACGTGTTGACATCGCAGTTTGGTTGCTGTCAACAAATTCTCCGCCTCTGACGTAACGAAGGCTTGGCTCTGCTTATCTCAATAACTGCACACTGTTTTTGTGATGTGACACCGTTTTTTGTCATGAATTAGTTCAAATCCTGGCAAATACTGTAATATAGTCCACTCACTGTAAATTCGATATCGGGTGTTTGAGATTGGGTTGGGTATGTCAAAAAATAGGAAAATACAATATTTATGATCTCTTTACCATATTTTAGGTAATTATGAAATGTACCATGATTGTACCATCACAAAACCCCCTCAATGAAAGATGGTGTGACGAAGCACACAAACTTTCATTGACCCTTTCATACTTCCTAAAGGGATCAGTCAGGACAAGTCGCCACAACCCCCTTACAATTTTATATAAAAAATAACAATAACTCACCCTTGGTCTGGTGATAATGACTGTACCTTCATGACCTTACTGGACTTCTCCTGCGAGATCCCAACACCATAAGGCCACTTAGGCTCTTAACGCCCCTGCTCTGACGCGTTGGCCAGCTCAGGACCGCTGTCACACCCCAAACACTGAAACAATTTATAAAAAATATTAATATAGTGGCTTATTGAATCACTCCATCCTCAACTGATCTGGTTCCCCTTAGCTAAGTGCTGGTTTGTGCCAATAAGCACTGGGTTGGCTTACTATTTATAAAATTATAAATTATATTAAATAAAATTAGAAAGTATAAAAATTATAAAAATAATAAATCTCAAGGATTAAAAAGAATACCTTGCCTGCATATTACAAACCCTAGCTTGAATAATAGTTTCGATTCCTATCGATAATAATTATCTTCGTTCTATAATTACTATAATTGTAACATAAGCACAAAATTATAAAAAATTGAATAAAATATATTTGAAAATATAAAATATATATAATATAAAATATAATTATCTATCTCCCAAACTTGGAGAAAAACAAATCAAGAAATTGAATGAATCGATTTATTTACTTATAACTTTTAAAATAAACTTTTATTATGATTATTAGTATTATTATTATTATTATTAACAGTTAATCATCTGGCTGATAAATATTATTAACAGCGCCATTTAAAATTTTAGTCATGAAAACAGAGTAATACATCCCATGCGATTCCTTAATCAGACTAGGGATTATAATCATTTTAGTAGTAGTAGCTGGGAAGTGAAATTAAATAAAATTATTAAATGTTTCAAGGGTAACTCAGTCATATGGGCTGAAGCTCATAGGTTAGAATGGGATTGTTATAATACTTTTGAGAAAGCTTTTAAGGGTAAATATTGGACAGAAGAAGAGCAGGAGACTTTAAGAAGCCGTATTATGGGAACGGGTAATTTCATGGGACGTAACGTTAGTAATAATAACATTACTATTTATGTAACAAGATTGTACAACGAAGCTAAATATTTAGAGCCTCCAATACCATTTAAGTCATTTGTTAGGTATGTTAGTAAGCACTTACCTAGAGAAGTGCAAAGTCACTTTGATGACTAAAGAGATAGAAAATCTTGATGAACTGGAAAGGGTATTAGATATACTACAAAGTATAAATGATCGTGAAATGGGTAGACGCCCTATACAACCAAATATGTATAACCATAACAATAATAACAATGAGTTTAATCGACCAAGGCCTTATTTTAATCATACTGGCAATAAATATAATGTTAGAAATGATTTACAGACACCAGGCGGTTGGAGTTGTTCTAGTTGCAGGAAGGAGAATCGGGGTCACATGCAGCATTGTTATTTCTGTAAAGCACCAAGAAATAACCAAGTAAAGCAATTCATACCTGCGAACAGAGGAGCCCCGAGTAACAGAGGAGCACCGTACCACCATCAGGGACCAACACGCGGACACCCTGTGCCATCAACAAGTCATAATAGGACACAGCCGGAAAACTGAAGTCAACAGTGGTAAGTAGGACCCGACCACTGTTCAGGGAAACTCATGAGGTCCGACCCATCGAGAACTTAAAATCCAACGTTATAAAAGCAGACATCGTTGCAGATTTATTGGAGGAGTGTAACACGACATTGGAGGTGAGAGCTGGACTCACGGAAATACAGGTAACAATAGATAATAGAAACTTTAAAACACTTGTCGATACAGGGAGCGAAATTTCAGTAATAGCCGAGAACATTTTAAGTGAATTGAAAGAATTGAATAAGAATATTCCAGTTTTACCCGTAGCAGGGGTTACAGTAATAGGAGTCACGGGGGTACGTAGTAAAAGGGTGACAAAACAGATACATTTAAGTTTCTCAATTGGAGATATGAATTTTGATAATACATTTTTGGTAGTCAAGGGGTTAAGTTTGGATATCATTTTGGGAAATGATTTTTTACAAAGAAATAAAGCTGTAATAAATTTTAAAGAAAAAATTTTGGAGTTAGATGGGGGTGAGCGGTCTGTGAAGATTAATTTTGAAAACGTGATAAATAAAGTTAGAACAACTGGTGTGAAATTGTTACAGAAACAAGTAGTTGAGAATCACTTAGATACTAAAGTAAATTTTTGTATAGAGGGTGAGTATTTAGAAGATGTTGATAATGAAATGAGTAATATTAATAATGAAGTATGGGAGATAAGGGCGGATGAATTCTGTAGTGGGGGTGAGGTGATAAGGAGTGGCCAACGTAGAGCGTTATGGCAGGTAATAGAGCAGTTTAAGGGAGTGTTTGCCGATATTCCAGGAAGGGCAAAAAAATTATGAATGTATGTTACAGATAAAGGAACACACACCATTCATGCAGCGGAGCTATCCAGTGCCTTACTCTAAAAGACGAGCGGTGCAAGAAGAGTTGGACAAGATGTTAGATAGTGGTATCATAGAGAGGTCAGTGTCTCACTACTCAAATCCGTTAGTGGTGGTAATCAAGAAGGAAGGAGGAGTAAGATTATGCCTAGACGCAAGGAAAATTAACCAAATTATTATACCAGACCGAGAATCACCAGAATCTATAAATGAGATCTTTCAAAAGTTTAGTGGCGTACGGTTTATGACGTCCTTAGATCTGACTGCTGGATATTGGCAGGTACCTTTAGCAGAGGTAAGTAGGCAATACACAGCATTTTTGTTTAACGGAAAAAATTATCAGTTTAAGCGACTACCATTTGGGCTAAATACCAGCGTAGCTAGTTTCATTAAATGTTTGGATAGAATTTTGAGACCAAAAGATTTAGATTTTCTCACAGTTTATGTAGATGATATTTTAATAGCTTCACGTACATTTCAAGACCATTTAGAACATTTAAAATATGTTTTAGGAAAATTAGAAGTGGGAGGATTAACCGTAAATTGGGATAAGTCCAAATTTCTACAAACGAAGATTAATTTTTTAGGATTCATTATTACATCAGAAGGAATTTCCGCAAACCCGGACAAGGTCGAATCTATTATGCGTTTCCCTGAACCGCGAAACATCAAACAACTTCAGAGTTTTCTTGGGCTGTGCAACTTTTATAGGAAATTTCAGAGGAACTACGCCTACCTAACCGCTAAGTTAAGTGCGGTATTACAGAAAAACCGACAATGGAAATGGAGAGATAGTAGGAACACACAATGCTACAAATTTAAAGTTGTACTGGTCGACTTAGTTATTTTATATTGATGTTTTATATTTTGAGTGTATGAGTATTAACTTAGCTGTTGGTTTATAGAAGGGACTCTCCCCCATTTTCGGGCGATCACAGACTCACCACCTCTGATCGTGGATTTTGGAGTTTGGGAGGTGGACCATGGTTGGCGGAACTGACGTAAGGAAGTGAAAGCAACGATGGTCTTCCTCCACACAAAATTGGTAGAAATTTGAAAATTTAATCTTATTATTGAACGGGGAGGGGGACCCCTACTTCTTGGGATAAAAAAAAAAAAAAAAAAAAAATATCTATATTTTGGCATTGATCCCTTGAATCTTGTTTTATTCTAAAATTTTATAGAATAGAAAAGTTGAAATTTGTGTAACTTAAGAGGTTAACTCATTAAGGAGTTGTATATTTTTTTTATGTAACTAAGTATATCAGAAGATCCATTGTTTTCCTGGAGTGTTAGAAAAGTGATGTTTTGGACTTGGAAAGTGTCTACAAATTTATTAATGTAACTAATGAAAAAATTAACATTTTTTTAAAATGATATTTCAATTTTGATATATCTTAATTATTTATTAAGATATGATTAAATATGATTGAGTATTTAAAATGTATTAACTGTATTATTAATATATCAGTGTTAATTATTAATGTATTATGTATTTATTTGAAAACTTTTTAACATGATTTTATAATATGTGTAGGAAGAGAAAAAATTTTAAATGGCGCTGTTAATAATATTTATCAGCCAGATGATTAACTGTTAATAATAATAATAATAATACTAATAATCATAATAAAAGTTTATTTTAAAAGTTATAAGTAAATAAATCGATTCATTAAATTTCTTGATTTGTTTTTCTCCAAGTTTGGTAGATAGATAATTATATTTTATATTATATATATTTTATATTTTCAAATATATTTTATTCAATTTTTTATAATTTTGTGCTTATGTTACAATTATAGTAATTATAGAACGAAGATAATTATTATCGATAGGAATCGAAACTATTATTCAAGCTAGGGTTTGTAATATGCAGGCAAGGTATTCTTTTTAATCCTTGAGATTTATTATTTTTATAATTTTTATACTTTCTAATTTTATTTAATATAATTTATAATTTTATAAATAGTAAGCCAACCCAGTGCTTATTGGCACAAACCAGCACTTAGCTAAGGGGAACCAGATCAGTTGAGGATGGAGTGATTCAATAAGCCACTATATTAATATTTTTTATAAATTGTTTCAGTGTTTGGGGTGTGACAGCGGTCCTGAGCTGGCCAACGCGTCAGAGCAGGGGCGTTAAGAGCCTAAGTGGCCTTATGGTGTTGGGATCTCGCAGGAGAAGTCCAGTAAGGTCATGAAGGTACAGTCATTATCACCAGACCAAGGGTGAGTTATTGTTATTTTTTATATAAAATTGTAAGGGGGTTGTGGCGACTTGTCCTGGCTGATCCCTTTAGGAAGTATGAAAGGGTCACTGAAAGTTTGTGTGCTTCGTCACACCATCTTTCATTGAGGGGGTTTTGTGATGGTACAATCATGGTACATTGTATAATTACATAAAATATGGTAACGAGATCATAAATATTGTATTTTCCTATTTTTTGACATACCCAACCCAATCTCAAACACCCGATATCGAATTTACAGTGAGTGGACTATATTACAGTATTTGCCAGGATTTGAACTAATTCATGACAAAAAACGGTGTCACATCACAAAAACAGTGTGCAGTTATTGAGATAAGCAGAGCCAAGCCTTCGTTACGTCAGAGGCGGAGAATGTGTTGACAACTACAAACGGCGATGTCAACAATTTAGACAAAGGAATGTGACGTCAATACACCCCACTTCCGCAGATTTCAACCAGAAATTGCCGTCATTTCATCTGCAGCTCTGATTTGAGCCGGCCGGCCGCCCATTCACTTACGAGTGAATTTTAACTTTTTAGACCACTGTAGGTGGTTAATAAACAGTATAATATCTACTATCAAAATGTATTTAGGAAAGTAATAGTTCGGTTTGGTGTAGGCGTCCTCGACCGATTAAATCGTTCGTAAACAAGATCGACGTATAGAATCGGTCCCACGACGGAGGGTTACGTGGGTTGACATAAAGTCCCGTCAAGCGCAGTAAAATAAACCGATTGTGCCGATATTACGAACGAGACTGGCAGTGCGAGGAAGCCAACACGGAAATTGGTGAGAGCGTTCCTTATATATTTTGAATCCTTTATTTCCCAATATATGTTATTGTAGAAATCAATCATTTAACAAATTATTCAAAATTTCAATCTAAATTTAAGGAGCTCCAAAATTTAAATAAGTTGTACCATGATAATGAAAGGGTGAGTGGTTGTGTGCGTGCGTAATTATTCTAAGTGCTGGGTTGAGCACCACTATATAAATATAAATATATACATGTTATTATTGTATAATCATTTAATCATATAATCATTAAACTTAATCAAAGTTATTATTACATATTATGTTTTTGGAAGGGTTACAGTTGGTTTTAAAAAATGTTATGTAACAAAGTAAAGAATAAAAAGGGGTATTTCATTGGTAACAATTAGAACAGCTGTTTTGTTATTTCAAGCAATTTCCGTTTCCTATGACTTCGCGTAACGAACTTTTGGCCCATGACTTAGGTAGTAAAAGATGGCGCCTTAGTTTTTGTATACATAACCACATTTGTGAGATATAATATATCGTATCTATAAATTCAAAATAAACGTAAGTATACAGGTGGCGCCTGAACAGGGACAGTTATTTAGAAACATGTTACTCACACCCCCTCTACTCATCCTTTGTCTTGCCGCCTACGGAAGGGTCCGAGCACGCACGCATGCTCAGGTACGTACACTTTTCTTCCATTCATTGTTCAGTTTGCTGTTAAAACGTACGGTTGCAGTCATAAATCATAATGCCAGAGTTAACAACAGCCAGGCAAATTGCTGTTGCTTACGCAGTAAACAACTCATAGATACCAAAAGTCTTCATCCCGCCAGAAGTCAGGTATAACTTCGAATTTCGTTAGTGCGCAAATGCAACCCGCAGGCCAAATTAGTGACCATGTTTTTAGGAGAAAAAGTGCGGCTTGTATTCGGAACAATACGGTATTTGCATGATATTAATAGTATTAAAATTTCAAGTGTTATAGGCCTATTTGATTTAAATATATCCTCAAAAAACAAAATTTGGGATTTAACGGACACCCCTCAGCCCCAATTAGTCCGTTAAATCGAGGGTTTACTGTACTCATAATCAACTGTCAGGTTTCTGACAAATTCAACTGAAATGCAAACTTTTTTGCTTGTGAATATTGTACTTAAAGTTGTATGTTTATCTTAAATAAATTGATTTGAGCTAGCTGAGTACAAAGTAACTCTTAACTTTAAATATAATCCGATCTAAACTCAAAAGCCACCTGTTATGTGCCAATTTTTATTCAGTTGGAGTTTACCATGCTCTGTGTTTATTGCCGTAGATTGTTTTGTTCAAGCATTTCTACCACTGGGGTTTTGTCATTTATATTTTGGATGATCTTCATGTTTATATTGTTTAGATGTACTGTGTCACAGGACAAATGGCGCCAATCGTACACACTATCGTTTTTGAGGCCCTTAAAAGGACCGTTTGTCGGGTACGCTAAATCATTTGTGTACACTGCCCGAGCCGCACTGTGATGTTCAGCGGCTGCGTCCGCTGTTCCGGGCATGCTGCGGTTCTCTTCTTTCGGCAGCGGTATGTAGAGCCTGCTGCTGTCCCAGTCGATGTCCATCACTGCTTCTCCTGTGTTCTCCATTCTTCCTTCTTCCTTTTCTTCCAGCTGGCTTCACGACGTCCAATGGAGTGCGCCAAAATTTCTAGCGGCGCTCTTTTTATGCCCTGACAGGTCGTGTGCCATGAACCTATCAGAGTGCCGCTGGTCCCTGGTTGGCTCGCCGCGAGCATGTTACATGGTCACGTCGAGGCCAATCAAGCTGCTGCTGATCCTTGATTGGCTCGCCGCGAGCATGTTAGATGGTCACGTCGAGGCCAATCAAGCTGCTGCTGATCCTTGATTGGCTCGCCTCGCCTTCTCGTGTCACGTCTCGGCTGGCGCCGAGAGCAGATCTTCGCCTCGCTACGTCACAACTGTTAGTTGTGTTTCAAGTAAATTTTTATTACACCACTCGCCATCGAGAATGTCTGTTACAGCTAACCCAATCACAGCCAAACAAACACACACACAATGTTGTCATTTGTAGCAGTTCTATTATCAGAATTCTGTACTATTTCCGTTCTTAGTTCTGTCCTGATGTAAACAAGCCCACATGGCAAACCTGAAATGCTATTGGTCAGGGGCGTTGTCACTGTTCACACAGTAATATGTTATTTGGATGTGCAGAATGTCTGTATAGTCATGTAAGAGTGTCTTACAACTTAAGACTTTCTCCTTATCACTGTGTTCTGAATTCTATTGAATTAATATGGAGCCAGTTGAAAGGATATGTTGTCCCTGGTTGGCTCGCCTCGAGCACGTTAGATGGTCACGTTGAGGCCAATCAAGCTGCTGCTGATCCTTGATTGGCTCGCCTCGCCTTCTCGTGTCACGTCTCGGCTGGCGCCGAGAGCAGATCTTCACCTCGCTACGTCACAACTCCCCCGGGTCTTGAATGCTCTCCGGTGGCCACCCCATTGTTCTTCTCCGGCGGGTTTGAGCCGTTGGCGGTGAACCTTGTATGGACGTCTGTCCTCCACTGTGTAAATCTGCCCGCCGAGGGTTGCGGCAACGCTAAAGGGACCTTCCCAGGCTGGCTCCCATCCAGGGTACCTCCGTCCTTTGGCTGGTCCGGCGTGGCTCCTGACGTACACCAGCTGCCCTACGGCTAATGTAGGGTCCTGTGTCCTCCGTTCCGGATACCGCCGTTGCTGATACTTGGTCTGGTGTGACCTGGCCGCCTCTTCTCGTTCCTCAATTGGCCGGACGTCCTGTTCTGCGTGTGGCCGACTCCAGTCGCCGGGTCGGCGTAGGTCTCTGCCCAGCAGAAGCTCGCTCGGTGTCACTCCAGTGGCGGCATTTGCACGATTCCGCAGCGAGAACAGAACCGCTGGCAAACGCTTGTCCCAGTCGCCATGGTCCTTGCAGTCATGGAGCTGGATCCGCAGCGCCTCCTTGATCTCGCCGTTGCGCCGCTCGGTCGGGTTCGCCCTGGGATGGTAGTTGGCTGTAGTCCACGGTCGTATGTGCAGCTTGTCGCACATCTGCTTCCACTTGTGGCCCGTGAGCGGCTTCCCGTTGTCGGTGAGCAACGCAACTGGGTATCCCCAACGAGGGAAAGGGAACACTTCTTCCTCCAGGTAGCGGATAATGGTGTCGGCGTCCGCCTTGCGCACGGCCTTTGCTTCCACCCATCTCGATATCATATCTGTGACCACTACGATGTACCGGTTGCCAGCTCGAGTCAGCGGATATGGTCCCATGACGTCCAGGGCGACAGTATTCCAACATCTCCTGGGTCAGTGAGGTCGCTGTTGGTCCTGTTCGGGATTTGCGCCGCGCTTGTGTAGGGCGCATATTCTGCAACTCCGGACGTATCTGCGGACATCACTGGTTAGGCCGGTCCAGACGAAGTCCTTGCCGATGGCCCGAAATGTTTCTTCGCCCCCCCCCCCGGATGAACGGCTTCAGGGGAGTCGTGGAAGTGCCTGATGACCTCCATGCAGACACTCGGTGGCACGTACAATCCTGGTTCCTGGTTGCGTCTGTCCTTCCAAACCAGGCCGTTGTCCACCCGGTATCCTCTTCCTGTAGCCGCCGTAGGGTCGTTTCTCCACGCTTGGCACTCCTGGTTGCCTTCTTTCACCTCCTGCACTGCCTGATGGATGCCGACAGCTGTGATTTCTTGTAGTCGCAGTTCAGCTGCCTCAACACTGCGAAGTGGCCTCTCTTCAGGCTGCATCCGTGGTTCTTCTTGGACGCCGGCAGTATCTTCAAGCCCAGGTTCCCTCGAGAGGAAGTCCGGCAACTCGTTCTCCTTGCCCGGGCAATGGACGACGGTGAATTTGAAGCTCTGTATCAGTAGAGCCCAGCGAGCGTACTTCGTCTTCTGCCCCGTTGCCTGCTTCAGCCAGGGTAGCGCCTTGTTGTCGGTCCTTAGGGTGAAATGGCGATCCTCCAAGTATGGCCGGTATTTCTTGATGGCCCAGACGACTGCCAAGCACTCCAGTTCACTGGAGTGGTAGTTCTTCTCCGCCTCGTGGAGCTTGGCACTGGCGTACGAGATGATACGCCTCTCTCCGGCTTCAGTGCATTGATAAAGCACCGCTCCAAGTCCCTTTTGGCTGGCATTGTTCTGCAGAAACATCGGCAAGTCTCGATCCGGTCGTGAGAGTTTTAACGGCTGCTGGAAAGCGGCCTTATCCTCTTCGAAGGCTCGCTGAGTTGTGTCATCCCAATGCCACTTTCTTGTCTGCAGCAGGTCTGTTGACGGTTCCGAAATCATGGCGAAGCAGGGGATGTACTCTCGCAGCCAGTTGCAGGTTCCCAGGAAGCGTTGCAGCTCTTTCTTGTTGCTGGGGGCCGGCTGGTCTTCGATTGCTCTGAGATGTTGCTGCTGCAGGAGGTTGCCGTCCGGAGTAATCTCGTGGCCCAGAAAGGCGACTTCTTCCCGGCCGAAGTGACACTTGTTAAACGAGCAGGTCAGCTGGTGCATCTGCAGCCTTTCCAAGACTTGATCCAGGTGTTGCAGGTGTGTTTCCCAGTCGGGGGAGTAGACAATGATGTCGTCCAGATAGACGAGGCAGCACTCCCGTAATAGTCCTGTGAGAACATCCTGCATCAGCTGTTGGAAGGTGCTGGGCATGTTCTTCAGCCCAAAGCACATCACCCGGAACTGGTAGCGACCTCCGTCAGGCACCGAAAATGCTGTGTACTTCTTTGCTTCTTCCTCCAGCGGGATTTGCCAGTAGCCGCTCTTCAGATCTAGGGTCGAGTAGACTTTGGCTCCGCTGAGGTCCTTGATTGTTTCGTATATCAGCGGCAGTGGTGAGTCCACATCCTCGGTCTGATCGTTCAGCCTCCGGAAGTCCACGCAGAACTGGGGTGTGCTGTCCTTCTTCACAATCACCACCAGAGAGCTGTATGGCGAGGTGGCCGGTTCAATGATACGCTGCCTCAGCATCTCTTCTACCTGTTCCCGGATGGTGCGTTTCTTCTCGTCGGAGTACCGGTACATTGGGAGCCGGAATGGCTGGCTACCTTCTTTCAGCCGGATCTCTTGCTTGGCCACAGATGTGGTGCGGAGCGGGCCACGGGAGAACAAACTGCGAAGACGGTGTAACATTTCCAGAAGCTGTTTATGGTGTTGGCCACCTGCTGACGTTTGAAGGCTAGCTTCCTCAATGTCCTCTTCCTCGGGCTCCGCGCGGTCATTACAGAAGACCGTCTGTCGGTTCTCGCTGCCAATGTGAAGGCAGCCCTGTCGGTAGTCCACAACTGCTTGGTTGGCCGTGAGCCAGTGGTGGCCCAGTAAAACTTCTTCTTGCAGTCCGGGCACTTCTAGCAGACTGGTGGTGGTTGCGAGACTTCCAATTATAATGTCTGCGACGACGGCGGCCATTGAGTGACATTGCTGACCGTGTAGCGCTAGCTGGACAACTCGGGGCTCCGTCTTCCTCCGGGCAGCAGACCGGCTCGTACGAAGTCGTAGTTTGCGGCGGAGTCCAAGGCTGCGGTCAGTTTTCGGCCGGCGATCTCTATTGGAATGCGCGGTATGTCCGCACCTAGTTGGATCCCGCGCCCCGGTGGGCTATTTACCGGGGCGCTTGGTCGTTTCCCTGCCGGTTCTTCACAGGGCAGTCCGATGGAAGTGTCTTCCCGGGCAGTAGCGGCACTTGGGCATTAGGCTGTTCATTCTTTGTTCCTCTTTCGTGCGTGAGGCTGATCGACACTGCTTCGACCCACCTACTCGATCCAGGGAGTTTTTAGCAGATTCGTCCCGACCTCGCGCACGACTATCTTGATCCAAGTCCGCCTCGATGCTCATTGCCCGTTGTAAAAGTTCCTCTAAAGTCGTAGGCGGTGGAAACCTCAGTGTGGGTCGAAGGCGTGGCTGCAGCTGTTGTGTAAGCATGGCTATGCTCGTCTTCTCGTCACCTCCGGGGTACAGATGGCAAAACAGCTTGATTTTTCTCAGGATGAAGATTTCCGCCGATTCTTGCCGCTGCGTTTGTCCGTACAGCTCGGCCAGCAGCTCTGCGTCGCGTTGCGTCCCGCAGAAGTGATGCCGGAAGCGGTCGCAGAACTCGGGCCAATTTATCTGCAATCCCATGTATCTCTCTGCCCACATGGCAGCTTCTCCTCGGAGCTGCCGCACTGCGTAATCTGTCCACTGTTCAGGTGGGACTCTGTAGTCCCGCAGCTGTCGCTCTAGCTGTCGAAGATATCATTCTGGATCCTCGTACTTGAGGCCATGGTATGTAGCGGTGATCACCGGTGGCAACGTGCACTTCAGAGCTGCGGCGAATTGCGCAAAGCCTTGCTCTACCTCGAACCCGGTGTCCCGCTGGGTGTAGCTGTTGGGCGCCATGTTTTGTGTGCCGGCTGGTAGCTCTCTGGCGTGGCTGGATCTTGCATCCGCAAGATGATCGTCGCCCCACATTGGGCGCCACTTGTCACAGGACAAATGGCGCCAATCATACACACTATCGTTTTTGAGGCCCTTAAAAGGACCGTTTGTCGGGTACGCTAAATCATTTGCGTACGCTGCCCGAGCCGCGCTGTGATGTTCGGCGGCTGCGTCCGCTGTTCCGGGCGTGGTGCGGTTCTCTTCTTTCGGCAGCGGGATGTAAAGCCCGCTGCTGTCCCAGTCGATGTCCATCACTGCTTCTCCTGTGTTCTCCATTCTTCCTTCTTCCTTTTCTTCCAGCTGGCTTCACGATGTCCAATGGAGTGCGCCAAAATTTCTAGCGGCGCTCTTTTTATGCCCTGACAGGTCGTGTGCCATGAACCTATCAGAGTGCTGCTGGTCCCTGGTTGGCTCGCCTCGAGCACGTTAGATGGTCACGTCGAGGCCAATCAAGCTGCTGCTGATCCTTGATTGGCTCGCCTCGCTACGTCACAACTGTTAGTTGTGTTGCAAGTAAATTTTTATTACACCACTCGCCATCGAGAATGTCTGTTACAGCTAACCCAATCACAGCCAAATACACACACAGACACAATGTTGTCATTTGTAGCAGTTCTATTATGAGAATTCTATACTATTTCCGTTCTTAGTTCTGTCCTGATGTAAACAAGCCCATATGGCAAACCTGAAATGCTATTGGTCAGGGGCGTTGTCACTGTTCACACAGTAATGTGTTATTTGGATGTGCAGAATGTCTGTATAGTCATGTAAGAGTGTCTTACAACTTAAGACTTTCTCCTTATCACTGTGTTCTGAATTCTATTGAATTAATATGGAGCCAGTTGAAAGGATATGTTGTCCATCACAACACAATATATAAGCTCCCTGATATAAAACGACTGATAGAGAAGGCGGTAAGTGAAATTATTGTGGACAAGTGGCTTCATTGTATCTACCATATAATGAAGGGAGAAAATAAGCTTTGGGAACTGCCCAATATTACCAACGTCGTTATGGAAAATCTTATCAATAATAACGCTGACTCAAGTGATGATACAAGTTCTGACACTGACAGCAACTCATAACATAGGGTACACTGGTATTTATCACGACTTCTATTTTTGTTTTAAATAAACTTTACTTTTTTGTTTTCCTTGCGATTTTTAAACCATTAACTAGTGTTATAAAATATTTCACTGTCAGTCTGACACTGTCACGCCAATTTTACTTTGGTCAGGACAAATTATTACAATTTACATGTGTTTATACAGTATCAATTTTATATGTACTCTGTCTGTATTCCTGTCAGAGTCACGCCTCTAATTCAAGCAGCAGATAGCATTTCAGATGTGCCACGCATGTTTGTTTGTATCAGGATTAAACTAAGAATGGAAATAGTATACCTTCGTTATATCATTCATGTAATTACTATGTCATTATGCCACTCACATTTCACTCTATTATTAAACCTATCATTTTTCTTCGTGACATGATGACATTTTTGAAATCTTCATAAATAGCAAGTGTAATTCGATACCCCAGCTCATAAGTACATACAAGGGAAATTAAAGGGGTGGGGGACAGGAAGACAGAGGTAAAATCGACAATTTGAGTAATGATTTTGAAGGATTTGGTGTGAAGAATTGAGAGACGGCAGAAAATAAGAAGGAGTGGTATATCATGGTGAAACAGTTGAAAAATATGGGCCAGCCATCATGAAGTCATAAAGTGGTTGTACAGCTAGTCAGTGTACCTGCTAAAGTCAAATCTTACTTGCATAGGGAAGGCCAAGGCTGTTTATGTCTTTGGGTAGTAAGGATTGCCATCCAGCTGACAACATTGAGTGCATAGGCCTACAGGATATGATTCTGTTGACATCTTCTCCCCATTTACTTTGGTAACAAAAATACTAGAGATCATTAAGCACAAAAAGGCTAGATGATTCAGAAACATTTCGATACATGAATGTTTATCAAATTAATTGAAGATATAAAGACAAATTGGGAATGGATAATGTACTGACAGTATTTGTCGACTATCTTTTTTGAAACACCCTATTGGAGTAGCTAGTTTATTACTTTGTGTTTTGTCTGATTTCTGTCACATTCCTTTTATAATTCTAGTCACAACAGCTCATAAACCTTTTATTCATTGGACACGGGGGCATATTTATTGAGGGAGAGGGGCAATGAGACCAGACTCCTCCCAGAGGGTCGAAAAAGTTGCCAAATTTGTTACTCTCTTAATTTTTAGGCTATTTTATTATTTTGTCAGTGTCTAATATTAATATAGTAGTAACTATTTTTTAACTATACAAACAGATTTATTACACAGCATTTGGATATACGTTTGAAATATGAAATAGGAAAAGGAATCCAGTCAATAAGTATCTAAACTATGTTCCAATAACACGTATTGTTATTTTGTTATTGCCGTTCTCTTTAATATAATTGATTTCAGGATGTTACCACATGTTTTTCAACCACTTTATAGGTAGTAATGTCGATTAGTCTTCACTTGTTTCTTCTTTTGTATGAAGCCAACTAGACCCTCTTCCCAGACCAAATTCTAGATATTCCACTGATTTGTACTCCCTCCAAAAACTTCGAAAATACTAAATTTATTTGCGATGGGAAATGGGAGGTTACACAGTATTACAGAATGGTACAACTGCAACACAATCACAGACCAACCAAATGCTGGTTTGAGCCACCAGTCTCTTCGCAGGTGTGGGTTCATATCCCACTGCTCCCACCATGTAAAGTAAACTATAACACTGGTGTAGCAGGGGAGTTGTGGGGGTTAAAACCCTCCCCCCTAAAGAGATAAAGAAAAAAGTAAACGTTTTTTAATAATATGCTAGTAAAAATATAGTTAATTAAGTTGAAATAAATAATTAGGCTAATTAGTTATGTGAGTATAAACATTTTTATTTGAAGTTAGAACTATGTCCTATCTTTATGGGTAGGAAAGAGGTAACTCTCAAAATGTTTATTCAGTTTACTGTGTATCCAACTCAGATAATGCAGTAATGTATGTATTCCTCAGCAGCTTGAAAATATTCTACAATAAAAGTTTTTTGCTTGTTATTCAAATCTTTTCTCAGCTCTGCTAATGAAAGCATATATGAGGTTTGATCAATAAATATGCATAATTTTCGTTTTTCTCAAAAAATCTTTACTTATTCATCAATATTAATTTTGTCCCCTTCAAAGTAGTCCCCATCAGATATAATATACTTGTGCCAGAGCTTTTTCCACAATCTTCAAAGCACCTCTGGAACACAATTTTTGGTATGGGGTTTAGCTCCTTCAGCGATGTCTTTATCTCCTCAATGTTGGCAAAACGTCCTTTCATGGTTTATTCATCTTCAGGAATAGGAAGAAGTCGCAGAGAGCCATGTCTGGTGAATACAGAAGCTGAGGCATAATGGCGTTGTTTTTAGCTAAAAATTCACGCACAAGTAGTGAATTGTGAGCAGGTGCATATGGTGGTGCAATTGCCATGAGTCACCACAAATCCGGGTTTTTTCTTCGGATTGCTTCACGCAAATGGTGTAGAACTTCCAGGTAGTACTCCTTATTGACTGTATGACCTGGTGGGAAGGACTCATGGTACATTGTGCCGTTGAATAAAAGAAAACAGTGAGTACAGCCTTCACATTCAATCAAACTTGATGAGCTTTTTTCAGTCTTGACTGTTCAGAAAGCATCCATTTGGATGATTAGGCCTTAGTTTTGATGTCATATCTGTACACCCATGTTTCATCAACAGTTATGACCCATTTGAGCAGTTGTATATTGTCGTTATTAACTTCATTCAGCAACTCCTGAGCAATGTCCACTCAACACTACTTTTGGTCAACATTCAACAATTTTTGGACAAATTTTGCTGCTACATGTCTCATGCCCAAAACATTCACAAAAATTGGTTGGCATGAGCCAAATTATATGGCAACATCATCAGCAACCTCTCTGATAGTGATTCGGCGATTGTCCATAATCATTTTCTTCACTTTTTCGAAGTTCTTGTTGATTATTGATGTGCTGGGGCATCCAGGCGCTCGTCATATTCAATGTCTTCATGACCCTCTTGGAAACATTTGTAAACGCTTGTCTTATTCATAGAAGACTCGCCAAAAGCAATATTCAACATTTCCAATACGGTGCTGCACTTTATTCCATTCTTAAAGCAAAATTTAATGCAAATTCTTTGCTCCATTTCTTCCACAAGTAAAAAATCACCAAGCACACCAAAACAAGTCTGACCTTTTTGACAGCCAACAATGAACTAAGCATCCAATATGGCTACCAATGTCAAGATATGTCAGGAACAAGGGTACCAACACAACAACAACAAATTATGGCACTTGGACTTGTACAGCCTGCAAAATTTCAAAATTCTGCATATTTATTAATCAAACCTCGGACATGTTTTTGATGTGTATGTAATTTTTTTGAATTTTTGAGTTTAGTGTATTACTACTATGTATGCAGTATGAGTGTATGTATGTATTATAACATGACCAAAGGTACAGAGAACAAAAATAATAATTGAGTGTAACTAATGATAACACACAAAAAAAAAGAAAAGTATTCTAAATATTAACTATGACAATGACGAACCATGACTTATGAAGACAATAATATCCAGAAGGGAAGATCAAGTTACAGACAAACATGTAAATAATAATTAATTAATAGAGTTAAAATGTACAAATGTTAAACGTACCGGTACCATAGTTAATAAGTAAAAGACATTTGTTAGGTCACAAGCAATTGAGTAAAACTATGAGGTGGTATGTGTATCTCAGACAGTTATTTTCTAGTATTGAATCACAGATGATGAATGATATAATTTTTACATACATAATCATATCAAATTATGATTACAAAGTTATGTTGTGTAATGGTGATAGAAAGTGAGAAAAACAATGATAAACGATAAAAAGAAAAAAAAGTGTCTAGTGAAAGTGCATCAACCCAATTATAATGAACATCGTTGAAACATATAATTTATATGAGAATACTATATAGCTCGTGTGGTATGAATAAATAAAGTGTAAATAACTAAAAAGAGAGAAATCTTACGTTACGAACTCACAATATCTTCTAGCGAAGAAGATAAAATAAAATACAAGGGAATAATATTACTTATAAAATGTAAAATCGAACCTGAGACCCAAAAATATGATCCAAGACCTTAACTTAATAAATTAACGTTTTCGGTAAAAAAGAATTATTGTTGGAAAACATTAAAAAGAACCAGGGGAACATATATAATTTACTCCTGAAGGTATATTAAAATTAATGACTGATGAAGGATGAAATGATCCATAAAAACCATTAGAAAAAACTAGAATACTAGTTTAATCTCAAGTACAAAGGAAAATCTGATGTACTAAAGTAAAAAATCAAGAAGGAAGTTCTCAAGAAAACTACAGATCATTCCGATAGACTAAGCCAGATATTTTAACAAACATTATCACGTTTTAAAAAGAGAGTTACCATATTGTTACTATTATCAAACAAACAATATAAACAATTTAATAATTAATTTTATTAGTAAACTCTAATTATTAGTATTAAGAGTTCAGTTTTAGTTATCTTTTTATATGATTCAAAGGACCTACTACAACTATTCAACATACATTAACAACATACAATTACAAAACATTCATTATAAATAATGTGTTTTATGTTATGTTATGACTAAACAATACTTTAACATGAATTTTACTTTAACCCTGAGATTATAAGAGTTGTCATGTTCTACAACTGAAATGAATTACCAATAAATGAAGAGACATTGAATGTCAACACCATTAAAAAATGTCAATGAGGAATAATAAATTTATTTGAAAGAAAACAAAATATAAGAAAAGGAGTTGTTTATTTTATTTTATTTTAACAATAACCAAATTAAATTATATAATATTACATTACAAATGGGCGACCAACATGAGGGGTAGGTTATTATTTCTAGGTGGCAATAAAAAAAAACCTAATTCTAGCAAGCAGCTGCAATACGAGACAAAAATGTAATGTCGAGCTACGTCTAAAAAATGCGCAGCCGACGCAGAGAAGGAAACCGATACAGGAGATAAGGAGGTCCAACCAACACCCGAAGTGGAGGTTACGGTAGGGGATAATCCAGAAAAACAACCCCACAGACCTACACAAACCGGAGAGGTAAATTTCCAGGAGATGATGATGGGTATGTTTGAAAAATTAAATAACAACATGGAATCTATGAAAGAAGATAATAATAAAAATATGGAAACATTAAATCAGAAAATAGATGACAACAGTAAGAAGATGGAAGAGAATATGGAAGCATTAAAGGAAGAATTAAAACATAATAACCGGAAAAACATGGAGACCTTAAAGGAAGAATTAAGTAAAACCATCGAGGATAACAATGAGCAAATGAACAAGAAAATCGACGAAAACAATGAAAAAGCAAATAAGAAAATAGAAGAGGAGATGACCAGAATTAAACAACAAATTTCCGAAATACACGAAAAATGGAACCAATCAAGTTAGGAGATGCAACAAATAAAGGAGGACGTCAACACACGCATGAATAATATTGAGGAGGACAATATAATCTGAATGGAGGTGCTACAAAAAGGGAATCAAGAAGAAATAACACGAGTAGAAACGCGCTTTGTGGAGAGGTACGAAAACATGGATACGAAGATGAATGACATCAGTGGTCAGGTAAAACAAAACAAGGAGAAGATTGACGAACTGCGGGACAAGTAACTTGTAAACATACACAACAAACTAGAATTTTTTTGGAACCGACCTTTCAACTTGTCTAATATTTCGAATACAGAAAACCGGGAGGTTATTAACTTCCAAAATTACAAGCGAAATCCCATGGAGTTTTTGGAACGTATCGACAAAAACCTAACGAAACACCATGAAACCAGATGGACATCAATACGTGGAATGCTTGATGAACATTTTAAGGACATGAACGACAATTGGTGGACGGTGACTCGGCACGACATCACCGATTACCAACACTTTAAAACTTTATTTAAAGCAAAATACTGGTCCGAATCAACCCAGAACATCGTACGTGACAACCTCTGCAACGGAAAATTTGATCCAACCCGAGGACAGACACCGACTCCATATTTTCTAGGGAAGGTGTGTCTTACAAGAAATTTGGAACCCTAGATACCTGAAGAATCTCTTGTCACCAAACTGTCCTACCATTTCGAACAAGGAATCACAAGAGCACGACTCTATGGCCAAATTAAAATGATTCAGTCGATGGCCTCAATCCTTGAAGATTCCAAACATGAGAACTACTATCGTAGGAGCCGACAAAGGAACGATAATTACAAGAGGAGAAACAATAATAATGTAACAAATAATTGTAATAACCAGAACTGTCAACATAATAATAACGACAATAATAACCGTCACAACCAAGGGAATTGGAATCATCATCCCAATAATGCAAATAATAACCGAAATAATAACCACCCTTTTAATAATACCAACCGAAATAATCAGACCCCGAATAATAACAATCCAAATCGCATGTATCGAGCCCGAATAAATCATGCAAGAACAGAAGAGAACGGACCTAAAAGACACCAGTACCAGAGATGCAGGAGTTTCGGTAATGATGATGACCGACGGGACCACCATGAATTTAATAATTCCCCGAGATACCATGAACGAAGGAGTCAAAGTCCGGAAGAGAATAGAAGGAGACGACCCTACGATAATTTTGACTACATTCCAAATGCACGACCAGAGTTACTACCAGAGAATGTAACAAGTCAACCAAACGAACAAAACAACACCGACGACAACACTTTAAACGAGAGGAGGCAGTGAGAACAACTCACAGCCCATCACTGCTCCAATCTACTGGGTATTTAAGATGAACATACGAACCGACGAATAAAAATACAATAACGATCATTTATACTAATTATCTACACAATCTAAGAGAAGAATTATTAGAAGAAGAATGTACCAACGCCATAAGCAATAATAATGAAATCACTTATATAATCGCCAAGGTAGAAGGAATTACAGCATGAATTATGATCGATACAGGAACAAATGTCTCATTAATAAATAGTACGGAATTTGAGAGAACACAAAGAGAATGTCATAGATTATTACCTACCCTACCAGTCAATAATATTACTTTGCTCAGAGCAACGGGACGCCAGAACAAATCAGTTAAAAAACAAGTCTTCCTCAATCTGAACAGCAATGGTGTGAACATAACCACAGTATTTTTAGTCGCAAGCGGCTTACCATTCAACATATTGTTAGGATGTGATGTGTTTAGAAAATATTCAGCCATCATTGACCTGAGCAGGGAGAAGGTATCTCTGTACTCAGAAGACGTAGTGTGGACGGCGGAGCTAATAGGAAGTGAAAGTGCTCCTCCGAATCCATCCAGCTACCATGTTAAAAAATTAAATTATGTAGGGAATCACACACTAAGCGAGAAGACAGTATACCAGATCGACAATGATTATTTATGGAAGAAGAAGTTAGAAGAAATCCGGCAATTCCAATACGAGAAAACAAGAGCGAAGTTGACTAAACAACAGGTAGAGAATTTAATAAGAATCTATGAGAAGTATCGATATGTATTTTCAGAGGCGCCAGGAAAGGTGAAAAATTATCAATGTAAGATCAGATTCAAAGAACAAGTGGAATTCCACAAGAAGTCATATCCAATTGCTTATTCATTGAAGGAGGCGGTACGAACTAAAATTAACCGGATGATAGACAACGACATCATAGAACATAGCCATTATACAGGACCTTATGTCATTACACAAAACAAAAACAATAACACTTATGAGTTAAGGAACCCAATCTCCAAGAAAATCAAGGTTTACAACCAAGCATCAATCAAGAAATATTATCGAGAACATCAAATCAAATAAGTTATTATTTCCTCAACACCAGGAAGCGTATTCAGAAATAATCACTTTTGATGGAGGTGCATTATATAACATGACCAAAGGTACAGAGAACAAAAATAATAATTGAGTGTAACTAATGATAAGTTAGTATATTAGAAAAGTATTCTTAATATTAACTATGACAATGACGAACCATGACTTATGAAGACAATAATATCCAGAAGGGAAGATCAAGTGACAGACAAACATGTAAATAATAATTAATTAATAGAGTTAAAATGTACAAATGTTAAACGTACCGGTACCATAGTTAATAAGTAAAAGACATTTGTTAGGTCACAAGCAATAGAGTAAAACTATGAGGTGGTATGTGTACCTCAGACAGTTATTTTGTAGTATTGAATCACAGACGATGAATGATATAATTTTTAATAATTTTTACATACATAATCATATCAAAATATGATTACCAAAGTTATATTGTGTAATGGTGATAGAAAGTGAGAAAAACAGTGATAAACGATAAAAAGAAAAAAAAAGTGTCTAGTGAAAGTGTATCAACCCAATTATAATGAACATCGTTGAAACATATAATTTATATGAGAATACTATATAGCTCGTGTGGTATGAATAAATAAAGTGTAAATAACTAAAAAGAGAGAAATCTTACGTTACGAACTCACAATATTTTAACGGTACAGAATTGTGTGCTACCATAAACTGTTGATGTCTGGACTGCCCAGCCCAGGCGTATTACGCAACAGCTCTCCAGCAGCTTTTGTGAATGACAGTAAGAACTTTGTCACCCTAGAGTTTGCAGCTGACAGCAGTGGAGAGCAGTGCATTTAATAAGTTAAACGAATAACAGTGGCCTCGGGTGTGTAAGATAGGCTGACATTATAAACGGCCTATCTAATAAAATACGTAAAAGTGTACAAACAGTATAGCGCGGCCAGCCAATTAACCATCCAAGTGCTCGAGTAAGTTAACGTTGGCCGACTATGCATTACCATATATAGAAATATTAAATCAAAGCAGTGAAAATTTAATTAAAAACTCAGTAAACTCTGTATAAACAGTTGCGTGAGTGCGCTCGAACCAAGAAAGCGGTCAACACAAGACAGTGCAACAAACCACATGGCCACACACGGTGAACGGGTAACTAACAGCCCTGAATATGCATATTAAAATCAGTTTAAAATGAATGTTGATAGTTTATTTTAAAAGAAAAAGTTTACATGTAAACCTAAACAATCGAGATATCTAAGGGAAAGGGGCTTTTAAAAAAGAAAATAGCAAGGGGAAAAGACATAAATTACGTACTGGTTCATTTAAAAATAAATAATTTGTCAGAGGTTAGTTAAGTAAGAAAGATTTCATTTGTTAATTTGTTTGATTTTATGTTATTTGTTACTAATTCAATGCATTACTAATACAACATAATATACCAGAAAAGAAATATGAAAATTAATTGTCATCAAAGTGAAACGGAGTAATTACCTTATATAATAAACCAGAAGCAATTTGTTTTAACATAAACTGTGTATTTATATTTGTACCGCTCATCCAAAATAATCCTTACTGGAGCTGTTTTCGTCTGTAAGATCCTGGAGAAGTAACCTTAAGGTAAGATAAGAGTTCATATACAGTAATTGTTTCAGTAAAATAGATTGTTTCACTAGCGCCCGGAACAGTTGGACGATTTGTGTGATTTATTTAAATTGCTCAGATCAGACCAAATTAAGCTGCAGGACAGGTTATTTGGGAGTGAGGGCGATGTTATAAAGGATTGTAGTTTAAGCTAAAGCATGTATAATAGCATATGTAAAAAAAAAACACTATAAAATGAAGAATAATGATGAAGTCAGCATAACTGACTTAACCGAAGTCAGTACAGAAAACAAATTTGATACAAACATCAATAAAGAAACTAGTTTGACCGAATCAATGGTCATGAGTGGGTTGGAGGTCCATTCGACTCCAATCTTAGTACAAAATAGAGAATTAAATGAGCCAGCTATTGTAAATGACTCTGGGATTCAGTTAACCCCAACCTCAAGTAATAAAAATAAACAATTTGACAATAATGATGTGATGAATATGATGCAGTTGTTTTTAGAGCAACAGAGTAAAATGTCTAATGAACTAAGTATAAAATTAGATGAACATAATCTTAAATTTAACGAAATAAATAATCGTTTTGACAACAGTGATAAAAAATTTGATGCACTAAATAGCGACATAAGTAATCGTTTCGATGAACAGAATAATAAGTTTGATGACAAATTTAATGAAATAAATGTAAAAGTGACTGAGTCACAAAAGAATATTGATGATAAAATAAATGAAATAAATGTTAAGCTAATACAACAGTTAAGCTTGGGAGAAATATTGAAAACAAGAAGGTAAGTAACAGTGGTAACATGACAACAAATAGTGGAGAAATTAATAACAAGGTGAGTAATACCGATGATTATAATGATGTGTTAACAAGTGATAACAATGATATTAAAAATGGTGATGTAATTGAAAATGGGGTTATCAAAAAGTGATACAGTAGATAATAGTAGTGATAATGAGAGGAGAATGAGAGTTGAGGTTGATCAGGGATTGCTAGTTAGTGTTTATGATTTAGAAAGGGAGTATAGAAATAGTTTAAATGTAGAGTATGAACAGAGGGCAAATTTTTCTTGTGGTATAGGTGAAGGAAAGGCTTCACAAGTGTTGCTGGAGGACAAGAGTTCCTCGATAGTTTTTGTAGAAGACAAAAGGTCTTCAAAATGTCAAATAAATTGTTTGTGTTTATCTGGTAGGGCCAGATGGTGTTTAAATAATAAAGTGGTGTTGCCCTCTGTGGGGAGTGAGAATATGAAATGGTGTGGTATTGAAAGTGATTATGAGCGAGATAGAGTGATAGAGTTATTCAGATTAAGTAGAGATTATAAAGGTTTAGTAGGGGGAATAAATATTGAGAGAAATTATTATATTATTAGCAATGTAGACTTACCTTGTTCAGTAGTAAACAATGACAATGATTATATTGATGATGATTATATTGATCACCTGTTGGGAGTAATGTTCTTGTAGTAGCTGATAAGTGTGATAATGATGTGACTTACCTGGGTGCAACAATAAAAACCAATGGAGACAGAATGAAAAATACTAATGTAGACATGATTTATGATAGTGTAATAATGGGGGGTAACCCTGTGCATTATTATTATGGTATATAGTGTAATAATGGGGGGTAACCCTGTGCATTATTATTATTGTGGTATATTGGAAAAAATAAATTTTTATGGTTATAACACAAAAAATAGCCGTATGATGAATGTAAATAAAAATGAAATGTGTTCTGTGAAAATAAGATTAATTTTCGATGACGGGGGTTAGACTATATATGAATGAACATTTAATTATTTGAGTTAAGGGCAATTACTTGGCATATTTAGGTATTGAAGTGTGGTAAATAATAAAAACTATGACGAAAATTTGTAAATAAATGTGTTAGTGTTAAATGTATCGTGTCAAGGCTATATTGTTGGAATGTAGATTATAGTTTATGTAACAATGTTTGTAGTATGTTATAATAATAATATTTGATTTTACTAAATAATTAACAGGAGGTCCGAAGGAATTTTGTTTTGTATTGTGTGTTTAAAATAAAAGTGTTCTAAACCATGTAACTAAAGCTAAACAGTTTTTAGTAGAGATGGAATTAAAGTAATGTAAAAGGTTAATTTTATTAATGAAGCTAAATTAATTTTGATCTGAATTGTAACAAATAGTGAGTAATATGTCAACACTAAAAGAGTTGTCTAAATTGAAAACTGAAGGAAGCGTTGGTGGTGATGTAATCTGGAATGTTGAGACTGAGTTAGTGTTTATAAAACCAGTCTGGCATACAACTGTTAATGTAAACAGGTATGTTGCCTGTTGTGTGACTAATGTTTACAGTCATGCTTAGAGTTGATAGCTGTTGTATTTTGATGAATCATTGCTATGAACAACATAATGAAATAACTCAGTGTTTTGGTTGTAATGTAGCCAAAATTAATGTGAGGGGCTTTATCAATGTAGATTAAAAAAAAAAAATTAAAGCAGATTCCTTTTTAAATAATGTAATTAAAATAACTGAAATTGTTTTGAACATATGAAGAGACTAAATTAAATTTGAGGTGGTTCTGGATTAACGTAAAAGGGTGAATGTTAGTGATGCGTTTAACTCTATTTTGATTTGATTTCAACTGTAATGATAAATTAAATAATAATTGAGGAAAGCAATGTTTAAGATATTCATTTAAAATTGAAAACTGAAGGAAATTTTTGGGTAAAAATAATCAAGAATGTTTGGGCTAAGACAGTGTTTGTAAAATAAGATGTGCATACAACTGTTCATGTAAACCTTTATAAATGTCAATCTATGTTTTATGTTTAACTGTAGATTGCCCACTTAAGTGCGGCCATGACCTCACCGGATCATGACCGTGAAAGTAGTTAATTGTGACAAATCATAAATTTTACTTGTTATAACCGGCTTGTGGTTTGTTTTTGTTTTGTTAACCCAGTGGTTTGTTAGATTTAGTAGGGGGGTTATTTTTAGGGGAATCTACCAATTTTTGGAATAGGGCTATTTTCACCCAGATAGGGGTGGTAGTCCATTAGGGGCGTATCAATCACTATTAGTAAGTATATTATACTGAATTTTTATTGTAACGCCGAAGCAAGGATGGGGGTGGAATAAAAGAAAAAATGTCCACCCCTTCCGCATCAGTCCTTGTGGAAGCAACTGGGCACTACAGTCCAGGGGGGAAATAGTGAGTGTGGATGGGGGGTGGCCAAGTTACAGGTCACGAGGGAGATGTGGTTTACAGCTAGGATGAGGCCGGCGATGGTCAAGAAGCCTAGTGCAGAACACAATAAAATGTAACGGGTATCAGGGGTTAAGGGATTTAAAGGGGGTAGAGAAAAAAATGAATATAGAAGTTAGGGATAAGGTATTCTTGAGGATACAACTTGTATTTCTTAGTCATGATTGTTATTATTTACTGCTAGTTTGTATAATCAATGTGTTATTTTGGAGAGGTAATAATGTATTGTGAACATTATTCAACTGGTGTGGAATTCATATGTTTTAGCTGTAAGCATACCGTAAGTTTATATGGCCAGGTGGACATGATATTTTATGTAGGCCAGTTATAGAATTGATGGAAACCAAGGTAAAATGTTAATGATAAAGTGAAACCTTTGTGATAATTTAATAAAAGTTGAATTAAGTAATTTAACAGATGGACTACCTAAAAGGATGGAGTGATTTATTTTTAACTCACAACAAATAAGTTAGTAATGTTTTGTTTATAACTCAAGGAAAACATGGTAATGTCCTTTTGTAATGTTTAGTATGTCGTATCTTGTTTATGTAATTGTGTCTGAATATCAAACAGCTGCCATTGTAAGGCAACCAAACTAAATGAATAACCAGCACTTTGTGTAAAAAAGAACCAGTACTTTGCCAATAATGAACCAGTACAACTAAGAGGAAACGAATCAGTTGAGGATAGGGTATCATGGAAGGCCATTTATTGATATTTTCATTGAATGTTACAGAGTCAGGCGTTACTGTGGCGGGCGCCTATCTGATTTTATGGTGTTGGGATCTCGAGCAGAGAAGTCCAGTAAGGTCGGATGGGTGCTGCCACAGTCACCGGACTAGGGGGATAAGTACCCATGATTTTAGTAAGGATTTAAGGGGGGTTGCGGTGCCATATCCTCACTGATCCTCTTAGGCTTTAGACAATGAGAGTTTTTATGCCCTGTCATAAAACCTCTCATTGGGGGGGGGGGGGTATTGTAACGGTACAGAATTGTGTGCTACCATAGTTTCAATTTAAATCAGTAAATTTTTAAGGAGTCAGGATTCACCTGTGAGGTGCCCCTTGTAACCAGCAACGTACAGTGTTATCATAAACTGTTGATGTCTGGACTGCCCAGCCCAGACGTATTACGCAACAGCTCTCCAGCAGCTTTTGTGAATGACAGTAAGAACTTTGTCACCCTAGAGTTTACAGCAGACAGCAGTGGAGAGCAGTGCATTTAATAAGTTAAACGAATAACAGTGGCCACGGGTGTGTAAGATAGGCCGACATTATAAACGGCCTATCTAATAAAATACGTAAAAGTGTACAAACAGTATAGCGTGGCCAGCCAATTAACCATCCAAGTGCTCGAGCAAGTTAACGTCGGCCGACTATGCATTACCATATATAGAAATATTCAATCGAAGCAGTGAAAATTTAATTAAAAACTCAGTAAACTCTGTATAAACAGTTGCGTGAGTACGCTCGAACCAAGAAAGCGGTCAACATGAGACAGTGCAACAAACCACATGGACACACACGGTGAACGGGTAACTAACAACCCTGAATATTGTAACAAATGATTAAGATTCCCCATGTTATAATGCCACACGTTGGATGCGTCAATCTGTAACGAATGTACTGGTAAGTCCGTCTTCGTTTAAGCCCCGCGATGGAAGCCAAACTGTAACGAATAGACTTGTGCATCACTGTAAAGACGTGTATATGGTTTTTTATGTATTAGTGTGGTGTGTTCGTCTCACACCTTGTCGTTACATCAATGGTTGCTGCTAATGAAGTCTTTAGCGTTGTCACAATTATCAGTACAACCTAGTGGAAACCTTAACCTGTAATTTCATAGGGGTTTGTGAATCCCGGGTGGCGCCAAATTGTTTGTTGAAAACAATTAAATTTATGAGATAATGTGTTAAAATGGTGTTTTCAGCGATGACGGCCGGAGCATTCGAATCGGTTCCTGCCTTTGTACAGCTTGCTGTATCCCACAGGTAGCGAAAGCGATAGTTGTCTAATCTGTAAGTTCGCTAACACACACATATATAATACAATTTCCTATGAAGTAAAACAATGGTTACATTCTGTACTGTTTCTTTAATGGTTGTTTGGTAGTTATGCAATTTGACAATGATATTATTATTTAGTATTTAATAAATTTGCTCCGACATTAAACATGAAACGCTTTATCTCAAGTTGACGAAATCGGTTTTGAAACGAGTTACTTGATGCAGTAATGGCTGCTGTTTGTATTTTATACGTAAACTCGTTCAAAATCTGGAGTCCTTTTGATTACAAAGAAAACATTAAATATGATTACAATAAAAAAAGTACACTACCGTACATTATTCGTACTTAAATAATATAAAGTGTGGCTACAATTTGTTCTGCAGTGTAGTAATATGTGTTTCAAAAGTTCGCAATCTAGTGCGAGGTTATTTTTTAGTTAGCAAGTTTTTCTATGTAAGTTTATTTTATTTAATCCTTGAAAGAAATTATTTTCAATTCATAGTGAGAGTTTGTATAGATTCAAGAAATATTTAAAGTGCTTTTATTCCTGGAATTTGGGTATTTAAATGATACTTATCAGTTCAGAAGGTTTGTGATAGATCGTTGTTCATTGGAAATGGAAAATTCATCAATTTTGAGTGACTTAGGCTGCTGGCATCCTTTTCATATTAGTCTTGGGAATTTCTGCTTTTAATTTTCATTTAAATTGTTCCTGGACATCAGTTAAATGTTATTACTCTTCATCTCCTTCTCACTGGTATATGTTTTTGACTTTTGACTAGTTTTTTAACATTTTAAAGTAAAATTTATGTCATACAAAATCTTGCGTCCCTGCTACATAAGCGTCATTATACGAGTAATGAGAATTAACGGAAAATTAGTAACCAACGGCCCGTTTCTATGATAACCTAAACCCTTTGATTGGCTAAGGCATGGTTTATTACCATTGTTATCATATTTGAATTGTTATTCAAAATTACTGTATATTTTCTGATTGATTTTATTCTTCTTCTATCTTCCTTCCTGAGTACAGTATTAAATATTATCACTATTGTATGTATTTCCTTTCAAAGATTAAATTCATACCTCATAAGGTTGTGTTCTATTAGATATTAACTTTTGTACAATTATGTTAACATTTGTTAATTACATATTTCTTTTAATTTAAGTTCTTATTGTAACGTTTTTCTTTTAAAATGATTTACACATTTTTCTTGGCTAGTTACTCACCTTAGATTTGTTACTTTCCTTGTGGATTTTATACAATTTGTAATTATTTGTTTTGACAGTTAGGCATTTCAGAGGCAC
This sequence comes from Magicicada septendecula, assembly GCA_034769895.1. Lineage (NCBI taxonomy): Eukaryota > Metazoa > Arthropoda > Insecta > Hemiptera > Cicadidae > Magicicada > Magicicada septendecula. Next base: position 55,678,785 of record CM068371.1, on the reverse strand, counting down.
TAGTAGCCATTGACCATATTTACTGAATTTCTCATTTTATTCTAATGTGTTTTGTTTTGTTATTATCCCATTTGTATGGTTCTGTTATTTTCTACATTAATTGATTTTCTAGTATAATTAGATTTGTATTGTCTTAACTTCTTAATTATCTATTTTGCCTTTGTTAACAATATGGCTACCACTCCCTATTCTTCATCAATTAAAAACATAACATCTAGGCATATGCTCTGTACAATTTCTTCAGTCATATCCTATTCATAATTATAATTACACAATTATTTAACAATTATTAAGTAAAGTTTGTTTACAACTCATTACATTAATTACTATTTTTTGGGTGTTAATTAACATCACACCTTTTGAATTTACTTGATTGGTTTTCCCTTACAATCTGGGGTGTTTATTTATTACATTATTAACTTCTTATTCCCTAATTAAACTCTACTTTCAATCCATGTTAACACTAGCTGTTTATCTTTTCATGGGATCCTCCCCTTTAATTACAATCGTTTACAATTAAATTTACTTCTCTTAAAAATCCTTTCTTAATTAACAACGTCATCATCACCTTCCAGTGTTCATTTCATATTACTAATTGTTTACATTTAATATTATCATAAACCACATATTTTTAATTACTAATTTGGTTCACTTTTAATCACATTATTCTTAATTATTATTTGATTCACCATTAATCAATTATTTTTTATTATTGATTATTAAGCGTTTTATTGCCATAAATATGGTTTCTAACTATTTTGGGGTTTCACTCTTTCACTATTGCACTCTTTAACTGTTTACATTAAGTGTTTCTTAGTGGGTAATCCCTATAATTATTTCTCTTTGTCACTTTCTCACTATTTCTTTCTTTACAAATATTATACATAGTATTACTAAGGTTATATTTCTATAGAGTTTTATTACATCTAACTCTAATTCTTGGGTTAGTGTACTTTTCTTTTTATTATATTACTTTACTGGGTTTTGGTTAAAACAGTTACATTAATTATTTAATTGAGAATAATATTTATTACTGGTATTGGATTATCATTGGCTTTATTCCCAACATTATACTTGAGTGTACCATTTCTCCCTTACATATTTTATATTATTGGTTTGTTTCTTATCCCTTGGTTTCACTTTAATTTCATTTTCATTTCTCTTCTTCTTCTCCTTCATTTTCGATTGGCTTCATTTTAATTTGGTTCTCCCTTTCTCGTTTGGGTTTTATTTCATTTGGCTGTATGGATTCATTCACTTCCTTCAATTGACTTGATTCTTATTTGGTTTCGGTTTTTTCCCTTCTTCTTTGTTTTCCTGTTTGTTTGGTCAATCACTTGGGTTAGGTCATGTCGTCGTTTGTCGTGTCATTGTCTTTACATTTTATTTATATTTAATATATTATTTTATATGAAGTATATTTATATTTAGTATCATCTTTTTCATCCCTGGTATTGGGGTGGCTTATTTGTATTGTAACATAATGCCTCTCCTTCAAAATTGATCATTTTAATAAAACACTAACATAGTTTTTTATGAAATTATCAGTTATATATTATTTTTTCCTTTTCTCTCTTGTTTGTTTCTCCATTCTTTATTTCTCTTCTTACTTGATTCATTCCATTTTATTTGGATCTGTTTTTATTTATTTCCATTAGTGTGTTCTCCCTTTTATACAATTTTTTCCCTAACTTTTTAGTAGCTGGTTTCTTCATTACTACTCATTTTTTCTGAGACCAGAGGAACATCATCTCTGCTCAGTTTATTTTGATTGCTGGACTTTTTCAACAGTCAATCTTAAATACCTTTTTTAAATATCACTATTGTTTGACAACTCAGAACACTAAGTTTTTTATAAGTAAAATCGTAAAGATTTTCCTTACAGCCTAAACCGGCTTTCACCTTTAGAAGGCTTCATCAGGCTTCAATCATTGTATGTGTTTTTCTCATCATCTACATCTAGATGGAGGATACTGTTGGATTCATTGACAGGAAAGAAGAAAGTTGTAAAGGCCTTGTCTACAACTCGTTGGTCTGCTCGTGCAGATGCAGTCACTGCACTGTATGATAACTATGCAGAAATAAAATCAGCGTTGCAAAAAATTGAGGACAATGATGATCAGACAGCAGAGACAAAAGTTAAAGCTTCAAGTTCAATTGCATCCATGCAAAAGTTTGAGATAGCGTTTTTAACTCTCGTGTGGAACGATATTTTAACTCGGATAAATAAGGTAAATAAAGTTTTGCAAAAACCAACATTGACCCTTTCAACAACGGTGACGATATTGAATTCCCTGTCTGAGTATATTAATAAGAAAAGAGATAGATTTGAAATGTATTTTACAAAGCAGAAAAATTTATTGGATCTACTTTGAGTACTTTTGAACAATGCACTAAAGAAACACGTGTTTCCAAACGCAATTCAAGAATTAAGTTTTTTGACAATTCTTTGGATTTACATTTTACGCCCACATGCAACGAAACATATCTTATATATCTCGGACGTTTAATGTAAAACTCTTGTGTGCATAATATACTATACTTGGGGCCTCATTTTCAGGTCTGCTGGGGGCCTCTGAGGTCCTAAACACGGCTCTGCCTACTACAACTATTCAACATACATTAACAACATACAATTATAAACCATTCATTATAAATAATGTGTTTTATGTTATTTTATGACTAAACAATACTTTAACATGAATTTTACTTTAACCCTGAGATTATAAGAGTTGTCATGTTCTACAACTGAAATGAATTACCAATAAATGAAGAGACATTGAATGTCAACACCATTAAAAAATGTGAAAGAGGAATATTAAATTTATTTGAAAGAAACAAAAATATAAGAAAAGGAGTTGTTTATTTTATTTTAACAATAATAAGGTAATTAACCAAATTAAATTATATATAATTGGTACTTTACAAATTGGCACCAACAACTTGGGGCTTAATTGAAGAAATCTCTGCAATTTACAGTATGTATGTTGAACATGGAGTTTGGAATGAGGGGGGGGGTTAAAATGCTTCATAGCCTCTACCAGTGAACTCATTACTATGACAACTTTAATAAAATGTGTGGGCAAACACATACTCTGCATCTTGTAGCATGATTTTGAAATTTTTGTTTATAAGGGCTGAAGTGCCCATTTTATCAAAATCTTTGAGCCATTTCTGTGACAAAATGAGTAGACTAATTTAATTCCATTAGCTCCAGATTTCAGAGACATGTACTCAACTAAGGTGAAGTTTTAAAACATTCATATAAAACATTTAACAGTGTCAGCGTCTAGACAAGATAGGAGAAAATTTGTGCCCTCTTACTGGTATCGTTTATGTTGTAGTGCAAGATGTCATCTTTATTGTTTCATGAGTTTGTCAAATTTTAGATATCTACTAATGTAACCCTTGTTTCCACATGTATCTTCTTTATTACAACAAAATAAATAATAGCAAATAATGATTTGTTTCTAATTTGGTTTTTGTAGTTTTGTTTGGAAAATCTAAACCCTCACTTGATCCTTCCCCAGGAAGAAATCTCTCACTATAATATATACAAATATAATACCTTTGTTAGAACATTCGTACTCCAAAACAACAAAAATGGGAAATAAATCAACCGTACAAAACATTCCATATTCACCACAATATCTATGTCCGTAGAGAAATGCATAATATAATGTTATATCATTGTATCAAAATCTGTGTTTACCCAGCATGTGAATACATTTTCTTTTATCATAAATACATTTTTTTTAATATTGTTACAACAATTACGGAACACATTCGAAGAGTCGAGAGCGTCCTTCCACCCATTTCACAGCTAGCCGAGCAGGTGCAACGTCTCATTCAAGGCTGCACAGACAAGTACCCTCTAGACTCTTCGAGTGCTTGTTAACTATGCAGATTATGGTGGTATGGAAAATAATCCTGGAACATCTGTAGGGTATATATAAGCAACAGCGGCTGGCTTAGAAGTTAGTTACACCTGGCGAGATTGTAGAGCACAGATCAAGTGTTTGTTGTGGAAAGTGATTATTGTGTTATAATTAGTGCTGAACTCTTAATTACTATACGAGAGTATCTTGTTGATTTCCAATTGTTATTCGTGACTCATTAAAGTTGGTAATTAGTGGTTTCATTGGTGTCTATTTTGTTTCCACTGTACCATACGACAGTCCATGAGATCATCATAACAATACAGTATGCTTTAAAATGTTATATGCTTTTTCTAAAGCACACATATTTGTGTCAGTGGGGAAATTTTGGGTAGTTATATGGAAAAAAGGTTTGATTGACCTAGCAAAACTCGTTTTTCATTTCATCTATTTTGTTATGCATTTCATTATATGTTTTGTTACTACACGATGAGTGAGTTTACAGCCCTAAGAGTGTGAGGTGTACAGGCACCATATGAAGTTCTCATTTAAAAAAAAAATCACTATGTTGTTGAAACATTTTGAGGGAGCCTGCAGTTGCATAGGCCTACATTATGCACACAATTTGCTGCCTACAGGGGGCAGGTTTGGTGACTGTTTGCATGTCGGTCTTAGGAATATTGTTGTTTATTTAAGATTATTTTTTTATACTGGCACTCCATTTTTCGTATAAGGAACTGTATAAGGACAAATGCCAAAGAAATTTCAAGAATTAGGTGTAGCGTTTCTTTAAAAGCTGTATAGTACAGGTTATCAGGTTTGGAGTTTTCAGGTCAACTTATTTTGCAACATTAAATAATAAAGAAATATCATCCTAATTATTTAATTACTCTTTAAGGACTGTAAATAATCCTTACTTGGTGAATTTACATTCAAATTTGTAGATAACTTTATTTGTTATAAGTTTAATATGATGTTATGTAGAATGTGAGGCAGTGGCGTATTTAAAGGGGGGGGCTTCCGGGCTTAAGCCCCCCCCCTGAAATTTAGGATTATAAACAAATGCGCACAGTATTGTAATATTATGAGTGTAAAACAAGGGTTTACCTCATCACTGCTTTACTATGCAAAGAAGCAGGCTGTATGCTGCTACAACAGTGGCCGCTCTTGAATATTGTAACGACTAGATCTTTGCGTTCCTTAAAGTCACACGTTGTGGTCGTTAATTTATGTTTAATCTGATGATGTCTGTCGTGATCTTACGAATTACCAGTGCTCGCGAGTGTGACCCTTACCTGTCCTTTGATATGTGATTGTAAATCCCGGGTGGTGCCAAATTGTTTAAACTGAAAACAATTAAAAAAATAGGACGATTGAGCGGTCGTTCCAAACGGTATGGTTGATTCAAATTACTCCCGCCACTTGCGGGTTGATGAATGTCGCTGATAGTTCACAGATTTTCCGATCCCTAACGCTTACCGTCTCTTTCGCTCATCGCTAATGTACACAAATCATATAATACAATTTACTACGAAATAAAGAACAGTGGTTACAACTCTGTACTAGTTTATTATCTTGTAATTAGTTGTTATTCAATATTATACAAAATTATATCTGGATTTTAAACAAATTTGCTCCGGCAGTAATAAGACAATTAATTCCCAAGGTTTGGCGAACGCTTCAGAACGATTTAGTTAGACTTGGCGTCTACAACAGTTTATTTTAATTTCGTTCAATTATTCTGGGTTCTTGTGGTTACAAAAAAATATTAATAATGATTACAATAAAGTACACTACCTTACATTGATGGTACTTATATACTATAAGGTTTAATTACAATTCGTTCCTGAAGTTTTAAAAAGTGTGTGTGAAAAGTTAGTAATTTTTTTCCAGGTTATTTTCTGGTTGTACAAGTTTAGTGTTTTATTTTTAATTAATCCTTGAAAGAAATTTGATTATCAGTTCGTAGTGAGAGTTAAAAGTGTTGTGAGAAAAAGTTAAAAAGAATTTATTCCATAAATTCGGGTAATTCAGCAATACTTATCGAATCTGTTGAATTAAGGTGAAGAGTCATTCATTTCGAAATAGGTTGGGTCATCTTTGTCATCAATCTTCCATCATTTTTGAATTTAATTACGCCTGGCTTCTTTTTCGGATAAGTTGGTCTAAATTATTAATTTGGAATTTAATAATTTGGTCTTGGGCCGCGGTTGTATTAACTAGCTCCTCATCATACTTCTTACTTCATCATGTTATTAATTTTGATTACTTTTTTATTGTTTTAAAATAAAATTGAGTCGATTACGGCTTGGCGTCTATTCGTCTTGAGCTTCAATAATGAACTAACAGTTTCTAATGGAATATTAATAAATAACGTTCGGTTGTTATGGCAACTGTCTGACTCCCATTGGCTATTCAGATTTTAAGCCCATTGTTATAATATTTGAATTTTTATTCAAAATTACTAAATATCTTCTGATTGCTATTATTCTTCTGTCTTCTTATCTATGTATGAGATATTATCACAACTGTTCCTATTTTCTTTCAAAGATCATTTTGACATCCCACAAAGCTGGGTTTGTTTATGTATTAATGTTTTGACATTAATGTTAATATTATGTAATTACATTTCTTTCTTATTTTATGTTCTTAATTTAACTTTTACATCTCAATGTGATTCACTAATTTTACTTAACTAGTTACTTGCCCTGGATTTTCTAATACAATAAGTAATTTTTTATAATTTGTTGATTTTTGATTTATACAGTTAGGCATTTCATAGGTCTAAGTAGTGATTGGCTATATTTTCTTATTTCACATAAATTAAAGATTATTTTACCTTTGTACACGTTTTGTTTTGTGTCACAACTGATTTGTTTACTTTTTGAATTGATTTGGGTTGTTTTATGATAATTGTATGTTCTCAGTACTTTACAAAATCATGGTTTGTCTATTATTTTCTAATGGCTTTTCCAGTATTATTAGGTTTGTAAGGATTTATCTCTTTACTTATCTATATTGCCATTTTTTATAACTTGTCTATTATTTACTATGATTTATAAAACATAACACAACATATAGGTTTACGGTCTGTATACTTTTTTCAGCCATATTCCTTCTCCTAAACTTATTTGAACAAATCTTTTAACAGTTACTATGCTAATCTTGTTTATATTTTGTTTATTCTTAACTATTTTGGTGACTAACATTATCTCACCATTTATTTTATCTTGAACATAGGATATTTTACTTATTTTGCTTTTAGTATATTTTTCTTTTCTAAACTTTACTATATATTTTTTTCTCTACTTATTGATTGTAACACTAGTATTTTTACTCCTTATCGGGTGTTTACCCTGAATACCATTGTACTCTTAATCTACTAACACTCTTAATTCTAATAATAATAATATTCTTATTCTCTAGCACTTTTCACTTATCTAAAAATGAAACTTTTTCTTGTGAACTTACTGTTTATTCTCTTCTCGTCGAACGCGTTTCGGCGTACGTATTCGCCTTCTTCAGCTTAGAGACAGACTGCCATCGTTTAGTAATGGTTGTTGTGTGGAAGGTGTAGTGGGGGTGGTGACAACTATACAAAAAACAAACATTAAGTTGAATCCCTGCGCCAATCCCCTTCCTCCACGCACCACCCCCACTACACCTTCCACACAACAACCGTTACTAAACGATGGCAGTCTGTCTCTAAGCTGAAGAAGGCGAATACGTACGCCGAAACGCGTTCGACGAGAAGAGAATAAACAGTAAGTTCACAAGAAAAAGTTTCATTTTTAGATAAGTGTTAGTGCTGTGAAAGAAGAGATGAATAATCAAGACCCTTTTCACTATTAACCTGTAGTGTTTATCACTGGTTTTTAGGTGTCTATACCTATCTGTAGGGTTTTATATTTATTTCGGGATTACACTGTCACTTTGCAATTTTTTATGGTATTTGAATGTTACTAGTGGGTATTCCCTAACATTATTTTCTCCTTTCTCACTTAATTATGTTTACTATCTATCTATCTCTCTCACTTCTGGGTTTTTTCATAGTTTTTATTCACAATTATTATTTATATTGTTAACAAGTTTCATATCATTATAGAGTTATTCACAATGTTTAATCTCTGTTTCTTTGGTTAGTGTACTTTAGTTTGTCATTACTTAATTTGATTTTAATATTTATCATTTACATTTATTATTGGTTTGATTCATCATTTGAATTTAATATTTCTCATTTTCTTTTCTTTATCATTGGTTTGTGCTTTTTATACCTTCTCATTTTATTTCATTTAATTTTTGTCTGTTTCCTTTTCATTTACCTTCTCATTTTATTTCCTTTATTGAGTCAATCACTTGGGTTGGGTCATAGTCGTTTGTCTCGTCATAGTCATTTTATTTTCATTAGTTAAACTTTTAATATAGTTGATTCATAGTTTTTCCCTGGTATTGGGGTGGCTTTTTTGTGTTGTAACAATATGTCAACAACGCACTGGCTACGAACGAATCTCCGCACAAAAGAGAATCGCCGATAACTGGCGTGGTTGTACGTTGTGGTTGGTTAATTCTACTGAGGTGGTGGAAACTTGCTAGTTCGTCTCGAACGTTCGTAGAGGCGTTTCCGCGTCAGCCACGTGTTAATATTGTTGACTGAAACAAAGGATAGTGTTGCGAAAACGAGTGTTATTGAAACTAGTGTAGTGAAGTCAGTGAAGTGTTGATTCTGATAACTTACGACAATGAATCGCAAAACAAAAAGTGGAAACATTTTGAACTATTTCTCCAAAACACCACGACTAGAGGAAACTCCGTCCTCTGAGGCGCGAAAAATTGATGATCCACCACAATCACCGCCGCCGATGTTTTCAAATAATAAAAGTGCTTTTGATAATTCGAAATCACTTTTACCGGGTCCTGAGGCAAAATCAATATCTCTCACTGACACATCAAGCTTTGAAAATCCACCATCAGGTTGTATGTGTGACATAACTGATTGTATACCATCAAACAATGAAAAAGTTGATGACCACATAAAGCTACATCATTTCCAAAATATTTTTGTGCCCCATACAACTTACAAATTTCCTCTCACTTTGCAAAATGGCCAATATCGTAAGATCAACCTAAGTTGGACCGAGAAGGAGAAGTATTTTTGGTTAGTATACTCTCCCAAAGAAGACGGTGCCTTTTGTAAGTACTGTGTGTTTTTCGCTAAGACTAGTTCGGGTAAAAGTAGCCATCAAAATGTTGGAGCTCTAGTAACCTGTAAGTTTTCGAAGTGGAAGCACGCTCTTGAATATTTCAATACCCATGCGAACAATGCTTATCATAAGGCTGCCGTAATCGATGGTGACAATTTTGTTCACATGATGGCGAACAAGACAGAAGACATAAAACATTGCCTGGACCAAGTCTTGGTGGAGCAAGTGGAAAAAAATCGGAATCGAATAGTCCCTATCATCGAGGCGGTGATTCTCTGTGGACGTCAGGAGATTGCATTAAGGGGACACAGGGACTTCGGGCCTATCGAAGTGGACAAAGAAGATGACATGAATACGGGTAACTTTCGCGCCATTCTAAAATATCGCGCTAAAGGTGACGAAAACCTACGAGCAAGTTTGGAAGGAACTGGTAAACGCGACAAATACATTAGTATCCCAATCCAAAATCAGATCGTCAGTTGTATCAATAATCAACTTCTGGAAAGGATTGTTGAGCGCATAAATGATGCCAAAGGTTTCACGGTACTTGCGGATGAAACTGCTGGTGTTGCCGGAATAGAGCAACTCTCTCTTTGTGCCCGTTATATTTCCGCAGATCTCAAGATTCGTGAAGATTTTCTGCAATTTGTTCCAGTGTTCGATGTGACTGGCAAAGGATTAGCTGAATCTATCATTGAAAACTTGGTGAAATTTGGTCTTGATGTCTCATTTTTACGAGGACAGGGCTATGACGGTGCTACGACGTCCATGTCGGGAAAAGTCCGTGGGGCCCATGCATTCATACAACAGGACAACCCATTAGCTGTATGTTCTCATTGTGCAGCTCATAATTTTAATTTGGTAGTCACCGACACGTGCAACATTCCACTTATAAGGAATTCACTAGGAACACTGGAAATGTACGTACTTTTTTTGGGCCACCGAAGTGTAGGCAAATATTAAATGATGTCCTTGAATCATTAACAGATGTTCGAGCCCGGAGTTTGAAACGTACCACTCTCACTAGATGGATCGAGCGTCTTCGCAGCGCACAAGACTTCAAGGAATTATATGGTTGCGTTGTTTCGGCTCTGGAGAAGATTCAAGAATTTGACAACAAAACCACATCCCACGATGCCATGATTCTGTTAGCATCCATCACCAAGGGAGATTTTGTCGTCTGCTCAGTAATACTTTCAGAATTGTTCGCGTTGGGTGAGTCCATCTGTCGTCAACTTCAGCGCCAAGATGTCGATTTTGCAGAGTTAGTCAACATTGCCAGGGATCTCAAAAGGGAATTGCTAGCAATGAGAGAAAATGTTGATGATACTTTCAGCCGGCTTTTCCTAGAAGCCAAGAAATTAGCGTCGTCAAATGGAGTTGAAATCAAGCAACCACGCATTTCTACCAAGCAAGCACATCGCGCAAATCAGGATACCGGTGATGATGTTGAAGGTTACTACAAAGTGTCTGTGTTCATACCCTTTCTAGATGCCTTCATTTGTTCATTGCAGGAACGGTTCTTGACACATTGTGAACTTTTTAACAGCTTTAATTGTCTTCTACCACGGAAAGTTGAAGACATAGGTGTCATTGATGGACTTAAAAAACTGCATGAATTTTATGCTTCAGATCCATTAGTCGCCGATTTAACAACGACAAAGGCTGAATTAAAACTCTTTCATCAACGTCTGAGTCGATTGGAGCAGTTGCCACAAAATGCAATGGAAGCGTCGTCTGTCTGCGACCGTCAGATCTATCCTAATGTGTTTCGGTTGCTACAACTCTTGGCAACTCTACCAGTAACAACAGCCACGAACGAGCGCAGTTTCTCCACTCTTAAGAGAATCAAGACATATCTAAGAAATACAACTAGCGAGGCACGTCTGAATGGGCTCGCCATGATGACAATTCATCGAGAAGAAAGGATTGATGTCCAGACTGTGATAAACGACTTGTCAAAACAAAGAAACCGCCGTCTTCCTTTTGTACTTTAAATTTCTTGTAAATGTTTTAATCATTGATTTTAAAAAAAGTTAATTAATATAGGCCTAGACTATAAAAAATTGGCAATTAATAGATTAAGCCCTACAGAAAATTCTCTTAAGAACTGGATTATATTTTATACCAGAATCATTTAAACTTTGCAACCTTAAAAATTGTTTTCATAATGTAATTAGTATGTTAATATAGGCCTAAACAAAAGCAAACCCATCCATAGTACTTTATTTTAAAATTTAAGGCATTGAAACAATATGGATCAATTCAGATTCGATATGAGGTATTGCAAAAAAGAAATTTTAGCCCCCCCCCAAACAAAATTGTAAATACGCCACTGATGTGAGGATTGGATTGGATTTAGGAGGCCGTCGTTTGATTTTAGGGGGATTGTAGACTAGCACAGGTCCATGGCAGTTAACAGCGCCTGTGACTGACAAAAAGGCAATGTAAGACTAATTAAAAACAATTGTTATTTTGTATTGTTAACTAATTAAACAATTGTTATTTAAGAGATAGCAAATCGCAAGTAAAATTCCCACCAAATCCCAATTCAGAAACTTTCGCTAACAAAATTTTTGGAAAAGTGACCTTTATCTCATTCTGTACAGAAGTACACAAGTATCGTTCAGAATAATTTTTGTCTGAACTCGTATTTAGATATTATGAAAGTCTTCGTCTATATTTTGTGCACAGAAATGTTAAAGTTAAGTTTTTTATCGTCTGCTGTATTAATTAAATAAAGAGCTTTTTAGAATATATATTCTGTATATTTATTAAAACCTGATCATCTGCGATATCGTCTTATCAATTATAAAATTATGAACAATTGGGTTTTTTGGTCTTTCAAAAAATGTTGAATTCTGTTAGGGATTGACAACCACCATGATTAAACGTATAGAATATTGGGAACTGTACCCGCACTACATTTTCGATGTTTTGAATACGCGATTGTATCGATATACTATGATGTAAAGAAGAAGAAGAAGTGTACAATTGTAAATTATTCTGTTTCTTACAGAATACGTAATAATTGTTTTTGGTTTTTAGCTTACTGTTTAAAAGAAATAAAAACCACGGTTGGGAAATATGACATTTAATGTGTCCACACAATGCTTGAAAGAGAGAAACATTGAAAGCAAAGAACAGAACGTATTTTTAACAAAAAACAACAACCGGAAAAAGTGAAAAATACAATATTATTTCTGAATAGTAAAAAAAAAGTACGCCTATTAACAAATGAAAACAAGATTTGTCATTGGTTATCATTGGTTAGGTAATCGTCAATATTCTTTTACGTTATTCAGTAAAATCTCGAAAACTCACTGGAAGAAAATTTTGTGCGGGAAAAAAAAAAAAAAAAAAAAAAAAGAAGCATATATAGATATAAAAATATGGAAGCACATATAAATCCTTCGAGTTGGTTTCCAGTGATCTGCACAAAAACCGAGTATTAGTGGAAAACGAGTTTTGCCATAAAAAGGGAGACGTACAGTAGTAAGCAAGGGGTGGCCCTTGGCCCACCCCGCCTTTCTTTGAGTTATTTTTTTACGTGGATTTTAGAAAAAGCGAGTATGATTTCAAGGACGTATTGCTTTCTATGTGTAATTTTAGTTTGCATGTTAACAATGCCAACTTTTGGCGTTACAGGCACACATCGCAGTTATATCTACTGCATTATCGCTAGAAACATGTTTCGTAAAATAATAATTACAATGAAACACGGTTGCAAAGTCAAACTATTTTATAACATACACAAATAAATGTTCACGATTTCTATTATCCAACTAAAATTATATGCGATATTCAGTACATATCGATGACAAAAATCGCATAATCGAAATATCGAAAATGAGTGCGGCTACGGACTACGGATATTGGGACAGTACCTAGGATTGTACACTGTATCGAACGGTCTTACCGTCCCACATATCGCGATGTAATCGAGATTGTGGTGTTTTTTTTTTTTATGTTGGTATGTCAGCAGAGGAGATTACTTATAATAAGGGTGTTTCGCTAGGGGCGCTTCGTATTTAATGAGGCACTATGAGTATAAGGTTTTCGATTCATTACGAATGTCGCTTATAAATTTATCTTGTTCGGTCGCATGTTTGGTCCGTTAGATCACGTGACACACATAACGCTAGCGCTTTATGAACAATAAGTAATGAAGAAGGGAACAACGGACTCAGGCTACAAGAAGACATAAATCCCAGTTGTTGTTGAGTACCGTATGTAAATTGCAGTAACAACTGTACAATAGAGGCAACAGTCCCACGACGGCGTCTGCATTCTATTGTTGGTAGTGTGAACTTTTTATCATCACAACTTAAACTTGTTTCTCTTTGTAAAATAAAGTTAGAAATTAAAAACAAGAGTTCTCTTACAATAAAAAGTAAAGCAGCAATCAGAACCGTCCATGCGAGCCACAAACATAATAATTTACAGGTACTGTTTTTTGCTCTTGTAAGTAGGATTCATTTCCACTGGCTTTCAAGCTGTTCTGTTCAAGAGATACTAGTTCTCACCTACTTACACACGCGCGCTCGCTCGCACGATTGTACTGTTTATCGCTCATGAAAATATGCTTCCCACATTAGAGTCTAGGCCTATGTAATAAATGACCAACTACACTTGGCTTCATTCAATGTTGCGGATTAATTCTCATTCCTCCCAGTCTGTCTATCTATCCCCTCTCTCACTCTGTTTCTCCTTTCGTTATAGTTCTCTTTCCTTCTCATTACTAACTCTGTTTCCATTGTCTGCGCGTACCCGCATTACGTGAAATTACCTTAATATGTACATAACTTTGCAATGTTCTTCTTCCACCAGGGAGTAGGCGGGCGAAAGAGACTACATCCACATCACCAACGCTTCCTAACTTTCTTGTAATTCTTCTTCTGGGCAACGTATCATCCGGCAGATAAGCTACAGCGTTGCCGTATACTTCGATAAATATAAATATCCTCTACTGTAGACAATACTACCATTGTATGATATAAGTTACCAGAGCACGCGCGACTCCTGTGTGCGTGGTCCCGGGTTCAATTCCCGGCTGAGGCTCAGTACGGCGGGACTCAGCGTCGTGAGGCAAAACTGAGTACCCAGCTGAGATAAAAGCGGCGCCTCCTAGATGTGAATATCGCAACTATCGGCTGGCGACGCATTGTACTAACTATGCAACCGTCCCTCTAATAAAAAAAAGACGTGCGGTATGTCTTGGTCCTTTACGAACTGTTGAGCAGAGACTATGATAATAGCAGCTCCTTGTAACGTCTACAAGATGCTTAGGATATAATGTTACATATAAAGTTTCATAGAACTAATCTGTTGGCTCTTTGTACTCAACAGAGGAAACGTTTCTACAAATTAAATTTTAGGATCTACTCTTTTCTCAGTCAATATTTTCAAAGAGAATACGTCATCGATACAAGAACGCCCCTTTCGAAATCCTGCCTGTTTGTCAAGAATTAAAATATCCGAGACAGAGCGAAGTCTTTCATTAATATTTTTCCATATAGCTTTTAAGTCGTATTTATCAAGATTATACCTCTATAATTCTATGTCACAGTCCTATCACCTTCCTTAAAAACAGAAATACCGTCCACATCCAGCACACACTCAGCAAATGTAAGAATCTTACCTTAAATAATGCACTAGAGCAGTGGTTCCCAAAGTGGGGTCCGCGGACACTTTTAAGAAAAAATATAATAGAGGGCCTACCGTAATTTTCTCCGATTTTTTAATCTAAAATCTAAATTTTAGAATTTTAAAACAATTATTAGAATATTCTAGTATTTTTGTTTGTTCAAACTAATTGTAATTGTAAAAGTAATTCCAAACTAATAGCTTTAAATCTTGCTTATAAGTACTGTATCTTAGCATAACGTTTTTCCTTGAAGCTGGTTTTACGTCTAAGTAGCTGGATTTCGACACGTGTGGCTGGAAAGATAGAGCCGAGGTTGGAAAAGGTAAGAAATAAACTTGATGTCGAGAGTTACTTAATATTTATGTTATCAGACATTAAACCCAATATTGCATAGCTAATTGTGCAAAAGCAGCTTCACTGTTCACATTAAACCATGTTTGATATCATTAATATTATAATATTGCAAGTTAAGAGAATTTTAATTTTATTCCATTTATAATTAAATATAAGTGTTTCTATCATATTTACTGTTTGTTTTATTTCAGAACTCAGACGGGGTCCGTGAATTTTAAAATTTTTTTGGAGGGGGTCTGCGGACTGAAAAGTTTAGGAACCACTGCACTAGAGTATTTCAGCAGTTCTGAATTTATCGCATCCAAACCAGCTAGCTTCAGATTCTTCAAGGATGAAATTGCGATCAAACAATTATTGTATTAATCTGCGAGGCAGTAGGTAGACATACGTCTTGATTAACACGCGATAGTAGCACTGCTGCCGGGTACACAAGGAACGGTTTCTGATATCACACATACACACATGCCAAAGTTGGTTTCATAAGATTTGAATAAATACGGTAAACTTACGTTCAATAATAGGCCTAACACTATTTTCTGTTATAACAGCATTCAGTAACAACAACACTGTTCTAGCACAGGTAATTTTATTTATTTTAAAACGAAACGTTTCGCCCACACACTACAATGAGGCATCCTCGGTGGATCGACTGAGACAGAGTACAAACTTTGCTTTGCTATGTGTAATGGGGCGTCTTTGCAACCGCGACTTGGTTGCAGCTTCCAGGGCGTGCCCGATGACTACCAGATGTGAAAACAGTGCCGGACTAGGTCACGCCAAAGCGGTCATCCGCTAGATGGCGCCGGAATGTTGTAAATGAGTGTTTAATTTATGCTTTAGTAGCGCTGCCTCTGGTGGCGATGCGGACGTCAAGTGCCGCCCGCTCCGGACACAGTAGGCAGACGCCTTGAGGCAGAGAACCTCCGTGCCGGTGGTAAATATGGTAACAGGCCAGTGTGCTAGAGACATGCTCGGTGAAGGACTTCCCTGATGAGCGTAGGTGAGACAAAACGGAGCACAAAGTCTTGACCCACCCCATGTATACAGTAAGCGCCGCCCACAACGTTACACACAAGCTTCCACCCAATAACCCGGCAAAAAATTGCAATAAATTATTTCAGAAACTGAAACACAATACTCAAAAGAAATATTTAATAGCATTTTAACAACACAAATATTGTATTTTTATTTATTACAATGCAGTAGCGGCTGGTGTTACGGTTGGAGCGTTGCACAACCACCAATACAGAATAACTAAACTATAAAATAGTATACGAAAACATTAAGTAGCTAAAAGTGCCACAAATTTCAACGTATTAGATTCTACGCGGTAATGTTCGCGTACAATTCAAATGTAGCGCGCAGGCTGGTGGTTGTAGGCCGCTTGCAACTTGAAGAGTAAATGGCAGAGCTTACTAAACAACCATATAGAAGGACGTGTGCTCCTCTTCACAATTGCCCTATGTTTTCAATGTGAGCTTGGTGGTTGCAAAGTTTCTGCAACAGTCCACTAGTAGCGTTGTAGCGCAACTTTGTGTCACGAAATCAGCACAGCCTTCTTGATTTATAAGTTGCCAGGTTTAGTGTGTTTACGTTGGTTCAAGGTAAACATTATCCGTTGTTTGAGGTTATAAAATTTAGTAATAATTTTGTATAACTGTGATTATGGTAGTTTAATGTCTTTTAATCCTTCTCCCGTCCACTCAAACAACTACTGCAACCACCAGCCGCCGCTGTTACAATGATCCTGTCACCTTATTTACAACAGGTTTCCAAACTCCCGGCAACTTATAGCAATCGTCTCTGTTAAAGTTGTTCTTATATTTTGTACCGTAATTTAAGTTATAGGGAAAACTGTTTATTTATAATTGCAATAAATAAAAATAGAATATCTGTGTTGTAAAAATGGACAAAATGTTATTGTCGTTAGCTGTTTCTTTCGTGTATTATGTTTTAATATCAAAAATAATTATTTATTGTAACTTTCTTTAGATACTTACTTTATTGTAAATAACGGGCAGGTTTGTCACATTACGGGCGGGGCATACTGTATAGACAGGGGTGGGTCAAGACTTTGTGCTCTCTTCCAGCAGCCATCGGGCTCGACATTACATTCCCCCAACGGTCTCAGCCACTGACTTACCTCTCCCCCTTGTTTTTAGTTTAATTTTATAAATTTTGTTTAAATACGTGAGGCTAGGATATGCGTACAATTAATGTGTCGGGTCCCTTTTGTTTCATGCGTAAATAGCGTATAAAAATGAAAAATGGCGAGAAACGTTTTGTAGCAGTTTTTATAGAAAATAATAAGAGAGAAGGCTTAAAATCAATATTTACGGAATTACAGAATCGTCTTAGGAAAATAAGATGATATCAACGTCCCTCAAACCGCAGGCGGAAGAGAAGTTTCCTCTCTTGAGGGGAATCGCTTAGGTTTTAAAAGTGCAATGGCCATTTGATTGAAGTTTGGTTGAAGATGAACAAAAATGTCTTGTTAAAAAACATAATGTATAGTGTACAAAAATAATTTAAGCTGTATAAAAGTAATCTATGATGATTGAGACAATAATGTTAATTTGGTTTTAAAAATTAGTAGGGATTTAAGAGATTTATAGAATATTTTATCGAAAAACAACAACTAATGGTTGAAACTTGGGATAGTTCAAGTTTACATATGATGAGCAAACTGGTGTTTGGTTTAGTTGAACCAAATCGTCTCAATAAACACGGCTTATGCCGCCTCATGTCTAAGTGCTAGGCAGGATACAGCACTACTAGTAGCTGGCTGAGACCGTTGGGGGATTGTAGTAACGGGTGGAGGATTTGCGCCCCAATCATTACATACCCCAACTGCTTTCAGCCATCGGCTGAACTCGTAAGGGGGGGGGGGGTATAAATACTCGACCCGGATGCTGCAGTCCAGCGACAGGCGCAAACAAGGTTACAATGCTACATTGTGCTCTCCGTCGAGCCACTGAGGATGCCTCATCGCAGTATGGTGGTTTCAAAACAAATAAAACAAAGTGTGTTAGAGTGTTAGTGGTCTTCAGGTCATTTACCAAACGGTAAATAAGAAGTGAACAGTTTCATATTTCTCTGTTGGTAAATGACCAATATGAAGATGGCTTGACTGCCGAAAGCGCTTGTCAGTACCAAAGATAACATAGTGGTTTGTACAAAATTACTAGTAGAAAGTGTGTTAAACTGAAAAGCAATGTTGTTATTACCAACGAAAACCACGAAAGTGTACGAGCTCCATTCAATAAGAAGTGAGGAAAACCGTTTTTCATGCTTAAAATAATGCAGAATCTTAAAGATGATCAGGCATCTAATTGATGTTTCCTCTCTTTTATTTTCTGTCTACTTTTCTTTTGTTCTTGGCCGAGACTAACAGAACATGTACCGACTCATAACACTCATTCTACGGATGAACCTGGTTTGTCGTCTCTAACTCGTAAGTCGCCTTTAAAAAATAAACTAATACTATTCTGAACACATGAATAAGTGTTTATTTTATTGAACGGTTAAATTTTATGTCCCTTCGAAAGATTTCGCCCATCAAGGGCGTATTTACGGGAGGGACGAACTGGACCGGACCCCCGCCCCTCCCAGAGGGTCGAAAAGGTTGACGAATTTCGTTAATCTCTTAATTTTTTCCCGCTGTGTACGCTAATATAGTAGTAACCCTTTTTACTTCCATGTTTAAATATAGGCCTACAAACAAGTTTATTTCACAGCATTAGGGTATACATTTGAAATATGAAATATAGGAAAATCAATTCACTCAATCTTTTAACTATGTTTCAATACGCGTATTTTTATTGTGTTACTGCCGTTTACTTTAATGGGACTGATTTCAAGATATTATCACGTGTTTTTCAGCCACTTTAAAGATTGTAATGTTGATTAGTCTTAACTAGTTTATTCTTTTGTATGAAGCCGACCCGATCCCGGACCCCCCCCCAAAGATAAATTCTAGACACTCCACTGTCGCCCATAAAGGTGGAAGTCTTTACCTTGGGTCCTCAGTCTCTAAACAAGGCTCAAGCAAATAATCATTCACCTTTTAAAAATGTTTTGCTTCTTAGTTGTGCTAACAAATATCTGCATAAAAAAAAAGACAACGGGGAAGAGGTACAGTTATAAGTCACTTGACAATGACAAGTAGAGGAGGGACAGCTTTTACTGGCTGTCACTCGGTCTCCAGAGCCGCGTTAGTCACCTGTAGGTGTTGCCCATCTCCCACAACTTGGAGGTGCGGCTGGATATTTCCCTTCATCAAGGAATGAGACCATCAAATTCTACAAGATTGAAGGTGCTCCTACCCACACTTCTTTATGCGTCTGAGAACACTGGTCTACAAAAAAAAAAACTTTTTTTTTGTCCCAAAGACTTTATTGTCTGATCTATATAGTATTTTTTGCGCTGAATTCAAAAATGCCAACCATTTTTCTCTATCACGTAAGGGTTTCGTGTAACAGCTAGGTAAATATTTTACATTAATAACATTTACAGTAAAGAAATTAATCAATGTTCAACGTACCTAAAAGGTGTTAGTTGAAGATTTCCTGGAGTACTTTGCATCAGGAACATCCCTTTTGAGAGTCCAGCAGTAATCTGCTAACATATTTGAGCTCCACTTCCCTTGATACCTTTTTTCCATGCTTGAAATGTCTTGATTCCGGAAAGAAATCCACGTGAGAGTGAAGAAAGTGAATCTTGAGAGACATATTGCAGCCTAAATGTTCATATGCTTTCAGCAGCTGATTTACTAGATCCCTGTAATTGTCAGACTTGTCGTTGCTATAAATTGCGTCACTACATTCTTGAAAGAAATCCATTCACGTTTTTTAGTCATTCAACCGTCCTTCAAAATTTTCATCTTTTATTAGTTCTCTTATTTGCGGTCCTACGAAAATTCCTTCTTTAATTTTTGCATCACTAATTCTGGGGAACTTTTCCTTCAAATACATAAAACCTCTTCCATTTCTCTCCATTGCCTTCACGAAATTTTTCATCAAACCTAATTTGATATGAAGAGGTGGAAGATAGATCTTTTTGGGATCAACTAAATGAGCATTCATAACATTTTTTTCACCAGGTGTGAGAGATTTACGTGAAGACCATATCTTCTTTTTGAAATGACTTTTGCGATGTCTGCTGTCCCACTCACATAAAAAGCAGCAAAATTTTGTATCCAGTCTGTAAACCTAGCAGCATAGCGATCACCTTAAGGTCTCCACATATGTTCCAATTGAATTTTTCATACATTATCTTGTCTAGAACAATCTTCATATTTTCATAAGTTTCTTTCATATTAATAGCATGTGGTAGTGGAACTGATGGAAATTTGTTTCCATTGTGAAGAAGGACAGCTTTTAGGCCAGCTTTAGACGAATCAATAAACAAACGCCATTCCTCTGGGTCATGAGAATGTCCTAGAGTATCCATCACTGATAAAATATCATTACAGTACACAAAATCCCTTCTTGAGAAAACAAGTTTTTGAAATCCTCTTGACGATTTCGAAAGTAGCATACCTTAGTTCCGCTATCAAGAAGGTGCCACCCTTTTAGTAGTGATCCCAAAAGTTCTCTCTGATTTTTGGATAAATGTAAATCACGCATTAAATCATTTAGGTCTCCTTGTGTCAATAAATGAGGCTCGTTAGAAACTTCAAAACTTGGATCATGTCGATCAGAGTGATCTTCATTCTGATCCTCTTCAGAGCTTGGATTTTCATTTATATCGATTGATACCGGATGATTTGGTATTGGGAGATCATCACTGTGGAGAACAGGTCGAATCGCTGAAGGTATATTGGGATATTTCAAAGTGTGTTTCGACTTACTTGTTATTCCCGTTGTATTTGTTAAACAAAAATAACAGTCGGAAGAATGATCTTTTGGCTTTCTCCACACCATGGGAACTGCAAATGGCATATGGCGAGATCCGTTTGCCCACCCCGTTAAAAGCCTTGAACAAGTAACACAATAAATATGGGGGGCCCAACTCTTGTCCTGATCTCCTAACTTGCAACCAAAATAAAGTTGATAGCACTTTTTTATTAAAGGGGTAAAGTTCCGCCTTTGAAGTTTAAAAGTCAACTCACCACACACATAACAAAACGTGTCCGGATGGTTTAGGCACTTGCGCGACATTTTTGAGTTTGTGCCACGTTTTACTGCTGCTGAGCCCCAAAAACGTAACACACAGAATACACCAAAAATAATCATAATATACCACAAAATCAACCAAAATACTTATTACTATTTATGCCTCTCGACACATTATAACATACTTCTCGAATATCCTTAACGTTTAACATAATTCCCAAAAGGGGGAGGCGTGAGTAAAAAAAATTTTCAATACCATCAGTTAGTGAGCAGAGTCGATCTCGACCCGTTTATTTAAAAACAAAATGAGCCTCGAAATTTTACGTAATCATAAGTCAGTCAGCAAAAGTCAATTACTGAGTTAATTTAGCTCAAAATAAACTGAATATAGAAAAGATGAAATACTGAATAAATGGTATGGGAACATTCAATAATTGTATAAATTACATACTGGATAAACTGATTACTGAATATGGAATAACTGCATAAATCAATACTAGTTTAAAGTTAATGGTGTTCAGCGTACAAGCTGTGATCTGTTCATAAAAATTCTAACACTGTTCTGCATCACAAAACATTTATAAAAAATGTTGTTCCTGTCACATGAGGTGAGTAAACTGGTTTATCTCGCTTTTCATTAGTAATTGTACTGTAACTTCCACTGAAAGTTGTTAACGGTTAAGTTTTACTTGGCAATCCGGAGAGGTTCGCTCACAACCTGCTGTAGCCGGTCGCAACGGGTGCGTGTTCCTCCTCATGCTATGGACCGCTGCTGTGTCCATGCTGGAAGAACGTGTGAAGAAAACTACATCGAGTCCATATTCTCGTGTTCTCACTCCTGTACGTCGAACCAAGCTTTGAACTGAAAGTTCCACATCTTTTAGTAAACTTTATGCACCCACACAGTTTGATTAGCACGCACACATTCATACAGTGCGTAATCACAATTTACAAAATTACATTACAAAATTACAACTTCAAATTATATATACAACAAGTACTAACATTGAACTTTACATAATATCTTTGCTTTTTTCTTTAAATTGACTGACTGAAAATTGGTTTTAGTCGAGGCTGACTATTACAAACAAGATACGTCATGGTTGGTTATGAATAACAATCTTTTTTACAGAAATTACAAGATTTCTTCTTTTTTACAAACGTAATATACAAAAATTATTCGCCACTAGCATTGATTTACGATAACTCAAAAAAAATCATAGTTACCTTGGTAATCGAGGCTCCCAAAATCGCCGAAAGTTCGGCGACGTGCGGCTCTGCTCACATGGCCAGACCGGTGGTCGACTGACGAGATTTAACGAAACAAACGGCTTGGTTAGTAAAGGGAAGGGCGTGACGTCAGGACGTCGGGGGAAGTACGATTTGGCGATCGTTGCATTCGGCCGAAGCCGAATAATTGCAACAAGTTTTCACACAAATAAAAACTACTAATACAGAACAATAACATAGTGTTTAAGATAAGATAAACAATACGAGCTGGTTATGAAAGAATACACTTGCACGCCTCTGTATGTTCGTAAACTAAGCACAACATAACCTCCAAGCACACTTCTGCACAAATGTTCACCACAGCCACACATATTACATCACAGCAAGAATCAACGAATACCAAACGTTTAAAAAACAATCTACCAGAGTACAGCATGTATAACTTCGCAACTAACGTTGTATATCGGCAATACTGAGGCAGCGAAAGTTGAAAACGTACATATATGTGATTACTGAATTTGATCCCTCAGAGAAAAAAACGTATATATACGTGATTACTGATCAAAGGGTTAACCGAAGTCTATATGTCACATGTAGCTTTTGTTTTCATTTCCTCAAATAAATAAACAATACGTGCTCCAAGTCAATACTGTAGTAATATGTATTGCAAAATAATACAATTTCCAACATAGAAAATTGAAAAAAAAACGTTATTCTTATATCTATAAAACTATACGTGATAGAAAAATTTTGATAGCAAAGCTAGATTCCTCGTATGAAAATACATAAGAATCACATAAAATTTTGTCTGGGACAAAACATGTGTTGACCAGTGGAATTGGACTGTAACGAAAGGCCAGGCCAGTCATTATAAAAGCGGCTGAAATGAGATTTCTCAGGGACGTGGCAGAGTATAGCCTACTCTACAGGAATGCCCAGTATCGGTTGAGTTGGTGGGAACATCTTTGCCGAATGGATGACTGCCGCAACTTCAAACAAATATGTCAATATAAGCCTATAAGGGACGGAGAGGTCTGAGAAACTTTGGCTGTTTGAGAGCGGAACAAACCATCCTTGGTTTAATCCTTGCTGATGTTGATGATGATGATCATATTCGGTGTGATAAAAATGACTATACAGTCATTAAAATAAAGAATGTTAACTAGTAATTATTTTAACTTTAGCGAATATTGTTTGATGTACACATATACACGGAAGCTGTGAAATTTACACGACGATGTGAAAAGAAAAAACTAATTACCATTAGTCGGTTACAGTTACAGAGTGTAGGGCACGCGTAAGCAGTCGATCTTGTGGACACAATTTATCATAATTTAATCCGAATAAGTTTTCTCAACGGAGAAGAACTATGCGGATGTTTTAAAATGTCGTTTGCCAAAAGTGTATATAGGGAGGGAATCGATCCTGTTATTCGCATTGTCTGCATTCACGTTGCACACACTATTTTACTGGCAGCTGCAATTATGGAGGCGCTGACTTCGCAGTTACCGTACTATTGTTGTCTGTTTTATAGCAGACAGCCAACTTATATCTGTTTAACTATTTCCTTGTTCTAATTTAAGTCGCTGTTGGAGTCGTGTTTTGTAACGTGGTACGGTAATGCACGACGTCAGTTCCAAAGCAGCGCTTGTTAGTCTACTACACATCGTTTGTTCACGAAATCAGATTCAAACAAATGTTGTTTATTAGGACTACATTTGTTACATTGAAATTGGTAGAGTAGTGAGTGCACTCGCTTTCAAACCACGATGCCATGGGTTCGAATCCCTCTCATGATGCATCGTTTTTCATGCCCAGCCGGACTCAATCGTCGTCTTAACGGTTCATCATCATTGTTGTCGTCATCTTCACTGCATCGATTATGGCAGTGCCTGTTTCAATTGCACAAATACAACCTATATTCTTTTTTTCCTTCTGGTTGAACGAGCGAAGCGAGTTCTCAGTTCTAACTCGACCGTTGGCATTTGTCTGTCTGTCTATCTCTCTGTTTTAGATGTGTCTCATGACAATGTCTGAAAGCGTCAACCGATTTTAGTGAAACTTTGCATGGATACCCATACACCCCACAGACCTCTGTTGTTTTTTAGACTTACCTCCGATAAAATGTGTGGGGGGGAATGTAAAAACGTGAAGGTGAAAATTTTGAAAAAAATCGGTATGTGCGGTATCTTAGTGAAGGTAATTTTAACAAAAATCTAGACATAGTGTTCAGTTTTGGAAATTAAAAAATGTTTGGATGTCAGAGCCCAAAAAGTGGATACAAAAATTTAAAACTCTACGCCGGGTATCAGATTAAAGGGAATTTGATCCCAAATCCGAATGTAGTGTTTGCTCTGATAAGTTTTTAACTTAAAGACACCACGTGGGTCAAAAATAAAAGTCGAAATTTTAAGAAAATTGTACAAGTCTTTTCGGCTCATTATATTATGAGGAGCTGAATTTATTAATTTATAAAATTGATATCTCTCGACACGCCTTGCAAATTTTGAACCATCTCTAAAGATTTGTAAGGTATACTCGCAAAAAAAAGTTTATACATTATTATCGGTTAAGCCTATGTATATTTGTGAAATGTATTAGATATAAGTCAAATATTACATCTATAGAAACTTGAATAAACGTGAAAGCTGGGACTAAATTATTTTTTGGTTTCGGCAATACGGTTATAACTAAAAAGGCAATGCAATGTTTGGAAATTTTACAGTATACTGTATTCGTAATAATGCAATAATAATAATAATCATCATCATCATCATCGTAATAATAACAATAATAATAATAATAATAATAACAACGAATGCACGCTTTATACTTGATGACTTTACTAAAATAATAGTACTGTATAATAGGGAAGACATAGGCCTACTTTTCTTATCGCAAAGACACACCAAAACATAAGCTACAAAAAAAATTACGTGACGCTCAGCAGGTGCAGTGTCACTGTCAAGGCCTCAAGTAGGTGCAGTGTCACTGTCAAGGCCTCAAGCAGGTGCAGTGTCACTGTCAAGGCCTCAAGCAGGTGCAGTGTCACTGTCAAGGCCTCAAGTAGGTGCAGTGTTACTGTCAAGGCCTCAAGTAGGTGCAGTGTCACTGCCGAGGCCTCAAGTAGGTGCAGTGTCACTGTCAAGGCCTCAAGTAGGTGCAGTGTCACTGTCAAGGCCTAAAGCAGGTGCAGTGTCACTGCCGAGGCCTCAAGTAGGTGCAGTGTCACTGTCAAGGCCTCAAGTAGGTGCAGTGTCACTGTCAAGGCCTCAAGCAGGTGCAGTGTCACTGTCAAGGCCTCAAGCAGGTGCAGTGTCGCTGTCAAGGCCGTGTACACTTAACTACGCAAACTGTGCAGACACGCCACCAAAAGAATGGAAAATTATTTTGCAATACACACGGCGATGTTGCAGAGTGCGGATCAAGTGAGTGTTGCGGATTAGTGGAAAGTGATTATTGTGTTATAATTAGTGAATAACTCTGATAGTTGATATTTTTGTTTTGTAAGGACAAATTTAACTTTAATTACTGTATGAGAGTCATTTGTTGGTCACAAAATTTTATTTGTGACTCATTAAAGCTGGTTATTAGTGATTTCATCGGGCCAGTGTTTTGTTTCCACTGATAATACGACGATCCATGAGACTGTAGTAACAAATGCAGCGGACTCGTGTCGTCAGTCCGACATCCCACGTAATCCGAAAAGATAATGAGACGGTTTCAGGCCCGCCGCTAGCCGCCTGAACGCCCCCCCCACCACCATCCTCTGTTTACCCTGACTGGGCTCGTACAAAGGGCTTTTAGTTTTGTTACATATGGGTGTCAAGAAAAGCAAAGAAATACTTTTCAAAGTCAAACAATTTATTGTCATTACTATGTTTATGACGTAGAATTTTCAAAAATCAATGTCCAATTTAAAAGAAAATAGGTACTAAGGTATTTTGCCAAAACCAAGAAAACTTCAATTCGTGTATTTTTATTAACTTAAGTATATGAATGAAAGTTGTTTATTAAGACTTAATAAACAACATATGCTAATAGAACTACCTACACAAATTGAACTTTTCTTGCTTTTATATTTGCGAAATCTGCTATTAATTGTCTTGTATCCAAACTATCTAATATTTCATGTTCTATTGAAACAATAGGTAAATTACTTAGTCTTTGCTGATGCATTGTTGATCTTAAATATTTTTTTATAATTTTTAACTTTGAAAAGGACCTTTCACCAGATGCAATTGAAACCGGCAGAGTAAGTAATATTCTTAACGCTATTACTGTGTTGGGAAAAGTTGAAATTAAATCATTTGAAAAAAGATATTGTAAAAGGGTATATGGATCACTAGACTGATTTTCTAGAAAATGCAGCTTTAAAGCATTAATTTCATTATGCAAATCAATACCGTCAATGTCTGTTTCATTTCTTGAATCGTCTTTAAGTTTCAGATGTAAATCTTTACAATGTTTCATCAATTAGTCTTTGGGGTAACTAAATAATTTACTACTGAAAAAGCCAAACACATCGTCTAATGTTTTTAACTCTTCGAATCTGTTTTTTAAGGAAGTTAATGTCTGATCTAGGATTCTAAAAAAAACTCTACTTTGTAATTGATTTTGGGGTATAATAAAACTTCATCACGCTATTCATATTGAAACTGTTTCGGTTTTCTTCTTGGACGAAGTGTATTTATTGGTGGGTAATCTGCTTCAACATTGAGTTTGTGAGCTACTTTGGTAGCTTCTTGTAAAACCACTTCAAAGTGTTCATCCGTGCGATATTCTGTGAACTTATCGATCAAATTATTTAGCAAATTTATGCATACTTGAGTATTCATTGTGGGGCTTTACATCATTTTACTTAAAGAATTAATTTTGTTTAAAACATCGAACCAGATTAAAACAGAGCAAATAAATTTATAATTTTGAACGTTTTAAGCAAGCGAATGCGCTTTGTGAGTTGTGGCACAATCCCACTCAGACGAATTTTCAGATATTTCGAGCAGAGCATAAAATATTTTGTCGATGTTATACCGTAATGGTTTGATTGCGTCAATTCTGCTGGACCATCGCGTAGCACTTAGAGCTTTTAATTTTATATCTGGTAAATGGATCGACCACCTTTTTGTAGACGATGAAAAGGAAACGTAAATTTCTTGAATTATGTCGAAGAAATTGATAGTTTCGTGCGAAATATTTGCTGCATCATTGACTACCAAATTTATTTAGACTATGAGCTGAGCATGGAACGTAAAATGCACGATTATTGATTTCCAAAATTTTTTGCTGCAATCCGTTGTTTTCCACGCATGTTAGAACCATTATCATAACCTTGCCCGCGCAAATTTTGAATGTCGAGGTTTAATTGTGAAAATAAATTCAAAACAAAATTTAATAGACCCTCGCCAGTGGAACTGGAAATTGGACAAAAACCAATGAAATGTTCGCATACCTCTACTTTTTTATTTGTATTATTTAAATAAACGTGTCTAAATATTACTGTTACTTGTTCCGTGTGACTTACCGTACATTGGGTGTGCAGTCTAATATGACGGAAAAATATTTCGATTCTCTGACTTTGTTCAAAATATAATTTGTTATCATCGTGTCGAGTAAATCAATAATTTCGTTTTGAATATGATCTCCTAAATAGTGAGCCATACGACTTGAATCAGATTTCGAGGATTCAATTCTGCGAATATGTTCCCGCATAACTGAATCAAAAGACGCTATCATTTCGATTGCTTTTAGAAAATTGCCGTTATTATGCTCAAATAATGTTTTCGATGAACCCCGAAAAGTCGGACATTGACGTGATAAAAACTTGATAACGGCAATAATTCTTTCTGTTACATCACCCCAATGCTTTTTTTCTGATTCTAATAGTCTCAGTTGTATTTGATTTACAGTAGTCTTAGTTTGTAGCATATTATTCAATTGCACCCATGATTTCACATTTTCATTGTGGGAAACGCTTGTATCATGTCTTTTTAAAGTTAATGATAAATGCTGCCAATCCGAAAAACCGTTTAAATCAGATAGACTACTTACATTTTACCAAAATGTTTACAACAAAAACAATAAACTGAATCTTTTGAAATAAAGTAAACAAGCCAATCTCTATTACTTTTTTCGCCATTAGAAAGCTTTCTGTAATAGTATTTTAATTGTCAGTAAATTTTCTTCCATCGTCATTAATGGGAAAACTGTGGTTACGCACCTGTACAGGACCACGTCTGACTAAAATATTAACAAGATCACTATTAATACTAACACGGCACAAACCCGGGTCATCACCACATGCTAAAGTGCTACAAACCGCTGATGACGACGTACCGCTTATAGGCTCTTCAGCAGTACCTTCTCTTGTATCACTAGAGTCACCATCTGAAGAAGGACTGCAACATATTTTTTTCTCTTCAGATACTTACATAGGTTCAGGATCTGTGCTCGTCGACGCTGTGGCAGAGTCAAGAATTTCTTGACATTCCTTATTTTCAGGCTTGTTTAAAAATTTCATAATACAGTAGAACCTGCCAGTTTTTCTTTCTGTATCTCCTTTTCTCGTTTTTGGTGTCGAAATTGAGCCCCAGAAAGTTTTTCCCTCTTCTGTGGTTCCTGAAACAGATCTACTGTGAAGTGAACTGAAGCTAATGCAAAAAGAATTAAGTGAATTCATTAAGTTTTTCGGGAGATATCTTGTTCACGTTCATAGGAACATACGAACATACGAACAGACCAACGGACACAGAAAATATTTTTAATTAAATTGATTTTTATGTGTTAATATTAAATTAAATGACTTAAAATTGCATTAAACTTGTTTATTAGAGTATCCTCTTTGTAATGGTATAACCTATATAGCATTGGACTGTACTATGACAATAAACCTGATTTAAACATTAGTCCGTCGGATACAAGTGATACAACTACGGAAACAAATAAGCAACTGCAACATGAACAAGAAGAACAACTGCTAGGCATTGAATGTGTTCTCCAGTCCGAAGACATACCTGGACCAGAAAATCAGTTTGAACCAACTAAAGTTATAAGTAATCACGCAAATAAAACTAGTTTAGCAGGCCCTTCCGATCCAAACTGCCAAAGTTTTGAGACAGATGTTGCATTCTATAAAAATCAAGCTACAATGACAGACGAGGTGAAAAAGTTAATAACGTTAAGTGAACTTATAACCTCTTCTTTTGAGTTATAACGGAGGGAACCCAAAATAATTGGTTCTGCCAATTATTTCAGGCTGGCTTATTCGAGACGAGCTGAAATTTAAATCAGAACAACACACAGTAAGACATACAAGGAATCAGGGAAGGTGAAACTGTTGATTTATATACTCAGTATATGTGTGTAACAAGAAGACTGGCTTTATTAAACATTTGAAATATAACATTTACTCCAAAGAACAGATCCTATGACGTTATTAATTAAATTAGTAAAATTAAGTGAAATGCTTTATTTAGAATATGGGATCACAACAAATTTATCTAGCTATACCCCCGGATCCGGGTAACCATTGGTATTGAGTCTCTAATCTTTTAATTATATTTAATTCAAAATTTTATCTTGCAAGACTTTTACCTTTTTGCTTTATATATATTCCATTAGAAGAATGGTATTAATAACACTACGTTACGTTAATATCTAAACTGTTACAATTGAATGATATTGAATAGTTACAATTAAATTCTCAAATTTAAGTTTTTATATTCTTATAAAATCAATCGTCTCTGAAAGTCTCTTAAATAGAGTATTGTGTTACAAAAAATATTATCATTATTCCTCGATAGACGTGCTATCGAGTCACCTCTATTTTTTGGATGTAGTAATCGCCTCCATGTGGTTCCGTCTTGGGAGTCCTAAAACGTCGTCCTCGTCTTGGTCTGGTCTCTGTTGTTTATGGCTTAATACGTCTGCAGGATAGGTAGAGTCTTCTACACAGATACTCGTTGATTCTCAGATGTCTCGAACTGCATCATCGGTAGGGTATACTAGAGTTCTCATTTAGATGGTCCATGACCACAGGTCAGATGTTGAAAAGATTCGTCCATCGGTGAAGATTGCAGTCAACGTTTTTTTTTTATTAACACTCGTCGTTTGTAGTTACATCTTTCTTCTTGTTACAAAGTTTTTGGAATTTTCTTTTTGTTAACGTTACATGTTACACTTTTTGTAACAGTTAGTAAAATACAAAATAATAATTAATTAATCCACACTAACAACAAATTGCATAACTTTTGAACAGAGCATTTTGCTCGTGCGTCTGCACAGCTGGGATTCGTCATCGCAAGAGAGCGAATTTTCGTCCGCTACCCTTGTACATTACAAGAGAGAGTGGGGTGTTTATTCCGCGAGCATATATAGTTCCTGTTTCTCTTTAAATAAACTTTTTTATTTATACAGACTATCGCTAGATAAAAATACATCATTTAAATTAATTGTTTTAGTTACTATCTGTGTCTACAGATACTTTAATTATTAACATTAGTTTACTCTATTATTTTTAATTACAGTAGACTCGGAAAACATTTCGAGTCCGGTATCAACAGGTAGGCGCTTGATAGCAAGCAAAGGGTTAAATACGAACATAATAATTATTTACAATATGCCTTTTCTTTATGGATACTTTGCCCTTATTAATTACTTCTTCCATTCACACTTAGTACCTACATGTTTTTATTATTATTATTGTGAGATTTAAATGGTTAATTGTACGCAACCTTAATTAATTAAAATTTTTTTTTTAAATGTCAATTTAAATCGTCACATACTCCGCCTCCTTACCAACACAGACTCCTAAAATTTTGGTCAGCTATGTACCGAGAGTATGCTTGGGGGGTCCCGTGTGAAATTTCTCTCACCCGTTTCTGGCTGTATATAATTACTAGCAGCATAAGTCATTCTTGACTGGCTGTTTTTTACCATCTATACATATACTTCATATTTTACACGCTAATTCTACTACTACATAAAATTTACATTATAAAGTATTTTCAACATTCTAAGTTTCCTTAACTCTACTACTTATTACTACTACCGGATTTTTCCTTTTTCTTTCGTGAGAGTTTTTCTTCGTTATAGAATTTACTCTTTAATTACTCCATTACCTTTATTGGATGTCAGCTGACTTCTTGCTTTGCTCTACTTTCGATGAAGAGGATTCAAGGTTGATCAGGCCTCGTACCTACTTATACGACAAGGTAGCCAAAGGTTAGTCAAGTACTTTTGCGGTTGAGTACTAAACATTGTTTTCACATTTACTTATTTAATTAACTGGCACTCTACTATTTTCTTCTCCAAGATAACGTTTTATCTGTTAAATATGTGTCCTTCGCACATATTTTTGAGTAGAGGGTTCGTACAGGGTCACAGTTACCGGAGTTAAGTATTTGTGAATTTGATAAGGACCGCACCATCTGTAAGATAGCTGGAAGTTGTCTTATCGACTGCACTACTCGTTGGGTGCGTGTTATACATAACTAAGTCTCCGATTTGGTATTTTACTTTATTATTCTTATTATTTTGCTCGTAATATTTCCTTGACTTCGCTAAGTTTATTCGTAAATTAGCGCGCGCTTCGTTCCATATCTTTCTAATATTTTTATCCCTAATTTCAAGGGGTAACAATTCATGTATTTTCCACTTTGTGGATAATGGGTGGTTAGGTTTATACTTGAACAATAGTTCGAATGGGGTAGACTTATGTCCTTCATGATATGCCGAATTAAAGGCGAATTGTATCCAGGATAGGTTCTGGTCCCACGAAGTATGGTCGTTAGCATGGTAGGCAATTAAAGCAGATTTTAGGTTTCGCAAATACCTCTCAGCTATATTACCTTGCGGACGATACTCGGTAGTGGTAATGTGGTTTATACCTAGTTTGAAACACATGTTCCTGAATTCCTTGGACTTAAACTGTGGTCCGTTATCCGACACTAGATGGACTGGAATACCGAAATCTTTGAATAATCTATTCTGTAAAATGCTTACTGTTGTCGTAGCTAAAGCTCGCCGCATGGGGTACATCCAGACGAACTTACTAAACGAATCTACGCAAATTAGTAACATAGTATTTCCTGACTTGGAACGTGGGTAGGGTCCAGAAAAGTCTAAATAAATTTTGGAAAATGGGGTGGCAGGAATCTCAGATATTAACTGACTTATTTGGCTGTTTCTCGCTGGTTTGCTGAGTGCACACAACTTACACCTTTTTACAAAGTTAGCTATCTCACTGTTCATATTTTCCCAGTGATATTCTCTCCGAATCCGATGTATGGTTTTATTTATTCCCATATGTGCTCCAATGGTGGAAGAGTGATAATATTCCATTAGCATAGGTTTAATAATATCCGGGGCGATGATACGCAAATATTTTCCGTTAGCTATTCTACAACATAATACTTTCTTATTTAATAGGTATTTTTCAGACTTGTTTCCTTTTTCAAGTTGTTTGATGATCGGACTCAAACGTGGGTCTTGTTGTTGATAATGGGCTAAATCCGTAAATGCAAGAGGAAATTCGGTAATTAACGCATTAATAATCGGTGTCTCTCTACTCTTGTTTTCGTAATTATTACTACTAGGCTGGAACATACGTGACAGGGTATCGGCAACTACGTTTTGGGTGCCTCTAATATGTTGTACTTTGAACTTAAAACAATTTAATCTCAATACCCATCTTCCGATTCGACCTAATTGTTTTGGGTGGTTTAGTAGCCAGGATAAAGCTTGATTATCTGTTTCTAGCAAAAACTCTGTATGTTCTAAAAATGGTTTGAACTTCTCAAACGCAAAAACGATAGCTAAGCATTCTAATTCGTATGCGGAGTATTTCTTTTCTTGGTCCGTCAGGGTGCGTGAAGCGTAACTAATTGGTAATCGAGAGTTATCTACTTCCTGATAAATTACTGCACCTAGGGCTACACTTGAACTGTCGGTTTGCACAACAAACGGTTTACTAAAATCGGCTAATTGTAGTACGGGGGGTGATATGATGCTTTCCTTTAATTTCTCAAATGCGGTTTGGCGTTGCTCATTCCACTCAAATTTTACTCCCTTCTTTCTTAAAGTATTTAGTGGTGCTGCGATTTCGGCTAGATGTGGGATATACTTGTGGAAATAATTTATCATTCCTAAAAATCGAGCAATTCCTTTCGCATCCCGCGGTGGTAAAAATTCTCTGCTAGCACGGGTTCGCTCAGGGTCTATGCTTACCTTTCCGTTGGCTTTTACGATGTGACCTAAAAAGGAGAATTGTGTCACAGCAAAATTTACTTTACTGGGGTTTACAGTTAATCCAGCTTTCTCTAATCGTGATAATACCTCACGTATATGTCCAAGATGTTGTTCCATTGACTCGCTGTAAATAACAATATCGCCTAGGTAGTGGTACACATATTTAAACTTTATGTCGTAAAATAATTTTTCTAACAATCTGCTACATACAGAACTACCTTGGGATATACCAAAAGGTACCCTTGTAAATTGGTATAGGTTGAAAGGCACGGCAAAAGCGGTGAGACGTTTCGATTCTTCTGAAAGTGGTATCTGATGAAAAGCCTGATTCAAACCCATAATGGTAAAAATTTTTGCTTTCGTAAAATAATGAAAAGCACTATGGATGTCGGGAAGTGGAATGGATTCAAATTCTATTCGTTTATTTAGTTGTCTATAGTCTACAACTAATCTATGTTTATCGTTGCTTTTGGGTACTAAAAACGCAGGGGATGAATAAGATGAAGTAGAGGGTTCGATGACTCCTTGTTCTAATAGTTTATTAATTTGGTTCCTCATTACTTCCATTTTTGGTGGTGATAACTTGTATGGGGCTAAACGTATTACTTTATTATCGCTCAAATTTATCTTATACTCTATCAGATCCGTCAGTCCTAACTTTGGGGTGAGCACATTGGAGAATTGATTTATTAACTTTTGTATGTTACGTCTATCTTTACTTTCCAGATGACCTAATTCACATTCGTGATGCTTTAGATGAGAAGAAGTAGTGCTAGTACTTTCTCTGTTATTTGAATTATCCTCTAAGTTATATTTCCGTGAACGATCGAATCCAAAGTAAAATTTCTTATCATGAATATTTAGAATTATTCCTGTTTTACTGATAAAATCGGCTCCCAATATTAACTCGGGTCCTAATTCGTCGCTTACTAACATTGGAAAATACCACGTCAAATGTTTTATTTTAACTTTACACGTGATGATAAGTTTTATTATTAAGTTTTGTTTGTTAGCGGTTGAGCATTTAATGTTTACAGATTGACTGCGTTTGACTAAATTATGTTTAAATAACTTATTGGCGAGGTCATGACTAATTAAACTTCGCGTTGATCCGGAATCAATTAAACCGAGTGTGGATGTTACACCATGGTCAACTTGTACATAAGGTAATTGACACTTACTGAAATTACACTTATTAATAGCGTTACATTTATCTATAAATTTTTTTACATAGGGGTCTAGTTTTCTTTTGTTATTATTATTATTTTGTTTTATTTTGTTGACTCTCAGGGGTTTACCTTTTTTTACGATGCTGCGGAAGACACAGGGTTTTGGATCTCCCTGCCTTACATGTTTTTTGGATAAATAGTTTTTTGATTATACCTTTTTTGTTTACAGTATCTACTGAGATGTCCAGATTTTCCGCAGTTATAACACACATATTCGTTACGTTGTGTCTTACTGGTTTCCTGGAGTGGTTGAGCCTCCTGGGACTTACCATGGCCATTGGTTGATCTTCGAAATGGTCTTCTTTCTTGTATACTTCTTGCGTCAGATACTAAGGCATGCATTTCTTTTCTATTTTGTGTAGTGGATATCGATGCATGTCTGTGCTGATCTGCGTACCAAACATTGGAAGAATGAATACTACATTGTTCAAAGTCCGCGAACGTAAGGGGTCTACTTATTAGTGCTAAACGGGAGCGTTCATCAGGAGACAAGCCTACTAGGATCGTATCGACCAATTGTTTTTCAGTCTAGTCGACTTGTAGTATACGTGAAGATTCTCGGATATCCGCAATATAGTGGGCCAGTCTTTCGCGAGCTCCTTGTACTCTAAGTACAGTACTTCTTTTGATATCCTCATAAATTCCAGTGGGGATAAAATATTTGATTATATTCGTATGAAGATCTTCTACTGAAAGACTTGAGTTTAATGTTTCTAGTACACGATCTCGTAAAGGTGGTTTACATTTGGGTAATATTACTTGCAGTATTTGCCGATCGTTTAATTGTTGTAGATCTTTTATTTGCAGCAGGTATTTTATAAAAGTTAACAGTATCGTTATACTTAACCCATCGGTGTAAGGAATCTCATTAATTATTTTCTCTACTGGGTGGGAAATCTTTCCGTAGAGTTCAACATTCAAATTTACGTTTTGTATTTCCTTCGAAGGATTCGTGGTCGCATTTTGACTAGTACGAGTACGCTGAACTTTAGGTGGTGGGGGTTCTTCTACAATAGGGGATTGAACAGGGGAGATATGTAATTGTTGTAAGTATTGCTCAATTTCCTCCATTCTCGATTCATCTGACTTTCGACGTAAGTCGTTAATAATTATAGGTAATTGGCGTAATGCCTCGTCTGCAAATTTCTGCACATCGGCGGGGACGACGGTGACGTCGGGCCAGCTTAATAAATTATTTAATCGGCGGGTTAAATGTTCTATACGTTGCGTAACGCGCAAAAGTTCCGTGGGTGATTTCTTGTCCTTAAGGTTCTGAGATAATACTATCAGTTCCCGATATTTCGCATAACAGGTTTCTCGTTCGCCGTCATAATCGAGTTCACGCAATTTATCTAACTGCGAGGTTGTCTCTGATCCGGTTTGGCGTAATGATTTTCGTAATTCAGACACGGTTACATTCACGTGTTTTAGACCTCGTAAAAGTGCTTCGTAGCATAGCTCATCTTTTACTAATAAATCAGGATTAAATTCAGCCATTTTCGTAAAGTGGCAAGAACTAATTATTCTACGATTAGTATTTACTACTATACAACGCTATATCATTTTACACAAACATAACAATATGAATAAATCGTATTCTTACACGTTTATTAATAAACAATTAAAATGAGATGACAAAGGTTGTCATTTTACATAGAAAGAGAGAGAGAAATCTCACACATGTTTACAGATGCTTACGGCAAAAGATTCCCCCTTCGGTTATCAACACCTGAACAGACACGCTTCAAATAACAATACACCACACAAGAAGGGTGACCGATTGTTCTCACTCTAACTGGGGAGACCGACTACGGTAATATTAAACAATCGCCAACAGGAAATTTACATGTCCGAGATTGTCGTGAATGGGGGTTGTTTATGAATGGGACTTTTAACAAGTACCTACATGGTTTGTTTACCTTGGATTATATGTTACTCTTACTTTACACATATCATATTTACAAATAAAATTATCTATACTATATTACTATAGTATTAATTATTATTTTTATCTTATTTAAATTTCTGACACATATTAAAATACACGAGTAAATAAATCAACAGCTTATGAATAGGGACACAATTACTGTTTAGCAACACAAGGCACAAATTTTTTTTTTATTAGTAGCAAAATTTAAACAAATTAGCAGAGTGGCGCATCTTATAACCTCTTCTTTTGAGTTATAACGGAGGGAACCCAAAATAATTGGTTCTGCCAATTATTTCAGGCTGCCTTATTCGAGACGAGCTGAAATTTAAATCAGAACAACACACAGTAAGACATACAAGGAATCAGGGAAGGTGAAACTGTTGATTTATATACTCAGTATATGTGTGTAACAAGAAGACTGGCTTTATTAAACATTTGAAATATAACATTTACTCCAAAGAACAGATCCCATGACGTTATTAATTAAATTAGTAAAATTAAGTGAAATGCTTTATTTAGAATATGGGATCACAACAAATTTATCTAGCTATACCCCCGGATCCGGGTAACCATTGGTATTGAGTCTCTAATCTTTTAATTATATTTAATTCAAAATTTTATCTTGCAAGACTTTTACCTTTTTGCTTTATATATATTCCATTAGAAGAATGGTATTAATAACACTACGTTACGTTAATATCTAAACTGTTACAATTGAATGATATTGAATAGTTACAATTAAATTCTCAAATTTAAGTTTTTATATTCTTATAAAATCAATCGTCTCTGAAAGTCTCTTAAATAGAGTATTGTGTTACAAAAAATATTATCATTATTCCTCGATAGACGTGCTATCGAGTCACCTCTATTTTTTGGATGTAGTAATCGCCTCCATGTGGTTCCGTCTTGGGAGTCCTAAAACGTCGTCCTCGTCTTGGTCTGGTCTCTGTTGTTTATGGCTTAATACGTCTGCAGGATAGGTAGAGTCTTCTACACAGATACTCGTTGATTCTCAGATGTCTCGAACTGCATCATCGGTAGGGTATACTAGAGTTCTCATTTAGATGGTCCATGACCACAGGTCAGATGTTGAAAAGATTCGTCCATCGGTGAAGAATGCAGTCAACGTTTTTTTTTTTATTAACACTCGTCGTTTGTAGTTACATCTTTCTTCTTGTTACAAAGTTTTTGGAATTTTCTTTTTGTTAACGTTACATGTTACACTTTTTGTAACAGTTAGTAAAATACAAAATAATAATTAATTAATCCACACTAACAACAAATTGCATAACTTTTGAACAGAGCATTTTGCTCGTGCGTCTGCACAGCTGGGATTCGTCATCGCAAGAGAGCGAATTTTCGTCCGCTACCCTTGTACATTACAAGAGAGAGTGGGGTGTTTATTCCGCGAGCATATATAGTTCCTGTTTCTCTTTAAATAAACTTTTTTATTTATACAGACTATCGCTAGATAAAAATACATCATTTAAATTAATTGTTTTAGTTACTATCTGTGTCTACAGATACTTTAATTATTAACATTAGTTTACTCTATTATTTTTAATTACAGTAGACTCGGAAAACATGTCGAGTCCGGTATCAACAGGTAGGCGCTTGATAGCAAGCAAAGGGTTAAATACGAACATAATAATTATTTACAATATGCCTTTTCTTTATGGATACTTTGCCCTTATTAATTACTTCTTCCATTCACACTTAGTACCTACATGTTTTTATTATTATTATTGTGAGATTTAAATGGTTAATTGTACGCAACCTTAATTAATTAAAATTTTTTGTTTAAATGTCACAATTTAAATCGTCACATACTCCGCCTCCTTACCAACACAGACTCCTAAAATTTTGGTCAGCTATGTACCGAGAGTATGCTTGGGGGGTCCCGTGTGAAATTTCTCTCACCCGTTTCTGGCTGTATATAATTACTAGCAGCATAAGTCATTCTTGACTGGCTGTTTTTTACCATCTATACATATACTTCATATTTTACACGCTAATTCTACTACTACATAAAATTTACATTATAAAGTATTTTCAACATTCTAAGTTTCCTTAACTCTACTACTTATTACTACTACCGGATTTTTCCTTTTTCTTTCGTGAGAGTTTTTCTTCGTTATAGAATTTACTCTTTAATTACTCCATTACCTTTATTTGATGTCAGCTGACTTCTTGCTTTGCTCTACTTTCGATGAAGAGGATTCAAGGTTGATCAGGCCTCGTACCTACTTATACGACAAGGTAGCCAAAGGTTAGTCAAGTACTTTTGCGGTTGAGTACTAAACATTGTTTTCACATTTACTTATTTAATTAACTGGCACTCTACTATTTTCTTCTCCAAGATAACGTTTTATCTGTTAAATGTGTGTCCTTCGCACATATTTTTGAGTAGAGGGTTCGTACAGGGTCACAGTTACCGGAGTTAAGTATTTGTGAATTTGATAAGGACCGCACCATCTGTAAGATAGCTGGAAGTTGTCTTATCGACTGCACTACTCGTTGGGTGCGTGTTACACATAACTAAGTCTCCGATTTGGTATTTTACTTTATTATTCTTATTCTTTTGCTCGTAATATTTCCTTGACTTCGCTAAGTTTGTTCGTAAATTAGCGCGCGCTTCGTTCCATATCTTTCTAATATTTTTATCCCTAATTTCAAGGGGTAACAATTCATGTATTTTCCACTTTGTGGATAATGGGTGGTTAGGTTTATACTTGAACAATAGTTCGAATGGGGTAGACTTATGTCCTTCATGATATGCCGAATTAAAGGCGAATTGTATCCAGGATAGGTTCTGGTCCCACGAAGTATGGTCGTTAGCATGGTAGGCAATTAAAGCAGAATTTAGGTTTCGCAAATACCTCTCAGCTATATTACCTTGCGGACGATACTCGGTAGTGGTAATGTGGTTTATACCTAGTTTGAAACACATGTTCCTGAATTCCTTGAACTTAAACTGTGGTCCGTTATCCGACACTAGATGGACTGGAATACCGAAATCTTTGAATAATCTATTCTGTAAAATGCTTACTGTTGTCGTAGCTAAAGCTCGCCGCATGGGGTACATCCAGACGAACTTACTAAACGAATCTACGCAAATTAGTAACATAGTATTTCCTGACTTGGAACGTGGGTAGGGTCCAGAAAAGTCTAAATAAATTTTGGAAAATGGGGTGGCAGGAATCTCAGATATTAACTGACTTATTTGGCTGTTTCTCGCTGGTTTGCTGAGTGCACACAACTTACACCTTTTTACAAAGTTAGCTATCTCACTGTTCATATTTTCCCAGTGATATTCTCTCCGAATCCGATGTATGGTTTTATTTATTCCCATATGTGCTCCAATGGTGGAAGAGTGATAATATTCCATTAGCATAGGTTTAATAATATCCGGGGCGATGATACGCAAATATTTTCCGTTAGCTATTCTACAACATAATACTTTCTTATTTAATAGGTATTTTTCAGACTTGTTTCCTTTTTCAAGTTGTTTGATGATCGGACTCAAACGTGGGTCTTGTTGTTGATAATGGGCTAAATCCGTAAATGCAAGAGGAAATTCGGTAATTAACGCATTAATAATCGGTGTCTCTCTACTCTTGTTTTCGTAATTATTACTACTAGGCTGGAACATACGTGACAGGGTATCGGCAACTACGTTTTGGGTGCCTCTAATATGTTGTACTTTGAACTTAAAACAATTTAATCTCAATACCCATCTTCCGATTCGACCTAATTGTTTTGGGTGGTTTAGTAGCCAGGATAAAGCTTGATTATCTGTTTCTAGCAAAAACTCTGTATGTTCTAAAAATGGTTTGAACTTCTCAAACGCAAAAACGATAGCTAAGCATTCTAATTCGTATGCGGAGTATTTCTTTTCTTGGTCCGTCAGGGTGCGTGAAGCGTAACTAATTGGTAATCGAGAGTTATCTACTTCCTGATAAATTACTGCACCTAGGGCTACACTTGAACTGTCGGTTTGCACAACAAACGGTTTACTAAAATCGGCTAATTGTAGTACGGGGGGTGATATGATGCTTTCCTTTAATTTCTCAAATGCGGTTTGGCGTTGCTCATTCCACTCAAATTTTACTCCCTTCTTTCTTAAAGTATTTAGTGGTGCTGCGATTTCGGCTAGATGTGGGATATACTTGTGGAAATAATTTATCATTCCTAAAAATCGAGCAATTCCTTTCGCATCCCGCGGTGGTAAAAATTCTCTGCTAGCACGGGTTCGCTCAGGGTCTATGCTTACCTTTCCGTTGGCTTTTACGATGTGACCTAAAAAGGAGAATTGTGTCACAGCAAAATTTACTTTACTGGGGTTTACAGTTAATCCAGCTTTCTCTAATCGTGATAATACCTCACGTATATGTGCAAGATGTTGTTCCATTGACTCGCTGTAAATAACAATATCGTCTAGGTAGTGGTACACATATTTAAACTTTATGTCGTGAAATAATTTTTCTAACAATCTGCTACATACAGAACTACCTTGGGATATACCAAAAGGTACCCTTGTAAATTGGTATAGGTTGAAAGGCACGGCAAAAGCGGTGAGACGTTTCGATTCTTCTGAAAGTGGTATCTGATGAAAAGCCTGATTCAAATCCATAATGGTAAAAATTTTTGCTTTCGTAAAATAATGAAAAGCACTATGGATGTCGGGAAGTGGAATGGATTCAAATTCTATTCGTTTATTTAGTTGTCTATAGTCTACAACTAATCTATGTTTATCGTTGCTTTTGGGTACTAAAAACGCAGGGGATGAATAAGATGAAGTAGAGGGTTCGATGACTCCTTGTTCTAATAGTTTATTAATTTGGTTCCTCATTACTTCCATTTTTGGTGGTGATAACTTGTATGGGGCTAAACGTATTACTTTATTATCGCTCAAATTTATCTTATACTCTATCAGATCCGTCAGTCCTAACTTTGGGGTGAGCACATTGGAGAATTGATTTATTAACTTTTGTATGTTACGTCTATCTTTACTTTCCAGATGACCTAATTCACATTCGTGATGCTTTAGATGAGAAGAAGTAGTGCTAGTACTTTCTCTGTTATTTGAATTATCCTCTAAGTTATATTTCCGTGAACGATCGAATCCAAAGTAAAATTTCTTATCATGAATATTTAGAATTATTCCTGTTTTACTGATAAAATCGGCTCCCAATATTAACTCGGGTCCTAATTCGTCGCTTACTAACATTGGAAAATACCACGTCAAATGTTTTATTTTAACTTTACACGTGATGATAAGTTTTATTATTAAGTTTTGTTTGTTAGCGGTTGAGCATTTAATGTTTACAGATTGACTGCGTTTGACTAAATTATGTTTAAATAACTTATTGGCGAGGTCATGACTAATTAAACTTCGCGTTGATCCGGAATCAATTAAACCGAGTGTGGATGTTACACCATGGTCAACTTGTACATAAGGTAATTGACACTTACTGAAATTACACTTATTAATAGCGTTACATTTATCTATAAATTTTTTTACATAGGGGTCTAGTTTTCTTTTGTTATTATTATTATTTTGTTTTATTTTGTTGACTCTCAGGGGTTTACCTTTTTTTACGATGCTGCGGAAGACACAGGGTTTTGGATCTCCCTGCCTTACATGTTTTTTGGATAAATAGTTTTTTGATTATACCTTTTTTGTTTACAGTATCTACTGAGATGTCCAGATTTTCCGCAGTTATAACACACATATTCGTTACGTTGTGTCTTACTGGTTTCCTGGAGTGGTTGAGCCTCCTGGGACTTACCATGGCCATTGGTTGATCTTCGAAATGGTCTTCTTTCTTGTATACTTCTTGCGTCAGATACTAAGGCATGCATTTCTTTTCTATTTTGTGTAGTGGATATCGATGCATGTCTGTGCTGATCTGCGTACCAAACATTGGAAGAATGAATACTACATTGTTCAAAGTCCGCGAACGTAAGGGGTCTACTTATTAGTGCTAAACGGGAGCGTTCATCAGGAGACAAGCCTACTAGGATCGTATCGACCAATTGTTTTTCAGTCTAGTCGACTTGTAGTATACGTGAAGATTCTCGGATATCCGCAATATAGTGGGCCAGTCTTTCGCGAGCTCCTTGTACTCTAAGTACAGTACTTCTTTTGATATCCTCATAAATTCCAGTGGGGATAAAATATTTGATTATATTCGTATGAAGATCTTCTACTGAAAGACTTGAGTTTAATGTTTCTAGTACACGATCTCGTAAAGGTGGTTTACATTTGGGTAATATTACTTGCAGTATTTGCCGATCGTTTAATTGTTGTAGATCTTTTATTTGCAGCAGGTATTTTATAAAAGTTAACAGTATCGTTATACTTAACCCATCGGTGTAAGGAATCTCATTAATTATTTTCTCTACTGGGTGGGAAATCTTTCCGTAGAGTTCAACATTCAAATTTACGTTTTGTATTTCCTTCGAAGGATTCGTGGTCGCATTTTGACTAGTACGAGTACGCTGAACTTTAGGTGGTGGGGGTTCTTCTACAATAGGGGATTGAACAGGGGAGATATGTAATTGTTGTAAGTATTGCTCAATTTCCTCCATTCTCGATTCATCTGACTTTCGACGTAAGTCGTTAATAATTATAGGTAATTGGCGTAATGCCTCGTCTGCAAATTTCTGCACATCGGCGGGGACGACGGTGACGTCGGGCCAGCTTAATAAATTATTTAATCGGCGGGTTAAATGTTCTATACGTTGCGTAACGCGCAAAAGTTCCGTGGGTGATTTCTTGTCCTTAAGGTTCTGAGATAATACTATCAGTTCCCGATATTTCGCATAACAGGTTTCTCGTTCGCCGTCATAATCGAGTTCACGCAATTTATCTAACTGCGAGGTTGTCTCTGATCCGGTTTGGCGTAATGATTTTCGTAATTCAGACACGGTTACATTCACGTGTTTTAGACCTCGTAAAAGTGCTTCGTAGCATAGCTCATCTTTTACTAATAAATCAGGATTAAATTCAGCCATTTTCGTAAAGTGGCAAGAACTAATTATTCTACGATTAGTATTTACTACTATACAACGCTATATCATTTTACACAAACATAACAATATGAATAAATCGTATTCTTACACGTTTATTAATAAACAATTAAAATGAGATGACAAAGGTTGTCATTTTACATAGAAAGAGAGAGAGAAATCTCACACATGTTTACAGATGCTTACGGCAAAAGATTCCCCCTTCGGTTATCAACACCTGAACAGACACGCTTCAAATAACAATACACCACACAAGAAGGGTGACCGATTGTTCTCACTCTAACTGGGGAGACCGACTACGGTAATATTAAACAATCGCCAACAGGAAATTTACATGTCCGAGATTGTCGTGAATGGGGGTTGTTTATGAATGGGACTTTTAACAAGTACCTACATGGTTTGTTTACCTTGGATTATATGTTACTCTTACTTTACACATATCATATTTACAAATAAAATTATCTATACTATATTACTATAGTATTAATTATTATTTTTATCTTATTTAAATTTCTGACACATATTAAAATACACGAGTAAATAAATCAA
Organism: Magicicada septendecula; assembly: GCA_034769895.1. Classification (NCBI taxonomy): domain Eukaryota; kingdom Metazoa; phylum Arthropoda; class Insecta; order Hemiptera; family Cicadidae; genus Magicicada; species Magicicada septendecula. Next base: position 55,634,369 of record CM068371.1, on the reverse strand, counting down.
CAGCTTATGAATAGGGACACAATTACTGTTTAGCAACACAAGGCACAAATTTTTTTTTTATTAGTAGCAAAATTTAAACAAATTAGCAGAGTGGCGCATCTTATAACCTCTTCTTTTGAGTTATAACGGAGGGAACCCAAAATAATTGGTTCTGCCAATTATTTCAGGCTGCCTTATTCGAGACGAGCTGAAATTTAAATCAGAACAACACACAGTAAGACATACAAGGAATCAGGGAAGGTGAAACTGTTGATTTATATACTCAGTATATGTGTGTAACAAGAAGACTGGCTTTATTAAACATTTGAAATATAACATTTACTCCAAAGAACAGATCCCATGACGTTATTAATTAAATTAGTAAAATTAAGTGAAATGCTTTATTTAGAATATGGGATCACAACAAATTTATCTAGCTATACCCCCGGATCCGGGTAACCATTGGTATTGAGTCTCTAATCTTTTAATTATATTTAATTCAAAATTTTATCTTGCAAGACTTTTACCTTTTTGCTTTATATATATTCCATTAGAAGAATGGTATTAATAACACTACGTTACGTTAATATCTAAACTGTTACAATTGAATGATATTGAATAGTTACAATTAAATTCTCAAATTTAAGTTTTTATATTCTTATAAAATCAATCGTCTCTGAAAGTCTCTTAAATAGAGTATTGTGTTACAAAAAATATTATCATTATTCCTCGATAGACGTGCTATCGAGTCACCTCTATTTTTTGGATGTAGTAATCGCCTCCATGTGGTTCCGTCTTGGGAGTCCTAAAACGTCGTCCTCGTCTTGGTCTGGTCTCTGTTGTTTATGGCTTAATACGTCTGCAGGATAGGTAGAGTCTTCTACACAGATACTCGTTGATTCTCAGATGTCTCGAACTGCATCATCGGTAGGGTATACTAGAGTTCTCATTTAGATGGTCCATGACCACAGGTCAGATGTTGAAAAGATTCGTCCATCGGTGAAGAATGCAGTCAACGTTTTTTTTTTTATTAACACTCGTCGTTTGTAGTTACATCTTTCTTCTTGTTACAAAGTTTTTGGAATTTTCTTTTTGTTAACGTTACATGTTACACTTTTTGTAACAGTTAGTAAAATACAAAATAATAATTAATTAATCCACACTAACAACAAATTGCATAACTTTTGAACAGAGCATTTTGCTCGTGCGTCTGCACAGCTGGGATTCGTCATCGCAAGAGAGCGAATTTTCGTCCGCTACCCTTGTACATTACAAGAGAGAGTGGGGTGTTTATTCCGCGAGCATATATAGTTCCTGTTTCTCTTTAAATAAACTTTTTTATTTATACAGACTATCGCTAGATAAAAATACATCATTTAAATTAATTGTTTTAGTTACTATCTGTGTCTACAGATACTTTAATTATTAACATTAGTTTACTCTATTATTTTTAATTACAGTAGACTCGGAAAACATGTCGAGTCCGGTATCAACAGGTAGGCGCTTGATAGCAAGCAAAGGGTTAAATACGAACATAATAATTATTTACAATATGCCTTTTCTTTATGGATACTTTGCCCTTATTAATTACTTCTTCCATTCACACTTAGTACCTACATGTTTTTATTATTATTATTGTGAGATTTAAATGGTTAATTGTACGCAACCTTAATTAATTAAAATTTTTTGTTTAAATGTCACAATTTAAATCGTCACATACTCCGCCTCCTTACCAACACAGACTCCTAAAATTTTGGTCAGCTATGTACCGAGAGTATGCTTGGGGGGTCCCGTGTGAAATTTCTCTCACCCGTTTCTGGCTGTATATAATTACTAGCAGCATAAGTCATTCTTGACTGGCTGTTTTTTACCATCTATACATATACTTCATATTTTACACGCTAATTCTACTACTACATAAAATTTACATTATAAAGTATTTTCAACATTCTAAGTTTCCTTAACTCTACTACTTATTACTACTACCGGATTTTTCCTTTTTCTTTCGTGAGAGTTTTTCTTCGTTATAGAATTTACTCTTTAATTACTCCATTACCTTTATTGGATGTCAGCTGACTTCTTGCTTTGCTCTACTTTCGATGAAGAGGATTCAAGGTTGATCAGGCCTCGTACCTACTTATACGACAAGGTAGCCAAAGGTTACTCAAGTACTTTTGCGGTTGAGTACTAAACATTGTTTTCACATTTACTTATTTAATTAACTGGCACTCTACTATTTTCTTCTCCAAGATAACGTTTTATCTGTTAAATATGTGTCCTTCGCACATATTTTTGAGTAGAGGGTTCGTACAGGGTCACAGTTACCGGAGTTAAGTATTTGTGAATTTGATAAGGACCGCACCATCTGTAAGATAGCTTGGAAGTTGTCTTATCGACTGCACTACTCGTTGGGTGCGTGTTATACATAACTAAGTCTCCGATTTGGTATTTTACTTTATTATTCTTATTATTTTGCTCGTAATATTTCCTTGACTTCGCTAAGTTTGTTCGTAAATTAGCGCGCGCTTCGTTCCATATCTTTCTAATATTTCTATCCCTAATTTCAAGGGGTAACAATTCATGTATTTTCCACTTTGTGGATAATGGGTGGTTAGGTTTATACTTGAACAATAGTTCGAATGGGGTAGACTTATGTCCTTCATGATATGCCGAATTAAAGGCGAATTGTATCCAGGATAGGTTCTGGTCCCACGAAGTATGGTCGTTAGCATGGTAGGCAATTAAAGCAGATTTTAGGTTTCGCAAATACCTCTCAGCTATATTACCTTGCGGACGATACTCGGTAGTGGTAATGTGGTTTATACCTAGTTTGAAACACATGTTCCTGAATTCCTTGAACTTAAACTGTGGTCCGTTATCCGACACTAGATGGACTGGAATACCGAAATCTTTGAATAATCTATTCTGTAAAATGCTTACTGTTGTCGTAGCTAAAGCTCGCCGCATGGGGTACATCCAGACGAACTTACTAAACGAATCTACGCAAATTAGTAACATAGTATTTCCTGACTTGGAACGTGGGTAGGGTCCAGAAAAGTCTAAATAAATTTTGGAAAATGGGGTGGCAGGAATCTCAGATATTAACTGACTTATTTGGCTGTTTCTCGCTGGTTTGCTGAGTGCACACAACTTACACCTTTTTACAAAGTTAGCTATCTCACTGTTCATATTTTCCCAGTGATATTCTCTCCGAATCCGATGTATGGTTTTATTTATTCCCATATGTGCTCCAATGGTGGAAGAGTGATAATATTCCATTAGCATAGGTTTAATAATATCCGGGGCGATGATACGCAAATATTTTCCGTTAGCTATTCTACAACATAATACTTTCTTATTTAATAGGTATTTTTCAGACTTGTTTCCTTTTTCAAGTTGTTTGATGATCGGACTCAAACGTGGGTCTTGTTGTTGATAATGGGCTAAATCCGTAAATGCAAGAGGAAATTCGGTAATTAACGCATTAATAATCGGTGTCTCTCTACTCTTGTTTTCGTAATTATTACTACTAGGCTGGAACATACGTGACAGGGTATCGGCAACTACGTTTTGGGTGCCTCTAATATGTTGTACTTTGAACTTAAAACAATTTAATCTCAATACCCATCTTCCGATTCGACCTAATTGTTTTGGGTGGTTTAGTAGCCAGGATAAAGCTTGATTATCTGTTTCTAGCAAAAACTCTTTATGTTCTAAAAATGGTTTGAACTTCTCAAACGCAAAAACGATAGCTAAGCATTCTAATTCGTATGCGGAGTATTTCTTTTCTTGGTCCGTCAGGGTGCGTGAAGCGTAACTAATTGGTAATCGAGAGTTATCTACTTCCTGATAAATTACTGCACCTAGGGCTACACTTGAACTGTCGGTTTGCACAACAAACGGTTTACTAAAATCGGCTAATTGTAGTACGGGGGGTGATATGATGCTTTCCTTTAATTTCTCAAATGCGGTTTGGCGTTGCTCATTCCACTCAAATTTTACTCCCTTCTTTCTTAAAGTATTTAGTGGTGCTGCGATTTCGGCTAGATGTGGGATATACTTGTGGAAATAATTTATCATTCCTAAAAATCGAGCAATTCCTTTCGCATCCCGCGGTGGTAAAAATTCTCTGCTAGCACGGGTTCGCTCAGGGTCTATGCTTACCTTTCCGTTGGCTTTTACGATGTGACCTAAAAAGGAGAATTGTGTCACAGCAAAATTTACTTTACTGGGGTTTACAGTTAATCCAGCTTTCTCTAATCGTGATAATACCTCACGTATATGTGCAAGATGTTGTTCCATTGACTCGCTGCAAATAACAATATCGTCTAGGTAGTGGTACACATATTTAAACTTTATGTCGTGAAATAATTTTTCTAACAATCTGCTACATACAGAACTACCTTGGGATATACCAAAAGGTACCCTTGTAAATTGGTATAGGTTGAAAGGCACGGCAAAAGCGGTGAGACGTTTCGATTCTTCTGAAAGTGGTATCTGATGAAAAGCCTGATTCAAATCCATAATGGTAAAAATTTTTGCTTTCGTAAAATAATGAAAAGCACTATGGATGTCGGGAAGTGGAATGGATTCAAATTCTATTCGTTTATTTAGTTGTCTATAGTCTACAACTAATCTATGTTTATCGTTGCTTTTGGGTACTAAAAACGCAGGGGATGAATAAGATGAAGTAGAGGGTTCGATGACTCCTTGTTCTAATAGTTTATTAATTTGGTTCCTCATTACTTCCATTTTTGGTGGTGATAACTTGTATGGGGCTAAACGTATTACTTTATTATCGCTCAAATTTATCTTATACTCTATCAGATCCGTCAGTCCTAACTTTGGGGTGAGCACATTGGAGAATTGATTTATTAACTTTTGTATGTTACGTCTATCTTTACTTTCCAGATGACCTAATTCACATTCGTGATGCTTTAGATGAGAAGAAGTAGTGCTAGTACTTTCTCTGTTATTTGAATTATCCTCTAAGTTATATTTCCGTGAACGATCGAATCCAAAGTAAAATTTCTTATCATGAATATTTAGAATTATTCCTGTTTTACTGATAAAATCGGCTCCCAATATTAACTCGGGTCCTAATTCGTCGCTTACTAACATTGGAAAATACCACGTCAAATGTTTTATTTTAACTTTACACGTGATGATAAGTTTTATTATTAAGTTTTGTTTGTTAGCGGTTGAGCATTTAATGTTTACAGATTGACTGCGTTTGACTAAATTATGTTTAAATAACTTATTGGCGAGGTCATGACTAATTAAACTTCGCGTTGATCCGGAATCAATTAAACCGAGTGTGGATGTTACACCATGGTCAACTTGTACATAAGGTAATTGACACTTACTGAAATTACACTTATTAATAGCGTTACATTTATCTATAAATTTTTTTACATAGGGGTCTAGTTTTCTTTTGTTATTATTATTATTTTGTTTTATTTTGTTGACTCTCAGGGGTTTACCTTTTTTTACGATGCTGCGGAAGACACAGGGTTTTGGATCTCCCTGCCTTACATGTTTTTTGGATAAATAGTTTTTTGATTATACCTTTTTTGTTTACAGTATCTACTGAGATGTCCAGATTTTCCGCAGTTATAACACACATATTCGTTACGTTGTGTCTTACTGGTTTCCTGGAGTGGTTGAGCCTCCTGGGACTTACCATGGCCATTGGTTGATCTTCGAAATGGTCTTCTTTCTTGTATACTTCTTGCGTCAGATACTAAGGCATGCATTTCTTTTCTATTTTGTGTAGTGGATATCGATGCATGTCTGTGCTGATCTGCGTACCAAACATTGGAAGAATGAATACTACATTGTTCAAAGTCCGCGAACGTAAGGGGTCTACTTATTAGTGCTAAACGGGAGCGTTCATCAGGAGACAAGCCTACTAGGATCGTATCGACCAATTGTTTTTCAGTCTAGTCGACTTGTAGTATACGTGAAGATTCTCGGATATCCGCAATATAGTGGGCCAGTCTTTCGCGAGCTCCTTGTACTCTAAGTACAGTACTTCTTTTGATATCCTCATAAATTCCAGTGGGGATAAAATATTTGATTATATTCGTATGAAGATCTTCTACTGAAAGACTTGAGTTTAATGTTTCTAGTACACGATCTCGTAAAGGTGGTTTACATTTGGGTAATATTACTTGCAGTATTTGCCGATCGTTTAATTGTTGTAGATCTTTTATTTGCAGCAGGTATTTTATAAAAGTTAACAGTATCGTTATACTTAACCCATCGGTGTAAGGAATCTCATTAATTATTTTCTCTACTGGGTGGGAAATCTTTCCGTAGAGTTCAACATTCAAATTTACGTTTTGTATTTCCTTCGAAGGATTCGTGGTCGCATTTTGACTAGTACGAGTACGCTGAACTTTAGGTGGTGGGGGTTCTTCTACAATAGGGGATTGAACAGGGGAGATATGTAATTGTTGTAAGTATTGCTCAATTTCCTCCATTCTCGATTCATCTGACTTTCGACGTAAGTCGTTAATAATTATAGGTAATTGGCGTAATGCCTCGTCTGCAAATTTCTGCACATCGGCGGGGACGACGGTGACGTCGGGCCAGCTTAATAAATTATTTAATCGGCGGGTTAAATGTTCTATACGTTGCGTAACGCGCAAAAGTTCCGTGGGTGATTTCTTGTCCTTAAGGTACTGAGATAATACTATCAGTTCCCGATATTTCGCATAACAGGTTTCTCGTTCGCCGTCATAATCGAGTTCACGCAATTTATCTAACTGCGAGGTTGTCTCTGATCCGGTTTGGCGTAATGATTTTCGTAATTCAGACACGGTTACATTCACGTGTTTTAGACCTCGTAAAAGTGCTTCGTAGCATAGCTCATCTTTTACTAATAAATCAGGATTAAATTCAGCCATTTTCGTAAAGTGGCAAGAACTAATTATTCTACGATTAGTATTTACTACTATACAACGCTATATCATTTTACACAAACATAACAATATGAATAAATCGTATTCTTACACGTTTATTAATAAACAATTAAAATGAGATGACAAAGGTTGTCATTTTACATAGAAAGAGAGAGAGAAATCTCACACATGTTTACAGATGCTTACGGCAAAAGATTCCCCCTTCGGTTATCAACACCTGAACAGACACGCTTCAAATAACAATACACCACACAAGAAGGGTGACCGATTGTTCTCACTCTAACTGGGGAGACCGACTACGGTAATATTAAACAATCGCCAACAGGAAATTTACATGTCCGAGATTGTCGTGAATGGGGGTTGTTTATGAATGGGACTTTTAACAAGTACCTACATGGTTTGTTTACCTTGGATTATATGTTACTCTTACTTTACACATATCATATTTACAAATAAAATTATCTATACTATATTACTATAGTATTAATTATTATTTTTATCTTATTTAAATTTCTGACACATATTAAAATACACGAGTAAATAAATCAACAGCTTATGAATAGGGACACAATTACTGTTTAGCAACACAAGGCACAAATTTTTTTTTTATTAGTAGCAAAATTTAAACAAATTAGCAGAGTGGCGCATCTTATAACCTCTTCTTTTGAGTTATAACGGAGGGAACCCAAAATAATTGGTTCTGCCAATTATTTCAGGCTGCCTTATTCGAGACGAGCTGAAATTTAAATCAGAACAACACACAGTAAGACATACAAGGAATCAGGGAAGGTGAAACTGTTGATTTATATACTCAGTATATGTGTGTAACAAGAAGACTGGCTTTATTAAACATTTGAAATATAACATTTACTCCAAAGAACAGATCCCATGACGTTATTAATTAAATTAGTAAAATTAAGTGAAATGCTTTATTTAGAATATGGGATCACAACAAATTTATCTAGCTATACCCCCGGATCCGGGTAACCATTGGTATTGAGTCTCTAATCTTTTAATTATATTTAATTCAAAATTTTATCTTGCAAGACTTTTACCTTTTTGCTTTATATATATTCCATTAGAAGAATGGTATTAATAACACTACGTTACGTTAATATCTAAACTGTTACAATTGAATGATATTGAATAGTTACAATTAAATTCTCAAATTTAAGTTTTTATATTCTTATAAAATCAATCGTCTCTGAAAGTCTCTTAAATAGAGTATTGTGTTACAAAAAATATTATCATTATTCCTCGATAGACGTGCTATCGAGTCACCTCTATTTTTTGGATGTAGTAATCGCCTCCATGTGGTTCCGTCTTGGGAGTCCTAAAACGTCGTCCTCGTCTTGGTCTGGTCTCTGTTGTTTATGGCTTAATACGTCTGCAGGATAGGTAGAGTCTTCTACACAGATACTCGTTGATTCTCAGATGTCTCGAACTGCATCATCGGTAGGGTATACTAGAGTTCTCATTTAGATGGTCCATGACCACAGGTCAGATGTTGAAAAGATTCGTCCATCGGTGAAGATTGCAGTCAACGTTTTTTTTTTATTAACACTCGTCGTTTGTAGTTACATCTTTCTTCTTGTTACAAAGTTTTTGGAATTTTCTTTTTGTTAACGTTACATGTTACACTTTTTGTAACAGTTAGTAAAATACAAAATAATAATTAATTAATCCACACTAACAACAAATTGCATAACTTTTGAACAGAGCATTTTGCTCGTGCGTCTGCACAGCTGGGATTCGTCATCGCAAGAGAGCGAATTTTCGTCCGCTACCCTTGTACATTACAAGAGAGAGTGGGGTGTTTATTCCGCGAGCATATATAGTTCCTGTTTCTCTTTAAATAAACTTTTTTATTTATACAGACTATCGCTAGATAAAAATACATCATTTAAATTAATTGTTTTAGTTACTATCCGATTAAATTATTTAATCGGCGGGTTAAATGTTTTATACGTTGCGTAACCCGCAAAAGTTCCGTGGGTGATTTCTTGTCCTTAAGGTTCTGAGATAATACTATCAGTTCCCGATATTTCGCATAACAGGTTTCTCGTTCGCCGTCATAATCGAGTTCACGCAATTTATCTAACTGCGAGGTTGTCTCTGATCCGGTTTGGCGTAATGATTTTCGTAATTCAGACACGGTTACATTCACGTGTTTTAGACCTCGTAAAAGTGCTTCGTAGCATAGCTCATCTTTTACTAATAAATCAGGATTAAATTCAGCCATTTTCGTAAAGTGGCAAGAACTAATTATTCTACGATTAGTATTTACTACTATACAACGCTATATCATTTTACACAAACATAACAATATGAATAAATCGTATTCTTACACGTTTATTAATAAACAATTAAAATGAGATGACAAAGGTTGTCATTTTACATAGAAAGAGAGAGAGAAATCTCACACATGTTTACAGATGCTTACGGCAAAAGATTCCCCCTTCGGTTATCAACACCTGAACAGACACGCTTCAAATAACAATACACCACACAAGAAGGGTGACCGATTGTTCTCACTCTAACTGGGGAGACCGACTACGGTAATATTAAACAATCGCCAACAGGAAATTTACATGTCCGAGATTGTCGTGAATGGGGGTTGTTTATGAATGGGACTTTTAACAAGTACCTACATGGTTTGTTTACCTTGGATTATATGTTACTCTTACTTTACACATATCATATTTACAAATAAAATTATCTATACTATATTACTATAGTATTAATTATTATTTTTATCTTATTTAAATTTCTGACACATATTAAAATACACGAGTAAATAAATCAACAGCTTATGAATAGGGACACAATTACTGTTTAGCAACACAAGGCACAAATTTTTTTTTTATTAGTAGCAAAATTTAAACAAATTAGCAGAGTGGCGCATCTTATAACCTCTTCTTTTGAGTTATAACGGAGGGAACCCAAAATAATTGGTTCTGCCAATTATTTCAGGCTGCCTTATTCGAGACGAGCTGAAATTTAAATCAGAACAACACACAGTAAGACATACAAGGAATCAGGGAAGGTGAAACTGTTGATTTATATACTCAGTATATGTGTGTAACAAGAAGACTGGCTTTATTAAACATTTGAAATATAACATTTACTCCAAAGAACAGATCCCATGACGTTATTAATTAAATTAGTAAAATTAAGTGAAATGCTTTATTTAGAATATGGGATCACAACAAATTTATCTAGCTATACCCCCGGATCCGGGTAACCATTGGTATTGAGTCTCTAATCTTTTAATTATATTTAATTCAAAATTTTATCTTGCAAGACTTTTACCTTTTTGCTTTATATATATTCCATTAGAAGAATGGTATTAATAACACTACGTTACGTTAATATCTAAACTGTTACAATTGAATGATATTGAATAGTTACAATTAAATTCTCAAATTTAAGTTTTTATATTCTTATAAAATCAATCGTCTCTGAAAGTCTCTTAAATAGAGTATTGTGTTACAAAAAATATTATCATTATTCCTCGATAGACGTGCTATCGAGTCACCTCTATTTTTTGGATGTAGTAATCGCCTCCATGTGGTTCCGTCTTGGGAGTCCTAAAACGTCGTCCTCGTCTTGGTCTGGTCTCTGTTGTTTATGGCTTAATACGTCTGCAGGATAGGTAGAGTCTTCTACACAGATACTCGTTGATTCTCAGATGTCTCGAACTGCATCATCGGTAGGGTATACTAGAGTTCTCATTTAGATGGTCCATGACCACAGGTCAGATGTTGAAAAGATTCGTCCATCGGTGAAGATTGCAGTCAACGTTTTTTTTTTATTAACACTCGTCGTTTGTAGTTACATCTTTCTTCTTGTTACAAAGTTTTTGGAATTTTCTTTTTGTTAACGTTACATGTTACACTTTTTGTAACAGTTAGTAAAATACAAAATAATAATTAATTAATCCACACTAACAACAAATTGCATAACTTTTGAACAGAGCATTTTGCTCGTGCGTCTGCACAGCTGGGATTCGTCATCGCAAGAGAGCGAATTTTCGTCCGCTACCCTTGTACATTACAAGAGAGAGTGGGGTGTTTATTCCGCGAGCATATATAGTTCCTGTTTCTCTTTAAATAAACTTTTTTATTTATACAGACTATCGCTAGATAAAAATACATCATTTAAATTAATTGTTTTAGTTACTATCCGATTAAATTATTTAATCGGCGGGTTAAATGTTTTATACGTTGCGTAACCCGCAAAAGTTCCGTGGGTGATTTCTTGTCCTTAAGGTTCTGAGATAATACTATCAGTTCCCGATATTTCGCATAACAGGTTTCTCGTTCGCCGTCATAATCGAGTTCACGCAATTTATCTAACTGCGAGGTTGTCTCTGATCCGGTTTGGCGTAATGATTTTCGTAATTCAGACACGGTTACATTCACGTGTTTTAGACCTCGTAAAAGTGCTTCGTAGCATAGCTCATCTTTTACTAATAAATCAGGATTAAATTCAGCCATTTTCGTAAAGTGGCAAGAACTAATTATTCTACGATTAGTATTTACTACTATACAACGCTATATCATTTTACACAAACATAACAATATGAATAAATCGTATTCTTACACGTTTATTAATAAACAATTAAAATGAGATGACAAAGGTTGTCATTTTACATAGAAAGAGAGAGAGAAATCTCACACATGTTTACAGATGCTTACGGCAAAAGATTCCCCCTTCGGTTATCAACACCTGAACAGACACGCTTCAAATAACAATACACCACACAAGAAGGGTGACCGATTGTTCTCACTCTAACTGGGGAGACCGACTACGGTAATATTAAACAATCGCCAACAGGAAATTTACATGTCCGAGATTGTCGTGAATGGGGGTTGTTTATGAATGGGACTTTTAACAAGTACCTACATGGTTTGTTTACCTTGGATTATATGTTACTCTTACTTTACACATATCATATTTACAAATAAAATTATCTATACTATATTACTATAGTATTAATTATTATTTTTATCTTATTTAAATTTCTGACACATATTAAAATACACGAGTAAATAAATCAACAGCTTATGAATAGGGACACAATTACTGTTTAGCAACACAAGGCACAAATTTTTTTTTTATTAGTAGCAAAATTTAAACAAATTAGCAGAGTGGCGCATCTTATAACCTCTTCTTTTGAGTTATAACGGAGGGAACCCAAAATAATTGGTTCTGCCAATTATTTCAGGCTGCCTTATTCGAGACGAGCTGAAATTTAAATCAGAACAACACACAGTAAGACATACAAGGAATCAGGGAAGGTGAAACTGTTGATTTATATACTCAGTATATGTGTGTAACAAGAAGACTGGCTTTATTAAACATTTGAAATATAACATTTACTCCAAAGAACAGATCCCATGACGTTATTAATTAAATTAGTAAAATTAAGTGAAATGCTTTATTTAGAATATGGGATCACAACAAATTTATCTAGCTATACCCCCGGATCCGGGTAACCATTGGTATTGAGTCTCTAATCTTTTAATTATATTTAATTCAAAATTTTATCTTGCAAGACTTTTACCTTTTTGCTTTATATATATTCCATTAGAAGAATGGTATTAATAACACTACGTTACGTTAATATCTAAACTGTTACAATTGAATGATATTGAATAGTTACAATTAAATTCTCAAATTTAAGTTTTTATATTCTTATAAAATCAATCGTCTCTGAAAGTCTCTTAAATAGAGTATTGTGTTACAAAAAATATTATCATTATTCCTCGATAGACGTGCTATCGAGTCACCTCTATTTTTTGGATGTAGTAATCGCCTCCATGTGGTTCCGTCTTGGGAGTCCTAAAACGTCGTCCTCGTCTTGGTCTGGTCTCTGTTGTTTATGGCTTAATACGTCTGCAGGATAGGTAGAGTCTTCTACACAGATACTCGTTGATTCTCAGATGTCTCGAACTGCATCATCGGTAGGGTATACTAGAGTTCTCATTTAGATGGTCCATGACCACAGGTCAGATGTTGAAAAGATTCGTCCATCGGTGAAGATTGCAGTCAACGTTTTTTTTTTATTAACACTCGTCGTTTGTAGTTACATCTTTCTTCTTGTTACAAAGTTTTTGGAATTTTCTTTTTGTTAACGTTACATGTTACACTTTTTGTAACAGTTAGTAAAATACAAAATAATAATTAATTAATCCACACTAACAACAAATTGCATAACTTTTGAACAGAGCATTTTGCTCGTGCGTCTGCACAGCTGGGATTCGTCATCGCAAGAGAGCGAATTTTCGTCCGCTACCCTTGTACATTACAAGAGAGAGTGGGGTGTTTATTCCGCGAGCATATATAGTTCCTGTTTCTCTTTAAATAAACTTTTTTATTTATACAGACTATCGCTAGATAAAAATACATCATTTAAATTAATTGTTTTAGTTACTATCCGATTAAATTATTTAATCGGCGGGTTAAATGTTTTATACGTTGCGTAACCCGCAAAAGTTCCGTGGGTGATTTCTTGTCCTTAAGGTTCTGAGATAATACTATCAGTTCCCGATATTTCGCATAACAGGTTTCTCGTTCGCCGTCATAATCGAGTTCACGCAATTTATCTAACTGCGAGGTTGTCTCTGATCCGGTTTGGCGTAATGATTTTCGTAATTCAGACACGGTTACATTCACGTGTTTTAGACCTCGTAAAAGTGCTTCGTAGCATAGCTCATCTTTTACTAATAAATCAGGATTAAATTCAGCCATTTTCGTAAAGTGGCAAGAACTAATTATTCTACGATTAGTATTTACTACTATACAACGCTATATCATTTTACACAAACATAACAATATGAATAAATCGTATTCTTACACGTTTATTAATAAACAATTAAAATGAGATGACAAAGGTTGTCATTTTACATAGAAAGAGAGAGAGAAATCTCACACATGTTTACAGATGCTTACGGCAAAAGATTCCCCCTTCGGTTATCAACACCTGAACAGACACGCTTCAAATAACAATACACCACACAAGAAGGGTGACCGATTGTTCTCACTCTAACTGGGGAGACCGACTACGGTAATATTAAACAATCGCCAACAGGAAATTTACATGTCCGAGATTGTCGTGAATGGGGGTTGTTTATGAATGGGACTTTTAACAAGTACCTACATGGTTTGTTTACCTTGGATTATATGTTACTCTTACTTTACACATATCATATTTACAAATAAAATTATCTATACTATATTACTATAGTATTAATTATTATTTTTATCTTATTTAAATTTCTGACACATATTAAAATACACGAGTAAATAAATCAACAGCTTATGAATAGGGACACAATTACTGTTTAGCAACACAAGGCACAAATTTTTTTTTTATTAGTAGCAAAATTTAAACAAATTAGCAGAGTGGCGCATCTTATAACCTCTTCTTTTGAGTTATAACGGAGGGAACCCAAAATAATTGGTTCTGCCAATTATTTCAGGCTGCCTTATTCGAGACGAGCTGAAATTTAAATCAGAACAACACACAGTAAGACATACAAGGAATCAGGGAAGGTGAAACTGTTGATTTATATACTCAGTATATGTGTGTAACAAGAAGACTGGCTTTATTAAACATTTGAAATATAACATTTACTCCAAAGAACAGATCCCATGACGTTATTAATTAAATTAGTAAAATTAAGTGAAATGCTTTATTTAGAATATGGGATCACAACAAATTTATCTAGCTATACCCCCGGATCCGGGTAACCATTGGTATTGAGTCTCTAATCTTTTAATTATATTTAATTCAAAATTTTATCTTGCAAGACTTTTACCTTTTTGCTTTATATATATTCCATTAGAAGAATGGTATTAATAACACTACGTTACGTTAATATCTAAACTGTTACAATTGAATGATATTGAATAGTTACAATTAAATTCTCAAATTTAAGTTTTTATATTCTTATAAAATCAATCGTCTCTGAAAGTCTCTTAAATAGAGTATTGTGTTACAAAAAATATTATCATTATTCCTCGATAGACGTGCTATCGAGTCACCTCTATTTTTTGGATGTAGTAATCGCCTCCATGTGGTTCCGTCTTGGGAGTCCTAAAACGTCGTCCTCGTCTTGGTCTGGTCTCTGTTGTTTATGGCTTAATACGTCTGCAGGATAGGTAGAGTCTTCTACACAGATACTCGTTGATTCTCAGATGTCTCGAACTGCATCATCGGTAGGGTATACTAGAGTTCTCATTTAGATGGTCCATGACCACAGGTCAGATGTTGAAAAGATTCGTCCATCGGTGAAGATTGCAGTCAACGTTTTTTTTTTATTAACACTCGTCGTTTGTAGTTACATCTTTCTTCTTGTTACAAAGTTTTTGGAATTTTCTTTTTGTTAACGTTACATGTTACACTTTTTGTAACAGTTAGTAAAATACAAAATAATAATTAATTAATCCACACTAACAACAAATTGCATAACTTTTGAACAGAGCATTTTGCTCGTGCGTCTGCACAGCTGGGATTCGTCATCGCAAGAGAGCGAATTTTCGTCCGCTACCCTTGTACATTACAAGAGAGAGTGGGGTGTTTATTCCGCGAGCATAAATTTCTGTTTATTTCTGTTTTTTCCGCGAGTTTATTTCCTGTTTCTCTTTAAATAAACTTTTTTATTTATACAGACTATCGCTAGATAAAAATACATCATTTAAATTAATTGTTTTAGTTACTATCTGTGTCTACAGATACTTTAATTATTAACATTAGTTTACTCTATTATTTTTAATTACAGTAGACTCGGAAAACATGTCGAGTCCGGTATCAACAGGTAGGCGCTTGATAGCAAGCAAAGGGTTAAATACGAACATAATAATTATTTACAATATGCCTTTTCTTTATGGATACTTTGCCCTTATTAATTACTTCTTCCATTCACACTTAGTACCTACATGTTTTTATTATTATTATTGTGAGATTTAAATGGTTAATTGTACGCAACCTTAATTAATTAAAATTTTTTTTTTAAATGTCACAATTTAAATCGTCACATACTCCGCCTCCTTACCAACACAGACTCCTAAAATTTTGGTCAGCTATGTACCGAGAGTATGCTTGGGGGGTCCCGTGTGAAATTTCTCTCACCCGTTTCTGGCTGTATATAATTACTAGCAGCATAAGTCATTCTTGACTGGCTGTTTTTTACCATCTATACATATACTTCATATTTTACACGCTAATTCTACTACTACATAAAATTTACATTATAAAGTATTTTCAACATTCTAAGTTTCCTTAACTCTACTACTTATTACTACTACCGGATTTTTCCTTTTTCTTTCGTGAGAGTTTTTCTTCGTTATAGAATTTACTCTTTAATTACTCCATTACCTTTATTGGATGTCAGCTGACTTCTTGCTTTGCTCTACTTTCGATGAAGAGGATTCAAGGTTGATCAGGCCTCGTACCTACTTATACGACAAGGTAGCCAAAGGTTACTCAAGTACTTTTGCGGTTGAGTACTAAACATTGTTTTCACATTTACTTATTTAATTAACTGGCACTCTACTATTTTCTTCTCCAAGATAACGTTTTATCTGTTAAATATGTGTCCTTCGCACATATTTTTGAGTAGAGGGTTCGTACAGGGTCACAGTTACCGGAGTTAAGTATTTGTGAATTTGATAAGGACCGCACCATCTGTAAGATAGCTTGGAAGTTGTCTTATCGACTGCACTACTCGTTGGGTGCGTGTTATACATAACTAAGTCTCCGATTTGGTATTTTACTTTATTATTCTTATTATTTTGCTCGTAATATTTCCTTGACTTCGCTAAGTTTGTTCGTAAATTAGCGCGCGCTTCGTTCCATATCTTTCTAATATTTTTATCCCTAATTTCAAGGGGTAACAATTCATGTATTTTCCACTTTGTGGATAATGGGTGGTTAGGTTTATACTTGAACAATAGTTCGAATGGGGTAGACTTATGTCCTTCATGATATGCCGAATTAAAGGCGAATTGTATCCAGGATAGGTTCTGGTCCCACGAAGTATGGTCGTTAGCATGGTAGGCAATTAAAGCAGATTTTAGGTTTCGCAAATACCTCTCAGCTATATTACCTTGCGGACGATACTCGGTAGTGGTAATGTGGTTTATACCTAGTTTGAAACACATGTTCCTGAATTCCTTGGACTTAAACTGTGGTCCGTTATCCGACACTAGATGGACTGGAATACCGAAATCTTTGAATAATCTATTCTGTAAAATGCTTACTGTTGTCGTAGCTAAAGCTCGCCGCATGGGGTACATCCAGACGAACTTACTAAACGAATCTACGCAAATTAGTAACATAGTATTTCCTGACTTGGAACGTGGGTAGGGTCCAGAAAAGTCTAAATAAATTTTGGAAAATGGGGTGGCAGGAATCTCAGATATTAACTGACTTATTTGGCTGTTTCTCGCTGGTTTGCTGAGTGCACACAACTTACACCTTTTTACAAAGTTAGCTATCTCACTGTTCATATTTTCCCAGTGATATTCTCTCCGAATCCGATGTATGGTTTTATTTATTCCCATATGTGCTCCAATGGTGGAAGAGTGATAATATTCCATTAGCATAGGTTTAATAATATCCGGGGCGATGATACGCAAATATTTTCCGTTAGCTATTCTACAACATAATACTTTCTTATTTAATAGGTATTTTTCAGACTTGTTTCCTTTTTCAAGTTGTTTGATGATCGGACTCAAACGTGGGTCTTGTTGTTGATAATGGGCTAAATCCGTAAATGCAAGAGGAAATTCGGTAATTAACGCATTAATAATCGGTGTCTCTCTACTCTTGTTTTCGTAATTATTACTACTAGGCTGGAACATACGTGACAGGGTATCGGCAACTACGTTTTGGGTGCCTCTAATATGTTGTACTTTGAACTTAAAACAATTTAATCTCAATACCCATCTTCCGATTCGACCTAATTGTTTTGGGTGGTTTAGTAGCCAGGATAAAGCTTGATTATCTGTTTCTAGCAAAAACTCTTTATGTTCTAAAAATGGTTTGAACTTCTCAAACGCAAAAACGATAGCTAAGCATTCTAATTCGTATGCGGAGTATTTCTTTTCTTGGTCCGTCAGGGTGCGTGAAGCGTAACTAATTGGTAATCGAGAGTTATCTACTTCCTGATAAATTACTGCACCTAGGGCTACACTTGAACTGTCGGTTTGCACAACAAACGGTTTACTAAAATCGGCTAATTGTAGTACGGGGGGTGATATGATGCTTTCCTTTAATTTCTCAAATGCGGTTTGGCGTTGCTCATTCCACTCAAATTTTACTCCCTTCTTTCTTAAAGTATTTAGTGGTGCTGCGATTTCGGCTAGATGTGGGATATACTTGTGGAAATAATTTATCATTCCTAAAAATCGAGCAATTCCTTTCGCATCCCGCGGTGGTAAAAATTCTCTGCTAGCACGGGTTCGCTCAGGGTCTATGCTTACCTTTCCGTTGGCTTTTACGATGTGACCTAAAAAGGAGAATTGTGTCACAGCAAAATTTACTTTACTGGGGTTTACAGTTAATCCAGCTTTCTCTAATCGTGATAATACCTCACGTATATGTGCAAGATGTTGTTCCATTGACTCGCTGCAAATAACAATATCGTCTAGGTAGTGGTACACATATTTAAACTTTATGTCGTGAAATAATTTTTCTAACAATCTGCTACATACAGAACTACCTTGGGATATACCAAAAGGTACCCTTGTAAATTGGTATAGGTTGAAAGGCACGGCAAAAGCGGTGAGACGTTTCGATTCTTCTGAAAGTGGTATCTGATGAAAAGCCTGATTCAAATCCATAATGGTAAAAATTTTTGCTTTCGTAAAATAATGAAAAGCACTATGGATGTCGGGAAGTGGAATGGATTCAAATTCTATTCGTTTATTTAGTTGTCTATAGTCTACAACTAATCTATGTTTATCGTTGCTTTTGGGTACTAAAAACGCAGGGGATGAATAAGATGAAGTAGAGGGTTCGATGACTCCTTGTTCTAATAGTTTATTAATTTGGTTCCTCATTACTTCCATTTTTGGTGGTGATAACTTGTATGGGGCTAAACGTATTACTTTATTATCGCTCAAATTTATCTTATACTCTATCAGATCCGTCAGTCCTAACTTTGGGGTGAGCACATTGGAGAATTGATTTATTAACTTTTGTATGTTACGTCTATCTTTACTTTCCAGATGACCTAATTCACATTCGTGATGCTTTAGATGAGAAGAAGTAGTGCTAGTACTTTCTCTGTTATTTGAATTATCCTCTAAGTTATATTTCCGTGAACGATCGAATCCAAAGTAAAATTTCTTATCATGAATATTTAGAATTATTCCTGTTTTACTGATAAAATCGGCTCCCAATATTAACTCGGGTCCTAATTCGTCGCTTACTAACATTGGAAAATACCACGTCAAATGTTTTATTTTAACTTTACACGTGATGATAAGTTTTATTATTAAGTTTTGTTTGTTAGCGGTTGAGCATTTAATGTTTACAGATTGACTGCGTTTGACTAAATTATGTTTAAATAACTTATTGGCGAGGTCATGACTAATTAAACTTCGCGTTGATCCGGAATCAATTAAACCGAGTGTGGATGTTACACCATGGTCAACTTGTACATAAGGTAATTGACACTTACTGAAATTACACTTATTAATAGCGTTACATTTATCTATAAATTTTTTTACATAGGGGTCTAGTTTTCTTTTGTTATTATTATTATTTTGTTTTATTTTGTTGACTCTCAGGGGTTTACCTTTTTTTACGATGCTGCGGAAGACACAGGGTTTTGGATCTCCCTGCCTTACATGTTTTTTGGATAAATAGTTTTTTGATTATACCTTTTTTGTTTACAGTATCTACTGAGATGTCCAGATTTTCCGCAGTTATAACACACATATTCGTTACGTTGTGTCTTACTGGTTTCCTGGAGTGGTTGAGCCTCCTGGGACTTACCATGGCCATTGGTTGATCTTCGAAATGGTCTTCTTTCTTGTATACTTCTTGCGTCAGATACTAAGGCATGCATTTCTTTTCTATTTTGTGTAGTGGATATCGATGCATGTCTGTGCTGATCTGCGTACCAAACATTGGAAGAATGAATACTACATTGTTCAAAGTCCGCGAACGTAAGGGGTCTACTTATTAGTGCTAAACGGGAGCGTTCATCAGGAGACAAGCCTACTAGGATCGTATCGACCAATTGTTTTTCAGTCTAGTCGACTTGTAGTATACGTGAAGATTCTCGGATATCCGCAATATAGTGGGCCAGTCTTTCGCGAGCTCCTTGTACTCTAAGTACAGTACTTCTTTTGATATCCTCATAAATTCCAGTGGGGATAAAATATTTGATTATATTCGTATGAAGATCTTCTACTGAAAGACTTGAGTTTAATGTTTCTAGTACACGATCTCGTAAAGGTGGTTTACATTTGGGTAATATTACTTGCAGTATTTGCCGATCGTTTAATTGTTGTAGATCTTTTATTTGCAGCAGGTATTTTATAAAAGTTAACAGTATCGTTATACTTAACCCATCGGTGTAAGGAATCTCATTAATTATTTTCTCTACTGGGTGGGAAATCTTTCCGTAGAGTTCAACATTCAAATTTACGTTTTGTATTTCCTTCGAAGGATTCGTGGTCGCATTTTGACTAGTACGAGTACGCTGAACTTTAGGTGGTGGGGGTTCTTCTACAATAGGGGATTGAACAGGGGAGATATGTAATTGTTGTAAGTATTGCTCAATTTCCTCCATTCTCGATTCATCTGACTTTCGACGTAAGTCGTTAATAATTATAGGTAATTGGCGTAATGCCTCGTCTGCAAATTTCTGCACATCGGCGGGGACGACGGTGACGTCGGGCCAGCTTAATAAATTATTTAATCGGCGGGTTAAATGTTCTATACGTTGCGTAACGCGCAAAAGTTCCGTGGGTGATTTCTTGTCCTTAAGGTACTGAGATAATACTATCAGTTCCCGATATTTCGCATAACAGGTTTCTCGTTCGCCGTCATAATCGAGTTCACGCAATTTATCTAACTGCGAGGTTGTCTCTGATCCGGTTTGGCGTAATGATTTTCGTAATTCAGACACGGTTACATTCACGTGTTTTAGACCTCGTAAAAGTGCTTCGTAGCATAGCTCATCTTTTACTAATAAATCAGGATTAAATTCAGCCATTTTCGTAAAGTGGCAAGAACTAATTATTCTACGATTAGTATTTACTACTATACAACGCTATATCATTTTACACAAACATAACAATATGAATAAATCGTATTCTTACACGTTTATTAATAAACAATTAAAATGAGATGACAAAGGTTGTCATTTTACATAGAAAGAGAGAGAGAAATCTCACACATGTTTACAGATGCTTACGGCAAAAGATTCCCCCTTCGGTTATCAACACCTGAACAGACACGCTTCAAATAACAATACACCACACAAGAAGGGTGACCGATTGTTCTCACTCTAACTGGGGAGACCGACTACGGTAATATTAAACAATCGCCAACAGGAAATTTACATGTCCGAGATTGTCGTGAATGGGGGTTGTTTATGAATGGGACTTTTAACAAGTACCTACATGGTTTGTTTACCTTGGATTATATGTTACTCTTACTTTACACATATCATATTTACAAATAAAATTATCTATACTATATTACTATAGTATTAATTATTATTTTTATCTTATTTAAATTTCTGACACATATTAAAATACACGAGTAAATAAATCAACAGCTTATGAATAGGGACACAATTACTGTTTAGCAACACAAGGCACAAATTTTTTTTTTATTAGTAGCAAAATTTAAACAAATTAGCAGAGTGGCGCATCTTATAACCTCTTCTTTTGAGTTATAACGGAGGGAACCCAAAATAATTGGTTCTGCCAATTATTTCAGGCTGCCTTATTCGAGACGAGCTGAAATTTAAATCAGAACAACACACAGTAAGACATACAAGGAATCAGGGAAGGTGAAACTGTTGATTTATATACTCAGTATATGTGTGTAACAAGAAGACTGGCTTTATTAAACATTTGAAATATAACATTTACTCCAAAGAACAGATCCCATGACGTTATTAATTAAATTAGTAAAATTAAGTGAAATGCTTTATTTAGAATATGGGATCACAACAAATTTATCTAGCTATACCCCCGGATCCGGGTAACCATTGGTATTGAGTCTCTAATCTTTTAATTATATTTAATTCAAAATTTTATCTTGCAAGACTTTTACCTTTTTGCTTTATATATATTCCATTAGAAGAATGGTATTAATAACACTACGTTACGTTAATATCTAAACTGTTACAATTGAATGATATTGAATAGTTACAATTAAATTCTCAAATTTAAGTTTTTATATTCTTATAAAATCAATCGTCTCTGAAAGTCTCTTAAATAGAGTATTGTGTTACAAAAAATATTATCATTATTATTACCTCTATTTTTTGGATGTAGTAATCGCCTCCATGTGGTTCCGTCTTGGGAGTCCTAAAACGTCGTCCTCGTCTTGGTCTGGTCTCTGTTGTTTATGGCTTAATACGTCTGCAGGATAGGTAGAGTCTTCTACACAGATACTCGTTGATTCTCAGATGTCTCGAACTGCATCATCGGTAGGGTATACTAGAGTTCTCATTTAGATGGTCCATGACCACAGGTCAGATGTTGAAAAGATTCGTCCATCGGTGAAGATTGCAGTCAACGTTTTTTTTTTATTAACACTCGTCGTTTGTAGTTACATCTTTCTTCTTGTTACAAAGTTTTTGGAATTTTCTTTTTGTTAACGTTACATGTTACACTTTTTGTAACAGTTAGTAAAATACAAAATAATAATTAATTAATCCACACTAACAACAAATTGCATAACTTTTGAACAGAGCATTTTGCTCGTGCGTCTGCACAGCTGGGATTCGTCATCGCAAGAGAGCGAATTTTCGTCCGCTACCCTTGTACATTACAAGAGAGAGTGGGGTGTTTATTCCGCGAGCATATATAGTTCCTGTTTCTCTTTAAATAAACTTTTTTATTTATACAGACTATCGCTAGATAAAAATACATCATTTAAATTAATTGTTTTAGTTACTATCCGATTAAATTATTTAATCGGCGGGTTAAATGTTTTATACGTTGCGTAACCCGCAAAAGTTCCGTGGGTGATTTCTTGTCCTTAAGGTTCTGAGATAATACTATCAGTTCCCGATATTTCGCATAACAGGTTTCTCGTTCGCCGTCATAATCGAGTTCACGCAATTTATCTAACTGCGAGGTTGTCTCTGATCCGGTTTGGCGTAATGATTTTCGTAATTCAGACACGGTTACATTCACGTGTTTTAGACCTCGTAAAAGTGCTTCGTAGCATAGCTCATCTTTTACTAATAAATCAGGATTAAATTCAGCCATTTTCGTAAAGTGGCAAGAACTAATTATTCTACGATTAGTATTTACTACTATACAACGCTATATCATTTTACACAAACATAACAATATGAATAAATCGTATTCTTACACGTTTATTAATAAACAATTAAAATGAGATGACAAAGGTTGTCATTTTACATAGAAAGAGAGAGAGAAATCTCACACATGTTTACAGATGCTTACGGCAAAAGATTCCCCCTTCGGTTATCAACACCTGAACAGACACGCTTCAAATAACAATACACCACACAAGAAGGGTGACCGATTGTTCTCACTCTAACTGGGGAGACCGACTACGGTAATATTAAACAATCGCCAACAGGAAATTTACATGTCCGAGATTGTCGTGAATGGGGGTTGTTTATGAATGGGACTTTTAACAAGTACCTACATGGTTTGTTTACCTTGGATTATATGTTACTCTTACTTTACACATATCATATTTACAAATAAAATTATCTATACTATATTACTATAGTATTAATTATTATTTTTATCTTATTTAAATTTCTGACACATATTAAAATACACGAGTAAATAAATCAACAGCTTATGAATAGGGACACAATTACTGTTTAGCAACACAAGGCACAAATTTTTTTTTTATTAGTAGCAAAATTTAAACAAATTAGCAGAGTGGCGCATCTTATAACCTCTTCTTTTGAGTTATAACGGAGGGAACCCAAAATAATTGGTTCTGCCAATTATTTCAGGCTGCCTTATTCGAGACGAGCTGAAATTTAAATCAGAACAACACACAGTAAGACATACAAGGAATCAGGGAAGGTGAAACTGTTGATTTATATACTCAGTATATGTGTGTAACAAGAAGACTGGCTTTATTAAACATTTGAAATATAACATTTACTCCAAAGAACAGATCCCATGACGTTATTAATTAAATTAGTAAAATTAAGTGAAATGCTTTATTTAGAATATGGGATCACAACAAATTTATCTAGCTATACCCCCGGATCCGGGTAACCATTGGTATTGAGTCTCTAATCTTTTAATTATATTTAATTCAAAATTTTATCTTGCAAGACTTTTACCTTTTTGCTTTATATATATTCCATTAGAAGAATGGTATTAATAACACTACGTTACGTTAATATCTAAACTGTTACAATTGAATGATATTGAATAGTTACAATTAAATTCTCAAATTTAAGTTTTTATATTCTTATAAAATCAATCGTCTCTGAAAGTCTCTTAAATAGAGTATTGTGTTACAAAAAATATTATCATTATTCCTCGATAGACGTGCTATCGAGTCACCTCTATTTTTTGGATGTAGTAATCGCCTCCATGTGGTTCCGTCTTGGGAGTCCTAAAACGTCGTCCTCGTCTTGGTCTGGTCTCTGTTGTTTATGGCTTAATACGTCTGCAGGATAGGTAGAGTCTTCTACACAGATACTCGTTGATTCTCAGATGTCTCGAACTGCATCATCGGTAGGGTATACTAGAGTTCTCATTTAGATGGTCCATGACCACAGGTCAGATGTTGAAAAGATTCGTCCATCGGTGAAGATTGCAGTCAACGTTTTTTTTTTATTAACACTCGTCGTTTGTAGTTACATCTTTCTTCTTGTTACAAAGTTTTTGGAATTTTCTTTTTGTTAACGTTACATGTTACACTTTTTGTAACAGTTAGTAAAATACAAAATAATAATTAATTAATCCACACTAACAACAAATTGCATAACTTTTGAACAGAGCATTTTGCTCGTGCGTCTGCACAGCTGGGATTCGTCATCGCAAGAGAGCGAATTTTCGTCCGCTACCCTTGTACATTACAAGAGAGAGTGGGGTGTTTATTCCGCGAGCATAAATTTCTGTTTATTTCTGTTTTTTCCGCGAGTTTATTTCCTGTTTCTCTTTAAATAAACTTTTTTATTTATACAGACTATCGCTAGATAAAAATACATCATTTAAATTAATTGTTTTAGTTACTATCTGTGTCTACAGATACTTTAATTATTAACATTAGTTTACTCTATTATTTTTAATTACAGTAGACTCGGAAAACATGTCGAGTCCGGTATCAACAGGTAGGCGCTTGATAGCAAGCAAAGGGTTAAATACGAACATAATAATTATTTACAATATGCCTTTTCTTTATGGATACTTTGCCCTTATTAATTACTTCTTCCATTCACACTTAGTACCTACATGTTTTTATTATTATTATTGTGAGATTTAAATGGTTAATTGTACGCAACCTTAATTAATTAAAATTTTTTTTTTAAATGTCACAATTTAAATCGTCACATACTCCGCCTCCTTACCAACACAGACTCCTAAAATTTTGGTCAGCTATGTACCGAGAGTATGCTTGGGGGGTCCCGTGTGAAATTTCTCTCACCCGTTTCTGGCTGTATATAATTACTAGCAGCATAAGTCATTCTTGACTGGCTGTTTTTTACCATCTATACATATACTTCATATTTTACACGCTAATTCTACTACTACATAAAATTTACATTATAAAGTATTTTCAACATTCTAAGTTTCCTTAACTCTACTACTTATTACTACTACCGGATTTTTCCTTTTTCTTTCGTGAGAGTTTTTCTTCGTTATAGAATTTACTCTTTAATTACTCCATTACCTTTATTGGATGTCAGCTGACTTCTTGCTTTGCTCTACTTTCGATGAAGAGGATTCAAGGTTGATCAGGCCTCGTACCTACTTATACGACAAGGTAGCCAAAGGTTACTCAAGTACTTTTGCGGTTGAGTACTAAACATTGTTTTCACATTTACTTATTTAATTAACTGGCACTCTACTATTTTCTTCTCCAAGATAACGTTTTATCTGTTAAATATGTGTCCTTCGCACATATTTTTGAGTAGAGGGTTCGTACAGGGTCACAGTTACCGGAGTTAAGTATTTGTGAATTTGATAAGGACCGCACCATCTGTAAGATAGCTTGGAAGTTGTCTTATCGACTGCACTACTCGTTGGGTGCGTGTTATACATAACTAAGTCTCCGATTTGGTATTTTACTTTATTATTCTTATTATTTTGCTCGTAATATTTCCTTGACTTCGCTAAGTTTGTTCGTAAATTAGCGCGCGCTTCGTTCCATATCTTTCTAATATTTTTATCCCTAATTTCAAGGGGTAACAATTCATGTATTTTCCACTTTGTGGATAATGGGTGGTTAGGTTTATACTTGAACAATAGTTCGAATGGGGTAGACTTATGTCCTTCATGATATGCCGAATTAAAGGCGAATTGTATCCAGGATAGGTTCTGGTCCCACGAAGTATGGTCGTTAGCATGGTAGGCAATTAAAGCAGATTTTAGGTTTCGCAAATACCTCTCAGCTATATTACCTTGCGGACGATACTCGGTAGTGGTAATGTGGTTTATACCTAGTTTGAAACACATGTTCCTGAATTCCTTGGACTTAAACTGTGGTCCGTTATCCGACACTAGATGGACTGGAATACCGAAATCTTTGAATAATCTATTCTGTAAAATGCTTACTGTTGTCGTAGCTAAAGCTCGCCGCATGGGGTACATCCAGACGAACTTACTAAACGAATCTACGCAAATTAGTAACATAGTATTTCCTGACTTGGAACGTGGGTAGGGTCCAGAAAAGTCTAAATAAATTTTGGAAAATGGGGTGGCAGGAATCTCAGATATTAACTGACTTATTTGGCTGTTTCTCGCTGGTTTGCTGAGTGCACACAACTTACACCTTTTTACAAAGTTAGCTATCTCACTGTTCATATTTTCCCAGTGATATTCTCTCCGAATCCGATGTATGGTTTTATTTATTCCCATATGTGCTCCAATGGTGGAAGAGTGATAATATTCCATTAGCATAGGTTTAATAATATCCGGGGCGATGATACGCAAATATTTTCCGTTAGCTATTCTACAACATAATACTTTCTTATTTAATAGGTATTTTTCAGACTTGTTTCCTTTTTCAAGTTGTTTGATGATCGGACTCAAACGTGGGTCTTGTTGTTGATAATGGGCTAAATCCGTAAATGCAAGAGGAAATTCGGTAATTAACGCATTAATAATCGGTGTCTCTCTACTCTTGTTTTCGTAATTATTACTACTAGGCTGGAACATACGTGACAGGGTATCGGCAACTACGTTTTGGGTGCCTCTAATATGTTGTACTTTGAACTTAAAACAATTTAATCTCAATACCCATCTTCCGATTCGACCTAATTGTTTTGGGTGGTTTAGTAGCCAGGATAAAGCTTGATTATCTGTTTCTAGCAAAAACTCTTTATGTTCTAAAAATGGTTTGAACTTCTCAAACGCAAAAACGATAGCTAAGCATTCTAATTCGTATGCGGAGTATTTCTTTTCTTGGTCCGTCAGGGTGCGTGAAGCGTAACTAATTGGTAATCGAGAGTTATCTACTTCCTGATAAATTACTGCACCTAGGGCTACACTTGAACTGTCGGTTTGCACAACAAACGGTTTACTAAAATCGGCTAATTGTAGTACGGGGGGTGATATGATGCTTTCCTTTAATTTCTCAAATGCGGTTTGGCGTTGCTCATTCCACTCAAATTTTACTCCCTTCTTTCTTAAAGTATTTAGTGGTGCTGCGATTTCGGCTAGATGTGGGATATACTTGTGGAAATAATTTATCATTCCTAAAAATCGAGCAATTCCTTTCGCATCCCGCGGTGGTAAAAATTCTCTGCTAGCACGGGTTCGCTCAGGGTCTATGCTTACCTTTCCGTTGGCTTTTACGATGTGACCTAAAAAGGAGAATTGTGTCACAGCAAAATTTACTTTACTGGGGTTTACAGTTAATCCAGCTTTCTCTAATCGTGATAATACCTCACGTATATGTGCAAGATGTTGTTCCATTGACTCGCTGCAAATAACAATATCGTCTAGGTAGTGGTACACATATTTAAACTTTATGTCGTGAAATAATTTTTCTAACAATCTGCTACATACAGAACTACCTTGGGATATACCAAAAGGTACCCTTGTAAATTGGTATAGGTTGAAAGGCACGGCAAAAGCGGTGAGACGTTTCGATTCTTCTGAAAGTGGTATCTGATGAAAAGCCTGATTCAAATCCATAATGGTAAAAATTTTTGCTTTCGTAAAATAATGAAAAGCACTATGGATGTCGGGAAGTGGAATGGATTCAAATTCTATTCGTTTATTTAGTTGTCTATAGTCTACAACTAATCTATGTTTATCGTTGCTTTTGGGTACTAAAAACGCAGGGGATGAATAAGATGAAGTAGAGGGTTCGATGACTCCTTGTTCTAATAGTTTATTAATTTGGTTCCTCATTACTTCCATTTTTGGTGGTGATAACTTGTATGGGGCTAAACGTATTACTTTATTATCGCTCAAATTTATCTTATACTCTATCAGATCCGTCAGTCCTAACTTTGGGGTGAGCACATTGGAGAATTGATTTATTAACTTTTGTATGTTACGTCTATCTTTACTTTCCAGATGACCTAATTCACATTCGTGATGCTTTAGATGAGAAGAAGTAGTGCTAGTACTTTCTCTGTTATTTGAATTATCCTCTAAGTTATATTTCCGTGAACGATCGAATCCAAAGTAAAATTTCTTATCATGAATATTTAGAATTATTCCTGTTTTACTGATAAAATCGGCTCCCAATATTAACTCGGGTCCTAATTCGTCGCTTACTAACATTGGAAAATACCACGTCAAATGTTTTATTTTAACTTTACACGTGATGATAAGTTTTATTATTAAGTTTTGTTTGTTAGCGGTTGAGCATTTAATGTTTACAGATTGACTGCGTTTGACTAAATTATGTTTAAATAACTTATTGGCGAGGTCATGACTAATTAAACTTCGCGTTGATCCGGAATCAATTAAACCGAGTGTGGATGTTACACCATGGTCAACTTGTACATAAGGTAATTGACACTTACTGAAATTACACTTATTAATAGCGTTACATTTATCTATAAATTTTTTTACATAGGGGTCTAGTTTTCTTTTGTTATTATTATTATTTTGTTTTATTTTGTTGACTCTCAGGGGTTTACCTTTTTTTACGATGCTGCGGAAGACACAGGGTTTTGGATCTCCCTGCCTTACATGTTTTTTGGATAAATAGTTTTTTGATTATACCTTTTTTGTTTACAGTATCTACTGAGATGTCCAGATTTTCCGCAGTTATAACACACATATTCGTTACGTTGTGTCTTACTGGTTTCCTGGAGTGGTTGAGCCTCCTGGGACTTACCATGGCCATTGGTTGATCTTCGAAATGGTCTTCTTTCTTGTATACTTCTTGCGTCAGATACTAAGGCATGCATTTCTTTTCTATTTTGTGTAGTGGATATCGATGCATGTCTGTGCTGATCTGCGTACCAAACATTGGAAGAATGAATACTACATTGTTCAAAGTCCGCGAACGTAAGGGGTCTACTTATTAGTGCTAAACGGGAGCGTTCATCAGGAGACAAGCCTACTAGGATCGTATCGACCAATTGTTTTTCAGTCTAGTCGACTTGTAGTATACGTGAAGATTCTCGGATATCCGCAATATAGTGGGCCAGTCTTTCGCGAGCTCCTTGTACTCTAAGTACAGTACTTCTTTTGATATCCTCATAAATTCCAGTGGGGATAAAATATTTGATTATATTCGTATGAAGATCTTCTACTGAAAGACTTGAGTTTAATGTTTCTAGTACACGATCTCGTAAAGGTGGTTTACATTTGGGTAATATTACTTGCAGTATTTGCCGATCGTTTAATTGTTGTAGATCTTTTATTTGCAGCAGGTATTTTATAAAAGTTAACAGTATCGTTATACTTAACCCATCGGTGTAAGGAATCTCATTAATTATTTTCTCTACTGGGTGGGAAATCTTTCCGTAGAGTTCAACATTCAAATTTACGTTTTGTATTTCCTTCGAAGGATTCGTGGTCGCATTTTGACTAGTACGAGTACGCTGAACTTTAGGTGGTGGGGGTTCTTCTACAATAGGGGATTGAACAGGGGAGATATGTAATTGTTGTAAGTATTGCTCAATTTCCTCCATTCTCGATTCATCTGACTTTCGACGTAAGTCGTTAATAATTATAGGTAATTGGCGTAATGCCTCGTCTGCAAATTTCTGCACATCGGCGGGGACGACGGTGACGTCGGGCCAGCTTAATAAATTATTTAATCGGCGGGTTAAATGTTCTATACGTTGCGTAACGCGCAAAAGTTCCGTGGGTGATTTCTTGTCCTTAAGGTACTGAGATAATACTATCAGTTCCCGATATTTCGCATAACAGGTTTCTCGTTCGCCGTCATAATCGAGTTCACGCAATTTATCTAACTGCGAGGTTGTCTCTGATCCGGTTTGGCGTAATGATTTTCGTAATTCAGACACGGTTACATTCACGTGTTTTAGACCTCGTAAAAGTGCTTCGTAGCATAGCTCATCTTTTACTAATAAATCAGGATTAAATTCAGCCATTTTCGTAAAGTGGCAAGAACTAATTATTCTACGATTAGTATTTACTACTATACAACGCTATATCATTTTACACAAACATAACAATATGAATAAATCGTATTCTTACACGTTTATTAATAAACAATTAAAATGAGATGACAAAGGTTGTCATTTTACATAGAAAGAGAGAGAGAAATCTCACACATGTTTACAGATGCTTACGGCAAAAGATTCCCCCTTCGGTTATCAACACCTGAACAGACACGCTTCAAATAACAATACACCACACAAGAAGGGTGACCGATTGTTCTCACTCTAACTGGGGAGACCGACTACGGTAATATTAAACAATCGCCAACAGGAAATTTACATGTCCGAGATTGTCGTGAATGGGGGTTGTTTATGAATGGGACTTTTAACAAGTACCTACATGGTTTGTTTACCTTGGATTATATGTTACTCTTACTTTACACATATCATATTTACAAATAAAATTATCTATACTATATTACTATAGTATTAATTATTATTTTTATCTTATTTAAATTTCTGACACATATTAAAATACACGAGTAAATAAATCAACAGCTTATGAATAGGGACACAATTACTGTTTAGCAACACAAGGCACAAATTTTTTTTTTATTAGTAGCAAAATTTAAACAAATTAGCAGAGTGGCGCATCTTATAACCTCTTCTTTTGAGTTATAACGGAGGGAACCCAAAATAATTGGTTCTGCCAATTATTTCAGGCTGCCTTATTCGAGACGAGCTGAAATTTAAATCAGAACAACACACAGTAAGACATACAAGGAATCAGGGAAGGTGAAACTGTTGATTTATATACTCAGTATATGTGTGTAACAAGAAGACTGGCTTTATTAAACATTTGAAATATAACATTTACTCCAAAGAACAGATCCCATGACGTTATTAATTAAATTAGTAAAATTAAGTGAAATGCTTTATTTAGAATATGGGATCACAACAAATTTATCTAGCTATACCCCCGGATCCGGGTAACCATTGGTATTGAGTCTCTAATCTTTTAATTATATTTAATTCAAAATTTTATCTTGCAAGACTTTTACCTTTTTGCTTTATATATATTCCATTAGAAGAATGGTATTAATAACACTACGTTACGTTAATATCTAAACTGTTACAATTGAATGATATTGAATAGTTACAATTAAATTCTCAAATTTAAGTTTTTATATTCTTATAAAATCAATCGTCTCTGAAAGTCTCTTAAATAGAGTATTGTGTTACAAAAAATATTATTATTATTCCTCGATAGACGTGCTATCGAGTCACCTCTATTTTTTGGATGTAGTAATCGCCTCCATGTGGTTCCGTCTTGGGAGTCCTAAAACGTCGTCCTCGTCTTGGTCTGGTCTCTGTTGTTTATGGCTTAATACGTCTGCAGGATAGGTAGAGTCTTCTACACAGATACTCGTTGATTCTCAGATGTCTCGAACTGCATCATCGGTAGGGTATACTAGAGTTCTCATTTAGATGGTCCATGACCACAGGTCAGATGTTGAAAAGATTCGTCCATCGGTGAAGATTGCAGTCAACGTTTTTTTTTTATTAACACTCGTCGTTTGTAGTTACATCTTTCTTCTTGTTACAAAGTTTTTGGAATTTTCTTTTTGTTAACGTTACATGTTACACTTTTTGTAACAGTTAGTAAAATACAAAATAATAATTAATTAATCCACACTAACAACAAATTGCATAACTTTTGAACAGAGCATTTTGCTCGTGCGTCTGCACAGCTGGGATTCGTCATCGCAAGAGAGCGAATTTTCGTCCGCTACCCTTGTACATTACAAGAGAGAGTGGGGTGTTTATTCCGCGAGCATATATAGTTCCTGTTTCTCTTTAAATAAACTTTTTTATTTATACAGACTATCTCTAGATAAAAATACATCATTTAAATTAATTGTTTTAGTTACTATCTGTGTCTACAGATACTTTAATTATTAACATTAGTTTACTCTATTATTTTTAATTACAGTAGACTCGGAAAACATGTCGAGTCCGGTATCAACAGGTAGGCGCTTGATAGCAAGCAAAGGGTTAAATACGAACATAATAATTATTTACAATATGCCTTTTCTTTATGGATACTTTGCCCTTATTAATTACTTCTTCCATTCACACTTAGTACCTACATGTTTTTATTATTATTATTGTGAGATTTAAATGGTTAATTGTACGCAACCTTAATTAATTAAATTTTTTTTTTAAATGTCACAATTTAAATCGTCACAAACTTTGTCAAACAAAGGGTCCTTTCCCAAAGGATTCCGTTTCTAAGCGGTCTTTCAGTACAGCATATTATTCTTTCAAAACTGCAGCAGGCCAAATTGTTCACAGTTTTGGCTTTGTTACTCTCGTAATCTAGATGGAGTCTATTGCTTACCATGTTGGCTTTTCAGCCAAAGTGCTGATGCCCAAAGCTGGCGTGAAGGCGATATTAGAGATTGGAAAGGTCTCAGTAAAAAAATTAAAGTTCATGAAAGTAGCAATGCTCATTTATGAACATAAATGAAAATTATTGCCACTTGGAAAAAGAGTAAAACGGTAGCTGATCAAATTTCCGATGAGCGGAAAAAATGGAAAGATATTTTCATACAGATTGTGGATGTCATTCGAACCATGGCACTGTGTTCATTGCCGTTTCTTGGCCATAGAGAATCATTACATGAAATAAATCCTGAAAGTGGAAATTTTTTGAACATACTATCTTTAATTTCTCGCTACGATTCTCTCCTTAGTGCACACTTAGAAAATGAAAAAAACCAGATCAAAATATCTCCACTATGACATTCAAAATGAAATCATTAACTTGTTAGGAAAATCAGTATTGACTGCCTTACTAAAACAGATTCACTGGTCTCCTTTTTTTTCTATAATTGTTGATAGCACACAAGACATTTCTAAGATTAGAATGATCAATATTGCACACCACTATATAAAAATTATTCCGATTAGCGCTTTCAAGCTTCACAGCTCATCGTCAGATCAGGAATAGACAGAAAATATTTAATACCCAACCCTTCACCCCTCTCCACCACCCTGCACACCCACAACAAACTAAAAATTAATGACCCTTCCCCACCCCCTAAACTCTGTCACACCATCTGTACAGTTAAATATTTTTCTAGTAAATTCCTTGTGTTTCAGTGTGTGTGTGTGTGTGTGTGTGTGTGTGTGTGTGTGTGTGTGTGTGTGTGTGTGTGTGCATCCTTTTAAACTACCCGCTTCCTCTCCACACACATGGGTCAGTCACACACCCTTATTTTAAAACAACCAATTAGTACTATGAAATATAATTCTTAATCTTATCTATCTGCCCTCTCTCATTTACTTCTTAATCATGTTATAAAATATTTCTTCATTATCAAATTTAATTTTAATATTAATTAAATTGTCTAACCCTTTTTCTCTTTCTTTCAATATTTCTAACTCCTCTCTAAGCTTCCTTTCAACTGTGTTATTTACTACTTTTACAATTTCGTATTCTTCCAAAGGATTAACAAACTTGTGGTTGTCTTCTATGAAATGTCTTGCATATAACGAATTGGTTGTTCTATTACCTTCTCCACGTTTGTGGTCAGACAACCTGCATGCGAACTTTCGTCCTGTCTCCCCTAGGTACACTTTGTTGCAGTCTTTACATTTTAATTTATAAATTCCGCTTTTCTGTAATACTGGAATTTTTTCTATATTCTTATTCCTTATCTTATCAAATACCGTTTCACATTTTTTAATAGCTATATCTACTCCATATTTATTAAAACATTTTATAATTTTTCTAGTATGTGAACCTATGTATGTCAATGACCCTGCATAATTCTTTTGTTCTGGTTCTATTTTAGCTTTTTGTATGTTGACCCTTTTCATAACTTTATCCACTATGTTGGTGCTATAATTATTATTCCTTACAATTCCCTTTATCGTTTTTAACTCCCTATCTTTTGATTCGGTCTCTTTTAAACACGTCTGAGCTCTGTAACAAAAGGAAGTGATTGCCGCCATTTTATATCTGTATGGGTGGTACGACTCTCTTGGTATAATTATATCAGAATACGACTCTTTCCTAAATATCCCAAACTGTAGTTTCTCATTATCTTTAATTTCTATGTTTAAGTCTAAGTAATTTATTTGCTTACCTCCTATCTCTTCCTTAAATTGTAAGTTTTTATCTTTATTATTTACCTCCTTTATAAACTCATGCACTTCTTCTATGCTTCCTTCCCAAACTACTAATACATCATCAACGTATCTAGACCATAATTTTATATTGTCTTTATACTTAGTGGAAGTTATTAATTGCTTTTCAAAATCATTCATGTATATTTCAGCAAGAATAGGGGATAATGAAGACCCCATAGGTAAACCTTTTTTCTGTATATAAAACTTGTTATTAAACCTAAAATAGTTCTGATTTACACATTCTTTAATTACTTTCATCAACTGCTTTTTATACCTGTATTCTCCCATATTATTATCGTTTATTAACTTAATAACTTTATTTACTGTGATATTAGTAAACATGTCCTTAACATCCATTGATATCAATTTTGTATTTACATTAATGCTAATATTTTCTAATTTTTCTATCAATTTTATATTATTCTCTATGTTGTATTTTGTCCCAAATTCATATTTCTCTTTCAGTACTCTGCTAACTTCCTTTGATAATTTATAAATAGGTGCATTAATAAAAGAAACAATCGGTCTAATTGGTTTTCCTTCTTTATGTATCTTAACCTGACTTTTAAAAGTTGGTGCTGTTGGATTACTTTCCAATAAATACTTTTTCTTTTTTTCTTCTATAAATGTTATCTGTTTCATCGTTTGTTTTATCCTTGACTGGTACTTACTTGTATAATCATACTTTATTTCCTCGTATGGTCCTTCCCTTATAAATTCTTCCGTTTTCTTTATGTATTCTTCCTTTCTCATTAGTACCATTGTATTTCCTTTATCCGCCTTCGTAACTATAATATCATTCTTCTTTATTTTATTCTTTAGTTTAGTTACAGTTGCTTTGATTTTTTGTTCATTCTTTGAATTATACAAACTTTTCTTAAATATTTTATCTACTACATTCCCTACTTCCCACCTTATTCTTTTTTTATCATTTTCATTTCCTAGTTTTTGTATTATGCTTTCGCATTCAATAATCGTTTTTTCTTGATTTAATTCTGGTGGTGGTGCGTATTTTAAGCCTTTCGCTAACATTTCTTTTTCTTCCGTATTGAAATTTACCTCTGTAAGGTTTATTACTCTTTTTTCATAGTTATTCTTAGAGAGGTGTTCCTTTTTTACTTCGTTCTTTCTTATTAATTTATTTAACTTATCTACCATTTTTTTATTTTTCTTTTCCAATTTCTTTTCTATGTACCCCAAACCAAAATTATATAATATTTCTTCTAACTCTACATACGAGTATATTCTTAATAATTCTATGTGTCTGTCATATAATTCCCTATTATATCTATTGATTAAGCCGTAGAGTGACCTTATTTCCAGTTTTATCCACAACTTCTCACTTTGTTCTTTTACTTTTTTGGCTACACTGTCCTTATTTTTAATTTTAACTTGAGCGTACTTTGGGATGACATTATTATCCAGACATTGTTTATTAAACCATATTTTACTTAAAACCCTCTTCAATTTACAACAGAAATATTGATCATTCTGATTGTGATTTCAACCACTAACACAAATTTCTTCATTAAACGTCTGTTAAGATGTGCAATCGACTACAGGTAATGGACAACAACAATGAGGTAATAAACGACAACAATAAGGTAAGTAAAGTTTTTAAATATCTTAAGTTAAAAGTTAAATTGAAGAGGGTTTTAAGTAAAATATGGTTTAATAAACAATGTCTGGATAATAATGTCATCCCAAAGTACGCTCAAGTTAAAATTAAAAATAAGGACAGTGTAGCCAAAAAAGTAAAAGAACAAAGTGAGAAGTTGTGGATAAAACTGGAAATAAGGTCACTCTACGGCTTAATCAATAGATATAATAGGGAATTATATGACAGACACATAGAATTATTAAGAATATACTCGTATGTAGAGTTAGAAGAAATATTATATAATTTTGGTTTGGGGTACATAGAAAAGAAATTGGAAAAGAAAAATAAAAAAATGGTAGATAAGTTAAATAAATTAATAAGAAAGAACGAAGTAAAAAAGGAACACCTCTCTAAGAATAACTATGAAAAAAGAGTAATAAACCTTACAGAGGTAAATTTCAATACGGAAGAAAAAGAAATGTTAGCGAAAGGCTTAAAATACGCACCACCACCAGAATTAAATCAAGAAAAAACGATTATTGAATGCGAAAGCATAATACAAAAACTAGGAAATGAAAATGATAAAAAAAGAATAAGGTGGGAAGTAGGGAATGTAGTAGATAAAATATTTAAGAAAAGTTTGTATAATTCAAAGAATGAACAAAAAATCAAAGCAACTGTAACTAAACTAAAGAATAAAATAAAGAAGAATGATATTATAGTTACGAAGGCGGATAAAGGAAATACAATGGTACTAATGAGAAAGGAAGAATACATAAAGAAAACGGAAGAATTTATAAGGGAAGGACCATACGAGGAAATAAAGTATGATTATACAAGTAAGTACCAGTCAAGGATAAAACAAACGATGAAACAGATAACATTTATAGAAGAAAAAAAGAAAAAGTATTTATTGGAAAGTAATCCAACAGCACCAACTTTTAAAAGTCAGGTTAAGATACATAAAGAAGGAAAACCAATTAGACCGATTGTTTCTTTTATTAATGCACCTATTTATAAATTATCAAAGGAAGTTAGCAGAGTACTGAAAGAGAAATATGAATTTGGGACAAAATACAACATAGAGAATAATATAAAATTGATAGAAAAATTAGAAAATATTAGCATTAATGTAAATACAAAATTGATATCAATGGATGTTAAGGACATGTTTACTAATATCACAGTAAATAAAGTTATTAAGTTAATAAACGATAATAATATGGGAGAATACAGGTATAAAAAGCAGTTGATGAAAGTAATTAAAGAATGTGTAAATCAGAACTATTTTAGGTTTAATAACAAGTTTTATATACAGAAAAAAGGTTTACCTATGGGGTCTTCATTATCCCCTATTCTTGCTGAAATATACATGAATGATTTTGAAAAGCAATTAATAACTTCCACTAAGTATAAAGACAATATAAAATTATGGTCTAGATACGTTGATGATGTATTAGTAGTTTGGGAAGGAAGCATAGAAGAAGTGCATGAGTTTATAAAGGAGGTAAATAATAAAGATAAAAACTTACAATTTAAGGAAGAGATAGGAGGTAAGCAAATAAATTACTTAGACTTAAACATAGAAATTAAAGATAATGAGAAACTACAGTTTGGGATATTTAGGAAAGAGTCGTATTCTGATATAATTATACCAAGAGAGTCGTACCACCCATACAGATATAAAATGGCGGCAATCACTTCCTTTTGTTACAGAGCTCAGACGTGTTTAAAAGAGACCGAATCAAAAGATAGGGAGTTAAAAACGATAAAGGGAATTGTAAGGAATAATAATTATAGCACCAACATAGTGGATAAAGTTATGAAAAGGGTCAACATACAAAAAGCTAAAATAGAACCAGAACAAAAGAATTATGCAGGGTCATTGACATACATAGGTTCACATACTAGAAAAATTATAAAATGTTTTAATAAATATGGAGTAGATATAGCTATTAAAAAATGTGAAACGGTATTTGATAAGATAAGGAATAAGAATATAGAAAAAATTCCAGTATTACAGAAAAGCGGAATTTTAAATTAAAATGTAAAGACTGCAACAAAGTGTACCTAGGGGAGACAGGACGAAAGTTCGCATGCAGGTTGTCTGACCACAAACGTGGAGAAGGTAATAGAACAACCAATTCGTTATATGCAAGACATTTCATAGAAGACAACCACAAGTTTGTTAATCCTTTGGAAGAATACGAAATTGTAAAAGTAGTAAATAACACAGTTGAAAGGAAGCTTAGAGAGGAGTTAGAAATATTGAAAGAAAGAGAAAAAGGGTTAGACAATTTAATTAATATTAAAATTAAATTTGATAATGAAGAAATATTTTATAACATGATTAAGAAGTAAATGAGAGAGGGCAGATAGATAAGATTAAGAATTATATTTCATAGTACTAATTGGTTGTTTTAAAATAAGGGTGTGTGACTGACCCATGTGTGTGGAGAGGAAGCGGGTAGTTTAAAAGGATGCACACACACACACACACACACACACACACACACACACACACACACACACACACACACACACTGAAACACAAGGAATTTACTAGAAAAATATTTAACTGTACAGATGGTGTGACAGAGTTTAGGGGGTGGGGAAGGGTCATTAATTTTTAGTTTGTTGTGGGTGTGCAGGGTGGGGGAGAGGGGTGAAGGGTTGGGTATTAAATATTTTCTGTCTATTCCTGATCTGACGATGAGCTGTGAAGCTTGAAAGCGCTAATCGGAATAATTTTTATATAGTGGTGTGCAATATTGATCATTCTGATTGTGATTTCAACCACTAACACAAATTTCTTCATTAATTTCTAAGATTGACCAAATGAGTGTTGTAATCAGATACATTAACATAGTAGAAGAATCTTCTGCCAATTATAAAACTGTGATTAGTGAGTCCGTTTTGGGATTTCAAGAAATAAAGGATCCCAACAGTGTGGGGTTTCAAAGTAAGATTTTAGACTTTTTGAAAACAAATGAAATTGACATTAGTAAGTGTAGAGGTCAAGGTTATGACGGTGCAGCAACAATGAGCGGGAAATACTCTGGGTTACAGAAAAGAATTATGGATATAGTCCCAAACGCGGATTACGTACACTGTGCTGCACATAACCTGAACTTGGTGATCAATGATTCAGTATCAAATATTTCTGAAATAAGACAATTTTATGACATAGTACAGAAAACTTATGTGTTTTTCAGTGAAAGCTTACACAGATGGCAAGAACTTAACACTGCCGTTAAAGAAGACAGCTCTGCCAAAAATCTAACTTTAAAAAAGCTATGTCCAACAAGGTGGTCTTCTAGACACGACTGTCTGTTAGCTTTAAGAAATGACTTCAAAATTGTGATTAAGTGTTTGACAGAAATTATTCTATACAGCTGAAAAAAACCCGAGGCAGAAGAAGCATTAGCAATTAGAAACCACCTGGAAAACTTTGAATTTATTCTTGTGCTCTGCCTTGAAACTAAGATTTTAGAGAATGTAAATATAACTTCGAAAGCAGTACAGAGGCCAACTGTTGACCTAGGCAGAGCGTGGCAGTTTCTAAGCCGCGCTTGTGATGAGTTAAAAGTTTTAAGAAAGGACTTTGCCGGCTTTCTTGCTGGTGCTAAACAGTTGGCCCAGTCATGGGACATAACTTGTAACATGAAAAATAAGCGTAAGCGAGTTGTAAAACGCTTCTTTGTTGAATTATCAGTTGACCATAGAATTGACGACCCAGTGAAATCATTTGAAGTAAAAGTTTTCAATGCAACACTAGATATTGTAATAGCTCAGCTACAAATAAGATTCGAAGGATTGCGTTGCATTGATGATAGGTTTTCATTCCTGACGCCTCAGAATTTAGTAAACTTCTCACAAGAGACAATAGTGGAGAAAAGTAAGGCTCTGGTAAATGTGTATCCTGGTGACCTTTCCACATCACTGCCTGACCAAGGAATATTCTTCAAAGCTCTGATGGCCAAAGAAATTGTACACAAGAAAAGCATTCGAGAAATGATGAATTTACTGGTTGAAGAAAACAGCTGCCTTATGAGCTGCCTCCCAGACTTAACTACAGCTTTGCAGCTTTATTTAACCATACCTGTCACAACAGCTACAGCGGAAAGAAGCTTTTCAAAACTTAAATTAATTAAGTCATACTTAAGAAGTGCCATGGCCCAAACTCGGTTGAGTGACTTGGCACTGTTAAGCATTGAGCATGAAGAGACACAGAAAACTAATATCAACGAAGTAGTTGAAAAGTTCTTAGCTATTAAAACAAGAAGACTAGGCTTAGGAAAACAGTGAACTTTGGTTGATCCTCATCTGTAAATATTGTACATTACTTGAGTTCGAGTGTTATTGAATTGGATTAAACTTAAGGAGAACGTGTATAGAGTATATTCAAGAATTTCACAAATTCAGTTACAAACTAATTTAAATGTTTGAAAAAAGCTAGAATGTTACTTTGATATTCGTTTTTAAATAATAAATTTTTAACACTCTGTGTGCGGTACTGTTTCATAGTCTGAATTTAGATCTTTGACGTACAAATAAATAATTCTTTTTATTTTGGTTTTTTTATAGTTTGTATAGAACTTTGTCTATTTAGCAACAATGCATTTTAAGAGTTTGTATACGTGTAAAACATCCTTTGCAAATTGCAAACGCTTTGTGATAGACGAGAAAGTATTCACAAACCATTGTTGTGAAACACACGTAAATAGAAACTCATTTGAGTGTTTTCCCCTATTACGTATACAAAATTTAACCATTTTTATAGGGCCCCCTAATTAGTTTCGCGGGGGGGGCCCGTTTCGTTAGCGCCGCCACTGCAACACGGGGAAGTCCATTCGAGTACCTACTTTTGTTAAGGTGGTTCGAACCTGCAGACGTTTCGCATCTTAATTCCAATAGATGCCGATAGATGGCGTTGTTATGGGATAATTAAAAAAATAATAATTGCGAGACAATGCTTGCAATAAATGTAATGACATTCATAATGCTGTACTGATTAATGAGAATGAGTTTGAACATGACGAGATCGCTGTATTTGCCGCCCCCCTGAACGTACCGCCCGCCTGCGTTGCACGCCCGCTTACGGCGGGCCTGGACGGTTCGACTCCGCATTGACCTGTTGCAATTTTAACCGGAGTGCTGAAGGTGTGCATTCTCAGCAACGTCCTGAGTGCCGAACAAAATACAAGAAGCAGTAACAACTTCTTTGCTGGCAAAGAAATAAATATCTACAAAAGATTTGTTTAAAACTTAAAAAGATAGGGGCGTATTATACGGGGGGGACGAACGGATCCGGACCCCCCCAGAAGGTTGAAAAAGTTGACGAAATTTGTTACTCTCTTAATTCGTAGTCTGTTTTATTATTTGTCAGCTGTGTACGTTAATATAGTGGTAGCTCTTTTTTAAATATACAAACAGGTTTATTACACATCATTAATTTGCGTATCCGTTTGAAATATGAAATATAGGAAAATCAATACAGTCAATAAGTATCTTTTAATATTGTTTCAATAACGTGTATTTTTATTGTGTTATGACCGCTTACTTTAATGGGACTAATTTCAGGACGTCATTGTGCGTTTTTCAGCCACTTTAAAGAGAGTAATGTTGATTAGTCTTAACTTGGGTTTTTTTTGGTATGAAACCGACCCGACCCCGGACCCCCGAAAGTCAAATTCTAAGTCGCTGGCCTATGTAAAGGACTTTAGACATAACTATCGCCCTTTTTTTTCAAATTAAACAGCAAATGAACCTGGTATACTAATTTAAAACTTTTAATTCAATAAATTAATATATTCAGAACTTCATAATTAAGTTGTGTATAATATTTTTACCTTGACGTAATAAATAGGCTACCCAGTACTTATATGTTTGTTGCGTAATACGCATCTTCACTAATCCGACAGACCTTCAGTCCTTCAGATTAGTCCTAACACGTAAAGAATTAAAGAGTGTAAACTAAGAGATGTATTGCCAATACCAATGCGTGTATGCGTATGTTGGACTCGATAATACACGCATTTGTGTGTGTTTAGATTAACACCCAACGATCTACATACAGTACTTAATCTTCCGAGCCTTGTGCCTTAATGTAATTATAATGTTTTTCACATTTAAAACACCAGTGAAGTAAGGTGAAGAATGGCGCATACGGAACATTAGGCAATTGGAGGAATTGATAGATGGCGAGGACATAGTGAGGTTCATCAAGTCTACGAGGATCAGCTGGTTGGGACATGTGATGCGCATGGAGGACGACAGAATGCCTAAATTAAGTCTTAGAGGGACAATAGATAGGCAAAGAAGGAAAGAAGGAAAGGAAGACCCAGAAGAAGGTGGCTACAGGACGTAGAAGATGACCTCAGGAGGATGGGTATGGGGGATTGGAGGCTGAGGCTAGACGACCGAGGTGTTTGGAGACGACTAGTTGGGGAGGCCAAGGCTCATTGTGGGCTGCAGCGCCAGAAAATGAATGAATGAATTTCACATTTAAAACAACTGCTTATTTAAGTTAACGGCCGTGTTGTATTCAGTGAACCGATTAGAAATAACAAACTCTACCAAATTCTTCACGCTAAAACTTGGGAACTACCGTAAACAAGAACTGATTATCAGCAAGAAGAAATCTTCGTTGTATTGTTGTTGGTGTCACGAGGGAGCGCGAAGTGATGAACTCGCGACCATGTAAAATTCAATGCAATCGATATTTCGTGCCTTCGATTTGCATTAAAATTGATTTTTCAAGGGCTTACAGCCTACATAATATGTGGCTTATGTAGAATACATTGGAGCCAATTTATTCTTTGTAAAGCGTCGACAAGAAGAAGAAACTGTGCAGCATGAAAATGGTTGAAGCACCTCGTATACTAAATAAAAAAAAGTTTATCGTGAAGAACGAACAAAAATCCGTTTGTGGCGTTAATTCGAATATAGGCCTATAGACAATGTTACCGGCCTTAAAATATTATAGATTTCGATTTATCATATTATAATAGTTATGAAATTTAATTGCGTTTTACACGTATGAGTGTGTATAAAAATCTTCAACTTTTATTATCTTCGCGGAAATAGGAGATGCACCTACCACAATGTACAAGAAGTATGGAAATCA
Source organism: Magicicada septendecula (assembly GCA_034769895.1). Classification (NCBI taxonomy): domain Eukaryota; kingdom Metazoa; phylum Arthropoda; class Insecta; order Hemiptera; family Cicadidae; genus Magicicada; species Magicicada septendecula. Next base: position 55,590,569 of record CM068371.1, on the reverse strand, counting down.
AGTTTCTTGTATTTTGTCGACTCCTTATTTGCATTTTAATTGCGTGTGCTAACTTGTTTTGCGGACTTGCAGAGGTGGATCTTAGGAACAGTTAAAAAGTAAATTTACTGTTTGTTTACATCGCGAACCCGTTCTGTTGTCCTCGCATTCTGTGCGGTTAATATTTGTTTTCATCCTAAATTACGAGGAGTATCGTAAATTACATCATTTTCGTTAAAGAAAGAGACAAAAGGAAACAGAAACATAGAGAGAGAGAGAGAGAGAGAGAGAGAGAGAGAGAGAGAGAGAGAGAGAGAGAGAGAGAGAGAGAGAGAGAGAGAGAGAAATTAAACGTTATACAGCTGCGTGAGTGGGACAGTGCTATATTTTTTTCAATAACGGGACAGTCCATGACAATAATAATAACCGTTCTTAGAGTTCCTATAAAAAAATGAAATAAAATAAAAACAGCTGTTTGCAGCGCACGGCCAATACAGATCGACACATAATTGTCGATTAGACAAGCGCGGGTTTACTTTAGCGTAGGATGCTCTTCCAACGATCCAAAATAACGACAGGCGTTAGGTACAGTTAATCACACTCTACCGCGCGATTTTACTTTTTATTTCCATGTTCCGTAAGGAAATGGAAGTATGGTGATCGCGAAATAAATCGTGTTCCAGATAAGGGCAGATTCTGATTGTACTACCCTCAAATCACGATGAAAAGTCATTTTCCGAAAGCTGTCTGTGTAGAATTTTTTCTATGGCGAACGATAACTGCCACAAAATCAAACAGAATCAAATAATTTTTTACACATGTGCCCGAGTTGTAGAGACTCAAGACCTATTGATTTTGGTGAATGTCGGTTAAGGGGAAGGGGTAGTTACCTGCAACGTTTTACGTTTTAACAAGAGTAAAGTGCTTAATTTTGATAAATAAAGTATCCTGAAAAGAAAAGAAGGCCATAATAATCCAGTGTAGAAAGGTAGATGAAATATCTATAAATGAAAAGGGTAGTTGAAGGTGGATGGGGCAATTTTACTTCCATATTCCTTAAGGAAATGGAAGTATGGTGATGGCAAAAAAAATCGTGTTCGAGATTATTGCAGATTCTGATTGTACTACACTCAAAACATGAAAAAAAGTCGTTTTTCGAAAAGTGTCTGTGTGTCTATCTGTCTGTCTGTGTGTCTATCTGTAGATTTTTTTCTATGGCAAACGATAACTGCCGCAAATTCAAACAGAATCAAATAATTTTTTGTGTACAGCCCTGATTTGTAGAGTACTCACGACCTATTGTTTTCGGTGAAGATGGGTTGAGGGAAAGAGGTAGTTTACCTGCAACGGTTTTTTTTATCAAGAGAAATTGTTTTTTTTGGCAAACGATAACAGCCGCAAATTCAAACAGAATCAAATAATGTTTCGCATACAGCCCTGAATTGTAGAGTTCTCAAGACCTATTGTTTTTGGTGAAGATCGGTTGAGGTAAAGGGGTAGTTTACCTGCAACGTTTTATGTTTTAACAAGGGTATTTTCTATGGCAAACGATAACAGCCGAAAATTCAAACAGAATCAAGAGATTATTTGCATACAGCCCTAAATTGTGGAGTTCTCAAGACCTGTTGTTTTTGGTGAAGATCGGTTAAGGGAAACGGGTAGTTTACCTGCAACGTTTTTTTAACAAGGGTATTTTATATGACAAACGATAACAGCCGCAAATTCAAACAGAATCAAATAATTTTCTGCATACCGCCCTCATTTGTAGAGTACTCAAGATCTATTGTTTTTGGTGAAGATCCGTTAAGGGGAAGGGGTAGTTTACCTGCAACGGTTTTTTATCAAGGGTATTTTCTATGGCAAACGATAACAGCCGCAAATTCAAACAGAATCAAATAATTTTTTGCATACCTCCCTGAATTGTAGAGATCTCAAGGACTTTCGATTTTGGTGAAGATCGGCTAAGGGGAAGGGGTAGTTTACCTGCAACCTTTTACGTTTTAACAACAGTAAAGTACTTGAAAATTAATTTAAACTTTTTCAAACAATGGTAATTGTTAAAAATAAAATAATTTTGTTGCCAGGCAATAAAATTATAATTTTTTCATTTTAATGTAAATTATGTATGAGTTAATATACATGTATAAAATAATATATCGTTCGTGGCAGGTAAGCATATCTCAGTTATGTAATGTTTACGTTTCCATTTTATTATTATGACTACCGCAATAAAAAAGGCAGGGAAGACACACACACACACACACACACACACACACACACACACACACACACACACACACACAAAATTCGCATTTTCTTACATTTGCACGCTTTTTAAATGGAAAGTGCCGAAACCCACACCAACATAACGCGTGCAAGCCGAAAAAATGGACATCAATTTGCTTCCTGTGGATCGCTGGGCAGTGTAACTGCACGTGTTTACAGAGGAACGATTCATAGACAGAATTTTCGTCTTTAGGGAATGAACCCTCTGCAAGATGCTGAGGGTCCATGAGTGACTTCGTAGCGCTCCTTCTTTTTCGCGTGTTTGTTCTGTGAAACATACACTGTAGATTCGCAGCTTTACTCTAAGCAACGCTCAATAGGAAATGTTGAAAATTTTTGTCCACGGTGTACCCTCATTCACACTAAACCTGCTCTGATGTTTTAATTACGGACATCATAATATTAAAACTTTGGAAACTTGAGCACTACTTAATGGAGATCAATCATTAACTTATACAAGCCATTAATTTTATGCATATTTTTTATATATATGTGTACAACGTTATCGGCAACAAAGAAGTAGTTTTTGTTAAAATTCCTTTCCGGGATATTTGGCCGTAGTCCAATGTTTTCTACAAAACCAGACGTTTCGGCAATGCCATCGACTTCCATCATCAGTGAAAATCGAGTGCGATAACGTGAGGTGGTATACGTTAGTGACCACAGTACTGTGGTTAAGGCTGAAGCAGTAAGTAGAAAGAAGTAGTTTCTATGGTAATATTTCATTTCGAAAATGATTTTAAATACAGTATAAATCTTAGAATATGGAAGTCATGTATGGTTCTCCATACCGATATTTTTGTATTGATGTTATAAATTTATTCGACCGAAAACTTAAATAAATTTCAATAAAATATTGACAATTATATTGTTCCATGCAAACAAAATATCGTAACCACGTAATATCGGATACGTAAACAAAATAATTTTTCGTTTTCAGAAATTCACAGATTACAAACGCTGGGCGGTATTCGCTTTCTTTCGAGTTTTTAAATAAAAGATTAAATCAAATTAATTATTTATTTTTAAAATATTAACAACTATGTACAATTCGTATTTTGATTATCTTTCTCAACGTTTTTACCAAAAGCATGGTGATATATTTAGTTTTGTTCTGAGTGTATAATTAAAAATAATTTTATAATTAATTAGAATAAGGAAGTCATGTATGGTTCTCCATACCGATGTTTATACTTTCTGACGCATTACTGTAAACATTTCGAAGACGAGCGAACTACAAGCTGCTTGTAGTTATAAGTTATCCTCAACATATATAAGGGCCTCACTACTAATAACAACAGAGTCTACTAATTATAAAAATTTTAGCTAAAGCTGCCAATAGCGAATCTAGAATTTGGTTTGAGGGGGGGGGGGAGGTCCGGTCGAGTCGGTTTCATACAAAAGAAAAAAACAAGTTAAGACTAATCAATACTACAAATTTTAATGTGGCTGAAAAACGTCTAATAACATACTGAAATCAATCCCATTAAAGTAATAACACAGTAAAAACAAGCACTATTGAAACATGGTTTACAAGATACTTATCGACTGAATTGATTTTCCTATATTTCATATTTCAAACGTACACGCAAATACTATTTAAGAAACTTGTTTGAAGACCTATATTTAAAAAAGGGTTACTTTTTAAATATATTATTATTAGCGTATATATTACAGAAAAAAATGTTTAATTTGTAACGGTTAAATGACATTATATTAAGAGAAGATTTTCGAGAAAAGATGCTGTATATTGCTAATTTGGAACTAAAAGATTTTTTCCTTAAGTTATTGTGACGATTTAAATTGTAAAAATAATCAAGAAAATAAAAAATTTTAAAAAATTAAGGTTGCGAGCTATTAAGCCATTTAAATCTCACTGTAATAATATAAAAAACCTGTATGTACTCAGTATGAGAGGAAACAGTAATTAGTTAGTACGAAGATACTCTGATAAAAAGACAAATTGTAAAGAGTTATTAATATCGTATTTAACCCTTTGCTTGTGAGCAGGCGCTGTCCTGTTGATTCCAGACTCGACATGTTTTCCGAGTCTTGTGTAAGTTAGAATAAGATAAAAAACCTAATGTTAATAATTAAAAATCTGAAGACACAGATAGTCGCTAAAACAACTGATTTAAATTATGTATATTTGTTTAGGGATAGTTTGTATAAATAAAAATGTTAACATAAAGAGAGACAGGGACTATATTCTCGCGCGGTAATTGCCCCACTACCATTTTGTCCAGTACCAAGCGAAGGGAGCAGAATTTCGCTCTCTCGCAATGGTGACTTCGTACAGTATAGACGTAAGAGCTGTGCTCTTAAAATATGTTACCTATACTTTGTTTTACCTTAAGATGGTATACCAGAAATAGCTGCTTAAAGCATCTGGATGTGTTAACTAATATAGTTATGTAAATAAACAAGAGATTTAAAGTGTTAAACTCGAAACGTAAAAAAGGTGTAACACAAGATGACTTCGAACTTCAAGAACTAACAACACTTCCAACATCATACCTGGAGATGTGAACTATTAGAAGCCACAAACTCTAGTACACACGACAGAATATGCAGATCAGGACATCCGAGAATCTACAAGTACCATCGTAGAAGGTTCAACCTGCGAACTTTGGAGCCGTTTACTGACGAAGACCAGACCGAGATGACGACGTAGCTGTTCCTGTTTCCCAAGACGGATACCCCAGGACGAGTCTTCTGCATACCAATTAAAAGGTGACTCGATAGCCTGTCTATCGAGGGTTACTAATATTTGTTACACAACACATCTTGAAAGAGACTTTTCAGAAACTATTAACTTTGTAAAGACTTATAAATTAAATCTAAGAATTTCATGTAACTATTCTAACTTCATACGTTGTAACAGTTTATATGCTAATGTAGAGTAATATAATTCAAGCAATAATACCATTCTTCCAATGGTTGAATAAAAGAAAGTCTTGCAAGCTAATATCATGAATTGATTATGACTAAAAGTTTTAACGAATAAATACCGAAGGTTACCCGGATCCGAGGTATAGCTAAATAGAATCTATGTTGATCCCAAAGTTTAAAGAAAGCATTCAAATAACTTTAATAATTTAATTAGTAATGTCATGGGATCTGTCAGTAAATGTTAAATAAAGAGAAGTCGTCTTGTTACACACATATGAGGAGTGCTTAAATCAATAGTATACCTTCCCATTGTTTCCTTAGTCAGTTAGTAAGTAATTTGTTAAGTTAATTATTGGTGATTCATTCTGTTACAACGTAGGCAGCCCATCTAATTAACGGAGTTTAATTACGATGGGTTCCCTGGATTTGTAACGCGGCGAAAAGACGTTACATTATTTATATTGCTTATCTACAAAAACTAACCGATTTTACTCGAGAGAAGTCACCCCGGACATGGCACTGCCGGCAGAGGACACCTCATCGTCACTTCCACTTGACTCTTCACTTGACGATCCCGTAAGTTGTATTATAAAAGGGTCGATATCGTCTTGAAGGTTGTCTGCCTCCCACATGTTTTATTCCACTGTCTCTACATGTTTACAATAAGTTTTCCATTGTTGTTCTGACACGGTATCAAAAGCGTTTTCAATTAATGGAGTCATGAGATTGTTCTTAAATTTAGTATTATGCATCCCCACATGCCTCTTCACTTGACTCCAAACAAGTTCTATGGGGTTCAGTTCACAGTGATACGGAGGGAGACGCAACACTGTGAACCCATGGTCTTTGGCTTTTTCGTCTACAACGTAGGACACATATAAGTGTTTATCTTTCGAAACTTCTTCTAATAGTTCCTCCTTCAGGCTGTCTTCCGGGAAATCTATATTTTATCTCGTAGCCAATTTTTTATATCATCTTTTAACGACTTAGTGTTTGGGATTGTTTCCTTTTTTCTACTGTGATACGGGGCATTATCCATTACTATCACAGTTGCAGGTTCAAGGTTTGGCAATAGATTTTTCTCTTCAAACCAATTTTCAAAACGGGCACTATCCACTTCATCGTGATAATCTTGTGTCCCCTTCTGTGCTAAAAATACCATTTTTCCATCTTTAACAAAACCTCTTTCACCTCCAGCATGGACAATAACGAAGCGCGGTCCCCTTTCAGTAGGTTCTTTTAACCCTGTAGTAAGTCCAGCCATAAAAGCATCCATTGGTGTATTTATAGTTGTATCCTGCCATACTTTACTTGTCGTTAGGCCAACGTTAACCCAAGTTTCATCAAGAAAAACTATTGGTTTCTTTTCTCTCCTAAACTTTCTCATTTTCCTTAGGTATGAATGCCGCCACAAAATAATGTCGTTTATTTCCAAAAGAAAGGTTTTTTTTTTCTTTTTTCAAAGCAAAATCCGTTTTCTGTGAGAATTTTTCACAGTGTTGTCCTTTTCAAATCTGGAAGCGTCGGGTCCTCATTGATCTTGGCCAAAACCGCTGTCAGCGTTGGAGGGATATTTTCCGAAAAGAAGGAATGGACAATTCTTCTAATAGCAGTGATGACGAATCCGTCGTACTTCTGTCGTCTACTGGTCTTGTATTCTATTTTTTTTTCGAATCTTTCGTGGTGTCTTAGCCCTCTATTACACTAGGCAACATGTGGCGGGCAACTTGTTGCCGGGGTCGTCTAGTAACATTGTTTATATGGGAGCCTATTATACTAAGCCACTAGTTGATATGGGTCGACAACTAGTGGATGACGGTGGACGAGATCGGCAACTTCCCGACCACTCGGAAGTTGCTGACGCTGGACGTGGGGCATTGTTTCAGATGGGAGCTATTACACTGGGCAACATGTGGCGCGCCACTCTCGCTTCCGCGCATGCGCACTTCGCCCCAGACACCACCTTAACTGTGTCTGGGACGACAGTTTATATATAAAACACCTCTATTTCCAATGTGAAAAATTACTTTTTCTTTACATTACAGAAGTAGTGTACTAACCAAGGAAAAGTATTTAAAAAAAAAAATATAGTTTTTAAAATGCAAAAAATCTGCTTTATTTTGTCTATTTTTTATACAAAGATAACAAAAAATTTGAAAAATATAAAACGTTTAGTATTTTTCCTAATAAGTAAAAAGTCGCAATTTCTTAACAAATAAATTGTGAGTAGTAATATATTTTCAGTTATTTTTAAAACATTGGTTACATTGGTAAGGAACTTACTTAAATTCAACTTAACTTATACGTACTGTATTAACACCTCTACAAATGTGTTCATGAACCTCTACAGAAGACGATCCATCGTATATATCCTTGCCTACATACGATCCATTTGCCACGGAACGGCACCTTCTTCACTGAGGAAGTAGTCAGCAAACATATCCCTCAGTTTACTAGCCTTTTTTGGTGGTTTCTTAATAATGGGATCCATATCGAACAGTCCTTCCACCGCTAGCGTGTCCTCAATGCGATAGCCATCCCTTTCTCTTACGAAATTGTGTAGCACACAGCATACTTTAATAATGTCTTCACATAATGATATGTCAACATTCATTGGCCTGTGGAATATTCGCCATTTGTTTGCGAGTATTCCAAAGGTACATTCAATGTTCCTACGTGCACGACAAAGCCTGTAATTGAATACACGTTTCTTGACAGTGAGACATTTACCTGCATACGGTCTTAGAATATTCGTTGATAGGCCAAATCCCTCGTCTGCAACAATTGCAAAAGGCATGGGTTCATCAAGACCTGTGAAGGAGTTCTGAGAAGGAGGAATGTTTAATGAACCATTTTGAAGTCTATTGAAAAACACACTCTCTTTGAATACGGTTGAATCTGATGATTTACCATACGCACCCACATCAATAAAGATGAATTTGTACGACGCATCGCACATAGCCATAAGAAGTACAGAGAAGTAGTTCTTGTAGTTATAGTATAAGGAACCACTATGTTGAGGTTTGATACATCTGATGTGTTTCCCGTCAATCGCTCCAATACAATGTGGAAAGTTTGTCTTCTCGTAAAATTCAGCTGCAGTTTCAAGCCAAAACTTTTCTGTAAATTGTGGAAAGCATTTTGGCATGACACACTTCCAAATAGCTTTACAAACTTGTCTTACGATCATGGATATTGCAGGCTGACTTATTCTATATTGATATTGGAGGTCGATCATTGATGTTCCAGTTGCCAGATACCTGTAAAAACGGAGAGCATTAATACAAAACAATTTTAACTACATTAACTACTCATAAAAACATACGCACCAATGTATAAAGGGTGGGTGGTAGTTAGTGTTAGAAAATGTTTCTATTATAGTATAAACTTAATGGAGTAGAAAACCACTAAGACAATTATCTCAAACTGCCAAAAAGTAGTGAATTGTGTAAAAACATCCTTGACTTACTTTCATGTTTTTTTGAATTGTTCTAGAAATTTGAAATTCAATAAGTAGTACATTTTAATTACTTTTTCATAAAAGGAATGGTCATCTTATAATAACAATTTTATAAGCTTTAAGAAAAAAATGCAAGTATTCAATGACTGAGCGGAAATTAGAAGTTTCTGTCTGAAAGTCAAGAATTTTTGTAAAAATACTAAAAAATTAATTACTACAAGGCCGTTTGACATAAATATTTTCTAAGTGGTTTCCTACTACAATAGGAAATGTACATACTTCTTGTATGTACTATTACAAGAAAAAAATTGTTTAACACTGACTACCACCCACCCTGTACAACACAACACCTATGAAGTTTGGTTTATGAAAATTTATAATTATTGGCTTCGAGATACATTTTATGCAGTCTCCAGATCGCTATTATGATTAATTTAAGAATTTTACCTTATATAATCCACTAGGCGATCTCAGTTTTTCAAATACGACATGTTTCAGGGACTAAATCCCCATCCTCAGGTACAGTAAAATGCTATTCCCCTAATACATAGGGGTCGTCGAAAAGATTAAAACGTTTATACACATAAACACCACACGCACAAAACTCACTATGAATAAATTAACATATATACATAAACTGATTAATTTGTTGCACCGAGTCACTTATAACGTTTTCATATGTTTATGTATATATGTTAATTTATTCATAGTGAGTTTTGTGCGTGTGGTGTTTATGTGTATAAACGTTTTAATCTTTTCGACGACCCCTATGTATTAGGGGAATAGCATTTTACTGTACCTGAGGATGGGGATTTAGTCCCAGAAACATGTCGTATTTGAGAAATTGAGATCGCCTAGTGGATTATATAAGGTAAAATTCTTAAATTAATTATAATTATTATTTCTAAGGTTAAAACAAAAAAACCCTACTGCATTTTAGTAATTTTTTGTTGCCTATACATTTTGGTTTATTTTCAGTGACAATCATTCAGAAAAGGTGGAAGTCCATTCGTACTTGCTATGCGAGAGAAATTCAGAAAAAGAAGGAAGTAAAAAGTGGATCAGGGGCGAAGGCCCATAAGCAGTATGTCTATTTTGAGCAGTTGAGTTTTTTAGAAACGTTATGTAAGAAAACTGCTAGTTCATTGGATCACGACAATGACAGAGAAAACAGTGTCGAGGGAAACAATGATAATACTGACGCGACTGGCTCGCTAGAGGTTGAAGGTATTTCAAAATCTAAAAGTAAAAGCAACAAGAAATTAAGAAAGGACGAAGATAACCTTATTGAAATTTTGAAGAAAAAAATTGTTACTGAAGAAGAAACACATGATGAAAAACATGAGGATAAGTTGTTTTTACTGTCACTTGTCTCAGAAATAAATAAAGTCCCTCCAGAAAGGAGGTTAAAGCTTAGAAGTGACATTATTGCAGCCATTGCTGCTGCTCAAACCCCCATCACTCAACAATGGGCACCAATGCCAAATACAGGCCAGTTTGGATATCAACAGTATTCGTTACAACCACAATCATTTCCAAATTCCGCAGGATATTCCTATCAAGCTCAACATTACCAAAGTCCAAACCATCAGCAACATCCATCACCATCACCATCATACCTAAATCCTACAGGATTTTCCAATCAAATAAAACAATGCCGAAATCCAAACCCCCTGCAACATACATCAACACCAAAGGCAATCCAAAGTTCAACCAGAAATTCACAGCAACTATTGGAATACCAAAGTCAAAATCAATCTTGCCTATCCGTAGCAAGCAGCTCCAACGGACAATCACCAGTGGCTTCGCCTGCAGAGTCCGACAGTAGCAGCACCCAAATAAGTGATTTTTTACTATTTTAATTTTCTTTCTGTTTACTTTTAAAATAATTAGTTATGTAACATTGTATTTTTGTAAGAATTCAACTGTTTACAGATTATTTTAATGTTTGTTTTTTTCATCCAAGACTTTTTAATATCTTAAAATGTAGTTTGTTAATTTTTTTGTATAAAGTGGAAAACGTTACAATAAAATTTAATTGTATTTAATTTGATTAATTAATTGTACAGATCACTTACCTCAGGGTTACGACTAACTTTTCTTCTGGTGGTATGCTTCTCTTCATTTTGGTATCAGTGCCAGTTATGTCTGCTTTGACCAAGTCCAACAATTCATCAAATGATTGTTTTGACATACGAAAATAGTTAAAAAACTTATTTTCGTCCGCGCACAGATCATCGAACAGTGTGTAGTACAATCCTTTATCCATCCTTGTTGATAACATAGGGTGTATGTACATACGTCTTCTCCGAGCTCTGCGTCTTCTTTTCTTTAATAACAAAGCGAGTAGCAGAAGCTCTTCATTCCTTGACGCCATTTTCTCGACTAATCATCAACATGTGGCCGAGAGCATTTTAGCCCTCGTCAACTAGTTGTCCGAGGTCGGACAACTAGTTGCCCGCCACATGTTGCCTAGTGTAATAGAGGCCTTAATGTTTCCAGTTAGTCCTTCTTTTCTTATCCTGTATATAGAACATTCACTTGTACCGGTGGCCTCCTTAGTTTTGTTAACTAAAAATCGCACACTTTCGTTTGGGTAACACTTTAAAATATTCGTAAACTTTCAACACAGTTACCCAATCACCACTTTTAATAGGTTTGCCTTTCTTGCGAGAGTTCATAGTTTCAACTTAGAAAAACAATTTGAAAAACTTAGTTAACTTGTACAAAGTATACTTCAAACTAACACCAATAATATTTATATTTAATAATCATATTAAAGCTGTTAACACAAACACTGTGTACTTCAAAATATACTATGTAACTCAGTATGTCTGTAACTCAAAACTTGAAATAACAAATAAACTAAAACAATATACTAAACACTACGGTACTAAGTAATGAAAGTCACATAAAACGCAACGAATACAACAGAAACGAACAGGTTGACTTTCCGCCAGAAACTGAGCAATGAGCATTAACAATGTTTTGATATGGTATGAACGGTGAGGAAATACCGAAATAGCAAGGCACAGGTGGTGACCGGACGCGATGATTCAGCACCAGCCAGGTCAACAACCTTGACGTTTTATCACCCTCATACTGAGGTTGCAACTTTTAAAAACGTTTGCTATAAGAGAACTCTCCTATGCTTAAAGTAAAATCCAATTATTACATCAATTACAAAGGTTGTAACAATATGTTTTGACACGTGACATTATCACATAATAACCATAAGAGGTTCCAGCAAACTGGCACAAACCTTCTCCCATTACCGTATTATTTAAACGATACATGTGCAAAATTCCACCAAACACCTATTTCAAGACTTTTTTGGCCACCATATTGGAACGGAAAAAGATAATTTAATTTTTCTTTCGGCAAACTATTTAGGGGTCAAGACTTGTAAAATGATACACAACATGACTTATGTTTTGTCACCAGACAAAAGGCTTGCCGCATGACAAATGGCGCCAATCGTACACTAAAGTTATTTTGGTGGCCCTAAAAAGGACCGAGTGGCGAGAACGGTGATGTTGGCCGCGCTGAGATGTTCGGCGGCTACGCCCGCTGTTCGTGGCGTACTGCAGTCCTCCTCTTCTTTCGGCACCGGTTGTAGAGTCAGCTGCCGGCCCAGCGAAATCCATCGCTGGCGCGGAACTGGCGGACGAAGACGCAAGAACGCCGGTTCTATTCTTCGGCCGTTCCTTCCGGCTGACCCGCGCCGATGTCGTCCGAGAGAGGAGAGGAGATGAAATGCGTCCGATGGCGTGGCGATGAAGAGTGCTCAAAAATTTTTTTTTTCGCTCTGGGCTGTGGGGTTGTGCGTCGCAGAGACGAACCGCTCGGGATCTGAGTTCCGAGCTACCTTCTGGAGCTCCTGCCTCGTGGCCCTGCCCAAGTAGGGCGTGTGACCTATAGCAGGCCGATTCTCGGATGTTGTGCTAGCCTACACTAGCGCAGTATACACCGAGGGCGTTTCCACGAATCACCTGGACGTATACGGTACCTGCCCAGTCCAGCCACTAGAGGATTGTCTGGGAACCTCGCCGCACGTGCATAAAATTTGCGTGCAAGCCGCCTGAATGTTTCGTCTAAGGAGCGGACGCCAAGTTCTCTCCTTAGAAGGCGTGATGAGAAGCGACTGTGGACTTTGGCCGCTAGCCGAAGACCCCTGTCCGGGACGCTCTGCAACTTCTTTTTATGCATTGCGGCGAGGTAACCCCAGACCGGGCAAGCGTAGGTAATGACCAGCAGCAGATACGCGCCGACGATCATCCTGCCCAATTTCCTGGTCATGGCTGAGCTGATCAGGAGTGGAAACAGTAAGCTCAGATTGCATTGCATTGCATTACATAGTGGGGCGTCTTTGCACCCGTGGCTTATTACAGCTTCCGGGACGTGCCCGATGGCTGTCAGAAGAAAACAGTGCTGGACTTTCAAAAGAAGGTTTCCTAGATTTTTCCGGGAGGGACACGCCAACCAGTTAACTGAGAAGGCGGTAGCATGTAGCATGTAGCACTGTAGTAGCGGGGCGTCTTTGCACCCGGTGCATGACTGCAGCATCTGGGACGAGCCCAATGGCTGCCTGTGGATAGACATAGTTCTGGTTCATTCGACAGGTAACCTAGAATAAAATAGGAATGGACAACCGCCAACCAGTTAACTGAGAAGGCGGGGGAGAAAGGTTTTCAATTTTTATTTATTTTAAATATTACAGCAATCAGTGGGCACTGCCGCAAGGACGGGTTCAGGCGACAGATGTCGCGCGTTCCCAGTCCTGCGTGCAGACGCCGTGAGGCGTCGGTCGCTCCCCGCGAGGCAGAGAGCCTCCGTGCCAGTGATAGCGCGTAGCAGCGGCATTCAGCGCGGTCGGCATACTAGGAAGGGAGGAAGGAAACAGCTTTGCAGGTAAATTCTGGGGCATGGGCAGATGGTGAGTATACAAAGTGAGGTTTAAGCAGTTTACTTAAACTTATGGCGGGTCATCGAGAATCGCCCGAGGGCGTTTGACCCGGACAGGGGGAGGTGGTTGCGTGGTGCTGATGGTTCTGAGGTAAGGGAAGGAAGAGGTCTCAGCTGCGGCAAAGAGAGTCGCAGCTAATGACCAGACAAAGGCTGAGAGAGCAGGAACTCGTAGACCTCCTCGAATTACACTGTTTCTAACAAACCAAGGAGATCCCGACAAGGAACGGAGGGTTCTGGATTGGAAACTTTCCAGCCTACGCCTGTTGGTGGCGGAGGCAAGTGACCACCATACAGGTGCCGCATAGGTCAATACAGACCGGAGAAACAACAGATAGAGGGTAACTTTCGTGCGCAGCGCCAGGGGGCTGCGGCACGCGAGGTATGGGTAGAGTTTGGCTCGGACGCCGCGAGCCTTGGCAAGGGTGTCCGTCACGTGGGCGTTGAAGCATAGGCGACGATCTAGCCGAACGCCTAGATACTTCACCGACTCTTTGTAGGCGATAGGCCTCCCTTCAAGGGAGAGGGGCTGGCATCGGGAGATGGACTTACGAGTGAAACAGATCGCCTCGGATTTCTCCGTGTTGATCGTCACCCGCCATTTCCGTAGCCAGTCCGGAAGCTGGTCCAACTGACGCTGCAACTGTGTACTCGCAAAACGCGGGGACACAGAGCTGTAATGATACATTGCATCGTCAGCGAACAAAGACAACGTGACTCCGGGCAAAACAGGCAGGTCGTTCGTGTACACGAGGTACAGAACGGGGCCGAGGACAGATCCCTGGGGTACGCCAGCGGCGACAGGACGAACTGCAGAGCAGGTTCCGTCGACGCTAACCCTGAAGGTTCGGTCGCTGAGATACGACCGGAGGAAAAACACTATGGACGATGGTAAGGGGGAGTTAGCAAGTTTGAAGAGAAGACCTTCGTGCCAGACTTTGTCGAAGGCCTTGCTCACGTCCAGCAGTGCGGCGGCCGTAGCCGCTCGCCTGTTGGTGGCGTCAGAGAGTTGCGTTACCACGCGGACTAGTTGAAGCGTGGTCGAGTGCTCTCTGCGAAACCCGAACTGTTCGTTGCGGATAAAATTATCCAACAACGGCGAGATGCGGGCCAGCAGGAGCCGCTCGAACACCTTCGAGATAACTGGCAAGAGAGATATTGGCCGATAGCTTTCAGGAAGCATGCGCGGCTTGCGGGGTTTAGGAACCATAACGATGTTGGCATTTTTCCACAGGCGGGGAAAGTACTGTAGCCGGAGACAAGAGTTGAACAGCTCGAGAACGAGGTCAACGCCTGAGGCCGGGAGATATTGTAATGCAGCGGCCCCGATCCGGTCAGGACCGGGGGCGCGACGGCGGTTTAGTCGACAGACAGACGAAACGAGTTCGTCCCTGTCGAACGGGAGGTCTGGGCCAGCGGGAGGGCGAGAAAAATAACCAGATAGGAAGTCCCGGACGTCTGCCGAGTGGGCAGGGTCCGAAACGCCTCGATGAACGGTAAATTGCGACTCCATGCAGTCGGCGAAGACCTCAGCCTTGCCTTCTGATGAAGACACAACCCCGTTCGGGGTTTCCAGCGGGTTGCGAGTTCTCTTCTCGCGGGTCAGTCTACTCACCGCTCTCCAGACGGAGGCGTGGTCGACTTCAAGAGACTCAAGGTATGAGTCCCATCGATCAGAGTTTACGTCCCGCAGTAGCTGCTGAACGTAAAGGGACTGTTGTTGAAATCGTCGCTTAACGACTGGGTCTCGGGTTCTTTGCCATCTGCGGCGGAGCTGGCGCCGTAGCCAGATGGCGTGGAGTACTTCCGCAGGTAAGGCCGATTTACGATGATTCACCTCGAGTGCGTAGGTGTGTCGATCCATGACACCTTGGACCAATTCCTGAAGATTTGTGGCGCGGAGATCCAGATCGTCACGAGTGACGATTGGGTCCGCCGGGAGAGATGGTAACCGTCGAGAGAGCTCGTCATGATAGGATCGCCAGTTGACTCTCCTAACAATCCGAGCGGGAAGTCGGGGTGACGCCGACAGCTCTCGAACAGTTATAACAAGGGGATTGTGATCGGACGAAAGGTCCGACACAGACGAGACCTCGATGTTGCGGGCAACGTTCTTGACAACTACTATGTCAAGAACGTCCGGCCGATGGCCGTGAAGGGGGAAGTAGGTAGGGTCTTCAGGGCCGATGACATTAAGTGCCGGGTCGCCAGAGACGAACCGGAACAGAGAATTTCCATAGGCGTTGACAACGCGGCTGTTCCATGAAGGGTGTTTGGCGTTTAAGTCGCCGGCTACAATGGTTGAGAGGGGGTGGTCGAGGAGGGCGTCCCACTCCTCGGGCGGTGGCGGAGTTCGCCGGCCAGGCCGGAGGTACGCAGAAACAACGCGCAGCTCCGGTCCGCCGGCGTCCACCGCCACCGCGCAGCCTTCAATAATAGATGTATCTAGAGGAGGCAAAAGCCTGTGGGATATCCGCCTGTGGACTAAAACAGCTGTGCCCCCCGAGGGGGGACAGCGAGGCCGTAGGGGACGATCCTGACGATAACAGGCATAGGCAGGAAGGGAAAACGAGTGGTAATGAGCCAGATGAGTCTCGGAAAGAAGTATGATATCAACATCATACTCCGTTACGAAAGTCATCAGTTCAGATCGCCTGGGGAGTAGCCCGAAGGCGTTCCACGCAACGATCCTCAGGCTATTAGCCATTTAGGGGAAGTAGAGGAAAGAGGGCAGCTAATGATTGGAACACCAGGGCAAGCACAGTGGTAGTGTCGCGAGCAGTCCTGATGGATGCAACAAGATTATCTGCCCAGGCAGTCAGGGGATCCGCCGAAGCCCGGGAAGATTCCCGGGATTCAGGAGGACAAGCCTGACTGGCCTCGACAGGGGTAGCAGATGGCGCTGGGCTGGTGGTCTGAGTAGTAGACTGCTCGCTGGAAGGTTGAGGACGATGGCTGGGGGCGGGTCGAGCCCGCGGAGAGGGTACAGGTGGAACCTGTGATGATGTTGGTCGGCCGGCGGAGTTCCGGCGACGACGAGTGCGCTTTGATTTGCCCGATCGGGCTGGAGGCGGGGCTGATTTAGCGGCCATGGCCGCGTAGGAAGGTGCGGGCGCTCCGGTAGGCGCCGGGATTGAGGCCGCTGCAGGCGGCGCCGAAGCGACGACTGCAGGCGAGACAGCGGCACCGGAAGCAACCGGAGTTGCTGCCGGGACCTGGGCAGATGCACCAGTGAGAGGCGGGAAAGCCGCTCGCCGGTTAGGGCCAGGACCAGCTACACGGCCTGCCTGCGCGCCAGGGCGCACAGGAGGTCGCTGCGGTTTCATGGCGGCGATAAAGTTAGGGCAGCCTCGGTAATTAGCCGGATGGGCTCCTTTACAGTTGCAGCATTTAGCTGTGTACCCCGTCGTAGGCTTATCACAGCCACGATGAGGTTCAGCACAACGCACGCAACGCGGGGGCTGATGACAAAAAAGACTGCTGTGGCCGAACCTCTGGCAGTTGAAACACTGCGAGGGGCCGGGCCGCGGGTCAAATGTTCGGACTTGCACCCGTAGGTGCAGAAGGTTCTGGAGACTATAAATCTCCTCGAATGGGCCTACTTTCAGAAGTTTGACCAGAAAGCTGTTAACAGGTCGGCGGTCATCACCTTTGCCAACATGCAGGACGCTTACCGCGGTCGGCGCATAGCCGAGCGCAACAAGTTCCTGCCTGATGGCATCAGTTTCTGTGAAAGAAGGAATTCCCGACAGAACGACCTTGATTTCGCGCTCTGACGGGAGGGCAAAAGTATGAAATGAGATCTTACGCTCTGTCAGGAATGACTGAACAGAGCGGAAGTCTGGGATCGTAGCAGTCGCCAGCTTTAGCGAGGCGCCTTGGCACCTCGCCTCGACCTTGACCGAAGGGAGAGCTAGGGATAAGGAACGAAGCAATTGAGTGTAATTCCTATTGTCAGGAATTACAATCGGTGGAATGCGTGGGGAAGACACAGTTTGGGTACCAGTTGAATACTCACGCTCGCGCTGAGTGCCGCTGTTACCGTGACTAGACGACTGATCTGCAGCTGAGGCGGGCGGCGGAGTTTGGGCCAGTTTTCGCTTGCGTTTGGCAGACTTGCCCTCCACAAGCGAGAACTGTCCGTCCCCCGACCCAACACTGCACATATCGACCGCACTTACATCACTTTCACTATCACTTTCACTGTCGTGAGGAAGTGGAGTAGAACGGAAGCCGGTTGAGCAAGTTTCCATTAAGGAAACAAGCGGCGCCGGCAGAGGATTCGAGGGCGTATTCGACGCCATTTCGGACAAGCCGAAATGAACGTCTACGCAGGACTAGGACTGAGGGATCACCAGACACTGAAAACTATCCACAGGCACAATTGAACACGAAACAGACCGCACAGCACACGGAAACAAAAACACTCCCGCACTGATTAAATAAAGCTGAGTCGCACTGAACTGTAGGTGAAATCTGTAGTGATGATGATGCTGAATACGATGATGATAAGAAAAATGGTGAAAACTGAATATTTCCGCACAAATTGGAAAAATTTTTCAGAGCAAAAACAGTCACAGCCTACCCGGGCAAATGCGGCGGAAATTTTGTCAATTTATATATTATATGGGTTCCGGGTCATGGCAACACTGCCGCCGGTCGCGGGGCGAACGGCAGATGCCGCACGCGCCCGGCCCAGCATGCAGGCGCCTTGTAGCGCCGGACGTTCCCCGCGAGGCAGGGAACCGCCGTGTCTGTGGCATCGGTAACAGCGCCAAGCAGTTTGCAAACCAACAGGTCTACCTAGAGCTGTTGCCCGGGTAGGCTGTGCTACTCTTTTCGCATTTGCGATTGTGGTTTTTAACCGTTAGTACTATCTTTTTCAATCTGTTTTCTTCATCATCATCATCATCGTTCTTCAACATCATCAGTGTGCTACAATTTCAGAAGTGTATTGTGTCGTGCGCGAGTGTTTTTGTGATTCGTGTGCAGTGCGCGTCTGGTGTTCGTGTTCTTTGTCTGTCAGTGTAGTGATTCAGTGCTGGTGAAAGTTACTCATTCCTAGCCCTTTTTGCGTCTTCGACGTTCATTTCGGTTAATCCCGAGATGGCGTCGAACGCAACTCCCGTTCCTTTGCCGGCACCGCTGGTAACCTTAATGGAAACCTGCGGTACTGGTCCTCGTTCTACCCCGTTACCTTCCCATAGAGTTAGTGCAAGTGAAAGTGAAAGTGATGATTGTGCGTCGATGTGTAGTGTGGGGACGGGAGACGGTGAATTTTCGCTTGTGGAGGGCAAGTCTGCCAAACGCAAGCGAAAATTGGTCGCCAGCCCGCCACCGGCCGCTGCTACGCATCGGGTATCTAGTCCCGGTAACAGCGCCAGCCATCCGACTCAGTCTCCCTCTCAATCTGTGTCTGGAAGTGTGTGTCAGGTGATGGCACAACTGAACATTGATCGCTCAATATTAACGTAGGCAGATCTGCTCAGTAAAGTGTTGTCACGTGGAATTCTAGCAGCCCGTGAACGTTCCCGTAGCGCCAAGCCGCTCGGTCGAGTATTCACGAGGCTCCTCGAACTACCGCGGGTTTCCAAAATTTGGGGCATCAGTTAGAACGAGGTAATTTATTTCTTACTGATCGGAAGATCTCCTTTCATACTTTCGCGCTTCCTTCAGAGCGCGAAATTAAAGTTGTTCTTTCCGGACTTCCTTCCTGGACCGCCCCCGATACCATCAGGCAGGAGCTTGTCGCTTTAGGCTATTCGCCGACGGCGGTAAGTGTACTGCATGCTGGCAAGGGGGAAGATCGCCGTCCTGTGAATAGTTTCCTAGTGAAACTACTCAAAGTAGGCCAGTTCGAGGAGGTCTATGGCCTCCAAAACTTCCTGCACCTTCGGGTGCAAGTTCGTACTTTTGACCCGCGGCCAGGCCCCTCGCAGTGTTTTAACTGTCAGAGGTTTGGCCACTCCAGCTTATTCTGTAATCACCCTCCGCGTTGCGTGCGATGTACTGAGCCTCATCGTGGGTGTGATAAGCCCAAGACGGGGTTCACGGCCATTTGCTGCAACTGCGGCGGGGACCATCCGGCTAGTTATAGAGGATGTAGGGACTTTATATCAGCCATGAAGCTGCAGCGGACTCCTGCTCGCCCTGGCGCGCAGGCAGGCCGTGTTGCAGGTCCCCTCCCTAACCGCAGAGAGGCCTTCCCACCTCTCTCCGGAGCATCATCTCAGGCCCCGGCAGCAGTTCCGGCTGCTCCCAGGGCCCCAGTTCCGACTGCAGTCGACGTTTCGGCGCCGCCTGCAGTCCCTTCTGTCCCGGCGCCTGCCGGAGCGCCCGGTCCTTCATACGCGGCTGTGGCCGCTACATCAGTCCCGCCTTCCGCTCCTCGGAGCCACAAACCAAAGCGCACTCGTCGCCGTCAGCGACAAGTTCCACAGGCCTTGCCTGTAAAACCTCAGCGGGCCCCGCCCGCCCCCAGCCATCAACCTAAGCTCCCAACTGAGCAGACCTCACGTCCGTCCCCGAGCCCTGCGCCATCTGCAACACCGGCCGAGGCCAGCCAGGTCCGTCTTCCGGAATCTCGGGAATCTTCCCAGGCCCCGGTGGACCCCCTGACTGCCTGGGCTGAAACTTTGGTAAACAACATCAGGTCTGCTCCAGATACAACCACGGTTCTCGCCCTGGTGTTTCAATCACTGTCTACCCTCTTTCCTCTTCTTCCTTTGAATGGCTAGGAGTCTTAGGATCGTTGCGTGGAATGCCCATGGGGTAGTCCCTCGACGATCTGAACTGATGACTTTCGTAACGGAGTACGACGCTGATGTCGTCCTCCTTTGCGAGACTCATCTGGCTCGCTACCATTCCTTCACCCTGCCATCTTACATCTGTTATCGTCAGGATCGTCCCCAACGGCCTGGCTGTCGCCCCTCGGGGGGGACAGCCGTCTTAGTCCACAGGCGGATATCCCACAGGCCACTACCCCCTTTAGATACATCTCTTGTTGAAGGTTGTGCGGTGGCGATAGACGCTGGCGGATCGGAGTTGCGCGTTGTTGCGGCGTATCTCCGGCCCGGCCTGCGGCTACCTCCACCGCCCGAGGAGTGGGACGCTCTCCTCGATCATCCCCTACCAACCATCGTAGCCGGCGACTTAAATGCCAAGCATCCCTCCTGGAACAGCAGAGTAGCCAACGCCTACGGAAAATCTCTGTATCGGTTCGTCTCTGACGACCCGGTACTTCAAGTCATCGGCCCAGAAGACCCTACTCACTTCCCCTTTTCCGGTCATCGACCGGACGTCCTTGACATTGTCATAGCCAAGGACGTGACCCATCACATCCAGGTCTCGTCAGTGTCGGATCTCTCATCCGATCACAATCCCCTTTTTATAACTGCCCGTGAGCTGTCGGCCTCACCCCGACCTCCCGCTCAGACTGTTAGGAGAGTCAACTGGCGCTCCTACCATGATGAGCTCTCACGGTGGTTACCATCACTCCCCGCGGACCCGATCGTCACTTGTGACGATTTGGATCTCCGAGCCACTCATCTTCAGGAGTTGGTCCAAGGTGTCATGGATCGACACACATATACTCTCGAGGTGAATCATCGTAAATCGGCCTTACCTGCGGAAGTACTCCACGCCATCTGGCTCCGGCGCAATCTCCGCCGCAGATGGCAAAGAACCCGTGATCCCGGCGTCAAAAGGCGCTTTCAGGCCCAGTCTCTTTACGTCCAGCAGCTACTGCGGGACGTAAACTCTGATCGATGGGACTCATACCTTGAGTCTCTTGAAGTCGACCACGCCTCCGTCTGGAGAGCGGCGAGTAGACTGACCCGCGAGAAGAGAACTCGCAACCCACTTGAAACTCCGAACGGGGTTGTATCTTCATCAGAAGGCAGGGCCGAGGTCTTCGCCGACTGCATGGAGGTGCGATTTACTGTTCACCAAGGCGTCTCGGACCCTGCCCACTCGGCAGAAGTCCGTGACTTCCTATCTGGACATTTTTCACGCCCTCTCGAAATCCCAGCCCTCCCGTTCGACAGGGATGAACTAGTTTCATCTATCTGCCGACTAAATCGCCGTCGCGCCCCCGGTCCTGACCGGATCGGTGCCGGTGCCCTACAAAATCTCCCGGCCTCAGGCGTTGACCTCGTTCTTGAGCTGTTTAACTCCTGTCTCCGGCTACAGTACTTTCCCCGCCTGTGGAAATCAGCCAACATCGTAATGATTCCGAAGCCTCGCAAGCCGCGCATGCTTCCTGAAAGCTATCGTCCAATCTCTCTCTTGCCAGTCATCTCGAAGGTGTTCGAGCGTCTCCTGCTGGCTCGCATCTCGCCGCTGCTAGATGGTTTCATCCGCAGCGAACAGTTCGGGTTTCGCAGAGAGCACTCGACCACGCTTCAATTGGTCCGCGTTGTTACGCACTTGTCAGACGCCACCAACAGGCGAGCGGCTACGGCCGCCGTACTGTTGGACGTGAGCAAGGCCTTCGATAAAGTCTGGCACGAAGGTCTTCTCTTCAAACTTGCCAATTCCCCTCTACCATCGACCATAGTGTTTTTCCTCCGGTCGTATCTCAGCGACCGAACCTTCAGGGTGAGCGTCGACGGGTCCTGTTCTACAGTTCGACCCGTCGCCGCCGGCGTACTTCAGGGATCTGTCCTCGGCCCCGTTCTGTACCTTGTGTACACGAACGACCTGCCTGTCTTGCCCGGAGTCACGTTGTCTTTGTTCGCTGACGATGCTATGTATCACTGCAGCTCCCTGTCCCCGCGATTTGCGAGTACAAAGCTGCAGCGTCAGTTGAACCAGCTTCCGGACTGGCTACGGAAATGGCGGGTGACGATCAACACGGAGAAATCCGAGGCGATCTGCTTCACCCGTAAGTCCATCTCCCGATGCCAGCCCCTCTCCCTAGCAGGGAGACCCATCGCCTACAAAGAATCGGTGAAGTATTTAGGCGTTCGGCTAGATCGTCGCCTTTGCTTCAACGCCCACGTGACGGAAACCCTTGCCAAGGCTCGCGGCGTCCGAGCCAAATTATCTCCATTCCTCTCGTGTCGCAGCCGCCTGGCCATGCGCACGAAACTTACCATCTATCTACTATTTCTCAGGTCTGTATTGACTATGCGGCACCCGCCTGGTGGTCTCTTTTATCCACCACCAACAGATGTAGGCTGGAAGCTTTCCAGTCCCGAACACTCCGATCCTTGACGGGGTCCCCTTGGTTTGTAAGGAACGACGTGATTCGAAGGGGTCTCCGTGTTCCTACCTTGACTTCCTTTGTCCGGTCGCTGGCTCTAACTCTCTTTGCTAAAGCCTCGACCTCCACCTTCCCGTACCTACGAACCATAAGTGCATCGGAACCACCACCGCCCATTCGGGTCAAGCGCCCTCGGGCGCTTCTTGATGACCCGCCATAACGCCATCCTCTTTAAATTAAACAAACACAAGTAATCATCAGTCCTAGACCAGAGTAGTTCACCAAACTGTCCTTCTCTCCTTCCTGTCCACCTCCTAGCACGCTGAGCCGGCTGCTTGTCGCTGTCATCATTCACTGGCACGGCGGCTCTCCGCCTCGCGGGGAGCGACCGACGCCCTCAGGGCGTCTGCTGACTGGACTTGAAACGGGCAACATCTGTTGCTCGAATCGGTACCAGCGGCAGTGCATTAAACAAATAAAAGTTATACTCCCCCGCCTTCTCAGTTAACTGGTTGGCGGTTTTCGTTTTAGGTAACCTGTCGACATGTACAGCACTATGTTTACTTCTGGCAGCCATTGGACACGATCCAGATGCTGCAATCAAGCCACGGGTGCAAAGACACCCCGCATCCATAATGCAATGCAATGCACTGTCACTGCCACTTTCACAATTGGTATCACGGGGGAGAGGAGTATTCAAAGGAGCGGAACCGCAAGCGCCCAAGAGAGAGCTTAACGGCTCCGGCAAAGGAATATCAGGTTTAGTTGACGCCATTTCGGAAGCCCGAAATGGACGTCAAAGGTGTTTAAAGGAGAGAGAACTCACCAGCACTGATTATTCTAACTAACAGGCACTGACACACGTACTCACCAGAAGCCGCACAGCACACGAACACAAAAACGGCCGCGCACTACACTCCACTAACGAATACTTTGTATGCACACACTAATTAAGTAATACTTCACAGAAATAAACAACTGTAGCACAAACTTTGAATCAATTTTTGCGGAGCAAAAACGAACACAGCCTACCCTGGCAACAGCTCGAGGTAGACCTTACGATATTCTCTCTCCAGTAGTAAGCTCAGACGAGCGGATGCTCGCTTATGAACTGTCTGAGCGTGGGTACGCCAGGTGAGCCGACGGTCGAGGTGTAATCCGAGGTACTTGACCTCTTTGGACCAGCGCAAGTACGTTCTGCCGATACGTAACTGCCTAACAGGGTTCTTCCGTCGCTTACAGAATTCGACGGCGACAGTCTTGGTAGCTTTGAGTTGCACTCTCCAATTCTCAGTCCAGTCCACGAGCGTGTCGAGCTGGCGGTGCAGTCGTAAGATGGCCCTTTCCACATGACGATCGGCCGTAAATACGGCCGTGTCGTCCGCAAAGAGGGCCACCTGGACTCCAGGCTGTCTCGGCACGTCTTCGACGTAGAACGAGAACAGAAGGGGGCCAAGAACACTACCTGGAGGGACGCCGGCTGTGATTCGTGAGCAGTGCGTCCGTCCCACTTCGCTTCAGCTTCTTGACCAGGAAGGACCTCTCCTTTGGACTGCTCTCTCCATCCAGCTTGGACGCTGAAGTTTTCGCTGTTCTCAGCCGCTTCCCTACTGCCTTCTGCTTCGCCGTTGGACAGTCAACATCTTGGCCCTCTTGCTGCTCGCCAACAAGAAAAAAGAAGACTACAACTCAGCTGGCTGGTGAACTGAGTAGCCAACACACACAGCTGAGTTCGTCGGACCTTCTAAGGGCCACCAGCCAAGTGACCCTTTTCAGGACCACCAACTTGCCGCTGAAGAGGAAGCACTTAGCGTGCCAGAGCTTAAGTTTGCGCAGCGCATCTTGCCCGCTGACGCTCAGGCTCTTAGGTAGCGCTGCCTAGGACGATCCTTGCGAGCCCCCACCAGTGGTAAGCGAGCTTGGATATCGCCTAGGTAAAGAGGCCGGTGGACACCTCTCTTGGTAAGGAGAGGTATCTAACGAAACCGGTCATTAGCCCAGCTCGTAGAAAGCCTGAGCGTTCCAGTAGTCCCGCAAGCGATCCGGCTCGGGCCGGAACCTAGGTCCCTGGTTACCGCCGGAGGCAGCCTGGCTGCCTCTGGTCGGCGAACCTCCCGCTCGTTGGCGGAAATGCCCGGTTCGGGCGCGTCAACGAGCACGCAGGCGCTCGCCACTGCCCCGCCCCACACGAGCGATTCGCCGTGTTCTCCGCTGATGGAAGCGGACCAAGTCGATCCCCGGTCGGTTCCGCTGCCCGGTGACGAGACCGACGCTTTCGTGGCGGTTGGGCCACGGGGGCGCCCGGTTAAGAAACCGAGGCGGAATCGGTCCTCCTCAACCTCTTCCTCGGCGTCCGCCATGGAAGTTGTCCCCGCCGATGGCGAATCCGGCCCGGGGCCGACTGTGTCCGGCGGTGCCCAAGCACCGCCGGCCTCTGGTCGCATCCCGCCCGTATACGTTCACGGCGTGAACAACGTCACCGGTTTTTACCGGCGATTGATAGTGGCTCCCGGACTTTCCCCGGCCAACGTTGACTTGAAGCTCCTTGGGGGCGATACAGTCAAGATCGTTGTCCGAGGAATGGACGTGTACCGCAGCGTCGTGGCGTACGTGGAATCCCAACAATTCCAGTACCACACCTTCTCGCCCAAACACGTGAAGCCTCTGTCGTTTATCCTCAGAGGCTTGGACGTGGAATCTCCTATCGAGGAAATCCTCGATGAGCTGAGCGAGCTGGGATATACTGTTCGCGCGGTACATCGAGTGTTTGCTCCTGCCGGACCAAGGCGTCCAATTCCTCTGTTCCGCATCATGGCAGAGAATAGCGAGGCAGGCGCAAGCCTACTCTCTCTTACGCGGCTTTTTGGTTTCCGCGTAAAAGTGGAAAGAAGCCGCGCTCCCGGAGCTCTGCCTCAGTGTTACAGGTGCCAACGCTTCGGGCACCACTCCGAAACTTGTTCAAACGCTCCGGCGTGCGTGAGCAGCCGTAGCAGTAGCAGCAAACTTTGTGATGCGCCTGCATTCAAACGGTGCATCAACTGCGGCGGAAGTCACCCCGCCAACTACCGGGCATGTCCGGTGTTTCAGCGGGAGCTCGAGCGGCGAAAGCCGAAAGGGCGCCTGCCACCGCCGAGGCATCCGGTAGCTGGTTCAAGACCTGCAACCGAGCAGCCAGGCCCTGCGCCTCCTGCTACGGCTGCCGTGTCTTCCGCCACAGTTGCAAACAGGCAACAGAAAAGATCTAAAGGCCCGAAGCAAACACCTGCAGTACAGGCAACCCCTACTCAGGCTCCTTCCCAGGCCCCTGTCCCTCTGGCGAAAAAGCGCCGAAACACGCGGCATCTCAAAAAAGTGAGACAGACCAGCCTACTCCAGACATCTCGGTTGTGGAGCCTGAGAATACTCAACCCTCCCCAACAACGGAGAACCCTGACCCGGCTTTAGAAGCAGCCTCGCCTGACCTCCCGCCCCCGCGGTTCCCCAACGCAGGCAAAAAGAAGCGGCATCGCAAGCCCCGTGGCGCTCGTTCCCGGGCTCCTGCCAACCCGGCCGCACAGTCCAGACAGCCTGCACAACGCGCAAAGTCCGACGCACTCGCATCTGTCCCTCTTCCTAGCACCTCCGCTAGAGGCGCTACACCTGGCCCTAAGAAACCCCTGGATAAGCCTCGGCGCTCTTATGCGCAAACAGTCTCCGGGCAATCTGCCTCAAAAATCGTACCTGACGACTACCAGGTCGTCCACAACTTCCTTGCTGAGTTCGATCTCAACAAAGTTGCTCAGACCTTCAGGTCCATTCGCTCCCGCTTGGAGACTGCCGACATAACCGAGAGATTCATGCTCTTGGTGGAAGCCGCCACTTGTGTAGGTCTTCTATGAGTCGGGTCCTCAAACGAGATCTCTCGATTCTTTCCTGGAACGCCAACGGGTTGTCCAACAAGATCCAGGAACTCCAAGAATTACTGGCCCGACTCAAACCCGATGTAGTGCTTCTCAATGAGACCCACTTGACCCCTGCGAGTCGGTTACGACTGGCCAACTATGTGTGCTATCGAAACGACAGACCGGGCACTGCTGGTGGCGGTACTGCCGTCGCGGTGAGGCTCAATCTCGAGCATCACCGAGTCGTCTTGCCTGCAATGACTCACCTCGAAGGCACCGCTGTGGAGTTGTTAAACACTCTAGGCGGCGTACAGATGGTCGCGGCGTATAAACCGCCGCAAAAAGAGCTCCTTCACCCCGATCTAGCTGTCGCGTTCGATGCAGACAGGAGGGTCATCATGGCCGGCGACCTGAACTGTAAACATCGCGATTGGAACAGTCGCTTGACTGCCCCAAACGGGAAACGTTTACGCAGGTTTGCCGATTCTCGTAGGATAACAGTGATTGGGCCTTCCCAACCTACGTTCTACCCCTCACAACGCCACGCGGCTCCCGATGTCTTGGACATAGCGGTGATCCAAGGAATTGACTGTCCGGTCCATGTGTCCGCGCTAACGGAACTATCGTCCGATCATCTCCCCATCTTGATACACGTCGCTACCCAGCACGTCGTACGCAGAGATGTCAGGAAGGTGGTAGAATGGGACCGCTATGGCCCGGCGTTAAGTCGCCGATTGCCAGATGCGGGACCACTCGAAACCGTCCGCCAAGTCGACGAGGCAGTTGCCGCGTTTGACGAGGCTGTCGTATCTGCGATCGACGCGTCTTCCAGGATGAAGCCTGGCGTCACGCCCCACTGGCAGCGGATCCCAGAGGAGACGAGTGCTCTCGCTTGCGAGAGAAATCGCCTCCGGAGACGCTGGCAGCGGACCCGTGATCCGGCCGACAAGGCAGCGTACAACCGGGCGACCGGCATTTTACGTCGTGAAATGCAGGCCTACCGGAGACGCTGTTGGGAACTCGCCGTGGCCCAAGCAGGGGACGGATCGGACGAAAGTAGCCCTTACCGGATACCTTCGGCGTTGGTAGGGAAGAGGCGCCGGCCTCGCATCCCAGCCATTGCTGGACCTTTCGGCCAAATCCTAGCTCGCCCGGAGGCGAAGGCCGAGTACTTGGGCGCGTGTTTTGAGCGACAGTTCGCACCTAACCCGCCCATGGACTGGGACTTCGACGAAGAAGTCGAGAACGAAGTGGAAGACTTTCTGTCTCTTCCGATCACTGCGGAGCCCGAACCCATTACTAGGGAAGAGGTCACAGATCGGCTCGTTGAACTCGTGCCGAGAAAAGCTCCTGGCCCGGACGGCGTCTCGAACGCCGCTCTTACTCGACTCCCGGAGCAAGGAGTACTTTTCTTGGTCGCGCTGTTCAACGCGTGTCTTAGACTGGCCTATTTTCCCCAGAAATGGCGTAAGGCGACGGTCATAGTGATCCCGAAGCAGGGAAAGGATGCTTCCCGTCCCGGCAACCTCCGGCCCATTAGTCTACTGTCAGCCACGTCAAAGGTTCTCGAACGTCTCGTACAACGGAGAGTACTAGACCATCTACGAAATTTCGATGTACTGGTCCCCGAACAGTTCGGCTTCCGTGTGGGGCATTCCACCACTCATCAGCTGATGAGACTGGTGGAATACATCACGGGCGCCGGGTGTCGGAAAGAGCAGACTGTCGCCTGTTTCCTATATGTGGAAAAGGCCTTTGATAGTGTCTGGCATGACGGGCTCTTGTTCAAGTTCCGGGAAATCCAGCTCCCAGATTGCTACCTTCGCTTGATTGCTAGCTTTCTGACGGAGAGGACTTTCTGCGTGCGAATAGACGACCATGTCTCTTCCGAGAGACGCATTACAGCCGGGGTACCTCAAGGTAGCGTGCTAGGGCCTCTACTGTTCTCCGTGTATGTCAACGACGCACCCAGAGAGCCTGGAGTCCAGATGGCTCTGTTTGCCGACGACACGGCGGTCTATACCGCCGATCGGAACGCAGACTTTGCTATCCCACGACTTCAGCGCGCACTCGATGCGTATTCGACGTGGACGGAAAGCTGGAAAGTTGCCGTCAACGAAACCAAGAGCTCCGCGGTGCTATTCACAAAGCGCCGGAAAGAA
This sequence comes from Magicicada septendecula, assembly GCA_034769895.1. Classification (NCBI taxonomy): domain Eukaryota; kingdom Metazoa; phylum Arthropoda; class Insecta; order Hemiptera; family Cicadidae; genus Magicicada; species Magicicada septendecula. The sequence goes on along the minus strand of CM068371.1, from coordinate 55,561,739 downwards.
CCACGAGGCCAAGTGAGACTCGGTAGAACGTATTTGCCCTGGTCGAGAGAAATAAAGTACCTCGGTGTCCACCTTGATCGTCGGCTCACCTGGCGTGCCCACGCTGAGACGATGCGAATGAAAGCGTCCGCTCGTCTCGCGCAACTGTTTCCGATACTTGTCAACAAGGCTATGACCCGCAAGCTGGGTAAGTTGATCGTCAACGCGTGTCTGTTGCCGATCATTACCTATGCTCTTCCCGTCTGGGGTTACCTCGCAACCGTTCATAAAAGAAGGTTGCAAAGCGTTCTCGATAGAGGTCTTCGGCTAGCGGCCAAAGTCCCCTATCGGTTTCCTTCTCGTCTCCTGAGAAGAGGACTCGGTGTCCGCTCCTTGGATGACACCGCAAGGCGACTTGCACGTAAATTTTACGTCCGAGCTGCGAGGACCCAGACAAACCCACTCATAGCTGGCCTTGGCAAGTACCGAACACGTCCAGGTGAATCTTGGAAACGGCCTCGACAAATACTGTACTAGTCGACCTAGTACGAGCATGTCGTTGTAGCGACCAATAAAAATTAATTAAATAATATTCCGTCTGGACAGGACCACTAGGCAGGAGCCCCTACCGGAGGCTCGGTACTAGGAAACCATTGGGTCGTCTCACGACGCACAACCCAACAGCTCTGACTTGGAGGCTGTGAGTCGTCTCTCGGAAGAGACTGAATCTCCAACTCTCACGAAGAAGGTCCTCTCCGTCAAAAAGCTAGCAACCAGAAGGAGGTAGCAGTTCGGGAGCTAGACTTCCCTAAGCTTGAATAATAGGCCATCATGCCATACGCTGTCGAAGGCTTTTTCAACATCTAAGAAACAGCCAACGGTCCGTTCTCTCCGACACCTGGCGTCCGTGACGTATTCCACCATTCTCATCAGTTGATGAGTGGTCGAATGCCCCACACGAAAGCCGAACTGTTCGGGGACCAGCACGTCAAAGTTGGTTAGATGTTCTCGTACACGACGCTGTACGAGGCGCTCAAAAACCTTGGACGTAGCGGAGAGTAGGCTGATAGGCCGGAGGTTGTCGGGGCGGGTAGCATCCTTTCCCTGCTTCGGGATCACGATGACCGTCGCCTTTCGCCATTACTTGGGAAAGTAGGCCAGTCTGAGACACGCGTTGAACAAATCAGTCAAGAATTGAACTCCAGGCTCGAGAAGAAGTCGTAGAGCGGTGTTCGTAACACCGTCCGGGCCTGGAGCTTTTCTTGGCTGAAGTTCAGCGAGCCGATCTGAGACCTCTTCCAAAGAGATGGGTTCGGGCTCGGAAGAGACAGAAAGTCTTCCACAGCCATCTCGACTTGTTCGTCGAAGTCCCAGTCCATGGGCGGGTTGAGAGCCAACTGTCGCTCGAAACACAAGCCCAAGTACTCGGCCTTCTCCTCCGGGCGACCTAGGAGTCGTCCGAACGGTCCAACAATGGCGGGGAGTGGAGGTCGTCGCCTCCGTCTCGTCAATGCGGAAGATATTCTGTACGGGTGACTTTGCGGGTCCGCATCCCCCGTTCGGGCCACGTCGAGTTCCCAACAGCTACGTCGGAACGCCTTCAGACTGCCACGCAGTCGTCCGGTGAGCCGATTGTATGCTGCCTTATCGGCTGGATCACGGGTCCTCTGCCAACGTTTCCGGAAGTAATTCCTCTCGCGAGCGAGAAGAGAGACTTCCTCATGGATGCGTTGGTAGTCAGGCGTGAAACCAGCTAGCGTACGTGAAGACACGCCTATAGCCGAGATGATTGCCTCTTCGATTCCCGCTACGCTCAAAATTTTCTGCCGGGTCGGGTTTTATTAACTATCCGGGATCGCTGATTGGCTCGGTCCGAATGCTGATGCCAGATTGGCTCGCTGTGTCCACCGCTGGTACCGTAGAGCAGATGTTCGCATACCGCTGCCGTCACAACTCCACAGGGTCTTGAATGCTCTCCGGTAGCCAGCTTACTGCTCTTCTCCAGATGTTGTTGTGGAGGTGTCTGTTAGGCGCCATGTTGATTGGTGTGCCGGCTGGTAGCTCGCTGGCGTGGCTGGATCTTGCATCCGCAAGATGAACGTCGCCCCACGTTGGGCGCCACTTGTCACCGGACAAAAGGCTTGCCGCATGACAAATGGCGCCAAGGTGATGACTCGTGACACTTCTGCTCCAGACTCGGACTGAACAGGACTGCTCTTTTTGGACCGCTCTCTTCAGCTCTCTCCGCTGGACGCGCTACAGCTTTGCTGCCTTCGCCCACCTCGCCGCTGGACGAGGAATCGCCTTTCTCTTCGAGGGAAAGGAGACCCAGGCGCCAGCTGCTGCCAGTGAACTGAGTAGCTGGCAGAAGAAGCAGCTGGCCGAAGACCTTATTAGGGCCACCTGCGCCGGATACCATCTGCCGGACAGGAATAGAAGAGGACTGCTCTGGGCTCTGGTGAGTGCCGATTATCAGTGCTGTAAACCCTAACCTGCTCGCGACTGTTAGGTAGCGCTGCCCCGGACGATCCTTGCAAGCCCCCACCAGTGGTAAGCGAGCTTGGATATCGCCGGGGTAAAGGGGCCAGTGGACACCAGTCTTGGTAAGGACTGGTATTCAACGAAGCTGGTCGTTAGCCCAGCTCCTTCCGCATCGTCGTGAGCAGGGAATTCGCGCGGGTAACCCAGCTTCGGCCGGACCCGATATTCTTGGCGTCTGGCGGTGACTGCTAGCAGTCTCTGCCCGGCAGCCGCACCTGGCCAGCATGCCTACTACGGGCAACGGCTCGAGTGCCGAGTCGCTCAGCTCTGCCTTGCCCCACGTGGGCGACTCGCCTGAATCGCCTCGGGCGATGAAGACGGATGATCCTCTCCCGAACCCGCTTCCCCCTCTCCCGGTGGAGGAGTCGGACGAATTCGCGACCGTTGGTCGGCGTAAACGTCCGACTAAGAAACCGAAGAGGACCCATTCTACCGGATCCGCATCCTCTCGCACCTCGGCCATGGACATCGGACCTTCTCAGGGCCAACAGGCCGCGGTTCCGACTGCTTCGGTAACAGCTCCGGCTTCTGCCGCTGTTGGTCGCGCGCCGCTCCTGTTCGTCCACGGGGTGTCCAATGTCGCCGCCTTATACAGGCGGCTGATCGCGGCCCACGGCCTGTCGGCCGACAAACTTGATCTGAAGCTGCTTGGCGGTGATACGGTCAAGGTTGTCGTCCGTCGGCTCGAGGACCATCGCTTGGTCGAGGTCTTTCTGCAGGCGCACAGCCTGCAATACCACACCTTTTCTCCTAAGCGAGTCAAGCCCTTGTCAGTAATTCTGCGTGGGCTTGACGCGCATACTGATCCTCAGGAGATCCTTTTGGAACTCCGAGAATTGGGTACCCGGTGCAGGCAATTTTCCGCCTGTTCACCAACTCAGAAACCCGTGTACCTCTCCCGCTCGTCCGTCTCCAGCTCGAGAAGGGCGAGGCTGCAGATAAAATATTCCAACTGACGCGGCTGTTTGGCTTCCGCGTCAGGGTGGAATCCAGTCGTCCCCCGGGCAAGCTCGCGCAGTGCCACCGGTGCCAGAGGTTCGGCCATCATACCGACGTCTGTCGCAGTGCCCCGGCCGGTTTACGTTGTTGTATGGGACATTCCACGCAGGGCTGCACTGTGTCAGACAAGTCCAATTTTCGCTGCATAAATTTTGGCCAAGGCCATGCAGCAAATAATATTAACTGCCCGGTCTACAAGGCGGAGCTCCTGCGGAAGCAAAAGCCGCAGGGGCCCCTCCCGAAGCCACGGCAGCCCAGCTATGCAGCCCCAACCCCAGAGACAGCCTAAAACTCAGGCTAGGCCGCATCCAAAGGCACAACCGGCACGGCGCGCGCCCTCCCCGGCTCCACCTCCAGCCCCTACAAAGGCACAAAAACGTACCGCGTCGCCTTCTGTAGCAGAGACTAGCCCTGTAGCCGCCATCTCGGTTATGGAGCCGGAGAATCAACCCTCCACCTCCGCGGAACCTCCAACTCCCGCCTCTGAACCAGAGGTAGCCTCGCTACCACTGCCACCTCCGCGATATCCGCGAGCAGGCATCATTAAACCCAAAAACAAAGGGATAACCACACCGGATGCTCGGCCCCGAGCTCCTCCCTGCTCACAGCCCAAGAAAAGTCCTTCTTCCCGGTATAAGTCCGACGAAGCGCAACAGCGTACTTTTCCTGTCGCTAATTCAAAACCGTCTGCCCCTGGTCCTGTGGCTTCCACCACGACCCGATCTGCCGTAAAACCTGGTCGCTCTTACGCGGCCTCAGTTTCCAGGCAAACAGCCCAGTCCGTCATATCCGATGACGCACAGTTCGTCCGCGACTTTCTATCTGGCTACGACCTCAAGAAAGTCGCATCCACCTTCAGGTCCATCCGAGACCGCCTGGAAACTGCTGACCAACTGAGAGATTCATGCTCTTGGTGGAAGCCTGCGAAGTCATAGGTCTTCTATGAACCGAGCCCTTAGACGAGATCTCTCGCTCATAGCCTGGAATGACAACTCCATCGGTTCCAACCATTCCGACCTTCTAGAATTCCTGGGTCGGTTCAAACCCGACGTACTTCTCCTCTCTGAAACCCACCTGACCCCGGCGAACCGGTTTCGATTACCTAATTACGTGGTCTATCGGGATGACCGAGTTGGCCGACGAGGAGGCGGCACGGCGATCGCGGTGAGGACCTCCATAGGTCATCATCGTGTCGTTTTGCCGCAGCTAACCAACCTAGAGGCCACCGCCATTGAGGTCCACGGAGCTCTTGGCGGCGTCCTCGTGGTTTCAGCATACAAGCCCCCACAAGCTGAACTCCTTGTCGGCGACCTGGACGTCATCTTCGACTCCCACCGAAGGGTAATTTTGGCCGGCGAACTGAATTGCAAGCATCGCGTTTGGAATAGTCGCTTGACTACTCCGAACGGGAGGCGCTTGCTCAGTTTTGTTGAATCGCGCCGGACGATGGTATTTGGTCCAGCGCAACCCACGTTCTTTCCGACACTACCTAACGTGGCTCCCGATGTTTTGGATATTGCGGTGACCCAAGGATGCGCTATGATCGGGTGCGCTATATGCGCTAGTGTGGGTGCGCTATGATCCAGTTAAGTATTAGGCTAATCTGCAGCGAATCATCAGTGAATGAGCACGCCATCGGTGGTGAACCATTGTGGACACGCGTGTCTTTACGATGTTGATGATATGCAGTGTGTGGGGCCGAGTTGTCTTACATCGGTGTAACGAATCTACTATGTATGACTCACTCACATGACCAGCGTTTACGTCTATCCGCTCCAGATCAATCAGGTTGAAATTTATTTGATTCAGATTGTATATATATGTTACTGTAAAAGTGCGAAGTAAGGTAAATCTTAAGATTTACCGGTATATCCTAATATTTACCGTTTCATGATGGTAAATGTCCGAAGATCCTTTTAAAATGTTTACATTTCTGACTTTTACCAGCAGTTAGTGGTAAATGCAAGATTTACCGCTGCATTGTGGTAAAAGCTTAATATTTCTAATTTTAAAGAAATTTATAGTTAATAATTAAAAAAAAAAATCATTTCCATATACACGCATGAAGGAAGCAGACAAAAAATAACGCATTACACTACTGCTTGTTTCTGAAATTAATTTTTGTTTAGCGATGTACAATGAATTGATAAACTACTAAAGAAACATACAGCCAAAAATATAAACGTTGACAAAATTAACGAAATTTACTTTAAAAAAAAGAACATTTAAAACCATTTTAACCATTTTGTGAAAATGTAATTTTACTGACGAAAACAAATATGAGTCCTTTACACTGGGGTTTCAGTCCAATAATTAATTGATACAAATAAATGAAAATGAATAAAGTAATATACGTAAAATATAGTAATAAAAAATGAAAAATTACTTGTTGCATTAGGGTTGACTGTTATAACATTTCGAATTGCACAACAAAGAGGAGGCTTTACAAAAACACTTCTTCTTAGTACACTTTTTTAAACAATTACATTTTTTGAAGTCTTGTCCTCCAACTAAAGATAATTTATTAATCACCTCTCAAACAGTAACCTATTCGCTTCCTACTTCTGCAACGCTAATACAATTCCTATAACCAGCGTGAACTGGTTTCTTGTGTATAAAGATGTAAGTTTGCCAGTTGTGGTACCAAGTTCATAACATTTATCATTTTCAATATTCCGTACAACAGCTACAGCACACTCCTCAGTACACCGTTGGTCGGTCTACATCTGGCACTTTGACTCTCACATTCTGTCCAACTAAAGGTTCAATATTCCGTACAACAGCTACAGCACACTCCTCAGTACACCGTTGGTCGGTCTACATCTGGCACTTTGACTCTCACATTCTGTCCAACTAAAGGTTCAATATTCCGTACAACAGCTACAGCACACTCCTCAGTACACCGTTGGTCGGTCTACATCTGGCACTTTGACTCTCACATTCTGTCCAACTAAAGGTTCAATATTCCGTACAACCGCTACAGCACACTCCTCAGTACACCGTTGGTCGGTCTACATCTGGCACTTTGACTCTCACATTCTGTCCAACTAAAGGTTCAATATTCCGTACAACAGCTACAGCACACTCCTCAGTACACCGTTGGTCGGTCTACATCTGGCACTTTGACTCTCACATTCTGTCCAACTAAAGGTTCAATATTCCGTACAACAGCTACAGCACACTCCTCAGTACACCGTTGGTCGGTCTACATCTGGCACTTTGACTCTCACATTCTGTCCAACTAAAGGTTCAATATTCCGTACAACAGCTACAGCACACTCCTCAGTACACCGTTGGTCGGTCTACATCTGGCACTTTGACTCTCACATTCTGTCCAACTAAAGGTTCAATATTCCGTACAACAGCTACAGCACACTCCTCAGTACACCGTTGGTCGGTCTACATCTGGCACTTTGACTCTCACATTCTGTCCAACTAAAGGTTCAATATTCCGTACAACAGCTACAGCACACTCCTCAGTACACCGTTGGTCGGTCTACATCTGGCACTTTGACTCTCACATTCTGTCCAACTAAAGGTTCAATATTCCGTACAACAGCTACAGCACACTCCTCAGTATACCGTTGGTCGGTCTACATCTGGCACTTTGACTCTCACATTCTGTCCAACTAAAGGTTCAATATTCCGTACAACAGCTACAGCACACTCCTCAGTACACCGTTGGTCGGTCTACATCTGGCACTTTGACTCTCACATTCTGTCCAACTAAAGGTTCAATATTCCGTACAACAGCTACAGCACACTCCTCAGTACACCGTTGGTCGGTCTACATCTGGCACTTTGACTCTCACATTCTGTCCAACTAAAGGTTCAATATTCCGTACAACAGCTACAGCACACTCCTCAGTACACCGTTGGTCGGTCTACATCTGGCACTTTGACTCTCACATTCTGTCCAACTAAAGGTTCAATATTCCGTACAACAGCTACAGCACACTCCTCAGTACACCGTTGGTCGGTCTACATCTGGCACTTTGACTCTCACATTCTGTCCAACTAAAGGTTCAATATTCCGTACAACAGCTACAGCACACTCCTCAGTACACCGTTGGTCGGTCTACATCTGGCACTTTGACTCTCACATTCTGTCCAACTAAAGGTTCAATATTCCGTACAACAGCTACAGCACACTCCTCAGTACACCGTTGGTCGGTCTACATCTGGCACTTTGACTCTCACATTCTGTCCAACTAAAGGTTCAATATTCCGTACAACAGCTACAGCACACTCCTCAGTACACCGTTGGTCGGTCTACATCTGGCACTTTGACTCTCACATTCTGTCCAACTAAAGGTTCAATATTCCGTACAACAGCTACAGCACACTCCTCAGTACACCGTTGGTCGGTCTACATCTGGCACTTTGACTCTCACATTCTGTCCAACTAAAGGTTCAATATTCCGTACAACAGCTACAGCACACTCCTCAGTACACCGTTGGTCGGTCTACATCTGGCACTTTGACTCTCACATTCTGTCCAAATAAAGGTTCAATATTCCGTACAACAGCTACAGCACACTCCTCAGTACACCTTTGGCCGGTCTACGTCTGGCACTTTGACTCTCACATTCTGTCCAAATAAAGGTTTAACTACTTTTTTACAAGAGACAACTGTCATTTTCTGCTTACATCAACGAGTGAAGCTTTTACCACAATGCAGCGGTAAATCTTGGCATTTACCACTAACTGCTGGTAAAAGTCCGAAACGTAAACATTTTAAAAGGATCTTCGGACATTTACCATCATGAAACGCTAAATCTTAAGATTCACCTTACTTCGCATTTTTACAGTAACATATCGTTACGACGGTCTACTCGATCGTCGTAGGTACAGTGAAACAAAAATACAAGTCACTAATCACACCTTTAATTTTTACAGTTAAACAGTTGGTAATTAACAACACAGTCTCTACAACAAATCAAATGAAAATTGTTCACACGCAATAAAATGTCCACTAAAATTAAACACAATTGTATTACAATTATACCGTCCGATTATAAAACACCACTCTTAACTAATAACCACGTGAACGCGCACAGTAGGGTCTAATATCGCTACTATAACTCTCAAACTGCACTGTCAATATGTCGCACTAATACTGAAAGCTAAGGCCGCTGCCGCTACGTATTTATATCCCCGCTCACAAACCAGAAGCTTCCAAACTGCGTCTTATCTCTAAACTACGGCGTAATTCATTTCGGCCTTGACCCAGTCCGCGCGGCTGGCGACTTCGAGAAAACTCTCGCGGATGCGTTGACAGTCACGTATGCCACATACATTAGAGCGAGATTCTTCTGGCACATTCGACAAACACGTAGATTGTTCTGTGATGTCGTAACAATATATATGTCTAAGATGCACTATGGCTACAGCTTTGGGGGGGAGGGGGAGGGTTATCAAACTAGTTTGAAGGTTGGACTCCCCCCTTTTCTTCAGGACTGATGAGATATTTAAGATTCTTTCTATATAATTATTTGTATAGTTATTTATAAGTTTTATTTTAACACACTCAAATGGCTTAGAAATAGGACTGTCTCAAGTGTTTACGGAATGGAATTTCACTGAAACTTTTAATAACTCTGGGGGGGATTGATCCCCACGATCCATCCGCCACTGCTCAAGCGTGTAAAAAGTAATTAAATTTCATTACTATTATAACGTTCACTGAAAAATATATTTTTAAGGGCAACAACATGTGTACACATTGAAAGTAATGCTTAAATGGATTTTTTTGTTCACTCTTCACGATGGGTTTATAATTTGTAGAATATTTTTATATTAAAATTGTATATTCCTTTCTTACTTTTCTGCTTTTTGAATAGTACAGCGTAACACTTGTATGAACTTATTTTCTACATATGGATCACCTTTATATTAATAACAGCCGCAACATCTAGAAAAACTGAAATCATTATACGAGCGATATACAGAAATTAAATTCCGATAGGGTATTGAAGGAAACAAAGAATACATTTATTTCATAACAATACAATAATTAATTAATTAACCGATTAAACCATAATTAATTATTTTGTATTCTCAATAGACAAAACGATCGTGGTACAATTAGCTGCAACAATGAACCAGTCTAAACAAGCAGCGAGGAATCGAAACACGGTAGGGTTAGAATTCTCGGAAATCGTACCATGGCAGTCTAGATATTTCATTTATGACACACAAATTGTATCACAACTATATATTTTATTTAGCGTAGAAATATGATATGATTTCTTTTTTGACGTCTATGGGACGTTTAACCGCAATTACTCGGCAATTACGGAGGCATCGCCATGTTGAATAAACGGCTTCCATTTATCTGGAATAGCGAGGTGAAACAACAGCCGGGATAATTGTCGGCGTCCAGCCGCTCTCCCAACTGACTGGCTGCTGAGCTGTAACTGCACGCACGCCAACTAACTGTTGCATTCCTTTTCCATTATTAACTGTTGTCGAACCACGCGTGCCCGTGGCGTTGAGTGAAACTTCCTTTCATTAAATTAAAACTTACCGAAGTGCGAAGTGCAGGAGGTTCGAGAATTTTCTTAGATACATTATTTCTTCCCACAGCTTTCCATAGGACTGGGCCTACTCATCACTTCTCCATCCCCCCACGCGTTTTATTCTCTTTTACTCCGACCTCTTCCCCCTCCTTCGGGGTCTATCGACTGTTCTGTTTCTATTCAGGTTTTTGCGAGAATTTGGAGTCATACATTCTACTTGTCCTGTCCGTTGCGAATTTTCACAATCTCGTATATCTTGACTGCTTCTCATATGTGTCATAGTTTCTTCTTATTCTCCAGTTTCCAGTGTTCTCATTAGGACTTATCTCTCAGACATGTTCAGTTGTTCCGCTGTTCTCGGTAGTTTCACTTCGTGGAGTTTACAATTCGATCAATACGTGTCTTACTCGCTTTGCTGTTGTGATACGTAACAATGCGATTAAAAAACAGATGACAGAGCCACATTACCTACCCGAGTGCCGACCTAGACGTCAACTACCTCCATCATTTGGCCATGACCTACTCCCGTTTACTTCTCTTCGGAGATCTAAACGCCCACCACCAACATCACGGAGACCGTTATAACACCGCCCGAGGCACGCGAGTGCTTCGGGCAGTCAATAACTTTGGTCTCAGGCACCATCGTACCCCGTTTACCCGCCAGCCGGTAACTCCGGCCCAACGACCAACCTGTCCAGATAAGCTGTTTACCTCAGCTGACATCTCCCGTAAAATAAGCGGGATCTCCCAAGGCCCGGATGTTGGCTCTGACCACATCCCTATTCTTCTAGTAATCTCCTACGGTCACGTAAAATACCCCAACCTGGAACCCCGCACGACGACCGTAACAGACTTTAACGCTGCCGACTGGCCTCTTTTCTCTCACGCTTTAGCTTCCCTTATATCCCCTCTTCCAGCCCCACCCACCACCCCCGCACAAACGGACGTTTACAATGACTTCTTAACAACATCGATTCAGACGGAGATGGCACAAGCCATACCGACGAAACACATCAGACATTCCCAGCTCAGGCTCCCTCCCCCTGTCCTTGTACTGATACGCCGGAAACGCTGGATCCGCCGCCTCTTAAACAGAGATCGACGGAACGAGCATCTCTGCTCGGAGTACAGGAGACTTTCAAATGCCGTCAAGATCGCCATAAAAGACTTTCGATCTTCCCGCATTGAGATCCTATGTACTTCAGTACAGGATTCCTTCCACACCGACACACCCAGATTCTGGAAACAAGTTAAACGTCTCCACAATCCGCCCAAAGCCGATACCCCTCTCCAGTCAGACGACCGCCTTCTTGTCAGCGATGAGGAGAAGGCTGCTGCCTTTCGGGACTCTCTCCAGTCCATCCATAGCCACCCCGTCAGCCCGGACTTTGACTCCATCGCCGAAAATACGATAGACACTTTCTTAACTAACCACTCGGACCTCTTCACCCCTTACGACGTCCTGACCGCAGACCACGACCATCCGCTGGAGCGGCCCATCGACCCAGACGACGTCAAAGACAGACTCAGTAAATGCAGAAATACTGCCCCCGGACCCGACGGAATACCAAACCGCATTTTAAAAGCACTCTCTGACACTGCCATTGAAGCCCTAGCCCATCTATACACTGCAAGTCTCCTCCTCGGCTACGTCCCGCGGGCCTGGAAACACGCCCATGTCCTCATGTTCCCCAAACCTCTCAAAAACGCCAGCCTCCCGTCGAACTATCGCCCGATTTCTCTTACCCCTGCAATATCCAGGCTTTTCGAGAAAATCCTCGTCGCCAGGATACATCCCCACCTGCAAACTCATAGCGTCCTCCCCAGTACCCAGGGCGGATTCCGCCCTGGCTACAACATATATGACCAACTTGTTCGGGTTATCAGCGCCATCCAGGACAACTCGGCCCGCAAACGCCCGACCATCTTAGCCCTACTCGACATCCGAAAAGCCTTCGACTCTGTCTGGTACAATGGCCTCCGTTTTAAGATCCTCGGATGTCACTTTCCCCCAACCATCATCAAATGGCTCTCCCAGTTCCTGGATGGACGCACTGCACAAGTCCGAGTCCGCCAGCATCTCTCGGCACCCTTCCACCTCAATGCCGGTGTCCCCCAGGGCTCAGCCATTAGCCCGTTACTATATATCATCTTTACTAAAGACAACCCTCCCCCCGCCAACTCTACCCTACCCATCTGCAGGCCTAGCCCAGTACGCAGACGATACTGCCTACTGGGTTTCAGCAGGCGCACACTGGCAAGTCCCAATCAAATTACAACAAATCCTCGAACCTTTCTTCGCCTACTGTAATACTTGGCGAATAACTGTAAACGCGGACAAAACCCAACTCTGTGTTTTCAACTCCACTGGACGCAACATGACGCATTTCTATAACACACCAGTCCGCGTTGGCCCATCATCAGTACTTCCGAAGCGTGATTGCCAATATCTGGGCGCCACGCTTGACTCCAAACTAACCTGGCGCCCTCACATCAAACGCACAACTACCATCGCTCGTACCCGCCTCCGTTCTCTCAGAACCCTCAGCCGACTAAACCACTGCTCCAGCGACTTACTAGGCCGCATCTATACTACATGTATCCGACCCATCATCACATATGCCCACCCAGTTCTCCTTACCGCCTCCCCTGCCTACCTAGATCTCCACCGTGTCACAGAACGACGGGCCCTACGACTCATATACCGCCGACCACGCCTTACGAAGACCTCCAATGCCCCCTTGTATGCGCTTAACACCCGCTTCCCTGACCTAGATTCCTTCCTTGTTAAGCTCAACTGGAAGTATTCCCGAACAGCCTCCCGCCGCAATTCCATACAAACAATAGTCCCTTCAATTAATAGAAACACCCCCAACACAAGCCGACCTTCCTACTTACTAAATCGCCTCCTTGCAATAGCCAATGGTCCTCCCCCTCGCCGGCGTCAAAGACACAGACATACTTAAGCAATGCATACTATTTCCCCGCCAATGACTCATCTCTCCCCGGCGGTAGTGACCTGACACACTAAAGCAGCCTAAATAAACACACCATTAAACCCCCCACACTCTAAAAAAAAAAGCCCTATCTTCACTTCACCACAGAAAACACACACACTCTAGTTCCCCACACTTACGTACCCGCTCATAATCCTCAAATCTGTTCCTTCCGCCTCCCTTGACGGCACCCTGTCGCCACCTAACAGCTTTGGCGACCAGCGTCACACGTCCCTGTCTTGGCCCCCCCCCCAAAAAGAACGTCGAAGAAGAAATAAACAAAACCAAATGAATGAATAAAGATGCCACAAAACAACTATAACGGCCACATCCATCTACCTCTCCCGCTCGCGTATGGCTACCCACTACACTCGCATACAATATAACAAACAAACAATACTCTCCCAACTAAGTGCCTCCACCTTCTCAACGGCCCGGTCAACTGGCGTACGTCTCCCCTAAAATCCCTTACCCACACGGCTGAAGGGAGCTAGTCTCCAAAACAGCCCGAGTCCTTCCATATTGGTTGGTCTCAAACATCGAAAAAAAAAAATCAATGTGTTTAGTAACTGTTAAGTCCAAAAAGTTTAATTTATTATTTGTTTCAGTCTCAAGAGTGAACTGAATGTTTTTATTTATATTATTCATAAAGTTTTTAAAATTTTCAATCTGTCGCAAAGTACCTTTGTATATTATAAATGAGTCATCAACATAACGTGCATAAAATATGATGTTATTTTTGTGAATGTTGTTAGAAAACATAAATGTGTTTTCATAGAAATTCAAATAAATGTCAGCAAGCAAATCAGACAGCGGCGAGCCCATTGGTCATTGAAAGTAAAATAATGTTGTCCTAAAATGACTTCAAGTAGGCCCATTAGCTCATAATTACAATATTTGCAATTTTAATATTTAACGACCTCGCTAAGAGTGATTTTTTTATTAGACGAAACATATGTTTCGAAACGCGTAAATCAATCGAAAGCAACACGAAGTCACACGACGGAAGAAATACGGTAAATATTATACAGATTCCGTAAGCTTGTTTAACTTGTTAAATGTTGCTGTTGCACTGTCCTGAAGTTTGACACAAAATTTGATTGTATAACGCTACTCAATACTACTAAGCTCCATTTTTTGACATGAGAAAAAGCAAATACTTACAAAAACAATGGCACAGCCAAATCTGTTAAAGTTAAGAAGCTGAAAATGTTTACGAATGTAAACAAATGTTACAGCTATCAGCTGTTACATTGTTGGTCTCACAGTGTTGACACTTCCTGGAAAAAATCCAGTCTCATTACTTTTTAGACAGACCTCGTACGTGTGTAGTTTCTTTGGCGTTCGTAACTATGCCTAACTGCGGGAATCGTTTTCGCCTCGACAGACGTCTCACGTGGCCGAAACGTTTCGAGCAAGTAACTGCCTATCGCTTGTATCCCTGCTCTGCAGCAAACCGATGTCCCGTCGCCTAGTAAATCTCTTTCTTACCACGTATGTGGCACCGATGGTTACCTACACCATCCTAGTAGGCGTACGTAGCAACTTGGCTAAGACCGATAAGCGGAGTCTACAGTCTTTCCCGAACCGATGTTTGCGCTGGCCCCGCAAAACTCATTACCGGACCATCCGAAACGCCCTCGGTGTCCGTTCCCTGAACCCCGCAATCCCCTCATTAGCGCACTCCGTGCCGGATGAATCTTGGACCAGGTCTCGCCCAACGCTGACCCTAAATTAGACATCGTTTAATTGCATCCCCACGGCCGGTCACATTGTTGTCACCGGGTAATGGTGGGCGACGCACAACCCCGGAATCGTCGTCGTCGACGGGTATTCTTCTAAACATTAACGGATGCAATCGTATCGTTTGGTTGGCAACACTATCGCGTGTTCGGCCGTGTGCGTGTCTAGTTTTGCGTGCGTGCTCGCCTGTCAAACTTCCACGTCTTACGTCAGATAATTTCAAAACAAATTACAAGAATGTGACAGGCGTGAGCGGCTCCACCCAGCGTTACCACTGACTGACCATCGTGTTTTGTAGTTTATCCTGAAGCTTATTGAATCTGAATTCTTTACGATCCACTGGAAGAGGCGCAAATAAGTGCCATCGCTTGAGTTCACTAATTAGTTTGACACTTGTTTTTGATGTATCACAGACGATACGTTTCCTTTGATACAGCATTATAAAGTCTGTCCCAGCAGTGGCGTAGTGTTCATATAACCGCGTTGTCGGCGGCAACAGTGCAAGCAATGACAAAAAAGTAAAATTAATTAGGCTACATCAGTGAGTAAATACTTTAATTATTGATTAATTTGAAATGTGAACAACATTAGTCGAGAAACTTGAAGAAAAGCACAATAGGCCTATTACTTTCGAACCGCTAGGCGCTTGTACCGTCATCTTGTGTTGCCGGCTCAATTACCGGCGACGTTCTACTGTGTGTTATGGGCATTGACCTCGTAGTAGTTGTCACTGTACACACTAGGGTAGGAGATACGTTCGTCCGCCGGATGTGATGCCGCTGTATAAACCGACCAAACCTCAGTCAGCAGCTATCTTTGTTTTCGGAACGGCGCGTACCGGTTACTACGTGCACGTGTACCTGTTTCTGTTTTGTTAGTTCTATTGGCAGCCATCTTAACACCAACTTTGTCACTACTTATTGCCACACTGCTAAATAGTTCATTCTTGACGAGGCCTTTCGGTGTCTCCACCATCTTCAGGTCTTAAACGACCTATCATTTAAGACCTGAAAATGGTGATGACACCGAAAGGCCTCGTCAAGAACGAAATATTTAGCAGTGTGGCAATAATTAGTGACAAAGTTGGTGTTCCTGTTTTCTTCGTTTAGTTATGTGTTCCTTTATTAATTTTTAATTCGATATTCTTTGTGTTCGGATTTATTCCGTGTAAGTATAATGGAGTCAGATTACGTTGCACCGGGACCATCTTCCTCTGTCGGCGAATGATACGTAGAAAATACTCTAAAAAAGTATTTTGGCTCTAAAAAGAGTATCTCGTACTAGAAAAAATTCGAATTAATTTTTGGGGTTGTTTTAGGGCTAACACAACCGGCAACAGCTGTTATCTGCCCACGCCAGGGGCGAACCTAGGGGGTGATATGGGGGATATCCCCCCCCGAATCCGAGAATGTTGGAGCAAAAATTTTAAACGGGTTGCGTGTTTTTTTTTTGTTTTAATGTAATTAATTGAAAAAGACTGACAATCAATATATTTTTTACAAAATTATTTAAAATTATTTTACACGCTGTAAAATTTATATCCACAACCTGTCGGATACATTTATATCCACGGCAATTATATACATGCTGGTAACCCTCACGTTCTATTTAAAGTATTTATATCCCACCGGAAGGTATTATTAGGCTATCTGACGTAGCCTACGTTTGTGGTATATTTTAATGAAATTAGTGAATTACAGCTGTTATTTGCCTATTAGTTTTAATTTTAGTACGATTTTCATATTAACATAAGAAAAACAATATTCTAAGAAAACGATACGTGGTTGAACCCCCCCCCCCCCCGAAATGAAATCCTAGGTTCACGCCACGCCACGACAGTGTCGCAATACCACCACTTGCTCACTTACTACTTCAACACGTCTAAGCAGTGACATAACTACAGGGTTTTCAGCAATACATTTTTCTTTCCGCTAAAAATGCTAGCTAAATTTGCATACTAACAGATGTGCATTTAAGACTTACGTGTTTATACGCTGCAGTTATAAGGAATTAACGCTGCAGTAACAGTTCGAGTTGTTACTGCAGGTATATAGTGTGGTCAGCAAGACGCAGGATTTACAACGTAAAGGGGGCCGGGCGGTTCAAAACAAGTGCATCGGCTGCCACAACATTAATTATGCAGTCACGGCCGGCCAAAGTAAGAAGCAATCATGACCCGCGACCCACCGCCTAATTAAACCTAACTGTACTGTACAGCCGTTTCCGTTTTAGCAAAAACTATTTCGCCAAAACGGTACGATAAGCGTTTGCCTCGCCTTCACGTGTACGCAGAAGTAGTCTTGACAATTAACTGTAGTTAAATCCTGTGGACAGAGTGTGGGTTCACCACACCACGGAGCTCGACTCTGATTCCCAGCGATTATTTTCCCTTGTAAAGCGATAGTAATAATATTAATAAACATCATCCTTTGTCTGCCCTTGCGCGTGTAGAGATCTGCCGCCACCGTGTGGTCATCTGTCCAGTAATGCATGTGACGCTTGGCTTTGCGTGTGGAGACACGATGCTTTAACCACACGGCAACATAGGGGTTATACGAAGAGTAAGGAACTTGGTGTCGAATGTTACCCGTGCTACTGAATTATATATTTCTATATCAGAACAAAATGGGAAATATATTTCGTATACGTAGTAATTTGGTGATGAACTTGCTTGCAGGAACTAGTGGTATTTTCTTGAACACTGGAAGCACAGGGTCAGAGATCGTGTTGTTACGTCATCTTCCGATACCTTATTCATCTTTGCTCTCAGTTACGGGACAAATACAACATTTAGAATAATACAAACAAGTAGTAGGTTACTATTAGACAACCAAATCGATATGTGAGACAGTAACAGAAAAGGAGCAAAAAAAAACACTGTGATAAGTTGAAAAGAAAATTATCGGACGTGTTTGGCCCAACTGAAGAAGAAGATAAACGGAGAACATAAAATAACCAGGAAATAGAAGAGACACTAAAACATGAGGATATCATAAAATTTGTAAAAGCTCAACGAATATTGTGGCTAGGCCACTTGGGACGGATGCATGAGGAGCGTATGGCAAGGAAAATCCTGAGCACACAGGTATATTAAAGTGGAAAGAGGGGTCGGATGGTAGGATGGTGTGATTGAAGATCTTAGAAGAATGAATGTGAGAGAGGTTTGGCTGTGATGGTGGCGTGCAGGAGACGTTGGAGAGGGCAGCCTAGGCTCACGTTGAGCTGTAGTGTTGAAGAAGAACATCGATATGTGAGTGAAAATCGTATTTGTAAGCGAATAGCCGGAAGCAAAGCAATTTTCTGTTCAGAAGTGTGAGAGGAAGAGAGAAAAGTCAGAAAGTCAGAAATGAAAGCAGTAGAAGTGAACTTATGGAGATGTTTCAGGATGACTATTCTTGACACGGTAAGGGCTGAAGACAGAACGGGCGTTAGTTTCGACGTTATAGATTCGATTGTAACAAAACGGCTGAAGAACAGGTGATGTGGGCACTTGCGACGCAAGGCCTAACACACTATGGGCATGGACTTCACAGGAGACGAGGCAGGTCAACAGGAAGTTGGAAAGTCGAAGTTGATGATGTCTCACAGTAAACGACTGACAAGACAAGAACAGGTCAGTCTGGGAGGGTGTCAGCTGTAACCAACAATTCTCCACATGATTTTGATGGTGCTATAATCAGAGAGACCAGCTTGAAAACTGACTAGCGTCTACCTCTACGCTTTCCTATCCAGATGTGCAAGTAGCACAGTGGTGGGGGGAACAACACCGTCTCTGTATCTGCTAACACTAGCTCCGTTTTCGCGCGACTTGATATCAATTTGGTTGAGCTATAAATATTAAGTTATTGATTCCATTTTGGTTAGACAAATCACTTGGGAAACTCAGGCAATGAAATTTAGAGTGCACATAATAGCACAACAAAGAATGTCAAAAAAATTTACGTGAGATGTGCAGTGGAAGTTAAAATCATCTCCGAAATCACATTAAGAAAAAGTATTACTATATGGCCTACTAACCAGTCTTTAGGTTATTACACAATAATTCGCTTTTCAAAATTTACCAAGTTGGCGACTAGTACAATATATAATTTTTTATTATAATCTGTATTATATATCTGCATACCATACGAGAATAAATGTAACATCAGAAAAAATTACTACTAATAATGTCACGTTAACTAATGCAAGAAAACGAATAAAAAAACGAGTAGTTCTAATAAACACTTTGGTTATTTATCATTGTTTTTTAGTTCACTTAAGTTTTCGTCAAAAGCAGAATCGATTGCTAAATAATTTCATTTTGTGACAATTATTTCGATTGCTGTTATGGAAGAAGTCTTTTCTGTAATTGATTAGATGCTGGGGCTCACAAAATTCCCAAGATTTTTAAAAATGCTGTTACTAAATCTTTTACGATTAAATAAAATATTATACTCATATAACTTAAATTGTTTATCAACATGATAGGACATTCGCAGGAACACCGCTAACCAAACCGTAATTAAAGAAATTAAGTTACGGCCTATAGGTTAATTTTGCAAAATATCTCCCTGTTGACGTAGTAGTTAGACTCCTCGATAGAGCGGCAGTGTTGTCCCCTGCTGTCCCCCCCCCGTTGCTACTTGCACATCTAGATAGGAAAACGTACAGATAGACGCTAGTTGAAAACTGAGCTGGCAATTCTGTGCGTAGAATTCTAATCTGATATCTGACTGTCGTGAACTGTCCGAAAAACTTTACGGCCTGGACAAAACCTGTGACTGATATTATTGTCTACCTCACTCTGGTTATGAGAAGTACCGTTAAACAGATTCCGTATAAATAGAATTAACACTCTTGCACACTACTATAGAAAAATTATTCCGATTAGCGCTTTCAAGCTTCTCAGCTCATCGTCAGATCGGAAATAACAACAACAAAATAAAACAAACTCTTCACACCCCCACCCGCCCACTGTCCACTCACACCGCCGCAAACAAGCTATAAGTCAAATGTCCCTTCCCAACCTCCGAGCCTTGTCACCCCCGTCTGTACAGTTACATATTTTTCTATCACATTCCTTGTGTGTGTGTGTGTGTGTGTGTGTGTGTGTGTGTGTGTGTGTGTGTGTGTGTGTGTGTGTGTGTGTTCTTTTCAAAACCTAACGTTGTAAAGCCTTTCTCATTCACACTTTTGGGCGCGGTCACTCACCTTTATTTCAAAAATATACATAGGCCTATATGCAATTTAATTCTTAATGTTATCTATCCGTCCTCTACCTTTTACTTCTTAAAAGGTGTGCAACAGTGATAATTCTGTTTGTGAGTGTAACCACTAACACAACTTTCTTAATTAAAGACTCCGTATAGTTCCTATGAAACAAAGAAGCAAACAAATATTTGCTATTAGTCTATAACATAAAAGTCTAGCGTGGCGAAGTAGAGTTATCTGAAGTACAAGACAGAATCAGACACAAGGACAAGAAATAAACACAAAAATTTCAAATTAAACATAACATTGTCTCATCCGCGCGTGTACGCACGTAAACACACATAGCATCCGTGACCACTATTGATGGAAAGGCCATGGTCGAAGTGAACCGACGAGAAACCTTCGCCATGAAGGCTTTTATACGGATAGTTCACAGACGCTGCACTAACTTTAAATTATAAAATTGTATCCCACGTTCGCCTTACACCTTATGTAAACTAAGCAGGCTCATATGCAGACTAAGTTTTTCTTATTTACTTCATTTTAAATACAATGCTTAATGCCAGAGCATGATATCAGACTGGTGACTGACGTGAGGAAAAAAATTCAAGCGAAACAATTTTTATTTTGAGTTCCAAAAATAACACACACCAGCGGACACCAATAAAAATCTACGAGAAAGCTGAAAGTCTCTGAAGTCTGCTTGGATGGTTACGCCATCCTTGCGAGCTCTTCGAGACACACTAAAGTAACTATGGAGAAATCTGTTTGGAACAAAGAGTCTTAACTAAATCAAGGGGCACTTTATTTTGGAAACTTTGTAGAACTGCCAAATTTGAATTACAGGCAGAACTTATGTAAGTCCACTTGGGCTTCAAGGTGGCGTTATTCTATGGTTGGACTGCTCGTGTGACCACAATCCCCTAATCGCCAGACTCGGTAAATACAATCCAAGCGACCCCGTTTGTTAGCCCCGGTGGTATAATCCACCAATCGAGGGTCGCTTCACGCCCTCCCATAAGTAAATAACGAAATAAATTGAATTCTTCCAGACCCAATGGCAGGACTCGGGACTCTGCACATCTCGCGTCTAGCACACTCGTTGTGCAGCAGTATTTGTTATCAACCGAGTTCCGCCCCAAGTTGCTACCGATTGGTGTTACCACGGTAGTCTACGATCCAAGTGTAGTCCCAGGATCGGAATGAACCAAATGGCGTCCATTTAGAAAGTCTAAATAACAGATGGTTTTCTTCATAGTGAAGATAACGTGGAAAGGATCTGTCTTCGTTGGCTTTGATACTTCACTTTGGTGACTATAAACACAATAAAAGTATATAACCATAAGGGTAAGTACAAAATCATAATCTTTTCAGTTCATTTTTTATTTTTATCGTCTTGGATTTAGCATTACTTTCTCGTACGTAAATTACCTAAGGAAGAAGAATTGTACAAACATTTTATGAAATACGGATGCCATTGCCTTTCTGATAACATACAAGCGTTACATGCATAATGTGAATTACATTAATCTGACACTTCCTCCCTAAATGCGACGGTTACTTTTGCGAAACAAGTAAAAAGTTCTTGTACCGTGTTATTCACGCTTTGTTTCTGTAAAGTACGAGCAATTGAGTGTAATAATTCCTATATTTATTTCTTTAATATTCTACTCTTTAATGTGACGTTGATAGTCTGCACTCTGGACGCCGAATAGAACACGATACAATTAAGTTATCGTGATATGACGAACATGATTAAATGTAGTTGTTTGTTTCTGATTCACCACTACTACTACTGCTGCTGCTGCTGCTGCTGCTACTACTACTACTACTACTACTACTACTACTACTACTACTACTACTACTGCTGCTGCTGCTGCTGCTGCTACTATTACTACTACTACTACAATCCTGCAATAAGACGACAATTCAAATCATAGAGAATTTGACACAGACAGTGGCAGTGGCGTATCTAGAATTTGGCCTGAGGGTGCCCGGGGTCGGGTCATACATAGACACGTTAAGACTGATCAACATTATTATCATTAAAGTGAATAAAATTAGTTGCATTAAAGTAAACGGTAATAACATAATAAAGATACGCGTTATTGAAACATTGTTTACAAGATACTTTGGCTATTTACTGAACTGATTTTCCTGTACTTCATATTTCAAACGTATAGGCCTACGCAAATGCTGTGTAAAATACCTGTTTGTATATTTAAAAAGTTAAGCCTACCGTGCACAGCTGAAAAAAATATATAATAGAACAGCATTCAAATTAAGGGATTCCCGTTCGTCATCCCGTAAATATGCCCCTGGACAGTGTCTGTGAAGGGAAGGGTCAGCGAAAAGATAAAGATAAATTAAAAGGCCCTGTCTTTGTTTTCTTGCGCGTAATTGTCTTGTTTTTTTTTCGTTTTTTAAGGCTCCAAACACGTTATGCTGGACTAATTTTTCTTATTAAAAAAACTTTATTTTACTAATTTACAACTATTTTAATTCCTTTTACTACTAATTAATTTTTTATGAAGCCTTATTCTAACACACGCAACTGGCTTAGAAATAGATCTACGTTAAGTTGTCATAGAATTTAGCTGTAATTTTAATAGCTCTAGGGGTCCCCCTGATCCCCCCCCACTTCTGTCGACCTAGGGGCTGAAAAACGCCAACTCGATTTAATGGTGCACCCAGATATTGAACCCGTAGCCAAGGGTCGTACACACTACGCCCCAATGAGGCAACTGTAAACATATGGGGAATCGGATCTAAGGGCACTATGGCGGGAACATACGGAAGCAGGGATCTTTTACGAACAGAGGACAATCGACACGATAAAACAGACCATGTGACTGCATGTGGAGACTTGAATGCGCGAGAAGACAACAATGCGATTGAGACATTGTTTACGCTATACACGAACTCTGAATAATAGTTTAGTATACTTCGAAGTGATATGTAAATTAAAAAATAACAAATTCGTTTTTAAAGATGAGAATAAAACATCTAAGATGGAAAGCAATCTGAAACTTAGTTCTCACTAAGAACCAAGTAAAACTAACCTGTCCACCCACGCCATGTCGCTGACGGTTCAAAGCACTGAGCATTTACGACTAAGGACATGATAGTCATACGTATATATGTTTCACAGTTGTATGAAACACTGCTGTCATGAGGACTAGTAGATCTACAGTAGCGACAGAAACATTTCAGACGCTCAACGAAGAAAAACGATATATCCTCGTATGACCACAATGTTTCCATTTTCAGTTTGTTGATGTGACAAAACAGAACTATCTGGTCTATCTGAGTTGTTTTTCATACGACAGTAGAAACCATTTGAAGAATAACACTTGTAACACAGACACAAGCTGATGACTGACCAAGTGAATAATGTGTGTCAGGCCAACGTGTACTACATGACCGAACATCCTTGTAAGGTCCGGTCTGGTTACTCTGCTCTGCGGCTCTCGAACGCGTGACGCCTTCATTTGTTTGGAAATAACTTGAGACATTTCAACTCTGATGTTTTTTTTTTATAACCTTAAACGTTACTTAAATAATACGGCACCATCGGCTAATTTCGAGAATTATGAAAAACAAACTAACAAGTCGTAGTTTCTTATTTTATTTTTATAGTTCGTTTTCGAACCAAACAAGAGTCGATGCTTAATCAAGGAGCACTTTCTTTTATTCATTGTCTGCAGTTACACGTTTTCTAGCGTTTTATTTTGTTAAGATAATTTATTTCTTATCTGGGTATGTGAAGAAAATATATTGTTCTTGGTACTCAGCCAAAAAGATAAAGTTTTTAAGTTGTTCCCTCTTGATTTCATTCATATTCGTAAGCAACAGGCGACAAGTATTTTATACTTTATGAACGTACATTGTTTAAGGCTTGGAAAGTCAGTTTCGAGTCTGACGTCGGTTTCGTAATAAAATTATGATTTTCTGTTGTTTCTTTTAAATTATTCTATACTTCATTCAGAGCATTTTGATGTATAATACATGGAAACTGGAATTAATTTTAATTATGAAATTAATAGTTTTAATTAACACTGCACTCCCGCTTGGCCTGTCAGTGCAGTGCCCCTAGTGCAAAGCGATGTTGCATTATAGCTAGCTTCCCGTTGCCCGGTAGGCGAGCAATGCCAATCGGACATTCTTCTGGACTGGCTGCAGAAATGCTGCACAACTACCGTATGTCAATTCCTCTTCTTGAAGGGGAGATCCATCAAGAATAAAAACAACCATGAACGACTGAATTATTTGTGTGACATTTTGACTTTTCAAAGTTTCTTTCAGTTTATCACGAATATAACGGAAATACGATTAATTTCGTTTGCTAGTTAGACTTAGGCCTACTTGTAACTCGTATATATTTCACAGATGGGCAGAGATGATAGAAGAATTACAAACTAATGTGTGTGTGTGTGCGCGCGCGCGCGCGTATGTAATGGAAAGTATGTAAATTACTGCCCCAATGGAAATATTTTGAACCTCCTACGAGCCTCCTACTTCCTTATCTGTTAAGAATTATTCCTAAATATTTAAATGTGTTCATCTACTTGATTGACATTTCTATTATTCAGTGTTTTTATACTTAAACGAATACAGTGGCTAGGTAGCCAGGAGTGGAAGGATGATCAGCGTATGCCAAAGAAAATCATGAGGGCGCAAGTCCATAAAAGCAGAAAGACAGGCCGACCTAGGATAAGAAGGTTGGATTAAGTGCTAGAAGATCTAAGAAGAATGGATATGAGGGTTTACGCTGAGAAAGCAATGGATAGGAGACATTAGAGAAGACTGGTGTTGGGAGCCAAGGCTCACGTTGGTCTGAAGAAGAAGAAGAAGAAGAAGAAGAAGAAGAAGAAGAAGAAGAAGAAGAAGAAGAAGAAGAAGAAGAAGAAGAAGAATGTTATAGGCCTACTTCCTGTCACTTGTATCCAACAGTCGTTAACTCCGAATTGTCCACACACGAATTATAAGACCGCCTGTTCTGTAATATTCTTGTTAATTTTCTTCATACACTTCACGTCACCCAATCAAATGATAATTTCATCAGACACAGTCTATAATATTTCCTGTATTTCTCCTTCAGATAAAAAACGACATCACACTCTTTATCATATGAACATGTTAGCAGAGGTTGTCAACGATAGAGAAGCGTATGCGCAGTGAAACACGAGAGTGGAGTAGTGGGGGGAGTGGGTATACCTACCAATATTGTTGTGTACCCCCACCTTTCTCCTTACCGGCGCAAATTAAGCTTCTCTAACGTTGACAATCTATAACATAATTTTTTCTCTTCAAAAAACGTTTTCCCGATTACGGAATTGAACGATGTCGTTGTCTTATCGAATGCTTCGGAGACAGAACAGTTCCTCTACCGAATCTCCAAGAAAAATGTGGTCAGGAGAGAAGAACGTCAGAAAGAATACTCTCTTCAGAGAAGATCGTTGAAAAGATGCGAGAATTAAACAAACCAAATAAATTATAAAAGCTTGAAAAAAGAGTAGGCAAGTTTTGAGTTTAGATTATGTTGAAACTTATGAGCATTACCAAGTTTGCTGGACAACAGAATCTAGGCCAACAGGCATCTTCTTCTTCTATGGCGTCACAGTTCGAAGTCGAACCTTAGCCTCCATAATCATCCGCCTCCATTTTTCCCTGTCCTTGGCGATCGATGTCCATCGTTTTATTTTAAGTAAATTATCAGCATCCCTCGCCACTGCGTCAATCCAGCGTGTCTTGGGTCTTCTGACAGGCCTTCTACCCTCTATCTGACTAAACAGTACCTTCCTAGGTATTCGGTTGTCTTCCATCCTAATGATGTGTCCAGGCCAACAGGAATACCGAACAGAATTTCACACGAACCAATGAAATAATATATTAAATAGCATATTTTGACACTTCCGATTTTTAACAGGTGTTGATTGTGCCCTGTGGTTACATGTTACTGTAACCACAGGGGAAATATCAAACTGTGGAAGACATCCGTTCTTTAAACTTAATTTTCGATATAATCATTATCCGGAGAATTGCCCTGGACTATTGCCATCGTTAAAATCTCAAATACACAAAGTATCTACAACTAACAATAATAATCTCTGGTCAGCTTCAAGTACAACAAGAATTTAATGTAAAAATTTAAAAACTAACTATATGAGTTGATTTGTATCAACAAGCGCAAATTGTCTAAAAATAAATATTGTGGAAAGCAACACCAAACTATAAAAGAAATCCAAAAAATGTATAAAACAATAGAAAAATAGAAAAACCTATCTGCCGTGTAAGTTCGCTGAGAGAACACAAAGTTTCACACGACGTACACTATTCCTATGTATGCTTGGTACATACTGTGTTCTATATACGATCAAGGAGTAACTGTTTAAGGTTATGATAACAAATTGCATGCATGGTGCGAAAATTCTACGAACACTTCACACAGCAACAATATGTAATAGTAGAGGTAAGATTAAGCAGCACAAGGAATGTAAATCTATAGAAGTAAACGTTTGGTATGAGGAAACATTCAGGCGCGTATTTACGAGCGGGGGGACGAACGGGACCAGATCTCCCCCTAGAGGGTCGAAAAAGTTGACGAATTTTGTTAACCTCTTAATTTTTAGGCTCTTTTTTTATCTTTTAGCTGTGTAAGCTAATATAGTAGTAGTTCTTTTTAAACAAACAGGTTTATTCAACAGCATTAGGATATACGTTTGAAATATGAAATATAAGAAAATCAATTCAGTGAATAAGTATCTTTTAACAACGTTTCAATAATGCGTATTTTATTGTGTTGTTGCAGTTTACTACAATGGGACTGATTTCAGGATGTTATCACGCGTTTTTCAGCCACTTTAAAAATAGTAAATTGATTAGTTTTAACTTGTTTTTTGTTTTGTATGAAGCCGACCACCCCGGACCCCCAAAGCGAAATTCTAGATACGCCATTGGATATGCAATAGAAGAGGGAAGTAAGGGGAAATAGAGGAGTAAACGTTTCGTATGAGGGAACACTGTATAGTGAAGCTCGAGAATAAAAGAAAGTTATTACTAGTTGGGCCTAATAACATGGAAGTGAAGACAAAAAAAACAGTACAATCGTAAAAAGTATAATAAGCTACACATTTAAGATATACGGCCAGTGAAACGTTAGCAAAAACATAGAGACTAACCGAAGTAAACTTGTGGAGACCATCAGCCGTAAGATCCAGAACAGAAAGCTTAAATGACCAGCGGATAAGAGAAATTATAGCAACTGAAAATTAACTTACAGGCGACGTACGAAACAAACGGTTGATTTGATATGGACAAGCAGAACGAACACGGGATTCTAGAGTAAGTGTTGGAGAGGATCTATAAACAAGGGAGGTGAGTTACGGAACGGAAACGTTGTACAGCGATGGCACTAGAGACAGTACAGTACTAGTGACGGAGTGATTACGGTGGCTTAACGGGGTGCAATATCTACAAATTGTCCTTCTATAAATCTGTATCTTTTCTACAGGTGGCCTTATGTAAGTGGACAAATTGCCCGAATAGTACTCATTAATGAGCTACTGTGATAAACAATTATTGGCACAATCTTCATCTTGACGTCACGATCTTCAACTCACAACTGTCGTTACAGATTTCATACCATTAGTCAACCACTCGTCCATGCATAGTAGACTCACCAAAAACCTTTTGCAATACTTTCAACAAGTCAGAGTAGACTATCTCATTTTTATGAAATGTTTTCAATGTTGCACTGTATAATGGTGGAAATTAATGGTGAAAATGACTAACACACTAAAATCCGTTACTCAATTATCTGTCAAATCTAAACTACGCATCCGACGTGGTTAGAAACTTAACCATTCTAATTGGTTAGACAATTATTACAAATAATTGTAACCAATGTCCAGACTGTTGAATCAGATATTTTTGGCACTGGAAATTCAAAAATTGCACGATTTTTTTTATCAGGCTTCGTACAGTAAGAGGCCTATTTGCTCGGACTTCAATATCATAGACATAAATAAATAGGGAGTGAGAAGCCAGAGAACAGTTAAAGGATGACAGGAAGATAGAATGACAGACAAGCAAGGTCTGGAATGTGGGGACAAGACAGGACAGGGAGAGACAGAGAAGGGCGGAGAGATGCACGGCACAGTCCCGCGGCGCGGCGCGGATCTGCACACGACCGGCCTGCAGTTAGTCGAAGCCCGGCATTCGCGCAACGAACACATCACACCACAAACACACATTCCGCTACAGCTGCAGGTAAGCAAGCAACACTATAACCCAGTTACACACTAGCCAATGTTTGCAACTTGAAAATGTTATATGCCTATTAACGATGTTATTTGTAATAAATTATTTTTATTATTAAAACAATTTTCATTACAAAATTAGAAAACGTACAAAATATTAGCGGACAGTTTTCGCACCGGTTGTAGTGTTTACAATATGAACTGTTAAACAGGGGCAGACTGCGACCGCTTGAGTGTTTAAGAGAAGTTCGAAAATATGAATGTAACACGTACGAACATATTACTGTTGTAAACGCTGCAGATTATCGACAACAACGATTTTAGTTTTTTTATTAGTACTTTCCTTAGCAGCAAATGTTTCGCCTGTTCTACGATGAGGCATCGTCAGTGGCTAAAATGCGCGAAACCTTTGCTGCCGGGAAAAATAAAAAGTGCGTTAAAACAAGGAACGGCGTTTTTATTAATGATAGAAACTCCGAAACCTTTCGAGGAAAATAGTTGATTATCGTTAATATGATGGTTGAAGTGATTTATTATAGAATATAGACGGGGGTCTATTTCTGCAAACGTTAATCACAGTTCGTTCAAACTGTTACTATCAAACAATTAATAAGTAATACTATCAATTAAGTCACCAATAATACAACAACAATAATAACAATAATTATGATAAAGTTATGATAATTTTTAAATAAGACGTGATAAGCACCCAAATCTTGTAACCCAATTACTTAAACTTACTTAACGCATTCAGTGCGTTGGGTGTTGAACGCGTGGAGTTCACGTTTCTGTTTGTTTACACACCGCAGTAATAGTTCTTTTTTTTCGATTAACGTGTACAGAACTGGCACCAATCCACTGATACAGAATCGACTTTTTACAGAGTAAATCATTTTTAGCGCTACATACCGAATCCAAACCGTCGCACATGCATGTGAGCGCGCACGCACGCAACTTTTAATAACATACGTAATAGATGCAGTTTGTGTACCATACACAGATAACATGAGTGGTGTATTATCGTATTCTGAGTTCATTATTATTGAAATCTCTTTTACCTTAAGTTCAATGATGGGGGGACATTACTTAGCCTTATTACATTATGGTGATTGTTAATACAGTATATGTATCTATTGACCAATTTTTCATGTTGCACTGACATAATTGAAGATCGATACATGTAATTAAAAATGATGAAACTGTGTAAAATTTAAAATAGCTGGTGGTTTTTATTATTATATCACTTCAAAAATAAATAAATAAATGATGCCAGGCTTATTTACACCAATTAACTGGACAAGAATTTAAAATATTCGTAACGACGTTTTCGTATATATTTTTACAAGAATTAAAATCATTATTTATGTTGTTAGCTGTGGCATTACACGAATAAAAATTACACGTATCATAAGTTTATCGCTTTTGGTGGTTCTAGTCTGAGGCCAGGCCCCTCTAAAATTCTGAGCGTTGTCTGTCAGAATTTTCAAGTATGTACCGATGTTGGTCGTGACGTGCAGTTGAAACTTATTTTTTTACGTTTAATTATTATTGTCATTTACACCTACTAAACTGGTCCCCGTCGTTGCTACAAACGCCACTAGTTAAAGTATGAATATATGGGTCTGTGTTATATAAAGAACAATTGCTATTATTAGACATAACATTATTCTTATAGAATACTCTTATTATAGAATAAGATATAATTATAATACGAAATTAATATAATAATCCAGAAATAATAATTATAATAATATGATAAACATAATAATATATCAATAATATACAGTGGCGTGCGTACATGGTGTGCCGGGTATGCACAGGCTTCCCCTAATTAACTTCATAAAAAATTAATTAGTAAACATTTTGGAAAAGTGCCATACATAACACGATTTTGACTAGTTTGGAAACTAATTGGAGTAATAATATTATTTCAAAATATATCACAAATAGTTATTTGTTATGATTCTTTGATTCCCAACATCATGTCTTGTCTCGGTACTCCTATGTTTATCTATAGTCGCGCAATACCTTGGGAGCCAACTCAGTGCCTTGAAGTTATTGTAAAACTATAACATAATTGTAGACTTATTTTAAGTAAAGTAGTGTTCAGCTTCAAATTTATGTTTTTGTGTATTTTTAATAGTATTTCAAATCCTTATAATTTCAGTGTTTATTATTTTATAATAAAACTTCATTTAAGTATAAAATTGTAATAGTGGAACAGGCAAATTAAAAAAATTATCAACATTTTTTAGAAAATATTGGGGTTTTCGATTACTTTTTACAACCCCGAAATGGCATAAAAATGCGATTTTTAAAGGTAAATTTTTCAAAATTTCCACTGAGGACCCCCGCCCACCGCTCAACTCTCCAATAAAGGAGGCTGCGCACGCCTATGATAACATAATCCTTATATTACTATTATTGTATTAATATAATAAAAATTACACGTGTAGTAATACAAACGATAATTAATACCATGTGTATTATTACGTGAGTGTACTGGTTCAATATTATTATTATATTTTAGTTACTATTTCGGAATCTATTCAAGGTTTTTTGTTCACACATCATTGGCTCAGAAAAACACAACAGCCAATCAAAACATTCACTCTACATGCGAAACATGTAGAAAAACAATACTATTTTTCAATTTAACTCACGTTTTTGTCATCACAAAATAATGAACCGGCAGTCGAGGCACTCTGAGGACGCTCACAGTAGGATAATCAAACGTTCAGAGTAACATAACCAAAACACATTGTCCATATTTACATCGCGTGTCATGAGCCTTTGCTTGCACTGCACGTTTACTTTACAAACATTAAACAGTTCTTGAAAATGTTTAAATGCACTGCTAACTTAATAATAATATTTGTGATTGTTGTCAGGAGTTAAAAATTGGTTTGTATCAGAATGACGAAAGCCGTTGTAGAGACCCCAAGAAGATCTTCTGTGGGATCCGCATCAATAGTTACTAAGAAATTCTAACTCAGTGCGTGGGGTGTTGGACGCGTGGAGTTTGCGTGTTATTGGCGCTACCTCCATGTCACCATTTGTAAACCAACGGAGAGTATTTACAGTAGCATGAAAAAACTGCTTTATATTTACCTAAGCTTATTATGCGATTATATATATATTTTTTTACGAACGTACACACACGCAGGAATAATATGTTGTAGGTTTAGTCTATCGGAAAAATAAAAACTTTTACACTGTTCTCAATACTAATTGAATCTTATTTACAAAAAATAAGAGTAATAACTCACGTTACATGTAAGGAACTTAATTTATTTATAATCGATAGCTGTTATAAATATCGACAGCGATAGGTAGCCTACAATTCGATGTTTTAAATCCCTTGGTTGGGAGGGGGTGTAAATAAAAATTAACCCAACCACCTTGAACGAAATACGTTTCATTTGCGTAAGTGTATACCGTAATACAATAATATTTCGAAGAGCATAACAACACAAAAGAACTATAACGATACAAACGGTATGGGCCTGTAATAAATGTACCAGCGTTTGAAACATTTTACGTACGGAAGAAAACAAAATCCCAAGGTCTAAAAACACAATTCGATAATATTATCACTAAAAACAATCTTATTCTGAAATCAAAGCCTTTCATATAGTTAAAATAAATAAATTAACCATAGACTCGATCCGTGTTATTTGAACTGACTAAAAATAAACATTTAAAAGTTTTTAAAATACAACAAACTTATGAAAATGCGACGTCACAAAATCCACTTTAAACTACATTTTTTTTTTGCCAAATCTAAAATATTGAGAAACACAAATTTTAAATATCAAAGAGCTTATCTTGATTAAAGTCACTGGCGTAGTACAAATTTAACAAAACGATATAGACGATACCAACGATAGACGATAGACGGTAGGGGCACCCCTACAATGATTGGATAACCCTTGCGAAATTTATCTACTGACTCTGGTCGTAGAGATTATTTTGGTAGAATTTGGATCGCGTAAAAACATTCGCTGTTGTCAGTACTAATAAACAGTATTGAAAGGAAGTATTTTTATCGTGAATTCTAATCAGCACGTTTAACAGTAAGAAATATATTATTTATTATATAAATATAATATATACGAAATATTATAGGTACCGTAGGAATTACCATTAACTCCAACGGGATTGGCACTCATTACAGAGAACTGTTCACATTAATTGCTGCTTCCAGTCATTATTGTTAGTACGCACGAGGTTTCGGTTCAATTGTTGACTTGCTTTATAGTTTCCCAAGTTTAACACGAATTGTACTTTCATGCTACTTTCTCAGTATCTGTACCCACACTGCATTTTCGATGTTTTGAATATGCGATTGTGTCGATATACTACGATGTGAAGAAGAAGTGTAGGCCTACTAATTGTAAACCATTCTATTTCTTAATGTAAAGCGAAATATGTGTTGTTGTCATTTGTGAGGTTAGTTTATAATGCGTATATACAATGCTTAAAAGAGAAAAACATTAAAAACAAAGAACACAACGTATTTTTAACAAAAACAACAACAGAAAATGTGAAGTGTAAAGTACAGTAATTTCTGAATAGTAAGATTAAAACAAAAAAAAAAATACAAATTAAAACAAGATTTATTATTTGTTGGGGGGGGGGACAAGATTTATTCTTGTGTGTTGTTGAGTAAAATCTCGAAACTTCAGTAAATGCGACACACAAAACAATGGGAGACATGTATAGCACCCCGCCTTACTTCCAGTTGATTGCTTTTTTCTGTGACTTACATAAAACCGAGTATAATTGAAAAAACGAGTATTGTTGGAAAACGAGCTCTGTCTCAAAAAAAGGAGACTAGTAAGCCCAAGGGCCACCTCGTCTTATTACGAGTTGGGGTTTTTTTACGTGGATTTTACAAAAAGCGACTATTATTTTAAAGTCATATTGGTTTCTATGTGTAATTTTAATGTGCATGTTAACCTAAAGACGCCAACTTTTGGCGTCACAGGTACACATCGGAGCTACTCCTACACCCATTTTTAGTAAAAAATATGACAATGAAACACGATTGCAATCGTGAACAAACAATTCTGTAACATACACAAATAAATTTTCACGATTTCTAACTAAAAATATATGCGATATTCACTACATATCGATGCCAATAATCCCATAATCGAAATATCGAAAATGTGTGCGGGTACTGTTATTGGAACAGTACCATTTCATTATTAATTATGATCATTAGTAAGAAACGATAATGACATTTTTGAATATTACAACACTTTAAGAAGTGTTTCAACTTTGCTGGTGTGCAATATTTTCTGTAGAAATAGCAAGTTTTAACAGTAAATTGATTTAATGTATGTTAATTGACCTATACAAATGTGTAGTTACAATAATGTCTGTACATTGTATTCTTTAAAACTGCATTCTGTACTGTTTCATATCATTTAACATTTCCCATTTAATGTTTACTGGTTATTAGTTAAGTATATGTTACGTAAGATCGCTTTTTGGCGGTCTGAATAAGGTCCCAGAGGGGGGAATCGAAACGTTGCCGACAAGATGTCGATTCACAGCAACCGACCATGGCCTAACAGCCCGGTTTTAGAAATAATTTTGAAAATATTGACAACGGCCGTGCAAGCTTTAGACAGCAGTTAAGTACTGTATGTTACTATTATTTTTATTAGGGCGATTCGTGTATTTATCACTTACGTTTTTCTCGTAAATAACACATTGGTTTACTTCTAACCATTAGTCTGGACACGACCCACTGTATAACTACAGGCGTAACTTGTATCACGGCCTCGCGCTTGCCTGCACACCCACACACACACACACACACACACACACACACCAATATCCGTATGTAAATAAATAAAAAAAGGTTTTGCTTTGTACTTTATTCAAAATAAGTAGAACTCGGAATTATTTACAACATTGAATGATGTTAGTGCCAACCGCATCAAATAAGGTAGTCGCAGATTTGTTCCGTAGACGCAAAACACTGGGTGTAAATACACATTACGGTAACTTACAATTGGGTAAAGAAAAAAATAACAATTCAATGAAGTAAAGAACGAGAACAAACAAAATCATACATAATTTCTAGAACGCGACGGGACACACCATTTGTACATTTTATATTTTGTCGGCATGTTTGGTGTAGACTGTATTAAATTATTTGCGTGTAACAAAAAGAAAAAAAACAGACGGTTTTCATTCAAAACAAAACAAAGTCGAAGTTTTTAAACGGATTCCCGTTAAATCAATTCTCTCAGCCCGCAACTGAGCTGGTTGCATGTATGTTGTTTACATAACCGCAAATACCACATATAACCGCTACACAGAATTCGTTAAATTTTTCTTATATACATATAATCGATAAAATGTATCGATGTACATCCGGTGTGTCCGATGTGACATGATTACGTTGATGTTGTTTGTTCTAATCCCGAACAACCGTATCAGGCGCAAAACTGGTGTTGACGGTAGACGATTCACGGAAATTACAAGGTACTTTCAGAAGTGTAAGCTAGCATCACTGCGATCAATTTTCAACAGCTGTTCGTCACAGTTTGTGTAAACATAATCTAAACTGTCTTGCTAAAGACGGCGTGTCCTCTAGACAATAGTATGTTTGAAGGACAACGTTAGTGACTAAATTTTTATTTTCCGAGTATGTAAAACCGTCAAATATCTACTCGCGTACGACTAAACAATCGTATGAATCGGGCAAACGGGTTGAAAGTTTCAAAAGTTGCCGAACATTAGGAACTGACGAGCACTGTCCGGTACAGGTTCCAACTTCACCGCTGGAAGCTAGTATATACGCACTTATCGAAGAAGACCGATGTACCACGGTTGCCAACAGACCGCTGAAAAGTGTCAAATACGAAAGTGTTGACACAGGCGTACAAGAAATGCAAGACGGGTTCCAAAACGGCTCAGAGAAAGTCACAAGAAGACCAAACTTTACGTTTGAGTATGTCGAAATCAAACAACGGTTCTGAATACACTTGGTGCATTTTTGTGGAAACTGTTAACTTGGGATGAAATCTGCATGGAGTGGAACCATTGTCGTTGTACTGTCAGAAAAGATGCTCCTTCTTCTTCTACAGCACTACAGACCAACGTGAGCCCTGGCTTCCAACACCAATCTTCTTCAAACTGTTACTCGTTCATTTTTTGTCACTGTCCATGTCTCACCTCGATAAGTAACAACTGGTCTGGTACATTTTTATTTTTGCGTTGCGACTAATAATTTTGCTTCATAATAGTCTGCCATTGGCATAATAGCCCTATACATTGGCATAATATTTCCTATTTGTATCCTGTCATGTATTGTCGTGTTTATGGACATTTCATTATCTATCATGTTACCCAGGTATCTAAACTTAGTAACTGCATCAAATGAATTATCCTGTACGCATAAATTATGTAGATTTTTTTCTCCTTTCTGATGCAGAAATCAGCGTGTTTAGTTTTGCCGATATTTAGATTGCGACCCATTCCAGCGGATTTTTGATTCAGATCCTCAACTAGCCATTGTCTTGATCTGGCTTTTATCCCAACATTGTCAGAGTAAATATATATTTGGTTTGCCTTGTTTAGTATTGTTTCTTGCTGATTTAATGGTATAATAGAAAAAGTGCTACTGGCAGAACTTTGTCGACCGGGCATCGGTCGATATTCTGTGACCTAAAGATCTAGATTTTTAGAAGGCACAATAATTAAACAGCAAACACTATTCCAAAATGACTACAAACAAAGTGAAGTTCGCAGCGTTGAAGGAACGCCTTAGTGTAGACAATGACCGTCCCCATAGTGCACGATTGCCGCGTCAAACCATCGAAGAATTGGGATGCGAAATTCCACCACAACTCCTTATACCGTATCCTCGGTATACGTTTAGAACATCTCAGAGGTAGGAAAGAACGTCCTAAACTGGCTTCTACACGAATATACAGACTTTTTCACAGCAGTCACGAAAAGCCATGTACAGAGGTGGGACAAGTGTACAAATGTGTCTAGGGATTATGTTGCCTTTTCACAGCAATCAAGAAAAGCCATGTACAGAGGTGGGACAAGTGTACAAATGTGTCTAGGGATATGTTGCTTTTTCACAACAGTCACGAAAAGCCATATAAAGAGGTGGGACAAGTGTACAAATGTGTCTAGGGATATGTTGCTTTTTCACAGCAATCAAGAAAAGCCATGTACAGAGGTGGGACAAGTGTACAAATGTGTCTAGGGATTATGTTGCTTTTTCACAGCAATCAAGAAAAGCCATGTACAGAGGTGGGACAAGTGTACAAATGTGTCTAGGGATTATGTTGCCTTTTCACAGCAGTCAAGAAAAGCCATATAAAGAGGTAGGACAAGTGTACAAATGTGTCTAGGGATTATGTTGCTTTTTCACAGCAATCAAGAAAAGCCATGTACAGAGGTGGGACAAGTGTACAAATGTGTCTAGGGATATGTTGCTTTTTCACAGAAATCAAGAAAAGCCATGTACAGAGGTGGAACAAGTGTACAAATGTGTCTAGGGATTATGTTGCTTTTTCACAGCAATCAATAAAAGCCATGTACAGAAGTGGGACAAGTGTACAAATGTGTCTAGGGATATGTTGCTTTTTCACAGCAATCAAGAAAAGCCATGTACAGAGGTGGGACAAGTGTACAAATGTGTCTAGGGATATGTTGCTTTTTCACAACAGTCACGAAAAGCCATATAAAGAGGTGGGACAAGTGTACAAATGTGTCTAGGGATATGTTGCTTTTTCACAGCAATCAAGAAAAGCCATGTACAGAGGTGGGACAAGTGTACAAATGTGTCTAGGCATTATGTTGCTTTTTCACAGCAATCAAGAAAAGCCATGTACAGAGGTGGACAAGTGTACAAATGTGTCTAGGGATATGTTGCTTTTTCACAGCAATCAAGAAAAGCCATATAAAGAGGTGGGACAAGTGTACAAATGTGTCTAGGGATAGTTTGCTGTTTCACAGCAATCAAGAAAAGCCATATAAAGAGGTGGGACAAGTGTACAAATGTGTCAAGAGATTATGTTGAAAATCGATTTAGACAGACAACCCTCTTCCGGACAGTTCTCGTGAGCTTTCAACTAGTCCCAGTAACCTCATTTTGTCTAGGGTTTCCTCCTTAAAATAACTTTCCTTTTAAGTAGACACATAACTGTAACGTTTCCTCAGTGCCTTATACTGTAACTTGATCACTACTAAATACCATTGTGTTTACATATGTGTTATGACTGATGTCTATTCTGAGTTCATTTTAAGTTTTTCTATTTTCTAATAAACTCATGTATTTACACATTAAACAGAGTTGGTGACAAAATGCATCATTCCCTTACGCCTTGATTGATAAAAATGTCCAGTGTTAATACTTTTCTAGTGTTGATTACTATTTTACTACCTCCGAGAAAACTTTTATGGAACTTTGATTTGATGATTCAGGAACCCTCTTTCATCCGTCACTGTCCAAAGCTTGTCTCTTTTGGCTATATCAAAAGCTTTTTCATAATAGAGGAACGCTAGGTGAGTTTCCACATAAATTTTCTTTTCTTTTGAATAGGCTACTCTGCTTCAAAAAAAAAAAAAAAAAAAAAAACATTAATACAGGATCTTCCTTTCTGAAACCCACCTGTTCTTTTAATAAATATTGACTGAGATATTAAAAAACCTTCCAATAATTACCCTAATATAGATTTTGTACACTGCATTTAATAAACTGATAACTGACAGTCTGAAGTATCATTCTTCTTCTCTTTCTTGAATATTTCAATCACTTTTATTACTATCCACTCTTGTGGAGTTGCACATTGTGATAACCATCTATTAAGTAAATGTCATATTATACATATGTTACTCTGCGTTTGCGGGGTTTGTCACTGCCTTCGCTAATCATTCCATGTTTTAGATTTTTTAAATAACTGTTTGATGATTAAAGGAAATAGTACTTGAAACGTTCTTGTGATCAGTTTGTTGCATTAATTGTTTGTCCTCGGTTTGTTTGTTTGGTCCGGCAGAGATTCACGTCTATGTGACTCCAGTCTTGCTCGAATATAGCGTGTACCTGTCTGCCATGTTTGTGGTAACTGTATTCACAGGTATATGTGATACCTACTTCTAGCGCCTCTTCAAGTATAATTCGCGTTCGAATAATATGCAAACATCAGTAGCTTCAATGTTACGAGAACTCCGGCCTGCCGGGCTGTGAGGCCGTGGTCCAGTGTTGTTTGATGCAAACGTTTCGGCCGTGCCTTCGACGGCCATCGTCAGTGCAGAAGGCTGCAAAACACTGACAAAGGTTTCGTAGTCAGTGGTTAAGGCTAGTGGCTGTGAGTAGGACACCCGTATTCCAAATCATGCAACACGGCCTTACAGCCCCGGCAGGCCGGAGTTCTCGTAACATTGAAGCCGGCCGTGAAAGCCCCAGGCAGAATCGGTAACTTTAGTTTGGCCATTATTGAAATATTTAATAATGTATTGGCTAATGGAAAGCAACTTTCGTTTAGAAAGTAATATAGGCCTACTCTTGTTTAGAACCATCATCAACCAAATTGAAACCTCTAAAATAGAGAGATCTCATCGTGACACGATGACAGTAGCGAGGCCAGAATATTGCTCACTATGTATTATTTGTAGTGCTAGCAAATGTAAAAAATCATGAAACCATGTGCCGCAGTTCAAACAGACGATTTCTTCACCTAGGAGTTTTTTAACGCGAAAATGAATTTATAGTCGATGCATTTCGTACTTATTAACTTATAATGTTCAGAGGAAACAGAAGCTGCTTCGTCGTTCTAGTGGACAGCGTATGCTCAAACCACGACGTCTCGCGTCGTCTAAAGTTACACAATAATGAAACAACGTACTATAAGTGAGACGAACTTATCGATAGAGCAAACGATCTGACAATAAAGATTTTACGCAACTGTGATTTTCCGTTCGTTAAAGTCTCCGTCTTGTATTTAACATTACGCCTGCCGGTCCATCGTCATAAATGTCAGATTTTAGCAATTCATTTCCAGCAGCGCCGCCGAAATCGAGCCAACTCTTCACAGTACTGCCTCAACTGTCTTCACAGTATTGCCTTCATGAGATTTCAACTGTCTTAATTTTGCCTCGATTTTCCTCATCAGTCCATGTTTTACAATTTTTTAGTAAGTGTTTGATGATGAAAGTAATATTACGTGCAATCTTCTTGTAGTCAAGTCAGCCCGAATTTTGTAATTCTTTTGCCTTATCCTGTTGTTAGTCTTAAGCCGGCAGTTTTTTAACTTTGTGGTTTTCGTCTTGATATTCTCTTTATTTAAATGTTCCTTTATTTTGCATTACTTGTTACTATATAAATAATCAGTGTTAATCAGTGGTGAAGCGGGTTTGGGGGGGGGGCGTGGTCGGGTCGGCTTCATACAAAAGAAAAGCTAATCAACAGTACTATCTTTAAAGTGGGTGGAAAACGCGTGATAACATCCAGAAATAAATCCCATTAAAGTAAATGGTAATAACACAATACAAATACGCGCTTTTGAAATATTGCTAAAGAGATACTTATTCATTGATTTTCCTATATTTCGTATTTCGAACGTATACCCCTAATGCTGTGTAATAAACTTGGTTGAAATTTAAAAAAGACCTACTAGTGTATTAGCATACACAGCTGAAAAAAAAATAATAAAACATCCTAAAAATTAAAAGATTAACAAAATTCGTCAACTTTTTCGATTCTCTGGAGGGGGGGTCCGGTCCGGCCCCCTCTCGTAAGTACGCCCCTGGTGTTCATACAGCAGCTTCGCAGATAAGAGTTACAAGCGACTCCGCCCAAGTATTCTGATATGTTCCTTATCTCATACCGTTCAAATACTGTCTTGATCCTCTTTGTTTCAAGTAATTCTCTAGACATATCACCACATTATTTTATAAAGCCTAAAGATTTTAATTTTACTTTATATTATTAAGTTCATTTCTTTTAATTTTGTGAGGGCGTGTAAATCGTTACCACAGGGGAGGAAAATGTCTATAAGTTCTTTATTATCGCCACAGTTGTACAATTTATAAATAACATTATATTGTTTCTGATTAGCGGAATAAATTCCAATATGAATAATTACGTATAACACTGTAGCTCACTGCTTAACAGTGTTACTGGGAAAATTAACGATGACATGCGTAAGCCGGGTCCAAATTGCCCGAAGAGTCGCGTCAAAACGAAGACCACGCACGCCACTGAAGGTGATTTCCGCAGAGTAGTCGAAACGTCTCGTCTTTATTGTAATTGTCCCGGCAAACTGACGCGAGTGTTGTATACCAATATACAGTAGTTTACCTAATGACAGTAGTAATGCAGAAAGTGTACATTAGGTAATTGCAAAAACAAACAAGCGCATAGGCTACGTGGCAATGCCAATGCAGTAACGCGGTGCAAGTCTAATGTAATGCAACAGCAACACTACTGTTTGACAGCGATTAACGCGTGCTAATTCTGTCTATAACAAGAAGGTCATCACCGTGTTCGTTCACTCGGGCCGCGCTTCCACATCTAGCTTCTACTACGAGCTACTTTTGTCGTGCGTCACTCTGTTCGCTGTAATTTGTGTCCTATACCAGGGGGGAGGGGGGATCCAGCAAGCAACTTTGGGTGGGACAAGTTGACTTTAGGAGAAGGTGGATTATGGACCATTATTTGGCCTAAAATAAAAATTATAGGAATGAGTGAAAATCACAAATACAGTTTGTTATCAACGAAGTAAGTTTATTGACGTTTTATTGTTATAAAATCATATCTCTGTTTGTCAGTTCATTTTCCTTTTAATAATATTCACTTACAGTTTAAAATACAAACTACTATGGTACACACATTATTGTTTTTCTATAACTATTTCTGTGGTATGTATCAAACAAAATTAACATGCTGGTAAGGTACAGTTAATGTTTAAAGTAATTGTAGAGTAAAACCATAAACCTGCATAAATTTGTATACATTTTTTTATTATATTATAAAACGACAAAAAAATTTCCTCTGAAGTGACCATTTGCGGGGGGGGAATTTCCCTCCACCGTGGATTCGCGCCTGCTTATACCCTTTATGCGTAAATATATTCCTGTAACAGTAAGAAGTGATGAGACCGCGTCAAACAAAATCAATTAAGTGACGTATAAAAAATACTACACTGCTGAGGAATTGAGGAACTTCAAAAAGAAGACGTGTGCAGTAGCGTAGCCAGGATTCTTGAAAGAGTTAGACCAGGTGGCGGGTATTGGATGATGATAAGCGGATACTTCATCAGTCACATCCTATGTATGCCGAGTCACGACCCGCTACCGATACGACTGTCTGCGTAAAATTAACTGTCTCATTCAGTTCGCGTGGCGTTCGTGTGACCGCTGTTGCCGGCGGCAACAGTACTGGAAATGAAAGAAAATAATATTAATTATATCACAGAATTTGAAACAGATATACTACCGGGACCAGTGATACTAAAGTATATCACTTTAGTTGTTGAATAATTTGAAATCCGAACAATATTAGTAGGGAAACTCGAAGAAAAGCGTAGCATTGCTTTCGAACTGCTGTGCACTTATACCGACTTGTGTTGCCGGCTCAGACATCGGCAGTGTTTTACTGCGTGTGATCATTCACCTCGTAGCAGTTGTCACTGTACAAACGTGAGGGAGGGGGGGACACATTCGTCCACCCTATGTGTTGCCGCTGTATAAACTGGCAAAACGCTGTTAGCAGCTATGTTCGTTTTCGGAACCAACGTGCAGCAGTTACTACCTACCTATTTGTGTTTTTTTTCTTTAGTTATGTGTTTCTCTGTTTGTATTTATTCTTTTTAATTCGATTATGTGTGTCGTGATTTATTCTGTGTAAGTATAATGGCGCTGAACCGGGACCGTCTTCTGCTGCCAGCGAATGATAGAAAATACTCTTAAAAAATATTTTGGCTCTAAAAGAACACTTGGTACTAGAAAGAAACGAATTAATTTTTAGGGTCAGTTTTAGGCCTGTCACAACCGGCAACAGCTGTTATGTACCCACGCCACGCCACTGCCTGAACAAAAACTGTACGTGTAAGACACCAGTTGCGACTGACCCAATGAAGAAAAGGGTTGTAACCCCTCAGCACCCCGTCGGCCGGCAACGCCACTCAGTGTGTGTGTGTGTGTGTGTGTGTGTGTGTGTGTGTGTGTGTGTGTGTGTGTGTGTGTGTGTGTGTTAACAGCTGACAAAACATAAACAGTTGCCAGCTTACGGTTCTGAAACTATTGTACACCGCCTACCAATCGATTTTCCTCCACAGCTATTTGTCTCTTTAATTATCGAATGACCCTCATACATATTGTAACGTGTAGCTTTGTATGTGCTCTGTAGAATGTGTGTATCGTGTGTTCGCCTCACACGTTGTTGTCGTTACTTTATATTTACGCTGACGATGTCCGTAGCGATCTCTCAAATTACCAGTTCACGGAACTTTACCTGTTCTTTAGTATGTGTGCGTAAATCCTGGGTGGCGCCAAATTGTTTTAACTGAAAACAATTAAAATAAAAAATAGGACGATTGAGCGTTCGTGGCTATGACGGTATGGTGAATTCAAATTTACTCCTGCCACGTGCAGTTGATTAATGTGGTTCGCAGAGTTTCCGACGTCTAGCGCTTACCGCCACTATCGCTCGTCACTAAATACACAAATCATATAATGCACTTTCCTATGAAATAAAGAACAGTGGTTACAATTCTGTACTAGTTTAGTAAATTGTGATTAGTAATATACAAAATTCAGTAAGTATTATAATTATTCAGTAATATACAAAATTATATTTTGTTATTAAACAAATTTGCACCGGCAATTATTATAAGACAAATTTCCCAAGGTTGGGCGAAACGATTCTGAACGAATTATTTAGTCAGACATGGCGACTGCAACAGTTTGTTTTCATATCATTCAGTTATTCTGGATTCTTGTGATTACGAAAAAAATATTAATAATGATTACAATAAAGTACACTACCTTACA
Source organism: Magicicada septendecula (assembly GCA_034769895.1). NCBI lineage: Eukaryota > Metazoa > Arthropoda > Insecta > Hemiptera > Cicadidae > Magicicada > Magicicada septendecula. Next base: position 55,518,476 of record CM068371.1, on the reverse strand, counting down.
TTACTGGTACTTATATATTATAAGGAGTAATTCCAATTTGTTCCTGAAGTGTTATAAAGTGTGTTTCAAAAGTTCGTATTTTTTATACAGGTTATTTTTTCTAGTTCACACAAGTTTAGTGTTTTATTTTCTAATTAATCTTTGAAAGAAATAATATCATCAGTTTATAGTGAGAGTTCAAAGTGTTATGAGAAAAAATTAAAAAGAATTTATTTCATAAATTCGGGTAACTCAGCAATACTTATCAAATCAGTTGACTTGAGGTGTAATGTCATTCAGTTGAAATGGGTTGGGGTCATCGATAGTCATCAATCTTCCATCATTTTGGGATTTAAGTACGTCTGGCTTCTTTTTCGTATAAGTTGGTTGAATTTATTAATTTAGAATTTATTAATCTGGTATTTCTCCTCAACTGGATGTCCTAGTCCTTCATCATCTTCTTACTTGTTCATTTTATCAAATTCGGATTACTTTTTATCGTTTTATAGTAAAATTTGAGTTATTTACGGCTTGGCGTCTCTTCGTCTGAAGCTTTAATAATGGATTAACAGTTTCTAACGGAATATTCATAAATAACGTTCAGTTGTCATGGTAACTGATTGACTCTCATTGGCTGTACATGACTTAAGACCATTGTTATAATATTTGAATTTTTATTCAAAATGATTGTATATCTTCTGATTGCTTTTATTCTTCTGTCTTCTTCTCTATGTATGAAATATTATCACAACTGTTCGTATTTTCTTTCAAAGATCATTTTGACATCCCTCAAAGCTGGGTTTGCTTATGTATTAATGTTTTGACAGTTATGTTGATATTATCTAATTACATTTCTTTCTTATTTTGTGTCCTTAATTTAACATTTATCTCTTAATATGATCCACTAATTATCATTGACTAGTTACTTGCCTTGGATTTGCTAATATCATAGTTAATTTCTTACAATTTGTAGTTTTTGGTTTTATACAGTTAGGCATTTCATAGGCCTAGGTAGTATTGGCTATACTTTCTTATTTTATACAAATTACATATTATTTTACCTTTGTACATGTTTTGTTTTGTGTTACAAATGATTTGTTTATTTTTTTGAATTGTTTTGGGTCTGTTTTATAATAATTGTATGTTTTCACTAGTTTCCATATTACGGTTTGTCTATTATTTTCTAACTGCCTTTCCAGTATTATTAGATTTATATTAATTTATCTTTTTTCTTATTTATATTGCCATTGTTTATAATTTGTCTATTATTTACTATTCTCTATTAAATATAACATAACATTAAGGCTTATGGTCTGTATAATTCTTTCAGCCATTTTCCTATTCATAAACTTAATCAAACAATTCTTTAACAGTTATTATGCTACTCTTGTTTACCTTTGGTTTATTCTTACTTATTTTTTGGTGACAAACATCATCACACCATTTACTTTATCTAACTAACTATCCCTTAGAACATAGGATGTTTATTGATTTTGCCTTTATATTCTTTATTACATTTTTCTTAAATAAACTTTACTCTCTAACCATGGTAACACTAACATTTTGACTCTCCATGTGATTCCTTTCCTGAATATTATTGTATTCCTTATCTACAATTAATCTTAATCCTAATAATAACAATATTTTTATTTACTAACACTTTGCACCATTAACCTTTAGTGTTTATCACTGATTATTAGGTGTTTATACCTATCAATAGGGTTTCTATTTATTTTGGGGTTTTACACTGTCACTTTGCACTTTTTATTTTATTTAAGTGTTACTAGTGGGTATTCCCTAACATTAAATTTTCTTTCTCACTTATTCCTGTTCACTATCTATCTATCTCTCTATCTCTCACTTTACAATGGTTAGTTATACTATTAACAAGTTCATTTCATTATAGAGTTATTTATAATATTTACTCTCTATTTATTTGGTTAGTGTACTTTGTTTGTTTTTACTTTATTGGATTATATCAATTATCATTTACATTGATTATTTAGTTCATACTAATAATTATCATTTACATTTATCATTTATTGGTTTCTTTTTCATTACTTTATTTGAATGTAACATTTCTCCCTTTTCTGTTCTATATTATTCGTTTGTGTCTTTTCATTTACCTTCTCCTTTGATTTCATCTTATTTCATTTTATTGAGTCAATCACTTGGGTTGGGTCATAGTCGTTTGTCGCGTCATAGTCATTTTATTTTCATTAGTTATTTAAACATTTTATATAGTTGATTCATCGTTTTTTCCCTGGTATTGGGGTGGCTTGTTTGTGTTGTAACAATATGTATGCATATTAACTTCTTCCCTTCTCTGTAACTAGCATTGGGAAGAATATAAGTTTCTTGTTAAAAGCATCGATAGATAATGTAATACTACTACCACTACTACTGCTACTACTACTGCTACTGATACTACTACTGCTACTACTACTACTACTACTGCTACTGCTACTGCTACTGCTACTACTACTACTGCTACTACTACTATACTGCTACTACTACTACTACTACTCTACTAGGCTAGGCCTACTACTACTACTACTACTACTACTACCACTACTACAATATGAGGCTAACAATAATAATTGCTATTATAATTTTAACTTTTCGTATTAGTAAGACTATCATAAATAGTACATATTGGATTATTGTAATTTACTGTTTTCAGTACTTACTTTATAATACTATTGACGCTAACATCACGTACAAAATAAGTACTATTTTCGCTATCTTTAGTCCCATGTCTGTACAGTCGGTGTAACCTATTGAATTCAAATCTACGAATGCGATAGCATCTGGCGGTGACGGCGTGTTAATGTAGCCACTCCGCGTCGTAAACACTCTGGTCCTTTCCATCGATTGCACTGTTGTTGTTCTGCTGCAAATATGCGGAAAGTGCACAAGGTCAAACGTGATAATGAAATGAATCACAGTATCGGTTGAGACTTTGTTATTTATGGAGGCGAGAGATGGACACTGATAAAAAATGACCAAGAAACACTAAGAAGGTTTGAAAGAAAGAAAAGACGCGTTTTTGTGGTCCGGTTAAAGAAGGTGACGAATGGAGAATAAGAAATAGCCAGGTGATAGATGAGCTATTGAATCACGAGACATTGTAAGATTCATAAAGAGTCAACGAAATAAAGACTTAGGTCACCTAGAGCGGATGGGTGATCAGCGTATGCCAAAGAAAATTCTGTTGGTGCAGGTCTATAAAAGTAGAAAGAGGGGCCGAGATGGTTGGATGATGTGCTAGCTGATCTCAGAAGAATTGATGTGAGGGGTTACACTGAGATGGCAATATACAAGAGACTTTGGAGTAGATTGTTGTTGGAACCCAGGGCTCACGTTCGGCTGTAGAGGTAAAGAAGAAGAAAAGAGAACGGTTGAAACTGGAAACTACAGGGTGACGATGATTTTCGGAAAAATGGGAAAACCAATAGAATACTCATATTAAACACATGCGAAATTGTTTTAACAAAACGAGTTGACGAGTTATTACTGTAAAATGAAACTGAGAGGTAAAACGTTTTTATTTTTGAAGTATTCTTCCGGTATAGACAACGTCAGAAATGTCTTGTACAACAACGTTTCACCCATATTATGAAGAGTGTCCTCAGGTCTATGTCACATGTCACGTAGACCTGAGGGTACTCTTTATAATACGAGTGAAACGTTGTCGTACAAGACATTTTTGACGCGGTCCATACCGCAATAAGACTTCAAAACCATAATGGACATCGGTCGCGGAAGCCTGCCGCGTGAGAAGAGAATAAAACGTTTGTTGAGTGTAAGGATATTAAGTCATCAATTTTAACCGCATTAAGGGAAACCAGCGTACTGGCAAAATGCGCACTCGCTCATCGCCTACTTCTTGACTCGTGCATAGTGACATATACACGTATTTAGTATCTGTATGTATGTATAGTAATAATGAACGAAAACTCTTGGGACCTCTAGAAACTGAAGATGGCTGTTGGAGGATTTGAATTAATCATGGACTGGAGTCACTGGACCAATTGATTCAGGGTGCCGACATAGCCCGGTTTATTAAGTGTAGGAGACTTGAGTGGCTGGGCCACGCAACGCGAATGGATGACAGAAGAATGGCTAAGAGAATTGCAGATTGGAGACCGGTAGGATGAAGAATTAGAGGCAGACCCAGAAACAGATGGTTGAATGACGTGGAGGATGATTTGAGATGTATGATCGTGAGGCGGATGTGTAATGAGAGGGCGGAATTGAAGAAACTCATTGAATAGATTAAAACCCACGCTAGTATGTATAGTATATACATTTATAATTACTAAATATCATAATACATTTTTTGGTCAAGCTTACATTAGAAATTGATTCGTACTATTCGTCTGAACCACATACATACTATTCGGTTTTCGCCATACAATCCTAATCGTAAGTGCGTTTAGGCTATATATTCTGTTGTACGTGCCACGGAACGTACAGTTTATCAACGTTCCAAATCGATTAAACGAGAAAACTGTTCAGTACATGATCAGGCCTACGTCGTACTTTAAGATCAATTAGAATAAAAACCGAAATAATCACGCCGACATAACACACAATTCAGTTCTTATAATCTCACAAATCAACTCTTTACCGGATTTTTATTTTACGAATAACCGAAGGAAGCTGGTGACGTAGCCACGTATATGGAGTGGCCGTCGGGTTGGCTTCCCGCTACGCGTCGTGGATATCACATGCTCGCTTTTGCAAGAGAATGGCAAACCAGCGAGTGTGCTCCAGCCTAGTAACAACACCACACTTACTCATTCGGAACCGGAGCGGCGTTAATTGTAGGTCTCGTGTACATGTGAAAGCATTTACCGTAAACACGCCTATGCAAAGAGGTGGAAATTCTAGTCAAGCAATACTGGAGTCACATTGTATTTATAACGATTTTCTTGTGTCGTATAAGCAAGCACCTTGTTAAGTAAAAAGTAACAGAAATAGTACACGAAAACGTTTGATTTAATGTAACTCCTGCCTGTTACACTGATGAGACGTGGATTGACAATAATCTTACGTTTGGGAAATACTGTTACAGCCCATACTACTCAAATTGCATTGACAAACACTAGTTCGACGAACAGGTTAATACTCGTAAACGATAGTTAGACGGGTTTTCTCGAAGGTTCCAGTTTTTAATTTACAAAGCCGGAAAGGTCAGTTAAAATTATCATCGCCAAATGAATGGTATAAATTTTGAAAAATTGGTCAGTGAAAAACTTTTGCCAAACCTTCTTTAACACAGCGTATTGTTATCGACAACGCCCCATATTACCGTTTACAAGATAAAAAAACCAACAAAATACGACGTGAAAAAGATATGTTAGACTGGGTGACTTATTAAAAACGAAATTGTCTGATCAGAAGACATGAAGAAATTTGAATTGTTGAAGTTGAAGGTGTATAACTATTGTATAAGTTATTGTTGATTAACTCCTGCCTGGTGTATTCCTTAAGCCATTCCATAAGTTATATTTCACCTTGTTCAACCCGAAAGATTTAAATGAGTTTATAAACAAGCGGACGGAGCAAAATAACAAACGTTGCAAATTGTAAATACGAAGCAAACTGTGAGGAAGAAGACACAGAGAAGTGATAAAGTAAAGACAAATGGTCAGCGTTTACACTGCCAACTTGATATATTACCGACATTAACTCTAACACACTGGGACGATTTCCCTGTCTCTGTACACACAAGTTGTATTGTTTAGTATGTTACGTATGTTGCCGTAAGATGAGCGCGCGCGCACGCGCGCATACTTATCTAACATCTACGAAATGCGTTAACGACTATACACACGAATCGTCACAGAACAGGTTTGGTCTTCAGCGAAATGACTGTTCATTCAGGCGCGCGTTTCCAAAGAGTCACAACGCTTCCAGAGTTGGGTTCACGGTGCGCAGAACAGCAGGCATCGACTTGAGTACTGTTTTGTTTGTGTTTCCAGTTAATTACTCACCTATAACTATAAGGAGCATGATGATCTGCAAGGAGGTTTTTTTTTTTTGTAAACTCAGAAACAATGGAAACGTTTTTTTACGAAATGGAAATCAGTCACACTGGAATGCGTGTTTTTGATTATTCAAATGATTCATTGTCAAAGAAAGCTTATAGCAGGCTTTCATAAGATGGAAAAGTCGTAACCTATTGGTGCTGAAAAGTCGTATTCGAGAGCGCCGCAGGTTCGTAACCAAAGGTAAAATAGTGGTTTTCCGTTGTGAAGATCAGTTTACAGAAGAAAATTTTAGTTCCTCAACTCGATAATAATAGCGGGGGCATATTTACAGTGGGGGACGAACAGGAACGGAGCGTCGTAAAAGTTGACGATGTTAATCTATTAATTGTTAAGCTGTTTTATTTTATTTTCATCAGCCGTGTATGCTAATATAGTAAAGACAGTAATGTTGATTAGCCTTCACTTTTTTTTCTTTTGTATGAAGCCTACCCGACCCCCAAAGATAAGTTCTAGATTTCCCACTAAATAATAGAGGTGTGTCTATGTATAAAACATATCGAGGGGTTATTGGTAAAACTACCCAAGTCCATTTATGTGAATTTTATGGAAAACTGAAATTAAAGGTTTTCAAATTCAATGATAAATCATAAAATTGATTTTCAAGGTTAATTTTTGTTATTAATAGATTTTTTTGTTTATTGCATAGCTGTTAAAAAATAAAAAGGAAAAGCAAGAAATTTTTGAAACATCTTGAAATACTGTATCATTAAAACTTGGACTTGGGTAGTTTTACCAATAACCCCTCGATATACAACAGCCTAATGTATACCCTGTAAGAAATGGTACACGTGTTTGAGGTACTCTAGTATTTATTTAAATATCCAGTAAATAAAACTATTTGAGTTTTATTTGCAGAGTACAGTACTGTAGTACTACATTTATTTATCCAACGAATTAACCTTGGTTAGATATTGTGGCTTTAAGTATATAAACACACGCACAGCAATGAGGAAATTGCTTTGCCGTAGGTGGGTATCGGACGTGCGGCATTGAACTTGGACCCCGGCTAATGTACGAATGACACAACCAACGTTCGGCAAACTGGTTTGTCGCATTAAGTTACATCTCGACGCTGATGATGTGTTGTGTTGCTTCTTGCTTCTATACCACTGATTAATCTGAACCTCTGTGTGTTCGTTTGGGGAGTGTCCAATCGTAACATGCAGACTTTGTTAACACTACGCACTAACCATCCCCGCTGGACGACATGACGGACAGGAAGTCAAAAACGACAGTGCGTAGCTTTGACATCCATCCGCACGTCGTATATTTTTTGAAGAATGTGCACGACAAAAAATGAGTCCAGCAAGACCATCAGCTCAAGCCGCACGACGTGCGGATGGATCGTGTGTAGTGTTGACGGATATCAAGGAATCGTGCATCGTGCATGTTTGATCATGAGTACGCTTGCTATCTATCAAATCGTAATTTTCGAGCAAGTACAGTACATGTTTTGTACAGTACATTCGTTTAATAAATGTTTTCTGTTTAATTTTACGTTAGATTCATTCTTTAGTTTATACTTAATAAGTAATAATGCAGATAAAATTTCAGCTTAATATTTAGTTTAGTTTATTCTTCGTTTACATAATACATTCAAATATCATCAGCAGTTATTATTTTAAATATTGTTATTATTAATTTGTTTTAATTACAATTCATAATGGACCGTGAAATAACATCAAAGTTTATCGAAAAATATAAATTAAATAGATGTCTGTGGGATGTATCCTCGGGAGATTACATGAATAAAAAAAAAATGACACCTGATAAAACAGGTGGCATGATTTTCAACAAATTTAATTATCAGAACAATTTTTTAATTTTAATAAGGAAAAAATCAATAAAATGATTTTTACAAAACACTCAATAAAATGATTTTTACAAAACACAACGAGAACTAAAGAACGTCTGGCACGCTGGACGAGTTGCACGACAGTGTGGTGCGCACATCCATCACCGACCTCGGGCATGCTGGACAGCGGCGATGGATAGTGCGTAGCCGGCTTAACAGCCTTATTTATAAATGGGGGGGGGGGGGAGATGAAAAACTTAGTACAAATATATTTTTTGCTTCAACAAAAAAATCAAAACGCAAAACTCTTCGAACCCCGTAGAGGTTGCAAATCAAAACTAATAATAGAATAATAATAATTTTTTAACTAGGAATAAAATTTTAAATAATGTCGAAATACAGTTTTGCTTCACGGATGAGAGACCGTTTGAAACCATGTAAAATTCAGTGTAATTACGAAAGTTTTATTTATTTCAATCAAAAACCATATGGTAAATTTACTTTAACTACAATAGTTACAATCAAATTTATTATATTCCTTGTCAAAATTGTTAAAAGCGTCGTTGGCCCCGTCATACAATGAACTAAATTGCACAAGATCCTTTAATTCCTCTGGGGACATGCTTTCTTTGCTTCTTGGCTCTAGCTGTTCTTCATAAAGCGATCGTTATAAATCGATCGTTTTGTGAAATCCTGTTATATTTGGCAATCTCCTATTTCAATTTCAGTTCGTAAGGTATAACGATCACCGGCGTCAACGTGTTTGTAGGGAAGACAACACGGCACGGTATTTTGACTGTCATTGTTCGTTTTCCGTCATCCTATCTTCGTTAGGAGGAAATTTCGAAAGTTAATTTTGATGGTTGAACATCAGCGATAAACGTTGAAATTCGTGTCTCTTCGCATATAGACGTCACACATTTGAATCGACTGCCTTCGTCATGTTTGTTGTAAATACTAAATAATGTTCTCAAGAGACCTCAGTTCTTTGACAAGCTAGGTTGTTCGCATACGAGAGATTATATCTTTCTATATCTCAAGAATCGCCTGCTGCAAAAGCTGGTCCTGCTTCAATTAACCTATCCGTGAAACTTTGAGCAACGAATGAATCGATCAGCGTGAGCATAGACTCGGCTTGATTCGTGGTGTACTAAATCATGAATCAGATGAACAGCGTCAGCAGTGCCTTGATTTGACTCACCAACGTCTTCATGATGAACTCCCTCCTAAACGAAATAGAAGAATGGATGCAAAACAGGAACGTAATCGGAAATCAAGACAAAACGAAACAGAGGAGCAAAGAACTCGTGACTCTATCAATATAAAGAAATGTAAAGTTTCTTCTCAAGCGTTTGGAATAAAAAAGGAAATCATGGCTTTACCGCCAGAATCGAAGAATTTATCGGGTATAGAGCAAAAAATACTGGCAAGAGGCGTTCTATTTTTAAAACTCATCAGAGTACAGAATAGATTTCAGCCAAAACTGGTGAAAAGTCCAATTAGTTTTATTTGCACAAGAAGTCATAGGATTTGTTGAACACCTGCCATTACCTTTATGTAATGCGGAATTAATAATTATAGGAGAACGTCACGAAAATCTGCAACAACACAAAGAATTCCGAATAAAGAATTGAACGACTAAGAACTGGACTTCACAGTTTGTTTCTGCTCCACAGGTGTATGTTGACAGACTGTGATCACATCTCTGTTGAATGGAAATATCCCGGTTTTTGCAAACCCTTGAATAGAGTTTGCATTACAGACGGCTCCAGAGTTTTGTTACCGGACAAACGGTAAGCGTTAGTCCAAGTCGATCAACTAGTAACTTCGGACATCCAACGTGTCCAATACGGAGGGAAGCGAGAGACGAAGGCGTTGTTTACGAGTCCAAAATTGGTAAGCTTTAGGCTTTGTGTTCGTCATCAGGAAATACGCGTAGCATCGTATTTCACACGTGTATTCAGGTTGAGTGATGAGAAACTGCTGATTTTTACTTCCATGTTCCATAAGGAAATGAAAGTATGGTGATGGCGAAAAAATCGTGGGATAATTTTTATATGTGTACTACGTTATCGACAACAAAGAAGTAGTTTGTTGTTAAAATTCTTCCCGGGCTGTTTGGCCGTAGTCCAATGTTTTCTGCAGAACAAGACGTTTCGGCAGTGCCATCGACTGCCATCATCAGTAAAAATCGAGTGCGCTAATTTGAGGTGGTATACGTTAGTGACCACAGTACTGTGGTTAAGAATGAAGAAACAATTAGTTTCTATGGAAATATTTCATTTCGAAAATGATTTAAATATAAAGCTTAGAACATGGAAGTCATGTATAGTTCTCCATACCGATATTTTGAATTAACAATGAAGCTGTCAGAAACAGTTCTAATACGTGGGGCGTTAAGCAACAACAATATTGATTGTTATTAATTCGGGGTCAAAGCGTCCTACGACGTTGTCCGATGTCCAGTCTCCATTGTTGTCTGTCGTTGCAGTTTCCATCGTTTAGTCCTCTATCGCTCATTGATCTTCTTATGCCCTCTATCCATGTTTTCTTGCGTCTTTCTTTCTTTCTGTTTTCATCCATCTCATTGTTTTCTTTGGTAGTCGGTCTTGTCCTATTCTTTGTACGTGTCCTTCTTCTTTGATCGTTTCATTTCGTATTCGCTCTAGCCTTGCAGTTCTAGCAGCTCGTCTCAAAGCATCCATTAATGTAGCTCCTAACTTTCTTTTTATCTGTTTTTTTATTCTCCACTTTCGAATCCGTACATCAACGTGCTTTTAAGCGCGTAACTATATTGATACGGCCAATGAAACCAGAGTAATTTGATTATTAACTGACCCATTAAGAAAAGAAGAATTCAATTACAATTGACACGGCCTCGTTACCCACTACACACTCCGATGCAGGCCTACTGAATGCCTTCACCGTAATAATGGTGTTATTGTGCCGTTGGAAGGACGAGTTGTGAAAGTGTTGGGAAATGGTGTGATTCACTTACGCCTGTTTCGGCCCCACTTCCAGACATTCTCAAAATTATCGACGAAACCAATCTCAGCATAGACACAGACAGTAACTTATCTGTACAGTGATGTAGTTTTTAAAATACGACGCCTACGTTTTTTTAGTATCCTGTATTTAGATTTAGTATCCTGAGCGTTGGACATATGTCAACATAATAGTTCCGCAGACTCTGGTGTTTAGGAAGTGACGATGTTTAGGAAGACGGGCATAGAGAAGACGAATCCTCGGTGCACGCAATGACGATGTACCATCTCTGTTGTTGTTCACACTAGCAAGACGACACAAGCCGACATTCCTAATACACCGTTAATTATCTGCTATACTATAATTAGTGTAAGTCCATGTAAAAAATTATTCCAACGGGAGATGGTAAGTAATCATAATATGAATATAACAAAGAGAAAACGATTGGAGAACAGAAACAAACCTCCAGTCGTGATCAAAGCCGAGAACATGTCGTAATTACGTGTGGGTTTATTCAAGCGATAAAAATGAAAAAACGAGCGGTTAAAATAAACGTAACGTTCAAATTCTATACTTTTATACTATGCTAGATTACCAGGCAGTCTTAATAACTATGTGCAGTTATACATTGCAGTCTGCGTATGCCACACGCGCACCCTCAAAGGTTATCCTGGGTTAAGAGGAATCAAATGCCCTTAATCACGGATTCAAAAATAAACTATATAATACTATTTCTTGAGCCTAAAAGAAAGGTAACCCATAGTCCATACCTCGGATTCTTCCCCCTCCCACCGCCAGGGATGAAAAACCATTTTTTAATATTTTATTTTTTCCTCCCGTTCTGGTCACGAAAAATTTTGAAAAAAATTAGGTTCATACTTGATTAGAAGACCTTTTATGTGAATTTTTTTTAAAGGCCGTGGCCTATTTTAGACTCTTAAAAAATTCGAGAATTTTTAAACCATAACATCCCTAAAAATAGCCCATGTAACAAGTTTTTTTTGTAATTTTGTAAAACTTTTAGTAATTTAACTCCATGAATTTTTTCAGATTTTTGGAAAGGTGGTTCCTGGTCAAAAACACGTTTTTTGAGATTTTTAGCAATTTTACCCATTTTTTGCAAACATTTTACGATTACCTTGACACATACCCTTTTTTATTGAGTATCTGTTAAAAGTACTTAACAGTGTCATAAAACGTCAATATAATTTAGTTAGAAAACAACTTAAGCCAAGAAAAAAAAACTTGCATAAATAATCATAATTTTTGAATCACGTTTATCCCAGTCATATTAGATTATGAGCTCATAGTAAATTGAAGAAGGAAGCGACCTTTTTTAATCAAATATTTACATATAGAACATTATTATACGAAACTCTGCACCCCTCAGCACAGTATCGAACCACCCCAAAACAACCCTTACATTTCGGAAACGGGTTTTTAATTATAACTTTTAAACGATTCGTGTATTGTGAAAGTAAAAAAATACGAGGGTAAAGTAGAGAACATTTCAGATAAAAGTGTCCTTATAAGTTTTTTTACAAAATTGATAAGTTTTCTCAAAAAATTATTGAAGCATACGTAAATTTTTTCGCTGGGAGAGCGAGGGCGAAGCTAGATTACACAAATTTCAGACGGCGCGGACCAGTTAATTAGTTATAAAACTAATTGTCGAATTGAAAAAAATTAAAAGCCTTTGTTTAGAGACTAAACATATACTATGCGCCTGTGTAGTTCTTTATTTTAAATAGTTATTTTTTCATTGAAATATTATGTCTATATATACATAATAACTCCGAAAAGTCGTTTTAACCTTAAAATACGCGCTCATATTCAATAAAAAAGAGGGTATGTGTCAAGGTAATCATAAAATGTTTGCAAAAAATGGGGAAAAATAGCTAAAAATGTCAAAAAACGTGTTTTTGACTAGGAACCACCATTCCAAAAAATCTGAAAAATTCGTGGAGTTAAAACACTAAACTTTTTACAAAATCACAAAAAGAAAACTTTTGTTACATGGCTATTTTTAGAGATTTTATGGATTTAAAAATTCTCTAATTTTTTTAAGAGCCTAAATAAAGGCCACGGACCTTTAAAAAAAATCACATAAAAGGTCTTCTAATCAAGTATGGGCCTAATGTTTTTCAAAAATTTTCACAGACTAGAACGGGAGGAATAAAATAAAATATGAAAAGATGGGTTTTTCATCCCCTGGTGGTGGGAGAGGGAAGAATCCGAGGTATGGACTATGGGTTATCTTTTTTTAAGCTCAAGGAACAGTATTATGTCGTTTATTTTGGAATCCGTGATTAAGGGGATTTGACCCTCTTAACCCAGTATACCCTTCCTATTATTGTATTCCTATGTATTCGGATATTTATAGCTATTATTTTCGCATATCTGCCTTCACGACGCCCTTGTATGTTAAGCTATAATGCAGACACCGGACGATATTACTGTGGGGGATAAAATTTATGAATTTTTTGTTGGCCAACGAATTCATTCCCGGGACACGTCTTTAGCCGAAACCGCTAAATCCAAATATGACACCACGTAACAAATCGGACGAAACGTTCGTTCACGTTTAATGAAGCACGTTCAGTCGCTCTGTGTTATTCCGACGCCTACCCTGATCATGGAGAATGTCTGTTTAGCAACCGAATGACTTCGGAATAAGTGTCAACGGACTCGTCAGAGGGGAGGGAACCTACCATGGCCACTAATTGTGGTCACAGAAGGCAAGAGGAAATCATTTCATTAAAGAGCCACAAGATACCCCAAGCTGTATGATCATACTAATTAAACATGGTAGTTAAAGTTATGTTTAATGTTAAAGAGAATTGTAGACAGGCGAACTGGTAAGGGAAGGCGAGGTCAGTAGATTAATCGGGTCAACAGAATGACCTAGACACTACCTACCAGTCTTCGCACTACAATACGAAGAAGACAAGACGTCGTGTTTGTACTGAATAAAGGTGGCGTCTACGTAATTCCGTAACCGATACGATGGAGCGGCTGCATTTATTTGCACGCAAAGATAGTAGAACTTTTGGCCGAACACAGGATGATGCATTAAAGAATTCGACCTTACTCTACGTAAAGACAAGTTTCTTATACTTTCTGACCGTGAATGTTTAGTTATTGCGTGTACACGTACAGACAATCTATCAGTTCCGTTTCCACATACATTGCTGGCGTACCTCCAAGTTGAGCATGCATTATATGTATCTGTGGAATATATGAGCGTAAAAAATGTTTTAATACGTGTTATTAAGTTCGGTCAAGTGTAGGTCTATCAGCAGATAGTAGTATAAAACTACAGAATCAAGCGTTATATGTGATGCGAATTAGGCTACAGCCTGAGAATAATTTTGTCAATTACACTAATAAATCTGCAGACCAAAAGGGTTGAGAACGACGTCTGTTACATTTCCCTCATTTACGATACTTGTTGTCACACAATCTTAAATCGAGTTTGTTGAGGGGTGAGGCTAGGAGGGAATATTAGAGATATCCCCCCCCCGAAATCAGAAATTTTTTTTTAATTTTGGAACAAAAATTTAAAACTGGTTGTGTGTTTTTTGAAATGTAATTAATTGACTTCCAAGTTTTGTCAATTTAAAAAAAATACTACTTAGGTCAATGACAAGTTTAAATAATCGACAATCTTATACTCAATAATAAATGTAACAGATGTTCAAAGAAATGACGAAAAATGAAAAGACGTCGACTTGAAAGAGTGTAGGACACAATTTTCCACTGGTTGCAAGCAACTTGAAACATATGATTCTTCTGGCGACGTGCTTTACACTACGCTTGAGCCATGTCAGCTGATTTATTTAATTCCGCAACGAAACAACTGTTTGCTTTTACCCGCTAGTTGGCCGTAAACCGAGGCCTACAAAAAAAATGTTTTTTATATTTTAAGTTAATTTTACATGTCGATAACTTCAATCACAAAGCACACAATGTGAATGAGTTTTAATTTCTTAACATTATTGTTCATAACGCGACATGGTTTGTTGTAATACAAACAAAATATTGTAAAATTAAACACATTTTCATTTAAACTTTTCGTGTTCTTGTATGTGTTGATCCTCACTTTCTTAATTTTAACGTTCTCTTTAAAGTATTTATATTTGACAGAAAGGTATTATTACGCTTCCAAGACAAACTGGAAACCTATCTGATGTATGTTTTTAATTGATTTTAATGAAATTAGTGAATTACAGGTATTATTTGCCCATTAGTTTTAATTTGTTGGTACGGTTTTCATTATAATATGAGAAAAACAATACACTAAGAAAACGAAATGTGGTTGAAAAAATCCCCCCCCCCCGTAATGAAATCCTAGGTCCGCCCCTGAGTTTGTTATGACAATTATGACGTCACTCCTTAACTATACCAAACAGCGTTAATATTATTACGGTACCACCAGTAGGATCTCGATAATGTGTCACGAACGAGAGACCGGAAATTTGAAGAATTCCAGAGTAATTACTAAATAGCACTGAACTTCGCTTTTATCGCTGTCGTTTTTGCACCGTTCACTGAAAGTTTCTGAAATTAGTCACTACTTAGTAGTAGTCCTAAGTAAGTAATCCTTGTAATTCTAAGTAAGGCCTTAGTTATCCTTCCTCCATAAATTTTTATACGCCTTTGGTGTTAATAGGGCCGGATTAAGGTATCTTGGCGCCCTAGGCTAATTATATTTTAGCCCCCCCCCACCTCCCATAGGCTACTCTTAGGTTTATTTCCAAGGGCTGAATGAAGTTTTAAACACCCTACAATATATTTCTTAGTTAGGAATATTTCAAATATCTTACTGTTTTTGGAAATAGTTTCAAGAATTGAAAATTGAGGATATATTTCAGAGATTGTTTTAGAGTTACACCTTCAACCATTTGTAGTTTGCATGGCTTTTATAAGGAAAAAATTAACTAAGTAGTTACAGATTTATAAAGGGTACATTTAACATCATTTACACAAAGAAGACAATCAGTTAAATATCTGCGGATTTGTTAAGACTCATGTAAAGTTCAAGCTAGATTCTTTTTTCTCGCTTTAGACTGAGCAAACGTTTTAATCACCTCACTGAAATCAAGTCCTTGCTTAAAATCACTTTCATTGAACAAAAGGGCTACACTGGTCAGTTTATCCTTCCGCAAATTTGTCTTTGTTACACTCGTTTTTTAATATACCTAACGCATTCACACTACAAAAGCCTTCTACATCGACGCGCCCTCCAGCGGGTAATAAATATTACATTTTGGACTTCATAAGCGACCCTCCCCCCCACGAGAGTTTCAAGACCTGTATAAACGACCGTGACTACGACATAACGACATCGACTTAACCATAACCAAAATGTTTGTTTTGAAATGCGCAAATATGAGCAGTACCGAACTTGTCTGGAATGAAAAGGGATGGAAGCGAAGGGAAGGGGCGGGGTGGAGGTGAATGGAATAGATAACGTGGTCGGCAATTCCACGAACATCGGGCGCCATAACTGGAGAAAACAGTTTGGAAAGCACTAATGGTTAATCCGCCCTGGGTGTTAATATGTTTCCTATTCTTTGAAACGTTTCTTCGTAAAGTCATACCGTATTGTTAACTTTCCGGCACTGTACAGTTTATAGGAAACAAGCTAAAAGCGTAAGTACAGAACCAGGGCCGGCTTAAGGTATCTTGGCGCCCTAGGCTAATTATATTTTATCGCCCCCTCACCTTCCATAGGCTACTCTTACGTTTATTTCCAAGGGGCTGAATGAAGTTTTAAACACCCTACAATATATTTCTTAGTTAGGAATATTTCAAATATCTTACTGTTTTTGGAAATAGTCTCAAGAATTGAAAACTGAGGCTATTTTTCAGAGATTGCTTTAGATTACGCCTTCAACCATTTGTAGTTTGCATGGCTTTTATAAGGAAAAAATTAACTAAGTAGTTACAGAATTATACAGTTTTATTAAGAGTACATTTAACATCATTTACACAAAGAAGACAATCAGTTAAATATCTTGTGGATTTGTTAAGACTCATGTAAAGTTCAAGCTAGATTAATTTTTCTCGCTTTAGATTGAGCAAACGTTTTAATCACCTCACTGAAATCAAGTCCTTGCAGAAAGTCACTTTCAATGAACAAGAGGGCTACACCGATTACTTATAACCGGAGAAAACAGTTTGGAAAGCACTTCCATTATTTATTTACAGTTTTACCATAATTTCTCGCAAACAGGCGCCTGTGTTCAAAATGAACTCAAATTTTTATCCTTGTAATTTATTACCCATTTTACCTTTAGCTGTAAAATTTTATTATTTTTTAGCTAAAATTTTGCGCCCCCTAAAGTTCCGCGCCCTAGGCTACAGCCTAGTCAATCTAATGGTTAATCCGCCCCTGTACAGAACACGTAACGCATCTGTGCTGTAGGAAGTCTTCAGATAACCAATTTGTGGAGAGAAAAGACTGTAAAGGTTGGCTACAAAGCTGGTCATTCCATAACTCCAATCTCCAATAAAAATTGTCTTAAAGGCTTTTAATATTTATGGAAAAAAGGTTCAAGTCTTTTTTTTTTTGTCTGGGTTCATTAAAAGGGAGAAGATAGTGTATGTTAGCTTCAGCTTGAAACACAACTACATACTCCACCTGGACTAAAAGTTAGGGGTTTTAATAACATCGTATATTTCCGTCATACATGAGGCACAATTTGTGGAAATAAAAATTTGACGGTTTATTTAACTTTATCCTTTGATTAGTTATCCAGACGTCTAAATGATATGAAAATGAGTAGTTATGTTTTTGTTAAGTACAACAAGAAATTAAAACATGATTAAGGCAAATGGTATTTTGTTATTATGAATATATCACTGACTCGGATCACTCATTTTTTATTGGTAAAAAATAATAATTAGGTTATTAGTTAAACTTTTACCTTATGACCTAAGACAGTTTTCGCTCCGTTGGAGCTTCGTCAGAGGCTCAAATATGAGTAGAGTCAGTAGTGATATATTTATAATTAACGGATCACGTCATGGACAACAAAGTACAGGTATTTTGTAAGTTAGTTAAAACTGATTACGTCTTTGGTAACGGACGCGTGACTCTTTATATTATTTTTCTGCTGTTTGATACTGCCACCTCTAGGAAGACCTTAAACCTAGCCAGTGATGACTAAATCTCAGCACTATAAATACGTATGTAGACATTGATCAAGAGCGCGCACAAGGACAAAATATCTGTGTTATTATTGTCCTTTATCAAACAGCGGGGACGCTGATATCATACGTTTAAAATAATAATTTCAAAGTTGTTTTCTACAGCAGCAGCAGTTTGTGCAACAACAATGGCCACCCGCCGACAATTTGCAACGGCCGTGTTTCTGAGTGACTCTGCCAAAATTGGTTAGTTTCCCGTTTGCAGTCTGGCCCAAACTCGCTGCTGTAGGTCATCATCTCACCGTCTCAACCACAAACTGTTATTTCATTCATTACGTTTCAGTTATGCCACGTTTATAAAAAAAAAATAATGTCACCCAAATTTGAAGTATTTTAAAATCATTTAAAGTTAACATAATTAACACAACGTTGAAAGTGTGTACATAATCTGTCTGTCTGTATGTCTCTGTCTGTCTGTCTATCTATCTGTCTGTCTGCCTCTCTCTCTCTCTCTCTCTCTCTCTCTCTCTCTCTCTCTCTCTCTCTCTCTCTCTCTCTCTCTCTCGTCTTCACTCTGTATTTTAGGACAAATTTGTCTTGCGAAAGATTACTATCGAATGCTCCGATATGAGTCAAAATTTTCACATAAATTTGTCATAGCGACTTTTCCTGCCAAATCGTCGTTTCTTCCTCTGTCGACTATCACATTCCTACCAAATTTTGAATGATATTACCATAAATTATGCAATATAGATTTCTCCTTCTGTTCTTCAGTAGACAGTAGCAGTCTTTTTCTCATTAAAATATATATATCAGCTGATCATTCTGTTTTACGTCTTTTAATTCTTCGTCATGGGCAGGTTTACAAAAATTCAAAACAATTATGTTTTTATTTTTCGGAGACCATGTTTCTGAGGTATGTGTCACGTTCCACACAAAAATATGCAAATTTTCCTTAAAATTTAAAACATTTAAATGATAATTTTCAGTAAATTTTAAGACGGGAGTTTGTCTTCTCCTGTTGGTAGAGGACACACACAGTCTTGCGATATATATCTCATAAAGTATTATCATCTTTGCATCTTAGGCCTATTGAGCGTATCTTTGTTATCATTCATATAAAAAAAAATCTATCCCGAGGGTTCTCAGAGCTACAAAGCTATCGCTGCGCCCCAAATCTTACGACTATCTAACCACATCTTCGTACTCAGAACGCTGTTTTCATCTAAACGATGGTATTCCAAAGGCCATTCCCATTCCTTCATCGTCATGATCTTGCTGAGTGTCTCTCTTTCTTCTCGGGCAGTGTTCGAACAACTAAAATTTGATTATTCACACCGGGTGAGAGAACCATCACAAATCCGTTGTCGCCTGAAGGCCACTCTTTCCTTTCTATCCCTTACGTCTCGTCAAGAAGTTCAAGCTTACACCTTACTTACACCGCAACTCGGACTGGACATCTTCTTCTTCTTTATTAGTACAGCCCAACGTGAGCCCTGGCTTCCAACACCAATCTTTTCCATTAGCCATTAGCCCATATAGGCCTATTGGTCTATATTATGATCGCATTTTATAATATCACCTCGTACATTCTTTCCTGCAGTATTCCAATTCTGAACTGCCTTAGGAACTGTTTCATCTCCATTATTCTTACATCGTCGTATTTTGTCGAACTCATCTATCTTCCCAGAAGTTTAATTAAGAAAGTTGTGTTAGTGGTTATAATCACAAACAGAATTATCACTGTTGCACACCACTATAGCTTGAAAGCGCTAATCGGAATAATTGTTTTATAGTGGTATGCAACAGTGATAATTCTGTTTGTCATCTAACTTCCGTCAACCTTCTTAACTTTTTTTTTCTAATCTTTTTTGGGTACCTATACAAATTCATTTCAACTACAATCAATTATCTCCGTGTTATTTGTACATTTACGCCAAAATATCATGTTTGCAAAAAAAAAGTCTTTCAGGAATAAATTTGCTGAATACGGCAGGAAAAGTATTCGATCTAATTCGTAGAGAATACAACTTTGCGCGAAAATCGTTCAGTCAAGACGTTTCTATTGAAATGCTTTTCGAGTAAATTATGACTGAATCACTTTCCATTCGCATCGGTGCCTGGCAGTCAAAATTAATTCATACTGGTGCATGAAACCTTAATTAACACCTATACAAATCGTTGTGGTTAAATAAAATATCGCCCATTTTAAAAAAGAAGCTTAAACTTTGTCAACTAGAAAGTACCGAGTATGATTCAGAAATAATGATTTCTTTTCCACGGCTTCGATCCATAACCTACATCACATAGTAGAGTCAATAATCAAACATAAAACACACGACGGTAGTCGCTGGCGCCTGTAGCCAAGTTGAAGGTCGTACAGTTGCAGCTAATTCTCACAAGATAACTTAGTTGTTGCTCAAGTGTGCATTAGATATGAGCGCAGATCCTGTCTGTTTGCCCATTGTACACACGCACGCCAGCAAACTTTATTTCTTTGCTATTTCATACACTTTGCCGGTACAAAATATCTCTGCAGGATTACATATTCTTACTTTCTGTATAACGAATTCTTATTTCAATACTCACTGTGACACCCAGAATACAATATTGTGGCTGGTGTCACAACTTGTTTACAGCTGTCTTGAAGATTCTTAAATGCAATCCTTGAAAAATTTTAATTACAAATTAGGCCTACCTTCCCTTACAAATTTTAAGGTCTTCCCTTAAATTCTAAAAAAAAAATCAATAAAAACATTTGAAAATTGCGTCAAGTAAATCAAACAGTTTATTAAAGTAACCTCACTAAAAGCTTTCTTCAATTTTCAATAAAATTGTATGCTGTCTTGTTGGATATCGGATCAAATCAATCTATCCAGTGTCTCCCAAATACTAAGCTGTACCCTTTTCAGTAGACACGCCAAGCCCACATCATTATTTTCTTCATCATTCCGGTCTTGGGCACTTCAGTCATCCATACCGCTCATCATTACCTAAGGTGTGGGGTCTCAGGCACGATAGCTGATTATACCAAGCAGTCTGAGTTAGCTTGGACAAATACAATAACATGATATAAAATCGTCTATTCAGTAACCTATTGAATGTCTATTCAGTAACCTATTTGTAAATCTTTCACATCCGGTGTCATACTACTGGGCCGTGGTCTGCTGTAGTTGTTATCTGACCGATGTTGTTATCAGATGTTTCGGCCTCACCTCTGGATACCATCTTCAGTGGTCGATTTTTACTTCCATGTTCTATAAGGAAATGGAACTATGGTGATCGCGAAAGAAATTGTGTTCAAGATAAGGGCTGATTCTGATTTTACTACCCTCAAAATATGAAGAAAAGTAATTTTCCGAAAAGTGTGTGTATGTGTGTGTCTGTGTGTAGATTTTTTTCTATGGCGAAACTGCCGCAAATTCAAACAGAATCAAATAATTTTTAAATATGTGCCCGAGTTGTAGAGGAAGGTCTATTGGTTTTGGTGAAGATCAGTTAAGGGGTAGGGGTAGTTTACCTGCAAAGTTTTACGTTTTAACAAGAGTAAAGTACTTAACTTTGATAAATAAAGTATCCTGATAAGAA
This sequence comes from Magicicada septendecula, assembly GCA_034769895.1. NCBI lineage: Eukaryota > Metazoa > Arthropoda > Insecta > Hemiptera > Cicadidae > Magicicada > Magicicada septendecula. Next base: position 55,496,915 of record CM068371.1, on the reverse strand, counting down.
AGGTGGATGAAATATTCAACTACAGAAAGACAGATTCATCTATTTTTCATCTATAAATGAAAAGGGGAGTTGAAGGAGGAGGGAGTAATTTTCTATAAATAAAAATTATAGTTGAAGGGGGAGGGGATAATTTTTTTATATGTGTGCTACGTTATCGGCAACAAAGAAGTAGTTTCTTTGGAAATATTTAATTTCAATTTGTTAAACATACAGTAAAACTCGATTTACAAGGAACACACGTAACTTGTTAGAAATTACCGAACCGAATTCAAGTAAATGATTTTAAATATAATATTAGAACATGGAAGTCATGTATGGTTCTCCATAACGATTTTTAATACAATTGACACGGCGTACGTCAGTAACCACAGTACTATGGTAACCACAGTAGCCACATATTTTGCCACAGGACTGTGGTTACTGACGTACACCGTGTCAATTGTATTAAAACAAAACTTACACTGTTGATCACTGAAGATGGCCTTCAGAGGTGAGGCCGTAATGTCTGAAACAACATCTGTCAGAATAATAACTACAGCAGACCGCGGCACAATAGCCCGGATCTTAATCTATTCACTAAATTTATGTTTACACTCATGCGAACGACTACTTCTTGGGTACACGAGAACGAAACCTGTTAGAATTAACTTGGTACGATTAGAAACAATTTAACGGTGTATGTGTGTGTGTGAGGTATTGTATTTAATATTCTTCTTCTCCTTCACCTCCAAGCTTAGGAATATCCTGGGCGCAGAACAGCCTGTTCCGCCTTCAAACGATTTGAGCGTTACTGATCTACCTGGGTCTTCTAAAACATCTCGCACCCTACGGTTTATATTTCTTTACTTATTACAGTAACCAGTTAATAATGTGGTATTCGTTTTTCAGCCATTCTATGCACACGCTGTCTCCATTTTGTTCCATAATCATCTAGTCATCTTCCGTGTTCAATTCGATCCTTACATTTACGTTCCTATAATAAATCTGTCCAATCGTGTAGAATATTTTTTCATTGTCCTAAGAAATTTCATTTCCGTGTTTGAATCAGGAGCGTATTTATGGCGCAGCAAAGTCAATTCAGTCAGTATCTATTAACAATGTTTCAATAACGCGTCTTTTTATTGTGTTATTGCCGTTATTCTGTTATTGCCGTTTACTTGAAGGGGATTGAATTCGGCAACTTCATAGATAGTAACGTTGATTAGTCTTGGCTTGTCTTGAAGCCGGCCCGACCCCGCGGACCCTCCAAGGCTAAATTCTAGATACGCCACTGGTCTGAATTCTGCTTCCGTGTCTTTTTGTGAGAAAAAACAAGTTAAGACTAATAATCAACATTGGAAAATGTGCGATAACATCCTGAAATCAATTCCATTAAAGTAAACACATAAACAGTAACAACACAATAAAAATACGCGTCATTGAAACGTTGTTTACAAGATACTTATTGACTGAATTGAATTTCCTATTTTTCATATTTCAAACTTACAAAGACTTACAAGTTATTAACTTGAATGAAAAATTAAAATATTACAAACAACGCTGGAAAGAACACTTAGAAATAATGTCAGTTTCCAGACTGGCCAAACAAGTCTGGAAATACAAATCTGTAGAACACAGGTGTGTGGTTAGACCCAGGAAGAGATGGTTGGAGGATTTTTTAAGGCGGAACAGGCAGCACCTTGCCTATGCCGCGATGTGAAGATGATGATACATAGAATACTACACGCACTCACACGCGCGCGAGAAATATGTGACGTTTGTTTCTGGGAACAACTGCGAGGAGAGTGTGTGGGAACCCAGTCAGTATCGGCCGCTACACACACAAACACACATACACAGTTCTTATACAAATTACAGCAGAGCCAGGACAACGGTATTATGTACGTACAAAGCCGTTTAGCCGGACACTACACTACACGCATGCGTACTGTTATGCCGTGTTGTAGTTGTTAGTACACGACGTGTGTGCGTGAGGGCGCTCCACGGTCCGTTGTTGCAGCCGAAAATTAATCAAACGGATGTCCGTCGATTTCATGGCGTTCACACACTCTCTCTCTCTCTCTCTCTCTCTCTCTCTCCCTCCCCCCGTACATACACATACACACGAGAACGAGGTTATTATTCTGGCGTTATTTTTATTAAGAAATTTACAAGTATGGAAACAGGAAGGGAAAAGATAACCATCGGCAACACTGCGCTTGACAGATTGCTTGTTTATTGTTTTCACCCGACGACGTCTTTGCGTGTTAAGTAGCCTGTACCGTATTTCAGGCAGGGGCGAACCGTGCCACCGCCCAGGGCCGCACATTCCGGGATGTTAATTTTGAAATTGAGGGGAACAAATAAAATTATTCACCTAAAAGTACGCCTGTCGAGACTTTAAAATTTATTCAAGAGTATGGTTTGCGTCAAATATTGGTGTCGCTCTAAGAATTTTGCTAACATTACCTGTGACAGTGGCAAGCGGAGAAAGGATTTTTTCGAAGCTCAAACTTATTAAAACGTGCCAAATTATTAAGCCTTTCTTGGGAGGTAGTGCTTCTCTGTCAAGTTTTCAGTGAATTCCCTAACCTGCTGAAAGATCTTTGAGCAGACGAAACTGTAACTGGAATAGTACACAAAATCCTAAGGGCAAAACAGAAGTTCACAAATATAGCTTGAAGGTTTTTGTCATAAATAGATTACAGTATGCTTAGTGGATTCTTTTCAGATTCAAGCACTGCTTTATAAATGCTTTCATGAGAATAATGCGATGTGGTGAATGATGGCCTGTCCTTGTATCACAATTATCATAAAATTAAAATAAGATCACAATAAACAAAGATAGCTTTGTGTCGTCTATCTACACTACAAAAAAAAAACACTGCTGTCTGTCGTAATTTTTTCCACTGTCCCGGGCCCCTATGTCACAGAATACGCTGGACCCCACTTGTGGGGGCCATGGAGTCAGTACCTACACTGCACACCTACCAAACATACCCACGAACCCCGAACTGTCCGGAATGACTGTGTTAGCCGTTCGTAGCCTCGGCGGGGCTGTCTCATGTCAGTTGTGCAAGAAGACCGTTCTTTCTTGAGGCGCCCGCCACGGGTACACGAGATGGTTTGGGCAGACCACCGCTGAGCGATCAGGAGGTCCGCCGCGTTGGAGGCAGCAGTCTTGCCAACCGGTCCTCAAATGAACCGGGAGGTATCTCCGCTGTTACTCGGACGCGTCACCGCTGGTTCAAGGCATTAGGTTACACCAAAAAACAACCGGCTGAGCACCTCACTTGCTGAGATCCTCTCCCCCTAAGTTTTCCAATCCACCATCATACGACTTTGAAAACGTAATGCCCTTGAGAGAGTTCGATACTTGTAGTCGTCGGAGAAGTCACACCGGGCGCTGCTACCTCACAGGGGCCTTGAGCCCCGTCCCCCTACAATCTACAAAGTAGGGCGCCGATTTTGAGAAAACACGGCTCAATCGATTGTTCCCGTCGACGCGATTGTACTGGTGACATCGAAAATTAAACACTTTCGATACCCGCAACAGAAATATCACGGGTTTGTCTTAACTTCATCAGTGACCTTGGACGCAAAGCCATATCAATGAAGATAACTAACTTAAAATACAATTCAGTCGAAATGTTTACGTACGCGAAGAGAAAGGTTATGTGTCTGACTGCTGTATCCGTGGCCTTGTAACGCACCAGAACCGCTGCCCTGATTCCGTCCGATTCGCTCCGGTAGTGAGTATTCCAACAGCTATCACTCGTTTCCGTACTACCCAAGTCTGCAAACACCATGGTCCTGGTTCCCATAGCACAGCTCCTAAATTATAAACCTAATATTAGCGTAGGCTTTAGGTGTGATAAATTTTAAACAAAAATTCAGACTTTCAATAGCGTTTGTGCCACGCCATTCTACATTATCAGAGCTGTTGAAGCAGAGGTTTATGGTCTGTAAATGTTTCTGGGACAACTTGACATGCGCAGAAGGGTAGTATCACGCTTCTTCTGAGCTGTCGTTTACTGTAAGTCGGAACAACGAGTGCTGGATGACAACAGATTGTTTAACTTGAAGTAAAACGTTTGACCTCACGAATTATGTACATCGCAAGAAACGGACGAACGTTTGTTCATCTGGGAAAAATGCCTCCATGTAGTAGTTTTTCTGTCTTTTCGCCCCAAAAATATGCGGTCGTTATCAGGAACTGTTACTATGCACTTGAGGATGAAAATTACAAAACAATATTATGTCAAAGTAACAATAATTAACGCTAAAATCGTTTACATTAAAACACAAGCGGTATATAAAATTGAAACTAACAAATAGTCTATTCTATAAGTATTAATCATAATCTAATGTAGGCTAACACTAAACAGTTTCTTATGTGAGATTGGATGTTGAAGAAACTTGTTCAAATCGCTACAGGAAATGTACGTTTTTCCCATTTGCCCGTTGAGAAATAGTGGTTCCGGGGTGTTCTGAGGACAAGCCCTTCAAACCAGTGGTTATGACATTTTTGGGAGACACGCAAGTACGGATCGAGCGAGGAGAAGACGGAGTCTCCGAGTGAGGGAAGAGCGTTAAGTGTTAGTGTATTGTGTGTGCTTTGTTTTTCCTGAACGGGTTGGGTGTGGATTCTGCGGTATGGGTTGCTCAGAGCGCTAACCTATAAATTAACGACGAGGTATGGATATGGCAGGTGGAAAGAGTTTTGTTAGCTTAGAACAATAAGGAAAAGCAGAACTCTTGAGGTGACTCGAGACTATAGTGTAATGGTGTGGAGTATAAGTTATGGTCGGCTACTGTGTATGTCGTGGAACTGTGGGTAAGACGTTCGCTAACTCTGCTGTCTATTGATAAGGAAGGTTGGCAGTTTTGTAGTTTTGGTTTCGCGGTTTGTGAAGAGGGGGGACGGTTGGCGAACCTGTGAGTAGATTTGTGTAGGAAACAGGCACGTGCAGGACACAAACAGACTACTGGTGGATAGTTGCGTTGTCTTATTGGGACGTCTTTGCGTCCGTGTCTTGACTGTTTGACGTCATCGGACACATGCAGGAAAATAGCCGGGCAGTTGCGTTATGTTGTGTTATTGGGACGTTGTTGCGTCCGTGTCTTGACTGTTTGACGTCATCGGACACATGCAGGAAAATAGCTGGGCAGTTGCGTTATGCTGTGTTATTGGGACGTTGTTGCGTCCGTGTCTTGACTGTTTGATGTCATCGGACACATGCAGGAAAATAGCTGGGCAGTTGCGTTGTGCTGTGTTATTGGGACGTTGTTGCGTCCGTGTCTTGACTGTTTGATGTCATCGGACACATGCAGGAAAATAGCTGGGCAGTTGCGTTATGCTGTGTTATTGGGACGTTGTTGCGTCCGTGTCTTGACTGTTTGACGTCATCGGACACATGCAGGAAAATAGCTGGGCAGTTGCGTTATGCTGTGTTATTGGGACGTTGTTGCGTCCGTGTCTTGACTGTTTGATGTCATCGGACACATGCAGGAAAATAGCTGGGCAGTTGCGTTATGCTGTGTTATTGGGACGTTGTTGCGTCCGTGTCTTGACTGTTTGATGTCATCGGACACATGCAGGAAAATAGCTGGGCAGTTGCGTTATGCTGTGTTATTGGGACGTTGTTGCGTCCGTGTCTTGACTGTTTGACGTCATCGGACACATGCAGGAAAATAGCTGGGCAGTTGCGTTATGCTGTGTTATTGGGACGTTGTTGCGTCCGTGTCTTGACTGTTTGACGTCATCGGACACATGCAGGAAAATAGCTGGGCAGTTGCGTTATGCTGTGTTATTGGGACGTTGTTGCGTCCGTGTCTTGACTGTTTGATGTCATCGGACACATGCAGGAAAATAGCTGGGCAGTTGCGTTATGCTGTGTTATTGGGACGTCTTTGCGTCCGTGTCTTGACTGTTTGACGTCATCGGACACATGCAGGAAAATAGCTGGGCAGTTGCGTTATGCTGTGTTATTGGGACGTTGTTGCGTCCGTGTCTTGACTGTTTGATGTCATCGGACACATGCAGGAAAATAGCTGGGCAGTTGCGTTATGCTGTGTTATTGGGACGTTGTTGCGTCCGTGTCTTGACTGTTTGATGTCATCGGACACATGCAGGAAAATAGCTGGGCAGTTGCGTTATGCTGTGTTATTGGGACGTTGTTGCGTCCGTGTCTTGACTGTTTGATGTCATCGGACACATGCAGGAAAATAGCTGGGCAGTTGCGTTATGCTGTGTTATTGGGACGTTGTTGCGTCCGTGTCTTGACTGTTTGACGTCATCGGACACATGCAGGAAAATAGCTGGGCAGTTGCGTTATGCTGTGTTATTGGGACGTTGTTGCGTCCGTGTCTTGACTGTTTGATGTCATCGGACACATGCAGGAAAATAGCTGGGCAGTTGCGTTATGCTGTGTTATTGGGACGTCTTTGCGTCCGTGTCTTGACTGTTTGACGTCATCGGACACATGCAGGAAAATAGCTGGGCAGTTGCGTTGTGCTGTGTTATTGGGACGTCTTTACGTCCGTATCTTGACTGTTTGACGTCATCGGACACATGCAGGAAAATAGCTGGGCAGTTGCGTTATGCTGTGTTATTGGGACGTCTTTGCGTCCGTGTCTTGACTGTTTGACGTCATCGGACACATGCAGGAAAATAGCTGGGCAGTTGCGTTATGCTGTGTTAATGGGACGTTGTTGCGTCCGTGTCTTGACTGTTTGACGTCATCGGACACATGCAGGAAAATAGCTGGGCAGCTGCGTTGTGCTGTGTTATTGGGACGTCTTTGCGTCCGTGTCTTGACTGTTTGACGTCATCGGACACATGCAGGAAAATAGCTGGGCAGTTGCGTTATGCTGTGTTATTGGACGTTGTTGCGTCCGTGTCTTGACTGTTTGACGTCATCGGACACATGCAGGAAAATAGCTGGGCAGTTGCGTTATGCTGTGTTATTGGGACGTTGTTGCGTCCGCGTCTTGACTGTTTGATGTAATCAGACACATGCAGGAAAATAGCTGGGCAGCTGCGTTGTGCTGTGTTATTGGGACGTCTTTGCGTCCGTGTCTTGACTGTTTGACGTCATCGGACACACGCAGGAAAATAGCTGGGCAGTTGCGTTGTGCTGTGTTATTGGGACGTCTTTGCGTCCGTATCTTGATTGCTTGACGTCATCAAAGAGACACGTGCAAGACAACAGGTGGATAGTTGCGTTGCGTTGTGTTATTGGACGTCTTTGCGTCCGAATCTTGACTGCCTGATGTCATCAAAGAGACACGTGCAGGACAGCAGGTGGATAGTTGCGTTGTGTTGTGTTATTGGACATCTTTGAGCTCGTGTCTTGATTGCCTGACGTCATCAAAGAGACACGTGCAAGACAACAGGTGGATAGTTGCGTTGCGTTGTGGTATTGGGACGTCTATGCGTCCGTGTCTTCACTGTTTGACGTCATCAAACAGACACGTGCAGGACAAAAGACGGACTGATGCTTTGCACTGTGTTATTGGGACGATTTTGCGTCCGTATCTTGACTGTTGGACGTAGCAAACAGACACGTGCAGGACAAAAGGTGGACAGTTGCGTTGCGTTGTGTTACTGGACGTCTTTGCGTGCGTATCTTGACTGCTTGACGTTATCAAACAGACACATGCAGGACGAAAGGTGGACAGTTGCGTTGTGTAGTCTGTCGTATTTATACTATCCACCGTCCTTCTGCCTTCGACTGCAAACTGCCACACTAATTTCCAAATCCTACCGGAAATTTCGAATGTATTAACACTAACTGAAAGATTATTACAGTGGAATGTAGGTGTAGTAGGTTTGGAATTTCTTTTAGGGGTTGGAAATTTCGTTAGTGTGGATGTGTGTATCAGTTGAAGGGGTGTGGTCATTAGCTGGTAGGCGTGTCAGTAAATATAAGACAGAAAACAGCTATCCAGACGTTGTTAAAGTCCTCGAATCGCTTGTCTCAGATAAGACAAGAGTTCAGATGTGCCCATTTTACCGCTAGTTTACGATTCATACTTTACATTTGTATTGATTTTATTTTATGTATTGCTTATGTTTTAGTGGTTGCAGTGGGCATTTGAAGCCACCATCAGTTCTTTGAAGTGAGGCTGCCATCCAGAATTTTTACACGTGAAATCTCTCTCCCCTCACAATCAGGACTTTTATTTTACGTTCATTATTTTAGTAAGGGCACGTAGGCTGTATATGTGCTACTGTCTATTCGGTTTCCAAATGCCCAGTCTTCAGATCTTCTGTGTTAAGCAACACTGTAATCTAGCATCTCTCTAACTGCGCGCGCGCGCGAACACACATCTTATCTGTATCGAAACAGTGAAAAAATTGAAGATAGGCCTACAGATACTGAATTCTTTTTATCTTTTCAAAGTTCTAAGAGGAAATAACGAAACAATATCAACCCTAAAATCGTCCTCAACAATAACAATAAACCGTCATGAACACTTGAAAGTTGTAAACTATTCAGACAGTCTTATTTCATAACATTCCTTAATACACTTATTATAATTTACGGTTTTAAAAAGGTGTTTCAGAGGATAGAATCGATATTGTTATTGGCAGAAATATTCCCAAATAATGAAAATAATGAATAATAAAATGTTTATGCCTGGAAAGGTTTTGAACAGTCATTTTTTATTCAGTTTTTCTCAGTAACCTATAATTTCGAACTAAAGTTATCCCAACTGATTTTCAGTTTTGTCTATTTCTACATCTTCTCCAATCGTCACTGAAATACGTTTACGAAAGGCCTCCGACTATTTTGTATATCCTTCATCTCAATTACCCTGGAGATGAATGCATTTTTTACATAATCCTGAAGACATCGAAATGTATTGGTAACACGTCATTTACAGGGAGTCCCTAGCAATCTTTGCACAAGTGTTTATTAATGAAACATGTATTTGTGTCTATTTTTTCTCTCGTTGGTAAAAAAACAAAATGGAGGCCAAGCGGACTCTAGAAAATACGGTACTGAATGATAAGGGTTTTAGTGTTAATTATTGTTATTTTGACATATTATCTTTTTAATCATGTTTAAGTGCTTTTAGGTTTGTAGTTCGAGGTAACGACCATAGATTATTTGAGATCGAAAAAGCAAAGACAGATTGCTACATTGGAAACAATGCGATAGGAGATTTTCCGGATATACAGTGCTTAAGTCAAATAAAAGTTTATAATTTTAAACGCTGACTACAAATAGTATAAATAAATTATAAAGTAACAAGAGTAAAAATGTCAATAAAATATTAATGGACAATTATATTTTTTGAGAAATTTGGAGACGTTACGACACTACAACACTATGAAATGTTAGGCAGAATGAAATGTAAGGGAAGTCAAGGGTGCTGTAACGGTACAAGGTGAAGAAGAAGAAGAAGAAGAAGAAGAAGAAGAAGAAGAAGAAGAAGAAGAAGAAGAAGAAGGAGAAGGAGAAGGAGAAGGAGAAGGAGAAGGAGAAGGAGAAGGAGAAGGAGAAGGAGAAGGAGAAGAAGAAGAAGAAGAAGAAGAAGAAGAAGAAGAAGAAGAAGAAGAAGAAGAAGAAGAAGGAGGAGGAGGAGGAGGAGGAGGAGGAGGAGGAGAAGAAGAAGGAAAATGTATAAGAGTCCAGTTGAAAATGGACGGTACTAAAACACAATGAAACTTTACTTTTATGATTAGAAATACCACCTTAATATACAAAATTTAGACAATATTAAATACTGTAGTTTCCAAATAAAAAGACGAAAATAAAGGTAAAAAGGAAAAGCAAAAATAGTGAGGAAAGTAAACCGCTAAATACATTTAACCGTTGCAGTTGAAAAGTACTTATAGACTTGATATTAAAAAAAGATCCAAATGAAATTCTACAGAAGATCATACCATGTTTTTTTTATCTATGGATCAATCTGAAGGAAGTGGGGTAAAGCGCTTCAGAGTAAAGTGATATGGAATGAGACAGGGAGACGAAATAGAAGTTAACGTAGGAAAGAAAGAGAGGAACGAAGAGAGATAAACAGAATACCACAAGCAACATTGTTGTAATTACTACACTAGAGTGAGGGGGGACGGAGTACGGTACAGGTGAGTAATTACAACGCGCTGTATAGTTAAGGTGACTGACTCAATGCGCCAGTTTTTGCTTCGCGTTTATCTGATTGTGCACTCAGTTATCACAAACTATGACGGACCGTGTGTTTATCTGCAACAACGTTCTCAAACATTTGACTTACCGTGATCGAGGGTAAGCAGTGGTCGATGTCACTCGCTACTGTGTACGCCACGGGCACTAGCGAGTGGCGGTTGTTAGGGGTAGCAGCTGGACCTGCCCCAGTGGTCGCAGTGTCCGGTCGAGCCCGATGACTACTGCCTGTCGCTCTGTATAACCCGAGTAACGAACTTGTGCGTGTTGGAATGGGATTTTCTTTTTTTTTCTTCGGAGGGGGGAGGCTTTCTACGCCGCGCAGCGATTCGCAACGGTTGGAACAGGGAAGTCTCTTGAGGCATTTCGATTGGGAAGGCAGGATTTGTTAGCCCCCAAAACACCTCCTCCAGCCCAGATAATGTCTCCTGAGACTGCCGTATGATAACGACAAATGCCGTAAACCACAGAAGGCGGCACTAGGCACACCTAAGGCAAAGGCAATTGCAGCTTCCGATCCATTTGTCGTGCTCGGGTGTTGGCGAAGCTTCGGATTGCGTCCAGTGGGATAGAGGAGCTTACGGAGAGATCGTCAAGCAAGACTCGGTGGGCCTTCGTCCGTACTATGAGGCTAAGGAATGGGGAGGCACGATTGCGCCTGCTCGCAAGGGAGCGCACGAACTCGTCAAGCGAAACAGCCCTGCAACCCTCTTCTGATAGCGTCATTTCGGACGAACCAGGGAGAGCTGGATAGGCTATATAGCGAAGGATCCGGTATTGGAAGGGCTGAAGCAAAGACTAGAATGGAGCAGCTGCGTAAAGAGGAGATAGGCTATATTGCGAGTTTAGTGTGCAATGGCAATGTCTCTCGATAAGAAAGAAACATTGGCGGCGCTAAGATCTTTGGAGATCGCGTTACTGCAGAACAGTGACCGGACTTGTCTCTAAATTCAAGTCCCTTCTGCCAGATATGCCTATATGTCTAACACTGCCTCCTGTACAGCTGCATTCTAGTTTCATACTGTACCTCATGTATTTAATCCGACATATATACGCACGCGCGCTCTCCGCGGTATAACAACATAAGAGAGAATACAACAACAAAAATGTAACATAGACCAGACAAAATTACATACAATTGTTGATTATGAGAGGCAAGGCCCTATTTAGAGTTAGTGGGCCCCTAGGCAGAACATGTGTTGCGTCTCCCAACTACTGGGAGAGGCCGGGGGGGGGGGGTAGTGAAAAAAAGTTCGCATTCGAGACGTTTTGGAAATATATTTATTTACATGTGTTGCAGTAGTTGAAATTATAAAAAGAGGGATCTTAATCGAACCTTAAGAGATTCATGATATTTCTGTCAAAATATAAGGAATCTCAGCGCAACGAGTGCAGTTTGAGATGAATTTAAAATTTAAGTGCGCACTGTTGCCCCACTCTACCCTATTCGTGGATTATAACACCACTTTCTCTCCAATAACTTCTACTGTTCTCTGAAACACGAACCAACTAACGTTTATCCAAGTTCACTGTTCTTTTTCTTCTTTTTGTTTGTGGTGTGGGCCTACGTAACCTGTGTTTAAATCCAGTACCGATAAGAAGGCCTCTGTTACAGAGGCTACAATAAAGGCTTATTTGAAAGAACAAGAAATAGAAAACGAATATCGGTAACTTTGTACTAAATACAGTACATAAAACCGAATAGTTCAAATCACTCTCGAATGCAAACACTCTCGAATAACGTAATGACAGAAAACTGAGTACTTTCCCAATAACTGTACCTGCAGTAATTTTTGTATATTTCGGCGTCGCGATAAGTAAAATACGTTTAGCAAAGCAACACAAAACGTGTCAGTGGGTTGTTTATATACATAAATAGTTTGTTTTTTGTTGTAATCGAACAACAGTTAGTTAACACAGAAATGGCACACGGTATTCGTGCATTCAACAAATTGGTTTTATTTAATTTTATATCTTGTAAATGTAGCGTAATTGGTCGAAACTCACTATGAACCACTGAGCGTGTGTACAGAGCCCGGCCGGTTAGGCCTACTTCCGGTGCTTACATTTGGACCACCGGAAGTAAATGTTGTTCACTACGTCCAATGCTTAAACTTCCATCACATTGTGTAAAAGACTGAAAAAAGTGTGCTGGACTGGACGAAATTCGTAAATTATTTATTTTTTGTGTTGTTTATTTATTATCGTTTGTATAATTGTATGTTTATAATTTAATTTATTTAACTATCGACGTGAGTAATTAATAAACGCCTTGTTTAACTAGGATTAGTTATTTAATGTGAAGACAAGTGTTAACGATAATCCAAGACCACATGAGTCAGGCGACAGTAGCCAAACACAAACATCTCGTTTTATTTCAAAACAAGCAAAGATTCAAAATTATTTTCCTCGGGCCATCAGAAAGGCAATAGTAATTAACAAAAATTTAATAATTTTAATCTGGTTGATTGTTACAAGTTGCTGGAAGATTGTAAATAAAGTTAAGAAATACTGTAATACAAGTATCTGTTGTAAACCCGGTAATATATTACTATTTTATGTAAGTATTCAGTGGCGTATCTAGAATTTGGCCTCGGGATTTTCCGGGGTCTGGTGGAGTCCGCTTCATACAAATGGAAAAAAAAACAAGTTGAGACTAATCAATATTACTATCTTTAAAGTGGTTGAAAATCGTGGATAACATCATGATATAAATTCCAATAAAGTAACCGGTAATAACACAATAAAAATACGAGTTACTTAATAAATGTTGTTTACAAGATACTGACTCAATTGATTTTCCAGTATTTCATATTTCAAACGTATACGCAAATGCTGTTTAATAAACCTGTTTGTATACTTAAAAATGAGTTACTAGCTGAAAAACACAACTAAAAAAGTTATTAAAAACCCTAGAAATTAAAAGATTAACAGAATTCGTCAACTTTTTTGACCCTATGGGGGGTCCGGTCCCGTTCGCCACTCCCGTAAATACGCTCCTGTACGTATTAGGTTTAGTTTAAATTTATTTTGTAATTTAATGGTGTCTGGAAAGAGACTACTTCGTTGTAAGACATGAGCTTGTTTGTAACATAGTGGGGGGGACTTACTCTACAGGGGTGGACCCAAGACTTTGGACTCAGAGACGGCGTTCGGTTGAAATGGACTCTATGCTTGAACGGCTGTGTGAACGAAACCCTGACCAAGGCTCCTCATGTTCTCGTTTTGCAACTGTCTGGTTCGGCACACAAAACTCACCATCTATACCTCTCTTGTTTCTCAAGATTGGTACTAACCTATGCGGCTTCCGCCTGGTGGTCGCTCTTCTTGATCTCCAACAGGTGTGAACTGGAACAATTCCAATCCAAAACCCTTCGTTCCTTGTCGGGATGTTCACAGTTTGTCAGAAGTGAGGTAATTCGAGTAGGTCTTCGAGTTCTCACCCCACCTGCCTATGTTCGCAGTTTATACAATTCATTACCAACCTTCTTTGCCTTCCAGGAACTATAATTCTCATGTCTTGGTCTGTCGTCACGTCGGAGGAAAAACCATAACGCTTTCAAAATAATATCACGCTGTAACAGAAGCGAACCTTTACTTTGGCAGTTTGACAGTTTCCTACGGCGACATTTTTCCGTCGTGTTGACTGTGTATAGCACGGCAAAACACTGTGATCAATGTTATTACTCAACGAGTGCCGTCGTCTGAATGGTACCTCTGTAAAATGTTGAAGTGTGTCAGAGTGTAACTTGTGCATGTGTGTCTTACCAATTCGTCCTCGCACGGTAACGTAACTTACGATGCTTGAGTCCGTAGCGAACGTACGGATAACCAGGTATCGTAGTCCCCGATCTGAGGTTCACTAGGAGTGTATCATTCCCGGGTGGCGCCAAATTGTTTATTTAAAACAATCAAAAATGTCTTATTATCAGCGATTCTACTCAGACGGTGTGAAGGATTCAATTTGTCCCGCCGTTTCTCGAGTTGTATAATCGAGCCGGCAGTTACCGTATTCGCTGCTTGAGCGCTAGTTATCACGTCAGAGACGTTCGCTGTAAATTATAATTTTAAGAATACACTTTCCTACTGAAAATAAAACACATTTTTATATACACAGTATTGATTTATTAGCGATTTGATATTACTGTTTTCATAAACACAAGCTATATTTGATTTCTTATTTCATTTTGCACCGGTTATTTCTTTATGAGACTTTTTCTCTCTGGGTTTTACAATCGATTTTGAACGTGATTAACATACAGTATGTCGTTCTACCAAAACGGTAAACAAATAATTTCGTTCAATTGTTTTCGATTCTTTTGATCACGTTAAAAGGCTCAGATGCAATTACAATAATAAAAATACACAACCTTACAATGATTCTACTTAAATATTGTAACGTGTAACTATAAATGGTTTGTTGAAGTGTAGTAGAAGTGTTTTAAAGGTTCGTACATTAGTGCTAGGTTATCTTTATAATTTGACCAATATACAGTGTCTTAATATATTTATTTAATCTTGGAAAGAGAATAAAATTGATTCAGTGGTATTTCAGAATATAGTGAGAAATATTCAAAGTGCGTTATTTCGGAAGTTTAGATAATTTATTGCATACTTAACAGCTTCGTAGCATGTGGTTAATCTGTTGGCCTGGACTGAATGAATGTGGTCGCAATATATTTCAGTTTTCGTTTAATCGGGCTTCGGGCATCTTTTCCAAAGTATATAGATTCATTTATTCGCTTCGTCTTGAAATAAAACGTCTTCTCCATCAGGTAATTGAGTTCAGTGATAGTCAGCTTCCTTCTCGTTCAATTTTGATAATTTATTTTACTTTTAAACATTTTAAATAAGAAACTAGGGTGTTCTGAATTCTGGCGTCTGTTTTTCCTGAGCGTCACTTTTTGAGTAATCATATTCAACGGTAATTTCGTCTTCAACCGTCGTTTCCATGGTTACCAAATTATTCTGATTGGGCTAGCTTGATATAAATCCATTGTTATCAAAATTTGAATTCTTTTCAAATCTTCCTATATCTTCTGACTTCCTTCCTTCTTAAGTATTAATTATTAGCACTGTCATTTGTATTTTCTCACAAAGATTATTTTGGTATCCCACAATATTGGGTTTTTCATGTTTTATAAGTTTACAATTAATTTAATACTTACTAATTACATTTCTCTGTTTACATAACTCCTTATTTTAATATTTTGTTGTTAATAATATTTACCATTTATCCTTGGTTCATTAGTCACCTTGGATTTGTTAATTACTTGGCTATTTTCATACAATTAGTATTTGTTTATGTTTGACCGTTAGGCCTGTTTCAAGTCTAAGTAGCCATTACTGGTTGTTGATTGTTTCACACACATTATATCTCATTTTGTCCCAGATCGTTATTTTGTTTTTATAATTAAGTTTATTATCTATGGAGGTGTTTTGGTTCAGTCTTGGTGTGATTTTTGTGTGTAACAACTGTGTTATCCATTATTTCTTGCTAATTATTTACTAACAGTTTTCTCTTTTATAACTCAAACATTGTTTTCTTTCCTTATTTTTTAATTACTCTGCCAATGTCAATAATATGGCTATTAATTACTACCTTTTCATCATATAACATATAACATTTAGGTCTATGTTTGGGATAATTACCCAATCCATCTCCTATTCATAAACAATTGTTTATACAATTAATTAACACTTATTATTTAATATTGGTGTACAATATTTCATTACTTCTGATTTATTGTTCGGGTGATAAACAATTTCGCCTCTATTGAACTTGTTTCATTACTTTCCCCTTATAACATGGGTATTTACTTATGGTTATTACATACTTATTTTATATAACTCTTTGCTTTCCTTTCCATGTTAACATCATCTTATTACTTTTTCTTGTGATTCTCACCTTTAAATTCTACAATACATTCTTAAGTTCTATAATAATATTATTTCATAATTACTACAGTTAATATCACTCTTCAGTGTTCATTATTACTGAATCAATGTTTTATTTTAAATATTATTCATAATACCTTTCTTATTTTTACTAAGTCTTTATCTTAACCTTCTCTATTCTTACTATTTTTATTACTGACAATATTTTTATTTATTTATCACTTGCACTTTTAAATTATTTTGTGTTCATTGTAATTTACTTGGTGTTTCTTTTTCTATCATTTCACTTTAGGGTAAGTTCACTTTCACTAGGTTAACTTCCGTTTACTTCTCACTATTTTACTCTCTTTCTCTACACATATTATATATAATTATTAATATCATGTCTTTCTCTATTAACAACTTACATGGACTCCTAACTCTTTGGCTAGTGTATTTTTAGCTATCGTGTTTTATTAATGACTATTTACAATTGTCATTCAATCAATACTAACATTCGTTAATTATTTTGGTTCTTTACCGGTTTCATTTTCTTTATTATATTTGATTACATTATACCTCATTTCTCTATTCTTTATTCCTTGTCTTTGTTTTCTTGACGTGTTTCATTTTATTTTCTTCATCGTTGGTTTGTTCCCTCTTGGTTCTCATGTTTCTTCTCCTTCACTTCTCATCTTGTTTATTTTATTTTGGTTCTTAACTGCCCAATCTCTGGGGTTGGGTCAAAGTCGTTTGTCTGTCAGTCTGGTCGTTGATTTTCTTTAATAATCACTTTTGGGTTTATTATTCTTTCTCCTTCTTTCTTAATTACTTTTTACGTTTTTATTCTCTTCATTATTTATTTATTAAAATATAGTATTATTTAGCATTTTTTATACATACTTATTGTTATCAAAACTGATCTGAATTTGGCGATGTTATAATATATAGAGAGTGTGTACCTCGAGATAGAGCCAAACAACAGCGCCTTGCAAGCGTCATAGCCTCTGATGACGTTACGCTATAAAATGCTGTTTATCAATAATAAAAATTCATCTCTTGCGTTAGAAATTGTTACGGCCAACAAACTGCAGCTCGAATCACTGTACGCATACGTAAGTACACCAGTTGTTTGGGGCAGCCTCAGTGTCCGGGTGACTCTCTTTGGCTCTATATACCTGATTGGCAAACGTGCGCACGTTGGGCCGGGATACTCCTTTCTTATTTTAATTTTTTGAGGGATGGAAGTGATGGAAGACTGTGCCAAAATCCTCCGTCGATTCTCTTCACGCCTTCTGAGGAGTGGACTTGGCGTTCGCTCTTTGGACGACAGGTGGCTTGCAGGCACATTTTATGCACGTCCGACAAGGTTCCCAGATAATTCTCTTATAACCGGGCTGGGCCAGTACCGTATACGTCCAGGCGATTACCTCGGTGTATACTGCGCTATTGTAGGCTAGCACAAACAGCTGATGTAAGGCCTGCTAAAGAGCAAAATCGCCGAACACGGTGGTTGGAGAAACTTGAGAAGGCGGCGGAATAGGCAGAAGAGAGCTTATGGAGGGAGTAGAGTAGAAATGAAAAGAGTACGCAACAAGACACGACTTCAAACGAACGCTTTCGACAGTCTTAATTCCGGTTTGGCTGATGCGGTCTTTGTTCTTCCTTGTGTGTAGTTTATTGCACTGTCTAATTGCAAATTGTATTGTTCTCCGGTCCTGAATTACATTCTATTGTTGATATACGTAGCTTAGTTGTTTGACTTCAGCTGTCCGATTTATTTCTTCCTTCTAATTACGTGTTGACAGTTTCCTCTACGGTACAGACTATGTTTAATACGTGTCAAACCTGAAGATCGAAACAGAATTATATTGGATATAAATATGTGTATAAACTTACAACCTGTGCGTACAGTGTATATATTATAGAATGAATAATTGTTTGTACAAACGATATTGTTACAAAAAACACTTTGCCTAAAAAAACCACATTTATTAAACAACTTTGACTCAGTTTCTATTACCTTCCAACGGCCATGCGTTTGTTTGCTCGTATCGTGACGAGCCTTTTCACATCCGCTTCTGGTAAGGGAATATAGAAAATAAAAACAATGATATCAGACAATCGTCCGCATTCTTCATTGTCTTCATGACTAGTATATTATTTACGATTTAAATAGTTCAGTCGATAACAGTGTAATAACTGTTTGAGAGCGAATGAAGGGGGATGAACACGGGGTTGTTGCAAATTATTTCAAAAGAGTATTTACCCTGGTAAATTTTCTCACTCGATTTAATAAGAACAAAAATCAAATTCAAAATTAAAAAATAAGCTGCATGACCAGTATAAACATTATTTTTCTTATATAATAAGGTTTTCATTATTTGCGAATAACGAAGGGGCAATTAAATTTTCGATAACGCGTTGTGAAAAAAGGACTCGACCTTTGAAGCGCTATAACTCTAATTTTAAATAAACATTAAAAAGAAGATAATTTAATAACACACGGAAAAGCATCATCATCATCATCATCATCATCATCATCATCATCATCATCATCATCATCATCATCATCATCATCATCATCATCATCATCATCATCATCATCACCACCATCATCATCATCATCATCATCATCATCATCATCATCATCTTCACAACACGGCATAGGGAAGGTGCTCCCTGCTCCGCCTTCAAAGAATCTCCAGCCGTCTCTTTCTGGGTTCACCCACACACCTGTGTCCTATAGGTTTGTACTTCCAGACTTGTTTGGCCAGTCTGGAATCTGACATTCTTTCTAAGTGTTCTTTCCACCGTTGTTTGTATTCTTTTAATTTTTCATTGAAGTTAAAAACTAGTAACTCTTCTCTTATGGCCTCAATACTTGTACGGTAGAGTTAATTACACCATTTAACTCCTCTTAAGAATGCATTTCCGAGAGATATATATTACTGTCTCGATTCTTGGTTGCTGTCCATAATTCACACCCACAGGTTAGTATAGGGACCGCCATAACTTTTTAAAAGTTTAATTTTGTCTCTCAATGTACCTTGTTTCTGAAAATACGGTTGATAGTCCCGTAGATCGTCTGGAACTTACCTAACTTAACATCAGTATTATACGGTAATTCCTATCATTGTCCAAATAATTATGAATTACATTTTGCGCCTAATACTTTTTTTATGAAATCGATATTTCTAAACTTATTTGCTAAAGATGGAGCGTAAAATCAAATTTTGTATAATAGCCGCACAAATTCAAAATTGTGTGACTAAGTGTTAAATTTCCTCTTTTTGATTTGAAACATGCAACAAATTACAGACAATTTAACAAACTTCAATGTTATATAGTAATTTTTGGTTAAGTAGAGTTAACAACGAGGAAAACGAGTTAAACGCTGAAATTAAAAACAAATTTGTTTGTATGCCCTAAAGAAAACGCAGAATTTCAAATCACTATTATTTTGATATTTTATACTGTAGATAATTAAAATATCGGTATGGAGAACCTTACAATACTTCCATGTTCTAAGACTTATATTTAAAATCATTTTCGAAATGAAATATTGCCATACTTCTTTTTTCAGCCTCAACCACAGTACTGTGGTCACTAACGTATACCACCTCACCTTAGCCCACTCGATTTTCACTGATGATGACAGCCGATGGCACTGCCGAAACGTCTGGTTTTGCAAAAAAGGTAGACCCTGGCCCAACAGCCCGGGAAGGAATTTTTAACAACAAACTATCTCTTTGTTGCCGATAACGTAACACATATAAAAAATTATCCCCCCCCTTCAACTATCATTTTCATTTATAGAAAATTATCCCCTCCCCCTTCAACTACCATTTTCATTTATAGATATTTCATTTATCTTTCTACAGTGGATTATTATGACCTTCTTTTCAGGATACTTTATTTATCAAAATTAAGAACTTTACTCTTGTTAAAATGTAAAACGTTGCAGGTAAACTACCCCTTTCCCTTAAACGATCGTCACTAAAATAAATAAGTCTTGAGTCCTCTACAGCTCAGGTATATATGCAAAAAATTATTTGATTCTGTTTGAATTTGGGGCAGTTATCGTTCGCCATAGAAAAAATTCTACACACAGACACTTTTCGAAAAATTACTTCTTCATGTGTTGAGGGTTGTGCAATCAGAATCCGCCCTTATTTCGAACACGATTTTTTCGCCATCACCATACTTCCATTTCCTTATGGAACATGGAAGTAAAATGACTTTTCTTTTCTTCATGTTTTGAGGGTAGTACAATGAGAATCAGCCCTTATCTGGAACACCATTTTTCCTTATGGAACATGGAAGTAAAAATTAACCGTAACGAAAACAATGACGTAAGCTGCTAAACCTTTATTAACTTTAAACAATAAAATCAACGTTTTTAAGCCGTTTGTTGAAAATGTGCATTAATCAACCTTTTTACAAGGCTGCCAACCTTCCAGACTTTAAACCACTTTAAATGCATGGGGCCGCAAAGAGAGTAGGGCAAGAATTCTAATTAAAGGTGACTTAATATATTTTACTCATGGTTTTTTTAACGCCTCGGAGTTCAGTGTTGAACGATACCAAAATTGATATAAGTCTATTATCAAGGTCGACGTGTTAATTTTTTGCATTGATGTATTTTTAATAAATCTACAGCAGTACATTAATAAAAGAATTGCAAATAGACCTGCATTGTATTACTCAGACAATCGTACAAAATCGTAAATTCTACATCTACGTTAAATTAATCTTAACTTTTTTATTGTTTAATTTTCTTCTTCAGCTGTTTGACTTTCGCAAAGGTGTACTATATAGTTACTTCGTCGCTGCCATCAAGATTGCTAACGCCGTAACTTATTTCTTAAATGCTTTTTTATGATGTCGCGCCAGACCTTCGACAGTGCTAATTTTATCCGTTTGTAAATTCCGGTAACTTGGTCGTTTTATTAACAGTTGGCCTAATACAACTTCGTTTTACACTCACAATAGTGTTTCCAATGTGTCCTGGTTACATTACATAATATTCGAACAGTAGTCTGATCGATAAATGTTTTGAGAATCGATTTTTCAGACGACATGAGCAAAATAGGTCTCTCTTCTGCTGTTTAGTCAATTGTATATTCGCTGTTATCCGCGGCTTCGCACGCGAATATTTGACTTTTTATTAGTATTTCAATATAATTTTTATTGTATATGTCTATACGACGTTCTGTCAGCTCGTATAACAATTTTGTACACATTAGTCAAATTCTCTCCAAAGCTGTTTTCAACACTTGTACTATTTTACCTCGTACTAAATTATTATGTTGGTGCAACAGCCTTTGGAGAATTAAAAATATCTGTTTATAAAGCCTTTGGAAATATTTATAAAGTACCTGTTAAATCAAAACCGATAAATTCTTTATTTTAAGTGTTACTGTGTTAGAACCATCGTATAACACATTAAACGTTATGTTTCCCTCAACCATGGCTTTCATTTATTTCAGCAATAAACTAAAAACCAAAAACCGTTGTCACCTAACCTCACAAATGAAAACAACACGTATTTTCGCTTTGCATTAAGTAATAGAACAATTTACAATTAGTACACTTTCCACATCGTAATATATCGATACAATCGCATATTAAAAACATTAAAAACTGCAGAAACGGATAAAGGTACAGTTCCGATGCCGCAAAATATCATTTGTTTATTTACTTGTTACTGTAGTAATTAATTCTGGTCTCAATGGTGTTGTTGACATCTTTATATGCGTCAACAAAAAGGCATAATTAAAAGGGCCTCAATCGTGCGAACGACGCAAAATATCAAATTCCAATTTACACAGTATTTTTTGCCTTGTGTCAAAGGTTACCTGTGCAAAATTTAGTGGCAAGCGGTGTAACGGTGTGGATTTGTATTCAGTACCCATAAATCCTCAGACTTTGAGTTATATATTGTAATACAATCAAATAAGACTTGGTCTTCTTTTCTTTTTATACTTATCTTGATTTAATTGGTGAAATATTTATTTATAAAAAAATAAACAAATAAAAAAAAAATTGTTTCTTTCTTTGAATTCAATTTGCTTAATTGATTTATATTTACTTTGATTTGATTTTGTTGTTAAAAAATTATTAACTAAATATTTTAAATATTATTTAATATTACTTTCGCTGGTTTGATAAAAAATAGAATTCCTAAAAGGAATGTTTTGTTTATGTTCAGTTCGATTGTGATATCGAATTGGCTAATGTAGGTTATCTTCTTAATTTCCTGGTTCCGATAAAGTTCCGATTGCCAATGTGAGTTCACCCTTCTTTTCTTATCTAAAAATATTTTAATCTTAATTTATTTTTTAAAATAAAACTCAGTTAAAACCAATTTATTATTTTTAATTATCTTTTATTTTATTCTACGACTCTTAGGTCGAAATTGTTTATTTCCCGGATCGACTCTTTCACTCAGTTCGATTGTGACAAAAGTTATTTTTTATTTTATAATATTACTTCTTGGGTTCTTGGTTAACTGCTATTAAAAAGTTTAGAAATGCATACATGAAGTACAATACCTCACAATTATTTTAAAATCTTAATCGCTAATACAATACAGAGTTAATTTTATTTAAGGATAACAAAATAATAATTTAATTTAAATTATTACAACAAAACTGTCATGGCGTCTTCCAGAGTCCAAGTTGATCAAAATGCCAAGATGGCCGCTTGTTACTCACTTCACACAATGTAAAAAATATTTGTCACCAGTTTCTTTTAAATAAATTAATTTACTAATAATGTTCACTGTGTTTATATTTAAATCTCTTCTCTTTTCACTATTGTTCTGTTTAAAAGTGTTCGTGAAGTTAATCTTGGTGTTTGTGTAGTTGTAAACTGTATTATTAGAATAAGGTTAATTTCTCACCAGTATCTAGTAGAAATATTTTCACTTTATTTTATTTATTTATGTATGATATTCTTCTTACTTATTCTTCTGTTATTTGTTATTATTATTCTATTATTTTCATTTTGTTTTCATTTTTCATTTTATACTTTGGTGTTATAATAATTTTGCTTATTTTCTCCAACTTAGATTTGATTCTTTGCTATACTTTTGTTTTTGGCTACACAGAGCTGACCTGCACACTTTTGTGTCTAACAATAGAATAATCGTTTTTTCTTTTGCTTTCAACCGGCTTGACCAAAATTAGCTACATGCCCATTGGTCAATACCGTTGAACTTAGGTGTCACATGACCCTTATTATTTAAAATATATGGTTTTTACATTTTCCACTCCAAATTACTCTCTGATTAATACTTAATTGTACCTAAATTGAATTATACAGTGATCTTCCTTATAATAAGACAAACATTTTGGTATCTCATTTGATATGTGTGTTTTTCCTAATAGATGGTTTAGCATCTTTACAAAATTTGGTTTTTCATGTCTTTACACAGTTTGACATTCACGAAAACATTTTCATATTCTAAAAATGTGATTACCATTATAGAAATACTGTCTATTTTGTTAATTTTACTATTTCTTATTAATTTATGTTGGTTTGTACTTTACTGGCTATTCTGACAATAGTTTATTTATTTTAACATTAGCCTATGTCATGGTGATCCTTTCAGTACCATGTTCCATTTTAGTATTTATTATTTGGTCTTTTGGTTTGAACCCTTCTTAGTAATTACAAATGTTCTCTAGTATCTTATTACATTGGATTAACATACTCTTCATATTCTTATAATATTATTACATCAACAAAAAATACAAACATGTTAACTCAATGTCATGTCTTCATGACTGAGATTCTGATAACACTAAACAGATAAACTAACTTCCAAAAAACACAAAAACTGTTTAACATATAATAAAAAATAACTAATTCTTAATAAATCTAACAACACTTTAACTTATATTACTATTATTTTTCCTAGTTTATTTTATTCTGTTATTCAATGATTACATCAAACCAATTTAATTTCCTAATTGAATAGGTAATGTTCATTATTGGTATTGATGTCCCTTTGAATCAACATTAAAAATGTTAAAAATACATAGGGGAGCTTTTATAATTAATTACAAAATTGGTAATCCTTCTTTTTAATTTAAAAGCATAATTGGGAACAACTATCATCATTACCCCAATATTGTTTTATACCCTTTTTTGTTTTGTTGTTCACACTTTTGTTCTTTTGGACAGTTTGTGTTTACACTCATTTTGTCACTGACAGAATTCATTAACAGTCCTGTCTGCTTGATTAATTACTATTCTTTTCCACTTCTCACTTCACTTCTACTAATAAACATTGTTTACAATTTTTCTTATAAATTATAATACTGTTATATTATAATACTAATTTTTTATTAGATACTGTATTGTACTTCTGGGTTACTATAGGGGTTTTATTTATTTTGTTTTATGGGTTTTAGTATTTTTTTAGTTTAATTAAGTTCTATCTTATTTATCTTGGCCTATCTACTTCTGTTACATTACAATATATATATAGATTACTAGTACTATACAAACAAAATCACTGTGATATTATTAACAGAAGAATGTTAACAGAAGAAGAATATACACTTATTTATTATCAGAAGAATACTTAAGAAGCGTTTAGCGTTTTAATTTTTGAAAATTTTCAGTTCTAAGCAATAACACATTTGTTACAATTTCAACTCGATTTTGATACTATCGTAGCACGTCCTTCCATGGCCGCGAGTCAGAGCCCGCCACCACCACTATCATCTGTTTCCGGAATCAATGACCACCTCCGTTTCCCGCTATCACATTGCCAACAATATGTTTGTATTAAAGAGTGTTTGTATGTGAAACATATTAGCTTACCGCTCTTGTTACACGACGATACCGTCATGAGATTTGTAGGTATGTATACATACCCTTGCACTCTGTGTTGAATAAAGGTTTCTCTTTTTTATCCACGAAGCGTTAGGGTCACATAGACAAAGCACGTGAACATACATTATTTTAGCCGGTCAGTGAACAAGTAAGTGAACATGATCAGCACTTTGTCTTTTATAGATAATTGAGCCTAGCCACCAAACTTTCGTATAAAATGCTCCTTTGTACAAGACACACAGGAGAAATGGAAATTGTAATTTCTGTATTGAAATTGCCAACTTTTATTTTTAATAATCGTAACCTATCATACACTATTTGATACGTTTTTTAGATTACAAATCGTTTAGTAAGAATGCTATGAAGGAACGTGTTGGCTTTGATATTATTTTAATAATCTCGCTCGTAACCTTTCGTGGTTGTCGTAAACAATAACACCGCTTACGGTTTAACACACGTCGTTATATTATTTTTAAACCAACGTTTGCCCGTACTACGACGGGGCGTCCTCAGTGGCTGGAGCGAGACAAAGCCTTTTTATGCAGTAAGCCCCGGTCACAATATTACAATCAAGCCCATTATTTACGACAAAGTATCCCCGTCCAATAACGGTTTTCCAAATTTAAAACAAATATTTAAAATAAAATACAATATTTGTGCTGTAAAATATTCCATGTGGTTAAATATTTCTTTCCTGCATTACGTTTCAATTTCTAAAATGATTTATTGGAACTTTCTGTGAGCGAGCGTCGACCATTTAAAGCCGACACAATCTTCCTTCGCTTGACGAGTTTGTGCCCTCCCTTGCGTTCAAGCTCTTCAACCGTGCCTCCAACTCAACCCACCCCCTACCCCCACCGCCCCCATACTACGAACGAAGCAGCAGCACACAGGAAACACAAACGTCCCCGAGCCTTCCTTGACCCCCTCGTCATAGCTCACTTCTGCCCACTCCCCCCGACCTTTCGAAGTTTCTTCTACCGTCCTCTAAATACTCAGAATCCGTCCCGGTGCCTAACGACAGACGGATC
Source organism: Magicicada septendecula (assembly GCA_034769895.1). Lineage (NCBI taxonomy): Eukaryota > Metazoa > Arthropoda > Insecta > Hemiptera > Cicadidae > Magicicada > Magicicada septendecula. Next base: position 55,471,021 of record CM068371.1, on the reverse strand, counting down.
GGGAGTTACGCTTGCTCTAGATATGCTTAGCACCACCTTCCCCTCCAATCACTCCCGTGACTCCGTACGGCGGCCTTTCGCGACTCTTCTTGGGTTGGTGGGAGAGCAAATCCTCCACCAATTGGAGCACCAAGTGGGGACCTTGTAGTCATTTCTCCCATATTAAAATTGATATTTTTAGGTACCGTTATCTAAAAAAGTATGTAAAATAAATATTTAAATTTTTCACAAATGTTCAGATCTTTATCTGTAATGTTAACTACATTTTAACCTCCCCAAGCTAAGAACTCCCAGAGACTCCCCCTGGATCGCTGCATGATTCAGAACCACGGGTGCTGCATCCCAGCCATCCTTCTTAATAAAAAAGGTGGATCCCATCCTGAAATAGAAGTGCAAGACACTACAAAGCAACAGGCAGTCATCGGGTTCGCCCGGAAACTGCGACCATTGGGCAGTGCCCCAAACGCCTGGCCCTGGAGCTGACACAGTGGAAGAAGACAACAGTAGTTCTCCCCTTCATTATGTGCCACAGTTTACAACAAACAGAAGATTTTTCGTTGGTCCTTGTTTTACGGACCAACGAAAAATCTTCTGTTTGTTGTAAACTGTGGCACATAATGAAGGGGAGAACTACTGTTGTCTTCTTCCACTGTGTCAGCTCCAGGGCCAGGCGTTTGGGGCACTGCCCAATGGTCGCAGTTTCCGGGCGAACCCGATGACTGCCTGTTGCTTTGTAGTGTCTTGCACTTCTATTTCAGGATGGGATCCACCTTTTTTATTAAGATGGATGGCTGGGATGCAGCACCCGTGGTTCTGAATCATGCAGCGATCCAGGGGGAGTCTCTGGGAGTTCTTAGCTTGGGGAGGTTAAAATGTAGTTAACATTACAGATAAAGATCTGAACATTTGTGAAAAATTTAAATATTTATTTTACATACTTTTTTAGATAACGGTACCTAAAAATATCAATTTTAATATGGGAGAAATGACTACAAGGTCCCCACTTGGTGCTCCAATTGGTGGAGGATTTGCTCTCCCACCAACCCAAGAAGAGTCGCGAAAGGCCGCCGTACGGAGTCACGGGAGTGATTGGAGGGGAAGGTGGTGCTAAGCATATCTAGAGCAAGCGTAACTCCCGATCCGTCTGTCGTTAGGCACCGGGACGGATTCTGAGTATTTAGAGGACGGTAGAAGAAACTTCGAAAGGTCGGGGGGAGTGGGCAGAAGTGAGCTATGACGAGGGGGTCAAGGAAGGCTCGGGGACGTTTGTGTTTCCTGTGTGCTGCTGCTTCGTTCGTAGTATGGGGGCGGTGGGGGTAGGGGGTGGGTTGAGTTGGAGGCACGGTTGAAGAGCTTGAACGCAAGGGAGGGCACAAACTCGTCAAGCGAAGGAAGATTGTGTCGGCTTTAAATGGTCGACGCTCGCTCACAGAAAGTTCCAATAAATCATTTTAGAAATTGAAACGTAATGCAGGAAAGAAATATTTAACCACATGGAATATTTTACAGCACAAATATTGTATTTTATTTTAAATATTTGTTTTAAATTTGGAAAACCGTTATTGGACGGGGATACTTTGTCGTAAATAATGGGCTTGATTGTAATATTGTGACCGGGGCTTACTGCATAAAAAGGCTTTGTCTCGCTCCAGCCACTGAGGACGCCCCGTCGTAGTACGGGCAAACGTTGGTTTAAAAATAATATAACGACGTGTGTTAAACCGTAAGCGGTGTTATTGTTTACGACAACCACGAAAGGTTACGAGCGAGATTATTAAAATAATATCAAAGCCAACACGTTCCTTCATAGCATTCTTACTAAACGATTTGTAATCTAAAAAACGTATCAAATAGTGTATGATAGGTTACGATTATTAAAAATAAAAGTTGGCAATTTCAATACAGAAATTACAATTTCCATTTCTCCTGTGTGTCTTGTACAAAGGAGCATTTTATACGAAAGTTTGGTGGCTAGGCTCAATTATCTATAAAAGACAAAGTGCTGATCATGTTCACTTACTTGTTCACTGACCGGCTAAAATAATGTATGTTCACGTGCTTTGTCTATGTGACCCTAACGCTTCGTGGATAAAAAAGAGAAACCTTTATTCAACACAGAGTGCAAGGGTATGTATACATACCTACAAATCTCATGACGGTATCGTCGTGTAACAAGAGCGGTAAGCTAATATGTTTCACATACAAACACTCTTTAATACAAACATATTGTTGGCAATGTGATAGCGGGAAACGGAGGTGGTCATTGATTCCGGAAACAGATGATAGTGGTGGTGGCGGGCTCTGACTCGCGGCCATGGAAGGACGTGCTACGATAGTATCAAAATCGAGTTGAAATTGTAACAAATGTGTTATTGCTTAGAACTGAAAATTTTCAAAAATTAAAACGCTAAACGCTTCTTAAGTATTCTTCTGATAATAAATAAGTGTATATTCTTCTTCTGTTAACATTCTTCTGTTAATAATATCACAGTGATTTTGTTTGTATAGTACTAGTAATCTATATATATATTGTAATGTAACAGAAGTAGATAGGCCAAGATAAATAAGATAGAACTTAATTAAACTAAAAAAATACTAAAACCCATAAAACAAAATAAATAAAACCCCTATAGTAACCCAGAAGTACAATACAGTATCTAATAAAAAATTAGTATTATAATATAACAGTATTATAATTTATAAGAAAAATTGTAAACAATGTTTATTAGTAGAAGTGAAGTGAGAAGTGGAAAAGAATAGTAATTAATCAAGCAGACAGGACTGTTAATGAATTCTGTCAGTGACAAAATGAGTGTAAACACAAACTGTCCAAAAGAACAAAAGTGTGAACAACAAAACAAAAAAGGGTATAAAACAATATTGGGGTAATGATGATAGTTGTTCCCAATTATGCTTTTAAATTAAAAAGAAGGATTACCAATTTTGTAATTAATTATAAAAGCTCCCCTATGTATTTTTAACATTTTTAATGTTGATTCAAAGGGACATCAATACCAATAATGAACATTACCTATTCAATTAGGAAATTAAATTGGTTTGATGTAATCATTGAATAACAGAATAAAATAAACTAGGAAAAATAATAGTAATATAAGTTAAAGTGTTGTTAGATTTATTAAGAATTAGTTATTTTTTATTATATGTTAAACAGTTTTTGTGTTTTTTGGAAGTTAGTTTATCTGTTTAGTGTTATCAGAATCTCAGTCATGAAGACATGACATTGAGTTAACATGTTTGTATTTTTTGTTGATGTAATAATATTATAAGAATATGAAGAGTATGTTAATCCAATGTAATAAGATACTAGAGAACATTTGTAATTACTAAGAAGGGTTCAAACCAAAAGACCAAATAATAAATACTAAAATGGAACATGGTACTGAAAGGATCACCATGACATAGGCTAATGTTAAAATAAATAAACTATTGTCAGAATAGCCAGTAAAGTACAAACCAACATAAATTAATAAGAAATAGTAAAATTAACAAAATAGACAGTATTTCTATAATGGTAATCACATTTTTAGAATATGAAAATGTTTTCGTGAATGTCAAACTGTGTAAAGACATGAAAAACCAAATTTTGTAAAGATGCTAAACCATCTATTAGGAAAAACACACATATCAAATGAGATACCAAAATGTTTGTCTTATTATAAGGAAGATCACTGTATAATTCAATTTAGGTACAATTAAGTATTAATCAGAGAGTAATTTGGAGTGGAAAATGTAAAAACCATATATTTTAAATAATAAGGGTCATGTGACACCTAAGTTCAACGGTATTGACCAATGGGCATGTAGCTAATTTTGGTCAAGCCGGTTGAAAGCAAAAGAAAAAACGATTATTCTATTGTTAGACACAAAAGTGTGCAGGTCAGCTCTGTGTAGCCAAAAACAAAAGTATAGCAAAGAATCAAATCTAAGTTGGAGAAAATAAGCAAAATTATTATAACACCAAAGTATAAAATGAAAAATGAAAACAAAATGAAAATAATAGAATAATAATAACAAATAACAGAAGAATAAGTAAGAAGAATATCATACATAAATAAATAAAATAAAGTGAAAATATTTCTACTAGATACTGGTGAGAAATTAACCTTATTCTAATAATACAGTTTACAACTACACAAACACCAAGATTAACTTCACGAACACTTTTAAACAGAACAATAGTGAAAAGAGAAGAGATTTAAATATAAACACAGTGAACATTATTAGTAAATTAATTTATTTAAAAGAAACTGGTGACAAATATTTTTTACATTGTGTGAAGTGAGTAACAAGCGGCCATCTTGGCATTTTGATCAACTTGGACTCTGGAAGACGCCATGACAGTTTTGTTGTAATAATTTAAATTAAATTATTATTTTGTTATCCTTAAATAAAATTAACTCTGTATTGTATTAGCGATTAAGATTTTAAAATAATTGTGAGGTATTGTACTTCATGTATGCATTTCTAAACTTTTTAATAGCAGTTAACCAAGAACCCAAGAAGTAATATTATAAAATAAAAAATAACTTTTGTCACAATCGAACTGAGTGAAAGAGTCGATCCGGGAAATAAACAATTTCGACCTAAGAGTCGTAGAATAAAATAAAAGATAATTAAAAATAATAAATTGGTTTTAACTGAGTTTTATTTTAAAAAATAAATTAAGATTAAAATATTTTTAGATAAGAAAAGAAGGGTGAACTCACATTGGCAATCGGAACTTTATCGGAACCAGGAAATTAAGAAGATAACCTACATTAGCCAATTCGATATCACAATCGAACTGAACATAAACAAAACATTCCTTTTAGGAAAATTTTGCACTCGGGATAAAACCTGGATCCTGGCGCTTCTTTCGAAAAGCCGAAACACGGTGTTTTTGAGCGTACGATATTTTTGGTGGAATCTGTTTATCCTCAGTTGACTCTAGTCGTCAACAGCGTTGTATGTGTAAATAAAGAATCATCAAACGCATCCAGCGGCTTTCAGTCGGCCGACAAGGGTGGTTGCAAACTCTCGTTAAGCCAGGCAATGTCACATTTGTGTGGGCATCCGGTTCACTTGCAATGGCTCTTTGTGCTGACTACTTTAGAGTTCAGTCCAAACGCCAAAAGCTTTGTCAGGCTGTCCTTCGTCATAGTTCTGGTACAATCGTAGCGACGCGATAACGCCAGACCTTGAAGCAGTCGGGGTTCACGACATTCTACTGGTCACGTGCAAATTGTTTTTAGAGACGTACACAAAATCTCGCCTGTCATACGTCCAATACATTGTTGATAAGTCTCCAAAAAAAAAAAAACAAAGAAATGTATCAAGGAAAACTAAACCATAGGAAGGCAGTTGAATGAATGAGAGCGGTATCTAAAATTCGGCGTGGGAAAGCTTCGAGCGACGACGACGTCTGACACGGTTACCGGCTCCTCCTCCTCCTCCTCCTCCTCCTTCTCTTTTGTGTGCTGTTGAATACGAGTCTGCGGAGTAGATAACTTTCGATTTCACAGAGTTTAATAAACTTTACCGACGTTTTTGTATCGCTTCGACGAACTTCAATCCAGTTATGCTTGGCCAACTCGACGTTGGGCGTCTTCTGCCTGATACGCTGGGCGTGTAACACACTGATACGTTCTGTCTGTTCCTATTTGTCCGTGGATTTCTACACTTGTCGCTGCATCCTCATGGCTATCTTCCACCGATCCTTGTCTCCTTGTGTCCTCTTTCCTAACGTCGTTCTCTTTGCTTCATTCCACGATCTCGACTTTCCCTTTCCACGTGTTTTCTACTCAGAAACGTTACAAATTCATCTACTGTTATCGTCAGGACATTTGCTACCCTACTAATATGCTCATTCTCAGCGTGATCACGTCTTAAGGGGAACTTGAGTACAAAAATGTGATCGCATTTTTATTTTTTATTTTTAAATAATTCTCCATATTTTCATGAACACTTTGATATTTAATACTTGCATTTTTGTAGGACTTTTTTAATCTAAAAATATATATAGAAGTAACGTGCCTACTAATTTCATCGCATTTTCATGTTTTTCATCACAATTGTTGCGCTCACAACTATTTTCTGTTAACGAAATTTACCTACCACTTATTAAAACACTTATTACAACACAATTATGGGTTCTTGGATTTCGTTGTACATGACGTGTCCGTTACTTAACTAAAAAATCCGACCATCAGCCCCTACCCTCCAAGCGCTTCCCAAAATCCATAAAGAAGAAATTCCGATCCGCCCCATTATCAATTACCGTAATGCCCCTGCATACAAGCTCGCCAAACATCTACACAAAATTGTCAGACAACACACACAACTAGACAACAACATTTCAGTAAAAAACGTAATCTTAAATACGATCTGTTCTACTATACAGTTTATGTTTTACTTCCATATTCCTTAAGGAATGGAAGTATGGTGATGGCAAAAAAAATCGTGTTCGAGATTATTGCAGATTCTGATTCTACTACACTCAAAACATGAAAAAAAGTCGTTTTCCGAAAAGTGTCTGTGTGTGTGTCTGTCTGTAGATTTTTTTTCTATGGCAAACGATAACTGCCGCAAATTCAAACAGAATCAAATAATTTTTTGCATGTAGCCCTGATTTGCAGAGTACTCGCGACCTATTGTTTTTGGTGAAGATCGGTTGAGGGAAAGGGGTAGTTTACCTGCAACGGTTTTTTTTTAGCAAGGGTAATTTTGTTTGTTTGGCAAACGATAACAGCCGCAAATTCAAACAGAATCATATAATGTTTCGCATACAGCCCTGAATTGTAGAGTTCTCAAGATCTGTTGATTTTGGTGACGATCGGTTAAGGGAAAGGGGTAGTTTACCTGTAACGTTTTATGTTTTAACAAGGGTATTTCCTATGGCAAACGATAACAGCCGCAAATTCAAACAGAATCAAAAGATTATTTGCATACAGCCCTAAATTGTAGAGTTCTCAAGACCTATTGTTTTTGGTGAAGTTCGGTTGAGGGAAAGGGGTAGTTTACCTGCAACGTTTTTTTAACAAGGGTATTTTCTATGGCAAACGATAACAGCCGCAAATTCAAACAGAATCAAATAATGTTTTGCATACAGCCCTGATTTGTAGAGTACTCAAGACTTATTGTTTTTGGTGAAGATCGGTTAAGGGAAAGGGGTAGTTTACCTGTAACGTTTTATGTTTTAACAAGGGTATTTCCTATGGCAAACGATAACAGCCGCAAATTCAAACAGAATCAAAAGATTATTTGCATACAGCCCTGAATTGTAGAGTTCTCAAGACCTATTGTTTTTGGTGAAGATCGGTTGAGGGAAAGGGGTAGTTTACCAGCAACGTTTTTTTAACAAGGGTATTTTCTATGGCAAACGATAACAGCCGCAAATTTAAACAGAATCAAATAATGTTTTGCATACACCCCTGATTTGTAGAGTACTCAAGACCTGTTGTTTTTGGTGAAGTTCGGTTAAGGGGAAGGGGTAGTTTACCGGCAACGTTTTTTTATCAAGCGTATTTTCTATGGCAAACGATAACAGCCGCAAATTCAAACAGAATCAAACAATTTTTTGCATACGTCCCTGAATTGCAGAGGTCTCAATGGCTTTCGATTTTGGTGAAGATCGGTTAAGGGGAAGGGGTAGTTTACCTGCAACCTTTTACGTTTTAACAAGAGTAAAGTACTTAAAAATTTATTTAAACTTTTTGAAACAATGGTAATTGTTAAAAATAAAATAATTTTGTTGCCAGGCAATAAAATTATAATTTTTCCATTTTAATGTAATATAATATTTTTCATTTAATACAGCAATAAAAAGGCAGGTAAGACACAGCCTGGCTGTTTGGCTGAAAATGATTTTAAATATAAATCTTAGAATATGGAAGTCATGTATGGTTCTCCATACCGATATTTTATTCTTTATTTACTTTTTATGGCGAAAACTTTCCTTGTAGTCATTTCTCCCATATTAACATTGATATTTTTAGGTACCGTTATCTAAAAAAGTATGTAAGATAAATATTCAAATTTTTCACAAATGTTCAGATCTTTATCTCTAATGTTAACTACATTTTAACCCCTTTAATGTACTCTCTCCATCATAAATTATTTTTTCAAAATCTTTTAAAATTATAAAATTTCATTAAATATTTTTTATTAATGAGCAAAACATTTTTTTTACATAAAAATTAGTTAACATTATAGGCATTATATTAAGTTATAACCAGAAAATGTTCAATCTTCCACTCATAAACATTCGGACCTAAAATTAAAAAATGTAAATTTTTCAGGATAGCAAAAACAAATTCACGGTTACATGCAATGCACTATATTGTCTATTAAAACATTCCTGCACCATATTAGCCATCTCTTTCTTCTTCCTTTTCATCTCTCCTTCTTTTACTTCTATGTTCCTTAAGGAAATGGAAGTATGGTGATGGCAAAAAAAATCGTGTTCGAGATTATTGCAGATTCTGATTGTACTACACTCAAAACATGAAAAAAAGTCATTTTTCGAAAAGTGTCTTTGTGTGTGTCTGTAGATTTTTTTCTATGCCAAACGATAACAGCCGCAAATTCAAACAAAATCAAATAATTTTTTGCATACAGTCCTGATTTGTAGAGTACTCAAAACCTATTGTTTTTGGTGAAGATCGGTTAAGGGAAAGGGGTAGTTTACCAGCAACGTTTTTTTTAAATCAAGGGTAATTATTTTCTATGGCAAACGATAACAGCCGCAAATTCAAACAGAATCAAATAATGTTTTGCATACAGCCCTGAATTGTAGAGTTCTCAACACCTATTGTTTTAAGTGAAGATCGGTTAAGGGAAAGGGGTAGTTTACCTGCAACGTTTTATGTTTTAACAAGGGTATTTTCTATGGCAAACGATAACAGCCGCAAATTCAAACAGAATCAAATAATGTTTTGCATACAGGCCTGAATTGTAGAGTTCTCAAGACCTTTTGTTTTTGGTGAAGATCAGTTAAGGGAAAGGGATAGTTTACCTGCAACGTTTTTTTATCAAGGGTAATTTTTTCTATGGCAAACGATAACAGCCGCAAATTCAAACAGAATCAAATAATGTTTTGCATACAGATCTGAATTGTAAGGTTCTCAAGACCTGTTGGTTTTGGTGAAGATCGATTAAGGGAAAGGGGTAGTTTACCAGCAACATTTTATGTTTTAACAAGGGTAATTTTTTATGACGAAATATAACTGCCGTAAATTAAAAGAGAATCAAATAATTTTTTGCATACGTTCCTGAAATGTAGAGAACTCAAGGCCTGTTGATTTTGGTGAAGGTCGGTTAAGGGAAAGGGGTAGTTTACCTGCAACATTTTATGTTGTAACAAGAGAAATGTTTTCATGACGAACGATAACTGCCGTACATTCAAACAGAATCAAATATTTTTTGCATGTATCCCTGAATTGTAGAGGACTGAAGGTCTATTGATTTTGGTGAGATCAGTTAAGAGAAAGGGGTAGTTTACCTGCAACGTTTTATGTTTCAACAAGAGTAAAGTACTTAATTTTGATAAATAAAGTATCCTGATAAGAAGCTCATAATAATCCACTGTAGAAACGTAGATGAAATATCTATAAATGAAGAGGTTAGGTGAACGTGGTTGGGGTAATTTTCTATTAATGAAAATTATAGTTGAAGGGGGAGGGGAGAATTTTTTATATGTGTACTACGTTATCGGCAACAAAGAAGTAGTTCTTTGTTGGAATCCCTTCCCGGGCTGTTTAGCCGTAGTCCAATGTTTTCTGCAAAACCAGACTTTTCGGCAGTGCCATCGACTGCCATCATCGAGTGCGAAAACATGAGATGGTATACGTTAGTGACCACAGTACTGTGGTTAAGGCTGAAGCAATAAGTAGAAAGAAATAGTTTCTATGGAAATATTTCATTTCGAATATGATTTTAAATATAAATCTTAGAAAATGGAAGTCCTGTATGGTTCTCCATACCGATATTTAAGTTCATTTTAACCTGCTTTGCCTTTTTAGCCAATTTTCCACTGCCCTGTTAGGTTCCTTCATGCTCGTATTCTCGATTGATTTTAAACCTATAACACAGTTTAATCCGATCAGCACACATGTTCTGGAAAACGTTTACTTTATCCAGTGCACCCGTATTACAAGTTATAATGGCATCTAATACTTCCAATTTTAATGTCTCAAGTCCTATAGAAACATCCTCTGGTACTCTGGTCCAAATAACAGAATTTAGCGACTCATTAGAATTTTCAGTTCGGCCACGTTGGCACTTTTCAGCAAGTCTAAATGTGCTAAGTCTTTATATAGGCCTATTTGTTTGATTGCTGTCATCACAGCATCTGGAATACAGTATTTATGGATGTACCTTTCTCATGAAATTAGAGTCCTTTGATATTTGCACCACAATTTTTCTCCTCTGAGGCATGTATTTGTCTACGTATCGTTAATATTTTAATTTTCAGGCTGTTTTATAATTTTTTTTTCAGCTGTGTACTACTACTACATAGTAGTAAATGTACAAACAGGTTTATTAGGGTATACGTTTCAAATATGAAATATAGGAAAATCAATTCCGTCACTACGCATCTTGTAAACAACGTTTCCGTAACGCGTATTTCTTGTGTATTACAGTTTGCTTTAATGCGACTGATTTCAGACACTTTAAAGGTAGTAATATTGATCAGTCTTAACTTGTTTTTAATTTTTTTTGAATCAGACCCGACCCCGGACCCCCAGGCCAAATTCTAGATACGCCACTGAGTCAGTTATACAATGAAATATTAAATTTATAGTGTTGCCAATTGCAAAAAAAAAAAATAATATGACTAGTACTGAATTCCATAATTGTCTAAATACAATTATTTCACTAACGACTCGGAACACAAAGTTTTGTATGTGTAAAAACATAGTTTTACCTTACAACCTGAACCGGTTTTCACTTTTAAAAAGCTTCTTCAGAGGTTGCCGCCGGTAGTGCAGTCCGTCCTGTTGTGGGCGACGGAATCGATTTTCGAAAGATCGATGTTGTGTGTGTGGGGTGAGATATGTTCGAATAATGCGTGTGATTTTAATTGTGTCTGTTCGTTTAGGGTGTCGTTTTTATTTGTTTTCGTGTGTTTGTATATTTCCAATTGTTCTAGAGTGTCTAGTTTTCGGCCTTTTGTGTGTACGTGTAGAATGTTCATGTTATTGTCGATGTTTTTGTATGTGTGGTTTGCTTCAATGAGGTGGTTTGCAAAGGTGGATTCTGTAGTGGAGTTAGTGCCTTGGTGTGTTCAATGTATCTTTGTTTGAAGCTATGTCCTGTCTGGCCTATGTAGAATTTGTTGCAATCTGAGCAATTTAGTTTGTAAACACCAGGTAGATCGAATTTGTTTTGTGCTTTGTGTGTGTGTTTTGATAGTGTGTGTTCTGTTTTGTTAGTAGTTTTGTAAGCGATTCTGTATCCTGCTTTTTTGAATTTGTGGGCTATTTTTTCAGTTTGTTTGTTGATGTATGTTAGTGTTATGAATTTGTTGTTTTCTGTCTTTGTCTGTTGTTTGTTTTGTGTTTTGTGTAGGAGTTTATTGACTGTTGTTCTGTCGTATACGTTAGATTCTGCTAGATATTTTATCGTGTTTAGTTCGTCTTTGTAGTCTTTTTCATCTAGGGGGATGTTGTTAAGTCTATGTATCATGGTTCTGAAGGCAGCTAGTTTGTGTTGTATTGGGTGATTGGAGGAGTTGTGTATTAGTGTATAAGTTGTAGTCGGTTTTCTGTATATACTGAATTTGTGCCTGTGTTCTAGTTTTGTGATGGAGAGGTCTAAGAAGTTTATGGTATTGTTGTGTTCGTATTTGGCAGTGAAGGTTATGTTTTTATGTATTTTGTTTATGTGCGTTAGTAACTGTTCATATTGTCTTTTGTTTCCCCTGTATAGTATTAGAATGTCATCAACGTATCTGTACCAATATAGTATTTTATGTGAGTGTCTGTCATTGTTTGTGAGGATTTTTGTTTTTTCTAAGTGTTGGAGGAAGACTTCTGCTAGAATGCTGGATATGGGTGAGCCCATGTGTAGATCATCATTCTGTGTGTAAAATTTATTGTTATATGTAAAGTAGTTTTGTTTTGTGATAAGGTTCAGAGTTTCTGTTATTTCGTTGATAAGTTCGTCTGGTGTGTTGTTCTGTTTGAGTTTGTTTTGTAGGATGGTGATTGTTTCAGAGATGGGGATGTTTGTGTACAGATTTTTAATGTCAAAGGAGGCTAACGTGGCATTATGGGGGATGTGTATGTCTTTTATTTTTGTTACTAGGTCTGTGTTGTTTTTTACTGAAATGTTGTTGTCTAGTTGTGTGTGTTGTCTGACAATTTTGTCTAGATGTTTGGCGAGCTTGTATGCAGGGGCATTACGGTAATTGATAATGGGGCGGATCGGAATTTCTTCTTTATGGATTTTGGGAAGCGCTTGGAGGGTAGGGGCTGATGGTCGGATTTTTTAGTTAAGTAACGGACACGTCATGTACAACGAAATCCAAGAACCCATAATTGTGTTGTAATAAGTGTTTTAATAAGTGGTAGGTAAATTTCGTTAACAGAAAATAGTTGTGAGCGCAACAATTGTGATGAAAAACATGAAAATGCGATGAAATTAGTAGGCACGTTACTTCTATATATATTTTTAGATTAAAAAAGTCCTACAAAAATGCAAGTATTAAATATCAAAGTGTTCATGAAAATATGGAGAATTATTTAAAAATAAAAAATAAAAATGCGATCACATTTTTGTACTCAAGTTCCCCTTAAGACGTGATCACGCTGAGAATGAGCATATTAGTAGGGTAGCAAATGTCCTGACGATAACAGTAGATGAATTTGTAACGTTTCTGAGTAGAAAACACGTGGAAAGGGAAAGTCGAGATCGTGGAATGAAGCAAAGAGAACGACGTTAGGAAAGAGGACACAAGGAGACAAGGATCGGTGGAAGATAGCCATGAGGATGCAGCGACAAGTGTAGAAATCCACGGACAAATAGGAACAGACAGAACGTATCAGTGTGTTACACGCCCAGCGTATCAGGCAGAAGACGCCCAACGTCGAGTTGGCCAAGCATAACTGGATTGAAGTTCGTCGAAGCGATACAAAAACGTCGGTAAAGTTTATTAAACTCTGTGAAATCGAAAGTTATCTACTCCGCAGACTCGTATTCAACAGCACACAAAAGAGAAGGAGGAGGAGGAGGAGGAGGAGGAGGAGCCGGTAACCGTGTCAGACGTCGTCGTCGCTCGAAGCTTTCCCACGCCGAATTTTAGATACCGCTCTCATTCATTCAACTGCCTTCCTATGGTTTAGTTTTCCTTGATACATTTCTTTGTTTTTTTTTTTTTGGAGACTTATCAACAATGTATTGGACGTATGACAGGCGAGATTTTGTGTACGTCTCTAAAAACAATTTGCACGTGACCAGTAGAATGTCGTGAACCCCGACTGCTTCAAGGTCTGGCGTTATCGCGTCGCTACGATTGTACCAGAACTATGACGAAGGACAGCCTGACAAAGCTTTTGGCGTTTGGACTGAACTCTAAAGTAGTCAGCACAAAGAGCCATTGCAAGTGAACCGGATGCCCACACAAATGTGACATTGCCTGGCTTAACGAGAGTTTGCAACCACCCTTGTCGGCCGACTGAAAGCCGCTGGATGCGTTTGATGATTCTTTATTTACACATACAACGCTGTTGACGACTAGAGTCAACTGAGGATAAACAGATTCCACCAAAAATATCGTACGCTCAAAAACACCGTGTTTCGGCTTTTCGAAAGAAGCGCCAGGATCCAGGTTTTATCCCGAGTGCAAAATTTTCTTCGCACGGTCTGATCCAGCGAAGCGGTAGTTTGACGTAAAGAATAAGATCAAAATAAGAAGAAAAATAAGAAACGTACGAACACCTTCTTACGTGAAGATCGCTTTAATTGTCTTACGCGTACACACTTGTGCGCGCACAAAAAAAATTTAATAACTGTATAATTTACTTCATTTTGTGTACGTTTGACAGTAGTTTACTTTAGGTTAGTTTCATGGGTACATTACTATTGGACACATTTACTTTTGCATGTCGTGTTTTTACGCATTAAATGGCATAATTCATAACACCAGCTGTAGACGACATGAAACCAATGTTATGTGACATTAACGAACTAGAAGAAGAAGAAGAAGAAGAAGAAGAAGAAGAAGAAGAAGAAGAAGAAGAAGGAGAAGGAGAGGAAGAAGGAGAAGAAGAAGAAGAAGAAGAAGAAGGAGAGGAAGAAGAAGGAAGAAGAAGAAGAAGAAGAAGAAGAAGAAGAAGACCCTCCATAAAGGGAAAATACGCGTAATTTTTGTAACTTACTTAAGTTTTTAAATAAGTTAAAAAAATTATTTTCGTTGAATTCAGTTCCGCATTTGAAGGTTAGTGATCGTTATGGCAAATTAAATTTCGAAACAACCAGTCGCTTGATGTTAATCTTCCTCGATGTGAAGTAACTCAAACAGTACGCACACGTGTGGTTATGAAACCGAACCGGTACCACGGTTACGATACCGGCTAATGTATGCTGCCACTTGAGCTGTTTGCACGCTTGTAATTACACAAAAATCTAGGTTATTGTAACTTGGATTGTATTGTATTGTATTGTACGCTTGGCAGCCTTGCCCCACGTTGCTGCATGAAATATTACTGATGAAATTAATTCACTCACTTTACAGCGATCTTCATTTAACTGAAGACAAAACTAAGTCGCGTAACTGCGGTGGGGATCAGGGGGATTAATTCCTCCCAGAGCTATTCAAATTTTTAGCGGGATTACATAATCACTTAACATAGATCTATTTCTAATCCAGTTTCGGTGTTAAAATTAGGATTATATATAATTGCAGAAACAGAAGGAATTAAAATACAGTGTAACTCGCGAATAACGAGCTCGCTTATAACAAGAACTCGGATGTAACGAGCAAAAGTACGAGATTTGTTTGGTTTTTGTATCTTAGTAACGATAATAATTAAACTCGCTTTTAACGAGTAGGAACGCATTAGAAACTTGGTTATAAAGAGCATTTTATCGCAGGCTTGTTCATGGGTCTAACAAACGTTCGTTTTGTTATCATTTTATCATTCGTTTAAAATCATTAGCGCAGTTTAGTGAAACTAGTAATGTAAGTGATGAATTCGTAAAATATTTAAATAAATGACAATACTGTTTTGTACTGTCTACAGATACAAAATTACTAAACAAACAAAAATAGATGACCTTTTTAAGACTAATTAAATTCTATGTGCGAAATATAATTTTGACGATTCCATTTAGAACGAAGAACAAAAAGACAAATAAAATGGGGTGAATTTTCTTGTAATTTAAAAATAAATGTTGTACATGTGGCATGGAAAGTTTTGCGATATTTGCCACCCGATAGCCGGCCGGCTGACTTTTGGTAAGTTTTTACTACACAGCGACTCTTACTATATTTCGCGAATGCACTATACGCCAATATTCAGCAAAGAAGGTTAGCGTATAAAAAATATTTAAAATATAAATTTCACTTTTAAGTATAAAATGAAAAACATGCCAAAATTTTATTGTGCAAAGCCTCTTTTATAGTAGACTTTTTTTGTTGTGTGTTCGATAATCACGGTATAAAAATTTAGGCTGCGAGTCGACAACTCGGATGTAGCGAGCACCCGGTTTTAACGAGGACATTTCTCTGGTCTCTTGAATCTCGTTATAAGCAAGTTCCACTGTATTCGTAAATTAATAAAATAAATTTAGAATTTTCTTGACAATGACATTCGCTCAACATTTGATAAATAACTTATGTGTCTGCAGCCTTAAAAAACAATAACGCATACGCCAGAAAATGAAGGCAGAACACATTAATCTACGTTTATCCTTCTCGCTCAGACACACTGGTTGTGTAGGCCTACGTCAGGACTCATCTTGTATAATATCTCTATGATTTGAACCGTCATATTTGTACAGTAAATCAACCGTTTCTCGATTTTAATTTGGAAAAATGTGAAGATTTTATTATTAGATTTACATAAAAATTATTTACTTTAACGGGAACTATAACATGGAATTGAGAACAACCTCCAATCAAAGTGTGAAGGGGTAATAGGCTATCTTCAGACAGACTCATATTCATAAGATTTATTAAGAATACAAATTTACAAGTGATTCGTAATGATACGAGATGTATTACAATTAATATGAATAACAAGTAATGAAGATTGAACATCTAGAAATCAGTGCTTTTTCGTATTTTTTCAACCATTATGTTGGTTTACTCGAAACCTTTAACACACAATGAATTTATAAAATGTATTTATAAGATTATATGGGAAGAAACCAGAATTATCATTTGTCTTGATAAATGATAGTCGCAATGGAAGTCTCATCCCTCACCCTCTAAAGCAGCTCCCATAGTTTGGCCGGTTAACGAGGTCGGTTGGACCACCAGCGTAAACTCGTTAACACACGCGCGCCCCCGAAGCGAACGGTATCACTTTTGTTGTTCTAGGTCTACCCGTAGACGTTCTGTCCTCGAAAACGCGTTCATCACCAGATTATTGAGCAATACTTTTTTCTAGGGCGTCAGGTTCAGAGCCTATGGATCAGTACTAACTTTTGACCATTGCATCTTGTAGAGGACAACGAGACGAAGCGATCTAGGTCTACCCGTAGGCGTTCTATGCTTGAAAATGTCTACTGACTGTCATCTACTGGACATTCCAGTACTCAATCGAACTTTATTAGCGTTATATTGTGTCTCAATAAATACGTAATATTTGGATTTTACGCTAAATTTTAAGAAAAACCTTACCAAACACGGTGTAAATTCGACGAGAAATATGACGAACATTCAGAACAAACAGTCGAATTAAAAGAACATTGTTTCAGAAAATAATGAATTCTGTGTCGTAATTGGGCTGTTTGGACTCATTTTAAATAACATTACAGAATAAATAACAGAATAAAGAAATTATTTTTATATAAAAAAATTGTTAAGGGGCAGCAGATGCTACTTGGTGAGCTATAATGTGGCGGGCTGTGCCTGTGCGTGCGTTAGCTAATCTTCAGCCGCCCTCCTTGTCCGGTCACAGTATAGTTACAATCGCGCGTTACTTTACGGTGGCCGCTTCATAGTGAGGGTAGTGGGGAGACTAAAGTGTGCTCACTTGTAACACTACAATTCAAAAACGTCCGTCTTTTTACTGCAGCTACAGCCGGCTTTATGGGTGCCCTTAACTATTTAATTATTACAACTCGGGTTTTACATATTGTTGACATTTCCGGATTTCATTAAACTAACTACTATTGGTAACTTTACTCGAAATTGTATCAAATATGTGTCTGTAATACCAGAGCAATGTTGTTACATAATGTAAATAATAAATAATCACTAGTATTGGCGGCTTTTCTGTCTTGAATTGTTTTATTTTCCGGAGATATTCAATTATTTTTGCCCTTATATCTCGACGTTCGTTTAATACACTTCTGTTATTTCTAATCTTCTTCCATTTAAACCATAAGTTTACAATAACTTTTCTTAAACATGATAAGCTACCTTGAAAGTTTACACTAGACTTAAGAAGCTGATGAAGTTTTCGTAGCGTAGGATATGTTTTTTGTGTTGAAAATAATAAATGAAATACAGGCCTATATGGTAAATGTTTTTGAAAACGCATCAACACTTACGCACTCAGTGAGATGTGCCGTTACACTGACAAAAAACGGGGTTGTGCGCATATCACTTTCACCAAGGTTGCCGGCCACTGCCAAATACACAAGTAGTGCGCCACTGACTGGAAGTGAAACAAAATTAATTGCCGGTTATTTCCAATTACATCACATCACTCTGCACTACAAAAAATAAAAAGATAAAAGAACCGAAAAACTACAAAATATTAACCATACTTACTGTAGCATGAACGTTTTGTTGAGTCCGTATGTTTCGGTTTCGGTAGATTAATGAAAACATTCTTATGATCACGTCATTTACACAGTTGCACTTTTGAGTTTAATAGGTGATCGTCGTTAAAATTAACTGCCATATTTCGTTACGTAAACCAACAAGCATGGCACGCTGATGGGTATGTTCACTGCTGAAGAAGAAATTTAGATCTTCATATTAGAATCACCTATAGTCAGTAGATGTGTCTGTACTTAGTGGGTTTCAACGGATGACCAACTCGCTGACATTGAACAAAATACGGAAGCCATTTGTTTCAATTCGTTCGACAAGTAGTATATTTTAACAGTTAAATTTTTATTAAAAATGATCGATTCAATTTAGTAGATTGACAGAACCGTGCAATTCAAACGTCGCGACCACGTTCTAATCGCAGTTACTGCCTTGTGATTAGTCACAAACCATGAGTTAGATTAGAAACAGAATACGGCAAGCACAGCTGTTGACGCACGCTGCCACGGTCATGCACATCGACAACACGTCAGTTTCTTGCTGCTGACAGCGACATTTAATTTAAAATAATCAATTGTGACGCTAGAAATTTTGTCGCCATCATCATCATCATCGTCTGAATCCTTGCCCAACATATCAGTGGTGGACACGAGTATCTTCACCCTCTTTCCCTTCCACTCATCGATATCTCTCAAATTTTATCACTCCCGTCACCTTTAAGTCTTGAGTGACTCGAGCCTTTCATCTCATCTCGTAATGTCTTACCCATGTGGTCTCTGTTTCGCAAACCTTTTTTCTTTTCGTCTTTCCGTTGTAAAAAAAAAAACATCTTTTTTGGTTCTAACTAATTAACTAACTAAATAAATAACTAAATAATTAGACTGTTGGTGATCAGAGCTAACCGGACTTATGACAGACTGTTACGAGTTGATTTAATTCAAAAGACCTCAGCAAACCTTAACTTGTCACTGCTCAGCGCTTGTGCATGCAATTAATACTGGAAACTTTAATAATAATGGGAATAAAGATATTATTATTATTATTATTATATATTCTTTAATTATCGTCGCAATGTTCATCTGTCCGTTTACCTCTTGGTTCGTTAATCTTATGCGCTCACCTTCCTCTAACTTCCCCGTCTCGTGCATTTCTCTTATTTCGAATATCCTCAGCTTTCGTTTTTGTGCATTACTATTCCGTACACCGTCAGTTTTGTGGGCCTACTTAATCTGCAGTACACAGCGGGTATCCTCTCCCCTAGATAACCTTTTGGTTACTCACTAATGTCACTAAATATTTGAAATTCCTCACTTCTCCAAACCTGTACTCGCCCATTTCAACCACTCTTCCATCACGTTCTCCCTCCTTTTTGCCTCTCTCTCGGGTTGTCGTCATATGCCTATCCTGTGCCTTGCTGTAAGAACTATGTCACCCCCTTATACAACAGTTTATACTGCACACCGATCTTCCTGTTCCGGATTGTCACATTATGTCCTCGATTAAATAGGTCGCTAAAAACCCATTTCCGTATCTCATTCCCCCTCTTTATCACCCTCCCCTCATTCCCTCCTGTATAACCACCGTGGCTCTTGATTTTCTTAATGTAACTTTAGTTAAGACATGTGGTCCCTACTAATTACTTGACATGCCAAAAGATTTCACGTACTTACCGCTCTTTATTTCCTCAGTTTGTCAAATGGCAGCTGACGCTCTAAAAATACTACACGCAGGTCGATGGGCTTTCACTTTTGTATTGTCTGTCTAACAAAATGAATTATAGCTCCCTTATTCAAACATTTTACGCCGGTCGTCACAGCAACTGTTATCAGTCGTAAGTAATTTTTTATCTCCACCAGTGTAGTTACGGTACTGACACGTTTCTGCACAACATTACAACGGTCACGTCGACAGCAGAATAACAACGACACGACGAATAGGTTTCATTAAAAGTGAAGTTGCGGTTGATGAATACTAATTGTGGCAACGTGGAGTCCAGACGGACTAAACAGGATAGGGGCATCTTATAAACGGGGCGATCTGATTGACATACGGCGAGAGTGTCGGGACTTTTAAGAGCACATTATTACATCAAAGGCTTCCGACTGTTATACTTTTGGCTAAGGCAGTTTTACATTATTTTTTGTAATCTCGGCACTCTTTTAATGTAAACATTAATTAGACCAGTATGATTATGTCCAGGTGAAGCCTGGAGGTCGCCAGTGGAGCTGCTGGACAGATTTGAAACAAAATTGCTTAGAAGGATTATAGTAGGGCCTAATATGTGAAAATGGTATATGGAGGCGACTCAAAGTAGAGAATCGTATGCGGCTTATGATAATCTCAGCACTGCCTCCTTCATTAAGGTACAAAAATCGAAGTGGTTAGGTCATGTCTTGAGAATGGAAACAGCAGGACAGTCAAAAAACTGTACAACCGTTCTCCTGGGGAAGTGCGACCAAGAGGAGAGACAGTGTTGTGAGTGATTCCAAGCAATTTATAACGAAGATCTCCCTTGCTCAGGATGACAGTGGTCGAACAGAAGGAAGTACTGTATTATGTTATTACATTGTTTCATTGTATGTCGCTCACCGTATGACAAAGTGTGAATCAAAAACAGTAACTATATGTATACAATTACTGGCATTATCAGTATCGATACGATAATATAGTCATTGCAGTACGATATAATACTGGCATTGTCAGTATCGATACGATAATATAGTCATTGCAGTACGATATAATTGTCGTCGATAGGTTGTTGAGTCAATCTCGTCCTGACTCATGACAGTTGCGTAGCCGAGACTTTGACGTGCGTATTCCGTTAACCTCAGTCAGTCAGTCAGCCTATGCGTGTAGCTTTTGTCTGAGCTGAGCTAATAGCGGAAGTGAGAGGCCAGGCGAAACAATAGTCGCTGGCGTGGCGTGGTGTGTTATTGTCAGCCAGTGTTGTCCTCACAGTGCCGCGCTCAAACACGCTTTGCTTGATTCAGTGCATATCTCATGAACCGATAATGACATTAACGCTTTCCGAACTAGGCCATGTTAAGTGAAAAACGATCAAGTCTGACAGACAACGTGAACTGGCTCCATACGCAATACTTTACCAGTTGACCTTTCGGTCCCCCCAGAGGTAGAGGCTGTAATACAGGTCACGGGCAGTGGCGTATCTAGGATTTGGCCTTGGGGAGGGGTCCGGGGTCGGGTCAGCGTTATCAAAACAAAAAACAAGTTAAGGGGAGATCGCACTTTTATTGTCCAATGCATTTTAAATGGGCGAACAGGGGTCTAGTTAGGTACCATTAATAATCATCTATTGAAGCTACGTATTTGAAATTTATACCATACCTTAACACATATGTTTGAAGCATAATGTACTAGATTGAAACAATTTAAGAAAAAATACCAATATAAAAAAATAATTACTTTTCATAAATATTTAAAAAAAATTATTTTTTCTTAATCAGGATTAATTGGAGAATTTTTTGAGACAATAAAAAAATTTGATTTTTTGAATGAAAAACTGCTGATCTTCCCTTGGACTACTCAACATTACTATCTTTACAGTGACTGCTAAACATAAGATCCTGAAACCAGTCCCATTAAAGTAAACGGCAATAACACAACAAAAAGACGCGTTATTGAAACATTCATTGTTTACAAGCTACTTATTGATTGAACTGATTTTCCTGTATTTCATATTTCAAGCGTATACGCTAATACGCTAACAAAAAATTCTGTGTGATACACCTGTTATAAAAAAGATTTAGTACTATATTATCGTACACGGGTGAAAAAATAATAAAACAGCCTAAAAATTAAGAGATTAACAAAATTTGTCAACTTTTTTCGACCCTCTGGGGGGGGGGGGGGTCCGGTCCTGTTTGTCCCCCTCCCGTAAACACGCCCCTGGTCACGGAAGCAGTGATGACGGTTGAAGACAACCTCAGATTCTGAGGGTCGAAACTCACGACGGAAATCACTTTTAGTACAGAAGTCACCGCACAGAAATCACCCATAATTTAGGAGTTTTAAAGAACGCGACTCTTCTCTCGCATAAACTGAAATGATAATATTTATAATTAATAGAATTTATAATTTACAACTTTCTTGCTACATAATTGTTGTACTAAATTATCCAAAAAATGTATAGACTACCAATAAAAAAAATGTAGGTTAGACTACCAATCAAAAAAATGTATAGACTACCAATCCAAAAAATTTAGAACCGCTGCAAAGGTGGTTTGCGTTTCATATTGTTAGAAAATGTATTTTTCAAACTTTATATTTTTTTTCTAAATCTAACAGTAGCCCTTTGATTCCAAATACTGTAGGTAGTCATCTGAATACGCTCTTTCGCTTGTGTACTCTTGCTTGTAAATTGTTAAACTCAATGGATATGATCTGTAAAATTCAGTTTTAAAGTAACTGAAAACACCGTGAACCGAAGAACACGCCATTTTACGACGCAAAAAAACACATTACAAAGGCTTATTGGCTTACTGTTTGTATTCAAAATAAAATAAATGTATTGGATAATTGGCGGAAAATATAAATTCTCTGGATAATAAGTTGTAAAGCTATGTTAAAGCCAATTTCGGCTTATGAAGCCAACCAACTGCGGGACTCCGCCAGCAGCAAGTGCAACGTTGTCATTCAGCAGAGGTACCCGAACAAGGTATTTCATGTTCTTCTAGAACTCTAGTGAAGTCCTCCAACCCATCCGTTCTCCGTCGAGAAAATAAACTAACATTGTTAAAAAAAAAAAAAAAAACCTCATGATTCAGCTAATTGTGTGTACTAACACTGAGTTTTAACGTTCAGTTTCAACTCGACCGTGTGGCATTTGTCTGTCTGTCTGTCTGTATGGGAGTTAAATCACTATAAGCTTTGAACGCATCGTAAAACTTGGCATGCGTGTGCATACTTTTACCCTACAAAACCCTATTGTTTTTGAGATGATTCCCCAAGAAAAAGGGGTGCGTGAGGAAAAAACGTGAAGGGGCAAAATTTTGAAAAAAAATCCCAGTAGTCCCCCGTGGCGCATCAATTAAAGAAAATTTTAACTAAAATACGAATTGAGTGTTAGTTTTTAAATTTTGCCACACAGGAGGCCAAAAAGTGGGTGAAATTTTGATCAAATCGCAAAAATTCATATGGTGTATCAAATTAAAAGGAATTTTAACTAAAATATGTGTGTAGTGTTAACTTTTGGAACAAAATGTTTGTACGCTAGGGCTCAACAAAGTGGGATAAAAATTTGAAAAAAAATTACAAATTCCACGTTGGATATCAAATTAAGGAAAATGTTGAACCAAAATCAGGATATAGTGTATAGTTTTTGAAATTTCGAATTTTTTTGATCCAACGTCCAAAACTAGGATCAACAATTTTTTAAACATTTTTTAAATACAGTCGAATGTCGACTAGAGAGAATATTAACACAAATCCAATTGTTTGGAATTTTTAGCATTCATTGTACGATTGATCTGCAATTGTTACTTTCTTCTTCTTCTTCCTCGTCTTCAGCACTACAGTCCAACGTAAGCCCTGGCTTCTAACATCAATCTTCTCCAAAATCTCCTCCCCATTGTCATTTCAGTGTAACCTCTCACATCCATTCTTTTGAGATCTTCAAGCATATCATCCAACCATGTTATCCTAAGTCGGCACCTCTTTCTACTTTTATAGACCTGCGACCTCAGAATTTTCTTTGGCATACGCTGATCATCCATCCGCTCACGGTGACGTAGCTATTGTATTCGTTGAGCTTTTATGAATCTTACAGTGTCTTCGTGATTCAGTAGCTCATCTATCTCCTGGTTATTTCTGATTCTGCATTCGTCATCTTCTTTAACCGGCCCATAAACACGTCTTAGGATCTTTCTTTCAAACCTTCGTAGTGTTTCACGTTCCTTTTTGATCAGTATCTATCTCTCGCCTCCATAAGTAACAACAGGTTTGTTAAGTGTCTTGTAGATTTTTATTTTTGTGTTACGTCCAATGAGTTTGGTTCTCAGTAGGCTACTCTGCTGTTGGCATAATATGTCCTATTTCCTATCAATTGGTATTTTACTGAACAAAAAAAAGTCAGGCAGTTTTTGTAATATTTTTGATAATTGAAAATTTATCTAATACCAGAATTTATCGAATAACGAATGTACCTCGTTCAAAATAGTGAGCGAGTACTGCGGTTCACGGAGCATAGGCCTACTAGTGTATTTAAAATTAAAAGGAGGTTTTCAACTCGCGATATTTAGTAGATGATTTTAACCGTTAACATAGTATAAGCTTGTTGCCTATAAAGCTTATTGTTAGTCAGTGAAATGATTAGAAGAATTCTTTGTAATAACGTGCCAAGGTGTACAGAAAGTCACTTCTAGAGCAAGATCGTTACACTTCACCATCAGGCAGTTAATAAACACTCACCAACAGATTGCAGTCAAAAAAAAAAGAAGTGAGAGGACGTAATTATAGAAAAGAAAACAGACATAATTATCCAGTTCATGACCTGACACTTCCGACGAGCTTCACTCTTCAGACATATGCTTCACGTAAGTAAGACTTGTCAGCAGTACACTGCTCCTCTAGCTACCGGTCGTTAAAAAGATTCCAGTGGTAACAGGTCTCCCCTTGCTGCACTCTTCCCTAATTCACTTTATTTAGAAAAAGTCTCTGTTCTTCGTACATTTTTTCTTTTATATATATATATATATATATATATATATATATATATATAAACGCGCTCAAACAAGAAGTAAATCGTTTTTCCATTAAAAATAATTTGATGTTAATAATTTAAAAGCGTAAACGGTTTTTAAATTAATTAAAACCATATAAAAGTGAGTGAGTCAGTGTCTGTCGGAAGCGACGAAATTGAGGAGGCCGAGGTCACTGACGCTGCCGACACGTACATACATAATTACCTCTCCACCTTCCCACCTTTCTCGCTCTTTCTCTTTCTCTCTCGTGCTTATTTTGCGTTTACCGTTTCGATGGATTCTAGTAACAATTACCATTAGCAGTTTATTTATTTGTTTTTTCTTACTGGGAAAGTTCTAAAAGTAACAGAAAATTAACAGGAGATGCGCTGTGTAATTGTGTTTCGTAGCGACAGTACTGACGACCGATGACAGTTTCCGAGTTTACTCGGTGACTTTGGCGCGGAGTTCGTCTCGGTCACCTTCGTGTTTCAGGAATACAATGGTGCGGACGGTGCTCATTTAAGAGACGTTTAGCCTAGCAACATCGACAATACAATCTCGCTAGCCCAAAACTCACTACGTTCGATCGAATCGGTGAAGTACCTGGGCGTTCGGCTTCAGCTTCAACGACCACGTGACCGATAACATAAACAAGACTCGTGGCATCAGAGCCAACTTCTCTTCCCAATGCTTTCTGAAACAGTTTACCTCGCTGTCTGCACAAAACTTACACCGTATCTCTGTCCATGCAGACAGTAAAAACGTATGTGGATCCCGTGGTATGTTGTGACAAATGATGTTGTCCATCGGGACCCCCGAGTTTCTTTCCTGGAGATTTCCGTCTCGTCCCTCAAAGGTCGGGGAATCCGTTAACTGAACAGTACCAGTACGGGCAACGCTTCGTCCCTGGTACGCGTCACACGCTCTCGGGCGCTATTTGATGGTCCACCATGAGGATCTTCACGTAGAACCCCGTCTGCACTGCCCATCGCTTCCAGTTCGTCCCCGAAATCCCTACCTTGTGCAAGTCAGGCATCTCTTATGAAGATGGATAGTCGACGCCCGGGTTGTTAATCCAGCGTCTGCCAAATACGCATTCAGACAGGCAGAACCAGATCGAGTCGCATTGGCTGCGCTGTCGTCCTAGGCAGGGGAAACCGCGAAGTGCTGGTTTGCGGGAGCCAATCGTCTGGGCGCAGCAGCTCCCCGTTCTGGCCAACTCGCCCGTAAGCTGCTGCAGGTGTACGCTGAAGGGAGCAGCGCCCTCGGCGTGTAGTCAGGGTGGACTCGTCTCCTGCACGCCCATCGTTCAAAGCAGGGAACCGCAACCTAACTCCTTGTGGCAAACAAAGACCGCCCTAAACTGTTTGAACATGGCATTAATTGGGGTTCGACACAAACAAAGCAGAGAGCAAGACTTCTCCATGAATGTCTTTACTGGGTCCACGACGCAACCATCGTGTTAGTGACAACAGAAATACCCTTATTGTAGATGAGCAGTTGTCTGCCAATCCGCTTCACGTCTGCAGTCCTCCCAATGAAACAGCGAAGAATTCGCTGCCGCTAGAGACCGTGTGAGATTTGAAATTGTTCACCTGTATGTGGTTGATCTTCAGTCTCATTGGAGAATGGCTACGACAATGGGAAATCAAAGCCGTCACACATTACATCCACCTTACTGAGAGGCAACAGTCCCGCAGTTCGTCTCAACCACGTCGAAATACCACAACAAACAGTAGTCAAATACCTAGGCCTTCATTTAGACCCTAAACTAGCCTTGAAAAAGCACAGAAAAGAAAACAACTAGATTTAAGATTTAAGGAAATTAACTGGCTGATAGACAGAAAATCTAATCTATCTATAAACAACAAACTTCTCTACAAAACTGTCCTTAGAACCGTATGAACTTACAGAATCGAGCTTTGGGGCTACGTCACCAAATCTAACATAGCGATCATACAGCGATTCCAATCAAGGATCCTACGGACAACGCTTCGCCTCAGGTACTCGTGAGACGGTCTCGGGCGCTATTTGATGACCCCCCAGCGCAGATGCCCCGTGATCCAACCACTCTTTGCACACAGACTTCCATGTTCCATACGTTCGTGAACGTGGCGCTAGGCACCATACAAGACTTTACGACCATCGTAACCCGCTGATCGTGCCACTTCTTCAGCCTACAATCAACAGAGGATTGAGAAGGCTTTGGCGATACGACTTTTTCACCAACAATTTAATTTTGTGTTGTTTTTATTTTATTCTTTCATCAATTTAAAAAAATTTTAATTGTATTTTTCTCAAGTTTACTTTTCTGTCTTGCAATGTATGTTTGGTTTTGTTCTACAACCAAACCTCCGCTAACCTCACTGACTTCAACTTCAGCCAATCAGAATCATTTTTTTCTGTATACGCCTATATATCTACTCCCAATGTTCGATATATATAGACTGCAGCTGTGAATCTACTCATCACCCAACTTCGACTAAGAGGCTGAACCGATATGACTGGTCAGAACTTCCTCAACGAAACTAGCGTGCTTATAAACAGACAATGCGGACAAATATACCGTACTGATTATACGTGGGCCGCTACTACATGTCTCCTCTACTACATTATTGCTATGGCACTACATGTCGATAGTTGATAATGTTTCATCGTTTCGATGGTATGAACAAAATGAATAGGGCACCATTCGCGTAAGTAGGCCTATTTTTTTTTTTAATTAATACATGGGTTCGTGTAACAATTACGAAATATTTGTCAAATATTGGTACCAAAAACCGGGCTGTCAGGTCGTGGTCGGTTGCTATATAACAACGACAACGCCGGCAACGTTTCGAATCCCACCATCGACGATCTTCTTCAGGCAGCAAAAGCGACAGAGCGTTGTGAAGACTCACCTAACAGGCATCACAACCCTACCACGACTACGACCTAACAGCCACACAACCCTACCACGACTACGACCTAACAGCCATCACAACCCTACCACGGCTACGACCTAACAGCCATCACAACCCTACCACGACTACGACCTAACAGCCATCACAACCCTACCACGGCTACGACCTAACAGCCATCACAACCCTACCACGACTACGACCTAACAGCCATCACAACCCTACCACGGCTACGACCTAACAGCCATCACAACCCTACCACGGCTACGACCTAACAGCCATCACAACCCTACCACGACTACGACCTAACAGCCATCACAACCCTACCACGACTACGACCTAACAGCCATCACAACCCTACCACGACTACGACCTAACAGCCATCACAACCCTACCACGGCTACGACCTAACAGCCATCACAACCCTACCACGACTACGACCTAACAGCCATCACAACCCTACCACGACTACGACCTAACAGCCATCACAACCCTACCACGGCTACGACCTAACAGCCATCACAACCCTACCACGACTACGACCTAACAGCCATCACAACCCTACCACGGCTACGACCTAACAGCACGGTTTTTATCATTTTGATAACATTGACACCGGCAGTGTGAGCCTACGACAAAAATTAGACAAAAACTGGTTTACCGTCAGTTACACAACTAAATCAATTTATTATATATAATAAGAAATTTTATTTCCCATATGCACAAAACGTCACATCAGTACGGTGCTGTCAGACCGTTTACAGTGTCTGCTGTCAGTCAAGCACGAGGAGGTCAGTACACAGCAGTCTGCATACACGCGACATGTGTCACTCCAAACAAACCGCATGCAAACAGGACGGCTTCCATATTGGATAGAGTCACAACAAAATTTGATTTGACACGACATCGTTGGCTCCGTTCGTTAAAGTTGCCGAAACGTCAGTCCGAGCAGTATCTGTGTAGCCATACTATGTGCAGTTTATACGATTACTAGCTGTTACCCGCGGCTTCACACGAGAATATTTTGACTTTTAATAATTATTTTAATATAATTTTTATTGTCTATGTCTATTTGGCATCCTGTCAACTCGTATAACAATTTTGTACTCATTAGTCAAATTCTCTCCAAAGCTGTTTTCAACACTTGTACTATTTTAACATGTACTAAATTATTATGTTGGTGCAACAGCCTTTGGAGATTTAAAAGTACCCGTTTATAAAGCCTTTGGAGATATTTATAAACTACCTGTTAAATCAAAAAACGCTAAATTCTTTATTTTAAGTGTTACTGTGTTAGAAGCATTGTATAACCCATTAAACGTTATGTTTTCCTCAACCATGGCTTCTATTTATTTCAGCAGTAAACTAAAAACCAAAAACTGTTGTCACCTAACCTCACAAATGAAAACAACACGTATTTTCGCTTTGCTTTAAGTGTAGGTATAGGACAATTTACAATTAGTACACTTTCCACATCGTAATATATATCGATACAATCGCATATTATATAAAACATCTAAAATGTACTGCAAGAATGGATAAATGTACAGTTCCGATGCCGCTAAATAACTTGTTTATTTACTTGTTACTATGGTAATTAATTCTGGTCTCCATGGTGATGTTGACATCTTTATACGCGTCAACGAAAAGGCATAATTAAAAGGGCCTAAATCGTGCGAACGGGCAAAACATAATTCCAAGTTATACAGTATTTTTCGCTTTGTGTCAAAGGTTATCTGTGCAAAATTTGGTGGCAGGCAATCGATGTTACGGTGTGGATTTGTATTCAGTTCCCACAAATCCTCAGACTTTGAGTTTATGTATATAGATATTGTAATCAGGTGTTAATACAGTCTCGTTTTAATTACTAGTAGGCCTTTGCTCCCTGAACTACAGAACTCGCACACTGTTTTGGACGAAGTAGGCTTCCATTTATTATTACACAAATTTCACTAACAGATACTTTTTCAATTATGGAAAAATTACAAGAAACCCAATTACTCTACTGTTTTTTTTAGTAATATAACAATTGTAGAGCACACATTCATACAATAAACGGTAAAAATTCGAAACATTCCGATTTTTTTTAATCTCACACCCTGCTGGATTTTCACAATTTTTTCAAATTTTTTATCTCCTTTTCGGCCTTGGTGTCCCAAAATTTTAAAACGCTCGAAACACTTTACTCAGACGTTAGTTAAAAATTCTCTTTGATTTGATACCCCATATAAATTTTATAAGATTTATCAAAATTATCGCCTACTTTTTTGGACCTGACGTCCAAAAATGTTGAAATCTGTAAAAATGAACACTATACTCAGATTGTAGTTAAACATCTCTTAAATATGATGCCCCACATTGCTTTTGAGAATTTTTCACAATTTTACCCTCTCACATTTTTGTCCCTCGCCCACTATTTGGGGGGGGGGGGGGGTCAAGCATAAACAGATAGACAGACAGACAAATACCAAACGGTCGAATTAAAACTGACAACTTGCATCCTCGTTCAGTTAACTTCCGCTGTCAAAGCGACTTGTTTCAGTCTTAATTAAGTGTTTGTCGCCACACACGCAGTTGGGTTGTTGACATTAGAGCTGGGCAGAGTAGTTCATCCAAACGGACTTATCATAGCTTCGTCGTTCACATCAGCGAACTAACACAATGAACTAGGTCACTAGTTCAATCTGTCGGGCCCCTCTTTTTCTAAAATTTTTATGGATATTAAAAGAACAAAATTTGATATCTTCCTCTTCCTGTTTATCGTAGGTTAGGCCTATAGACCAAGGATGACCAACCTCCTCATGCATGTGGGAAAGCGCACGAAAATTAGCTGAAAGATAACCAATACTTTTTTTTATCGTTTCAACAAAACAGACGCAATGAAATATTATTTAAATTCAAAAAAATTACGAAAATAATTGTATTCATGTCGCCTTCGGCCAGAATCGCGGAACCCGTCTCCCGTTTAAGAGTCGTAATAAATAACACACTTCTGAAATAACGAAAATGATTTATTGTTTTCAATTATATAATAACCTTTAAAACAACTTCCTCCAATCTTACCATACGAGATTCTCTGTTATTTCATTTTTATCATATTTATGCCAAATATTGTCGAATAACAAAATAAAAAAACTTTTTCAAATAGGCTATAGGCCTACTTTCACCCCCTTCCGATTCATTGGGACTGATAGACGTTTACTTTTACAAATTCTCGTCTTAAAAAAGAATTAAATATATAAATTAATTATTTAACTGTATAAAAAATAATTAAAATCATAAAAATATGGAATTCGTAATCTATATATATATATATATATATATATATATAAATTTGTAATTTTATTCAATTTGTTTCTTCTACAAGTAGTATAATTTCGTATATTCTTTTAACACCTGATGCACGTTTCACTGAAAAATATCAGTATCATCAGAGGTTTCTAAGTAAATTAATACAATCGAAATAATTCTATTAATATAAAACAAACGAACAATCGAATTTGTATCGATTTTAATGTAAAATAACTGATAATCGATTTAGGTCGATTAGTTAACGATTGTTTTAATGTTTATATGGATAATATAAACAGTAAAACAATTGTTTTAATGAATATTGTTTCAATGATATTGTTTTAATGAATATAAAATGGATAATCCTTGTGCACCAAAATTAAATTCTTTAATAAAATTACACAAAATCAATAAACCTATCAGACCTTTAATAAACGCTAGGACCGTACCAAATTATAAATTATCAAAATTACTAACACAAATCTTAAAACATAGAATTGAACTTCCAGCAAAAAACAATATAAAAAAGTATCGAACTCACGGAACAACTAAAAAACGTAGAAGTAAACAGAAATACAAAATTATGTTCATTCGACATTTCAAACATTCCCATTGAAGAAACTATAAATATTATAATAAATAATCTGAAAACAAATAACGAAAGTAACACATACATTAAACAGTTAACTAATACTTTAAAAATAATTTTAAATCAAAATTGTTTTCAATACAACAACAAATGTACTATCAAACAGGTGGCCTTGCTATGGGAGCCCCAACCTCCGCTATCATATCAGAAATCTTCCTACAAAAACTCGACGAACAAATAATAAATATAATAAAATTAAACGACCCATTAGGATGTTATTTTAGATACGTTGATGACACTCTGTACATTTCCCAAAACAATGGTATAAATATAAATAAAATATTCAACTCCATAAATAATTTTCATTCCAAAATAAAATTTACGTTAGAAGAAGGATCTAATAATAAATTAAATTATTTAGACTTAACAATAAAGAAACATGAAACAAATTTTGAATACTCAATATACAGGAAACCTTCTCAAACTGATTTAGTAATACCAAATACTTCTAATCATCCTCCCCAACATAAAATGGCAGTATTTAATTCCATGATTTACCGAATGCTTAGGATCCCATTAAATAACAAAGAAAGAATCAAAGAAAGAAATGTTATCCAACAAATAGCAGTTAAAAATGGATACAAAATAAAAACTATTAATAAATTAGAAAATAAAATTAAACATAAAATTAAACATAAAATCACTTAAAAGTCTGAGGATTTATGGGTACTGAATACAAATCCACACCGTTACACCGATTGCCACCAAATTTTGCACAGGTAACCTTTGACACAAAGCCCAAAATACTGTCTAACTTGGAATTTGATATTTTACCCCGTTCGCACGATTTAGGTCCTTTTAATTATGCCTTTTCGTTGACGCGTATAAAGATGTCATCAACACCCTGGAAACCAGAATTAATTACCATAGTAACAAGTAAATAAACAAGTTATTTAGCGGCATCGGAACTGTACATTTATCCATTCTTACAGTACATTTTAGATGTTTTATACAATATGCGATTGTATCGATATATATATTACGATGTGGAAAGTGTACTAATAGTAAATTGTCCTATTACTTAATGCAAAGCGAAAATACGTGTTGTTTTCATTTGTGAGGTTAGGTGACAACGGTTTTTGGTTTTTAGTTTACTGCTGAAATAAATAAAAGCCATGGTTGAGGAAAAGATAACGTTTAATGTGTTATACAATGCTTCTAACACAGTAACACTTAAAATAAAGAATTTAGCGTTTTTTGATTTAACAGGTAGTTTATAAATATCTCCAAAGGCTTTATAACAAGGCTAACAAGGTTTTATAAACGGGTACTTTTAAATCTCCAAAGGCTGTTGCACCAACATAATAATTTAGTACAAGTTAAAATAGTTCAAGTGTTGAAAACAGCTTTGGAGAGAATTTGACTAAGAAAGAATACAACATTTTGTACTAGCCGACAGAACGCCATATAGACATAGACAATAAAAATTATATTAAAATAATTATTAAAAGTCAAAATATTCGCGTGCAAAGCCGCGGGTAACAGCTAGTACTATATAAATTCCAAAAATAAACTACAGTCAAGAAGAGTAAACGAATTAAACAACGGCCGACAGCGGGCAGAAGCTCTCAGTTCTAACACTCGTTACTCGTTCACGAACGACCTACACCTAATGAAAGTGAACGACTGAACTAACAACGAACTACGGTTTTTTAGTTTTATAAGTGGTCGATAGGAGCGTGGCTAACGCGATGTACTGTCCTGCGGCGCGAACGACTGTAGTCAGTAGTTCACTTGACGGAGTAGTTCTTTTTGTTTAAGTCGTTCGCGAACGACCCACCACTAGTTGACAAAGCGTCACCCTACAGCTGTGTGACGGGCCGGCTACAGCTGCAGATGATGCCACGGGGATTAAACATGAGAATGTCGTTTGACTAACGGGACATCAATCCAGAGGTACTGTCAGGACGGTATCACAGTTTCTATGTGAACACGTTATTACATCAAAGCTTCCGCCAGTTATTCTTCAACAAAGGCAGCGTAAACCGCAGGGTAACGTATAATAACTTCTGTAATTTTAAAACGACTGTACGGATTTTGACAAATCCAGGAGCCTATTTACAGAGGATCGGACCGCTCCCCCCCCCCAAAGGGTCGTAAAAAGTTGACGAGTTTTGTTACTCTCTTAATTTTTACGATATTTTATTTTTTTCAGCTGTGTACGCTAATATAGTAGTCACTATCTTTTAAATGTAGAAACGTGTTTTTTACACAGCATTAGCAGATACGTTTGAAATATGAAATACTGTAGGCTACAAGAAAATCAATTCAGTCACTAAGTATCTTCTGAACAATGTTTCAATAACGCGTATCTTTATTGTGTTATTGCCGTTTTCTTTAATGGGATCGATTTCATCAGGATGTTATCACACGTTTTCAACCACTTTAAAGATAGTAATCTTCAGTTGTTTCTTATTTTGTATGAAACCGACTCGACCGGACCCCCCCCCCGATCAAATTCTAGATACGCCACTAGACCAGTGGTTCCCAAACTTTTCAGTCCGCGGACCCCCTCCAAAACATTAAAAATTTCACGGACCCTGTCTGAGTTATGAAAAAATACAAATTCTTATGTTTTAATTAAAATGTATTAAAATCAAAATTCTTTTAACTTGCAAAATTATAATATAAATTTTTCAGTGAAGGGTTTGTGAGGATCGGTCAAAAAAAATAACACAAAT
Source organism: Magicicada septendecula (assembly GCA_034769895.1). Lineage (NCBI taxonomy): Eukaryota > Metazoa > Arthropoda > Insecta > Hemiptera > Cicadidae > Magicicada > Magicicada septendecula. The sequence continues at coordinate 55,436,852 of CM068371.1, read as the reverse complement.
TTTAACTTATTTATGTCGACGTTTCGTCAATGTTTATTGTCATCATCCCAGCCTCGGCTCTATCTTTCCAGCCCTACACGTGTCGAAATCCAACTACTTAGGCATAAAACCAGCTACACGGAAAAACGTTTTGCTTAGATACAGTGCCTATACGCGAGAACAGCGCGATCATTTCTGCTTTGATGCGGCGCTCTAGTCAGATTGACTGACAAACAGATCTGCTACACGACATGATTTAAAGACATTATTAAAGCCATTACTTTGAATGTACTTTTACAGTTACAATTAGTTTGTACAAAAAATTACAGGAATCTTCTACTAATTGGTTTAAGATTCTAAAATTTAGATTTTAGAATACAAAAACTCGGAGAAAATTACTGTATATTCTATTTTTTCTTAAAAGTATTCGCGGACCCCCTGAAACATTGTCGCGGGCCCCACTTTGGGAACCACTGCACTAGACAAACCGGAGCTCAATCGTTTCTTCTCATCGTCGCGGTTGACTTAAAAAAAAAAACGAAACGCCGAACGCCACAGTGCCCACAAAGAAACTTGAAATTCTTCAATATTCATCGCTCGATTCGTCTTCACCTCACCAGTGACCCTGAGCGCAAAGACATATCTATGAAACGTTAATTAATTACTAAAAAATATTTTAATCGAAATAATTTGTTTCGACTATGCAAAGAGGAAAGGTAGCGCGTTTGTTTGTTTCAACCGCTGTAGCTCCAAAACTGCTGCGCGGATTTTGATAAAAACCGAAATCTGAATCGCTTTGATCACGCCAGTGACAACGGCGAGCCTCAGTCGACATATTGTTAAATGTAGAATTTCGCCTTGGGGGGGGGGGGGTCGAGTCGGCTTCATATAAAATAAATAAACAAGTTAAGACTAATCAACATTAGGCTACTATCTTCAAAGTGGCTGAAATGAGTCTCACTAAAGTAAACGGTAATAACACAACGTATACGCTATTGCTGTGTAATAAACCTGTTTTTATATTTTAAAAGGAGTTACTACTATATTAGCGTATATATATAGCGTAATACATAGCGTATTAGCGTATATTAGCTGGAAAAATAATAAAAGTCTAAAAATTAAGAGATAAACGGAATTCGCCAACTTTTTTCGACCTTCTGGGGGGTCCGATAGCGTTCGCCTCCCCCCGTAAATACGCCCTTAAGTTAGAGGTGCAAATAAATGAAACAGGTCCATTTCTACATTGGATAATGTAAAAAAAAGATATTGATTTGACGACATCGTTCGGTCCGTTCGTTAAAGTCGCCGAAAGTCAGTGCGAGCAATATCTGCGTAGTGATACGTGCAGTTTATACGATTATATTGTGCCCGTCCGTCATCAGGCCCAGTTAATACTGTCTCGTTTTAATAACTCGTAATAGCCCAAGAAAAATAGGAAGTTTCAAGGAAAAAATTAGATAAAAGATAATTTTTTGTACATATGGTCGTTGAACCATAGATTATACAAAACCAATGAGTTTACCACTTAAAAGTGTCTAGGGTGGTTTTACCCATTTGTTCATCATTCAAGTCATCATTCCCATCTCATTACCTACGCACAAGCTTCGGCTTATGTAGGCATCATCCTCTCAAAAAAAAATCTATCATTCACATGCAGTATACACAAAATACAAAAAAAGTACAGTATACTCTAAGTTTTAAATGTGGCCTATTCCAATCATCTTCGACGTACAGGAATGCGACACCCACCAAATTATAGGGAATTTTGTGAGATACAGCTTTTATTTGAAACATTTATTGATAAAATACTTCGTTTTTAAGTTATATGCGAAAAATCGTTTTTTCACCCCTTTCAACCCCTGTAAAATCACCCCCAGACAAATTTAAGTGGTAGACTCATTGGTTTCGTACAACTTATGGTTCAACGACCACATGTGCCAAAAAACTAGCTTTTATCTATTTTTTCCTTTAAAGTCAAATTTTTTAACTATTTTTTCTGGGCTATAAGCCTACACTCCCTGAGTTACTGAACTCGGTCACCATTTTGACTCCTGCAGACAAAATGTCCAAAACATAGACTTAGATGTTAACTTAACATCTTAGATGTTAGTTAAAAAGAAGTCTCTTTAATTTGATACCGCACATGCGATGTTTCACAATTTTGCGCCCTCACTTTTTGCCTCTCGCGCCCTATTTTGGGAGTGTCAAGCCCAAATAGATAGACAGATATACAAATACCAAACGGTCGAATTAAAATTTTCGAATTCAAATTTTTCATATAATTCATTATCTACTAATTGTTTTGTCGTAATCAAGACGATAAGACCCAGAACAGTTGGCACGGGGCGGACAGTTCTGGAAGAAACGAACGGACACTGAAAGGGTACTGTATACCCTCTAAATAAGGCAAATGAAGGGTATTGTGTAAAACTTCATACAGCAAACACGCAAGTTAACCATGAGTAACGTTCGCTGACGCTTGACTTCCGGTGCTTGAATAAGTGATGTTTGCTGTGTATGACGATTTACATCGTATATTACCCTCCGGTTCTCTTCATATACTCTTTTGTGGTTATTGTAAGTTTCAGTGTTTATTTGTCCCTGTGTCAGTGTACCGAGTGTCCCGGCGCTTTTTTGCTTTTTACAGAATATCTTCTTCTTGTTATGGCTTCACAGCCCGCCCTGGCTCCTGGCCGCCCTCGGCCCGCGTCCCCAGCCGTCACTATGCTTAGCGGCTTACTTCCAGATTTGAAACTTTTTGCGTTCTCAGCAACTTTCTCAGAACCCTTCTTCAACCGGGTGCTTTTTAAAGAATATAGCCGGCTACGCACTATCCATCGCCGCTGTCCAGTATGCCCGACGTCGGTGATGGATATGAGCACCACACTGTCGTGCAACTCGTCCAACGTACCAGACGTATTTTAGTTCTCGCTGTGTTTTGTAAAAATCATTTTATGTAATCTGCCGAGGATACGTCCCACAGACATCTATTTAATTTATACTTTTCGATAAATTTTGAAGTTATTTCACAATCCATTATGAATTGTAATTTAAACAAATTAACAATAACAATATTTAAAATAATAACTGCTAATGATATTTGAATGTATTATGTAAACGAAGAATAAAGTAAACAAAATATTAAACTGAAATTTTATCTGAATCGGTACTTATTAAATATAAACTAAAGAATGAATGTAACGTAAAATTAAACAGTAAACATTTATTAAACGAATGTGCTCTGAAAAAATGTACTCTACTTGCACGAAAATTACGATTTGATAGACAGCAAGCGTACGCATGATCAAACATGCACGATGCACGATTCCTTGACATCCGTCAACACTACACACGAGATCCATCCGCACGTCGTGTGGCTTTAGCTGATGGTCTTGCTAGACTCATTTTTCGTCGTGCACATCCTTAAAAAAAAACACGACGTGCGGATGGATGTCAAAGCTACGCACTGTCGCTTTTGACTTGCTGTCCGTCATGACGTCCAGCGGCGATGGTTAGTGCGTAGCCGGCTGATACTGTCCCAAAGCAAATTCCCTTTGGAGAGTCAGTAAAACGAGTTCCAGTGCTCGTATTCCGTCGTGATTGCTGACGGAATAATTGCTGATCGTGTGATAGCTTGCTGCTGCAGCTTCAGTCCTAAGAACTTGTGGTCGTCTTCAGCCTCTCTGAGTTTACGTTCGCTGAACCTCGGACAGTCTTAATAAACGGTTGTTCTGACAGTTTTTAATATATTTTGTGTAGTAATACACGCTTATAACACACAAATGGTACATTTTGGACACATTTTATTATTCTTATTAATATACAGATTAATGAATTTGTTCATTTATTGAACAAATTAATTAAAAAATTTGTTCAATAAAAATACTTGAATAATTCTTTTATGCTATTCATAATTCTCTACACTAAGTACTACGAACATTCCTGTAATGTACTGTTGTTATATATGCGAACTATTCAATACATATTCTGTTATTTCCATTTTTTTTTTTTTTTTTCAGAAAATATTCTTCGTATTCATCCCAAATAAACGCATTTCATATAAACGACTTTCCGTTTCTTTCAGTTAACTCCAGTGTCGTCCACATACGTCGATCGTATTACTGTGATGCGCCAGCAGAGATTTGCTGTTGCTTTCCAATAACGAACGCTATGTAGGTTACTCGGAATAACAGTTTTATTGTTGTTGCCCCGTTGTATTGTTGTCTTGTCTCTGCCCGCTGCAACCTACATCTTGCAACGACGGTAATTGGTAGTTTTGACAATCCCGTGACGCCAAAAAGTGTAACAGCGGTAATCGTTGTATACACTGCCTGAAACAATTCGAATCATTGTTAGCGTTTTAAGAACGAACAGTAGTAAATTGATTTTGTTTATTATTAAGCATACAAGTATGTGCTTCCTGAGCTGCAGAACACGCTCAGTATTTTCAACGAAGTTTATTTATTTATGGATAAATTTTGATATCAAATAAATTTTTTCAATTACCAAAAACATTTCGAAAATTCCAATTGCCTACTTTTTATTTGTGAAGAAACGACTGTAGAACAATCATACATTTAACACTAAAAGTTCCAAACAATAGGATTTGTGTTAAAATTCCCTTTAGTCTGACACCCAGCTGGATGTAAAAATTTTTTTCAAATTTTTGATCCTATTTTTGGGCCCTTGGTCAAAAATATTTATTTTCGAAAACTGTACACCGTATTAAGATTTTCTTTAATTCGGTATCCCACACAGAATTTAAAATTTATCAAAATTTTCACCAATTTTTTGGCCTCTGGCGTCCTAAAAATTTTAAATTTCCGAAAATTAACACTAAATTCATGTTTCTGTTAAAATTTCCTTTGATTTGGTACCCCGCATTGACTTTTCCAATTTTTTCAAAATTTTGTGTCCATCACATTTTTTGTTTCACACCCCCGTATTTTTTGGGGGTTCCATCTGGAAAACAATAAGGTCGTGTAGGGTAAAAAGTGCATAGTCACAATAGAGCACAGTGCATTAGCAGCCAAAGTAACTTTCAATCATTAAGAACGGCATTTAGGATCAAGAATAGAATTCTAAGAGAAATTCTACAGCCCTTTGAATCAAGAAAACTCGTTTTTTATAGAATTTTGTGTCTTTATTTGGCGGAATCAAGTTATAGTCGCGTGAGTTATTAACTGTACCCTGAACATAATTCTCACGGCAACACAACTGGATACAGACAACCTCATATCTAACAATGCTCTCCTCATATCTAACCATTTTTCCGCTGCTTCTCTTCATTTAATTTTCTAGTAGACTACACTATTTTCCATTCCGAGGAAGTTCAGAATAAGAAATTTTCGTTTTCCACCTAATAAACTCTTAAAATACATTGAGTAGTCACGTTTTACCCATTTGCTTACGATTTTTAACATCCACTGTAACCCTTTTTCAGCCTACTTGCAATATCGTATCTAAGGACCTCTTAGAACCCCCCTCCGAAATCTCTCTCTCCACAACAAAAACAGCCACAAACGGTCAGAAGTTAAAAATATAGAAAAAGTCATTAAAAATGTTTACCCCTTTATAATTTCCACCTGAATGCCAATATATTTCGTGTCTTGAGACCCGTTATGTCTGAACAGTTAGTTTGGCAAATTTGTTCCTCGCTGTGGATTAAAATATTAGCGATGAACATGGATTATGCCTACTACTCGTACTACACGCGTGTTTTGTTAATATATCAAAACATAACTGTTCGAGTATTCAGGCAATTGAAATATTATAAAAAGTTTGGTACAAGTTATTAAAATCCAAGCTTAACGTCTTGTGTTTAACCCGTTGGGGTCCCATTAGCCTACCTGTGCAAGGCCAGCGCTGCCGCTAGGCGAGGAAGGCGGATGCCTGGGGAGCAGCACAATTTGGAGGGAGCATCGCAAATTTTAAGAGAAACAAATAAAATTATAGTCTGCAAAAAGTATTATTGTTCAAAGAACAGCCCGTGCTGAGCTTCGATTACGATACAAAATAAATCTTAAGATTTCAATAAAGTTGAGACACAATTAATAATAATTTTTCTTCCAGTTACGATGTAATGAACCGGACGACACTTTTATTCTTCGCCTGGGGCAGCTCTACACCAGAGCCATCACACCTTGACCTTCACACATACATTTTTATGGTTACCAAACGGAAACTCAGCTGTTCTCCAACCGCTCCGTTAAGCCGTACACTTTACAAATGTTTTCTCGGAAATCCCTTCTCTCTACCTGTTAGTAAGCAATTCTTATCGATTACGCAAATAATCGAACTGGTTTTGCTAAGACAAAGATTACGTCGATTCTGGTCTGTTATCTGAGAAATGCACAGAGGAGACGTGCACCGCTTATCGTAACGGAACCCTGTACATATTACGCCTGTCTGATTAGTTACAACTATGTGGAACAGGTTTGTGATAACGGCCTGGCATGGTCAAGAACAAATAAACATTGCAAGGCTCTTGAACAACAATATTATTTATTACGTTTTTTATTATCAAAACAAGTGGATCGATCGATTTACTTGAGAGGTATTCTCATATCCTGAATGCGCGCGCGTGCATTTCTCAGATAACGTGTATGTGTATACGTTTCCGCTATTTCACGTTTCCTTGAAACCGGCCACTAAATGTTGAACTTTGTCAAGTACGTCGCAATGCCAGTCTTCCGTTAAGTTGTCCTGGAGGCTTTCCAACTAAACAAGAAGTAATTGTGCCAACAGCGAAATGGTGATAGCGAGCTGCCTGCATAAAGCGCAGGTTTCGAGCCCACGGGGGGGGGGGGGGCTAGCTTTCAGTTCTTTTGTGGGATGGAATTTTCGATGGAATTTCGCTGACAATAAAATTTTAAATAAACTAAGTTACGTTTTAAAACTTGAACTTCATACAATTTTTTAAGTGAAGAAAAATATTGTTATTATATATTACAATTAAAAACTGTTCATAATAAGATACCAATATGTGTTTAGAAATTAAAAATAAGCATTACCTGAACTAAGTTATATATAAATGTAACAATAAAATAATGTCTGAAGGTAATTTAATGAGGTGGAGGCCAAAGAAGAAACTTGGCGGAGGTTAAGGATCTCCTTATTATTTAGGGGGGCATGCGCCATTCTTTGAGGAGGGTGGGCACCCCTGTTCGAGCCCCCGTTACAACAGTCGAATCGGGACTTTCATCCAGTGTCTGGGCTTCATTGAACGTACGTCACATGTTTTGAGGCGATAACATTGACTACAACCTACGATCAATAACGAATTAACTTTCGTGTAGAGGATGGACATTAAATTTTTTTATAGTGTTTATTTTGTTATATATATATATAACTATTTTAAACCAAGATATATTATTTCCTTACTTCGAACATGTTTCGGGAATCAAACATTTTTCCCACCCTCAGCCATCTTCTAACATTTTTGGACATCTTCTAAGTTTCAAAGTTCCAAGTAATGAAATAATATATCTTGATGTAAAATAGTTATAAATATTAAATAAATAATATACGTATCAAGAAACTGACTGTAGGAAGAATCTGTTTGAAGAATTGTTTACATGTTCTACAAGAGAGCAAACTCAAACAGTTAAAATGATAATTTTAACAAATAGAAGAAAAACTCTATTCCTGGTTTCTTGAAATCCTTTCTTCCTGTAAGAAGTTTGATTAACATTTTTTCCATAATCAGGAGTTTTGTTTAAATAATTACAATAAGGTGGAACAAAAGTCTGTCAGAAGCTACTTTCCAAATAGATACTTATTCAGAATATGTCCAACACTGTTTAAGAACAGTCAGCACCGAGTTGGTGGACCACAGCAACTGTTTAACAATTCCGTTATGTTGTTGGACATTTTCATTGTAGTAATGTCAGTGGCAGTGCCGCAGTTTTGTTAATTATATTATTATCCAGAACAGTAACAAATTATGGGGAGAAAATTATCGTAATGGAATGTCTCCATAGGTCCGGTCCAGAAATACCTTCATAAAGAGTACATTAATGTGGCTGGTTAATTATTTAAATCGGTTAATCAAACATTTATTACTGCACGTTTGCTGTACTTCAATTGGTAGGCCTACTTTTTGTAAAAGAATACGCTATAGTGGCGACAAAAATTAACCGAATAACGAAATGTGATGTCCGTAGTAAAGTGTATCGATGTGTGTGTGTACGCGCGCGCGCGCGCGCCCGAACATCTCGCGCCGGTCACGGACGATATTTTGTGATGTCACAGGTTAGCTGTGTTAGTTGTGCTTGAATGGAGTCGAACTCAAGGCCGCGTGGCTCTCACAGCTGTTTTTGTTGCCATTATTATTGTTATTATTATAATTATTATTACTATTTCTGTTATTATTTCGGTACTGTCCCAATAACCGTACTCGCATTCATTTTCCATATTTCGTTTTTGCGATTATTGCCATCGATATATAAGGAATATAGCAAATAATTTTAGTTGGATACTAGAAATCGTTAAAATTTATTTGTGTATGTTATGAAACAGTTTGTTGACGGTTGCAATCGTGTTTCATTGTTATATTTTTTACGAGAAATGTTTCTGACAATAAAACTCCGATGTGTGGCTGTGACGCAAAAGTTGCCGTTGTTAGGTTAAGGCCGTCCGCACACGGAGCTACTGAAAAGAAACTGATTGGTAACTCGCGTTACAAATCAGTTAGTTGTGTCACTTCCAATGTAATTCAATGGAATGCCGCACACTGGGCTATCTGTTAGTAACCCATTAGTAATCCGTCACAAACCAGTTCCAAGCAACTAGGCTTCCCAGTCACCTAGCTACTTCAGTTTCCTAGTAACGTCCGTCCGGCACAGATTATCTCAAATGAATGAACAAACGTTAAACATTAAATTTGTGGGAGAAGTTGTGAAACACCAAGTGCTTTATAATTATAAGCTTCCAGGCTACTCACGGAAGGATATCACAGAGAAAGCATGGAGTGAAGTGGGAAGAGAAGTTCAAATGACAGGTATGTAGCGTTTATTTATTTGAATATTTATTTATAAAAAGCAAATTATTGATACATACAAAAAATATAGAATATAAATAAAATGAAATAAATCAAAAGCAATATCTCCATTGCTAGGGCAGAGATGCCTGTGGAGTAATAATTTCTTAGAGCAGTTGCTGGAGAGTTAGTATTTATTGTAATGTTTTCTACTGGTGGTTGTATTGCATGGAAGTTATTAGAGGTTATTTCACAGTCTTCAAAATGTCTTGGTATGTATTCAAGCCCTTCCTGTTTCCGGACATAGTTGTGGAGGACGCAAGCTGCTTTAATAATGTCATTGACCTTCTCTGGATCTCGGCAGCGTATAGGACCATTTAAAACTGGGAACTTCTCAGCCGCCATCCCAAAAGAACATTCAATAGTTTTCCTACCTCGGCTCAATCTGTAGTTAAAGATTCTTTTCAAATTATCCAAACTCTTTTTTGCGTAGGGTCTCATTAAGTAGCATGATAACGGGAATGCTTCGTCTCCAACAAAATAATAGGGAAAGAGACTCCTGTTCTCATCGTACGTCAATGGTGATGGGGGAGGGATATCAAGCCTAGCATGTGTAATCCAATATTTCATTGCCGAAGCGCGAAATATGCCTCCGTCACTGTTCCTCCCAGCATAACCGGTCTCAATCATTGTGAATAAGCCGTCCCCATCGGAGCAAGCCTTAATACGACAGAATGATACGATTTGTAATTGAAGTTGGTTGAACCGGTATTTGAAAATTTCTCAATTCTAACATGTTTTCCGTCCAATGCGCCAATTCAATTTGGAAGATTCCATAATGATTCAAATCGTTCAGCAATCCTTTTCCACTGCTCTATATTAGGCACAGGCATGTACCCTTTGTTCAAAACTTCCCAAATTATTTTTGTTGTCTCTGCTATGATGCATCCAACGGTGGTCTCCCCTCTAGCGAAATAAAGTGAAAGTGACACAAAGGCCAAATACCTGTAACAAAGAATAAACAAAAATAATTAAAAAACGAAATAAGAAATAAAAAACATTAATGTAAAATACCACTACAAAGTGACAGAGCTTAATTGTGACGTCATTGTGGCATGACGCCTATAGTGGCATCAGTCGACAGGGCTAATGTGGTTGTCTGTTATTACATATCACTCGACGAGTCTAACATGGTTGTCTGGTTCTGAAAAGCAAATTTTCAGAAAATCATAAATTTTGGAACTGTTATATTTTTATCACATAATAAGCTATCTCAATGCTACATGATGAGATAACAAAATATTTGTTAATCCTTCATACACTAAAGTTATACGTTTTTTGTCTCTTCTGAAAAATTTTATTTTTTGGATGTAGCTGGTTTTGAAACTAGACGACTCGAATAAAGTACAGTAGTTTTGTCGGTCACTTATTTAAATAATTTTGCTGATAACACTCTTCCGATTGTGTACAGTGCATTCTTCTTCTTAACTTGGTCTTATTTGTGTTACAGCGGCTGAATGCAAAGAAAGATGGAAGAACTTGCGCGCTGTGTTCGTTCTACACATGAAACCCGCTCCGAGTGGTTCCGGATCAAAAATGAAAAAGCCGTATTACCTTGCAGAAGCGATGCAATTCACTGTTCCATATATTAATGCATTAAGGACAGATACAGGGAATCTACCTAACGTACCCCAAGAGGAAGAAGATGAGCAGTTTAGCGATAACAATACCGAAGAAAGGGTCGCTTTACAACAGTCAGTACCTTTATCACCTGTACCAGCTGCTACCACCATCCACTCCACCAGTCCCAATGCCTGTGATGTCTCAACAAGACGAAAACTCACAAACTGAACGACAATCCCAGTCGATGTCAGCATCTCGTCCGAAAAGCAAGCGTGGCTTCAGAAATGATGTTGTTGACAGACATTTTGTCGAATATCTTCAAGCCAAGAAAGCTAGAATTGCGGGCACACCAGGCTACAATACTAGCCAGAATCAAAGGAGAGAATGTTTCTTCTAAGTATGTTGCCAGATCTGGAGTTCATGACTGATGACCAAGTACGACAATTCAAGCGTAAGAGCCTAAAAACCATTGATGACATATTGTCCCAGCATTCTCATCCCACTTCTTCTCCAGCATCCGTTAATTCACTCGTTTCCCAATCGCCCTCTCATAGTTCACATTCATCCACAGCGCTACATACAACTTGTGACTCAGCTGATGTTATATCTGGCACTTAGACACTCCAATATACGCCACTCGGGTCAACGGTTACTGAATCTAACAATGACCCCTTTGTTGCAGATGGCTATTACGAAGCAGTTCGACAAGTAATCACTGAGACGTATAATTCACAGCAAAGCATGTAATAAATTCAAATACAATAATAAGCATGCACAATGTTAAAAACAAATTTAAAAGTTTTCTGAAATCCTTCAAATGTTAAATAATTTTGTTAAATTTTCTTAATGTCTTAATATTTCTTTAATAAGTCTTAATTAATATTTCTTTAATTTTTTCAATAAAAATTATATTTCTTACCTGAGAGTGATTAATATTCTTTCCTCAGCACTCACGCATTCTCTCATGTTTGTATTTTGCTTTCGTATGGCAGGAGCAATCAGTTGCACTAAATACAAATAACACTGTTTCGACATGCGATAGAAAGCAATAAATTTAGAGTCTGTCTGTTGGAGCTCTTTTGATGCTACGAATAGTCTGCAGCGGATGTTTTTTTCGAGATACGGATGAGCCCAAAATCGTCTTTTTTGTTTCCTTCTCCTAAAATAATAAAATAATACCACATCTTCTTCGTCACTGGAATCAATACTTGACATCATGACTGCACAACGAAAAAAGCGCTGCCTTGCACGTTGCACGCACTCGACTGATGCAGTTTCCGTCACTATTGAGTAGCTGCGTGTGCGGAACCGCGTCACTAACCAGTTAGTAATTAGTTGTTGATTTGAATCACTAACCAGTTCCGTTTCTTTTTAGTAGCTCCGTGTGCGGACGGCCTAAAATCCAAAGTAAAATTACACCAGAAAATCAGAAAATCAATATGTCTTTAAAATACTCGCTTCTTGTGAAATCCACATAAAAAAAACAACTCGAAGTAAGGTGAGTTAGTATACATGTCTCCCTTTTTTGTGACAGAAATCGTTTGCAACAGTACTCATTTTTTAAATAATTGTCTTTTTCTGTGCTAATCACAGACATATGCGAACCTCTCTCTCTCTCTCTCTCTCTATATATATATATATATATATATATATATATATATATATATATATATTGCAACGTGACAAAAGGTCTCAATATAGATGAATATAAAGAATAATGTGTATCAGCTATTATAAGTGTCCCAATGACTAAATGAATGCTTAAAAATAATTAGTGTTAATAAAATAATTAGAATTAATAGAAGAAAATTAGAAAATAAGACAATGTAGAAACATGAAAATATAATTTTACATAAGTTATGAGTGAAGTGTTGTGTAATGTGAATAACGAATAGAATGTTAGGGAAATATATTCATATGCTACAAGGTGTGTTCTGGAACATTCAAGACAGAGGTGGTTGGAAACACGTGGCCGATAATAATTACATTAAAGTAATTGAAACTACGCCTACGCGCATAGCGGCGGTGACGTCACTCAGCAACGCAGCGCTTTACATTCAGCTGCATTATAAAAGGAGGAGGCCGTCCTCTCTGAAGTCTCTCTGATAACTCTCTGAAAGCAGTCTCTCTGAAAGTTCGTCAGCGAAGGTGGTCGCAGTGGGAAGCGATTCCAGACAACGCTAAATCCAGACGTCCTTGGGTCCGTAGACTCGAGTGAGCGGCGACTGTCAGCAGGAAACTAGCACGGAGTCTGAGATATTCAACTACCGTTCCTGGGCATCGTTTGCTGATCGTAGCGTCTGGAATACGGAGACCTTAAGCAAGGCACTACCTGGAGGCGATTGCTGGAACGTGGACCGAGACGACGGATCGCTAGACGCCGGATCGAGATCGTCGACCGGGAGGACTGAGAGGACGACCAAACAGGGAAACAAAAATTAAATCATTCCCAAATTGTAAAAACTTTAAAGAGCACTTAAAGTACATTAAAATTTAAATAATTTTGTTTAATGAAAGAAACTTTTGAACAATTAAATAAATAAATAAATTCATAAAACTGTGTAAAGCAAAACAGCATTTGTTAAAAGACATTTCAAGTAAAATTTTTAACAACAACAAGTTAATTGTATATAAAACGTTTAAAAAACATTTGAATACTAAGTGTACAAGAAAGAACAATAAATGTATTAAATTTTCACTAATTGTGCATTCTTTTCTGCAAGTCTGGTCTGGGTTCGAACCTGTTACCTTGCAGAAAATGGCGCTTGCAACGATGGGCCAGTAACAATGCAAGTTAAATAAATTAAATATAGCCAGGAAATAGTGCTTGCAACTTTAAGGCAGTCAACTGTAGCCCAATAAATTAAAATAAAAATTTGAGTGCAAATTAGTGAAAGGTACAATTATTGCAAATTATATGTTAGAGTAGGAACTGTATATGTTATGTGTAAACATTTAAGGACAAGTACGAACATTTTAGTTGATTTTTATGTGTAGTTAGGACGACTTTATCATTTAATTAATTTTATGTGTGCGTAGTTAGGACGATTCTATCATTTTAATTAATTTTATGTGTGCGTAGTTAAGACGATTTTATCATTTAGTTGATTTATATGTGTTAGTGTAGGACTGTGAATTTTAGGATTAAGAAAATATTCGGACTGCTAGTGCTAAATAAAAATAACTATTTTTACACGAACTAAATAAGAACTAAGCAATTTTATAAGTAAAGAAAAAATGGCGGAACTAGCTGAAGTTATGCGTATGTTACAAGAATTAACAAAAAGTAATAATGAAATTAAAGCAGACCTGCAAAAAAATACGAGTGAACAAGTTAAAACGAGTAATGAAATGAAAGCAGAAATGCGAAAACGTGATAATGAACTGAAAACTATAATACAAGCAGAATGTACCAAGGTCAATAAAGCACTTACCGAGCACACGGAGCTGTGTAAAGGTCAAATCGAAAATGCAAAAACAGAAATGCTATCGAACATTGGGCAATTACATGAACATGTGGACACGCGATTTGCAACACAACAGAACACTATTACCGAATGTCAAGACCATATAAAAACGAATACCGTATTAATAAACCAACAAAAATCAGAACTAGAACACAAAATAGACGAAAAAATGTATCAAGTGAAACGGGATGTCGCAGGGCGTGTAAATCCCACCGTGTGTTTCTACAGACACCATGAAGATCTAAATAACCAACCGAAATTTTGGGGAGACGGTAATCCAATTCAATTTATACGGGATTGCGAACGGGGTATGGACTCGGTGGGCGATCAATTGAATGACGCAGATAGAATTGAATGGGTGACACGGAAGCTGAGCGGTTCGACAGCACTGTGGTACTCCATAGTCCGAGACAATATTAAAACATACGACGAGTTCATAAAATGCTTCGAAAATCGATATTGGAATGAGCACGTGCAGCGTAAAGTACGAGATCGGCTGGAGTTTGGTAAATTTACTCCCGGAAAACTCACACGTGAGCAGTACGTAATCAAAGAAATCTCTAAAGTTAAACACCTGAGACCGGAGCTATCAGAGACGGAACTAGTACACAAATTAAGCTACCACTTTGATATGAACATTCGTACAGCCATATTAACACGTGGGATAAATACATTAGAGGCACTGTTAAACATGTTGTCACAATGGGAGGACGTAATGCCCGCAGCGAAAGCTCACTACACGTATGACACAAATAAACCGTCACATAAACAGGGTACACCATTTAATAAAGATAAAGCCTCTGGGAATGATAAAAATAAATTCACAGGAAAACCTAAGAAAATACAGTCAATGAATACAGTTAAACAAATAGAAAATAATAATACGTACTCACACACAATATCAAAAGCGGTGAATGCTGATCCAAAAAACGGGTAAAGTATCACGTGGGAGCGGCGTGTCTAAAAAAGCAGCCTAAAACAGCTATCCATAAACATCACTATAGCACTAGCACGAGTTTGGATAATGACAGTAAAATCACTATAAGTCGTAGCACTAGAGGTAGTAATAACATGGTTGATTGTGAGGATGCTTGTTACAAAATTAGTGGTATCTACCCGTGTGATTTGCGGGAAGCGTTATTATAAAGCGACACAGACCACTCTAAAAAAATAGAACGTAGAGCTACATGTTCTACATTCGATGCTTACATAAATAACGTTAAAACGCACATTTTAATTGACACCGGAGCAGAAATATCAGCTATCAGTGAAAGTTTTATTAAAAAAAAATAGTAAATATTTTAAAAACACGGCAATATTACCCACTAATAAATTACAGATTCAGACTGCGGATAAAAATAAAACAGTAGCCACTGGACAAGTACGCGTATATATCAGTTTAAAATACGATGAACTAGAAATGAATATTCCGGTAATAATAATAAAAGAAACTAGTATGTAGTGTTGTACTTGGAGTGGATTTTCTAACTAAATGTCAGGCTCAAATCGATTTGGCAGAAAGTTGTATGCAGTGTACTGTAGACGGTCGTAAATATCAGCTGTATTTGAACAATAACGGAGTAGGCAGAGATAGGCCACCTGCTTATAGCCCAATTGAGAGAAGCAAGCCAGATATAACGATTAAAACTGACCACTTGAATGACATAGATACTCGTTTAAATCCGCAGCAAATCAATAAATTAAATAATTTAATAAAGAAACATTCATTCTCAGGTATTTTGCGAACAACCAAGAGTTTCAAATGTGTATGCGCATAAAATTGAAGTGACAGAAGAATCTAAATTCATACGCCGTACTTACCCCATCCCTAAGGCGTACCAACAGTAAGTCGATGCTGAAATACAGCAGATGCTGAAGAATCAAATTATTGAACGCTCGGAAAGCGATTTCCTCAACCCTCTTGTTGTAGTTAAAAAGAAAACGGGAGACATTCGGCTATGCCTTGATATGAGAAACTTAAATAGCATTACCAAGAAGATATATGACTGTGCTCCTAATGCGGATAAGTATGTGCCAAGGTGTTCAGTATATGACCATACCAGCAGCTTCTGGCAGATTCCTTTGGACGAGGAAAGTTTGAAATATACTGCATTCCTCTACAAAAACAAAAGCTACCAATTTAAAGTAGTACCTTTTGGACTCGTGACAAGTCTAGCGGCAATTATTAAATGTTTAGAACTAGCGCTGGGTCCCGAAGTAGAGGAATTTGTCAGCATTTTCGTGGATGACATCCTTATTGTGTCTAAATCGTTCGAAGAACACTTAGAACACCTCGACATAGTGTTAAGTAAGCTCCGTAAGGCTAACCTAGTTTTGAAACAATCAAAATGTGAGTTTATTAATTCAGAAATTAAATTCCTGGGTCATGTCATAAATGCTGACGGGATTAGCACAGATCCAGCGAAAATTGACAGTATTATGAAATTCCCAACACCTAAAAAGGTTAAAGATGTTAGAGCTTTCCTTGGGTTAACTGGGTACTATCGTCGGTTTTCGCCGAACTATTCAAAAACAATAACATCTTTATTAGAGTTACTCAAAAAGGGGCATAAATGGATGTGGGAAGATAAGCATCAAGTCGCGTTTGAGAAGATTATGAATCTGTTTAAAAATAACTTACACCTGTTTCATCCGAATGACGAAGGTACCTATGTGTTGCAAACTGATGCAAGTGATAGTGCTATCGGCGCTGTGTTATACCAGCGGGACACTACGGGAGAACATCGTGTCATTTCGTATGTTAACCGTACCCTTAAAGTTGCCGAGAAAAACTATTTTACATCCGAAAAAAAAATATTGGCCGTTATCTATGCGTTAAATAAATTTCGATACTATCTTTGCGGCACACACTTTGAAATTCATACCGATAACCAAGCATTATCCTTTCTTCTCAGATGTAGGTTAACCAACGCCAGGATGACTCCCTGGATAATGACGATTCAGGAATACGACTTCACAATTAAATATATTAAAGCAAGTAATAATGAAGTAGCGGACACACTGAGTAGATACGCGCCTGAATTTACTGAAGAGCATGAGTCGGATCCTAGCAATGTAAAAATATTAGCTATGCAATATGAGGTAAAGCCAGAGTTACGGCAGGGCTTAGCTAGTATCCATTTAGAACAAGACACGGACCCCAACATTAACAAAATAAAAACGAGCAATCGAAGTATCGTAAAGAAAAGCCGCGGTACAGTTGTGTAAATAATATTTTATATAAGTTAATTAATGAAACATGGAAAATTGTGCTTCCAAGTAGCACGTTAGAGTCAATGACGTGGGCATGCCATGAAAGCTTAGCACATGCTGGCCCATATAGGTGTTACTTAGCACTTAAGGAGGATTTCATATGTAACAATATTGTGCGGAGGATTCGCAGTATTTTGAGGACATGCCATGAATGTCAAACGGCAAAGTCTCCAAACCTGCCCACATATATTGAACAACAAGGGATTGTCACGCAATGGAAAGGCGAGTTGCTATGTGTTGGATTTCTTAGGTCCACTTCCGCGAGGTCTTCGCAGATTGAGACACCTGATCGTATGCATAGATGCCTTCACCAAGAACGTCAGACTCTACCCTGTACTCCGACCTACAACCAAAGCGGTGTTAACAGCGGTTCTCAGAATGGACCTGTTAAGAGGATCCTTAGTGACCAAGGAAAGCAGTTCCAGAATGCGCGTTGGTCTACTACCCTCGAGGCGAATGGTATCCAACCGATCCTTACGGCTATCCGGAGACCACAGGGAAACCTGGCCGAAAGGGTGAATAAGGAGCTGGTACGACTGTTTCGAACCTACTGTCATGGCATACAGAACATGTGGCCGGATTACATACGGTTCTTTGAGCAGTCGCTAAATGAAAATTATAACACCACGACGGGATTTACACCTACAGAATTCACACCTACCAGGTTTTGGGAGAGGCACATAAAAAAACTATAGACCCAGAACCTACCGATACCGATGCACATAAAGCAAAGCATAGCCAAAACCCGGATAGAACAGACGGCTGAACAACGGGCACGTGTGTTCAATGATACACATAGAACTTTGAAGTTTCAGGAAGGAGAAATGGTCCTTCTGAAGGCTAATCCAGTGGGCCGTTCTGAAGATAACACATCGGCTAAGTTCTTCAGATTATTTAATGGTCCTTATAAGTTAAGAGAACGTGTTGGAAGGAATAGTTTCATCGTTGTGGATGAAGAGCAGAATAAGGTAATTGGAAAATATCATGGCGCATCACTGACAAAATATTACCCTCGTGAACGTCCGAATCCATAAAAGAAAAAAAGCCCTGAGTAAAATAATATTAATAATAATAATAATATTAAAATAATAGTAATGATAAGATGGAATGTACTTATGTTTATGCAAATCGCTCATAAAAAAACCACTATGTGTGAATGAATGGACAGTGTATTAGCTGAAAGATTAAGATAAAAAAAAAACTATAGACATTGTTGCCACATTGCATAGTGTTAAGAAAGACATTAAATGAAGAGTTAATTACGTTTTAGTTTGTGAAGATTTCTTGTTATGTTTTGGGATTGTATTATGTGTTTAAAAGGTTATATAAGAAAAATGTTTTTAGTTTAAAAAAGAGAGAAAAAAAAATTAATTTTCGAAGAAAATAAATTTTTTTATTTAATCTGGAGGCTTATGCAACGTGACAAATGGTCTCAGTATAGATGAATATAAAGAATAATGTGTATCAGCTATTATAAGTGTTCCAATGACTAAATGAATGCTTGAAAATAATTAGTGTTAATAAAATAATTAGAATTAATAGAAGACAATGTAGAACCATGAAAATATAATTTTACGTATGAGTGAAGTGTTGTGTAATGTGAATAACGAATAGAATGTTAGGGAAAAATATTCATATGCTACAAGGTGTGTTCTAGAACATTCAAGACAGAGGTAGTTGGAAACATGTGGCCGATACTAATTACATTAAAGTAATTGAAACTACGCCTACGCGCATAGCGGCGGTGACGTCACTCAGCAACGCGCGCTTTACATTCGGCTGCATTATAAAAGGAGGAGGCAGTCCTCTCTGAGCTCTCTCTGAAGTCTCTCTGAAAGTTCGTCAGCGAAGGTGGTCGCAGTGGGAAGCGATTCCAGACAACGCTAAATCCATACGTCCTTGGGTCCGTAGAGTCGAGTGAGCGGCGATTGTCAGCAGGAAACTAGCACGGAGTCTGAGATATTCAACTACCGTTCTTGGGCATCGTTTGCTGATCGTAGCGTCTGGAATACGGAGACCTTAAGCAAGGCACTACCTGGAGGCGATTGCTGGAACGTGGACCGAGACGACGGATCGCTGGACGCCGGATCGAGATCGTCGACCGGGAGGACTGAGAGGACGACCAAACAGGGAAACAAAAATTAAATCATTCCCAAATTGTAAAAACTTTAAAGAACACTTAAAGTACATTAAAATTTAAATAATTTTGTTTAATGAAAGAAACTTTTGAACATTTAAATAAATTCATAAAACTGTGTAAAGCAAGAGAGCATTTGTTAAAAGACATTTCAAGTAAAATTTTTAACAACAACAAGTTATTTGTATATAAAACGTTTAAAAAACATTTGAATACTAAGTGTACAAGAAAAAACAATAAATGTATTAAATTTTCACTAATTGTGCATTCTTTTCTGCAAGTCTGGTCTGGACTCGAACCTGTTACCTTGCAATATATATATATATATATATATATATATATATATATATATTGTAACGTTACATAACCCATGCCCAAATATGATAACACAATCACCATCGTTAAAACCAGTCATCACCCCATTCTAAAAGTCAGAAATGGGTATTATGTACCAAGCTATAAAAAACGTTGTACTACAAAACACTGTAAACAATAACAAAGTGAAATATAGTGTACAAAGTGAGATATAGTGTACATAGTGAGAGTGTAAACTTTTAAAAAAGAGCATCTCACAGATTGGTACTGTAGATGGAAAAACATTCAATTGTAGCAGTGGACTATATTGCTGCTGACAAATTTTGTATTTTTTTGTATTTTGTGTAATTTTTTATTGTGTAGGCCACAAAGGTCTTGTACCTAGGATTAATCTTTGTGTTTAATATAATGATTATGTTTAAATATAAGATAACCCAGGGTTAAATATAAAATAATAATAATAATAATATAAAATACTACTATGTTAGAAAGATGGCATAGGAAAAATAGTCTAGAGTAAGGATACATTCAGTAAAGGATAAATTATAAATAAATCAAATTAAAAGAGATTAAAATATAAAAATACCAATGTACAAGCTTAAGGAAAAATATAAAGAAAAACCTTAGATAAATTAAATTCGATTATAAATAAAATATGAAAAGGGTAATTTTTCTAAAAAGAAGAAATAAATTTATAATAATTAATAATAGCCTATATATTAAAAAGTATATAGATTCACCAATAAAAAAACCATAAAAAAATCTTGGTTACTACGAGTAACCAACTAACAAGATTGGAATTAATTGTTAAAACGATTGGGAAGTGAACGTTTTGAAAAGTGTAATGCCTATTAAAATTTGAGAAATTAATGAATACTTTTTGGAATAATTAGTGCGAAATTTAATAAAATTGACGAGTGATGTCCACCTTATATTAGAACTCCTTCAAGTATAACCATTCACGCCCTTAATTTGATGAAACTTTGAAAAAATCCAACTACTAGATCCAGGCCTAGTCTACAGCACGTCGATATTTTGGTGAGATCGTATCCAAGTAAATTGAACTAAATTACATCTCAACTATAACTTCATAACACTAGAAAGAGCACCATATCTTTAAACACTTCAGGAAAAGAGGTGAAAACAAACTTTATTATTTTTGTGAACCAAAAAATCAGCATAACGGATCCCTGTGAATTGCTAGCCGCCATTAAATAAAATTCTTGGTTTTAGTGAAGAAACATAATCTGCACTCTGGCGGATAACCTCGGAACTACATACTACAAATTATTATAAATTAATTAATGTAAAGCTTGGTATTTAACAATATTCATTTCTGACCGTCTCATAGTACAAAGAACTCAAAAATAACCCTGGGAAATTAATAAATTATTTCTTTATTTTTTTTTGAAATAAAAAATAAAAATATTTGTTATACATTCTATGTTTAAAAAATAAGATCGAACTAATGTTGTGTTGTCAGTAAGAATCGATTATACCTTTCTGTTTTGGGAGAAGAGCAAACAAAAATTTACTAAATAAATATAATGAATCCTTTGTTATTTGAATAAAAATGTGTATTATTTTCAGTAGAGGGTAGTTGTTTACAGATTGTCTGGAGACAGAGAAGAGAACGGACAACCAGAAAATATTACAGACCATTGGTGTTAATTTAACCTCCAATGTGTTTGTAAATGTCACAATCAGCTGGTCTCGTGAGCGGAGAAATTTAAATTAAGTTAATTAATTGTATGCCAAGAGGATAATTCTTTTTGCACTCTCTCTTCTAACTACGGTCAAACAACTTCATTGAATTCACACAAATAAAATCTAAGGGAAATATCTGCATAATCACACACACTCGATTTCCTTTTTTTTTAAACTTTGAACATAAATTATAACGAATTCTGTGACTCTCATTAAAGCGAGATTTTCGAAGAGCATAAATAGACGAAAAGAAACCTTTTTAGGAAACGTCTAGAAGACTCCGAGAGATTACCCGCGAGACGTTACAAGATTGGCGAACCCAACAGTGGGGCTAATAAAACATTATTTCATTAAACAATTACAGTGACGATCGCAAGAGAGACGATAAGATCTAACGATACTATCCGATTTACCCGCGAGACGTTACAAGATTGGCGAACCCAACAGTGGGGCTAATAAAACATTATTTCATTAAACAATTACAGTGACGATCGCAAGAGAGACGATAAGATCTAACGATACTATCCGATTTACCCGCGAGACGTTACAAGATTGGCGAACCCAACAGTGGGGCTAATAAAACATTATTTCATTAAACAATTACAGTGACGCTCGCAAGAGTGACGATAAGATCTAACGATACTATCCGATTTACCCGCGAGACGTTACAAGATTGGCGAACCCAACAGTGGGGCTAATAAAACATTATTTCATTAAACAATTACAGTGACGCTCGCAAAAGTGACGATAAGATCTAACGATACTATCCGATTTACCCGCGAGACGTTACAAGATTGGCGAACCCAACAGTGGGGCTAATAAAACATTATTTCATTAAACAATTACAGTGACGATCACAAGAGTGACGATAAGATCTAACGATACTATCCGATTTACCGCGAGACGTTACAAGATTGGCGAACCCAACAGTGGGGCTAATAAAACATTATTTCATTAAACAATTACAGTGACGATCGCAAGAGTGACGATAAGATCTAACGATACTATCCGATTTACCCGCGAGTCGTTACAAGATTGGCGAACCCAACAGTGGGGCTAATAAAACATTATTTCATTAAACAATTACAGTGACGATCGCAAGAGTGACGATAAGATCTAACGATACTATCCGATTTACCCGCGAGACGTTACAAGATTGGCGAACCCAATAGTGGGGCTAATAAAACATTATTTCATTAAACAATTACAGTGACGATCGCAAGAGTGACGATAAGATCTAACGATACTATCCGATTTACCCGCGAGACGTTACAAGATTGGCGAACCCAACAGTGGGGCTAATAAAACATTATTTCATTAAACAATTACAGTGACGATCGCAAGAGTGACGATAAGATCTAACGATACTATCCGATTTACCCGCGAGACGTTACAAGATTGGCGAACCCAACAGTGGGGCTAATAAAACATTATTTCATTAAACAATTACAGTGACGATCGCAAGAGTGACGATAAGATCTAACGATACTATCCGATTTACCCGCGAGACGTTACAATATATATATATATATATATATATATATATATATATATATATACACAAATTCAGTATATACAGAAAACCGACTACAACTGACACACTAATACACAACTCCTCCAGTCACCCAATGCAACACAAACTAGCTGCCTTCAGAACTATGATACATAGACTAATCAACATCCCACTAGATGAAGAAGACCACAAAGACGAACTAAACACGATAAAATATCTAGCAGAATCTAACGGATACAACAGAACAATAGTCAATAAACTCCTACACAAAACAAACAACAGACAAAGACAGAAAACAACAAATTCATAACACTAACATATATCAATAACCACACTGAAAAAAGCCCACAAATTAAAAAAAAGCAGGATACAGAATCGCATACAAAACTACAAACAAAACAGAACACACACACAAAAACAAAACAAATTTGATCTACTTGGTGTTTACAAACTACACTGCTCAGATTGCAACAAATTCTACATAGGCCAGACAGGACGTTGCTTCAAACAAAGATTCATTGAACACACAAAGGCACTCCACTCCACTACCGAATCCACCTTTGCAAACCACCTCTGTTAATGATCCGTACCGTGAGGACCAAAAAATGGTATGAGAAGAATCCAGGCACGGTGGACCAAAAAATGTTGAATATCAGGCCCAAGTGGGCTAAAAAATGTTTTGTGACGTGAGTGATCCAACAAATGTGGTGAATCCTGTCGGCATGTACCAGAAACGTTTTGTAAAAAAATAGCTTGTAATGCGTGCATTGATTCAGTAGGTATAAAAAATGATAAAAATTGTGGACTGTATTGAATTGATTTTTAATGAATTTTCCCAAGTTACATTACATGAAATAAGGTTGGCTAATAATGCATGTTGCCAAAAAGTATTAAAAATTTGAATTGAATTGATAGCCGGCCTAGTTGGCCATAAGTGAAAATGTGCCGGCCTAAGGCCTACATTAAATGTCGACAAGAATGAATGACAGCAAGACAGCTGGGCGGACCGACCGCCGCGAGCGTTTTAGACGAACTGTACAAAGTTCCAACATGCAAAATTGGACAAAGGCAGTAAGCAGATTAGCCAACCTACAAAGTGAAATTATCGCGCTACCGTACAACCTCATTGAACCAAACCACACGTAAACACAAAAGGTCGAAAACTAGACACTCTTGAACAATTGGAAATATACAAACACATAAAAACGACATCCTAAACGAACAAACACAATTCAAATCACACGCATTATTCGAACATATCACACTCCACACACACAACATCGATTCTTCAAAAGTCGGCGCCGTCGCCAAGAACAAGACGGACAGCGCTCCCAGTGGCAGCCTCTGACGAACCTTATAATAAGCGAAAACTGGTTCAGGCTATAAGGTAAAACTTTTACTTTTTTACCAATAAAAAAACTTTGTGTTCCGAGTCGGTAGTGTTATACTTAGATTTAGTTAATCAACGGACACGTCATGGACAACAAAATCCAAGAGTTTTTTTGAGTGTATAGAGCAATCCTTGGTGCCAAACTTTATCGAATGCTTGGCTGACATCAAGAAACACCTTGGCTTTTTCCTCAGAGGTTTTCATTATCGCATCCTCTACGCGGTGTACGTGTTGAATCGTGGAACTGTCTCCGCTGTCTTCTAAACCCAAACTGAAGATCTTTACGTTTATGGACAGCTGATCAGTTACTGGCGATTTGCAAAATAGATATGCAAATGTTGCACATTTGAATCGAAATCGAATTGATGATGCTCATTAAGAAGTATACCTATTAGTCTCTACAACATATTCGTGGCCGGCTGAGGTATAAACATTATAATTAGCCGTCACTATATGTCGAACAATGACATCAATTACAGAGCAAACTAAATTACATTTTGTAAGTCAAAACAATGGAAGCAAAAACAATGACAGCACGATTTCAATCAGGCAAGCGAGAGAGAGACAGTTATTCGGAAGGCCGTGTCCGTAGCGGATTAGCCACGTAACGGAGGCCATGCGGCGCTTCTCTTACTTTTTGTTAATTATCGAAACAACAATAACTGTTTAAATTTCTTCACGAAGAAGAAGAGCGCGGAAATTACGTCATGGGACTGTGTCAGTCAGTGGTGTTACTGTGTCACAGCTGCAGTACCGGGCATTCTTACTTACATTCATACTAGCTGTTACCCGCAGCTTCGCACCCGAATATATGACTTTTAATAAGTATTTTAATATAATTTTTATTGTCTATGTCTATATGGCGTTCTGTCAGCTCTTATAACAATTTTGCACTCATTAGTCAAATTCTCTCCTAAGCTGGTTTCAACACTTCTACTATTTTAATTTGTACTAAATTATTATGTTGGTGCACCAGCCTTTGGAGATTTAAATGTGTCCGTTTATAAAGCCTTTGGAGATATTTATAAAGTACCTGTTAAATAAAAAAACGCTAAATTCTTTATTTTAAGTGTTACTGTGTTTAGGAGCATTGTATAACACTTTAAACGTTATGTTTCCCTCAACCATGGCTTTCATTTATTTCAGCAGTAAACCAAAAACCAAAAACCGTTGTCACCTAACCTCACAAATGAAAACAACACGTATTTTCGCTTTGCATTAAGTAATAGAACAATTTACAATTAGTACACTTTCCACATCGTAATACAGTAAAGCCTCTCTAATTCGGATTATATGGGGCGAAGCCTAGTCCGAATTAGAGAAAAATCCGAATTATAGAATATTTTATAGAAATTCATACTACAGTATAGGTAAAGTGCTGTAAAAATAAATATTAAAACTACCTAAATATTAATGGAAATTTAAATCGATTGTACTTACAAAATGGATAACTAAATTCACATAAACAACAATCTTTCACCATCAATGTTTTCAAGTTAAGTTCGCACGCAAAAAGTTTATAAGTAATGCACACCTGCAATTATTAATGTACGTAAATATTAATGGAAATTTAATTTTATTGTGAAATATTCGTCCACCGGCTAATACAACATGCACAAGTATATAGTGGCACGTAATTTTTCATTTCCCGTAATCTACTGTTACAGATTTGGTTCCCTTTTGGTCCACCGTAAATATACGTAAATAAAAAATAAAAATACGGGCGTTTCATCGGCATTTCCAATGTGTTCAAGTGAATAATTATACTTCTTGCATAAATGAATGACAAACCGCTGATACTGTAGGAGTTTTTCTTCGTAGTCACTCGGTAGTTTTAGCGCGAGTGATGTACGTCATTTAAGCGCAAATCCATTTCGCCGCATCATTCGTCTTATACACCCGAAGCTGGCTTTGAAACCGGAGACTTTTAATTCTGCGATTTCTAAAGCTTTTAATTTTAAAACATGTCTAATGACAGGGAGTCCTTGCCTTCTTAAAAGCCGTACGTATTCACAGATTCACTCTACTGCTACAAAACGCCCAACTTGAGGTCCCGCGAATGCTCGTCGCGCAGTATTTGCATGTAAAAGTCGTTCCTTCTGTTTTCTCCATTGTCGAATACAGGATTCATCAATATCGAATTTCCTTGCGGCTTCGCGATTGCACGTTTTTTCTACATTTTGAATCACAATTAATTTATAATTCGCATCGTACGGGTTACGTTTAATTTGATTTGACCGCGTGCCTTTAGTCTCCACAATATCACTCATACCGCAAACGCACTACAAAAACGCCGAATGAAAACAAAGTACAGATAAGCGATGTTGTCGCTGTTACAATAGAAAACCACACTGTCAGTTTACCCGTTATTTAGAAACATGTTACTCACACCCCCTCTACTCATCCTTTGTCTTGCTGCCTACAGAAGAGTGCGAGCACGCCCACGTGCACACGCACTTACACTTTATCTTCCTATTCTTTCTTCAGTTTGCTGTTAAAACATTCGGTTGTAGTCATAAATCATAACGCCAGAGTTAACTACAGCCAGGCAAACTACTGTTGCTTAGGCAGTAAACAACTCATAGATACCAAAAGCGTTCATCCCGCCAGAAGTCAGTTATAACTTCGAATTTCGTTAGCGTGCGAATGCAAGCTGCAGGCCAAATTAGCGACCATGTTTTTAGGAGAAAAAGTGTGGATTGTAATCGGAACTATACGGTATTTGCATGATATTAATAGTATTAAAATTTCAAGTGTTATACGCCTATTTGATTTAAATATATCCTCAAAAAACAAAATTTGCGATTTAACGGACTTTCGATTTTACGGACACCCCTCAGCCCCAATTAGTCCGTTAAATCGAGGGTTTACTGTATTTACCTCTAGCACTCATATTGTAATACAGTACTGTAAATTAATACTAAACAGTGTTTGAAGAAAATGCGGTTTGAAAAGCTGTACGCAACTAAGAAATAACTTCAGTACAATAGAACGCACACGAATACAATAACAATGACGCACACACTACCAAAGCAGCAGTTGAAACTGGACTAAACTGGGGGTGCGTATCGCACATTTTGCCAACATAACACTTTAATAATTCCCTAAAGGCAAAAGTTTCACAAAGAATTCACAAAATTAATTTTTTTTGTGAATTATAATTTTTTTTTAGGGAGTCCGAATTATCGTAAATTCCGAATTAGAGAAGTCCGAATTAGAGAGCTTTCACTGTATATCGATACAATCGCTTATTATATAAAACATCGAAAATGTACTGCAGGAATGGATAAAAGTACAGTTCCAATGCTGCTAAATAGCTTTTGTTTATTTACTTGTTACTATGTTAATTAATTCTGGTCTCCATGGGACTGTTGACATCTTTAGTATTAGTATTTAATATATTTCATTACTTATTCATTGCATAATCAGAAATACGTCTAAACATAAATTTTATAATCGTTTAAGACAATTACAAAATATATAGACGTATCTGTATACAAAATTACAAAATATATCGATACAATCGCATATTAAAAACATTAAAAATTGCAGGAAGGGATAAAGGTACAGTTTCGATGCCGCTAAATATCATTTGTTTATTCACTTGTTACTACGGTAATTAATTCTGGTCTCCATGGTGATGTTGACATCTTTATACGTGTCAACGAAAAGGCATAATTAAAAGGACCTAAATTGTTCGAACGGGGCAAAATATCAAATTCCAAGTTAGACAGTATTTTGCGCCTTGTGTCAAAGGTTGGTTACCTGTGCAAAATTTGGTGGCAATCGGTGTAACGGTGTGGATTTGTATTCAGTACCCATAAAGCCTCAGACTTTGAGTTTTATATATTGTCACCGGACAAAAGGCTTGCCGCATGACAAATGGCGCCAATCGTACACTCTAGTGTTTTTGGTGGCCCTAAAAAGGACCGTGTGGCGAGAAGGGTGATGTTGGTTGTGCCGCGCTGAGATGTTCGGCGGCTGCGCCCGCTGTTCGTGGCGTACTGCAGTCCTCCTCTTCTTTCGGCATCGGTTGTAGAGTCGGCTGCCGGCCCAGCGAAATCCATCGCTGGCGCGGAACTGGAGGGCGAAGACGCAAGAACGCCGGTTCTATTCTTCGCCCGTTCCTTCCGGCTGACTCCGCGTCGATGTCGTCCGAGAGAGGAGAGGAGATGAAGTGCGCCCGATGGCGTGGCGATGAAGAGTGCTCCGAACATCTCAGCGCGGCACAACCAACATCAG
Organism: Magicicada septendecula; assembly: GCA_034769895.1. Classification (NCBI taxonomy): domain Eukaryota; kingdom Metazoa; phylum Arthropoda; class Insecta; order Hemiptera; family Cicadidae; genus Magicicada; species Magicicada septendecula. Next base: position 55,408,226 of record CM068371.1, on the reverse strand, counting down.
CCTTCTCGCCACACGGTCCTTTTTAGGGCCACCAAAAACACAAGAGTGCACGATTGGCGCCATTTGTCATGCGACAAGCCTTTTGTCTTGTGACACGTGGCGCCCAACGTGGGGCGACGATCATCTTGCGGATGCAAGATCCAGCCACGCCAGCGAGTTACCAGCCGGCACACCAATCAACATGGCGCCCAACAGATACCTCTACAACATTCGGAGAAGAGCAGTAGGCTGGCTACCGGAGAGCATTCAAGACCCGGTGGAGTTGTGACGGCAGCGGTATGCGAACATCTGCTCTCCTGTACCAGCGACCAATCGGGGATCAGCAGCCGAGACGTGACAACTAACGTGCTCGGAGCGAGCCAATCAGCCATCCCGGTTAGTGCATAAAACCAGCCCCGGAAGAAAATTCGGAGCACTCTTCAGTGCTCTCGGCGGTCTACTCGTGGTTTCCGCATACAAGCCTCCACAAACGATCCTGGACACCACGACAGGATGGTTTCCTGTCGAACGATCTGGAGGCAGTCTTTGGCGCACACAGAAGGGTAGTCCTGGCGGGCGACCTGAATTGTAAGCACCCTGATTGGGGGAGCCGCTTGGTGAACCCAAACGTGGCCCGCCTACGCAGGTATGCTGATGCGGCTCGGGTCACAGTCATGGGTCCTACCGGGCCTACATACTATCCCCCGAGGGCTAACTACCGCCCTGATGTACTAGACATTGCCGCGGTCAGGGGCGTTTATTGCCCGGTCCACGTCTCCGTCATTTCGGAACTGTCCTCGGACCATTGCCCCATCAGTGTGCATCTAGCTTCCCAGCACTCTACCGTCCGCGACGAGCGGCGGGTAATGGAGTGGGAACGCTTTGGCCCAGCGTTCAGTCGCCGCCTACCTGAGCATATACCACTCGACACTACCCAGCATGTCGACGTGGCAGTTGCCTTATTCGACACAGCCTTAGTCTCGGCGGTAGACGTGTCCTCCCGGATGAAGCCGGGGCTCATGCACGTCTATCAGCGGATCCCCGAAGAGGTGTCTCAGCTCGCTTGCGAGAGGAATCGCCTCCGGAGACGCTGGTAGAGGACTCGTGACCTGGCTGACAAGGCTGCATTTAACAGAGCGTCCGGCAATTTGCGTCGCGACATGCTGGCGTTCCGTAGAAGAAACTGGGAGCTAGCTGTAACACAGATGGTTGGACCTGCCGGGAACCGTAATGTCTGGCGGATTCCGAGTGCCCTAACGGGAAAGGGTAAACACGCGCCTCTTACCGCACTGGTCGGACCCGGCGGTCAACCCCTTGGACGCCCTCTCGAGAAGGCAGAGTTCTTGGCTGACAGTTTAGAGCGACAGTTCGCTTCCAATCCAAGAACTCGGCCTTCACTGAGCAAATCTGCCGCGAGGTAGAGCGCTTTCTATCGGCCGGTATCACAGTCCAGCCGGAGCCCATCTCGCCGGAGGAGGTCTCTGAGAGGATTGTTCAGCTCAAGCCCCGGAAGGCGCCTGGCCCAGACGGAGTCATGAATTCCGTACTCCATCGCCTTCCGGAGCGAGGAATACAGTTCCTCTCTGATCTGTTCAATATATGTCTCAGACTGGCCTACTTTCCGGTGAAATGGAAAACGGCTACAATTATAGTGATACCCACACAAGCCGGGAAAGAATTCTTCTCGCGCGGAAAACCTCAGACCCATCAGCCTCTTGTCCGCGACGTCCAAGGTTTTCGAGCGATTGATCCAGCGTAGGATCCGCGACCACCTAGAAAGACTGGACGTGCTGATCCCCGAACAGTTCGGCTTTCGTGATCTGCACTCCTCGACTCATCAGCTGATGAGACTCGTGGAATGCATTACCGAGGCTGGCTGCCAGGGCAAACAGACGACTGCTATCTTCCTAGACGTAGAGAAAGCCTTTGACCGCGTGTGGCACGAGGGTGTCCTTTACAAATTAACGGAAGTCCTTCTACCAGATTGCTATGTTCACTTGATCGGCAGCTTTCTGCGAGACCGTAGCTTCCGAGTGAGAGTATACCACGCTCTCTCTTCGGAGAGGCGTATTATCCCTGGTGTCCCTCAGGGAAGTGTACTTGGGCCTCTCCTGTTCTCGCTGTTTGTCAAAGACACGCCTCAGTTCCTGGAGTAAAATTGTCGCTGTTCGCGGACGACACTGCGGCATTTGCCTCAGAGCCGAACGCAAGTTATGCGGCATTCAAGCTCCAGCGCCAACTCGACGCGTATGTCGGGTGGACCGATGACTGGAGAGTTGCCGTTAACGCTTCCAAGAGTGCCGCGGTAATATTCTCGCGAAAACGCAAGCGGCCTCGGCCGCTTAAAGTAGGCCCCGTCGAGGTACCCTGGACCAATAGCGTCAAGTAACTCGGGCTCCACGTGGACTCCCGACTCACTTGGCGAACCCATACACAGTACATTCGACAACGCGCTTCGGCACAACTCAGTAGACTCTGGCCCGTGCTATCTAATCCGGCAACGACCCCCCCGGCTAGGTAAGCTCATAGTCAACTCGTACGTTTGCCCGTGATTACCTATGCCTGTCCTGTTTGGGGATACCTTGCTCGTGGTCATAGGTCAGCGCTCCAGCGCGTTCTCGACCGGGGACTGAAGCTTGCGTGTAAAGTCCCCCGGAGGTACTCTTCTCGTCTTTTGAGGAGAGGACTCGGTGTCCGCTCTTTTGATGACCCCGTGAGACGCCTGGCGCGTAGATTCTATGTTCGTTCCGAAAGGATAACCAACAATTCCCTCATTGCCGGACTTGGTAAATACACCCCGCGACCAGGTGAGTCCTTGAAGCGACATCGTTTGTTAGCCCCGGTGGTATAATCTACCAATCGCAGGTCTCTTCAGACCCCCATAAATAGATAAAACATATAAAAGGAACTCAATCTGACCCAGTGACAGGATGACTCTATAGGTCATCATCGTGTCGTTTTGCCGCAGCGTACTAACCTAGAGGCCGCCACCATTGAGGTCCACGGAGCTCTTGGCGGCGTCCTCGTGGTTTCAGCATACAAGCCCCCACAAGCTGAACTCCTTGTCGGCGACCTGGACGTCATCTTCGATTCCCACCGAAGGGTAATTTTGGCCGGCGATCTGAATTGCAAGCATCGCGTTTGGAATAGTCGCTTGACTACTCCGAACGGGAGGCGCTTGCTCAGTTATGTTGAATCGCGCCGGGCGATGGTATTTGGTCCAGCGCAACCCACGTTCTTTCCGACACTACCTAACGCGGCTCCCAATGTTCTGGATATTGCGGTGACCCAAGGAATTGTCTGTCCGGTCGAGGTATTCTCACTTACGGAGCTGACATCCGACCACAACCCCATCTTGGTCCACGTCGCTACCCAGCACGCCTATGCACGTTCTGACAAGAAGAAGGTTATCGATTGGGACCGCTACGTACGGCCCGGCCTTGTGCCGTAGATTGCCGCCAGCGGCCCCACTCGATTCCGTTCGCCTCCTAGACGAAGCCGTAGCGGGAATCGAAGAGGCAATCATCTCGGCTATAGGCGTGTCTTCACGTACGCGAGCTGGTTTCACGCCTGACTACCAACGCATCCCTGAGGAAGTCTCTCTTCTCACTCGCGAGAGGAATTACTTCCGGAAACGTTGGCAGAGGACCCGTGATCCGGCCGATAAGGCAGCATACAATCGGCTCACCGGACGACTGCGTGGCAGTCTGAAGGCGCTCCGACGTAGCTGTTGGGAACTCGCTGTGGCCCGAACGGGGGATGAGGACCCGCAAAGTCACCCGTACAGAATACCTTCCGCATTGACAGGATGGAGGCGACGACCTCCACTCGCCGCCATTGTTGAACCGTTCGGACGACTCCTGGGTCGCCAGGATGAGAAGGCCTAGTACTTGGGCTTGTGTTTTGAGCGACAGTTTGCTCCCAACCCGCCCATGGACTGGGACTTCGACGAACAAGTCGAGATGGCTGTGGAAGACTTTCTGTCTCTTCCGATCACGGCGGAGCCCGAACCCATCTCTTTGGAAAAGGTCTCAGATCGGCTCGCTGAACTTCAGCCAAGAAAATCTCCTGGCCCGGACGGTGTTACGAACACCGCTCTACGACTTCTTTCCGAGCCTGGAGTTCAATTCTTGACTGACTTGTTCAACGCGTGTCTCAGACTGGCCTACTTTCCCAAGAAATGGCGAAAGGCGACGGTCATCGTGATCCCGAAGCAGGGAAAGGATGCTTCCCGCCCCGACAACCTCCGGCCTATCAGCCTACTCTCCGCTACGTCCAAGGTTTTTGAGCGCCTCGTGCAGCGTCGTGTACGAGAACATCTAACCAACTTTGACGTGCTGGTCCCCGAACAATTCGGCTTCCGTGTGGGGCATTCGACCACTCATCAACTGATGAGAATGGTGGAATACGTCACGGACGCCGGGTGTCGGAGAGGACGGACCGTTGGCTGTTTCTTAGATGTTGAAAAGGCTTTCGACAGCGTACGGCATGACGGCCTATTATTCAAGCTCAGGGAAGTCCAGCTTCCGGACTGCTACCTCCATCTAGTTGCTAGCTTTCTAACGGAGAGGACCTTCTGCGTGAGAGTTGGAGATTCAGTCTCTTCCGAGAGACGAATCACAGCCGGCGTCCCTCAAGGTAGTGTTCTTGGCCCCCTTCTGTTCTCACTCAACGTCAACGACGTACCGAGACAGCCTGGAGTCCAGGTGGCCCTCTTTGCGGACGACACGGCCGTATTTACGGCCGATCGTCATGTAGAAAGAGCCGTCTTACGACTGCAGCGCCAGCTCGACACGCTCGGGGCTGGACTGAAAATTGGAGAGTGCAACTCAATGCTACCAAGAGTGTAGCCGTTGAATTCTCGAAGCGACGGAAGAACCCTGTTAGGCAGTTACGTATCGGCAGAACGTACTTGCGCTGGATACAAAGAGGTCAAGTACCTCGGATTACATCTCGACCGTCGGCTCACCTGGCGTACCCACGCTCAGACAGTTCATAAGCGAGCATCCGCTCGTCTGAGCTTACTGTTTCCACTCCTGATCAGCTCAGCCATAACCAGGAAATTGGGCAAGATGATCGTCGGCGCGTATCTGCTGCCGGTCATTACCTACGCTTGCCCGGTTTGGGGTTACCTCGCCGCAATGCATAAAAAGAAGTTGAAGAGCGTCCTCGACAGGGGTCTTCGGCTAGCGGGCAAAGTCCCCCGTCGCTTCTCATCAGGCCTTCTAAGGAGAGGACTTGGCGTCCGCTCCTTAGACGAAACATTCAGGCGGCTTGCACGCAAATTTTATGCACGTGCGGCGAGGTTCCCAGGCAATCCTCTAGTGGCTGGGCTGGGCTGGGCAGGTACCGTATAAGTCCAGGTGATTCGTGGAAACGCCCTCGGTGTATACTGCGCTAGTGTAGACTAGCACAACAGCCGAGAATCGGCCTGCTGTAAAGCACACGCCCTACTTGGGCAGGGCCACGAGGCAGGAGCTCCAGAAGGTAGCTCGGAACTCAGATACCGAGCGGTTCGTCTCTGCGACGCACAACCGCACAGCCCAGAGTGTCCAGTGGCAGGAGTCCTATATGAGACTCGGGACACTGCACAACTCGCGACCAGCGCTTCGCGCGGGCCGCGCATCCTCCAGTCGTCGTAAATTTCGGAGCACTCTTCATCGTCACGCCATCGGACGCACTTCATCTCCTCTCCTCTCTCGGACGACATCGACGCGGAGTTAGCCGGAAGGAACGGCCGAAGAATAGAACCGGCGTTCTTGCGTCTTCGCCATCCAGTTCCGCGCCAGCGATAGGACGTCGCTGGGCCGGCAGCCGACTCTACAACCGATGCCGAAAGAAGAGGAGGACTGCAGTACGCCACGAACAGCGGGCGCAGCCGCCGAACATCTCAGCACGGCACGACCAACATCAGCTTTCTCGCCACCCGGTCCTTTTTAGGGCCACCAAAAACACTACAGTGTACGATTGGCGCCATTTGTCATGCGGCAAGCCTTTTGTCCGGTGACAATATATAGATTACAGGTACTTTCTAAGTAACAGTACCCTGCATTAATTTTCGATGTTTCGTTTATGGGTTAGTTGGTAACGGTATGTAATTGAATATCGCTTATAATTTTAGGAAAATTATAGAAAGCGTGTTAATTGATTGTTTTATGCTATTAAATTGACTGTTTTCGGTCGAAATCTCTTTTCATTGTCATGTAGTTATTATGCGGAGCGTTTCTGTTAATACTTTAGGTTAATCCTGTGTTTGTAACGGCCACGAAATCTAATTCAAAGTAAGGCGAGTCACTACTACGCATGTCTCACATCATGTGACAGAACGCGCTTTTCGCTTTAAACGTTCAATTTTATACCGTTTTTTGTGTCGCCGTAACCTATTTCTGGTTTTCCCTTTTCCTACTTCTTCGCTACATTTACAATGTTTTGAGTATGTTTATAGCCTATATACCGTGCGTATAGTTCCAATACAAACCGTACAGAAATGAGAACTGTTCCAATATCCGTACCCGCATTAAGCCGGTTACGCACTATCCATCACCGCTGTCCAGCATGCCCGACGTCGGTAATGGATGTGCACACCACACTATCGTGCAACTCGCCAGCTAGCACAGACACCATATCTTGCAACGCAATCATTTTTTTAACATTTTTATTCATGTAATCTGCCGAAGATATCCCACAGACATCTGTTTAATTTATATTTTTCGATAAATTTTGATGTTATTTCACGGTCCATTATAAATTGTAATTAAAACAAATTAACAATAACAATATTTATAATAATAACTGCTAATGATACTTAAATGTATTATGTAAACGAAGAATAAACTAAACTAAATATTAAACTGAAATTTTATCTGAATCGTTACTTATTAAATATAAACTAAAGAATGAATGTAACGTAAAATTTAAACAGTAAACATTTATTAAACGAATGAGCTCTAAAAACATGTACTGTATTTGCTCGAAAATAACGATTTGATAGACAGCAAGCGTACGCATGATCAAACATGCACGATGCACGAATCCTTGACATCCGTCAACACTATACACGGTCCATCCGCATGACGTGTGGCTTGAGCTGATTGTCTCTGAGCTGTGGCAAGACGCTGGACTCATTTTTCGTCGTGCACATCCTTCAAAAAATACACGGGTGAGGATGGATGTTAAAGCTGCGCACTGTCGTTTTTGACTTGCTGTCCGTCATAACGTCCAGTGGGGGCGGTTAGTGTGTAGCCAGCTTTACACTACAAAAATTTTCGACGTTTTGAATATGCGATTGTATCGATATACTACGATGTGAAGAAGAAGAAGTGTACTAATTGTAAATTGTTCCACTTCTTAATGTAAAGCAAAAATATGTGTTGTTTTCATTTGTGAGGTTAAGATAATAATGGTTTTTGGTTTTTAGCTTACTGTTTAAAAGAAATAAAAGCCATGGTTAGGAAATATATGACGTTTAATGTGTCTCCACAATGCTTGAAAGAGAGAAACATTAAAAATTAAGATCATAACGTATTTTTAACAAAAACAACAACAGAAAATGTAAAATGAAAAATACAACTATTTCTAAATAATAAGATTAAAACAAAAAACAACATATTAACAAATGAAAACAAGATTTTTTGTTTGTTAGGTGGTCAATATTCTTTTGTGTTATTCAGTAAAATCATGAAAACTTCACTGGAAGCAAATTTTGTGTGAAACAAAAGCCGAGTATTAGTGGAAAACGAGTTCAGCCACAAAAAGGGAGAAATGTATATTAATAGGCAAGGGATGGCCCTTGGGCCAGCCCGCCTTACTTGGAGTTCGCCTTTTACTTCGCCTTTTTCTGTAATGTGCACAAAAACCGAATATTATTGAAGAAACGAGTAGGCCTACTGTTAAAAAACGAGGTCTGTCATAAAAAAGAGAGACAGATATAGCGACAGGCAAGGCCCAAGGGCCGCCTCGCCTTATTTCGAGTTGATTTTTTTACGTGGATTTCACAAAAAGCGAGTATTATTTTATAGGCATATTGGTTTTCATTTGTAATTTTAGTTTGCATGTCAACCCAACAACGCCAGCTTTTGGCGTCACAGGCACACATCGGAGTTATATTATTGCTAGAAACATTTTTCGTTAAAAAATATGACAAACACGATTGCATTTGTCAACAAACTATTTTATAACATATACAAATTTTCACGATTTCTATTTACTAGCAAAAAACTGTATTCACGCGATATTCACTACATATCGATGCCAATAATCGTATAATCGAAATAACAAAAATTAGTGCGGGTACGGTTATTGGGACAGTACCAAAATGTTTTCTAGTTTACCACAGCGTTTTTGCGTAAAAAAAATGCGTACTGTCTTCGAGCGCCAAGTCAAGTTGGTTAGTTTAAGTTCAAATACAATTGCATAGTCACAAAATAAGTCCATTATGAACAACACTACAATATAGGTTCAACGTGTTTATGAATGAACAAGAAGAGAACATTGATGTGTCACAACAATCCTTAGTTCCGTTTGTTTTCAGCTTGGCTGGTTTTATGCGTCTCGAGATTGTCACCAAATGTTAAGCCTACTCTGTTATAATCACTGTATTTAATTATTAAACGTCATACTTTGCCAGATCACGAGTTTTGTTTTATTACAACAATATACTGAAAAACAAAAACATCCTTACCTTGCACATTATAGCATTACGTTTAGCAATACGGTCGGTACACTTCTTCCTCTTCTTCATTGCGTGACGTATTGATACTATCGCGCAGGCACTGAAAATGTAGTGCAGATATAGGTGTTGGGGGAGTACCTTATATTATTGTTATAGCAGTGCTCAAGTGACTTTCGGTCGACCGTCGCTTTCGTTTACTTAACCTCGTTACCACCATCTTTATTTTATTTATTATCGAGGCGATATATCGGTGTCGCATACGAAGGCTATTCTACAAATAAGCACCGTTTGGCTGGTAAACACAAACTGGTTGTCACAAGAACAACGCCACACACGCACACACACACAGGTCCGACCAGTATACTTTTACACTGTTACATGCATAACCGCGGTAAATTTTGTTTATTTCTGTCCTAGCACGTAACCGACGAAACATGGAGCCTCCCGCCAGCTGTTAGGTGGCCTGGTGGTATCTGTTGACACGTTGTATCGTCTGCTGGGTACGTACACGGGTCTGTGCCCCGAATTACTGGACGGCGAGGCTCTCGTGGATAGAAAGGCGGGAGCGAAACCGTCCGCCTCACGACCCGGTAGCTTCCGAATGTTACCCTTCTGGCCTAGGCAGTAGGTATTACCTAAGAAATCAATCACGTCCCAAGTACAAGTATACGGTTTAGATCTTACAAAACAACCTTGTCCGGGCGTTTTTCGTTTCTACTAACTACTTCGCATGAATGACCGTTTACGATACAAACACAAATTGAACCACGCGAAATCAAAAGTTTCCGACCCGCAAAGCTCGCGGTATACAGTGAAGTTGGTACGGAATCTCATCTCCACCCGAAAACGGAGTTACATTTGAAACGTTTTCACCATAAAACCCACAGAAATTTTTCCTCAGGGCGGCAATACAAACAAACTATAATTAAGATGTGAAATCGTGTGTACTTTGTGCAACACAATAACCGATAACCGTAGACCTGAGGTTAATGCAGAAGGAGACAAACTCCGAATCACATATTGTGCACCACGTTACAGAATCAGGATCACATTTATTACTAACAAAATATCAATAAAGTTTTGTTTTTGTTATTTCCCAACTTTTATTGTTTGGTAGTCATACATTTCTATTTTCTTATTTAATTTATAATCGTAACGTTCAACTGTGTCATAATTCGTCTAATTAATTTTTTTTTAATTAATGCATCTTAATATTACCAAGTGACTATTGTTTGTCGTTTTAATCGACGTACGAGAGTATATTTGCGTCGTGGACGTGTAATGTGCAGTAAGTCGACATGCACGCTCATGTTCCCGTCTTGATGTCAAAGTTCTGACAATAGTTCACAGGACAATACTCCTTCCTTTCCTTTTCCTGGCGTTATAACCCAGCCTGCTCAATGGCTTTCTTCCATTCCGCATCCGTCTTCGTACCCTCACGTTCATCCAACTCAAATCATCCTCCACGTCATCCAACCATCTCTTTCTGGGTCATCTTCCTACCGGTCTCAAATCCATTCTACTGTCATCAATTCACCTTACGTGGCCCAGTCACTCAAGCCTCCTCCTCTTAATAAGCCGGACTATGTCGGTATGATTTAGTTGGTCCAGTTCATGGTTCGTTCGAATTCTCCAATAGCCACCTTCAGTTTGTAGAGGTCCAAAGATTTTTCGCAAGTCTTTTCTTTCAAATATTCTTAGATGGTGCTCGTCTGCTCTGGTTAATGTCCGGGCTTCGCATCCGTATGTTACTACCGGCCGTATAAGACTTTTGTATATAGTCGGCTGAAGTTGTTTTCTTAACATCCTGAATTATTTCATTGCTCCAAGAGTTGTTCTGAATAATTTGTGAAACTAAGTAAGAAAATTGTTGGACACGTTCAAATTTATAATTGGCAACTAATAGATACGGCTGGTTGTTTGTGACATTCCGTTGAAGTTCAATGTATTTGGTCTTTGCTTCATTTATCCTTAAACTTCTTTTATGCGCTTCACTATCTAGTGTTAGTAGATTTATTACAGCTATTAAAATTCATATTAAACAAAACATATTATTGATATAAACATTATTCAATTGCCATTATTTTATTGTTTAATGAAGATTTTGCTGCATCTGAAAAAGTAAAAAAGGAATAGAATAATTTACGAAAATACTGACTACTCTAGCATTCTTTTAGCAAAGTAACGATTTGTAAAGCCGACAATCATTATCACTTTTTCATTATTATGAACGCAATAAACGCTAAAAATCAAAACAACTGGTATCATATAGATTTTGTTACCAATCCAAGAACTCTGGTAAATTTATAATTGTAATTCCTAAATAATTCAGTCTTAGCTTTTTAAGTTCATGTATGTTTCATAGATATCTACAGGCTATACAAGTAATATTTTTTACAAAAATGTGTTACTGTTAACAACACGTAAAGTTTTTTTTAACATATCTAACAAACATTTTGAAGGCGGCTCAAATTTCGCAAGGGACGCTGGAAGATATTAAGTTTTGTCAAATTATTAAAGATGCCGAGCCTGTACTTAGAATAAAAATTCGTCGTAAATTGATGCTCTACATAGACTTTTTCCATTTTAAAATATTTTGACCTCCCCTTTTTTGAGACTTGGTGTCCTAAAATTTTTGAATTCCGAAACGCTAAGTGGACTTTCATTAAACGTACGTCGCTATTTCTGTAAAATAAAGTATACCGGATGTGAAAATGCAGTGATAGATAAACGGATGGAAATAACTGTCGTTGTGTTAACGTAAGGTAATGTTTATAATTACAGATAATGACGTTGCTACTAGTCCTGCTGTTCGGAGCCACCAGCTTACCAGTGTTAGCAATCACAGCTGGCCAACAACTGAGCGGTGAGTTGCACTGTTTTTACTTTTAAATTTAGAACAGCATAATTTACAATCGGAATTAGTATATGTACTAATGGTATTTGTTTGACTTGCCAAATTTGAACTTCAAGTACAGTGGATCTCAGAGTCAACAACGGATCCAAACACTAACGTAGTCCAGCGCGTTATTCCGATGCCCTCTGTCAGGGAAACAATCGAGGGGCCAGTGCCAAACATACCGAGAGGCTTGCAAACCATCTTGCAATGTTCTACCTAGCGATCTAATGGTTGAAAACGTTTGAAGTGCAAAGGGTGAAGAGAATCAAATCCCGTGATTTACAAGACAGATTCAATCAATTCATCATCATCTTCACGTCACAACGTGCTGCCTGTTCCGCCTTCAGTATCGTCCAGTCGTCGCATTCTGGCTCTACCCACACGCCAATGTCCTATAGGTTTGTATTTCCAGACCTAGTCTCGAATCTGACATTCTTTCTAAGTGTTCTTTCCACAGTTTATAATCGAATACAACTATTACATTAACGACTCGGAACACAAAGTTTTTTATGAGTAAAAACATAAAGTTTTACCTTACAACCTGAACCGGTTTTCACTTTTTAAAAGCTTCTTCAGAGGTTCTGAATGTTATGTGTGTAACGATCTTTCTAACCTTCAATATTGTGAATTTGTTTATAATCTTCTAATCTTTCATTCAAGTTAAAAACTTGTAATTCTTCTCTTATGTTTTAATTCTTTATACGATCAACTTTCGAATACCTTTTAACTACTCTTAAGACGCCATTTACGAGACCTGTATTTGGTTGTTGCCCATAATACACTGCCATAACATTGTACAACTTTAATTTTATTTCTCGACCGAAACGTACCCTGTTTCTAAACATACCACTGATTGTCTGAAACTTAACATCAATATAATAATTATTTTCATAGCCAATATAATTTCCGAAATAGTTGAAACGGCTCACATTTTCTACAATTTGATCATTAATTATTATTATTATTACTGTTCTTATATTGGTTCCATGCCTTGAAATTCCATTACCTTCGTTTTTGTAGTAGAGATTTTCACATTGTATCGTTTGAAAATCTGGTGAAGCTCAAAAACAGATTTTTATAATGCAGATGCTCTATTTTGAATTACAAGGAAGTCGTCAGCAAACAACAGAACATTTAAATATCTGTCTCGTGATATCTTAATACTAGGGTTCACTAGATGTAATTCTAGGGACCCTATCTCAGTTATTCCGTTATACTTACGTAGTGTGTGTGTGTGTATTCTGTTATAGTAGTTATATAGCCCTATAATTTAAGATAAAATTGTGTGATTTAGAAACAAAAGCGAATTCATTTACTCAGTATTCCCATTGGCAATTACTGCTAAATGTGACGCTTTGTCTTTCACTGAGATAGATTGCTGAATAAATAAATTAAAACGAAAAGTACTCACAATAAGCTACATTCTACAAGTCGGTTAATATTTCACAGAGCGAAAAACTAATGTAACTCTCGAATGGGAAGCCGGTTTCTTCCGATTAAAGCTTCCGGATGATCGCGTCCTTCGCACATCTTTCTGTAGGCGAGCAAACATTGAACGATTGCACTGAACATATGATCACTGAATATAGCCTATTTGTATGCTGGTTGCGGTGTTAAAATAATGCTTGTAAATAATTATAGACATAAAAAGAATTACAATATTTGTAAATTATTAAAACACAGTTTTCTTAATAATCACAATCACTTAACGTTTGGAAAGTAACGTTAAAAAACAAAACAATTGCGCACGCGCCAGAAAACAGGCAGAACCAATTAATCTACCTTTACCTTTCTCGTCCACATTTCCCTTACAGGACTGTATATGTCATGAATCTTCTACCCTAATGGTTTTAACTTCTGTCTTTATGGTTTTAACTTCACCGGAAAACTAGCAGTATCTTGACTTTAATTTGGAAAAACGAGATTTTGTTGCTATATTGTATATTAAAAAATAACGTACTTTAACACAAACTATAAGTTTCTCTTTTAAGCGAGTTTCTCTTTCCATCAAAAAACTCCCTTGGTTTGTCTTTCAAGCCGGGATGAATGGTAGTCAAATGGCGTTCTAAACGCCCTGGTCGCAATACGTCATTACTCAGAACATTGTGACAAATGACACACTGAGCCCGTTCTTCTCAATGTACGTAAAGCCGAACCTTATATAGTCATCACTGTACAGTCTTTTCTTTGTAATGATTTAGCCATGTTTAGCACTACTACACACGACAATCACTCGCACAAACGACTGGAACACAATAACAATCATCAATCGTCTGTTTTGTGCAGTGTAGCCACCAACCGGTAGTAAAATTACCCTAGCCACGGTAGTGTTTTCCCTAGAAACACTGTTTGTCTGCTTCCAACAGAGATGCAGAGGGATCTAGCGGTATCGGGGCGAACCATTTGGGTATAGGCCAGTGTAAATAAGACGTGTGCCTGAATGCACACTCGACTGCTTGCATTCGAAGAGTGAACAGCATAGAGAACAACGCAGAAGAGGATCGCCTCGACCTCTACGCTACTGCCATGAAGAGGCATTCAGTTCAAGCTACTGCGGCGGCAGTAAAGAAGAAACCGCCGGATCAAGACTCGCCTCATCGCCAGCGCCATCATCCAGCTGCAGCGATGGAACTGGACCAGCCGTCTTGCCAAGACGAAGACAACCTCAACACAACTGGGACCTGCCGCACAGTGCCGGTAAGTCGTTTAGGTAGCGCTGTCCAGCGAAGTCCGGGGAGTCCGAGAGTAGGACTCACAAATAGAAATGCGGGTTGCGCCGCCACTGTGACGGTGTCACAGTTCGGCCCCCGGATACCCGCTGGACAAAGAGCTGAGCTAGTCAGCAGTAGACCAGCTGTTAGTGCCCCTGAAGCACTGTGCGGCAGCGACGAGCCCCCCGGCCGGCCACTTGGGCCAGTCGGGAACCCTACGACTTGCGCGGGTAGCCCTGCTCAACCCGCGCAAGTTCGTGAAAATAATCGGTCCTTATTAGGGCCGACCAAGCCCGCAAAGGCCGGACCTTCCGGCTGCACGGCCGCTAGTAGGCCAAGCAGCCCTCAACCTCTACCGGAGTCTGACTCCCCAGACATGGAGACCTCGGCTTCCGTGGTAGTAGGGCACGGTGGCAAGCCGAGGAAGTCTCCCTCCCTGACCTCTTTGAGTTCGGCTACGGACTCGGCGGCATTCAAAGCCTCCGCTGAGGTTGCGCCCAGTCGCACCTCCGAAGGAAGGATCCCGCCGGTGTTCGTCACGAACGTCAAGGATATTATCGGCTTCAGTCGCCGACTCCGTAAGGTTGTTGCGCTGGCAGATAACGCTTCGGTCAAGCTCCTAGCGAGTGAGACTGTGCGCGTTACCTGCCGCAGCGCTTCCGAGCACTTCGGAGTGATCCAGTGGCTGGAACGTGAATCGTTCCAGTTCCACACATACACCCTAAACAGAGTCAAGCCTGTAGCCCTCGTCCTTCGGGGCCTGGACATACAGGCGGATCCGCAGGTCGTTCTCGACGAACTGCGCGACGCGGGTTATAAGGTTGTGGGAGCCTCTCGGCTGTACACCACTTATGGCTCGCGTCGTCCCCTCCCCCTCATCAGACTCCTGGTAGAGAAGGGCGATTCTTCCCAGGCCCTTTTAGATTTAAAAAGGCTTTTCGGGCTCTGCGTGAGCGTAGAGCCCTGCCGACAGACCGGGCGACTTTCCCAGTGCCACAGGTGCCAGCGGTTCGGCCATAGCAGCTTCGGTTGTCGGAACGCGCCTACCTGCGTCCGCTGTGGAAATGACCACTTGACGCAGGCCTGCGCCGTTCCGGACAATCACCGGTATTGTATTAACTGTGGCGGCGCCCATGCTGCTAACAACAGGCGCTGCCCAGTCTATAAGGAGCAGCTGGACAAACTCAATAAACCTGTCCAGCCTAAGCCTCGACATGTTGTTGCCCAACCAGTCAAGACGGCCAAAGCCGCTGAACCTGTGGTCCGGAAACCAGCCCCCAGGTCTGCTCCGGTTCCGAAACCAACACGTGCAGTGAGCCCGAGCGAAGCTCAACAGGCCAAACCAACTACCGCGCCCCCGAAACCGGAACGCGAGATACCCCCCTACGCTCTAGTCCCGTTGCCGGAAGATAAGGAGGAAATTGATCCTCCACTGCCGCCGCCACCCAAGCCTAGATTCCCCAGATCAGGCAAAAAAGGTAAACCTCCGGCCAAGAACACGGGCCAGCTAAAGCTACCTGCCACTGGACCCAAGCCTGTCCGCCAAAAGCCAGAGCAACCACCCGCTCCAGAACCTGCCCCCAAGGCTTCCACCGCCTCGCCCCGCCGCAGCTACGCAGCTGCCGCCAAGCGTTCACCCCAGGCCTCATCTTCCGATGATCTCGCCGTTGTGACCGACTTTCTGGCAAGCTACGACTTGCAGAAAGTAGCCCAAACTTTCCTCAAAATCAAGGAACGCTTGGCAACAGCCTCGCCCCAAGACAAGTTCCTCCTCTTGGTGGAAGCCTGCCTTATCATAGGTCTGTTATGAACGGACAACCACGGCAATCCCTCAAGCGAGACCTCGAGCTCGTGGCGTGGAACGCCAACGGCCTCGCTTCCCGGCATTCTGAGCTCTTAGAGTTCGTTGCCCGACACAAGCCCGACGTGCTTCTTCTTGGTGAGACGTACCTGACCCCGCATCGTCGTTTCCGACTGCCCAACTACGTGTGCCACCGGGATGACCGGTCGGGTCGCGCAGGAGGGGGCACAGCCATCGCGGTGAAGGCGAGTCTACGCCATCACCGCGTTGTCCTGCCTCAGCGGCGGAACCTCGAGTGCACCGCGGTTGAGCTCCATGGTGCTCTCGGCGGTCTACTCGTGGTTTCCGCTTACAAGCCTCCACAAACGGAGCTCCTGTCGAACGATTTGGAGGCCGTCTTTGGCGCACACATGAGGGTAGTCCTGGCGGGCGACCTGAACTGTAAGCACCCTGATTGGGGGAGCCGCTTGGTGAACCCAAACGGGGCCCGCTTACGCAGGTATGCTAATGCGGCTCGGGTCACAGTCATGGGTCCTACCGGGCCTACGTACTATCCCTCGAGGGCTAACTCCCGCCCTGACGTACTGGACATTGCCGCGGTCAGGGGCGTTTATTGCCCGGTCCACGTCTCCGTCATTTCGGAACTGTCCTCGGACCAGTGCCCTATCAGTGTGCATATAGCTACCCAGCACGCCACCGTCCGCGACGAGCGGCGGGTAATCGAGTGGGACCGCTTTGGCCCGGCGTTCAGTCGCCGCCTACCTGAGCATATCCCGCTCGACACTACCCAGCATGTCGACGAGGCAGTTGCCTTATTCGACACAGCCGTAGTCTCGGCGGTAGACGTGTCCTCCCGGATGAAGCCGGGGATCACGCCCGACTATCAGCGTATCCTCCCCGAAGAGGTGTCTCAGCTCGCTAGCGAGAGAAATCGCCTCCGGAGACGCTGGCAGAGGACTCGTGACCCGGCTGACAAGGCTGCGTTCAACAGAGCGTCCGGCAAGTTGCGCCGCGACATGCTGGCGTTCCGTAGACGCAACTGGGAGCTAGCTGTGACACAGATGGATGGCCCTGCCGAGGACCGTAATGTATGGCGGATTCCCAGTGCCCTAACGGGAAAGCGCAAACGCGCGCCTCTCCCCGCACTGGCCGGACCCGGCGGTCAACCCCTTGGCCGCCCCCTCGAAAAGGCAGAGTTCTTGGCTGACAGTTTAGAGCGACTGTTCGCTCCCAACCCATCCAAGAACCCGGCTTTCACTGAGCAAATCTGCCGCGAGGTAGAGCGCTTTCTATCGGCCGATATCACAGTCCAACCGGAGCCCATCTCCCCGGAGGAGGTCTCTGAGAGGATTGTTCAGCTCAAGCCCCGGAAGGCGCCTGGCCCGGACGGAGTCATGAATTCCGCCCTCCATCGCCTTGCGGAGCGAGGAACCCAGTTCCTTTCTGACCTGTTCAATTCATGCCTCAGACTGGCCTATTTTCCGGCGAAATGGAAAACGGCTACTGTCATAGTGATACCCAAGCCGGGAAAGAATTCTTCTCGCGTGGAAAACCTCAGGCCCATCAGCCTCTTGTCCGCGACGTCGAAGGTTTTTGAGCGTCTGATCCAGCGTAGGATCCGCGACCATCTAGAAAGACTAGACGTGCTGATCCCCGAACAGTTCGGCTTTCGTGAGCTGCACTCCTCGACTCATCAGCTGATGAGACTCGTGGAATGCATTACCGAGGCTGGCTGCCAGGGCAAACAGACGACTGCGATCTTCCTAGACGTAGAGAAAGCCTTTGACCGCGTGTGGCACGAGGGTGTCCTTTACAAACTGACGGAAGTCCTTCTCCCAGACTGCTACGTTCACTTGATCGGCAGCTTTCTGCGAGACCGTAGCTTCCGAGTGAGAGTAGACCACGCTCTCTCTTCGGAGAGGCGTATTACCGCTGGTGTCCCTCAGGGAAGTGTTCTCGGGCCTCTCCTGTTCTCGCTGTTTGTCAACGACACGCCCCGAGTTCCTGGAGTGAAATTGCCGCTGTTCGCGGACGACACTGCGGCTTTTGCCGCAGAGCCGAACGCAAGTTATGCGGCAGTTAAGCTCCAGCGCCAACTCGACGCGTATGTCGGGTGGACCGATGACTGGAGAGTCGCCGTTAACGCTTCCAAGAGCGCCGCGGTAATATTCTCGCGCAAACGCAAGCGGCCTCGGCCGCTTAAAGTAGGCCCCGTCGAGGTGCCCTGGACCAATTGCGTCAAGTACCTCGGGCTCCACGTGGATTCCCGACTCACCTGGCGAACCCATACACAGTACATCAGACAACGCGCTTCGGCGCAACTCAGTAGACTCTGGCCCGTGCTATCTAATCCGGCAATGACTCCCCGGCTAGGTAAGCTCATAGTCAAAACGTACGTGTTGCCCGTGATTACCTACGCCTGTCCTGTCTGGGGATACCTGGCTCGTGGTCATAGAACAACGCTCTAGCACGTACTCGACCGGGGACTGAAGCTTGCGTGCAAAGTCGCCCGGAGGTACTCTTCTCGTCTTTTGAGGAGAGGACTCGGTGTCCGCTCTCTTGATGACACCGTGAGACGCCTGGCGCGTAGATTCTATGTTCGTTCCGACAGAGTGACCCACAATTCCCTCATTGCCGGACTTGGTAAATACACCCCGCGACCAGGCGAGTCCTGGAAGCGACCTCGTTTGCTAATCCCGGTGGTATAATCCACCAATCGCAGGTCGCTTCAGACCCCCCCATGAGTAGATAAAAAGTATATATAGAAATCCAACAGACCCCTCGGGACACTGCACTACTCGCGACCCGTGCTTCCCCCAGTTGTGTGCCTGAATGCAGTTAGATCTAGCGGTGACGGAGAGAACTATCCGCAGAAGTTCCTTTTATAAGGCCGTGCATGAGTGGTTTGTGTTTGTTACAACTTTTTATTGTTTGGCTAATTTATGTATATTTTCATTGCTTACCACGCTTCCCCTGAAATTCTCCTACGCCCCCAGGTTGAGAACCCATGCTTTAGACAGTATCATCCCCTCCCTCAGAGCTAGTCTCATCCCCACTCCCAAGGACCAGGTCCTAGTTACGCCACTGGTTCAAACCGTCACGGTATGACGGGAAAACATGGAAACGTTTGCAGAGTTGTAACGTGTCGAGACCGGTAAAATTGAAGCAGAATTTTCCACCACAGAAAATAACAGCCGAGAAGTCTTTGTGTTTTGTGAAGTCGACGCTGGTGTCCGGATGTTACTGCGGATTTTATTAACACGTATAAATTAAAAATTGCTGACTGATACTGAGGGGAGTTGAGATTAAACAGTATGGTTAGTTTTATGTTTACGTAGACTACCACGCTTTACTTAGCAACGGCAGGGATCTCGGTTACAAGTGACATCAAATTATAGACGTGCAGTTTTAATACATTTAAAGTTTTAGGTATTTTACCGCAAGAAAACACACAACATTTTGTACTGATTGATAACCGTAATTATCCTAACTGTTTAATTTTGTATTCGTAGCTCAACTCAGTTCACTAGCCGTTGTGGGCACGTGATAGTTCATGGAGTTGAACAGTTAGAATTGTGCGGTTCTGGTGAACTACTACGCGAAGTACGTACAGTATAGCCATCGCACAAATTACTTCGTCCATCTATATTTGTACGACGCTATGTTTTTCAATTTTCCGATTCTAAGATGGACTGGACGTCGTATCATCGCAATCCTTCGGTTAGTCGCATAGTCTGTATCCAGATCAGGAAGGAGGAAGCAGAAAGAGCATGTGACCCCTTTCCTTGGAACGTATTCCCTGTGAGAATTGTACAGTTATATAGGCATAAGATTACGTAATTCAGTCGTAGTATTAATTTACGCAGTTTTTCCACTGGCAAAAACTACTCGTATAATTTTTACATTGCCAAATATGACGCTTATTAATTAAATTGAGATAGATCGCTGAATAAATAAATTAAAAAAATTTACAGTAACGGCTCACAGTGAACTATATTTTATTTGTCGTTCAATATTCTGATCACAGCATATTTCTTCTGAGTACAGGCTCGGGATGATTACGTCCGTCACGTGTTTCTGTAAGCAGAAAAACATTCAACGATTACACAGTATACATTTGTTTCTTCTCTAGCGCAACTGTTCGTTTATACCAGTGGCGTAACTACAATTTAACCGGGGGGGGGGAGGTCCGGGGTCGAGTCGGCTTCATACAAAAGAAAAAAACAAGTTAAGACTAATCAACATTAGTATCTTTAACGTGTCTGAAGTCAGTTCCGTTAAATTAAACGGTAATAACACAATAAAAGCACGCGTTATTGAAACACTGTTCACAAGATACTTACGCACTGCATTGATTCTCCTGTATTTCGTATTTCATACGTACACGTTAATGCTGTATAATAAACCTGTTTGTACTATGATATCAGTGTACACAGTCGACAAAAATAATGAAACCGCCTAAAAATTAAGAGATTAACAAAATTCGTTACCTTTTTCGACCCTTTGGGAGGGGGGTCTGGTCCCGTTCGTCCCCCCCCCGTAAATACGCCATTGGTTTAGTCACTTGATCTGCAGAAGTAGAGTTGACTTTTTGTTATATTTGAGAGGTTAATATAGGAGAGAGGTTTTAAGCGCCTTCTTTCATGGATCCAGAAATAGCTGGTTTCAATGTAACAATGTAGTTAAGCAACGAAAAGTCGCTACTTGCTACACGACCAGGTTACTAGGCACTGACCTATTGCGAGACGAAGGCCGGTCACAGTTAGGCAAGATCGATTCTAGCCAATAAAATACACATTGAAGACAAAAGTAACCGCGGAAGGAGTCACACTTGTCCCAACGGGGATCCAGAAATATGAGATCTATAAGCCACGAGAGGTTATGACGATACGAAGAGGAACATCAAACATACCAGAGACTAAAACCTCTAGGATGCGGATACACAGGAAGGCTACTGCATTAGGGATACCTTGTGAAGTATTTGCAATATATTTGTAGAGTCTATGATTGTGTAGAACGTGCTCGATCCCAGCGAATATTTCCGGTCTGTACCGAAATTCATGCCACAATGCACTCTTACTCTATGCACGTATTTCTTACGAGGAGAGTGTAAAAAGGCCTACATACTACCGCTATGAAAACGTACTTTAGTTTAGTTACCGTCTCAGTGGCGTATCTAGAATCTGGCCTTGAGGGGATCCGGGGTCCGGTCGAGTCGTCTTCATACTCTTCAAACAAGTTAAGACTAATCAACATTACTAGCTTTAAAGTGGTTGAAAACCGTGTGATAACAACCTGGAATCAATTCTATTAAAGTAAACGATAATACAGTATAACACAATAAAAATACAAGTTATTGAAACGTTGTTCACAAGATACTTATTCACTGAATAGATTTTCCTATATTTCATATTTCAAACGTATACGGTAATGCTGTGTAATAAACGTAATTGTGTATTTAAAAAGAGTCAAACACTATATTAGCGTATACAGCTGGAAAAATAATAAAATAGCCTAAAAATTAAGAAATTAACAGACTTCGTCAACTTTTTTCGACCGCCCGAGGAGGGGGGGTCCGATCCCTTTCTTCGTCCCCGTAAATACGCCCCTGTAGGTCTTGTTTACAGCTATACCACAAGGCTAAGTTACCAGTACTGTAAACAATAACTAA
Organism: Magicicada septendecula; assembly: GCA_034769895.1. Taxonomy (NCBI): domain Eukaryota; kingdom Metazoa; phylum Arthropoda; class Insecta; order Hemiptera; family Cicadidae; genus Magicicada; species Magicicada septendecula. The sequence continues at coordinate 55,386,494 of CM068371.1, read as the reverse complement.
TCTTTGTATAGTATCCTACTGACAGCTCTTGGTAAGCAGGAGATACAACCTAGCGGTCGCCATCTGTTAGCAAACCAAAGACTGAAGCAGCGGTCCTACAATTATCTACGATAACGTTGCGTCAGTGTTTGAACGTCAATAACTAAACTGCAGCAATGCTTGTGTTGTGTTATCTGTCACACGTAGTGGACGCTGCACGCACGCACGCAGACTACTGCCAGCGTTCCTCCAACTGTACATTCTGTGCTGAGTAATTAATCGGGCGTTTCTGCACCGCGGCTTCCTCGATACCAACGTCGGTTATTAATTATTGTCACTACAGACCTCATAGCGAGGAGACAGACGCACGTCTGTGTACAAGTGTGCCTCTATCTATACATACGCCTATACGCATTGCAATGTTTTAACTGTCACAGCTAACGTTTTAACTTTAACTTTTAACGGAAGACCTCCACACATTTTGTAAGTTTTAAACATTTGATTAAAAATGTTCAAAACTGCCCCGCAATTTACTATTACGGCGTCCAACTTCAATTTTTAAAATAGTAATTTCTTTTTCATAACCTTTTAAATTGCAACTTCAATTTTAAGTCTGTTTTACTCTTGCTTTTTTCGTAAGTCTTGACGCTTAGGAGCTACGAGCCGCCAAACATTGAAAAATTTGTTTTTCGGAAGATTATATTTTACCTTCGAATCAAGCTGAAACTGTAATTCTCTACAGAAAAGGAGGTGACTATAATCTGTTCGTACTGTATTCTTAGTTTATTTAACTAAATTAAAATTAAAATTGGTTGTCCCGTGTTAGTCGTGAGTCCGATTCCATCAGAGATTGTTGGATGCTTTTCATGACGCATGAAATGCCTGGACGCATTCAATAATATAGCTGTATTCAGTTGATCTCTAGCAAATAAACTGAAATATATTCACCCCTACACTTTAAGTAGTTTATTTAAACCCCCAATCTGTTGAGAATTATGGTTTTACACGGATTCGAAGGTGAAAAACAATCCATCTAAATCTTCTGAAACCTAATTTTTTCTATAACTTCTACACAGTAAAGTTTACAAAAAAATACCCGAACCTAAAACAGTCTTAAATTTCATGCTCTGTCTAAAAAATACATATAGCAGACGAGCGTAATGTTATAACGCCAGTTGGATACTCTTCCGGACTGGTTAAGGACTGGCGAATCAATAAGGACAAGTTCGAGGTGATCTGCTTTACGCGTAAGTACATTTCTGGACTTTACACCAATTGGAGGGGAGACCCATTCTGTGGACCGAGTCGGTGAAGTACCTGGACGTTAGGCTAGACCGTCGCCTAAACTTCAACGAGCACGTGACCGAAACCCTCGTGGCATCACATCCAAACTCTTCCCCGTGCTTTTGAGGAACAGTCGCCTGGCTGTCCGCACTGAACTGACTCTGTATCTGCTGTTCCTTCGAATAGTACTTACACACACGGAACTCGCTTCGGCCACCAACAGGCGTAGGCTGTCAGCCTTCCCAAATCGCACCCTCTCGGGGTTTGTCAGAAATGACGCACTCCACCGGGGTCTTCGAGTTCCTACCCTGCCCCTGACAGATGTTCGATAGGGTTCTCGTTACACTATGTAGCATAGTTGTGTCTCGGAAATGACGCTCTCCACCGGGGTCTTCGAGTTCCTACAGATACAACACCTGCCACACTAGGCGGGGGGGGTGGACAATGTTCGATAGGGTTCTCGTTACACTATGTAGCATAGTTGTGTCTCGGAAATGACGCACTCCACCGGGGTCTTCGAGTTCCTACAGATATAACACCCACCACACTAGGCGGGGCGGGGGCCGGGTGGACAATGTTCGATAGGGTTCTCGTTACACTATGTAGCATAGTTGTGTACCTCAATAGTTGAAAAACATAGTTTTTCAAAAAACGAGTTCAAAGTATGTCAGTGAGAACTAACGTAATCTCAGATTCATGACCCAACACTATTTCCATCCACAAGTCAAAACATACAAGTAGCCATTGCTGATTTCAGAGTTACCAGCACAAAGTACAAAATATCCCCTTTTACACAGTGAAAACCACATCATTTTAGGTTAATCCGTTTCAAAATTACATATTATTGAAATGAATCGTGTAGAAATTGACCTATCTGCAGGCGTACTTTAGATTATTTATAAAACGTGTTTTTGAGTTTATTTGCATCACAACATATATAATTTTATTCGGAAAAGTCGAAATTTTAGCAAAACAAGAATTTCGAAAAAAGTGAATTTTCAAAAATTTTTTAGCTTCTCTCACTCCCCTTCTTCGCTCATCAATTTACATAAAAGCAAAACAAGCCTCTCCTTCTCTCCACTTTTTGTTTCCGTCTCTAAAACAGTAGCCTTATAACATTGTTTTTCTTACACATTGGGAGAAAAGAATTATCACAGCTTTTATAGTTAACGGTACGCCTTTAATTACCTTGAAATGCTCTGTAGGGTAGCCTTATAATTACTTTGAAACAATTATAAAAGCAAAAGCAAATATTAAATTATTATCATGTACGCATGTCCGTTTGTTTCTGTTTGTGTTTTAATGAAAATACGTTTATATTCGACAGTCGTGTAAATTATAAAATCTATAATAAACCACATCGATAATGCGTGTACTAATAATACGGTAAAAATATTATCTAGGGATACCATACGTCCTCATTTTTTGTAAAACTAAAAAATGTATCTTTATTCCATTCCGAGTAACAACTCCATTACAGAACGGATATTTTCTCTGATCAGTTCACAGTGCACCAGAGAGAAACAGGTTAATGGTAGATGATGTTAAAGGTATAATTTGTGTACAGTACAATTTTAAAAGTCTTTCATGTGTTCAGTTCTATGATTTTATTAGAAAACAAAAAGCTTTTGATGGGAATTGGTTCATCTGATGGCACCACAAAGACACAATTGAACATTTAGACGGTGAATCCGATTCAAACTGATTAGTATTAAATTAATTATTGCTATGTTTAAAAAGAAATATAGCAAATATTCTTTTCCTATGTAAGTTCCACTTCTAACTAATAGTTTTAAGTTTTGTTTGTAAACATTTTCTTGTTATATCACAAAAATTAAATTGTACATTGTATAAACTCTGTAAAAATGCTTAACTTAATCATGAATACCTTCTTATCCATAATATATACTGTTTTTACTGTCAGATTTTTTTTTGGATCCGTAAAGTAACGATCATCCTGTTAAATTGTCCTCTTTTTTCACCTATGGTAACCGTATATTATCGCCTTTCCCTGTAAAGTTATTTCCTTCAAATGCCAAAATCATAAAAACAGTAGTCTCAGTACCACAAAACAGTAACATGAGACTATAAAGTAGGTTGTTTTATTTAAACAATTACGAACTTCTACTCAATGACCGGCGACTCGTATTTTCTTTTTAAGTCGTTCACTGTAATCCCACTGCACAAGGCGGAACTTCCGTTCCATTAATGTTTTCGCTTTCCTGTAACGAAACATCTGCATTCCCTACTAGAATTGCATAAATGTTACTCGTAACATTTTTATAAATTATATTAAATCTTCTTCTACTCCAGCACTACAGCCGAACGTGAGCCCTGGGTTCCGGCACCAATCTTCTTCAAAGTCTCGTGACCATTGCCATCTCAGTGTAACCCTTCACATCCATTCTTCTTAGATCTTCCAGCACATCGTCCGACCATCTTATTCTAGGCTGACCCTCTTTCTCCTTTCTTTGGAAAATCAGAATTTTCTTTGTCATACGCTGATCATCCATCCGCTCTGGCCGACCTAGCCATTGTATTCGTTGAGCCTTTACGAATCTTACAATGCCCTCACGCTTCGATAGCCCATCTATCTCCTGGTTATTTCTCATTCGTCGACTTCTTTAATAATCATAAACACATCTTATGATCTTTCTTTCAAACCTACTTAATGTTCCTTTTTGTTAATGTCCACGTCCCGCCTCCATAAGTAACAACCGGTCTGATAAGTGTGTTATATATTTTTATTTTGTGTTACGACTAATGAGTTTAAATTATATTAAGTATTACTCATAAATAAATAAACAGGCCTGCTACTGCGCAAATATTGCAATACCAATTTACTAACATCGGTTATTTCCTTTGTGTTAGCAGTCTTCATAACAACTTTGTCGAATTTTATTGCTTCTCTGCTATTTACAATTTTCCCTCGAACGAGGCCTTTCGGTTTCGCAACCATTATTAAGTTCTTCCTACAACAACATTAAAATACCTACTTCCCTTATATATATATACTAACCCTCCCACGCATCACCGGTTACATTCAACCAATAGGAGGCAGTACTTACCGCCCAGTCCTTGTTAGCCCCGCCCCTTACTCAGTCAACCTGACCTCGTCACATACATTACCCTCTAGAAATCTCCTACAGCTTTCTACCTTCTAAACACATATCCTGTAACCGTATTACATCTTTTATAAATTACCCTTTCAAAATATATTAAAATATATCCTCATTACTAAACTCAGTCTTTATGTTCATCAGCGCATTACTATTCTTTTTCTTTACTTTTAATATTTCTAATTCTTCATACAATTTGCGTTTACTTATGTTATTCTCTAACCTTACTATTTCGACGTTCTCTGTTGGGTCTAAAAACCTATGCCCTGTTTCATTAAAAGAGCGAATTCGTAGTTCTGTCTCCTTTTCCTCTCGCATGCTCTCTCAATCTAATTTCGAACTTACGTCCTGTTTCACCCAGGTAAACCTTATCACACTGTTTACAGTTCAACTTATAAACACCGCTTTTCTGTAATTCAGGCGTTATTTCAGTACTACTATTCTTTATATAATCAAAAACTGTCTTTGTCTTTTTTACCGCTACATCTATATTGTGTTTTTCAAAGCACTTAATTATGTTCCTCGTTTCAAATCCCAGATACGTTATTGATCCTATGTATTTCATTTCTTTCTTCTCTTTTTGTCTACTATTTCCTTCTATTCTTTTTCAAAGTTTCTCTACTATCCCCGATTTATAATTATTATTTTTCGCTATTTCTTCTATTCTTTTTAACTCTTCTTTTTTACATGAATCATCTTCTAAATATGTTATTGCCCTATAACAAAATGAGTTTAGTGCAGCCATCTTGTGGTTTACGGGATGGTATGATTCCTGAGGTATAATTAAGTCTGTATACGTTTCTTTTCTAAATACATCAAATTTAAAAACACCACACTCTATCTTTATGTTTAGATCTAGGTAATTTATTTGTACTCCACCTATTTCCTCTTTGAATTTAATTTTATTTTCAATTTGATTAATTTCATTCGTTAGTTCTGCGAATTCTTCATTTGTTCCCTCCCACACCACCAAAATGTCGTCTACGTACCTTATCCATTCCTTTATTTTATCCTTATATTTTGATCCATTAGGACACGCCTCTCAAAACAATTCATATATATTTCCACCATTAATGGTGACAACGGACAACCCATTCGTAGCCTCTCCTTTTGAATGTAATACTTATTATTAAACCTAAAGTAATTTTGGTTTACGCACACTGTCAGAACTTTTATTAAATCACTTTTATACTGATACTGTCCTAAATTGTTATTTTTAATAATTTCTAATGTATGTTGAACCGATATATTCGTAAACATATCTGACACGTCTAACGACATAAGTTTCGTATTTTCACTTATTTTTACTAACTTCAACCGTTCTATTACATTTCCACTATTTTCTACACTATATGTTACCTCAAAATCGTATAACCTCCTAAGCAACTTGCTCACTTCTTTCGATATTTTATAACTAGGCGAAGTAATAAACGAAATTATTGGCCTAAACGGCATACCTTCTTTATGTAATTTTGGCTGACACCTCAACCTTGGCGCTTCCGGGTTTGATTCTATAAGTAATTTCTTCTTCTTATCGCTTAGGAATGTTATTTCTTTTAACACTTTTTTCATTTGAGCTTGGTATTTGCTTGAGTAATCATATTTTATTCCTTGATATGGGCCTTCTTTTATAAAGTCTTCTGTCTTGTTTATGTACAAATCTTTCTTCATTACAACCGAAGTATTTCCTTTGTCTGCTTTAGTAACTAGTAGATTATTTTCTTTTATTTTATTTTTCAATTTCTTTACATCCTTCGTGACCTTTTCTTCCACATTATTTCTTCGATTTTTGCTTTTATTATACATTTTTTCAACGATTTCTTTTAACTCATACCTCATTTGTTTTTTAGTATCCTCATTTTCTATTTTCTCTACTATTACTTCACACACCACTAATGCCTTTTCCCTATTTATGCCAACAGGCGGTGCATATTTTAAACACTTATCTAATAATTTTTGTTCCCCTTCTGTGAATGTAACTTCTGTAAGGTTAACCACTCGTTGAGCAAAACCTTCCTCACTACTCTTTTTGTTACCTACCCTTATATTTCCTTTTTTGGATAGTTTCTCCAATTTACCAAGTAATTTGTAGTTTAAATTCTTTAATTTCTTATTTACGTAATTCTCACCGAACCCGTATAATATTTCTTCCAATTCTATAAATGAGAATATTTTATATAATTCCAAGTGCCTTTTAAATAATTCTTTATTAAATGTATTTAGTTTTCCGTAGAGGTGCCTAATTTCTAATTTTATCCATAATTTTTCACTAAATTTTTTCACTTTTGTCGCTACTTCACCATTATTATTTATTCATTGTGTGTATGGTCACCAAGTTGCAATGGTTTTTTTAAATAGGTTAGATACCTGATAATCCTTCATGCAACTTACTTGATCGCTATGCACGACGCGTTTCGGGATCAAGGTACCATCTTCAGGTGCTCACTCGGGTCGTGCATAGCTGCATGTTTACTTTCTGACGATGCGCATCGTCCCCTCTCGCGCAGTATGAGTGTTTAAATTCAGTGTTTTTTATGTTTTATGTGTGTGTTTTTATTAATTGACGAGCTCGACCCGAGTGAGCACCTGAAGATGGGACCTTGATCCCGAAACGCGTCGTGCATAGCGACCAAGTAAGTTGCATGAAGGATTATCAGGTATCTAACCTATTATTATTTATCTTAATTTTTGCATATATCGGTATTATAATTCTATACTCGCACTGTTTATTAAACCATATTTTGCTAAGAGTTTTCTTCAATTTTACTTCATTTTAAATATTTAAACACTAAGCTTACCTTATTCAATTCTTCCGCTTGCAACGCGCGTCTATTATCAGTTATTTCCTTTGTGTTAGCAGTCTTCATAACAACTTTGTCGAATTTTATTGCTTCTCTGCTATTTACAATTTTCCCTCGAACGAGGCCTTTCGGTTTCGCAACCATTATTAAGTTCTTCCTACAACAACATTAAAATACCTACTTCCCTTATATATATACTAACCCTCCCACGCATCACCGGTTACATTCAACCAATAGGAGGCAGTACTTACCGCCCAGTCCTTGTTAGCCCCGCCCCTTACTCAGTCAACCTGACCTCGTCACATACATTACCCTCTAGAAATCTCCTACAGCTTTCTACCTTCTAAACACATATCCTGTAACCGTATTACATCTTTTATAAATTACCCTTTCAAAATATATTAAAATATATCCTCATTACTAAACTCAGTCTTTATGTTCATCAGCGCATTACTATTCTTTTTCTTTACTTTTAATATTTCTAATTCTTCATACAATTTGCGTTTACTTATGTTATTCTCTAACCTTACTATTTCGACGTTCTCTGTTGGGTCTAAAAACCTATGCCCTGTTTCATTAAAATGTCTCGCATAGAGCGAATTCGTAGTTCTGTCTCCTTCTCCTCTCGCATGCTCTCTCAATCTAATTTCGAACTTACGTCCTGTTTCACCCAGGTAAACCTTATCACACTGTTTACAGTTCAACTTATAAACACCGCTTTTCTGTAATTCAGGCGTTATTTCAGTACTACTATTCTTTATATAATCAAAAACTGTCTTTGTCTTTTTTACCGCTACATCTATATTGTGTTTTTCAAAGCACTTAATTATGTTCCTCGTTTCAAATCCCAGATACGTTATTGATCCTATGTATTTCATTTCTTTCTTCTCTTTTTGTCTACTATTTCCTTCTATTCTTTTTCAAAGTTTCTCTACTATCCCCGATTTATAATTATTATTTTTCGCTATTTCTTCTATTCTTTTTAACTCTTCTTTTTTACATGAATCATCTTCTAAATATGTTATTGCCCTATAACAAAATGAGTTTAGTGCAGCCATCTTGTGGTTTACGGGATGGTATGATTCCTGAGGTATAATTAAGTCTGTATACGTTTCTTTTCTAAATACATCAAATTTAAAAACACCACACTCTATCTTTATATTTAGATCTAGGTAATTTATTTGTACTCCACCTATTTCCTCTTTGAACTTAATTTTATTTTCAATTTGATTAATTTCATTCGTTAGTTCTGCGAATTCTTCATTTGTTTGTAGGAAGAACTTGATAATGGTTGCGAAACCGAAAGGCCTCGTTCGAGGGAAAATTGTAAATAGCAGAGAACCAATTCACTAACCTCCACTATTAGTAATACACTTTAATTAAGAACTTTTGTTAATAACAATGGAAACTACACAATCGAAGAAGAAGAAGAAGAAGAAGGAAATCAAGTTAAGAAAATATAAAAAAAAATCGTTGTTTCCATTAACGTTAATAATTTTTTTGCGTGTCACTGATTTCCAACAGTCACGATCAACACGAACGGAGAAAAATTAAGCATAGTAAAAGTATAAGATTAAACAAAAGAAATCGATATTTAACGGGAACATTAATTTCGAGAACATCGATGTAGAGCCAAAAAATCTGCGCTGCCATCGGAGAAGGAAGTAAAACGTTATTAATAACTTGGAGCTTGCCAAGTGGTTCACTGGATAACACTCGGGAAAGTACACCAACACAGTGTACGAGTGTTCCTTGTGATGTGAGTGCAAGGACTAGTGCTGGTTTCACACACACACACACACACACACACACACACACACACACACTCGACACGCAAGGAATCTGCGAACGCTGTCAGAGCCGCGGAGCTGTACGTAGGCTATATTAATCACACACATGTACGGTACTTGCTAGGCCTACAAACAAACCTGCGACTCCAGTTTTTATTCTACTCAAGTCACGTCGACTGCATCGTTTTGGTTTATGAACACACCGTTCCTTCGCTTGCTTGCTGAGCTCTCTAAATAGCTACCGGTCGGTTCGTTTTGCACCGTTTTTATTTATCGTTTTCATTTAAACTCAACACAGCATCGTTATTTAAAAACTCTATGCGAAACACTCTGGACTGACTTTCGATTAATTAAGTTTTATACAATTTTCACATATCTTCTGTTTTCTGTTACTTTTGGTGCAACTGCTGTTTCTGCTAAACATATTTATCTGATATACTGTAAAGCACTAATCAGTTGTTTGTTTAATTTCAATGTTGTCACATAACTAATGAGCAACTTTTGACTAATCTATACTCACTAGCAGACTAAAGGAAGGGCGGAGGGGGTAGACTGTTCCGGGCCCCACTTAGTAGAGGACCTCCAAATTTGGAAAATTAAGTTTTTTTTGGTAAATTTTTAAATTTATTTTCAAATGTTCTATTGTCACGTCCTGAAACGCAACATGGACTAGCAATTTTATCTATCGAAAACAAGTTGGCAAGGAAAGTAAGCTTTGATGATGCACTAAAAAATTTTCCGAGCCCAAAGCTAAAAAACGGCTACTTTAGAAAACTCACGTTATTTGCACTGAAACTGCTAGAAACTGCTAACTGACTTGAAGATCGTCACGTAATGTTTGCAGCGATGATAAATTTGTTTTGCAGTATATAAGTTTATTGTATATTACAAAGTATTGTAATAAATATAATGAAGTCTATTATTTACTACTTCTAATATTTCTGTAAGCTTAGTATTTACAATATGAAAATCGATTTTTATTTCAAACATTACTACAGCTTCTTATAAAGTTACCTAACTAGATGTATCAATACAGTAATTAAACAATAAAGTGTTTTTCCTATGTATTACTTAAAGATAAATTGGATTATAAACACCCGTCTAATGGGAGAAAGAAAGAAATCCGCCCCGGGCCTCCAGTGATCTAGATTAGCCAGTACCTATTATATACTATACAACTTAAACTTACAGTTAACCTATCCGATTTAGTATGTAACGTATTTAGACATTTCAGCAGTAAGCCTATCACTTTGCTTTAACATTTGACACTTATGGGTGTCTATATCACTTTATATTTGACACTGCTGGGTGTCTGCTTCACGTCTAGGGGTCGGACGATTTCATCGTTTCCATGGTAATATAGACTACTATCTTTTCATCATTCTTACTTGCATCTGATCGGCCTTGAACCCCGTTTCTAAAAATGGGGAATTGTCAGATACCTATAGACAACGTAGGTCCCTCGTTTGGTTTTGATGCTCTCTCGCCCTTACTGCGTGACCGATCCATCTCAGCCTTTGTAGTTTAACAAATTATATATAAATTAAACTCCTTAAACTTGTGTGCTACCGTCGAATAAATATTGTACATAGCCGTTTCACACACACACACACACACACACACACACACACACACACACACACACACACACACACACACACACACACACACACACACACACACACACACACACACAATTGCGCTGACAAAGTTCCGGCTAGTCTTAAATGAGAACTTTGACTATAGAAAAGTCGTTGATCTAAACAGAAGAATATTGTGTGCTGAAAAATTAATCAGAAAATACTCGCCAGTGGGCGGGTGTAAAGAAGGTGTGGCCGGCCGGCTTACACGTCGATCATGTCAATAGCGTAAGGAAATAAACCCTTGTTTCACCGCCGGAGCGAAACACTTGCCCGTCGTGCGAACAATTTTAATCTGTCCGTCAAATCGTTGAACTAAAATCGTTATTTACCATTGCTGTCAAGAGATTTTCTCACCGCGTTGTTTGCCAAAAACCATTACACGCTATCGCGCGCAGTCATCCGTCCATCCAGACATCCCTCCTAACCACCTACACACGCGCGCGCGCACACGAATCGAGTTGGAGAGAGAGTAGATGGAATCAAGCGATTAACAGCGGTCGATGTTCCCAGACACGTTCAGCGTTCGATTCCTTTAACGGGAAACGAAACTGAAAATGCAGACCTGTATCGCTGATTTATTTTACGCCTACACGCGCGCGCGCACACACACACACCACACAAGCGCGAACAGTTGCTCGCATTCGAATAAACGTGCTCATTTGCGCGCACATACCATTAATTTGGAAACTGAACTGATGTGTTTAACTGATTTGTAGCAATCCTATTTTCTGCACCGTGTTGTGTGTGTTCGTTGCTACATATGAATACTATAGGCCTATAGCAAGTTCTCTTGAGTTGCACTCTATTATAGTAGTGTCAAAGCATAACATGTTTAATACACCACCGCGGTGATGGTGTGAAAACTGTACATGAAACTCATAACTCTACTGCCGCGCTCTTCCTCTTGCTACGAAAATTACGGCTCGTTTTTGTGAACACAAGAGCCGCCAGTTGCTCCCGTTGCTGCGCGACATGAATCTGCAGCACAAGGAAGATAGGTTGTGGTGGGTTCCCTTTCCCTCTTTGGTCGCTGCTGCAAGTAAGACGGCTCTTGATGTACTCTTTGAGGTTGCACGCCTCTGGTGCGACTGCGTGACTTCCTTAAGGGTTCACTAAACGAGCTTATAGCATGGGCGACACGCGCGGCCACTTTGCACAGCCTCGTGGACAACGGCTCGGAGCACGCGCTGTTTTTTCATAGTGGGTTGGTTCCTTGGCGCAGGAGCTTAGAGCTATACTAGCTTTAGCGGTAAAAGTAATGAGTATCATTGATAGACAGAGAGACACAATATGCACGCGGCGTCTTGCTTCCTACTTTGTAAGCGGATACCCGGACATTTACCCGAATAAACATTTCCCCGAATGACGAGATACCCGAAGTCATTTTGCTCGAATACCTTTTTCCTGAATCCTTTCACCCGAACGTCCATTTTTCTGAATAGCAATTCATTTGATTAATATAAACCTTTCATGAGTTCATAAGGCTGCTGCAGACGTTCACTGGCCTTTCTTTTTGATATTTCTCTTGGTTGGAGGGATGCTCGTGAGACCTTTCAGCACGATTACTTCTGCACCATCATTAGGTAATTTTTGCCGAACCCAGACAAAAGCAAATCTTCCCCTTGAGCTCAGCAATTGTTTGCGACTTGCAGACAAAACCACGGGATTACAAAGCACTGGCGTAACTACGGGCTGCTCCTGGGCGGGGAGGGATGAGATTAGCTTGTAGGTTGGACTCCCCATTTTCTTCAGGATAAATGAGATATTCAACTTTCTTCTCGTATAATTATTTATACAATTATTTATAAGACTTATTTTAACACACATAACTGGCTTAGAAATAGGCCTACGTTAAGGGATTATGGAATATCGCTAACAAATTTTAATAGCTCTCAGGGGGGTTGATTTCCGTGATCCCCCTCCACGACGGCAATGTTTACAGAGACAAACTAGTGCGAAGACGTCCGAGAGATTCACTGTTCACATCTGAATATTTACAATTTGTTTCCTGGAATTTCTTAAACAGTCTCTGATCGATTCACGAGCCAAAATTGCACGCAATTTGCGAACATTTACCGTACCGTGAGCAAACCACTGCGGTTAGGTAATCCATAATATGCCCACGACGATGTATCCTGAGATGGGTTCGAACCCAAGACACAAACGTGCAGACTAGAGGTGGGCCGATATACCTATAACAGGTATTTTGGAACGATTATTTTTGTGGAACGGATATAACAGTGACTGAAAAGTTGAAATACATGTCCCGATTCAACGATAACTGAAAAGTCGAAATACCCGTTTCCGATTACTCGACGGACCCCCCTACCGAACTAACGAATAAACGACTACAAAGTCACAGTTATTGGTGCTGAATACTTGATTCTTCGCATGTGCCGATTGGCATACAAGTACGAAACGAAGCAAAACAGCGAGGTTCAGAATATCTCTATGGCAAAGAGACGAAGCTGTTTTTAATCAATGAAATAAATCATACTGATGTTACATTTGTTCTCGTGTGTAATGCTGTATATAATACAGACTATAATAATAAATACTATATTATCCTAGTCACCAACTAGGTAAATTTTGAAAAAGCGAATTATATTGTGTTACACTATAACCTACAGAGTACAGAGTGGCTGATAGGCTATATAGGCCTAGTAGCCTACTTTTTGTTAATGTGATTTCGGAGACGATTTTTGTTTGTAAACTTGTGTTTATTCTCATTCCCTCTTGTGGCTTACTGTTATGTTTTTATTATATGTTTCTGATGTTTTTTATACTTGATTCTTCGCATGTGCCGATTGGCATACAAGTACGAAACGAAGCAAAACAGCGAGGTTCAGAATATCTCTATGGCAAAGAGACGAAGCTGTTTTTAATCAATGAAATAAATCATACTGATGTTACATTTGTTCTCGTGTGTAATGCTGTATATAATACAGACTATAATAATAAATACTATATTATCCTAGTCACCAACTAGGTAAATTTTGAAAAAGCGAATTATATTGTGTTACACTATAACCTACAGAGTACAGAGTGGCTGATAGGCTATATAGGCCTAGTAGCCTACTTTTTGTTAATGTGATTTCGGAGACGATTTTTGTTTGTAAACTTGTGTTTATTCTCATTCCCTCTTGTGGCTTACTGTTATGTTTTTATTATATGTTTCTGATGTTTTTTATACTTGATTCTTCGCATGTGCCGATTGGCATACAAGTACGAAACGAAGCAAAACAGCGAGGTTCAGAATATCTCTATGGCAAAGAGACGAAGCTGTTTTTAATCAATGAAATAAATCATACTGATGTTACATTTGTTCTCGTGTGTAATGCTGTATATAATACAGACTATAATAATAAATACTATATTATCCTAGTCACCAACTAGGTAAATTTTGAAAAAGCGAATTATATTGTGTTACACTATAACCTACAGAGTACAGAGTGGCTGATAGGCTATATAGGCCTAGTAGCCTACTTTTTGTTAATGTGATTTCGGAGACGATTTTTGTTTGTAAACTTGTGTTTATTCTCATTCCCTCTTGTGGCTTACTGTTATGTTTTTATTATATGTTTCTGATGTTTTTTATACTTGATTCTTCGCATGTGCCGATTGGCATACAAGTACGAAACGAAGCAAAACAGCGAGGTTCAGAATATCTCTATGGCAAAGAGACGAAGCTGTTTTTAATCAATGAAATAAATCATACTGATGTTACATTTGTTCTCGTGTGTAATGCTGTATATAATACAGACTATAATAATAAATACTATATTATCCTAGTCACCAACTAGGTAAATTTTGAAAAAGCGAATTATATTGTGTTACACTATAACCTACAGAGTACAGAGTGGCTGATAGGCTATATAGGCCTAGTAGCCTACTTTTTGTTAATGTGATTTCGGAGACGATTTTTGTTTGTAAACTTGTGTTTATTCTCATTCCCTCTTGTGGCTTACTGTTATGTGTTTATTCTCATTCCCTCTTGTGGCTTACTGTTATGTGTTTATTCTCATTCCCTCTTGTGGCTTACTGTTATGTGTTTATTCTCATTCCCTCTTGTGGCTTACTGTTATGTGTTTATTCACATTCCCTCCTGTGGCTTACTGTTATGTGTTTATTCTCATTCCCTCTTGTGGCTTACTGTTATGTGTTTATTCTCATTCCCTCTTGTGGCTTACTGTTATGTGTTTATTCTCATTCCCTCTTGTGGCTTACTGTTATGTGTTTATTCACATTCCCTCCTGTGGCTTACTGTTATGTGTTTATTATATGTTTCTGATGTTTTTTTGACATTATTTGTTATGGTACTACGTTCACTCTAAATTTCATTGGCTGAGTTTCGCACTGATTTGTCAAACCAAAATGGAATCAATAATTTAAAAATTATAGTATATATTAAATTCTTAGTAATAATAATAAATTATATTTAACAATAATATTATTATTTATAGGCCTAATATAAAATCTATGTCATTTGTTTTCTCCTTTGTTTATTCCCAAAGGAAGATAGGCTTTTAAATTCTCTTGTTTCTTATTTTCTTTTAAATAGTAACAGCTTAATAAAGTCACAGTGCAAAGTAACACTGTTAATACTTTTAGTATCAATTTATTTCTTGTAAGAAATTATATAATACACGTATATGTATAATAGGTATTTATACGTGTTATTTTTTGAACGGTTTCGTTTGTACCTGTTATTTTCAAATAATAGTTAAGCACACCTCTAGTGCAGACCATTACTGCTCCAGATGCCTGTACAAACTTTAGCAGCATTCCTTTGGAAACAGTTGTGTTGCAATTTGTACATTCTCCCATACAAGTATTTTAAACGTTGATAGTACAAAACAAACTACAAATCAGATCTAGACAGGCGCTACGGAAGACGTAAGGAGTTGGAAGGGGAACAACCAGGAAACTACACGATTACAAAGTTCTGTCTTCCGTAAAGCGAGGACCAGCAACACACGACGGTGCAAGGGACTGGCGGTCTTCGGGGGGTGACAGCGCGCATAATTTTACGATACTGTAAAAACTCGTCTATAGGCCTATATCAATCAGTCGGTCATATAGTGAGGCGCCGTCTGCCGGCAACAGCTACAAAACTTGGCCACCATCGAGTATCCTTCAATGAAATGTGACTTTTCATTAATGCTTCCACTTGTAACTATAAGGTTATGTTCAGAAACAAATATGATGGCACGCAAATACACAGATAAAACTTTACCACAACACTGTAAGGACTGAAGTGTACAAACCACTGGTTACAAAAAAATCTTAAACCATTTTGAAAGCTAATTCAGAAACAGGGGCGTAAGGTCGACAAATTTGACAAATTTTATTACTCGCTTGATTTTTAGGCAATTTTATTATTTTTTTCAGCTATGTACGCTAACATAGTAGTAACTATATGTAAATTATACAAACAGGTCTATTACACATCATTTGCGTATACGTTTGAAGTATGAAGTAGTGTATAGGAAAATCAATTCAGTCAATATGTATCTTTTAAATAATTTTTTCAATAACGGGTATTTTTATTGTGTTATTGCCGTTTTCTGAAATGGGATTGATTTCAGGATGTTACCAAACACGTTTTTCAACCACGTTAAAGATAGTAATGTTGATTAGTCTTAACTTGTTTGTTCTTTTGTATGAAGTCGACCCGACCTAGATGCGCCACTGTTCAAAAATGCATAACACATACATGGATCCACATTTTTGTATTTGCGACTATTGAATAAATTTATGTAGGCTATACTATATAGCAGTGCGTGGCGTATTTATATAACAGCTGTTGCCGGTTGCTGTTCGGCCTAACACGTAGGCAAAAATTAATTATTTGTACCTTATCTTAGAGTTGTATTTGTAGCCTACTTGTACTGCAGCTCGATTCCACAATCTTCTCTAAACAGAGGTTTATAAGAGTCATAAACCTCTAGATAGTCTAAGTAAGTAGGATAGTCCAGTCTAGGTAGTCTAGATAGTCTGTTCTGGTAATTATGCATTCGCCGCAGGGCTGAAAAATCACCGTTTTGCAGAAGCACTTGTAACAGGAATTGTAAGTAACAAGGCGCAGTTTTGTAATTTCCTGTAATGCTTCAGTAAGTCTACTGCCATGTAATTATAGATTTACATCACATATCAACTTGCTTCTAAATTGTCGGAAACGTGTACATACAAAAGATCATTTTTCAAACAGGCCATATTAAAGATTCTATCTTAGTTTTTTTAATAACACTTGACTGCTTTGTTTGGAAATTGTTTTTTAAGATCACCGTATATTTTCCAATCTAGTACTGGACGAGATTCTAGTTTATCAGTATCTGAAAATTTAACAGTAATTTGGGTTTTTAGAATGTTAATTATTTCAAAGAAAAACCATTTGCAGAAAACTCTGTCATCAGCAAAAAATACTAATATCATTTACTCAAGTCCTTTTTGTGTATGATGCTTCGTCCAATTCATTTAAAGTTTCAGTCTTGTGCCAAACTTCATCAAAACTATCATGAAAAGATAATGAATAGCTTAAACGTTTACAGGTTTTCTTGTTGCAGTAGCCTGCATCTATTATACTTTCCTGTAAAGCACTGAACAAAACACAGACTTCGGAAATATAGCGGAAAGCTTTTCAAGTAAAAATTTAAAAGCAAATGTCGCAAATTTCTTATCATAACCAACTTCACAAGCTAGGGTTTCGGCATTCCATTTCTCACTGTCTTAACCGGCAATAGAGCCTACTATGCAAACCAATCATTACTGAAATCCAAGCTTCTAACTCCAAGAACCAAATTGATGTTATATAAAACACTGATCAGACCTGTTGTTACTTATGCATCCGAGACATGGACTCTCGTAAATAAGGATATAAGTGCACTAAGAATTTTTGAAAGAAGAATTTTGAGACAGATATTTGGACCGGTGAAGGAAGGGAATATGTATAGGATCCGAAATAACGGTGAAATAAATGAGTTGATTGGTGGACAAGACCTGGTGAGACACATAAAATCAGCTAGAATTAGATGGCTGGGACACGTATTCCGTATGAATGTTACGAGGATGCTCAAAACTATATTAAGTGGAACGATACTGGGCAAAAGAAGAAGAGGAAGGCCTCGAAGAAGATGGCAGCAGGATGTGGAAGAAGATCTAAGAAAGATGGGCATTAGGAACTGGAGACTGAAGGCAGTGGACAGAGATGAGTGGAGACGGGTCGTAGCGGAGACCAAGTGCTGGAGAGTAGTAGTAGTAGTATTTCTCACTGTCAACTACGGACAGTCCTAAGATTATCCGTGTTGCCAACACCATCACTATTCCACGCACTTTTTTTCCGTTGAAAACAGAACACAGCAGAAAAGTTTCATCATCTCAGTACACCCACATAGCCAAGTGCATCCCGATCATAACCGCCAGATTGTAAAGCTTTTATATTGGGAGTAAATCTACCACTATTGATAATAATAATGCAGCGTCGCCGACGTCTGGTCCGGCAACACAAGATTAAAATGACGGTGCAAGCGCCCAGCGGTACGAAAGCAATGCGACGCTTTTCTCCAAGTTTCCTTACTAATATTGTTCGAATTTCAAACTAATCAATAACTAAAGTATTTATTCTTTGATATAATGAATTTTATTTTCTTTCATTTCCTGTACTGTTGCCGCCGGCTACTGCATAGACCTGTATGAAGTAGGCCTATATATTATTCACCAATATAGCGTCGTCACGATGTAATGTAGCATACGTGTAAGTATACTGTACGTAGTTTACCGAGAGCTGGCAAACGTTTCGCCTATACCTCCGTTTACTGTTTTCAGCCTTGGCTCTACGTGTAACTCACTTTTCCCCACTGCGGCTCTAAAAATGAGAAACATGCTTCTTACCGTCAGGTGTCATTACATGTTTTCATTCTATGTTGTATAACAAAATCACTAATTTTTTACTTCCATGTTCCGTAAGGAAATGGATGTATGGTGATGGCGAAAAATATCGTATTCGAGATAAGGGCTTATTCGCATTGTTGTACCCTCAAAACATGAAGAAAAGTCATTTTCTGTAAAGTGTCTGTGTAGAATTTTTCTATGGTGAACGAGAACTGCCGCAAATTCAAACAGAATCAAATAATATTTTGAGCCCGAGTTGTAGAGGACTCAAGGCCTACTGATTTTGGTGAAGATCGGTTGTTAAGGAGGAGAGGTTACCTGCAACGTTTTACGTTTTAACAAGAGTGAAGTACTTAATTTTGAAATATAAAGTATCCTGAAAAGAAGGTCATAATAATCCACTATAGAAAGGTAGATGATATATCTATAAATGAAAAGGTTAGTTAAAGGGGGAGGGGATAATTTTATATAATTGAAAATGATAGTTGAAGGGAGAGGGTGTAATTTTTATATGTGTACTACGTTATAGGCAAATAAGAAGTAGTTTCTATGGAAATATTTCATTTCTGTTTGTCAAACATAAAACTTGATTTACAAAGTAGGGGGATATTTTTCTAGAAATTATCGAACAGAATTCAAGTAAATGATTTTAAATATAAATCTTAGAACATGGAAGTCATGTATGGTTTTCCATACCGATTTTTAATTTATTTTTTCACGTTATTCTTTTTTCCTTAATTTACGATTTCTGTGTTCACATTGTATGGTATCGTCTGAACTTCGCTAACCTCACTAAGCTCAGCCAATCAGAATCATTCCTCCCTGTATGCACCCATACTGTCAGCTCTCGTCGAATGGATTATTACACTTATACGTTATCAGTAATGAAAATAACAAGATAACGGCGATGTTGGTAGCTTCTTAGAATATTATCGCTCGCACGATACGGTTTATTTATCATGTAAGTATTGTAATAACGATTAGTTACAGAATATAATACAATAATATAAGTCCAGACGAAATATGTGCTACTGGAACAATTCTAATCTCCCACCGAACGATTCTCCTGCGTTGGCTTTCGCACTCATCGTTGTTCTGTTGTCTCAAACAAACGCGCGCGCCAGAGTCAGTTGAGTACGGAATGATGGACGTGTGACGAAGCGTTACAGAAATTATTGACTAAGTGATAGATAGGTCTAGTGCCACTCGCGGAATCCAACCCGAAAGAGAAAGAGAGAGACTGGTTGAACCAGTACGGTGAAGGACGCGGGCGCAGCACTGTGCACCAGTCTACACGCCTCCCCTTACTTAACAACTAAGGTGATATCACAGCAAAACGAATTCGTGCAACAGAGTTTACAAGAAATTCGGACAACATGAATTACAAGGAACGCGCGAGACGCGAACAGTGCAGTGTCCCGAGTCTCCACAAATGGACTCCTGCCACTGGGTCAAATTTTAATTATTTATATTATTTTAATTTAGTGGGAGGTGGTCACGATGCTTTCCTCAAATTGGTGGGTTACATTACCGTGGCTAGCGAACGGGGTCGCTTCCAAAAGTCACCTGGCCTTGGAGTATGTCTGCCGAGTTCAGTGATAAAGGGACTGTGGCTAACTCGGGCCCATACTTCGCGTTAGGGGTGTCAGGGTGTTGATATCAAGTACCTTCATTATTACTGCTACTATTACTATTGTTTTATAACATGAATTGTCATTCTGAAGGAGCAGCGAAGAAACAAAACTTGCCATAAAACAAAAAAAAAGAGAGAGGGGAGGACTGCGAACACAAGAATGTGAATAAAAGAGAATCAGCAAGCCGCAGCGAGAGAGTGAGAAAAGGAAGGCCAGGTTATAGAAAAAGAAAAGGAAATAGCAGAGAAAACGAAAGGCTGTGTATAAGGAGCGCGAGAGAGAGAGAGAGAATATTTCCCATGCAATCGGTGTACAGAGCTAGCTGTACACGGAGAGAATACATTAACACAGCTGTGCAGTGTACAGTATATGTAAATCAAGCGAGACTCCTCGGCAGCAAATGTCCAATTTGTTAACTGGCGCGCGCGTAATCGGTGCAGAGAGCGCGTGTTTGGAATTTTGTCTTAACCTGTAATTTATTTCGTTATTTTCTCTTTGCTTCACACAACCGTTTGGTTTCCCAATGCTAATTATAAGCAACAAGTGAGAAACTTCACTTAATTAAATATACACACCACGCGCATAAATATTTATGACGTCGTTAGTTTGGTGCGAGGAACCGGAAGCGATTCGAATTTTACGTAATGGTTGGTGCAGAAAAGAAGAAGAAGAAGAAGAAGGAGGATATGAATATTTCCTTACGTAATTATTAACAAATCAGACAAAATAAATACGCTTTAAAGAGTACATAACTAATGAGCTCCTCCGAGCTGCAGAACTCGCTCGCTGGTTTGAACAAAATACATTTATTTTTTGATGAAATCAAATTTTTATTTTTATTTTTAATTTTTTTAAGCTGTGAGTAAAATTCTTCGTACGCACGATCCTTAGCGTTAGCCGAGAAACACAAGGAGGCGATCGTCCATCGTTTTTCATACTTTATGTTTCTTTGTGTTTACTTTTAATGTGTTTCGTGAAGACATGTGCAAACAACATGCTAAGTATCAAAGTCAATTATTCTGTACAGAAAACTGAAAACTGAATGCGTTGGGAATGGACTGTAGTTGTCTTTCGATGCCCTACATAGACTCTAACAATTTTTTCAAAATACTGACTCCAATTTTAGGCGCGTGACGATCGTCTTGGTTAAAAAAATTTCAAAGTAAAAACTATGTTCGAGTTTGGGTTAAAATTCTATTCAATATGATACACAACATAGTTTTTCTTATCTTTCTTTTGGGTCCTTGTGTCCAAATTTGAAATTTCTAAAACTGAACACTATTTTCAGATATTCTTTAAAATTCTTTTTAATTCGAACTGCTCTGCGACTTTTTTCATTCCGGGACCTTTTTTTTAGGGGGGATCATTCTCAAAACATAAGGGTATGTGGGATAAGTTTTACGAAAACCGTAAAAGATTTTATGGTCGGGAGGCCCAAGTTACCCACAATCCCGGACTCGGCAAATATACTCTAAGGTCAGATGACTCTTGGAAACGACCCCGTTTGATAGCCTACGTTCAAACGCTGTCGTGAGACATACCCCAATAGACAGACAGACACATTAGTTTTATGTCTCCTTCAATGATTAGTTTTAGTTTACTGTGATATATTAAAGTCATCCGACGTCTTGCCATATGCAACCGGATCTCTTCAAATCTTCTTACTCCGTTTTCTATCTAATTTCATCCTCCAATATAGGTCTTCTTCGACTCATGCTTCCTCTCCCTCGCCCATGCGCATACCAGAGCAGCAACTGTGGTTTTTCTGTTTGTCAGGTTGTCAATCAGCTTTCGGGTTGAAGTCTCCATTTCCTCCCGTCTCTCTCATCAGTTAAAAATCTCGTTAAAAATCGCACAGCTCGCTTATGAAGCACTGAATGGTTGCACCGTTCTTAATTTTATTGCCCGCAACTCAAGAGTTGCTTCCTACTACTGTGATCTATATATCCGTGTTTAGTTGCTTTTAATATTTGGGAACTGTACCTTTATCCGTTCCTGCAGTACAGTGCATGTTTTTAATATGCGATTGTATCGATATATTACGATGTGGAAAAGAAGAAGTGTACTAAATGTAGATTGTTCTATTTCTTAATGCAGAGCGAAAATACGTGTTGTTTTCATTTGTGAGGTTAGGTAACAACGGTTTTTGGTTTTTAGTTTACTGCTGAAATAAATAAAGCCAAGGTTGAGGAAAACATAACGTTTAATGTGCATATTACAACGACACATTTTGTGTATGCAGGTTGTAAATACAAATTTATTTGTGTTTGAGGAGCCTTACGTTCTTGGCACGCCAAAATTATACAACGACACAATGTATAATTTTATGTAATCTAAATTGTGTAGTGGTATAGCTCATACAACATTACTGATAACGTGTATGTATAATTGGAGTTTAGGTGTAATCATAATAAGAGTAGTCCTTTTATGAATCTTAACATGTTTTCATTTCTTTATTCAAACGAAAAATAAAAAAAATATAATAATATTTACTTCGCCATAAAATATTCATTATCAATTGTTTCAATGTTTCTTTGTTGCCGTACACTCATCATAAAATAAATCTTATATCTTATATCTTATATCTTATATCTTATATCTTATACTAGCAAAACTCTATGTTAAACATTTCTTCGTTACACTATAAATTCTCGACTACTCAGTCTGAATGTGTGCTTTATAAATTTGTTCTTATTTACATTATTATTCTATGCTTGGCATACATCTTAAGGCTTTATAACATTTTAAATAAACTAATCGAATCGTTAGTCTTCTTCTATATTTCCAACTACTTTACTTTATACGCTTTCAATGAAAATTTATAATTATTAAATCAATTGTTGATCCTCCAAGCAAAGATTTAAATTATCTTTAAATTAATTGGTCATTATTAAAGAAAATTCTTACTACAGTTAAATTACATTCTCTTATCTCTATCTACATAATTTTTCTTTAATTTAAGATTTTTTTAATTAATGTCTTTTCAATGTCTCTATTATTTTATAATTATAAATTGGTTTTTCGTCACCTCAATTCTGCAGATTGTACCCATGTCTTCCGGTGATCTGTCGGTCCTCTCCTATTGGATGTCCTCTTGCGTTTTCCGGTTCCACTGGTCGTCCTCCAGTCACTCGTCCTTCATGGTCCCATCTGCTGGCTGTAGAATGGAATGATGTGTTGCTCTGAATCAGCTGCTGTTGTTCTATTAACCGCCTCTATTGCTCTGCATATCGTTCCTCTGCTTGATGTTCTCTCGCCATTTGTCTAGAGTGTTGATGTTTGTAGTTGTAGACAGTCTGTAGACGTCCGATAATTGTAGTTACTGTTTTTTTTTTATTACTTGAACTAACGTATTGTTCGTTAGACTTTACAGTTTATAAACAAAAGATCTTGTCGATATTGGACATAGCGTCTAACTACGTCTGAAGTAATTAAAATTCGCGTCTCTGGCGGACAGAGCTTACCGCTGCAATTGAAGACTGATTGAAGAGTATTAAAAATTCTCGTCCCTGACGGACATAGTGTACCGCCACGACTGAAGACTGTTTGAAGAGTAAATTTGGCTCTCCTGGGCTCGTATTTATATTCACCAAAAAAACCACACCTGTCGTCACAGGATTCTGCAGGTCAGAAGCTGCCAGTGGCGTCAGTTCCCCCACCATCGTCCAATTCCACATATTCGCACATTTTTGACAATTGCAATGTCTAATGCGGATTTCAAAGTGATCTAACATTGTCTGATTCAATTACACATATTATACGTAATTATCATAATGATCGGATCATTAGTGTAATTACTATGCTCTAAAAATCGCACAGAATTCGCACTGAACTTCATAATTACATAGAATTCGCACTGCACATGTGTCTGATTTGTATGCATTTTTAGAAGTCTTTACAATCTTTCTAATTTTACGGTTTGCTTATAATTAAATAAAACTTTAATTTAGTATCTATTTGGGGTGAGATTGCAAACTTTCAGGCTTGAACAGGCCTCACGCACACACATTATTTACTCGTGTACACGCTCTCAGCGGCGCCTGTTGATTCCTGTTCATAATTCAGCTTTCAATTTCACACCTGTTTGTCTGTTACATATTACTAAAATTAATTTAAATATTTATTTTATTTAATACATGCACATTACAGCATATGCTTGTATTGTCGCAATATACAGTGCTTATAACGCAGTAATACTTAAAATAAAGAACCTGACGTTTTGAAGTTGTCAAATCGGCCAAAACAACAACACGAAATATCAACTGGAAAATAGGGCTACAAATATTTATGGTTATAACTGTAGCCTTTAGAATATGCGCTCTACACATTGTACATAATGGACGCCTTTTCAATTTGTAACAAACACGAGACATTGTTGCAAAACGAATATTACCGAAAGAACGAGTTCTGCCACAAAAAAGTGACATGTATTTGACAGACAAGTATTACGCCTGACTTTCGAGTTGGGGTTTTTCGTAGTTTCCGCAAAAAAAAACGAGTTTTACATTACACACGTATCGCTTTTCATGTGTAATTTCAGTTCTCATGTTAATCTAACAACATCAATTTTTGGCGTCAAAGGTACGCAACTATGATATGTTACAGCTACAATCATTTTTCATTAAAAAAAAGGACTAAGAACACCAACTGCAATCGCCAGCCAACTATTTTGCAACACACGAAATTAAAATTTGTATAATTCCTTCACCTACATAAAATTACGTGCGATATTCACTAAAGATCGAAGCCAAACAATCGCATAATCGAAATGACTGCAGGAACGGAAAAAGGTACAGTACCAATGTTTGTTTAGCCGATATTTGTTGCCTACATCGTGGTTTGGTTCCTGTTACCGCTTCGCACCCGTTATTAGTGAAACACCTGCACCTAAACTTCCCTCGCATTGTATAACTTTTATTCCTAACTAGAAAAAGGTTGCGTCGGCCAATGTCCTAAAGCAAATTCTGCTGTTGCCCACTGATCCCTTTCATATTTATCCCTGCTCTTAATTTTTGGTATCTGTGAATTTTCATACCTCTGAGTTTCGTTTTCCACGACGTGTTCGAGTATCAGATATTCCGTAATACACTTTTTCGACTTCGGAAAACAACATTTTTAGAAACAAAATATATACAGTTTATATACAAGCGAAAGCTGACTCAGGTATAGGTAAAGTTTATCTAAAATTTGTGTTTACCTATTAGCTTATCACGTACTCGATACCGTCTCTTGTGCGATTACTATGATCAGCGTGATATTATTTAAACGAATAATTCCAATTTCTTGGCGTCTGTTCGTTGACACTTGTTTCAGATATGTTTTAAACATTGTCGGTGATACGTAACAACGCTTAGATATTTGAGCCCCCGGCTTCTTGATTCTACTTTGCACACGGGATTTTTTACAGGCTTTTAATTGTCTTAAGAAGTTTTCCACTCACGTTAGACTTTTCAAAATCTTCCAAAGTTTACATCGTGGAATAAACAGTGGAAATAACATAATTATAATTAAATTTTTGCCCCACGTTGGGAAACGTAATTCTCAGGTACTTATGGAACTGCCGTTTCGAAGTTTTATTTCTGTTCACGTCCAGCTGAGCTCAATGAAGTTTGAGACATGAATCGATGAAAACATCTGAGACTTGTTTCTATGGCATCAACACAGCTCGAAGTAGCAAGTTTAGTTGTTTTGTATTTCAGTCAATCTTTTCGGAATATAATAATAAATAATAATTACTCGTTGCCTGTACCATGCCAGTGGTTTAGTGGTTAGACAGGGCAGAGGAGGCGTTCGGCTTACTGAGGCCGAATACGTATACTTAAGTATACGGTAAGAATTTGTGTAATTTAATTATGTACTCATCTTCATCTTCTTCACAACACGGCATTGCCAAGGTGCTGCCTGTTCCGTCTTCAAAGATCCTCCAGCCATCTCTTCCTGGGTCCACCCACACACAAGTGTCCTAAAGATTTGTATTTCCAGATTTGTTTGACCAGTCGTGAATCTGACATTCTTTCTAAGTGTTCTTTCCATCGTTGTTTGTAATCTTTTCATATTTAGTTCAAGTTAAAAACTTGTAACTCTTCTCTTACGGCCGCATTCTGTTTACGGTCGAGTTAAGAACACCTCTTTAACTCCTCTTGAGAACGCCATTTCCGAGCCCTGTATTTTATTCCGAGTGCCACATCCTACAAGAGGTGACCCTATTGATGCGGAACAGTACGGGTCTAGACCGGAAGGTCGATAAATATTCCCGGTGGAGGGCAGTAGTGGCCACCAGTACCAAGTTAGGGCGTAAGGAAAATGATCACCGGCTTATCTTTGGAATATTACAGGCAGGAATCTAGTTGGCTTTACACGTCCAACTTACAATCTAGTTGTAATACTGCGTCCTATTGTTATAGGATTATATTTTGCTACTGTATTGCGGTTTGGTGTTGGCATATCAAAGTCTAGTCAACCCTGAATAAAAATTACAGGGAGTCATGGCCCGTAAGGGACAGCCGCTTCACATAACTTAGCCATCCATAGGCCGATACCATATAATGGGCAATTAATTTAATTTACTCACAAATTTCGAAGAAAACAGCCGGACGGAGATAATGTTAACTATGTACTGCTAAATTAATTATTAATGATAATTTTTTTTGAAACGTTAGAATAATATCGGTATGGAGAACCATACAATGACTTCCATATTCTAAGATGTATATTTAAAATCATTTTCGAAATGAAATATTTCCATAGAAACTACTTCTTTCTTCAGACTTAGCCACAGTACTGTGGTCACTAACGTATACCACCTTTCGTTAGCGCACTTGATTTTCACTGATGATGGCAGTCGATGGCATTGCCGAAACCTCTGGTTTTACAGAAAACATTGGACCACGGCCAAGCAGCCCGGGAAGGGACTTTAACAATAAACTACTTCTTTGTTGCCGATAACGTAGTACACATATAAAAAAATTATCCCCTCCCCCTTCAACTATCATTTTCATGTATAGAAAATTACCCCCTCCCCCTTCAACTACCCTTTTCATTTATAGCTATTTCATCTACCTTTCACCAGTGGATTATCATGACCTTCTTTTCAGGATACTTTATTTATCAAAATTAAGTAGGTACTTTACTCTTGTTAAA
This sequence comes from Magicicada septendecula, assembly GCA_034769895.1. Taxonomy (NCBI): domain Eukaryota; kingdom Metazoa; phylum Arthropoda; class Insecta; order Hemiptera; family Cicadidae; genus Magicicada; species Magicicada septendecula. The sequence goes on along the minus strand of CM068371.1, from coordinate 55,359,214 downwards.
ACATAAAACGTTGAAGGGAAACTAACCCTTCTCCTTAACCAATCTTCACCAAAATCAATAGACCTTGAGTCCTCTACAACTCAGGCACATATGCAAAAATTGTTTGATTCTGTTTGAATTTACGGCAGTTATCGTTCGCCATGGAAAAAATTGTACACACAGACACAAAGACAAACAGATAGGCACACAGACACATTTCGGAAAATGACTTTTCTTCATGTTTTGAGGTTAGTACAATCACACTCAGCCCTTATCTCGAACACGATGTTTTTCGCCATCACCATACTTCCATTTCCTTATGAAACATGGAAGTAAATGCAGTGAACGCTAAAAACATGGATTTTACTCAGTTGTTGGCTGCCACTATAGTAACCTGACAGTTAAAATACGCCGATTAAATATAACTTTGAAACGGGTTTACTAGATTTGTTCACTCTGTAATAGCTAGTTTACAAGTCATGTTTAATGTTACGAAGAGAACAATCGCAGTGTTACAAATTACCTGTTGTTGTTGTTGTTATACCGTAGATTTACTACCAGTACCGTACTATTGTTCTCTGTAACTACTGACCTGGCTTCTGTCTTGCCATATGCGAAACCTACCCAACCACTGCTTTAATTATTACACATTGCAAAAACTACACTTCTTCTTCTTCTTCTTCTTCTTCATCTTCTTTTTCGTTTCTTCTAACCTTTCAGGAGTAGGAATGTTTGCTTGTTTGATCCTAACCTCAACGTTTAATCGGTACTGTCCCCAATAACCGTACCAGCACTCATTTTCGATATTTCGATTATTGGCATCGATATGCAGTGAATATCGCATATAATTTTAGTTAGTATGATAGAAATCGTAAAAATTCATTTATGTAGGCCTATCTTATAAATAGTTTGTTGACGATTGCAATCGTGTTTCATTGTCATATTTTTTTAAGAAAACTGTTTCTAGCAATACTATAACTCTGATATAGGCCTATGCCTGTGACGCCAAAAATTGGCGTTCTTTGGTTAACACGCAAACTAAAATTACACATAGAAAACCGATATGCCTATAAAATAATACTCGCTTTTTGTGAAATCCACGTCAAAAAAATAATAACTCGGAGTAACGCGGTTTACCTACTATACAAGTCTCCATTCTTGTGGCAGAATTCGTTTTCCACTACAGTAATATACCCGTTTCTTTACGTTTGCTTGTTCGACCCTATCCTCAACGTTTAATCTTCACAGAGCTTTTCACCGTATTCGCGGCTCTGTATTGTTGCAATTTCTCTCATCGATTGCACTCCCCGACGTTTGTCTTGTATTCATTAATTCCGATTCATACAAGGCCGATGACGCGCACTCTGCCGGTCAAAATTTCTCACCATCAGCCTACGCATCGAATGTAGGCCTAATTCATAATAACTGTTGTAAATCGCCAAAACACTTGTACAGTGTTTATTTTATTATTAACTAGCTGTTACTTAAAAGCGAATATTTGACTTTTAATAAGTATTTTAATATAATTTTTATTGTCTATGGCGTTCTGTCAGCTCGTATAGAAATTTTGTACTCATTAGTCAAATTCTCTCCCAAGCTGTTTTCAACACTTGTGTTATTTTAACTTGTACTAAATTATTATGTTGGTGCAACAGCCTTTCGAGATTTAAAAGTACCCGTTATAAAGCCTTTCGAGATTTAAAAGTACCCGTTATAAAGCCTTTCGAGATATTTATAAAGTACCTATTAAATCAAAAACGCTAAATTCTTTATTTTAAGTGTTACTGTGTTAGAAGCATTGTATAACTAATTAAACGTTGTTTTCCTCAACCATGGCTTTTATTTATTTCAGGAGTAAACTAAGAACCAAAAACTGTTCTCACCTAACCTCACAAATGAAAACAGCACGTATTTTGGCTTTGCATTAAGTAATAGGACAATTTACAATTAGTACACTTCATCTTTTCCGCATCGTAATATATCGATACAATCGCATATTTTATAAAACATCGAAAATTTACTGCAGGAATGGAAAAATGTACAGTTCTGATGCCGCTAAATAGCTTTTGTTTATTTACTTGTTACTTGGTAATTAATTCTGCTCTCCATGGTGTTGTTGACATATTTAGTAGTAGTATTTAATATATTTCATTACTTATTCATTACATCATCAGAAATACGTATAAACATAAATTTTATAATCGTTTAAGACAATTACAAAATATATAGACGTATCTGTATACAAAATTACAAAATATATTGATACAGTCGCATATTAAACACATTAAAAACTGCAGGAACGGATAAAGGTACAGCTCCGAAGCCGATAAATATCATTTGTTTATTTACTTGTTACTATGGTAATTAATTCTGGTCTCCATGGTGTTGTTGACATCTTTATACGCGTCAACGAAAAGGCATAATTAAAAGGGCCTAAATCGTGTGAACGGGGCAAAATATTAAATTCCAAGTTAGACAGTGTTTTTCGCCTTGTGTCAAAGGTTACCTGTACAAAATTTGGTGGCAAAATAAGTGATATATTTATTAATAATAATAAATACACAAGAGTAATGTGGGAAGATATGAATATAATATTTATTTTATTTATTTAAAAATTACGTTATACTTTTGATCAAAATCAATCGACCGTAATTAATACTTACCAAACAGAAAATGAAACTGTTAACATACCACTACTCATGATTAGCGCTGTCGACCTTTTCAGCACACAATCTTTCGATCCGTGTGTCCGACCTGACAGCAATGATGCGTGTTTTCACTTCTGTTTGTAAATCATATTTCCATTAAAATAACTTTATTATTAATGTAATAAATATTGTATTAGAATTTATTAAGAGCTGTACTTAAGAATTCAATAAAATATGAGAATAAAAGTATCAAGGTCATCACAGTGCTTTTTTTTAGTCATTTTGTTCTCTTTTTTTACAATCTTACGACGATTGTTTCCTACTTGGAAAGTTAGTGCATTGTCCTTTTGTTCTGATTCTCGCATATTGTTGTGTATTTATTATTATTATTAATTGCTACTGTGTATACATTGGAAAAACTGTAGGTGTAGTTGAAGCTGAAATAGGTGCAAAATAATGCCTGCCACAAACCTACGAACTACACATCTTTACAGCTCAACAACAGCTGACGAGAAATTATTCTGTAGTGAGCTAATGTTTCAAACCTCTCTCCAAAGGAACGACGCTGTAAGTAAGTTCAATGGCTGTGCGGGATGAAGGGCTTGCCCGTCGCCCGCTCGTATACTGCGTTCTGAGCTTCAATAGAGCTCCTGCCGCAGGGACGACTGATTGGTCTGGATTTGGGGTGTGGCCTGCTACCAGCCGTGGGTTTTCAATTAATTACTTAACTGAGGGTGAGTGTGCGCCGAGGCCGGGTCCAAGATTCTCCTGGCACAGATTGGTAGCGACCGAGGGCGCTAATCAGGTTGTTGCCCTGGAATCGGGCGGAGCGGCGATAAAATTTTCGGGACAGTGTCCGTATAGTGGCGTCCAGGGAACGGACACGCAGGGAGTCTCGGATCGTTTTGTTAGATGTCAGGTAATGGGCTTTGCATGCCCAGCGCAATCCTCGGTCAAGGAAAGACTGAAGCTTTCGCTTGTGGGTCTTGGCCAAGTAGCCCCAAACGGGTATCGCGTAGGTAACCATCGGCGCCACATAAGTGGAGACGATAAGCTTCCCTAGGCGGCGGGTCATGGCGTTGCTGCATAATACGGATCTGAGTTGATAGAGACGGTGGGCGGTCTTTCGGGCTATTTGTGCAGAGTGTGTCCGCCAGGTGAGACGTCGTTCGAGGTGAACCCCGAGGTATTTGACCTCTCGAGACCAGGGCAACGGAGTATTGCCTACGTAGAGTCTGTCTGGGAGCCTAAAGCGTCTGGAGAAGACTACTGCTGTGCTCTTGGCCGCGTTGATGGCAACCCTCCATTTCTCTGCCCACTGAACGTACTCGTCCAATTGTTCCTGGAGCCAGATAACTGTCGTTTCAGCTCGACGATCGACGGCATACACCGCCGTGTCGTCAGCGAACATGGCCAACCTGGTGCCAGGCAACTTGGGCACGTCATTGACGTACACAGAGAAAAGCAGGGGGCCCAAGGCGCTTCCCTGAGGTACACCAGCATTAATAGGCCTTGCCGAAGAAAGGGTGTTATCTACTCTCACGCGAAAGGTTCTGTTCCGAAGAAAGCTAGCAATCAAATGAATGTAGCAATCCGGAAGCAGAACCTCCGTGAGTTTGTATAGAAGGCCTGGATGCCAAACACGATCGAAAGCCTTCTCGACATCAAGGAAAACGGCGACGGTCTGCTCCCGCAAGCAACCGGCCTCGGCCACGGTCTCCACGAAGCGCATCAGTTGATGCGTCGAGGAGTGCCCAGCACGAAAACCGAATTGCTCGGGGACCAGAATGTCGAACCGTTGAAGGTGATCCACTAGCCGCCGCTGGACTAGTCGTTCGAAGACTTTCGAAGTGGACGACAGCAGGCTGATAGGCCGGAGGTTCTCGGCGAACTTGTGGTATTTCCCCGGCTTCGGGATCATCGTGACCGTAGCCGAACGCCATTTCTTAGGAAAGTAGGCGAATCGGAAGCAGGCATTGAACAGATCGACCAGGAAGCGAACTCCCCGGTCCGGAAGTCTCTGTAGGGCGGTGTTAGTAACACCGTCCGGTCCAAGGCTCTTCCGGGCCTGAAGCGTTAAAAGCCTGTCCGTTACCTCTTCCACCGAAGTGGGTACGACGCTGTGAAACACGATGCGTCATAACGGTTCTGTAGCGAAACATTTAATTATAAAAAACACACTTTTACAATTTTTATAAAAAACGCTCTTAAGGATTGAGGGAAACAAATAAAAATAAATCATTTATTTTTATTTTTACACACGATTATGGAAAAGTGAACAGCATTACAGGAAACAAATACTGTACAACTACTGTGATATGTATAATGTGAAAGATTTCAAAGAATAAGAATTTCAGCTTCAGAGCAACCCACAGCAGAGGGAGAGAGTTCATACGAATCCCGTTAAGCCTATACGACTAGTAACTACGTATTTACAGTACTTGTAGCAGTATCCTCGTAAAACCTACACCAGTTTCCCAGGAAAAGTCTCCATTCTCCGACGTTATGTTTAAATCTATTTGACTCTATAATATCTCAAAATTCGGATGGCTCAACTTACCCCGTGATCCATCCCTCCCGGGGACATCCTTGAACGTTCTAAGAAATTTCTCTTCTGATTGCTGTAATTGTCGGCAAACTACTTTCCTTGATGGCCGTGATCCAGACCGGTGAAGGAAACTGTCACTTTCAGAACATATGATTGGACTAGGTCTATCTCTCGTAATTTGTGTGCAACAAAATTTCTGGTAGTTGTAAACTTTATTGAAAAAAAAATTAGCGTCATTCATAACTTACATCACAGTCCAAGTATTTAATGGATGCTAATTCTTCCAACGTTTATCAACGACAACTCTTGTACGCTCTGGATCGTTTCTCCAGTGTCATATTATTTTTTACTTTTTGTAATTACTGCTTTGTACTTTTCTTGTTCTTTGTACTGGATCTTTTCGTTTAGATCTGTGTCAAGCTTTTAAAAACTTGACTATTCAAACTGAAATTACAAAGACACAAAAAAAAGAGAAGAAAAAATAAAAGAAGAAATACAGAAAGAAATTGTTATTTTAATCCTGTTGTAGCTACGTATACGTTTACGTTTATGACTGCTCGTTAAACTAAAAAAAAGTCCGTCACTAATTCTAGCAATCATGACACAACTGCCAAGAACACGCTGTGGCCGATTTAAATACACGCACAAGCATATGAAAGGTAATGGTCGTTAAAAAAATAATGCGTTTTAAACGGTCAAATAACTTTTCGTACGATCCATTAATGTTATTCGATATTTCGGTTTTGTACCGTACCGCGTGCTAAATTGCCTGTAGTAGTGGGTTCGGTCCCATTGAAGAATTTTTTAATTAACGGTAATCAAAGCCGCGGTTACACGCACGTACAACGGATTCGTCGGCGGTGACTAAATAACAATAAAAGTGATCACGAACGCCGCCGTACCGTTTGCATGGCAGCGTTCTTCCTGTTTCGCACGGGACGCTGTAACATGTCTACCAGATTAAAAAAATTTAAACATACTGAAAATACATTTTTATAATAAGTATATTTTCATCGATTTTATACGCATTAAAAATACGCGCACAAAGAAAACGTTTTATTATACGCATACGCTTTTCAAAAATACTAAAAATCTAATTCTTACTCATTCGGATCGTAAAATTCCAGTTCGTTCTTCAGTAACGTAACTCTTGACGTCCGTTTATAACTTAACATAGTTCAGTAACATAACTGGTGTAACAGAGACATTTCGGATATAAATGGAGAATCCAGTGACGATAATGCGGTCGTAAATTTATAATAATCGATCTGTTTAAGAAAATTTTATTTTTCTCTGTCCGTCTAAGACACCTTTTCATTTCACTGTTGATGCTTACATCCACTTTTTTTTAGCCTCTCTTGTTTTCCGTGTGTTCCGAATGTTCTTGTCTTCCATTATTCAGGCATGTTCATACCGAATCAGCGGTTTACAGTATGAACAACAGTGCGAAAAACGCCTGGCGTTTCTCTGATTCAAATCAGACCATTAGAAGTGTAACCACTTATGGCAAGTATAGAACAGAAAATGTTGACGTGCAACAACAACCGACAGCGGCAGATTGTAAGAATAGACCTACCTGTTTTTGATATTTATAATAAAAAGAAAACAGAAATGAGGAGATACTGTTTTTTTTTTTGTACAAGTAACAATTCTTCATAATAATAAAATGATATAATAACAGTATACGTTACATTTTTTAAAAAGAAAATACACAAATTATCGTTATATGTACACTTGTGTCTTTTTGTAAATTACAGTTTTTATTTACATCGCCTAAAATTCAGAATAAGCAGCTAAAGCCTAACCCGATCGATCTCGTATTTTCTACGCATATTTTTCGAAATTACTGACTTTTCGAAACCAGAATTAGAGATTTGCAAAAGCGAGCACATTAGCCGTTTTTCATTTATCTGTTCGTATTACTTTTGAGAGAAGTGCGCAAAAATGGTATTATGCTATTATTGGTTCTGCTGGTCCCTACAGAAGGGCTTCGTGAGACATGGTTCATGGAGGTGATGAAGAGTCGGCCACGACTGAACGACTGAAGAAGAAGACGAAAGTTTGTAAATTTGAGTGTAAAGTACGGTTACGCCAGACGTAAAACTGGCAGACAAAAGTAGCTTACATCGTTTCTACGTTGACAGAATGCGAACCTACGTGTTGCGTTAAGTATCAAGCGTAATCATATCCTGCTTGGTGTATACGCGCAAAGCAGTAACTTTACCTTAACGTTGGGCGCTAAATTCCCTAATAACGTCATTGAACGCTTTCTATAAACACCAATAAATGAAAATTAATTTATTTCGACCAGTTTGATTTTACAGTTTGCATACAAACTCGTGTGGTCCGTTTTGTTTATTTCTGTTGGAGCAGTAGTAGTGCAGCGTGCATTGTGTCTCCAGACAGCTACAGGGCGGTAAGGTGAGTGACGTCACATCGTCTGCTGGGTATTGTGCCCCGAACTGTCGGATGACGAGGCGGACCGGACTGTGCTCCGAACGGCCCCGTATGGTTACGTGGCGCCGAAACCTGGTATGACTTTATGAGGCTGTCGACTCAACGTAACGGCTCGACTGTCGCGTAAGGCCGGCCGCACTTGGGAGCAACATTTGTTTCGCGACAGAACCGTTTTGGCGCTTGTGATGCAGACGACTCTACTGCCATTAGGATCTATAAAGCGTCACACACTGGCTGCGACATTGTTTAGAGGTGTCACGAGGCCTCTCGCGACCTAAGACGAAACTCCTTCAATTTATGTCTTGCAACAAAACAGCTTGCGACATTTCGAACTGCGCATTTGTTGTATTCTAACCACACAATGGTGGGAGTTTATATTACACTTAGTTCTACTTGGAAAGTTAGTGCATTGTCCTTTCGTTCTGATTCTCGCATATTGTTGTGTATTTATTTTTATTATTATTATTATTAATTGCTAGTGAGTATAAAATGGAAAGAAGTGTAGGTTTAGTTGAATCTGAAATAGATGCAAAATAATGCCTGTCACAAACCCACGAACTATGAGCACACCTTTACAGCTCAACAACAGCTGACGACAAATTATTCTGTTGTAAGCTAATGTTTCAAACGTCTCTCCACCGAAGCGACACTGTGCAACACGATGAGTCAAAACGGTTCTGTAGAGAAACAAAACGTGACTCCAGTGTGCGGCCGGCCTAAGGCAGACTCCGCGTAGTGGAAAGGTTCGCAACGCGCTACTCTATCGGCAGATGAATCGAGTCGCGGCTATATCTTTATTTTAGCGATAACTATATCTTAATTATTATAATAATCTATGTTCCAGTTAATTATTTAATAAATCAGGTATCAAAAAATATTTGTATAATAATTAGCTACATGGAAAGTTGAACGATATTCCACTTACGTGGAGTAACCGCATACGCATGCGTGAAGCAATATATGTATCGATAATCAGCTGTCGAGAGTGCATAACGACAGCATCGCAGCGCATTTGCTAAGTTAGTTCTGTTTTTTTAATAATTATAAAAGTTTAGCAGTTGCAGTAAAACTTGAGGAAATTTTAGTAATTTTGTGATCTATGTTACAGTTCCAATTGCAAAGGTTACAGTTCCAATTACATTCCAATTGAGCTACTCAAAGAAAACAGTAAATGTGCAATTAGTGTATTTATTTAAAGAAAAACATAACCTTAAAATTCGTATATTATCTTATTAGAATAGCACAAAGATGTAAAGACAGATTTGATTCTCGACATTTTTTATCTTAAGTTTTTTTATTATTGTAGGCAACATGGCAAAAGTTCCAACATTAAAGCGTAAACATGAGCGAACTATTGAAAGTTATTTTAACTCTCCTGACACAAAGAAATCTCGCCTCCCTGACAATTCTTGCGCTTGTTCTTCTACAGCTGTACAGAAGCAAATTAAGTCGACAGACGTTTCTGTAGTGCCAAATATCGAAAATGAAGATACTTACTATATCATTGGCTCGTTTAAAAATTTCTCGCCTTCGACTACACAAGAAAATAAAGTAATGACACATGATGTTGGCTGTTTTGTTGGAACGGAAATTAATGATTATTTGAAACGTAATTTAATTTTAAACCCGTGGAAACCGGATAAAAATTATCGTTTTCCCTTTTCTGTCCACACAAAAAAAGGTAAAAATGAGAAACGTTATGCGAGCTTGAAGCACCTGGATTCTTTTGAATGGCTTGTTTTTTCACATGAAAAACAAAGTTTTTTTTGTAAATTTTGCCCTTTTTTTGTGAATAATAAATTAGGTGGACGTAGCAACAGTACTCCTTTAGGAAGTTTGGTTACAACACCTCTTACTAGTTTTTTAAGATTGTTTGGGAAGGAGGGTGATTTATAAAAAACACGCAAGTAGAGTGTACCACAAAAAAGCAGTATTGAATGCCAACGAGTTCCTGAAAAATTACGATAATCCTAATTTAAATGTCATTAATCAAGCAGACACTGGGCGTAAAAACATAATGAAAGAAAATCGAGCTCGACTATTGCCTATTATTAAAACTATAATATTTTGAGGAAAACAAAATATTCCTTTTCGAGGTCACCGTGATGACGGTGTTCTGGAAAATAATTCAGCCGTAAATGAAGGTAATTTTCGTGCTTTATTAAAATTTCGAATTGATAGTGGTGATTATACTCTTAAAAAGCACCTTGAAGAATCGTCATCTCGCGCAACGTACATTAGTAAAACGACTCAAAATGAGCTAATAGAGTGTTGCGGGCGTGCAATTCTCTCTAACATTATTCAGAGAATTCAAGCTGCTAGGCTTTATAGTGTCATGTTTGACGAGACTACCGATTGCTGTAACAAATCCCAATTATCATTAATTTTAAGATATACAGATTGTAACACTATTTACGAGTCGTTTGTACAATTTATTGATGCACGTGAAAAGCTTGCTGAATTAAAGAAAAAATAATAATAGTGATAGCCTACATCTGAACCTAAGTTAACCGGCGTTGCTATTGGTGAAATAGTAATCAAGGCCTTACAAAATTTGAATCTTAATCTAGATAATTGCGTCGGAATTACGGTTGATGGTTGCAATACTATGGTTTCTGAAGCTTGCGGTACTGTTAAGACAGTTAAGGAAAAGGCAGTCAATGCAGTTTTTTCTCCTTGCCAAAGTCATGGGTTAAACTTAAGCATTTCTCGTACTTCTCAAGTGCAATCGATTAAAAATGCGGTATCTACAATGCAAGAAACCATTTATTTTTTTAAGGCTTCATCCAAACGAGAAGACGTTTTAAAACAAGAGTTAGGACATAAGCTTTCTGGATTGTGTGAAACTCGTTGGATAGAGAGACACGATGGAGTCTTGCAGTTTAGATATGCACTTCCAAAAATAGTTTCTGCTTTAGATCTGGTTAGCGAGTGGAAAGATCCTCAATCAGCAGTACAGGCTCGGGGCTTGAAAATGTCTCTTTGTGATAGGAGAACTCTTATTGCTATTATTTGTCTTTCTGATCTACTAAGTTGTACATTGCAACTAAGCCAATTTTTCCAACGGACTCAGATTGATTTGAAATCTGCAAAAGATCAGTTCAATGACACTGTAGCAATTTTGAACAGGAGACGAAGTAATGCAGACCAAGTTTTTGAAACAATTTATGAAGAAGCATGTACCCTTGCTCAAGAGCTGGATGTAGAAATAAAAATGCCTAGAATATCTGCAAAGCAAACCCTTCGAGATAATTATTCAACAGTTAATCCAATTAGTTACTTCAAGCAATCTATATACATACCAGTGTATATATATATATATATATATATTGTAATAAAACAATTTTAATGATGTTACGGGTGTTTAATTATATTCGAGGATGTTTGAAAGCCCCACTGTTGGGTTCGTCAACTTGCAATTAAACAAGTTATGATAATTGTTTTTCTTATTGAATTATATTATGTTCTTACTGGGTTTAATTAAGCTCCACGTTGGTATGCGCCAATTTGTAATGAACTCTGTTATAATGAAATGTTTATTATGTAGTCCTATAGGTGACCTCCTGTAACTCAATATTAATAGACAAGTTTATTTATTATGTTGTTATGGCAACTTTTATGTAGACCATAACACGGTTTTTTCCAATCACTAAATGTTTACTCAATGTTAATTCTATATTTCATGTATTTTAATTAATAAATTGAAAATTCTCTCCAACCCTAGTCAGTCCGTATTATGTAAATCAATTCAAAAGTTGTGACGGAAACACGCTAGTTCGGCAATCTCACGTTCTACCAGCTGTCGACTATAAGCGCTGTTATTCGTAATTGACTTACTCTTATAGGTTAGCTTGTTCACCAGATTTTTAATCACCTTTTTTACCTGTAAATTACTCCACCACCAAAATACAATACCTATTCTACAATAATATAAACATCATTATATACAAGAAGGATTCTTTATTTATATTACTTTTTAATTTAACTTCTAACAGTGCTCTTCATGGTTATAAAGTAGTTATATCGATTGTACAATGTTGAATCGATTGGTTAGTTGGCTATTCCTTTTTTTTTTTTAAATACAAATTAAATATAATGTTAATTATCTCTTATCCCAGGGTACGTGTGATTCTTTTAACGATTAGTAAGGCCAGGTAATGCAAAATTAAGGTTACTAAGTATTTACAAAATGTTATTAGTTCTTAATGTATTAAAATTAAATATGAGCTGGTGTTACCGTACTGGACGATTCTCAAGGTAGCAGTGCTTGTTTGCAAACGATTGAAGATTTACAGTTGAGGTTACGTTAATCCAGAAAAGGTGTTTAGATTATTAATAAAATTGGAAGGGTGATGTCCTGGAAGGCAACGGGAACTCTTCTATTCTTCGTTCTCCTCCTCGATCCTTGTGATTATCGGTCCCGGTGGAATTGGTGTCGTATTATAATTTCTTTCTTGAATGTGAGGTTTATGTCTTCAGTAACGAAGGTTCTTGAGTAATTTTTGTCTATAATCCCATTAATTCAGACTTCTTATTCCATCAATGAGTCTCCTGGTTAAATGGAAAATCGGGTCCAACACTAATTCCAATGGAATTACCTTGAAGAGTGAAATAATAATTCCTCGACCATTTGGAGGTATATGGGTATATTTATTGAAATCTAATTCATTGATTATTCATCGGTTTAGTTTACAGGATTGGTTTTTACTTTAATTTGTCAATTTTTATTCATTTTATATTAATTTATGTCTTTTTCCTTAAATTCGTCTACTGATCTGAACTCAATAGCCTATAACAATCGAATCCTTGAAAATCAACAAGATTTTTTACATTTTAGTTACCCTAACAACCATTACTTTCTGTCATTGGATAATATTTGATATCCTAGAGCCAGAATTAGAAAATATTACTACTCTTTTTTAATAAAATACTCCATGCTTGGAATTATACCAAATTACCTAAAACTCTCACCCAATCTACCTTATTAAACCGTATATTTTTTACTATAGTTTCATTAGACTGGACTTATTAAAAAGGTATTAATTTCCTTTTACAAATATTAACTTTAGGCCTATAGGTTTTCTTACAACTGTTATAATATTGTTTTGTTTTTACTTAATTTTTCTTTACCTGACCTACTGTACAAATAGTCACTGGTTTTTGGCCACTTACATTAATTTTGATTTCCTGGTTTTAATTCATTATATTAATTAGTTCATCCTTGAACCCTTCATTATTTTATAACATAACTATAAGAACTACTTGTCAACTTTTAAACACTTATTGCCTTCTTGGCCAAGTTTACAAACATTATTTCAAACATCTTCATTAATCAATTACAGTAAATGCATTTAACATAATATAATACCTAACACATGTATTTATACTTAATTATCTAAAGACAATTTTAACATAAATGAAAGGAGTACCGCAGACTAAGTACTTCTTTAAAGCAACAACTCCACTCTTACTATATACAAAACATAAGATAAATATTCAGTAAACACTATATCATGTTACAGCATAACACCAAGTACATTTCATAACATATTAAAAATTAATTTGAATAGTATTTTATAATTTATTCCTACACATTAAACTCCTCCCATTTGACACAATGTTTATGTTTTACATCCCATATTATTTATTACATTTTTTTAGATTTAGGTACACTTTAGATGTTTTAATTACTTAGTAACCTTAACATGTACCTCTAATGTATTCTTCAGGTGATATAGGCCCTCTTGTATTTCATTATAACCGGCTTGGTGCATTGTTCTAAATCTAATTTATCTAGTTTTTTATGTAACGTCGGGGACCTCAACTCTGTTACGTTACAATATATATACTAGACAATTTGCTTGTAGATTTAAAGGCTCGTTTTCCTAATGAAACTATGGATCTGTATAATATGAATATACTTTTTTCTACCAAAAATGTGGACAATTTAAATGAAATAATAGAAAAGCTGGTAACGAAGTTTTACTCATTTTTTAACCAACCTGCTGACATGCTCAAAAGAAAGCTCGCATCAGAATTAGAATTCTGGGAAATTAAAATGTCGCGAGAAAAGAACTCAGGGCCACAAACAATATTAGATTTGTTATCTAATTGTGATAAACACACTTACCCCTGCATACACTTCTTTTTACAACTTTTTGCAACAATCCCGATTTCTAATGCCACTGCAGAGCGTCTTGCCTTCGATTATTAAAATCACGGCTAAGATCTACAATGGGCCAAGATCGCTTAACAGGACTTGCACTGATGCACATTCACTATGACCAAGAAATAAACATAGATAATGTTATTGATATCTATGCTCAGACTAGAGAACATAGATTAGAATTTACGTTGTAAATAAAATGAACTACTCGTGCAGAAAATTTTCAGGGCGCACCCCGACATCCTCTATATACCTCATATATATGGAAGGCACTGTAATTTTTTGTGTAGGGGTTGTAGTTTTACTATGTTTTTGTGTATACTTTTATAAATACAATGTTTAAAATATTCTATTTTTTTGTATCACATGTGTCTTATAATAAGAATAACATTATAATATAATAACACATATGTTCGTAATAAATAACCTTTGTTTTATACTTTGCAAGTATATAAAAAATTGTAAGTGTTATAATAATATTGTACCTGAATATATTTAAAATGGTATTATACATGAATAATGGATATATATATATATGTATAAATAAAATATATCTCTAAAAATCGTTATATTAAATATATTACATTAGTTTTGTGAAATAAAGTTTCAAAATTATCATGATCTTTGGTTTTTTTGTTCACCTCCCCCCCTTTTTTATCTCACTCGGCGTCGCCCCCCCCCCCAATCTGTCCTGGATCCGCGCCTGTTCACCGACCGTAAACCAAGGTATTACAAACTAGAGACCGCTAGTATTGGATATAATACACCTTCGACTGTATTGGCAACTACAATTTATTTACAAACCCAACATCAGACAATCAAAGTCAAAAAACAATTAAATTCTCTAATAACAGAAACAAGATAATATATCAGAGTTACGCTCACACACAAACGCGCAGATGTGTACAGGAAAACAGAATAAATACAGAAAGGATTATGTAGCAAAGGACGTTTCACTTGCCTACGCAATAAGGATTGCGAGTCTATGTGTGTGTTTACGCTATTGACCAGTTACTAATAGCTGCTAGACATAAGGATATACGTTGGAATAAAATAACGATTGCAATCTGACAGAACACAGCGTGGTAACCTTATACGCTCTACACACGATGTGTAACCTTTCACATCACATTACCCTCTTGACCCTGGTTCAATGTGTGTGTGCGTGTGTGTGTGTGTGTGCGTGTGCGTGTGCGTGTGAGGAGTTACTGTCAGCTTGCGCTGAGTTCATTAGTTGCGAAATGTAAAAAATATATTACTGAAAAACCAAAAATTACGCGTAGATGATGATGATGATAATCAGTTATAAGACTGTTAGAAAATTTCAGAAAGAAATACTGTAAGTGTGGGAAATTGAAAACCAAACGCATGCGCTAGTACAGTTGGTCTGCTAAACTACGGAAAGTAACAGTAATAGAAAAAATAATCCGTGGAATTTTCCATCAGCCAGAATAGTCGGAGAACTTCTCATGGGAACCTACGTGTCAGCAAATCTGATTTTACAGACATGGAAATCTTGGACCCAAAACACATATCCCATTTTACCTTACCAATCAACCACTAAAAGACAAATTGGAAGGAAAGGCCAGAAGGCGAGAGAAAGAGTTATTAAAAAATAGGTTACAGAAGAATTGCAAGAAGAGTTCTTGGGAAGTGTTGAAGACAAAAAAAATCTTCACAAATATGTGCATATGCAGATGCCATTGCATATAGTTGCAATGTGCATTGCATATGCATATAGTGCATATGTATTGCAATAGTTGCAAGAAAAGCTGATAATAGCCTCAAAGACATGTAGGCATTAATGAAAGCAGAAGCAATGAAAACTGGTCTTGTGGTAAAAGAAAACAAGACAAAATACATGGTAACGTCAAACTCGGAGACCATAAGGGCTCCTAACGATTTCAACGTGAATTGGAAGTGTTTTGAAAGGAATATCCTGCTTTAGTTATCTAGATACCTTGGTATCTAATGATAATAACATTGGGAAAGGATAAGAGAAAGGATAAGTACAGGAAATAGAGCCTATTCTGCAAACATTAAGATCTTTAAAAACAATCTTCTTACAAGAGGTATAAAACTCAACTGCGACCAGTTGTTACATAATATATGGATTTGAGGTGTGGACTTTGACAGAGAATGACAAAACTGCTTTAAAATCATTTAAACGCAAAATATTGCGGAAAATTTATGGCCCAGTGAGAGAAGAAGGCAGTTGGAGAATACACAGTAACAATGAACTACAGGCTTTCCACTGCTTGGAAAAGCCAGTGAAATTCATCAAATCACAGAGGTTGCGTTGGCTGGGACATGTGGAAAGAATGCCTAAAAGAATGCTGAAGGGAAGATTATATACTACTAGACGTAGGGGCAGACCAAGGATGAGATGGTTGGATGGCGTAACAGACGATCTTGCTAGCATGGGAATCAGAGGGTGGAGAACAGGGAAGCATGGAGGATTATTGTCGAGGAGGCTAAAGCCCACCAAATTCTGAAAAAACAGATAAGAAGAAGAAGAAGAAGAAGAAGAAGAAGAAGAAGTTAGAGACAAGAAGAGGTGCGCGTTATGTCTAGAAGCGTAATCAACACGTAAACTAACTGTACAACAAATAACTGTAAAAAAACAATTTAACTTAAAAGAGGGTTACTTAATTTAACTTAAAAGAGGGTCAACTTAATAATTTAATTTAAAAAAATGTTTTAAGTGGTTACTTCCTTGTGACATTATTTACTACATCATACACACGTAAAAAAATGTTAATTTTAAAAAAGGGAATAGTAGAAATCAAGTTAATAAGTTTAAAATATATATTTTCGAAATTTATTTATTTTGTTATTTATCACGTTAGTCTATTTCTGTGTCTAATAAAATAGAGAATTATTATTTTCTGTTAAATTTAGATCAGGTAATAATTAAAATCCTCTGGAAAGCCAAGCGAATTCATTTTAGACCCCCCCCCCCCCAACACCATCATCTTTCACAGTAAAGCGTGTTGTCAAACGATAAAGTATTAGTTGTCAGCCGAAAAACTCTTTAAAATATTACAACTGAAGTAATATAATTTTTTAATATAATAACTGTAATAACACCATAACATTCAAGGTATCGAATTCGTGGAAAATTTGTTTATCGATTAAATTATAACATCCTTCGCTATTCTATAGCTAATCGGTTTAATGTATAAGAACACAAAAAGGAAAACATAAAAAGTGTGGAAAGATTCATCACGTCCTTTATAAGCAACTGACCTGTTCGAATTTTGTTTTATCTATCTCTCCTGCAGGAAAAAAAAGAATTCAATCTGTCAATCCGATTTCACGCGAAGAAATCTTATTGCGTTTAAAAGCGAAAAACGCTGGCGTACGTCTTAGTTTTCACACACGAACGATTGATAATCGGTATGGCAGTGGTGAGCCAGTAACCTAGAATTAAGTGGCGACCGGAAGAGTCGTTTGTTGTTCAATATCATTTCCGTTTCGTTGTTGAGCAGAACTTCGTGTACGCGACGTGCCAGATGGCCGTGCACCGTTACTATTTTATAGCAACGTAACAACAATAAATAGAAACTGTGTGTAACCGCGACACTTAGACCACACTACAGGTCATGAATAAGCAAACAGTCCATTACATTGCTCTTTTGGTTTACGTATTATATGTGTGGACAACGGGATCGTCCACGCGCTCCTTAAACTGTACACTGTTCATAACACAGGCGTTTCACCGCAAATAGCACACTGTTGGTGTGTGTGTCTCAGTGGCGCGGCGGTTCGTGGTTCTGACAGTTGGGGGTTCAATGTATGAATGTTTCTACTAAGATGAGAGCGATTACACCATTCCAAATAACACGCGGGGTGGGTCTCAACATGAAGACATAACTATTGACAACTTTTAGTAGGCCTAATGTTAAGTTGTGTTTATGCTGTTTGTAAATTATTCTAAAAATGTATAGTTAAAATAAAAGGATAGTTAAATATTTCTGTTTAATATTTAAAACGGGAAGCGGCCTACCGAGTTCCTTAATTTTGCATTTATCTTTAATAAAGAGAGAGAGAGAGAGAGAGAGAGAGAGAGAGAGAGAGAGAGAGAGAGAGAGAAAATTTGTTTTTAAAATTGATTGAACGCTATTCACTTTACCAAATCAATGAACTGAACACAAAAATAAGAAATACCTGAACACTTAACACACAAAAATACCAGCAAACACTTCGATCAGTTTAAAGTTAATACAATTATTTAATGACTACATTAAACACACTTTATTTTCGGAATACAATTACTTCACTATTTTATTTGATTTTAAGACTTTACTGCACACATTTTCATTGCATTATAAATGAAATAGAGAAATCTGACAAAAAACTGACGGCAAACTGACAAATCAAGTGGTAAAAATCATAATAATGGCGAATGGTGGTATTATGAAAATGTTAAAATTCCCGGTCAGTGTGGTTCGGCCCTCGTTGGAACTATTCGTCTCTATCGCTAACATTCGGGTTTAGCGACTGTTGAATGTAATTTTGCGTATACTGATTTCCCGCTCCAAAGCTGTCTACACCAGGAGGTGCTGAGAGCTGTCTTACACCTCCAAGCAATAGTAGCGAGCAATTCGCCTACTACGCGAATCCATTACTGTTCAGTCAACAAGATTAATCCCGCAAATCTTATCACTTAAATATGAAACCATCATCTCAACAAATCCTTAAACATATTTAAATTATTTAGGGGGGTTCACTGAACCACTGAACATTATGGACGAGACGAACGGGACAATCGCGTTACTTTTAAATGTTTATCGTTGATACATCTTGTGAAAAACAGTCTTTCTGAAGATGTTTAGAAAAAGTCGGTTTTATTACCCCTTCGCATTTTAATTTAAGGAGTTTTCCGAAGCATGTTTAAGCAACTTATAGTTTATGTCAGAGTACTTTATTTTTTTATGTAAAATTCGTCAATTAAATCTTCTCAAAGTAACATTCTAAAATCAAACAGTAACATTGTAAAATAAATTAATTTTCATTTATCGGTGTTTATAGAAAGCATTCAATGACGTTATTAGGGAATTTAGCGCCCAACGTTAAGGTAAAGTTAACGCTTTGCGCGTATACACCAAGCAGGAAATGATTACGCTGGATACTTAACGCAACACGTAGGTTCGCGTTCTGTCAACGTAGAAACGATGTAAGCTACTTTTGTCTGCCAGTTTTACGTCTGGCGTAAGGGTACTTTTCACTCAAATTTATAAACTTTCTTCTTCTTCAGTCGTTCAGTCGTGGCCCACTCTTCATGACCTCCACGAACTTTGTCTCACGAAGCCCTTGTGTAAGGATCAGGAGTTACCTGTGCAAAGACAATGGTTCAAAATCCTAGACATATCAGACTAGAGGAGTCATGACATAGACGAACCTGTAAAGAGAAGTGCGCTTAGAAAAAAAATAGGTTGATTACCAGATCCTGCCTTTGTTTTCTAGAGCGTACATAATTTTTTAACGCTGAAAGTAGGTTAGTTATTTACCAATGTTGAGTGGTTGTCACTATTGAGAAAACTGTTTTATTTACTTACAAATACAGTAATTCCTTTTATTTCTACAATCGTTTATAAGACTTATTTTAACATACACAACTGGCTTAGAAATAGGTCTACGTTTAGTTATGGAATATTGTTAAAATTTTTGATAGCTCTGGGAGGGGAGCAATCCTCCCCGAGTAGTTACGCCACTGTGGCTACATTAAAGTATCGCCAAACGCAATTATAAGGTTAACGGCCCGTCAGTTACCTAACAGGCAAATACGCCGCATTAGATTAACAGTTAACTTAAACGTTCGTTACGTGTAACGGAGACTCGTGAACGGCTTATCTCCCGTTAAATCCTTAACGCGTGGTTTGACGGCCGTTAAATTCTTAACGGAAGTCGGTGAAACGGGGCATCACCCAAGCAGAACGTTTCAGCAAAGGTTTAACGTTCACGAAACTGCACAGATTTAAAACAACGGCAGCACAAACGCGTCATACAGTAACACTTACGAAACCGTAGCCACGCAATAACGTAGTAGGTAGCAGCCCCCCCCCCCGAGGGTCTATAAAATTGAAGAATTTTTAGGCAGTTTTATTTTATTGTTTTCAGCTGTGTACGCTAATGTAGTAGTAGCTCTTGTTTAAACGTACAAACAGGATTATGACACAGCGTTAGGGTATACGTTTGAATTATGAAATATAGGAAAATCAATTCAGTCAATACGCATCTTTTAACAGTGTTTCAATAACGCGTATTTTTATTGTGATATTACCATTTACTTTAATGAGAATGATTTCAGGATGTTGAACGCGCGTTTTTCAGCCACTTTAAAGATAAATTTTGAAAAGATGAATTTCAGTCTCTTTAAAAGAATTTTGATTAGTCTTAACTTGATTTTTCTTTTTATGAAGCTGACTCCGAATCCCCTCTCCACAAAGCCAAATTCTAGATACGCCACTGGTAGATAGATCGAGCAAAGTTACATGTAGTAAAGAACTCATTCTATAATTGCGTCTTAAACTCTGAGTCGATTACAAAACGTATTATAATAACTATTGTAACGGGATCGTCAATACATTATCCTTGTTTTTTTTTTGTTATTTAAATAAACATTAACACAGGAAATTCACCCGTTCATACGAAATGAACGCGGGCTCACATTCATGTGTCCTGCACAACTTTCTCACAGACGCGACTGCCAAAACGCTGTCAGCAGACACACAAATAATGGCAGTGGGGCAGCTGCCAAACACGTTCACTCCAGTATTCTGACGTTTGTTTGGGAAACGCTGCAACCGGGTACATACGCAAAGGAAACGGTAAGTAGTCTCTAAGCACTGTAGTCAAGGCAATGGTAACAACTATAATTTCAGATCGTTTTGTTTCAAAACCAGATACTTCTAGAAACTGAAAATTTTCAAGTCAGCTAGAAAGTTTTCAAAACTTTACTACTCCCAAAGTTCAGAATACAAATCGAATATACAAAACTGAATGTCCATATTGTAATAAATTTTACGTAGGCCAAACGAAGAAAAAACTAGTCGTCAGATTACTTGAACATTTTAAGTGTCTTTGGAGTCTAACCAGAACTGTATCTTATCAGTTCCTGCAGTACATTTTCGATGTTTTTAATGTCCGATTGTACCGATATATTACGATGTGGAAAAGAAGAAGTGTACTACCTGTAAATTGTCCTATTTCTTAATGCGAATCGAAAATACGTGTTGTTTTCATTTGTGAGGTTAGGTGACAATGGGTTTTGGTTTTTAGTTTACTGCTGAAATAAATAAAAGCCATGGTTGAGGAAAACATAACATTTAATGTGTGTATACAGTGCTTATGACATAGTAATACTTGAAACAAAGAACCTAACGTTTTTGAGTTAACAAATTAACAAAACTACAACAGCAAATGTAAACTAAAAAATACAAATATTTACGGTCAATGGAAAACACAAAAACTATGTATTAAAGAATGACAACATACGCTCTACATATTGTACATAATGGACGTTTCTTTTTGGTTTGTCGCAAAACGAGTACTTGCTGGAAAACGAATATTACCGAAAAAACGAGTTCTGCCACAAAAAAGTGACATGTATAGTAGTAATAGGCAACTCACCTCACTTTCGAGTTCGGGTTTTTCGTAGTTTCCGCAAAACAAACAAGTTTTACATTACACACGTATCGCTTTCCATGTGTAATTTCAGTTCTCATGTTCTAACAACTTCAACTTTTGGCGTCACAGGTACGCAACTGTGATATACTACTGCTACAATCATTTTTCATTATAAAAAGGAGTAAGAACACCAAGTGCAATCGCCAGCCAAATATTTTGCAACACACAAAATTAAAAATGTGTATAATTCTTTCACCAACATAAAATTATGTGCGATATTCACTGAAGTTCGAAGCCAAACACTCGCATAAGCGAAATATCGAAAATGACTGCAGGAACGGATAAAGGTGCAGTACCTACAAACCTAATTTAACCACACACTGTCTAAATAATGAACATCAATTTCCAGACATTCAAAATGTTAAATTAATAATAAAAAAAAAAACATACAAAAAGGTCACAAAATGAATATCTGGTCTTGGAAAATCTCAATATTGGCCTACTTAAACACAATAATAATAATATAAACATTAAGTATTTTAATACAACCATCGAATCAGCTAACTACATAAACAAACATTATATCAATCTAAAATTGAATTCGAGTTAAAACCGATCATCCGTTAATTTATAATTATAACCGATAGAAATCTATAATTCGTTAATTCACATCAAAATCTCTTATGATATAGTTGTTCTGTGAAACGTGCGCCAGGTTTTTACATAGACTGTTTAAAATCAAAATATACTTGCGGAAATAATCAATTCTTGAAAAAGTAGCAGTAAAATTCTGCAAAAAACGAAAATAGTAAGAATTACTTGCACAGAACACACACACACACACACACACACACACATGATTATTAACAATGAATTTTGTTTATTCTCCTATGGCACTATAGGATATCGATCCCTGGCATCCCTCTCCCAAACTCGAACATTTGTCATTTTCCTGGCATCAATTGCTACACCATCCCTTCACTCAATCTCAGTTTTCGCACTGGCCGTTTTCCTCCTGATTGGCCCCTATACACGTTTTATTGGACAACGAATACATTTATTTTTTTAATTTACATTGAAATACATTTTTAATGTTATTTAAAAAACTGAAAATTGGGTTTTTCAAATTCATTTTTATTTTACTATCAACATTCGTCGTTTATTATGACGACATCAAGCATGTACGGTATGTTTATGCTGTTATGTGGAGGTTTCATGTCCAGGTTTTTACGCTTTCGGGGCAACTCTAACGTAGGCTACTGCATGCCAAACGTTTAGTTAGGCTCTACATTACAACTGGCAACGTTTCTTAACCACTGTAATTTTGCAATGATACTTCTTAAATACCTGTTCAGATTATTAGTCGAATTCAAGTCTTGAGTAATATTGTTGATGGTTTTGCAAAAGATATCACCTTAAGGGGAGCATGTACCTTTTAACTTCAGAATTTTCTATTTTTCAATAATAAGCCTAAAAAATTATCCTGTTAATTCTGTTTAAGAAAATATATAACATTACATACCTTTATAGAATTTACTAGGTGTAAAAAATTAACAATGACATGCCTGCACACCTTGGGCACGCGCCTGGGTAGGTGGTCCCGACGAATTCATGCAGTACAACTTCGTACGTACTTTGTACATAATAACTTTCATATACGCGTATATAATACAGATTTTAAGCACGAGCATTCATTGCCAGAAGCAGTTATGGAGGTGATCAAGCCTGTATTTAAGGACCTATCACAACCAAACTTGCTGAAACGCTGCTTGCACGGAAAAACGCAAAACCCTAATGAGAGTATGAAAGTGTTATTTGGAACAGAATGCCAAAATCGACTTTTGCGGAATGTCAGACATTACAACTAGGAGTTACAGATGGAGTGATATGTTTTAATGATGGGTCAGTTACAAAATGTAGTGTGCTTGAGAGGTTGGGCATATAACCAGGAAAATTCATGGTTGGACTCATGGAAATCGACAAAAATCGAAGTAAAAGCAAACAAATAAGTTGAGGAGGAAAACAAAAAGAAGAGGATCAGAAGGAGGCTGTTAAAAAGAAAAAGAGAAGACAGTGATAGTGCTGATTATTGTCCTGGCGGCTTTTAGTTCATTTTAAGTGTTAATTCAACTTCAAACTCAATTTCGCGATTGTGCAGTTTTTTTTTAATTTTAGGTAGGGTAAAGGTGCGCAAATTCTACGTTATGGATATTTTCCAAGTCAATTTGAAATATTTATTAATAAAAAAAATTCTACGCTATACTTACGTCTGTGCTTTACTTTATGATGAATAAAAAGTCTGGCCAGACGCACACAGTAATTAATGAAAAAAAATATTTCAGCATAATGCAAATGCGTACTTTTGCCCCATGGTTGGGGCAAAAGTGCGCATACCTTGTAACGTTCTGAGGCAAATAGAGCGAGTTTAATTTGGTATTGTAGGATTTACACAGAACATCTGTAACAATTATTTTAATAATATATGTTTATTAACAGTAAGAAATTGATATCATGATATGATAACAGTAAGAGATTACCATAAATTGGATATTTATTAACGTTAATAAAAATTGAAAAATGTTATGAATAACAAACATTAAAAAATAGTAAATATACAAAAATGACGTTAAAAACATTTTACAAATCTTAAACACAACAGTTAAGACTAATACTAAAGACAATAGTCACACACAAAATCTCTTTGTTCATAAGAACAATTTTAATCGTTTTCTAAGGGAGGACTCTTTTAAATGCAATTTAGTAGCTGCCTGCCTACGTGAAAAGCCTTCACTTATCAGATTCCTAGCTTTTTCTAATAATTCTTTGGTGATAGGCGTAGCGTCTGTTTTCCGTTTGTATGTTCTAAAACAGAAAAGAAAAACGACGAGGCTATAGTGATAAGTACCAACATTGGGCAAAGGTATGGACGCGCACCTTTGCCCCAGAACGTCACGTTTGTTTGTCGATACTGCCCACGCCTTATTATAGGATAACTTAGAAGTATAAACTGTTCTAATTACACACAAAAATACGGGTATTATCATAACATATTTGAAGGATCTTGAACGTTTCAGAGCATTACGTTGTTTTAATCAGACTACCGCTTAACATCTAGAGTTGAAGAGATAAAAAGTAATTTTTGCCTCATTTTGAAGCAAAGCAATGATGAAGTGTAACGTAACTATGCACAAGGACACACCACAATGACAGCTTACTGGTGTAGTAGCAGAGGTGCCAACATGCAAGCAATAGATGAAAGAACCCTAATTCGTACCTTTGCCCCATGCGTACTTTTACCCCAGGTTACCCTACCGTTTTTGTAAAACCTAATACGCCTACAAACTTTAAATTTGGCACAACTCTTCTTCATTACTTGGTAAGTAAAGTGTACCACTTTTGTTTAATTAAGTCTAACCTAAATATTTATATATTAATAAATAAAAAAAATTGCTGTAAAGAAATTACAAAAATAAATTACTTTATTTCTCCAAAACTATAAATTATTTTTTGCTGAACGTGCATCATTTTAAGCAGGTACATACTTGTAATAAGTGTTAAAAATTTCAAGTCAATCTATTAAGTAGTTTTTGAAATAGTGGTACCAAAGTCATGCCATGTTTGATCATTTAAAATACATTGTGACCCTGAAGAAGTTGTAATAACTATTAGGGTAAAGGAATGGGCTGCGTTCAAATCCCAACACGCGGGATGTGTTCCGAATGACACGGCGTCGCTTCCAAGGGATGCGAGCCCTAGTCGAACACTCGGATCACAAAAATCACTTCGCGTTTTCTCCGTAGTGGAATACATAAGGTCTGACATCGTCTTAAAAAATGGAAACTTGAAACAAATAACTCATTTCGAATATCTAAGTTCCGATGTCACTAGGATCATACCAAAGACTTTTACAAAATAAATCGTATGCGGTATTATCACGATACGTTTAGAAATAAAACAACGAAACAGACGATGTTAAAATTGTATAAGATCGTGCCTGCAACCGTGTATGGCAGCAAACACTGGGGTACAAAAAGTACAGGAAGAGAGGACGTTTCTAAAAAGAGTCAAAGGATGCAAAAGAGGAGACGCGATACACAATGAAACGCTAAGAGAAGGGCTTTGAGTATTCAATCTGAATGCAGGGGTGAGTCGTGACGCAGACTGCGTCATTGAAATTTGGGGGGGGTGGCAAAAAACTTTGGGAAAGTTGTTCGGCTGGAAGAGTTATGAGCCGGGTTAAAAAAATAAAAAAACAGGCTGAAGTCTGCAATGGGAGACGCGTGGCTTTCTAACATTATAGTTCTGGCTTCAGAGAAATACTTATTTGAATCAATTCCTAATGAAGAAATAGTTGATGCATTTTCTTTATCGTCATCGCAGAGGAAAAAGTTACTGTGCCGAATGTAAGCCAAAGCAACTAGGACTTCAACAAACCATTATTATTTTTAATTTTTCCTTCTTTTCAATACGCTTTGTTGATATTTTGTTCCTTTGCTTTGAAATATTGTCTTACACGTATTAATTTCATTCGATTTTTTAAATTTATTTATTTGTTTAATTTCAAATGAAAATTTATTTTGCAAACTGTACTATTTTTAGCTTTAGCTTATTTGTAATAAAACGCTTATTACAATGACATTTTCTTTTAATTTTAAATACCTTTCCTTACCGGGGTTATTCATCAAGCTTGGGGGGGGGGGGCACCCCTGCTGAATCAGAAGGTTGGATCGAGCTGACACGAAAACCTGAAGAACGCTGTTCTACTATTAAAGGTAAGATGATTCGAAACGGAAGGAAGACCTACAATGCGTTAATTGAAACACGTCCTGGTTAGCACAATTTGAATAGCACGGGATGTACGCGACCCCTGAAATATGTTTGTACGATTCGCTCAATAATTTGGAAACAAATATAGAACACTGGCTGGTAAATTAAAATTAAATTTGAATCTTTCTATACAATTCACTTGCTTAATGTATTAGTCTGTCTTGAACAGGTAAAAAGTTTCTCGCAAGCTACTTTTTATGTCTAATAAATCTGATGTGAAATTTTATTTTTTATATTGTTATGACAAGGATATTATTAAATTTAAATGGTATGCGCATTATGTACGTTATCTTTAGTATACGTATAAAAAAATTATTGTTATGGAGCAAAAACATTTCGCTTAAGGACAGTTTATATTGTAATACTGTACGTACTAAATTGAGTGTGCGATAGTTTTATCACGTTTTTTATTTTTACCGACTCAGTTTTTCGGCTAAATTTATTTAAAATATATCAAAATATGAAGAATTAAAATACCGTTACTACTGTGTACATTCTGTAGACTTATCTAGTACTTCATTTTTATCGGTCGAGGTTTTCAAGTCGCGTAATAGTAGCGAATGTAAAACACATAAGCGCAATGTATGTCCCTATCCAACGATCGTTGGTCTCATCCGACTATGGAACCAAGGACAGGTGACTACATGATGATGACGTCATGACATGAAGACGCTTGTTATATTATTTTCTCGTACGAATAAGTAATCACAGACAAACCAAACGTTAACTGAATTAAACGCGTTGTAAGTGTGGCGAGGATAAGGTAACGAACGTATTCACTGCGTTAACATTCACTACTGACCTGTATGCAGACGTGTATAGTAACAGTTACACGCGACCGTTAAGTATAATTGATTACTGTGTAAACGAAACAAATTACACGCGTCTGGTGGCGAGCGAACGTACGCTACAACAGCCAGTGGCACCCCAAGAAAATTTATAATCACATTTTAATAATTTAATAAATTTTCAACAGTTCTGTATCAGTCGTCTCCTTGAGACATTGTTTTCATTTTTTACTTCCATGTTTCATAAGAAAATGGACGTATGGTCACGGCGAAAAAAATCGCGTTCGAGATAACGGCTGATTCTGATTGTACTACCCTCAAAACATGAAGAAAAGACATTTTTCGAAAAGTGTCTGTGTGTGTGTGTCTGTCTAGTTTAGAATTTTTTCTATAGCAAACGATAACAGCCGCAAATTCAAACAGAATCAAATAATGTTTGTTTTGCATACATCTCTGAATTGTAGAGAACGCAAGGCCTACTGATTTTGGTGAAGATCGGTTAAGGAAAAGAGGTAGTTTACCTGCAACGTTTTATGTTTTAACAAGAGTAAAGTACTTAATTTTGATAAATAAAGTATCCTTAAAAGAAAGTGATAATAATCCACTGTAGAAACGTAAATGAAATATCTATAAATGAAAAGGCTACTTTAAGGGAGTGGGGATAATTTTCTAGAAATGAAAATGATAGTTGAAGGCGGAGGGGATAATTTTTATTTATGTCATGCGTACTACGTTATCGGCAACAAAGAGTAGTTTGTTGCTAAAATTCCTTCCCGGGCTGTTTGGCCTTGGTCCAATGTTTTCTGCAAAACCAACGTTTCGGCAGTGTCATCGTCTGCCATCATCAGTGAAAATCGAGTGCGCTAACTTGAGATGGTATACGTTAGTGACCACAGTACTGAGGTTAAGGTTGAAGAAAGAAATAGTTTCTATGGAAATATTTCATTTCGAAAATGATTTTAATATCCATACCGATATTACTTCCATATTCCTTAAGGAAATGGAAGTATGGTGATGGCAAAAAAAATCGTGTTCGAGATTATTGCAGATTCTGATTGTACTACACTCAAAACATGAAAAAAGTCGTTTTTCGAAAAGTGTCTGTGTGTGTGTCTGTCTGTGTGTCTATCTGTCTATAGATTTTTTTCTTTGGCAAACGATAACAGCCGCAAATTCAAACAGAATCAAATAATTTTTTGCATACAGCCCTGATTTGTAGTGTACTCACGACCTATTGTTTTTGGTGAAGATCGGTTGAGGGAAATGGGTAGTTTACCTGCAACGGTTTTTTTTTATCAAGGGAAATTTTTTTTTATTTGGCAAACGATAACAGCCGCAAATTCAAACAGAATCAAATAATGTTTCGCATACAGCCCTGAATTGTAGAGTTCTCAAGATCTATTGTTTTGGTGAAGATCGGTTAAGGGAAAGGGGTAGTTTACCTGCAACGTTTTATGTTTTAACAAGGGTATTTTCTATGGCAAACGATAACAGCCGCAAATTCAAACAGAATCAAAAGATTATTTGCATACAGCCCTAAATTGTAGAGTTCTCAAGACCTATTGTTTTTGGTGAAGATCGGTTAAGGGGAAGGGGTAGTTTACCTGCAACATTTTTTATCAAGCGTATTTTCTATGTCAAACGATTAACAGCCGCAAATTCAAACAGAATCAAATAATTTTTTGCATACGTCCCTGAATTGTAGAGATCTCAAGGATTTTCGATTTTGGTGAAGATCGGTTAAGTGGAAGGGGTAGTTTACCTGCAACCTTTTACGTTTTAACAACAGTAAAGTACTTGAAAATGCATTTAAACTTTTTCAAACAATGGTAATTGTTAAAAAAAATAACCTCGTTTATATTAATACGAGGTGTGTTCATAAAAAGACCAAACTTTTTGAGTAACACATCAATCCGCACAAACGACGCGCCGCGACTTTGCGCGCACCTAGCGATAGTTTTTGACAACAAACTACCACTTATTGTGTTCCGCTGTTAGCAGTAGTCTTTGAGGTATATCACATTGAGTGGGGACGTGCACACGCTGGCCGGCGGATTAGTGACAAAGCGATTAAGAAAGACCGCGAGAACAACGTGTGCGTATGAAATTTTGCAGCAAAACTAGGTTAAAACTTTTCAGAGACATTCTGGTTTTCAATTAAGCATACGCGGAAGCCTGCGTGAGGCGAACGATTAGTTTAAGAATTTTTAAAGAGGGAAAAACAATGGTCAGTGCAGATCAAAGCGATATCGAAGATCATGGGAAGAGAGCTCGTGATGTGGTAATTGTAAATCATCGTTTAAATGCCGATACTTTCTGACAGAATCCATTTAAGATCGTAAAATTAAATTTTGATAGAAAAATTTAAATGTATCGTATCACTGAAAAATTCTTACTGTGTTTGTTGACGACGATCAGAAAGATACCCGTTTTGAAATCGGTCAACAACTGCGTACCAATGCAAATGGTAATGAAAACTTTGGAAGACAATGGAAATAGCTCTGTAAAGATTTTACGAAGTCAGCAGCAAAATTTTATACACACACGTTGTGTTGAGATCTTCATTCTCACTTCGTTATAAATCCGCCGGACGGTGTGTGCCCGTGCCCACTACAGCGCGTGTAGCTCGAAGACTGAAGATCGTGACGGAACAGAGAAAACGGCATTCAGGCGTCAAAACCTGTCGCTAGCAGCACTTAATTCTGCAGCTCGCTCTATGCGCTAGTTGACGTGCTACACAAATAGTTCGGTCTTTTTTTGAACACACCTCGTACATGTATAAAATAATATATCGTTCGTGGCAGGTAAGCATATCTCAGTTATGTAATGTTTACGTTTCCATTTTATTATTATGACTACAGCAATAAAAAGGCAGGGAAGACACACACACACACACACACACACACACACACACACACACACAAAATTCGCGTTATTTCTGGCCTCACTCATGTTTATTTTCTTACATTTGCACGCTTTTTAAATGGAAAGTGCCGAAACCCACACCAACATAACGCGTGCAAGCCGAAAAAATGGACATCAATTTGCTTCCTGTGGATCGCTGGGCAGTGTAACTGCACGTGTTTACAGAGGAACGATTCATAGATAGACTTTTCGTCTTTAGGGAATGAACCCTCTGCAAGATGCTGAGGGTCCATGAGTGACTTCGGAGCGCTCCTTCTTTTTCGCGTGTTTGTTCTGTGAAACATACACTGTAGATTCGCAGCTTTACTCTAAGCAACGCTCAATAGGAAATGTTGAAAATTTTAGTCCACGGTGTACCCTCATTCACACTAAACCTGCTCTGATGTTTTAATTACGGACATCATAATATCAAAACTTTGGAAACTTGAGCACTACTTAATGGAGATCAATCATTAACTTATACAAGCCATTAATTTTATGCATATTTTTTATATATATGTGTACAACGTTATCGGCAACAAAGAAGTAGTTTTTGTTAAAATTCCTTCCCGGGATATTTGGCCGTAGTCCAATGTTCTCTACAAAACCAGACGTTTCGGCAATGCCATCGACTTCCATCATTAGTGAAAATCGAGTGCGATAACGTGAGGTGGTATATGTTAGTGACCACAGTACTGTGGTTAAGGCTGAAGCAGTAAGCAGAAAGAAGTAGTTTCTATGGTAATATTTCATTTCGAAAATTATTTTAAATTTAAATCTTAGAATATGGAAGTCATGTATGGTTCTCCGTACTGATATTTTATATGTGTACTACGCTATCGGCAACAAAGAGTAGTTTCTATGGAAATATTTCACTTCAATTTGTCAAACATAAAAAATCGATCTACAAGGAACACACCAAACTTGTTATAAATTATCGAACCGAATTCAAGTGAATGATTTTAAATATAAATCTCAGAATATGGAAGTCACGTATGGTTCTCCATACAGATATTTCATTCAGTAAAGAGTATTTGACAATGCTTTATTTTAAAATTCAGTTTATATTAGAACGCTCTGATGAAACTCTATACACGATCATTTAAAATAAATTAAGCACAACACAATAAAATTGCATAATTAATTAATCAGCAAGAAATGTTTCATAAATTCACGGATGTGTACTTCCTCAGTTACAATTAGTTACACATAAGTAACAATTAGTAATCAGTTACTCATCAATTATAACGGTGGATTTTAAGCAAGTCATAAAAGTAAAACAAAAACCAAATAGTTATTCCTGTTTACATAAAACGCTAATTCTTATTACACAGCACCGAACTTGTTTCAACTGCCCAACATTTATTATTTCATCGATGAATACAAGTCGATTATACCGGTTCAGGCTATAAGGTAAATCTTTTACGTTTTTACCCTAAATAACTTTGTGTTCCGAGTCGGTAGTGAATTAATTATATTTAGTAAAGCAACGGACACGTCATGGACAACGAAATCCAACTTAAAAGCATAAAGAATTATCTGAGAAACTGTTTAACGTAAGACAGACTTCAAGCTTATCCAGCTTTGCTTCAACCGCTGGACTTGTTCAAAATTTGGAATTCGATGATATTATACAAGATTGTGCTTGTTCAAAGTCACGTCGAGTTGAATTGTAAAAGTTCTTTAAGGCTAAACAGTAATAAGACATTTGAAATTAATTATCCGTTGATAATAAATATTAATTTAGTACAATATTTTTTTTTTTAATGTACTAATGTAAGTAAACTGTAGTTTAAATATTGTTACTTTTTGATAAACATTTTTTAGATCATGTCACTGAATCCTTTAAAATGGTCTGTTTCACCCTGCAAGATTGTAGTGTGTTTGTATATTTCCAATTGTTCTAGAGTGTCTAGTTTTCGAAAAACGTCGAAAAAATTTTTGAACACGAAAACACATAAAAACGACATCCTAAACGAACAGACACAATTCAAATCATCACATGCATTATTCGAACATACCACACACACAATATCGATCTTTCAAAAGTCGATACCGTTGCCAACAACAAGACGGACTGTGCTCCCAACGGCAGCCTCTGAAGAAGCTTTTTAAAAGCGAAAACCGGTTCAGGCTATAAGGTAAAACTTTTACGTTGTTACCCGTAAAAAACTTTGTGTTCTGAGTCGGTAGTGAATTAATTATATTTAGCTTTTAAGTTATTACAATACCTTTTGTACCAGATGCCTTTGTAGTCATCATAGAGAGAAATATTCTCAAATTCGATGTTTTCGTATATGTAAGCCTATTGATTTTTTGTATTAAATAATTTAATTACCCCCGACAACCCAAAAAAAAAAAAAAATCCTGCGGCCCTAGGCAGCTGTCAAGTCGGAAATCCTGCGGCCCTAGGCAGCTGTCAAGTCGGAAATCCTGCGGCCCTAGGCAGCTGTCAAGTCGGAAATCCTGCGGCCCTAGACAGCTGCCAAGTCGGAAATCCTGCGGCCCTAGGCAGCTGTCAAGTCGGAAATCCTGCGGCCCTAGACAGCTGTCAAGTCGGAAATCCTGCGGCCCTAGGCAGCTGTCAAGTCGGAAATCCTGCGGCGCTAGGCAGCTGTCAAGTCGGAAATCCTGCGGCGCTAGGCAGCTGTCAAGTCGGAAATCCTGCGGCCCTAGGCAGCTGTCAAGTCGGAAATCCTGCGGCCCTAGACAGCTGTCAAGTCGGAAATCCTGCGGCCCTAGACAGCTGTCAAGTCGGAAATCCTGCGGCCCTAGACAGCTGTCAAGTCGGAAATCCTGCGGCGCTAGGCAGCTGTCAAGTCGGAAATCCTGCGGCCCTAGACAGCTGTCAAGTCGGAAATCCTGCGGCGCTAGGCAGCTGTCAAGTCGGAAATCCTGCGGCGCTAGGCAGCTGTCAAGTCGGAAATCCTGCGGCCCTAGGCAGCTGTCAAGTCGGAAATCCTGCGGCCCTAGACAGCTGTCAAGTCGGAAATCCTGCGGCGCTAGGCAGCTGTCAAGTCGGAAATCCTGCGGCCCTAGACAGCTGTCAAGTCGGAAATCCTGCGGCGCTAGGCAGCTGTCAAGTCGGAAATCCTGCGGCCCTAGGCAGCTGTCAAGTCGGAAATCCTGCGGCCCTAGACAGCTGTCAAGTCGGAAATCCTGCGGCCCTAGACAGCTGTCAAGTCGGAAATCCTGCGGCCCTAGACAGCAAATCGTGTCAATCATCGTCGCCGTCTTTGCCACTTGTCCTTGTCTGCCACTGTCTGTCCAGCGATTCCTCTCCTCGGCAGTGGCTGACAACGTCTAGCCAAGTTACTGGGGGCTTTCGTTTTGAAGCTTCAGCTATGTTTTCATAGGGTAGTACAGATCTGACGAAGGATTTTGAACAATCGCTTACAGATACGAAGTGAACAAACAAATCGTTGCGAGGCACATGCGCACAACACTCTTGTACAGTATTTCACAGTGCGGACATTAGGAGCATGTGTGTGACAAAGACAGAGGTTTCGAGTCGTCCGGCTAAAAATAAGCATGTCCGGTCTGTCCGGATTTTCTTAGGCTTTTTGTCTGACAAATTTGCACGTAGTGTTATGATAAAACTATAGCAATTTTTTTATTCCTGAAAAAGGTACTGGATCTGAAAAAAATGTACGTACTAGATTTTTATTTCTATTCATTTCAGTAGGTTTAGGCATTTTATATTACAGTTAATCTCTGTATTATCATCAAAACCGCCGCTGTCATTTATGCGAGCGAACTGGTATCACCAAATCAAATAGGCAGCCGTAGACTATTCGTGAATAAAGATCCTAGCGGTGTCAACACCAGTTGCTAAGAAGACGTAAACATCTTGTTGCGCTACGTCGGCGTTGTATTTGTGGTCTGCTTAAACTTTAGAACCTGTCCGATAAGAAACTGTTTTTCGTATTTTGCCAGTCGCGGGCAAACTCTGGACGTGATCGTAACGTGTTGTCGTTCTGTGCTCACCACGTTTAGGCCTATTAAGTAAACGGTGGACGTATATTTGGTAAATGAACAAAATAAATCCTGCTTTTTGATGTAAAAAACTGCTGTCCGGCCTTTCGGTTAAAATATCCGGTTAAATTAACAACAGCTGTGTTCGGCTTATCTGCTTTTACTTCCATGTCCGTAAGGAAATGGAAGTATGGTGATGGCGAAAAAAATCGTGTTCGAGATAAGGGCTGATTCTGATTGTACTACCCTCAAAACATGAAGAAAAGTAATTTTCCGAAAAGTGTCTGTGTGTGTAGAATTTTTTCTATGGCGAACGATAACTGCCGCAAATTCAAACAGAATCGATAATTTTTTGCATTTGTGCCCGAGTTGCAGAGGACTCAAGACCTGTTGATTTTGGTAGAGATCGGTTGAGGGGAAGGGGTAGTTTACCTGCAACGTTTTACGTTTTAACAAGAGTAAATTACTTAATTTCGATAAATAAAGTATCCTGAAAAGAAGGTCGTAATAATCCACTGTAGAAAGGTACATGAAATGTCTATAAATTAAAAGGGTAGTTGAAGGGGGAGGGGGTAATTTTCTATAAATGAAAATGATAGTTGAAAGGGGAGGGTATAATTTTTTATATGTGTACTACGTTATCGGCTACAAAGAAGTAGTTTTTATGTAAATATTTTAATGTGTGTGTAGACCAGACAGGACGTTGCTTCAAACAAAGATACATTGAACACACAAAGGCACTACACTCCACTACCGAATCCACCCTTGCAAACCACCTCATTGAAGCAAACCACACATACACAAACATCGACAACAACTTGCATATTCTACACGTACACACAAAAGGCCGAAAACTAGACACTCTTGAACAAATGGAAATATACAAACACATAAAAACGACATCCTAAACGAACAGACACAATTCAAATCACACATATTATTCGAACATAACACACCCCACACACATAACATCGATCCTTCAAAAGACGGCGCCGTCGCCAAGAACAAGACGGACAGCGCTCCCAGTGGCAGCCTCTGACGAAGCTGCGAATAACTGGTAAGCCTCTCATAAGCGAAAACTGGTTCAGGCTATAAGGTAAAACTTTTACATTTTCAGCAATATAAACCTTTGTGTTCCGAGTCGATAGTGAGGCTATACTTAGATTTAGTTAATCAACGGACACTCATGGACAACAAAATCCAAGGAAATATTTCATTTCAATTTGTCAAACATTAAAACTCTATTTATAAGGAACACACCTAACTTGTTAGAAATTATCGAACCGAATTCAAGTAAATGATTTTAAAAATATAAATCTTAGAACATGGAAGTAATTTATGGTTCTCTATACCGATAAAATGGTTTGATCTGGCAACCCTATAAAATGAGTGAGACGGCGAGCTGTTATTGCGTTGTCTCTCTTCTCTCGTTTCTAGATACTTTACGCTATACTTCTTGTAAGTGGGGGTTCATTCTTTTGGCGAGTTCGGCGCAGACCACCGCTCGAAAAAGGCTGTCAAGTTTCTACATATATTTTATACGTTCTTCAAAATCCCTAAGCGATGGGCGATTCTATCTGGTATCTACTCTGACTGCCTCCATCGCAATATTTTTCGCTTAACGTTTCGATTCCTGAAATCTGGGTCATCATCAGAAGCTAAAAAAGATAAAATAACTTCAATAAAAAGCTTAAAAACAAAATATTAGCAAAATATAAATAATTACGATTAAAATCTTACCATAATAATGTTATCTCTTAGAAACAACATATAAGAATAACAATAAAATAAACATTTCTTACATGTTAGTGGCGGTTGAAAGACCTAAAAAAACAGCTGGACAGCTCTTTCGTATTAAACACCCTCTCCCGCCTGTTAAAGACCACGCCACCGCCCCTACTGACCTCTCCTACATAATACGAAATTTCAAATCCGGACGAAAATTTCCGACCATCAAACTAAAAGGAATGTCACGACCTTTCATCGCGTTCCTCAAAGTATTAAATCAACATTTTGAGTAATGTTTGGCTTAAACGGTTCTCGTTAACCACGATGAAAGTAGCCTCCTTGAATTTACGTTGCTCAACCTACTATGGACACGACACGGCATTCCACTGTGTTCTATGCTGTTCCACCAATCCCGAGTTGTTCGTCTTTCGTAAACGGACGTTCTTCATGTGTTCAGACAGGCTAACATTCAGAGGCCTGCCCGATTCTCTCACGTGTTGTGCCCTACTCTCAAACCGAAAGTCATTATATTACGTTCTTAGTATCCAATGCAGGAACACTAGATGTGGTTCTAAACAGCAGGTAGCCTGTGGTATACGCACAGCATATTTTAAGGAATTTCCACTAGGTGGCACTAAACCGACCAATGTATATATATAAGTAGTTGTTACCCGCGACTTCGCACGCGAATATTGGACTTTTAATAAGTATTTTAATATAATTTGTATTGTCCATGTCTATACGGTGTTCTGTCAGCTCGTATAACAATTTTGTACTCATTAGTCAAATTCTCTCCAAAGCTGTTTTCAACACGAACTATTTTAACTTGTAATAAATTATTATGTTGGTGCAACAGGCTTTGGAGATTTAAAAGTACCCGTTTATAAAGCCTTTGGAGATATTGATAAAGTACCTGTTAAATCAAAAACCCTAAATTCTTTATTTTAAGTGTTACTGTGTTAGAAGCATTGTCTAACACATTAAACGTTATGTTTTTCTCAGCCATGGCTTTTATTTATTTCAGCAATAAACTAAAATCCAAAAACCGTTGTCACCTAACCTCACGTAAAACATGTAACCTCATGAAAACAACACGTATTTTCGCTTTGCATTAAGAAATAGGACAATTTACAATTAGTACACTTCTTCTTTTCCATATCGTAATATATCGATACAATCGCATATTATATAAAACATCGATAATGTACTGCAGGAATGGATAAATGTACAGTTCCGATGCCGCTAAATAGTTTTTGTTTATTTACTTGTTACTATGGTAATTAATTCTGGTCTCCATGGTGTTGTTGACATCTTTAGTAGTAGTATTTAATATATTTCATTACATATTCATTGCATCATCAAAAATACGTATAAATATAAATTTTATAACCATTCAAGACAATTACAAAATATATCGATACAATCGCATATTAAAAACATTAAAAACTGCAGGAACGGATAAAGGTACAGTTCCAATGTTGCTAGATATCATTTTTGTATTTACTTGTTACTGTGGTAATTAATTCTGGTTTCCATGGTGTTGTTGAAATCTTTATATGCGTCAACAAAAGGACATAATTAAAAGGACCTTAATCGTCCAAACGGGGCAAAATATCAAATTCCAAATTAGACAGTATATTTGGCCTTGTGTCAAAGGTTACCTGTGCAAAATTTGGTGGCAATCGGTGTAACGGTGTGGATTTGTATTCAGTACCCATAAATCCTCAGACCTTGAGTTTTATATAGACACACACACACACACACATACGATTTGTATATAATATTGAAAATTATGTTATTTGAATTTAACTTGACCATGATCATGT
This sequence comes from Magicicada septendecula, assembly GCA_034769895.1. Lineage (NCBI taxonomy): Eukaryota > Metazoa > Arthropoda > Insecta > Hemiptera > Cicadidae > Magicicada > Magicicada septendecula. The sequence continues at coordinate 55,321,736 of CM068371.1, read as the reverse complement.
TCATTCTTTACTCATGAAATTACTGTAAAAATAGACACAAATGCTTTAGACATTAGGAAAAAAAACATCACAAACACTCAAATGGATTCATTATAATTAATTATGTAATATTCATTAATTATATTACAGCGTGATGTGCACATTACTATTACATGGAGGCCTGTTACAAATTCAAAGAGTCCTTCATTAGGCGGCACTAGGTATTACGGGAACGGAATACCCGGTTAGCGCAACGTACCTCTTTATTTTCTCCGATGTACCGATTAACGGCAGTAACTTTCGTTTCCCGCAGCTTGACAGTGTCCCAAAAACACTGCTAAATTTTGTAAAGGTGATAAAATAAAAATACTGTATATACGACAAAATAATTTATCATACACGACTTACGTGTTTTAATGTAAATCCTTATTTTCGATCCTGATATGTCATCATTAAGCTCTCTACATAAGCAAGCCTACGAACTGAATGTATATTCTTCATTTCCGTAACTTTATTCCTACCAGATTACCGAATTAATAATTCACTGACAGTGTATTTTATATAATGTAAGCCTGTATAAAAAAAAAAGGATGGGTCGTAAACGTTTCGCTTGTGTGACCACGGAAAGAGTATATTTATTTAGAAAATTCATGTGACTCTTAAACTCGGTGATTACGTGTTTGTATCTACGGACAGTCCCGTACATGTTGTATCTCTGTAGCTACATTCAGATTTCAGTATTCCGTCGAGTTGGTCAAGCTTTAATAAGGCGCTTTCTTCTCCAGTACCAGTGGCATATCTAGAATTTGACCTTGAACTGGGTCCGGTCAAATCAGCTTCATACAAAAAAAAAGTAAATTAGGACTAATGAACATTACTCTCTTTAAAGTGGTTGAAAAACGTGTGATAACATCCGGAAATCAATCCCACTAAAGTAAATGGTAATAACACAATCAAAATACGCGTTACTGAAACACTGTTGAGAACAAGGGTTCCCAGTCGGTGGTACGCAAGAAGACCTGGCTAGGAAAAAGGTATTTACTTAAAAAAAAAATAAAATAAAAATTGATGTCTAAAACAACAATAAATTTTCATCGGATGTCGTTTAAAATGCTCTAGAGTCGTTTTGGTTTGCAACAAAAACCGAGTTCCCAAGTCTGCATAAACAAACACTAAAGTCTTTAGTACCTTTTGTGTCAAGTTACCTTTGTGAAAGTGAATTCGCTGAACTCGTTTATGTTAAAAACAAATAGGAACAGGATGTCTATTGAGTGTGATTTAAGGTTAAAAATAATATCAATAGAACCTGAGATTAAATCTGGTGCAAAATAAGCAGCAAGTTTCACATTAATTATTTTCTTTTTTAAAATGTTATTATTCTTGTCAGTGCTAACAAGAAAATCTGTAATGAAAGTAATCAACTGTCTTTTGAAAAACTTTATACTCTATCTAGCATAGAACCAACCTGAAATTAATTTTTAAAATCAGTTCCCGCTTTGTAAATTCTATGTATTAGGTTTAAGTAAGTATACATAACTAGAAATAATAAGATGTACTATTCATGTTGTATCACATTTGTTACTGAAAAACCCCCAATAACCTTTCTTCAAGCTCCGGTGGTACGCGAGTCCGGAAAGGTTGGAAACCACTGGTTTAGAAGATACTTACTGACTGTATCTATTTTTGCTATATTTCATACTTCAAACGTATACGCTAATGCTATGTAATAAACTTGTTTGTATACTTAAACTGTCAGTATGGAGAACCATACATGACTTCCATGTTCTAAGATGTATATTTAAAAACATTTTCGAAATAAAATATTTCCATAGAAACTATTTCTTTCTTCAACCTTAACCTCAGTACTGTGGTCATTAACGTACACCACCTCAAGTTAGCGCACTCGATTTTCACTGATGATGGCAGTCGATGACACTGCCGAAACGTCTGGTTTTGCAGAAAACATTGGACCAAGGCCAAACAGCCCGGGAAGGAATGTTAACAACAAACTACTTCTTTGTTGCCGATAAAGTAGTACACATGACATATAAATAAAAATTATCCCTCTCCCTTCAACTATCATTTTCATTTATAGAAAATTACCCCCACCCCCTTCAACTAGCCTTTCCATTAATACATATTTCATCTACGTTTATACAGTGGATTATTATGACCTTCTTTTCAGGATACTTTATTTATCAAAATTAAGTACTTTATTCTTGTTAAAACATAAAAGTTGCAGGTAAACTACCCCTTTCCCTTAACCGATCTTCACTAAAATCAACAAGTCTTGAGTCCTCTACAGCTCAGGTATATATGCAAAAAATTATTTGATTCTGTTTGAATTTGCGGCAGTTATCGTTCGCCATAGAAAAAATTCTACACACAGACGGACACTTTTCGAAAAATGACTTTTCTTCATGTGTTGAGGGTTGTACAATCAGAATCCGCCCTTATCTCGAACACGATTTGTTTCGCAATCACCATACATACTTCCATTTCATTATAGAACATGGAAGTAAAAAGAGTTACTACTACATTAGCGTACACCACTGAAAAAATAATAAAACGGTTTAAAAAGTAAGTGATTAACAAAATTCGTTAACTTTTTCGACCCTCTGGGGGAAACCCCCTCCCCGTAAATACGCCCCTGTCAGCTACCGCAAGTGATGACAGGCTTGAGTCCATCAGTTGTGTCTCGAGATGTGGTATGTAGTGTTCTATAATAAGGTTGGGTTTGTGTTACAGAAATCGTGCAGCTGAGCGCGGAGCCGGACTACAAGTCGGTGACGCTGCGCTGGCAGTATCCGCGCCATGTGCCCGCTCTATACGCGTTCCAGGTACACTACTGCGAGATGCAGGCGTGGGGACCCAACAGATGCCGGACTAAGGTACGCCCAGTATCACATTATGTTAATACTGTACCAACTAGGTTTGAATGCATTATTAACACTTCCACACCGACCACGGTTAGGCTAGTCTACGAGTAGCAAAGTACAAATGAAAAAATTACAGTGAAGAACGTTTAACACGAAATATGGTTCAAGTCTCGATCGTTGCTTCTATTTTACAATTACAGTTTGCACGGTGAACACGAAAACGTTTTGTTGAAAATAATTTTTTGCTGGCTTTCAATAGCTACATAATAAATAAATCCACACATGCACGCCCCAAAACAGTGCAAGTGACGAGAGTGCCGACGCAATTGACGCAGAAAATAACAGTGAAAATTTACGAGTTCTTACCGCTACCGACATGATTTCGTTGCTGAATCGTGTTTATCGATATTTAGAAGCGAACTCGGAAGGTAAAATGTTTGACGACTTTGAGATGTCAGAATAATTTGTTGAAAATAAATTTGTACAGAATTGTGTGCAAAAGAAAATAACGACTATTTTGAAAAGAATTTTTAACATTGTTACTGTAGGAACTTGAAAAAAAAACATACATTACTATACAGGAAAACCTAAATCGTAGGAATAAGTTATACAGCTACAGTGCATGTATACTAAATTTTAAGAAAAATTAAAAAGAAATTATCCAGGAGGATAAATAAAACGTTTATATGTAAATACCGTCTGAATATTCTTTATTGCTTTATTTTAGTACACAATACAGTATTTGTTCATTTATCTCATTTTGTTTCACTTTTTCTCGGTGTAACACGAAAAAACAGTTGGTCGCCATCATTTCGCGTTAAAGATTTTCCACTGTATTCCTAGGCCAGTGTGTCTTGTTTTGCAAATAATTTTGTCAAAATTATATCAATGAAAAAAAATATAAATGTTTATGTTTACAAAAAAATGTTCACCAACTGTTAAAAAACTCAAATGTTAATAAAAAAAATATATATATATATATTGCAACAGATCAAACTTTATTATTCTAATAAGGATATTGTGAGTGTGTAGAAATCGATAAAAGTCTATTATGGAGGAGATGAAATATTATTTATTACATACAAATATTGTTTATAAAGATGTATAATGTTTTTTAAATTGCCATGTATTGATAGTATATTAAATTGTTTGTATTGTTCGATTAATATAAATCGCTTTTACTTGTTTGCTGCAACGTCCTCCTCTCGTCTCGTCGGTCCCGTCTCGTCGTCCTCTTCTACAGCTTCACTCCTTCCTGGTGTCCTCTTCGTCTCGTCGTCCTTGTACAGCAAGCAGCTCCAGCGGCGATATTTCAGAGTCTCGTAGTTATGTTTAACTGCTTCCACGATATCTTGTAGTGTCTTTAAGTTCCCTATGCGGATATCTTAACTTACACGACACAGCACTGAATTTTATTTTAAATTTTACTTAATTATTTATCCTCTTGGTTCTTACCGCAAAACTTCATTAAGAATTACAAGGTTTATAGTTTACTTTATATAAAATATTCCTACATTTGTAAGAAAACAACTCTCTTACTCGGGCACAACTTCCCCTAGCAACGTCGACAGACAGACTGTGTTCAACCTAGCTCTGCAACGTATGAATCTCACTGAATTTGGTGTAATTTGATAGGCCAAGCCCAAGTCACATGATTGATGTAACAACCAGATACACAAAATTCATGAAAAACTTTGTATAATTTTGCATAGTCCTGCATGGAAATTATCTACAATTATTATTACCCTATCATTGATAAGAGTTACACTTGAGTTTTGCTTTACTTAAAAAATCATATTTCTAAAATAATTACAAACCTCAGAGTATACACAAATCGAAGCTATTTATTTAAATAATTCCTTGTCAAATTTTCATGTAAATCGGTTAACTACCACTGCCGCTATATCGATCGCAGATTATCACACCCGCACCATTTCATACAAAAAATACATGACAATATAGTACAATTTTTTATGAAGAGTTTGGTGTAACATATATGCTTATCATTTTTTAAATACAAAACTTATGACTAAAAAACAAAATATTACACAAAACAAATTTAAACAAGAAAATGCTTGTCATTCATGTACTCTGATATAAACAGCATATCTTATCATCCTGTGTTCTGTTGCAGGATTAACCCCTCCACGTGTAAAAAAAAAATTTTTTTATATGGAATACAAAAAATTTTTTTTGTTTTGTTTTAAACCTAAATTGACATAATTTCTTCCCAATAATCATAATCATCTAAATAATAACATAATAACTTCAAAAATCAAAATAACTGAGTAGCTTCTATCAAACAACATTTCCCCACCTGTCACTTTGACAGCTCTAATTGTATACAAACAAAAGCACATGGCTGCTTACCCCCAAACATTCCTGACTACATAGTTTATTTTATCCATCTCACTCAGGTTGTCGCCTATTGTGTGCATTTCTCGCTGGCAGTTATTCAGGAAGGGAAGCGGATTTTCGGATTCCCTGCCGAAGAATTTCAACTGTGAATTGTTTTCTTCTAAAGTTCTATAGATGAACGTGGTCTGGTTCCCCGTTGTCGAGGAATTCTGGAGTCGGGTCAGCTTTTGTTCCAGCTCCTGTATTCGCTGATCTTGTTCAGCTGCGAGCTCACTCACAGTAGATGTGTGTTGAACTACTCTTTCTTCTATTCCAGTGATTTTAGCTTCACATTCACTGATGCGAGAATTGTTCCTTTCTAAGGCGGTCTCACTACTACTACTACTACAAATTAATTCTAATTTATCAGCTATACGTTTTTCGGTTAACTCTTGAAGTTGTTTATTTTGTTTAGCCTGTTCATGAACGGCTGTATAAATTTTTTTATTCTCATCATGAAGTGATTGTAATGACTTATTTTGCTTTAATGCTACTTCTTCTCAGAGTTTTTGCATATTTGCTTTATTTTCGTCCGATAGCTTTTGCATATTGGCCTTACTGTCTACGGACATCTTTTGCATATTGGCCATTAAAGCCGCTAATGTATTTTGTAATTCTAGTGATTCGGCCATATTGATTATTCATTTTTAAATTTATAAAATATTATAGTTTTATTTATAGTAACGGCAATATTTTTTTATACGTATTATTTCTAATAATGTCCGTTTATGTTATTATTATTATAGTCCAGTCTCACAATCAAATGTAAACACTTAATCTAACACAGATAACAATAATAATTCAACCTCCATACAGATAATAACTCTATTGTTCAAATATCTGATAAGAGAGAGTATTCCAACTTTTATCTACACTCCCTGACAACATAGAACAGCAACTATAAATAGTTTAATGAATTTAGTCTCTACACACTCAATTAAATATTTCTTTTTTTTTAAATTAATTCATTAATCGAGCCCAACGTTGGCAAGCGCCAAATATCCTTATGCAACAGATCAAACTTTATTATTCTAATAAGGATATTGTGAGTGTGTAGAAATCGATAAAAGTCTATTATGGAGGAGATGAAATATTATTTATTACATACAAATATTGTTTATAAAGAGGTATAATGTTTTTTAAATTGTCATGTATTGATAGTATATTAAATTGTTTCTATTGTTCGATTAATATAAATCGCTTTTACTTGTTTGCTGCAACGTCCTCCTCTCGTCTCGTCGGTCCCGTCTCGTCGTCCTCTTCTACAGCTTCACTCCTTCCTGGTGTCCTCTTCGTCTCGTCGTCCTTGTACAGCAAGCAGCTCCAGCGGCGATATTTCAGAGTCTCGTAGTTATGTTTAACTGCTTCCACGATATCTTGTAGTGTCTTTAAGTTCCCTATGCGGATATCTTAACTTACACGACACAGCACTGAATTTTATTTTAAATTTTACTTAATTATTTATCCTCTTGGTTCTTACCGCAAAACTTCATTAAGAATTACAAGGTTTATAGTTTACTTTATATAAAATATTCCTACATTTGTAAGAGAACAACTCTCTTACTCGGGCACAACTTCCCCTAGCAACGTCGACAGACAGACTGTGTTCAACCTAGCTCTGCAACGTATGAATCTCACTGAATTTGGTGTAATTTGATAGGCCAAGCCCAAGTCACATGATTGATGTAACAACCAGATACACAAAATTCATGAAAAACTTTGTATAATTTTGCATAGTCCTGCATGGAAATTATCTACAATTATTATTACCCTATCATTGATAAGAGTTACACTTGAGTTTTGCTTTACTTAAAAAATCATATTTCTAAAATAATTACAAACCTCAGAGTATACACAAATCGAAGCTATTTATTTAAATAATTCCTTGTCAAATTTTCATGTAAATCGGTTAACTACCACTGCCGCTAATCGATCGCAGATTATCACACCCGCACACGCGCACCATTTCATACAAAAAATACATGACAATATAGTACAATTTTTTATGAAGAGTTTGGTGTAACATATATGCTTATCATTTTTTAAATACAAAACTTATGACTAAAAAACAAAATATTACACAAAACAAATTTAAACAAGAAAATGCTTGTCATTCATGTACTCTGATATAAACAGCATATCTTATCATCCTGTGTTCTGTTGCAATATATATATTGCAACGATACAGCCATACGCTATATTAGGCATTAATTTAAATAAATATAAATTTTGTTTAATTTGTATAAGTTACGGGTAAATGGACAGGTCTGAGATTGTAAAAATATTTCATTGTTATGTGCCGGTCGTTTTACGAGCCGGCGATTAAAAAAACGCAAAATAAACCTAATACGGTATATTTTGTTTATTATAGAAATTATAATAAATAACGCACAATTAGTTTAACGGTTACTGCGTTTAACGTTTAGCGGAACGGCGAAATTTACTTCGCTGTGGTACACGCCACGCGCCCTATCGGTCGCCTTGAAGCAGCAATTCAGTAAAGCGCATTTTAATACGTTTTTCGCTGTCTCGCTTGGTCATCCACATAAGTAACATCAGGTACCTCTTCGACAGAGCGAAGTCTCTTTTGTAAGGAATTCTATCATCTACCATGGGTAGATAAACACGCACAAAACTGCGGGCCCCTGGTCTTAGACGTGGACGCTGCCTTAGGATGACCACCTCCGCCTGAACGAATAATAAAGACTTTCGACTTCGCCTGTCGTAGAGGACAACAACATGATCCCGTCCAACCAACACACACCCTGGAACTGGTAACCTCAACATCACCAGGTGACCTCAAACCATTATTATAACTTATTAGATCTACATAGACACCCGGATCTGTGCTGTTAACAACTTATAACACTCGTGGAGCACGAGTGATACATTGTCAAATTTTGATCATCTATAGAACGTTTTAATCAGGCCCCACTTTAACTAGACAGAATTGTGCGCGGATTTTTTTGATAATGTACTAACTTGGTATTAAGTGTAAGCCCGAGGGCTGGCAGGTATCCAAGGCCTATCAAATTTATTTCAATCATTATTTTCTTTCTAGTTTCCAGTAAAGGGGGGTATTTCAAGTATAAGGGGTCGGGTATTTCCGTCTATGTAAGGGGGGGGGTTCCGTGTGTGACAGGATGAAACCTTACCGGCTGATAGGGTTTAGCTGTAATTCCTGTCAACATAGTTCAGACTATCACTGTCAGTTCACAAATTTAAATTACATTTTTGGGGTTTATGTAAGGGTTATAAGCGTCTAATTCAGTAACAGTCCGGCCCCTGCTTAATCCTGTATAGGCAGCCTTGTATGCAGACACAGGCATGCTCCAGGCTTAGGAACATGTTGGTTCCCGGGCCAATCCAGTTTTCTTAACATATTACATAACTGATCAGGACATTTTATTATTGTAAATTTTTTTAAACGCTATCGTTAAATTATTAATCATTAATTAATCATTATTAAAATTATAAATCATTATCTCAGCCAATTCACAATTACAGTTCCGGCCAAAGGAAAGATGGTGGCTTACCGTCTTTCCTATGTATGATCCTCAGTTAAATTTTCTGACTCGTTGTTTCTTATCTTACCAAATTTAAGACCACTTTAATGTTACATCTGGCATTTTGGGCAGTCCAGATTCGTGGGAGCACTAGTGACATTTTTATAATTTCGGATGTCTGCAGAGAAATGTCAATAAAAATAAAAGGTGGGCATATAGGCGAGCGCCTCTATTTTTTTAAACTCATAAGGGTGTTGGGTATCGATATATCGAGACTTATAATTTGGATGTGACGGAGATATATATATTTATACTTTTTGTGATTTATGTTTGTGTCACTTTTGTGGGGTATGTACGGGGAAGATTTATTTACACCAAAAATATTTGCATTATAAAAAGAAAACAATTGTTTTATAGATATATATTTATACTTTTGTGATTTATGTTTATGTCACTTTTGTGGGGTATGTACGGGGAAGATTTATTTACACCAAAAATATTTGCATTATAAAAACAAAAAAAAAAACAACAAAAAGAAAACAATTGTTTTATATATATATATATATATATATATATATATATAATTTGTGATTTATGTTTGTGTCACTTTTGTGGGGTATGCACGGGGAAAATTTATACACAAATTTAAAATTATAAAAAACAAGAAAACCAATTGTTACACGATATGTTACACGATACAGTACTCAATAAATGTTATTGTTGTTTATAACAGAGAGTTTAATTGCAAGTCCCGTCCCACTGGACCCAGCGCCTTTTTAGCTTCTCTAGGCTTTAGCCTAGTTTTAAATAACTAGTGGCCCTTCTTCAAAAAAAAAAATTCAAAAAAAATTTTTTTTTTTCAAAAAACATTTTTTTTATAACGCATAAAAAATCCAAAGAGGGGTTACAGTTAGATTAGGGGAGAGATTAGCCTGTTTCGACAAGCAGTGAACACCTGCTCAATTGTATGTGTGTTACACGTGTATCTTCTGTGTGTTAGATGATGCAGGCAAAGACAGGAATCTCAGCAACCCGCCCCAAGTAATTAATAAAATAATTATTTTAATTCACTGTGCGAAAACTAATTAGTGTATGATCAAACCAAAGGCACCAAAGTGTGTGTAAAATTTATAGTTATCCCCAGTGAAAAGATGACGTTAATTGAACACGTTATGCGAAGACAGTGCAAAATAAACGTGCTAAAAAATACGCAAATTACCCTAAGACGCTCAAATTAATATAGTGAGTGCTTAATCGAAATAGCTATGATTTGTGCTATCTCGATTCCGTGCAAAACATTGCTATTTGCTAATAATTGCAAATAGATGAAAAGTTTCGGGAGTGGGGTATGTCACGAGATATGCAGGTATCGACAGGACGATTTTGGAGCCGACTGGCGCGGAATCTCGAGAGGGTATAAATTAAGGGTTCGACCAAAAACCCTTCTCTTCATTTCAAGACACAGTTGCAGCCGGACATGCTGTCCGTCGGCAAAACAGTTTATTTTATTCTATTACAAGTCGCAGTAACAAACGAAATAACGTTCGTTAAATTCACGACAATATTATGGAAAAAGTAAATACCGCAATAGTAAGTCTACCAAGAGTATATACGGGAAAGCTGCTGTAGAGCGACGCTGGACTCTAGACGTATCCAGGAACACATGCTGCTGTAGAGCGACGCTGGACTCTAGACGTATCCAGGAACATGCTGCCGTAGAACGACGCTGGACTCTAGACGTATCCAGGAACACATGCTGCTGTAGAACGACGCTGGACTCTAGACGTATCCTGGAACATGCTGCCGTAGAACGACGCTGGACTCTAGACATATCCAGGAACATGCTGCCGTAGAACGACGCTGGACTCTAGACGTATCCAGGACCACGCCAGGACAAGAGGAATGGAAAACTAACTCTGGACAACGCTGGACCCCGGACAACAGTCGTAAGATCATCAGAAATCGAGGTGACATGCGTAATGCATTTTAAATGATTTGTAAAAAAAAGAGCTCATAAAGACGATTTCAAAAGACAGTAAATTAAAACAAAGAAAAGTTTATACTTAGTAATAATATGTTAACATGTAAATAAATGTTTAGTCGTAAGAATGAGCGATCGCATATATATAAAAGCATTAATAAATGAAAGAGAATTTAAAGTAAAGAGAGTAAAGTTTATTATGAAAATAGATAGTAAAGTGATTAGATATCTGAAGTATAGAAAGATTAATTTAAAGTTGAATATTAAAACAAAGGCCAGTGTACAAGAAATTAATATAAATTTAAATTGAATTTTAAACATTGGTATAGACTGAGCGAGTAGAGGTCAGATCTGAGATAAGACAATTTATTTCAATATAAAAATATTTTACTTTTATAATAAATTAATAAACCAATTATTTAACATGTATAGATATAAGATTATTAACATGTTTAGATATAAGAGATTTTTTAAAAATATGTGTAATGTTGCATATCATAAGATATAAACATTTAATAATGAGAAATATCGTGACCGACAATTATTAATGATGTTTATGAATATTTATAATAATAAATAAATAATAAATATGAGTTTTAAATATTGATAAATAAAAATACTCTTATTATAAATACACCTGGTATAATTATACAACCTGCATGAATTACTGTATATCGAATTTACATATAAATTCGTTGTATAATTTTGTATCCCTTGAACGTGAGGCCTGACATGCCCACATGTACATGTATGTATATGTAACGTTGTAGTATATATATATATATATATATATATATATAGGCTATAAATGGAAGTAAGGGTGGCATCTTTATCATCCCTGTCAATTGTCAACCAATACAAGTGTGAAATGGTGTTAAATATCCAGTTCCTAATACTGTTTTTCCTGTAACAAATTTTTTATCAGAAATATGTGTAAGAAAGAATTTCGTTGTATAATTTAATTGTATTTCACTGTACACTTATATGGACCCGTTATGTTCAAAATGACGCTAAAATTGATATTAATATGGTGCAATATTAATTTTTTACTAGTTTATCCAGCGGTGGATTAGGGGTGAATGGTTAAAGCTTTGTGGTTCCACACTTGCAAAGTGAAGTATCACTTGCATGTAGTGGCGTAACTAGAATCTGCTCCTGGGGGGGGGGGGAGACTAGCTTGAAGGTTGGACTATTCATTTCCCTCAGGACAAATGAGATATTTAAGATTCTTTCCATATAACAATTTATACATGCAGCGCTGGCTTCAAAATAAGCCTATATTAAGTGTTTATGGAATTTCACTGAAACTGTTAATAGATCAGGGGGGGATTAATATGTTCGAATCATCGAATTTTTCCTTTGGGTGATATTTTTCTACAATTTTCTTCCTCGCGAATTAGTGGTGTAGTAAAATATTTTCCATGGGGAGTTTTATCACAAGCTGGTTTTGAAACTAACTGCAGTGATGATCTATAAGACCCATCGCAACCTTCCCGGTGGGGAGGAGGGTTGTTAAGATACTCCAACATCAACCTCACTTAGTTCCGATAGACATCATCGTTGTCATGAATCCTTTCAAAGATTTGTTGTTTGTCACCTTGCCAAGGGCGGATCCAAGGAGGGGCGATCGCCCCCCCCCAAAAGGTCTAAAATTTCGGAAATTTATTTCAAGAAAAAATGTAGAGTAAATTTTTCAAATTGTGCACACAAGGGACTCATCTCGCGTTCAATCATTTCGTTATTTGAAGTCGAAATGATGTTAAAGGTTCTGCTCGATACCGCTAAGATGGCGTAGCGATCACTCAGCATTTCAGATATTCACTGCATGTTGCGTTCTTAACCGCTAATTTTTCGCGCGTTTTACGTTTCTATACTGTTGTAGACGCGTGATGTATGGGTGAAATGTGACGTCACTGCGGTAAAAACGCTGTTTGCGGCAGTTTTATGAACGTCTCATTTCTAACTCTCGTATCATAACCATAACACAGTTTTATATTTCACCCATGGCCCCCACAAGGGGGGGGATGACGGGGCTCTATCCTGGGGGCCCGGGATTAGGGGGGCCCCGGCGTGGTGGGTCGGATAGCTAAGTGAGATGAACAGAAGACAAAAAGCGACTTCTTTATAAAATACTAGCTTTTTCCCGCGGCTTCACCCGCATGGACATGAATAAGCTTTAATTTCATTATTGTCAGTGGAAGAATTAATTAAGGGCTGTTTAACTAAGTAATTCAAAGGTACATTTTTCTGGTATCCTCCAAGCCCAGAGTTTACAAACAACGGGCAATATTTGCAAAAAAGGCCTTTTTTCATATCTGAAAAGACTAGCCATTTAAATGCTTGTGTCTTGCATAACGTTTCTCTGGCTTGCCTTTTTTTTTTCATGTAATGAATACGGAAAAGCGTAATCATTTGGTGGAACCCAAGGGTGCAGTATAATATTTCTTTTCAGCAAATCATCAATTGGCTTCTCCAAATAATTGCCAATATCGTAAGTGATGTCATGATTTTCAGATATATTATTCTCATCAACAAAAACTCCTGTCGGAATCTCTGCATCTTGTTCAGCTGTGGAGACTCTCACGCATGTGTTAGACGTTGACGGCAAATCGTCAGGTAATTGGTTAGTTATTGTTTTATCACAAAAATATTTTAGTGCCGAGCCCGAGGATGTGTCATTAGTTTCTCTGTTTATATTATGGTTTGCAGTATTGATATCTTTTGCTGATAAAGTATTTATCAGTTCATCAGGGAGGCGATTTTTCTTATTTGTAGGAAAGAAATACGTATCAATTTTCTTTGAATTTTTTCGTTTATTACTGCCTTTTGAAGCACTCGCCTAAAATCAGAAATTAATTACTAATAATTTTTTTACAAATATGGTGTTGAAAACTTATCAAATACGATAATAATTAACACGGTATTTTCTTTCTCATAATATTGCATTTGATTTATAAAAATTTTGTAGTGCAGATAGTATTGAATAGATTGTGAAGCTCTACCACACTGAGGTCTAACTATTTTTGTATGCATAAGCCCAAATTGAAACATTGAAACTCAGAACTGTAGCTTGTTCTAAGGTAATAGAGTTCTCTGGAGTTTTAGGAAAATTACTCAGGTTTTTATTTAAACCAAAAAAATTTAATTAACGATGTATAATACACTTTTGAAAATAATCACTTGATTACACAGATATTTTAAAAATAATATTAGAACTTTGATACGGTAGGTAATAAGACGCAATCAAAGAATATTGTAACTCATCAGGGCCTTCAAGGTGCTCACAATTTGGCTACGAATCATCAGTTACGTCGTTTTCAGAACGAGTAAGTACATTGCATTTGAGATTTCTGCTTGATGTTAACTCAGATTTGTAGTGATAAAATTACGGCTTTTTTATGCATTACCGCAAAGGTTTCTTTTGAAAATAATCCTCAAAACGCGACGAACGTTAAAAAAATTTAAATAAAACCTTCAAGTTAAAAAAAAAATTTGCACAACTGTTAAAAAGTTAAAAATCATTCAAATTAGGAGCATCTGATTGTAACAGACGTTTTGAAAAGTTAATATTTTATTTATTTAACTACTTTTGAAAGATATTTTAGTCTAAACCAAACCAAAGTTATCTGTTTTATATATATTTCCAAGCTACTTCTACAATAAAACATTTTTGATAATGCATAAAATAAAGCTGTATTTTCACCACTAAAAATTCATGGTCACCTGGTACATTGTACAGTAGGCCTACTCTAAACTCTGAAACTGCTGACTTTCTCGAAATTTCACTACTCAACTGCATACATTTTCAGAGAAGATATGTAAGTTTCAATATATATGACAAATAATGACCAACTTTACATAACCTATAAGTGAAATTTGATGAATTTATTTATCGCCGGCATAACCTGCTTTTTTATGGCTTTTAAATATTTTAGTAATAAGTTAAAAAATTGCGAATCTTAATCTTTGGGTACAAATAAACTTAGTTGGTATTTAGGAAAACATTAGTCAGCTGAACAATTTTATAATTTATAAACGTAATCATAATAAGTTAATAGACTAAATTCAATACATTTCATTAGCTTTGCTAAACTTTCAACTTGTCAGTCAATAACGAATTGACTTTCAAAAAGAAGAAATAAATGCTCACCATAATCTATTTTCGATGTCGTCTGTTCAGTCTCACGGTCTGTCTATGAATGGAAGAAAGGGTGAAATCATGGCCCCCACATCCTGAAGCGGGCCCCCAGGCCAGGATCTTTGGCGGGCCCCCCTACCTACCGCTAAGTTTAAGGGCAGCGTAATGTTCTACAGGATTTAGGATAAAATAAGTCTGTTTAAATGATGACACAAAAGTAATATTTATATTTATTTAAAAAATTATATGGATTTGCATAATAAAACCTTACAATATAAAAAATTATCTCAAAGTATATTTTCTAGCTTTTGTCGACGCAAATTTTTCAATAACTTCAGTAAAATCAACTTGCTTAGTTAAATCATTTTCGATGCACAATATTGCTACATGATTAAGTCGCTCTTGACTAGTTGTGCTTCTTTGCCATGTTTTCAATGAATTTGCCAGTCTGCTGAACGATCTTTCAGCTGAAGAAACAGTAACTGGTACTGTACAAAACAGTTTAATGGCGAGACAGACATTGGCAAATATACCTTGCAGTTTTTTGTCGTAAATTGCGTTCAGAAGTCTAATTGGGGTTCTTTCAGTAGACTACCGAAAACTGTCTTGTGAATAGTTTTAAGGTGAAGGATTTCGTGCAGAAAGTCTTCTGACAAATCTTTCTCATATGTATTTACAAGTTTTGCTGCTTTTGCGGTAAGTTGACCATCGTCTAAGTTCTGGCAGCTCAAAATGGGTGAGAATAATTCACATATGGTATCTGCTGCTTCAAATCGTGTCATTAAATAATTGATAATAAAATCCAATAAGTTACTGGGTAAACTACGGAAATTCTGAAATCTTCTTCAGGTTCTATAGAAATTTTTCGGTTTTCGGGAAATTGAGGTTGCACTCTTACTGCTTCAGCAACTACTTTTGCTTCTTGAACAACACTTTCCCACGAGTCACGTAAGTGCTGCATCTCTTGCACTAAGTCTCTTATAAGTGCGGTCTCGACATCAAGAGATATTCCTTTACTTTGTATGACAACGTTCTTGTTGTCAATACTTGCTAATATTTTGTGCCAAAACACTGTCATTAGCAGACCTTTATAAGATCTGAAATATTTTTTTAGGCCTTTAGTTGTGTTCAGTGCTGAAGGAGTTAATCCTGTAGCCATCTCTCCAAGAATGACATCTAACACAGCAAGTATGGCGGGATAATGTTTAACAATTGGGCGCACAGCTTGAATTCTTTCACTCCACCTTGTTTCTGAAAGACTTTGAAGAGATAATGTTACGTGTTTTTTTCAATACTTCCCAGCGTGCAGGACTGTGAGCGAACAAAGAGTAGAAGTTTTCTATATTCCCGAAAAACGTTATAACATCTGGGTTGAGCTTTGCAGCGTTGACTCCTACGCGATTCAATGAATGTGCTCCGCAGGGAGAGAACAAGGCACATTTGTTCTTTTCTAAGATGCGGGACTTAACGCCGTTTATTTCGCCACGCATATTTGCGCCATTATCGTAGCCTTGCGAACGGCAATCATGGAGAGGTATATTGTTTTTTTCCAGAGTTGCAAGTATTTCTTCAGTTATTTTTTCTCCAGTTTTCCAGTAAAATTCATGAACTCAATGAAACGTTCATTCACTTCGAATTCGTTTGAGTCTTGGTTTTGGGATATGTATCTGAGAATTAGGACGTTTTGTTCACTGTGAGAAATATCTGGTGTTGCATCTACTATTATTCCGTAGAAAATTGCATCTCTTCTTTGGTCAAGAATGGTTTGGAGAACTTTGTCTGCACAAAGGCCAATAAACTCATTTTGAGAATACCACGACAAATAATGTGCATGTCCTTTCATACTTTTACCTTCCACCTGATTTTGTTGAACTTTGGCGAGATGTTGTCGTGTCACTTCATCGTACTTTCCAATCAACTCTAAAATTCCTAAAAAATTCCCATTATGAACATCTCCCATCTTTGTGTTCTCTCCTTGAAAAGCTAAACCTCTAATGATAAAAATAACGTTACGTCTACAATCCGTTGCAGAAGTGCTCTCCACTTAGCTGTCTCACATTGCATTTGCAGTTGTAAGTTTTTATCGATTCCATGTCCTTTTAATGACTGCAAAAGGAATTTCCAAGCCAAATATTGTTTCCTATGTTCAGCACTATTACCGTGAGGAGGCAAAATATCATACAACTTTTTCCAAGGTTTATTTCTAGGCGAAAATCCATCTTGGGCTAAACTGCTTAGTTTTTGTTATTTGGGTTGCAAAAAATACGACATGGTAGACAGTAAAGAGTTTCTTTTGATGCACTCCATGTTAACCATTCTCGTGGAAAATGTTCTTTTGTTCTTTTATCTTTCGTTTTCGTATAGAGCAAAGAATCTGGAAATTCTGTACCATTAACATCTCTTGGCAATTCCTTATAAATCTTTTGGATTTATAATGAATTGTGAATAAATAATGAATTGTGAATTATATAATGATTTATAATGAATGACCCTGGTACTTACCCAAGTACCAGGGTCATCGTATTTTACATCAGAGTTTTCGATAGGGTCTGCAACTGAAGCATCGACTGTATCATGTTCTTTCACAGTCGCTCCCTCCTTAGGTTTTTCACTTGCGATTTTTTCTTCAGTGCAACAGGTTCACATGTAACAGTCGTTTCTCCTTCGACTGGTTTTTGAGCTCGTGAATCCATTTGATACTGATTTTCTGTTTGGACTTCAATGTCACAACTATCATCATCACCACCTTCACTACGATCAGTACCGGGAGCTACGTTCTTTTCGTTTTCGGTTCTGAAAAATTTGGTTATGGATTGACGACCTCGCGATGCTTTGAACTCTCTCTCTCAGATTTAAGTCTCCTCTTCTGAGCGCCAGACCTATGTTTGTAATTTGAATCAAACATAGGCGTTTTATTTATTTCATAATCTGAAAGAAAAAAATCATAATTAAGTTTGTTACAGAGAAAAAAAACACCCACGGTAATAATTTTATTTCCGTCATCCCTTTAGTAATAACTGACGTGAAATAAATAAATATCGGGAAGACCGAGCTTCGCTCGGTAAAGGGGGGACTGAATGGAACTGATGACGTCGTAAAGAGTCACAACACTTCAATCGGGAACTGCGGTGGTTCCAGCTCGATTCGGCTCTCACACCAAATGCTCCTATCGTTTCATATAGATTTAACTCCAATTAAAAACACGCACTACGTTTAAAGCCAATGACCCAATACAGTCGCGTCTGCTACACGTCATACCTCTAACGCGGCCACGTGACTTCCATCATATAGTGCACGAAAAGTATATAAAACTGATTGTTACGTTATTAAATCATTATTATTGCATATGACGTTGTACCGTATACGCAAAAAACAACAAACACAACGGTATAAATAATAATGAAGCGCTGCTGAACTGATTATATTATATTCATAATATAATACATAATATTCACAATATTATGCATGATATATTGTAGTGTTTAGGCCTACATATAAATCTGTATATTTATTTATAAATATACATATTGTAACGTAACAGAGTTGAGGTCCCCGACGTTACATAAAAAACTATGTAAATGTGGTCTAAAACAATGCCCAAAGCCTGTTATAATTAAAAATTTGTAATACTTAGTAACCTTAATTTTGCATTACCTGGCCTTACTAATCGTTAAAAGAATCACACGTACCATGGGATAAGAGATAAACAAAAATTATATTTAATTTGTATTATACAGTACTCGTTCATTAACAAATCGATTCAGCATTGTACGATCGATATTACGATCAAATAAACTGTGAAGAATACTGCTGGAAATTAAAAAGTAATATAAATAACACTTTCTTGTATTACATCCTTCTTGTATGTAATGATGTTCTGTGTTATTGTAAAATAGGTATTGTATTTTGATGGGGGAGTAATTTATAGATAAAGAAGGTGATTAAACTATCAAGTGAAACTAACTAACCTATAAAAGTAAGTCAATTACGAATAACAGCGCTTGCTGCAGACAGCTGGTGGGACGAGAGAGTGCCGAACTAACGTATTCTCTTCGCCACATTTGAATTCATTTAAATAATACGGACCAAATAGGGTTGGAGAGAATTACCGAATCATTAACTAAGATACCTGTAATATAGAGTTATTCTCTGGCAAAACATTTAGTAAATTATCAACACAGGGCTATGTTAAACATAAGTGTTGCAGCAATGATATAATAAATAAATTTTTTTTTATTAATATTGAGTTGCAGGAGGTCACATCTACAATAACATAATAAACATTTTCCTTAAACAGATCGAATTAGTTAATTTAATTTTTTTTTTAATTAACTACAAACTGTAATTAAACCCCGAAACAACAACCTTTTTACATTCTTTACAAATTGACAAGCCCAACAGTGAGGCTTTTAAACATCCTCAATTATAATCAATAACGTGATCTTTTAGATTACAATATATATTACACGCGCGCGGCGCGCGCGCGTGCCCTGTGTAACCTCAGGTTAAAGACCTATTAAAGACCCTACGGTTTAGGCGATTTTTGTGCATGGATAAAAGGAATGTGCGATTTCAGGAAAGAAGTATTAAATAATTCTGATTCCAATAACAGAAACCGTCGATAAACGCAAACGGCGTAGTATTGATATGTTTATATATGAAAATCAAAATTAAAAAAAAATTAATAATAAATAATGTTTTTTTAAATCTGTATATTTATAAATAAAAATGTCAAAACCGAGCAAATTCATTATAAATAAATGAAAGTACGTGGAGAGACAGACAAACATCTACAAAAGCTAATGCATTGCAGATAGCTCTTTGTGACAGCAAATTTTTGGTCTCATTAGTATGCCTGTCAGATATATTAACCTGTACTCTTCCTTTCAGTCGATTTTTTCAAAGAGTTGAGATCGATTTAAAATCTGCACAGGATATGTTGAATGACACTTTGAAAATTCTGAGTAGACGGCGTGAAAATTGTGAAACCGTATTTGCGACAATTTATCAAGAAATATGTGGTATAGCTGAAGAACTGCATGTTGAACTAAAATTACGACGTATATCCGGTAATCAGAATTACAGAGAAAATTATTCAAGCGATAATTCTATTAATTACTTCAGGCAGGCAATATATGTACCATTCCTAGACAATGTAGTACAGGACTTGAAATCTCGTTTTCCTTGTGAAACTTTGGAACTTTATAATCTGTTTTATTTCCCGATTTCAACGGATTTTACAAAGATAATGGGGAATCAGTTCAAATACTTGCAGAGAAATATTCACCACTTCTTAATAAACCTGTAGATATGGTCAAACAATCGATTACCTCTGAGTTGGAATTGTGGAGTCACAAGTGGGAACGCGAACCAAATATTGGCTCTCGAAGTGCACTCGATTTATTAAATGAATGTGACAAAGATATTTATCCGTACATTCATTTTCTTCTAACGGTTTTGGCTACGTTAACATTTTCAGTAGCATCTGCAGAAAGACCTTTCTCGTGTCTTAGAAGGCTTAAAACCTGGCTTAGATCGGAGATGGGAGAAGAAAGACTTACAGGACTAGCTTTATTAAATATACACTGTGATGTAAAAGTAGATCCAGAGATTGTTATAGATATCTATGCAAACAAAAGAAAACATCGTCTGGAGTTTATTCTATAACATTTATGTACTTAATCTTTTTTATGTGTATCTTTTTCATATTCATCCTAGAATATCTAGGGCATTTAATACCAAAAATTTTCCTTTAGCTGCTAATGAAATTATTTTAAAGGAGATTTTTTTGTAAAACGCCTCATCACTTTAATTAGTTTCATTATTGTTTCATTAGAACATTAAATTTTACCGTCATCTTATTTATTAAACATCGTAAATAGAATAAATGATGATTATACTGCACTACTGCACATAGTATGTTTCAATAACCTTGTAAAATATAGATTCCTTTAATTCCTTTACTATTCACTTAATTTATAACTAGTAAAATTCCATTAACTACATCCTTGATTTACCGAAATAGTTCAACAATTTAGGATATAACTAAATATTATATTTTGAATATTATATACGGGATTTAGGCCTACTATATGAAATTTCTTACATCCAAAAAAGAGTTAGCTCTGTTATTTTGTCCAACAATGTTTTCTTTGCATAAAAATGTCAATAAATAACAAACTCACCTTATACTATAATAATGTAATCATGTTTTAATTAGGGCATTTTGAGGGTTATTCATGTGCGAAAAATCATAGATGTATCCTAATCAAGACCTGATTGAGTTAATGTCTCATCTCTTATTCAGGAATTCAATGCATAAGACGATCATTTAGTATAATAAATATTCCAATGAGAATGAACAAGTGTTCCAACATAATAGAATTTCGTTAATGTTTTTTTTTTTTTTTAATTTATTGGAGATCTGTAAGCTGTTCGACTGAGCGAACATTTAACAAATTGGCTGACAACACACACAGGATTATGAAGAGCTGACCATTGACAGCTCTTCTTGTTTTGATAATAGATTAAAGAGGTAACAAAATACAAAACTAAATGATAAAAACATGTAATCAAATGAACAAAAGTCACTATCACTTCCTGCTGGCATGATACAATAAGTTCAAACATTAAACACTGGGCCCATAAGGCACATATACAGGTTGACATTAACACGTATGAATGACACGAATACAAAAACATACAGAACAGATATCACAGACAGTACAATACAGAGAATACATTATGAGTTAAACCTGAATGGTAAGTCTAATAGTTTGTGTCTTTTTAGTCTATAAATATCTTCACTGTTGTCTAACAAGTTAATTGCCAGGTGGTTGGGATGCTGTTCTAGTTTGGAGATGTGAGTCCTGCAGAGGCGCATGATTTCTTCTTTCACGGTTGAAACTTTGAGGTCGCGGTGTATAGAGTTATTTGAGACGAACCAAGGAGCGTCGACTATTGATCTAAGTGTTTTGGACTGAAAGCGCTGGATAATCTCAATATTACTTGTACTTGCAGTACCCCAAAGTTGAATACCATAAGTCCATACCGGTTTAAGCACGACTTTATAGATCAAGAGTTTGTTGACGAGACTTAACCGTGATTGTCTGCCTATAAGCCAATAGATGTTTCTGACCTTGTGATTAAGTTGAAGCTTCTTAGATGTTATATGTTTTTTCCATGTTAGTCTCCTGTCCAGATGCATCCCAAGGTACTTAGCACTTTCAGCTTGCGGTACTGGTTGACCGTTAATTGTGACTGGAGGGCAGTTTGCCTTACGTGTGGTGAAGGTAACGTGGACTGACTTCGATGAATTGATTTTTATGCGCCAATTATCAAGCCATAACTGAACGCTGTTTAATGATTCTTGTAGTATAAGAGATGCTATTGAGGGGTCGGAGTGTGTCGCTAGGATCGCTGTGTCATCGGCGTAGGTAGCAACAGTGGTTTCACTTGCTGACGGTAAGTCCGAGGTGAACAGGAGGTAGAGCAGAGGACCCAGGACACTACCCTGCGGAACACCCGACCCCACTGGTAATAGAGGAGAAGTAGCATCGGAGTACTTGACTTGAAACACTCTGCCCACTAAGTAGGAATGTAAGAGACGGTAACAATTATGTGGCAGATTTTTCTTTATTTTATATAAGAGTCCAAGATGCCAGACTTTGTCAAATGCCTGGGAAACGTCGAGAAACACACCTGAGCAGAACATCTTCGATTCCAACGATTTATTGATAACATTTGTTAGTCTGTGTATTTGATGTACCGTAGAGTGCTTTTCTCGAAAACCAAATTGGTGATCCGGAATTAGGTTGTTTTCTACAATTGTTGGCATAAGTCGTTTTACAAACAGCTTTTCAAAGATCTTACCAAGTATCGGTAGAAGGCTTATGGGTCGATAAGAAGAGGGCTCTTGAGGGTTTTTACCAGGTTTTAAGACCATGATAACTTGAGCCGATTTCCAGAGAAGAGGAAAGTATTCGAGTCTGAGTATGGCATTGAAAATGTATGTTATTAGTACAACGCCTTTGTGAGGCAGCTCCTTTAGAACTTTCCCCGATAGCAAATCAATGCCGGGAGCCTTTTTACTTTTCAAAGTATACAGGATTATTTCCTTGATTTCCTTAACTTTAAAAGGCTTAATAGGTAGAGTCATTTGGAGCGGGGAGTGTAAGTATCTTTGTACCTCTTCATCGAAAGAGACGTTCTTGCTGGCTTCAGGTTGAAAAACGTTGACCAAATGTTCGGCAAAAACCTGGGATTTCTCTGTATTGCTGCGCGCCCAGCTACCATCTGGTTTATGTATTGGTGGTATTTGTAATAGTGGCCTTTTTAATCGTTTAGTAGCCTTCCACAGAGAATAATCAGTACTTTCATTTGGTGACAGATTTTCTAGATAATCCTGAATCCCTTCATTCTTTAGATTTTCCAACAATCGTTTAAGTTGTCTGGCCGCGGAATTCCACTTTCTTTTATCATCCGGATGATGAGTATGCTGCCAAATTCGTCGCAATTTACGCTTCTCAGCTAATTTCTTCCGGACAACCAGAGGAAGGTTCAAGTGCTTATTCTTCGCTGTATTGCAAGGTGTAGCTTCCCAGGCTGATTTTTGAAAAGTACTGGTGAGAGAATTTACAGCCGCATCCAATTCAGCAGGCGTGTGGAGTGGAAGTTCTAGCGAGATATTATAATTTACAAGCTCTCTAAAGTAATCCCAGTCAGTAAGACGATTTGTGAGTGTTGGGAGACTTTCAGACTCAATTATAGTATTGCTAATAGTGGCAATAATTGGAGTGTGGTCAGAGGACAAATCAAGGCAAGATTCAACTTTGTAGTATTTATGTGACAAGCCTCGTATTAAGAAGAAATCAATTAGGTCAGGTATTTTATTTGTGTCAGAAGGCCAATAGGTTGGTTGACCAGTGGACAGAAAGGACAGGGATTCTTGTCTAATGACGTTATATAAAATTCTACCTCTTGGATTAGCTAATCTCGAACCCCATTGCGGGTGTTTTGCGTTAAAGTCACCTCCCACCAAAAAACGTGCACCAAGAGTTCCAAGAAAAGAGCTGAAGTCAGTTTCATTGATTCTGTGTTTTGGGGGACAGTAGACTGCAGAAACAATTAGAGGGCCTCTTTGATCTTCAATTAAAACGTTGGTCGCCTGTAGGTGAGCAGTTTTGACGTTAGAGAAGAGATAATGTTTTATATTGTTTCGGATTAACAGAGCGGTTCCGCCACGAGCTGTCCCGTCCGGATGTTGGGTATCATAAACAGTAAAGCCTGGAATCCTAATATGGCTTCTGTCTGTGAAGTGTGTCTCAGATATAAGCATTTCGTCTAATCTGTTTTCAAGAAGAAAAGCTTTGAGTTCTAGGGTGCGTTGAGAGAGTCCATTGGCGTTCCATAATCCAATCCTGTAATTGTTATTCATTATTAATTAGAAAGTTTATTGACAAGTGTTGTAAGGAGATTAAGCATGACGCTATTTTGCTGCATGAGTTGACTGAACATAGTCTCGAATTTTGTCAGGAAGTGTGAAAGAGTGATGTCCTCATTTGCTGTCTGTTTGAGACTGCTGTCATAAGGGGGCGATGAATCTGAGTGTTTCGGTAGTCCTGCAATTTGAGCGTAAGTAGGAGAAGAGACGTTACGGGTATTCATGTTCTGTTCCGTGTTCATAGTCCTAAACATTGAAGGGGTTCTCCTAGGTGTGGAGTTTCGTACGGGGCTTTTTCTGGCCTGCAGGTTTTGATAAACTTCACAGCCCTTATAATTAGCTGTATGAGGACCATCACATAATGCACATGTGGCTGGTGTATCCTTAGATTTGGAACAAGTTGCGGAGTTGTGTTCACCTCCGCACTTGACACACTGGAAAGGTTTCCTACAATACGTCTTACTGTGACCGTATGACTGACAACGAGTGCACTGTATGATAAAGTTTTTTCTCCGAGGTGGTTCTACAGCAATCTGCATGTTACCTAAAGACCTTAGGCTATATATTTGTTTATTGTTTGCTGCAGGTTCAAGATCAACAAAGAAGAGAGGGAGGGGTGTTTTCTCGACTCTGTGTCGAACGTTGATTATGTTTCTGACCGAGTGTCCTTTTTCTTTTAGTGCTTCTTTAATAAAGTGTACACCGATGCTAGGATGAATATTTCTTATGACAACCCGGTATGCTCGCTGGTCTTTAATTTGATAAGTATGGTAAATAATTTTTTCGTCCTCGAGGTGACGAATTAATTTTCTGTAAGAATCAGGTGCAAAAGTGTTGATTTTCACCGTATTGTCATCGAACGATTTAGTGCTGTACTGTTCTGATTCCAAAATTGCTGTAAGATTATTGACCATTTCACTGTAATTGACGATACCATGAAGGTATACAGGAGGAGGTCTACGTACTTTCGGCTGAGCTAAGACTTGAGTAGGTTGGACGTCATCAGGGTCATCTACAGGTAACACCGTAAATCTATTGTGGTCATTAAGCTGAGTGTGTGTTTCAGATGTGTTTTCTGAAGATTGACGACTTCTTTTTCGTTTTTTCACCAACTGCCAGCTGTGGGATCCGTGTTGTGTGAAATCAACATTAACATTTCTGCCTGGCTGTTGACTGTTATAGGATTGAGGGGCATTTTGCGACATTGGAGGTACTGAAGTTCCTGAGTGGACTGTAGGAACAGGTTCAACGTTAGTTGACAGGCCTGGTTGCTGATAATTCATTATTGTATGTTGACAAGTTGGACACACACTAACACACAATCACACACACACAGCGCACGCACGCACTGGAAGTCGAAACAGACACAGTATATACAGATTAGATAAATGTTAAACTAAGATGATAAACTATATTCATAAACATAACAAAACAATAACACAAGAGATAACGGAGCACAAACTTATAACCGCACTCTACGAATGCACGACCGATACTGAGAATTTCGTTAATGAAAGGAAAAAGATAAAATTAATGGGAATAAGTGTATATAAAATTCTTAGCTTTAGAAACCTCAACCAAACCGAACCTATCCTAGCATTACTTACAAAATTTTGCCCCCCCCCCCAAAAGCCACCTCTGGATCCGCCCCTGCACCTTGCCCCATGCTTGGCCACTCTACTCCATTCTGAGCCATCACACCCAAGGAGTGATCCAGAGGTTCGGGGGGGGGGAGTTGCCATTCTTTAATGTCTAAATTATAGGAACAAGTGAAGATAAAAATAACAGTTTATTATCAACACAATAAGTTTATTAATGTATGGGTACAATCAGGGGCGGATCCAGCAAGCAACTTTGGGTGGGGAAAAGTTGACTTTAGGAGAAGGTGGATTATAGAAAGTTGGACCATTATTTAAACGCCTAAAATAAAAATTATAGGAATGAGTGAAAATCACAAATACAGTTTGTCAACGCAGGAAGTTTATTGACGTTTTATTGATATAAAATCATATATCTGTGTTTGTCAGTTCATTCTCCTTTTAATAATATTCACTTACAGTTTAAAATACAAACTACTATGGTACACACATTACTGATTTCTTTAACTATTTCTGTGGTATGTATACAACAAAATTAACATGCTGGTATGGTACAGTTAATATTTAAAGTACTTATAGAGTAAAACCATAAACCTACATAAAGTGGTATAAATTTGTTTATTATATTATAAAACGGCAAAACAAGTTCCTCTGAAGTGACCATTTGGGAGCGGAAATTTCCCCCTTCCTACCCCCCCCCACAATACTACATCTGTGTTTGTCAGTTTATCGTTCTTTTAATAATATTCACTTACAGTTCAAACTACATACTACTCATTTAAGTTATGTATCAAATAAAAACTAATATGGCGGTAAGGTATGGATACAATTCAAATTGGAACTGCACTGATCGCACCTACACCACACCATACAGTCAATGGGATTTTCTTTATTTTTATTTAGGTCCATATTTTCTTGACGTTTGCTTCACAACAATCATTTATTTATTTACCTTGTGCTGTTCTACGTTTTAGCGTTGTTGTTGTTACTTTTCAACCAACAGCTGCTCTAAAGCAGATGACAGCTTTTGGTGTTTCCACCATTTGCAAACACAATAAAAGCTCTATAACCTGTCTGCGCATGGTACTCTATCTCACATTGCCCCGTACACAATTATTCAGCACTTGTCACACTTGAATGGCAGACAATGAACGACTATTTAAGTTTGAAGCACTCTAACCTAACCTAACATACTAACAAAATACTTCTGACTCAGAATATCCTAGATTTGCTTCACACACACACACACACACACGCGCGCGCGCGCGTGCACGAATTGAATGGCTGAATTAATATTTTATAGAAAACATTCAACTTCATTTGGCACCAATCATTACACAAGCTAGCTCAGTAGCGAATCTAGAATTTGGTCTTGAGGGGGGTCCGGTTGAGTCAGCTTCATACAAAAGAAAAACCAAGTTAAGACTAATCAATATTACCATCATCTTTAATGTGGCTGAAAAACATGTTATAACATAATAAAAATAAGTGCTATAGCTACTTACTGACTTATTTGATTTTCCTGTATTTCATATTTCAAATGTACATGCAAATGCTGTGTAATAAACGTGTTTCTGGAGCTGTATTTTAAAAAGGGTTACTCCTGTATTAGCGTATACAGCTGAGAAAGTAATAAAATAGTTTAAAAATTAAGAGATTAATAAAATTTTATGTCATCTTCCAACCCTCAGGGGGGCACCCCGTTCACCCCCCACCCCACCACTGAATAGATTGCCCTTTACAGTTCTCTTTATGATATACCATTATGATAATATCGGCAGAGAACATCAATTCTGATATTTGAGTTTGTCTAATTTTAACTTCCTCTTCTTCTTTTTTGCTTCATTCTTAAATTCATCTAATATGGTAGCAAGCAACAGTGGACTTGGTATACATTTCTGTGTATTTCAATTGTAAATTCTCATTACTCCTTGTTATTAATTCGTACATGTTTTGTATTCCCTCACCTGTGTTACAGTACTCCCTCTGTAATCCAGCACTGCGGTAGTCCAACCCCTCCTGTACTCCGGTGTTTTCAGGTGGATGCTGGCGTAGAGGGGGAAACAAGTCAGTGACCATTGACGTCAGTTCCATCATTAGTCCCTCGCTGTGTACAGTGCTGTTTATTTGCAGTTGGTTTTGTCTTGCTGTAATTATTTGCTGTGTTTATGTAATTTAAAATCGTGAGTACAAAATGTTGTCACAGTGCAAAAGAAAACATAAAACATTAACACTACTTCAGAAAATATCGGTATGGAGAACCATACATGACTTCCATGTTCTAAGATTTATATTTAAAATCATTTTCAAAATGAAATATTTCCATAGAAACTACTTCTTTCTACTTACTGCTTCAGCCTTAACCACAGTACTGTGGTCACTAACGTATACCACCTCACGTTATCGCACTCGATTTTCACTGATGATGGAAGTCGATGGCACTGCCGAAACGTCTGGTTTTGCAGAAAACATTGGCCTACGGCCAAACAGGACGGGAAGGAATTTTAACAACAAACTACTTCTTTGTTGCCGATAACATAGTACATATATAAAAAATTATCCCCTCCCCCGTCAACTATAATTTTCATTTATAGAAAATTACCCCCACCCCGTTCAACTAGCCTCTTCATTTATAGATATTTCATCTACGTTTCTACAGTAGATTCTTAAGATCTTCTTATCAGGATACTTTATGTATCAAAATTAAGTACTTAACTCTTGTTACAACAAAAAATGTTTCTGGTAAACTACCCTTTCCCCATAACCGATCTTCACCAAAATCAATAGTCCTTGAGTCCTCTACAACTCAGGCACATATGTAAACAATTATTTGATTCTGTTTGAATTTACGGCAGTTATCGTTCGTCATAGAAAAAATGACCCTTGTTAAAACATAAAACGTTGCAGGTAAACTACCCTTTCTCTTAACTGATCTTCACCAAAATCAATAGGTCTTGAGTCCTCTACAATTCAGGGATGCATGCAAAACATTATTTGATTCTGTTTGAATGTCCGGCAGTTATGTTCGTCATAGCGATGTAAAAAGCTTGTAAAAAACAAAGTCATATATTGTGACTTACGGGAAACTAGAACAGTTTTGGGCCTAATAAGTCTTAGAATATCTACTAGTAGTTGTAATAGGGTACAGCTCTACAAAAGTACATCATTCACATTATACTCTATCAATTTTTTTTTTTATTTTAGTATACAAATCCTAGAGTAAGAAAGAAATACTTTAGAAATGTTTCTGTTTTCTGTAGTTGATAAGTCTCAAAACATTCCAGTCAGTTGTACAGTTACATATAAACTGAAAACTTAAAAGTGGACACAGTACAGTTTTTGAAAATTCCCACTGCACAATTTCTGAGAATAATTATGAATTATGAACTAAATCATGTGTTGCATATGGAGCTAATGTAATACGGTTCATTAAAGCTGAAGATTAGATTGGCTGGATCATATAAGAAGGATGGCCATGGGGAACAATGAAGAACACATCAGTCCAGACACCAATGAGAAGACCACGGTAAAGACGTTTGGATGATACAGAGGATGATTCAAGTGACAAGGGAGTGAGAGAATAGAAACTTTCCGTGATATAAGAATGGAATGGAAGAAAATTATAGAGAAGTCTAGGTAATGAGCCCATTTTAACTAGAAGAAATTAAGAATACTGAGACAATGGAGTGAAACTGAAAGAGATAAAAATGTTAATCCTGCAATCTAAACTAACCAAAAACAAAATTTGTAAATGGTCAGTGTGTGAGTGTGTGTGTACTGATTAGAACTGGAGGCAAATCAGAACCACATCCTATAATATTAAGCGAGCAATAATTGTATGTATCTATGTTTTTTTTTTCTCGAAAACGGCTCTAATGATTTTCTCGGAAGTTGGTACTTAAGGGTATTTTGACACCAGGAATCGATTAGACTCGGTCTCATTTTCCACAAAATTCGTCTAAGGGCCACATCTGAGGGCCTTTATTTTAAAATATCGTGGGACCGATATTGCGCGACAATTAATTATTTCTAGGCAACTGTAATTTCTAACCAGCTTTCTTACCGTACAGATAAATAAATTATAGAAACCGTCGATAAATGCAAACGGCGCAGTATCGATATGTTTATATATGAAGAAGAATAAATAGCTGTTGCGATCAATGTAAATAAACAAAATAAGAGTTGAGACGAGCAATAATTGTATACCCTATCTAATAATATTAAGCGAGCAATAACGTATTTAATTTATAACGTGTTCCCTGTACGCTGTTGTGTTTTCTGTGTTCTCTGAGGTAAGTATTAATACACAGACACGTCATGGACAAAAAAAATTCAAGGATTCTATTGAAACATTCAAAAAAGGTTTTTAGTAAGCTAAAGTTAATAATAATTTATGAGTTTTTTTGAAACTGTTGCTTTTGCTTCTTTGTGACTATGAACAGAAAGGTACGTTTTATTTATAGAGTAAAACGCTCGGGATGGTGCATGGGGCATGTATTGTGTATGTTTCTTTTAATTTTAGATGTGCCTGCTAGACGTCCAGCCAAGAGACGGAACTTTAATTTCAATAAAGAAGAGCAATATTTTGTATTGTATTGTATTCTGTATTATTCTATTTACTTGTATTTTTTATATATTATTTATAATGCAATTGCAATTATTTTAAATGTTTATACAATATACGTATAGTTTCTGTTTATGTTTACAAATTTCTGCTTATGTTTACAGATCCTAGACAATTAATGTAAACAAATCTATATATATATATACATATATATATAAATAAATATCAAAACCGAGCAAAGCTCGGTCCCCCGATATTTTGTATCATTACTACACAAAATATAATTACCAATTAAAAAAGTCCCTCTCCAGAAAATTAATTGTTTTTTGAAGAAAAAGTTGAAGACACAGAGAGGTGTGCCCACTGTAATTAATAACCTGTCAATTCTATTAAGATCAACTAACTGTATACAAAAATAAATTAATACACGTAGCACACAAATTGATGTTGTTGTGTACGATGTTTTTGAGTTAAACTGTGTTGTATTTGTAATGACCATTTTCACAAACATGAGAATGCAAAGGTAATTACAATAATTGGCGGCGGCAGGGGGTACGCTAATTACAGGCCGCTAAGTGTTCACAATGAATTGTTTGTTCACACGATTATTGCCCACCACAGAACAAATAAAAAACAACTTTGAAATTTATCATTTGTGTGACGTCACTGTCTGAAGACTGTCACTGAAAGGTACCACTGGACCCATTATGGCAATGTAACATGGCTTATGGAAATAACCAACAGGCATGACATATTCCTGAATCTTGTTTTCCAAAATTACATTAGGCGTATGTCATTAATTTTTATCATTGTGATAGAAAAAGTAAATAAAAATTTACACAGACAAAATAGACTCTTTCTCTACCCACAAGTAAATAAGTTATATTGAACATTTCTGTTATTATTGTTATTAAATAAATATTAATAATAGACAATATATTTTATTTTTTCACAAAGTATATTTATTGATTTGTTTTGTTTACACTATTTTCAACAGTTTTTTGGGAACTGTCCCAATATCCGTACCCGCAGTACATTTTTGATGTTTTGAATACACGATTGTCTCGATATACTAAAATGTGAAGAAGAAAAAGAAGTGTACTAATTGTAAATTACTCTATTTCTCAGTGTCAAGCAAAAATACAGGGTGATTCAAAAAGAACTTTACAACTTTGAAAACATATAGAAATTTATTCAGATGACTTACAGAATTGGTTGAGATGTCATTTTAAAGCAAAATACATCAAGTTTAACTCACATAGTGCCGTGGTTCCAAATGCAACCAACAGAAGCGGTAACACCATAGTTGCTCAAAATGGCTACTTTCACTCGTGTGGAACGTGCTCGTTGGTTATGGTTTCATAAATAAAGTCAGCTACTACAGTCCAAAGTAATTTTCATACTGAGTATCCTCCAATTAGCCCTACAAATTACTTTTGGCATTCAAACGTTTCTTGAGACTGGTTGTTCTGTACAGAGGTGTAGCTAGACTTTCTGGCGCCCGGGCAAAGAGATGGTCGGCTGTCTCACCTTCATAATTAAAGGGGGACAAAAGAGCAAAAATCCAGTGAAGAAAGTACTTAATAAATACAAATGTGTAGATTTTTGTATGAAAGAACGTCTTAACAATATTTGTTAAGTCAAAATTAAGAAATTACATATATTATAATATTACAGGTATTAAGTTTGTATACATTTATTATTAACAAATGTAGACTATAAAAAATGTTGTAATATAAAAAATTTATAACATAAAAATGTTCTAATAAACATGCAAATTCATTGTAGGTCTAAAGCGCATCGTCAAAACAATATCCTAAAGCAACATGAAGTTAAACAAAAAATTACATCAAAAGTAATACAGGTAAAATAAATCACTTGCCATTACAGGTTATGTGTTCTGTTATTAAACACTTAATATTTATTTTTAATATTTAATAAATATTTAAAACGAGACATTTTAAAATGTAACTTTCCTGGTGTTAATTGCTGCAAAGTGGGTTATTAAATCACTATAATCTAAAGACGAAGCAATGTCGTTTTCAATTCAAAGTATTGCTAGATTTGATACCCTGTCTTGAGATATTTTGATCGTAGGTACAATTTAATTAATTTAAGCTTACTAAACGATCTTTCACAAGAAGAGACAGACACTGGTAAAGTAAGAAAAATTGTTAAAGCTGTTGCTACTCTTTTGTGGGCTTCTAATCTCGTTGAAGCCCATGTATTGTAGCAGTCCCTGAGATGTAAAGAAGTCTTTATGTTTTCTGTTATCTTTTTCCCTTTTAAATAAAAGTATGACGTCTTTCAAATCACTGAACAAGTCTTCACTGTTTAGGTCATGTGGATACAGTTTTGCAAGCACTGTGCACTTAATATTGATTTGGGAAAGCTGTCCCTTAAAATGTATATCCCCATCATTTACGTGAGTCTCAAATTTACAGAGGAACCCAAAGCGTTTTCTAACTCCTTCATGTTAGAGAAATGGCTTGAAATTTCAACTGTCAGTTTGTCCAAATTTCTATTAGAGAACGTCGCATTTCTTGCCGAACGGTTAATGCATAATCGTCTGCATACTCCCCTGGCATCATGCGCTTCCTTCTTATTCTTTTTGTTATACTGACACTCCATTCACTACATACCTTATCTGCCTTAGGATCGACATTGTCACACAGCTCATTCCTCTAAACTTTTAATTTGTCCGTTAGCGTCTCCAGAAATGTCAATGCTTTATTTATCCAAATCATAAAGTATTTTAACACGTCATGCACCAAGTATATTTTTATATGTTAAAATTTTTCCAAGTTTAACAAAGCCAGAAAGTTTCCAGGATTTGGGTCGTTAGTAATTAACTCTTGATGTTCTATCTGTACCAGATATTGTTGTGCAAGAGCGTACTGTGGCAATGACCCGTTCGAGGATTTCTTTCCATGTCTTAACTGCTTTACTCATTTGTTCCTGAAATAGATCATCAATAAGTCCCCCTTTGTTTAAAGAACGTTCCAATTCTTTCCATTCAAAAAATGCAGAACAATGAGCAGGACTGTTTTCATGATATAATTAAACTTTAAAGTTTTTACCTTAATCCGTCTATGTGACCGCTTAATTTTTCTTCTTTGTCTTCTTACGCGTTTCGGATTGTGTTAATCCATCATCAGAGATTAAAAAATTCGTCGGTTAAGACTTCGTTAAACATTAAAAGTTACACTAAAAGACATTTAAAAATATAGTCCACAAACACAGCGACGTACGCGGATGTGAGTGCGCACTCAATACTGGTTAGCGACGTACTATTTTTCAATGTCTTTTAGTGTAACTTTTAATGTTTAACGAAGTCTTAACCGACGAATTTTTTTAATCTCTGATGATGGATTAACACAATCCGAAACGCGTAAGAAGACAAAGAAGAAAAATTAAGCGGTCACATAGACGGATTAAGGTAAAAATTTTAAAGGTCAATTATAATAATTGTGACGCGGATACCAATACAATGACTTTAAAAAAGTTATTCAATAAGATCTCAAAAACTTCGGTGGGAGCAAATTTTGTGCAAAACACCAAAAAATGGAGACATGTGTTTCCCACCAATAGCATCCCACCTTTCTTCAAGTTGGTTGCTTTTTCTGTGATGCGCACAAAAACCGAATATTTCTGAAAAAGAAGACCTGTCACAAAAAACATAGACGTGTATAGAAGCAGGCAAGGGGTGGCCTTGGCCCTTGGGCCACTCCACCTTACTTCGAGTTGGTTTTAAGTAGATTTCATAAAAAGCGAGTGTTATTTTATAGGCACACTGATTTTCCATGTGTAATTTTAGTTTGCATGTTAACCTAACAATGCCAACTTTTGGCATTGCAGGCACGCATCGGAGTTACCTTATTGCTAGAAACATTTTTCATAAAAAGTAAGATACTGAAACATAGTTGCAATCATCAACAAACTATTAAAATAACCAAAAACATAATAACAACTATATAACATTAATGTAACCTATTTGTATATACCAAACAAACAATATACTACAATGTGATGTAATGCAATCCACTTGTATATTTTAATCAAATAAGCCGACAGTCAAACCAAATAATTAAATGTCTTTATTGTCAAAATGTATAGTCTATGTAATTTATGAGTCTCACATTTGTCTATTTTTATATCTGTTCTATACTAATTTGATAGATTTTAGTTATTTAGTTTTTTATATTTTTCTTGTGTATGGACATGTTCTTAAAGACCTTATATTTAAAACATATTTTAAACACACACACACATACACACAGATTTAAACATTTGCTGTTTTTATTTAATATCATTTCTTGATGAAATCATCTACGTTTTTCTGGATATTTGGTTTTCTTATAGAAGCTATAAGAATTATTT
The DNA here is from genome assembly GCA_034769895.1 of Magicicada septendecula. Classification (NCBI taxonomy): domain Eukaryota; kingdom Metazoa; phylum Arthropoda; class Insecta; order Hemiptera; family Cicadidae; genus Magicicada; species Magicicada septendecula. The sequence goes on along the minus strand of CM068371.1, from coordinate 55,286,872 downwards.
CTCTAACTTCTGAATGTCAGCATCCAGAGTACCACTCCTCCTACACTGTACAAACACCTTTTGACAACGGAGAGCCCAGCTATGGCATCAATCATATTTGGTGCTGGCAGTGTACTCACTTTTCCCACTGCTTTCATGATCTTGATTTTGATACTCTTCAATAGTTTGAACTGCAGCAGTTTCCAGATTTTCATCAGCAATTAACTGGTATCTCAGAAACTCTAGCCTGACGAAACCATTGAGACAATATAGATTTCATTTCTTCATAAATTGAGGTCATCATTCTTTTCCTTTTTACAGTTCCTGCACCAACTTGCTGGGCACCTTACTCTATATTCTGCCTATTTTCAAGTAGGGTTCTAATACTGGAAGGCACGGTATTTCAAATTTTTTGAACATTCAAGTTGCATTTCAATGTTTTGATTGTATGATTTTAAAATGTTTAGCTTTTCAGTAAGAGTTAAAGTTTTCCTCTTTTCATTAGACTCCATTTTATAATCTTGTTAAACCTCCTGAAAAAGGACAGAGAGGAAATATTAGCCAAGAATGTATATCATATGGGTAAGAAAATAAATTTAACTCATGAATAAAATTTGAGCTATACTCTGTCAAGAATGGGGAGAGTGTACAGTATGTTAGGCAATTCATTATAAAAAGAATTTTAATGTTTTTAATGTATAACATATGCTTAAATAAACCAAGACTATGCTCCAAGGTTACAGAGTATAAACTAGATTGTTTATACTGTACTAATTACCTACTTAAAAATTTAACTGAAAGTCGTTCCCTATCGGACCTGAATATAATATAGTACCAATATAACAATATAGACATACAAATAAAAAAAGTTCAATAAAATAAAAATGACACAAACATAATATAACAGAAAAACAGAGACGATCCAAACAAATAAAAAAATTCTTGGATTTGCTCAGATTGCAACAAATTCTACATAGGCCAGACAGGACGTAGCTTCAAACAAAGATACATTGAACACACAAAGGCACTCCACTCCACTACAGAATCCACCTTTGCAAACCACCTCATTGAAGCAAACCACACATACAAAAACATCGACAATAACATGAACATTCTACACGTACACACAAAAGGCCGAAAACTAGACACTCTAGAACAATTGGAAATATACAAACACATGAAAACAAATAAAAACAACATCCTAAATGAACAGATGCAATTCAAATCACACGCATTATTCGAACATATCATACCTCACACACACAACATCGATCTTTCGAAAATCAATTTCGTCGCCAACAACAAGATGAACAGTGCTACCAGCGGCAACCTCTGAAGAAGCTTTTTAAAAGTGAAAGCCGGTTCAGGTTGTAAGGTAAAGCTTTTACGTTTTTACCCATAAAAAGTTTTGTGTTCCGAGTCGTAGTGAAATAATTATATTTAAATAAAAAAAAGTGAAAAACAATTTACTTAAACCCCTTTCTTACAGTACAGGTACAGTATAACCTTATTTTTAATAAAACTAGAACATTTTTTATCAGTTGATTGGGACAATGAAAGGCCTAAGCCCTGAAGTCAGTATGCATAAACATTGTATAGTATTAATGAGTACTTTAGTATGCTGTAGTACTTTAGTACTTCCTATTAGTGATGTTATTTTTATAAATTATGCTTTTGTTTTATTTTATTTTCTCTGTACGGAAGAGGAAGGCCTATAAAATAAAAAGGTTCTTCAACCATGTCATTTAATTTTTTCATTAATCTTTTAATTAACCACAGTTTACTGAAATTGTCGAGCTGATTCATAATAAATTTTGTCACAGTATCAAGTGGGAATCTAAATTTCTCTCTATACTTTTTGTGCAGAAGCAAGCTGCCATAATCAAAAAGCTAACAGCATACGCTAATTTTCTGTACCATATGTAATTTTAATACCTTACACTTATTAAATGTTCTTTAAGTTCTTAAAAATCATTGAATTTTTTTAAACATGAATATTACAGTTAAAATATGCGTGTGATAAGGGTGAAAACAAAATTGAAGAAAGAAAAATTTTGCAAAAGTAATTACTTGTAGAGCTAATAGCATACAGTACTTAACTAAACAATTTTATTGATTGGTATTCTCAATTTACAAATTAAATATAGTAGGTTACATAACTGCAAAGTTTAGTGATACTTAAAACTGAATAAATATTAAATCATTTTTAAAACATCAAATTACCAAAAATGGATACAACCCCGGATTAATAAATAAACTACACAAACGAATCCTAAACACAAAAAGTAAAACACATCAGACCAACACCACACAACCCAGCAAATACATAACACTTACATACTACAATTCCAATACACACAAAATTGCAAACACATTTAGGAAACACAATTATAAAGTAGCCTACAGAACCAATAACACCATTAGAAAACACATAAATAATACTAACAAACACAATGACACATACAGCAAAACAGGGGTTTATAAATTAAATTGTAATGATTGTCAACAATTCTACATCGGCCAGACGGGAAGATCTTTTTCGTCCAGATTTTCTGAACATTTAAAAGCCCTCACCACAAACTACATATATTCCACATTTGCCACACATTTACATAACGAAAACCACAGTTACACAAACATAGAACACAACATGGAAATATTACACTACTTACCTAAAAGTAGAAAACTAAACACAGCTGAACAATTTGAAATATACAGATATCACACACTACAACCAAACAACATATTAAATGAACAATTACATTATAAATCACATACACTATTCGATACACTGATCCATACACACAATTCGAACCTCAGCGCCAATCCCTTCCCACCATCAACCCCCACCACACACAACTAATTCCGTAACGGTTATTCTGTAATCGACATTCAGTATACTCCCACTGAAGAAGAGGTACATCACCTTGAAACATTTGGGGGTGACAACTTGTAAGTTCATAAGTGAAAGTTTTATATATATTATTAAATCAAATTACCGTTTTAATGTGCAATGAAACCTGGACGCATTGTTCCCTTTACATAGTTTCCTGTCCAGTCACATAATTTGCCTGACTAAGGCTAGGGGCATGCTTGTTTTTTTTTTTTTGCACATTTCCATAATACCCCTGTGATCTAACGCAAAAGGTACCAATACCTTAGGTAATGCTAAACCAAAGTAGCAACTACTTTCAATACCACAGCATACCAACAGCAGTTAATAAAGTGATCCCCCTAGAAAATCCACTCGACTTTCATAGTTATGAAGTACATCTCAATCTGATAGAAGATGTTAAGAAGAAGACAAGATCTCCAGGAGAACTAAAACAGATAACGCTAACAACCATCAATGAGCGATTTCCGAAGGAAAACTGGCTACGTGTATACACTGATGGATCCTTGCTGGATGAAGTGGGTTGTGCTGGAGCAGAAGTGTTCTCATTGTTTTCCCACTATATTGCAGTGGGACAAAATAAATCAAGTTATGACACTGAAGTAGAGGCTATCAAAGTGGCATTGCAAAACCTCATTTGGAGGCCAAATTCCTTTTCAAAAGCTGTCCTTTTAGTGGACTCTAAGTCTGCCATCCAGGCAACATTCTCTAATACAGGAGCAACATCCAGGAGCATACTAGAAGCAAGCCGACTCACCAGGCAGCTTATAGCACATAACAAGGAGATAGTTATCCAGTGGATTCCATCTCACATAGGCATATCGGGAAATGAGACAGCAGACATCTTGGCAAAGCGAGGGACAAAGATCTACCACCGGGAAAGTATCCACGACTTAAGCACCCTAAGAAGACTGATGACGAGGAAAACAAACTCTCACTTCCTGGAAGAAGCAAGAAACATATCAAAAGGAAAAACATGGTTAGGGATTGAACAGTTATAGAATAAAAACTGTAGAAAACCCGGGAAGTAAGCAGTCGCCAACTTTAGATTGGAAACTGGCCATGACTGTCTCTCAGCACATCTCTACAAATTAAAAATTTCCACCACAGAAGAATTTGTATTGTGCAGGAGAGAAGACTCAAAAATGAACAAAAATCATCTATTGGAGTATGTGAAGCTGAACCGGGGAAATGCAAGAACTCAGAAATTAATGGTCTTTATTGGGAAGCTCACTACCAAATGGGTTAAATGTACCAAGGGGGAGCCACTGGAAAGCAACAACATTTCCATAATACGAAAAAATGGGCCACTATAATTTATTTAAAAGGGCCACAGTCTGCATGATTTCATGCAAGGGTAGTTCCGCCTTCAAGGTTCCTCACGGAACAGGCACCCAGGTCCATTTGTTGGTTGGTTTTCACACTCAGTGTGTGCCTACACTTGTAGGAAAAACTGCTGCATTTTGTGTTCTGGTAAATTAAATACAATGGAACCTCAATATAACACCTCTGTGATATAACGCGACCCTTGATATAAAGCTCTGTTCACGGTCCCGGCAAATTAAATAGTTAAACTTGGGACCTTTATACAAAGCGACCCTCGATATAAAGCGCTTTTTGGCCAGTCCACAGAAGAGTGTTATATCAAAGTTTCACTGTAGTGGGTTTGAAGTTTTATATCTGTTCACATCATTACTCTTTGTTCTTGTCTCATCATATGTACAACAACCTGGATGATGTCATACAGTACTACATACTCAGTGATGTATTGTAAGCATAGTACACATGTAGAGTAAATTAATTTTATCAGTCCTGTACAGAAGTACCCAGACCTCTACAGTCCCATTTTCGTCTTACCTTAGACCTGTCTAAGAATTGTATTGACATCATTGCATTTATAACATGCCCGAAAAAATGAATTGTTCTTGCAATGAAAGACAAATTAGGATTTACAAAAAAATTGAAAAAACATACTATACAAAGAACTGACAAATTCTTATTCTTAGCAAGTTGAAGTTTTAGTTAATTGCTAGTTGCTTAGTTGAATTAGCAACTAGCAGAAGTCTTACTTTCCAATATAGTATGGTACCCATTAAACAATAAATAATGTTATCCAGTAAGATATATCAGAATTATCCAGTTATCTGGATTTCTGACCATCTTGATTCAATCTCGTAGATTTCAATCCGCATAATCAGTGTCATAATGTTATATTATTTTATCCTTAAATTCGTAGTGACCGTCAATCAATAAATTTTTCAGTGAAGGGTTTCTGGGGATTGGTCAAAAAAATATAACACAAATTTTAACTTATATGTATCGACGTTTCGACAATGTTTATTGTCATCATCAGTACCTGTGTATGAATACAAAAGAAATGTCAAACACAACAGAACAATTATTTGGGTGAACGTGTTTGTGTATGTGAGCGTATGTGCAAACACGTGTGTATGTATATATCATTGTATATGTGAAGGAGTTAAGATAGATTGTTTACATCTTCAAATGTTTTCCTTAAGACAACGAGAAAATTATAAAGCACAGAACTTAATTTAAACACTATTACAATTTAAATTACTATATGTAATGATTTTTTAATTAATTATAAAAGCAATAATCAACAATTAGATATTAGATTGGTACATAAAACGTCTATACATATACCAGTCAACGTATAGCATAGTAAAATATATTATACCTAAAAACAGGTTAAGGGATGTTCAACTATGTAATCATTAAAAGTTATTTTTAACATGTTTCACTCACTGCTGGTATTAAAAACAATCATTAATTTAGACAAATATAAATTACACAATAACTGTAGAACTTTACGACCTTAAAGATAGTTTACATATTGTTACAAACACAAGTTTATGGTACTTCTATCTAACAAGTAAAATTGGATATTACTTGTAATCATATTGTTGTAAATTATAGTCCAGAGTAGTATAGAATATTGTGAATTTATGTATATGTCCACATATATTACTCACATATATTATTAAAATTTTCTTAGCTAAATTTTGAATGGTTTTTAGTTAATTTCAAACTGGTATTGGATTAATAATTATGTGTATAGAAAATTAAACTTATCCTAATCTAATTGCGAGTTTTTCTTAAAATTAACATGTTATCACAGTGCATTAACCTCAGTGCACTAAACTGAGGTTACACTGAAGTTTTTGGCATTTTTAAACACTTCATAAAGTTGTTGTTATCGTATGTCTTTGTTTTCCAGATGATAGATGATTCTTCGGGAGTTCTACATAAAACAGCAGACTCTGAGCTCCAATACAAAACCTTCTCAGTAATTATCAGTGCCCTGAGGATGGCCACAAATTATAGTTTCGAAGTTCGGCCCATGGAATCCCGTCCAACCAGGTTTTTCATGGATACAAAAACACTGAGCCGGCGGATAATCGTTCCTACAAAAGGATGTAAGTCACTTAGTTACCGTATATAATAGTCATGTATTATATAAAGATTATTACAAATATAACTCAATGTGTTGCAATTGAAAAATTTCATTAATAAACAAAATAACAATGAATTAGATTAGATAATATCTAAGACTTACCAGAATTTTGCTGTAACTAGAAGATTTCCCCAGACTGTTCATTCTGTTTCAAATTTTAATAATACACTACACTTTCGTTTATCCGGAATTGATGGGACCAGACCCTTTCTGGATAAACGAAATTCCGGATAAACCAAACTAATGGCAAAAATGCCGGTATTAGCGATGTTTACCCACCGCTATATAGAAAAGTTGCAATTCTTTATTTTGAAGACTTTATTCAAACTGTAATAGCCTACTGTACTGTTTTTACAAGTAAATCTTAAGGAAAAGCAAAATCTATTTCAGAATATTATTCTGTATAAACAAGAAAAAATGTATTTAGCATTAGACATTACACATACACTATATTAAATTCAGTACAGTACAAGCATTTCTAAAAATTAACAATTTTAATTTAGAGAAAAACCAATAATAAACACACATACATGAATGATCAAAGTCTTTACTTTTTAAAAAAGTCCATTATTTTTTTTTTGCTTTAGCGATGTTTCTCTCTTCTTAGCTGTAAGGTCGTGGAGTCTTTTTTAGAAGTAACAGTTCTGCTGGGTTCCGCTGGGATAAGATTCTCTTTGAATGCCGACGTTAACCAGATCGCCAAGGCAACTATACACTGCACTGTATTATTTTACCCTTGCAGTTTAGATTAGTTACGTTTATGTTGATGAGTTCTGAATGGGTGTAACGTTGAATTTATAACAAAACAGGTTGTTTTTAGTACAAATCTATCTTAAAATTCACCGGTAAAGTCCTTTAAAAAAAGGTTATTTTGAAAAGTTATTCCGGATAAGCTGGAATTCCGGATAAACGAAGACCGGATAAATGAGAGTGTAGTTTACTTGTATCTTGGGAAATACATGTAACATAAAAACTATTTATGATTTTAATTAATTTTACTGCATTTCAGTTTTTATTATCTTGAACTAGATAGGCTGTAATTTGATATAAAATGAACAAACACATTCAAACTGAACAAATTAAATAATTTAAATTAAAAGAATTGTGTGTGTGTGTGTGTGTGTGTGTGTGTGTGTGTGTGTGTGTGTGTGTGTGTGTGTGTGTGTGTGTGTGTGTGTGTGTGTGTGTGTGTGTGTGTGTGTGTGTGTGTGTGTGTGTGTGTGTGTGTGTGTGTGTGTGTGTGAAACAAGTTGTTACACCTGCTTCATCATATTGTAGGTTTCGATTCCTTCTGTTCTTCTAGACATGTACTTCTAACACTCTCTTCCATAGTATAAGAACTTCCATAATTTCTTAACTTAGTTCCCTCATTTCCAATAGTCAGAAGGAATTTTATCGCAGCATTCTTAATGCACTGACGCTCAGTCATCTTTTTTATTCGTCTAAACAGTTTATTGCACTCTAAAGAAAAATTGTGAGCATGCCAGTGGTCAAAAGTGGCTTAGAAAGTGTCAAAATTCTGAAAAATATCACAAAAATCCACGTGGGTATCAAAAAAAGAGAATTTTAACTGATTTAAAAGTAATTTCAAACTTTTAGGATACCAGACCCCTCCAAAACGTGTAAAAAACCAGCCAGGTGTCAAAAGCAATTGTAATTCAATCCAAATGTAGCATTTGTTATAAAAATTGTTTAACCTTGGAGCAGCATGGGCCAGGAATACAACTACAAACTTTAAGAAATTAAAGTCTATATGGCGCATTATAAAGAATTTCATTCGAAATGCAAACTCGGTATCTTTAATAATTTGACAGAATTAATATCTCTCTAACTTCTTGCAAATTTTGATTACCTTGAAACAGTTTGTAGCTTTGTTTATGAAAAAATGTTATACACCGTTAACAGTTGTGTATATTTGTGAAAAGTATCAGATATAGTACTATAAGTATTTATGGAAACATACAAACCATATGACTAAATATTTTGTTATTTATAGGCATTATAGCTATAAATTTAAATTGTAAAAAAACAATGTAGTAGTTTGGAATTTTTAGTGTTTCTTATATGACTTGATAATAAAGATTTGAATTTAGTATGCAAGGAATATGAAATGAGGATTAATAAGGAAAAAACTAAGTGTATGGTGATTAGCAGAGGAGGAAAAAGGACAAACATAAAGATAGGGCAAGACAAAATACAACAGGTGGAGTTGCTTAAATTTCTTGGAAGTTTGATAAGTGAAGATATGTCCTGCACTCGTGAAATTAGAGCAAGAATTGCTATAGCGAAAGAGGCATTTAATGGGAAGATAAGACTGCTGTGTGGCAAAATTAATAAGAATATAAGAAAAAGGTTGGCCAAATGTCATGTGTGGAGTCATAGGCGTGTCCAACGAAGGTGCCACCGGTGCCGTGGCACCACCACTAGATTGAGAATTTTTTTTTTTTTTTTTACATGCAGAATATGTTTTTACGTAGAAACTGCATAATTTCCATGACAGCACTCCTATTAAACCGATAAATATATGAATCTAATCAACTTTAATTTCGTATAGCTTTTGTCACATAATCTGGCGTCGGGAAGCGGCTGCATGAATAGTGTAAGTCGGCCAGTGGCGTTCAGTTTGGACACAAGACAGTACTGTTCATTATGTTATTTAATTGTTGAATAAGCTTATTTTTATGATGTATAAATGGCTGATTAAAAAACACGAGCCCACCAAGGATTTGGACACTCAACCACAAACCGGTAAGTTATTTTCACTATATTTTGTAATATACTTCTTACAGCCATGTCTGTCTTGTAATGTATTACTTTCTTCTTGCTTAAATATTTCGATTATTAATTTTGTTTTTGCTAAATTAATCCAAAATTAAAATTAAATTTACTAACTTTTTTGTATGTGAGTGAATAATAGTGTACAATATATTGTACACTATTACTCACGTGCCCCTAACATGCAATTTTGTTTATATTTACAATAAATGGCCATCCACATACGAAGCGCCAAGAGGGAAAAAGATTTGTAGGCTATAGTAAATTATACAGCATAGTATAATTTAAAGCAATAAAAATAGGCCTAAGCGTAAGTGTATGTTCCCTTTTCAGATGCTGTTGCTGGTCCCAGTTCGGAAATTATTTATAATGATGATGATGATGATGATGAAAAACAAAGGATGATGTCGGTGAGCCAGTGAAGAGACCAGCTGAGCTCGATGATCCTTGTCAAGACTTGCCAAAGAACAGGCAAGAAAAGTCAGCTAGGATTTCTCGTGGACCATACCAACCACGAATTTCAAACTACCCTACAAAAGAAGTTGGTAAGGGGAAAAATTCTAGGAAAAGATCGTTTAAACCCAAATGGGTCGAAAATTACAAATGGCTGGAGTACAGCGTGGCAAAAGAGCTGCTTATTGTTTTGCCTGTCGTTGTTTTGCTTTAAATTACATTAATTTTTGGCATAAAGCTAATGAAATGTTCAGAGTCCATGAAAAAAGTAGATGCCATGTATCGAGTATGGTTGGCTGGGAAAATTATGTTACTAGCAAACCAGTTGATGTAATGTTGGATGATGCTAAGGAAGCTGAACTAAAAGAGAAGGAGAAAAAACGCCTAGAAAATCCTGAGTACATGTCGCGGCTTTTCGATATTGTCCGTTTGTTGACTAAAGGTGGAAAACCTCTTAGAGGACATGACGAGAGCGAGGATAGTACAGAGAAAGGTCTTTTCCTGGAAATTGTTGCTATCTTGCAAAAATATGACCCTTTTTTTCAAAACTACTTAAAAAATGCTCCTAAGAACTGTAGTTATCTTAGCAACCTCATTCAAAATGACATCTTATCGTCACTTAGAGCAGTGATACTGAAAACTATAAGTGATGAAATCAAGGGACAGCCCTTTGCAGTTATTGGCGATGAAACATCTCACGTGAGCCATCACGAGCAATTAGCAGTCGTGTTTCGCTACATACCGAAAGGAAATGCATATCCTGTCGAGAGATTGGTATCCTTACAGCGATTGAAGTCTACTGATGCGGAAAGCATATTTAAGGCAATAAACTGTGTGCTGTCTGAAGTAGGTGTGCTGTGGAGAGATGTAGTTTGTGTGTGTTTTGACGGGGTTTCGGCAATGACCGGTGAATTTACCGGAGTACAGGCCAGATGTAAAGAAGTCAATCCATCCATAATGTACATGCACTGTTATACACATTGTTTGAACCTTGCGTTGGTAAGTGCCTGCACAAGTCACAAGGAAAATCCAATTATTTTCGACTAAAAAATAGTCCAGCTAGTTTTTAACTTAATCGAAGGTAGTCCAAAGAGGCACGCAGTCTTTGAGGATATTGTCAAACAAACTACAATGAAACTAAAGACTCTAAAATCCCTTTCAGACACTAGATGGGCCTGCCGTTCAGAAGCGGTGTCTGTTATTTATGTTCAATTAAACGAAATTGTAAAAGCCATTGAAGAGTGTACGGAATCTACTTCCGATTCAAAAGTTCGGGCCCAAGGTAAAGGTATTTTGCTGCAAATAAAATCTTTTAATTTAATGCAAATTATGCATCCCGTACTTCAGCTTGTGGTGAAAGTGAGCAAAGCTCTTCTAAGTCCTAAAATAGACCTTTGCCAAGCAGTTGAAGATGTTGAAAGCCTAGCTCTTACTTTGGTAGAAATGAGAAATAGTGAAGAAGAGTTTGAGGATATTTTTATCAAAACAAAGGAAATGTGTAGTACATTAGATGTTCAAATCCCTAATGTTCGAAAAAGGAAAGTATCAGTCCTCTCAGAAGACACTAGTTGCCCTTCTGCTTTCTACGCAGACACAAAAAAAGAGGAATTGAAACTGTTCACTTAAAATTCTGTTTTGGACCGCCTTGTGGAAAATCTAAATTCTCGATTTGCTCAAGAAACAAAAAACGTTATCTCTACCATAGGGAAACTGATGGGATTGAATCTTAATGATTGTTACAAGTGTGAAAATAAGGACTTTGAAATTCTCGCAAAACAATTCAATGTCAATGCTGCAGAACTAGAGGCAGAATTTAAGCTGTTGAAATCAAAGAAGTGTGGAGAGACTGATTCAAACTTTCCGCCTAAAAGTGTTCCGGACTGGATTAACTGGTTATCGAAGTTCCAGCGAAGTTCAATCTTTGAAAACTTTAGTGCCGTTATTAATAAATTTTCCACGATGCCTGTAACTAGCTGTACAAGTGAAAGAACCTTCTCAAAGCTGAGTATCATAAAATCCAAGCTCAGATCTATGATGTGTCAAGATCGTTTGGAAAATGTGATGATTCCGTTTGTGGAACAAGAACTGGCTGCTAACGCAAGAACATGTGATGTAATTGACAACTTCAAAAACAGTGTTGCATTCGACCGTCGGATGACCCTGTAATGTAATGTAAAATATTTCCTTACTTTTATATTTTGTTCTGGACACTACTAACTATTAAATACTAAACTTGACCTGTTGCAGCTTTATTTGTCTACAGTACAAATTAATCAATTTTTCAATTCTGTGTTTTTTTTTCACTAATATTGTACATTGGATATAAATAAATATTCTAAAAATCAAGTTGTTTCCGTTTTGTTATACAAATTAACCAGATAGGCTAACTGGATCATTCATTAAAAGACAACATTCGTAAAAATTGATATTTCTAAAGCTACTTTGTTAAATATGTGTGTGTTGTCAACTTTTGATCGGTCCGGTAAGTGCAAAGAGTTGAGTCCCTTAAAAAAGTAAAAATTTATTTGAAGGCACTCAAAAAACCTCGCTTTTCAAAATGTTTTTTATGGCCACCAGATAGCATTAAAACACGTTTTTAAGCAATAAATTTTCAAAAATCTTTTCGGGGGAGGACCCCAGACCCCCTCCCCCGGAAGCCATTCTTGGCACCACCACTACTGAAGTCCTGCACACGCCTATGTGTGGAGTGTTGCTTTATATGGTGCGGAGACATGGACACTGAGGGAGGAGGATGAAAAAATATTAGAAGCTTTTGAGATATGGGTTTGGTGAGCAATGGAAAAAGTGAGGTGGGCTGATAAAGTACGGAATGATGAAGTTTTAAGAAGAATAGGGGAAGAGAGAAGAATCCTGAAGGTAATAGAAAATAGGAAATGGAATTGGTTAGGTCATTGTTTAAGAAGAGACTGCTTGCTTACAGCTGCCATGGAGGGTGTCGCAGAAAGAGAAAAAAGTAGAGGCCGTAGAAGAATGAAGTTAATAGACAGCATTAAAATCAGAGGGTGTTATGAAGAAATGAAAAGACTGGCATGAGATAGGACAGCTTGGAGAGTTTTTACCATTTGAAGACCTGCCTTAGGGCAGATCACCAAATAATAATTATATGACTTGTGTTTACAATAAACGTTATTTTACTAACAAACTAGTACAGGAATTGAGTGTTTCCTAAGCTTTCTGATAATCTACAAAATGGTATCTAATATTCAAGTGTCATCATCATTATCCCTGGTGCTACAACTCACTGCTGAGCCTTGACCTCCTCCTGATCTATGCAATAGCTCTCCAGGCCCTCAGCCCAAATAGTTTGGCATCATTGGTCACACTGTCAATCACAGCTTTGGCCTGCCTCTCTTTCTTCTTCCATCCAGCAACTACATCATCAAGACTTTCCTCAGTATTTCATCCTCATCAAATGCCTGGACCACCTCAACCTTGATAATTATGTTTTATAATGTGTATATCTCTAGAGAGTACATGTAATTCCTTATTACAATGTATCTGCCATACACCCCTTTCACATACTGGACCATACATTTTATGTAATATCTTTACTAAATATAATTATTTCACTACCGACTCGGAACACAAGGTTTTTTAGGTAAAAATGTAAAAGTTTTACCTTATAGCCTGAACCGGTTTTCGCTTTTAAAAAGCTTCTTCAGAGGCTGCCATTGGGAGCACTGTCTGTCTTGTTGTTGGCGACTATATCGACTTTTGAAAGATCGATGTTGTGTGTGTGGGGTGTGATATGTTCAAATAATGCATGTGATTTGAATTGTGTCTGTTCGTTTAGGATGTCGTTTTTGTGTTTTCGTGTGTTTGTATATTTCCGTACACACAAAAGGCCGAAAACTAGACACTCTAAAACAATTGGAAATATACAAACACACGAAAACCATAAAAATGACATCCTAAATGACCAGACATAATTCAAATCACACCCCACACACACAACATCGATATTTCAAAAGTTGATACAGTCGCCAACAACAAGACGGACAGTGTGCCCAACGGCAGCCTCTGGAGAAGCTTTTTAAAAGCAAAAACCAGTTAAGGCTATAAGATAAAACTTTTACGTTTTTACATATAAAAACCTTGTGTTCCGAGCTGGTAGTGAAATAATTATATTTAGTTAAGTAGCAGACACGTCATGGACAACGATATCCAAGAATGTAATATCTTTCTTTCAAAAGTTAAAAGGTGTCTTTCATTTACTTTGGTAATGGTTCATGTTTCTGTTCCATATGTCAAGACTGGTTTTATGGAGATGCATTTTACTTATCTTGATGTTAATCTACTTCTCATCTGCTTTAATAATCCAAGGTAACATCTGCTGCTGAGATCCACTGTAATATTGAAATATACCTAACAATAAGAGTATTTAATTCAATGTAATGAGCAATTCGTGCAGCTCAGGGAGCCTATTAATTACTAGTACTTCTGAATTACAGTTACTGTATATAACTATGTACGAGGATCATTCAATAAGTACACAAACAAACAGCTGTGGAGCAAAAACTTTTTATTAATCAATACAATTTTTTTTTACTTTTCAACGTAATCTCCAGCAACGTCTATGCATTTGTCCCATCTCTTTACAAGCTTTTTTATTCCCTCAGCAAAGAATTCTTTACCTTGATGTCGAAGCGAGTTTTGGACTTTTTCCTTCACTTCTTCATTGTTGTTGAACTTGACACCACGCAAAGTCTCCTTGAGTGGGCCAAACAAGAAAAAGTCAGATGGGGCAAAGTCAGGGCTATAAGGGGGATGAGGCAGGATCTCCCAACCTACTTTTTTTATTGTTTCGATCGTTAGTTTTACCGTGTGTGGCCGGGCATTATCGTGAAGAAGAATCACACCTTTCCTCTGCCATCCCGGACATTTCTTCTTCAATGCAGGCTTAACTTAGTACTGATTATTGATGGTACGCTGGTCTTGTAGGTAATCACAGAAAATTGGGCCTTGGGAGCTCCAAAAGATGGTTAACATCACTTTACCAGCCGATGGCTGGGTTCTGAATTTCTTTTTGGCAGGTGAACTGGGATGCTTCCACTCCATGCTTTGTCGCTTTGACTCAGGCTCAAAATAGTGAATCCAAGTTAGTGGTTATAGTGGTTCCAAATCCAAAAATCTTATAGCAGAACGCTGTTCTTCGAAAGTACTATCCTCAAGAGGACACGCCATCGTAAATAAAACTGTATTGGTTATGTTTATGCAATATATTATTGAACAGCTGATCAAAACTCACAACGACGTTGCCAGGTAACACTCCTGAAAGTTTCAATCAGCTGCTACAATTAATTTCTTTTCTACAACTGTTTGTATGTTTACTTATTGAATGACCCTCGAAGAATTTAAGTAAATAAATAATAAAATACTATAAACTGTAGAAGTTCATTTGTTTACCACTTTGATATACCTGACTGAGCTGCTGATTACTATTGCAGTATCATATGGTAAAGAAGGTAATTCAATTATGCCAATTTAACTTACAAGTCCGTGCATAACGTACCTATTAAATTTAAGTAAATACAAAGTTCATCTGGAAGTTATAATACATATTCCATGAACATAAGCAGAGGGAATTTTGAGGGGAATACCTCCCCCCTTCCCCATAAATCTAAAAAACTCTTGGATTCCATTGTCCATGACGTGTCCGTTACTTAACTAAATATAATTAATTCACTACCGACTCAGAACACAAAGATTTTTATAGGTAAAAATGTAAAAGTTTTACCTTATAGCCTGAACCAGTTTTCACCTTTAAAAAGGTTCTGAGTTGGTAGTGAATTAATTATATTTAGCTAAAAAAAAACATACTGATAATACAAATAATGTCATTTATTGCCCTTTAAATTAGGTCTAAATAGTATCTGTAATAAACAATAATTAACTGTTATGTATCTACAGATATATATTAAGGGATGGGTGACCATAATGTTTATTACCTTTAATTTTTTTTTAGCCTCAGCCGAAATGAAATTCTGTATATGCAGATGAAATTCTACATTTTATAGTTCATACAGGTTTCATAAAGTTTTATTATTAGTGTGTATATTTTAGTTTATCTAAAGTTAACAAAGCTTCGCATTTGCTAATTTGTGTATAGCCCAATATTACACAATGGTGACACACTGACAAAAAAATATTCAAACCCACTTCTAATTTCATTATTATAATGTTAATATATTATGCATATTAATATGGCTTAAAATAGATGTTCCTTCTGACACAAGGCTAACTAAACAGCAATGTGTGATCCAGTTTCAGCCAAAGCCAGTCTATGTTTACCGGACGTAAGCGAAGTCGAAGTGGCTACTGGTCCATACTTTGGAGGAAGGATAGCTGTAGAAACGGCAGCAGGTGAAGGTGAATTGTGCGCAGTCGACGGAGATGGTGCAAGTCCACGAGACACTTATATACTAAGGATACAGCACAAATTGTGTGGCAGTCAAGTGAATAGGACAGCGGTGGCAACGTTCATACTGGTGCAGGAGAATCTGCCCATACTGACGCACAGTACACGCAGGTTTCTGGTATTGTGCACGTTCCAACCTGAAACACTCACAGTGAGAGCAGGGTAAGACTCGTAATACATTATTTCAATTATGCCCATGTATATCGAGCTTTTGATATAAATTTATATCATACATACATACATACATCCTCGGCACTACAGCCCAGTCCGGTCCCTGGCCTCCAAAAGAAATCGGCCCCACTGGTCTCTACTCCCGGCCAATGTCCACCAGTTTGCTGCACCCACTCTCACTGACTCCTTACGAACCTGGTCCACCCATCTTGTACGCGGTCTTCCCTCCTTCTTCTTCCCATCAGCAAATAATTCATGATTTTTTTTGGGATTCTATCCTCCGCCATTCTCTGCACATGTCTGGCCCAACGAAATCTGTTAATTTGTATGAATTGCACGATCAGAAGATCTTTAAACCTTTTGTACAGCTTTCTTAGAGCTTCATACACCTCGTCATTGGATGGCACCAACTCCTCTCTATCATCCTCGAATTCTCCTGCTTCCTCTACATCCTCAGATGCCTCCCTAACTGAGCCCAGCAGCTCTTCGAAATTTTCTGTCCATCTCCTGATTATGCCAGCAGTATCACTCACAAGGCCACCATTATTATCCCTACAGGCATTTGTTCCAGGCTGAAAATTCCTGTCTCATATCATTCACCTTCCTGTACACATCTCGGCTCAGCCTTTTACTCTTATATTTGTCTACCTTTTTTATCTGTCTCATCATATACTCCCTCTTTTTTCCTAAATGAATCTTCTTTTCCATCCGCCTGGCTTTCCTGTATTCCTCTTGAACAGCCCTAGTGCATTTCTTTTGGATCATTAATTTGTATGTTTTATTTTAGAATTCAGTTGTCTCTTCACATTCCTTATCAAACCACTCTTCTCGCTCGTGTCTCTTCTTCAAACCAATGATTTCTTCTCCCGTGGTCACTATATGTTTTTTAGATTAAGCCAGTGGTTTTCTATATCTTGTTCCTCATGGCATTAAATTCTCCACTGTCTAATTTTCTCATTAGTAACTTCCTCGAACCTCCGTTTTATTTCTTCTTCCTTTAGTATTTCTGTATTGTATCTAACAGTCTTTATTCCTTTTTCATTTCTATTATTGGAGATTCTAGCTCTCAGTTTTGCAACTAGGAGATAGTGATCGCTGTCCATGTTGGCACTTCTGTAAACTCTAACATCCTGTAAGTCTGACTTATGGCGGCCATCCAATAGGCCATGATCTATTTGATTGACCATTCTATATAAATTTATATCACTATATAATCTATACAGACAGCTCTGATAATACAGACTAATTCTGTGAAACATGCATCGGGTAGCAATACAACAATTATAAATTAATAAAATATACTTGCTGAAGTACGAGAATTTATTATTTAAAAACATATGTATTATATAACAAATCCTGCAAGAAACAATCAATAGTTACCTATACAGAAATTATGAATGTATATACTGTATTAGCTTAAAATTAGCTTTATATACTTAATGAAAAGCTTTATATATATATAGCTTTAGATTTATATACTTATTAGCTTATAATTAATTATAAATTTTTAGCTTCGTTGTTAAATATGATATAAAAAAGTACATGAAAACCAAGCAAATCATATTCATATTCCTACATACATATGTATTTTTTTTTTAATTCTATATTGCGCAGCTGATATCAGTCTGAAGGCAACAGAAGTGAAGCTGGAGGGACACATGATACATACCCGTATAATACACGGCATATGTATACAGGCAGTGACATTAACACTACTGACAAAGGAATTTAATTACCTATTAATTTGATTACAACAAAAAAATTTCTTCTGTTTCTGACTCTATTCGTTACTTGACTTTTGAAGTTTAACCAGGTTCTATCAATTTAAAAAAAAAGTCTCTTCAGGTTGTACATTCTACAGTAAAATGTCTACATATGTAGGAGTATATGCTCAAATATCGTAAATGGAACGGTGATCACACTTCTATGTCAGTTAGATTTCAGCGTTCCTTCCTGATACAGGCACTGATGTTACAGACTCTACATACAACAAGATACACCTCTGTGGTCTTGTGTCTTGTTGCTGTATGTCATAAGAAATATATCATACATGAACTGCTTGAAAGATATGTAAAATTTATTGGCCATTAGAAAGCAGGTGGCCAATTTTTTAATTTGGTTCCACAGTTACTTCATTTATACACTATAGTCCAGTTTCGAAACACACCGCATTCCTGCCAAAAGAATCAAAGAAGAAGCTTAAACGCAATACTAACAAAGCATTGAAACTATACAGTAAAAACAGACTGTGCTACCAAAACAACTAAACAAACTTGTGCATTCTCAATGATAGAACAATTAGTAAGTACCCTTACAGGTCATGGTAAAAATAAATCAACTTTTAACACATGCATTCACAGGCCAGTTCATAAGATCAAAAGTCACATGTAATCAAGTTGATGTAAGATAACATAACTTGAGTATAACAGAAGATGTCTAACTAACATAACATGGTTGATTCTAAAAACATGTCAATTACTACAGCTTAATGTTGTCTGTATGTACACAACAGAGAAGACAAAAACAAGCCTAAGCCAAATTAAAATATAATTATTGATTTACGATAAGCACTAACTGCATAGATATATGCACATTCATTTATGCATTCTGTGAAAACCACGTCTTCTACGAATGTGATACCAATGAAAGTGCAGGCTCACCCTGTTCAACGATTAGTACGAGGCATACTCACAGAAGCTCCATAAACCATTCATGCACAGAATTCTCATATATAGTAAAAACTGACTAAAGTGTGACAAAGAAAATACAAGCTTTGTAGGTGTTTGTAGAAAGTATAGTGTTCCAAGTTAGGGTCATTTGAAGAATTAACTGACTTACACAAGAACACCACCAGGTTCATGCACTCTCTCTGGCGTGTGTGTGTGTGTGTGCGCGCGCGCGCGCGTGCATCTATACATCCATGCCTATACTGATTCATACAAATATAATAATTATATGGTTGTTTCTTGCATTACACATGTATTTTTTTTATTTTTTTTTATATACGAGGGTCATTCAAACATGAACCGGATTTTTTACGTGTAGACTCAGGAAGTGAAGTGAGTGAGGTGGGGCGCTTGAGGTAGTTAGGTGGGGATGTGTGGAGGTGAGGGAATGCCCAGCCACACCTGCAGAAGACATTCCCGCGTCAGTAGCACAATGTCTGAGCACGAGGTACCTTCATCTGTTGCACAACGGATAATTATCCGATTTCTTGCCAATGAAGGCATCAAATCAGCTGAGATTTTGACCAGACTCCAGACACAGTTTCGAGACGCTACTCTGTCAAGAACACAAGTGTTTAATTGGGCCAAAAAATGTTGAAGCAGTCGTGATGCAGTGGAGAACACAAGTCACAAGCCAAGTGGAGGGGGCACCGGTCAAGGCCAAAACTCACCTGTCAGCAGGGAAAGATCTGGCAACTGTGTTTTGGGACTCAAGAGGTATGTTGCTGATTGATTTCCTTCACGATCGAAAGACGGTGAATGCAGCATACTACTGCCAGCTGCTGGATAACGTCAGGGCCGCTTATCACAACAAACGACGCCAGCAACCAATTCGCGACGTTCTGCTTCTCCATGACGACACACGGCCGCATACTGCAGCTCAAACTCGCAATAAACTCATTGAAATTCACTGTACACCTCTTGAACACCCTCCTTACAGTCAAGACTTATCTCCGTGTGACTTCCACATGTTTGGTGTGCTGAAGGAAGCGTTAGGAAGGCAAAAATTCAACAACGAAGCAGAGGTTGAGCAGTATGTGCGCAATTGGCTGTTGGAGCACCCGTCTTCTCTTTTTGATGAGGGGATCAAGAAGCTACCTATCCGGTGGAGAAAATGTATTTGTGTTGAAGGAAACTAAGTAGAAAAATAAGATATTTTTTTGTAATTTTATCTTTCACCAACAAATCTGTGTAAAAAAAATCCGGTTTATATTTGAATGACCCTCGTAGTATTAAAATACATATTTTATTTTCTTGCTAATATTCTGGCTCCTTTTTAAATATCCTTTATTCTGTTCAACATCATCAGAAAGTATTTTTCAACTTCACATTCACATATAGGCACGCCTACATGCACAAGTTCTGTATAAAGCAGTATTCAAATTAAATTTAGAAAAATAAGGCTTAATATAATTTAAAATGGCTTCTGTTGTAGTAAACCCGTGGCAGTTGACATTTCTCATTTATTTTGTTTTTACAAATAGTCATAACTCAATTGATTCCTGGTGCACAGTTTACCTATGATTTATCTAATTAATGTTTAAGGATTTTGTGCACAACCGGACTATAGTTTTATTATAACATAGTCTGAAGAAATATCGGTATGGAGAACCATACATGACTTCCATGTTCTAAGATATATATTTAAAATCATTTACAAAATGAAATGTTTCCATAGAAACTACTTCTTTCCACTTATTGCTTCAGCCTTAACCATAGTACTGTGGTCACTAACGTATACCACCACAGATTATCGCAATCAATTTTCACTGATGATGGCAGTCGACGGCACTGCAGAAACATCTGGTTTTGCAGAAAACATTGGACTACAGCCAAACAGCACGGGAAGGAATTTTAACAACAAACTACTAATTTGTTGCCGATAACGTAGTACACATATGAAAATTATCCCCTCCCCCTTCAACTATAATTTTCAATTATAGAAAATTACCCCCACCCCGTTCAACTAGCCTCTTCATTTATAGATATTTCATCTACGTTTCTACAGTGGATTATTAAGATCTTCTTATCAGGATACTTTATTTATCAAATACCACTATTATATTAATGACTCGGAACACAAAGTTTTTTATAAGTAAAAACAAAGTTTTACCTTATAAAAAACTTTACCTGTTTTTACTTACAAAAAACTTTGTGTTCCGAGTCGTTAATTTAATAGTGGTATTTAGTTAAGTAACGGACACGTCATGGACAACGAAATCCAAGTATTTATCAAAATTAAGTACTTTACTCTTGTTACAACAAAAAATGTTTCAGGTAAACTACCCTTTCCTCGTAACCAAAATTAATAGGCCTCGAGTCTTCTACAACTCAGGCACACATGTAAAAAATTATTTGATTCTGTTTGAATTTACGGCAGTTATCGTTCGTCATAGAAAAAATTACCCTTGTGAAAACATAAAATGTTGCAGGTAAACTACCCTTATCCCTTAACCGATCTCCACCAAAAACAATAGGTCTTGATAACTCTACAATTCAGGGCTGTATGCGAAACATTATTTGATTCTGTTTGAATTTACGGCAGTTATCGTTCATGAAAAACGTTCTCTTGTTAAAACATAAAATGTGGCAGGTAAACTACCCCTTTCCCTTAACCGATCTTCACCAAATCAACAGTCCTTCAGTCTTTTACAACTGATGAACGTATGCAAAAAAATATTTGATTTTGTTTGAATGTGGGGCAGTTATCGTTCGTCATAGAAAAAATTACCGTTGTTAAAACATAAAATGTTGCAGGTAAACTACCCCTTTCCCTTAACCGATCTTCACCAAAAACAACAAGTCTTGAGAACTCTACAATTCAGGACTGTATGCTAAAAATTATTTGATTCTGTTTGAATTTGCAGCTGTTATCGTTCGCCATAGAAAATACCGTTGTTAAAACATAAAACATTGCAGGTAAACTACCTCTTTCCCTTAACCGATCTTCACCAAAAACAAAAGGACTTGAGAACTCTACAATTTAGGGCTGTATGCAAAACATTATTTGATTCTGTTTGAATTTGCGGCTGTTATCGTTTGCCATAGAAAAAAATTACCCTCGATAAAAAAAAGTCACAGGTAAACTACCCCTTTCCCTTAACCGATCTTCACCAAAAACAATAGGTCTTGAGTGCTCTATAATTCAGGGCTGTATGCAAAAAATTATTTGATTCTGTTTGAATTTGCAGCTGTTATCGTTTGCCATAGAAAAAAAAATCTATAGACAGACAGACACACACACAGACACTCTTCGAAAAATGACTTTTTTCAAGTTTTGAGGGTAGTACAATCAGAATCTGCAATAATCTCGACCACAATTTTTTTTGCCATCACCATACTTCCATTCCTTATGGAACATGGAAGTAAAAAAAAATTACTATTACAAAGTTACACATTTGTGATTAATGCTATTAAAATTTTAGTGGTTGGATACATATGATAGAGGTTAGATAATTATAAATGTCAATTAATTGAATAAAGTTGACTTCTTCTGAAGCTCTGTAAAACATTGTTAGTTTAACATTTAAAAAAATCGGTATGGAGAACCATACATGACTTCCATGTTCTAAGATTTATATTTAAAAAAATTTTGGAAATTAAATCTTTCTATAGAAACTATTTCTTTCCTCTTCCTTCTTGAGCCCTAACCACAGTACTGTGGTCACTAATGTATACCACCTCACGTTAGCGCACTCGATTTTTACTAATGATGGCAGTCGATGGCACTGCCGAAACATCTGGTTTTGCAGAAAATATTGGACCACGGCCAAACAGCCAGGGAAGGAATTTTAACAACAAACTACTTCTTTGTTGCCGATAACGTAGTACACATATACAAAATCACCCCTCCCCCATCAACTACCCTTTAATTTATAGACATTTCATCTACCTTTCTACACTAGATTATTACGACCTTCTTTTCCGGATACTTTATCAAAATTTAGTACTTTATTCTTGTTAAAACAAAAAATATTACAGGTAAACTACCCCTTCCCCTTAACTGATCTTCACAAAAATCTATAGGCCTTGAGTCCTCTACAACTCAGGCACATATGCACAAAATTATTTGATTCTGTTTAAATTTGCAGCAGTTATCCTTCGCCATAGAAACAATTCTATAGACAGACACGTTTCGGAAAATGACTTTTCTTCATGTTTTGAGGGTAGTACAATCAGAATCAGTCGTTGCCTCGAACACGATTTTTTTGCCATCACCATCCTTCCATTTCCTTATGGAACATGGCAGAAAAAAATGCCTGGATGGAGATGACAAAAATTCTTCTGTAGAAAAATACGAAGTTGCAGGCTATGAATTACTAGTCTATATAATAGACTACATTTGTAGCATTTTACATGTTTATCCAGGAAGACATTGGAATTATCAGTCCTCATGATGGGAACTCGAGCTCGGATCAGCACTTGGGGCATGAAAGGCTTCATCTTATACAGCCTGTTGATTAGCAATAGCAACTTTAGAAGATTATCAGCTATTATATATTAAACATAAGAAAAAGTTTATATTATGAAAGAAAACGAGGAAATTGCTGAAAAGTCATTTTTGTTCATTTTTATTACATGCGTACAGTATCTCAATAAAAACCAGGTGATACATGTTTTTCAAAAATTCACTTTTACTACAAAAAAATTAAAAGTAATACTCGGACATAATTATAATTTTTCAGTTGAACATGTCAAACAAAGTTAATTGTTTTGACGTAGAAACTCATTTGCGTGCAGCCATGTCCCGCAAATGCTTGATGGCAAGAAACTGCACATGATCGCATTCAGGCTGCTGTTCCATCCACTTTAAGGCAGTGTCAAAACAAGCGAATGCCTCACTCGCCGTAGGTTTCTTTTCCGGTTCAACTGAAGCAACGTTGTCATTGTCTTCGTCCACCTGCTGAGATTCTTCGTTTACACTTTGGATAATTTCATCATCGTCCAAAAATTGACATCCAGGGTACGGTGAATCACACTGCAACCACTCGTTTATGTTGTCCACATCACACTCGGAACAGCCAGGAATTTGTTCAATGATTTTCTGGATATCTTCAGTTTACACAGCTTTGTTTTCTTCGATACTTTCTTTTGCTCTTTTTTCCTCTTCCTTCTTGTTCATTGCCTCTTATTTTTCTTCTGAATTTGTTGTTTTGTCGAAGTTCCATTAATTTATTCCATGCCATTTTCTGATATCGATTAGGATAATTGGTGATTCGGATAAATGGAGTTCTATTGTACCACATATCACAATGATTGTTCATAATGACAATCTGTGTGAATGTGTTTTTATTTAAAACTGAGTTGTGATGTGTAATGGTGTAGATGTACAGCATGTTATTATTACAAAACAAACATATATACTCTATATGTGAGGTAATACTGTTGCACAGACTGAACCTACCATCAACAAGCAGCGGAAGCAGCAATGAAGCAGACAACAGGTTACCTCCTGTTAACGAAGTGTCAAACGATGTGCACGCAGCTCCCCTAAAACAGCCGTTACAGGAATTTGAAGGCAGAACATTTTCAGGTAAACACCTAACTCATGCAGATGTAATTGTTCATTTCCTATGTATTTTTGAGCAGGGTTATATTTACGAGGAGGGAGGACAACGGAACCAGACCCCCCTCCCCAGAGGGTAAAAAAAGTGGTCAAATTTTGTTAATCTCTTAATTTTTAGGCTGTCTTATTTTATTTTTCCCAGATGTGTATGCTAATATAATAGTAACTCTTTTACAAATACAATAGGTTTATTACACAGCATTACGGCATATGTCTGAAATATGAAATATAGGAAATCAGTTCAGACAATAGATAACTTTTAACAATGTATCAATACGCGTATTTTTATTGTGTTATTACTATTTAATTGAAAGAGACTGATTTCAGGATGTTATCACGCGGTTTTCAACCACTTCAAAGACAGTAATATTCACTAGTCTTAACTTGATTTTTCTTTTGTATGAAGCTGACCCGACCCTGGACGGCACCTCCACCACAAGGCAAAGTTCTAGATATGCCACTATTTTTGAGAAGTGTAAAAAGAACTGTCAGTAACCCAACTGAGTATTGGTAATCAACACGATTAAAATCTTAAACAAAGTAAGAGACTTGTACACAACACTATCAATTTTATATGTGTTTATATACACTTTACTTCAACTTTTGTTTCTAATACAAGTGTAACTGTCTCCATTTCATAATATAACATGTACTTTACAGTACCTTGCCTGTTATGTACATGTCTTTGTTATAATCAAAGGAGATACTGGAACCAGAACATTTAAAACCCATTACTCATTCCAGTGATCCAACTTCTATGAGAATAGTGCCCCTTACATGTTATTATAGAGTAGATCACAAAAAATAGTGATGTTCAGAGGTCAAACTAGCTTTGATTTTATTAAAATTTATCACTGTAATATAATTTAATACCCGTATATACATTATTGCATGTACGCAATGAGTTGAAACATGGACAGTGAACACAAAGACGATATAAAAACTGCAGACTGCACAGAGAATGAAGGGACGAATATGCTAGGACTAACAATAAGATATAAGAAAACAATTACACATATAAGCAACAAAATTATAATAGTGACACTATTTACTGGAGTTAAAAAAACTGTCTAGGTAAAACAATAGTACAGGAAGGTCATCTAGTTTATGAAAGTGGAGGCCAAGCGATTTCAAGAGGCCGCAGTTATAGGTTGAAAAACTGAAGAGATACAGGAATGTGGTTGGAAGCCATTTGCTGAGCAATATGCAGAAACATTATGATGATGATGTATTATTTTGTGGAAATATTCATATATATTTTTACATACGGTCATACAAATTAATATAGAAACTAAACATAATTTTTTGTATCTTCTATGCTCTTTTGTTTTATTTATTTATTTTTAATATTTATAATGTGTTTACCTCAAGATATTTTCTCCTTATTTGGAACATGTTTCGGGAAGCATTGTGTTCCCATCTTCAGCCTTCCTGAGTTAGTGAAGTACTTGTGTGTTGGTTGGTTGTTATTGTGGTTTCCTGTTGGCCTCTGGTACTTTAAATTGGTATTATTGTGTGTGATTGTGGTGTATGCATTAGTATTTTGTGTATTTTCTATGTTGAGTGCTTTGAAAATTGTGTCATGTTTTGTATTTATTTTTATTTGTTCAGGTATTAGTTTGTTTTGTATACAAACTATTTGTAATTTGTAATATACAAACATTACAAAGTTTTACCTTATAGCCTGAACCAGTTTTTTCTAAATATCACTATAATATTGACGACTCGGAACACAAAGTTTTTTATAAGTAAAAACGTAAAGTTTTACCTTACAGTCTGGCATAGGCTGTAAGGTAAAACTTTACGTTTTTACTTATAAAAAACTTTGTGTTCCGAGTCGTCAATATTATAGTGATATTTAGTTAAGTAATGGACACGTCATGGACAACGAAATCCCAGTTTTTTCTTTTAAAAAGCTTCTTCAGAGGCTGCCACTGGGAGCACTGTCCGTCTTATTCTTGGCGATGGTATCGACTTTTGAAGGATCGATGTTGTGTGTGTGGGGTGTGATATGTTCGAATAATGCATGTGATTTGAATTGTGTCTATTCGTTTAGGATGTCGTTTATATGTGTTTTCGCGTGTTTGTATATTTCCAGTTGTTCAAGAGTGTCTAGTTTTTGTAGTTTAGACCTCTCCATCACAAAATTTGAACACAGGCACAAATTCAGTATATACAGAAAACCGACTACAACTGACACACTAATACACAACTCCTCCAATCACCCAATACAACATAAACTAGCTGCCTTCAGAACTATGATACGCAGACTTAACAACATCCCACTAGATGAAAAAGAATACAAAGACGAACTAAACACGATAAAATATCTAGCAGAAATAACGGATACAACAGGACAATAGTCAATAAACTCCTGCACAAAACAAACAGCAGACAAAAACAGAAAACAACAAATTCATAACACTAACATACATCAACAACGAAACTGAAAAATAGCCCACAAATTCAAAAAAGCAGGCTACAGAATCGCATACAAAACTACAAACAAAACACACACACATAGCACAAAACAAATTCGATCTGCCTGGTGTTACAAACTAAACTGCTCAGATTGCAACAAATTCTACATAGGCCAGACAGGACGTAGCTTCAAACAGAGATACATTGAACACACAAAGGCACTCCACTCCACTACAGAATCCACCTTTGCAAACCACCTCATCAAAGCAAACCACACATACAAAAACATCGACAATAACATGGACATTCTACACGTACACACAAAAGGCCAAAAACTAGACACTCTTGAACAATTGGAAATATACAAACACATGAAAACACATAAAAACGACATCCTAAATGAACAGACACAATTCAAATCACACGCATTACTCGAACATATCACACCCCACACACACAACATCGATCCTTCAAAAGTCAATACCGTAGCCAAGAACAAGACGGACAGTGCTCCCAGCGGCAGCCCCTGAAGAAGAGCTTTTTAAAAGCGTAAACTGGTTCAGGCTATAAGGTAAAACTTTTACGTTTTTACCCATAAAAAACTTTGCGTTTCGAGTTGGTAGTTAATTAATTATATTTTTTTAATTAAATTTTAATTTGATCTTACACTTGACACGTCTGGTTGAAATGAAAATGGCAACAAAACTCCAGCACATGTTTTAAACATGTTTGCATATCATATTTAAATTAATCAGAGTGTAGGCTAACAACATATGAACTTCCAATAATATGAAATTTCCAACCAAGCAGGCTAGAATATATATACAGTAATCCCCCGTTACAACAGCAACTAAGAAACGTGGAATGTTGAAAAATTATAGACAATCAGGTTAAAAAATGATGCTTAGTAAAAATGGTTTACTAGCAATGTGAGCAAAGTAAATAACCACTTGAACATTGGTCACTGAGACATTTTCTGAGTTACTGATTAAAGAAATTAACTCTAATCAATCGTAATAAAAAATTAGTTTTGTTTTAAGCCAGTAAATATGGAAAGTGATTCTAACACATAACTATGTTGTTTTTGAAAACTATACACTCTGGACAAAGTTTTTATTATAATTATGACTATTTGTGTAAAATATAAACTGTTTTTTACAAATGACTAAATTTTAATACAATTATGTATACAATATTTTGTACAAGATGTAACTGTTTTTTTATTACTGTACTGCTCTACTCTTATCTATTATATATATATACTAGGGGAATACCCGTGCTTCGCTACGGAGTTTCATGTTGTACGTAATGAAAATGTTAGTTTAATTAATAAAGTTCAATTAAAGTAGGTTTCTTAAAAATAAATAGCTGTTGCCCACGACTTCGTTCGCGTGGTCTTCAGTTTAATGCGATAATATATTTATAACAGAATCTATTCTATTGGGTTGCCATAGTAACAAAATCTAATAGTTTGGGGGACCCCCCAGAGGATCGTATCGAAAAAACACCTGTCCTATGTTGGTTCTCCCGTTGCGTAAAATATTTGTGCCAAGTTTGGTTGAAATCGGTCTAATAGTTTAGGAAGAGATGTGCAAGACCCCAAAGGACCCCCCAAAGGATTGTATCGAAAAAAACACTTGTCCTATGTTGGTTCAGTGGTTTAGGAGGAGCTGTGGAAGACCCCAAAGGACCCCATCGAAAAAACACCTATCCTATGTTGGTTCTCCCGTTGCGTAAAATATTTGTGCCAAGTTTGGTTGAAATCGGTCCAGTGGTTTAGGAGAAGATGTGGAAGACCCCAAAGGACCCCATCGAAAAAACACCTATCCTATGTTGGTTCTCCCTTTGCGTAAAATATTTGTGCCAAGTTTGGTTGAAATCGGTCCAGTGGTTTAGGAGAAGATGTGGAAGACCCCAAAGAACCCCCAAAAGGACCCCATCAAAAAAACACCTATCCTATGTTGGTTCTCCCTTTGCGTAAAATATTTGTGCCAAGTTTGGTTGAAATCGGTACAGTGGTTTAGGAGAAGATGTGGAAGACCCCAAAGAACCCCCAAAAGGACCCCATCGAAAAAACACCTATCCTATGTTGGTTCTCCCTTTGCGTAAAATATTTGTGCCAAGTTTGGTTGAAATCGGTACAGTGGTTTAGGAGAAGATGTGGAAGACCCCAAAGAACCCCATCGAAAAAACACCTATCCTATGTTGGTTCTCCCTTTGCGTAAAATATTTGTGCCAAGTTTGGTTGAAATCGGTACAGTGGTTTAGGAGGAGATGTGGAAGACCCCAAAGAACCCCCCAAAGGACCCCATCGAAAAAACACCACTAATTCAGAAACCTTCGCGGGCGTGCGCACAACAACTCACCGAAGTTTCATTGCAATCCGATGAATGGTATAGGAACGCATACGGGACAAACAAAGAAACATTCATTTTTATATATAATTTCCTGGAACCCGATCGCAGCGCCACCTACCGGGTCCAATTGTGAATCTAAACCATCCAGGGACCCACTCAAACACACACACAAAATTTCATCAAAATCGGTCCAGCCGTCTAGGAGGAGTTCAGTGACATACACACGCACACACGAAATATATATATAAAGATATATATATATATATACAGTAAAATAAATAGTTTTTATTTTTACCCATGTAGTTTCAATGAGTCATACCCAAGGCCTAACGGATACCTCAGAGCCCCTGTTAGTCCATTATAACGGGGGATTACTGTATCTGTATGATGATGACAAACGAAGACATTTGGTCAAAATGTTGTATAATTCCACACAATCTTGTAAAAAAAATAAACTTAATGATGATAATAATAATTAGAAACTTGACAGGTTTGCAAAGTATCATCATTTCAGCAAAACAAAATACAGGTTTCAGCAAGTGTAGCAATAACATGCTGGAATAGAAAGAGAAACAGGTGGGCAGGAGATTTTCAGGAATTTTTATTTTTAAATACACACATAAAAGTAACTGAACGATACAGACATGAAGCATTTTGCTTAATTTTTCAACTCAACTGATACTCTTCATCATTCAGGAAAAATTTATAAGGTACCATACCATAATTTGTAAGGTAACTCATTGTAGGCATAACATAAAATTTATTAGTGGTAAATCTTGATATAATGATATATGATGAAAAAAGGACACATAACAATAAAAGTCTACATTATAATAATGTTCATGGGCTTTTACCAAACGTTTATTCACTTTAATCTTTCCTTCTACTGCTGGGATTTTGAGTTTTACGGAAAGTGTACATACATAAACACACCACACACCAACACACACACACACACACACACATGCTGTGTACATCTGTTTTTTTCTGAAGCAGACATTAGTCAAAATGAACTTCATTCGTACTTGTTCAAAATAAGAAAGAGCCTTCAACACCAATATTCAAAGTTATAACACATTTGT
This sequence comes from Magicicada septendecula, assembly GCA_034769895.1. Classification (NCBI taxonomy): domain Eukaryota; kingdom Metazoa; phylum Arthropoda; class Insecta; order Hemiptera; family Cicadidae; genus Magicicada; species Magicicada septendecula. The sequence continues at coordinate 55,256,535 of CM068371.1, read as the reverse complement.
CAAACATGCAATCAAAGAGTCAAACTAATTATTGTCTCTTAATTTATTCTAGTTTTTTTGTGAATTTCCATAGTATTTCATATTTTTATGTATTAAATTAAATGCGTAAAAATGAATACTTATGTGAAAATTATTAACATCAACATTACAACACCAACAGTGACGTTTATTCCCTAGAAACTGATATAGCATTTCCTGCTTTCTCATTACAAAATATATTTTGTTTTCACGACAACTGGTGACAAACCCGAAAAAATTAACACCATTTTTATGGTCAACAGAATGTTTGTGACACTGTACATAGGTTATAACCAAAGCAAGCAGCACACACTTCTGTTGAAGCGATTCATTAGTATAAATTAGCAGTACTTTAACACACAAAAATTAGTTGGAGTGAAGCTGACGCAAAGCTAGCACCGTGCTGCATCTGCTTGTCACTTTGTTCTCTGCAATTATCATCATATGTACTGAAATGTAAACTGTTACAGAAGAGACTGAAGCTCAAATGGTTCTGTTCACCGTGGTAGTCGCTGCTGGAATGGTTGTTATTGGCCTTTCTGTTTGGTGGTTCATGCCATTACGGTCGAAACCAGGTAAGCATCACATCTGACAATTTTACATTTTATGAAATACTCACAAATCTGTTTGCTCATTTTCATGCAAACCAAGTTACTTACACGAGCTGCTAAATTGTAATTTCTGAGTTTCTTCAATTTATATTACAATTATCATAAAAATAATTATTATTTCTGTATACAAATTAAATTGTATTGTCTGACATATTTCATAGAATTAATGTCTATATCATCGGGGATTGACTACCACACTCTCTGCTAATCAATTGTGTGAACCTTACCTTACAACAAACTATTTTTATACATAAATCCACAAAGAATGTATGCACAAGCGTGTGTGCACACACACACTTATATATTTAACATTTTTGTATTTATGTATGCCCACATACATACGTAATTGCTATGTTACTTCTTCTGTCCAATATGTGATATTTTTTCTTCGTCTCCAAAGCATTCAAAACAGACTTTATTCCACAAACAATTTATGTATAACATTTATACAGTTTTATATATCTTTATAACATCTTTACTCGTAAAAAGCACCTTAAAAATTAAATTTTCATTCAGTTTATATCAACAAATACAAATAATTATGTACAAAAATACTTGCAAAATGTATTTATTTAAACAATACTTTTTGTCCATCAGCATGTGTTTTGTAAATTGTTGAAACACTTTCCTGGACCAATACTACAGTTACTTTTTATTATTTTTAACAAAGAATTTTGTCTAATACTTAATTTCTTTTTTTATAGCAGCCAAAGACACTTTTACTTAATTTTCCTGAATTGTAAACCATTATGTCTTCTAATTTGAAGAAAAGATTGTGTCTTTTTTAACTGCTATTTCCATCAGTCCTCAGTGTATACTGGTAATTCGCCAAAAATTACAGATGCTTTGATCTTAATAAAATCTGTAGACTTGCTTTCCACAATATGCATTTGTACTTTTATATTACTGTACTTGCTATAGCAGGACTGTTGATACTCATAAATGTAGCCTAGATTACATCCAATCAGATATTGAGCTCATAGTATGCAGTGTGCCGAAACAGTTGCACTTTGTTTCATACTGTGGTTTGCATGTCGCATTTGACTCAGTATCGATGTTCTGACAACACAAAAATTAACTGTTACGTTCTTACATTATGTATTATTGTCCATTAATAATTAACATATAAAGTATTACATTCATATGATTACTTTTTAATAACATGATACAAACTCAAATGAATTAAACATTTAAAATTACTAATAAGCTTTATATTAATAATACAGACAAGTACTGTATTTTTAATTGTAAATTCCAGTGCAGTGTAATGTTGCAGCCAATATCATTTGTATATTTGTCATTTCTACTACAAAGAATGTATTTTAATAATATTCAGTAAGTGAATTCAAATTCAAACTGAGTGATAAATTAGAATATTTCATAAGAAAATAGAATGCTATTGAAATTTCCAAGATATCAAGAAACATTTATTATAATTATTAAGTAATAAATAACTATTACTAGTAATTACAAAAAACTACAATTTATTATACTTTTCCCTGATGCTTTCACTTTTACTTAGTCAATAAACCTCCTAAAAATTAAAAGCTTTTTTAAAATTTAATTAAGTTTGGACTTGTTTCACCTGTTATTTATACAAAACTTTTAATCATGTATAACATATATGAAAATCTGTACAGACAAATAATTGAAAAATATCCCATCTTGGTATTTTAAAACAACAGAATATAAATACTTGTATTGCTTTTAAATTATTAAAGAATAAAGATTTCTGAGCTTTGATATTCATAAACAAATCTATATCTATAAAAATGAATGTTTGTTTCTTTCTTTGTCCCGTATGCGTTCCTATACCATTTATCCGATTGCGATGAAACTTCGGTGAGTTGTTGTGCGCACGCCCGCGAAGGTTTATGAATTTTTTTCGATGGGGTCCTTTGGGGGTTCTTGGGGTCTTCCACATCTCCTCCTAAACCACTGGACCGATTTCAACCAAACTTGGCACAAATATTTTATGCAACGGGAGAACCAACATAGGGTAGGTGTTTTTTCGATGGGGTCCTTTGGGGTCTTCCACATCTCCTCCTAAACCACTGGACCGATTTCAACCAAACTTGGCACAAATATTTTACGCAACGGGAGAACCAACATAGGATAGGTGTTTTTTTCGACGGGGTCCATTGGGGGTCCTTTGGGGTCTTCCACATCTCCTCCTAAACCACTGGACCGATTTCAACCAAACTTGGCACAAATATTTTACGCAATGGGAGAACCAACATAGGGTATGTGTTTTTTCGATATGATCCTTCGGGGGGTCCTTTGGGGTCTTTCACGTCTCCTCCTAAACCACTGGACCGATTTCAACCAAACTTGGCACAAATATTTTACGCAAAGGAAGAACCAACATAGGATAGGCGTTTTTTTCGACGGGGTTCTTTTGGGGGTCCTTTGGGGTCTTCCACATCTCCTCCTAAACCACTGGACCGATTTCAACCAAACTTGGCATAAATATTTTACGCAACGGGAGAACCAACAGAGGATATGTGTTTTTTCGATATGATACTTCGGGGGGTCCTTTGGGGTCTTCTACATCTCCTCCTAAACCACTGGACAGATTTCAACCAAACTTGGCACAAATATTTTACGCAAAGGGAGAACCAACATAGGATAGGTGTTTTTTCGATGGGGTTCTTTTGGGGGTTCTTTGGGGTCTTCCACATCTCCTCCTAAACCACTGGACCGATTTCAACCAAACTTGGCACAAATGTTTTACGCAACGGGAGAACCAACATAGGACAGGTGTTTTTTTTCTCGATACGATCCTCTGGGGGGTCCTTTGGAGTCTTAAAAAACTAACTTATTAGATCTGGTTACTATGGCAACCCAATGGAATAGATTCTGTTCTAAATATATTATCGCATTAAATTGAAGACCACGCGAACGAAGTCTTTATATATTATATATATACAAACACTTTCTTTCTTTGAGTGGCATTGCAACGCATGCCGGGTACTCGCTAGTTATGTATATAAATTAGTTAAAGAGACTTCAAAATGATATTCGAAACTGTGGATAAAAAAAAATCAAATTTATAATAACGATTTGGAATTTATTCACAAATGTCTTAACACACACACAAACACATTAGACTACAGGATTAAAATGTTACTGACATTTTAAAAATAATAAAATATTTTGAAAGTATTAAAAAAATAGTGATCACTGTTTTTTAATTTATTCTTACATTCTCTTAGTCTTTGATGATGCATATCACAGTAAATCCATGAAATATACATCACACAGTGCAATTTTTTTTTACTTGCAAAAGAAATTATAATTTCTCTCTCCCCCCTCACACACACACACACACACACACACACACACACACACACACACACACACACACACAAGACTGTGTAATTAAATTATTTGAGAACAGAATTTGGAATTTAAGATAGATATATAAAACTTGTTTCAATAACTTTTAGAACTTACGTAAACCATTAGTTTTTATACCTAAATTAAAATCATATTTATATTACCAATGGTATATACAAAATTGAATGCCAAGATTGCAATAAATGTTACATAAGACAAATAAAAAAACAACTGAAAAAACATTATTTTGAACATCTAAACGCATACAAAAAGCAGAAATATATAAATCTAATATGCAATAAACACAGAACATAAATTCCCAGGCATAACCAACGTGACACTAATAAAACATACCACACAAAGGCACCATAATGAACATATGGGAAAATTTACAAATATACAAACCCCCTCCCTCCTATGGCGCTACAGCCCAAGTCGGGACCTGGCCTCCAATCCACTCTATCCACTGCAACCCTCCTCCAGTTTCTTATCCCCATGTCTCTCGCGTCCTCTGCAACGCCATCTTCCCACCTCTTCCTCAGTCTACCTCTAGGTCTCGTTCCCTCCCATGTACCCAGCAAAGCCCTCTTGGGGTTCCTGCCATCCTCCATTCTCATAACATGTCCGGCCCAACACAATCTTTGTATCCTTATAAATTTTGAGACTGGTATCTCTTTATATAGATACAGTTCGTTGTTGTATCTCAGTCTCCATGAGCCATTTTCTTGTATTTTGGCCTATAATGCGTCTGAGGAGTTTCCTTTAAAAGGTGTCTACTATGTTGACTGTTTTCTGTGTGATTGTCCATGCTTCACACCTGTAGCATACCACCAGTCTGATGACAGTCCTATATATTTTCATTTTTGTTTCCCTGTGCACATCCCCAGACCTAAATGATGGCAGCAATGCAAAGTATGCCTTGTTAGCCATGGTGGTCCATCTTTGGATCTCCGGCTCCTCTGATCAAGTCTTTGCTAGATTCACTCCGAGATATGTGAAATTGCCCACCACTTCAATTGTGTACTCCTCTATCTCAATGTTGTTATGAACCTGGTCCCTTCTTGTTTGGATAAGCATTTTTGTTTTATCCATATTTATGGCTAGCCCAACTTCCTTGGCTTTGTTTTTAAGCTCTATAAATATTTCTTTAGCTGCCATGATCCGTCTTGACATGATGTTAATGTCATCTGCATATGCGGCTATCTGTACAGTTTTATTTGTTAACAGATTGGAGCTATTTATTGATAAGCCTCTAATTAGATATTACAATGCAATATTAAATAGTGTTGGGGCTAACCCATCTCCTTGCTTTAGCCCTCGTGTAATATTTATGGGTTCAGTTAGTTGGCTATCCACCTTTACTTGGGCTTCAGTCTGCTGCATGGTCACTTGCGTTAATCTTACCAGCTTGTCTGGTATTCCAAATTCATGCATTATGGTGTAGAGTTTGTCTCTATTAATAGAGTCATACGCTTGCCTGAAGTCCACAAAGATTTGGTACACATCAATATCACGTTCCCATCCGCATCTTAATATCTGTTTTACTGAGAAGAGTTGGTCAATTGTAGACCTTCCAGGTCGGAATCCAGCTTGGTATTCCCATATTATATTTTCTGTGAGGGGTCTTAGCCTTTGGTTCAAGATGTACGTAAAAACCTTGTAGGAGGTGCACAGCAACTATAACCTCTTCTTTCGAGTTATAACGGAGGGAACCCAAAATAATTGGTTCTGCCAATTATTTCAGGCTGCCTTATTCCAGACGAGCTGAAATTTAAATCAGAACAATACACAGTAAGACATACAAGGAATCAGGGAAGGTGAAACTGTTGATTTATATACTCCGTATATGTGTGTAACAAGAAGACTTGCTTTATTAAACATTTGAAATATAACATTTACTCCAAAGAACAGATCCCATGACATTATTAATCAAATTATTAAAATTAATTGAATTGCTTTATTTAGACTACGGGATCACAACAGATTTATCTAGCTATACCCCCGGATCCGGGTAATCATTGATATTTAGTCTCTAATCTTTTAATTATATTCAATTCAAAACTTTATCTTGCAAGACTTTTACCTTTTTGCTTCTTTATATATTCCATTAGAAGAATGGTATTAATAATACTACGTTACATTAATATCTAAACTGTTACAATTGAATAGTTACAATTAAATTCTCAAATTTAAGTTCTTTATATTCTTATAAAATCAATCGTCTCTGAAAGTCTCTTTAATACAGTATTGTGTTACAAAACTTATTAACATTATTCCTCGATAGACGTGCTATCGAGTCACCTCTATTTTTGGATGTAGTAATCTCCTCCATGTGGTTCCGTCTTGGGAGTCCTAAAACGTCGTCCTCGTCTTGGTCTGGTCTCAGTTGTTCATGCCTTAAAACGTCTGCAGGATAGGTAGAGTCTTCTACACAGATACACGTTGATTCTCAGATGTCTCGAACTGCATCATCGGTAGGGTATACTAGAGTTGTAATTCAGATGGTCCACGACCACAGGTGAGAAGTTGAAAAGATTCGTCCATCGGTGAAGATTGCAGTCATCGTTTTTTTTTTTAACACTTGTCGTTTGTAGTTACATCTTTCTTCTTGTTACAAAGTTTTTTGAAATGTTCTTTTGTTAACGTTACATGTTACACTTTTTGTAACACTTAGTAAAATACAAAATAATAATTAATTAATCCACACTAACAATAAATTGCATAACTTTTGAACAGAGCATTTTGCTCGTGCGTCTTTACTGCTGCGAGTCGTCATGGCGAGAGAGGTATTTTTCGTCCGCTACCCTTGTACATGACAAGAGAGAGTGGGGTGTTTATTCCGCGAGTATATATAGTTCCTGTTTCTCTTTGAATAAACTTTTTTATTTATACCAACTATCGCTAGATAAAAATACATCATTTAAATTAATTGTTTTAGTTACTCTCTGTGTCTACAGATACTTTAATTATTAACATTAGTTTACTATATTATTTTTAATTACAGTAGACTCGGAAAACATGTCGATTCCGGTATCAACAGGTAGGCGCTTGATAGCACGCAAAGGGTTAAATACGAACATAATAATTATTTACAATATGCCTTTTCTTTACGGATACTTTGCCCTGATTAATTACTTCTTACATTCACATTTAGTACCTACATGTTTTTATTATTATCATGTGAGATTTAAATGGTTAATTGTACGCAACCTTAATTAATTAAAAATTTTTTTTTGAAATTGTCACAATTTAAATCGTCACATACTCCGCCTCCTTACCAACACAGACTCCTAAAAATTTTGGGTCAGCTATGTACCGAGAGTATGCTTGGGGAGTACTATATGAAATTTCTTATTATTATTATTATTTATTATTATTCTCTTTTATTATTATTATTGCACGGTTTATTTGTTTTAAATTCTCTTTAAATGATCTTAAATTCTCATTTAAATGTTCCTTCTCCATGAAATTCCCTTTTTCTCATTAAATACAGTACTTACTCATAATACTAATTTCCCTAATTTCAGCAACTGACAATATCGTGGCCCGACTGACATCAGCTTACTCTAACTCTACACGTTAGCTTTCAGCATTCAAAAATGATCTCTTGGCTCTTTTGGCTCATCATTACCCTTTTCAGTCGGCGCCGTTGTGACTCGTTACTTAACATGTATAATCATTTTTGGATTATATATCCTAAACTTAATTCTAATGTAATCTAAAGAGGATCCCATACTCCACTTTAGATCACTGTTTTGAGAAAAGCAGAAATTCATGAAGATTCTTTTCATTTAACTCTTTAACAATTACTCGACAAACTATGCGGAAGGGGAGACACTTTACACAATGCATTGTAATACGCGGTGGTATTCATCGTTTAGGGAGTGCTACCGTTTATACAATAGAGAGGGGGTGCTTGGCTTACTACATTTCATAACATGCTCTATTGTTCTCTTACTGCCCACAACTGGTTGTTGACTATACAACGTTACTCGTATTATTATTTTCCTCTCTTATTTACTGCGATACGATTTACTACTACTTATTACACGTTACACAAATTTGTTTAACTTAAAATTTATTTAGCAATTATTAATCACTTATTATTACTTTGGGGTTTTAAAAATTACGTAGAATTATTTCCTATAGTCTTACCATATTTACTTAGGACACTTTATTTACCTAGTTTTTTAATTTTAGCTCAGTTTACAAGTTTACTGTTTAGGGACATGGGGTTTAATACTTTATCTAACAAGGGAGGGTTAACTAAGTCATTTATTCTTTTGAAATTTAAATCACAATATTATTTGCTCTACAATACTACACACAATTATTTCCTACACACTTTAATACATGGTAAACATTTATTAACAGAGATTATTATTAAACCTTTGGCATTAGGCATTAAATTCTATTTAAACGATCAGCTCTTGGTACTCATTTTCTTTTCTTCCGTGACCTTCCCTTTATCTCGTTTCTTAAAATCTAACTTAATTTTATTTTTACTACTAATTTACGTAACCTCACAACATCATGGCCCGACTGATTACATCTTGCGTACTCTAACTCTAGTAGTTAGTTTTCTGCTACTTTCTTTAACTCTTGTAAAGAATTTTCCAGTGCGGCGCCATTGTGACTGAGTTATGTTCCTTATATCTATTTCGCTTACTTATACTTAAGATAATCTAAAGTTGATCCCATACTCAACCTTAGATTATTTTTTTAATTCTAGTTGCTTACTTTACTGAGATAAGCAGAATGTCACGAAGGGGAATCTTTATTCACTTCTAAGCAATTAACTGTAACACACTAAGCGAGAGGGGACAAACACTTTACTTTCAACGATCAGCTGTTACGCTGGAATGTAGGTCAAACTAGTTTTCTACAATGGCCTCGTTTATGAGTACAAAGGGGAGAAGTCGACTCGAGGGTGGATAGATCTCTATGGTTCCATTTAACAATAGCTGGCGGCTAGGGACTTATTTTCAAGCAGGACACAACTTATTTATTATTATTCACACATATTATTCATTTCTTTTTTCTCATCTCACTAATACACTTTTATAATTATAATTATACTAACGTGTTATAATAATTTACGATCTTATTAAACTTTTTATTTTAAATGACTTATTATTTATTATTATTACTACTTTGTCTGATTTAAGAGACGGTTTCTTTTTATTTCGAATTAGTTTATTTACTTAGGGAAACATCATTCCATTAAATTAATTAGTACACTTGTTTTATTTAATTCGATTTAATTTTCAACAAAGGGGAGATACATGGTTACTAGGCACAAGACGACACACAGGAAAGGACACGCTTCTTATAACAATAGGGCAAACAAAGAAGGTGAAGTGATTGTTTCATTCCGCGATGGGGGAGTTTACAATGACAAAATACACACTAACAGGAACAGACAAGAATTCAACCGGTCTGGTATTGTTTACAAACAGACGTGTTGTTGAATGAACTTTTGACAAGCTCCAACATGGTTCGTTTACATCGGATTATATGTTACTCTTACTTTACACATATCATATTTACTAATAAAATTATCTATACTATATTACTATAATATTAATTATTATTTTTATCTTATTCAAATTTCTGACACATATTAAAATACACGAGTAAATAAATCAACAGCTTATGAATAGGGACACAATTACTGTTTAACAACACAAGTCATAAAAAGTGCGCATCTTATTTGTGACACTCGGTACACAATTAATTAAGCAATTAAGCAACCAAGCAGAGTACCACATCTTACTTGCGTTATGATGCTTACAACTATTCTCAATTAGACAACAGCACAATACACAATTCATTATTATTTACACCATAGCACATTTATTATTAATTAGCAGTTAATTATTAATTAAGCAGAGTTGCGCATCTTATAACCTCTTCTTTCGAGTTATAACGGAGGGAACCCAAAATAATTGGTTCTGCCAATTATTTCAGGCTGCCTTATTCCAGACGAGCTGAAATTTAAATCAGAACAATACACAGTAAGACATACAAGGAATCAGGGAAGGTGAAACTGTTGATTTATATACTCCGTATATGTGTGTAACAAGAAGACTTGCTTTATTAAACATTTGAAATATAACATTTACTCCAAAGAACAGATCCCATGACATTATTAATCAAATTATTAAAATTAATTGAATTGCTTTATTTAGACTACGGGATCACAACAGATTTATCTAGCTATACCCCCGGATCCGGGTAATCATTGATATTTAGTCTCTAATCTTTTAATTATATTCAATTCAAAACTTTATCTTGCAAGACTTTTACCTTTTTGCTTCTTTATATATTCCATTAGAAGAATGGTATTAATAATACTACGTTACATTAATATCTAAACTGTTACAATTGAATAGTTACAATTAAATTCTCAAATTTAAGTTCTTTATATTCTTATAAAATCAATCGTCTCTGAAAGTCTCTTTAATACAGTATTGTGTTACAAAACTTATTAACATTATTCCTCGATAGACGTGCTATCGAGTCACCTCTATTTTTGGATGTAGTAATCTCCTCCATGTGGTTCCGTCTTGGGAGTCCTAAAACGTCGTCCTCGTCTTGGTCTGGTCTCAGTTGTTCATGCCTTAAAACGTCTGCAGGATAGGTAGAGTCTTCTACACAGATACACGTTGATTCTCAGATGTCTCGAACTGCATCATCGGTAGGGTATACTAGAGTTGTAATTCAGATGGTCCACGACCACAGGTGAGAAGTTGAAAAGATTCGTCCATCGGTGAAGATTGCAGTCATCGTTTTTTTTTTTAACACTTGTCGTTTGTAGTTACATCTTTCTTCTTGTTACAAAGTTTTTTGAAATGTTCTTTTGTTAACGTTACATGTTACACTTTTTGTAACACTTAGTAAAATACAAAATAATAATTAATTAATCCACACTAACAATAAATTGCATAACTTTTGAACAGAGCATTTTGCTCGTGCGTCTTTACTGCTGCGAGTCGTCATGGCGAGAGAGGTATTTTTCGTCCGCTACCCTTGTACATGACAAGAGAGAGTGGGGTGTTTATTCCGCGAGTATATATAGTTCCTGTTTCTCTTTGAATAAACTTTTTTATTTATACCAACTATCGCTAGATAAAAATACATCATTTAAATTAATTGTTTTAGTTACTCTCTGTGTCTACAGATACTTTAATTATTAACATTAGTTTACTATATTATTTTTAATTACAGTAGACTCGGAAAACATGTCGATTCCGGTATCAACAGGTAGGCGCTTGATAGCACGCAAAGGGTTAAATACGAACATAATAATTATTTACAATATGCCTTTTCTTTACGGATACTTTGCCCTGATTAATTACTTCTTACATTCACATTTAGTACCTACATGTTTTTATTATTATCATGTGAGATTTAAATGGTTAATTGTACGCAACCTTAATTAATTAAAAATTTTTTTTTGAAATTGTCACAATTTAAATCGTCACATACTCCGCCTCCTTACCAACACAGACTCCTAAAAATTTTGGGTCAGCTATGTACCGAGAGTATGCTTGGGGAGTACTATATGAAATTTCTTATTATTATTATTATTTATTATTATTCTCTTTTATTATTATTATTGCACGGTTTATTTGTTTTAAATTCTCTTTAAATGATCTTAAATTCTCATTTAAATGTTCCTTCTCCATGAAATTCCCTTTTTCTCATTAAATACAGTACTTACTCATAATACTAATTTCCCTAATTTCAGCAACTGACAATATCGTGGCCCGACTGACATCAGCTTACTCTAACTCTACACGTTAGCTTTCAGCATTCAAAAATGATCTCTTGGCTCTTTTGGCTCATCATTACCCTTTTCAGTCGGCGCCGTTGTGACTCGTTACTTAACATGTATAATCATTTTTGGATTATATATCCTAAACTTAATTCTAATGTAATCTAAAGAGGATCCCATACTCCACTTTAGATCACTGTTTTGAGAAAAGCAGAAATTCATGAAGATTCTTTTCATTTAACTCTTTAACAATTACTCGACAAACTATGCGGAAGGGGAGACACTTTACACAATGCATTGTAATACGCGGTGGTATTCATCGTTTAGGGAGTGCTACCGTTTATACAATAGAGAGGGGGTGCTTGGCTTACTACATTTCATAACATGCTCTATTGTTCTCTTACTGCCCACAACTGGTTGTTGACTATACAACGTTACTCGTATTATTATTTTCCTCTCTTATTTACTGCGATACGATTTACTACTACTTATTACACGTTACACAAATTTGTTTAACTTAAAATTTATTTAGCAATTATTAATCACTTATTATTACTTTGGGGTTTTAAAAATTACGTAGAATTATTTCCTATAGTCTTACCATATTTACTTAGGACACTTTATTTACCTAGTTTTTTAATTTTAGCTCAGTTTACAAGTTTACTGTTTAGGGACATGGGGTTTAATACTTTATCTAACAAGGGAGGGTTAACTAAGTCATTTATTCTTTTGAAATTTAAATCACAATATTATTTGCTCTACAATACTACACACAATTATTTCCTACACACTTTAATACATGGTAAACATTTATTAACAGAGATTATTATTAAACCTTTGGCATTAGGCATTAAATTCTATTTAAACGATCAGCTCTTGGTACTCATTTTCTTTTCTTCCGTGACCTTCCCTTTATCTCGTTTCTTAAAATCTAACTTAATTTTATTTTTACTACTAATTTACGTAACCTCACAACATCATGGCCCGACTGATTACATCTTGCGTACTCTAACTCTAGTAGTTAGTTTTCTGCTACTTTCTTTAACTCTTGTAAAGAATTTTCCAGTGCGGCGCCATTGTGACTGAGTTATGTTCCTTATATCTATTTCGCTTACTTATACTTAAGATAATCTAAAGTTGATCCCATACTCAACCTTAGATTATTTTTTTAATTCTAGTTGCTTACTTTACTGAGATAAGCAGAATGTCACGAAGGGGAATCTTTATTCACTTCTAAGCAATTAACTGTAACACACTAAGCGAGAGGGGACAAACACTTTACTTTCAACGATCAGCTGTTACGCTGGAATGTAGGTCAAACTAGTTTTCTACAATGGCCTCGTTTATGAGTACAAAGGGGAGAAGTCGACTCGAGGGTGGATAGATCTCTATGGTTCCATTTAACAATAGCTGGCGGCTAGGGACTTATTTTCAAGCAGGACACAACTTATTTATTATTATTCACACATATTATTCATTTCTTTTTTCTCATCTCACTAATACACTTTTATAATTATAATTATACTAACGTGTTATAATAATTTACGATCTTATTAAACTTTTTATTTTAAATGACTTATTATTTATTATTATTACTACTTTGTCTGATTTAAGAGACGGTTTCTTTTTATTTCGAATTAGTTTATTTACTTAGGGAAACATCATTCCATTAAATTAATTAGTACACTTGTTTTATTTAATTCGATTTAATTTTCAACAAAGGGGAGATACATGGTTACTAGGCACAAGACGACACACAGGAAAGGACACGCTTCTTATAACAATAGGGCAAACAAAGAAGGTGAAGTGATTGTTTCATTCCGCGATGGGGGAGTTTACAATGACAAAATACACACTAACAGGAACAGACAAGAATTCAACCGGTCTGGTATTGTTTACAAACAGACGTGTTGTTGAATGAACTTTTGACAAGCTCCAACATGGTTCGTTTACATCGGATTATATGTTACTCTTACTTTACACATATCATATTTACTAATAAAATTATCTATACTATATTACTATAATATTAATTATTATTTTTATCTTATTCAAATTTCTGACACATATTAAAATACACGAGTAAATAAATCAACAGCTTATGAATAGGGACACAATTACTGTTTAACAACACAAGTCATAAAAAGTGCGCATCTTATTTGTGACACTCGGTACACAATTAATTAAGCAATTAAGCAACCAAGCAGAGTACCACATCTTACTTGCGTTATGATGCTTACAACTATTCTCAATTAGACAACAGCACAATACACAATTCATTATTATTTACACCATAGCACATTTATTATTAATTAGCAGTTAATTATTAATTAAGCAGAGTTGCGCATCTTATAACCTCTTCTTTCGAGTTATAACGGAGGGAACCCAAAATAATTGGTTCTGCCAATTATTTCAGGCTGCCTTATTCCAGACGAGCTGAAATTTAAATCAGAACAATACACAGTAAGACATACAAGGAATCAGGGAAGGTGAAACTGTTGATTTATATACTCCGTATATGTGTGTAACAAGAAGACTTGCTTTATTAAACATTTGAAATATAACATTTACTCCAAAGAACAGATCCCATGACATTATTAATCAAATTATTAAAATTAATTGAATTGCTTTATTTAGACTACGGGATCACAACAGATTTATCTAGCTATACCCCCGGATCCGGGTAACCATTGATATTTAGTCTCTAATCTTTTAATTATATTCAGTTCAAAACTTTATCTTGCAAGACTTTTACCTTTTTGCTTCTTTATATATTCCATTAGAAGAATGGTATTAATAATACTACGTTACATTAATATCTAAACTGTTACAATTGAATAGTTACAATTAAATTCTCAAATTTAAGTTCTTTATATTCTTATAAAATCAATCGTCTCTGAAAGTCTCTTTAATAGAGTATTGTGTTACAAAACTTATTAACATTATTCCTCGATAGACGTGCTATCGAGTCACCTCTATTTTTGGATGTAGTAATCTCCTCCATGTGGTTCCGTCTTGGGAGTCCTAAAACGTCGTCCTCGTCTTGGTCTGGTCTCAGTTGTTCATGCCTTAAAACGTCTGCAGGATAGGTAGAGTCTTCTACACAGATACACGTTGATTCTCAGATGTCTCGAACTGCATCATCGGTAGGGTATACTAGAGTTGTAATTCAGATGGTCCACGACCACAGGTGAGAAGTTGAAAAGATTCGTCCATCAGTGAAGATTGCAGTCATCGTTTTTTTTTTAACACTTGTCGTTTGTAGTTACATCTTTCTTCTTGTTACAAAGTTTTTTGAAATGTTCTTTTGTTAACGTTACATGTTACACTTTTTGTAACACTTAGTAAAATACAAAATAATAATTAATTAATCCACACTAACAATAAATTGCATAACTTTTGAACAGAGCATTTTGCTCATGCGTCTTCACTGCTGCGAGTCGTCATGGCGAGAGAGGTATTTTTCGTCCGCTACCCTTGTACATGACAAGAGAGAGTGGGGTGTTTATTCCGCGAGTATATATAGTTCCTGTTTCTCTTTGAATAAACTTTTTTATTTATACCAACTATCGCTAGATAAAAATACATCATTTAAATTAATTGTTTTAGTTACTCTCTGTGTCTACAGATACTTTAATTATTAACATTAGTTTACTATATTATTTTTAATTACAGTAGACTCGGAAAACATGTCGATTCCGGTATCAACAGGTAGGCGCTTGATAGCATGCAAAGGGTTAAATACGAACATAATAATTATTTACAATATGCCTTTTCTTTACGGATACTTTGCCCTGATTAATTACTTCTTACATTCACATTTAGTACCTACATGTTTTTATTATTATCATGTGAGATTTAAATGGTTAATTGTACGCAACCTTAATTAATTAAAAATTTTTTTTTGAAATTGTCACAATTTAAATCGTCACACAACGAAATGCCTCTGTAATTTCTACATTGAAGTTTGTCGCCTTTTTTATAAATGGGGCATATAATGCAATTATTCCATTCCATGGGGATTCGTTCCATTTGCCATATGTCCACGATTAAGGAGTGCAGTGCGACTGCTACATCAGTACCTCCAGCTTTAAGCAGTTCTGCAGGAATTAAGTCTGTACCTGGTGCCTTGTCGTTCCTGAGGGCACTAATAGCTTCTTCTATTTCCTGAATTGATGGTGGGTCAGATTCCATCTCCCCAATGTTTGCATTCCGCGGGGTGTGAGCAACAATTTCTCCTCCCTGTATCATACCACCAAGGAGGCCATCGAAGTACTCTCGCCAGGTAGTTTTAATTTTCTCTGGATCACTGACAATTCTATTCTCTCTGTCTCTACATAGTGTTGTAGATGGTTTATAACCTTCCTGAGATGCTTAAGGTATTTATAAGCATTCCTTATTCTTCCATCTGCAAAGTCCTGCTCCATTTTGAGAAGCAGCCCATTTTCAAAAGTTCTTTTCTTTTTTCTACATACTTTATTTGCCAGTCTTCTATTCTCTTCATATTCTTGCTTCATTTCTCTAGTCCTACACTGAGAATACTTCCTGTGAGCCTCATTCCAGCGTGCAATACTCTCCCTGCATTCCTCATCAAACCAGTCCTCCTGCCTCCGTCTCTCCTCTATTCCTAGCACCTCTCTGGCGGTCTCCAGGAGTGCGCACTTAAGGCTCTGCCATTTCTCTTCCACTGTTCCTGCGACTGACCCATTCAATTTATTCCTCACTTTCCCAGCATATTCCTGTACCTTTTCTGGGTCCTTTAAACTCGCTGTGTTAACCTTTCCCTGTCTTCTGAGTCTGTCCTTCCTATATACGGCCACCCTGCATCTAAACTTTATCTGCACCATATAGTGATCAGAACCAACTGACGCTCCTCTCCGGGTTTTGACATCAACGATACTTATAGCTGCTCTTTTATCTATGATCACATGATCTATCTGGTTGACTGTTTTCCCATCTGGGGCTACCCACTTTCCCTTATGGATATCACGGTGTGGGAATTGAGTTGAGCTGATAACCATATTCCTGCTTGTAGCGAAGTCGATCAGCAGTTCCCCATTTCTGTTGGATTCATTGTGTAAACTGTGCCTACCTATGGTGTCAAGGTATGCATCTTCTTTCCCAATTTTCGCATTCATGTCCCCCATGATTAGTTTAATGTCATTCTTAAGGGCGGTGTCATATATTTTTTCCAGCAGTTGGTAAAATTCTGCTTTTATGTCTTCATCCTTCTCATCAGTCGGGCAGTGTATGTTTATGATTGACAGATTGAAGAATTTTGTAGCCAATCTTATTCTACATATTCTCTCGTTAACTGGGTGGAAGTCTACTATGAGGTGTTTTAAGTTTCTGTCAACTACAAATGCCACTCCCAGTTCTCTTTTCCCCTTCTCTCTTCCGCTGTATAATACCATATGAGTTTTAGTATCTCTTACTCCATTTCCCAGCCATCTTGTTTCCTGTACTGCTGCTACACCAATTTTATATCTTTTTAGCTGTTCAAATAGTTCCCTTTATGCCCCTGGCCTGTACAAAGTCCTAACATTCCACGTTCCAAAAGATAAGACCATATTCCGTTGCCTGAGTCGTTTCCGATAATACTGTCCTTTCCGAGGCTTATTTGGTAGTTTCATAACATCCGGTTTTCCGGGAATGGGTTGTTAGCCCATAGCCCAACCTCCAACCTGGAGGGCCAGAATTGTGATCGAGGTTTTCTCCTCTAGGTAGGTTGCTTTCACTACAATATGCAATAAACACAGAACATAAATTCCCAGGCATAACCAACGTGACACTAATAAAACATACCACACAAAGGCACCATAATGAACATATGGGAAAATTTACAAATATACAAACACAAAAACTAATTCCTGAACAAATGCAAATCAGTACAAAACAAGACACAATTTTCAAAGCACTCAACATTGAAAATACTCAAAAAACTAATATATACACTACAATCACACACCATAATACCAAAAACCAACACGAAACCATAACAACAACCAACCAAAACACAAGTACTCAACAAGATACAAAATTAAGGTGGCTGAGGATGGGAACAAGAGGATTCCCGAAACATGTTCCAAATAAGGGAAAAAACATCTTGAGGTGAAGACATCATAAGTATTAAATACATTATATATGCATCAAGAAATAGACTGTAGCAAAAAGGGTTTGAAATAATTATACATTATATAATTATTTTGTGTGTGTATGTGTGTCAGCAGTACAAAATTATGCTACTTGAGATAATAACATGTGGAAATCATTAAAAATAAATTTTGTAATTTAATCTATTAATGTTTAAGTATTTATTAACATTAATGTGTGTACATTTTCTTTCTAGCACGTTCCATTCTGTCAGATGATTCAGCCTTAACATCAACATCAACAGTGTTTGAAAATTATGAAAACTCGTTACGAGATGGTGACTTCGAAACAGCATCTGGAGTTGACAGCTGTGATCACGAGGCTGTGGATGTGCTGAGAGACGGAGTCTGCAATGAAGTATTACATGAAACTTGTTCCGCACTGGATGCAGACACCATACCCAAAATCATAATAGAATCAACTACACATTCAGAAGTGTAAAAGAAGTATTATCAACTAACAAAAAATATATTTCAACTATCTGTTGTAATCATCGAACTCTCAGTGAACAAAACGAGAGTATGGGATGAACAGAAGCACAGATACAATGTTATTGCGTTACACATTCTTGTGTACTTTTCAAACATCTTGTTATATACTGTAATGTCAGTGTTTGTATAAAACATCTCTGACAAACAATTCCCATTACATTCAACAATAACAACATAACACTATACAATAGTAAAGTAACATATTATCACCATACCTGTTTCACATTTTCAATGTGATTGAAAGACTGATCAGATACGAGATCAAAACTTGGTGTTTTATATTTGAAATGTCTGAGTATTTGATGCTACCTATAGATTAGAATCATACTTATGACTAAGAAAAATATCATGATTTTCCACTGGCCTGATTTTCTTTTATATTTGTCATTAACAAAACAGACACGCTACAGCCCTAACTCAGGAACTGCCCTGGTGGAGGCAGATGAACCACAAAATATACTTGACATACATACTGTTGAATTATGAACACGCAAGTTTACACACTCTATGAAGTAACTGTGTATAAAATATTTACTAAAAGCTTTAAGACTTCCGTGATACAAGTCTTTCTGGTTGTAATATATTTGCTTTCTAGAAACTGAGACCAACTTTCTGGTGGCTCTTGTTTCTAGATTCAAACACAATCTAATTAGCAGTTAGCCAAAGGACAATAACTAACTTTGATTTTGTAGAAGAACTTTGTTTGCCCTAGAACAATGCCAACAATAGAAATACTGGTACCTAAACAATGAAATGACTGGTAAGACACATATGCTCACAATTTAGAAAAACGTATTCTCAATTCGAGTCTTTATATAAACTAATCTAGTTGAAAAAAATCAAAGCTCCAGTCATGGCAAAATAACCTGATTCTTGCATATTGTTTCAGCAATTTCATATAAATAATTAATGAAATAAGTTAAATGGTCCCCTGTATATTATATAGGCAACCCTTTTAAAGTCCATAAATGTTTTTAAATAAATTTGTTTCATATTTCTATCTAAAGAGATTAAATTTTTTATGTGAATATGAATTTTATGTACATAAATTTCCATACATACTTAAAAATTGTACAAAGGTTTGGTATAACTGTTTACACACAAAAGAAAATTCATATTGCATTTAAAATTCACTTACCTCTAAATGTCAATGTAAAGAAACCTTTAATATGTAATGTGACTTGTAATCATGACAAAGACTTGTATTAGAGTTAATTATCTCTTTCTATGTACTCAGATTTGTCTTTATGTTTAACAATATTTATATTTATTATTAAAATTTAACTTATTTGATTAAAAAAAAAACAACTGTTTTCCCTCCTTCTTACCTAATGCAATATTCTGTACAGCACTTAAAGAAATCATAACTGTACTAAACAGTCATTCGCTTCTTATCATTATCTTTTAATAAAATGTTCTTTCATGTGTTTAACATCACGTGATATTATCTACTTGCATTATTTATAGAAGTTAGTACTTTTTTAGCTCATAATTTTTTAGTGCTTTATTGTGAAAAGTTGTCATTTTGCTAGTAATAACAAGTGCAAAAAAATTTTAAATATGGTGTTTGGCGATAACCTACATCAGTTTTCTCATATTAAATGCATTAAAAGAAAGAGAAAGTGTGTCACAAAATTGATAAAACACAAATAAACAATTTAGAATGACATAAAAAATCTTAAAACAACAAACAATACGTCAAGATGTCAGTTAATTTGAGAACTGATATTACATCATATAGAATGACAGAACTAAAATTTGAAATTGACATTAGACACACCAAGTAAAAGACAAATGTATCGTAGATAAAAATATAAGCGTTTCATGTTTTTCCTGATTTGCTGACTCTTTCTGACAGTTTGCTACCTACTGGTTAACAATTGAATAGACTTATCTAAGAGCTATTATTTTATCTAAGATTTATTTAGATAAATTTTATATTTATAAAATATATAAAAGATATATTATATTTTATATATAAAATATAAAGATATATATATATAAATTATAATAAAGATAAAAAAAAAGATATACACTAAAAACTCGCTTATCCGAATCGCGTTTATCCGAAAATCCTGTTTATCCTTTAGTAAATTTTAAAAATACACAAAAGCATTTTCCTGTCTCTATAATCTACACTGAATAGCGTAGACAAGCGACTCCGCGTGATATAAAGCAGAAAATCAATAATAAGAACTAATTGGGATAAGGCGTAATCCCAATTATCGATTTGTGGAAGCTCTGACGATGATGTGGAAGAGAAAACGGGAGTAACCATACAGAGGTAACATCAATGTTTGAAGAGCTACTGTCGTATTTGGAGCTACAAGACGAAACTTCAATTGTAGAACTTCTGACAATGAAACGACTTCGGGGTCGGGCAGCCAGCAAACGAGCTTCAAGGTTAGGCAAAAATCTATGATTGATTACTGTACAAACAAGCAATAGGACTGTTCCAGTACTGTAGA
This sequence comes from Magicicada septendecula, assembly GCA_034769895.1. NCBI lineage: Eukaryota > Metazoa > Arthropoda > Insecta > Hemiptera > Cicadidae > Magicicada > Magicicada septendecula. The sequence continues at coordinate 55,235,675 of CM068371.1, read as the reverse complement.
AACTATAATTTACAGTGCGGTGCCGTTTTATAGTTTATTGTGTCATATTCACTGTAACTTTTAAATTATTGTCTATATTATAAATCTCTAGGGGGGTCTACGTTTGTCCACGGTAATCTCAGAATCTACTGAACCGATTTCACTTAAACTTTGCATGCTGATAGCGGGTACCCAACGGAAGGTTTTCCACTATATCTGATAATGATAGGTTAAAAAGAACCGAAGTTATTGCAAAAAAACTCATTTTTTTAAACCCGCGGCTTCGATCGCGAATATTTGTATATGATTGTTGTGGTAACTGTCGAGTTGGTAAATTCATGTTTCCTCGATACGTAAAATCAAAATTTGATAATTTAGTAGATATTTACAAACATGCAGTAATACAATTAGATGAAATGTTTATTGGTATAGAATAATACAAATAGTGTATACATAAGTATATTGATATCAGTTAGTCCATTTGAATATTTACATTTTAGTAGGGACATGGAATTCTTATCAGCATATGGAATTCATATAAACAATACAATAATTCATTGTTTGATTATATTGTAATATTGATTATATAGTACACGTTGATTCTGACAAACCATACGCTTCGACATTTGAATATTCAGTAGGCCTATGTGCAGTAGGAATAATTAATTGTTGAGAAATATACTTAACTTACTTCATCGAGAATTATGCGATGAGCATCAGTGATGTAGTATCAGTGCCTTTTTTCGTTAATTTTACGTCATCGGTAAGTAATATGTGCAATATGTATTGTATTGTATAAATTATTAATTGCACCCTAGAGATTTATTAGTATAGATCAAATAAATACATTACCACTTTTTTAGCTTTGCAATGCTGAAAAGACGATCATGTTTAGGAAGGTCTACTGCTGCTGCGGAAAGAAAGAGGCGTCTTAGAGCATCTGAAAATGACATCGAAGGAGTCGAAATGCAATCAGCTCCTGGAAACTCTTCAAAAAGATCTGGATTAGAAGTCTCACGGATTGAAAGTCCTACGATTCGTGAAAATAGATTAGCGGCACAAAGACGCAGGCAAGCGACTCTCAGATCACGAGGTCCTACTTTACGATGGAATGCAAAATTAAATAGTGGTTTCAATTATAATCCAGTTATTAACTACGCGAATGAAACAGATATCGCGTTACCGAGTATGGTTTGCCCTCATTGCAAAGCTTTAAAGTGGAAAAATGAATCACATTTATTATGTTGCTCTGCAGGAAAAGCGCGATTAGATCCCATACTTCCTCCTCCAGAACTGTTAAAATCATTATTAAATGGAGAACATCTTTTATCGAAAAAATTTTTGAATGCATTAAGATCGTACAATTCAGTTTTTCAATTTACATAATTCGGAGCCAATGAAATAGTCGAAGGGAGCTTCATGCCTACTTTCAAAATTCAAGGCCAAGTATATCACCTCATGGGATCATTACTCCCCACACAAAACGAAGTACAACAATTTCTACAGGTGTATTTCATAGCTGATTATTTACAGCAAGCTGAAACAAGAATGGATCATATTCGTAACTTGGATAAGACATTAGTAACAGAACTTCAAAATTTACTTCACGCAATCAACCCATATGTTAGTGAACTGAAAAGTGCGTTTGAATTTGTAACATCTGCGAATAATAATCAGTACAATATTGTGATTCATGCTGATCGAAAAGAAAATAATGAAGAGCACAGGGGTCGCTACAATGCACCAACAACTAATGAGGTGGCAGTATATATAGTTAACCAGGAATGCGATAATCGCGATATAATAATCCGTGCGAGGGATCATACGCTACAACGAATTGCAGAAACACATCGAGCTTATGATGCTTTACAGCAGGGATTCTCAACCTTTTTGTGATTGAGAGCACCTTTCATAATCCGGGGCAAGTGGGAGAGCACCTTGAAACTTTAATAATAATAATAATAATAAATACACTCACCAGGCTAATGAGATCCTTGGCCCTGAATGTAACTCCGAATTTCACTAATATCTAAGGAGAAGTCGCTTGCAACCACAAGTAAACAGTCCTCCAAATGTGAGTCATTTAGTCTTGATCATGCTTTGTTCTTGATGTATTTCATTAATGAACAACATTTTTCATACAGGTAGGTTGTCCCAAACATCGCCAAGCATTTGAGAGAAGCATTTCGCAATGTCGGAAATTTCATTGTATCATTTGCACCCCAGAAATCTGTGATCCTTTCCTTTTCGAAAAGATATTTTAAGGCTTGAGAGGACTGGAGCTCTAATAATTCAAGTTTCGCGCGAGCAAGATTGTGCTGTTGAATAATCTGAACGACAATTTTAGGACACTCCGAGTGGGGATGACCAAGACTCGAGAGTGTACGTGCCAGTTCAGGAAAATGAACCAAGTACTTTTTTCTTGCCGTCCCAAGGAATCTTTGTAACTTTGATCGAAAGGAAAATATAATTACTTTCAGTTCACAAATTGTGTTTTTCTGACCCTGAAGACGTTTGTTCAGCTCGGTGAGATATTGAAATAGGTCTACCATGAAAGCAAGATTGATCTTGAAATCATCCCCGAATATTTCTGGAAACTTAGTGACATAATCGTTGGGAGAAATAAATGTTTTGATTTCTTCAAAAACTTTCCAGACCCTTGTAATTGCTTCCCCGCGACTTAGCCAACGAACACCCGCATGTAGGATTAGTTCTGAATGTGGCGCTGATAAATCATGCAAGAAGACTTTTAGTAAGCGTTTATTCAGGGGTTTAGAAACCAAAAAGTTGATCAACTTAACTATCAGTTTTAACTGTTCTGAAATTTCAGGAACAGATATAAGATGACTGGCTAAGTTTTCAACGTGAATTAAACAATGATAGTGAACAAAGGGAGGAAAATGTTCATCATTTTTCAGAAGAGCGACAAATCCTTTATTTTTACCTACCATGGAAGGTGCGCCATCAGTAACCACACACACGAGCTTTGATAAGTCAATGCCATTAGGTTTCAGGAAATTCGCAACAGCGTTGTAAATGTCTTGCCCCGTAGTTGTACCCGGGAGCGGTAAAATTGTTAAAAAGAAATCTTCTACAAATCCCACAGTATCTATACAACGTAAAAAGCACGCCAATTGTGCTACAGAAGCAATGTCTGTTGATTCGTCAACAGCAAGAGAAAAATAACTACATTCAGAAAGTTTCTGGAGTGCTTTTTGTTTTATTTGAGCCGCGATGAGGTCAACGCGCCTGGCAACAGTGTCATTATTAAGTGGCACATTTTTTGCCGCATTAATCAAAACACTTCTGTATTTCTCAGGTATACTTTCAGCGAGAGTTGTCACTGCGGAAACTATGCACTCCTTCACAATTTCTCCACTTGTAAATGGCATCCCATGCTGAACAACTTTATGAGACACAGATACAGACACTTCGGTTGAAAGTTTGTTAACAGAACTATTAACATTAAATGAAAAAGACTTCTGTTGACGTTGGAGTTGTGATTTTAACTCTTTGATTTTATGTATCCTTGCATCTGATCCCGTGGGATATTGATCAGAAAACGCACTATGATGAGTTTCATAATGTATTTGACAATTTGCTTTTCTGAAACCCGATAAAGGTGCATGACACAAAACACAAATAACTCCAGTATTCTCGTCATTAGTGACCACCAAAAAATCTGTCTCCCAGTTACCTTGAAAAGAATACAGTTTCTTTCTTTTTGCTTCGCTACTTTTGTTGGAATCTTGGGTTGATGAAGAAGGTAACTTAGGTATCGATTCTTCACTACGTTTTCGTATTACAAATTTATCCATGTCTCTTTTTTAAGAATGTTCACAACACACTTCGAGGCGAAAGGAAAATTGCAAACTGACAATAATTACGCGTATTTCACAAATAACAGAACAGCAATACTGCAACCAAAATACGTCACGAAACTGGTGTACACCGCTACACTATGTCACTCCAGTCACAATCTAAATAAAACTGATAAATCAACAACACATCTAATTTCTGCTTTCCGTGCCGTCAAACGGGATGGGAGGAGAGTAGTGGCCATAGAGGTATATAGATAGAGGGGGCAAAGTATAGACGCTCGTGTAAGTGGAAATATCCATGCAGAAACATTCATAGAGGTCATTTCTATCCTTGTCTACTGACGCATGCGCGAAAGTGGAACTCGCGCGGATCAGCTGATTCAGCGTCAGTTCAGCGTTAGAGGCAGACAAGGACAGAAATGACCCCTACGTGATTCCATCTCTCTTTTCCAGCCGGACGGTTTCTCAGCCACTTCACCACCTCTATCTATATACCTCTATGGTAGTGGCTGCTCTTAAAGTCTCATTGGCAAATTACAAAATTTCTATTTAAAATCTGAAAATTGATTGGTTGAGCTAAGTGTAAAATGCTACGTGACTATTTATGTGAGAACGTACTTACAGCTGCCAAGTTTAGGGATTTCAGAGGCAATAAAATTAAAATATTTTGAATAACCGCTTCTTTTGAGGGTACTAGTACATGTTTAACAGCCCATTTACAAGATGAGACAACCTGGCGCCTACAGTAATAAACCCCTCATAGGCTGTCTCTGCCTTTTAAAGCTGCAAACAATAGAGTCAGTATCGGCTTGTAAACTACGGACAATTCCGGAAACCATTGCAAGTAGTGCTCTTAGAAGTAACAAAGGTTTCCAAACAGTATTCTGCTACTCAGTTGTTGGTGGACAACAGCTGTACGTCCGTGCTATATAGTTCATAATTGAAAATTAGGGGTCACTGTTGCTCGCGAGCACTTTTTTATACATCCATGATGAGCACCATTTTTAGTTACGCGAGCACTACAGTGCTCGCGAGCACCAGGTTGAGAATGGCTGCTTTACAGTATTCTTTAATGTTTTGCAGAGGAGAAGATGGTTATCATTTTACATTAAAATTAGTCGATCCTCAGACTGGGTTACAAACTACTAAGAAAGTTTCAGCTCTACAATTTTATTCTTACAGACTCATGATGAGAAAAGATGAGTACAATCATTTAATTTATTACAAACAGCTTCTGAATCAATATATTGTTGACATGTATGCTAAGATAGAGACGGAAAGGATTATATACATCCGTACTCATCAAACTCAGTTAAGAGCTGAGAATTACACAAATTTGCAAGATGCATTACGAAATAATAAAAGTCTGGATAATTTAGGCCGCTTGGTCATTCTACCCTCAAGTTTCAAAGGAGGTCCACGTTATATGCATGAGCAAACACAAGACACTTTTTGCTACGTACGCAAATACTCGCGGCCTGCTTTATTTATTACGTTCACTACAAATCCTAAGTGGAGAGAGAGTGTCCAGGAGTTGCATCAAGGCTTTTCAGCTCAAGATCGGCACGACTTGGTAGCACACGTATTTCATCTGAAATTGAAGAAATTAATGGATTTCTTAGTGAAAGGTAAAATTTTTGGCTCAGTTGTCTGCTACATGTACAGCGTAGAGTGGCAAAAAAGAGGTTTGCTGCATGCGCATATTTTGCTCTGGTTAGAAGAAAAAATATATCCAGATCAGATAGATTCTGTGATTAGTGCAGAGCTGCAGGACCCTGATAAAGATCCAGAGCTTTATGATATAGTTAAAACACATATGATTCATGGGCCATGTGGAACAATTAATGCACAGTCACCATGTATGAAGGAGGGTCAGTGTACTAAACGATATCCTAAATCGCTTACAAAAGAAACAACGATAAATGATAACAGTTACCCTAATTATCGCTGACTAAGTCCTGAAGATGGAGGTTTTCAGTGTGAAATCCGTTTGAGAGATGAGATTTTGATAGTTGACAATAGATGGGTAGTTCCATACTCACCGGAGCTTTCACGAGCTTTTGGTGCTCACATCAATGTTGAATTGTGTAGTAGTGTAAAATCCATTAAATATATATGTAAATACGTCAATAAAGGCTCCAATCTAGCTACGATTGGTATACAAAATTCTTACGATGAGGTATTACAGTTTCAAAATGGTCGACACATAAGCACATCTGAAGCTATATGGAGAATCTTCTCTTTCCCCTGTACATGAGCATTTTCCACCTATTATTCACCCAGATGTACATCTCAAAAATGGGCAGAGAGTTTATTTTCGTGAAGATAATTTGCACGAAAGAATAGAAAATCCAAGAAACACCACTCTCATGGCATTTTTTTATCTATGTCGGGAAGATGACTTTGCCAAAACTTTCTTGTATGAAGAAGTGACAGCATATTACACTTTCAATAGGCAGACAGGAAAATTTCAACATAGACGTCAAGGAGTCTTATTAGAAGGAAGCGAGAACGAATATCGTGAACACATATTGGGTCGAGTGTATACAGTTCATCCAAACAATCATGAATGTTATTTTCTTCATTTACTTCTGCACAATATACATGGCCCAACTTCATTTGAAATTATCAAGACTGTCGACAATGTAATTCATCCAACGTTTCAAACTGCATGCCAAGCTCTTGATCTCCTAGAGAATGACAATCATTGGAACGACACATTGTCAGAGGCAAGTTTATTTGCTAGCCCTGACAAAATGAGAGAACTTTTTGCAATAATGTTGGTGTTCTGCAGTATTTCAAACCCGAGTGCATTGTGGATTAAATACAAAGACCACTTCTCTGAAGACTTGATTTGAGATATTATGCGTCGAATTCCTGATGCTGATTTGAGTTTATACAAGGAAAGCATTGAAAATAGTTGTTTACTGCTTTTACAAGATTTTGTTACTTCTGTCAGTGGTAATCCAATTGCTCAATACGGATTACCAAATCCACAGTCTACCGTGCAAAACATTTCAAAGGAATATCATTCTGAACCACTTATGACAGACAACAGCTACTTTCTACAGTTGAAGAGAATGAAATATAACTGAAAGACGAACAAAGAAATATATATCAACTCATTCTTCAAAGTGTTTACTGTAAATTTGGAAATGCATTTTTCCTTGATGCACCAGGAGGCACAGGTACAACATTTTTAATCAAATTGACTCTTTGGGAGTTAAGAAGCGAAGGCAAGATCGCATTAGCAGCAGCTTCCTCAGGAATCGCTGCTACATTATTACCTGGCAGAAAAATGGCACTTTCCTTATTTAAAATACCAATAGATTTGAATTGCAGCGAATTTTCAGTGTGCAATATTTCCAAAAATAGTGCTAAAGCAGAATTGATTAGAAATGCAGACTTGATTGTTTGGGATGAGTGCACTATGGCCCCTAAAAAATCAGTAGAAGCTCTCGATAGAACTCTACGAGATTTGCGCAATGACAACAGATTTATGGGTGAAATAACTTTTCTCTTTGCCGGAGATTTCAGACAAACATTGCCCATAGTTACACGAGGTACCAGAGCTCATGAAGTAAACGCTTGCGTCAAACGATTGAATATATGGCGTACCGTTCAAACAGTATCACTCACAATAAACACGAGAGTCCAAGTTGGAGGTGATGCAGATATTCACGAATTTTCTACTACTTTATTAAACCTTGGAGATTGTAAGATACCAGAGACAGACGGTGCAATATGTTTACCGCCATCATTATGTCGTAGAGTTTCTTCACTGGCAGAGTTGATCGAAAAGGTTTATGGACATATTGAGTCTATAAATTTGCACGATGATGTGTGGTTACGTGAGCATGTGATACTAGCACCAAGAAACGAACAAGTAAATGCCATAAATAGCTGCATATTGCATAAATTTCCAGGAGACGAAAAAACATATCACTCCATTAATACAGTTTTGAACGAAGAGGGTGCAGTACATTATCCAACTGAGTTTTTGAATACTTTATCTGCATCAGGATTACCAGCTCACACATTGAAATTAAAACTAGGTGTTCCAATTATACTCATGAGAAATCTGAAGCCACCACAGTTATGCAATGGAACACGATTGAAAGTTAGGTCGCTAAAAAAACATATCGAAGTGACTATCTTAACAGGCTGCAGCAAAGGAGAAACAGTATTTATCCCAAGAATTCCAATCATACCCAATAACTTTCCATTTCAATTTAAAAGACTTCAGTTTCCGGTTAATTTATGCTTTGCAATGACTATCAATAAGTCACAAGGGCAAACTTTACGTACAGCTGGTGTGGATTTAAGAGCTGCTTGCTTGTCTCACGGACAACTGTATGCAGCATGTTCTCGAGTAAGCAGAACCAGCGAGCTCTTTATTTGCTCTGATAACGGCAGAACGAAAAATTTAGTTTATAACGAGGCTTTGATGTAAAAATGCATATAAAAACTGAGTATACTGGACTGTGATACATTTACGTATATAAGGATTCTACCAAAAAGTTTAAGACTGACTTAGCATGTAAGATTTCGACTAACTCATATCAATATACATATGTATTCATTAAAGACCATACGTCGAAGAGTATGGTTTGTCAGAATCAACGTGTACTATATAATCAATGTTACAATATAATCAAACAATGAATTATTGTATTGTTTATATGAATTCCATATGCTGATAAGAATTCCATGTCCCTACTAGAACGTAAATATTCAAATGGACTAACTGATATCAATATACTTATGTTGTAACAGTACATACTGGCCCAATAGGCTACCATAATTGTGGGTTATGTAGGGGTTTTAAATGTTTTATTATGTATTTTTTAAACATACAGAATGGTTAGGTACCTTGTCCCTCTGGAAAAAAGGAACAACGAAATTTCGGCCAGAGTAAGACACCAAAGTCGCCGATGGACGTGCTGAACTCAAAATATACCATGGCGGTGTTTGTGACGAAAAGACTACAATACGAAGTCCGATTGGACAATAACCCTGATCCGTCATAACAAAAGCAATGACGCACTGACGACAACGCATGTAACCAGTCTTAGTCCTGTGTGAAAAAGAGTGGTGACGTAAATATATACACACACAAGCGCAATTTTGCACTTGCCTCCGTCTCAATCCAACGTAGTTCTTCAAGGGTGCAGCAGCGATGTATCGCTGTCTGTTCAGATTTACTATAAAAATTTAATATCAACAAAAGCTAATTTACAAATGTGATGGTGGAGCGTTAGTTGCTCAAATGTATTAACAGTTAAATCTAAAACATGTAGAATCAGTGATAATTCTGTAATTAAAACCAAAGAGACTTGAGCCGAACACCAGCCATGCAGTGAACATTCAACCAACAACAGTGAGGGATCTACGCCTATCACCGTTAAGAGAAGTCAACCTTTTGTCATTTTCTATTTTAATATAATGAGCTCATTAATTGAAAACAACTAATTAAATCATGTACCCATAATTAGATGAATGTATGTGAGACTGTGAGAGTGAGCGCATGGCCATGAGTATATATATATATGCCAAGGGCATTGGTTTGTGTATACAGCAAATATGAATTAATAATTAATTAGAACTGCAGTATAAAGATAACATTTTAACGATCTTGATTAGAGACCACCAGAAATATTAAGACTGATAGGGCTGACTAAATAGCCACCATTTTGTTTTTTTGTTGCAACTTTGTACGACGCCATTTTAAGCACATGGTTATATACTGAATCTATCTGTTAATTAAAAAGTTTGATAGTAAATCTATGACGCCCTCACTGGGACATGATTATTTATAATAATAATAATTAATAATAATTATGGGTAAGATAACATTATTTATATATTTAAAGATTATTGACGAATTGCGTCCAGAACAGGTAGTATTGATACAAAGGTAGTATTGATACATACAAATATAAATACATTTATATTTATTATTTAAGATAACAAATGGCCCCGAACAGTTGACTTTATATAAAATTATTTTATATAAATAAGCCAGATTCAGAGACATAGAGGGTGACGAGATAATATCCAGAACCTAACAAGAGAGGTTATGGAGGTTATGTTGACAAACAGTAAATAGTAATTGTGTAATTTTGTTACAAGTAGAGCGAAATAGTAAGTCCAACATTTAAAATAAAATGGCAGAGAATAATAATAGCATGGAAATGGATAACACAGAGACAGAATCCATGTTATTGGAAAGACACGCTAGTTCAACACCCAAAATAGTTAAAAATAAAATTTCATTAGAAAATTTATTTACATTAATCAATGACAAATTCGAACAACAAAACAGTAAGTTCGAAGACAGATTAAATCAGATGAACAGTACACTTAATATAAAATTAGATAGTTTGGAGAGTGAGCTAAAAAAGCAGAATACTTTACAGAATGTCAAATTAAATCAAGTAGATGAAAATTATGAGAGTAAAATGGGGGTAGAGAATCATATAAATTGAATGAAAATAAAGACAAGGTAAGTAGTGGTGAGAATTACGATAATAGAATTAAAAATATGGTGTTAGAAAATAATTGTGTGAGTATTGAGAGTGGTGATAAAAGTATAATGGGAGTAGAATTTGATAATGAAGTGATAAAAAGTGTTGATGAATTAGAGAGAAAGTATAGAGAGAATTTACAGATAAAAGGGTTGCAGGGGGTAAATTTTTCCCGTAATGTTGTAGTCGGGGGTGAAGAAAAGGCTTCACGAGTGTATTGGGTAGATAAATGGTCTACCAATAATTGTTTTTTGAATTGTTGTATTGTTCCTGTAGAAATCAGGAGAGGTTTTAATGTAGTAGTACCCTCTGAATGGAGTGAGAGATATTTAGAGAAAGAGTTGTGTGTAGATGGTGAGATGCAAGTATTTAAGTTAGATAGAGGTTATAAAGAGTTGATAGAGAGATTAGGATGGAAGAAAACAAACTATATGAAATACTTACCTTGTAATGAAGCTGATATAGCAGTAGGAAAAGATGATAATGAAAATAATGACTTTATAACGTACCTAGTGGTGACTGATTATACTGGAGGTGACAGGACAATAACAAATCGTGACAGGTTGTATGAGGAATTGGTAGGGAATAACCCTATTAATTATGATGGTTTTATAAAATATAAGAATTTAAATGTGTATTATATTAATGATGTTAATATAATGTATTTAATAAAAAATAAATTGTACAGACCGAAGATAAGACTATTGTTTAACGATGGAGGGTAGACCTTCTATGGTGTTATGAACATTTAATTGTGTGGACAGTGTTTTTAAAAATGGACTGATTATGGTAAATGATTTAGTGATTATGTGAATTGTATATTTTGTGTATTGATGTCTATGTATTTGTGTATTTACTGTTGTGTATTTTATGTATTTTTAGGTAAGCATGTATTGTACGATTTTAAATAACTAAAGGAAGTTTAAATGATATTATGAGATTCAGGTTATAAGGGTTAGTAAATGATTAAGCAGTTAATAGATTTGGGTATTGAGAAGTATTGTTGTTAGTTGGTAAGTGATGAATTTTGTAATGGTGTATTAAGTTGAAATGTTGTAAAGAGTTTGGGTAGTAAGGATAAATAGAGGCATGGGAGTTAGTTAGTTAAAGTTAAGGGGAGTTAGGGAAAATAAAGTGTTGAGATGCTGATAAAATATAAAGAGGTGTTAGATATTTTAGGGACACAGTGGTTAGTAATTATATGTAGAGTTGAGTGATGTGAGTGGTAATTTTATAGTTGTTGATGGTGATATTTTGTAATAAGGGTATTGGTGTAGGAGTCCAACGAGAGATGTTGAGACGGGAGTGGTCCGTTGTGTGCCGGAAAGGGTTATCTGAAAGGGTCAGAAACCGATAAGGGAATGAGCATAGTGAGGGAATACACACATACTAGTACAAAAAATGCGCGGTGCCAGAGGTGTTAAATGGGATTTGTGAAGGGGGTTATTATAGAGATATTGGTGTCAAAATATATTAATGGTTAGAAGCGGTTAGTGTAAAAAAGGGGTAGTAAGGTTAGGTTGACAGATGCCAAAATAAGACAGAGAAAATAGTGAATAATAGAGAGTCACCCAAACGAGTAAGAATAGAAGGGTTAGAAAAGGAGAATTCATGGTAGGAAGGTGAGGTAACAAAGGAAGGTAATTGTAACTGAAAGGTAAGGATAAATTTGAAATTGTTGTATAGAATCTAATGAATGTTAAATAATTAAAAGTTAATTGAGAATTTATGTGATAAAGTTTGGTACAAATCATGTAAATGTAAATTGTTTAATGTAAGGTAAATGTAACAATGTTAATATGTAATGTACAATGATTTATGATGTTTTATTATGTTGGGGGGCAATAGAGTGTGTGGTTAGGAGGTCACTACAGGGAATGACGATAACAAGTGTTAAGATATAGTAGGTTTTAAAGTTGGAAGTTTAAAGTTCAAAATGAAGTTAAATAAAATATTCTAGTAAGCTGCCATTTACAAAATAGATAAATGATTATAAGTTGAGCAACAAAGTTTAAAGAAAAGGTGTCTGCCATGATAGTTGTAAGCTGAATTTATAGAAATAATTAGGTGAAGGTATTTTGGGGTATAATAAAGAATTGTTGATATATGGTGTTATATGTAGTTACATGTAGACGTGGTTATTTTCTTACAAATAAGAAATTGAATTTGGTGGTGGTAAAAAAGCAATGTATTTTAAGTCTTGTTGTGGTTAAGTGACACTTTTGAATTAGAAACAAACCAATGCCCCAAACACAAACCAATGCGTCTAAAGGGGAACATATCAGTTGTAGATGCGTAAGTGTATCAGACCACTATTTTGAATTTTGTATTGAATGTTTCCGAGTTTTGTGGTGTTGTGACCGCAGTCCTGGGCTGGCTGGAGCGTCAGAACAGGAGTGTAGAGTGCCTCATGGCCTTATGGTGTAGGGATCTCTCAGGAGAAGTCCAGTAAGGTCAGAGGGTGCGACCAACATCATGGGACCAAGGGTAAGTGATGATAAAATTTTTTTCGTAACGTTATAGGGGGTTGTGGTGACGTATCTAGACTGATCCTTTTAGGAAAGTGTGAATGAGTCAAGGAAATTTTTTGGGTTTCGACACAAAAATTTTCCTTGAGGGGGTTTGTAACAGTACATACTGGCCCAATACCATAATTGTGGGTTATGTAGGGGTTTTAAATGTTTTATTATGTATTTTTTAAACATACAGAATGGTTAGGTACCTTGTCCCTCTGGAAAAAAGGAAATACGAAATTTCGGCCAGAGTAAGACACCAAAGTCGCCGATGGACGTGCTGAACTCAAAATATACCATGGCGGTGTTTGTGACGAAAAGACTACAATACGAAGTCCGATTGGACAATAACCCTGATCCGTCATAACAAAAGCAATGACGCACTGACGACAACGCATGTAACCAGTCTTAGTCCTGTATGGAAAAGAGTGGTGACGTAAATCTATACACACACAAGCAAAAATTTACATTTGCCTCGCTCTCATTTCAACGCAATTCTTCAGAGGAGACATAGCGATGTATCGCTGTGTGAACAATTTTCTACAAATAGTTTACAAGAACTACTCATAATATTATCAGTAATAGTGGAGCAATGAAAGCTCATTTTGTTTAGCAGTATGAATATTAAAATGTAAAATCAGTGCACATATCTCTCCAGTTAAACTCAACAGAATTAGAGGCGAACACCGGCCATCACCATGGGCGTCACACACCAGCATCGGATGGACAACACCAAACGATAAGCAGAGAAGTCCCATTTTATCATTTATTATAGTTTAATGAGCTCATTAATACAGAATCACTAATTAAAAGAATGTACTGGGTTAAAGATGAATGTGTGTGAGAATGAACGAGTAAACTTATGGCCATAACCAGATTCTGAGGGCGTTGGTTTGTGTATTAACGAAATAAATTAATAAATGGTTTTAAGCTGCAGCAATACAATTTACACTGATATTCTGTTAACAGACAAAGAAGTATAGAGAGTAAAATGAGATGAAAAATAACAGCCATTTTGTCTTTTTTGATGTCATCTTATATGACGTCATTGTTTTGACCGCATGGTCGTGTCTGTAATACATTCTGGAGAATTAAATTTTGATGGTTATTCTCAACAAAACCGTGTTATCAATTGTGTCGTCCACTGTGTTTCGAAATCTTACTGTACCCGAAACCCTGGAACCCTTAGGTATAAAACAGTGTATAAAAGCAGAAGATGAGCCCGGCAAATAATGAATTTGGTGAGTACCAGTAATACCGAATTATGGTATTTGTCATATATATCTTGCTAATAATATGTAATAATATTATTGAAAGAGAGGTAAATGTACAATGTATACACTATTTGTATTATTCTATACCAATAAACGTTTTATCTAATTGTGTTACTGCATGTTTGTAAATATCTACTAAATTATCAAATTTTGATTTTACGTATCGAGGAAACATGAATGATGGATCTATTGCTTCTCACTTTTTGGATATTTATAACTTACAATATAAGAATATTATTAATATAGATGTACCATTAGCAATTTACCAACTCGACAGTTACCACAACAATCATATTCAAACATTCGCGTGCTAAGCCGCGGGTACCTGTTAGTTATTAAATAAAGTTACTGTACTTACATATGTATTATATTATCTTGGATTTCGTTGTCCATGACGTGTCCGTTACTTAACTAAATATCACTATAATATTGACGACTCGGAACACAAAGTTTTTTATAAGTAAAAACGTAAAGTTTTACCTTACAGCCTAAACCGGCTTTCACCTATAGAAGGCTTCATCAGAGGCTGTCGTTAGTAGCGCTGCTCGTCTTGTTGTTGGCGACGAGAAAGTGTTTCGAAAGATTGAAGCTGTGTGTGTGTGGTGAGATGTGTTCGATACATAGACTTAACAACATCCCCTTAGATGAAATAGACTACAAAGACGAACTAAACACGATAAAATATCTAGCAGAATCTAACGGTTATGACAGAACAATAGTCAGTAAACTCCTACACAAAACACAAAACAAACAACAGACAAAGACAGAAAACAACAAATTCATAACACTAACATACATCAACAAACAAACAGAAAAAATTGCCCACAAATTCAAAAAAGCAGGATACAGAATCGCTTACAAAACTACTAACAAAACAGAACACACACTATCAAAACGCATGCCCAAAGCACAAAACAAATTCGATCTACCCGGTGTATATAAACTAAATTGTTCAAATTGCAGTAAATTCTACATAGGCCAGACAGGACGTAGCTTCAAACAGAGATACATTGAACACACAAAAGCACTCCACACCACTACAGAATCTACCTTCGCAAACCACCACATTGAAGCAAACCACACATATAAAAACATCGACAATAACATGAACATACTACACGTACACACAAAAGGCCGAAAACTAGACACTCTAGAACAATTAGAAATATACAAACACACAAAAACAAATAAAAACGACATCCTAAACGAACAGACACAATTCAAATCGCACACATTATTCGAACACATCTCACCACACACACACAGCTTCAATCTTTCGAAACACTTTCTCGTCGCCAACAACAAGACGAGCAGCGCTACTAACGACAGCCTCTGATGAAGCCTTCTATAGGTGAAAGCCGGTTTAGGCTGTAAGGTAAAACTTTACGTTTTTACTTATAAAAAACTTTGTGTTCCGAGTCGTCAATATTATAGTGATATTTAGTATTATATTATTTAAATAGAAGTTTCGGTTTATCCGAAATGGGTGCGGTCCCATCAAATTCGGATAAACGAGTTTTTAGTGTATTATATTATATAAAATATATAATATATAAAATATTATATTTTGATAAATTCTATCTAAGATTTATTATTATCATATGCAGAATTATGCCTTTGGATACCGTTTTATCTAATACCTAATCTAACCTGAACATGTCTAATATTTTACATGAAGTCTTATGAACTTCAAAGATTTAATTTCTTATTTCTGCATCTTGTAATTTGTTCAGTCAAATTTCATAATAGCCTAAGCATCCAACTATGCACATAGTTTTATAAAACTTTACGTTACTGTCTGACTCATTTTTTCTCTGTGAACATGCTTCTTGATCTTCTGCGTGTACTTCAAATCTAACTAACTTCTAACTTCCACATATACAACAGTAGAATGAAAAATCCAGTCTTCAATAAGAAAACAACTTTTTATAAATATGTATTTATTTTTCAACTTAATCTTCATTTAGCTCAATACACTGTCCTGGTGATGTTCTAGAGTGGCCATAAGCTGGTTTGGTAAGAACTTGAAAATAACCCTTTTTACAGCAACAATGACTTATATTGTTCACAAGACTTTTTCACCAAGCTTTTTTTTTTTGAGATTACAAAAGAGAGAGTGCTTGCAACTGAATCTGGTGGATGAGGAAAATTGAGAATCTCAACTTTAATTCTTTGATTTTAGTTATTGCAGTAACTGATGTATGAGATGATACACTGTCTTTGTAAAACAATACATTCTTTATGTATCTGACCCAAGTGACTGTGAGAAGCATACACTTGTTAGAAACTTTCTTCTTACAACAAGTGGCTGTTTGTTGTTCTTCATAAATTCGGCCAATCACTGACTTATAACCTACACAACTTTCGACTAATCTGTTTATACTTTCAACTGCAACCAAAGAAAATGGGTTGCAGAAACACATAACACAACAGCCAGGAAAAAAATTAAGTGCAAACGGTTAGCTGAATTTTGTCCAGTACTAACTAAAGCTCTTGCTGGTTTTTAAATCGAACATACGGTATGTAAAAAGACTTTCCCAGATTGATCTTCAAATTCAACATGCTGTGCACTCTTATTACAAAATGTATCCAATCAAGGAGTTACAAATTTATCCATTACAAAATTACAAAGAAATCAACAATCCAAGAATGCTCATCACATTCTTCAAGAAAACTACTCCTCTTGAAGCCACAACTGATCCAGACAATAACCCACAGACAAGATGAAGTGAAAAGCAGCAATCAGGTTCGAGACTAATACATAGCAGCATTAAATTTGTTTTGGTTTGCTTGTAATTCAAAATAAAGAATAAGCTTTACAAAAATCAGTTTGTAACTTCATCAGATTTGCAAACAATATGACAGTCACTACTACAAAAATAATGGTAATGGCATTTTGAGTCAAGGAACCAATAACAACAAAAATTAATCATTAATGATCAAATTATAGGACAGGTGAGCCGTTGTACTATTTGGGAAATGATACGGACGAATTATGATTGATGTTAAGTTAGGCAAGTTCAAGATGATCTGTGGGACAATAAATCTTATTTTTAGAAACAAGGTACGTCGAGTGCCAAATTAAAGTTTTAAAAAGTTATGATGGTCCCTGTATATTGTCCTATGGATGTGAATTATGGATGACAACCATGAAACAAGAAAGTACAATAGGGGCTGGGAAATGCTATTCTTAAGAGTAATTAAGTGGTATTCTAAACTTGACCATATAAAGAATGAAGCCATAAGGGAAGATTTTTTATTGTTCCGACAAAGCTTTTCGTCATCACTGACATCATCAGGTCTTAAACAACTACCTGGTTGTTTAAGACCTGATGATGTCAGTGATGACGAAAAGCTTTGTATGAACAATAAAAATTTTTTAGCAGTTTAGCAACTTCATAAAAGAGGTTGTTTAAGACCTGATGATGTCAGTGATGACAAAAAGCTTTGTCTGAACAATAAAAATTTTTTAGCAGTTTAGCAACTTCATAAAAGAAATAGTAAGAATGGCTGCTAATTCAAACAATACGAAGAATAAAATATAAGGGAAGAATTTACAAGTTTTTAAGGTAATAGTTCCGATGGACACCCTTGTCTGAAAAAGCCATGAAACCTTAAAAAACGGGTTTTTTGTGTTTCTACGTAAACTACAGGTCAAGCCTAGGTGCAGAAACGAAAAACTTGAACTTTTTATTTGCAAGCTGCAAAAAAAAAATTGCGAACTTACTTATAGCAATACAACACTGAAACACAGTAACGTACCTTACATAGTCAGGCGCGTATCCAATGGGTGACGATAGGGGCGATCCCCCCCCCAACACTCAGAAAAAATGTCATTTTTATATTAATAAAAAAAATCGAAAAATATTTTAGTTTAATTTAAGCGCCATTAGAGTAACTGGCTTGATAGTCGGTAATATAGAGAGACAAGTTATCATTTGATACCACATAAACTGATAAACAGTGTCGAGATTCGAGGTGAGATGACAGTTACGCGCATGCGCTCTTGTACTTTGTACATCTGCAATATATTGCAAGTCGACTTGTCCGGCCCTTTATCCGTTAAGCATACATAACCTGAGTTAAAACAAGTTATTTTGAAATACAATTGGAGTTAAACTCGGAAGTCTTTTTAAGTATGGTGAGTAAATACAAGTTTCGTTTTTCTTGCAGGTGTAATGTGCGAAATATATTCGTGTGTTCTATATATATTGTGTATTGGCAGTAGAAAGCTTTTGTTGTGTATTAGTGTTGGTAAACAACTGAATTGTAGCGTCACGAATAGGTATTTTTTATCCTTTTTGTAATAACTTCTTATACTGACGACTAAAAAGATTGATTAATTTTTATGAAAATTGAAATATTAATTTTCTAAAATTTAAAATTATATCACGCTTATTTTAGTACGTGTGAGTTCGTACTTATGTTTTCATAACATATATTAACATTTTTGCTTTTGTCGTTTAGATAGATCTACCGAACTTCAATATATCTACACGTATTAGTTTTCTATTTAGAGTTACATTTTCACAAGTAAATCATAGAATCCTATTACCGTTTAGATAGGTCTATCGAAGTGCTAGGTAACTCGGAGAGAAACACCACTTTCAATTATCCTCGTCGAATCTAAAAATTTTTTAATTTTATTTTTGAAATTATAAATATTCTGTTAGAATAAAAATTATGTTACAGGAGCCGCAACCATCCTGCAGTTCCCAAGCAAAGAAAAGATCTGGGACTATTGATTCATATTTTATTATGACGCCTGCCAAAAGGACTTGCCTCCCTGATATTGACACAAAAATAAAAGATAAATTAACTCCTCCAACAAGTGATGAAGTTGAAAAAGAAAAGTTGATTAACAAATCTGAAAATAAAAATTGTACTGAAATAACGTACGATATCGGAAATTATGTAGGCCTTGAAGTAGATGACTTAACAAAGAATAATTTAATTTTACATCCATGGGTACCATGTATGAATTATACTTTTGCTTTTTCAATCCATAATAAAAATGGCAAGCCAGAAAAACAATTTGCACGTCATGACCAAATAAATAAATATAATTGGCTCGTGTATTCTCATACAAAAAAGGGCTATTTTTGTAAATATTGCCCTTTGTTTATTAATTATGGTGTCAGAGGTGATAACAAAAATGTAACTTTAAATCAATTTGTTAAGGTACCTGTCACGAGGTTTCATAAGTTGTTAGGAAAAGATGGGATCTTAGAACAACATGATAAAAATGAATTGCATAAAAATTCCATCCAAACTGCAAAAGATTTTATATATATTTTGGATCATGCAGAGTCGTCCGTTATTAACCGAATAAATAAGCAGCATATTTTCGAAATATCTGAAAACAGATTACGCCTATTACCAATTTTAGATACTATAAACGTTCTTGGACAACAGGGTATGCCATTACGGGGCCACAGAGACTCAGGAAAATTCAAAATGAATAGTCTTGTAAACGATGGAAATTTTCGGGCTCTCTTGAGATATCGTGCTAAAGGAGATGAAACGTTAAGAAAACACTTACAAAATTTTTCATCACGAGCTACCTATATTAGCAGTGTTACACAAAACGAGCTAATTGAATCCTATGCAGAAGAAATTCTCAGCCGGATTATCCCAAAAGTTCAGGCTGCAAAATTTTATAGCGTAATGTTTGATGAAACAACAGACATTTCTAATATCTCTCAACTGGCATTAATTTTGCGGTATACAGATGGCGAACGCATTTTTAATCCTTTCTTAAATTTATTGATGTGCGTGCTGAAGATCATCATGACGGCAATGACAACACTGAGCCAATAATATCTGGTTTTAAGATAGGAAGAATTGTCATTGAAGAATTACAGAAAAACTTCAACTTGGATCTAAAAAAATGCGTCGGAATAATGACAGACGGTTGTTCAGCTATGGTTTCTGAAGTTTGTGGAGCAGTTAAAACTGTACAAGAAGAAGCAATTAATGCGGTTTTCTCACCTTGCTCTAACCACGAGCTAAATTTGTCAATATCGCAAACATCTAAAGTGAAAAGTATTCGGAATGCGGTAGATACAATGACAGAAACGATATCCTTTTTAGGTGCATCATCTAAACGATCTGTACCTATAAAGAAAATACTTGGTCACAAGCTTAGTGGGCTTTGTGAAACGAGGTGGATAGAGCGCCATGATGGTGTATTGCAGTTTAGAGAATCTCTACCTCTAATCATAAAAGCACTGGAAAGTATGTGTTCTTGGAAAGATCCACAAACAAGGGTAAAAGCTCGAGGCCTGAAGACATTTCTTCTTGACGCTGAAACTGTAGTAGCGGCAAGTTACTTTTTTCAAAAAATTCAAGTTGACTTAAAATCTGCTCAGGATATGACTCGAGATACCTTAACGAAATTGATTCGTCGTCGTGAAAAATGTACAGATTATTTGCTACTATCTTTGAAGAAATACGTAAATTAGCTGATGATTTAGATATTGAAATTAAAGTACCATGTACAGCAGCTATACAGAAGCATAGAGAAAATTATCCATCTCAAGATCCCCTTACTTACTTCAGACAGTCAATTTATATACCAGTCTTGGAAAATGTCATAGAAGACATTAAAACACTTTTTCCTGAAGAAACGTTAAATTTGTTTAGCTTATCGGTTTTGTTTCCAGAATTGAAAGAAACCGATCATTATAAAGAGAAAATCAACTATATTGCGGAGAAATATTCTTCATTTTTCAACAAATCAAAGGGAATTGTGGCAAAGGAACTTGCTTCTGAATTGGAATCATGGTCTTTGAAATGGGAAAAAGAGCCTAATATTGGACCTTGTAGTGCTCTCGATTTACTAAATAAGTGTGATAAGCAGTGGCGAAGCTAGTAGTTAATGAATGGGTAGGCAAAAGGCTTACCTTAAATTTTTTTGTAGAGTAGTTCAACATGGCGAGTTTTCTTGCTTGCAAAATTGTCAACTACACGGTCTTTGAACAACTGGTCACTCATCAATTCCTTCACAAATTTTTTTCAATAGCAATGGTGCTAAGAGAGTTAAGTCTTTCATTAGTCATCGTATTGCGCAAGTAGTTTTTTATTCTTTTCAAAGTACTCATATTCCTTTGTGAAGAAGCCATGGTAACAGGAAACGTTAAAATCAAACGAATTAATTTTGAAACTTCCACATACACTGGTTCTAAGTCATTAAGAATTATAAAATGTAAAAGTCTTTGAGGGAACAAATGTTTTCCAGTATCTGAGTAAATGTTTTTTAATTCATTTTCCAGTCTTTCACTATTGAAAAAAGGGTATTTATTTATAATGCTGTTCAGTTTAGTAGAAGGAAAACTCTCTTTGTAAGAAATGAAGTGATTTGGATCCAACAACTCAACAAACTGGATACTTTCGAAATCACTAAACCGTACCTCCAGCTGCATAATCAAAGTGTCAAGAACTTCATAAGTTAACGTTTTCAGCAGTTTCCTGTTACTGTCATCTATATTTACCTCGCTGCTTATTTGGTGACATTTTTCAATACAAGACGACACAGTGTTTTCTGATCTCACGTCCTTGAGGATAGCAGTAGTTTTCTTAATTTCAGTGTTGCACAGAATTATATCGGAAAGAGTTTTGTGTTGCAGTAGAGAAAAGAGATGGTCAGTATAAACGAATATTTCCCTATAAAAACAAAATAAGTAAATGAAATGGGTCTTTTTGAGTATGTTAAGCAATCCAACAGCAGAATTGTACGAATCTCTATCCCATCCTTCATCATTCCCTGTAATGTCCTCAAAAATTTGTCTCAAGTCACCATAGTGGGAAAAGATGGTATGAACTGCTCTGGAATGAAAGTTCCAACGGGTAGTGGATGCTTGTGGAAGTTTAAATCCTCTAGATTCTAAAAGCTATGATCTCTTTGAGGATCTACAAAAAAATGTGTGAAATGCTGTCAGATTGTGAATGAAGAGCCTAACCGATTTTATTGTTTTAGTGCAATGAAGAAGTACGAGGTTTAACTTGTGAGCATAGCAATGTAGAAATAATGCTCTTGGGCAAGTCTGTTTTACAAAGTGCTGAACACCTCCATGCTTTCCAGCCATTACAGAGGCTCCATCATATGTTTGACAGACTACCTTCTCAGTTACACCCCACTTTTTTAAAACGTCAACAATTAATTCTGATAAGCCTGATGCAGTCTTATCTACTGAAACATCATAAAACCCAATGAACCTTTCTATTGGACCTTCTTTTGAACAAAATCTAAAAATTATGCTGACTTGAGATCTACTTTATACATCTAAAGTTTCATCTGCCTGAATTCCAATAAAATCGCAAGAATCTAACTCCGCCGTAATCTTCTCTTGAATTATATCAGTTACAGATTTAACTAATTCATTCTGAATATCGTTTGATGTACCTTTAAATCCTGACGTAGGCTGGAGATGATCTCGAATGTAGGTACTGCTCCTGCTTAGAAAGAAGATCTAACAATTCTAGATAATTACCCCGGTTGACTGAGTCTTCCCCTTCGAAATTACCTCGAATCCAAGCTCCTGTTTCCCGAGAAAACACACAATATCAACAAGTCTTTCAACAACAAGCTTATTTTGTTTCACGACTTCATTATGTTTAACAGTTTGAATTCTAGCCCCTTCAGAGAGAGTATGTTCAATCCTCACGCGTCCCAGCAAACGTACCGCTCTTCATTTTGAATATGTTTATTTGAATTCTGGTGTTTGTCTGCCTTTCTAAGAAAGTTTTTTGTTACCGTCACTCCATATAAAATACATTCTTTTTCACCAGAAAACAAGATACATGTATAACAAAAAAGTCTGTTGGTTTCGGAACAGCCTGTCAACCACGAATATCGCTCGTACCAAGAAAACTGAAATTTTCTAGATACTTTACCATCAAAATGTTTAATTTCTAAATTAGGCGTAAATCTCTTGTTTTGAACACCACATTTTTCTTCGTAACTCCAAGAAGAAAACGGCTTACTTTTTAATAAGTTTAAAAGACCTGACAAAGTATTAAAAGGACCGCGTTCACTCATTTCGGGCGACACACTTATATTCATACACAATAATATAACGAATTGAACTTCCAAATTTATAACTTGATTAGTTTCTATATATATGTTTAATGTCACAAATAATTTAAATGACAGTGTTGATCGTCTATTAGTTCACCGGAATCACAGGCACACTTTTAATAACCGCACAAAATAAACACAATTATAAACAACACTGCGCGCTTTAAAACTCGCACAACAGCAGTGAGACATGCCTCAACGGTACAGTGTATGGAGCGCTCCCCGCACTGCCCAGTCTCGGCCAACACATTGCTTACATACGATGTATACAAAAAACGCTGAGGCAGGTTCACGTTGCCTCATTCGCTTTAAACTAACTATGTCTGCTGTCACTTGTCACCGTCTAGCGGTCGCTGAGTAAAGCATGTAATTAGTAAATTCAACAATTACAGTAACAATGTATAATCTTTACGTTACATACTTCATACGTATTTATACTTTTTATTCTACAGAATTTTTTAGGGTAGGCATTGCCTCAATTGCCTCCATGTAACTTCGCCAGTGGTGATAAGGATATTTATCCAATTATCCAAATTCTTTTAAGAATATTAATTACACTTCCCATTTCAAATGCTTCAGCTGAAAGGACGTTTTCTACTCTAAGAAGATTGAAATCATGGCTTAGAAACACAATGTCAGAAGACCGCCTTAATGGATTGAAATGGATTGGCTTTGCTAAATATTTATTATGATCTTGAAGTAGATCCAGAAGATATTAATAGATATGCTAAAAAACGCAATCATCGCCTAGAATTTGTAATTTAATTATGCTTTAATTAAAATAGTATTAATAAATTAATTAATTACGAATTTAATGTCTTTTATTTAAGAAACTTTTTTACATTATTCCACTTTCCTAAGTGATGGCGAACACATACACACACAAAAACTATACATATATATATATATATATACAAAAATTTTCGCCCCCCCCAAAAAAAATTTTCTGGATACGCGCCTGTACATAGTGTATTCTATTATTCATATTAGATGCAGAATAACGTTACAATTAATAAATATTTACTCTCGTAGTCTTCATGCTGTTTGTAAATGCAAGTACCACATGAAAACTCGGTCGTGGAGAACATAACATCAAATTTTCTGTTACTTACTGAGGTAGTAAAAATACTGCCTCAAGCACAGGTATGCCTTCATTTGCTAGTGCACAGAGATTAGATGTTAGACAAATGATATATGTAACGTATGAATATACTGTAGATATATATACCACTTGGAGTCGTAGAGTTATTAATGACTTGAGAATTGTGTAATAAGGTCTGATGGGCGAAGCCCCGAAAACGGGTGGTCTCTATGTATCGTGTATCGTCTCTGTGAGACCCACCGACGAGCCGAGCGGCACCAGAGGTGCCGTTGGACATTACCCAGCATTGAATTCTGTTTCAAAAAGAGTGATGTATAATTTTGTTTATACGTAGGTTTCATGTAAAATACGAAATAACGCATTTTTACGTTATTTAGGCCTGAAAATAAATTTTTGCGAATTTTTTGCAAAACAATTTTTTTGCAGATTATTCGCTTCCGCACCTATTTTTGGTCTGTAGTTTACATAAAACCTGCAAAAACACCGGTTTTTGCAGGTTTCGTGGCTTTTCCAGACAAGGGTGGCAATCGGAACTATTACCGTTTTTAACTTGAATGAAAGATTAAAAGATTTATTTTAATTAAAAGTTGTTTGTTCGTACCTGCACGTAGCGCCCTCTGTCGACGTTTTCACACTTTACGGTTGAGCGTTATGTACAGCGAATATTTTTTTCGCTCTCTAACCAACAACTTGGATTACGTTTTTATAAACAAGTATTCCGGTTTATTTGCTCATTCTAAAGTACGCAAATTGAACACCATACATAATATTCTCATACAAATTGCACTTACTCTCTCACAAGTCACCACATACATAGAACAGATGCCGATGTTATTAAATTTTATAGTAATTATAAGTTAAAATCCACAGTTAACATAAACGTCGAAAGCTAATCATTTTAGTATGCTCACACATATCACATGATTAAAAAAATCATATTAAACTAAAACACTGGACCTCGTCAATGACACGGAACACTTTACAACCTCACAAAACCAGCACACGCGAAAAATTGGATACAGCGCGGGAAAACTTTCGCTGCCCATGCCATACTTGACCGTTTTCATAATCGATATTATAAAACGATTGAAATTAACTGCAATCGATGTTGATACTATTAATATTGCACTTGTAACGTGTGCGTTAATGTATCACAAACCTTACACTGTAAAAGCTGAAGAAATTAAATTGGCCCATAATTATGAGTTATAATTTTATGTCACCTTGTATGTGTATGAGCGTTCTCATGTTTTGCGCACATGAACGTGTTTGAGTGTTTGCCTGCACGCGCCCACACACACACACACACACACACACACACATTATAAAACCCAAATAAATTTAATACAAATTATCTAATTTTTATTAATTTATTAATTGTTGTAAGCATTTTTCATTAGACCTAGAATATAATTAAGATATCATGTACAAATACACTCTCAAAGTGCTCTACCCACAAATTATCTAATTTTTATTAATTTATTAAATGTTGTAAGCATTTTTCATTAGACCTAGAATATAATTAAGATATCATGTACAAATACACTCTCAAAGTGCTCTACCCAATGACTTAAAGCTAATTCTAAACACTTGACTACAACAGCTACACCTGTTACTAAACCAAACGGAACAACTGTAAATTGATAACATTTGTTTTGTATATACATGTAGTGTATTTTCTACTGTCTTTATGTAGAAAGACCCTATCTGCCAAAAGCTATTCACCACGTCTAGTCATGACTTTGACACTTTATAAATAGACTATCAGCTATAGGTGCACAATCATAATTCTTCTGTTTAACAATATTTAAATTTCTCATACCTATACATAGTCTTGTGACATCATTTTTTTCTTCACAATCACTAATGGATTGATGAAGTTGCCTGGGAGCGCACAATTATGTTATTTTCAAGTATCCTCTGTATTTCACAATCAACACGTTGCTGAAAATGCACCAGGACCTGATAAGTTCTCTGAACAAACTTCAACTCATCTTGGAGAATAATCTTTTGTTCATAAGCATTAGTGACAGATGGTGTTATTTCACTAAATACATTACCATGTTTGTGTGATAATTTGTCTAATGCTGACTGCTGATGTTTAGTTAGGTTATTATTATTGTCAGAGTCCAGGTTCTTGATGTTTATATTAGGTCTCCTTATCAAAACAACCTTGTTTTTACCTACAGTGTATTCGTTTAATTTAATTTAATGTGTCATTTTGTATGTTGCATTCCATTATTTGTTCAAACAGATTGGTTTTATCCTGAACACATTGTAGTTGGTCAATTCCAAAGATGACATCATAAATCAGATTATCCAACACAAAAAAAAAGAATTTCCCAGCTCCACTCGTTTTGTTACATTAGTATAAATTTGTTTATTTTTTCTTTAGTATTAACTGCAGTTTGTAATTGTGTATTATAAATAGGTGATATTGGTGACCGCTTAAACTGTTGTGTTTAGATATAAACTTATGACTTATGACTGACAATTCTGCATCAGTGTCTATTAGTATTTCAGTATGTCATTCACTCTAGTGATTATTTTAGGATATTTAGCTTTATTCATAGGCTATTATTATTCTCATTATCACTGCTTAATTATGTCTTTCTCATCTCAGCTGGGTATACACCATTCAAACTATACATCTTATAAACATTATTTCTACAACTGTGACTATCATTATTACTATTCTTTCGACCATTGATTGTGTTCATAATGTTTAATTTTGTTGTATCTTGTTTTAGCATGGTTGGGAATTTCATTTATACACAGTCCCGTCTGTATTCATTACCCCGTTTTTTCCTCTGTGATTGCATTTTCTTTAATTGTGGATACAGGAGATTTTCCTTGTTTATTTATTTTTTTTTTTTCTCCCACCTTGGTTTATTTTCAATATTGTTTGTATATGATTTTTGTGTGTATTAGTGGCTTCATGCGTCCTTCTGGGAGATATGTTCATGGAGAGTCTGGTGAATTTCTGTCAGTTTATTTTTGTGTCCTTTTAGCTTTTGTTAATGTGCTGTGTAATTTTCATCAAGTTTTATTTGAAGCATGTTCATTTGTGTTTGAAATGTATGTAAGAGTGTTTTATTTTCTACTGTTAATTTTTGTTCAACCCCTCCATTTTTTCTATTAATTCCCCTTGTTTCCAACCATGCTCTTCCAGTTTTTTTTTTTTTTTTTTTTTTTTTTTTAGTTCCTGCTGTTTCTTGTTAATGTCTTCTAACTTTCATCATGTTCTTCTTGTTTCTTATTACTTTCTTCCAGTTGGTTAACCACCATCGTTTCTATGGCAGCTAACATTTTTTTTTCTGGAACATTTTGTAAACTATTACCTAAATTATGGAGTCAATATTGCCAAGATTTGTGGTCAGTGAGTCTGATATGTTTGTTTATTTGTATCGTAGTGTGTGTGTAATCCAAGTTTTTATCACCTGCTATTAGTAGGTCAACAGTACCAAACAATGTTATAAAAAAAAACAGTAACAATCTTTCATTCAATTTTGGTTTTTAAAAAAGACCTGACTGACTCCACTCAACTGGTATATACCACTTCTTACTTTATTTATTCAACTCTACAATAGGCAATGTAATTCTTTAACATTTTTGATCTGATGCCAGAAAAAATTACAGGTTCAGCAATTTACTGTAAATCCAGACACGTACAAATTTTATTTCTATATTTTTAGCTTGTGTAATAGCTTTTGTTCCGAGGGTACCATATATGGGATTCTGTTTTGTGTGTGCGTGTGTGGATGGGATTTTAAAGTTCCACAGTGAAAATACAGATAGCAATGTATATCAAAATGTTGCTTTGTTATTTTCTTATTTGCTGAATGACTGAAGTTCCACTGTTCATCGCATCAGACACATCATACCACAGTGGCATGGCATGTTATCCATTGGATATTCATTATGTCAAAGATCTGTGTTTGAGTTTTTGTTTTGAAAGTGTGATACTGCTTCAGTGTTTTCAAATTTTTTGTACCTAAAAGACAAATTACTTTATTATTTCATGAAAGTTGAAATGATAAAAATGATGAAATAAATCAGCAATGGTAAGATGATACACACTGGTAGTATTAGAGCCTTAATTTTAGGCACGAGACACTGGTATTTAACTAAATGTGATTAGTACTATGGGAGCTTATAAATAAGACACCAATAGTGTTAACTGATGTTTTAACCACAGAAGCTCAAACTAAAATTTTGAACATGAGTCATCGAATGTTATAAGATTTAGCTTAGCAGAAGTGGACAGATTATGATAAGGAATACCTGGAACACACTTTCTCCATCATTGACTTTAATAATGACGATTTATTTTTTGGCTATGCTCCTTCCTGGGCAGCCAAAAAATTAACTGCCCACTCGTTAATTTTTTTACTTGTTACCAAGAACTTTTCATGACTAATGACTAAAGTCAACCATTTTAAAATTTAATTATTGGGTTAACATTTTAACAAATTTTTAATGATTAATATAATTGTTGATTTTTTAATTGTTAATCCCAAGTCTGATTATAACAACCATAAAATAGGAAAAATGTACTGAACACATTGTATGGTTTTAAAACTAACAACCTCAAACAAGTGTCACCTGATGTGAAGTCAAGAGGCGTAAGATCTCTGCGTGTGCATTGCCAGTGCGGAGTGTTTGTGTTGCCAGTTTGGATAGGAATTCTAGATCAATGCTAAACTATACCATTTTTCAAGACTGTATGATAACGATTTGTCACATGCAAACCCGTTTGTAGGGATGAGGTCTCAGATTGGCTCACTGAACTCTAACCAAGTAAAACTCCTAGCCCTGATAGTGTTTTGAACACCATTCTTATTCGACTTCCTGAGCAAGGAATCCTTTTCTTCCTCATGCTGTTCAATGTGCTTCAGACTGACTACTTTGCCAAGAAATGGTGAAATGCCACAGTCATAGTGATACCGAACCAGGGAAAGGATGATTCCCATGCCGACAGCCTTCAGAGTATAAGTCTCCTGTCAGCCATGTCAAAGGTACTCAAAACATCTCGTACAGCAGCAAGTACAAGAATATCTTCAAAACTTTGATGTTCTGGCCCCCAAACAGTTTGGTTTCACACTGCCCATTCCACCACTCATCAGCTGAAAGACTGGTGAAAAATACTGAGAGTGCTGGGTGTCAGAAAGAGCAGACTGTAGGCTGTTTTCTAGATATGGAAAAGTTTATGCCACGATGTGTTCCTGTTCAAACTTTGGGAAATTCAGCTCTCAGACTCCTACATTCACTTGATTGCTAGATTTCTGATGCAGAGGGCCTTCTCCATGAGAGTAGATGGCTATCTCTTCCAAAAGACGTTATACAGCCAGGGTACCTCAAGATAGCATCTTAGAGCCTCTCCTGTTTTCCATCTACATCAACAATGTATCCAGGGAGCATGGAGTCTAGATACCCATATTTGCTGATGACACAGCAGTGTATGCCTCTGATCACAGTGCTAACAGTGTGATCATATGAGTACAACACCAACTCAGCGTATTTGTGGACTGGACCAACAACTGGACAGTTGCCGTCAACAAAACCAAGAGCTATGCGGTGCTATTCTCCAGGCGCTGGAAGAACCATGAGTCTGAATGAGACTCGACAGAATGTATTTTCTCTTGTCTAAAGAAGTACAGTACCTTGATTTCCACCTTGATCATCAGTTCATGGTGTAAACATGCCCAGACAGTCACCAAGCAAGCGTTAACATGTCTGGGCTCACTGTTCTTGATACTTGCCAACAAAGCTATGACCCTTGGAGCTGGGCAAGTTGATCGGCAACGCATACTTGTTGCCGATCATCACCTACACTTCCCTGGTCTGGGGATACCTTGCTGTTATACATAAAGAAAGATATCATAAAACATGTGATAAAAGGAAGATGCAAAGCATTCTTGACAGGCAGTTTAGTTTGCTGAGAAGTGGACTCAGTGTCCACTCCTTGGATGACCCCGAACAGTCACTTGCATGTAAATTTTACATACAACAGGCCCTCCAGACAACTCTCCCTGCCCACTGGTCAGCATTGGCAGGTACCGTGTACATCCAGGTGATTCTTTGTAACGGCATTGGCAAATACTGTGCTAAGTAACTAGTACGAGCATGCCATTGTAAGGGACTCAGCAAAAGTGCAAATATTCCATTCTGGACCAGACCATATGGCAGGAGTTCAATTTGGGAGCTTGGTACATGGATACCAGTGGATCATCTCATGATGTGCACAATCCACACACCCCTGCATCTGTGCAAAGTTCATTCCAACGGATGAGAAGAAGCAGGTAGCAGAGGAGCAATACAGAGGAAAAGGGAGGCGCAACAGTGCTCATCAGTTGGGACAACAGTGGGCTCTACATCCCACTGCTGAGTGAAGGGAACTGCGGAAGAGAACTAACAGCAAGGGTAGCCACCAAACATCACTCTGAGCAGAACACTCGCCACAGCTCCAACTAATGTCCTCACCCAACAGCACTTTTCAGAGCCACAAATGCAATGTGATGCATGCTTGAGCATTTGTCTTGTGACAAGTTACTGGAGTAGTTTCAACTATTTTTGATTAAGTTACATATTTCTAACAGTGATAGCATGAGAAAGGTAGGCCTATTAGAACTGATGTCAGCTTATAAACATAAGTTTTCCAAATAGGCCTACATAGTTAACCAATTAGCAGGAAAACATGGGATCAAAGTATTAAAACTGCCACATATCATAGTCATTTCATCCCCAATGTGCTAATATAGGCAGAAGTGAATGCATTTATAACACAAAATAAGATTTTTACAGCAATTGAAACATAAAGTTTAATTGCAAAGCTATTAATAACTACAGATAACTGAAGAAACTGCCGTGATGTACATAAAGAATTAATTGATGACATATGGTGTAAGATTCACTCAAGATATCACGGAGTATTGGTTATAAATATAATTTGGAAGTGATTTAAGTGATTCTGGTAGTAACATACATGGAGTAACACTGTTAGAATAGTAATACAGGATTTACAAAGCTATCACAATCAGGTAACAAATTTTCACAGTTACAAAAAAATTAATTAACCTTTTTGGGGCAGGGAGGGGTGAGCGACCTTCGTGATGGAATGGCTGACAGCTGTCGCAGCAGTGGGGTGCTTGTAGTCTAAGCAGTCACAGTGTTCTTTCTGGTGCCTACATTAACTCAAACTTTATGTCTCGTAATGATTATTCTAATTTATTTAAAAGTTTCCCATCCTCATTTTTGATGCAGGCTTTGGACTGCCGCTGGCTGAGTTGAAACTTTTATTTTATTTGTTCTATTTATTTTTATTATTTTTTGTTATCGTAAAGGTTATAATTGTTATAACTTAAATTTTTTTAATTATTACATCTAATAATTTTTTAATGTATGATATTTTTCAAAACATGGCACATGCAAAGTGCAACATGACACTTTTTACATCTAATTTGGGTCATTTTTCTTTGCGAATGAGATGAGCAGACAACACACCGTCTATGTGATATTTCTTTTGGTAATGTCCATCTTTGTGTTCTAGTCGAAAAGGAGACTCCTCTTCCCTTGTTTTTTTTTCTAATTCCCCATGAAATTTATCCAGCAACTGGCTGATAAGTTTTAAGTGAAATTTAGCAAGGCGCAATTTTTGTTTTTTGTATATTTCAAACATTGTTTTTGCGTTGAGCACACACAAGTCCATCACATGTAAAAAAAAATTATACCATTTTGTTTTTTGTATGCACTGTACTGAACTTAGCATCATGTCTGTTTTGTCCACAGCACCCATTGATTTATTATAGTCCACCACACAAACGGGTTTTATTTTTTTCCAGCCTGTTGTGCTCTTTTTTATGAGTTTCTACCATCTCTGGTCAATGCACAGTAGAAAGCATCCAGACTTTTTTTGTTGTCCATCCATTTCAGCACAAAAAGTGTTCCAGATGACCTGAACTGTATTTCACCTTTTTTTAATTTCTTGGACATCGGCAGAATGTTTTTTCTATTTTTTCCCACTGTACTGATAGCATTTGTCAATTTCTCATTGAGCCATAAAAACAAATCAGGACTCGAATACCAATTATCGAGATAAATGGTGTGACCATAAATACAGCAACAACAAACTTATACATCACCTGATTTTCCCCAGTCAGCTTTTCCAGACATTACTTCTGTCTGGCACCAGCGTAGACAATGTAATCAATAATGTAATTGCTTTCTACATCACAAAGAACAAACATTTTAATACCAAAATGGCTACATTTCTTTAGTACATACTGCTTGAATAGGAGCCGACCTTTAAATAGCAACAAACTTTCATCTATTACTATATTTTCAAATGGATTTAAGGCCTCTCTAAATTTTTTCTTGTATGTTCCACTACAAGCCGTATTTTTACAAGCCTATCTTGAGAAGGGGTCAAACTGTCACAAAAATGTAACAAGACGCAGAATTAGTTTAAATCAATCCCTGGCCATAATTTGGGGAAATATCAATGATAGTAATAACAAATCCTTTGCCCAATATTCATCTATTTCTAATGTTTTTTTCTCTTGGCACAGAAAAAAACATGCCAAAAAGCAATAAAATTCTGCAGGCTGTATATCTTTCCATCGAGATGGTTTGTTGTTGTCCTTTTTGCAGTAACAAACTTGTAATAGTTATTTATTTCTGTGCAAATTACAGAAATAAATTCTAAGGGGAAAAATATTTTTAAAAACCTAAATGAGTTGCCATGCCCTTGAAATTAATTTTTAACCTGCTAACTGTTTTATAAAAAGGATGACGTTTTGTCGCAGGACTGTTGGCGAATTTGTATTATGCTTTCGCATTCGCAAAAACTAGGAAATGAAAATGATAAAAAAAGAATAAGGTGGGAAGTAGGGAATGTAGTAGATAAAATATTTAAGAAAAGTTTGTGTAATTCAAAAAATGAACAAAAAATCAAATCAACTGTAACTAAACAAAAGAATAAAATAAAGAAAAATGATATTATAGTTATTTATAACTATAAATACTACTATTTATAACTATAGTTATAAATAACTAACTATAACTATAACTATAAATAACTATAGTTATTTATAACTATAAATATAACTATTATAGTTATATTATAGTTACGAAGGCGGACAAAGGAAATACAATGGTACTACTGAGAAAGGACGAATACATAAAGAAAACAGAAGAATTTATAAGGGAAGGACCATATGAGGAAATAAAGTATGATTATACAAGTAAGTATCAGTCAAGGATAAAACAAATGATGAAACAGATAACATTTATAGAAGAAAATAAGAAAAAGTATTTATTGGAAAGTAATCCAACAGCACCAACTTTTAAATTAAAGTTAACCAGGTTAAGATACATAAAGAAGGAAAACCAATTAGACCGATTGTTTCTTTTATTAATGCACCTATTTATAAATTATCAAAGGAAGTTAGCAGAGTACTGAAAGAGAAATATGAATTTGGGACAAAATACAATATAGAGAATAATGTAAAATTGATAGAAAAATTAGAAAATATTAGAATGAATGTAAATACAAAATTGATATCACTGGATGTTAAGGACATGTTTACCAATATCACAGTAAATAAAGTTATTAAGTTAATAAACAATAATAATATGGGAGAATACAGGTATAAAAAGCAGTTGATTAAAGTAATTAAAGAATGTGTAAATCAGAACTATTTTAGGTTTAATAACAAGTTTTATATACAGAAAAAAGGTTTACCTATGGGGTCTTCATTATCCCCTATTCTTGCTGAAATATACATGAATGATTTTGAAAAGCAATTAATAACTTCCACTAAGTATAAAGACAATATAAAATTATGGTCTAGATACGTTGATGATGTATTAGTAATTTGGGAAGGAAGCATAGAAGAAGTGCATGAGTTTATAAATGAGGTAAATAATAAGGGTAAAAACTTACAATTTAAAGAAGAGATAGGAGGTAAGAAAATAAATTACTTAGATTTAAACATAGAAATTAAAGATAATGAGAAACTACAGTTTGGGATATTTAGGAAAGAGTCGTATTCTGATATAATTATACCAAGAGAATCTTACCACCCTTATAGATATAAAATGGCGGCAATCAATTCATTTTGTTACAGAGCTCAGAAGTGTTTAAAAGAGACCGAATCAAAAGATAGGGAGTTAAAAACGATAAAGGGAATTGTAAGGAATAATAATTATAACACCAACATAGTGGATAAAGTTATGAAAAGGGGTAACATACAAAAAGTTAAAATAGAACCAGAACAAAAGAATTATGCAGGGTCATTGACATACATAGGTTCACATACTAGAAAAATTATAAAATGTTTTAATAAATACGGAGTAGATATAGCTATTAAAAAATGTGAAACGGTATTTGATAAGATAAGGAATAAGAATATAGAAAAAATTCCAGTATTACAGAAAAGCGGAATTTATAAATTCAAATGTAAAGACTGCAACAATTGTAAAAGTAGTAAATAATACAGTTGAAAGGAAGCTTAGAGAGGAGTTAGAAATATTGAAAGAAAGAGAAAAGGGTTAGACAATTTAATTAATATTAAAATTAAATTTGATAATGAAGAAATATTTTATAACATAATTAAGAAGTAAATGATAGAGGACAGATAGATAAGATTAAGAATTATATTGCATAGTACTAATTGGATGTTTTAAAATAAGGGTGTGTGACTGACCCAGGTATGTGGAGAGGAAGAGGGTAAGTTTAAAAGGATGCATACACACACACACAACACTGAAACACAAGGAATTTGCTAGAAAAATATGTAACTGTACAGATGGTGGGACAGGGTTTAGGGGGTGAGGAAGGGTCATTTATATTTTAGCTTGTTGTGTGTGAGCAAGGTGGGGTGAGAGGGGTGAAGGGTTTGTTTTCACATAATTTCTGTCTGTTCCGATCTGACGATGAGCTGTGAAGCTTGAAAGCGCTAATCGGGATAATTTTTATATAGTGGTGTGCGACAGTGATCATTCTGCTTGTAATAAAATATGACAAAAATTGTAGATAAATTTGTATTGTGTTAAGGTTATGTTATTGGGAGGTACATTGTATTTTGTATGATCACGGTGTACAGTTATGATTGAGTTGATAACAACAATAATATTTTGCCATAAATGAAGTTTATTATGAAAGTAAAGTACTATGAATGTAAAATGTTTTAAATTATGTAATTAAATTAATTTGAGGTAATTAATTTGATTGAAAAGAGGGATGTTGGTAATAAATTTAAATTTTTTTTGGAGAACTTAATAGTATAATAAATGATAAATAATTAAAGGTTGATTATTAAAAGGTTCAATAGAAAGTCAAAGTTGAAGTGATAATGCAAGATAAACAGTTAAAATGTTTAATTGAAAAAATTGAAATTAAAGGTGGAATGTTTGTAAATTTTATTCAGATTCAAGTGTGAAAGATTTATATTAATGTAATAATGGTAATGTTCATTTTGAGTGTGTATTATGTTGTATTATGTTTATCATGTATGAAACATAAAATGTTTATTGGAATATAATGATGTTGATAATATAGAATGTGTAATTAATCTTATGATGTAATTAAATGATTTTTGTGTTGTTTTGAAGAGTATTATGTAGACGATTAACAATTTTTTGAGAAAAGATATAAGTAAATAATTTGTAATTATGTAGTCAATTTAAATGTGTTTAAGAGGAATTCTAGTAATGAATTTAAATATTTTTGAGATGGGAATTGGGTAATGAAAGATATTTGTAATGATGTAAAGGGAAGTGGTTATTTAAATTCTGATTGGAATCAGGGAAATATTTTGAATTTGGGATAAGAATTAACGAGAGAAGGGCATACAAAATGTTGGTATTAAAATATTTAAGATGTATTAGGTTAGGTTAAGGATATATGTATGTTAAAAGTTAAGAAAACCCAGTGCTTCTTAACGCAAACCATCACAGCTAAGGGGAGACCAGATCGGTTCTGGATATGGTATAATGCAAGGCCATTTAATATTTTTGATTTGATGTTCTAGTGTCTGGTGATGCTGTGGCGGCGGTCCTGTGCTGGCCTGCGCGTCAGAGCAGGGGCGTCAAGTGCCTGTCTGGCCTTGCGGTGTTGGGATCTCGAGGGGGAAGTCCAGTAAGGTCATTCAGGTGCGGCCGCAGTCACTGAACCAGGGGGTAAGATACCCATGAGTTTTAGTAAAAAGTAAAGGGGGTTATGGCGCCGCCATATCTGGACTGATCCCTTTAGGGAGTATGTGAGTGTCAATGAGAGTTTTTATGCTTCGGCATAAAATCTGTCATTGAGGGGGTATTGTAACGGTACAAATAATACCGTCCAGGGACATTTGGTGAATGTGGGTAATTTTATTGGTAAATTTTGTTGGGGAAAAGTTATTAGTGTCAAGATCGTCGATCAAGCAGCGGGAGACAGCTATTTTTAGCGAAATTAACTCTGAACTTTTGCATTTTGAAGTCACGCTACATGACGTCAAGGGCTAAGCCCCGATGATTTCACATTGGAATGCGGGAGTGTCCGCCAACTCGCCGGGACGGTGTCAGCAGTCTGTCTGCGCTTGGCGTATAAAGTCAGTCGCCAACCAACATCTAGTGACAACGGACGTAATTTCGGGTGGACAGCCCAAGTGTTAAATTTAAGGTTGCCCGCCGACTAAACCCAGTTGAATTCATACTCTCGTACTGTACGGCCGTACAATAATCCGCGAACGAATTTCGGGCGCGCCCAACGCCAAAAGGTGTAAAAATGTGAAGTAACAAAATATAAACCTTAATTAGAATGGATTAACAGTTAAATTTTTTTCAAAACATGTATAATCAGTGAAAAATACGGAATAATCTATGTAGTGCATGTGGAGCAATGCGACGTCTTCTGGACTAAATTTCAAGATAAGTAACATTGGGGGGTAAAACAAAATTAACAAGGGCTAACAAAATTCAACATAATTTTGTTGATTTTATTATAAATTGAGATCTCATAAGGGCATGGGGTGCATGTGTGTATGCGTGGGGTGAAAATTATGTCACAAAAAGAAGCGTTGGTTTGCGGTAAAAGTAAATTTAAATTTGCGTTTAATTTTTTGTTATTTTGAATTTATATACAATTTTTTCTATTTTTTCATTATGTCTATATAATTATATAATCAAGGTATTGTTTATTGTTAAATTCATAACAGGTAAGGGAGGAAGAAAGAATATTTTGTTTGTGATGGGAAGTAAATGAATTGAAAGTGTTTTTTGAATAAAGTAATTGATGGAAAAATAAGAATTGAAATAATAACAAATACAACTTAATTCATTGGAAGCAAGTAGATGAATTATTTATTTCGAATAACCATTCTGCTCTCTCTAACTCGCTCAAATGAACTCTGGGCCACGATAAGTTGGTATCAATGAAAGATGACGTCCAAATAATTGGACGAAAACACAGCTGATTTTGTAAACAAAATAAATAAAAGTACGTAGTAAAAATATAGTTACAACTGAAGTCGTTGACAAGTTTTTAATACTTCATGCCCGTACATGCCGCAACTATTAGTATGGACTGTCAAAATACAAACAAAAATGAGCACAAGACTAGTAGTGACAGATGAGTTGGCAACATAAAGGTGACTTAGTGTCAATTGTCAATACACCTCCAGTTTTAAAGTACACTGTACATACCACAGTGTGCAAATGATGGTTACCGTTTTCTCAACTCAAGTACCAATGCCCAGTGGATCAGGTAAACAGTATTAATTTAAAATAACAAAATTAAAATATTTTATTTAAATATTTGTTGATATACAATAATTTAATCAACACAATGAGACAGAAAATTGCTGTCAATTAACAGTAAACACAGTTACACATTGTGATTATTTTTTAGGGGTGAATATATTCCATACAAATTATGACTCTAGTTAGTTTATTATTTTTTTGTCTAATTTAAACTGAAAAAGTATATTAATTCTATTCCAAAAATAAAGTCATTTGGATAAAGAATCTGATTTTAGGTGTAAAATCAGGTATCACATGCAGCAATACAAAACCACTATACATAGAAGCTGGTCACTGGGGTAAGACTAATGGACTAACTACTACAAATTATGCTACAAATATTATGACAGGAATATTTATAATTTCAGCATTAATTAATTGTCATAGAAAAATTAAGAAATGACATTCAGAAAAACTACAAACAAAAGAATGACATTTCTTTATGTCAACAAGGATCAGATTAGGTAGTGACAAAACTCTAAAACAAATATCCCACTGATATATCTCCATTTATGCATGGACAAAATACTTTGTTTTGACACAGTAATAGATAAAATAAAGACATCCTACCAATATCACACTAATATTTCTTAATGCCTTCATGGATCTGTACACTCAAATGCACTGGGTGACATTTTGCAACAAATACTACACAGATAATTCTTAATTCTAGCAACACTTTATGCAATGACATATTACTGAATTAAGTAATAAAACTTTTTTGTTACAA
Organism: Magicicada septendecula; assembly: GCA_034769895.1. Lineage (NCBI taxonomy): Eukaryota > Metazoa > Arthropoda > Insecta > Hemiptera > Cicadidae > Magicicada > Magicicada septendecula. The sequence goes on along the minus strand of CM068371.1, from coordinate 55,196,871 downwards.
TACAACACTGACATTACTTTGTTCTTGCATGGATTAATTTATGTTTATTAAAAGTGCTGTGGTGAGTAAAGGTTCTGCTGCAAATATCACATTTGTATTTCTTAATTCCGGAGTGGATTAATTTATGCTGTGATAAACTGTTCCGATAAGTAAAGTTTTTTTCACAAATCTCGCACTTGTATTTTTTAAATCCAGCATGAGTTAATTTATGTCTCGTCACATTGCTAAGGTTAGAAAAGGTTTTGCTGCAAATGTCACACGAATGTCTACCTCCACCATGAGTTAATTTATGACTTGACAGACTGGTAGGTTGGGTAAAGGCTTTGCTACAAATATTACACATAAATTTCTTAATGCCAGCATGGATCAATTTATGCCGATAGAGGCCATTAGCCTGAGTAAAGGTTTTGATACAAGCGTCACACTGGTATTTCTTAATTAGAGAATGGATTAATTTATGTTGTGATAAACTGCTAAGCTGAGTAAAGGTTTTTCCACAAATCTCACACTTGTATTTTTTAAATCCAGCATGAGTTAATTTATGCTTCAATAAATTGCAACGGGCAGTAAAGGTTTTGCTACAAACATCACACTTAAATATAACTCCATTATGAGTCAATTTATGACTTGACAAATTGCACATTCTAGTAAAGGATTTGCTACAAATATCACAAGTATATTTGTTAATGCCAGTATGGATCAACTTATGCTGATAGAAGCCATTGCTCTCTTTGAAGGTTTTGCTACAAAAGCCACACTGAAATTTCTTAGGCCCAGCATGAGTTATGCATTTATGCACCATGAAACTTCTAAGGTAAGTAAAGGGTTTGTTGCAAACATCACACTGATATTTCTTAATTCCAGCATGAACTAAATTATGTCTTGACAAACCAGTCGCATGAGTAAAGGTTTTGCTACAAATTTTACACTGGTAGTTTTTATTTATTTCACTTGGTCTGAGTTGTAGTAATATAGGTGAAAGCGATAAATCATTTCTGGTATGGTGTGCACTATTCATCATATACTGTTCACATTTCTTAGTTGAAGTCACTTCTTCAATTACATCATTACTGAGCAGCGACAATGAATCCACCTGGAAATTAAGAAGCATAACTTCTGTTAGTAAACTCTTTGCTACTTTTGGAAAAGTTATTATATTCCAAAAGATTACAATATCTGGAATGTTAATTTCAATTAAAAATGGAAACTCATCTGTCATCCTTCCTACATGTGACAAGGGCAGGGGGCATGTGTCCTCCCAATATTTCTTTAAAATTTTAAACTCTAAGGAAATATACTATAAAAAAATCTCAAAAATGCAATCCTATTTGTAGTTTAAATTTCTTATCCAATTAGTTAACTTTATTTTCTCTGTATTACTTTATAGTCTTAGGTTCCTGTTGGGTTTTGAGAAATTATTACCTTCCCATAAGTATGGAAACATAGATAAAAGTGTAGCTCACTGTCTGATACTCTTCTTTCAATGCCAGAAAACGAACAATATATGCTGTATCTATACAGTGGTATTAAACAACGTCAAAAGCGTTTGTGTCTGATGTTGATGCAAGAAAGAATGTGTTTAGAATTGTATACGATTAATCAGTGTTAACAATATTTTTATTTGTTACAGTATTTAATGATTTTTTGTAGTCAACCAAAAATTATTAATGTAATGTTTAATACTTATTTTAGGCAAGTATTGAATCATCATAATTTCTACACTAAATCTAATGAATTACACAGTTTTTACATATTGTAACAGTACAGACTGTTCCATAGTTAGAAACTAGCTGAGTAACAAGAAGTGATGATAACAAACAGCAAATCTACAAAAGGCATTCAATGACAACACAAAATAAACTGACGAATAGACTAAGACATTGACAAAGACTAGTTCCCCAATAGATTAGTTAAGTGAGCATAAAATAATTAGACAAAATCAAACACCATAAATAAATTAAAGGTGAAATAACTTATATTTTTAAAATGTATTAGAGTAAAGTAAACATCACATTAGCTGAGCAATTAAAAAGAAGTAACTAGCATAAGAAATAAAATGAAGTATCTTCTTGATAATAATAAACTGTAGATGAATTATGATAAATGAACAATTAAAATGAGATTAACAAAGAATAATCACAATGTTATATCAACCTTGAAAGAAAGGTATGCTAAGGCATAATAGATAATGATTAAAAAAAAATAATGAAAGAACAAATTGTACATGTTCTAATTATAAATGATGTCAAATGTAATCAACAAAGTAAAAAACTTTATGTATTTAAAAATGTTATAAGCTTGTTGATATTGTAAAAAGATGTATTATAAGGTAAGGTAAACAAAACCTTATTATGAATTGTGTAGAATAAGGGAATGACCTAAGATGAGTTAAAGTAACTTAATAAATAATAAATGTGTAACAAAAGATCAAAATAATGACTAGGGCCAATATGCCAAGTAACAATAATATTGTGCAATAACTAGCACATGATTTACAAGAAAATCAGAACAAATGGCAAAATGTCTATTATAAATACTGAAATAAAGACATAATAATTAATGTAACTCACAACAAACTATGTAGAGTGCATACTGAAAGAAATATTGTAATTGTAAAAAGAAACATGAAATGATTAGACAAATACTAAATAACAATGAGATTATGAAAATAAGAATAATAAAGAGACCATACTATACAGAGTATAGAAAAATATGAATAACAATTATGTAAAAGGTGTAATATCACCAGACAAGTTCAATTATAATAATTATAGGAAGTAAGGGTAATTTTGAATAATTAATAATAAAAGAAACAAGCCATTTGATGGTAATAAGGAACTGTGTTATAAGCATTATTAATGTTCAGCTGGATACAGCAAATTTATAGAATAGTATGTTAATTTAAATATTATAATTGTGTTCAAAGTAGTAAAAAATGATTGTTTATTAAATGTTAAAAAATACAGCAACAGAATCTGCAAATTGTAGCAGAAGACGTTTGAGATAAAGCAATTTTTAAGATAGGCTATCAATAAGATGTAGTTTGTTAATGGAAAATGTATCCAAACTGCCTGCTATTCATCTCAAAATAACTAGCAAGGAACGAGCAATACGATGCTAGTAATAGATCAAAATTTGTAAATAGAATAAATGAGAAACAGACATAAATAAGATAAAATTTGTGAATTTTGGAAGAGTACAAGTAATACTAACAAAAACGCTAACCCAAGCTTAGAGCGATTATGTAAAAGTTATTTTTAGAATGACCGCATCATGATGTCATTTTGGACCAATCAGAAAATTATATGCAGAAAATAATTGTCACCGCCACACAGAATCTGACGGGAGTATATAAACAGCATGCTCGAAGGAAGACACACACATTTTTGAATTCCATCTCGGCAGATACAACAGAAGCTCCATGTCAAAATTTCAACTGAAAGCATTATTAACCAACAGCAAAGTAGTAATTACCTACATAGTAAAGTGAATTACGACAATCAGTATTCTTTAACTAGTAGTGCGAAACCATCAGAACGAGGTTAGAAGTGTTTCCTAACCCAAGTAAATAACAGCAAGAAGTATTAATTATTCTTCGCGGAAAAGTGAAGTGTACGATCAGTGTATTGAGATCGTATAGTGAATAAATAATAATCCAGAAAGATTATCAATCAGGAAGTACAGTGCAAAATCTAATTAACAGTGTTCCATTATTATATTATTATTGTAAGATATAATTCAGAATAAATACTTACGTACTAAACACCAAACACCGACACAATAAGAATTGATCATTATAAACATTTTAAGAGAATTATCCAATTCCAATACCAGAATTAATGATTTAGGCTAACCGTAGTTAACCTCAAAAACTCGTAGAGGTCTGACGAACATTTTGTTAATAAGTCTGAATTGCTAAAGGTGTCTAACCTACTAAACTAAATATTTGTGAAGCATCGTAACTCGAAGCATATTAGTTTTATTCTGTAGCTCGAAAGGATTCACCCTTGAGATATAAGAAATTTGAAGATAAATAAATATTTAATTAGAGTCAACATTGCCAACCTTCTGGGTTACCAGAGAAATAAGCCAGGTCAATTGTAATCACTAATTCATTGTTTAGTTGTATGTAAAGAAGTAAAATAGCACTCCGTGAGTAATAAAACAATAATATCTTAATTAACAAATGTTGTATGAACTTGTTGAAGTAATTTTTAGTAATTTTTTCTTATTTAAGAAAGTTATAAATTCAAGCCACTCAAACAGTTAAGTTGGCGGCATGGCCGTGTGAAGCGCCAACCATTCAAATTTATAACCAGAAAATAATTGGAATAAGTACTATTCATTTCATAGTACAGTCAAGTTAATAATTTAACGGTATTAATTAAAATTATTTCGTTTATTCATCTAATAAATTATTTTATGGAATAACAACCTAGATTCCATATGGCGCCCAAATAACACAAAATTAAGCTCACTTACTTTTAAACAGTGCTAATCTACTGTTTTGACTGATCAGTTGTTTTATAACATACCAAGACAATTTGGACAACCAGTTTAGACAGATGTAAGCTACCAGTTCTACACCAAAGGTACGTGCAAGTTGTAATTACGTTATAAACTAGTCAAAACAACTTTATTACAGTACAACGACAATTTAGGTCAACGGAATTGTGACGGAATGTCAAGAGGATTCCAAAGTGAACCAGATTAAATAAAACAGATTACAATAATTAAACAATTATATAAAAATAAATTAAAATAAAAAACAAGATTCAAATAAATCAATAATTAAATAATATCAAATAAATAAAATTATACAATAACAAAGATTAAAAAATAAAATTTAAATAATCGAGGGTATGTACTCGGTACATTATAATATATACATATATCTTTACATATATAAAATAAATTATACATGACCATTATATTTTAAATTACTCATATTATTAAAATTTATTATAACTAATAAAAGACCAAAAATTATGTACATTTAAAAAAATAACCATACCTTTTCCAAAATCATATTGACCATACAGTAAATATTTTATAAAACCCCCCACCCTTACACGATCCTTATGAATATTATAATTCCGGCCACTATGACGCTGTGGTCGTTTTGTATTTATGCATGTCAGCTTCATACTGTAAGAGGAGTCATGATACTTCAATCAAAATTATACAGTTAACTAATTCAAATTATAATTATATGACACTGTGTAAAATATAAACAACCAGAAACACAAATAAGAATGTATCACACAAGCACTGATATTGTAAATGGGTTAGACAATAGCAGAAAGGTTGGAATAGTGAAATTGGACAGGAAGATTTACAGCTGTAATAATGGAATTTTATAGCCAGTTACACCATATAATTGTAGGACAGATGTTCTTAATATAACCAAGAGCAGCAATAAAACTTTTGTGAACTGTAAAATAAAAATCTCAAAACACAATTTACAGCACACAAGACCGGGCCTTAGTACGGTAATATGCTAAAATGTTAGCTCTCATGTCCCCAACAACATGATCTGTAAAATAATTTTAAATAGCAATAGTTGATGTACTATTAGCCTATCCTCCACCGACACACAGTTCTATGTTTTTTGATAACCACAAAAAGCAAAGCAACTCCTTATTTAGTTTGAAAAAATGTTTTACCAGAAGCCTGAATCACCGGAGCACAGACAAACGTTATGTGATGAAAGTTATTAAATAGACAGAGCAAATATTACACAAGACATGTTTGCAGATGACTTTTAAAATTGCATTCTACCCTGCCCTTTGCCTATCAATGCTGTTTTCAGTTTGCACAATGCTACCGCAAGGCTCAGTTTTCAGTTAATGAGTATACATGCAGTGTACAATGCATGTGACAACTGATGATACAAGCAGATCCAGTACAATAATGAGAACTGAGTGATTTATGATTACCACATGTTCATTCTCAGCCAAATCTACAAAAAAGTTGCAGTTTGTGACAGGAATTTGAAATAAGTAAATTATAATTTTTTTGGTAATACTGTGTATAAGCAATAACTACAATTGCTTTTCATAATAAAATCTCAGTATATACTGAAAATAAAATTAGCAAATTTCAAAAACTGAACGTGTAGAGAAGAGTTTATCATATGGATGTTTAACATAAGAATTCTAAAAATTAATTGTCATATTTTAATGAAGGAAGGTTAGAACTTACAGAAACTTGACTGTGTCAATAATACATAGTATTCTACATTAGTTTGAAACTTGTGATCTGAAGATTTTGTACCCTGGACCATCGTGAAGCTTGCATATACCCGTATGACTAACAGCTGTCAAGAACAGTTAAGTATAGAAATGGTTTGAGACTATTGTCACGTTTTTTTATCTGACACCTTAAGAAAACCCCACAGTGTATTTAGGACAAAAAGAATTTTGAATCAACCATATACATATGAATCTACAAATCTGGTTTCCAAAAATTAAGGTTATCATACATTTATTATTTGCCATATAAGTGTGTAAATGTCGGGGGGGGGGGAATAAATTGGTTAGAATTTTGGATTCATAGTAATATGCGAGATAAAAACAAATGAAATGGTTGGATCACCCATGACATTAACCTTGAAATTCCCTTGTGGTGAAAATGTGAAACTTTTTATATAATGTAAAACATTAAGAAATTACTGATTTACACATTGTTTAATTTGTGATTGGTAAATTTTTTATGGAAATTGTAATTATTCCAAGTATAATTTTGTATTTATCAAATCACAGTCTATTTAAATAGCACATATTCTAACTGACTGGTATTTTAACTATAACAATAAATTCCAAAAAATCAAAATTTTCAAAATAAAACATGCAGTGAAGGATGAATATGAGCTAAATTCTTTGAGTTACCTTACCTTAACATACCTGTGCTTGATGGATTTGTCTAGTGGACCTGTTTGGGAATTTCTGTGAGGGGATTTACTATCTTTATAGTGTTTTGGTTTGTTTAAACAGAGACAGTGAAAAGGTTCTCAGGCACTGCCTTTAAAAGCTTGAGTCGTCCTTGCGTTTTCTGGCTTTTTACATTAGGTAAGTATAGGGGCCTTCTTATCTTTACCATTACAGGCGTTAGCCTGAATTAACTCTGGACCAGCAATCTTGTAGGTTTTCACATTGATAACACTTTCTTTGTATTGCAGTGATGACAATGGAGTCTCTGTTTCCTTTATTTCTTCCTCTCTCTGTATTAAAGTCTTCACTTATTCGCATACACTTTGTGATTGGCCCCTTGGCCAATGTATTGCTGACTTGGAGGTGACAAACTGTTTGTTGGTGGTACAAGGATGTCTGTAGTACTCTGGAGTCTTGCTGTTTATAAGACTTGTTCTAGTTAACCATCTATAACCCCAACACTAAATATCTGCACTGCAAACTATATTAGAAAATCCTCTGATGCTTCAGTATATGCCATCTAATCAGTTTTTCCATACTTCCTAGAAACTCTTGAAGTCTAGAATACTGCTGCCTTTCTCTCAACTGAGCATAGCATACATTATGTAGATATTCTTGTATCTCATTATTCTAATAACTTGTTTATTCAGCTCACTGTGCAATATACCCAGCTCTGCAGTGGTATGCTTTTCCTTCTGTATCAATGCTTTACGTACAGGACGGAAAAAGTGTTAGCCATTACAGAATATTCTACGTGTTTCTCGGCTATTCGAGTGGAACCTGGCTGTAATGTTGTGTGCGTACATGATTCTCAACAAGCGTTAGTGAGACTGTTCCAGACTTTGCCGGTCACACGCACTGTGTCAAGGTCGCAAGCAATTACGCTCTAATGTAGAGTTGACGTGTATTATAGATTATTCTGGAATCTCAGTGAGGTATAAATATAGGTATTCAGCGATGGTCAGTTGAGTTTAATTGGCGATTTATTCCAGTGAGGTTTGAAGTATTGTGACGAAGTGTTGTGTTTTATAATTCTGCGAGACTATATTAGTTGACATTATTATTGTGTGTGAACAATTTTTATCTGATTTGTTGTAAGAGACTATCTTGTTGATTACAAACTGTTTAATTGTGATAATTAAAGCGGGTGATTAGTGACTTAATTGGTATCTTGTATTTTGTTTTCCACTGTACCATACAATGATCAGTAGACCATCGTAACAATATACTGTGATTCAGGTAGCAGCGTTTTCTCCCATCCTGCCATTTAATGCAAGAGCACTTTGTATTGTTGTACCTCTGCTTCTTCCCTTTCAACCTTGCATTTCCTATCCTCTCATTCCTCTGTTTGTAGTAATGCATAGAACACTTCCACCAGACACCTTCTGGTATACTTTCTGGCTAATAACCAATCATGGATACTGAACTATTATATGATGTAATCGTCCTCTGTTTCCAATGTCAAAGATCATATATGATGCTACTGATCGCTACTTGTTACTATGGTGGCTTAGATTGTCTTCTGACAATGGAAATAGATAATCAAATTCTTGTTATCCACAAGTTTAATTCTAGTTCTAATAAAGAAAAACATCTTTTAACAGTTGTAAATGGGAATGCTTTAAGTTCACAATTGTCCAATAAAAATAATAATACTAAATATTATTTCATTAACACTGTCACACTAAGTAATATAAGTCACTAAGTATGACAAAAATATAACCAAACCCTTTACCAAGAGTTATTGGTATATTGCACCTCTCTATTTTAACAGGTGCCGTTAATTAAAACATCGATCGATATTCAAACATGCATAACTTTTGAATCACTCCATCAAATTTCATGATTATTTTTTTAAAACGTACTATTACATTTCATGTGCAAACGTGGGCACCACTCAGGTGTTCAACTGCATTCAGGTCACAATTTATTCACTAAGAGTAAACAAACTAACATTGGTTAGACAAATCAGTTGCGAAACTCAGGCAATGAAATTTAGAGTGCACGTAATAGCACAGCAAATGATGTCAACAACAAAAAATCTCAAAGATATAGTGAAAACATACAGTAAGCCACAAGAGTGAATGAGAATAAACACAATTTTACTAATAAAAATAATAAAAACAACTGTAACATGAGTATGAATTTTTTTCATTTATTAAAAACAGCTTCATCTTTTTGGCATAGAGATATTCTGCACCTCACTGTTTTGCTTCGTTTCGTACTTGTATGGCAATCGGCACATGGGCAGACTGAAGTATTCTGCACCAAAAAGTGGCTTCATACTCGTGTACTTGAAATACTCCTAATACTTGTAGTACTCGTTTACTTGTTGTTACTTGTGTATCCGTAATACTCCTAACACTGGTAGTACTTGCTAATTTGTTGTTACTTGTATACCCGTAATACCCCTAATACTTGTAGTACTCGTTTACTTGTTGTTACTTGTGTGCTCATTAGTTGCGTAGGTGGGTCCCGTGACTCGGAATTGCGAGGCCGCGAATAACAGGAATTTCAACTTTTCAGTCACTGTTATATTTGTTCCACAAAAATATCATTCCAAAATACCTGTTATAGGTATATCGGCCCACCTCCAGTCATAACGTTTGTAACCTCAAACAGTTAAGATTTATTTACATTTATCTTGTGCCGGTTTTCTATTTTTTTAGTGTTTGTGATTAAATAATTAACTCTCAATATGCCTTGATTTTCTAATATGGCAGGCCCAAAAGATTGAAAACATTATACAAGAACCTTCATCCAAATGCTCCGAACCCATTTTAGGTAAACAAAATACTCCGTCCGCCTCATCCAAAAAGTTGCCTAGTCCCAATCACGAAAAATATATTTCAGGTAATGATAATGAAGTGTACGGATTTTTAAATTTAAATATATTATCTCAAATTCAGGTTAAAGTATGTCTATGCAGAAACTGTAAATTGAGTTGCTTAAAGGTTAGGAATACATGGTGGAGTAGCAACAGAGTTAGAAATTGACTGCTCTTTCTGCAATTTAGCAGAAAAATTGTATGAGGCAGGTCACACACTGGATCCGCTCCGCTCTGCTCAGATCAGAACAGGTGTCTCCGCTCAGAACGCATCCAGCACTTTTCTCACACACTGCATCCGCTCCTCTCGGAACAGAATGCCTGTCGAGCTCAACGCTACACTGTCCGGTTGAAGTAGTTCCGTTAAAAGTTGTGACTTGTACAATTGTCGGTTACCGGTTACCCTGGAACTCGAGTCGCTAATGATACTCCAAGTAAAGTATACAACTACAGACACTGTCGTCCTCGCCGTGTTGTAGAAAGTGCTTTTGGTATTTTAGCAAAAACGTGTAGCCTACTCCCAAGAGCTCCAAGTAAATCCAGCTCTCGCTGACATCATTGTGTTAGCAATGACATGTCTTCATAATTTCCTGCGAGGAGGTGAAAATTTGTGGCAACCTGGTAAGCTTGAAAAGCATGAGGAATTCGTGGGTTGCAGGGTCTAAGACCAGTGGGAATGCGGCGTTAAAGGCCTTTGAAATAAGGGATGGATTCAGAGAGTATTTTAACTCACTAGAGGGTAAAGTATCTTGGCAGGAAGCTATGATAAATATAGGCAGGAAGGACACTTACGGCGTTTCTGAAGCCACTCAACCATATCCGAAAAAAAGCTAACATAGTACTGTTAGTAATTAAGTGATATTTATGTATTTAGTTGTAGCTATATATTTTATATTTCATTAGTTAAAATTCTGTACGACATTTTGTTTTACGATAACGAATAGAAAATTCTTTCAATGAAAATAACACAATACTCTTTTACACTTGTTGTTACTTTTTAATACGTTCTGTTAATTTTAGGAATGTAGTTGTGTATACAATAATTGAAGGTTGCATACTGTCACTGGACAAAAGGCTTGCCGCATGACAAATGGCACCAATCGTACACTCTAGTGTTTTTGGTGGGCCTAAAATGGACCTGGTGGCGAGAAAGCTGATGTTGGTTGTGCTGCACTCAGATGTTCAGCGGCTGCGCCCGCTGTTCGTAGCGTACTGTAGTCCTCCTCTTCTTTCGGCATCGGTTGTAGAGTCGGTTGCCGGCCCAGCGACGTCCTATCGCTGGCGTGGAACTGGAGGGCAAAGATGCAAGAACGCCGGTTCTATTCTTCGGCTGTTCCTTCCGGCTGACTCCACGCCAATGTCGTCCGAGAGAGGAAAGGAGAGAAGTGCGTCTGATGGCGTGGCGATGAAGAGTGCGCCAAAATTTTCTACCGGCGTGGGTTTTATGCACTAACCGGGATCGCTGATTGGTTCGCTCTGAGCACGTTAGTTGGTCACGTCTCGGCTGCTGATCCCTGATTGGCTCGCTGTGTCCGCCGCTGGTACCGGAGAGCAGATGTTCGCATACCACTGCCATCACAACTCCCCCGGGTCTTGAATGCTCTCCGGTAGCCAGCCTACTGCTCTTCTCCGGATCTTGTAGAGGTGTATGTTGGGCGCCATGTTGATTGGTGTGCCGGCTGGTAGCTCGCTGGCATGGCTGGATCTTGCATCCGCAAGATGATCGTCGCCCCATGTTGGGCGCCACTTGTCACCGGACAAAAGGCTAGCCGCATGACAAATGGCACCAATCATACACTCTAGTGTTTTTGGTGGCCCTAAAAAGGACCTGGTGGCGAGAAAGCTGATGTTGGTCGTGCCGCGCTGAGATGTTCGGCGGCTGCGCCCGCTGTTCGTAGCGTACTGCAGTCCTCCTCTTCTTTCGGCATCGGTTGTAGAGTCGGTTGCCGGCCCAGCGACGTACTATCCCTGGCGCAGAACTGTAGGGCGGAGACACAAGAACGCCGGTTCTATTCTTCAGCCATTCCTTCCGGCTGACTCCGCACCAATGTCGTCCGAGAGAGGAGAGAAGATGAAGTGCGTCCGATGGCGTGGTGATGAAGAGTGCGCCAAAATTTTTTTTTTTGCTCTGGGCTTTGCGGTTGTGCGCCGCAGAGACGAACCGCACGGGAACTGAGTTCCGAGCTACCATCTGGAGCTCCTGCCTCGTGGCCCTGCCCAAGTAGGGCGTGTGCTCTATAGCAGGCCGATTCTCGGCTGTTGTGCTAGCCTACACTAGCGCACTATACACCGAGGGCGTTTCCACGAATCACCTGGGCGTATACGGTACCTTCCCAGCCCAGTCACTAGAGGGTTGTCTGGGAACCTCGCCGCACGTGCATAAAATTTGCGTGCAAGCCGCCTGAAAGAGTCGTCTAAGGAGCGGACGCCAAGTCCTCTCCTTAGAAGGCGAGATGAGAAGCGACGGGGGACTTTGGCCGCTAGCCGAAGCCCCCTGTCGAGGACGCTCTGCAACTTCTTTTTATGCATTGCGGCGAGGTAACCCCAGACCGGGCAGGCGTAGGTAATGACCGGCAGCAGATACGCGCCGACGATCATCCTACCCAATTTCCTGGTCATGGCTGGGCTGATCAGGAGTGGAAACAGTGCGCACAGGCGAGTGGATGCTCGCTTAAGAACTGTCTGTGCGTGGGTACGCCAGGTGAGCCGACGGTCAAGGTGTAAGCCGAGGTACTTGACCTCGTTGGACCAGCGCAAGTACGTTCTGCCGATACGTAGTTGCCTAACGGGGTTCTTCCGTCGCTTAGAGAATTCGACGGCTACACTCTTGGTGGCGTTGAGGAGCACTCTCCAATTCTCAGTCCAGTCCACGAGCGTGTCGAGCTGGCGCTGCAGACGTAGGACGGCCCTTTCCTCATGACGATCGGCCGTAAATACGGCCGTGTCGTCAGCGAAGAGGGCCATCTGGACTCCAGGCTGTCTCGGCACGTCGTTGACGTAGATCGAGAACAGAAGGGGGCCTAGAACACTACCTTGAGGGACGCCGGCTGTGATTCGTCTCTCGGAAGAGACTGAATCGCCAACTCTCACGCAGAAAGTCCTCTCCGTCAGAAAGCTAGCAACCAGATGGAGGTAGCAGTCCGGGAGCTGGACTTCCCTAAGTTTGAATAACAGGCCATCATGCCATACGCTGTCGAAGGCTTTCTCAACATCTAAGAAACAGCCAACGGTCCGTTCTCTCCGACACCCGGCTTCCGTGATGCTTTCCACCAGTCTCATCAGTTGATGAGTGGTCGAATGCCCCACGCGAAAGCCGAACTGTTCGGGGACCAGCACGTCAAAGTTGGTTAGATGTTCTCGTACACGACGCTGTACGAGGCGCTCAAAAACCTTGGACGTAGCGGAGAGTAGGCTGATAGGCCGGAGGTTTTCCGAGCGGGTGGTATCCTTTCCCGGCTTCGGGATCACGATAACCGTCGCCTTTCTCCATTTCTTGGGAAAGTAGGCCAGTCTGAGACACGCGTTGAACAAATCAGTCAAGAATTGAACTCCAGGCTCGGGAAGAAGTCGTAGAGCGGTGTTGGTAACACCGTCCGGGCCTGGAGCTTTTCTTGGCTGAAGTTCAGCGAGCCGATCTGAGACCTCTTCCAAAGAGATGGGTTCGGGCTCCGTCCTGATCGGAAGCGACAGAAAGTCTTCCACAGCCATCTCGACTTGTTCGTCGAAGTCCCAGTTCATGGGCGGGTTGGGAGCGAACTGTCGCTCGAAACACAAGCCCAAGTACTCGGCCTTCTCCTCCGGGCGACCCAGGGGTCGACCGAACGGTCCAACAATGGCGGGAAGTGGAGGTCGGCGCCTCCGTCCCGTCAATGCGGTAGGTATTCTGTACGGGTGAGATTGCGGGTCCGCATCCCCCGTTCGGGCCACGTCGAGTTCCCAACAGCTACGTCGGAACGCCTTCAGACTGCCGCGCAGTCGTCCGGTGAGCCGATTGTATGCTGCCTTATCGGCCGGATCACGGGTCCTCTGCCAACGTTTCCGGAAGTAATTCCTCTCGCGAGCGAGAAGAGAGACTTCCTCAGGGATGCGTTGGTAGTCAGGCGTGAAGCCAGCTCGCGTACGTGAAGACACGCATATAGCCGAGATGATTGCCTCTTCGATTCCCGCAACTGCTTCGTCTAGGAGGCGAACGGAATCGAGTGGGGCCGCTGGCGGCAATCTACGGCACAAGGCCGGGCCGTAGCGATCCCAATCGATAACCTTCTTCTTGTCAGAACGTGCATAGGCGTGCTGGGTAGCGACGTGGACCAAGATAGGGTTGTGGTCGGATGTCAGCTCCGTAAGTGAGAATACCTCGACCAGACAGACAACTCCTTGGGTCACCGCGATATCCAGAACATCGGGAGCCGCGTTAGGCCTTGACGGAAAGAACGTGGGTTGCGCTGGACCAAACACCATCGCCCGGCGCGATTCAACAAAACTGAGCAAGCGCCTCCCGTTCGGAGTAGTCAGGCGACTATTCCAAACGCGATGCTTGCAATTCAGATCACCGGCCAAAATTACCCTTCGATGGGAATCGAAGATGACGTCCAGGTCGCCGACAAGGAGTTCAGCTTGTGGGGGCTTGTATGCTGAAACCACGAGGACGCCGCCAAGAGCTCCGTGGACCTCAATGGCGGTGGCCTCTAGGTTGGTAAGCTGCGGCAAAGCGACACGATGATGACCTATGGAGGTCCTCACCGCGATCGCCGTGCCGCCTCCTCGTCGGCCAACTCGGTCATCCCGATAGACCACGTAATTTGGTAATCGAAACCGGTTCGCCGGGGTCAGGTGGGTTCCCCCGAGGAGAAGTACGTCGGGTTTGAACCGAGCCAGGAATTCAAGAAGGTCGGAATGCTTGGAACCGATGTTGTTAGCATTCCAGGCTACGAGCGAGAGATCTCGTCTAAGGGCTCGGTTCATAGAAGACCTATGACTTCGCAGGCTTCCACCAAGAGCATAAATCTCTCAGTTGGGTCAGCAGTTTCCAGGCGGTCTCGGATGGACCTGAAGGTAGATGCGACTTTCTTGAGGTCGTAGCCAGACAGAAAGTCGCGGACGAACTGTGCGTCATCGGAAATGACGGACTGGGCGGTTTGCCTGCGCCAACATTTTTTTTCTACTGGCGCGGGTTTTATGCACTAACCGGGATCGCTGAGTGGTTCGCTCCGAGCACGTTAGTTGGTCATGTCTCGGCTGCTGATCCCTGATTGGCTCGCTGTGTCCGCCGCTGGCACCGGAGAGCAGATGTTCGCATACCGTTTCCGGCACAATACATTAGTTTCTGTAGAAAAATGGTTTTCTCATGATTTACTAACAGGTGGTTGAGTTTATATTTGTAAAAAAAAAATTATAACATCTTGGGCTGTTTAGATTTCTATCTATTTTTTTTTTGCGTTTTGGGAATTAATATCTTAATTAGGCATATTGTAACATAACAAAATGTTACCTAACCTAAACGCATACTATCAGATTTAATAAGTACATAACAATAATGTAAATAGGGAATATAGTGATAAGAATAACCAAGAAGAGAGAAATCAGGGAAGAAGAATGAAGCAGAAGTGCCACATGAAACAGTAAACCCAAATACTGTTTGACACTACAACCAGACAATGACTAACACAAACTGATGGACAGAGTAAATTTAATTTAAGCTGTCAAGCGAGTCAGCAGATAATGTAAACAGAATATGATATGTTAATAAAAAGTGAGTCAATAAGAATCTGAATAATGTGAAATCAGAATCAGCATTTGGCTGATAATAAATTAAATATTTAGAATTAATATTAGGCAATTACCTGTATTAACTTCCGTCTTGTGACTTCTTTAGTTTTTTCCTTAAAACAACGCGTTATCCCGGCTGAAGAGAAAACTGGAGTGTACAAGCTTGAATGCGATGACTGTGACAAATTCTATATAGGACAAACGGGCAGGCCGTCAGCCGAACGTTTTAAAGAACACCTGCCCAAAAGTGATATCTCGAAAACTAGATCCAGTTACGCTCAGCATTTAATGCTGTATAATCATAAGTACTCAGACTTCCACACAAACTTTAAACTGCTTCATAATTGTAAAAAGGGTGCATACATGAACGCTGTGGAGGAATATGACATATACAGGGCTTCTAAGTTACAAACGGTCCAGCTACTTAATGACAAAGTTTCGTTCCGATCGAATCTGCTGTACAACACGGCCATCGATATCGATGGGTCAGCGGGCAATGATAACGGTCGTATAAGACAAAGTGCAACAGTTGGTCGTTGGCGGCGAGACGATGCGCATCGGACTGTGCCGTGACTGTGTCGGTGTTTAATTATGTGTGGTGTTTTTGTGTTTGTGAATTTTAAATAGTTAACGACCCCTTTTGGGTGAATTTGATGTTTTTATAATTTTTAAAAAACCTGATGATGAGAATTTATTCTCGAAACGCGTTGTTTTAAGGAAAAAACTAAAGAAGTCACAAGATGGAAGTTAATACAGGTAATTGCCTAATATTAATTCTAAATATTAGTAACGTGACTTTGAAACAATTAAAACAAAATGAAATAAATTAAAAATGACTAGCAATTATTGAGGCCAAGAACTAAAATTAGCAATGGCCACAAAATGAAAATAAAACTATATGTCAATCTCAAATATACCTATGACGAGAAAGAAAAAACATTTGTAAGAGGGAACCTTGTACAAATAAGGTACCTCAGCACATTAACGAATTGTGAAATAATGAAAGCTGTTAAAGGCAGAATTCCGGTATGAGCGGTATGTCTTAACAAGGCCGAGACCAAACAATAATCAGTGAGTTGATTATTGGGAGGTAACATGAGTGTAGATTAAAGGCACAGAACAATTGTTATGCTCAAACATAGCAAAAAACCATTATTAAAATGATATATTTAATAATTCAATTGTTAGTTAGTAGAATAGAGCGAGTTAGTGTAAAACGAAATATCATAGTAGTAAGGATCGTTCATTACCATGTATAAAGATAAGGTTTATCCATAATGTTCAGTAAAATGTCAGTACAGAGTTAATGGTGTTCTCACATAAACGTTTGAGTAATAAAATGCTATGTGAACACAAACAATATTCATCAAAGTGTATAATCGTCGATTCAGGTAAACAGACGACAGTGCGGAATAGTGTACCTGAACATTGTTTATGTAGCAATGTCAGTAAAAGTGAAATTAACTCAGTAACAAACGATATCAAATTAAAGAGGACAAAATGATCTTCAATTTGATGGTAATATCGCCCCAATCGCAACTGTATTAAGTGCGTGAAAGGTGTTAGCATCATTTACGAAATATGCATCAGAAATCTGGGTACAAATACCAATAACGACGGTAGCTGTCAATCATGTCAGAGCTTGGCGGTTAAAAAACCGTTATTAACGGCTAAATAGACAATACGTCATATCCAGCACACCTGCAAGAGCCAATCACAAAATTAGTTAGTAATTAACATTTTTGCCTAAAGCCGATCGAAGAGTAGGGTATATAAGAGGATGTAACCGATTCTCGACAGACACTTATCAACTTCATCCAGTGCGGAACGTGCGCCCGCCATCTCAACATTTTTAATAACTGATAGCGTCACCACCAGAACACATCAAAAGAAACTGCTCGACATCAACCTACAACTACTTCAAATTATTCTACAGAAAACCATTGTGATTATGTGCAGTATTATTTCATTTTTGTGCGGGAAAATAATGAACAGAAGCAATTAAATAATGTTATTTATGATCCATTAAGTTAGAAGCGGATCAAAATTCTCTGTTCTTGTGCGTGTGCAGTGAATAATGATAATCATTATAATCCGATTATCAAGGTGCTAAATGAGTTTTAATTAAATAATTAAAACCAAAAGGTAACAGTGTAACCATTATTTCATTTTTCTACGAGCGCTATAACCTGTACGTTTTTATACACTGATCTGTACTGACGCAAACCACAGAAACATTTCAATATTACACCATGTCTCAATTTATTTGATGAATTTGTCATTATTAATTAAGCTGAATGTTAGTTATAAGTGTTCTCAATTTATAAACTTTGTAATTCAGAAATCAAGCGTGACGAACGCACAACCTATCAAATAGGTTATTTTTATTTGTTTACTTTATAAAAGTAACGTCAAAAACATTATTGATCAATATTATATCAGAAAATTATTAGCTATTGTGTAGGCATGACTTTCTTTTTCGTGTCTCAAAGAACTCACATCTGAGATTTTAATAATATTAATGTTAAAAATAACAAATATCTGGACTTAGCCAGATTTACCACTTATGCTCTGAGCAAGCCTTATAGGGTATATAAGAACTTATTTACAATTGTAAATCATTGTATGTTTTTAATTATATTTGTTTTGAATTCTCTATCAAGGGTATGAATAAAACCCCAT
Source organism: Magicicada septendecula (assembly GCA_034769895.1). NCBI lineage: Eukaryota > Metazoa > Arthropoda > Insecta > Hemiptera > Cicadidae > Magicicada > Magicicada septendecula. Next base: position 55,178,664 of record CM068371.1, on the reverse strand, counting down.
TATTAACAGCATAACTCGACTTAATTTATTTCTAACAGATAGTTAAATATTTTATTTAGAAAACTCAGACAACCTTCAGTTGTGTTTAAATATTTTGGAATAGCATTGCCATAAAGGTCATAAACAATTATTTTAAATTTTTAAATTATTAATTGATTCTATTCATGGGTTTTACACGGGATTTTCCCAAAATAAATCCGTGTGGCGCCCACTATCAAACAAGGCAACTTAACCTTGCAACTAAAGTGAGTTGGTGTTTGTAAACTGAGTTGACAGCTTATTGAACTTCTAGAATACACGACCAGGTATGTGAAAGTATATTATATTTATTCTATTGTCCAGACATTACTAGACGTAACGTACTTAGACTATCAGCGACCTGGAGGAGAAGTTTCACAGCCAGTATCAACAAGATGATCATCATCATCAAGCGACCAACTATTATACTTTACTTTTAAACCTAAGCAAAACTAGTATTTAATTATTATCAACCCAACTATTTTATTTGTTTCATATAAGGGAATTCTTTTCAGACAATTATAATTATACAATTGTAAACACACTTTGAGTAACCTCGAATGTTACATTTTAAATCGCTTTACAAAATTAGTAACCTTCAATTAGAAACAACTATAAACATTAATACATTTCAAAATAATATTTTAAACATAAACATACTTTAAATAACAACCGCAAATCTTTTATTTTATTACAAATTGACGCATACACCGTGTGGCAGAAATTAAACACACGACTCGTTTATATTATATTACAAATTGGCTAGCCCAACAGTGCGGATTAAAGGAGAGTATTTCGTTTACTTACAAATTGGCGCACCAACTAGTGTGGCTTAAAAAATATTAAATAAAAATATTTTTTATATTGATATACAGCCCGGTGGACACAAAAAGAACAACCACGCCTTACCTACACAGACAATAATATATACAAAGTCAACTAAAACAAAGATGTACCGGAGAAATAGAAGGAGAAGGGAGAGAGTAGACTGGGACCAAATATACAGAATATTGAAAATCGATGGTGAAGAGTTGAACCGAAAAATGGAAGAGGAGAAGAGATGGATGAAAGAGGAGTCAGACCAATTAAGAAGTAAGAGGGAAGAAGGCTTTGCAAGACTCCACGAATGGGAAACCTCACAACCAAGGAGGAACCGGAATACAAGATGGTATAATAACCAACCAACACGGCGAAACGAAGAGAAGAGGGACTACCGTTACCAGAGATGGGAAGATGAGCGTAGAAGAAAAGAAGCATTCGAAGAGGAATTGAGGTACAACAAAATAAGACAAAATGAAGAATTATTCTATAGCCGAGCAGCACAGCAGGAGGAAGAGGAAACAAGACGCCAGAGTGAGAGACGGGAAGAAGAGCGTAAACGGAGGGAAGCGTTCGAAGAAGAATTGAAGAATGCCAAGAAATTAAAAAACGAGAAGAGACAGATAGGTGAAGACTTAATGAAGAATGGGAAAAATACTAACGACAAAATTGAGGATGACCATAGCCAGAAGGAATCCATGGAACCACCACAAGAAAATATGACTAAAGATGTCCCAGAACAAGACGTCAATAATGGTGAAAAAGGGGAGGAAGTATTAATAGCCGACCCAGAGACCGAAACAATAACAAGGAAGGACCAGGATGAACTATATGAATCTCCAAGTGAACACAGTGAAGTCACTAATGAGAACATAAAAACCCCCTACCAAAAGGTGAATAAAGGTAATGACACGACGGAAGAGAATGATGAAGCAGTCCAAGAGATGGTAAGCGATAACGCACCGACCGTGAACTTCGAATATATAAATATAAACTCAAAGACAGAAAATAAAGAAGTAATGGAAACGCCGGACACAAAAATGCCTGAAGGGGAGGTAAATGCAAGTGACACCATAAAAAATCAACCTAAGGAAATAGCGTCGACGGAGCTGCTAAGTTTCCAGAAGATGATGATGGAACGTCGGAGGGAACAGTTTCCCCAACCAATAGAGAATCGCTTTGAGAAGGCAAGAGAAGAAATGGTGAAAGATATCAGACTATGGAGAGAAGAAATCATCCAACAATGGAGGGAAGAAATGAAAAATGATAATAAACCAGCAGAAAAACAACAAGACTCAAATACATTATTAACTGAAAATGAGTTTGACAGAAATCAGGAAGAGGTTCAATATAAGGAGATCGATACCGAAAGTATAGAGAAGACTCAGGTAATTGAAGAAACGGAAGAGTTATTAGCCGAGAATGAAGAATTAGGACAAAATAATTTACCAATGTGTGATGATCAAGTGGAGACAAGGGAATTACCCAGAAATACAACTACCAAACAAGTGAATTCGAAAATTAAAATTCCTGAAGAAAAGAACAAAATAATTAAGAAAACGGAAGAAAAGGAGGGGAAGATAAGAAGAATACTACGCCCCAAGAAGACTAGGGTAACCAAAGAATTAACCGAAATGACTCGAAGTGGTCTAGTTAATATGGTTTATTTCCCAGTCAACAACCGTAAAGAAGGAACCTATAGGAAGGAGTATCGAAGGAGCTTCATGAAGCTGGACGAAGAGAAGAAAGGTGCTACCACAAGGAAGACTATAACCAGCAAAATACTTAAAGCGGATATTTCTAAAAGGGAAAGAAGATGTTCCAAGAAAAGGAAAAGGTATCAAGAACAATTGGACCGGATCATTGAAGGGTACGCCCAAGAAATAAGAGAATTACGAAGGAAGAGGGACCAATCAATGGAAAAATCCAACCAGGAAATTAACGACGGTCAACCCGAATCAGAAGAGGTATTAGACGTCAATAATAACCAAGACCAGGAGTACACTGGGCACATGGATACTCAAAATGATGAGAAGAAGACGACGAGAAAATGGGAAGCCGATGACTATCTGGTAGCCGCAAAGTGGAAGAACCGCCTGATAGGAAGGTATCTTCAAAACTATTAGTATGGAACATATGCCAAATATCCCCAATAATGCACCCAATAGAGTGGAAAAGCACAAGATAACCCCATGTACGTAAACCATAAAAATGATTACTATTAAGAGCAGACAAAATATAGTGGTAGGCGACATTTATCACCAGGATATTTAGAGTATAAAAAGAAAAAATATGTTTTAAAAACGATTACTATAAACGGACTCATTTAGTGATTAAAAGAATCACATATTAGACCCAAATGATTGAAGGTAATTAACTTACTATAACAAACTTATTTGCCCTATTGAGTTACAAAAAGTGTGTAGGATTAAGATACAGGCCAAACTATTTGTTACTTGTTAAAAAGGAACCAAATGTATCACACCAGAGGATAGAAGGATATGTATTGTAAACTAAATGATTTAATGAGAAAGAAGACATCTATTATGTCATAAAGAGCCAGTAGTGGCATATAACTAAAATTACTATACTATACTTAGAAAACAAAAAATGTTTATCCAAATGAATACTATATGTAACTAAATGTTTATCAAATGATTATTGGGTACCTCTTATAAAACTAAAATATTATATAAAGTCATCCAGAATAAAGGTTCACCCAACTAACCTTTGAAGGAGTAGAGATTCAGAAGATCAAAGAGAGTATAAAGAAAGAAGGATATTATTATGGAAAGTAAGAGAGAGAAAAAAAAAAGTTTATTAAATGAACCATGTAACCCCAAGAATGTCTATAAATTTAGATATTAATATGTTATTATATTATCACATTAAATTGTAATTATCAAATATTGTATACTCCATAAATGAGAATTAAAATCATCCAGAATAAGTGAAAACCACCATCACTTGAAGGAGTAGAGAAGAAGAATAACAAAGTGAGTTAATTGTAAAGATAGCTATTGTTATAATGGAATGAAGAGAGAAAAATGTTTATTAATTATCAAATATTGTACATCACCAGATATGTCAGAAACCATCTAACAAAAAACCAGTCAGTATATGAATAGTGTAGATCCTGATAATTCAGGATAAGTATAAATGATTAAGAAAAAAAAAAACTTGTAAACTAATGTGAGAATAAAATATTGTAGACTCTATATGTGAAAACCAACTGCACAAGTATATAAGCAGCAAAATAAGTGTGTAATCTTAAGAATACTCAAGTGAACCAAAGCAAATTGTCAACTAGTATAAACAGTAACAATACAGCTGATAAAAAGCATAGCTGAGAATGTCAAGTCTGAAAAGAAATAATTACCTGTAAAAAAGAAAGCATGTTAACAAGTATAAAGATGGAAATGTGATGCAAATGAAAACCTCTGATACCTTGAATATTATATTAAAGATATTATATTATTGAAAATGAATGATATGTATTATATTTTATGTGTTGTGATAGTGCAACTATTGCCAGGTGCAATGTTTATTTTTTTCTCAGACAGAGAAGAGTAATGCCTCTGAATCTGAGTATGTGTATTGAGGAACGGCAGAGAATGTAAGCCACAGTGAGCCACTCTGATTCCGAACCCACTACAAAAGTTAGGGAGTTCTATCGTATTAATGTATCAAGGGCTATTATGAAAGAATCTGTGAGGTATAAATTATAATAACCATTAAGATAATCACGAAAGTAAAGATATGTAATAAGAAAGAAGAATGTGAATAAGACAGGAAATTGTTAATTTAAGAAATGAGATCTATTGTAGTTAAATGACTTAAAAAGTAAGCAACTTGAAAATACTAGTAAGTTAAGAATTATATCACTAGACAAAAAATCAAGCTAGAGTAACACACTAATAGTATGTTAAAAAATCAAAGAGTACAAGAAAAAAAACCATAGAAATATTCTAAGAAACTGACATGAAATGATAATTTTATAAAAAATAAATTTTTTCTCAAATGATCAATTTTGAGGAGGGGGTATATATAACATAACAAAATGTTACCTAACCTAAACGCATACTATCAGATTTAATAAGTACATAACAATAATGTAAATAGGGAATATAGTGATAAGAATAACCAAGAAGAGAGAAATCAGGGAAGAAGAATGAAGCAGAAGTGCCACATGAAACAGTAAACCCAAATACTGTTTGACACTACAACCAGACAATGACTAACACAAACTGATGGACAGAGTAAATTTAATTTAAGCTGTCAAGCGAGTCAGTAGATAATGTAAACAGAATATGATATGTTAATAAAAAGTGAGTCAATAAGAATCTGAATAATGTGAAATCAGAATCAGCATTTGGCTGATAATAAATTAAAAATGACTAGCAATTATTTAGGCCAAGAACTAAAATTAGCAATGGCCACAAAATGAAAATAAAACTATATGTCAATCTCAAATATACCTATGACGAGAAAGAAAAAACATTTGTAAGAGGGAACCTTGTACAAATAAGGTACCTCAGCACATTAACGAATTGTGAAATAATGAAAGCTGTTAAAGGCAGAATTCCGGTATGAGCGGTATGTCTTAACAAGGCCGAGACCAAACAATAATCAGTGAGTTGATTATTGGGAGGTAACATGAGTGTAGATTAAAGGCACAGAACAATTGTTATGCTCAAACATAGCAAAAAACCATTATTAAAATGATATATTTAATAATTCAATTGTTAGTTAGTAGAATAGAGCGAGTTAGTGTAAAACGAAATATCATAGTAGTAAGGATCGTTCATTACCATGTATAAAGATAAGGTTTATCCATAATGTTCAGTAAAATGTCAGTACAGAGTTAATGGTGTTCTCACATAAACGTTTGAGTAATAAAATGCTATGTGAACACAAACAATATTCATCAAAGTGTATAATCGTCGATTCAGGTAAACAGACGACAGTGCGGAATAGTGTACCTGAACATTGTTTATGTAGCAATGTCAGTAAAAGTGAAATTAACTCGGTAACAAACGATATCAAATTAAAGAGGACAAAATGAACTTTAATTTGATGGTAATATCGCCCAAATCGCAACTGTATTAAGTGCGTGAAAGGTGTTAGCATCATTTACGAAATATGCATCAGAAATCTGGGTACAAATACCAATAACGACAGTAGCTGTCAATCATGTCAGAGCTTGGCGGTTAAAAAACCGTTATTAACGGCTAAATAGACAATACGTCATATCCAGCACACCTGCAAGAGCCAATCACAAAATTAGTTAGTAATTAACATTTTTGCCTAAAGCCGATCGAAGAGTAGGGTATATAAGAGGATGTAACCGATTCTCGACAGACACTTATCAACTTCATCCAGTGCGGAACGTGCGCCCGCCATCTCAACATTTTTAATAACTGATAGCGTCACCACCAGAACACATCAAAAGAAACTGCTCGACATCAACCTACAACTACTTCAAATTATTCTACAGAAAACCATTGTGATTATGTGCAGTATTATTTCATTTTTGTGCGGGAAAATAATGAACAGAAGCAATTAAATAATGTTATTTATGATCCATTAAGTTAGAAGCGGATCAAAATTCTCTGTTCTTGTGCGTGTGCAGTGAATAATGATAATCATTATAATCCGATTATCAAGGTGCTAAATGAGTTTTAATTAAATAATTAAAACCAAAAGATAACAGCGTAACCATTATTTCATTTTCTCTACGAGCGCTATAACCTGTACGTTTTTATACACTAATCTGTACTGACGCAAACCACAGAAACATTTCAATATTACACCATGTCTCAATTTATTTGATGAATTTGTCATTATTAATTAAGCCAGATTTACCACTTATGCTCTGAGCAAGCCTTATAGGGTATATAAGAACTTATTTACAATTGTAAATCATTGTATGTTTTTAATTATATTTGTTTTGAATTCTCTATCAAGGGTATGAATAAAACCCCATTATTAACAGCATAACTCGACTTAATTTATTTCTAACAGATAGTTAAATATTTTATTTAGAAAACTCAGACAACCTTCAGTTGTGTTTAAATATTTTGGAATAGCATTGCCATAAAGGTCATAAACAATTATTTTAAATTTTTAAATTATTAATTGATTCTATTCATGGGTTTTACACGGGATTTTCCCAAAATAAATCCATGTGGCGCCCACTATCAAACAAGGCAACTTAACCTTACAACTAAAGTGAGTTGGTGTTTGTAAACTGAGTTGACAGCTTATTGAACTTCTAGAATACACGACCAGGTATGTGAAAGTATATTATATTTATTCTATTGTCCAGACATTACTAGACGTAACGTACTTAGACTATCAGCGACCTGGAGGAGAAGTTTCACAGCCAGTATCAACAAGACGATCATCATCATCAAGCGACCAACTATTATACTTTACTTTTAAACCTAAGCAAAACTAGTATTTAATTATTATCAACCCAACTATTTTATTTGTTTCATATAAGGGAATTCTTTTCAGACAATTATAATTATACAATTGTAAACACACTTTGAGTAACCTCGAATGTTACATTTTAAATCGCTTTACAAAATTAGTAACCTTCAATTAGAAACAACTATAAACATTAATACATTTCAAAATAATATTTTAAACATAAACATAATTTTAAATAACAACCGCAAATCTTTTATTTTATTACAAATTGACACATACACCGTGTGGCAGGAATTAAACACACGACTCGTTTATATTATATTACAAATTGGCTAGCCCAACAGTGCGGATTAAAGGAGAGTATTTCGTTTATTTACAATATATATAGTGTTACCTATGTACACGGGAAATCTTTTCTTAAGATTGTGTGCATATGTACACAGATGCACACTGTTATTAAACTATTATAATAATTATTAATACATTTTAAATAGGCCTATTATTTTATCACCACTTTCATTCAAATGTCCTGATATTTCTTCCCAGATTGATTCCTTCATTGTTATATTATAATAATCTTTATGACTTAAGTCATAGAGTACAGGATATTGTTCTACTATGACCATTACTTTTTCGTCGGCATACGCCATACTGATGCAATCGACTATTTCAAAATGCCAAACAAAACCCAAATACATGACAGTGCATGGCGGGGTACTGCTGAGGAGCTTAGTGTGCATGCGTGACCCTTCAGAATGCTTTCGAATCCGAACAAAATTGCTCGCCGAGCAAAAACTACTGACACGCTCTGAGCGGAGACACTGGTTCTGATCTGAGTGGAAGCAGTGTGTGGAATTTCATTTAAATACATGACTTCCGAATTTTTCTGATCTGAGCGGAGCAGATGTTCTGAGTGGAGTGGATCCAGTGTGCGACGTGCCTAATTCACCGGACATTGAAATAACAGATTCTAACTTGAAACTGTTTAATATTAATATTAGGATAGTATATCCACTAAGGTGTATTGGTAAAAGACAGAGAGGTAGTCAGATGCTTTGTGGTATTTTGAATTTTCCTCAACCTCCATCCAAATTCAAAATGTATATCATGACATTCTGGATAGATTTGGTAAAATTGTTGCCCAGAGAACCATGTCACAAGCTGTTGAGGAAGCAGTTGCAGAAAACAGCCTAACTATAACTGAAAATCCCATGGATTTATCTGCCGCTTTTGATGGCACTTGGCAGAAGTTCATTTTCACATGTTTTCAGTTTTTTCTCAATTACCGAAAGTATGGTTTTTCAATACATAAGGAACATTTTCTCACTATCCAAACAATATTCACAGTATGTGAATGTATATACTGAGTTTTTGCTGTCATGGTAAATGGAAATTTACATATAAAAAAAATAGTTTTCATGAAAATTTAGCAACTTTCAACAGTTTAATGGGAAATTTTTTTTTCATTTCCTGTGCTATATTTTTTTTACAAAAAACTCAGCTCTTGTGAAAAGGTCTACAGAAACTGCTGTACAAATTTCAAACAGATTGGTTCAGTAGTTTTTTAGAAAATGTTCCTTATGTTAACATGGTGGAAGATAGGGATTCCATGCCCTTTAACTAACTGATATTTTACGTTATATGAGTATGTAAATCTACACAGTAAACTGATACATATGAAACGAGCACGACCACTGGGCTAAAGAGGTCAGAACAATGAATGAACAGATTAGAAGCTTGTAATTACCGTTAAACAAAACACGCAATTAAATAAAACAATAAAAAATACGTGTTTGTTAAGTTCACAACCCGATACAATGTAAACAAACAATGTAACCCTAAGCCACACGTTCGTCAGTAGTGCCAACTGGGATCACGTAGTTGTGTTCCAATAAAATTATTATACTCCATAGATCTGCCACCAGTTAGAAGAAATTTTAACAAAACAAGTCAGTGAACGTTTCTATTCTGTTTCACGTCATAAATATAGGACGGCAAACATAGGAAACAACGAGAAACTTCGCATTGTAATATTACAACATTTACCAAACTACCAAAAACCTTTGCATCATAATATTACAATGCCCGCACGCAAAATCACTATACCAAGTTTACTACATACTACACAATCCCATAACTTGACCTGTACAACTTACCTCAGTATAATTTTTAGAGTGCTCTTCTTCAGTTTCTTCTAAGATTACTTCTTCTTTTATAATAGTATTTACATCTTGCACAAACAACTGTAACCAAAAACAAATTTATATAACAGCAATTATTAACTTTTTAAGAAGTACATTGATACAAGGTATGTTATTTTATTGCCTTCACAACGAGGTTTATACATAAATAATATTGTTTCATCTTTGTTTTGTTTTGGTTTTCCCAATAGTAAATAATGGTTTGTTGTTACAAATTAATCTGACCATACAATCTTTGTTTTATATTAAAATAAAAGTACAGTTGTGTTAACCAGCATTATCATTTCACGGTTAGCAACTTTCTGTCAAATACTATGCACATGCCTCCCTAATCATTAACCAGCAAGTTTTACTGTACCACAATATTTAACCAATCAGTTATCCAGCTTACAAAGGCCTGCTGTGGATTTCCTGTTTGTTAATTCAGAAGCCTTCACGACCAGATATGTCAGCTCTTCTTTCAGCTTCCTTTAATTCATTTATGTATTCTGGTTTGGTTCTCTATTATATAACAGCATGTTTTATTTTTTGAGTTAACAATTATTTTTCTTGGTGTAGCCCAACATTGTGGAACATGGTATTTGATGACTATGTAACTGTAACAATGTGAAAAAGGGAAGTACATCTTACATAATGTAGACATGCATGGAAATGACAAGATTCTTATACGTGAGACTGACAGATGGCCAATTTCCTATTGGCTGTACTTACATACCAACACACACATATACAAAACTAGGAAAAACTGTTACTACCAGCAAAAGACCAGTTCTAACAGGGACCAAGACATGGAAACGCACAAATTATAGCAGTTACCATCCAAATCACACAGGATAGAAATAGTCTATGCTCACGTTCTGACTACACGGCATAGGCCTACTCAGCACGCTCTGACTACACGATATGGTGTACTATTAGAACCATTAAGTAAAAAAAAAAACAATAAAAGAGTGAAGTGGAAAATTGAACAAAAGCTCATGAGGAAAAGACTGTCTCAGGAGGTATAGCTAATGTATGGGGCAGAGGTAATGAAGGGAGTTTGTAAAAGTACTGATTTGCAATTATTTTTAATTAACAAACACATAATAGTATGTTAAGATCTTCAGATTCTGGGCTGTTTGTCCGTGGTCCATTGCTACACAAATTAGCAAACGTTTCGGCCGTGTCAATGATAGCCATCATCAGTGCTGATTGATCTTACCCTAATGCAGATGTCGCTCGTTAGAGACCACATCACCACATGTGGTAATGGCTAGCAGCCCTGTGAACGGCACCTGTACTTATAAATTCTCTAAGTGTCACGAATAGTGTACACGCTATTTGTTCACCATTAACTATGACACAAATTATTTAACAAGAGGCTTTCATCTCGCATGTGCAGGCGAGGGAAACACACACTCACTGACGACAGAAGCCTCGTGTCTTCGAAGAGGATCCGATGGTCGGCGTTGGCAAGTGCGTGCTCTGCTTTGGCAGACTTCTCCAGATGCCTTAAGCAACAGTAGTGGCTGTGTCAACCAAAGTGGGTGCGGACACTGCGCTTTGTGGTCCCGATGTATAACTGGCCAAATGAGCAGGGAACTCTGTAGACTCCGCACGATGAAAGCGGGTCCCTGACGTCTTTCGCCGTCCTCAGAAACTAATGGATTTTCCTCATTGGCTTGAAGATTGGTCTAATTCCGTGCCAGCTAAGCAGGCTGTCAATGCGGTCAGTCACCCCATGGACATAGGGTAACACCGCAAAGCCAACAATCTCCCGTCACACCAACTCCACCAGCCTTGCTGTTCTTCTTGGCCAGACCGCTCGTCTCAACACCTCCCTGACAGAATATTCATTCACCACCAGCGCCTGTTCCAAATGGCAAGGCTGAAATGTTTGCTAATTTGTGTAGCAATGGATCATGGCCAAACAGTCTGTAATCTGAAGATCTTAACAACATTGACTCCGGCCATGTAAGCCTTAGAAGATATTTATATAATGGTATGGTGTGGAAATGCATAAAGTTCATAGCCACATGATGCACAGAACTAGGCACACTAACAATCTAATTGTACTGTGAGGAATCATCTTAGTAGGGAGAAATAATAATAATACTTTTCATCATCATTGTCATGCGAGAGCTATCATAGTAGGCAGGAGTAGAAAAAAAATATTTATGCATAAAAACATACCTTACTATTACAAATAATAGCAAATTGAATATACTCCACAATTTAATTACAACACTTAAAACTAGGGAGGGGGCCTTGGACCCAGTCTAGAATCATCTCTGATAGAATTACACTTTTATCAAACTACTTCAATTAACTAAGGGACATGTCATAACAACCAGGCATGTATTTTGATGGCCACTTTAATTGACCATGTAATCCATTATGTTTCTCTTTGCTTGTTAATTAAAACAGGTTTGTTTGAGTCTACAAATGTTGACAGTTAGTTAATATTATAGTTTCTTCTTACTATATTGGTATTTAGCATGTCACGCTGATTTTGTTCTGAAGGTTATATGACCAATTGTAATAATTTCCTGTTATTGATGGCAAGACATGTATCTTCTATCAATGTAAGTGCTTTGTTAAAAATGTTTGGGGAAGAATTTAAATCAACAGTCAGATTATCTTTTCTGGTTTTGGCAAACACACTCATGCTATCTAGATGTTTTCCCATACACTGTTAGGGTTGGATGGGTTGCAAGTGTTCAGTATAATGGAAAATACAACCTTTATTTGCTCAGGTAAAGACCATAATGCTGCTTCTGACAATGTACTGCATTAGACTGAACTCCAAGTCTCTGAAAGGAACACGAGCAAAGAGAGAGCGTAGACACATGGACGTACAGTTGCGTTAAACAATCAGCGATTGCTGAGAAATCCCGATTCACATGCATTATCAAAACTCACTCAACGCTCACTTTCCTCTCATTGAGCATTAAGCCAGATAACTGTGATGCTATGTGTTGTACAAGAATTGGGACTGTTAAATATTATTAGTATTAAAATCTAATTTTAATTTCACATAGATTACCATTTTGAAATGCAATAGATGACTTACATTTTAAAGAGGGCGAGTTAACTCCTCATCTGTTTCCTCTTCCCTGTCAGTATTGAAACTGTGATCAGAGTCACTGTCACTGCTGATATTATCATCATCCAAACCTGATGTGAGATAATATTCTCGTCAATAACGTCTGACACTATCCCATCACTTTCCCAGTAGTAGTCCTCTACCTCCCCAACTTTCTTGCAGTACCCTACCCAGTCACTTTCAGTTACCGACATTATTGCTTGCTCAGTTATTTCAGTCAATTCCATAAAATTAAGACTTCCATGACTATTGCAATTTCGTATGTAGTGTTTAACTTTTGCCCAGGCAAGTTCAATAGGTTTGAGGTCACACATATAGGGAGAAAGCCATAAAAATATGATAAAAATTGGTCAATCTTGTACGGCTTTTCTCTGGGCCGATGGAGTTCTATAATTTGAAAAAGATGTTCCTTTCTCATACCTTCATTGCAATTAATACCTTATTTCTCAGAAATTGTATCATATCGAGTTTCATAGAATACTTTGTCGGAATCTTTTCACGCAGAGGTACAGTACAGCTTTCCCTCCTTACTGCGCACCAGTAGCTTAATGCTTACCTCAAGTGTTCTTGGAATACAGTAGAATACCTACTTGAATGACACAACACCTGCCCCACTGGACAGGGGGAGTGGAGAATGTTCTCAGCTGTTCTACGCGGTTCGATACCATAGTCGTAACAATATACATACAGCATATTGTAACATGACATAAGATAGCACCAACACTCACTAATAATTAAGGGAAGAAAAGATGAAAGCTGAATAAAAATAAAAATTATAACATGAAGATTGATAACCCAACGCTACTAACCAAAAAATGACTAAGACACTGACAAGGACTAAACCCAATAGATTGGATAAGGTGAGAGATAAAAACCAATGATACAACCCAAAAGATGACTACAATCATAATAGCTCAAAAAGTAACTAAAATAATATGTACAATAAATGTACAAAATCAGACAGGGCAATAAATAAATAAATGATATGTAAACTATATGAAATATAAATGTAAACTAGATATAATATGTTATTAATAGAAAAGAAAAAGAAAGATAAATGTAAAACCCCAGATAGGAAGATATGAATAAAAAAATACCCTGTTAAGTAATAAGCTAACAAAAGTAAGTAAAATAAAATCAAACTTAGCAACCATAATTATGAGTACAAAGGTGACAAGTGAAAAAGTGATAGTAAAGAAACTGTTAATGAAACACTATGTAAATAATATAGCAACCAAGTGATATTTATTTTAAACACAGAAACACTATTTCAAAAAAAAAGGTGAAGTGTAGGACTATATAATTAGAAACTATTAACCACAGACTATATAAATAATATAGCAACCCAGTGATAGTTATTTTAAATAAATAAACACTATTTAAAAAAAAAGGTGAAGTGTAAGTGACTATAGATTGAGATACTATTACCCACAGACTATATAAATAATATAGCAAACCCAGTTAGATTAGTGTGTTAGCTAGTAAGTAGGATATAAGACTTATTGTGTTATTAATTTAAGAAACGTTATAAAGTAATAGGAAATAACAAACACTTAGAAAATATGATAAAAGTGATATATTAGAGTGAAACAGAGGGGAATTAGACACTTCAATTACTTATTTTGTGCGTACCGTATCACTTATTATATGATTATATAATTACCTTATTATCCACTTTAGCGATACAAAGTTTCGTCAGTTATGACGCGTTTCGGGACTAAGTCCCATCCTCAGATAACACTTAATTAATAAACTAATACATTAAAATCGCAACCATGATACTGGTCAAGTCAATTTAAATAAAATAAAATAAATTACAAATCGCATGTGATATGTTTTACTAACCACGGCCGGAGCTCCCGCATGCGTTCACCCACAACCGCGATCGTCACGCGACTGGTCAAAGATTAATCCAAACTGATTGCAGTGTCGAACAAGTAATTTGATGCAAAATTTATCTGGTCATTTAGTAAACTGTTTTTAGTTATACGAGCTTCGAAGAAAATTTAACAGCGTTGCATTTTTGTAAAAAGGGTAAACGGATGGATAGTCTGGAGGAATTTGAAATTTATAAAGCTATAAAAGATAGTACCACTAAAAACAGTTTACTAAATGACCAGATAAATTTTGCATCAAATTACTTGTTCGACACTGCAATCAGTTTGGATTAATCTTTGACCAGTCGCGTGATGATCGCGGTTGTGGGTGAACGCATGCGGGAGCTCCGGCCGTGGTTACTAAAACATATCACATGCGATTTGTAATTTATTTTATTTTATTTAAATTGACTTGACCAGTATCATGGTTGCGATTTTAATGAATTAGACAATATATCTTATTAAAGGAGTAATAGTAATTAGTTTAATGTTAAAAGATTGTTATAAGAGTTCTTTTGTTAGTGAATAAACAAAGTAGGATTATTAGTATTAAATGGCAAGTTATGTTAAAGCCAAAACCATTAATAGTTAAAAAGTTTAGTTACAGGCATGGACCTATAAAGCAGAATAAGATAAAATATAATATGTGTGATGGTTAAAAGCATCAAATGTTTTGAATTAAGTTAGTTTGTTTCTTTAGTAATGTTTAATAACCTAATAAATAAAATAAATAAATATAAAGCTTTGTAAAGAGAATAGGATAGAGGTATTATGAAATCTAGGCATTAGGCTTAGCATTGATGAACAGAATTTTGTAAATTTCAAGATAAAACAATAGCCAAAAATAAATTAAAGTGTATAATCTGTTTAGGTATCAAAGTAAAAGTGTAAGGTACAAAACTGGCTACATAATGTTTAGTTTAAAGGTAATTAACTAAAGAAATATCAAATTGAAAAAATTGGAAATCTGTTATAAGTTGACCAAATGTAACCATGAGTGGTATCAAATTAATCTGTAAGAAAAATGCAAAACCATGGTGTTATTGTATTTAATATTAAAAATAGCATAAGAAAGTTATAATAACTTAAAAGATTTTAATAAATTTTGAACAGAAAACCGTTAGTTAATATAACAATGTTATAAGTTATTAACCAATGGGGATTAGAGTTTCACAGAGAGTTGCCATGACAACCAAAGCTTGTTACATAGTAAAACCATTGAAAATTATTATTCCATTATTGACTATCATAGAGGGTGGATGCATGAAGCCCATAAAGATAAATAAGTAAAGAAATCCATAAATTGTATCAAAACAGTGATTAAGAAGACCATTAATAATTCTAATACAACTAATGATGAGAAGTACACTAATTCAACACAAGAATTAATAAATATTATATAAAAAACTTTGCTGAAGAAGACCTAATTCAGAAATAACAACTTACCAAAGGAAGAACAGAAGAAAACCTAACTAAACCTTGGGATCAACGTGAACCAGCAAGACTGAGGGAATCTGAACACCAAAATTGGACCATTAAGAATAATTCAACCTGGAACTCACGAAACCATACCAGAAGGGACCAGCAGAAGTATTCCAGAGGAGTGTTACACAAGACGAGCCGAAATAAAGGAGTGATGAGTATATTTTAAATCAAAAGCAGAATGATCACTGTTGCACACCACTATATAAAATTATCCCGATTAGCGCTTTCAAGCTTCACAGCTCATCGTCAGATCGGAATTAAACCAAAAATCTGTAAAAAAACCCTTCACTCACATCTCACCCCACCCTACTCACACATAACAAGCTATAATTGAATGTCCCTTCCCCACCCTCAGCCTTGTCCCACCATCTGGACAGTTACATATTTTTCTAGCAAATTCCTTGTGTTCCAGTGTTGTGTGTGTGTGTGTGTGTGTGTGTGTGTGTGTGCGCATCCCTTTTAAACCTAGTCTTTCTCATCCACATATGTGTGCCAGGCACACACCCTTATTTTAAAAACACCTAATTAGTCCTAAGCAATTTAATTCTTAATCTTATCTATCTGTCCTCTATTATTTACTTCTTAATTATGTTATAAAATATTTCTTCATTATCAAATTTAATTTTAGTATTAATTAAATTGTCTAACCCTTTTTCTCTTTTTTTCAATATTTCTAACTCCTCCCTAAGCTTCCTTTCAACTGTGTTATTTACTATTTTTACAATTTCGTAGTTTTCCAAAGGATTAACAAACTTGTGGTTGTCTTCTATGAAATGTCTTGCATATAACGAATTCGTTGTTCTATTACCTTCTCCACGTTTGTGGTCAGACAACCTGCATACGAATTTTCGTCCTGTTTCACCTAGGTACACTTTGTTGCAGTCTCTACATTTTAATTTATAAATTCTGCTTTTCTGTAATACTGGTATTTTTTCTATATTTTTATTCCTTATCTTATCAAATACAGTTTCACATTTTTTAATAGCTATATCTACTCCATATTTATTAAAACATTTTATAATTTTTCTAGTATGTGAACCTATGTATGTCAATGACCCTGCATAATTCTTTTGTTCTGGTTCTATTTTAGCTTTTTGTACGTTAACCCTTTTCATAACTTTATCCACTATGTTGGTGTTATAATTATTATTCCTTACAATTCCCTTTATCGTTTTTAACTCCCTATCTTTTGATTCGGTCTCTTTTAAACACTTCTGAGCTCTACAACAAAATGAATTGATTGTCGCCATTTTATATCTATAAGGGTGGTAAGACTCTCTTGGTATAATTATATCAGAATACGATTCTTTCCTAAATATCCCAAACTGTAGTTTCTCATTATCTTTAATTTCTATGTTTAAATCTAAGTAACTTATTTTCTTACCTCCTATCTCTTCTTTAAATTGTAAGTTTTTATCCTTATTATTTACCTCATTTATAAACTCATGCACTTCTTCTATGCTTCCTTCCCAAATTACTAATACATCGTCAACGTATCTAGTCCATAATTTTATATTGCCTTATACTTAGTGGAACTTATTAATTGCTTGTCAGAATCATTCATGTATATTTCTGCAAGAATAGGGGATAATGAAGATCCCATAGGTAAACCTTTTTTCTGTATATAAAACTTGTTATTAAACCTAAAATAGTTCTGATTCACACATTCTTTAATTACTTTAATCAACTGCTTTTTATACCTGTATTCTCCTATATTATTATTATCGTTTATTAACTTAATAACTTTATTTACTGTGATATTGGTAAACATGTCCTTAACATCCAGTGATATCAATTTTGTATTTACATTGATTCTAAAATTTTCTAATTTTTCTATCAATTTTACATTATTCTCTATGCTGTATTTTGTCCCAAATTCATATTTCTCTTTCAGTACTCTGTTAACTTCCTTTGATAATTTATAAATAGGTGCATTAATAAAAGAAACAATGGGTCTAATTGGTTTTCCTTCTTTATGTATCTTAACCTGACTTTTAAAAGTTGGTGCTGTTGGATTACTCTCTAATAAATACTTTTTCTTATTTTCTTCTATAAATGTTATCTGTTTCATCATTTGTTTTATTCTTGACTGGTACTTACTTGTATAATCATACTTTATTTCCTCATATGGTCCTTCACTTATAAATTCTTCCGTTTTCTTTATGTATTCGTCTTTTCTCAGTAGTACCATTGTATTTCCTTTGTCCACCTTCATAACTATAATATCACTCTTTTTTATTTTATTCTTTAGTTTAGTTACAGTGGATTTGATTTTTTGTTCATTTTTTAAATTATACAAATTTTTCTTAAATATTTTATCTACTACATTCCCTACTTCCCACCTCATTCTTTTTTTATCATTTTCATTTCCTAGTTTTTGTATTATGCTTTCGCATTCAATAATTGTTTTTTCTTGATTTAATTCTGGTGGCGGCGCGTATTTTAAGCCTTTTGCTAACATTTCTTTTTCTTCTGTATTGAATATGTATTTCTTCTGTCTTTCAATACGTCAGTACGTTGAATTAACGCAAAATAATTTGGCTTTTTACAAATTGGCGCACCAACTAGTAGGGCTAGAATTGATCGATAAACTATATAATTAAATTCAGTAAATTCTAGCGGCGACTACAGAAAACCGAAACAGAAAATGCACAACACAAGAGGAAAGTCTAAGCAACGCACGAAGGAGGCCGAAAAGGAAGCAGAGATGTTAGAAAAGGAGGCCGAGAAAGAAGTCAGAATAGAAGAAAGGGAAGTAACATCGGTTGAAGATGTGGAAGAAATATTAACTCCTGCGGAACCTACAAAACCCACACAATAGGAGAAACAACCAGAAAACGTGACCTTACAGGACATGATAAGGCTAATGGACGAATTCGGTAAAACAATGGAGGATAAAATGAACGAAAAGTTAGACAAGAACAAAGAACAAATTAACGAAAAATTTGTTAGTACCAACGAGAGTACTAAAGAGGAGTTAAAGAAACAAATGAAGGAGGATATTGAAAAAATAGACAATAATATGGAAACGTTAAGACAGGAAATGAAGGAGGAGAATAAACTGATAAGCGAAAAAATAGAGAAAAGTAATGAGAAAACCAGCGAAACCTTGAAGCAGGTGAAAGAAGATATTGAAACATTGAACAATAAAATCGAAAATAACCAAGAGACATTGCAACAACCATTAACAGAATATCGTGAAGAAATAAAGCAGACCGTAATGGAGACCGACGAGAAAATAGAAAGGACCAACGAAACAGTGTTACAAGTCCGTGAGGAAATATTAAGCAAAATAAATGAGGCTGAAGATGAAGGAAAAAAGAGGGTTGAAGGACTCCAGCAGGAAACAACAGAAAAGTTAGAGCAGTTTAAACAAAAGGTGCATCAAGTTCAGAAGGAGACCAAGGAGGAGATAGAGCAGGTACAGACAAGGGTTGAGGAGAGATGCAACCAGTTAGATGCATCTGTAAACGAAGTTAAGGGTACAACAACCGCCCATGAAGAGAAGATGGAAGAATTCCGAGTACGAGAGCTGCACCTCCAGGAAGAAATCAACGCATTGAAGGATCGACCACTGATAAGTTCACATATACCATGCAGTGAAAACAGGGAAATAGTTAGTTTCAGAAACTATAAACGTAACCCCATAGAATTCCTAGAGTGAGTTGAAGAGAGCCTAGCTAGAACCCGGGAGACACGATGGACAGTAATTAAGGGCATGCTAGATAAGATGTTCAAAGAGGTCCACGACAATTGGTGGACGGCAGTATGGCCGGACATCCAAAACTTTGCCGAATTTAAAGATCCGTTTAAAAATAAGTACTGGTCCGAGGCTACACAACATGTAGTATGAAATAACATCAGCAACGGCCGATTCGACCCGTATTTAGGACAATCTCCTACAGCATATTTTTTGGGTAAACTCAGCATAGCGAGGAACTTGGAGCCAAACATCCCTGAAGAATGCCTGGTAACGCAGCTGGCCTACCATTATGACGGGGAGATTACGAAGAGTAGACTGAGTGGACGGATTAAGACCATCCATGATATGGCAGCTTTATTGGGGGAATATGAGCGAGAAAGGCATTACCTGCAAAATCGGCAGAAGAACAGCCCAAATAATCGAAATAATGATTTTCAAAACCACCAAAATGGGCCCAATGGAAATAATTCACCGATGAATAACCACCAGAACAATCCCAATAATTATCGTAACTTTAACAATAATAACAACGACAACTATCCACGTACTAGTAATCAAAATTACCATCATAATAATGGTAATAATAATAACAATTATAACAGAGGAAATAATAGTAACAGTGGTAATTACAACCGACCCAACCACCAGTATAATAATAATAATAATAATAATAATAACAACGGCCAAAATCAAACATACAGGAGACGGGTCAATTATATAAGTGCTGAGAATAGAAATGATGGAAGGTGGTATTACCGAGGACCAAGGAGTAGGAGCGCCGAGGAAGATAGAAGAAGTAGGGATTGTGTAACCTTCAATAACAACCCGGTTGAAATAATGGAAGCAACGGACGGTAACCAATCCAATAGACCAGAGGACCATACAGAAGGAACCAGCCAGCATTTAAACGAGCAGCGGCAGTGAGAATCCACCGGGACCCATCACTGAACCGATCTATTGGGTACGTGACTAAACTAACAGACCAGACGATAACAATAATACAGAACCATTACTTAAAAAATATACGAGAAGAACTGCTTGAAGAAAAATCAACACAAATTGACATTTCAGATAATGAAATCGCCTATATTGTAGCCAGCGTAAATGGAATGCCTACCAAATTTATGGTAGATACAGGCGCGAATTTGTCTTTAATTGACAGCACAACTTACAACAAAATTCAAAAAGAGAGTAAGATCAGCTTACCAACATTACCTGTGAGTAATATTATTTTAATTGGAGCCACTGGAAGGCAAAACAAGACTATCAAGAGACAAGTGTCATTGGAGGTAACGAGTAACAATGAAACCCTTTCAATGATCTTCTTAATTGCACACGGTTTGCCTTTTGAAATATTAATTGTTTGTGACATTTTAAGGAAGTATTCCGCAGTCATTGACATGAGACAATCAAATTTTCTGACCGACCAGGAAAAGTAAGGGGTTACCAGTGTGAACTGAGATTCAAAGAAGCCACAAATTTCAACAAAAAGTCATATCGAATAGCGTCCGCAGCGAAGGAAGCAGTAAGACTTGAGATCAACAGAATGCTGGAAGAAGATATCATCGAGTACAGTTGTTCGCAGTACACCAGTCCCATAGTGGCCATTACAAAAAAGGACGGAAAGTACGGCTGTGTCTCGACGCAAGGGAGATAAATAAGATCTTAATAAACGATAGGACATCTCCTGGTGAAATTGAGGAGATACTCAAAAAGTTTCATGGTACCCAGTTTATCAGTACCTGGGATACAGTTTGCGGGTACTGGCAAGTAGAGTTGCACCCAGCCAGTCGAAAATATGTAGCATTTATATTCGAAGGTCGGAACTACCAGTTCAAGAGACTACCTTTTGGGCTGGTAAATTCCGTGGCGACATTCGTCCGATGTATGGACCAAATATTGGGTCCAGAAACTATGCATTATACTACTGTTTATGTTGATGATTTGTTAGTCACTTCATCCAACTGGGAAGAGCATTGTGTCAGAGTAGAACGAGTACTGGAGAAACTATCTAATAGCAACGTGACATTAAAATTAGATTGGTAAGTAGTGTAGTATTTCAAGGTTGCTTTCTATGTTGGTGTAGCTGTGGTTTTCAGTCTGTATGTGTGTGGCGAATGCGCAGTGTATGTAGTTATTAGAGAGGGCTTTTATGTGTTCGGAAAATCTTGAAGAAAAATATCTTCCCGTCTGGCCTATGTAGAAATGTTTGCAGTCACTGCAGTTTAATTTGTGATTTTATTGTGATTAAAAGTATTAAATGACATAAGGTTAGAATTTCCCAAATATATCATGGTACGCAGTTTGCCAGAATGACTCAACGCCAAGGTCACGGGTGTACGTGACATACGGCAGATATTCAGACGAAATGATGAACGGACAATGCTGAAACGTCATAATAAATACGACCGACGTAACAACAGTGATGTAAAACAATGCCGTCATCAGCTGTGAACAATAGGTTGATGACGATTAATCCCTTCCACCTGACGAATTTACACTAATATGTCTGCCCCAGTCGCCAAACTACACTCAGTGCAGGAGCACGTTACAAAATTCGCTGGCAAATTATTGCCAGCCCAAAAGTGTTTTAAAATATAACAATGTAATCAAACATGTAATTAATTAAAATCAGTGAACTAGCAGAATAAAAAATGTGACATAAATTCAGTGCAGTCAGAAGAACAGAAAATTCGGCGAACACCCGCTGGCAATGGAGAGCGTCTGAAGAGAAACTGCTACATCTCAAATTCAGGAAAGTCGAAATTTATATCAACCTTTTTTATTAAATTTGAGCTCAAAAAAATTTCTAAACTAAAAAATGTACCAGTAAATTGCTGTATGGGGAGAGAGAGAGAGCATGTGTGTGTGAAATCATGCTGGCACATACAAGCAAAGCTATGAGGCATTGGTTTATGTTCTAAAGTAAGAACTTCTCAATTTGAATACATAATAACTGCAGTTTATTAAGAATACACTTGTTTATAAATTCAATAATGAAGCTAGCGCATGAATAATTGAAATTGACGTATTTGGAATATAGCGGAAACACGTCGCCGCCATTTTGTTAATCTATGTAAGAGCGACTCCCTTTTGTTTTGTTTTATGTCAATTTTACATTTTAACAGGGGCGGCTCGTTCTTAGGGCGCTAAGGCGCGCGCCCCCCAGTTTAAATCGTATCATTAAACAATCTATTAATCGTATCATTAAACAATCTATTATCACATCACTAATCGTGAAATTCATCACATATTTCTTTAATACTTCGGACAAGAAAATGTTTTCGTGTTAGGTAATAGCACAAATGTTTTCGGAACAGCATGCCTCTCACGGCGCTTTGTCAGTCGCGCCATTTCTCCAGTCCACCACTCTGTCCAAAGTTGAATGAACTTGTAAGCTTATAGCCCGCATTGACACTGTTGACTCGGGCGCGTAGGCTTCCGCGCCGCGTTCAGTAGAAAGTGACGTGAATCCCTCAGTACAACTAATCGCAGACTATTGATAATATGAGATTTACTTTTTTTAGTGTTTATAGTTTCTCTGGCATGGTTAATTCAGTGCGGGCATTTGTTTAGTGTTTAGGTTTTGAGTTTGAGTGTTTTTTTAATAATTTAGTTTTTTGAATAATCACGAATAGTTTAGGGAAATATTGTAGTGTCGAATTATTAGGTTTTGTTTTAACATTTTATCCAACATGGATAATTCAGTGCAGGCGCTTAAAGCAATAACTTTTGCAAGATTAACTCTTGATCAAAAAATTGAACTAAAGTCATTAGGTAGGCCAACTCCTGAATTCTGCATGATGCAAACAGAAAATAAGAAAAGTGAGAATCGTGTTTTCAGAAGGCAACTGCTTTCGAAAGATGCATACCAAAAAAATGACTGGATCTGTGGCTGTGACGTTCAGAAATCTTTGTTCTGTTTTCCATGTATTTTATTTTCTCTCAGAGACAATGGTGATTGCTTGTGGACTGTAAAAGGGGTTAATGATGTAAAACATCTTACAGAAAAAATTAAGAAGCATGAAATATCCGTCAATCACATGAATAGTGTTGTTGATCTTTCTTTGCTAGGCAAAGTAAACATACTGTCTAGTCTGGACTCGCAATATAGACTAAACATTGAAAAGCAAAATGTTCAAGTCAGCAAAAACAGACATATTTTAAAACGGCTGATTTCATGTGTAAAATTCTGTAGTGTTTTTGAGTTGCCTCTAAGAGGTCATGACGAGTCAGCATCGTCTACAAATCCGGGTGTATACAAAGGTTTAATTAATTTTACTGCGGAGCTGGATTCTGCAATGAAAGACCATTTAGAATCGGCTACTGTATTCAAAGGTACATCGAAAATAATACAAAATGATATATTGGACTGTATGCTTAGTGTCTGCAGGGAAGAAATAGAAAAGGAGATACACGCTTCTGAATTTGTGGCAATCGAATGTGACGAGACAACTGATGTGACAAACCACTGTCAAATGGTATTAGTTTTTAGGTATGTGTTTAAGTGGTCGGTATACGAAAGGTTTTGGGGATTTCTCGCTCCTGAAGGTAAATGTGCAGAAACCTTAGCAAAGTGCATCATGGACAACATCAATCCTCTTCTGCACACATCAAAGGAAAAGTTAATAGCTCAGACTTATGATGGCGCTAATGTTATGTGTGGTTCTATTGGAGGTGTACAGGCAAAAATTAGAGAAGTGTATCCGTTCGCATATTTTGTACACTGTTACGCTCATCAACTTAATTTGATATTAGAAAAAGCAAGAAGTGTAAACAACAAAGTTAGAGTTTTTTCTCAAATCTATCTGCCATTCCAGCATTTTTTTCACACTTATCTCTACGAACGAATGTTTTAGAGGAAGTAGTGCAAACCAGGTTACCCAGAGTTTCTATAACAAGATGGAACTACAACATTCGTACAGTCAACGTTGTGTACGAAAACCGATATAAGTTGGAGGAATGTTTCGAAGTTCTTGAAGAAAAGTGTACAAACAGACTCACAGTTAATGAGGCAAGTGGTCACAGAAGGGCTCTTCAGGACCAAAATTTCATGTTCTGGCTAACTTTTTTTCATAGAATTCTACCCCATGTGGACATACTGTACCAACAACTACAAAATAGAAACAAAGACAGTGTAGTGTGGCAAAGTGACATCGGAATTTTTGAAAATGAGTTGCAGAAAGAGAGGGAGAAAATAAATGAAACAGAAACACAAATAAATGAAGAGTTCCCTGAGCAACCAAGAAAAAGGACCAATAATGTTGGATGCAGCACTAGAATAGGGGATGCAAAAGAAGTATGTGACATCATTATAACTCACGTAAAAGACAGGTTTAGTTACACGGGTCACCTAGAAGCAGCTTCATTGATGTCCACTGACTTATTTCCACTTTTTCCTACTAACTTTCCGGAAGAAAAATTCAAGCGAGTGATTCAGCATTACCCTTTCTTACAAGAAAACAAACTTTGGAGTGAATTGGAACTATTATACAGGCGGCATGATTTTAATATTAAAGGTGCAATAAAACTTCTTAACTTTATAGAAGAAAACAATCCTACGTCAGTTTTCAAAGAAGTGTCGAAACTTCTGAAAATTATCATAACTACGCCCATGACAACTGCCGAACCTGAGCGCTGCTTTTCGACTCTGAAAAGACTAAAGACTTTCTTGAGAAATACAATGAAAAACGATAGACTGAATGCCCTTGCGATGTTATCTATCAACAAGGAACATGTTAAAGAAATTAAGGACTTTGATGATAGAGTGCTAGAAAAGTTCGTTAATTTAAAAGAAAGGCGAATGGACTTTGTATATAAATAAATGGTCTGTTTAAAGTATAGGTATCATATAAATAATATAATGTAAATATAGTGTATTAGTTTTTTGTGGAAACAGTATAGACATTCTTGTGGACACTTTCGACAGTTTGTGGTTACGTTTATTAATAAAACTGCTGACTCTCCACAACAGCTCACAATATTTGAGGTGAGTTCAAATTTTTAAATAATCTTTGCATGCTGCACGTGTTACTATTCTTATTTTATTAATAAATTATGCGATAAAACATTGGTGGCATTTGTATTGTGCGTTAAATTCAATGTTGATAAATAATTAAGAAGCCTAAACGCCACGCCCTCCAGCCTCTTAAGTCACGAGCCGCCACTGCATTTTAATGTGAGTAAAAAGCAAGTTTATCTACCATACACTGTGTGAGTTAGTTATTTCGAGCAACCGTCCTGTCTCTGATGATCGCTTAACCAGAATCCTGGAACTTTAGGTCAATTTAAAAATATTACGTTGGTACTACAAGATGGCGCCGGAACAAGCATGGCATATACAATAAATATGGTAATAAAAGGTAAGGTATCAACAAAAATAAGTTTAATAAATGTGAGTGTAGTAACACGACCATGGTACCCAATTCCGAGGAAGAAAGTGGAAGGAGACTTTAATGGACCTGGGCGTCCGAACTTATAAAACTTCAGTTTACCACTCAAACAGCAATCCAGCAGAAAGAGTACTTCGTGAAGTCGGAAGAATTCTTCGAACTTACTGCCACGATCAACAACGTAAATGGAATGACTATATAAATGCAACAGAAAATTTTATTAATCTCGCATACCATGAATCTATCAGAGATACCCCTTACACCATAATGTATGGAAGGCCACCACCTGGAGCAATTGAAGAACTGATTAATTTCCCCATCAACCCTGAGTATAAATTTGATAACGTAAGATTTTATAGCAAAGTAGCTGAGCAAGTGGAGAAGAAGACTTCCGTCAAAAATAACATAGAACTAATTAACAAAACTGAACACATCCATATTCTGCACAATTCAACTTTAGCTTCTTTTGACATAACCAATCTATACACCAACGTACCCATCAATGACACCATACTAACACTTGAACATTTACTACGACAAAACAACACACCAGAAACGCACATACAGGAGATCATCACACTCACCAAAATAATCACTGAACAAAATTACTTCTCATACAACAACATGATTTACACACAAACAGACGGACTCCCCATAGGCTCCCCTATTTCAGGAATACTAGCTGAAATATTCATACAGAAGATAGAACAAAAACCTACATTAAACAACAACAAATACACAAACAAAATCATCTACTGGTACAGATATGTAGATGACATTTTACTTCTATATAAAGGCAATAAAGGATAGATCGAAAATTTCCATAAATACATAAACACAATACACCACAAACTAAAATTCACACTAGAAGTAGAACATAACAATAGTATAAACTTCCTGGACCTTACAATTAACAAAACAAACAACACACACACATATAAAATATACAGGAAATATACAGGATACAGGAATGACAACTGACATGGTCATACACAACACATCTAACCATCCAACACAACACAAACATGCCGCATTCAACTATATGCTCCATAGACTCACAACAATACCACAAAGTAAACAAGATTATCAGGAAGAACTTAACACAATCAAATACATAGCGATAAAAAATGGATACACCCCCGAGTTAATAAACAAACTACACAGACACATCCTAAACAAAAATACCAAAACACAAAATACCAACAACACACAACCTAATAAATACATCACACTTACATACTACAACTCTAAAATTACAAACATATTCAGGAAACACAACTATAAAATAGCTTACAGAACTAACAACACCATCAGAAAACACATAAACGATACAAACACGGACACTGACACATACAACAAAACAGGAGTATACAAATTAAATTGCAGTGACTGCAAATATTTCTACATAGGCCAGACGGGAAGATATTTTTCTTCAAGATTTTCCGAACACATAAAAGCCCTCTCTAATAACTACATACACTGCGCATTCGCCACACACATACAGACTGAAAACCACAGCTACACCAACATAGAAAGCAACCTCGAAATACTACACTACTTACCAAAAAGTAGGAAACTCAACACGGCTTAACAGTATGAAATATATAAACACCACGCACTACAACCAAACAACATATTAAATGACCAACTACACTTTAAATCATACGTACTATTTGACACAATCATACACAAACCAAACTATACTTTGAATCCCAGCGCCAACCCCCTCCCACCAACCCTCCCACACATTCCACCAACCTGTGAAAAAATCCATTACAACTGTTTCACGACATTCTGTATTTAAACCTCGCTGAGGAAGGTGTATACCTAAGAAACGCTAAAACCTCGCTGAGGATAGGTGTTAAGAAACGTAAGTGTTCACAAGTGAAAGTACAGTTTATCATTAAAATATTGAGAGAATTGTTGACAATGAAAACTTACCTTGTGTTGTAATTAGAGCAGCAGTAGATGATGATAATAAGCACTTACCTTGCGATCAGTGGCGGCTGGTAATGTTTATGACTGGGGGGGGGGGGGGCAAAATTTAGTTGTACCCATATATTATGTAAAAAAAAACAGTAAAAAACTAAATTATTGCTATTATCATCAAATAATTGTAAAATTGAATCTTTTGCTTCACTACTAAAATTATTGTTAATATCAAAAACCTACCTTGCAAACTACCAATATTTAAACAGTGTTTGAAACTAAAATTATTTATAACCCCATTTTATAATTTTGTTGTGTAATATCTAAATTCGGTTTTCGTGGCCCAAATTTTTTTAGTTCTATTTTCTTTTCGTTAGTAAGTGAATTTGAAATAATCAATCGTTTAATGTTACTTACCGAATTCATAGCCATTTTAATCATTTCTAACAAATACGCACAGAAGACACAGAATACGCTCAGGCCTACACAGAATAAGTTACATGTTTATGTAGGCCTACGCAAGGTTCGACAAAAACACTATCGTACACAGAATACACTGCCTAATAAAGAATAAATTATTAGAACATTACGTTTACACAAAAAGTACAACAAGAACACAATCAAAACTATATAAAACACAAGAGAAAATATAAGCACTTTAAACAGCAACAGAGAAGTTTTGAACAACGCTCCCTCTATGAATTTAGCTGCGAAATCAGAAAGCGGGCACAGCCCTACCTATAATGGCGGATGCTCATGTAAATGCATAGACATGTGTACACGTCTCTTGCCCCGCTACCCGAAAGACTGGCCTATGCAGGGAGGACGACAGCGAAACCGTCCCGCCTGCGGGACCATGCCGAAAACATCGGGTGATCGCTATTAGTCCCAAAAATATCTTTCAATAAGGATACTACACATTATCACATTATAGTTATATTATTGACAAGTTTAATTTGCAAATTTAGTGGGAGGGCTGCGCCCTTTTGCCCTCTCTGTACGAGCCACTACTGCTTGCGATGTAATTGAGGTAATAGTAGATGACTATGATGAGGAGATCATAACTTACATGGTGATGACAAAAATTGCTGAAGGAGACTGGACCAAAAATACTAATGTTGACAAGTTTTATGAGATAATAATGTGGAATGATCCTGGGAATTTTTATGGTATAATGGATAAAACAAATTTAATGGAGTTGTTATATTGATAATAATAATGTAATGAATCAATAAAAAATGAAATGTGTTATGGTAAGATCAGATTAATTTTTGATGATGGAGGTTAGATATACAGTGAATGAACATTTAATTATTTTGGCTAATGGTGTAAATACTTGGCTAACTTATGTAAAGCGTGTTGGTAAACAATGACATGATATGACGTAAATTGTAGCTTATATAAATTTGTATTGATGTTAAATGTATTGTGTTAGGTTATGTTATTGTTATGATAAGGGATTGGAGAATACATAGTGTGTGTATGTTGTATGACGTGTACTCAATGTTAATAACGAGGATTGATTATTAATAACAATTGACAGTATGTAATTATGAATTTTTATAATGGAATTAAACTAATTTGAGATGGTTTAATTAATGTAAAACATGGAAACGTTGGTAATAAAATTGAGTTATTTTTTTGAGAGTTGAATTGTATAATAAATGATAAATAATTAAAGTTTGATGTTTTAAATGTTTAATAGAAATGCAGAGTTGAAGTAATAATGAGATAATGGGAGTATGTAATAGAGAATTGAAATTAAAGTTTTAATGTTTGTAATTTTTATTCAATTACAAAGGTGAAATGTTTGTTTTAATGTAACATTGATGATGTTTATTTTGAGCTGAAATATTTGTGAAACATAAAGTGTTGATTTGAGTATGATGTAATTGTGAATAGAAGGGGGGATAATAGAAAATGATGTGGAGGAGTTTAAAATGAAAAATAAGATAGAGGGAGTGATGATTAAATCACGATATAACGATTAATAATACAGTGTTAAAATACACATTTGGTTGACTGTACTAGTTGTATTGTATAACTTTTGATTTTTGTGTTACTCATGTATTGTATACAGATGACTGGAGTAATCTGCATAAATGAAGGGTAAATCATTGAAATTAATAGATAGACTGAGATGTTTAAGTGAAAAAACTAATATGAAGTATTTTTTCTTAAAATTCCGACTGGAATTAGTAAAGCATTTTGAATTTGGGATGATAAATTCCAAGAGAATGTCGATGTTAGATGTTTAGGAGAAAGTGTATTCTGTTATGTTAAGGATATTTCTGTTAAACAATGTTAGGTGTACATTTAGAAGTTAAGAAAAGCCAGTACTTCAGAAAAGGCAAATCAGTACGGCTAAAAGGAAACCAAATCAGTTCAGGATCTGGAAAATGAAAGGCCATTTAGTAATGTTTTATTGATTGTTTCAGAATCTGGTGACATTGTGGTGGCGACCCTGTGCTGACCAGCATGTCAGGGTAGGGGCGTCTAGTGCCTGTCTGGCTTTATGGTGTTGGGATTCTACAGCAGGAAGTCCAGTAAAGTCGTGCAAGTGCGGCCACAATCACTGGATCAGGAGGGTGAGTTACCCATGATTTTAATAAAATTTAAGGAGGGATCATGGTGCCATATCCGAACTGATCCTTTTAGGTTATGTCAATGAGAGTTTTTATGCTTTGGCATAAAACCTCTCATTGAGGGGGTATTGTGACAGTACAAAAAGGGGCATACTTATTTTCATATTGTGTAATAATCCGAGTGATGTAAAACTGAATAAAATATGACTTTCGAGATTGGAATGGAATGAATCAGACTGTGACATAGTCATTGACGTCACAGAACGAAATAAACGTAACCATATATGGGCACGAATTTTTATATTCCGACTGACATTATGAGAATATCACAAGACAAACACGTGTTTTATAATACTGAGACGCAAGTCGAACTTCGAATTGTTCCAGAATCTTCAATATGATCCGACCAGCAAAGAGGAGGTACCACGTGACCAGCCTTTAAATTATACGCTGACTGATCGCCATTAACCAGTCTACGAACCGCAGCCAAACGCCGTGGACTTGTGTTAACCCTGTAAAGGAACTTAACAATTTTAAATAATCCTGGCAGTGGCATCAATTGTAAATGAACTTATTCTTTTTAAATCTACCCGCCCAAAATCACCTACCTTTAAGATCGATTCTCACACCTAACTTGGATTCCAACAACACGTCATAAAGTCGCCAGCATATTTATAGTTAATATGCAACTATTCCCCACTTTGCATTAACTAACGCTTGCTTAATTGACACTTGATTTCCATGGTCTCAGAAGATTCTAGAATTCGTTAGGCGAGAATTGGATGCCGCAAACAGATTGAGGTTGCAGCGCAATAATTTACACTAAACACGTGGTTATTGTGAAATAGTAATTACTCTTTATTTTCATTTTTTCTTTGAAATTCCAACGGGCTTTACCCTGATATATAAGTTGATTATCAAATTATCCAACATGGAACATCCATGATCATTAATTATACAAGATTACATTACTTAATTCTAGCAAACCAGTACTTCTTTCACGCTCTCACTCACTCTCGTAAACCCCCCTTTTTATATTTGAGATCTCCTATATCTGATTTTAATGTTGTGATATATTTATAAATTTTTGTTGATTGCTGTTTGGTCGATTCGAATTCAAGTTTACTTATCTGGCGATGTTATTCCACATGTGGTATCATCTCTGGTAGTTCACTTTGTAGTAACACTCACTGAACTGTTAATAATAGTTAATTCATTTTGCTGATTCACTTGTATCATCAAAGGAACTTATTGAGCACTGTTTTATATACTTTTTCCACTGTTTAAAGGCCTACATGAATTTGTAGACCTACACGCCAATTTGTTGTGTAGACCCTACGCCTCCTGATGCTGTTAACCGGTCCTGAGTTGTTCGTAGACTGTGCGATTGGCGACGGGTCATTGTATATATTACGGGCGGGTCACGTGGTACCCACTCCTTGCTGTCGATGTCATATCGAAATGTTCTAGACCATCATCGAAGCTAGTATTTCGTTTCCATATTAAAAACACGTGTTCAGTTTGTGATTTTCCTCTGACGTCAATCGTCTCGCTAAAACTCGTGCCTATATATGGTTACGTTGTTCGTCCTGTGACGTCAATGACTTCATCACCCTGACTGACTCATGCCACTCCCAACTGCTATAGTCATATTTTGTTCAGTTTTACATTCACTGGATTATTGCACAACATCAAATAATTGTGTCCCCTTTTTGTACTGTGAATCATTTCCCTTCTCTCTTCAAACGTTTTGGGCAGATTTTAGAAGCAGCAGCTTCTACGGATGGTGTTATAAGTAGGATTATTATGAACCAACCAAGAAAACAAACATTACAATAACCACAACAAGACAATAAAACATGAAGACCAATAAAGAGTTGTATAAAAATGCAATGAAGAAAAGGAAATCTACCTGAAGATGATTAAAAACACAAAAGAATAAATGATATTGAAAAGCACTGAAAAAACTATATACAAACAAGTATGTTTAACAGCAATGTTATGTAAACTCTATATTTCTGTGTTAAAGTAAATAAACAAAACATCGAGTTTTACTACAGTACCTGGTTTTCAATCTTGATTTCGTCCATTCCAGTTACGTGTTTTATATTCTTGTTCAATTCTGAAACAAATGGAAATATACAATAAAATAATTAAAAATTTACAATTTCTTATTAGGTTATATAACACTGTTCGGTTTACACAAGGACTAATCCAAAATTAATCTTCAATTGGCTGATATATTGTCACCGGACAAAAGGCTTGCCGCATGACAAATGGCGCCAATTGTACACTCTAGTGATTTTGGTGGCCCTAAAAAGGACCTGGTGGCGAGAACTCTGATGTTAGTAGTGTCGCGCTGAGATGTTCGGTGGCTGTGCCCGCTGTTTGTGGCGTACTGCAGTCCTCCTCTTCTTTCGGCATCGGTTGTAGAGTCGGCTGCTGGCCTAGCAAAATCCATCACTGGCGCGGAACTGGAGGGTGAAGACGCAAGAACGCCGATTCTATTCTTCGGCCGTTCCTTCCGGCTGACTCCGTGCCGATGTCGTCTGAGAGAGGAGAGGAGATGAGGTGCGTCCAATGGCGTGGCGATGAAGAGTGCTTCGAAAATTTCTAGCGGCCCTGATTTTATGCACTAACCGGGATCGCTGATTGGCTCGCCCCGAGCACGTCAGTTGTCACGTCTCGGCTGCTGATCCCTCTGATTGGCTCGCTGTGTCCGCCACTGGTAACAGAGAGAAGACGTTCGCATACCGCTGTCGTCACAATATACAAAATGGTTACCACAGCAACATAACATGTGTGAAGTAGTGAAGTACCTGATTACACTGTTAAACACAAATCTGCAGTCTGTTTCATTTACTTCTGTTCAAGTAGTAACCTACAAAACATGAAACCTTAAATCAATGTCTTTCCCACCATCTGTAAGTGATGGAATTCATTAAAATATATACGGCTGGTTATATTTGGGACTCGGCTCTGAACTGCAGCATGCTGTCAGGCAAGGAGGCAGTCAGCTGATGGAAAAGCAGAAGTGATACCATCTGCTCACTGTCCTGAATGGAGTGTGGTCATCCTGACCAATCACCACCGGTTCAAAGCCAGTATGAACCACCGAGCTGTGGACACGACATATCAGGTAGTCAACCCTATTTGCTGGGGACTCTGTCGTAGGCCGGAGTGTTATGCAGACAGACTCCAAACATTCGAAATGCTCACATGTCAGGGAAATTCGCAGATACGACATCAAGGCAATCATGTGCGTGCATGCATACCTGTTGGTAACTGAACTGAGATTAGGTCTTCACCAAATCAAGTCCTGGCTTGATCAAGTCCCACTGTATCATCCACACCAAGGTTTGGTTAACTCAATGAACCCCATGAGGATCTTGTTAATGCCCTTGCATCTTAACTGATCACACTGATTGCAGCGCTTTTCACTGCTGACAGACTCAAAAGCTGGTGTAATGTTATAAGTAGTGCCTGCATCTGAGTGATGACTATGTAGAAAAGAATGTACATATTCTACATATATTTTTTCTTTACCAGCCAATCAAGAGATTAATTTTGTAATACCCCTTGTATAATTTTCATTAGATATCACGGTATAACTCATGTGTAAAACAATGTTTGATTTGAGCAAAAATTACATCACTTTTATCGTGCCACAGGCTGAATTACACTGGTCTGCAGTAGCTGTGCTGCAGTCAAGGTCACAGCTCAGTCTGCCTGCCCACCACTATCCATGGGGACAAATAAAATAGTGGACTTATGTGGCACCCCTGGACAATATAAGTACAAAACCGCATACATGCATATTGTAACGAAGAGATGAGGTCGTCTCTGTAATTATGTATATGTTGTGTGTTCGCCTCACACTGGTGTCGTTACTTCAATGTTTTGCGCTAACGAAGTCCGCAGCGATGTTTCAAATTACCAGTACAACGCGAGTGGAAACCTTACCTGTTATTCCATAGGGGTTTATAAATCCCGGGTGGCGCCAAATTGTTTATTTAAAACAATTTAATAAATAACGTGAAAGAAAGTGTTCCAATCTATGACGGCCGGGAGTATTCAAATTTGTTCCCGCCTTCGTACGACCTACTGAATTAAGCCGGTAGTTTGTCGAGTTGCAGCGAGAGCGCTGGCCGTCTATTCTGGAAGTTCGCTAAAATGCACAAATTATTCAATACACTTCCCTATGAAATAAAAACAATGGTTACACTCTGTACTAGTTTCTTTAATGATTGATTGGTAATTATTCAGGTTGACAAGAAAATTATATTTGGTTATTCAATAAATTTTGCACCGACAATTGATATGAGACTATTTCTCTAGGGTTTGGCGAAACCGATTTTGGAACGATTCATACGGCCTAAGATGGCTACAGTTTAGTTTGTTTACAATCTGTTCCGTTTAAAATCTAGGTTCTTTTGATTATGAGAAAAACATTAATTATGATTACAAAAAAAGTACACTACCTTACATTATTTGTACTTAAAGTGTAGCTACAATTTGTTACTGCAGTGTAGTAAAGTGTGTTTCAAAAGTTCGCAATCTAATGCTAGGTTATTTCCTTAATTCATAAATTTTCAGTGTTTGTGTATCTTACTTAATCTTTGAAAGAAATTATATTCAGTTTATAGTGAGACTTCAGATAACTGTGAGAAATATTTAAAGTGAGTTTATTTCAGGAAATTGGGTAATTCAAATATACTTATCAAATCAGACGACTTGGTATAAACAGTCGTTCAGTCGTAATGTAATTGGGCTGCAATCGTATTCAGTTTTCAATAATCTTGGGGCTTAAGTATGTCTTGCGTCCTTTTCGAGTTAGTTGTAGTCATTTTTTCATTTAATTCTCAGGTAAAATGGTCCTTGGCATCAGCTAAATGTTATTGCTCATCGTCTTCTTCTTACTTGTTCATGTTTTTGAATTTTGATTACTTTTATACATTTAAAAATGAAAATTTAGGTCATTCAATATTTGACGTCTAATCTTGACGAGCGTCACTTTGAGAGTACTATAAATTAACGGAAAATTCGTAACCAACGGTCTGTTGTCATGGTTACATGTTAATTCTGATTGGTTAATCTTGTCTTATAACCATTGTTATCAAATTTGAATTATTATTCAAAATAGCTATATATATCTTCTGATTGCTAATATTTTTCTGTCTTCCTTCCTATGTATTAAATATTATCACTACTGTTATTATTTCCTTTCAAAGATTGTTTTGATATCCCATAAGGTTGGGTTCTATAAGATATTAACGTTTGTATAATTATGTCAATATTTGTTAATTACATTTCTTTTTTAATTTAAGTCCTTATTCTAACATTTTTCTTTTAATATGATTTACCAATTACCCTTGGCTGGTTACTCGCCTTGGATTTGTTATTTATTTCCATTAGTGTGTTCTCCCTTTTATATAATTTTTTCCCTAACTTTTAGTAGCTGGTTTCTTCCATTACTACTCATTTTTCTGAGACCAGAGGAACATCATCTCTGGTCAGTTAATTTGATTGCTGGACCTATTCTCAGTCAATCTTAAATACCTTTTTTGTCATCTTGTGACTTAAAATAATAATAATATTTTTTGGGATTGTCCACTTAGTGGTTTTTTCGATCATTTTAGCCTTTTACTCATTCTTCCTTCCGCTGTACCTTTGCTATATACTGTTATTTACTCATACAGTTGATTGTTTTTTATTTATTTTGTTGTTAACTTCATCATTTCTACCTTTTCATTAGTTTGTTTTTCTTTTCGTCTTGTGATCATTTTAATTATCTTAGACATCTTTTTTCTTTTCCTTGGTTGTTTACCAATATTCTGCTTTAGCCATTTGCTGTATATTTGCTTTATACATATTTTTTTTTATACCAGTTCAGTTTTTTTTTAGGTATTTGTCTTAGCCGTTCTTGCTTGATTTTATTTTTGTTTATTTTGTTTTGTTTTAAATATTATTCTGAATAATTTTTGTTTGTTGTTCTTACTTTGTAGGAATTTTTGTAACTTATTCCTTCTTTTAATCTTTTATATTAGGCCTCATAAGTCATTGAAATATTGTTGTAAGCTGATATTACTTCTTTTGAATTTTGGTAATTCTTTCTTTGTTTATTATAGGTTATTTTTCTTCGTAAAACTTTTTTATAGAAGATTGATTATACACTCCTTTTATCTTTTTGGTGGTTATGTTAGTTATTTCGTAAGTATTGTTACCATTGTCCTTGGTGATGACATAAGGTCTTATGTATAATAATAACAGTTTCTTTGTTATACCTTCAATCGTACTGGGTAGTTCACGGTTTTTTATTAATACTCTTTCTCCTTCGTTATATTTAATTATTTTAGGTTGGTTTTGAGAATATTTTGCTTTTTGTTTCTCGATTTTCTCCATGATTCGGCTGTACCATTTGTTTTCATCATACGGGTCTTCTGGGTTGTTCGGAAATTCTATTAATTCCTGTATCTCTCTATGTGGTTTTCTTCCAAACATCATTAAATATGGGGTGTTCTCAATAAAATGGTGGTAACTTATATTCAAAAATACTTCAGTTGAAGATAATTTTTCTGCCATTCCTTTTGATTATCATTGCAATACGTTCTTAAAATACGTCCCACCTCTCTTAACACTCTTTCTGCGGGATTACTGCTAGGGTGGTATACGGATGTTTTATATGTTTTTATGTTTAATAGTTCCTCTTTCCACTTTTCCCCTTTGAATTGTGTTCCGTGGTCTGTTATTATCATGTATGGTTTTCCTATTTCTGTAATGTATTTATTTTTTATGATGTCTAATATTTTATTTCTTGTTGCTCTGTTTATAGCATATAACTTGGTGTACTTGGTGTAATGGTCCAATAGAATCACTATGTACTTTTATCTGTGTCTCCCTCCGCTATGTGGGAATGGTCCACATATGTCGAGAAACACCTTTTCCAGTTTGGCGTTTGAAGTGATGGGTATCATTGTTCCATCTTTTCTCTTGTTATTTGTTTTGACCATCTGACATATTGTGCAGGTTTTAATGTTTTTATTTACCTTTCTAGTTATACCTTTTATGAACATTTCTTCCTCTAATGCTTTCACCATTTTGAGTGTTTCCATGTGTCCGTATCTGACATGGTAGTCTTTAATTATTTTGTTTTCTATTGAGTTTGGAACTACCAGTTTCCATGTTCCTTGGTTCTTTTTGGTTTTAACGAATAGTATATCTTTGTGTATGCAATAAAAGTTATTTATAATTTCCTCAGATTCCAACAGTCTTCTTCGTATGTTTAAGATTTTGGTGTCTTGCTTCTGCTGTAGCACTATTTCGCTTACAATATCTTCCAGGTCCTTCCTGTCCTTTAATATGTAATACACTTTGGCGATCTTCTCCTTTTCTCCTTCAAATGTTGGGTTTTCTACATTTATTCTGGACAAAACATCCGCCGCTACGTTCTTCCGGCCTGGAATATACTCCCACGTAATATGGTACTCTTGCAGAGCGAGTATCCAACGTGTAAGTCTGCCATGACTCATTTGCATTGTTTTAAAAATGATATAGATTTATGGTCGCTTCTGACTGTAATGGGATATCCTAAGATATAGGTTCTGAACTTCCCGCATGCGAATACTATGCTGAGTAGTTCTTTTTCTGTAATGTTGTAGTTACGTTCGCAACTGTTTAGTATCCTGCGTGCAAAACTGATGACCAGGTGGTTTCCTTCCTTATCTTCTTGATATAATTCTGCGCCTAGACTGACGTCGCAATTCATAAAGAAGGGTTGTTCAAAGTTGGGGTGATGTAGTATTACAGTTTCTAGAAATTTTTGTTTGATTAGTGTTAATACTTCTTCCAACTCAGTTCCTTAAGTCCATTTGTCTTTTGCTGAGAGTTGTTTTGAACATTTTGCGGTAAGATATGAGTAATTAGTTTGAAATTTTCTATAATAATTGCATATACCTAAGAAGGACTGTAATTACTTCTTATTTTTAGGTTGGGGAATTTCTGAATAGCTTCTACTTTTTCTAGGGATGGAGATATTCCCTGTTCGGTTATGTTGAATCCCAGTAATTTGACTTTGTTGGCTATAAACTTCGATTTATCCAATTTTAGCATAATGTTATTATCGGATAACTTTTTTAATACTTGTTCGATTCGTTCACAGTGCTCGCCCCAGTCTGAAGACGTTATTAGCAGGTCGTCCACATATACTGTTGTGAACTGCAGAGCTTCTTGACCTAAGACTTGGTCCATGCATTTAACGAACACTGCGACGGAGTTAATGAGGCCGAAAGGTAACCTCTTAAATTGGTAATTTCTTCCGTCGAATATAAAAGCCATGTATTGTCTACTGTGTGGGTGCAGCTCCACCTGCCAGTACCCACATACAGTATCCCAGGTACTTATGTATTTGGTGCCATGAAATCTTTTTAAAATTTCTTCAAAATCTCCTGGTGAAGTTCAGTCATTTATAATCATTTTGTTGATCTCTCGGGCGTCTAAACAGATCCGTACCTTACCATTCTTTTTGGGTATAGCTACTATAGGACTTGTGTATGGAGATTGGCTGTACTCAATGATGTCCTCCTCCATCATTCTGTTGATTTCTGTTCTGACTTCATTTTTTAGGGAGTAGGCTACGGGGTAAGATTTTCTATGGAAGTCTACCGGTTCACGGAATTTGATCTTGCATTGGTACCCCTTGACCTTGCTTGGAATATTGGAGAAAACGTGTTGGTATGTGTTATAAATTGCTATAAGATTTTCAGCTTGTTTCTTCGTTATTTCTTGTTTAGATCGTTCTCCTTGGAAAGTTCTTATTTCCTCTATTTTCCGTTCCCATAAATCTCTATCTTCTTCTTCATCGGCCATAATGATTGACGGTTCATGTGTTTGCCAATAGTAATTTTTTAATGCTGGATCCCGATTCAAAGCTGTTGGTGTAGGGTTACAGTTTATAATATTCGCAGACCATATTCCCCTTTCAGAAGTCACCAATACTACTCCTTTTTGCAGGCTGATGACTGCCGAATGTTGTCTCAACACGTCGCAGCCTATAAGCATATTAAATGGCAGTCCATTTGCTACAAGAAACACAATAGGTATGGTTGTGTTTTGATTGTCCAATTCTAAGGAAACTTGTTTTCTTATCGATTTATTTTGCTTGCCTGTAGCACCAATTATAATATTATTTATCGGTAGGGTGGGGATTGGTATCTGTGAGTTAGCTTGTATTCGCTCTAGCTCTGGTTGATTTATTAAAGAGATATTTGATAGTTGTCTTGTTTGTTCATCATCTTCTTTCACAGCACTACACTTAATATATTATTGAAACTTTCTCTTGTGAAAACTTACTTGTCTTT
This sequence comes from Magicicada septendecula, assembly GCA_034769895.1. Taxonomy (NCBI): domain Eukaryota; kingdom Metazoa; phylum Arthropoda; class Insecta; order Hemiptera; family Cicadidae; genus Magicicada; species Magicicada septendecula. Next base: position 55,138,779 of record CM068371.1, on the reverse strand, counting down.
TTCGTCGAACGCGTTTCGGCGTCGTATTCGCCTTCGCCAGCTTCAACACATTTGAACAGTATGAAATATACAAACACCACAAAACACAACCAAACAACATACTACCCGACCAGTTACAATATAAATCACATACACTTTTCGACACAATCATACAAAAAACAAACAATAATTTGGATCCCCGCGCCAATCCCCTTCCTCTACACACCTCCCCCACTATACCTTCCAAGCAACAACCGTTACTAAGTACTGGCAGTCTGTTTCTAAGCTGACGAAGGCGAATACGACGCCGAAACGCATTCGACGAAAAAGGCAAGTAAGTTTTCACAAGAGAAAGTTTCAATAATATATTAAGTGTAGATATTTGATCCCGTGTCGATCATGATTATTGTAATAGTTCCGTTGATGGTAGCCTTTATGTGTAGATTTCACTGTTTGTTTTAGGTAGCTGGTTAGCTTCTTCTTCTAGAAGTTCTTTCTGATATTCTTGAGGTAGTTGTTTGATATTATTGTTATAACTTTGTGTTTATTTTGTGATGTCATTCGTCGTAGCAACCCAAGTGATTGGTCATGTGAAGGGTATATTCGGTTTTTCACTGACCTCTTTAGTTTAAAGGTTGTTGTGTATTGATGGCCAGACTAGTGGACTGGTCCGCCGTCTCATTGATCGGTCCTTTTTGATCGCTCATTTGGTTCCTTGGCGCTTCCGTGGTTCTATTTTATGGGAATTGATTGTTATTTGTATTGGAGTTATTGTACCAGAAGTTTGTCTGCGTGTTTGGACAATACCTCCTATGGTTATGTTGTCTCCTCCCATTAATGGAATTAACCTGGCATCTAATGTCGCCTCTATTTTGGTTATTACCGGTTCCCCTGTTGTACTGGTAATTCGGGTTGTAATGGTTGCCATAATAGTTGCTATTATTGGGGTGGCCATTTGGGCGTTGGTCCGGTTCTGCTCCCCTGTAGTTATTGTTTGCGGGATTGTTGTTTTGGATGTTCCTGTTGTTCGGCTGGTTACCCGGATTATAATTCTGTTGGTCTCTGTTAAACGGCTGGTTATTTGGAGGGTAATTTGGTTGATTCCTGTTGTACGGCTGGTCACCTTGATAGTTGTTGTTATTCCGGTTCATATTGTTCCGGTTGTTGTTTTGGGTGTGGTTGTGAGACAGGTTGTAATTAGGCACGTTATTATTTTCGCCCCACCTGTTGTACCTTTGATGAAGAAATTTGTGTTAGTGGTTGAAATCACAATCAGAATGATCACTGATCACTTTTTTTATATAGTGGTGTGCAACAGTGATCATTCTGATTGTGATTTCAACCACTAACACAAATTTCTTCATTAAACGTCTGTTAAGATGTGCAGTCGACTACAGGTAATGGACAACAACAATGAGGTAATAAACGACAATAATAAGGTAAGTAAAGTTTTTAAATATCTTAAGTTAAAAGTGAAATTGAAGAGGGTTTTAAGTAAAATATGGTTTAATAAACAATGTCTGGATAATAATGTCATCCCAAAGTACGCTCAAGTTAAAATTAAAAATAAGAACAGTGTAGCCAAAAAAGTAAAAGAACAAAGCGAGAAGTTGTGGATAAAACTGGAAATAAGGTCACTCTACGGGTTAATCAATAGATATAATAGGGAATTATATGACAGACACATAGAATTGTTAAGAATATACTCGTATGTAGAGTTAGAAGAAATATTATATAATTTTGGTTTGGGGTACGTAGAAAAGAAACTGGAAAATAAAAATAAAAAAATGGTAGATAAGTTAAATAAATTAATAAGAAAGAACGAAGTAGAAAAGGAACACCTCTCTAAGAATAACTATGAAAAAAGAGTAATAAACCTTACAGAGGTAAATTTCAATACAGAAGAAAAAGAAATGTTAGCAAAAGGCTTAAAATACGCACCGCCACCAGAATTAAATCAAGAAAAAACGATTATTGAATGCGAAAGCATAATACAAAAACTAGGAAATGAAAATGATAAAAAAAGAATAAGGTGGGAAGTAGGGAATGTAGTAGATAAAATATTTAAGAAAAGTTTGTATAATTCAAAAAATGAGCAAAAAATCAAATCAACTGTAACTAAACTAAAGAATAAAATAAAGAAGAATGATATTATAGTTACGAAGGCGGACAAAGGAAATACAATGGTACTACTGAGAAAGGACGAATACATAAAGAAAACGGAATAATTTATAAGGGAAGGACCATACGAGGAAATAAAGTATGATTGTACAAGTAAGTACCAGTCAAGGATAAAACAAATGATGAAACAGATAACATTTATAGAAGAAAATAAGAAAAAGTATTTATTGGAAAGTAATCCAACAGCACCAACTTTTAAAAGTCAGGTTAAGATACATAAAGAAGGAAAACCAATTAGACCGATTGTTTCTTTTATTAATGCACCTATTTATAAATTATCAAAAGGAAGTTAGCAGAGTACTGAAAGAGAAATATGAATTTGGGACAAAATACAACATAGAGAATAATGTAAAATTGATAGAAAGATTAGAAAGTATTAGGATTAATGTAAATACAAAATTGATATCACGGGATGTTAAGGACATGTTTACCAATATCACAGTAAATAAAGTTATTCAGTTAATAAACGATAATAATATGGGAGAATACAGGTATAAAAAGCAGTTGATGAAAGTAATTAAAGAATGTGTAAATCAGAGCTATTTTAGGTTTAATAACAAGTTTTATATACAGAAAAAAGGTTTACCTATGGGGTCTTCATTATCCCCTATTCTTGCTGAAATATACATGAATGATTTTGAAAAGCAATTAATAACTTCCACTAAGTATAAAGACAATATAAAATTATGGTCTAGATACGTTGATGATGTATTAGTAATTTGGGAAGGAAGCATAGAAGAAGTGCAAGAGTTTATAAATGAGGTAAATAATAAGGATAAAAACTTACAATTTAAAGAAGAGATAGGAGGTAAGAGAATAAATTACTTAGATTTAAACACAGAAATTAAAGATAATGAGAAACTACAGTTTGGGATATTTAGGAAAGAGTCGTATTCTGATATAATTATACCAAGAGAGTCTTACCACCCAAATAGATATAAAATGGCGGCAATCAATTCATTTTGTTACAGAGCTCAGAAGTGTTTAAAAGAGACCGAATCAAAAGATAGGGAGTTAAAAATGATAAAGGGAATTGTAAGGAATAATAATTATAACACCAACATAGTGGATAAAGTTATGAAAAGGGTTAACATACAAAAAGCTAAAATAGAACCAGAACAAAAGAATTATGCAGGGTCATTGACATACATAGGTTCACATACTAGAAAAATTATAAAATGTTTTAATAAATATGGGGTAGATATAGCTATTAAAAAATGTGAAACGGTATTTGATAAGATAAGGAATAAGAATATAGAAAAAATTCCAGTATTACAGAAAAGCGGAATTTATAAATTAAAATGTAAAGACTGCAACAAAGTGTACCTAGGAGAGACAGGACGAAAATTCGTATGCAGGTTGTCTGACCACAAACGTGGAGAAGGTAATAGAACAACCAATTCGTTATATGCAAGACATTTCATAGAAGACAACCATAAGTTTGTTAATCCTTTGGAAGAATACGAAATTGTAAAAGTAGTAAATAACACAGTTGAAAGGAAGCTTAGAGAGGAGTTAGAAATATTGAAAGAAAGAGAAAAAGGGTTAGACAATTTAATTAATATTAAAATTAAATTTGATAATGAAGAAATATTTTATAACATGATTAAGAAGTAAATGATAGAGGACAGATAGATAAGATTAAGAATTATATTGCATAGTACTAATTGGATGTTTTAAAATAAGGGTGTGTGACTGACCCACGTGTGTGGAGAGGAAGAGGGTTAGTTTAAAAGGATGCACACACACACACAAAACAGTGAAACACAAGGAATTTGCTAGAAAAATATGTAACTGTACAGATGGTGTGACAGGGTTTAGGGGGTGGGGAAGGGTCATTTATATTATAGCTTGTTGTGTGTGAGCAGGGTGAGGGAGAGGGGTGAAGGGTTTGATTTCACATATTTCCTGTCTATTCCGATCTGACGATGGGCTGTGAAGCTTGAAAGCACTAATCGGGATAATTTTTATATAGTGGTGTGCAACAGTGATCATTCTGATTGTTGTACCTTTGGTTCACCAGTCGGTTTCTTTTGTACTGACCGTCGTTTTCATGGTCCTCCAATAAACTTCCCATTCCCTGGATGGTTTTGATCTGTCCTTGTCTCCTGGCCCTTTGTATTGCGTCCTCGTTGTGACAACCCAGCTGTATTACTAATGATTCTTCAGGTATTCTTGGTTCTAGATTCCTCGCCAAGCATACTTTACCTAAAAAGTAAGATGTTAGGGTGTGCCCCACTTGCGGTTCATACCTCCCATTGCTTATGTTGTTCCTTACTACATTTTTTGTGGATTCGGACCAATATTTTTCATGGAATTGTGCCTTGAATTCCTGGGTACAGTTGATCTCCGGTCGAGTGGCCGTCCACCAATTGTCATGAGTGTCTTTAAACATTTCGTCAATAAGGCTCTTTACCTTCATCCATCTTGTTTCTCTGTTCTTTTCGATGAGTTCTTCTACTCTCTTTAGGAATTCTATGGGATTACGTCTGTAACTCCGAAAGTTTATTATTTCTCTGTTTTCGTTGGTGATAATGTGAGTACTGTGACATGGTTTCTCCCTCAGTGCATCCAGCTCTTCCTGCATCTGCCTCTCTCTCTGACTGATTCCTTGTATCTTCTCTTTGTTCTCTTGGGTCTGTCCATCGACTTTATTGATGGTGGTGTATACTCTTTCCACACGATCACTTATATCAGTCTGTATTTCTTTGTGCCTCTCCTCCAGCTTCTTGACCACCTCCTGTTTATTTCTTTGGCATTCTACTATGGTTGTTATGTGGAGTTCTTCTATTCTGTTTTTTCCGTTGTCCTCGACTGCTTTAATTTTGCTTATTATTTCTTCTTGGGCCTTTACTATCATTTCATTGGTTGTTTTTATTTTTTCATTAGTTTCGGAGACCTCCTTTTGGATATCTTCACAGTATCCCTCTAACTGTTGTTCTAATTGACATTTTAATTCTTCTTTATTCTTCTCATGGTCCTTCTTCAATTGTCCCCTCAATTCTTCCTTCAGTTCTTCATTTCTTTTTTGAATGTCCTCTGTCAATTGCTGTTGTAGGGCTTCTTGTTTTTTTCGTAGAGTATCACTGTGTTCCTCCATCTTCTCGTTTATCTGTTGCTTCAAGGTTTCGTTACAAAATTATGTTGTTCAGTGTCTCAATATCTTCCCTTAATTGTTTCTTTAAGTTTTCACTTAAAACCTCATTTTGTCTCCGTGAATTTTCGTTAATTTTTTTCTCCATTTGATCTATTTTTTCATTTGTTCTTTTATTATCTTCCTGGATTTTATTATTTCCTTCCATAAGAATCCTCAACATCTCCTGCATGCTCAGGTCCTCTTTCTGATTGCGTTTACTTGGTTGGTCCCTGACTATTCCTTCTACTTCCGGTTCTGGTTGGGTTGGGTTTTCCGGTTGGTCCTCTTGGGGATCCTCTTCGATCATTTCTCCGATCATTTCTTCAATCTCTTCCATTTCTTCTTCGTTAGTACCTTCAGTTCCCTTCTTTGCTTGATATCTTGTAACCATGGAATGTCTCATAATCGCCGCTAGTCTTCTTTTCTAGCCTCACCAATTGGTCGCCAATCTGTAACGAAGAGATGAGGTCGTCTCTGTAATTATGTATATGTTGTGTGTTCGCCTCACACTGGTGTCGTTACTTCAATGTTTTGCGCTAACGAAGTCCGCAGCGATGTTTCAAATTACCAGTACAACGCGAGTGGAAACCTTACCTGTTATTCCATAGGGGTTTATAAATCCCGGGTGGCGCCAAATTGTTTATTTAAAACAATTAAATTAATAAATAACGTGAAAGAAAGTGTTCCAATCTATGACGGCCGGGAGTATTCAAATTTGTTCCTGCCTTCGTACGACCTACTGAATTAAGCCGGTAGTTTGTCGAGTTGCAGCGAGAGCGCTGGCCGTCGATTCTGGAAGTTCGCTAAAATGCACAAATTATTCAATACACTTCCCTATGAAATAAAAACAATGGTTACACTCTGTACTAGTTTCTTTAATGATTGATTGGTAATTATTCAGGTTGACAAGAAAATTATATTTGGTTATTCAATAAATTTTGCACCGACAATTGATATGAGACTATTTCTCTAGGGTTTGGCGAAATCGATTTTGGAACGATCTGTGCCGTGTTTTGCTAAAAACCCGGCGTGCAATAAACGGAATAAAAAAATCGGTGTCTAGTTCTCTTTATTCTACACTAAATAACGTTCTTTAATAAGGGGCGGGTGATCTTAAGGGATTTTGATTTCTTTAATTGGTTCATGTGCCTGGGGCAGGGGCAGTTTTATGCAGGTTCTGGGCGTGTTGTTAATTGTTCGATCAGGCCGGGCGGGTCTACTCGGTCAGGTCAATTCAGGTTGTAAAGCCATATACCAGTATGTATACATATGTATATCCAGATATTTGCTCCTTTAAGTAAAGGTATTTTGTAATTTAATGAAAGTATGCAACATGTAACACGCTTTAGAAATCTTATCACTCCCATTATTATTTCAGAATGTGTTAAGCTATAATAATGTATAGTATTTCTATACCTTATAAGAGAATTTTTACTACTTCATACCAGATTTATAATGTTGTAATTTTAGCTTCATTTTTTTTTATACTTAATTGCTGGTGGTCATGTCCACTTGGGAGTTTGTAAATGCCTGAATTTTATCTCTATAAAAACTTACTATTTATAAAAGTAAAATACAGCTATGTTAACTACGTGAAGGCATGCTTCTAAAAGGGGAATTTTTGAATTTCGGTTTGTAATTACTGATATGCGGGGCGACCTTACCCACATAAATTTTGTAATTTCCTAACTCCACCTTTTATTCAGGCTGCTTTACTTTCGGTTACTAATATTTTTCTTTCCGTTATTTCCTTTTACTCGCTCTTGTGAGTTAATGGGTTTTGTTTTTTTTACTTGGAGGCTATATAAGGAGGTGTTTGCCATTTAAACGATTAATTGAGTGTTGCTACAGGATGACGGGTCCTGTGGTCTCCCATTCAGGTATGGGTGCAATGGGAAGGTACAGGCTGCCTGTCGAAATTAACCAGCTGTATTCCGTTATGCTGTGCTATAACTGTGATATGTGTTTTGTGTATATGTATTTTTTATGTGTGATTAGATGTCGTAATGTTGAGTAGTTTTAAGGATAATCTATATAATTACATATTTCATTCGCCCTATGTATAAGATTAAGCGTTATGGAAATAATATGATTGTTTATAATTACAAGGTGAGGCGTATTCATGAAACTATGCATTTATCCACATTTAAGATAAAATGAAGCTTTCAGAATGGTGAGATGGATACTCACTTATGATGTTAATTTTTTTTAATTGCGAATTTGGGAAAATGTATTACACTTTGAAGTTTATATTTTATATTGTGAATTAGATTATCAAGATCCAAACCATTAGTATTATTATTGCATTAGTATTGAACCAGAAATTAAAATTGTAATTTCAGCTTAAAATTGTATTATGAAAATTAAACAAAAATTATATTTTGTATCAAGATTGAATGTCAAGACTTGAAATTTCTAATAAAATTTGTTATTGTTGTTTAACCACCGAGTTTAATTGCAAGTCCCATCCCACTGGACCCAGCGCATTTTTGGCTTCTCTAGGCCCTAGGCCTAGTTTTAAATAACTAGTGGCCCCTCTTCCAAAAAACAAAAAAAGAAGTTTTTTTTATAAAGTCTAAAAAAAATTGAAAGAGGGGTTACAGATTCATACGGCCTAAGATGGCTACAGTTTTGTTTGTTTACAATCTGTTCCGTTTAAAATCTAGGTTCTTTTGATTATGAGAAAAACACTAATTATGATTACAATAAAAAGTACACTACCTTACATTATTTGTACTTAAAGTGTAGCTACAATTTGTTACTGCAGTGTAGTAAAGTGTGTTTCAAAAGTTCGCAATCTAATGCTAGGTTATTTCCTTAATTCATAAATTTTCAATGTTTGTTTATCTTACTTAATCTTTGAAAGAAATTATATTCAGTTTATAGTGAGACTTCAGATAACTGTGAGAAATATTTAAAGTGAGTTTATTTCAGGAAATTGGGTAATTCAATTATACTTATCAAATCAGATGACTTGGTATAAACAGTCGTTCAGTCGTAATGTAATTGGGCTGCAATCGTATTCAGTTTTCAATAATCTTGGGGCTTAAGTATGTCTTGCGTCCTTTTCAAGTTAGTTGTAGTCATTTTTTCATTTAATTCTCAGGTAAAATGGTCCTTGGCATCAGCTAAATGTTATTGCTCATCATCTTCTTCTTACTTGTTCATGTTTTTGAATTTTGATTACTTTTATACATTTAAAAATGAAAATTTAGGTCATTCAATATTTGACGTCTAATCTTGATGAGCATCACTTTGAGAGTACTATAAATTAACGGAAAATTCGTAACCAACGGTCTGTTGTCATGGTTACATGTTAATTCTGATTGGTTAATCTTGTCTTATAACCATTGTTATCAAATTTGAATTATTATTCAAAATAGCTGTATATCTTCTGATTGCTTATATTCTTCTGTCTTCCTTCCTATGTATTAAATATTATCACTACTGTTATTATTTCCTTTCAAAGATTGTTTTGATATCCCATAAGGTTGGGTTCTATAAGATATTAATGTTTGTATAATTATGTCAATATTTGTTAATTACATTTCTTTTTTAATTTAAGTCCTTATTCTAACATTTTTCTTTTAATATGATTTACCAATTATCCTTGGCTGGTTACTCGCCTTGGATTTGTTAAATTCCTTATTGATTTTATACAATTTGCAGTTATTTGTTTTTGACAGTTAGGCATTTCATAGGCCTAAGCAGCCATTGATTACATTTACTTATTTTATACAGATTATATCTCATTTTACTCATGTGTTTTGTTTTGTTATTATAATTAGTTGATTTATTTGTTGATGTGTTTTGGAACTGATTTTATACTATTTGTAGGTTTCTATTATTTTCTACGTCATGGCTTGTTAATTATTTCCTAACTGATTTTCCAGTGTTATTATTTTTGTATAGATTTACCTTCTTATTTATATATTTTGCCCTTGTTAATAATATGGCTATTACTTACTATTAAAACATAACATCTAGGCCCATGGTCTGTACAATTCCTTCAGCCATATCCTATTCATAAATTTAATTAAACAATTTTTAACAGTCTTTAGGTTATGTTTGTTTACAATTCATTTCATTCCTTATTATTTTTTGGGTGATAAACATCATCACTCCTTTTAAACTTAATCAATTAATTATCCCTTATAACTTGGGGTGTTTCTTGATTTCATTTCTAATTCTTTATTTCTTACATAATCTCTATCTTCAATCCATGGTAACACCAACTGTTTACCTTTCATGGGATTCTCCCTTTTAAATACTGGTGTATACAATTTAACTTAATTTTATTGATAATAAGATTCTTATTTTATAATAATATCATAATCACTATTCAGTGTTCATTACAGGTTATTATCTGTTTATTCCTAATACTATCATTAACAACATTATTAATTATTAATATGGTTCACTATTAATCATTTAGAGTTTGTTTATAGATTATTAAGTTTTTTTCCTATTAATATGGTTTCTAATTATTTTGGGGTTTTACACTTTCACTTTTGCACTCCTTAAATGTTTATATTGTAACGTTAAAAAATATACGCCAAAATATAAAATAAATAAAACCACTACCAGGACTTACCTGTTGCAGAAATTTTATCAGAAGCCCAGAGTCGCCACCTATATCTTTGAAGGACAGATATGGAGACCTTTACACTTTACCTTAATAAAACGGACAATTTTGCGATCTGACCCACCCAATTAATAATTCAGAAAGATTCCAATCCGTTAGACGAATTTTTTCAACACAGAAATGAGAAAGTGGTAATGGCGAAATAACTTAGTCTAACACATCTTTGTTATGAAATAAACACTTTACTTACTGAACCAGCTCCTCCTTACTCCACGACACACAAGAACAAAACATGTATTGAGAAGATTAAATACCTCTTACATTGCTAATATAGTTCTTATACTCACAAGGTAGCCCAGTTTTGCTCGCTCACGCATTCACACCATATACAAACAAAAACCCCAATAAAATATTATATTCCAATAACGACATAGTTAATTTTTGCACCTTCCGGATTTGTTTTATTGTAATTGGTTTTACGCACTACCGACCGAACACGTGTTTCGTTCCGATCCCCCTCAACGTTATTATTGTTATCATATCATCACTGCAATGCAACAATTTATAAAGTCGTTAATTCTTCGGGTCCCGGTCGGTGTTAACGATATTATTGAGTTAGGCACATTTTTATAACACCGCCGACCGGGCCCTAAACCAAACTGTTAGCGTCTGTTAATAGAGCCGACTTCCAGTTGACTGTGTCGCGTCTCTGACTAATGTAGACTGGGACCGAGAACGTAACAGGTACATCTTCCTTTCTCTGGAGGGAAACAGTGGTTCACTGCCACTATGTTTTCGTCGCTCAAGCCTCAGTTGTTGTGAGGTAACCACTTTATATATGGAATAGCAGAGTTATATCCTGGATACCAAAGTACAATATTGGCTTTGGCTCTGCTGATGTCATTAACAGTAGGCGGGACGTTAGCAGTGTTTCCGGCTGGTCTTGGAGAAGACGATGAATACTCTCAGCTCTAGCCATCTTAGAGTTTTTTACCAGCGCGTGGGTTGGCGCCCATGCTCGAGTAGTGGCGTGTGTGCACTCCCACACATGTACAGAGTTCTGCGAATTTTGAAGGGGGTAAATTCTTCGCTCGCCGCGTTACACCATAACAACTGCGTCTTACTGCTTTGTTTCACTGTCTCTCAACATCGTTCTGTTATAATGGAATGAATTTGGTTGCACAATAATTTTCACAATAATTTTTTGACAAGCCCGCACCAAAATGAAAGAAATAAAAGACATAATTGCCCCATACTGTTAAAAATAAAAACACCCAAAAATTGACCCGCTACAATATTAAGTGTTTATTAGTGGGTAATCCCTATAATTACTTTTTCTTTGTCACTTAGTTGATTTTGTATTCTCACTATCTCTCTCATTACAAATATTATTTACATTATTAACAAGTTTATGTCGTTATAGAGTTTTTTGTTACATCTAACTCTAATTCTTGGGTTAGTGTACTTTTATTTTTTCACTTTACGTTATTGGGTTTTATCAAATCATTTACTTTTATCTTTGAATCGATAATAATAATTATTTTATATATTGGTTGGTGATTGGTTTCGTTTCCAATATTGCTTATGAGTGTACCATTTCTCCTTTTCATATTCTATATTATTTGTCTGTGTTTTCTCCTTCGGTTTCACTTTATTTCCTTTATACTTGGTTAGTTTCATGTTGATTTTCCTTCTTCACCTTCATATTATTTTGTTTCATTTTATTTTGGTTTTCCCCTTCTCACTTGGTTTTATATCATTTGGTTGTATGGAATTATCCACTTTCTTCAATTGGTTTCCTTCTTGTTTGGTTTCGTTTTTTCCCTTCTTCTTTTGGTTCTTTTTATTTGGTCAATCACTTTCTTATTTGGTTTCATCTTTTCCCTTCTTCTTTTGGTTCTTTTTATTTGGTCAATCACTTCCTTATTTGGTTTCGTCTTTTCCCTTCTTCTTTTGGTTCTTTTTATTTGGTCAATCACTTCCTTATTTGGTTTCGTCTTTTCCCTTCTTCTTTTTGTTCTTTTTATTTGGTCAATCACTTGGGTTAGGTCATGTCGTCGTTTGTTGTGTCATTGTCATTTTATTTTCATTATATTAAACATTTTATTTTATATGAATTATTTTTTTTTATATTCATGATTCATCTTTTTTATCCCTGGTATTGGGGTGGCTTATTTGTGTTGTAACAATATGCATATGGTTATTACATGTCTGATTTGTTCTCTGCCAATGATGGTACATTAGTGATACCATGGCCAGAGGGCGCAATAGATCGCATGCCTAAGGCTTGGACGTAGAAGAAGAAGAAGAAGAAGAAGAAGAAGAAGAAGAAGAAGAAGCAGCAGATTTTACTATTTAAATACATTACAATTATGTACTTGAAGACATACTAAAATTTAAGCAAAAAACTTTTGGGCCCACACTCTGAGATTAGGAATTGTAGGGGTGATATATTGGTTTTATTTTAGAAATATTTTCACAAATATATATATTTTTCAAACTCTATAAAAAACACAATTTAAACAGATGTTTTCTGATAATCTGAGAGTGATGATGTTCAATTTGAAACTAGCGTCTAGCTGTATGTTTTCCTATCCAGAATGTGCAAGTAGCAAAAGGGTGGGGTGAGACAGCAGAGTACAACACCTCCGGTCTATTGACAAGTCTAACAACTACATTAACAGTGAGATATTTTGTAAACTTAACCTACAGGCCGTAACTTATTTATGGTTTGTACCTACGAGTACAAACCTTATTTATGCGATGTTCCTATGAGTGTCCTCTCCTGTTTATTAACAATTTAAGTATATGATTATAATATTTTATTTAATCATAAAAGATTGAGTAACAGCATTCTCAATCATCTTGGGAATTTTATGAACCCTAACATCTAAACAATTACCAAAAAGACTTCATCCATAAGAGCAATTCTAAATAATTGTTACAAAATAAAATTATTCAGCATTCGATTCTGCTTTTGATGGAAAACTTAAGTGAACTATAAAAAAATAAAGTGACTAGAACTACTTGTTATTTGTTTTCTTGCATTAGTTAACGTGACATTATTAGTAGTAATTTTTAGTAGTAATTTTAGTAGTAATGTGCACATCATTGCATTACAGTTATTTAGTACTTTTCATAGTACTTCCATCAGTAGGGTACATACAGTAATTGTGAGTAGTAAAGGAGAACAATTTAATTTTAATATATCAAATATAAATATTATAAACTGGAATTAAGATTATATATTGTACACACTATTACCATTTCTGACATCACCACCGAAAGAAATAGGGCTTATTTTAAATTGTCATTTGTATTTGATGCAGATAATATTAACTACAAATTCTGTGTTTATGTCCGAATGTGTTTAAGAAATTTCATGTAGTTAGGTTGATGCAAGTGTAACAAACATAAAATGTCCTCTGTGATTAGTCATAAAGGTTTTGTTTATTTTTTTTTATAAATTATTGCATCAGTTTCAAAATAATAGTTGCGTTTCTAATGATTAAACTACATCATTTTTATGCATAAATTTTTGCTTACAATTATTTATATATTTATAGACATTAAACAGTAAACAGTACATTTATATCATGACATAAAACAGTATTGATACAAGACATCAAGGCATAATAACTGAATCTGGTTTCTGCAAGGAGATAACATCTAAACGCTCTGCTTATAAATTAACATGTGTTTTATGAGTTTAATTAAAAGAGCTGATAAATACTTCAAACATGATAACTATTTAGAGAGAAAACATTAAACAGAACCAACAAAAATTAAGGATTTTGGTGGTTTGTCTTGATAATATGCTGTTTTATTCTTACATTACTGATAAAAGTACCCCTGCACACTAAATGCGAGGACTGTATCTCTGGCCTAGTTGTCTACTGATTTTCTGTCCACTGATTTGTCAGAAATAAACTCTTTCCTGAACATGAACATTGAAAGTCTTTTTTTAGGAAAAAATTTTTCCTGCTTAAGATTTTTCTGTTTGAAAAACCAGGCTTATTTTGTGACCAATTTTATAGCCCATAAATCATTTTAAAATACAAAACTTATATTAACAGTTATTTAAACTTCAAACAAATACTGTTACATTAAATACATTCACTTTGATGTAAGTCACATTTCAAAATTCTTTATATTTAATTAGTTCTTCACACCAAGTAAATTTTGTAAGTGTCTTCAGCTAATTTAGAATGTTGTGACACGCAATTTTACATAATCTCGTACTGTCATATGGCTTTACTACATGTATATCTGAATTCTGGTAAAATACATGCAATCATTTTCATTTAAAATAAAAATATATAATAATTGTATTGTGTTGCCTGTAATATGTTGTAAATATGTTATTATAAGTGATATAGGCCTAGTATTGTATACATTATATAAAATAAATTAGTACAATATCATAATTACATTTTAAATATTTATGTAATAAATATACACAGATACACAAACTATAACATGTCAGAACTTGTTTAATTTGCAGGTTATCAAATTGACTAAAAACTGATAAGAATAAAATATCGGTATGGAGAACCATACATGACTTCCACGTTCTAAGATTTAAAATCATTTACTTGAATTCAGTTCAATAATTTCTAAAAAAAATATACCCACCCTCAAACTATTTTCACTATTTATGGATATTTTTGTTATTATGGGGTAGTCGTTTAATATAATGCTTTTTAACTCGATAATAGTTTGATGTCATTACTCTGGCAGCTACAAAATTTAGAGAAGCCGTGATTTTGTTTTTGCAAAGTTTACGCTTAAACACAGCGCAATTGCAAAAAATTCGAAGTTATTAACACCTAGTTCACAAAAAAGCACAGCAAATTTTTTTAAATTCACTGAGGGGTTTTTATGTGTTTACATATATTCAGAGTTTATACACATCTTTTTTAACCCAGAAAAACTCGAATTTTTGCACAAGTACACTAAACTTAATTTTTTGCAAACTACACTTTTTCTTAAAAAAAAAAAGAAAAAAGGTCCGGCCATAATATAAACAAGCCTTACCTTATGTTTATCGACTTTTCACAATTAATATTTTTTTAACCAACTGTTTGAAACTCGAGTTGAAAATTTGCATAACTACATTAACCATTAACCTTAACCTTTTTCACCTTTCTAGTATACATTCCATTTTCTTTTCTGGAAAAATCCTACCAAAGTGAATAATTATTAGCTTCCAACTGTTTGGTTAATGGTGATCTACAACCAATACAGGCATCTCAATTTGGTTAATAGTTAGATGACAACTCCTGTAAGATACTTTTGGCGCAATTTAACTGTGTATTACTAAATCATACAAAAACGCATCTTGTACACAATGTACGAAAAAAAAATTACGAATTTTTAAGAGACAGCATCTTGTTTAAGCTAAGTGTCCACTTGAGACAAAACAGTCTGGAGAGTAGTCTCGAGACTAGACTCACAAATGGATAAGTGCCTGAGAGCAGTCTCGGAGACAAGCACGTGCAAGTATCAGAGACTGCACCTGTCACAAGTGGACATGCTCATTCCTGCTCTCATGACTTAGTCTCCAGTCTTCTGTCATTGTTGGAAGAGCTGAGACTTGATTTCATTCTTTTAATTTAATTTTAATTTTTATTTCACAATAAATATTAAGGTATATAATTTCTTGGATTTCGTTGTCCATGACGTGTCCGTTACTTAACTAAATATCACTATACTATTGACGACTCGGAACACTAAGTTTTTTATAAGTAAAAACGTAAAGTTTTACCTTACAGACTAAACCGGCTTTCACCTATAGAAGGCTTCATCAGAGGCTGTCGTTAGTAGCGCTGCTCGTCTTGTTGTTGGCGACGAGATAGTGTTTCGAAAGATTGAAGCTGTGTGTGTGTGGTGAGATGTGTTCGAATAATGCGTGCGATTTGAATTGTGTCTGTTCGTTTAGGATGTCGTTTTTATTTGTTTTTGTGTGTTTGTATATTTCTAATTGTTCTAGAGTGTCTAGTTTTCGGCCTTTTGTGTGTACGTGTAGTATGTTCATGTTATTGTCGATGTTTTTATATGTGTGGTTTGCTTCAATGAGGTGGTTTGCGAAGGTAGATTCTGTAGTGGTGTGGAGTGCTTTTGTGTGTTCAATGTATCTCTGTTTGAAGCTACGTCCTGTCTGGCCTATGTAGAATTTACTGCAATTTGAACAATTTAGTTTATATACACCGGGTAGATCGAATTTGTTTTGTGCTTTGGGCATGCGTTTTGATAGTGTGTGTTCTGTTTTGTTAGTAGTTTTGTAAACGATTCTGTATCCTGCTTTTTTGAATTTGTGGGCAATTTTTTCTGTTTGTTTGTTGATGTATGTTAGTGTTATGAATTTGTTGTTTTCTGTCTTTGTCTGTTGTTTGTTTTGTGTTTTGTGTAGGAGTTTACTGACTATTGTTCTGTCATAATCGTTAGATTCTGCTAGATATTTTATCGTGTTTAGTTCGTCTTTGTAGTCTATTTCATCTAAGGGGATGTTGTTAAGTCTATGTATCATGGTTCTAAAAGCAGCTAGTTTGTGTTGTATTGGGTGATTGGAGGTGTTGTGTATTAGTGTGTCAGTTGTAGTTGGTTTTCTGTATATACTGAATTTGTGCCTGTGTTCTAGTTTTGTGATGGAGAGGTCTAAGAAGTTTATGGTATTGTTGTGTTCGTATTCGGCAGTGAAGGTTATGTTTTTATGTATTTTGTTTATGTGCGTTAGTAACTGTTCACATTGTCTTTTGTTTCCCCTGTATAGTATTAGAATGTCATCAACGTATCTGTGCCAATATAGTATTTTATGTGAGTGTCTGTCATTGTTTGTGAGTATTTTTGTTTTTTCTAAGTGTTGGAGGAAGACTTCTGCTAGAATGCTGGATATGGAGGAGCCCATGGGTAGGCCATCGTTCTGTGTGTAGTATTTATTGTTATAAGTAAATAATTTTTCAAAATGAGCGAGAAGAAGGTTGTACCAGATAAAAGAGAGTGGACTGATGAGGAAGTGTTCGAGTTAATCCATCTTTATGAGGAACAGGAGTTTTTATGGAATGTAAAACATAAATTGTACAGGAATCGCGATAAAAAATAAGCATGTTTGAAGAATTTTCGACAAAATTAAAGAACTGTGATGGTAATGAAGTACAGCGGAAGATTCATACTTACGTAACTAGGTATGTATATTTATCAAACTGAATTAACCCAAATTCGCTGCCACTTCCTGCAACTGATTAATTAAATTTACTGTCACTCTTAACTTTTCAGGTATCACACGAAATGCAGAAAATGAAAAAACTGAAGAGTGGTGATGGTGCAGATGACAGATACGATAGTAAATGGAAGTTTTTCCCTGCATTAAAGTTCATTGTGCCTAGCTTCACACCAACAAAATCTACGTCAAACTTTGTGAGTATATTTATTAATTTAATTGCAATGTGTTTTACTCTTAATGAATTGGTTTATTATTTCCTAAATAATCAACCTATGGAATCGAGCAAAAAATTATTTAATAAGCCGTACGCAAGATTGTTCAACACGCTATAACTTCGGTAATACTGGTCGTATTGAGATGGGATTTTTTTTATTTTGTAGATTTCAATTTTTTCTTTAAAACAATATAAAATTCATTACTGTTGAAGTGAAAAAAAGTCGAGAAAAATAATTAATCTTTCTCAAGAAAAATTATTTTTGCATCCTATTTCAAAAATGCTTATGGCATTCGATTCAGCTATTGATTCCCTTCAATTTATGTCCTATACAGTTTTTCGATTAGAGGCTTAGCTTTTGAGCTATTAGATCTTAAAAATGGAAATTTTCGAACTTAGAGACCGAATATCTCCCAAAGTAAGGCTCTAATCAAGAAAATGTATAGGACATAAATTGCTTAGAATTTTAAGTACAATCGAGTAGTGTAAGCTGTTCACCAAATACGGTAACTTTATTAGTATATATGGTGGGGGTAGTGAAAGGCGAACTTGTGAACAATGAACTTTCACTTGTTCTGTGAAGTGATTTAGATTTCATGATAAAACACCTCAAATACACGAGAATTTTTCGTTTTTGTCCTGAAATGAGAGCATTAGGAAATAATAAACCAGTGTACAAGACTTTGCAGCGTTTTTTATTTACCATACAATTAGAACAAAAATTATATTTAAAAAATAATTATTATTATTCAAGCTATTAATCGATATTGCCATTGAACTTCACCAGCAGTTGTCATGAAATATTCTCTAAATTCGTCTCTCACATCTTTTTGAGAGACCGAATAATTTCGCTGCTGGCCCCTCTGTATTGGAAACAATGATCCTTCTGGTGGAGGTTCATTCCGCCATTCGCCATTTACAATTTCATGTGTACTAGGATCTTCAAAATCAACTAAACCAGGTCACAAATAATATTTTGTAGTAGAAATTAAAAAGTTATGCAATGCACATATTGCCAGAGTAACATCTTTTACTTTATTAGGTGCTAAATTTATTGGTTTTCGGAGAACTCTGAATTTACTAGACATAATGCCAAATACATTTTCTATAATACGACGAGCCCTGCTTAGTCGGTAATTAAAAATTCTGTTTGGTGCAGGTTGATTTCGGTACCCATAGGGCTTTAACATGTATGATGATATAGCAAAGGCATCATCAGCTACCATTATGTACGGAACTGGCAAACATCTTTGGGGTAATGCTTCTGGTTCAAGAAGCGGTAACTGCTTGCTTTCAAAAGCATCGTGCAGGGAGCAGTTAGTAAAGACACCTCCATCAGAAATTCTACCGTTGCAACCAGCATCAACATAAATTAATTTATAATTGGCATCTGCAACTCCCATCAAAACAATGCTGTGTGTGCTTATAGTTGTAGTAAAGGCTTCCATAGTTCGCAGGTGCAACCATTGTAATATGCTTGCCATCAATAGCTCCGAAGCAATATGGAAATTGCCATTTTAATGCAAATTGATCTGCGTATTCCTTCAATTCTTCAGCAGTTGAAGGTGGCTGAAAAAAAATTAAAAGATTTTATTTAGATATGATTACCTTATTATTGCTAGAAATATTAATTATTTTGAACGAGACTAAGTTTTTGTTTGATCTTCTAAATTAATTATTTTGATTTGAAAACAAATTATTTATTTTGTTTTTCTACCAGAAAATGAGAAATATTTTTTCTCCAATTTTTACGGTAAAAATTGGAGAAAAAATATTTCTTCTTTTTCTGGTAGAAAAACAAAATAAATAATTTGTTTTCAAATCAAAATAAAGATTTTATTGTTCACACCTGCTATATTAATTGCGTTCTTAATTTTTCAGAATAACACCCTGGACAACTCGGAAATTTTGGAGGATGAGCCAATAGAAAGTGAGCCAAGACAAATCAAAAGAAAAATCCCTTGCAAAAAACAATCACAAACTCAAGATGATGATAACATTCTAAAGGAAGCAATAGAAATTATGAAAAAGCCAAAAGACGATTTTATCGCTTTGGAGAATACGTAGCATTGGAATTGAAAAATTTTAAATCAGATTATTACAGAGGGCAATTAAAAAGTGTTATTCATAAAGCGATAGCACATTTTTCTGATATGGATGAAAGAAGCTACTGGTCCAGTGTGCCATCCTCTTTAAATGCAAATACTTCATCCTCCGAAAAAAACTACTGGTCCAGTGTGCCATCCTCTTTAAATGCAAATGTTTCTTCCTCCGAAAAAAAAACTACTGGTCCAGTGTGCCATCCTCTTCAAATGCAAGTACTACACCCTCCCCAATTGCATCACCAACTATCGCTGTTGACAACAATTTTCCTCCATCAAGTGGTGAGACTCAAACAACCCAAGATTTTTACAATTCATTTTGTGCTAACTTATTATAAAGTGTAAATATTCATGTTTCTGCTTTGCAGTTTCATAATAAAAATAAAGTAATTTTTTAATTTATAATTTGCTCACTAATACTTTTTACACATACCTTTAAATATTCTTCCTTTAAATTATCATAAATGGCTTGACATACTGTACTTCGGGAACTATTCTTCCAATTGTACAAGGTGGAATGCGGAAAAGGTATTGCAGACTACAATAACCATCTCCTGAAAATTCATAGGTATGTATACTCAATATTCAAAAAATCCAATATTCAAGAGAGAGATAGGTACAGTAGAGTCCCGGTAATCAGAACCCCGAATGTCCGGACATCCGGTTAATCCGGACAGGATTTAAAAAAAAATACTAATTAAAATTTAGTAAATTAAAAATTTAATTCAGCGAGCGGCAAGTGTGAAAACAATTCAATGAGAGGGTTTGACTTCCTCAGTTGGCCATGATGAGAAAATGCCGACAAAGAAGACGGGGGCGCGCACCCTATTTTCCAGGAAATGACTCACTTCCAACAGCTGTTTTTAGAAAGTCTCTTTCATTTTCTTTTGTTTCCTTCCCTTCAGTTGTTAGTTGGTACTTTTAGCATATTATTCGTTTGTTTGTGAGTCTGTTACAGCTATGTTTTGTAGTGCTGTACAACAAATAAATTTTGAGTTTTAGTCACAAAGTTGTTTTGTTTTGTTAACCCTATTTTGTTAGGTCAAAAACTTGGATCTACGTATGCAGTTTGTAGTATTGATAATAAAATTAAGCTGAAGGAAAAGATGTATTCATAAAAAAGAAAAAAAATAGCTAAAATATGTAGCGGGACTCTACTGTACTTGAATATTCGCTTGAATATGCTTACCTGAAGCCAGAAAACGAAGTGTGACCATTAATCTGTCATGAACAGGAATTGCATCACGTAATTTTGTATCTTGCTTGACAATCTGGTGTTTTACTAAATTTAAAAGCAGTTCAAATTGCACTGCAGACATCCGAATAAAATTTCTAAACTGTTGTGCATCTTCCAACCGCAACTCATTTACGAGTGTTGAACAAGCTCCGAATTCATTTCGTCGATCCACCCATTTTCTTACCCAACACTCCTTTTTTTTCACTTTCCGCTTTTTCACAATTTTATACCCAATTATAAAAGCTAGGGCCTGGCGCGAATCCATTTGGAAAGAAAAGATAAAAATAAACAAGTTGCGATCAAATCACACAACTGACTGCGAGTTGACTCTCAAGTCGACACGAAATGTTCCTGGTCACGAGACTGCAGTGACTGTCGAGTCTCACGAAACTGTCTCGAGAGCGTAAGTGATCTCAAGTGGACAACACCCTGAGACTAATCTCGAGACTTTCTCTCGAGATTTTCTCTCAAGTGGACACTTAGCATTAGGCTCGTAGCAGACCTTGTATGCAAAATTACATATTTTGTAAATTTCGCGGCTGCCGGGGCCGGCGGTGACGTTAGGTTTGTTTATAGTAACAAGTGTTTACCCAACTTTGTAAATTGAAAGTTTGACCTACCTTTTTCTCTTCTTCAGTTTGTTTTATGTCAATGAAATAACCAGCGATCCAAAAGGTACCAGTAACACCATTTAGGACTAACGTAGATAGTTCAAACTGTACAAAGCCAAGAACTGTTTTGGGTATTTGGACTTATATCACGGTTAAATACCACAGTAACAAAAAAAAAAGTATCACATGGCCAATACTTCAAAAAAATTAACTCACATTACGTATGTTTAACTGTATTTAACTGGTTTTATTATAAGATACAAACATAACCTACACAAACATTTCTCAGAGTAGATAAGTAAATAGCGCTAGTGAATTTATATTTACATGTGAACATGGGTAAGAAGCGTTTTATTCCCAAATTTGAAAATATATTAATGGAAAACGCTATTATACTATGAGAGTTATTAGAAAAACTATAATAATCTGAAGAAAACGTTTATCTTATGATTGTACATATGAAATAAAACGCACAACGCACACACCAACGAAACAAGAAGTCATTTTCGTGTTCATTTGATTTGTATGGCAGTGATCTTTTGAAAGTGTAGCATGGTTGCTGTTAAGCTGGTGTGATTGTTGTATTTACTTTTATTAGTTGTTGATTAAGAGTTCGTAAATAATATTTTGTCTACAATTTATTTCGTACTGAATATTAGTGAATTTTGGACTATTATATAAGCATTTGATACGCAATTATATATTGAATATATATTTAGGTAAATGAAGTATTAGGTGTTGGATAGGTCAGTTCTGAGAACGTATTATTATTTTTATATTGACGTCGTTTTGGACTGTATTATTGGTCGCCGGGGTACTGTAAACTAACTGGCCCTTTCCATATCCCTGGGGGTTGTATGCAAGTTAGCGATTTTAATTGTCTAAGAAGCTGAATGATGGGCGTAATTATTATTACCACAGAGTTATATTTTGTAAATTTTTAAATAGAGGTGATGGCATAAGCTGCACCTGTCTCTGGTGATCAGTATAATATGTGACAAAACAAGTATGGCTTACTAATCTCAATTTATTCATTCAATTAAACAACACGTGTAATAAAGGCAGTTTCATTCAATAACTAATGGTCACCATCACAAATAAATCATTGGATTTCGTTGTCCATGACGTGTCCGTTACTTAACTAAATATAATTATTTCGCTACGACTCGGAACACAAAACTTTTTATGGGTAAAAACGTAAAAGTTTTACCTTATAACCTGAACCTATTGATTTTGGTGAAGATCAGTTAAGAGAAAGAGGTAGTTTACCTGCAACGTTTTATGTGATAACAAGGTTAATTTTTTCTATGACGAACGATAACTGCCGTAAATTCAAATATAATCAAATAATTTTGTGCATACGTCCCTAAATTGTAGAGAACTCAAGGCCTGTTGATTTTGGTGAAGATCGGGTAAGGGAAAGGGGTAGTTTACCTGCAAGATTTTATGTTGTAACAAGAGAAATTTTTCATGAACGATAACTGCCGTAAATTCAAACAGAATCAAATAATTTTTGTACGTATGTGCCTGAGTTGTAGAAGACTCAAGGCCTATTGATTTTGATGAAGATCGGTTACGGAGAAAGGGTAGTTTACCTGAAACATTTTTGTTGGTAACAAGAGTAAAGTACTTAATTTTGATAAATAAAGTATCCTGATAAGATCTTAATAATCCATTGTAGAAACGTAGATGAAATATCTATAAATGAAGAGGCTAGTTAAACGGGGTGGGGGTAATTTTCTATAAATGAAAATTATAGTTGAAGGCGGAGGGATAATTTTTATGTGTACTACGTTATCGGCAACAAAGTAGTAGTTTGTTGTTAAAATTCCTTCCCGGGCTGCTTGGCCGTAGTCCAGTGTTTTCTGCAAAACCAGACGTTTTGGCAGTGCCGTCAACTGCCATCATCAGTGAAAATTGAGTGCGATAACGTGTGGTGGTATACGTTAGTGACCACAGTACTGTGGTTAAGACTGAAGCAATAAGTGGAAAGAAGTAGTTTCTATGGAAACATTTCATTTCGTAAATGATTTTAAATATACATCTTAGAACATGGAAGTCATGTATGGTTCTCCATACCGATTTTTTTTATTATTTTAGAGTATATATTGTAGAACAAAAATCTAAAAAAATTTTGTGATTATCCTTTTCCCTTTTGAAGATATTCCACTTAGCGTGCAACTCCGTATTTCATTTTAACATTTTCTAAGTAACATTTTAGGATTTTGTTCCTGACCATGTGTAGGTAGTTGCTGGTGTAAATTATTTTTTTCTGGATTCCTTACATGTTAAAATATACTCATAAAAATTTTCATCAACATTGGTTGGTAAACAAGGAAGATATAATTTATTTTTCATCAGAAAACAAATTTAGCTTCCTCCATCCGATCTATAAAACCGCAAAATTCCAAAAACGTTAACAGGCTGTAAAACCTAAACCGTTTGAGATACAGCAATAAAATTTGGTATGGTTACTCACGTCCATGAAAGGAACAAACATGCCAAGTTTCATCAAAATCTGAGATCATGGGTGTCTATAGATGTGGGCCGGGCAATTGCCCAGTGGGCAGGACATTTATAAATGGGCATTTGCCTGGGAAATTGCCCAAAGCAATTTTAAGCGCCCAAAATCTGGGCATTTATAAAAAAAGTATTGCTTTAACTTTTGACTGCTTATAATAATTACTAGAGCTTATAAAATATCATAAAAACCATTATTAAAGGTAGATTTCATGAAGAAACTTGAAACGGTTGGAATAAAATGAGATTCTTTGTAATCTTTGATATTTTCACTAGGGCGTTTGCCAAAAAAAAAACATGTTATAATGCCTTAATATTGGTAATAATTATCATAGCTTCTAAATAGCACCCTAAAAATATTATGAAAGATAACTAAATGGGAAAATAATTAAATGGGTTAAGGAAAATATGTACTACTTAGGGCCTATGCAGTTTAAAAATGTTATTAAGATTAACTTACAATAAATTAGATTTATTAGGTAATATACTGGTAACAAAAATATATTTAAAAAAAATATTTTAGATATATTTATTATGAGTCAATTATCAGGTAATTATATTTTCATTATGAATTTTAGAAAAAAGAACAGAAATAGGCCTAAACAGAAAAGTAACAGAAAAATAACTTTATAATTTTTACAGGTTTTAAGAAAAACTTTGAATTACTCATCGAGGAGTGGGAAATTAAGCTAGGAGTTGGATTTACTAATAATAGGTGAGGATTTCTGGAGGGGGAGATTGGGGGCAGCCATTTTGTTGTGGACTTGGAGGGGGGAGATTGGTGGCAGTCTGGCAGCCATTTAGTTGTGGAATAGGGCTGTCTGTGAGTGGTTGAGTGAGATAAGCTAACCCCTTCTTTGTGTTATTTGAAGTGTTAGATTGAATGATTGCAAAATGGTCAAGAAAAAAGGACCCGTTTGGAACTTTTTCAATTTGAAAGGGAAAGGAGTATCTTGTAAATATTGTTTTAAGGAGTACAAACAGTCACATTCCAACAAAATGGAAAATCATATAAAAAAGTGTTTCAAGTGCCCTCAGGATTTAAAAAAAGTGCTTGAGTTAAGTACAATGATTGAAAAACCTATTAAAAAGAAAAGCCCTTATGAACCCTTAATAGTTGAAGTGGAGGATTTCAACAAACCAGGACCAAGCTCAGGATCATTTAAATCAAGTTCTTCCAGTGAGTTTCTTCCGCAACCTGGTTCGTCCTCAACTCCAAAAGGAATCCCTTCATTTGTTGACCACATGGATATTCAAACCAGTGTAAGTAAACATTTAAAAAATACACAAACATTATTAGACCTACTTCAAAAGTTGGCTATAGGCTTTAGAGAAAACTAGGCCTAAGGCCTAGTATATTATCCATCCAAAAGGTTTTACTTAAGTTTGTAAATGAACAAACATGAGGTTTACGATGTGCAAAATATATATATATATATTATTATAACAAATTTCTCACTTCTAGATCTAGGCTACCTGGCTACCTCATCTTCTACATATCCTAACCTCATCAACAAATGTTAAAACAAACTAGGCCAAATGTAATTTTAAGCTTTAAGGATGTTTTATGTTTAAGTTAAATAGGCAAGTAGGCCTGTAAAGGAATATTTTTGCTGCAAATTGTTAATGCATGTGTTTATTCGGTACTTGCGTATCATATAGTAGACTACCTTTAGCCTACCTTGCACCGCGGCGGTTAGATTAGGTTAGGATGCTATTTTGTTTAACTAATCTTTGTTGACCTTATAATTTGTTAAGAAGCTACGTTATTTAATGATTGAACTAAGTTAACTAATTTACAACATTAAGACAAGCCTACTTTTTGAGTCTAATGGTATGTTGTATTTTTTCAGGAGATGCTGAACCAAAGCCTCGCCAAGGCCATATTCGTCAGTGGATCTACCTTGTCCATGGTAGAACATCCACTTTGGATAGATTTTTTCAAAAGAATCAGGCCTTCCTTCCAGTTGCCTTCAAGATATCGGTATCCTCTACTTACTTAGATGCTCAGTACACAGAAACGCAAGGTAACATAAATAAGCAACTAGAGGAGGCAAAAAATCTCCATCTGCAGTGTGATGGCTGGAGTAACCTCAAAAATGAATCGATTATTAACTTCATAATTTCAAAGCCTGAACCAATTTTTGTTGAGTTTGTAATGACTAACAGCAACAGTCACAATGCCAAGTACTTTGCTCAGCTTATCACAGATTTAATGGAGAAGTATGGACCAGAAAAGTTTCTGGTGGCGATTGGTGATAATGCTGCAAACATGAAAGCTGCATTGAATCTGGTAAAGGTTAAGTTTCCTCATATTGTTCCTCTCGGGTGTCTAGCTCACCTATTAAACTTATTGTGCTCAGATATTTTAGGCTGTCAAACAATCAAAATTTTCATGGCAAACGCAGTTGAGGTTGTCAAAACAGTAAAACACAGCCACATTTTACAAGCATTGTTTGATGAAATATCAGCTGAAAAAAATTCAAAGATAGGATTTCACTGAAGTTCTCAGGAAAGACTAGGTGGGGGAGCCATCTTTTCTGCCTTGAGAGTTTGCAGTCAAACAAAGTTGCCCTACAAACCTTAGTTGTCAACGAAAAGGCGCAATCATACCTGAAGCCTGAAATAAAGAAGAGAGTTCTTGATGATGATGTTTTCTGGGTAGAGTTGACAAAATGATAGAGCTGATGAACCCAACCGTTCATTTGATTATGGCTTTTGAATCCAATAAGCCTCAAGTTCATAAAATAGCCAAAAAGTTCAATGAGTTGGAGGCAATTCTCATCGAGAAGCTACCGTCCTCTCCACTGCAATCTGCAGAAGAAAAGGCAATCTTGGCTAAATTCCAAGCTAGGAAGGAATTTGGTGTATCGTCTATTCACCTTGCAGCTAATCTTCTTGATCCAGCAGCACAAGGTAGTAATCTGAAGCCTATCGAGATGCTTGATGCAATAAGCTTTGTTTGTGACACAGCAAATAACACAGGATTAGATGTTGTTCAGGTTAGAGAGAACTTAGCTGATTACAGGGACAAACAAGGAATTTGGTCCAGACAATTTGTGTGTGGGAAGGAGTGGGTCTTGATGAAGAGAATCGTGTAAATCCTTTACTGTGGTGGCGAGGTTTGAGAGGAACTTGTGAACTGGTGGAAGTTGCTATAAAAATTCTTGGGGCACCCGTTACGTCTGCTGCCACAGAGCGAACTTTCAGCACTTTTGGCTGGATACATAGTAAGAAAAGAAACAGACTTACATCTGAGAGGGCAGCAAAGTTAACATATCTCGCATACAATTGGAAATTGATGCATGGAATACCTAAGCTCCAGAAAAAAACCGAACAGAGTAGTCCAGAGTCTTGTCTGGACTCCAGACAAAGGGGGAAAACCCCCAGTATCCAATGAAGAATAAATTATAGGCCTAGAGTTTGAGGAATCAGAAGAATCTGAGCCAGAACTTCATGACACTTCATCAGAAAAAAGTGATGAAGATCAGGAAACTGAAGAAAGTGATTAAAAAGCGATAATGGACAATTTCATTAATTTTTTTCGCAGTAGATAATCTACCTATCTACGCTACCTAATATAAGACAATTATACTCCATTTCAAATTAATTTATCAACCTAATTTGTTTTCTTTTTTCAATAGTTACTATAGCCTATTATGTATTATTCATAAGCCAATTAAAGTATTGAACCCATTAAAGAAGTAAAAAAGTTACGTTTAGTCCAACATTTTTTTCCCAATAACAAAACTAACACTCAAGCAACATTTTCAATATGTCTACCAGACCACTAAAGAAGCAATATTGCAAAACAACTTTTCCAATACAATATATCAGCTTAAAAAAATTATTTATAAGCGTTGCCTTATCAATATATCTTTAAAATGAATAAATGCCCGGGCATTTATGGATTTTGGGCATTTGCCCGGGCATTTAACCTGGGCATTTGCCCCAACTTACAAATGCCCGGGCATTTTACATCACTATGGGTGTCAATTTTTTTTTTTTTTACATGGAATGACCCGACAATAACATGAACATTCTACACGTACACACAAAAGGCCGAAAACTAGACACTCTAGAACAATTGGAAATATCCTAAACGAACAGACACAATTCAAATCACACGCATTACTCGAACATATCATACAACATGCCATACACACAACATCGATCTTTCGAAAATCTATTCCGTTGCCAATAACAAGACGGACAGTGCTACCAGCGGCAACCTCTGAAGAAGCTTATTAAAAGTGAAAACCGGTTCAGGTTGTAAGGTAAAGCTTTTATGTTTTTACCCATAAAAAGTTTTGTGTTCCGAGTCTTAGTGAAATAATTATATTTACAAATAAATCATTAGTTTTTGTTGTGCTAAATATCCTTCAATTTTAACACTTGTTTTTTTCTATGTAATGTTCACTTTCAATGCTGGAAAACAAATATTTACAAGTACCAGCAACAGTTCTAGCCATAGTGTTTACTAAAACACTTGAACGAAGTAATGGAGAGTTGTGAGACACGTTGCAAAAGATAATCATTTGTGTAGCCTAATCTTTTCGTCCACATCTCTAATTGTTATTGTTTTCCATAATTCTATATAACAGCATCAGTCACACATTTTACTTTTTTTTTATGGAGCAACCAAAGTTTGAATTTTCTCTGTTGGAATGTACTAAAAACAATTGTTTCTTCCAAATTCTTCCTAAACTCTGTTATTCCTGGGTTCTTGGAGAAGATCATATACACAATGTGTTCATTATTGTGGTGCCTAAAATAACTTCAAACACAACTTTTCGTTACCACTTCAGACTTTTTTGTACACTGTTTGAAGACATTTGGTCAGTTAGATCAACTCTCTTAGCTATGTTGTTAGTATGTTGTCTTAGCTATGTTTGAGAATTTACTTGCCATTCTATTAATTTTTCTGATATGTCATTTTTTAGCCATTACATTTTTTCCATTCCAAACATGCAATAATCAGATATACAACTATATTAATACTAGCAATTACTTGATTACTCTCTGTCAAGTGACTCTGTTTAAAATCGTTTATAAGACATGTTTTGAAGATAAATCTGCATCATCAGGTTGAAAATATAAACATCAGACCTTTAAGGGAAGTTGTCAAAAAAACTTCAAAACAACACAGTTTCAGTTATTAAGTTAAATATCGGTATGGAGAACCATACATGACTTCCATGTTCTAAGATTTATATTTAAAATCATTTTCGAAATGAAATATTTCCATAGAAACTACTTCTTTCTTCAGCCTTAACCACAGTATTGTGGTCACTAACGTATACCACCTCACGTTAGCGCACTCGATTTTCACTGATGATGGCAGTCGATACCACTGCCGAAACGTCTGGTTTTGTAGAAAACATTGGACCACGCCAAACAGCCCGGGAAGGAATTTTAACAACAAACTACTTCTTTGTTGCCGATGACGTAGTACACATGACATATATATAAAAATTATCCCCTCCCCCTTCAACTAGCCTTTTCATTTATAGATGTTTCGTCTACGTTTCTACAGCGGATTATTATGATCTTTCCAGGATACTTTATTTATCAAAATTAAGTACTGTACTCTAAATCATAAAACGTTGCAGGTAAACTACCCTTTCCCCGTAACGATCTTCACCAAATTCAATACGCCTTGAGTACTCTACAATTCAGGGACGTATGCAAAAAATTATTTGATTCTGCTTGCATGTGCGGCAGTTATCGTTCGTCATAGAAAACATTACCCTTGTTAAAAACATAAAATGTTGCAGGTAAGCTACCCCTTTCCCTTAACCGATCTTCACCAAAATAAATAGGCCTCGAGTCCTCCACAATTCTGGGATGTATGCAAAAAATTATTTGATTCTCATTGAATTTGCGGCTGTTATTGTTTGCCATAGAAAAAGTTACACAGACGCTTTTCGAAAAATGACTTTCCTGCATATTTTGAGGGTAGTACAATCAGAGTCAGCCCTTATCTCAAACACGATTTTTTTCGCCATCACCATACTTCCATTTCCTTATGGAACATGGAAGTAAAAAAAACTTATGGCAATTTGTGTCACACAACCTGGTCATTTCACATCATTTCGCTACAGTCGCGTTGGTTGACTGTTATGTCATTATCTTATGAGATTATTACTATACTGTACTTTGGTTGCCCATATGCATTTCACAATCTATGACAGTATTGTATAAGTGGTCGGATTTAAATGAAAGTGTATTGTGAAGCATCTGGTCTGCTAACAATTCTGAAGTTTTACAAATCCCTTATTCCTCCATGGCATTCATGTATGCACCTTTTTACTTCTATGTTCCATAAGGAAATGGAAGTATGGTGATGGCGAAAAAAATCGTGTTCGAGATAATTGCAGATTCTGATTGTACTACCCTCAAAACATGAAAAAGTCATTTTTTGAAAAGTCTGTGTGTAGATTTTTTTTCTATGGCAAACTATAAGACACGAAAATTCAAACAGAATCAAATAATTTTGTGCATACAGCGCTGAATCGTAGAGTACTCAAGACCTATTGTTTTTGGTGAAGATCGGTTAAGGGAAAGGGGTAGTATACCTGCAATGTTTTGTTTTAACAAGGGTAATTTTTTTCTATGACGAACGATAACTGCCGTAAATTCAAACAGAATCAAATATTTTTCGTACCTTCCTGAATTATAGAGAACTCAAGGTCTTTTGATTTTGGTAAAGATCGGTTAAGAGAAAGGGGTAGTTTACCTGCAACATTTTATGTTTTAACAAGGGTAATTTTTCTTATGACGAATGATACCTGCCGCACATTCAAAAAGAATCAAATAAATTTTTGCATACGTTCCTGAATTGTTAAGTACTCAAGGTCTGTTGATTTTGGTGAAGGTCGGTCAAGGGAAAGGGGTAGTTTACCCGCAACACTTTATGTTTTAACAACGGTAATTTTTTCTATGACGAACGATAACAGCCGCAAATTCAAACAGAATCGAATAGTTTTTTGCATACAGCCCTGAATTGTAGAGTACTCAAGACCTGTTGTTTTTGCTGAAGATCGGTTAAGGGAAAGGGGTAGTTTACCTGCAAAATTTTATGTTTTACCATGGGTAATTTTTCTTATGATGAATGATAACTGCCGCAGATTCAAACAGAATCAAATATTTTTTGCATACGTTCCTGAATTGTTAAGTACTCAAGGTCTGTTCATTTTGGTGAAAATCGTTTAAGGGAATGGGGTAGTTTACCAGCAACACTTTGTTTTAACAACGGTCATTTTTCTATGACGAACGATAACTGCCGCACATTCAAACAGAATCAAATCTTTTTTTTGTACGTTCCTGAATTGTATAGAACTCAAGGCCTATAGTTTTTAGTGAAGATCTGTTATGGAGAAAGGGTAGTTTACCTGCAACATTCTATGTTTTAGCAAGATTAAAGTACTTAATTTTGATAAATAAAGTATCCTGATAAGAAGATCATAATAATCCACTGTAGAAACGTCAATGGAATATCTATAAATGAAGAGGCTAGTTGAAGGGGGTGTGGTAATTTTCTATAAATGAAAATGATAGTTGAAGTGGGAGGGGATAATTGTTATTTATATGTCATGTGTACTACGTTATCCACTACAAAGAAGTAGGTTGTTGTTAAAATTCCTTCCTGGACTGTTTGGCCGTGGTCCAATGTTTTGTACAAAACCAGACTTTTCGGCAGTGCTATCGACTGCCATCATCAGTGAAAATCGAGTGCGCTAACGTGAGGTGGTATATATTAGTGACCACAGTACTGTGGTTAAGGCTGAAGAAAGAAGTAGTTTCTATCGAAATATTTCATTTTGAAAATGGTTTTAAATACAAGTCATAGAACATGGAAGTCATGTATGGTTCCATATTTTACTTCCATGTTCCATAAGGAAATGGAAGTATGGTGATGGCGAAAAAAATCATGTTTGAGATAAGTGCTGATTCTGATAGTACTACCCTCAAAACATGAAGAAAAGTCATTTTTTGAAAAGTGTCTGTCTGTCTGTGTAGATTTTTTCTATGGCAAACGATAACAGCCGCAAATTCAAACAGAATCAAATAATTTTTTGCATTCAGTCCTGAATTGTATAGTTCTCAAGACCTATTGTTTTTGGTGAAGATCGGTTAAGGGAAAGGGGTAGTTTACCTGCAACGTTTTATGTTTTAAGAAGGGTAATTTTTTCTATGACGAACGATATCAGCCGCAACTTCAAACAGAATCAAATAATGTTTCGCATACAGCCCTGAATTATAGAGAACTCAAGGTCTTTTGATTTTGGTGAAGATCGGTTAAGAGAAAGGCGTAGTTTACCTGCAACGTTTTATGTTTTAACAAGGGTAATTTTTCTTATGATGAATGATACCTGCCGCACATTCAAAGAGAATCAAATAATTTTTTGAATACATTCCTGAATTGTTAAGTACTCAAGATCTGTTCATTTTGGTGAAGATCAGTTAAGGGAAAGGGGTAGTTTACCTGCAACATTTTATGTTTTAAAATTTCTATGACGAACGATAACTGCTGCTCATTCAAACAATCAAATTTTTTTGTACATTCCTGAATTGTAAAGGAATGAAGGCCTATTGATTTTGGTGAAGATCGGTTAAGGGAAAGGGGTAGTTTACCTGCCACGTTTTATGTTTTAACAAGAGTAATTGTTTCTATGACGAAGATTAACTGCCGCACATTCAAACAGAATTAGGCCTAAATAATGTTTTGCATGCATCTCTGAATTGTAGAGTACTCAAGGCCTGTTGATTTTGGTGAAGATCAATTAAGAGAAAGGGGTAGTTTACCTGCAACGTTTTATGTGATAACAAGGGTATTTTTTTCTATGACGAACGATAACTGCCGTAAATTCAAACATAATCAAATAATTTTTTCCATTTATCCCTAAATTGTAGAGAGCTCAAGGCCTGTTGATTTTGGTGAAGATCGGTTAAGGGAAAGGGGTAGTTTACCTGCAACATTTTATATTGTAACAAGAGAAATTTTTCATGACGAACGATAACTGCCGTAAATTCAAACAGAATCAAATAATTTTTTACATATATGCTTGAGTTGTAGAGGACTCAAGGCCTACTGATTTTAGTGAAGATCGGTTATGGGGAAAGGGTAGTTTACCTTAAACATTTTTTGTTGTAACAAGATTAAAGTACTTAATTTTGATAAATAAAGTATCCTGATAAGATTTTAATAATCCACTGTAGAAACGTAGATGAAATATCTATAAATGAAGAGGCTAGTTGATGAACGAGGTGAGGGTAATTTTCTATAAACGAAAATTATCGGTGAAGGAGGAGGGGATAATTTTTTTTATATATGTACTACGTTATCGGCAACAATGAAGTAGTTTATTGTTAGAATTCCTTCCCGACCTGTTTGGCCATAGGCCAATGTTTTTTGCAACACCAGACGTTTCGGCAGTGCCATTGACTTCCATCATCAGTGAAAATTGAGGGCGATAATGTGAGGTGGTATACATTAGTGACCACAGTACTGTGGTTAAGGCTGAAGCAGTAAGTAGAAAGAAGTAGTTTCTATGGAAATATTTAATTTCGAAAATGATTTTAAATATAAATCTTAGAACATGGATCTCCATACCGATATTTACAATTATGAAGCAACTTAAAGTGAAAATCCATATAGATGTAATTAAATACCATTACATTATGACCAAAACTAGATTTTGTTGTGTTGTTTCAAAGTTTGTTTATGACTTCTCTCGAAGGATTGTTGTTTTTATATATGATTAGGTAGGGTAATTGTAAACAAAATATGAAGAAACATTTTTATTGATTAAAAATCATGCAGAGGTTTTAAAATTGAAATAACTGCAAATAATAGTTATTTCAATCTTTGTTATCATGTTGCATACAAAAAATCGTTTAAGTATCAGTAATAAAGACCTCTAAAATTCTATTTACAATTACACCATTCTTTTCCAATTACCCCAACATCTTAGAGGTAATTGTAAACAAGTGTTTTCTTTATCCTTTGAAATATTGAGACAAAAATTTGAACAATTGTAAACTATACTGGAATTTTTACAGGAGAGGGATTGACATTTGCGATGATGTCATCACGATGTTGCCATTTTGTAATCACATGTTTCTGTTGAATGTCGCTCAAGCGTAGGTTTTGTTACTGCATTCACTCAAAACATACTTCACGCAGACAAAACAAATCCAGTATGCGCAGACTAAGTATGTATTGGCCTACTTACAAATGAATATTTATCCAGTTGTAACTACAGATAATTCATAAACTAAAAATGTGAATTCTTACAAGAATAATAAACTAGAACTTAACTAACTTTAGTGTTTTTTAAATTAACTTCAAATGTTCAGTATCTTTAATTTTTTGATATAACGATAAATGTGATAATGTGCAGTCAATTTAGTGTATAAATAGCTGTAAGTAAAAAAGTAAAAATTAATAATAATAATATATGACAGCAAAATAAGAGTCAATATTTTGTTTTTGTTACTTTTACCACAAAAACAAAACTGAAAATAATATTATTATTACCTGTGTATAGTTTTCTGCCTGTGCCGTTAATGTAAAGGTATTACACCACTTATGTCGCTACCAGAGTCACTCGAGTCACTGGATTCTGTGCCCAGAATTACCGTTTGTTCCACGGCGTCTTCTAATGTTCCTTCATTGCTCCACGCTTCGTCAATCACTTTCTTTGTGTGCATCACTGCTTTTCCCCAGTCGTTTGCAGTAACATTCGTAATATCCTCGCATGTCAATTTTTCTACTTCTGTTCCTGTAAGTCATATTATTTCTTGCTACATATCCCTTTACTTGTGTCCAAATTAACTCAATGAGGATAAAATGACAATGACACTGTGGTAATCTTACTACTTTTTGGCCATGTTCTTCCGCTGCTTTGTATTCCGGAAATCAGGGTTTACAACCTGACACCAGCTCAAACAGCTCTGCTTTTTTCATGCTAACAGTGGTAGAAATGTTATGTTCAAGAAGTCAGTGAATAATTTCTTCTTTACGTGTAGCTAATGTCAGTGCTTTGTCGCATAACTGAGTGATAGGGGCGTTATCCGTTACAATAGTCGACGGCACTGTGAGGTTTTTTAATAACGAGTCTGTGAACTACTTGGTAAAGTTTGCAGACTTTAATTCTTCGTGGAAGTCGCTCATTTTCTTTGATCTAAAGGGATAAAAACAGTTAAGTATGAAACATTTGGAAGTCCCAACATGTACAATAATAAATATGTCTATCTCCTCGTCCTAAACGTACTCTCATTGATTCTTCCACAATATCATCTGTCAAGCCTTTTTGTAAACTGTAACCTATATTTACCTGTTTCGTCTAACTAGAGTATGTCTTCAACAGATTTAGTTTCTCGTAGAAATCTACAACATAAAGCAACTATACTTTCACTTTCCATAAGAACTTTTCTGCTAGAAATGTTTGTAAATTTAAAATCTGTATTTTACATTACTTTCCTAACAGATGATTTACTACCGGTAAAAAGATCAGCTGCTGCCAATGACTTATGAAGTTTATTTATTGTTGGGTGCTCTTTTCTACAATAGTAGCTTTAAATGTGCTGTCAAATTGCATTTTCTTGGAAAGAATCTAACTTCATAACTCTGTTGTCTGTATTTCTTTTTTTTTATTAGAGGTTTGAAATTTGGGTTCTGTATCACCTAAAATCAATGAGAAGATCGATCGTCTTTCTCTTTTCCTATATGTACTATAACGTTCTTCCCTACTGTACATGCGGCAGCTGTACGCTTTAAAACTTTATTCACGGAAATTAACGGGCCCCTGTTTGCTTTTTCTTTTTCAAAATATTCACGTACTGAACAGATAAGTTGTCTTGCGTGTCGATTAAATACTTTTCCTTTTTCTTGTCTTGTGTATAACTGAAGCACTCATACTGGCGTCGGACATAGCTGAATGGCTAATATTAACTGTCCCGATCACTTAATACACTAAATACCAATACTTAAATTTTACCACAATATCACTTCTGAATATTAGACTAATAATCGCTAAATCTAAAATATATCACTAAATCATGCAAAACACACTAAAATATGACAATATTGTAAATTTTAAAACTAAAAAATTTCAATCACATCAAACAAAAGTTAACGCACTAGGCCTAGTATTTAATTTATTATGCGCACGTGGTAAATGATAAACAGCTACGAATTGATGAACAAATGGTCAATGATGAACAAGTACGAATTGACAACACTGTGCTGTACAGTTTTGTCCAATCAGACCGCTCTAAACACCACTTCCCCACTCACTTGGAGACAAATGTCAATCCCTCTCCTGTAAAAATTTAACTGTAGTTATACTGTAAAGAAATAAACGTTTTATAAATTTAATCTACCAGAATTCTTACCTGTCTTGCGATCTCTATCTCG
The DNA here is from genome assembly GCA_034769895.1 of Magicicada septendecula. Taxonomy (NCBI): domain Eukaryota; kingdom Metazoa; phylum Arthropoda; class Insecta; order Hemiptera; family Cicadidae; genus Magicicada; species Magicicada septendecula. The sequence goes on along the minus strand of CM068371.1, from coordinate 55,102,568 downwards.
TAACTCACCTTCAAAAAACAGAAAACCTTGGGCCGCCAACACGTTTGTTGAAGTTAACGTGTAAACATTTACTCATCCCATTGCACAACCTTTAAATGATTTTGCGATCTGACTTCCCTCTACCTCAGAAAATTCCACGAGTCATTAGACGAGTTTTTTAGCACAAAGTATAGGAAATGGTTACAGGCGAAATAACTAAGCCTGACACATGTTATGCTAAACAGACCTCATTTTTCTTTTATTTAAAAAGTATTCCAAAATTCTCTTTCTTTTGTACTGCTTTTAAAATTCTGTTTTGATTATTTCACAAACGATTGGACAACATGATGTTGCGTCACTCCAAACTTCTAAGCTTACTATTTTTTCATCTATCAATAGTTATAAACACAATCTTACGTAACTAGTTTTTAGGTATATTCTTTTTATAGACAAACCAGTACTTTCATGACACACACGCTGTCATTCTTTTACATACTCGTACTTTAATAATCACCATTTACTGAGCTCTTTTAGTTATTTATCTTATTTTAACTTTTACGCAGCTGATTGTTTGTATATTGTACCTGCACGTGCTATTCCACCATCTTTCTTACTTCACTCTCACTTTCATCACCAAACACTGTTCTAATTCTTCACGTTTACATATTACTGTATTTAGATTTCACTGACACTTTCTCTTCCTTATGTCCTTCTTCCACACTTACATATTTCGGTAGACCTTGGCTACTGTATTCGCGTTGGTCTACGGAAATTCCGAGGCTGCGTTTAAATTTACGGCTGTACTGTTTGACGACTGCTATTCAACTGGTCGGCGTCGCTCGTGTGGTTGCATACCTGCAAGGCGTTGGGCGTCGCCCGCATGGCGTTCCAACCGGACATAGATTTTATAACGCCTTCTCTTATTGGCTGGAATGTTCCAGAATCTTATGACATACCGGAAAACAGTCCAGCATCGTTGCCTCGTAGCAATTCCTGCATCGCACATATACGCCCTTTTCTTAGAATTCACATACTTCGTTACAATCAGTACCTGGCACTGCGCTACAGGCTGTTCACAAAAGTTATACACTGGGTGGTCTAAAAAAGTTCCCTTAAATGGTTTACTACAAATTATTAAACATAAAAACCCTATCCCTTAGATTTGTCCCGTTACAATATTGTAATATTTTGTGTTGTGTTTTTAATCCTAACTGCATGTTTACAATTACCCCATCTTGGTCTGTGTGAAAAGTAAATGGAAACAAGATACTTCAGACACTGTGTTTATTAAAAATCATACAGAAATGTTGTTCTGTTGCATAACACTACAAATAAGTAGTAGCATAAAAGTTTATAATTTTTCATAACAAGTAAGTAGTAGCATAAAAGTTTATAATTTTTCATAACAAGTAAGTAGTAGCATAAAAGTTTATAATTTTTCAAACACAGAAACATCATAAAGAAATCACATAAGTAAATAATAGAATAAACGTTTATAATTTTTCAGACACAGAAACACTTCCAGGACCAAATATTGACAAAGTAGCCAATGTTGATTGTCTGAAAACTGAAATGTCCCTACTGTTTATACAATTACTCCAAATTTAAAATTACCCCAACCTAACCCTACAAATTGTTTGTAGATTTATCTTTGAAATGTGTCATTATAAATGATTTTAAATGAAATCACAAGATGGTGAATAATTAGGTGACTGCTAGTATTAATGTAGTTGTTGTATGTTTATACATGAGCTTTCTAGTTTCAAAATCAGATACATCCACTTTTTCCATGTTCACATTTTTTTGCATTTTCTTATACTTTATTACCTTCTACATGTCCCTACCTACTTCACAAGTTTCTAAAACAGATACATCCTTATTAAAAATTGGAGTTGAAATTGCTCATTAGTTGCAAAACCAGCTCTCCTACAATAAAGTTTTTTAGCTCTCCTGAAAATTTTCATTTTTTGGATGTATCTGGTTTTGAAACTGAACAACAACTCACATGTGATTGAAGAGTAATTAAAATGATAATCAATGCATAGGGAATGGCGGGCACATCAGACTTGTGTGGTGGTTGTAAGAATTCTCTTACGTCATTTATAGTGTTAACGGCTGATGAGAGAAAACTGCGTGATTTTCTATATGATCATGGTGTTTTACCTCGTTCAAAGAAGTGTCCAAGTTGTGACAATTCGATGACTTTATGTGAAAACAAAAACAGTTTCCAGTGTTTCCGTCGGGTTGAAGTAATTAACAAACACAAGAAAAAAATGAAAGTGCAGTGTCGCAAATATGTATCGCAGTTAAAGGGTACATGGTTTGAAAATCACCGTTTGTCACATAATGTTATTTGTCGATTTGTTGCATACTGGGTTCTGTTAAAACCGCCACGATGTCAGTTTCTCATGAACGAATTAGAATTGTCCAGTCACGCTGTTGTTGACTGGAGTAATTACTTACGTGATGTGTGTATAGCCGTAATTACTCAGCAGTCTGAGAGAATTGGTGGCATAGGAAAAGTCGTCGAAATTTACGAAGCTGAAATCAAAAAGTGTAAATATAAAAGGGGACTGGTTATTAAAGACAGTTGGGTGTTTGGTGGCTATGAACAGGACACTAAAAAATGTTTTCTAGTTCCTGTGAATACTCATGGTCATGAAACTCTCCTATCAGTTATCAAAGACTATATATTGCCAGGCACTACACTAGTGAGTGATTGCTGGAAGACAGATAATTGCCTCGAACTTGAAAGTTATTCACACATAACAGAAAACAACTCTTATAATTTTGTTGATTGTGATACCGGTGCCCACACAGAAAACATTAAACGAGTGTGGAGGGAAGTTAGAAGTGATATACCGAGGTTCGGGAATAAAAAACACCACCTTATTGGGGATTTAGCTGAATTCATGTTTAAAAGTAAGTTCAGTGAATATAAAGACAGGATTCACCACATATTCACAGCAATCACGCAGACATACAATGGAGAATCTGTGGTTTATTCCAATGTAGAAACTGACTCCTACAGTATCACTGATGATTATTAATGTAAGTATTTTACTAATTATGATATTTCTGGCATTATGTATTCCTTTTTAGTTTTATAGGTTATAAGCATATATTTTAAGTTAGCGCAAAGTCAGAGGGAACACAATTATAACTCATTCTGTAATTTAATTCCTTAAGCTTCTATAGTGTAAAGCATGTAAAGTTTATGATACGTTAACATACATGTTACAAGTGCAATATTAATAGTATCAATACCAGTTGAAAATAATTACAATTGCTTTTTAATATTGATTATGGAATTAGTTAAAGTATAGGTAGAGGAAGTTTTCCGCGTTTGTAAGAAGAGGAAGTTCTTATATGTTTGTAAGAGTACCATATTTTCTCGTTTATAATGCGCACTTTTTTGAATATCTTCTTCCCAAAAGTGGGGGTGCGCATTATACATGAATAACATAACTTACATGCTAAATTGTAGATGTGCACGTGTATGGTCAGATTGTGCATGGCAGAGTTGGCAACATCACTTAAAACTGGCAGGCTTGAGTCTAGTACTAGTAAAATGAAATTTACCGATAATATGGTTCACAGTTTTCACCCCTTCTCATGTTACATGAACATATAAGCTCATTTCCTGTGTACAAAACGCACTATGCATCTGATACAAACTTTACGTATTTGTCATCTGAACTGTCCGTCAAAAAATGTATGATTGTATAAGCTAAAATATCCTGGTACAAATACCAATTATGAGTTTTTTAATACATATTTCAAAGAAAATTTTAACCTAAAGTTTGGAAAACCACAAATTGACACCTGTTGCTTTTGTGAGGAAAAAAAAGTGCGAATACGTAGTCCTCATTTACACGATACTGCGAAAAGAGTCGCGACTGCAGAATTAATGCTGCATATGAGGCGAGCTAAACAGTTCACATCTGCTCTTAATGAAACGACTAAAAAGAGTAAGGAAAATGAAAATATCTTAGGCCTTGTATTTGATTTTATGCAAAATGTAATGTAAGTTTACCGAAGATTCCTGTTCAGGAAATTTTTTACTTAAGGCAACTCACAGTGAACGTTTTTTGTATTTTCAATACTAAAACAGATTTAGCCCATTACTACATCTACCATGAAGGTCAGGCCCACAAAGGACCCGATGAAGTTGCTTCGTTCCTGTTAGACTACATTAAAAACCATGTACCCGAGACAGTTACCGAGTTACATCTGTTTTCCGATAATTGTCCCGGGCAAAACAAGAACCATACGTTGTCAAGGGTTTGTCTTGCCCTAACCGATACGTGCAGGTTTAAAATGATTAAACGCTTTTCTCCTTTACGTGGACATTCATACAATCCATGCGACCGAAAATTCAGCGTAATAAAACGTCCCATTAGGAAATGTGACCGTATCTACACTCCACGTGAAGTTTGCGAGCTTATAGCTAATGCTGAAAAAAAACATCCAGGGACAGTTACGCCAGTCGAGACCGACATGATCATTGGGTTTTCTACTTGGTGGCCTACTAATTATAAGAAGTCAATTTCTCTTGAAACCAGACACCTTCCAAGAAATGAAAGAGCGCAATTTAGTATTTCCAAATATTTTTTTGAATACTCTCATGAACACAAAGGTATTGTAAAAACAAGTGAGTACATAAGATCAGGTGGTTTTGAAAGCCTGAATGCCTTTATCCTCAAGAAAACTAATGAAGTATCTTTACCTAGTCAAGAAGCTTATCCACAAGGAAAAATACCTATCAAAAATAACAAAATTGAAGACTTTAAGAAACTTATGCCGTATATTGTAGAAGAACACAAAGGCTTTTTCGATCAACTTTTACAGTGGCCAGTAACTTATGATGTTTCTCTCAATGATAATGAATAAGGCAAGAAAAACAAGTCTTTGTAATGTAATAATATTCATTAACTATTAAAGATTTGTGTTTGTAATATGAGGTAACAGATATTGTTCATTATTTAATAAAAACCTGCATTATTTCAAACCAAACCGTACTTTAAATTTTATTGAGTGTTAAAAGGTACCTAAGTCAACAAGATAAAATAATTTTTTTCTGGTTTCCTATTAGGCATTAGGCGTCGAAAATGTACCTAATTGTAAGTCTATATATATATATTTTAATATGTAATTTAACCAAAGTACTATTTAATAACACAAAAAAAAAATAAGTTTTTTGTTTTTCTCAAAACTATGAAAAAGTGACTTTAGGTACCTTTTAACAGTCACCTATTCATTTAAAGAAGAATATTCCCATTACAGAGTCAGTACTTTTACAGTTTTACCCCAGATTTTAAATTAAGGTGATACACGTGCACTGAATCTCATGTCAGTTATGTGTTTATAAAGTGATAGCCGTGACTTTCTTTCTGTTTCTCTCTTTAAATTAGCCTTCAATCACCTCCTTTATGCCAAGTTGTGGTTTAATGCCAAATACATCAAATCTTATTAACCCATTTTTTTAGGAATTTCCAACACTGCACATCGTAGTGTGTAAGTTACTTATACAATGAAAACTGTGTAAGCTGGAATCTTACGGGTCTGTAGATTTCTTCCGGTTTGTAAAGGTTTCTGTGTTGGAGAGGTTAAAAAAACACAAACACAAATTCAACTGCAGTACTATGTAATTTTTTTAATGTACTGTGTATAGGTTATCTTACCTAAACCAGGTAAATAAAGGATATAAACTGACATTTTAAAATTAATTACAGTGGAACCCTGCAAGTCCGAAAACCCGCTTAATCCAAACCGGTAGTTTGAAAAAAGGGTCTAAAAATTGGACAAAGAAATAAAAATATATGGCAAAATAACTGGAACATATCAATATAATTTGTACATAAAAGCTTAGATAAATACTGACTAATGAATTTTTAGTGAAATTTTTATTAAAACTAAGTACTTTAGATTGTTTTAAATATATGGCAAAATAAAGTTTTGAATTATGTTATCAAGAAAGTAGCGTCTGTAAAATGAATGAAAAACATGTTGGTACTTACAGTTTAGTGCCAGTAAAAGTATATAAAACACAAAAAACTACAATAAATACACACTACATAACTAGACACTACTTAAGGTGTTGCACAAAATCAGTCATTTTTCTCTGATGCAAAGCTGTAAATCCAGCAGATGTTCCGCCAGCGCCTCAAAAATAAGATGTCTGCCGGTGTAGCATTGGCGTGTGAGATCTGTGGCAAAGGGTCATCTGCTTCTTCATTTTCATAGGAATCGTCATCATGTGTTTGTTGTATCAAAGATACGATTTTTTCATCAGTCAAAACTTGATGGTCATTGATGTCAGCTGCCAGCCATTCGTTGATGTCTGTGTCATCTGCTTCTTCACAGCCTGGGAGTTGTTGTACGAGCTGCAAAACTTCACTTCTCTCATCGGCTTGTTCAGGGCTGTCAATGTAGGTAAGGTTTGGCCATAACTTAGACCAAGACTGTCTGATGAGTTGTTGCTTGACATTTTCCCATCCTTCGGCTATCCAGTATATTAGATCTTTTATGGTCACTTTGTTGAGGATTTGAAGAATTGTTTGTGTATGGTCCTTATTTTCAATTAGAGACCTTAGAAGCAATTTCTGATATCACACTTCATGTTCTGAAAAACCTGTTGATCCATTGGCTGCAGTAATGGAGTGACATTTGGAGGTAAAAAAATTGCTTTGCTATCTCCGTTGATAAGTTCTTCTTCTGGGGGTTGTGCTGTAGCATTGTCTAAGACAAGTAAAGCTCTGGGTTGTAGGTCGTTTTCTTTACTGAACGTTTTAACAGCAGGCACAAATTGTTCATGAAACCACTCCTTGAATAATTCGCTGGTCATCCATGCTTTTCTTTGGTTCTTGTAGTGTACAGGAAGTGAGTTGACGTTGATGTTTTTAAATGCCCTTGTTTTTTTAGATTTGCCTATAACCATGAGAGACAACTTATTAGTCCCAGCTGCATTACTGGAAGCTAAGACAGTGAGTCGTCCTTTGGTCATTTTAAAGCCAGGAGCAACGAGTTCTTGTTTAGCAGCAAGCCTCTTTTTAGGCAGTGCCTTAAAATTTAATCCGGTCTCGTCGCAGTTATATACTTCTTGAGGTGAATAATTTTCTGATGCAATTATGTCTGCAAATTTAGATACACATTCTTTTGCCGCATAATGATCCACCGACAGATTCTCCAGTTATGGATAACATTCGTACACCGTGCGTTCTCTTCCGCCTGTCCAGCCAACCATTGCTGGTGATAAATTTTGGGTCACCATTCATAAGTTTATTTAAGATGAACTGCCTTTCCCTGGATTAAGGGACCAGTAAAGGGAACACCTCTCACTCTTTCTTGAGAAAACCATGTAAATAGGGGTTCGTCAATTTTGTTAAAGTCTTGCACCTTTGATGTATGGCATTCTTCGAGAACCTTCTCTGTTGCCGTAACACAAAACTGCACAATCTTAGTGCGATTTTTTTTCCAATCACTTATTGTCGCCTTTCCAACATCTAATTCAGCTGCTAATTTTGTACCACTTTCGCCCTTATCTAGCGGCTTTAACATTTCAAGTTTGTCTTTCAAAGTACATGAATTTTGTTTTCGCTTTCCCACCATCTTATTCATTTATAAATGCAACACATAAAATTAATGTACAGACTTAAAAAAAAATATGTCTTGCTACAGTATAAACCACAAACAACAAATAAACATATATCACACAAATCTAACACACATCCACTCACGTTGGTGGATACTTCCAGACTAGGCTGAAAAGAAAATGGCCGATTTGTTTTACCCAAAAATAGACATGAGTCAGTAGCGAATAGACTTCTAGGAATGTACCGGTTAGAGGTGGAGGGGTGAGAGGGGGATGACAACCAAGTGGTGAGTAATCTTATTTTGTCATACTCGGCACCCACCTGTCACTGCCCCTGCACTGTCTGTATAGTTGTTCAGTGTCGTTAATTGAAGCGAGTCATGTATTGTATCGGAATTAACAGTAGCCAATGCAATTTTTAACTGGTATTCACTGTATTTTTTTAGTATAAAAGAGAGATTGCAAGATTAAAAAGTAGTACAGTACTTTGATTGTAGGCACGAATGTGGTACTGTTTATACATGTTATACAATTTATATTTATAATATACAGTACTATATAACCTATAACTCAGTTAATACGAATTTATGCCAATCCGAACAGGACTTGGTCCCAATTAGTTCGTTAGTTCGGACCAGCGGGGTTCCACTGTAGTGTATTACACAGCTATATGGCACTCTTAGATATTCTACTGTACTTTTACTTTTTCCACAAATCTAAAAGAGTTTTTTGCTTTAATTTTATAACAGACTGTTTCTCAATCAAAGTTCATAGTTCGAGGATGGGTTTCATCATTTCTTTACAGTTTGACTTTTCCGCAAATTCTTCAAACACCGTCAGTTTTGTAATGCATCTCTGCAGTCTTGAATTTTTAAGTGAGGTTCAACAGCTACACCACCTATGCAATAATAAAAAAATAAAGTTTTAGCATGTTGATTATACTGCACTGTACTAACAATTACTGTATAACTACAACTGTTCAAACTTACCAATTCCTGCACTTTTGTCTTCTTCATTGCCACCGCCTCCTTCGACCGCATTTACTTTCACTTCAGTAATTTTGTCCAAGGTCTGAAATCCGGCTTCAGTTGGTATATTCTCATCGATATTGACGTAATCCTGTGGTTTGGTTCCATTGGTAATTAAGGCGTGTAAGCTAGAGATGGGGTTTTCTTCTTCCAGTCCCAAATTTTCTTCTTCTGTGGTTGCTTTTAATGCCACTTTTCCAGAAGCATTTCTTTACACATGTCCGGCTGATGTCATTACAGGAACTGCAAATCCATCTTACGGCATCAAGAATGGAGATTTTCTTCACCAATTCATCCACAGACTGAGACTGCTGCATGTTCATGACAACCAACTGCAGAACGTATTTTCGGTAGTGCACTTTAAAATTTTTAATCACACTGTGATCCATTGGTTGAATAACGCTAGTTGTTTTTGCTGGTAGGAAACAGAGTTGTATGTTTGACAACTTTAGATCGGGATGACACATTGTATTGTCTAAAAACAACAAGATGTGCCATTTTTGCATCTTCATCTTCTGATTCAGTATCTTCAACCATTCCTCCATTATTTCTGAATTCATCCTCGCTTTTCTGTTAGAATGCCACACAACTGGTAGGTCAGACATCTGAACATTTTTTAAGAATCTTGGCTTACGGGCTTTTCCAATCACTAATGATTTTTCAAGTTTTCTGTCTCCAAGTCTTCACATCAAAATGGTCAATCTCTCCTTCAACTGTTTTCCACCAACGCATCTTTCGCCCTTCATTTTTAGCGTCTTATTTGGGAAACTGCGAAAAAACAAACTCGTTCCATCACAGTGTGCAATGTTTTCCAGCTGGTAGTCTGCAATTAAACTTTCAATTTTAACTTTCCAGTCATTGACAACATCCATATCAACATCATTTGCTTCTCCGCTGATTTGTCCAAACGTTATTTTATGTCTGGCATGAAAACTCTCCAACCATCCGTTTAACGCTTTAAAATCTTCTTTGTTTAGTCTCTTCGCCACAAGTTTTGCTTGAGCTTATAGAACAGGTCCTGATATGGGCAAATTTCGAGAACTTGCATCCAAAAACCAGTTATACGTTGTCGCATTTATAGCCTCGTTTCCGGTTTTTCTTAGCTTCCTCTTCGAATCACCGCTTTGTTCATTATTCAGCCACTCACTTTTTATTTTGTCCTTGTTTTTCAGAATTTCATATATACTTGAGTTTTTCCACATTTAAACTTTTGCACTAATTGTTTAGCACCACTTTATTATCTTCATAAAACTTAATAATTAAGGTCTATTTTCAGCTTCAAAGACAACATGTTATTTTTCAATTTATTCATTTTGCTAATGGCGGATATCTGTACCCTTCAAATACTGTACCGTACTGAATGTTTACCCAAGACCTCTGAATTGGTGTTGTAAATTTAGAATCAGTGGGAAACTTAGGAACAGTATTGTGTCAGTGGGGAAAACCCATGAACTAATTGTACATTCTACAATTTTACCTGCAGTTGCCCCATCCATGTCTTATCTTACTTATAATCCGCTTACAGTGTGATGTATATTGTAACGAAGAGATTCTGACGTCCGTTTTCCCTTTGAGCCCCACGATGGAAGCCAATCTGTAACGAAGAGTTGTAGTCGTCTCTATAATTATGTATATGTTGTGTGTTCGCCTCACATGGATGTCGTTACATCTATGTGTTGCACTAACGATGTCCGTTGCGATCCTTCAATTACCAGTACAATGCGAGTGGAAACCTTACCTGTTATTCAATAGGGGTTTATAAATCCCGGGTGGGGCCAAATTGTTTATTTAAAACAATTAACTTAATAGATAGTGTGGTAAACGGTGTTCTTAACTATGACGGCCTGGAGCATTCAAATTTTGCTCCCGCCTTCGTTCGACCTTCTTAATCGAGCAGTTAGTTCGCTAAATTTGCGACGTGAGCGCTTGCCGTCATTCTCGTTCTCTTTGCTATACAATACACAATTTATACAATATACTTCCCTATGAAATAAAAACAATGGTTACACTCTGTACTAGTTTCTTTAATTATTGAATGGTAATTATTCTGTTTGACAATCAAATTATTCTTGGTTATTAACAATTTTGCACCGACAATTAATATGAGTCTGATATCTCTAGGGGTTCGGCGAAAGTCGATTTTGAACGAGCGATTTAGTAAAGTATGGCGAAAGTCGATTTTGAACGAGCGATTTAGTAAAGTATGGCGACAGTGTTGTCTGTTCAGATTTATTATCGTTCAAAATCTGGGTCCTTGTGATTACAAGAAAAATATTAATAATGATTACAATAAAAAGTACACTACCTTACATTATTTGTACTTAAATAATATAATGTGTAGCTACAATTTGTTCCTGCAGTGTAGTAAAGTGTGTTTCAAAAGTTCGCAATCTAATACTAGGTTATTTCCTTAGTTAATAAATTTTCAGTGTTTGTTTATTTTACTTAATCTTTGAAAGAAATTATACTCAGTTTATAGTAAGAGTTCAGATAACTGTGAGGAATATTTAAAGTGAGTTTATTTCTGGAATTTGGGTAATTTAATGATACTTAACACATCAGTAGACTGAATGTACTCAGTTGTTCAGGTAAAAGGGAATTGGGCCAATCGTATTCAATTTTCAATTGTCTGGGACTTCTGGCATCTTTTTCAAGTTAGTTGTATCAATTTCTTCATTTAATTTTGATTTAAATTGGTCCTTGGCATCATTTAAATGTTATTGTTTATCTTCTGCTGCTTACTGGTTCTGCTTTTTGAATTTTGGTTACTTTTTATACATTTTAAATTAAAATTTAGGTCATTCAAGATATGGCGTCTAATCTGGATGAGCGTCACATTGAGTACTATAAAATTAACGGAAAATTCGTAACCAACGGTCTGTTGTCATGGTTACAAATTAATTCTGATTGGTTAATCTTGTCTTTATAACCATTGTTATCAATTTTGAATTTTTATTCAAAATCACACTGTATATCTTCTGATTGCTTTTATTCTTCTGTCTTCCTTCTTATGTATTAAATATTATAACTACTGTTTGTTTCCTTTCAAAGATTATTTTGATATCCCATAAGGTGGGGTTCTCTAAAGTATTAATGTTTGTACAATTATGTTAACTAGTGGTCGCCCAGTGGTCGAAATTCGACCGTAAGTCATTAAATTTTTAAGTTTGAACGTTATTGAGGTTCTTTTGTCAAAGAGTATACCTCTATAATCATTGCATATAATTTTTTTGAATTTTGTTCTATTACGTCAGCTGCGAGCGTGTACAAATACGTCATTAGCGTGTGTTGTTTGCCTTAATTCCCTGCAATACCTATGAAATTTAAAATTTAATGTTAGTAACAGTTGAAAAAAAAAACAATTACAGCTTGTATTCGTATTTATTTTTTGATATAATTCATTGTCAGTTTTAATTTTTTCATGTTATTATTGAATCAAATAAACGCTAATAAAAATGAGACTTGACATTCATAGAAGTATAAGATACATTGTTTTCAATTCCATTGGATTACATTTCATTTTTGGTAAGGTACAAAATTCGAAAACAGTTTGAAGATTATCTGCTACAAAGCTTATATAATTTTTTAATTTTTTTTTCTATGCATTAATTTTCGAGTTATTTGAAAAATATGAAAGATAGGAAAAATGAGGTTTAGCTTGGCTAAGCCATATTTAAAAAGCAATAACGCGTTTTTTGACATTTCCTTGGGTTTTTTTTATTGCCATACTGACCAGGTTTTGCCAAGGCTACACAGTTATTTTGCCTATCTTTTTCGAATTATATAAAATTTAAATAAAAAATTAATAAAAAATAAAAAATGAAATAAAAAATACGTGCCTCGTATTTTTTCATATATTTTTCATTAAATCAAAAAACCGGGCGGTTAAAAAAATAAATGTTGTCCATTGAACTTAAAATAGTTTGAAAGTGAATTTAATGATTCAGAACTTCTGTGTAAACGATGTTTTTTGTAAAAACTCTTTCATCATTTGCTAAATGCCCTTGCCCATTATATTCGGAAATATAAAATCTCAAACCATCGAATGATCGAACTCTACTTGCTGCGACGTACAATTGACCATGTGTAAAAACTGGCTGCCTCAATAAAATTCCAATTTTTTCAAATGTTTGTCCTTGAGACTTATTTATTGTCATCGCAAATGCAGGTATAATTGGAAATTGAGTTCTTTGAAAGTTAAATGGTAAAACAGTACCGGAATATGTTAAATTTATACGTGGAATCAAAATTCTCTTATTGCGTGCGGTTCCAGTTAAAACTTCGCAATCAATAGCATTACGATGCATACACTTGATGCGCATTCTTGTTCCATTGACTAATGCTTCCTTTGTATTTAAGTTTCTGATCAGTAAAACGATGCAATTAACTTTCAATACTAACTTATGTGGTGGCAAACCACTAATAGTCAAAGAATTCAAAAACTCTACTGGATAGTTATTGATTTCATTGTCATCATCACAAATTATTTTATCGTAGCTATGATATGTTTTCTGTTCACCTGGTATTCGATTAAGTATATCAGTATTAATAAAAGTACAATCATCATTTTTAGGTGCTAAAATAACTGACTTCAATATGTTATCTGAGAGTATGTTTTCGGAAATATTTCCATACACCTCATTAATAATAATATTTTCACCAAACTGAGGGAATTGTGGGGCTTCATCATTACCAATTTTTTTCAAGAATTCGTCAAATTCTATTTCACTTGGTAAGGCTCTCATATTTTGAGTAAACATTACTTTATGAAAATAAACAAATTTATGCCAACTCGTGACACAATTTTCAATTAAAGTTGCATGTGATCCATGTGGGACAACTGGTAAGATTTGCCGAAAATCACCGCACAGAAGTATCATTTTCACTCCAAATGGTTTATGTTTATCATTTTCATCGCATAGATCCTGCAATAATCTATCTATGATTTTCAACACTTGCAGTGGGCACATAGAAATTTCATCAATAATTATCAATGATGATGAATTTATGTAACGTCCATAGCTACTATTTGCGGTAATATTCGCTACAGAATTTTCCAAAATGGGTATAGGCAATTTAAACACATTGTGTAAAGTTCTACCTCCAAGTAATAGAGTTGAAGCTATGCCACTTAACGCTGTTGCAATGCAACTAAGATTAAGCGAATTTAATTTGTGAATGATTGCTGTTTGTGTGAATGTTTTTCCACAACCTGCATGAGCGGTTAAACAAAAAACATTAGATCCAGTATCATGGTGCAAAACTTCACGAATCACACGATCAATTAGATTACGCTGTTCAATATATGCAGTTTCATAATGCTCAGAAAACAGAAACTCTTGTTCTATTGGATCATTGCTTCGTCTGTTCTCTGCGAATACATGGGAACTGGTAAACCAAGTTCTTGACATGACAAATTATGAACATTGAAAATATCTTCAATTTCTAATAGAGCTGTGTTAAAGGATACTTCTTCGTTGTAATCTCTCAAAAATCTTCACTAAGATATACTTTAAATTCATTCCATAACGCCAATGCATTGGCTGGCACATTTAATGCACAAATGTAACCAAATAAATTTCGCATTTGTTTTGGTGAATGTAATTCTTTTGCTTCATTTAAAGATTCACGCCATTCATTATCATTTCAAGCAATGCCGCGAGCATGACACGCTTCAACAAAAGAAGTGTGTATAATTCCATTGTATGTTCTAACATCCTCAAATGATTTTGGACCACAGACATGTAATAAAAGCAATCGTAAATGGAAAAGTTTGATGTCTTTTGGTGATACTACATATATGCGTGTAATGATTTTATCACCTCCACGCCTTCTCTTCTTCCATTTTTTTCGGGAATCTTCCCACACATAATGCAAAGGAATTTCAATATACTTATATTCATGCGCTGATGGATCTGATCGATTCAATTCAAAAAATGCTAATAATTTTGTTTGTCTTGCATTTTCAATTGCTTGACGTTCTTGCCCTTCTCGAAAGTAAACATTCTGTCTACGCGGTAAATGAATGTCAAGTCTAACGATGACATGTGATTGAAAATGCATTGGTAATTCATAGATGCACCATACAGCTTCAGTTGATCCGACATAACGGCCATTTAAAAAATTTTTAACTTCATCAATTTGTATTTCTTGACCTGGTTCCTTTCTCTCTGAACCTAATTCAACAGATGCACTGTCATAGCCTTTATACACGTATTTATAAATGTATTTAACACTTTTAACTGTAGTGCATACTTCAACATTTATATGGCAATTAAATTTGGCAAGTAAATACGGATTGTATGGTACAACATAACGATTGTCGAGGCAACTACCGCGAACTTCAGCATTAATACCATTATCACGCCTTCTGTATAATGGATATCCATTTAATGATTCACATGTAAATTCATTAAATCGTTTTGGATAATCTTTTGTGCATTTTCCATCTCTCATACATACAGAATTTGGATTAAGTACACCGCATGGACCATGCATCATGTGTTTTACAACATATTCATGTAATGTAGGATGTGTTTGAATGTTAGGAATCTCCGCAGATACAACTTTATCAATATCGGTAGCGTTAACAATTTTATCTTGCTCATTTAAAGAGAGTAAAATGTGAGCATGAGGCAATCCTCTCTTTTGAAACTCAATTGTATAAATGAGTACTTCAACTTTACCGAAGATTTTTTTAGTGTAAGGCCCTCAATTAATGCTTTCAGTTTGGACTTGAATACACGCACAACAATATCAGGTCGAAAATTAGCTGACTCACCTACACCAATATTGCTAACTATTTCAGGCCAACTTGGATTGCAAGTCATTGTAATAAACAAAGAAGACTTTCCGAAATGTTGTACAGTTGACATTGCATCTAAATGATTCTGATACATATTTCTTGGAGATCCATTGAATGAAGATGGTAAAATTACTCTACGGCCAACATTATTGGCATTGGGGTTCAATTCTAAATAATCTGTTAAATTGTTGTAAACTTCAGACCTAAGACTTGTTTGATTTTGTCGAATGAAATGTAATCTTGTGCCCTCTATTCTCGCATACATATCAACTATCCACTGCAGAAATAATTTTTGTGAATGGTGCAACATGCTAAAATCTTCTCTAATTGCAAGTCGATAGGCTGCATACTGAAGCATGGTTAATTTATTTCTGGGCGCTCTTGAATTAGATGTAGTTGGTACATTATGAGAAATATTGATATGCCACCCAGTATCACCATTTGGAAAAAGTAATGGATACGCTAAAGGGTCCAATGATGAATCCAAAACACAGATATTTTTAATGGTACCATTAACTTTTGAAAACGAAACCATATTTCGTTCAAAGGGTGGCTCACCATCAACTGTACTAAATATTACTGCTACATCAGTTTGAACTGCATCATTATAACGGCGTAGATCTAAATCATGATTTACTTTAATGAGCATACAAATTTCTTTATTTTGATTTTCAACTCTCTGACAATGATCTTTCATTGCAATGAATGACCGAACGAAAGGATTAATGCGTTCCAATTCAAGAGAGATTTCGCGCATTATATTGTTATTGCATGTTTGATTATAGTGTTCACGTAATCTATAATTGACAGCAGTGTCAACATCATAAAAATATAATTGCGCATAACATGGTGAGCCACCATATCCAGCAGTCATTGGACCTGATCTGTGATAAAAAACATCGTGTATTTTAAAATGATACACTCCACGCGTAACTATCCGAAATTTTAGCTTCTGAGCTAACCATAGCAAATGATGAATTGTATTTACGAATGTTTTCAAAATAATTTTTTGACTTTCTTTTTATTGAAGGTTCATTTGAAGTAAGTCCATCATACAATGATTTAAAGTATTCATTTTGACTTAAGGCCGGTAATATTGCTTTACCCATATGACAACATGAAGTGAATGCAGTCCTTTCACCTAAAGTGACCTCAGATTCGAAATTTTTTGCATTGCAAAACCTGCATTGTAAATGCATTAATCCACAATCAAAAGTATTAAAATTTCTTGGAATGACATTCAGTGCGCATTTAAATGTATCTCTCAAAATAAATTTCATCATTTTGTATACTATTTATACTATTTAAATTTCCATTTGGTCTATTATCATTTTGACTTTCATGCGAATATATATCCCTTCTTCTTTGTCTCTCACTCCGACCCGTCAATGTTCTATGTCGAGGTATAATAAATTATAGTAAAAAATAAAACCATAAAATAGTTTTATTTTTTACTATAATTTACAATGGATTTTCACCAAGTAAAGGCATCAAGCATTAATTATTCGAGGTATAATGGAAGTAGGTGCGAATATCTGAATGTAAAAAAAAAAACATGTAATGAAATTACTGAAACTAAGATTAGACAGGGTTTAATTTAAAAATAATAAAATGTACTCACTTTTTTTAAACCACCAATAATAATTAGGCGAGAGTAAGTCAATTCAAATTGCTGCTACAAAATTTTCCTTTTGCAACAGGTGTATATTAAGCAAGCTGTATTTCACTTTCAACTGCACATTAATATATAAAACACAGATATCTAATATACAAAATATAAAATAAACGCTTTTTTGCCTTGACATACACTCCACAGACTATTGAAAAAGGAACATTTGAAATCACACAAAATTCACAGCTCATTCAGTCAATCTGTCAGTAATTATTTGTTGGCAACATTTTAAAATTCTTTGGCGACAATCTCTACTCTGTGCGACTGTTTGACCACAGACTATTATGTGTTTGACATTGGCAGTATGAACATAAACAAATGACAGACTATTATGTGTTTGACATTGGCAGTATGAACGTACACTAAAATGAAAAAATTATAATTTTATTGCCTGGCAACAAAATTATTTTATTTTTAACAATTACCATTGTTTGAAAAAGTTTAAATGAATTTTCAAGTGCAAATGAATGTTTTATTTTATTTTATTTAATGTATTTGTAACACATTATATATAAATTTTAGCTTTCTGCACTCCTCCATATAAACTTTAACTATGCCAAATCTCACCACTCCTCCGTGCGCGCAATATGCTTAGAAACCTACAAATAGTATAAAATCAGATCCAAAATACATCGACAAATTAACCAACCAATTATAATAACAAAACAAAACACATTAAAGTAAAATGAGATATAATTTGTAGAAAATAAGTAAATATAATCAATGGCTACTTAGGCCTATGAAATACGTAACTGTCAAAAACAAATAACTACAAATTGTATAAAATCAACAAGGAAATAAACAAATCCAAGGTGAGTAACTAGTCAAGGATAATTTGTAAATCATATTAAAAAAAAATGTTAGAATAAGGACTTAAATTAAAAGAGAAATGTAATTAACAAATATCTATATATTAATACGTGAAGAGAAAACTAACCAAGTATAAAGGAAATAAAGTTAAACCGAATGAGAAAACACAGACAAATAATATAGAATATGAAGAGGAGAAATGGTACACTCAAATGTAATATTGGAAACGAAACCAATAACTAACCAATGTATAAAATAATTATTATTATCGAATGAAAAATAAATGTAAATGATTTGATAAAACCCAATAAAGTAATGTGAAAAACAAAAGTACACTAACCCAAGAATTAGAGTTAGATGTGGTAAAAAACTCTATAAAGACAAAAACTTATTATAGTATAAATAATATTTGTAAAGCGAGAGATACTGAGATGGTGAGAATATACAATGGTGTTGATGGCGTGTTAATTATTTCCTAACTGATTTTCCAGTGTAATTACATCTGTATTGATTGACCTTCTTATTTATCTATGTTGCCCTTGTTAACAATACGGCCATTACTTACTATTAAAACATAACATTTAGGCCTATGGTCTGTACAATTCCTTCAGCCATATCCTATTCATAAATTTAATTAAACAATTTTTTAACAGTTATTAGGTAATGTTTGTTTACAATTCATTTCATTCCTTATTATTTTTTGGGTGATATACATCGTCACACCTTTTAAACTTACTTAATTGATTATCCCTTATAACTTGGGGTGTTTATTAATTTCATTTTTAATTTCTTATTTCTTAAATAATCTTTACCTTCTATCCATGGTAACACCAACTGTTTACCTTTCATGGGATTCTGCCTTTTATATAATAGTGTATACAATTAAACTTAATTTTATTAACAATACAATTCCTTTTTAAATAATAATGTCACCATCAATCTTCAGTGTTCATTACAGGTTATTATCTGTTTACTTCTAATACTATGATTAACAACATTCTTAAGTATTAATATGGTTCACCATTAATCATTTAGTGTTTATTATAGATTATTAAGTGTTTATTCCTATTAATATGGTTTCTAATTATTTTGGGGTTTTACACTTTCACTTTTGCACTCCTTAAATGTTTATATTAAGCGTTTGTTAGTGGGTAATCCCTATAATTACTTTTTCTTTGTCACTTAGTTGATTGTATATTCTCACCATCTCAGTATCTCTCTCTTTACAAATATTATTTATACTATAATAAGTTTTTGTCTTTATAGAGTTTTTTACCACATCTAACTCTAATTCTTGGGTTAGTGTACTTTTGTTTTTCACATTACTTTATTGGGTTTTATCAAATCATTTACATTTATTTTTCATTCGATAATAATAATTATTTTATACATTGGTTAGTTATTGGTTTCGTTTCCAATATTACATTTGAGTGTACCATTTCTCCTCTTCATATTCTATATTATTTGTCTGTGTTTTCTCATTCGGTTTAACTTTATTTCCTTTATACTTGGTTAGTTTCATGTTCATTTTCCTTCTTCACTTTTATCTTATTTTGTTTCATTTTATTTTGGTTTTCCCCTTCTCACTTGGTTTTGTTTCATTTAGTTGTATGGATTCTTATTTGGTTTCATTTTTCCCTTCTCCTTTTGTTTCTTTTCATTTGGTCAATCACTTTCTTATTTGGTTTCGGTTTTCCCTTCTCCTTTTGTTTCTTTTCTATTTGGTCAATCACTTGGGTTAGGTCATGTCATCGTTTGTCGTGTCATTGTCATTTTATTTTCATTATTTTAAACTTTTTATTTTATACGAATTATTTTTTATATTGTTGATTCATGTTTTTTATCCCTGGTATTGGGGGGGCTTATTTGTGTTGTAACAATATACATAACTGCTAGGTATGCAGGTAGTCAAAGAATAAATGAATTTGAAACTAATTGTGCATTTCTTAACAGAAATTTCGCGTTTTATACAGGTGACTAGGATCATTGGAACGGAAAAATTCTTTCTGTTTCCGTGTTAGACAGTTTTAGTTTTATACGAGTTGTTTTTAACGTACGTATTATCTATAAGAAATCAAAAGGACCATGGAAATTTTCCGGGTTAAAAAGATTTCTTTCGTCTTTTCAGGTTCCAACTTACGCAGTTTTCACTGCAAAAAAATGAATTATGACATGTGCCAACTTTTCAAAATTTAATTTGGATGTAAGTAACTCAACAAACCAAATCAGTGCTTCTTTAGGCATTTGAATTAACCCTCCTTTTATATGCTCTTAAAAAAAATATCGGTATGGAGAACCATACATGACTTCCAGATTAATATTTAAAATCGTTTACGAAACGAAATGTTTCCATAGAAACTACTTCTTTCCACTTATTGCTTCAGCCTTAACCACAGTACTGTGGTCACTAACGTATACCACCACACGTTATCGCACTCGATTTTCACTGATGATGGCAGTCGACGGCACTGCTGAAACGTCTGGTTTTGCATAAAAAATTGGACTACGGCCAAACAGCCCGGGAAGGAATTTTAACAACAAACTACTACTTTGTTGCCGATAACGTAGTACACATATAAAAATTATCCCCTCCCCCTTCAACTATAATTTTCATTTATAGAAAATTACCCCCACCCTGTTCAACTAGCCTTTTCATTTATAGATATTTCATCTACGTTTCTACAGTGGATTATTAAGATCTTTTTATCAGGATACTTTATTTATCAACATTAAGTACTTTACTCTTGTCACAAAAAAAAAATGTTTCAGGTAAACTGCCCTTTCCCCGTAACCGATCTTCATCAGAATCAATAGGCCTTGAGTCTTCTACAACTCAGGCACATATGTAAAAGTTATTTGATTTTGTTTGAATTTACGGCAGTTATCGTTCGTCATGAAAAAATTTCTCTTGTTACAACATAAAATGTTGCAGGTAAACTACCCCTTTCCCATACCGATCTTCACCAAAATCAACAGGCTTTGAGCCCTCTACAATTTAGGGATGCATGCAGAAAATTATTTTATTATGTTTGAATTTATGGCAGTTATCGTTCGTCATAAGAAAAATTAACCTTGTTATCACATAAAACGTTGCAGGCAAACTACCCCTTTCTCTTAACTGATCCTCACCAAAAGTCCTCTACAATTCAGGGATGCATGCAAAACATTATTTGATTCTGTTTGAATGTGCGGCAGTTATCTTTCGTCATAAGAAACAATTACTCTTATTAAAACATTAAAGGTGGCAGGTAAACTACCCCTTTCTCTTAACCGATCTTCACCAAAATAAATAGGCCTTCAGTTCTTTACAATTTAGAAACGTATGCAAAAAATTATTTGATTCTCTTTGAATTTACGGCAGTTTTCGTTTGTCATAGAAAAAATTACCCTTGTTAAAACATAAAACGTTGCAGGTAAATTACCCCTTTCCCTTAACCGATCGTCACCAAAATCAACATACCTTGAGTACTTAAAACTTCAGGAATATGTGCAAAAAATTATTTGATTCTCTTTGAATATGCGGCAGTTATCATTCGTCATAAAAATAAAATTACCCTTTTAAAACATAAAACATTGCTGGTAAACTACCCTTTTCTCTTAACCGATCTTCACCAAAATCAACAGACCTTGAGTACTTAAAACTTCAGGAATGTATGGAAAAAATTATTTGATTCTCTTTGAATATGCGGCTGTTATCATTCGTCATAAAAATAAAATTACCCTTTTAAAACGTAAAACGTTGCAGGTGTACTACCCCTTTCCCTTAACCGATCTTCACCAAAAACAATAGGTCTTGAGAACTCTACAATTCAGGGTTGTATGTGAAACATTATTTGATTCTGTTTGAAGTTGCGGCTGTTATCGTTTGCCATAGAAAAAAAATTACCCTTGTTAAAACATAAAATGTTGCAGGTAAACTACCCCTTTCCCTTAACCGATCTTCACCAAAAACAATAGGTCTTGAGAACTGTACAATTAAGGGCTGTTTGCGAAACATTATTTGTTCTGTTTGAATTTGCGGCTATCGTTTGCCATAGAAAAAAATTACTCTTGATAAAAAAAAAATGTTGCAGGTAAACTACCGCTTTCCCTTCACCAAAAACAATAGGTCTTGAGTACTCTACAATTCAGGGCTGTATGCAAAAAGTTATTTGATTCTGTTGGAATTTGCGGCTGTTAACGTTTGCCATAGAAAAAAATCTACAGACACACACAGACACTTTAAAAAAATGACTTTTTTTCATGTGTTGAGGGTAGTACAATCAGAATCTGCAATTATCTCGAACACGATTTTTTTTGCCATCACCATACTTCCATTTCCTTATGGAACATTGAAGTAAAAATGATTGAGACTGATGTCTCCTCACTTTTTGTTTGTTCAAAATTTTAATTTTACCTATTTGTTGAAAATGACGTGACAAGGTGCAGTAACTGAAATATAAATGTGCCAGTGGCGGCGGCTCGTCAACTAGTTCATTAACCCCGTAAATAATTTATTTATTTTCAAGTATTTGTTTTGGTTTTTAAATAACAAAATTTGTGAGATTAATTTGTGTTGACTGATCAATAATCGATTCGCTTAATAAGTGAGTTGCTCGCTACTATTGCTCGAGATGCAAAGCAGTTCTTCTCAGCACCTCCTAGGCTATGTAGAAAGGAGGAACTCAACTGTACGCAAAATTACATTGAACTGTCGTTAACATTGGATCTTAGCGACAGAGACGAATAGTTCTGTTGAGGGCTGAACCGCCCCAACCAGGAATGTCGACATTTTCATACCACCATCTTTATGACTTTTCCCATATGATTTGTCGTTTACTTTCAGTTTTGTGTCAGATATCTTTATTTCATACATTGTGCAATGAAAATGTGTGCAGTGAAGTCTTAAAATAAAATAAAGTAGTACTATGCTGTCAATTCAGAAAGAATTTGTTTGCCAACTTGTAGATTTCAATGAAAGTGTTATTGATAAATTTGGTGATAAAAAGGAACGAAGAATGAATTTTTTTATGTAAAAGCATTTAGCAACTTCAGCAACAAACAGTGCAACACAAAATCGAAAAGATGCTGGGAGCAGTGTACCAATTGGGTCCTGAGCAATTTACCCACAAAATATGTGATTCCAAAATAGGGTAGGCATTTAACTACGTACTATTTTAAGTATATATTTTAAAAATAATTTACAAATAGCACAAACACAACCTAATATTAATTCTCCATGTTGCAACCCACTCTGTGTGATATTTGGAATAGGGTAAATTGCTCTTACTTTACTAGAAACATTCAGACATTGAACCTCCAACTATCAGAACCGTGAACCACTACTGAAATGTGCACAATAATTTTTGTTGTCTCCCCATTCATTAAATTGTAGATTACAAACTTAAATGCCAAGTACAACAACTCAAATTACAAATATTATATAAACTACGATTACGAATTGTAGCCACACAGGTCGATTGGTTAGAAAAAACAGCTGTTTGGGGTGTCAGAGAAGTACTAGTGTTATGTGCCATGGATTAATGACAGTTAAGTAGAAAATAATGATGAATGATAATTACCTTCTAAGCATCAGGTCCAAAGCCTGACGTACTTTACAAATGTATAGTTCTCATTATATTTCCTCAAGTAATAAGGCCTAGAATTAATTGGTGGTCATAGGATGTTCAGACAGTGTAGATAGTGCATTGTTGCTGTCATAGCCAAACTAAGCTTCTTGAATGTTTGTGCCTTGCAGTGGAGGATGTTGGAATGATACAACCTTAAACCAAACCAACAACATTTTCACAGCAAGTAAATATTTCAGTAAAATATATTCTCATGTAGAATTCCGCGGCTGGTGTCCGTTATGTTTTGAAGTCTTCTTCCGGTATGGACCGCGTTAAAAATGTCTTGTATGACAATGTTTCACTCATATTACAATGAGTATCCTCAGGTCTAAGTGAGTAATTTCAGTAGAAGATTGTAACCATTGTGGTGCTCCACTTCATAATTATAAATAACGCTTTCTAAACCCTGAATTAATTGAACTTTTCCAAACTTGTCTAGATTTTACATCTGACGCCTGACATTTTATGAATTTTAAATACATTGTACACTGCACATAAAATGACATGACCAGGTAGATGGTCAAATTCAAACTACTGAAGTGAAAGTAACACTGTAAAAGTAAACTTACTAGGGTCTCAGAATACAGTACCTATTCTTAGGCGTACAGTGAATTAAATGGTAAAACAACAAACAATATGCAGGTAACAAGTAGCAAACACTTAAGAAAGGAAAGTACAAAACATATGACACATCAGTCATTCACGCGTCTTGTCTCGATTCACAATACAACATACAGTATACTGTGTCCACATTACAAAAGATTTTATTTCTGGACTAAATTTCATAGAAGGATAATTAGTGTAGGCTAGTGTACAAAGTTCAGTACCGAGTGTTGTACTGTTACATGCTCACTCATGTTTTGAAAAGTGCATACATGTGTGCTCGTGAAGAAACTAAACCTTTATTGCTTTAGGAGCACAATAGAATACAGTATTTATAACCCATTCAGCAATACTGAATAAACTACATTATATTTTTTGTCAGAATTTCTTTTCACCAAATTAATTGCCACCGCTTAATTAGTTTTTCATTTTACCTGCGAATTAGTCCATATAAATCTGTAGAAACCAAAATTTATTCATTTTTAGTAGAATTCGTATTAAGCGAGATCCTTATAACCAAGTTTCACTGTAACTATTTGTTATGAGATTGCAAAACATGGTCACACTCGTACGCACATCTTAAGTATTTTTACGTCTATATGTATTTTTTGAGGTCTAAATTAATTTCAGTCTTTATTTTGTTTCAGGTACCATGATAATGCAGTCAAATCAAACAACTGTCGATTTTTTGTAAATATTTTTCATTATATTTTTATGTAAATTAAATCAATAATAATAATAATAGTAAATATAAAATAAAACCGATTTAATAGTTTAAAAAGTGTAACAAAGTAAACAGGCTATGCAATAAGCATGTGTGTGTGTGGATACAGTAACAACTGGACTACAGTAACATTGTTTTGATTAAATTTAGTTGAATAACAAATTTGGCAAAAATGACAATTGCAACAAGAGGTCAAGGACTGGCAGTAGATCCTCCTGATGCACAGACTAATGTTCAGGTGAGTACAATACCCTAGCTATTACTTAAAGTCAATAAGTAACATTTGATTTGTAAATATAAGTTGCTGTTGTATTTTTTTACTTTGATTCTAATTCATATATTTTAAGTATTGAAGTTTACATTATTACTGTTTTAAGGGGGTTTGCACACTTCTATCCTACCAATGTTAATTTAGTCATTTTCATGTACCTTTTACTCAAGACCAGTAAGAGCTACAGAGCTGATATTTTGCAGGTACTTTCACTTGATCATAGTACAACTTTTAACGAAGGCAAATAAAAAAAATTTTGATTAGTCCACACAAACAAAATTTTCTGTATACCGTATACATTTTTTACATCTTTTTTTGAAACATTAAATTTTTTATTTCAGAAAGTAATCAATAAATCCTAAAACCCTCTTGTTAAAATGTGAAGTATATATTGTAGAAGCTACAGGACAGATTTCAGTCTTCTATGTTGTATAGTTCCTGAGAAAAAGGAACATAGGCCTAGATTTAAAAAATCAGATTTTGGAAAACGGCATTTAAAATTTACTATACGTTTTTAATAAGCACCAGTAGAATATGAAGGTCCTGTTTCTTGATCAGCTTCTTCCCAGTCTTCCTCCGATTTTCTTTTTGCTGTCTGCACTTTTCTATTTGCTTTTTTAACAGATTCATCTAGTTCATTTCTGCTTGACCGATCCTTACACGATCAAAGTTCATCATTGCTGCCACACAATGTTTTCCTGGTTTGATCCCTAAGGCTTCAAGCACGTGGCATTTAACTGTTGTCCCTTCATTAAAACTTGCTACAGCTTCAGCAATACCAAATTTTAATGTTTTTAGCCCAACAAATACTGTTTTTGGGAGGCGAGCCCATATAACTCCATTCACAGAGTCGTTCAGATTTTGTGTCATTCCATGAAGACATTTTCTTAAAAGCTCTGGGTTTGCCAAATCTTTGAAAATGGTTTTATTTCCTCCATTACGTCAAAAGGGAGATGGAAATGTTCACTGTGGTTATAGGTTATTTTATTTTCTTCAGCTTGCCTGAACTTACACCAGTTGTCTTTACCAATGGGGCACACCCCCTTAACACGACATAACATTAAATTATCATAATTATTTTTTGTTTCTTCTACAACAGAATATTACAATAAAATCATTAAAAGACAGTGTTTCCAGTTATATGATACATGATTAGAATAAAAGAAAATTTTATTATTTTGCCTGGGTATACTGTCATAGTTAGAGCATTAGCAATTTTAGTTTATCACGTTCAATTCTAGATGTTAGCTGCACATAGATAATGTAACGTTCACTTCTAAATGAATTACTTTTCCATGTTAACATATAAAATTAATAGAATAATTAAGGTACCTCAAATAATAAATTCTACATTAATTAAGTAACAACTGTTTTCAAAATTAAGTTGTCGTTATGCTATTATTAAATAAAACAAGTCAAAAGCTGTTAAATTAATACTTTTTTGTTTATGTTTTGATGTTTAAATCAGTATATGAAATATAATATTCAAACTTTAATTAAAATTGTTGCTGTACACTTTTATGCATTAATAAAGTTTTGTACAAATTTCTAAGATTTAGACGTTTTCTTACCTTCAGGTTATTTCCAGGGTCCTATAGACGAAATTGTTGCAGAGGGATTATTTGGGTTTGAGTTGCGAAATAATTAAGCTAACATGTTATGTTAGGAATTGCTCTTATTTATTTTTATTAAGTTAATTTCCCTATCTACTCTCTGTTGAACAATGGTTTACAAAAAAATCTCTTAATTACTTAATACATGAAAGTGATATTAAAAAGTTACTACAGTTACTTTTGCGTCATCCCCTTATAATATCAAGATTATTCAAAAAATTTACAATTAATTGATTGCCACAAACTATAACTCAGTAATTAATGTTATGAAATCAGTACTTTAACTTTGTACGTACGTACTCAAACTTACGCTCTCGCTCGTTCTCTCTCTCTCTCTCTCTCTCTCTCTCTCTCTCTCTCTCTCTCTCTCTCTCTCTCTCTCTCTCTCTCTCTCTCTCTCTCTCACACTTCTATTTCATTTAGGTAATTTTGTTAGGTATTCTACCAGTTGCAACTGTAAAATTTAAGAGTTTTGGCCAATTAATTATTGCTTGTACTTAACCGTTCCATGTGTGTCTCTGGGAGTTGCACAATCACTGTCTGTTCAACATTCCGGTTCGCTCCGCGTTTAGTTTTTTGAGTAGACTATTTAATTTGCTTCATTGTTGTGACCGTCCATCACCACTGTTTAAATTATACTGATACTAGTTATTAGTCGGCCGACGTCACTTACTCGCACACTGCTTACTGGTTACTGGAACCGCGCGCTTCTTTACTGCCCAGCGCGGCTTTGTGTGTCTACTTGACTGGTCCAACGACGACTGACTGTTGCCTCCTGGCTTGTGGTAATTATGTATTTTTCCGTAATTCACAGATAGCCTGGGTTGCAAGTGATTTCATAATTCGTCTAGACATAAACAGACTGGTCTCTCATAACATTGTATGCATCTTGGTTAAAGCAGGGGTTCCCCAAAGGTTGTACACTGTTTTAATTAATATTTCTTAACAATCTTTCTCACCCGATTCTGTACCGTTACAATACCCCCTCCAATGAGAGTTTTTATGCTGAAGCATAAAAACTCTCATTGCCTAAACCTAAGAGGATCAGCAAGGACATATAGCGCCACGACCCCCCTTAAATCCTTACTAACATCATGAGTTACTTACCCCCCTAGTCCAGTGGCTGTGGCTGCACTTATCCGACCTTACTGGACTTCCCTTGTCGAGATCCCAACACCATAAAATCAGACAGGCACGTCACCACAGTATCACCTCTGACTCTGAAATATTCAATCAAAATATCAATAAATGGCCTTCAATTACTCCATATCCTCCACCGATTTGTCTCCTCTTAGTTGTACCGATTAGTCGTTAACAAAGTACTGGTTTGATTTTTTGCAAAGTACTAGTTTCTTATCTAATTTGTTAATATACAAATACCTCTGTTCTACATTCATATGCAATTACCTAATAATCAAGTCAACCCTTTATGGTTCACTCTTAAACATAAAACAACATAATAAACATTCCCATTTTTACATTAAAACAAATATTTCCCCTTTGAATGTACATAATTACCTCGAATTAATTTAATTACATTGATTACCAAGATTTCTATCTTTTAAACATTTTACCTTAATTTCAAATAACCCTGTAACTGGACTACATACAATACGATGTCCACATAACACCAACATTTCACCTTTAAATTTAAATAAAAAGTTATAAACATTCCTGTTTTCTTAATTGTTTACCTTTCATTATAACGTTCAGTCATTACATTATTACATACTTCAATCAGCTATTACATAATTCAAAACAAAATAAATTTAAGTTCATTACTCAAAATTCACATTTTAAATCAGTTTAATTCCAACTCCAATTTAATTTAATTTCTTCCCTTATTCAAAATGGTTTGAGGTACTTTAGTTATATTATCCAAAATGATTCTAGTTCATAATATTCATAATTACCTCCTGTTAATTATTTGGTCAAATAAAATATTATTATTATTATTATTATAACATCAATCCTTACTACAAACATTTGTTACATAAACTGTTGTGTACATTCCAACAATATAACATTGACACAATACATTTAACACCAGTACAAATTTATTTACAATTTTCATCATATCCAGTTATTATTTACCACACCTCATTACCTAAATCAGCCAAGTAATTATACCATTAACTCAAATAATTAAATGTTCATTCACTATTTATCTAACCACCATCGTCGAAAATTAGTCTGATTTTCACATAACAATTTTCATTCTTATTGTCATGCATCATATGGCTATCATTTATGAAATAGCCCTTTAAATCTTTTTTACCCATTTTCCCATAATAATAATCCCCAGGGTTATCCCCCCATTATTATGTTATCATAAGCCATGTCTACTTTAGTATTTTTTGTCCAGTCTCCATTAGTATTTATTGTTAAACCCAGGTGAGTTACACCATTATCACAATTATCTGCTACTGTGCTAGTTACTTCATAAGGTAAATATTCAATATTACCAATTCTCTCAATATTTATTCTCTCTACAACTTCTCTATAACCTCTCTTTACCTTAAACAACTCTATCACTCTATTTCTCTCTCTATAATCACTTTCCCAAACCCATTTCACATTCTCACTCCACTCAGAGGGCAATACAGCAAAATTATTTAAACACCATCTGGCCTTACCAGATACACTAACAACCAAGGGACATTTTGAAGATCTTTTATCTTCTACAAAAACTATCGAGGAACTCTCGTCCTCCAAAAACACTTGTGAAGTCTCTGCTTCACTAACGACACGGGAAAAATTTCCCCTCTGTTCACACTCTACATTTAAACTATCTTCGTACCCCCTTTCTAACTCACAAACACTAAATGCTACTCCGTTACTAACCCCAAATAATTTTCTACTCTCATCATTATTTCTACTATTTACCATATCATGCATAAATACCTCATTATCATCTACTTTGTTATTGTTATTCACCATTATTTTACTCTTGTTAATTATTTCCTCATCATAATTAACATTACTACTCACCTTGTCTACTGTCGCCTGATTTGCATTTAAAGTATCAGCTTTCTGATCACTTGTATTGACAGCACCTACCTTGTCGTTTTTTATCTCGTCACACCGTTTCATTAATTCATCACATTTTACATTTATACTATTCTCGAATTTCACATTTTGTTCTTTGTATTGTTCAAATTTAGCATCATTTGCGTCAAAGCGTTTATTTAATTCATCGAATTTAATCTCGTTTGTGTCAAAACGACTGTTTATGTCGCTACTTATTTCATTGAATTTAGTATCAAGTTTTTCATCGCTATTGTCAAAACGATTATTTAATGCATCAAATTTCTTATTCTGTTCATTAAACTTGGTATCATTCATGTCAAAATGATTATTTATTACAGTAAAATTTACCTCTAACATTGCTTGTAATCATTCAAACATTTTATAACTATCATCTTTTTTAGCTTGGACTGGCATCGATTGACTCGCAACATCATTCATTATCACGGATTCGGTTAGGCTTATTTCATTTACTACTGTTTCGGTTATTATATTTACTTGATTGTCTGTACTAGTATTAGTTAAGTCAATTCTGTTGACTTCATCACTCTTATTTTCCATTTTTTATATTATTGAGTTTACATATACAACTATGCTTTCTAACCTACACAACCGCCCTCACTCCCAAATAACCCTTCTCTGCAACTAAAATTAGGTCTAATTTGTATGATTACAATAAATCATACAAATCGTCCCTAAGTTCGCGCGGCACTTGTTGCTGTACACTTTTATGCATTAATAAAGTTTTATACAAATTTCTAAGATTTAGACTTTTTCTTACCTTCAGATTATTTCCAGGGTCCTATAGACGAAATTGTTGCAGAGGGATTATTTGGGTTTGAGTTGCGAAATAATTAAGCTAACACATGTTATGTTAGGAATTGTTATTTATTTTTATTTAGTTAATTTCCCTATCTACTCTCTGTTGAACAATGGTTTACAAAAAATCTCTTAATTACTTAATACATGAAAGTGATATTAAAAAGTTACTACAGTTACTTTTGCGTCATCCCCTTATAACATCAAGATTATTCAAAAAATTTACAATTAATTGATTGCCACGAACTATAACTCAGTAATTAATGTTATGAAATCAGTACTTTAACTTTGTATGTGCGTACTCAAACTTACGCTCTCGCTTGTTCTCTCTCTCTCACACTTCTATTTCATTTAGGTAATTTCGTTAGGTATCCTACCAGTTGCAACTGTAAAATTTAAGAGTTTTGGCCAATTAATTATTGCTTGTACTTAACCGTTCCGTGTGTGTCTGCGGGAGTTGCACAATCACTGTCTGTTCAACCTTCCGGTTCACTCCGCTTTTAGTTTTTTGAGTACACTATTTAATTTGCTTCATTGTTGTGACCGTCCATCCCCACTGTTTAAATTATACTGATACTAGTTATTTAGTCGGTCGACGTCACTTACTTGCACACTGCTTACTGGTTACTGGAACCGCACGCTCCTTTACTGCCCAGCACGGCTCTGTGTGTCTACTTGACTGGTCCAGACGACTGACTGTTGCCTCCTGGCTTGTGGTGATTACGTAATTCGTCTAGACAAACTGTCTAGACATAAACAGACTGGTCTCTCATAACATTGTATGCATCTTGGTTAAAGCAGGGGTTCCCAAGAGGTTGTACACTGTTTTAATTAATATTTCTTACCAATCTTTCTCACCCAATTCTGTACTGTTACAAAATACAGTTAAACCACTTTCAGATAACATTGGATCGCTCTTACTTGAATTCATGCAAAGCAGTTTTTGTCAAAGCAATAAATTTCATTAGGATAGGCTTTTGGTTTTTTTTTATTACAGACAGTATTACAGATTTTTTGTAAAATTAAATATGAACCAGTTGTGCATGTCTATACCAGCCGTCTTCACTTAAAGAACAGAATTGGTAGGAGGAACCAGAATTTCCAGACTTGAATATCACAAATGAACTGGATATTTTTCAAGATACTGCTGCTTTTTTAATGGCTCTGCTTGTACTTTATTTTGTTTGAAAAACTCTTTAGACAGTTTCAAAAATAACTTTTAAATAAGTGAAATATATAATTGTGAATAAACATAAAGAATATGAAATTCTCTTTGTTTTGAGGAAAACACTTCAAAATAAGATAGTTAGTTTATAAGGTTGGAACTGACATCTTGTTTCCAAAGAGGTCAGTTATTATAATGTGGATGAAATCTATAGTTGGCTCAAATTTTTGTGCGGCTATACTTGCCTCAGGAATTGTACATTACTCTACGTGCTAGTTTATTGTATGTATTAGATTAAAACTTGGTGGTCATACCAAACGTGTGGGATGGGTGAGGAGAAGATGGGAAACTATCAAACAACCTCCCAGTATATGTTTACTGTCAGATAACATTCTGTTCTTCTTCATCATGATCTTAGTAGAACTAATGAAAATATTCACCATTGTAATCTTTCCAAAACATTTTAAAGAGGCATTGCATTCTTTATGATATTGTGTTCCATAGTTTGTACTAGTTCACTTTAATATAAGATTTAATAATGAAATTAATATTGCAAAGCTTACAACAATAACAATATTCTACGAAGCAGTCATAGTATTATATGCATCTCTTTATTTGGCACATATACATTCTTTGTGTGCTTCTGATGATAGAAAAAATATAAAGGCATGCTTCTGACATGGAAAGTCATTTATGGAACCTTGATGGTTGTCACTGCAGCCGCCTGTATATTTTAAAAACTGTTTCAAGTAATGGAATGCATGCTGGCTCATTGTGTCCAGCTATAGGAAAATACTGTAAGGGGCTGAATTTTGAGATTTGTAAGAATGCTTCATTATTTTATTTATTAATTCCAGAACGTTAGGATTTTGCTTCTGTGTAATCAACAGTGAAAATTAAAATAATTATGTATTCAAGCTTACTGAAGACACATAATAGACTTGCTATTAAATGTAATGAATTTTCAAACATGAGAATTCATTATTAGAATCAGTAGATTCTGGGCTGTGGTCGATTTTTTTTTTTTTTTTTTTTTTTTTTTCCATCTGAGGACCACATACCAATTTCAATTCTTTATTCCTTGTTCTTTTCTGTTTCTCCAATATTCTTCATCTTTTCGCTATGTCTCTTCTTTCTGTCTTCAGTCCACTTTGAACCTGCATTTTTCTCTCTCCTACCCTGGACTCCTTCCATTTTTAACACTTTTGCCCGAAAAATTTCACTTTCAGTTCCTTCTGCATTTGTATTATTTTTGTCTAAATCCTTTTTGACTTCTTTAATCCAGCTTGATGTTGACTTCTTTCCCCACAGACATTTGAAGATCTGTTCTGTTAACCTATTGTCGTCCATTCTATATAAATGTCCAAAAAATTCTAGTCTTCTTTTTCTTACGGTTTCTGTTATATTTTCTATACTTTGATATATCTCATCATTACTTCTTAATTTCCAACCTTCTGAAGTTTTTCGTGGGCCTAACATTTTCCTAATAATTTGTCTTTCCAATATTTCTAGTTTGTCTAAAAATTCAATGCTAGACATTCACTTACGTATAGGCATTCTGGCCTTGTGGTAGATTTTATTATTATTATTTTTTAATTATTATTTCTAAACATTAGGTCACACCTCCGGAGACTGTATTCAGTAGACTGTAGTGTTAAGGGGTGTAAATCCGATCACACCTCTGAAAATGAGTTTCTATATGTAACTTTTAATGTAACATAGGTGAACCAATCATAGAGCAGCTCAATTCTGATTGGTTCACTAATATACCAAGCCAAATCCTATTTAAAGACACACTTTCACCCTGCCAGTTAATTGCAATCGGGGCATCATTCTGGATCTGAACAGACTGTGTGCAGGTGAGCAAAGTAACTCCTCACCAAAGTAGCTTGGTCTCCTCGAAGAGCATGTGATGGTCCGTGTTGGCAAGAGCACGCTTGGTGACAGCAGACTTCTCCGGCTGTCTCAAATGACAGCAGCTACTGTCTTCCCCCAGTGTGTGTTCAGATACTAAGCTTCACGGTGCCAATGCTATGTAGGGCATGCCAGTGATGCCCTAAGTTGTATAGGTAACGTCGTTCGGAGTTTGCTCTTTGCTTACTCCTCGACAGTGAGGTGCATTTAGCTTTTCACCCCTTTTGAATGCTACAGTCTACTGAATATGGCTTCTGGAGGTGTAGTCGAAACGCGTAGTAGAAATAATAATAATTTAAGCAATCAACCATGACCCAACAGCCCAGTTCTAAGTGATTCTAATAATGTTGAATCGGGTCATGATAGCCTATATAATAGATTAGAATTCATCTTGAGAAGTATTTTTTCTCCAGTGTTTAATTGTTGTATTGGTTGTTTTGTTTTTAAATCCACAGCAACAGCAGTTACCGTTCACCCCATCTGGCCTTAGTCTTCAGTTAAATGAGAGTCAGGTACCTTCTGACCCTGAAGGCCCTTCATCTTCCGAAGAAAAGAAAGAAACAACTAGTGGAACTCCTGATGCCAACTGTTCTTGCCAGTAACCGGATTTTCCTCATTCCAAGTTGGCTATGTTACGAAACTTCACTGACAGGATTAGCAGACCATAGTGTCCATACAGAATCATGGAATCAAGATCACCAAACGAGGCAAAGGTGCCATTGTGTCACCAGGATGACGGTGTGACTGGTTAATGCAAAAATTTCAAGTCCTAGATGGGTAGTTCCAGTCCGTCCACAACAGGAGCTTGATGTTTTAATGAATGCTGCTATCCAGCTTTATCATACAGGTAAGAACTTTGTATCGTATGATAAAGATGTACTTAATGTTCCTGATGCATGTTGAAGTGAGTTATTTATATGAACTTGTTTCTTAGAATATGTGTACACAAATTAAATTACATTTTGGATATTTATATGTGCAGTTGCACATCAATTAGTTACTCGTCATCCAATTTGGAACTGCTCAAGGTTAATGACCTATCCTCTCCGATCACTAACATGTGCTCTGTACACCGTACACAAACACAGTCCAGTTATTTAATAGTCACACCTTGTATATTTATGAAAAAATGTATATTTATTGAAAAGACAAAATCATGTGAACGCTTACTTTCACTTTCTTCTGATAACTGGTCAGACAATTCCCGTGTAGATGGAACATAATCTTCAACATCCTCCATATTATCTGATCCTAAAATTTTATTATCACTACCGGAGGGTAAAGTAATATCTAAAATTTAATGTGACCATCCACTTGTTTTTCACTATTTTTATGCAAACAAACCTCATTGCATGTTGCTTTCACATCTACATCTAAATGATAAATGACAGCAGACGTGAGATGCGATAGTTGCTTGGTGACAAAATTGTCAACTTTATTTCTGGAAATGCTGACCCTGTCTCTTGCCAACATTTAATACCCTAACCCAGGAGGTCAACTAATAAAATCAACAAAATCATAGTACTGTGCATATATAGCCCATTACATTGCATTACAGCTTATATATGGTATGAACAATTTTTTTTAGTAATTAAATGACCATTCCATAGTAAGTAGACAGATCATTATAAAAACAGAGGAAAACTCACACCGCATAGTAGACAAATTTATTGAAAATGCTTGCTGCACCACAGTAGATTCAATTGTGAAATGTCCTGTAATACAGCAAATGAGTTCATAATTCAGCAATGTTCCTGTTCATGACAACTGAGTGTTTGTGTTGTCAGTATATGTGGAATTATGTTTAATAGAGTCCAATTGCAGTAGCAATTTATCTGTTTTTTTTTTGCAGTCGTTTGTTGACCAAGAAATTGACATAATTATATATTTGAGATATTTGTATTTGATTGAGACATTCATTTCAGTATATTTAAATTAACAGACTACTTTGGCAGTATTTTACAAGTAAAACAAACAATACTAAAGTATGACTTGTCATATGTTGAAAACTTGTATATTCAACCTAAATTTTATTCTCGTGTAATAGCAATTATGAGAATAATAGAATTGTACAAAGTAGTAAATGGTCATTATTTTTTGTAGGTCAAGATGTCAAAAGTGAAGCATGCCAAAAGTCTTTATGAGAAGGTCTTACCATCTCATTTACCAAGATTCTTACTGATGATGCTGTGTAGCTGGAAACATAATATACACCGTTGTATTTTATTGAGATTAGCTGAATTGTGTGAAGTTAAACTTTCACAAGACTGGTTTCCTCTTCTTGATCTTCTAGCGGTGGTTTTCAACCCTACTAACAAGTATGTATAATTACGTGAAATTAAATTTTCAGAATCACTTTTTATCCATCCTCCACACATATGACCATTACGCACAGACCACAGTACTTTTGACCTCATGTTCACACTGTATTCTCATACTATAGAAAAAGAGTCAAGATATGCTGTAATGGGGCAAAAGGGGTGAAACCAATTTTAATCATTTTAAATCAGTCTTGGTACTGTTCAGTAACCGTCAGAAAGTACGCATTGGGAATTGTGAGTAAGCAAATACAGTGAGTGGACTGTATAGTCGAATGTGAGTTCAGTTTAACAATAATGTAACGTGAATTAAATGTGAAATATTAGTTCATTAACAGTGACATCAAAATTAAATAGTGAAAACGCAATTTGGACAACCAGTGTAACAGGAGGTCGACCCAATCGTCAAAATTATAATGTACAGACATCTCTAAACTAAAATCAATGGGGAATAATTTAAATGTTTTGTGTGAAAGAGTGAATGAGCAGATGCTGGGTTGCTTTATAATAAATAAGAATAAATAGTATATTAGAGTAAGTAAATTACCATGTTTGTTTTTGTTTGTAATTTTGAAAAGTAACAAAAAAGATCAGTAATAGTTTTGAGAAGAAAAATGAAAAGCCAGTAAATTTTAAAAAGAATTGTTAAATAAAATACAACTATCTAATGCTGAAATTGAGAGTGTAATTTATTAAAGAATGCAATCCTAAATCACGCTTATTCTTCACGAGTTCGTGCGAAGAACCTGGGACCCGAGAAAGGTAAGATTTGTAGGAAATGTATATTGCTATTAATAATTATTTTGTAAATTGAAAAATAACTTCTCAATGCAGATATTGTCTCCAAAATAGGAAGTTGTTGTGGCACTGGATTTTGGAAAAGCTAAAGATTCCAGTCATTAACTGTTATTCGTAATTAATCTCACGTTTCTTAGAAGAAAAACTTTCTTTCTTTAACATATTTTCGGATAGTATAGAGATGGGTCATGATCAAGTAGAAATAGAAAATTGAGATCAGAAGTTTGTTACTTTAGGACAGCATTTTAAATTACTAAAAATTTATTTTTAAATAAGAGAGGCAGCTTTTAAAATTTATAACACCCTAATAAAACATAATTTTATTATTATTCAGGATTATACTGAATTTTAGAAATATAGGTAGTTAGTAAACAAAAAACCTAATAGGTTTAAAAAAAGTTATTTTATCCATTGCTAGCCTGATGTATTTGTATATTTTTCTGCAATTTATTTTGAAGTAATATAAATCATTTTAATTTTAGATTTCACGGACATCTGAAAGTGTACCCCTTGGTTCTACTGTAGCAGATGAAGATATATTTGCTTGTCCACTGCCTGATTCTAGAACACCTCGAGGCTGGCTTGTTGACCTTATTAACAGGTAATTACATATCATTTCCCAAATAATTATATAATCTTAATATCTGTCCGTGTTACGTACAGTATTATCTGTTTTAAGTTTATTTTGTAGTTAAACTATTGGCATATTCATATACCCAAATGATATGTGTTGTGCTATATATTCTACATTTATTATTTGTCTGTCAGGACTTTCTTTGGTTCCCACAATAGGTTTCCTGTATTTTCTTTGTCAAATTCTTCTCATGAGTCTGTTTGTCAGAAAGCTTTTCACTTCATTTTATTTTTCCAATGTACTCTGCCCATGTTTTATCATTCCTATTTCTATTCCAAGCTTTCTCATTCCTAGAAGCCTTCCAAGCTTCTTTTACTGTCTCATTATGACTTTTATCCCCTCAGTCCACCACTTGGTTCATTTCTTCCAGTTTCCAACTGTTTTCAGTCTACCTCTGCTTTGCGTTTATGGTCAGAACCTCTTTTAGGGCCTTCCAACCGTGCTCCTTTGTTCAAATACTGCTCCACATTTCTCATCTTGACATTTATTGATTCTTTCACCAGATGGTGAATATCATAAAACTGCTAGAATTTCTTAGCAGATTTGTTAACATTAACAATCCTTAGTGGAGCCATTTTCACTTTCATGTAGACTTCTTGTGTGGTGTTAGTGGCTTCAAACGTAGTTTCATTATTAGCAGTTTGCATTCAGTACCTAGCTCTGCTCTCCTGGATACATATTATAATATTCAATCTGTGTTCGTGTTAATCCCCACTGTTGTTTTCACCAATTTATTATGTATCTGAATTTAGTAGATGTTGTGATATTGTTAATTATATCTCCTTTATCTCTCTATTTAATATAAGGGTGTTGATGTGAGTGAAAATTATGTAGGTAGGGTGTTATTCGAAAATTCCGCTCAAGCCTATTCTGTTTTGAAGAGAATGAGAGAAATTTTTATTGAATTCTCCTCTCTTTAATACCTGAGAAGTCCGCGAATAGCGCTGTGGTTCCTAGACAAGGGAAAATTGTAGGTTAACCCACCGCGTACGGTGATTATTGGTTATACTCTCTATCTATCTTATTTCTTATTCACACTCCATTAAATCATACATAAATGAGAAGATATTGAAATTCTGAAATGATTCTTTATTAGTTTCTAATATTTAATGTCCAACAAAATTGTTCTCTTACTTTAGATACGAAAAGGCTATAAGTCAGAAGTAATCGATTATCGATCGGTTCAAGGTTTTATAGTAAATTCAATTATGGTTTTTATAATTCTTTTAAATACAGGGCGTGAAGGTTCTTTCAACTGTTGGGAAGATCAGAAAATACATAAATAGGAATACAAGGTATTACAATATAGAGTTAAATTTTATTAAATAATATTTAAATAATTGTTGCTTTACCGTCCGCTGGACATCGCAACTCGATGAGGCTGTGTACGGCTAACCTCTAGTAGTGTTTGGTCAGTAGCGAATGCAGATGAAATGATCTTCGTCCGTCTTGTCTCCAAAGTTGAAATAAAAGTGGAATTCTTGGTCCTTGGGTGATGCAGAAATACCGCTCCTTTTGTTCACCAATGTCCAAGTCTGTGGTTACGTGCTTTGACGAACTTCGAATCCAAATACTTTTTCTATTGGACTGTGTAAACTGCAAGTTCCAATGTAATTTGGTGGTTATTTTAGTTTCGTTTGTTTTAGAGGATTATATCTTTATGCAGGTAGTTATTTCTCTGGTTTCGTTACTTCGTTAATTTAACATTTGTTCATTATCAGGAATTTGGCAATCCGAGTTCTTCCTTTAATTTTAGTTACTTAGTATCTCGTTTTATATTATCCAATTATACAATATGGTTAATTGTTATTTGACCAAACTATTGCAATTTATCATACATTTATTGTAACTTTCTCTGTTTTTTGGTATTTTAAATTAAATCAGTTTTTTATTGAGCATCTCTCTTAGTTAAACTCTCCTTGTTCATGTCAAATTATTCAATAATCAAATCAACAAATTCTATCTATTTTGTCGTCCATAGCAACCCTCTTTTTTATTCTTATTCGATATTGTGTTATATTATAATCATTTCATACAATATTCTTCCACTCATCAAAATAATTCCTTTCTAAACTTCCATTACATCCGAATATAATCTTATTTACAGCTTGTTTACTAATTCATATATATTTTCCCGTTTTTTCACTCTGAGTCCGTTTCTTTTAATAAATATTATTTTTCCATTACCAAACATTATCTATCAGTATCATTGCGCTATGGCATTACCATAATTTGTTTAGTTTGAGTTTGTTTATTATTTATTATTAATTATTATTGATTTCTACTAACTCATTAGATTATATTTAGTATTTGTTACTAATTTCTTTACCTAACCTTTCTGATCTGATTTATTATATAATGTTATTGGTTGTTAGGCCTATTATTATACCTTGATCTACTTCTGAATTTAACTTGTTACTATTTGTAATATTATAGAACCTTTTATCTTTTTATGATATGGTGGTATTAAACTCCTTTGGTACCTTGTTAACAATTATAGCCTTTTTATCCAAGTTTACAATTATAATCATCTTATTATCTATGTACATGTATACAAATAATTATCTTTATAATATCTAACAACTTTATGTTGCTACCTATAGATAACACATAAAAATGAAATTAATTAATACTCAATAACTGAGTTCAACCACAGTTCTACAACGGTAAATGAATAATACATATTACTTAATTACCTGATATTCTATCAACAGGAAAACTTTCACATGAACACAAAAAATATAACATCACGGTCATGATAACAACATAACATCATACAATTCATAACAAGTATTTTTGAGTAACTTAGGTCTTACACTATTTACTCATTCTCATCTATTTTGAAAAACATCAATTATTCTGAAATAGTCAACATTGTTTTTTTTTTACAATATGTGTCAATGTCTGTTATTTACCTCTCACTGAACCTTGAGGTTTATTAGTATTAACATAATTATATGCTTATCTTTTATTATTACCTTGCATTCTTATTACATTTAAACAATTATGGGTTTATTTTCTGACCTTTTTATAAGTGTGGAAAATTAAAATATTTTCTTCCCTATTCTAATTTTATTATTTTATTTATGTAACGTCGAGGACCGCATTTCTGTTACATTACAATATACATCAGTTGCTGCATACCTCTTGGTTCTGGTATACGTGAAATAGTATGTGTGAACTAGTCTAGCTACTAGCTGTTCTCTTTCTGGCTTCAAAGTGACTGTGGATTGTTTTATGTGGAAAGAAAGTGTTTCCTATCAAAATATAGTCAATGTAAAAATCAATAATCTTCTCTCCATAGTTTCAGCCAGCTGTAACCCCATATCTCTAACCCTTGACTTGAACATCGAATTTCTGATTCTCCATCAGAAAACAGTAGGCATTACTTGCAGTTTTATTGCTGCTTAGGAACTGATAACATTTACCACCTGTGAAACCTTTTATCAACCTCTGATCTCCCCCCCCCCTCAAATATAATCACAAGGTGTTTATGTCACAGAATGCAAAATTTATTTGTTCAAACTCAGAATGTGGCCAGTTGAATATTAAGCCATATTTAGCTATTATAGTAAACAATTTGTTGAAGAAGGATGGCTTCAGTTATGTCTGTTAATACAGAAGAACAGTACAGTTAATTTAATGATGCAGAGAAATTGATGGGGGTAAGTGAGTAAGGAAGTAAGAAATACGGAAACATGGTGTCATACCAAAAAACATTAATTATCACAACCGTTCTTCTGAATTATTACACATGTTGTTAGTGAAACAATTTAATTTCTTTATAAGTTTATAAGCGAACTTTGTTTATAAATATTAACTTTCGACTATTGTAGCCGCCATTTTGTTAACTACCAACCTTGAAAAAATTTTACTTACCGGGTCCAGGGTTCGAGGTTGGACGAGCTGAAAAGCAAAATGGTTGTTTGAAATAACGAATAATTCACTTTTTTTCAATCAAATTTGTCTTATTTTATTCAATTGTCGTGGCCAGCGTCTCCCGAGCGGTAAGGAGGCTTCCAAGTATCTTACAATACCTTTTTC
Organism: Magicicada septendecula; assembly: GCA_034769895.1. NCBI lineage: Eukaryota > Metazoa > Arthropoda > Insecta > Hemiptera > Cicadidae > Magicicada > Magicicada septendecula. Next base: position 55,061,141 of record CM068371.1, on the reverse strand, counting down.
GTGATAGTGGTGGCTTATAGGTGTACAGACAAATGAAACTCAAATCTAAGATTATTAATTCTTACGTTTATTAGTTACTGAATTTCTGTAATGATTTTAGTACATTTCAATCAATCAATAAATCTTTATAAAACAATTAGTGAGCATTTAAACATAAAAGCCTTTAGATCTCTAATTCAATGTGATATATAGATATATATATAAACTCTACATAACTCCAAAATAATTCAGTTAATTGTTTCAAGATTAAGAAGCAAACTTAAAATTCAATTATATAGATATTAGAACAAAATAATGTAATATCTCTTTAAAATGTTTATATAACTCAATTTATAACCGCTAACAAAATTTAATCTTTATAATAATCTTATGTCTCTCTCTTATTCTCTTTAATAAAACAGATTATACTTTAATTTGATAATAAGATATTTTATAGTCTTTAAAATTCTTTTTAAAGTCTCTCTCTTTTGGTATTTAAGTTACACAAATTTCAATTATTCCCTAGTCATACCTCCCTCTCTGTTTAGAAGTGCCATTCTGTGATATGAGCTGCGACTGAAGAGCAGTTAGCGCGTTTCGCGTATCTAACGTTACACTTTAATAAATATTATAAAACTTGAATAATTATACTGAAAAACTTGAGATTCACAGTAGTTTGAAGACGAAAACGAAAATTTACAGGACACACGGCTGTGTCGCCCCGGATCACTCGACAGACCAAATGATGCTGGTTTGGGCCTCTGTCAGCTTTTATAGTTTCAGAAGGCTTCAACCAAGTAACTGGGCTACTCCCATGCGTCGGCCAATCAGAGCTCAGATTGCCACGCGCGGTACAAATCCTTGAAAGTCTTCAAAACAGGATATTGGTGGTTAATTTGCAACCACAGAGAACGATTACTGTACACGCTTTATTTGAACAGATGCTAAAAAAACCTTTTAAGTAAGTAAATACTAAAGTATGCAAACACTTTTAATACGTCCAAATCACTTCTGACACATCTCAACAAAAATAGAAAGTACGGTCAGACAATTGTGAGTAACCGATTTAAAGGTAGAGGAACGTACAACTAACGAATAGTTCCAACGAGAAGATAAAACGTTTTTAAAACAGTCAGTTTCTTTTGTCACACCTGAGGCAGAGTGTGTCATTGTTAATGGTAAAATAAACATCACTTATACCATTCTATGAAATATGTTTCTCTACAATGAGACTCTTGGCTAAATTAACATACAATTCAATAATGTGCAGGTCATGTGGTACAGAGGGACCACAATTATTCTCACTGCTAAATTACATGTACTTTTACAATTTTTATAAAATTGAGAATAAATGCGTTAACATTTGAGGGGAAGAGTTGGATACTAATGTCCATACTCTTAGCTCAGGATCCCGTGGTCGCCAGTCCACGTACTCACCATATATAATACATGAAAGAGAGACAAATTGACATGGGTGAGCCCCTGGAGGATATCGCGGCACTACACAATCAAAATTCATCTTTTCCATAAAAGAAAACACTATGCATACCATCATAAAATACAAATGGAGCCGTTACTCTGCCCTCCTTTACACATTGAGTTTTAGTAATATTTTCATATCTTGTTTAACAAAATAAAAACAATAGCTACAAACTTAAATTTATTCTTCTTCGCAAACCAGCGCTCCTTATTTATTATTTTTTATTCATGCACACATTCATACATACCCCATTCCCTTATGTGAGATCTCAGTTTAAAAAATATGATATTGTTGAAATTTGGTTTCCCTTTTAAAATATTGTTCTGCCCCCCGTTTTGTTACTCATCTGGTCATGGTATTTCCATAGTCCAGCCTCCTCACGTATTTGCCTTTATTTCGCACAGTTCTATTACTGATAATTTGTTTTTACATATCGCCGAAACTGTCACTTCAAAATGATTAACATTATAAATTTGAATAAATCACATTTTATACTTTCGGTGTTGGGCGTGCGCCCGTAATTTGTTCCGGAACTTATACGGCTGTACCGCACGAGTTGTTATTGCAGACTGGGGCGAAATTTACTGTCTCAATTTCTGAAGTAGTGAGGGAGTCACGTGATTTCAGTTTTTTGTTCTTTTGAGTTTTGAGGCCAGTTTTGACAGGATTATTAATTTGAATTTACATTCCAGCAGTGACGTGAAGCTGGGATCGGCTCTGACTTCATCTGGCGTGACTTCTGATTACATAGGTCAAAGTTTGTACTGCTAAATATAACTGTTTCCTTGCGTCCTGATGTTGACCTTGACACGAATTCACTCACAGTGCATATTACGTTTCTTGTTCCCAAATAAAATTTATCATTATTATTTCTTTTTATGTTTCCCCAAAATATTCTTAGGTGGGCATAAATGTCCCGTTACAATACTCCCTCAATGAGAGGTTTTATGCCAAAGCATAAAAACTCATTGACACTCTCATACTTCCTAAAGGGATCAGCCAGGATATGTCGCCACAACCCCTTTTATGTTTTATTAAACATCATGGTTAACTTACCCCCTGGTCCAGTGATTGTGACCGCACCTGAATGACCTTACTGGACTTCTCTTTCGAGATCCCAACACCGCAAGGCCAGACAGGCACTTGACGCCCCTGTTCTGACGCGCAGGCCAGCACAGGACCGCCACCACAGCATCACCAGACACTGAAACATGAAATCAAAATATCAAATAGTGGCCTTGTATAACAACATATCCCTAACTGATCTGGTTCCCTTTAGCTGTGCTGGTTTGCGATAAGTAGCACTGGTTTTTTTCCTCTTAACCTCTAACATATACATGGATACATACTTAACGTGACATAAAACATTTAAACTTCAATACCAACATTCTGAACGACCTTCTCTTGTCAATTCTCATTCCAAAATTCAAAATATTTCCCTGATTCCCATCAGAATTTAAATAAACATTCCCCATTACAACATTACAAATAACTTCCATTATATAATTCACATTTCAAAATAATTAAATTCATTAATAAAATTCTCATATAGAATAAAACACATTTATATCGAACTACATCAGAACAAATTATTTACTTAACAATCGTTAAGCATCTTCATAATACTCCTCAAATCAACATAAAATCCTTTAACTACATCATAAAATCAACTACACCTTCTACATCATTCACATAATTCATTTTAATATTCAATAACTTTTTACTAACAATTTAGTAACCTCCTTCTCCATCATTATCTAATATCCCCCCATAACCCAGTTACAATTAGGTAAATAAGCTAACGGGCACACCGGTTTTGGTATTTACCTTGTTGCATAAATACTATATTATTTATGCCCCTGGCTTGTAACGGCCAGCTCCTTTCCACACACACTATTGCTTAATGATGTTGGATTGTAGCGCCCATTTGCCTCCACAAGAACTGAATTTTATTAGGGTGCAAACGCTGCTTACACCGTTCTTGCTCCGGCGTTATATAAAAATTCGGCATTACTGGTATCCGAGGACACCAGTAATCCTACTACAATGATTCATACGCCCTTAATACGGTTCCATCACCCCATTCGGTGGTAGCCGCTGTTCCATAGTTATGGTGATTCCCCTGATTAAACCCCCTGTTAATTTCTAAATTATACCAATTTCATAGGCAACCAACTATGGTCAGTTTATAATAAGTCTGTCCATAGCTAGTTGTCATCCAAAACCACGGTCTGGGCTGGTAAGGCCGGGACCGCCCGAAAGTGGGGAATCTCATTTTAAAACATACAATTACATGTTTTCGATCCCTACAATTACATAATACATAATAAACACTCATAATGAACATTGCTATTATTACATCAAGACAAACATTTCAAATTTAAGTTTGACCAAAAATTACACACCTTACAACTTTACTTTAGTTTCAAATTCTATTGAATCTTTCACTTGTTACATTTATTATTACATTTCAACTATGAATTTCTATTTAGCATTTTCATCATTAATTGGTTCGGGTGATTCCCAGTCATTCATAATGATTTGATTTATTGAACGGGCATTTAGATACAACCTTACTCTCCTTTTTCCTTCTAACAACCACTAACGGATTTACATAGGATGACACCAATCTCTCAATAATATACCCCTTCTTCTAACTCTACTTAAACCATTCTTCTCGTACAACAAAGCACCTGATACCCTTTTTGTATATAGGATGTGTGTTCCCGCACCACCAGCTCATTCCCTTATCAGTTCCTGGCCCTTCCAGGTAACTCCACAGCCCTCTTTAAAACTGTTCACCTCCCACCACAACCCTTTGCGTTGAGGACTCCTTACACCTCCACCCTCACTACAAAATTTATGTACCCTGCTCTCACCTATTTACTCTCCACTTTCATCACTCCCTTTCTCTCTCGACATATATTCACTCTCGCTACTGTGTCCCTACTTATTAAATACTTATTCCCTACTTGTTCCAAAATTTCATATTTTGTCTAATACCCATTTAAAATTAACTCTGACTGTCTTAATGCCTTATTGAAATAATCATCACCCAAACTCCCTCTTTTACAACATTTTAAACTAATTAATTAATCTCCACTTTTTTAATTCAATCAGTTTTTTAAAACACTAAGTTACTTTAACTATCTTATAAAATTTCACAATTACTCTCATTATTTATTTAGTCTGAGAAAATGTTATTATTATTATAAGATCAATTCCTATTACATACATATATTGTTTACATAAAATACAGAGTACACCATAATCTATTACACAAATACATTTGACATCAGCACAAAAGTATATACAATCCACACTATTATCTGTTATAGTTTACCACAAATCATTTCATAATACAGTCCATTTCAGAACCCCCTACTCACATAGTTAAATGTTCATACATAATAAATGTTTAACCACCATCATCGAATTATAATCTTGTCTTACGTCTACACAATTCATTTTTTATTAAATACATATTGTTATTATGATTATAATAACCATCATCAATAATTTTATCCCTCGTATCAATATAGTATTCAAAAACATTATTGCAAACTATTAATTCAAAAATCCTGTCAACATTCGGTGTGGTCAATTCTCCATTAGTATCATCTGTTACGATTAAATCTTTTATCATTTCTTTAGTATAGTAATCATCTACTACTAGTAATCCCATCTTATATACAGGTAAGTCATCAACATTGTTATCACCTGTTGCTGCACTAACCACATCGCAAGGTAAGAATTCAATATAATCATCAACTCTCTCGCTATTAAGTATCTCTCTTAATTCTTTATAATTTCTATTAACTTCAAACATCTCACTCTCTCTCTCTCTCTCTCTCTCTCTCTCTCTCATCATTACACCTTTTCACACTTTTTCTATCATTCCATGCAGAGGGTACTACTACATTAAAACACCTGGCTTTTCCAGGAACACCACAAAAACTCGGGGAACAATTTGAAAACACATCGTTTTCCACTAAGGGACTCTCCCCTTCAACAACAACAACAGTGAACACCTTGGTTCACAATAAACCCAGGGAAAATTTACCCTCTGCCCCATATCCACAAAATAACTCTTTATATTCTCTCTCTAACTTACAAACACTGATTTTTACCCCTTCACAACCCCCTACTCCCATTACTCTCTCACTCTCTCTTACTATTTCTATATTCTCATCATCACTATTAATTTTCACTATATCACCCTTAAATATTTCGTTTTCAACTATCTTACCACTACTACTTGTTAACTCATTTTTATAACTTACACTTTCATCGTTAATTATTTCTTCATTATTATTCGTCATCATATCATCATCATTATTTTTGATACCATTACAACCACTTACCTTATTATATGTACCATTTTCTACCCCCTCCTTTCTCTTTCTACTTTCGTTTACTTCGGCTTGTACTTGTTTTACAATAGCACTAAAATGTTCATCAACTTCTTCTAAACTTTTATTAATATCAAAATTCTGTTGTTTAATTTCGTCTCTAATCTCGTTCAACTTTTCACTAAAATTACTCTTTATTTCATTATTTTGTTCTTTCAACTTTTCATTAAACTTACTCTTTATTTCATCAAACTTATTATTTTGTTCATCAAATTTCCTATCGTTTACATCAAAACGACTATTTCCACACATTCTGCTCATTGAACTTCATATCTAACATTGTTTGTATCATTTTCAGCATTTTGTAGCTATCGTCTTTTTTAACTGGGATAGGCGTCGATTGATTCGATACGCCTTCCATTACTTTCGACTCGGTCTCGCTTACGTCACTATTTATTTGACTTTCAGTATTGCTCTGTCAGTGAGGCTGACTTCCTTGTTAATATTTTCACTTGTATTCAATTTGCTTATTTAATTCTTACTTGTATGTAATAAACATATACCAATCATATTATAACATAACCCTATCTGACAATCTTGTCATCCATGTCTATTTATACGTACATACCAATTTACTCATCTCAAACAACCATCCTGTTCCTCAAAACAGGTCCACATTTACATAAATTTCATTTATGCAAATGTCCCAGCTTCGGGCGCCATTGAAACAATTTAATTTCTTTATAAGTTTATAAGTGAACTTTGTTTACAAATATTAACTTTCGTCTATTGCAGCTGCCATTTTGTTAACTACCAACATTGAAAATTTTACTTACCAGGTCCAGGGTTCGAGGTTGGACAAGCTGAAAAGCAAAATGGTTGTTTGAAATAACGAATAATTCACTTTTTTTTCAATCAAATTTGTCTTATTTTATTCAATCAAAATTCATCTTTTCCATAAAAGAAAACACTATGCATACCATCATAAAATACAAATGGAGCCGTTACTCTGCCCTCCTTTACACATTGAGTTTTAGTAATATTTTCATATCTTGTTTAACAAAATAAAAACAATAGCTACAAACTTAAATTTATTCTTCTTCGCAAACCAGCGCTCCTTATTTATTATTTTTTATTCACACACACATTCATACATACCCCATTCCCTTATGTGAGATCTCAGTTTAAAAAATATAATAATGTTGAAATTTGGTTTAGCCCTTATTAAAATATTGTCCTGCCCCCCCTCCCCCCCGTTTTGTTACTCATCTGATCATAGTATTTCCATAGTTCAGCCTCCTCACGTATTTGCCTTCATTTCGCACAGTTCTATTGCTGATAATTTGTTTTTACATATCGCCGAAACTGTCACTTCAAAATGGTTAACATTATAAATTTGAATAAATCACATTTTATACTTTCGGTGTTGGGCGCGTGCCTGTAATTTGTTCCGGAACTTATACGGCTGTACCGCACGAGTTGTTATTGCAGACTGGGGCGAAATTTACTGTCTCAATTTCTGAAGTAGTGAGGGAGTCACGTGATTTCAGTCTTTTGTTCTTTTGAGTTTTGAGGCCAGTTTTGACGGGATTATTAATTTGAATCTACATTCCAGCGGTGACGTGAAGCTGGGATCGGCTCTGACTTCATCTGGCGTGACTTCTGATTACATAGGTCAAAGTTTGTACTGCTAAATATAACTGTTTCCTTGCGTCCTGATGTTGACCTTGACACGAATTCACTCACAGTGCATATTACGTTTCTTGTTCCCAAATAAAATTTACCATTATTATTTCTTTTTATGTTTTCCCAAAATATTCTTAGGTGGGCATAAATGTCCCGTTACAATACTCCCTCAATGAGAGGTTTTATGCCAAAGCATAAAAACTCATTGACACTCTCATACTTCCTAAAGGGATCAGCCAGGATATGTCGCCACAACCCCTTTTATGTTTTATTAAACATCATGGTTAACTTACCCCCTGGTCCAGTGATTGTGACCGCACCTGAATGACCTTACTGGACTTCTCTTTCGAGATCCCAACACCGCAAGGCCAGACAGGCACTTGACGCCCCTGTTCTGACGCGCAGGCCAGCACAGGACCGCCACCACAGCATCACCAGACACTGAAACATGAAATCAAAATATCAAATAGTGGCCTTGTATAACAACATATCCCTAACTGATCTGGTTCCCTTTAGCTGTGCTGGTTTGCGATAAGTAGCTTTGGTTTTTTTCCTCTTAACCTCTAACATATACATGGATACATACTTAACGTGACATAAAACATTTAAACTTCAATACCAACATTCTGAACGACCTTCTCTTGTCAATTCTCATTCCAAAATTCAAAATATTTCCCTGATTCCCATCAGAATTTAAATAAACATTCCCCATTACAACATTACAAATAACTTCCATTATATAATTCACATTTCAAAATAATTAAATTCATTAATAAAATTCTCATATAGAATAAAACACATTTATATCGAACTACATCAGAACAAATTATTTACTTAACAATCGTTAAGCATCTTCATAATACTCCTCAAATCAACATAAAATCCTTTAACTACATCATAAAATCAACTACACCTTCTACATCATTCACATAATTCATTTTAATATTCAATAACTTTTTACTAACAATTTAGTAACCTCCTTCTCCATCATTATCTAATATCCCCCCATAACCCAGTTACAATTAGGTAAATAAGCTAACGGGCACACCGGTTTTGGTATTTACCTTGTTGCATAAATACTATATTATTTATGCCCCTGGCTTGTAACGGCCAGCTCCTTTCCACACACACTATTGCTTAATGATGTTGGACTGTAGCGCCCATTTGCCTCCACAAGAACTGAATTTTATTAGGGTGCAAACGCTGCTTACACCGTTCTTGCTCCGGCGTTATATAAAAATTCGGCATTACTGGTATCCGAGGACACCAGTAATCCTACTACAATGATTCATACGCCCTTAATACGGTTCCATCACCCCATTCGGTGGTAGCCGCTGTTCCATAGTTATGGTGATTCCCCTGATTAAACCCCCTGTTAATTTCTAAATTATACCAATTTCATAGGCAACCAACTATGGTCAGTTTATAATAAGTCTGTCCATAGCTAGTTGTCATCCAAAACCACGGTCTGGGCTGGTAAGGCCGGGACCGCCCGAAAGTGGGGAATCTCATTTTAAAACATACAATTACATGTTTTCGATCCCTACAATTACATAATACATAATAAACACTCATAATGAACATTGCTATTATTACATCAAGACAAACATTTCAAATTTAAGTTTGACCAAAAATTACACACCTTACAACTTTACTTTAGTTTCAAATTCTATTGAATCTTTCACTTGTTACATTTATTATTACATTTCAACTATGAATTTCTATTTAGCATTTTCATCATTAATTGGTTCGGGTGATTCCCAGTCATTCATAATGATTTGATTTATTGAACGGGCATTTAGATACAACCTTACTCTCCTTTTTCCTTCTAACAACCACTAACGGATTTACATAGGATGACACCAATCTCTCAATAATATACCCCTTCTTCTAACTCTACTTAAACCGTTCTCCTCGTACAACAAAGCACCTGATACCCTTTTTGTATATAGGATGTGTGTTCCCGCACCACCAGCTCATTCCCTTATCAGTTCCTGGCCCTTCCAGGTAACTCCACAGCCCTCTTTAAAACTGTTCACCTCCCACCACAACCCTTTGCGTTGAGGACTCCTTACACCTCCACCCTCACTACAAAATTTATGTACCCTGCTCTCACCTATTTACTCTCCACTTTCATCACTCCCTTTCTCTCTCGACATATATTCACTCTCGCTACTGTGTCCCTACTTATTAAATACTTATTCCCTACTTGTTCCAAAATTTCTTATTTTGTCTAATACCCATTTAAAATTAACTCTGACTGTCTTAATGCCTTATTGAAATAATCATCACCCAAACTCCCTCTTTTACAACATTTTAAACTAATTAATTAATCTCCACTTTTTTAATTCAATCAGTTTTTTAAAACACTAAGTTACTTTAACTATCTTATAAAATTTCACAATTACTCTCATTATTTATTTAGTCTGAGAAAATGTTATTATTATTATAAGATCAATTCCTATTACATACATATATTGTTTACATAAAATACAGAGTACACCATAATCTATTACACAAATACATTTGACATCAGCACAAAAGTATATACAATCCACACTATTATCTGTTATAGTTTACCACAAATCATTTCATAATACAGTCCATTTCAGAACCCCCTACTCACATAGTTAAATGTTCATACATAATAAATGTTTAACCACCATCATCGAATTATAATCTTGTCTTACGTCTACACAATTCATTTTTTATTAAATACATATTGTTATTATGATTATAATAACCATCATCAATAATTTTATCCCTCGTATCAATATAGTATTCAAAAACATTATTGCAAACTATTAATTCAAAAATCCTGTCAACATTCGGTGTGGTCAATTCTCCATTAGTATCATCTGTTACGATTAAATTTTTTATCATTTCTTTAGTATAGTAATCATCTACTACTAGTAATCCCATCTTATATACAGGTAAGTCATCAACATTGTTATCACCTGTTGCTGCACTAACCACATCGCAAGGTAAGAATTCAATATAATCATCAACTCTCTCGCTATTAAGTATCTCTCTTAATTCTTTATAATTTCTATTAACTTCAAACATCTCACTCTCTCTCTCTCTCTCTCTCTCTCTCTCATCATTACACCTTTTCACACTTTTTCTATCATTCCATGCAGAGGGTACTACTACATTAAAACACCTGGCTTTTCCAGGAACACCATAAAAACTCGGGGAACAATTTGAAAACACATCGTTTTCCACTAAGGGACTCTCCCCTTCAACAACAACAACAGTGAACACCTTGGTTCACAATAAACCCAGGGAAAATTTACCCTCTGCCCCATATCCACAAAATAACTCTTTATATTCTCTCTCTAACTTACAAACACTGATTTTTACCCCTTCACAACCCCCTACTCCCATTACTCTCTCACTCTCTCTTACTATTTCTATATTCTCATCATCACTATTAATTTTCACTATATCACCCTTAAATATTTCGTTTTCAACTATCTTACCACTACTACTTGTTAACTCATTTTTATAACTTACACTTTCATCGTTAATTATTTCTTCATTATTATTCGTCATCATATCATCATCATTATTTTTGATACCATTACAACCACTTACCTTATTATATGTACCATTTTCTACCCCCTCCTTTCTCTTTCTACTTTCGTTTACTTCGGCTTGTACTTGTTTTACAATAGCACTAAAATGTTCATCAACTTCTTCTAAACTTTTATTAATATCAAAATTCTGTTGTTTAATTTCGTCTCTAATCTCGTTCAACTTTTCACTAAAATTACTCTTTATTTCATTATTTTGTTCTTTCAACTTTTCATTAAACTTACTCTTTATTTCATCAAACTTATTATTTTGTTCATCAAATTTCCTATCGTTTACATCAAAACGACTATTTCCACACATTCTGCTCATTGAACTTCATATCTAACATTGTTTGTATCATTTTCAGCATTTTGTAGCTATCGTCTTTTTTAACTGGGATAGGCGTCGATTGATTCGATACGCCTTCCATTACTTTCGACTCGGTCTCGCTTACGTCACTATTTATTTGACTTTCAGTATTGCTGTCAGTGAGGCTGACTTCCTTGTTAATATTTTCACTCGTATTCAATTTGCTTATTTAATTCTTACTTGTATGTAATAAACATATACCAATCATATTATAACATAACCCTATCTGACACTCTTGTCATCCATGTCTATTTATACGTACATACCAATTTACTCATCTCAAACAACCATCCTGTTCCTCAAAACAGGTCCACATTTACATAAATTTCATTTATGCAAATGTCCCAGCTTCGGGCGCCATTGAAACAATTTAATTTCTTTATAAGTTTATAAGTGAACTTTGTTTACAAATATTAACTTTCGTCTATTGCAGCTGCCATTTTGTTAACTACCAACATTGAAAATTTTACTTACCAGGTCCAGGGTTCGAGGTTGGACAAGCTGAAAAGCAAAATGGTTGTTTGAAATAACGAATAATTCACTTTTTTTTTTCAATCAAATTTGTCTTATTTTATTCAATCAAAATTCATCTTTTCCATAAAAGAAAACACTATGCATACCATCATAAAATACAAATGGAGCCGTTACTCTGCCCTCCTTTACACATTGAGTTTTAGTAATATTTTCATATCTTGTTTAACAAAATAAAAACAATAGCTACAAACTTAAATTTATTCTTCTTCGCAAACCTGCGCTCCTTATTTATTATTTTTTATTCACACACACATTCATACATACCCCATTCCCCTATGTGAGATCTCAGTTTAAAAAATATAATAATGTTGAAATTTGGTTTAGCCCTTATTAAAATATTGTCCTGCCCCCCCCCCCCCGTTTTGTTACTCATCTGATCATAGTATTTCCATAGTCCAGCCTCCTCACGTATTTGCCTTCATTTCGCACAGTTCTATTGCTGATAATTTGTTTTTACATATCGCCGAAACTGTCACTTCAAAATGGTTAACATTATAAATTTGAATAAATCACATTTTATACTTTCGGTGTTGGGCGTGCGCCCGTAATTTGTTCCGGAACTTATACGGCTGTACCGCACGAGTTGTTATTGCAGACTGGGGCGAAATTTACTGTCTCAATTTCTGAAGTAGTGAGGGAGTCACGTGATTTCAGTCTTTTGTTCTTTTGAGTTTTGAGGCCAGTTTTGACGGGATTATTAATTTGAATCTACATTCCAGCGGTGACGTGAAGCTGGGATCGGCTCTGACTTCATCTGGCGTGACTTCTGATTACATAGGTCAAAGTTTGTACTGCTAAATATAACTGTTTCCTTGCATCCTGATGTTGACCTTGACACGAATTCACTCACAGTGCATATTACGTTTCTTGTTCCCAAATAAAATTTATCATTATTATTTCTTTTTATGTTTCCCCAAAATATTCTTAGGTGGGCTTAAATGTACCGTTACATTAGTCAGCTGTTCCGTGTGTTTGATAGTTAATGTGTCTGTATCTGTGCAGTAAATAAGTTAATCTGTCTGTTAGTTTTCTCATAATCTGGTTCATATTTGTAGTTTCATTTTTTTTTCACTTTTTATCATCATCACCCTCAAGGTTTAAACCAAGAATGGTTTGTTCTGGTCTCAAATAGGCAAATATTACAGCTGGTCACTCTAGCGCTTCCTCGGATCTCCCACACCTCTCCGTCCCCTCGGCTTATAGTTCCATAGTTGTTTGGGGATGTGTCAGTCATCCATTCGGCAAAGATGTTCCCACCAATTCAGCTGATACTGGGCGATCCTGTCGAGTATACCCTGCCACATGCCTGAGAAATCTCATTTCAGCCGCTTGGATGCGACTGGCCTGGCCTTTCGTTAAAGTTCTCAGACCCATAAAGAAGTATGGGAAGAGCCATCACCTTGTAGAATTTTAGGTGTGTTCCTTTACTTGCTGACTTAAAGGTTCGCCTGATGGCCCCACACATAAGGTTGAACTTATGCGCCACGTCGTTGCTTGCATTATTAGACACACTGTAGCCCAGGTATTCATAACTGCTAACTTGTTCCAGGACAGTACTATCTATAACAATTTTTGCCCATATGGGATCAGTTCCACAAAAAGCCATCACCTTGGTTTTAATTGTGGACATGTGCAATCTGTTTTCAGAGTCCAACAGAATAGCCTGGTCGTCCGCAAATAACAAAGTGTCAATTGTAGAGTGACCAATCATAAAATGGTCTGGAAGACACATCTGCCAGTTTTGTATGACATCGGCAATATGTAAATTAAGAAGGGAAGGTGATAATGGACACCCTTGTCGTACTCCACCATTGATCAGACCAACTCTAGGAGCTGTTATTGGTCTCCTTGCTTCTATTAAGAGTTTATTCTCCATATACAGACTCTGTATTGCTCTAATTAGATGTTGTGGGATCCCTTTCCTTGCCATTACTGCCCATAGTTTGCTCCGATTCACTCTGTCAAAAGCCTTCTTGAAGTCGATGAAAGCTATGTATGTGGGCAGCCGATACTCTCTGCGCTTTTCAATGAGCTGGGCTATTGTAAATATACAATCTAAATATGATCTGGCCTTCCTGAAACCGTTCTGGGCCTCTGAAAGTATGGTCTCCGTTATTGCATTCAGCCATGTTCGTAATATAGATGCATATAATTTATATGAAGTATTAAGAAGGCTGACTCCTCTGTAGTTCCTGCAGTCATTACGATCACCGTTTTTATATGTGCTTATTTCTTTTCTACAACGTATTTACTTTCATAAACATTTAAAATTTTGTGTGTATGATAGTGGAAATAGTTGCACAACAGTGTGAACTTGCTCATGGAATAGTGTATTGCCTAAATGAATTTATGTTGGAGGTGTCGCTTAGTGCTAATAATGTTACTGAAAAAAAAAACTCCACTGTACCATATTTTCATTTGTTTCAATGTATATGAATAAATTGTATTTCCTTAGTGTTAAAAAAAATCACTTGAATTTTTCTTGTTATATTTTGACTATTAAATAATAAATAATATATATATACTTTATTTAATTATCTCATAATGTTTCGACAGTTTTCATTTTTCATTGGTATCTTCAGACATACAAAAAGTGTACAACATACTTTCATTTTTTAATTTCTTCAATATGGGGGGTCCTCTACTTTTGGACATTCAGAATTTATTCAAGTTTTGTACTAAAACTCTGGACTTTTGAACACTGACGGAGATGTGAGGAAGTTAGTAAGCTTTAAGATGAGTGCACATATTCTTGCTAATATAGTTTTTCATAATTAATGGTTAATATAAAGAATGCAAAGTGTTAAAGTGATTAATAATAATAAGTATAATAAGACTGTGCTGTAGAAGGCTGTTTCACAAACACTGTGTAACTGTACAAAGAAGAGTGCCCCACCCCCCTAAACAGCTCCAAAAAACGTACAAAACCCTAGGTCGCCACCACATTTTGGATAGGCAGAATGTGGAAACTGCAACACTGTACCCCAAAATAGAACAACCAAAACACTAAAATACTTACATAAGCCCTCAGCGAAGAATACAGTGTCCAGATCCATTTAAGCGAGCTGCTAAGCACAGGTTAGGTTAGGGTGAGGTGACAAAAAATTTTCAACATAAAGTCATATTAACACAATTTGTATTGTACCTTCGAACATCATCCCTTTTGGATTTCCAATTGTCTTACTGTATCTATAATTTGATAATGAAATTTATTATACTACTAATCTAAAAAAACTATTGGTTCAGGAAGCAAATAAATTTTGTTCATACTGTAACAAGAAACGCAAAAGGTACATGTTATAACAAATTGTAGTTGTATCTTTGCTTTACTAATACATTTTGATATTACTATAACTTCACATTTATAGGATTTTTTATTAACTGGAATTTGGCTGGCTCAATGTTTGTACTATTGCAAGTTAATAAAAACAAATTATACTCTTAATTCTTAATAATCAACAAAACCATTAGTACTCTTACTTCTTAATTACAGTTTAATAAGAGATTTCAACTAAAGAGATTTCAGCATTTTTTTACAATTAGTTAATTTAAAAATCCCCCCTCACTCACGTATGCACATATTTACTTTTTTATAATTTCAACACTTTACCCCTTATATATCTTATTATGCACATCGTTGGTTTATACATTGGTAGTTTGCCTACCTTATATAGTGACAATAATTAGTAACAACACTTGAAGTTGGGGGCTGTCCTTCCAGTGTGTGTTGTGCCGTGCTCCCGTGGGCTACATCTCAAGTTGCTGTGGAGACAAAGGCATTTTTCACTGATGACATCAAATATGCCGTATGTAGTCCCAGCTCCAATGGTTACACCATGGAATAGTACCAATTAATTGCAATTTCTTGATTCACGATATTGTCAAAAATCACTCACACCTATTTTTGAACTCATTGGTTTAAGTAAGTACTGAATTAAAAGGTACAGAGTTACAAAACACTGCACATGGCGTTGCCACAAGTTGTGCAATAAGGCATTACATAGTTTTTTATTTCTGAAATTTATTAGTCAAATGTGTACTAATTATTACAATCAAATGTGTATTAATCAATTACATTTTGATTACTTATGCCTTCATTTATAACACTTTCGAACCCCAAATTTAGTTTCTGAAACAAGCGCTGATACCTATGCCTGATGCCACTTGTTGTCATTCGAATCGCCATTTTGATGTTTAAATGCCAATTTTTCTACAGAATTTACACTGTACATGTTCATTCGAACTGTTTCTTTATTTTGATTACACACACATTTCTGAATTTTAGAATTTAACAGTTTCCAAGGGATTTCATGTACCACACACCAGGGAAACTATCTTACTTCCATGGTGATTGACTAACGAGTGAGAGTCATTCGCTGTTGACGTGGTGAATTACTTTGAAATTTAATGTACAGCTTTTTCTGAATCAACTAAGTTTCTGTAACATTCAGTTTTTTCCATTGTCTTCTCTAATATACGTTTCACTACTTCTCTGTATATATTTAATTTTATAAAAGTATAATACTTGAACTACTTTTGTCACGTGGTGAAAGCATTTTCAATTCAGTACATGTTACCAACCTACCTACATACAATACTTCACTGGCTATATTTCCTTCAGTTTTACTGTTGATGTTAATTTCGTTCATTCCTCTTTAGCTTTTCTATCACACAAAATATAATACACAACAAAAAGCGTTTTTTACAACATACAATTTATACATGCATTCTTTATTATCACGTACAATCCCTTTATTGACCTACCGATAACACCACCGATCTTTGATCCGGGTGTGCTTTTCAAATATGTGGTTTTAAATGGTTTGTACTGTTACAACTACTTATAAACTTTACTAATGTATGAAAATAATCAATATAGCATGTTACTGTATTATGTATTTTTTGTAGTAAGAGTGATGATGTAAATTTAAGCGAGAATAATATCCGAATTCATTACATTGCAGTATGTTACAGTTCATAGAACCAATCTACTACTTAACGTGCACAGTATGCATACAGTAAAGACAGCCTACTGTACAGTACTTGACTTTCAGACAATTCGAGTTTTCAACATGTTTTCGGGAACACATTGTGTTCGAAAGTCAAGGACCTCCTGTACTGTGGGGAGCTATGCGGTTACATACAAAGTAGGATGTAGTATGTCTTTAAACTTTTGCATCACGAAAATGATCATCGTATTGACATACTAAATAAAAAGCAAAATAAAATTTTGACATTATTTTACATTTGGCTCACTTAGTCCTAACCTGATAAGTTATGTTTTGTAGAATGCAAATTACGAGGCGATTCAAAAAATTTATGTCATAAAAAGCTTTAGTAGTTAACATAATGATTTAAAAAAGCTGTGAAGTAAACACAAAGCAATTGTCATCGAGTAAACAGAATAAGATATAATAAGAAAAATGTATGTGATGTCTTTCTAAATGGCAAAGAGACTGAGTTTAGTCTAAGCAAACATTTTTCTGATAGATGAATAAACATCTCAGTTGCGTAATGTATTTTGTATTGTTACAACATTACAGAACAGTCTACGTGTTTATCGAATGTTCCAGAGGAATCCGGCTGTAATGTGTGTGGCGTACGTGATTCTCGACGCATTAGCTAGACTGTGCAAGGAGCTGCGCAAACTGTGTCAATGTCGCAATTAAGTACGCTCTAATGTTTTCCTTTATTGTCAATGCGCAGTATGGAATATTCTGGTATTTTGGTGGGGTATAAATACAAGTACTTAACGACGTTTAGTTTCAGTTTGAGTTGCGAATTATTGGAGTGCGGTTTGTAGTATTGTGGTGAAGCGTTATGTGTTGTGCGGGACGATTGTAATACAATTGTGTTTTATATTAGTAGACATTTTTATTGCGTGTGAACAATTTTTATTTGATTTGTTGCAAGAGACTGTCGTGTTAATTACAGACTGGTTAATTGTGATAATTAAAGCTGGTGATTAGTGACATAATTGGTGTCTTGTATTTTGTTTTCCACTGTACCATACAACAATCAGTTAGACCGTCATAACAGTATGTTTTCACAGTGAAGAGTATAACAACAGCTCTACATCATTAAAATAATTCAGCTCTACTTATACATTTTGGAATACTTTGATGTAATCTGCCTCCACTCTATTTCTTCTGTTTTCATCATCACCGTATTTGTATCCATATTGATGATTGCGGTGTATTTTCTTAAAATATCACAACCAATGAGTAGAGTGAACGGTAGCCCACTGGCTACTAGGAATACCATCTGTATTGTCTTCCCATTGCTGGATACATCTAATTGTACTTGCTGTCGGATAGTCTTATTCTGACGTCCGGTAGCACCGATGAGAATTATGTTGCTAATTGGCAATGTGGGTATTGTAGCTTTATTCTCCGATTGAATTCTGTCCAGTTCCATCTTGTCGATTAATGATACGTTTGCACCGGTGTCTATCATTGCGGTAGCATCTGTGTTGTTTACTTTCACGGATATATATGCAATTTCACTGTTGCTTGTATCGCCGATAGCATTTTCCTTTTCTTCCATCAAATCTTTTCTTATATTTTTTAAGTAGTTGTTGTTATATATTTTGCGCTGATTCGCAGATTTTGCCAAAACATCAGACCCAATAGTCCGGTTCAGTGAGGGTGATCTTGGGTTTTTCACTGCCGGTTGGTGTTTAAATTCAGGTCACCGTTTTCGCGTCTGTCTTGAGACGTTGAAGCTATGGGCTCCTGATTTCCAGGTCCATGTCCGTTGTGGTATACCTCTGTCGTTTGGGTGGTTGTTCTAGGACTTCCACTGCTGTCACTTCCATTTGATCGATAGCCGGATTCTCTCTCATCTCTGTCACTATTATTGGAATGATTGTGCTGGTGTGGGAAACTCCTCCTTCCTTGATAATAAGTTCTATGGTTTCCACCTCGGCTGGCATGAGTATAGTGGAGTCTTCGAAATTGACTGTTATTATGATGACCATTTCCTTGTCTTGGTTGGTGATTAGGAGACTGGTTCTGATACGGCCTGTAGTAGTTATTACCTCTTTGGTAATGCGTATCTCGCTGGTAACCACCAGGATGATGGTTATTATAGTTCCCTCTATTAATGTTATTGCCACCTCCGTCTTGTTGGTGTTGGTTGATTCTGGAATCTCGGTGGGTTATTGAAATTCCTTCCTGGGTTATTACCATTATTGTGACTGGTGGGATTATTGTTTCCAGGTCCTCCTCGATCGTATGTTTGGCTTGGTACCTGTCGACTCCGTTGATAGTATCGTTCCCTCTCGTGGCTTTCGAGTAGTTCGCACATTCCTTGGATTGTTTTTATCTGCGCATTTAATCTTCCTTGTGAGATACCCTGATTAAAGTGGTAAGCCAACTTCGTAACCAGGCATTCTTCTGGGATTGCCGGTTCCAGATTCCTTGCCAGGCAAATCTTTCCTAAAAAGTAGGTGGTCATGGATTGCCTTCCATTCACGTTGAACCTTCCGTTGGTAATGTCGTCCCTTATGATGTTCTGCGTGGCTTCCGACCAATACTTTTGCTTGAATGCTATCTTGAAGATGTCATAATTACCCACTTCGTGACGGGTTGCCGTCCACCAGTTGTCAAACGTGTTTTTAAACGATTCATCTAACATACCTTTAATGACAGACCATCTGCTCTCACAGTTTCTTTGTATGATTTCTTCCATTCTCTCTAGGAATTCTAAGGGATTTTTTGAATAAGTCCGGAAGTCAATTTGATCTCTCCCTTCTAAGTGATTCAAACCGGATAGGAAATTTGGTATGGTTTGCAAACGATGGATTTCGTCTCGGAGGTCGTCCAATTCTCTCTGTTGGCGTTCTGTGGATTGTGTCTTATCATCGTGCACTTGTTGCTTGATCGCGTCTACCCTTCCAGAAACTTCTTCACACTTATCCTTCAATGTTGACTGCTCTGCCTTCATCTTTGTCTGCTCTTGTGCTGTTACACCTAGTTGGGTATCGTGGGTTTTCTTCACATCATTAATACGTTGGTTGAGGTCCATTTCCGTCTGTCTTAGTTTTAGGTTGGTACTTTCTCCTTCTTTACGCACTTCCGACATCTCGACATTAATTTCAGTCGTTAGTATGGCCATTTGTTTCTCGATTTCTTCGACGCTTTCTCCCAATCTTCTCTCAACCATTTCTACTGTATTTTTAGCGGTCTCTTCCATCTTGTTATTGTTGACACTTATCTGTTGCCATATATTTTCGTGATCAGCTTGTATGGTCTCAACATCTCGATTAAGTTTAGCGTTGATCCCATCAATCTTTTGGTTGGTTTGATCAATCTTCTCTCCCAATTCTGTCGATAAATCTTCTTTCATGATGGCCATTTTCTTCTCCAACAATTCTTCGGTTTTCCTTTGACCCTCTTCCATTCTCCTGTTTGTCTCTTTTATTTGGTTATTAAATTCTTCTTTTAACAACTCTATATGTTTCTGGTTCTCCTTCTGGCCTTCCTCTATTTTTTGGTTTGTGGATCGACTGGCTTCTTCTATTTTACTATGTAAGTCTGTTTTCAATGACTCCATTGATTTGTCCATTCTCTTCTGGCCTTCTTCCATTGATTCTATGGATTTGTTCATTTTCTGGTCTGTGGACTTCAGGCCTTCCTCTATTCTCTTACTTAAGTCCTTGGTGGATTGGCTGGTTTCTTCTATTTTACTGTTTATTGATTCCTCCATCCTCATCAACATTTCGATGATGTACCTGTCTTGAGTTTGCACCGGTCTCTCGGGTTGTCCATCCTCCGGTAGAATTTCTTGTGGTGTTACTTCCGGTAGAACTCCTTGAGATATTATTTCCGGTTCTTCCATAGGCTGCTGAACCCCCTCCGCTGGTTCAATTGTGTTTTCCTTCATTTCCAGTACAACTTCTTCGACATCTTCCGTTGACATGGCCTCTTTTTCTTCTCTTCTGGCCTCCTTCTCCACTTCGGTTGCCCTCTTCCTCGATGTTGATCTCGATTTTGATCTTGATTTTAATCTGCTGGTATACATCTTGCTGTACTGGTAATGTACCTGCTGTCTTTTTCACGAATTGGATTGGTTAGGTTATTAGTTATTTTGTAATTTCCCTAAATCGTGCTCAGACGTTGGGCGCCAACTTGTAATGTAAAATTTACAAGTGTAGATATATTGATTGTAGGTGTAGTTATGTAGTATCTACTTTCCTTGGGGTCTTATTATGTCAAGCCCCACGTTGGGTTTGTCAATATGTAATGTAAAATTACAAGTGTAGATATATTTATATAGTGTAGATTATTATTATAGGATATAGTTATGTATGTAGTTTATTATTATAAATTTGTAGTGGATCTTCACTCACTTCTGCCTAATGTGTGGTGTATTCGATATATATTTTGGTGTGTTCGTGTGAGTGTAGACACGCACTGGTATCTACGATAATGTTGTTTATTAAAAGATGTAATCGTAATTGTTAAGGTTATTGGTGTTATTGTATTGTTTTTAATGGGTACGCAATAATAGTTCACTCCTTTTATTTTAGAATGGTTCGCGCACTTTGTTGTGTATCTCTCTCACTTACCACACTTGAATACTTCAATCCTGTTCTGTGACATTCCTTCTGAAATACATGCACTTCAAATACAAATAAATATTCGGATTGAATATTTAATATATTATCACACACAAAAATAAATGAAGCAATATCTGATGAATATTCTGAATTATGCTAAATCTTTTTAAATTCTTCCGCCACCTGTGTCAGAACTGATTAAAAAATAAATGAATTTATTTTTAATAGAAATGATACTCCTTTTACTGGTAATAAAATTGGAGGTTTATTAACAATTTAATAAATAATAAAATCTTTGACAATTAATAAGCAATAATTAACAACCTTTCAATTACTGATTACAATAAATAATTCAAATAAGACTCTGTCTAATTCTCAAGGCTGGTAGACCTGTTATCGGTACAATAATTTAACCTCAATAGGTTATGTTGTTTTGATTCAGTGAATTACCATATTTCGTTAGGTTCTTTGAGGTAACATGATACCAGGCACAAGATGTAATACAAATAACGATATAAAATTAACAATAATGAATAATAAGTGAACAAATATAAAAAAATCAAAATTTGGTACCATATGTCTGGTATTTATAAAACTATCGTACGCGGGCATGCGCACGCATCTCTAATACTAGTGTGCAATTATCAAGCTGTATGACTTGTACAGTATTTAAAAATGTATTACTTTTGTTTGATAATTCGTTTTAAAAATCATCTATTCACAAGAGAAAAATTTCTCAAAAAACTCTTGTTAGTAATTCTATCTGATTTGGATGTTACTTGAGAACAGATCGGTAATATTGAAATTATCAAGTTACCGTAACGATTTTGAGGTTAGTTATAACCGGTGTTACAATGGATAAGTATTTCTTAACAGTTATTATTTCTTAAACTATACACATAAGCATATCATTCGTAATAATTTAATATACGATTATCAGAATTACATTTGTTTATACTGTATGAAAATTAATAAAGTATATTTCAAAACATCGAAAAAATCAAGAAAATAGGTTTAGTCAAATGAGTGACTAAATATTCTTGTATTCATTAATAATTATTTCAAACATTATATTTTAAATTATTATAAATAATTAAAATATTTTTATAATATTTTATTAATTATGAATTAAATCTTTCCTTAATTCTGATAATTTAATTATTGTTTTCGATACTCTGCATTCTCTGACTTGCGTAGTATCGAAAGTTAACTATTTACGAAATTATTATTTCGTTCAAGATTGTTTAAATAAAATTGTACTCCCTGTTTCTTATTTAACACTTCACTCGCAAGTATGGTCGACATTATACACTGACCTTACTTGATTAATTAAAATAACTCCGCACTTTTTCACTCGTATATTTAGATGTTGTGTTAAGGTTAACTGTATGTTGTTCTACTGACGTATATGGCGCGCACAGTTTTAAAAAATAAACTTCTTCTTTTTGTCTTGAGCAGCGTGGCCTATTCGTTTGATGGTTGATCGTAGACTGTTCTGTTCCTCTGAAGCGTCTCTCGGTTGTCTGTCGAAAGTCATTCATTCTATTGGCTGGAGACGTTGTACTCTCTGACCCAAAAGCCTTTGTTTTATTAAAATATTTAATTTTTTGACAAAATCAAGTTTTGTGTGGAGGCTTTTTGACGTCATCACTGGTACAAAAATTTAACTGAAAAGTTTAAAATTACCATAACTTCCTTAATTTACGTCCTATCGCTAATTGGTTGATATCAGTGAATTCAGGGCGTTTTGCTTGTTAATTTAAGTCCAAAAACGCTTATTTTCCGTTCATCACTACTATTACAATAATGATTTTATTTATTATTTCTGGCGTATCTTATTTTTATAAGTCCGTTACACCAGATTTTACTTAATTATAATAAAACACTTCTTAT
Organism: Magicicada septendecula; assembly: GCA_034769895.1. Lineage (NCBI taxonomy): Eukaryota > Metazoa > Arthropoda > Insecta > Hemiptera > Cicadidae > Magicicada > Magicicada septendecula. The sequence continues at coordinate 55,037,710 of CM068371.1, read as the reverse complement.
CTACACACTTTGAGTCTATATCTCAATCGGTTTGATAGACAATTTGGGAATAATTGTTCCCTACACAAATCTCGTTATGGCGTCATTAAGCGTCCATGTTAGTTTTTCCATAAATATGCTTAGAACTAATTTTTCTTATATAAAATGATAATATTACAATCTAGTAATACTAGTAAAGTTTATTCACACAATTTTACACTATAATATTTATATATGACTGTGGTTAATTTAATATTTACATAGTTTCAGTCCTCTCCTGTCTCTCTTATACAATTTTTTCACCTTACTTTTGGTCTCTTCTATATAAATCATATCATTTAATGGTTGTAATTAGTGTACACATATAGTACCTAATTTATTATATACAATGGTTATCCTTTAATTAGTTCAGAACCCTTCAATTTTTCAGTAATGGCTCTGTTTATGTTGTGTCATCTCATAGTAGTCATTTAGTTTTTGTTAATACAACAATTAAATTGTTATTGTTCTACTTGGTTTGGATTCCCAAAGTAGCATTAGATATTATTCTAACTTTTGGCAATGTTTTCAATTATTTTTACACAAGTTTATATGTTATATTTTTCATAAATAACTTGTTTATCATTGTTTGTTTACATTTGGTTTTCTTCATAATAGTCATTTGGTTTTTAATTGTTTGTATATAATATGACTGTTTTTATGGTCATTATCTGTTCTCAAAGTAGCATTGGGATTTCCTCTTACTACTGGTAACAATTATAACAATCTGTGTTCAATATTTGATACAGTATTTTTCTTAACTAATTAGCTATACTATGGTTCAGCTTACTTCTGGTCATATGTACATAGTTAGTTAGTTTACAATAATTTAGTTATAATATTGTTCTTATTATGTTCAGAATCTGTTCTCAATGTATTATCAGATATTTATCTCACTAGTGGTAATACTCTTATAGACATTGATATTGGTTTTGATACTGTACTTTGCTTAACTAAATTGGCATACTTTTCTCATCTCTGCTATTCTCTGTGCCATTAGGTCTGACTTGTTTTATTTGCATTGTTTAGCAATATCATACATTGTCTCTTAATATTTATTATTACTATTTATAATAAATTCTCGTTTGATAACATAGTTGATGATCATATACTTATACTAATATGTATCATTTTCTGTTGTAATAGGTATCTTCCCTGTGGGGTTATGTAACAAAATACCATCTGTTGTAGTGCAGTATTTTTCTACTACTAAACTGACTTCACTACGGTATCTTAATATAATACCTTAACTATTTTGTTACACATGTTTATACAATTCCTTCTTAAACACTAACACAAATCTTTCTTGTATTATTTACAATATTTTTCTGGTGGAACTTAATTCCTGTCATTGTTTGATACATAACAAATGTCTTTTATTTGTTGTCAGTTCTCTATGAACAATAACATAATTGTTCTATTTTGTTCTATTCTGGTGGTCTTATGATTATGTGTATTGATCACAACTTTATTAAATCAGTCACACTCATTGTCTGTGTTTATTTGACTATTTTTAATTTTTTGTTGTTTTCATCAGGAATTTAACATATTTTTTTCACACTGTAAACTTCATCACTGTAATTGTTTGTGTGGTTTATTCAGTTGAAATTAGCTAATTATTCACAGGTTTCACATTTGTATTAAGTACACGCTATAATTGTTTGTGGTTCCTTAAATGTTTCACACTGGTTTTCTTTTCACACTTATAATCATCATTTCTTTTGTCACTTACATTGTCTTTGGTACATGTGGTTTATGTTGAGTCCTTATATCTTCTGTCCATCTTCTTTCTTCTTCTTGGTGCTCTTCCTGGTCCTTCTTCCTTCTTCTTTTTCCTATATTTTCATCGTAGTTGCTATTTTTTATTTATCTACATTGTTGTTGGAGCTTGTTGATCCTTGTTTCGTTGATTCCCCTCACTGTTGGATCCTATTGGGTCTGGTTACTGATATTTTGTTTTGGGCTTGTGGCATTTTCTTTCTTCATTTTGTATTTAATGTTGATATATTCGTATTCTCTTCTTCATCGTTGGATTTTTTATTAATATATTTGTAGATACACACTTATATACACTTAGGTTTATTTATCTAGATATACTTCCATGTTTTTCTCTTAATTGACGTCACATTAGTTCATATTATGTAACTACCATATTTGGTACTGTTACATATGCCTTCCTATAAGAATTGATTAATTCTGAATTATTATAATATATCTTTCATTGAAGAATTTATCAATTGTTGTACATTCCATGTTGATTTACATGTTTTTTCCATATATCCCTTCACTTTCTTCTATTTGAATCGTATTTATATCTTCTCTATGTAATCATCTCCCTTGTTTATTTAGTTCCCTAATTCCCTAACATAAGTTTAGCTGGGGCAGTTTAGAGCAGCTCACTTTGGCTATTCAACTCTACTGGCCATACTAACTTCAATAAATATGGAGGCAAATCATCTCCTTCAATAATAATAAATGATTGCTGGCATTACTCCTCAGTCAATTCATCTCAAATCATCAAAAATAATAATAGTGGTCGTTCTTCCGACAAATAATAAATATCCTTGGGATTAATTCACGCATCTGCGGTTTATACATTGTTATTCTCTCTTTTCTTGATTCAACTTAACTATATTCTTCACATATTATAGGGATAGTTTGTTTTACACTTCCTCACTGGTATACTCTCATGATTATCTTCGTTAGTATATTATTTTTCATTCTTCATTATCATTGATTAATCTCTTCATTATGTTTTCACTTTGAATGTCGTCTCGTCATATTCTTCATCTCAGGTCTCATTCTTCTAGATATAATTCATAAGTACATTTGTTTTTCTTCTTCTTCATGGTTTTTATTTGGTATTTATATTCCATGTGGTATTGGTTTTTTCTCTAGTAACATACACTAGAAAAAATGTGGTTGTGTGTGATGGTTTGTCTACATTGATACATTACTTTGGTTTCATTTTTCCAACTTCTCATTTGTTCCTTCTTTCTTTCTTCAATAGTACGGGTAAGATGTTAAAATTACTTGTTGACGTGGCTCTTGGAATTCATATGTGCCAAGGATGTTATTTGTCTATCTCGTATAATATTTTTCTTTTTCTATAGTACGGGTAAGATGTTCTTATTACTTGTTGACGTGGCTCTTGGAAATTTATTTGTGCCATAGTTGTTGTGTGTCGGCCTCGTATAATATTTTTCTTTTTCTATAGTACGGGTAAGATGTTCTTATTACTCATTGACGTGGCTCTTGGAAATGGTTATGCCATGGATGGAGTGTGTCGATCTCGTATATTCATACTCTTCTTCTATAGTACGGGTAAGATGTTAAGTTTTACTTGTTGACGTGGCTCTTGGAAATTTATTTGTGCCATAGTTGTTGTGTGTCGGCCTCGTATAATATTTTTCTTTTTCTATAGTACGGGTAAGATGTTAAGTTTTACTTGTTGACGTGGCTCTTGGAAATTTATTTGTGCCATAGTTGTTGTGTGTCGGCCTCGTATATTCATACTCTTCTTCTATAGTACGGGTAAGATGTTAAGTTTTACTTGTTGACGTGGCTCTTGGAAATTTATTTGTGCCATAGTTGTTGTGTGTCGGCCTCGTATATTCATACTCTTCTTCCATAGTACGGGTAAGATGTTAAAATTACTTGTTGACGTGGCTCTTGGAAATTTATTTGTGCCATAGTTGTTGTGTGTCGGCCTCGTATATTCATTCTTATTAGTACGTTATTATTAACAAACACAATGTTCTGAATCCTTTACATTAATTCTCTTGAAGTATGTTTTCTCACATTATAAAATTACAATATATTTAACGTTCAATACATAATTATACAGTTACTTCTCATTTAATATACACACATAATAATATTCATAATAGTAACACATCCTTTCTTTCCTTTAGTCAACATCTATTCTTATAATCATATTTTCATTTTTCACTCTTACATAACAATAATCTTCATAGCCACATTTCATTTTTCATCTTGATATAGTCAATAGTTATATTCATAATTATACTTTCATTTTTCATAACAAATATTTTCATCCTTTACATTATCAATAATAAAATAATCCTTATCGCTATCTTTTCACTTTTTGGTCCCATAATTTAATTTTCAATATATTTTTTCATTGAGGTTTGATTATAGGTACCTTTTATCTTCTTTGTAATAGGTTCTGCAATTCATATGTGTTGTTTAGATTGTTTTTAGTCACAGTATATGGTCTGGTATATAGCAGTAGTAGCTTCTTTGCAATGCCCTCAATAGTACTTGGGAGCTCTCGATTTTTGATAAGCACTTGGTCTCCCACTTCATATTTGATAATTTTGGGTTGTAACTTTTTGTACTTGAGCCTCAATTTATTCACTCTTTCAACTGCATTATTATAGAATCGAGTTCTGTTAAATTTCACTTCGGCACTGATTGGAAAATTAATTATCTCTGTGATCTCCCGGGGTGGTCTTTTCTCGTACATAGCCATGTATGGTGTTTCGTCAGTCGATTGGTGGTAGGCTAGATTTAGGAAATCTTCAGCCGGGGATAAATACTCCTCCCACTTCCTCTGCTGGCTGTGACAGTAGGTTCTTAAAATCCTTCCTACTTCTCTCAACACTCTCTCAGCAGGGTTGCTGTTGGGATGATACACCGATGTCTTGTATGTTTTTACTCCCAGATGGATCAGTGTTTCCCGCCACTTTCGTCCTCGGAATTGCGTTCCGTGATCTGTAATTATCATCGATGGTTTACCCACTTCGGGTATATATTTATTTATGACTAACTCTAGTATTTTACTGGTTGTCGCTCGATTGAGTGGGTACAGCATAGTATATTTGGTGTAGTGATCAAATATTATAATGATATACTTATACTGGTGTCTCCCACCACTCCGTGGAAATGGTCCACAAATGTCCAAGAAAATTTTTTCTAGTCTTGCTGTTGATGTAATCGGTATCATAACTCCTTCTCGCTTCTCATTGCTGCATTTTGCCAGTTGACAAATATTACAACTCTGGACATATTTTCTGACTTTTCTACTCATGTCCTTGAAATGCACATGCTCTTGTAAAGCCTTTATGACCTTCACTGCTCCCATATGACCATAACGTACGTGGTAGTCGATGGTCAATTCTTTTTCTAGGGCTTTGGGTATAACTACCTTCCATCTCTCATCACCTTTATTGTGTTTGGTGAATTAGAACTGATTATGAGTACAGTAATAATGGTTTATGTTTGCATCATTGTTGGCTAGTTTTTTGATAATTAATGATATTTTGGGATCTTGTTGTTGCTGATTGATTATGTCAGATAATATATTAGTGGGTTCGGATTTACTCTTCAGTAGGTGGTATACTCTCGCAATGGTCTCCCTCTCTCCTTCAAATGTTTGGGCGTTAATGTTTATCCGGGACAACACGTCTGCAGCTGTGTTGCTTTTTCCGGGTATGTACTCCCATTGTATGTTGTATTCTTGAAGTGTAAGTCTTGTCAGTCTTCCGTGTTTTAACTTGCAGTTTTTTAGAAATGAAATGGATTTGTGATCTGTCCTCACTGTTACTGTATATCCTAAAATAAATGTCCTAAATTTTTCGCATGCAAACACTATACTCAATAATTCTTTTTCTGTTGTATGGTAGTTACGTTCGCACTTGTTTAACGTACGGCTTGCGAAACTGATCACTTGATGATGCCCTTCTTGGTCTTCTTGATAGAGTACAGAACCAAGGCTTAGGTCGCTAGCGTCACAATTCATGAAAAACTGTTTATTAACATTGGGGTGATGCAGCATAACGGTTTCCAGGAACTTTACTTTAATCAATTCAAATGTAGAGTCTTGCTCTGCTCCCCATTTCCATTTTTCTTTCGATGATAGCTGTGCTGAGAATCGAGCTGTTAGTTCTGAATAATTATTTTGAAATTTCCGATAATAATTGCAGATTCCGAGGAACGATTGCAGTTGTTTTTTGTTCTTCGGGACGGGGAAACGCTGAATTGCTTCCATTTTCTCCTGGGATGGTGTAATTCCGTATTCAGACAAATTAAACCCCAAGAATTGCACTTCCTTTGCAATTAGTTGTGACTTATCTAATTTTAATGTAATGTGGTTGTCTTCCAATTTTTTCAGTACTTGCGCCACCTGGTCACAGTGCTCCTCCCAATTGTTAGAGGCTATTAAGAGATCGTCGACATAAACTGTCGTGAACTGTAGTGTGTTGTGGCCCAGTATCTCGTCCATGCATTTGACGAATATTGCTACTGAGTTTACTAAACCGAATGGTAGTCTTTTAAAATGGTAGTTTCGGCCTTCAAAGATAAAAGCAGTGTATTTTCTACTGTTCGGATCCAGCTCAACCTGCCAATATCCACATACCGTATCCCATATACTGTAAAATTTTGTACCATAAAATTTCTTTAGTATTTCATCGATTTCTCCAGGCGATGTCCTGTCATTAATTATGGTTTTGTTAAGTTCACGAGCATCTAAACAAATTCGTACTGCACCATTCTTTTTTGGTACAGCGACAATAGGGTTGGTGTATGGTGAATTGCTGACTTCTATTATGTCATTCTCTATTAAACGCTGAATCTCCTCTCTTACAGCTTCTTTTAGTGAAAAGGCTATAGGATATGATTTCCGCTTGAACTCCGTCTGGTCTTTGAATTTCAGTTCACATTGGAAATTTTTTATTTTCCCAGGCGTATCAGAAAATACGTGGCGATATTGGTAGTATATATCTATTAATCGTTCCCGTTGTTCCCAAGTTAATTCTTGGCTATTCTGGCTGGTTTTAAATTCTCGGATGCCATTAATTTTCTCCAACCATAAAGCTTCCTCTGGACTGTTGTGTAGTCCCTGATTGATGGCGCCTTCTTGGTGTTCATGACCTTCCCTGATGTAGTATATTACATGTTCTGAGGGTGCCTTCCTGTATTCTGTCAAATTGGCGGTCCACTCTATTTCTTCTGTTTTCATCATCACCATATTTGTATCCATATTGATGATTGCGGTGTATTTTCTTAAAATATCACAACCAATGAGTAGAGTGAACGGTAGCCCATTGGCTACTAGGAATACCATCTGTATTGTCTTCCCATTGCTGGATACATCTAATTGTACTTGCTGTCGGATAGTCTTATTCTGACGTCCGGTAGCACCGATGAGAATTATGTTGCTAATTGGCAATGTGGGTATTGTAGCTTTATTCTCCGATTGAATTCTGTCCAGTTCCATCTTGTCGATTAATGATACGTTTGCACCGGTGTCTATCATTGCGGTAGCATCTGTGTTGTTTACTTTCACGGATATATATGCAATTTCACTGTTGCTTGTATCGCCGATAGCATTTTCCTTTTCTTCCATCAAATCTTTTCTTATATTTTTTAAGTAGTTGTTGTTATATATTTTGCGCTGATTCGCAGATTTTGCCAAAACATCAGACCCAATAGTCCGGTTCAGTGAGGGTGATCTTGGGTTTTTCACTGCCGGTTGGTGTTTAAATTCAGGTCACCGTTTTCGCGTCTGTCTTGAGACGTTGAAGCTACGGGCTCCTGATTTCCAGGTCCATGTCCGTTGTGGTATACCTCTGTCGTTTGGGTGGTTGTTCTAGGACTTCCACTGCTGTCACTTCCATTTGATCGATAGCCGGATTCTCTCTCATCTCTGTCACTATTATTGGAATGATTGTGCTGGTGTGGGAAACTCCTCCTTCCATAGAATAAGTTCTATGGTTTCCACCTCGGCTGGCATGAGTATAGTGGACTCTTCGAAATTGACTGTTATTATGATGACCATTACCTTGTCTTGGTTGGTGATTAGGAGACTGGTTCTGATACGGCCTGTAGTAGTTATTACCTCTTTGGTAATGCGTATCTCGCTGGTAACCACCAGGACGATGGTTATTATAGTTCCCTCTATTAATGTTATTGCCACCTCCGTCTTGTTGGTGTTGGTTGATTCTGGAATCTCGGTGGGTTATTGAAATTCCTTCCTGGGTTATTACCATTATTGTGACTGGTGGGATTATTGTTTCCAGGTCCTCCTCGATCGTATGTTTGGCTTGGTACCTGTCGACTCCGTTGATAGTATCGTTCCCTCTCGTGGCTTTCGAGTAGTTCGCACATTCCTTGGATTGTTTTTATCTGCGCATTTAATCTTCCCTGTGAGATACCCTGATTAAAGTGGTAAGCCAACTTCGTAACCAGGCATTCTTCTGGGATTGCCGGTTCCAGATTCCTTGCCACGCAAATCTTTCCTAAAAAGTAGGTGGTCATGGATTGCCTTCCATTCACGTCGAACCTTCCGTTGGTAATGTCGTCCCTTATGATGTTCTGCGTGGCTTCCGACCAATACTTTTGCTTGAATGCTATCTTGAAGGTGTCATAATTACCCACTTCGTGACGGGTTGCCATCCACCAGTTGTCAAACGTGTTTTTAAACGATTCATCTAACATACCTTTAATGACAGACCATCTGCTCTCACGGTTTCTTTGTATGATTTCTTCCATTCTCTCTAGGAATTCTAAGGGATTTTTTGAATAAGTCCGGAAGTCAATTTGATCTCTCCCTTCTAAGTGATTCAAACCGGATAGGAAATTTGGTATGGTTTGCAAACGATGCATTTCGTCTCGGAGGTCGTCCAATTCTCTCCGTTGGCGTTCTGTGGATTGTGTCTTATCATCGTGCACTTGTTGCTTGATCGCGTCTACCCTTCCAGAAACTTCTTCACACTTATCCTTCAATGTTGACTGCTCTGCCTTCATCTTTGTCTGCTCTTGTGCTATTACACTTAGTTGGGTATCGTGGGTTTTCTTCACATCATTAATACGTTGGTTGAGGTCCATTTCCGTCTGTCTTAGTTTTAGGTTGGTACTTTCTCCTTCTTTACGCACTTCCGACATCTCGACATTAATTTCAGTCGTTAGTATGGCCATTTGTTTCTCGATTTCTTCAACGCTTTCTCCCAATCTTCTCTCAACCATTTCTACTGTATTTTTAGCGGTCTCTTCCATCTTGTTATTGTTGACACTTATCTGTTGCCATATATTTTCGTGATCAGCTTGTATGGTCTCAACATCTCGATTAAGTTTAGCGTTGATCCCATCAATCTTTTGGTTGGTTTGATCAATCTTCTCTCCCAATTCTGTCGATAAATCTTCTTTCATGATGGCCATTTTCTTCTCCAACAATTCTTCGGTTTTCCTTTGACCCTCTTCCATTCTCCTGTTCGTCTCTTTTATTTGGTTATTAAATTCTTCTTTTAACAACTCTATATGTTTCTGGTTCTCCTTCTGGCCTTCCTCTATTTTTTGGTTTGTGGATCGACTGGCTTCTTCTATTTTACTATGTAAGTCTGTTTTCAATGACTCCATTGATTTGTCCATTCTCTTCTGGCCTTCTTCCATTGATTCTATGGATTTGTTCATTTTCTGGTCTGTGGACTTCAGGCCTTCCTCTATTCTCTTACTTAAGTCCTTGGTGGATTGGCTGGTTTCTTCTATTTTACTGTTTATTGATTCCTCCATCCTCATCAACATTTCGATGATGTACCTGTCTTGAGTTTGCACCGGTCTCTCGGGTTGTCCATCCTCCGGTAGAATTTTTTGTGGTGTTACTTCCGGTAGAACTCCTTGAGATATTATTTCCGGTTCTTCCATAGGCTGCTGAACCCCCTCCGCTGGTTCAATTGTGTTTTCCTTCATTTCCAGTACAACTTCTTCGACATCTTCCGTTGACATGGCCTCTTTTTCTTCTCTTCTGGCCTCCTTCTCCACTTCGGTTGCCCTCTTCCTCGATGTTGATCTCGATTTTGATCTTGATTTTAATCTGCTGGTATACATCTTGCTGTACTGGTAATGTACCTGCTGTCTTTTTCACGAATTGGATTGGTTAGGTTATTAGTTATTTTGTAATTTCCCTAAATCGTGCTCAGACGTTGGGCGCCAACTTGTAATGTAAAATTTACAAGTGTAGATATATTGATTGTAGGTGTAGTTATGTAGTATCTACTTTCCTTGGGGTCTTATTATGTCAAGCCCCACGTTGGGTTTGTCAATTTGTAATGTAAAATTACAAGTGTAGATATATTTATATAGTGTAGATTATTATTATAGGATATAGTTATGTATGTAGTTTATTATTATAAATTCGTACTGGATCTTCACTCACTTCTGCCTAATGTGTGGTGTATTCGATATATATTTTGGTGTGTTCGTGTGAGTGTAGACACGCACTGGTATCTACGATAATGTTGTTTATTAAAAGATGTAATCGTAATTGTTAAGGTTATTGGTGTTATTGTATTGTTTTTAATGGGTACGCAATAATAGTTCACTCCTTTTATTTTAGAATGGTTCGCGCACTTTGTTGTGTATCTCTCTCACTTACCACACTTGAGTACTTCAATCCTGTTCTGTGACGTTCCTTCTGAAATACATGCACTTCAAATACAAATAAATATTCGGATTGAATATTTAATATATTATCACACACAAAAATAAATGAAGCAATATCTGATGAATATTCTGAATTATGCTAAATCTTTTTAAATTCTTCCGCCACCTGTGTCAGAACTGATTAAAAAATAAATGAATTTATTTTTAATAGAAATGATACTCCTTTTACTGGTAATAAAATTGGAGGTTTATTAACAATTTAATAAATAATAAAATCTTTGACAATTAATAAGCAATAATTAACAACCTTTCAATTACTGATTACAATAAATAATTCAAATAAGACTCTGTCTAATTCTCAAGGCTGGTAGACCTGTTATCGGTACAATAATTTAACCTCAATAGGTTATGTTGTTTTGATTCAGTGAATTACCATATTTTGTTAGGTTCTTTGAGGTAACATGATACCAGGCACAAGATGTAATACAAATAACGATATAAAATTAACAATAATGAATAATAAGTGAACAAATATAAAAAATCAAAATTTGGTACCATATGTCTGGTATTTATAAAACTATCGTACGCGGGCATGCGCACGCATCTCTAATACTAGTGTGCAATTATCAAGCTGTATGACTTGTACAGTATTTAAAATGTATTACTTTTGTTTGATAATTCGTTTTAAAAATCATCTATTCACAAGAGAAAAATTTCTCAAAAAACACTTGTTAGTAATTCTATCTGATTTGGATGTTACTTGAGAACAGATCGGTAATATTGAAATTATCAAGTTACCGTAACGATTTTGAGGTTAGTTATAACCGGTGTTGTTACAATGGATAAGTATTTCTTAACAGTTATTATTTCTTAAACTATACACATAAGCATATCATTCGTAATAATTTAATATACGATTATCAGAATTACATTTGTTTATACTGTATGAAAATTAATAAAGTATATTTCAAAACATCGAAAAAATCAAGAAAATAGGTTTAGTCAAATGAGTGACTAAATATTCTTGTATTCATTAATAATTATTTCAAACATTATATTTTAAATTATTATAAATAATTAAAATATTTTTATAATATTTTATTAATTATGAATTAAATCTTTCCTTAATTCTGATAATTTAAGTATTGTTTTCGATACTCTGCATCCTCTGACTTGCGTAGTATCGAAAGTTAACTATTTACGAAATTATTAATTTCGTTCAAGATTGTTTAAATAAAATTGTACTCCCAGTTTCTTATTTAACACTTCACTCGCAAGTATGGTCGACATTATACACTGACCTTACTTGATTAATTAAAATAACTCCGCACTTTTTCACTCGTATATTTAGATGTTGTGTTAAGGTTGACTGTATGTTGTTGTACTGACGTATATGGCGCGCACAGTTTAAAAAAATAAACTTCTTCTTTTTGTCTTGAGCGGCGTGGCCTATTCGTTTGATGGTTGATCGTAGACTGTTCTGTTCCTCTGAAGCGTCTCTCGGTTGTCTGTCGAAAGTTATTCATTCTATTTGCTGGAGACGTTGTACTCTCTGACCCAAAAGCCTTTGTTTTATTAAAATATTTAATTTTTTGACAAAATCGAGTTTGGTGTGGAGGCTTTTTGACGTCATCACTGGTACAAAAATTTAACTGAAAAGTTTAAAATTACCATAACTTCCTTAATTTACGTCCTATCGCTAACTGGTTGATATCAGTGAATTCAGGGCATTTTGCTTGTTAATTTAAGTCCAAAAACGCTTATTTTCCGTTCATCACTACTATTACAATAATGATTTTATTTATTATTTCTGGCGTATCTTATTTTTATAAGTCCGTTACACCAGATTTTACTTAATTATAATAAAACACTTCTTATCTAAACACTTTGAGTCTATATCTCAATCGGTTTGATAGACAATTTGGGAATAATTGTTCCCTACACAAATCTCGTTATGGCGTCATTAAGCGTCCATGTTAGTTTTTCCATAAATATGCTTAGAACTAATTTTTCTTATATAAAATGATAATATTACAATCTAGTAATACTAGTAAAGTTTATTCACACAATTTTACACTATAATATTTATATATGACTGTGGTTAATTTAATATTTACATAGTTTCAGTCCTCTCCTGTCTCTCTTATACAATTTTTTCACCTTACTTTTGGTCTCTTCTATATAAATCATATCATTTAATGGTTGTAATTAGTGTACACATATAGTACCTAATTTATTATATACAATGGTTATCCTTTAATTAGTTTAGAACCCTTCAATTTTTCAGTAATGGCTCTGTTTATGTTGTGTCATCTCATAGTAGTCATTTAGTTTTTGTTAATACAACAATTAAATTGTTATTGTTCTACTTGGTTTGGATTCCCAAAGCAGCATTAGATATTATTCTAACTTTTGGTAATGTTTTCAATTATTTTTACACAAGTTTATATGTTATATTTTTCATAAATAACTTGTTTATCATTGTTTGTTTACATTTGGTTTTCTTCATAATAGTCATTTGGTTTTTAATTGTTTGTATATAATATGACTGTTTTTATGGTCATTATCTGTTCTCAAAGTAGCATTGGGATTTCCTCTTACTACTGGTAACAATTATAACAATCTGTGTTCAATATTTGATACAGTATTTTTCTTAACTAATTAGCTATACTATGGTTCAGCTTACTTCTGGTCATATGTACATAGTTAGTTAGTTTACAATAATTTAGTTATAATATTGTTCTTATTATGTTCAGAATCTGATCTCAATGTATTATCAGATATTTATCTCACTACTGGTAATACTCTTATAGACATTGATATTGGTTTTGATACTGTACTTTGCTTAACTAAATTGGCATACTTTTCTCATCTCTGCTATTCTCTGTGCCATTAGGTCTGACTTGTTTTATTTGCATTGTTTAGCAATATCATACATTGTCTCTTAATATTTATTATTACTATTTATAATAAATTCTCGTTTGATAACATAGTTGATGATCATATACTTATACTAATATGTATCATTTTCTGTTGTAATAGGCATCTTCCCTGTGGGGTTATGTAACAAAATACCATCTGTTGTAGTGCAGTATTTTTCTACTACTAAACTGACTTAACTACGGTATCTTAATATAATACCTTAACTATTTTGTTACACATGTTTATACAATTCCTTCTTAAACACTAACACAAATCTTTCTTGTATGATTTACAATATTTTTCTGGTCAATGGTGGAACTTAATTCCTGTCATTGTTTGATACATAACAAATGTCTTTTATTTGTTGTCAGTTCTCTATGAACAATAACATAATTGTTCTATTTTGTTCTATTCTGGTGGTCTTATGATTATGTGTATTGATCACAACTTTATTAAATCAGTCACACTCATTGTCTGTGTTTATTTGACTATTTTTAATTTTTTGTTGTTTTCATCAGGAATTTAACATATTTTTTTCACACTGTAAACTTCATCACTGTAATTGTTTGTGTGGTTTATTCAGTTGAAATTAGCTAATTATTCACAGGTTTCACATTTGTATTAAGTACACGCTATAATTGTTTGTGGTTCCTTAAATGTTTCACACATGGTTCCTTAAATGGTTTTCTTTTCACACTTATAATCATCATTTCTTTTGTCACTTACATTGTCTTTGGTACATGTGGTTTATGTTGAGTCCTTATATCTTCTGTCCATCTTCTTTCTTCTTCTTGGTGCTCTTCCTGGTCCTTCTTCCTTCTTCTTTTTCCTATATTTTCATCGTAGTTGCTATTTTTTATTTATCTACATTGTTGTTGGAGCTTGTTGATCCTTGTTTCGTTGATTCCCCTCACTGTTGGATCCTATTGGGTCTGGTTACTGATATTTTGTTTTGGGCTTGTGGCATTTTCTTTCTTCATTTTGTATTTAATGTTGATATATTCGTATTCTCTTCTTCATCGTTGGATTTTTTATTAATATATTTGTAGATACACACTTATATACACTTAGGTTTATTTATCTAGATATACTTCCATGTTTTTCTCTTAATTGACGTCACATTAGTTTATATTATGTAACTACCATATTTGGTACTGTTACACTATGCCTGCTAATTCAAAATGTATAAGCATGAATAATAAGAAAAGTTTCAAGAAAATCCTCACACCTATGCCTATAAGTTGTGAAGAAAAGTCAAACTATTTTTTCCATGTAAATCAGAGTAATAATGATACGGAGAATGAACATTTTGATGGCGAGAGTGTCGGTGATAAGCCAAGTCAAGAGACAACAAGGGAAGAGAATGAAGTTGTCAAAAATTTAGAAGAAATAGATGGTATTACTGAAACCATAGAAAAAATTGGTGACGAGACAGTTAAAAAATGACGCAGAGGAAAAATCCGGAAAAAGAATTAGGAAACTTGAGAAGTGGGCAAGGAACATTAAGAAATTGAAAGTTAACAAAGGAGAGGAATACACAACAAAATCAGAACATTTTGTAGCACGGAAATGTATAAAGGAAGGGTGTAATGAAAAGTAGGTTAAAATGTAAAGACACCATAACACTTGAAGAGAGGAAAAAGTTGTTTGATGATAAACTCTATTACTTCTGTAAATGGGAAGAGAGATTTCATCTCGAGGTTAATACATGAAATCAGTCCATAATATGTGTACAAGAAACATGAGTCTAATCGGTCTGCTAACTATTCTTATAATTTTAAATTGCAAAGCAAAACCATCAGAGTGTGCAAAAAGATGTTTTGTGACACTTTCTTAATTAGTGTTACTTTTTTTACAATTGTAAAAAAGAAAACAACTTCATCTGGTTTGGTTGAAGAAGATTTCAGAGGCAAGCATAATAATCAACGCAAGATCGATGAAGAAGTAATACAAGGCATTTTTGATCATATAAACTTATTCACACGAATTGAATGCCATTACTACAGGGCAAATACTCGCAGAGAATACACCGATGGTGACTTAAACTTATCTGAAATGTATCGGCTATATAAAATACAATGTATTGAAAAGAAGATGTTCGCCCAAAAACATAAATACGATGAAATTTTTAATACAGTACAACCTGTCACATCCGGACCTGTGATATCCGGATCCTCCCATATCCGGACGTATCTCCAAACTAATTTTTCAATTTTGGTTAGCGAAATGGTTACGGATGGAAAAGTGAAAGTTGCAACTGGAATGCTGTTTGCACATTCCAGTCTATTCCGAGCGGGGCTGTGGCCTTGACTCGGTCAATGGCTCTTTCCCGGAAACCCATTCCTTTATTCTCAACCTCGGCTGCCGTCTGCCTGCCACTTGCTACCCGCAGTCTGTGTTTGCGTTTTAAAGTGACATTTTGTTTTGCAAGTGAGTTTCTAAACTGTATGTCAGAAGTGATTGCCGTTGTTATCGTTATTGTTAACCGTTGTTACTGTATTTTATCGTTGCTATTTTATCGTTATTTTTTATTGTTGTTATTCTTTATCGTTGTTTTTTGCTAAAATGGCGGAGAAAAGGACGAAAACTGTTGTGACAATGGATGAAAAGTTTCGTGCTCTGAAGAGGTTGGATGCTGGTGAAACAGCTAAGAAGATTGCTGCTGACATGGGAGTAGGAACGAGGAGCACTGTGAGTGACTGGAAAAAAACGAGGAGTGAGATTGAGAAGTGGTGCTCATCGCAAGCTTCAACAAGTGGGGTAAAAAAACTGAAAATGATGAAGAAAGCCACTAACAACCAAGTTAATGAGGCTTTATATCTCTGGTTTACACAAAGAAAAGAGCAAGGATTGCCTATCTCAGGTCCTTTGCTAAAAGAAAAAGCTTTGCACTTCAATAAAGAAATCGGAGCCGATGGACAGTTTAAAACAAGTGAGGGATTGTTAGAAAGTTGGAAAAATCGATACGGTGTGCGGAAACTGCAGATCAGCAGTGAAAAACTTTCTGCTAACCAAGATGATGTTGACAACTTCAAAACGTTTTTACACAGCTTTGTAGACGAACATGGGATTTCAGGAGAACAGCTCTACAATTGTGACGAGACTGGGCTCAACTATAAAATGCTGCCGACCTACACTTTGGCTTCAAAACAAGAAGATAGTGCACCAGGGTATAAAAAGAAAAAGGAGAGAGTGACCATTTTAGCTTGTAGCAATGCTACAGGAGTTCACAAACTTCCACTGGGATTTATTGGAAAATCCAAAAAGCCGAGGGCTTTCAAGAACTTTAAAGATTTGTCTTCCCTGCCAGTTTGCTACAGAAACCAACGCAGCGCATGGATGAACTGTGAAATATTTAGTGATTGGTTTCACAAGCAGTTTGTGCCACAAGTTGAAAAACATTTAGCGAAAAATAATTTGCCAAGAAAAGCAGTGCTCCTACTAGACAATGCACCCTCACACCCAAGTGAAGATGAACTGAAAAATGGTGACATAAAATGTGTGTTTTTACCCCCAAATGTGACATCCCTTTGTCAACCTATGGACCAAGGTGTGCTTGAATCACTGAAACGTACCTATCGCTGTAAGTTACTGACTGTGTTGATTGCTGGAATGGACGAGGGTGAAAGTGTTACGGAATCCTTAAAAAAGGTGGACATGTTAGATGTGGTGATGTGGGTATCCCAAGCATGGGATGAAATAAAACCGTTTACACTGGTTAGGTCATGGAGGAAGCTGTTAGATCATGAAGCAACTGAAAAATGGACTGGGGAGAAACCAGAAGAAATCAATGAAACTGTTTGCAATGAAGAAGAGAGTCAGATTGCAGAGCTTGTAAAAAACCTGCCTGGATGTAAAGAAATCAATGACGATAAGTCAAGAAGTGGTTAAGTGAAGATGAAGTCAACGAAATTACAGACAGTGACATTATAGAAATGGTGTGCAATAGCGATGAGAAAATCTCTGAACCTGAAGAGGATGACAACAAGCCTATAATGAGTCACTCTGAGGCATTCAAGACCATCGAATCTCTGATCAGTTATGTTCAGCATCAAGATGAAACAAGTGAAACTGAAGTGATGCTTTTAAGGAGGTTGAGAGACATGGCTTCCAAAAAACGTGTGCAGTGTGTGAAGCAGCCGAAAATCACAAACTTTTTCAAAAACTGATGTAGGCGTACTGATTGAAGCTGTCATAGAGGTTGTGTCACTGCATTTTTTTGTGGTACAGTTCATTTTTTCCACTCTCCGTTTTGCAATAGCCCACAAGTTTTCTATTGGATTCAAATCCGGGGAATTGCCAGGCCAATTTAAAACAGAAATTTTGTGTTGTTGAAAAAAAGCTTTTACTTTTTTGGCAGTATGCCATGGTGCTAAATCTTGCTGGAACACTCCTTTGCCTTCTGGGAACATGTCCTGAAGTTGTGTGATGACTCTTGTTTGCAGAACGTTGATGTATTCATCACTTCTTAGCATACCATTCACTGGACCTAATGATCCAGGACCTTTAGAAGTAAAGTTGCCCCAAAACATTTTTTTTTTCGGGGTGCTTAACAGACTGCTGGAGGTGCACTGGTGACGTTTTTTCATTAGCTGCTTTTCTAACATAAGGCAGTTTTTGTCCCTGAACAAAAAAATGTATCTCATCGGAAAACATTACATTTTTTCAGTCTTCTATTGTCCAGTTTGCATGGCCCACGCTAGCCTTTTTTTGCACATTGCGGTGGTTAAAAGCTGTTTTTTAATTGGTTGGCGAGCTTTTCGTCCAGCTGCAAGCAGTCTGCGTCGAACTGTTGTCACATGAACATTTGTTCCACTAGCTGCTAACTCTCAGTTCAAATCCACAGCAGGAAGTGTAGGGTTAATTTTACTTTTTCTCACCAACATCTGATCTTGTGATGAAGTAGTTTTCTTTTTTCGGCCACAACTTCCCTTTCTTTGTGGTGAAACCGAACCAGTTTCTTTGAACTGCTTTACAAGAGCATTCACAGTTCCTAGGCCTACACCACACTCTATAGCTATTTGACGCTGTGTCATATTGGTGTGCTCAGAAAGAGCAACAATCTTGGAGCGTTTTCTCGGAGTTATATCCATTACTACAAATGCACTATACTACACTACACAAAGTATAGAAACTTTAAAATTCTAATTTCAGAAGAAGCAATAACAAAACTGACTCAAAGTATTTTATTTACAACACAATAAACTCAAAACTCCAAGAACATAACCTCAAACTACTAAACAACATGAAGACAACTAAGAGAAAGTGTCTTGGTTAAACAGTGTTACCACCGTGAACAAATAAACTGAAATTTCCCTGCGTTAAACAGATATGTCCCTGTGTTTGGATTAATTTGCATGCTACTGTAGTTTATCAGAAACACTTGATAATGAATTAAAATTTTACATAATACTAGGTATTTATTAAAGAAAATGCTTTTCACATCTTTACACTATTACAAACTAAGCAAAAAATAACCTCCAAGACACTTCAACACAGCGCTCCAAAAGATATGTGGCAAGAACGCAAATCTGTCACTACAGCCAATGTATAGTGTATCACACTAAGAAAGATCCAGTATCACACATGTGAGTAATCCAGTAGATTTAGTACATACAGTACATCCAGTTGATTTATGGCATACAAGTAGATTCCTATCAATTACTTGTTCTTGTTCTGGGTGGAACAATTATCAGAGTAAAATATTACGTGTTTTTCTTTGCACTTTTCTTTTAAAAAAATCACACATACAAGATAGAATTTCACAGCTCCTCTTTTTGCAGCCCCTTCATGCCACATGTACCAGTATCCTTGTTTAGAGGTCAGGTTTAAATCATAAAATTAAAAACATTCAGTTTTCTTTTGTAGAAGAAAACTCCTTCTCTTCCACGTGGGAACTGCAGTTGACAGACAAATAGAAATTAAAACCAAAATTGAGATTGATAAGCAGATAGATGTTAAGACAGAGATTTTTAAAAAGCAAATAGATAAATGTATTGATAAAAAACAATTGATAAAGCTATCTCAGAGCATGAAATTAATACTAGTAATGAAATAATTACTATATGAAATAAAATTAAAGAAATAAATGATTGTAATATTCAAACTAATAGTGACATATATAATAAATGTACTTTAATTGAAGGCAGTTTAAGCTGTGTGAAAGATGAATTGCGGGGGGAAATTAATAAAAAATTAACAGGGGTAACAGAACGGATATTAATCACTCGTGATTTACACAATGAATTTGAATTAGAGACGTTTAGTTGCGAGAACCGGGCGGTACACCCGATGCGATTTCTTAACCAAGCGAGAGACTATAATCGTTTTAGTAGCAGTAATTGGGAAGTACAATTGCTGAAAATTTTAAAATGTTTCAAAGGGAATTTCACAATATGGGCCGAAGCACATCGCGTAGAGTGGGGATGTTACGAAGATTTTGAGAGGGCGTTTAAAGGGAAATATTGGGCGGAAGAAGATCAAGAAATTTTGCGTAGCCGTATGTGGGATCAGGGAACTTTGGAGGTAGTCAAAATAATAATGTAACCATATATGTAACCAGATTATACAATGAAGCGAAATATTTAGAGCCGCCGCTACCTTTCAAATTGTTTGTGAGACACGTGAGTAAACATCTGCCATGGGAGGTCCAAATAACTTTGATGACGAAAGAGATAAACGACATGAACGAATTAGAGAGAATATTAGACGTTTTACAGAGTATTAGAGATAGGGAAGTGGGTAGGCACCACCAACCACCGCATACTAATAATAAGTTCGTTTGGCTAAATATATCTGTTGTTTTTGTGTCTACAATGTTAACCTTGATACGATTTCATGCACTTGTCTGTGTCATTACAAAACTCTACCATTATTATTTATACTTTTGGATTACAAATAAAATTTATGTTGGTTTTCCCCCCAAACCACTATGTGGGCTGTAATGTCCCGTTACAACTCACACTTGCCACTTTTTCAAACTTTCGGAAAAACACAAAAAATGTATTACTCTTGACACACATGACATATTGGTACAAATTTTTTTTTTAATAATAACTTAGTTGTCATATGAACTACTTACATACATCCCCAAACACTTAGTAGATGAGATAACGCTAGAAAATAAGTTTAAATTATGGACAGTGTGAGTTTTGCAGCAAACTTTATTTACATGTGAGTTTTGTATCAAACTGCCATGGTGAATGTTAGTTATGAAGCAAAAAAGCAAAAGAGTTTATCTCATACAAAAACAACAAGAACCAAAAAAATGAATCTTAGAAGAAAAATAAACAAAACAAAAATCAAAGTTAATATTGTAGGCAACATTTTATTACAGTTAGAGCAAAAAAAAACCTTGCATTACTTTTTGTATTTGAGATAAAAGTAATAAAAATCATAGATTATCAAAACTTTAGGGTACACAAAATAATTAGGCTAAACTTTAAACATTTGTGTAGAGTGCTTATTCAATAAGTTCACAAGTTTTTTATTCTTCACCTTCATTGTGATCAGTAGGCCCACCAGTGATATTTTTGTAAAAAATAAAACTTTCATTCTCTCTCCACTGCTTGCCATAATGCTTCTGCACCAAAGTATCTACATCATCCTTCTTTGCTTGTTTGTTGTGTTTGATTTTTGGATAACAGGTGGGTTCATGTTGCACAGTATCATTCCTTGCTTTGTTAGGGACTTGTATACTCCAAAGTCAGCTCTGTAAGCGTTTTCTCCTCTAACAATTAAATTCCTTTCGTAGTTGTATTTCAAAACCATTTTCCTGCATGTGTCGAGGTGAAAGTGAAATTGAGCTGGTCGCTGCAGGATCTTTTACTAGTTTCCATTCGAAAACTTGACAGTCTTTACCCACTTGTACTACTTTTGCATGCTCCTTAATAGTTCAGGAGTTATTTTATTTTTCCTTTACGTCCAGTTGATAGTTTTACAAACTCATCCATTGCACAAAATTTTTGAAATATTGCACAATAAGCCACTACTGATTATTAATCTTGCAATTTATAATAAAACACTAAAAACTAAACAAAAGTTGGATACAGTGAGGTTATTCTAAGCAAACACAGCATCAACAACCAACTGTTGGTGCAGGTAAGCCCATGATTCTTTGGGTGTTAAACGGGCTACCTGATTGGTTGAATTGGGTAGTGTGAGTTTTGCTGCAAAACAGCTGTTGGATAATGTGACTTTTGTTTCAGAACGTGATTTTAACATTCATTTAAAGCCTTAAAATGTCACTTTTAAACCAAAATCCTATTATAGGTCCATTTGCCTTTACAAGACGAACACGGTGATATGCATAACTCAATATCGCAAAAAATTGGATAATGTGAGTTTTGTACCCAGTACCCTCAAATAAAATTAATATATACTTTGATAGCTGAAAACTGTCATCATCAGGGTTTACAAAATGAAAATTGAATGGTAAAGTTTACAGTTTGTTGAATAAATCGAGACAAAATGAACACTAAAACATTTATTTGAATAATGAATTTAATACTTGATAGCTCAGTAAGTAAGAAAAGAACATCAGATAAAGCTCTGTTATACACATGAATGACTGTAATAAATGCCCGTTATCATACACCAGCTACAGCACCAATATACATTGTCAACAGTGAAATGGACCAACATTTGACTCATTAAGGAAGAAAATTAATGAGCACAGACATCACTGTAGAGTTAAACCCCAGAATAATTCATTTCACAACATTCTTTTGATTTACAAAAAAGGATTCACTTTAAAAACTAAACAACAGGCAACCATAAAGTAATCCAGGCACCTCCCCCTCACAAGGCTTCATGTGCATAGCTACATACCACCAACTTTAAATAATATGTTAACACGACAAGTTCTTAATAAATGTTAAATTATGTTTTGCATAATTGTCTTTGTGAACATATTGTCTGCTGGCATCTTTTGGTATTTCATCTTCCTGTGCTGAACATTTTTCTTATTGCACACAAAATAATATTGATTTTCGGTCATAATGACTGATGCGGCAGATAACATGTAAATAACAAATTAAAGCTTATTAAAGTCAAACCTCAAAATATTATTTTAAAAACCAGGAACACTGAACATTTGTACTGCCAGTTTTCAGTTGAAAAATAAGTATGTGGCACCTTCTAGAATAGGTTAGAATGGATTATACTTATTAACCTTTTACAAAGAAATTGGCTTTGTCAAGTTTATGTTTTATTTAATTTATAATTACAGAATTTGGTTAATTTTAAAACAGTAGTCAAGAAACACATGTATAGAATAAAAACACCTCAACTCTAATCTGAATTGCATTTTAGTTATAGCTTCTATATCTTGCCCAGTAAAGCGTTGTACATCATAGTACTTATAAGCCTAATCCCTTTTTAAAAGTTAATGTTAAATGTTTGAGTTTGTTTTTATGTTTAGTGGTACAGAAATTATGTGAATTATTTAATTCACATTAATGCAAACCTTCCCAACCTTGTTCAACCTAGCATTCGAATATGTGATCAGAAAATTGTCATTTGATAAGAATGTAACAGAACATAAAATGGTCCAGATCATAGGATATGCACAGATGATATTAATATTATAGCAAGATCCCAAGGAAGAGCAAAAGAGACCTTCCAGGAACTCAAAGGTGAAGCAGAAGAGATAGGATTGCAGGTGAATACAGATAAAACAAAAATTATGATTACCACTCGAAGGAAAACCAGGAAGCGTGAACATTTTGAAATCAAACCACTAAACCTGGAAATAGTGAATCAGTTTAAATAGTTGGGATGTTGGCTTTCAGAAGATAATGAAGAAATAAATGAAATAAGGAAAAGGATACAGGCCGCAAATAGAGCATATACTTCCTTGACAACTATATTCAAGACAAGGAATATCCACCGTCAAAAAGCTCCACCTGAATAGATACTGCAAGTTTCCCAGAGTAAAACTGAAAACTTCGTAGTGGTTGAATATAATTAAAGTAAACTAGTAAAAGCACTTTTATATCTAAATCTTCTCTAATATACAATATTATTAAAGACAGCTTATACAATACGTTGTCAACATACTCCACTTTCGGACTACATTCTCAAATTAATAAGACTAGAGGTTTAAGACTACCATTCATCAGGCTGTGACCCAAACAGCGCGCATGAACGAGGATGGTAAGACACAAACACGTCCAGAACATCGTTTACCTAGCGAATTCACCATTGATGCTGATTCACCTTTGTCAAGTTGACCACAAGGTGGACTACAAACATTAACCACTGAATAAACTTGAAAAGAAACTGTTATCTTTTGGGAGAATTTTTGGTATTATTGGGGATACTATAATTATATGTCAAAATAAAATAAAACTTTATTTCTATTTCTTGTTTCTTATTTCTCTTGAACTTAACTAAAGCTTTTTTAAATAAAATTTTTAAAAATCGAAGTGCTTAATAATACCTAAATAATAAACAATTGTAAAAGAAAAAATAAAATTTGATATTGGAAGGTGAAGGAAGGTCAGTTAAAATTTTTATTTCTAAGTTCAATTGAATTGTTTTATACAACTCACTGAATTAACTCTAATACAGTAGTATTTATAGTTATTGATTTAAAAAAAAATATAAGGTAGAACCGAATACAAATGAATGTTTTCAAGTGTTTTGGTGATTTATACAACAGTTACCAGTTACTTAAATTACATTTGAGGCATAGCCTGAAGATGTAAACGGGTCGAGAAACCATACAGCGCAAGGTTACTCTACTATACTATAGTAGTATATACTATACTATACAGCGTATGCTCCCGGCAATATGCTTTACACAAAATAAAACATATACTTAACATAACCGTTTTACATATAGTAGGCCTATACAAAAAGCTGGGAACCATAATTAGGATCGTAGGTAATAAATGACTCATGTAATGTACTCGCAGCCTTATTTCACAGCCTTGATGTTCACTTAATATCAGTTCATGATTTCTGGGGCGTATAATTGATGGTTTTGTTACAGTGCTAATTCTGAATAAACGGTACACAGTGTCTTATTAATTTCATCATAACTACAGGGACAATGCCATTGATTCCATGGCATTAACGCAACAGCTGACAGCAGGCGGTTTGGTTTTATCGATTACAAGAAAAGCTGTTCTTCCTTGTTGATGAGTTAGAGTTTAAGTCATTGAATAAAGCCGGCTATGCACTAATCATCCCCGCTGGACGTCATGACGGACAGCAAGTCAAAAACGACAGCGCGTAGCTTTAACATCCATCCGCACGTCGTGTATTTTTTGAAGGATGTGCACGACAAAAAATGAGTAACAAGACCATCAGCTCAAGCCGCACAACGTGCGGATGGATCGTGTGTAGTGTTGACGGATGTCAAGGAATCGTGCATTGTGCATGTTTGATCATGCGTACGCTTGCTTATCAAATCGTCATTTTCGAGCAAGTACAGTACATGTTTTTAGAGCACATTCGTTGTTTAATAAATGTTTACTATTTAATTTTACTTACATTCATTCTTTTTTTTATATTTAATAAGTAATGATTCAGATAAAATTTCAGTTTTATATTTAGTTTAGTTTATTCTTCGTTTACATAATAGGCTACATTAAAATATCATTAACAGTTATTATTTTTAATATTGTTATTATTAATTTGTTTTAATTACAATTCATAATGGGCCGTGAAATAACATCAAAATTTATCAAGAAATATAAATGAAATAGATGTCTGTGGGACGTATCCTATCAACGAGAACGTCTGGCACGCTGGACGAGTTGCACGACAGTATGGTGCGCACATCCATTACCGAAGTCGGGCATGCTGGACAGCGGCGATGGTTAGTGCGTGACCGGCTTATTATTAACATGAGCCGTGTTTTTAGGCTGGGGGTCATTCCACAAAATGCGTGATGCGTCATCGAAAAATGTGACGCTTCCACACTTTCGATTCCCCACAGTCTAGAAATCTTTTGTTTACAAAACATTATCATGCTTCGATGTTTCGGTTTCGTCAAAATTCTCGCGCGCGTGTGTTTTTGTGTGTTAGATTACTTATGTGACAGAAATAGAAAGGCTAAATATTTGTTTACACAATGTTTTTATAAACATTTGTATGCAGTTAGGACTACGTGCGTTTGTGCACAAACAGGCATATCACGTGTGTACACATACATTTTATTTGTAATTGTTGAAACTACAATACAAACTTTTAACATAATAATGTTTTTAGGCTGGGGGTCATTCCACAAAAATGTAACGTCATTCCCCACAGTCTAGAAATCTTCGGTCTCTATCGTTTTAACATGATAATGTTTGTTATATAGTAAATACAGTATTTGTTATATGCACATTATACGTTTCAAAAGCCTAAAAACATTTTCATGCTCGATGTTTCGGTTTCGTCGAAATTTCTTTAAATTTTCAATGGAGTTTAATTTGTTTACTGTCAAATGACTTGACCTACCGCCAAAAAAATGTCTCTCTCTCTCTCTCTCTCTCCCTCTCTCTATTTATGCACCTAAGCAGTCAAAGAATTTCGACGAAATCGAAGCATGATAATGTTTTGTATGCTTTTGAAACGTGTAATGTGGATTACGTAAATAATTTCCAAACTACAGACGATCACAAACAAGCATGTAAAACCAGATTTATTCTCACTAAAACGTTTGCTAAATTCAATGTCAGCAGCGATTATTTCTGTCTTGATGCGTTTACATATCAAATTTCTAGACTGGGGGGAATCGAAATTGTGGAAGCGTTACGTTTTTCGATGACGATTTTGTGGAATGACCCCCAGCCTAAAAACTTTATCATGTTAAAAGGTCACTTGACGTCATTCAAGTCTAGACTTCTTATTTGCAAATAGTAGTAGAGTAACCTTGCGTTCAATGTTACGTGACGTCACAAACGTTGTTTTGTTAACTGCAAACAAAATACTGGATGTGTGTGCGTGAGTTCGAAAGTGAAGTAGAAAGTAATAAAAAAAATATTTTAAATGTATGATGCGGCCTAAAAACTGTCCAAAGAATCCGAATATAACGGTGTTAGTAGGAACATCAATTCTCTTAATCGCGTAAGTAACATTTTGTGGTTAACTTAGCTGAAAACTGTTATGACGTTAGACCGTCAAAACTAACCTCACTCTACAGGTTAGTTTTCGCTCGTCCGGTCGTATGCAAACGAATTTAAAGTAATTTGAATAATAATAATAATGTCGTTTCCAAAAATTGTGTAGGATCTTGATATCTGTTTAGATAACATCACCCACCTGTTCAGGTCACTTCATTGTGATCAGTCAGCCACCTGAAATAAATGATGCAAGTTATGTAATAACTAACATGTCTTAATATCCGATATATTGATATAAGAATTAGGTGTATATGTTTTTAATATGATGGGTAGACGTGGTATGTCAAATAAATTGTAGTGTATATTTGATATTTTTAATTTTTAACCTCAAAGTCTCATTAATCGACTTACTTTTACTAGTATACAAAACTACTTTGTGAAGAACGATGTGTTTGTTATGAACAGTTTTTAAAAGGAGCTCTTATGACTGCAGCTTCATTGACAACTCAAAAACGCTTAATTTTCTTAGTCTTATAACAAAAAATGTTTTTAGTTGTAGACGATACTGTATGGTGTAGGCTGCCATTGGAATTTTGTCATTACATATTTTTGCAGAGGATATTTATGAGAGGAGATTGTCATTGTAAGTAGTGCTTTATTGAACCAGTACCATGTTTTTGCATTTTTAAGCCAAAAACCATGCCAGGGGAAGTCATCAGTTGATAGTTAACCAGTTGCTAGTAGTACCCTTTCCAGCTTTTCATTACAACCTATAAGAATAAAATTATGTCAGTTTCAGAATCCGTGAGTCTACCTTTTCTGTTTTTTCCTTTGTCGAATTGTTTATCGTGAAGTAAAATAATCAGATTCAATTATACATTCAGTTTATTTAAACTTAAAACAAATTTGTATAAAACACTCCACTTTCTTGCCAAATCTGTTAACTGATAACAGTATGTAAAGTTTTTGGCAACATAGCTTACAAACCTTTTGAAGGTGGCCCAAAATTTAAAGGGGGTGTTGAAAAATATTAATATTGTCAACTTATTTTTAAAGCTACTGAGTTCATATTTTAAATAAATTTACCAATAATTTGGTGAGCCACATGGACATTAAACATTTGTTTAATTATTGACTTCCACTTTTGGCCTGTGGCATGGCTGGCCCTAGTAGAAGGCCGGCATATTAAACGTGCCAACACTGGAACCAGCTAATATTTGAGGCTGACTAGACGATCAGTTAATTTATGTATTTCAGTAATCAAATCGCATCATTTTTAATTGCTGGTTTAACAGCAGTTTTATAATTCTTCATTTTTTGCAAATTAAAAGTTTATTTTGTAAAATACTGTTATATTATTTAAGAAATATACTAATTAACTCATTTGTATGACACGAATTCAATTATTCAAACAAAATTAATTCATTCGGCCTAACACTAATTCACTAATTTCTTCAACTTAAACGTATAGTACTAAGTGCGCACAGACCTATAATTTAGATTTAGCTATAAATAGACCTACTCATGATTTTAGTATGGCTATGAAATTAAATCAGAATATAATATGTTTACTTTAGCTATTTTATTACACTATGCTTATAGGCCTCAGAAGCAACATTGGTATGTTTAATATTACAGCCTTCTACTAGAGCCGGCCATGTGTGTGGTGATCCTAAAGTTCAAACATTTTCAGTGTAAACACTAATCTCAAACTTGGATTAAGTTCTCTTTAGTCTGATACCCAGCATGGATTTTTACAATTTTTTTTCCAAAATTGTTATGCCTTTTTTAGGTACTGGTATCCTAATAAATAGTAATATTGTATTTATAACAAATGGGTCATTCCATGCCAAACCAACCAAGAAATTTTAAGATTCAACCTGACCATTTCAGATTTCAATGAAACTTTCAGGAATCATTCTCCCTTATGATAGAAATGAGGATATATTTTTAGATTTTGTTTATCTGTTTGGGTTTTGATGTAATTAATTTTTAAAATTAGAAAAAATACCGTTTTTCGGCTTTCACAAACTCTTTAATTCTTGAATAACTCAAGTCCTATAAGGCCTAGAGACTTGCTTGACCCCTCATTTTAAAGAGAATCTTACAAGGTTTAATTTGATATGCTACTTGACTATGTTTGGTGAATTTTTTGTTGTTTGAAAATCCAAAAAACATTTTTACATACTTTTTGAGATAGTGTTTTTAAAAAAATAGAAAAAAATATGTTTCTTGTAATATTATAAGCTATAAATCCGGGAAATTTTAGAGTGGGATCTCAATGGGATCATTGAGACCGTTGTGACAAAAACCTTAAAGTAATGTACAACGCATCTATAGGCTAATAATTTTTGTTTTGTGTTTACACGGTAACAGACAATTTGTAAAATCTACATTTTGTTGTTACTTACATCATACTAATACATAGTCAATCATCATAACAAGTAAGGTTACATACTGTTCCTGGTTTTACATGATAAAAATAATGTTTTTTTCTTGGTTAGCACTCAGTCATTTTGTAATCGCACCAAAATACCTAAATAGATCTTAGTTCTTCTTTAATTTAACAGATAATTTCTTGTTTGCCTTTTTAGTTTCTAAGTATGTAAGCAATAAACTCTTCCTGTTGCTGTTGTAGGATCAACTTTTGTTAAAACCTCACTTTTGAGCACAACTATATGTCAGTAAATTGTGGGTATTTGAAAGATGGAGAAGGGTCATGTGGTTCCGAAAAACTTATTTTTACTTCATCTCTTTCTACTCCTAACACACAACCTAACCACCACTTGTCTGAGTATTGGCACGTGACAAAGCCAAAAATGTCATTAGTGTCCAAATCAGCATCAGTGTCGTCAGCTGAAACTATTTCTACACTTGATACCTCTGAAAATGAGTGGCTTTTCACTAAAACTGTAGTCTCACTCACAGGAGTGTAACTGTGAAATTGCTGAGTGCCCTTTATTGTTGTTGCTGCTTCAAACCGTCTCTTCAAGGTCTGTTCCTCTGCCTCATATTCGTCTTTAGTGGAATACAAAAAACTGATGTTGTTAATATTGGCTTTAGCCCAATCATAAAGTTGGCGAGGGGTCATGATTTGTTCATTGTAAAGCATACGTAGACTGGCCAATGCTGCTAAACATTTTACAGTTCATCCTACACCAACACATGCATTCTTTCCATGTGATGGTGCAAAAAAGTTCCATTCAGCCTTAATTCCAAAATCGTTCTCATGATGGCAGAGATTGAGGAAATTGGATTTGTTTTTGTACTGTGATGCTGCTCCGTCTGAAAAATAATGGAGCTTTTCGGGCTTATGAGGCAAGTTCTGTTTAAGAAAGTCAATCATGAGGCGTTGAAATAAATGAACAGCACGGTATTGTTTGTCATACAATCAGAAATGATAACTAAGCTAAGGTTTGCCAGCTTTTTGCTTTCCTCATCCATGTAACAAACAAACAGATGTTACATAACAAACAGATCATCTGTTTATAACAAACAGATGTTTTGTTGCTTGAGCATTATTCCAGTGAAAGCCTTGTGGAGCATCTTGAAGTAAAAATGCATAATTTTTAGCAAAATCACAAAGCACAATGCATTGGTTTTGAGGTAGATTTTCTTTTAAGTATCGTAAGTACGAAGACTGTTGAGTAGCAATGAAAGAGTGTCTTAAGAGTTTTGGCAAACTCTGAAACAAATAATCCACAAACTCTTCTGTTGGTTTTGTAACAGTTTCCAGGACACACTTGTTATCAATCTGCATCCATTGTTTGAAACTCACATTTTCAGTGCTATTGAGCTCAAAAGCTTCTTCAAACCTAGCTTTCAAATCGTCACTTCCTGGGCAATTAACACAATTTGCAAAATAACATTTACATGTTGGAGTTTTGCAAATTATATTGCTTGTTACATCTTTGTATGTTTTAATAGGGAGCTCACCATTTGTTAATTCAGGTATTTTACACTGAGCCATCATTAATTTGGCATTCTGATGTATTGTGCAAATGCACACAGTGTGTGTCCCATTGGACCCAGGAAGAACACAATGCTTGGGACGAAGCTCACGAAATTTAGTAAATCCAATTTTCTGATCTGGGTAACGCTCCTTGAACAGTACATATGCTTCTCTTAATGCACTTAAAGAATTAAATACTTTTGCACATGTACAAGTTTGCGGTATTTTTTCACCGAAACAAAGTCTTTTTTACCTGGCATTTGACGACTAACTTCATCATTTTGATAGAAGTCCTTGACTAAGGCCACCGTTGCAGGGTCCAATGTTCTTCCAGGCTTTGGGTCTGCGGATGATATATAACACCTTTTTCATTTAACAGTTTTTTTTGCCTTTCTAGCCATAAAGTTAGACGCTCCAAATTCAGTTTGAATTGTTTTTAGAGTCCAGCTTTTGGGAAGTGTAGTTAGAATCTGCATTCTCACACTTTTGTCTGTAGTAGTGTTGAACTTTTCTTTTAATTGATTAATAACTTCATTGTCATTATTTTTTATGGCGTCAGAGGTACCTGGACTTAAATTTAGAACTTTTGTTCAGAAAGCTTCAGTCACTTTTTTGATCTTTTCATCTGGGTATTTTTTTTCACTTAAACGTTTTCTTTTTATTGGCGTTTCATCTATAGCAGCAAGACTTTTGTTTAAGGCTTCAATTACCTCTACTTCTCTGGAGTTGAACATGTGTTTTGAACTTGTTCAGAAACATTCAAATCACACTGCGATTCTGAGCTGTCCGATTGCAATTCTTCTTGCTCAGCTGGAATTTCTGGTAGCTTTAAAACAGCTTTACGACAACCACAACATATCTTGTCACCTTCACGTAAATTGGGATTATGTTTTAAAACATTTCCATTCACAGGTCTCAAGCTTTTTTTGTAGTAATAATGACCAGCCTTTTTAAAACGGATTACAACAATATACTGAAAAATGTTTGTTTGACTGGGTTCACCCATATTGTTATCACAGGAGAACACTTCTTTCACATCCACTAAAAAAGTAATAACGTATTTTAAATCATACTTTTATGCAAAACACTTTTTAAGTGACACTGCCAACAACTAACTGTTCACTCACTGAGATCTTAAAGGAAACTAAGCAAAAACTGAGCTAGAGTGGGAATGAGTCACACTCTTGTAAGAACATGAATTAGACAAGTCTGTACAGGCTTTCTGTGCTGTGCCAGAACACCTGTAATTGGCAGATATTTTATTCACAATGATCTTAAATAATTTATGGCTTGATTATTTGTTTGTAGGTTTAGTAAACCTCTATTATAATCCCTATTGTAAATTGGTTACTTTGGAGCCTAACTATGTATATTTTTTACCTTTAAAAAAAATTTAAGATTGCAATCTAGCCCTTACCTTAAAACATTGTCATACACTTTTTTGGCATAACTCCTGATCCCATTGAGATCCCACTTTAAAAGTTTCAGGATCTATAGCTTATAATATTACAAGAAACATATATTACAACGATACAACGTTATTACTAATTTAATATAATTTAAATTTGTGGAGCCCCACGATCTTGGAGCACCATTTACTACAACTATATTAACGTTGTTAGATGTATGCGTGTCGTGCCACACGTTGACGGGCGACAAAATTATTACAATACAAATAACATGTATGTGTAGTTGGGGTTCAGGTGTAATTATAATAAGAGTAACTCCTTTTAGGAATCGTAATATGTTTCATTTATTACTTTAAACAAACATAAAAATAATAATATAAAAATAATGATCAATTCGCCATA
The DNA here is from genome assembly GCA_034769895.1 of Magicicada septendecula. Classification (NCBI taxonomy): domain Eukaryota; kingdom Metazoa; phylum Arthropoda; class Insecta; order Hemiptera; family Cicadidae; genus Magicicada; species Magicicada septendecula. The sequence goes on along the minus strand of CM068371.1, from coordinate 55,005,545 downwards.
TGATATCCATTATCTATGGTTTCAAAGTTTCTTTACTTGCCGTGTTATCATCACAAACATATATCTTAAATTCTAGATATTATATTATAAATTGTATTTAAAAACTTTTCTTCATTATATTAAGATTTCTTGCCTACTCAGTCTAAATGTGCTTTTGTTAATAATTATTAATACATTCTTATTCTATATTTTCTTTATACCTTTCTACGGCTTTATAATCATTTTAGCACACTTAATTGATTATTTTCAATGATTCTACGTTATGTGCTTTTACTAAGAAAAAGTTAAATAAAGTAATTACTTATTCATTTTCCCAGCAATGATTTAACTTATCGTTTCATTTACTGTTCATTCATTAAAGAAAAATAATTAAATAATTTTCTGATTACACATGAATTACATTGATTTATCTCTATCTACATACTTATTATTTACTCTTACAAAAGTTTTGTTTTTGTTTTTTTTTTATTAAAGTCTTTTAATGTCTTTCTCTTTAATAATTATGTATTGGTTTTTCGTCACCTTAAATTCCACAGAGTTGTCCCATGTCCTCCAGTGATTCCTTCGGTTCGATCCTCCTGGATGTCCTCTTGTCCTCACTTCTCGTCCTCGCGTCTCTTGTCCTTCAGGGTACATTGGCTGCTGTAGACTATGATGACATGTTGCTCTGGATCTGTAGCTGTCATGATAGAAACGTCTCTAGTCCTCTGCATCTCGTCCTCTGTCAGGAGTTGATGTTCTTAGCTGTCGACTGCTTGTAGACGTCCGACGATTTCTTTGTTACGGTACTTTTTTAATTATTGATTTCATTAATACTTTAAATTAAAACATTGCCGTAATACTTTATAAGTTAAGCTACAAAAATCATACTGATGTTAGATTTAGCGTCTAGCTTTGTACAAAGTAGTTTAAAAAATTCGTGTCTCAGACGGCCATAGCGTACCGCCGCGACTGTCAATGTTAGAAGAGAGAGATTAGCTCTCCTGGGCTTCTATTTATATCCACTCAGAAAACTGCACCTGTCGATTCAGGAATCAGCCTGTCGACAGTTGAACCATGGCATGATAGCCCCCACTCTCCTCGTATTTCACATAATTGCACTTTTTCGCCAATCGCACTGTTTAATGCAGATTTCACGGCGATAAAATATTGTCTAATTTAATGACCTATGTGATGTGAAATTTTCATGATGCTCGCACTACTAGTGTAAATATAATGTTTTAAAAATCGCACTGGATTCACACTGCTTGTCCGAATTACGTAAAATTCGCACTGCACTCGTGTCCGATTTGTACACATTTTTAGAAGTTTTTACCTTCTCGCTAACATTTATGGTTTGCTTAATATTAAATATACTCTAAATTTAGCATTGACTTGGGGTGAGGCACAAACTTTCAGGATCAGACTGGCTTCACGCACACACATTATTTACTTGTATACACACATGCAGTGGTAATCGCGTGATGTTTACCTGTTGGTTCCTGCTTGAAAGCCAGCTTCCAATCTCACACCTACTCATCTATTATATATTATTGAAATGTATTTATACATTACTATCCATGATAATGAATATTAATTGTTCAAGTTCCCTTAGTTGGAGGGTAACAAGTCTAGTTTCTATCTCCCCTCCCTACGAGTTACTAACAATGCATAAGCGTAGCTGCTTCTTCTCATTGTTCTCCTTTCATCTGGTTCCACTGACCTAGTTATTTTTATGTGTAAAACTTTCTGAGTGAACTGGCAGTCTTGCATTGATAAACATTTTAAACATATTATGCCATTCTTCAACCTGAAATTTTACATTATCTTAATTATACATTCCGACCTTCGTTCCTTAACCCATTTCTTACATGAATATTCTTTATCTTTCTTAATCTTTCTTACATTACTTATATACTACATTAACCTTCATTACCTTCTATTACATTTCTTTAACATTACCTTTCTGATCGCTAATAATTTCCTTCATTCTTACCTGACATACACTTCCGTAACAGAATACTCTTTTAGTTTTGTAGTGTGTCGCATGATCGGTTACAGAGGAACTGTCTTAGAAAACAATGATATTTTTCTCGAAGTCATTAATCCTAAGTAGTCTCTGCCCCTTTGACTTTTCACTCTCGCTTTCTTCTGTGTCCTTGTATCTCCATTAAGTTTGAAGTTTTCGCTTAATCGGCCGTTCTGACAATTATACATTTATTTCTCATTCTTAACCATTTCTTCATATTAATAACAACAATAATAACATTCCTTATCATTTCTTACATTACTTTCAACATATTACATTCCTTGCCATTCTTATACATTGAATACTAACATCCCTTACCATTTATAATACATTTCGTACCTTTCTTTGAACATACTTTTATTTAGCATAACATTCTTTATTATTTACTTCCTTATTTCTTTCCACTAATATTTCTTTTTATTTGCAATCATAACATTAATAAATAACATTTCTTAATTATACTCTCTTATCTTTTTACACATATTATTTCTTATTAATTTAACTCCTTTTCTTGTTATTAATAATTAATAGTAATATTATTTTTCATTTACAAATAATTATTCATTCCATTCGGGTATTGAGTTCTGAGTTCAGTGTGTCGTTTGATCTTACACCCCTCATTATAACAATTGTTTGTCATACACAGGAAATTCATTGTACTCGCCCTCGCGACAACATTCCATTGTGTTACTCCCTCATTAAATTTCCGTTGTATTGCTGCGACGTTAACATTCCATTGTACTGCTGTGACTGTGCGATCACCTGATGTTAAAACTTTTTTTCTTTTAGCCGTCGGCAACATGCATTCTCTTCTGCTCCCCCTCTTTCTCCCGTTCCCTCCGCGTTGCTCCTCTTGACGAACGCATTCTTTAGCAGTTCGTATGCGTTTTACATACATAGTGGAACATTCTTTTGTACGTCGTTTATGATAATATTCATCGTAATTACTATAATTATAGTTATATTTATCGTTCGCTTTATAATTATCGTGCGTATATCTAACATCATACTTCGTACAAGTTTGCGTAGTGTTTCGTATAGTGCAACGTTTTTCGTTACAGTGATAATTATTGTGCTTCACACGTGTTTTTATCTTATGTGATCTACTAGTGTGTGTGTGTCTCACAATTGGGATATCGCTATTAATAAGGTATGATTTATTAACCTTTATTTGCTTCTCTTCCTTAATGTTAATTACTTTTTTATAATTATCGTTAGTAATTACGAACGTATTTTCAACTATTATGAATTCTTCACATATTAGCTCCGTTTGTTTAATAATTATTACACAGACATTTTCTGTGATCGTGTCAATACGTAAATTTATATCAACAATTTTTTCGGTTAACTGCATTACTGTCAATTATACTTTGTTTTATTTCAAGATTATCAATTTTGAACTCTTCTAACTCTCCATGATTTTTATGGTGTCTTGTTTAAAATTTTAAGTTTGTTTTTCTAATTGTTTCTTATTAGATTCTTTTAATTCGTCTATTCTAGCATTTAACTTTTCTGTCTGTTTATTTAAATATTCTGTCTGTTTTGTAACTAATTCGTCCATCATGGCCCACATCATTTTTCGACATGCCTCCATATCAAACCCTCCCGGTGCTGCCATGTCGAATTATTAAAACAAATATTTATAATATTTAAGAATATTATTTTATGGAACCGACTTATTACTTTTATTTATTTATTGTTTCGTTATTATTATTTCTTTATTCTTATCTACTTATATTACAATTACACCTGTTTGTTGGGGTGGGCGCCAGTTGCGTTATTACAATACAATATACACAACAAAATTAAACACATAAAATATTCATTAATATACATCAATTATTATACATAAATCCTATGCACACATAACAATAGAGCATACATTTATTTATTAAATGTAGGCGTGTCAGGTCCCACGTTCATGGGCGGCATTTACTACAATGATACAACGTTATTACTAATTTAATATAATTTAAATTTGTGGAGCCCCATGATCTTGGAGTGCCATTTACTACAACGATATTAACATTTTTAGATGTATGCGTGTCGTGTCACACGTTGACGGGCGACAAAATTATTACAATACAAATAACGTGTATGTGTAGTTGGGATCAGGTATAATTATAATAAGAGTAACTCCTTTTAGGAATCGTAATATGTTTCATTTATTACTTTAAACAAACATAAAAATAATAATATAAAAATAATGATCAATTCGCCATATGATATCCATTATCTATGGTTTCAAAGTTTCTTTACTTGCCGTGTTATCATCACAAACATATATATTAAATTCTAGATATTATATTATAAATTGTATTTAAAAACTTTTCTTCATTATATTAAGATTTCTTGCCTACTCAGTCTAAATGTGCTTTTGTTAATAATTATTAATACATTCTTATTCTATATTTTCTTTATACCTTTCTACGGCTTTATAATCATTTTAGCACACTTAATTGATTATTTTCAATTATTCTACGTTATGTGCTTTTACTAAGAAAAAGTTAAATAAATTAATTACTTATTCATTTTCCCAGCAATGATTTAACTTATTTCATTTACTGTTCATTCATTAAAGAAAAATAATTAAATAATTTTCTGATTACACATGAATTACATTGATTTTATCTGTATCTACATACTTATTATTTACTCTTACAAAAGTTTTGTTTTTGTTTTTACTTCCATGTTCATTAAGGAAATGGAAGTATGGTGATGGCAAAAAAAATCGTGTTCGAGATTATTGCAGATTCCGATTGTACTACACTCAAAACATGAAAAAAAGTCATTTTTCGAAAAGTGTCTGTGTGTGTGTCTGCCTGTCTGTGTCTGTCTGTAGATTTTTTTCTATGGCAAACGATAACAGCTGCAAATTCAAACTGAATCAAATCATTTTTTGCATACAGCCCTGATTTGTAGAGTACTCACGACGTATTGTTTTTGGTGAAGATCGGTTGAGGGAAAGGGGTAGTTTACCTGCAACGGTTTTTTCTTAATCAAGGGTAATTGTTTTCTATGGCAAACGATAACAGCCGCAAATTCAAACTGAATCAACTACTCTTTTGCATACAGCCCTGAATTGTAGAGTTCTCAAGACCTATTGGTTTTGGTGAAGATCGGTTAAGGGAAAGGGGTAGTTTACCTGCAACGTTTTTTTATCGGGGGTAATTTTTTGTATGGCAAACGATAACAGCCGCAGATTCAAACAGAATCAAATAATGTTTTGCATACAGCCCTGAATTGTAGAGTTCTCAAGTCCTATTGGTGTTGGTGAAAATCAGTTAAGGGAAAGGGGTAGTTTACCTGCAACATTTTATGTTTTAACAAGGGTAATTTTCTATATGACAAACGATAACTGCCGCAAATTCAAACAGAATCGACTACGTTTTTGCATACCTTTTTGAATTAAAGAGAACTCAAGGTCTGTTGATTTTGTTGAAGATCGGTTAAGGGAAGGGGGTAGTTTACTAGCAACATTTTATGTTTTAAGAAAGGTAATTTTTTTTTGCGAAAGATAACTGCCGCAAATTCAAACAGAATCAAATAATGTTCTGCATACACCACTGAATTGTAGAGTTCGCAAGATCTGTTGTTTTTGGTGAAGATCGGTTAAGGGAGAGGGGTAGTTTACCGGCAACGTTTTATATTTTAACAAGGGTAATTGTTTATATGACGAACAATAACTGTCGCACATTCAAACAGAATCAAATATTTGTTTGCATGCATGCCTGAATTGTAGAGGACTGAAGGTCTATTGATTTTGGTGAAGATCGGTTAAGAGAAAGGGGTAGTTTACCTGCAACGTTTTATGTTTTAACAAGAGTAAAGTACTTAATTTTGATAAATAATGTATCCTAATAAGAAGCTCATAATAATCCACTGTAGAAACGTAGATGAAATATCTATAAATGAAGAGGTTAGGTGAACGGGGTGGGGGTAATTTTCTACTAATGAAAATTATAGTTGATTGGGGAGGGGAGAATTTTTTATATGTGTACTACGTTATTGGCACCAAAGAAGTAGTTCTTTGTTAAAGTTCCTTCCCGGGCTGTGTAGCCGTAGTCCAATGTTTTCTGCAAAACCAGACTTTTCGGCAGTCCATCGACTGCCATCATCACTGAATATCGAGTGCGAAAACATCAGGTGGTATACGTTAGTGACCACAGTACCATGGTTAAGGCTGAAGCAATAAGTAGAAAGAAGTAGTTTCTATTTTAATATTTCATTTCGAATATGATTTTAAATATAAATCTTAGAACATGGAAGTCATGTATGGTTCTCCATACCGATATTTCTTTTTTTTTTTATTATAGTTTTTAATGTATTTCTCTTTAATAATTACAGTATGTATTGGTTTTTCGTCACCTTAAATTCCGCAGAGTTGTCCCATGTCCTCCAGTGATTCCTTCGGTTCTATCCTCCTGGATGTCCTCTTGTCCTCACTGCTCGTCCTCTCGTCTCTTGTCCTTCATGGTACATTGGCTGCTGTAGACTATGATGACATGTTGCTCTGGATCTGTAGCTGTCATGATAGAAACGTCTCTAGTCCTCTGCATCTCGTTCCTCTGCTAGTCGTGCTCTCGTACTCTGTCAGGAGTTGATGTTCTTAGCTGTCAACTGCTTGTAGACGTCCGACAATTTCTTTGTTATGGTACTTTTTTAATTATTATTTTCATTAATACTTTAAATTAAAACATTGCCGTAATACTTTATAAGTTAAGCTACAAAAATCATACAGATGTTATATTTAAGCTAGATGTTAGATTTAGCGTCTAGCTTTGTCCAAAGTAGTTTAAAAAATTAGCGTCTCGGACGGCCATAGCGTACCGCCGCGACTGTGAATGTTAGAAGAGAGAGATTAGCTCTCCTGGGCTTCTATTCATATCCACTCAGAAAACTGCACCTGTCGATTCAGGAATCAGCCTGTCGACAGTTGAACCATGGCATGATAGCCCCCACTCTCGTCTCATTTCACATAATTGCACTTTTTCGCCAATCGCACTGTTTAACGCAGATTTCACGGCGTAAAATATTGTCTAATTTAATGACCTATGTGATGTGAAATTTTCATGATGCTCGCAGTACTAGTGTAAGTATAATGCTTTAAAAATCGCACTGGATTCGCACTGCACTCGTGTCCGATTTTTACACATTTTTAGAAGTTTTTACCTTCTCGCTAACATTTATGGTTTGCTTAATATTAAATATACTCTAAATTTAGCATTGACTTGGGGCGAGGTCACAAACTTTCAGGATCAGACAGGCTTCACGCACACACATTATTTACTTGTATACACACATGCAGTGGTAATCGCGTGATGTTTACCTGTTGGTTCCTGCTTGAAAGCCAGCTTCCAATCTCACACCTACTCATCTATTATATATTATTGAAATGTATTTATACATTACTATCCATGATAATGAATATTAATTGTTCAAGTTCCCTTAGTTGGAGGGTAACAAGTCTAGTTTCTATCTCCCCTCCCTACGAGTTACTAACAATGCATAAGCGTAGCTGCTTCTTCTCATTGTTCTCCTTTCATCTGGTTCCACTGACCTAGTTATTTTTATGTGTAAAACTTTCTGAGTGAACTGGCAGTCTTGCATTGATAAACATTTTGCATCTTAACATATTATGCCATTCTTCAACCTGAAATTTTACATTATCTTAATTATACATTCCGACCTTCGTTCCTTAACCCATTTCTTACATGAATATTCTTTATCTTTCTTAATCTTTCTTACATTACTTATATACTACATTAACCTTCATTACCTTCTATTACATTTCTTTAACATTACCTTTCTGATCGCTAATAATTTCCTTCATTCTTACCTGACATACACTTCCGTAACAGAATACTCTTTTAGCTTTGTAGTGTGTCGCATGATCGGTTACAGAGGAACTGTCTTAGAAAACAACGATATTTTTCTCGAAGTCATTAATCCTAAGTAGTCTCTGCCCCTTTGACTTTTCACTCTCGCTTTCTTCTGTGTCCTTGTATCTCCATTAAGTTTGAAGTTTTCGCTTAATCGGCCGTTCTGACAATTATACATTTATTTCTCATTCTTAACCATTTCTTCATATTAATAACAACAATAATAACATTCCTTATCATTTCTTACATTACTTTCAACATATTACATTCCTTGCCATTCTTATACATTGAATACTAACATCCCTTACCATTTATAATACATTTCGTACCTTTCTTTGAACATACTTTTATTTAGCATAACATTCTTTATTATTTACTTCCTTATTTCTTTCCACTAATATTTCTTTTTATTTGCAATCATAACATTAATAAATAACATTTCTTAATTATACTCTCTTATCTTTTTACACATATTATTTCTTATTAATTTAACTCCTTTTCTTGTTATTAATAATTAATAGTAATATTATTTTTCATTTACAAATAATTATTCATTCCATTCGGGTATTGAGTTCTGAGTTCAGTGTGTCGTTTGATCTTACACCCCTCATTATAACAATTGTTTGTCATACACAGGAAATTCATTGTACTCGCCCTCGCGACAACATTCCATTGTGTTACTCCCTCATTAAATTTCCGTTGTATTGCTGCGACGTTAACATTCCATTGTACTGCTGTGACTGTGCGATCACCTGATGTTAAAACTTTTTTTCTTTTAGCCGTCGGCAACATGCATTCTCTTCTGCTCCCCCTCTTTCTCCCGTTCTCTCCGCGTTGCTCCTCTTGACGAACGCATTCTTTAGCAGTTCGTATGCGTTTTACATACATAGTGGAACATTCTTTTGTACGTCGTTTATGATACTATTCATCGTAATTACTATAATTATAGTTATATTTATCGTTCGCTTTATAATTATCGTGCGTATATCTAACATCATACTTCGTACAAGTTTGCGTAGTGTTTCGTATAGTACAACGTTTTTCGTTACAGTGATAATTATTGTGCTTCACACGTGTTTTTATCTTATGTGATCTACTAGTGTGTGTGTGTCTCACAATTGGGATATCGCTATTAATAAGGTATGATTTATTAACCTTTATTTGCTTCTCTTCCTTAATGTTAATTACTTTTTTATAATTATCGTTAGTAATTACGAACGTATTTTCAACTATTATGAATTCTTCACATATTAGCTCCGTTTGTTTAATAATTATTACACAGACATTTTCTGTGATCGTGTCAATACGTAAATTTATATCAACAATTTTTTCGGTTAACTGCATTACTGTCAATTATACTTTGTTTTATTTCAAGATTATCAATTTTGAACTCTTCTAACTCTCCATGATTTTTATGGTGTCTTGTTTCAAATTTTCAGTTTGTTTTTCTAATTGTTTCTTATTAGATTCTTTTAATTCGTCTATTCTAGCATTTAACTTTTCTGTCTGTTTATTTAAATATTCTGTCTGTTTTGTAACTAATTCGTCCATCATGGCCCACATCATTTTTCGACATGCCTCCATATCAAACCCTCCCGGTGCTGCCATGTCGAATTATTAAAACAAATATTTATAATATTTAAGAATATTATTTTATGGAACCGACTTATTACTTTTATTTATTTATTGTTTCGTTATTATTATTTCTTTATTCTTATCTACTTATATTACAATTACACCTGTTTGTTGGGGTGGGCGCCAGTTGCGTTATTACAATACAATATACACAACAAAATTAAACACATAAAATATTCATTAATATACATCAATTATTATACATAAATCCTATGCACACATAACAATAGAGCATACATTTATTTATTAAATGTAGGCGTGTCAGGTCCCACGTTCATGGGCGGCATTTACTACAATGATACAACGTTATTACTAATTTAATATAATTTAAATTTGTGGAGCCCCATGATCTTGGAGTGCCATTTACTACAACGATATTAACATTTTTAGATGTATGCGTGTCGTGTCACACGTTGACGGGCGACAAAATTATTACAATACAAATAACGTGTATGTGTAGTTGGGATCAGGTATAATTATAATAAGAGTAACTCCTTTTAGGAATCGTAATATGTTTCATTTATTACTTTAAACAAACATAAAAATAATAATATAAAAATAATGATCAATTCGCCATATGATATCCATTATCTATGGTTTCAAAGTTTCTTTACTTGCCGTGTTATCATCACAAACATATATCTTAAATTCTAGATATTATATTATAAATTGTATTTAAAAACTTTTCTTCATTATATTAAGATTTCTTGCCTACTCAGTCTAAATGTGCTTTTGTTAATAATTATTAATACATTCTTATTCTATATTTTCTTTATACCTTTCTACGGCTTTATAATCATTTTAGCACACTTAATTGATTATTTTCAATTATTCTACGTTATGTGCTTTTACTAAGAAAAAGTTAAATAAATTAATTACTTATTCATTTTCCCAGCAATGATTTAACTTATTTCATTTACTGTTCATTCATTAAAGAAAAATAATTAAATAATTTTCTGATTACACATGAATTACATTGATTTTATCTGTATCTACATACTTATTATTTACTCTTACAAAAGTTTTGTTTTTGTTTTTACTTCCATGTTCATTAAGGAAATGGAAGTATGGTGATGGCAAAAAAAATCGTGTTCGAGATTATTGCAGATTCCGATTGTACTACACTCAAAACATGAAAAAAAGTCATTTTTCGAAAAGTGTCTGTGTGTGTGTCTGCCTGTCTGTGTCTGTCTGTAGATTTTTTTCTATGGCAAACGATAACAGCTGCAAATTCAAACTGAATCAAATCATTTTTTGCATACAGCCCTGATTTGTAGAGTACTCACGACGTATTGTTTTTGGTGAAGATCGGTTGAGGGAAAGGGGTAGTTTACCTGCAACGGTTTTTTCTTAATCAAGGGTAATTGTTTTCTATGGCAAACGATAACAGCCGCAAATTCAAACTGAATCAACTACTCTTTTGCATACAGCCCTGAATTGTAGAGTTCTCAAGACCTATTGGTTTTGGTGAAGATCGGTTAAGGGAAAGGGGTAGTTTACCTGCAACGTTTTTTTATCGGGGGTAATTTTACTTCCATATTCCTTAAGGAATGGAAGTATGGTGATGGCAAAAAAAATCGTGTTCGAGATTATTGCAGATTCTGATTCTACTACACTCAAAACATGAAAAAAAGTCGTTTTCCGAAAAGTGTCTGTGTGTCTGTCTGTCTGTCTGTCTGTCTGTGTGTCTGTCTGTAGATTTTTTTTCTATGGCAAACGATAACTGCCGCAAATTCAAACAGAATCAAATAATTTTTTGCATACAGCCCGGTTTTGCAGAGTTCTCGCGACCTATTGTTTTTGGTGAAGATTGGTTGAGGGAAAGGGGTAGTTTACCTGCAACGGTTTTTTTTTAGCAAGGGTAATTTTGTTTGTTTGGCAAACGATAACAGCCGGAAATTCAAACAGAATCAAATAATGTTTCGCATACAGCCCTGAATTGTAGAGTTCTCAAGACCTATTGTTTTTGGTGAAGATCGGTTAAGGGAAAGGGGTAGTTTACCTGTAACGTTTTATGTTTTAACAAGGGTATTTCCTATGGCAAACGATAACAGCCGCAAATTCAAACAGAATGAAAAGATTATTTGCATACAGCCCTAAATTGTAGAGTTCTCAAGACCTTTTGTTTTTGGTGAAGATCGGTTAAGGGAAAGGGGTAGTTTACCTACAACGTTTTTTTAACAAGGGTATTTTCTATGGCAAACGATAACAGCCGCAAATTCAAACAGAATCAAATAATTTTCTGCATACAGCCCTGATTTGTAGAGTACTCAAGACCTATTGTTTTTGGTGAAGATCGGTTGAGGGGAAGGGGTAGTTTACCAGCAACGTTTTTTATCATGCGTATTTTCTATGGCAAACGACGACTGCCGCAAATTCAAACAGAATCAAATAATTTTTTGCATACAGCCCTGATTTGTAGAGTACTCGCGACCTATTGTTTTTGGTGAAGATCGGTTGAGGGGAAGGGGTAGTTTACCTGCAACGGTTTTTTTTATCAAGGGAAATTTTTTTTTTTTCGCAAACGATAACAGCCGCAAATTCAAACAGAATCAAATAATGTTTCGCATACAGCCCTGAATTGTAGATTTCTCAAGACCTATTGTTTTTGGTGAAGATCGGTTGAGGGAAAGGGGTAGTTTACCTGCAACGTTTTTTTAACAAGGGTATTTTCTATGGCAAACGATAACAGCCGCAAATTCAAACAGAATCAAATAATGTTTTGCATACAGTCCTGATTTGTAGAGTACTCAAGACCTATTGTTTTTGGTGAAGATCGGTTAAGGGGAAGGGGTAGTTTACCTGCAACGTTTTTTTATCAAGCGTATTTTCTATGGCAAACGATAACAGCCGCAAATTCAAACAGAATCAAATAATTTTTTGCATACGTCCCTGAATTGTAGAGGTCTCAATGACTTTCGATTTTGGTGAAGATCGGTTAAGGGGAAGGGGTAGTTTACCTGCAACCTTATACGTTTTAACAAGAGTAAAGTACTTGAAAATTTATTTAAACTTTTTGAAACAATGGTAATTGTTAAAAATAAAATAATTTTATTGCCAGGCAATAAAATTAAAATTTTTTCATTTTAATGTACATCATGTATAAGAGAAAATATATCGCGCTTGGCACGCGATATTAAGATTTAAATATAAATCTTAGAATATGGAAGTCATGTATGGTTCTCCATACCGATATTTTTGTATGGCAAACGATAACAGCCGCAGATTCAAACAGAATCAAATAATGTTTTGCATACAGCCCTGAATTGTAGAGTTCTCAAGTCCTATTGGTGTTGGTGAAAATCAGTTAAGGGAAAGGGGTAGTTTACCTGCAACATTTTATGTTTTAACAAGGGTAATTTTCTATATGACAAACGATAACTGCCGCAAATTCAAACAGAATCGACTACGTTTTTGCATACCTTTTTGAATTAAAGAGAACTCAAGGTCTGTTGATTTTGTTGAAGATCGGTTAAGGGAAGGGGGTAGTTTACTAGCAACATTTTATGTTTTAAGAAAGGTAATTTTTTTTGCGAAAGATAACTGCCGCAAATTCAAACAGAATCAAATAATGTTCTGCATACACCACTGAATTGTAGAGTTCGCAAGATCTGTTGTTTTTGGTGAAGATCGGTTAAGGGAGAGGGGTAGTTTACCGGCAACGTTTTATGTTTTAACAAGGGTAATTGTTTATATGACGAACAATAACTGTCGCACATTCAAACAGAATCAAATATTTGTTTGCATGCATGCCTGAATTGTAGAGGACTGAAGGTCTATTGATTTTGGTGAAGATCGGTTAAGAGAAAGGGGTAGTTTACCTGCAACGTTTTATGTTTTAACAAGAGTAAAGTACTTAATTTTGATAAATAATGTATCCTAATAAGAAGCTCATAATAATCCACTGTAGAAACGTAGATGAAATATCTATAAATGAAGAGGTTAGGTGAACGGGGTGGGGGTAATTTTCTACTAATGAAAATTATAGTTGATTGGGGAGGGGAGAATTTTTTATATGTGTACTACGTTATTGGCACCAAAGAAGTAGTTCTTTGTTAAAGTTCCTTCCCGGGCTGTGTAGCCGTAGTCCAATGTTTTCTGCAAAACCAGACTTTTCGGCAGTCCATCGACTGCCATCATCACTGAATATCGAGTGCGAAAACGTCAGGTGGTATACGTTAGTGACCACAGTACCATGGTTAAGGCTGAAGCAATAAGTAGAAAGAAGTAGTTTCTATTTTAATATTTCATTTCGAATATGATTTTAAATATAAATCTTAGAACATGGAAGTCATGTATGGTTCTCCATACCGATATTTCTTTTTTTTTTATTAAAGTTTTTAATGTATTTCTCTTTAATAATTACAGTATGTATTGGTTTTTCGTCACCTTAAATTCCGCAGAGTTGTCCCATGTCCTCCAGTGATTCCTTCGGTTCTATCCTCCTGGATGTCCTCTTGTCCTCACTGCTCGTCCTCTCGTCTCTTGTCCTTCATGGTACATTGGCTGCTGTAGACTATGATGACATGTTGCTCTGGATCTGTAGCTGTCATGATAGAAACGTCTCTAGTCCTCTGCATCTCGTTCCTCTGCTAGTCGTGCTCTCGTACTCTGTCAGGAGTTGATGTTCTTAGCTGTCGACTGCTTGTAGACGTCCGACAATTTCTTTGTTATGGTACTTTTTTAATTATTATTTTCATTAATACTTTAAATTAAAACATTGCCGTAATACTTTATAAGTTAAGCTACAAAAATCATACAGATGTTATATTTAAGCTAGATGTTAGATTTAGCGTCTAGCTTTGTCCAAAGTAGTTTAAAAAATTAGCGTCTCGGACGGCCATAGCGTACCGCCGCGACTGTGAATGTTAGAAGAGAGAGATTAGCTCTCCTGGGCTTCTATTCATATCCACTCAGAAAACTGCACCTGTCGATTCAGGAATCAGCCTGTCGACAGTTGAACCATGGCATGATAGCCCCCACTCTCGTCTCATTTCACATAATTGCACTTTTTCGCCAATCGCACTGTTTAACGCAGATTTCACGGCGTAAAATATTGTCTAATTTAATGACCTATGTGATGTGAAATTTTCATGATGCTCGCAGTACTAGTGTAAGTATAATGCTTTAAAAATCGCACTGGATTCGCACTGCACTCGTGTCCGATTTTTACACATTTTTAGAAGTTTTTACCTTCTCGCTAACATTTATGGTTTGCTTAATATTAAATATACTCTAAATTTAGCATTGACTTGGGGTGAGGTCACAAACTTTCAGGATCAGACAGGCTTCACGCACACACATTATTTACTTGTATACACACATGCAGTGGTAATCGTGTGATGTTTACCTGTTGGTTCCTTCTTGAAAGCCAGCTTCCAATCTCACACCTGCTCGTCTATTATATATTATTGAAATTAATATAAATATTTATAATATATTATGTAGGCTATGTGCATTACAGCCTTTGCTTGTAGTGTCACAATATTTTTTAAAATTTTTTAAAAAACTTTCAAAAATGTATGTAGGCTAGCCTAAATGTTTTTTGGATTAAAAAAAAAAATTCACCAAACAGTCAAGTAGCATATCAAATTAAACCTTGTAAGATTCTCTTTAAAATGAGGGTTCAAGCAAGTCTCTAGGCCTTATAGAACTTGAGTTATTCAAGAATTAAAAAGTTTGTGAAAGCCGAAAAACTATTTTTTCTAAATTTTAAAAATTAATTACATCAAAACCCAAACAGATAAACAAAATCTAAAAATATATTCTCATTTCTATCATACGGGAGAATGATTCCTGAAAGTTTTGTTGAAATCTGAAATGGTCAGGTTGAGTGACAGGTTGATTTGGCATGGAATGACCCAAATAATACTGTATTCAGTTAGTTAAAATTATGTTTAATTTGGTGTCGGGCTTGAATTGTTCAAATTTTTTAAAATTTTGGCACACTTTTTGGGTGCTGGAGCTCCAAAATTTTAATATTTCCAAATATGAACAGTATATTCAGGTTGTAGTTAAACCTTTCTTTAATTTGATGCCCCCACATGGATTTTAGCATTTTTTCCAAAATTTGAACCTTACATTTTTTCCACTGCCTCCTAATTAGTCTACACAATAAGGCACAGTGGGGAAACAATAAGGCACAGTAGGGTAATAAGAGTATGGACATGGTTGCAAATTTTACCAAAATCGGTTGATGCATTCAAAAGTTATCATGAGACAAACCCCAAACAGATAGACAGATATACAAATACCAGATGGCCAAGTTAAAACTGAGAACTCATTTTGCTAAAAAAAGGTATGGAAAAGTAGTTTTCAGGCTTACTTTAATATAATTATTCAGTGAAAATATTATGCAAATATTATGACAAACCATAAATATTTTTGTTTAAATAATTACCACATTATTCTTGTTTAACATGAGTATTTAACAGTACATAACATTTTTTAATAAGTTATAAGAATAAATTTATTTGTGTCTTATCACAGTGTTTTAACAGTTTTTTTTTTAAGACTGCCATCTTCAGATTTATAAAACAATAAATACATAAGTAAATAATAATATATTTAATAATATTATTATTATTATTATGACCAGAAACCAAAGTTATAGTCTTACACGCAGCAGTGGAATATCCCTTTCAGTTTTCCTAAATTAATTGGCTGCCATTTACTGTACAAACGCGGGGCTCATACCATTGTCAGTGAATTAAAGAGAATGTCCGGGCATCTAGGTGCCCAGCTCATTGACCAAATCATCGCTACAGAACAGCATGATCGTGGATGTCCCCTGAAAAATTATCATGGTCTTTCGAGACCAGCCAGATGTAATCATGAAACAAGATAGTGTATAAAAGTATATAATTTTATCATCAAATTATAGGATGTTCCACATTACAGAAACCATGTTTTTCTTATGTTTTTATCATATGTCAGACATCCTTCCAGTTGTTCATACTTGGTGCATATGAACATTATGCAAGTTAGTATTATCAGGCAAAATTGCAGATCAGTGAAGACCGTCATAAATTAAAGTACATTGTGGCAAAATATAAAAGTTACCACACAAGTAACTTTTGATTGCCTGGCTGTTAAGGCTGTGATCCTTACTTCGATGATTTCTTTTACTTCCATGTTCCATAAGGAAATGGAAGTATGGTGATGGCAAAAAAATTGTGTTCGAGATAAGGATTGATTCTGATTGTATTACCCTCAAAACATGAAGAACAGTCATTTTTCAAAAAGTGTCTGTATGTAGAATGTTTTCTGTGACAACGATAACTGCTGTAAATTCAAACAGAATCAAATATTTTTTTGCATATGTGCCTGAATTGTAGAGGACTCAAAGCCTATTAATTTTGGTGAAGATCGGTTAAGGGAAAGGGGTAGTTAACCTGCAGCATGTTATGTTTTAACAAGAGTAAAGTAACGTACTTAATTTTGATAAAGTATCCTAAAAATAAGGTCATAATAATCCACTGTAGAAAGGTAGATGAAATATCTATAAATTAAAAGAGTAGTTGAAGGGGAGGGGTAATTTTCTATAAATGAAAATTATAGTTGAGGAGGAGGGGTTAATATTTTATATGTGTACTACGTTATCGGCAACAAAGAAGTAGTTTGTTGTTAAAATTCCTTTCCGGGCTGTTTGGCCGTGGTCCAATGTTTTCTGCAAAACCAGACGTTTCCGCACTGCCATCATCAGTGAAAATCGAGTGTGCTAACGTGAGGTGGTATACATTAGTAACCACAGTACTGTTGTTAAGGCTGAATCAAGAAGTAGAAAGATGTAGCATCTATGGAAATATTTCATTTCTAAAATGATTTTAAATATAACTCGTAGAACATGGAAGTCATGTATGGTTCTCCATACCGATATTTTCTTGTTGACCAGAGGGAATATACAACAGACTACCGCCTCAACACCCAGAAAACTAATATCTGGTCATAAACATGGTAGAAAATGGAAACAATGATACAAAAATTACCATGTACCAGCCTGTACTGATGAAGCAGTAACTCCTGCATCTCGCACTAGAAAAAAATAATTAGTCAAACTTCTTAATGTATTAAGATATTATATTTCTGGCCTGATAATTTAATTACAGACTGAAGTGTCACATGGCATAGAAGTACACAGTGAATACTGACATTTGTCTGCAGATTAACCCACAACAATCCTTATTTATTAGATTTATGAGATATTCCGTTTTAGAATACAATTAATTAATTAGAACACAATTCTTTAATTTGTGGTGATGGAAAAATCTTCTATAAAAATATAAAAGTGTTATAGAGTGTTGCCAAACTGCAGTAGTACCATTGTGTGGATTTGTGATATCTTCTTTTTAAAATGAGTATAAAACTAAATAATTAAGGCTCTTCCCTGCCCCCCCCACACACACACCGAATATATTCTGTAAATAACTTTGTATTTAATTATAGCTAGTCCACATGCCTTTCAGCGTATAGTGACTTTTGGTTCTCTATCATTCAGTCAGGTTCTGCCCTTCCATGGCAGATGTGTTAGTGTGATGACGTCCTTCTCTTTTTTTTTTGAGAGGGCAGCAGGATGAAAGTAAAATTTCAGTTGTATAGAAGAAAGCACTGAAGCACAACAATGGATGGATTCTCTCTCTCTCTCTCTCTCTCTCTCTCTCTCTCTCTCTCTCTCTCTCTCTCTCTCTCTCTGCACGTGTGTGTGTGTGTGTGTGTGTGTGTGTTTTTTTGTGGAGGGGAGAGAGAGCAAGTGAAAAGAGGACTTACACTTGGAAAGAGATACTCATAACCTTGTGAAACTTGAACATGAGGCCAAGGCTTGTTGACTGTACCAATGTAGAAGAATCTCTCTCTCTCTCTCTCTCTCTCTCTCTCTCTCTCTCTCTCTCTCTCTCTCTCTCTCTCGCCCCCATCCCTCTCTCCAGCAGTAATCTCAGTGGAGCAGCTTAATCAACATGGTTGTTTCCTAAAACATTTTTGGTAGAGTAGGTTACCTGACTTTAAAATAATTTTGGTTTTTGACTTGTATTCTAGTTTCTACAAGTCCTAAGCTGACTTTATTCTCTGCAGTTCTTCTAGAAATGTTCACTGACCGAACGTTGTATGCTCTATCATAAGCTCTGTCAGTAGACATTCCCTGCATTTTTGCTTCCCCAAATTCCACAAGACAAATCTTAGATGGATAGTTCCCATCCACCTGGGGACTTTTCTCGTTTGTTTTAAATGTGTGGCCCACCACATCATTATCTGTTAAGAGAGTACTCATCCTTAAAACACCTCGCTGGCCAGGCGACCTAATGATAGCCGCCTCTGGATCACACCCTGTTTTCACCGACCCTCTGTTCATATGATTGCTATTTGTTAGTTTTGCGAGTTTTTTATTTTCCCACCCTCATCGTTAAAACGTACTCCTGGGGGAAGCACCAGATTAGTGACTACCAACCCCACTATAGAGAGTGTATTATTGCTATAGTAAAAGTGTTATACATATTTTGTAATTTGTTGTTTCCTGCAAAATTGATTTGAATGCATTGGAAATAGGTGTCAACATTTGAGTAATTCTAACAAAGTTCATGAAACATAGGCCTACTGCAAAAAAATTTGTAAACTTCTTTAAAATTTCAGGCTGTACAATTCCGGAACATCTTACCATTGAAATTTTACAAATTTTATTCAGGATCGAATTAAAGACACACAGAACTTATTAAAATAAATCGAAAGTCAAGTATTCAGTTTCTTTGTATTTTCTATAATACAGTTTTTTGTATAGGAAAGCCAGAACTATTTTAAGAAATCGGTAACAGTAATTGCCACCGATTAAGGATGAAATGGGTGTGTTCGAGTGACAGTGCAGTGTGTGCAGTATTTATTTATGGCAAACGTCTTCTTCACATTACTTTCTCCGGACGCGGAGTGACCTTGTCTCTCACGAGGGAAGGTTGTTTACGGTAACTGACATCTGCCGCAGGCGCGGTGGTGATGTATGTTTACACTTTCGCAAAGCAAATATTCCACTGGCACCATAGATATAGTATTGATATGATGATATTTTTGTAAGTTTGTCAAACTATCTCTCAACCTTCCGTTTATTTCCACTTTCCACGTAAAATTTATTACATGGTAAAATAAAACGAATCGGATCGAATCCACGTCAGTCGGGGGGTACTGCCTACCTTCATTAGTCAGCTGCCTTGGGTTCATTCCTAATATTGTTTCGGTGTCGACACGGTGCGTGTCAGTCGTATACTCTGTTATTTGATTCATTCATTGGATTAACTGGACCAGCACGATTACAATGTTACTGTTTCGCGTGAGTATGTTTTTGGTTTCTGTTTTATTTTTGCAAAATATCTGTTGTCTGTTCAAATATTTTTTGGTGCCTCAGATATGCAATTTTTATTTTCCTTGTGCGCAGCTTTCGACCTGTAGTTAAGTAATCTAAATACAAAAATATTTAAATAAATAATATTTGGTACGAATGTTGTTAGATGTTTTCCAGTATACTTTATTTTTAAAATATTTTTCAATTTTTAATTCCTTAACTACAATTTAAAACAAATCTATACTTGTGTAATAAAAGTTGTATTTATCTCACGTAAATTAATTTACGCGGCAATTTAAAAAATACTGTTTTCATAAAAAAATATAATTCACATTAGAATAGATTATAGACGTAATCCACCTAGTCATTAATCCAGATTAGCTGATTATTATTATATGATATTTAATAGTAATGGTAGCGCAGTAATTTTAAATTTAATCGGTGTAGTTTGTAAAAGGAAACTTAACTATGTATTAACACATGGTATACATGATGTATGTAAGCACGATTTATGATTACCCAGAAAAATACAATATTCTTTTCGACTGTAGTGAGAGTTTACAAATATTTTGAGCATTTCTGAGGGGGCCTGGTAAGGCTGTGTTACTCGCACACGATCTCGATGTTTTGCCAATTCCGCGGTGGGAGGGGGGTAACGTTCTCGCGGCAGTATTACGTTAGCTCCGCAGTATTCCATGTAAAAATTAATTGTTAATTGGAAAAATATCAGTTTATTATCGTAACTAAAAACCGTGTAAACTGTCGTAACAATTACCAGTGGTATCGGTTTAGGCGGGACTGGTATAGAAGCTTTGTTCATTTTACAGTCACGTCGTGTATATAGCAGCAGTTCGTAGACTTCAGTGACATGGACCTGGGACCCATCAGTAGCTTTCAAATTGTTTCGGCGAGCTACATAATACTTGTTTCTTTTTTCTCTTTTCCATTTATGCCTTATGCCGTTGGGCCCACGGTCAATTTTGTTTTCGTGGCTCACTTTCCGTACGGGCGTTCTCCTTTTCATAGCGATCCGTTTGGCAGTGTCTTCCTATAGGATTCACGGCCGACCTCTGTTCCCCCTTCTCTCCGTTTACATTTCGAACGTCTGTATCCTACTGGTGTTTTTGCATATTTTTGAATCTGGTCTTCTTTTGTTGATATGCCTTTTCATCTCCTGTTTTCTGTCTTATATTTTTTCCATGTTCCAAATTTTAACTGCGTCTACCTTTAGTCATTCCTCTTGCGAGGCTGTTGTTCGCCTTGCGAATCTATAGTACCAACCAACGAAAGAGGTCCGTTACTTCAGGGCAACTCTTGTCTCTTGTTATTCGTAGCGATCCTGGTTCCAGGACATCGTCCGTCCACCAAGCACGGGACGCGCTCTCTATGAGTGAAATCTTCCGACAGGACGTGTTTATTTACATAAAAAGAATTATTTAACAGACGTTATTGAACGAATGATGCCAGTTCTCAGTTTTAACTCTGACATTTGTCTGTCCGTTTGGGTTATGTCTACCATAACTTTTAAATGTATCATCCGATTTTCGTAAAACTTGTCATCCCTGTCTACACTTTTACCCTACATAGGCGTATTGTTTAGAGATAGATCTCTTCAAAACCAGCGGCAAAAATGTGGGGGGATCCCACAAAAAAAATTTTTCAAAAATTGTGAAAAAATCGCAAAATCCATGTGGGTTTTAAAGAGAGTTTTAATCAAAATATGAATGTAGTGCACAGATGTGGAAAATTTGAAAATTTTAGAACATCGGAGCTCAAAAAAGGTGTCAAAAATGTGGAGACTCAGCAAATTTGGTGTATGTGACATCGTCTGTGATTACAAATTGTAATGGCACATATTTCTACATGACTTCAAATTATCGTAGTGTTGATACGTGGAAACAGTACCAGTGTTTATCGACACAGATTTCGTTTGGATAAAATACAATGTACGCTGACACTGTTAATGTTTCTGGGTGTTGTTCATTGCGTTCCTAGCGTGTACATTGCACGAGGTGCAGCAACATTGCAACTTGTAGCTGGTTGCCGTGCAAAACGATGTTGCTCTTGTACTCCTCCTCCTTCTCTTCGGCTGTTTGCTCTTGCTCTTCCTCTTTCATTTCTTGCACCTCCTCTGTTCCTCGTACTCCTCCTTGCTCAAAGCTTGCGCCTTCCTCGTCCACCACGTTCTATCCTCCTCTTCCACACGTTGCTCCTCCTGTTCTCCTCCATCACCTCCTCTTCTGCTTCTTCACTTCCACACGTTGCTCCATACTCCACGATGAGGATAAAAAATGTAACGTTTAAAAAGCTGTCGTAGCCTTGGGATAAACCAAAATTTTCCCACGACAGCAAACCTCCTCGCCCACGTCAGCAACATTGCAGTCTAACGCGGCAACTTGTAGCTGGTTTTCGTGCAAAAAGATGTTGCTCATCGTGCGCCTTTTGCACTACGGTGATATTTTGTGCTATTGTGTTTTCGTTGTCTTTTACTCCTCCTCCTTCTCTTCAGCTGTTTGCTCTTGCTCTTCCTCTTTCATTTCTTGCACCTCCTCTGTTCCTCGTACTCCTCCTTGCTCAAAGCTTGCGCCTTCCTCGTCCACCACGTTCTATCCTCCTCTTCCACACGTTGCTCCTCCTTTTCTCCTCCATCACCTCCTCTTCTGCTTCTTCACTTCCACACGTTGCTCCATACTCCACGATGAGGATAAAAAATGTAACGTTTAAAAAGCTCTCGTAGCCTTGGGATAAACCAAAATTTTCCCACGACAGCAAACCTCCTCGCCCACGTCAGCAACATTGCAGTCTAACGCGGCAACTTGTAGCTGGTTTTCGTGCAAAAAGATGTTGCTCATCGTGCGCCTTTTGCACTATGGTGATATTTTGTGCTATTGTGTTTTCGTTGTCTTTTACTCCTCCTCCTTCTCTTCAGCTGTTTGCTCTTGCTCTTCCTCTTTCATTTCTTGCTCCTCCTCTGTTCCTCGTACTCCTCCTTGCTCAAAGCTTGCGCCTTCCTCGTCCACCACGTTCTATCCTCCTCTTCCACACGTTGCTCCTCCTTTTCTCCTCCATCACCTCCTCTTCTGCTTCTTCACTTCCACACGTTGCTCCATACTCCACGATGAGGATAAAAAATGTAACGTTTAAAAAGCTGTCGTAGCCTTGGGATAAACCAAAATTTTCCCACGACAGCAAACCTCCTCGCCCACGTCAGCAACATTGCAGTCTAACGCGGCAACTTGTAGCTGGTTTTCGTGCAAAAAGATGTTGCTCATCGTGCGCCTTTTGCACTACGGTGATATTTTGTGCTATTGTGTTTTCGTTGTCTTTTACTCCTCCTCCTTCTCTTCAGCTGTTTGCTCTTGCTCTTCCTCTTTCATTTCTTGCACCTCCTCTGTTCCTCGTACTCCTCCTTGCTCAAAGCTTGCGCCTTCCTCGTCCACCACGTTCTATCCTCCTCTTCCACACGTTGCTCCTCCTTTTCTCCTCCATCACCTCCTCTTCTGCTTCTTCACTTCCACACGTTGCTCCATACTCCACGATGAGGATAAAAAATGTAACGTTTAAAAAGCTGTCGTAGCCTTGGGATAAACCAAAATTTTCCCACGACAGCAAACCTCCTCGCCCACGTCAGCAACATTGCAGTCTAACGCGGCAACTTGTAGCTGGTTTTCGTGCAAAAAGATGTTGCTCATCGTGCGCCTTTTGCACTATGGTGATATTTTGTGCTATTGTGTTTTCGTTGTCTTTTACTCCTCCTCCTTCTCTTCAGCTGTTTGCTCTTGCTCTTCCTCTTTCATTTCTTGCTCCTCCTCTGTTCCTCGTACTCCTCCTTGCTCAAAGCTTGCGCCTTCCTCGTCCACCACGTTCTATCCTCCTCTTCCACACGTTGCTCCTCCTATTCTCCTCCATCACCTCCTCTTCTGCTTCTTCACTTCCAAACGTTGCTCCATACTCCACGATGAGGATAAAAAATTTAACGTTTAAAAAGCTGTCGTAGCCTTGGGATAAACCAAAATTTTCCCACGACAGCAAACCTCCTCGCCCACGTCAGCAACATTGCAGTCTAACGCGGCAACTTGTAGCTGGTTTTCGTGCAAAAAGATGTTGCTCATCGTGCGCCTTTTGCACTACGGTGATATTTTGTGCTATTGTGTTTTCGTTGTCTTTTACTCCTCCTCCTTCTCTTCAGCTGTTTGCTCTTGCTCTTCCTCTTTCATTTCTTGCTCCTCCTCTGTTCCTCGTACTCCTCCTTGCTCAAAGCTTGCGCCTTCCTCGTCCACCACGTTCTATCCTCCTCTTCCACACGTTGCTCCTCCTTTTCTCCTCCATCACCTCCTCTTCTGCTTCTTCACTTCCACACGTTGCTCCATACTCCACGATGAGGATAAAAAATGTAACGTTTAAAAAGCTGTCGTAGCCTTGGGATAAACCAAAATTTTCCCACGACAGCAAACCTCCTCGCCCACGTCAGCGACACTGCAGTCTAACGTGGCAACTTGTAGCTGGTTTTCGTGCAAAAAGATGTTGCTCATCGTGCGCCTTTTGCACTACGGTGATATTTTGTGCTATTGTGTTTTCGTTGTCTTTTACTCCTCCTCCTTCTCTTCAGCTGTTTGCTCTTGCTCTTCCTCTTTCATTTCTTGCTCCTCCTCTGTTCCTCGTACTCCTCCTTGCTCAAAGCTTGCGCCTTCCTCGTCCACCACGTTCTATCCTCCTCTTCCACACGTTGCTCCTCCTTTTCTCCTCCATCACCTCCTCTTCTGCTTCTTCACTTCCACACGTTGCTCCATACTCCACGATGAGGATAAAAACTGTAACGTTTAAAAAGCTCTCGTAGCCTTGGGATAAACCAAAATTTTCCCACGACAGCAAACCTCCTCGCCCACGTCAGCAACATTGCAGTCTAACGCGGCAACTTGTAGCTGGTTTTCGTGCAAAAAGATGTTGCTCATCGTGCGCCTTTTGCACTACGGTGATATTTTGTGCTATTGTGTTTTCGTTGTCTTTTACTCCTCCTCCTTCTCTTCAGCTGTTTGCTCTTGCTCTTCCTCTTTCATTTCTTGCTCCTCCTCTGTTCCTCGTACTCCTCCTTGCTCAAAGCTTGCGCCTTCCTCGTCCACCACGTTCTATCCTCCTCTTCCACACGTTGTTCCTCCTTTTCTCCTCCATCACCTCCTCTTCTGCTTCTTCACTTCCACACGTTGCTCCATACTCCACGATGAGGATAAAAAATGTAACGTTTAAAAAGCTGTCGTAGCCTTGGGATAAACCAAAATTTTCCCACGACAGCAAACCTCCTCGCCCACGTCAGCAACATTGCAGTCTAACGCGGCAACTTGTAGCTGGTTTTCGTGCAAAAAGATGTTGCTCATCGTGCGCCTTTTGCACTACGGTGATATTTTGTGCTATTGTGTTTTCGTTGTCTTTTACTCCTCCTCCTTCTCTTCAGCTGTTTGCTCTTGCTCTTCCTCTTTCTTTTCTTGCTCCTCCTCTGTTCCTCGTACTCCTCCTTGCTCAAAGCTTTCGCCTTCCTCGTCCACCACGTTCTATCCTCCTCTTCCACACGTTGCTCCTCCTTTTCTCCTCCATCACCTCCTCTTCTGCTTCTTCACTTCCACACGTTGCTCCATACTCCACGATGAGGATAAAAAATGTAACGTTTACAAAGCTGTCGTAGCCTTGGGATAAACCAAAATTTTCTTATTCATGGCATTTCAACTAGTCGCGTAATGGACAGAGGTGGTGATGTATCAGAACAGTGGATCATCATCATCATCTTCAAGGATTAAACCTAGGATGGTTTGTTCCGGTCTCCAGCGCTTCCTCGGACGTCCCACACCTCTCCGACCCCTCGGCTTATAGTTCCATAGTTGTTTGGGGATGCGGCAGTCATCCATTCGGCAAATTGTTTCCACCAATTCAGCCGATACTGGGCGATCCTGTCGAATATACTCATAATATTCAGTTCCTGCCGTATATCTGTGTTTCTTCTATGATCATGGAGAGTATACACTGCCACGTGGGTGAGAAATCTCATTTCAGCCGCGTGGATGCGACTGGCCTGGCCTTTCGTTAAAGTCCAATTCTCAGACCCATAAAGTAGTGTGGGAAGAGCCATCACCTTGTAGAATTTTAGCTGTGTTCCTTTACTTGCTGACTTACGGGTTCGCCTGAACAGGAGATACAAATACAAAATGCTTGTTTCTGGTCATCAAGCACAACGATTCAGAAATGCGTACAAATTACATTTGTATATAATTGCTTTTTGTATAATTGATAAATAAAACATGTCATAGTTCCGAACAGAACGTGTGTAGGGTAGGGGCTATAGAAAGCGCAGGGGACCGAGGTCGAGATAGCCCTGATTGCGGACGAAATGGAGGTCCTACCTCCGCACTACAGCGCCAACTGGAAGGTTGCCGTCAACGAGATCGGCTTTCCCTGGTCTCTTCGGTGTCCCCATGACCAGAGAGTCAAAACTAGAGCGTCAGCTCGTCTGGGCTCTCTGTTTCCAGTACTTGCCAGCTCGTAAGCTAGGTAAGTTGATCGTCAACGCGTATCACTTACGCTGCCCCGGTCTGGGGATACCTTACCGTTACGCGTAAAAGAAAGGTGCAAAGCTTCGGCTAAAGGCTAGAGTCCCCCGCCGGCTTCCTTCGAGAAGTGGACTCGGTGTGCGTTCCTTGGACAAACCGTACGGCGACTTGCACATAAATTTTACATACGAGCGGCAAGAACCCAGGAATACCCGCTTATAGTGTGCCAGTGTGAGCTACAGCGACCAGCCGTCGTAACAGAGTAAAGTTCCGTTCTGGACCGGATTTCCAGGCTGGAGCTTCTGAATTGTAGCATGGGCAGTGGCGAAGCTAGTAGTTAATGAATGGGTAGGCAAAAATCTTATCTTAAATTGTTTTTTAAGGAATCACTAAAAGTATGGTGGTTCAAATCGGACGCTGAGGTAGAGTTTGCTGTAAGCGAATGGTTCCACAAACAGCCGTAAGAATTTTATTAGCAGGGAAGCTACAGGTTGGTGCAACAGTGGAACTCGTGTCTTAATGTTAATGGAGACTTCTTTTAAAATCGTTGAATAAAAAATGCTTTACAGCTCTATACGTGTTTCTATTGAACAATCCTTGTATTAGTCATACACAATAATACAACTGATTGAGCTTCAAATTTTTAAACTTGATTAGTTTCTATATATATGTTTAATGTTACAAATAATTCAAATAACAGTATTGATCATCTGTTAGTTCAGCGGAATAACAGGGACACTTTTAATAACCGCATAAAATAAACACACTTATAAACAACACAGCGCGCTTTAACTTGAATGTTTGGACCACATAAGTGAGGCATGCCTCAACGCTCTATGTGTACAGCACGGGACAATCCCCCCTCCCTTCACTTCCCTATCAGTCCGGCACATTGCTTACATACGATGTATACAAAAAACGCTGAGGCAAGTTCAGGTTGCCTCATTCGCTTTAAACGAGCTATGCCGAGTCTCACCTATCACCATCTAGCGGTCGCTCAGTAAAGCACGTTTCGACCTAATAAATTCGACAGTCGCTGTAACAATGTATAATCTTTACGTTATGTAGTTCATACGTATTTATAATTTTTATTCTACAGAATTTTTTAGGGTAAGCATTGCCTCAATTGCCTCCATGTAACTTCGCCACTGAGCATGGTATAACATTTCCATATGTGAATAACAGTTTAGGAAATGTTTTAAGAACTGGCGTCGCATTTCAAACTGTCGGTATCTGCAGCCGTACTATCGAACGCTCGAAGTATGTTTGTGATCATAACTATAAATATCGGTATGGAGAACCATACATTACTTCTGTATTCTAAGATTTATACTGTATTGAAAATCATTTTCGAAATGAAATATTTCCATAGAAACTACTTCTTTCTTCAGCCTTAACCACAGTACTGTTGTCACTAACGTATACCACCTCACGTTAGCGCACTCGATTTTCACTGATGATGACAGTCGACGGCACTGCCGAAACGTGTGTTTTTGCAGAAAAACATTGGACCACTGCCAAACAGCCCGGGAAGGAATTTTAACAACAGACTACTTCTTTGTTGCCGATAACGTAGTACACATGACATATAAATAAAAATTATCCCCTCCCCCTTCAACTATCATTTTCATTTATAGAAAATTACCCCCACCCCTTCAACTAGCCTCTTCATTTATAGATATGTCATCTATGTTTCTACAATGGATTATTATGATCTTCTTTTCAGAATACTTTATTTATCAAAATTAAGTACTTTACTCTTGTTAAAACAGAAGATGGTGCAGGTAAACTACCCCTTCCCCTTAACCGATCTTTACAAAAATCAATAAGCCTTGAGTCCTCTACAATTCATGGACGTACGCAAAAAATTATTTGATTCTGGTTGAATTTATGGCAGTTATCGTTCGTCATAGAAAAAATTACCCTTGTTAAAACATAAAACGTTGCAGGTAAACTACCCCTTCCCCTTAACCGAAACCAATACCAAAATCAATAGGCATTTAGTCCTCTACAACTCAGGCACGTATGCAAAAAATTATTTGATTCTGTTTGAATTTGCGGCAGTTATAGTTCGCCATAGAAAAAATTCTACACAGTCACTTTTCGGAAAATGACTTTTCTTCATGTTTTGACGGTAGTACAATCAGAATCAGCCGTTATCTCGAACACGATTTTTTTCGCCAACACCATACTTCCATTTCCTTATGGAACATGGAGTAAAAGGACACATGGTTGCAGTAAAATGAGACGGACTACCACATTTGAACATATGTGTGCTTCAGGGTGATCCAAGTTATGACATACATTGATACATCACAGCTTCCGGACGCGACAATAATAATTAAACTCTCCATAAACGGGGACACTTTCGTGGTATATATCGTTAATTAGCGATCAGCGTGTAATAAGGTCTGAGGTAGGCAGATCAAACTCATGGCCAGCAGCGATGTTTTTACTTATCTCTAGGTTATCGCCAACAAGGTTTACCTTGTAGTGATATTTGATCCGCCGTTAGTAAGGATGCGAGTGTGCGTGCGGTGACTAATCGTCTGTGTCAAAACCAAGGCCGCGAACTGCACTGAAATTGAAATTAAACAAAAAAAAATGCTCACATATATATGTACCCATCAACAAAATGAACGGGGATAAAAAATTATCCAACAGGTTGCAAAAACAAGTCCCCGTACACTTATTTCATTGGTGTACAGTAAATTTGTTATTTGTAAAAAAACAAGGCTACTATAAACGCATACAGTATTAAAACTACCATGTATTAATGAAAGAGAAAATAAAATTAAACTGAATATTTCAAATTCAAAATTAAAATTTAACAATACAATTAATGAATGTTTTAGTGGATAGTTAGTGAGGATCGGTCAATAATACAACTTTTAGTTATTTTGCGTCGACGTTTCGACAATATTTATTGTCATCTTCAGGACAATTGTTGCTGACGCCAAACACACAACTGTAAATTTTCCCTGAAAACTTTCCCTCAGGGAAAATTTACAGTTGTGTGTTTGGCGTCAGCAACAATTGTCCTGAAGATGACAATAAATATTGTCGAAACGTCGACGCAAAATAACTAAAAGTTGTATTATTGACCGATCCTCACTAACTATCCACTAAAACATTCACTGATTGACGGTCAATAAAATTTAAGGATTTAATACAATTAATAATATACAAGTAAACACAATTTACAACCTTTAATTATTGTGGAACCATAAACCTCAAAATTTCATAACTAACCAAGACTCCTCAGTTAAAAATATGTTATAATACGTTTGACCCAATTTTCAATAAAATTGACCCTAAAGAAAATATAAAAGAAGATAGCTTTAATGGTGTGTGTGTAAGTTCAATGTCCATATTGTTCCAGACTTTACGCATGTATATATGGAACACACAGAAAATAATTAAAAGGTAAATAGGCTACCTACAATAGAAAATATAACCAGCATGTTACGAATGTATGGATCGCATGGTTCAATACTTTTAGTTACTTTCCCAATAACCGTACGTGCACTAATTTTCGATATTTCGATTATGCGATAGTCGGTATCGATATGTACTGAATATCACATAATTTTAATAAAACAATAGAAATTATGTTAGTTTGGTGGTTTATGTTATAAAATTGTTTGTTTTCGGGTGTAATCGTTTTCCATTGTTAAAAAATTTTGTATGCGAAGCGTTTGTAGCAATATTCTAGGTTAAACCTATGCCTCTGGCCCCAAAATTTGGTGTTGTTAGGTTATCAGGCGAACTAAAAGGACACTGGAAAACCAGTCCATCTTTAAAACAATGTTCTTTTTTGTATAAACAAGAAAAAACAAATTGAAGTAAGGTGGCTTCCTATACACGTCTCCCTTTTTGTGATTTGTCCGACTTTTCGCTTTGAACAGTAAATTTTACAGATTTTTTTTTTGTAACTAAAATCTGTTTGTGACTGTCGCTTTTCCCTGATCTCTTACTACATTTACAATGTTTTCAGAATGTTTATGTATACCGTGTATACGGTTACAATACAATTCGTAAAAATCTGTATTACCGGTATTTTAATAAAGAGCTGATTACGTAAACATTACAACAATCGATAATTAAAATCGATTATTCGTTAATTTATATAATAATCAATACAATTCGAATATTCATTAATTCATATAAAAACCTCTGAAGATACAGAATAATTCTGTGGAACGTGCGTCAGGTGAAGACACGTATAGGCCTATAAGTCGATAACTTTTACTGGCAGAAGACTTAATATTTGAAGAAATATTCATAATATTTACAGATGTATAGTAAATTTATTTTATTATACATCGCAATATTATAATATGAAATTGTACATAATAGTCTACATAATGTACAGGTAAAATTTTGAGTAGATATGTTGAATAGTGTCTCAGAAAAAGGTACACAAAGTCCGCTAAAATTACGTGGGTGAGGTAGTGCTTACCAGCTCCACTTAAGTCACGAGATGCCAACAGAGAATACATGTAAGTTATATTTCGCTGAATGTTCGAAGTTGCTTTTCCTGTTGCCGATAAAAAACACATTTTAATACTTTGGTGAACTGAAAGTAAACCGAGTTTTACTTCCCCAATAGCGGCCGATAAAGGGCTGCGAAGATTGCAGCCTAAAAGCGAATTTTATTTTGTTGTTGTCGTTGTCGTGAAAATGTGTGCATGCAGAACCCATTCTTCCTCTGATGATTCCGGCGACAGCCTGTTACGTAAAACATTTCCTCCTCTGTAGACTGCCAGGGGTCATGTCATTGCTAACTGCGTCCATTTCCCCACATGGTATGCGCCAAGTGGGGTTAGCAGAAGACTACACTCTGCCTCCAAACCACACGGTAATTGTAGTGTCTTTGTTTAGTTGATTTCAGCGTTTTATTTTTATTTTACTAGCATTTCACGAGGTTTGCGTCTCGCTTCGAGGTAGTAGGCCTATATTGTAATGTGAGCTGATATTCTTAATTCGTATTTACGCAAGAAAAAACTAATTGCAATATTTAACGTCTTATTCGCTCTTTAACCGTTCAAGCAGACTTTGACATTAGAGTACTTGGAATTTCCATTGTTAAATGTAATAGAAACTGCGACAAACCGGTAGAAACAGTTTAGGCCCCGTACGCGTTCCAATCCTGAAATTTACAAAAATCAGTAGATACGTAGTTGTAAAATAAGTAATGGTGAAATCTTCTGCTTGCCTTCCTTGTCTTTTACTTAGAATTGAAGATAATGCAACGAACATTTGCACGGACGGAAAGGAGCGAGTCACATTAACTCAAGCCTCTTTAAGACTCACAATAACCTGGCACGAAAAAAAAGAGTATAAATATACAGGCCCGGCTCCAGGCAGGGGCGAACCGTGCCACCGCCTAGGGCGGCAGATTCCGGGATGTTAAGTTTTGAAATTGAGGGAAAAAATAAAATTATTCACTTAATTTCATCACAGTATGTAAGGTCAGTAAGAATTACTTTATGTATAAAGTCAGCTGAGTTTAACGAAGAGTCGAAAACTCGTGAACGAGAGAACGTAAACCTGACTTTTTCGAAGCTCAAACTTATTAAAACTTATCTCAGATCGAGTACGTCCGACACTCGCCTGAGTGGTCTGGCGACTATACCTACAGATACCTTCTGAATCACTTGATTGCAACGAAGTCATAAAAGAGTTTGCCAGCGCAAAAGCTAGACGAGTATTTTTTAACTAAGGTACCGGTATATGATACATTACTTTTTACACACTTTTCTTTAACTCACTGTCACGTCTGTCTGTCTGTCTGTCTGTCTGTAATCAAATCTTACAAGCTGTATTTCAGACACTAATTGTCGATAAAAAAATTCTGAAACTTTGCACAGACGTTGGTCTTGGATGACAATACAATAATCTATGGTCATACACACACGCACATACACATACCCACACGTATGTTCGAGCACATAAACACGCACACGCTTATACACACGCACGCCTGCGCGTACACACTACACAAGTACACGCGCGCGCGCGCGAACATGGATTTTAACTGACAAAACAATTTAATTTAAATAGATTTTAATTTAATTTAGTGCAATTTTTTAATTTATATTTTTGAAAGAAGTGTTTAAAAAATTTTTTTTTATATCTATATACAGTACTGAAATAACGTTAAAAGTGTTTAGTCCTTGCTCTTACGTTCTTTATATTTGTTGCTTCATTTATGTTATATTTCAATCATAATGAATTTTAGTTAGTATATTAATTTTAAGTCGTCACATAGGCATACATTTTTATTGTCTCACGATTCCTTGTATTGTCTCTACAATTTTTATTGTAGCCGTTCGCCGCATCGTAAACGCGAAAAAGTTCTAATTATTTGATAAACACAACAATGCAAACACTCCTAGTCATTTGAAGGCAATCGCCGTATCTTTAGAGTAGGTCTAGTGTGCGTGAATGTGTTCAGAGTTGCACAGGGCGGAAGAAGCGCTGGGGCCGGCCCTGTAATACAGAAGCAAGTGTTGTAAGTAGCATGGATAAACTCACCGTCGCGTCGCTCACGTGGCAATGCTGCCGTTTACTCCTCAACAGTGGCGTATCTAGAATTTGGTCCGAGTCGGCTTTTGTACAAAGGACGTAACAAGTTAAGAGTAATCAACATTACTATCTTCACAGTGTGATTGAAAAACGTATGATAACATCCTGAAATCAGTCCCATTAAAGTAATCTGTAATAACACAATAAAAATACGCGTTATTGAAACATTGTTCAAACACTGACTGCATTGATTTTCCTATATTTCATATTTCAAACGTATATTAACGCTGTGTAATACACCTGTTTGTTGTTTGTACGTACATATAATAAGTACAAAAAGAAAAGTTGCTACTATAATAAGTAGCGTACACAATTGAAAAAAAAAATCAATAAATCATCCTAAAAATTAAGAGATTAACAAAATTCGTCAGTAAATTATTATAAATAAATCACCTTATATCCGTCGTGTGACTTCGTTACGTCGATTAAAATGACGCGTTTCGGAACATCTGCTCTATCATCAGATAAAATCGCTCTATTGAGGTCGTTAAACGTTAAAAACACATGTTACACATAATTGTCCACTATGCAATTCACTTGATGGTGCGCACCACGACGAAGCCGATCGGATACTGAACTATTATCTGAGTGATTACGCCTAAGCAGGTTCAAAGCTGTATCGTATAGCGGGTTGGATTTAAAATTTAAGTGGTCATTCAATATGAAGTCTCGGCTGTTTATGTTATTATATGCTTTGTATGTTTCGAACTCTTCTATTGCGTCCATGTAACGGCCTTTGTTGCACACATGTAGGAGTATTAAATTAGATTTAAAATCAATATAATTATGATTGTGTAAGATTAAGTGGCGGGCAAAGTTGGACTTGATATTATTTAACAAAGTGAGATTATTTAGGTGACGTTTTGGTCAGATGGAGCGATTTTGTCTGATGATGGAGCAGATGTTCCGAAACGCGTCATTTTAATCGACGTAACGAAGTCACACGACGGATATAAGGTGATTTATTTATAATAATTTACTGTTCATACGTGACTTGGATACCAAGAACTATATAATATGCATTTTAAAATTCGTCAACTTTTTTGACTGTCTGGGGGGGTGGGTGTCCGGTCCCGTTCGCCCTCCCCGTAAATACGCCCCTGCTTCTTAAATAGGACGTTGTACGCCTTGAAGGCAGAACTCCGCCCACCTCGACCGAACAGAAAGACCAGCGCGCCTAGTTAGGACGACAGTCGGCATTATATCTGTTCAGCCTACTCCTCCACCGTACTGAGCCCTTGACGCCATTCCCTGACGCTAAACACGATCTTCACCGTCCTTTGACACAGTCATCTACGGGTGGCGCGATCTCACCATAAAACAATTGCACCACCCAACGCCAATTGCATGCGGCTCGCGCGTGCGACACACACACACACACACACACACACACCTCGCATGATATCTCTCTCTCTCTCTCTCTCTCTCTCTCTCTCTCTCTCTCTCTCTCTCTCTCTCTCTCTCTCTCTCTCTCTCTCCACGCTCGATATGGAGTGGCATTCGTCTCCCCTCGGGCTGGAAAGGGCTCAGAGAGTACGAGTTATAGAGTACGGGCTGAAAGGGGCTCAGAGATATACAAAAAAAAAGTTGTTCCCATTTAACAATTTTTAATGGGTTTTTATATGTTCTGCTGCCTAAGGCCTACACGGACAATAACGGAAATTAAAAAAAAGCACTGTCTCTGTCACTCGGTTAATTCAACTCTAACCGTACAACTGTGGACATTCTTGCTTGTTACTTGCTTTGTGCGTCACTTTCTTGACATTTTTTGTGTTTTTTGTTGTTGTTCATAATTCACACCCATAGGACAGTACAAGTGACTGCCATAACTTTGTAAAACTTAATTTTGTACCTTGTTTCTAAAAATACGATTGATTGTTCCACAGATCGTCTAGAACTTGCCTAACTTAACACACAAATATCATACTAAATATAATTATTTCATTACGACTCGGAACACAAAACTTTTTATGGGTAAAAACGTAAAAGTTTTACCTTATATCCTGAACCGGTTTTCACTTTTAAAAAGCTTCTTCAGAGGTTGCCGCTGGTAGCACTGTTCGTCATGTTGTTGGCGACGAAATCGATTTTCGAAAGATCGATGTTGTGTGTGTGGGATGTGATATGTTCGAATAATGAGTGTGATTTGAATTGCGTCTGTTCGTTTAGGATGTCGTTTTTATTTGTTTTCGTGTGTTTGTATATTTCCAATTGTTTCAGAGTGTCTAGTTTTCTGCCTTTTGTGTGTACGTATAGAATGTTCATGTTATTGTCGATGTTTTTGTATGTGTGGTTTGCTTCAACGAGGTGGTTTGCAAAGGTGGATTCTGCAGTGGGGTGGAGTGCCTTTGTGTGTTCAATGTGTCTTTGTTTAAAGCTACGTCCTGTCTGGCCTATGTAGAATTTGTTGCAATCTGAGCAATTTAGTGTGTAAACACCAGGTAATCGAATTTGTTTTGTGGTTTGTGTGTGTGTTTTGATAGTGTGTGTTCTGTTTTGTTAGTAGTTTTGTAAGCGCTTCTGTATCCTGCTTTTTTGAATTTGTGGGCTATTTTTTTAGTTTGTTTGTTGATGTATGTTAGTGTTATGAATTTGTTGTTTTCTGTCTTTGTCTGTTGTTTGTTTTGTGTTTTGTGTAGAAGTTTATTGACTACTGTTCTGTCGTATCTGTTGGATTCTGCTAGATATTTTATCGTGTTTAGTTCGTCTTTGTAGTCTTTTTCATCTAGGGGGATGTTGTTAAGTCTATGTATCATGGTTCTGAAGGCAGCTAGTTTGTGTTGTATTGGGTGATTGGAGGAGTTGAGTATTAGTGTGTCAGTTGTAGTTGGTTTTCTGTATATACTGAATTTGTGCCTGTGTTCAAGTTTTGTGATAGAGAGGTCTAAGACGTTTATGTTATTGTTGTGTTCGTATTCGGCAGTAAAGGTTATGTTTTTATGTATTTTGTTTATGAGCGTTAGTAATTGTTCACATTGTCTTTTGTTTCCCCTGTATAGTATTAGAATGTCATCAACGTATCTGTGCCAATATAGTATTTTATGTGAGTGTATGTCATTGTTTGCGAGGATTTTTGTTTTTTCTAAGTGTTGGAGGAAGACTTCTGCTAGAATGCTGGATATGGGAGAGCCCATGGGTAGACCATCATTCTGTGTGTAGAATTTATTGTTATATGTAAAGTAGTTTTGTTTTGTGATAGTGTTCAGAGTTTCTGTTATTTCGTTGATAAGGTCACGAAAGTAGCACGAAGAGTGCTACCAGCGGCAACTCTGAAGAATCTGGACGTCAGGCGGGCACACACACACACACACATTGTAAACTTATTTTTTTAAGTTTACGAAATAATCAAGTCAATAAAATAGGTATTTAAATAGAAATTAAGCAGACTTATCCAAAGAAGACAAATTCATTTAATCAAAATAATGTAAATAAAAGTAAGGAAAAAATAACAATCAAAGATATTTCTTATGTATTATTTTTTGGCTTTCTTATGTACGTATAGGATGTATGGAGTTGCTTCTGACATATAATGTCTGTCCATTTTGGGTCTAATTTTGATGCTCCTGTCACTAAAATGGATTTCAAGTGTTTGTCTGACAAGGTACCCCTGTACTTCGATTTTACAAAGTTCATTTTTGAAAACGTTTGTTCGCAGATATAGGTCAATCCAAACATTGAAAGCATTGTTCATGCCGAACGCAAGGGGGGAATAGGATTCTTCGCTTTAGGTTGATACGAGTGAAAAGCTTAATTCATTCAAGGCAGCCAGACAAACAAGCGCATTAACCACGTAAATGTTTTAAACTTGTTCAAAATATAACATTTTACTGAACTTATTTCTTGTTTAGTTATGTAGTAAAATGTTATAATATTTGAAGTATTTTGACGATCTATTTAAAAACTGCATGCAGCATCGGCCGGGTTGCCGCGGGCCGTAGTTTGGAGACCCCTGGTCTAAATTATATGCCACAGTAAAATTTACAAATAAATTATAAATTTTTGTTTTTAATGTGATTTACCGATTTTAGTTTGAAAGATTTACATGAAAAATTGTGTCATCGTCAAGTCGGGCAACCTAAACTCATAATATTGGTTATACATATGTTTTGGTTGCACGGACTGATGTGAACACTATATTATACGTATAGGCTCATATAGTGGTTCCGCTGTGGTAGAAAATGTCTCATGTTTTCACACTTATTTTCGAGTTGGACTACATAGAGCGAATGATCTGCGTCCACATGTTTTCGTATTTGCTGATGCCGCATTCTGGACACCGATGATGCAGGTCCTGTGTAGATCACAAACTTGGGGTGAATATGACACCAGGGTTGGCGCCAAAACATCGAGGGCATGCGTAACCGTCTCTGCCCCATCTTTACACATGCACACCCCATCCCACTTACACACATACAGACAAAAGTGAATGTAACTCAAGTGATTTGTATATTGTTTCAGTGCAAAGTACTGGTTTTGGTCGCGGCTGTACTTGCAGTCGGGCAAGCAAGACACAACGGAGAAGAATTAGACAGTGACGGTAAGGGTGAGGGTAAGAAAACGTCGAGGCATGGCTACGAGCACGATGGCAAGCTGACGACAGAGGAGGAGATAGAGGCAGCCAAGAGAGCCAAGTATTACTTCTCGGCAGACATTGACGACGGTATCAGCGACCTGAGCCAGCATCGCTACGAGATGCGTAACGGACTCGACGTCAAAGGTTACTTCTCGTACAGCGATGGCTACCAACTGCGTAAGGTCAGCTACGTCGCCGACTCTGACGGATACAGAATCATCAGGTCAGTACACCAACTTACAGTCACGTTACTTTATGATGACCTATCCAGGAGACTCTCTATATAGTGTCTGGTTGTACTGCGCATGCTGCTGCCGCCAAAGTTGCCGGTGGTGGCCACCATAAAGTAACACGACTGTAGCTGGCAGTTATAATACTTGAAGGGCAATTAATTAATTATGATGACTCTTTCGTGAGGTTAGTGGTAAAACTGCCCAAGTCCAAGTCTTAATGATGCTGTAAGAATGTTGTCCTGTACTTGGGCCAAACAGAAAAACCAGCTCGCCTAGTCAGGTTGGCAGTCGGCATTATCTGTTTAGCCTGCTTCTACACCGTACTGAGCCCTTGACGCCACTTCCTGACACTAAACACCATCTTCACCGCCCTTCTATGGTGGCGACCTCACCATAAAACAAACTGCTCACCAATTTCAAGCACCATCCCCCTCAATCTTGAGTGGAATTTGTCTCTCGTCAAAATTTTTATGTTTTTCTCATTGTCTTTTTATCTTTTAACAACTGTGTAATCAATAAAAAAACCTCTGTTAATAATAACAAATAACCTTTAAAATCAGTTTTATGATTTATCATTGGACTTGAAAACCTTTAATTTCAGTTTTCCATAATTTCACATGAGTGGACTTGGGTAGTTTTACTAACAACCCAACGGTTTATTATTTAATGTTACTTATCACAAGATGTGTTGAACGAAAGAATCACAAACCATAAGCATACAGTTTTTCATTTTTTTTTATGGAGACCCATTTACAAAACTTGTCTTGATCTCTAGAAATTTGCTAATGCACAATTCCACTATAACCACACAAACAGCTTGTAAACACTATGCACAATTTACAGACACCGACCCAATGGCACAATGTCGATAAGGAGTGATAAGATGATGACCAGCGATTGTTTTGCACAAAACTTAATGTTAAAAGGCAGTGTGGATGCAAAGACCGTTGTTTACTCTTAATTATATATACAGGCACTTGACAAATGTGGTACCAACATATTACATGCAGCTTGGTATAATGTCTAATCTATTCTTTGAAAGAAACTTCCTGCATTCAAAGCAAATGACTTTGTTATAACA
The DNA here is from genome assembly GCA_034769895.1 of Magicicada septendecula. Lineage (NCBI taxonomy): Eukaryota > Metazoa > Arthropoda > Insecta > Hemiptera > Cicadidae > Magicicada > Magicicada septendecula. Next base: position 54,966,685 of record CM068371.1, on the reverse strand, counting down.
TGTTTTAATGACATTTTTTTACTTTATCTTAACAGTAACACTGCCTCAGCCAGAAATATGTTTGAAAGAAGCTGCTGCTACTACTACTACTACTACTACTACTACTACTACTACTACTACTACTACTCCATACGACTACAGCTCATACCACTACACCACTATCACTACTGATACCACTACAGTCGCACCTCCACTCCTCTCTATCCTGTGCGACTCCTTGCCACCTTCTGACCTGCAGTCTTCATCTGCATCGTCCACCCATCTTCTTCTTGGGCTCCCTCTTGCTCTTCTTCCTCCTGGTCCTACGATGAATACTTTCTTCATCGCCCTTTCCTGTGTCATTCTTTGTGGGTGTCACCTACCCACTTAATTCTACCTTGTTTTATTACTGTGATGATGTCCAGTACCTTGTGTAGTATGTACAATTCATCTTTTGTCCTCATATACCACATTCCAGCATCTAGTACATGCAGTGGTTGATTTGTAAAATTATAGGTAAAATTATTTGCATCAATCAAAAGTTGTACAGACACAAATATACTTATATTTTATATTAGCGTATCAGTTTATATCAGGTTATTACAAAGGAGGTCTACATTTTTAAAACCTTATAAAATATGTAACATACATATAAACTTGTATCTAAAAATCTAAAAAAATAATAAAGTTTACTGATATTTCTAAAGAGCTTTATCGTGAGGTTAGGCACACGGCAATCGAAAACATGATGGCATCATCTCGGAGCCTCAATCAAATTCTAAGTGATGGTTTCGGTGGTTCGGACATTTTAAAAAAGTTTCCATAGTTTCATCATTGTGTCGTCATATTGTTTGTTTCTTGACCTTTCCTTACTATTTGTGTCCAATGCTGTATGATGACCAGAAATCAGCCCTCTAACATTCATTTTAAGTTATTGCTATTGATTCAATAGCATATTTCAAGGTAGAAAGGCTAGAAAAATTCTGGAATACACGTATTCTCAGAAGCTCCCAATCTGTTGCATTTCATGTAGTTTTAATTTAAAATTTTTTATTTCATTTTCTCCATAGGTTATTAGGACATATTTACGATAGTATTCAAGATAAACATTAGTCCTGGTGTTTGATTTTGACAAATGTTTAGTTTTGTAGTGGGGCTGAAGAGGGGCACAATTTAAAAAGTAGTAGTAAATTTTTGTAATAATTAGGTTTTTATTTTCATATATATTTTTTCGGTAATTATTTTTGGATCCAGGAGGTTCCGGAATGCCATTCCGGTGCGTTCCCCCTGAAATCAAGCCCTGAGTACACATCCATATATCTTCCTCACAATCTTAATGTTCAGAAGCACTTGATGTAATCTTGTCTCATTCCATGGCACTTCCCTGTGGTGGATTGCTCTCTGTGTGCACCATTAGTAAAATGACACTACTATGTTGAGTCTACATTACCACAATTAGTATGTATCAACCACAGTGTACCACCTTAAGTAGAATCGTCATGCAGTGTTATCAGTATGTCGATGGCAGTATAGCCATTGTTAAATGGTGTGCAGGAACTGTCAACAATGTAATACATTGATGCAACATAAACAAATGTATTACAACTGACAACAGTTGCTTTTATGCTGACCGATGTTATCATTCTAGCTTAGGGGGCTATACATGAATGTTTTGTAATTATCAAATATGTCCCACTCATTGTTAGATAGGAGAGTCATCCTTTGGTATCTCTTTCCTGTTTATAATTACAGTCACAGGTATTAGTGGTATCAATAATAAAACTACCAGTATCAATAATATTGTGTGTAATGTAATTAAATTTCAAACTTTTATCTTCCTCTTTTAATACATCTCAAACACAACGAAATCATTTGTACCATGCCTCGCACTGCTGCTATATGCCCGGACTGGCTATATGAGTATCTCTTGCAATTTATACGAGTCCGTATCGAAAGATATGGTTTTGCTGCCATTATTTGAGTAAATGTACACTCAGTATCCAATATTAATAAAATTAAACAGAAGGAATTACCAAATAAACAAACAAACAAAATTAGAATAAGTAAAAATAAGTAATTTGCTTTCTGTCATTAATATTCTTTCATTTCTCTTTTTCTTACTGATTGAGCGTGGGATCCTGTGCAGTCTAAGGGTTGCATATCCCTAATGGTACCTTTGTGTACAATTATTGTCTACCTCATACAGTGTGCTTCTAATGGAAATCCTAATTGCTAGGCGGACTGTTTTGGGGCGTACGTCTTGGGTTTTTGCAACTACTTGTCTATGGGTGGCCTGAAAAAGACACACAAGACTAAGATATTCTTTATAGCCCCATGTGCGCACGCGCGCGCACACACACACACACACACACACACACACACACACACACACACAACTCAATAGATTTTTTTTTTTTAATGATTCAGTAGTTTTTATATTTGCATACTTTCATATCTTTTGGCCGGATAACTGGCACCATTTTTTGTGACACTGAATTTTGAGTAGAAATCAGGATGCTGTTTTTGAGTAGATGAGTAGAAACAATTTTCGTTGAGTACAACTATTTAAAAAAAAAAATTATGAACTGAACCACACGCCATAGAAAGAGTGAATGATGGCTATAAAGTTTGACATACTTGGTGTAAAGCAATTTGTATACATACAGTATATATTGTATACAATGATTGAAATAACAACTTAATTGAAATCGCCAATTTAAAAATAAAGTAATTAAAAAAATTACTATAACAGGGTGATGAAAATAAAACATCCCACTGAGAAGCATTAGTCTGTTACAAACTACAAAGTTGTTTTACACACATCTGCTGACATTTAAATTTAAACTCCTCCATTACAATTTTTTATGTTTATGTTAATTTCTAATTTTTTTTAATCACTAAAAAGTTATATACATAACCTATATTAATTGAGTCGTATTAAACAAAATAATTTGTTTACAGTTTGGCAGATTTTCTATACAGTTTCTGAAACGTTAGCAATAGTTATTCGTAGATCTCATTAAAGGCTGAATTTGTAGTTCAGTTCCAGCATGTTATGAAAGTCCATGATAATATCCAGTTATTGTAACAATTGTAGTAAATGGGTTCCCGGGTAAGTGCATATGGTAACACGATCGTAACATGATAACACGATTGTGCTCCGAAATCCTGTGTATTACTGTATCATTAGATATTGTAAAACACCAGATGTCTGTATATTTCCACATCATTTTGTCATGTGTAAGTTTACATAACATTCTCAACAATATATGTATTTTAGTATATCATTGCAATAAAGACTAAATGGAGTTTTGTAGCTATAGCAAATATGTGGCTGATAATGTAGAGATCCTAAGTTCAGTCACTGCAGCACCATAATTTGTCAGCTCCCAGTATGTATATTAACTGTCACTTTTTAAGATTGTAATTGTTCTTTTGTTTTCAAGATGGTAAAACCAAAATCACTAAATTAGAAAAAAAAATATCAAAAACCCATGTGCAAGATTCAAATAGCAAGCAGACTGTTTAGTATAGAAACCTTTTAATTTCTTGTGGAGTAAATTAGTACTCTATAAAGATCGTAAATTGAATTGGATACACTGCAAGCTGAGTAATCATTTAAAGCCTATCCATTCCTACTTGCTAAGAGAGCATAACCTCGAAAACCAAGATTTGAAGCATCCTTAATGACCACACAACTAAGCAGTGTGTACATGTACATCAAGCGATTGCATACTTGCAAGATGGCTATTGTGTACCATAATTAAAAATGTTGTACTCACATAACTAATTAATTAGCCTAATTATTTAAAATCTCTTACAACTTATATGACTTCATCTGTAGGGTATGGTAACATTACGCACACACATGCCAAGTTTTAATGCATTCAAAAGTTATTATGTGGTGCAGTTAAGATGGGTTTTGGGTTAACCCCCTCCCCTCCCAGAGTTATGAAGACAAAAGGAAATGTCAGAAATTGAAAATATATGTATTGGTGAAAATTTAATCTTGTAAGACAAAGTAAATAATAAAACTAATTAGCTGTGTGAATACAAATGTTTTATATTGAGGTAATGGTAATCGTCTTGTAAGTATGAATTCTCTTCAGTAGACATTATTGTTGTTGAATGATCGTTCAAATTTGTATCCTAATTTTTTCATGTCATGTCCTATTAGCAAGCAGGAAACAGGTAGTCTGTGAACGTTTATTCAGCCTGCATGTATAGAGTAACTATAAACATTTATTCTGCAGCAACTAAAAAATTTCTATGTTAAACTTTTTTTTACTTTCTATACAAATCTTATACGGATATGTCTTCTGTTGTGCGCACTGTTTTCATCTGTAATTAATGATTTTTAATATTTTTGAATACAGTGGTTTATTAGTATTTCAAAAACAAATTAACAGTTAATATCTTGAAACATGTCCGTTATTGCATACATACATAATCCTAAGACTGAATGCAATATTCTGAACAGCATTTACAAACATTATCGGTGAAGTGGTGCATGTGGTAGCTTCGACCATGTACTTGTGCACCCAATGTGAAATGTTTGTTTTTGAGGACCTGTAGTGGCCGTTTTATGAACATCTATGATTCGTTTATGTGGAAAAACGAGTAGTCTGATTCAGTTCTATTTGCTGTGAATATTTACAGACGTGTACTTACTATGGCAAAGTTAAAAAAAAAAATTGTGTAAAACATTTAACACTATTAGTGTCTATAGAAGGCAGGAGAACAGTTGCGACGTTTTCCTGGTATTGTTTGTATTATATACGTTTTAATTTGAGATGGCATCTGTATTGTTTCTGGTTAAATTGTTTTGTTAAATTTTATATCTCTGTTAATGCGATCCTCATGTTTTCACACTTACGTACTTCTGCACTACAACCAAATAAATAGCAATAACGTTATTTTTCTTTCAGTTTTGGTCACAAAAATGTAACCCCCCTCTCCCAGGACCTGCCAAATCCCCCCTCATACTGAAATCTTGGCTGTGTCCTGTCAGAGACAGATGTGTGGCCAAACTGTCAAGTTAACACTGAGAATTCGGTTTACTTGTTCAATAATTGATTTAAGCAAAGTCTATATGAAGATTTGAGAACAAAAAGATAATAAAAAAATCAAAGAAAATAAACTTATGTTCTACAATTGAGTTTGCTAAAAATTTGAGTCTTGGCAAAAATTGCCGATTTTTTCCCCAAAATTGTATTAATCAGTTCTCTTTAAAATTGATTTGACCAGTTGATTTCACACAAAGTACAGTGTAGTACCGCAAAGTATTATTTGACAGAGACAGTGTAATATTATTTGGTATCTGTAATGCGGTATTGCTGAAGATATATATGTAAACCAAAATTTTTGTGTTTTGTATAGCGATGAGATTAAGCCATTGCCGGGACCGCAAGTGAATCGTAGTGGCATTGCATCAGTCAGCACAAATGTAGATGGATCACACAACAGGTACAAAGTGCAACGCGTTAAGTCACGCAAATTCAGGAAGCAGCCGTTAAGTAATACTGACCACTCATCATCGGAACAAACAGAAGAATAATTGTGACTAGTGTTATTGTGAACAAATATTATTGTTAAGTACTATGATCTCTTGTTAAGTTTGTATATATATTTATAGATACATTTACTTAAATGATACAAAGTTATAAATATGAGCATAAATTATAAATAAGAAACATAAAATTATAGTCATATGTAATCGGCACTTTTTGTTTTATTGTGGTAACGTACATGCTACTACTGATTTCATTAGGTACGAACAAGAGTTTATCTCATACTTATTGCATGCAATCAGAGTTGGCGTCATCTTCAAGCAGAAGTTGCTGAAGATGATCCTGACAGAAAGTTTTGAAACTCCTCCATGAAAAATGTAAGGTAATGTCTTGTTCACAAGTAATAGAATCAGTATTATAGTACAGTATGTATAAAGTACAGTTACTAAAGATGAAATATACATAAATGTAAATACAAAGTGATAAACATACAAATATGGATTACGATAATTATGGATTATAATTATTGTTATCATTATTACATATGAGGGCGGTCTGAAAAGTTCTCGGCCTAACAATGAAACAATGAATTTATATTATTATATACATACCACCAAAATCAGTAAAATTCCATTTTTCAAAATAATGAATAAGGCCTTTTCGAAATATTAAAATTTCATCATCAGTTCATACACTGTAATGTTCCTGTTGTGATGTTTTCCTTTAAATGTATAACTGTTGTTAACTATGTGTATTACCTCTTACTGTACTTCATTTTGAACTTTCCACTGCCATCATTATTGGGTGAAACCAAGCCAGATATGTATTGAAATAATTGATCATTTTCAAATATTGTCTGTTGATTCATCAATTTGTCATGTTTTTTATGAAGGTATATATATAATTTTTCTAACTGTATAATGTCATTTTTATTATTATTTATTTCCACTATTTCCATATTGTTGGTTATATTTTTTATACTATGATTCATACTAATAAGGTGATCTGCTATGTCGGAGATTCCCTTTTTTTTATTATTAAAAGCTCTGAAATGTTCCATAAATCTCTGTTTGAAATTTCTATGTGTTCTTCCGATGTATATGTAGTCGCAGTTATTACATTTTATTCTTTATATTCCACTTAATTTGTATATATCACAGTCTTTTCTATTTATTATTATATTATATATACTTTTATTTGGTTTGTATGCATATTTATATTTATGTTTATCCAATTTTGTATTCTTTATAATGTATTGGAGATCTTGATATGTGTATTTGTAAGTTTAAGGTATGTTACATTTTCTTCTTTTTTGCATGTATTTATACTGCCTAATGTTGTTCTATTGTTTAATATTTTTTTTCTTTATATTTTTTATTTAATTTGTTTATAAATTTGCTGTCGTCCATTTTCTATTGCTATTTCTTTTATGATGTTCAGTTCCTGATGTAATTTCTCTTCGTTATTTATGTATTTGTATGCTCTATTAATCATATAATCATATTGTTATATGTATTAACCTTGTGTATCCAAGGATGTGATGAATCTTTGTGTATTGTATTATTATTTGTTTTCTTTCTGTGTACCTTAGTAGTTATTTCGTTATCTTTTCCAATTTGAATATCAATGTCCAAAAAATTGATACTGGCACAGTTAGAAAAATTATATATATACCTTCATAAAAAACATGACAAATTGATGAATCAACAGACAATATTTGAAAATGATCAATTATTTCAATACATATCTGGCTTGGTTTCACCCAATAATGATGGCAGTGGAAAGTTCAAAATGAAGTACAGTAAGAGGTAATACACATAGTTAACAACAGTTATACATTTAAAGGAAAACATCACAACAGAAACATTACAGTGTATGAACTGATGATGAAATTTTAATATTTCGAAAAGGCCTTATTCATTATTTTGAAAAATGGAATTTTACTGATTTTGGTGGTATGTATATAATAATATTATAACAAGTCAGTGGCATAATGTTTGGCAAAATAATGAATTTATAATTTCAAAAATATTTTTATTTTTTAACGTAATCTCCTGTTAGCGTAACAAATTTATTCCAGCAGTGTCCAATGCCACTCTCCCTTCCCTGAAATGATTTTCTGTAAGGTCTGCAAAGTACCCGTCTACAACTGAAATAACCTCTTGATCTGGTGAAAAACGCTGACTTGCGAGAAAGAGTTTGAGTTTTGGGAAAAAATAGAAGTCTGAGGGAGCCAAATCTGGGCAATAGGGAGGATGTTCCAACAATTCATAGCGGAGATCTCTTTAATTTTCCGATTGCCAAAACACTTGTGTGGGCAGTGCATTGTCTTGGTGAAAAATTATCTTTTTTCTTCTGCAAACCGTGTCTTTTATCACGAATTTTTTCCTTTAGTTTCGATAAAACAATGGAATAATATTTCCTGGTTATTATTGCGCCATTTTCAAGGCAATAGATGTACAAAACACCTTTAGCTTCCCAAAACACTGACGCCATGACTTTTCTTGCTGATGATTGACTTTGCCTTTCTTGGCGCTGAACAACCATCTGTCCACTGCTTTGACTAATGTTTGGACTCTGGTGTGTAGTGGTGGATACCAGTTTCATCCATCGTAATAAACTGATACATAAAATCTGCTTTGTTCTTATTAATACGCTCCAAGCACTGTTCTGATATTTTCATGAGCATGCATTTCTGGTGTGCTGTGAGCAACCACGGTACCCACTTGGTACAAAGATTTTTAATTTGCAACTCCTCGTGTAAAATATGTCCGACGTGACTGTCGTGTTTGAAATGTCTGTAGTCTCAGCAAATCCGTGCACTTTAATTTGGCGATTATCCAAAACCATATTATGCAATTTTTCGATGATTTCTGAAGTTGTTGCCGTTTTTGGACGTCCTTCACGTGGATCATCTTCGAGGCTGGTACAACCATGTTTAAACTCGGCAGTTCATTTTTTAACCATTGAAAATGAAGGAGAAGAGTCCCCCATACACTAACAAACTTTGAATAAATTTTGCTTGGTGTTAAACTGCCTTTCACAAAGAACTTTATGACCGCACGATACTCAATTTTCTCCATTTTCACGGAAAACACTTCTGTTTCAAACATCTGTATAAGACAAATTATTTGGTAGAATGACCAGGAGTTGCACATGCATGCTAACAATAGATGTAGTAACAACATAAGAAACAAATTTGCGATAGTGCTGCCGCCTATGGTCGAAGCTGAGAACTTTTCAGACTGCCCTCGTAGAAAATAAGTAAGTTGTTCAAAGTTAACTTGCTTATATACAAGAACAAACAAATACTGTTTTATTGTTTAGTTGTAAACTTATAATTGATTGTCATTTCGTTTATGCGACATTCTGTGAAATGTCATTGTTTATGCTCACCAATTCATATTAATTTCCTATTTTTTATTTCTGTCCAGTTTTCAATCATTCATACGCCTGTTATAATTTTATAATTTAAATTGTATTATTATGCATTGTTGTTTTATATATTATAAAAGTGAGGTATATATAGAGAGAGTATGACTGGTTTTATTGGAACTATGACATATTAATGTAGACGATAGTGATATCTTTCAGTTATAAAAATGTTGTTTCCATTTGTATATGATTGTGAATAATAATTGTGTACAAGTGGTTTTAAAAATATAAAATATATATTGCTTACCAAAACAAGAAGCAATGTATTGTGTTTGTTTCTGCAAAATTTGTATATGACCTTTTACCATAAACCGGGTTTTGCAGCACTGTAGACTGTTTGGGTGGGCGAAAGATCACTGTTCATAAGCATCTGAACATTGATGCCACATTTAACATGAAGTGTTTTTTACTCAACTATCAGTTATACTTGCCCCTCCTGTTCCTTGCTCTTCAGTTTTTGATAATCCTCTTTTCCTTTCAGTCATCAGTTATTGTCAGGTTGTTTAACTATTGTTTTCACATTATCACCCCTTTTGTCACAAGTAACAGAGTTATACACAGGTTGTTCTGTTATTATGAGCGAACCAAATATCCGGGTTATTTGACTAAAATACTTCGGATTTGTCAAATTCTGTATTTGGTACATGGCTGAGGAAACTTCAATATATATATTTCTTATTACATGTTTGTTGTATGGGGGTACGAAGTATTTCATTTTGTGTGGGGTCAAGAAAAAAGGAGGGCATAAATGTAGTCACCCATCTCCTAATCACATTTCAATAAGACGCACAAAATTATTTATTATTGCTTATTAGAAGTAACATTTAAACTACCTTAAATGACATAGTATTACAGTAGACTCTTGACTATCTGGCTTCCATACTATTCGGCCTATTTTTGAACCTTTGTGCGGTGTGCAAAAAAAATTGCGACATGAAAAGCGCCGCTTTCTCCCTGGTACCTGCTCTTTGTTGTGTCAGTTGTGTATAGGATGTCAACAAGTGCGGAATACATTTGCCACTGTTCCTGGTTATGTTAGTAAATTGTTTTTTGGTGTGCTTCATTGTTTTCTTTTATTGAAGATTACGAAATTGGTGATAAACGAAAAAAGGTTGTAGTGACTATGGAGGAGAAACTACGTGCTATAAAACAAGTGGACTCTGGGGTAACTGCAAAAACTATTGATTCGGAGTTAGGAGTTGGGAAAAGTACAGTTGGTGACTGGAAGAAAAAACAAGCAGAAATTGAAAAGTGGTGTCCTGCCCAAGCTAGTAATGTGGAATGAAAGTAAGAAAACCATGCTGAAAGATATGAACTCGTACCGACTATAGAAAAACATATGAAAGACAACAATTTGCCGAGAAAAGCTGTGCTAATTCTTAACAACGCACCTTTGCATCCGGCCACTGACGAACTCGCAGATGCAGACATCAAAGGTTTATTTTTACCAGGCAATGTGACGGCTGTTTGTCAGCCGATGGACCAGGGCGTCCTTGAAATGCTAGAAAAAAGTATCGCTGGCATCTTCACAGTTCGTTGATATCAGCAATTGATAATAATGAAGACTACTTAACCACTCTGAAAAAGATTGACATGGTAGATGCCATAAGGTGGTTGGCCAAAGCATGGGAAGAGATTCAAAACATATTACTTATAAGGTCTTGGAAAATTCTTTTGGAACATGAAGGTAGACATTTCAACCTATAACCCGTGTGTGAAACCGAAGTGGAAAATGAAAACGATAAACTTGTTTCGTTGCTGGAAAAAGTACCAGGTTGTGACGATGTCAATGCAGAGGATATTAGAGAATGGATGGCAAACGACGAAGTTGATGAAATAACTGACAACGATATTGTGGAAAGGTGACATAGGGAGAAGAAATAGAAGAAGAGGAGGAGGAGGCATCTTTAGATGACAGGAAAAATCTCATCCCACATTTGGAAGGGTTCAAGATGATTGAGCAGCGCTGCAGTACATTAGTTAGCAGGAGGAAGTGACGCCAGCTGATATCATCTGGTTGCGTAAGTGTAGGGACATTGCATTGCGGAAGAGGGCTAAAAGGGAGAAGCAGTCGTCTAAGGAATTTTTCAAAAACTAAAAACTAAGTTTTGACTCTTTTTATCTTAGGCCTACCTTTTCACATTTGTGTAACCATTTATCAGTGAACAGTAAAATAAGTTTAAATCATTTTTTTTAAGAATGAGGCCAACGTTTTACGTTAATGTTTTGTTTATTTTAAAATTTTATGTAATCATAAGGTACAATGTACATCACTTTATGTTTCCTGCAATTAAGTTAGACATTATAAAATTTATCTTAAAATGTTGTCACCAGACAAAAGGCTTGCGGCGTGACAAATGGCGCCAATCGTACACTCTAGTTATTTTGGTGGCCCTAAAAAGGACCAAGTGGCGAGAACGCTGAAGTTAGTCGTGCCGCGCTGAGATGTTCGGCGGCTGCGCCCGCTGATCGTGGCGTACTGCAGTCCTCCTCTTCTTTTGGCATCGGTTGTAGAGTCTGCTGCTGGCCCAGTGACGTCCTATCGCTGGCGCGGAACTTTAGAGCGAAGACGCAAGAACGCCGGTTCTATTCTTCGGCCGTTCCTTCTGGCTGACTCCGCGCCGATGTCGTCCGAGAGAGGAGATGAGATGAAGTGCGTCCGATGGCGTGGCATGAAGAGTGCTTCGAAATTTTCTACCGGGGCTGGTTTTATGCACTAACCGGGATCGCCGATTGGCTCGCTGTGTCCGCCGCTGGTACCGGAGAGCAGATGTTCGCATACCGCTGCCATCACAATGTATATACAATATTTTTATTTTTGGACTTCTTTTTCTGTAATAAATTTTTAAAACATACAGTACAGTACATAGCAAACATTTATAAAGTACTGTACTGTACTAAGAGGTCAGTAAATATGAATAAGAGTGGGTTTTGGTATAAAAAGTGGGTTTTTAATGGTATGGGTAGGGCAGGAAGTGAGTAATTATAGAACTCCTGCTTTTTTGTTATCCGGCCTGCCCTTCCGCCACATTAGGGAGTCCACTGTACTTTTGTAGCTGAGTGAGGAATTTCAGGTGGGGTTTAAACCCCCATTCTGCAAACTTACTCTCTGCCTAAGCCCATGGGTTATTGACCCATATTTATGACAACTGATTCTTCTGTCTTAGGGGAGAGTGAGAGAAAAGATTAAATCTGCAAGTGAAACAAAAATGTTAAATTCCTATGTTCACTCATCCAGTAACTGTGTTAATTACGATTTATAAAACAGTACAATAGTTCTTTTATATTTGTTCTAGATTTTTAGCACATGATTATGCATTTCAAACTTAATTTTGCTTTTGACTAATTGAAATATTCTTATAGAAATATTAACACTGTTATGGATGTAACCATTAAAACTGACTAAAAAAATCGATCGAGAAAAATTGAACAAGTGGCAGTTTTCAAATATATGGAATGGTTGGTTAGACAGGACATCTGTTATAGCCAAGAGGTGAAATGAAGAATTTCCTGAGTTAAGAAAACCCTTAATACATTCTCTGCTAACTACTTGGTCTCCCAACAGAAGTGCGCTACTCGCTTCAGAGTACCTGTGGTATGCAAAATGTTTTTCTTTAGTCTGAGCTCAGCTCCTGTGGTAAGTGAATGTGTTATCAGCAATGAATGTGTTAATAGAAAGAAAAGCTTGTTGTATGGGCCACTGTACATAAAAAAGAGGATGGTAAAGTGTTTGGTTTGGAGTATACTTGGCAGAAACTTGGTCACTGAGAAGAGGAGGTTACATGCTTTCAAGTTGTAGACATGGAGAAGGATGGGAAAGAATTTCCTGTATGTGGCAAACACAATGTAATGTGATGATGGAAACATTGGAGAGGCTGGTAAATGGAAAATGAAATAGGGGACAGGCCAGATGATCTACGGATGCCATATCAAGAAAAGGAAGAAGCAACTAGGCCCAGATAGGAACGTGTGGAGGGACCCTAGCTTGTAAGACTTCGGGACCCTACCCTTGGGCAGAAAACACATGATTGTGACAAATTAGTTGTATTATGAGTTATTATTGTATTCTCTAGATAACTTGGGCTACCTGAAAACAAGTCAGGAACTTGCATTTTCATGAATGGTAAAATGTTTTGGACATTGTATGGAATAGCCTTTGCATAAGGAAATACTTGTATGGAAAACAACTAACATTACCCGTATGTTACTCGTAGTATAATAACTAGATGGAACTTACACAAGTTTTTCTGTTGGATGTCAGATTCAGTTGCAGGACTTCTAATTTTGAAAGTAAAATAATTAATAATTATACCACGTATGAATGCATAACAAATTACGTACAATTGTAGTTATCAGCATACATGCTAAATTATTGCAATGTGTGTTTTGTAATTTTGCAATAATATGTGTTTTGTAATATGTGTTAGACAAAAAAAAAATTAGTATAATTATTTTTACGTCTAATTGACGAGGCTTTTACATTTTGTACAGACAGTTGAAACCCCCAATACCTTTTGATGCCAGGTTAACTTCTTTTCTTTTCACACGTGTGTAGAGTTTTTCAACATCTTTGAACAGTACATTCAGTACTGATGTTATTATTCTCCTCTTTGATATTATTTTTGCAATTGGACTATCAATCTACTTTACTTCTAGATCTTTTTTTTTTATTCTATGAGTGGTTTCCCAAGTGTTTTTCACTGGTGTCTTCCTGTTCATTATTTTCATATATCTCCATGAATTCAGCTCTGTTTCTCTTCATTGTACTCTTATTTTATGCCTAGTGTTGAGCTAAAATATCTGTAATCTGCTCTTCATCCCTCTTGACAACTCCCAACATTCACACTCATTCTCTGTATAGTATTAAATACTGTCAACTTAGTTTTTCCTTTGTACTTCTTTTTCAGTAATAAATTTGTTCTTGACAGTTTGGGGTTTTTTTGTAGGTCAGTTCTATCGTGGTTAATATGTATGTTTGTTATCTGGGATTTCTTATACTGTCATTAATTTTATTTTTTGTGACTTATTTTTTTACTATACTTTCAGGGCAGGTACTTTCATTCATATAATTTTTTTTTTTTTAATTTCCCCATTCTGCCAGGAAAACTACATCTTTATGCCAGAAAAGTTCAATAGACATTTGCACATTTTTATGACTGAGAACTTGCAACCCCCTCCAGTGTCACATATTGAGTTTAAGTTTATGTAAAAAAAAGAAGGGCTCGCAATACCACACCTCCTTTTTTTTTTTGAAACCCTGCTAGAATGACCAGTTCTGTCAATTTCATATTTGTGTGCAAAGTTTGATCAAAAAGATTTGTGAATATTATGAATTTCTGCACTAGAAATGTCCATTCCAAAAATGGTTTTTTGGAGATATTGGTACACCTGTCTGTAACAGCAGTGTACATCTGAAGCTAGATTGTATGCAGTCTGACAACTGAACAAATTGTGTTTTGATGTATTAGGCTATTTTTTCTTTTACATTCCACGATGGTGGATGGAAGTATCTGCATTAAACTTTGTATAAAGAATTAAATATATTAATATAATACAGTAGGACCCCGTTTATCCGGGGTTTACTTAACCGGAACCCGGGTTAACCGCAACGATTTTCCCGGGTTAACTGCAACGATTTTTGTATAAAAAAAATAAAAAACATCGTCTAAATCAGTTAATAGTACGAGAAAAGCTGCACAGTCTAGGGTCTTGGAGCAGCGGGTGGAAGGGCCGACTGGACGGAGGCATTGTCACTAGGGTCAGTGACACGCTGTGCCACTTTCACCATTGAAAGTCTGCCAGCCTGTCTGTCTACCCCTCGCCAGGCAGTGTCTTTTACAGCTTTAGTTTGATGCGTTTCGCGGCAGTGTTGTTTTGAGTTTTGCAAATTAATTTTTATTTAGTGTCTTATTAGCGATTTATTGTTAGTGTTTTCATGTTAGATAGAGTGTTTTAAAGTGTAAATTAGTGTGTAAATAAACATTTTTAGTGTCTTTCACTGACAATTTCAAAAAGCGTATAAGCTGTCATTGTGTGTACAGTAATTTTTAGTCTGCAATGTCTGGGAAAAGGAAACGGAATGTTGTTGAAATAAAGGACCAGCTAGAAGCTATACGACAAGTGGAGAGTGGTGCATTATAACGGTGTGTTGCAGCAAACTTTAATGTGGGAGTTTCAACAGTTGGGGATTGGATAAAAAACAAAGACAAACTTTGAAACATTCTTCAAAAATTCCCAACCGTAAAACAATGAAAACTTCTGACTTTGAAAAGGTGAATGAAGCATTATTCTTGTGGTTTACGCAGCAGAGAGTAAAGGGCGTGCCTATTTCTGGCCCTGTACTCCAGGAAAAAGCCAGAATGCTAGCTGGAATGCTAGGAGAAGAAGGTGAAAACGTTTTGGCAAGCAAAGGATGGCTTGACAGGTTTAAAAATCGTTATGGTATTCGTCAGCTTAGTTTATGTGGGGGAAAAATGTCTGCTGACCAGGACGCTGTTGACGTCTTTAAAACGGAATTCGAAGAGATTGTAGAAATGTACACAATGGATCAGTTATTTAATGCCGACGAAACCGGGTTAAATTTTAAGATGCTACCAAAAAAGTCTTTGGCTTGTGTTAGTGATATTTCGGCACCAGGACACAAAATGCAAAAGGAAATAATTACAGTCCTTACAGCAGCGAACGCATCGGGTTCGTTTAGGCTCCCACTAATGTGTATCGGGAAGTCTCATAAGCCAAGAGCTTTAAAAAACATCGCACCTAACGCCCTACCAGTTTACTACAAGGCACAAAAGAATGCATGGATGTCATCAGAACTTTTTGAATTGTGGTTTCATAAACAGTTTGTTCCAAAGGTCAAGAAATTTTTAAAAGACAATGATTTACCTAAGAAAGCCATTTTGTTTGTCGACAATGCACCTACTCACCCTGGAACTTTGAAAGATGGTAAAACAAAAGTCGAATTATTGCCACCAAATGTCACAAGTTTAGTTCAACCTATGGACCAGGGAGTGATTGAAACATTTAAACGTCATTATCGAGGTGTTTTGCTACGACATATTTTGCATGAAAGTGCGAATAACAACTTGACACTAACGGAAGCTTTGAAACTAGTGACAATGAAGGACGTCATGTATTGGTGTGCACAATCTTGGGAAAAAGTCAAATCAACAACTTTGAGAAAAGCTTGGAATAAAATTACAGATGGAATAACATCCATAGACGACTATGAAGAGGAAGATTTTGAAAACCTGTCAGCCTTAATAAAAAAAGTGCCAGGTTGTGAGGATATTGAAGAAGAAGAAGCATTACAATGGGTACAAGCAGACGCCATTGAGCTTGAGCTGACCGAAGAAGAGATCGTCGAAATGATCCAGGAGCCAGAGCCTTGTGAAGCAGACGACACTGACAACGAACCTTCTGTCAGCCTAGTCAAAGCAGACGATGCATTCAAAGCATTTGAGGTAAGACATTGTTACTAAAATCACGCACGGCCCAATTCATCTTAATGTTTAATGTAAAAGGCAGCAGTTACAGAGCACATGTTGTTTCAGGTTGCTCTTCAATTTGTGGAACAGTCACTTGACGCAACACCTGCTGACGTGCTGCTAATAAAACGGTGGAGGGACAAAGCTGCTCGAAAACGATGTAACGAAAAAACACAAAGAAAAATTCAGGACTTTTTCAAGAAATAAGTTGAAAAAAAATGTTTGAATTGTAGTACTGTACTGTATATAAATTTAATACTGTACTGTATTTAGTTAGTAAACAACAATTTTTATGAATGTAAATACTGTATAGGCTATTGATTTGTGGTAGTGTTACCGACACTGTCTTTCATGCGTTAGTATGTGTATAGCACACCTGCCTAATTTTGAGAGCCCTCAACATTTTTTGTTTCCTAGTCAACTGTTTTCAAAACTGTTGAGTACGTGGTGGTTATCGTGATTGTTTAGTGTTCTTAACTGCATATGGGTGCTTCACTGTGCTAAAAACAGCTTGACAAGTCTACATCCTGTCGATGAGAACACTTGACAATCTTTCTACAGTGTATGTGAATTGTCGTTTCACAATGACAAACGTCCAAGACTATTACAAATTTCACTCTCGCACTCGTTTTTACTGATTTAATGGCCAATAATATCGATTTGTTGGATGGCTAGAATTTGACCCATTACAAGTGGGCGTGTTTCATGTTTTTGTGGTCGTAAGTGCGGCCGGTCGTAAGTCGCATAGGTCGTAAGTCGACGACTACCTGTAGTTTCAGTATTAAGAACATTTATTTCTTTGTACTGTAGTTTAATTCTACCCGGAATCCAATGTATATAAGGTAGCATTGGTTAACAGGATAAATTGATTATCCAGAACACCGCCGCCCCCTTTATTCTGGATAAACGAGGTTCTACTGTATATACAAATATGCAGGGTTTTGGTAAGTCTAATATGCGTGAACAAGCAGCTTACAAATTATACATAACAAGATAATACGGAATCAATTGAAGGTCATAATCCTTTAAAATGACTGTGTTCCATAAATTTTTATAACTAGAAGCTGTGGTCAGTAAAGAGTACCACATCATGGGTTTTTAACATCACTTACATGTTTTCAGTTCATGGAAAATGACCAGACTTAATGGAAGGGCAGTCTATTGAAACTATACCACCGTAATACATTTGCTCCCCCTTTGCTGCTTGTTTCAAAGATTTTAGAAAAAATAAGTCATAACAAATTTACAGCCATCATATTCACCAGTTGTCACCCCATTCAACTCTTTTCTCTCACTAAGTGTAGAGGAAAACCATGAAAGGAAATTTTGTGATTTTTTAACTGTTGAAGACAGAAAACAAAAATTCCTGAACATGTTCAAGCTTATAACAGAAAGTGCATTCCAGAATGTTTTGAAAACTTAAGAAAATGTGTACATAACTGTAGTATATCTGAAAACTATTATTTTAAAGAAGGCAATACAAATATAGGTAATGTATATTTAATTTCATAAATAAGCACTGTGAATGTATGAATGTGTATGTGTTACAGTTACTATTCCTTTGTATCAATGTTTTGTGCTATATAAAAACTGACACATTGACAATGTGATCCTAAACAATGTATCAAAGAAGTAATTATGCCATATGCAGTAATATTTTTGCTTGTTTCCTTTATGCCTTGTATGTTGGTAAAATTATCTACCAGTTAACATTTAGATCCCAACTATAATAGAGTCTGTTTTAAAGTTAAATAGTAATTTCCATTTCTTCCCTTTTAGTTCTTGAACTGTGCCTATTTTATTCTTTGTTCACTTCCATACTTATACCAGGTACTTCTGTTCTTTACTTTAGTTAAATATTTTATTTTAACCTACGTTAAAGTAGGAATAAAAAACTAGAATAATTATAAAAAATGTATTATATACTAAATATTTGTACATCACTCAGCTACTTTTCTACATAATCGCCATTTCGATTTAGGCACTTATCATAACGTGGCACGAGTTTTCCTATGCCCTCATCAAAGAAAGCTGCCGCCTGGTCACATAGCCAACCGTTCACTTTGGCCTTCAGCTCATCGTCACTCATAAACCTCCGCCCTGCTAACCACAGTTTCATTTGGGTGAAAAAGATGAAAGTCGCTCGGCGCTAAATCTGGGCTATACGGCGGATGTTTAAACACCTCCCATTTGAACTTCTGGAGGAGATCCTGTGTCTGTGCAGCAGTGAGGGCGAGTGTTGTCGTGAAGAAAGATAATACCCGATCACAACATTCCTCTTCTCTTGTTTTATATTGCTCTTTGTAGTCGCTGAAGAGTGTCACAGTATGAGGCTGAAGTGACGGTCGTCCACCGTTCATTAAATTCAGTCAATAATACGCCTGTTCGGTCCCAAAACACAGTAGCCATAAGTTTTTTGTTGCAAAACGTTCGCTTGAACTTTACCGGTCTGCCTGGGGACTCACTATGCTTCCACTCTTTGGACTGCTCTTTCATCTCGACATTTTCATATTGCACTCATGTCTCATCTCCCGTCACAACCTTGTCCAGAAAACCCTACCTTTTCTCGTGATAGCGTTGCAAAATTCTAAGGCTGCGCCCATTCGCTTGAGTCTTTTATGGTTGTCAGTGAGCATTTTTGGCACCCACCGTGCACAAATTTTTCTGTAGCCAAGCTTCACGCTTACAATTTCATACAGAACTGACCTTGAGATTTCAGGAAATTCGACAGAGCTCAGAAATTGTGAATCTGTGCCTTTCGCGAACCACTTGATTCACTTTTTCAACAATTTCTTCCGTCGCTACAAATTTCCTCCCTTGACCATCCTCATCATGGATGTCAGTTCATCCTTCTTTAAACTTTCTGCACCATTCTCGTACACAACCATCACTCATAAAATTGTCACCATAAACATTACTTATTCGACAATGAATTTCAACAGCATTATGCCCTTCAGCGAGAAGAAAGTGAATTACGGCGCGCATTTTACACTTGGGCGGGTGATTTGATTACATTAGACATGTTATCACGCTTGTTACTCAACAGTGACTGAAGGGAGGGAGTGCACCTATTGGTGTGTGGTAGGGAATAGTCCAATGTGCATGCTCTGCGTATCTCCATTCCAATATCGCATGTGGGTCTCATCGGGTGGCATCTCAGAGGTTGACAAAAAAAATATCCCTCGTATTATAAAGCTGCAGACTCCAGCTTGTCATGCCATATCACTGTCAATGATTTTACTTTTCAGTAAGGTTTTGACATATCCATCAAGAACATTCTTAGATACGTACTGGTTCACTTGTCTTGTTTTGTGCTTCGTTCTCATTATATAGATCTACTCCCAAATACTTATATAAAAGTTAATGAAAACTATAGTTTTAAAACAAAAGTTAATGTTTATGTGATTTTGTAATTTTGGGCCATTCCTTTGGCTCCTTCTGCAATACTTTTGTCTGATCTTAATTATATTAATCTATAAAATAGATTAATTACCTTCTGTCAACGTTTCTCAGAATCCTATACGGGATTACTCGAGTTTCGACACCAATGGTGTCATCATCAGATCCAATATGATTAAGGTTAAAACATAAATCGATGTATATTCATCTCGTCAAATATTAAAAAACAACACATACATTGCACAAAAATAAATAAAAACACATATTAAAACGAAATAAAAACGACATGCAGCCGTAACGAACCTGCACAGGAACGCTCCCACGGTAAAGCTAATCAATACCGGCTTGACCTTCGTTCAATTTTATCGATCTGATATAGCCGATTTCTCGTTCTATGTGATCGATTCTATTAAACAAAATATTATTTGTATGTATTGCTTTTTCGTTTAGGACACGATTGTAATCCTCCTTTATAGCTTTATACATCTCAAACCGTTCGAGGGTGTCTAGCCTTAGTGACTTTTTACATTTATGTAGGATATCTAAATTATCACCAATACTCTTTATGTTATGGTCATTTAAGCTTAAATGTTCTGCAAATGTAGATCTTACATTTGACTTGGAGCTTGGGATATGTTCTTTATAACGTAATTTGAAGGAACGACCCGTTTGTCCTGTGTGCAATCCGAACAATTAAGTCTGTATACACCAGTACCGTCAAATATATCGGAGGGTATATTTTTGTTTGTAAATGTAAGTTTTTTCTCAAGCTTATTATTCGCCTTTGAAGCCAAAGTAATATTTTGCTTTTTTAATTGGTTTTTTAAAATATGATGTAGAATTTCACCATATTCTATTGCAATATATTTGTTTACTTTTTCTTTGGACACATCAATATTTATTGGTTTATTTTGTTTTTTATTAATTATTCTATCTACTATATGACTTTTGTATCCATTGGCTATTGCTATGTGTTTGATAATGTCTAGTTCATTTTTATAATCTTCCGTAGATAGGGGGAATGCCAGCAATCTATGAATCATACAATTAAAATTAATGAGATAAAGGCAAAATTAATAGACCATAACGCAATCGTCACCAAAGCGGACAAAGGTCAAACTCTCGTAATTTTAACTTATGAAAATTATAAAAACAAGATACAGGACTTTATTAAAAACAATAACATTATTGAGATTCATAGCGACCACACTGTTAAATTTAATAATAACGTGAAATCAGTATTAAATAGCTAAAGCTGCTTTTAGGACCATGATACATAGACTTAACAACATCCCCTTAGATGAAAAAGACTACAAAGACGAACTAAACACGATAAAATATCTAGCAGAATCTAACGAATATGACAGAACAATAGTCAGTAAACTCCTACACAAAACAAACAACAGACAAAGACAGAAAACAACAAATTCATAACACTAACATACATCAACAAACAAACTGAAAAAATTGCCCACAAATTCAAAAGAGCAGGATACAGAATCACTTACAAAACTATTAACAAAACAGAACACACACTATCAAAACGCACGCACAAAGCACAAAACAAATTCGATCTACCCGGTGTATACAAGCTAAATTGCTCAAATTGCAATAAATTCTACATAGGCCAGACAGGACGTAGCTTCAAACAGAGATACATTGAACACACAAAGGCACTCCACACCACTACAGAATCCACCTTTGCAAACCACCTCATTGAAGCAAACCACACATACATAAACATCGACAATAACATGAACATTCTACATGTACACACAAAAGGCCGAAAACTAGACACTCTAGAACAATTAGAAATATACAAACACACAAAAACAAATAAAAACGACATCCTAAACGAACAGACACAATTCAAATCGCACGCATTATTCGAACACATCTCACCACACACACACACAGCATCGATCTTTCGAAAATCTATCCCGTCGCCAACAACAAGACGGACAGCGCTACCTACGGCAGCCTCTGAAGAAGCCTTTTAAAGGTGAAAGCCGGTTTAGGCTGTAAGGTAAATCTTTACGATTTTACTTATAAAAAACTTAGTGTTCCGAGTCGTTATTACAATAGTGATATTTAGTTAAGTAACGGACACGTCATGGACAACGAAATCCAAGAATTCGACTTTTGAAAGATCGATATTGTGTGTGGTGTGTGTGTGATATGTTCGAATAATGCGTGTGATTTGAATTCTGTCTTATTTTATTAATTATCTCTGATAAAGTTCATCATGTCTGTTGACAGTTACTAAAATTATAATCAGCTGTCGTCACACCTCTTAAATTGTCAATATATTAATCGAAATAATCAGGTTCATTGCACTCTTAGTGTTCATATGAACAGAACTCCTTTAGCAATTAATAAATTAATTAAAGTGATAAGGTCCAATATTCCTTATGTTTTCGTATTTAATTATCTTATCGATTTATTTGATAAATCTTATTAATTATACTCGATAATATTTTCATTGTAAAAGGTCATAATTGCTCTAAGTATTGGTTAATTGTCACTATACTTGCTTGTAATGCCCTTTTCTTAATTGCACTTTTAAATTGTTATTAATATTTAATTCACCACCTATGCGCACATACTATGCAAAGATTCACTGAAATAATGTTAACTCGATTTTTGTTCGCTACCGGCATAACCTAAATTTTACTTTTTTGAGGTTATTGCTTCTCGTCAGCTGGTCGATGTTATTCTTAAAATTGGTCTCAGGAGTGGCGTGGCTTACCCGTCTGGATACTGTGATGAACTGTGTTCTCACCTCCTTCCGAAATTGGCTTCGAATGCTAGGTTCTGATTGCTGATTGGTTAATTTTCTTAATTTCCGTAATTGTTCGGTATACCTCGGCAAAATAGACGCTTTCAAAGCGTCCTTTGGCTGAGTTTGAGATTATGATAAATTAGTTTACATTATTATGCCCAAGGGCTGGTAAACTATTAAATCTTTATAATTAACATTATTCCCTTATCTTTGCTCTAATTAACAATTCATTATTACTATTGTTCAGGATTTTCTGAGACGAATAATTTGGTTCCCCATACCATAAGGGTTTGATCATTATTAACAAAATTAAAATTACTAACATTTCTTATTGACTATTTACCTATAATAATGTTTGTTTTATTTATTTATATAATTCAATTTCAATAAACATTGATGATTACTCCCTGATAATCAAGTATGAATTCTTTACAATAAGTTATAAAGTTGTATTTTGATAAAAATTGTCTTTGGCTGTTTAGGCCTAACTCCATATTAGTTACTACATCTTAATTCCCCTTTTTTATTAATATTACTTACTTTTACTGTAATATTATTATTCATAATTGTTGTCTACAACTTCTTATCATGATTACAATATTACACATGACATAAATAAATACTTATTTCTAATAACCATTACAAATAACTTGGCTAGGCATCTTGGTCTATGGCACTACCAATTAGTTTCACTTATTGTATTTTAATAGTGGTTTCTGAACCATTCTTATTGTGACACAATTTCTCTGAAATGACCACTACAACTTCTGATCACCTCAGTTTTAGTTATTACATTGTTATTTTGTTCATTTTAGTCTTTATAGTCACCCCTAGTTTTGCATTATAGGGTGTGACATGAATTACCTTCATTATAAATTACATAATCGTTTTTTAAGTCATTACTTCTTACATGCATGGTCATTACAATAATTATTAAGTTTTACAAGGTTTTGGTTTGCACCATGATATTCCCATTTGTTGTTAATTCATCAATAGTTCTTGCATCTAGTGCTATATGACAAGTATTTCTAATTTTCATTATTATGACTTACTTACATGATAATAATTATTGGTTTATATTATATGAGTGGTATTACACATCATTGATCCTACTGATACCAACCACTTTCTCTTTTATTACTATTTCTAAAGGTTATTTTGATTGGTTATTGTGTACTTTCTAATCTGTCCATTTCAGTATGTTAATTTACACTAATCACAAATACAAATCTCTTCTTGGTAATTAGTCTTATTACTAGTATGATCCTTATAACATCTAGTTTAAGTACCGTACAATAGAACATGGTTTAATAACTTTTTTGTTATCAATTCTTGTCATTCTAAGTGCAATATGCTTGTTGAACTAGGTTATGTGTGTCCCTATTCTGGCTTCAACAATGGGTTCATTTCATAGTTGGTTTCTATACATTTTATTTAATTATTTAAATGTACTAATACTGTTATTATTGTTCATTGTTTGGTATTTCTTTTCCAGTTCCTTTTTATATTATTTTGACAACATTATTGGTGATTATCGGTTTTTCTGACATCCCTGTGTCTATATTACTTACACAAATAGTACATAAGGTACAATCATGTTGTTACCTTTTACACATTATTAAATCATATTAATACAAGTTTTAATCTCACTCTCCTGATCATCTTTGCTTATATCATTATTTTACATTAGAGTTATAGTCACAGTCAAGTCACCTATAATAGTCTATTAATGGTTTGATGTCATTGTTAAGTCATGGCATAGGGTTTGCATAGTGTTTTAAACGAATTATTCTCAATCGTGAGCCTCATTTTCTATTCACTTTATTTGTTACATTCTTTTCTTTATTTATTTATTCTCTTGGTCGAGTTAATTCAATTCTTCCCTATTAACTTATTCCATTTCTATCATTTAATTAATATCATTTTGGTGTATGTTTCAGTCTTCTTCTCACTGTCTGATCTATTGGGTATATTGGGTCAACGTTGTTTTGTCTATCGTCAGTTGTCTCCATTTCTTTCATAGTCCATTATTTATTAATACTGATCTCTTTATGCTTCTCGGTTAGTTCATTATTTGTTCCATATCCTCCTTTAAAATTCAAGTTTGGTTGTTCTGATGGCCTTTTATGGATTATTACTGTTGCTTATGAATGTTGATATTTTGGCAATGATATGTACTGTTACAATATTGATCTTTGTCGGTAACCCGATTTTGGTGGACCATAAAAGAGGGTTTAATTGGCGTATGGTGCTTTTTCCTAAAACTAGTCTATGTCTTATATCTTCATCACATATTCCATAATGTGGGTGTCAAAGTTGGTAAAGAGTCTCAGAGGTTATGCAGGTTGCCGATGCCTGCTTAACACTAAAACCCCGGGAAATGCTCACTGAAACCATCAGCTCTGCCAACAAATCCTACTTCCACGTCCAAGAAGACATGAGTTGCGTGGCCCCTGGGCAATGCACAACGTACAATGGGTGTACGTTGTGTAGCAAACGGAAGAGGGTCAAAGGCTGGTTTCCAGCGCCTGAAAACTGGAACAAATCGGCTAAGGAATGGTAACCCCTACAGAAGAGTCCTTGGTCCTCCAAGTCGGGGGTTGGGGCGATGGGCTAATAACTCATCCCTTGGAAGAAAAAGTTATATACTAAGGATCTCAGTGACAAGCCTCGGAATATGGACAGAATTAGGAATTAACGTTCAAACAACCTCAAAGAATTTGTTGCCAGAATTTAAGCTGGACCGGAAGTGAAGAAGTGTACTCTACTTCAAAAGGAAATACGATGTGCGGGGCTACTTACGAGGGGGTACCCAAAAATAACCGGAATAGCGCTGCGATTGGCGGAGCTTACGTAGTACGCATTTCTCCCGCTAGGTGAGCGTAGCACAACTCGTTCCGAGTTCAGTGCCGTCGTTGTCGCCTGGGAAGGTTGTGTCCGGTCACAGTAATTCGTTTTGTAAAAGCAGTTTCGCTTGCTCCTCATTTTTTGTCATGGCGGATTTAAGTGAACAGCGCGCTGCTGTGAAAGTTTGCTTCCTGCTTGGGAAAAACGCCGCAGAAACTGTTGTGATGTTGAAAACAGCTTACAAGGATAGTGCTATGGGAAAAACTCAAGTGTACCAATGATTTTCTCGTTTCAAAGAAGGTGAAATGTCAATTGTTGACAAATCTCATTCTGGACGTCCGTCAACTTCCAGAATTGACGAAAATGTTGAAAAAGTTCAAGCAATCGTGCTTGAAGACCGACGACAGACCATTGAAGAGATTAGTAAGTTATCTGGAATAACTTGGAGCTCGGTTCAGCGAATTTTGTCAGAAGATTTGGGGATGAGAAGGGTCACTCCAAAATTTGTACCCCGGGTCCTGACTGAACAGCGAAAAGAGAATCGAGTTAAAACATGCCGTGCATTGAAAGACCAGCTCCGAACCGACCCAGATTTTTTTTCCAAGGTCATTACTGGTGACGAGTATGGTGCTATGGTTACGACCCCGAAACTAAACAACAGTCAAGCCAGTGGAAAACTTCATTGTCGCCTCTCCCAAAAAAAGCTCGTCAAGTGAAATCAAACTTCAAGACGATGCTCATTTGTTTTTTCGATGTGAGAGGGGTAGTGCATTCTGAATTCGTCCCACCAGGTCAGACTGTTAATCAGGCTTTCTGTTTGGAGGTTTTAAAAGATTGCGTAACAATGTGCGACAAAAAAGGCCCGATTTGTGGCAGACGGACTGGTTTTTCCACCATGACAATGCACCTGCTCACGCAGCCATTTCAGTTAGCAAAAAACAACATGACTCCCTTGCCCCACGCCCCTTACTCACCTGACCTCGCTCCGTGCGATTTCTTCTTGTTTCCGCGAATGAAGAGGGACAGGAAAGGACAACGTTTTGACGTGGAAGCGGTAAAGAAAAAAACGAGGCAGGAGCTGTCGGCCATCACAACAGACGAGTTTGAAACATGTTTCCAGGAATGGGATCGCAGATTGGACAAATGTATTAAGTGTAATTGAGAGTACTTTGAAGGTGATAAGGTTGTTTTGTAAAAAAAATTAAATACATAGCTTTAAAAAAAAAATTCCGGTTATTTTTGGGTACCCCCTCGTATACTCAGCTGCGAACTAAGTATGGACCCAGATACCGCGAGACTGAACACAGAGTTACATCTTCCTGGGGCACGTCTTAATTCTTATTACAGATGTTTCTTTAACGTCTCTGATTCTATTGTACAAATACGATGGCTTAAAATAAAACATGATTGAAACAGGATCGAATAGGAAATAAATGAGCGTTTCACAAGAGTGCACTAACAACCTTCAGGATTTTAAAATTAGCATTGTGCTCGTAACGAATTCTTGCTTTTCCAGCTTCCGAGGGAAAGTACACCATAGTATAATTCCGTACACAAGCATTACTGGTCTGGGAGCTTTCCAAGAAACAAATTGTTGCTGAGGATATGCGGATTTACAAGCCCGTATGAGCTTTTAACAAAAGTAATTAAGTTTTTAAGATGGAATCGCCAGGAACTAAAATAAATAAAATAAAGTTTCTAGACTTTAATTATTTATTTTTTTGGCAGTTTCTGAGGAAGCAGTGCAGGCACTCTGGCAGGGCCGGCCCAAACCTTTAGGTCTGACCGGGCCGAGACACAATTTTGCCCCCCCCCCCAAATGTTGATGCTTATTTTCTTATCAGTACTAATTTAATAACATTATACTTTGTTTTTTGCTAAGTTTACAAGTTTTATTATGACTATTTTATACTAGTGGCGGCGATTAAGCCCTACTACATAAAAAAACTATTCTTTAGGTCTAGATGAAATCATTTAAAAAATTTAAAGTTTATACTACTCGTATAACTTATACCTTTTCAGATGTTAACAAATATTTTTTTTATTTTTCTTGAAACCCATTAACTATCACTAAGGCCTGTTTTTAAAATTTAACTTAATAAAGCTGTAACTTGACTCATCTATTTAAATGTTTCACATGGACGCTCAATGCCAGTGGAAAACATCAAATAAAAAGAATCAATTTCAAAGAGTTTTGTATAATCGTATAATTTTAATTCAGTCAGTGTACATTTCTTCTTATTGTAGGTATATGTACAGATATTATTAAAACACAAACGTCTTTTCACATGTAAAGTTTATTTTTACTAAAAATGTCACACCAGATTTATTGCATTAAAGTTTTTCTTTAAAAATAAAAAAAAAACATTTAGGTTTTTGAAAGTTTAGTTAAATTTCTTTCTTCTTGCTTTTGCTTCAGCAAACCTTTTAACAATTTCTAACTGGTTTACAATGTAATTTTTAATAGAAATTGTTGCTAGAAATGATAGGCGGTCTTGCGCCATTGTAGAGCGTAAATAAGTTTTAATGAATTTGAGCTGACTGAAACTCTGTTCTCCACTAGCAACCATGACAGGAATTGTTAAAAGAACCCTCAATGTAATCCATATATTAGGAAAACAGTCAATCATGTCACTTTTCAAAATAAGTTGCAAAGTTTGAACAGGAGTTTTTATCTCAGAGTTCTTCAGAAATACACCCAGATGTTTAAGCTCCTCAAAAAGGTGGTTGCCATCGATGTCACTTTCTCCATACTTATCTTCATGTTGAAGAACTTTTTGAATATTGAAACATTTTTGTTTCAAGATTTCGGATTCTGGAAGAGTTTGCACGTTGTACAAAAATGCTGGTTAAGAGTGTCACGTTGTGTAAAGTGCTGTTCGATGGATGTCAGAGCCTGATCTATAAGCGGGTAAAAGACAACTGTTTTAAACAACTGCTCTGGATCTGTTGGGGCTTCGTCTCGGGACTCATAATCAAATTGCCGTTTTTTTCTTTCTCTCAAGCTGCTTCTTGTAAACAGCTTCAATTTCCAAGTCTTCAGCTATGTCTTTGGCTGTTGCTACAGCACCTGCGTATACAGTTTCACGATATTCTTTAAACAATTTTGGCACTTTCCAAGAAGATGTGTAGCTGTTGATAAGTCACTGTTGGCGTTTTGCATGGTATTGCTGACCAAGTTTACTTGAAACAATATATCATGCCAAACAACAAGGGAGACAATGAAGACAAAAGTTGTTAAATTGTTTTCCAATGATTTGGCTTAGATGTCACTTTTGGATCAATGAGTTAAAGCTTGCATTGCCTGTAGCGCTTCACAAACGTCAACCATTTGATACCTGACTGCCTTTACGCTGTTAATTCTACACTCCCATCTAGTTTCACAGACTTCTTTGACAGCAAGAGTCAACTGACTTTCCTTGAGTATTTTCCATCTTTTAGTAGATGATGAAAACAGGACGTACATACGTTGTAAAACTCCAAACAAACAAACTTTTTTTTTACAGATGAAGCAACAGCATCTCCAATTACTAGGTTAAGGTAATCACATCCACAAGGATTGAAAAAAGCTTTAGGAAACATTGACAAAATTCTTGACTGCACTCATTTATATTTTCCAGTCATGTTGCCTCCATTATCGTTACGTTGGCCCCTACAATTTGTCATGTCTAACCCACAGGTCCCTTCAATTTCTTTCAAAAGGGCCGTTGTCAAACCTCCAGTAGTGTCATCAATAGGAAGAAATGACAAGAAATGCTCTTTTACTTGAACATCTGTTTCAGTACATTCAGCAAAACGAATTGTAAATGACAATTGTTCTTGGTGGGCGGGCGGTTTAATATTAGTGAAAAGTACTTGGCTTGCTTTGCTCTTTCAATGATATCATTTTTTATTTCAGACCCAAGCAAACTAATCAACTCATTTTGGATTGTTTTACCTAAGTAATGATCATGGACAAGATCGGCGATGAACTTGTCGCCGTTTTGTGGCTGAGCGTGAATGTCAAAATACGTCAAATAATACCGCTTTGTGACTATTAATATTGATTGTCGTGTTATGTACCAAACAGTGGCATTCATTGATAATAGAGTAAACTGTTTAACCTGCTTGAGAGAACAACTTCATTTATTAACACTCATAAAGGAAAGAAAAAACTTGATTTTTTTATCCATTATTTTGGCGCCCTCTAAAAATCTGCGCCCGGGCCACGGCCCGGTTGGCCCGTCCTTAAGGCCGGCCCTGCACTCTGGTATAACAATGCTTTTAGGCCGCCTTTATATTTTTTAAATAAATTTCTGAGCGATTAGGGGTATTCTAATGTCCCTGCCATATTAACAACTTCTACTTTTCAAGTCCTCCTCTCCCAATATCAGGACCCTAGAGTCACCCGTGATCGAAAACTGACTTTACGGATATCAAGGAAAAGTACAGTAAAGGTATTTAACAAGTGCCTGACAGATGATTTATTTGTTTGGTTCAGAGTAGTAGGTGTATTCATAGCCTTGACTTGACAGGTGATAGGCCTACACTAAACATGTTTGGAATACAAACAGAAATCCAGACAGTGTTTGTATGATAGTCACACCAGACGAAACATAGCTATGTGGATTCTACAGGCTACACACATGAACAAACATTTCGCTTTATCGTCCCAGGATCTTGTTTTTCAGTGTTACGTCTTTAGCCTCTAACAGTTTACAAACGCATTTGTCCAACAACGGTAAGGTTGGCTAAATAAAGGAAAAGTAATTGGATTAGCAACTTTCGCGCTAAAGAAAGATAAAAGAAACCTTGGCCCGAAAGCTGTACCGTTCCCCGTCATGAAGGAAAAAATATTTGTGAATAAAAAAGCTATTTGTCACGTTACAAGAACAGTATGAATCAATTGTGGTTTAGGGTTTGATATAAACGAACAGCAGTAATAGAGCACAATGATATGATGCAAAGATGGAATGAAACACACCCGTGTTTAGAATATGTATGTCGTCGTCAGGAGGCCCTAAAGTTTCAACTCGATGATAGAAAATTCGACTGTATTATGAAAACTACCCGAAAGTGGGGCCTGGGGGTTAAACCTCCCTGAGGGCAAGAGGAAAGGGCCTATACTGCCATGCACAACTGATGGCTTCAACATCTGCCGTCTCCGCCGCCTTAATGTGACGCGGGGGTGAACCGGTATTTCGGCTGGATTGGTTGTGTGTGTCTGGCGAACGGGAGCCAGGCTTCCGTAGTCACTGGTAAAGTAGCTCCACTAGGAAACAACATCTGTCCCTAGCCGACATTAAGTACAGTGAACCCTAGTAGACGGCACCCTATTTACAGAAAAGGGGAAGACCATCGAAAGGTGGCGCAAGCACTTTGAAGCCCTTCTTTCTAAGAATGTCGAGGCGGACAACTATGTGCCACCTGAGCTAGAGGAACACGAACACATCGAGCCTCCTTATGAAGATGATGTGATAGCGGCAATAGAAAAACTTAAAAACAACAAAGCTCCTGGTTCTGGTGATCTTCCTGCGGAGCTTTTCAAAAATGGTGGCCCAGAGCTGGTTAAAACCCTTCAAGACCTTATCACTGATATATGGATAGAGGAGAAACTGCCAACAGCCTGGCAGAAGACAGTTATATGTCCCGTTTATAAAAAGGGAGATCAACTAGATTGTAACACTTGCAGAGGCATTTCTCTTTTCCCTGTGGCGTATAAATAATGTCCCATACATTGTACCAAAAACTGCTTCCACATGCTGATCAGGTAATTGGTCGATATCAGAAGAGAGAAATCAACAATAGACCAAGTTTTCACACTCCGACAAATTCTGGAGAAGAGTAGGCAACATAAGCTACAAACCTATCACCTTTTCATAGATTTCAGAAGTGCATACGATAGCATTGATAGGCAAGAACTTTACACAGCTCTTGAAGAACTAGGCATACCAAAGAAATTAATAAGATCGTGTAAGATGACAATGCTGATAGAGAAGGGCATGGTGAGGATCCAGAACGACTTATCAGGATAGTTTGACTATGAAAAGGGTCCTCCAAAGCGATGCTCTTGCTTGTCTCCTCTTCATTCTTGCCTCAGAAAAAAGCTATGAGAATGCTGGAATAAATTCCTCCGGGACCGTATTCAGCAGGTTGGTGCAGGTCCTAGGATGCGCCGATGACCTAGATGTAATCCTGAGGTCCCTTCGAGCAGTCACTGAAGCCTTTCTTGCTCTTGAAAGTCCCGCAAGGAGGCTGGGTCTCATAATAAACGAAAGCAAGACAAAATACTCACAGGACAGGAAGCTAGAGAAGGATGGTACGTCTTCTTCTGGTGTAGGAGGGTTGCTCAGACTATGTCGTCGCAAGGCTGGCTGAACCAAGCCAGGTGATTCTGGGGCTACGCTAGGCGAGGATCGACGCTACAGGAGCCTGTACCTGACTCGAATTCGGGGCGTTGGCCTCCCCCGTCCTGTTGTGTGGGTTTCGAAACGCCGCCTTCACGAGGCCCCCGCTAGGCAACGTTAAGTCTTGTATCAACAGTTTTAGTTTTTTGATGCCATAGTGGTAAAGTACATTACTCTCCTCGCAAGGAAAGGGTTCCAGCCCGCTCGTTGACGAATCCATTGGATGGAGAGCGGGGACTTTTCTTGCCCTTTCGCGATAAACTTTGTGGTTTATGGCAATGGTATGTAGAAAAAAAAGGGCGAGAGGAGGGGTCTTCGGAGCTGGTACGACGTCGTCGAGGTACAGTGGTCACCTTCCACAGTACACGTGTATCTTAGTCGGAAGACCGTTCATCTCTACATAGAACATGAAAAATTAGTTTAAGCAAAATGATTTAAGACTTTGCTGCAGTTAAAATGAAACTTACGTAGTATGATACCAAATCGTTGTAATGTTATTAGTTCGAGAATTAAATTGTTTTAATAATTTTTAGTACCACCATAAAATACTGTACTATTTAAAACAGTTTAATTGTGATTAATAATATGATATTTTATTTTAATATACATTATACGACATTATCGTGTATTGTAGTCATCCCTATTTTTTAGTAATCCTTATAAGGGCGGGTCGTCGGATATTCGCCGGGTGGGGGTAGAATACGAGGAGTGCTCAGTTCGTGTATTTTCCAGTAACGTTCTGTAATTGAGCCTATCTTGCTTTCCCCCGATGTACTACGTTCATTACTGTAAAACAAACCTGTGAGTTGGAAATTTATGTTCCCTCTTTCCATTGACTTTATTAGCTGTCTATATTCATCCAAATGCCTTAACATTTCTTCATTCGCTTTCTTTTCGTACCAACACGGTTTTGTTATTTCTGTTGAACGTGAGCGGGCTTTCTCTTGCTTTCCCAATCCTCCAACTTTCACTTTCATAAACTGCACACATAGACCCCTTGCTATTTTCCAACTGCGTGTGCCGACTTATTGATAGACATTTTGTGTTTTAAACTTTGTTCGGCCGAAACGTTTCGTCTTTACAATTGTCGATAATTTAAATTCAATAAACAGTACACGCAGACCCGTTGTTTGCTGCCGTCAGTGTCATCAGTGTCACCTGTGATGTAACACTTTTTGTCAAGACACAAAGTATGTCAGTTGAATCTAGTTCGATTCGCGAGCGTCACTGTACAAACACGAGACAAAACACGATTTGTTTATTAATATTAATAATTAATATTACAATTATTAATAAAACAAACAAAATTGTCAAAACAATCTGTTTAGATACTAGCGAAAGTCCGTGATGGAGAAGTACGGCTAACGAAGGCTGTGACGGAAACGGCCTTTAGGTCGGGAGGGGAGGGGCGTTTCCGTTCGAGGTTACTTTTCTTTTTATATAGACCCTACGTGAAGATTTTATAGTTTTTAAAAAAGTACCAAAATATTTTGATCATTATTTGCTGACGTTAACGAAACAGAAAAAATAACTCGTATGAAACGAAAAAGTGAAAAAAGTCTAATCAAAGCTTATATTTAAATCAGAGGCGTACGTAGGCCACTGGAGGCCCGGGGCAGATTTCTTTCTGAGGTCCCTCTCCCACAATATAGGTGTTTATAATCCAGTTTATCTTTAAGTAATACGTAGCAAAAACACTTTACTGTTATATATTTGTTGTCTAATCACTGTATTGATACACCTAGTTAGGAAACTGAAGCTGTAGTAATGTTTGAAATATAAATCCACTTTTATATCGTAAATACAAAGCTTAAAGAAATAATAGAAGAATTTACAGATTTATTCAATTGATTTATAGGCTGCATTCAATTGATTACAATACTTTATAATATATACTTATATACTGCAAAACAAATTTATCATTGCTGCAAACATTACTTGGGAATTTTTTCAAGTCAGCAATACACGCTATGTTACTTACCTGTACAGCTGTACGTGTAGTTACGTTCGATGTCATTCACGGTTTTGTTCAGTCACGCAATATGTGATGTACTTTTTTGACATGATAATGTCTTATGGCTGGGGGTCATTTGAAAATTTCTGTAACGCATCACGCTGCATGACGTCATCATTTACCAGCCGGGAATCGTTAACTAAAACCGCGACCGCTAACGTGCTAACGTCCGTCGCAGATTAAAGACCTAACAAGCAAACAACACTGCATAGCTGTAGATAGGTATGTAACCAATCAGTCAGTCAGTAACCATAATAATGTTGCGTTTAGCTGGCGGCTGAAAGACATTATCATGCTCTTAAGCTTTTACCATTTGGTAAACGGTACTTTACATTTTTGTGAATTCGTTCATGTGAGTAACTGACCTGATTTCAGTTGTACTTACATGTACAAATGTAGTTGTATAACGCGAATTAAAAATTATGCTAATTAATTATGTGACAACGAACATTTTTATCTGCGGTATGGCATCTACAAAATCGCTTCGCGTAAACGTGGCTAGGCTGTTTGGTGACGCTTCAAATTTTTATCATAGTTTTCGAGATTACGTCGTTTTCTTAGCGAGTACAAAACAGATAGCCTTGGAGTGTTTTATACGCAGTATACAATTTTGAATTTTTGTTATGATTACTGTGACTTTTGTACTGTTGCCTTAAGTAATGTTTGAGCTAAATATTATATATGGTGTTATTAAGAGTTCAGAATTACCCTTTAGATTATTACTGTTAGTGAAAGTAAAATCGTTACTTTTGCAAGCGACTGCGGTCATGCCCATCTACAATTAGATAGAGAAGTGGTTCCCAAACTTTTCAGTCCGCGGGGACCCCCCAAAAAAATTAAAAATTTCAGTCTGAGTTCTGAAATAAAACAAACAGTAAATTTGATACAATCTCTTATATTTTAATTAAAATGTATTAAAATCAAAATTCTCGTAGCTTGCAAAATTATAATGTTGATGATATCAAACATGTCGGCTGACAAACAGGTCTGCTAAATGACATGATTTAAAGACATTATTAAAACCATTAGTTGGAAATTACGTTTACAATTACAATTAGTTTGAAAAAAAATATATATATATATATACTGTATATACTGGAATTCTCTACTAATTGTTTTAAGATTGTAAAATTTAGATTTTAGAGCATAAAAAAATCGGAAAAAATACGGAATATTCTATTTTTTCTTGAAAGTGCCCACGGACCCCACTTTGGGAACCACTGAGTATAAGAAAAATAAAATCGTACAACGAATTTTACGAATTTTATTTTTTATTTTTTAATGGTATTCTGGTATAAAAAGTAATTACTTTATAATAATTATATTAAATGCAGTTTTATTATATTTTCAAAATTATTTGAGCAGTACTTAATCCTCTGCCGTCAACGTTCCCCACTGACTCCACTAGATATAGCGTCTAACTCATCAATTGGTGTTTTGCATGTCCACAATTTTTGTTGCGAACATTTTAAACGTTTCGCAGTTGCTCACCCTGCCTCCCCACAGCGTTCTCTGAAGTCTACAAAAATTGTTCAGCGCCAATTTCACAAGGTGTGGTCAACTGCCCGCTAGTAAAAACCCGGTAAATTGCGACAGCAGTGAAAATTGTAATATCTTGGCAAATTCGACTGCAATTCCAAATATTTGCTCCCTGACGTGCAGAACTCGCTTACTATTTTGATTGAAATATATTTATTACAGGACAAATTCTGATATTAGATAATTTTTCGATTATCAGAAAAATTACAAAAATCTGACTACCCTACTGTTTTTTGTTTAGCAAAGTAATAATTGTAAAACTAATAATGGAATAATAATACAACAAACGCTAAACATTCCAAAAATTGAATTTGTGTTAAAATTCCCTTCGCTGTGACACAGGGCTGGACTTTTTAAAGTTTCAAATTTTTGAACCAGTTTTTGGGCCCTGGAATCAAAAATTTTGAAATTTCCAAAACTTAACACTGCTTTCAGATTTTAGTTACAGTTTCTTTTAATTTGGCATGCCACATGAATTGCTGCGATTTTATCAAAATTTTGACCCGATTTTTGGTCTCTGGCATCCCTAAATTTTGAAATTTTTCGAATACGAATACTAAATTCGTATTTCGTTTAAAATTTAATTTAATTTAAGGCTCCACATGGACCTTTGCAATTTTTTTTTGGGAAACTTTAACGTCCTCACGTTTTTGCCTGCCGCTCCCCATATTTTGGGGGTATCAATATCAGAAAAAATATGGTAAAAGTATGGACACACAAGCTACGTTTTATGAAAGTCGGTTGTTGCGTTCGAAAGTTATTGTGAGGCAAACCCCAAACAGAAAGTACACAGACGAATAGAAGATAGATAGATAGATAGATAGACAGACAGACAATACCAAACGGTCGAGTTAAAACTGAGAACGCGCTACGCTCATTATATTATAAATAATTCAATATACTAAATTACGTACAGGCCTACCTTGTTTATATGTTTTTCAAGTCGTAATTTTCCCGTAATATTTCCTAAGCTTTGCGTTGTTTCCCATGATTTTAGAAATCACACAAAAATGTGAATTTTTTTAACAATACAGACTAAATTAAATTACTTAATTACAATATTTATTTTAATGGTAAGAGGTTATACGCTGCAAATCCAATATATTTCCATACCAGATAGTTGTTAATTCGTGTCAAATGTACGGGAATAATTTTTGTCAAGACACAAAGTATGTCAGTTGAATCTAGTTCGATTCGCGAGCGTCACTGTACAAACACGAGACAAAACACGATTTGTTTATTAATATTAATAAATTATTAATATTACAAATTACAAATATTAATAATTAATATTACAATTATTAATAAAACAAACAAAATTGTCAAAACAATCTGTTTAGATACTAGCGAAAGTCCGTGATGGAGAAGTACGGCTAACGAAGGCTGTGACGGAAACGGCCTTTAGGTCGGGAGGGGAGGGGCGTTTCCGTTCGAGGTTACTTTTCTTTTTATATAGACCCTACGTGAAGATTTTATAGTTTTTAAAAAAGTACCAAAATATTTTGATCATTATTTGCTGACGTTAACGAAACAGAAAAAATAACTCGTATGAAACGAAAAAGTGAAAAAAGTCTAATCAAAGCTTATATTTAAATCAGAGGCGTACGTAGGCCACTGGAGGCCCGGGGCAGATTTCTTTCTGAGGTCCCTCTCCCACAATATAGGTGTTTATAATCCAGTTTATCTTTAAGTAATACGTAGCAAAAACACTTTACTGTTATATATTTGTTGTCTAATCACTGTATTGATACACCTAGTTAGGAAACTGAAGCTGTAGTAATGTTTGAAATATAAATCCACTTTTATATCGTAAATACAAAGCTTAAAGAAATAATAGAAGAATTTACAGATTTATTCAATTGATTTATAGGCTGCATTCAATTGATTACAATACTTTATAATATATACTTATATACTGCAAAACAAATTTATCATTGCTGCAAACATTACTTGGGAATTTTTTCAAGTCAGCAATACACGCTATGTTACTTACCTGTACAGCTGTACGTGTAGTTACGTTCGATGTCATTCACGGTTTTGTTCAGTCACGCAATATGTGATGTACTTTTTTGACATGATAATGTCTTATGGCTGGGGGTCATTTGAAAATTTCTGTAACGCATCACGCTGCATGACGTCATCATTTACCAGCCGGGAATCGTTAACTAAAACCGCGACCGCTAACGTGCTAACGTCCGTCGCAGATTAAAGACCTAACAAGCAAACAACACTGCATAGCTGTAGATAGGTATGTAACCAATCAGTCAGTCAGTAACCATAATAATGTTGCGTTTAGCTGGCGGCTGAAAGACATTATCATGCTCTTAAGCTTTTACCATTTGGTAAACGGTACTTTACATTTTTGTGAATTCGTTCATGTGAGTAACTGACCTGATTTCCGCACTCTGAATTATCCACTGTTTGGGAAAAATTCTGATGAGAGGTTTTAAATAAATTGTTGGTCTCTTAAACTTAATTTCCCAAATCTGGAGGACCCTTACTAAGTGAGGCCCGGGACGAGCAGCCCCACGCCCCTCCTTTAGTCCGCTACTGATTTAAATTACGTTTTACTTTCTACAGCCAGGTGGTTAAGTTTTTCAGTATTTCCTCACTCGTCGTTGATCAAAGATAATTTTTTATTGACAACCCGTTTGGAATCAAAGTGAAAAACCATGTAGGCCTACTACTTCGGTGTCATTTACTACGATGTCTGCGGTGACACATAGCAGTAGGCCTACGTCTCCTTGAAATCTTGTTACTTCTTGCAGCACCATTTCTTCTTTGCCAAAAAAAGTTGCACTACAACATACAAGGTTGTTTTTTTCTACTGTCGATTCGAAATCATCAGAAGTTTTCATCAAAAATTTTGAATGCAAAGCATTAAATCGATTCGGATTCGCTTGGTCGTTACGAGTAACCCAGTCCTCAAAAGCGAACAAACAATTTTCAGTTATAGGGTATAAAGCGGATATAAATGATTCTAACGAAACTTTGTTGGAACGTATACAGGGCCCCGTCATTGGAGCGTATCCAATGTCCGCCACTGCGTCTAGATAACGCACAGACATCAACTCCAAGCGATTGTTCACAATGTGACAAAAGGTTTTATTTTCATTTTTAGTCACATCAGTATTGGTGGTCATCGCCTCGATTGTATGACCAGTGCTCAGCCAGACGTGCTACACCGTACACGCAGCACCGGGATGAATGTAGGCCTACACGGTGACAACAAACGTATTCTTGCCCTTCTGTCGCGCAAGTGATGTCTTTCATTGAGTGCGGGGTGTCTTTCCACCCGTAGCTTGATTGCAGCATCTGGATCGAGTCCAATGGCTGCCAGTACATATACGTAGTCTGGTTCAGTCGACCTATACTTCTGCAGTCGCTCGGCACGCATTACACTTTTAACAAACCTCTATTTTTCCCTCAGTCAGTGCTACTGTAATGCGGTCCGAACAATTATACATGAGTGTTGTCGAGGTGCGCCGGCGATCAGATCAATGAGTAGGATCGAGGTGCGCCGATTCAAAGTGTTTCAAGTTTTAATTTACTTTTGAATAATATGGACCCACTTTAATAAATAGTTGGACTTGTAAGTCCATACAAAACAAGAAAAAGAGTAAAATGTATTAAAATACAATATTTTTACACTTTTACTAAAATTAGTTAGTTTAGCCTTAATTTTTACTTTTATTGTGATCAAACCTTTTAGCGAAATATACTATATTTACTATACTCTTTAGTCTTCTTAATATATTATTTTTTGGAAATAAATAAGTACATTGCATGTAAATAAAATATACAGCGACTTCTGCTTGTTATTATCTGTTGTGATACAAACTCTGGAAACAGGGGTGCCCATCCCTCCCCCAAGGCCCAATGCGCAAATCCCCCCAAAAGTCTCAGCACTTCCCCCCATTTTTCTTTGCACACTTGTGGTTGCAAATTTGTTAATGATTTCTTCGTTTTGTATCTGGCTCAGTACGTTGTTTTCACAGAATAGAATCAACAAACTTGACAGCCAAGAGTCAAACGGCTCATCGTTCTCTCTGCAGAGCAGCTGGTCACGGCAAGAGATAACAATATTCGGTACATCACTGTCAGATTAGGTAGAGCCGAAAGGTTAGCACACGCACACATTTTTACATTCCGATTTATTGTTCACGGACCCTCTGACTCATTGACAGGATGTTGCTGCAGGCTGCCAAGGTCAGTTTTCCAAATTCCAAAACAAAATTTACTACTAGTTGTAGCCTACTGGTAGAGACATTTATGCCACCAGTTCGTTAAAACAATCATAAAGATATGCAATTGCTTTAGTTTTTTACTAATAGCTTAGTTTGATGCACAAACACGTAAACATTTCCATCAACGTTGGATTTAAAATGTTATTCTTGAAAAAAAAACCCAAAAATCCTTAAAATACACCCGAAAAATCCCCTCCAAAAATTCTCAATGCGCAACTTGCGCTATGATCCCCCCTGTGGTCTGGAAATACCTGCGGAATGAGCTGACGCTAACTGTGCGGGCGCTTCGTTTCCGGTCCTTTGCCTCACCCCTTTGACCACCGGTGCACCTCGACCACTACTTCGAGTGTCCCATATAATCCCCTTAATAATTTCTTGACCATCGGCGCACCTCGACCCTACATTTTTAAACTGAATATGACTTTATTCAGTAGGACATTAAGAAGAGTTCTGGGGGTAAAAACCCTCTAACCAGAGGGATAAAAAAAAAGAAAAGTCAAATACTAACAAAATGCGTCTGTACTTACATGTACAAATGTAGTTGTATAACGCGAATTAAAAATTATGCTAATTAATTATGTGACAACGAACATTTTTATCTGCGGTATGGCATCTACAAAATCGCTTCGCGTAAACGTGGCTAGGCTGTTTGGTGACGCTTCAAATTTTTATCATAGTTTTCGAGATTACGTCGTTTTCTTAGCGAGTACAAAACAGATAGCCTTGGAGTGTTTTATACGCAGTATACAATTTTGAATTTTTGTTATGATTACTGTGACTTTTGTACTGTTGCCTTAAGTAATGTTTGAGCTAAATATTATATATGGTGTTATTAAGAGTTCAGAATTACCCTTTAGATTATTACTGTTAGTGAAAGTAAAATCGTTACTTTTGCAAGCGACTGCGGTCATGCCCATCTACAATTAGATAGAGAAGTGGTTCCCAAACTTTTCAGTCCGCGGGGACCCCCCAAAAAAATTAAAAATTTCAGTCTGAGTTCTGAAATAAAACAAACAGTAAATTTGATACAATCTCTTATATTTTAATTAAAATGTATTAAAATCAAAATTCTCGTAGCTTGCAAAATTATAATGTTGATGATATCAAACATGTCGGCTGACAAACAGGTCTGCTAAATGACATGATTTAAAGACATTATTAAAACCATTAGTTGGAAATTACGTTTACAATTACAATTAGTTTGAAAAAAAAAATATATATATATATATATATATATATATATATATACTGTATATACTGGAATTCTCTACTAAT
The DNA here is from genome assembly GCA_034769895.1 of Magicicada septendecula. Lineage (NCBI taxonomy): Eukaryota > Metazoa > Arthropoda > Insecta > Hemiptera > Cicadidae > Magicicada > Magicicada septendecula. The sequence goes on along the minus strand of CM068371.1, from coordinate 54,925,785 downwards.
TGTTTTAAGATTGTAAAATTTAGATTTTAGAGCATAAAAAAATCGGAAAAAATACGGAATATTCTATTTTTTCTTGAAAGTGCCCACGGACCCCACTTTGGGAACCACTGAGTATAAGAAAAATAAAATCGTACAACGAATTTTACGAATTTTATTTTTTATTTTTTAATGGTATTCTGGTATAAAAAGTAATTACTTTATAATAATTATATTAAATGCAGTTTTATTATATTTTCAAAATTATTTGAGCAGTACTTAATCCTCTGCCGTCAACGTTCCCCACTGACTCCACTAGATATAGCGTCTAACTCATCAATTGGTGTTTTGCATGTCCACAATTTTTGTTGCGAACATTTTAAACGTTTCGCAGTTGCTCACCCTGCCTCCCCACAGCGTTCTCTGAAGTCTACAAAAATTGTTCAGCGCCAATTTCACAAGGTGTGGTCAACTGCCCGCTAGTAAAACCCCGGTAAATTGCGACAGCAGTGAAAATTGTAATATCTTGGCAAATTCGACTGCAATTCCAAATATTTGCTCCCTGACGTGCAGAACTCGCTTACTATTTTGATTGAAATATATTTATTACAGGACAAATTCTGATATTAGATAATTTTTCGATTATCAGAAAAATTACAAAAATCTGACTACCCTACTGTTTTTTGTTTAGCAAAGTAATAATTGTAAAACTAATAATGGAATAATAATACAACAAACGCTAAACATTCCAAAAATTGAATTTGTGTTAAAATTCCCTTCGCTGTGACACAGGGCTGGACTTTTTAAAGTTTCAAATTTTTGAACCAGTTTTTGGGCCCTGGAATCAAAAATTTTGAAATTTCCAAAACTTAACACTGCTTTCAGATTTTAGTTACAGTTTCTTTTAATTTGGCATGCCACATGAATTGCTGCGATTTTATCAAAATTTTGACCCGATTTTTGGTCTCTGGCATCCCTAAATTTTGAAATTTTTCGAATACGAATACTAAATTCGTATTTCGTTTAAAATTTAATTTAATTTAAGGCTCCACATGGACCTTTGCAATTTTTTTTTGGGAAACTTTAACGTCCTCACGTTTTTGCCTGCCGCTCCCCATATTTTGGGGGTATCAATATCAGAAAAAATATGGTAAAAGTATGGACACACAAGCTACGTTTTATGAAAGTCGGTTGTTGCGTTCGAAAGTTATTGTGAGGCAAACCCCAAACAGAAAGTACACAGACGAATAGAAGATAGATAGATAGATAGATAGACAGACAGACAATACCAAACGGTCGAGTTAAAACTGAGAACGCGCTACGCTCATTATATTATAAATAATTCAATATACTAAATTACGTACAGGCCTACCTTGTTTATATGTTTTTCAAGTCGTAATTTTCCCGTAATATTTCCTAAGCTTTGCGTTGTTTCCCATGATTTTAGAAATCACACAAAAATGTGAATTTTTTTAACAATACAGACTAAATTAAATTACTTAATTACAATATTTATTTTAATGGTAAAAGGTTATACGCTGCAAATCCAATATATTTCCATACCAGATAGTTGTTAATTCGTGTCAAATGTACGGGAATAATTTCGGTCCAAATTTCCTTTTCTATGACCACAGCAAACGTATGTCGATTCAATTTTCGTATCGAGTTTATCGTTCAACAGTTTAAACAACTGACAGTGCAAACCTTGCTAAACTATAAAGCGGTCGCCAGCCAACGCTTCTTCAACTAAAAATTGCTGGGAAACTTTCTGAAACAGCAACGACAGCAATTATCCTAGAGCAGGGGTCTCCAATCTTTTTCACTTGAAGGCCGAACTGATATACGGTATCTTGGAAGTCATGCGGCCCAACAACAACAACAACACACACACATATTGTACACTTATTTTTTTAAGCCTACGAAATAATCAAGTCAATAAAATAGGTATTTAAATAAAAATTAAGCAGGCTTATCCAAAGAAAACAAATTCATTTATTCATAATAATGTAAATAAAAATAAGGAAAAAATATCATTCAAAGATATTTCTTATGTATTATTTTCTGGCTTTCTTATGTACCTATGGGATGTGAGGAGTTGCTTCTGACGTATAATGTCTGTCCATTTTGGGTCAAATTTTCATGCTTCTATCACTAGAATGGATTTCAAGTGTTCGTCTGACAAGTTAGCCATGTACTTTGATTTTACAAAATTCATTTTTGAAAACGTTTGTTCGTAGATATAGGTCGATCCAAACATTAAAAGCATTGCTCTTGCAAAGTTTTCTATTTCCTTGAAATCATCACTCAATGACCTGCATTGAAAGAAAACTAAAAGTAGTTTACTGTTTTCAAATAAAAAATTGAAATAAACTAACTGTAATCATACCTAATGTATGGTTATATTTTATTAGTTTATACATCATCAATTCATTTTGAATCACAGAATTGACTGATAGGCGTACTCAAGATTAAAATATGTTTGAAAGACATACACGTAAAATGGACGAAGGTCCGCATTCTTGTAACATTCCTGGAAATATTCTTTCATAGGAATCTTCGCTTTAGGGTGATGCGAGTGAAAAGCGTGATTCATTCAAGGTAGCCAGACGAACAAGGACATTAACCACGTAAATGTTTTAAATTTGTACAAAATATTATAACATTTTACTGAACTTATTTCTTGTTTAATCGTTTAATAAAATGTTATAATATTTGAAGTATTTTGAAAACTATTTAAAAACTGCACGCAGCGTCGACCGAGTTTGGAGACCCCTGTCCTGGAGAAAAGGCCGCTGTAAGAGTCTATTCACAATATGACCAATCCGCAATTTTTTATACGCTGTATACGTTTTCAACAAGAGTTGTTGTTTTTCAGCTGGCGGAACCTGGTCTCCAGAACCGTCTGCTTTATTCTTTGTCCATATTCCCAGTCGGCGTACAGAATCACCCTCAACACAACACACAATATGAGATGTCAATTGTTTCGACTACAGAGTTTCTTATGGTAGCAGCTTCTTCTTTTCCGTAAAACTATTTTGATTCTGCTACCTTCGATTTAATGTCTTCCGCTGATCTTACACCTCCCGGCGTTCTGGTACAGATTATTTGAAAGACTGCGTCACGGATTTCACATCTTCCAATTAAACATTCATTCACTTTAACTGTGTCATTACTAATTACCACAATTTTTGCCTTCTGTTTACTTATATTTTCAAGCTCGTGAAATCCACTTCCTGTATTAAGGAGAGCGTCCAGTACGTTTCCCAAAATACTGTAAAATAAAAATTACCTTAACAAAGAACTAAGACATCTACGGATTAGAAATCATAATTTTTGTATTCTATTTTCTTCTTCTTAGTCATCCTTTTCTACCCATCGGGTGTCGAGGTTTTCGAGAAAGCTCTCCATCGCGCCCTGTCCAGTGCCAAAACCCTGGCACGGGGCCCAAACTGCTCCTCTGCCTTCTACACTCTTCTTGATGTTATCCTCCCATTTCGTTCTAGGCCGTCCTCTTCCTCTTCTGCCTTCTGGTTTTGCCTTCCATGCTCGTCTCGGGTACCTTTCCTCATTCATCCTACAGACGTGACCTAACCAACGCAGTTGCGAGCTTTCAATTCTATCGTTTAAAGAGAATAATCTCCGAAGTTTTCTGGATGTTAACGTTTCTCACCCTGTCTCGACGAGTTTTCTTCTCAATTCTCCTCAGGAATCTCATTTCCATTGCTTGTATTCTCTTTTTATGTCCATGATTCGCAACTGTAAGTCAATGTTGGAGCATATAAAGTTTTGTATGCTGCCAGTTTGGACAATTTGCTTTTTCCCAGAAACTTCTTGTTGATAGGATCGTAAAGCTTGCTTCCAGCTGAGATCCTCATGTCTAACTCAGACTTAATTCTGCCACCTCACTGAAAAACGGCACCTGAATATTTAAATGTGGCCACTTGTTCAATTTCTTTATTGTTGATTACTATTCTGTGTTGTCGTGCTTGCCAAAGTATTAATTGTCGTTGTCTTTGTCTCGGTGGGGCTAGTAATCATATTCTTTTTCATCATCGTTTCTTCCCACACATTTATGTTATGCTGCAGATTCTGTTCTGTGCAGGCAATCAGAACGATGTCACAGCAAAAGCAAGGTCTGTGAAATACACTGGTTGCAGCCTCCAGTTTGCCTACCTTAAACTTCCTTTAAGGTCTTTGTTGACTCTCCTTGATAATAGCATCCAGCAATACAACAAAAAGGTAGGATGATAGACTATCCCCTTGTCTGACTTCAGCTGGAGATATTCCATTTTAATCTCCTAAAATCGTCTTCTTTGCAAAGAATGACCACTTGCTCAATCCGCACGTCGAACAGTAGAAGAAACAAGGTATCAAATATTTTTTTATCTGGGCTTCGCCTCTACGCATTCTTTCATTCTTATATTTTATTTTATAATCCCTCCTTTCTGTAACCTTAAATTAATAGAATGCAACAGAAAAAACTTTGTAGCCTATAAACAGTGGGTAGCCTTTCTCCTACTCTTGAGGTAGCGGATTCGATTCCCGGAAGCAACATGAAATCAAGGTGCGTTTGTCGATTCACCGTGTGGAACGAGTACCTTGGATAACATTCTGGGGTAACAATGAGGGGCTGATGCGTAGTGCTGGCCACGGTCTCTTTATTGTATACCATGCCTAGCTGCTAGCTGTAAGGCGATGCAACAGCATACATTATTATTATCAGATTTAATAATCCATTGAAATTTAGAATTCATAATCAAAATCATAAGAGATAAACTTTTGTGAACATTTCCGTAATATATTATTCTTTTGTAAGTAACTCGTTGAGATTCTTGCAGGTCTCCTATGTAATGTCTTCAAATAGATACAATAATATAAATACAAAAATATTTCCGTAAAAATATAAACATAATACAAAAATTATATTTTTGAAGTCATCTTCCGGTTTGGACCTCGTCAAAAATGTCTTGTATGTCATTGGTCACGTAGACCTGATGATACTCATTGTAATATGAGTGAAACGTTGTCATACAAGACATTTTTGAAGCGGTCCATACCGGAAGAAGGTTAAAAAACATAATGGACACCGGCCGCATAAGCCTATGTGAGAATATAACATAAATATATTGCTAAAAATCTTGAGTTTTCTTAGATCTTGGAATCTTAAAAAAAAGTAGTCTATTAAAATCGCAGTAACAAAATTACCACCTTAAAAGTGCAAGGTTTCTTTAACAATGTGTACACTATTCAAAAAAATTACTTTTTAATTTCGTAACACCGAGAGCAGTGTTTGTACGGAACAACAGATGTCAATAACATTGTATGCCATTATAATCTATCTTTTATGAAGTGACGTGGGCCTCGACTAACTAGCAGGGCCAAAATTTATACAATGGATCGAACCGCGAGCGATCATCGCCAGCACAACAAAGCGGTCACGGTCACGTGCTCTTTGCTTAGTCATAACAACAATAATTAAAGGTAAATAATCGATTCTGAAACTGTTTAATTAAAAAAAGAAGAAGCCATCGATAAGGAGCAGGAAGAAAAGAAAAGAAACGACTAGACGCCTTCTACACAAATTACCAAAACACCAGCGGACAAAAACGTAACCCGAGTACATTCTTCTCCTCTGTTGATGGAATTGTATTGTGTGTGTGTGTGTGTGTGTGTGTGTGTGTGTGTGTGTGTGTGTGTGTGTGTGTGTGTGTGTGTGTTGTAACAAGTTATTTCTAACGTTAAATTACATTACCGGAAGGAATGCGTCTTTTGTCACGATTTAATGCCTATCATGATGTTAATGTCATTTGATTACGCAATAATTGGGCAGTGGTTAAATGATTACAATTCTGTTTTTAAATCAGCCTGCATGGAAATGCGAGTTTAACTATAAAACTTATTTATTTATTTCTTTTTTTTTTAAGAATAACGTTTTTCAATTTGACGTAGTAGGTTCGAACCCATATCAGTACCTGGATCATTATCAACGACATCCCGTTGGTCGTTAGCCTTATCAGCTGAGGAAGTTAAAGCAGTCTAAAACGTACTACTCGCCAAATAAATTTTCTCAGAGAAAAACAACTGCGTTGGATTGACACACAAAACTGTAACAAATTAAAAATATTTACAGGAATGGGGACGTTCAATATGTGTCCTTTTATAAAACTAGTATATTAATAATTTTGTTTCATTCGAAGATAGACTACATTTTATTCTTCTTCAAGCCTAGGCCTTGCGACCTGATGCGAGTTTCAAATTACAGTAACTGTTCGAGCATCATCTTTTAGGGATGTGTGCTATATCTTATGGCTTGAAAAAGATTTTCAACAGGAAATGAATGAAGAAAATATGTATTTTTAGAGTCGCAATACATGAAAAGAGAAAAATACAGGGGTAACAAAATGGTAATTAAGCAGCGTTGTTGAGAGGATTAATTGCATTCGAGCGACTGTGGTTACATAACTCTCTTATCCTCATTACTCATGCTAATGGTCGTTTCAACAAACAATCGTTGAGTACCGATACACTTCAGGGGAGTTTATGGATGTTATCGGCTGGAATTCTTTGCTTTCTTATTGTGAGTTCAACTTGTAATATGTGTATTAGTATAGACTAATGTCGGGGTATCAAACTCTCAGCAAGTCGTCGCCGATACTGGCGGCTACAGCTGTTTGATACAGCGAAACTATTACTACTGACCTTACGCAATGTGCGTGAGTTTCGGTGCCGCGGATTGTTGATAGATTTTGAAAACGTGTTTACAACACCTTCCTTCACGTCATTTCCATTACGTCGTCATAATAATGATGACGTCATGCTGATCATAACCGCCATAATCGTGATCAAGAGCGTAATGATGATTATTATTATTATCATCCCCATCAACAACAACATTATTATTCTCATTACATGTAGGGTAGGTAAAGTCTTGTTCTATTATTACCAAGCACAGAAAAGCTGGCCTAACGCAACAATCTAGGTTTGTCAGTCAGCCTCGAAGCTTGCTGCTGAGTCTGCTTAAGACTGTGAATATGGCCGCCATTCGATTAGCCTCAGTCTGCTGGGTGAGCATCGAACAGACTCTCCGCGGATTCGAACTCGTTATACCTGAATACATTTGTTTGACATTAAATGGCATCAGCAACAGCAGCCAATCCAAATGTATTGTTATCTTCTGGGGGGGGGGGGAGGTGCCATTCAGTTATCAATCAAGATGCGAGGCCGCGATCAAGATGGTGACAGATGGGTCAAAGAAAATGTTCGCCATTCATAGTTCGGAAAATCAATCGCTAATCATTGCTCAGCAATAGAGTTTTAACCCACAATGAGAATTCCAATGAACTTGTCCAAGAATTTTAAACTTTGATTTTTAGAATATATTTTAATTTCTACTCCTAAATTAATATTTACTAGCAACATTTTAAATCGGTTATTGAATTGTGCAATTGGTAACATTTTTAGTTTATGTGAATTCAAAGCAGTAACCTTATGTTACCCAATCACTGTGGGGATAATTAGGAGAATGAAATTGTTCTACAGCTGTAAGATTCTGGTTATATAGCGTGGAAATACTAAAGAGTACACACAGTGGCGTATCTAGAATTAAACTTTGGGGCGTGTTCGGGGTCGGGTCGGCTTCATACAAAAGAAGAAAACAATTTAAGCCTAATCAACATTACTATCTGAAAGTGGCTGACAAACGCGTTATGACATCATGAAATCAATCCCATTAAAGTAAACGGTGACAACACAATTAAAATTACGCGTTATTGAAACGTTGTTTACAAGATACATATTATTGACTAAATTGATTTTCCTATATTTCATACTTCGAACGTATACCCGAATACTATGTAATAAACCTGCTTGTACATTTAAAAAAGAGTTACTACTACTATATTAGCGCGCACAGCAGAAAAAATAAAATAAAACTGCTTAAAATTTAAGAGATTAACAAAATTCATCAACTTTTTCAACGGCCCCGGGGGGTCGTCCGGTCCCGTTCGCCCCTATCGTTTCGTCTCTTGTCACCATTCCACGTTTTACACGTACGAGCTTTCAAGTTTTCTTGTATTACTTTTTAACAGAAGTCACAAAATCGTCCAGAACATGTCAGGAAGAATCGTTGGAATTAATTAAACGAAACCGGTGAAATTTCCTTACGCCACTGTGAAGAAATTAGCCGAAAGCACGTATTAGAAATCGAGGTGGCTGTGGCGACATTCCAGTACAGCAGTAATGTACCCCGAGGTGTGTACGGGGGGTTGTAAGTGGTGCGAGTATTTAAACAACGGGGTCGTTAGCGCGACGGTTTCATACGCACACAGTGAGCAGTGATGGGAATACAACGGCTGAGGATCTGTTTGTGCCTTGTGAGTACTGTACTGGTGTGTGTGAGAGAGAGAGAGAGAGAGAGAGAGAGAGAGAGTGATTGAAGCAACGAATGAAATAAACACAGAGAAAACTAAATAAAGTCTAGTTATATATGCGAGACGAAAGGAGTAAAAAATTTTAGATTCAAATAAAAATTGGAAAGTATTATTTTTGTGATAAAGTTAGAAAATCGGTATGGAGAACCATACATGACTTTCATGTTGTAAGATTTATGTTTAAAATAATTTACTTCGATTCGGTTCGATAATTTCTAAAAAAAAATATCGCCCACCCTCAAACTAATTTCACTATTTATAGATATTTTTGTTATTATGGGGTAGTCGTTTAATATAACGTTATTTTCGAGTCACTTTTTCTATAAAAATTAGGTAAGCCTACTTTATTCTTATAAAGAAACTGAACTGCGCAGATAATCATCTCTCCTCCTCAACTGATCCCCACCATATTTACAGTTTCATAGAATAATTGTTTTATTATATGTAATTTCTAAGGTATCTTATTCTTCAAAATCAAATATTCGTACTGTACTTGATTTCAGCACAGCAATTTTCAAAAAATCACCCCGTCCCCCTTCAACTACCCTCTCCATTTATAATTATCTCATTTAGCATTTTACAGTGGATTAATATGACTTTATTTTCGGGCCACTTATTTATTAAAATTAAGTACTTTACTCTTGTTAAAACACAAAACAATGCAGGTAAACTACCCCTCCCTCCTAACCAATCAACCTGGTTGCCTGGCAACAAAATTATTTTTTTTTTGAACAATTACCTTTGTTTGAAAAAGTTTAAATAAATTTTTAAGTACTTTACTCTTGTTAAAACGTAAAACGTTTCAGGTAAACTACCTCTACCCAAAATCACCAACCTTCACCAAAGTAACCGATCTTCACCAAAATCAATTGGCCTTGAGTCCTCTACAATTCAGGACTGTATGCAAAAAATTATTTGCTTCTGTTTGAATATGCGGCAGTTATCGTTCGCCATAGAAAACATTCTACACACAGACACACACACACACACACACACACACACACACACACACACACACACACACACACACACACACACACACACACTTTTCAAAAAATCGGTATGGAGAACCATACATGACTTCCATGTCCTAAAATTTATATTTAAAATCATTTAAATATTAATTAAATAAGTGGATGCTTGATTTCTGAAGAAATTACGTATCAGCTAAAATGGTACCACATGTCAGGTGGATTAAGACTATCCTCAACCTTCGTGAGGAAGGACACTTTTGGATAAAATGTCTGTAGGTCGAACGAAGAGATAGCTAAAGGTAGCTGCGATCTGATTCCTGTAATGAAATTGGACTCTCGCTGTGAGGGGCCGAGGGATGTCTATAGTGTTATCGAAGTATTTCCTGTCAATACTATACTAGTCATTTTTCTTTTTTAAAATCGAGTCTTGATTTCTTTCTTTCCATTTGTCTTCTGATTTCCTGAACAACTATTCTGTTCACCCGTATAAATATAAATTTCTCAGCAAAACACTTCTTCCTTAATACGTTTGTGTCTCCTGTTTAACACCCACCATTCTGATCCATGTCATAACGCTATATTCCACACACTCTAGTAAATAACTAGCCATCAGGGAGGTCAAAATATTTTCAAGGAGGGGCAAACAATTTTCCAAAGGAGAAAAATATTTATATATTTTTCATACATACACACATGCACATATTAGTTTATAATTCTCATATCATAATAGAAATAAGTACACAGATTGTATTAATTGCTTTAATATAACAACACTGCTCAGCGATCCACAGGAAGCAAATCGATGTCCATCTTTTCGGCTTACACGCGTTGTGTTGGTGTGGGTTTCGGCACTTTCCATTTAAAAAGCGTGCAAACATAAGAAAATAAACATGAGTGAGGCCAGAAATAACGCGAATTTTGTGTGTGTGTGTGTGTGTGTGTGTGTGTGTGTGTGTGTGTGTGTCCTGCCGGCCTATTTATTGCGGTAATCACAATAATACAACTTTGGAAAAGTAAACATTACATAATTGAGATATGCTTGCCTGCCAGGAACGATATATTTTCACTCATACGTGATTTAAATTAAAATGAAACATATAGAATTTTGTTAAAGTGAAATGAAATGTTTCCATAGAAACTACTTCTTTGTTGTCAATAACGTAGTACACATATAAAACTTATAAAAATTTACCTCCTCCATCATCAACTTCCATTTTAATTTATAAAAAAATTACCCCCTCCCCCTTCAACTACCTTTTTCATTTATAGATATTTCATCTACCTTTCTACAGTGGATTATTATGACCTTCTTTTCAGGATAATTTATTTATCAAAATTAAGCACTTTACTCTTGTTAAAACGTAAAACGTTGCTGGTAAACTACCCTTTCCCTTAACCGATCTTCACCAAAAACAATAGACCTTGAGTACTCTACAATTCAGGACTGTATGCAAAAAATGATTTTATTCTGTTTGAATTTGCGGCTGTTATCGTTTGCCATAGAAAAAATTCTACACACAGACAGACACACACACATACACTTTTCGAAAAATTACTTTTTCATGTTCATGTTTTGATGGTAGTACAATCAGAATCTGCCGTTATCTCGAACACGATTTTTTTCGCCATCAACATACTTCCATTTCCTTATGGAACATGGAAGTAAAAAACGATTAAGAAAAGGGAAAATAAAAATAGAGAATGTTCAATTTGGCTAGGCAAATAAGCAAGGGCTCGCTGCCCAACTGCCCATGGCAAAGTTGACCATCTATACCGACTCTCTTGAAATAGATTCAAGCCTTCTTTAAATACAGGTTAAAAAAAAGTTAAAAAAGTCTTTAATACTTTAGTCAGTCGTGTATAAAAATTATATACTGGATTTAATCGTTATCACCAGAAGTTGATTTGTATTCGACTGTAGAAACAGATTAATCGTTTTGAAACTGGCAAACTTAGAGCGTAATACAAAATTATTGTGTAAACAGAAAACTATAATTTACTCGACTATGTAATCAGTAGTTACCTTAAACATTCAGTGAGAAACCAGTAACTTTTGCCTTACTATAGCAACCTGTATTACTATGTAATTGATCGCCGTTTTTCAAAGACATATTTGTGATTACATTGTTTCATAGTAATATTAATAATTATTAAATAATAATAATAATAATAATAGCCATATTATTAATAATGTTACTTTTCCGACTGTACTCTTGAGTGGACCAATCATCTAACCACCTTCGGCTCCTTGTACGTTACTGTATGTATTCTATAATACATAATATACTGTATGTATCCTATATGTATTACGTTCATATTTGCTCAATTATTCTTGTATATATTTATTACTATTATTTGTAATAATAAACACAACTTTTCATACAAGAACACTGTTTTTCAATAATATAAACTATCATAGTCAGAAATACAAATTAATAAATTTAAAAAATCAATCGTTCTAAAATTGATTTTTAACTATTGTTTTTGATTATTAAAATTTGGTTGTTAAAATCAATTTTTTATAATTGATTCTAAAATTGTCCTAACAATTGATTTTATTAATTTATTATTTTTTATTTCTGATGATGATTGTTTATACCAGCGGTTCCCAAACTGTGCTCCGCGAAACATCTCCTAGTGCTCCTTGAAGAAATTGGAAGAATAAAGAAATGACCAGGTCTGCTTATGCAGGTACTAAAACAAAACAGATCTCGTCTCGATGCGGAGCCAGATATTCGGCTCCAGCTGTCCCAAATTCAAGCAGATATAGCTAAGTTATGTAAATCAATTCAGTCTCATCCCTCTCATTAGAATAGTTCTTTTACGGTCCCAAGTAGCATTTTTGGTTTTGCAACATTAAAAATGGTTTTATGTACCAGATCTATGAGTTTATATTATGGATTTACAATACTTGCTTTTAGTTCGTTTTAAAATGTGTTGCCTTAATATGGTTTTGTTTGTTTGTTTTGTAATGTATGTAGTGAAATTAGTGTTGAAAATATTTTTTTGTAATGAAATAAACTAATAAAGCATGTTTCATATGTTTAAAGTTCTAAATTCTGAATATTTACCTTCTATCCTTAAATAGTATGGTCATATAAGTGCTAGGTGAAAATTAGTGCTCCGTGATGAACTTTTCTACTGAAAAGTGCTCCATGACCTAAAAAGTTTGGGAACCACTGGTTTATACTATCGAAACAGTGTAATATATCCAAAAATATATTCTTGTAAGAAAAGTTTTATTTATTATTAATAATAATAAAAAAACTATATATATTCTGTATGTATACTGTATGTATTCTATACGCATTCTGTGTATTCTACTGTGTATTTTGAAAATTATTTCTAGCATGTACAGAGTGTCTTTGTGTGTGATTACACATATTTGTAATCAGGTATAAACCGTTGGACGTTTCGGGTGACAGGGAGATACCTGAACGTTGGAAATGACTGTCACAGTTTTATAAAATATAACGTATAGGCTATTGTAAAACAGGTATCTAGGGATTCTGTTCTAGACAACAAGAATATTATCACGTTTCACTCACTCTCTGTCTCTCTGTCTGTCTGTCTGTCTGTCTGTCTCTCTCTCTCTCTCTCTCTCTCTCTCTCTCTCTCTCTCTCTCTCTCTCTCTCTCTCTCTCTCTCTCTCTCTCTCTCTCTCTGCCTCACGCAAGCGGTATATAGGCCTACAAACGAATAAGTTTATAATTATTGTAGAAAAATATATTTCTACGGTAACAGTAGCGTAGTAGTTTCAACGTAACAATATATTATCCTGTCCGTTAGCAGTTGTTAGTTTGTTAACGAGCTGCGGGTTGTTTGCGCTGTTGAAAACACTATCGGTTTATAATGTAGATATCATCATGATCAATTATTATTGTATTATTTAATATTTTCACTTCTGACGATGCATAAACTCGTTTCTGCGAATCACGCATTTGGACAGTAAAGTTTTCATACTCGCGAAAGAAATAAGTTATTTTCGCGATGATTACAATAAAAATAGCGAGACTTACTATTAAAGAATATATACGCGCGCGTGTGTTCACAAATTTCTCAAGCACAGTAATTAATCTTCGATTGTCTTCATTTTCAAATAATAAAATTCAGTTTTTCCATCAAGAATATATTTTTAATTTAAATTCTGTAGAAAGTAATAGAAATTACAAAGAAATTCTGTCTTAGCCAAGTATGGTAATGTATTTTTTATTTATTTATAATAAATAGATAAAGTTTATTTCAATATCTCATGAAAGACAGGATAATACAACGTAATTTAATAAGTAAGTCGAGGAGTTTCTTGCAGTATTATTGTATAATATAATATTACAGTATAATATTTTTATTAATATTATCGTTTTAATTGATCTGACACACGTTTCACTGACTTAATACTGAACTTAATACCTCATCAGTATTTTAATTCATTAAAATTAAATTGAATTAAACTGAATTAAAATTTAATTCATTTATAAACCTTTGAAGATTGATACAGTCAGTGAAACATGCGTCAGATCAATTAAAACGATAAAAAATAAGATACACCTACTTGCAGAAGTAATTATAATTTGATAATGTATAATATTAACATAATTTAAATAAAAAAAGTATTATTACTGAAAAAGCTGTATGTATCTTTTACATAAATACGAGTATTTATATAAATATATTCACATACGAAGGATGTAAACAGAAATAGGTCACAGGAAAGTAATTACTGATTTGCCATTGGAGAGGAGAAGGGCGGTCAGCTTCATAATCTTACACTAAATGTGTAGGCGGCCTGTTTGACCCTTTGATTATTTATTTTGCAAGTTGTTAAGGGAAGGTGACAACTAAAGTGTTCTGTAATATCCTAATACACATAAAGAGGTAAATCAACAAAGGAACTTTTTTTTCTTGAACTGTAGTAACGTTCGTACAATCTTGCAGTAGACTTGCTAGCATTGCGTATCCACTGCCTCCTGGTTTACTCATGACTTTCAAATAGCCTTCAAATCGTTGCGTAAAACCTAATGTCACACTGTCGTACTAAACTGACTGTATAACGGTACTCTTAACGTGCGTATTGTGTAAGAATATCCGTGACAGAAGCATGGACGTTATTAACAATTATTGTATACTACACGTAGTCTAGTATCTTTTAAACAATAAAATGTAGGAGTTTTTGTAGAAAAAAAACTACCGATAAACGTAAAAACAAAATAAATTGGAAACTCACAAGATAGACACAAATAAACCTGCATCCGGAAGTGAAAACGATCACGATAATATCAAGTGCCTACACAGTTTTTACTTACGGTATCTGTTACAAAAAAGTAGCTAACTATTTAAAGACACAAACGTGAAAATTCCTTATATCATACTTTTTGATAACATATTAACACAAAATTCAATCCGACGCTTACAATAAAAACAGAAAATACAGAACAGACCGTAACTCAGTTTGTAAAACAGGCCATGAATAAGTTGTCTGATTTGTATTCTCGTCATATAAATGCTGCTTTTGGTTAAACACGCAATACAGTACACTCCAAGTTTACAAAAGGTTCATAAGATGGGAAAATCTTAATTAACAGTTCTTCTTTGTAAACAGAAATTAAACTCTTTCTCACCGCTATAGAAAAATTATTCCAATATTCCGCTCATCATCAGATCGGAAATATCTGTGAAGCTGTGAAACTTGAAAGCGCTAATCGGAATAATTTTTCTGTAGTGGTGTGCAACATTGTTATTTCTGTTTATGATTATAACCATTAACACAACTTTATTAATTAATAGTTCTTCTTTGGTTATTAATCCGAAGATAGGATTACCAAACATTGGATTCATTCGGACTAAATTAATCCGAAGATTGCTACCGATGACAATTTTTCACTCTTCGCGCGTTTTTCCGTCTTTTTTCGCTTTTCTTCGTAGCTCTTGTTAATAAACAATACGTCACACAGATTAAAGGACAAATTCAAATAAAAATAAATGAGTTGATTTATTAAAAACCTGTAATATAACTCTCATAGGCAAAACCATTAACTACGACAATTCCAACATAACCCTCAAACCGTCCATTATACAAACATTACAACAGTCGGATAATTTAAATAACAATACAAATCGATTATAATTACTGTTACCATATATATTTAGTAGTCGATGATTTAGAAATGTAGTTCTTTGAACGATGTGTCAAACAACACGATCTTTAAACTTGCAATAGATTTAAAATAATAATTACGTAATAACACTGCAAGAAATGTGTGAGTAGCCTTTGTGTAGTAATTATAAAAAAAAATAACTGTTTTGAACTCTGTTTTAGTAAACTTAACAACGTTTCTCGTAGCTAATCTTGTCAGTTACCGATATTTCAGCTTAATATGCCTTAACAGAAATTACCTATTATATGAGAATTACAAACTGATGCTTGTCAAGTGACCTAGTGTAAAATAATGAGACATAAGAGTTATCGCAATGAGTTAAGACTTACTCCACATTGACGAATAGGCCTTACTTCATTCGAACAAATTCTTTTTCAACAGTCAGTAGCCTATTATTTCTGTTAACACAGATAAAGCGTATAACTGCTTGCTAATAATATTCCACCACAACTACAAAATTAAAATGATTGAAATAATAATATCTCTTTTTTATAAACTTTAAGGCCTAAAAACTATGCTGTACACATGTGAACAATGGAATTCACTATCATTTTTCATATACACAAGGCTAGAGAGCTAGTCGCTCTGCCCCACGACTCATGTTACTTTTTCTTTTTTGAACGAAAACTTTATGCGCTATTAAGTATAACGAATGCTCATATGGGAATCAACTCGCTGCCCGTACATTTAAAAATATTAAGCTTCAAATTGTTTTAATGTAAAGTGTCCGTGTTCAATTTTAAATAAACTGTAGGCCTATATTTGTTTTTTAATATCACTGCAAAATTACTCTCAAATACACAGTATTTAAGAAAGAGACTGGAAATTATACTGGATTTCTGTGAACTAAGAAGAGGTTTATTTGAAAAGTCTTGTTTGTTTGACATAACTTCCAATTGTTTGAATTTTGATTTTTTCACTGCAATTAAAATAATATATTGTCTGTGACAGGTGGCGGCACTGAGTGTTGCCGCTTTAAGTCAAGAGCAGTCGTTCCACAGATTCGACATTACCGAGGCACGGCCTTTCAGTCAGACAGGTTCGTCGCACGTCCAAGGCGTATCGAATCAGCGACCTCAGGAAGAGTTCCGACAGCCCGCGAAGCATCCACGGCCTCATATAAGGAGGCCCGTCCAACAGAATTTCGATTCCAACGACGGTTTCCACTTTGTCGATCGCCAACAGAACGTCTTCCCGGCGCCTGCAGTTCAACAGCCAGCTGCACCGAACTTTGCGCCCCAACAATCAGCATTCGCCGCTCAACAACCGGCATTTGGGCCTCAACAACACAGACAAACAGCAGTTCCGCAACATCAGCAGTCGTTTCAACAGGGACAAACGGGTTTCGTTGCACCGCAGCAGACTTTGCGACCAGTTTCTCTAGAACAGTTGAACGCTCAGCGCGCGCAGACCTTCAGACATCCACAGGGCGGCAGCTTCCAGCAGTCCCAGCAGCGTCAGACGGCACGACCAGTAAGCCGTCCACAGGCAGCGCCCATACAAGGCGACACCTTCCAGAGTTTCCAGCAACCGGTCCCCACACCGATCAGACAACACCAGCCTACGATCCAGCAGCCCATCATCGTGGGGGACCCCGCTATCAGACATAACCAGGCACAGAACCTGCCGGTAAGGGGTCCCGCTGTCGAAACCCATCAGTTCCAAGGATCACCACAGGAGTCTCAGCAACCGCCGTCAGAGGAGCAACAACGTCACCCATCATCAGGAAGACGTCCCAGCGGCGAACTGTCCGACGACGAGTTGATTCAAAAAAAACAAGCTGAGAACGCCAAGTACTCGTTCCAGACGTCGGTGACCGACACCATAAACGACCATCAGATCGTCAGACAAGAGAAACGTGACGGTCTCAAACTGACCGGAGTGTACTCTTACAGCGACGGTTTCTACAGGAGGACCGTATTCTACGAGGCTGACGAGAACGGATACCGAGTTGTCAAGTAAGTAACGGTACCTTACTGTTTTAGCGTAATCAAGGGCAGAAGCTCAATTGTCTACGTGTGTACGATACGGCTCAAGTGATAGGCCTACAGACCGGCCTAACCTTATCGTTGACTGGAAACTCAACATCTCCTCGTCGTTATCTCATAATCATTCCTGTCATCATGATCATGGTAACCGTAATCATTTATTCCATGGTCTGAAAATGACTGAGCAGATTACAGCTCCAGTCTGCTATTGTTCGGACCCGTGTGGACTTCCTACTCAAACCCAGTTAACCCTATTTTAATGTACACGGTTTGTAAAAAACCGGATGCAGGTATTCTGTGTGTAGGCTACACTTCCTGCTTCTCTTGTTGGATTAAGGCCTTGACACAATTCTAGTGGTGTTCATATCAATCGACATTATTTCTATATCGTCACTTTTGACTTTTCTTCTCAGTTTCGAGTGTGAAGAGAGAATTGTATAATATACCGTACCTATGTGCACATCAGTGGCCACTCGTTCCTAGTTCCCCCAAAGGACTACTAAATGTTATGGTAGTCCAGATTAATGTGGTATTACTGAAAACACAAAATTTAATACAGACAGTCAGTATGTAGCAAAAAGTAATTACATGTTAAAAGTAAATTATTTAACACAGTGGCGGCTGGTGGTTCCAAATTTTGGTGGTTGCAGTAGTTGGTTGAGTGGATGGGAGATCGGTTAAACGACATTAAACTATCATAATCACAGTTATATAAAATTATTACTATAATTTTATAACCTCAAACAACGGATAACGTTTGCCTTGAACCAACGTAAACACTAAACCTGACATAACTTATAAATCAAGAAGGCTGTGCTGATTTCATGACACAAAGTTGTGCTACAGCGCTACTAGTGGAGCGTTGCAGAAACTTTGCAACCACCAAGCTTACATTGGGAACATAGGGCAGTTGTGAAGAGTAGCGCACGTCCTCCCACATGTCTGTGTAGTAAGCTCTGCCACATACTGTTCAAGTTGCAAACGGACTACAACCACCAGCCTGCGCGCCACATTTGAATTGTACGCGAACATTGCCGCGTAGGATCTAATACGCTCTCCGTTCAAATTTATGATACTTATAGCCGCTTAATGTTTTCGTATATTATTTTGTAGTTTAGTTATTCTATATTGGTGGTTGTACAACGCTGCAACCATAACACCAGCCGCCACTGACTTAACATCTTATGAAATGTTAGGTTAGGTTATTTGTGTAGGCCTACATAACCTAACACTTTCTAGGTCAGGATGTGTTGTGTGTAACTGACTTACTGAAATGTTAATATTATTTTAATGTAATGTTTCAAAACAACACAAGATGGCATTGTTGCGACTGTTTGTTTGTTCATCTTGGCTAAGCTAATAAGCTAAGTTAGGTTACGTTAACCACTGTTAATTGTCAACAATTTTTACTCTTTTGACTTATTCTCTCTCTCTCTCTCTCTCTCTCTCTCTCTCTCTCTCTCTCTCTCTCTCTCTCTCTCTCTCTCTCTCTCTCTCTCTCTCTTTCTTTCTTTCTTTCTCTTTCTCTAGGTCGCGGTTGTTTTTCTGAAACCAGCTCTCGTTGCGGAAACGATTTCGATATATCCCCTGCCGTCCACGTTTTAATCCGCTACAACAGAATTTCTAAAACAGACTTCAGTTATCTTTAGGGCTTCGCTACGTAAAAGCTGTCACATGCTTTATAGTTTATCACTTGAATATACCCATTATGAATGACGTGTGACGGTAATATGCTACAACTACAATGTAAAAAGATTCGACGCGCAATCAGAGGTTTGATGTAAATTTTCTGTAAATTTAACTTTGAAATGTTGAGCCGGCTACGCACTATCCATCGCCGCTGTCCAGCATGCCCGACGTCGGTGATGGATGTGCGCACCACACTGTCGTGCAACTCGTCCAGACGTCCTTTAGTTCTCGTTGTGTTTTGTAAAAATTATTTTATTGATTTTTTCTGTATTAAAATTAAAAAATTCATCTGATAATTAAATTTGTTGAAAATCATGCCACCTGTTTTATCAAGACATTTAAAAACGCTGTCATTCTTTTATTTTTATTCATGTAATCTGCCGAGGATACGTCCCACAGACGTCTATTTAATTTATATTTTTCGATAAATTTTGATGTTATTTCACGGTCCATTATGAATTGTAATTAAAACAAATTAATAATAACAATGTTTAAAATAATAAATGCTAATGATATTTGAATGTACTTTGTAAACAAAGAATTGACTTCGTTATTATGTATTATTAAGAATAAACTAAACTAAATATTAAACTAAAATTTTATCTGAATCGTTACTTATTAAATATAAACTAAATAATGAATGTAACGTAAAATTAAACATTAAACATTTATTAAACCAATATGCTCTAAAAACATGTACTGTACTGTACTTGCTAAAAAATGACGATTTGATAGACAGCAAGCGTACGCATGATCAAACATGCACGATGCACGCCTTGCGGATGGATGTCAAAGCTACGCACTATCGTTTTTGACTTGCTGTCCGTCATGACGTCCAGCGGGGATGGTTAGTGCGTAGCCGGCTTTAGTATTCCACGCATGGAGACCGAAAAACGTTTCGTTTGTGCTGAATGTTTCTTCAGAGTTGCCTATAATTTTCAATTCAGCCAATTTAAACTTGCATAAAAGTACTCAAATTTTTAATTGTTCTTCTGTTCCACTTTCTTTAATTTGAAGGGGCACGAAAAACGATCTAGACCTAGCTGGTTCAGTATTCTTTTCAGATTCTAAATTCTTGTACAATAGAAGCGTGTGGTCTCATTTGTAATATAAATTAATCCCCACTTCTTTTATCACTTACTTTTTCTTGCCCGTACACTAAGACTTGAACCGTTAATTCGTACTGTAACAGTAATTCCACTGTCATCGGAGTAACGTTTCTGCCATATAACTGTCACATTGTTTTTTATCCAAGTCATTGTTTCTTTGTATTCGCACAAATGAGAAACGAGGTATTGTCACCGCGACACTGATTGAAGCACTAATCGATATTAAACTCCAGTCGCTTCATTGTGACCCCGGAATTGTGTAGAGACCCCACACAAAGTGTTCTACGATTTCAGACTATTTATGAAAATTTTATCTGTTTTTAATATTACGTTTATATGTGAGCATACTGTGTTATGTGGTCGCTTATAATTCATTAAGACATCGCCTGACGGTTACTGGGAAAATTATAAGTTGTAAGTTGTGAGTCACCCGAAATCATAAGGAAAAGCATTCGTGGGAATGTCATCTCACATATCGATATAAAACCTCAGGGAGGTATCGCATGATTGTACCTCCGGGAACAAATCTTTAATTAACGCTTTACTTAAAATCGTAAGGATCGATTAGAGTTTAGAATTTTGAAAACAGGCTAACTAACGGGAAGATTAACTGTCTGTGTAACAATATGGTTGTATCTCCATTGCACACATACTTAACGTTTGATTTGTGTAATTGGGTAATAACAGTTAATCGACTTCAGTCATTTATATACACCTATCGTTTCCTAGACTTTTCTTGTCTCTGGACGTATAGACGAAATTTGCCTTGAGACTCTGCTTTCATTAATTTTTTCTGTTGTTGCAAACATTTTAATTTCCTCTTTTGTTTTAATGTTTTAAAACTGTGCAGTCCTTTAGATCCTTTCATAGATCTCCAGAAATCTCACTTTTGATGCGCCGAATGCTGTTTACGTTGCAGAAAAAGGTCACTGGTACTGTCAGAACATTGATTATGTTTCTTTCAGAGTTCTTCCTTTAAGGGCTTTATGGTATTATTAGGTCATCATTATCATCATCCTCAAGGGTTAAACCAAGAATGATTTGTTCCGGCCTCAAATAGACAAATATTACAGCTGGTCACTCCAGCGCTTCCTCGGACATCCCACACCTCTCCGTCCCCTCGGCTTATAGTTCCATAGTTGCTTGGGGATGCGGCAGTCATCCATTCGGCAAAGATGTTCCCACCAATTCAGCCGATACTGGGTGATCCTGTCGAGTATACTCATAATATTCAGTTCCTGCCGTATATCTGTGTTTCTTCTATGATCATGGAGAGTATACACTGCCACGTGCCTGAGAAATCTCATTTCATCCGCTTGGATGCGACTGGCCTGGCCTTTCGTTAAAGTCCAATTCTCAGACCCATAAAGAAGTGTGGGAAGAGCCATCACCTTGTAGAATTTTAGCCATGTTCCTTTACTTGCTGACTTAAGGGTTCGCCTGACGGTCCCGCACATAAGGTTGAACTTATGCAACTTATGCACCACGTCGTTGTTTGCATCATAAGACACACTGTAGCCCAGGTATTCAAAACTGCTAACTTGTTCCAGGATAGTACCATCTATAACAATTTTTGCCCGTACGGGATCAGTTCCACAAAAGCCATCACCTTGGTTTTAATTGTGGATATCTGCAATCCAGAGTCTTTGCAGATTATATTTAACAAATGTATACCCATCTGCAATCTGTTTTCAGAGTCCGACAGAACAGCCTGGATCGTCTGCAAACAACAAAGTGTCAATTGTAGATTGACCAATCATAAAATGGTCTGGAAGACACATCTGCCAGTTTGATGGTATTGTTAGGTAATAACGTTATTCACTAACTCACTTGAGTGAATATAACTGCTTCTTTTCAATGGATTATATTTAGAAGGCAAATTACTCCGCTAGACTGAATGTTCTACGTATTAACCTAGTTGTGAATGTCTTTATGAATTTTGTTAAAATCACCAGCACTCTCCACTATTTCACGGTTACTTCTTTCCTTACTGTGCGTCTGCTCACTGTGTTCTCTGCTACACGCGGCCATCCAATGTTTTTCTTTGCCCTTTGTTTTATATAATGTTATGTTTGTTTTGTTCACTTTATCCAAAAGTCCCCTCTATTGTAGTATCATTAAAGCTCAGTTTTTCTCCACTATTTCGCTTATGCCATTTTCAAACGTTATTAACAAACGTAAATTCACACGGTTTACCTAAAACGGAAACGTCTAGTACAGTACATGCTTTTCCTCACTGAAGATCTCGTCGTAACTCAAGTCCACTACTAACCGGTTATATAATTTATTTAAAACTTGTTATTTAAAATGAAAGCATAATAGTTTATTTAGTTGCTTAGTCAAGACTCGGCGTGTTTCAGTCGAAACGGTTCGAAGCTTGGTAGACTTTAGTACCTATATACATTCTTTGAAAAAAAATATTTAAAATCACTTTTTTAAGACTAATACTGAATTTGGTGAATTACTTTGTTTTAACATATTGGATCGGCCTATTTGATTTTAGACCAATGATTACTAATCTAGAGGAGCCGGTTTCGATTTCCGGACACGCCATAAAATCAAGGGTCGTTTTTTTCAGCTTCCAAGTCGGCTCAGCCTGTGCAAATGAGTACCTGGTATAACACCCTGGGGCAAAAATGGGTGGCTGAAGCGTAGTTCTGGCCACAGTATGCCGGATAGTGGGTTTCATAAGGCAGTTTATTACCCTGTCCAGTTCCTAAACTACTTCAGTGCTACAAGTCATTATTACACTTCATTTGTACAAAATCGATTATTATTTGCTTGAAATGTGTATGCGTATGTGAGCACTGTTAATGCGTTGTTTGTGTTCGATACAGGGAGGAATCGGAACCGATCGGCAGCGGTCCTCAGCTGAATCCGGACGGCAAGATCGACGTCAACACTAACATCGGGGGATCGAGCCTGCAGTATACAGTAACGGCAAACGATATTCCTGCTCTGTCCTCGGACACAGCCGAGTTACCGCCTCGCCAACATTCCACGTTTGTCTAGTCTGTATCGATATCAGTCGTTATCGAGAAATTAATTACTCTCTTATTTATAAGCAGTTCCACAAGTGAGAACAAGTCACACGCCCATGGAAAAGCGTAGTTCGTAGAATTAATTTCGCTGTTGAAAGTTTTAATCATTTTAAAGAAAGTATAATCTAACAAATTATTTTATTACTTTCTTTTGTAGTCCACCTTTTTAAAGAAATTAATTTAAAAAAAATTTAATCATTGACACTACAAGAAACTTCGCAGTTCAATATTTTTTTTCTATTAATCATATGTTTTCTTGATATACTGGGAATCAAGTAAACAGAATGAAATCTCTTAATTTTTATAATAAGAATATGGTGTAACAGAAAATTTAATAGCATAACATTTATTAACTTCTCGTGTATTCTTAAAAATTTAAACAACTGAGTGCAAAACGTTTTAATCACACACGCGCACGCGCGCGCGCACACACACACATACATGTTCGAAGCATATCTACTAGTACCCAAAAATTTAAAACATTGTTTTCTTACATTTTGTGGATAAAAAACTGTACAGTTAAATAAAATTTGTTTTGTTTATTTTTTGTTTTTCTTTTGTTCCTGTTCCTCTTTGTATCACTTGAAAAAGTATTCAATATTTATTAGAAAATTAAATTCTTTGTTTGTATTTATTAGTTTTCAGCATAACCCTAAACGTAATATTTTTATATTTTGTTTCATACAAACCTGTTGGTTTTAGTGTTATAAATTCGTGACTTTTTTCTGATATTTTGTTGTTTACAATCAACATATTATTTTCTTTCTCCTTTCATTTTTAGTATCCTCCTTTTTTGTCTGTTTTACTTTTTTTTTCCTAAACCGAATTCGATTTAGGGTATGTGGGACTTCGATTCTGATAAACCGATTTTGTCGTGGTGAGCTACTTACCGTGTGTGTAACGTGGATCTGTTTGTGATACGATGCCGTGGTTTCGTGTCCTACGTCACTATAGAAACTTACAGTTTAACTTCTAACTAGAAGGTTTAGGCCAACATTCTGAATTCTGAATGTAAATGAAAACAAATCCAGATACCATAATATGGCTATGAAAACTACTGACAGGAGGAAATCTGCCTTTTTCCAAACAATAATTTCTGCACTTTTTTCCACACTAATTATAACATCTAGCAATAAAGGACATTTCACATTCAAGGAACTCAAGAAAAACTCTGCAACATAAAATAATTTGTTTACTATTACAAAAATATCAATCTTTATAATATGGTCAATATAAATGTATATATATATATATATATATATATATATATATATATCAATTTGCATTTAAATAATAACAGATTTGTTTAAATTCTAAACCTCTAATTCTTTTAGTAACAATTAACTAACAACTATAAGTCTAACATGTTTGCATATCGAGTGAAGTTTGTATCGACGGTATCATTACTTGCTCATTTCTCTGTGGACGGTCACGTGGCCTTGAAAAGTGTTACCAAACGTTTTCTGATGGTTCAACCAGAACTTCTCGTCGAAATCGGCGTGTATGTTGCCCAGGTCAACGGAATGACACCTCGCTACTTTCTGTAAATACACGTTTCATCATGAAGTAAAACATCTGGATTAAAACAGTATTTATAACGATAAGTTTTAAAATATATTTCATCCAAAGATAATACATTTTTTTCTAACGGATACTTGTAATACGTCATTGTATCGTACAGAGTGATACAAATAGATCGATTCTGGCGACACGTACTGATTGTACCTACCTTTGGTTCGATTCAAAACAACCATGCCACAACATATGCTAATTACTACGTCCTATTGTTCTACATTAATTATATGAAATCCAGATTAAACAATTAAAATCTTTCATTCTGTTTTGCTTTGCCATTATTTTTTATTATGAAGACAACTCTTTTATTTTTTGTTTCTTCTTTATTGATGATTGCGTGCCAACAAAGGGGAATGCATAATTCGTCAACGTGTCAGAACAGAAGAGGGAAATAACAAAGATACCGGAGGCGAAACGAGGTTTATAATAATTTAACGGTTCGATCCCAAGCCTAAGGTGTATTCAATAACAACGCTAATGAATAACGCACACATACACATTTTTAAATTATTATTTTGTATTTTTAATTATCTACTGATTAACCCTGAAAATAGTTTTAAAGAAGCAACTATTCTTTGAAGGTTCAGACTTGTACCGAATAACAGCTGTTTATTCCTGGAATTATTGGGCGACATTGTTTCATAGTTACTTATGTATTACTTCGGGCGTTACGAGTTGAAAATACATTTGAAAGTTCTTGTGGTGGTATTTATGTTATTAGTGAAAGTGTTTGTTTACATGTGTGTACACTTGGAATGAAGAAATCGTTGGAAATGTTTACATACTTTCTAAACATTTTCCAGAATTTTGTTTACAGATAAATAACAGTAAATACAAAATTTATCTTAACTTTACGTAAACCATATTTCTAGGAATATGATAATAATAATAATTGTTATTTTATAATTTGTGTTTGTAGCGAGTTGAAATTGGGCAACATCTTAACTCAAATTATATGCGTGAATCGAAATCTTGGTCCCGCTGTAAATGTCACGAATTTTATTATCTCCTGTTTTACCTTTGCTGAACGAAACCTGGCCGAGTCGTTTCTGCCGTAGGCGCAAGCTCTAGCGCTGTATCTTGACCCGTATTTCAGGAACCTTGCCGTTTTAGAATCCGGTGGTACTACCTAAAATATTAATGTCACAGATTGTTCATAATAATAAACACGAATGTACAGTATCTACAACGTAATAATAATAGTATTAATAATACAGTAATAACAGTAGTAATAATATTTATTGAGTTGTTTAAACACAATAAATGTAAGTCTTTACACTTTGCTAAAAATTTTACCTCTTAAAAGTTTTGCAAGTGGATCAGATCCTCGACGCCGTTTTTTACCTTGATCGAGTCATTTCTGCTATAGGCACAATTTTTTGTGCTTTACGCGCATTAAAAAAAAAACGGTTTGTTGAAACTTTCCTTTTTCTGTCTGTATCATATACGGGAATAACTACAGCGTATGTAAGCAACAGGTTCAAATATATTATTCATTTGGTACAGTTATATTTTAGCAACCAGGAGTCAATAACAATATCAGCGTTGCTGTTACTCGTCCGTAGGGAGACCTAAGCTGTTCCATTTATTTGCGACTTTTTACCCTAACAAAACCTTTGAGAATACATTAAATTGACATCGTTTCGTGTAATGCATCCAGGCTTTAACAAAACTTATGTTCAGGACACAGGTGTACTTCGGTGTACTTCAGTAAGAAGTGTTTTTTCTAAAACAGAGTCCTGAGAAATTTGTTGACAGTCATGGAAGATTATTTGCGAAAAAACGAAGACAAGTGTCATATTATTGTGTTATGAACGCATTCGATTTTTATATCTTATAATAAATACAGTGGAACTCGCAAAAAACGAGCACGCTTATAACGAGAACTCGGATGTAACGAGCAAAAGTGCGAGGTTTGTTTGGTTTTGTATCTTAGTAATGATAAATAATTAAACTCGCTTCTAACGAGTAGAAACGCATTAGAGACTTGGTTATAACGAGCATTTTGTCGCAGGCGTGTTCATGGGTTAAGGTCTAAAAAAATTTGTTACAATACAGCATTTTAAACATTCGTTTAAAATCATTAACGCAATTTAGTGAAACTAATAATGTAAGTGATGAATTCGTGGAATATTTAAATAAATTGCAAAACTCCTTTGATATCTACAGATAAAAATTACTAAACAAACGAAAGTAGATAACTTTTTTAAGGTTAACAAATTTTGTGTGCGAAATATAATTTTGACTATTCCATTTAGAACGAAGAACAAATAGACAATAAATTAGAATGAATTTTCTTGTAATTTAAAAATAAATATTGTGCATGTGGCATGGAAAGTTTTGCGTTTTTTGCCAGGTAGCCGGCTGATTTTTTTTTGTAAGTTTTTACTATACAGTTAATATTACTATATTTCGCGAATGCACTGTACGCCAATATTCAGCAAAGGATTTTAGCGTCTAAAAGATGTTTAAAGTCTAAATTTCATTTTAAGCTTAGAACGTGAAACATGTCAAAATTTCATTGCGCAAAGCCTCTTCTATAGTAGACTTTTTTTGTTCTGTATGCGATAATCACGGTATAAAAATTTAGGCTTTCGAGTCGACAACTCGGATGTAGCGAGCACCCGGTTTTAACGAGCACATTTGTCTGGTCCCTTGAATCTCCTTATAAGCAAGTTCCACTGTATTTATTTTCATTCATACTTCTGACTATATATTTGTCTCCGTAATTTGATGAATGTCGCGTAATTTTTTCAGACTCCGGGGGAGAGTGTCGCATAATCATAACGGTATCGCTAGGAGCCTTCTTTGAAGTTCTGGAAAATATCTTGAGGGTTGCCTGATGCAAGATACGTTGGTTGATAATTGCTGCTCTGTTCTACATACTGGGCTGTAAGTCGCTTGCGTTTCACGGTTGGCGACATCAGTGTTGGAAACAAACTCCGGGCTACTCGTCTAACAGCCGTTTCGCCTCTCCTCTGGACGCCATCTTCAGTTTCATTCTTTTACCAATTCATTCTTTCTTTTGCCACAGTACTGTGGTTAACTAACGAAGCCCGTGTCAGTTAGAGCAAACATTTTTCCTTACTATATTTCCATTTTATACTTTGCGGCATTTTCAGGTGGAAATTACTATTGGTACCGTTACCAGTTTTCCAATTATCGCAGTACCGGAAGAATTTGGAATATCCGTTTCGAAGCTCTTAGAAATCTTCAAAATAGTCTTCTTCTACAGCACTGCAGCTCAATGTGAGCCCTGGCCTCCACCATCTATCCATTACCTCACATCCAGTATTCTGAGATCTTCCAGCACATCATCCAACCATCTTATCCAGCCCATCTTAGAGGGGTCAAACCCTCTTTCTGCTTTTATACATATGTATTCTCAGCGTTTTCTTTGGCATACGCTGATCATTCAACCGTTCTAGGCGATTTTGCACAGAATCAGTGGAACCATATTTTTTATATTGTATTTTTTTATAGTCTAATGATAAGAATCCTAATTTCAAAAACAATAAATTCACAAACAGAATTATCACTGTTGCACACCACTATAGAACAATTATTCCGATTAGCGCTTTCAAGCTTCTCAGCTCATCGTCAGATCGGAAAATTAGAATAATTTTTCTACAGTCGTGTGCAACAGTGATAATTCTGTTTGTGATTATAACCACTAACACAACTTTCTTAATTAAACTTCAAACAATAAATTGTCACTTAACGAAACTGCAGTTAGTACGATTCTATCGTACGAAACTATCGTACCGATTCCCGTAGGCCTACTCTGTGCTTCAATAAAAATCGTTCTTACTGAAGTAAAATATTGAACGTCCTTTTACAGCAAACTCAATGCATATGTTGAACGATCTTGCATTTTTCAAATTCACTTTATTGACGTTGACTAAATATGCTTCATTTTTAGTAGCGTAAATAAGACTTTAATTAAAACTCCGACTTCGTCGTGCTTACTTGCTAAACTGCTAAATGTCATGTTCTGGACGAGGCCTTTCAGTGTTTCCACCATTTTCAAGTCCTAAACCACCCTTTTTGGTGTATGGTGGAAACACTGAAAGGCCTCGTCCACAACATGGCACTTAGCAGTTTAGCAAACAAGCACAACGAAGTTGGAGTTACAGAGACTGCTAATTCAAATAACAATTTTAATTAAAACAATGAATCGAATACACTATTTAGCAATGTTAAAAACACAATAATTTTTTATACCTGTTTATATAACGAAAGTAAAGTACAAATTTAAATGTAAATAATAAAATAAAATTAGCTCTTATGGGCAGTGGCGTATCTAGAATTTGCCCTTTAGAGGGGCTCCAGGGTTTTTTTTCATACAAAAGAAAAAACAATACTATCTTTAAAGTGGCTGAATTCAGTCCCATTAAAGTAAACGGTAATAAGATAGTAAAAATATTCGTTATTGGAACATTGTTTACAAAATACTTATTGACTGTGTTGTTATTTCCTATATTTCATACTTCAAACATATACGCTAATGGTGTGTAATAAACCTGTTTGTGTATTTAACAAATAGTTACTACTATATTAGCGTACACAGCGGAAAAATTAATAAAACGGTACAAATTAAGAGATTAACAAAATTCGTCAACTTTTTTGACCTTCTGGGGGCGGGGGTCCTGTCAGGTCCTGTTCGCCTCCCCCCTTAAATACGCCCCTGCTTATGGGTTATTAGAAATAAAGAACCAATTGTCACACAATACAAAGATATTTGTAACCAAAATAGTAAGCTATATGTTTTGTTTATTTGTGTATGTGTTTGTCTGTGCACGACCAAAATCGGAAAACCAGTTGAAACAAATCTTGTGTTATTTGCTAACGTGTTTCTGTAGAATATGGTCTTTTTATTGATTTTTTTTTTAAATTTATTTAAATAAGTTCCGACACTGGAAGTGAATCAGGTGTATCAAAATCCGTACTGACCTTCATAACAATGGGCAGAAGTCGAGGAACCTTAGCGGGCGGTTCGCTGTTGCCGATCACTACTTCCACCCTGCAGCGCTGCTCTCTGGCGGCGTTCTGGTGCATCAACTGTCTGCCAAACACAACCAATAACACGTTCTGTTATTACGCGAGTAGAAAACTGCAATGGTTTTTATGTTATTACAAGTTTTTATATTAACACATATTTTTATTTTGTATAACGATTTGCGTTCACATTTTATTCAATTACTGTCTTTATGTTCATTATCAGTGGCGTACCTAGGCCACTGGAGGCCCGGGGCAGATTTCTTTCTGAGGCCCCCCCTCGCATAAGACGGGTGTTCATAATCCAATTTATCTTTAAGTAATACATAGCAAGAACACTTTACGGTTATATATTTATTCAAGTAACTGAACCGATTTCCGCACTCCGAATTATCCACTGTTCGGTAAAAATTCTGATAAGAGAGTTTAAATAAATTTTAGGTGTCTTGAAATGTTGAATATTGTTCACTGGTGTAATGTCTTTTAGCGTAGGCCTACATGTTATCACCCGGTATTTCACTTCACCGTTTACATTTTCGTATCGAGGCACGGCCTTCATGAGTCGCTGCTGCCGTCCGTGCTGTTTGGGGTTCAATTTGCAACTTCCGACCGCGTGGTGAGGCATTCATGCCAGCTACAACTGATGCTACTTTTTTAGTATGAATATATTTCTAATAATACACTTAAATTTATAAGTTTTTTTTTTTAATGTCTGCAAACATTTTATGAGATAGGATTGTAAGACAGATTTAAAAACATGAAAAAATCTTTGGAATCGATCGATTAAACCCTGCACCTCACCTAATGTTAGGCTACGTTTCAGGACCTGACATACAATATATACAAATAAATTAAAAATTTACCAAAAACAATTAATTTTTTAAGTTTGGAGGCCGTCTAAAAAGTGGGGCCCGGGGAGGTCCATTACTCGCTCCCCCCCCCTTTAGTCCGCTACTGTTCATAATAACCGTGAATTCCAAAGTTTGGAGATGTGACGTGACTTCAGCAACTGAAGAACCACTACCAGTTTGCAGACTGACAACGAACGATGATCACGGCCTTACATTGGGACAATTCAAAAATATCGGTATGGACAACCACACATGACTTCCATGTTCTAAGATTTATATTTAAAATCATTTTCGAAATGAAATATTTTCATAGAAACTACTTCTTTTTACTTCCTGGTTCAGCATTAACCACAGTACTGTGGTCACTAACGTATACCACCTCACGTTAGCGCACTCGATTTTCACTGATGATGGCAGTTGATAGCACTGCTGAAACGTCTGGTTTTGTAGAAAACATTGGACCACGCCAAACAGCCCGGGAAGGAATTTTAACAACAAACTACTTCTTTGTTGCCGATAACGTAGTACACACGACATATAAATAAAAATTATCCTCTCCCCCTTCAACTATAATTTTCATTTATAGAAAATTACCGCCACGCCCTTCAACTACCCTCTTCATTTATAGATATTTCACCCACGTTTCTACAGTGCATTATTATAATCTTCTTATCAGGATACTTTATTTATAAAAATTAAATACTTTGCTCTTGTCAAAACATAAAACGTTGCAGGTAAACTACCCTTTCCCCTTAACCTATCTTCACCAAAATCAATAAGCCTTCAGTCCTCTAAAACTCAGACACATATGCAAACAATTATTTGATTCTGTTTGAATGTGCGGCAGTTATCGTTCGTCATAGAAAAAATTACCCTTAATAAAACATAAAACGTTGCCGGTAAACTACCCCTTTCTCGTAACCGATCTTTACCAAAATCAATAGACCTTGAGTCCTCTACAATTCTACAATTCAGGAATGTATGCAAAAAATTATTTTATGCTGTTTGAATTTGCAGCAGTTATCGTTTGCCATAGCAAACATTCTCCACATACACACACAGAGACACTTTTCGAAAAATGACTTTTCTTCATGTTTTGAGGGTAGGACAATCAGAATCAGGCCTTATCTCGAACACTATATTTTTTGCAATGACCATATTTCCATTTCCATATGGAACATGGGAGTAAAAACGGACACGAA
The DNA here is from genome assembly GCA_034769895.1 of Magicicada septendecula. Lineage (NCBI taxonomy): Eukaryota > Metazoa > Arthropoda > Insecta > Hemiptera > Cicadidae > Magicicada > Magicicada septendecula. The sequence continues at coordinate 54,893,798 of CM068371.1, read as the reverse complement.
AATGTTTGACCCCCTCTCTCGAGTCATTATCTGCAAGAGTCCACATTAATTTTCACGGACAATTGCAAATACATGCCAACTCGTTGAACGCGTTTCTACGGACGACGTTAGTCGATTCTCTGAGAACTAGATTGTGGTCTTTGTTTCGTGCGAATGCTCCGTCTCTTGAACGACGTTTTTTGTTTAAAACTGACGAGAAATTTCCCGAACAATTGACGTTGCGGTCAACTGACGCTCCCCGTTTTTTGAAAAACAAATCTGATAAACATAAAAAAATTTGAATTCGTCATTCACTCAATAGATGATTTACAATCGATATCTCACGTATCGTCTTCAGAAAGTTCGATTCCCCGTTAATTGCTTTTCTATTGGTAAGTTGCGTAAGCAGCTAATGTGCGTACTATAATCAGTAGCGTGGCGTCTAAGTAACCGCTGATGCCGGCGGAAACAGTACTAGAAATGAAAGAAAATAAAATTAATTATATCAAAGATTAAATACTTTGTTTAGTGAGTTATTTGAAATCCGAACAATATTAGTACGGGAACTTGAAGAAAAGCATAGCACTGCTTTAGAACTGCTGGGCACTTGCACCGTCTTGTGTTGCCGGCTCGGACATCGGCAGTGCTTTACTGCGTACGGTCACTGACCTCGTAGTAGTTGTCACTGTACATATTAGGGAAGGAGACACGTTTGTCCGCCCGATGTGTTGCCGCTGTATAAACCGGCAAAACGCTCAGTTAGCAGCTATGTTCGTTTTCGGAACCGAAGTGCAGCAGTTACTACGTACCTATTTGTGTTTTGTTCGTTTAGTCATGTGTTTCTCTGTTTGTCCTTATTATTTTTAATTCGATTATTTGTATTCTGATTTATTCTGTGTAATATAATGGAGTCAGATCCCGTTGAACCGGAACCTCCTTCTTCTGCCAGCGATTGATAGAAAATCCTCTTTAAAAAATATTTTGGCTCTAAAAAGAACTCTTGGTACTAGAAAAAGTTCGAACGCCACGCCACTGACTATAATCTAGTAGTGCAGTAGAGTGAAAGTACAAAGAATATATATTTTCTACAGCTTGCTGACTGTGTCTTTCTATCTAACCACATACACAGTAAAGCCGGTCACGCACTAACCATCGCCGCTGTCCAGCATGCCCGACGTCGGTGATGGATGTGCGCACCACACTGTCGTGCAACTCGTCCAGCGTGCCAGACGTTCTTTAGTTCTCGTTGTGTTTTGTAAAAATCATTTTATTGATTTTTTCTGTATTAAAATTAAAAAATTGTTCTGATAATTAAATTTGTTGAAAATCATCCCACCATATGATGTTGCATACCTTGCAACGCTGTCATTCTTTTATTTTTATTCATCTAATCTGCCAAGGATACGTCCCACAGACATCTATTTAATTTATATTTTTCGATAAATTTTGATGTTATTTCACGGTCCGTTATGAATTGTAATTAAAACAAATTAATAATAACAATATTTAAAATAATAACTGCTAATGGTATTTGAATGTATTATGTAAATGAAGAACAAACTAAACTAAATATTAAACTGAAATTTTATCTGAATCGTTACTTATTAAATACAAACTAAAGAATGAATGTAACGTAAAATTAAACAGTAAACATTTATTAAACGAATGTGCTCGAAAAACATGTACTGTACTTGCTCGAAAATGACGATTTGAAAGACAGCAAACGTACGCATGATCAAACATGCACGATGCACGATTCCTTGACATTCGTCAACACTACACACGATCCATCCGCACGTCGTGCGGCTTGAGATGTTGGTCTTGCTGGACTCATTTTTCGTCGTGCACATCCTTCAAAAAATACACGACTTGCGGATGGATGTCAAAGCTACGCACTATTCGTTTTTGCCTTGCTGTCCGTCATGACGTCCAGCGGGGATGGTTAGTGCGTAGCCGGATAGTTGTGTAAATGCAACGTAACTGTATACGGTACGCGTTGTTTACTGCCTTCAGATTTGTAAAATTTCCAGCCACAATATGACGGACTAGTTTGCTAATCTGTTTGTTTATCGCTGGATTACTATCACCGCCTGTCGTCTAGCAGTGATTAAATTACAAAACCTGTTTTTTTTTTTACCATTTCTATGCGTAATACAGGCCTAAGTAAGGTGCGTTAGTAAAAAATTAAACAAATACATTCACATGTTACGAAAAAATTCACAGGGAATTTTCAAAATTTCATAAAGTTCTTTTATATAATTTCGAGTATTCCGGTTTGTAGAAATTTTGTTTTTTGCGAAGACCATTTTTTACCTTGAAGAATGGCCTAAAATTTAGCATAACTAGCTAATACAAACTTGTCTAACCTATCGGTGTTTGACGCACATTTGGTTTTCTTTTTATAACCAACACTGAATCGACCCAAACGATTTATAATCTTTATCGTTTTTTGTACACAGTTTGTTTAATTATCGTGACAGAAATTTACACAGCTAACCACATTAACCACACCTAAGCTACCGTGTATTTCTGTTCGCGTCATTTTTTATAGTAACCCTAGTAAAAAATGAAATATTATAATAATATTTTTAAATAATACAATATAAGCATTGTATTACTGGTTACGACCAATGTACATTGAATATGAACAATTTTGCAATGTAAATAAAAGAAACATACATTAATAACAAGCCTGTTTATGCTTTTGATAACGCATAACAGATAACACATAAAGGCAACAGACTACAAGGAGATCCGGCGTTACTGTAATATACCGGAGACACGAACGAACCCACGACCAATTTACATAACGGAACTCAAGTACAATTAGATTGTCTGTTTTGTTGCATTTTTCAAATGAAATCATACAAACTTTTTTTCATTTCGTTTGTAAGTTTCATTTGTTCTCCTCACGCAAGAAGACAAATACGTTTGTACTCAAGACAGACGTTGCACTGCAATTGGCTCCATCTGTTTACAGTTGAACACGCGTATTACGTCTAAACTACATTGTAGTGCGTTTCTCTTTTTGTGCACGAACATTTGTTTTAAACTAGCTTACAAAACTCGACTGCGCTACTACTCACATTAACAAAAGTCGATCGTTTTCGTTTGTTCTCCACACTTCCTTTTTTCGAGTTAACCTTAGCAAAAAGAAAACTAAATATTAGCACAGAAATTATTGGCTAATGTTAATAGTTAATTTAATACTGTAGATCAATACTGTAAGGTAAAATTTGGCGCTGTGTAGTTGTTGTGTTGTTATATGGTTTAGGTCAAGAAATACCTCCAGAGCAGCGAAATGCAAACTGTATAAAACACTGATAAGAGCAGCGTTGGCATGTGGTTGTGAGACATGGACGCTTATGAAAAGAGATGAATAAGTGCTGGGGTGTTTCGAAAGGAAATTTTTAAGGAAAATTTATGGGGCTTGTTATGAAAATGGATCTTGGAGGCTAATGTACAACTTGGAACTCTACAGGATGTTATGAAAACAATTACAGTAAATAGACCTTGGGAGGCGTTTTGGTCAGTGCAAGCAAGAAAGGTTAAGAACAAGATTCCTAGATAACACAGAAGAGCACCTACGGACTACTGGAGTCAAAGATGGCGGCAGCAAGGAATGGATGCAGACGACTGGAGGAATGTCCTGAATGTAGCTGTGTCCACCACCACGGGCTGTGACGCCATACCGATGATGATGATGGCGGTGGTGTCAGTAGAATATAAAATGCAATTAGCAAAATGTCCAATGAGACAAAAGGTCCAGTTACCAAAATGTATAATTGTAGAAAAGATCCAATAGGCAAAATATATAAGTGTATAAAATGACTGAAAATTTTAAGTATAGGCTACTGTAACACCTAGTCTCCAGAAGATGTGGAGCACATTTGTGACAAGATGTAAGCGATAAAGTGAAACCAGTAGCCAGTACTGCTACAATGGAGAAGCAGGAGATGTGCTGTACAATGGTTTGATTTAGTCTCCGATAGAGTGCAGCGGACTATTAATGCCGTCCAGGAATGGCTTTCAATCTTTCAAAAGATGGCGGTAACTCCCACGAATCCCCAAGAAAGTGGCTGGAATTTCTAAGAAAATGCCAAACAGACAATTAGACACAAATGATACAGCTTACAGCTGGCCATCAGCGTGTTCGACATCCAATGCATTGACCGGGGTCTGACTTCTAACCAGACTACCCGCAACGCCCCCAAATGTCCGTTTCCTGAACGCCATTATACGGACAGTTTCCAGGAAATCCTACCGCCGCTATGCCCGTTTCCAGGGCAACACCCTCGGACTAGCACCCATCTGTGCCAGGTGTCAATCTCGGACCCGGCCTCGGCGAATCTTCACCCATGGCTGATTGAAATCCTACGGCCACACGCACCTAGGAACCCTCTCCCCCAGACAACTGTGTCCCCGCGGCTCTTTTGAAGCTCGGAACTCGACTGTCGGGTTTTCCCTTGTTGCTGTCCTGCTTCCGCTACGCCGACCCCCACACTGGGCCGATCACGAGTCTACTGTAAATTGTTGTACAAAAAATACCTAATCCAATTAGAAATGTTATTGTACTCCAGTTTATTCTCACCCAACATGTAAGCCCAAATAAAAATATGTATACATAAGATTAGTAAACATTACGTACTGCTGGACTTTCATAATAAACAGACATAGGCTGTTGGGCCTAATCAGTGAACGCAACAATTACGTTATGGATTTTATTTTCGTGTCTTTGTTGATTGTGTGCCGATTGTTTACCGATTTTTATCGTTCAGTAGCTTCCTTTTGCCTTTCGACTCTACCAGCGAGAATGATAATGGCAATACACCAATTGAAGATTGCCTATACCAGTTACAGTGAAAATCTCTGCCTGGAAATCTAACAATAACAGTATAAACGCTTCGAAAACGAAACGACTCCAACGTTAAACTCCGTACACAAAAACTAAACGACGCAAACGTTAAACTCCGTACACAAAAACTAAACGACTCCAACGTTAAACTCCGCACACAAAAACTAAACGACGCAAACCTTAAACTCCGTACACAAAAACTAAACGACTCCAACGTTAAACTCCGTACACAAAAATTAAACGACTCCAACGTTAAACTCCGTACACAAAAACTAAACGACTCCAACGTTAAATTCCGTACACAAAAACTAAACGACGCCAACGTTAAACTCCGTACACAAAAACTAAACGACTCCAACGTTAAATTCCGTACACAAAAACTAAACGACTCCAACGTTAAACTCCGTACACAAAAACTAAACGACTCCAACGTTAAACTCCGTACACAAAAACTAAACGACTCCAACGTTAAATTCCATACACAAAAACTAAACGACTCCAACGTTAAACTCCGTACACAAGAACTAAACGACGCAAGCGTTAAACTTCGTACACAAAAACTAAACGACTCCAACGTTAAACTCCGTACACAAAAACTAAACGACGCCAACGTTAAACTCCGTACACAAAAACTAAACGACGCCAACGTTAAACTTCGTACACAAAAACTAAACGACTCCAACGTTAAACTCCGTACACAAAAACTATACGACGCCAACGTTAAACTCCGTACACAAAAACTAAACGACTCCAACGTTAAACTCCGTACACAAAAATTAAACGACTCCAACGTTAAACTCAGTACACAAAAACTAAACGACGCAAACGTTAAACTCCGTACACAAAAACTAAACGACTCCAACGTTAAACTCCGCACACAAAAACTAAACGACTCCAACGTTAAATTCCGTACACAAAAACTAAACGACTCCAACGTTAAACTCCGTACACAAAAACTAAACGACTCCAACGTTAAACTCCGTACACAAAAACTAAACGACTCCAACGTTAAATTCCGTACACAAAAACTAAACGACTCCAACGTTAAACTCCGTACACAAGAACTAAACGACGCAAGCGTTAAACTTCGTACACAAAAACTAAACGACTCCAACGTTAAACTCCGTACACAAAAACTAAACGACGCCAACGTTAAACTCCGTACACAAAAACTAAACTACTCCAACGTTAAACTCCGTACACAAAAATTAAACGACTCCAACGTTAAACTCCATACACAAAAACTAAACGACTCCAACGTTAAATTCCGTACACAAAAACTAAACGACGCCAACGTTAAACTCCATACACAAAAACTAAACGACTCCAACGTTAAACTCCGTACACAAAAACTAAACGACGCAAACGTTAAACTCCGTACACAAAAACTAAACGACTCCAACGTTAAACTCCGCACACAAAAACTAAACGACGCAAACGTTAAACTCCGTACACAAAAACTAAACGACTCCAACGTTAAACTCCGTACACAAAAATTAAACGACTCCAACGTTAAACTCCGTACACAAAAACTAAACGACTCCAACGTTAAACTCCGTACACAAAAACTAAACGACACCAACGTTAAACTCCGTACACGAAAACTAAACGACGCCAACGTTAAACTCCGTACACAAAAACTAAAAACGCAAACGTTAAACTCCGTACACAAAAACTAAACGACTCCAACCTTAAATTCCGTACACAAAAACTAAACGACACCAACGTTAAACTCCGTACACAAAAACTAAACGACGCAAACGTTAAACTCCGTACACAAAAACTAAACGACTCCAACGTTAAACTCCGCACACAAAAACTAAACGACGCAAACGTTAAACTCCGTACACAAAAACTAAACGACTCCAACGTTAAACTCCGTACACAAAAATTAAACGACTCCAACGTTAAACTCCGTACACAAAAACTAAACGACTCCAACGTTAAACTCCGTACACAAAAACTAAACGACTCCAACCTTAAATTCCGTACACAAAAACTAAACGACACCAACGTTAAACTCCGTACACAAAAACTAAACGACGCAAACGTTAAACTCCGTACACAAAAACTAAACGACTCCAACGTTAAACTCCGTACACAAAAATTAAACGACGCCAACGTTAAACTCCGTACACAAAAACTAAACGACGCAAACGTTAAACTCCGTACACAAAAACTAAACGACTCCAACCTTAAATTCCGTACACAAAAACTAAACGACACCAACGTTAAACTCCGTACACAAAAACTAAACGACGCAAACGTTAAACTCCGTACACAAAAACTAAACGACGCAAGCGTTAAACTCCGTCCACAAAAAATATACGAGAATTGTTCAATAGAAACACGTTTAGAGGCTGTAAAGCATTTTTTATTCAACCTTTTTTAAATAAGTCTCCATTAACATTAAGGCATGAGTCCCACTGTCGGACTAGTCTGTAGATTTCCTGCTGGTAAAATTCTTGCGGCTGTTTGCGGAACCATTCGCTAACAGCAAACTCTACCTCAGCGTCCGATTTGAACCGCCGTCCTTTTAGTGATTTCTTTAATGGGCAAAAACATTATAATAGCATGGGAACAGGTCGGGACTGTAAGGTGGATGTTTTAAGACTTCCCACTTCAATCGACCAAGGAGATCTTGAATCGTCTGGGCTACATGGGGTCGAGCATTATCATACAGAAGACTGACACCATTTGTGAGCTTCCCGGGACGTTTATTCTTGGTGCTGACCCGTAAGTGTTTTAAGCTGGCTGCATATCGCTCAGCGTTGATGTTGACACCAGGTTCTTTAAAATCTGAGAGTAGCACACCCTGATAATAAAAAAATACGGTCACCATCACTTTTCCTGCCGAAGGTTGGGACCGACATTTTTTCGCCTTCGGAGATTGTTCATGTTTCCACTGCATACTCTGACGTTTTGATTCTGTTTCGTAGTGATAACACCAAGACTCATCACCGACAACAATTTGGTGTAGAAAGGCATTACCTTGTTGTTGATAGCGCATCAAATGCTGTAATGATAAGGCCGAACGCAAATTTTTCTGCTCATCAGTAAGCAGTCGTGGAATCCACTGAGCAGCAACTTTGTGATAGCCAAGACTATGAATGACGGAATGAACAGTTCCCACGCTGATGCTGAACATTTGAGAAAGTTCTCTAACTTTTGATGCGCCTATTTGCGCGTAAAGCAGTTTCCAGCTGTCTCACATTTTCATCTGATGGTGCAACACGTGCAGGTCCGGGACGGCCCAAATCTTTAGTGGATTCTCTTCCTTGTCGAAATTTATTGCACCATTCAACCACTGCCGTATTAAAATAACTATAGTCACCATATACAGCTTTCATTCTCGTATAAATGTCCATTGGCTGGCGCCCCCAACAGCAAAAAACAAAATGACGGCACGCAGATTATCTTTGGACGGATTTTCTATCATAGATGGCATTTTCCAAACCCATACACAACGCTTAGAAAAGAGCAAACTGCAAATATTTTTGACAGACGCGTCACTAGTACTTAAACAGACAATATAAACAAATGAATTCCGTTGACATGGCGACGAAGTACGGCTGCGCGGATCAAAGGTGTTTCTATTGAACATTCCTCGTACAATGTAATACAGTTTGTTTGCAACGTGTAAATAACGAAAAAAGCGACCAATTTTTCGCGATCGCATCATGTTTAGGTCAGCGGCGACGCAAACAACGCGGTTTCTTGTAATTAGTGAACTATTAAACAGCAATGTTTTACGTCCCGTCCTTAAGAAGCAAAAGTTACTTCTTAACCTACTCAAAATATTAATTATTAAAAATCGGAGTGAGGCTGTCACATTGAACGTCTTTCTTGATACATAGATCTATCCTGCGGATCACCTTATCACATCGCTAGTTTAACAAACCCAATAATAATGCATCAATTCAAGTCGTATTTTCTATCACTATCGTTCAGAAAACTGTGTTCTCTAATAGCCTACTGTATTGCGTTTTTTAAAAAACTGGATTATATTTTAATATACTATTTTCTGACAGAAAATTTCATACTACACAGAAAACAATCAAGGCTTATTAAAATTCTGCATGTTCTGTGTTGTAGCATGTTCGTGTGCAGTTTCATAAGATTTATAAAAACAGTGTTTCTTTTTTAAGACAGTAGGAATTAATGTACCTACGGATTAAATGAACTTTTTTTTTACAATATAGTTCATATTAATTGTTTCTTGCTTCTTATGTTAATGACAATTTGGACAGTTCCTAACGGATTTTGGGTGGAACTATTCGGCAAACGAGCATGTCATTAAGCAATATCAAAACGCGAGTAAAATAGAATATGAAAACTCAATCAGTCATTCAGTAGCTGGTGAAAACTTATTGTTTTCTTTAAACACAAACGCGTGTACGTACACCTGTATTTGAAAAACAACTGTTTTTAATTTTTCCTTAATTGTCTAAAGAACGGTTTTGTATCAGTTTAGTAATATCTATATCTCTTATGATAGTGGAAATAAAAGATTACATAAAAATAATCCAAGTCAGAACACAGGACTTAGAAGTTTCGTGATTTGCAACAATATGTGAGTAAACTTTTGTGAATTCGCGATACTTACTTGGCTTTTCTTTTCAGTATTTCCTGCGCGTTTGGATAGAACGTGAGCGCCTCGTTTAGGTCGTCCTTGCTGAGCACAAATAGATTTGAAAATCCGTACGACCTGAAGACATATGAAGATACGTTAATGAAGTATCCACTCTAATAAATTATATTTCCATGGTTTCAAGTCTGTACGTGTATTACCTGACATCGGCAGTTCTGCGGTTTCCTCCAGTCAGTGACAACAGGCTGATCTCACCGAACACAGAGCCCTCAGTCAGTGTTGCCAACACTTCGCACCCGTCTTCGCCGGACACCACTTGAACTTTGCCCGTTTTCACTATGTACATCTCTTTGCCAACTTCACCCTAAAAATGGATTCATTTATTAGTAATCAGCAGAATAGATAAATTGAGAAGGTGTTTGTAGCCTACACAAAAGAAGCAGTAACATTTCAGGGGCGACTTTGCAATAAATACAGCAGAGATGCAAAACCATTAATCGTATCTCAACATATTAATAGTTGAATTACGTACAATTGTATTTATTGAACGAGGGTTCTGAGTTTCATCTCGATCGTTTGCCATTTATCTGTTTGGGGTCATTTGAATGCATCAACCGATTTTCGTCAGAATTGGCGCACGTACCCACACTTTTATTCTAAAGAACAGTATTGTATTTGATATTGATATACCAAGAATAGGAAGACAGGAGGGAAAAATATTAGGGGGTCAAAATTGTCGCAAAGTCGCAAAAGCCCATGTGGTGTATCAAATTAAAGGAAATGTTAACCACGATCTGAATGTAGTGTTTATTTTTGAAATTCTAAAATTTTTTGACTTCAGAGCCCAAAATGTTGGCGAAAATTTTGATAAAATCGCAAAAATTCGTGTGGGGTATCAAATTAAAGAGAATTTGAAATAACATCTTACTGTAGTGGTAAGTTTTAGAAATTTAAAACTTTTTTGGACCTCAAGGCCTCCAAAAAAAGAGATGAAAAGTTTGAAAAAATTGTGAAAATCGAGCAGGGTGTTTAGACTAAAACCGACGATAGACGGAGTAGAAGAAGAACAAGAACAAGGGGGGGAGGAGGAGGGGATGATGATGATGCATATTATTATTATTATTATTATTTTATTTATTCAGTCGATACTACAAGAAAACAAAAGGAAAGCCCGAATTACACCCAACAGGCAGCAGCACATAATAGACAACTACAAGAAGTCCCATAAGGACGCAATAGGCTTCATCTTGAATTAATATGCTCAGTAGCGTATCTAGAATTTGGCCTGGGGGCGGTGTCCTGTCGAGTCGCTTTCATACAAAAGAAAAAAAAGTTAAAACTAATCAATAAAGTGACTATCTCTAAAGTGGCTGAAAACGCATGATATCCTGAAACCAACCGCATTAAAGTAAACGGCAATAACACAACACACATACGCGGTATTGAAACACTGTTTACAAGGTGCTTATTGACTGAATAGATTTTCCCATATTTCATATTTCAAACGTATACGCGAATGCTGTGCAATAAACTTATTTGTATATTTTAAAAAAGAGATACTACTATTAGCTTACGCGGCAGAAAAAATAATCAGACCGTCTGAAAATAAAAAGGTTAACGAAATTCCTAGTCAACTTTTCGACTCTCTGGGGGGTCCGATCCCCCCCATAAATACACCCCTGAATGTGGTAAGTGTGTATACCAACGCCTGAATTAGTGGAAGAGAGTTCCAGACGGTTGTTAGTTAGGCATAGTGTAGCGTTGGTTACCTTTCTGCAGATGTAGTCGCCGGGCAGGTAGATGACGGGTCTCAGCTTGAGGACCAGCTCGCGCAGCAGTGCCTCGTCGCAGTTCTTGAACAGCTGTACCTTGTTGAGCGTGTTTATGTGCACGTTGATGGCCACGTCAGTCTTCATCTTGTGAGGCAGGCTGTCCAGTATGTGACGCTCGTCTTATGAGGCAAACCAAACGTCCATTAATAAGCTTATCAAACGTTGTAAAGTTTTGTTTAAACGGTTGAATGTCGGGGTGTTAGGACGTGATCCCGTGTTTGAAGAACCAAGCGTTTCGGCGGAGCCCGTCTTCAGCGGCAAAGAGTACCAGCAACAGATGTTCGCCGTTAACGTCCGAAGATTGCCGCCGCTGGTGAGGCCGAACCGTTTTGTTCTTCAAACACGAGACCACGTCCTAACACCCCGACATTCAACCGTTTCAATAATATTGACGCCGACAGCGTAAGAACTCAGCTGTAAACTTTTATCTAATAATGTTATTACTAGTATACTTTATTATATAGTATACTTAACGTACTTATTCTAAACAAGAACTATTTAATGAGCTTGGGGCGCCGATAACATAATTGGGCAGAAGAGGAAAACAGCGACAGAACATTTCGTAACGACCTACTTCAATTTGTCCAACCATACAGTAAATTATCGCGTGCACTTTTGTAAGAAATGCCCGTTTTGTAATAAAAGGAAACATTAAAAGATGAAAATAATTTATTACAGCCAAAGAAATCTTCAAACTTTCTTTACTTTTCCACGTGTTTTAAACAGTTTTCTTATTCCGCTGTCATAAAAGTCCGCCGATTTTGTCTTGAATCAGTTTGTAACGCTGTTGTCGGTGGGGTAACAGCCGGGCCCCCAATGCGGTGAGGGTCTGCGGACTATGGGGGGGGGGTCGCTCATACATTTGCCTTAATTTTTTAAGGATGAGTATAAACCAGGAGTGCCTACACGGGGGATCGTGTCGCCATTGGCGACATTTAGAAACGTTTGGGGGGGATTTTATTACTATTGCATGAAAGATCTTCCCCAATTTGTCCAATTGAACTCTGTGTTTACATTTTTTATTTATCTTGCTTTCTGCTACATTTTAGTACACTACGAAAAGGTCCAAAAACAGACTGAAATTTTTATAGCATTTTATCGATAAAAACAGATTTAAGTGAGACGTTTAAGTTGCAAAACTAAGTATATTTTCAATAAAGTCATAGAGTATAGCCTACTGGTATTGTAAAACAAATCACGTTTTACTGAAAATATTAATTTGTGATTTATTATTAGAAATCCTTATTTTTTTAGTTTATAACTACCTACAATCAATATATCGTTTCGGTAAAAGGTAATATTTGTAATAGTTTTGAGTTAGAAAGTCCCGGCTTTTGCTCGATTAGGTAAGAAATTTTACTGTAAAAGAGAGAAAAGGTCTTGTCAGAAAAAGGGAGGGGAATTTTTGAATAAATCCAACACGCGTTGGATTTCACGTGTCAGTCACTGCTATTCTGTTACCGTGTTACAACAAAATTCGCGAAACATGGAGCCAGAAGAAGCCGTTGCGTTTAGCAACGTTTAGGCTACTTATCTACACTAAACTAAACCTGCACCCAAGCATTACTTTTCTCAACTTTATCCTTATAATCATTGTCAGTAAGGGTTTTACACGAGCGTTTTCTTTTCCGGCCGTGCACGCGCGTGAAGTTTGCAATAACGCACAGTGGTCGCTCGTGCGTTTTTTTCTCGTACGTGCACGGACGGAAGTGTAGTCACACGGGCGGTTTATAATCGGACGGCAGCGTTGGGACGTCTCGGACGCGCATCCCTACAGCTCTGGCTATAAAGGTTAAATGTATATATAAAGGTTAAAACTCAACTACACATGTCCGTGTTTACATTAAAGAAAACACTGGTTATCAGTAGTAAACAAATCTTTATTAAGAAATTTTTTTTACACTAAATATTTTTTGTATAAACATGTCAACAACACCATAGAGACCAAAATTAATTACCATAGTGACAAGTAAATAAACAAATGCTATTATAAAAATATCGGTATGGAGAACCATACATGACTTCCATGTTTTAAGAAAACCGATCTTCACCAAAATCAATAGGCCTTGAGTCTTCTACAACTCAGGCACATATGTAAAAAATTATTTGATTCTGTTTGAATTTACGGCAGTTATCGTTCGTCATGAAAAAATTTCTTTTGTTACAACATAATATGTTGCAGGTAAACTACCCCTTTCCCTTAACCGATCTTCACCAAAATCAACAGGTCTTGAGTCCTCTACAATTCAAGGATACATGCAAAACATTATTTGATTCTGTTTGAATGTGCGGCAGTTATCGTTCGTCATAGAAACAATTACTCTCGTTAAAACATTAATAGTGGCAGGTAAAGTACCCCTTTCCCTTAACCGATCTTCACCAAAATCAATAGGCCATAAGTCCTCTACAACTCAGGCACATATGTAAACAGAGTTGCATGAAAAAAATTATTTGTTTATGTTTGAATTTACGGCTGTTATCGTTTGTCATATAATATACCCTTGTTAAAACATAAAACGTTGCAGGTAAACTACCCCTTTCTCTTAACCGATCTTCACCAAAAACAAAAGGTCTTGAGAACTCTACAATTCAGGGCTGTATGCAAAAAATTATTTGATTCTGTTTGAATTTGCGGCTGTTATCGTTTGCCATAGAAAATACCCTTGTTAAAACATAAAACGTTGCAGGTAAACTACCCCTTTCCCATACCGATCTTCACCAAAATCAACAGGCCTTCAGTCTTTTATAATTCATGAACATAGGCACAACAATATTTGATTTTGTTTGAATGTGCGGCAGTTATCGTTCGTCATAGAAAAAATTATCGTTGTTAAACATAAATTGTTGCAGGTAAACTACCTCTTTCCCTTAAGCGATCTTCACCAAAAACAACAGGTCTTGAAAACTCTACAATTCAGGACAGTATGCAAAAAATTATTTGATTCTGTTTGAATTTGCGGCTGTTATCGTTTGCCATAGAAAATACCCTTGTTAGAACATAAAACGTTGCAGGTAAACTGCCCCTTTACCTTAACCGATCTTCACCAAAAACAATAGGTCTTGAAAACTCTACAATTCAGGGCTGTATACAAAACATTATTTGAGTATGTTTGAATTTGCGGCTGTTATCGTTTCCCATAGAAAAATTATTGGTATGGAGAACCATACTTGACTTCCTTATTCTAAGATTTATATTTAAAATCATTTACGAAATGAAATGTTTCCATAGAAACTACTTCTTTCCACTTATTGCTTAAGACTTAACCACAGTACTGTGGTCACTAATGTATACCACCACACGTTATCGCACTCGATTTTCACTGATGATGGCAGTCGACGGCACTGCCGAAACGTCTGGTATTGCAGAAAACCTTGGACTACGGCCAAACAGCCCGGGAAGGAATTTTAACAACAAACTACTACTTTGTTGCCGATAACGTAGTACACATATAAAAATTATCCCCTCACCGTTCAACTATAATTTTCATTTATAGAAAATTACCCCAACCCCGTTCGACTAGCCTCTTCATTTATAGATATTTCATTTACGTTTCTACAGTGGATTATTAAGATCTTCTTATCAGGATACTTTATTTATCATAATTAAGTACTTTACTCTTGTTAGAACAAAAAAGTTTCTGGTAAACTACCCTTTCCCCGTAACCGATCTTCACCAGAAGCAATAGGCCTTGAGTCTTCTACAACTCAGGCACATATGTAAAAAATTATTTGATTCTGTTTGAATTTACGGCAGTTATCATTCATCATGAAAAAATGTTTCTTTGTTACAACATAAAATGTTGCAGGTAAACTACCCCTTTCCCTTAACCGATCTTCACCAAAATCAATAGTCCTCGAGACCATTAAAATGTAGGGATGTATGCAAAAACGTATTTGATTATGTTTTAATTTACGGCAGTTATCGTTCGTCATAGAAAAAATTAACCTTGTTATCACATAAAACGTTGCAGGTAAACTACACCTTTCTCTTAACTGATATTCACCAAAACCAGTAGACCTTGAATACTCTACAATTCAAGGATGCATGCAAAATATTATTTGATTCTGTTTGAATGTGCGGCAGTTATCGTTCGTCATAGAAACAATTACTCTTGTTAAAACATTAAAAGTGGCAGGTAAACTACCCCTTTCCCTTAACCGATCTTCACCAAAATCAACAGACATTGAGATCCCAACAATTGAGGGCAGTATGCAAATAATTATTTGATTCTGTTTGAATATGCGGCAGTTATCGTTCGTCATAGAAACAATTACTCTTGTTAAAACATTAAAGGTGAATGGTAGAATATCCCTTTGACTTAACCGATCTTCACCAAAATCAACTGGCTTTCAGTCCTTTACAAGTCAGGAATGTATGCAAAAACTATTTGATTCTGTTTGAATTTGCGTCTGTTATCGTTTGCCAAAAAAAATTACCCTTGATAAAAAAACGTTGTTGGTAAACTACCCCTTTCCCCTTAACCAATCTTCACCAAAAACAATAGGTCTTGAGTACTCTACAATTCAGGGCTGTATGCAAAAAACTATTTGATTCTGTTTGATCTTCTTTCTTCAGTACTCTTGTCACTAACGTATACCACCTCACGTTATCGTACTCGATTTTCACTGATGATGGCAGTCGACGGCACTGCCGAAGCGTCTGGTTTTGCACAAAACATTGGACTACGGCCAAACAGCCCGGGAAGGAATTTTAACAACAAACTACTACTTTGTTGCCGATAACGTTATATACATATAAAAATTATCCCCTCCCGCTTCAACTATAATTTCATTTATAGAAAATTACCCCAACCCCGTTCAACTAGCCTCTTCATTTATAGATATTTCATCTACGTTTCTACAGTGGATTATTAAGATCTTCTTATCAAGATACTTTATTTATCAAAATTAAGTACTTTACTCTTGTTACAACAAAAAATGTTTTAGGTAAACTGACCTTTCCCCGAATCGATCTTCACCAGAAGCAATAGGCCTTGAGTCTTCTACAACTCAGGCACATATGTAAAAAATTATTTGATTCTGTTTGAATTTACGGCAGTTATCATTCATCATGAAAAAATGTTTCTTTGTTACAACATAAAATGTTGCAGGTAAACTACACCTTTCCCTTAACCGATCTTCACCAAAATCAATAGTCCTCGAGACCATTAAAATGTAGGGATGTATGCAAAAACTTATTTGATTATGTTTTAATTTACGGCAGTTATCGTTCGTCATAGAAAAAATTAACCTTGTTATCACATAAAACGTTGCAGGTAAACTACACCTTTCTCTTAACTGATATTCACTAAAACCAGTAGACCTTGAATACTCTACAATTCAAGGATGCATGCAAAATATTATTTGATTCTGTTTGAATGTGCGGCAGTTATCGTTCGTCATAGAAACAATTACTCTTGTTAAAACATTAAAAGTGGCAGGTAAACTACCCCTTTCCCTTAACCGATCTTCACCAAAATCAACAGACATTGAGATCCCAACAATTGAGGGCAGTATGCAAATAATTATTTGATTCTGTTTGAATATGCGGCAGTTATCGTTCGTCATAGAAACAATTACTCTTGTTAAAACATTAAAGGTGAATGGTAGAATATCCCTTTGACTTAACCGATCTTCACCAAAATCAACTGGCTTTCAGTCCTTTACAAGTCAGGAATGTATGCAAAAACTATTTGATTCTGTTTGAATTTGCGTCTGTTATCGTTTGCCAAAAAAAATTACCCTTGATAAAAAAACGTTGTTGGTAAACTACCCCTTTCCCCTTAACCAATCTTCACCAAAAACAATAGGTCTTGAGTACTCTACAATTCAGGGCTGTATGCAAAAAACTATTTGATTCTGTTTGATCTTCTTTCTTCAGTACTCTTGTCACTAACGTATACCACCTCACGTTATCGTACTCGATTTTCACTGATGATGGCAGTCGACGGCACTGCCGAAGCGTCTGGTTTTGCACAAAACATTGGACTACGGCCAAACAGCCCGGGAAGGAATTTTAACAACAAACTACTACTTTGTTGCCGATAACGTTATATACATATAAAAATTATCCCCTCCCGCTTCAACTATAATTTCATTTATAGAAAATTACCCCAACCCCGTTCAACTAGCCTCTTCATTTATAGATATTTCATCTACGTTTCTACAGTGGATTATTAAGATCTTCTTATCAAGATACTTTATTTATCAAAATTAAGTACTTTACTCTTGTTACAACAAAAAATATTTTAGGTAAACTGACCTTTCCCCGAATCGATCTTCACCAAAATCAATAGGCCTTGAGTCTTCTACAACTCAGGCACATATGTAAAAAATTATTTGAATCTGTTTGAATTTACGGCAGTTATCGTTCGTCATGAAAAAATTTCTCTTGTTACAACATAAAATGTTGCAGGTAAACTACCCCTTTCCGTTAACCGATCCTCCCAAAAATCAACTGGCCTTGAGTTCTCTACAATCTAGGGATGTATGCAGAAACTTATTTAATTATGTTTGATTTTACGGTATTTTACGGTAGTTATCGTTCGTCATAAAAACAATTACTCTTATTAAAACATTAAAAGTGGCAGGTAAACTACCCCTTTACCTTAACCGATATTCACCAAAATCAATAAGCCTTACGTTCTTTACAATTCAGGAATGTATGCAAAAAATTATTTGATTCTCTTTGAATTTACGGCAGTTATCGTTCGTCATAAAAAAATTACCCTTGTTAATTATATGTTAATATGAGTCTTCTACAACTCAGGCACATATGTAAAAAATTATTTGATTCTGTTTGAATTTACGGCAGTTATCGTTCGTCATAAAAAAATTTCTTTTGTTACAACATAAAATGTTGCAGGTAAACTACCCCTTTCCCTTAACCGATCTTCACCAAAATCAATAGGTCTTGAGAATTCTACAATTCAGGGCTGTATGCAAAAAATTATTTGATTGTGTTTGAATTTGCGGCTGTTCTCGTTTGCCATAGAAAACAATCTACACACGCGCGCGCGCACACACGCACACACTTTTCGAAAAATGACTTTTTTTCTTGTTTTGAGTGTAGTACAATCAGATTTGCAATAATCTCGAACACAATTTTTTTTGCCATCACCATACTTCCATTTCCTTAAGGAACATGGAAGTAAAAAACGCACTAGAAACGCAGCAGGTTTCGTTTCGATGCGGGAGACCTTGAAAACGCAGCAGAGGTGACGACCCGTGCGTTTTTTCACGTCCGTGTGACCAATTTCATTACCGCCTGTGTTTCAAATCGTACGTGGATGGCAGGAAAAAAACGCTCGTGTAACCGTACCCTAAGTCAATCTCGATATAAACACAGTAAGGCCGGCCACACACCGAATCGAACACGACGTAAGACGCCTTGAGGCGTTTTTCCTTGTCTGGCGAAGGTACCAAACGTTTCGTCTTCCGTCAAAACGCTATCGAACAACTCGATCTGCGCATGCACAGCGGAGTGCCGTGACCCTCAAGTGTCAGCTGGACCTTCAGCAGAGTACATTAAATTGACATACCTTAAAGTTATCAGAAGCCTCTCCTCTGGGGTTACACTTTTTCTGTAGTTCGTATTTTGCTTCTGTATCCTATCCCGTATTAACTCCAGGACATAATCAAAGGTTGCTATACTCATTCTACAATAATTGTCAAATTAAAATTTAGCTGGGTCAGCTCTCAATTCGGCAATAAACTCAATAATATCCCTATTTTGGTTGATAGGGTGATCCCAAAGTTTTCTTATCTTTACCGTAGTCTAGTAATTGTAGGAAATTCCACAATAGGTTAACAGTTTCTTCTTCCTTACCACCCATAGTTCCTCACCTTCACTTCGAAATATATAATTAACACTGAAACTAGGTAAACGCTCAAATTAGATATTACTGACTGTGTGTATGTTTAAACTGATATAACTGAAAACTGAATACTGAGCGGCAAAATGAAGGAGTTTCTTCTTCCACGTCGCGTCTCGCCGCGTCGTGTCGTGAGTGCCTCCACAGCACATCCGACAAATCAAAACGTTTTGTCTTAAGACGTTTTCGCTTAAGACACATGTTCGATGCGGTGTGTGGCTGGCCTAAGACTGACAAGTAACGTGCCCTGACTGAGCGTTCGTGTGGCCACCCCTATATATACGCGTGAACCTACACAAAGCAGTGTCGTACGTCGACGTGTCTCAACGTGCGTCATCAGGCACGTGCATTGTAACGTGCGTCATCAGGCACGTGCGTTGTAACGTGCGTCAACATGCACGCGCGCTCTTCGTGTGTTGTACCCGATATGACGCGCTGTAACAATTCTATGGCGGAAGTCAGACACGCTTTGCAACGAACGTCAAAAATGCGCTCGTGCAACCCCAGCCTAAAAATGGAATCGCACCAATTTTCACAAATTATGGCATTCACTGGTTCATTGCTGGATGACAGGTAGGCCTATACCCGATGTGAAGAGCATTCATTCGTTTGTACTTCCTAAAGCTGCCTATGCACTATCCATCGCCACTGTCCAGCATGCCCGACGTCGGTGATGGATGTGCGCACCACACTGTCGTGCAACTCGTCCAGCGTGCCAGACGTTCTTTTTAGTTCTCGTTGTCATTCTTTTATTTTTATTCATGTAATCTCCCGAGGATACGTCCCACAGACATCTATTTAATTTATATTTTCGATAAATTTTCATGTTATTTCACGGTCCATTATGAATTTGTAATTAAAACAAATTAATAATAACAATATTTAAAATAATAAGTGCTAATGATATTTCCACGTATTATGTAAACGAAGAATAAACTAAACTAAATACTAAACTGAAATTTTATCTGAATCGTTACTTATTAAATATAAACTAAAGAATGAATGTAACGTAAAATTAAACAGTAAACATTTATTAAACAAATGTGCTCTAAAAACATATACTGTACTTGCTCGAAAATGACGATTTGATAGGGGCGCATGATCAAACATGCACGATGCACGATTTCTTGACATCCGTCAACACTACATTCGATCCATCCGTACGTCGTGCGGCTTGAGCTGATGGTCTTGCTGGACTCATTTTTCGTCGTGCACATTCTTCAAAAAATACACGACGTGCGGATGGATGTCAAACCTATGCACTGTCGTTTTTGAATTGCTGTCCGTCATGACGTCCAGCGGGGATGGTTAGTGCGTAGCCGGCTTAAAACAAGCAACACTATTGCGAAACTTTTCTGTCACTCATAACGTTTGACCCATAAATCCCTACGCTAGCTGTTTGTGAATTTTAGCACTTACCACCCGTTGTTGGTTTTTTTTTTCTATCAAAAACGCAGCACAGCGCAAAACATACAGTTGGCGGGATTCTCTACTGTAATATTCATTGCAAATCGGTCACACAGTGTTTCCATGACAATCAAACCTCTTTTCTTTCCTTACATAGCTATTCAAAATTCTCCACTTAAAAAAAAAAAAAAAAAAAAAAAAACTTGCCACTGGCACAAATACAGAGGGGTACCTAGGGGGGGGCAAGGGGCAGTCCCCCCGGGCGGAATAGCCAGGAGAGAGGCAAAATGAGCATAGACTTCAAACAATTGTTTTCAATTTATAACACTACAAACAACTTGTTTCTTTGATATGAATACTCCTTTCGTAAAAGAAGCATAACCAGCCAGCTTGTCTGTTATCATAAACCATGCGTGATAAACAGCATTAGTCTATTTACACTCAAGCTTCGAATCGAATGTGTTTTTCAATTTTTACAAAATGAATGCAAAGGAGAGATGGTTACCTTTAACTCCGACAACTGTAGAGGGGAACAAAGAATAAACACATTATTGCTTTATACATGTATGCAGTTTTTGCTTGAAATATTTCAAGCATTACATATAAATTTTTAGTAACTGGCCACAACCAGAATGAAAGAGACCATTTGCATTAATTAAACAAAGAAAGCTAGTCCTAAAAAGTGGATCTATTTATGTACCTGGAGAATGGGCAACCGTAATCCAAAAGGCTGAAAACAAAGGCAGTCGTTTTAAAGTGACAGAAATGGATACACCAGACTTCATGAATTTCAAAAATCTTCCCAATTTTTTGGAAAACCTTTACAGTAAGCAAAAAAAATGAGAAAGTTTCTTGGCTTGAGATAAGACAAAATCAGAGCAGAGACAGAAAAGTCTCTTCTCTTTTTCTACAAAACACGCTTTGGCGAAGATTATAAGAAAATATACACATGAAAAAATACAAGAAATAAGAATTACTTTGTATTAAAAAAAAACCCCTTCATTACCAAAATTGAATTGGGCAATTACCTATCCAACAGGAATAACTGATGACAAGAAATTAGATTTAGTACCTCTCTGCCAAAGTGAAATTATAAAGAATAATTATAACTCATTGTGTGAAAATATAACCCTTATGCCATCAAATGGAAAAAAAAAGATGTAGATTCAGATGAACGTGACCTGTAATTCGACATTTTGTAAGGATTGAAATCATTTACATATTCAAAATAGATGTTTTGTGTATTGTTAACTTTATTATCGTTATTAAAATAATATAGACCTATTAACAATAAAATTAGCACACTTTTGATTATGTTTATTATATTTCAGTACTGGAACAGTCCTATTGCTTGTTCGTACAGTAATCAATCATAGTTTTTTGTATGCAAAAAGTCCTGTTTCAATCGCGTGTTTATGCGATGAAAGATCCATAGATAAGACTGCCTTCTGTCGGTGTAGGCAAGTGCTGAGTCAGTCAGTAGCGGTGCGGGTGCGAGAACGTTTCTGTTCTTTGCGGTTGTCAGACCGCTGTTTTTTTTTTTTATTACCGTAGAGTTTATACAGTAGTCGCATTACAGTTGTTTATTAACATAGGATTGTTTTATGTGAACTGTTGTTATTGTGTCACCTTCGGCTTCTAAAAGGAAGCAAAATTGTACTGTTATAATACATAACAGTATAATGTACTGTTATAATACATAACAGTATAATGTACTGTTATAATACATAACAGTATACAGTACTTTATGTTTACAATATACGAACACAATACTTTATGTTCGAAAATCTGAACAAATCGATAATTCGGAGTACCCCTTATCCCAATTAGTTCTGATTATTGACTTTCTACTTTATATCACGTGGAATCGCTTGTCTACGCTATTAAATATAGATTATAGCAACAGGAAAACGCTTTTGTGTATTTTTTAAATTTACTACAAATTGTTTCGGATAAACCGGATTTTCGGATAAACGCGATTTGGATGGCGCGATTAGGATAAACGAGTTTTTAGTGTACTGGGTATTTACGGGCTACAGCTACAGCTAGAGCGTTACCGAGCGTGTGCTGTTGTTCCCAGGTAAACGTGAACCACGTCTTAACTCTGTCCAACAGTTTGGGCGGCAGATTGAGCACGCGCAGATAGTCGAGCGTCTCGTCCATCCGCTTGCGGTAGTCCGTCTGTGCGCGCGTTGCCGTCGCTATTATGTCGCGGATCTGAAACACACCAACAACACATACTGTATTACATACATACACGTGCACAGAAGCCTAAGGTAATTAGACATGAAACGACTAACGGCTAGCTGTAGCGGTGTGCGTAGCTTTGACGCGTTGTTTAGTACCAATTACTTTTTGTTCAGAATAGCGGCATGGATGATGTGTCACATGGTTGTGTGTCATTCTTGGCCACCTCACACTCCCGCTTCCTGCATTGCCTTCCCTGTTACCACTACTATCTGCGCCAACCGTTTCATGCCTAACTATTTCATCTGTACATCTGCTTCAGGACCACATTCCTAAAGAGTAGCTTACCATCTGACTGTCAGAACTCCCCTCTATACAAAGCAACGATCTGCTTGTAAAAACGTGGTTGCATTGTGTAATTTTAAAAGTAACGTGTACGTGAATCAGTTTTTATTACTGATATGTGTTACACTTTAAGTAAAATTTTAATGTTTGACGATCTTGTGTGGGGGATATATATATTATTATGCCCGAATCGTATGGGTTGAAAGCCACACGTTGGTTGCATCAATTTATAACTAGACCGGGATATGCTTCAGTTAAAACGTGGTTATTATTATTATTATTATTATTTCGGTAGCGTGTTGTTTAATTAAAATAATTTGGTTATTGTATTGCTCGGGTTCGCTGAGTTCGTAATTGAATTTTGACCTTCACTCGTTGCTAAGATGAACCGATTGGTGTGCCTTCTCACTGAAAACATAAGTATTTGTTTATACAGATACTTACTTGTGATGGTGGGTTACTAGTAATGCTGATGTGTATTGCTAGTAGTCTAATAAAGTTAAAATCATTCAAACCCACTTATTGCCGCCGCCACTGCTGCCAATCATGGATGCCGTTCACCTAAGCTGCAACGTCTTAGTCTAGTTAAAATAACAGTCAAAACTCTTGTAAGGATTATGAATTTATTTTATTTTTCGAACTCATTTTTTTAGTGATTATTACTATACAATAATATTGTTTCATTTCTTTTAAATTCAATATTATTGATGGACTCTTTAAATTTCTTATATCCCAGGGTTACAAGTCTGAATCGAACTATTTGTCATTCTGGACGTTAAACATTTCGTTACATTATTTAATAAATAAAGCAGGTTCTTTTAGACTGCAAGATACTCACAAACTAAAACAATGCACTACTATTATAGTTAGTATTAAGAGAGTGATAACATTATTAAAATTCTTTAACAAAAAAACATAAACATTGAACATGTGATTATTAGTGAAATTTTAGGTTAAATTGGTTTCATTGTAACCTAACTTAATTAACTTTAAATAATTAATAATTCCTTAACGATGCTAATATCTCCGTGCAATACGGTTATAAATGTAATCTAGTGATTAATTTCATCATCTATCTTCTTAGATTGGATAAAAACAAAGTTAACAGGCATTTAGAAATTACCCACTCCTAGGGTTGAGGAGTATTAGACTACACATTTAGTTATAATCTTAAGTTTAAACACAATATAATGCTTAATCTACGATAGGTCAAAGGTTTCTTTTAAGTTCATAATTGACTATTTAATGTCTCTTATTTCGATAAGTCCATTGAATTAATTATAAAATTAAAGTTTGTTGATGATTAAATCTTTCACTATTAATTGTCTGATTTAATAATTAAAGTATTTTTCCAATCTATGTTGGGGTTAAAATTGATCTAATTGTGTTAATTAATTTCGCTGATAGCGTTCCTTAATTTATTGAATTACTATTTTAAAATATTTTGTCATTGTCACTTATACTTGCATACTAAGTCGTTCTTGGAGTACCGGTATCACTATTTAACCATTTTTTATTTGAATTAAATAATTTCAAAAATTCATTATCGCTCACTGCCTATGCGCACATACTCCGGATTAGAACACTGGTTAAATAAAACTTTCACTCTGTGTACATCCGACCTAACCTCAACTTCGTGTTTCGAGGTTAGAACACTTTGGTCAGCTATCGGCTATCAATTCAGTATTTTTTGGTTACGATGACCAGCGTGGAGTCTTCGTCGAAGGCTTGAGATGAACTGGTGGTCACCTGTGTCAAGATCCGTACCTAGTAATTAATAACTGCCCCTGATTGGCCAATTGTTGTAATTTCCGTGTACTTTCGGTATCACTCGGCAAAATAGACGCTTTCTTGGCGTTATCTAACGGGGTTCGAGGCTATGAACTTTTGGTTCCCCATTGTACGCCCACGGGCTTGTAATTAATTATTTTTTTATACTTTGAATAGTTCATTTATAAATACCCTAATCCTTTTTTCATTACTCCCATCGGTTTTGTCTTTTTATCACGAGTATTTCGGTTACCCACACCATATAGTCTTGATAAGGATTAACAAAATAAATTTCTTAATATTTCTTACGATCTATTTACATATCTTATTTTCTACCTTATTCTATTTATAATGTTCATTTTCTGATAAAGTCTTATCATTTTTATTTAGCAGTCAACTAACACCCCTTCTTATTAAAGTTTTAGGCGGTAATTCGTTAAAATTGTCACTATTCGTTAGGCCTACTTCAATATTTTTTCTATGTCTTTATCCCCTTCTTACATTATGGATTCTTATATTTATTACATTATTATTCTACATTTTGTTCTTTGTGATAGCTTATCATTACTGCACAATAGTTTTTTACATCAATATTTAACTATTATTCATAACAATTATTTTACTAAATATCACTATAGTATTGACGACTCGGAGCACTAAGTTTTTTATAAGTAAAAACGTAAAGTTTTACCTTACAGCCTAAACCGGCTTTCACCTTTAGAAGGCTTCATCATCAGAGACGTCAATACTATAGTGATATTTAGTTAAGTAACGGACACGTCATGGACAACGAAATCCAAGAATTATTTTACTTTTGGCTAAACACTTGGTCTATGGCCTTGCTAATTGTTTATTAGTTATTCTATAATATTATGGGTCTGTAACCCATATTTGTTGTGGCCTATTTATACTGAACTAATCATTACCACTTCTGATTATCTCAGTACTAGCTAGTATTGTCTTATTTTATTTTATTTACATTTTTCCTCTGACTACCATTCAGTATATTTGGGTGTTACATTGTTTCTTATTTGATATTCCACCTTCATCTTTTGACTAGGTTTAGTTTGTATTAGATTTATTATAGTAATGTTAATGCTTGGCAGTGTTTAGTTCTGCTCTGGTATTTTGACATCTGTTGGCATCTATTTAAAACTTCCTGCATCTAGTATTAGCTATGAGTTATATATAATATACATCATTATTATTAATTTTATGGCAATAAACATTCATTTGCCTTACATTAATAGTATTATACCTCAGTTAATATCATGGACTGAGTCCCTACTCTTTTATCATCGTTTTATGAGTGATTTTTATTGTTCAAGGTACCCATACTATGTTGCACACTTGATCATGTTAATTTACACTTGTACTGTACACAAGTTCCTTTACACAGGGCCCGCTCTAGGGGCGGGCAACCCGGACATTTGTCCGGGGCGCCAAAATTTCGGGGCGGCATTTTGGCTGTAAGTGTGAGAAAAATATTGATGTGTTAAATACCCAATTAATAGAATATTTCACATATCAATTTTTTCGTTCGCTAAAAATTTACAGTGCGTAGCGTATTTATATTGTTTGTGTCTAAAAGCTAAAAATATTTACAATTCTTGATTCTAAAGAAAACAATCATAAAAGAGCGGTATGTTTAATTAAATAACCGTTTTTCCGTTTCAGGGGAGAACGGAAAAACCCAGCATTAATTTAATTTCGTGAGATTGTGATACATATCACAATATTTAAAGATTTCAGAGATATGAAAGATTGGACGGTGATTCATTTTTTAAAACATTTATTACGGCAATCTATGTTAAACACATTAAACAATAAAAGTTGACTCTAAACTTACAAAAATCTAGTAAATTTTTATAATTCCGAAAAGGAAACATTTTATAAACTAATAATTTATTTTATTAATAAATTAACGCTTGTTTGAACATGCAATGCATATACTTCTCTGAACAGAATAGCACGCGAGCAGAGCGCTGCTTCAACTTGTGTTTGAACATGCATAGACTTGCTTATTACCTCTAACCTCGAGCGGTTTCATTACACAATATCATTATTCTTGCTATTACGTCGGTAGTGATAACAAGTGGAAGTTCATAAAATTTACTTCAGTGCGATTTCTTAATTTTGAAAGGTAAGTACATCTATAATTAAGCTGTTGTTTAGTTTGACAGATACTAGTTTATCGTAAATCGATTATCGAATCGAAACAATGAAAGCGTTTTTAAATAAAATAAATATTTTATTTATCCAAAAAGGCTGTTTATTGAATCAATAAAATATTGTATCAAATTTGAATGTATTCTATAGGTATAATTATTTATATTTTTGTTTTATGAAAATAATTATTTGAATCAATAATATAAGACATTTATTAAGTTCATTGCTTCGATAAAACGTGTTTTATAATAATATATTTGAATAATTGAACAGAATAAAATCTCAAAATCAAGAATTATAAAATTGTTTTTAATGACTATTTATGATTTGCTGAAATATTTGTTATTATAAAATACATAATTACACTAGACTTTCTTTACGTTGTAACGTCACAGAACGTTCCATAAAAGAAATCGTTTACATAGTAAGTTATCGTAAGAGGAAAGTGAGGTGAACTGTATCGAACCCAAGTAGTCCTAAAAAATTGTGTAAATTTGTATAATAATTATTTCTACTAACATGAAAAACGACCAGACTTTGACTAAGACACAAACCCCATATATATTATTAAAGTGAATAACAGTGAAAAAACCATAAGACACTATAATGTCAGAATCAACCAAAATAAAGTCATTAATTATTAAGTTTTATAACTCTGAATAGAGTATTAAGAACTATTTTTTGTGAATAAATGGACATGATCCATTATTATATTATGTAATGTAAATAAAATAAATGTATTAAATGATTTAAATACATTATTAGAAAGAGTTTAAGTTAGAATAAAAATGATATATTTGTTATGACAAAAAATATTAATGTGTTGGATTTGAGACCATACACCAAGATTTCATGAAAAAATCAATTATTATCAGATTTAAATAAAAACTATATGTAATTGTCAAGCAGACAATAGTGAACAATTTATCTTAAATAAAGGAAGCTGTCAAATGAATAAAAAGCAGCCAAAATAGCCAAAAACAGTACTAACTAAAAACATGTAATAGGCATCTAATATTGTATAATTTATGAATTTAATGTTGCCAAAATGCAACCAAATTGCATTAGAAAGTTGTAATATGATATAAAGCAACTATACTAATATATTTGACTAACTATAACATTGTAATAGTCAAGTTATCAAAATGTTTACCTATACCATGTATGGCTGAAGCCAATCATCCAGTACAAAAATAATCATATCTGGCTAAATACTGACATAATGCTAACAAAAATAAGATAGAAAGGTACAATACATCAGTATACCTTAATAAGGAACAAACTCAGTTGAAAGTAAAGTCAATTCTAAAAGAATTTAACTAATAAGAGTGAGATTTGTCACACTATGAAAAAAGGACATCTCAAGACCAATCAATGATGCTATGTCATCTTGTGATAAATATAATATATGTACAGAGTAACCAGGTATCACAAAAGATAGACAAAATAATAAACTCTGTGTGTACACTAGTGAAATAATACATATATTAAAGAAAAAGACTAATCATTGTATTAGAAAACTGACAAGAATCTAGGCCATGAGCAGAGGCCATATAAAATTGTACTTATTTGTGTTTTATCTATGTTAAAATTTGTTTATTTTGTTGTAGGAAGGTAGTAGCATTAGATGTTCAGCTTGTGGAAGGAACTTAGTAACTCCACAACAATTTTTGTTATAAAAATTGAGTTTTCAATGACAACAACTCAAGGTGAGAGTTGTATATTGTATTGTTTATTAGACTTAAGTTAATTAGAAACCAATCATATTTAGTATCGCTAGATTCAGTTGAAAACAGGGAATCTAAATGTATTAATGGCATACAAATTGTGAGTACTAATGTAAAACTGTTTGATAAATACCAGAGTAATTTTTGAAATATCCTTAGTATGAAGAATAAGAAATTCGTTCTAAAAGCTTCTACGGAAGTGAAAATTGTTCCATTACATTCCATTTCGTTTATTCTCGAACAATCTAGAAAGAATTTTACACAAATATACCGGAAGTCGATGAAAACAGTCAACCTGAATTAGTATAAAAGAGAGACCAAATTCGACCCAAAAACACTTGAAACTTGAACTCCAGAACTGATGCATCACCCACAACACTGATCAACGCAGATAAGGCGAAACCGAGAGGCAAGAAATCGACAAGACACGAAGAGAGGCTTTTCCCGTACATAGACATACCGACTGACTTAACCTCAACGAGAATCTACGCCAAAAGTGTCACTGAAATAGAGCAGTGATACGGCAAATTTTAATAGAAATCACGCAGCCAGAACGTCCACGGCCCAGGAGGGACCAAAAATTTAAATAGAGAACGAATTCTGCTGTGTTCGCATTGACTGACTAACTTGACAATAATTCCCCCTAACGTAAACAAACACATACACAACAAGCCTTTCTTCTCGACAACATGGGAATCAGCGCTGCGGTGGCCGATTTCTGAATCAACGCTAAACAGATGATTCGTAGTGGCGGCGTTTGAACGATATTCTACTGCCAAACGTTTTGACAAAAAGTGCGGAAATAGTATACGATCGCAAAATTGACTTAAAATAGATTCAGTGCACATACGAAGAGGCGAGATTGAAAAACTACCCGAGAGGAGTGTCCTGTGCGAGATTAATTATTCATTGGAACGTGAGTTACCAAAATTAAAGTCATTTCTTACCTGGTTACATTTATCACACAGTTGTACTACACATGCCACACACCTTCAAATCACTTAGTTTTTCTTGTAAGGCATCTAATTGATATGTCTTGGTAGTTCAAAGGAGTCACGTCCTGAGAGTAAAGATTTTTTTTTCACATATTAAACTCATGCTTTTCAACTGAGTAAAAAATTTTTTAAAACACTAGCCGATACTTGATTGGATATATCTAAAATTGTCAATAATAATAATAATAATAATAATAACTTGTGAATTTTTTATTAACTCTGCAATTGTATAATTTTTTATATGAATGTTAGTCCTTCAGACGATTTGTTTGTTTTTGAAGAACCATTAAAATTACATGATTTCTTTCAAGCTAAACTGACTTGTTTATATTTTTTTTCATAAAAGTAAGATTTAGAAAATTTTAATTACTTTAGTAATCACATTTATTTCTTGGAACAAACGATTCCAAGTGGCGCCCACAAAAAAACATAGTATTAAGTTGTGTTACAGGACTACATCACTGCAGAGGATCCAGTCAACGGTAAGTAACAAAAAGTGCGCGGAGGAAACGCCCGACATTTTACAACACAACACACACTTTAAGTCTTTCTTTTCGTTATAAATTGACGACTCCAAAGTGAAGCTGTTAAGGAAGGAAAACGATCGCCCACAATCTATACATCTAGACTATTCTTTTTGTTATAAATTGGCAGCCCAACTAGTGAGGCTTGAAAAAGACGGAACAAGCCCGGCAACTACCAACCGATCAAAATGCCGCAACCTAAGGGAAAAAAGGTGAAGAAGAATGTGGAACCCGAGTTAAGTGTGGAAAACGGAGAGGCAGTACAAATGGAGGAAACGGAATTAGAACCGCCCACACTAGAAATGGAAAGACCGGTACAAACGGCAGACGAATTAGAGGAGCAAACGGGAGAAGAACCCATACAAATGGTAGAACAAACAGAGAAACCCGAACCAGAAAAAATAACAGGGAGCGTTGACACGAATATAATAATGATGATGCTCCAAAGAATGAAGGAAGATAAGGAGGAAATAATAAAATCCCTGAAGGAGGATATGAACAAAAATACAGAATCCCTGAAGGAGGAGAACAATAAAAATAGACTGGAAGATAAAGAGAAATTAGACAAAAACATAGAATTTTTAAGGGAGGATATAACCGGGAAAATAAATGACAATGGGAAAAAGCTAGAGCTATTTCAGGAGGCGAATAAAAAATGTATAGAATCCCTGAAAAAAGAGATTACCATAAAATACGAAACAGTAAACAAAACGATCAATGATAATAAAATCGATAGTGACAGGAAGGTCGAAAACATGGAGAAACAGTTGGAAAGGTTACAGGAGGGAAACAATACACGTTTCGAAAATATAGAGGAACAGACAGTAGAGACCAAACAAGACATTAGAAATCTCGAAAACCAGGTAAGGCAGAACCAAGACGCCATCATGTAGGAGGTGGGAGAAGTACAGAAAGACGTTAGCGAGAGGATGCAGAAAACATATGACATCGCTAACAGGCTGGACGAACAAATAAAAACTAACAAAAATAGCATACTGGAAATAGACCAGAGAGAGAAGAACCTGCAGGAAAGATTAGAGGCGCTGAGAGACACACCTATATTAAACACTCATACGTGTCATGGAGAAAACAGGGAAGTAATCAACTTCCAAAACTATCGACGAAACCCAATGGAATTTTTAGAAAGAATGGAAGAGTTTATTGGGAGAAATAGAGAAACAAGGTGGGACAGGATACGGGAGATGTTAGACGAGACGTTTAAAAACACGAGGGATAACTGGTGGATAGCCGTACGACCCGAAATCACGAATTTAGCAGAGTTTAAACGCCAGTTTAAGGAAAAGTATTGGTCGGAGACTGCACAAAACAGGGTAAGAATGGACATATTCTATGGCAAATACGACGCGTCCAACGGACAGTCCCCGACGTCTTATTTCCTGGGAAAGGTATGTTTAGCACGGAAGTTGATACCGCCGATCCCAGAGGAATGTTTGGTAAGGCAATTAGCTGGACATTACAGTTATGGTATCAAAGATGCCCAATTATACCAACAGCTTAGCAAAATAGCCGATCTGGCCAAATTATTGGAAAATTGTGAATCCACAGGAAGGTTCCAGGACTACCAACCCCCCAATCGTAAGGTAGAGTACAACAACAACAATAACGGACCAAACCGGAATGGAGGTGGAAACGGTAATAACCTAAACACCAGTAATCAGAACAATAATACCCCACCAAGTGGCCGAAATGATAACACTCAGGGTCCAAATAATCGCAACTATCCGGGACCAAACAGAGGTAATTACACCGGGAATAATTACGGTAGGAATTTCCACCAGGGAAATAGTTATCGCGGAAATAACTTCAGGGGAAATAGTTATGGTTAACGTAATGGTTATCGCAACGGGGGAAACCAAGGAGGAGGCGATAGGAGAAACCAAAATGAATATAGGCCCCAGGTAAATTATACAATGGCCAATAACCGACGGCCATATCCACCCAATGTACCCACAACAGGCGCCAGGTAGCCAGGGTAACACGACGAATAGCCAACCCATTAATGGTAATCCCGAGGTCAGGCAGGAAACACAGACGGGTCACCAACCCAATGTTCCGGGAGACCGGGCCAATGAGACCGTGGCTCATTTAAACTAAACGCGGCAGTGGAAAAGGAAAACCGCCCTTCACTGAACCAATATTATGGGGTGACTAGTTACGAACATAGACAGGACAAAGACGGGACGATATTAAGAATAAATAATTATCTTAAGGATATTAGAGAGGAGTTATTAGAAGAGGGTGACAATGTCATTAAAAATAGTAACCAAGGGAATAATAGTATCGTGCAGATCAAAGCAAATATCAATGGCATAGAAGCGATATTACTCATTGACACGGGGTCAAACGTATCACTTATCGATAGTGTTGAGTTAGAGAGGATCAAACAAAATAGTAATTTACCAATACCCACTCTACCTATAAATAACATTATTTTAGTTGGAGCAACGGGGAGGCAAAACAAATCAATAAAGAAACAGGTGTCGTTAGAGATGACTAGTAATGGGGTAACAATACCAATAGGATTATTAGTGGCGAATAATTTACCCATGAGTATCTTAATAGGCTGCGATATACTTAGGCCATACAATGCTGTAATAGATTTGGAAGGTAAGATGATAACTTTAAAAACTAACAAGGGAATTTGGACCAATAATTTAATCGATGTCCAAGGAAATGGTACAGACAATACACATTATCAAGCGGTAGTGAACCATTATTATTGTGCCAATCGTCCAATCAATATGCCATTATATCAGGAGGAAAACCCAGAGTTGTGGTTAGAAAAATTAGAAGAAATACGGGATTTCCAAAGGACGAAAGCAAGGGGTCTGATCAGCGAAAAACAGGCAGAACAATTAATCGAGGTATACAACAATTATAAACACATATTCTCGAACGCTCCAGGAAAAACCAGAGATTATCAATGCACCATAAAATTCAAAACTCCGGTGGAATTTAACAGGAAATCGTACCCGATCGCATACTCGCTAAAGAACGAAGTCAGGGAAGAATTGAACAGGATGATAGAGGACGACATAATCGAGTATAGTCATTCGCCCTTTACCAGCCCAATCATAGCGGTGCCAAAAAAGAACGGAAAGGTACGTGTATGTCTCGATGCTAGGGAGATCAACAAA
This sequence comes from Magicicada septendecula, assembly GCA_034769895.1. Classification (NCBI taxonomy): domain Eukaryota; kingdom Metazoa; phylum Arthropoda; class Insecta; order Hemiptera; family Cicadidae; genus Magicicada; species Magicicada septendecula. Next base: position 54,860,385 of record CM068371.1, on the reverse strand, counting down.
ATGATTGTTAACGACCGCACATCACCTGGGGAGATAGAGGAGATATTGAAAAAGTTCCACGGAACCAAATATATAAGCTCCTGGGATACGGTATGCGGTTACTGGCAGATAGAACTCCACCCTGATAGTAGGAAATATATGGCATTCATATTCGAGGGCAGAAACTATCAGTTTAAGCGGTTACCTTTTGGCTTAATAAATTCTGTGGCGGTGTTTGTAAAGATAATGGACAGAATATTGGGGCAGGAAGTACTGAAGTTTACGACAGTATACGTCGACGACCTACTGGTAACTTCAGCGAATTGGGACGACCATTGTAATAGGGTTGAACAGGTGTTAGAGAAATTATCAGAGAATAATATCACCCTCAAATTAGACAAGTCCCAATTCATTGCAAATGAGGTGAAATTTCTAGGATTTAATTTAACAGAACAAGGGATTACTCCATCCAAAGAGAAGGTAGAGGCCATACAGAAGTTCCCCACCCCAAAGAACAGGAAACAGCTGCAGTCATTTTTAGGAATCTGCAACTATTACAGAAAGTTTCGGTCCAATTACTCAGAACTAACTGCCAGGTTCCAAAAGCAGTTATCAGCTAAAGACAAATGGACTTGGGGACCAGAGCAAGATGGAGTGCTCAATCTCATAAAGGAAAAGTTTTTAGAAACAGTAATGTTGCATCATCCCGACTTTACAAAACCATTTTTTCTAAACTTCGATGCCAGTAACGTGAGTTTAGGTGCAGCCCTATATCAGGAAGATCAGGACGGTAACCATTTAGTAATTAGCTTTGCTAGCCGCGTGCTGAACAGTTGCGAACGAAACTACAATACTACCGAAAAAGAATTGTTGAGTGTAGTTTTCGCATGCGGTAAATTTAGGACATATATATTAGGGTACCCCATAACAGTTAGAAGCGACCACAAATCTATATCATTTTTAAAGCATTGTAAACTGAACCACGGAAGGCTGAAGAGATGGGTTTTGGCCTTGCAAGAGTATAATATCACATGGGAATATATACCCGGCAAACAGAACGTAGCAGCCGACGTCTTATCGCGCGTCAATATACCAGACCAAACCTTTGACGGCGAAAAAGAACAATTAGCTAAGGTTTACCACATTATTAAGAGCAGGGAAGAGTTAAAAAATATTTTAAACGATATAAAGTCACAACAAGAGGCCGATCCAAAATTAGGAGATATTAGAAAAAGAGTACAGGAAGGCGATGAGGTCATAAATAGATTTTATTGTATACACAATGACACTTTGTTTATAAGGAATACCCCGCACCAAGAGAATTGGAAATTAGTGATTCCACCAGCGATAGAGAGACCGCTAATAATCGACTATCACGAGAGGTACGGACATATGGGTGCCCTCAAAGTAAGGAAGGCATTGGAAGAGCAAACATACATCAAAGGGATGAATAAGAAGGTGCAACTGGCGATACGGTCGTGCGATATTTGTCAAAAAGTAAAGTATGATAACGAGAGGAAAGAAGGGGTCATGATACCCATATCATCTACCGAAAAATTGGAAAAGGTATTTCTCGATATCTGCGGACCATTTCCACGCAGCGGTGGGAGACACCGATATAAATTTATCGTAATCATCTTCGACCACTTTAGCAAATATACAAAGCTATACCCAATAACTAGGGCAACGACCAGGAAAATAATAGACATTATTATAGAGCGATACATAATGGAGGTGGGCCAACCGTATTCTATAATTACGGACCACGGTACCCAGTTTAGGGGAAAACTTTGGAAGGAAAACCTGGGAGAACACGGAATAAAAACGTACAAGACGTCAGTATATCACCCGAATAGTAACCCAGCCGAGAGAGTGTTAAGGGAGGTAGGACGGTTACTGAGAACATACTGCCATAACGAGCAGAAAAGATGGCATGAATATGTAGCATCTACCGAGGATTTTCTCAATTTTTCATATCACAATACCATCGAGGTGTCGCCATACACAGTTATGTTCGAAAGACCCCCACCACGAGAGATAAAAGAAATTATTAATTTTCCCGACGAACCCGCATACCAATTTGAAAGGGCAAAATTTTATAACAAGGTGTTAGAAAAAACGGAACAGCAGCGGAAAAAATATGTCAAATCACAGCCCAAGGCAATTAAATATGAGGTAGGAGAAAAGGTGTTAGTTAAAAATAGAGAATTGCCCAGTGCTATACAAGGCATAACGAGGAAATTGCTACTCTTATATACAGGACCTTTCACGATAACCAGAGACAATAAGAATAATACCTACGAGGTAACTGACACGATTAGTAACAAAGTAAAAGGTACGTATAACCAAACATCATTGAAAAAGTACCATGATTAAAAATCACAAATCAAATACTCAATCAGTGAGCAAGTACCATGACCAAAACCAAAGTCAAATACAGCATCATTAAAAAGGTACCTTGACTAAACATGTTAACGCGAATTTTTCAACTTAGCCATAATTAGAAAGGAAGTAGAGATTATTAAATAAATTATAAATATTATAGCATAATTATTATTATTAATAAATATTACGAGAAGGACACTTTACACCAAAGGCATAAAGATATATATAAAATATAGATTTATTTCCAATAGCCATGTCAACATATATTTACCAACTTACCCGTACTTATAGAAGGAGAGAGATTATTATTAATAAATATTACGAGATGGACACATTCCATCATAGGCAAGATTTATTTCCAATAGCCATGTCAACGTATATTTACCAGCTTACCCGTACTTAGAGAAGGAGAGAGATTATTATTATTAATAAATATTACGAGAAGGACACTTTACACCAAAGGCATAAAGATATATATAAAATATAGATTTATTTCCAATAGCCATGTCAACGTATATTTACCAACTTACCCGTACTTAGAGAAGGAGAGAGATTATTATAAATGAATGTTGCGAGAAGGACACTTAGTAAAGGAATGAAGGAGAAATACTGTCAGATATTTGATATTTAAATGGAAATGATAAATGAAAAAAAAAAAAAAAAAAACAGTGTGTTACATAAGGAGGTAATGATGAATATGAATATAGCTATTAACATTGAATGATTTTAAACGATAATTTTAACCTGCGGAGAACGATATATTAATATAATTGTGAATTAATCAGAAGAGTTTAAGAAAGGGAATTTATGTGTAGGAGCCTATGATCTTTGAATATTGTATTTTTTATTATTATTATTATTATTTGTTGCAAAGGTGCAATTATTATTTTCTGAACAGGGATGTGTTGCCTCTGATTTCAGTAGTTATAGATAGGAAGGGCAGAGAATGTATGCCATAGCGAGCCACTCTGATTCCCAACCCTCTATGAAAGTTAGGGAATTGATAGGGAATTATATCAAAGATTAATTAAATAACATCAAGGTAAAAAGGAAAGGAATAGGTGATACGACAAAGAACGAAATAGGAATATTGAGTTGGATTAATATATTAAAGGAGTAGTACAGGAATTTAATTATAAGATAAAAGAATGAAATATAAAGAAGCTAATAAAAGGTTATTATAGAGATGATAATTTCATCAAAACCAAAGATATGTTTTTCCAAAATTATCAACTTTAACGGAGAGGCATATGTAACGTCACAGAACGTTCCATAAAAGAAATCATTTACATAGTAAGTTATCGTAAGAGGAAAGTGAGGTGAACTGTATCGAACCCAAGTAGTCCTAAAAAATTGTGTAAATTTGTATAATAATTATTTCTACTAACATGAAAAACGACCAGACTTTGACTAAGACACAAACCCCATATATATTATTAAAGTGAATAACAGTGAAAAAACCATAAGACACTATAATGTCAGAATCAACCAAAATAAAGTCATTAATTATTAAGTTTTATAACTCTGAATAGAGTATTAAGAACTATTTTTTGTGAATAAATGGACATGATCCATTATTATATTATGTAATGTAAATAAAATAAATGTATTAAATGATTTAAATACATTATTAGAAAGAGTTTAAGTTAGAATAAAAATGATATATTTGTTATGACAAAAAATATTAATGTGTTGGATTTGAGACCATACACCAAGATTTCATGAAAAAATCAATTATTATCAGATTTAAATAAAAACTATATGTAATTGTCAAGCAGACAATAGTGAACAATTTATCTTAAATAAAGGAAGCTGTCAAATGAATAAAAAGCAGCCAAAATAGCCAAAAACAGTACTAACTAAAAACATGTAATAGGCATCTAATATTGTATAATTTATGAATTTAATGTTGCCAAAATGCAACCAAATTGCATTAGAAAGTTGTAATATGATATAAAGCAACTATACTAATATATTTGACTAACTATAACATTGTAATAGTCAAGTTATCAAAATGTTTACCTATACCATGTATGGCTGAAGCCAATCATCCAGTACAAAAATAATCATATCTGGCTAAATACTGACATAATGCTAACAAAAATAAGATAGAAAGGTACAATACATCAGTATACCTTAATAAGGAACAAACTCAGTTGAAAGTAAAGTCAATTCTAAAAGAATTTAACTAATAAGAGTGAGATTTGTCACACTATGAAAAAAGGACATCTCAAGACCAATCAATGATGCTATGTCATCTTGTGATAAATATAATATATGTACAGAGTAACCAGGTATCACAAAAGATAGACAAAATAATAAACTCTGTGTGTACACTAGTGAAATAATACATATATTAAAGAAAAAGACTAATCATTGTATTAGAAAACTGACAAGAATCTAGGCCATGAGCAGAGGCCATATAAAATTGTACTTATTTGTGTTTTATCTATGTTAAAATTTGTTTATTTTGTTGTAGGAAGGTAGTAGCATTAGATGTTCAGCTTGTGGAAGGAACTTAGTAACTCCACAACAATTTTTGTTATAAAAATTGAGTTTTCAATGACAACAACTCAAGGTGAGAGTTGTATATTGTATTGTTTATTAGACTTAAGTTAATTAGAAACCAATCATATTTAGTATCGCTAGATTCAGTTGAAAACAGGGAATCTAAATGTATTAATGGCATACAAATTGTGAGTACTAATGTAAAACTGTTTGATAAATACCAGAGTAATTTTTGAAATATCCTTAGTATGAAGAATAAGAAATTCGTTCTAAAAGCTTCTACGGAAGTGAAAATTGTTCCATTACATTCCATTTCGTTTATTCTCGAACAATCTAGAAAGAATTTTACACAAATATACCGGAAGTCGATGAAAACAGTCAACCTGAATTAGTATAAAAGAGAGACCAAATTCGACCCAAAAACACTTGAAACTTGAACTCCAGAACTGATGCATCACCCACAACACTGATCAACGCAGATAAGGCGAAACCGAGAGGCAAGAAATCGACAAGACACGAAGAGAGGCTTTTCCCGTACATAGACATACCGACTGACTTAACCTCAACGAGAATCTACGCCAAAAGTGTCACTGAAATAGAGCAGTGATACGGCAAATTTTAATAGAAATCACGCAGCCAGAACGTCCACGGCCCAGGAGGGACCAAAAATTTAAATAGAGAACGAATTCTGCTGTGTTCGCATTGACTGACTAACTTGACAATAATTCCCCCTAACGTAAACAAACACATACACAACAAGCCTTTCTTCTCGACAACATGGGAATCAGCGCTGCGGTGGCCGATTTCTGAATCAACGCTAAACAGATGATTCGTAGTGGCGGCGTTTGAACGATATTCTACTGCCAAACGTTTTGACAAAAAGTGCGGAAATAGTATACGATCGCAAAATTGACTTAAAATAGATTCAGTGCACATACGAAGAGGCGAGATTGAAAAACTACCCGAGAGGAGTGTCCTGTGCGAGATTAATTATTCATTGGAACGTGAGTTACCAAAATTAAAGTCATTTCTTACCTGGTTACATTTATCACACAGTTGTACTACACATGCCACACACCTTCAAATCACTTAGTTTTTCTTGTAAGGCATCTAATTGATATGTCTTGGTAGTTCAAAGGAGTCACGTCCTGAGAGTAAAGATTTTTTTTTCACATATTAAACTCATGCTTTTCAACTGAGTAAAAAATTTTTTAAAACACTAGCCGATACTTGATTGGATATATCTAAAATTGTCAATAATAATAATAATAATAATAATAACTTGTGAATTTTTTATTAACTCTGCAATTGTATAATTTTTTATATGAATGTTAGTCCTTCAGACGATTTGTTTGTTTTTGAAGAACCATTAAAATTACATGATTTCTTTCAAGCTAAACTGACTTGTTTATATTTTTTTTCATAAAAGTAAGATTTAGAAAATTTTAATTACTTTAGTAATCACATTTATTTCTTGGAACAAACGATTCCAAGTGGCGCCCACAAAAAAACATAGTATTAAGTTGTGTTACAGGACTACATCACTGCAGAGGATCCAGTCAACGGTAAGTAACAAAAAGTGCGCGGAGGAAACGCCCGACATTTTACAACACAACACACACTTTAAGTCTTTCTTTTCGTTATAAATTGACGACTCCAAAGTGAAGCTGTTAAGAAAGGAACACGATCGCCCACAATCTATACATCTAGACTATTCTTTCTGTTATAACGTTCACAGGATATGAAAAATATTTTGTGTAGTGTTGTGCATAAATATTTCTTATGTCGGTTGACGGAATATAATTTTGAAGTTATGTTAATTACGGTTTTAGCTTATTTAGAACAAGGATAAATCTTCATTTTTAATTATTATTTTATAGTTTACATTGTTTAATTTGAGTTATGTGCGTGCCTCTTCCAGAATGTCTGACGGTCTAAGAAAACTGTCTGGTTACCAGTACAAAAAAAGAAGGCTGGAAAAGGAAGCCGAAAGGCAAAAACAAGCTGGCGCGTTAAAAAATTATATCAAGAGTTGTACCAAAACAAATGACGACTCTGAGAATCCATCATCAAGTCCGGTTATAAAAGAAAATACGGAATCGTCAGAAAATGATGATGACAAACAAATGGACGAAGTTTCTAAATCAATTGGAACTGACGACACTCTGACTCTACCATCACCAGATGAAAGCATTGAAAAAATTGACACCAACGTGACACCCACAGAAAGCGTTCTACAAACTTTGAGTACAGATCCAGCATTGTGGCCAAGAATTTTAGGAGACACCGAAAGAAGTTTTTTAGTAAGACAAGGTCCACCTAAACCATTGCATAATTACAAATTTCCTTCCAATGACACTGGTCGACATTTTAGCGCAAATTATTATACACGAATTTTAAGCAATGGAGAGCAAGTTTTACGAGACTGGCTAGTGTACTCTCTTTCACAAAACTGCGTTTACTGCTTCTGTTGCAAAATTTTCGGCTGTATAGTTAATTCTCTTTCAAAGGAGGGTTTTAAAAGTTGGAAGCACCTCGGCGAAACTTTAAAAGAGCATGAAATTTCCAAAAATCATATTCAGGCCCAAAATCATGGCTACAAATGAACCAAAGGTTAAAGTGTTGTAAAACTATAGATGCGGCTGCTCAAAGAATTATTAATGCCGAAACAAACCATTGGAACGAGGTGCTTCTAAGAATTGTAGCAATTACTAAACTGCTTGGTAAAAGTTGTCTAGCTTTTCAAGGTACAAGCGACAAGTTGTTTGAGTATAATAACGGTAATTTCTTAAAAATAGTTGAGTTGCTATCTGAATTTGATCCCATTATGGAAGAGCACGTCCGCAGAGTGCTCAAAAAAGAAGAGACTAAAGCTCACTATCTCGGGAAAAATATACAAAACGAGATAATAGATCTGCTGCATCAAAGTGTAAAGTCTTATATTATTGATGAAATAAAAAAATCCAAATATTTTTCCATAATTCTAGACTGTACTCCTGACATTAGTAAGGTAGAGCAAATGACTCTTGTAATCAGATATGTTTCAATCAATAAATTTGACGCTGATGTTGAAATTAAAATTAATGAAAGCTTTTTAGGCTTCTTACCAGTCGAAAGATCCATAGGAAAACAAATGACTGATATTATAATTGGAGAACTTAATGACTTGGGTTTAAATTTGCAGGATATCAGAGGGCAGGGATACGACAACGGGTCCAATATGAGGGGCGATAAAGCAGGAGTGCAATCTAAAATTAAACAATATAATTCGCGAGCATTCTATGTTCCGTGTAGTAGCGTAGCGACTCTCTCAATCTTGTTGTTAATGATATGGCAAAAGCATCCTTGGAAGCCGCTAATTTCTTCAACATGGTCCAAAAAATATATTTATTTTTTTCGGCATCTACTTTTCGATGGGCAATACTTTTAAAACATGTTCAAGGTTTAACTTTGAAACCATTGAGTGACACTAGATGGGAGAGTAGGATAGAGGCCTTAAAGCCTTTGACATTCCATTTGGGAGATGTATACGACGCCTTGCTAAGCATTTACGAAAACCAAGAAATTGATAATTTAATAAGAGACGAGGCCTCGGGTTTATTAAATTGTATTAAACAATTTAAGTTTTTGTGTTCATTAGTTATTTGGCATAAAATACTAAATTGCATTAATCCAATAAGCAAGTTGATGCAAACAAAAGATTTTGATCTAGCCTCTGCACTTGATCTTTTACAAAACTGCAAAATATTTTTCAAGAATCTTCGATCGGATTCGTCCTTCGATGAAACTATTATTGATGCAAAAGAACTTGCTACCGAAATTGATGTGGAGGCTAATTTTGGATTAACAATAACACGACACCGCGTAAGAAGAATAAAAAGGAACTTCTCATACGAAGCACGAGATGAACCGATCGAAGATCCAAAAGAAAAATATAAAATAGATTTTTTTAATTTTACAATCGATCAAGCACTAAAAGCACTAGATGCTAGATTTGAACAACTTAGTAATCATAGTAACTATTTTCAATTCTTATATAATATATACGATTTAAATACCATGTCCAAAGAAATGCTACTAAAACACTGTAAGAATTTAGAATGTATTTTCACTGGTGGTGATTCTGTTGACATAAATGGGGTAGAATTAGCAGAGGAAATTTCAGCAGTATCTGCGCTTTTGGGCAAAAAACAATATATATATATATATATATATATATATATTCTTAAGGGGCGGCAATTTGTCTTTTTGTCCGGGGCGACGTAACCGCTAGAGCGGGCCCTGCTTTACATTATTACTTTTTGTAAATGGAATGCTCCTTACAGTCTCTAGTTTGCTTACACTACAATACATTTTAGTTTAAGATCATTCCAGTCATTGTTTTTTTACAATTCTATTGGAATCTTGTTGGCCAGTTTAGGTTATGTCCTCACTTGGATCCCCAACAATGGTTGAACCTTAGATTTTGTTTATTACATATTGTATTGATTCTTTACATTTACTTAAAGCTGATTTTTATTGTTTATAGTTATATTTTTCTTTTTTGTTACTATCTCAACCTTATTGTTGATTCATACTTGTCTCTTATAATTTTATCTCTACTTTACAATTTTAGCTAGTCTTTTGAACATCATTCAGTGGTCATTTTTATACATTATTAATTTATACATTTACCACTCTTATATCCACTCTCCCTCTTATTTTCTATTATCAGTGTTTTACCTTTGAGTTCTGGTTGTACCGTCAAGTCAATGAAGTTAGTTTATTAATGGTTTTATGTCAGTCAGTGTCAAGTCACAGCCTAGCGTTTTAAATCAACTTTTAAATTACTTCTATTTTCTTTATCATTAATAATACTTTATATTCTCATGGTTTATTTTATTCTGGTCATTATTAGTTCCTTCTTGTATCTGATTTGATTGTATTCTCCCTAGTTGCACTGATTATTTTATCCTCCTTAATAAATCTCTTCTTGTTATGGGTGTTGTAATCTTCTTCTCACTGTCTGATCTATTGGGCATTTGGGTCAACATTGTCTTGTCTTTAGTCGTGTCTTTGTTTCTTCTGTAATACATTACTTATTAATTATAACTTATTTTATTCCCTTATTTGAACCATAATTCATCCTATGTTCCTGTTTACATGTTCCTCTTTTGTTGTTTATTTTGTTTTGGATAGTGTTATAACCAGTTTGTTTTACATTGGTTTTGGGTTGGTTATATGTACCGTTACAATATATATATTGCAACAGTACGTCTGCGTACGTTACTGTACATTGTCGCAGTTAGTTAAAAAAAACTGTTAAATTAGAATAAATAATTAATATTGTCAATATTTACAAAAATGCGTATTGAAAGCTGTAAGTAACCAGCGAAGGGGAACACCGAATATGCAGGACGGTACATGCAGATCACGCCACACACAGCTAAGTTTGTGTACAGTGTATTTTATGTGTGTGAATGTAAGCCAGTTGAATCCGGAATAGCGTCACCCCTGAATAAATGTGAATTAAATAAGTAATTTATATAAATTTTGGTAAGTGCGCGTAAGATATGACAAAACAAAATACGCCACGTTATTAATAATATAAAGACGCGCAAATGTGCAAAATCTAGTGCGGAACAAGTAATACATATTAATGCAGTGTAAATAAAAGTGAATAGAACCAAGAACAATTAAAGTATAGAAAAACTGTTAACATACAATTATTATACATAAAAAAATTACCGATCATATGAACATCGAGTAATAAGCAAAAGACTTCGCATGTTGCGAATAAAATTAAAATAAGTACGAAAAATAAACGAATCTGTAAAGGGACGCTCGACAAACTATAACAATATAAATCGTGCACAGAATGGTTGAAACATGATTTTTGTGCCCGACAGCATAAATAAGCGAGAAGCCCCAGGCTCGACCCTCCTTCACTGGAACACTTCTGCAGCCGGAGGCTATGCCCGACGGTGGAGGATCCGAGGTCGATATCCCAGGAGTACCGTACGAGTCATCTGAATGCTGGGTGGACCAGGAGGACCGGACGACGGACTCCAGGAGGATCAGACGACAATGGAGGATCGACACAGGACACAGGACTCAGGATCATGACGAAGAATCACCGAGTATCACCGCACAGCAATAAGGTGACATGAAACCATTTTTTACTCGTCAACCAACAGTCATAAAAGACATTAAAAAGAAAAGAGTAAAGAGACAATGATAAACTTTAATAGTGTAAATAATAATTGTAAAATCTAATTGGTTAAATTGTAGTAATTTATAATGATATTTAACATTTACGAAATTATTTTTGAAATTATAACGTAGCATAAATATTTAAGTAATTCTAAAATTGATTGATATTTCATGAATACGATATTCATATGTAGGCACACAAAGTAAAGTAGTAATTATATAACAAAAAATATGGAATTTAAAAAGAAATACAATCTGAGCAAGTCGAGAACACATTATATATTATAAAAAATTTCTATTTATACATGTTAATTAAATTTTGTGTATTTATAGACCTATTTATTAATATGTGTGTGTAATGTTATTTTATAGTGACAATAATTGTGTGTATGATGAGCACACACAAAAGAAAAATATTATGCGAATAATAATGACGAAATTTTAATTCGTAATTTTTGAAAATTTTATTTAATAAATTTTGAATGATTTTTACAAAGTCGATATGATATAAGGAGTGTTATTAATATTAAAAAACACACCATACACCTTTTCTCGTTATAATATATAGCCTACGTCTGACAATGGAACGATCGTTCCGAAACGCGTCACAAAGCTACTAGAAGAAGTCAGAAGACGGAACTGAAATAAGGTAATATTAAACAAAATGTTGCCTCGCGCGCACCTTGTATAAACCCGCAAAAGTATTGCATCACGTACAAGGGTCGTTTCTAGATTTCCCTCGAAAGCACGTCGTTCGGTGGTTTGTGATAACAGACGGAACAGAATTAAACAGAAATCCATCTGTGTTAATTCAGCAAAAGTAACAGTAACGAGCAGCAGACCGTACAGAGAGAGTCGTAGGCAGGAACAGCTACAGAGGTCAGTCAGTACTCACCTGTCCAATAAGCAGAGCGAACACGAATACTCCCATCAGCCAACACGCGGTCATAAACAAGTACTCCAGTTCGTTCTCAGGACGAGGATTCTTACCGATAGAAGTCGCTGTTTTTGTAGCAAAGTAAAAACACCTGATATACCTGAAACAATAATGCGTTTGCAATTAATTACTGTTATTACAGCTACACAGCATCTACGTACATGTTGTTGACTCTGGTTTTAGTTTTTAGTTTTCCTTCACGTAGAAAAACAGTTTGCACTATAATAATATAAAGTGTGTGTGTGTGTGTGTGTGTGTGTGTGTGTGTGTGTGTGTGTGTGTGTGTGTGTGTGTGTGTGTGTGTGTGTGTGTGTGTGTGTGTGTGTGTGTGTGTGTGTGTGTGTGTGTGTGTAAACGACCCAGCAAGCGTCATACTCACGCGTTTCCGTGTCCGTCGAAGACCCAACTGTTGGAGCCGAGACCTTCCTTGACTGAGACGGTGTAGTAGGCGCACGCGTTCAGGTGCACCAGGTATATCATGTAGGTGAGAGAGCGGACCACGCGGACTGCGTACGGTGTTGGCAGCACCTTGTCGAAGTGGTTGAAGAACTCCCAGAACGAATGCAACTACAACACAATCACAAACATGAAACGCGTCAGTCGACATGAAACGGCTGCCTCGTTGCGCATGTCTTACTTTGACGCTCTCTTTTCGGACCAATTATCTAGTGTTCAGAACAGCGACATGGTTGTGTGTCATGGTTGGTTATCTCACACCCCAACCTGCGCTACCCCCCCCCCTTCCAATGCACAAACGGTTTCATGTCTAACTAATTCATCTGTAAAGCTCACCGGAATACTGAACCGTGACATTCGGATTTCTACTACGGCCAGAGCATATTTTAAGCAATAAACTGGGCGGCACTAATGCCGCCTAGTGAAGGACTTAGTGCCGCCTAGTGGCAGCTATTAGTGCCGGTGCGGAAAAGTGAGAACAAAGGGGAGAAATCAGCAAATCACGAAGGGGCGTTTGCATTTGCGTATATATTAGCTTTCAGCATTGTCCGTACAGTGTGAGAATTGGTGTTTTTCCCTAATGTCTAAAGCATTTGTGTCTATTTTTACAGTTAATTTCACGAGTAACGAATGAACATGACCATGGTCAAGTTAAATTCAAATTACATAATTTTCAATATGGTAAAATCATGTGTGTGTTTGTGTGTGTACACATTGCTTGGTTTAGTGCCGCCTAGTGCAAATTACTTAAAATATGCTCTGATTACGGCAGGAATTTCTCAGTGACAGTGGCATAACTACGGGGGAGGGGAATTAATCCCCCCTCCAGAGCTATTAAAAATTTCAGTGAAATTCCGAAATCACTTAACGAAGGCTGTTTACAAGCCAGTTGCATGTGTTAAAATAAGGTTTATATAAATAAATGTGGAAGTAAAAGGAATTACAATATTTGTAAATTAATAAAATAAAGTTAGAGTTTTCTTAATAATGACAGTCACTCAAACGAAGGCAGAGTCTGTTAATTTACCTTTACCTTTTTTGGCCAGACACACTGCCCGTCGTCTTTGCACAGGTAAACTAGCTGTTTCTCGACTTTAATTAGGAAAAACGAGAAGACTTTATTGCAGGATTTTTACATAAAGCATAACATACTTTAACAGGAATTGTAAGTTGCTTAAAACATTCTTTGAACAACATCCTTGCATTGAAGTGTAAAGGAATAATAAACCTGTTTATTTTTTCAAAATGTTTTCATAAAAACTAATTTTCACAAGATCTATTAAGAATAAAACTTTTAGTAATGACATGACATTTTTTACCTTTAATTCGGGTAACAATTAACAAAGATAGAATATTTTGAAATCAGCGGCTTTCCACGTTTTTTCAACCCTTATTTTTTACGTTGGCTTACTCAAAAACTTTGAGACGCAAGCAATTTATAAAATTGTATGGGGAAAATCCTGTTTTTCTTATTTTCTCTGAGGAACATTGAGAGTCCAACCTTCAAGCTAATCTCCCCCCCCCCCTGGGAGCAGCTCCTACTTACGCCACTGTTCAATACTATATTCTTGTATTCTTGGTGTCAGCATGTAGAATCTTGTTTAACTCAACCACCAGGCGCCGAAACAATAAACCGTTAACATACTCAGGCAAGTACAGGGGCGGATTACCATTTTGCCGCCCGTAGGCAGTATAAATTTGCCGCCCTCCCACAAATATCTTGGGGGGGGGGGGTGCCATCGTTATATTCCCTGAGTATAGTCCGCACTAGTGTTCTGTTTAAATCCAAACTGTGCTACATAATCGCGTGTGCTCTCGTTCATTTGCCAATTAATAGGATCAGAATCTAAGACCTTCCCTACCTGATTTGATGATATTGTATCATGATTTTTGACGTGAACTGGGCCTTCATTCTTCAAAAGTGAAGTTTCCTCTCTGGCTGAACTGTGTGAACAGTATCTTCACCATCACTACTATCACAGTTATTGTCGGTATCACTAGAATGTCTCGATTCCTTAAATATTATGCTTGCCTCGGCTTCTGAAACCAACCTATAATTCGGTATTACAAGGACAGATCTATACTTTTCAATTGCCCACATCTAAAATCTCTCGATGATCACTTTCACTAGCACTCGATGATTCATTAGCACTATTGACACTAGTGGTACTGACATCACTAAACTTCAAATCAGAACTTCCACATGCTTCTAAGATCAGTCTAGTAGATGAACATGAACGACAGACACACTGCGGTATGACGGTACGTTAGATTAACAAAATTACACATAAATTAGAATTATTTAGCGTTATTTTCTGCGTCGCATAAAAATGAAAATAAGTTCCGTCAAGTAACCTCAAAACTGTGTCCACTACACCGTGTTGTGTTGAAGGATGTTTAAATATACTTTTTACGATGAATATTAGTATAAACTCCAGTCAATAATAAATCACGTGGACAAAAGCAAAAACCACATGCACACGCGAAAATTTACGCGGTGCCGGTCAGGTTTGGGTACGAAATTATGCTACGCTCACAGCCTATGACTGTTAGCAGTTAGTGGCATCTATTGACAGTCACTCACGTCAAATTACAGAGTCGGTAAAGGACGTTCGAAATTTGAATGTAAACGAATTAATAGTTAAGTAATTAATTAATATAATAGAAGTATCACATGGATAATGCAAGTAAATGTAATTATGAAAAAATGATGTACTTCATATACATATCAGAAGTAAGTGACGAACTATTCTCTTTATGTAATAAGCCTAGTTACTAAACAATACATTTTTTTTTTAAGTTTCTTATCATAGTGGGACGAAATGGAGCGGCATTTGAAACATCTCTTAGGTATGAAAACAACATAACGGCCGTCAAATTTGACCTTTCCAAGATTTGCCGCCCGTAGGCAATTTCCTACTTTGCCTATGCATAAATCCGCCTCTGGAAAATATGTCTGTCTATTGACGCTGTTCCCTGTGAGTTTACTCCTGTACTAAATACTAAATTTTGTCGGGTGGTGAAATTACCTTGAGCACTCTGGGCAGCCGCAGCAGTGGATGGACGTCTCCGGTCTTGAAGTACACCAAGTCTAGCGGAAGCATAGACAGCATGTCCATCTGTAACAGTAATCATTAAGCAGTGTAAAGAACGGGTTCTACTCCAGTTATAGTATGGTAAACGTTTGAGAAAAATTGTAACTTCAAGCGCGTATAAAACTACACTTATATAAAACAAACAATAAGTAACGACAAATTTAAAAATGATTACATGTTCTGGTCAAAGTCTTACTCCAGTATCTTCCTAAAGGCATTAATATTCTGACCGAAACAGTCAACGTCTCCACTGTCGCAAACTCTGTTCGTCATTTTGATGGATGTGCCAACCTTACCCTGCCGCAAGACATGCCTTACGTAAGCAACTCTGTAACCGACCCCGAGACATCTGTCTCAATACTCTTATGCATAAATGGCACACCTTGTAGTCGCCCAATGGCCCAATGTTCACACTTGGTCTCATATAATGGAAAACGCTGACTGATGCCACGATGTTGTAGATAAGAAAAAATTCGTTTCTGGACTGCCTCAGTCTTCTGATCCATGTCGTCCCTTGTGTCACCTAAACTACAGTAGAATAATAAGGGGAAAGTGCTTTGTGCACCGTCAGAGGAGACCGCGCTTTCACTGGTGTGTGGGACTCTCACCCACTAAAAAACCCACCTCTAATTCAGGCATTCATATCTATCCTGGAAACACTTATCGTATTTCTTCAGGATGTAGCCTATTGCAATCCTTATCGGGATGCTTCTAGTTGTCCCTTATGTTCTACCGCCCGTTGGGTCCAGTTTGGGTTTGTCTTTTTTTCTAGTAGGGCCCACTGAATAAATGCAGAGATACGGTTCCATTCCGCCTTGCCGCGAAGCATAAGCACGATTACGCTCTCGGCCGTGAACTCCCCGAGCTCCGGTGTTGGGCAGGTTTGCAGACCGTACGGCAGCACTGCAGGCTCGTCTCCTCGTTATAGCCTACGAGTTGCATCCCCGTACAACCACCGTCTCCCATCCACGGCAATAACATTTCCCGTATTTTTCTTATACGGCTTTTAGTCTTTTACCTTCCATATTTTGTATGAACACATTTAGCTCCAACCGCCCGTTATTGCCCCAGGATATTATTCTAGATTGGCCACCACCATCCAACAGTGTATATTGCAATGGGCAGGACACATCATTAGGATGGAAGGCAACCGAATACCTAGAAAGGTGCAATTTAGTCAAATCAAGGGTAGAAGGCCTGTCGGAAGACCCAAGCATCGCTGGATTGACGCAGTGGCGAGGGATGCTGATACTTTGCTTAAAATAAAACGATGGACATTGAACGCAAGAACGTCAAGGACAGGGGAAAATGGAGGCGGATGATTATGGAGGCTAAGGCTCGACTCCGAACTGTGACGCCATGGAAGAAGAAGAAGAAGAAGAAGAAGAATTATCCTAGATACTGATATCGACATGCTGAGCCGGCAAACACGTTAGTTTATGGTGCATCTAGTTAAGTGCCATACCACACAAGTAACAGGTCTACGTAGCCTACTCACTGTGAACTGCATCTTTCTGAAGTAATTGTGTCTGGTGAGTTTCGCGTTGCGTATCCAGAACCCGTCGTCCAGGTACATGATCCTGGGCTTAACGAATACGGTGTCGACGATGTAGACGGCGTCCATGGAGTAGTCGAGACAGTACCAGGTGAGCGCGTTCTCCGTCGTCTGGTACGGGAACACTGTCCGCAGCGGGATCACGCAGCAGTTGTACACGTACGCCATCGTCACTATACACAGCCACGTCACGTACAGGTAACCTGAACAACATACAATACATAAACCTTGTGTATTACATAAAGGTACATAAACTTACGTATTAACAAATACTGTACGTTTACATTCACATCACGTAATCACATTAAAAATGTCGTCACCGCAGAGATACACCCCCCTCAACCCAAAGGCCACGGTGCAATCCCCCCCCCCCAGTATTCCGAAATCCCCCGCAAATTTGATTTCGTGGGTAGGGGAGATCACAAAGGGGGTATCCAATAACCCCCCGTTATAGGTAAATCTTGGGGCTTTATCCAAATATTTTTGAAAAACTGAACCCATTTAAGCAATTATTGGAATGAAAAGACTAACTTTATTCTTTTAATCAAATACCAAACGGTTTTGTAGCATGACTAATGAATAACTAAATTATGAGGAATACCAACATTTCAGTGGTGCGACTTGCACCATTGCATCATGCTGTGGGTATCCCTGCGTCACTGGACAGCTCGTCTTTCCAGATACAACACTACAACTTTACACGAAGCGGATTGTAAGTTTTTTGGCAAAAAAAAAATAATAATACACATACGTGTGGCCATATCAACTGACGCGCTTCGTTCACATTAAGATCTGTTCCATAGAAATGATAACTCATAGACACGAGCGGCCAGACAACTTGCTCAGCTCCACAACTATGTCAGTAGCACACGTTTGTCTGTCTGTAGCGGAATGTTGGGTGTATTCGGGTATATATCCGACTTTACACTTCCAGACTTCAAGGTGTTAGACACTGGTGCAATATATCATCTACTCTTTTTAACATTTACACATGACGATCTGGTAAGGAAGTGAAAACATCTAGTGAACCCTTTAAGTTAATAAGTTATTACGAGAAATATATTTGAATGTGCTATTGTTTGCTGACGACTTCCTTGAGAAATACAGAATCTGATTTCCAAAAATCTGGTTTTAAGCCCCCATCAGATTTGCAAACAAAACAATATGAAAATCTCTACTATAAAAACAAAGGTACTGGCATTATAAGAAGAAAAAAAAAGTTTGTGTGTGTGTATCAGTAAGTGTGTACACGCGGAAGAAGTGAAACTTCTTTGGGTTATATCCATTATTTTTTGTTTATCCATTATTATTATTATTATTTTTAACTGTATACCGTACTTAAAATTTAATAGGATGGGAGAGGTATCAGTATAAGAAAAATTTTCATTTTTAGTAAATTACAAATATTTTATTATATACATTTACAGAAATTATTATTATTATTATTGTTATTATTATTATTCTATTTCGTTAATATTTAGTGATATTTCATCATACACTTTTGTAACCAAAGGTTTATGGTAACTAAAATAAGAAATGTATGTTTTACATTCAATATTATCCAGAAACCTTGTGAATACTGCATCAATTGTCGTATTCGATTTTGTCGTAGATATTTTTTTATCATTTTGTATAGACAGGTTTAAATTATCTTTTAAAAATTCAACCAGTTTTATAGATTTGTCTAATGCAAAATTGACATTGAAATCTCCACTTAAAATCATAGGTATTTTATGATAATCTTTACGAAGTATGGCGGCACCTTGTGATGTATACGATAATAATGAACGATGGAGAAAATCAATAATATCATCTAATGTTTTATTAGGAAAAATATACACTGCTACAATCACAACTTTTTGCCCATTTTCCATTTTACATTCAGCCATACACAAATCGCCAACTGTAGATGCCATTGAACCATAGACATCAGATTGAGTAACAGAAAATCCATGGATGGAATTATAATGTTAATAATATCGTCAGAATTTTGAAATATCCCGACACCTCCTGCTCTAATATTTGGTCGTTTATATTTCACAATGCAGTTGAAATTAAGAACAGATACGTCATCTTCATTGGCTAGCCAAGTTTCTGATAAAACTATGACATTTGAATTTTTCACAACTATATCGTTTAGATGAACAGCATGAGCTGTAAGACTTTGGCAATTAAAAGTGAATATTGATAAACCTATTCTGTTATTGATGAAGTTAACTAAAATTTCATTTATAGTTTCTAGTTTGTTTAGTGAAAGTCGTTTAAATTCCTCTTGCAAATCAATTGTTGATGATGATCGTCTTCGGCCATGGTAGAATATCTTCTCGTTGTTCTGTGTCGTAATATGTAATCCTTCAATACTCGTCACACGTGATAAAGCAACGTATAATAATGATTGAGAATGACGTCGATCGTATTCATAAACAATTTTTAACATATGTCATTAAATTATGTAGGACTAGGTAGATTATTTTTTACATATCGTTAACTTAAAATATTCGTAACAATAATTATATATATAACTGTACATTTCCTCATTTTGGTATACTACTAAACACATATACACACACATGCATGCATATAACGCGTAACGCGTAACGAACATTTTTCCTACCGTGCCAAAAGAAGTTTCACTTCAATAATGATTAATGATCGAATTCTAGAACAGGTGAGCCACTTTAATTATTTGGGCAATGATATTGGCTATGATAGGAATTATGATATTGATGTTAAGTTACATAAGTTCCAGACGATCTTTAGGACAATCAACCGTATATTTAGAAACAAGGTACGTCGAGATACGAAATTAATGTTCTACAAAGTTATAGCAGTCCGTGTACTGACCTATGGATGTAAATGATGGACAACAACTACGAAACAAGACAGTAAAATGCAGGCCTCGGAAATGGCGTTTTTAAGATGAGTTGAAAGGTGTTGTAAACTTGACCGTATAAGGAAGGAATAAGGTCATAAGAGAAGAGTTACAAGTTTTTTTAACGTGAATGAAAAATTAAAAGATTGCAAACAACGGTGGAAAGAGCGCTTAGAAAGAATATTAGATTCCATACTGACCAAACAAGTCTGAAAATACAAACCTATAGGACACAGGGATGTGGTAGACCCGGGAACAGATGGATGGAGGATTTTTGAAGGCGGAACAGGCAGCAGCTTGCCTATGCCGTGTTGTGAGATGATAATGACTTCCAGACAGACAGCGATAATACTTACGGTAATACCGCATCTTACTCACGTACTTCCTACTTCGAGAAGCTCAAGTGATTGTTATGTTTCACTATAATCAATTCGTAAATAGATTCAGACAAATTAAAGGTGATAAAGGCAAATGTGATAGAAAGAAAGACAAACGTTGAAGTTTTAAAAGACATGAAAGAGATAAACTCATAAAGTAATGGAAAAATAAGTTCAACTCATTTGTACAGACATAGTGGACTTATTCTGAACACATTTGGGGGGGGGGGGGATAGGCTAGACATGACGAAACGTTCAGCTCTCTGTACGTACCTTCGGGATGTATTAACGTGTCGAAGTTGTTTATCCTGGTCTTGATGGATCCACATGTGGACATCGTGGAGCCCCACTCCTGCGACACCCAGCGCACTATCTTGTCCTTCTTGCGCAGTGGCGATGGGTACAGACTGCTGCCGTCATCTGTCAAAACACAACCAAATCATGTCAACAGTCACATCTTTAAACGAACGACACAGCCAATCACAAAAATCTCACACAGAAGAGACATAGGCATATTACAAGAAGAAAATGTATATTATTCCGTAAAATGTTTCAAAAATAATGTGTGCGTATCCTTAAACGGCGTTTTATTACCAAACACAAGCTTTCCTGTGGTGGCCCGTCTCAGCGTGGGCACGCCAGGTGAGCCGACAATCTAGGTGGACACCGAGGTACTTAACTTCTCTCTCGACCAGGGAAAGTACGTTCTACCGAGTCTCACTCGGCCTCGTGGTTCTTTTCGGCGCTTTGAGAATAGCACCGCGGAGCTCTTGGTGTCGTTGACGGCAACTTTCCAGCTTTCCGTCCACGTCGAATACGCATCGAGTGCGCGCTGGAGTCATGGGATAGCCCTCTCAGCGTTCCGATCGGCGGTATAGACCGCCGTGTCGTCGGCAAACAGGGCCATCTGGACTCCAGGCTCTCTGGGTGCGTCGTTGACGTACACGGAGAAGAGAAGAGGCCCTAACACGCAACCTTGAGGTACCCCGGCTGACTCTTCCCTACCAACGCCGAAGATATCCGGTAAGGGCTACTTTCGTCCGATCCGTCCCCTGCTTGGGCCACGGCGAGTTCCCAACAGCGTCTCCGGTAGGCCTGCATTTCACGACGTAAAATGCCGGTCGCCCGGTTGTACGCTGCCTTGTCGGCCGGATCACGGTTCCGCTGCCAGCGTCTCCGGAGGCGATTTCTCTCGCAAGCGAGAGCACTCGTCTCCTCTGGGATCCGCTGCCAGTGGGGCGTGACGCCAGGCTTCATCCTGGAAGACGCGTCGATCGCAGATACGACAACCTCGTCAAACGCGGCAACTGCCTCGTCGACTTGGCCGACTGTTTCGAGTGGACCCGCCTCTGGCAATCGGCGACTTAACGCCGGGCCATAGCGGTCCCATTCTACCACCTTCCTGACATCTCTGCGTACGACGTGCTGGGTAGCGACGTGTAACAAGATGGGGAGATGATCGGACGATAGTTCCGTTAGCGCGGACACATGGACCGGGCAGTCAATTCCTTGGATCACCGCTATGTCCAAGACATCGGGAGCCGCGCGGAGTTGTGAGGGGTAGAACGTAGGTTGGGCGGGCCCAATCACTGTTACCCTGCGTGAATCAGCAAACCTGCGTAAGCGCTTCCCGTTTGGGGCAGTCAAGCGACTGTTCCAATCGCGATGTTTACAATTCAGGTCGCCGGCCATGATGACTCTCCTGTGTGCATCGAACGCGACAGCGAGATCGGGGTGAAGGAGCTCTTTTTGCGGCGGTTTACACGCCGCTACCAAGAGTACACCGCCTAGAGTGTTTAACATCTCCACAGCGGTGACTTCCAGGTGAGTCGTTGCAGGGAAGACGACTCGGTGATGCTCAAGATTGAGCCTCACCGCGACGGCAGTACCGCCACCAGTAGTGCCCGGTCTGTCGTTTCGATAGCACACATAGTTGGCCAGTCGTAACCGATTCGCAGGGGTCAAGTGGGTCTCATTGAGGAGTACTACATCGGGTTTGAGTCGGGCCAGTAATTCTTGGAGTTCCTGGATCTTGTTAGCCAACCCGTTGGCGTTCCAGGAAAGAATGGAGAGGTCACGTTTGAGGACCCGACTCATAGAAGTCCTACACAATTGGCGGCTTCCACCAAGAGCATGAACCTCTCGGTTATATCAGCAGTCTCCAAGCGGGAGCGGATGGACCTGAAGGTCTGGCCAACTTTGCGGAGGTCAAATTCCGCAAGGAAGTCTTTGACGACCTGTTAGTCGTCAGGTTCGGTTTTTGAGGCAGAGTGCCCGGAGACTGTTTGCGCATAAGAGCGCCGAGACTTAGCAATCGGTGGATTGGTGGAAGCCAAGGGTGTTTTAGGGCCAGGTGTAGCGCCTCTAGCGGAGGTGCTAGGAAGAGGGACAGATGCGATTACGTCGGTCTTCACGCGTTGCGCAGGCTGTCTGGACTGTGCGGCTGGGTTGGCAGGAGCCCGGGAGCGAGCGCCACGGGGCTTACGATGCCGCTTCTTTTTGCCTGCATTAGGAAACCGAGGGGGCGGGAGGTCAGGCGAGGCTGCTTCTAAAGCAGGGGCAGGATTCTCCGTTGTTGGGGAGGGTTGAGTTGTCTCAGGCTCCACAACCGAGATGTTTGGTAAGTGCTGGGCCTGGGAAGGAGCCTGAGTTGGAGTTGCCTGAGCTGCAGGTGCTTGCTTCGGGCCTTTGGTACGTTTTTGTTGCCTATTTGCAACTGTGGCAAAAGACACGGCACCCGTAGCAAGAGGCGAAGGGCCTGGCTGCTCGGTTGCAGGTCTTGAACCAGCTTCCGGATGCCTCGGTGGTGGCAGGCGCCCTTTCGGCTTTCGCCGCTCGAGCTCCCGCTGAAACACCGGACATGCCCGGTAGTTGGCGGGGTGACTTCCGCCACAGTTGATGCACCTTTTAAAAGCAGGTGCATCGCAAAGTTTACTGGCGTGAGGTAAGGAGCACCTCACGCACGCAGGTGCGTTTGAGCAAGACTCTGAGTGGTGCCCGAAGCGTTGGCACCTGTAACACTGAGGCAGAGCCCCGGGAGCGCGGCTTCTTTCCACCTATAACGCGGAATCCAAAAAGCCGCGTAAGTGAGAGTAGGCTTGCTCCTGCCTCGCTATTCTCCGCCATGATGCGGACCAGGGGAATTGGACGCCTTGGGCCGGCTGTAGCAAACACATCGATGCTCGCGCAGCTCATCGTGGATTTCCTCGAGAGGAGAGTCCACGTCCAAGCCTCTGAGCACGAAGGACAAAGGCTTCACGTGTTTGGGTGAGAAGGTGTGGAATTGGAATTAAGATGATTCCACGAACGCCATTACGCTGCGGTACACGTCCATTCCTCGGACAACGATCTTGACTGTATCGCCCCCAAGGAGCTTCAAGTCAACGTTGGCCGGGGAAAGTCCTGGAGCCACTATCAGTCGCCGGTAAAGACCGGTGACGTTGTTCACGCCGTGAACGAACACGGGCGGGATGAGACCAGAGGCCGGCGGTGCTTGGGCATCGCCGTACACAGTCGGCCCCGTGCCGGGTTCGCCATCGGCGGGGACAACTTCCATGGCGGACGCCGAGGAAGAGGTTGAGGAGGACCGGTTCCGCCTCGGTTTCTTAACCGGGCGCCCCCGTGGCCCAACCGCCACGAAAGCGTCGGTCTCGTCACCGGGCAGCGGAACCGTCCGGGCATCTACTTGGTCCGCATCCATAAGAGGAGAACTTGGCGAGTAGCTCGTGTGGGGCATTGCAGTGGCGAGCGACTGCGTGCTCGTTGACGCGCCCGAACCGGGCATATCTGCCAACGAGCGGGAGGTTCGCCGACCAGAGGCAGCCAGCCAGGCTGCCTCCGGCGGTAACCAAGGACCTAGGGTCCGGCCCGAGCCGGATCGCAAGCAGGGGAAGTGGAACGCTCAGGCTGTCTACGAGCTGGGCTAATGACCGGCTTCGTTAGATACCTCTCCTTACCAAGAGAGAGAGGTGCCCACCGGCCTCTTTACCCAGGCGATATCCAAGCTCGCTTACCACTGGTGGGGACTCGCAAGGATCGTCCTGGGCAGCGCTACCTATGAGCCTGAGCGTCAGCGAAACAGATGCGCTGCGCAAATTAGTTCTGGCAGGCTAGTTTCCTCTTCAGCGGCAAGATGGTGGTCCTGAAAAGGGTCGCTCGGCTGGTGGCCCTTAGAAGGTCCGACGAACTCAGCTGTTCTTGTGCTGGCTACTCAGTTCACCAGCCAGCTGAGTTGTGGTCTTCTGTCTTCTTGATGTCAAAAGCAGCAAGCGGGCCAAAGATGTTGACTGTCCAAGCAGCGAAGCAGCAGACAGGAGGGCAGCGGCTGAGAACAGCGAGAAAGCTTCCGATGTTGTCCAGAGAGAGCTGGTCCAAGAGAGGAGGTCCTTCCAGAACGAGATGCAGAAGCGAGACGTGTCTTGTCTAACAAGTTCACTGTACATTCATTGTTGATTTATAGAGCGCAGGCTTTCCCGTTGCAGAGCTGCGTGTGTTTCTTGGAATTTTCGTTCGTTGAGAACTTAATTAAGTTCAGCTGATAATCAGTAAAATATCACATTCTTTGATCTGAATGCTGGAGACCAACTCCGTAAACTTACAGACGTGTAATACTACAGCCCGAGGGTTGTGCGGGACGAAGGGCATGCCCGTCTCGAGCTTCTTACAGAGCTCCTGTTGCAGGGACTATGATACTCTAGCCTGCTACACCTGCTAGGCCGTAGGTGTCAATTAGTTACCTAATTGTGGATGAGTGTACGCCGAGGCCGGGTCCAAGATGGAAAAATGGGTTGCGACCGAGGGCTGTCAAAGCATCAGAGCGGGCACAGCGGGGATAAAACTTTCGGGTAAATATTCGTATGGTGGCGGAAAAGTGTCTGGACGCAGGGAGTTTCCGATAGTCCTGTTGGAAGTAAATTAGTGGTCTTTACATGTCCTCGGTCCCTGAAGCTTTCGCTTATGGGTCTTAGCCAAGTAGCCCCATACAGGGATCGCGTAGGTAACCATCGGCGCCACATAAGTGGTGCTGCAAAGCAAGGGACGGCGTTTATACTGTACATACGATGGGCAGTTTTGAGGTGTACTTGCTCGGAGTGTGCCGCCAGGTGGAGCCCGAGGTACGTAACACCGGGAGACCAGGGTAGGTGGGGGGTTCGCCTACTTACAGTCTGTCGGGCCGTGTAATTTTGTATCCTTAAAATTGTATGGGTTCTAACACATCATTAAAGGCCAAAATCTAGCCAAATTTCAGAAGATTGTTTGATGTAATTGTCACAATTTCTTTAAAGAACTCTGTTATACTCTTCGGAGGAATACCCGACTGCGTAATGAACACAACGCAACATAACAGTCGCGGACTGGAACATTTACTTAAGCGGTGTATTAATTGATGTTGTTGAATATACGTATTCTGAAACAGATAAACTAGTATGAGACCAACGGAAGAACTGAGTTGTTTGTGAAGCGCCGAGTTATTCTGGACAAGGTCTCGGCTAATACAGTATTTCGAAATGTTCATCTCTTACAAGTTGTTAAATGAGGTTAAAATACCGCCTATAAACGTGGTTTTGAGTCCAAAAATTACCCGCACAGTAGTCAAATTTCATTATGTTTATTGAAATGAGCCTCATGCTCTCAATGAATGAATTCACTGGTTTTTTTGTAAAACGCGATTTGAGTGAAGCAACTCCTTTTTTATCCTTTACTGCGTGTAAGTCCAACGTATTTCACTTTATTAAAAATAATATTATTATAGATTCAAAATGAGTGACAGACGATGTTGACAATGGCGTTAATACAATACACATGTAATTAATTTTAAATACGTAACATTTGCTTGAATCCTTAACTTACTGAACTATAAGAAAAGAATGTCTAGCGACTTTGGCCGCAACTGCAGTCGGCGTTACCCGGACAATGTCTAGCGACTATGGCCGCAGTGCCGCAACTGCAGTCGGCGTTACCCGGGCAAATTTGCAATCAGCGGTTACCCACCTCTCTACCACTAATTGAAAAGATGAGAGAGTGTCAGAAGTTTTATTCATTGTAATAATTATCATCATCATCCTCTTCACAACACGCATATACAAGGTGTTGCCTGTTCCGCCTTCAAAGATCCTCCAACCGTCTCTTCCTGGGTCTAACCACACACCTGTGTCCTATAGGTTTGTACTTCCAGACTTGTTTGGTCAGTATGGAATCTGACATTCTTTCTAAGTGTCCTTTCCACCGTCGTTTGTAATATTTTAATTTTTTTATTCAAGTTAAAAGCTTGTAACTCTTCTCTTATGGCCTCATTCTTTGTACGGTCAAGTTTAGAACACCTTTTAATTCCTCGGAAGAACGCCATTTCCGAGGCCTGTATTTTACTGTCTTGTTCTTTGGTTGTTGGCCATAATTCACACCCACGCGACAATACAGGAACTGGCATAACTTC
This sequence comes from Magicicada septendecula, assembly GCA_034769895.1. Taxonomy (NCBI): domain Eukaryota; kingdom Metazoa; phylum Arthropoda; class Insecta; order Hemiptera; family Cicadidae; genus Magicicada; species Magicicada septendecula. The sequence goes on along the minus strand of CM068371.1, from coordinate 54,833,596 downwards.
GTAGAACTTAAATTTTGTAATAATTATGTTAAATAAAATAGCCGTGGCCAATTACATAATGGAAAAAAGCCAGCCTCTCTGTCAGCATCGGTTGTAAGCCCAGCACGTGTTTGTATAGAGGCCGGATTTAACCTCCTTTCCACTTTTCTTTGTACACAACTGATTTCAGCAATTTTTTGAAGTCGGGTACAGTTTTATAATCTTTTGAGCTTTTTAGTTCAACGGCTTCTACGTAAAAGTAAACAATTAAGCGTATCAATTATTTTAAATAGTAGGCCTACTCGCGATACGAACTTAAACGTGAGCTTACACGAGTATACATTATAAGACAGATTAGTAAACCTGATTACAATGATCGTTCAGTATGTCCCCCCCCCCCCGAGTACTCATTCATTAAATCTTGCGTTGGGTTGCGCTGTGTTAGCGGGGTACCTGTGCGGCTGTGCCTTCCGGGTCGTGCACGATGATCGCCAGATGAAAACAGTGCTGGCTTTTCTGAAATGTGCCTAATACTGGGAAGCGATTATTCACTAGATGGCGCCGGAATTTAGGAATCAATTTAGTTTTACTTACTTTTGTACCACTGCCTCCGATGCCGCCCGTCTCTGACACAGTAGGCAGACGCCTTAGGGCCAGGGCGTCGGTCACTCCGTGCCGGTGACAGTGTTATACAGAGCCAAGCAGCGCGGGCAGAAGGAATTCCCTGAGGAGATAATGGTGTATTGTTAAGTTGCACGAGGCTATTCAGAAACAGCTTAGTGAGGCTGACTTACGGTGGGTCATCAAGTATCGCCAGAGGGCGTTAGACCCGAATCGGGGGCTGTCGTTCTGTCGTACTGATGGTTCGCAGGTATAAGAAGGAAGAAGTCGTTGCCGATGCAAAGAGAATTTCAGCTAGGAGACCGGTACAAGAGTAGAAACTCTAAGACGTCCTCGAATTACGTCGTTTCTGACAAACCACGGAGATCCCGTCAAGGAATGGAGGGCTTTAGACCGAAATTGTTCCACTTTACAGTTGTCAAGAGCGACCACCAAGCGGATGTCGCATAAGTCAGTACTGGCCGAGCAACCAGAAGACAGATTGTCACTTTTGTACACAGAACCAGGCGGAGCGTGGGTAACAGTTTGGCTCGGACGCCGCGAACTTTGTTGAGGGTTTCAGTCACGTGGGCCGCACGCCTAGACACTTCAGCGACTTCTTCCAGGCGATAGGCCTCCCTTCTAGGGAAAGGGACTCAAATCGAGAAATGGACTTACGAGTAAAGGAAATCGCCTCGGGTAGAACTGTGACAGATGTACGCGATTTAATGGTGGTACTGACTACTACAGATACCTTGTGATACGTGAAAATAGCTCGTAGTCACTAGAAAGGCACATCCACAGGCTGCGGCCTGCCGTGGCTGGGATTGCATAGCGTCTGCCATACAGACAGGACACAACTATTGCTTTGCCGTCTCGACTGGGCTGAAACTCAGAGCATGGGAAACCGCGAGTGACAACCCGTCGTACGGACGACTCGCCTCCGGGAGCCTCTAAGCTCCTGCGGGCGATGTCTCTAGGCCTGGCGACTGGCTGGAGCAAATCACCCCCAGAGATGCCCCCATGATATACACGCCCATCGTGTGTTCGTGGACCCCACCTTAAATCCTTGTGACGAGCGAACGACCGAGCTGCACTGTATGAAACTGGGCAACGCAAACAAACCAGGGCGCGAAACGCCTCCTAGTCGGACAAATGTTTACTTTAGTTCTCATATTAAAAACAACTTCGACGACAAGATAAAAACAATTAAGACAATATACAACATAAAAAAACAACAGATTTACGACAGACAGGCTTAGTGGGAGTACGGTACGGTACCTGTGTGGCAAGTGTGTAGTGTACCTGGATCGCTGCTGACAGTAGACGGTGTCGGCGGGAACTCGAAACGCCCTCTGATCTTCAGCGCTCTCTCGGTGAACGCTCTCGCCAAACTCCGTATCCGCTGTTGCACCAGTTGGCCGCTCTCCGAATCCAATCTGTACATAACAAACATTATCAACACGGGCTTCAACGTCTGTACTGTTTTATAGTTTTCTTCTTGTTATTTGTTACTGCTTGTACAATGTATTGGACAAAACTAAGCATTTGCATTAAGTTTGTGTATAACAATTAACGCATTCTAATTAACGATCAGATCGTATTACTTGCGAATATAGCCAAAGCCTTAGAAACGTTAGATGGAAAACTAAACGCCACTCACGATGTTGGTAGACTAAAGGAGGTTACCGTCAATGACAGAACACTCAGTGGCGTATCTAGAATTTGGCCTGGGGGGGTCAGAGGGCGGTTCGGATTCATACAAAATAAAAACAAGTTAAGACTAATCAACATTACGCTACTATCTTTAAAGTAAACGGTAATAACACAATAATAAAAACACGCGTTATTGAAACATTGTTTACAAGATGTTTCTACATCTCATATTTCAAATGTATATGCTAATGCTGTGTAGTAAACCTGTTTGTATATTTAAAAAAAAGTGACTACTGTATTAGCGTACACAGCTTGAAAAATAATAAAACAGCCTAAAAACTAAGAGATTAACAAAGTTCGTCAACTCTTTCGACCCTCTGGGGGTGTCCTGTCCCGTTCCCCCCCACGTAAACATTCCTCCCGTAGTAGCGGTCTAAAGTAAGATTATGAAAAACAAGAAGCACTGAAACATGTACTAACGCGGAGATAATTCATAACAAATTATTTCAAGGGTAGTAAAAGTGCTTCACGACACCGCAGGGGCGGATCCAGAAAGCTTCTATGGGGGGGGGGGGCAGAAACCTTCTATGAGGGGGCAAAAGTATTTGTGGTGTGTGTGTGTGCGCGCGCGCGCGCGCGCATAATTGATACCATGGGAATCAGAATGAGATAAATTTTTGTACAATAAAGGATATGTGGTTCTGCTATGGATTAGAATGACTGAAAAACAATTGTTACAAAAGTAAAATGTATTACTCTACATTCTACATTGAGTTTATTATTAAAGTATATATGTATATATATACAAGTAAACTTCAAAAACGAAGATTTATTTAAATTTTAAAATTAATCAAATAGTTACATTATATATTTACTATACTTTATATTTCTTTGTACACTCTATCAGCTGTTTTCTATAATTAAAATGTTTTCTTTATATTTACATTTACAGTACTTTCATATTTTTTACTGATATTAGGAGAACACATACTATTATCAATATCATATACATAGAAATAAGGTATCTAATCTAGGACAAACTCGCCACGATGTTTCCTAATTTGGCGTATCGGTTAACAATATTTTCTGGACTTACATTTATATCGCGATGGATATTGAGTAAAGCCAGCCCAGTGAGCCTCTCTTGTGCCATCGTTGACCTCAACCAACTCTTGAGTCTCCGCAAGCTAGAAAACGTTCGTTCTGCAGTTGCGTTAGAGACTGGCAGTGTGATTAGAATGTTTAGTAAAAATTTATGTAAGGATAAATATCCTTATCGCAGTTTTCTAGCATATCAATTGCAGTTTGTGGACATCCATGGTTCGCTCGTTTCCATTTTAACTTCCATGATTTCAATTCTGATTCAAACATTCTATGTAGTACCTCGATTGGTTTATTGAAGAAGTGTCCATATTTTACGGTCAATTGCTGCATAATCTCTTTTTCGCTGTCATCTGTTTGATTAGGGAAATTAGGGAAAAGGATATGCAAATTGTAAAGTTGAAGTGTTTCACGACTGAATGTGTCTTTAGATCACCCAAAATATGGTCAAGAGCCGGGATGTACATTGATTGCCTGAAGTAACTACAATTATCATTAACAATAACAGGGTGATTCTCTCTCTTTGAGTTTGTTTGCCAACTATTCGAGGTGTAGTGATCGATACACCTAATTCTTCGGCAATAACACAAGCCTCTTCAAAAAGAGTAGCAAAAACCAATTCAGCATTCTTGCGCCTGGATTCTAGTCGAATTATTGTGTCATTTAGTTCCTCTTGCGCCGATTTCAAGTCCAAACAGATCCGTTGAAAAAACACGCTTAATTGATGGGTACACGTGAGTAAATCTGAGAGACATAGGATTGCAATGATTGTTTGACTATTACAAAGAGAGGATTTCAATCCTCTAGCCTTCACGGATGACTTTGGATCATTCCATTTTCCGACTGACTCAAGAGCAGAAATTATTTTTGGGAACGCAGATCTAAATTGAAGGACACCATCGTGGCGTTCTATCCATCGAGTTTCACAGAGACCCGAAAGTTGGTGTCCTAATGCTTTTTTTAACACTTGCATCCTTTTTGGCGAAGCTCTGAAAAAATATATAGTCTCCTGCATTGTGTCTACTGCGTTTTTAATTTGACGGATTTTAGACGTTTGCGAGATAGATAAATTTAGAGCATGGTTATGACATGGCGAGTATACTGCATTAGTTGCTTCCTTCTTTATAGTTGCAACAGCACCACGAGCCTCTGACACCATCACACTGCATCCGTCAGTGGATATCCCAACACAGTTTTTCAAATCCAGATTCAGATCTCGCAATTTCTGGATGACAACTTTGCCTACGTCAATACCAGTTACTTTTGGTTCAGTATCGGTTACCTCATCAGTATTCCCGCCAAAAACGTTACTACGAATATCTATGAATCCGACAAATGATTCGTACACAGCATTCTCATGTAGATACCTCAATATGAGTGTCAATTGTGTAATTTCAGAGCAATCTGCACTCTCATCAAACATAATACTGAATATTCCCGCAGATTGGATTCTTTTCAGAATTGTAGTTAAAATTTCATCACCACAAGCGCCAATGATTTCATTTTGAGTGGTTTTACTTATATATGTAGCACGCGCAGATGCATTTTTCAAATGATCTCTCAATATGGTATCGCCACTTTGAACTCGCAGTCTCAATAAAGCACGAAAATTCCCTTCATTAATAACACTAGAGTTTTCTAGGTTCAATGGACCATCGTCTCGATGACCCCGAAGTGCTATGTTTTGCTGCCCCATTAAAATGACAGTTTCTACTACAGGTTTCAATCGGTCACGGTTTTCCTTTACCTGCCTGTCCCTTTCTGCGTTCACCCTATTTAAAATACATAGCTCCGAATGTTCATTTGTATTTAAAAAATCCTTTGCTGCTTGTACGGCATTTTTATGGTATTTATTATTATTGTGAGTGTCTAAATATCCATCCTTTCCATATAGTTTAGCGTAGGTATTTAGTGGTTCTGTTACTAACCGCTTCAAAGGAGTACTATTTTGTGGTCCTCCAAGACCAGCATTTACAAAAAGTGGACGTATTTACAGAAGAATCCCTGTTCTGCATTCGAGTAAACTAACCACTCATAGGAATTCAAATGCTTATGACTTGCAAAACGCTTGGTTTTGTTATTATTATGCAGGGAGAAAGAAAACTTGTAGTCTTTATCTGGCATCCACGGGTGTAAAAGAATATTACGTCTCGTCAAATCATCAATCGGTTTGCCCACATAATTGCCGATATCGTACGTAGATCCTGTTTGATCATTACATGTTTTTAGCTGTTCCCGCTCACGTGCTTGCTGTTCAGGTTTTGCCTCATTTGGAGAATTATTATCACGAGGTTCAGAGACAATGATTGTACGCTGTAGATTTTAATCAAGCTCCTGTAAATCAGGGGATGACATAATAACTTTAGGCATTACATTTGCAAGAGACTCGTCAGAACTAGGCGATGCAAGTTCAGCAGATAGAGAATGAGTTTTTGTTGGACAGGTAAAATACTTCTCAATGGTATTATCAGCCTTTCGTTTAGTTGTCGTCTTCTTTAATGAGGTTGACTGAAATAAAACAATATTCCGATCAGGAGATATAAAAATAAATATAAAAATGAAATTGTCATGAAAATTGTATTCGTTAGGAATCACTCAACTTGTGCTATAAGGTGATGCTCAATAAATCAATTAAATTTTGAACAATTTGTAGGTAAAGTTTTTATTTATTTTTACTGCGACCTTGCGAAGGTTCGATTGTATGTTGAAGGATGAAGGAGGCATATTAATATTGAAAGCGTGGCACTGAAATGTGAGCTTGAATTCCCAGAAAAAGGCATACTGTAATTATGAACTTGCAGTTAAATATTTACAGATAGGTTTCGTTAATATAATAAAAGCGAATGATGAATTATAAATTAACGAGATGAGCATCAACACACATATGGAGTGACTAATTGAAGCAACATTAAATGTGCATTATGTTTGAATTATTAATTTGTAAGTCGCTTTAGCATGAGCGCCACATGCTTTCATTTTCAGCGAAAATTGTAATAACATGTTTATTAAATTGCTATGTTAACCAAGCTATTTTGGAGAAAAACTATTTTCACACAATTTCTATAACGTGTATTGGTTTAACAATAATAAAACCAAATACTTAAACCACCATTTAATTTAAATCTATAAAATAAAATATTGAAATAAAATATATGTATAGCAAATAGTCAGACATATTACGGCGTCAATTTTTTGTCAAACGATTTCACAATGAAACAGAAGTTGTTTCAAGTAGCCTACTTACCGACATGTTGAACATCGATAAATTTAGACGAATGTGGGAAAATCTTTGCAGTTCTGTTAAGTCTTGATTCTGGCTCTAATGCAGATTTGAGGTTAGTGATCCTTCTTTCCTTTGTTACACTTTGTAGCTGAGTAAACTGACTAACTCGTTAGGTAAACGCTGTACTGCTGCCGTATGGTACGGCCAATTTGTTTTCAGCATATGGCTTGCCGATACCCAGAAAAAGGGATTAAGTTTATTTCTGTAGTCCGTGCAAACCTTAGAAAATAACCATTGTGTTGTGGCAGCGCTTTTGCCTGCCTCTTAGCTTTCACACCCATACAATACAAACACATGTTACCGTTACTGCCATGAAATACTAATAGGGTAGAGAGTACGGTTATCGCCACCTTTAAGGATTTATAGCTGTTTTTATCTTTATTTCTTTAATACTGTAAGGAAAATTATAAATCAAATTGCTTTAATACATTATTTGGAATATTTTAATGGTGAAAACATTTTTTTTTTTACAGAAAACGATAAAAAAAATTTTAAAATAGATGTTAAAGTTAAAAACTCGATTTGGCACAGTTATCGCCACCATACCATATAAGAACATCATTTACAAAAATTTTGCGAAACGCGAGTTAATAGATAACAGAACAAATTTTTGAACATTTTGAGACTCTAAAACTATTCGATATTTTTTTAATTAACGAAATGCCCACAGGTGGCGGAAACCGTACTCTCTCTCTACCCTACATTGTTTGCGGCAGGTACAGGACCCTACGGTGTGAACTGTGAAAGTTTCATAAGTAGCCTACTATACCGCCGACCTAACGACTATGAAATACTGCAACCTGCTACGTTCGTATTTGACTACATCGTAGGAAAACACGTATAATGAAGCAAGAGGGAGAGCAGTAATTCATTATTATAATTCCGAATTATAATTTTTTGGGCTTATGGGGGGGGGGGCAGTTGCACCTAGTGCCCCCCCCCCTGGATCCGCCTATGCACCGGGAGTTAAACATCGACTCAACGACTGAAGGGACAGTAAGAGGCGCGACCAGCTGCTTCACATTCATGAAACCTACAGTCGAAGTCACTAGACTGCGTGAATCTTCTTATCAGTGGTTCAACATCCTAATTACTGCACAGTGTTCCAATGTCTTGTAGATCCAGTGGCGTACGCAGAATTTTGTTAAGAGGGGGTCATTATTAAAATTGTTTACAATTGACATTATCGATATTTTAAATTTTGTGTATTATTATTATTACATCATGTTACGGAATATTTATTATACTATATTCGAATAGAACATATTCATAAATACCCTAATAAAATCTTGGAAACGTATTTTTTTCACAGCCTTAGGCTACAATTTTTTAACAAATTTTAACATCTGTTTCATTTTGTATAATAAAAATGCTTGTGCGATTATGGATTTTTAAAAAGATACTCGTATAAATATGTCAATTTTTATTTTTATTTTATATAATATTAAAAAAAATTGGTTAAACGTTCAAGGGGGGCTTCAAACCCGGTAACCCCCCCTTGCTTACGCCTCTGTGTGGATCAATGTTGTGCAGATCGATATTGATAAAAATTGCACACACACACACAGGCCGGACACCAGTTTTTACTAGCTCAGTATATATGGTTTATTTTGTTCGCCAATAGATAGAGTGTCTATCGAGGAACATTTATGTGTATAATTAATACATATATGTTGTACATTAGCTTAGCTATCACGGTTTATGTCAAGTAAGTGGTATAGTTTACATCTTATATATAAAAATGAATGTTTCTTTGTTTGTCCCTATGCGTTCCTATACCATTCATCCGATTGCGATGAAACTTCGGTGAGTTGTTGTGCGCACGTCCGCGAAGGTTTCTTCCACATCTCCTCCTAAACCACTGTACCGATTTCAACCAAACTTGGCACAAATATTTTACGCAACGGGAGAACCAACATAGGATAGGTGTTTTTTTCGACGGGGTCCTTTGGGGTCTTCCACATCTCCTCCTAAACCACTGGACCGATTTCAACCAAACTTGGCACAAATATTTTACGCAACGGGAGAACCAACATAGGATATGTGTTTTTTCGATATGATCCTTCGGGGGTCCTTTGGGGTCTTCCACATCTCCTCCTAAACCACTGGACCGATTTCAACCAAACTTGGCACAAATATTTTACGCAACGGGAGAACCAACATAGGGCAGGTGTTTTTTTCAATACGATCCTCTGGGGGGTCCTTTGGGGTCTTAAAAACTATTAGATCTGGTTACTATGGCAACCCAATAGAATAGATTCTGTTCTAAATATATTATCGCATTAAATTGAAGACCACGCGAACGAAGTCGTGGGCAACAGCTATTTATTTTTAAGAAACCTACTTTAATTGAACTTTATTAATTAAACTAACATTTTCATTACGTATAACGTGAAACTCCGTAGCGAAGCACGGGTATTCCGCTAGTCTCTTATATATAAAAATGAATGTTTCTTTGTTTGTCCCGTATGCGTTCCTATACCATTCATCCGATTGCGATGAAACTTCGGTGAGTTGTTGTGCGCACGCCCGCGAAGGTTTCTGAATTAGTGGTGTTTTTTCGATGGGGTTCTTTGGGGTCTTCCACATCTCCTCCTATACCACTGGACCGATTTCAACCAAACTTGGCACAAATATTTTACGCAACGGGAGAACCAACATAGGATAGGTTTTTTTCGACGGGGTCCTTTGGGGTCTTCCACATCTCCTCCTAAACCACTGGACCGATTTCAACCAAACTTGGCACAAATATTTTACGCAAAGTGAGAACCAACATAGGACAAGTGTTTTTTCGATACGATCCTTTGGGGGGTCCTTTGGGGTCTTCCACATCTCCTCCTAAACCATTGGACCGATTTCAACCAAACGTGGCACAAATATTTTACGCAACGGGAGAACCAACACAGGACAGGTGTTTTTTTCGATACGATCCTCTGGGGGGTCCTTTGGGTCTTAAAAATCTATTAGATCTGGTTACTATGGCAACCCAATAGAATAGATTCTGGTTACCATAGCATCGGTGGAAGTCTCCCGTGTAGGAAATAGCGCGGGAGTCGTCCGACGGGGCTTCCCCGGAGTCCATCCACGGAACCCGGGGAGTCTTAGGTCGGATCCCGCGAAAGACGGCGGGGCCAGAGTCCACGGTTCTTATAAATAAAGATATAGGTTATGATGTCAAAGGTGGTGCATGCATCTTAAGAAACTTCTTAATAGTGCGTGAATTCAGAGTTGTTTCAGTTTGAATTTAAAAGTGGATAAGTTAAGATCGAAGTAAGTTATAAGCGAATATAAAAAACAAAGTTTTGATAGCGAATGTATTCAGATCATAGTGTTCAGACAATATAAATGCGCTTGCTACAGTTTGAATTTAAAAATTGATAAGCTAACGTGAAACTCCGTAGCGAAGCACGGGTATTCCGCTAGTCTTCTTATATATAAAAATGAATGTTTCTTTGTTTGTCCCGTATGCGTTCCTATACCATTCATCCGATTGCGATGAAACTTCGGTGAGTTGTGCGCACGCCCGCGAAGGTTTCTGAATTAGTGGTGTTTTTCCGATGGAGTCCTTTTGGGGATTCTTTGGGGTCTTCCACATCTTCTCCTAAACCACTGGACCGATTTCAACCAAACGTGGCACAAATATTTTACGCAACGGGAGAACCAACATAAGATAGGTGTTTTTCCGATGGGGTCCTTTTGGGGGTTCTTTGGGGTCTTCCACATCTTCTCCTAAACCACTGGACCGATTTCAACCAAACTTGGCACAAATATTTTACGCAAAGGGAGAACCAACATAGGACAAGTGTTTTTTCGATACGATCCTTTGGGGGGTCCTTTGAGGTCTTCCACATCTCCTCCTAAACCATTGGACCGATTTCAACCACACTTGGCACAAATATTTTACGCAACGGGAGAACCAACATAGGACAGGTGTTTTTTCGATACGATCCTCTGGGGGGTCCTTTGGGTCTTAAAAAACTATTAGATCTGGTTACTATGGCAACGCAATTGAACAGATTCTGTTCTAAATATATTATCGCATTAAATTGAAGACCACGCAAACGAAGTCGTGGGCAACAGCTATTTATTTTTAAGAAACCTACTTTAATTGAACTTTATTAATTAAACTAACATTTTCATTACGTACAACGTGAAACTCCGTAGCGAAGCATGGGTATTCCGCTAGTAGTCAATAATGAAGAACTACGTATATAAAATGCATAGTAAAATACTACGTACAGAACTAGAAAAATATACAGGGGAAAATGGAGATAGCGTTTACGTGGCATGGATGAAGATAGAATACCAGCTATTGTAAACAAGTACAAGCCTTCTGGAAGAAGGAATGTAGGAAGACCAAGAAAGAAATGGATCTGATAATGTGAAGTCGGTACAGGCAAATTCCCTAATTTCTGAAGAAGAAGAGGAAGAAGAAGAAGAAGAAGAAGAAGAAGAAGAAGAAGAAGAAGAAGAAGAAGAAGAAGAAGAAGAAGAAGAAGAAGAAGAAGACGAAGAAGAAGAAGAACTGGAAAAAATATTTCACATTGATCTAATTGTCCCCGGGTACTTGACAGAACATTTTAATATTTAAATTCAATCAACGAACACTTGGTTTAGTTACACAGTGACAGTAGTTTCACCAGTTACGTCACTTTCAAATCTAACCTCTGAAGCTGCCGTAACTGGTGAAACATTTGTCAAGCCTAACAAAAAGTATCCGCAGTCAGGAGGAAACCAAGTGTTCATTTATTGAATTCAAAAATATTTCATTTGAAAACAAGGAAAATTAAATCGAGAAATATTAAAAACGTATAAAAAATTAAAATCCTGGATGTTTTTATCATTATCTTAAACAGACAAATTACGGTTAAAAAGAGGACGTGCCTCAGGAAAGAAGACATATGGTAATCCATTAGCATGTGTCTGACTCAGTTAAGTTTATTGTTATGTATTTACACATTGCATAAACACACGTAAAAAAAATAATTTGACTGTAGATTCCATTGACTACAACTCACAATGTACTCCACCATAGTTCTACCATATTTGTGCGTGTTTTCCGGAGTAACTAAAAGTGTCTTGATTCCATAGTAGTGTACAGGAAACCGTTAAGCCGGCTACGCACTAACCATCCGCGCTGGACGTCATAACGGACAGCAAGGCAAAAACGACAGTTGCGTAGCTTTGACATGCATCCACACGTCGTGTATTTTTTGAAGGATGTGCACGACGAAAAATGAGTCCAGCAAGACCATCAACTCAAGCCGCACGATGTGCGGATGGATCGTGTGTAGTGTTGACGGATGTCAAGGAATCGTGCATCGTGCATGTTTGATCATCCGTACGCTTGCTGTCTATCAAATCGTCATTTTCGAGCAAGTACAGTACATGTTTTTAGAGCACATTCGTTTTATTTTATTTTGTTTTATAATAAAACACATGTTTACTGTTTTATTTTACGTTACATTCATTCTTTAGTTTATATTTAGTAATTAACGATTCAGATAAAATTTCAGTTTAATATTTAGTTTAGTTTATTCTTCGTTTACATAATACATTCAAATGTCATTAGCAGTTACTATTTTAAATATTGTTATTATTAATTTGTTTTAGTTACAATTCATAATGGACCGTGAAATAACATCAAAACTGAATCCAATAATAAAACAACACCCATTTTTGATGTCTTGATAAAACAGGTGGCATGATTTTCAACAAATTTAATTATTAGAACAATTTTTTAATTTTAATACAGAAAAAATCAATTAAATGATTTTTACAAAACACAACGAGAACTAAAGAACGTCTGGCACGCTGGACGAGTTGCACGACAGTGTGGTGCGCACATCCATCGCCGACGTCGGGCATGCTGGACAGCGGCGATGGATAGTGCGTAGCCGGCTTTACCTTAGTAAAGTATCGACCAAGAAGTCCAACGCTACGGGAACGACACCCACTCGTTTGATGTGACTGTAAATTGTCCAAAATTGTTATCTTGAGGTTTTCACTTCTGCTATTCAGCTTACTGTACTTAACAAATTATAACAATAAATACTGTGGTTATTACCTGACGGAATCGGTGTGGCCGGAGTCATCGTTGTTGCTTTCGTTGCTGTTACATCTGTTAGCCAGCTGATTGGTCACCTGATTGCATTGCTCAGCTGTTTCACAGTCCGGTACCTCTCCCGGCAGAAGACATCTCTCATCTGTCCAGCACACACGCATACTTTATATATTACTTTGAAGTAATATTATTTTAAATATTATCTTATGGTTTTTCATAGTTTTCATTCTACTAAAATGTATGTTAATTACAACTTTAATTTTTAAACATGTAATGAAAATAATGACTTTTTGTTTGGAAAAACCCAAAACGCTTGTAATTAAGATTTGAGTTGTCCAGACATTTAATTATAACGTACGGTTTTTCTTATGCAAATACATTGGTTCGCCACAACAAATTACTTATCTGTAATTTTAATTAGGCTAAAAAAAATATGTAGAACATTAAATATTAATTTACTGTATACATATTAGAAAAATTGTAATTTATATTTATTATTTTAAGAATATTTATTGTTTGTCATTTATATTGTTAGTTTATTTTTGTTTAATACATAACTTTTTTTGATGCAAATTAAAAAATATAGATACTGTCATAAATCTTGTCAATAGGATCTGATGGCTAGTTGTGTAATGCTGACTTACTTTGATCGCTACCGTTGTCTTCCGGTATTTGCCCAGTGAACGCAGAAGACGAAGAAAACGACGTCTCCTGCATCCACGTGCACGAAGTGGACACGTGACAGTTCTGTTTGAGTTCTTCTTGCGACACATTCTCCGGATAGACCAGCCTCTGAACACACAATGAACAACGCAAATTGAAATGCAAGGAAATCGTATACATAGTGTTCATTTTCCGAAAGCGGATAAGCCTACGGATGACCCCCGCTAACTCTCTCTCTCTCTCTCTCCCTCTCTCTCTCTCTCTCTCTTTCCCTTTAATGCAGCGAATTAGAATCGAATGTTTCCCCCCGCCGCCGTAACTCACCTACTGGCCATCTTTTACGCAGCAAAAACATGCAAATTATTCAGTAGACTCAATAAAATGATAAAATGTTTGCCATTTTTAAATTCCCAGTTAAATCTGAGAAAAACTGTAGGAAATATTATGTATATGTGATATATGGAACATTAAAAAGTAATAAAATATTCTTTGGTTGTATCAATTCAAACAAAAATTCTACAACGCAAATGCTCATTAAAGGACCTGACCGTTGTGTACATGTATGCACGTCCAACGATTTCCAAGAAATAAACTAAAATGATTATAAAAAAGTAAAGGTAATTTAAAATGAAGTAAGTGTTAACGTTTAAAGCTGAACGAATTCTGTGTAAATTGGCTAGGCCTCATGGAAGGGATGGATGATCAGCGTATGAGAAAGACAATCCTGACAGCGCAGATGTATAAAAGCAGAAAGAGGTGTCGACCTAGGATAAGATGGTTGGATGATGTGGTGGAAGATCTCAAAAGAATGAATATGAGGGGTTACACTCAGAGGCGTAGCTGGGGGGGGGGCAAGGGGCACTCGCCCTGGGCGGAATAGCCAGGAGGGCGGCAAAGTGAGCATAGACTTGAAAGAATTGTTTTCAGTTTACAAAACCACAAACAACTTGTTTCTTTGATATGACTATTCCTATCGTAAAATAAGCATAACTAGCCAGCTTGTCTGTTGTCATAAACCTTGCGTGATAAACAGTATTAGTCTCTTTATACTCAAGCATCGTAATTACGGTTCATTATGATAACAAATTACGCTGTAACAGTGGCTGATATCCATTCAGGAGTTCAGAAGAGAATATTAGATTTGAAACGACTAGATGTGTTTGTTTCCCTGTGACAACCATTCACTTAACATGGTTGGAGTTCATGCAGCTCATGTAAATGTTCAGGCATTGACATTTTTTGGGACAGTAGAATGTCTATTCACCTTCTTTTTCTGTTCCACTCATATATGGAATGTTCTTAAAGACTTAATAAATATTACTCTAAAAGGACACTGTGATACCAGGTGGCGTTCAAAAACAGGTACGGTGGAAGCAATATCCACTCAGCTGGTTGAAGTGATAGCTGCACTGGAGAAGAGGGATACACCGACTGAAACAATTGATACAAGAGAAGACTCAGCATTAATAATCAATGCGATAAAAAACTTTAATTTTGTGACCTTGCTCTTTTTCTGGGCAGTTATTCTATGGACAAAATCCAAAAAATCTTGCAGACCAAAGGAATAAGCTTTACTCACGCATTGACACTTCTGGAGACGCTATCGGACAAATTAAAAGTTTGGAGGAACGGGCTGTGTGACAATGTCATTACTAAGACAGAGCAGGTATGTAATGAATGGGGTGTCAGTATCACAAAAAGGATAAGAAGGAAGCGCACGATGCCAATGGAGTATGCAGACGATTCTGCATTAACCGTTCGGCAAGAAATGTGACGTTCTCTAATAGAAAGTTTGGACAAACTGTCAGTTGACAAAAAGGACAAACCTTTTTTTTTTTTTTTTTTTGGATCTTACCATTACTAGATCACAAAATAATCTTAGTTTCCAGATATATAGAAAACCTACTTTTACAGATACCGTTATACATAAACAATCACTAACAGCATGGAACATAAAATTAAGCAGTTTTCATGCAATGGTTAATCGTCTCCTTATAGTTCCTTTATCCAAAGAAAATTTCAATAAAGAGGTAGACATTATAAAAGCCATAGCACAAAATAACGGTTATGATGAAAGAATAATTAACTCTTTAATTGTAAAAAAACAGAAGAAAATTACTTTAAAAGAATTTTATTCCATAGAGCCAGATCAGGGTAACAAAAAATTTCACTTAACAAATTACATTCCGTGTATAACAGATAAGATTAATAATAGGTTAAAAAACCATGGTCTTAACATGGTATCAGTAAACAAACGTAATCTTTTTTCACTACTAGTCAATAATAAAGAAAAATCTAACACACTGGAGAAAAATGGAGTTTATGAAATACACTGTGCAGAATGCGATACTATTTATATCGAACAATGTGGCCGTGCTCTGAAACATCGCATTTCTGAACATAAGAAAGTGATTTTAACTAATACATCTAATACAGGTTTTGCAGATCATTGCTTACAACACAATCACTTCATAGACACAAAAAACGTAACACTACTCCACAACATACAAAAAGATAAAAAAATGGATTTGTTCGAAATTTTAGAAATTAAAAAAGCAATAAAAAATAACAAAAATTTAACCAATGAACAGACTGAATTTTATGTATCCCATTTATTAAAATCTGTTATTTAGTTTAGTTTATTTTATATTATTTTGAATGTTCATCATTATTTTAAATTATTGCATTCAGTTTAGTTTAGTTAATTTTATAATTTGCATTCATGATTGTATTTAAGATTGTAAAGACACCTGACTTCCCTTGTCTCATGCACACACTCTCCCCACCGTCGCCATCACAACACAGATGTTCCAGATACGCCCTAAACAGATGTCCACCACCTACACTCCACTAACTTCCTGTGTTCAGTAATTTCATTCACTCGCTCTTTGACAATGGCTTAAGTTAGTCGAAACAGCTGTCAGAGTTATTAAAAAGTTTGTGAAACTTACCAAGTGTTTTTATATATTTTACAAAACCTTTGTATTAATATGTTTCACCAAGTGCCCAACGAGTCATCAATTAATACAGTGAAGAATTGTTGAGTGACTTGGAAGCCGTCATACTTTTATTAAAAATAGCAAACGTTACCGGAGAGCAAATGGACTTTACACCTCGCGGACTGCTAAAATACATTCCTTCAATGGGATTAAAAGCCTAAAAAACACTAGCAACAGCTTTAAAAAAAAATTGTTTACTTTACCAGTGTCTGTGTCTTCTTGTGGAAGATCGTTTAGTAAACTGAAATTGATTAAATCGGTCAACAATATCTCGGGAAGACGGGGTATCAAATCTAATGATACTTTCAGTTGAAAACGACATTGCTTCATCTTTAGAGTGTAGTGATTTAATAACCGACTTTGCATCGATTAAGACCAGGAAAGTTACATTTTAAAATGTTTTAAATATTTATCAAATATTAAAAATAAATATTAAGTGTTTATTAGTAGAAGACGATTTGGTAAGTGATTTATTTTATTACTTTTAATGTTGTTCTTTGTTTAACATTATGTTGCTTTATGATAGTGTTTTGATAATGCGCTTTAGACCTACAAGGAATTTGCATGTTTATTAGAATTTTTTTATGTTATAAATGTTTTATATTCCCACATTTTTTATAGTCTACATTTGTTACTATTCAAACTGAATTCCGGTAATATTACAATATGTAATTTCTTAATTTTGACTTAACATATTCTTAAGATGTTTTCTGGGCGTGCTTTCACACAAAAATCTACACATTTGCATTTATTAAGTACTCTGTTCACTGGATGGGCCTTCATTTTTGCTTTTGTGCTGCCTTTTAATTGTGAAGGCAAGGCGGCCGACGATCTTCTTGCCCCGGGCGCCAAAAACCCTAGCTACCCCACTAGTTACACTGATACGGCAACTGATGTTAGAGGGCAGGGCTCAAGTTGGGCTGTAGTTGTAGTGCTAAAGAAGAAGAACTATTAACGGGGTATTTTAATCAAATAACTTTCGTTTTAATATTACATATAAATTGCATGTACTTAAGTCACAATCTTGTTAATTTCTTTTACTTTATTTTTAAACCTTAAAATAAATATTTTTACTACTCGAGGAATTTCGGTAATGCTGTGTCGTTCCGAGTCGACTGGGACGAGTTTACGAGAAGCAGTGTGATGCAACGAGGTTGACGTCACGCGCCTCATTGTGCAGGCCTACCTGTGATTGCCAGGTAATTAGATCACAGACCGCCGCAAGCTTTCAAGTCGTAACAAGTCGTCTCCGGCCTGCGTACACATTGGCAGTGTCTCACTCAAAGTTTTACAAAACTCATCTGATACTGCAAGTATCGACGAGTAATCAATTGGAATATGTACTACATGAGTATAACGACAAATAGTACTGTAACGATCATTGGATGCAACTTCGGAGTTCGCCTGAACTTGACAACAATGTTATTCGAAACGGATCCCTACAAAAAAAGTTAGTAGGCCTACGCATATTTCTTATTACTAAAAAAAAAAACTCGAAAAAATAAAATAAAAAGACATGTTAGTAGAAGAAATAATTTTGGAGACATTACAGACAATACACAACTCGTATCAATTTATATATTATAACGTTCAGTTACGAAGTATAGCAACTCCCAGCAAGCACCGCAGATTACATCGGGGTAGGCCACAACGCCTAGGACGGGCAGGGCATATTAAGCGAATGAGTAACACCCTAATACGAAGGAAAATAATGAAGGGACAGATACTGATTAGAATAGGAAAGACCAAGAATACGTTAGACTCTTCTGGGGAGGGGAGGAGAAGAATTGGCTGGTGAGCGACCGTGGGAGGAGAAGGTTGGAGTAGGTCAGAGCGCAGTGCGAGCTCTAGCACCACAGGGAGGGAAGTATACGCGCGCGCGCGCGGCGTCCAGTGACTCGTTTTAATTGAACGTTAACATACAAATACGTGCTATGACGAGGAAGATAGGCATACGTTATTTAAGCTATTCGTTTTGTCTGTGATGGGCGTGTACGATGAAGCAGTAATAACCAGATGGACGCCCTAGTAGGGGACACACATGAATTAAAACCACACAAATTCTTGCCTTACACTGATGATGTAGCCGTTACAAGCAGAAACAAAAATTCTTTGAAGGAATCTGTAATTAATAGACACCGAGTCAACGCCAGACAGAATTGAAAATAAATGAAAAAGAAAACCAAATGCATGGAAATAATTAGAACATAATGTTATAAACAACCTCTACAATTCGAAAATCATGAATTTCAACACGCAAGTGTATTTTCCCATCTAGGGTCACACAAGTAAACTACACTAACACCACAATCAATGATATCCAGGCGAGAATCCTTAGTGGTGACCGATCTTACTACGCTTACTCAAAATTAATAAAGTCGAAAGCACTGAACGAAACATTAAAATTAAAAATATACAAAAGCATAATGAGACCAGTTTAACATATGGTTGAGAAACCTGTGTATTAACACAAAAAGACAAACAGTATCAAGGAATATTTGAACGAAAGATACTGAGAACATTTTTTGGACCAGTGCAAAATAACGACGGCTCGTGGAGAATACGAAGAAATAAATAATCTGATACACGGAACTGACATAGTAAGGTTTGTAGAAAGTAGAAGGATGGACACACAATGAGGATGGCACAACAGAATTCCCAGAATGGAGACCTTTAGGTAGGAGATCAAGAGGAAGGCCAAGGAAGAGATGGATCGAGGATCTGAGGAATATGGGGATAAGAATGTGGAGAAGACTATATAACAGACACGCGTATTCCTAAACAAGCGTTTGAATATAGGGCAGTGGGGAGGAGAGATCGTGGAAGACCATGGACAAAATGGTCAGAGACTGTGAAGTCGCAACGGGCTATAGCCCAAGCCATGCAGTTAAAAAGAAGAAGACTATGTAATAAGAGAGCTGGATGGAGAAAAATCGTTGAAGAGAAGAGGCTAAAACACATAATGGGTTGTAACACCAGTAGAAGAAGAGAAGACGGTATACGATGAAGTTCACTCTACTCGACAGTTACAGGACTGTATTAAACAAATTTGGCAAACCTTTTTGTAGTCGAGTATCCATGATGTTGGTAAGCAATTTAGCGGCAAAAATCATAAACCTGACGCGCTAAATTAATGAACAGACAGTACGGTTGTAAGGTTAAAATCAAATGTCATGTCGGTGACCAAACGTGGCTCGGTGACCGGTACCCAACCGATCTCTACTCTCGTGGCAAGGGAGGTAGAGAATCGTGTACAGACTGAAAAAACTAAATTAATTATCTGTTACCTTGATCAGACAATCCTTATTTTCCCTGTGGATGTTGGAAAGGTGTGGGGGGAGGGTGTGTAATAAAAAGATCGCTACAGATTTAGTCCCATGAACATTTCGGGCTATTGACGTTTTGTGACAATTCAGTACTGGCCTTGTACCTCTTTTACACGTTTTATTTCAAATCTTTATGTTGTTTTACTGGAAATGTGGTACAGCCCAGATGTGATCACTGATACATATGAAACAAATGTTGCTTTGACTACATGGTGTCCGGTAAATATCGCATTCGTACATTAAAAAGTAGGGATTGTTGCATTTCTAAACGAACAATACGTCACAAACAGCTTCTTTCATATTCATCTAGTTTTATAGAATATAAACCTCCAGTGGTATGATTCAACTCGTTGCAGAGGGACAGAGTTGTGTATGAATAGGGTATCGACTCTGTGACTTGTATTTTCGTAAGTGTATTCAGAGCGTAAATACTAAATTAAATTAAAGCCGGCCACGCACTATCCATCGCCGCTGTCCAGCATGCTCGATGTCAGTGATGGATGTGCGCACCACACTGTGGTGCAACTCGTCCAGCGTACCAGACGTTCTTTAGTTCTCGTTGTGAGGATACGTCACACAGACATCTATTTAATTTATATTTTTCTATTTAATTTATATTTTTCGATAAATTTGTATGTTATTTCACGGTCCATTATGAATTGTAATTAAAACAAATTAATAATAACAATATTTAAAATAATAACTGCTAATGATATTTGAATGTATTATGTAAACGAAGAAAAACTAAACTACATATTAAACTGAAATTTTATCTGAATCGTTACTTATTAAATATAAACTAAAGAATGAATGTAACGTAAAATTAAACAGTAAACATTTATTAAACAAATGTGCTCTAAAAACATGTATTGTAGTTGCTCGAAAATGACGATTTGATAGACAGCAAGCGTACGCATGATCAAACATTCACTATGCACGATTCTTTGACATCCGTCAACACTACACACGATCCATTCTCACGTCGTACGGCTTGAGCTGATGCTCTTGCTGGACTCATTTTTCGTCGTGCACATCCTTCAGAAAATACACGACGTGCGGATGGATGTCAAAGCTACGCACTGTCGTTTTTGACTTGCTGTCCGTCATGACGTCCAACGGGGATGGTTAGTGCATAGCCGGCTTATACATTATCTGGTAAGTCGAGTCGACTAGTTTAGTTTATCGATTTGACGTATTTAACTGTTTGTATGAACCCGTAGAATAATATAAATGTATTGCAGGCGTTACTGTAATAAAACTCAACTTGAACACGTCTTTAATTACATTAAATTACACGGTGCCATATTAAAATTATATAATACAATTTATTATTACATGCATTACCGTACCTAACCTAACCTGTTTCCACGATGTTATCAAAAACACATGACACTTTAAAACGTACATTTTCAAAGGTAGTATGTGAATAATACGTACATTCAGTCAATATCAATCATCTGACACACACACACACACACACACACACACATTCATGTCTGTATTATCTGAATATTTTCTTGCACGCCTTTTTTCTAACAATAAAGCTTTTATATTATTTTATAAAAAACTTTTGTATTATTTTATTTTGTAAACAAGAAATACTAAATATTGGACACGTTATGAATGGATTTTTTTTCAGCCGTTTATGTGTTATATTTAATAAAAACGTCAACACCGTTGTTTAGTAAAATCTATAAAAAAGAGTACAACGCGAAATTCATCACTTATTTCCAAACATAATATTCATTTTATATTTTCGTTAGAACAAATATCATATGTGATTATGGTGTCGTATAATTACAGTTCATACGTAGGTCGAATTTGTTTAATTTATTCAGTAACACCCTTTCCAGGTTATACCAATGAAATCCTTTTTAAATACCTTACATGTTTATTTTTTTTCATAACATCCTACCGTCTTAATGCATATGCTTTTTATATTATTTTAAAATCAAAATATTTACATAACGATATTAAAGAGATAGACGTACTCCGCCTGCTTAAAAATTACAGTTACTTTATTATATAATTACAATAATTTAAATTATTAGATTACCATTGTTTTATAATCAGTTTTATAAATTGATTGAAATTACGTAAAATATAGTGTAGATCGTAGAGTAGAAATAAGGTCGTACATAGAAATTTAATACAACGCGTAAAATATTTTTAAAAAATAGCGAAGTCGGTTAAACGAAACGACTTACTTTTCTGGTTCGTATCTTGTCCATCGCTGTACGCACCGACTACTACATTGTGGGTTTCCTTGGTAACGCGGACTGTATCCTAAATCAATATGTTGTGACATCGGATTCTACACATGCCCGAGTCTTGCACCTGACTGTACCTTGTGTCACATTGCCGAACCCCTTCGAATAAAATTTGTCACATTACAATATAGGTTATGTCATCAATTTTAAGCGGACGTGGCATTACCAGCATAAGAGTCACGAGTTCGATTCTTGGCGTTAATTCGCTGCAGCGTCATCAGAGATTAGTTATACTCCTTTTCTGATGCTAAAAACAATTTGTTTATATTTAATTCAATTAAACCTTAGCGCGTTCGCTATAGTGTCTTCATAATTTGAATGTACAGGAAGTCCTTATAAGTCGTATGCATCCTATGTAAATTACATTCAATTTGTCAATAGTTATTAATAAAATTACGTATTAGTATAATTTACCGATTTTAGTATAATTTTTCGGTACAGTTACCGAGAGTTACTAATACAAATAAAACGCAGACACCTACTATTAGTCAAGACAATGTAATAAAAATTTGTGTAAATTAATCGGTCAAATAAGAAAAATATGTAAAGTGAGGGAAGGAAATGGATGGAGATCAACAAAAATAGGAGCAACTTTGACAGAGACAATAGGCTATAAGTTGCCGGAAGTTTGGAGACCTGTTTTAAATCAAATAACGGGATCGTCATAATAACTTATATAAAATACAATACTTGTGTTGTAAAAATGGCAAAATGTTATTGTGGTTAGAAATTTCTTTTGTGTATTTTGTTTCAATTTGTAAATAATTTGTGTTAACTTTTCTGGGTTATTGGGCGGTTATACTTTGTTGTAAATTATGGGCTTGCTTGTAACATTGTGGGCGGGGCTTACTGTATGAATAGGGGTGGGTCAAGACTTTGTGCTTTGTCTCAGTCGAGCCACTGACGATGCCTCGTCATAGTATGGGCGAAACGCATGTTCAACCGAAAAACAGTCCGAAAGAGTGTAAAGGTTTCGATATTGAACCATAAAATATCGTGGCGGCCCTGAAGTTTCTTTTTGGTGTTTAAAAGGTAAGTAACGCGATTATGACGGTAAGTAATATTCTGGCAGCAGTGAGTTTTATTATTATATTATACAATCCTTCCTTCCTTCAGCGGCGCGACAACCAATTACTGAGTCAAGGCCTCCTTTAACAGCCTCCGCCAGTTGTCCCCAGGACGGATTTATGCATAGGCAAAATAGAAATTCCCTACGGGCGACAAATCTTGGAAAGGTCAAATTTGACGGCCGTTATGTTGTTTTTATACCTAAGAGATGTTTCAAATGCCGCTCCATTTCGTCCCACTATGACAAGAAACATTAAAAAAAAAATGTATTGTTTGGTAACTAGGCTTATTACATAAAGAGTATAGTTCGTCATTTACTTCTGATATGTATATGAAGTACATAATTTTTTTCATAATTATATTTACTTGCATTATCCATGTGATACTTCCATTATATTAATTAATTACTTAATTATTAAATTCGTTTACATTCAAATTTCGAACGTCCTTTAACGACTCTGTAATTTGTCGTGAGTGAATGTCAATAGATGCCAAATCTGCTAACAGTCGTAGACTGTGAGCGTAGCATAATTTCGTACCCAAACCTGACCGGCACCGGTGGTTTTTGCTTTTGTGCATGTCGTTTATTATTGGCTGGAGTTTATACTAATATTCATCATAAAACGTATATTTAAACATCCTTCAACACAACACGGTGTAGTGGACACAGTTTTGAGGTTACTTGACGGTACTTATTTTCATTTTTATGCGATGCAGAAAATAACGCTAAATAATTCTAATTTATGTATAATTTTGTTACTCTAACGTACCGTCATACCGCAGTGTGTCTGTCGTTCATGTTCATCTACTAGACTGATCTTAGAAGCATGTGGAAGTTCTGATTTGAAGTTTAGTGATGTCAGTACCACTAGTGTCAATAGTGCTAGTGAATCATCGAGTGCTAGTTAAAGTGATCATCGAGAGATTTTAGATGTGGGAAATCCAGATCAAATTGAGAAATGTAGATCTGTCCATGTAATACCAAATTGTAGGTTGGTTCCAGAAACCGAGGCAAGCTTAATATTTAAGGAATCGAGGCATTCTAGTGATACCGACAATAACTGTGACAGTAGTGAGGCGAAGATAGCCTACTGTTCACACAGTTCAGCCAGAGAGGTCCGTTGTGGAGGAAACTTCATTTTTGAAGAAAGAAGAGCCAGTTCATGTCAAAAATCATGATACAATATCATCAAATCAGGTAGGGAAAGTCTTAGATTCTGATCCTATTAATTGGCAAATGAACGAGAGCACACGCGATTATGTAGCACAGTTTGGATTTAAACAGAACACTAGTGCGGATTTTAAAACCAAAGAGGGAATAATATAATGATGGCCCCAACAACACCCAACAGAGATTTGTGGGAGAGCGGCAAATGTATACTGCCTACGGGCGGCAAAATGGTAAATCCGCTCCTGGTTGTCCCGGTCAAATGCAGACAGCTGACTGGCTGAGAAACTGATAGGTTTCTGCACATAAAAGAGTTTCACAGATGGGATACGTGAATTCTCCGATCAATCCCCCAACCTGGAGGACCAAGAACTTTTATTTCGGGCTGCTCTTCCCCTAGTGCATTTCACCTCAGCTGATGAGCTCTCTCTGCCCGATCGCAGTAGGCTAACTGACTCAGCCCATGTGTGCAGCCGTTGAGCTATTATAGCCTCCTCCGCCTCCACACTAGATGCACATCCTGCTGCCAATGTGCACCATCCTGCCAGGCCCCCAGATTGCCCTGACAGAACCCTCATCTCTCTTTGGACCCCTATAAGAAAGAATGCGGTGCAAATAATCTGGGGTAGCTCCCTACTTACGTCCTTCATCTTTTATTTTCTTCTTCTGTTGTTGGCTTCAATTTTCTCAGTGCAGGCGTTTTCTGGAAGAAGGAAATAACAAAATATCGAAACAGGAGGCCAGAAGAAAAACGAAAATTGGTCGTGACACGATCTTAGATGGAACGTCCTTTTTTTAAGCCTCAACATAATGGGTATATAATTCAGATGGAATTAAAGTAAATTATCTTCTGGTATACAACAGATGATGTAACATGGCTGGTTACAATTATACATACGCTGGACTGCCTTGGCCCAGTGTTTTCCACGGTTTTTACCTCAACCCCCTTCCCCCTGTTCAAACATAGTTCTTGTTTTCTTTTTTCAGCGCCCAGTCGGGAAAACTGTACTCATAAGTTTACAAGCGACATCTCCATTCCTCCGTATAAGATTGTTCATCCCACTGCAGGTTTCCATCTATAAAAACAGACGGACGCATACAACAGGAAAACGTGTTTGGTACAAACAATGCTACACGAGCACGACACCCACCCCTCCCCTACAGCATGTTTTACGAGCGTTTCAGATAGACGATAATCCATGTAATAGCGTAAAAGTTTGTTACTTAATTATATAAAATGTCATAAAATGTTGAAGGCGACCAAACGTTTCTAGATCCTTCTCGAGACCAGCGACGGGCGCTAGGGGGCAACTAACCATATGTAGACTATGGCGTACCGACTTTCGTCCGCATGGGAGTGGGTCACGGTTTCATCCTAAATTTGCTATTTTCCTCTCGGAATTCCGTACTTTTACACGTCCAATTCACGTGTTTTCGGGCTGCTTGGTAGCATCCCCATAAACGTCGTCCTCCCTAGATGCTACAGTCCTTCGGATACGGTCAGATCTCCAGTCCATCCAATTTTTCGGCCTACTTTCTTTTTCGTTATTCCGGTGTTCCAACCTCAATAACTCGTGACCGTGTAAAGATATCGATAAGGGGCAAAGATTGACGCGTTCGACTCAATATTTCCTATCGTTGCATTTAACTTTAGTCTCGACCCGAGAAAATGTATGTCCTGCCTGTAGAAGTCCCCTTAAAACGGATCCCGGATGTCTACTGAGTATACCCCCCCCGCTCCCACAGACAGTGCCTGATAATACCAACTTTGGGAAACTACGTCTTAGCCTAGTAGTAGCCATATAACCACTTGGGTAGGCTGCGCATCATGTAGCTAACCTAACCTAACCTAACTAGTACTGGCAAAAATTTGCAACCTTAATAATTGTAACTTTCCCAACAAGCACTACATTTTTGACGTTTCGAGTAGGCGATAGTATCGATACGTCACGCAGTGAAGAAGAAAAAGAATAAGAATTATTGTAAATTATTGTACTGCTGAATGCAATGCGAAAATACGTTGTGTTTGAACGGATGAGGTTAGGTAAGAATGTTTTGGTTCTTTAGTTTATCGTTTGAAGAAACCAAAACTCACGGTCTGTCAACATTTAATGTTTAAAAAGTGAGTACAATGGCTGTACCGAATAATATGTGGTGACAATCTCAACACGCGTAAGAAAAACGCAACTGAAAGGAAAGAGAATTAAGACAAATCTAACAAACCTAAATTTGGGCACGAAGACATTACGTAGTTTTTACGGAAATGTTTTACGGTTAAACCAGATGGCCTACTATACTATACTACTGTATTCTATCTGCTATACTATCTACTACTATAGTATATACTATACTATGTATATTATATATAGTGTTACGACATCACAGAACAATCTACGTGTTTATCGAACGTTTCAGGGGGATCCGGAATGTAATGCGTGTGGCGTACGTGACTCTCGACGCATTTGCTAGACTGTGCCATAATTCGGCTGGCCGCTCGCTGACTGTGTCAAGGCATCACCGAACTGTGCAATAGTTCGGAACAGGTCAAGATCGCAATTAATTACGTCGTACACTGGCGCTAATGTGTAGTTTGGAATCTTCTGGTCTGCGAGCGTTGTATACATACTAGGCGGCAGCGGCCTTAGTTTTCAGTTATAGTTGCGATATATTTACAGTGTGGTTCGAGTTATTATCGGGCGATATTACTGTGTGCGTTCAAGTGGTTATTAGTGAAGTGTTGCATTTCATAATCGGGCGGTATAATTGTGATACAATTGTGTTTAATGTTAGTTGACATTTTATTGCGTGTGAACAATTTTTATTTGATTTGTTATAAGAGACTGTGTTGTTAATTACGAACTGTTTAACTGTGAGAATTAAAGCTGGTGAGTAGTGACTTAATTGGTGTATTGTATTTTGTTTTCCACTGTACCAAGTAGACCGTCGTAACAATATCTACTATACTATAGAGAATCCTGTCTCTCCCTGCAGAGCATAGGGCCTCGACGAAGCTACGTCAACGGATTCTATTTTGGCAGAGGACTCTGAGCTCTCCACAGGACTTCCCCTCCTTTTCTGCTTCCATCTCGACAGTTCTACTCCACAAGGTCCTTGGGCTTACTCGTCTTCTTCTTCCCTCATCGTTCCAAAAGAACGCTTGTCGCTCAATTGTATTTTGGTTCTTCCACAAGGTATGCCCAATCCACCTCCATTTTCTCTTTTCGATTTGGGTGACAATGGATTCCTCGTATGTCCTCCTCCAGAGATATTCATTTGAAACAATGTTTGCCCAGAAAATTTTGAAGTATTTTCCTCAGGTACCTGTTGATGGAGACCTGCAGACTTGTTAATTATCAATGCGACTTTCCAGTTGTATTGTTGAATTGTAGAAAATGACATTCTCTTTCCACCGAACACAACACGGTTGGAAGCAAGTGCCAAGGCTTAGAGGTGGCAGCCCCACCATGGCACTAAGCCTTGTAGGCTAATAAGTATTAGCCTAATAGGGTTATAACCCGTAGAAGTCTAAAATTCAATTATTATGGAAACTAAAGGGACATCTTTACACAGTACACTTAGACATACCGGAAGACTGGATTTCGGTGTCAAAAGACCTGTGTATAAAATTTAAAGTTTAATGCGAAAAGCGAGTTCTGTCACATAATGCGAGACATGAAGGGGAGGTAAGATTGGATTAGAAGACTAGCTTGACGGTTGGCCTTCCAATTTTCATCAGGACAAATTAGATATTTAACCTTCTTCCCATATAATTATTTCTACAGTTATTTATAAGCCTTATGTTAACATAACACGCAGCTGGCTTAGAAATAGACCTACGTTAAGTGATTACGGAATTTCAATATCTTTAGGGGGGTGATTGATCCTTCTGCCCCCCCCCCGTTGTTACGTCATTTATTGTAACATTTATAGTAACCCGAAAAGGACGGACCTTGGACCACCCTGCCTTACAACTATACTTCTAGTTGTTTTTACTTCCATGTTCCATAAAGAAATGGAAGTATACTGATGGCGAAAAAATCGTGTTCCAGATAAGGGCTGATTCTGATTGTACTCCCCTCAAAACGTGTGTGTGTCTGTGTAGAATTTTCTATATGGCGTACGATAACTGCCGCAAATTCAAACAGAATCAAATCATTTTCTATATATGTGCCTAAGTTGTAGAGGACTCAAGGCATATTGATTTTGGTAAACGTTGGTTAAGGGGAAGGGGTAGTTTACCTGCAACGTTTTATGTTTAACAAGAGTAAAGTACTTGATTTTGATAAATAAAGTATCCTGAAAATAAGGTCATAATAATGCATTGTAGAAAGGTAGATAAAATATCTAAATGAAAAGGATTATTGAAGGGGTGGGGGTAATTTTCTATAAATGAAAACGATAGTTGAAGGGGAGGGGATAATTTGTTATGTGTACTACGTTATCGGCAACATAGTAGTAGTTTGTTGTTAAAATTCCTTCCAGGACTGTTTGGCCATGGTCCAATATTTTCTGCAAACTAGAAGTTTCGTCAGTGCTATCGACTGCTATCATCAGTGAAAATCGAGTGTGCTAACGTGAGGTGGTATACGTTAGTGACCACAGTACTGTGGTTAATGCTGAAGCAGGAAGTAGAAAGAAGTAGTTTCTATGGAAATGTTTCATTTCTAAAATGATTTTTAAATATAAATCTTAGAACACGGAAGTCATGTATGGTCCTCCATACCGATATTTTGTGATTTGCACATAAAAGCGACATGAACGGATGCGTACAGATGGACAGAACGATCTTCTCAAAGACGAAATAAGAGAGAAGACGATTTTTAGATTCACTGAATCAAAGCCAAAAGGAGATGGAGGAAGAACCGGTGCAATGCACACGATATTTTCTGTTCACTACACTGCAAAAGTAACCCCCCCCCCAACCTTCCACATGAAAATCGTAAACAAATGTTAAACGTGTGCAAGCCAACTGTTATAATTTTAAAAGTTGTATTTATACTCATTCCCGTATAGTCAAAGCGCGCTGACTGCCTACATTTCCAGCATCAATCTGCTACTAGTATCACACTACTGGTGTAATGAATGAAAACAATATGTAAGTATGTATGAAACTAGCTTGCGGCGGCACGCGCATCTCCCGGCACGTCTTGTCTATTGTACGGCTTGATTGATTGGTGTGTGTATGTGCCAATAATGGAGGATGGTCCGCGCCCGCGGCCAAATTCTGCCATCTATATATCGGAGACGTTCATTGAACTGAAACCTGAGTTACACAACATGATCTGTTCACAAGGATACAGTTGCTACTGATTACCGCACTACATCTACGTGCATACAGCATGACGTTCTACAATCTCTTTGGAATATACTGCGTAAGTAGGAAATTCTGAATTTTGGATTACGAGTACTAAGTTTTATATACTTTATAGCAGAATCTTTCAAGTACTATTTTTGGATTTGCCATTAAAGTTTATCAGTAGTTTATTTTCCGTCATTATTTTCTTTAATAGGTCTAATTGAATATAGTATTACGGACTAATGATATCAGTTTGTCAAAAAAGTAATTTATTAACTTTTTTATTTTGTAGATGTTTTATACATTTTTAAAATAAATTTTGTGATTCAATAATTCAAGTAAAAATTGGTATTTTTTCTGAAAATTCGGTGCTGACTGAAAGCGCATGACCAAACTGAAGAACATGCCTAAGGCCAAAATAGGAGTAGAAAAGAAGAAGAATATCTAAATTTCTGAACCATTGTTCTCTTTACTGTAAACAAAAGTTCTTTGTTGAATAAAATTTCACGACGATAGACTGTGAACGTTCTGCTTTCAGTATATTCCATCATAATTTTCTTCAAGTTTCAATAAAGTTAATCGAATTAGAAATGATTTTCAGTTGAGATGTACGTCAAGATTTTTCTGATCTAAGAGAATCACTTTTGACGTATATATATATCATTACATTTTAATTTCACCTAGGTCTTGTAGAAGAACATCGAATCAATTCTTATGATTATCTTTATAAACAGCCGTAGATACAATAAATTTAGATTTTTAAAATGATTTTTTAAAGTAACGTGTGATAAAATGACTATAAATAATTCACGTACAAATATTTGCTAATTTGACCAATTTGAAATGACAACAAGTTACAGGACTACATTACAGTACGGCCGCAACTTTGTAAGGGGGGGGGGCAAGAAGACCGTGCAGGGAGGGCGCGAAAATGACAAAATTATACTCTCGAGATAATTTATAAACACAGACTTGAAAAAGTATATCCAGCTTGACTACAGCCTTAAGGTTAGTTTTACCTTTAGGAGAAAGAAATGTTAGTACATTGAAAATTATTAAAAACTAGCTGTTACCCGCGGCTTCGCACGCGAATATTGGACTTTTAATAAGTATTTTAATATAATTTTTATTGTCTATGTCTATATGGCGTTCTGTCAGCTCGTTACTCATTAGTCAAATTCTCTCCAAAGCTGTTTTCAACACATGTACTAAATTATTATGTTGGTGCAACAGCCTTTGGAGATTAAAAAGTACCCGTTTATAAAGCCTTTGGAGGTATTTATAAAATACCTGTTAAATCAACAACACTAAATTATTTATTTTAAGTGTTACTGTGTTAGAAGCATTGTATAACACATTAAACGTTATGTTTTCCTCAACCATGGCTTTTGTTTTCAGCAGTGAACTAAAAACCAAAAACCGTTGTCACCTAACCTCACAAATGAAAACAACACGTATTTTCGCTTTGCATTAAGTATAGAACAATTTACAATTAGTACACTTCTTCTTTTCCACATCGTAATATATCGATACAATCGCATATTACATAAAACATCAAAAATATACTGCAGGAATAGATAAATGTACAGTTCCGGTGCCGCTAAATAGGTTTTGTTTATTTACTTGTTACTATGGTAATTAATTCTGGTCTCCATGGTGTTGTTGACATCTTTAGTAGTAGTAGTATTTAATATATTTCATTACTTACTCATTGCATCATCAAAAATACGTATAAACATACATTTTGTAATCGTTTAAGACAATTACAAAATATATAGACTTATCTGTATACAAAATTACAAAACAATTCGATACAATCGTATAGGAAAAACATTAAAACTTTCAGGAACGGATAAAGGTACAGTTCAGATGCCGCTAAATATCATTTGTTTATTTTCTTGTTACTATGGTAATCAATTCTGGTCTCCATGGTGTTGATGACATCTTTAAACGCGTCAACGAAAAGGCATAACTAAAGGGGCCTAAATCGTGCGAACGGGGCAAAATATCAAATTCCAAGTTAGACAGTATTTTGCGCCTTGTGTCAAAGGTTACCTGTGCGAAATTTGGTGGCAGTCGATGTAACGGTGTGGATTTGTATTCAGTACCCATAAATCCTCAGACTTTGAGTTTTAAGAAGCAGCCTGGGGCAAGATCTATTTTAAATTTAAGTATTATTTTAAGTGAGCACAGAACACTGTCTGCTTGCTTTGATGACATATCCAAAATCTTCGCAAAAAATCTCGCAAGTTGTATCTTTGAAAGACGACTCGTGTGATTCATTCGGTAAACTAATTTTCATAATAAGCGTACAAATTATGAAATCGATTTCGACTTTATGTGATTATGCAGTTAATAAGAAGTAGGCTACTGTTGCAAGATTCTATGTGTTCTATCTTGTTAGTCGTTATCTTAAACCTAAAAATCTGTCAAATACAAAATTACATTAAATTAGCTGATAAGCTGGACTAAAATTTGTAAATTGAAAATTTTTTAGCACGCCACGGCTGACAATAATGCTTAAGTTGTTCGATTTAAGAAAACTATAAACCGATTTAAATTAGTTTTATTAATTCAGTGACTAATAGAAATTTGCTAGCACCTCCCTCACGGACCATAGTCGGAAGGAAGACGCAGAAACCATGTTTGCCCCGAGTAACGGAGATCCTAGTTGTGGCTCTGTATTACAGAATATATTTATTACAGAAATGCACTTATACTTAGTTTGCAGAGAATGTGTATTTTTAATTTGCGAGTTTTTAATATTTCGATAGACAAAAACGTCTTTAGCTGAAATACAACTGAAACATATTTATTTTTTTAATTTTAAAATATTTTACTTAGTTATTTATTTTATTTTTATTTAGTTATATTTTTACGGGATCTGTATAATAGTTGATATGCTTCAAGTCGTTTTTGCTTTGTGTTCTTCATCTATACTGTACCACAAGACTTCGTAGTTTTATCGGTATCATTCACAGTTTCTCTTCCACATCGTTTACCTTGGTTCTGCCTCTTTCGTTACTGTTTAGAGTCCTCACAGTTTAGTGTCCAAATTGGTTTCCGCCGTGAAGGCAATGTTCGATTTTCTTACGAATCTTCCTCGATACCATTACTCTAGCTCACTTTCATTCCTCTTCATAGGCAGGAAAAGAAAACGATGGACGTCGGAACAAGCGTATTTATTACACTCACGAATAATGGGTTAATTTTATTTTTATTTTCTACGTACTTATTTCGTAAGAAATACATTAAATTAAAAAAAATATACATCCTTGTTTTAAATTAGGTACATATCACATTTTGAAGTAAGAAAAAATCTATTTATGAGGTAAAGTAAGTAGGCCTATAACTAATTACACGGTAATGAAAGATGCTGTGGAGCGTTAGTTATCCGAACCTCAAAAATCCGAAGTTGAAAATAAGGCTTCGCATGTAGTATATTATTGTTACTTCCATATTACTTCCATATTCCTTAAGGAATGGAAGTATGGTGATGGCAAAAAAAATCGTGTTCGAGATTATTGCAGATTCTGATTCTACTACACTCAAAACATGAAAAAAAGTCGTTTTCCGAAAAGTGTCTGTGTGTCTGTCTGTCTGTCTGTGTGTCTATCTGTCTGTAGATTTTTTTTCTATGGCAAACGATAACTGCCGCAAATTCAAACAGAATCAAATAATTTTTTGCATGCAGCCCTGATTTGCAGAGTACTCGCGACCTATTGTTTTTGGTGAAGATCGGTTGAGGGAAAGGGGTAGTTTACCTGCAACGGTTTTTTTTTAGCAAGGGTAATTTTGTTTGTTTGGCAAACGATAACAGCCGAAAATTCAAACAGAATCATATAATGTTTCGCATACAGCCCTGAATTGTAGAGTTCTCAAGATCTGTTGATTTTGGTGAAGATTGGTTAAGGGAAAGGGGTAGTTTACCTGTAACGTTTTATGTTTTAACAAGGGTATTTCCTATGGCAAACGATAACAGCCGCAAATTCAAACAGAATCAAAAGATTATTTGCATACAGCCCTAAATTGTAGAGTTCTCAAGACCTATTGTTTTTGGTGAAGTTCGGTTGAGGGAAAGGGGTAGTTTACCTGCAACGTTTTTTTAACAAGGGTATTTTCTATGGCAAACGATAACAGCCGCAAATTCAAACAGAATCAAATAATGTTTTGCATACAGCCCTGATTTGTAGAGTACTCAAGACCTATTGTTTTTGGTGAAGATCGGTTAAGGGAAAGGGGTAGTTTACCTGTAACGTTTTATGTTTTAACAAGGGTATTTCCTATGGCAAACGATAACAGCCGCAAATTCAAACAGAATCAAAAGATTATTTGCATACAGCCCTAAATTGTAGAGTTCTCAAGACCTATTGTTTTTGGTGAAGTTCGGTTGAGGGAAAGGGGTAGTTTACCTGCAACGTTTTTTTAACAAGGGTATTTTCTATGGCAAACGATAACAGCCGCAAATTCAAACAGAATCAAATAATGTTTTGCATACAGCCCTGATTTGTAGAGTACTCAAGATCTATTGTTTTTGGTGAAGATCGGTTGAGGGAAAGGGGTAGTTTACCTGCAACGTTTTTTTAACAAGGGTATTTTCTATGGCAAACGATAACAGCCGCAAATTTAAACAGAATCAAATAATGTTTTGCATACAGCCCTGATTTGTAGAGTACTCAAGACCTATTGTTCTTGGTGAAGATCGGTTAAGGGGAAGGGGTAGTTTACCTGCAACGTTTTTTTATCAAGCGTATTTTCTATGGCAAACGATAACAGCCGCAAATTCAAACAGAATCAAATAATTTTTGGCATACGTCCCTGAATTGTAGAGGTCTCAATGACTTTCGATTTTGGTGAAGATCGGTTAAGGGGAAGGGGTAGTTTACCTGCAACCTTTTACGTTTTAACAAGAGTAAAGTACTTGAAAATTTATTTAAACTTTTTGAAACAATGGTAATTGTTAAAAATAAAATAATTTTGTTGCCAGGCAATAAAATTATAATTTTTTCATTTTAATGTAATATATTTTTCATTTAATACAGCAATAAAAAGGCAGGTAAGACACAGCCTGGCTGTTTGGCTGAAAATGATTTTAAATATAAATCTTAGAATATGGAAGTCATGTATGGTTCTCCATACCGATAACTAATTACACGGTAATGAAAGATGCTGTGGAGCGTTAGTTATCCGAACCTCAAAAATCCGAAGTTGAAAATAAGGCTTCGCATGTAGTATATTATTGTTACTTCCATATTCCTTAAGGAATGGAAGTATGGTGATGGCAAAAAAAATCGTGTTCGAGATTATTGCAGATTCTGATTCTACTACACTCAAAACATGAAAAAAAGTCGTTTTCCGAAAAGTGTCTGTGTGTGTGTCTGTCTGTCTGTCTGTCTGTGTGTCTGTCTGTCTGTAGATTTTTTTTCTATGGCAAACGATAACTGCCGCAAATTCAAACAAAATCAAATAATTTTTTGCATACAGCCCTGATTTGTAGAGGACTCGCGACCTATTGTTTTTGGTGAAGATCGGTTGAGGGAAAGGGGTAGTTTACCTGCAACGGTTTTTTTTATCAAGGGAAATTTTTTTTTTTGGCAAACGATAACAGCCGCAAATTCAAACAGAATCAAATAATGTTTCGCATACAGCCCTGAATTGTAGAGTTCTCAAGACCTAAAGTTTTTGGTGAAGATCGGTTAAGGGAAAGGGGTAGTTCACCTGTAACGTTTTATGTTTTAACAAGGGTATTTCCTATGGCAAACGATAACAGCCGCAAATTCAAACAGAATCAAAAGATTATTTGCATACAGCCCTAAATTGTAGAGTTCTCAAGACCTGTTGTTTTTGGTAAAGATCGGTTAAGGGAAAGGGGTAGTTTACCTACAAGGTTTTTTTAACAAGGGTATTTCCTATGGCAAACGATAACAGCCGCAAATTCAAACAGAATCAAATAATTTTCTGCATACTGCCCTAATTTGTAGGGTACTCAAGACCTATTGTTTTTGGTGAAGATCGGTTGAGGGGAAGGGGTAGTTTACCTGCAACGTTTTTTATCAAGCGTATTTTCTATGGCAAACGATAACTGCCGCAAATTCAAACAGAATCAAAAGATTATTTGCATGCAGCCCTAAATTGTAGAGTTCTCGAGACCTATTGTTTTTGGTAAAGATCGGTTGAGGGAAAGGGGTAGTTTACCTGCAACGTTTTTTTAACAAGGGTATTTTCTATGGCAAACGATAACAGCCGCAAATTCAAACAGAATCAAATAATGTTTTGCATACAGCCCTGATTTGTAGAGTACTCAAGACCTATTGTTTTTGGTGAAGATCGGTTAAGGGAAAGGGGTAGTTTACCTGCAACGTTTTTTTATCAAGCGTATTTTCTATGGCAAACGATAACAGCCGCAAATTCAAACAGAATCAAATAATTTTTTGCATACAGCCCTGATTTGTAGAGTACTCAAGACCTATTGTTTTTGGTGAAGATCAGTTAAGGGGAAGGGGTAGTTTACCTGCAACGTTTTTTTATCAAGCGTATTTTCTATGGCAAACGATAACAGCCGCAAATTCAAACAGAATCAAATAATTTTTTGCATACGTCCCTGAATTGTAGAGGTCTCAATGACTTTCGATTTTGGTGAAGATCGGTTAAGGGGAAGGGGTAGTTTACCTACAACCTTTTACGTTTTAACAAGAGTAAAGTACTTGAAAATTTATTTAAACTTTTTGAAACAATGGTAATTGTTAAAAATAAAATAATTTTGTTGCCAGGCAATAAAATTATAATTTTTTCATTTTAATGTAATATAATATTTTTCATTTAATACAGCAATAAAAAGGCAGGTAAGACACAGCCTGGCTGTTTGGCTGAAAATGATTTTAAATATAAATCTTAGAATATGGAAGTCATGTATGGTTCTCCATACCGATATTTATTGGCTATCACATGCATACTGAACTTCTTTCCTCATTAATCGATTAAATTCAATTATCGATTTATGTTAATCGTTTGATGTATTTTCAGTTTGTGTTATCGATAAGGAAAAACTCATTATTTGTTAACTTTTTTTTTAACAAAAAGCTCTTGAACCTATAGGCAGAAAATGAATAAAA
Source organism: Magicicada septendecula (assembly GCA_034769895.1). Lineage (NCBI taxonomy): Eukaryota > Metazoa > Arthropoda > Insecta > Hemiptera > Cicadidae > Magicicada > Magicicada septendecula. The sequence continues at coordinate 54,797,011 of CM068371.1, read as the reverse complement.
GATAATATGATACATACTGGTTATGTAGGAGGGTTACTGTTTGTATTATATTGTTAGACATGTGACATAATGTGATCAGTACCGTGGAAGCTTACTGATACGTATAAGTCTTACCAAGACGGTCGATTAATGTTTTAACCACAGAAACTAAAGTCGAAAGCCTGATCAGACTTTCAAAGGGACAAACTGATTGGATAAATCTGGTGGAAAGGCCATCACGATTTACGTGAAAAATAATAAAGGAACCCTCTTGAAATACGCGTCAAAATTCTACAATGATGACGGTTCTAAAGGAAGTAAATACACCTTTTTGTATAAGAATAGTTGATTAACTATAATATCCTAGAACAATCTTTTAATTCCTGGGTCTTTCAGAAACATAATTCAGGCGAACCAATATCTGGACCTTTACTAAGCGGGAAAGCATTTGATATTATTATAAATTCAGACGTCCTACTTATTTGAAGTGCATTCAAAGTGGCTAAAAAACGTCGACTCAAGACACGAGAATTTTTATTGTGTACCGTTTTACCACATGGAAGAAGAGGAAGAATTTTACCTACCATTTGTCGAATTATTTATAAATAAATTTCTTGATGTAATAACTAAATATTTATGCCATCTTCATATATTTTAATTACTATACTTAACGACCTCTACATTGTCGTATTTTGTAGTACATTTTGTTGTGTATTGGAATATCGGAATTTTCGATTAATAATACTACACTGTAATTTATAAAACGAACTGCATGTTTGCAATCTAGACGTCATGCAGCAGTTTTGTAAATCTGATATATGCCCAGTATAATAATAACAATAATAATAATAATAATGCTAACAATGAAAGAAGAAAATCATGAAGAAATTGTTTCACGTGCTCCACATCGTCGGCCAAAATCGAGGAAATACGAAAAAAGAAGAATGATAATAATAAAGTTGTCTTTATTAATATCATGATAATGAATAATGATGATAAAGTTGACTTTGTGCATACGGGCATGCGGTGCTTTCGTTGTACAGTCACAAAATTTATTGCATAATCACTACAACACAAACTAACATCACTACACTTTAATTAAAATTAAGATTGCACAGTAATGAGGAAACGTTTATCTTATTATCATATCATATTCTATAAATATTATCATATTTTATATGTTTGCAAATATCGTCCCAATTCAGAAAGTAAATGGTATTGTATTAGTATGTCACTAAATACAGTATTAATATTAAATATCGGTACTATTTTTGTGATAAAGTTAGAAAATCGGTATGGAGAACTACACATGACTTCCATGTTCTATGATTTATATTTAAAATCATTTTCGAAATGAAATATTTTCATAGAAACTACTTCTTTCTTCAGCCTTAAACACAGTACTGTGGTCACTATCGTATACCACCTCACGTTAGCGCACTCGATTTTCACTGATGATGACAGTCGATAGTACTGCCGAAACGTTTGGTTTTGTAGAAAACATTGGACCACGCCAAACAGCCCGGGAAGGAATTTTAACAACAAACTACTTCTTTGTTGCCGATAACATAGTATACATAACATATAAATAAAAATTATCCTTCATTTTATGTATAGTCTCCAGACCGCTGTTAGAATCAAATTTAAATAATTTACCTTACATTTTTTATCCGCTAAGCGATCTCTATTATTTATATGTACAACATGTTTCGGGGATAAATCCCCATCCTCAGGTAAAATGTTTATTCACCCTAATGCATAGGGGTCGTCGAAAATGTTAACGCACATAAGCACATCATAACGACCCAGTCACATATCACGCGCTTGTGTGTTTTCCGTTCATCCATTAATTTATTCATCACTTGTTATAGGCCTATGTGATGTGCTTATGTGCGTTAAAATTTTCGACGACCCCTATGCATTAGGGTGAATAAACATTTTACCTGAGGATGGGGATTTATCCCCGAAACATGTTGTACATATAAATAACAGAGATCGCTTAGCGGATAAAAAATATAATGTAAATTATTTAAATTTGAAAAATTATCCTCTCCCCCTTCAACTATAATTTTCATTTATAGAAGTTACCCAAACCCCGTTCAACTAGCCTCTTCATTTATAGATATTTCATCTACGTTTCTACAGTGGATTATTAAGATCTTCTTATCAGGATACTTTATTTATCAAAATTAAGTACTTTACTCCAGTTAAAACATAAAACGTTGCAGGTAAACTACCTTTTCCCCGTAACCGATCTTCACCAAAAGCAATAAGCCTTGAGTACTCTACAACTCAGGCACATATGCAAAAAATTATTTCATTCTGTTTGCATTTACGGCAGTTATCGTTCGTCATACAAAAAATATCGGTATGGAGAACCATACGTGACTTCCATGTTCTAAGATTTATATTTAAAATAATTTTCGAAATGAAATATTTCAATAGAAACCACTTCTTTCCACTTATTGCTTCAGCCTTAACCACAGTACTGTGGTCACTAACGTATACCACCAAAGGTTATCGCACTCTATTTTCACTGATGATGGCAGTCGATGTCACTGCCGAAACGTCTGGTTTTGCAGAAAGCATTGGAAAACAGCCGCGGAAGGAATTTTAACAACAAACTACTTGTTTGTTGCCGATAACGTAGTACACATATAAATATCGGTATGGAGAACCATACATGACTTCCATGTTCTAAGATTTATATTTAAAATCATTTTCCAAATGAAATATTTCCATAGAAACTACTTCTTTCGACTTCTTGTTTCAGCCTTAACCACAGTACTGTGGTCACTAACGTATACCACCTCACGTTATCGCACTCTATTTTCATTGATGATGGCAGTCGATAGCACTGCCGAAACGTCTGGTTTTGCAGGAAGCATTGAAAAACAGCCCCGGAAGGAATTTTAACAACAAACTACTTCTTTGTTGCCGATAACGTAGTACACACGACATGTACCCCTCCCCCTTCAACTATAATTTTCATTTATAGAAAATTACCCCCACCCCGTTCAACTAACCTCTTCATTTATAGATATTTCATCTACGTTTCTACAGTGGATTATTAACATCTTCTTATCAGGATACTTTATTTATCAAAATTAAGTACTTTACTCTTGTTACAACAAAAAATGTTTCGGGTAAACTACCCTTTCCCCGTAACTGATCTTCACCAAAATCAATAAGACTTGAGTCCTCTACAAATCAGGCACATATGTAAAATATTATTTGATTCTGTTCGAATTTACGGCAGTTATAGTTAAACATGAAAAAAGTTCTCTTGTTACAACATAAAATGTTGCAGGTAAACTACCCCTTTCCCTTAACCGATCTTCACCAAAATCAACAGACTCTACAATTCAGGGATGCATGCTAAACATTATTTGATTCTCTTTGAATATGCGGCAGTTATCGTTCGTCAGAAAAAATTACACTTGTAAAGACATAAAACGTTGCAGGTAAATTACCCCTTTCCCTTACCGATCTTCACCAAAAACAACAGGTCTTGAGAACTCTACAATGCTTACATATACAGGGCTGTATACGAAACATTATTTGATTCTGTTTGAATTTGCTTGCGGCTGTTATCGTTTGCCATAGAAAAAAATTACTCTTGTTAAAACATAAAACGTTGTTGGTAAACAACCCTTTCCCTTAACCGATCTTCACCAAAAACAATAGATCTTGAGTACTCTACAATTCAGGGCTGTATGCAAAAAATTATTTGATTCTGTTTGTTTTTGCGGCTGTTATCGTTTGCCATAGAAAAAAATCTACACAAGACAGACAGACACACACACAGACACTTTTCGAAAAATGACTTTTTCCATGTTTTGAGGGTAGCACAATCAGAATCTGCAATTATCTCGAATACGATTTTTTTGCCATCACCATACTTCCATTTCCTTATGGAACATGGAAGTAAAAAATTATCCCCTCCCCATTCAACTTTATTTTTCATTTATAGAAAATTACCCCCACCCCGTTCAACTAGCCTCTTTATTTATACACATTTCATCTACGTTTCTACAGTGGATTATTATGATCTTCTTATTAGGATATTTTATTTATCAAAATTAAGTACTTTACTCTTGTTAAAACATAAAACGTTGCAGGTAAACTACCCTTTCCCCGTAACCGATATTCACCAAAATGAATAAATAAGCCTTGAGTACTCTACAACTCTGGCACATATTCAAAAATTTATTTGAATCTGTTTGAAAATACGGCAGTTTTCGTTCGTCATAAAAAAAATTACTCTTTTTTAAACATAAAACGTTGCAGGTAAACTACCCCTTTCTCTTAACCGATCTTCACCAAAAACAATAGGCCTTGAGTCCTCTACAATTTAGGAATCTATGCAAAAAATGATTTGATTCTGTTTCTATTTGCGGGTGTTATTTATAGATAATAATAGAAAACTGCCGCATATTCAAACAGAATCAAATATTTTTTTCCATACATTCCTGAATTGTAAAGGACTGAAGGCCTATTGATTTTGGTGAAGATTGGTTAAGGGAAAGGGGTAGTTTCCTGCCACATTTTATGTTTTAACAAGAGTAATTGTTTCTATGACGAACGATAACTGCCGCACATTCAAACAGAATCAAGTAATTTTTTGCATACGTCCCTGAATAGTAGAATAATCAAGGACTGTTGTTTTTGGTGAAGATCGGTTAAGGGAAAGGTGTAGTTTACCTGCAACGTTTTTTGTTTTAATAAGCGTAATTTTTTTTTATGACGAACGATAACTGCCGTAAATTAAAACAGAATCAAATAATTTTTTGCATACATCCCTAAATTATAGAGGACTAAATGTCTGTTGTTTTTGGTGAAGATCGGTATAGAGAAAGGGGTAGTTTACCTGCAACGTTTGATGTTTTAACAAGAGTAATTTTTTATGACAAACGATAACTGCCGTAAATTCAAACACAATCAAATAATTTTTTTACATATGTGCCTGATTTGTAGAGAACTCAAGGCTTATTGATTTTGGTGAAGATCGGTTACGGGGAAAGGGTAGTTTACCTGCAACATTTTATGTTTTAACAAGAGTAAAGTACTTAGTTTTGATAAATAAAGTATCCTGATAAGAAGATCATAATAATCCACTGTAGAAACGTAGATGAAATATCTATAAATGAAGAGGCTAGTTGAACGGGGTGGGGGTAATTTTCTATAAATGAAAATTATAGTGAAAGGGGGAGGGGATAATTTTGTATGTGTGTACTACGTTATCGGCAACAAAGAAGTAGTTTGTTGTTAAAATTCCTTCCGGGGCTGTTTTCCAATGCTTTCTGCAAAACCAGACGTTTCGGCAGTGCTATCGACTGTCATCATCAATGAAAATAGAGTGCGATAACGTGAGGTGGTATACGGTAGTGACCACAGTACTGTGGTTAAGGCTGAATCAATAAGTAGAAAGAAGTAGTTTCTACGGAAATATTTCATTTCGAAAATGATTTAAAATATAAATCTTAGAGCACGGAAGTCATGTATCTCCATACAGATATTTTGTTATTTAAATTATGCAATAGTCGGTATCGATATATACTGAATATCGCTTATTAAAATTGTAGAAAGCGTGTTAACCGATTGTTTTATGCTATTAAATTTTTTTTTTTCGGATTGAAAGTAATCGTTTTTTATCGGCACATTTTTATGCGAAGCATTTCTATAAATAGTATAGGTTAAACCTGCGCCTTTAACAACCAAAGTGGTGTTAGGTTAATAGGGAAGATGAAAGAAATCAGAACAGTCAACACACCTTTAATGATGTCATAAATGTATTGCAACGATACAGCCATAGCTGTATTAGGCATTAATTTAAATAAATGTAAATTTTGTATAATTTGTATAAGTTACGGGTAAATGGACAAGTCTGAGATTTCAGAAATATTTCATTGTTAGATTAGGGTAGCAATTAACCTGTTCCGACACGCAGTGAACACCTGCTCAATTGTATGTGTGTTACACGTGTATCTTGTGTGTGTGAGTGAGTCAGGCATAGACAGGAAACTCAGCAACCCGCCCCAAGTAATTAATAAAATAATTGTTTTAATTCACTATGAGAAAACTAATTAATGAATGATCAAACCAAAGGCACCAAAGTGTGGGTAAAATTTATAGTTATCCCCAGTGAAAAGACGACGTTAATAGAACACGTTATGCGAAGACAGTGCAAAATAAACGTGCTAAAAAATACGTAAATTACCCTAAGACGCTCAAATTAATATAGTGAGTGACTAATCGAAGTAGCTGCGATTTGTGCTATCTCGATTCTGTGCAAAACAGTGCTAATAATTGCAAATAGATGAAAAGGTTCGGTAGTGGGGGCTGTCACGAGATACGCAGGTATCGACAGGACGATTTTGGTGCCGACCAGCGCGGAATCTCGAGAGGGTATAAATTAAGGGTTCGACCAAAAACCCTTCTCTTGAGAGACGAATCACAGCCGGCGTCCCTCAAGGTAGTGTTCTAGGCCCCCTTCTGTTCTCGATCTACGTCAACGACGTGCCGAGACAGCCTGGAGTCCAGATGGCCTTCTTCGCTGACGACACGGCCGTATTTACGGCCGATCGTCATGAGGAAAGGGCCGTCCTACGACTGCAGCGCCAGCTCGACACGCTCGTGGACTGGACTGAGAATTGGAGAGTGCAACTCAACGCCACCAAGAGTGTAGCCGTCGAATTCTCTAAGCGACGGAAGAACCCCGTTAGGCAGCTACGTATCGGCAGAACGTACTTGCGCTGGTCCAACGAGGTCAAGTACCTCGGCTTACACCTTGACCGTCGGCTCACCTGGCGTACCCACGCACAGACAGTTCTTAAGCGAGCATCCACTCGCCTGTGCGCACTGTTTCCACTCCTGATCAGCTCAGCCATGACCAGGAAATTGGGTAGGATGATCGTCGGCGCGTATCTGCTGCCGGTCATTGCCTACGCTTGCCCGGTCTGGGGTTACCTCGCCGCAATGCATAAAAAGAAGTTGCAGAGCGTCCTCGACAGGGGTCTTCGGCTAGCGGCCAAAGTCCCCCGTCGCTTTTCATCTCGCCTTCTAAGGAGAGGACTTGGCGTCCGCTCCTTAGACGACACATTCAGGCTGCTTGCACGCAAATTTTATCCACGTGCGGCGAGGTTCCCAGGCAATCCTCTAGTGACTGGGCTGGGAAGGTACCGTATACGTCCAGGTGATTCGTGGAAACGCCCTCGGTGTATACTGCGCTAATGTAGGCTAGCATAACAGCCGAGAATCGGCCTGCTATAGAGCACACGCCCTACTTGGGCAGGGCCACGAGGCAGGAGCTCCAGAAGGCAGCTTGGAACTCAGATACCGAGCGGTTCGTCTCTGCAACGCACAACCGCAAAGCCCAGAGAGAAAAAAAACCCTTCTCTTCATTTCAAGACTCAGTTGCAGCCGGACATGCTGTCCGTCGGCAAAACAGTTTATATTTATTACAAGTCGCAGTAACAAACGAAATGACGTTTATTAACGTCACGACAATATTACGGGAAAAGTAAATACAGCAATCAAGATATCAAGAGTATATCCAGGAAATATGCTGTGGATCGACGCTGGACATCTAGACGTATCCAAGGAAGCTGCCGTAGATCGACGCTGGACATCTAGACGTATCCAGGGAAGCTTCCGTAGATCGACGCTGGACTCTAGACGTATCCAGGAAAGCTGCCGTAGATCGACGCTGGACATCTAGACGTATCCAGGAAAGCTGCCGTAGATCGACGCTGGACATTTAGACGTATCCAGGACCACGCCAGGACAAGAGGAATGGAAAATTAACTCTAGACAACGCTGGAACCCCGGACAACAGTCGTAAGATCATCAGAAATCGAGGTGACATGCTTAATGCATTTTAAATGATTTATAAAAACAAAAGAGCTCATAAAGACAATTTCAAAAGACAGTAAATTGAAACAAAGAAGTTTATATTTAGTAATAATATGTTAAAATGTAAATAAATGTTTAGTCGTAAGAATGAGCGATCGCATATACATAAAAAAGCAGTAATAAATGAAAGAGAATTTAAAGTAAAGAGAATAGAGTTTATTATCAAAATAAATAGTAAAGTAATTAGATATTTGAAGTATAGAAAGATTAATTTAAAGTTGAATATTAAAACAAAAGCCAGGCTACAAGAAATTAATATAAAGTTAAATTGAAGTCAAAACATTGGTATAGACTGAGCGAGTAGAGGTCAGATCTGAGATAAGACAATTTATTTCAATATAAGAATATTTTAATTTTATAATAAATTAATAAAACTTATTTAACATGTTTAGATATAAGATTAACATGTTTAGATATAAGAATTTTTTAAATATGTGTAATATTGCATATCCTAAGGTATAAACATTAAATAATGAGCAATATCGTGACCGACAAATTAATGATGTTTATGAATAATTTTAATAATGAAAAAATAATAAATATGAGTTTTTAATACTGATAATAAAAATACTCTTATTATATTTACACCTGAACCCCAAATACACGTACATGTTGTTAGTAATGTTATATAAAGTGTATGAGTTCAATTAATGTACCAATTAGATTGCACAGAATATATAACTTGTTACATTGTTTTTGTCGCCCTTGACGTGTGGCACGACACGCTTACATTTAATAACATTGTATCGTTGTATAAAAATGGCGCTCCAAGATCGTGGGGCTCCACAAATTTAAATTATATAATTAAATTTGTTGTAATATGATACTCGCTGTTTTGTGCAAATAAAAAAAAAAAACTCTAAATAAGAAGAGTTATTATACCTGTTTCACATCATGTGACAAAACTCGCCTGTTTTCTGGTCTTTATATTCTACTAAATTTTAAATTATTTTGATCATAAACAAAGCTGTAAAAATATAAAAACTGTAAATTGTAAATTTCAACTACTTATTAAACTTTAAGATAACTTGTTATATTTTTCCGTTGTTAATTGATGCAAATGAACTGATTTTACTTCAATTTGTAGCTTAAACTGTTGATCAGGCGACGGGATACTTAATTTTTATCTCTATATACTTATTACAAAATTATATGTGTCGTTTGGTGCGATTTTTTTTTGTTACGACATGAAAAATATGACATGTGAGAAAACGTTTTGTTTTGTCAGACAGGCAAATCAATATCTAGTGCACACGAATCAATGATAAGAATCAGAATCGATCGAATTTAACTTTTATTAAAAATTTGCAAGTCTCTAGCTTAGTAAATTTTCAAGTATAATTGTATAGGTAATTCGACCAACCTACTTGAAAAGGATTTCGTACACAGCAGATTAATTTATGATCTAAAAAAAAGCACAAATTAAGTTATACAAGTTTTACACATTTTTAAACACCCTATATTTTTTACAGTTTACACTACTTATTATTTTATTTATCAATTTAATTAACTTTATTTTGCTGATTTATACGTGCCTGTGTTTCAATTCAATTTCCAATGTGGGAAAATTTGTCTCACTTTACTTGAGACGTATCCAAACTTGCGAGGTTACATTATAATTAATCCGTGATTGATATAATACCACTGTTGTTGCGTGATATAAAGACGTTACGTACTACACTGAATGACTTTTTAAACTAATCCACTGTCGACATATTACTTGCCCGTCATGCTGTTAAATCCGTATAGTACTTACGCTCAGCGAAGGTAAACTATGTATATATTAGATAAAACTGTATGTAATACTGTATGTATAGTAATGATTAACTAATAATTAGAGAATAAAACTGCCAAACCGACATGTATTCGAAGATGTTAAGGTATAAGTGTTGGCATACATCTGTTAATTCAAACGCTTACTGATAACCATAGACGTGCGCACGGATGCTGCCGGTACTGTACAGGTACCACCCAATAGCTTGGTAAAAAATTTTTTTTTCGTGTCAATCAAAATATATACAAACTTGTGGGAAAAAATGAAATTTATTACTTCAGATAAAGAAAATAAATAAATAAGTAAATAAATACAGGAGAGTGGAGAATATTATGAAAAAAAATTTCCCAAGATAAATCTTGATACATGTAAACTTGAAGACCTAGTTGGTTAATTTGTTTCAAAATATAAACTATAATGTTTAAAATAATAAGATGAAGAAGTAAAGTAAAAACAATGTGTTTTACCAAAAATTAATTGTCAAGTCAATATTATAAAAAAAAAATAACATAAACTGTATGTCCAACTTAAAAGTGAGTATTATTTACCTTTTACTATTGATAAATTGTAGTTAAAATTCTGAACACTGTATGAAAAGAATTCACAATATTTCAGTCTAACTACAACACTGTGAATATATTAAGTTTTAATGATTTGCGTTTATTGAAGTATACATGTAGCAAGATTTTTTACAAAGTAGGTGCCTTTGAAAGTATATAGGTGCACCACCTAATAAAAAGGTATGCGTACGCCTATGATTATAACAACAACAACAACAACAACAATAATAATGGCTTCTTTTTGTACCATCGAAGTGGTATGGTATTGTACGCGAGAAGTAGGTCGCCTAAGTAAGCATACGGTCGACAGTTCGCCCGCCCATTACCAACCCAAAGATGTTATCCCATGCAGTGGCGTAACTAGAAGCTGTCCCTGGGGGGGGGGGGAGACTAGCTTCAAGGTAGGTCCCTCCGTTTTTATCAGGAGAAGGAGAAATTCAGTATTTCCCCACATAATTGTATAACTAGATTTTGTAAATTCTTTGCGTCTCAACGTGTTTTATGGTTGCTGGTGAGTGCGTACTAGTTTATTAATGCTTCAAATATGTACATTATTTACCACACGTTCAGAAATTATCATTATTAAGAAAACTCTTACTTTATTTGATTAATTTGTCAAATACTGTCATTCCTTTCTTTTATTTATACAGTTATTTATTAGTCATATTTTAACACACGAAACTGGCTTAGGACTACGTTATATGATTATGGAATTTTGCTGAAACTGTTAATAGCTCTGAGATGGGGGACTAATCCTCTGATCCCCACCGTATCACCGCTGATCCTTGGCATATCCATTTCCACAGTCTGAGTCAACCTGGGGAGGAGTGGTGAAAAATGTAATTTTGTATTACGATGCGTCCGGAAATTCAACCCGGGACTCCCAGATTTTGTAGTAACGATATTGTCCCTAACCTAAAATCAGCACTTAAAAGTATTGATGGCTTTTATTAATGCTTAAGTCTGAAAAACGGTCGTTAGCCGGCATTTGTTTAATTTTATAAATACTGTAGCTGCATTCCGTCTAGATTATAGTATCTGTATACAGATATATAGAATCAGGTGAATGATTCTACACCATTAAAATACAGATTGCGTAAACATATAATCTACCACTTCTCATATGAGCGGCAGTTACGCTGTTGTAAACTGCGTACAAGCGGAAACGACTAACTTTGCCGAGTCTGGTTGACTAGTGAATGAGCGACGTGCTGTCACCGCAAAGCAGAAAACAACACATAGAAACGGAACATGATAATAATGAATTATATGCGTCAATTAGACTAAGAATTTCAAGTTTAGTTTACCCGAAATCTTTTCTCTTTTTTAGAAAATTAAACCAATGACTATTAACGACCGTTTTCCAGATTTAAACTGAAATATTCCCACCAACCACTGGCGTAACTTGTAGTTGGTGGTGAGGGGGTGGGGGGAGAGACTAGCTTGAGGGTGGGACCTCCCTTAACCTCACTAAAAATGAGAAATTCAGCAATATTGCCACACAATTTTATAAATTAATTTTACAAGTTCTTTGCATCTTAAAAGTTTCTGAGTAAACCAATGCGAAGTATAAACGTAAAAAATATGGAAAAAGCTGATTTCAAAATATTCTATCATGATTAACTGTTATTCCAATTAACGGTAATAAATCTCATGCCATTGCGAATCACTTTAATTATAAATTTCTATTTTTAATAAATATTGTGAAAATTAGTCGGAAAATTGTGAAAAGCCCGGTTTTCCTAACCCCTTCGCACTTTAATGTAAGCATGTGCGAACGGTTTAACCAACTGATAGTTAGTGTTAAAGTACGTTGTTTATTCTGTACACAATTGTGATGTATCGTAACAACTAACGTATAATTGTCCTGACGACAACAATAAAAATTGTGTCGAAACGTCGCGACAGATGGTTTAAAAATTAAGTCTAGTACTCATTGATAGAAACTCACAAAACCTTTCGTCACATAAGAATATAATTAATGTCTTTACCCGAACGAATCTTAGCTTTAAAGGCCATGTAAATATAACTGTTTTCGTTTGGAAGTAGATAAGTTGTATCGTGTGATTTATGCTGCATTTAAACTGTAACACTGTACGTAAACCATTTTCTTTTTATAATAGTTCCGAGTGACTACCTGTGCTCGGGCAGCCACAAAACTTGCAAAAACCTCGTTTTTTGTGTTTCTCCGTAAACTACAGTTCAAAAAAGATTCCACTTTTTATTTGCAAGTTGCAAAAAATATGCATAATTACTTATAGCGGTACAGCATTGAAACAAAATGCTGTTTCGAGTTGGTTGCTTTCCCAGTGATGTGCACAAAAAACGAGTATTATTTAAAAAACGAAAACTAGTGGAATTCGATTCCGTCACAAAAAAGGGAGACATATATAACTCGCCTTGCTTTGAGTTGTTTTTTTTTTTACGTGGATTTCACAAAAAGTGAGAAAGATTAGTAGTTAGGTTCGTTTGAATGTTAACGTAGCAACATCAATTTTATCTTATTGACGTCAAAGAACTACCTTATTTACCGCGTACGCTGCTAAATTAGACGTGGATTCCACTTAAAAAATGAAAAAAACGCGTTTTACATTATTTGTATTCCATAACTGTTTTTTGCAAATTTTTCGCGTCCGCGCCTACTTTTTATCTGCAGTTTACGTAGAAATATAAAAAACACGGTTTTTGCAAGTTTTGTGGCAGCCAGAGCAGAGGTAGTCACTCGAAACTACTGCCCTTTTTTTGATGTGCGATACACGTCTTAAAAATACTGTTTTCACTTATCTTGTTAATGACACATATTTTCTATGATACGAGGTTTTTGCTACGTTTGTGTTAATGATTCATAAACGTACATTATTCTAACGACGAATAATATCGTCAGAATATTGAGTTTCTCAAAATAAACAACGTCAGCATTACTTAAAGAACTGAAACCACTATGAAACGTGAACATTTATTTTTACGATAACAAACCAAGCAAGACTGCAAGAAAGTTGATAATTAAAATCTGCAACGTTTACCATTTGTGTAGGAACCATTTAAAATACGTGAATGTCACTTCCTTCGACTGGCAATGTCCGGTTTCCACGCACACACTGACTGTCCACCCTGCACAGACACAGACAATACAGTGAAGCCATAAACACTATTTTGAAGCAACGTTTCTTATTAATCCACCAAACGGAATAACAACGCAGTCGAGCTACGATTGCCATGGTTACCAAACGTCATTCCGCTAAAAATAACGCCAAAGGCTCGATTATTCGCTGTAAAAGACTTTAAAGTACATTTTGTACAATACAAGCTTCCTTACAATCAAGTAGTTCGCGGTTTCAGTTCCGTATGTCTGTATTGTACCGTATGACATTTAGTTCGGTATGCGATTGCTAGTCTATTACGTGAGGCGTGGCAAAGGGCCATCTGCCGATTTTGAGTCAGTGTCCACGTAATTTTTTGATTCCTTTTGCTATCGCTTCCTAAAAGGTTCTAGAACAAAGCTAAAGAAACATTTTGGCTTGTTTTCACCCCTAAAGGGTTGAAAATATGAAACGACGCGAGGATTTTAAAGCCCTGAAATTAGGTACTTATAGATTTTCGGGGGTGCTCATTACGATTCTTGTGGGTTTTGTGGGGATGTTTAACCTACAATTACTTAAACATCACAACATTAATAATATTTTACAAAATATTACAACCCTTGCACAATAACAAACAACTCCGACGCTCAGGTGATGCTCCAAGAAACACGTGTCAGCTGTAAGCAGTGAGCATCAGATAGTGCATCTTCTAGTCTCCGCTAGAGGATCCGTGTTTTTAGCGGTCATAATTCAAAATTCAGTCGAAAAAATATGTATTTCATCCGTGCTTATAAAATTTAATAAAAGAAAAGTCGAACCATAAACATTATATTATTTTATTAAACTAAATATTAGATTGCCATAACGAACCAGTAGTACAGACAGTGACAAATTCCAACAGATAGTCTTTTGTTTACAATAGACGTTAAAAATTAATAATGATACTTAATTTTATTGTCAATTTGAAAAAAAAATTTGGTTTAGTATAAATTAATAGGCTCTCAGGACCGCACCCGAACATATAACGTACGGTAACAAAATATAACTGCTGGAGCGCGTTTACATTTTTGGTCATAAGTCGGTCAATTTTTAAAAAACAAATTTCAAACGAAATGCATTTTATAGGAAATTTAAAGAGCTACAACGTTTGTTGTGTGCACTATAGTCGAAAAACCTACTGTACACTAGATATTTTGCGTAGAAGTCAAAAATGTTTTACAGGAAGTCGGCAAAATACACCTTTAAACTCCTATAACTCATCGAGTTTTAGTCGTAAAGGAATGAAACAAAATTCAAAAATTTTTTTGTATAAGCTTTATTTTTGATTCATAATAATGTTTTGATAAAACGCATTGTTACTGAGATATTTAATAAAAAAAGGCGAATTCTGGCGAAAATCCAAAAACTTGAATTTTCTTAAATCGTTACGCGTTTCTGTACAGCAACACATATATGCTTCAAAAAATTTGAGGACATTGTTAATATAATAGATAACCGAAAACTACAGTATCTCGACTTAATATGCATATTTGACAAAATGGCGAACGACCCTTTTTAAATTTCTTGGAAAAATTTGTAAAAATTATGATATTTTCCTACATAACTTCGTTATTTTTTAAGCTAGACAACTGATTAACCCACCAGTTTTTACAAAATAACAGAGCTTTCATTTGATACTAATTTGTTTACGATCGAACCATTTTTCACCGAGTTATATTAGTTTTAAGTACGTTATTTGATCAAGAAACAGTGAATCGCCATCTTGTTTTGGCTGTATCGAGAGAACCGTTTGAGATAATGTAATCAAACAAAGTGAAAAATGTTTGTCTATTATATGCTTTAATTCTGATTGATATAATTTTGTGTAAAATGGCGTCGTCTTTGAGTTATTTGCAGATTAATGTTAAAAAACGCGTTTTTTTTGCAAAACTTTGAACCCTTGTAACTTGCAAACAACGCATTTTTTCGAAAAAGTGTTTACCACCTTTTTGCTTAGAATTTGATTCTCTATCGGGTCCCAGGGTTGATTTAATTTTGTTTTTTTAACCCCCGAAATGGGATGAAAACAACCCCTAAATTTAAGAGCGGGCCAAAAAATTTGCTTAACTTTATTCTATATCCTTTTATGAAGACATTGCAAAAAAATCAGAAGGATCCATGGACACTGACTCAAAATCGGCAGAAAATTACTCACGTAATAGACTATGCTGCGAATTGTCCTTTTGTATAAAATAAGAAATTACTAACGCTTGTCATTTGATTTTTTTATTTACTTTTAAATTTTATTTACAGTATCAACATTTTAATTATGCTTGCGTTGTACTGATTTATTAACGAATAATAAAAGTCAATGGATCACATTAGGTCGCTTTCAAAGCGAGGCGTCATGCATTCGATTCCACCGCAAGATAGTTTTGACGGCATTCGGTCAGGGCAAGTAGTCGACACTACGCCTACGCAATTATTATAACTAGTTTACGGGGTATCAGGCCGTGGTGTTGTGTTGTTTAATGCAGCCTCGTCATTGGAGGCCACCTTCAGTGCCTGAAGGACTAAACCTTTACTAACACGGTGTCCGACAGTAACAGCACGGTACACCTACGGGCTTGGTAAGCTTCATGCCGCGGGCGTCACAGTTACAGTAGGCCTACGTCCAGGCGCCTGGGCGAATGCCTGTGCTTTGCCCAACTCACTGCTGAACTATTGTTATTAGTTAAAAACAAATTATTAGTATACAGTCACTCTGCCTCCCTGTTAAATAGGAATGTTAAGGAGGTTGGGATCACTATAAGGGGAGATGTGATGGAGGCAGTCAATAAGAAAATAAAAATTATCATCGTCTTCATCATCATCATTATTATCATCACAGTGTGTTAAAATACAAATGAAACTACTTATTTTGGCGCCTAATTTCAGCGTTTGCCATAAACAAAAATTTCCGTAGGCAGCCACTGAAAAGTTTAATACGCAGTATACTATTTTTTATAATTATAATTATCCACAGACCGTTGCACTAGTTTTACATTTGTATAAACAATGTTAGACCTGTTAGCTGTTAGGCGATAGATTTCAATTTTACATTTGTATAAACAATGTTAGACCTGTTAGCTTTTAGGCGATAGATTTCAATTTTACATTTGTATAAACAATGTTAGACCTGTTAGCTGTTAGGCAATAGATTTCAATTTTACATTTGTATAAACAATGTTAGACCTGTTAGCTTTTAGGCGATAGATTTCAATTTTTTTCAATTTTACTATACGTTTGGATTGTTAAAACGTTTTCGAGTCATTTTCAAGTTTAACAACATTTATAACAGAATATCAACGGGTTCTTATTAAAATTAAAGCATAAGAAAACACATATACACAAATGAAATTTTATAGTCACAGCCGTTCCAGCTTTACTAAATTTCGAAATAAATATTACACAATTATAAAAAACTTTTGAGTCAATTTAAAATGTATAAATTTTATTAAAGAAAATACGAAAGCAATTATATTACTCGTAAAGTTGATTTAACAGGAATATGTAGGCAGAGCTTTACTGTTAACCAGAAACCTATGAATATTACTCGTAAAGTTGATTTAACAGGAATATAGTCTACTGTTAACCAGGAACCTATGAATATTACTAGTAAAGTTGATTTAACAGGAATATAGTCTACTGTTAACCAGGAACCTATGAATATTACTCGTAAAGTTGATTTAACAGGAATATAGTCTACTGTTAACCAGGAACCTATGAATATTTAAAACGAGACGGTTATTTATTACAATAACTGTTCGTGATTGGAAGAGTAGTGTCAGTTGTGGGCTGTGATCCCCAAGAAATAAGAAATAATATTAATAGGCTCCAAAGACGGTCACGAAGCGTCTTCAGGGGGTTTCCCAGTCACTCTGCCCAGGGACACCCGAATACAACTGTATACAGTAAAGGGATTCCGGTTTGGAAACGCGATTCTTTCACGACGAGATTCGAGCAGAGCACACAGCTGAGACTCTTGTAAACCAGCAGGGAATCAGGATATACGGAATGAATTGGAAAGGTGATCGGCTACAGCGGTAATGTAGAATCTTGTTATTTGAATTAAAAGTCTCCGTAACTCCAACTTCGTCGTGCTTACTTGCTAAACTGCTAAGTGCCAGGTTCTGGACGATGCCTTTCAGTGTTTCCACCGTTTCAAGTCCTAAATCACGACCGAAATCAGTGGATCGTCGTGATTTAGGACTTTAAAATGGTGGAAACACTGAAAGACCGAAGACGAAGCTGGAGGCAATATAGAAGCCACAGTGTTGAGAACGGAGATGCGAAGGTTGCAGGGGACAATTTTAACTTATAGACCTTTAGGCAGGAGAGTCGGTGATGATATGGAAGAAACCTATAGAACCGGAACAGAGGAACAGAACAGAGGATCTGTTCAGCCTACAACCTGTTCAAACAACTTAATGCTGGAAGGCAGAAGAAGAGGAATATTACTTAAAGAGGCAGAAAAATTACTTACTATTCAGTATAAGATTCTGAGATATTCTGTACGTAAGGCTTTCATTTGCCACAGTACTGACGAAGACCGTGTCAGTTAGCTAATCGTTTTGCACATTGAAGATGGCCTCCCTCCAGAGGAGAGGCCGAAACGTCTGTTAGCGGACCACGGCCCAGTAGTCCGGAGTTTAGTCAGTTTGTTTCCAACACAATTCTGAGGTATACAAAAAAATACTTAACTTTTAATAGATATTATTAATTTTTACAAATAAGATTTTAATTTAACACCTAATAATAACAATAATAGTGATAATGATAATTTTTTTTTGAGGGTGGAATGTTTAATGCGCCTTCAGGGAAGTCTTTCTTCTACCCTGATGTGTGAGACTCTTACCCACTAAAAACCACCTCGTCTCAGGCATGAAAACCCACCCCGGAACCACTTTCAGTACTGCATCGAGGCGGGCCTATTGCGCCATAACTGGGCCTCCTCCCCTCATTTCGTCTCACATTACGCCAGATTAGGTGCTACTTGTTCTTTTTCTCTCTTCTCTAGACGCAGTAGGATCTTGTCAAATACTGTCACTTGGTTCCAACTGTTCTCTGTTGGATAACGTGACCCCCTCCACCCCCCAAACTATCTGCTGTCATCGGACCAACCTCCATCTCCAGTCTCTGTTTCGCCCACCTAACACATTAAAAAAAGTGTGTTTGTCATTGTCGCTATCATAATCACATTACAGGCATTCCGGACTCCTCGCTTTGCCCATCCTAAACAGATAGTCACGAAAACACCCGTGTCCTGTGAGATAGTAGTTTACCTCGCCAAACCGGCGAGCCGACCATTCCCTATTAGCCTAGCCGTCTCGTTGTGCCAGCGGTCCTGCCAACAGAGGATAGTTAGATCCCTGGCTACGACTCTCGCTGCACCTGCCCTTACTTCCTCTTTTGAGCCATAAGGTCGATAGGGAAAATCCTCGCCACTACCAAGACCACTGGCTCAGAAACAGTTCGACAAGAGCATTCCATACTAAGGGCTCCTCTTCACTGCACTGGGACCATCTCTTTTCTATGTTTTCTTTCTTCAGTGCGTCAGCCTACACTCCACGAACGTACTTGTGTATGTCATGCATGACCGATATCAGGAGCTTCCTCCTGCTAGGCGAGGGTCCCCATAAGCTTTCTGAACTCTATTGACATCGTTAATTTCGGGTCTAGGCGGAGACCTATGTAGTGAACAGTCTTTTTAACGATGATGGCTCCCCTCCCCCATTGTTACACTATAGTTGGGGCTGTGCCGCTCGGTGTCCAGAACTACGTATATCAGTTTTCTACATCGCCAAGTTTCCAACCAACAGCTAACTCGTAGCATCAATTGGTTCCCCAGCGATATCGTCCGAATAACCTATAATGAAGGTGTTGTCTGGTATCTCCAAGCGCAGGGTCTCGTCATAGGATATGTTCCAGAGGTCCGGACCCAAGTTTGACCCCTATGTGGCACAGGTTAATAAAATAATAATAATCACACAATACAATGAAATAGATAGTTTAAACGTAGATTAACAAAAAATTTTTAAATTATTACATCATCATTGTATTTATTATTGTATTAACAAATATCATTATTGCAAAAAAAAATTGTTAAATAACAGACATTTTTTCCGTGACTTTATAAACCTTCAGTCTGTGTTTATTTTAACATTGGAAATGTTTATAAGGACGTGTCGCACATTTGCGGCCGATCGCTGGTGCGTTATCGAAAATGGGAACCGGTGAGTTTCCATAGAAACTACTTCTTTGTTGTCAATAACGTAGTACACATATAAAACTTCGTTTATGAATGCGACTACATTTAACTTATAATCTGTACATTGGTAAATGAAGAATGAATTCATTGATTGCTGAATGAAGAATGAATTAATTGATTGGTGAATGAACATAAATACATATATTTTTTAGATTTATTGAAGCATTTTCAATGCCCTTCTCTGTGCATTGCATTTGTGCAATGCCTGTAAATTGTTTAATTTTGGTATTGACTTACTTGATATTCTTCAATAATGATTGCTAAACTTGAAGGTGACTTCAAAATTGTTTAACGCTCTAATGTGTACAAAAATCACATTTTTCCAATTCAGTTAATGGTTTCATCATCCGTATCGACTTGTCCCACATTATCGTCAAGCCCTTTGCCGACTAGATTTGGACAGTTTTACAATTACTTTTTTGTAATCTCAGTAGTGAATGGTTTTCTAGTAATTTTCAGGTTTAACAACATTAATAGCGGTACACAAATTAACGCTTTTTGATACGTGTTATGAGAGGAAGTTAAAAGCAAATGTCAGAATATAAAATAATTTTACACAGTTTCCATCACAAATGTAAGAAACACGAGTGTAATGACGTCATCGTTTGTTCTTTGTTATAGGTGATGACGTTGGTGACCCATATCGTCCAAGGTCACGAATGCAGCAGCAGTCCGGACGACGACGCAGGAGGAGGATACGCTCGGCGAGTGGGCGTCACCAGCAGGAGGCAGACGGCATCGGCGTCCAACCCGACAGACGGCAAGACGTTTGGACCGGCGGCCGGTCTGCTCTACGGAGGAGGACTGGTGGGCAACAGACCCGCAGGCGGGACGGGTTTGATCCACGGCGGCGGCATATTTCAGAACCCGGTGAACTTTGCAGCACTCGCCGCGCCGCCAGTGTTTGGAGGTCTCGGCCTGTTCAACAGGCGACCACTCGCTAGCGTTACCGCCGGCGTCCATCAGACCAGTTCGGACGACGGCGGGTCCGTCGGCACCAGTATCAATTTGACCGGCAACCAAGGTCAGACGGTCGGATCGTCGTCGACGTCGACGTTCAACGGTAACTACAGCGCGACGTCAACGGTACCGTACTCGCAGTCTGTGGCGATGGACGGCGGCACTGTATCGTCCACAGCAGCGCTGCAGAGCGGCACCGGAGGCAGCGTCGGCGCCGCAGCCGGGACGTCGTTCGGCAGCAAGCCCAACAACAACCCGGCCGCTACAGCGAGCGCCAGTTTCGAGGGCGCCGGAAACGCGGTCGCCAGCGCTACGTACGGGAGTGGCGCCAGTAGCTCTGCGTCGTCCGTCTCGAGTACTAACTACGACTCCCAAATGTACAGTGACTCCGGTGTCGCAAGCAATGGCAACTTTGCAGCTCAACAAGGTGCAGCCAACACGAATTACGGAGGACAGGCAGGAGCCAGCTCTAACGTCGGGTCTACTTCCAATTATGCAAACAATTTTGCTGGTAACGCGAATTACGGAGGCGGTGGAAGCGGAACGAACGCCAACTTGGAAGCGGGAGCGGCTTCTTCCAATCTGGAGAGTTCTACAAGCTATGCCACGGGGTCGAATGCCAACTACGCAAACATTGGAACGTCGTCCTCGCCGACCGAGCCGAATGCTAACTACGAGGTGGGTGGCGGGTCTAATTTTGGTGGGAATCTAAGTTTCGGCGCTTCTGGTGCTTCTAATGCGGGAGGAGGAGGAGGCGGGCTGCAAGGAGGAAGCAATTCAAATTATCAAAGCGGTAATTATGGAGGTGGCACGAATTCCAATTATGCAGCCACTGGTAGCAGTTCAAATTATGCAGGCAGTGGGGGAGCAAATTTGGAACAAGGCGGCAGTAGTAATAGCAATGCTGGACTGAACTCCAATTATCCAAGTAATGCTGGTTCTAACGCGGCACAAAATCTGAATTATGCAACAAATGCTGGTGGAACGGTCTCCAACTATGCAGGTGGCAGTGGAGGAGGCGCAAATTTCGGCGTTTCTGGTGCATCTCATCAAGGAGCAGGGAACGCATACGAGGGCTCCACAAATTACGGGAGCAGTAGTGAGGCAAACACGAACTATGCAAGTAGCGGTACGTCCGGGAACTCTGCTGGCAACGTAGGATATAATGTTGGAGGAAGTGGGTCGAATTATGGGAATGGTGCTGGCATTGGCAGTTACGGATCGTCCGGTTCGTCACATCAAGAAACAAACGTCAACGCGGCAAGCGGTGGTGAATCCGCGACCGGATCGAATTTAAATTTTGCAGGTGGCAGTGAAGGCGGTATAAGTTTTGGCAGTTCCGGTGCATCCCAGCTGGGATCAGAAGGTGGAGCTTCGAATAACGAAGGTTCTGAAGTTGGTACAAATGCAAATTTAGCAGGAAATACTGGCTCAACTTCCGTATCTAATCTGAACTACGCAGGTAGCACTGGATCGACTTCAGGTTACGGAGGTGGTACCACCAGTCAGTTCGGAGGAAATGTAAATTTCGGATCTTCAGGAGGGTATTCGCAACAAGGCGCAGAGTCCAATACGGCAGGAGGTGGTGGGTCAAATGGGAACTATGGAAGTGGTGGCGGCAGTAGTAGTTATGGTGGCGGAAGTGGAAACTTCGGTGGAGGCGGTGGGTCCAGCAACTCAAACGCCAACGTTGGTGGCGGCGGCTCTATCGCCGAGACGAACCTGAATTATGCAGGTAGTACCTCCAACTCAGGCGGTGGATCTGGAGGAAGTGCGAATTTCGGAACATCCGGCACGTCGCATGTAGCCGGTGGTCAGTCGTACAGCGGAGGCGCTACGAACGCAAATTATGTAAGCAACAGTGCGACTACTGGAGGCGGTGGGTCGAGTTCTAACTATGCAAATCTAGACCATGAGACAGGCAGTGGTACTGGAGGAAATACACACATTGGCACATCTGGTACGTATGGAAGCGGCTCTACAGGTGGCAGTGTTGGAGGTGGCAGCAGTGGAAGCGGATCCAGTTATGCCGGGGGAAACACAAATTTTGGTTTATCCGGTGGGAGCGCAGGCCTGGGGTCTGGAGGTGACTCCAACGTGGCAGCGGGTGGTGGTGGTGGTGCTACTTCTGGACTGAACTTGAGTTACTCAGGAGGCGGTACAGCCGCGACGAACGCTAACTATGGAGCCAGTGGTAATTCTAACTTAGCAGCTAACCAAGGAATTTCTAAATATCAGTCTACTAGTAGCGCCATTAATAATGACAGCGCTGGCGATTCCTACATTACGTCCACTTTCGAGTCCAGCAGCAATAAAACATTTATAATTGAAACACTGCTTGGTGCGTCTGGGGACAAGAAGGTGGTTGGAAACAAATTTATTCACCACGCAGGCGGCGGTGGACTGAATTTTGGAGTGGGTGCTCAGTCGGGAGCCGCTCTCAACGCTGCCGGTAATCTAGGCGGAACACTGTTTGGGAGTTCAAGTAGTACAGCCTACAGCAGCGGTGCGGTCCAAGGAACGGCTGCTTCTTCAGGGTACGGATCACAACAACAATACGCTGGAGGTGCTAACACTGGATCTGGTGCTTCAGCGTCATCAGGAGCCGGCTCCCAAACAGGTGCAGCGGGATCTTCGTACGCAGTCGGCAGCAGTAGTTCTGCTGCGGCTTCTGCAGGTGCAGGCAACTCGCAGACACGGCCGGCATCGACTTACGGAGGAACCGGCCAAGGACCGAATTACGGACTTGAAAGTGGTGCTTCGGCTGCATCAGGAACGTCTGGAAATTTCGGTTCGACATCGTCGTTCGAAACTGTCAGCGGGGCTTCAGCAGCTTCGGGAATTAACAACTTTGGCACTAATTCAGCCTACGGAATGCAAAGCGGTAACAACGTTCGCCCGAATATACCTCAAACCGGATCAGAGACTCTGTATGGGTCTGGAAACGTAGTATCAACTGGTGGATCAGATACCAGCTCAAATTATTTGTATGGATCCAGTTCCATCTCGTCATCTGCACTGGGAACGAATCAGCTGGGATCTGCTCCTTTCACTGGCGCTGGAGGTAGTGGTGGTCTTTCTTCAGCCGCGGGAGGAACAGGTGGAAATTCAGGTGTGCCGTATGCTACAGGAAATCAAGCTTCAGGATCATCCCAGTACGGTGAAGGTGGATCTTCAGGAGGAAGCCAAACATATGGTATTGGTAGCGCGGCTTCTTCAGCTTCCGGTATTAACCACTTCGGAAGTGTAAGTGGTGTTTCAGCCGCAGGAGTCGGTGGAGCAGGCGGAGGTTCAAATGTGCCGTATGCTACAGGAAATCAAGCTTCAGGAGCATCCCAGTACGGTGAAGGTGGATCTTCAGGAGGAAGTCAATCGTATGGTATTGGTAGCGCGGCTTCTTCAGCTTCCGGTATTAACCAGTTTGGAAGTGTAAGTGGTGCTTCAGCCGCGGGAGTAGGTGGAAGTTCAGGTGTGCCGTATGCTACAGGAAATCAAGCTTCAGGGTCATCCCAGTACGGTGAAGGTGGAAGTCAAACGTATGGTATTGGTAGCGCGGCTTCTTCATCTTCCGGTATTAACCAGTTTGGAAGTGTAAGTGGTGCTTCAACCGCGGGAGTCGGTGGAACAGGCGGAGGTTCAAATGTGCCGTATGCTACAGGAAATCAAGCTTCAGGACCATCCCAGTACGGAGAAGCTGGATCTTCAGGAGGAAGCCAAACGTATGGTATTGGTAGCTCGGCTTCCTCACCTTCCGGTATTAACCAGTTTGGAAGTGTAAGTGGTGCTTCAGCCGGATCTGGAATTAATTACGGTGGAAATACTGGGCCTAGCCTAACCCACGGAATCGATAATGCAGCTGTCCCAAGCCCGGAAAACAGTCAGTATGCGACTGGAGGCTCTAATGGTGGCTCAAACTTAGCAACCGGTAGCAGCGCTTCAGCGAGTTCAGGAGTTAATTTCGTAGGAAGCAGTGGACAAAGTTATGGTACCCAGAGTCCAACGTACGGTTTAACTGCTTCTCAATCTGGTGGAAACCAGGTAGAAGGGACAGGAATAGTATCTGGCGGTACAGGATCAGGATCTAGTTATGGAGTTGGAAACAGACCGTCGAATCAATTTGTAGGCGGAGGATCGAACGTTTACGGTGGAAGTACAGGACAGACTACAAGTGGAAGCTACAATTATGGAGTCGCGAGTCCAACTACAAGTAGTTCAATTACAAATCAACAGCAGCAGCAACAGTACGGTGGAAGTAACTACGGAGGTAGTTCGAGCGCTTCCACTGGGACAGGAGTTAACTATTTAGCTGGCGCAGCTGGTGCAGGCTCCGCCTCACTGTACGGCACCGGTGCTTCAGCACTGAGTCAACAAGAATCTGTTACGGGTCAGACTGCAGCTGCTGGCCCAGAATATGGTTCTGCCGCGTCTGCTGGATCAACGGTTAACTACCAAGGTACAACGTACGGAACCGGGAGTAGCGCTTCAGCGGCTTCTCAGATAAGTCAACAACAGACAAGTTCCGGTGCTTCATTTGGTCAAGGGTATGGTGGAGCTGGCTCGACGTATGTTCCCAGCAGCGGTGCGCCTGGGTTATACCAGCAACAAGGATCTGGAACTCAGTCAGGATCGGGAGGCGCGGGGTCGGGAACATTCTATGGCACTGGAAGTGGTACAAACGCGGGTTATGGGTATAATCAATATGGTTCCAGTTCGACGTACGGTAGTGGGCATCAGCAGTCTGCTACATCTGTTGTTGGAACCACAGGCTCGGGTGGAGGAACAGGTTCTGGGTTTGGTTCTTCACGTCCCCAAGGCTCATTCGTAGGTTCTGGCGCAGCAGTTGGTTCTGGAAACGTAGGAACACATGCAGGATATGGTTCATCGTACGGAGCCGGTACTGGCTCTTCCGCAGGAATCGGAGTAAACCAACAAACAACTGTAGGAAGTTCTGGTCCGGCGTACGGGGCTGCCACCGGTGGTTCAGGCGCTTCCACTACTTCAGTAATTAATTATGGAGGTGGAGCTTACGGAGCTGGAAACAGCGCCTCAGGTTTAAATCAGCAAGGATCTAACACAGGTAATGTTGGCTCAGGAGTTAATTACGGTAGCGGGTCTTATGGTGCTGGAAGCAGTGCTTCGACTGTTTCTGCCTTAAACCAACAAGGTACTCATGCCGGGTACGGAGCCAATTATGCTGGAGGAACTTACGGATCTGGTAGTAGCGCTTCGTCTGCTTCAGAACTGAATCAACAAGGATCTCATACAGGCTCTGGAACGTCCGGGGGTAATTACTATGGAGGTAGTGGGACAACGCAAGGAGTTGGCAGTGCTGCCTCAGCAACTTCAACAGTACATCAAGCAGGTTCTAGTGCTTCGTCAGCATCAGGAATTAACTACGGAACATCCGGAAATACGAACTCGGGTAGCAGCGCAACTGCAGCGTCTGGGACCAACTATGCTGGCCAGGCTACGGGCTCAGCAGCTGAATCGTCTCAAATATCCGGCAGTGGTGCCAGTGCTTCTGCGGGGAACCATTACGTTAGTGGATCGTCAAGTAGTGGCGGTGGAGGCGGAGGTGGAGTTTCAGGAGGAGCTGCGGGAGGAGGAGGAATTGGTGGGAGTGTTGGAGGAGCAGCGGGAGAAGGGGTTGGTGGAGGATACGGAGGAGCGATTGGTGGAGGAGGTTATGGTGGAGGAGTTGGAGGAAGCGAAGGAGGTTACGGTGGCGGAGGTTATGGAGGAGGAAGTGGTGCTGGTGGAGGCGGAAGCGGAGGAGGAGGTTATGGTGGCGGAATCGGAGGAGGAAGTGCTGGAAGTGGCAGTGGTGGAGGTGGCTTTTATTCACATGGATCCCACCATCACGGAGTAACAGGAGGCATTTATGGTGGTATTGGAGGTCATCACTCAAGCAGTGGTGGTATCCTTGGCGGCTTGGGACACCACGGAGGTGGAGGGGGAGCGTACGGCTCCGGCGCCCATCACAGTAGTGGTTCATTATACGGCGGTGTCGGAGGGCACATCAGTGGAAGCGGTGGATTCCATGGGCACCTGGGCTCTCACAAGGGCGGAGGACTGTTGAGCGCGTTGAGCGGACAGAAAGGGGGTGGGGGTGGCGTCCACGGTAGTGGGAACTTCCAGCACGGCATCAGCGGCGGTGTCTACGGTAACTTACAGTCGTACCACAGCGGCGCAGGCGGCTTCCACGCAGGAACTCACAAGCACGGCGGCGCAGGCAACACAGGAGTCCTACACGGCGGCAACGCTTTCAACAGCGGCGCTCCAAACGCAGCAGCCGCAGTCGCAGGCGCTACTAACGCTGACTTACACAGTCATATTGTGAACAAAATCCAGGCTGATCTTCAAGCGTTGGGGAATAAACACAGTTCGAACAGAGCCAATGCTGTAGTGACGGACCACGGCGCAGGGGGCGGCCAGGGGAACCAGTGGGGATCGCTCAACGGCACCAAACAGTCCAGCAGCAACTTTACTGTTTCCGGCAATTTGAATTACCACAAAGACGGAGTGTTCCACAAAGGGTTCCACTACGGCGGCTAATGTGAATTACTTGTGTTAGTAGAAGTGCTTGAGACTGAACGTGTGAATTCTATGGACAAAATCTTCACAGATTGTTATTTATCTTACGATTTTGAGCGAGTCAATAACAAGCAAGCTTTATAATTTAACAAACTTAAAAGGGTAATGTTTCAGATGTTAAATTAAATCAAAATGTTTCGAAAAATTTATATATTGTAAATCTGTGTTAATTTATTAGAAGGCGAGTATTGTATTAAAGTTTAAATAAGAAAAGTGAAACATTACTACTATTAATGTAAGTTATTGGTCAGTTTTAAATGTGTCTAAGTTATTGAAATACGATGTATAAGGTGATGTATGAGTTATTAAAATGCGAATTTGAAATAAGTAGTTAATATTAAAATTAAAATTTACAGTATGATCCGACAAAAGTAAAAGAATTGTCAAGTTTAAAGGGAATATCAGCACCAATATCTGATGGTTTTCACTCAAAAATGTTGTTACTTGCAATTTGTAAAAGTAAAATGTTTAGCGAAAGTAAGCCATTTAAACACAAGAGATAAAAGATGTATTTTATTCTTTAGCTAAGGGCGTCAAATGGTAGGCTATAAATCCAGACGATATGGAAACTAATTATCTTTTTAATTCTAAATTATGTTGCTCTTTGGATAAATATAAATCACGTATTGTAATAATGAAAATTAAAGTAATTTATTTTTAGAATTTGTTAGACTGATGATTGTACCGTTTTAGCTTGCAAGTTCCTTTAAACGGTGAATACAAGAAATCTCGGTCTACAATGTTTTAGGGTCGTTAGCGAAATAGATTGTGAATGTATACAACAAAGTGAAACAGCTGATAAGTGTTTGCGTGTCACAGAGAGAGAGAGAGAGAGAGAGAGAGAGAGTGGGAGGGAGAGAGAGAGAGCAACAGACAGTGGCAGACTTCCTCAGTTCACACATATTTCTTTCAAAGACGATTACAGGTTAGAATCTTACATGTTTGAGACCGTGACGTATGAAAATATTAATTTCTTAATAGGTAATAATTTTGCAGAACTATTACTTTCATGGATGGAGCGTAATTTTGCTCGAGTTGTATAAAATAGTTTTTGTATGTTAAAATATACTTGTATTTATCCTTGTATTTATCTACTCAAATATAATTTAATGTAAAACAATTTATGAGTGTACGTTTTCTTTATTCCACAGCGATAAAACATTAACAACAGGGATTTACTGTTATAGATTGACCTACACATGGCCAATTGGCACATTAATGGTATTTTAGGGCGGGGGGGGGGGTGAAAACATTGAAGTTATGTCGTAATATTTACACCCCAATGGTCTAACTTCTTCTCTCCATCTTGGTCTTTTAATTTGAGAGGCAGTTAGAAAGTTAGTGCACTGGCATTAAAAAAAAAAGAATTAACAAATGAATGTACGAGGTAAATAAAAAAGAGTTCGGAAAAATTCTAATTACCATTTGTGGAATATTTAAGAAAGAGCACAGGGGAAAAAATCGGTATGGAGAACCATACATGACTTCCATGTTCTAAGATTTATTAAATCCTTAAATTTTTAGTGACCGTCAATCAATGAATGTTTTAGTGGATGGTTAGTGAGGATCGGTCAATAATACAAATTTTAGTTATTTTGGGTCGACGTTTCGACAATATTTATTGTCATCTTCAGGACCTGTGTATGAAATACAATAGAAATATCAAACATAACGAAACAATTAAATATTTGGGTGAACGTGTTGGTGATGTGAGTGTGTGCGTGCGTATGTATGTATCATTTTATATGTGAAGACTTATGATAGTTTGTTTACATCTTCAAATTATCTTTAAGAAAGCGAGCAAATTATAGTATGAGAGAACTTAATTTATACAGTATTACAATTTAAATTGCTAAATGTAATGTTATTTTAATTAATTAAACAAACAGTAATCAACAATTGGATATTAGATTGGTACATAAATTGTTTATACCTACAACAGTCAACATATAGCAAAGTAATATATTACCTATAACTAAAACAGGTTAGGGGATGTTCACTACGTAATTATTAAAAGTTATTTTTACCATGTTTGTTAACACCAGTAGGGAGTGAGAGAGTACATATAAAATGATACATACATACGCACGCACACACTCACATCACCAACACGTTCACCCAAATATTTAATTGTTTCGTTATGTTTGATATTTCTATGTATTTCATACACAGGTCCTGAAGATGACAATAAATATTGTCGAAACGTCGACGCAAAATAACTAAAATTTGTATTATTGACCGATCCTCACTAACCATCCACTAAAACATTCTAAGATTTATATATAAAATCATTTTCGAAATGAAATATTTCCATAGAAACTACTTCTTTCGACTTCTTGTTTCAGCCTTAACCACAGTACTGTGGTCACTAACGTATACCACCTCACGTTAGCGCACTGGATTTTCACTGATGATGGCAGTCGATAGCACTGCCGAAACGTCTGGTTTTGTAGAAAACATTGGACCACTGTCAAACAGCCCGGGAAGGAATTTTAACAACAAACTACTTCTTTCTTGCCGATAACGTAGTACACATGACATATAAATAAAAATTATCCCCTCCCCCTTCAACTATCATTTTCATTTATAGAAAATTACCCCCACCCCTTCAACTAACCTCTTCATTTATAGATATTTCATCTACGTTTCTACAGTGGATTATTATGATGTTCTTTTCAGGATACTTTATTTATCAAAATTAAGTACTTTACTCTTGTTAAAACATAAAACGTTGCAGATAAACTACCCTTTCCCCGTAACCGATCTTCATCAAAATCAATAGGCCTTGAGTCCTCTATAACTCAAGCACATACGCAAATAATTATTTGATTCTGTTTGAATTTACGGCAGTTATCGTTCGACATAAAAAATTACCCTTGTTAAAACATAAAATGTTGCAGGTAAACTGTCCCTTTCCCTTAACCGACCTTCACCAAAATGAACGGGCCTTGAGTCCGCTACAATTCAGAGCTGTATGCAAAAAATTATGTGATTCTGTTTGAATTTGCGGCTGTTATCGTTTGCCATAGAAAAAATTCTTCACACAGGTAGACACACGCACACACACACGCACACACACACACACACACACACACACACACACTTTTCGAAAAATGACTTTTGTTCATGTTTTGAGGGTAGTACAATCAGAATTAACCCTTATCTCGAACACGATTTTTTTTTGCCATCACCATACTTCCATTTCCTTATGGAACATGGAAGTAAAAAGAGTTAGGAAAAATTCAAATTGTGGCATATTTAAGAAAGAGCACAGGGAAAAAAGATGAGGCTCCATAGAACAGCTTTTTGAGATAAATGGAAACGAAACTTTGAAGTCTAATAACAATACTCAAATATTACATTTTAACGCTAATATTTTATCAGTAGGGAAAGTGCTATAACAACTTAGTTTTTAATTAATTTTTATTTTACTTACCTTTAATAGATGATTTTAAACAAATTAAAATTTGTTTAAGCATCACAACAAACAGCTCAATAAAGATGAGAGTGCATATTTTGTGCAATGTTCCGCCAAACATTGACAACACCAATAACAGTAGTTCTGCACATTTTATATCTCATATTCAAATCAAAATTGTTTAAAAAAATAAAATTCATTTAATCTACTGTTTTATCAGAAAAGCAAATTAACTCATTTATGGCACCGGTATACCAATAATATTAGCGGAAAAAACACACACTACACAAAACTATCTTAACATAAAAAACTAAAATAAGATTAAAAACATTACAAAAAACTGGAAGAACACAGAATCATTTAAATGGTAAATTTTCATAAAATTCTTGGGCTTTTTGTGAGCAAACTCTTTTCAATTTTTGCAAGTCATCATATTTGGCTTTTGATATCCGTAATAACTCATTATATGATAATTCAGGCAATCGAAACTCTTCTTCAGGCAAGGAAAGATTCATTTTTTTTGTGTAATAACGACACTCTCAGTAGTAGTTCCATTGTAAGAAGTTCTGTGAATTCGAGGATGGTGTTGAGTTATAGTTAGTTTTTTTATTGGTCTAGTGTAAAAAGGACACTTATTAAAATATATTTCATTTTAAAAAATTGTCCAGGATTTAAAAATTAATTGATTTTCACAGGAAATTGCTTTAAATGCAGTTGGCTTTACTCTAGCAGTCTCTAGTGCATTATTCCATTCATTTGGCAACTCTACAAAGGCTTTTTGATTCACTAGTCCCAAGTTACGGTGGGACTCAAGATACGAGTGCCCTCGAATTGGAAAAATTACTTTTATTTCCTTCAGCCGTTTCACAGTGTCAATGTGACATTCTAAATACAGTGAAGTTTTTGTTTTGTCCGCAACAGGAGTCGCATAATATTGTAAGCTCCAACATTTGTGGCGGCAAATGATTCATTATTAAGTCAAATAATATTGATGAAACATCATCTGATCCTTTCTTTCCATGAACTTCAGAGTAGGTGTAAACATTAGCATTAAACAAAGAACATCTGATAGAGCAGTGCAACCACATAGGCTATGTACTGAATGTATTGGACCCTCATCCTTTTTCCTTGAATTCACTGGCACCTTCATCTTTTTTCCCTTGTATAGCTTTTTTTTTTAATATAGCAGTAACTTGGTACCCTCATCTCTTTTCCAATTTGTATGTAAAATAATGAATTCTACATCAAAAAATACATAAGACTGAATTCAAAACTCGGTAATGAGAAAACAAATGGACCCTCATCTTTTTGCCACTGTACTCTTTGTGTTTATTTTGTGCAAGGTTCACTTTATGATCAAGTATTTCGAAATCGGTTGTGAGGTTTCCGACAATCTGGCATCGTGTGAAAACAGGAATTCATTATACAAGTCACTGCCGTTGCAGCAATGTTGCCAATTACGCGCTGTGTGAAGTTTTATTACCCTTCTGCGACATAAATTATCTTTTAATTTTTCGCTTTATCGCTCAGCTCCAGAACGTTTCACCTTACCTACTGGTGTTTTGAAGTACGTGAGATCATGGTTTAGAATAGTTTGTGATTTAAAATAATACACGTAGTTTGGGCAAAGTAGGATAAATGATAAAATCACAAATTTACAAAACAACTTAAATATTATATGAACAGTTTTGTAAATGTTGTGTCCCATCCCCCCTCCCTCTCTCTCTCTCTCACCCTATCACTCTACCTAAATACACTCCTGAGAGAATAAAACGAAACGTACATAAATAAAGCATGTGAAGAAGACGCAGTTCACAATATCGAATACATGTATACGCGCACAGCACGCGATTGCGTGTGTGCGTATTTTACACATCTTGGAATATACCTTACTTATCATAGGATTATGTTTTGAAAAATCCGTAACACTAGCCTATGGTCCTACAGGTGCTAAACAAGTGTGTAGGCCAGGGGTCTCCAAACTACGGCCCGCAGGCAGGATCCGGCCCGCGAAGGGTGATTGTCCGGCCCGCGGCAACCCGGCCGATGCTGCGTGCAGTTTTTAAATAGATCGTCAAAATACTTCAAATATTATAACATTTTACTAAATAACTAAAATATAAATAAGTATAAAATCAAATTACAGGGATAACTTGTCAGACGAACACTTGAAATCCATTCTAGTGATAGGAGCATCAAAATTTGACCCAAAATGAACAGACATTACCTGTCAGAAGCAAATCCACATATCCCATACACACATAAGAAAGGTAAAAATAAGAAAAAACACGAATGAAAAAATAAGAAATATCTTATTTTTTCCTTACTTTTATTTACATTATTTTGAATAAATGAATTTGTTTTCTTTGGATAAGTCTGCTTAATTTTTATTTAAATACCTATTTTATTAATTTGATTGTTTAAAAGATATACATATATATTCATATTGTTGGCCCGCCTGACTTCCAAGATTTTTCAATTCGGCCCTCAAGTGAAAAAGTTTGGAGACCCCTGGTGTAGGCTCAAACGTTACAGCTGTAAGTTTGTTAATGACCTGAAACCCTGTTCTGTAAATGTTTATTGTACAACAGTGCTATGAAAAATAAGAAAATAACGTTCTTCGGATATCACCTACAGACTTTTCATAGTTCTGTCGTTATCCAAGATCCATTGTTTTTAATGTCTGTCAATATGAAAATAACCGATGACACTGCTTGTACGGCACGAGTTTGAAGCCGCTGGTAGGACGCAGCTTCAGGCTCGTATGGAACTTCGGGAGTAAGCGATAATATTAAAAAAGTTAACAGAGAGAATGGATATAACCACGTGACCTACAATCCAGCGGCTTATTTAAGATTTAGAATATGGTCTTGGGGGGGGCCGGGGTCTGGTTGAGTCGGCTTCGTACAAGAGAAAAAAAAACAAGTTAAGACTAATCAACATTATTGCCTTTAAACTGGCTGAGAAACGTAAGATGTCCTGAAATCAGTCCCATTAAAGTAAACGGTAATAACACCATAAAAACACGCGTTACTGATACATCGTTTAGAAGATACTGACTGACTGAACTGAATTTCCTATATTCATACTCCAAACAAAATGCTGTGTAATAAACCTGTTTGTATTTTTAAAAAAGAGTTATTAGCTGAAAACACAGCTGAAAAAATAATAAAAGAGCCTAAAAATTAAGAGATTAACAAAATTCGCCAACTTTTTCGCCAACTTGATCCTGACTGGTGGTCGCTTACAGACAGTTGAAGAACTGAGAAGTACCGATACCATGTTACAACAGAATATGTATAGAATATTAACCTCAAAAATACGCCAAACCGAATTCCAGTTACCTCAGATACACCAACTAAATATACCACTAACCTCGCAGTTATAAACGTATTCACAGATGAAAGTTGTAATAAAACAAAATAAAGAAATAAATAACGGTTGTAAGAATGTGTGTAGTGATGTAGCTAGAGTTATACTCTGCTAATGTTTCCCGGTCTTCGTTATGCTCTCACTGTTGGTCTTCACTTTTGTAATAAAACCATAATCTAATTGTAATTGTAGTAGTGTTCTGGTATAATATTACCCAGAATAATTTTTATGGTGTGTATGTGTAGTAGTGACGTTCCGCTCTGGGAAACGTCGATTTGGTAATGTTCCTGATCTTTGTTGTTATCAAATAAACTCGGTGTATATTGCTGTGGTAGCAATTTGAAATAAAATATAAATTTAAAATTTATATTTATAAAAAAAAATAAATTCTGAAGAAATGTTTTCGGTGTATTTATGTTCTTGAAATTTAGGAATAAATCGAGGTTGTTGATTGTAATTATAATTATGTTGGTATTGTGTTTATTCTGGTAATAATTTTCCGTTCTGTAAATTTGTTAAACAGACAATCCAGTTAACTTCAAGTTTAGGCGAAAACGGCTCTCTTCTTCTTACTCTTGAAAGGTGATAGGTTCACCTATACTGCCTTTAAAGGTTATTTAGTTTTCTTGAGTAATTAACTGTTATGTCCTTTTATAATAAAAAACCAACTCCAAGTTACCAAAAAACAAACACAACGTTTATTAAACAAAAATAATAAAGTTGGTCGATTAATTAATCGAGGTTACAATGCCGTATCGACTCGCTCAGGGCCGTCCGGTATTAGAAGTTTTATATTCATATTATAAAAGTAGGTTCTTTGAACGGTTATTAATATAAAAAGCCAGAGAAGGTCAGGGACATGAAAGTATAACACTTACAATTCAAAAAATGTCTTAAATTTAAACAATACAATGGTAGTTATTAATAATAAAAGTTTATATATAATTTTATTCGAACCAGAATGCAGTCCACAGTCGTGTCTTATAGCGGTGATGATATTGGGTCAAAATGGCCGCCTGACGCATGCGCGTTGATAGCTTCTAATGTTGACGAAGTACTTGTTGGAATTAATATGTCCTCTCTTCGGTTAAATGTTCTTCGCAATTGTATATGATCTTCTGGGGTATAGTTTATTGTCACTGGTGTATGAAGGAATAGTTCACTTGGTGTAAAAATGTTGTTAAATGGGTATACCTACTGGTGTTTATGTGTGTCAGTTAACCTCTAATTTTCACTTGGTATTTGGTGCGATTTCAGTGTTATTTCATTTAATTAGTTATATGTGATTCCGTTTATTGGTGTTATGTAGTTCACAGGTCAACTTCACCACTTCACAATAATTAAAATAGTTAAAAAATTTAATTTTATATAAAATGATTCCGAACTCTGTTATAACGTAACAGCCATTAAAGGTTGGTTCTATCAAATATTCACATGAAGTGCTCTCTTCGAGGTATAATAATGAACTGTGTGGATTTCCTTCGTCTCATGAAAATCTTAGCCTATATAATATATCTCATACATTGTTTCAAATCATCTTAACTTCCGACACATTTTAAAACCGTACATTATGCTCATAAAGTAATTTCGTTATTAGTTAACTGTTTGAAATATTAAATACATATTCGTTTTCACTATTATATTCTACTTATTTTGATAGTAATTAAGTTAGTATTACAAAGTTTTATCTGAAAATTATATTTCTTATAATTTTTTGGGAGGTAGGCCTAACATTATACTTCCTGTCTTCTAAGTAAATAATAGCCATTTTCCCTAATATAATTATTATTCTATTAAATCTGAAATTGATAAAATTATCAATTCTCACTTATTTGATTGCAATTTAGTATATTAATGATGGTTTTTTAATACAATTCATTTGTATATGACTCCCCCTATGATAATGTCAGTGAATCTATTTCAGTTTTAACTGGTATTTTATTAGACTAATAAATAATTTTACTCATATAATGACCATATCTTTAGAAAGCCTTATTTACATAGTATTTAATATGTTGAGTTTATCTTGCCTAAATATTGTCAGTTTATCTGGCTTATAAGACTAGGTTTGTTAATTATTCTGCAGTTTAAATTCATTATATTGCCTAGATTTGATGTGTGGCTATTTGCAAAAATGTTTTATTAATGTAGTTATTTTATATCCTTCTCTGACTTCTGATTCTTTTATATTTGATTAAAAATTAATTCTTTGACTGGTATAACAGTAATTATTGATTGTATAAATAACATATAACACCTCTCTATATCAAAACTGGTGTTCTGAATAACATTGTTTTGTATATCACCTAATAACATAAATAAAAAATATTCTATAACATCGGAATGATATCTATTTCTAGATAGGGCATTCCTAAATTAAAATGAACAATACAATAACAAATTATAACACTAATAATTCTTATGAATAATCCTTACTTATCTAATTACTATATGTAATAGGAACCTAACATCCTGGTTACATATAATGGTTAACATCTTTTACCACTTCAACATTAACAGTTTGTTTTGTAATTCCCCATTTTACAAGATTTATGCCCCCTCTTTAAGTATAACCCTGGCTATCTAAGTTATATTCCATTCTATGGAATGTTCATACAGCTTTAGTAGCTTTTTATTAGTAATATTACTATTTCATTATCAAAGTAGACACTGTTCACAAAACTTAAAGTTTATTACTTTGTACTGTAACTCATGCACCTTTTTAAAGTTTATTAGTTATAATTTTGATCACTTACACTTGTCTATGGTGAATTATTAATATATTTACTAGTCTTTTTCTAGTTTTTAACATGAAATATTCAACCATGGGGGGGGGAACTGTGAAGATTTGTTTATACAAACTAAACAATAACTTTTTGAATGCACTAATATTTAATACTACGAACACTTTTAGTTTTTTGTCAGTTTTACAGTGATATGGTTTTTTGGGGTGTTATACTTTCTCTTTGGACATTCATTGATTTTGGGGTTTTTTTGGGGTTCTTTCCCTATGGGGTTTTTGTTTTTTCCCTATGGGTCGTCTCACTTCTTTCTTCCTTCTTCTTTAGTTTTGGTTATTCTTCCTTCTTCTTTCTTCAGTAGTTTTAGTTTTGACTATTCTTCCTTCTTCTCTCTTCAGTAGTTTTGGATTCTTCTTCTTTCTTCTTTGAGTTGGTTATTCTTCTTTCTTCCTTAGTTTTGGATTATTCTTCTTTCTTCTTTGAGTTTGGTTATTCTTCTTTCTTCCTTCTTCAGTAGTTTTTATTTTGATTATTCTTCCTTCTTCTTTCTTCAGTAGTATTGGTTCTTCTTCCTTCTTCTTTCTTCTTTGTTCAATAATTTTAATTCTTCTTCTTTCTTCTGTAGTTTTTCGCTGTGTATGCCTTTGTTTCTTCTGGTCTGGTTTCCTTGTCGGGGTATATTAATTGCCT
The DNA here is from genome assembly GCA_034769895.1 of Magicicada septendecula. Lineage (NCBI taxonomy): Eukaryota > Metazoa > Arthropoda > Insecta > Hemiptera > Cicadidae > Magicicada > Magicicada septendecula. The sequence goes on along the minus strand of CM068371.1, from coordinate 54,759,640 downwards.
GCTTCTATCTTTCCTGGGTAATTTTGTTATTAACATTTTTAGTCTTCTGGGTTTTCAAATTTGTATTATATTATATTATTTGCAGAAATTTTCTTTATTTAACCTTTCTTGTGAATATATTATTAAATAGTGCATTTTAATTGATTCTCATCTGGATATTCCATATATTAGAGCTTTATTAATGATCATTGAGTAATGTATTTGTGTGGATTATCTGTCACGCTACAGATTGCTCTCTTCCAGAAGTGATAGTTCAGATCATACTTAGTTTGTCTGAAGTAATTGCTTATGACATTATATTATAAATTATATTTCTTTACTTCCTTCACATTTCTAAAATTTTTTCTTCTATATTTTTGAGCTTATCTATATTTCATTATTAACTGGATTCTTATTGATAGTAATAGTGTAATAAAACAAATTTAAATAAATATTGATGTGTGTTGATAATATACTTATTATGGAGTATGTGACTCCGATGTAATCAAGCCCCTCTGTTTGGACTAGCCAATTTGTAATAAAATAAATAAGATTGATGTGTGAATCTGTAAGTTGTAAGGTGTTTAATTGGTGTGTAATTGGTGTGGCTCTCGACGTCTTACTGGCCTGAAACACTTCCTTAAGTTTCCCAGCTGGTCGAGTCCCAATGGTAGCAAGACCGGTCGAGTAGCGTAAAGTTGGTGAAGAAATATATATGCTTGGCTTCGCCGAACGTTTCAAAACAAAATTTATTGTTTTGAAGGAAATTTAAAAAAAATTGTTTATAAAAAAAAAATTATTTTAATTTTATTAATTAATTAATTAGGATCAATTAATTAATACAGGGCTGTGAAGTTTTAAACAGTGTAATGCTCTTCTGAAAATTTTTATTAAAGTTTTAGTATAATTTAAATAATCTATCACCACTCATAAGACTGTCTGTAAACCAATCGATATTTGTTTACCTTTCTATTTTTTAGGTTATCTTCACTTACGGGTGGTAAAGTCCTTGTAGATTATCAATTAGAATTATATTATTGGTAATTAGTATTATTGAAGAAATAAAGAACTATTAAGTATTGAAAAGTATTAATATTTTATTAAGTAATAGCAATATTGACTCTTATCGATTAGTATCGATTCTCAGGATATCGAAAAAAGTTACAAGTATATGATATAAAAATTATATAGGGTTCTTTAAACAGCCAGTTATTACCAAAGTCAGAGAAATCGGGCTAATATTTAAAAAGTATAACGTTACAATCAAATTAATAGTTATTAATAAACACAGACATTGAATAATAATTTGTAAATATAATAATTGTTTTCACCAAACAGCTGTGATGAACCACGAAGAGGCACTGGAATTGTCAAAGAAAGATGGCTGCCGTCAAGTCGATGAAAATGTTGCTCGTTGCTGCTGCATTCCAAATAATGTATTTTGACGCAATATTTCTGTTCTCGCGTCCGCAAATCTCTTGTTATATGTTGTGTAGTGACTGGTGTAGTGATTCTGGGTTGTATTTAGTGTATCTGTATAATTATTAGTTCAAACACTTTCTCCGATTCCGTCACTAATTTGGTTTAATGTATTATACAGTTTTCTAGTGTTTTATTGTGTTTTTCGGAGTAGATTTATATTGTTCTGTGTTATGGAGTGTTACTTGATCGTTTCTGTTATAATATGATAGTTTCAGAAGTATTTTACAAGTCACTCGCGATTTCACAATAACTCACTATACACTCGCTTTGTATGACGATTATAGGTTAGGTTATTCACGTTGTTAAACGCATGTCATGTTAACCGTTCAACTACCAATAATTAACTAACTGTTTCCTTCAGTTTCAATTAAACTCTTAGCCCATATAATATTATCCTTAACATTGTTCAAAAATATTTTCACATCCTGTGTACATTTTACTATTTCACTATATGAATGCCTAAACTTTGGTTATTTGTCAATTTTATTCACTAGATTTGATTTAAATTAATCTTTCAGTTCATTCTGGTTATTTTCAGATTAAATAATGCCATTTTATAGTGTTTTCTGTCCAAAAAATAGTAATTTCACTTTCAGTTTGGTATACTCTGTTTGGAAGTCAAAACATTAAAATTTACTTCCTGTCATTATATAAATTCAGCCATTTTATCAGTTATATTTAATATTAATAATTCTATATTGTATTAAAAGGTTCCTATTCCCTTATTTTCTGGTAATTAATTGAATTAGTTGTATTCTGAAACATTATTCTGAAATATATGACTCCCATGTCTAAATTTCTGAGTTTAGTCATTTTCGTTTTTATTCATAATTCTGAATATAATTTATTAAAATCTCTCTAAATGGTATGTACAATTATATGGCATGATCTCAAGTTTATTTTGTCTAAACCCCTTTTGTTTATTTGCATTTAATTGAGCAATTTCTCTGTTTTGATGAAGTTTGGTTTCCATTCTTTTGGCCTATGATTTTTTAACAATTTTTCTTACAAAATAATTTATAAACAATATATGATGTGTGATACCCTCTCTGACTTTTTACAAATAGTATTATAAATTAAACATGTTTTCAAATTACACAAAAACAATTAGTATTGGTTACAATACAAACAATAGTTAAAACAAAATAAAGAATATTTTTTTTAAATAAATGGTTGTCTTCAAATCAGACATTTTGCAACAAAATTCCCATTTCCAACATGGAAATATGGTTTACAACAAAGGTTTTTTACTAACTAACATCTTAATTACTCTCTACTATTTACAAGTGGTAACTATTTTTATAGTTCTGATGTTAGTTGTATCAGACCCAAACAAATGGCCTTATATCTAAAACATTTTTAAACATTCTTGTACTATATACATAAAAACCTTATATTTATATTCTTATTTCTAACTATTATTATAAGTAGGATTCTACAGTTTTTATACAGTCTTTTATACATTGTCTTTGGGTAATTGTACCCTGTCATTAACAAATAAATAGTATGAACCGTTCAAAAAGCACTATGAAATCTGTTTTTCTTTTTTCATGTAAAACAAAAATGTTATTTTAAACAGATTCATGTCTTATGAACAACATATTGTCACCGTACACATTTTAAGTCATTGAAAAATGCATATTTCATTGCATCCAATGTTTGTGATTGCCAAGAATGAAACACAAGGTTCATTTTTTATAATACCCAAAACTATCACTGGTTCACTTTCACTTATATATTATGTTAATGCTAAATGGTCGTATAGTCTTATTAACATAATAAATTGGTTAGCGTTTTTTCAATGGAGATTTGTTCCATGGGTACTATATTATTGTTTCATCTTAGTTCACAGGAAACTTTTACTTTATACACTCCTCTCTCTTAAATTTGTATACATGTGGTTTTTATTTCGTTATACTTTTATTTTTAGATATTTATTTTGGGGATATAGGGATTTGGGTGTCTTTTATAAGAGCATGACGTCTTCTTCAGGATGCTGCCCTCTTCTTCTTTCTTCAGTCTTCTTTTCTCCTGCCTTCTGGGACTGGTATCTTCTCCATCTGTTCTTGATGCCATCAGGTTTCTTGGGATCTTCTCCATCTTCTTCTTTAATTCAGAAATACACAACCTGTATTGGTTGATCTTGGCTTATTTTAGGGTTTCTCTTTTATTTATTCTCCCTCGTTGTGGGTTTGGTCATATTGTGTACTGCTTTGTTATTTACTATTTTACCTTCCTGGGTTACACCTTGAAAACCTTTGGTTATGAGACTGGTCTTGGATGACTCATCACTAGTAACTCCTTTTATTTTAACTTGTATTTTCTTTATAATAATGATTTCTTTCCACAGTTGCTATGAATTAATCTATTTATATTAAACTTAATGCTTTCTTCCAACTTTAAATATTATAACTTCATTATTCTAATGATCAATTGCCATTCAATATTATGCATACATCTGTCACGCTACAGATTGCTCCCCTCCAGAAGTAATTATTTCAGACATGTTTATGGATGAAATAATTTCTTATGATAATTTCATCATTTCTTATAATTCATTTTCTTCTTCATTTTTATATCGACTTTATTATATTAGAGTTTTATTAATTTTATATATATGGTTACTTGTCTTACTACTGATCCTTTTCGGATAGTTAGTGTCTTCTGAGATATATTATAATTGTAATACATTTTCTTTCTATATCAACTTCGTGTTGTATCCTTGGGATATTAATTCCCTAACATTCCCTATCATGTGGGCTGGGGCAGATCAGAGGGGCACTGTACGCTACTTCTCTGCTGGCCATACACCACTTCTATAAATTGAGTACAGGGGCATATCCATCCCTGCTCAAAAAACATAATGCTGCTGGAATTATCTTCAGTCAGTCATCGAATAAATAAATAAAAAGTAGTCTCATTTTCGACTAATAAAAATATCTTCGGATTCTCCACTTCGTAGTCTCTCAGATTATCTCACATTTTCTATCTTAATAAATCTTCATAATCATTATTATACTCATTACATATATATTTTTTCAAACTCTTAACTTGTCTGATATATTTAATTTAATTATGGTTGAAAATCTTTCTTTTAATAATTCTGGTTACTGTTTACAATGTAACTCTCTTTCTTCTCCATCTGAATTCTCTTTATACTTTCTTCTGGTTATTCATAGTATTAGCATGGTCTTTATAAATAGTCTTTCATATTCATTATTTGAATGGTCTTAATATATTATATTTAATTTTTTAACATTGTATCTTTACATTAGATATACAGGTTGTTATATTGATCATTTTATTTAAACATTTTGGTTCTTTCCTTTCTCTTAGAAAGTTATTAATCCGTCTTCGCATTCATTAGCATTAATTCATTTATATTATATTTCATGTGGTATTTCTTCTCTTTGCATTTCATATAGGTCTTATTATTATCATTGGTTCAAAATCATCTTCTCCATATGTTTGGTATGAGTTGTTCTTCTTTGCTCTTAATTAACTGTTTTCATTATTGTTTCATAGGTAATTAGTCTCTTTGCTTCCAAATTTTTTCTTCTCAATTCAATTATAATTGACACTTAATTATTTTTTGGAACTTGGTTAGTTTTAATGTAAAATTCAAACTATTCTTTTTATTTAATTGAAAAATATTTCTCATAAATCCTTGTAATATGTTGATCTTATCTTGTTTCAAAGTACTGACGTTCTATCAACATTCAAATTCTGTTTAATTCATTTATTCCCAGAATTGTTTCATTCAGAATTGTTTATAGTACTGTGATTTTACTATTATTTCTGAATGTTTTGGTATTTCTCCAAATTCAAATTCTTCTTAATTATTTACCATAAAGTTTTCTCATAATTCAGTGGTAGTAAGCTGTGCTTACTTAATTTTAAACTTTTTAAAATTAAGTTCAAAATTCTCTCTCTTTCTCTTTCTTCCATAAAGTTTTGTTCTAAATTATCAGGTTGTAGTAAGAAGTACTTACTCAATTTTAAATTTTTATAATTATATTTCAATTCAAAAGTCTTTCTTTTTCTTTCTTCCATAAAGTTTGTTCCAAAATTATTAGGTTGTAAGATGTACTTACATTATTTTAAAATTTTTTTTAAATTATTAAAAATTCTTTTTCTTTTAATTCTCCAGAATGTTCTTTTCAAAATATTAGGTTGTAAGATGTACTTACATTATTTTTAAATTTTTATAAATATATTTCAATTCTATAACTCACAACTCATTCTTCATAATATTTCTTCATAGAAGCTTGATTGTACACTCCTTTGATCTTTCCTGAAACGATTTCCTTCAACTCATATGTATTGTTATGCTTATCATTTACCACAACATATGGGGTTATATTGTACTCTACACTGGCCCATATTATTTATACTTTAATAAGTTGATCTCCACTTTTTCTTTTCTTTTATATACCCAGGAAGATGGACGATTTTCTTTATGTCGTTCCATTGCTCATATTTTTATTTGTCATGTTCATTTTCTTAAATAGTCTTCATTCATAAAACCCAGTTTTGTTTCTATGTTTATTCTTCGTATCATTTCCTTTCAATAATATTTATTTCGTCTCCTTCAACATTGTTTTTCGCCGTAGTCGGTTATCATGATCCGTCCCTTTTCTTGATGGTGTGTGGTATCTGTGTCAACCAGGGTCCATCATCTCGGTTGCTCTTATAAAATTTACCCTAGGGCGCGACACTCGGTTATTATTACTGTTATTATTTTTATTACTAAATTTATCATGATAGTCTTTTCGGTTAGGTTGGTAAGGTCTGTCATCATTATTGTTGGGATATGGATTTCTCTGACTGTATGGGACATTATTATGTTGGTAAAAATTGTTTCTATTGTTTGGGTAGGGGTTGTTATTCCTAACGCCGTTAAAATTTCCGTTAAACTGGTTATTACGCGGCTGGTTGTTAGGGCCGTCGTAATTACTGGGCTGGTTCCGGGTTATTTGTATGGTTATTGCCGTTATTGGGGTAAGTAGTCGGCCTTGCTTCTGGTCTCTCATTTCTCTTCCTGCTCTGCCGATAATACTCTTCATTCTCGTATCCCTCCAATAACTCAGTCATTCCCTGGATCGTCTTGATCTGACTACCTCTCCGGGCCCTGATAATGTCCTCATCATAGTGATAAGATATCTTATTCACTAAACATTCATCTGGGATTGCTGGCTCAAGGTGCTTTGCCATACACACCTTCCCCAAGAAATATGCCGTCATACTGCTACCTAATTGTGACCTGTATCTTCCGTTACAAATATTGTCACGTATCAAGTTCTGGGTAGTCTCAGACCAGTATTTTGTTTTAAACATTTTCCGGAACTGTTGGTAGTCGGAAATTTCACTCCGGTTGGCCATCCACCAATTATCTGTTATGTCTCGGAAAGACTCGTCGAATATCTCCCTGCTATGGCTCCATTGGGTAATTTTATGCTTGGTCAAATATTCTTCTACCCTTGCCAGGAACTCCATCGGCTTGCGTTTGTACTGCCGGAAGTTGAGCCACTCTCGGCTTTCGTTGACAGGCAATCCGGTGAAATGAGTCGGTCTGTTTCTAATCGCTTCCATCTCCTCTCGGCTTTGTCGCACCTGACCGGTAATATTGGCCATGGTCTCTTGTATATCATTACATCGTTCTGTGACCTGGTTGCGTACTTTTCCGAATTCTTCTTGATTCTCCTTCCTCTGTTCTTCTACCTTCCTACGACTATGTTCTTCGATATTTGTGAACTTGATGTTCACCACTTCTTTGAACTCATTCACCTCCTTTTCGGTCTGGTTGCACTTTCCATCAATCTCTCGAATCTGTCGATTGACCATTATATTTTCTTCTTCCATCTTCTTATCCATCGCTTTTTTGTTAACCTTGATTTCCTTATTCATTTCTTCTCGTAACAATTCCATTCTTTCGTCCAGTTTGTCCAAATTCTCCTGATTGACTTCTCTTAATTCTTCTCTCAAAATTTGATTGTCCTCTCTCAATTCTTCCAGCTTCTCCCCCATCTTCTCTTCCAACTTCCTGTTGTCTTCCTTCAACTCTTCCTTCAATTGTCGGTTGTTCTTCTCTATCTTCTTCCTGGTTTCATCTATTTTCTGATTAGTATTCTCAATTTTATTAATCAATTCTTCTTTAGTCGCTTTGAATTCTTCTTTGAACGACTGGTTGTCTCCCTTCAATTCTTCTAACTTCTTCCCCATCTCTTCTTCCATCTTCTTGTTATCTTCCTTCAAATCTTCTATGTTCTGGTTCATCCCCGTCAATTCTTCTTTTGTGGATTGATTATCCTTCTTCAAATCTTCCATCTTCTCTTCCATCTTCTTGCTGTTTTCTTCCATCGTCTCTTCCATCTTCTTGCTGTTCTCTTCTATCTTCTTATTTGTTTCTTCCTTGCTGGATTTGATATCTTCTTTCAAGGACTGGTTGTCTCTCCCCATTTTCTTACTCAAGTCTTCCTTTAATTCCTTACTATTTTTGTTTATTTTCTCTTCCATCCTTTGCAAGAACACTTCCATGTATCTGTCCATTTGATTATCCTCCGTTGTCTTGGATTTCTCCACCTGCTTCTCCTGGAGATTAACTTCCCCTGTCTGTGAGGATATCTCCGGTTGTTCCGTTTGTTTGGACAACACCGGGGGTAATGACCCTTCCACCTCCACTGGCGTCGCCTCTTTATAGTCCATTTCAACTTCTATTTCTTTCTCGGCCTCCGCCGCCCGTTTCTTAGATGTTGCACGTCGTTGCATTTTCCCTTGAAATTCTCTGGCTTTGTAGCTGTTGCCTAGCTCCAACTAGTGATTGGGCAGAATGTATTGGCCTTCCAATCGCTAATTAAAGCCCCTAAAGTTGTGCGCCAATTTGTAATAAAATAAATTAAATGAGTGTGTGTTGATAATATACTTATTATGGAGTATGTGACTCCGATGTAATCAAGCCCCTCTGTTTGGACTAGCCAATTTGTAATAAAATAAATAAGATTGATGTGTGAATCTGTAAGTTGTAAGGTGTTTAATTGGTGTGTAATTGGTGTGGCTCTCGACGTCTTACTGGCCTGAAACACTTCCTTAAGTTTCCCAGCTGGTCGAGTCCCAATGGTAGCAAGACCGGTCGAGTAGCGTAAAGTTGGTGAAGAAATATATATGCTTGGCTTCGCCGAACGTTTCAAAACAAAATTTATTGTTTTGAAGGAAATTTAAAAAAAATTGTTTATAAAAAAAAAATTATTTTAATTTTATTAATTAATTAATTAGGATCAATTAATTAATACAGGGCTGTGAAGTTTTAAACAGTGTAATGCTCTTCTGAAAATTTTTATTAAAGTTTTAGTATAATTTAAATAATCTATCACCACTCATAAGACTGTCTGTAAACCAATCGATATTTGTTTACCTTTCTATTTTTTAGGTTATCTTCACTTACGGGTGGTAAAGTCCTTGTAGATTATCAATTAGAATTATATTATTGGTAATTAGTATTATTGAAGAAATAAAGAACTATTAAGTATTGAAAAGTATTAATATTTTATTAAGTAATAGCAATATTGACTCTTATCGATTAGTATCGATTCTCAGGATATCGAAAAAAGTTACAAGTATATGATATAAAAATTATATAGGGTTCTTTAAACAGCCAGTTATTACCAAAGTCAGAGAAATCGGGCTAATATTTAAAAAGTATAACGTTACAATCAAATTAATAGTTATTAATAAACACAGACATTGAATAATAATTTGTAAATATAATAATTGTTTTCACCAAACAGCTGTGATGAACCACGAAGAGGCACTGGAATTGTCAAAGAAAGATGGCTGCCGTCAAGTCGATGAAAATGTTGCTCGTTGCTGCTGCATTCCAAATAATGTATTTTGACGCAATATTTCTGTTCTCGCGTCCGCAAATCTCTTGTTATATGTTGTGTAGTGACTGGTGTAGTGATTCTGGGTTGTATTTAGTGTATCTGTATAATTATTAGTTCAAACACTTTCTCCGATTCCGTCACTAATTTGGTTTAATGTATTATACAGTTTTCTAGTGTTTTATTGTGTTTTTCGGAGTAGATTTATATTGTTCTGTGTTATGGAGTGTTACTTGATCGTTTCTGTTATAATATGATAGTTTCAGAAGTATTTTACAAGTCACTCGCGATTTCACAATAACTCACTATACACTCGCTTTGTATGACGATTATAGGTTAGGTTATTCACGTTGTTAAACGCATGTCATGTTAACCGTTCAACTACCAATAATTAACTAACTGTTTCCTTCAGTTTCAATTAAACTCTTAGCCCATATAATATTATCCTTAACATTGTTCAAAAATATTTTCACATCCTGTGTACATTTTACTATTTCACTATATGAATGCCTAAACTTTGGTTATTTGTCAATTTTATTCACTAGATTTGATTTAAATTAATCTTTCAGTTCATTCTGGTTATTTTCAGATTAAATAATGCCATTTTATAGTGTTTTCTGTCCAAAAAATAGTAATTTCACTTTCAGTTTGGTATACTCTGTTTGGAAGTCAAAACATTAAAATTTACTTCCTGTCATTATATAAATTCAGCCATTTTATCAGTTATATTTAATATTAATAATTCTATATTGTATTAAAAGGTTCCTATTCCCTTATTTTCTGGTAATTAATTGAATTAGTTGTATTCTGAAACATTATTCTGAAATATATGACTCCCATGTCTAAATTTCTGAGTTTAGTCATTTTCGTTTTTATTCATAATTCTGAATATAATTTATTAAAATCTCTCTAAATGGTATGTACAATTATATGGCATGATCTCAAGTTTATTTTGTCTAAACCCCTTTTGTTTATTTGCATTTAATTGAGCAATTTCTCTGTTTTGATGAAGTTTGGTTTCCATTCTTTTGGCCTATGATTTTTTAACAATTTTTCTTACAAAATAATTTATAAACAATATATGATGTGTGATACCCTCTCTGACTTTTTACAAATAGTATTATAAATTAAACATGTTTTCAAATTACACAAAAACAATTAGTATTGGTTACAATACAAACAATAGTTAAAACAAAATAAAGAATATTTTTTTTAAATAAATGGTTGTCTTCAAATCAGACATTTTGCAACAAAATTCCCATTTCCAACATGGAAATATGGTTTACAACAAAGGTTTTTTACTAACTAACATCTTAATTACTCTCTACTATTTACAAGTGGTAACTATTTTTATAGTTCTGATGTTAGTTGTATCAGACCCAAACAAATGGCCTTATATCTAAAACATTTTTAAACATTCTTGTACTATATACATAAAAACCTTATATTTATATTCTTATTTCTAACTATTATTATAAGTAGGATTCTACAGTTTTTATACAGTCTTTTATACATTGTCTTTGGGTAATTGTACCCTGTCATTAACAAATAAATAGTATGAACCGTTCAAAAAGCACTATGAAATCTGTTTTTCTTTTTTCATGTAAAACAAAAATGTTATTTTAAACAGATTCATGTCTTATGAACAACATATTGTCACCGTACACATTTTAAGTCATTGAAAAATGCATATTTCATTGCATCCAATGTTTGTGATTGCCAAGAATGAAACACAAGGTTCATTTTTTATAATACCCAAAACTATCACTGGTTCACTTTCACTTATATATTATGTTAATGCTAAATGGTCGTATAGTCTTATTAACATAATAAATTGGTTAGCGTTTTTTCAATGGAGATTTGTTCCATGGGTACTATATTATTGTTTCATCTTAGTTCACAGGAAACTTTTACTTTATACACTCCTCTCTCTTAAATTTGTATACATGTGGTTTTTATTTCGTTATACTTTTATTTTTAGATATTTATTTTGGGGATATAGGGATTTGGGTGTCTTTTATAAGAGCATGACGTCTTCTTCAGGATGCTGCCCTCTTCTTCTTTCTTCAGTCTTCTTTTCTCCTGCCTTCTGGGACTGGTATCTTCTCCATCTGTTCTTGATGCCATCAGGTTTCTTGGGATCTTCTCCATCTTCTTCTTTAATTCAGAAATACACAACCTGTATTGGTTGATCTTGGCTTATTTTAGGGTTTCTCTTTTATTTATTCTCCCTCGTTGTGGGTTTGGTCATATTGTGTACTGCTTTGTTATTTACTATTTTACCTTCCTGGGTTACACCTTGAAAACCTTTGGTTATGAGACTGGTCTTGGATGACTCATCACTAGTAACTCCTTTTATTTTAACTTGTATTTTCTTTATAATAATGATTTCTTTCCACAGTTGCTATGAATTAATCTATTTATATTAAACTTAATGCTTTCTTCCAACTTTAAATATTATAACTTCATTATTCTAATGATCAATTGCCATTCAATATTATGCATACATCTGTCACGCTACAGATTGCTCCCCTCCAGAAGTAATTATTTCAGACATGTTTATGGATGAAATAATTTCTTATGATAATTTCATCATTTCTTATAATTCATTTTCTTCTTCATTTTTATATCGACTTTATTATATTAGAGTTTTATTAATTTTATATATATGGTTACTTGTCTTACTACTGATCCTTTTCGGATAGTTAGTGTCTTCTGAGATATATTATAATTGTAATACATTTTCTTTCTATATCAACTTCGTGTTGTATCCTTGGGATATTAATTCCCTAACATTCCCTATCATGTGGGCTGGGGCAGATCAGAGGGGCACTGTACGCTACTTCTCTGCTGGCCATACACCACTTCTATAAATTGAGTACAGGGGCATATCCATCCCTGCTCAAAAAACATAATGCTGCTGGAATTATCTTCAGTCAGTCATCGAATAAATAAATAAAAAGTAGTCTCATTTTCGACTAATAAAAATATCTTCGGATTCTCCACTTCGTAGTCTCTCAGATTATCTCACATTTTCTATCTTAATAAATCTTCATAATCATTATTATACTCATTACATATATATTTTTTCAAACTCTTAACTTGTCTGATATATTTAATTTAATTATGGTTGAAAATCTTTCTTTTAATAATTCTGGTTACTGTTTACAATGTAACTCTCTTTCTTCTCCATCTGAATTCTCTTTATACTTTCTTCTGGTTATTCATAGTATTAGCATGGTCTTTATAAATAGTCTTTCATATTCATTATTTGAATGGTCTTAATATATTATATTTAATTTTTTAACATTGTATCTTTACATTAGATATACAGGTTGTTATATTGATCATTTTATTTAAACATTTTGGTTCTTTCCTTTCTCTTAGAAAGTTATTAATCCGTCTTCGCATTCATTAGCATTAATTCATTTATATTATATTTCATGTGGTATTTCTTCTCTTTGCATTTCATATAGGTCTTATTATTATCATTGGTTCAAAATCATCTTCTCCATATGTTTGGTATGAGTTGTTCTTCTTTGCTCTTAATTAACTGTTTTCATTATTGTTTCATAGGTAATTAGTCTCTTTGCTTCCAAATTTTTTCTTCTCAATTCAATTATAATTGACACTTAATTATTTTTTGGAACTTGGTTAGTTTTAATGTAAAATTCAAACTATTCTTTTTATTTAATTGAAAAATATTTCTCATAAATCCTTGTAATATGTTGATCTTATCTTGTTTCAAAGTACTGACGTTCTATCAACATTCAAATTCTGTTTAATTCATTTATTCCCAGAATTGTTTCATTCAGAATTGTTTATAGTACTGTGATTTTACTATTATTTCTGAATGTTTTGGTATTTCTCCAAATTCAAATTCTTCTTAATTATTTACCATAAAGTTTTCTCATAATTCAGTGGTAGTAAGCTGTGCTTACTTAATTTTAAACTTTTTAAAATTAAGTTCAAAATTCTCTCTCTTTCTCTTTCTTCCATAAAGTTTTGTTCTAAATTATCAGGTTGTAGTAAGAAGTACTTACTCAATTTTAAATTTTTATAATTATATTTCAATTCAAAAGTCTTTCTTTTTCTTTCTTCCATAAAGTTTGTTCCAAAATTATTAGGTTGTAAGATGTACTTACATTATTTTAAAATTTTTTTTAAATTATTAAAAATTCTTTTTCTTTTAATTCTCCAGAATGTTCTTTTCAAAATATTAGGTTGTAAGATGTACTTACATTATTTTTAAATTTTTATAAATATATTTCAATTCTATAACTCACAACTCATTCTTCATAATATTTCTTCATAGAAGCTTGATTGTACACTCCTTTGATCTTTCCTGAAACGATTTCCTTCAACTCATATGTATTGTTATGCTTATCATTTACCACAACATATGGGGTTATATTGTACTCTACACTGGCCCATATTATTTATACTTTAATAAGTTGATCTCCACTTTTTCTTTTCTTTTATATACCCAGGAAGATGGACGATTTTCTTTATGTCGTTCCATTGCTCATATTTTTATTTGTCATGTTCATTTTCTTAAATAGTCTTCATTCATAAAACCCAGTTTTGTTTCTATGTTTATTCTTCGTATCATTTCCTTTCAATAATATTTATTTCGTCTCCTTCAACATTGTTTTTCGCCGTAGTCGGTTATCATGATCCGTCCCTTTTCTTGATGGTGTGTGGTATCTGTGTCAACCAGGGTCCATCATCTCGGTTGCTCTTATAAAATTTACCCTAGGGCGCGACACTCGGTTATTATTACTGTTATTATTTTTATTACTAAATTTATCATGATAGTCTTTTCGGTTAGGTTGGTAAGGTCTGTCATCATTATTGTTGGGATATGGATTTCTCTGACTGTATGGGACATTATTATGTTGGTAAAAATTGTTTCTATTGTTTGGGTAGGGGTTGTTATTCCTAACGCCGTTAAAATTTCCGTTAAACTGGTTATTACGCGGCTGGTTGTTAGGGCCGTCGTAATTACTGGGCTGGTTCCGGGTTATTTGTATGGTTATTGCCGTTATTGGGGTAAGTAGTCGGCCTTGCTTCTGGTCTCTCATTTCTCTTCCTGCTCTGCCGATAATACTCTTCATTCTCGTATCCCTCCAATAACTCAGTCATTCCCTGGATCGTCTTGATCTGACTACCTCTCCGGGCCCTGATAATGTCCTCATCATAGTGATAAGATATCTTATTCACTAAACATTCATCTGGGATTGCTGGCTCAAGGTGCTTTGCCATACACACCTTCCCCAAGAAATATGCCGTCATACTGCTACCTAATTGTGACCTGTATCTTCCGTTACAAATATTGTCACGTATCAAGTTCTGGGTAGTCTCAGACCAGTATTTTGTTTTAAACATTTTCCGGAACTGTTGGTAGTCGGAAATTTCACTCCGGTTGGCCATCCACCAATTATCTGTTATGTCTCGGAAAGACTCGTCGAATATCTCCCTGCTATGGCTCCATTGGGTAATTTTATGCTTGGTCAAATATTCTTCTACCCTTGCCAGGAACTCCATCGGCTTGCGTTTGTACTGCCGGAAGTTGAGCCACTCTCGGCTTTCGTTGACAGGCAATCCGGTGAAATGAGTCGGTCTGTTTCTAATCGCTTCCATCTCCTCTCGGCTTTGTCGCACCTGACCGGTAATATTGGCCATGGTCTCTTGTATATCATTACATCGTTCTGTGACCTGGTTGCGTACTTTTCCGAATTCTTCTTGATTCTCCTTCCTCTGTTCTTCTACCTTCCTACGACTATGTTCTTCGATATTTGTGAACTTGATGTTCACCACTTCTTTGAACTCATTCACCTCCTTTTCGGTCTGGTTGCACTTTCCATCAATCTCTCGAATCTGTCGATTGACCATTATATTTTCTTCTTCCATCTTCTTATCCATCGCTTTTTTGTTAACCTTGATTTCCTTATTCATTTCTTCTCGTAACAATTCCATTCTTTCGTCCAGTTTGTCCAAATTCTCCTGATTGACTTCTCTTAATTCTTCTCTCAAAATTTGATTGTCCTCTCTCAATTCTTCCAGCTTCTCCCCCATCTTCTCTTCCAACTTCCTGTTGTCTTCCTTCAACTCTTCCTTCAATTGTCGGTTGTTCTTCTCTATCTTCTTCCTGGTTTCATCTATTTTCTGATTAGTATTCTCAATTTTATTAATCAATTCTTCTTTAGTCGCTTTGAATTCTTCTTTGAACGACTGGTTGTCTCCCTTCAATTCTTCTAACTTCTTCCCCATCTCTTCTTCCATCTTCTTGTTATCTTCCTTCAAATCTTCTATGTTCTGGTTCATCCCCGTCAATTCTTCTTTTGTGGATTGATTATCCTTCTTCAAATCTTCCATCTTCTCTTCCATCTTCTTGCTGTTTTCTTCCATCTTCTCTTCCATCTTCTTGCTGTTCTCTTCTATCTTCTTATTTGTTTCTTCCTTGCTGGATTTGATATCTTCTTTCAAGGACTGGTTGTCTCTCCCCATTTTCTTACTCAAGTCTTCCTTTAATTCCTTACTATTTTTGTTTATTTTCTCTTCCATCCTTTGCAAGAACACTTCCATGTATCTGTCCATTTGATTATCCTCCGTTGTCTTGGATTTCTCCACCTGCTTCTCCTGGAGATTAACTTCCCCTGTCTGTGAGGATATCTCCGGTTGTTCCGTTTGTTTGGACAACACCGGGGGTAATGACCCTTCCACCTCCACTGGCGTCGCCTCTTTATAGTCCATTTCAACTTCTATTTCTTTCTCGGCCTCCGCCGCCCGTTTCTTAGATGTTGCACGTCGTTGCATTTTCCCTTGAAATTCTCTGGCTTTGTAGCTGTTGCCTAGCTCCAACTAGTGATTGGGCAGAATGTATTGGCCTTCCAATCGCTAATTAAAGCCCCTAAAGTTGTGCGCCAATTTGTAATAAAATAAATTAAATGAGTGTGTGTTGATAATATACTTATTATGGAGTATGTGACTCCGATGTAATCAAGCCCCTCTGTTTGGACTAGCCAATTTGTAATAAAATAAATAAGATTGATGTGTGAATCTGTAAGTTGTAAGGTGTTTAATTGGTGTGTAATTGGTGTGGCTCTCGACGTCTTACTGGCCTGAAACACTTCCTTAAGTTTCCCAGCTGGTCGAGTCCCAATGGTAGCAAGACCGGTCGAGTAGCGTAAAGTTGGTGAAGAAATATATATGCTTGGCTTCGCCGAACGTTTCAAAACAAAATTTATTGTTTTGAAGGAAATTAAAAAAAAATTGTTTATAAAAAAAAAATTATTTTAATTTTATTAATTAATTAATTAGGATCAATTAATTAATACAGGGCTGTGAAGTTTTAAACAGTGTAATGCTCTTCTGAAAATTTTTATTAAAGTTTTAGTATAATTTAAATAATCTATCACCACTCATAAGACTGTCTGTAAACCAATCGATATTTGTTTACCTTTCTATTTTTTAGGTTATCTTCACTTACGGGTGGTAAAGTCCTTGTAGATTATCAATTAGAATTATATTATTGGTAATTAGTATTATTGAAGAAATAAAGAACTATTAAGTATTGAAAAGTATTAATATTTTATTAAGTAATAGCAATATTGACTCTTATCGATTAGTATCGATTCTCAGGATATCGAAAAAAGTTACAAGTATATGATATAAAAATTATATAGGGTTCTTTAAACAGCCAGTTATTACCAAAGTCAGAGAAATCGGGCTAATATTTAAAAAGTATAACGTTACAATCAAATTAATAGTTATTAATAAACACAGACATTGAATAATAATTTGTAAATATAATAATTGTTTTCACCAAACAGCTGTGATGAACCACGAAGAGGCACTGGAATTGTCAAAGAAAGATGGCTGCCGTCAAGTCGATGAAAATGTTGCTCGTTGCTGCTGCATTCCAAATAATGTATTTTGACGCAATATTTCTGTTCTCGCGTCCGCAAATCTCTTGTTATATGTTGTGTAGTGACTGGTGTAGTGATTCTGGGTTGTATTTAGTGTATCTGTATAATTATTAGTTCAAACACTTTCTCCGATTCCGTCACTAATTTGGTTTAATGTATTATACAGTTTTCTAGTGTTTTATTGTGTTTTTCGGAGTAGATTTATATTGTTCTGTGTTATGGAGTGTTACTTGATCGTTTCTGTTATAATATGATAGTTTCAGAAGTATTTTACAAGTCACTCGCGATTTCACAATAACTCACTATACACTCGCTTTGTATGACGATTATAGGTTAGGTTATTCACGTTGTTAAACGCATGTCATGTTAACCGTTCAACTACCAATAATTAACTAACTGTTTCCTTCAGTTTCAATTAAACTCTTAGCCCATATAATATTATCCTTAACATTGTTCAAAAATATTTTCACATCCTGTGTACATTTTACTATTTCACTATATGAATGCCTAAACTTTGGTTATTTGTCAATTTTATTCACTAGATTTGATTTAAATTAATCTTTCAGTTCATTCTGGTTATTTTCAGATTAAATAATGCCATTTTATAGTGTTTTCTGTCCAAAAAATAGTAATTTCACTTTCAGTTTGGTATACTCTGTTTGGAAGTCAAAACATTAAAATTTACTTCCTGTCATTATATAAATTCAGCCATTTTATCAGTTATATTTAATATTAATAATTCTATATTGTATTAAAAGGTTCCTATTCCCTTATTTTCTGGTAATTAATTGAATTAGTTGTATTCTGAAACATTATTCTGAAATATATGACTCCCATGTCTAAATTTCTGAGTTTAGTCATTTTCGTTTTTATTCATAATTCTGAATATAATTTATTAAAATCTCTCTAAATGGTATGTACAATTATATGGCATGATCTCAAGTTTATTTTGTCTAAACCCCTTTTGTTTATTTGCATTTAATTGAGCAATTTCTCTGTTTTGATGAAGTTTGGTTTCCATTCTTTTGGCCTATGATTTTTTAACAATTTTTCTTACAAAATAATTTATAAACAATATATGATGTGTGATACCCTCTCTGACTTTTTACAAATAGTATTATAAATTAAACATGTTTTCAAATTACACAAAAACAATTAGTATTGGTTACAATACAAACAATAGTTAAAACAAAATAAAGAATATTTTTTTTAAATAAATGGTTGTCTTCAAATCAGACATTTTGCAACAAAATTCCCATTTCCAACATGGAAATATGGTTTACAACAAAGGTTTTTTACTAACTAACATCTTAATTACTCTCTACTATTTACAAGTGGTAACTATTTTTATAGTTCTGATGTTAGTTGTATCAGACCCAAACAAATGGCCTTATATCTAAAACATTTTTAAACATTCTTGTACTATATACATAAAAACCTTATATTTATATTCTTATTTCTAACTATTATTATAAGTAGGATTCTACAGTTTTTATACAGTCTTTTATACATTGTCTTTGGGTAATTGTACCCTGTCATTAACAAATAAATAGTATGAACCGTTCAAAAAGCACTATGAAATCTGTTTTTCTTTTTTCATGTAAAACAAAAATGTTATTTTAAACAGATTCATGTCTTATGAACAACATATTGTCACCGTACACATTTTAAGTCATTGAAAAATGCATATTTCATTGCATCCAATGTTTGTGATTGCCAAGAATGAAACACAAGGTTCATTTTTTATAATACCCAAAACTATCACTGGTTCACTTTCACTTATATATTATGTTAATGCTAAATGGTCGTATAGTCTTATTAACATAATAAATTGGTTAGCGTTTTTTCAATGGAGATTTGTTCCATGGGTACTATATTATTGTTTCATCTTAGTTCACAGGAAACTTTTACTTTATACACTCCTCTCTCTTAAATTTGTATACATGTGGTTTTTATTTCGTTATACTTTTATTTTTAGATATTTATTTTGGGGATATAGGGATTTGGGTGTCTTTTATAAGAGCATGACGTCTTCTTCAGGATGCTGCCCTCTTCTTCTTTCTTCAGTCTTCTTTTCTCCTGCCTTCTGGGACTGGTATCTTCTCCATCTGTTCTTGATGCCATCAGGTTTCTTGGGATCTTCTCCATCTTCTTCTTTAATTCAGAAATACACAACCTGTATTGGTTGATCTTGGCTTATTTTAGGGTTTCTCTTTTATTTATTCTCCCTCGTTGTGGGTTTGGTCATATTGTGTACTGCTTTGTTATTTACTATTTTACCTTCCTGGGTTACACCTTGAAAACCTTTGGTTATGAGACTGGTCTTGGATGACTCATCACTAGTAACTCCTTTTATTTTAACTTGTATTTTCTTTATAATAATGATTTCTTTCCACAGTTGCTATGAATTAATCTATTTATATTAAACTTAATGCTTTCTTCCAACTTTAAATATTATAACTTCATTATTCTAATGATCAATTGCCATTCAATATTATGCATACATCTGTCACGCTACAATAGTCATCTGAGGTTCGTTATTTTTTATTTTTCCAATTTCTTCTTAACTTGTTTCTTTATCCTTGGGATATTTATTCCCTAAAATTCCCTAACATTCCCTAATACGTTAGCTGGGGCAGTGTCCAGAGGGGCTCTGTAGGCTTCACACTCTGCTGGCCATACTACGTCATTTATTGATTACAGAGGTAAATCATCTCTGATCAATACATAATAATACTGCTGGACTTATCTCAGACAGTTATTAATAAAAATTATATAAGAATAGTCCACCTTATGACTATAAAAAAAAAATTAAATATCTTTGGATATTTCACTTCGTATACGAACAGATCTATTAATATTTCTATCTTAGTCAATTTCTATCTCAGTTATTTTTCTCAATGGTTAGCTCTGCTGGCATTTTATTTCTCCTTGTGGTTGGAAGCTGATATAATATAATTATCATTCATTATTCAGTGTAAAGTTTTTAATTCTCTGTCATTTTTTGATTGTTATTACAATCTCCTTCTGGTCATTGGTAGCATATATATGGTATTATATTTTTGTTCCTTTCTTAATTCTTATGAATCGTTCCACTAGTATTATGTTTTTTCAATTACTCTTTTAATTGTCTTATTTATAACAGACATTTATTACATGATCATCTTTTTCTTATGGATTTATTTATATATAGTTTTTCCTTTCTTTTTCAAAATTTTATTCTGCTCTTGCTTTTTATACAAATGCACTCCTTAATTATTAATTCCATATGTTTAATATCTCTGTTTATTTGACATAAAATTCTCATTAACTTTACTTCACAATAAGTTTATTCATTTAAATTGTATCAGTGGTTTGTATTGCCATTTCTTTATTCTTGAAAGTTTTCCAGAATTGGTCCCATATATAATTGTTTGTAATGTGTTATCCAAATTCTTTTTCTTCTTGTTCATTTCTAAAAGTTGTTTTTAAGATAAGGAAGTAAGTTGTTCTTACTTGGGTTTTTGAATTTTAAAATTTAATTCAAAATTCATTTTCTTTTTGATTCATAAATGGTTTCCTAAATAATAGGTAGTAAGTTGTTCTTACTTCTTTTTTGAATTTAGATATTTAATTCAAAATTCATTTTCTTCTTTTTATGATTCATAAATTGTTTCCTCAATAATAGGTAGTAAGTTGTTCTTACTTCTTTTTGAATTTTGAGATATTTAATTCAAAATTCATTTTCTTTTGTTCATAAATTGTTTCATAAATAATAGGTAGTAAGTAGTCATTACTTCATTTTTGAATTTTGAGATTTAATTCAAAATTCAATCTTCCATTCATTCAATTATTCCTAATGTTTTTTCATACATATGGTTAACATATCCTATTATTACCCTAAATATGGTATTAGCTCTCTTCTTTTCTTTACTTCAAATGTACTTCTCATTATTATTTTTCTTTTATTTACCCAGATTGAAGATTTTTATTAGGCTGAACAGTTGCTCATAATTTCTTTTTCTTTGTCATAGGTTTTTTGGCCGTCGTCGGTTCTCATGACATTCATTTCCTTTACCATCTCATTATGTATCCGTCATCTAGCTTATCAGATCCATACTTATCTATGTTAACTTTGGAGTAATCGTTTTCCTTCCTCTTGCTGGGATCCTTTTTAGGTTTTTGGCTCCCTTCTGCTTTAATATGGTTGACTTGAGCGATTTGGGATCCTCCGTCGTTTTTTGGTTCATTATGCAGTATTGAATGACTAGGATATTCAGCGACTACTACCCAATTTTCATTCTCATTGTTATCCCGGTCAGGCCCGACCGGTAAACCTTGAGTAGTCGCTGACCGCTCCGTAAGAGAGTTAGATGGTTGATTTCGGTTCATGTTCCGTTCTGGGTCGTCTAAACTGTTACCCCGTCTGGGCAGGTTATATCTTGTATCCTCCCGTTCTCGGCTTCTCCATCGATCTTCCTCCTCATGGAAACTGTTACTCCGTTGATGGTTATACCTGTTTTGGCTGTTTCCTTCTGCCCGTATAAAATTTACCCGGGGTCGGGAGAACCTGTTGTTGTTATTATGATTAGGGTAACCCCTATTGTTATTGTCAAACCGCTCGGTGTTATTGGTAGGATTGGGGTTTCTTTGTCTATTTACATAATTATTCGGGTAATAATTACCTCGATTACCGGAGAACCCGTTATTATTTCGGTTATTGTTCGGGTTTGTATTCCCGTGGTTATTATTGTTGTTGTTACCATTCGTGGGGTGCTGATTATGGTAATTTGGATTGTATCTATTTCCTTGGTACCCACTGTTGATTGGTTGACTATTATTGTTTGATGACGGATCATTTCGAACTTCTGGCCGCTCATTTCTTCTTCTGCTCTGCCTGTAATATTCTTCATTCTCATAGTTTTCCAATAGCTCCGTCATCGCCTGTATGGTCTTTATCTGACTACCTCTTCGAGCTCTTATGACCTCTTCGTCGTAATGATAAGAAAGCTTGTTCACCAGGCATTCCTCTGGTATGGCTGGTTCCAGGTGCTTGGCCAGGCACACCTTCCCAAGAAAGTACGCAGTCATGGTACTGCCAAACTGAGTTCTATATCGGCCATTGCAGAGCAGATGTTGTCCCTTATTAAATTCTGGGTGGTCTCTGACCAATACTTAGACTTGAACAAACTTTTGAACTGCTGATAATCGGTTATTTCGCTCCGGTTCGCCATCCACCAATTGTCCGTCATATCACGGAATGATTCGTCTAACAGTTCACGATTATTGGACCAACGATTACTTTTATGTTTGCCCATATATTCCTCGATACGGGCCAAGAACTCCATTGGCTTCCTTTTATACTGGCGGAAGTTAAGCCACTCTCTGTTCTCGTTGATTGGGATATTAGTAAAGCTGGTTGGTCGGCTCCGAATTGCTTCCATGTCCTCCTGGTTCTGTCTCACTTGACCAGTGATGTTAGTCATCGCTTCCTCCATTCCGTCACATCTTCCTGTAATTCGAGTTCGTACCTTGCTGAGTTCTTCCTGGCTTTCCCTTCGGTGTTCTTCTGCCTTCTTGCGAGTAGATTCTTCAAGATTTGTGACCTTTGTGTTCACCACTTCCTTGAACTCTTGTACCTCCACTTCCGTCAGCCGACATCTTCCATCAACTTCTCTTATCTGTTGATTTATAGTTATGGTTTCATCTTCCAGCCTTTTGGTCATAGATTTCTTATTTTCCTTGAGTTCCTGGTTCATTTCCTTTCTTAATAGTTCCATTCGTTCGTCTAATTTGTCTAGATTCTCCTGGTTCACTTCCCGTAGTTCTTCCCGTAGTAGTTGGTTATCCTCTCTTAACTCTTCCAATCTCTCCCCCATCTTCTCTTCCATTTTCTTGTTATTCTCCTCCAATTTTTCTTCCATCTTCTTGCTGGTTTCCTCCATTTTCTGATTAGTTTCATCAATTTTCCGGCTTAAAGATCGGTTGTCCTTCTTCAACTCTTTGCTGGTTTCCTCTATTCTCTTATGGGTGTCTTCAATCTTTTTACTTAATTCTTCCTTTGTTTCTTGGTTGTCCTTCTTCAATTCTTCCTTTGTTTCTTGGTTGTCCTTCTTCAACTCTTCTTTTGTTGCTTCTATTTCTTCTTCCATCTTCTTACCGTTTTCTTCAATATCCTTCCTTAATTCTTCCTTCGTGGATTCTATGTTCTTATTTATTTCGTTCAAATTGTCCTTCAAGGACTGTTGGTCTTCCTTCCTTTCCTTACTATTTTTTTCTGTATTAGAATCCATTTTCTTGTTCAAGTTTTCCTCCATCTTCATGAGCATTTCCATTAATTTGTCCATTTTACTTTCTTCTGTAGTTTTAGACTTTTCCACTTCCTTGTCTTGGACATCGACGTCCCCTGTTTGAGTGGGTACTTCGGGTTGTTTCTCTGGTGGTGCTGGTTGTTTATCTTCCACCCGTTCTAATATCTTTTCCACGTCCTCCACTGGGGTCGCCTCCTTATCATCCATATCGAGTTCTTTCTCGGCCTCCGCCGCTCTCTTCTTTGATGTGGCACGTCGCAGCATCTTCCCTGATTCCCTGGCTGGCTAACCGCTGCCAAGCTGAATTAGAAATTGGGCAAGTAATTATAGCCTTTCAACCCCTAATTACAGCCCTTTAGTTGGACGCCAATTTTGTAATAAAACAAAATAAAGAAATAAATAACGGTTGTAAGAATGTGTGTAGTGATGTAGCTAGAGTTATACTCTGCTAATGTTTCCCGGTCTTCGTTATGCTCTCACTGTTGGTCTTCACTTTTGTAATAAAACCATAATCTAATTGTAATTGTAGTAGTGTTCTGGTATAATATTACCCAGAATAATTTTTATGGTGTGTATGTGTAGTAGTGACGTTCCGCTCTGGGAAACGTCGATTTGGTAATGTTCCTGATCTTTGTTGTTATCAAATAAACTCGGTGTATATTGCTGTGGTAGCAATTTGAAATAAAATATAAATTTAAAATTTATATTTATAAAAAAAAATAAATTCTGAAGAAATGTTTTCGGTGTATTTATGTTCTTGAAATTTAGGAATAAATCGAGGTTGTTGATTGTAATTATAATTATGTTGGTATTGTGTTTATTCTGGTAATAATTTTCCGTTCTGTAAATTTGTTAAACAGACAATCCAGTTAACTTCAAGTTTAGGCGAAAACGGCTCTCTTCTTCTTACTCTTGAAAGGTGACAGGTTCACCTATACTGCCTTTAAAGGTTATTTAGTTTTCTTGAGTAATTAACTGTTATGTCCTTTTATAATAAAAAACCAACTCCAAGTTACCAAAAAACAAACACAACGTTTATTAAACAAAAATAATAAAGTTGGTCGATTAATTAATCGAGGTTACAATGCCGTATCGACTCGCTCAGGGCCGGTCGGTATTAGAAGTTTTATATTCATATTATAAAAGTAGGTTCTTTGAACGGTTATTAATATAAAAAGCCAGAGAAGGTCAGGGACATGAAAGTATAACACTTACAATTCAAAAAATGTCTTAAATTTAAACAATACAATGGTAGTTATTAATAATAAAAGTTTATATATAATTTTATTCGAACCAGAATGCAGTCCACAGTCGTGTCTTATAGCGGTGATGATATTGGGTCAAAATGGCCGCCTGACGCATGCGCGTTGATAGCTTCTAATGTTGACGAAGTACTTGTTGGAATTAATATGTCCTCTCTTCGGTTAAATGTTCTTCGCAATTGTATATGATCTTCTGGGGTATAGTTTATTGTCACTGGTGTATGAAGGAATAGTTCACTTGGTGTAAAAATGTTGTTAAATGGGTATACCTACTGGTGTTTATGTGTGTCAGTTAACCTCTAATTTTCACTTGGTATTTGGTGCGATTTCAGTGTTATTTCATTTAATTAGTTATATGTGATTCCGTTTATTGGTGTTATGTAGTTCACAGGTCAACTTCACCACTTCACAATAATTAAAATAGTTAAAAAATTTAATTTTATATAAAATGATTCCAAACTCTGTTATAACGTAACAGCCATTAAAGGTTGGTTCTATCAAATATTCACATGAAGTGCTCTCTTCGAGGTATAATAATGAACTGTGTGGATTTCCTTCGTCTCATGAAAATCTTAGCCTATATAATATATCTCATACATTGTTTCAAATCATCTTAACTTCCGACACATTTTAAAACCGTACATTATGCTCATAAAGTAATTTCGTTATTAGTTAACTGTTTGAAATATTAAATACATATTCGTTTTCACTATTCTATTCTACTTATTTTGATAGTAATTAAGTTAGTATTACAAAGTTTTATCTGAAAATTATATTTCTTATAATTTTTTGGGAGATAGGCCTAACATTATACTTCCTGTCTTCTAAGTAAATAATAGCCATTTTCCCTAATATAATTATTATTCTATTAAATCTGAAATTGATAAAATTATCAATTCTCACTTATTTGATTGCAATTTAGTATATTAATGATGGTTTTTTAATACAATTCATTTGTATATGACTCCCCCTATGATAATGTCAGTGAATCTATTTCATATTTCTTTTATGAATTTGCTAACGTTGTTGTTTAAGACCTGAAGATGTCAGTAATGACGAAAAGCTTAGTCAAACAATAAAAAAATTATAGCAGTTAGCAAATTCATAAAAGAAATAGTAAGGATGGCTGCTAATTTAAACAATACGAAGAATCTATTTCAGTTTTAACTGGTATTTTATTAGACTAATAAATAATTTTACTCATATAATGACCATATCTTTAGAAAGCCTTATTTACATAGTATTTAATATGTTGAGTTTATCTTGCCTAAATATTGTCAGTTTATCTGGCTTATAAGACTAGGTTTGTTAATTATTCTGCAGTTTAAATTCATTATATTGCCTAGATTTGATGTGTGGCTATTTGCAAAAATGTTTTATTAATGTAGTTATTTTATATCCTTCTCTCTCTTCTGATTCTTTTATATTTGATTAAAAATTAATTCTTTGACTGGTATAACAGTAATTATTGATTGTATAAATAACATATAACACCTCTCTATATCAAAACTGGTGTTCTGAATAACATTGTTTTGTATATCACCTAATAACATAAATAAAAAATATTCTATAACATCGGAATGATATCTATTTCTAGATAGGGCATTCCTAAATTAAAATGAACAATACAATAACAAATTATAACACTAATAATTCTTATGAATAATCCTTACTTATCTAATTACTATATGTAATAGGAACCTAACATCCTGGTTACATATAATGGTTAACATCTTTTACCACTTCAACATTAACAGTTTGTTTTGTAATTCCCCATTTTACAAGATTTATGCCCCCTCTTTAAGTATAACCCTGGCTATCTAAGTTATATTCCATTCTATGGAATGTTCATACAGCTTTAGTAGCTTTTTATTAGTAATATTACTATTTCATTATCAAAGTAGACACTGTTCACAAAACTTAAAGTTTATTACTTTGTACTGTAACTCATGCACCTTTTTAAAGTTTATTAGTTATAATTTTGATCACTTACACTTGTCTATGGTGAATTATTAATATATTTACTAGTCTTTTTCTAGTTTTTAACATGAAATATTCAACCATGGGGGGGGGAACTGTGAAGATTTGTTTATACAAACTAAACAATAACTTTTTGAATGCACTAATATTTAATACTACGAACACTTTTAGTTTTTTGTCAGTTTTACAGTGATATGGTTTTTTGGGGTGTTATACTTTCTCTTTGGACATTCATTGATTTTGGGGTTTTTTTGGGGTTCTTTCCCTATGGGGTTTTTGTTTTTTCCCTATGGGTCGTCTCACTTCTTTCTTCCTTCTTCTTTAGTTTTGGTTATTCTTCCTTCTTCTTTCTTCAGTAGTTTTAGTTTTGACTATTCTTCCTTCTTCTCTCTTCAGTAGTTTTGGATTCTTCTTCTTTCTTCTTTGAGTTGGTTATTCTTCTTTCTTCCTTAGTTTTGGATTATTCTTCTTTCTTCTTTGAGTTTGGTTATTCTTCTTTCTTCCTTCTTCAGTAGTTTTTATTTTGATTATTCTTCCTTCTTCTTTCTTCAGTAGTATTGGTTCTTCTTCCTTCTTCTTTCTTCTTTGTTCAATAATTTTAATTCTTCTTCTTTCTTCTGTAGTTTTTCGCTGTGTATGCCTTTGTTTCTTCTGGTCTGGTTTCCTTGTCGGGGTATATTAATTGCCTGCTTCTATCTTTCCTGGGTAATTTTGTTATTAACATTTTTAGTCTTCTGGGTTTTCAAATTTGTATTATATTATATTATTTGCAGAAATTTTCTTTATTTAACCTTTCTTGTGAATATATTATTAAATAGTGCATTTTAATTGATTCTCATCTGGATATTCCATATATTAGAGCTTTATTAATGATCATTGAGTAATGTATTTGTGTGGATTATCTGTCACGCTACAAAGTCTATGCAGTATTTGCAGACCAGGACGCAAGAAGGTACGCAAAAACATAGATGTATTTAAGAAGCTTCTAATATAAAGAAAATTAACACATATTGATTACATTTAGTACACATCTTGGTTATCCACATATACATAGTAACAATAAAATGATGTTTAAGCTTTGCTGAACGCGTGCATATTAAAAAAGTAATTTTTGAGTTCTATTATATCACAAAAATTGAAGTTATAAAAGTATGAAAAACGCGCCGCGCCAAATATATACTCTAAATGCCAGATATTCTACAGTGATAATAAAGTAACTACACATAATTATAAATTTACAATAAAATATTTTCTTCAAAACATTGCCATATTTTTTTTTATATTACTATTACGATCACGAAGATGATATGATGATGATAATGATTATTATTTTATTATTTACTACTATTAATATTAGTGCACACAAGTCTTCAGAATTCTACGCACAAGTAACTTATATGTAAAACGAACAAATAGACTCATTTATTTAAAGACAATTCAGTAATAAACGATTTTATGTTATGACGCAATAAGACAATTTTAATGTGTTAATTAATCAATGTTTCCTAACTCCAGATATAGACTGTGTTGTAATAATTTCAATTAACCTATCTATGCATTTATAATTTGTATAGTTGCAATATTACAACGATACATTACATAAATTTGATATACTGTAATTTATGTGGCCCCACGTTCTTTGGGACGCCAAAATTATACGATACCTTTTGTATATGCAGGTTGTAAATAATTATACCAATACCAGGTGTAACTATAATAAGAGTAGTAAATTTATGAGTAGTTAAAATTTCGTGTTTATTGTTTTAACAAGTATTATAAATAATAAAACATTGTTAATAATCTCCGATCAAGATATCACTCATTATTTAATTCACCTCTTAAGCTACTCGGTGTTACACACATTTAAAACACTCTTACCTCTAGACATGTTAATAATCTTAATCTAGACATTTATTCAATTTGATTTAATAAAAAAAAATTTTTTAATGTAATTAAGTTTTATTTTAATTGAATTCATTTAACTCAGATCTGATCTCAGCTTGCTCAGTCTATACCAATATTTCTTTTTTTTTTTTAAATAATTTAAAATTATATTGTTTACTCTTAGACTGGCATTTGTTTCCTATTCAAACTTTAAATTATTCTTTTCTACAAAATGCAAATATCAAATCATTCCAATTAATTTACTTTGATAAACAAAAGTATACTATCTCAAAATTAAACTCTTTTTTTTATATTTATCTACACGCGATCGCTCATTCTTACGACTAAAACATTTACATAAGACTCTATTATATTCTTTCTAATTATAAACTTTTTTGTTTTAATTCACTGTCTCTTTATATAGTCTTTATGAGTTCTTTAAAAAAATCATTTATAAATGCATTACGCATGTCACCTCGAGTTTTGATGACCTTACGACTTATTGACGGGGTTCAGCGTTGTCCAGAGTTGGGTTTTCGTTACTCCTGGCTTGGCGTGGTCCTGGATATGTCTAGAGTCCAGCGTCGTTCTCCAGCAGTGTGTGGTCCGTCCAGAGAATTACTATCTGCTGCGAGGTGGATCTCGTTCGGCTGTTAGGCGTCTAAGAAGCATCTCCTAACGTCTAGCATCTCGCGTCGCTCTTGTAGCTTCTCTGTTGATACTCTTGCTGACCTAAACAGTCCCGGTACTCTATGTTTCCCGTACTAGTGTAAACATAATTACTGAACGTCTTTATTCGTTCGTAGATGAGACTTATAATAACATAAAACTGTTCTGCTGACGGACAGCATGTCCGTCTGCAACTGTGTTTTGAAAAGCAGAGAAGGGTTTCCAGTCGAACCCTTAATTTATACCCTCTCGAGATTCCGCACCTGTTGGTTCTGAAATTAGCCTGTCGAGACCTGCAGATCACATGATAGCCCCCACTCCCGAACCTTTTCATATATTTGCAATTTTTTGCAAATGGCAATGTTTTGTACGGAATTGAGATAGCACAAATCATAGCTAATTTGATTAAGCACTCACTGTATTAATTTGAGCGTCTTAGTGTAATTTGCGTATTTTTGGCACATTTATTTCGCACTGACTTCGCGTAGTGTGTCCTATTAATGTCATTTTCTTACTGTGGATAACTATAAAATTTACACACACTTTGGTGCCTTTTGTTTGTTTATACACTAATTAGTATTCACACAGTGAATTAAAATAATTATTTTAGTAATTAATTGGGGAGGGTAGCTGAGATTCCTGTCTGTACATACATCACTAACACACACAAGATACACGCGTAACACACATACAATCGACCAGGTGTTCTTTGCCTGTTGAAACAGGTTAATTTCTCCCCTAGTATAACAATGAAACATTTTTACAATCCCAGACCTGTCCATTTATCCCAAACTTATAATAATTTTACAAATTTTATATTTATTTAAATCAATGCTCAATACAGCATATGGCTGTATCGTTGCATTATATATACTGTAGTAATTTCTTTGGCCATCTATCATTACCCATACGGTTTCATTCCTCACAATATTGTTTCGTGAATTCAAGACGAGTTCTTCCTCTTACTTCTTCCCAGAGACAAAACCTTCAGTGGTATTTTGCATGTACTCACTATGTCGATAATAAATCCCTCCCTCTCTGCCGTTTTCCTAGTCCCGATTAGGTTGCACCTACATTGGATACAGAACCGTCAATGTCCGATCAGGCACGGTTGGCTGAGCAGACTTTCAACAAAACAAACAGCTTCGTTCCATAGAATGTGCCTACACTGGACACGTCAGTCCGGGTCGTGGTAAACCAAAAGCTGCCAGTAGTCAAGTTCTCTTCCGTGAGACGCAAGTAGACCGCCTAGGTGGTCTATGGAGCTTAACCACGGCGTACTCTACATTCTGTGGTATATCACTGCGACCAGTGGTTGATTTTTAAAATTATAGGTGCTGGAACGCATCAGTTCAAAAGTTGTACAGACACAAATATACTTATATTTTACAATAGCGTATTTACATCAATAGCGTATTATGTTTTACATCAGGTTATTACAAAGGAGGTCTACATTTTTAAAGTCTTATAAAATATGTAACATACGTACATATAAACTTGTATCTAAAAAGGTAATAAAGATTACTGATATTTCTAAAGAGCTTCATCTTCAGGTTAGCCGCACGATAATCGAAAACATGTCACTCATGATGGCGTCATCCCGGAGCCTCAATGAAACTCTAAGTGATGGTTTCGGTGGTTCGGACAATTTAAAAAAGTTTCCATAGTTTCATCATTGTGTCGTCATATTGTTTGTTTCTTGACCTTTCCTTACTGTTTGTCTCCAATGCTGTATGATGGCCAGAAATCAGCCCTCTCACATTCACTTGAAGTTATTGCTATTGATTCAATAGCATACTTCAAGGTAGAAAGACTCTCCGGAAAAATTCTGGCATACACATATTCTCGAAGCTCCCAATCAGTTACCTTTTATGTAGTTTTAATTTTGAAGCAAGTTTTTTTGTTTCATTTTCTCCATAGGTTACTGGGACATTTTTTGAACGATAGTAGTTAAAGATTAGTGTTAGTGTTTGATTTTAACAAATGTTTAGTTTTTTAATGGGGCTGATAAGGGCACAATTTAAAAAGTAATAGTAAATTTTTTTGATAATTTTTTTTCCTTTTCATATATTTTTTCGGTAACTTTTTTTTGGATCGAAGAGGTCCCGGAACGACGTTCCCCCTGAGTGCGACTATGGCTACGGCCAGTCTTCCCTACTGGGCCAACCAAATCTTCTGTTGGGCTCAGACGTGTTTCTCTGAGAAGAGATACAATTCAGGCAGGCGACGAGTATACAGACTGTACCTATAGTTCTGGTACAAAGACTTTTGACAATCCGTGCCTCTAATTCGACGTCTCGATTGAAATAAGTACCTCATTTGAATCGTTCGTAATAGTCCGATACCAGGCAGAGTTTCACCACGAGCTTTCAGAACCGGTGTTTGTAAACACCCTTGGAGTACTCTGAAATTATGAGCGACTTTTCTGAAAAGTCAGTTACGCGGCGGACCGCTAGGGAAGACTCTTATCTCAGTTTAGCTCCGAAAGAACGAGGTTGCCGAAGCGTTATTGGCGAACGCGAGTGGCTGTTCGCTCTGTGATGAAGAGTCTAGGCCTCAATAACACGTTTTGGCTGACTATGCTTAGCCTAAGCTACGTGTATTGGGAAGTCTAGTACAGACGACGGTGAGTATGAGAGGGGAGGATCAAGCACGCGACTGTGGGGGTGACAGGCATTCCGAATCTTGTGGCAACAGTCTTCAGCTTCTTGGATTTAGGAGCCGGAGGCCGCGATCACAGGAACAGTGTATTTGCGTGAATCTGTCTACAACGGTTACATTCCTTTTGATGTCGTTTTTCATTCCTTCTGTCCGCGATCGGCTGGCTTGATGGAACGACCAGTAGCTGGGAAAATTGTTCCCTCTATGCTTAACGACGTGTACATCGCCACACTTGATGTAGAAACCAGTTACTGTATTGAAGCTTTGAAGCTGACTCAGTAGTCTGTCGATCGTCGAGACCAAACAACCGTTTACTACGAGTCTTGGCACGAATCGATTTTCTCCACGGGAACCTGACCAGCGGAAATGGTTTGTGGAACTGGGCATGATGCAATTGTAGTCACAGGCTTTGCTCTAGAGTACAGCGTTTCTGAATCGCCGAGCCGCAATCCAGTTTCAGGCCTCGTGATCAATCAGCAGTTTCGGGCCGCGAGTGCTTCTTCTGTCATTTGTCATTTTTAGTTTTCGAAGCATATTAATATTATTTATATTTATTCCATGATCGGAATAAAGTCAGTTGAACGGGAAAATGTTTTTAAATAACTGAAGCGTTTGTACGAGTTGGGACCGCAGTCTGAAGTGCATTGTGAAACTATGACTTTCTATCTCTTTGCTGTAGAGGGCGTGTGTGTAGTCACAGCATTTGGTACGTACTGTGTGCTTTTAGCCTAACATTTGTTTCTATGTACTAGGTATCGCAGTGGGTAACGGGTTCACTGACCCCGTCTCAATGCTACACTACAGCGAGTTCGCCTACCAGCTGGGACTGCTGGACGGAAACATCAAACGTACCATGCACAAGTTGGAGAACAAGTGTTGCGCCGCCATTCACGAGGGCCGCCTCTTAGATGCGCATTCTGCGAGTAAACATTACTCTGTATGTACTTACAGGGAATGCCTCCGCGCTATAAGGATGATAATAAGTACGCTAGGGGCTTCAATGTTCAGCTTCGTACAATGTTAACTAGTCGTCAGCGAACAAGAAACGTGTCATTATAGAATAAGAAATACCAAAATTTGGCTCAAGTACAGCAGAACTACATAGAAGCATCTATATATATAATCAAAATATTATTATTAAAATGAAATTGTAACGGGGTCTCCACGGATGTTTTATTGTCGTTGTCATTGTGTTCCTTGATATTTTTCAAAAATTACCTTGAAAATATAGCCTTGACAACTTTTGATTAACTTTCTAATTCAGATCTTGCTATGATGTCATTTTTTGATATTAATTCATTAATTAACACACGTTGTTAATATATGTTGACCAGATGACAAGAGTCTGGAGCACAAGCACCCCTCACACTGACCTTTTATGTGTCTTATGTTGGCAGGACTGGACTGCTGTGTTAGATGAACTGAGTTCGGCGTCGCGTACCCACAGACTGTACACTTCCTAGCTGATTACGATCAGCCGACATCAACGGTCCGTACGTGCCGTACGTACAGTCGACGCCGATACGGGTGGCAGTGCACGTCGGTAACGTCGAATACACCAGCAACGGACTTGTCTACCAGAAAATGTTGTCGGACTTCATGAACAGCGTCAAACCACAGCTGGAAGAGTTGCTGGACGCCGGCTACAGAGTCGTGTTCTACAGCGGCCAGTTGGACGTCATCGCGGCGTACGCGCTGTCCGTGAACATGTACAACAATCTCGACTTCGACCACGCCGAGGAGTACAACAGGACCCGTGGTACTTCTTGGAAAAATGTAAACTGGCCGGTTACGTGAAGAAGGCGGGAAACTTTGTGGAAGTAACGGTACGAAACGCCGGGCACATGGAGCCAGCTGACCAACCGAAAGCCGCCCTACAGCTGATCAATAAGTTTGCCAATGACGAGTGGTACGACGAACCTCCTCCTTCGTGTACAAAGAAAGTGTAATTGAAAACTTATTTTCTCTTCCGCCATCTGCAGAAAATATTCTTAGTTACGAAACTAAAGTCTTATTTTCAGTGTTTCAGACCGACTTTATAAAGGCTGTAGACTATGTAAACTGTCAGTTTGGGAGACTTCTACATCGAGTTGATCAGCAACCAGTGGTAAGTACACGGCTGCCTCACCTTTCGTTTGTAAAATCGCCAATGTTCTTGAGTAACTTCCGCCATTTAAAGAAAAAAATATACACACAAATGTAGTAGTAGTTATTATTATTTAGATTATTATGAAAAAGCTTATGTATTATGTAACGTATTATAATGTATTGGGTAATGTCTTGTACTATGTCGTTAACTACAGATTAGTTAATTTGTTATCGATGTAATACAAATAACGAAGTCTGCATAATACGAAGAATGGAAATGAAGTATTTCCAAGCAATACTGTGTGAATTTCTTCTCTCGACCACCAGCCGCGGACGTTTGTGGAAATACCCGAAATACCCACAAAAATAAATTTCGAACTCTTGCTTTTTATGTGTATTAAAAGCGACAGAACGGGTACTACAAAATAATATTTTAAATAGCCTACAGTAAGCTTCTCATGCTTGTGAGGAGTCTACTTATGCTGCAGTCTTACGTGAGGTGCTAGCTCACAAATTACGTCAAACACGGAAGAAAGTAAAAAGAATATGAAGATTTAAACAGATTTTAAATCCGCATTAAACAGTTTTATACGCTAAAAAAAAAAAACAAATAGAATTCTTATGTGCCTAATGTAATCTGTTTTATTTAAAGATTTATGAAACTGAAGAATTTTTGGAATTTTTAAAATACTTTTTTCTATTTCTTTTAAATACAGTGGCGTATTTACGGGGAGGGCGAACGGTACCGTACCAGACCCAGAGGGTCGAAAAAGTTGACAAATTTGTTAATTTCTTAATTTTTAGACTGTTTTATTATTTTGTCAGCTGTATACGCTAATAGTCTACAGTACTAACGGTTTTTAAATATGCAGACAGGTTTATTACACACCATTTATACGTTTGAAATATGTAACATAGGAAAATAAATTCAGTCAATAAGTATCTTGTAAACAATGTTTAAATAACGTGTTTAAACATATTTTTATTATGTTATTATCGTTTACTTAAGTTGAGTTGATTTCAGCCACTTTAAAGATAGTAATATTGATTAGTCTTAAGTTGATTTTTATTTTCTATGAAGCTGACCCCCCCGAAACATTTTCTAGATTACACCACTGTTTAAGTAAGAGTAAAACGTAATATTTGTGTGCCCGTTCTTATCTGTTTTTATAGAATTTTAATAAGTTTATACAGCAGTAAATATAAATATCTTTATATATGAAGTGAGCGTAATAGGCCTACCTATTAAATGCACGAGCTGAAGGCAGGCCCAGATTTCTCACTAGGCACACTAGCCACGTGCCTAGGGGCGGCAGGCTCAGGGGGGCGGCACGAGGTGAAAAATTATTTGTTAAAATTTCATGTTTTCGGTTTTTTAATTACAGTATTTGTACTGGGCACTTGCATTATGGCCAA
This sequence comes from Magicicada septendecula, assembly GCA_034769895.1. Taxonomy (NCBI): domain Eukaryota; kingdom Metazoa; phylum Arthropoda; class Insecta; order Hemiptera; family Cicadidae; genus Magicicada; species Magicicada septendecula. The sequence goes on along the minus strand of CM068371.1, from coordinate 54,724,121 downwards.
ATTGAAGAAAATGGTTTTGAAATAACCTTTAATTATATCACTGCAATAGCTCTTCGTATGTATTTGTGTAGTCTACAGCTATCTCTAACTATTCGGCAGAAGGATCGAATGAATTCGGCAGATCCACAATGAATGAGGAAAACTCAACTCACTCTCAATCCCGCATGTTGAGGCAGAACTTTTAAACAGTGAACAAATAAACTTTGAAGGCCTTATTAAAGAATTTTCATTGATCAAAGCAAGACGAAAGCCAATGTAAAATCAAGCCATTTGTGTAATTTGGGATCTTATTCAATCACTCTTAAATTATTTGTTCTATTTATCCAATTTACATTACTTTCATTGATTTTACTATGTTTGATGATAAAACCAAACCATATATGTCTATAAATATACCTATAAAAAGAAAGTAGGCCTACGTATATTATTTGTTATAAAACTAATCTATGTGTTACTAAAGTGTACACGTAAATAAATATTAATAAAAGTTAAAAAAATGTCTTTTTCACAATTCCATCACATTTCCCTTTTAGATTTAAGGTCAAATGAAATATTTTCAATAGAGATAGTTGGAATGACTATTTTCAGCAACTTTTTTTCAGCAGTGAAGGAGAATATTGAATAATAGAAATTACTTGTTGGGGGGGCTAACAATAGTGCCCCTAGGGGCGGCAGGACACCTAAATCCGGGTCTGGCTGAAGGCTCACTAAACCGTATTCTGAATATAAGAAATATCACCACATGCCTTGTACATAACAGTGATAGTATCGTCATGGGTTCTAAGTAAAGATTTAAAAACATACCAAAATCCTTGAACTCAGTAGTAAAATTTAGTAGTAGTTTAGTAGTAGTAGACTTGGATTTAGTAGTCTTAAACTGTGTGGTATCTGTTCAGTTTGTGGACGAAGTACTGTGGGGCATTGGGCATGGGGTTTGCGACGAATCCATTGTACAAACGTCATTGTCGCAACAACAATGTTGCCAGTTGTGAAGTTTTATTACCCCTGTGTCATATGAATTTTACAGCCGCTTTATTACTCGAGTTCATAACGTTTCACCTTACCTGCCTGGCGTTTAAAAATACGTTTTGGCTTAAAGTAACAAAGATAGTTTTTGCGAAGAAAGATAAAAAATAAAATCACAAATTTATAAAACGATTTTCAAAATTACATAACAATTTTTCAAATGCACTATACCCCCTCACCAACTCTACTCTAAAATTCAGAGTCCGGTTCTTTCCGAACACATAATGAGCTGCGCGAATTGACAGGCACAAACGTCCGAGCCGGCGTTCGTCTGTCTTACATTTCATAAATACATATAATGTACATAAATACATGTATAAATTACATATCTGTTTTAAATATCATAAAATTATCTTTTGATAAGTACCAGTGGCGTGGCGTGGGTATATAACAGCTGCTGCCGGTTGTGATAAGCCTAAAACTTAGCCTAAAAATTAATTCGAATTTTTCCTTGTACCAAATGTTCTTTTTAGAGCCAAAATATTCTCCAAAATATCTTTTTAGAGTATTTTCTATCTTTCGGTGGCAGAAGTAGAGGTACCGGTTCAACGGGATCTGACTCTATTATCCTTACACAGAATAAATGAGGACACAAATAATCGAATGCATAATAATAAAAACAAACAGAGAAACACATAACTAAACGAACAAAACACAAATAGGTAGGTAGTAACTGCTGCACGTTGGTTCCGAAACGAACATAGCTGCTAACTGAGCGTTTTGCCGGTTTATACAACGGCAACACATTAACACATTGGGTGGACGAATGTCCCCCCCCCACCCGTTTGTACAGTGACAACTACTACGAGGTCAATGACCACACGCAGTAAAACATTGCCGATGTCTGAGGCGGCAACACAAGACTGTGCAAGAGCACATCAGTTCGAAAGCAATGCCACGTTTTTCTTCAAGTTTCCCCACTAATATTGTTCGGATTTCAAATTATTCAATAACTAAACTATTTATACTGTGATATAATTAATATTATTTTCTTTCGTTTCAGGACTGTTTCCGCCGGCAACAGCGGTTACTTGGACGCCACGCTACTGAATAAATACAAATCTCTATAAAGGCACTGCACTTACACATAGTGTACATGCGCTTATTGCACAGGCTGTGTCTCTCTGTTGCGCAAATGTTTTTATCTTTTTTTTACAACCGTGTTATGAAATAAGAAAATAACGTTTCTGATGTCACGTTTCTGACTATTTATAATTCTGTTACCACCCGGCAAACTTTAATCGAAAATAGTTGTTGACACTGATTATCACGCCATGAGTTTGATACCGTTGATCTGATAAAGTCCCAGACTCGCACGAAACGGCAAATAAGCGATGCTGGCGACACATTAACAGAGTTTTAGAAAGAGCGGATATCATGTGCCCTTCATGGTCATTGTCACCTGGCTGCACCTTCCTACTGATACTGTCAGTAATAGTGAAAACCTTAAAAGAAAAGTACCATACTGTAGAATATTAACCTTAAAAGTATACCAAAATGATATAGAAAGTATTCCTATACACAAAACAGAATTCCAGTGACCTTGGAATTATAAACAGATTCACAGGCGAAAGAGTGTCAGTATTAGTACACCAGAACGCAAAAGATCAGCAAAAACTAGATATTTTTAACAGTTTGTTAATATCGAGAAAATAAACACATCTTAATTACATTTATTACACATCTTAGTTGCATACATAATCGGTACATTAAACTTAAACTTCATTATCTTGGGATAATAATGTTATATTTTCATTAATATTATGATTCTTGAGATTATTATTATTATTATAATTATTATTGCTTACTGCTACTAAAGGGTATTATTGCTTACCTATTAGACGGTGCGAGGTATTAGACGGTTCCCTCTAATAATAATAATAACAACAACAATAAATAGAGGTAAATGAAAAGTGGTTGTTAAACCAAAAGGTTGTTAATACCAATTCCTACCAGTTCTTGGTTAGAAGACTACGAGTGAAAATGTATTAAAGTACGTGCTAGTTCACAAATGTATTTGTAATCATGGGGCAGAAATAACTGAATTGAAATGAATTAACTACTTTGCCATATGATACAAAAATCAGTAATAATTTAATTCATTTTTAAATTGAGTTGAAGTGATTTCCAAAGAACGCACAAACAAGGTAATCAGCTTGTTGATTACGGCAATGAGATTGCGGTAGCAGCTCATTAGCTAGTCAGTGGTCAGGAGTTCGTTGCCTTCGCCAAGACCGGTATCTTTGCCCACAGGTTGGGTCACAGTGTCAATCCGAACTCGCTACAATGCACACTGCACTCGTGATTTCCTTGTTCTTGTGCGTTTGTGTAAACTGTGAAACGATAAATCTTGGCAAAGAATCGTTGTTTCTTCGTAACGCGTATCCGTTTTGGGAGCCGGAAGTCCACGTAGTGAAGGCTCAATTCGGCAATGGCCTGCTGCTTACACCGCTTATTAAAGCGGGCAAAGTGGCTGAGGCCCGCAAGAAGTCTGCGGTCGATTCTCAACTACTGGACGGTAAAACTGTCAGCTATTCCGGCTTCTTGACTGTTGACAAAACGTACAACTCCAATTTGTTCTTCTGGTTCTTCCCGACAGCGGTAAGTTATGGAATATTCACGTTACATAATCAAGGTTACAAATAGATAGTGGATTTTGCCCAGAGCTAATGATAATCTTAATAATAATAATAGTAGCTACATTTTTTTAATTGACAATTTTTCTCAGTGCTGAGGAATTTCTTCTACCAAAACATCACTAGAAAAACACAATTACATATGTTACTGACATATTTCAATATACCACATTATGTATTAAATACATAAAGACGTCACAAATACAAAATGTGTCTGTCTATCTTCCGTATCTACAATAATGAAGTTCTTTCTGTGGTTTCTTCTCTGTTTTCTCCCATGTCTATCACTTCTACGTTCTTCCATTCTTCTGAGTTGACCGTATCCTATTAATCGTTCCCATGTTATCTTTCATCCTCCCGGTCTGCATTTCATACCGCTTTGCCGATTTATGTCGATAACAGCTTGTATAGGAGGGGGGAATAGTCTGCATGTTTGTCGTCCGTGTTTCTGATCTGCATAAGTTTTCACAAAATAATAAGAATATCAGTGATAATAATAACAATAACTTGATATTAATGACAATAATATAATATTAATTACAACAATAATGATTATTATCAGAAGGGTTTGCTCGAACTGTATCATCATTCAAACTTACTTACATAACATTTCGACCGCTGAAAAACTCTGTGATCGTCTTGAGGTGTAGGCGTACCTATCAGTTAAGCTAATACTTTAAATATTAAGTTAGGCTTACCTGAGATTCAATCACTAACAAGCGTAACCGTCAGAATAATAAATGTCGTTAAGACCACCATCAACTTTTAAAGTTAAACACAACTATAGAAAAGTATATAAAAAGAAACGTTACTTATCCTGTAAGTCCGCTGAGCAGAACCTGGAAGCACAACACTGACACAATTTCGCACAATAGACGTCATAGACGACAACTGAGGGTTGCAGACGTCCAGTGTCCCGAGTCTCAGTTAGGACTCTTGCCACTGGTTCTGGTAGAGTTCCTTTATTTTATTATTTACTTATGGGAGGGCGTGAAGCGACCCTCGATTGGTGGGTTATACCACCGGGGTCGCTTCCAAGACTTACCTGGCCTTGGAGTGTATTTACTGAGTCCGACGATTAGGGTATTATGGATCTGTCGAAACGTCAGAGGTAAGCAACGCCCTGTTTAAATACCCAACTCAGCACACAGCTGACCGCGCCCACCTCGACATACGGACTCCTTCATATTCCTTACCAAATCCTAGATTGGCTTTCAACTAATTTAATATTTGAAGGTTCACGCTTGTTAGCGAATGAATATCGAGTAAGCCTAAATGAGTATACTATTTAATGTATTAGTTTAATTTACAAGTACACCTGAAGGCGGCCACAGATTTTTTAGTGGTCCGAACGTTTGTGTAAGTAAGTTTGTATAAGTTAGTTTGAACGACAGTAATAGTCCGATCAAACCCTTCTGATAACGTACATATAGTACCATCGAAAGTTAGGTTTAAAGAACGAATAATGATCACAATAACAATAGCGATAGTGGTTTTAATAACAGTAGTATAATGATATAGTTCCTTAAACATTCAATAATTTTATCCACACGCTCAGTTTAGAAAGCATTGAGATGGGGCTGTTAAAAAAACCACTCGAACTTTGAATCTAACACAAACACATTGAAGAGGTAGGTAGTCGTGTTTTCTGTTCACCGTCAGAACATTGTGAGGAATTTGGCAACCTGAGGAGGAGGACACAGAGCTACAGCACAATGTTACTACAACCTAGACATCATCTGCAACTGAAAACGGGTGTCGAGGATCAATCCTCTTTCATAACTTTGATTTTCAACAAGTACGCGCAGTCAGTATCAATTTTCTGTGTTATAAAGAGGGGTATAAGATACTAAATTAAAAACAAAACGATTGTGGCATGACAATTTAATGTAAATACAGTACACAAACAAGCCAGCTTACGTCCTTAATTGGGCTTGTCATAGACATCCTATTTTATACCATCAAGGTCCTGGAAAATACGAACAAAATATTAATATTAATATTAGTAACTTTTTTCTGAGTATAAAAATTCTTTATACACCTTCAGGTAAGTCTTTCTACCCTGGAGTGTGGGACTCTCATGCACTACGAAACCTACATCATCTCGAACACGAAAACGCACCCCGGAACCACTTTCGTATTACACAGGGGCGGTGCCTATTTGGGGCGGTGCCTAACAGAATTGGGCTCCTCCTTACAGCTCATTTTACTTCAGGTTACGCCAGGTTAGGTGATCCTTGGCCTCCTTTCTTCTTTTAACGCAGTATGATCTCTACAAACGCTGCCACTTGGTTCCAACTGTTTCTGGTGGATAACATGATCGCCACACTCTTGTTGTCTGGTGGCATCGGTCCAACAAATAGATAGTCATGAAAACACCCGATGATTGTAATAATACTACTAATAATAATAATATTTCGTGTTCAAAGAAACAGAAAAAGACATAGATGAACTCCTGATTACTCAAGAAGACATTGAAGAATGCTTGCCACTCAAAAAGAAATTTTAAAATCCCCAAGGTTTTCAGGAAAAACCCAAGAAGAGGACAGGTGCCCTCTGGACTGACGAAAGGAGGGAGAGACATCGCTCAAGAATGAAGGAGATGGTGGAGAGGAAGAGAAGGGATGAACTAGTTGAGCGTAGTCCACAGTGGCTCATACGCAAAAAAAAAAAAATAAATAATAATTGAGCGAGCGAAGCCAGTTCTCCGTTTCAACTCGACCGTTTGGCATTTTTATGCCCGTCTGTCTGTCTGTCTATCTATCTATCTATCGTCCTAGTTGTGATATGTCTCGGCATAACCTTTGAATGCATCAATCGATTTTTCATGGCATCTGGCATGTGTGCCCATACCCTTAGGCTACAAAGCCCTATTCTTTTTGAGATTTATCCATCATAAATTACGTTGGCAGGGGGCAAAAATTTAGGGGTGTAAAATTTTGAAAAATCGCAACATGACTCTGGGGTATAACATTAAAGATAATTGTAACCACAAACTGAATGCAGTGTTAACGCTTGAAATTTTTAAAAAATTTGGCCACCAGAACCCAAAACGTATCGTAATTTTGAAAAAAAAAATGCCGAATATAAGTTAATTCAAATCCGAATGCAGTGTTTGCTTTGAATATTTTTATTTTTAGAGGCACCAAGTCAAAAAGTCAAAAAATTTGAAAAAAATTTAAACGTCTGAGCGAGTTCTGCAGTTTACTAGCAACAGAAATGATAAATAATGACGATGCACGCCTCAATACAAGTATGTAGTCCACCTGTACATGTATGTAATGAACATAAGACAATGCATGATACAGCCTGGGGCATCGTCATAGAACGGCAGGTTCCGTTGTCCTCCTTTCCTGATAACAATATACACACAAGTAATAACATAATAGTAATGCTAGTTTTACAATAAACAATACTAACAATAATTGTAACAGTAAAAACGTAATAACTGTATTAATAATCGAATTTTATCCCAATTTCTACATTTACGTAAGTAGTCGTCTCTGGCCATGAAGCTGGTAAGTATACACTCTAGTACAAGGACGCGAAGCTAAACTTTACATATTGAACCACGTTTCTTCAGTCACACGATCCTATGGGTGGTAATGATAGTATAATATCTTTTTACGAGAATGGTGGAAAAATTTGCTCAACAAATGTCCGGAAGGGTGTACAGTGGTAGTGGTGGTAGAGGTAGTAGTAGTAGTAGTAGTAGTAGTAGTAGTAGTAGTAGTAGTAGTAGTAGTAGTGGTGGTAGTAGTAGTAGTAGGCCTAGTAGTAGTAGTAGTAGTAGTAGTAGTAGTAGTAGTAGTTCAGTTGTTATTGTTGATGATTTAAACCGCGTTTTAATCCTGGAATTTACGAAAATTCGCAGCAGTGTTTCCTGTATTGAAAAAGACGATCTAGACACAAAACTTTCAGCCACCTATTCAAGAGATGGATTTAGAAATATTGGTGGTCTGTAAAATTTTTACAGTATCTTACAATCACCAACCTAGCTTCTGTTTTTTGTGAAATGATAAGAGTTTTAAAAAATGGACCAAATTTTATTTCATAACAAGTGAATCTGGACGTTGTTTCTTCTCGCTGAAAAGGTCATAACGTTTTTCGGCAACTCTACGGACATTTTTACGACTGAGACGCCACTGTTCTTTATTTTGAATGGATTGTAATAAGGGTGCAGAGCGTAGTTCACTGAGGCTTCTTGTGCACGCACACACACACACACACTTCAAGAGTAATCGTTCCACAACTTTTCCAAATCAAATTCTATCAACTGTCAGCAGACTCTCCCCCTCGCCATCACCCGATATGTCGGCAGCATTCCAAATTCTTTTGGTCGCAGGGGTCAACTCATCAGTATTTCTCATAATCAACATTGGTCTTCCTCTCACTGCTTCCCAAAGGCAAAACGTTCACTGATATTTACTATGTACTTAGTATGTCGATACCTGTCTTTCTATGCCTTCTCTCTTGCAGTAACGTTTAGAGTTTACAGTATTCTTCTGGTTTCGCCTATGTGGTCAAAAATACGGCCAATTTACTTTAATAATCGTCTACAGGCGCACTGCTGGCGCCATGCCTTCAATCGATTCTGTCCTTTGTTTACAACGATTTACGTTTTGCAACCCAACAAGCTCACGAGTTTACACAATCAGTTTGTCGTTGCTAAACAAAGATTCTTAGAAATCAGTAGTGTCCTTTTACTGCACAACATTTCTTTTGATTCTCTTTGATTACACCTAGTATCTTCTCTAAACTTTTTATCATGACCAATTGTGCTGTCTAGATAATTAGAATATCTAATGATAAATGTGGTAAGGTTTTACAAATACGATATGATTTTACATAAACGTTTACAGGTATAAATTCGTTAACTTTGAGGACGAGACAAAGTTAAGTAGCCAAGGCGCTGCAGCTTTAGAGGTCCAAATATTTACCCTTACTCTTTTCTTTTGGAGAAAGAATTTGGTTGTTTGTACCGTTGTTCTGATCCTAAATACAGGACTACCCGTAGGCACTATAACATCCTGAGCAAATATTTTCAATGATAAGCGATAAGAGAAAACAGATAAAATAACAGGTAATGATGGGTAGGGACATTGAGTGACACACGGTGGGACATAATTATCTTGTAATACAATGCACTCATCTCTTGGGGTTTGTCCGGCAACGGTGGCGACCTCCCTTACGGCAGATCTCTCGACTTTGTTAACGCACGCAAATCTCCGTCCGCATCGGCAGTGAACTTTAATTATTTTTGCTTGCCGTTTTTCAGAGCGACAACCCGGAAGCACCGTTAATTCTGTGGCTACAAGGCGGGCCCGGCGCGTCGTCCCTGTATGGCCTGTTCATCGAGAACGGTCCGTTCTCTGTCCGACAACACGGCAAGCACAACTTCACTCTGCACGACAACCCGTACTCGTGGCATCTCAACTATTCACTCCTCTACTTAGACAACCCCGTCGGTACAGGTATGTATTTGTGATATTACGCGTAATATGATCACACGATTAAATGGTACAAAGTTTTCTCCAGTTTCAATTACAACTACAACTACAACTACAACTACAAATGTTTATCTAATAACTTGGCACACGTGCCCAAACCTTTATCCTACAGGACCCTATTGCTTCTTAGATTGATTCCCAAAAAAATAAGGGGACAAACATGCGGAGGGGTCAAATTTTTCAAAAAAAATGAGAAGTCCGTGTTAAATAAAAGGAAATCTTAACAAAAATGTGAAGTCGGTGTTCATTTTCAAAAATTTCAAATTTTTGAGACGCCGAGGGTCAAAAAGTTGGTAAAAATTAGGATAAAATCACAAATTCCATGTGGAATATCAAATTAAAGAGAATTTTAACAAAAATCTGAATACAGTGTACAGTTCTGGAAATTTTGAAATCTGTTGACCCAGGGCCCAAAACGGGATCAAAAATTTTAAAAAAATTGTAAAAATCCAGCCGGACTAAAGGAAATTTTTACACAAATTCAATAGTTTGGAATTTTTTACGTTTACTGTAGTATTCAATAAAATTGTTCGCTATCTTATGAATTATTTTTTCTTAATTACTGTACCGATTTAACTACTGAATAACAAAAGTTGACAAGCCTTAAGTCAACTTTCTTTAGTTAAAATGCGATTACGAAATCCGACTTGAAAATATCAAAATATCGTGTTTCGTTTTCTTACAGAATTCAACTGGATCGTAGTTTTATCTAATATCTGCTAATATCACAAGCCGTTGACAACATGAACTGGTGGCACAACGCCCCCCTTTGCTGACACATCCGGAACTCGTAAAAGTTTGATAATTGATAATTATCACTTATTGATAATTGATAAATAATTGACAATTGCTCAACAGTAATTGTTACTTTACTAAACAAAAAAATCTCAGGGTAATCGTGATTTTCGTAATTTTTCTGATAATTGAAAAATGATCTAATATCCGAATTTATCCAATAATAAATGTACTTCGTTCCAAGAGTTCCACAGCTCAGGGAACACGCTGGTTTATTTTAATTCTTTGATTCAATCTTAACCTCCACTGCCTACGTTACACGTACTAAACAGATCCTAGAAATCCTCTCCTATCGGAATTCTAATACACTTTAGAATACTAGAAAGTATAAAACGTAAAAATATTAAATACCAAAACGAAACAACGGAATTTACATACACGCGCGGGCGTTACGTTTCAGGTTTCAGTTTCACGGACAGTGACGAGGGTTACGCCACCAACGTCAGCACAGTGGCCCAACATCTGCACGAGGCGATGCTGCAGTTCTTCACTGTGTTTCCTGAACTCAGACACAACGACTTCTACATCGCCGGTGAATCGTACGCAGGTAGACAACATATTACCACCTACTTTACGCTCTTAATCTATTATTTTAAGTTTTGTTAGTTTTATTAGCAGCCATCTTAACACAAACTTAGTCACTACTTATTGCCACACTGTTAAATACTTCGTTCTTGACGAGGCCTTTCGGTGTCTCCACCATCTTCAGGTCTTAAACGACCTCCTTAATTTAACTTTAATTTTTAAATACTTAAACACTAACCTTACCGTATTCATCTTCTTTCTATCTTCCACTTGCAACTCGCTTACATTTCCAGTTTTGCTAGTTTTATTAGCAGCCATCTTAACACCAACTTTGTCAATACTTATTGCCACACTGCTAAGTACTTCGTTCTTGACGAGGCCTTTGGGTGTCTACACCATCTTCAGGTCTTAAAGGACCATCTTCACGTCGTCTAAGACCTGAAGATGGTGGAGATACCGAAAGGCCTCGTCAAGAACGAAGTATTTAACAGTGTGGCAATAAGTAGTGATAAAGTTGGTATTATTTTAAGGACCATTCCCAGACCTCTTTTGGTTTAAGTACTTGCACTTTTACTCAGCCCACTTCTACTGCCGCGGACCAGTGGGCTGTGCGGGACGAAGGGCATGCCCGTCGCCCGCTCGTATACTGCGTTCCGAGCTACAAATAGAGCTCCTGCCGCAGGGACGATAGGTAGGCTGGTTTTAGGGTGTGGCCTGCTACCGGCCGTGGGTGTTCAATTAATTAATTTATTAATTGAGGGTGAGAGTACGCCGAGGCCGGGTCCAAGATTCTCCTGGCACAGATTGGTAGCGACCGTGGCGCTAATGAGGTGGTTGCCCTGGAATCGGGCGGTGCGGCGATAGAATTTTTGGGACAGTGTCCGTATAGTAGCGTCCAGGGAACGGACACGCAGGGCTTCTCGGATGGTTCTATTAGATGACAGATAATGGGCTTTCCACGCCCAGTGCAATCCTCGGTCAAGGAGAGACTGAAGCTTTCGCTTATGGGTCTTGGCCAAGTAGCCCCATACGGGGATCGCGTATGTAACCATCGGCACCACATAGGTGGAGATGATAAGTTTCCCTAGGCGGCGGGTCATGGCGTTGCTGCATAGCAGAGGACGGAGTTGATATGCGGGCTACTTGTGCGGAGTGTGTCCGCCAGGTAAAACGACGGTCGAGGTGGACCCCAAGGTAAATCTACTGCCAAATTCACAGGAACATAATGTCCTACAATATTCTGAAACGCCATTCACTATTCATATTTCTGGTAAAATATAGAAGTTTTTATTTCTAATAATTTGTGTAAAATAACCGACAAATTGCTTGGTGAATGTGTAGCAAGTGGATGTAGAGCTGGCGGCCGCCAGGGGGCGCCGAAATGGCTCGTTAAATTAATTTTCAAAACATGAAAAAAATATAGAAAAACTATGTAAAAATCTTGGACATAAATCTTTATCCGACCCTTCTATAAAAACTTGAGTTGAAGAACGAAAACAAATTCTTTGGTTTGAACTGACGAATAAAATTTAGTGAGGGAATTTTGTGTGGCTTAATAAAAGACTTTTCATCTTTAAAAACAAGGATGACATTTCTAATAAAATAAAATAATTATCTGAATTTATGATTTAGGCCTACGTAATTTTGTTAGCTTTTACGTATCACACAAATTAAAAACTTTGAAAGTGATATTTTGTTCAAGGAACAATATTCTTTTGCTTTTGTTACTTTTTCTGATTTGTATTCAATGATTTTTATGGTTTGTACGTAGCTTAGACTTACTGCATAAGTTAACTAAGTGATATCAGCGTATCCAAAGACTAAAAATAAATAGCAATTTCTCATGGAATTAGTCTTACTTGATAATTAATGTTAATTTTTATGTATAATATGATAATTAAAACTTCTGAACCGACGTTTTGTTCTTTAAAGCAATAATTGTTTTGCTTATACTATTTTTCCAGATTTTCATTAATCTAATCTAAATAAGTTACTGCACTGCATAAGTTACCTAAAAACTGACTGTATCCAAAGAATGAAATTAAACGGTTATTGTTGACGAAATTACTGCCTCATTCCATCATGATTAGTGTTAATCTATATTAATAAATCTCTAGGGGGGTCTACGTTTGTTCGCGGTAATCTCTGAATCTACTGAACCGATTTCAATGAAATTTTTCACGCTCATAGCAGGTACCCAACGGAAGGTTTTCAACTTTATTTGATAACGATAGTGTATTGATAATTCGGTATTAAAAAGAACCGAAGTTATTGCAAGAAAACTCATTTTTTTACGTCCAACTAATGCCCTTCACTTCACTTCTCGACACGCCCCCAAGTTAGTCCGACAGTGCGCCGCATTACCCACTCCGCCCAATTGCATAAATGACGCGTCTTAAAATTGCTTACAAGTCAATTAGGTAGACTTTACATCAGATTCTAAGCTATCTTATTATATTACTAGCTTCGCACGCGAATATTTGTATATGATTGTTGTGGTAACTGTCGAGTTGGTAAATTTCTAATGGTACATCTATATTAATAATATTCTTGTATTGTAAGTTATGAATATCCAAAAAGTGCGAAGCAACGTAAAATCCTCGATACATAAAATCGAAATTTGATAATTTAGTAGATATTTACAAACATGCAGTAACACAATTAGATGAAATGTTTATTCGTGTAGAATAATACAAACAGCATAGTGTAGGCCTATACATAAGTAGGCCTATATTGACATCAGTTAGTCCATTTGAATATTCACATTTTAGTAGGGATATGGAATTCTTATCAGCATATGGAATTCATATAAACAATACAATAATTCATTGTTTGATTAACTTATATTCTAACATTGATTATATAGTACACGTTGATTCTGACAAACCATACTCTTCGACATTTGAATATTCAGTATGTGCAGTAGGGGTAATTAATTCTCGAGAATTATACTTAACTTACTTCACCTCAGTCATGGGATGAGTGTCAGTGATGTAGTATCAGCGTTTTTTTTCGTTAATTTTACGTCACCGGTAAGTAATATGTGCAATATGTGTTATATAAATTATTAACTGCCCCCTAGAGATTTATTAGTATAGATAAAATAAATACATTTCCACTTTTTTTAGCTTTGCAATGCCAAAAAGAAGATCATGTTTAGGAAGATCTACTGCTGCTGCGAAAAGAATGAGACGTCTTAGAGCATCTGAAAATGACGTCGAAGGAGTCGAAATGCAATCAGCTCCTGGAAACTCTTCAGAAAGATCTGGGTTAGAAGAAGTCTCACGGGTTGAAAGTCCTACGAATCGTGAAAATAGATTAGCGGCACTAAGACGCAGGCAAGCGACTCTCAGATCACGAGGTCCTACTTTACGATGAAATGCAAAATTAAATAGTGGTTTAAATTATAATCCAGTTATTAACTAAGCGAATGAAACAGATATCATGTTACCGAATATGGTTTGCTCTCATTGCAAAGCTTTAAAGTGGAAAAATGAATCACATTTATTATGTTGCTCTGCAGGAAAAGTGCGATTAGATCCCATACTTCCTCCTCCAGAACCGTTAAAATCATTATTAAATGGAGAACATATTTTATCGAAAAAATTTTTGAACGCATTAAGACCGTTCAATTCAGATTTTCAATTTACATCATTCGGAGCCATTGAAATAGTCGAAGGGAGCTTCATGCCTACTTTCAAAATTCAAGGGCAAGTATATCACCTCATGGGATCATTAATCCCCACACAAAACGAAGTACAAAAATATCTACAGGTGTATTTCATAGCTGATTATTTACAGCAAGCTGAAACAAGAATGGATCATATTCGTAACTTGGATAAGACATTAGTAACAGAACTTCAAAATTTACTTCACGCAATCAACCCATATGTTAGTGAACTGAAAAGTGCGTTTGAATTTGTAACATCTGCGAATAATAATCAGTACAATATTGTGATTCATGCTGATCGAAAAGAAAATAATGAAGATCACAGGAGTCGCTACAATGCACCAACAACTAATGAGGTGGCAGTAGTTTTAGTTAACCAGGAATGCGATAAACGCGATATAATAATCCGTGCGAGGGAGCATACGCTACATCGAATTGCAGAAGCACATCGAGCTTATGATGTTTACCCTTTAATGTTTTGCAGAGGAGAAAATGGTTATGATTTTACACTGAAATTAGTCGATCCTCAGGCTGGGTTAGAAAGTTTCAGCTCTACAATTTTATTCGTACAGACTCATGATGAGAAAAAATGAGTACAATCATTTAATTTATTACAAACAGCTTCTGAATCAATATATTGTTTATATGTATGCTAAGATAGAGACGGAAAGGCTTATATACATCCGTACTCATACTCAGTTAACAACTGAGAATTACATACATTTGCAAGATGCATTACGAAATAATGAAAGTTTGGATAATTTAGGCCGCTTGGTCATTCTACCCTAAAGTTTCACAGGAGGTCCACGATATATGCACGAGCGAACGCAAGACGCTTTTTGCTACGTACGCAAATACTCGCGGCCTGATTTATTTATTACGTTCACTACAAATCCTAAGTGGAAAGAGATCGTCCAGGAGTTACATCAAGGCTTTTCAGCTCAAGATCGACACGACTTGGTAGCACGCGTATTTCATCTGAAATTGATGAAATTAATGGATCTCTTAGTGAAAGGTAAAATTTTTGGTTCAGTTGTCTGCTACATGTCCAGCGTAGAGTGGCAAAAACGAGGTTTGCCGCATGCGCATATTTTGCTCTGGTTAGAAAAAAAAATACGACTAGATCAGATAGATTCTCTGATTAGTGCAGAGCTACCGGACCCTGATAAAGATCCAGAGCTTTAAGATATAGTTAAAACACATATGATTCATGGCCCATGCGGAACAATTAATGCACAGTCACCATGTATGAAGGAGGGTCAGTGTACTAAATGATATTCTAAGTCGTTTACAAAAGAAACGGCGATAAATGATGACGGCTACCCTAATTATCGCCGACTAAGTCCTGAAGATGGAGGTTTTCAGTGTGAAATCCGTTTGAGAGATGAGATTTTGATAGTTGACAATAGATGGTTAGTTCCATCCTCACCGGTGCTTTCACGAGCTTCTGGTGCTCACATCAATGTTTAATTGTGTAGTAGTGTAAAATCCATTAAATATATATGTAAATACGTCAATAAAGGCTCCGTCCTAGCTACGATTGGTATACAAAATTCTTACGATGAGGTATTACAGTTTCAATATGGCCGATACATAAGCACATCTGAAGCTATATGGAGAATCTTCTCTTTCCCCTGTACATGAGCGTTTTCCACCTATTATTCACCCAGATGTACATCTTGAAAATGGGCAGAGAGTTTATTTTCGTGAAGATAATTTGCACGAAAGAATAGAAAATCCAAGAAACACCACTCTCATGGCATTCTTTATATCTATGTCGGGAAGATGACTTTGCCAAAACTTTGTTGTACGAAGAAGTGCCAGCATATTACGCTGTCAATAGGCAGACAGGAAAATTTCAACGTAGACGTCGAGGAGTCTTATAGAAGGGAGCGAGAACGTATATCGTGAACACGATTGGGTCGAGTGTATACAGTTCATCCAAACAATCATGAATGTTATTTTCTTCGTTTATTTCTAAACAATATACGTGGCCCAACTTCATTTGAAAATATCAAGACTGTCGACAACGTAATTCATCCAACGTTTCAAGCTGCATGCCAAGCTCTTGATCTCCTAAAGAATGACAATCATTGGAACGACACATTGTCAGAGGCAAGTTTATTTGCTAGCCCTGACAAAATGAGAGAACTTTTTGCAATAATGTTGGTGTTCTGCAGTATTTCAAACCCGAGTGCATTGTGGATTAAATACAAAGACCACTTCTCTGAAGACTTGATTCGAGATATTATGCGTCGAATTCCTGATGCTGATTTGAGTTTATACAAGGAAAGCATTGAAAATAGCTGTTTACTACTTTTACAAGATTTTGTTACTTCTGTCGGTGGTAATCCGATAGCTCAATACGGATTACCAAATCTACAGTCTACCGTGCAAAACATTTCAAAGGAATATCTTTGTAAAACCACTTATGACAGACAACAGCTACTTTCTACAGTTGAAGAGAATGAAAGATTACTGACAGACGAACAAATAAATATATATCAACTCATTCCTCAAAGTGTTTACTGTAAATCTGGAAATGCATTTTTCCTTGATGCACCAGGAGGCACATATAAAACATTTTTAATCAAATTGACTCTTTCGAAGTTAAGAAGCGAAGGCAAGAACGCATTAGCAGCAGCTTCCTCGGGAATCGCTGCTACATTATTACCTGGCGGAAAAACGGCTCATTCCTTATTTAAAATACCAATAGATTTGAATTGCAGCGAATTTCCACTGTGCAATATTTCCAAAAATAGTGCTAAAGCGGAATTGATTAGAAATGCAGACTTGATTGTTTGGGATGGGTGCACTATGCCCCATAAAAAGTCAGTAGAAGCTCTCGATAGAACTCTACGAGATTTGCGCAATGACAACAGATTTATGGGTGGAATAACTTTTCTCTTCGCCGGAGATTTCAGACAAACATTGCCCGTAGTTACGCGAAGTACCAAAGCTGATGAAGTAAACGCTTGCGTCAAATGATCGAATATATGGCGTACCGTTCAAACAGTATCACTCACAATAAACATGAGAGTCCAACTTTTAGGTGATGCAGATATTCACGAATTTCTACTACTTTATTAAACCTTGGAGATTGTAAGATACCAGAGACAGACGGTGCGATATGTTTACCGCCATCATTATGTCGTACAGTTTCTTCACTGGCAGAGTTGATCGTAAAGGTTTATGGACATATTGAGTCTATAAATTTGCACGATGATGTGTGGTTATGTGAGCGTGTGATACTAGCACCAAGAAACGAACAAGTAAATTCCATAAATAGCTGCATATTGCATAAATTTCCAGGAGACAAAAAACATATCACTCCATTAATACAGTTTTTAACGAAGAGGATACAGTACATTACACAACTGAATTTTTGAGTACTTTATCTACATCAGGATTACCAGCTCACACATTGAAATAAAAACTAGGTGTTCCAATTATACTCATGAGAAATCTGAAGCTACCAAAGTTATGCAATGGAACACGATTGAAAGTTAGGTCGCTAAAAAAAAACATATCATCGTACCAAAGTTATGCAATGGAACACGAAGCGATGATATGTTTTTTTTTAGCGACCTAACTTTCAATCGTGTTCCATTGCATAACTTTAGTAGCTTCAGATTTCTCGCTTCGACTATCTTAACAGGCTGCGGCAAAGGAGAAACAGTAGTTATCCCAAGAATTCCAATCATACCCAATACTTTCCATTTCAATTTAAAAGACTTCAGTTTCCTGTTAACTTATGCTTTGCAATGACTATCAATACGTCACAAGTGCAAACTATACGTACAGCTGGTGCGGATTTAAGAGCTGCTTGCTTGTCTCACGGACAACTGTATGTGGCATGTTGTCGAGTAAGCAGAAGCAGCGAGCTCTTTATTTGCTCTGATAACGGCAGAACGAAAAATATAGTTTATAACGAGGCTCTGATGTAAAAATGTATATAAAAACTGAGTATATTCGACTGTGATACATTTACGTAGGCCTATATAAGGATTCTACCAAAATGTTTAAAGACTGACTTAGCACGTAAGATTTCGACTAACTTATATCAATATACTTATGTATAGACTATTTGTATTATTCTATACGAATAAACATTTCATCTAATTGTGTTACTGCATGTTTGTAAATATCTACTAAATTATCAATTTTTGATTTTACGTATCGAGGAAACATGAATGATAGATCTATTGCTTCGCACTTTTTGGATATTCATAACTTACAACATAAGAATATTATTAATATAGATGTACCATTAGCAATTTACCAACTCGACCGTTACCACAACAATCATATACAAATATTCGCGTGCGAAGCCGCGGGTACCTGCAGTTTTATGTATAAAATCAAACTTGAGTCTACAAGCTTTTAGACTAACATTTTGTTCCGGGAAAGAATAATTGTTTTCCTTATATTATTATCTAATTTTTCGTAAATTAAAGTTAGTTACTTCATAGATTACCTAAATAACCTCAATATGCCCGAAAAATGAAAGTACATTATAATTGTTTGTGAAACGATTGTCTTATTTCATAATTACGTTGCCGGTAATTTAAAATTTCCATAGGCCATACTCACAAAATACCATTTTCCAGATGAGAGGCTAAGGGTTATAGTGGCGGAGGGGAGACGCCAAATTGTCACTTTGCCAGAGACCCGAGACCCACTAGCGACACTACTGCAGAATGCTACGTGAATCATTGTTGTAAAAACTAATCAGTCGATTGGTGTTTGTTTTGTTGTAATAAATAGCCCTAACAACAGTGTTTTGAAACACGGGCCAAAGGGCTGATTACTACAGCAGAGTAAATAAGTGTCTCTCACAAGAAATAACAATTACGCCCCCAAGAAAACCGACATCTCCTTACATTACACAGTAATTTATATGCAAGAAAACAAAGTTGTTTTCACTGATGTATATGCACTCTAGACTCGTAAAACTACTTCTTTAACAAGATTTCAGTACGAATCTTAAGTTACGGAAACAGATGTAAGTATTAACCAAGGGGAAATGTTTGGGGAAGGACGGGGGAGACAGACAGACAAATGACACGGAGAATGACGTACTAGTAATGAATGAATGAATACAGATTATAACCTCTTCTTTAGAGTTATAACGGAGGGAACCCAAAATAATTGGTTCTGCCAATTATTTCAGGCTGCCTTATTCGAGACGAGCTGAAATTTAAATCAGAACAACACACAGTAAGACATACAAGGAATCAGGGAAGGTGAAACTGTTGATTTATATACGCAGTATATGTGTGTAACAAGAAGACTTGCTTTATTAAACATTTGAAATATAACATTTACTCCAAAGAACAGATCCCATGACGTTATTAATTAAATTAGTAAAATTAAGTGAAATGCTTTATTTAGAATATGGGATCACAACAAATTTATCTAGCTATACCCCCGGATCCGGGTAACCATTGGTATTTAGTCTTTAATCTTTTAATTATATTTTATTCAAAATTTTTATCTTGCAAGACTTTTACCTTTTTGCTTCATATATCTTCCATTAGAAGAATGGTATTAATAACACTACGTTACGGTAATATCTAAATTGTTACAATTGAATGATATTGAATAGTTACAATTAAATTCTCAAATTTAAGTTTTTATATTCTTATAAAACCAATCGTCTCTGTAAGTCTCTTAAATAGAGTATTGTGTTACAAAAAAATTATCATTATTCCTCGATAGACGTGCTATCGAGTCACCTCTATTTTTTGGATGTAGTAATCGCCTCCATGTGGTTCCGTCTTGGGAGTCCTAAGACGTCGTCCTCGTCTTGGTCTGGTCTCTGTTGTTCATGGCTTAATACGTCTGCAGGATAGGTAGAGTCTTCTACACAGATACTCGTTGATTCTCAGATGTCTCGAACTGCATCATCGGTATGGTATACTAGAGTTGTAATTCAGATGGTCCATGACCACAGGTGAGAAGTTGAAAAGATTCGTCCATCGGTGAAGATTGCAGTCATCGTTTTTTTTTTTAACACTTGTCGTTTGTATTTACATCTTTCTTCTTGTTACAAAGTTTTTTGAAATGTTCTTTTTGTTAACGTTACATGTTACACTTTTTGTAACACTTAGTAAAATACAAAATAATAATTAATTAATCCACACTAACAATAAATTGCACAACTTTTGAACAGAGCATTTTGCTCGTGCGTCTGCACTGCTGGGAGTCGTCATGGCGAGAGCGGTATTTTTCGTCCGCTACCCTTGTACATGACAAGAGAGAGTGGGGTGTTTATTCCGCGAGCATATATAGTTCCTGTTTCTCTTTGAATAAACTTTTTTATTTATACCAACTATCGCTAGATAAAAATACATCATTTAAATTAATTGTTTTAGTTACTATCTGTGTCTACAGATACTTTAATTATTAACATTAGTTTACTCTATTATTTTTTAATTACAGTAGACTCGGAAAACAGGTCGAGTCCGGTATCAACAGGTAAGCGCTTGATAGCAAGCAAAGGGTTAAATACGAACATAATAATTATTTACAATATGCCTTTTCTTTATGGATACTTTGCCCTTATTAATTACTTCTTCCATTCACACTTAGTACCTACATGTTTTTATTATTATTATTGTGAGATTTAAATGGTTAATAGTACGCAACCTTAATTAATTAAAATTTTTTTTTTATTTTTGTAATTGTCACAATTTAAATCGTCACATACTCCGCCTCCTTACCAACACAGACTCCTAAAAATTTCGGTCAGCTATGTACCGAGAGTATGCTTGGGGAGTACTATATGAAATTTCTTATTATTATTATTATTTATTATTATTCTCTTTTATTATTATTATTGCACGGTTTATTTGTTTTAAATTCTCTTTAAATAATCTTAATTCTCATTTAAATGTTCCTTCTCCATGAAATTCCCTTTTTCTCATTAAATACAGTACTTACTCATAATACTAATTTCCCTAATTTCAGCAACTCACAATATCGTGGCCCGACTGACATCAGCTTACTCTAACTATACACGTTAGCTTTCAGCATTCAAAAATGATCTCTTGGCTCTTTTGGCTCATCATTACCCTTTTCAGTCGGCGCCGTTGTGACTCGTTACTTCACATGTATGATCACGTCTGGATTATATATCATAAACTTATTTCTAATGTAATCTAAAGAGGATCCCATACTGCACTTTAGATCACTGTTTTGAGAGAAGCGGAATTTCACGAAGGTACTTTTCATTTAACTCTTTAACAATTACTCGACAAACAATGCGGAAGGGGAGACACTTTACACAATGCATTGTAACACGCGGTGGTATTCATCGTTTAGGGAGTGCTACCGTTTATACAATTGAGAGAGGGTGCTTGGCTTACTACATTTCATAACACGCTCTATTGTTCTCTTACTGCCCACAACTGGGGTGTTCACTATGCAACGTTACTCGTATTATTATTTACTTTGCTCTTATTTACTGCGATACGATTTACTACTACTTATTTACACGTTACACAAATTTGTTTAACTTAAGATTTATTTAGCAATAATTAATTACTTATTATTACTTTGGGGTTTTTAAAACTTACGTAGAATTATTTCCTACACACTTTAATACATGGTAAACATTTATTAACAGAGATTATTATTAAACCTTTGGCATTAAATTCTATTTAAACGATCAGCTCTTGGTACTCATTTTCTTTTCTTCCGTGACCTTCCCTTTATCTCGTTTCTTAAAATCTAACTTAATTTTATTTTTACTACTAATTTACGTAACCTCACAACATCATGGCCCGACTGACTACATCTTGCGTACTCTAACTCTAGTAGTTAGTTTTCTGCTACTTTCTTTAACTCTTGTAAAGAATTTTTCAGTGCGGCGCTATTGTGACTGAGTTATGTTCCTTATATCTATTTCGCTTACTTATACTTAAGATAATCTAAAGTTGATCCCATACTCAACCTTAGATTATTTTTTTTTTTAATTCTAGTTGCTTACTTTACTGAGATAAGCGGAATGTCACGAAGGGGAATCTTTATTCACTTCTAAGCAATTAACTGTAACACACTACGCGGGAGGGGACAAACACTTTACTTTCAACGATCAGCTGTTACGCTGGAATGTAGGTCAAACTAGTTTTCTACAATGGCCTCGTTTATGAGTACAAAGGGGAGAAGTCGACTCGGGGGTGGATAGATCTCTATGGTTCCATTTAACAATAGCGGGCGGCTAGGGACTTATTTTCAAGCAGCACACAACTTATTTATTCTTATTCACACATATTATTCATTTCTTTTTTCTTATCTCACTAATACACTTTTATAATTATAATTATACTAACGTGTTATAATAATTTACGATCTTATTAAACTTTTTATTTTAAATGACTTATTATTTATTATTATTACTTTGGTCTGATTTACGAGACGGTTTATTTTATTTCGAATTAGTTTATTTACTTAGGGAAACATCATTCCATTAAATTAATTAGTACACTTGTTTTATTTAATTCGATTTAATTTTCAACAAAGGGGAGATACATGGTTACTAGGCACAAGACGACACACAGGAAAGGACACGCTTCTTATAACAATAGGGCAAACAAAGAGGGTGAAGTGATTGTTTCATTCCGCGATTGGGGAGGCTCACAATGACAATATACACACTAACAGGAACAGACAAGAATTCAACCGGTCTGGTATTGTTTACAAACAGACGTGTTGTTGAATGAACTTTTGACAAGCTCTTACATGGTTCGTTTACATGTGATTATATGTTAATCTTACTTTACACATATTATGTTATATTAATAAAATTATCTATACTATATTACTATAATATTAATTATTATTTTTATCTTATTTAAATTTCTGGCACATATTAAAATACACGAGTAAATAAATCAACAGCTTATGAATAGGGACACAATTACTGTTTAACAACACAAGTCATTAAAAGTGCGCATCTTATTTGTGACACTCGGTACACAATTAATTAAGCAATTAAGCAACCAAGCAGAGTACCACATCTTACTTGCGTCACGATGCTTACAATTATTCTCAATTAGACAACAGCACAATACACAATTAATTATTATTTACACCATAGCACATTTATTATTAATTAGCAGTTAATTATTAATTAAGCAGAGTGGCGCATCTTATAACCTCTTCTTTAGAGTTATAATGGAGGGAACCCAAAATAATTGGTTCTGCCAATTATTTCAGGCTGCCTTATTCGAGACGAGCTGAAATTTAAATCAGAACAACACACAGTAAGACATACAAGGAATCAGGGAAGGTGAAACTGTTGATTTATATACGCAGTATATGTGTGTAACAAGAAGACTTGCTTTATTAAACATTTGAAATATAACATTTACTCCAAAGAACAGATCCCATGACGTTATTAATTAAATTAGTAAAATTAAGTGAAATGCTTTATTTAGAATATGGGATCACAACAAATTTATCTAGCTATACCCCCGGATCCGGGTAACCATTGGTATTTAGTCTTTAATCTTTTAATTATATTTAATTCAAAATTTTTATCTTGCAAGACTTTTACCTTTTTGCTTCATATATCTTCCATTAGAAGAATGGCATTAATAACACTACGTTACGTTAATATCTAAATTGTTACAATTGAATGATATTGAATAGTTACAATTAAATTCTCAAATTTAAGTTTTTATATTCTTATAAAACCAATCGTCTCTGTAAGTCTCTTAAATAGAGTATTGTGTTACAAAAATATTATCATTATTCCTCGATAGACGTGCTATCGAGTCACCTCTATTTTTTGGATGTAGTAATCGCCTCCATGTGGTTCCGTCTTGGGAGTCCTAAAACGTCGTCCTCGTCTTGGTCTGGTCTCTGTTGTTCATGGCTTAATACGTCTGCAGGATAGGTAGAGTCTTCTACACAGATACTCGTTGATTCTCAGATGTCTCGAACTGCATCATCGGTATGGTATACTAGAGTTGTAATTCAGATGGTCCATGACCACAGGTGAGAAGTTGAAAAGATTCGTCCATCGGTGAAGATTGCAGTCATCGTTTTTTTTTTTAACACTTGTCGTTTGTATTTACATCTTTCTTCTTGTTACAAAGTTTTTTGAAATGTTCTTTTTGTTAACGTTACATGTTACACTTTTTGTAACACTTAGTAAAATACAAAATAATAATTAATTAATCCGCACTAACAATAAATTGCACAACTTTTGAACAGAGCATTTTGCTCGTGCGTCTGCACTGCTGGGAGTCGTCATGGCGAGAGCGGTATTTTTCGTCCGCTACCCTTGTACATGACAAGAGAGAGTGGGGTGTTTATTCCGCGAGCATATATAGTTCCTGTTTCTCTTTGAATAAACTTTTTTATTTATACCAACTATCGCTAGATAAAAATACATCATTTAAATTAATTGTTTTAGTTACTATCTGTGTCTACAGATACTTTAATTATTAACATTAGTTTACTCTATTATTTTTTAATTACAGTAACTCGGAAAACAGGTCGAGTCCGGTATCAACAGGTAAGCGCTTGATAGCAAGCAAAGGGTTAAATACGAACATAATAATTATTTACAATATGCCTTTTCTTTATGGATACTTTGCCCTTATTAATTACTTCTTCCATTCACACTTAGTACCTACATGTTTTTATTATTATTATTGTGAGATTTAAATGGTTAATAGTACGCAACCTTAATTAATTAAATTTTTTTTTTATTTTTGTAATTGTCACAATTTAAATCGACACAAGATGAAGTTATGTTACAGGTAAATACGTGCCAGCACTGGCGCACAAAATCCACAACGAGAACGAAGAAGCAGAGGAACGGATTAATCTGAAAGGTAGAGTATTTACCCCATGACTAAAAATTGAAAGTTGTAGTCTGTTTCAGGTTAAGTTGAGGCAGCTACCTACACCGGAAGGTCAAGGAAGGGTTTGCGCGTCGCCCGGCCGAATAATTCCCATTACTCGCACATCCCCATCGTTGATTGGAATTAAAAAAAAATAAATTTCCTCGATCTGTGATGTAGACTCAAATAATCAAGGCTATTGCCATCATCGTCATTAGACAAATAAAATCAGTGTCAGTCAACATAATTTTAAAGCTCGAAAAAGGAAAATAGACAGATGGCAAAACATATACGTGATAATTACAGAAGACTGATTGTACGGAGTTCTAAAACCGGATGGCACCTAAGAGATTAGAAGACCCTTACTGTCGCACACGCACTCACAACCTGGCCAGGCACGACACGGGCGGTTCAGGTATTTAAGTAGACGGTCCAATTCAAAACTATAAAATTTTTAATCTAGCTTATAATCCAAATTAAACTATAATTTTCGTAATCTTCGTGAAATTGTGAGTAAAATGAGTCCAAACAACACATAATTGCGACAAATATGAATATTTTGCAAATCAAATAACATTTACAAAATATTAATTTCTAGCCAAAATGATAAATTAGACTTAGTTATAAATCTAAAACATGTCACAACCACGTCGTGTTTGGTGTCATTTTCTTTAAAATTTTATGGAGATTACAAATATGCTAAGGTCGTTTGTTAAAAAATCCGTATTATAAAAGTTGCAGCTACATAGTGGACGACCCAGTAAATGATTCATACCCGAGGTGTGCGGACCAGCTGCATATGTGTGTGCGTGCGCGCGTGTGTGTGCGTGTGTTATTCTCCTAATCCCTCAGGTGCCATGCGACTTGGAACGCCGTACAGTGAATTTTGTATATCCTTGGTAAGTCTGGACACTACAGGCGCATACGATAACTGCGGCTACCATAAACCTTTAAGTTGTTGCTGTTCAGGTCACCGTCCATGACTAAGCAAAAATTGTGTGTAGTCAAGACCTCTTTCGTAAGTAGTTTTTAGCAAATATCATAAGTAGACCGTCGAGGTGGTCTGTGGTCCTTGACCACGATGTAGACGACGTCGCTGTCGTAGAGCGCAAATGTGTTTCTCCGAAGACACGGGCTGGTGACGGGTAACGATCCAGTTCCGGTAGGAAAGCCTTTGGCATTCTATGCTACTATTTCTAAGTAACAGGCCTTGAGCAAGGTCTCGATAGACTGATTACAATAGTCGATAACCCGCCTGGGCTCCACAACAATGAATAAATTGTTTGGGGCCGCTCTTGGAAGCTCGTAAGTGATGTTTGTAGGCGCCTCTGGATGACTGACTTTGTGCAGATGATGCATACGGCCGAGTCTAGGCGGAAGCACCCTTACCGCAGCCTAGCTGTGAGGGGACGAGCTGTCGAAGCGTTTTGTGGCGCCAGTCTTTAGCTTTTTGGATTTAAGAACCGGGGGAGAAACTGTCTTTTTCGCGGTCACAGGAGCAGTGGATTTGCCTGATAATTTTGATAATGGCGTTATCCATCCTTGATGGAATTACGAGTGGTTCCCAGCTATTCTGCCTACATTGTACCGCACCGTAGTTGGTTATAAGCTGTTGATGTGAGCGCGAGTCACATCTAGCTGACGCCGAACAAACGCTTCGATGAGTCTTAGAACAGACTAACCCTGATCAGAGGGAGGGATTTGTGGGGCTGGGCAGTATGTAGTAGTAGCCGCGGGCTTTGCTCTAGAGCAGTGGTTCCTAAACATTTCAGCCCGCGGACCCCCCAAAAAATTAAAAATTTCACGGACCCCGTCTGATTAAATATGATACAAACTCTTATATTTTAATTAAAATGTAATATCTTCAAGTAAATACACTGCAAGTAGGTTTATTTTCACCTGACGCACGTTTCACAGAAGTTATTCCGTATCTTCAGAGGTTTGATTTAATTGTAAATAATTGTAATTAATTAAAATGTATTAAAATCAAAATTCTCTTATTTTCTTGCGAAATTATAATATTAATAATATCAAACATAGTTTAATGTAAACAATGAAGCTGCTTTTGAACAATTAGCTCTGCAATATTGGGTTTAATGTCTGATAATTTCAATGTTAATCACTCTCGACATCACGTTTATTTCTTAACTTTGGCTTCAAGTACGTGAGCTGGGAGAATGCGATTTCATACAAATAAGTAGAGGGAAACACAGTTAAATACTTCAAAGCTTTTTTGCGAGTTCAGGATTGTCAGTCATTGCCAGTTCATATAACTAGAAGTCAGCTAGCTGTAATTGCAAAAACTGTAATTTTAATGAACTGTCAGTTGAAAGTTCTGCAATGAATCTTCTTCTTTAAGAGCCACGTTAGTTGACAGCCTATCAGTAAATGGATTCCTTATCTACATGTAATTATAATCCGTGTCTGAAGAATATTCCCTTAGCTGCAAGTGCAGTTGCTCAAAATGAGACTTAATAACGTTGAAAATCTCCTTTGGAACATTTTCTCCTGACATCTGGACGAAATCTGCCATGGAAGGGAATTGTTCGAAGATTTCAGAGTCTAATCTCTGAATCCACAGCTTCAATTTATTTATCAGCTTCGATTTTATCTCGAACATGGAAAATAGTGATGCTAGATCTCTGGACGCTTAAAGTGAGTCCAGTCAGATGACTGAAGATATCAGCAAGGTATGATAAACTTCTAAATCTAGTTAAAGTCATGGAACCTGTCTTTAAGGTGGAAGTTAGAATCAAATAAAAAGAGCTTTACTTCATCCCTTAGTCAAGTAATCTGTCCAATACCCTTCCACGCAAAAGCCATCGTACTTCACAGTGGATCAACAATTGCTTGTAGCCTGTATTGTAGTCTGTATTTCTTCACATATTATACCAAATTCTGTATTTAAAGAACTTACGTTTGTGACACTACTAATACTTGTAACACTTTCAGTCTCAGTAGAATCTAAGTTTCTGATATCACTAGCACCTGCAACATTTTCAGTTTCTAAAGGACGTTTCACAAACCAAACTTAAGCCAATGATCCATTTTACAATACGATACAGTAGGTACGCAACATCAATGGATGCGAAGGACCGCGACTGACCTGCCAGGAGATACAGTGCTTAGATAAACATTTTGCTTAGATACAGTACTTATACGTGGACGGACTAAAACAGCGCAATCAGTTCTGCATTGATGCGGCGCTCTAGTCAGTTCACCTGACAAACAGATCTGCTACACAAAATGATTTAAAGAATTTACTGAAGCCATTAGTTTGAAATTACTTTTACAATTACAGTTAGTTTAAACCAGAAAAAAATGCTGGAATCTTCTACTAATTCTTTTAAGATTCTAAAATTTAGATTCAAGAGCATACAAAATCAGAGAAAATTACAGTATATTCTATTCTTTCTTAAAAGTGTTTGCGGACCCTACTTTGGGAACCACTACTCTAGAGAACCACAGGGCCGCAATCCGATTCCAGGCTGTGAGTAGTTTGGGCTTTTGTTATTTCAGATTTTAAAGCATTTTTTCATCATGCTGAAATAATACTCTTTTTGATTATGCCATAATTAAAATTGAATGGTTGAGAAGAAGGAAAACATTCCACTGAACATCATTTTCAGAAAACAATAAAACCTGTTTTCAACTAAATGAGTGACTGTATGGAAAAACTTCCAGTTGGAAATTTACTCAATAAAACAGTAATTAAAAGCACCAAGTCTTAATATTAGTATATTTTTAACAAGTAAACCATTATATGATAGTAAACTTTGTGGAATCTTTTCCTTTTTGATCTCATTCCAACTGATAACAGATATCATCTTTTAAAAAATCATAATTAAATATTCTACTTTCTATAATACTGTTCTTCACACATTTGGTTAGATTTGCAGTAATCATTTTCTGTTTTGTATATTATAAAATAACAAATAAAAATACAAATACTAAAAATAACGAATGTTTTTCTCTTGCCAGTTAGTAACACTTTTAATCTCTTCGCGTATCATTATAAAAACAAACAAAAATATAAAATGTAAAAGTAACCAGTGTTTTCCTTTTTCAATATTAATAGCACTTAAATCATTTAGTAGTTTACCATTCTATTCCTGTAGGCCAAGACATAATATTTCTGTAAAATTCTTTATGTTGACCTGGTATTTACTAAAAAATGTTTGCTACACCTTATCTCTTCTCATAATTTATAGGAAGTTTCCTATCATAAACATTGGTACCAGGAAATGAAGCATTACCCCCTTGTAAAGCTTGAACACTTTAGTGTGAATAGTGTACTATCAATAAACGCATGTGGTAGCACAATTCGCTTTTGTTCTTGTCAATGAAATCAATGAAATGTTTATATTTGTTTATGCCGAACATATCACTATTCCGCAAGCTTTTAATACTTCCTTTGAAAAATTTAGGCTGCCACTCTATAAAATTAAATATTTTTTTTTGACTTTCAACTATTTGTTGACCAATCACAAGGAAGAAAGCTATGACCACAGATTTGAAAGCGGTGATGTATTATTTGGAACCACCCATTTATACTTAGACTCATTAGTAACTTTACTAACCTGTGGTTTCAGTTTTGTACAAAATATGAATCGCTGAACTCGTGTAATTCTTTGATGTAGAATGCAATTAGCAATATAATCACTTTAAAATGAAGAAACCTCAGCAGGGTCTTTTTCGCTATCCCTTCATGATATGTGTAAAATGGCTTTCTGACTACCTAAATTATGAATACAGAAGACAAATTGCCAAAACCTTCTTAGATGAAACATTTCTTGCACGAACTGGCAAGGTAACGGCAGGTTTTGCTTGCAATGAAAAACAATATCTGCTACATCTTTTTTGAAACTGCATAAATATTTAACCTCTTCAACTTTTTTTAGAAAACTTACAAGCTCTTGTGTTATGGGCAAGTAATTTTGTAGCTGTAATGCACTTAGCATTGTCATTCACAGATGTAGATTTAATTTTAATATTTGAATCTTTGTACTTTGAACACACATCAATTTGCAATCTATCAAATCTGTAGCCATAATTTGCTTTGTAATGATTTATGAAATATAATAAATTCTTGGATTTCGTTGTCTATGACGTGTCCGTTACTTAACTAAATATCACTATAATATTGACGACTCGGAACACTAAGTTTTTTATAAGTAAGCTGTAAGGTAAAACTTTACGTTTTTACTTATAAAAAACTTAGTGTTCCGAGTCGTCAATATTATAGTGAAATATAATAATAATGGCTCCCAGTGTACCACCTGAAGTAGTGTAGGAGAAGGCAGGGTAGGCTGCCTTATGTGAGCCGTACGGCATACAAGGAAGGCAGTGTGGCCAGCACTATGCTTCAGCCGCCCATTATTATCCCCAGGATGTTATCCCAGGTACTCATTTTTCAACAGGCTGAGTCGACCTGGGGGCTGAAAAACGCACCTCGATTTTATGGTGCGGGCCCAGGAATTGAACCCGGGACCTCTAGATTAGTAGCCAGGTGCCATACCCGCTGGTCTACTGAGCCGCCAGTATGAAATGTTCATATTTTATTACATTCTGCAAATCTGGATGTTTTTTAAGAAGCATGTCGTGCACAGCTTTACAAGACAAGCCAGCTTCCAAGTAGGTTTCAGGATGAGCGAGTAATGAGAATTTTTTTAGTAAATGAATCAGTATGATTGTGTAGTTTGATTAAAGTGTCTTTTGGCATTTGATTGTGGTTGCTGTGTTTGCCTCTCATAACAATAAGCTGTGACCCTTCAGCTAGTAACTTAATTATATGAAAGGCTAGTTTTTTCAAAATTGCACATAAACTAAGAAAAGCATTCTGGCCAACATCAGTCTGGTTTGAGTGCACCATAGCAAAATATTTGAACAAAAATATAAATTGTTTAAAACTTTCATTTTTAGGCCTGTGTCTATTAACATTGTGTCTTTGAATGAGGCCCATTAAATACCTCATTTAATACCACCAATAATGTTCATTTTTTGGTGTACTGTTATACAATGTATTAATAATATTTTCTCTGTTATTAGAAATAAATGTACAAGTACACATCTTTTTACACTCACACTGGGGTCCAGTAATCTTTTTTCCATTAACCTGCCTCCAGTAGTTACAAACTCTTCTCCTTTAAGCCCAGTTGATTTCATTAATTCTTTTATATTATCACGTCCTCTTCTTTTCTTTACAGAGCATTCATACTCAGATTCAGACATTTTCACAACTGGTTTCAAAATTTAATTCAATCTTAAAGTAAATTAACACATAAAAAGCACTAGCAAACCTTGAAACTGAGCAGACATAATGACTACAACACTGCACTCTGTAGGAACATGCAGTATACAAACTGCACATTGAGAGTAAGAAGGGAGACAATCCAGGAATGCTTGCACTCAAGAAAAATGTTGTACCTACTTATAACTAAATTAAAAATGAAGAAATTTTTCCTTTCTATAAACCAACTGGTGTATTTTCTTGTTTTTAAACAAAATTACTATCTCAGTTTAATTTGAACAAAATAATGGAATCTTTTCCTTCTTCTTCTCACCCATTCAATTATTGAAAGCTGTGCCAGTTTAGTGAATTAATTTAAAAAAATTGTTAATGTGTTTGCAAGTTGGTACCAGGTCCTTGTTTATAAAAAAAATTTACCCACTGTCGCACAAAGGTTGAAAGCATCACGCTCTCTCTTTGTTGCAGAGAGCGAGTGTGTGTTGTGACTTACACTTATTTCCGTGTACTAGGTATCGCAGTGGGTAACGGGTTCACTGATCCTGTCTCTATGCTCAACTACAGTGATTTCGCCTACCAAGTGGGACTTGTGGACAGACACGTCAAACGGGCCATGTACAACCTGGAGAACAAGTGTCGGGCCGCCATTCAAGAGGGTCGCCATTTGGAAGCATATTATGTGAGTAAAAATTATTCTGATTGCACTGTGATAAGGCTACATATAGTTATTAACAGTCTCAGAGTTTTTTAAATTATGTACTTAGAGAGAATGATTATATGGTGAGAAGTATGCTAGTACTGTAGTTTTAGTCTGAAAATTAGGTTTTCAGTCGCCTAAAGACAAAACTGGCAAACTGACGAATCGTACTCTTGCCTCATTAAACTACAGACCTGCACTTATATGAATGTTGTAGTATTGTTCATCTTTGTTAGTTTTTATGTCAAAACTCATGAACATTTTTATGCAGGTTTAGCGAGGATAGGACTAGTAGCCTATAGTTCTGTACAGAAGGTATTTGAGAATTTCTTGTTTTGCAAACTAATATTCTCTCGTTTTAACCGAAGTACTGTAAAATATTCTTTAAGCATGACAGTAAATTTTGAAATCAATTTTAGGTTTCATTTTAAACACTAATTGAAAAGATGACTAGAGTCTGACCCAAGGTACAAAATGTACTTTTATACTGGGTAGCAGTTAACTGTTTGAAAAAAGAGACAAAAGTGGTTTGTGTAACTTGACCGATCCTTGTTAAACCTTCCATTGTTAAAATTTGTTGATTGGCGGTCACTACTAAATAAGGATTTGTGAAGAACATTTTCTTGCTAGCCACTAACAAGTGCGCATTTCTTTTTCTCGTAAGAAAATGATTCAATTTTAGCTTGTTTTGGTTTTTGTGAGAAATCGTCATAACATATAGCTCTTTGCATCCTTATTTAAAATTTTGCCTTTGCCACCGCGTGGTATGCGACAACTGCTTACTCGATTGTGGCCTTTTCTATCATGGTGATTTATGTACTCATTTACTATACATTCTAAAATCGCAGCCAATCATGCAGTCACAGGTCGCAGGTCGATCGCAGGTGCAGGGGCACAATGCAGGTGTGCCAAGTGGGGCCTGATGCCTGATACTCTCTGTAGTTGCTTGGGGACAAAACTGCCTATCACGCAGTGAACATGTAGCAGCATGGCATTGTAGTCTTTGCACCCGGTGCCTGACTGCAGCGTCTGGGTCGAGCCCAATGGCTGCCTGTGGATAAACATAGGTCTGGTACATTCAACAGGTGCCTAAAAACTGGAATGGACAACCGCCAACCTGTTAACTGAGAAGGCGGGGGAGAAAGGTTTAATTTTTATTTATTTTTAAAATGTTTGCAATCGTTGGGCACTGCCGCATGAACGGGTTCAGGTGTCGCAGTGAACGTTTGCAGAACCTTTATTTTAAAAGACCGTAGTACCTTGATCAAATCATTTCTGAAGCTTCTGTTGGTTAGAGGAAGGTGTTGTACATTAGGCCATTTCCAAATAGGCATTTGCTTATCATATACCAGGAAACACCAGAAACTAATTCTGTGTATTTCTGCAGTTATTCATTTATTACACCTCAACTGTTTTGTTCTTTACCAAAAGAGGTAAAAATTAAATTTCTAAAGTGAAGGTTTCTGAACTGTATACAGAAGATTAGTAAAGAATTGGTGAATTCAAATAAAATTTGTAAGTCTCTTTCAAATGGCTTATGTTGAATTAATTTACACTGACAGTTAGCGATTATTAAACTTATGGTTTAAACTGACTTTTAAAGTGTTGTGTCATGGACCAGAAGAGTTGTTGTACCTTGAGCCATGGCCGCAGAGAGAACTTACAACTTGCATACTCTTTATTAGACAAATTTAATTCAAATGAGTTAGTTTGGTTAAATTTAGGGTTA
The DNA here is from genome assembly GCA_034769895.1 of Magicicada septendecula. Classification (NCBI taxonomy): domain Eukaryota; kingdom Metazoa; phylum Arthropoda; class Insecta; order Hemiptera; family Cicadidae; genus Magicicada; species Magicicada septendecula. The sequence goes on along the minus strand of CM068371.1, from coordinate 54,690,427 downwards.
AGGTAAAGTATTCATATATTTATTGGTGCAATATGTAAATATACACAGACTGTATTATCATGTAGGTTTCAAACCTCATTATGAAGTAACATGTTTCATTTGTGTTTTCTGTGTTTTCCTGTGTATTCATTGTTTGTCTTGTGGTTACAGAAACCACTCTTGTTTCTTTTTCCAAACTGCTAACTGCAGCCCAAGATACAAGTATGTTTTGGTTGGGTCAAACTCTAGTCTCTCTTTCTATTATTGATTAAAACATAACATAAAATTAATTTGAAAATGTACTAAAGATAATTAATTCACTACCGACTCGGAACACAAAGTTTTTTATAGGTAAAAACGTAAACGTTTTACCTTATAGCCTTAACCGGTTTTCGCTTTTAAAAAGCTTCTTCAGAGGCTGCCGTTGGGAGCACTGTCTGTCTTGTTGTTGGCGACGGTATCGACTTTTAAAGGATCGATGTTGTGTATGTGGGGTGTGATATGTTCGAATAATGCGTGTGATTTGAATTGTGTCTGTTCGTTTAGGATGTCGTTTTTATGTGTTTTCGTGTGTTTGTATATTTCCAGTTGTTCTAGAGTGTCTAGTTTTCGGCCTTTTGTGTGTACGTGTAGAATGTCGATGTTTTTGTATGTGTGGTTTGCTTCAATGTGGTGGTTTGCAAAGGTGGATTCTCTAGTGGAATGTAGTGCCTTTGTGTGTTCAATGTATCTTTGTTTGAAGCTACGTCCTGTCTGGCCTATGTAGAATTTGTTGCAATCTGATCAATTTAGTTCGAACATATCACACCCCACACACACAACATCGATCTTTCAAAAGTCGATACCGTCGCCAACAACAAGACGTACAGTGCTTCCAACGGCAGCCTCTGAAGAAGCTTTTTAAAAGCGAAAACCGGTTCAGGCTGTAAGGTAAAACTTGTACGTTTTTACCCATAAAAAACTTTGTGTTCCGAGTCGGTAGTGAATTAATTATATTTAGTCAAGTAGTAACGGACACGTCATGGACAACGAAATCCAAGAAAAAATTTACTATCATGCTTAAAGATTATTTTGCACTACTTTGGTTTAAATTTGCAGAATAGTAGCTTACAAAACAAGAAATTCTCTAATACCTTCCTTATAGAACGAAACTAGAAGCATCATTACATGTAATGAAAGTTTCATTATCATAATCTTACTGCAACAGAGCCTCCATTGGTATTTCATTCTCAAGTGTTCAGCGGACTTTTATTGTTGTTTCTTAATTTTGTATGTTTATTTGTGTATCTAAATGATTTGCCTTCTTAATTTTATCATAAATTACTTTGAAAATTATTTAACCTACTTTTGAACGTAACTTTCCTATTTCTTTACTTTTGAACTTGTGACGATTCAAACACTAGGTAATATTAAGTCACTAATTAAACTAATTTTTCTTGACAGTTTTGTTAAGATTCGTGGGTTTGGGCTACAACAATCCCTCATAATGATAGTTTCTGTCTTTTTTTTAATCACTTAAGAAAAATAAGCGAATAATATTAGTTGCTAAATTTGGTTTTGTTGGCAGGAGTGGGTGTCTCTGTTAGGAATACTGAGTTCGACGTCGCGGCTCGGCAGACTGTACAACTTCCTTGCTGACAACGATCTGCACGACACCCACGGTCCGTACGCGTCGTACGTACAGTCGACGGCGATTCGGTTGGCACTGCACGTCGGTAATGTCGAGTACACCAGTATTGGACGAGTGTATCATAAAATGTTGCCGGACTTCATGAACAGCGCCAAACCGCAGGTGGAAGAGTTGCTGGACGCCGGCTACAGAGTCATGTTCTACAGCGGCCAGTTGGATATCATCGTGGCGTATCCGCTGTCCGTCAACCTGTACAACAGTCTCGACTTCGATCACGCCGAGGAGTACAACAGGGCGCAGAGGAAGCCCTGGTACTTGGACGACGGTAAACTGGCCGGTTACGTGAAGAAGGCGGGAAACTTTGTGGAAGTAATGGTACGAAACGCCGGGCACATGGTGCCAGCTGACCAACCGGAAGCCGCCTTACAGCTGATCCACAATTTTGTCAACGACGAGTGGGAGAAAGTCGACGAAGACGAGCCTCCTGTTTCGCTTGCAGAGTAAAAACGTTTATGTAACTGAAAATTGCGCGCAATTTTATTTCACTTCAACATTGTTTTTCCTTCCGCCGTCCGCACAAAACATTGGATACTGTCCCAATATCCGTACCCGCACTACAATTTCGATGTTTTAAATATGGAATTGTATCGATACACTAGGATGTAAAGAAGAAGTGTACTTAATTGTAAATTATTCTATTTCTTAATATAAAGCGAAAATACGTGTTGTTTTCATTTGTGAGGTTAGGTAATAGGCCTGATGGTTTCTGGTTTTTAGCTTACTGTTTAGAGAAATAAAAGCTATGGTTAGGTAAAATAGAAAAATATGACGTTTAATGGGGCCACACAATGCTTGAACAGAGAAATAATTAAACACAAAGAACGTAACGTATTTTTAACAAAAACAACAACAGAAAATGTAAAATGAAAAACACAATTATTTCTGAATAGTAAGATCAAAAAAAAAAGAACGTATTAACAAATAAAAACAAAGATTTATTATTAGTTAGGTGGGCAATATTCCTTTATGTTATTCAGCGAAATTTCGAAAACTTCACTGGAAGCAAATTTTGTGCGAAACACTAAAAAATTGGTGACATTTATAGCACCCCGCCTTCCTTCGAGTTGGTTGCTTTTTCAGTGATCTACACAAAAAGGGAGACATATAGGCCTATAGTAACAGCCAAGGGCCACCCCACCTTACTTCGAGTGAGTTGCTTTTTCTGTGATGTGCACAAAAAACGAGTATTATTAAAAGCAACAGTATAGTTTCCGCCTTACTTCGAGTTGGTTTTTTACGTGAATTTCACAAGAAGCGAATATTATTTTAAAGGGATATTGGTTTTCATGTGTAAATTTTGTTTGCATGTTAACCTAACAACATTTAGGCGTCACGGGCACACATCGGAGTTATATTATTGATAGAAAAAGTTTTCGTAAAAAAATATGACAATGAGACACGATTACAATCGTGAACAAACTGTTTTATAACATACACAAATAAGTTTTCACGATTTTTATTATCTAAATAAAATTATATGCGATATTCACTACATATCGATGCCAATAATCGCATATTCGAAATATCGAAATGAGTGCGGGTACGGTTATTGTGACAGTACCAAACATTCTTATTTTAGAAAATTATCGACCAGTGGTTTAGACCAACTATGAAGGGTTGCTAGATCAGTTTAGTCTACAAGACCAGTTTGTATAGTGTTCGCTTGATTTTGTTTGATGTTTCCATGTCTACTTGATCGGTAGGCCTAATTGGCAAAGATAAATATATCAAGTTTTTCTTGTAAACCTCAGATGCCGCGCCGTGTGACTCCAGAAAGGTCGTAGGTTAGGTCTATACGGCCGTATACTCTGCCCGAAGTTGGTCCACTCGTATACTCGAACCGTCCGTCAAATTGACATCGCGTGTACGGTACGGATCTCTGTGCTGCAGACGCGATGTTTATTTTATTAAGATTCAGACCAAATTACTATCGCGCTACCTATATAACGTTCCAGAGTACTTGTAGCAATGAAGGCCAAGCTGAGTTTACCATATTATCCGGGTAAGCGTACATGTATAAGCCTTTAATCTCATCGATTAAGTGCTCAGAGTATCCCCCTTTCCGCGCTGTCCATAAACGCTTTCAATTTACATTAACAAGAACTTCATCAATGTCAGTGAAACATGCCCATTAAATGGCCGTCGTTTTGTGTACAATACGCCTTACCATGTCCAACGTTGACCCAACGGCATAAACAATACACTTAATCAAACTAATTTTGTTTTCGTTATTATAAAATTTATGTTTAACAACAGTATTTAATAAAATTAATTTTTGTTTAATCTTGGAGGTCTTATTTAAAATTAAATCCTCTCCTAAGTTCCACTACTCCGTTTCCTCATTTTTCTAAGAAACATGGCTGAACACGTCTTTGCTTTGATAAAAAAAAATCGGTATGGAGAACCATACATGACTTCCATGTTCTAAGATTTATATTTAAAATCATATTCGAAATGAAATATTTCCATAGAAACTACTTCTTTCTACTTATGGCTTCAGCCTTAAACCACAGTACTGTGGTCACTAACGTATACCACCTCACGTTTCCGCACTCGATTTTCACTGATGATAGCAGTCGATGGACTGCCGAAAAGTCTGGTTTTGCAGAAAACATTGGACTACGGCTAAACAGCCCGGGAAGGAATTTTAACAAAGAACTACTTCTTTGTTGCCGATAACGTAGAACACATAAAAAAGTCTCCCCTCCCCATTCAACTATAATTTTCATTTATAGAAAATTACCCCCACCCCGTTCACCTAACCTCTTCATTTATAGATATTTCATCTACGTTTCTACAGTGGATTATTATGAGCTTCTTATCAAGATAATTTATTTATAAAAATTAAGTGCTTTACTCTTGTTAAAACATAAAACGTTGCAGGTAAACTACCCCTTTCTCCAAACCGAGCTTCACCAAAATCAATAGACCTTCAGTCCTCTGCAATGCAAGGATGCATGCAAAAAAATAATATTTGATTCTGTTTCAATTTGCGGCAGTTATCGTTCGTCATGAAAACATTTCTCTTGTTACAACATAACATGTTTCAGGTAAACTACCCCTTTCCCTTTACCGATCTTCACCAAAATCAATAGGCCTTCAGTCCTCTACAATTCAGGGCTGTATACAAAACATTATTTGATTCTGTTTGAATTTGCGGCTCTTATCGTTTGCCATAGTAAATACCCTTGTTAAAATATAAAACGTTGCAGGTAAACTACCCCTTTCCCTTAACCGATCTTCAACAAAATCAACAGACCTTGAGTTCTGTATAACTCAAAAAGGTATGCAAAAGAGTAGTTGATTCGGTTTGAATTTACGGCAGTTATCGTTCGTCATAGAAAAAATTACCCTTGTTAAAACATAAAATGTTGCAGGTTAACTACCCTATTCCCTTAACCGATCTACACCAAAACCAGCAGGTCTTGAGAACTCTACAATTTAGGGCTGTATGCAAAACATTATTTGATTCTGTTTGAATTTACGGCTGTTATCGTTTGCCATAGAAAAAAATTACCCTTGATAAGAAAAACGTTGCAGGTAAACTGCCGCTTCCCGTTAACCGATCTTCACCAAAAACAACAGGTCTTGAGTACTCTACAAATCAGAGGTGTATGCAAAACATTATTTGATTTTGTTTGATTTTGCGACTCTTATCGTTTGCCATAGAAAATACCCTTTTAAAACATAAAACGTTGCAAGTAAACTACCCCTTTCCCTTAACCGATCTTCACCAAAAACAATAGGTCTTGAGTATTCTACAATTCAGGGCTGTATGCAAACAATTATTTGATTCTGTTTAAATTTGCGGCTTTTATCGTTTGCCATAGAATATAAAATATTGCAGGTAAACTACCCCTTTCCCTTAACCGATCTTCACCAAAACAATAGGTGTTGAGAACTCTATAATTCAGGGCTGTATGCAAAAAATTATTTGATTCTGTTTGAATTTGCGGCTGTTATCGTTTGCCATACAAAAAAATCTACAGACACACACACAGACACTTTTCGAAAAATGACTTTTTTTCATGTTTTGAGTGTAGTACAATCAGAATCTGCAATAATCTCGAACACGATTTTTTTTTGCCATCACCATACTTCCAGTTCCTTAAGGAACACGGAAGTAAAAACAACTAAAAACAGTTTATACATAAGATGGTTGTATGGACTACATGACGAATGGTTAATAATAAAACCACGTTTGAGTTATCACATTTTTTGTGACTTAAGTATTAAATTTACTTATGACATATTATTATAGACATTATACAAGATAAGACGTTGTTAAGTACAGTACTGAAATATAGTACACGGCTTATAAGAAAAACAAAACACTTGACTGAAACAATAAAAAACAGTTCGTTTCATAGTACCAAATCTATAATTACGGTACATTTGAAATTACGTAAATGGTAATTCTTGCAGCCTGTTGCCTACCAGTCGTAGAGGCAGAGGCCCAGCTTCATTGTAAGTCTGGTGGAGATATGAACTGTTCTTCTCTGATAGGTTTCAACTTTGTCTGTGACTTCTCATCGTTCACATCGTGCATGTGTTTCCATCTCCGTCCTCTTATTTCTTTAAGTGCCACGTTGTCTACCACATCATCTCTTACAAGATCTTCCTCCACTTCCTTACACATTGGCTTCCATTGCATTACGTTTATTTGGCAGCCTTAATACTGTATGCTTTAATAAATCTAAGTCAGCACCATTATCAGCGGCGGCAAATCAGGGGAGGCAAGGAAGGCTAAGCCTCCCCAGTAAAATTTAGAAAAATAATAAAAATAAATAACTAGTAATAAGCTCCATTTTTTATTGTAACTGAACCTGTAATAAGTCTGTAATTTTAGCTTTAAATTATCTGATTACTTACAAAAAACTTTTGAATTACGTGTTATCAATAATAGCACAGAATAGCAGCAGACAGAGGCAGGGACGTGAGTAGCCGCCGTAGTACTCGCGAGAACTATACCCAGCAGGTGGTGAGGCAATGAGTGAGTTATAGCATCTCGGCACGGTTTAATGTGGTTTGTGTTAGTTTTACGCAGTATTTTCGTTCTCGTGCTCCTTGGGCGTGTACATATCTCTTGGCGTGTGTTTGTGATCTCTAATACGGACTACGACGATAAAATGGATTTAGCAGAAGAAAATGAAAGTGATATTGCAGTATCGAGCAAAGGCATTATTACTGTAGAACACTACTGGATAAACCTTTTTCCCGGTTAAGTGACTTTAAGACAAAATTAAATACTGAAAATGGTCGACCTACCCGAAAATTTTGTTTTTTACAAGGCACAAAAACCAATCTAGAATTTTCCAGTCGTCATGGTACGATCAATACAAATGGCTATGCGGTAGTGGAGTAAATTAGAAGTTATTCTGCTGGCTCTGCTTGCTGTTAAGCACAAATAATCTGCTGAAGGCTAACAAGTAAATAAGTAAATTTATCGCACCTTACAAACGTTCTAAAAAGCAGATAGTTCTCCCATACTTAAGAGTGAAATAAGGAGTGTCGGTGAGGAGAGGGGGTGTTATGACTGAGCGCGGCTCACGTGACTCTCGTACCCTCCTCTTCATCAGGATACACCGGCCGCCACTGACCTTTATGGATGTGACAAGTTCATGGTTAATGCTCGGTTTCCACTATCCGTTTTAACACTGTAAAAATGCATATATTTCTTACAGCAACTTTGTTTCAACAAATATTGGCTTTAGCAGCTCTAGTACCGTTCTTGCCTATGCCTCATAACTGCAAGTAAAACTCGAGAAATCACTTTTATTTTATTTTATTTGTTCTCTTTTGAAGTAGGTGATCATTTACGATTCTACGTCTAACAGACTGTTCGATCTTAACTCCTTATGAGCGTAACAGTAGGCCTATCCATTTCACTGGTTGTTTTATTAGTATTGGAAGATACGGATTACGATTTTGTTGTCCAGGCAGTCTGCGGCCCGCTATGCCTTGTGAGAAACGCAGTGGCGTGGCGCGGGTACATAACACCTGTTGCCGGTTGTGATACACCTAAATACACCTACAAATTGCTCAGAATATTTTCTTGTACCAAGTGTTCTTTTTAGAGCATTTTCTATCATTCGCTAGGAGAAGAAGAGGGTCCCGGTTCAACGGGATCTGACTCTCATTATACTTACACAGAATAAATCAAAACAAAAATAATCGAATTGTAAAAAACAAAAATAATAAAGACAAACAGAAACACATGACTAAACGAACAAAACACAAATAGATACGTAGTATCTGATGCACGTCGGTTCCGAAAACGAACATAGCTGCTAGCTGAGCGTTTTGCCAGTTTATACAGTGGCAACACATTGGACGGACGAATGTGTCGCCCCCTCCACAGTTTGTACAGTAAAACTACTACGAGGTCAATGACCGTACGCAGTAAAACATTGCCGATGTCTGAGCCGGCAACACAAGACCGTGCAAGTGCCCAGCAGTTCGAAAGTAATGCTACGCTTTTCTTCAAGTTTTCCTGCTTATATTGTTCGGATTTCAAATTATTCAATAATTAAAGTATTTATTCTGTAATATAATTAATATTATTTTCTCTTATTTCTAGTACTGTTGCCACCGGTAACAGCGGTTACATGGACGCCACGCTTCTGGAGAAACGGCTGTATGGCGTCTGTGAGCTCTGAGCGCGATAGGTTGCGGTTCTGTCGCCCGACAGCATTACAATGATTGTCCCCGGGGACCACGCCTTCTCCGGAATTTCTCACGATGACATATGTGTCCGCGGTGGACGAACATAGCACTTTAACCGTGCGTGTTTGATGAGTGGGACTAAACTGTGAGTCGGTAGGCCAGGTGACCGGTAGGTCGACTGCGTCCGTTTTCTATTCCTACACACGCCCCTGCAGTGATATACTCACGTCTTTGACTCCTTGAAGTCCGTTTCGACTGCCAACGTAATGAAAACGAAGCGGGCGGTACCAATGCCTCCTATATGTCATCTAGACCAGTGGTCCCCAAAGTGTGGTCCGCAACAATGTTTCAGGGGATCTGGGTACTTTTTCCTATTTTTATGCTCTAAAATCTAAATTTTGGAATCTTAAAACAATTAGTAGTAGATTCCAGATTTTTTCTTGTTCGAAGTAATTGTAATTGTAAAAGTAATTTCAAACTAATGGGTTTAATAATGTCTTTAAATCATGTCGTGTAGCAGATCTGTTTGTTAGTCAAATTGGCGAGAGCGCCGCATCAACGCAGAACTGATCGCACTGTGTTAGTCCACGTATAAGCACTTTATCTTGCTTATAAGCACATTTCCAGGTTCGAGGTGTGATCAAGGGGATGATAAAATAAATTTAAGATGTGGATTGGGAGACTGACTCTGAAATCTTCGAACAATTCCCTTCCATGGCAGCTTTCATCCAGATGTCAGAAGAAAATATTTCAAAGGAGATCCTCAACGTTATTAAGTCTCATTTGGAGCAACTGCACTTGCAGCTAAGGAAATATTTTCCAGTGACGGATGATAGTGACATGTGGATAAGGAATCCATTTGCTGATGGGATGTCAACTAACCTCTCTCTTATTCTACAAGAAGAAGATTCATTGGCAGAACTTTCAACTGACAGTTCATTAAAATTAGAGTTTTCTCAATTACAGCTAGCTGACTTCTGGTTATATGTAATGATTGACTATCCTGAAGTCGCAAAGTGTTTAACTGTGTTTTCCTCTACTTATGTGTGTGTAACCGCATTCTCCCAGCTCACCTACTTGAAATCAAAGTTAAGAAATAAGCTTGATGTCGAGAGTGACTTAATATTGAAATTATCATACATTAAACCCAATATTGCAGAGCTAATTCTTCAAAAGCAGCTTCATTATTCACATTAAACTGTGTTTCATATCATTAATATTATAAATTTGCAAGTTAAAAGAATTTTTATTTTAATACATTTTATACATAAGAGTTTGTATCATATATTTACTGTTTGTTTTAATTCAGAACTCAGGCGGGGTCCCGAAATTTTTAATTTTTTGGGGGGTCCGCGGACTGAAAAGATTGGGAACCACTGGTCTAGAGGGTATTGGCGATACACACTCTTTGAGGAGGTCCCACCCAATCACCGCTGCCAATTTGTGGACAACGGGGATTTTTTCTAAGCAGCTGACATGGCTTCTGCTGGAGATTTTATGACTGTGTATTAGCCTACTGGTGACAGCTTCGTCATTTTCGAATAATCGATCTCACACTCGTTGTAGATCCATGGTTCTGATACACTCTACAGATTCTCTCTACGTGAAACAGCTGCACTGCCTACTCTGGCAACACAACAGAAGCGACGTCTTCTTAGGCTAGACTTAGTAATTCATTTGGCTACTAGATAGCACAAACGCTCTTCCACGCGTTTTTATTCAAACTAACTTCTCTCTTTTAAGGGACGTGTGTAAACCCTATTTCGCCCATGTTAATTTTCTAGATTTCATCACCCGTTTTCTCAAACACTAATTAACTGACTTGTTTTAAACTTTCACCATTGATTGCTTGGCCCTCAATAGAAACTTTAACACAGAGTTTTAGGGTATGCTAACGTTGAGACATTTAAGAAATTTTAATCAAAATGGCATAATTTTTTTCTCGTAACAAGCACATTCCATCAAAAAATCCCTGTGCTAAAAGTTGTACCCTTTTGCCCAACACATGTACAGAATATGTGAGCTCTGTGTCTCTAGTAGATCCTGAGATAATGGATCTTTTGTGTGAAAAATAAAAATTTTCGGAAAACAGCAATTGAAGATTAATCATCAAAATAATGAATTTGTGTGCATTGGCTAATAAAGTCCTCATGCATATGAAGGTTTATCTGGGTCCTCTGCAGCTTGAACTTCTTCTTCCAGCTTCCTTTTTGCCATTGCTCTCTTCTGCCGGGTTCCTTTCTGTAGTTCTGCAGTTGCTTGTTCAGCTCGCCGCACTCGTTTCAGATCAATACCCAACATAATTTCAGCACAGTTCTTTCCTATTGACATGCTTAGTTGTTTCAACACTAAGCACCTGGTTAAGTAATCTCTATTAAAGTATAAAACTGCATCACAAACCCCAAAATTTAATGTTTGTAGGGACCAAAAACAGTTTTAGGAATACGCAACCAAATTATGTTGTTTATCGACTCATTGGGGTTTTGACTTTTACCATGAAGACACTTATTTGAAAGTTCTGAGTTAGTCTGGTCTCTAAATATAGGTTTAAGCTCATCCATATGTGTAGCATAAATACAAAGAGAAATAAGAACAAAAAGCAATAGTTCTGTGTACTATAACAGACCGAAATATGCATAAGTTCGAATGGGTGACATATTGGACTGAGTTTATCCCTGACATCATCACCTAAATGAAATCGTAAAAAATAATATTCTAGTTGTCCGATTAATTTAAAATTATTATCAAATGAAAGCAGATATTCCATACAATATTTTAGAACAAAAAAATAAAAATATAATTTTTTGACCAAAAGGCCTTACAGACTTGTGAACGAATACAACACAACACAGTCTGTACCAAGGGTCTCCAAACTTTTTCACTTGAGGGCCGAATTGAAAAATCTTGGAAGTCAGGCGGGCCTACAACAACAACACGCACACGCGCGCGCGCACGCACACAAACACAAACACACACACACACATATATATTGCAACAATACATATATTTGCATATTTGCTCCGGGCGGTATGTTTGTAAATATTTAGCATAGAAAGTATATGATGAACAGTTTTTAACAATATTATGCAGGCTCAGAATTGTCAGATATATGTGTCAGAATGTCAGAATTGTCACACACCTGCCCCGCGTGAATACAGCGCTTGTGTGTTTGTGTGTGTGAACGACAGGAAGATGGGGTGATGCGTACGGCTGTAATCAGGTTTTAACCGGATAAAAAATAAACTAATTAATACGTTTTAAACCTGTGAACGAAGACTTACCCAAATTATAAAGACACCATTACATTAAGGAATTTTTAACGAATATGGTGATATAAAAAGTATTGCAAAATGTGCAATAATAAAGAGGCTGTGTAATTTAATGTTAATTACTAGTGTAATTAAATAGTAATTAATAAGTTTGTTATATGTGAGTGACCAAGAAAAAATTACGCAAACGATGATATCGCTCGTGCTACGAGCATGTTTACGAAATCGCGAAAATGAACCAATAAGTGATTTGTAATTAAAAGAACGCTTTGCACGAAGTGGCAATATCTAACAGGTCGAAAACAGTCCTGGACCTGTCAGATTGCCGCCCAGTATAAATACCACCGGCAATTGTGGGGCGGTCTCAGACTCAAGAAATGTTCACACAACGTCACGCTGCCGGTCTGCCGATCGATCAGGACCACACACACCAAGACGTATAGAGGAACTCTGGACCATCACAAACAACAACCCGTAGAGACAGAGAACACAGCATCAGCATAATCGTCATCAAATTCTCAGGATTCAGGACACACACGCGCGCGCGCAACGGTAACGGCAGATGTACGCAGGTGATGAATAAACAATTATATTTTTTGTTGGTGAAAACAACTTTCAAAAAGAAAATTATACATGAACAATAAAGACTTAAAGTTTTAAATTTAAATAGTAGTTAAAGTAAATAATTTAATTGTATACGAAAATTTTAAAAATACTAATCTTCTGCTATATGTTAAAATCTGGGTGTGTCAGTAGAATTAAATAATAGGTTGAAAGTAAATGTTATTATTTTATTTTTGTTTTATAGCAACAAGTAATTTTATTCTTGAGTTTAATATTATTTTTGTTTGTATATGAGTTGCTATTATTATTTAAAAATTGGAGTAAAAGTCAGACACACTGAAATAAAAAGGGTTTAGATAATTTGTTATCATGTCTGTTTAGCTAGTAAGATTATATGGTTATTTATTTTAATATGTCATGAACAGCAGAGAAGGTTATACGGTACTTTATGTAAACATATAAAAGAGAATATTTTATTTATCAAAGATTTGAAATTTTAATATTTTCAATTAACATGTAACATGTTGGGTAGTCGTTACTTAAATATTTAAAACTAGACACTTGGCCTAGATGAAGCAAAAATTGTGCTAGTGCCCAGGCTGACAGGACTTGCAATAAAAGACTCATTTAACAGTAACAAATTTTTTTTTAATTAGTGTTTTCTTATACTAACATGACATATTTTACATAGCATTCAATTGATTGAAGTTTTTGTATTCCGATAGCAGTTCCTAGTTCTCATTTTATCAACAACTATAAATATTTTCAATCTGTATTAACTACAACTAACCATCAGTTTAACCATTTTATGCTTTTGTACCAATAATAATAAAAATCACAATATACATTCATAGGGCATGTTCTAGCAAATTTTTAATCATCATCAGTATGATCATGCTGTTATATGTATTCCCTTTTTCCAATGAACAATTATTATCAATGCTATCAACAATCAAATTAATCAAAAGAGCACAACAAGTGAATGCTTTTAACACTGTTAATCATGTGAATTCCAACACATACACATGTTCACAAGACTTGTTCTAACCAGTAAAAATAATCTTTTGTTTCATCACATCATTATCATAGCACTCACTATCTTTTACTTTGAACTACTATATATTTTTAATGGGCATTAATACCCTTAATTAGTAATACTACTCACAATGAATTTTAATCAAACCACCTGGGTGGATGCTTTTACACAGTAAATAAGAAATCACAAGTATATCAGTAGCGATTCCTCAGAGCAAGCAAGGCAAGCAGTGCTTGCCCAAAGAAAATCAGGCAAAAGTAAATGGTTACATATCGAACATTAATGTTGTCATCAAAAACTGTTTCACATGCCTTCTTATCTCTCATCTTTTGAAAACCGGCGGCGAATTCATCACCTATCTTACTGTCAAAATGCTACTGATGACTTGATTTGATCAAAGTCATTAATATCAGTATCACTTCACTTCCTGTTTTAACAGCTGACCGAGCGCTTCGCTCCCAAGGCAAGCACTTTAAAAAGTGCTTCGGTGCACAGAAACCTTTTAGAATGCGTTCATATGAAGAGAAAAAAGAAATAGCAGCGTGTCCACGTCCACAGTCTGAATTAACTACCTTAACCAAAAAATTGAACAAAACGCAGGTAACAAGACATTTCAATACCTTTTACTACAAGAAATATTCTTGGCTATGTGGGTGTGCATCTAGTTCTTCTTTCTTTGCTGGCCTTGTATTTGTTTTACTAATCCAAATGATATTAATAATGTTTGGTTCAACAAAGGTTATACTGACCTCAACAATTTAATTAATGCTAGCAACCGTCATCAAAAATCAGTAGGTCATGTCAGAGCTTTTTTAACGTTTAAAGAATTCGGTAAAACTCGAGTAGACACCCAGCTTGATATTCAACGTAAAATTGAAATTACTAGGCATAACGAAAAAGTGACAAAGAACCGACTTATCCTTAGACGTTTCATTGATATTACCTGTTTTTTGGCCAAACAGGAATTAAGTTTTCGGGGTCATGACGAATCAGAATCATCTACCAATCAAGGCAACTACAGAGAACTTGCTTCTTTGCTTTCGACATACGACCCATTATTAGCTCAGCACTTGGATGAGGCTACCGTTTTCACTGGTCTTTCATGTTCAATACAAAACGACTTAATTGATGCTGTGAAAGATGTGGTATTTAATAAAATAAAAAATGAAATAAATGCAACTGATTTCATTGCAGTAATGATAGATGAAACGTCCGACTGTTCAAAAAAGTCTCAGTTAACCACGATATTTAGGTACATAGGTGAGAGTGGTACAGTGCAGGAAAGATTTCTAGGTTTTTCTGACGTCAGTTCCGACCGTTCTGCTAGGGCACTTTCAGAGCACGTCATTGAAGTTGTAGAAAGGTTAGGATGCAGTTCGAAAATCGTTTGTCAAACGTACGACGGGGCTTCAGTTATGTCTGGAGCGTTGTCTGGCACACAGCAACGAGTCAGAACTCATTTTCCCTCTGCAATTTTCGTGCATTGTTTTGCCCATGCGTTGAATCTCATCTTAACACAGTCAGTAAGTTTTATCTCAGAATGTAGAATTTTTTTCTCCACTTTGGGTGGTCTTGTTTCATTTTTTTCTCCCTCTTCTTCCAGAACGTATTTACTCGATTCAGTTGTCCGTAAAAGGCTTCCGCCCATGGCACCAACTCGGTGGAATTTCAATGATAGACTGGTTGAAACCGTGTGCCATTATAGGCTTGACATCATAAATTGTTTTTGGGAAATAGTAGACAATGAAAGTGAATGGGAAAATGACGCTATTTTTAAAGCTAGGGGTTTCATTAACTTTCTTCAGTCTTTCGAAACTGTATTTCTTTTACAGTTATTCGAAAACATTTACTCAAAAACTGGTCATGTGTATAATATTCTGCAGACAAAATCACTTGATATTTCTTACTGTCTCTCAGAAGTAACTTCTACCAAACAATATTTAAATGACATGAGATCTTCTTTTTTCGACAACCTCTTACAAGAAACTACTGTTCTTGTTGGGCAGGCCACCACCACCACCAGGAGACAAGCTGACGTAGATCCAGTTTTGCGGTTCAGGAGATTGTTTAATGAGATCTTGGATGTTCTGATTGTCAATATTGATTCTAGGTTTTCAAACCTCTCTCAACTTAAGTTTCTCGAAATTTTGGATGCTACTAAATATAGTGATTTTAGAAGAGTATTTCCTACTGAAAGTTTGAACTGCCTGGCTACGACTTATTCGGGGAAATTTGACATACCCATACTTAGGACAGAACTGAACATTATTTATAACCATGACAACTATCAGAACAAGTGACCAGTGAAAATATTAGAAACTATTGTGCAAAACGACCTTCAAGAAGCTCTCCCTGAGTTGTGTAAGCTCTGTAAGCTTGTTCTTACAATCCCAGATACTTCTGCTAGTGCTGAAAGGTCGTTTTCAGCCCTGAAACGAATTAAATCAATTCAGAGAAATACAATGGGGCAGAACCGTCTGAGTTCCTTAAGTTTCTTGTCATGTGAAAAATAGTTATTGGAGGCTATAAGAATACCTCGAGAAGGGTTTGATTTTTACGATGAAGTCATTAAACAGTTCATCAAGAAAGAAAGACGGATGGAATATATTTTCAAGTGATTCTGGTCAGTATCTAGTCGCATTGAAAAAACTACTCTACTGACCAAAAAATGTCTCGGAGTATTTTCTTCTGTTTTCTCTTTTGATCCACATGGTTGGGAATTGGTTGAGGTGGATCGGGCAGGACACATGTGGCACACCTCCCCGCGGTGTGTCCTGGGTACTGGCTGCTGAAATCATAATTTTTGTAAAACTAGGTAGCTTGCTAAATGCCACTTTTATAATCCTCATACTAATTATACTTGATGAATATTTTTCTCACAACGATACAAACAAGTGTGTACCTGAATATTTTGTAATGCTTTTCTAGCACTGGAATTGTATGTATGTGTGCCTATGTTGTGCTTAGAGTCAATGCTTGCCCTACCCATCAGGCCAGGAATCGCCACTGAAGTATATGTCCATTACACAGGTTCTTATGAAATTCTAATCATTATACATTGAAAACTTTGTTTATATGCATGTCCTTTATTTTTTGAAACTGGTGAAGTGTAGTTGTGGTTGGGTTTTAATATATGGAAACTTCCCACCTGTATTCTGAAGAATGCGGATTCCAGTAAGAACCTGTAATGTTGCTGGTTAGGAGTGGTGCTGGTATTTGCGAAGTGCGTGGTCATCTTCCTTTTAGATAGCGGTCCTTTTGGTTTTCTGGAGCAGGAGTATATGTGGCTGACGGCGTTGGGGGGGAGCTTTCTAGTAGGCATCTCTGCCGATGGTGTCGGATGTTCATGTCACCATCTCAGCCCTTCCTTTCTCCCGACTGATCGGGGACCCCGAGACACTTTCAAATTAAGCACGCATAATAGATCAAAGAGAATTTTGCCCAGCCGCCAGACCACGTAATACCCGTCGGAGAGTTGAAATTGGAATCAGACCGATTAATGGTTTCTGCGAAGCCACGAGGCTTCGGAAATACCTGCTACAAATTGTCGATCAGCTGGTCATCCGGAATACGTTATTGCGTCACCACTCACTGCATACAGGACAGCGCGGCTCACTTATCAAAGCGGCCTTGCCGCCAACAGCCACAGCCTACCTCGCCTCGGCGCGATTTTTCAAACATGCCGGGAAAATTTCAAGTCCCGGCACAAACATTAATAAATCATAGAATGATTATTTTGAAACCGTTTTGATTAATTATTTCATGTCAACAACATCTCACCTCTTTGAAAATTATTGAAAATTATTTAATTATTGTGCAACTACATATACTTGACGCAACGAGAATAAAAAAATCCTGCGACCTGGCCGGTGTACTACACTTCATAGTTGCGTTGAGTAGATGGTAATGTATTTGTGTAATTTTTGATTTACTTGTAACGTTGCAATATATATTAAACTTATGTTTTATAAGTTTACGAAATAATCAAGTCAATAAAATAGGTATTTAAATAAAAATTAAACAGAGTTAACCAAAGAAAACAAATTCATTTATTCAAAATAATGCAAATAAAAGTAAGGAAAAAGTAACATACATGTATTACTTTTTGGCTTCCTTATGTACGTATGGGATGTGTGGAGTTGCTTCTGGCATATAATGTTTGCCCATTTTGGGTCAAATTTTGATGCTCCTATGACTAAAATGGATTTCAAATGTTCGTCTTATAAATTGAATAAGTTATAAATCTATTGTGCTAACCGCGATTGAATTACTTAATGTGTTAATTTAATCATTTCTTAAATTTATCTAGCCCTTAAGTTGGACGCCATTTATAAATGTATATTTATTATGCGTATTGATAGCACAATAAATTAATTATTAAATATATAAAATTATCGATCACTGACAAGTATGTGTATAATTTACTCTTAATGATGATTCTAACTATCTACGTTCATCAACACATACGTGATATCATTTATTTAATTAAACATAAGAAACTCTTAAAATCTATTTGCATTCTTTCAAACTTTAAGTCAATATTCGGGTTGCATTGGTAATAATGAACGCATGTTTCTGGTTAACTAAAATACTAGTTTAATTATCATTTATGACATATTATAATAGTACATAGAATACGTCGCTGTACCTGAAATACATACATATTTATAATAAACAAAGATATATCTCAATATATGCTGAAATAAAGAAAACATACATACATATATAAATCAAATGATGTTACAATTCAATATTTTACTTATTTAATGCGTTCATTAAATCCCAAATAAGCTTTTGTTTAAACGTTCATTAACTACTTATTTCAATTTTACTCATTACTTTTCTTAATAAATTCTCAGGTGTGAATTCTTTGAAAGAAACCAGGTCAGTAGAAGTTACAAATTAGAAGTAATTATAATAATGGTTACTTGGTTAGTGAATATCCATTAGTTGTTGACGTAGTCTCGTTCTGGTGATGGAGATGGCTCGTAGATACATTCCGTCGTTAGTTGTTTTATCACTGCCACTTATCACTTTATTCTTCCGACCACTCGCGTAGGTGTTGTATAGGTGTGGTTAATTGAAGTTTAGTGTTCAATCAATGTTCTATCTTACTGTGTTTGCTGTGTGTTCGTTTTAAAGTCAATAAACATGTCTAGTTTCATTTGTCGCTGCTTCCACAAACGATCCTATAATTGGTTAGTTTGTTTAATGTTTCGTGTTCATTATGTTGTTGAGACACAATATTAAGTTCCAATAAGTTGTATATCGTTTAGTGATGCTGTCTGTTAGTGTAACGGTCTGACTGTTCACTTGGTGTAAATTTCACTAAGTCCGATAATGCGCACTCGATAAAGTTCACTACCGCGATATGAATGTATTATTACGTTTTAAGTTCCTTGTTATTTATCTAACTTCCGAATGATTCGAGTAACAATGGAAAGTTTATGATGTACCGTCTCTCGCACTTGAAGTTAAACTACTTAATAATTGAAATGTAAACTGTCTGAAAATTCTAACTGCAAAAACTTTAGTATAACTGACGAAATTTTGAGTGTGGCTGCGTAAAAATTGAGTATAACTGACGCTCCGTCTTCCTGGACAGCTAGTTTTATTAATTCGTCCCTACTCAAAATTTTGTCTCTGGCGCGCTTCACGCCCACTTCTTTTCGAGATTGGTCAGTTTTTGATTTTCTCGGAAAATACTGTCCCACTCTGTCAAAATCCGACGTCATAGTTCTTTCGATAGGTTCTTCGTCTCAGTTGCTATGGAAACATCCCTCACCATCAAATTTCTCGCTGGCTGAAGGTCTCTGATAGGTCCTTAGGTCTCCCTGCTCTCCAGCTAGACGATCGTTGACCCGCTTCGAAGAAACTATGGCCATAAACAATTTGTCTAACAGCCTATTGTCTGAGTAAACTCTGCGTTTCTATAGATTCCCATTATCTGTACTTACAGTCTTCCTGGCGTATTGTTCTATGCTCTTACCCCTTTTTTCTGGCTATTACTAATTTCGAACATCTGCTGGTCGTTGAAGTCACTCCAACTTTCCCTTCGTAAATTCTTGTCTGTCAATTAGACGATACCTCCAGCTGTGTAACATGACTTTAGTTTTTGTCAGCCTATCTTCCAGTATTGTTATTTAAGGTGCAGCGTTTCCGTTTCATTGTAGTATGGAGCATTACTTGTTTTTGTCGCTTATCGTCTACTGACGTAATACGGCCACATCTGCTACAATTCTTGGTACGGGTGTGAATGTCCTCCTTACTTTGTTACAGCTGCGGAGAGCAATAATTCTGGACGAAACTTTCCCTGTCATCTTACGCCACCAAATTCTATAGTTGGATAGAACTTAATGCGTTTCTATTGTCAAGTCAGCAACGCTTCACTGACACCTTCTCATTACTCCTTATTTATTGCTCCACCATAAGTCGTTGACACTTGCCTCGTGTGAACGTACTCTTCCGAGGTGAGAATTTAAAAAATTTTTAAAATTTTCTGCTCGTTACAGTGTCCTCAATTTCGATTTGACGATGTGACCTCTGGGAACAACTCAAATCTAAATTCTGCGCCCTGTACGTCGCCTCGCCGTGTCCATCTTCTTCGGGGGAAGGTATACACAATAACCTACTTTCAAAAGCTTATATGACCAGTGGTACACCCCCTTTTGGTTTCAATTGGTTCTCTGAATTTATTGCCAGCTATTTGGGATAGCTGAACGCATTTCACATTGTCGAATTGACATATAAATACCTTATCTTTATAATTTATAAGATAAGTCATAAATTCCATAAGCAATTAAATAATTTCATCAATTGAATAAGATCTTACCTTCTAAAATATCATATTCACAAGATATTATCAAACAGTTAAGCGGTTCAATGTAACCTTTACGTGATATCAAAGAAAATCTCCTATACATATACACCTTTGTGCACTATTAATGATCTTACCAATAAAATCTTTTAAACTATTATTTTAAAATTAGATTGTTAATTGACACAATCGCTACGTTAACTGTAATTATCTTACTAATTTACATACACGTATAACATTTAGTTTCAATGATTGACCTACTTCATGATACATCATTTATAATCCTAACCTACTAATTACATACATTCACATTAATAAAGTTCATTCACTATCTAGTTCGTTAAATATTATCACTTATCTGATTTAAGTGTCCATTTTTCTCACTTTGTCCTTTTAACTTATTACCATATAAATCAATTAATAGCAATTAAATGTCCTTTGCATTCACTGCAATAATTTTATAAAATGTCACACTAAATGTTAATTTATCTTATTATCTAACATTTAATTAGTGCTTAATTGACTAAATACATTTTGATGTTATGTTTCAACAATTAAAGTACATAACTTTCTTGGATAAGCCAGCTTGAATGATATCACCGCGTCAATTACCCTAACACAGTTGATTCATCAGCATCGGCTAGCTTCTTAAGACATCTTCTTCTATTTCTTCCTCTTCCTTCATCTTCAATTCTCTGGTTCATAGTATTTTTTCAATTGTCTGGCATTAAATTTTCCACGGAGTTTCTTGTCATCATCGCAATCAACGAGTAGATAAGTAGCTTCTCCGAGAATTTGATGCACTTTATATGGTCCGCAGTACAGTTCGCAAAATTTTTCAATTCTTTTCTGGACCGCGTCCGATTGATGATATGTTCTGATTAACACTTTCTCACCAATGTTGAATCTTGTAATGGTTTTAGTCTCATTACATAATTTTGCCTGTTTTTCTCTCTTCTCCTTCATTTTGATATATATTTGTTTATGATCTACCCCTTTAACTAGGAGCATATCCTTGTTGATGTATTTTTCCCACGCTCTGGGAGGTTTTCTTCCGAGCTGAGCTTCGTACGGTGTTACTTCTATCGTCTCGTGGTACGTTTCGTTAATACAACTCTCGACGATTGGTACGTAACGCGACCACTTTGTATGTTGATCACCAACAAAGATCCTAAATAAGTTCCCAAGCTGTCTGTTGATTCTTTCAGCCAGATTCGCACAAGGGTTCCTTATTGCGGTAAATCGTGGTTGGATATTTAGTTCAGTTAATCCATCTAACCATTTTTTAGATGAAAATTGCGTTCCGTTGTCTGTGATAATCACTCTAGGAGATCCTAGTTCTTCACAATATTGGTGTACTCTCCTCAGTGTAGCGACGGTCGTTGCCCTTCGAAGTGTGAAAAGTCGTACGTATTTGGTAAAATTGTCAACCATTATAAACAGATACCTCACCCCACTAGACGAAGCAGGTAACGGTCCGTAAAAGTCCGCGCTCACAAGGTCACCCTTGCATAACGGTATTATGGCTTTTGTTCCTCCAAACGAATTTCTGTTGCCGGAATCCTTTTTTTCTGACAAGTGTCGCAAGTCCGTACATAAATTTTCACCCTCTTTAACATTCCGTCCATGGTAAAGTACTCCTGCAATAATTTGATACATCTCTTCGCACCGGGATGCCCATACATACGGTGTATTTCAGCAATTATTTCGCCAGACACACTGTTCGGTACGTATAGTTTCCACTCTCCTTTGCGTAATCTGTACAATTTCTCATCGACGAATCTATAAAATTTATTTAATTTCTTATCTACACAATTTTCCTTAATCTTATCAATAATATACTTAAGCTTATGATCTTGAATTTGGTGCCTTCCAATATCCATTAGGATCTTGCTTACCTTCTTATCCATTTTGATTGTCAGGTGGTTAATTAAATATTCGGAAATATTGTCACTAATTACCTCTCGTGTGGCATCTTCTGGATTTCTGCTCAGAAGATCGGCAATAATATTGTCCTTACCTCTACAATGGACAATGTCAAATTTGTACTCCTGAATACTTAAGATCCAGCGTGTAATACGCGAGTTGTTTAAATGACATTTATTCATAAAAGTCAGTGCTTTATTATCAGTAATGATGGTTAACGGTTGTCCTAGTATGTATATACGGAACCGCTCAAGACATCTTACAATACACAAAAGCTCCTTCTCCGTAGTGTAATAATTTATTTCCGCACCCTTGAATGTCCTGCTGGTAAAAGCTATTACTCCAATTCTTCCTTCTTCATCCAATTGATATAGTTGTCCGCCATATGCAAAGTTGCTGGCGTCACATTGCATATAATATCTTTGGTTTAATCGGGGAAACTTTAAGATGACTGTTTCTACGAATAACCTTTTAACCTGCTGAAAACACTCATTTAATTCCTGTGTCCAGGTGAATTTCTGTCCTTTCCGTAGCAACTCGAGTAATGGTTTAGTAGTTTCAGCGTATTTGTCTGTAAAACGATTATAGAAATTTGTCAACCCCAGGAAACCTTTTAATTGTTTTTGGTTCCGAGGTGCAGGGAACTTCATAATGGCGTCTATCTTCTCGTCCGTTGCTCGTATTCCTTGCGTTGTTAGTTGATAACCAAGGTACGCGATTTCTTGTCTGAAGAACTGCGACTTCTCCAAATTGATGGTTAAATTTGCCCTTCTTAAATTAGATAATAATAAGTCTAAATGTAACAAGTGCGTTTCTAAATCTTCTGAGTAACACAGGCAATCGTCGACATAAATAATGGTATTTTCTTTTACTTCTTCGTCCAATACTGTGTCCAATCCCCTGGTCAGTGCAGCAGAACTGGTACTCAGGCCAAATGGTGTAACTGTAAAACGATAACACTTGCCGTCGTACATAAAAGCGGTGAAGTCCCGGCATTCCGACTTCAGTGGTACTTGCCAGAAACTGCTAGTTAGATCTACGGTAGATAGGTACTTCATCTCTCCACATCTCGCCAATATGTCGTTTATTGGAGGGGCTCCCTCGTAGTCCGGGATAGTCACACTGTTCACCTTCCTCGCATCCAAACACAATCGTACGCTACCGTCCTTCTTGATTACCGTAACTAGTGGGTTGATATATGCGCTGTTGCATCTCTCAATGACCCCATACCGTAACATTTTCCGAATCTCCTCATCTACCTTCCCTTTATAGGCTAATGGGACAGGCCATCCTCTCTGGAAGTACGGTGTCTGGTCGGTGACTCGGAACTCGTGGACATACCCATCGATTCTTCCGGGGCATTCTCTGAATAAACTACAATTTCTTATTAGAATCTCCCTTAATCTTTCCAACGTTCCTCTATCTCCGCATTCTATACTTTCTATCTTCTTGTTAATGTTTCTGATGATCTCTTCTTCTTCTTCTACGTCCACCACTTCTATATGCATCATAGGCACCGTGTACGTCGCTTCGTTATCCTCTCTTCTTATCTCGACGATTCTTCTTCCCATGTCAATGAGACACCCTGTTTCTTGAAGAAAATTGGTTCCTAATATGCATGGTTTTATCAAATCTGGTATTATTAGGAAAACACATTCATATTTAATTTCTTCAATATAGATATCACATAATATTTGTTTTCTGATTAGCTTTGATTTATTACCAACTGCGCTAACAATTAATGTGTTAGACATCGGTAAAATCTCATAAGGTGTAATGTCATGTTTGTTTTGGTGAAACCACGACTCAGACAACCCAGCTATTACGGATCCAGTATCGATTAACGCTTGTACACTAACATTATTATTGAACTTGATATTTATCTCTGGACACCTGATTATTCGTTGAGAAATTTCTTCATCATCATTACACAACAAATCGCTTCGTAAGTCCGGTAGGATAATATTCGTCTGGTAGTCATTTATTTTGATGGCTATCTTCGTTAATGGGTGGAGGGATTTTTTTTTTCCTCTTCTTGTTGACGATTTCTCTTAGGTTGAATGCCCGATGCACCAGCTGTCGTGTTTGTAAACTCTATTGTGTTGGCAGCGCGCCGGTCTATGTTACGGGGCTGGTGATTTATGGCAGGTCTATCACCCCAGGTTTTCTTCTGTATTCCGCCTCCTTTGTTCAAGTTACTTTCACCTTCCTTATACGCATTCCTGCCCTCGTTTGCCGCATAGTTCGCTTCTCTGTTAATTCTTGGTTGAATCTGTGAATACTCGATGATCAAAGACTCGAAGTTTGGTATCGTCACAATTCCTCTTGTAACCACCGCAAGCTGGATGTCACGCCCAAAGTGACGAGAGATCTTACGTATTAACTGATAATCAGATAAAGTAGGTGTTAACTGCTTACTTTCCAATAAAATCCGTTCAATATATTGAATAGCAGTAACTGGTCCGCGCCAATCAAATCTGCCAAACTCCAAATGGTCCCGAATACTGTCCTGTCGTTCCTGGCCCCAATATTTTAGAGAGAACGCTTCCTTGAATTCTGCGAAGTTTGATATCTGGTCACGTATCACTCGCCACCAAATTCCTGCGTCTAACTCCAGATGTTTGCCAATCCACTTGATATTGTCAGCGGGATAATATAACTCTTGAACTTCGGACAATTCTTTGAGGAATTCCATAGGGAATCTGTCTGTGCCATTATATTTGAGATCATTGTGGTTAGGTCCGTTAATTCGATTTAATATTCCACAATCACCTTCCATCAGTTGTCGCTGTAACCTCTCTTGGTTTTCTCTTACCTTATTTAAATGTCCTTTTAATTCTTCGATCCTAGTTGTCTTTTCTTTCGTAGTCTCGTCCAACTTCTGTTCTGTTGAACGTTGTCTACCGTCTACGTCTTCTAATTTTTGTATAATATTACTATTTGTTCCTTCTTGCTCCTGTTGTCTCTGCAGCATGGTATTGTGCATCTCGGCCTTAAGTTCTTCGTGCTTCTTATTGTAATCCTTAACGTGAACATCGAACTTGTGATTAATCTTTTTAACGGTCGTCTGGGTAGAGTGTACCGCCGCCATCCATTCTTGTCGTTCATTATCTTGTTTTTCTTGTATTTCTACGTACTTCTTGTCAGCTTCTTCTCTCAATTCTCTCACGACATCGTCTTGTTTTTTCTGTAATTCATCGACCTTTCTTTCCCAAGTCTGCTGGCTTTCACGTATCTCCGACCTTATTTGTGTAATCTCTTCCTTATGCTGGTCGAGTTTTTCATTAATTAATCTACTGTTTTCTTCTTGTTTTTCTAATTTTTCATTAATTAACCTATTACTTTCTTCAAATTTTCTGTTAATATTCTCTTCTTGTTTTCTGTTACTTTCTTCGCTAATTAATTTAATATTTTCTTCTAGTTTCCTGCTTCGTTCTTCTTGTTTCTTTTCTTGTTGACGCATGAACTCCATTAACATTTGTAGAGTCCCATCTTCTGGTTTCGATGTCTGTCCTCGCGCCCTATCTTCTGGACTCTCCACCACACTACTTGGTTCGCTAGGCGTAGTATTGTCCTCGGTATTTACTGCGCCTAATTGGTTATTAATGTCATATTCTACACTGTCTGAATTGCTCGCCATTTTAGCCCTACTGCGCGTAATCATTCAAACTGACTTACACTAATAACGCTTATCTTACTTCTACTTCTATAACACTACTTTTCTACTACTTCTACTGCCTGTTCTTTACCTAAGCCGTACGTGTTAACAATCTGTGTTAATACGTATCATGCCGTGCGAATGGGCGCCATTTATAAATGTAAATAAGTTATAAATCTATTGTGCTAACCGCGATTGAATTACTTAATGTGTTAATTTAATCATTTCTTAAATTTATCTAGCCCTTAAGTTGGACGCCATTTATAAATGTATATTTATTATGCGTATTGATAGCACAATAAATTAATTATTAAATATATAAAATTATCGATCACTGACAAGTATGTGTATAATTTACTCTTAATGATGATTCTAACTATCTACGTTCATCAACACATACGTGATATCATTTATTTAATTAAACATAAGAAACTCTTAAAATCTATTTGCATTCTTTCAAACTTTAAGTCAATATTCGGGTTGCATTGGTAATAATGAACGCATGTTTCTGGTTAACTAAAATACTAGTTTAATTATCATTTATGACATATTATAATAGTACATAGAATACGTCGCTGTACCTGAAATACATACATATTTATAATAAACAAAGATATATCTCAATATATGCTGAAATAAAGAAAACATACATACATATATAAATCAAATGATGTTACAATTCAATATTTTACTTATTTAATGCGTTCATTAAATCCCAAATAAGCTTTTGTTTAAACATTCATTAACTACTTATTTCAATTTTACTCATTACTTTTCTTAATAAATTCTCAGGTGTGAATTCTTTGAAAGAAACCAGGTCAGTAGAAGTTACAAATTAGAAGTAATTATAATAATGGTTACTTGGTTAGTGAATATCCATTAGTTGTTGACGTAGTCTCGTTCTGGTGATGGAGATGGCTCGTAGATACATTCCGTCGTTAGTTGTTTTATCACTGCCACTTATCACTTTATTCTTCCGACCACTCGCGTAGGTGTTGTATAGGTGTGGTTAATTGAAGTTTAGTGTTCAATCAATGTTCTATCTTACTGTGTTTGCTGTGTGTTCGTTTTAAAGTCAATAAACATGTCTAGTTTCATTTGTCGCTGCTTCCACAAACGATCCTATAATTGGTTAGTTTGTTTAATGTTTCGTGTTCATTATGTTGTTGAGACACAATATTAAGTTCCAATAAGTTGTATATCGTTTAGTGATGCTGTCTGTTAGTGTAACGGTCTGACTGTTCACTTGGTGTAAATTTCACTAAGTCCGATAATGCGCACTCGATAAAGTTCACTACCGCGATATGAATGTATTATTACGTTTTAAGTTCCTTGTTATTTATCTAACTTCCGAATGATTCGAGTAACAATGGAAAGTTTATGATGTACCGTCTCTCGCACTTGAAGTTAAACTACTTAATAATTGAAATGTAAACTGTCTGAAAATTCTAACTGCAAAAACTTTAGTATAACTGACGAAATTTTGAGTGTGGCTGCGTAAAAATTGAGTATAACTGACGCTCCGTCTTCCTGGACAGCTAGTTTTATTAATTCGTCCCTACTCAAAATTTTGTCTCTGGCGCGCTTCACGCCCACTTCTTTTCGAGATTGGTCAGTTTTTGATTTTCTCGGAAAATACTGTCCCACTCTGTCAAAATCCGACGTCATAGTTCTTTCGATAGGTTCTTCGTCTCAGTTGCTATGGAAACATCCCTCACCATCAAATTTCTCGCTGGCTGAAGGTCTCTGATAGGTCCTTAGGTCTCCCTGCTCTCCAGCTAGACGATCGTTGACCCGCTTCGAAGAAACTATGGCCATAAACAATTTGTCTAACAGCCTATTGTCTGAGTAAACTCTGCGTTTCTATAGATTCCCATTATCTGTACTTACAGTCTTCCTGGCGTATTGTTCTATGCTCTTACCCCTTTTTTCTGGCTATTACTAATTTCGAACATCTGCTGGTCGTTGAAGTCACTCCAACTTTCCCTTCGTAAATTCTTGTCTGTCAATTAGACGATACCTCCAGCTGTGTAACATGACTTTAGTTTTTGTCAGCCTATCTTCCAGTATTGTTATTTAAGGTGCAGCGTTTCCGTTTCATTGTAGTATGGAGCATTACTTGTTTTTGTCGCTTATCGTCTACTGACGTAATACGGCCACATCTGCTACAATTCTTGGTACGGGTGTGAATGTCCTCCTTACTTTGTTACAGCTGCGGAGAGCAATAATTCTGGACGAAACTTTCCCTGTCATCTTACGCCACCAAATTCTATAGTTGGATAGAACTTAATGCGTTTCTATTGTCAAGTCAGCAACGCTTCACTGACACCTTCTCATTACTCCTTATTTATTGCTCCACCATAAGTCGTTGACACTTGCCTCGTGTGAACGTACTCTTCCGAGGTGAGAATTTAAAAAATTTTTAAAATTTTCTGCTCGTTACAGTCTGATAAAGTTAGGCCTGTACTTTGATTTTACAAAGTTCATTTTTTAAAACGTTTGTTCGCAGATATAGGTCGATCCAAACATTGAAAGCATTCCTCCTACCAATCTAACTGATGGATGCGAGTGAAAAGCGTGATTCATTCAAGGCAGCGAGACGAACAAGCGCATTAACCACGTAAATGTTTTAAATTTATACAAATTATTATAACATTTTACTTAAATTATTTCTTCTTTAGTTATTTAGTAAAATGTTATAATATTTGAAGTATTCTGACGATCTATTTAAAAACTGCACGCAGCATCGGCCGCATTGCCGCGAACCGGACAATGATCCTTCGCGGGCCGTAGTTTGGAGACCTCTAGTCTATACGATCGTAACCGTTCATTTCTGTGACAGCACAAATTTTATCAAATTATGATAAAGGGATTTGTCCGAACACGCATTCAACAGAACAACATCAAACCGGTGTGTTGATAGCAAGGTGGGGCGCTTGTCAACCGTGAAGTGCTTGTAGGCTACATTGTAACAACAGCAGCTGTGTTTGTGAAAGACTACTGGTTTTGTTCAACGCGGTTCCGTATGATGACGGATCGACAAGATAACTACTGATACAATAAAATATTGCCTGGTCGATTTCTATCAAACGTATCTGATCTCTATAGTTATTTTTTATGTTTGTAGATCAACATAAACTGCACGCAGCATCGGCCGCATTGCCGCGAACCGGACAATGATCCTTCGCGGGCCGTAGTTTGGAGACCTCTAGTCTATACGATCGTAACCGTTCATTTCTGTGACAGCACAAATTTTATCAAATTATGATAAAGGGATTTGTCCGAACACGCATTCAACAGAACAACATCAACCGGTGTGTTGATAGCAAGGTGGGGCGCTTGTCAACCGTGAAGTGCTTGTAGGCTACATTGTAACAACAGCAGCTGTGTTTGTGAAAGACTACTGGTTTTGTTCAACGCGGTTCCGTATGATGACGGATCGACAAGATAACTACTGATACAATAAAATATTGCCTGGTCGATTTCTATCAAACGTATCTGATCTCTATAGTTATTTTTTATGTTTGTAGATCAACATAAAGGCAACAGTATTGCCTTAAGCAGATTGGTTAAAGTTTCACATTGTGTTAGGGGCGGGTCTAGAACTTCGTTAGGCGGGCTCTTCACAGGAAGGTCATACTAAACATTCGCTCCTCTGTTCTGTCACGTCGTCTACAATGTTCTACAGAACCATTCATGAAGCATTCATTAATATTTTTTTACAGTTACATATTCTTGGACTAGTAAGCTCCCTGAGCTGCATAACTCACTGTATTGAACGAATTCAGTATTTATTATTAATCCATATATATAAAACTCAAAGTCTGAGGATTTATGGGTACTGAATACAAATCCACACCGTTACAACGATTGCCACCAAATTTTGCACAGGTAGGTAACCTTTGACACAAGGCGAAAAACACTGTCCAACTTGGGAATATGATATTCTGCCCCGTTCGTACGATATAGGCCCTTTTAATTATGTCTTTTCGTTGTCACTAGCGTATAAAGATGTCAACAACACCATAGAGACCAGAATTAATTACCATAGTAACAAGTAAATAAACAAATGATATTTAGCGGCATCAGAACTGTACCTTTATCCGTTCCTACAGTTTTTAATGTTTTTAATATGCGATTGTATCGATATATTTTGTAATTGTCTTGAAAGGTTATAAAATTTATGTTTAGACGCATTTCTGATGATGCAATGAATAAGTAATGAAATATATTAAATACTACTACCAAAGATGTCAACAACACCATGGAGGCCAGAATTAATTACCATAGTAACAAATAAATAAAGAAAAGCTATTTAGCGGCATCGGAACTGTACATTTATCCATTCCTGCAGTACATTTTCGATGTTTTATACAATATGCGATTGTATCGATATATTACGATGTGGAAAAGAAGAAGTGTACTAATTGTAAATTGTTCTATTACTTAATGCAAAACGAAAATACGTGTTGTTTTCATTTGTGAGGTTAGGTGACAACGGTTTTTGGTTTTTGGTTTACTGCTGAAATAAATAAAAGCCATGGTTGAGGAAAACAACGTTTAATGTGTTACACAGTAACACTTAAAATAAAGAATTTAGCGTTTTTAATTTAACAGGTACTTTATAAATATCTCCAAAGGCTTTATAAACTGGTACTTTAAATCTCCAAAGGCTGTTGCACCAACATAATAATTTAGTACTTGTTAAAATAGTACAAGTGTTGAAAACAGCTTTGGAGAGAATGTGGCTAATGAGTACAAAATGTTATACGAGCTAACAGAACACCAAATAGACATATTAAAATACTTATTAAAAGTCAAACGTTCACATGTGAAGCCGCGGGTAACAGCTAGTTATTAAATAAATTTCAATTAGATATTCTTTCAAATATAAGAAAAGTTACGAAAACTCTGATAAGTTACTGTTTTCTTAGAAAATATCAATTATTGTCAGGCAAATTATTGTTACTACTTTTTTATTATTATGAACATAATAAAAACTAGCAATTCCAACTACTGCATTAGTATTTAACTAAATTTATAATTACATAATGCTTAAATAAAAAATAATTTACTCCTAGCGTGTACGTTTATGACATTTTCCATAGATAACTATGTCGTGTCTATTTCTAATCATTTTCACAAACATTCATAACTGGCAACAACATGCAAAGTGTTTTTTTATTTGCAAACGTAGCTTACAAACTTCTTGAAGGTGGTCCAAGATTTGCAAAGGGTTTTCAAGATATTAATTTCGGTTAAATTATCAACTATTCTTAGTTCATATTTTGAATAAAGTGCTTTGTAATTTGATGTCCCCACATAGATTTCTACATAGTTTTTCGAAATTTTGATACCTGCGTTTGGGTAGTCTTCATAATTGTTTGCTACAGAATGAAGAAGCTACAAATTTTATAGAAAGCAATCGTTTTAATCATGGTTTAGACGGAAACACCGGATTTGACTTGACGCCATACTCAAAAACAAAACCTTGAAAAGCGATAGGCCTATATCACTGACACTAAGCTTGGAGAAAATTCGTATTTTCTGGAATGTTAATAAAATTCTAAAGATCTTCCGAAATTTCGTAGGACCTGGCAACATTGTGTTACGCACTGCTTTACTAAAAAAGCAGCTTTACGATATGACTATTCCTTTCTTAAAAGAAGCATAACCAGCCAGCTTGCTGTTGTCATACCTTGCGTAATAAACAGTATTAGTCTATTACAAATTACGCTGTAACAGAGGTTCTTTGTTCCTCTCTGTACAATAAAGTATTTCATTCTCCGTGTTCATTATGCTTTATTTGGCGACGGATGTTTAATCTAAGCGGGTTCTTATCTCGGTGTTTCTAAACAGTCCATGCTGTTTTAAATGAGTTTTGTTATCTTGCGTGCAAGTGATGAGTAGACATTAAGTCAGTATGTTTTTTTATCAGTGTTCATGCTCTTTGTATTCACTTCCTGTCTCCAATATTTTTTGCGACTTTGTAGTGAGTTGTTGTGCCGCAAAGGATAACTGATAATCATACAGTATTAGCTTTGTGTAGATATTCTTAATTCTTATTCCTATACAGACGAATGTATTATTTGTAAATATAAAAAAACGTTACATGGGCTACGTATGTGCAGTTCTTTCCGGTTCGACGCAGCGAACGTGTTGATTATCAGTTGGTTATGAGTATCTTGAGTGTGCGGTTTGTTTTTGGTTTGTGCGTCTTGTGGCTATGTCTATAATATTTCACGTGTATGTCATCATACTAATACAATTATTGAAAATCAATTTTCAGTGGCGCCCAGTTTCGGAAGAGGAGGGAAGAAAGATTAAGAGCTACAACAAGTTCCAAAGAGTTTATGAAGTCTTTTATTCAAGGAACATCGAACCACGAGTGTCAAAATATTACAATT
The DNA here is from genome assembly GCA_034769895.1 of Magicicada septendecula. Classification (NCBI taxonomy): domain Eukaryota; kingdom Metazoa; phylum Arthropoda; class Insecta; order Hemiptera; family Cicadidae; genus Magicicada; species Magicicada septendecula. Next base: position 54,658,415 of record CM068371.1, on the reverse strand, counting down.
AACAAGGAATCAACTTGTGATCATAAAATGGATGTTGTTAACGACGAGGCTGTTGATAAATACAATTATCAACACAATTATCACGTTAACGACGTGAATACTTCAAACTGTGAAAATGTCAAAATACAGTTACAAGATTCAGTTGATTCTAGTACCATGGTTGATGTTGCATCGTGGGTATGGTACCTGGCTACTAACCTAGAGGTGCCGGGTTCAATTCCCGGGCCCGCACCATAAAATCAAGGTGCGTTTTTCAGCCCCCAGGTCGACTCAGCCTGTTGAAAAAGAGTACCTGGGTTAACATCCTGGGGATAATAATGGGCGGCTGAAGCATAGTGCTGGCCACACTGTCTTCCTTGTATGCCGTACGGCTCACATAAGGCAGCCTACTTTGCTTCTCCTACACTACTTCAGGTGGTACACGTGGGAGCCATTATTATATTATAATGTATTTGTTTGTTTAAGTTTATGTTGCTTTAGGATATTGTTTTGACGATGCGCTTTAGACCTACAAGGAATTTGCGTATTTATTAGAACATTTTAATGTTTTAATTTGTCATATTCCTACATTTTTTATAGTCTACATTTGCTACTAATAAACGTATACAAACCGAATACCGGTAATATTAAACTTACAAAATGTAATTTCTTAATTTTGACTTAACAAATATTCTTAAGACGTTTTTGGAAGTGCTTTCATATAAAATTCATTTGCACTTATTAAGTACTTTGTTCACTGGATGGGCCTTCATTTTTGCTCTTTTGGTCCTTTTAATTGCGAAGGCGAGGGGGTCGACGATCTTCTTGCCCCGGGCGCCAAAAAGCCTAGCTATGCCACTGGTTGCGTACAAAAATATGAAGTAGGCGTGTCATGCGGCGCGGAGGGGTGGGACGTCCCTGTTTTAATCAGCTCCATTGTGTGTGTGTGTGTGTGTGTCGGCGCCGACGGAAAGTGAACAGAATGCAGTTCAAGTACACATTGCGTGTAGCCTATATAGGCTATACTATATATAGTATAGTATAGTCACTGCCAGTAACGTACTTATCAAGTGGCACTCGCAGAAACAGTTCGTTTTCCTTCTGACAGTTTTCCTCTAACATTTTTCGCGTAATTACCTTGACGGTGTTAACAAACTTTCCTTCAGTTGTCTATAGTCGGCATTGTTGCACCCGCAACTTGCACGCTATTTCAATTTGTTTTGTTCTGTAAACATGAATATGCCGACCGGACGTCGCGCGCTCTGAGTCGATGAGTCATTAAACGCGATTCTCAAGTGTTTTTAAAATAGATATAATCTGAACCATAAAACACACCTTTAAATGCGAGTGCAGTAGAATTATTGTGACCAAAGCGCGCAACACTTGTTCTTCTTATCTGGCGTTACAGCCTTTGTTGGGCTTTAGACTCCACAATAATACTCCTCCTTGCTTCCCTGTTCTCCGCTCTTCCTCTCCACCCGCAAGTAGCGTTGCGTCCATGCCGGCGGCAACAGTACTGGAAATAAGATAAAATAATGTTAATTATTTCACAGAATAAATCCTTTAGTTATTGAATAATTTGAAATCCGAACAATATTAGTAGGGAACCTTGAAGAAAAGCGTAGCATTACTTTCTAACTGCTGGGCACTTGCACCGTCTTGTGTTGCCGGCTCAGACATCGGCAATGTTTTACTGCATACGATCATTGACCTCGTAGTAGTTGTCTTTGTACAAACTGTGGGGAGGGGACGCATTCGTCCACCCAATGTGTTGTTGCTGCTGTATAAACCGGCAAAACGCTCAGTTAGAAGCTATGTTCGTTTTCGGAACCGATGTGCAGTAGTTACAACGTACATATTGTACTGCTGTTAAAATACACAACAGTACATAAGATTAAAATAATAATTTTAAAAGAGAAAAGGTATAAATTTAATAGTATGGTGAACATATGTTAGAATTGTAAACAAAAAAACTGAGTTGTGAGTCACGACCAACATAGAGGTAGACTCCAATATTATATAGAACAGCTTAAGAAATATGTGTTGACAATTATTATATTAAATTGGAAATAAACATTAACATAAAATGAAAGATTAATAGAATAGTAATCTAAAATATACTAATTATAATGGATAATGTAAAAAATCAAATAAATGTAATTAATAAAATTATATATGTTTTAAGAGTCATATGATGGAAAGATGTGACGAATGTAGTTAGGTATCTAAATGGCAAATTGTAAATTGTTAGATTTGAATTGTATTCAAATGGAAGAAAATTTGTTTAGTTTAATTTTATATGTAATAAGATACACATTAAAAAAAGTCTAATTTAATATGTAATAAGATACACATCAAAAAGTTTAATTTTAAATTTCAGAAGATACACATTAAAAGAGTCTAATTTTATATTTAATCACATAAAGATCTAAGAGTGGTCTTGTAAAAGAGTTTAATTTTGTATTTAATATAGGAAACATTTAAAAGAAAGGAGAGAATTGAAATAAATATCTAATAGAATAAATATCAGAATATAAACTTGTAACACTGAAAGAATTATAATTTTATTCAACTTAATAAACAACAATATTTTAAGAAGTCTGAGTATATCATTTATAGAACGCCGAACTAAAAGAAGAAGCCTATCCTGGAAAATATTTTGAATGTCAATACAATAAGATTCGATATTCAGAAGAAGCATCAATTTAGTAATCATAGAAGAAAATATAATTCAACATTTAATCTAATAAGAAATCCCAGAGAAGGAACAAACCACGAAGCCTAACATTACCTTTAAGATGATAAACATCAGCGAGAATTGAACCCGTTGCAGTTGTGAAGAGCTCAGATTCAAACTATATGGTAGATATTCTTACCTTGTTATTTATTAAAAAATTTATACACTAACGTTATTTGGTACGGATTAAAGAAAAGAATAAATCATACACAGTATTAAATAATATAATTCAACTTAAGAATTGTTAACCCTGAGATAGAGTTTTCTTTTCATGTGCAGATAGAAAAAAGTAATATCTGTAATTAAATATTTTAATTACAATACTTAAAAAAATAACAGCACAATATTTGTGTTTTGTTCGTTTAGTCGTGTATTTCTATGTTTGTCTTTATTATTTTTAATTCGTTTATTTGAGTTCTGATTCATTCTGTGTAAGTATAATAAGAGTCAGATCCCGTTGAACCGGGACCTTCTTCTTCTCCCAGCGAATGATAGAAAGAGCTCTACAAAGAACACTTGGTTCAAGAAAAAATTCGAATTAACTTTTAGGTTAAGTTTTAGTCCTATCACAACTGGCAACAGGTGTTATGTACATACGCCACGCCACTGACACCCTCTGATTCCCATGCCATCAATACCTTCTGTCACGCCCTCCAACCATCTCATCCTTGGCCTCTACGTCTAGTAGTATATAATCTTCCCTTCAGCATTCTTTCCACACGTCCCAGCCAACGCAACCTCTGTGATTTAATGAATTTCACTATGTCTTTTACACGCATGAGCGCCTGTAATCCATTATTATTGCGATTTCTCCAACTGTCTTCAACCACTGGACACTGGACAGTCTTTATCTATCTATGTTCTACACAACTGTTTAGATTAACCTTATTTTAAACCAAAAAATTGGTTTCCTTTTTTTCTTGAGAAATTCTTACGTTTTCCCCACAAGTTGGATATTATCAGCATACAAAACATACGAGGAATTATTACTACGCGTGGCCTGTACGTGAAACATGTCTGTGTATCCAAAACTGGCGTTGTCCAGGCGTTCGCAACCTAAACCACTCGCCTTATTCAAAACACAAGTTGGATATTATCAGCACAAAACATACGAGGAATTATTACTACGCGTGGCCTGTACGTGAAACATGTCTGTGTATGCGAAACTGGCGTTGTCCAGGCGTTCGCAACCTAAACCACTTGCCTTATTCAAAACACAAGTTGGATATTATCAGCACAAAACATACGAGGAATTATTACTACGCGTAGCCTGTACGTGAAACATGTCTGTGTATGCAAAACTGGCGTTGTCCAGGCGTTCCCAACCTAAACCACTTGCCTTATTCAAAATAGAATTTAAAATATTATACTACGAGACATACTATTCCCGAATGATTCTTTCCAGGTTAGTAAGTGTTATTTAAAAACACAAGGGCATATTTCGGGAAAACCAACGAATTTCATATTAATACCCGTCGCTTATTCACAGATTTTAAATCTGCTCATAAATGGAAATGAACTTTACATGGAAACGATGATCACAACATCCTCCCTAACACTGAACCGCTTGGTGTGAATGACAATGAACGGCAGAGTCTGATCCAGTAGCGTATCTAGAATTTGGCTTTGGGGAGAATCCGATCATATCGGCTTCACACAAAAGAAAAAAATGAGTCAAAACTAATGAATATTACAATCCTCAAAATTTGTGAAAAACGTGCGATAACATCCTGAGATCAATAGCAACGGTAATAACACAATGAAAAGACGTGTTATTGAAACACTTCTTACAAGATATTTATTGGTATTTTACGTTAAATTATGATAAAAAGTTCAATGAGAAAAGTTAAACTAACAATAACTTTGTACATCAAAAAAGGTACACCGTTTAACAATGTTTTAGTGTTAAATGTCTGTTCCCAGGGGCGGATTAACCATTAGGCTGACTAGGCTGTAGCCTAGGGCGCGGCACTTTGGGGGGCGCAACATTTTCGCTGAAAAATAATAAAATTTTACAGCTAAATGTAAAGTTGATAATAAATTACAAGGATACAAATTTGAGTTCATTTAGAACACAGGCGACTGTTTGCGAGAAATTATGGTAAAATAATAGAAGTGCTTTCCAAACTGTTTTCTCTGGATATGAGTCATCGGCGACCGGTGCTCATAGAACTATGTCGCCGCCCGACTTTGGTGGAATTGCCGACCACGTTATCTATTCCACCCACCTCCACCCCACCCCTTCACCTTCGCCACCATCCCTTTTCATTGCAGACAAGTTCGGTATCGCTCATATTTGCCCATTCAAAACAAACATTTTGGTTAGTGTAGCCCTCTTGTTCATTGAAAGTGACTTTCTGCAAGGACTTTATTTCAGTGAGGTGATTAAAACGTTTGCTCAACCTAAAGCGAGAAAAAAGAATCTAGCTTGAACTTTACATGAGTCTTAACAAATCCACAAGATATTAACTGATTGTCTTCTTTGTGTAAATGATGTTAAATAATGTACCCTTAATTAAACTGTTATAATTCTGTAAATACTTAGTTAATTTTGTCCTTATTAAAGCCATGCAAACTACAAATTTGTGAAGGTGTAATTCTAAAACAATCTCTGAAAAATAGCCTCAGACTATTTTTGAGACTATTTCCAAAAACAATATGATATTTGAAATATTCCTAACTAATAAATATATTGTAGGGTGTTTAAAGCTTCATTCAGCCCCTTGGAAATAAACGTAACAGTAGCCTATGGGAGGTGAGGGGGGCGCTAAAATATAATTAGCCTAGGGCGTCAAGATACCTTAATCCGGCTCTGTCTGTTCCCCTCGATTTTTAAGCCATTTCTATAAGAATTTCTTCTGTGGCCACTGACTTGATTTTCCTGTATTTCACACTTCAAACGTAGGCCTATACGCAAATGCTGTGTAATAAACCTGTTTGTATATTTAAAAAACGGGTTACTACTATACTAGCATACACAGCTCGAAAAATAATAAAACAGCCTAAAAATTAAGAAATTAAAAAAATTCTTCGTCAACGTTTCTTTCACCCTCTGGAGGTTGGGTCCGGTCTCGTTCGCCCCACCCCCGTAAATACGCCCCTGGTCTGATTAATATGACCATAATACTGGTTTGAGACAGAGCGATGAAGCGTCTAGCTTATCTTAAGGCATCACAGACTTTGGTCTACCAAGGACAAAAACAATATTCACAATGTCGATTCAGTTATTGACATTGGCACATGATATAGATATCATTGCTCGATCGATCGGCGACTGAGGCGTTCCTCGCCTTGGAACGTAGCGGAAAGAAAACGGGTTTAGTTATAACATCGAATAAGACTAAGTATATAAAAATTGAAAAATAAATAAAAATAGACGTAAAATTTGTATTAACGGTCTACACCAGTCATAGGTAACCTTTGAATTTATGGAGGCGCATTACAACTAAGGACCAGTTTGATGGGCGCACCACTCCCCACCCCATTAATAGAAAATAGAAAGGTGCGGAGTTCAATAGCCGGACGTTGCAAACATTAACTGTCGCTTTATAATATACCCTTGCGCTTATATTTAGCGACGTGGAACACCGAATCAAAAAAAGCTTTGCAGTATATCTCATATAAATTTGTGAAAATTTTTCACATTAGGAGTAGGTCATCAACAATTTGTCATCATGCACACGCAGGTCAAAAGTAACATAACTTTAAACGAAAAACATGGTTAAATAGGAAAACATTTTAATAAAAATAAATTAATAACTTACCACAATAACACTATTTATTTTCACAAAGTGCACAGAAATGTAAAACTTGAAAAAATCAAGTTCCTCCTTTGGGGAGAAAGGTGTTTACAGGCTCTGGGTGACAAGATCGACAATCATATTGGGGGAAGACGTAGCTAGCGCAGATCGGTAAACGACTGGTACTATTTTATAATACAATACTTCGAAGCAGACACAATGCGGGTGCGTTCCTTCCTTCAAAAGAAAAGAAAATTACAAATTGGTTCGCGGGCGCGTCAAAGCTTATCGACGGGCGCAGGGTTGCCGACTGCTGGCCCACACGTTTGAAAGGGTCCATCATTTTAGACGTCTGGGTTCAATAGTGCTAACAAAATATTGATACTACAAATGAGAACCAGCAGCGAATGTCAGCAACAAATCGATGAGGTGCTACTTTGGACTGTTATAGCAGATGAGAAGTAGATTAATATCAAGACGAACAAAATGCACCCACATGACCAGTCTTGACATATGGAGCGAAAACTTGGACCATCGCGAAAGTAAAAGAAAGACATCTTTTAACTTTTGAAAGTAAAGTATTACGGAAAATTTATGGTCCAGTGTGTGAAACGGGTGTATGGCGGATACGTTATAATCAACAATTATACGCACTCTTCGGAGAAATTATAAAATACATTAAATTATCACAGTCGAGGTAGATCGGGCATTTGATGAGGATGGCCGAGAAATATCTTGACGAGCAGCTGGATGGAAGAAGAAAGAGAGGCAGATCAAAGTTGCGATGGATTGGCTGTGTGAGCAATGATTCCAAACTATTTGGACTGGAGGGCCATCGCGTCAGATCGGGACCGTTGGAGAAAGCTTCTGAGTAGGTCAAGACTCAGCAGTGAGTTGTAGCACCAAGGATCATGGTGATGTTTAAAAGTCAAACTGTCAAAACTTTTTAAAAAATGATTTTAATCTTTTTTTATTATCTCAAAATTACCATAAGACAAGTTTTCCAACTCAAGGGGTCTTCAATTGTCGAATGTCGACGTCAACGGTATAGTGTGTTTAGAGCGAATGTTCGCTTTTAAAAATATTTTTTAACATTCAAGCACAGTTTTCCTTAGTGTCGAAACTAATTGACTACAGATGTCAGTTACGTCTGCACCTGAAATTTAACGAATTGAAACCAATCATTGTGCTTGAAGGTTGCACATATGCGCGAAGTCGTTACGACACGCTGAGCTGAAGCCAAACTATTATTTTAACATTTCCTCGTCATGTTCGTACACATTTTTTCTCGATTCCTTATCAGGCATGTGACCTGATAACGCACTCGTACTTTTTATCTTCTGCATACAGGTATCTTTATTATTTCCGCACCCCGCGAGTGACGATATCGTTTTCGGTTCACGTGACCTATAGTTATCTTGTAATACAGTTGACGCGTCACTGCAGCTTGTACAATGAATTCACCAGCGGCGGTTTATCAGGGGAGGCAAGCCTCCCCAGTAAAATTTAGAAAGTAATTAAAAAATAAACAACTAGTAATAGGCTCTGTTTTTTTTTTTACTGAACATGTAATCAATCTGTAATCAAAATTTGGATTTTAAGTTATCTGATAAATTGCACAAAAAATCTCTGTAATTACGCGTTATCGATAATAGGGCAGAATAGCAGCAGACAGAGGCAAGGATCTAAGTAGCCGCCGTAGTACCCATACAGCTACGTGAGAACTGTGCCCGTCCTTAGTGCATCTGAAACCGTGCCCGGGAGGCAACGAGTGAGCCAAAAGTAGTTAGCCTCTCGGCACGGTTTCTGTTAGTTTACGCAGTCTTTACGTTCTCGTACTCCTTCTGCGTGTGTTCGTGATCTCTACTACGAGGATAAAATGGATTTAGCAGAAGAAAGTGAAATGATATTGCAGTATCTGGAAAAACTATTTTCCCCGTTGAGTTGTTTTGAGAGAAGTAAAATGCTGAAACGTGGTCGACGTACCCCAAAATGTTTATTTCTTAAAAGCTACAGAAACCAATCTAGAACTTTGCAGGCGCCATTGTACGATCAAGGTAAATAACTATGCGTAAGTGGAGTAAAGTAGAAGTTATTCTGCTAGCCCCACTTTAGTGTTAAGCAATATTATTGCTCAACTAGAAGTATAATTTTCCAGCTGTGAGGAATTAAAATTTATGAAGTTAGGTGACACTAAAAACTTTTCTCGCTATGATAAAATATTCCTGGACTCAAGATCGTCGCAGCAGCAGTGCTTTAGTTTCAATTGGAAAAAGAATCCTCTGTAAATTGAAAAGTCGACCGACATGGCATGATGACGTCACTGACAGTTTTGAAGGACCATTGAGTGTAAGCCCACAAGTAAATGCTTACAAAGTATTGTTACAACGTTACACAACGCTCTACATGTTTCTCGGCAGAAGGTTTTTGGTGACTTTATTGGTGTCTTGTATTTTGTTTTCCACTGAACCATACGACTATCAGTGAGATCACCTTAACAATATATTTCCACTCAGAAGTTAACTTCTTTGCTATTAATGGAACAAAAGTAAGTTAATCTTCGGTTTATCTTGTTAAAGATACGCGTATAATTCTAATAAAACGTGTATGCTGTGAAAATCAGATAGCTCTATCATAATTAATAGTGAAATAACGAATGTTGGGGGAGGGGCTATGACGGAGAGCGACTCAGGTGACTGCTCGTAGCCTTCCCATCATCAGGCCTCACCGGCAGCCACACGCCGTCCACAAGTGACACGTGACGACAGAGTTGTAGGACGTTTGAAGCCTTCGTTAAATCTGAATATCTTGAAGGTAGCAGCGCTGTGACATTTCCGTGTACACTACTTGGTCCAGATGTTTATACGCGGAGTCAGGGGTGCCGATCCCCCCAACCCCAATGACGCTCCCCCAATTAAAAAAAATCCCCCTTTTTCTGACAAGACCTTTTCTCTCTTTTACAGTAAAATTTCTTACCTAATCGAGCAAAGGCCGGGGTTTCTAACTCAAAATTATTACAAAATATTACCTTTTACCGAAACGATATATTGATTGTAGGTAGTTATAAACTAAAAAAATAAGGATTTCTAATAATAAAACACAAATTAATATTTTCAGTAAAACGTGTTTTGTTTTATAATACCAGTACTCTATGACTTTATTGAAAAGATACTTAGTTTTGCAACTTAAACGTGCACACCGCGCCTACAGCCGCTCGAAAAAGTCAACTGGGTAGATTTATTGTGGGTCTGATACGTCTCCGTTATAGGTTTTTTATAGTTTTGTAAAATTGGGGAAGATTTTTCATGCAATAGTAACAAATAAATCCCCCCCTCTGTAGGCACCTCTGCGCGGAGTTACGGAATAATGAACTCTGCGAACGAGGCGGCACCATAATTACGGAGCTGGACTGACCACACCTCGTCACTTATGGCGTCACTGCCCTTCGTGGGCAATTGCTTCCCTCAGGACATTCCTCCAGTCGCCTCTATCCATTGCTTGCCGTATCCACCCTCTCACTCCAATACTTCGTAGGTCCTCTTCTAATTGTCCAAGAGTCTTGTTATTTCCTCGCCCGCGCTGACCAAAACAGCTCCCCAACAATGTTTTTCTAGTAGTGTAGTCTTCGTGCGTTCTCATGATTTGGATGTCTTTCCCTTGAGTTGGAAAACTTGTCTTATGGTAATTTTGAGATAATAAAAAAAGGAAATGTGAAAAAATGATAACTTTCTTCCATGTTATGACTCAACAATGAGTTGTAGCACCAATGATCATGGTGAGAGTTTTGACAGTTCGATTTTTAAACATCACCATGATCCTTGGCGGTACAACTCATTGTTGAGTCTTGACATGGCCAGCTCATCTGAGTTTACTCACTTTAATTGTTTTCACAATATCTGGCCCTTGGAATACCCTATAGAGTTTCAAGTTGTATCTTTGCATCCAGGATCCATAATTTCATAACAAACCCCTAAAACTTTAAATAAATTTTTACTAAAACTTTCCTTTCGAAACATGCCAGCATTTATTCATCTCTTTTCGTGAGTGTCCATGTCTCACAACCACATGTCAACACTGGCCTTATTAGTATTTTACACAGTTTGCATTTCGCTGCTCTGGAGGTATTTCTTGATCTTAGCTGCGGCATTAGAGCAAAGTAGCACCATTGGCAGATACAGCCCTACGCTTTACCGTGTTTTCTGGTTTGACGCTGCTTCGTATTACTCAAAGTATCTCAGCGTGGGTTCCCCCCTGCTCCGATCTAATGAGTGGGGTCCTCTGTTCGTGTCCTGTTTGTGGATCTTTCTTGCCGCTTTTTCCTCTGAGTACTATCCTGTGTAACTACGGCGTCTTCGGTCCCACTCACTTTCTTATTCTTTTGCCGGGCTTCGGTCCATTCATTTGGAAGAAAGTTATCATTTTTTTCTTATTTCCTCCTATTCTTTATTTTTATCTTTCTTCCCTTTCCCCTTTCCGACTCTGATAGGACTAGTAGCAACCTCTATCTTCTTTGTAGTAGACTCCGTCTCTGTCAGATCAAATTCACTTATAGGTTCCACGATTTTTGCATGGAGAGTCTGTCTAGCTTTCCTACATAGGCCGAGTTTGCTTCGATGAGTTCCAGCGATTCTTCCAAAGATTGTAGTCCAGTTTTAACGTCCATACTGATATTCTTCTGTCTGGACTCAGCAGCCGTCATCTTTATGATAATAGCTTTAAATTTATGGAGCTCTATGTCTTCTTCAGCTTCTGCCTCCTCTATCTGATGTTGAATGAGGTCGACCCCTGAGCATCCAACACCTGAATCTATCTCTTCAGATTTTTGGCATTCTGAAGGGCTAGATTTCGATCTAACTAAGCTGACCACAGGTTCACAAAAAAAAGCAATGATTCCCCCCCCCCCAGAATCTTTGGGGCCTGCCTCCGAAGAGGATGGATTTTCCAGTATAGCTGGAGTCCCACCTGGGGTATTACATCCGTTTGTTTTACTCATTGCCCATGGTATCTACATATACTTGACTTTAAAGAAGAATGTAGTGAGAAAAGTAAAGATCCCTAGCCCTCGAATACTCAAATAGCGTCAGGATCGGAAAAAAACAAGAGGTGGTCAAGGAAGACCGACAGAACAGATTAAAGAAATAGGGCCCTCACCCAAGATAAGTTGAAGCAAACTGAGGATCCAGCTAGGTGCCCGGTCTTGTCACGCCCGTGCTCACAAGGTGTGAGCCACTGAAGCAACAAAACAATAACAACAATAATAATAATAAATTATGTTGTAACTCTTATTCTTCTCCAGTTCACGGACAACGCAAACGTTGTTTTTGAAGTCTACTTCCGGCATGGACCGCGTCAAAAATGTCTTCTATGACAACGTTTCACTGATATTACAATGAGTAACTTCACGTCTGAGTGACGAAAAGGCTGGCAAACGAACTCAGTTATATAGTGTAAGAGTGGCGGTGAGTGGACCCTGTCCTGTAGGTGTTACGTCGCTTGCATTATTTGTGCGGTTATTTGGGATAACATAAACACCGGTCTCAAACAGGCAAAAATTAGAGCCGGTCACTCCAGCGCTTTCTCGGACGTCCCATATCTCTCCGTCCCCTTGGCTTATAGTTCCGAAGTTGTTTGGGGCGGCAGTCATCCATTCGGCAAAGATGTTCCCACCGATTCAGCCGATCCTGTCGAGTATTTTCATAATATTTAGTTCCTGCCGTATATCTGTATTTCTTCTACGATCATGGAGAGGATATCCTGCCACGTGCCTGAGAAATCTCATTTCAGCCGCTTGGATGCGACTGGCCTGGCCTTTCGTTAAAGTCCAATTCTCAGACCCATAAAGAAGTGTGGGAAGAGCCATCACCTTGTAGAATTTTAGGCGTGTTCCTTTACTTGCTGACTTAAGGGTTCGCCTAATGGTCCCGCACATAAGGTTGAACTTATGCAACTTAATCCGTCCGGCTAGTCCTTATTTGAGGCAATTTAGTAGTGAATCTGTCTCCTGGATATGTTACTAGCACATCGCAGGGTAAGACGTATGGTGAGGCTGGCACCTTCAGGCTTAACGTCCAGCCCGATTTTCTGTCTGGGTGTTCTCCCATAAATTGGCTGGCTTAACAGAATAAATAGACCAGTTTTCCCTGTTGAGATATTCATAAGAAACTTTAATGTGATGATTTCTCCTTACCTCCCACATCGTACGTCGTTGACCAGTGGTAGGTCATCCGTCTTTAGGAACAATTTCTCACCCCAAGGGCAAGAGGGTGCCCTAACCTCTACTTGATAATGACAAGTAGAGGAGGGACAGCTTATACCGGCTGTCACTCGGTCTCCAGAGCCCCATTAGTCACCTGTAGGTGTTGCCCATTCCCCACCACTTGGAGGTGGGTTGGATATTTCCTTTCATCAAGGAATGAGACCAAAAGGCATTACTCATCCTCTTTAGTACTTTGGGGGACAAGTGAATTTGTTATTAGGTAAACTTTGATATCAGATAATTTTTCATTTATCAGGAAAATTATAAAAATCCCGACTACCCTACTATTATCTGTTTAGTAAGTAAAACAATCATACAATAAACACTCAACATCCCAAACAATCGGATTTGTGTTAAAATCCCTTTAGACTCACACCCGGCTGGATTTTTAAAATTTATTTAAATCATTTATCCCGCTTTTGGCCCCTGGGATCAAAAAATGTTGACACTTCGAAAACCGTAAACTATATTCAGATTTTGGTTAAAATTCTTTTTAATTTGATATACAACATGGAATATGCAATTTTATCAAATTTTTGCTCCACTTTGTAAGCCTAGAGTTCCAAATTTTTGAAGTAGGCTATTCAAAAATGAATACTAGATTCAGGAATGTAGTTAAAATTCCCTTTAATTTGATATCATACGTGGACTTTGCGATTTTTCAAAATTTTGACCCCCTCACATTTTTACCTCCCACCCGCTTATTTTTTGTGGAATCGCTCTTAAAAAACAATAGAGCTGTGTAAGGTAAAGTATGGACATGCTTGCCAAATTTTACGAAAATCGCTTGACGCGTTTAAATGTTATCGGTGAGACATGCTCCCCAAATAGACAGACGGACAGACAAATGCATACGGTAACGGTCGAGTCAAATGTGAATACTCGCTTCCCTCGTTCAACTACAGTAACCAACAATCCAAAGTATGATCATTTGTTAAAAATTCTTGGATTTCGTTCTCCATGACGTGTCTGTTACTTAACTAAATATAATTCATTCACTACCGACTCGGAACACAAAGTTTTTTATGGGTAAAAACGTAAAAGTTTTACCTTATAGCCTTTCGCTTTTAAAAAGCTTCTTCAGAGGCTGCAGTTGGGAGCACTATCCGTCTTGTTGTTGGCGACGGTATCGGCTTTTGAAAGTCGATAGTGTGTGTGTGGGGTGTGATATGTTCGAATAATGCGTGTGATTTGAATTGTGTCTCTTCGTTCAGGATGTCGTTTTTATGTGTTTTCGTCTGTTTGTATATTTTCAATTGTTCTAGAGTGTCTAGTTTTCGGCCTTTTGTGTGTACGTGTAGAATGTCCATGTTATTGTCGATGTTTTTGTATGTGTGGTTTGCTTTAATGAGGTGGTTTGCAAAGGTGGATATTCTGTAGTGGAGTGTAGTGCCTTTGTGTGTTCAATGTATCTTTGTTTGATGCTACGTCCTGTCTGGCCTATGTAGAATTTGTTGCAATCTGAGCAATTTAGTTTGTAAACACCAGGTAGATCGAATTTGTTTTGTGCTTTGTGTGAGTGTGTGTGTTTTGATAGTGTGTGTCCTGTTTTGTTAGTAGTTTTGTATGCGATTCTGTGTCCTGCTTTTTTGAATTTGTAGGCTATTTTTCCAGTTTGGTTATTGATGTATGGTGGTGTTATGAATTTGTTGTTTCTGTCTTTGTCTGTTGTTTGTTTTGTGTAGGAGTTTACTGACTATTGTTCTGTCGTATCCATTGGATTCTGCTAGATATTTTATCTAGGCTATAAGGTAAAACTTTTACGTTTTTACCCATAAAAAACCTTGTGTTCCGAGTCGGTAGTGAATCAATTAGCTATATTTATTAAAAATTGTTTACTAATATCTGTAATATAAAACATTTGATCAGTAGCCTATGGACGTGATATATCCAAATAACAATATGAAACTGGTGATTAACATGAACAAATTTCACAATACAGTTTACACCATTACCCCATTTTCAGTTTTTCCCCCAATAGGATAACCTCTGTTAGTAAATGATCCAAATAATAAGAATATTTGAACCGATTGTTTAAGTGAGTCTCTAACACAGTTATTTCGATTGATAAGGCGCAGGTATTGATAAGGTAACAGAAATAAACTGATGGAGTTGCGAGTATTGGGTGACGTCACCGCAATGAAACTCTAATCAGAGCGGGCGACCAATAGGGTGCAGTGTGTGTCTGGCGCCAGTAACAACAGAATGTAAAGTCAACGGTAGTGCGTTCTGTATTAGAACCAGGGCGTCCCTCTCCAAAAAAATAAAACTTAATTGGAAATTTCAACTTGTCTTAGAAAACACGAAGGTAACAAGAGTAAAGTAGTAACAGAATGTTAAACACTTCACCGTATCTTTCATATCACAAACTTAAAGGTGAGCCGTGTATTTCCTCCTCTTCCAGTTCTTTCTCTTTATGCCTCCTCCTACATGACCTTGGTCTCTTGCAATTCCTTCTTCATTTCATCTTTATCAATCGCTGTTATCTCGTCCCCTCTCATTCTCAATACATTCTCCCTCAACTCGTCCTTTCATCTCCTTCGGACCCCGATTTCGTTCCGTATCTACTTGGAAGGGGGGGGTTCTGGAGTAACTAATTCTTATCACGTGCCTTGCCGATTTCAATCTTCATCATCATAATCATCTCCACTTCACGGATTAGGCTGCATTGTCTATTCCGCAAACCGTCTCGTCCTCGGACGATACCCTGTGGGTTCACAATTCAAAACAAGTTTGGAAAGGCGATCTTGCTGCATTTTTCACAAGTGCTTACACCAGTTGGCCTTGTATTCCGTAATTCTATCCTGTAATTTAAAAATGTGTAATTCTCGCCTTATCTGCGCATTACTTATTCTATCTCGTAACGAGCACCCTTTGACCAACCTGGGAAATTTCATTTCTGCTGATGTAACCTTCCCTCTGTCCCTCTGTGAAAGTACCCATGTCTCGCTCGCATACAGCGCCACCGGTACACCCATAGTCTTATAACACTTAAGCTAAGTGTCTTTCCTAGTTTTGTACTTTATGGTTCTATGGATTTTCCTACGTATATGTTTAAATTTATTAAGTTTATTTTCGACATTACCATCAACTACGGGAGATATTTCGGATCGAAGATAATTAAAACTGTACACCTGCTCCTTCTCCAATATGTTTTCATTTACCTCTATGATTTCAATCTTCTCAATTTCAATACCCCACTGTTCAACAGCCTTCATTGTTAGTTCTTTCTTATTTCCTAGTTTCCGTTTTCCCAATAACAAATTTTCGCCTTAGAATTTTCCTCTTGAACACGTCTAGTTTTTGCGTTGCCTTGCGGGAGAATACCTCCTGTATGAAACGCCAAGAAAGATTTTAAAATACGAAACTTATAAAATGAACGGAGAAGTGCGCAAAAATATTTTTTTGGTGAAGTAAGTCTGAAAACGATTCACTTCACCAAAGTGACCATTCCAAACCAGACGTCTTGGCTACTGAATTTGTAATACTAACGAAAACATCATCAAGACAGAAAACAAAGGTAGCGGTAACATACTTTTCTATTTTAGAGTGCAAACTTCGTATATTGCAAAACCTTTTAAGATAGTTTCAACAGCAAAAAGGCCGACGCCATTTTACCAGTAGCAGCAGACTGGTTCAGCTCAAAGGTAAATTCACAGGAAATAGGAAAGAAAAAAAAACTTCCAAAATACAAATTCCAGATCTCCCAACTGCAAAAGAAAGCAGACCATCTGAGGCATATGCGAATTTGTGTCGACAGAGTCAGTACCGTAAAATGGATGAACGTAGTCAGATTTGGAGTGAAATGATGTGGAATTGGATCGTCTATCTCCGTAAAAACCAAGGAATAATTTCATGAGGCTAAATGTCTGTGCTGTGCGCGTTGAGACCCGGTTGCTCTACTGGAAGCGAACTGTTCCCTATGAAATATTTCTAGGAATGTCGCGGGCTACAACACACAGTCACCAGAGGTTGCTTACCAATATCCCTGGGCATGTTAAAACATCAAAAAGACAACTAAATACAAGTGACAATTATAACCGCGGAAGAAAGAAATGGATAATGTAACCGACCGAGTTTTGGTTAACTTTACTCGCTTATCGAGTATACCGCCGAATGGCTGTTATAACAGGTATAACTTCGTCTCATGAAACTATTTTCATTTTTATCTTATGAATCTGTCTATAAGCGATTAGCTGCAGGCACGATCTCTGACTGCGTCACAAATCACTCCATCCGCTCCACCGTTATTCAGTAACGAAAACAGTTGAACTTAGAATAAAAATTATGCAACTATCGCTGTTATCTGGGCAAGTACGCGATGGAGGGGATGGGATAATAACTGGTTCTGTTTTGTCAGTTTGTCAGTTATCTGATACTAAATGTGAAAATATATCGAAGCATGTTAGCACAAATCACGAACCGACCAATCATGAGACAGATGGAACCGATTACTGCCATCTGGAACGTAGGCCTACTGCTTCCAAAACGATGACTCGCCATAGACAAACATAATTTTAATTTGACAATTTGAATAAAATATGGCTGTGATGGATTGTAGATATTACAATATAAGTGAAGCACTTTTGCCATCAGAAAATTTATAAGAGCGACTTTTCAGCCACCCAAACAATCGCAGCCGCCATCACGCTAACTTTAAACTAAAGCCAGCTACGCACTATCCATCACCGCTGTCCAGCATGCTCGACGTCGGTGATTGATGTGCGCACCACACTGTCGTGCAACTCGTCCATCGTGCCAGACGTTCTTTAGTTCTCATTGTGTTTTGCAAAATAATTTTATTGATTTTTTCTGTATTAAATTAAAAAAATTGTTCTGATAATTAAATTTGTTGAAAATCATGCCACCTGTTTTATCAATACATCAAAAAATGGGTGTTGTTTTATTATTGCATTCAGTTTGTGGTGACAAAGAAAGTAAAAAAAATATTGGATGTCATTCTTTTATTTTTATTCATGTAATCTGCCGAGGATACGACCCACAGACATCTACTTAATTTATATTTTTCGATAAGTTTTGATGTTATTTCACGGTCTATTATGAATTGTAATTAAAACAAATGAATAATAACTGCTAATGATATTTGAATGTATTATGTAAACGAAGAATAAACTAAACTAAATTTTAAACTGAAATTTTATCTGGATCGTTGCTTATTAAATATAAACTAAAGAATGAATGTAACGTAAAATTAAACAGTAAACATTTATTAAACGAATGTGCTCTAAAAACATGTACTGTACTTGCTCGAAAACGACGATTTGACAGACAGCAAGCGTACGCATGATCAAACATGCACGATGAACGATTCCTTCACATCCGTCAACACTACACACGATCCATCGGCACGTCGTGCGGCTTGAGCTGATGGTCTTGCTGGACTCATTTTTCGTCGTGCACATCCTTGAAAAAAAAAATACACGACGTGCGGATGGATGTCAAAGCTACGCACTGTCGTTTTTGACTTGCTGTCCGTCATGACGTCCAGCGGGGATGGTTAGTGCGTAATACATTAGGAAAGTTGTGTTAGTGGTTATAATCACAAACAGAATTAACACTGTTGCATACCACTATAGAAAATTATTCCGATTAGCACTTTCAAGCCTCACAGCTCATCATCAGATCAGAAATCCGTACATGATGAATATAATGAATATAATAACTACACGAATATAATACATGATGAATGTAAGTAATAAATAATACTCTGATGGAGTGATACAATATCAAAAAAAATAAAATAAAAACGAATGTCATTGAATTAATATTTTGTGTACAAAGCATGAAACAATTTTAGGAGGATGTGAGTACTGTGTGCGTAGGGGCGAGCTTGTTCTGTCTGTTGCAAGAGAACTGTTCTAAACCTAGGTAGGAAATGGTTCTAGTTATATCTGCAACTCACAATACATATACAAAAGACAGAAAGGCATCAGTGCAAAAGTTTAGTGTGAACACTCATTAACTATCAACAGCTTCGGGGCGCGTTTTAGAACAACAAAAAGTCAAGCGAAGACAAGTGATATTGTAACCAGAGAAGTTCCTATCCGTTTCGGATATTGGATATCATACAGAATATTTTAACTTTCTGCACTGCTGCATGGCATAAGTGTATTCATGCCAAACCAGGTCTTTAAATTTCTCAGCCATGATATATTCTCGGTCGCCCAACTCCTCTCTTTCCAAGTAATTTTCCCTGTAGTATAGACTGCAATATGTAAAATCTTTGTTCACTTCTCATGAGATGTCCCACCTACTGAAGCTTTCTTATCTTCACTGTATTAATAACTTACCTGTCTTTCTTCATCTTTCTAAGAACTTCAACATTAGTTATATCTGCTGTCCATGAAATGCTCAGTATTCTACGGTAAAGCCACATTTCGAAAGATTGCAATTTTTTAGTTGTGGCGGACCGAGAATACGTAGCAGCATAGAAGTCTCATCTTTGTGTTTATTGTTAAACCGTGACTTTTGAATAAACTGCTCATTATAGTGTACACTGCTCTTGCCTTTTCAATTCTGCTCTTTATTTCTTGAGAGTGGTCCCATTGTTCATTGACTATAGTATCAAGATATTTAAATTGGCTTACACGTTCAACTGGTCTTTGGTTTATATTAAGGGTGCAGTGTGTGAACTTGTTCTTTGATACAACATAATATCATCATGGCTATATTCAAGGCAAAATCATCCGGAGCTTCAAGTTCCCCAGTCGGATCTTCGGGGGGGGGGGGAACAGTTTTGAACAGTTATGAAGTAAAAAGGGAAGGATAAAAATGGATAATGTGACCAGTGTACGGAAATTCATACAGATAAGCAGCCAAACCAAGTTAACTTTTTCCGCTTATATCGGAGGGGCCTTGGGCCCTCCCTAAGAACACGAAAAACATACTGTCAACGCTTGTTATAATAGGCGTAACTTTGTTGATTGAAACTATTTACTTTTTTATCTTATGAGTCGATAAGCGATTAGCTTCGCGCGCGCACGACCTTCGTCAGTGCAAATAATTACTCCAGTATTAATCAGTAACGAAAACAGTTCAAACTTAGCATAAATAAAGTTATATAACTGTGGCTGTTAACGGATACGCAGTCAAGGGGGAGGGGAGGGGAGGGGATAATATCTGACTTAGTGTTACAAATTAACTGATAAAAATGTGAAAATATATCGAAGCGTGTCAGTACAAATCACGAACCGACAGATGGAACGATTGCTGCCATCTGGAGCGCGGGCTTGCCATAGACAAACAGACAAATCATCATTATGTTCTTGGATTTTGTTGTCCATGACGTGTCCGTTACTTAACTAAATATAATTAAATCGCTACCGACTCGGAACACAAAGTTTGGGTAAAAACGAAAAAGTTTTATCTTATAGCCTGAACCAGTTTTCGTTTTTAAAAAGCTTCTTCAGAGGCTGCCGCTGGGACCACTGTCCGTCTTGCGCTTGGCGACGGTATCGACTTTTGAAGGATCGATGTTGTGTGTGTAGGGTGTGATATGTTCGAATAATGCGTGTGATTTGAATTGTGATGTCGTTTTATGTGTTTTCGTCTGTTTGTATATTTCCAGTTGTTCAAGAGTGTCTAGTTTTCGGCCATTTGTGTGTACGTGTAAAATCTCCATGTTATTGTCGATGTTTTTGTATGTGTGGTTAGCTTCAATGAGGTGGTTTGCAAAAGGTGGATTCTGTAGTGGAGTGTAGTGCCTTTGTGTGTTCAATGTATCTTTGTTTGAAGCTACGTCCTGTCTGGCCTATGTAGAATTTGTTGCAATCTGAGCAGTTTAGTTTGTAAACACCAGGTAGATCGAATTTGTTTTGTGCTTTGTGTGTGTGTTTTGATAGTGTGTGTTCTGTTTTGTTTGTAGTTTTGTATCCTAGTTTTTTGAATTTGTGGACTATTTTTTCACACAAATTGATGTATGAAAAATTGTGGTTATTGATGTATGTTAGTGTTAAGAATTTGTTGTTTTCTGTCTTTGTCTGTTCTTTGTTTTGTGTAGAAGCTTATTGACTAGTGTTCTGTTGTATCCGTTGGATTCTGATAGATATTTTATCGTATTTAGTTCGTCTTTGTAGTCTTTTTCATATAGTGGGATTCAGTCCCACCTGGACTGGCAGAAGAAATAAAGTAATCACTTTTTTAAATTTAAATAATAACCGTTCCATCGTAATAGATTTGGAACACCTACGATCCCGTTGTCAAATTTGTTGTTATCATCATCACATCACCATCATTATCATCTTCAGCAAGGTTTAAACCCGAATTCAGGGTTGTCCACACGGAGGGGGTCGTGACGCACACTGGGTCATTGAAATGTTTTTGGGGGGTTGACAAAAAACTTTTGGAAAGTATAAAATATTATAGCTACGTTGCAATAAAAAATCGAATGTTGATAAAAGTCCATAGTTTGTTAGTGAATAATGGAAGCAATCATAGCATTTTAATGTAACAAAAATCGGTGTGGAGAACCATACATGACTTCCATATTTTAAGGTTTATATTTAAAAATTTTTAATATAAATTGAAAAATTTGACAAGTTTGACAAATTGAAATGAAATATTTCCATAGAAACTACTTCTTTCTTCCCGATAACTTAGTACACATATAAAAAATTACACCCTCCCGCTTAACTATCATTTTCATTTATAGATATATCATCTAACTTTCTACAGTGGATTATTATAATCTTCTTTCAGGATACTTTATTTATCAAAATTAAGTACTTTACTCTTGTTAAAACGTAAAACGTTGCAGGTAAACGTAAACCGATCTTCACCAAAACCAACAGGATATGAGTCCTCCACATCTCGGTCATATATACAAAAAATTATTTGATTCTGTTTGAGTTTGCGGCAGTTATCGTTCGTCATAGAAAAAATTAACCTTGTTATCACATAAAACGATGCAGGGAAACTACCCCTAACTGATCTTCACCAAAATCAATAGATCTTGAGTCCTCTACAATTCAGATTGCATGCAAAACATTATTTGATTCTGTTTGAATGTGCGGCAGTTAGATTCATTAAAAGTCGATTCCTTTTAAAGAAATAACTGATGCCTTTTCTTTATCGTCATCGCAGAGGAAGACGATACTATGCCGAATATAAGCCAAAGCAACTACGACTTCATCATACCATATTTTTACTTCCATGTTCCATAAGGAAATGCAAGTATGATGATGGCGAAAAAACATGGACATTCTACACGTACACACAAAAGGCCGAAACCTAGACACTCTTGAACAATTGGAAATGTACAAACACACGAAAACACATAAAAACGACATCCTAAACGAACAGACACAAATCAAATCACACGCATTATTCGAAAAAATTACACCCCACATACACAACATCGATCTTTCAAAAGTCGATACCGTCGCCAAGAACAAGACGGACAGTGTTCCCAGCGACAGCCTCTGAAGAAGCTTTTAAAAGCGAAAACTGGTTCAGGTCCTAAGGTAAAACTTTTACGTTTTTACCCATAAAAAATTTTGTGTTCCGAGTCGGTAGTGAATTAATTATATTTAGTTAAGTAACGGTCACGTCATGGACAACGAAATCCAAGAACAAACTAATCTTTAACTCGACACTAACACGTAGGCCTGAACCTTAATATCAGCAACTTAAAAAATGAGCAAGTTGAGAGAAAACTATATTGTACACTGAAAGGACGCATTGGACACATGGTCCTTCGAGTTCTCTTATTTTTAATAATTTATTCATAGACAGATGTAAAAAATATTGTTCATACATGGATAGAGGGATTTAATAATAGTTTTTATCTGACGTACACAAACATATTTTGTGGGGTTAGTGGTAAAACAACCACTAAGTCCAATTATGTTTCAAAAACGCATTTAATTTCTTGTTATTAATTAATATTTTCCTTTTCGTTTTTTAAAATGTATTTAGTAAATAAAATATCGGTATGGAGAACCACACATGACTTCCATGTTCTAAGATTTATATTTACAACATAAAATGTTGCAGGTAAACTACCCCTTTCCCTTAACCGATCTTCACCAAATCAACAGGCCTTGAGTTCTCTACAATGTAGGGAAGTATGCAAAACATTGTTTGATTATGTTTGAATTTACGGCAGTTATCGTTCGTCTTAGAAAAATTACCCTTGTTAAAACATAAAACGTTGCCGGTAAACTACCCCTTTCTCTTAACTGATCTTCACCAAAGTCAATGGGTATTGAGTCCTCTACAATTCAGGGATGCATGCAAAACCTTATTTGATTCTGTTTGAATGTGTGGCAGTTATCGTTCATCATAGAAACAATTATTCTTGTTAAAACATAAAATGTGGCAGGTAAACTACCCCTTTCCCTTAACCGATCTTCACCAAAATCAACAGACCTTGAGTACTTAAAACCTTGAGAAATGTATGCAAAACATTATTTGATTCTCTTTGAATATGCGGCAGTTATCATTCGTCATAAAAATAAAAATATCGGTAAAGAGAACCATACATGACTTCCATGTTCTAAGACTTATATTTAAAATCATTTACCAAATGAAATGTTTCCATAGAAACTACTTCTTTCCACTTATGGCTTCAGCCTTAATCACAGTACTGTGGTCACTAACGTATACCACCACACGTTATCGCACTCGATTTTCACTGATGATGGCAGTCGACGGCACAGCCGAAACGTCTGGTTTTGCAGAAAACATTGGACTACGGCCAAACAGCCCGGGAAGGAATTTTAACAACAAACTACTACTTTGTTGCCGATAACGTAGTACACATATAAAAATTATCCCCTCACCATTCAACTATAATTTTCATTTATAGAAAATTACCCCCACCTCGTTCAACTAGCCTCTACATTTATAGATATTTCATCTACGTTTCTACAGTGGATTATTAAGATCTTGTTATAAGGATACTTTTTTTTATCAAAATTAAGTACTTTACTCTTGTTACAACAAAAAAAGTTTCAGGTAAACTGCCCTTTCCCCGTAACCGATCTTCACCAAAATCAATAGGCCTTGAGTCTTCTACAACTCATGCACATATGTAAAAAATTATTTGATTCTGTTTGAATTTACGGCAGTTATCGTTCGTCATAGAAAAAATTAACCTTGTTATCACATAAAACGATGCAGGTAAACTACCCCTAACTGATCTTCACCAAAATCAATAGATCTTGAGTCCTCTACAATTCAGATTGCATGCAAAACATTATTTGATTCTGGTTGAATGTGCGGCAGTTATCGTTTGCCATATAAAATACCCTTGTTAAAACATAAAACGTTGCAGGTAAACTACCACTTTCCATTAACCGATCTTCACCGAAATCAAGAGGTCTTGAGTCCTCTACAATTCAGGGCTATATGCGAAACAAGGTGGAGAGTGACAGACTTCAGGCAATGGAGATGTGGATTTGGCGGAGAATGACAAAAACTAGTTGGACAGATAGGAAGACGAATGAACAGATCTTAGAGGAAATAAATGAGAATAGAACACTGCTTAGGAGTATAGAGGTGAGGAAGATTAAGTTGATAGGGCATGTGATCAGACATAGTGCTTTTTTAACTAACATCTTTGCGGGCAAAGTAGTGGGGAAGAAGCCCAAAGGAAGACCAAGAACTGCATACTTCCGCAGCACAATGAGTGTCGTGAATAGTGGGTCCTATGGAGAAATGAAGAATATCGCAAGGGATAGAGTGACGTGGCTACAGCGACAAGGCATTGCCTTTAGGAGTTAAAAAAAAATGCGAAACATTATTTGATTCTGTTTGAATTTGCGGCTGTTATCGTTTGCCATAAAAGAAATAGGTATGGAGAACTATACATTACTCCCATGTTCTAAGATTTATATTTAAAATCATTTTCGAAATGAAATATTTTCATAGAAACTACTTCTTTGTTCAGCCTTAAACACAGTACTGTGGTCACTATCGTATACCACCTCACGTTAGCGCACTCGATTTTCACTGATGATGACAGTCGATAGTACTGCCGAAACGTTTGGTTTTGTAGAAAACATTGGACCACGCCAAACAGCCCGGGAAGGAATTTTAACAACAAACTACTTCTTTGTTGCCGATAACGTAGTACATATGACATATAAATAAAAATTATCCCCTCCCCCCAACAACAATCAATTTCATTTATAGAAAATTACCCCCCTTCATTTATAAAAAATTACCCCCACCTCTTCATTTATAGATTTTTCATCTACGTTTCTACAGTGGAATATTATGATCTGCTTTCCAGGATACTTTATTTATCAAAATTAAGTACTTTACCCTTGTTAAAACATAAAACGAAGCAGGTAAACTGATCTTCACCAAATCAACAAACCTTGAGTCCTCTACAATTCAGGGCTGTATGCAAAAAATTATTCGATTCTGTTTGAATTTACGGCAGTTATCATTCGTCATGGTAAACCTTCTCTTGTTACAACATAAAATGTTGCAGGTAAACTACCCCTTTCCCATAACCGATCTTCACCAAAATCAACAGGCCTTGAGTTCTCTACAATATAATGATGTATACAAAAACTTATTTGATTATGTTTGAATTTACGGTAGTTATCGTTCGTAAAAAAAAAAAATAACCTTGTTATCACATAAGACGTTGCTGGTAAACTACCCCTTTCCCTTAACCGATCTTCACCAACACCAATAGGTCTTGAGAACTCTACAATACAGGGCTGTATGCAATACATTATTTGATTCTGTTTGAATTTGGGGCTGTTATCGTTTGTCATAGAAAAAAATTATCCTTGATAAAAAAACGTTCCAGGTAAACTACCCCTTTCCCTTAACCGATCTTCACCTAAACCAACAGATCTTAAAGAACTCTACAATTTAGGGCTGTATGCAAAACATTATTTGATTCTCTTTGAATATGCGGCAGTTATCATTCGTCATAAAAATAAAAATATCGGTAAAGAGAACCATACATGACTTCCATGTTCTAAGACTTATATTTAAAATCATTTACCAAATGAAATGTTTCCATAGAAACTACTTCTTTCCACTTATGGCTTCAGCCTTAATCACAGTACTGTGGTCACTAACGTATACCACCACACGTTATCGCACTCGATTTTCACTGATGATGGCAGTCGACGGCACAGCCGAAACGTCTGGTTTTGCAGAAAACATTGGACTACGGCCAAACAGCCCGGGAAGGAATTTTAACAACAAACTACTACTTTGTTGCCGATAACGTAGTACACATATAAAAATTATCCCCTCACCATTCAACTATAATTTTCATTTATAGAAAATTACCCCCACCTCGTTCAACTAGCCTCTACATTTATAGATATTTCATCTACGTTTCTACAGTGGATTATTAAGATCTTGTTATAAGGATACTTTTTTTTATCAAAATTAAGTACTTTACTCTTGTTACAACAAAAAAAGTTTCAGGTAAACTGCCCTTTCCCCGTAACCGATCTTCACCAAAATCAATAGGCCTTGAGTCTTCTACAACTCATGCACATATGTAAAAAATTATTTGATTCTGTTTGAATTTACGGCAGTTATCGTTCGTCATAGAAAAAATTAACCTTGTTATCACATAAAACGATGCAGGTAAACTACCCCTAACTGATCTTCACCAAAATCAATAGATCTTGAGTCCTCTACAATTCAGATTGCATGCAAAACATTATTTGATTCTGGTTGAATGTGCGGCAGTTATCGTTTGCCATATAAAATACCCTTGTTAAAACATAAAACGTTGCAGGTAAACTACCACTTTCCATTAACCGATCTTCACCGAAATCAAGAGGTCTTGAGTCCTCTACAATTCAGGGCTGTATGCGAAACAAGGTGGAGAGTGACAGACTTCAGGCAATGGAGATGTGGATTTGGCGGAGAATGACAAAAACTAGTTGGACAGATAGGAAGACGAATGAACAGATCTTAGAGGAAATAAATGAGAATAGAACACTGCTTAGGAGTATAGAGGTGAGGAAGATTAAGTTGATAGGGCATGTGATCAGACATAGTGCTTTTTTAACTAACATCTTTGCGGGCAAAGTAGTGGGGAAGAAGCCCAAAGGAAGACCAAGAACTGCATACTTCCGCAGCACAATGAGTGTCGTGAATAGTGGGTCCTATGGAGAAATGAAGAATATCGCAAGGGATAGAGTGACGTGGCTACAGCGACAAGGCATTGCCTTTAGGAGTTAAAAAAAAATGCGAAACATTATTTGATTCTGTTTGAATTTGCGGCTGTTATCGTTTGCCATAAAAGAAATAGGTATGGAGAACTATACATTACTCCCATGTTCTAAGATTTATATTTAAAATCATTTTCGAAATGAAATATTTTCATAGAAACTACTTCTTTGTTCAGCCTTAAACACAGTACTGTGGTCACTATCGTATACCACCTCACGTTAGCGCACTCGATTTTCACTGATGATGACAGTCGATAGTACTGCCGAAACGTTTGGTTTTGTAGAAAACATTGGACCACGCCAAACAGCCCGGGAAGGAATTTTAACAACAAACTACTTCTTTGTTGCCGATAACGTAGTACATATGACATATAAATAAAAATTATCCCCTCCCCCCAACAACAATCAATTTCATTTATAGAAAATTACCCCCCTTCATTTATAAAAAATTACCCCCACCTCTTCATTTATAGATTTTTCATCTACGTTTCTACAGTGGAATATTATGATCTGCTTTTCAGGATACTTTATTTATCAAAATTAAGTACTTTACCCTTGTTAAAACATAAAACGAAGCAGGTAAACTGATCTTCACCAAATCAACAAACCTTGAGTCCTCTACAATTCAGGGCTGTATGCAAAAAATTATTCGATTCTGTTTGAATTTACGGCAGTTATCATTCGTCATGGTAAACCTTCTCTTGTTACAACATAAAATGTTGCAGGTAAACTACCCCTTTCCCATAACCGATCTTCACCAAAATCAACAGGCCTTGAGTTCTCTACAATATAATGATGTATACAAAAACTTATTTGATTATGTTTGAATTTACGGTAGTTATCGTTCGTAAAAAAAAAAAAAATAACCTTGTTATCACATAAGACGTTGCTGGTAAACTACCCCTTTCCCTTAACCGATCTTCACCAACACCAATAGGTCTTGAGAACTCTACAATACAGGGCTGTATGCAATACATTATTTGATTCTGTTTGAATTTGGGGCTGTTATCGTTTGTCATAGAAAAAAATTATCCTTGATAAAAAAACGTTCCAGGTAAACTACCCCTTTCCCTTAACCGATCTTCACCTAAACCAACAGATCTTAAAGAACTCTACAATTTAGGGCTGTATGCAAAACATTATTTGATTTTGTTTGAATTTGCGGCTTTTATCGTTTGCCATAAAAAATACCCATGTTAAAAAATAAAACGTTGCTGGTAAACTACCACTTTCCCTTAACCGATCTTCACCAAAAACAATAGGTCTTGAGAACTCTACAATTTAAGGCTGTATGCAAATAATCATTTGATTCTGTTTGAATTTGCGCCTGTTACCGTTTGCCATAGAAAATACCCTTGTTAAAACATAAAACGTTGCAGGTAAACTACCCCTTTCCCTTAACCGACCTTTACCAAAAACAACAGGTATTGAGAACTCTACAATTCAAGGCTGCATGCAAAAGAGTAGTTGATTCTGTTTGAATTTGCGGCTGTTATCGTTTGCCATAGAAAAAAAATTACCCTTGATTAAAAAAAACAATTGCTGGTAAACTACCCCTTTACCTTAACCGATCTTTACCAAAAACAATAAGTCTTGAGTACTCTACAAATCAGGGCTGTATGCAAAAAATTATTTGATTCTGTTTCAACTTGCGGCTGTTATCGTTTGCCATAGAAAAAAATCTACAGACACACACACAGATACTTTTCGAAAAATTACTTTTTTTCATGTTTTGAGTGTAATACAATCAGAATCTGCAATAATCTAAAACACGATTTTTTTGCCATCACCATACTTCCATTTCCTTAAGGAACATGGAAGTACAATTATCCCCTCCCCCTTCAACTATAATTTTCATTTATAGGAAATTACCCCCACCCTGTTCAACTTGCCTCTTCATTTATAGATATTTCATCTACGTTTCTACAGTGGATTATTAAGATCTTCTTATCAGGATACTTTATTTATCAAAATTAAGTACTTTACTCTTGTTACAACAAAAAATGTTTCAGGTAAACTACCCTTTCCCTGTCAAAGATATTCACCAAAATCAATAGGCCTTGAGTCTTCTACAACTCAGGCACATATTATGTAAAAAATTATTTGATTCTGTTTGAATTTACGGCAGTTATCGTTCGTCATGGAAAAATTTATCTTGTTACAACATAAAATGTTGCAGGTAAACTACCCCTTTCCCTTAACTGATCTTCACCAAAATCAACTGGCCTTGAGAACTCTACAATTTAGGGATGTATGCAAAACATTATTTGATTATGTTTGAATTTACGGTAGTTAGTTCGTCATATAAAAAATGAACCTTGTTATCACTTAAAACGTTGCTGGTAAACTACCCCCTTATCTTAACTGATCTTCACCAAAATCAATAGGCCTTCAGTCCTCTACAATTGAGGGATGCGTGCAAAAAAGTATATGATTCTGTTTGAATTTACCACAGTTATCGTTCGTCATAGAAAAAATTACCCTTGTTAAAACATAAAACGTTGCCGGTAAACTACCCCTTTCCCTTAACCGATCTCCACAAAAAATTATAGGTCTTGAGAACTCTACAATTCAGGGCTGTATGAAAATTTTATTTGATTCTGTTTGAATCTGCGGCTGTTATCGTTTACCATAGAAAAAAAATACCCTTGTTTAAACATAAAACGTTGCCGGTAAACTACGTTTTTCCCTTAACCGATCTTCACCAAAATCAATATGTCTTGAGAACTCTACAATTCAGGGCTGTATGCAAAAAATTATTTGATTCTGTTTTAACTTGCGGCTCTTATCGTTTGCCAAAATCCAAAAAAAATCTACACACAGACACACGCGGAGGCTAAGATAATGAGAAATTCCGGGGACAAATTATACAAGTCCTCACCCAACTGGGTCAGATGGAGACGACTATTCGCAGTGAAATGATGGCCTTTAGGTTAACACTGAGCCTACACTGGAACACAACGAAGAGAGACAATGTACAATGTAGATAAACTGGTAGGGACGCATAAAAAATAACAGGGAAATACTAATGAAACATATGGTGAGGTAGAAAATAAAAATGAGAGGACACCTAAAGAGGACTGGGGTTGTAGACACAAGCGACTAGCTGGGGGGGGGGGGGACAACGATATTGTGGGTAACCGACAGGCGGTGGTACTGTAATCGAGTCTATCAGAAGCCCAAATTAGAGAAAATGGATACCATACAGAAATATCGGTATGGAGAACCATACATAACTTCCATGTTCTAAGATTTATGTTAAAAACCTTTTTCGAAACGAAACATTTCCATAGAAACTACTTCTTTCTTCAGCCTTAACCACAGTACTGTGGTCACTAACGTATACCACCTCAAGATAGCGCACTCGATTTTCACTGATGATGGCAGTCGATGGCATTGCCGAAACGTCTGGTTTTGCGGAAAAGATTTACCACGGCCAAACAACCCTTGAAGGAATTTTAACAAAACCACTTCTTTGTTTCCGATAACGTAGTACACACATAAAATATCGGTATGGAGAACCATACATGACTTCCATGTTCTAAGATTTATTTTTAAAATCATTTTCGAAATGAAATATTTCCATAGAAACTACTTCTTTCTACTTATTGCTTCAGCCTTAACCACAGTACTGTGGTCACTAACGTATACCACCTCACGTTATCGCACTCGATGTTCACTGATGATGGCAGTCGATGGCACTGCAGAAACGTCTGGTTTTGCAGAAAACATTGGACAATGGCCAAACAGCCCGGGAAGGAATTTCAACAACAAAATATATCTTTGTTGCCGGTAACGTAGTACACATATAAAAAATTATCCTCTCCCCCTTCAACTATAATTTTCATTTATAGAAGATTATCCCCACCCCGTTCAACTAGCCTCTTCATTTATAGATATTTCATGTACGTTTCTACAGTGGATTATTATGATCTTCTTATCAGGATACTTTATTTATCAAAATTAAGTACTTTACTATTGTTAAAATATAAAACGTTGCAGGTAAACTACCCCTTCCCCTTAACTAATATTCACCCAAATCAATAACCCATGAGTCCTTTACAACTGAGGTACATATGCAAAAAAATTATTTGATTCTGTTTGAATTTGCGGCAGTTACCGTTCGTCATAGAAAATTACCCTGGTTAAAACATAAAACGTTCCAGGTAAACTACCCATTCCCCTTAACCGATATTCACCGAAATCTATAGGCATTGAGAACTCTACAATTTACGCAAACATGCAAAAAATGGTTTGATTCTAATTGAATTTGCGGCAGTTATCGTTTGCCATTAAAAACATTCTACACACAGACACTTTTCGAAAAAAATATCGGTATGGAGAACCATACATGACTTCCATGTTCTAAGATTTATATTTAAAATCATTTTCGAAATGAAATATTTCCATAGAAACTAATTCTTTCTACTTACTGCTTCAGCCTTAACCACAGTACTGTGGTCACTTACGTATACCACCTCACGTTATCGCACTCGATTTTCACTGATGATGAAAGTCGATGGCACTGCCGAAACGTCTGGTTTTGCAGAAAACTTTTGTCTACGGCCAAACAGGACCGGAAGGAATTTTAACAACAAACTACTTCTTTGTTGCCGATAACGTAGTACATATATAAAAAATTATCCCCTCCCCTTAACTATAATTTTCATTTATAGAAAATTACCCCCACCCCGTTCAACTAGCCTCTTCATTTATAGATATTTCATCTACATTTCTACAGTGGATTATTAAGATCTTCTTATCAGGATACTTTATTTATCAAAATTAAATACTTTACTCTTGTTACAACAAAAAAAGTTTCAGGTAAACTGCCCTTTCCCCGTAACCGATCTTCACCAAAATCAATAGGCCTTGAGTCTTCTACAACTCAGGCACATATATAAAAAATTATTTGTGTGAATTTGCGGCTGTTATCGTTTGCCATAGAAAAAACCCTTGTTAAAACAAAAAATGTTGCAGGTAAACTACCCCTTTCCCTTAACCGATCTTCACCAAAAACAATAGGTCTTGAGTACTCTACAAATCAGGACTGTATGCGAAACATTATTTGATTCTATTTGAAATTGCGGCTGTTATCGTTTGTCATAGAAACAAAATCTACAGAGAGACACACACATAGACAGACAGACAGACAGACAGACACACAGACACTTTCCGAAAAATGACTTTTTTCATGTTTTGAGTGTAGTACAATCAGTATCTGCAATTTTTTTTGCAATCAAACCACGATTTTTTTTGCCATCACCATACTTCCATTTCCTTATGGAACATGGAAGTATAAATTACCCTTGATTTAAAAAAAACGTTGCCGGTAAACTACCCCTTTCCCTTAACCGATCTTCACCAAAAAGAACAGGTCTTGAGTACTCTACAATTCAGAGCTGTATGCAAAATATTATTTGATTCTGTTTGAATGTGCGGCAGTCATCGTTCGTCATAGGAAAAAAATTACCCTTGTCAAAACATAAAATGTTGCTGGTAAACTACCCCTTTCTCTTAACCGATCTTCACCAAAATCAATAGGTCTTGAGAACTACAATTCAGGGCTGTATGCAAAAAATTATTTGATTCTGTTTTAATTTGCGGCTCTTATCGTTTGCAAAAAAAAAATCTACACACAGACACTTTTCGAAAAATCACTTTTTTCATGTTTTGAGGGCAGTACAATCAGAATCTGCAATTATCTCGAACACGATTTTTTTCGCCATCACCATACTTCCATTTCCTTATGGAACATGGAAGTAAAAACTATTAAAACCTCTCCACACTGTGCATCTATGTGAAGAAAGAAAGCCTACACCGAAAGACATAAAGGTTTTGGATTATAGATTAAAAACAATATTAGTTTAAAAAACGGTATGACTAACGACAGATAATTAGACGTGTCGTTGCGAAGTGCTCGCTTCCCCGATGTGACTCACGATCTTGTTAGCTTAAGCAAGTGAAGAGAATGTATTTCTTGCTGACATTCATGTAACACTACGGCAATCACTACAGTCTTCACTGTAAAGCAAACAAACATAAAGCAGGTTTCTCAACAGGCATACAGAAAATGCGAATTTACGATGATGACGTGTTTGTCAATACAATTGTAACTGTAGATAATTAGCTACGAACAAACAGACGTATGTGACGTATGATGGGTGAGGTTTGCTGATGAAATCAATGTTCAGCGATAAGTGCAAACCTATGTTACTTGTACAATAAAACCTGACCTAACGGGCACCTTTATTCAGCGGTCACCTTAATAAACGGTCACTTTTGTGAGGAATGGATTTTATTTTCCGTAAGATCAATGTAAATTTTCCTTCCATTAAACGGTCACCGGTCTCTCTTGGCCAACGGTCAGCCCATAACGGGTTCGTTCCCTTGTTTAAACGGTCACCTATTGCATGTTCAGTCGTCTATAGACAAAATGGTTTGACAATACTTATTTCTACAAATTCTCAAGTTGTGTTTATATCTGATGCAACTAAAAGAAAAATTAAACAATCTAACCGAATGTACCTTCTGCGTACTTTTAGAATGTTACTTGTAGGCCTACACAATACATTATCGCAGTTTCCATAAGGTTGAAACAGCAAGCGGTCAGTTACAAGCGAACTATCGGAATTTATTTCGGGAGTTGTAACGTTGAATCGGCGTGTGTTTGAAGTGTTTTTGTAATTTGTAGTGTAATTTACCATTGTGTCAAAATGAATAACAAAGAAAGAGTGTGTTTAAATTTAGAAGCTAAGCAAGTGTTATTTTTGAAAGTAATAGGGGGGTTTCAGCAAGGAAACTTGCTAAAGTTTTTAACTGCGGAAGGGGATAAATCAACAGTATAATCCAAAATAAAGACCAACCTTGAAAATACTGGGAATCCAATACGAATCGGGGCATAATAAGAAAACGCGAATAAAAGTGTTGACAAGCAAATTATAATTCTTTACGAGTGGTTTCAATGTGTTCCCTCAAAAAGACTCCCAGGTAGTGGAAATACTATTTTTCAAAAGTACAATTTCTTTACCATGTGTTGTAATGTTCGTATTCTCATTGTGAACGTACTGTAAATAGAAATACAACTGCATGTACATAATAAAATGATATAACTGATCATCTTTACTATACTGTATTGTAAAGTAAAGCAACCCTCGCCAACCCTTCATTAAACGGCCACCTCTCTAAGCGGCAATAGTTTACGAAGATCCAAGGGTGGCCGCTTAAGACAGGTTTTACTGTACTACAAAAAGGAGATACCGCTGAGGATTATGTCAGGTACAAATACTGAGTGCCCGTGAAGTCGGACAAGGACGTAATGAGATGAATAACACTAAGATTTATGGTCAACAACAAATGCGAAGACGACAAATCTCACGCAAAAAGGTGAATGTTCAACGCAACTGTAGCGAAAATTAGTGCATAAACAGTGAATTTTCCAGTGAAAGGTTTCTGAGGATCGGTCAGAATTATAACACAAATTTTAACTTATTTGTGTCGACGTTTCGACAATGTTTATTGTCATCATCAGGACCTGTGTATGATATGTCAAACACAACAGAGCAATTATTTGGGTGAACGTGTTTGTGTATGTGCGTGTGTGTGCGTGTGTGTGGGCACACGCGTGTGCGTGCGTATGTATGTATGATTGTATATGTGAAGGAATTGAGATAGTTTGTTTACATCTTAAAATGTTTTCTTTAAGACAACGAGAAAATTATAATATCACAGAACATAATTTATACACTATTACAATTTAAATTACTATAATGATACATATGTATAAACGTTTTCTGTACCAATCTAATATCTAATTGTTGATTATTGCTTTTATAATTAATTTAAAAAATACCGTTAAATTATAGTAATTTATATTGTAATAGTGTATAAATTAAGTTCTGTGATATTACAATTTTCTCGTTGTCTTAAAGAAAATATTTGAAGATATAAACAAACTATCTCAACTCCTTCACCTATACAATGATAATACATACGCACGCACACACACTCACATACACAAACACGTTCACCCAAATAATTGTTCTGTTGTGTGTGACATTTCTTTTGTATTCATACACAGGTCCTGATGATAACAATAAACATTGTCGAAACGTCGACACAAATAAGTTAAAATTTGTGTTATAATTTTGACAGATCTTCACAAACATTTCAATGAAAAATTCATTGATTGGCGGTCACTACGAATTTAAGGATGTATAAACGGTATTGATAGGTGGTGTGAATAAGATAATAAGGTAGATGTGAATAAGACGAGGTTGCTCCTAGTTAAATCGCCACATATCTAACAAAGCTGTCGTCATGCGGTCCTGTTGTACTCAAGCCTACTCCACTCGACAGACGTTTAAAATCCAGTGTCCGTTACGTATGATATAGACATTCGACCAGGCAAGACATAATTGTTGACTGCTACAAGAAACCAAACTTAAAAAAGTTGATTCTAAAGTATCTAAACTTGTAAAAAATATCGGTATGGAGAACCATACATGACTTCCATGTTCGAAGATTTATATTTAAAATCATTTTCGAAATGAAATACTTCCATAGAAACTACTTCTTTCTACATCTGAAATAGCCGTATATTTCATCTACCTTTCTATAGTGGATTATTATGACCTCTTTTTCATGATACCTACTTTACATATCAAAATTAAGTACTTTACTCTTGTTAAAACATAAAACGTTGCAGGTAAACTACCCCTTGCCCTTAACCTATCTTCACAAAAATCAATAGTCCTTGAGTCCTCTACAACTCAGGCACATGCGCAAAAAATTATTTGATTCTGTTTGAATTTACGGCAGTTATCGTTCGTCATAAAAAATTACTCTTGTTAAAACATAAAATGTTGCAGGTAAACTACCTCTTCCCCTTAACCGATTTTAATAAAAATCAATAAGCCTTGAGTCCTCTACAATCCAGAGACATATGCAAAATATTATTTGATTCTGTTTGAATTTACGGTAGTTATCGTTCGGCATAGAAAAAATGACACACGCGCGCGCGCGCACACACACACAGAGACACTTTTCGAAGAAAATGGCTTTTCTTCATGTTTTGAGGGTAGTATAATCAGAATCAGCCCTTACCTTGAACACAATTTTTTTCGCCATCACCATACTTCCATTTTATTATGGAACATGGAAGTAAAAATTGCCCGTTTTTGCCATGACCAGCCGCAGTGCTGACGTCAAATGTTTATTTTCAACCTTCTTAGTGAACCCGGTAACAAAATATTCGGTAAAAATTATAACAATTCGTTTAAGGACGCAGGTCATTTTATATCCTTTTCAGGATTTAAATCATACTAAATTTCATTACACTTATAAACACGAGTACGGGGATGTCAACTGTCTCCGACTTGCACAGGCGGCTGGATCCGCAGTCCGTCTGAGACAATCCGCCCCA
Organism: Magicicada septendecula; assembly: GCA_034769895.1. Taxonomy (NCBI): domain Eukaryota; kingdom Metazoa; phylum Arthropoda; class Insecta; order Hemiptera; family Cicadidae; genus Magicicada; species Magicicada septendecula. Next base: position 54,622,099 of record CM068371.1, on the reverse strand, counting down.
AGTTGAATCTACTTCCAGACGAAACTCCATACCGCAACCAACAATAATTCCGATATTATACAAATCAGCTAATCGTTATACACATGTATTGTAATCATATTTACAATATGATTACAATAAAAGAATAGAAGAATAAATAGAATAATAATAGTATAAAAGAATACAACAATAAACATAATTTTAACACGTATTATAACAGGTATTATACACAGAAGGCAAGAAGAGAGAAAGAGAAGACTAGGAGGAACTGTTTTATTTGTTTATTTGACAATTACAATCTGATCTCGAGAAACAATAAGTAATTTTGTTAAAAGTAAAATACAGTATGAGGACAGAAGCCGTCCCTGATAGCATTCTCTTAGCTAACAATGTTTTGTGGCGTTATAAAGTTACAGGAACTTCTTCCGGTCTTCTTCAAGCTTCGAACGGATAGTTTCGACTGTGTACTTTTGATGTAAATGGAGCTTCCTTTAGATTTCCTCGTCTTCGGTTGGGATTTGGGTCGTATTACTGACGTACCCATGGATATATCATTACCGGCTTTTCTGATTACCGGCCTTTGAATTATCTTTGTGTTAGATTGACAGGCGCAATCCCACACTTGGATTCCATATGATCGGATGGGTTTCACGACGCCTTTAAATAGGCCAATTTTGTTTTCAGCAAACAATTCAATAGAATTCATTCCAAGAAGCGAGCAGAGTTGTTGAGTTTACAGTCGACAGTAATGTTTGTTTGTTTGTTGCATGTTTTGCTATTTCTTGGTTGTCACGCGCAGTTTTCGCGTAAGGTTAAGCGCAAGTAGTTTGATCTCATTTTTAAGTTGAAGTAGAACGCCTTTTGTTTTTATTTCGGGGTTTCGGGAACGACGAGTCGTAGTGGTAACTTGTGCTGACTTTGATTTATTTTTATTTGCTGTGCATCACTCCACTTTTCAAATAGGTTTAAAGGTTTTGAAGACGTTCAGCGGCCACTCGGGGATCCAAGTTTGTGGCTAGTAGTATCGGTATCGTCACAAAATTTCCCATGACCGTGTCGTATTGTTTTGGAATGTAAACAGAGGTATGCCTGAGTGCATTGAGAGACTGAAGAGAAGTCGAAGTTATAATATTTAAGCTAGAAGGAGGAGTTATGACAGCGGTGTTTGATTTTACAGATAGGCTACTTTAATTTGTACTAAGGCGGTTACAGACAAGGGGCCGTCTTGTTTTTGTAAACACCCTTAATTGAAGCGCCTTTACAATTCAGAGAGCCAGTCACTTCAGGGGTGTCATGGATTAGTAACTATTTGAAGATGAGCTAGAAACTCGAAAGTTTGAGTTAAGGGTAATCACGTAACACTGTGTGTGTGTGTGTGTGCGTGTGTGTGTGTGTGTGTGTGTGTGTGTGTGTGTGTGTGTGTGTGTGTGTGTGTGTGTGTGTGTGTGTTAATCTAGTGTCACTAATACGGGTTCAATTTAACAAAAATTGAAGCAAAAAGCGGAAGTTTTCAGACCCTTCGAAACAAATGAACTCTTTTAAGGCCCTTTTTAAAAAACGTCGGAAACTTAGAATTCAGCACAGAGAATATCGCAAAGTGGTGTTAGAGAGAATTTTCCACCCTGCCGATTCATCACACGGAGTATAAACTAAACAAAAAAAAAAGGGTGAGTTTTAACCAAAAGTCAAAGTAACAGGTAAAACCCCTGAAACTCGAACGTACGAAAAACGCGATAATAAAGAAAATAAGTGAAATAAAATCATAAACGACGAAAAACGTGTCTCATCAGGACGTGACAGATGTCATGGTTTCGTGACTGTGACCGCGATTCCCTAGAAACCAATCTCTCTACGATTAGGTGACAATAGAGGTGTGATACATGTCAAATCAAATGAAAAAGATTAGATTATTCAGAACTCAGATTACTTGTTTATTTGTTTAATTCACAGAATTTTTTAATCATGTGATTTTTTTTTAACTTTTCAACATTAAACAGTTAACATTTTTTCGTAGGTTTGGAGTACTGCACTGAATTATCAATCTAATACTCGCCTGTACCTGCGCCGTCAAAATATTTCCGAACGTTTAAATACGCTTGTCGTCATTTATGCTGTAACGATAACGATATCTAAGAACACACAGTTTGTTTAAACTAGGTAATATGAATTATGTTATCGATAGTTGATACAAAATCTTTATTTAACTACGACAGTGACGGTAATTTACAATCGTTCGTCGTTTCCTTTGTGTGCGTCTGCAAACAATCAAATTGTCAACACTAAATCCTCAGTATTATTCCACTAGGAAATAAAGCCGTATTTAATTTTTACCTCTAAGTTTTCCTCCAGTATATTCTTCCACTGTAATCGTCGTCAAGGAAACAGCACCAATTAAACTGGGAAAAAAAAACTGACCAATCACGATGCTTCAAAACCGAGTTGCTTAACGATCGAAAAAAAAGTAATGGCATTTCGAGGCAAGGCAAAAATAATAATTAATGATCACATTGTAGAACAGGTGAGCCATTTTAACTGTACGGAAATTATATTGGTTATGCTAAGAATTATGATTTTGATGTTAAGTTAGGAAAGTTCCAGACGATCTGTGGGACAATCGATCGTATTTTTACAAAAACAAGGTATGGCGAGATACAAAATTAAAGTTTACGAAGTTATGGCAGTCCCTGTACTGTCCTATGGGTGTGAATTGTGGACAAAAACCAAGAAACAAGAAAGTGAAGTACAGGCCTCGGAAATGGCGTTTTTAAGAGGAGTTGAAACGTGTTTTAAACTTGATCGTATGAAGTATGAGGCCATAAGAGAAGAATTACAAGTTTTTAATTTGAATAAAAGACTAAAAGGTTACAAACAACGGTGGAAAGAACCCTTATAAAGACTGTCAGATTCAAGACTGGCCAAACAAGTGTAAAAATACAAACCTATTGTGACGATTTAATTGGTAATAAAATATTTAATAAAAAAAAAATTGAGAAAGCATTTAAGTATTTTTAAATCGCACAATTAAACCTAATACCCCTGTACTAACTCAGAATAAGTACGAGATTTAAATGGAAAAAGATCTAACTAAACAAGTAATAAAAAATCGTATTGTTAATAGTTAATAATATTACAGTTAACCCTTTAGTAAATCATCATGCGTTGACCTGTTTAATTCCGGACACAACGTGCTTAGCGAACCGTCTGTAACTTAGAAATATTTGAAAATCGTAATGTAAGTAATTAATAATTTGAAGGCACAAATAGTAGTTAAAATAATTCCTGTAAACTAAATAAGTCTAAATAATTTGTTTCATCTTGCTATAAGAATGTCTATTTAAATAAAAGTTGGAACTATATTATGGCGGAGTACTCGCTCCGCTTCGTTGTTATGTACCAGTCGTATCAAGTTAAGAGTTACGATGCGGCGTTCAGACAGTACACACCTCCAAACGAGGGCTCTTCAAAAGTGTGTTATGTAAACTTTAAAATAACGGTTAGCTACCACAAAAAACGTGGGCAGCTAGTGATTTTTAATGTATATGATGTAGAAAAAGTTTGTTCAAGAAATGTAGTAATATAAGAAAAATTATCAACACGTAAACAAGGTGACGTCTCTACTTAAGATGTAAACTCCAGCACAACTCTACATGTGAATATGTGACCTGCCAAATTGCACATACGGACGTCTACAACCCATACGACGCTGACCAGGACCGGCGTGGATCAACCCAACTTTATGCAGCATTACATCAATCTACTCACTAATACGGCTATTAGATATTCACCAGAGACACGACACAGATGACTACCCCGACTACCAGAATTCCGAAGAGTCGCACCCCAGGACGAGGACAGCAAAGCTTATTTTAGAGGTGACTCGATAGCTTGGCTATCGAGAATTAATTACATTTGAAACATAACTCTTATAGATGAAAGAGACTTTTCAAAGACAATAATTTTCTCTAAGCAATAAATAAAACCAAAGAAATGTAAACTGTAGTAGTGAAAATCATACGTTGTAACGTTAATATTGAAATGTAAATTATAATCCCTTTAATAAATAATACCATTCTTCAAATGGTTAATGTAATCTTGCAAGCTCTTAGATGAGCATAGTATAATTCAGACGTCTTTACTATATTTAAAGCAGACTCGGATCCGAGGTAAATTACATGATCTATATGATCCCTTGTTTTACAGAAAACCCTTTTTAATTATTTCAGTATAAATTTTTATGTTATGGGATCTTTTTTATATAATTTGTTAATAAAGAGATGTCATCTTATTACACTTTGAAGTGAGTGCATAAATCAGTGGAATACCTTCCCCTTGTGTCCTAATAATTAGCGTAAATATTATTGTTGTTTGTGTTGAGTTTAATTTCAGTTCATTACAACGTAGGCAGCCTGTATAATTGGCTAGCGTCAATTATGATGGGTTCCCTGGATTTGTAACGTAGCCCAGACAGAGGTGTATGGGTAGACCCAGGAAGAGATGAATAGAAATTATGATAGTGATTTTAAGTTAAGTAAGTTCCAGATGATCTGTGGGACAGTCAACCGTATTTTTAGAAACAAGGTACGTCGAGATACTAAAGTAAAGTTCTACAAAGTTATAGCAGTCCGTGTGCTGTCCTATGGATGTAAATTATGGACAAAAACTACGAAACAAGACAGGAAAATACAGGCCTCGGAAATGGTGATCTTAAGAGGAGTTAAAAGGTGTTGTAAACTTGACCGTATAAGGAAGGAACGAGGCCATAAGAGAAGAGTACAAGTTTTTTAACGTAAACAAAATGTTAAAAGATTGCAAAAAACGGTGGAAAGAACACTTAGAAATAATATCAGATTCCAGACTGGCCAAACAAGTCTGGAAATACAAACATATAGGACACAGGTGTGTGGTAGACCCAGGAAGAGATGGCTGGAGGATCTCTGAAGGCGGGACAGGCAGCACCTTGCCCCTGCCGTGATGATGATGATGATGATGATGATGATGATGATGAAAAAACAATTGTGGATTCCCAATAAGAAAGCCACAGAAACACTGACTGTCGCTAAGTCAAATTTTTAATTTTCTTGGAGTCTGTCATTTGACGTGCAGAAGAAACTTAGAGATCAAGAACCTTTCTTGCGTCTTCTCCATTCTTTTATTATATGTAAAATGAAGTCTCAAGTAAAATTAAGTATTTTCAATTGGTATTTACGTTAATAAGATCTACACACACATAACAGAGCGTTTTATGAATGCAGATTAGCGAATCTACAAGTATTCTGAAAACAATTCACTTGGATGCAGTGTACGAATTAAGAGAAAAACAATCATATTAAACTGAGGTCTGAACATTTCTTACTTCAAAGCAGAAAAAATTTAGTATACTTCGAGTTTTTATTTAATGCAGATTTCACCAAAAACCGAGTATTTTTTTATAGGCATATTGGTTTTGATGTGTACTTTTAGTTTGCCTCTCAACCTAACAACGTCAACTTTGGGTGCCAAAAGCGCAGATCGAAGTTATATTTTTAGAAACAGCTAGAAACATTTTTCGTCAAAAATGTGAAAACTGGAAAACGAATGCAATCGTCAACACGCTATTTTATAACACACACGACATTATAATATATTTTCACGATTTCTATTATCTAACTAAAATTATACGCGATATTCACTACACATCGATGCCAACTATCGCATAATCGAAATATCGAAAACGAGTGTGGGTACAGTTATTGGGAAAGTACCGCTGGAAGCCAAGACCCGACTGCAGTCTGTTACCATAGGAGCAGAACCTCCTATATCCGGACTTCTCGTATCCTGAATCTCTCGCAACCGGAAAGAACAGGAATCGGAAAAAATACAAATTCTGAAAATTTAGTACTGAATCAATTTAACCTCCATTAACGGTAGAGTATAGTTTTAAGAAAACCGGTTGTTTCAAAACGGCCTACCAATAGGATCTATGAACATGACTTTTGGTAAACTAGGCAGTGTTATTTTGAAAACATGTTTGAATAGGTATCCAAGTCACTTACTGACTATATATATATATATATATATATATATATATATATATATATATAATATTTACCGTATTTCTTCCGTCGTGTGACTTCGTGTTGCGTTCGATTTATTTACGCGTTTCGAAACATATGTTTCGTCTTCAGAAATAAAAAAATCGCTCAAAGTGAGGTCGTTAAATATTAAAATTACAAATACTGAAAACAAATTCCACACATATCCGCGTTAGATGAGTGCGCACTCGAGTGGGACCGATCGGACACTGTCTGTTAGTAGCTATTGTTTACACAGGTTTATTGGGGTATCGTAGAGCGTGTTTGATTTGAAGTTTAAACGATCGTTTAGCACGAAGTCACGACGTGTACGTCATTGTACGCTCTATATATCTCGAATTCTTCCAAGGCGTTCATGTAAGCGCCTTTATTACAAACATATATGGGTTTCAAGTTGGAATTAAAGCTTGTATATTTAAGACTTTCATTTATCAAGTGACGTGAGTAGTTGGATTTTTATTTCTGAAGACGAAACGTATGTTTCCAAACGCGTAAATCAATCGAACGCAACACGAAGTCACACGACGGAAGAAATACGGTTTGTTATCACGATTAAACAATTCCTAGGTCATACTACGAATCGTACGAATTTTTATAAACATGTAAGTATGGTGTAAACACAGTACAGGTACAACAACCTGACCAGGGAGGAGCTGAGGACAAGGAAATAGAAGGAAAGGTCCTTTGAACTATGAAGTCGGTTTAGCCTATACTGCGCTTGTACATAGGCTATGCGTGAGCGTGTACGTGATCCATTTTCAAACGGAAAATCAAATAATATACGTTTTATGTCCTATGAAACCATGGAATTATGGGAGAGAGAGCTGTTTCAAGCCGGCTACGCACTAACCATCCCCGCTGGACGTCATGACGGACAGCAAGTTAAAACGACAGTGCGTAGCTTTGACATCCATCCGCACGTCGTGTATTTTTGAAGGATGTGCACGACGAAAAATGAGTCCAGCAAGACCACCAGCTCAAGCCGCACGACGTCCGGATGGATCGTGTGTAGTGTTGACGGATGTCAAGGAATCGTGCATGGTGCATGATTGATCATATGTACGCTTGCTGTCTATCAAATCGTCATTTTCGAGCAAGTACAGTACATATTTTTAGAGCACATTCGTTTAATAAATTTTCACTGTTTAATTTTACGTTACGTTCATTCTTTAGTTTATATTTAATAAGTAACGATTCAGATAAAATTTCAGTTTAATATTTAGTTTAGTTTATTCTTCGTTTACATAATACATTCAGATGTCATTAGCCGTTATTATTTTAAATATTGTTATTATTAAATTGTTTTAATTACAATTCATAATGGACAGTGAAATAACATCGAAATTTATCGAAAAATATGAATTAAATAGATGTCTGTGGGACGTATCCTGGGGAGATTACATGAATAAAAATAAAAGAATACAACGAGAACTAAAGAACGTCTGGCACGGTGGACGAGTTGCACGACAGTGTGGTGCGCACATCCATCACCGACGTCGGGCATGCTGGACAGCGGCGATGGTTAGTGCGTAGCCGCCTTAACTTTACTCGAGTGAAAGCACTCTTTGTCCACAACAGTGGCCCCAAAGCTGGGTAAAATTATCGTTTGAGCATGTTTGCTACCGGTCGTTATCGAGCTGATCTCTTTTGGGGATATCTTCCCGTTAGCGTAAGAAGAAGATGCAAAGCGTTCTGGGATGGAGATTTAGGATACCCGTCAAAGTCCCTCGATTTTCTCTTATCGCTTTCTGAGAAACGGACTCTTATGCGGCGGCGTATTTAAGGGGGCCCCCGAGAGTAAAAAAAGTTGACGAACTTTTAATCTCTTAATTTTTAGACTGTTTTATTATTTTTTTAGCTGTGTACCCTAGTTAAGTAGTAACTCTTTTTTGAAATATTCAAACAGGTTTATTACACAGCATTAGGGTATACGTCTTAAACATGAAATTAGGCCTACAGGAAAATAAATTCAGTGAATATCTTGTTTCAATAACGCGATATTGAAACCGTTTATTTTAATGGGACTGATTTCAGCCACTTTAAAGATAGTAATATTGATTAATCTTAACTTGTTTTTTTCTTTTGTATGAAGCCAACCCGACCCCGGATCCCCCCAAGCCAAATTCTAGATACGCCACTGCTCTTATGTTCGTTCTTCATACGATATTGTGAGATGTCTTGCACGTAAGTTTTATGTACTACCAGTAAGGATCGCAAACAACCATCTCAGAGGGCCCCGACAAGCACGTGGACAATCTGCTGACACTTGGTCACGATTCCGACATACGCTGAGCTAAATACATTCACACCGGCTGTAGACCCAGTTAAAAAGCATTCCTTCTTGGACAGGACTCTCTGTATTCCACTAACTGAGCCGTATAACCCCTGACGTACGGCCAGAGAAGATTATAGACCTATATGGAGTAATTTATGCGCTGTCTTCATACAAATTTTCCAACTAAAATTGAATATTTGGAAAACGTTTTTAATTTCTTTCAGTAATTTGAAAGTAAGGGGAATATGGAAAATATTCCACAGCACTGTTGCAAGTTAATCTAATCTAAAAGGTCATTAATGCTGATAAACTATCCAACCCATGTATCGATTTGTTTCTTTTACTGTGCACTGCTAATCCAGATTACCAGGAAAACTGCCTTGGTAGGGACGGAAATAGCTCACGTGAACTCCATTATACCTGTAGGCCTATATCCCTATTAAGTAAATAAAAATGCGTATTCGCGTACACAGGTGAATAGTACGCAATCGGATTATAGGCGCGCATGCCCGTGTGTGCGCATTTTATGACCTGTTATCTATCGGAGTACAAGTGAGGTTCACAATCAGTGCGACAGTGATACTGTTAGAGGATGGTGCGAGTACTCTTGCTGCTGGTCACGGCGTTATCCTCCTGCTCCTCTCAGTAAGTAGCCTACCACATCACATCACAACACACGTAGTACAGGTCGCAACCTCTCACAACCGCGGTCTCTATCAGTGAAGAGCCGTGGGTCTGAAACTGCATGACTTCTTTGTTAATATGCTGTCTTTTGTTTTTTGTTTTAACATGATAATGTTTTTAGGCTGGGGGTCATTCCACAAAATGCGTGATGCAAAATGTGTAACGTCATCGAAAAATGTAACGCTCCAGGTGATGTTAACACTATACTTTTTCCACACTTTCGATTCCCTAAAAAAGCCTAAAAACATTATCATCCTTCAATGTTTCGGTTTCGTCGAAATTCTTTGAATTCTTAGGTGCATAAATATAGAGAGAGGGAGAGAGGGGAGAGAGAGAGAGAGAGAGAGAGAGAGAGAGAGAGAGAGAGAGAGAGAGAGAGAGAGAGAGAGAGAGAGAGAGAGAGAGACTTTTAAGCTGGGGGTCATTCCACAAAAATGTAACGACATCGAAAAATGTAACGCTTACACACTTTCGATTCCCCACAGTCTAGAAATCTTCGGTCTCTGTCGTTTTAACATGATAATGTTTGTTATATAGTAAATATTTGTTATATGCACATTAGGCCTATACGTTTCAAAAGGGTAAAAACATTATCATGCTTCGATGCTTCGGTTTCGTCGAAATTTCTTTAATTTTTACACTAGTTTGTACCAAAAACAATAATTAATTAAACCAAAAAAATCGGGTTAATCATTGTATATCTAAAAAAGTTAAGTAGATGGCCAATATTATGTAAATATTTTATCTTATTATTTATAGTTTATTTGGTAGTCTTTCGATTTTTGCTTGTCAAGTTGCGTACATATATCGTCGTAAAAAGATAAAAAGATGATTTCCGTCACCAACAATTACTACGAATGCGTTGTCCATGACGGTATCAAGCTCGCGGGGCAGTTGTCACTTCCAATGCTGCTGAATGACACTACGCTTCATAACGCTTCAGTTACAAAGTAACTTAAACATTAAATAAAATATTTGATTAACTAAAAAATTCACAATTCACAAATTTGCAAATGGCAATTTGTGCACTTTCACAAATTAAATAACAGTATTCAAAACGCAAACAAGAGTAGAGCGTAACAGTCCTCGCGGTCACGATACATTGCGCATGCGCATTAACGCAATACCAGCGCAGACAGCAGTCGCTTCCTCAACACGAATTACGCATACGCTGGACTTGGTGCGCCAAACCGTACGTAACTTGGGCCTACGTTTTTATTCGTCTTTTTGTCCGCTTTCTCATCGCATCATTGAGTACTGTGATAAACCGTTATTCAACTATTTCAAATTGTTTTTTTAATAGAAGATTTTAAAAGGCAGCCGGAGCATCGAACGGTGTCTAAATTCTCCACGACAAACGGACGTTGGCGTCGGTAAAATATACTGTCCGCAATGCTGTTGTTACTTCTAGACTTCAGCAATCGTCTTCTACTGATTTATCTCACGTATGATGCTATCTCTCATTTATGGAAAACGAATGAAAAATCTCATCTATGAAGCATTAATTTTACTTTTTACTGTCCAACACTCACGACCAAGTAAAAGAGATAAGATACCTTCGAAACTACGTTGTGGAATCTAGATTGGGCTTCGTTCCTCGTCTTATCGTCTTATAACTCCATTTGATCTGATATATTTTATGAGAATTATCTCTCTATATACCTATATATATTTATTTTTTTTTGCTAACCATACAGGGAATCCTACATATAACAAAACCATTTATTTATTATGTTATCTATTCGTTAATTAGTATTTTGACTCGTAATTACTGTTTACTAGATACTGATAACGATAGTTGTACTATTTATTAGACCTAATATTGGGAACAGGAAATACTCATATTTTCGAGATACATGAGCAGACTATACGAGGATCAGTTGAAATGTTTCGTGGAGCGACAACTGTAGCTTAGCGGTAAAACTAAAATTTTTCGTGTGCTGCAAGATTTGTAGTTTATGTGAACTCATGTTAATTTCCAAGTCTATCTATCAGCGGTCGTCTTCAGTGCTTGTACGACCACGTTTAAACTCGAGTGTGCCCCACTTACCGTTGTTTCTGAAGGCGCAGCATCTCCTAACACATTCACAATTTCGTTTTGATTTTCCATTGGCGCCAAACCCTTTTTAACAGAGAATTCATCACAACACGATATTTGATTTTGTGCTTTTAAAAACACGCGTGACAGGAAAATTTCAAACAGCTGGTAAAAAGTGAATAAATTGACAGATATATCTGAAAATTAACAGGTATTCACACGAAATATACGTCTTGCAGCCAGTGGCGTAGCTAGGCTGTTTGGCGCCCGGGGCAAGGAGATCGTCGGCCGCCTCACCGTCACAATTAAAGGGGGACAAAAGAGCAAAATTGAAGGCTCATCCAGTGAACAAAGTACTTAATAAATGTAGATGTGTAGATTTTTGTATGAAAGCACCTCCAGCAAACGTCTTAACAATATTTGTTAAGTCAAAATTAAGAACTTACATATTATAATATTAGCGGTATTCAGTTTGTATACATTTATTATTAACAAATGTAGACTATAAAAAATGCAGTAATATAAAAAATTTATAACGAAAAAATGTTCTAATAAACATGCAAATTCCTTGTAGGTCTAAAGTGTATCGTCAAAACAATATCCTAAAGCAACATAAAGTTAAACAAAGAATTACATTAAAATTAATAAAATAAATCACTTACCATTACAGGTTAATGGTTCCGTCTTCTATTAATAAACACTTAATATTTATTTTTAATATTTAATAAATATTTAAAACGAGACATTTTAAAATGTAACTTTCCTGGTCTTAATTGCTGTAAAGTGGGTTATTAAATCACTATAATCTAAAGACGAAGCAATGTCGTTTTCAATTGAAAGTATCGCTAGAGTTGATACCCTGTCTTGAGATATTGTTGATCGTAGGTACGATTTAATTAATTTAAGCTTACTAAACGATCTTTCACAAGAAGACACATACACTGGTAAAGTAAGAAAAAATTTTTAAAGCTGTTGCTAGTGTTTTGTAGGCTTCTAATCTCATTGAAGATGTATTGTAGCAGTCCTGAGGTGTAAAGTCTTTTTGTTCTCCGTTAACGTTTTCCCTTTTAAATAAAAGTATGACGTCTTTCAAGTCACTGAACTTTTATATAATTGTTCACTGTGTAGGTCATGTGGATACAGTTTTGCAAACACTGTGCTCTTAATATCGATCTGGGAAAGCTGTTGCTTAAAATGTATATCCCCATCATTTACGTACGCCTCAAATTTACAGAGGAACCCAAAGCGTTTTTCTAACTCTTTTATGTTATGGAAACGGCTTGAAATTTCAACTGGCAGTTTGTCCAAAATTTCTATTAGAGAACGTTGGATTTCTTGCCGAAAGGTTAATGCAGATTCGTCTGCATACTCCCCTGGCATCGTGCGCTTCCTTCTTATCCTTCTTGTGATACCAACACCCATTTATTACATACCTGCTCCACCTTAGTAACGACATTGTCACACAGCGCATTCTCCAAACTTTTAATTTGTCCGTTAGCGTCTCCAGAAGTGTCAATTCTTTATTTCTTTATTTATACAAAGCATAATAAAGTATTTTAACACGTTATGCACAAAGTATATTTTTATACGTTAAAAATTTATCCAAGTACTTTAACAAAGCCAGAAAGTTTCCAGTATTTGGATCGTTAGTAATTGAGTCCTATCCTATCAGCCCTATCAGTGCCAGATTTTGTTCTGCAAGAGTTTGTACTGTGGCAATGACCACATTTCGAGGATTTCTTTCCATGTGTTAACTGGTTTGCTCTTTTGTTACTGAAGTAGATAGTCAATAAGTCCCCCTTTGTTTAAAGAACGTTCCAATTCCTTCCACTCAAAAAACGCAGAGCGATGAGCAAGACTATTTTTATGATCCTGAAATGGGGATTTATCTTTCACCATGACGAAAACCCATTTTTACTATTGAAATGGTTTCTTTGGTAGTTTTTTTTTGTGGAAATAAAGTGCAGCAAAAGCAAAATGGCATTTTTAGTTGGAGAAAAACACATCCAAGTGTTACCTTTCCGCCATTTTGCAAGGTTTTCTCAAACCGATACTTATTTAAGGATAGTCCAGCTTCATCTTCAGGAAAATGGCTGTCCTTGTTCTGCAACTGACATGTTCCTCTATTCACCATTATATCTCGGAATGATTGAGATTTCTCGCTTGGCCAAGTTCCCATATCTTGTAGAGAAGTACCTGGAACACGGTCTACATTGTTGTTAGCAATGTTCTGTCATTCATCGCCTGTAATTTCAAGACTGCACGATCCATCATCATCCATGGTACTAGAACCAACTGAATCTTGTAACTGTACTTTGACATTTTCACAGTTTGAAGTATTCACGTCTTTAACTTTATTGTATTTATGAACAGCCTTGTCGCTAATAACATCCATTTTATGATCCAAGTTGATTCCTTGTTAATTGTAATATTTTGGCTCTCAGGGTTCGATTGTCCTTGAAGTAAAGACTTCATAAACTTTTTGGAACTTGTTGTAGTTCTTAATCTCATTTTAAGAAAATCATATATTCCTTTAGTTGTTAAGGAATAGTCATATAAAAAAAAGCTGTTTGTAGTTTTATAAACTGAAAACAATTTTTTCAAGTCAATGGTCACTTTGCCGCCCTCCTGGCTATGCCGCCCGGGGCGGCTGCCCCCTTGGCCCCCCTAGCTATGCCTCTGCTTGCAACACACGAAAGGTTTTAGTTCTACCACTGAGCTATAGGCTAGATGTTACAACCATAATATTAATCTGTATGCAAATTTATTTGCATAATTAATTAATTATCTTTGTTCTACTAGAATTGGTTTTCCACTGCCCCTCGTTGGGAAGCCATATACAATAATAATAAACTTTGGTGTGTATTATGTTTGTTGTGCCCCGTGTTGTTGGAGCACCATATGCAATGGTAATGATTATGCAAATTTATTGCGTAATTAATTAATCCAATTAATTATTCATTTGTGTTTATAAAGGTGATATCTGTACGAACTATGTAGAATCTTTTAGAGTTAATGATGTGTTGATTTGCCATACACAATGTTAACAAATTCATTCCTTTAAATAATTGTATGAATTGAATTAGAGTTAATTAATTATTCACACTCAAACTTGTTACATATGAAATTACTTCTGACTTTAACTGTCTTCCAAACTTCTATTCTGTGTATCTTTCTGAGTAATTTAATTCACGTTTAATGAAGAAATTTGTGTTAGTGGTTGAAATCACAATCAGAATGATCAATATTGCACACCACTATATAAAAATTATTCCGATTAGCGCTTTCAAGCTTCACAGCTCATCGTCAGATCAGGAATAGACAGAAAATAGGTACTACCCAACCCTTCACCCCTCTCCCCCACCCTGCTCACCCACAACAAACTAAAAATTAATGACCCTTCCCCACCCCCTAAACTCTGTCTCACCATCTGTACAGTTACATATTTTTCTAGTAAATTCCTTGTGTTTCAGTGTGTGTGTGTGTGTGTGTGTGTGTGTGTGTGTGTGTGTGTGTGTGTGTGTGTGTGTGTGTGTGTGTGTGTGTGTGTGTGTGTGTGTGTGTGTGTGTGTGTGTGTGCGTGTGCGCGCGTCCTTTTAAACTACCCTCTTCCTCTCCACACACGTGGGTCAGTCACACACCCTTATTTTAAAACAACCAATTAGTACTATGAAATATAATTCTTAATCTTATCTATCTGCCCTCTCTCATTTACTTCTTAATCATGTTATAAAATATTTCTTCATTATCAAATTTAATTTTAATATTAATTAAATTGTCTAACCCTTTTTCTCTTTCTTTCAATATTTCTAACTCCTCTCTAAGCTTCCTTTCAACTGTGTTATTTACTACTTTTACAATTTCGTATTCTTCCAAAGGATTAACAAACTTGTGGTTGTCTTCTATGAAATGTCTTGCATATAACGAATTGGTTGTTCTATTACCTTCTCCACGTTTGTGGTCAGACAACCTGCATGCGAATTTTCGTCCTGTCTCCCCTAGGTACACTTTGTTGCAGTCTTTACATTTTAATTTATAAATTCCACTTTTCTGTAATACTGGAATTTTTTCTATATTCTTATTCCTTATCTTATCAAATACCATTTCACATTTTTTAATAGCTATATCTACACCATATTTATTAAAACATTTTATAATTTTTCTAGTATGTGAACCTATGTATGTCAATGACCCTGCATAATTCTTTTGTTCTGGTTCTATTTTAGCTTTTTGTATGTTGACCCTTTTCATAACTTTATCCACTATGTTGGTGCTATAATTATTATTCCTTACAATTCCCTTTATCGTTTTTAACTCCCTATCTTTTGATTCGGTCTCTTTTAAACACTTCTGAGCTCTGTAACAAAAGCAATTGATTGCCGCCATTTTATATCTGTATGGGTGGTACGACTCTCTTGGTATAATTATATCAGAATACGACTCTTTCCTAAATATCCCAAACTGTAGTTTCTCATTATCTTTAATTTCTATGTTTAAATCTAAGTAATTTATTTGCTTACCTCCTATCTCTTCCTTAAATTGTAAGTTTTTATCCTTATTATTTACCTCCTTTATAAACTCATGCACTTCTTCTATGCTTCCTTCCCAAACTACTAATACATCATTAACGTATCTAGACCATAATTTTATATTGTCTTTATACTTAGTGGAAGTTATTAATTGCTTTTCAAAATCATTCATGTATATTTCAGCAAGAATAGGGGATAATGAAGACCCCATAGGTAAACCTTTTTTCTGTATATAAAACTTGTTATTAAACCTAAAATAGTTCTGATTTACACATTCTTTAATTACTTTCATCAACTGCTTTTTATACCTGTATTCTCCCATATTATTATCGTTTATTAACTTAATAACTTTATTTACTGTGATATTAGTAAACATGTCCTTAACATCCAGTGATATCAATTTTGTATTTACATTAATGCTAATATTTTCTAATTTTTCTATCAATTTTATATTATTCTCTATGTTGTATTTTGTCCCAAATTCATATTTCTCTTTCAGTACTCTGCTAACTTCCTTTGATAATTTATAAATAGGTGCATTAATAAAAGAAACAATCGGTCTAATTGGTTTTCCTTCTTTATGTATCTTAACCTGACTTTTAAAAGTTGGTGCTGTTGGATTACTTTCCAATAAATACTTTTTCTTTTTTTCTTCTATAAATGTTATCTGTTTCATCATTTGTTTTATCCTTGACTGGTACTTACTTGTATAATCATACTTTATTTCCTCGTATGGTCCTTCCCTTATAAATTCTTCCGTTTTCTTTATGTATTCTTCCTTTCTCATTAGTACCATTGTATTTCCTTTATCCGCCTTCGTAACTATAATATCATTCTTCTTTATTTTATTCTTTAGTTTAGTTACAGTTGCTTTGATTTTTTGTTCATTCTTTGAATTATACAAACTTTTCTTAAATATTTTATCTACTACATTCCCTACTTCCCACCTTATTCTTTTTTTATCATTTTCATTTCCTAGTTTTTGTATTATGCTTTCGCATTCAATAATCGTTTTTTCTTGATTTAATTCTGGTGGTGGTGCGTATTTTAAGCCTTTCGCTAACATTTCTTTTTCTTCCGTATTGAAATTTACCTCTGTAAGGTTTATTACTCTTTTTTCATAGTTATTCTTAGAGGCGTGTTCCTTTTTTACTTCGTTCTTTCTTATTAATTTATTTAACTTATCTACCATTTTTTTATTTTTCTTTTCCAATTTCTTTTCTATGTACCCCAAACCAAAATTATATAATATTTCTTCTAACTCTACATACGAGTATATTCTTAATAATTCTATGTGTCTGTCATATAATTCCCTATTATATCTATTGATTAAGCCGTAGAGTGACCTTATTTCCAGTTTTATCCACAACATCTCGCTTTGTTCTTTTACTTTTTTGGCTACACTGTTCTTATTTTTAATTTTAACTTGAGCGTACTTTGGGATGACATTATTATCCAGACATTGTTTATTAAACCATATTTTACTTAAAACCCTCTTCAATTTAACTTTTAACTTAAGATATTTAAAAACTTTACTTACCTTATTGTTGTCGTTTATCACCTCATTGTTGTTGTCCATTACCTGTAGTCGATTGCACATCTTAACAGACGTTTAATGAAGAAATTTGTGTTAGTGGTTGAAATCACAATCAGAATGATCAATATTGCACACCACTATATAAAAATTATTCCGATTAGCGCTTTCAAGCTTCACAGCTCATCGTCAGATCAGGAATAGACAGAAAATATGTACTACCCAACCCTTCATCCCTCTCCCCCACCCTGCTCACCCACAACAAACTAAAAATTAATGTCCCTTCCCCACCCCCTAAACTCAGTCTCACCATCTGTACAGTTACATATTTTTCTAGTAAATTCCTTGTGTTTCAGTGTGTGTGTGTGTGTGTGTGCGCGTGCGCGCGTCCTTTTAAACTACCCTCTTCCTCTCCACACACGTGGGTCAGTCACACACCCTTATTTTAAAACAACCAATTAGTACTATGAAATATAATTCTTAATCTTATCTATCTGCCCTCTCTCATTTACTTCTTAATCATGTTATAAAATATTTCTTCATTATCAAATTTAATTTTAATATTAATTAAATTGTCTAACCTTTTTTCTCTTTCTTTCAATATTTCTAACTCCTCTCTAAGCTTCCTTTCAACTGTGTTATTTACTACTTTTACAATTTCGTATTCTTCCAAAGGATTAACAAACTTGTGGTTGTCTTCTATGAAATGTCTTGCATATAACGAATTGGTTGTTCTATTACCTTCTCCACGTTTGTGGTCAGACAACCTGCATGCGAATTTTCGTCCTGTCTCCCCTAGGTACACTTTGTTGCAGTCTTTACATTTTAATTTATAAATTCCACTTTTCTGTAATACTGGAATTTTTTCTATATTCTTATTCCTTATCTTATCAAATACCGTTTCACATTTTTTAATAGCTATATCTACACCATATTTATTAAAACATTTTATAATTTTTCTAGTATGTGAACCTATGTATGTCAATGACCCTGCATAATTCTTTTGTTCTGGTTCTATTTTAGCTTTTTGTATGTTGTCCCTTTTCATAACTTTATCCACTATGTTGGTGCTATAATTATTATTCCTTACAATTCCCTTTATCGTTTTTAACTCCCTATCTTTTGATTCGGTCTCTTTTAAACACTTCTGAGCTCTGTAACAAAAGCAATTGATTGCCGCCATTTTATATCTGTATGGGTGGTACGACTCTCTTGGTATAATTATATCAGAATACGACTCTTTCCTAAATATCCCAAACTGTAGTTTCTCATTATCTTTAATTTCTATGTTTAAATCTAAGTAATTTATTTGCTTACCTCCTATCTCTTCCTTAAATTGTAAGTTTTTATCCTTATTATTTACCTCCTTTATAAACTCATGCACTTCTTCTATGCTTCCTTCCCAAACTACTAATACATCATCAACGTATCTAGACCATAATTTTATATTGTCTTTATACTTAGTGGAAGTTACTAATTGCTTTCCAAAATCATTCATGTATATTTCAGCAAGAATAGGGGATAATGAAGACCCCATAGGTAAACCTTTTTTCTGTATATAAAACTTGTTATTAAACCTAAAATAGTTCTGATTTACACATTCTTTAATTACTTTCATCAACTGCTTTTTATACCTGTATTCTCCCATATTATTATCGTTTATTAACTTAATAACTTTATTTACTGTGATATTAGTAAACATGTCCTTAACATCCAGTGATATCAATTTTGTATTTACATTAATGCTAATATTTTCTAATTTTTCTATCAATTTTATATTATTCTCTATGTTGTATTTTGTCCCAAATTCATATTTCTCTCTCAGTACTCTGCTAACTTCCTTTGATAATTTATAAATAGGTGCATTAATAAAAGAAACAATCGGTCTAATTGGTTTCCTTCTTTATGTATCTTAACCTGACTTTTAAAAGTTGGTGCTGTTGGATTACTTTCCAATAAATACTTTTTCTTTTTTTCTTCTATAAATGTTATCTGTTTCATCATTTGTTTTATCCTTGACTGGTACTTACTTGTATAATCATACTTTATTTCCTCGTATGGTCCTTCCCTTATAAATTCTTCCGTTTTCTTTATGTATTCTTCCTTTCTCATTAGTACCATTGTATTTCCTTTATCCGCCTTCGTAACTATAATATCATTCTTCTTTATTTTATTCTTTAGTTTAGTTACAGTTGCTTTGATTTTTTGTTCATTCTTTGAATTATACAAACTTTTCTTAAATATTTTATCTACTACATTCCCTACTTCCCACCTTATTCTTTTTTTATCATTTTCATTTCCTAGTTTTTGTATTATGCTTTCGCATTCAATAATCGTTTTTTCTTGATTTAATTCTGGTGGTGGTACACCACTATTTTTATATAGTGGTGTGCAATATTGATCATTCTGATTGTGATTTCAACCACTAACACAAATTTCTTCATTAAACGTCTGTTAAGATGTGCAATCGACTACAGGTAATGGACAACAACAATGAGGTAATAAACGACAACAATAAGGTAAGTAAAGTTTTTAAATATCTTAAGTTAAAAGTTAAATTGAAGAGGGTTTTAAGTAAAATATGGTTTAATAAACAATGTCTGGATAATAATGTCATCCCAAAGTACGCTCAAGTTAAAATTAAAAATAAGAACAGTGTAGCCAAAAAAGTAAAAGAACAAAGCGAGAAGTTGTGGATAAAACTGGAAATAAGGTCACTCTACGGCTTAATCAATAGATATAATAGGGAATTATATGACAGACACATAGAATTATTAAGAATATACTCGTATGTAGAGTTAGAAGAAATATTATATAATTTTGGTTTGGGGTACATAGAAAAGAAATTGGAAAAGAAAAATAAAAAAATGGTAGATAAGTTAAATAAATTAATAAGAAAGAACGAAGTAAAAAAGGAACACGCCTCTAAGAATAACTATGAAAAAAGAGTAATAAACCTTACAGAGGTAAATTTCAATACGGAAGAAAAAGAAATGTTAGCGAAAGGCTTAAAATACGCACCACCACCAGAATTAAATCAAGAAAAAACGATTATTGAATGCGAAAGCATAATACAAAAACTAGGAAATGAAAATGATAAAAAAAGAATAAGGTGGGAAGTAGGGAATGTAGTAGATAAAATATTTAAGAAAAGTTTGTATAATTCAAAGAATGAACAAAAAATCAAAGCAACTGTAACTAAACTAAAGAATAAAATAAAGAAGAATGATATTATAGTTACGAAGGCGGATAAAGGAAATACAATGGTACTAATGAGAAAGGAAGAATACATAAAGAAAACGGAAGAATTTATAAGGGAAGGACCATACGAGGAAATAAAGTATGATTATACAAGTAAGTACCAGTCAAGGATAAAACAAATGATGAAACAGATAACATTTATAGAAGAAAAAAAGAAAAAGTATTTATTGGAAAGTAATCCAACAGCACCAACTTTTAAAAGTCAGGTTAAGATACATAAAGAAGGAAAACCAATTAGACCAATTGTTTCTTTTATTAATGCACCTATTTATAAATTATCAAAGGAAGTTAGCAGAGTACTGAAAGAGAAATATGAATTTGGGACAAAATACAACATAGAGAATAATATAAAATTGATAGACAAATTAGAAAATATTAGCATTAATGTAAATACAAAATTGATATCACTGGATGTTAAGGACATGTTTACTAATATCACAGTAAATAAAGTTATTAAGTTAATAAACGATAATAATATGGGAGAATACAGGTATAAAAAGCAGTTGATGAAAGTAATTAAAGAATGTGTAAATCAGAACTATTTTAGGTTTAATAACAAGTTTTATATACAGAAAAAAGGTTTACCTATGGGGTCTTCATTATCCCCTATTCTTGCTGAAATATACATGAATGATTTTGAAAAGCAATTAATAACTTCCACTAAGTATAAAGACAATATAAAATTATGGTCTAGATACGTTAATGATGTATTAGTAGTTTGGGAAGGAAGCATAGAAGAAGTGCATGAGTTTATAAAGGAGGTAAATAATAAGGATAAAAACTTACAATTTAAGGAAGAGATAGGAGGTAAGCAAATAAATTACTTAGATTTAAACATAGAAATTAAAGATAATGAGAAACTACAGTTTGGGATATTTAGGAAAGAGTCGTATTCTGATATAATTATACCAAGAGAGTCGTACCACCCATACAGATATAAAATGGCGGCAATCAATTGCTTTTGTTACAGAGCTCAGAAGTGTTTAAAAGAGACTGAATCAAAAGATAGGGAGTTAAAAACGATAAAGGGAATTGTAAGGAATAATAATTATAGCACCAACATAGTGGATAAAGTTATGAAAAGGGTCAACATACAAAAAGCTAAAATAGAACCAGAACAAAAGAATTATGCAGGGTCATTGACATACATAGGTTCACATACTAGAAAAATTATAAAATGTTTTAATAAATATGGAGTAGATATAGCTATTAAAAAATGTGAAACGGTATTTGATAAGATAAGGAATAAGAATATAGAAAAAATTCCAGTATTACAGAAAAGTGGAATTTATAAATTAAAATGTAAAGACTGCAACAAAGTGTACCTAGGGGAGACAGGACGAAAATTCGCATGCAGGTTGTCTGACCACAAACGTGGAGAAGGTAATAGAACAACCAATTCGTTATATGCAAGACATTTCATAGAAGACAACCACAAGTTTGTTAATCCTTTGGAAGAATACGAAATTGTAAAAGTAGTAAATAACACAGTTGAAAGGAAGCTTAGAGAGGAGTTAGAAATATTGAAAGAAAGAGAAAAAAGGTTAGACAATTTAATTAATATTAAAATTAAATTTGATAATGAAGAAATATTTTATAACATGATTAAGAAGTAAATGAGAGAGGGCAGATAGATAAGATTAAGAATTATATTTCATAGTACTAATTGGTTGTTTTAAAATAAGGGTGTGTGACTGACCCACGTGTGTGGAGAGGAAGAGGGTAGTTTAAAAGGATGCACACACACACACACACACACACACACACACACACACACACACTGAAACACAAGGAATTTACTAGAAAAATATGTAGCTGTACAGATGGTGAGACAGAGTTTAGGGGGTGGGGAAGGGTCATTAATTTTTAGTTTGTTGTGGGTGAGCAGGGTGGTGAAGAGGGGTGAAGGGTTGGGTAGTACATATTTTCTGTATATTCCTGATCTGACGATGAGCTGTGAAGCTTGAAAGCGCTAATCGGAATAATTTTTATATAGTGGTGTGCAATATTGATCATTCTGATAGTAATTTAATTGATAATCATTAAATTGAATTATAAATTATAGATACTGTTCAGTGAAAGGTTAAGTTGTGATCAGGTTTTTTTACATAAATCAATAGAATACTAATGAATCCATTCTAACTTACGTTTATTAAAATCATATTTCATTCTTATTCATGTCATAACATAATTTAAGAGCACTTACAAATCTTCAACAAAACAATAAAATTCTTTGCCACATTTAAATAATTAAATGAACAAATTTAAATAATTAAGTGAGCGATCAAATGTAGACGCTTCTTCGTCCGTAATGACGTTGCTAACTAACAATGTGGTGTGCTCATAATTTGTATTAAGTATTTTATGTTAAAACACTTTGAACATTTATATGCATGAAATAATCATTATTAACAATACACATATCAATCATATACATAGCTAAAATCCTGTTCCTGCAACAGACACATCAAAATACATACATAGTTACAAAATATATTAACAAGAAGACATGTACAATATTCTAGAACATAATATTCCCTACCTATGGATTCGTATCTATCTGACTCATACTTATATAATTTTCTCAGGTGGTTTGGTTCTAAGTGTCAGGTCAGTGGTATTTGATAAATTACTAATTATAAGAATAGATTAGTTTTGTACTTTACTCGTTCTGCCGTGATGTATCGCTCCCATGATGTATCCCTGCGTTGATGAGTGGGGTTAATCCATATAGCACTCGTTCGCAAACACACTTCCGCACACCGCGACAGTCACTTTGTGCTTTTGAGATTTTTATAATACAAGTCGTGGCAGTGCACTTGTAATCGATCGGCTATGTTTATTCACGAGAGTCTATTTACGCGGTTCACAGTTCGATACCGTATGCTTCTAATAGTTTTCCATATCGCACGACCACTCTTTTCGGCGCCTAGATTGTTTTCAAGTTCATTAGGCACTTTCACACTTCTATTTACTTGAGTTAACTACGAAACATTGTAGTATCACTACTTTTCTGTAATAGTTTAAGAATGTTACTGCAAAATGTCAGTATCTTTATGACGGTGTATTACATGGAATTTATAAAGATTGTTACTCGCGCTTCATCGCGAACACTACCGTCCCGTTTTGCGTTCTGAGTCTTATTCGCGCACTTCCATTTAGTCGTAATAACGTCTTAATCGTCTCTACCGAAATACGTTCTGACTTATACACTGCATTAAGTTTTTATAAGCTGAACTATTATGAAACTGAAATACAAGTTCATATAAACTGATCGAAACTCTGAATAAACGGAGTTAAGAATCTGAATAAATTGAGACAAAATCTTAATAAACTGAGAGAAAATTTGTAGTACACTGAGGGCGCGTCTCCCTGTGTAAACAGTTTTTATTCCTTCTGATGTTCCCACTCTTGTGATTCTGATGAACGTTCCAACTTCCCACCAAATCATTTTTGATAGGTTTATTCCATGAACCTCCCTGTGTCCTCTCGTCTCCAGTCTGTATTTCCAACGAATTCTCCACCCAGTGCCGTTTGGAGAGGGACGTTCATACACGAGATTCGCTCTCTGGTCTCTAGCTCCTCTGTGAACCATCCCCTACAGAAGTTCCCTTCGGAATTCTCGTTCCCCATTGGCTGGTTGGCTTTCTCAACTTGAATTTGACGTAGTCCACGTGGACTGGACGAGTCGCTGTCTTACATCCGTTGCCCTGTTCCTAGAATCAGTGTTAAGGCCTTGTTTCGAAATCACATCTGCTACTTTTGGTGTAGCGTGTCGAATTCCCTTATTGTTGGTACGCTGACGACTTCCTTCGTTGACTTACGGGTGGCATAACATCTGTGCTCTCCACTAGCGTCACTTAGTCGCCTGTCCCATTGTCCGTGCATAAACCATTGTCTTTGAGAAGTCGCACACATGGTTTTGAACAATACTCTCGCCGTTGGTTCTGTGTTTTTCTCGCTACTGGACAGATGTTAGGGTAGTCTTCTTTTGTCCTAATTGTGGAGTCAAGCATTCCCACGCATGGTCCAGTTCGCTGCAACATGTGCCGTACAGCTCATTGTTCGTGAATAGTTTTTACGACGTCTTAATGGAAAGGAAAGGTTTGTTCCCTTTCGTCGGCCACCCTCGAACAACGCTAACATGTGTCACTTTTGACAGGCTCTAATTGCTGGTGTACTTCTCTCGCAATACCCAAAAAATTCAAAAAAAAATATTTGAAATAATAATCACATTATGTCACTCCGCGAACTTTTTAACTGACTCTCGTACATCAGGCAAACTATTAAAACATTGTTCATGGCCAGTACCAGTCAGAAAGGTCCGTAACTCCTGTCCCCTAACAGGACACCACAATCAGTCGTCTCGCGCCGTCTCCGATGCAGATGCCGTTATTTCAATAACAATTATTCAATTAATTCGCAGTCCAACTAAAACATTGTTCACGGCCAGTACCAGTCAGAAAGGTCCGTAACTCCTGTCCCCTAACACGACACCACAATCAGTCGTCTCGCGCCGTCTCCGATGCAGATGCCGTTATTTCAATAACAATTATTCAATTAATTCGCAGTCCAACTATTTATTATGATCAGTAAGCGAACTAATCGTGTGTTACGACGCCGACGTATGCCTTATTATAGTCAACCCTTCAGAGCATTAAAACTGGGTAAAAAGCCGAATCAGTCATTTCTACTTCGTTTTTCCTTTATTCTTAAACTGTTTGAGAAAAGGGAAACAGACACTTCGAATACTCCTTCTGCACTTCGCGTAAGCGTCCCCAGTTAGCTTGTCTGTCATTCTTATGTGCCTGTATCGTATGTTCAATTCAGTGAAGAGGATTTGATCAGTTGGCGAGGGGGGGTAACCCGCCATGAGTAAAGAACAAAGCAAATGTCACAAATTTAAGAAAATGTCCCAGTTATGTAGCCGATAGTAAGAATTCAATAATCAGACTAATTAGTTACCTGGAGACGAACATTTGTAATGGCGGTACGCTATTGAGAGTACTAAATCGCTTTTAAGTCGAAGGTCCAATAAGTTAGTCCGTGGGTAATAAAAAAAGCAAATAGTTTTCATGAGTTGTCGCCCTTTCGTGTTTATTGTTTGTCTGCATTGAAATCGCCTCCAGCTAGGCGCTTACCACAACCTTTACCACAGTACTGTGGTCACTAACCGTGACACCTGTGTTAATGTTCTTTAGCTCCATTTGTAGCACTGAAGCTGGCCGGCAAAGGCCCGGCTGAAATGTCTGCTGGAATGAGCAGCATTGGACCATGGTCAAACAGCCCGGAAGAAAATAATTTTGATTACATTGACTATGGGCCATATACGCCTCCGACAAACTACACAAGTTTTTTGTCACACCACTAATATATGTATTTGTTTAACAAAAAAATTGTTCTAGTCATTCTCATTTGTTTGGAAATAAAACAATTTATTCCAAACACTCCGTTCCAGACATTTTATTAAAAATGAAGTAAACATTTTATTCCATTACGCAAATAGACTACTGACCTAATAAGAGCTTGTGTCTCTTATTTCTAAGTAAGTAGGAATATATCACTGTGACAAAAGTAAATTTCGTAAGTGTTCAAGTAAAATGAAGGAATTAATGGGTTTTCTTATTCTTTTAATAATTATGTGACATGTTAATACCAAGACCACACTGCTTTAAAGTCTGAATTATAATCTTAAAAAAATGAGAAATTGTATCAGGTAGGAGATAAAAAAGCTCTTCCTTGACAAGGAATGGCAAAATGACAAACTCCCATCAGTTCAAACTTAATATTAGCAATCCGTTAAATTCTGAATCATTAGTGAACTGTAACTTATTTTGTAAAACTGATTATTGAAACTTAGTTTATGAAACCTGTGAGTTATCTTATTAATAAAATAATGTGATTCACATCCTAGAATATCTTCACTTTGTTTATCACTATAATCCCTATTTCCATATAATTCAACTACAAGTGTCATTCAGATAAACAAACATCACTCAATACAGATTGAAAGCAATTATGTTATTAATAAAATTAATCAAAATTATCTGGCACATGATTTGACACATTGACTAATTACATACGCCTTATCTACCTTTACATACGTAATCTTAAATGGAGAAGTTTATTTGATGCATCTGAACGAGGTGTAGATCAAACAACTGTCAGTAGACTACTGTGGGGCCCCGACATGTCACTGTACACTGTGGTCTGTGCCATAATATTGTGCACCCTTTCAACTGTGCATCACGTGAGGCCACAAACTCCTGCACCGTAAGTAAAACTTTTCTTTGTGTTTGTCAACTACATTCTGTAACCTTCTCCACAAAGTTTGGACTCAAGGTGCCTCATGTTGGAGTAAGATTGTGTCTCTGATATAATTTATCAGTGGCAGTTGGTGGTTCCAAATTTTGATGGTTGCAGTAATTGGTTGAGTGGATGGGAGATCAGTTAAAATACATTAAACTATCATAATCACAGTTATACAAAATATTACTATAATTTTATAACATCAAACAACGGATAAAGTTTTTGAACCAACGTAAACACTAAACCTGACATAACTTATAGATCAAGAAGGCTGTGCTGATTTCACACAAAGTTGCTCTACAGCGCTACTATTGGAGCATTGCAGAACGCTTTGCAACCACCTAGCTAACATTGGGAACATAGGGCAGTTGTGAAGAATAGCGCACATCCTCCCATATGTTTGTGTAGTAAGCTCTGCCACATACTGTTCAAGTTGCAAACGGACTACAACCACCAGCCTGGACGCCAGATTTGAATTGCATGCGAATATTACCGCGCAGGATCTAACACGCTCTCCATTGAAATTTATGATACTTTTAGCTGCTTAATGTTTTCGTATATTATTTTGTAGTTTAGTTATTCTATATTGGTGGTTGTGCAATGCTGCAACCATAGCACCAGCCGCCACTGCAATTTATACAAATGTCTCTGTATATCATGGCCTGCACCAACAGTGTGGTTTTTCTTTTGCAAAACATATATCAAACATTAAAAATAATTTTTGTACAAAACTCACAAATTATCAGTTTTACAGTAAAATGTACATGTATATAAATAACACAATATGCAGCATTAAACAGCAATGTCACTGATATCTAATTTATGCATATATGTTACACAATAAAAGACTATCCTTCTAAGTAAAGTAGTTTCGATGTACAAAGTAAATAAAAAACAAAACAAAACTTTCCTTTCAAACGAACATAATAAAGTTGCATAAAAGTTATATCTTAGATGAAGAACTTATATTGATTTTTCCAGAAGATAATATTCTAATAAATAGTTCTTAACTCAAAATATTTAAATAATACATCATGTATCTTCAATTTTGTTTCAAAGAAACATAAAATAATTGTTTTGCATAATAAACTGGATAGAAATTTTTGAAAATAATTAGTACAGTATTAAGCTTTTTAACTTCTTTTGCTTTCGCTACAGGGGTTATGTAGGTCTACATTGCCTGTTCTGCCTTTGCCGAGACAACCTTCTCCTTGGCAGTCCAACACCTCGTTTTTCCCATGTTTTGTAACGCATTATTAATATCTGGTAGTCTCAGTGGATCCATTCTATCAACATATTGATTCCACCTCGAATTATATTTGCCTATTCCATTTTTGATGCTATACACTTTTCCTGCATTCCAAATGCATTAGTAGCTCAACAAGCGTCTATTGTATTCAAGTTCTAGGACAATTAAATTAAGTATACACTCAAATTACACATTTTGGAATGTTTCATCAACCAGTACAGATTGTAAGGGTAAATGTACACTATAATAATTTCAGTGTCCAGTGTCAACACATTTGGATTAGGTGGCTTGAAATGTTTTTGCTTCACATTGTTTTTAATGTTTATATGAGTGACATTATTGGAGAGCTTGATACAGAGAGACTCTCGTTGGGTATGGGGTATGAATACTCACAACTCCCTCATCTGGACAAGATGTGTTCCTCAGAAACTATTTGCCAACACTGAGATTAAATAAATAGCTATAATAATAGCTATATTATAATAAATAGCTATAATAATACTGACATTAATTTTACCATGTTGAGAGATTTTTTAATTTTAATTAAAACCATTTGATAAAAAACTATTAAAAACTTATCCCCCTCCCTAACTTAATTCCAATTTAAAATTTAAATTTTGTGAGTATAAACAGAAAAAGACGAATCGTAGCAAACTAACCTTTAGTAACCCGCCATGTGACTTTAAGTATACTTTGTTACTACACGTTTCGAAGCATATGCTTCATCATCAGGTATCTTCAAATAAATTAAATCACTCTTTCGAGGTCATCACTAACTAAAATCCAACTCAGCATATGGATTGTATGCGGTATTAGTACTGCCTGTTTGGTGTACATTGTATGTTTGTGATTTTCAGTATTTTCAAAGTATTAAATAAACTTCAAAGTAAAGTGAACATCTTATTAAGAAGTCATTTCTTTTACAAGACAATTTAATTCTTTCAAAATTATATTGACATTTGAAGTCTGTTGTCATTTTAAGCAATGACGAAGCCCTTCTTTATCTTTCGGTCGACGTTTAAGAAAACCAACTTTTAAATCTACTAGACCTAAAGTCACATAAATTATTGTTGTAAATAAACAGTTGAGAACTACTTGCTATTGTTATACTGATTTACTATTTCATTCTTCAGTATCCGTGTGAATTTTGCTGTACCATATCTGAAAATGTTTAGTTCTTGATTTCTTAAAATCCCAAAATAAAAAAATTCAAACAGTGGCAATTTGAGGTGTTAATGACTTAATGATTTAATTAGTATTCATTAATGAGCTTGAGCTAGTACCTTTAATGAGCATTAGTCTAGAAATGATGGGAAAATGCTGCTTACCAAGTAGCATGAAACAACTGAACCAGATGCAAAATATTTTAGAGAAAAAAATTATGTGAATTAGCAAAGTATAGAAAGTGTACAAGTTCTAATTCTGTTACACAACGCAGATGTCTATTGTTTGTAAGACTCTTAGTTAACAAATATATCTGATCTGAACAAGGTTTTATGCGGAAAGCTGATCTTAGCAAAGAAAATTTGGAATTAAATCATGAACTCATCATTTATAAAATTTATACACAGTTACTTAAATAAATATGCATTATAAAAATATTCATTGACCCTTCTGTTTTTACATAATCCAGAATGGTACAATGGACAATTTTTCTAGGTAACAAATGAAATGGTGATAGATGTTGATTACAGGTGTAATGCAAATAAAGATAAGAGTTTGTACATCTCTAAATTAATTTTATTACAATTGGCAGGACAAATATTTTGTCTACATTCTCATATTTTTCATTGTTTTAAGTAAAGAATTCAACAACTTCCATACTGTTTTAGTATGCAGTGAAGATTTTATTGATTGAACTGAAACAAGATAGAATTCTGCTGTTTTTTATAAATGTACTGTGCCAAGATGGTTTCGAATATGGGCTGAACAAGGTGAACAAGGCTGAATAGAGTTCTAAAGAAACTTTAAGAAATCTTCTCTCCTCTCTCTCTCTCTCTGCTCTATTAAGTGATTGATGTCTTTTCTACTGCTTTCTTTCAACTAATCTAGCCACAGTCTTCTAGTTCTTCCGGTTCTCTTTTTGATTTCTGCCACCTTAATATTAGTGCTTTGCTCTTAATTTTTCCTCTGATTGCCACGCTAGTATTTGTTTGGGCCTTCATTTAAAATATATAGGATTTCCATTGGTCTTCTATTTCCTATGGTACAGTCTACTCAGAATTGATATATGGTCAGTAGACCCTTTGTCAACCAGAGGCAGAAGGTGATGAGATGAGCATTTCATATACTTCACTTGACCTTCTATAAATATTATAACGTTACAAAAAGTAGCCCATCTATAAAGAAGAAATTACAATTTAATAGAAAAATGAGTTACAACATAGAAGGAATAAAGAAAATCAAAGTATGAAAGAATTAATGAACAAGAATATTAAAATATAGCACAATAATAATATAAAAACTAGACAAAGACTGAGACGATGACAAAACCCAATTGACTGGCAGAGGGAAGGATAAAAATAAATAACTTTATTACCATAACACAACCCCTTTTCAAACAATAATAATATAGTAGATGTAATAATGAAAGTACAAAGCTATAGCCCAAAAGTATGAGTAGTTCCATGTAAAATTACAAATACATAAATGTAAATTGAATAATGTTAAATAATATTGTTATTAGAATATGAAGGGAATAAATCCCTTATATAATAAATACCCAATGTTAATGATAAGGTGAGTTGTGTGGTTAGATCAAAGTGAAGAAAAGAAAGAAAAACAGTGCGTAATAATACTAAAGTGCATAACCTAACCAAGGAAATTATACTAACTGAAAGTCAGCAGTAGTAATAATGTGTAAAATGAATAAGTAATGCTTGAGTAAAAAATGATGAATGTATACTGTGAAAAAACTAATGCATAATAGGCCTATCCAAGTGGAATAAGTAGAATTAATGGTCATGTTTTAAAATAAGAAAATAATAGTTAAGTAATAGTTATAGTTATCTGTTTGTATTAAAAAGAATATATCTAAGGGTAAAAAAGCATGTTTAATGAATAATAGTTAATGAAAGTAGGAAGGTAGGCAATGTATTAAAAAATATCATGTGCATAGCATGTTAGAAGGAATAGTATTATGTTTTTAAAAAATGATTATGAATCATTAAATGTTACATGTTAATTTATTGTAGTTATGTTTAAAATAGTTCAGTTTCATGAAACTCAAGAAATATGTTATAATAACTGTATAAAGAAAGTCAGGTGATCTAGGCATAAGGAGCCTATAGTGAAAAAACAGTAATTTGTAAAATTTGATATTATAGCAGTAGGCCTAACAAGTAAGGACAAAATGTACGTAATACTATTAGAATTGATAATATAAATTTAAGGACACCTAATGTATATCAAAAGAACCAGTTATAAAATAATTAATATAAAAACAAAATTGTTAAAATAGTAACTTAGTAAATACTGAACAGAAACTGTTTATGTTTGGTTCCTAATTAAATTATAAAAGAAATGCAATGCAATAATGTTATTATCTTAAGAATTCAAAGTAGTATAAGAAAATTATACTAATTTAAAAATATTTGTTAATTTTATAAAAATTCCATAGCAAAATCTAGCAGTGTGGACGGTGTTTTCAACCAATAGGAGTATGAGGCTGGCTGCCTTGACAACCAAACATTAACAGAAAAAGTTGTTAGTCCATTATTAGATTCAGAGAAGAGCAGATCAAAAAATTCATGCAGCTCAATATAATAATATAAAAGTAATAAATCAACTAAAAATGAAATTGTAATAAACCAAAATGAGATGAGGAATAATAATAGTATGACAAGAATAAATTTAATAACCAGAATTATTTGAAATTGAAAGGAAAAATATACTTATCAAATTATAAAAGAAAAACGAACTCAGAGAGACAAATCAGATGTAAAGGAATGTGATAAGTATAATTTAACTTAAAAAACTAAAATGAAAAAAGACTAATCTACACTGTGACACTTTTTTCAATCATTAATAAACTTTATATAAACACTCACTTAAGGAATAAACTAGGGGCAATCAGTTTATATCTTTATTCATTTTTTAATTTATGGTGATCAAATTATTGGACATTGGAATCATGTTTTAAAACTAACTAATAACCTATTCACCAGCTTGATCCAACACATGTAATATAACCTTAGAAGTAATTTATTAAGAAACTGTATAATATTTAAGTATGTTTTATGTGAAGTTTTGTACTTTCTAAAGATCTTTTGTTAATTTTCCTGTAATCCCAAGAACCCAACAAACTTAGAAATAGCCAAAGAAAACATAGCATTGTATTCAACAAAACCCCGAACACTAAGTGAACACAATTGCAAACCGCTGAGCGAGTAAAAAAACAAGAGCTGGAGCAAACTATATATTACAAAAATATTTCTTTTTGTTTAAAAAGAAAGTAATAAAAAACACTAAAGAAATAATACCGCATTGACTATTATCAATTGTGTCTTTAATTTACGTTAATATTACTGACAATTTATTCATTAATATAGCCAAGGTGGAAATTTTTTTTCAAAATAGAGGTTGGTAACCCTTATTTTTTTGAACGAAATTCAAATCGACTACAAGACAAAGGTGAGTTGAATTAAATTAAAATAAGAGAAAAGGAGAAATAGATAAGAAGAATCATTTTAATTGTTTTGGAAATAAAACAATTTGGCGCCTTAAAACGGGAAACAAAAATAAATAAAAAATAATTTAAATCATTAACATAAAAGAAGAAACAATTGGTGAGTTGGAATTATATAACAGATTTATAAATACTTGTGACAGATAAGTCACGACTAGTTACAAAATTGGCACACAAACATGAGGCATATCACACTAAGAAAAATATTTTATTATAAAATCGGCACCAACAACAATCGGGGCTTAATTGAAGACAGAGAAAAAATTGTATCAATATGAAGACGTTAGTGTTTCTTAATATACTTTCCTGCTTTGTTCGAGTTTGTAAAAACGTATTTTCTGACTCACTGCATGCATCTGATTGGCTTATGAGATCTGACCAAAAAGTATCTGCCCATTTTGAATATTTCCGTAGAAACTACTTCTTTCTTCATCTGAAATAGCCTTATATTTTATCTACTTTCTACAGTTGATTATTATGATCTTCTTTTCAGGATACTTTATTTATCAAAATTAACTACTTTACTCTTGTTAAAACGTAAAATGTTCCAGGTAAACTACCCCTCCTCCATAACCGATCTTCACCAAAATCAATAGGCGTTGAGTCCTTTATAACTCGGGAACATATACAAAAAATTATTTGATTTTGTTTGAATTTGCATCAGTTATTGTTTGCCATAGAAAAAATTCTACACACACACACACACACACACACACACACTTTAGGAAAATGACTTTTATTTATGTTTTCAGGGTAGTGCAATCAGAATCAGCCCTTATCTCAAACACTATTTTTTTCACCATCCATTTCCTTATGGAGCATGGAAGTAAAATTAACAGCTGACAGTATAAGAATAGAGGAAGATTTGAGAAGTCTGTGGAACTTGCGTTTTGCAGGTTTTGATGGAAATCTTGGAGTGAAACATGCAGCATAAGAATTTATGCTACAGCTGCTGTTGCAAAACAAAAAGAATTCCATGCTGAAATTACACAAGATTTGATCAGTACCACTAGCAGTGACCCAAACATACTCAAAAAGGTCATAACTGGAGGTGAATAATGATTTTATGCCTATGATCCCAAAACAAAAGCCCAGTCTTCCTAATGTGGAAGAAAATTATGAATACAACAGTCACAGACAACACGTATTTTCATAACAAAACGTCACAGCCAACTGAATAGTCCAATACATTAACGAATGTTCACACATTGTCAAAGGATCCCATCTGATTGGTTACCAAGTTACAATCCAGTTGTACAATCAGTTCCCATAATATTCAAAATGGTAAACAATTTTCAGTCAGACCTCGTGTATGTTATTCAGTATAGAATCGTTTCTGTAATTTAAACCATTACTTGTTGGTTTATACCAACACTAATTTTCAAAGCATTTTCACCCCCTCCTTTAAGGTTTATAGTCTGGATAAAAAACATAGACGCTCACAAAGACAATAAGATTGGTTAATATTGCAGTATAAAAGCTGTTTCACTGGTTGAATTCACCTGAAAAATACTTCATATGTATTTTGTCATCTTACAGTGCAGCCAAAATACTGTGTGTTTAACATTCTAGTTAGCTTTTTCTTCACTGTTCTGTCTGTGATTTTATTGTAATTTACCATTAATGAAATATTTAAATTTTACATTAGAGTTTACAAAATGTTCACCATTGCACTGACAAACATTTCTACTTATTGGAGTGTAAAACCAACTAACTGGTGATCTCAGCAGGGACACAATAAGTAGCTATTTTTCTTCCTCACCTGTAACCACTTGGCAATTCCTCAGCCTCAGAAGAGCCTCACTGTCTCTCTGAATGCTGTCCTGCCAACAGGTTCTTGGTCTTCTGTTACCCAGAAGTTGTCCATTCATTAATTTTCTTGGTATTATAGTGACACTCATTTACCCAACATATCCTACCCACCTTAGGCATTGTAGCCTGCTATAATCTACAACGCTGGGTTCTTTGTATAGTTGCTGTAGTTCATAACTGAACCTAATACCACCAACCATCATTGCCTCTAGCTAGGCCAAAAATGTTCCTCAATGCTCAAATATGTTCAGCATCTCTTCAGTTCTTTTGTAAGCATCCACATTAATTTATTATATTTTGTTTGATTTACAACATTGTAATATTTTATTTTCAAAACAGCCACATCTTGAACTGTATGTAACAGAACTAAACATGAACTGTATGAATTTCATTAACCACTCCTTATCATTAATACAGTTCTCACGATTATGCTCTGAGACAAGAAATATGAGTACCACTTAAAGTGCTGTTTCATTCGAGCAGTCATCACATCTGAGGGTCATATGCAGTGAATGCGTGTGACTGACACAGTGGGAGAGGGGAAGTTTCAGCTTGCAGTGATAAGCTGGAGCTACTATCTACAGGGAAAAATGAATGTGTTTGTATGTTTTAAGACAGTAAAAAATGAAAGAGTGTATTCGCAGAATTATGATAGAAATATGCAATAGGAGACACGACAATGAGATTTACAAAAGGAGATATGAAAAGTAGCTTTCCAAATTGACTAGAAAATATCTTATGCAAGATAACACGATCTTATTTAAGATCCACCTTTACAAAAACCCATTTTTTCATAAAACATTCACCAAACTAATAATGATTCTTGGATTTTGTTGTCCATGATGTGTCCCTTGATTAACTAGTTATAAGTATAACACTACCGACTCAGAACACAAAGTTTTATATTGATAAAAATTGTACATTTGAAGGCACATCAGAGGCTTTGTCTGACGAAGCTTATAATAACCAAAAACTGGTTCTGGCTATAAGGTAAAAATTTTACATTTTTACCAATATAAAATTTTGTGTTCCGAGTTGATAGTGTTATACTTATAATTAACAATGATTGCTGTAATAATATTTTACTCCCTTGTAACAAATATAATAAAGAACATAATATGTCATTGGTCTGGCAGGCAACAAGGTTTAATTTACATTAACATGGTTAATGATTTTACGGTATTAAAAAATGTTACTAATGTCAACTCATATTAATTTTGTTTTGTGATTATTAAAACTATGACAAAAATACAGTGCAGCAAAGTCCACTAGATGCAATGTGATCGCTGCAGGCTGACTTGTCTCCAGAGCAGTTGCATGTAATCTCTAGCATTCGACAAACAAACAAATCCACTTCTGAGCAATTCTATTTGATAAGTCATAACAGCGATGAATGAAATGGCTGTGTGCAGTCATCATATGCAATGATCACATCCAGCAATCATATCTGACCGTCATATCCAGTGAATGCGACTGATGCACAGGGATAGACTATACATTAGCATATGCATGTGTTATCTAAGACCTCTATTACACTACACAACTGATTGCATGCAACTGATTTCAAGCCTACACAAAACTAGTTGCAGGTTCATAAAAACAGATGACTCTTATAAAGAGGTAAAATTTGTATCGCTGTCTGGGTTAACCTCAGAAACTACTGACCCGATAAAAAAAATTCTTTCACCACTGTGTTGCTTGAAGTTTGAGAATGGGTTTAGACATAAATTAGGACCAGTAACTTTAATAATTTTCAAGAACAGCGATTTAAAACGGTCCATAGTCATCAAATTTTTGTTAATTTTCATGTAGTAAAATTTTTAGTAGGCGATGAACTTTTGTTCTATAAGAGATAGCTATATCGCTGCCTTGGTTTGACAAGGTTGTAACTGCGCCAACAGTAGTTTCGAGAAAAATGAGTTTAAAGATTTGAATACTCAGAACTTTGTTATTTATTTTTAATTTCAAATACTAATTTGTATGTGTATTATTAACTAACTAAACATTATATTTGGTGGGTTATTTTCTCAAAATAAGATTTAGAATACTCAGCGCAACATCGGTCAAATTGCAGTTAGAACCGTGTTCTACACAGTTGTGGTGTTTGGGAGACAAACAAGGTTGTAACTGCACATAGAACTTTGTCAAAGTAAACAACTTTATTTTTCATTTTTTAACACAGGAAAAAGGTTCTAACTGACTACAGAAGGAAAATAAACACTATCTTAATTTCATTAAAAACACATAAACAAAACGCAATAAACATAACTAAATATATTTGAGGAGGTCATGGCAAATTTTACTCAGTGTAAATTTAAAATAGCGGAATAATATTCCCTGTCTTGAATGGACATGTACGGGAAGGCAGCCTTGATGTCTTTCTTTTTAAGATCAGATATGTCTTTGGCACGTTTTTGCACTTTTGGCTTGATCTTTAAGGCATCCAAAGCTGTGGTGATTTTGGCTTGTTGGTGGTTTTCTTTCTTTCTTTTTTGTCTTGTAGGAGTTTCATTAAATTTTATGTTTGCGCAATTCTCAGGCTCGTATTTGTCGTGGGATGTCTTATACATTACAACATGCACTGGTCTGCTAAAAGCAAGGCGTGCTACTTGTGTGAATGGTATTTTCTTGTAGTTAAACAGCTTAGAAGTTGTTTGAAAATCTTTAAAATCATCAGGACGCCTCTGTATTACTCGGTAGGGATTTCTTGGGCTAATTTGTTTCAATATTCTTACCAGACCGATAGGTGAGAAGAAGTCTGTTTTGTTCATAGCCTTTTCAATTATACTATGCACACAATCAATTTCTTGGACACATGAGTGTCCCGGTAGTGAGTACTTCATGGTGATAGATGACACATTTGGATTATCTTGTAGAAAATGCAACACAGCATTTGAAATAATAGAATTGCGGTTTTGAGGCACGCAGGAATCAGACCAAGTTATTAAATGAGTAAAATCATTTTCATCACTGACAACATTCAAAATTTTGGCAAACGCACTTGCTATATCGTTTCCTGCTCGCCCAGCCATGTTTTCACTCCATATAGCGCAATAAACTTGTTTAGTTGGAGTATAATATGCTGTCAAATTGTAAATGTTTAGTTTCCTGTAATAGAATAAGGAGCTAATGTTTGCATGTGGAGTTAAAATTACGTTTTCTAAGTCAAACAGTAAAACTGGAAGATTTTTTTCTCCTTTTCTTGTTTCCCTCATATGAGTTTTGAGAGTTTTATGTCTTTCAAAATCTGTTTTTATGTTTTCAGTTAGTGTTTCTGTTTGTTGTGCAATTTTGTGCTTCTCACAAAGGTCGTACCGGTCACTTTTTGGTGAGTGGAAACCCAAATTGAATTCTGTGACAAAAATCCTATAATACTTTGACTTCTTCACGGGCTTTAACTGTTCAGCATTACACTTATCGATGTAAAGGTCATACATTTTGCCACAACTCAGATGAGATCCTAAGTATTGCCTCATAGTGGAAGATTTGGCAACTGGAAAGGACTTGATATGTTGTCTAGCTACATCTGAATCACCTTCAGGCAACCTTCTACTGTTCTTATTAGAACCTCTTTTGTCAGGGA
This sequence comes from Magicicada septendecula, assembly GCA_034769895.1. Lineage (NCBI taxonomy): Eukaryota > Metazoa > Arthropoda > Insecta > Hemiptera > Cicadidae > Magicicada > Magicicada septendecula. The sequence continues at coordinate 54,584,088 of CM068371.1, read as the reverse complement.
TAGGTGTATTAGTTTCCACATGTTTTGTCGTATGTGCGGTATAAATGGGTTTTTGTGAGATTGAAAGTGTACCTAAATAAAAAGACTTGCAAACTTGCAATTTTTCTCCCTTAACAAAGAAGTAATATTTGAAAGTAAATTTTCTTCTCGATGTGTTCCCATTTTGGTTGTTTTGTTCATTTTCTGAATGTCCATCACTTTCTTCATCTTCTCTTTCGTCAGTTTCATCATGTTTTCTTTTGGGCCTAGCTGTCAACATTCGACAGGTAGTGTTTATAAGAAAGTGTCTTTTTTCAGTTGATGTAGGTAATGAATAATAAGAATTGTGAATTTCAGATCGTTCTTGATATGAAATTTTGTCTCCGCATTTGTATTTACATTTAACATCACAATTTTTTAAGTTTTTTATAGTTTTTTGTGGTACCTCCTTACCTCTTTTGCTTATATAGGCCTTACCGCTTTGGTGTGCCCTTTTTAATAAATTGCACTTCAATTTGTGTGGTTTGGCCACGATCTTCCTTACTTTTTTTGGTATTCAAATACGAAATAGCTTTACTAGGTTAACTCTAAATTATTAGTCAGACCGCCAAAACACTACTGACAACAGAGCTGATTAGCTTGAAACAATTAAACAGCTGGTGATGTACAGTTAGAACCTTGTCAAAATAACGACCTTCAGAAACATTCTGCAGTTAGAACTATGGCACACTCGTAGTTCATTCGTTTGCTAACAGATCGCATTCAAAGTCATATTCCAGAATAGACCAGGTTAAGGGGAGTTGGTGCTGACGTTAACTCAATTTAGCCAAAAATGTCAGTTACAACCTTGTCAAACCAAGGCAGCGATATGGTGTCAGTGAGTGAAATTTAGAAAAAATCACAGATTTTATTTTGGTTTATGTTTCAATAAAATCATTTATTTTTTAGGTATTGTAAAAAACTGTATATGTTGTGTCGGTCTCATGTCATGAAATTCCTTTGTTGTCCACAGAATGCGCACCCAGGCAAATTGTATGCAATTGGTTCCATAGTTAATAGGCTACATTTGAATCAATGTACCACAATGAAACTAAAAGTTGCATGAGCAGCTGCAAGGCTTGCAACTATCTTGCAATCAATTGCAGACCGTGCAACCAATTGCAGTAAGTGTAATACACTACATTTAAACTAATTTCCCACAACGTTTTTGCAATCAGTTGCATAGTGTAATAAAGGCTTAATACTCGATGCACAAACAATCCCATTTCAAATGAAATGGCTGGGCATTGTGCAACAGCTGCATACAATGATCATTTAAATGAAACCACACATTTACTTTTAGCATATGTTGCTTCATACATAACATTATGAATCACAGTTTATATTATGGAAGTCTCATTACATATATCAGCCAATTATATTCTGAAATTCTGATTTGTGCAATCAGTTGTTTTCTGGTTTGTCTATACTGAAAACATACTTAGTACTTGCTGATTATGGTCAGGTATCAATTGAAACAAGCATAAAGTTATAAAGAATATTATAGCAAACACCAAACCAAAGTGACTGGACAATACTTTGCAATACAAAGTAATTTATATCACTTAAGGTAGCGAATAGAATATATGAAGGGAACATAGTAGTCACCTGTATTGGCATATAGTACTGTTAATGAGTGCTGTACCTAATTTCACTTGCCATGAAGTATTTAAGTGGAAGTACTCTTGTAATAGTAAGAGATTGTATAAGCCTAATTAAGTGTATTAGTTCTGTAGTATCTAGACTACTCATTGAAGGGAAGTCAATTAAGTGGAACATCAGTCAACTCATAGCACGCTTCTGTGAGAATTTATAAACGTTTTCATGAGAAGTGAATCATTCTAAGAAAATCTGAAAACCAATCAACAATTTGGTGCCAAAAAAATTAACTAAAGTGTTTGATGCAAATTCCACGGTGCTGCGTCAGACAAAATTAACCAGGGCACAAATGTTCTTGACACACACAAAAAGTAAATTTGGGCCTTGCTTTTCTTGGTCTCGCCTATGGTTTTTTAATTCTAAACAGTATGTATATATTTTACAGTTTATGGTAATATTATATTATATTAATATTATAGTAATATATTATAGTAACATTATAGTAATATTATAGTAAATATATCTTTATGCATATCTAAATATTTTACTCTTTATTCATAGATTTTAACAAAACAGAAAAATAAGATTTATAAAATAAGAAAAATCTCATTTTTATTTAGTTACAATTAAGTTATATGCACATTTAATTTATGTTTTTGACCCTTTATTTGAATGAATTTATTTATTATCATCGAAGTTCAAAGAAGATACAGTTTCCCTGTTTATAGACAAAGTAGCCAAGTTTTTCACTCATAGTTGATCTAAGATAGTTTTTATTAAATTTTTTATTAATTCAAGTTTGATAAATGTTTTTCATATAAAGCCATAGACACAAAATTGTTCAAAAATACTGTAGGGTGAGACTTAAGTTGGAAATGGGTTGAGTGAAGTCCTTGGTGAGAGTAAATTTTGAATTGTTTCCTCATTACAAGTAACCCATTCTCTGACCGACAGAGAACAAAAAATTCTCAGTTGTAGGGTATCTAATGACAATAAGGACTTATAGCCAATCTTTGTCAGAACCAACATGGGGCTCTCCTCCTCCCACACTGTTGAAGGGACCAGGGCAGACCTGAATTATCATTATGTGGATAATCACAAAATTATGTTCCTTAAAGAATTTACCAAAATTCTTTAAAACAAATGTATATTTTAATTTAATCATTATAATTATTTTGAATGTAGTATTGAAATAGTGGATCATGGATTTTAAAAATATTTTCAAGTTTTGTATTATTCCATGAAAACTGAATCTCACCAAACTGATTGCTGTCTGGGACATTAGATGATGCCTCTACTAAGTCCAGTACTTAATATGAAGTACACAATATCATAATATAAGTTTTAAAAATGTATTATAAATTCCTTCAACAATATCCAGCACTACATGTGTATAATTTTGTGTTGAAATAGATATCAAATTTATTTTATTAAAACTAATTTATGTTTTCATTTCCTTACAATATAACATTATCGTATGCACACATGTAAGACAAAGCACACTCTTTACAAACAATATATTTTTATTTTTATTTTTATTTTTATTTTTTTTATTATATTTTTATTATTGGGTCAAGTGGGGATACAAAGGGAGAAGCAGAAACATTGAGAGCCTCTGCTGTTAATATCGCTCCAATATACTATTTTCATATAATACTGTTAATAATTTATTCATTTTGATTGTTTTAAAATAGATTAATTGGTATAATTAATCTAATTTTTACATTTGAAAATTAATAAAAAAACAATAACAATTTATGTCTGTGTGCATACAATAGAATTATTCATAAACATACATATTTTCTTAAATATGTATTTATGATACCTCGATGAACAATCCTACAACTTGATGAAATATGATAGGTATGATACATTAACTTGCACTACACATTCTTGAATTATCTGAAATCTAAAGTATACGATTTAGGAAAATGAACTATTCTAATTCTATTACTTTTTTCAAGGATCATTATTATAAAGTTACTCTTAATTCTCCCCTGAACTTCTTGATACACAAAAGTTGAACTAAACATGTGAATTCTATTCACTACAAGGAACAATTCACATGAAGAAAAGTCAAAAAACAGATCAAACATTAAAGATGGCTAAAGTTTATTACAACACACATGCACATGCGCGCACACGCACACACACACACACACACACACACACATTTATAGGGTAAACCATTTGTTTTAGATTATGAATCTATATTGTCTAAATGATAACTGAGATAAATCATGATTACATGAAACATTCCTCAATCATGTCTGTTTTGACGTCATAAATATGATTATAAAACAAAACATGGGCATTCTTAATACAACACTTAACTTACAATATTTTGCTTTGTGATATTATCTTCTTTGACTTACTTTTATTAATGACCTTTTGTTCTACTGATTTTGAAATGATGATACAAGTTGTTCTTGCACGATTGTGAATACAGACCTCAGTTACAGTGATTAATCTGTTATGAGTTTATCCCCCTCCACAACTACGGGGGCTATAACAGCAAAGCGTAGGTTGGATAGTTAATTAGAACATGACAATGACTACGGATGTTCATATTGAGCTGAATTAATGCTTCATCAAACAAGCACATTATAGGCTCATTCTCTGTGGGATATTTCAAGGGAGGGCATAAAGTCAACTTATTACATAACTTCCATAATGAACAGAACAAGAATGAGTAAGAATAGTAAATGCAATAAAATGGTGCAGCTAAGCTCAAACTCGACATGCATAAACTGTAATACAAATAATATGTTATTACTGAATAAATTATTATTGTGTAATACATTACTGGGGGTCGAGGGAACTTGGAGAGGTAGCACCTTTGCTTCGGGTTGACTAGGCACTGGTTCTCACAAGTTCCCAGGGTTGGATGATGTGATGGTAGCTCCCAATAGAGCCATGAGCCTCTCTCCAGCCAAGACCATGCTGCGTGGTGCAGAGCCACATCCTACTAGAGGTGACCCCGTTGGCGCAGAACAGTATGGATCTAGATCGGACGGTCGATAAACATTCCTGATGGAGGGCAGCAGTACCCACCAGTACCAAGGTAGGGTGTATAGGAAATGATCCTGGACCGACCTATGTCTTGGATTATTGCAGGCGGTAGTCAAAATTTGACCCACCTGGCTGTGGTACTGCGACTGAGGGGGTAGGTGGGACTCCATAGCTGTAGTGAAAGCAACCTACCTAGAGGAGAAAACCTTGATCACAATCCTGACCCTCCAGGTTGGAGGTTGGGCTATAGGCTGACAACCCATTCCCAGAAAATCTGATGTTACAAAACCATCAAATAAGCCTAGGAAAGGACAGTGTTATCGGAAACGACTCAGGCAACGGAATATGGACTTGTCTTTTGGAATGTGGAATGTTAGGACTTTGTACCTCATGGAGACTGAGATACAACAATGAACTGTATCAAATATATAAAGAGATACCAGTCTCAAAATTTATAAGAATGCAAAGATTGCGTTGGGGCGGACATGTTATGTGAATGGAGGATGGGAGAAACCCCAAAAGGGCTCTGCTGGGTACATGGGAGGGAACGAGACCTAGAGGCGGACCGAGGAAGAGGTGGGAAGATGATGTTGCAGAGGGCGCGAGGGACATGGAGATAAGAAACTGGAGGAGAGCTGCAATGGATAGAGTAGATTGGAGGCGGAGATTGGTGGAGGCCAGAGCCTGACTTGGGCTGTAGCGCCATAGGAGGAGAAATACATTACTAAAAATTAGACACTATCATAAATATTGTAGCATGACAGACAATCCATCTTATTATAAGAGCAAAAAAGAAGCAAAAGTAGAATATAACATAGATTATTAAAAAACCAAACTGGCAAAAAAGAAAAAGTATTATAATAATTAATCAAGAATAAAAGTAAAATGAAATCCAAAATTAAAAGAAGTTAAGTTCATTAAAACCAACTTAAGTGATAATCCAACTTATATAGTATATATACCCAGGTAGAATAGGAGCAGTTAAGAAAAAACCATATATAAACCAAAACCACCGAATAAAGATATAACTAGTAAGCACATAGAAACAAAACCCCAACAAAGTATAACAAACAAAAGTACAATACAGTAGAAAAAAAAGAAACTATGTAAATTAAAAATAAGTAGAAATATTAGATATATGATGGAAAGTGTACAAAGATAGTTTAATTTGATTGTGAAAAAATTACAAACAATAATCCCATTTAAGTGATGTTCTGTATTCCCCAATGACTAGATAGAATGGCTAGAAATCAAATTTGGGAATATAGTGAATAGTGAGAGTAAATCCCTAAATTAAACCAAAAACAGCAAAAGACTGCATAATAATTGATTTTTATAAACTGTTTAAATAAAAACAGATGTGTTTTGTTTATGTTAGCAGTTCATTGAACTCAAAGCATTGAATGCTTGAGATTAAGTTTATTTTTTTTAATATAATATCTTTATTATATTTTAATGATGTCAATTAATAATAAACACTGTTGTAATTAAATAAGGGCAATTTAGTTAAGATTTTATTATAATTGTATGTCAGAAAGGGTATTAGCAAGCTGAAATAATAGTAAACTTTGTATTGAACTAACATAAAAAAATAGGCAAATGGTACCTCTCACCAACATTATAATTAGTAAATAAGTTAATGAAATTAATTAAATGAATGAAAATTGTTGAATGTAAATCACTAACCATGTATAATAACTGTAACAACACTTAGTGAAAGTAATTAAGGAATGTATAAGATATTATTAGTAAAAATGCAAGTGTAACAACACTGGAGTCTAAAGAAAAGCCTAAATTGAAGATAGTATTCAAATTAGCTAACCAAATCATCAAATTACTGAGAATTAAAGAACCCAAACCATAATAATTCAATCAATGATCTTGTTCAATGATAATTAGAATCTGACATAAATTGTCAACCATTTAATGTGGAAAGAAGTAAAGTAGGTAAGGCCTACAACCAAATATACTGTAAATATGACTTTTTGAGTTAAAAAATACTATAAAATATATCATGTGTGGTATTAAATGATGCAGAATTAAATAAGGAATTTGATTATATAATTAGCATTTAATAAGAATAAATAATAAGCAAAATGTAATTTATAATATAATGTAAAATTCAGTTCTTTTGTACAACATCAAATTTGAGGCTTAAGAGTCAGCTGATTTAAAACAATGAAAATTTACTAATAAATCAGCCAGGACCTTTTGTATGATGAAGAAAAAATGAGAGTTGATTGTTAAACGTCGAGATGAACACATCAGAACGATCTCACACAAATTAAAAAAGATAGAAAATATTATTTTGACAAGAACTAAACCTATAAAAAAAGAGAAATTTAAAATATGAGTTACTAACACTAAAATCAAATAAAACCATTTCAACTATTATCCTTACGAAAATTAGAAGGTAATCAAGATATTAGAACAGTCCAGATACTAATCAGAAATTATTTAATGTGAATATCAGCACAACGGTATGGACGAGCTATTTGAACGAGGACACTTCTGAGCACTTATTGCCGAACTAAACAACGGATCATTAATACGGAATCATCACTCTAAGACGAAGAAAACGGATCATTAATACGGAATCATCGCTCTAAGAAGAAAGAAAACTGATCACTACTACTATGATAAGGAACACATAAAGAATCAACATTTATTTGGAGGAATTTTGTCATGTCAGTGTGCATACGCAGCAAGGAGACGGCCACCTTGTTGAATCTCAGAGCAGCCTCAGTCAGCTGTGGTGACGTCAGCCTACGTAGAGCCATTGGTTCGAAAAAATCTAATTTTTATTAACATTTTTATATTAGATATTATTTCTATTTTTGTCACTAAGAACTTGTTAATTGTAAGTATTGTACCTTTTCAGCATTACCCTTTCTCTGACTTTTAATAACAGCTAAAAGAACCTATAATTCAATGTTAATAATTTATATAAAGAAAACAATTTGCCCTGAGATATGAGTTTTCGAGCTGTGGATTAATAGTTCGATTCAAAGTCAATTAATCGCAATTAGATTAATAAATTCATTTAACATTCCAATTTTGAGTTTTATTTCTTGGTGAACATATATTTAGAAGAATTTCAGGTAGCACTTGAAACCTGGACTTTCAGGAAGAAGAGAATAACATCGCAAAGGAGTACAATCACTGAATAGCTGAATACCACTAATCCATTATTACATTTCATAATCTATTTAACGCTGTAAGCAAATTATTGTTATTATAACATAATAAATCAACTAAATTAATAATTAAAGAATTAAGGACTAATATAATAAATAAATAAACTAATAAATAATTAATAAATAAAAATAAAGAAAAAAAGTTTTTTTTCTTTAATTAAATTTAAACAAAATTTTTTTTTACAAATTCATATATTTATTTTTGTAACCCATAAAAAAGGAATGTTACAATATCAATAATTGTTACTTATCTGTAATTTAATATTTCATCATACTAATATATAAAGTATATTCGATTTTTACAAATTTTTGTGCAAACATATTTGTACCGTAGACAGTTTAACAATAATATTAGCCAAATAGCCGAAAGCTACTAATTTTTTTGTAACATTACAGTCTTGCTCCATTACAATGATTGGTATTAATCACAAATGGTTGGCTTCATCCTTTATTTACTTAACAGTGTGTAATCTGTTTTTAATATCAATTATTTCTGACACACATGCTACTGTAACCTTACCAACCCTGAATTTTTTCTTACAAAACTGTCATTTTAAAAAATGAATTAACATCTACCATTATATTACAAAGTTCAGTTGCAGAATTCTACTGAATAATACACAATATTATATATAAAATATTACTTTGATAAGTGCTGTAATTACTCACTACTTTTCTAGAATATTCAAATCCATTTCGTGTGTGTGTGTAAGTGTGTGTGTGTGTTTTCTAGAATGATACACAATATCTCCTCCAAGGTAAAGCCAGGACAAACAATTCTCAAACCACTTTGTTTAGCAATAACTTTCTATTTAATGTTAATATTAATGTTAAGTTTTAACGATGAATGGTTTGCGAGGACTGGTCAAAAAAGTATAACACAAATTTTAAATTATATTGTTACACAAATAATTTAAAATTTGTGTTATTATACTTTTTTGACCGATCCTTGCAAACCCTTCATCATTAAAATTCATCAATTGATGGTCACTACGAAATTAAGAATTCGTTAATGCTAAGACTTATAAGGTAAAATTTAATGTTGCCTCCATCTTGATCGATTCTTATGGATCTAAAATAAATCTAGTATTCAGATGGCTATATACAATAAAAAGATGTATTGCATTTATAAGCTGATTATCATGAAGTTGTTAATAGATTATTGTTAAGAAAAAGAAATAAAATACTGGTACTGAATTGGAAATATTAGTTGTACTTGAATTAGTTTAAGATTTTATGAAAACAAAATTGTTTTGTTAAAAACAAAAATCACTGTTATTAACTAACAAAGATATATTCATGGTACAAATATTAAAAAATAATAGTAGTTTTTGGGTAAACCATAATTTAAACATGTTAAAACATTTAAGATTAGATTCAATCCTGAGTTCTAAAATTATTAAAAAGGCTATTTGTACTTTTAGTGACTACTGCAGATTAAATCAATATGTTATTCTTTAATCTCCAGCAGTTTTCTAATTTCATTTAATTGGACATAAAGTGTGTAAGACTTTTTAACCTATGATGGTCCAATGTCAAATAAAACATATTTCTGGAATTCTATCCATGCTTTTGGAATGGTGTCCCATTAATTCAGTTGGTGTTTATGATTTGTGTTATAATGGCTATAAATTAAATACAATATATTACAAGAATATAATTTTATTTAAATAAAAATATTGCAGTTGTCTTCTAAGTGTTCTTATGTTTTCAGTGATGTGAATGAGTTTGATATTTGAAATCAAGTTAAGGACAGTCCTATAGGTGATACACTATTTTGAGTGCATTTGTGTTTCTATTCAATAAAATTATAATTAAATGTTTAAAAAGTAAAACATCTAAAATGAATAAAAATTATTATAAATTATATTTTAAAAAATGTATTCTCATTACAAAAATTAAAAATAACTGGTTCATGCACTCGAAGTAAAGAATTTGAATGGTTACATTAATGAGAAATTGCACAGCACATTATTCCAAAAATGTCACTGAAAACTCCTAGAATTCTTATGAGACAGAACTATGGTATCTGTTAGAACATCAAAGGAAATAAATCACAGGAAAAGAAATCACAAGATACATCTTAGTCAATACAAACAAAATAAATAATTAAAATGCATATGAAAGTGACTGAGAAGTATATAATTGGACAACAACAATTGCATAGCATTGTAGGACTTAACTCCAGCTGTATACTAGCCACTTTTGTAATAACACAGAAAAATAGTAAAATCAATGTTTTAGAAATGTACAGTTTACAAAAATACATTGACAAAATTGTCAGGATTAGATAAATAAAGTAATACACAACATAAAACTGCCTTGTTTTTTCATAACTGAAATAACAAATTAGATTTAATTGAAAAAATTGTGTAAATATAAAGAAAATAGCAGTACCTGAAGATGGTATATAAGATGAAATATCAAAGATAACAATAGATTTACTTATTTATTTCCAAAACACCCATCCATCTATTGGTAAGTGAAATACATTCACTACTGTACTGTACTGTAAAGCATTGGAAGAAATATACTGCATATCGTGTTTTATTGGATATTAAGTTCATTTTACCTCAAGTAGCTTTGAACGAAATAAAAATATTGTTCATTGAAATCACTTTCTTTATGTTACTATGCTCAAAACATACTAGGACATGTGAAAATTTGTGCTATAATTTTATTTTAATTACGGTACTATACTTTTGTATGCTTATAGAAAACAAAATTTAATTAATTGAAATTGCTAACTTGTACTAATTTCTTATGCATATAGTATGTATTAATATTTTTGCTATTGACCTAGCTGAAAGCAAAATTAAGTTTGAAATAGATAGCCTTGTGCTAAAAACAGTAAAAAAAAATAATAATAAAAGATATCTCATTATCTTAGAACTTCCTTCCTTATGATGTACTTAATGAATCATATGAATGTGAATTACTTATCAAAAATTTTGTCACACCTTAACATTTAGTCTTCTTTAATTATATATAACACTACCAACTCAGATCACAAATTACTTTGATAAACATGGTAAATTTTTACCTGCTGGCCTAAACTAGTTTTCGCTCTGTTAGAGGAAGCTGCTAAGGAGCCTTCAGTAGTGTTATATAATTTAGTTAATTAATAACAACGGACATGTCATGGATAACAGAATCCAGGAATTTACTCTTCTCTCTCACCGTTCTCTTTGACAAAAGAGTAGAGTTTATAATTTAGACTAACTACACATATTGTACAGCACAATTTATTTATTTATGTACACAAATTTAATAGAATCTTATATCCCTTGACAGTCACACACTACAACAATAACATAAATATACACAAACAGGTACTTTTACTTACAGACAACAGTAATTAATACAGAATAGTACACAACTTCAGGTCTGTAATTTTATACTAGAAACAATACCTGAATAACAACAATACCCTAGAAAAAAGTCTGCAACTGTTTATAAGACTTGAAAGCGTATTACAAAACTTGTTCCAAACCAAACATATTACTTTATATAATAATGAAACTTTCAACTTGTGATCTTACTTGTCTTTTATTGTCGAAACCCGTTCGACAAGAAAAGACAAGTAAGTTCACAAGTTGAAAGTTTCATTATTATATAAAGTGTAGTGCTGTGAAAAAAGATGATGAACAATCAAGACAAACATATTACTCTAAACCTATTGTTCACTGATCCATTTAGTTTACTGTCAATACTTGCAACACAGGTATAATATGTAGACATATTATATGCTTCTGGTATATGGTACTAAAATGTTTACCATGATTCCAATTCTCATAGCAGCTTACATATAACTTTGTATCATTTCATCTTTTCATATCTGAAAACAAACAGGAATAATATTATTAGTTAAAATTAAATTCCTTTATGACCTTTAATCACAAAAAATTTTCTTTGTTCAAACACACAACAATACAGTAGAACCTTGATAATCCAAAACTAATTGAGTCTAGAGACATTTCAGATTAAAAAAAATACATGTTACAAAACCTGACTAATGTGAATAAATTTTAATGTACCATCTTGTACTAAATTACTGTCATGTAAGTAAAAGGAAAAAAACTGCAAAGTGCAAGAATAGAAAAATATATCTTCTTTTAACTAAGACAATGAGACTAGTCTATATGAACAACTGTATGTATTACAACTTGAAATATGAAAAGCAAATTCAGTTATTCATGTCTTACACATATTTTAGCCGTGTCATTTAGTTTAGCATTATGTCTTGACCAGATGTTGTCAATTAGCTAATCATGTAACTCATTTCCTGTAAAAACTTTTATCGTTAATTGTACTAAATAATAATGTTTTATCTCCAGTTTTGTTTTGTCACCATCAATTGTACATTTTTTCCATATACGTTTTTGTTTAAACTTTTTATTGAGAATTATTTTTACTCCATTTTAATTTATAATTGACTTTTTTATTTTTATTATTACTTTACTGATTTAAGTTTCATTTTGTATTTGTTATCTTATTTACTGATTTGTTTATTATTTTTCATTTTATTTTGTTATTTCTGATTTGGTTAAATTACATTCAGGTTTCTTCACGAGAGATATACAGATTATATATGTGTACATTATCTGTAACTCTCAGTAAATATTTTGAAATTTATTTGGACTGCACTAGTTTGGATGACCAAAGTTTCCTACAAAGTTTGCCATCATCATTTAGCAAACAAGTAGGCCTACATTTTAAATCAGAGAGCAGGTGGAGGGTGACTCAGCCTACTGAGTATGGTACCTGACATAGCACCTTGGGTATAAGAACAGAGATATCTGCCAGGTATTGCTAGACACACTGCTATATGGCTTGAATAGGCAGGCTACCTTGATCACCTGCCCAAACCTTCTTCAGTGGTACAAAAAGGAGCCAATATTATTACCTGTTTTTTCGCACTGTAGTGTAGTATGAAGGTTATGATTATAAACATGAAGGAATGTGTTGGTATAAAGGTAATGAAAATGAAGATTCTAATACAAACACACACACTATAAATTTCTAATACAACTAATAGTAATTTCCAAATCATTTTATATGAATACAAGAATAAAGACTTCTCTTGTTAAGAGGCACTTTTCCAACTATACTGGTATTATTAATTCTCCTTTTAAGATGTAAGTAATTAATTATTTAAACCTTTTTATACCACTTGTTAAATATCAGCACTTAAAAACAATTTTTAAAATATTAAAAATTGTTGTTTAATATATTACAAATAAGAACATAAATATGTCTATTTATGGGTCTTGTTTATTAATTTTCTTGTTAAAAACAACTTCAAGCATAGTTTGTCTCCAGTTTTGACATTTGGAAATTTAAAAGAGGGGGCAGACTGACATTCTTTGAAATGGTCACTCATTACTGATGTCTATTGGCGCTGTTTCCATAACAAGTTATGAACGTTGTCAGTTACAACTCCAAGCACTAAATAAAAAGTCACTTCACTGCTTGCAAGCTGCCTGCACAATGTTGCCAACTTGATCATCCTAAAAGTTGCTAAATGCCACCCAAAGGACTCCAGTTTCAAGTAAAAATCCCCTAGATTTAAACATTATAAATTAATGTTTTGAGCTGTTTTACCATGATTCATTATTATGTTTTTCAAAATCTCTGGCATTTGTTAATAAAATATTCACTTTCAGCAACTATATCCATATTAATGATTTGGAACTCAATATGTAGACCTACATCATGTGATGGATATTTTCCTATAATGATATTTTAACTGTAGCAGCACATCAACAAAGACAATGCGTGCGACTGGCTGTCAGGTAGGGGGTAGGCACGTGATATACAGAGCTCCATGTTTCTCACATCATGCGATTCACTCGACATAGCGACAATAAGATGCATATAACTAGCCTCCAGGTGGTCTAGTGGCTAACGCGGGCGATTGATGCGCTCGTGGTCCCGGGTTCAATTCCCGGCGGAGGTTCCGTACGGCGTGCACTCAGCGTCGTGAGGCAAACTGAGTAGGCGCTGAGATAACAGCGCCGCCTCCTGGCTGTGAATACCGCAACTAGCGGCTGGTGGCGCGTAGTACTAGCCATACACCGTCACACTAACACAAAAGCCGCGCGGTACGCCTTGGTCCTTAACGGACTGTTGAGCGGAGGTTTATTTATTTATTTAATAAGATGCATATAACTGTAGACCACTGGCAATTGTTTTTGGACGCTGAGCTTGAAATGTGAAGTACATATACTTTTGCTTGTGAGTTAATTTTTATTCATTTCGCACACGCATAGACGTCTTGCACAGGGATTCGCAATGTATATATTGGTTGTGGATTTGTGTGAGACAACAAACAATTACCCTTCTCTACCCATCGCATGCAGTACTGTTTAAGTGGGGCTAATTCTTTCGGTAGCTCAGAAAACCTTGGCTTACAAAACCATCATGAAGTCTCTAAACTAGTACGGTATTCTGACAAGTTTAATAAAACATTATTGTCAAATTATGATTATAGGCAAATTAAAATTAAATGCAGGCTATATAGTTTAATTTAATTGAAATCTGGTATCCCAAAGAAATTTCCCCAGATTTTACCATAAAATGCCTGAACTGATCTCAGAAAAGGTACTAATCCACAAAATACATTTGCTTTTACTAATATGATTTTTTAAATCCCTTAGATTTAGTGACTTTTCCCTAATATTGGCAACACTGTGCCTGCTTGCAGTGGAACATGGTGTCTGCTTGACAACACCATACTCCCCCTACCATACTTTAAGTGTCAGTATGGAAGTTATGACAAACAAATTATAGTATGTACTCATGCTCAGATCAGAAAGGCTACAATGGTGTGATCCCATGATGATATGTCACTTTGCTAATTATTAAAAACAACATCAATGTTTCAGGTCTGTAACAACATCACGGGGAACAGTGAACGGTGTAGCTGAAACAACTCCTGTAGCTTATTACAGGTACAATGGAATCCCGTACGCAAACGTAACTGCAAAGTTTAAGGTGAGTAGGTATAACAAACAAGTGCATTTCTCTCACAATTTGAATAAACACATTTAACAGAACATATTTACCTAGAAATGTACGTTAATTAATATATTGGTATACCAATATATTAATTAATGTATTATTAATTATTGGTATATTGGTATACCAATATATTAATTAATATATTATGAATATAGTAACTGAAAGACAGTGGTAATCCTAAATTAAATGAAAAAGGAACTCCTGAGACCTTGTGAATTTGATAAATTTTTCTTATGCTTTAGATAAATAGATTTAAAAGTATTTATATATAAATATATATTACCAGGAAAACAGCAGTAGTGTCCACATTAAAGCTAAAAAGTGCTGCCTAATGCTTCGCAAATTTGGAAACATTTTTCTTTAAGGATAAATCAGCATAAGTACAACAGTATAATGACAATTGAAATGGTTTTCACATGTATGCTGGATGAAGGAGAAGAGCATTATTGACATCATATAAAAATTAGATTACGAGAAAAAATAAAAAAGGAAGGACCAGAAGGTCTATGGGTTATATACAGTAAATGCAAATCCCTTTCATCAAACAAGAACATAAAATTAAATATGGATTTTGTTTTTATGCTATGTGACAACGGATTGCAATATAATAAACTATTTAAAACAATATTCACTTTACAACACTGAATAATAAAAAGATATATTCACTTAAATTATATTATTGCGCAGTACTTTAACTGTTCATATCTCATCTAAAGATGATAGGAAAATACAAACTGTTGATACACTGTATAACTACATAATTTAAACAAAATATATTCTTGGTAAAATTTTTTAGTTTATTCACTATTATAGTTCAGTGATAAAGACCAGATAGCATTTGCAGTACTTACACACATACTTTGTAAATTTTTAGCTTATCTATAAAAGAATGTAAACAAAGATTGTGCAGTTTACAAATACGATGATGCAAATAACACCATAAATAAAAAAAAATTGAAAAAGTTGATATTGAATCATCTCTTTAACAAAAATATTCTAATTTATACCCATTACTTACACGTGTTTAATTAAAAACTGTGTATTTTGAAGTGTTTATAAGAGTATTTTCTGACAATTCAGTTATTTTGCTAGAAACATAGTCTTGAACTGAAGGTGGATAGGATTGGGTACTAATGATACACAACTCATAAGGACAAAACTTTGTACTAAAGCAAAGTCAATATTAATTTGGGCGGGCGCAAATACCGGGATTTTATTACTATATGTGTAAGGTAAATAAATTGCTAGAATGTATATGGTACTGATATGATGGATAGCTAAGTAAACTATGGCACAGTGATGACTGAAACGGAAGTAAAATACAATATTAATTGAAATGGAAGTAAAATATGGGCTATTTAATATTGAACAAAGTATTCAAATACTCTGGAACAGTATATGTAAAGATGATGATGATGATGCAGAAAAACTGATTTATTCTGGATAAAGGGAAGAAAGGGACCAAAACAAAGATTACCATCTTATCAATTGAAAGATTACCAATTAAATAAGGTTCCTCATAGTACATTAATATCCTCTTGATGCTACAATAGGAAAATATACCCTTCATATGAGGACTACCTCATGAAAGCCTCTTAATATCAATTTAAGACAGCACAACTAGGAACACAGGTAGCCAATGGTCGCATGTAAAAAAGTAAAGTACCGTTTACCAAATGGTAAAAGCTTAAGAGCATGATAATGTCTTTCAGCCGCCAGCTAAACGCAACATTATTATGGTTACTGACTGACTGATTGGTTACATACCTATCTACAGCTATGCAGTGTTGTTTGCTTGTTAGGTCTTTAATCTGCGACGGACGTTAGCACGTTAGCGGTCGCGGTTTTAGTTAACGATTCCTGGCTGGTAAATGATGACGTCATGCAGCGTGATGCGTTACAGAAATTTCCAAATGATGGCCAGCCATAAGACATTATCATGTCAAAATATATGAATTTTCTGCTACAGTTGCTACGAATAACATATTGTAACAGAATACGGTGAGGCGTAAGTTAAAACCTACTCCATCAAATTCTATTACAGATAGATCCATAACTTATTATGGCCAATAACTGATTAAGTCCAACAGACTTTTATCAATTAAAATGAAAATACTCTTGTATAATCTAAAACTATACATCCTGGTCTACAACTAATAAATATTTCACACGTATATCCACACTTGGAAATAAATATGAAGCTTATTGTGTTTCCTGAAAAATTATATGAATTAAATGAGGTTTAGAATTCAATATGTCAGTTATAAAATATTATTATTAATGAATTCATCGTTATATAAATATTCAGTTATAGTATTACAAGGTATATACATAATATTATTATAAGCTACAGATTTCAGAACACATCAAAATGTGTGACCACAAAAGACATTAAAAGTCATACACTAAATAAAAGCTTCTTCATGGGATTTTGAAAGTAGAAGCATTAAACGAACATATAATTAATATATGGAACTTACTTAAAACTAGTTTAAAACCAATTTTTTACAGCCTCTTGACTTGAACAAATAAAATTTATAATTTTTGTTCAGTTTATACTATCAATTCCATTATGTCTAATTTTTTTGCTCATGTTACTGTAAAATAAATAGACCCAGACAGTAAACATCTCTGCTACCCAATGCATTTGTAGTATCCAAGTTGATCAATTTGTTGTTGTCTTATTATTATTATTATTACTATTATTATTACAGTAACTGTTTCCAGGGTGGATATCAATGCCTGAATTACAGGTATCTTTTTGTGGGTGAGAGTCCCACACACCAGGGGACAGACAGTTTCTTCTGACGATGCATAAAACATTTTCCCCTCTTAAATAAAATTATTATTATTAAATCTTTCAAGGCCCAATTACTGATGTCAGTTATGCACTCAATACTACTTTATGGCACAGAGATCTGGGCTGATGAACTCAAAGTCCAGAAATACAGAAGATGCATGTCAACAGTGCAGTGAAGTGGTGAGCTCAGAGTGGCTTGCTCCTATCGCACGGTTTCAGAGTCAGCGGTTCTTGTAGTCATGTGAATAATTCCGATCGATCGAGAAACAGGTTTACAAGTTGCAGATGTAGTCACCAAATTTGTAGTCAGTTGCAGATGTTTTGAAAGTACCCAGTGACGTAACGTTTCGGGATTATGTTACTATATATGATATCTTCATCATAGTGATACGATAATTTATTTACAAGGCACTCCTCTGGTATGTTTGGTTCTAAGTGTTTCGCTAAACATACTTTCCCTAGGAAATATGCGGTCAAGGTAGTACGTATGTGGGCATTATATCTTCCGTGACAGATGTTAGCTCGTATTAAGTTTTGTGTCGACTCTGACCAATATTTTGCCTTGAACAGGTTCTTAAATTGTTGGTAGTCCGTTATTTCACTCCTGATTGCCATCCACCAATTGTCTGTCATTTCTCTGAAAGATTCATCTAATAATTCACGGTTTGTGCTCCATCTATTTCCCCGATGTTTAGCAAAATATTCCTCAATTCTGGCCAAAAATTCCATTGGTTTTCTTTTATATTGCCTAAAATTTAACCATTCTCGACCTTCAGTTGTAGGGACATTAGTTATGTTAGTTGGTCGATTCCGAATGAGTTCTATTTCTTCCTGGTTATGACGTACTTGACCAGTTATATTGGTCATGGCAACTTCGATACCATCACACTTTTCCGTGAATTGGCTCTGTACATTCCCCAATTCTTCGTGTGTTTCTCTTCGGTTTTCTTCCAATTTGTTCCGATTGTTTTCTTCGATATTAGTAATTTTGGTGTTTACTTCTTCCTTAAAATCTTGTACTTCTTGATTAGTCTGACTCCATTTCTTGTCAGCCTCTATAAATTGTTGTTTTATTCCTATTGTTTCTTCTTCTAATTTCTTGTTTGTGGATTCATTATTATCGTTGATTTCCTTGCTCAACTCTCCTTTCAACGACTCTATCCTTTCGTCTAACTTGTCAATATTTTTCTGGTTAACCTCCCTTAATTCTTCTCTTAATAGTTGGTTATTCTCATCCATTTTCTCCTCCATCTTCTTATTGTTTTCATCTATTTTCTTATTGGTATTTTCAATTTTGTTACTCAATTCTCCCAATTCTTCCTTTGTGGATTGGTTGTTTTCATCCATTTTCTTACTCAATTCTTCCTTTAACGTTGGTTGTCATCCTTCAATTCTTCCAATTTCTCCCCCATCTTCTCTTTCATCTTCTTATTATTTTCCTCCATCTTCTCTTCCATCTTCTTACTATTTTCCTCCATCTTCTTATTACTCTCCCTTAACTCTTCCCTCAACTGTTGGTTGCAGTGGCGGCTCATCCATAAGAGCACAAGAGCACGTGAACCCCCTATAAAAATAATTATACGATATAAATTATACATCTTTATTAACGCAGTACTAAAATGGCTTATCTTCAGTAAGTTTAAAAGAGCGGACAATGAAAAACAGCGTAGAGCGCGCCAAGTGAGGTTAAGTGTAATGACGCACCAGTGGCTAGGAGCGGACTGAATGCGCCGCTCTCGATGCTGTACACATGGGATATGCGACAGACGGGCGAGTCCATTTGCTCGTGGTAGGGGGGGAAACATGTTTACAAGCAGCTTAACGGAGAATACCGATGAGCTGCCTCTGACACAGCTCAGCTCAGTAGTTGCACGGCTGTAGTTGATGGTGGATGCTCCTTACCTTGGCGCGCGCGCGTGTTACATTTGTGTTTTGCAGTTTTGATTTTTTTTTAGTGATAAAGTTTTAGTTGAAATTACAGTTTATCTATTATAGTGTAGCTAGTGAACTGTTGTTTTTATTTACTGTACAATAATGGAAAGTACCTGTAAGTACTCAGTTAGTAATTTAAACGAAGTAGCATTTGCCAATTTACCCATAGAAGTTAAAATAGCAATAAAAGAGAGTGGTAGGCCAACGCCCCGACTTAATATAAGTCAAACATCGACATCAAAATTTAGAACTTTTAAAAGAGAATTTAAAGAAGAGCTATACAAAAAAATTTCTTGGCTTTGTGGTTGTGAACAAACAAACAAAATATTTTGTTTTCCTTGTTTGTTATTTTCCCGTGAAAAGGGTAATCCTGCTTGGGTGAAAAACGGCATTTGTGACTTAGCTCATTTGAATCAAAAAATTAAAAAACACAAAAGTTCTCATGGACACATAAGTGCTACATTGGATTTTAATTTGCTGGGAAAGGTTGACGTTCGTCAGCAGCTTGACAGTGCTTATCGACAAAATATTAAAAAGCACAATGAACAAGTGACTAAAAATAGGTATGTCCTTTCTAAGCTTATAGACTGTATTAAATTTTGCGGTGCATTTGAGTTGGCCCTTCGAGGTCATCGTGAGGATGACGATTCCTTAAATCCTAGCATATTTAAAGGGCTTGTAAACTTTTCTGCAGAACTTGACTCATCTTTGAAAGAACACTTGAGTACCACTACTGTCTTTAAAGGTACCTCAAAAGAAATTCAAAATGAATTGTTAGATTGTATGCTTTTTGTATGTCAAGAAAACATAATAGAAGAAATAAAAACTGCACAGTATGTTTCTTTGATTGCGGACGAAACATCAGACATCTCGTCTGTATTTCAGTTAGTTATAGTTTTCCGCTATGTTTTAGCTAATGGCCAACCAGTTGAAAGATTTTGGAAATTTGATAACCCTGAAGGGCATGACGCAGAATCTATAGCCAAATGTATTTGTACCAGTTTAGATTATGTTGTGCAAAATCCAGAAAAACTCGTATCTCAAAGCTATGACGGTGCGAATGTAATGAGTGGGCACCATGCTGGCGTGCAGACCATAGTGCAACAAACCTATAAACATGCTTTTTTCGTTCACTGTTATGCTCATCAGTTGAACTTGGTTGTAGCTGAAGCAACATGCCAAAACCAAGATGTCAGAATTTTTTTTTCGGACTTAAGTGATATAACAAATTTTTTTTTCGAATTCCCCTCAGAGAGTGGCTGTTTTGGACAAGATAGTTGGCAAACGAATACCTTGGGCATCAGCTACAAGGTGGAATTTTAAGAGCAGAACTGTTAATACTGTTTTTGAGTACAGAGAGGAATTAGTTGAATGTATGGAGGAAATCCAATCAACCTCTAAGCAACCAACCACCATAATTAAAGCTGGTGCTCTAGCTCGTCTCCTTAGAGATAATAAGTTTATATTTTGGCTTTCTATTTTTCACAGATTAATGCCACATGTAGATATTTTGTACAACCAATTACAGCTAACTTACACTGATGCTGTGAGAACTAAAGCCAATGTTGACCACTTCATCAAAGCCATTGATAAGGAAAGAGCTAACATGGACAAAGTGACAGAGCTGGTTAATCAGTACCCAGAAAATGCACCTAAACGATCAAGGCGTGAAGAAGATTTTTACTTAAGTAGAACAGTGGCTGCCAAGGAAACCTGTGACATTATTACAATGCAAATAAAAGCAAGATTTTCATTCACAACATCTTGCTCAGCTGTATCTCTTTTTGAATCACAAAAGTTTGAAGAGTTTGAACAGAAATTCCCCGAGAAATTGCTTGAAGATACAGTAAATGTGTATTCATTTCTTGAAAAAAATCGCCTCAAAACAGAGCTTGAAATCATTTACAAAAGAACTGATTTCAGAAACATGCGTGGTGCTGTTAGTCTTTTACAGTTTTTTATTGATAACAACTTATTGTCATCATTTTCTGAAAGTTATAACCTGTTATTAATTATTGCAACAATACCAATGACGACTGCTGAAGCTGAAAAGTGTTTGCAACCCTAAAACGGATAAAGACATTTTTGCGGTCTACGATGTGTCAAGAGAGGCTTACAGCTTTAGCCATGCTTGCAATCGAGAAGGAAATGATTTCTAACATCCATAATTTCAACGAAAGAGTTGTTGATGTTTTGTGTCAAGAAAAGATAGAAGGATGGACTTTGTTTACAAAAACTGCACTTAAAGAAAATATTTGTGTAAGCTACCATCCAAGTAAATTTGTATAAGTAAATACTAGACCTATATAGATCATATGCAGCAGCTTTGATTATTTTCCTTTTTCTGTGTGTTTAATAATCTAATCTAATAATTTAGAGCATGAGGCCTTATGACTAACTATCTAAATATTTAACACTTAAAACAAGCTTTCTGTTTTGCGTTTATTTTACTACTTTAAAATTAAATGAAAATAATTGTTTTAGTAAAAAAGAACAATTAGCATATTATAACAAGTATGATCAATAAAGTAATCCTTTATTATTAAGTTGTGAAATAGTTAAAGTACAGTAATATAATAACATTTTGTTTCAAAATTAATACATTACATCAAGGTATAGCAGCGCCTAAATTATATGAATATTGCAAGCAACACACAAGTGTTTGACACAGTGTATCTCAAAAACTGCAAATTATTAATTGTGAACGTAGATGTACTCACAAGCCGCCACTGGTTTGTTGCCACTTTCCATCTTCTTACTGGTTTCTCCAATTTGGTTACTCAATTCTTCTTTTGTGGATTTGTTGTTCTCTTTCATTTCCTTACTCATTTGTAGGAACATTTCCATCATCTTATCCATTTTCGTATCTTCTGTTGTGGTGGATTTCTTGGGTTGTTCCTCCTGTTGTGTGGGTTGGTTCGGTTCCGCCGGAGGTAATATCATCTCCATCTCTTCCACTGGAGTCGCCTCCTTGTCCTCCATGTCTATCTCCTTCTCGGCTTCTACCGCCCTTTTCTTTGATGTTGTTCTCTTTGGCATTTTTATTACCCTTCTGAGCTTGTAACAGCTGCCAGCTAAAATTAGGAATTAGGCAGATTATTTTTATTTCTTATAGCCTATCAATTACTAATTTCAGCCCCTTAAGCTGGAGCGCCAATTTTGTAATGTTCCTTTTTTATGGGTTACAAAATAAATATATGAATTTGTAAAAAAAAATTGTTTTTTAAATTTAATTAAAGAAAAAAAAAGTTTTCTTTATTTTTATTTATTTATTAATTATTTATTAGTTTATTTATTTATTATATTAGTCCTTAATTCTTTAATTACTAATTTAGTTGTTTTATTATGTTATAATAACAATAATTTGTTTACAGCGTTAAATAGATTATGAAATGTAATAATCGATTAGTGGTATTCAGCTATTCAATGATTGTACTCCTTTGCGATGTTATTCTCTTCTTCCTTAAAGTCCAGGTTTCAAGTGCTACCTGAAATTCTTCTAAATATATGTTCACCAAGAAATAAAACTCAAAATTGGAATGTTAAATGAATTTATTAATCTAATTGCGATTAATTGACTTTGAATCAAACTATTAATCCACAGCTCGAAAACTCATATCTCAGGGCAAATTGTTTTCTTTATATAAATTATTAACATTGAATTATAGGTTCTTTTAGCTGTTATTAAAAGTCAGAGAAAGGGTAATGCTGAAAAGGCACAATACTTACAATTAACAAGTTCTTAATGACAAAAATAGAAATAATATTTAATATAAAAATGTTAATAAAAATTAGATTTTTTCGAACCAATGGCTCTACGTAGGCTGACGTCACCACAGTTGACTGAGGCTGGTCTGAGATTCAACAAGATGGCCGTCTCCTTGCTGCGTATGCACACTGAGATCTTCACGACGAAATTCCTCCAAATAAATGTTGATTCTTTATGTGTTCCTCATCATAGTAGTAGTGATCAGTTTTCTTCGTCTTAGAGTGATGATTCCGTATTAATGATCCGTTGTTTAGTTTGGCAATAAGTGTTCAGAAGTGTCCTCGTTCAAATAGCTCGTCCATACCGTTGTGCTGATATTCACATTAAATAATTTCTGATTAGTACCTGGACTGTTCTAATATCTTGATTACCTTCCAATCTTCGTAAGGATAATAGTTGAATTGATTTTAGTGTTAGTAACTCATATTTTAAATTTCTCTTTTTTTAAAGGTTTAGTTCTTGTCAAAATAATATTTTCTATCTTTTTTAATTTGTGTGAGATCGTTCTGATGTGTTCATCTCGACGTTTAACAATCAACTCTCATTTTTTCTTCATCATACAAAAGGTCCTGGCTGATTTATTAGTAAATTTTCATTGTTTTAAATCAGCTGACTCTTAAGCCTCAAATTTGATGTTGTACAAAAGAATTGAATTTTACATTATATTATAAATTACATTTTGCTTATTATTTATTCTTATTAAATGCTAATTACATAATCAAATTCCTTATTTAATTCTGCATCATTTAATACCACACATGATATATTTTATAGTATTTTTTAACTCAAAAAGTCATATTTACAGTATATTTGGTTGTAGGCCTTACCTACTTTACTTCTTTCCACATTAAATGGTTGACAATTTATGTCAGATTCTAATTATCATTGAACAAGATCATTGATTGAATTATTATGGTTTGGGTTCTTTAATTCTCAGTAATTTGATGATTTGGTTAGCTAATTTGAATACTATCTTCAATTTAGGCTTTTCTTTAGACTCCAGTGTTGTTACACTTGCATTTTTACTAATAATATCTTATACATTCCTTAATTACTTTCACTATGTGTTGTTGCAGTTATTATACATGGTTAGTGATTTACATTCAACAATTTTCATTCATTTAATTAATTTCATTAACTTATTTACTAATTATAATGTTGGTGAGAGGTACCATTTGCCTTTTTTTTTATGTTAGTTCAATTACAAAGTTTACTGTTATTTTAGCTTGCTAATACCCTTTCTGACATACAATTATAATAAAATCTTAACTAAATTGCCCTTATTTAATTACAACAGTGTTTATTATTAATTGACATCATTAAAATATAATAAAGATATTATATTAAAAAAAGTAAACTTAATCTCAAGCATTCAATGCTTTAAGTTCAATGAACTGCTAACATAAACAAAACACATCTGTTTTTATTTAAACAGTTTATTAAAATCAATTATTATGCAGTCTTTTGCTGTTTTTGGTTTAATTTAGGGATTTACTCTCACTATTCACTATATTCCCAAATTTGATTTCTAGCCATTTTATCTAGTCATTGGGGAATACAGAACATCACTTAAATGGGATTATTGTTTGTAATTTTTTCACAATCAAATTAAATTATCTTTGTACACTTTCCATCATATATCTAATATTTCTACTTATTTTTAATTTACATAGTTTCTTTTTTTTTCTACTGTATTGTACTTTTCTTTGTTATACTTTGTTGGGGGTTTTGTTTCTATGTGCTTACTAGTTATATCTTTATTTGGTGGTTTTGGTTTATATATGATTAATTCAGGTCATACGTTTAGTATGCATGAAATAATTGCTTATAATATTTATTGTTTATTACATTCTTTGAGCTTTTTTTTCCATTGAATTTATTCTTATTTGATAGTTATCGTAATCTGAGGTATATCATTATTATTATCTATATTTATTCCTTTACTTGGTGCTTTATCCATGGATATTCATTCCCTAACATGTGAGCTGGGGCAGTCCAGAGAGGCACTTGTGGCTACATGTACTCTGCTGGCCATACACACTTTTTTTGAGATCAGAGGAACATCATCTCTGCTCAAAATATAATACTGCTGGAATACATCTACAGACAGTCATTAAATAAAAATTATTAAAAAATAGTCTATTTCTCGACTAATAAAATACATCCTTGGATACCTCAATTCGTGGTTGCTCAGATTTGCTAATATTTTCTATCTCATTTATTCTTCTTGTGTTTTATAGCTCTGCTGATATATTTATTCTTCTCGTGTTTGGAAGCTCTGTTGTTATAATTTATTGCTAGTTATGGTGTGAAAATTTTCCGTCTGAATTCTCTTTATTTCTTCTGTTGGCCTGAGCACCAGCTTAGCTGCAATGGTAAGGTGTTTAGACAGTGCCTTAGGTAATGAGGTAGAGAAGTATACACTAGTGTTCGTAGATGATATTCTATGTGTGTCACAAACATTCGAGGAGCACTTACAACATTTAAGAAATATTTTTGCAAAATTTAGATCAGCAAACATGACTCTGAATCTACGGAAATCAGAGTTTGGTAAGGAGGAAATTAAGTTTTTAGGTCACCGAATCTCAGTGGAAGGAATAACCACGGACCCAGAGAAGGTAAAAGCCATACAAGAATTTCCAACTCCAAAGAACTGCAAGCAGCTAAAGTCATTTCTAGGTTTAGCTAACTACTATCAGAGGTTTACAAGTAAATACGCGGAAAGTACTGTTCCATTGTTGAAGTTGTTAAACAAAGGGATTAAATGGAGGTGGACCAGGGACCACGATGAAGCGCTACAACAAGTGAAAAGTCTTTTTATAAATACTGTTATATTACATCATCCGAGGGTAGGAGAAAGATTTTATTTACAGACTGACGCCAGCAATATTACTATAGGAGCACACTTATATCAGATAGATGAGAAAGGCCAAAAAGCGGTATTAGGATTTGTAAGTTGCACACTTAAAGGGGCGGAATTAACTTATTTTACGACAGAAAAAGAGCTATTAGCGATAGTGCATAGCCTGTCAAAGTTTAGAAGTTATATTCTGGGTGCTAAACTTACTATAATCACCGACAATAAGGCGTTAGTATTTTTATTAAAGTGTAAATTGCTAGGTGCTCGTCTGACTCGCTGGATCTTGGCTATACAAGAGTACCAGTTTGAAATACAATATTGTAAAGCAAAAGACAACGTGGTAGCAGATGTACTTAGTAGAAATCCACCATCAGAAAACAACAGGGATACAGTTAGCATTAAAAGTAGTAGCACTGATATAGGTATTTACGCGGTAAAGCATGTAGCAAAACCTGAAGTAGTTAGACGACTTAAGGAAATAGGGACCCATCAACAAGAAGACCCTAGGATTAGTGTAGCTTGGAGAAGTGCGGTTACCAACACCAAACCAGGATTTTCCATATATGATGGTAAGCTATATAAGCTATGTTCCCATAGGTGGAAATTATTAATACCAAGCTGTATGATGGAGGAACTTGTTTGGGAATGCCACTTGTCGTTGGGCCACGCTGGATTTAAGAAATGCCATCGAGCCTTAACAGAAAGCTTCATTGGAAAGGGGTTGGCAAAACGCATAAAAAGATTATTGTCTACTTGTGACTTGTGCCAGAAGTGTAAACGCCCGAACTTATCTACCAGAGTAGAGATGCAAACAATCCAAGCAAAGGAGAAAGGAGAGTTATTAGCTATAGATTATTATGGGCCTCTACCAAAAGCAAAAGGATGGGTGAAGCACATTCTAGTAACAGTAGATTTCTTTTCTAAATTTGTCAAACTATACCCAGTCCAAAGGGCCACGACAAAAGCAACCCTTATAGCACTAACAAAGTTCTACATCCCACAGTATGGTAAACCTAGAAAAATATTGTCCGACCAAGGAAAACAGTTCAGCCATAACCTATGGAGAGAAACCTTGGAGGAACTCAATATAAAACCAATTCTTACATCAATACATCACCCTCAAGCGAATTTAGCTGAGCGAATAAATAGAGAATTAGGTAGATATTTCAGGGTATTGTGCCATCAAAACCATTCTGGATGGGTAGATTTTTGAGTTTTATTTCTGA
This sequence comes from Magicicada septendecula, assembly GCA_034769895.1. Taxonomy (NCBI): domain Eukaryota; kingdom Metazoa; phylum Arthropoda; class Insecta; order Hemiptera; family Cicadidae; genus Magicicada; species Magicicada septendecula. The sequence goes on along the minus strand of CM068371.1, from coordinate 54,556,652 downwards.
GTGTATTAATAATACATGTAATGAAACAACGGGGTACACACCTTCAGAATTATTTCTCAACAAAGAACCAGTACACGTATGGACCAAAACCATAAAAAGTCCACCCAACTACAATCTACCTATTCCATATGAGGTAAAAACCAGCATAGCAGGAGAAAGAATACACAGAGAAGGCCAAAAGAGGATAGAACGATATAATCGCACCCACAAGTTGGTAAGGTTTGTGGAAGGAGAGGAAGTGCTAATGAAAGCGAATCCTGTATCCTCTGCCATAGATAATACCATGGCCAAGTTCTTCCCGATATTCGAGGGACCTTATAGAATAGAAGAGCAGGTTGCAAGGTACACATACATATTAAAAGACGTTGGAAAAAACAAAATTATAGGAAAGTACCATGGGGATAGTTTGAGGAAATATAGACAAAATATAGAGCAATAAGGAAACAATGGTTTGAGCCAATGAGGTATGTGAATCAAACGTGGTCAAATAAAATTTTATAAATGTCTTTGAATCAATGTCAATGTTAATAAGAAGTATTTGAATAAATGTCAGTATTGTTGTTTTGATTATTGACGTCAATTAAGTCAAAGTTGTGATTAAAGTATTAATGTTCATATGAATATCTAATATGTGTATGCCATGTTAGGTTAAGTAACATATTGTAATAATTAGTTATAATTATCGACTTGTTCGATATTGTTTCAAATGGAAAACACATGATTTATTTGGAACAACCAATCACAACCCTGTATTAAGAGTAGACGCTAACTCAGAATGAGGGAATTAATCACTCTTCGTTCGGGCATTAAATAAGCAAGACATGTGTTAAATACGATCTCAATTGCACAAACAACGCAAAGTATTTATTTAAATAAACAGTTCACGAAGTGGTCCGCAGGAGTAGAGGAACTAGTAAAGTTCAATAAATAATCTCGCTGCGTAATAACTAATTAATTAATTAAATAATTAATTAACAGTGAAGTGACCTGTGCACCAGAATGGCTACAGCATCTGTAATTGTCCAGGATCATCAGTCAACATTATTGGTCAACATCATTTCTTCTGAGCCAAACCATCAAAAGGAGTATCTCTACTGAATACTATCTACGGTCGACGCATCAATCAGATAAGAAATATATTCATTGATCAATGAACGTAAATAACAATTAAATAATTAAATCAATAAACATTTTTAAAAGACACTATATAAATTCAAATTTTGTATTTAATTATTAAGATTAGATATAAAGTAATATAGGAGTGTTGAATGGAGAGTGAGGTGTAGTATTGAACGTGCAAATTATTGCAGACCCGTTCTTTAGCACTGGTTTGGGTGATATATAAATCCCTAAATCAACCAGATAAGAACAATTGGTCATTTGGACGTTTTAATCTTCACTTTTCAGGCACACTCATTAACCAATAAGATTTATGTTAGCCATAAGTCATTAAATTAACTTTTAACGAAATTAATTCATTAACAAAGTCATTAATTAAACAAATTTCAACATTATTTAAGAGTTATTTGTAACTATTCCCCTTAAATATTCCACTCACTGAATGAATCCTCAGATATTGTGTCTCTGTGCTCTGAGCTAAGCTGAATCCGTGTCATTTGTATTTGGGATTTGTTCTGGCACCCAGGTAAAGTAAAAAGTCACGAGTAAGTAAGATTTGTTCTATCATTATATACAGAAAATAGATAGATAGACAAAAGGTCTTTATATATGTGTGTGTGTGTGTGTGTGTGTGTGTGTGTGTGTGTGTGTGTGTGTGTGTGTGTGTGGTCGTAATTGTGAATAATGATTTTTTTTGCATTCTTTTTAATTTTTTGTTGTAAATATAAAAAGTAACACTAAGGTAAGAAAAAACATAATTACTTATGAAAAAAATGTTATAGTGAAAAAAAGTTAAAAAAATTTTAAAAAATCGTATAAATTTTTTTTTTTAATCCCGTTATGAAAGTGCATAAAAATCCTTACAACCTCCCACAGATTTCATCTCTCTACATAGCGTTCTCGTCAATCTGATTTGAAGTCACTTGAAACTTAATATAATTTACTTGAGCCATCCTTCAAGCCAATACCAACAAGTTCTTCATGGCCAGTAGCAGTCCACACATAACAGCCCCTCATATATCATATTCCCTGCAGCGGAAGCTCTACTGAAGCTTGGGACATAGTGTAATGTTAGGCTACAAGCTTACTAATCTCTTGCACAGCCCCTGACATTGTTGTCATACTGACTAGTGAAGTAGTTGTATACCAGTTGGCTTTTACTTTACATGTGAACACACACGTGTAAATAAATGTAGAATACATGAAAAAAATCCCTTTAATACCTTGTTTTTAATAATATTTATTTTATACAACTGACATTTATTAGTAATCACTTATAGCACCTGTTAAAAACTATTACTTCTTATTCTTAAAATGTTCAGTCTTGTCAACATGCCTTGCTTTTTTCAAACACTAAATAGTGCTACATACCAACAGTGCATCTATACAGGCTAAACATTTTTGAAATACATCATCAAGATTGCACAACTATATAAGAATATGTACATACAGTGTTTTTGACAAGGTTTATAATTTTTAGTGTCAAAATGTTTTTGTTTAATATATATTATTAATGCCAAATCACCTCATGTTAGAAATAATTTGATGATTGTGATTTAGTGCTGCTTAGATGTTGGTGTGTGATTTTCCTTTTATAACTAGTCCAATTACTATGATATTCTGTCTGCTGGTCTGTTGCAGGCACCCACACCACTGGAAAAATGGAACACCACTATCAATGCTACTCAAGAGGGTTACCTGTGTCCTCAGCTGGTAGACAGTAGTGAACCAGATGCAAAATTCACACAAAGTGAACACTGCCTATATTTAAATATTTATACACGTGTACAGGTCAGTATGGCTTACTTAACACATTTACAATTTTTTCTGGATATGGTATAATTATATTTTTGTTAATTTATTCAGAATTGAGTACACATATTGAATATATCAGAAGGATCATACAAAAATGCACGCGCACACAAACAAACACACACACACACACACACACACATAAAACATACACAGAATGTTACAAGAGACTTTGTAGATCAGTGGGTATGACCAACAGGTTCTGGGTTTGATTCTCAGAGCACCCCATAAAGTTTAGTTCGACAGCCTGTGGAAGTAAGTCCCTGGGATAACATTTTAGGGCAGTAATGGGTGTCTGAAGAGTAGTGCTGGCCGCATAATCTTCCTTGTATTCCAAACATCTCACGTAAGGCAGGCTATCGTAACTAATTCCATCCTAGACTGCTTATGCGGTAAAAAAGAGCTATTTCTATTAATATTGTCACAAGACCTTGTTAATTCTTACAAAAGGCATTGTTAATATTTGACCGGTAAAGATAAATTATTATCTATAAAAATTTTAAGCTCTGTTAATATCACTTTGCGTTAGATTTTATAAATTAAAAAACAGCAACAAAATTGCCTGTTCCCATACTGCGGTACACAAAGCGCTGAGATCATTCACACTCTCTTATATAACATTAACAATTTCTCTGGTGTGATGTTTTATAATTGTATAATTATATAATTACCTTATTATCCACTCTTGTGATACAAAGTTTCGTCAGTTATGACGCGTTTCGGGACTAAGTCCCATCCTCAGATAACACTCAATTTAATAAATTAATACATTAAAAATCGCAACCATGATACTGGTCAAGTCAATTAAATAAAATAAATAAAATTACAAATCGCATGTGATATGTTTTACTAACCACGGCCGGAGCTCCCGCATGCGTTCACCCCCAACCGCGATCGTCACGTGACTGGTCAAAGATTAATCCAAACTGATTGCAGTATCGAACAAGTAGTTTGATGCAAAATTTATCTGGTCATTTAGTAAACTGTTTTTAGTGGTACTATTTTTTATAGCTTTATAAATTTCAAATTCCTCCAGACTATCCATCCGTTTACCTTTTTTACAAAAATTTAAACGCTGTTAAATTTTCTTCGAAGCTCGTATATTTATGTCCGCTTGATATTAAATGTTGTCCAAAATTGGACTTAGTATTACTTGGCTTGGGAATATGTTCTAAAAATCTTGTATAAAAACATCTGCCAGATTGACCGATATATAATTGTTTCACAATTATCATGTTTTATAATTGTTTCATACCATATCAATGTATGTAATGAAATCATGATTCCTGCTTAAATAAACTCATGAAATCAGCAGTTTCCATCCAATTTGCAATTGTTTATCTTTTCTATGCAACATAATATGTTCCTAATTATGCTGTAAGTGAATGAGTTCTTTTAAACTTCATCAACAGTTACATTGCCGCATTAAAACCAACAACTCATTGTTTTCTTCTGTGCAACCTATGGTCTGACTCCTACCAGCCACAATCACAACATTTGCTTCTTTTCCAATCTGCTTTAAAGAAATAGTTCAATAAGGCTTCAGTTTTCTATGAATATTGTAAAGATGTCTCTTTTATTCTAAAATAAATACTCAAACTCCTTATTCGTTCTTGTCTTACTTTCAATTATTTTTATTTACTCTTTTAGAAACTCATTTCTGTTGTAGAACATGCAAAATCTCAATCTCAGGGTTCATCTATTAGTCATGTCAAAGTATAGTAAACATATCATAAAACATAATATTTATAAATAATGTTTGGTAATTAGTGGTTGTTGATGTATGTTGTATATCTGTGGGTTCTTTGGATCATACAAAAGAACAAATGAACAATTAAAAAAGAAACTCTTAATACTAATAATTATTTGTGTACCATTAGTATTCACTATTATAAAGTTTTTATTGTTTTTATGATAGTATATCGCTGTAACTTGATCTTTAAATATTAAAATGTTTTCAAATATCGTGGTTGATCATTGGAGAAATCTCACCAATCTTGGAGTTTTCTTTACAATCCTTCTTTTAGTTATTTCCATAGTTTTTCTGTATTATTTCGTCTCGTATCTGACTTTAATTTGTATAAAATCCATGAGTAAAACTGACATGTTCTGTCTGGTTTCAATATTTTTCCAACAATCTCTCCCTTTTAATTAAAACACTAATTCATTCATTTCAAGTCTTGGCAATGATACGTTTATGGGTCACAAGTTCGATTTCACAATTTATAATCAATATGATTCCATAGAATCTTATTGTATCTTCGTCACTATTATATTATAAGTTTGTAACGGAAGATTCTTTATTTTTTAATTATTTCCCCTTGGTTTTATTTCACTATATTAGTTGCCTTGTTGTTTCATATAAATTACATGTTTCATACAATGTTCATATTGTAAATATGTTTATTCACTTACACTATATACTGTTTTTACTTTTTAAAGCCTATCTCTATTGTTCTCACCTTTTTGCACTGTTACACTATCTGATTTTTATAATTATTGTTCAATATTATTATATTTGTAATTCTATATGACTTACAGTCTGTAGTTCACTTATACAAAATAACTGTTTGAGGTTCGCAGACCTCCTCATAGTTTTAATCTAAGGCTATACTCCATGTCTTATTTCTTACATACTAAGTTGAACATTTGTACATTATATTTATGTACTAATAACTATTTACATTTTTTGTCATTTGATCGTCTCTTCTGGGTATTTGTCATCATCAGTTATTGTTTTGTCAGGTTAATTGCATTATTTAATTCCTATTTCCCAATGATTTATTTATGATAATATTTCCCTTTTTGTTTCGATTTATTTTTATTCCTTGAAAATATTAATTATCTTTAAGTAATGTATTGTGTGACATAGAAAAAGGCTTTTTATTTAATTGGTGGGCTCTGTGAGGTGAAATATTCTGACCTCTATTAAAAATGACTATTTTTGTTAATTTTGTTTCTTTTCAGTTCTTCATGCATTTAAGTTATTTGGTAATTAATATGGTCTTCACTGTCTTGTTGCTTAGCATGTCTTTATTTTAATTCATGGTTTCATTGTTAGACTTGTTTATACCTCTCACTTACCATATCTGTTGGGTTTATCACGTTACTAAGTTGTCTTCTATACTTTCTTCTTTATCACTACTTATTGTTCTTTGGTTTACTGAGTTAATTACATTAATTGTTTTATTGAGTTCTTGAACCTTATATAATACTTTGTACACAGTTACTCAGTTATCATTCCTTTCTTAGGTGTTCTGGTGTTAGTTTATGAGTTCTTCATTCTTTATCTTTTGTTGTTAGCTTTATTGTGAAGATAAGTACTATTACAATATTTATGTTTTCATAAATTCAACTGTTTTCATTTACTTTTCACAGTCTGTCGCATTGCTACGTTCAACATAGGTGTACAGTTCAACACTTTTCTTTAAATTCAAATCAATGAAAAATTCTTAATACATTAAAGTTTTGTCCTTACACAGATGTAATAAAAATTAATGACGCATTACAAATCTATCTTTACAGAAAACTAACAAAGATTTACACACTGTGGGTTGCAATTTAATCGGTGTTATTACCACTATTAGTACCGGTACATAAAACGTAAAATACTACAGTTGACACACAAAGTAATACGTGTAGCCTACTTTGAAAAATTCATTCTCAATAAGCATGTAATTGACTTCAGTTTACAGTTGTGTTTGATTCACAGTTCCTTCACGAATTTGATTCATCAAAACTAACACAATATCAGAGAAGAAAGAAAATTACCAAAATGTATTCCAGACATTAAAAAATGTATGTCTTACAAATTTATGTTTAGCAAATTGAATTCTCACATTTTTTGTAGTTATCTAACATACATTTGTTATGAATTTAACAGCAATGGTATGTTAGTTGATAATTCTAAAATTGAAGCTTTGATAAAACTTCCAGTATATAAAAACATACAAATCCACATTGATTTTTACGAATGGTAGCAAATATATTTTTATTTTCTTAAAATCTGTCTAAAAAAACAATAACTTTAAATAATTTGTTAATAAAAGGTGTGCTCTGCAGTGTTTGTATTTATTATTGTTCTAATGAAATATATATTAGTATTACATGCGTTTGTTGATATTTTACAAAATGCCAATATTACATGGTATCAAGTGTAATGATTTTCTCCATATGATGAATAACCTACATCATTTTTGTTGTCTACTGTTGGTGAGTATTTTGTGCATCTGTTTATCATTTTGTGCCACCTAACAATGAAGAAAATTAAATTTGTTGCAACAGTTTCTATTTTTCTTTATTAATAGTTGGTCTTCTAGTTTGTTTTAATTGAGAACTTACAATATATAAAAATTAATTTACCATTTACATTTTTAGCCAAGCCAAAATGCAAGTCTTCCAGTTTTAGTATACATCCATGGTGGTAATTTTGCTGTCGGCTCAGGCAATAGAGGGTGGTGTGGACCTGAATTTTTTATGTTAGAAGGAGATGTGGTTTTAGTTACATTCAACTACAGACTTGGAGCCTTTGGTAAGTACACATGTATGTCTGTGTGCGTGCCCATCTCTATTTCAATCTCGCATAAAGAACATAACGAAGACATATGTAGCAATAAATAGTGCCTGACTTCTCTGTATACCAACATTTATATATACATATGTCAATGACATCATTCCCAGCTGTATTTCACTATTAAGCAAGCCGAGAACGTTCTGGCCACTATTTCTAGAATCATGTAGAACAAACTATGTATGACAAAAGTTCCTTAAATAATATAAGACAAACAAATTATAATAATTTTGTTTTTACCTATAATAATTTGTGATCCGAGTCGGTAGTATATATATATAATTATTCAATAACAACAGACACGTCATGTACAACAAAATCCAGGACTAATTAAATTGTTTCAGGTTTCTTAAGCACTGGAACAAAAGACGCTCAAGGCAATGCAGGAATGAAAGACCAAGTGGAAGCACTGAAATGGATTAACAAGGAAATACATGCGTTCGGTGGAGATCCAACCAAAATAACGATATTTGGTCAAGGAGCAGGAGCAGCGTCAGTTATCCACCACGTACTGTCTCCCATGTCTAAAGGTTTGTTTGTTTTGTTAGCATTACATGCTAGTAATATTTGTTGCATAACATGGTAGGGTGTATTTCAGTGAGTCAATAGAAATCTAAAAAAAAAGGAAAAATACAATTATTATGTTTATAAAAATGTAAATGTCTAGTATAACTACAGTGGAACCTTGATATAACACCCCTGTGATATAACGCGACCCTTGATGTAAAGCTCATTTTTTACGGTCCTGGCAAATTAAATAGTTAAACTTGGGACCTTTATATAAAGTGACCCTCGATATAAAGTGCTTTTTGGCTGGTCCGCAGAAGAACGTTATATCAAGGTTTCTCTGTATATACTTCTCAGTCATTTAAGTTGCTTTAGGCATCTATTACACTACGCAACTGATTTCCAGCCTACATGAAACTAGTTGCAAGTTAGTAAAAACAGGCTGCAACCGCTTTGCAACAGTTGCAAAGTAAGCATGTTGTCTATTATAAAGAGGTAAAATTTGTTTATATCGTTGTCTGAACTAACCTCAGAAACTACTGATCCAAACAAAATTCTTTCATCACCGTGTTGCTTGAAGTTTGATGATGATTGTAGACATAAATTTAAACCAATTACTTTAATAATTTTCAAAAACGGAGATTTACAATGGTCCCATGTCATGAAATTTTTGTCAATTTGCGTGTAGTGAAATTTTTGGCATGTGATAAACTTTTATTCTGTAAGAGATATGGTGTCAGTGAGTGAAAGTTAGAAAACAATTACTTTTATTTTGGTTTTTGTTTCAATAAAATCCTCCTATTCGTTTTTGAGATATTGGCGGTTTTGTAAAAAATTGTATATTTCGTGTCTGTCCCATGTCATGAAATATTTTCGTTGTCTACAGAATTGCAGAAATGCACAGGCAAATTGTATGCAGTTGGTTGCATAGTGTAATAGGCTGAATTTGAATCAATGCCTTACAATGAGTGCATGAAACTAAAGGTCGCATGAGCAGTTGCAAGGCTTGCAACTGTCTTGCAATTGATTGCAGACCGTGCAACCAATTGCAGTACATGTAATACGCTACATTTAAACCAATGCCCCACATCTTTTCTTGCAATCAGTTGCGCATTGTAATAAAGGCCTTAGGTTACATTGGCGCTCTACACAAGTCATGTTAAGCATTACACCTGCCATGCATTGTGTAGTATAGAAAAGTCATGGCATATATATGGCCTACTTGATAAAAAAGTGGAAATAAAAGTAAATTATATAAAGACTATTATTAATAATTTGCTAAACTGGTAAACAGAAACATATAAAAATTAGGGCAACATGCTATAGAACACATAGAGCAACATGGATTGTTCTATATTGAGTGATTCTGTATGACATTCTCCATGAAGGTTATTTCTTTAAGTTAATATGGGTGCTCAAAACATTTGTTACTTTATAAGTTTGTCTTTACAAATTTGATTAATTATATTTTTCAGATGTTTGATGAAAACAGTAATAAAATAATTGGAATATTATACTTTAATATGTAGTGCCTATAACATATATCAAAAATTTTTATGGAGACAGTCAGAAAACATAATAAAGTTTGTTATCTTGTACCAAGATAATTCATCAAAAAACATATCTTGAACCAAAATGATCTTGTGCCAATAGATGTCTCTGGGCCATTAAGCTGTGGTTCAATTATCAGGATTTGCAGCCAAGTATTTCAACAATGTTTGTGGCAGTCATCTTCAGTGGTGCAGCAGACAAGTTCTTAAGGTTCACAGACTTGATCCTACAGTGATCAATTACAATCCCACAGATGGAGGCTCCTATTTCATATTTACTTTTGCCGACAGTGCTGGCTTCTGACTGAAAATAGTGTTGACCATATAGAGTGTTGCTCTATTTTTCTTGCTACTTGAGCATTCCATAAGGCTGGAAACCAGGGTTTGTTGAATGCCATACCCTCCTTCCTCCAACTAAAGTTGTCGCCTTGGTTTTGGTATCATACTGTTTTCCCATATATGTTGTGACACTAGAAATGATTAACATGATTCAGCACTGCAATGATTAGTACTGCATGTCAACAATACAATGTTGGACTATGTCCTAACAGCCTGGTGAGTTTTACTGCAGTTGACACAGGCTGTGAAAGCTTGCATTAAAAAATGAAACATGAAATAACTTACCCAATAAAATTTTCTAATTAACACAATTACTGTATGAAGCAAAGGAAGATGCAGTACTAATGGAAAATTCTGTTATATTCAGTTTTGTCCCATTTCATTCACTTGACCATCGATTTCCTAGTTCTCTCATCCATTATACTACAATTATGATGATTGCTAATCAACCCTTTCTTCACTTTTCATTTTTCATTAATTATAAAAATGTTCCTAGCATATGTTTCAAATTGCCCTCTATGTACATTTCAATGCAGCACTATGCAGCAGAGAATCAATTATCAGAAGCATTCAACATCTGCATTCCAGAGCCTTCAACAGCTACATAAAGATAGGTTATGGTGTCTCTTAGAAATGCCTTGAAACAACCCATATGTAGCATAAGGATAAAAAATTCTCTCATATTGTCATCTTTTAGGCAGCGGTTGAAATAAAAGACTCGTACCACTGTTGACACCTTGTTTATTTACTGATATCACTAATAAAATATACACAAGAAAAGTATAATTTCAATCCACAAACTGTGATATCAAATGGTAACACAACCGTAATTAGACAAGGAAAAAGGTAATAAACAAATATAATATTAATAATATTAATCCACAAATGTGGTACCAAACACACACACTAACTATATAACTCACTTAACCAAACTCTCAGTGCAGACTGTCTAAAAATTAACCCTCTCCATCTTTTATAGTCTTATATATACTTCGTAATGACGTCACTCACCAGCATGCGTCATTTACTACTTACTAGTATAGTCGAGGCTGTTCCAGCCTTATTCTACAATCTAGTAAAAGAAACTATACCTATAAATGTATTTTACATTGATACAGAGCATTCTAGTCTATTCTACAGTGTCTAACAATATACATAAGTTATATATCAATTGTGGATATATAAATACATGTAACATAAACTGTGTACTTAACCTATATATTATGACAGATATTTTTAATTATAATATTAATCAATATTCATAATATTACTTTGAACATGGGTTGGGGTTCTCTAGGATATAACAATATGTAAATGAAACAAGATTTTAAATTCAAAATTACACAAGCTCATATTGTGGGAAAAAATGTATGCTCTTTACATTCCGAAGTAGAGTGGGTAAAATTTTGTTAAAAAAATATTATTTTATTTAAAATAAATACAGTATCAATGTATGTCTTTCTTCTGCTGCCAGTGCTAAATTAGTGGCTATGAAATTTTTCAGCTTGTCTATTATACAACCCTGTTTCCAAAGATGTTTGCATTACCAATCTCATTCATTACTGTCCCTAATTGTCACTGCCATATCCAACCTTTCCCAAAATTATTTTTTTGGGTTTCTGTGTTTTGTTGGTTGTTAGCAGAATATTTTCCTTTCCCTATGATAGCTGGACATTCAGTACATATGCCTGTACCATCACATAGTACATACCATGCCTGTACATCTCTTGTATCACATAGTACCCACTAACTCAGTCTGTATTTCCATCTGTCATCTACATTCCTCACTCTATCCAAACTAGTTCTTCAACAACACACTTCTACCAATACATTTTGTAAGTTTATATTCACACAAAATGTGAGTTATTATCATCCCTACTTCTAGCCCATATGCAACTGTCATTTTATAACAAGCAATCTCTTACATTTCCAAATACAGGAGCAGCTATATTGATAGAGCAGTACAAGGGCAATCTGAAAAATTGTTCCCCTCAACCACAGGCAGAAGCATCATGGCGAATTTTTTTTCTTATGTTGGTACTAATCCACAATTTCCAATCATTCTACCAAATAATTCGTAATATATAGCCATCTGAAACAGAAGAGTTGTGCTTTCCTTAAAATGGAGAAAATTGAGTAGTGTGCGGTCATAAAGGTCTTTGTGGAAGAAGGTTTACCACCAAGCGAAATTTATTCAAGGTTCGTTAAAGTGTATGGGGACTCTTCTCCTTAATTTCCAACAGTTAAAAAATTAAAGCTGCCGAATTTGAATGTGGTAGTACCAGCCTGGAAGATGATCAATGTGAAGGACGTCCAAAAAAGGCAACAACACCGGAAATCGTTGAAAAAGTGCATGATATGATTTTGGACAGTCGCCAAATTAAAGTGCACAAAATTGCTGAGGCTACAGGCATTTCTAAAGAATATGTTGGACATATTTTACATGATGAATTGCAAATGAAAATGCATTGTGTTAGGTGGGTACACTGCTTGCTCACAGCAGATCAAAAACGCATGCGTATGAAAATATCTGAACAGTCCTTTGGAGTGTTTACGAACAAAGTAGATTTTATGTGTCAGTTTATTACGATGATTAAAACTTGGATGCACCACTACACACCAGAGTCCAAACAACAGTCAAAGCAGTGGACAGAAGCTGGTTGTTCAGCACCAATGAAGGCAAAGTCAATTCCATCAGCAGGAAAAGTCATAGCGTCAGTTTTTTGGGATACTAAACATCAATTAGCTTGAAAAAGGTGCAACAGTAACCAGACAATATTATTCCAAACCTTTTATCAAAACTAAGACCCAGTTTGCAGAAGAAGAAGACAATGCACCTCCTCACAAAAGTGTTTTGTTAGTGGGAAAATTAAGAGATCTCCGCTAAGAACTGTTGGAACATTCTTCCTGTTCCCCAGATTTGGCTACCTCAGACTTCCATCTTTTATTTTCCAAAAACTCAAACTCTTTCTCGGTGATCAATGTTTTTCATCAAATCAAGAGGTGATTTCAGCTGTAGAGGGGCATTTTGCAGATCTTACAGAAAATCATTATGAGACGGGATAGTGGTATTGGAACATCGCTGGAATAACTGGTTACGCTAAAAGGAGATTATGTTAAAAAATAAATGAAAAATAAAAATATTTTGAAATTAAATTTGTTTTTCATTGTAGGGCCAAGAACTTTTCAGACCGCCATACCATTTACATATTTACATGAAATCAAATAAAAATATGTTCATTCAGAAAACATACAAACTCACTAGGATTTACTATGGTTCTAGAGAATGAATTATAATATTTTCTAGGAACTGGATAAAGCACTGTCTTTCATATAATGCATAGAAATCAGAAATAAACATGCTCGGTAATTAGCATTCTGATTTATTGAATTCTCTTAATCAACATCCTATTTTAATTTCTTCTAATAAAGAATGTTTAATATTATTACAATTGTTTACTTTATATTACATTGCAACTGTTCTATTTTGTGTTTCAGGTTTATTTACCAGAGCAATAGCCGAGAGTGGAACAGCTTTGGCTGATTGGGCAAACATGGACACCAAAACTGCAAGTCAACGAGCCATCAGATTGGGCAAGAATGTTGGGTGTGACACTAGTAACATGACAATAATGGTTGGATGTCTTAGCAGAATTTCAGAAGCAGAACTTCTTAAAGCATCGAATAACATCCTGACAGAGCAGGTTAGTATTAATGTAAATGTAAATGTGTAGGTACTTTTAAGGTACAGGTTTAGGTAAAAATTTTGTATTTTGCTGTGTTTATGCAAATCAAAAATTTTGAAAGAATTCACTGAAAATTCTGAAAGAATCAAAAGTTATCATTAACTTCATGTCTACCCTTATTAGTTTAGAGATATAAAACTCCTTTAAGTTTTGTACCTATGTATGTGACATAGATAGCCTACAATTGAAGCCATAGTGCTACACAGTGCTACATGTAACAATGGATTTGAAATAATCAAAATTAATAAATTAAAAAGTACCGGTAAATGTCAGTAACCTTTCTTATTCTCGTGGACAACTTTAACATATTGATTTTATACAAATACGATATATTTTTGTAATGTAAAATAACAAAACTTCCATGAAAACAAAAGACCACACCCACTTAAACAATTTGGTACTTTTAATAATTAAAATACTTTAAGGTCAAACACCATTTACCTGAAACTGTGTTTTCATTTTTTTGAAAATGATTGATAAACTTAATACCACATTTTTGTCCCAATTACCATGGGCAGCAACAGTCAAATGAAGACTTTAAAATGTGGACTGGGAGAAGATCAAGCAGATCAAATTGACTTAACAATGTATAAATCAATGCCAGAACAGGAAAGCATATTGGCAAAAAGAATTTTTTTACTTTTTTTTTATACAATATTTAGTACATTATTTATATGCTCTGTTTGCATCATAGAAAACTAGTATTCTACATAGTAATCTGGTGCTAAAAGTTATTTCTGAATCAACAAAGTTTGTATTTCAGGGTTAATAACTTCTTCTGTTATTAATTTCAGTTTACTTTTTCTTCTACTGTCTGTGAAACCATACAATAGATTACTGCTAAACTATAATAAAAAATAAACAGTAATATCTATTTATACCAACATCATATTTACTATTATTATCTTCATATTACTACGGTACCTACATAAAAGCACAACCACCTCCACCACTACTACTACTACTTCTTTTATCTTCTTAACCTGGTGTCCTTCACAGTACTGAAGCACACTGTACGTAGATACCACATAAAAAAAATTTACAGCTCCATAAATGTTTTGTTAACATCAAAGTGATTTTGGAAATATTTAACTCTAAAGAAGAACCCTGAGGTGCTATAGATGCAGGTATCCAAACAAGGGGCACAATATTCTTCAAATCTATTCAACTGTTGGCAATGACATACAATATTGGAAAGTCAGAGAATGATGTAAAGAAGGCATTCACAGCATTATACCATTCAACTGAGAAAATGGGGCTAAGGGTAAATGAGGAGAAAACTAAATATAAATATTATAGTAAAAAATAGAAGAACTTGTAACCCATCAGCATTACATTTAAAAATTATGAATTTTAACTTTGTAAGAGTCTCAAGTTTTTTGTATTTATTTGTGCTCTCTGATAAAATGAAAACAATGATACAAATTAAGAGATAAGTAAAAGAATTCAGACAGAATGCTAATATATGCTACTGTAGGCTAATGAAATACATTAAATCACATCTTCTACACTGTGAAACTAAAGCTAGACTATATAGAACATTAGTAAAACTGGTCCTGATATACGAAAGTGAAATATGGGTACTGACATAGGGCGACCTGTTTTGACTTGCATCTTCTGAAAGGAAATACTTGGGAAAATTTAAGGACCCTAATTATAAGTATAATACTGACTCAGAACACTAAGTTTTTTATTGGTGAAAATGTAAAAATTTTACCTTGTAGCCTGAACCAGTTTTCACTTATTATAAGCAAAGTTTATTTAATGAAGCTTTCGTAAAAATTTTACCTTGTAGTCTGAACCAGTTTTCTCTTATTATAAGCTTCATTAAATAAGCTTTGCTTATAATTATCGAAAACTGGTTCAGGCTACAAGGTAAAATTTTTACATTTTTACCTGTAAAAAACCTATTGTTCCGACTCAGTAGTATAATACTTATAATTAGTTAATCAACGGACACGTCATGGACAACAAAATCCAGGAATTTAAGGACCCATTAGGGAAGATGGAGAGTGGAGAATAAGGTACAACAGAGAGCTCTACGAGTTATATAGATTGCCTGATATTTTGACATCTATTAGGATAGCTAGGCTGAGATGGGCAGGACATGTACAGAGAATGAATGAGGAGGATGTTCTTAAGAGGATTATGAAATGCACACCAGAAGGAAAGAGAGGACATGGAAGACCCAGACTAAGGATAGGAAAGTCTAGAAGAAAATCCTGAGGGAAACTGAGGCCCATGGTGGGTTATGGAGCTACTGATGATGATGATGATGTTCATATTACTACATAAAAGCACCACCACCTCCACCACTACTACTATTTATTTTTCTTCTTACATTGGTATACACAGTACTGAAGCACACTGTACATAGATACCACATAGAGAAAACAATTTACAGCTCCATAAACATTTTGTTAACATCAAAGTGATTTTGGAAAGATATAACTCTAAACAAGAGCCCTTCAGGTACTTAAACAATCCGACTACACTGGAGTCACGAATTTTACAGATTTACATAATTTTTATTTTATTAACAAATAATAAGCAAATTATTTTCAAGTAGAACATATTTTCATATAAATTATATTGTACACAACTGTATTTCAAAAATTGTTATTATTAATATGATAATGTAAGTATTTATAAAAACTATTGAAATATAGTATTAAATCATGTAATTTATTAAAAATATATTCTTGTTGAAAAGAATTTATTTATTTTTCAATATAAAAGCAGTAAAAGAATATAGTGAGTAATTTATGAATTCATATGTTAATATAATTTCAAAGTAGTAAGTACAATTTTAATCGTCTTGTTGTATTAATATTTGTGCAAATTGTTTTGTTAGGAATCCATTCAGGCTTTTTCAGTATTTTCTCCAGTCATTGAGACCAAATTTGATGAAGAAGTGTTCATTGACACTAACCCTGAGGTCAGAACATATGATATAAATGCTACTGTCCCTCTCATTATCGGTACTAACAGAGATGAAGGTGTATCATTCTTTTCAGGTAAGTACTTGGAATAGATTAAAGCATAATCAATTTTATAATTGCAACATATTATATTAATAAGTATTGATCATAATCTGATCAAGTTTTAACTGATATACTGGTTAATACTAGCCATGCAACCGTCCCACTAAACATAAAAGCTGTGCGGTATGCCTTGGTCCTTTACGGACTGTTGAGCATAGGCTTATTTTTATTTATACTGCTTAATATGTAGTGAAATCTGTTAGCAGTGAAAGTTACTTTTCATCGGCCGGCTTTGAGTATATTGTGGAAGAATTGGGTTTTTATAACAGTGCATATTTTGTACAATATTTAGTGTGTTGTTTAGTTTGTGTAGAATTTCTGTTTTTTAATTGTGAGCTTTACTGAACTGCATATGACTTTTAAAATGAACTACACTTTTATTCAACAAACTGAAGTGAATCTTCTTGCCTGATCATCAGTACAACACTCAGTATTCTGTTTGGAGGGGCTAATCTGTGAGTGTTTGTAGTTTTCGTAGAAAAGGTTAATTACATTATGGGAAGTTTGGGGGGGCAACAGCCTAGGAAGGAGTTACTGATCCTCTGTTATTATTTAGTGAGGTTGAAGGATCATCGAATAAGCCATCAATCATTATCACCACTGGAAGTAGCAGCTTTTAAGGATCACATGCTACCAGTTGTTATACTTTCACAAGTCATATCGTCTTATTTGCAGCTTCCAATGTTCAGCTACCTGTTATAATGTAATCCACAATTCATTCTGTAAATCTTGTGTTTAATATTTTTCTACAAGCTGCTGCCAATTTGGTCTATAACTGTTGATGGTATCACAGACAGAGAATAGTATTATAGTAAGATATATACAATCTTCATTGACCTCTGCATGGTTGAAACCGAGGCATTGGAAATCCAAGATAATTGGATACCTCTAATATTTTATATCTTACATACGCGATATAATACTGTCTTGAAAATGCAAAAATTCCAGTGTTTCAAAGAGTTATCATTGGTATCTTTTTGTGTTATAATGCTGTATAGTATAACACAAAGTAACAATAATATCACTTGTATTATGTCAAAAAAGGTTGTTTGAGGAAGATTTATCTTAGTCACACTTGTCTCTTATTTCTAATATTGGTTTCTATCATTCATTTCACTGGTTGCCTATCATTCATTTCATGACTGGGAAAATCTTT
Organism: Magicicada septendecula; assembly: GCA_034769895.1. Lineage (NCBI taxonomy): Eukaryota > Metazoa > Arthropoda > Insecta > Hemiptera > Cicadidae > Magicicada > Magicicada septendecula. The sequence continues at coordinate 54,538,809 of CM068371.1, read as the reverse complement.
GCCTACTTATGTAGAATACTAACAATTGCAAATTAATTATAAATACGTCACTACTAACTCAAAACAAAGATTTTTTTATTGGTAAAAATTTAAAACTTTTACCTTGTAGCCTGAACTAGTTTTTCCTTATTACAAGCAGTCACTGAAGCCTTTCTTGCTCTTGAAGGTCCCGCAAGGAGACTGGGTCTCATAATAAATGAAAGCAAGACAAAATACATGGCCACAGGACAGGAGGCTAGGGAAGGAGAGCACATCCAAATTGGCATCTATTCCTTCGAAAAAATCAACAACTTTGTTTATTTAGGATGCCAAGTTAACGCTGATGGGGAAACAACAGAGGAAATAAAGCGAAGAATCACCTCAGCTAATAGGTGCTTCTTTGGTCTCAGACCCCTGTTCCAAAGCAGAATAATTGCCAGGAGCATCAAGCTGCTTTTGTATAAAACACTGATCCGCCCAGTTCTCACCTATGGTTCTGAGACCTGGACCATTTCTAGAAAGTCTGAGTCAAGCCTGCTGGTTCATGAACGCAAAATCCTCTGTAGTATATTTGGTCCAATATGTGTGGAAGGTGAATGGAGGAAAAGAACCAACCAAGAACTGAACACACTTCTGAATGAACCAGATATTGTGAAAATTATAAAGCTTGGTAGACTCAGGTGGGCTGGACACATGATCAGAATGGGGGAGAATGAAATACCAAGAAAGGCACTCACAGAACAGATCTATGGCACCAGGAGAGTTGGTAGACACAAACTACGTTGGGAAGATGGGTGAGCTATGATGCGCGCCACATCCTTGGGACCCGGAACTGGAGAGCAGCTGCACTTGACCGGGACAACTGGCGGAGGCTGTTAAAGGAGGCCTTGACTCAGTAATGGGTTGTTGCGCCGCTGATGATGATGATGTTTCTTCCTCTTTTGGAATCATGACTAACATATGGAGACAAAAGAAAAGTATGTTAATAAAATTTACAAATAAAGTAGTTAAAAATAGTAAGTACTTACAGGCTTGCATTTTATTTCTTGAACACAAGGTCAATTCTCCTCTCTTTCAAATATGCAAACTTGTCGATAATGTCGTCATAAAATGGTTGTACAATAATTAATTCATTTAACAGTTCCTTTTCTATGGAAATTTTTGATAAGTTAGTAAGTCTGTCCTCTGTCATTGTATTGCACAGGTATGATGTTATTCTTTTTAAACAAGAAAAACTCCGTTCTACGGAAACACTAGTGGATGGAATAGTTCCTATTAAACAAAACAGTTTTTAAGCTTCTTTAAAGATGTTCCTGTTGTCAGCTAAAAGTTCCATAAAATTTAGTGGTTCCATTTGTCTGTATTGGTTAACCTCATAAAGAAGCTGTAATTTGTTTTTCAGTCTTTGGAAATCGGTACACAGATTAGGGTAGCACACCTTTAAGTTACTTAATGCATCCGTGGGAAAGTTTTCAGAATACATTATGAACTTTGAAGTATCCATTAATCAGGGGCGGATTTAACATTTTGCCGCCCGTAGGCAGTATAAATTTGCCCCCTCCCACAAATCTTTGTTGGGGGGGGTATCATTATATTCCCTCTTTGGTTTTACAATCCGCACTAGTGTTCTGTTTAAATCCAAACTTTGCTACATAATTGCGTGTGCTCTCGTTCATTTGCCAATTAATAGGATCAGAATCTAAGACCTTCCCTACCTGATTTGATGTCACTTCATCTTGATTTTTGACGTGAACTGGCTCTTCGTTCTTCAAAAATGAAGGTTCCTCCACAACAGACCTCTCTGGCTGAACTGTGTGAACAGTATCTTCACCTTCACTGCTATCACAGTTATTGTCGGTATCACTAGAATGCCTCGATTCCTTAAATATTAGCTTGCCTCGGTTTCTGGAACCAACCTACAATTCGGTATTACATTGACAGATCTACATTTCTCACTTTAATCTGGATTGCCAACATCTAAAATCTCTCGGATGATCAACGCCAAATATTTCAACGGTTGAAAACATAAACATTCGCCCTATTACTTTTGGGTGAAAAACGATAACTGCGTTATAGTTACAAATTAAGTGAAGATAATTTTTATATTCGTGTGTGCTTAATTCAACTGGCTTTTATACTTGTAAATTTGTTTGAATCTAAAAATATCATTTCTTAACTCAAATTTTGCCGCTCCCCAAAATTTGCCGCCCCAGGCAAGTGCCTAGTCTGCCTGTGCGTAAATCCACCCCTGCCATTAATGTAACAAACTGAAGCTTTTCCATACCATTAAAACGTGTGGCTATTTGTACTGAAAGGTTATCTAAAATTTCATAATACAGAATTTTGTATTACTTCCATGTTCCATAAGGAAATGGAAGTATGGTCATGCCGAAAAAACTTGTGTTCGAGATAACGGCAGATTCTGATTGTACTACTATCAAAACATGAAAAAAGTCATTTTTCGAAATGTGTTTGGGTGTGTGTGTGTGTGTAGAATTTTTTCTATGGCAAACGATAACAGCCGCAAATTCAAACAGAATCAAATAATGTTTTGCATATACAGCCATGAATTGTAGAGGACTCAATGCCTATTGTTTTTGGTGAAGATCGGTTAAGGGAAAGGGGTAGTTTACTTGCAACATTTTACATTTTAACAGGAGTAAAGTGCTTAATTTTGATAAATAAAGTATTCTGAAAAGAAGGTCATAATAATCGACTGTAGAAAGGTAGATGAAATATCTATAAATAAAAAGGGTAGTTGAAGGGGGAAGGGGTTATTTTTTTTTATAAATTAAAATGGTAGTTGATGGAGGACGTAAATTTTTATAAGTTTTATATGTGTACTACGTTATTGACAACAAAGAAATAGTTTCTATGGAAACATTTCATTTAACTTTAACAAAATTCTATATTTTTTCATTTTAATTTAAATCATGTATGAGAGAAAATATATCGTTCGTGACAGGTAAGCATATCTCAATTATGTAATGTTTTGTTTCCATTTTATTATTATGATTACCGCAATAAAAAGGCAGGCAAGACACACACAATTGGCATTATTTCTGGCCTCACTCATGTTTATTTTCTTAAATTTGCACGCTTTTTAAATGGAAAGTGCCGAAACCCACACCAACACAACGCGTGCAAGCCGAAAAAGTGTCCAGCGTGGTAGCGATTTGCTTCCTGTGGATCGCTGGGCAGTGTAACTGCACGTGTTTACAGAGGAATGGTTCATAGACAGACTTTTCGTCTTTAGGCAAGATGCTCAGGGTCCATGAGTGACTTCGGAGCGCTTCGGAGGAGGGATGATTATCTGTGTAGTTCGGTTTCTTTATAAGAATAAATTAAGCCTACCCAATTTTTATGGATAAAGTGACTGAAAATAACATTATATTAAATGACTACCCCATAATAACAAAAATATCTATAAATAGTGTAATTAGTTTGAGCGTGGGAGATATTTTTTTAGAAATTACCGAACCGAATTCAAGTAAATTATTTTAAACATAAATCTTACAACATGGAAGTCATGTATGGTTCTCCATACCGATTTTGTTTCAAAAAGTTGATCTCGTGTGAGTGTAATTCTTTTCTGCCACTCATGGTATTCAGTTGGAACTGTTGTTTTTGAAGCAGCTAAATCGAAAATTTTCATAAATGCATCATCAGTTCTTTTGCTATTTATGAGTGTTTGCATATTTTTAACTTGCGAGATACAGAAATTAATGTCAAATGACTTCTTTTGTAGCACATCGAAGAGAACATCCGTGGGTCCAAAAATATCATTAAAAACGACAACCAAAAGCATAAATTCAAAAGTATTAAATTTATTGATCATCACTCTGCCTAATTGTTTGATCATAATTTGAATCGTTCACAATTTTAGTGAATACTTCTTTTAATGAATCCCATTTGTTATATATAGTATTCACAATTTTGGAATTAGACTTCCATTGCATAATAATGGAAGTAGATTCATCTTCCAACAACTGTGTCTACTGCGTACGTTCACTCAGGAGAACTGTGGAAAAAAGTAGGTAAGCTGTTAACAGTTGCAAAAATATACGACATTTCGGAATGCTGTTGCAGCTTTGTTGTAGCACTAAATTCAAACGATGCGCCATGCAGTGAACAAAAACCGCTTGTGGCACTACTTCTTTGATTTTTGCCTGAAGACCATTTAATTCCCCTGACATAACGCTTGCACCATCAAAACACTGGGCAATAAGTTTTGATTTATAGTCAAATTTTTTGAGGGACCTTGACACAACGTGAAACAGTGTGTCGGCAGTCCGACTGGAACTAACATCATAAAATCCCAAAAATCTTTCCACCAGCTTTCCTCCGGGAATAATGTATCTAATTATGATGCTACATTGAGATTTGTGGACAATGTCTGTGGAATCATCCAGTTGAATTGAAAAAAATGTACTATCTTCTATTTCCTTTGCAACGTGCTCATCAATATATTGTGAAATGCAGTCAATTATTTTATTCTGAATACTCTTAGAATTGCCGGCAAAAACGGGTGATTTTTTTATAGTGTTCTTGAATATCTACAGGGCTTATCGATACGAAGGTTTCTAGCAGTTCTTTAAAATTTTTGCAATTAATAGATGATAACTCTTCGTGGTGACCACGAAATGTTAATTCTTGTTTACCCAAGTAAAGAACTGCATGAATAGGAAGATGCATGAAACGTCTGTTAAGCCGAACATTGTCATTGAAGTGTTTAATATACAACCTAGAATTTTCCTTCAAAGCATCCTCGATAGTACTTAAATTTTTCTTTAGTTTTGAAAATCTCAATGCACAAACCCATGTGCTCAGAAGAACCTTCATGTTTGGAAAGAGCACGAGTAACGTTACCTAAATCATCAAAGCCGTTCTTATTCCACGCACTTGATATAACACTAATAATTAAGCAGGGCATACAAAAAAGTTTATTTAAATAATAACTGCCACACAACCACTTGAACGTTGAATACCGGTACCAATTTTGTTTAAAGTTGCGATTGTAGCCTACATTTTATCCTTTATTTTTGCAACTTTATTTACTTTCAATATAGGCATAGGGTTTTCATAGCTTAAAAAGTTTTTCTTATCATCATTATTCCATCTTGAAAATGGTGTTTCTAATAAAACACATACCGGATCATATGAAGGAAACATTCTGTAAAAACTTCACACACGATCAAACACGATGAACAACGAACAAAACAAACATGCTGGATAGGTAAAGCACTGTACACGTACACCACTGAGAAACAGCACAGCAACTTCACGTGTGTGGGGGAACGCTGAGTACAGCATACGTTGTCATGGCAACCGTCATAAACCGAGCGCTGTTAGTGATGTATTAACTGATGTAGCCTTCAAGGTGCAGAAAGCTGCTTCTACGATCTCAGCACTTTCCGCCATCATTAAGCTTACTATATGTGGAGTAGTATGTGATCGCAGCGAAGTCCAGCTTCTGTAACCTATTTCCATCACTTGGAAATGTTATTTTAATTATTATACAGATGAAATTTAATTTAAAAAAATATTTTTAAACATAAAATTGACTAAAAATTGAAAATAATTTTGTGTAAAAAGAAACACCTTTAACCAGTTATTTTAGGTGAAGCAGCACTTCACCTGCGTCACCTGACAAGCTGCCACTGCCCTGATTATAATTAGTTAATCAATGGACACATCATGAATAACAAAATCCAGGAATTGCAAAATATGCCAATCAAGTGTACTGATTGGCATATTTTGTTGAATACATTTTGTTGATTAATTGGCATTGACATTGAATAATAAATGTCAGATTGTAGTAGTAATGGCATTTATACTTTTTTAAGCATTGAAAAGTAGATTTCCTGTTAAAGAACAGCAATAATACATAAATCTTTTAAACTTTTCTCTAATACACATCTGTTTTGTCAAATTACAGCAATCCAGGTAATTGGATATCCGGATTATCGGATTATCGGCGTTTGGATATTTTGTACCATATGGTATTTCCAAACATATACAATCTTTATTTCTAACTCAGATTTTCTTGCTTGTGATCCTTAAAAGACATCAGAAATGTCATTTCAGAGATCAGATTTTTATTTGGACATCATATATAACTAATCAAGTTTCTGATCCCTATATAAGTGCTGGTACTGATTATTCCTTTCTTTTTGCCTTATTCTTCAAAATGATATTCTTTGGCACCACATATAGTCTGAAACTGGGCACGTTTCATGTCTATGTCTCCTCCATAATAAAAAGAGATATCAGATCGCAAACGTTGGACAATCTAAACCAGACAAAAGATAGGCTTTAAGGTTTTTTCAGATGTGTTGTGCCTGAAATTTTGCAGGAGGCCAAGTATGCCAGACCAATGAAATCTGCAAGTCTTCTGAGTTTTTTGTGTGGTCAAGTAGCTGGACAATGAGAGATCAGTACAAACCAGTTTCTGTCAGAAGCTTGATATAAATATATTTAAATAACGTTAAACGACAAATCATGAGTGGGTGAAAGTCAGGTAAACATGTTTAACTAAGACCAAGTATCCACTACAAATGAACATTAGAAGTACAAAGAAAATGTTTGCCAAAAAGACAATATATCATGGCTACACTGCCTAGTTGACAGTTTTAATGCCATGCATTTTTACTTCCATGTTCCATATGGAAATGGAAGTATGGTGATGGTGAAAAAATCGTGTTCGAGATAAGGGCTGATTCTGATTGTACTACCCTCAAAACATGAAGAAAAGTCATTTTTCAAAAAGTGTCTGTGTGTGTCTGTGTGTAGAATTTTTTCTATTGCAAACGATAACAGCCACAAATTCAAACATAATCAAATAATTTTTTGCATATGTGCCTGACTTGTAGAGGAATCAAGGCCTATTAATTTTGGTGAAGATCGGTTAAGGGGAAAGGATAGTTTACCTGCAACATTTTATGTTTTAACAAGAGATAAAATAAAGTATCCTGAAAAGAAGATCATAATAATCCACTGTAGAAATGTAGATGAAATATCTATAAATGAAGGGGCTAGTTGAAGGAGGTTGGGGTAATTTTTCTATAAATGAAAATGATAGTTGAAGGGGGAGGGGATAATTTTTATTTGTATGTCATGTGTACTACGTTATCGGCAACAAGGAAGTAGTTTGTTGTTAAAATTCCTTCCCGGACCGTTTGGCGTGGTCCAATGTTTTCTACAAAACCACACGTTTCTGCAGTGCTAACGACCGCCATCATTAGTAAAAATTGAGTGCGCTAACGTGAGGTGGTATATGTTAGTGACCACAGTACTGTGGTTAAGGCTGAAGAAAGAAATAGTTTCTATAGAAATATTTCATTTCGAAAATGATTTTAAACATAAATCTTAGAACATGGAAGTCATGTATGGTTCTCCATACCGATATTTTATTTTATAATACTGTATTAAACAAGCAAAACAAGAAGACAGTATTGTGATGTGAAAACAACAAACATTAAAACATATTAAACTTTTCTGTTTAGTGCACTGAAGTTTGATCCTCCTTCTCCCTGTCATGTCTTGTTTTTCTAATTATTATTTAAAGGTACTTTCACTTGTGAAACTTACTTGTTGATATTCCCTCAAACGCCATTTTGGAGTTGTATTCTCCTTCTTCAGTAAGGTTTGAATGCAGAATGCATCAAGTAGTCAGTAATTTGTAACGGTTTTTTAGGTGATGTGTGGGGGTGTGGAGATGGAAAGGGGTTGGCGCGGGATTCTGAATTGTATGCGTTGTGTATTATTGTGTCAGATTTAAATTGTAAATGTTCATTGAGTATGTTGTTTGGTTGTGTTTTGTTGTATTTGTATATTTCGTATTGTTCTGTGGTGTTGAGTTTGCAACTTTTGGGTAGGTATTGTACAATTTCAAGATTGTTTTTTATATTGGTGTAACTGTGGTTTTCTGTCTGGATGTGTGTGGCAAATGTGGATTGTATGTTGTTATTGGATAATGCTTTTGTGTGTTCAGAAAATCTGGAGGAAAAAGATCTTCCTGTCTGGCCTATATAGAATTAATTACAATCATTACAGTTTAATTTATATACGCCTGTTTTGTTGTATATGTCTATGTCTTTGTTTGTGCCGTTAATGTGTCTCTTGATGGTATTGTTGGTTCTGTATGCTATTTTGTAATTGTGTTTTCTGAATGTGTTGGCAATTCTGTGTGTGTTAGAGTTGTAGTATGTGAGTGTGATGTACAGTAAAACTTGTCCAAGGCAGAACGTGAATAAGGCGGAAATTTGCCCAATGTGAACAAATTCTCTAGTCCCGGCATATAGAATAGGCACTATAGTGTTATTTATTTTCTATAATGCGGAATCTGCCCAACGCGGAAACGGAAAGCAATATTTCAAGAATTTATTAAAAAGTGCTTGTATAATGCGGAAAATGTGTAAAAATGATTTTGCACTCCATACCTTTTACTGTTTCTTTTGAGAATTAATGTTAGTCAGGTAGTCAGGTAGTCATTGTTCGGACAAGTAGCTTCATACCGCAAGAATACATAGAACAAGGTCAAATACCTGCCTCTCTATTGTATCGAAAAATGTTAAGAGGATTAGAAAGCTGGTAGGTAAACAATAAATTGACGCTTACTACGGATCATTAACTTAATGCCTAACAGTTATAGGGACAAAGAAAGTAAGAGAGAGAGAGAGAGAGAGAGAGAGAGAGAGAGAGAGAGAGAGAGAGAGAGAGAGAGAGAGAGAGAGAGAGAGAAGGGGAAATTGAACTTTCCTATTCATGGAAAAGCCCAAACTTTTCAGTGTCCATGTTCAGTAACTGGAATTTCAATAAACCGGTCAGTTCATTTTTGCATCATGGCTAAATCATACGTGGCGTTGTCGCTAAACGAAAAACTTAAAGTCATAGAAGCTAAGGAAAAAGATAAACTCTCGGTACGGGAAATAATGATGCGGTTCAAGTGTGGCAAAACACAAATCTACAACACGCTTAAACAAAAAGATAAAATAATGAACGAGTGGCTGCAAGGAAATGGTCGAATGAAAAGGAAGGCAAAGATAACCGGCAACGAGGAAATCAACGAGGTAGTGTGGGAGTGGTTCACCAACGCAAGGTCAAAAACATTTTTTTTGTTTGGGCAAGTTCAATGCTCCAAAGTGAAGCTCTTGCAGTAGCCAAATCTCTCAGAAACGATCAGTTTAAGGCGTCTACAGGATGGCTGGACAGTTTTAAGAAGAGGCACAATATTGTGTGAAACGAAGTTTGTGGGGAATCTAAGGATGTGGATGAAAGTGTGGTAAGTGAGTGGAAACCAAAACTGTTAGAATTTATTTCACCTTATGAACCTAAAAACATTTACTATGCAGATGAAACAGGATTGTTTTTCTGGGCATTACCAACAAAATCACTTGCGGTTAAGGGAGAAAAGTGTGCCGGGGGCAAAATGTCCAAAGAAAGACTCACAGTGTTATTGTGTGGGAATATGGTGGGAGAAATGGAAAAGCCTCTCGTGATTGGAAAAGCAGCAAAACCGAGATGTTTCAAGAACCTGAAAATTAATAATCTACCAGTAGTTTGGAGAAACAATAAAAAAAAGCTTGGATGACTGCTGCTACAATGGAAGAGTGGTTAAATGGGTTCAATGCAAAAATGAAGAAGGAAAATTGAAAGGTGATCCTTTTTCTTGACAATGCCACTTGCCACCCAAAGGTAACACTTTCAAATGTGAAAATCACCTGGTTCCCAGCAAATGCAACAAGTGTATTACAGCCCATGGATATGGGTGTTATTTACACATTCAAATCGCACTACAAATGGTTACTGATGCAATTTTTGATTGCCAATACAGAAGAAGCTGATAGCTCTTATGCTTTAGCAAGATCTGTATCAGTTCTGGATGCTGTGAACTGGATCGGGTTGGCAGTGAAGAAAATTAAAGCAGAAACTGTAAAAAAGTGTTTTGGTAAAGCAGGGTTTGGGGAAAGTGATGTTGCAGATGATTTGGAGGAGGCGAGTGAAAACATAGTGGCAATATTCAATCTTTGCCAAGAAAAAGAACTTTCCTGTGATACAGAGAACTTTGTTCGAAGTGATGACCATCTAGCAACACATTACAACTTTGAGTCTGCTACAGCTCTTCTAGCGGTAAGAAATACGGAGGAGGAGGAGATATCTACGTATCTGTGCCAATATATAATTTTGTTGGTATATATTTGTTGTTATGTGTTATATGTTCTTGTTATATGTGGTGTATGAATATTTCAGCTAGTATACCCGATATGGGGGAGCCCATGGGTAGTCCGTCTGTTTGTGTGTATATCTTGTTATTGTACGTGAGGTAATTTTGTTCTGTAATTATTTTAGAGAGTGTGATGATTTCTTGTATGTGTGTTTCAGGTGTGTTGTTTTGTCTGAGTAATTGTTCAAGTGTTTGTATGGTGTCTTTGACGGATACAATTTATAATAACAGTATATGTTGCTGGTTACACTGGGGCACCTCACAGGTGGATACTGACAATTAAAAATTAAAACTGAGGTAGCACACAATTCTGTACCGTTACATACATTGGTGTATAAATTCATTATGTCAAATGATGCTAATGTTGAGTTGTGTGGTATATGGATATGTTCTAATTTTTTGACAAGTTCTATGTTGTTTTTAACAGAAGTGTTGTTGGTTTGGTTTATATGTTATCTGATTAGTTTATCTAGGTGTTTGGCAATTTTGTGGGATTGTGCTTGTGTGTTATTTATCAAAGGTCTAATGGGTATATTGGGTTTGTGTATTTTTGGTAATGCGTTTAGTTTTGGAGGGTTTGGTTTAATTTGTTTTAGGTATTTTATGTTTTTTTTTGTACTATGTATTTTGCATTATTTATGAATTTGTTAATTTGTTTTTGGTATTTTAGTGTGGGATCTTTGGTTATTTGTGTTATATTGTTTTCGGAGAAGAATTTCTCTGTTTTATTGTTTATTTCTTGTTTGTTCATTATGACTGTTATGTTACCTTTGTCAGCTTTTAATATCGTTAGATTATGTTCATTTAGTTTTTGTTGTATAGTTTTTAGCGTTTTATTTTCGTTATTATGTTCTTTTGGTTGTTATTTTAGTATGTGTTTTAATCTTTGTTTTATGTCATGGCGTATGGGTTCTTGGTCATTGTTGTGTGTGTTTTGTATGGCTGTTTCCATGTCTATGATTACGTCAATTATATGTTTACTGTTGTAGTTGGGTTTGTTGTGTTTTAAATTATGTTTGAGTCCTTTGTTTAATAGAGTTAATTCGTCGTCATTGAATCTGATGTCTGTTGTGTTTACTGTGCGTGTGTGGAATTTGTGTGTCGGCGTGGGGAGTGTTTCTATCTTACGTGTTATAATGTTTGTTAATTTTTTTGTTATCTCTATCTTTTATTCTCGTTTTGAGTTTGTCAATATTGTTTTGCGTGTATTGTATTATGTTTTTGAGTTCAATGTGGTGTAACATTCGTGTAAGTTTTACGTGTAAATTATAGGCTTCCTTGTTGAGTGTGTCTTTCTTATGGTATAGATCGTTTATTATGTTACATAAGTATATGTTTTCGGCTATTTGTTTAGTTATAAATGATGCTTGTGTGGTTTGTTTTATTGTAATTTTTGCGTGTGGTGGTATTATGTTATATTTTTGGCATGATTTGTTGAATGCTATTGTTAGGGAGGTTTTCATTACCCTCTCCTTGACATTCCTGTATCTGTGGATGATGTACGCTCTGTTTGCGGTGTTAATATTATTTTGAATGTTCATCACTACTTTTTTTACAGCACTTAATAATTATTATTTAAAGCTACTTTCACTTGTGAAACTTACTTGTTGATATTCCCTCAAACTTGTTTTTCTTCTTTATCTTCCTATTTATGCCTTATTCTCTTAGTCTGCAATCATAACACCTTACTTAACCCTCTTCATTATAGTTGATCAAAACAGATTAATGACGTTCACTCCAACCACTGAATGTTTTCTTCAGCCAGGAGCTACACTTTCTGCCTATTTCTCTCTTGCCTTACCTTTATATTCACAGACTAGCTGTAGTATTATATACTTGTGGTTTCTCATGAAATGTCCAAAATACCCTATATTTTGTGACTTGTTGTTCTTATTATTTGTATTTCTTATTTTATACAACGTAGAACGTCTTGTTTCCTGGTATGATATGGCCATGAAAAACAAAGCATTCTGTAGCAGTCCCACATTCCAAACACTACAAGTTGTTTCTGTGTCCAAGCGTCTGTCCAATCAAGGTAGATTGTGGCTCAACCTCTCAAATGTGTGTTTAGTTTCCTGTCCAATGTATGTCTTGATTCTATCTAAATAGTATGGTACCATCTACTATTAAGTACGCAGCACAAATACACAATTATATGTAATTTTTGCAATCACATATTTAATAAAAGCTGTAAAGCTGAATTTTAACGTAGAGTGCAATGCACTGTTAATGTTTAACACCATACAAAATCTACAAATATATCCATTTAATAAAAAAATCTAGAACACAGTAAACACTTTAATTAACAAAATGAGAGACTATTTAAATCAATTGTTATTGTTTGTATCATAAGCCAGTATTTAATAACCTAAAGTCGAAATTATGAGGGAATTATCATCATACCTTTTTTCATGTTGCAGGTAACAACAACTCATATACTGTAATTGACAGAAATCTGCCCAACTTTTTCCCAAGGATACTAACAGCACAGGAATCTACAAATCAAATGAAATCATATGCACAAAAGCTGAGGGACAAATATTTTGGTGGCAAGACAGTAAATGACACTATGGTGAAAGATATTGTTAATGTATGTACAAACTCTTTAATTTATTATGCTGATCTTAAGAAGAATAGGAGAAATCAATTATATCAGATTGTATAAATGTGTGTGAGAGAGAGAGAGAGAGAGAGAGAGAGAGAGAGAGAGAGAGAGAGAGAGAGAGAGAGAGAGAGAGAGAGAGAGAGAGAGAGAGAGAGAGACAGACAGACAGACAGACAGACAGACAGACAGACAGACAGACAGACAGAGACAGAGTTATGACTTTCTGACAAATCAGTGAGTGCCTTTAGTTTTATACCACAAATCATATTAAATCAGTTTAGTGATAATATTAAATCATTATAATCACTAAACGATTACAATGAAATCTAATAAGTAACATTTCTGCATTAAATTGTGTAAATAATAAGATAAGATATTTTCTATAAATATTGAAAGAATTACTGCACAATATTAAAAAAATAATAATAAATAAAATAAAAACTAACATGTTCTCCATAGTGAATCAGAGTTTTAATAACTTCACTGTTTGTTATTCTAAAGATGTAACAAACATTATTACCAACATGATAGAAATAAACCTCTAATAACTTTCTAAAGCTATATAATCTCATATTATTTTTGTTGCTAAATAAATATAAAGAACTATATTTATATATACCAGTGGCTATATGAAATGAGCAAGATTTGTTCTGTAGCAAATTTGTTTTGTAATCAATTGAGGCAACAGCAGGTAGATGAGTGCTAATGGCAACAGTGAGAAAAACAATTTATTTTATCCTCTGTTATAAGGAATTGTTAAAGGCATAATTTGTGTTTTTGCTACCAGTTGTATATAAAATCATATTTTACTAATATGTACCATGAGCTGCAGAACTCGCTTACTATTTTGAATGAAGTACATTTATTTTGAGATAAATTTTGCTATTAAATAATTTTTTTAAATTTATTATCCTTTTTTTAGCCGTGGAGTCCAACAAATTTGAAATTTGTAAAACTGCACATTATATTAAGATCACGTAGTCCTTCAGTCTTCGACTGGTTTGTACCCTCCCTGCATATACCTGTGCGTGGTGCGTGTGGTACTGAGACTCTCACAGGTATATGGGACCTACAGTTTAACACCGGATCCGAACGGCATAGTTGGGGAAGGTTTATACTAAGCAGGATACCTCTCGCTGGTTTGCCATTGCCTTGCGAGGGGGAACGGTCGTATCTAAATCAGATGGCCCCCGGCGGGAATTGAACCCGCGCCGACAGCGTAGCAGCGCCACACGCTAGCTACTACGCCACGGCTGCTCCTATAAAGAACCGCTGTTATATTAAGATATTGTTTAAAATTCCTGTTAATTTGCTACACTCATGGACTTCTGCAATTTTTTCATACTTTTGACTCCTCTAATTTTTGCTGCCCTCCTAATTTTTGGGAGATAAACCTAAAAAATGATAGGTAAAAAATGATAGGGTTCTGTAGGGTATGGGTATCAAGTTTTATAAAAAACCAGTCGATGCGTTCAAAAATTATCATACCCCAAATAGACATGCTGACAAACAAATGCAAAAAATCCACTTAAAACTGAGAAACTGCTATGCTCATTCAATTATTTAGAAGCGAAACTAACTAGTAATTAGGTATGGGTCTATCTCCACACAGTCACTGCAAACAGAATTAGTTGGTAACATCACTCAGTCTTGCTTGTTACCTAACATGTAACATACACATTTATCTAAAGCAGTGGTTTCCATCTGATGGCCTACAGATGAGAGGTGACATGTGAGAAGCACACTACTAGGATATATGAGTGAATAAAAATATATTTTTCTAATGTAGCTTATAAAGCATAGCATACAAGAAATCAACTGGACCCAAGAGATGACATACGACTTGCTTTCAGGAATATCACAAATCCAAAAATTATATTGATTAATATAAAGTAAGACAACGGCCACTTCTGTTCAGTTTAGTTTATATCAAATGTAATTTTAGTTAACTAAAATTAGTAGAAACAAATTAGATGAAATTTATTTTAATTAATAAATATATCTACAAAATAAACTGTATTTTTCCTTAGTAAACTAAATCTCTTGAAAGGACCAAGTTATATCCACCAGTGGTTTGTGGCTGTTTTACAATCTGGAATGACTGATCTAGAGACAAATTTCATGAGAACATGAGACACAATACGATTATCACTTTATACCTTGTTTTGGCTTTTTTTGATAAGATAGGCCTACTGTTAACAGTAAATATGTATCCTTAAATATTTTGAGAAATCAATTATTTATATATATATAAATAATAATAATAAATAAATATGAATATTTGGGAAAATCTTAACATTTACAAACACAATAACAATAATTTATTAATTAAAGAACAAACCCAAATAAAAACAAAACAAGACGATCTATTTAAAATTATAAATTTACTAAAAAATAAAAATAAAAATGAATAAAATATAAACAAAATTTCAAATATAACCAAGAAAATAGCTGCTGATGAAAATAAACATTAAAACAATCGTTAACTAATCGACCTAAATCGATTATCAGTTATTTTATTTTACATTAAAATCGATACAAATTCGATTATTCGTTAATTATATATTAATAGAATTATTTCGATTGTTATTAATTCACTTAGAAACCTCTGATGATACTGATATTTTTCAGTGAAATGTGCGTCAGGTGTTAAAAAGAATATACAATATTATCTACTTGCAGAAGAAACAAATTGAAAACATCACAAATTATATAATTACTGCAAGAAACATCGAGTTACTTATATAGAAAATGATGGATGAAAACACCATACAAGGTGATGTAACTCATTCCTATAACCAATTTATTAAACGTAAAAAACAATTAATTAATTGTTTTGGAAACATATATTTTAACAAAAAATGCCTACACCTTAATATTTTTCCAAAATACACAAAAATAATAGTAAAAAACAACAATAACAATAAATTAAGCAAATATATTTCGTAAGCCCAATATAAATGGATTAAAGACGAAATATCAAATAATTACAGAAAAATCGACTAAATTAATAACAATTAATTAATTTACATCTTCTTTTAGCCAACACACTTGATTATCATACATGGAATAATAAATATATTAATATGCTTAAAATACTAAATAAACACAAAACAATTAAATTTAACACAATCAATAAAAAACTTTAAAATCTACTAATAAATAGTACACCTAAAGAAGATAACCAAAATTTACACACATTAAATAATAACCACACTTTTTACCCAAAATTCGTAAATTTATCTAATATTAAATTCACGGAAAACGAAATAGCTACCCTAGAATCATCAAACAAAACAAATCTTAAAAATTTAAACAAATATGTAATAGATAATATCATAGTCGAAACTGAAAACGCAATTAATAATGTAGAACAAGAAAAACAAGATAAAATAAGAACAGTAGCCTCAATGGAAATAATAAAATATATCAATAAATATAATAACCAAAATCATCATATTAAAAATAAAAATAAACAAAATAAAACCATTAATAACATAAAACAGAAACTAACGACTAATAACCTCACTTTAACCAAAGCTGATAAGAGTAAGAGTACAACAATAATTTCTCAGAAAGATTTAGATGATAAAACAAAAGAATTTATAGTTAATAATAATTGCATAACATTAAATAAAGATCCCACAAATAAATATCAAACACAAATAACAAATATACTAAAAAATAGTAACCAAATCATAAATCCTAAAGACTCCTTTAAATATAAAATGGATAATCCTTGTGCACCTTGATTAAATTCTTTAATATAATTACACAAAATCAATAAACCTATCAGACCTTTAATAAACACTAGGACCGCACCAAATTATAAAATATCAAAATTACTAACTAAAATCTTAAATCATAAAATTGAACTTCCAGCAAAACACAATATAAAAAATAGTATCGAACTCACGGAATAACTAATAAACGTAGAAGTAAACAGAAATACAAAATTATATTCATTCGACATATCAAACATGTATACAAACATTCCCATTGAAGAAACTATAAATATTATAATAAATAATCTGAAAACAAATAACGAAAGTAACACATACATTAAACAGTTAACTAATACTTTAAAAATAATTTTAAATCAAAATTATTTTCAATACAACAAAAAATTGTACTATCAAACAGATGGCCTTGCTATGGGAGCCCCAACTTCCGCTATCATATCAGAAATCTTCCTACAAAAACTCGAAGAACAAATAATAAATATAATAAAATTAAACGACCCATTAGGATGTTATTTTAGATACGTTGATGACACTCTGTACATTTCCCAAAACAATGGTATAAATATAAATAAAATATTCAACTCCATAAATAATTTACATTCTAAAATGAAATTCACGTTAGAAGAAGAATCTAATAATAAATTAAATTATTTAGACTTAACAATAAAGAAAAATGAAACAAATTTTGAATACGCAATATACAGGAAACCTTCTCAAACTGACTTAGTAATACCAAACACTTCTAATCATCCTTCCCAACACAAAATGGCAGTATTTAATTCCATGATTTACCGAATGCATAGGATCCCATTAAATAACACAGAAAGAAACAAAGAAAGAAAAATTATCCAACAAATAGTAGTTAAAAATGGATGCAAAATAAAAACTATTAATAAATTAGAAAATAAAATTAAACATAAAATCACTAATAAAATTCCTAAAAACACTACATTTAAAAATTCATCTATTAATAATAATATAAAATATACAACCTTCACTTATTACGGAAATATAACTCAAAAACTAAATAAAATATTTAAAGATACTAATTTAAAAATATCTTATAATACAGATAATATAACTTTTAATAAAATAAAACCTAAAACTAAATCCAATACTCACAATAAAAATGGAATATATAAAATAGAATGTCCAGATTGCAATAAATAGTACGTGGGCCAGACGAAGAAAAAACTACGAGATAGATTCGTTCAACACCCCAATGCATATTTAAAAACAAATATTTATAAATCTAATTTAGCCACACATTGTCTAAATAATAACCACCAGTTTCCAAACATTGAAAATATAAAATTAATTAAAAACATACAAAAAGGTCAAAAAATGAATATTTGGGAAAATCTTAACATTTACAAACACAATAACAATAATTTATTAATTAAAGAACAAACCCAAATAAAAACAAAACAAGACGATCTATTTAAAATTATAAATTTACTAAAAAATAAAAATAAAAATGAATAAAATATAAACAAAATTTCAAATATAACTGAGAAAACAGCTGCTGAAGAAAATAAACATTAAAACAATTGTTAACTAATCGACCTAAATCAATTATCAGTTATTTTATTTTACATTAAAATCGATACAAATTCGATTATTCGTTAATTTTATATTAATAGAATTATTTCTATTGTTATTAATTCACTTAGAAACCTCTGATGATACTGATATTTTTCAGTGAAACGTGCGTCAGGTGTTAAAAAGAATATACAATATTATCTACTTGCAGAAGAAACAAATTGAAAACATCACAAATTATATATATATAGCGACAATACAAGCATAGGCTGTAATGCGCATATATAATATAAGATAAATATTGTAACGTTACCAAATATGGTAGTTACATAAAATAAGCTAATATAACGTCAAGTAACAGAAAAGCATGAAAGTATTTCTAGATAAATAAAACTATGTGAACAAAAGTGTGTATCTACAGATATATTAGTATAAAATTCCAACGACGAGGAAGAAAGTGTTAACATAGCAGCATCAAATACGAAATGAAGAAAGAAAATGACCATGAGCCAAAATAAAATGTTAGTAACCAGGCCCAATAGGATCCAACAGTGAGGGGAACCAACAAAATAAGGACCAATAAGATCCAACAGTGAGGGGAAATCACAAGAATAATACCATTACCAACAACATAACGACAATACCAATAGGATCCAACAGTGAGGGGAACCAACAAAATAACTACGAATAAATTCCAACAGTGAGGGAAACAAATGAAGATAATGACTACAATGAAAATATTGAAGAAGACGTTCAAACCTAAAGAAGAAGGAAAGAAGAAGGACAAGGAAACATACCATGAAGAGAGAAGAAAATGGATAGACCATGCAAGGACTCATCATTCATCAAGTGTACTAGAGACAATAATAGTAACTAAAGGAATAGTGATTATCGACTATGTAGAAACAGTGTTTAACATTTAAGAAACCACAAACAATTACAGTGAGTACTTAATATAGATGTGAAAACCTGTGACCAGTTAACTAATTTTAACATAATAAACCACACAAACAATTCCAGTGATAAGGTTTATAGTGGAAGAAAATGTGTTACTTTCATAGTGAAAACATCAAGAATTAAATAGTCAAATATACACAGACAATTAGTGTGACTAATTTAATAAAGATTGTGATCCATATAGATAATCATAAGACCACCAAAATAATATAAAAACGAACAATTATATTATTGTTCATAGAGAACTGACAATAAAAACCTTTGTTAAATATCAAACAAATGTGACAGGAATTAGATACAACCAATGACAAGGAAGATATTGTCATTAGTACAAAAAGATTTGTATTATTGTTTAAGAAGAAGTAGTGTAAACATGTGTATTAAAACAGTTAAAATATTGTAATAAAATACCATACTGAAGCCATGTTAGTAGTAGCAAAATGCTGCATTAGAACATGTTGTACATTGTTACATAACCCCATAGGAAAGACACCTATGAAACAAAAAATCATACATGTTAATTTAGCCAAATAACCATCAACAATAATATCAATCAAGGATTTGTTATAAGTAATGATACACCCTAGTAGACAGTGTATTATATTGAAATACAATACAAATAAAGCAGATCAAATATGATGGCACAAAGATAGGAGAAATGGAACCTAGTATGCCAAATTAGTTAGACAAAATACAGTATTAAAACAAGTACCAATGTTAATGAAAGTATTACCAGTAGTTAGATGAACATCTGGTACTACTATGAGGACAGATTATAAATATAAGGACAATAGTTTTGTAAACTATTGTAAACTAGCTAACTAGGAATACATAGCCAGAAGTAAGCAGAAACAATGTAACCAACTAGTTAAGCAAGATACTTTATTAAAGCTTGAACAAAGACTGATAAGAGTGTTACCAGTAGTAAGAGGGACACCTAATGCTACTGTGAGAACAGACCATGACCATGAGAATAGTCATTTTATATATAAATTATTAAAAACTAAATGACCATGATGGTGGAATCCGAATGTAAACAAACAATAAGGAGCAAGTTATTTATGCAAAATGCAACATACAAACTTGTTTAAAAGTAGATAAAAATGTTATCAAAGATCAGAAGAATGTCTGATACTACTTTGGAAATCTAAATCAAGTGTAGCAATAACAATTTAATTATTGTTTTAACAAAAATAACTGACTACCATGCTATGACATAATGTAAACAAACCCATTACTACAAATTGAAGGGTTCTCAGATAGCTAAAAGCTAACAAATATATGAAGGGAATTAGGTACTATAAGTGTACACTAATTGCATTTATTACATAATATACCTTGTATAGAAAAAACCATAAGTAAAGTGACAATTGTAAGAAAAGAGATAGGAGGGTACTGAAACAATGTTAATAGTATATGAAATATAGCCCTGTACATATACTCAAGTACAAATTCATGTAAATAGACGTTTATATTATTATTAGGTTACAATAGCAGTGTTATTAGATAAGAAAAATTAGTTTTAAGTACAATTGTGAATAATCAAATATGGACGCCCAAAGACGCCATAACCAGATATTGTTTGGGTAACAATTATTCCCAAATTTTGTATTAAACAAGTTGAGATATAGACTCAGATCGTTTAATTAAAAGTGTTTTAGTGTAAATAGTTAAGTTTGGTGTAATAAACTTATTAAATATAAGATGCACCATAAAAATCGATAAAATCGTTATAGTGATTTAAGTAATGGACGGATTATAATCTTGTTTGGACTTTAATTAAAGCGCAGGATGTCCGCAATTTATCGACACTAACCGTTTAACGATAGGACAAATATTAAGAAAGTTATTACGATTTTAAACTTTCTAATTATTTTTTGTACCAGTGCTGACGTCATATAATCTCAAACGCAAACGCCAAAATTGGTAAAAAATTAAAAATTTTAAGAAGATAAAGTACTTTGGGTCGGAGAGTTCAAACATTTCAGTCAATCGTATGAATGGAAATCGGCAGACAAGCTGCAGACGTTCCAACGGAACGAAAGAGTCATCTATCAACCATCAAACGAACAGGTCATGTCACTCTCCGGACGAGATATGAAGAAGTTTATTTTTGAATTGTGCGCGACATGTAAACATCAGTAACTAACATACACTAACCTATATACAACACAAGCATTAACGAGTGCACTGTGCGGAGTGAATAATATTTAAATACGATCAGTGTACAATATCGATCGTATTTGCGAGTGTTGTGCAAAAAATAAAAACAGGGAGTACAATTCTTTTTTATTAATTAACAATAAAACAGAAATAAAATTTTCTGTAAATACTTAATGTTGATATACTACGCAAGTCAGTAATAGCGAAGTATCATAAATGAGGATGGAATTTATCAGAATTAACGAAAGTATCTTTTCGCAATTGTTAACATGATAAATAAATATTTTAATTATTTTTCATAATTAAAAAAAATCACGATTAAAGTACTTATTACAAAATACGAGCAATGTAAATAGTCGCTAAATTGACTAACGTTGTTTTTTGATTTTCTCTATTTGAAGATAAATATTTTAACTCTTATGCGAAAGAGTATTATATGATACTGATGATTACACATCAGAACTATTATAAATAATATGTATATGCTTAGATTAAGAAGAAATAAATATTCAAGATAATTAACTCTAATAACAATTCACGTTATGAGATAACCTTAAAATCATAACCGTAACTTGCCACCTTCTTTGTCACAAGTCTGTTCTCATGTAATCCAAAACCAGATGAAAACAATAACAAGAGTTTTTTTAATAACTTTTTCTCTTGTAAGTAAATAATTCCCACAGTGAATTATTAAAATATAGTAATACATTTCAGTAGTGCAAGCCAACGCACTTGTTGATTGTCAAGTAAATACTGTAAACGGCATACGAATTCCCGCGTACGATAATACCATAATTATCTGTTATATGGTACTAATTTTCTATTTTAATATTTGTTTGTTTGTTTGTTTTTATTTATTGTTCATTTAATATCATTATAAATGCCACATCTTGTACCTGGCATCATGCTACTTAAAAGAACCACACGAACATGGTAATTAACTGATATAAGAGGACATAACCTCTCAAAATAAAAACTATTGTATAACCAACAGGGTTACCAGCCTTGAGGCTAAGGAGAGTCTTATTTTAAATTTTGTTCATTGTAATTATTATCAGTAAAATTATTAGTAACTGATCGTCAATTTTTAAAAGATTTTATAACATCATTAACCGTTAATAAACCTCTACATTTTGTTACCAGTGGAAAAAGAGTATTATTTCAAACTTAAATTAATTCATTTATTAATAGTCAGTTCTACCAAAAGGTGGTGGAAGAATTCAAATATTTCTAATAACTCAGAACTTTATTTAGCTATTATATCATTTTATTGTGCATGCTAGTCACATTGGATATTCAACCAGAATATCTACTTGTATATGTAGTGTGTGTATTACAGCTGAGCAGTCACCGAACAGAACTACAATATCCACGTGTGGTAAGTGGGGGGAGGTTACTAACGGAGTGCGAGAAATACCTTTAAATTAAAGGAGTTAACCATCAATACTCACCCATTTGTCAATCACAATCAAATTAATAATTATAATTTGAACATTTTATCAAACAACATTATTGTAGATACCGGTGCGTATCTGCAAGCAACATACAATCACACTTCAATACTACTATATATATACCTACACATCTATAATATTACATTATAGATTGGCGCTCCATCGCGGGGCAGAATTGATTGAAGATCACACTAAGAACGAATATATATACTGAATCTATAAAGAGTTACTATATAGATTGGTGCCCAATGTGGGGCGGGGATTAGGGAAACACGTACTATAACCAATAATATAATAACCCCAATCCGTCAAGAGACTGCAAGTACATTGCCAGCGACAAGATGTACAACACAAGGAGATCAACATCGAGAAAGAGGGCAACAGAGGCAGAGAGGGAGGCCAGGATGGAAGGAAAGGAGGCAACATCAATGGAAGACGTTGAAGAAATTCTCTTGGAAATAGAGGACAAACCACTTGAACCGGCGGAGGAGGTTCAACGACCAGACGAGGAGGAACCGGAAATAATACCACAAGAAGTTCTACCAGAAGTAAGCCAACCTAAACAACCAATGGTACCAGGAGGAATCGACTTCATGGAAATGTTCAACAAGGTGATGGAGAAGATAGAAGAAGGCCAGAAATCATCAAAGGAGGAGAACCAGTCCACAAGGGAAGAATTGATCACGATGAATAAGAAGCTGGACGAGACCAACCGATCCACAAAGGAAGAAAATAGGAAGAACATAGAGTCACTGAAGAAAGATTTAAATAGCAAAATGGATGAAACAAGCAAGAAGATAGAGGAAGGCCAGAAATCCACAGACAAGAAAATAGAAGAAGGCCAGAGAGAGAGCCAGAAAAATATAGAGTTATTGAAGGAGGAATTAAACGACAAGATAAATGAAACAAACAGGAGGATGGAAGACGGGCAGAAGAAAACTGAAGAACTATTAGAGAAGAAAATGGCCATAATGAAGGAAGAATTATCTGCAGAGTTGGGAATAAAAATTGATCAAACCAACCAGAAGATCGATGAAATTAATGCTAAAATTAGTCGAGACATCGAAATCATGCAAAATGACAATGAAAGAATATGGCAACAAATAAACGTTAACAGTGACAAGGTGGAAGACACTGCTAAAGATACGATCGAGAGGGTCGAAAGAAGATTAGGAGAAAATTTTAAAGAAACCGAAGAACGAATGGCCGTATTGACAACCGAAATTAATGTCAAAATTTCTTAAATACGAAAGGAGGGAGAAAACACTAGTCAAAAATTAATACAGACGGAAGTAGACATCAACCGTCGTATCAGTGATGTTGAGAAGACACACAGTGCCCAAATAGGAATAATAGCGCGGGAACAAACTGAGATGAAGGTAGCGCAATCGACACTAAATGAAAAATGCGAGGAAGTTTCTGTGAAGGTGGACGCTATTAAACAACAAGTGAATAATGACAAAACCCAGTTAACGGAACGCCAGCAGAGAGAGTTGAATGATATCAGAGACGAGATGCAGCGTCTGCGAACCATCCCAAACATCCTATCCGGACTAAGTCACCTAGAAGGCAGGGACCAAATTGAATTCCGTACATATGCTAAAAACCCATTAGAATTCTTAGAAAGGATAGAAGAGGTAATAAACCGGAATCGAGAAAGTAGGTGGTCCATCATTAAGGGAATGCTGGACGAATCCTTCAAGAATACATTCGATAATTGGTGGACGGCAACTCGTCATGAAGTAGGGAGCTACGATACTTTTAAAACGGCCTTTAAACAGAAGTACTGGTCCGAAACAACCCAAAACATAATCAGAGACGACATAACAAATGGGAAATTTGATGTAAATGGCAGGCAGTCAATGACTACATATTTCTTAGGCAAGATCTGTCTGGCTAGAAATTTGGAGCCAGCTATTCCAGAAGAATGCTTGGTTACTAAACTAGCGTATCATTTTAACCAAGGTATTTCACAAGGGAGGCTGAACTCGCAAATAAAAACTATTCAGGGGATGTGTGATCTGCTAGAGAGTCATGAACGGGAAAGGTATTATCAGCGAAACCGTCAAGGACCTAGTCAAGTGTATGATCGGGGAGGGCCCGGAAATAATAACCCCACCAATCACAATGACAGAACCAGTCCAGGAAGAAATTTCAACAATCCACCACGGTTCCAAAACCAACCAGGACCACGCCAAAATGGAGGTGGCAATCGCGTGGACAGAGGAAATTATAACAACCCCCGACCAAGTGGATACCAACGAGACACACATTACCAGAGGGGTAACAATTACTATAGACCATACCACAACCAATCTCCCAACAATCAACAACGACATGGCAATGGGAGCCAAAACAACAACCAGTTCCGTAGGGTAAACTATGCCCACGCAAGCCGAGGTGGAAATCGCAGGAATTATTACCAAGGGCGGAGGAGTTTTACGAACCACCACAGTAACTCCAGTCACAGCGATCGAGAAGACCGAGAGTCAGGCTATAGATCCAATGGAAGCGACAGCAGTGGAGTCCACAGAACAGTCACACAGACTACGGAAACTTATCACAACGGACACGGGCCTGGAGCCCAGGAACCCATCGCATCTACTTCACAAGACAGGCACACAAACGGTGACCTGCCTTTAAATGCCAACCGGCAGTGAAAAGATCAACCACACCCTCACTGAACCGGACTATTGGGTCTGATATTTTGGCAAAACATTTGGCTTATCATAAAACATACCATAACAATTACCTCAAGAACATTAGAAAGGATTTAATGGAGGAGAAAGAAGATAGTATCGGAGACACGACTAACAGTGAAATCGCATATATATCTGTAAGAGTCAACGGAACAAACGCCACAGCAATGGTAGATACAGGGGCTAATGTATCGTTAATTGACAGATTGGAATTGAACAGGATACAGTCAGAAAATAAGACGACTATACCAACCTTACCCATTAACAACATAATACTTATTGGAGCCACTGGGCGTCAAAATAAAACTATTCGCCAACAAGTGCAACTGGACGTATCAAGTAATGGAAAAACAATCCCAATGGTATTCCTTGTAGCTAGTGGACTACCATTCACATTACTCATCGGCTGCGACATATTGCGGAGGTATACGGCCATAATTAATATGGTGAAAATACCGTAGTGCTGAAGGCAGAGGAAGTTGAATGGACCGCGAATTTGATAGAATATAGTAAGGCACCCTCAGAACATGTCATATATTACATAAGGGAAGGCCATGAACATCATAAAAGCGCCATCAACCAAGAACTTCGCAGCAATCCAGAGGAAGCATTATGGTTGGAAAAAATTAACGAAATCAGAGAATTCCAGACCAACAACAATAGCCATGAGTTGACTTGTGAACAGCATGACAAGCTAATACAAATATACTATCGATACCGTCACGTATTCTCCGATACACCTGGTAAGATAAAGAATTTTCAGTGTGAATTAAAATTTAAGGACCAGACAGAATTCAAGAGGAAGTCCTACCCAATCGCTTTTTCACTTAAGGAAGCCGTTCGAGAGGAAATCCAAAGATTGATAGAGAACGATATCATTGAAGTAAGCAATTCCCCGTACACTAATCCTATTGTAGCTGTACCCAAGAAAAACGGTGCAGTGAGAATTTGATTGGATGCACGTGAAATTAATAAGTCCATAATCAATGACAGGACGTCGCCTGGAGAAATCGACGAAATATTAAAGAGATTTTATGGCACCAGATATTACAGTATATGGGATACTGTCTGCGGTTATTGGCAGGTTGAATTGCACCCGAATAGCAGAAAATTCACAGCATTTATTTTCGAAGGCCGTAATTATCATTTTAAAAGATTACCCTTCGGCCTAGTGAACTCGGTGGCCATCTTTGTCAAATGTATGGACGAAATACTGGGCCACAGCACATTACAATTTATGACAGTATATGTCGATGACCTATTAATAGCATCTAATAATTGGGAAGAGCACTGTAACCGGGTGGCACAAGTGTTACAGAAGTTGGAAGACAACCATATCACGCTCAAACTGGACAAATCACAGTTGATCGCAAGGGAAGTACAATTTTTGGGGTTCAACTTATCAGAGTATGGAATTACACCATCCCAAGAAAAGATGGAAGCAATCCAGCGTTTCCCTGTACCAAAAAATAAAAAGCAATTACAATCATTCCTCGGAATCTGTAATTATTATCGAAAGTTCCAAAACAACTATTCTGAACTAACAGCTCGATTTTCGTCACAATTATCCTCAAAGGAAAAATGGAAGTGGGGGTCTGATCAAGACTCTACCTTTGAGTTAATTAAGGAAAAGTTTCTCGACACTGTCATGCTGCACCATCCTAATTTTGAGAAGCAGTTTTTCATGAACCGTGATGCTAGCGATCTAAGCCTTGGTTCTGTGTTATACCAAGAGGACCAAGAAGGTAATCACCAAGTAATCAGTTTTGCAAGCCGAACTTTAAATAAATGTGAGCGAAACTACCACACAACTGAGAAGGAGTTGTTGAGTATAGTGTTTGCTTGTGAGAAATCCAGAACTTTCATATTGGGATATCCTATAACAGTGAGAACAGACCACAAATCTATTTCATTTCTTAAGAATTGCAGGTTGAAGCATGGTAGATTAACAAGATGGACTCTTACACTCCAGGAATACAACATCCAGTGGGAGTATATACCAGGGAAGAGCAACATAGCGGCCGACGTGTTGTCCCGAGTAAACATCAAAGCCCAGACATTCGAAGGAGAAAAGGAAACCATCGCAAAAGTCTACCACATACTGAAAAGCATATCTGAACTCACCAACATCTTATCGGATATAAACACTCACCAAAACCAGGATCCCAAAATCTCACTAATTATTCAAAAATTAGCAAACAATGATGAGAAAATAACACAATTCAACTGTACTCATAACCAATTATTATTCACCAAACATAACAAAGATGGTGAAAAATGGAAGGTGGTTATACCAAAAGCCCTGGAAAAAGAACTGACCATTGATTACCATATATGCTATGGTCACATGGGCGCAGTAAAGGTCGTGAAAGCATTACAAGAATACGTATATTTCAAAGACATGAATAGAAAAGTTAGAAAGTATATCCAAAATTGTCATATTTGCCAGTTGGTAAAGTGCAGTAATGAGAAACGAGAAGGGGTAATGATACCAATAACATCGACAGCAAAGTTAGAGAAAATCTTTTTAGACATTTGTGGACCGTTTCCATGAAGTGGTGGAAGGCACCAATATAAGTATATAATCATCATATTCGACCACTACACAAAATTCACCAAGCTGTACCCAATAAATCGAGCTACAAGCAAAATACTGGACATAGTGATATCCAAGTATGTACCCGAAGTGGGTAGACCATTATCAATAATTACAGACCATGGGACACAGTTCCGAGGACGAAAGTGGCGGGAAACATTAATCCATGAGGGTATAAAGACCTACAAAACATCGGTGTATCACCCCAACAGCAACCCTGCTGAGAGAGTGTTGAGAGAAGTAGGAAGGATCTTAAGAACCTACTGTCACAGCCAGCAGAGGAAATGGGAGGAGTATCTATCCCCGGCTGAAGACTTCCTAAACCTAGCCTATCATCAATCGACCGATGAGACACCGTATATGGCTATGTATGAGCGAAGACCACCCCGGGAAATTACAGAAATCATTAATTTTCCAATAGAAAAAGAGGTCAAATTTAATAGGACAAAATTTTACAATAACGCAGTTGAACGAGCTGACAAACTTATGCTCAAATACAAAAAATCGCAACCCAAAGTTATAAAGTATGAAGTGGGAGACAAAGTACTCATAAAAAACAGAGAACTCCCAAGTACAGTTGAGGGTATTGCGAAAAAACTGCTACTGCTATTCACAGGCCCATATACTGTAACCAAGAACAACCTCAATAATACTTATGAATTGCAAGACCGTATAACCAAAAAGATAAAGGGCACTTACAACCAAGCTTCAATGAAACGATATATCGGCGATTAAAATATAAGATTAAAAGTGGAAAAATAGCGATGAAAATTATTTTGTTGTGAATATTATGTAAAAGATGAAAATATTTGTTATGGAGATGAAAATATACTTGTGAATATAACTGTTGACTATATAGAGATGAAAAATGAAATGTGGCCATGAAGATTATTGTTTATTAAAAAAAAAAGTGAAAAATGAAAGTATAATTATGAAAATAAGTATTGACTAAAGAAGAAAGGATGTAATATTGCTATGAAGATTATTATGTGTTTATATTAAATGAGAAGTAACTGTATAACTATGAAACGAACATTGAATATATTGTAATTTTATAATGTGAAAAAATATGCTCCCAAGGAAGTTATGTAGAGGATTGAGAACACTGTATTTATAAATAATAGAGTACTATAAAAGAAGAGTATCTTACGAGACGGACACCCAAGATCTATGGCATAACTATATATGAATATATATTTCCAAGAGCCACGTCAACAAGTAAATTTTAACATCCTACCCGTACTAATAGAGGAGGAGTACTATACGAGAACGACACCCAAGAACTTTGGCATAAAATATATGAAACGTGTATATAAATTCCTAGAGCCGAGTCAACTAGTAAAGAACATCTCACCCGTACTATAAAGGAGGAGAACTATACGAGGCCGACACACAACAACTATGGCACAATTATTTCCTAGAGCCAAGTCAACAAGTAAAAATGAACATCATACCCGTACTAATAAAGGAGGAGTACCTTACGAGAAAGACAAATTACATCCCTGGCACAATTAATTCCAAGAGCCACGTCAACCAGTAAATTTTAACATCATACCCGTACTACAAATGAAGAAAGAAGGAGCAAATAAGAAGTTGGAGGAGCAAAACTAAATAAATATCATTGATGTAGACAAGCAACCACACACAACCACATTGTTTTCTAGTGTATTTTACTAGAGAAAAGCCAATACCACATGGACTATATACCAACTAAAACCATGAGAAAGGAGAAAAAATAAATGTATTTATGAATTATAAATAAAGAATTACCCTGAAATGAAGAATATGACGAGATGACGTTTAATGTGATACAAAGAGAAGAGATTAATCAATGATGAAGAAGAATGAAAAGTGATATACTAACGAAGATAATCATGAGAGTATACCAGTGATGAAATGTAAAACAAACTATCCCTATAATATGTGAAGAATTTAGTCGAGTTGAATCAAGAAAAAGAGAGTATAACAATGTATAAACCACAGATGCGTGAGTTAATCCCAAGGATATTTATTATTTGTCGGAAGAACGACCACTATTATTATTTGTTGATTATTTGAGATGAATTGACTGATGAATAATGCCAGCAATCATTTATTATTATTGAAGGAGATGATTTGCCTCCATATTTATTGAAGTTAGTATGGCCAGTGGAGTTGAATAGCCAAAGTGAGCCGCTCTGAACTGCCCCAGCTAAGCTTATGTTAGGGAATTAGGGAACTAAATAAACAAGGGCGATAATTACATAGAGAAGAAATAATTATGATTCAAATAGAAGGAAGTGAAGGGATATATGTAAAAAACACGTAAATCGACATGGAAACGTACAACAATTGATGAATTCTTCAATGAAAAATAAGTATAATGATTCAGAATTAATCAATTCTTATAGGAAGGCATATGTAACGTTACCAAATATGGTAGTTACATAAAATAAGCTAATATAACGTCAAGTAACAGAAAAGCATGAAAGTATTTCTAGATAAATAAAACTATGTGAACAAAAGTGTGTATCTACAGATATATTAGTATAAAATTCCAACGACGAGGAAGAAAGTGTTAACATAGCAGCATCAAATACGAAATGAAGAAAGAAAATGACCATGAGCCAAAATAAAATGTTAGTAACCAGGCCCAATAGGATCCAACAGTGAGGGGAACCAACAAAATAAGGACCAATAAGATCCAACAGTGAGGGGAAATCACAAGAATAATACCATTACCAACAACATAACGACAATACCAATAGGATCCAACAGTGAGGGGAACCAACAAAATAACTACGAATAAATTCCAACAGTGAGGGAAACAAATGAAGATAATGACTACAATGAAAATATTGAAGAAGACGTTCAAACCTAAAGAAGAAGGAAAGAAGAAGGACAAGGAAACATACCATGAAGAGAGAAGAAAATGGATAGACCATGCAAGGACTCATCATTCATCAAGTGTACTAGAGACAATAATAGTAACTAAAGGAATAGTGATTATCGACTATGTAGAAACAGTGTTTAACATTTAAGAAACCACAAACAATTACAGTGAGTACTTAATATAGATGTGAAAACCTGTGACCAGTTAACTAATTTTAACATAATAAACCACACAAACAATTCCAGTGATAAGGTTTATAGTGGAAGAAAATGTGTTACTTTCATAGTGAAAACATCAAGAATTAAATAGTCAAATATACACAGACAATTAGTGTGACTAATTTAATAAAGATTGTGATCCATATAGATAATCATAAGACCACCAAAATAATATAAAATCGAACAATTATATTATTGTTCATAGAGAACTGACAATAAAAACCTTTGTTAAATATCAAACAAATGTGACAGGAATTAGATACAACCAATGACAAGGAAGATATTGTCATTAGTACAAAAAGATTTGTATTATTGTTTAAGAAGAAGTAGTGTAAACAAGTGTATTAAAACAGTTAAAATATTGTAATAAAATACCATACTGAAGTCTTGTTAGTAGTAGCAAAATGCTGCATTAGAACATGTACATTGTTACATAACCCCATAGGAAAGACACCTATGAAACAAAAAATCATACATGTTAATTTAGCCAAATAACCATCAACAATAATATCAATCAAGGATTTGTTATAAGTAATGATACACCCTAGTAGACAGTGTATTATATTGAAATACAATACAAATAAAGCAGATCAAATATGATGGCACAAAGATAGGAGAAATGGAACCTAGTATGCCAAATTAGTTAGACAAAATACAGTATTAAAACAAGTACCAATGTTAATGAAAGTATTACCAGTAGTTAGATGAACATCTGGTACTACTATGAGGACAGATTATAAATATAAGGACAATAGTTTTGTAAACTATTGTAAACTAGCTAACTAGGAATACATAGCCAGAAGTAAGCAGAAACAATGTAACCAACTAGTTAAGCAAGATACTTTATTAAAGCTTGAACAAAGACTGATAAGAGTGTTACCAGTAGTAAGAGGGACACCTAATGCTACTGTGAGAACAGACCATGACCATGAGAATAGTCATTTTATATATAAATTATTAAAAACTAAATGACCATGATGGTGGAATCCGAATGTAAACAAACAATAAGGAGCAAGTTATTTATGCAAAATGCAATATACAAACTTGTTTAAAAGTAGATAAAAATGTTATCAAGGATCAGAAGAATGTCTGATACTACTTTGGAAATCTAAATCAAGTGTAGCAATAACAATTTAATTATTGTTTTAACAAAAATAACTGACTACCATGCTATGACATAATGTAAACAAACCCATTACTACAAATTGAAGGGTTCTCAGATAGCTAAAAGCTAACAAATATATGAAGGGAATTAGGTACTATAAGTGTACACTAAT
Source organism: Magicicada septendecula (assembly GCA_034769895.1). Lineage (NCBI taxonomy): Eukaryota > Metazoa > Arthropoda > Insecta > Hemiptera > Cicadidae > Magicicada > Magicicada septendecula. The sequence continues at coordinate 54,506,479 of CM068371.1, read as the reverse complement.
TGCATTTATTACATAATATACCTTGTATAGAAAAAACCATAAGTAACGGCCTTGCAATGGGATCGCCACTTAGTGGTTTCTTGGCCGATCTTTATCTTAACTATTTTGAAAATGAACATATTTTATCGCATAGAAACAAGCTTTACAAAAATATCATCTCATACACTCGGTATGTGGATGACACATTCCTTGTTATTAATGGCACATATAGACAAATAGAAACCTTGAGTAAATACATGAATAGTATACACTCAAAAATAAAGTTCACGTTGGAGATGGAAAATAACAGTAGCCTAAATTTTCTGGACATAACTGTGCGAAAAATAAATAATTTGTTTAGGTTCAACATCTATAGGAAGCCAACTGCCACAGATATTACTATTCACGCTTCTTCATTTCATCCATTTGCACAAAAAATGGCATCATTCAACTCGTTGGTTGACAGATTACTAAAAATTCCGTTAGAGGCGAAAGACTACATCAATGAGCTTAATACGATAAAGTATATCGCGGTGGCCAACGGTTACAATAGTACAGTTGTAGACAAAATAGTAGCAAGGCAGAGGAGGAACATATATAAAAATAGGAGCATAAACAAAACACACAACAGTGACGTTAAATATATACCAACAGAATTTACAAATCTTTTGCCTAATACTATTAAGAATGTTTTTAAAAAACACGGTTTTGCAGTTTCTTTCAAAACGAGTAATTGTATTTTGAACGCTTTGAGACCAGTGACCAACAGACTAGTAGAAAACTGTTCTGGTATTTATAAAATAGAATGCGAGGACTGCAATAATTTTTATGTTGGACAAACGGGCAGGAAATTTCTGGATAGGTACAGAGAACATCTCCCTAGAGGTGATATCCAGAAGATAAAATCAAACTTTGCCTTGCATATAGTCAACCAGAACCATAATTACTCGAGTTTTCAAAGTAGCTTCAAGCCGTTGCATTTCTGTAAAAAGGGCAGGCTTATGGACGCGCTGGAAGAATTTGAAATTTATAAGGCCTCAAAAACCCAAGGTAATCAGCTCTTGAACGACAAGCTTTCTTTTAAGTCCAACGGACTGTATGACACGACCATACGCGTGTTGGAACAACACATAGATAAAGGTAGAGATAGTGCGACGCGTAATGGTTAGTCGCTTGCAAGTTCCGATACGATGCGCATCGTGTAGTTGTGTAATTGTATACACGCGGTATGTGCGAGTGAAACTTTTTATTTATTTCTTATTAAGTTGACGTACTCCATGTGAGTGATTCTTGTTTTTTATCAACCTGATGATGGGACCATGAGTCCCGAAACGCGTAGTTTTTAAAGAAACATTGAAGTTGCAAGGAGGAGCACCAGTGTACCTGGATACACAAGGTAATATTAAATATAGTCATAAGTAAAGTGACAATTGTAAGAAAAGAGATAGGAGGGTACTGAAACAATGTTAATAGTATATGAAATATAGCCCTGTACATATACTCAAGTACAAATTCATGTAAATAGACGTTTATATTATTATTAGGTTACAATAGCAGTGTTATTAGATAAGAAAAATTAGTTTTAAGTACAATTGTGAATAATCAAATATGGACGCCCAAAGACGCCATAACCAGATATTGTTTGGGTAACAATTATTCCCAAATTTTGTATTAAACAAGTTGAGATATAGACTCAGATCGTTTAATTAAAAGTGTTTTAGTGTAAATAGTTAAGTTTGGTGTAATAAACTTATTAAATATAAGATGCACCATAAAAATCGATAAAATCGTTATAGTGATTTAAGTAATGGACGGATTATAATCTTGTTTGGACTTTAATTAAAGCGCAGGATGTCCGCAATTTATCGACACTAACCGTTTAACGATAGGACAAATATTAAGAAAGTTATTACGATTTTAAATTTTCTAATTATTTTTTGTACCAGTGCTGACGTCATATAATCTCAAACGCAAACGCCAAAATTGGTAAAAAATTAAAAATTTTAAGAAGATAAAGTACTTTGGGTCGGAGAGTTCAAACATTTCAGTCAATCGTATGAATGGAAATCGGCAGACAAGCTGCAGACGTTCCAACGGAACGAAAGAGTCATCTATCAACCATCAAACGAACAGGTCATGTCACTCTCCGGACGAGATATGAAGAAGTTTATTTTTGAATTGTGCGTGACATGTAAACATCAGTAACTAACATACACTAACCTATATACAACACAAGCATTAACGAGTGCACTGTGCGGAGTGAATAATATTTAAATACGATCAGTGTACAATATCGATCGTATTTGCGAGTGTTGTGCAAAAAATAAAAACAGGGAGTACAATTCTTTTTTATTAATTAACAATAAAACAGAAATAAAATTTTCTGTAAATACTTAATGTTGATATACTACGCAAGTCAGTAATAGCGAAGTATCATAAATGAGGATGGAATTTATCAGAATTAACGAAAGTATCTTTTCGCAATTGTTAACATGATAAATAAATATTTTAATTATTTTTCATAATTAAAAAAAATCACGATTAAAGTACTTATTACAAAATACGAGCAATGTAAATAGTCGCTAAATTGACTAACGTTGTTTTTTGATTTTCTCTATTTGAAGATAAATATTTTAACTCTTATGCGAAAGAGTATTATATGATACTGATGATTACACATCAGAACTATTATAAATAATATGTATATGCTTAGATTAAGAAGAAATAAATATTCAAGATAATTAACTCTAATAACAATTCACGTTATGAGATAACCTTAAAATCATAACCGTAACTTGCCACCTTCTTTGTCACAAGTCTGTTCTCATGTAATCCAAAACCAGATGAAAACAATAACAAGAGTTTTTTTAATAACTTTTTCTCTTGTAAGTAAATAATTCCCACAGTGAATTATTAAAATATAGTAATACATTTCAGTAGTGCAAGCCAACGCACTTGTTGATTGTCAAGTAAATACTGTAAACGGCATACGAATTCCCGCGTACGATAATACCATAATTATCTGTTATATGGTACTAATTTTCTATTTTAATATTTGTTTGTTTGTTTGTTTTTATTTATTGTTCATTTAATATCATTATAAATGCCACATCTTGTACCTGGCATCATGCTACTTAAAAGAACCACACGAACATGGTAATTAACTGATATAAGAGGACATAACCTCTCAAAATAAAAACTATTGTATAACCAACAGGGTTACCAGCCTTGAGGCTAAGGAGAGTCTTATTTTAAATTTTGTTCATTGTAATTATTATCAGTAAAATTATTAGTAACTGATCGTCAATTTTTAAAAGATTTTATAACATCATTAACCGTTAATAAACCTCTACATTTTGTTACCAGTGGAAAAAGAGTATTATTTCAAACTTAAATTAATTCATTTATTAATAGTCAGTTCTACCAAAAGGTGGTGGAAGAATTCAAATATTTCTAATAACTCAGAACTTTATTTAGCTATTATATCATTTTATTGTGCATGCTAGTCACATTGGATATTCAACCAGAATATCTACTTGTATATGTAGTGTGTGTATTACAGCTGAGCAGTCACCGAACAGAACTACAATATCCACGTGTGGTAAGTGGGGGGAGGTTACTAACGGAGTGCGAGAAATACCTTTAAATTAAAGGAGTTAACCATCAATACTCACCCATTTGTCAATCACAATCAAATTAATAATTATAATTTGAACATTTTATCAAACAACATTATTGTAGATACCGGTGCGTATCTGCAAGCAACATACAATCACACTTCAATACTACTATATATATACCTACACATCTATAATATTACATTATAATATTTAAGTTAATTTCAATAATATATAATAGACGAGCAGGTGTGAGATTGGAAGCTGGCTTTCAAGCAGGAACCAACAGGTAAACATCACGCGATTACCGCTGCATGTGTGTATACAAGTAAATAGTGTGTGTGAGTTAAGCCTGTTTGATCCTGAATGTTTGCACCTCACCCCAAGTCAATGCTAAATTAAGAATATATTTAATATTAAGCAAACCATAAATGTTAGTGAGAAGGTAAAAACTTCTAAAAATGTGTAAAAATCAGAGACAAGTGCAGTGCGAATTTTACATAATTCGGACAATCAGTGCGAATCCAGTGCGATTTTTAAAGCATTATAATTACACTAGTGGTGCGAGCATCATGATAATTGCACATCACATAGGTCATTAAATTAAACGATATTTTATCGCTGTGAAATCTGCGTTAAACAGTGCGATTGGCGAAAAAGTGCAATTATGTGAAATAGGACGAGAGTGGGGGCTATCATGCCATGGTTCAACTGTCGACAGGCTGATTCCTGAATCGACAGCTGCAGTTTTCATGGTGAATATAAATAGAAGCCCAGGAGAGCTAATCTCTCTCTTCTAACAGTATTCATTCGTGGCGGAACGCTATGTCTCTCACCACACGTGAGTGTTTAATTACTTTGGACAGAGTTAGACAATATGTCTAACACCAATAAGACTTTTGTTAATCGTAACTTGTAAAGTAATACGATAAATATTTTGATTTAACATAATAATAAAAAACAGTAATTAAAAAGTAACGTAACAAACAAATCGTCAGAGGTCTACAAGTGATCTACATCTAGGAGCACTACTCCAGACCGAGGACGAGAGCACTACATGGCATAATTTCCAGATGTAAAGGACGAGTCATCGGACTTCCAAGAGGACCCGGAGGACGAGGAGAGGATCCAGGACTTCAAGACTACACAGGAGTCACAACATCAGGGACTCAGGACCAGGACAGGGTATGCTAAGGAACCGCTACAATCAAGGTGAAAGAAAGCCGTATAGTATTGTACTATAAAGAATATAATATTAAAGAATAGTATATAATACTATATAAAGAAAGTGATAATCGTATTGTGTCTCATGTTCTCATGAAATTTGTCTCTAGATCAGTCATTCCAGATTGTAAAACAACCACAAACCACTGGTGGATATAACTTGGTCCTTTCAAGAGATTTAGTTTACTAAGGAAAAATACAGTTTATTTTGTAGATATATTTATTAATTAAAATAAATTTCATCTAATTTGTTTCTACATAACATCTAAAATTCCTCATAACAAAAGATTTAATCAAAGATTGATAAACATTGTCAAAAGAAAGACAATAATTTCAAAAAGTGTAATTTATAACTTATAGATGTAAATCTCTTGTACAAAAATTATAGCATAATTTTTGCAGTAATAATTTATAAAAAATACGTAAATTTAAAATTGTAGAGTAATTATGAAAGCATAATTCTTAAATTGATAATTTATTGAAAATATTTTAATGTACATTTGAAAGAATCAATTAGATTTGTTCATAGAATGAACAAATAGTTAACGTAGCTAAATATTTTTTATATTGAAAGCACACATTCAGACTGAGTAGTCCAGACAGTATAACATTATGAAGAAATGTTTAATTAAATTAATATTATTATAAAATATCGGTATGGAGAACCATACATGACTTCCATATTCTAAGATTTATATTTAAAATCATTTTCGAAATGAAATATTACCATAGAAACTACTTCTTTCTACTTACTGCTTCAGCCTTAACCACAGTACTGTGGTCACTAACGTATACCACCTCACGTTATCGCACTCGATTTTCACTGATGATGGAAGTCGACGGCATTGCCGAAACGTCTGGTTTTTGTAGAAAACATTGGACTACAGCCAAATATCCCGGGAAGGAATTTTAACAAAAACTACTTCTTTGTTGCCGATAACGTTGTACACATATATATAAAATATATGCATAAAATTAATGGCTTGTATAAGATAATGATTGATCTCCATTAAGTAGTGCTCAAGTTTCCAAAGTTTTAATATTATGATGTCCGTAATTAAAACATCAGAGCAGGTTTAGTGTGTATGAGGGTACACCGTGGACAAAAATTTTCAACATTTCCTATTGAGCGTTGCTTAGAGTAAAGCTGTGAATCTACAGTGTACGTTTCACAGAACAAACACGCGGAAAAGAAGGAGCGCTCCGAAGTCACTCATGGACCCTCAGCATCTTGCAGAGGGTTCATTCCCTAAAGACGAAAAGTCTGTCTATGAATCGTTCCTCTGTAAACACATGCAGTTACACTGCCCAGCGATCCACAGGAAGCAAATTGATGTCCATTTTTTCGGCTTGCATGCGTTATGTTGGTATGGGTTCAGCACTTTCCATTTAAAAAGCGTGCAAATGTAAGAAAATAAACATGAATGAGGCCAGAAATAACGCGAACTCTGTGTGTGTGTGTGTGTGTGTGTGTGTGTGTGTGTGTGTGTGTGTCTTCCCTGCCTTTTTACTGCGGTAGTCATAATAATAAAATGGAAACGTAAACAGTACATAACTGAGAAAAACATACATAAATGAAAAAACTATAATTTTATTGCCTGGCAACAAAATTATTTTATTTTCAACAATTACCAGTTTGAAAAAGTTCAAATGAATTTTCAAGTACTTTACTCTTGTTAAAACGTAAAAGGTTGCAGGTAAACTACCCCTTCCCCTTAACCGATCTTCACCAAAATCTAAAGGCCTTGAGTCCTCTACAATTCACTGACGTGTGCAAAAAATTATTTGATCGATTCTGTTTGAATTTGCGGCAGTTATCGTTTGCCATAGAAAATACGCTTGATAAAAAACGTTGCAGGTAAACTACCCCTTCCCCTCAACCGATCTTCACCAAAAACAATAGGACTTGAGTACTCAACAAATCAGGGCTGTATGCAGAAAATTATTTGATTCTGTTTGAATTTGCGGCTGTTATCGTTTGCCATAGAAAATACCCTTGTTAAAAAAAACGTTGTAGGTAAACTACCCCTTTCCCTTAACCGATCTTCACCAAAAACAATACATCTTGAGAACTCTACAATTTAGGGCTGTATGCAAATAATCTTTTGATTCTGTTTGAATTTGCGGCTGTTATCATTTGCCATAGGAAATACCCTTGTTAAAACATAAAACGTTACAGGTAAACTACCCCTTTCCCTTAACTGATCTTCACCAAAAACAATAGATCTTGAGAACTCTACAATTCAGGGCTGTATGCGAAACATTATTTGATTCTGTTTGAATTTGCGGCTGTTATCGTTTGCCAAAAAAAAAATTTCCCTTGATAAAAAAAACCGTTGCAGGTAAACTACCCCTTTCCCTCAACCGATCTTCACCAAAAACAATAGGTCGTGAGTACTCTACAAATCAGGGCTGTATGCAAAAAATTATTTGATTCTGTTTGAATTTGCGGCAGTTATCGTTTGCCATAGAAAAAAATCTATAGACACACAGACAGACAGACACACACACAGACACTTTTCGGAAAACGACTTTTTTTCATGTTTTGAGGGTAGTAGAATCAGAATCTGCAATAATCTCGAACACGATTTTTTTTGCCATCACCATACTTCCATTCCTTAAGGAATATGGAAGTAAAATGAATCTATATGTATAAAGACTCACTGACTCACTGATTCATCACGAAATCTCCGAAACTATAACACCTAGAAACTTGAAATTTGGCATGTAGGTTCCTTATGTGATGTAGGTATCCGCTAAGAAGGGATTTTTGGAAATTCGACCTTTAAAGGGGGAAAGGGGGGGAAGTTTGCCTGACTAACTGACATAGAATCAACGTAGAGCAAAAACTACTGAATGGATATCAATGAAACTTTGAACATAGCTTCATCATAGGTCTTCGGTGCTCACTAAGAAACGGTTTTAAAAACTTACACTCCTAAGGGGCAAACCCCCCCCCTTTTGTATGTATGTATGTTCCACATCTCCTCCTAAACCACTGGACCGATTTCAACCAAACTTGGCACAAATATTTTACGCAACGGGAGAACCAACATAGGATAGGTGTTTTTTCGATGGGGTCCTTTGGGGGTTCTTTGGGGTCTTCCACCTCTCCTCCTAAACCACTGGACCGGTTTCAACCAAACTTGGCACAAATATTTTACGCAACGGGAGAACCAACATAGGATAGGTGTTTTCTTCGATGGGGTCCTTTGGGGTCTTCCACATCTCCTCCTAAACCACTGGACCGATTTCAACCAAACTTGGCACAAATATTTTACGCGAAGGGAGAACCAACATAGGGTATGTGTTTTTTCGATACGATCCTTCGGGGGGTCCTTTGGGGTCTTCCACATCTCCTCCTAAACCACTGGACAGATTTCAACCAAACTTGGCACAAATATTTTATGCAACGGGAGAACCAACATAGGACAAGTGTTTTTTCGATACGATCCTTTGGGGGGTCCTTTGGGTCTTAAAAACTATTAGATCTGGTTACTATGGCAACCCAATAGAATAGATTCTGGTTACCATAGCATCGGTGGAAGTCTCCCGCGTAGGAAATAGCGCGGGAGTCGTCCGACGGGCCTTCCCCGGAGTTCATCCACGGAACCCGGGGAGTCTTAGGTCGGATCCCGTGAAAGACGGCGGGGCCAGAGTCCACGGTTCTTATAAATAAAGATATAGGTTATGATATCAAAGGTGGTGTATGCATCTTAAGAAACTTCTTAACAGTGTGTGAATTCAGAGTTGTTTCAGTTTGAATTTAAAAGTGGATAAGTTAAGATGGAAGTAAGTTATAAGCGAGTATAAAAAACAAAGTTTTTATAGCAAATGTATTCAGATCATAGTGTTCAGACAATATAAATGCACTTGCTTCAGTTTGAATTTAAAAATTGATAAGCTGAAATCTATAGAGGTATTGTATTGTTAGAATAAGTTTAGGCGACACTAATTTAACAAATGCCTTATTTCAACATTAACACAATGAATTATAAAAGACAGTAAATACGCAGCGCGTGCAAGTACTGTAGACATTTTATTGAAAACTAATTTAGCTGTTCGCCCTCTCCCAGAGTTAGAAATCGAGCAGGAGCATCACGCGCAACAGAATTCTTCTCCAGATATAAGAATACAGTTTATGACATGTTCTTAAACAGGTGCGCTACAGAGTATTCTCCAGTGAGAATGCGAACGTAACAATATAAGGAAGATTATACAATATACAAGTAATATAACGTTAGAACAAGAATAGGTGCCTATGAGCCTATGAATAAATTATGAACCCGAGCAACGCTGGGTAAATCGGCTAGATATAGATATCTATATAAGCCAAATACCACTGACTGACTCACTGATCACGATATCTCTGAAACCACTGAATGGATATCAATGAAACTTTGAACGTAGCTTCATCATAGGTCTTAGGTTCTCACTAAGAAACGGTTTTAAAAACTTTCACTCCTAAGGGGCAAAAAACCAAATAATGAAATTTATCGCGGGAATTGCATACTTTGTAAATGAAGTGGTTGACATCTCAGTTTATTGGAAACTCCGAATACAATTAGTTCTGAGTTTTTAATCATTGTTTTAAATTGAAAAACTTCGTTGTTTGCAGGTTCTTATAGTCGAGAAAATTTCGTAGTTCAATTAATTAATAAATGTATGTCCTTTTTTTTCTCGGAAACGGCTCTAACGATTTTCTCGAAATAAATAATAAATAGCTGTTGCTATGAATGTAAATAAACAAACTAAGAGTTGAGAATTTGTACAATCTATCTAATCCTATACTATTAAGCGAGCAATAATTGTACAATTACGTACAGCGTGAAACTCCGTAGCGAAGCACGGGTATTTTGCTAGTAATATTATATAAGATTTATGTTTGTGACGAGATTACAGCAAACAAAGAAATTTTGCAACCATATATAATGAATATCATATAACGAATTAATCATTATTTGTATATTATTATTTCTTGATATGTTTGTTTAAATTAATAATTTGGAAGATTTTGAATTTCCTAAAAAAGCTACCATTATGATAATTTATTGCACCTGAACCCCTAATTATACACGTACACGTTGTTAGAATTGTTATTTACCGTTGTATAATTTTATCACACGAGCGTGCGCCCGACACACTTACATTTAATAATGTTGTATCGTTGTATAAAATTGTCGCTTCCAACGTGTGGCCCGATACATTTACCAATGTGTACTGTTGTAATATATATATATATATATATTGTAATATTAACTAAATGTTGTTACTGGGTTTAATTAAGCTCCACGTTGGTATGCGCCAATTCGTTATCAATATATTATATTGGTTGTATTCCTTATTTAATTACAGTTACAGGTTATAGTTAATTTAAAAATTTTAAATTAACCAATTCGATCTGTTTAAAAGGAAAACGGTTATTATGTTGTTGTAGATGAGACCTCCTGCAACTCAATATTAATTTATAAAAAGAAAACAATTATTTATTATATCGTTGCTGCAACTCGTATGTTGAACATAGCCCTGTGTTAATCAATTACTAAGTGTTTTACCAGAGAATAACGCTATATTACGGGTATGATAGTTAATAATTCGGTAATTCTCTCCAACCCTATTCGGTCTGTATTGTTTAAATTGACTCAAAGTTGGTGAAGAAAATACGTTAGTTCTGCACTCTCCCGTATTCACCAGCTGTCTACAACGAGCGCTGTTATTAGTAATTGACTCGTGCTTATAGGTTAGTTTGCTTCACTTGATGGTTTTATCACCTTCTTTCTCTGTAAATTACTCCCCAATCAAAATACAATAACTATTCTACAATAACACAGAACATCATCACATACAAGAAGGATTCTTTATTATATTATTTTTTAAATTCCAACAGTTGTCTTCATAGATTACGGGATCGTAATATCGATCGTACAATGCCGAATCGATTGGTTAGTGGACTAGTGCTGTATAATACAATTTAAATATAATTTTCGTTTTATCTCTTATCCCAGGGTACATGTGATTCTTTTAACGATTAGTAACGCCAGGTAATGCAAAATTAAGGTTACTAAGTATTACAAATTGTTATTAATTCTTAATGTATAAAATTAAATATAAGCTGGTTTGTTACCGACAGTGCGATACTCCAGATAGCCGTGTCTGTTTACAACCGCTTGAAGATGTACTGATGAGGTTACTTTTGACCAAAAAATGCGTCCAGATGATCAATAAAGGTTGAAAGGCGATGTCCCGGAGTGTAATAGGAGTTCTTCGTTCTTCTTCACGATCCTAGTGGTTGCCGGTCCCAGTGGAATTGGTGTAGTATTACGATTTCTTCAATCTCTTGGAAGTGAGGTTTATTACTTCAATACCAAAGGTTCTTTGTGGGTGTTTAGTTTATATTTGTATTAATTTTGACATCTTGTCCATTCAAGAAGGATCTTGGTTTAATTGTAACTCGGGTTCATCATCATTCCTTTAATGGAATTAGTTTGAAGAAGGATTTATTAATTCCGCAACTTTGATGATATGTAGACTTATATTTCCTGAAATCTAGTTCAGTAATTATTACTCAGTTCTGTTTTAATGGATTGGCTTTAATAAATTGGATTTATTAAGGTTGATTCATTTTTATTTTATTTTTTTATGTTTAAATTTGTCTACTGAACTGTTCCCAATAGCATATAACAATCGAATGTTGAAATCAACAAAATTTCTTGCATTTTAGTTACCCTAACTACCATTACTTTCTGTCATTGGATAATATGTGATATCCTAGAGCCAGAATTAGAAAATATTACTATTCTTATTTAATAAAATACTCCATGCTTGGAATTACACCAAATCACATAAAACTCTCACTTAATCTGCCTTATTAAACCATATACATTTTACTACAATTTCATCTGACTGGACTTATTAAAAAGGTATTAATTTCCTTTTCCAAATATTAAATTTAGGCCTATTGGTTTTATTACACCTGTTATAATATTGTTTTGTTTTTAACTTAATCTTTCTTTACCTGACCTACTGTACAAATAGTCACTGGCTTATGGCCACTTATATCAATTTTAATTTCCTGGTTTCAATTTATTATATTATTTAATTCATCATTGAACCCTTCATTGGTTTTTAACATAATTATAAGAACTACTTGCCAACTTATTAACACTTATTGCCTTCCTGGCCAAGTTTACAAATATTATTTTAGACATCTTCATTAATCAATTAAAGTAAATACATTTAACATAATATCATACCTAATAATTGTACTTTAATTATTTAAATACAATTTTAACATGAATAAAATGAGTACCTACCCATGACTTAGTACTTCCTTAAAGCAACAGCTCCACACTTACTACACCCAAAACATAAGATAAATATCCTGTAAACACTATATTATGATACAGTACAACACCAAGTACATTTTATAACACATTAAATATTAATTGAACAGTATTTTATACTCAACTCCTACACATTAAACTCATCCCACTAGACACAATGTTTATGTTTTACATCTCATACTACTCATTACATATTTTAGATTTAGGTACACTTTTGATGTTTTATTACTTAGTAACCTTACTAGGTACCTTTAATGCATTCTTCAGGTGAGATGGACCCTCTTGTATTTAATTATAACATACTTTGGGCATTGTTTTAAGCAGGTTTACAAAGTTTTTTATGTAACGTCGGGAACCTCACTCAACTCTGTTACGTTACATAATACTCTCCCTTCGAAAGAAGTTTATTTTGGCTGAATAAAGTTTAGTTAAAATAAACTTATAGTTCATCTATGATAAGGTTATCTTCTCTTTCTATTCTTCAAACTTTTAATTGCACCGGAAAACTGTGTTGACACTCCTTGTGTATCTGGTCATTAATTCTCTACTGGTACCTCCCTCAGTTGTAGACCTGTCCTTTTCTCTGGAAAAGGACATAACTTCTTCTAGCTTTTTACGCTTTCTTTTTATATTTATATTTAATTACCTCTCTTGGTGTATAATCCCTAAAATACTATATTTCCCTAACATTTTTCCCTAATATCATAGCTGGTACGGAATCAGAGGGGCACTATTGGCTTCCATTACTCTGCCGTTTCCCTAACTATATCTTCGGAAATCAGAGGAACTTCATCTCTGTCCAGAAAAAAAATAAAAGTTGCACTATCACAACACAATACACATAATTATTATCTATAAGGTAGCTCCTTCGCTACAAACTTATATTCAAGGGATGATTACTATTATTTCTGAGGTATCCTAATACTTTTCTTAAATTATTTATCTCGTTGTTCTGTAGTTCCATTTATCATATTATTCACCAGTATATTAGTTAAAGCTGTTCAATATTCATTTTAAATTCTTCTTAGTTCCGTGCTGTCAATTAATTATCTTTAGCATACGTATTTTACTATTTTCAATTCACTCCCATTTACTTCTGCAATTAAACACTGAATCTCCTCCTTATCATCAATTGTATGGCATATTCTTCCTTCATTTAACTCATTTCTAACCCTTCTTTCGCTTCTTTCATGTTAATAGTTTAAAATAATTTCTTCTGAATTATATAGTAAGGTATTCTTACTTATTTTGAATTTTTTGGTTTTAAATTGATTCCACATAATTTATCTTAATTATTTTGTATTGGCCTCTGTTCGGGCTGCTCTACCAATATGGTTTTCCGGTGGATTCCGTAAATTATATGCAGTGGTAAATCTTTCAATGGCATCGTCGCAGTATGGATCATATACATACGGTTCTATGTCCTCTTCGTTGCGTCTATTCCTTCCCTCAGCATTCCCAGAATTGGGATTAGGTTTACGGTTTCCACGATGATCCTCTTGGTTATTCCTCTCATCAGCCATGATATAGTTTACTCCAGCTATATGAGTTCCCTGGTCATTACTTGGTTGATTTTCCGAGGGTATGTCTCTCCTTTGTTCCCTGCTTCCTCCATCATTCTCAACGCTCCTATTTCTGTTTTGATTTCCTCCATCATCGTTCCCTCGGTTATTATCCGAATAGTCTCTCCCATTATAAAAATTCCTGCGGCCTGCGCTGTATCTGTTATTATTATAGTTATTATAATGATTGCTTTGGTAATGATTATTACGGTAACGATTATTTATAAAATGGTCATTAACCCTTCGGTTATAATTACTGTTGTTAAATCTATTTGTTCCTGGACGCGACTCTTGATTTGGCTCCTCCCTCCTATTGTTGGAATATTTACTTTGCCTGCGAGACCTTTGATAATAGTCTTCCATTTCGTAACTGGCCAACAAGGTTTCCATTGCTCCCACCGTCTTCACTTGTCCACTGCGTCTGGCACGAACTATCTCTTCTTCAAAATGGTAAGATAATTTATTTACTAAACATTCCTCTGGTATTCGCGGTTCCAAATGATGCGCCAAACACACCTTTCCCAAAAAGTAAGTAGTTGGGGACTGCTCTTGATTAATATTGAATCTCCCGTTGGTAATGTTATCCCTAATCATGTTCTGTACGGAATCCGACCAGTATTTCGACCTAAAAGCCTTTTTAAACTCTTCATAATTACTCGTTTCATTCCGGACCGCTGACCACCAATTATCATTTATGCTTTTAAAACAATCATCCAACAAACTTTTTATTATGTTCCATCGGGTCACCTTAATCCTACTAAACCATTCATCTATTCTCTCCAGAAATCTATGGGGTTTCCTCTATAAATTTTGAAATTGATATTTTCTTTTTGCTCAGGGGCTATGTGATGTGCCAGATACATTGGTCGATTTTGTAAAACTTCTATTGACTCCTTTATATTAATCAATTCCTGATTCTGTATATTTTCGACAGTCCCCTTATTTTGGTCCACTTGGGTTTTTATTTGTGTTATTTCATTATTAACTATTTCAATTCTCCCAGATATATTAATTTGCACTTCGTCCAATTTCTCTTGGGTTTCTAATTGTACTTCTTTTATTCTAGTTTTGTTATTGTTTTCCACTTGATTAATTTTGGCCTCTACTTCCACTGCGAGTTGTATGATGGTTTCATCTGTCTTTTCCAGACCCACCTTAGTTTCAGTTATTTGCTGTCTTACTTCCTCTTCATAATTATCTACCCTTTTGTTAAGTTTTTCATTGACATTTGCAACCCTTTCATTGATGACTTCCCTCAACGCTTGGTTTTGTTCATTTATAATTTGCCGCAACTCCTTATTACTGTTTTCAATTTTCTCGTCTATTTGTTTATTATTTTCCTGAATCTGCTTTAAGCTCTCATAGTTTCTGTCAAACCTTTCATTAATTTGGTTTAAGCTTTCATTTATCAGCCGGTTATTCTCATCAGTTTCCTCTTTATTTTTGTCAAACTTCTCATTCATTAGTTTGATTAAATTCTCACTCAAAATTTCATTTTGTTTCTTTGAATTTTCGTTTATACTGTCTATTTTATTTTCCAGCTTTTCTGAATTTTCGTTTATACTGTCTATTTTATTTTCCAGCTTTTCTGAATTTTCGTTTATACAGTCTATGTTCTTTTCGAGCTTTTCTAACATTTGTTTATTTTTCTTGTTAGTTTGTTTAATATCCTTCTTCATGCTACTAATCATTAATTCCGTATTATCCTTCTTCATGCTACTCATTAATTCCATTAATTTTTCCCAATTTAATCCTCCTCTGGCTTCCTCTTTATCGCCCGCCTGTTGTTCCATTTCTGTGTCTGTAACTACCTCTGCTTCTTCTTCCCGTCTATCTTCTTCCGTTTCCTGGTCCTTCGCAATCCTTTTAGAAACACCTCTTGTATGCATTCCTGTGCCTCTAATAGTTGCCTGCTCCAGTTAAGTAATAGCCTAATTTTTTACTTAACTAAAGCCCACTTGTTGAGCGCCAATTTGTAATATTAACTAAATGTTGTTACGGGATTTAATTAAGCCCCCCGTTAGGCGCCAATTTGTAATATTAACTAAATGTTGTTACGGGGTTTAATAAAGCTCCACGTTGGTATGCGCCAATTCGTTATCAATATATTATATTGGTTGTATTTCTTATTTAATTACAGTTACAGGTTATAGTTAATTTAAAAATTTTAAATTAACCAATTCGATCTGTTTAAAAGGAAAATGTTTATTATGTTGTTGTAGATGAGACCTCCTGCAACTCAATATTAATTTATACAAAGAATACAATTATCTATTATATCGTTGCTGCAACTCGTATGTTGAACATAGCCCTGTGTTAATCAATTACTAAGTGTTTTACCAGAGAATAACGCTATATTACGGGTATGATAGTTAATAATTCGGTAATTCTCTCCAACCCTATTCGGTCTGTATTATTTAAATTGACTCAAAGTTGGCGAAGAAAATATGTTAGTTCTGCACTCTCCCGTATTCACCAGCTGTCTACAACGAGCGCTGTTATTAGTAATTGACTCGTGCTTATAGGTTAGTTTGCTTCACTTGATGGTTTTATCACCTTCTTTCTCTGTAAATTACTCCCCAATCAAAATACAATAACTATTCTACAATAACACAGAACATCATCACATACAAGAAGGATTCTTTATTATATTATTTTTTAAATTCCAACAGTTGTCTTCATAGATTACCGGATCGTAATATCGATCGTACAATGTCGAATCGATTGGTTAGTGGACTAGTGCTGTATAATACAATTTAAATATAATTTTCGTTTTATCTCTTATCCCAGGGTACATGTGATTCTTTTAACGATTAGTAAGGCCATGTAATGCAAAATTAAGGTTACTAAGTATTACAAATTGTTATTAATTCTTAATGTATAAAATTAAATATAAGCTGGTTTGTTACCGACAGTGCGATACTCCAGATAGCCGTGTCTGTTTACAACCGCTTGAAGATGTACTGATGAGGTTACTTTTGACCAAAAAATGCGTCCAGATGATCAATAAAGGTTGAAAGGCGATGTCCCGGTGTGTAATAGGAGTTCTTCTGTTCTTCTTCACGATCCTAGTGGTTGCCGGTCCCAGTGGAATTGGTGTAGTATTACGATTTCTTCAATCTCTTGGAAGTGAGGTTTATTACTTCAATACCAAAGGTTCTTTGTGGGTGTTTAGTTTATATTTGTATTAATTTTGACATCTTGTCCATTCAAGAAGGATCTTGGTTTAATTGTAACTCGGGTTCATCATCATTCCTTTAATGGAATTAGTTTGAAGAAGGATTTATTAATTCCGCAACTTTGATGATATGTAGACTTATATTTCCTGAAATCTAGTTCAGTAATTATTACTCAGTTCTGTTTTAATGGATTGGCTTTAATAAATTGGATTTATTAAGGTTGATTCATTTTTATTTTATTTTTTTATGTTTAAATTTGTCTACTGAACTGTTCCCAATAGCATATAACAATCGAATGTTGAAATCAACAAAATTTCTTGCATTTTAGTTACCCTAACAACCATTACTTTCTGTCATTGGATAATATGTGATAACCTAGAGCCAGAATTAGAAAATATTACTATTCTTATTTAATAAAATACTCCATGCTTGGAATTACACCAAATCACATAAAACTCTCACTTAATCTGCCTTATTAAACCATATACATTTTACTACAATTTCATCTGACTGGACTTATTAAAAAGGTATTAATTTCCTTTTCCAAATATTAAATTTAGGCCTATTGGTTTTATTACACTTGTTATAATATTGTTTTGTTTTTAACTTAATTTTTCTTTACCTGACCTACTGTACAATAGTCACTGGCTTATGGCCACTTATATCAATTTTAATTTCCTGGTTTCAATTTATTATATTATTTAATTCATCATTGAACCCTTCATTGGTTTTTAACATAATTATAAGAACTACTTGCCAACTTATTAACACTTATTGCCTTCCTGGCCAAGTTTACAAATATTATTTTAGACATCTTCATTAATCAATTAAAGTAAATACATTTAACATAATATCATACCTAATAATTGTACTTGTATTTAATTATTTAAATACAATTTTAACATGAATAAAATGAGTACCTACCCATGACTTAGTACTTCCTTAAAGCAACAGCTCCACACTTACTACACCCAAAACATAAGATAAATATCCTGTAAACACTATATTATGATACAGTACAACACCAAGTACATTTTATAACACATTAAATATTAATTGAACAGTATTTTATACTCAACTCCTACACATTAAACTCATCCCACTAGACACAATGTTTATGTTTTACATCTCATACTACTCATTACATATTTTAGATTTAGGTACACTTTTGATGTTTTATTACTTAGTAACCTTACTAGGTACCTTTAATGCATTCTTCAGGTGAGATGGACCCTCTTGTATTTAATTATAACATACTTTGGGCATTGTTTTACGTCAGGTTTACAAAGTTTTTTTATGTAACGTCGGGAACCTCAACTCTGTTACGTTACAATATATATATATATATATATATATGTATATATTGTGACGGTAGCGGTATGCGAACATCTGCTCTCTGTTACCAGCGGCCGAGACGTGACCAACTACGTGCTCGGAGCGAGTCAATAAGCGATCCCGGTTAGTCCATAAAACCCGGGCCGGCAGAAAATTTTGACACACACTTCATCGCCACGCCCTATTTGCGCAGCGCATCTTGCTCGCTGACGCTCAGGCTCTTAGGTAGCGCTGCCCCGGACGATCGTTGCGAGCCCCCACCAGTGCTAAGCGAGCTTGGATATCGAGGTAAGCGATCTCTTGGTAAGGAGAGGTATCTAACGAAGCCGGTCATTAGCCCAGCTCTAGTAGACAGCCTGAGCACTCCAGCTCCCCTACTCGAGGTCCGGCTCGGGCCGGACCCTAGGTCCCTGGTTACCGCCGGAGGCAGCCTGGCTGCCTCTGGTCGGCGAACCTCCCGCTCGTTGGCGGACATGCCCGGCACGGGGGAGTCAACGAGCACGCAGTCGCTCGCCACTGCCATGCCCCACTCGAGCGACTCGCCGAGTTCTCCGCTTATGCCTGCGGACCAAGTTGATCCCCGGACGGTTCCGCTGCCCGGTGACGAGACAGACGCTTTCGTGGCGGTTGGGCCACGGGGGCGCCCGGTTAAGAAACCGAGGCGGAAACGGTCCTCCTCTACCTCTTCCTCAGCGTCCGCCATGGAAGTTGTCGCCGCCGATGGCGAATCCGGCACGGGGCCGACTGTGCTCGGCGATGCCCAAGCACCGCCGGCCACTGGTCGCATCCCGCCCGTGTTCGTACACGGCGTGAACAACGTCATCGGTTTTTACCGGCGACTGATAGTGGCTCCCGGACTTTCCCTGGCCAACGTTGACTTAAGCTCCTTGGGGGCGATACAGTCAAGATCGTTGTCCGAGGAATGGACGTGTACCGCAGTGTAATGGCGTTCGTGGAATCATCCCAATTGCAGTTCCACACATTCTCACACAAGCACGTGAAGCCTCTGTCCTTCGTGCTCAGAGGCTTGGACGTGGACTCTCCTCTCGAGGAAATCATCGATGAGCTGCGCGAGCTGGGCTATCCGGTTCGCTCGGTGCATCTAGTATTTGCTTCAATAAAAGCGTCCAATTCCCCTGGACCGTATCGTGGCGGAGAATAGCGAGGCAGGCGCAAGCCTACTCTCTCTTACGCGGCTTTTTGGATTCCGCGTTGAAGTGGAAAGAAGCCGCGCTCCAGGGGCTCTGCCTCAGTGTTACAAGTGCCAACGCTTCGGGCACCACTCAGAAACATGTTCAAACGCTCCTGCGTGCGTGAGGTGCTCTTTACCTCACGCCAGTAAACTTTGCGATGCACCTGCTTTCAAAAGGTGCATCAACTGTGGCGGGAGTCACCCCGCCAACTACCGGGCATGCCCGGTGTTTCAGCGGGAGCTCGAGCGGCGAAAGCCGAAAGGGCGCCTGCCACCACTGAGGCATCCGGATGTGTCTTTCGCCTCCTGCTACGGCTGCCGTGTCTTTCGCCGCAGTTGTAAACAAGCAACGTAAACGAAGTAAAGGCCCGAAGCAAACACCTGTGGTACAGGCAACCCCGACTCAGGCTCCTTCCCAGGCCCCTGTCCCACCTCAGGCGAAAAAGCGCCGAAACCTCGCATCATCTCAAAAAAGTGAGACAGACCAGCCTTTAACAAACATCTCGGTTGTGGAGCCTGAGACAACTCAACCCTCCCCAACAACGGAGAATCCTGACCCTGCTTTAGAAGCAGCCTCGCCTGACCTCCCGCCCCCGCGGTTTCCTAATGCAGGCAAAAAGAAGCGTCATCGTAAGCCCCGTGGCGCTCGCACCCGGGCTCCTGTCAACCCAGCCGCACAGTCCAGACAGCCTGCGCATCGCTTTAAAACCGACGAAATCGCCTCTGTCCCTCTTCCTAGCACCTCCGCTAGAGGCGCTACACCTGGCCCAAAAACACCCTTGGCTTCCACCAATCCCCCGATTGATAAGTCTCGGCGCTCTTACGCGCAAACAGTCTCCGGGCACTCTGCCTCTAAAGCCGTACCTGACGACTACCAGGTCGTCAAAGACTTCCTTGCGGAATTCGACCTCCGCAAAGTTGCCCAGACCATCAGGTCCATCCGCTCCCGCTTGGAGACTGCTGATATAACCGAGAGGTTCATGCTCTTGGTGGAAGTCGCTACTTGTGTAGGACTTCTATGAGTCGGGTCCTCAAACGTGACCTCTCCATTCTTTCCTGGAACGCCAACGGGTTGTTGGCTAACAAGATCCAGGAACTCCAAGAATTACTGGCCCGACTCAAACCCGATGTAGTACTTTTCAATGAGACCTACTTGACCCCTGCGAATCGGTTACGACTGGCCAACTATGTGTGCTATCGAAACGACAGACCGGGCACTGCTGGTGGCGGTACTGCCGTCGCGGTGAGGCTCACTCTTGAGCATCACCGAGTCGTCTTGCCTGCAACGACTCACCTGGAAGTCACCGCTGTGGAGATGTTGAACACTCTAGGCGGTGTACTCTTGGTAGCGGCCTATAAATCGCCGCAAATAGAGCTCCTTCACCCCGATCTTGCTGTCGTGTTCGATGCACACAGGAGGGTCATCATGCCCGGCGACCTGAATTGTAAACATCGCGATTGGAACAGTCGTTTGACTGCCCCAAACGGGAAGCGCTTACGCAGGTTTGCTGATTCACGCAGGGTAACAGTGATTGGGCCCGCCACGGTTCTACCCCTCACAACTCAGCGCGGCTCCCGATGTCTTGGACATAGCGGTGATTCAAGGAACTGACTGCCCGGTCCATGTATCCGCGCTAACGGAACTATCGTCCGATCATCCCCCCATCTTGTTACACGTCGCTACCCAGCACGTCGTACGCAGAGATGTCAGGAAGGTGGTAGAATGGGACCGCTATGGCCCGGCGTTAAGTCGCCGATTGCCAGAGGCGGGACCACTTGAAACCGTCTGCCAAGTCGACGAGGCAGTTGCCGCGTTTGACGAGGCTGTCGTATCTGCGATCGACGCGTCTTCCAGGATGAAGCTTGCCGTCACGCTCCACTGGCAGCGGATTCCAGAGGAGACGAGTGCTCTCGCTTGCGAGAGAAATCGCCTCCGGAGACGCTGGCAGCGGACCCGTGATCCGACCGACAAGGCAGTGTACAACCGGGCGACCGGCATTTTACGTCGTGAAATGCAGGCCTACCGGAGACGCTGTTGGGAACTCGCCGTGGTCCAACCAGGGGACGGATCGGACGAAAGTAGCCCTTACCGGATACCTTCGGCGTTGGTAGGGAAGAGGTGCCGACCTCGTATCCCAGCCATTGCTGGACCTTTCGGTCAAATCCTGGCTCGCCCGGAGGCGAAGGCCGAGTACTTGGGCGCGTGTTTCGAGCGACAGTTCGCTCCTAACCCGCCCATGGACTGGGACTTCGATGAAGAAGTCGAGAACGAAGTGGAAGACTTTCTGTCTCTTCCGATCACTGCGGAGCCCGAACCCATTACTAGGGAAGAGGTCACAGATCGGCTCGCACTCGGCTCGGACGCACTTCATCTCCTCTCCTCTTTCGGACAACATCGGCGCGGAGTCAGCCGGAAGGAATGGCCGAAGAATAGAACCGGCGTTCTTGCGTCTTCGCCCTCCAGTTCCGCGCCAGCGATGGATTTCGCTGGGCCGGCAACCGACTCTACACCCGATGCCGAAAGAAGAGGAGGACTGCAGTACGCCACGAACAGCGGGCGCAGCCGCCGAACATCTCAGCGCGGCACGACCTACATCAGCTTTCTCGCCCCCAGGTCCTTTTTAGGGCCACCAAAATAACTAGAGTGTACAATTGGCGCCATTTGTCATGCGGCAAGCCATTTGTCCAGTGACAATATATATATATGTATTGCAACCGATGAAACTTTATTATTCTAATAAGGATATTGTGAGTGTGTAAAAATCATATACAAGTCTATTATGGAGGAGATGAAAAATTATTTATTATATACAAATATTGTTTTTAAAGATGTATAATGTATTTTAAATTGTCATGTATTGATAATATATTTAATTGTTTGTATTGTTCGATAATATAAATCGATTTTACTTGTTTGCTGCAACGTCCTCCTCTCGTCTCGTCGGTCCCGTCTTGGTGTCCTCTTCTTCAGTGTCACTCCTTCCTGGTGTCCTCTTCGTCCTGGCGTCCTCTTCGTCTCATCGTCCTCTTCTACAGCTTCACTCCTTCCTGGTGTCCTCTTCGTCCTGGCGTCCTCTTCGTCTCGTCGTCCTCTTCTACAGCAAGCGGCTCCAGCGGCGATATTTCACAGAGTCTCGTAGTTATGTTTGACTGCTAACATTGATTCGTTTCTTGATAAATTGTTCACTCACAATGATTATAAATTTCATTCATTCAGTTTATTATTAATTTATATTTTATAATTTCTTAATCTCAGGATTTATCTGGGTATTTACTAATGCGGTGCGTTTAATGTACACCTTCAACGATATCTTGTAGTGTCTTTAAGTTCCCTAAGCGGATATCTTAACTTACACGAAACAGCACTGTATTATATTTTAAATTTTATCTAATTATTTACCCTCTCGGTTCTTATCGCAAAACTTCGTTAAGAATTTCAAGGTTTATAGTTTATTTTATATAAGATATTCCTCTATTCCTTCTTAGTTCTTACCGCAAAACTTCGTTAAGAATTTTAAGGTTTATGGTTTATTTTATATAAGATATTTCTACGTTTGTAAGAGAACAATTCTCTTACCCGGGCACAACTTCCCCTAGCAACGTCGACAGACAGACTGTGTCCATCCTAGCTCTGCAACGTATGAATCTCACTGAATTTGGTGTATTTTGATAGGCCAAGCCCAAGTCACATGATTGATGGAACAACCAGATACACAAATTTCATGAAAAACTTTGTATAATTTAGCATAGTCCTGCATCGAAATTATCTACAACTTTTATTACCCTATCATTGATAAGAGTTACACTTGAGTTTTTATTTACTTAAAAAACCATATTTCTAAAATAGTTACGAACCTCAGAGTATACACAAATCGAAGCTATTTACTTAAATAATTCCTTGTCAAATTTTCATGTAAATCGGTTAACTACCACTGCCGCTATAGCGATCGCAGATTATCACCACCGCACACGCGCACCAATTCATATAAAAAATACATGACAATATAGTACATCTTATTATGAAGAGTTTGGTGTAACCTACATACTTATCAATTTTTAAATACAAAACTTATGACTAAAAGACAAAATATTACACAAAACAAATTTAAACAAGAAAATGCTCGTCATTCATGTACTCTGATATAAACAGCATATCTTATCATCCTGTGTTCTGTTGCAATATATATATATATATATATATATATATATATATATATATATATATATATTGTAACATGACATAAGACAGCACCAAAACTCACTAATAATTAATGGAAGAAAAGATGAAAACTGAAAGAAAATAAAAGTTATAACATGAAGAATTGACAGCCCAACACTACTGACTAGAAAATAACTAAGACAATGACAAAGACTACACCCAATAGATTGGATAAGGTGAAACAAAATCATGATACAACCCAAAATATGACTACAATCATGATAGCCCAAAATGTAACTATAATAATATGTAAAATAAATGTACAAAATCAGATAGGGCAATAAATAAATAAATGATATGTAAACTATATGAAATATAAATGTAAACTAGATATAATATGTTATTAAAAGAAAAGAAAAAGAAAGAGAAATGTAAAATCCCAGATAGGAAGAGATGAATAAAAAATACCATGTTAAGTAATAGGCTAGCTAAAGTAAATAAAATAAAATCAAACTTATCAACAATAATTATGAGTACAGAGGTGACAAGTGAAAAAGTGATAATAAAGAAACTGTTAATGACAGAATATATAAATAATATAGCAAACCCAGTGATAGTTATTTTAAATAAACAAACACTATTTTGAAAAAAGGTGAAGTGTAAGCGACTATAGAGTGAGATACTATTAACAGCAGACTATATAAATAATATAGCAAACCCAGTGAGATTAGTGTGTTAGCTAGTAAGTAGGATATAAAACTTATTGTGTTATTATTTAAGGAACGTTACCAAATTATATAAATAATAAACATTTAGAAAATAAGATAAAAAGTGATATGTTAGAGTGAAACAGAGGGGAATTAGACACTATATCTTATTAAATGAGTTTGTATGTTAATAATAGTAATTAGATTAATGTTCTAAGATTGTTATAAGAGTTCTTTTGTTGGTAAATAAACAAAGTAGTGTTATTAGTAATTAAATGACAAGTTATGTTAAAACCAAAACCATTTATAGGTAAAACGTTTAGTTACAGGCATGAACCTATAAAGCAGAATAAGATAAAATATAATATGTGTGATGGTTAAAAGCATCAAATGTTTTGTATTAAGTTAGTTTGTTTCTTTAGTAATGTTTAATAACTTAATAAATAAAATAAATAAATATAAAATCTTGTAAAGAGAATAGTGTAGAGGTATTATGAAATCTAGACATTAGGCTTAGCATTGATGAGCAGAATTTTGTAAATTTCAAGACAAAACAACAGTCAAAAATAAATTAAAGAGTATAATCTGTTTAGGTATCAAAGTAAAAGTGTAAGGTACAAAACTGGCTACATAATGTTTAGTTTAAAGGTAATTAACTAAAAAAATATCAAATTGGAAAAATTAGAAATCTGTTATAAATTGACCAAATGTAACTATGAGTGATATCAATTTAATCTGTAAGAAAAAAAGCAAAACCATGGTGTTATTGTATTTAAGATTACAATTAGCATAAGAAAGTTATAATACTTTAAAAGATTTTGATAAATTTTGAACAAAAAAACGTTAGTTAATATAACACTGTTATAAGTTATTAACCAATGGGAATTAGAGTTTTACAGAGAGTTGCCATGACAACAAAAGCTTGTTACATAGTAAAACCGTTGAAAATTATTATTCCATTATTGACTATCATAGAGGGTGGATGCATAAAGCCCATGAAGATATAAAAGTAAAGAAATCAACAAATTATGTCTAAACAGTGATTAAGAAGACACAATCAATAATTCTAATACACCTAATGATGAGATGTACACTAATTCAACACAAGAATTATAAATATTATATAAAAATTTACTGAAGAAGAACCAGTTCAGAAATTACAACCTACTGAAGGAAGAACAGAAGAAAACCTAACTAAACCTTGGGATCAACGTGAACCAGCAAGACTGAGGGAATCTGAACACCAAAACTGGACCATCAAGACTATTTGAACCTGGAACTCACAGAACCATACCAGCAGGGACAGCAGAAGTATTCCAGAGGAGTGTTGCCCAAGATAAGCCGAAATAAAGGAGTGTTGAGTATATTTTAAATGTTTTAACCGAAAATAAAACACTAGAAAAATCAACATTAACTTAACAAATTTGTTTCACTTCACCAATCACTTGAATAACTTTTTAGAACTGAATTTTATTTAATAAACACCTCTAATAAAATAAATATATTACTGCAATTTTGAATTTATATGAATTTGTTAAAAAAAACGTGAACTTGCTAAGCATAAAAAATAACCTAGTCAAACACTAGTTCCCATTTTGGTAACTTACTTTCAATACTTAAATATATCACTTGTTACTAGTTGTAAGGTATATTGTAAGATTTTGTGCTTTTATTAGTCTGTAAACCAATATTTTCTGTAGTCCAAAGAACTTTTCCCTGAGATATAAACAAACGAAGAAACTAACGCCATTACAGAGCGTCTACACGAGGACCGAGCGAGCAGACAGCCAACTGCGTAAAAAGTAAACATGCCAGCGCAATACTAAATATTATGTTTTTTCAGAAATTGTAATTGACCACTATATACGAAACTGTTAATAAATTCTCGTACCCATTCTCAACTGTATGTTTGATTTATTCAAAATAGTAATACAAAAGTTTGGGGTAAATAAAATATAGAATACATTAGTTGACGAAGTCGATTCGCCAAGCAGTGTTGACCAACCAGGCGGCGAGGCAGAAAATTCAAATTGAACGGCGAGCAGACGGTCGACTTTCATAAGTATTAAAAATTAGTAACGAAGATCAATCACAATTATAAGACAACAAATAGGACTGAACTAGCGTAATAATTAATGCAATTTTCAGTATTACTACAAACTGATGATAACCACGCAGGGCTGTACAAACGTAATTACCAGATCACTACAAATTCGCAAACAGATTAGAGCTTTTAAGATAACGCAAATATTCGTCTTATTACAGTATATATATATATATATATATTATAACTCTACTTATATGCGTTATTGTTGTGTCGTGTTGTGTATGAGTACCTACCTGCTGTCTGATCTTGCGGATTCTTCCGGCTAGGGCGTGTGGATTTTGGATTTGAAGTTCGCAAGCTAGTAATCTCAAATTTATCGCAACAACACACAAAATAGGTTACTTTAAAGGGGGAGAGTTTTGTGAGACTGGTAGGCTTTATCGTACAACAATAAAACACTGTTATATGGGGTAATAAAACGTTGTTTATTACTCCAACAACACACAAGAAATAAATGGTTATTATATTATCGATTTCTTACAGTCTAAACAATGAATCAATGTTTTTCGATTGGTTAATAATTGAAAAGAAACTAAACTCGTTCTTTGGCGAGTTAATTGCAATTTAAATTTTAATTAATTAATTGATTTGATTTGATTAAATTTCTTTTACTAAATTGAATTTAAATGTTCATGAACCAAAATATAAAACTCTGAAGTTAATTAGAATAATTTTCCAAAATAAATTAGACGTGACAGTCTAGTTTACGTTATTTCATTTCTAGTGATTCGACTTCTGTTATACTGCAGTATGAACTAATAATTAGATTGTTAGTTAAGATTTGTATAGCGCTTTTATACTACTTCTATTTCTTAACTATAGCATACTAATGACTTAAACTGCAATACAGATTATCACAATGAATTTATTCTTAGTTACTAGAGTCTTTGATTTTTGTATGGCACCTGAATTATTTGAATTTACAATGTTTTTAAATAAAAAATAGAAAATTTAATGTTGAAAAATAAATAAGTGGATTTTGCTTTCCTGTTATTGAAGAGGATGTCGTTCCGATTTTCCCTCGTCGATTCGAGTCCTTCGCTAGAGAAAGTAATCTGCTTAGAGCTGCTGGATTCGGTCGTGGAGTTCAAATTTCGGCAATACTCTGCTTCCTTGCTGTTCGTGAATATTTTAACGTCTGCGGCTGTCTGCTGGAACTGGTTCCTGTCCCTCGTCGATTCGCACGTTGCACGTCAGCGTGTGTGTGTGTGTGCTTCGTTCGAGTGGTAGCTCTGCTCGTCAGCTGTTCACCAATGATTTAGACGGCCTCTCTGCTGTATTCTTGAAGTCTGGTCTTGCAGTCTGGTGGATCTCTGGCGTGCTTATGACTAACTGGTAGTACACAATAAGCTTGGTTGATGTACTGAAGAGTATCTCGCCTTTACGCAACAATTACGAGCTATACAGATGATCTGTGTTTAGTGTGTTCGTAATTGCGTGTGTGTTGACCACGTAGAGTCTTCTTATTGATCTTCACCACTATGGTTACGAGACGATTGAAGAACTACGTCTTTACTTCGTGAGTACTGGCAGAAGAGTGATGTTTCAGCCTGAAAACACCTCGCTGGTCGGGGTTTGCGTCAAATGATTTGATTGGCTGACACACTCTCCCTACTACATAAAATTTGAATTCCCTTGGTCCGTGAGAATGAAGTTAGGTTCCCACAGACGGAGAATTAATACTATTATTACCGGCGGAACCAAATTGTCGGTCCGGATTTCCTGTGCTTATTTAATTTTGCAATAACTTGGTTGCAAACCAAGTTGTGTGAAATCTAAAATATACAGTCTGTCAGAAATTATTATCTTTATAACATACTAAAATCTCATTAATGTAACTCTATTTTTATAGAAGTTATTCAATTATATTTAATTAACTCTTTCATTTGTTAATTATATTGCGTAAAATTTGCACACGTCATTATTAATATTTCGGTAAACATTTTGGCTATGTTGGATTTCGCCTTAATTCATTAGTTTCCGAGATATTAATAATTAACAGATTGGGTGTGGCCGCTCCTTGTACAGCTAACTGATTACATAATGACCACGTGTGCGTCGCTTTACTAAGCATTATTTTCAACGCTCTACATTCAAATGGAGTTTTGACTGTTATAATTTATTTAAATATGCTTTCAGTATGCGGGCAACATATAACCCCAAATAGTTAATATTTGGTGCTGTTATAATATATATATATATATATATATACATATATATATATATATATAACATACATCTCACAAAATCTAAAAAGTAAAATAACTCAGAAAATTTTCAGATTTTGGCAAGAAATGTACATTGGTTTTTCACAGTTCGAAACCACCAGTACTTCCTTTTATGTTTCATTAAAGTATTAAAATAAAAGTTGACAATGAGTAAAAATGTACAACACTTCTGCAGATGGTATTTTTTATTTAAATATTTCTGTTTCAGTTAATTACCGACCAGCTGTTTATGTATCCTACCGTGGAAACTGTAAGGCGACTGGCTAGGAAGGAAAATAGTAGCGTGTACCTGTACCATTTTGCCTACACTGGAGGCTACAGACTTCCTTACGCAATTGAGCAAAAACTGGGATATCAAGGTATGTGGGGGGGGTCTGGTTCCATACTGTTGTCTCATCTTCAGAGGTGCTATAATCCTGATTGAGTGTGCCCCTCCAGTACATCCACCTTCCAATTGCAGAATACACATCCTGTTGCACACAATTTTGCCATCTCAGATTTCATGATCCTACTTTTCTTTTGCCATCTAGGTTATGCAATAATAGATGCTGTGAGATATTTCAGTCGTAAGAAGAGGAATCCAATCTTACCCCATAACAAGTGAATCTAACCCATGCCATCTTTCTCTTCTGTATTATGCCCATATCCCGCAATAAATTATACAGCTCTTCATTGTTTTTTTTCTACAAAAATTGTAGTAATGCAAGTTTGATGACGAACATCAAGTGTGGGAAATGACTATGACTGGGGTTTACATGACAAGGAAAATCATGTAAACCTATTGCTTGTTAGAAAGGCAAATCACCATTAACTGTCATATGTAAAGCACTGGTAGGCTGCTAGTTTATTAGTAGTTACAACCTAGTCAATTACCCTTCCTTCTATCAGATAGTTCGTGATAAGCCAAAATATTTACTCATACATTTTTTGTTTTGCATGTTTAGCTGTGGCCCATTCTGAAGAGCTGGGATATTTATTGCATTCAACCGTGCTCAATCAGGCCATGACTAGCCAATCAACTAATGATTACAAGACAATGCAGAAACTGGTTAAGCTGTGGAAATCATTTGCTGCAAATGGGTAACTAGAAACATTTACATGATATTCACAAATGCCAGCCAGTACCTACCTGGTACAGATCTACTCACCGCACACATGTACACACACTGGTAATTAATGTAACTAACAATCAATCAGTAACCCACTGGAAGAACTGTTAATACAGAAACATATGAAAAAATGTGTGCATAGATGTCAGTTGTCTTTGATTTAAAGTATTATTTATTTACACACACACATTCATAGACATACACAAATGTAGACATAAATCAGAATCTGTCAACCAAACACTGTTTACTCTTAGGTAGCATATTAAGAACTTTAAAACTTTACACAAGTACTTTACAAAACAGACAGTCCTACTTTGTTGTATATATTTTTGTTATTTTAATATTTTTGTGAGAAATTAATAAAATGGCACTAATACAGTGATACTGTGGTATGCCATGTTAAGGAAAAGGTTTAGTGATTCCAATGCTGTACCTCTAATTTCCCTTTTTAACCCTGCAATCAAGAAGAACATTACACACTCTGGGTTGTGCGTTTTTTTGACCACCTATTTTGTGTGTGCATGTGTGTGTGTGTGGGGGGGTTATATTTATTTGGAATGTATAAATATTTTGGATTTATTTTGGGTGTATAAATATAACACAGGAAACAAATTATTAACATAGGAACAAATTCAAAGCAATATAAACACAACATAATTCTTAAGAATAATGTAGGCCTATATTAGAAACACTCACAAATCAAGAATATCTACCAAACCCAATCGCAACGCTACAATCAACAAAGCCTTATATGGTAATTTCTAACCAATTGAACCACAAACAAACCATCAGACAAGAGGTATACATAGCATAGAGCACAATGTTTGGAACAGATCTCATATAAGATGTTTGTTGTTTTTTTCTCAATTTTTGGCAATCATCTTCACCTGTCTTCTTCTGGAATATAGCAGTTATTCAGAGATTGTTCTTTTTATTTTGCCCAAGAAGCTCTACTGAAACTACTTGATGGTTTGAGCTCGACACTGATGTTGTTTATATTGGTGGCCATTGCATTGATGTAAGCACGTGATGGTGTAAGTATTTACATGTCCCATCCCGTATCTTTATACACAAAGGATGTTTATGAATTTCCAGACATGTTTTTAAGTTTTTTTACCTACCATGTAATGGTGGTGGTTAAATTCGGTTCTATACCTTAAAGTTGTATGATATGTCCAGTCTCTATGTAGTATTGTGCTATGGTGACTTGGTCCTATGTCCAACCTTTCAGACTGGACACATCCTACAGTATGAAAACACAAAAACACTAGCCACCATTGCCAACACAAGAAATTCACAAACCCTGTCTTTCCATAAATATAAAAAATGATGCTTGCAATACACCTGCACCAATGGCATAACCAAGAGCTGGTCCTGGGAAGACAAGATTAGTTTGAAGTTTGGACTCCTCCCCATTTTCCTTAGGACAAATGAGATATTCAAGATTCATCCCATATAATTATTTATACAGTTATTTGTAAGTTATTTATAATTACTTATACAGTTATTTATAAGCCTTATTTTAATACATGCAACTGACTTAAAAATAAGCCTACATTACGTGATTGTCGAATTTCACTGAAATTTCAAAATGTTTCTATTTAATAGCTCTGGGGAGAACTGATCCCTCCCCCCACCTAGTTATGCCACTGACCTACACCATGCAAACATCTCCTTTGCGTCAACACACCAGCCACCATCAGAAACAGCCCTAGCACCAATGCTGTGTGCAAACCAATGAAAAGTAGGCTAATAAAGTTCACTCTGTAAAATAGAATGAGTGACTATAGAATGAACTAACTTGATAACTTACTGACAAAGACACTAGAGGAAAAGATATAAAAATACTTCAAGTCAAAGATTTCAAAGATTAAGTCAAACATTAAGAGACAGAAACTGTGAGACATAAGCAAGTCAAAACAAACAAGAACACACACAATCCATGTGGTCACCTGTATACTTTTTCAACTATATTGTCTGTCACAGAACAGTACCTACATAAACTGCGGGACTGACAAACAGAACTGTGTTTATAATAATAGTATCATTACATTTCAGTATAATATTTCAATTGAATTGAAGTGAAACTTCTTTTAAATCATCATGCATTATAGAACTGAAATCCGATTTTGTCCATGAAGAATATGTAATTGATTTAACATACAATGAGGAAGAAAAATTTTAATGCCAAATGATAATTTTTAACTTCATTAATATATAGAAATATTTAAAATGAGAAATACTGGTTGTAATGAAAAATGGTTAATAAATTTAAAAACAACATTTGAAAGTGAAGAAACGTTTCATGGATTAATGAAAAAAAAAACAAATACTTGAAACAGAATGAAACATTAAATTAAAAAATCAAGGCAAGATATAAATCGATGGTCTAATTAAAAATATGTATATCTCCATGTTAACATAAACCCAAACATAACTCAGTCATAATATATATAAAAATGAGATAAACATTTTACATATCCTTGACCTTGTAAATCTGTTAATAATACAAGGATCCATTAACACTTCACTAATATAAAGTCAAAATGATAACTGTAATTAAAGTGTCATGTAATCACATTTAATTAAGTAATCGTTTTCCACTCTCTACCTACTCTTTCAAGTATACAGGTCCCCAGCCACTGAGTTCTATTGGTCATCTATCCAGTTTTCTGTATTCATGCATGTGATGCTTGAATTTCCAACAAGTAGGGTCACACTGCTGTAGTAACACGATCATATCATTTATCTAATATGTCATGAAAGTGCAGGTGTAAAATTGCCGCATGACAGTACTACTGTACCAAACCTTTTGATGTTGCCTAAAAAAAACAGCTTGTGTGAAAAATGATATAAATGCACTCGGAGTTTCATCAAAAATATTTCTTCCCAACCTAGTATAAAGTCAAAATGTTAGCGAACAAAAGGAGTTTCACGTCAAACATGGAGATTTTGTAAACTATCACACATGTTTCAAGTTTTTCACTTTTTGTTTGTTTACTTTAATAAAATGCCACAATTACAGATCAATTTGTATGTTTTTATAAACAAATTATCTAAAACATTTCAACCATTACAAGCCCAACTGCAGACTTGGGACGATAACAAAATTAACAATTAAATAGAGCATTAAAAAATGTGTTAATTTTTCAACTTGCTCATTAAATTTTTAAATGGTCAACTTTAATTATTAACCATTAAAATGTTTACCGATTAGCGCTTTCGAGTTCCACAGCTCATCATCAGATTGGAAATATCTGATCTGATGAGCTGAGAAGCTCAAAAGCACTAACCGGAATACTTTTTCTATAGTGGTGTGCAACAGTATTGTCTGTGATTATAACCACTAACACAACTTTATTAATTAAATAAAATGTTTTATTAATGATTAAAAAATTAATGAGTTGATTTTTGGGATGCCCAAGAGGAAGAGCAGCCAAATTGTTTTTGAAGTCAATGTTGGGGAAAGTTTGTTCCAGGTATTCCTAATTCATTGACAGAGAATGGCCTGGTTTCCTCATGTTACCGTTAGGTCTCATTTGTCTCCTTGAGAACATCCTGGTGGCAGAGGCAGTTCTCTGTTTATTATTGAATTATGCATGTGACTGTAACCCAGAGAAGTATACAACAATGTTAGTTTAATAACTTCTGTTTTGACAGCTGAAGTAGTGGGAACAACGAATGGCAATGTTCATCTGCTGCTGTGCGAGCACGTCATAAATGTTAGCATTAATTGGCCGGTTCAAAGAATGCCAAATCCCATGTCTCATACTTCTCTAATGTCAGCAAATGTTTAATAGGTTAGATTAAACATATTTTCATTTCCAACAATTTATCATCCACTATGTGTTCATTTGTGCTTGTTGTCATTTTTATATTAGTGTAGTCTGTGTAGTGGTAGTAGTTGTAGTTCTTATAGTCTACAATTTCTTGTTAGTTATTTCATAAATAGAGTAACTTTTTCAGTAAAATTATTGTCCGGGCTGTTAATGATATGAAGAGTAACCTTTTGTTTTTGTTACATATCATTTATTATATTTTGTATTAATATGGCATCATTATCTTGGCCACAGATTTCTAGATTTTATGATCAAGATGAAAAAGAGGACAGTCTCAACTTAACATTTCATTCTTGGATTTCGTTGTCCATGGCGTGTCCATTACTTAACTAAACATCACTAATGTTTGACGACTTGGAACACTAAGTTTTTTATAAGTAAAATCGTAAAGATTTACCTTACAGCCTAAACCAGCTTTCACCTTTAGAAGGCTTCATCAGAGGCTGCCGTAGGTAGCGCTGTCCGTCTTGTTGTTGGCGATGGGATAGTTTTCCGAAATATCAATGCTGTGTGTGTGTGGTGAGATGTGTTCTAACTTTTCAATGTTTGATGAGCTTACCCAAGGTCAAATATATTAAAAATTGCTGACTTTATCATCTAAATCTGAGGACTTAAAATGCAGCTTTTGTTAAAATTTAACAATTTTTTGCAATAATAACTGTAATGTTAAGAGTACGGTAATTAAAGTTGTTCATAACCAAAATTGTGGGCTTATTTTAACCTGATTTTAATTGTTTCAATAACAAAAGTAGTTTGCTTACTAAAAACAAAACAACAAAATAAAATAAAAACAAAAACATTTACCTTTAAACTTTCGATGAGTTAATTTTATTTCAGCTTTAACTTTAATCAGTTAGTTTTTGTATGCATTAACTTTAAATCTGAATTAGTTCTTTGGGGGCACAAATTTTAACTTTAATCAGTTAAAAATTTGTATTAACTTACTGAAGTCTGCCTAACTGGCATGAAAAGTATAAGTGTTTTGTACTTGTTTTGCCATTTAATTCAATAAAACATCTCACAATTTATTATTTATAAGTACCATATGTAAGAAGTGTAATCATAAGAAAATTGTTTGTTACAGGTCACCCGTAAACACTACTGATGCAGTTATAAAAGACATTCAATGGACAAAGATAACCAACTCATCAGACTTGACATACTTGGAGATGACTACAAATTTCAGCCAAGCCCAGAATTATTACCAAGACCGTATCAATTTCTGGGATGGAATTATCCATCGTAAGAGTTCAAGTTTGACAAACCAGCCAACAGTACTCTTACTTTTAACACTTATGGTATTTAAAATGTTCTAAGCTTCTATATTTAACTTAAGAAGGTGTGTGTGTGTGTGTGTGTGTGTGTGTGTGTGTGTGTGTGTGTGTGTGTGTGTGTGAGAGAGAGAGAGAGCTATATAGAAGATTTTGTCAACTGAAAATGTATATAAAAGAAAAGCAAATAAATGTTTTGTTACATGAACTGTGTGCATTAATTAATATTACAAACAGACCCAAGCAGTTAACGTGTAACGTGACCCTTTTGCAACGTGTATATATATCAACATTAAAGATAATAAGTTTCTAAAAAAAGTAAAGAAAGTTTCATAAAGATAAATAAGAAGTATTCATAAAGAAACAAAATCTCAAAAAATGAAAGAGAGAAAATTAAAAAAATAAGTAGAAAATATTTGCTTCTACATTATTCACTCAGAGCCTTCGTAACTGGTAATACTACGTTGATGTATGGTGACAACACTGAGACACAGTAACAATACAAATTGATGACAACAATTAAATCTGAAAATTCCAAATTACTATTGCTCGATCATACTAAAATTTAATATTCTATTCGTTGGATTTACACTCATTTTTAACACTTCTGTGAGTACGCACTTTATTTGTGTGTTTTCTTTTACAGAACATATTTTGGTTTAAATTAAACCATTTTCAACTGGCAGATCTAAAAAACCAAGCACTGCCAGTTAAAAACAGTTTAATTAAGCTGAAACACATTCTGTAAGGGAAAACAGACAAAGTATGCATCACAGAAAAAAAGTAAAATGTAATTTAAAAAATACAAATAAAGACACATGAAATACACACAAAAATAGGAATATTGTATTTAATTTCTGACCATGTACAACTTACAGATCCAGCAAAACTGTACTATACCACAGTTTGTTGTACAATACAAAGAACATGATGGCTCTTCTTACCATGAACATAATATTGTGTGCTGCTACTACCATAGAGTCTGCCTTACCAACACAAAATGAATGAACACAGAATGTCAGATAATAGGAAAAAGCTTTCAAATCATGCAAATGTATAATAAACAAGGTTTCACACACACACATTAGTACAAAATGAAACTAATCTGTAATCTATTGTACAGTTTTTTTGTTCTTTATTCACTCAACATTAGACTTGAACTGGTAACTCTAGATTGTTTTATTGCTGATTTCTATTTCCATGTTGCCAAGTCCTGGCAATGGTCAGATCACTCATAGTACTCCATGTATTTTAAAGCCTTCAATTCTTCATTTTATGTCACCTTTACACGTTCTTCCTCTGCAGTCACTACTATACTCATTTTATTTTTAATTCCATTTATAAGTTGGATTCTCATCTATAACCACTGGTGGATAAAGCTAACCAAGGCCCAAGGTAGTCTTTAATTTTGAAACCCTTTATCATGTTAGTGGGGGTCAAAGGTTGGTAAAGGGTCTCAGAGGCGATCTGGGTTGCTGGTGCCCAGATAGCAACAAAACTCTGAGAAAGGCCAACTGTTTTCTGACGAAAGAGTCAGAGGTTCTAGATGAACTCAGCTCTGCCAACAAATCCTACTCTCACGTCCTCAAAGACTAATTGTAGTCGCGTGACCCCTGGGTGCATGGCGTGCCTGTTTGTGCGTAGCAAACATGAGAGAGGATGAAGGTCGAGTTTCCAGCGCCCGAAATAATTAACTGGAACAGACCAGCTAAGGTATGGTAACCCCGACAGAAGTGTCCCTGGTCCTACAGGATGGGGGTTGGTCGTGGAGCTTACGACCCACACCATAAAATATAACTGTAGAGAAACCCAACGACTTATCAGTGGGAAAGAAGAAGTTGAAGGAAAACATCATGAATGATCCTAATGCTCAAAATATATCCGGAGGTAAAACAGTCCCCCATTCGGATCTCCGGGGTGGGACAGTATTAGGAGAAGCACACGTCACGAATCATCGGATTAAGATAAGAAAAAAAGATGACAAATGGAAGCATAAATTGATCATCGGAACGTGGAACGTACAGACCATGCTGAAACCAGGAAAGATGAGGGAAGTTGCTGATGAAATGAACAGATTTCATTTGGATATTATTGCCTTACAAGAGATTAGATGGCAAGGACAAGGAGTAATCGAGAAAAGAGATTTCAAGTTCATTTACAGTGGACCTACAGCAAGAACAGGTCAGTTTGGGATGGGTTCGTAATGAACAAGAAAATATCTGACAGGGTAATTGGAATTGAACCAATATCTGATAGAATATGCAAGCTAAGAATGAAAGGCCATTTCAGAAATATAACCCTCATATCAGTACATGCACCAACTGAGGATAAATCAGATGAAGAGAAGGAGGAATTTTATGGAAAATTAACAAGAGTGTACGGAGCAGTCCCAAAATACGACTTAGTTATCATTCTGGGGGACTTTAATGCTAAGATTGGAAAAGAGAATTTTCTGAAAGGCGTTGCTGGGAAATTCTCCCTGCACAATGAATCCAGTGACAATGGAAGAATGCTTGCAGAGTTCGCTACAGCGTGCATAATGATCATAAAAAGCAACAGTTTTGATCATAAAAGAATCCACTTAGGGACATGGAGAGCCCCTGAGACTGATCTAATGAATCAAATTGATCATGTCCTTGTTAGCAAAAGACATGCAACCTCTGTAGTAGACACTAGAGCAATGAGAGGTCCAAACTGTGATACTGATCACTATCTGGTGAGAGTAGTGGTCAGAGAAAAGCTAGCTATGATCCAAAAAGATAAGGGAGAGAAAAGAATGAAATGGGATGTCGATAAACTTAAAGATGGTCAGTGTTGTGGTCAATACCAAATAATGATAGCTAACAAACTTGATGAAGAAATCAATAATATTGAAGAAAAGTGGACAAACATGAAAGAAGCTGTTATAGAGGCGGCTAGAGAGATAGTAGGTGTGAAAAGGAGAAAACAGTCCGAATGGTTTGATGACGAGTGCAGAGAAGCTATACAGAAAAAGAATGAATACAGAAGAAAAATGTTGGAGAGAAACACTAGACAGAATAGTGACCGATATAGAGCTAGCAGACGCGAGGCAAACCATTTATGTAAGAAGAAAAAAAGAGAATATATGAAGGAGAAGGTGCGAAAAATAGAGGAATTATCAGAACAGAAGAAAACAAAAAACCTGTATAATGAGGTAAGAAGTATAAACAGAAGTTACCAACCAAAGCTAAATATCTGCAAAGACAAAGATGGAAAACTAATAGCAGAAGACAGGCTGATCCTCAACAGATGGGCTGAATTTTTTGAAGAAATATTAAATAAGCCTGACACAATGGAGACTGTAGAAGAGAATGTAAGAATAGGTCCAGAACCATATGTAGAAATTCCCTCAGTTGAGGAAGTGAGAAGAGCAATTAATCGACTAAAGAACGGGAAAGCGAAGATCAGCTTAGCCCTGAACTGATCAAAAAAGGCGGTGGAGCACTAACTGCACAAATTCATGATATAGTATGTAGTGTATGAGAGGAAGAGACAATGCCAAATGATTGGAAGACTGGAGTAATATGCCCAGTTTTTAAAAAAGGAGATAAAACTGTATGCAGCAATTATAGGGGCATAACACTGCTAAGCTGTGTCTATAAGACATTTTCCATGATTCTCCTTGATAGGCTAAATGTATATGCAGAGGAAATCCTAAGTGAACATCAAAGTGGATTTAGAGCCGACCGGAGCACAGTCGATCAAATTTTCGTCATGAGGCAGTCACTCGAAAGATGTTTCGAATATGGTATTGACCTCCATATACTGTTTATAGATTTCAGGCAAGCCTTCGATAGTGTAAATCGAAAAATGTTGCGAATAGCATTGGAAGAATTGGGAGTACCTCAAAAGATTGTGAGACTTATACTGCTCAGTCTGAACGATTTCAAAGGAAGAGTAATTCTGGGAAGAAACAAAAGCCGAGATTTTACGGTTGGTACTGGAGTAAAGCAGGGTGATGCACTATCTGCAGCCCTCTTCAACTTGGCACTACATTATGCTATAAACAAGATAGACTTCAGAGGACACATCTTCAAAAGGACGAGGCAACTAGGAGCATATGCGGATGATATTGTGCTGGTAGCCAGGAACAAAAATGTATTAAAAGACACCTTTATTGAAATGGAGAGGGAAGTAAGCAAAATTGGTTTGAAAGTCAATGAGGCTAAAACAAAATACATGAAAGTGTCTGTGAAGGAAAATAGAGAACTGCTAGACCTTCACACAGGCAATTACTGTTTCCAAGGAGTTGCAGAATTTAAGTACCTAGGTGTTATTCTGAATAATGAAAACCGAGTGAACAGCGAAATAGTAAATAGAATCATAACCGGCAATAGAGCCTACTATGCAAACCAATCATTACTGAAATTAAAGCTTCTAACTCCAAGAACCAAACTGATGTTATATAAAACACTGATCAGACCTGTTGTTACTTATGCATCCGAGACATGGACTCTAGTAAATAAGGATATAAGCGCTCTAAGAATTTTTGAAAGAAGAATATTGAGGCAGATATTTGGACCAGTGAAGGAAGGGAATATGTATAGGATCCGAAATAACAGTGAAATAAATGAGTTGATTGGTGGACAAGACCTGGTGAGGCACATAAAATCAGCTAGAATTAGATGGCTGGGACACGTATCCCGTATGAATGTTACTAGGATGTCCAAAACTATATTAAGTGGAATGATATTGGGCAAAAGAAGAAGAGGCAGGCCTCGAAGAAGATGGCAGCAGGATGTGGAAGAAGATCTGAGAAAGATGGGCATTAGGAACTGGAGATTGAAGGCAATGGACAGAGTTGAGTGGAGACGGGTCGTAGCGGAATCCAAGGCTCACCATGGGCTGTAGTGCTGGAGAGTAGTAGTTATCATGTTAGTATCTATTTTACAGCATTTTAGTATTATTGGGCGGAGCCTAATGAGCGTAGCGAAATCAGGCATAGCCCTATATCCGCGACTCGATGCACAACTTCGGCGGTGAACTCCTCCAAAACTACCCAACTGAATGTTATAAAATTTTGCGTACATATCCAGACTGTACTGCAGAGTGCATTATTAAATTTTTATTTCTCTAAATTTTTTGGTTCAAAAGATATTACGATTTTTAAACAATCTTAGCTTCAACATGTGTGAGGAAGAGAGATAGAGATATCGCTGGCTGTCACCCAATAAGATAAGATTTTGCTGTATCACAATTGCCAGTGCATGTGCATGTGTGGCTTCCGCCGTCAGCGCTGGCCCATCTGGCGCCATTGCCCGATAAGATAAGAGTTTGCTGTTTCACAAATGCCAGCACGTGTGCATGTGCAGCTACGTGTTTTACTCAAACAGTAGTAGAGCATTGTTCTATGGTGTAGCCAGATGTATGGATTTGACTTAAGTGTTGAACAAGTGTCAATTTTTAGAAGAGAATCTATTTAGTCGCTGATGCACTGCAATTTTCTGTTACATATTGCAACGAATGACAATTCAGGTAAATTTTAATCAAAAATCTTTTTAAATTATTAATGTTTATTGTCTTCAAATGTTTTCTTTAAAAAAACGAGAATATTATATCACAGAACTTAATTTATACACTATTACAATTTAAATTGCTGTATGTAATAATATTTTTAATTAATTATAAAAGCAATAATCAACAATTAGATATTAGATTGGTACAGAAAACGTTTATACATATAGCAGTCAACATATAGCGTAGTCAAATATATTATAACTAAAAACAGATTGAGGGATGTTCAACTCTGTAATTATTGAAAGTTATTTTAACATGTTTCGTTTCACTCACTACTGGTATTAAAAACAATCATAATTTAAAAACATATAAATTACACAGTAACTTTAGAACTTTACGACCTTACCTCAGATAGTTGACATAATGCTACAAACACAAGTTTATGGTAAATTTTTCTAACAAGTAAACTTGGATAATAATTGTAATCATATTGTTGTAAATTATACTGTAGTCTGGAGTACTATAGAATATTGTAAATTTATGTACATGTCCACAATCACACCCACCCTCTCTTCCATTCTCCCTCTACCTCTCATTCTCACAACCTCTCCTCCCTCTCACTCTCTCTCTTGCTCTCTTTCTCACTCACTCATTCCCTCCCTCTTTCTCTATTTCTCACTCTTCCAACCTTCTCTCACTCTCTCTCTCTCTCTCTCTCTCCCTCTCTCTTTATCCCCCCTCTCTCTCTATATCTCTCTCTATTCATTCAGCTCTAAGAATAAATACTTCAAAGAAAAGGGGAGAAACTTTCAAAGATTTAGAAGGTGAATCCAAACTTGATTTTGAAGAAGAATTAAAAGGTGTGAGGTTCGTTATTATTGATGAAGCAAGTATGTTGGGTTTGAATTTGTTTTTCAAAGTGAATATGCGACTCAAACAAGCAAAGCAGCATTCTTCAGCTGTTACTTTTGGTGGCCTCTGCGTGTATTTAGTCGGTGATTGGTCTCAACTTCCACTGGTTTGTGACAAGAGTCTTTACAATATTGGTAATAATGTTCGGACCATTCAATCGAATCTTTCATATAAACAGTTCAAAAAAGTTTTCTTTTTAAGGAAGATTATGAGACAGCAAGGTGATGGTCAAAAAAATTTCAGAGAGACTTGTAACGGTACAGAATTGTGAGCCACCCCAGTTTAATTTGATATTAATTAAAATCATCATTTCAATCACTTTCCAAATTGCCAGACTTTCACCTGTGGGGAGCCCCAGTGCAACATACATACAGTTAGCCTAAACAATTGCCAGACGTATTGCGTAACTGCCCAGCAGCAGGCTTTTTGTGAATCACAGTCTGCAGTGTGTCATCAGAGAGTGAACAGTAGTAAGCAGCAGCAGATAGTAAAGTTTGTTAATTAAAAAACAGTGGCCTCGGGTTTACAAGATAGGCTGGTAAACCAAATCCGGCCTATCTAAAAAAGTGTATAACCAAGAACGACAAAATAAAAAGAAATGTTATTCTAAAGTGGAGTAAAATAATAGTGGCACATCAACCTAATACGAAATAATCAATAACAGTACCGTGGTTAAACAGTGTCAAAACTAATTTATGGTGTGTTAAACAGTGCATTCACAGCAGAGGTGCAAAACAGCGGAGTTCTTCAGACGTTAAGTATTAACTGAGTTTTAACCAAGATTATTTTACCTTTTTCCCCAGAGTATAATTCAACATAAATAAATTGTAAATCTAAAATGTACATCAGAGATCTCGAAGGGGGGTTTAAATAGAACGACAAAATCAAAGAACGAATGTGTGTGAGTGTGTAGCTAAATCTCGTATTGGTTCATTGCTAAAAATAAATAGTTGTGGTATACCATAGTTGTCATAAGCTAGTTAATTAAGAAATATTTTGTTACTATGTTTGATTTCACAAATTGTTACTCATTCAACAAGTATTAATATAACGAAAAGAAATAAGAAATTTAAATGTCATAAAAGAGATACGAAGTAGTTATTTTGCATAATAAACCAGAGGCAATTTGTTTTAGCACAAACTGTCTATTTGATCTTTGACCATATCAAATCCAAATAATCCTTTCTGCAGCAGTTTCGTCTGAACGACTCTTGGACCCTAACCCAGAAGGTAAGAGAAAGATATTATAATATATTGGCAATTAATTAATATTGTTTCAGTGGCTCCCGAAACAGTGACGCGAGTGTAGGCTTTATAACCTATATCCACCAGACCTAACCAAGCTGCAGAACAGGTTATTTGGAAGTGAGGGTGTGGTTAGAATGTTTTTAGACTGTAGAGAGTAAATTTACTAAAGTAAAACTAATTTAAATAAATTAGATTAATTAATTATTTAATTAAACATAAGTTCATAATGGAAAACACTATTGATTTAACTTGGTTTCGTGAGACAACGG
The DNA here is from genome assembly GCA_034769895.1 of Magicicada septendecula. Classification (NCBI taxonomy): domain Eukaryota; kingdom Metazoa; phylum Arthropoda; class Insecta; order Hemiptera; family Cicadidae; genus Magicicada; species Magicicada septendecula. The sequence continues at coordinate 54,463,721 of CM068371.1, read as the reverse complement.
GGGAGATAAAACAAATGTTTAATGATAATAACAAGAGATTTGATGCTAATGATGATTTTTTGCGTAAAAGTGTGAGTGAATTAAGGGACGATATAAATAATCGCTTTGACATGAGAGACACCAAGTTCAATGAACAAAATAAGAAATTGGATGCTTTAAATAAACGCTTTGACATAAATGATGTTAAATTTGAACAATATAAAGAACAGAATATGAGATGTGAAAATATAATAAACGTAAAGCTAGACGAATTAACCAATTCATTGTGTAGTATTGATGTACGAATTAACGAAATATGTAGTGAAATAAAAAGAGAAACAGGTGAGTTAAGAGAGAGTGTGTGTGTGTGGTAGACAATAAATATGAAAACACGGTATCAAAAAGTGGTACAGCAAATAGTAGTAGTGACCTTGAGGATAAAAATGTAGTTGATCATAATGAGAGGGAGTGTGAAGATAGTTTAAATGAAGAGAGTGTACAGAGGGTAGAATTTTCCAGTGATGTGGTTGTGGGTGAAGAAAATGCTTCACTAGTATTGTTGGAGGACAAAGGTTCCTCCTTAGTTTTTGTAAAAGACAAAAGGTCTTTGAATTATTTTTGTGTATCTGGTAAAGCCAGACGTTGTAATAATGTTGTGTTGCCCTCTGTATGGAATGAGAATGTGAACTGTTGTGAGAAATATTGTAATGAGAGAATTAGAGAGAGAGAAACAGAAATATTTAAGGTAAATAGAGATTATGAAAAGTTGAGAGAGAATATGAACATTAAGAGAATTATAGTAAACACCGAGTATATTGTAGTTGATGATGACAAATATACTCTCTGTTGGGAGAGTTAATGTACCTGTAGAATATGATAATAATGATGTAATGGTAATAACAAAAAACACTGACGGAGACTTTACAAAAAATACTGATGTCGACTTGATTTATGATAAGATAATTTTGGGGGGTAACCCTATAAATTATTGTTTGGGTACAATGAAAAAAATTAGTTCTTGTGGTTATAAAACAAAAAATGACCATACGTGGAGTATCAATGATATTGAAAGCTGTTATGTGAAACCCAAACTAATTTTTGACGATGGAGGTTGAACTAAAAAGAGCAATGTATGGACATATTAAATACTTTAACATATGGTAATGACCTTGCTGAATTTAGGTATTGATGTGTGGTATATAAGAAAATTAGTACGGAAATCTGTAAATAAATGTATTGTGTTAATGTTATTTTGCTGCAGTGTACAATATAGCTTATAGGTAATGTATGTTTGTAATATGAACAAATGGCATAATAATATTGAAGTCTATTTTGTATGATGTGTGTATATTAAAAATGTTTTAAATAATAAGTAGGCCTACAGCTAAATTGTTTTGAGTGGAGGTTATTAAATAATTGTCAAGTTAAACAAATAATTTAAAAGGGTTAATTTTATTAATGAAGCAAAATTCTGGTTTGAACTGTAATAAATAGACTTTGACAAATATGTTAACATTAAAAGATTTATAGAAATAAAAAATTTGTTGGAAGTACATATGTCAGTATATGATGTAACCATGAATGTTTAGACTGAAGGAATGTTTATAACTGTGTTTATTACAACAGTCTGGCATACAACTGTTGATGTAAACAGGTGTGTTGGATGTTTTGACTAATGTGTATAGCCAGGTGTGGAAGCTGATAACTGTTGTAACTTGATGAATCAGTATCTTGAGCAAAATCTTATTGTGAAACAAAAGAAACACCTGATGTGATGGAATGTAAATAATATTCTTTTTAGGCCCCTTTGTAAAATGATATTTAAATAAATAAAGTTGTTTCGAACAAATAAGACTGAAATGAACTTAACTTTATTTTCATTCGAATTCAAACTGGAATTATAAATTAAATGCTAATTGATGTAAATAATGATTAAAATATTCATTTAACACTGACAACTGATGGAAATATTTGGGCTGAGATAGTGTTTGGGAAAATAAGATGTTCATATGACCATTCATGTAAACTTTTACAATTGACAATCTATATTTTATGTTATAACTGTAGATTCCCCACCTAAGTGCGGTCATGACCTCACCGGACCATGACCGTGAAAGTAGTTAATTGTGGCAAATCATAAATTTTACTTTATATAACCGGCTTGTGGTTTGTTTTATTTTGTTAACCCGGTGGGTTGTTAGATTTAGTAGGGGGGTTATTTTTTTGGGGAATCTACCAAATTTTGGAACAGGTCTATTTTCACCCAGATAGGGGTGGTAGTCCATTAGGGGTGTATAAATAAAAATTAGTAGGTGTAATACCGAATTTTATTGTAACTGATGGGGGTGGAATAAAAGAAAAAAATGTCCACCCCTTCCGCATCAGTCCTTGTGAAAGCAACTAGACGCTACAGTCTAGGGGGGTAATAGTGAGTGTGGACGGGCGGTGACCCAGTTACAGGTCACGAGGGAGATGTGATTACGGCTAGATTGAGGTCTGCGAGGGCCAAGAAGTCTAGTGCTGCACACAGTAGAATGTAACGGGTATCAGGGGTTAAGGGATTAAAAGGGGGGTAGTAAAAAAAAAAAAAAAAATTTTGTTTATTCTACATGAATATGAGTAGGCAAATAAGGACATAATTTGTATTTTAGGTACGATTACTGTGAGTTAATGTAATCCTGTAATGTGTCATTTTGGCTGGGCAATATTGTACGGGGAATATTATTCAATTTAACTGGAATTTATGTGTACTACTGTAAACCTATATTGTTTTATTAACACTATTTTTTTTAGGGTCTATAATATAAAATGAGCCAGTACGTTGTCAATGAACCAGTACGGCTAAGAGGAAACAAATCAGTTGTGGGATATGGAGTGATGGAAGGCCGTTTGTTGATTCTTTAATTGAATGTGTCACAGTCGCCAGACTAGGGGGGTAAGAACCCATGATTTTCGTAGAGTGCTTAGGGGGGTTGCGGCGCCATATCCTCACTGATCCTCTCAGTTTTAGGCAATAAGAGTTTGAACGCTTTGGCCTTCAACCTCTTATTGGGGGGGTATTGTAACGGTACAGAATTGTGAGCCACCCCAGTTTAATTTTATATTAATTAAAATCATCATTTCAATCACTTTCCAAATTGCCAGACTTTCACCTGTGGGGAGCCCCAGTGCAACATACATACAGTTAGCCTAAACAATTGCCAGACGTATTGCGTAACCGCCCAGCAGCAGGCTTTTTGTGAATCACAGGCTGCAGTGTCATCAGAGAGTGAACAGTAGTAAGCAGCAGCAGATAGTAAAGTTTGTTAATTAAAAAACAGTGGCCTCGGGTTTACAAGATAGGCCGGTAAACCAAATCCGGCCTATCTAAAAAAGTGTATAACCAAGAACGACAAAATAAAAAGAAATGTTATTCTAAAGTGGAGTAAAATAATAGTGGCGCATCAACCTAATACGAAATAATCAATAACAGTACCGCGGTTAAACAGTGTCAAAACTAATTTATGGTGTGTTAAACAGTGCATTCACAGCAGAGGTGCAAAACAGCGGAGTTCTTCAGACGTTAAGTATTAACTGAGTTTTAACCAAGATTATTTTACCTTTTTCCCCAGAGTATAATTCAACATAAATAAATTGTAAATCTAAAATGTACATCAGAGATCTCGAAGGGGGTTTAAATAGAACGACAAAATCAAAGAACGAATGTGTGTGAGTGTGTAGCTAAATCACGTATTGGTTCATTGCTAAAAATAAATAGTTGTGGTATACCATAGTTGTCATAAGCTAGTTAATTAAGAAATATTTTGTTACTATGTTTGATTTCACAAATTGTTACTCATTCAACAAGTATTAATATAACGAAAAGAAATAAGAAATTTAAATGTCATAAAAGAGATACGAAGTAGTTATTTTGCATAATAAACCAGAGGCAATTTGTTTTAGCAAAAACTGTGTATTTGATCTTTGACCATATCAAATCCAAATAATCCTTTCTGCAGCAGTTTCGTCTGAATGACTCTTGGACCCTAACCCGAAAGGTAAGAGTAAGATATTGTAATATATTGGCAACTAATTAATATTGTTTCATTGGCCCCGAACTAGGGACTCGAGTATTATATAAATTTCAGTTAATTAATATTGTTTCAGACTTTAAATAGAGTCGCAAATGGAACAATCACTGAACAAGATTATCAGCTCTTATCTAAAAGATTTTATGTAAACAATATCGGGGACAATTTCAAAGATAGTGTCTGTATAATGTCGAAAATTGCTGAAATCGAACGCTTTAATTATGAAAAACTAGAAAGCAATAAACAAACTGTGGCTCTAATCAATGCAATCCATAATTGCCCAGAAGCCTCTCTAGCAAAATCTGACGATGCTCAAGGGTTATTTGCCCAATTATGTTTATATAAAGGTAATCGGGTTATCCTTAGCAGAAATCCTTGGGTCACAAAAGGACCAGCCAACAGTTCAGTTGGGACAGTAACTGATATTATTTATGACCCGGCAGTTGAATGCGAAAATTATAATGATCACATGCCCATATGTATACTTGTATCTTTCGAAAAATATACAGGACCAGTTCTGTATGAGAATTCAATACCCATTGTACCAGTAGTGGCATCCTTCAAGAAAAATGAAATTTCTTGTACTCGCAAACAATTTCCGCTAATGTTGTCAGTATACATAGATCACAAGGGATAACATTAGATAAGGCAATTGTTAATTTAGGAGACAATGAATTTCAGGTTGAATTAACGTATGTTGCTCTTTCAAGAGTGAAAACATTAGAAGGATTAGGTCTAAGGTCGATACCCCAGCGGTATAGAGGAGCCATCGGGACTGGACCAGGAGGATCAAACGATGGATTCCAGGAGGACCAGAGGACAATGGACGATCAACACTGTACAAGGACACAAGACTCAGGATCATAACAAGGAGTACCAGAGTATCACCTCATCAATAATAAGGTGACACAAAACCATATTACTCATCAACATGGTTCATAAACAACATTAAAAAGAAAGAATATAAAAAAAAATAAAAAGAGACTATGAGAGACCCTATATAGCCTACTAATTTTTGTAAATATTAATAATTGTAAATTTTATATTGTTAAATTAGAGTAAGAGAATGTACAATTTTTATAATTATTAAAATGATACAAATAACAGTACTTGCAATAACACAGAGTCTATTATAAAGTAATAATGACATCATAACATAACTTGCAAAATTTTAATTATGTTTCAGTATTATAATATTTTATTACTTTGATAGTTGATTGATAATTCTTTGATATTTATGTACACAAAGTAAAGTACTGATTAAAAGAAATGATTTAAAATAAATGCATTTTTTTAAAAGAATATCTGAGCAAGTCGAGAGCACATTTTACATCATATAAACTTCATGTCACGTCATATTTATTCATGTTTATGTTTACATGTAAATGTACATTTGTCTTTAAAATTTATGAATATTTAGGTTAAGGATATTTGTATAGTTACAATAAGTATGTGTATGCTGAGCACACATAAAAGAGGAAAACACATTATGCTAATAATACTGATGAATTTTAATTCGTAATTTGAAATTTTTATTTAATAAAAATTTAAATGATTTTCCATATTCAATATGATAAGAAGTGTTATTATTAAAAAAAAAACCTTTACACCTTTTCTCGTTATAGTATATTGTACTATAATGTAGTGTATTCAATAAAAAGTGTGTAGTGTATCATAAAAGTGTATATATTTTGTTGATTGTAAGAATATTGATAAATAAATTATTACAATTCTATTTATCTAACGGATCAAAAATGGTTGATTGTAAAAATATTGGTAAATAGATTATTATGAATATCAAAGGCTCCGCCCATTTGTGTCAGTGACACTCCTAGTTACTTCAATATTTAACTCACTATAGATTTTAACAAAACAAAACAAAAACAGAACACATAAAAACAAGGAAAAAACAAAGTTTTATTCACTCACAATTAAGTTACATAGAAATTAAATTATGTTTCCAAGACTTTATTTACTGACTTTATATATTATAACATCAAAATCCAAAGGAAGTACAATTTTTCTTTTCATAGACAAAAGTGTCAAAGTTTTTCTGTCTTTCCTCACCATTAACAATCTAATTTTTTAAAGTTTTGGGGATCTTCTTTCATGTGAGACCAAGATTTGGAAATCATTAAAAAATACTACAGGACATGACAGGGAAGGGCTTCAGTTAGATTCCATTTGACAATAAACTGAAAAACTTCCTTGACCGGTAATTGTTGCTCCCATGTTGACATTAGTAAAGCGTACCGGTATATGTCATCGCAGCCTCTTTACTTTATCAAAGTCACCATATACATTCATAGTTGAGCTTGTCTAGAGACAATTTTAAATGATAATCAGAAGCTTCCATTATCATTTGTAGGGTATAAAATGGAATAAAATATTCTAGTGAAATGCTGTTGAAACCTACATGGACCCTCTGTGTTGATGGGGCCCAGGGCAGTCCACCCCTGTTGCCTCCCCTCTTTTGACCACCACTGTATGTAGAAACCGGACAATACAAATTGAACAGTGGCTTAGAGATGTGCAGTGTACAAACACCTCATTGCAAGGTTAACTAAATTTTCATTTATTTTGCACATGTGCACAACAGTCTTGTGCAGTGTTTCATAGTGTGAACATCGGCTGCAACAAGACTGCCAACAACAATGGAAGCATGTGTGTGGCAGAGAGGGAGATAATATGGAAGTAAGACAGTGAACTGTTATTGCATTGTCTCCCCTCTCTTCTGTCTAGATAACTTAGCTATACTTGTAAGTGGAGGTAATTCATGCGTTGAGTCGGCAGAGCTTACTGTTCAGAAACGACTGTTGGGCCTCTAACTATTTTGTACAAGACCTTAATAAGACCAGTTGTGACATATGCTGTGGAGACCTGGACCTACTTATTAGTGACATACATAATTTACAGAGTCTTTGAAATAAGAAGTCTAAGAAAAATCTTTGGACCAGTGAAGTAAGATGAAGAATGGTGCATACAGAACAATAGGGAACTAAAGGAATTGATAGATGGCGAGGACATAGTGAGGTTCATCAAGTCTATGAAAATCACCTGGTTGGGACATGCGATGTGCATGGAGGATGACAGAATGCCCAAAGCAATTCTTAGAGAGACAAAAGATGGGCAAAGAAGGAAAGGAAGGCCTAGAGAAATGTGGCTACAGGACATAGAAGATGACCTCAGGAGGATGGGTATTGGGGAAGGAAGTGGAGGCTGGAGGACCAAGGTGATTGGAGGCAACTAGTTGGGGAGGCCAAGGCTCACTTAAAACGACAGAATATGGTGGAAATGAAGAGGTGATAGCAGATCACTGTCTCACTCATACACTATCTTTGCATGCTCGTAATGTTCTCACCAGCCTTGCTACAGCCAAGTTACACACTCTGAAACACTATACAAAACTGATCGGTGCATATGCAAAATTAATAAACATTTTGTAACCCCCCCCCCCCCCAACAACGTGTATGTCCACTGTTCATCTCAAAGCCACTGTTCAAAATCAAGTCTATACAAGTGTACTCCAAATATGGTGTTACATATAATTATACCGAAGGGAATGTGGCTATGCAGTCACTGTACTGTAATGTGGAAGGCAAGAGACACAACCACCTTATTCCCTAATATCAGTACTCCAGTGTATACTTTACACTGACAACGCCAATAATCCACATAGTCCAGTCAGAATAGGGGTTTACTACAGAATAAATATGAGAGTTTGAAACTTTGTACACTTGTTTAAAAGTGTCTAGTGAAGATTACATCAAGAGTTGTGATGTATCAGAAGTGAGCTGTAGCTACCGTCTTGAAAAACAGATCCATTTCTTGGTTTTTCATGAATATCTTGAAAACGGTTGTAGACCAAACGAGTTCACGTATCAAAACAAAGAAGACATTTCCTACAACAAAGGTCCTCCTATTCATGTTTTTCTGAATATATCTAACACTTTCCAAGATAATCAGATGTGAATTCTGTACTTTTTTCGATTTTTTTCTGATAAAAATGACCTCATAACTTCTGAACCGTAAGGTTTTTGAATAAGTGTTCAATATTGTAGAGCACTAAATTCTCTTTTCAATGGCTATCTTACTTAATATTTTATCTCCAGTAGGTCAATAGATATAACTGTTCAACAGATCCCTCCGAATATTAGATAATATTATAACTAAATATAATTAATTCACTACCAACTCGGAACACAAAGTTTTTTATGGGTAAAAACGTGAAAGTTTTACCTTAGAGCCTGAACCAGTTTTCGCTTTTAAAAAGCTTCTTCAGAGGCTTTTTTAGAAGCTTTTTGAAAGCAAAAACTGGTTCAGGCCCTAAGGTAAAACTTTTACGTTTTTACCCATAAAAAAATTTGTGTTCCGAGTCGGTAGTGAATTAATTTTATTTAGTTAAGTAACGGCCACGTCATGGACAACGAAATCCAATGATATTATAACATTACCATATGTATCACTGTAATGATATATAATGGTATAAATTGCATACCAGTATAAGTCTATACAGTATGTTAACATTTCAAGGTATCACTATTTTATATGACCATTGCAACACCTTGCTGATCAGCTTCCTTTATGATACATTAAGACCTGCCCATTTATGGTCCCTACATGCTGCTGTGTGCTGAGGATTTTGAAAACGTTTGAGGGCTAATAAAAAAGTTGTTTCTTCACTTACATCCATTCTGTAAACAGCGTATTAAAGTACACATCTTCTGCTTTAAAATGATATATATTTTGTTATGGTGTTTTGTACTTTACTTTTTTTTATTAAGTTGAGAAAACTACACTTTTTCACTAAGAAAAAAAATTCAGCTCAACTCAGTTCTTGCTCAGTACATTCATTTTAAACACAGATTACAACAAAACATGAAATTATATTGTTTACACCTAAATATTTTTTAATCAAAAATTTACTGAAACAGTTGAAAACAAAAGGCATCTTATCAGTTGAGGTTAGGATACAACTCTCTTTCTCACATACAGGTAACAGTGGTTGTTCATCTAACTTGCGCTATGAAATTGAATTTAATATTTGAAATTAACTTGTATTACTATGTACAGCTTTCAACTTTTTAATAATTTCATCTAAAAATTGAGAAGTGTTAGTTATATCATTAGCTTCACCCATCACAATATCAGTATCATCAAAACACATTAGGCTACCACTCATTTCTGATATGAATGTGATAAATCGATGTTGGAGCCAGAACTGTTTATGATTTCATGAATTTTTCTTCTTAAGATAATTCCTGGAATCCATTTTCAATAAACAAAAATATGACAAAACACAACTACTTCACACACAAAATGTGGGTAAATTACAAAAATTGCATCCCTCATCAAACATGTATACTAGTACAAACAGAAATACTTTTCACCGTGTTTGTTCCAGTGCATGCTGACCTCTACAATTTGGAGAAATTACGCAGAAACCAAGCCTGTGGATGTATAATAGCCATCTTTCTTAGTTTAAAGTACATCAATTCGCAGACATACCTGGTGTGTCCTTACGATTCTGGCACTTGTTTGACTTGGACATACTAGGTACGTCCATAGGGCTGAATGTGTTAAAAGGGGAGATTGATGTGGTAAATATGATTGTAAAAATTGATGTGGTGAAAATGTGGTAAATATGACTGAAAATCAACAATTTAAACAAAATTTGACTTTTATTATTACAAAATAAAGTACTGATTTTTTCAAAACATTATTGGATACAGGACTGAATTACTAAAAATTGATTGGAAATGAAGTTATTTTATACCTGACAGTTGTTTCATACTTGGTTCACATCAAATTTTTCCCTGGAGCGGGAGGGTCCTGGACTGGTTCTTCTTCAGGTGACATAGATGGTTCTGGATCTTCCTCATCCTCATCAGTGTCAGCAAGTTGTCCTCTTCCTGATTGACAGTGAACCTATTTGGGCATCCCCCATTGGCAGTTGGCAAATGGTGATGCAATTTACTGCAGCTATACTGCACCCACATTCGCTTCCATCACAGCTAGCACTGCCTTGCAGAAATTTAGGTTACGAACTCCCACATTTGCTTGCAAGAGTATTCTGTGCTACAGTTTTCTGACACCATGAATGAATCTTTCTTAGGAATTCCTAGAACACCGTACAACTTGTAGCATCATAACAAATCATGAACACTTCAAAAATTCAAATCCAGTATTTTTGGTCACTCTCATATGTCCTTAGACTTGGCACCAAATAGCTTTCATCTTATTATACATGTGATAAGTTTTTTTGGGTTCACAGAAGTTAATTGGATTATGATGAATTTAAAACTGCTGAGGAGGGATGGTTGAAAAATGTGTGGCATAATTCTTTGATGAGGGGATAACAAAGCTTATTCCACACTATTGTAAGTTGCTTATATAATGGTGCCAACTATGTGAAAAAGTGTTTATATGCGGTTGTGTCTGTACCTTTTACTCCTGTCCAGTCATTCATCATGTCTCTTCACCCTGCAGTCAGTACAAACATGTCTTCTCTTACTCAACATGTACATAAACACATAACACTTTTGCAGTCTGAAGACAGGTTTCTACATTTTTCTCGGTGTTGTGCATCAGTGCATCTGTCTATAGTTGCTTCTGTTTCTGATGTCATCAACCACTTCATGCAACATATGCCCCAACCAAGATGTTTTTTTCTTTCTTATTATCTTCAACAGGTTTCTTACCTCTTCTGTGCTCATCAGTACTACATTGTTTCTGACTCTATCAAGCCATTTCATCTTAATAAGTCTATGCCACAACCACATATCAAAAGTCTTTAGGCACTTTCTTCTTCTTGAGGGTCCATATTTCACTGCCATATAAAAACCACACTCCTTAGTGTGGAGGATGGATATTAACATTATTAGTATTAATAATAATATTACATTTTCTAAAATTAATTGTGTAATATTAATTTTCTAATGTATAATAAAATAGTTTGTTTATTAACAATAACATTATATCCTTCAACTTCATGATTTTTCTCATTAATTTTTGTCATCTTTCTGAAAAATGCTTTGTACTCAATGACTTTGTAAACTAAATATCACTATACTTTGTAAACATCTCAGGTGTCTTTGTGAATTGTGTCTTTTGTGCACTGTGTGGAGCACACGCCAGTGATTGAAGAGTATACGTCATTAAGTTAGGCCGTTTCCAATTTAATGAGTATTTGTAGCTGCCTGCCATCGATAGGTCAGTAGTGTCATTCACACTGTTTGAAAAACAGCTGTGTTAGCAGAATAATGCTTAGCCTGAAAATTAAACAGTGTGTTAAAGTAAGTGTCTTCTGAACTTAAAAAGTAGTTCAACAGAGTATTTTAGAATGAATGTATTCACGGATCCAAGTTTGTGGATAGCACAAAAGATTCATACTGAAAATTGGGAAGAGGTGGAAGAAACAGTCAGGCAAGTATTGCATACAAATTTGAACATGAGTAAAATGGTTCAGAAAATGCTAACATTTGAACAGAAGAAGCTTTAGAAGAAAGTGTGTTTCCAACTTTAAAAACACACATCAGAAGCAGTTGAACTTTCTTATCAGAGTCATAACAAATGAAGAAACGTTTTCCTGTTCCCTCTGATTAAGGGGATAATTGTTGAAACACAATATTTTGTAAATAAACTACATTTATGAAGCCAGTTTAGTTAACCACACCTCATACTTGGTTCTTTATCATATTCTAGTTCTGAGCACATCATACAAAAACATCCTCCTGTTTCGTATCCTCCACAAAGTCAGTCTGTGTCACCACTTGTACCCAATATAACACCATTTTCTGTATTAGTGGTCTCAATCATATAGAAAGACACTTTCAGTTTTTTGTAGTTACCTCCACGTCATATTTTTTAAAACATAAGAAAACATTTCTTATTAGTGACATAAATGCTGAACTCACCCATCATAATTAATGTAGTGTTTTCATAGAGACACCAACAACTCAGACAGGCGAAGAAAGCAGTAACTAACTCTTCAAGATTCTATTAAGATTCTATCACTAACTATTCAAGATTATTATTATATAATAATATAACCTAGTTTCAAGTTTTAAACACAAATCAGGCTACTACAACCATTTTTTACTGTATGTTTAATTAAAACCTGTATTAGCAAAAAGTGTTTGAAATGTGTTTGCTTTTGATGTTAAAAGTTCAAGAACTAATTAGATTTTAAATATTTTCTTATCACTTTGAAATATATTTCAGATTTGTACACATGAATGAAATATTTATAAACTAACTAAAGAAACATTCTTTGTTTTTCATTAAAATATTTCTAATGCACTGAAGTAAATGAAAATAGGCTTCACCAAATTTTTGACTTTGTTTAAAACACTGAAACAATCGACTGTTTTAAAAAATCAGACAAAAATTATTGAAATGATCGAGCAGAGTTGAGGAACTGTGTAAGTGCAGATTAAATTCAATTTGTAGGGTTGACATGTGCTTGATTTTGACCAGGTATGCATATCATCTGAGGAGGTGGGAATTTGAAGGTCAGAGTGTTGGTAGTCATGTGATTGGAGAACGTGAACTCAAAGTGATGGTACAACCAGCAGGAATGACAGACAAAGTGTGCGTAGATTATGTAGCAGAGCTGAAAGCAAAAGTTGCAAAGTGGTGGGAATCATTGTCAAACGGGTTTGTGTTGTTTGCTTGTGTAGTAAATGCTGTTTATTACAAGAATCATGCTTTGAGATTTCAGAAATTGATTCATTGACTATGTGACTCAGAAACAATAAAATATAGTCTATATAGAATGTTTCACAAAGTAACAGTAATCAATACAAGATATTCTCCAGGTGAAAAATAGATCAAAATTTTCATATAAAGTGTGTCTAAAAATGGTTTGTTTTCATGTAACAAAGATTTAGCCCATATTTTTAACTTGAAAGGATAACTTAGGGTTCAAATTTTTCACATGTGTGTAACTTTCTGACTAAATTCTTCTAAATATAATTAAATCACTACCTAATTTAAATCACTAAAACACTAATTTATATATAATTAAATTATTATGTAGTGATTTAATAACATTTAGTTAATCAACGGACACATCATGGACAACGAAATCCAAGTATATAAATTCTTCATCTTCTTCAGTGGCGCAACAACCCATTACTGAGTCAAGGCCTCCTTTAACAGCCTCCGCCAGTTGTCCCGGTCAAGTGCAGCTGCCCTCCAGTTCCGGGGCCCAAGGATATGGCGTGCATCATAGTTCACACCATCTTCCCAACGTAGTTTAGGTCTACCAACTCTCCTGGTGCCATATATCTGTTCTGCGAGTGCCTTTCTGGGTATTTCATTCTCCCCCATTATGATTACATGTCCAGCCCACATGACTCTACCAAGTTTTATAATTTTTACAGTATCTGGTTCATTCAGAAAAGTGTTCAGTTCTTGGTTGGTCCTTTTCCTCCATTCACCACACACATTTTCCTTCATTCACATATATTGGACCAAAAATGCTGCGGAGGATGCATTCATGAACCAGCAGGCTTGACTCAGACTTTCTAGAAATGGGCCAGGTCTCAGAACCATAGGTGAGAACTGGGCAGATCAATGTTTTATACAGAAGCAGCTTGATGCTCCTGGCAATTCTTCTGCTCTGGAACAGGGGTATGAGACCAAAGAAGCACATATTAGCTTCTTTTCTCTTGTTGTTTCCCCATCGGAGTTAACTTGGCATCTTAAGTTGTTAACTTGTTCGAAGGAACAGATGCCGATTTGGATGCGCTCTCCTTCTCTAGCTTCCTGTCCTGTAACCATGTATTTTGTCTTGCTTTTTTTTATTATGAGACCCAGCCTCCTTGCGGGACCTTCAAGAGCAAGAAAGGCTTCAGTGACTGCTCGAAGGGACCTCCCGATTATATCTAGGTCATAGGCATATCCTAGGACCTGCACCAACCTGTTGAATACAGTCCCAGAGGAATCTAGCCCACATCTCTCTTAGCTTTTTCTAAGGCAAGAAAGAAGAGGAGGCAAGCAAGAGCATCGCCCTGGAGGGCTCCCTTTCCATAGTCAAACTCTCCTGATAAGTCATTCTGAATCCTCACCATGCCCTTCACTGTCAGCATTGTTATCCTACACAATCTTATTAATTTCTTTGGTATTCCCAGTTCTTCAAGAGCAGTGTAAAGTTATTTTCTCTCAATGCTGTCATATGCATTTCTGAAATCTATGAAGAGGTGATGGGTTTGTAGCTTATGTTCCCTACCTTTCTCCAGAATTTGTCAGAGTGTGAAAACTTGGTCCATTGTCGATTTTCCTCTTCTAAATCCGAACTGATATCGATCAATCACGTGATCAGCATGTGGAAGAACAATATATAGGACATTATTTTATATGCCACAGAGACAAGAGAAATGCCTCTGTAATTGTTACAGTCTAGTTGATCCCCCTTTTTATAAACCGGACATATAACTGTCTTCTGCCAGGCTGTTGGCAGTTTCTCCTCTATCCATATATCAATGGCAAGATCTTGAAGGGTTTTAACCAGCTCTGGGCCACCGTTTTTGAAAAGCTCTGCAGGAAGATCATCAGAACCGGGAGCTTTGTTGTTTTTAAGGATTTCTATTGCAGCTATCACATCATCCTAATCAGGAGGCTCGATGTATTCATGTTCCTCTAGCACAGGTGGTACATAGTTGTCTGCCTCATCATTCTTAGAAAGAAGAGCTTCAAAGTGCTTGTGCCACCTCTCGAGGATCTTCCCCTTTTCTGTAAGTAGGGTGCCGTCAGTCTCACGACAAGCTGTTGTTCTGGGCTTGAAGAGTTTCCTACAGTAAGTTTCACTAACATGAATCAACCGTTTTTGTGCTAACAGCGCAGGTTATATAATGCGCATGCGTCAAAAGAGAAACATAGCTCAGTTTATCTGAGATACTGTGGAGATTATTGTGCGAGTACTTTTCAAAAAACATCAGTATACATCAAAAGTGAAGCTTTGTTTCAATTTTTTGTATAAGAACAGTATAATAGTAATATACAATGCCCCCTACCACAATGTACAAATAAATCCACCTCCAACATCATTAAAAAAAAAAGGTAGACATGATTAACTGGTTAGAGAACCATGACATTCCTTGTAGTCCATCTATGCATTAATTAAACAAAATAAACCAACATACAAAACTTTTAAAATAGATGCTATTTTGGCAAACCATGGACATTCCGTTTTACGACTTCCATTGTACCAGCCGGATTTTAATCAACTGATTTGGGCAACCTTGAAGGAGCATGTTAAAAGAAAAAACGTGCTTTTTTTCTGTAAACAGTGTCATAAACTTAGCGAAAAAGAATTTTTATTGTATTTCTCCCACAGATCAAGATGTGACGTCATGAAAATTGAAAATGACTACATGAGATCGGACCAAATAATGGATACTGTAACAGATCGTTTAGAAAGTAATATAAGATGGAATAGCAACAATGAAGACAATTTGAGTGATAGTGATAGTAGGTTAACGGTGATAACAGTGACAGAAATATTAGTAGAGTGAAGAACTTACCTAAATAATTGTAATTGCATGTAAGTAAATGTGCTCTATACTACTTAAATAGTTTCTGTCTAATTGTTGCATTAATATTGTCTCTCCTGTTCTTTATGGATAGTTTATATCTGCTTGTTTTTTAAACACACACACACACACACACATACAGACACACACACACGCACACACACAATCATTTCACGTGTAAGGCTGTTATTAATGTTACTTATTCAAACAAATTAAGATGCCAGAGCAATGTGGATAATATATTACTACATTTTTTCATGAATCGAATCGTAACATGTACACAAAGTGTACACATTCCAAAATATACGACTATTGATGTCTAGGCTCGACTTTGGAGAAACATCGCAACAGACAAAACATGCCAAGTAACTGTTTACAAAATAATGGCAGTATTAAACATTTTATAACTCTGTGAAATCTTTATTACATTGTCTCTGTCTGTTGTGTCTGACGCTTGTTTCGTCTTACAAAATGTCCACGTTTACGGACTGATCGTGTCGTAATCGAAATCAAAACTTACCTACAACCAAATTTTTTAGTATTTCGTAACACAGTAAAAAAGTAGTGTATTACATATAAAACGCACTAAAATGTAAAAACCTTAAAAACAATTACAAAAATAACAAAACAATTTAAAAATTATAAGAATAATTGGTTAGTAAAAGTTAGGTAAGTTAGTAAAATGTAAGTTACATGTGTGTGTTGGTAGGGCTGTAAAATTTAGTTTGGTAAAGTATTTAGTAACATAGTTGGAAAGGTAGCTAATGAAATGTAGAAAGCAATAAATACATAAAAAACTTTAAAAATTAAAAGTAATCAATTGAAAACATTATAAGCATGCATAGACAACAGAAAATTAAGTAAATAAAGTTATAAAAATAATAAAAAGAAAATAATTGTGTATCGACAAGGCAGTATAACTGCTTTATTTCAGCAATATCATTATAAGCACTCAGTTTTTAAATTTTAGTACTTTTACAGGGAAAACGTAAATTTTACTACTTTCTTTCATCTTTAATTAAAGAAGCGTAACTTCAGCATAATATGTTCAACTGTGTTAGTACAGATTTTCCTCTCTTGTTGCTTCCACTGCTCCCAACTTTTCCCCACTACAACCTGCGTGCTGCTTCATGTCTGTTTAAATTTACAGTACCTTGGTTTACCTTATTTTTGTGACTAAATTGATGATTATACATTTGAAAATTTCAGAAAGTGTTTTCATGCCAAGTTCTTGAATTAAAATATGATACACATGCTCATGATGTGAGATGTCTGTGATCTCAGCAATGTCATATTAATTGCCAATCCTCCAACACCATCTATGATATTTGTTTAATGATGTGGTTAACTATGCAGTTGTTATGTCCATAAAATGCCCATAAAAAGGCTCGTCTGATAAAAGCCTTCAGGGCAAGGTTATGTTGTGTAATATCCTATTTTTAATGGGCATTATTTATTTCAGAACCACTCAGCTGTTGGGCCAGGAGTGATTGCAGACAGTCCGATAAGAAAGATCACCCAAGGACAGGAGTTGACAACAGAGTTTAATGAGAAAACATTGGGTGGACGGGATTCAAGGATATGCAGGTAATATCCAATACAATAACAGCAGTTTCTTGGTTTAACACATGTTGTTTTATTTATTTTAAAATAAAATACTTCATCCAAACTATGATGAGGCATTGGCTCATCTGAGACAGACCACAAAGTCTTGCCTACCTCTTTTTATACAGAAAGCTCTTCCCAAAATGTTACAAACAAGCATCCCTGTACAATAACCCCAAAAAGTTACAGCAGCTTATTACTTTTGAAATTAAAACATAATAGACATTTTTAACCACAATAACATTTTACAGTTTTTTTGTAAACACAAATATTGCATTTTTATTTATTAGAACGGTCCTGTAACCTCATTTAAAACAGGTTTCTAAAGTCCCAGCAACCTATCTGGTAGCTCTGGATGTAGATGAGAGAATAAAGAAATGTCTTCTAAATTTGGATTCAGTGCCACCGAGACTGTATGAAGTAAAACACAGCATTGTTATTATTAATTAAAACCACAAAAATTCTGTCTAAGGCTTTCATGGCCGGTTTCAATGTTATGAGAACTTTGACTTGCCAGGCTGTTAGGCTATGGTCCAAGGTTGTTTGATGCAAACGTTTCGGCCGTGCCTTCGACGGCCATCCAGTGCAGAACCCTGCAAAACACTGACGAAGGTTTTGTAGTCAGTGACCAATGAACTGTGGTTAAGGCTAGTGGCTATGAATAGGACACCCATATTTATAAATGTTTGGTGTCAACACGAAGTTGTTGTGTGACACCCCCCCCCCCCAATCAGAAGAAAGGCAAATTTTTATTGCTTCGCAACAACTCAAACCCAGAGAGCTCTCAGTGAGAGGGACTCACCACACTGATGCATTGCAACGTTTCTGCCTCTGGACAGACTCCATATATGCAGGCAAGGGAAATACGCACTCACCGATGACAGAAGCCTAAACTCTTCAAAGAGTATGTGATGGTTGGCATTGGCAAGTGTGTGCTCCACTATAGCAGACTTTTCCAGCTACCTCAAAGGACAGTAGCTGCTGTGTTCATCAATGTGTACATCAATGGACACTGCATTTTGTAATTGGTTTGTTTTTTATGGACACAGAAGCTGACACATCCACGAAATTCACACATTTCTTTATCAATAGTCAGATTTTGGCCTGGATAAAAAACCTGTTTACGTCTTGTGACGTAGCAAGGCGAAGATTTTTTTTCCGCACTGGGCTTTGCGGTTGTGCGTCGCAGAGACGAACCGCTCGGGATCTGAGTTCCGAGCTACCTTCTGGAGCTCCTGCCTCGTGGCCCTGCCCAAGTAGGGCGTGTGCACTATAGCAGGCCGATTCTCGGCTGTTGTGCTAGCCTACACTAGCGCAGTATACACCGAGGGCGTTTCCACGAATCATGTGGACATATACGGTACCTTCCCAGCCCAGTCACTAGAGGATTGTCTGGGAACCTCGCCGCACGTGCATAAAATTTGCGTGCAAGCCGCCTGAATGTGTCGTCTAAGGAGAGGACTTGGAAGGCGAGATGAAAAGCGACGGGGGACTTTGGCCGCTAGCTGAAGACCCCTGTCGAGGACGCTCTGCAACTTCTTTTTATGCATTGCGGCGAGGTAACCCCAGACCGGACAGGCGTAGGTAATGACCGGCAGCAGATACGCGCCGACGATCATCCTGCCCAATTTCCTGGTCATGGCTGAGCTGATCAGGAGTGGAAACAGTGCGCACAGGCGAGTGGATGCTCGCTTAAGAACTGTCTGTGCGTGGGTACGCCAGGTGAGCCGACGGTCGAGGTGTAATCCGAGGTACTTGACCTCTTTGGACCAGCGCAAGTACGTTCTGCCGATACGTAGCTGCCTAACAGGGTTCTTCCGTCGCTTGGAGAATTCGACGGCTACACTCTTGGTAGCGTTGAGTTGCACTCTCCAATTCTCAGTCCAGTCCACGAGCGTGTCGAGCTGGCGCTGCAGTCGTAGGACGGCCCTTTCCACATGACGATCGGCCGTAAATACGGCCGTGTCGTCCGCAAAGAGGGCCATCTGGACTCCAGGCTGTCTCGGCACGTCGTTGACGTAGATCGAGAACAGAAGGGAGCCTAGAACACTACCTTGAGGGACGCCGGCTGTGATTCGTCTCTCGGAAGAGACTGAATCTCCAACTCTCACGCAGAAGGTCCTCTCCGTCAGAAAGCTAGCAACCAGATGGAGGTAGCAGTCCGGGAGCTGGACTTCCCTAGCTTGAATAATAGGCCATCATGCCATACGCTGTCGAAGGCTTTTTCAACATCTAAGAAACAGCCAACGGTCCGTTCTCTCCGACACCCGGCTTCCGTGACGCTTTCCACCATTCTCATCAGTTGATGAGTGGTCGAATGCCCCACACGAAAGCCGAACTGTTCGGGGACCAGCACTTCAAAGTTGGTTAGATGTTCTCGTACACGACGCTGCACGAGGCGCTCAAAAACCTTGGACGTAGCGGAGAGTAGGCTGATAGGCCGGAGGTTTTCAGAGCGGGTGGTATCCTTTCCCTGCTTCGGGATCACGACAACCGTCGCCTTTCGCCATTTCTTGGGAAAGTAGGCCAGTCTGAGACACGCGTTGAACAAATCAGTCAAGAATTGAACTCCAGGCTCGGGAAGAAGTCGTAGAGCGGTGTTCGTAACACCGTCCGGGCCTGGAGCTTTTTTGGCTGAAGTTCAGCGAGCCGATCTGAGACCTCTTCCAAAGAGATGGGTTCGGGCTCCGCCGTGATCGGAAGAGACAGAAAGTCTACCACAGCCATCTCGACTTGTTCGTCGAAGTCCCAGTCCATGGGCGGGTTGAGAGCGAACTGTCGCTCGAAACACAAGCCCAAGTACTCGGCCCTCTCCTCCGGGCGACCCAGGAGTCGTCCGAACGGTCCAACAATGGCGGGGAGTGAAGGTCGTCGCCTCCGTCCTGTCAATGCGGTAGGTATTCTATACGGGTGACTTTGCGGGTCCACATCCCCCGTTCGGGCCACAGCGAGTTCCCAACAGCTACGTCGGAACGCCTTCAGACTGCCACGCAGTCGTCCGGTGAGCCGATTGTATGCTGCCTTATCGGCTGGATCACGGGTCCTCTGCCAACGTTTCCGGAAGTAATTCCTCTCGCGAGCGAGAAGAGAGACTTCCTCAGGGATGCGTTGGTAGTCAGGCGGGATACCAGCTCGCGTACGTGAAGACACGCCTATAGCCGAGATGAGTGCCTCTTCGATTCCCGCTACTGCTTCGTATAGGAGGCGAACGGAAACGAGTGGGGCCGCTGGCGGCAATCGACGGCACAAGGGCCGTAGCGATCCCAATCAAAACCTTCTTCTGGTCAGAACGTGCATAGGCGTGCTAGGTAGCGACGTGGACCAAGATAGGGTTGTGGTCGGATGTCAACTCCGTAAGTGAGAATACCTCGACCGGACAGACTACTCCTTGGGTCACCGCGATATCCAGAACATCGGGAGCCGCGTTAGGTTGTGACGGAAAGAACGTGCGTTGCGCTGGACCAAACACCATCCCCCGGCGCGATTCAACAAAACTCAGCAAGCGCCTCCCGTTCGGAGTAGTCAGGCGACTATTCCAAACGCGATGCTTGCAATTCAGATCGCCGGCCAAAATTACCCTTCAATGGGAATCGAAGATGACGTCCAGGTCACCGACAAGGAGTTCAGCTTGTGGGGGCTTGTATGCTGAAACCACGAGGACGCCACCAAGAGCTCCGTGGACCTCAATGGCGGTGGCCTCGAGGTTGGTAAGCTGCGGCAAAGCGACACGATGATGACCTATGGAGGTCTCACCGCGATCGCCGTGCCGCCTCCTCGTCGGCCAACTCGGTCATCCCGATAGACCACGTAATTTGGTAATCGAAACCGGTTCGCCGGGGTCAGGTGGGTTTCAGAGAGGAGAAGTACGTCGGGTTTGAACCGAGCCAGGAATTCTAGAAGGTCGGAATGCTTGGAACCGATGTTGTTAGCATTCCAGGCTATGAGCGCGAGATCTCGTCTAAGGGCTCGGTTCATAGAAGACCTATGACTTCGCAGGCTTCCACCAAGAGCATGAATCTCTCAGTTGGGTCAGCAGTTTCCAGGCGGTCTCGGATGGACCTGAAGGTGGATGCGACTTTCTTGAGGTCGTAGCCAGACAGAAAATCGCGGACGAACTGTGCGTCAGCGGATATGACGGACTGGGCGGTTTGCCTGGAAACTGAGGCCGCATAAGGGCGACCAGGTTGTACGGCAGATCGGGTCGTGGTGGAAGCCACAGGACCAGGGGCAGACGGTTTTGAATTAGCGACAGGAAAAGTACGCTGTTGCGCTTCGTCGGACTTATTATACCGGGAAGCAGGACTTTTCTTGGGCTGTGGGCAGGCAGGAGCTCGGGGCCGAGCATCCGGTGTGGTTATCCCTTGTTTTTTGGATTTTGTGATGCCTGCTCGCGGAGGTGGCAGTGGTGGCGAGGCTACCTCTGGTTCAGAGGCGGGAGTTGGAGGTTCCGCGGAGGTGGAGGGTTGATTCTCCGGCTCCATAACCGAGATGACGGCTACAGGGCTTGTCTCTGCTTCAGAAGGAGACGCGGTTCGTTTATGGGCCTTTGCAGGGGCTGGAGGTGGAGCCGGAGGGGGCGCGCGCCGTGCCGGTTGCGGCCTAGCCTGTGTTTTAGGCTGCCTCTGTGGTTGGGGCTGCGAAACTGGCTACCGTGGCTTCGGGAGGGCCCCCGCGGCTTTTGTTTCCGCAGGAGCTCCGCCTTGTAGACCGGGCAGTTAATATTATTGGCTGCATGGCCTTGGCCACAATTTATGCAGCGAAATTTGGTCTTATCTGCCACAGTGCAGGCCTGCGTTGAATGTCCCATAGAACAACGTAAACAGGCCGGGGCACTGCGACAGACGTCGGTGTGATGGCCGAACCTCTGGCACCGGTGGCACTGCGCGAGCTTGCCCGGGGGACGACTGGATTCCACCCTGACGCGGAAGCCAAACAGCCGCGTCAGTTGGAATATTTTATCCGCAGCCTCGCCCTTTCACGAGCTGGAGACGAACGAGCGGGAGAGGTAGCGAGGCGAAGATCTGCTCTCGGCGCCAGCCGAGACGTGACACGAGAAGGCGAGGTGAGCCAATCAAGGATCAGCAGCAGCTTGATTGGCCTCGACGTGACCATCTAACGTGCTCAAGACGAGCCAACCAGGGACCAGCGGCACTCTGATAGGTTCATGGCACACGACCTGTCAGGGCATAAAAAGAGCGCCGCTAGAAATTTTGGCACTCTACTATCTGCTGCCGGTCATTGCCTACGCCTGCCCGGTCTGGGGTTACCTCGCCGCAATGCATAAAAAGAAGTTGCAGAGCGTCCTCGGCAGGGGTCTTCGGCTAGCGGCCAAAGTCTCCAGTCGCTTTTCATCTCGCCTTCTAAGGAGAGGACTTGGCGTCCGCTCCTTAGACGACACATTCAGGCGGCTTGCACGCAAATTTTATGCACGTGCGGCGAGGTTCCCAGGCAATCCTCTAGTGACTGGGCTAGGAAGGTACCGTATACGTCCAGGTGATTCGTGGAAACGCCCTCGGTGCATACTGCGCTAGTGTAGGCTAGCACAACAGCCGAGAATCGGCCTGCTATAGAGCACACGCCCTACTTGGGCAGGGCCACGAGGCAGGAGTTCCAGAAGGCAGCTCGGAACTCAGATACCGAGCGGTTCGTCTCTGCGATGCACAACCGCAAAGCTCAGAGCGATTTGGCACTCTACTGCGTGGCAGTCTGAAGGCGTTCCGACGTAGCTGTTGGGAACTCGCTGTGGCCCGAACGGGGGATGTGGACCCGCAAAGTCACCCGTATAGAATACCTACCGCATTGACAGGACGGAGGCGACGACCTTCACTCCCCGCCATTGTTGGACCGTTCGGACGACTCCTGGGTCGCCCGGAGGAGAGGGCCGAGTACTTGGGCTTGTGTTTCGAGCGACAGTTCGCTCTCAACCCGCCCATGGACTGGGACTTCGACGAACAAGTCGAGATGGCTGTGGTAGACTTTCTGTCTCTTCCGATCACGGCGGAGCCCGAACCCATCTCTTTGGAAGAGGTCTCAGATCGGCTCGCTGAACTTCAGCCAAAAAAGCTCCAGGCCCGGACGGTGTTACGAACACCGCTCTACGACTTCTTCCCGAGCCTGGAGTTCAATTCTTGACTGATTTGTTCAACGCGTGTCTCAGACTGGCCTACTTTCCCAAGAAATGGCGAAAGGCGACGGTTGTCGTGATCCCGAAGCAGGGAAAGGATACCACCCGCTCTGAAAACCTCCGGCCTATCAGCCTACTCTCCGCTACGTCCAAGGTTTTTGAGCGCCTCGTGCAGCGTCGTGTACGAGAACATCTAACCAACTTTGAAGTGCTGGTCCCCGAACAGTTCGGCTTTCGTGTGGGGCATTCGACCACTCATCAACTGATGAGAATGGTGGAAAGCGTCACGGAAGCCGGGTGTCGGAGAGAACGGACCGTTGGCTGTTTCTTAGATGTTGAAAAAGCCTTCGACAGCGTATGGCATGATGGCCTATTATTCAAGCTAGGGAAGTCCAGCTCCCGGACTGCTACCTCCATCTGGTTGCTAGCTTTCTGACGGAGAGGACCTTCTGCGTGAGAGTTGGAGATTCAGTCTCTTCCGAGAGACGAATCACAGCCGGCGTCCCTCAAGGTAGTGTTCTAGGCCCCCTTCTGTTCTCGATCTACGTCAACGACGTGCCGAGACAGCCTGGAGTCCAGATGGCCCTCTTTGCGGACGACACGGCCGTATTTACGGCCGATCGTCATGTGGAAAGGGCCGTCCTACGACTGCAGCGCCAGCTCGACACGCTCGTGGACTGGACTGAGAATTGGAGAGTGCAACTCAACGCTACCAAGAGTGTAGCCGTCGAATTCTCCAAGCGACGGAAGAACCCTGTTAGGCAGCTACGTATCGGCAGAACGTACTTGCGCTGGTCCAAAGAGGTCAAGTTCCTCGGATTACACCTCGACCGTCGGCTCACCTGGCGTACCCACGCACAGACAGTTCTTAAGCGAGCATCCAGTCGCCTGTGCGCACCGTTTCCACTCCTGATCAGCTCAGCCATGACCAGGAAATTGGGCAGGATGATCGTCGGCGCGTATCTGCTGCCGGTCATTACCTACGCCTGTCCGGTCTGGGGTTACCTCGCCGCAATGCATAAAAAGAAGTTGCAGAGCGTCCTCGACAGGGGTCTTCGGCTAGCGGCCAAAGTCCCCAGTCGCTTTTCATCTCGTCTTCTAAGGAGAGGACTTGGCGTCCGCTCCTTAGACGACACATTCAGGCGGCTTGCACGCAAATTTTATGCACGTGCGGCGAGGTTCCCAGACAATCCTCTAGTGACTGGGCTGGGAAGGTACCGTATACGTCCAGGTGATTCGTGGAAACGCCCTTGGTGTACACTGCGCTAGTGTAGGCTAGCACAACAGCCGAGAATCGGCCTGCTACAGAGCACACGCCCTACTTGGTCAGGGCCACGAGGCAGGAACTCCAGAAGGTAGCTCGGAACTCAGATCCCGAGCGGTTCGTCTCTGCGACGCACAACCGTAGAGCCCAGAGAGAAAAAAAAAATGTTGGCACTCTATCGGACGCCTTGAAGCCAGCCGGAAGAATGGAGAGCACAGGAGAGCCAGTGATGGAAATCGACTGGGACAGCAGCGGGCTCTACATACCGCTGCTGAAAGAAGAGGACAGCAGTACGCCCGGAACAGCGGACGCAGCCGCCGAACATCACAGCGCGGCTCGGGCGGCGTACGCAAATGATGTAGCGTCCTCGACAAACGGTCCTTTTAAGAACCACAAAAACGATAGTGTGTACGATTGGCGCCATTTGTCCTGTAACAGTCTATTTATAATAAACTCAAAGACTGGACACATTTTATGGAGCTGATCATGCCCAGTTTGATTATGAGGGGCCCATGCAAGGAATCGGT
Organism: Magicicada septendecula; assembly: GCA_034769895.1. Classification (NCBI taxonomy): domain Eukaryota; kingdom Metazoa; phylum Arthropoda; class Insecta; order Hemiptera; family Cicadidae; genus Magicicada; species Magicicada septendecula. Next base: position 54,438,615 of record CM068371.1, on the reverse strand, counting down.
TACGTGACATAAGTTTGGTTTCAAAAGATGCTAAAACTGGATCCTCTGACCAGTAGTCCTTTATTTTTTAAATATTTTTTACAAGTGTCATATGCAAAACAATACTTATAAAAGTAATAGAGTTCGTGTAATTTTAGTGTTGTCCATCTATTATAGATGGGTTTTTTAAATTTTATTTTGTGCTTTTAAAGTCTGTATTGTTGAAACCTAAACATTGTTTTATCAAAAAATTTAACTGAAACAATTGAAAGCAGATGGTGTTGTTATCAATTGATGTTAGGATGTGACTCTATTTCTCAAACACTGATAACTGTGGTTGTTCATCTAACTCACACCATGAATTAGAATTGAATGACTGACTCTCAGGCGCTACAGCCCACAATGAGCCTTGGCCTCCCCGACTAGTCGGCTCCAAACATCAAACACCTCAATTCTCCATCCTCCACCTCCAATCCCAGATACCCATCCTTCTGAGGTCATCTTCTACGTCCTGTAGCCACCTTCCTTCTAGGTCTCTCTTTCCTTCTTTGCCCATCTATCGTCTCTCTAAGAATTGCTTTTGAGTATTCTGTTGTCCTCCATGTGCATCACATGTCCCAACCACATAATCCTCATAAACTTGATGGACCTCACTATGCCCTCACCATCTATCAAGTCCTCCAGTTCCCTTTTGTTCCATATGGACCATTCTTCACTGGTCCAAAGATTTTCTGTAGAATTCTTCTTTCAAAAGACTATTAAATTATTTATGTTACTATGAGTAGTGTCCAGGTCTCTGCAGCATATGTCACAACTGGTTTTACTACGGTCTTGTATAATCTAAGTTTGGTTCTTTTCTGACTAAGCTGGATCTGAATATTTTTGTGGCCATAAAAAGTCTCTACTACCACTCATTATACGATTTGCAGTCTCATTGCTGATTCTGAACTCATTGTTTATGGAGGCATCCAAATATTAAAATTCCCGGACCACTTGGAAGGTATGCCGTCTTATATTGAGATTTTCAATTCTCCTCCTTCCCTCTGCACTTGATACTTTCATATATTTTGTCTTTTCTTCATTGACATAGAATCATACTTTCTGGACTTCCCTTTCGAGTTCTTCAAATGTTCCTTTTAAGGTGTTTACATTTCTGGCCACTAGCATATTATCTGCATATGCACATATACCTCATTCACTGAAATATATGTCCCCTCAGTAACAACTTTCCTACTAAATTAACTGGAGCTAAATTAAAATGTTGCTGATAATGTATCACCTTGTTTAACCCCAGATGTTATTGTGAATTCTTCACTCTTTTCTCTCCCTAGAGATACTTTTCCTTTGGCTCCATCCATTGTAATCTCAACCAGTTTTACAATTTTCTTAAGTGCTTTAAGAGCCTTTAAAAGTCTAGATCTGTTTATGCTGTTGAAAGCTTGTTTATAGTTAATAAAAAGGATGTGTCAGTCTACTCAATGTTCGTAGTGTTGCAAGCAATTGCTTCATAGTGAATATTTGATCTACTGTGCTCCTCCCTCTTCTAAAACCACTCTGGTACTCATTCAAAATCTCTTCAGCATATAAAATCTCTTCAATCTTCTCAGGAGTACATTAGAGAAGACTTTATACACACAACTTAGCAGCTAGTTATACATACATTTAATAATTTCAACTAAAAACTGTGAAGCTATATTTAATATAGTTTCACCCATCACAATGTCATTATCATCAACGCAAATTTACCACTAATTCCTGTATATGAACTTTATAAATCTATGTCAGAACCAGAATTTTTTATGATTTCATTAAATTCTTCTTCAGCAAGATATTTCCTGGAATCCATTTGCAATAAACACAAAAATGTCTTCACTCAACAAACAAGTGTATGTAGTACAAAGGGAAATATTTATCCCCGGGTTTGTTACTAAGTGCATGCTGACCTCTATAGTTTAACACTGTATGACCATGGAGGTCACCCACTTCTTGTCTCCCTATAGGGTGCGCAGTGGACGTTATGACCTCTCAAATGTTATTCAAAAAAATTGTCTCTAGCCTAGATGACCGCTTCTTGGCTAATTTCCCCATATTACCACTTACAGGGTAAAGAGTGACCTCTTTACTCACTGTGAACACAAAAATGTATATGGACTTACATATTCAATCTTTATAAAATTCTTATTGTAGTTGTCTTTTGGTAACAGGTAATTATTCATTTCTGAATATTACTTTCTTTGTCTCTAATTATAAATATCTCTGGGTATAATGGCCATGCCTTTATTTCTATATGTATAATGATCAAGTCATATCTTTACAAGTTTTAAGATCAAGTCATCTTTATAAAATTTTAAGTCATAAGTAAGGTAATAGCTTCATTTGAAATTAAAGGTGATTTCTTTTTCTCCAATGCCAGATATACATAATTCCTTTGAGTACGAAAAGATACATTCATTGCTTGTTTTATAAAAATGGTACTAGGGAAACAAACTATAATGAAGATAAATGCTTTACAGTTTATAACTATGATCTAATAACTGCAACGATAAATGTTCCACTATTAAGAGAACACATTACTTTTGCACAACAAAGTGAACACAGTGGCATTCAAAAAACAAAATAAATAAAGAATTAATGTATATTGTAACGGTACATAACCCGGTCCCAATAAAGTAAATTATGAGAATAAAAGTCAGAAATGGGTAGAACTAAAGCTCGCTCAAAATTTAATTATATCACTCCACATAATAAACAATTCCAGTGGTATATAGTGCGAAGTGAGTTCTAGTGTACCCATTGAGGTGAAAAACCAAAGTGAAACTAATGTATTACTAAACTGTGCTGTATGTTTTGGATAGGATAAAACTATGGAAGTAGTATGTAATAATACTAATTGATTTTTGTGATTTTATTTATTTATTGTAATTTATATTGTATGAACCACAATTTGTTATACCCAAGTTAATATTATATTGTTTCAAATAATTATGTTAGATTGTAAGAAAACCCAGGGTTAATTTTAAAAGACATGAAAATTTTAACTACCAAAGATAATATAAAATTAAAATAATCCTAGGAAGGAAAGGATAACAGGAAGTAGTACCGGGTATGAATACTATTCGATACTAAATAAATAATATATAAATTTATTTAATGATAATAAAATGATAAAATATTTATATACAAGGTCATAAAAAAATTAACCAAAACATATTATGTGAATTAAATTAGTAAATAAACCGGAATGGAAGTAATTATTTTTTACATAAATAAAGTATAAATTTATAATAATCACAAACTGCCTACATAATAAAAATACTATGTGTTACTAAGAGTGATGGAAAATAACAAGTATTGTTAATAAGAATAAATTTTTGAACTGAACGAGAGTTGTTGAAGAACCGATGCGACAAAAATTATAAAAAAATAACCTTTTTTTGAACGTTGGAGGAGGCGAAATTCACGCAAGAGTAATCAACAAAGTGAATACTAACCAAATATACCTGAGGAATCCAAATTAAAAGGGTGTTATACATTAAAAACCCGTGGATGAAACCATTCTGAGGATCCAATATAATTTGGCCTACGTCTAGTAGACAATCAGAAAATCATCCAAATGAAAAGGAAATAATAACGCAAGACGTACCTCATCACAGAATAAAACTTCAATCCAGTAAGGACAACACGGAGTGAGGTAATATAAACATTTTTCGTAATAAATCCCGAAGAAAACTCGTTTTTTAATAGTGAAAATAGAACAAAAAATATTAATTGTATCATATGTTTATTTCAAAAGTAAACAAATACATGCTGCTCTCTAACGGCAATTCCGGAAACTACGTAACATGTGAAAAATAAACCAAAATTATTTATTAATTTTTTATATTTGTAAAGCGTAGCAATTAGCCATTTCTGACACTCTCATAACATAAAGAATTCACCCTGAACCCTGGGGAATTAATAAGAATTATGTAATAACTGATGTATTTTATTATAGCGTAATATTGGTTAAATAACAACATATATGTTTTGTTCTTTAGATAGATCTCTGTTTACTCGGTAAAGGCGAGAGGATGTTTTCTTTTTAAAAAGATTAATTGTGATACCTATACTTTGGTGGCTGGAGACAAAAGTCAATAATCAATAAAGCAATATTATTGAAAATTAATATTGAATTATAACGTGTCATAATTTATTGTAGTGGGTAGTTAATGAAAATTTCAGCACAACATACAGAAGGAATCGTCACAACAGAGGGGCAATAATAATATTTACTCTCTCTTCTGCATAAGGCTGAACAAATTACCTCCTTGACCCCAAATCACACACTCTCGATTTCTTTTAGATTGAGTAAAACAAGATAAACAAAATCCTTTATTTATACCGTTTAAGACGTCAGTTAGTATAATTCAAAAGTGACGCATACTGCGTGAGGCATATAATAACTATACAACACCTCACATCAAAAAAGCGGTACGATACAGATTTGGCGTACAACTGTGGGGCAGAATTAACGAAGCTGGTAATTGCAATACACTCGTAAGTGGTGAACGCCTCGTGATAAAGTAGTACGTTACAGAATTGTCGCTTATAACGTGGTGCAGGATTTAACTCTACTACACCTCACATAAAAGCGGTACGTTACAGAATTGACGCGTACAACGTGGTGCAGGATTTAACTATACAACACCTCACATAAAAGCGGTATGTTACAGAATGGCGCTCAACGTTAAAGGGCGGTAATTAGAAAAGAATTTTGATATTTAATAAACAATATATATCAAAAAATCTAATTATCGTTGGCAGTTATGAGAAAACAAGAAATGCGATAAAGAGCTATGATACCACAGGAAACGAAAATGTCCGAAAAAAAGAGACGATTGAGTTATGCGGAATGGATGACGATGCTATTTAAGAAATTCAGCAAAGAGATGGGATACATAGAAAAGAATACCAATGACCACGAAAGAGCGCAAATGAGTCGCGCGAATGCGTTGGGAACACCAGACGACAAAATGACATTGAGAGAGATTTATGATGAATTGTGGGAGTTAGATGCCAGGTGTAATAAAGAAAAGACTATTGGGACGACTAACGAAAAAGATGATAACAAGGTGGAAAGGATGACTGAAGAAGATTGGGAAAGATGGGACGATAATGAAGAACAAATGAAAACCGAAAGAATAGGAGTATACGCCCAGGTGACAGAACAATATACTCAGGAAGATTATGAACAATGGAAACGAGAAATAAGACCACCTGAAAACTCAATACAAACAGAAAACACAGAATTAAGGGAATGGATCAGGGTGATGTTTGAACTATCCCGAGAAGATATGTGTCACTGGAGGAAGAAACATAATCAAACAGAAGAAAAGGAGACTGAAGAAGGTGGACAGGAACAAGAAATAGAGTTAGTCACGGACAGTGAAATGGACCAACAGACAGGTGATACAGAAGAAACCGAAGTAATTATGGATACGGAAAAGGAAATAGTGGAAGAGGATGCCCAAGGGGACCAACCAGATAAATCCACCCAAAAAGAAGACATGAGCATGCAGGAGATGTTGAGAATTATTATGGAAAGCAATAAACAAACCAATGATAAAATAGACGAAAAATTTAGGAGACAGGAGGAACAAAATAAGCGAACCAATGACAAAATAGATGAACATTTTAAGAAACAGGAGGAAAACTTAAAGAGTTACAGGAAAACCATGGAAGAAGGTTTCAAAAGGATGGCGGAAACAATGGATGGGTGTTTAAAGAATATGAATAAAACACTAGAAACCACCTCTGAAGGTAGAAAGGAAACCGAAACTAAAGAAGACCCGAATGCATTGCTATCTGAAAATAAGAATAGAAAGGACAAGGAGAAGATCCAAACCGTGGAAAAGAAGACCAAGAAAATAATAAAAACAGGTAGAAAGAGAATAATAAATACCAAGGAAGAATGGGAGATGATTACAGGTGGATTAATTAATGTATTCAACCTTCCAATTAACGAACAAAGGGAGTTAATTAAGTTTACATCCCAGTTAAATGTGTCGATGATTGAAGTGCATCAGAAGATATTAGTCAGATTATCAAGATGGAAGACAACATGCAAATATTGGGCAAATAATTCAGAGGTAAAAGGGAATGAAATGAGATTAAATATGAGCAACTATGTTATGTTAGAGGAGGTACAATACTGGTTAGTCAAAAAGGAACGAATTATGACGGAAGACTGGTACTTAAGTGAAAGTTTCATAGCAGCAAAGTGGGAGAGCCGGATGGTAAGAAGATTATCAAGGAGAGAATTAATTACGAACACACCAGCAATCCGAGAACATGGAGTACCTGAAATAATGGACCACGGTTAAACAGACTCCAAACAAACCAGAAAAAAGGGACGGATTTTATGAATACAGGACCAAGCAACCCAGTGTAAATAAAACCCCAAAATTCAAAAAGTGTGTAAGTACAACTTACTTAAGATATTTTGCAACCATTAGAATTAATAAAAAGCATGTAAGGACATCTTACTCAAGTTATTTCGAAACCATATAATTTAAAATAAAAAGACAAACCACTAAGAAAATGTAAGAACAGATTATATAATTTAATTATAAATAACTGATTTAAACTGAAATAATAGGAAAAATAATATTTTATGGTAACAAACTGAAGAATAAATAAATAAACAATTAATGGTAATGTGCTCAGATAAGAAGGTACAATAAGAAGAATAACGAATAATTTAATGACTCCAATGAAACTGAAGGAGGATGATAATTAATACAACAAAAATTAGAATTTCTCGGAATTGAAGATTTTATAAGAAGAAATGATACGGAGAAATATGTCACAAGAAGTGAAGTCAGAAGAATTTTAACATAAGGCCTATCAATGATGTTATATGCTATTAGTAAATGAAAAAAAAAGAAGGAATCAAGGAGAAGAAGAAATATATAAATAAATACAAACAGCTACAGTATGAAGAATCCCAAAAGTGTTTGGTACTAGTCGCTAATTGACTACTACTTATAAGTTTTTTATTTTTATGTATTGACCGTAGAAATGTTCCGGCAATAATTTTTATGAGCAGGGATGATGTTCCCCTGGTCTCAGAAGGTGTAAGGATGGACAGCGGTGTATGGACCCAGAGTGGCCACCCGACTGGAACCACCGCACAAGATAGGGAAAAATGTTAGGGAAATTGAATATTTAAGGGATAATAATTAAAATAGCTGAAAGGAGTGATATTAGATTCCAGAAGTATAAATGAAGAAAATAGAAGGAAGATAGCAGACCGAAGCTTAATTGATAAAGCGAGTTTATAAAAGTAAATAGAAAATAAGTGTTAAAACAAGTTTTTATGATTAGTGTGACCAGTCCTTATCAAATAAAATGTGGAAGTACCACTAAACCCGAGAAATAATTGATGAATTTGCCTCCAAGAGAGAGAGAGTTAAGTAAGAAAACGACAATTACCACAAGTCTGAATTACCAGAGTTTATAATCAGTCAGAAATAAAAACTATGATGAAGAATAAAGTCAAGACCATTAGGAGACTTGAACAAATCAACAATTTATTTATATCAACGAGTTGAACTAAAATAAATTTGTTCTAGTGGGGGGGCTTTATGTAACGGTACATAACCCGGTCCCAATAAAGTAAATTATGAGAATAAAAGTCAGAAATGGGTAGAACTAAAGCTCGCTCAAAATTTAATTATATCACTCCACATAATAAACAATTCCAGTGGTATATAGTGCGAAGTGAGTTCTAGTGTACCCATTGAGGTGAAAAACCAAAGTGAAACTAATGTATTACTAAACTGTGCTGTATGTTTTGGATAGGATAAAACTATGGAAGTAGTATGTAATAATACTAATTGATTTTTGTGATTTTATTTATTTATTGTAATTTATATTGTATGAACCACAATTTGTTATACCCAAGTTAATATTATATTGTTTCAAATAATTATGTTAGATTGTAAGAAAACCCAGGGTTAGTTTTAAAAGACATGAAAATTTTAACTACCAAAGATAATATAAAATTAAAATAATCCTAGGAAGGAAAGGATAACAGGAAGTAGTACCGGGTATGAATACTATTCGATACTAAATAAATAATATATAAATTTATTTAATGATAATAAAATGATAAAATATTTATATACAAGGTCATAAAAAAATTAACCAAAACATATTATGTGAATTAAATTAGTAAATAAACCGGAATGGAAGTAATTATTTTTTACATAAATAAAGTATAAATTTATAATAATCACAAACTGCCTACATAATAAAAATACTATGTGTTACTAAGAGTGATGGAAAATAACAAGTATTGTTAATAAGAATAAATTTTTGAACTGAACGAGAGTTGTTGAAGAACCGATGCGACAAAAATTATAAAAAAATAACCTTTTTTTGAACGTTGGAGGAGGCGAAATTCACGCAAGAGTAATCAACAAAGTGAATACTAACCAAATATACCTGAGGAATCCAAATTAAAAGGGTGTTATACATTAAAAACCCGTGGATGAAACCATTCTGAGGATCCAATATAATTTGGCCTACGTCTAGTAGACAATCAGAAAATCATCCAAATGAAAAGGAAATAATAACGCAAGACGTACCTCATCACAGAATAAAACTTCAATCCAGTAAGGACAACACGGAGTGAGGTAATATAAACATTTTTCGTAATAAATCCCGAAGAAAACTCGTTTTTTAATAGTGAAAATAGAACAAAAAATATTAATTGTATCATATGTTTATTTCAAAAGTAAACAAATACATGCTGCTCTCTAACGGCAATTCCGGAAACTACGTAACATGTGAAAAATAAACCAAAATTAATTATTAATTTTTTATATTTGTAAAGCGTAGCAATTAGCCATTTCTGACACTCTCATAACATAAAGAATTCACCCTGAACCCTGGGGAATTAATAAGAATTATGTAATAACTGATGTATTTTATTATAGCGTAATATTGGTTAAATAACAACATATATGTTTTGTTCTTTAGATAGATCTCTGTTTACTCGGTAAAGGCGAGAGGATGTTTTCTTTTTAAAAAGATTAATTGTGATACCTATACTTTGGTGGCTGGAGACAAAAGTCAATAATCAATAAAGCAATATTATTGAAAATTAATATTGAATTATAACGTGTCATAATTTATTGTAGTGGGTAGTTAATGAAAATTTCAGCACAACATACAGAAGGAATCGTCACAACAGAGGGGCAATAATAATATTTACTCTCTCTTCTGCATAAGGCTGAACAAATTACCTCCTTGACCCCAAATCACACACTCTCGATTTCTTTTAGATTGAGTAAAACAAGATAAACAAAATCCTTTATTTATACCGTTTAAGACGTCAGTTAGTATAATTCAAAAGTTACGCATACTGCGTGAGGCATATAATAACTATACAACACCTCACATCAAAAAAGCGGTACGATACAGATTTGGCGTACAACTGTGGGGCAGAATTAACGAAGCTGGTAATTGCAATACACTCGTAAGTGGTGAACGCCTCGTGATAAAGTAGTACGTTACAGAATTGACGCTTATAACGTGGTGCAGGATTTAACTCTACTACACCTCACATAAAAGCGGTACGTTACAGAACTGACGCGTACAACGTGGTGCAGGATTTAACTATACAACACCTCACATAAAAGCGGTACGTTACAGAATGGCGCTCAACGTTAAAGGGCGGTAATTAGAAAAGAATTTTGATATTTAATAAAAAATATATATCAAAAAATCTAATTATCGTTGGCAGTTATGAGAAAACAAGAAATGCGATAAAGAGCTATGATACCACAGGAAACGAAAATGTCCGAAAAAAAGAGACGATTGAGTTATGCGGAATGGATGACGATGCTATTTAAGAAATTCAGCAAAGAGATGGGATACATAGAAAAGAATACCAATGACCACGAAAGAGCGCAAATGAGTCGCGCGAATGCGTTGGGAACACCAGACGGCAAAATGACATTGAGAGAGATTTATGATGAATTGTGGGAGTTAGATGCCAGGTGTAATAAAGAAAAGACTATTGGGACGACTAACGAAAAAGATGATAACAAGGTGGAAAGGATGACTGAAGAAGATTGGGAAAGATGGGACGATAATGAAGAACAAATGAAAACCGAAAGAATAGGAGTATACGCCCAGGTGACAGAACAATATACTCAGGAAGATTATGAACAATGGAAACGAGAAATAAGACCACCTGAAAACCCAATACAAACAGAAAACACAGAATTAAGGGAATGGATCAGGGTGATGTTTGAACTATCCCGAGAAGATATGTGTCACTGGAGGAAGAAACATAATCAAACAGAAGAAAAGGAGACTGAAGAAGGTGGACAGGAACAAGAAATAGAGTTAGTCACGGACAGTGAAATGGACCAACAGACAGGTGATACAGAAGAAACCGAAGTAATTATGGATACGGAAAAGGAAATAGTGGAAGAGGATGCCCAAGGGGACCAACCAGATAAATCCACCCAAAAAGAAGACATGAGCATGCAGGAGATGTTGAGAATTATTATGGAAAGCAATAAACAAACCAATGATAAAATAGACAAAAAATTTAGGAGACAGGAGGAACAAAATAAGCGAACCAATGACAAAATAGATGAACATTTTAAGAAACAGGAGGAAAACTTAAAGAGTTACAGGAAAACCATGGAAGAAGGTTTCAAAAGGATGGCAGAAACAATGGATGGGTGTTTAAAGAATATGAATAAAACACTAGAAACCACCTCTGAAGGTAGAAAGGAAACCGAAACTAAAGAAGACCCGAATGCATTGCTATCTGAAAATAAGAATAGAAAGGACAAGGAGAAGATCCAAACCGTGGAAAAGAAGACCAAGAAAATAATAAAAACAGGTAGAAAGAGAATAATAAATACCAAGGAAGAATGGGAGATGATTACAGGTGGATTAATTAATGTATTCAACCTTCCAATTAACGAACAAAGGGAGTTAATTAAGTTTACATCCCAGTTAAATGTGTCGATGATTGAAGTGCATCAGAAGATATTAGTCAGATTATCAAGATGGAAGACAACATGCAAATATTGGGCAAATAATTCAGAGGTAAAAGGGAATGAAATGAGATTAAATATGAGCAACTATGTTATGTTAGAGGAGGTACAATACTGGTTAGTCAAAAAGGAACGAATTATGACGGAAGACTGGTACTTAAGTGAAAGTTTCATAGCAGCAAAGTGGGAGAGCCGGATGGTAAGAAGATTATCAAGGAGAGAATTAATTACGAACACACCAGCAATCCGAGAACATGGAGTACCTGAAATAATGGACCACGGTTAAACAGACTCCAAACAAACCAGAAAAAAGGGACGGATTTTATGAATACAGGACCAAGCAACCCAGTGTAAATAAAACCCCAAAATTCAAAAAGTGTGTAAGTACAACTTACTTAAGATATTTTGCAACCATTAGAATTAATAAAAAGCATGTAAGGACATCTTACTCAAGTTATTTCGAAACCATATAATTTAAAATAAAAAGACAAACCACTAAGAAAATGTAAGAACAGATTATATAATTTAATTATAAATAACTGATTTAAACTGAAATAATAGGAAAAATAATATTTTATGGTAACAAACTGAAGAATAAATAAATAAACAATTAATGGTAATGTGCTCAGATAAGAAGGTACAATAAGAAGAATAACGAATAATTTAATGACTCCAATGAAACTGAAGGAGGATGATAATTAATACAACAAAAATTAGAATTTCTCGGAATTGAAGATTTTATAAGAAGAAATGATACGGAGAAATATGTCACAAGAAGTGAAGTCAGAAGAATTTTAACATAAGGCCTATCAATGATGTTATATGCTATTAGTAAATGAAAAAAAAAAAGAAGGAATCAAGGAGAAGAAGAAATATATAAATAAATACAAACAGCTACAGTATGAAGAATCCCAAAAGTGTTTGGTACTAGTCGCTAATTGACTACTACTTATAAGTTTTTTATTTTTATGTATTGACCGTAGAAATGTTCCGGCAATAATTTTTATGAGCAGGGATGATGTTCCCCTGGTCTCAGAAGGTGTAAGGATGGACAGCGGTGTATGGACCCAGAGTGGCCACCCGACTGGAACCACCGCACAAGATAGGGAAAAATGTTAGGGAAATTGAATATTTAAGGGATAATAATTAAAATAGCTGAAAGGAGTGATATTAGATTCCAGAAGTATAAATGAAGAAAATAGAAGGAAGATAGCAGACCGAAGCTTAATTGATAAAGCGAGTTTATAAAAGTAAATAGAAAATAAGTGTTAAAACAAGTTTTTATGATTAGTGGGACCAGTCCTTATCAAATAAAATGTGGAAGTACCACTAACCCCGAGAAATAATTGATGAATTTGCCTCCAAGAGAGAGAGAGTTAAGTAAGAAAACGACAATTACCACAAGTCTGAATTACCAGAGTTTATAATCAGTCAGAAATAAAAACTATGATGAAGAATAAAGTCAAGACCATTAGGAGACTTGAACAAATCAACAATTTATTTATATCAACGAGTTGAACTAAAATAAATTTGTTCTAGTGGGGGGGCTTTATGTAACGGTACATAACCCGGTCCCAATAAAGTAAATTATGAGAATAAAAGTCAGAAATGGGTAGAACTAAAGCTCGCTCAAAATTTAATTATATCACTCCACATAATAAACAATTCCAGTGGTATATAGTGCGAAGTGAGTTCTAGTGTACCCATTGAGGTGAAAAACCAAAGTGAAACTAATGTATTACTAAACTGTGCTGTATGTTTTGGATAGGATACAACTATGGAAGTAGTATGTAATAATACTAATTGATTTTTGTGATTTTATTTATTTATTGTAATTTATATTGTATGAACCACAATTTGTTATACCCAAGTTAATATTATATTGTTTCAAATAATTATGTTAGATTGTAAGAAAACCCAGGGTTAATTTTAAAAGACATGAAAATTTTAACTACCAAAGATAATATAAAATTAAAATAATCCTAGGAAGGAAAGGATAACAGGAAGTAGTACCGGGTATGAATACTATTCGATACTAAATAAATAATATATAAATTTATTTAATGATAATAAAATGATAAAATATTTATATACAAGGTCATAAAAAAATTAACCAAAACATATTATGTGAATTAAATTAGTAAATAAACCGGAATGGAAGTAATTATTTTTTACATAAATAAAGTATAAATTTATAATAATCACAAACTGCCTACATAATAAAAATACTATGTGTTACTAAGAGTGATGGAAAATAACAAGTATTGTTAATAAGAATAAATTTTTGAACTGAACGAGAGCTGTTGAAGAACCGATGCGACAAAAATTATAAAAAAATAACCTTTTTTTGAACGTTGGAGGAGGCAAAATTCACGCAAGAGTAATCAACAAAGTGAATACTAACCAAATATACCTGAGGAATCCAAATTAAAAGGGTGTTATACATTAAAAACCCGTGGATGAAACCATTCTGAGGATGCAATATAATTTGGCCTACGTCTAGTAGACAATCAGAAAATCATCCAAATGAAAAGGAAATAATAATGCAAGACGTACCTCATCACAGAATAAAACTTCAATCCAGTAAGGACAACACGGAGTGAGGTAATATAAACATTTTTCGTAATAAATCCCGAAGAAAACTCGTTTTTTAATAGTGAAAATAGAACAAAAAATATTAATTGTATCATATGTTTATTTCAAAAGTAAACAAATACATGCTGCTCTCTAACGGCAATTCCGGAAACTACGTAACATGTGAAAAATAAACCAAAATTATTTATTAATTTTTTATATTTGTAAAGCGTAGCAATTAGCCATTTCTGACACTCTCATAACATAAAGAATTCACCCTGAACCCTGGGGAATTAATAAGAATTATGTAATAACTGATGTATTTTATTATAGCGTAATATTGGTTAAATAACAACATATATGTTTTGTTCTTTAGACAGATCTCTGTTTACTCGGTAAAGGCGAGAGGATGTTTTCTTTTTAAAAAGATTAATTGTGATACCTATACTTTGGTGGCTGGAGACAAAAGTCAATAATCAATAAAGCAATATTATTGAAAATTAATATTGAATTATAACGTGTCATAATTTATTGTAGTGGGTAGTTAATGAAAATTTCAGCACAACATACAGAAGGAATCGTCACAACAGAGGGGCAATAATAATATTTACTCTCTCTTCTGCATAAGGCTGAACAAATTACCTCCTTGACCCCAAATCACACACTCTCGATTTCTTTTAGATTGAGTAAAACAAGATAAACAAAATCCTTTATTTATACCGTTTAAGACGTCAGTTAGTATAATTCAAAAGTGACGCATACTGCGTGAGGCATATAATAACTATACAACACCTCACATCAAAAAAGCGGTATGATACAGATTTGGCGTACAACTGTGGGGCAGAATTAACGAAGCTGGTAATTGCAATACACTCGTAAGTGGTGAACGCCTCGTGATAAAGTAGTACGTTACAGAATTGTCGCTTATAACGTGGTGCAGGATTTAACTCTACTACACCTCACATAAAAGCGGTACGTTACAGAATTGACGCGTACAACGTGGTGCAGGATTTAACTATACAACACCTCACATAAAAGCGGTACGTTACAGAATGGCGCTCAACGTTAAAGGGCGGTAATTAGAAAAGAATTTTGATATTTAATAAAAAATATATATCAAAAAATCTAATTATCGTTGGCAGTTATGAGAAAACAAGAAATGCGATAAAGAGCTATGATACCACAGGAAACGAAAATGTCCGAAAAAAAGAGACGATTGAGTTATGCGGAATGGATGACGATGCTATTTAAGAAATTCAGCAAAGAGATGGGATACATAGAAAAGAATACCAATGACCACGAAAGAGCGCAAATGAGTCGCGCGAATGCGTTGGGAACACCAGACGACAAAATGACATTGAGAGAGATTTATGATGAATTGTGGGAGTTAGATGCCAGGTGTAATAAAGAAAAGACTATTGGGACGACTAACGAAAAAGATGATAACAAGGTGGAAAGGATGACTGAAGAAGATTGGGAAAGATGGGACGATAATGAAGAACAAATGAAAACCGAAAGAATAGGAGTATACGCCCAGGTGACAGAACAATATACTCAGGAAGATTATGAACAATGGAAACGAGAAATAAGACCACCTGAAAACCCAATACAAACAGAAAACACAGAATTAAGGGAATGGATCAGGGTGATGTTTGAACTATCCCGAGAAGATATGTGTCACTGGAGGAAGAAACATAATCAAACAGAAGAAAAGGAGACTGAAGAAGGTGGACAGGAACAAGAAATAGAGTTAGTCACGGACAGTGAAATGGACCAACAGACAGGTGATACAGAAGAAACCGAAGTAATTATGGATACGGAAAAGGAAATAGTGGAAGAGGATGCCCAAGGGGACCAACCAGATAAATCCACCCAAAAAGAAGACATGAGCATGCAGGAGATGTTGAGAATTATTATGGAAAGCAATAAACAAACCAATGATAAAATAGACGAAAAATTTAGGAGACAGGAGGAACAAAATAAGCGAACCAATGACAAAATAGATGAACATTTTAAGAAACAGGAGGAAAACTTAAAGAGTTACAGGAAAACCATGGAAGAAGGTTTCAAAAGGATGGCGGAAACAATGGATGGGTGTTTAAAGAATATGAATAAAACACTAGAAACCACCTCTGAAGGTAGAAAGGAAACCGAAACTAAAGAAGACCCGAATGCATTGCTATCTGAAAATAAGAATAGAAAGGACAAGGAGAAGATCCAAACCGTGGAAAAGAAGACCAAGAAAATAATAAAAACAGGTAGAAAGAGAATAATAAATACCAAGGAAGAATGGGAGATGATTACAGGTGGATTAATTAATGTATTCAACCTTCCAATTAACGAACAAAGGGAGTTAATTAAGTTTACATCCCAGTTAAATGTGTCGATGATTGAAGTGCATCAGAAGATATTAGTCAGATTATCAAGATGGAAGACAACATGCAAATATTGGGCAAATAATTCAGAGGTAAAAGGGAATGAAATGAGATTAAATATGAGCAACTATGTTATGTTAGAGGAGGTACAATACTGGTTAGTCAAAAAGGAACGAATTATGACGGAAGACTGGTACTTAAGTGAAAGTTTCATAGCAGCAAAGTGGGAGAGCCGGATGGTAAGAAGATTATCAAGGAGAGAATTAATTACGAACACACCAGCAATCCGAGAACATGGAGTACCTGAAATAATGGACCACGGTTAAACAGACTCCAAACAAACCAGAAAAAAGGGACGGATTTTATGAATACAGGACCAAGCAACCCAGTGTAAATAAAACCCCAAAATTCAAAAAGTGTGTAAGTACAACTTACTTAAGATATTTTGCAACCATTAGAATTAATAAAAAGCATGTAAGGACATCTTACTCAAGTTATTTCGAAACCATATAATTTAAAATAAAAAGACAAACCACTAAGAAAATGTAAGAACAGATTATATAATTTAATTATAAATAACTGATTTAAACTGAAATAATAGGAAAAATAATATTTTATGGTAACAAACTGAAGAATAAATAAATAAACAATTAATGGTAATGTGCTCAGATAAGAAGGTACAATAAGAAGAATAACGAATAATTTAATGACTCCAATGAAACTGAAGGAGGATGATAATTAATACAACAAAAATTAGAATTTCTCGGAATTGAAGATTTTATAAGAAGAAATGATACGGAGAAATATGTCACAAGAAGTGAAGTCAGAAGAATTTTAACATAAGGCCTATCAATGATGTTATATGCTATTAGTAAATGAAAAAAAAGAAGGAATCAAGGAGAAGAAGAAATATATAAATAAATACAAACAGCTACAGTATGAAGAATCCCAAAAGTGTTTGGTACTAGTCGCTAATTGACTACTACTTATAAGTTTTTTATTTTTATGTATTGACCGTAGAAATGTTCCGGCAATAATTTTTATGAGCAGGGATGATGTTCCCCTGGTCTCAGAAGGTGTAAGGATGGACAGCGGTGTATGGACCCAGAGTGGCCACCCGACTGGAACCACCGCACAAGATAGGGAAAAATGTTAGGGAAATTGAATATTTAAGGGATAATAATTAAAATAGCTGAAAGGAGTGATATTAGATTCCAGAAGTATAAATGAAGAAAATAGAAGGAAGATAGCAGACCGAAGCTTAATTGATAAAGCGAGTTTATAAAAGTAAATAGAAAATAAGTGTTAAAACAAGTTTTTATGATTAGTGTGACCAGTCCTTATCAAATAAAATGTGGAAGTACCACTAAACCCGAGAAATAATTGATGAATTTGCCTCCAAGAGAGAGAGAGTTAAGTAAGAAAACGACAATTACCACAAGTCTGAATTACCAGAGTTTATAATCAGTCAGAAATAAAAACTATGATGAAGAATAAAGTCAAGACCATTAGGAGACTTGAACAAATCAACAATTTATTTATATCAACGAGTTGAACTAAAATAAATTTGTTCTAGTGGGGGGGCTTTATGTAACGGTACATAACCCGGTCCCAATAAAGTAAATTATGAGAATAAAAGTCAGAAATGGGTAGAACTAAAGCTCGCTCAAAATTTAATTATATCACTCCACATAATAAACAATTCCAGTGGTATATAGTGCGAAGTGAGTTCTAGTGTACCCATTGAGGTGAAAAACCAAAGTGAAACTAATGTATTACTAAACTGTGCTGTATGTTTTGGATAGGATAAAACTATGGAAGTAGTATGTAATAATACTAATTGATTTTTGTGATTTTATTTATTTATTGTAATTTATATTGTATGAACCACAATTTGTTATACCCAAGTTAATATTATATTGTTTCAAATAATTATGTTAGATTGTAAGAAAACCCAGGGTTAGTTTTAAAAGACATGAAAATTTTAACTACCAAAGATAATATAAAATTAAAATAATCCTAGGAAGGAAAGGATAACAGGAAGTAGTACCGGGTATGAATACTATTCGATACTAAATAAATAATATATAAATTTATTTAATGATAATAAAATGATAAAATATTTATATACAAGGTCATAAAAAAATTAACCAAAACATATTATGTGAATTAAATTAGTAAATAAACCGGAATGGAAGTAATTATTTTTTACATAAATAAAGTATAAATTTATAATAATCACAAACTGCCTACATAATAAAAATACTATGTGTTACTAAGAGTGATGGAAAATAACAAGTATTGTTAATAAGAATAAATTTTTGAACTGAACGAGAGTTGTTGAAGAACCGATGCGACAAAAATTATAAAAAAATAACCTTTTTTTGAACGTTGGAGGAGGCGAAATTCACGCAAGAGTAATCAACAAAGTGAATACTAACCAAATATACCTGAGGAATCCAAATTAAAAGGGTGTTATACATTAAAAACCCGTGGATGAAACCATTCTGAGGATCCAATATAATTTGGCCTACGTCTAGTAGACAATCAGAAAATCATCCAAATGAAAAGGAAATAATAACGCAAGACGTACCTCATCACAGAATAAAACTTCAATCCAGTAAGGACAACACGGAGTGAGGTAATATAAACATTTTTCGTAATAAATCCCGAAGAAAACTCGTTTTTTAATAGTGAAAATAGAACAAAAAATATTAATTGTATCATATGTTTATTTCAAAAGTAAACAAATACATGCTGCTCTCTAACGGCAATTCCGGAAACTACGTAACATGTGAAAAATAAACCAAAATTATTTATTAATTTTTTATATTTGTAAAGCGTAGCAATTAGCCATTTCTGACACTCTCATAACATAAAGAATTCACCCTGAACCCTGGGGAATTAATAAGAATTATGTAATAACTGATGTATTTTATTATAGCGTAATATTGGTTAAATAACAACATATATGTTTTGTTCTTTAGATAGATCTCTGTTTACTCGGTAAAGGCGAGAGGATGTTTTCTTTTTAAAAAGATTAATTGTGATACCTATACTTTGGTGGCTGGAGACAAAAGTCAATAATCAATAAAGCAATATTATTGAAAATTAATATTGAATTATAACGTGTCATAATTTATTGTAGTGGGTAGTTAATGAAAATTTCAGCACAACATACAGAAGGAATCGTCACAACAGAGGGGCAATAATAATATTTACTCTCTCTTCTGCATAAGGCTGAACAAATTACCTCCTTGACCCCAAATCACACACTCTCGATTTCTTTTAGATTGAGTAAAACAAGATAAACAAAATCCTTTATTTATACCGTTTAAGACGTCAGTTAGTATAATTCAAAAGTTACGCATACTGCGTGAGGCATATAATAACTATACAACACCTCACATCAAAAAAGCGGTACGATACAGATTTGGCGTACAACTGTGGGGCAGAATTAACGAAGCTGGTAATTGCAATACACTCGTAAGTGGTGAACGCCTCGTGATAAAGTAGTACGTTACAGAATTGACGCTTATAACGTGGTGCAGGATTTAACTCTACTACACCTCACATAAAAGCGGTACGTTACAGAATTGACGCGTACAACGTGGTGCAGGATTTAACTATACAACACCTCACATAAAAGCGGTACGTTACAGAATGGCGCTCAACGTTAAAGGGCGGTAATTAGAAAAGAATTTTGATATTTAATAAAAAATATATATCAAAAAATCTAATTATCGTTGGCAGTTATGAGAAAACAAGAAATGCGATAAAGAGCTATGATACCACAGGAAACGAAAATGTCCGAAAAAAAGAGACGATTGAGTTATGCGGAATGGATGACGATGCTATTTAAGAAATTCAGCAAAGAGATGGGATACATAGAAAAGAATACCAATGACCACGAAAGAGCGCAAATGAGTCGCGCGAATGCGTTGGGAACACCAGACGGCAAAATGACATTGAGAGAGATTTATGATGAATTGTGGGAGTTAGATGCCAGGTGTAATAAAGAAAAGACTATTGGGACGACTAACGAAAAAGATGATAACAAGGTGGAAAGGATGACTGAAGAAGATTGGGAAAGATGGGACGATAATGAAGAACAAATGAAAACCGAAAGAATAGGAGTATACGCCCAGGTGACAGAACAATATACTCAGGAAGATTATGAACAATGGAAACGAGAAATAAGACCACCTGAAAACCCAATACAAACAGAAAACACAGAATTAAGGGAATGGATCAGGGTGATGTTTGAACTATCCCGAGAAGATATGTGTCACTGGAGGAAGAAACATAATCAAACAGAAGAAAAGGAGACTGAAGAAGGTGGACAGGAACAAGAAATAGAGTTAGTCACGGACAGTGAAATGGACCAACAGACAGGTGATACAGAAGAAACCGAAGTAATTATGGATACGGAAAAGGAAATAGTGGAAGAGGATGCCCAAGGGGACCAACCAGATAAATCCACCCAAAAAGAAGACATGAGCATGCAGGAGATGTTGAGAATTATTATGGAAAGCAATAAACAAACCAATGATAAAATAGACGAAAAATTTAGGAGACAGGAGGAACAAAATAAGCGAACCAATGACAAAATAGATGAACATTTTAAGAAACAGGAGGAAAACTTAAAGAGTTACAGGAAAACCATGGAAGAAGGTTTCAAAAGGATGGCGGAAACAATGGATGGGTGTTTAAAGAATATGAATAAAACACTAGAAACCACCTCTGAAGGTAGAAAGGAAACCGAAACTAAAGAAGACCCGAATGCATTGCTATCTGAAAATAAGAATAGAAAGGACAAGGAGAAGATCCAAACCGTGGAAAAGAAGACCAAGAAAATAATAAAAACAGGTAGAAAGAGAATAATAAATACCAAGGAAGAATGGGAGATGATTACAGGTGGATTAATTAATGTATTCAACCTTCCAATTAACGAACAAAGGGAGTTAATTAAGTTTACATCCCAGTTAAATGTGTCGATGATTGAAGTGCATCAGAAGATATTAGTCAGATTATCAAGATGGAAGACAACATGCAAATATTGGGCAAATAATTCAGAGGTAAAAGGGAATGAAATGAGATTAAATATGAGCAACTATGTTATGTTAGAGGAGGTACAATACTGGTTAGTCAAAAAGGAACGAATTATGACGGAAGACTGGTACTTAAGTGAAAGTTTCATAGCAGCAAAGTGGGAGAGCCGGATGGTAAGAAGATTATCAAGGAGAGAATTAATTACGAACACACCAGCAATCCGAGAACATGGAGTACCTGAAATAATGGACCACGGTTAAACAGACTCCAAACAAACCAGAAAAAAGGGACGGATTTTATGAATACAGGACCAAGCAACCCAGTGTAAATAAAACCCCAAAATTCAAAAAGTGTGTAAGTACAACTTACTTAAGATATTTTGCAACCATTAGAATTAATAAAAAGCATGTAAGGACATCTTACTCAAGTTATTTCGAAACCATATAATTTAAAATAAAAAGACAAACCACTAAGAAAATGTAAGAACAGATTATATAATTTAATTATAAATAACTGATTTAAACTGAAATAATAGGAAAAATAATATTTTATGGTAACAAACTGAAGAATAAATAAATAAACAATTAATGGTAATGTGCTCAGATAAGAAGGTACAATAAGAAGAATAACGAATAATTTAATGACTCCAATGAAACTGAAGGAGGATGATAATTAATACAACAAAAATTAGAATTTCTCGGAATTGAAGATTTTATAAGAAGAAATGATACGGAGAAATATGTCACAAGAAGTGAAGTCAGAAGAATTTTAACATAAGGCCTATCAATGATGTTATATGCTATTAGTAAATGAAAAAAAAAGAAGGAATCAAGGAGAAGAAGAAATATATAAATAAATACAAACAGCTACAGTATGAAGAATCCCAAAAGTGTTTGGTACTAGTCGCTAATTGACTACTACTTATAAGTTTTTTATTTTTATGTATTGACCGTAGAAATGTTCCGGCAATAATTTTTATGAGCAGGGATGATGTTCCCCTGGTCTCAGAAGGTGTAAGGATGGACAGCGGTGTATGGACCCAGAGTGGCCACCCGACTGGAACCACCGCACAAGATAGGGAAAAATGTTAGGGAAATTGAATATTTAAGGGATAATAATTAAAATAGCTGAAAGGAGTGATATTAGATTCCAGAAGTATAAATGAAGAAAATAGAAGGAAGATAGCAGACCGAAGCTTAATTGATAAAGCGAGTTTATAAAAGTAAATAGAAAATAAGTGTTAAAACAAGTTTTTATGATTAGTGTGACCAGTCCTTATCAAATAAAATGTGGAAGTACCACTAAACCCGAGAAATAATTGATGAATTTGCCTCCAAGAGAGAGAGAGTTAAGTAAGAAAACGACAATTACCACAAGTCTGAATTACCAGAGTTTATAATCAGTCAGAAATAAAAACTATGATGAAGAATAAAGTCAAGACCATTAGGAGACTTGAACAAATCAACAATTTATTTATATCAACGAGTTGAACTAAAATAAATTTGTTCTAGTGGGGGGGCTTTATGTAACGGTACATAACCCGGTCCCAATAAAGTAAATTATGAGAATAAAAGTCAGAAATGGGTAGAACTAAAGCTCGCTCAAAATTTAATTATATCACTCCACATAATAAACAATTCCAGTGGTATATAGTGCGAAGTGAGTTCTAGTGTACCCATTGAGGTGAAAAACCAAAGTGAAACTAATGTATTACTAAACTGTGCTGTATGTTTTGGATAGGATAAAACTATGGAAGTAGTATGTAATAATACTAATTGATTTTTGTGATTTTATTTATTTATTGTAATTTATATTGTATGAACCACAATTTGTTATACCCAAGTTAATATTATATTGTTTCAAATAATTATGTTAGATTGTAAGAAAACCCAGGGTTAGTTTTAAAAGACATGAAAATTTTAACTACCAAAGATAATATAAAATTAAAATAATCCTAGGAAGGAAAGGATAACAGGAAGTAGTACCGGGTATGAATACTATTCGATACTAAATAAATAATATATAAATTTATTTAATGATAATAAAATGATAAAATATTTATATACAAGGTCATAAAAAAATTAACCAAAACATATTATGTGAATTAAATTAGTAAATAAACCGGAATGGAAGTAATTATTTTTTACATAAATAAAGTATAAATTTATAATAATCACAAACTGCCTACATAATAAAAATACTATGTGTTACTAAGAGTGATGGAAAATAACAAGTATTGTTAATAAGAATAAATTTTTGAACTGAACGAGAGTTGTTGAAGAACCGATGCGACAAAAATTATAAAAAAATAACCTTTTTTTGAACGTTGGAGGAGGCGAAATTCACGCAAGAGTAATCAACAAAGTGAATACTAACCAAATATACCTGAGGAATCCAAATTAAAAGGGTGTTATACATTAAAAACCCGTGGATGAAACCATTCTGAGGATCCAATATAATTTGGCCTACGTCTAGTAGACAATCAGAAAATCATCCAAATGAAAAGGAAATAATAACGCAAGACGTACCTCATCACAGAATAAAACTTCAATCCAGTAAGGACAACACGGAGTGAGGTAATATAAACATTTTTCGTAATAAATCCCGAAGAAAACTCGTTTTTTAATAGTGAAAATAGAACAAAAAATATTAATTGTATCATATGTTTATTTCAAAAGTAAACAAATACATGCTGCTCTCTAACGGCAATTCCGGAAACTACGTAACATGTGAAAAATAAACCAAAATTATTTATTAATTTTTTATATTTGTAAAGCGTAGCAATTAGCCATTTCTGACACTCTCATAACATAAAGAATTCACCCTGAACCCTGGGGAATTAATAAGAATTATGTAATAACTGATGTATTTTATTATAGCGTAATATTGGTTAAATAACAACATATATGTTTTGTTCTTTAGATAGATCTCTGTTTACTCGGTAAAGGCGAGAGGATGTTTTCTTTTTAAAAAGATTAATTGTGATACCTATACTTTGGTGGCTGGAGACAAAAGTCAATAATCAATAAAGCAATATTATTGAAAATTAATATTGAATTATAACGTGTCATAATTTATTGTAGTGGGTAGTTAATGAAAATTTCAGCACAACATACAGAAGGAATCGTCACAACAGAGGGGCAATAATAATATTTACTCTCTCTTCTGCATAAGGCTGAACAAATTACCTCCTTGACCCCAAATCACACACTCTCGATTTCTTTTAGATTGAGTAAAACAAGATAAACAAAATCCTTTATTTATACCGTTTAAGACGTCAGTTAGTATAATTCAAAAGTTACGCATACTGCGTGAGGCATATAATAACTATACAACACCTCACATCAAAAAAGCGGTACGATACAGATTTGGCGTACAACTGTGGGGCAGAATTAACGAAGCTGGTAATTGCAATACACTCGTAAGTGGTGAACGCCTCGTGATAAAGTAGTACGTTACAGAATTGACGCTTATAACGTGGTGCAGGATTTAACTCTACTACACCTCACATAAAAGCGGTACGTTACAGAATTGACGCGTACAACGTGGTGCAGGATTTAACTATACAACACCTCACATAAAAGCGGTACGTTACAGAATGGCGCTCAACGTTAAAGGGCGGTAATTAGAAAAGAATTTTGATATTTAATAAAAAATATATATCAAAAAATCTAATTATCGTTGGCAGTTATGAGAAAACAAGAAATGCGATAAAGAGCTATGATACCACAGGAAACGAAAATGTCCGAAAAAAAGAGACGATTGAGTTATGCGGAATGGATGACGATGCTATTTAAGAAATTCAGCAAAGAGATGGGATACATAGAAAAGAATACCAATGACCACGAAAGAGCGCAAATGAGTCGCGCGAATGCGTTGGGAACACCAGACGGCAAAATGACATTGAGAGAGATTTATGATGAATTGTGGGAGTTAGATGCCAGGTGTAATAAAGAAAAGACTATTGGGACGACTAACGAAAAAGATGATAACAAGGTGGAAAGGATGACTGAAGAAGATTGGGAAAGATGGGACGATAATGAAGAACAAATGAAAACCGAAAGAATAGGAGTATACGCCCAGGTGACAGAACAATATACTCAGGAAGATTATGAACAATGGAAACGAGAAATAAGACCACCTGAAAACCCAATACAAACAGAAAACACAGAATTAAGGGAATGGATCAGGGTGATGTTTGAACTATCCCGAGAAGATATGTGTCACTGGAGGAAGAAACATAATCAAACAGAAGAAAAGGAGACTGAAGAAGGTGGACAGGAACAAGAAATAGAGTTAGTCACGGACAGTGAAATGGACCAACAGACAGGTGATACAGAAGAAACCGAAGTAATTATGGATACGGAAAAGGAAATAGTGGAAGAGGATGCCCAAGGGGACCAACCAGATAAATCCACCCAAAAAGAAGACATGAGCATGCAGGAGATGTTGAGAATTATTATGGAAAGCAATAAACAAACCAATGATAAAATAGACGAAAAATTTAGGAGACAGGAGGAACAAAATAAGCGAACCAATGACAAAATAGATGAACATTTTAAGAAACAGGAGGAAAACTTAAAGAGTTACAGGAAAACCATGGAAGAAGGTTTCAAAAGGATGGCGGAAACAATGGATGGGTGTTTAAAGAATATGAATAAAACACTAGAAACCACCTCTGAAGGTAGAAAGGAAACCGAAACTAAAGAAGACCCGAATGCATTGCTATCTGAAAATAAGAATAGAAAGGACAAGGAGAAGATCCAAACCGTGGAAAAGAAGACCAAGAAAATAATAAAAACAGGTAGAAAGAGAATAATAAATACCAAGGAAGAATGGGAGATGATTACAGGTGGATTAATTAATGTATTCAACCTTCCAATTAACGAACAAAGGGAGTTAATTAAGTTTACATCCCAGTTAAATGTGTCGATGATTGAAGTGCATCAGAAGATATTAGTCAGATTATCAAGATGGAAGACAACATGCAAATATTGGGCAAATAATTCAGAGGTAAAAGGGAATGAAATGAGATTAAATATGAGCAACTATGTTATGTTAGAGGAGGTACAATACTGGTTAGTCAAAAAGGAACGAATTATGACGGAAGACTGGTACTTAAGTGAAAGTTTCATAGCAGCAAAGTGGGAGAGCCGGATGGTAAGAAGATTATCAAGGAGAGAATTAATTACGAACACACCAGCAATCCGAGAACATGGAGTACCTGAAATAATGGACCACGGTTAAACAGACTCCAAACAAACCAGAAAAAAGGGACGGATTTTATGAATACAGGACCAAGCAACCCAGTGTAAATAAAACCCCAAAATTCAAAAAGTGTGTAAGTACAACTTACTTAAGATATTTTGCAACCATTAGAATTAATAAAAAGCATGTAAGGACATCTTACTCAAGTTATTTCGAAACCATATAATTTAAAATAAAAAGACAAACCACTAAGAAAATGTAAGAACAGATTATATAATTTAATTATAAATAACTGATTTAAACTGAAATAATAGGAAAAATAATATTTTATGGTAACAAACTGAAGAATAAATAAATAAACAATTAATGGTAATGTGCTCAGATAAGAAGGTACAATAAGAAGAATAACGAATAATTTAATGACTCCAATGAAACTGAAGGAGGATGATAATTAATACAACAAAAATTAGAATTTCTCGGAATTGAAGATTTTATAAGAAGAAATGATACGGAGAAATATGTCACAAGAAGTGAAGTCAGAAGAATTTTAACATAAGGCCTATCAATGATGTTATATGCTATTAGTAAATGAAAAAAAAAAGAAGGAATCAAGGAGAAGAAGAAATATATAAATAAATACAAACAGCTACAGTATGAAGAATCCCAAAAGTGTTTGGTACTAGTCGCTAATTGACTACTACTTATAAGTTTTTTATTTTTATGTATTGACCGTAGAAATGTTCCGGCAATAATTTTTATGAGCAGGGATGATGTTCCCCTGGTCTCAGAAGGTGTAAGGATGGACAGCGGTGTATGGACCCAGAGTGGCCACCCGACTGGAACCACCGCACAAGATAGGGAAAAATGTTAGGGAAATTGAATATTTAAGGGATAATAATTAAAATAGCTGAAAGGAGTGATATTAGATTCCAGAAGTATAAATGAAGAAAATAGAAGGAAGATAGCAGACCGAAGCTTAATTGATAAAGCGAGTTTATAAAAGTAAATAGAAAATAAGTGTTAAAACAAGTTTTTATGATTAGTGGGACCAGTCCTTATCAAATAAAATGTGGAAGTACCACTAACCCCGAGAAATAATTGATGAATTTGCCTCCAAGAGAGAGAGAGTTAAGTAAGAAAACGACAATTACCACAAGTCTGAATTACCAGAGTTTATAATCAGTCAGAAATAAAAACTATGATGAAGAATAAAGTCAAGACCATTAGGAGACTTGAACAAATCAACAATTTATTTATATCAACGAGTTGAACTAAAATAAATTTGTTCTAGTGGGGGGGCTTTATGTAACGGTACATAACCCGGTCCCAATAAAGTAAATTATGAGAATAAAAGTCAGAAATGGGTAGAACTAAAGCTCGCTCAAAATTTAATTATATCACTCCACATAATAAACAATTCCAGTGGTATATAGTGCGAAGTGAGTTCTAGTGTACCCATTGAGGTGAAAAACCAAAGTGAAACTAATGTATTACTAAACTGTGCTGTATGTTTTGGATAGGATACAACTATGGAAGTAGTATGTAATAATACTAATTGATTTTTGTGATTTTATTTATTTATTGTAATTTATATTGTATGAACCACAATTTGTTATACCCAAGTTAATATTATATTGTTTCAAATAATTATGTTAGATTGTAAGAAAACCCAGGGTTAATTTTAAAAGACATGAAAATTTTAACTACCAAAGATAATATAAAATTAAAATAATCCTAGGAAGGAAAGGATAACAGGAAGTAGTACCGGGTATGAATACTATTCGATACTAAATAAATAATATATAAATTTATTTAATGATAATAAAATGATAAAATATTTATATACAAGGTCATAAAAAAATTAACCAAAACATATTATGTGAATTAAATTAGTAAATAAACCGGAATGGAAGTAATTATTTTTTACATAAATAAAGTATAAATTTATAATAATCACAAACTGCCTACATAATAAAAATACTATGTGTTACTAAGAGTGATGGAAAATAACAAGTATTGTTAATAAGAATAAATTTTTGAACTGAACGAGAGCTGTTGAAGAACCGATGCGACAAAAATTATAAAAAAATAACCTTTTTTTGAACGTTGGAGGAGGCAAAATTCACGCAAGAGTAATCAACAAAGTGAATACTAACCAAATATACCTGAGGAATCCAAATTAAAAGGGTGTTATACATTAAAAACCCGTGGATGAAACCATTCTGAGGATGCAATATAATTTGGCCTACGTCTAGTAGACAATCAGAAAATCATCCAAATGAAAAGGAAATAATAATGCAAGACGTACCTCATCACAGAATAAAACTTCAATCCAGTAAGGACAACACGGAGTGAGGTAATATAAACATTTTTCGTAATAAATCCCGAAGAAAACTCGTTTTTTAATAGTGAAAATAGAACAAAAAATATTAATTGTATCATATGTTTATTTCAAAAGTAAACAAATACATGCTGCTCTCTAACGGCAATTCCGGAAACTACGTAACATGTGAAAAATAAACCAAAATTATTTATTAATTTTTTATATTTGTAAAGCGTAGCAATTAGCCATTTCTGACACTCTCATAACATAAAGAATTCACCCTGAACCCTGGGGAATTAATAAGAATTATGTAATAACTGATGTATTTTATTATAGCGTAATATTGGTTAAATAACAACATATATGTTTTGTTCTTTAGACAGATCTCTGTTTACTCGGTAAAGGCGAGAGGATGTTTTCTTTTTAAAAAGATTGTGATACCTATACTTTGGTGGCTGGAGACAAAAGTCAATAATCAATAAAGCAATATTATTGAAAATTAATATTGAATTATAACGTGTCATAATTTATTGTAGTGGGTAGTTAATGAAAATTTCAGCACAACATACAGAAGGAATCGTCACAACAGAGGGGCAATAATAATATTTACTCTCTCTTCTGCATAAGGCTGAACAAATTACCTCCTTGACCCCAAATCACACACTCTCGATTTCTTTTAGATTGAGTAAAACAAGATAAACAAAATCCTTTATTTATAACGTTTAAGACGTCAGTTAGTATAATTCAAAAGTGACGCATACTGCGTGAGGCATATAATAACTATACAACACCTCACATCAAAAAAGCGGTACGATACAGATTTGGCGTACAACTGTGGGGCAGAATTAACGAAGCTGGTAATTGCAATACACTCGTAAGTGGTGAACGCCTCGTGATAAAGTAGTACGTTACAGAATTGACGCTTATAACGTGGTGCAGGATTTAACTCTACTACACCTCACATAAAAGCGGTACGTTACAGAATTGACGCGTACAACGTGGTGCAGGATTTAACTATACAACACCTCACATAAAAGCGGTACGTTACAATATATTGAAAGGAATCATGAATGTGAGAAAGAGGAAATAACTGTACTTTTTTTAATCACATTTTTTAATCAATAAGTGACTAAACACTATGTCTTACTTGATTACAAGGCTGACGCAGTTGAAAAATAGACTTGGTCCCCTGATAAAAAAAGAATTTTACCGTGGTTGTTAGAGTGTTAAACGGAGAACTAAAATATGGCTTTACACTGAAACTAAGCCTGTAGACATATAGGAGCCATCTTGTTTAGTTTGAACTATGTCAAATTTGTACACATGCCTAGTATGCCCTTTGGTTTCTGGTCCTTGCATGACTTGGTATGTCCATAGGATTCAACATGTTAACTAAAATTGTATTAACTATATATTTTCCTCTATATGAGTATATTTGTTATATCTGAACCATAACAATTTTTGTTGAACATTATTACCATTACACAGTTGAAACGAATGTTTTATTATTATTTATTTAGTTTTTAAAGACACCTGACTTTCCCTTGTCTCTTGCACACCCCCCTCTCCATCTCAACACAGATGTTCCAGATACGCCTTAAACAGATGGTCACCACCTTTACTCACATCCTGTGTTTAGTAATTTCATTCATTCGCCTCTTTGACAATGGCTTAGTTAGTCGAAACAGCTGTCAGAGTTAAATAAAATCTGTGAAACTTACCAAGTGTTTTTATATATTTTACAAAACCTTTATAAGTGATATATTCAACTGTATTTTAAGAAAGTCTGATTACTTTTCTCTGGACAGTTGATAAATAAATCATGGGTCATCAAAACAAATACCATATCTTCAGCCTAATTTTCTGTATTGGATTTACATTCAGGTACTGTTTTGTTTTCAGGCAATAAGTGTTACAATTTTCATTATAACAGTTTCTAGTTGTAATGATTTCAGAAACACTGAAAAGTAGGTTCTACTCTGCGCAATACTGTGGTTGGAAGAGGTATAACTATACAAATAAACAAGAAAATAAAAAGAAGAAACTACACCCCGATTATTGCGATCTGTTTTTGACTTACCTTAACTTAGAAGATTCCCAAGGGCCGCCACCATATTTTGAGGAGTAAATATGGAAACCAATTACACTCTTCCCAAGGAAATAATTTACTAAATAAACAAAATTCCCTTATATAAAAACTCCAGGGTCGTGTAGACGAATTTATAGATACAGAGAATAGGTTAGGGTAAAATGGTGTATTAATTAACTAACACATGATATGCCAAAAAAATCTTATTTTATTGTAATAATGAACCTTTTTCTTTTCTTTGTTGGATTAGGATAACAAGATCATTAAACAAAAATCATAAGACACAATGATAGTACAAAAATTGTTGGACAAGATTAGTATACAAAAATTACTACCACTCAAAACATTAGACGAAAATTCTTATAACGCTAATCATTAAACAAAATTTCTTATAACGCAAATCAGTTCTTTTGTGATGAAATTTCCCCTTCCCCTTTTCACACACTCGCTCTCTCTTTTTCTCCGATTACCGAGATCTCATTTTAGGTCAATACATTTTGTTTAAAAGTTAAAATATAAATTGACGTCAAGTCAGTGCTGGGCAATTAATCTAGTTCTTTACAATTACTTATCTGCCACGTATGTCCCACCGAATGCAATTCACTATAGCACCATTGAAATGTCCTAAAATTCCATATTTGAGCCTCCCTTCTTAGTTTTAGTTTAGTTGACACTGATCTGTTATCATTTTTAACATTTCCACTGCTTTTGTACAAAAACTTGGTAGGCCTACCGTAAATACTGCATAAGCCCACCTACGATATCACAATGCCACCGTCCGCTTCAACTGTGAGTCCTAGACTGCTTATGCGTTGCCCGCATGGCCACGTTAATTTACTTTACTGCCTTTGGAACTGGTTTCAGGCGGATTCCTGCACCTCGTCTTGCCTTTTGGATTGACATCATTGGCTTTCCATTGTTCATAACGGCGTCTGGCTGCCGCCACATCTCAACTCTGACTCACTTTTTCGTCATACACAGATGCACGACTGTGTTCCTTACCTTATATGGACATCGTCTGCCCCCCCTAAATTCTGCACTCCTAACTAGCTACGCTTTATTACAACAAATATGTTTTACAAAATTGTTATACAAATTTTGTCCCGTTACAGAGGATTATCATAAAACTGGCCAAAACCCCTTATCTGTGACAAATAAGATTCGAACGTGTAGGTTACATTTAAATGATAGAACATAACTGTAGCCCTCAGAATTAAGAAAGTCTTGAATTACAAATGTCAAAACCATCACTTATTGTCACAACAATATTATTACAATAACATACAAAACCCTGTGCAAGAGTTCTTGATTGCAATTAAGCTACTTTTCTCATTTGGTTCCAGTTACTAGAAGATGGGTTTTCAGAAATATGGTAGGGAAATTTAAAATTATACTTTTTGGTCGGTTTACCAAAATGGTGGCTTTCTTCCACTGGCGAGCTGATACTCTTTATCTAAAAGATCGTTCCTCACTAATATCTAACAGTGAGGGGCGTCACAGAAACCCTTAAAAAAAATGCTATCAGAGCAGGTTTTTTGTTAATCATAGTGTTATCATTTGTTATTCCAAGCTTAAAAGTTTTTGTTTGGGTCACCTGAGTCACAAATAGCTTAACCCAAAATCTTGCCAAGTTGGTGACTAACTGCTTGAAAAAAATAACGGTGGGTATAGTTTGGGTCACATTGGAATAAATAATCCTGTTTCCATTTTCCTTGAGAGATCCAATATTTGTGCCTGAACATTGCCATTCAGTTACTTAATTGTGTCTTGAACAATGTTGTATTTCACTTTAATTTCACCAAAACGCCACATAGTTAATTCTAATGTCAAATCTTCAAATTCATGGGAAAAAGTGTTTAGAATAAATCTGTCCTGTTTTAGAATTAAATACATACTTCCTTATATACAATTATTCAACTCAACATAATGTAACCTTAAAATCAATTAAAATATGGTACAAACGTACCAGGTGCAGTTTACTTACTTTTGTTAACATATTCAACATCGTACCTTTCTTTGTGGTATCTGTTTTAACTAAAGTACCGTACTCAATGTGTTTCTGAATAATTCTTATCATTGCTCTAATAAACATTGTTCACAGTTTTGAATTCCAACAGTACAGATTGTAAAAATTATGTACCCTGATGAACATGTAAATTATAACAAACATAAACAGAAAAAAGTTATTGAAACTGTGAGGTTTTAAAACTAACAATCTCAGGCAAGTGTGTTATCTGACATGAGATCATGAATTGTTAAACAGTAGTATGGATGAAGCCAGCACAGACTTGAAACTAGATGCACGCAAAACAACACATTTTTGGTTGAATGACTGAAACTCATTATCAGTGCTCAAAAATGGTGAATGTCAACAGGTTGTGCAGAATGTTATGTTCCCATGGACTTGTAGTAGTGCAACTTCATGTGCATATTAGGTGCAGTAATTGTTTATTACTGCGTTATACAAATAATTACAGAGTAACAAGAAACACTCTTGAAGCCAGTGGCAGCTTGTGACTGTAGAAGTAGGTACAGCCCAGCTGTTTGAAGCTAATTTTGTTCCAGAAGGGGGGAGAGTAAATAACATGGAAGAATAAGAAAATTTTAATAGTATCTGTAAATTTTGTTACTAATATTAACTGTCAATGCTTTTAACTTAACGTAATTATTTTTAAATAGCTACTAGTTTTAAACCGTTTTACATATTTATTAAAAGTATGCAGTACAGAATTACCGTATTATATAATAAGCCTACGGTTGTTTCTGTGGTTCATGTTAACAGTAAACTGATTTTAATTCTAATTATAATTTACAGGCCAAGTATGTCAACAATTAACAATGAGGAAACGTTAAATAAACTAATTAGCATATGGCCATTTGTAAACTGGTGTGTACTTACCTAAAGTTAAATTTTTGTTAATGAAGTCAATCCCCCCTGTCTTTCCAAGCAGCATAACGATTGATAATGTCATCATAAAATGGTGCTGTTTGTGTCTGATACAGTTTCTTCTCCAAAGAAATGGTTATCAGTTCAGTCACCATTTCTGGGACATTTTTTTACACAAGTACATTTTTATATGTCTTAGGCACAAAAACCTTCATTCTACAGAGTTGATAGTTGAAGGTAAAGTTAGAATTGTATAGACGAATAAGAATATTTCAAGCTTTCAAAGGTATCTATAGAAACCGTTTTGAAAAATGTTCAAATTTCATGCTGTCTCCAACTGTAAAAGGAACTGTAGTTTTTGTCCTGAAATATTACATCAATTTCCATTATAACAATATCCAATATTTCATAAAAGAGAACCTTATATTTCATATATATATATTTCTTCTCTTGTTTGGAGTTGAGATCGTTTGTTGCCAGACCTTCAGTAATTTCCTCTACCAATTCAAAATATTTTTGAAATATTTTGTCAGTTCTTTTTTTTTAGTATAATTTCTCTTGATTCTCAGATTTTGGACATATAGTAATCAACATCTGAAGATTTTTTTTTAACAAAGTTGAGTAAAATGTTGGCAACTTTGAATATACGACTAAAAATGTAACTGACAGGATGGCAAATTCAAAAATATTGAATTCGTGCAGGAAACCTTTATACAAAGGTTTATATTGACAGTTCATCTGATTTCAGATTGTCTACTATTTTTTAGAAAATCTGTTTTAGACCATCCCAGTCTTGAACAACAACACTTACCCATAGCTTGCTAAGGGAGGACAACCTAGTTTCAACACCGGACGGTATTCACCTGCCTATTGTATTCCCAGCCACGAAAGTTCTCTTAGTGGAGTGACGAAAAAAGGATAGAACGCCATTAAGTTAAGCAAATAAAATTGTGCATTCTTGTAACTTATGAATACTCTGTTCCAGAACTAAATTCAAGTGGTGGGGTAAGAAGGAACAAATCATAAAACAAATGAACTAAGAACAAATAAGTTTGTTCTTTGATTTTCAAGCCACTAAGTTACTAGCCGTAACACTAGCATCATACCATTGCGGTATTAATTTGTGTCGTAACAAAAACTCACACCGACTTAATAAATTCATTTATATAGTCTACTATGTATTCAATTAATTTTAAAATCACTACTAAACAAAGTCTTAACTTTTTGATACTGCTGTTCTAATTTCTACTGGTCTACTATTAACTAATAATATAAGATCTTTAAAGTTTCCTTTATTTAGCAAATCGGTAGGTTTAAATGCTAACACAAAGGTTTTGTAAAATATATAAAAACACATGGTAATTTTCACAGATTTTATTTAACTCTGACATATGTTTCGACTAACTAAGCCACTGTCAAAGAGGCGAATGAATGAAATTACTAAACACAGGATGTGAGAAAAGGTGGGCGTATCTGGAACATATGTTGCGATTGAGAGGGGGTGCAAGAGACAAGGGAAGGTCAGGTGTCTTTAAAAACTAAATACAATCATAAATGCAAAATATAAAATTAACTGAACTAAATATAATCTGAATGCAAAATATAAACTAAACTAAATAACAGGTTTTAATAAAGGGGATACACAGAATTCAGTTTGTTCATTTGTTAAATTTTTGTTATTTTTTATTGCTTTTTTAATTTCTAGAATTTCTAACAAATCCATTTTTTTACCTTTTTGTGTGTTGTGGAGTAGTGTTATGTTTTTTGTGTCTATGAAGTGATTGTGTTAAACAAAAATTTAACAAATGAACAAACTGAATTCTGTGTATCCCCTTTATTAAAAGCAGTTATTTAGTTTAGTTTAGTTTATATTTTGCATTCAGATTATATTTACTTCAGTTGATTTTATATTTTGCATTCAGATTATATTTAGTTTAGTTAATTTTATATTTTGCATTCATGATTGTATTATAAGATAGTATTTATATTATTTTATTATTGTGGTCAGGTCTAATCTGCTTATTATGGCAGTAACTTTAAACATGTATCTCCTCTCTCACTGAGGATTCCAGATTCTTATTCCAAGCATGCTATTCAAGGAAAGGTGTGTAATTTTTATGAACATGTTAGTAAGTTCATCTGTCTCTCCCCTTTCTGCATGCATTCTAGTAATGAACATGCATCTAGTGTGTTCACTAGAAAATTTATAATTTGCTCCTTGACCTAACCACTATTGACCTAATTTCGTCCTCTCACTAAACATGAAGTATGGATTAAGGATTTATTAAACTCACTGTGTTGTGCTTTAAGTATCTATTCAGTTGCGGTGCATAGAAGGCTTCCTGTTGTGTGACTAATTCATAGTCTATCTCCATTTTTAAGGTAGAATAAACACGATTATGTTTTGATCTGTTAATGGTTGCACAAAAGATAGAATATACAGTGACGATATATGCAAAAGAGTTGAACATTTTTTAATATCCAAGATCACATTACAGAAAACAAAGAGGTGGTTTCCTCACCTTAATAGGATGCCAGATGGCAGGTTGCCTAAAAAAGTTCAGCAACACAAGTCTACTAGACAAAGTCATACAGGAAGAAGTCTCGGTGAAGTGGTTGTATTTCCTTTGAGACAAGAACAGGTGATTTGCCTATTCCTTGATAGGAGGAAAACAATTTATTTAACTCAGTACAAGTCACCTTTACCACAGCACATTCTCTGTTCAGTTGGGCAGAACATCTACAGGGCTGGAGTGTTTATATTGCATGTTTGAAAATCTGTAAAAATCAAAAACTTGAACTGTTGGTCCCAATTAGATCAGATTATTGACAATAAATGGTAAATTACATCACCAACTAATAAAAAATGCATTATTATAATGCACATATATAGTTATTATTTACACATAATGATCTGCCTTTGTTTTGTATTTACACGTTAGTACAAATCAAAAACTTGAACTGTTGGTCCCAATAAGTTCAGACTATTGACAATCAATGGTAAATTACATTACCATTACAAAACACTGCAATGGATATTATTAGGAAGTCAATAACAGTAATATTTATAGACACACACATACAGATATTGGATAGATTACACTACACTTTCTTGTATCCGATAATATACATTACAATAATTACATAAGTACTATGACTTACCACACTCACATACTTGAACCTTGATGTGTGCATATATTCACTTGTCTTAAGATTCCCTGAATGAGTAAAAATTTTCCCATCAACATCATATTAATGTTTCCTTAGATTACCCAAAATTTGTTTTGAGAAGCTACCACTATCTGCAAAAGTTTCTCATCAATCTCACATGTAAAACCGGCATCAGTTAACTTGCAAATTATCTGAATGACTGGACTAGTAAAGTATTCTTACATATGACATTGGTAATTACTCATTCATTCGAACATGGATTAATTTATGTCTTTTGAGTGTACCTGGTTGACAGTAATATTTCCCACAAACATCACATTTATACTTCTTAATACCAGCATGCTTTAATTTATGCATTGTGCAAGTACTAGGATGGGTAAACCTTTTCTTACACACATCACACTGGTATTTCTTAATACCTGCATGCATTAACATGTGAATTCTCAAACTAACTGCTTGTTTATACACTTTGCTACACATATCACACTGATATTGTTTATCTATCTTAACACCAAAATGGACAACTTTTTTGTGCTTTTTGACATTGCTTAATGTAGTGTAGGTTTTGTCACACATGTCACATTCATATCTTGTACCGATACCATGGATTACCTTGTGTCTAGAGAGAGCTTTTGGAGTAAGAAACGCTTTGTTACAAAGGTCACATTTATGTTTACGGATGCCAGCATGGATTAATTTGTGACTGCTAAGAGAACCTGATGTAGTGAAACTTTTATTACAAACATCACATTGATATTTCTTAATACCAGTATGGGCTACTTGTTTGTGTTTTGACAGACTGCCTGATCCAATGTAGATTTTGTTGCAAATATCACACTGGTATTTTTTCTTAATGCCAGCATGGATTAATTTGTGTGTTGAGAGATTCCCAGACTGAGTAAAGCTTTTGTTGCAAATATCACATTGGTATTTCTTAATACCAGCATGGATTAAGTTGTGACTGATAAGAGTACTTAATGCAGTGAAACGTTTACTACAAATATCACAGTGATATTTTTTAATACCAGCATGAGTTACTTCTTTGTGTTTTGACAGACAGCCTGTTGTAGAGTAACTTTTGCTGCACATATCACATTGGTATTTCTTAATACCAGCATGGATTAACTTGTGACTGATAAGAGTACCTGATGTAGTGAAACTTTTACTACAAAGATCACATTGGTATTTCTTAATACCAGCATGAGTTACTTCTTTGTGTTTTGACAGACAACCTGATGTAGAGTAGCTTTTGCTGCACATATCACACTGGTATTTTTTCTTAATGCCACCAGCATGGATTAATTTGTGTTTTGTTAGAGTCCAGGACTTAGTAAAACTTTTGTAGCAAATATCACATTGGTATTTCTTAATACCAGTATGGATTAACTTGTGACTGCTAAGAGTACCTGATGCCGTGAAACTTTTGCTACAAACATCACATTGGTATTTTCTAATACCAGCATGGATTAACTTGTGATTCCTAAGGGTGCCTGATGAAATGAAATTTTTATAACAAACATCACATTGGTATTTCCTAATAGTAGCATGAGTTCTTTCTTTGTGTTTTGAGAGACTGAATGGTGTTGTGTAGCTTCTGTAACAAATGTCACACTTGTATATCGTAATATCAGCAGCTACAGTACTATCCTCTTGTGCACACAGTTCCACTTCTTCATCTACAAATGTTTCTTCCTTTATAAGTATAGTATTTACGTCTGGTAATAAATTCTGTAACACAAAACCTCAATATTTTACAATTTATTAAATTTAAATTATATAAATTAATTTAAACAAATCTATCATTTAAAACAAAATTTTATACTTATTAACAACAGAAAATTATACTAACATGTAATAGTAATACAAAGTTATTGAATAAATAGAAAGGATGCAACTCGAATAGAATGGGTACATGAGAAAATGGATAATAAAAAAGTAAGTAAGTGGCTCAAAGATTCTTCAATTATGTGCCAGTGAATAGAAGAAAGAAGGCCAGACCTAGGTTTACATGGTTAGAAGCTATCAGAGTTCTGAAACCAGAGAGTTTGAAATATAAGATGAATATGAAGTAAATGCTGTAGGAACCCTATTTTTAAAAAACAACTCACATGTTAATCCGTACTTTGGAGATCTTATGTAACAAATTATATTATTAGCCATCCTCCTTTACAGATAGAAATATTGGTACAACTATTTCTTCTGAATCAACCATGCATACTTTTACTGTGATTTCCATTGTCCTAAGCCTCATTTAAACAAAGTATCAGTTTTTCTTCAGCTGATACTCTAACTTTATGAATTTTAGTTAACAATTTCATTCAAGACATCACAATATCAAGATGTTCTATTAAAAATTCCCTACCAGTTATCAATTTTCTATAATTACATCCCAGGTCATGCATTTCATATATAAATCAAATGTTCAACATGTAAATCAAACTGAACACATAATTTACTTTTTTCTCTAAAAAATGCAGGTAATTTTTTAGCAGTTGAAAATGTTTTATCTTGTAGAATACAAAACAGTACACCAAATAACATCTTTGTGAAAAAATCAGATGTAATCAAATTAAAATTTAAAATCAAATCAAAGAATCTTATTCCTTTAGGTCAGGATTAATTGTTCTCATTGAGTGGAGAACACTGGATTTTTGGTTACAGTTTTCTCCTTCATACAAACATTGATTAATGTTCAGAGTTCTGAAAACAGGTAAAGAATCCTTATCAAAAAAGCTTAACAACAGTAAAAATTATATTTCTCTTATTACTATTTATAGGTTATCCTTCAATACCTTATGATTCTCATGCCGTTTTCACTGTTAATTGAAAAAACATTAATTTAAACAAAAACCAGCACTAACAAATCATTAATATGAAAATTTTGCCAAATGTATGATATTCAGAAACAACTTCAAATTTTTTAAATTAATAAATGTAACCAGCTCTATTGGCACATATTGATAATGCACTGTATAGGGAAACACTTTGTAACTACTACAATGATTTATTGTGAAAACATCATAGATAGAATAACAGGTCTATTTAAAGAATAATTCAATGAAATGTGAATGATGTAATTACATTATAATTATGTGAACAGTATATTCAATGTACCCCTCTGATAACAGCCTTAACTCTTACAAGAAACCATATTGTACATCAGTCTGAGATATTGGCTTATCTCTAACAGACTTTTCAGATAGCAAGTTAAGCTTGTGAAGACACAACTTGACTGCTTGGTTTTACACTGCCCTTTACACTTTTGGTGCAACTGTTTATGAATTTTGGTTTCCTTATGTTTCTTTTCCTTATATTTCTCTGTTAAGTAAATAAACATATATTTCAGAAACACCAATTCAATATATTGCCAATTTTTAAATTTACATATTACACTCAACTCGCTAGAATTCAATTTTATAATTTATTAAAAAATTCAAACTTGTTTTAAAATCTTATTTCAAAGCTCTAATTTAAAATGTAATTTTGTCAGCCTA
The DNA here is from genome assembly GCA_034769895.1 of Magicicada septendecula. Lineage (NCBI taxonomy): Eukaryota > Metazoa > Arthropoda > Insecta > Hemiptera > Cicadidae > Magicicada > Magicicada septendecula. Next base: position 54,398,400 of record CM068371.1, on the reverse strand, counting down.
TTGGCAACTTAATATTATTACCTTTGTATAGTATGATTACTTTCTATTCCCATAAAAAATAAAGTAAAACTACTTTAAGTAATAGAGCATAAAATATTCTAACCCAAATTAAATAAACTTTGATTTTAAAAAATGTTTACTTCTGTCTCCATAAGCTATTCGAAGCCACCATTAATTTTTACAACTTGTAACTGTGCATAAATAATAGTTCCTTTAACACATTGAGGCCTGTGGACGTACCAGGTATGTCCATGAATTTGACGTTGTTTAAACTAAACAAGATGGGCTATTATACATCCACAGGCTTTATTTCTGTGTAAAAGAATATTATAGGTTTCCATTTAAACTGTAGAGGTCAACATGTACTGGAACAAACATGGGGGAAAATATTTCTGTTTTTACTTTGATGAGGGAAACCATTTTTGTAATTTGCCTCCAGTTTGTGCATGAGATAGTCGTACGTTATGGATTTAATATTTTTGTTTAATGAAAATGGATTTCAAGAATAATCTTTCAGAAGAAGAAATTAATGAAATCATAAACAGTTCTAGTTTGAACACTGATTCATCAAATTCATATTTGGAAATTAGTGGTAATGTCTGTGTTGCTGAAAATGACATTGTGATGGATGAAGCTAATGATATATTGTTACGACGTAACAATATATATTTGCTCATCGTAGGTACAGTGGAAACAAAATATAAGACACCAATTACGTCACTAATTACCAGCTTTAATTTTCACAGTTAACAGTTTGTAATTAACAACACAGTCTCTTATAACAAATCAAAAATTGTTCACACACAAATTAATGTCAACTAATATTAAAACACAATTGTATTACAATATACCATCCGATTATAAAACAACACTTAACTAATAACCACTTAAACGCACACAGTAATATTGCCCGATAATAACTCGAACTGCACTGTAAATATATCGCAGCTATACTGAAAACTAAAGCCGCTGCCCCCATGTATTTATACCTCCGGTCACAGACCAGAACGTTCCAAATTGTCTTAGCGCCAGTGTTAACTACATAATTAATAGTAGCCTTGACACAGTCCGTGCGGCTGGCGGCTTCTATAAAACTCTCGCGAATGCGTCTAGAGTCATGTATGCCACACACATTACAGCGAGATTCTTCTGGCACATTCAACAAACACGTAGATTGTTCTGTGATGTCATAACACTGTCCCCTCCTTAAGCCTGTTCGTCCCGAACTGGCAAACCCTCTCTAAAGTTGTACTTAGCCAGGCGATCTAGGTGGACGACCTTGAACTTTCGCTGTCCTTCCTGTTGAATCCGATAAACAACATTGTTGATTCTTTTTTAACAGTGTAGGGTCCTTCCCAGTTAGACTGAAGCTTAGGTGAGCGACCACGATGGCGCTTTGGATGAAACAACCAGACCTGATCTCCTTCTTGGAAACCCACACTATTGCTGCAAATGTCATACCAAGTTTTCATTTTATCACTAGCAATCTTCAGCCGTCCTCTTGCCAAGTGATTCATTTCTCGCAGTTGGTTTTCTAATTGTGAGGAATAGTTCTGTGGCTCTTGGGACTGAGTCTCAGGTGATCCGAACATTAAGTTCCCAGGAAGACAAATCTCCCACCCAAACAACAATTTTGCTGGAGTCATGCCGGTTGTGTCGTGTACTGATGATCTATACGCCATGAGGAATAGTGGTATACGTTGGTCCCAGTCTGTTTGGTTCTCGTCAACAACCTTCGAAAGATGCTGCTCAAGTATCCTATTGAATCTCTCAACCATCCCGTCCGACTGAGGATGCAGAGGCGTTGTCCTGGTCTTTCGAATTCTGAGTGGACGGCATAATTCTTTAAACACTCCTGATTCGAAATTTCTCCCTTGATCCATATGGATTTCCATAGGGGCTCCACAACGGCAACAGAAGTTGTGAACTAACTGCTTTGCCACAGTCGTAACCTCCTGATTTGGAATTGCGTAGGCTTCCACCCACTTAGTAAAGTAGTCACCTACAACCATGATGTTCCGGTTTTCATCATCAGTAACTGGGAATGGTCCAGAAATGTCTATGGCAATTCACTCGAAAGGCAGTCCAACGTTATACTGTCTCATTTTCCACTGCTTCTAGTTTGTGGGCCCTTGCTTGCAGCACAAATTTCACATTTCCGAACCCACTACTCTACGTCGTGGCAAAGATGAAGCCAATAGAATCGCTTCCATATTTTGTCAAGGGTTTTGTTAACGCCAAGATGGCCTCCAGACGTCCCATCATGCATCTCCTTCAAAACAGACTCCACTTCACTTCGGAGAACTGTCAACTGCATGACCACGTCTCGTCCATCTGCACTTTCCCAAGCCCTCTTCACCAATCCGTTCTCTAAGATAAGGTATTCCCATTGTGCCCAGTAGCCCTTCGGAACCATGGCAGATATCTTGCCAATCCGGGCAGCTGTGCCGTGGCAATATTAAATGTAAATTCCACGGCAAGTTTTTAAACGTAATCCTGTCCGTTTGGTGCGTTATCGTTACAAGTTAGGCTGCCTGCTAGTGATAGCGAGATCCAGTCAGTCGCCGTGACCTTGATCGTCGATGCAATCGAGGTGGCCGCGCTGCTAGCATCTATGACAACGAAATCTGGTCAGCCGTGCATCAGCTGTTCGTGATATTACTCGGTCCGTTGCTGCGTGAATTCTCCTCTTTCTCTTCCAACACTGGTATAGTGCGGATCGTGGCGGCGTGATGTAGTTAACATCTTATAATGAGTCTTTAATTTCATAAAGAGCTTCAGGTGAGCCAGTATTCATGTATCAATATTTAATGTTAATTTAATTTGGGCTTGTGTCTGTAAAATATTGAGAATGGTGTGTATGTGGCCCTGACTGGTCATGTTCATTCCAGTACGGCTGAGGCATGTGGTCATCTGATTTAATGTAAATTTAAAGAACTAACTTTCAAAACGATGAAAATTTAAAGCAGATGGATTGAATGAGTTATAAACAATAATTAGGAGTGCACTAAAATTTACTTGTTAACTTGAATAGTTTGTAAATGTGTAGTTACTTCGGGTATGACCGAGACCACGTGGCCGTAAGTTATAGGTAATGTGAATTTAGAACTAAAATTTAATGCATGAATATTTAAAGCTGGATGAATTGAAGGAGTTGTGATAATTTAATTGTAATGGAACCGAAATTTAATACTTAAATTAATAACTTGAAATTTGACCTTTACTATTGTTAATGACAGGCAGTTGTTGAATTGAAATTATAGTAATGTGTGTGATCTGGGTTACGGGGCAAAAAAGATGTGGGGGCGGGGAGTTCTCTTTTGTCTGGCTCCAATGTACAAACGAAATTTTTACAGGGTTCCCTGCATAGTCGGGGAGGTGAAAGGGTCATCGAGATGGGGACATTACATCCTTCCCATCCGCAGAGCTAAGCGAAAGGATCCCCAACGCTGTCACACCACGCTAGACCATCAATCTCCAGCTGAACCGCTGCAAACAAAGCATTTTACTATTTGAAGAGGCTCATCCTGGTAATCATCACCATTACCCACACCCAGGCTTACATAGCAGGAATCTCTATTGTATGTGTCCTCAGAGATTAGGTGGGAAGTTTCTTTTATTAACCACACACACTGTACTCCACCAGTTATAATGAAACCAACAAAAAAAAACTCGGTTAAACAAAATAGACTCATATCTAAGAGTTAAGATTGCCTGTTCTGTGCAGACATGCTGTAAACTGTGCTTATTGTGATGACTGTTATTATGAATATGCTTATAATGTATTTAGTATTTTAATTATTCGTGGTGTTAAAGGTTACGATTATTACAATTTAAATTTTTTTAATTTCTGCAAAAATGAAGCCAATTTGAAATTAACTTAAAAAACTAAACTTTAAAAATTACAGTATCCAGACAATGGACAACTTGCATCTACCTGTCACATGACTTGTAATTTCATGGGTTAACCATATTACCAGATGGAATTAGTATAAATCGAAACTTTCTTGTATTGATGAATTGAAAATAATTGAAACTACTTTTAAATTATAACTTGAAATTAATTATAACTATTATTCTTCAATTTGAGGTGTTCATTTAATCAAAGAAAGTTCAAGTGTCTGTTAAAAAGTGATAAATGGTGTTGACGGTATATTTTCATTTATTGTTTGGTTTTCTTGTGTGTTACTGTTAAGTCGTATTTTAAAATATACTTAGCATTCCTCTGTCTTGTCTATCCAGGTAATATTTCTCACAAATACTGCTGGTTGTCCTTTTTTCGTTAATTCCGTTCTTCTATTTTCTTAGGTATTTGGTTCAGGTCATCAGTCATCCTTGTTATTGAAAATTCTGTCATTCATTTATGGGTTTTAGTTATTTTCTTCTTCCAATGGTTCGTAGTCAGTCACTTGGGATTCCTCTGCAATTCCTCATGGATTATTTACTTCTTGTGATTTTTTAATTCATGTGAGTGTTAATTATTTTTTCTGTAATTTAGTTTATTATTTTCGTCATGAATTTTTATAGATTTTGTTTAATTAATTCTTGTCTTTACTCATTGCGGTTTAATAAGTCTGCACTCATCAAGAGCTAATAATGGAATAATACAATTTGTTTACTGGTTACCGTAGTTTCTCTCTTCCAAACACTAATTCTCATTGGTTGATAATTTACAACATTGTTATATAAAACTAACATTTTTCTATACAAAATTACTAAAAATCTTTAAACTATTATAACTCCATTATACTACCTGTAATCTTAAATATAATAACACCATTAGTTTGCTTTTTGTTTACAAATTATTTTAATATCTCATAAGGTTACCTTTTTTTCAAATTATAACAGATTCATACATTTTCCATTTGGTTTTCTTTTGTAAATTACCTTTAAACTAATTAAATTCTATCCAGTTTTGTGTCCTACAATGTTATTATGAAACCTAAACAGATTATATACTTTATTTTATCAATTGTTATTGTTTTGTCTTAAATTTCACAAATTTCTGTTTACCAGTTATAGGCCTAATTGCCTAGAGTTCATAATTCACCTCCCCTATACTTATTACCACTGTTCATGTCAATTTTGTTAATTTTAAGTGCTTCTAAACATAATTACTGTAATAACATAGACTAAAATATAACATTTGATTATTTTTAATCATCATATAAAATAACATAATTCCTTAACAAACCTTTTAGGCCAATGCTAGTATCTAAGGTTTTACATGTATTTTACACAGTTCTGTTAAATATAATATTCAACATAATAACATTTGGGGTCAATTAAAACCAAAACAAAATATAATAAAATGAACAGTAGGTGTGTACTAGTATTCCCTTATAATTCCACTTATAGAATACAGTGTCTAACTCCCTTTGCCTGTTTTCAGCATAACAGATTAGTCTTTTACCATTATTTTTAACAGTGGTTAATACAAATTTATAAACTTAATTCATTAAAATAAAACAATTGACTCCTTATCATCCTTATTATATACTAAAAAACTTCCTTAAAATAATGGAAAACAATTATCAGTGGTTTGCTTCTACCAAACACTATTATATCAAATACGAACACTTTCTGATTTCATTAAAACCATGCCAATGTCTACTTATAACTATCCCTTATAATTTATACAGTTTATTTATTATAGTTGGGTCCAGTTATTACTTATAGACTATTATCACAAGTTGTTTCTTTATTCCTAACTACACTTCACTTTATTACCCAGTGTTTTTATGTAGTTCATTGATTAACACTGGGTCCTATCATGGTTCATTATTTATTATTATCTTTCTTACTTACTTATCATTTTTTGATCACCTTCTAACATTGTATTTTATTAAATCCTTAAATTTTTAGTGACCGTCAATCAATGAATGTTTTAGTGGATGGTTAGTGAGGATCGGTCAATAATACAAATTTTAGCTATTTTGCGTCGACGTTTCGACAATATTTATTGTCATCTTCAGGACCTGTGTATGAAATACAATAGAAATATCAAACATAACGAAACAATTAAATATTTGTGTGAGCGTGTTGGTGTATGTGAGTGTGTGCATGTGAATGTATGTATCATTTTATATGTGAAGACTTGTGATAGTTTGTTTACATCTTCAAATTATCTTTAAGGAAACGAGCAAATTATAGTATGAGAGAACTTAATTTATACAGTATTACAATTTAAATTATTAAATGTAATGTTATTTTAATTAATTAAACAAACAGTAACCAACAATTGGATATTAGATTGGTACATAAATTGTTTATACCTACAGCAGTCAACATATGGCAAAGTAAAATATTACCTATAACTAAAACAGATTAGGGAATGTTCACTACGTAATTATTAAAAGTTATTTTTACCATGTTTCACTCCCTACTGGTGTTAATAAACAATCATAATTAGAAACATACAATTTACACAATACTGTAAAACATTACGACTTAAATCAGATAGTTGACAAAGGTTACAAACAAAAGTTTCTGGTAAATTTTACTAACAGGTAAACTTGCATAATAATTGTAATCATATTATAAAATATAGTCAAGAGTACTATAGAATAACGTAATTTATGTATGTGTCCACAATCACCCTTCTCTCTCACCCATTCTCCCCCTGCCAGTCCTTCTCACAGCCTCTCACTCTAACCTGAAATCGATCTATCACTCACAATCACCCCACTCACTCTCTCTCTCTTCTACATCTCACTCACTGTCTCCCTTCTTCCCTCTCTTACTCTTCCACCCTTCGCTCTCTCTCTCTCTCTCTCTCTCTCCCTCTCACTTATCATTGCCCACGATTGGCACTCTACAACACTCACCATTTTTATTACACTATCATCCTCATATAAAATAGAGAATTATGCACACGATAACAGAAATGATTTACCAACTTGTATTAAGGGTTACAGACTTTATAACACAACATTACAGATAACAGATCTGTATATGAAAATGGTTATTACTTAATATTTACATTTTGTACAATGTTATTTACCTGGAACTTGGTCTATACAGAGTACCATAGTCAATGCAGTTCGTATATATGTCGGTCATAATCTCTCTCACATGCTCTCACTATGCTCTCTCTCTCTCTATCTCTCTCAGTCTTGTATCTTTCTGACTCATACAGCACCTTCTCACTCACGTTAACCACTCGGGCGCTCTGTCTCTCTCTCACTCTATTCTAAACAGATATATACCACAAATCTAACACGTAGACATGTACATACACACACGCTAGCACTACACACGCACGCACACACACACACACACATGCACACACACACATACAACAAAACAACCTCACAAGCCAACTACACATTCGAGAATCAATACATAAATATAACACTATTTTATTCTCTTCTTTTTATCATCTAAGTGTAAATTATGCACAACGGAGATGCCCACTGTACTGAGTTTAAAACTGATCGAATATGTGTCTATAAGAAATGTTATATGTTTCTTAGCTAATACTAAACAATATGATCAGTGAGACACTTACAATTGTTGCTGACGCCAAACACACAACTGTAAATTTTCCCTGACCAACACCTTATTATAAAGCAGAACAGACGACCCTTGTACATTTGTAGGAAATTAAGTAACATGTGTTCGGAAGACAGTTGAGAAAGATTTGCACTAGGGGGGAGTGTGACACTAATTAATATCTGACGACAAGCTGGCCATTAAAATGACCAACACATCCTGTAGGGAGACTACTGATTATTTCTTCAAATTCATGTTTTGATGGTGTGTATAAGTTGAGCATAACTGGACGAGAGGTTTTGAGTATCAGTGCGAAAATTAATGGAGTGAGGGTCACTTTTTATTTGAATCATTTCCAGTACGCATCTTTTGAAATAATTATTTTCGTAATATTTAATTTGGGTGTTGCTGAAGTCAAATTCATGGCCGGTGTTTAAATGGTGAGATACTAAAGCGTTGGGGTTACCATTATGGGTTTTTTTTATGGCAATCATACCTATGTTGATAAATTCTCTTATGTAAATATTGGGACGTAATACCAGTGTATGTGGCTGGACAGTCATTGCATTGGATAGTGTATACGACATTAGATCGTTTGTCTTTGGATGTCGGGTCTTTGAGGCTTGCGAAGAGAGATTGAACAGTATGTTGGTTTTGAATGCTAAAGTTCTTTGAATTTTTGATAGGCATTTTTTAAGTTTTTCAGAAAGCCCTTTAACATAAGTTGTAGAAAAGTACGAGCCGGCATTAGTCTCAGGTGTATTAGATTGGGCAGATGTAAAATTGGGGCTCAGCTGATTTGCGCGATGTTTATGAATTACCTGTTTGATTATGTGGTCTGGGTAACCATTATTTTGAAAATCTTAAATACTAACTCAGTGTTTTTTTTTATGAAATGATTGATCACTTAGACCAGTGGCTCTCTTATATACCGAGTGGATTAAGTTAATTTTTAGATGTATGGGATGGTTGGAATTGAAATGCAGATATCTACCGGAGTTCGTGGGTTTTATGAACCAATCAGTGACTATAGTACCATCTGTCTGTCTAATAACCTTGCTATCAAGAAATGAAATGCAACTATTCTGTTCGTGCTCTATTGTGAACTGTATTCGTTCAAAGCCCATTAGTTTGGAATTGAACAGAGATAAGATAGTGTCATATTGGTCATATGTAATACATGTTATAATATCGTCCACGTATTTATATAAGAAGGGGAGTTTAAATGGTAGCGTAGGGATAACTGTGTCAAGAAACTGGTTCATGGTAATGTCAGCTAAGATGGGCCCGAGACTGCTACCCATAGCGTGTCATATGTTTGTTTACAAAATTATCCACTAAAATATTTCATGTAATTATTAACACTGGGTCCTATCAAGGTTCATTACTTATCACCACTTTCCTACTTAATTATTGCTATTTTATTTTATTTTATAATATTGTCTTTTGATAGTTTATTTATCAACGCTATTTCTATATATTATCATTATGTTTGTTCTTACATTTCATTTTCCTTTTACATTTCCCACTGTTTACATACTATTTATTTCCCTACTTAATTTTGTACTTATATATATATATATATATATATGATTCTTATTAACACTTGGGTACTTTTTGTTATGACTTTAACTATTTTCTCTGGATCACCATTTCCAATCTATTGGGTCTCGTCATCGTCATTGTCCTTGTCTACGTCAAATTCAGTTAGTGGTGTTGTTCTATTATTTCCTATTTAATAATTTTTATTATACAGCTTTTCTTCACTTATTTATACTTGTAAACCTTGTGCTACCATAGGTCACGTTACAATATAGATGAAAACACATTTTTCACATCATATGATATCACAAATATGTACACCAACATCCCAGTAGGTGAAACACTAGACATAATAATAAACAACCTTAAAAAACAAAATGAAGACATACAATATATAACTGAAATAAAAAATAGCCTCCAACTAATACTAAAACAAAATTATTTTGAATTCAATAGAAAAATTTATCAACAACAAGAAGGTCTAGCAATGGGATCTCCATTATTTAGCATAATAGCAGAAATATTCTTACAACACACAGACGCCAAAATACAAAATATTATAAATTCATTTGATCCAAACTGCATATGGATAAGATATGTAGATGATGGGATATATGTATCAAATAACAAAAATAAAAATGCAGATAACATTAAAACAAATCAATAACATACATCCAAAAATATAATTCACAGAAGAAAAAGAAAAACATAACAAAATCAACTATTTAGACATAACCATCACAAGAAACAAAAACCATCTACAATATGCAATATATACAAAACCAAATTCTACTAACATCATTATACCTAGCCATTCTGACACCCACCATAACATAAAATAGCAGCTTTCTATTCACTATTTAACAGAATGTACAAAATATCCCTAAACATACAGGAAACAAAAAAAGACAGAAATATAATATACCAAATTGCTTATTAAAAAATGGATACGATAAAAATACTATAAACAAAATAGAAAAACAATCATATATAAAATAAAAGCTGAACAATTAAGAAATAATCAAAATGAACAAAACATAAATAATAAAAAAAATTAAAAAAATGGGCCACATCCACATACATAAATAAAAAATTCAATCACTTTCTGCTACAGTCCATTTCTTAATGTATATAATACATTTAATATTTATAATGAATTTACCTCAAGATATACCTTTTTTTTCCTTATTAGGAACATGTTTTGGGTACCATCTTGTACCCATCCTCAGCCTTCCGGTTTTTGTGTCTGGTGAAGTACGTATGTGTTAGTTGACTATTATTATTGTGGCTTCCTGTTGGCTTCTGGTACTTCAAATTGGTTTTGAATCACACACAATAAAACCAATTTGAAGTACCAGAAGCCAACAGGAAGCCACAATAATAATAGTCAACCAACACATATGTATTTCACCACACACAAAAACCGGAAGGCTGAGGATGGGTACAAGATGATATCCGAAACATGTTCCTAATAAGGAAAAAAAAGGTATATCTCGAGGTAAATTCATTATAAATATTAAATGTATAAATAATAAAATAACAAACCTAACAAAACTATTTGAAAACACAGACATAAAAATATCATAGAAAACCAATAAAAATAATTTACAAAAACTAAATAACCCACACAACAAAGTAATACAACAACCAAAGGTATATACAAAATTGAATGCCAAGATTGCAATAAATGTTACATAGGACAAAGAAAAAAACAATTGAAAATATGTTATTTTGAACATCTAAAAGCATACAGGGGTCCAAAGGGGGTATGGTGAGAACATATGCTTTCATAGAAGAGAAATGCACCAGCCTCTCCACCTCAACTCCAGTCTCACCTACATGTCGGTGGGCCCTGTTACGGCGAGCAATCCACTCCAAGGTTGTGGTAACCAATCCCTTCGGTGGAGTGGATCGGTAAGCAAACGAGAGATGGGGGTTCTGTCAGGGCAGCCTGGGGGTATCCTGGGTCCTAGCCAGGCAGGATGGTGTACATCAGCAGCAGGGTGTCCATCTAGTGTGGAGGCGGAGGAGGCTATAGTAGCCCAACGGCTGCACACATGGGCTGAGTCAGTTAGCTTACTGCGACCGGGCAGAGAGAACTCGTCAGCTGAGGTGAAAGTAACTGTCTACGGGAAGAGCACCCCGAAATAAAAGTTCCTGGTCCTCCAGGTTGGGCGTTGGAGCGGAGAATTCACATAGCCCATCTGTAAAACTTTTATGTGCAGAAACCTGTCAGTTTCTTTCGCCAGCCAGTTTTTTACAAATATGAATGTGATGGCTAATAAGTTTTTCCCCGTAGGGGCCCATTCGGATCCAGGGGGCCCCAGTTCTCACAACTTTATGTTACTGCCAAACAAAGAACTCGCAGAAATCATCAGGTTAATTTTAATATTCGACTGTGGAATACACTCAGTTTATACCGACCCGGAGCTCTCAGAGTGCTCCTAGATCAACTTGACGCTTTTGCAATAGACATAGCTGTGATACAGGAAATCCGGTGGACAGGCCAGGGAATTCTTGAGAAGCGGAGCCACACTGTCTATTACAGCTGTCATGATAGGCTGCATCATTATGGAACAGGATTCATCATCCACAAGTGTTTCAGACAAAGGGCGATTGACTTTAAAACCGTGAGTCCATGAATCTGTTTTCTAAGAATTAAGGGAAAATTCAAGAATTACTCCCTCATTAGTGTTCATGCGCCAACTGAATGATCCCCAGAAATGGAGAAAGAAGAATTTTATGATCTCCTTGATGAGACTTTTGATCAATGCCCTAGTCATGACATCAAAGTGATTGCTGGATATATGAATGCGAAAGTAGGTAGAGAAACAATCTACTCTCCAACAACTGGATGGCATAGCCTGCACGAATCAACTAATGATAACGGGCAGAGGCTGATTAATTTTGCCGCATCTAGGGACCTGGTCATTGGTGGAACACTCTTCCCTCACAAAGATATACATAAGGGAACATGGACTTCACCTGATGGTACCACAATTAACCAAATACACCACTTCCTCATTAGATCATAAAGTAGATCTAATCTACTGGATGTGAGGGCACGAAGGAGAGCCAATATTGACTCAGATAATTACCTAGTGGTTGCACGACTGAGAGACCGTATGTCAATGATTAAGACACAACGTACTCCGAGAAGAAAGCAGTACAACATTTCCAAACTAAAGGAGGAGGACAACCGCTTGAGATTCACTGCACTAGTCGGAAATAAAATCAACGAAACTACTACAGGAAATCCAAGTATAGACATTGTTTGGGAAGAAATCTCTTCAGCACTTGCCAGTGCTGTAGAGGAAACTCTAGGCCTCAAAGAAAGGGAACCTTCAAATCCGTGGTTTGATGAAGAATGCAGAGCTGCTACAGACCTTAAAAATGAAGCCTATAGAACAATGATACAGAGGCACACAAGAAGTGCAGAGGAGTACAGGAAGTGGAGGAGAGCGGAGAAGGGGGTGCATCGGCAGATGAAGCGCCATTGGAAGAGTCAACAGCTGGTAGAGATTCAAGATCTTAAGGATGCAAATGAAATCAGAAAATTCTACATAAGGTAAACCAAGGTAGGAAACCCTTTAAACCCAGGACAACAGCTTGTCATGACACCCTACTTACAGAAAAGGGGAAGATCCTCGAAAGGTGGTGCAAGCACTTTGAAGCTCTTCTTTCTAAGAATGGCGAGGTGGACAACTATGTACCACCTGTGCTAGAGGAACATGAACACATCGAGCCTCCGGATGAGATGATGTGATAGCTGCAATAGAAAGCCTTAAAAACAACAAAGCTCCCAGTTCTGATGATCTTCCTGCAGAGCTTTTCAAAAACGGTGGCCCAGACCTGGTTAAAACCCTTCAACACATTGTCATTGATATATGGATAGAAGAGAGACTGCCAACAGCTTGGCAGAAGACAGTTATATGTCCGGTTTATAAAAAGGGAGATCAACTAGACTGTAACAATTACAGAGGCATTTCTCTTCTTCCTGTGGCGTATTACATAATGTCCCATATATTGTACCAAAAACTGCTTCCACATGCTGATCAGGTGATTGGTCAATATCAGTGCGGATTTAGAAGAAGGAAAATCGACAATAGACCAGGTTTTCACACTCCGACAAATTCTGGAGAAAGGTAGGGAACATAAGCTACAAACCCATCACCTCTTCATAGATTTCAGAAATGCATACGACAGCATTGACAAAAAATAACTTTACACTGCTCTTGAAGAAGTGGGCATACCAAAGAAATTAATAAGATTGTGTAGGATGACAATGCTGACAGTGAAGGGCATGGTGAGGATTCAGAATGACTTATCAGGAGAGTTTGACTATGGAAAGGGAGCCCTCCAGGGCGACGCTCTTGCTTGCCTCCTCTTCAATCTTGCCTTAGAAAAAGCTAAGAGAGATGCTGGAATAGATTCCTCCGGGACTGTATTCAACAGGTTGGTGCAGGTCCTAGGATATGCTGATGACCTAGATATAATTGGGAGGTGCCTTCAAGCAGTCCCTGTAGCCTTTCTTGCTCTTGAAGGTCCCGCAAGGAGGCTGGGTCTCATAATAAATGAAAGCAAGGTCCCGCAAGGAGGCTGGGTCTCATAATAAATGAAAGCAAGACAAAATACATGGCCACAGGACAGCAGGCTAGAGAAGACCACATCCAAACTGGCATCTATTCCTTCGAAAAAGTCAACAACCTTGTTTATTTAGGATCCCAAGTTAACTCTGATGGGGAAAAACAGAAGAAATAAAGCGAAGAATCATCTCAGCTAATAGGTGCTTCTTTGGTCTCAGACCCCTGTTCCAGAGCAGAATAATTGCCAGGAGCATCAAGCTGCTTTTGTATAAAACAATGATCCGCCCAGTTCTCACCTATGGTTCTGAGACCTGGACCATTCCTAGAAAGTCTGAGTCAAGCCTGCTGGTTCATGAACGCAAAATCCTCCGCAGTATATTTGGTCCAATATGTGTAGGAGGTGAATGGTGGAAAAGAACCAACCAAGAACTGAAAGCTCTTCTGCATGAACCAAATGTTGTGAAAATTATAAAACTTGGTAGACTCAGGTGGGCCGGACATGTGATCAGAATTGGGGAGAATGAAAGGCACTCACAGAACAGATCTATGGCACCAGGAGAGTTGGTAGACCCAAACTATGTTGGGAAGACGGTGTGAACTAAGATGCACGCCATATCCTTGGGACCCAGAACTGGAGAGCAGCTGTACTTGACCGGGACAACTGGTGGGGGCTGTTAAAGGAGGCCTTGACTCAGTAATGGGTTGTTGCGCCGCTGAAGAAAAAGAGAAAATCATACAAAAAATCAGAAATATATCAATGTAATTTGGCCACACACACAATAAACATTGGACATGAATTCCCAGACATAACCAACTTGACACTAATAAAATACATTCCACACAAAGGTACCACAATGAACATTTGGGAAAATTCACAAATATACATACACAAAACAAACTAATACCTGAACAAATACAAATTAATATAAAACACGACACAATTTTCAAAGCACTCAACATCAAAAGTACATAAAAACACTATTATATAGACCACAATCACAAACAATAATACCAATTTAAAATACTAAAAACCAACAGGAAACCATAACAACAACCAACCAACACACAACACAAGTACTCCACAAGATTCAAAATTAAGAAGGCTGAGTTTCCTGAAATGGGAACAATAAGTTTGAAACATGTTCCAAATAAGGAAAAAAACATCTTGAGGTAATGTTATTATAAATATTAAATATTATATAATATATATATTTGTTTTTTAAAGAAGACATGTATTTTAGTGTACTGTTTACAGAATGAATGTGAAGAGACACATTTTTATTAGCCCTCAAAGATTTACAAAAATGCTCAGGAAACAGCAGCATGTTGGGACTGTAAGCAGGCAGGTCTCAATGTGTTAACTGAGCCTATTACATTCGGATATGTTGTCTAACCTACAACCTAATTATGTTTCTGCATTCTGATCTTAGAAAATAGGAATTGAGACAAAATTGGCGCTGTCACAGTATATTACAGAACCACAATAAGGCCAAAAAATGAAAGTTTGAAAATATTGAATATTAATTTCATTAGGATTATTAAAATTTTAAATACTAATAGAAGTGAATATTGTAGTTACATTCTGTTTTAACTATATTATTATGTACTGTGAGTAAGTGACCATAAAATAACAAAAAATGTTATTTTCATTGTATTAATTGAATTAACATTTAATATTTCATTGATATTTTTACCAAAAATGAATTGTAGTCATTGTATTAACTTATAATTGTGTTAACTTATAAACTGACTTTATTGTATCTCTTGCAGTTTTTATTTATTCATATCGTTAATACAGAGTTTTTCATTAACAGATCTCACATATTTATCAGTGTCTAAACGGCAAT
This sequence comes from Magicicada septendecula, assembly GCA_034769895.1. NCBI lineage: Eukaryota > Metazoa > Arthropoda > Insecta > Hemiptera > Cicadidae > Magicicada > Magicicada septendecula. Next base: position 54,382,931 of record CM068371.1, on the reverse strand, counting down.
AGAAAATCATTGGGTACACAGAAAAATACTTATGTTTAATGCCAGGTATGAAAACAGTAACCATGACAGAGAAGTGGGAATGGAACTGGCATGACCATGTATCTGGGTGGACAGGGTATATACTAAGTTGTACGGAAAACATGCTTTGTGTACTTACATGGTTGACAAAATGATTATCCTGTCCTTCATTCAATTCTTCTTTAACGTGAATTTCTTCTTTTACAACAGAATTTACAACTGACAATACATCCTGCAAATAAATTTCTTTTATTTAGATTTTATTATATATATATATGTATCAACATAAGAATTATAAATTCTAATTCTAATCCTGTTACCAGGCCACATGTTTTAAATGATCAGCTGAACTTTAAATCTAATGTCCTGTATGATACTGCGTTGCGATATTGTCACGACACGAGTCAAATATGAACCAGTGCGCTGTCGGTTACTGTGCGGTGTACACCGAAAATTGTTGTGTGCGTACTTTGTGTAGTGTAATTGTGTTTTGTGGATTTTAATATTTTTAATATATTGACGACTGTGCCATCGTATGATGGTATGAAGAGACTTTTTTAAATATTCTGAGGATGGGACAAGTGTCCCGAAACATGTCAATTGTATAAAGACATTTACTTAAGCCACAGACGGTGAGTTACATAGTGTTTAGTTGAATAAAATACGTGGCTTGGACTATAAGCGGATTTATTCCATTAACAATATGAGTAAAATGTATGCTTGTTTAAAAATATAAAGTATGAGGTATATCTAGAAAGTACGTTCTGATGGGTTATTGAAACAAACCTAGAATATACTTGCAAAACATTTTTACTGATATTTGAAGTACAAACCTTAACACTTTTGAAACGACGGACATATTAACTTGTATGTTGAAAAAATGCCTTACCTGACGAAGGACGAGTTAACACGTTTCCATGTTTCAATGCTTGTATTTTGTAAGCAACAAAATATAGTTGGCCATGAACAGCTGTAATAGGACCATACCACTCTCTTACTTCATGAAAAAATTCATAGATGGCATCAGCATTCAGAAACATGAATTTTAGTGCATTTTCTATACACGTTACGAGACAGGTGTTTGCCAGGCTCAGCCATAATTAGGTCATGCTTCCGGCTAACCTTTGTACAGTGTCATGCTGTGTTTATCATTGTTTTATCAACTTTTTAGACAATTTTTGGGTGTTTTTGTGTTTTATTTTAATTTTATTAGTATTAGTTTTTGATTATTATCGTGCCTTCACAAGACCAGTATCTGTCCATTTAAGAACTTTGAACAGACAGCAAACGAATCTGGTTTTGAAATGGGTGATAGTGACTTAGGTGACGAATTTGTTCATGAAATTGACGATAATGATTCTGATGTAGATGTTTGTGGCAAATGTGCAAGAAGAACCATGTGTATGTTTTTTCAACTCAATAATTACTGTCAGGCCTGTAATGTTCTTCTCTGTGTGTCAGAGCGCTTCAAAGTATTCCATACTAAAATAAATTATATAAATATCTTTTTTACTTTTCAAAATAACTGTGTAGTACTTGTTAGTGTTTTGGACATGTAAATAAATGGATTCAGGGACTTAATTTTACTGGTAAAATATAAATAGTGGTGTGTGTTTGTTTTTCATTCAAAACATGGATACAAAACTAAAAACCTAAATGTTTAAACATGAAACAGGCTTGTGATAATGGACAGAGAACCAGTATTGTATATGGGAGTACCTACAACACCAGTTAGTCTAATAAAATGGCAACAAATGAAGCACAGGGAAAATTAAAAATACAACAGGATTTATCAGAAGAATTTGTAATACAAGGATACTATCTAGGACACAAAAGGCGTCCCATTTTATTTTATACAGTGCTAAATATTATGCTAATACAACTTAAGATGTGATGTCACGTGCAAGAGCTGTTTATAACAGTCTGAAGAGGTGAGGTGGCAGATGTAGAGAATTGATTTTATATTCACCCTAATGAATTTATAGTTGCTCCTTCCTCTATCAACAACCATTTGTTTACTGTTAAAGCCACATAATAGGTATTGTCTCTCGACCTATTATTGAACTAAGCTTAACAACAATAACATAATAACAATTATAACAAAAAAGTATGAAATTCGGACAATATTAACATTGAAGGAATGCCATTAAGACCAGCAGGAGAAGTCTACCAAGCACTAAAAGAAAAAAAGTTATGAAGTTTCATTATTCAATTGCTAAAACCAAAAAATGTTCACCAAAATGATTACAAGATTAAGAGATCCAGATAAATGGTGAGAACATTAATAAAGTTGTACATATACAGTACAGTCAACTCTCGATTATCCGGGATAATCACTGGCAGGGTGATCACGCATAAGTCAAAATCCCGGTTAAACCAAAAATTGTAACCTAGTGCTTAAATGAAGGTCTTAGTTAAAAATAAAATATGCGCATACAATAAAGTAGTACATACCTTTTATTACACAATAAAAATTAGTCAAATCACGTCTTTGTCAATTAAAATAGTATATTTACAAGCAGAACAATATGTATAGAGTCAGTGTTTATACACCCTGAAAATAATCTGTTAATAATTTTTGCTTCTTAGCAATTTGTGTTTTCTTTAAAACAGACGACCTTATTTTGCGACCCAGTCGCGTTAGAGCAACACATTACCGTTATTCGCTCCTTACTAACTTTGTGTCCTGGCGCACTTTTTTTATTTTTAGACGCTAAAGTTTTCGTCGGTAAACACTCTAAAATACATAATCCTGATTAAAGTCTTTGCAAAACTGTTTTGCTGCCGTTTGATCCCCACTCAATTTTTCTCCGTGAATTTCCAACTCTCTTATGCCGTGATGTTGTTTGAAACGTGTCAGCCAGCCAGCCAGATCCTTCAAACATGTCAAAATTTCCTTCCAGGCCTAAAGCTTCGAAAAAACTTAGCTTTTTCGGCACATATTTATCCACTTACAAGATTCCCTTGTGCTCGTTAATTATTGAACCACTCGAGTAAAGCTCAGTCCAAGTCTTCGTACATCGACTTGTTCATAGTTTTCTGTTTCATCCTGTCAGATGATGAGTCAGAAGAACACGCAAATTTTAAAAGTTCCACCCTTTTCTTAACCAAGTCACGAACAGTTTGATCACCAATTCCATATTCATCCTCTTTAGCGATTTAACAGTTTGGCCCTGTTGCATCTTGGAAGCTCTTGAATATTCTTGAGTTATTCCTAGAACGCTAAGTGGAGAGGGCTGGTTCGAAAGAAATTTGAAGTGGACTGTATGTTTTTCATGTAAAGATGGTTTATTGACAATTATTGAAAATTTGTGCTATTGCTGACACGTGCAGAATGTTAACTTATAGGTTTAATTCTATTACAAAATATAATATTGAATAAACATAACACCTTACCTTGCACGGGTCCAGAGTCGTCGCGTGAACTCGTTGTAAATAAGTGATTTAGGGTTGTATCAGTAACATACTCAACTCTCATTTGCATGACACAATTCAAGCTTTATTTTATCATTCTAATTCTTCACATTTATTAATTATTCATCTCTGGTCTCAAAAGTAAAATATTTTTGTTTCTTTCATATATACGTAACACAAAACATTTATCTCAATCGGATATACTTATTCTACTTATATTTCTAAGTAAGGCGACCCAGCATTTGCTCATTCACACTCTCATAATTTACCCCTTTTTATATAGCGCTTTTTACTTTTAACTTTTCATAATGATATTTAATTTATACTGTTACTTGGTTGGGCGTCCTGGCCGACCACGTGTTGCACTCATTGTATTTAGTTCGTCCAATTTAAATTTCACTGCCAAACTGTTCACTGCCCTTTTTGTTTGAGATTACACTGTCTTTAGATCCATCTTGTTATAGTTTCAGCCACATTTTATTAAAATTTTGCTAGCAAGTCAATAAGTTTAACCGGCCGGTTAAGGAAAATTTCGTCGACTGGGCAGAGAACGTGAATAGAGGCTCCCCTCCAAACCTGGTTACTAGCGGGAACGCACAGCCTTCTTGTGATAAATTACTCGTCAACGCTCACCATATATAGCTCTGTCCATGGGTCTCAGGTGTTAACAATATTCCATTGCCACGAGGCAGTAGACTCAGGTGGGCGGAGTCATCACAGATTTCCGGCATCGCCCAAACACGTGGCGAACAAAATCTTATAATTTAGCCATCTTGTTGGCGTCGTTTCTGCGTGCATGGTGAGGTTGCGCATATGAGCGCGTAACACAAAGCTTGACTTCCCGGAATCGTATTGCATTCTTACCACACCCGCTTGCAAAGCTATATCACTGTTCATTGTTTGACTGCTGCCGTATTTTACGTGGGCGTTACAATTGAAAATTAAATAAAATTGATGAAAAATAAAACCTCCTATTCTGCCCCATTACAAGACCCCCCCCCCCAATGAGAGGTCTTCTGCTGAAACAGAAGAACTCTCATTGCTAAACCCCTAAGAGGATCGGTGAGGATATGGTGCCAACACCCCCCCCCCGTTTACTTCTAAACACATCATGGGTAAACTACCCCCCTAGCTCGGTGACTATGGCTGCACCTGAACAAGATTACTGGACTTCTCTGTTCGAGATCCCAACACCATAAAATCGGACAGATACTCACTATAGTACACCTAACCTTCTAACATTCCACCCCCAAAATCAAAACCCTGGCCTTATACCATACCAGATCCTCAACCGATATGTCCCCCCTTTCATGCATACTGGGTTGCCTTTAGCAAGTACTGGGTGCGTACACATACTCCTTATTACATTCTAAACAAACTCCATACTTTTAACTCGTAAAATATTTTATCTTTCAAATTTCAATTTCTTTTCGCCATTTAACGTTACGTTTCAAATCAAAACACAGCAGCTAATTAAATTCAAATCATTTAAGTTTTGTCCAAAAAGTAATCTAAGTTCAAAATCAAACTTTTACATTACCATTAATTTCATTTAAATACCAAAAATCTTTTATATGAATCTACCATTCTTCTTCACTAATTACTAATAATCATAAAAACACAAACGGAACATCTTACTAAATCATAAATTCACTTATCATTACATTTGTTTACAATACACATTATATGAACAACATAAATCAGTTAACACATTAACATATAATCCACAAAATACTCTGAACATCAAAACACCATCTATACGGCAGGTACAATGAAAAATCAAAAATTTTTGTTTTCAAAAAAATTTTAATTTCCCAAAATATTTCTTTTATCAGTATCAAAAAAAAAAAAAAAAAAAAATTATTCACTTTAACTAAGTAACACAATTGCGTGAATTAATTACTAGGAACTGGTCCTGTCTCTAACATCAACCATCAGCTGATATCTCTGGGTCAAGTGAATGACCTTGACATATATACACTACACAAAGCTACACCATAAAAAACATGAAACATGTTTGTAATTTTACATTCAAACATAGTATAACATAATAAAGATAGAACACTTACAATAACATTGTTATCATTACCTTACAATAAACAATAAAATTCACATTTAAATTGACCAAAAATTCCACACTTTATAACTTTAATTTGTTTTCAAATTCTATTAAAATCTGTCACTTGTTTCACATATTATTACCTTTTAACTCTGATTCTCTCTTTAACCTTTTCATTCTCAATTAGTTTGGGTGACTTAATTATTCATAATATTCAACTTATAAATAAGTGATTAAATATAACCTCAACCCCTTCTGACTCTAACACTTACTAACATATTTAATTAGTCTGACACCCCTCTCTCAAAACATTTATCTCCACTAACTTACTACTCTAACTCCCATTTACTCATTCTACTCTTATAACAAAATACCCTCTACCCTGTTTGTACTTAGGATGTGTGTTCCCTCCCTATGCTCATTCCCTCATTGGTTCCTGGTCTCCCCCTAGGTAACCCCTCCAGCACATATACGGTTCACCTCCTGCCACAACGCTTTTCGTTGAGGACTCCTTATCACACCACCCCCTTTACAAAATTCCCCCATCATCTAATTACTCTTCAATCACATCACTTTCATCTACAAAATATCCCCATCTTTTTACTACCTAAATATATCACTCTCATTACTCTACATATATTCCCCATTGCTACTGTGTCACTATTAATACTCAATTTCTACTCAATTACTATCACCCAAATCCTATCTTTTACAACCCATTGAAAATGCATAACTATCTCAAATCCATTTCATCATTTGACTTAAAATTTCTTAAACACATTGAAAACTGATTATCCAAACCTTTAATTATATTAATTACCTTGATAAAATTCTGCAAATTACTTATAAGTCACATACTACATATAACCCCAACAGTCAGCTGATGGCTCACTGTCATGTGAATGACCTTTCTATAGGCACACTACCTATAACTAATCTAAATACACACAATTATCTAATTAAAATCATATAGTATTATCTGAAATCATTAAATTGAATCTAGTATTTAAAATCGTTTTGCTCTCATGCGTGAAATACATCACTAATCATTGAGTCATAGTTATAGCAACAGTCACTGAACAGCCCTCTGGGTTGTCAACCCCCAACTCTCTCTATAGAGCCGGTTAAATTGACCGCCCGCTGTTTACAGAGTCGCCGCCCTCTCACTGAATTTTCAGTTACCCTCCTACTACATCATTTTCTTAAAGTCCCCCCTTTACCCAGTTACAATTAGGTAACCACCCGCCGGGTAAACCGGATCGAGCATTTGCCTTATGCACAGATGTGTTATCTGTGCCCCTGGCTTGTAACGGCCAGCTCCTTTTCCACACACACTATTGTTTCCTGGTGTTGGACTGTAGCGCCCATTTGCATCCCCAAGAACTGAAGTTTACATATATATGGTATAGACGCTGTCTCTAACGTTCTTGGTTCAACATTATATAAAAATTCGGCATTACTGATGTCCGAGGACACCAGTAATCCTACTAAAATGATTCACACACCCTTACTACGGCACTATCACCCCCCTTCGATGACAGCCGCTGTTCCATAGTTATGTAGTTTCCCCTGACTTACCCCCCTGTCAATTTCTATGTTCACCAATTTAGAATCTACTTACATAAATCCACAGTCAGGGTTCGGTGAAGCCGTACCGCCCGAACATTGGGGAAACTACCAAAAGACATATAAGGTTCATACTGACACCGTTACTACAATTCATGGAGGGTAAATTCTTATATGTTTGGTTATTTATTAATTGATTTTCATGTTCAACATCTTTTAGATTCATATACTTTTTAACTTGTAAACATCAAACATTTCACTTTCCTTAACTCGTACTACAAACTTCATAATTATACATGGTCACTTATTTACTTAAAATAAAATATAACTACTGACATAGATTTAAAATTATAAACATTCCAAATTATATATATTGATAAGTATTTACATTGGAGGCTAATTCTTATCCTTCTTAGCCAAGAGTGGTGAAGCCGTAACCGCCCGAAAAGAGGGGTTCTGCTGGGAAGAGAATAGGGACCAGGTAGACACACTACGTGAACTTACGTCCCCTTTTTACTACCTTTAACACCAAATCTATTCCTTTTATTCTCCCATTTATCCAAACCCGCCGTCTACTTGCCCCCCACTCCCCTCCCAACACAACTCATCTTTTTTAAATACTCTGGAACTGCTCTCATTGGCTAAATTTATTTTCACCAATGACACTAGAAAATTTTATGTGAACCTTGCCTTGTTAAAATATAGCCTCCATTAAATTATTTACATGCACTTTTAGGCAATGCTGGTACGTGGTAGGGTGCACCTTATCTATGCACCTTGAGTGTAAAATATTTTGTACCACGTACCTTAGGGGTCCCCCTCCCCGTTCAACAGTGTAGTGAAATTTCTACTTCATACCAATTTTGGTGGAGCCGGACCATCGTCGTTTCACCACCCGAAGGAAGTTCCGCCAACCATGGTCCGCCTCCAAGTGCCGAAACCCACAGCCAGGACTGGTAAGGTCGTGACCGCCCAAAAATGGGGGAGAGTCCCTTCTGAAAACATAAAATAACATATTAAAATTCAAATGCTTTACCTTGACCAATATAATTTCAAATTTGTAGCATTCTGCGTACCCACTATCTCCTGCGTTGTTTGATTTCGAAGTACATATGCGTTATTCATTTTTATTTCTACTATCTCGTAAGGTCCTTCATATAATAGGAAAAACTTTTTTATTTCTTTCTCTTGTGCACTAGACAAATCATGTCTCCTTACCAACACTATTTGCCCTACCTCGTATTTGACCCACTTACCCTTTTCGTCATGTTTCCGCTTTGTCCTCTCCCCTTTGGTGAGTAGACTCTCGTTTGCAAGTTGGATTTTAACATTCCAGTCTATGGTCCTTTCTTCCGGTGGATATTCGAAAAGTTGTTCTAGTATTCTAGGTGGTCTGGTTCCTTTTATTAGTTCGTATGGTGTAAACCCTGTTGAATCATGGGTAGTACTGTTTAACAACTCTTCCACTCTCTTCACATACACAGGCCATTCCGTGTGTTTAGCGTGACAATACGCCCTGAAGATCCTGCCGATTTCTCGCATCACCCGCTCTGCCTGATTCGACTGTGGATGGTATACTGTCGTATTTTTGGGTATGATGCCTTCCCAGCCGAGAGTCTGTCTCCACTTACCGCTGATGAACTGGGGTCCGTGATCGGATAAAATTATTTTCGGCTTACCTACGTTTATCATGTAATCCTTGGTGATCTTATCACTTAGCACCCTGCTCGTAGCTCTCTTCACGCTGTATAACCTAACAAACTTAGAAAAAGTGTCCAAAACAACAAAAACATACACTACTCCACCTCTACCTTAGGGTAATGGCCCGTACAAATCTACAGCAACTAAATCAAACGGTCTTTCAACTTTAATATAATTCATTTCCCCTTCAACCCTATAATTCACTACTTTTGACTTCTGACACAAATCGCATACTCTTAACACTCTTCTAACTCGCCTCTCCATATTTTTAAAAACACAAGACTCCTTTAACACATTTGTACATTTTTTCGCCCCAAAATGCCCATATCTGACATGACAATCCCAAATAATTTTATCGACTAACTCTTCAGGTACCATCAGCCTCCAATCACGTTCACCCCCTCTACTTTCTTAAACAGAATTCCCTGATGTATTTGGAAATGTGCATTATATTCGGACCCATTTACGTCTGCTTCTAAACTAGCGATTACTTTACTCAATTTGTTTTCTGATCTTTGCATGTTTTTATCACCCTTAATTCTCCCCAAAAATTCTATCTTCCCTTGTTAATAGAAAAATCTCTATTTCTTTGAGATCCCTCCCTGTTTTGTTGTCTATTACATCTACCCTGGAAAGAGTGTCTGGTACTTTGTTATCTGTCCCCTTAATGTACTCCCATGAAAAGTGATACTCTTGTAACGCTAACACCCACCTGGTTAATCTGCTATGAGTTAATTTGCAAGTATTCAAAAATGACAACGCCTTGTGATCTGTCCTAATGTTGGTCTGGTTCCCTAGAAGATAGGTGCGGAATTTTCTCACTGCAAAGACGATACTCAGCAACTCCTTGTCCGTTGTCGTGTAGTTCCTTTCCGCTGCTAATAAAGTCCAGCTGGCAAAAGCTATGGTCCGGTGTTCCTTATCCTCACCCTCCTGGTATAGTTCTGCGCCGAGGGCTATGTTGCTGGCATCCGTCTGTAAATAAAATTTTTTCTGAAAATCGGGATGATTCTTCATTATCATATTTATAAACTTCTCTTTGATTTCATTAAAAGTAACTCTTTCCTCCTCGCCCCATTTCCATTGTTTATTCTTTTGCAATACCGCACTTAATTTAGAGGTTACCTGTGCATAATTTTTCTGAAACTTCCGATAAAAGTTGCATAAACCCAAAAAGGTTTGTAACTGCTTAATATTTTTAGGTTCTGGAAAACGCATAACTTCTACTTTATCGGGGTTGGCTAGAATTCCCTCTGGGGTAATGATAAAACCTAAAAAATGTATTTCAGTCTGTAGAAACTTTGACTTCTCCCAATTAACTGTTAAACCCCCATTTTGCAATTTATTTAATACATATTCTATATGTTCTAAATGTTCAGAGAATGTTCTTGATGCTATTAATATGTCATCAACATATGCAGTCAAAAAATCTAAGTCCTTAGGTTGTAGTATCATATCTAAACATTTTATAAAACTCGCTACACTAGTGTTTAATCCGAATGGTAAACACTTAAACTGATAGTTCTTACCATTGAAGAGAAATGCAGTATATTTCCGGCTCTCTGGCGCTAGTGGAACTTACCAGTACCCCGCTGTCGAATCTAAAAATGTCATATATCTGACTCCGCTAAATTTCTGGAAAATTTCATTCATGGGTTCCGGTGACTCACAGTCAGGTATTATAATTTGGTTAATTTTCCTAGCATCTAAACACAACCTTTGTGACAGTACAGAAATACCTATTACCATAATAATGGGATTCAGGAATTTTATATTGTATTTTTATTCTGATCATGAATGTTAACAAGGGCTAGGTTAGTTTTACCCAATCCCAATAAATACGCAGATTCAACAAGAGGGGACCCAAGCCAAGGTCATCGTGGTACGAGCAGAATTTAACATGTATAATGGCGGCATAAGTGAAACAAACTAATAATACGAACTTTTCATTGGTCCACAAAGCCAGATCGTCATAAATAAACAATGACGGCATGAAAACAAATACGTATTAACCGGGGCGGTGGCTATAAAACAATGGACAATGACGTCAGATGCACGACCACTTACATAACAATTGCGTCTGAATCGCCCCAGTCTCCAGAACATCATCATGGCGATAACACTTTAAAATTTTGCTGGCCTAAAGTAGTCAGCAAAAGTGTTTTATTTGAATCAACAAAATGTAATCACAAGTAAATAGTGTTAATAAGTAATTAGAATTACCATGTAAATTCAGTGCACTTAAACAAAACAGTAAAAGTTCGGCCGAACACCTGCCAATCTACATGGGAGTCTACCGAGGATAGTCAGCGCCGCATCATTTCAGGAAAGCCCTTCAAATTTCTTTTCTAAATTTTAAACATAGAATGAGCTCTAATCAGAATAGATAATAAATGTGTTCAATATTACAGTATGATTGGCTTGAGTGAGAGAGTGAAAGTGAGCGTTGGTTTGTGATGAATGGTAGCGTAATTATTCAAGTCAGAGAAATAAATAACAATTTTAAAAGTAACTGCAGTACAGAAGCTGATAAAAGAATTAATTGAAAGCAAACAAGCGCATATGCATATAGAATTAAAAGCATGGTAAAAGGCGGAAATAATATAGCCGCCATTTTGGAATTTAATAGTCGTTGATGACTCCTATTGTTTATAATATTTAGATGCTGATATCAATAAAACATTAATCTGTTTGCCACATGTTATTTGGATGTTATTTCGAAACCCTGACTACCTCTGTCTTTTTCGCTTCACGCAATCTTTGTAACTTTTGGCTTTTTAACGTTTAATTCGTTATCATTAAAACTGTATTTTTGTATGTACTAGTAAATATCACTATCACTTTTAACATCGGGCGCCATGTTGTACAATATGACAACCTTACATAAATTTACGTTTCGGGCCAGAGTTCGTGCAACACGAACCAGTTTTGTGAAATAGATTACCTGAAATAAAACATACACAAAATACCATATATAAATTACTTTTATTAGTATGGAACTTGTATTTTAATACATATTGAAAAAACGATTAGAACCCACATATTACGCCATGGGCGTTTTAAAAATAAATTTACCCTCCAAAATCATAACATGTATTATAGATTATATAGTATCATATGAATATGAATAATAATAATATATGAATAATATCTTTGTCACACAACCCAGCACTTAGAATTTACCCACTCGCACACTCTCGCTCTCTCTCTCTCTCTCTCTCTCTCTCTCTCTCTCTCTCTCTCTCTCTCTCTCTCTCTCTCTCTCTCTCTCTGGTACAATTCCTTTCATGAGCTCATTTTGAATATTAAAATTTTACAGACTTGAATTTACTTTGCAAATTTTGTGTTGGTCATTTCTTTGATTGAAATTAGATTTGGTATGAAAATAAAATGTATATATGTTATGCTGGAACGTTCTCACCAAAGTTTCGTATAGGCCTTGGTTGTAGGTTCCGTGCAGTAAAACTTCGCGTACCGCGAGTTTACCGTGTACACTTCCCGGTCACATTTTGAAGTAGATTAAACTCTAGTTGTTTAGTTATTTAACCACAATAAGTGGTTCAAAAGTTAAAATTCACTTGGCGTTAACGATCTGCCGTTCGTGAACGGTAGGCCGGCTGGCTGCGATCACTGTTGCTGATGAAATGACACCGAGTCTTTGTTACATATTTCCGAGGTGGGGTGAATCTACGTCACTCGCCTTTTGTTAAGTTGTTGACAGCATCATGTTGTTGACAAAAACAAATTCCTGGCCGCTCACGTCATCAGGGCTCGTCACTTTTATCGCAACAAATGACATACTGTTTTTTGTGATGCTTCACGTTTTTTGCTATGAATCGATCCAAATCCTGGCAAATATTATATAGTCCACTCATGATATATTCATACAGGTTATTAAATGTTTGTTTAATTATGACCAAAGTAAGGAATACAATATTTATGGTTTTTTATACCATATTTAGGGTAATTACAATTTGTACCATAATTGTACCATTACAAAACCCCCTCAATGAAAGATTGTGTGTCGAAGCACAAAAACTTTCATTGACCCTTTCATACGTCCTAAAGGGATCAGCCAGGATAAGTCGCCACAACCCCCTTACAATTTTATATAAAAGAAAATTATAACTCACCCTTGGTCTGATGATGATGACTGTACCTACATGACCTTACTGGACTTCTCCTTCGAGATCCCAACACCATAAGGCCACTTAGGCTCGTAACGCCCCTGCTCTGACGCGCTGGCCAGCGCAGGACCGCTGTCATATCACCAAACACTGAAACAATAAATGATAAATGTTAAAATAGTGGCTTGGTAAATTACTCTATCCTCAACTGATCTGGTTCCCCTTAGCTAGGTGCTGGTTTGTGCCAATAAGCACTGGGTTGGCTTGATATATGATTAAAATCTAGTTATAAAAATTATCCTACTAAAAACGTAACTCCCAAGAATTATAAAGAATTTCCTTTCTCCATATTGACAATCCTGAATTTATAAATTGTTTCGATTTCTATCGATAATATTTACCTCTTTCCATTTTATAATTATTGTAATTATAAAAGAAACACATTGATATAAAAAGAATTAAAGTCTAATTGAAAATATGAAAATTCCACTATAAATCTCCCAAACATGGAGAAAAACAAATTATCTTGATATAAAAGAATTAATAAATCTGTATGGTATTATTTATTTATAAATCTTATTGAATGGTTGAATTAAAATTAAAATTATTATTCTTCTTATTATTATTATTATTACTATTAACAGGTAATAGTTGTGGCCTTAACTGCGCCCATTATATTTATCCCTTCATACACATTATGTTAAAATTTCATAACATAATACATGATAATACATTTACATAATAATACACATTGATACATTTAATACATTTAAATAAATTATTCATTTTTAATCTTGATTTGCATATTCTATTTAAGTTTGCATTTAAATCATTTAAAAATTACAATTTCAGTTAATTAATTAGACATCAATTTATTATAATTATAAAATTCACATTTCACATTATTATTAAAATTCATACTACATTATTATTATTATTATTACTTCATTATTCATTTTTCATTACCTTTGTACTCTGAACTAACTACCTAACCTTTCATCTTCTAATCACTGTTTAGTCTGGGTGACTCCTATATTCACTATGCTTTTATTATAATCTTACTCACCTTTCTTCTAACTGACAATCAAATTTACCTATCATGACACCAATATCTCAATCATAAACACCTTTACTAATTTCATTTAAATCATATAGCACCGCTCGTCTTTGCAATGGGTTGGGTGTTCCCTAACTGGCTATATACATTCATATTATTTTGCCCTTCCAAAATTCGGCAACCACTCCCTTAAACTACGCTATTACCTGCCACAACACTATAAGTTGGCTACTCCTTATCACCTCACCCCCACTACAGAATTCATCAACAACAAATATATGTTTATACCTTTACTTAACTCACCTTCTCTACAATTAATCACTAACTACTGTGTCCCTAAATATCTAATAATTCTCTTTGTATTATTTACTCCAAAATTCTTAACTATCTAACTCCATTTAAACAACTCACCTGCATTTTATCTATCCCCAGGCTCTATCCCTGTTTAAACACTTACTGTAATCATTGACCATTGTCTTATAAAATTCACCTCTCACCTACTCATAACAATACCTCTCACTTTTCAAATATATATATACTTATTTATTACATTATTAATTAATAATTTGACTTCATTAAAAACTTTCTATTAATTAATAATTTACTTCTGTTATAAAGTACAACTTTCTTCTGTACTATTTTAATTCAATAATAAAGAATGATTACTCTTTAATTGTTATTCAATTGTTAAAAAAAAATATTATTATTAAACATGTTAATTATTAAAAGACATAATAATACATACTGGTGTACATAAAATATACCTGTAATACATCAAAATCACATAAATATATTGATACATAAATACATTTAATACAATGAAAACTATACACTCCAACTCATTATTTTGTTATTTATCAACTCAGTCCATAGCAGTCCAATTCAATACCACGGTTCACATATATATTTAATGTTCATTACACAATTGAAACAGTCTATCCACCATCGTTGAATAACATTCTTATCTTAGGTCTATTTAATTTATTATTTAATGAATAAATTTTATGAATAGTAACATTATATTCATGTTCATTTATAAAACTGTTATCAACCAAATATTTCAAGTCACGATCGAGTAGGGTTCCGTTTATCTCCGTAATATCATATGTCATTAATTGGTTATTTATTTTATAATTATCCTCATAATGTTCTACCACAGGTAAGTACTTAATACCATTATCATCATTTATTGTTATTTCAAGTTCATTGTTATTATAAGGTAAGTATTCATTATTTCCATCCACCTTATCTATGCCTAACCTCCCTACCAATTCTCTGTAATTTCTATTTACTTTAAAAAATGTTATTACTTTCTTTTTCTCACAATATCTCTCTATATTTTCTTTCTTAATACATTTCTCTCCATAACACCAAAATACACTTTCTCTCTCCAAATATGCAGGGGTCCCTAACATAAAATTATTGCACCACTTATTAGGTACACAAAAACACAAAGAAACTTTATTTGTAGACCTATCGTCTCCCAAATATAAACTGAAGGAACTCTTATCCTTATAAAAATTTTGTGAAGACTTTTCTTCACCCCCTAACACAACATCAAAAGAAAATTCTACCCCCTGCACTCCTTGTACAAAAATACTTTCTCCCAACTCTCTTTCTGACTCAATACACTCAAACACTTCATTATCATTTTCTAACACCACATTCTTACTACCTGTAATATTCTTACTATCAGTAAATTCATTATTTGAGTTATCACTCTTAATTACGTTATTATTCAGCACTTCGTTTTTCGTACTGTTTTCCTTCTGGGTTTCTAATTGACTTACTAATTGACATAAATTCTCGTCTAGTTTTGTGATTACTTTGTCACATTTCTTAATCAGATTATCATGACCTACTTTGATTTCATTTTTAAGTTCATTGAGCTTGATATCAAAACTATCAAATTTGTCATTCAAATTTGTAAATTTTTCATCAAATTTGTTTAATAAGAGCTGCATCATTGCAGCAGTACTGTCTGACTTACTTTCTGACATTGTTGAAATGGATGTAGAGACCTTCTCTGCTTCTACACATACAACAGATACAGGTGTATCTGCTTCGTCAATCTGACTAATTGGGGTTGGCTGAACATCCATTTCACTAGTTAAATTTACCTCAGCGGTACTGGTTTCTATTGCAATATTATCCTTATTACTCATATTGTATTATTTTATGTTACTAAAACATATTTATTTATAACCTAAAATTTTAACCTTACCTTGCGCACGTTTTGCGTATTTTAACGCTATTATCTCAGGTAATTATTTCACACACCGGTAGGTGTACTCTACATAAAATTATATTTTATGTCGAGTCCATGTTCGGCACACGCCGTTTGTAACTTTTGGCTTTTTATCGTTTAATTCGTTATCATTAAAATTGTATTTTTGTATGTATGAGTAAATATCACTATCACTTTTAACATCGGGCGCCAGGTTGTACAATATGACAACATTACATAAATTTACGTTTCGGGCCAGAGTTCGTGCAACACGAACCAGTTTTGTGAAATAGATTACCTGAAATAAAACATACACAAAATACCATATATAAATTACTTTTATTAGTATGGAACTTGTATTTTAATACACATTACGCCATGGGCGTTTTTTTTTTTTAATAAATTTACCCTCCAAAATCATAAAATGTATTTTGATGAATAATAATAATATATGAATAACATCTCTGTCACACAACCCAGCATTTATATCACTCTCTATCTTTCACTCTCTCTCTCTCTCTCTCTCTCTCTCTCTCTGGTACAATTTCAAGTGTTTAAATGAGCTCATATTAAAATTTAAGATTTTGATTAAAATTGGTCATTGATTATTGAATTTTGATTTTGATAAATAAAATGTTCAGAACGTTCTCACCCAATATTGGAGCTGTTGTTTTACGAACTTCACGTGTCGTGAGTTCGTCGATTTCACTTCCCGGTCACATTATGTATTATTACACCTTACCGAATGGTAAGGTCTCACTGTTGTAATAAACCACTTTTAGTGGTTAAAAGTTAAAATTCACTTATTCGTGAACGAATTGCCATTCGTGAATGGTAGGCCGGCCGGCTGCGATCACTGTTGCTGATGAAATGACACCGAGTCTTTGTTACATATTTCCGAGGTGGGGTGAATCTACGTCACTCGCCTTTTGTTAAGTTGTTGACAGCATCACGTTGTTGACAAAAACAAATTCCTGGCCGCTCACGTCATCAGGGCTCGTCACTTTTATCGCAACAAATGACATACTGTTTTTTGTGATGCTTCACGTTTTTTGCTATGAATCGATCCAAATCCTGGCAAATATTATATAGTCCACTCATGATATATTCATACAGGTTATTAAATGTCTGTTTAATTTTGACCAAACTAAGGAATACAATATTTATGGTTTTTTATACCATATTTAGGGTAATTACAATTTGTACCATAATTGTACCATTACATCTTGGACCCGAAAAGCCTAATGCATGTAAATGAGCTGAGCACATGTTCACACCGGATGTCTGGTTTAAATTATGCAAACACATAATACATAATTATCATACAATTATTATTAGTAATTATTATGCAAAAAGTGTGTAGATTAACAGATGGCGCACGAACTGTGGACTTTATATAAATATCGGTATGGAGAACCATACATGACTTCCATATTCTAAGATTTATATTTAAAATCATTTTCAGCCAAACAGCCAGGCTGTGCCTTACCTGCCTTTTTATTGCTGTATTAAATGAAAAATATTATATTACATTAAAATGAAAAAATTATAATTTTATTGCCTGGCAACAAAATTATTTTATTTTTAACAATTACCATTGTTTCAAAAAGTTTAAATAAATTTTCAAGTACTTTACTCTTGTTAAAACGTATAAGGTTGCAGGTAAACTACCCCTTCCCCTTAACCGATCTTCACCAAAATCGAAAGTCATTGAGACCTCTACAATTCAGGGACGTATGCAAAAAATTATTTGATTCTGTTTGAATTTGCGGCTGTTATCGTTTGCCATAGAAAATACGCTTGATAAAAAAACGTTGCAGGTAAACTACCCCTTCCCCTTAACCGATCTTCACCAAAAACAATAGGTCTTGAGTACTCTACAAATCAGGACTGTATGCAAAACATTATTTGATTCTGTTTGAATTTGCGGCTATTATCGTTTGCCATAGAAAATACCCTTGTTAAAAAAACGTTGCAGGTAAACTACCCCTTTCCCTCAACCGATCTTCACCAAAAACAATAGGTCTTGAGAAATCTACAATTCAGGGCTGTATGCGAAACATTATTTGATTCTGTTTGAATTTGCGGCTATCGTTTGCCAAAAAAAAAAATTTCCCTTGATAAAAAAAACCGTTGCAGGTAAACTACCCCTTCCCCTCAACCGATCTTCACCAAAAACAATAGGTCGCGAGTACTCTACAAATCAGGGCTGTATGCAAAAAATTATTTGATTCTGTTTGAATTTGCGGCAGTTGTCGTTTGCCATAGAAAATACGCATGATAAAAAACGTTGCTGGTAAACTACCCCTTCCCCTCAACCGATCTTCACCAAAAACAATAGGTCTTGAGTACTCTACAAATCAGGGCTGTATGCAGAAAATTATTTGATTCTGTTTGAATTTGCGGCTGTTATCGTTTGCCATAGAAAATACCCTTGTTAAAAAAACGTTGTAGGTAAACTACCCCTTTCCCTTAACCGATCTTCACCAAAAACAAAAGGTATTGAGAACTCTACAATTTAGGGCTGTATGCAAATAATCTTTTCATTCTGTTTGAATTTGCGGCTGTTATCGTTTGCCATAGGAAATACCCTTGTTAAAACATAAAACGTTACAGGTAAACTACCCCTTTGTCTTAACCGATCTTCACCAAAAACAATAGGTCTTGAGAACTCTACAATTCAGGGCTGTATGCGAAACATTATTTGATTCTGTTTGAATTTGCGGCTGTTATCGTTTGCCAAACAAACAAAATTACCCTTGCTAAAAAAAAACCGTTGCAGGTAAACTACCCCTTTCCCTCAACCGATCTTCACCAAAAACAATAGGTCGCGAGAACTCTGCAAAACCGGGCTGTATGCAAAAAATTATTTGATTCTGTTTGAATTTGCGGCAGTTATCGTTTGGCATAGAAAAAAAATCTACAGACAGACAGACACACAGACAGATAGACAGACAGACACACAGACACTTTTCGGAAAACGACTTTTTTTCATGTTTTGAGTGTAGTAGAATCAGAATCTGCAATAATCTCGAACACGATTTTTTTTGCCATCACCATACTTCCATTCCTTAAGGAATATGGAAGTAAAATTAAAATTATATAAAGAAGCCAAAAGCAGAGGTAGACGGGTGGTGAAATACACGTAACAATAGAGGTTATCTATGTAGGTTATGTATGGTAAGAACAGAATTATATGACAACTAAGACAGAATTTACTACTATCAGTATAATAAAAATGGCAGATAACAATGAAAATATTAATTTAGAAAACACAGCAACAGAATCATTGGTGTTAAACGAACCACAGGCGAACTCAACGCCTTTTATAAACAATAAAGTTTCGTTAGAAGATCTTTTTCAGTTAATGAAAATACAGAATGGTCAATTAAATAATAAATTAAACCAGTTTGATGAACAATTTAACGATATTAAAAAAGAAATTAAGAAACAGAGCTGTAATTTTGACGAGAGAATAAACGAAATAGAAATACAGTGTGACAGTATCCAAAAACAAACAGAAACTAGTAATGAGCAATTTAATAACAAAATAAGTCAGTTAGACGACAAAATTAAGCAAATTAATGAGACAGTTCAAAACCAAATAGAAACACAGTATGAAAAAATAGAGAATAAATGTTTAACCAAAGTTAATGAGCAGATAGAGAGTAAAACTAATTCTGAAACAAATAAACAAATAGAAATGAAAACTAGCATTTTACAGAACAAAATAGAGAAATGTGAATTAGATGTAATAGACATAATCAAACAGTTTGAAACAATAGACCAAACAGTATCAAAATATGACAATAACACTAATGAGAGAGTGAGCATGTTACAAAGTAAAATTAAAGAAATAGATAACCTAGTCATACAAAACGATAATAATGTGCATGTTAAATGTAATGCGATTGAAAATGATTTAATGAAAGTGAAAAATGAGTTACGGGGGGAAATTCAAAAAAATTTTACCGGTATTACGGAAAGAATAATCGTAACTAGAGACACATACAGCGAAATAGAGTTAGAGAATTTTAACCACGAGAACAGAATAATACACCCTATGAGATTTTTAAATCAGGCGCGAGAGTATAACCATTTTAGTAATCATAATTGGGAAATACAGTTAACGAAAATTATCAATGTTTTAAAGGCAATTCTATCATATGGGCGGAGGCGCACAGAGTAGAATGGGACAGTTTTGAAATATTCGAGAGGGCATTTAAAGACAAATTTTGGCCGGAAGAGGAACAAAGAGTTTGAGAAGTCGTATTATGGGAGTAGGTAATTTTGTGGGGCAAAATAACATAACAATGTACGTGACAAAGTTGTATAACGAGGCAAAGTACCTCGAACCGCCTATACCATTTAAATCGTTCGTCAGATATGTGAGTAAACATCTACCCAGAGAAGCATAGATTACCTTAATGACGAAGGAAATAGAAATTTAAGCGAATTAGAACGGATTTTAGACATTTTGCAAAGTATTAGGGATCGTGAAATAGTTAGACGACCTATACAGGCTAATCACCATAATAGTAACCCAGAATTTAACCGACATAAGAGTAGTTATCAGGGAAATAGCGATCACAATAATAATTATAGACCCAGAAATCATTTTCAGCAGACAGGTGAGTGGAACTGTTCCAGATGCGGAAGAGAGAACTACGCTCACAGACAACAATGTTTCAGATGCAAACTACCGAAAGAAGAACAAAGGAGGAGAGAAAACATGAAACAATATGTACCGACCGACAAAGGAGGACCAGGTACCAGTGGGACATCCAGCCACCGGCAAGGATGACCCAATGGTCAACAGCAACAGGAGATGAATAATAGCAGACGACAGCCGGAAAACTAGAACCAACAGTGGTAGCCAGGACCTGACCACTGTTCAGAGAAGCGCATGAGGTCCAACCAACGGAGGACATCCCAAGTAACGTCATCAAAACGGACATAGTAGCTGATTTATTAGAAGAGGAGAACCATACTTTAGCGGAAGTGAGAGCAGGATTAACGGAAATTCAGGTAAATATAGAAGGTAAGCATTTTAGAATACTGGTGGATACAGGGAGCGAAATTTCAGTGATAGCAGAAAACATATTAAACGAGTTGAGAGAATCTAACAAAAATATTCCAGTTTTGCCAGTAGCAGGAGTTACGGTGATAGGAGTCACAGGGGTACGGAGTAAGCGTGTGACGAAACAAATACACTTGAACTTTTTGATAAAGGGTATAGATTTTGATAGTACATTCTTGGTAGTTAAGGGTTTGAGTTTGGACATTATTTTGGGTAACGATTTCTTACAGAGGAATAGAGCGGTGATAAATTTTAAAGAAAAGGTGATAGAGTTAGACGGGGGTGACCGGTCGGTGGAAGTAAATTTTGAACGGGTGATAGATAAAATTAAGACAACTGGGGTAAAGTTATTGAAGAAACGAGTAGATGAGAATAATAGCGATACTAGAATCAATTGGTGTAGAGAGGCAGAGTATATTTACAATGATGATAACGAAATGAGTAATATTAATGATGCAGTGTGGGAGATAAGGGCAGATAAGTTTCGGAGTGAAGGGTCCGGTGTTGGGAGTGGCCAGCGTGCGGCGTTATGGCAGGTGATAGAGCAGTTTAAGGGAGTGTTTGCCGATGTACCAGGTAGGGCAAAAGATTATGAATGTACATTACAGATAAGAGAACATACACCATTCATGCAACGGAGTTATCCTGTGCCTTACTCCAAGAGACGAGCGGTGCAAGAGGAATTGGATAAAATGCTGGAAGGTAAAATTATAGAGAGATCAGTATCGCCCTACTCGAATCCTTTGGTGGTAGTAATCAAGAAGGACGGCAGAGTCAGGTTGTGTTTAGATGCGAGGAGAATAAACCAGATAATTATACCCGACCGAGAGTCACCAGAAGTGATAAATGAGATATTCCAGAAATTCAGCGGCGTGAAGTATATGCCATCGCTGGACCTTACTGCAGGATATTGGCAGGTACCGTTAGCGGAGGTGAGTAGAAAATACACTGCATTTTTATTCAACGGAAAGAATTACCAGTTCAGGAGACTACCTTTTGGATTAAATACCAGTGTGGCGAGTTTCATCAAATGCTTAGACAAAATTTTGAGACCCAAGGACTTGGATTTCCTGACAGTTTATGTGGACGACATCTTGATTGCATCCAGGACTTTTGAGGATCATTTGGAACATTTAAGATATGTATTAACGAAATTGGAGACAGGAGGACTTACAGTGAATTGGGACAAGTCGGAATTTTTACAGACAGAGATTACATTTTTAGGTTTTATAATTACGCTGGAAGGTATCTCAGCAAACCCGGACAAGGTCGAATCTATCATGCGCTTCCCTGAACCGAGGAACATAAAGCAACTTCAAAGTTTTCTAGGGCTGTGTAACTTCTACCGGAAATTCCAAAGGAACTACGCCCACGTGACAGCAAGGTTAAGTGTGGTACTGCAAAAGAACCGACAGTGGAAATGGGGCGACATAGAGCGTGGAGCCTTTGAGGAGATTAAAAGGAAATTTAGTGAAATGATCATGATGAACCACCCGGATTTTGAAAAAGTGTTCTATTTACAGACAGACGCCAGTAATGTAGCCGTCGGGGCGGAGCTGTATCAAGAGGATGAGGAAAAGGAGCACCTCACTATAGCCTTCGCGAGTAGATCCTTGCTGCCAGTGGAAAAGAATTATACGACTGAGAAAGAGTTGCTGAGTATTGTATTCGCCGTTGGAAAATTCAGAATTTACATTTTGGGAAACAGGACCATCATACGCACGGACCACAAGGCGTTATCCTTTCTGAACACTTGCAAGCTTGCTCACAGCCGTCTAACAAGATGGGTGCTCGTGCTCCAGGAATACAACTTCGAGTGGGAGTACATCTGAGGAACAGAGAACAAGGTACCCGACACTCTCTCCAGAGTAGATTGTGAGAGTAACAGGACAGGTAGGGATATAAAGGAGATCGAGATTTTTAAGATAACTAGGGAGGATAAGATATTTGGAGAAGAATTAAAGGATATCAACACCATGCAAAGAGCAGATGGTAAGTCGGGTAAGATAATAAACAGCTTAGAAACGGAATTGGAGGAATCAGAATATAGCCAAATTTTCCAAATTTACAAGGGATTATTGTTTAAAAGGGTAGTAGGGGGTGAGCGTGATTGGAAGTTAGTGATACCAGAAGGGCTGGAAGAGAAGATTATTTGGGATTGTCATTTTAGATACGGTCATTTTGGGGCGAAGAAGTGTGTTAGTGTGTTCAAGGAGTCATGTGTTTTCAGGAGTATGGAGAGACGAGTGAGGAAACTGCTGAGGAGTTGTGATTTGTGTCAGAAATCAAAGGTAGTAAACTACAGGGTTGAAGGTGAGTTGAATTTTATAAGGGTAGAGAGACCATTTGATTTAGTTGCGGTAGATTTGTTTGGACCATTGCCGAAGGGTAGAGGCGGAGTTTTGTATTACTTGACACTTTTTCGAAGTATGTGAAATTGTATAGCATAAAGAGAGCTACCAGTAAGGTATTGAGTGAGAAGGTGACTAAGGACTACATGATTCACGTGGGTAAGCCGAAGGTGATTTTGTCAGATCATGGGCCACAGTTCATCAGTGGAAGATGGCGCCAGACCTTAGGATGGGAAGGAATCCTCACGAAGCATACGGCTGTGTACCATCCCCAGTCAAACCAGGCTGAGCGTGTAATGAGAGAGATAGGCAGGATCTTTAGAGCCTATTGTCACGCTAAACACAGCGAGTGGCCGTTGTACGTCAAGAAGGTAGAAAATTGGCTGAACAGTACCACCCACGAGTCCACCGGCTATACACCTCACGAGTTGGTAAAGGGAACACGTCCCCCAAGAATTTTGGAGCAGCTATTTGATTATCCAGAGGAGAGCAAGCGGACGGATGTGAGCATTAAGATTCGGTTGGCCAACGAGAATTTGTTAAGCAAGGGTGAACGAAGAAAACGTAGACACGACACAAAAGGTAAGTGGGTAAAGTATGAAGTTGGACAGTTGGTATTAGTAAGGAGGCACGATCTGTCGAGTGCTCAAGACAAGGAGATTAAGAAATTCTTCCTGCTTTACGAAGGACCTTACGAGATAGTAGGGATCAAAATGAAAAATTCATATGTGTTACAGGACATGGAGACTAGGAAAGTAGTAGGAACACACAATGCAACAAACTTAAAGTTATATTGGTCATCTTAGGGTTTAGATAAGATTTGCATATTAATGAGTGTGAATGAGTTTAGTTTGCTGTTTATGTTTCCAGGAGGGACACTCCCCCATTTTCGGGCGATCACAGATTCACCACCTCTGATCGTGGTTTTGGCTAAGGAGGCATACCATGGTCGGCGGTAGCCTCAGTCGCGGGGCGAAACTAACGGCGGTCTGGCTCCACGCATTAAAGTAGTTTCGTTCAGAAATTGTGAAGCGAAATAGTTAAAATTATTGTAATATAAGTGATAAATTTTTCAAAGTGTTTGTCTTATTTCAGAGAGCAAGGGAATATATTTTATTTTACGTAATCTTATAAGGTGATCCATTGTTGTAATTCCCATTTTATAGGGGAGGAAGTTGTTAGTGAAGTGAAAGCTTGAACTTGTAAAGTGTCTATGTGAGAAATTTTAAATAATTAACGAACTTGTTTTTGAGCAAGGTTAAAAGGTGTTTTATAGTTATTTGATGTTAGAAAATGTAAGTCAAAATGGACTGTATGAACAGTATACGTAGGAGGAGTAAGTTAGAATTAATTAGGCTAGTACAGTAGTGGCATGTGCTATTGTAGCTAGCGAAGTGGGTTGATGAGTGACGCACAGACCGTTGCCATCATCGGAGGCCTCAAGAAGGCGTGATTACACTGTACAAATTTTAATATAATTTTGTATTATATGTGATTATTGACCGTGCAGTGTATGACAATGATGTGATGTAAAACATGCCTGAAGGTAAAGTTGATTTCCCCGCTTTTCGGGCGATTACTGCCTTACCAGCACGAATCGTGGTTTTGGCTAGCGGTCAGCTATGGCCATAAATTAAGTCCCTTGACCATAGCTGATTTGAAATTGGTTGATAGTAGAAATTAATGGGGGGTGAAACTAGGGGAAATCCCCCGGAACTATGGAACAGCGGCTGCCACTCTGTTCGAGAAGGAACAGCAAAGCCAGGTGGTAGACCCACATTAAGGGCGTGTAACTATGTAACATAAGGTATGTTGATACCTAAGTCTTTCAAATGTAGCGCTGAAGCAAGGACACGGAGGCAATAGATTCCTCCAAATAGTGCAGTCCTTGTGAAGGCAAATGGGCGTCACAGTCCATCCCCAATAAAGTAATAGTGTGTGTGGCTAGGAGGTTACTACAGGGGTAGTGACGGTAATAAAGATAAATTTTATGATGGTTATCAAATCTATGGTAATGATTCTGTTATAAAAGAAAATTGACGTAAAGAAAGTTGAGTAAAGAAATTTAATAGTTCTGAAGTGCTGCCATGATAGTTAAATATACTGATGTTATTTGAAATAAATGAGTAGAGATAGTAGTAGTTGTTTGAGAGTAGAATTTGTTTTATGTTTAGTATAAGGGTATATTTCATTACGATGAGAAAAGTAAGTCGATATTGACTGGAGTCAGAGAATTTGGTAAAAAAAAAAAAAAAAAAATATATATATATATGTATATACATATAGGAGTGTTTAAAAGTAGAAGGATTATCTGTCTAAAATCTTGTTCTATATTTTTTTGGTGTTTTTGTGTTATTTGGAATTTTATGAATAAAGGAAACCAACGCCTCAAAACACAAACCAATGCATCTAAGGGGAGACATATCAGTTGCGGATGTGTGGATAAATAAGGCCACTATGTTAAAATTTTATGTTACATGTTTCAGAGTTTTGTGGTGTTGTGACCCCGGTCCTGAGCTGGCCGGAGCGTCAGAACAGGAGCATTCAGTGCCTCATGGCCTTATGGTGTAGGGATCTCTCCGGAGAAGTCCAGTAAGCCCAGACAGGTACGATCAGCACTATAGGACCAAGGGTAAGTGATTGAAATTTTTTATATATTAACACTACAGGGGGTTGTGGCAACATATCTGGACTGATCCTTTTAGAAACGTATGAATGAGTCAATGAAAGTTTTTGTGTCTCAACACCAAACCTTTCATTGAGGGGGTTTTGTGACAGTACAGAAATACCTATTACCATAATAATGGGATTCAGGAATTTTATATTGTATTTTTATTCTGATCATGAATGTTAACAAGGGCTAGGTTAGTTTTACCCAATCCCAATAAATACGCAGATTCAACAAGAGGGGACCCAAGCCAAGGTCATCGTGGTACGAGCAGAATTTAACATGTATAATGGCGGCATAAGTGAAACAAACTAATAATACGAACTTTTCATTGGTCCACAAAGCCAGATCGTCATAAATAAACAATGACGGCATGAAAACAAATACGTATTAACCGGGGCGGTGGCTATAAAACAATGGACAATGACGTCAGATGCACGACCACTTACATAACAATTGCGTCTGAATCACCCCAGTCTCCAGAACATCATCATGGCGATAACACGTTAAAATTTACTGGCCTAAAGTAGTCAGCTAAAGTGTTTTATTTGAATCAACAAAATGTAATCACAAGTAAATAGTGTTAATAAGTAATTAGAACCACCATGTAAATTCAGTGCACTTAAACAAAACAGTAAAAGTTCGGCCGAACACCTGCCAATCAACATGGGAGTCTACCGAGGATAGTCAGCGCCGCACCATTTCAGGAAAGCCCTTCAAATTTCTTTTCTAAATTTTAAACATAGAATGAGCTCTAATCAGAATAGATAATAAATGTGTTCAATATTACAGTATGATTGGCTTGAGTGAGAGAGTGAAAGTGAGCGTTGGCCAACCTTAAATAAGCTATATCTGAGGCGTTGGTTTGTGATGAATGGTAGCGTAATTATTCAAGTCAGAGAAATAAATAACAATTTTAAAAGTAACTGCAGTACAGAAGCTGATAAAAGAATTAATTGAAAGAAAACAAGCGCATATGCATATAGAATTAAAAGCATGGTAAAAGGCGGAAATAATATAGCCGCTATTTTGGAATTTAATAGTCGTTGATGACTCCTATTGTTTATAATATTTAGATGTTGATATCAATAAAACATTAATCTGTTTGCCACATGTTATTTGGATGTTATTTCGAAACCCTGACTGCCGCTGTCTTTTTCGCTTCACGCAATCTTGGACCCGAAAAGCCTAATACATGCAAATGAGCTGAGCACATGTTCGCACCGGATGTGTGGTTTAAATTATGCAAAACACGTAATACATAATTATCATACAATTATTATTAGTAATTATTATGCAAAAAGTGTGTAGATTAACACCTTAACTTTCCATCCTTCTTGATGACCACTACTAATGGATTCGAGTATGGCGATATCGATCGCTCAATAATGTCTCCTTCCGTCATTCTGTCCAACTCCTCTTGTACTGCTCTCCTCTTCGAAAATGGCACTGGATAGCTCCTCTGCATGTAGGGTGAGTGTTCTCGAACCATCAACTCGCGTATATAGTCCCTGGCTTTTCCCGGCAACTCAGCAAACACATCTCTAAAACGCTCCACAACTGCCCACAACTCCTGTCGTTGGGGACTCCCTACAACTCCACCCTCATTAAAATATTTATCCACCCGATTTTCCCATATTCTCTCATCACTCACAGACATCTCTCTCTCCTCATTTTCCACACTTTCATTCTCTCGACATATATTTACTCTTGTTTCTATATCTCCATCGCCTACTCGTTTATGTATTAACTTTATTCCCGTAACTTTAACTTCATCTAATACCCTCTTAAAATTAACCCTGACTGGTTCACTCCCCTTATTGAATTCTACTATTCTCTTGTTAAAATCTATTACTGCTTTATTTCTCTCCAAAAAATCATTTCCCAAAATTATATCTAAGTTCAGTCCCTTAACCACTAGAAAGGTATTTTCAAATTCTGTTTCACTAATGTATATATTTAACTGTACCTGTCTAGTAACCCTTTTACTCCGTACCCCGGTTACCCCCACTACTGTTACACCCGCAACTGGTAATGATGGAATATGTTTATTTACCCCTTGTAACTCTACCATTACGTTTTCTGAAATCACTGATATTTCACTTCCTGCATCTATTAGTGTTTTAAAGTTCTTACCTTCTATGCTGACGATTACCTACGTCAACCCGGCTTTTGCTTCCATAATTTTAGCGTCGTCCTCCTCCAATAACTCCTTCGCCATGTCCATTTGGATCACATTGTTCTTATATTCTTCAATTACCTGAACCCTGCTGTCATTTGTGGACAATGGTGTGGTCCTGACTCCCATTGTCGGTCTCAATTTTCCGTGGACATACCCGCCACAGCCTGGTGTATCCTCCTCTACCTCTCGTCGCATGTCCACCTCCTCTGTCGTTACCTCCTCCTCGTTGTTGTTGATGATGGTGATTCGGGGCCACGTGTCCCGTTGGCAATCCAACAACAGATGTTGTTGCATCCGTAACATACTGTTCGGATAGCATAATTCTCGTATTCACAATTTAGACATTTCCACATTCCACCTCTAAAGTTATGGTTATTACTTCCCCTCATCCCTCTATAAGAGTTTGGTGTTCCCCTATACTGATGATAATTTTCGTTATTAGGTGCCGCTGGTGAATTTGGGCGCCTCCCTACTTCGCGGTCCCCAATGTTTTGTAATACATCTAACATATTTTCCAGTTCGTTTATATCTACTATCTCTCTCATCATTAAAGTAATCTGTACTTCTCTGGGCAGGTGTTTGCTAATATGTCTAACAAATGACCGGAACGGCAACAGCGGTTCTAGGTACTTTGCTTCATTAAATATTTTCATTACGTAAATGGTTAGGTGGTTGTTTATTCTCCCGAAATTCCCAGTTCCCATGATTTTACTATGTAAAATTTCCTGATCTTCTTCGGACCAATATTTATTCCTAAACGCTATTTCGAACTTTTCATAACTACTCCACTCCGTATTATGTACCTCTGCCCATATTTCAGAACTACCCTTAAAACACTTTAAAATCTTTAACAATTTGATCTCCCAACTACTACTATTAAACCGATTAAATTCCCTTACACTACTCAAAAATTCCATCGGGTGTACTCTACGGTTGTCACAATTAAATTGTTCACGTTCTATATCATCTTTTGCTTCGCGAGTATAGAATACTCGCTCCACAACACTATTTAAATTCTGGCTTACGGCCACATGTAATTCATCTTTAATTTCTATGATATCTTGCTCAATTACTTTTAATTTATTATCATTTTTAATTTCATATTGAAGGTTATGTTTACTCATAGCCCCCATACTCTCTTGCATAGATTGTTTACACACATTTTCTACCTCCATTATTTTAATTTCTATGTCATTATTATGTTCATTAATCTTGTTTATACATTTACTTTCTATCTCTACATACTGCTCTTTGACTTGAGTTTTAATTTTGTCTGTCATTTTTTCATTTACGTCATTTATTTTACTTTCAATATTTTCTGTGATTTCACAAATTTTTACATTGAATTTACCATCTACTGATTTTAATATCTGCTCTCTAATACCATTACAACGTGTATTCATTTCATTCACTTGTTTACTAAAATTAATATTTTGTTGTTTTATTTCATCTCTGATCTCGTTGAATTTATCATTAAAATTGCTATTTTGAACGACAAAACGACTATTTATAACGTAAAATTTGCTATTCTGCACATCAAAACTACTCTTGACTTCGCTAACGTCACTGCTCAATTTATCAAATTTATTCTTTTGTTCATCAAATTTACAATTTATTTTATCGAATTGGTTTAGTAAAATACTCATCATGTCATTATAAGTTTGCTATTACATTTTGTTGAGGTTTGAGTTAACTGAACTCCTGAACACTCTGTCACATTTGTCTGATCTGTTACATTTAATTCTATTATTTTATCTTGACCCACATTTGGAGTCGAATAGGCTTCAAAGCCGCTCATAACAACTGATTCATCAAAATTGGTAATTTCATTTATATCATTCTCATTATTATTACCTGCCATTATTTACTAATTTATACCTTTACTAATACAAATTGACTTACATATAACCTAATTTTTTTGTAATTTTTATGAACCACTAAATCACTTATTTATGAGTCCAGAGTCGTCGCGTGAACTCATTGTAAATAAGTGATTTAGGGTTGTATCAGTAACATACTCAACTCTCATTTGCATGACACAATTCAAGCTTTATTTTATCATTCTAATTCTTCACATTTATTAATTATTCATCTCTGGTCTCAAAAGTAAAATATTTTTGTTTCTTTCATATATACGTAACACAAAACATTTATCTCAATCGTATATACTTATTCTACTTATATTTCTAAGTAAGGCAACCCAGCATTTGCTCATTCACACTCTCATAATTTACCCCTTTTTATATAGCGCTTTTTACTTTTAACTTTTCATAATGATATTTAATTTATACTGTTACTTGGTTGGGCGTCCTGGCCGACCACGTGTTGCACTCATTGTATTTAGTTCGTCCAATTTAAATTTCACTGCCCTTTTTGTTTTAGATTACACTGTCTTTAGATCCATCTTGTTATAGTTTCAGCCACATTTTATTAAAATTTTGCTAGCGAGTCGATAAGTTTAACCGGCCGGTTAAGAAAAATTTTGTCGACTGGGCAGAGAACGTGAATAGAGGCTCCCCTCCAAACCTGGTTACTAGCGGGAACGCACAGCCTTCTTGTGATAAATTACTCGTCAACGCTCACCATATATAGCTCTGTCCATGGGTCTCAGGTGTTAACGATATTCCATTGCCACGAGGCAGTAGACTCAGGTGGGCGGAGTCATCACAGATTTCCAGCATCGCCCAAACACGTGGCGAACAAAATCTTATAATTTAGCCATCTTGTTGGCGTCGTTTCTGCGTGCATGGTGAGGTTGCGCGTATGAGCGCGTAACACAAAGCTTGACTTCCCGGAATCGTATTGCGTTCTTACCACACCCGCTTGCAAAGCTATATCACTGTTCACTGTTTGACTGCTGCCGTATTTTATGTGGGCGTTACAATTGAAAATTAAATAAAATTGATGAAAAATAAAACCTCCTATCTGCCCCATTACAAGAAGTTGAGTCGGCATGATGCCCGTTAAAATTAATTAGAAATAAAAGTCGAAAGACATAATAAATAAGGCAGAACTCGCCCAAGTATAATCAATGCATATTGCACATACTAAATAATTAAATAATGAAGCCAGTAGCCACGGCAGAAAATGTTACGAGTGATCAGCTCGGAGTATTGTGAATAACTAACGTAAATTTTGCTACAGGCAGCCCAACTGTGAGCCGGCTGTAGACGGTAGATGAGATAAACGTGACATCATCTGCACGTGGCGCGTTGCAGTATTTAAAGTACAGAGTTTACAAGTTCAAAGTTTGAACATACTGCCCGCACAAAATCGGGACGATTTTGCAATTTAAGTTCTTATGTGAAACATAAATCACAAATTATATCAAATGTTGTATACAAAGAAAATACATAAGATACTTGAAAGCCTTATACATTAAATAAATTGACCTTTTGCTTAAAGTAAATAGTCTCTGACACAAGAAATCTGTAAATAACAAAATTAATTAAGCTATCAGAAACAAACTCAAAGTAAAACAAAACAATTTCTGTACTGAAAAGATACAAACTAAAGCTCATGTTAAAAATAAAAGTGCTTATATAATTAACATAATCTTTTTTGAAGCATTAACATATGTTTGGTAAATACATACATTTAATCTTTAACAGAAAATAAGTGACAACCTTTAATTTATATAAAGAAAACATCCTCAAAAACTGACTCAATATAGTAATACAATAATAACGATATAACAGCAGATATAATAATACAGATAGATACAATAATAAAATGTAGACTAACAATTTAAAGATACACAACCATGGTAAATACAATAGAGAAAGAACATAATAATGTACATGCATAGTATTGATATAACGATATCAAATTCAATGATACATAGCAGTAAGATAGACATTTTCGAAAGGATGTAAAAATGCATAACATGAGTATACATAATACACAACGACTGACATAATAATTAATAGTACATAATAGCATAATAATAGTCACAAAAACTTCAATAACATAATAATAATACATAGGAATACAATAACAAAAACTTAATAATAATATAATACAAACAACCAATAGAAAACATGATAAATTGTTCAGAACAATGATGCATGATAATGCGAATTCGTATGAGTCCACCGGAAGGGGACATAATTTATGGATGGGTCGACGTAGGATACCCTGTGCGGTGCAAACTTCGGCAACGCGCACTATTGAGTCCTGACCCGCATAAACATTTGTGATTACCCTGCGCTTCCACTGAAGGGGGGAGAATTATCATCTAGAATAAGGACGAGCTGTCCAATAGTCAAATACCTTGACGTGGTGCGCCATTTGTTGCGCTGTTGCAACTGGTGCAAATAATCTTTGGACCATCATTTCCAGATGGATTGTGTGAATCTTTGGAGGAGCTGCCTGCCATGACGCACAAGTTCGGGCCCGGCATAGTCAACAGCACATTGGGAAAATGGCTTAGCAGGCGTGACCCTAGAAGGGGGTAATTGTCCCAATAATTGGTTAGCGCCCCTAGCACGGTATCGGAAACAAGTGATGCATTTATGTATTACCGAGCATATATAGGATTTATCATTAACGATCCCTGGAGAAGTGCAGGGGGAATGAGTATAGAAGGCACTGGTAGGCCATGATAATGACTCGTGCGGGTGAGCGTGTAAAAATCGGTTACGCTTACGGTTATGTTTATGTTTACGTTTCTGCTGGACCTTAATTTCCAGAGATTGAGATCTGCGGATAGCGCCGCGAAGAGAATCGCCTAAATGATACTTGTCTGACCTGCGAGGCAGGGATACCACAAATCTGCCATCCTCATTACGGACAGTATTGGACACAAAATGATTCTCGCATTCCGAGTCCTCAACGGAGGGATCACGAATAGGAACTTCGTCCAACTTCCAAAATTCCTTTAGTTGCGAGGAAATTGCACTATCATTCTCACATACCATAAGGGATGAAACCGGTTTCGTCATGTCGACATTAAACGGCAAATTACCTGCGAGAATGAATCCTAGTTTTGTCTCCTGAATTATGGGAAAATGCGGGCTACGGATAAACTTGACAGGTTCAATTAATTGCAAGTAATATTGAGCACCGAGCAATAAATCGACCTGCGACAAGAAGTTGAGTTGTGGGTCGGCTAAAAATATGCCCTTTGGTAAATTTAAAGATGCTACATCAAATGATTCCGCCGGGAGATTATTAGTGATGCTGGGAAGCACAGCGCAATGTATGTTTAAACTAAAATGTTTATAGCAAGACTGTAACCTTACTCTGGTACTGAAATCAGCTTGGGAAAATGAATTGTTTATACCCGTTATGGGCAATTGAGATTTAATTAGTTTCAGGCCCATACGACGTGCGAAATCCATAGTACAGAAGTTAGCCTGCGAACCAGAGTCTAATAATATCCTAACCGGGTGCTTTCTACCTGCATGGTCAGTTGTCATGCAGACTGCGGTAGATAATAATATGGACTTATTTGTTTGTAATTTTAGCGAACACTGGTTGTTACTGGACGATCCGTTTTTGTTAGGCATATGAATCATTGTGTGGTGGCGTTTCGCACATGTTCTGCAAGAAAATTTAGAGGGGCAGTGGGCACTATCGTGGCCTGGATGAAAGCAATTTAGGCAAAGTTTATTTTTGATTATAATGTTTTTTCTCTCATGTATAGTAAGCGTTATAAATTGTGAGCAATCAGTAATTCGGTGTTTACCCTTGCACAGCTGACATATATTATTTACGACATGGGAATGGAATGTTGCTTTGGCCGCATTCACCGTTTTAATGGCCTTGCGATAGGGAGCCTTATCGCAAATGTTTATCTTGCTTGTTGAAGTGGTTGCGCTGTCCAGATTTTGCAATAACTGTCTACGTGTATTTAAAAATTTTATGAAATTATTAAAGTTAGGAAATCGTTCTTCTGACAAACTTTCTTTCCAAAGACGAAGCGTGTAACTATCAAGTTTTTGGGCCAAGTAATGAATAAGAATAATTTTGAATGTATTTACGGGTAGATTTAAGGTGTTTAACGCATTGATATTAGCGGTTATCTCGTCAATAAATCTGGAAATACTAATTTTGGACTCTTGTTGAACCGATTGCACACCCAAGACATTCTCCACATGATGGGCTGAGACAATTAACTTGCTGTCATACCTATTTTTTAGCAGATCAATATTTACCGCATAATTTTCATGAGTAATTGGCAGCGATTTTATCATATTTAGTGCCTCGCCACTTAATGAAGAATGCAAGTAGTGTAGCTTTTGAATATCCGTCAGATCGGTTCTGACGTGTATTAATTCAAGAAATATGTTATAATAGTGTTGCCACTCAATAATGTTACATGAAAACCGAGGTAATTTGATCGGTTCCAACTGTATAGGAGAGGTTTTAAGAGGCGTAATTTCGTTATTAATCAGCGGTTTTTGATTCACCTGCTCCACTTGCTCCAACAAGTGTTGCAACTTGCATTCGATGCTGCAAAGATCATCCTCAGTTTGGACTCTATCACTTGCTAATGCGAATAAGCGTCATCAGATTCAATTTGAGACTGAATATCATCATATTTATTGGATAGTTCCATTAAATGACGAAGCTTTATTTTTAGTGTGTGATGATCGCTTGTGGACGGATCGAAATTATCCGCGAACGTGTTGACACGGGATATAGATGCTTTAATAGTGCCCCGTTTCTTTATCAACGCTTTCACATCAGCCATGATTGCAATAAAAATGTAATTTAAAAGAATTTAAGCATAGAGCAGGTGAATAATTGATGTAATTTTGATAAAATTTGATATAATGCGGGAGCTAGTGATCGTCACATAGCTTAACACATTACTTACTATAACATATACTTATTATCTCTTTTAAAGAACAGCCATAAGCGTTATTGAAATTTATGAATTTAAATAATAATACATATAGCCTTATTTCGACACTTGAACTTCTAATGATTATTATGCAATTATGCAAATATGCTCATATTATAATGATATATGTTTACGTAAAAGCATCAATAATGCCATATTGAATGTAAAATGTTACTCAGATTGTTATATTCATGTATTATATGAACAATTATAATGAAAAATGAAAGTTTATAATCACGTGGAATCCTGGCGTGTTCAGAACTGCTTCGGTCCTGTTGGTTCCGTGCTGATCCCGTCCGGCTTTTCCTTGATGTTGGTGCACTGCCTGTTTGTGCTGGTTGGATGAAGGTTGATGTCGTATCTCAGCGTGATTTTACCGTTGTGGAATCTGCTGCTGTTGAATAACTGTCTTGCCGTTTCCTGTCGTGTCAGATCTGACGCTCTGTTGGATCTTGTGTGCCACTCCTGTAGGTTGTCTTTGTCGCAATAACGGCATGCCACGGTCAGCAATCTCAATTTGAAAATATTTAAATTTGAAGATTGTTTGGGCTGTCGCTGTGGACAAAAATGCGGTCGCTTGTGGACCATAAAATGATAAATCCTGCCCGTGAAGGCCAGAAAATGCTGTCGCTGCGGACAAAGAAATGCGGTCGCGTTGGACCAAAAAATGTTGTCGCTTGTGGACGAAGAAATGCGGTCACTTGTGGACCAAAATGCTGCCCATAAGGTGAAAATAAAATCCGGTTTGGAGGACCAAATGATGTGTCTTGGAAGCTCTTGAATGTTCTTGAGTTATTCCTAGAACGCTAAGTGGAGAGGGCTGGTTCGAAAGAAATTTGAAGTGGACTGTATGTTTTTCATGTAAAGATGGTTTATTGACAATTATTGAAAATTTGTGCTATTGCTGACACGTGTAGAAGTTGATTCGGCATGATGCCCGTTAAAATTAATTAGAAATAAAAGTCGAAAGACATAATAAATAAGGCAGAACTCACCCAAGTATAATCAATGCATGTTGCACATACTAAATAATTAAATAATGAAGCCAGTAGCCGTGGCAGAAAATGTTACGAGTGATTAGCTCGGAGTATTGTGAATAACTAACGTAAATTTCGCTACAGGCAGCCCAACTGTGAGCCGGCTGTAGACAGTAGATAAGATAAACGTTACGTCATTTGCACGTGGCGCGTTGCAGTATTTAAAGTACAGACTTTACAAGTTCAAAGTTTGAACAGGCCCTTCTCAAATTTTTCTATAATCTCTAGTTTTTTCTGAATCAATAAAACAATCGAGTCACAGTGCAAAAAATAACTGACTGGACTGTCAAGGTCAAACTCGGCACATGCCGCTACACTCTGCGCCTAAAGCAAGTTTGCGCTAAGATGAGCCGTACGATTTGATGCAGTGTTGCGTCTTCTAATCGCGCACGCACGCAGTGTTAAGAGGCTGTCAAATTGTATCATAACACATTAAACAGACTGTCATTTGCTTATAATAATACATCTAGTGGTTTATTTGCTACAGTACTATACTGAAAATAATAGGCTTACGAATACTGTAACAAATTAAAGTCATTATAAGCGTAGTATGTTGTGGCAACAGCGATTCATTATGTCTGCTCTCCGGTACCAGCGACACGGTGCGTGACACCTGAAGAATACGAGGGGAGCCAATCCAGCATCAGCAGCCGCCGAGACGTGACCAACTACGTGTTCGGAGCTAGCCAATCAGCGATCCCGGTTAGTTAATAAAACCCAGGCTGGCAGAAAATTTAAGCATACTTCGTCGCCACGCCATCAGACGCACTTCACCCTCACCTCTCTCGGACGACATCGGCTCGGAGTCAGCCGGAAGGAACGTCCGAAGAATAGAACCGGCGTTCTTGCGTCTTCGCCCTCCAGTTCCGCGCCAGCGATAGGACATCGCTGGAGCGGCAACCGACTGCACCCGATGCCGAAAGACGAGGAGGACTGCAGTACGCCACGATCAGCAGGCGCAGCCGCAGCCGCCGAACATCTCAACGCGGCACGACCAACATCAGCATTCTCGCCACCAGGTCCTTTTTAGGGCCACCAAAAATAACTAGTGTACGATTGGTGCCATTTGTCATGTGGCAAGCCTTTTGTCCAGTGACAAGTGGCGACAATCATCTTGCGGATGCAAGATCCAGCCACGCCAGCGAGCTACCAGCCGGCACACAAAACAACATGGCGCCCAACAAACACCTATACAAGATCCGGAGAAGAGCAGTAGGCTGGCTACCGGAGAGAATTCAAGACTCGGGGGGAGTTGTGGCAACAGCGATTCATTACGTCTGCTCTCCGGTACCAGCGACATGGCGCGTGACACCTGAAGAATACGAGCCGAGCCAATCCGGCATCAGCAGCCGCCGAGACGTGACCAACTACGTGTTCGGAGCTAGCCAATCAGCGATCCCGGTTAGTTAATAAAACCCGTGCCGGCAGAAAATTTAAGCATACTTCATCGCCACGCCATCGGACGCACTTCACCATCACCTCTCTCGGACGACATCGGCGCGGCGTCAGCCGGAAGGAACGGCCGAAGAATAGAACCGGCGTTCTTGCGTCTTCGCCCTCCAGTTCCGCGCCAGCGATAGGATGTCGCTGGACCGGCAACTGACTGTACACCCGATGCCGAAAGAAGAGGAGGACTGCAGTACGCCACGATCAGCGGGCGCAGCCGCCGAACATCTCAGCGTGACACGACCAACATCAGCATTCTCGCCATCAGGTCCTTTTTAGGGCCACCAAAAATAACTAGTGTAAGATTGGCGCCATTTGTCATGCGGCAAGCCTTTTGTCCGGTGACAATGTATCAACATTTTTGCTAAGACTACAATTTTTTTTAAATCATATATTTTCCTGGTTGATCTGCAACCTGGTTGACCCGATCCCGGAAAATCGGGAGTTGACTGTATTACATGTATCTGAGCAGAAAAAACAAACGACATAAATGATAAAGAACAGGAGTGCTACACACTATAACAAAATTAAATAAAGCTTTGCATACCATACGTAAAACATTCAAGTCAAATTTACTGATAAAAACACAAAAATAAGAATATTCATTGTTGTCTTCTACACAGCGATCAATAAAAATACTCATACCACTGTCATCACCTTGTTTGTTTATTGTTATAACAAATAATTTTTACTAGTAAATATATATAACACAGAAAAACAAATTTCGATTCACAACTTGGATATTGATTTTTAACACAACCGTAATTTATACAAACAAAAAGATAACACGCAAATATAATATTGATCCATAAGTATAGCATCAAATACACACACTAATTCTGTAACTTATATCTCAGAATCGGGACTGACTCACACTCTCTCTTACAATTTTAAATAGGTTAGTAATAACATCATTCACCAACATGGGTCAGTTACTAGAATAGTCTAGTTTGTAAGTTTGTACCAGGCGAACATTTGAGAACCTGGTTTTTATTTTCGATTTGCAGTTTTCAACTTTACATTTCAGTTACTTAAATTATCTGGTGGTTTATAGTAGAATAGTTTCCACAAAGTGTTGCTTGTTAATTTCAACAGATCTCATTCAAATTTTACTATTTTAAAATTGTGGATAATCTTTGCTAACCCACTTATTCGTGAAAACCTTTATTAATCTTACCAGGTATTTTCATTCAATTACTCATAGTATTTTTATAATGTTCAAAACTTGAGCTCTTTTACACATTTTCAGTATGATGAAATTTAAGTTACACTTTTTAACACTGAATTAAAGCTTTATTTTCAAATTTTAAAAATAAAATTTAATCCTCCATTACTATGTAATAAATCTGGAAATTTGTGTCCAAATTTAATAGCTTTTCATAATACCTTCAAAGGTTTGGAAACATCAACTTCTTTTTTTTAAATATTTTCAGAGACTAATAAAAAGTGGACTTGTTTGAAATGTAGCAATACGAACTTACTGACATTCCAATGGGTTGACAATGTTAGCAATGAAGAATATCTTGCAAGCTCACCACTCTTTACTGGCAAGGAAACCACAATCTCGCTGAAAATATGTATTGGCGACAGTAGTGGCAGCTTTACAATAGGTACTGCAAAGTTGCAGATCCACCAGTAATTTCAAACAAAAATCCTTATATTTATTATCCATGCACTTCATTGCCTTTGAATTAATTGTATTTTAATCATTTTACAAAAACATGTTCACTAACTGAACGAGATTTACACAGACTAATGACCAACTTATTAACTGTACTGCCAGTCCCAACATGTGAATGAGCCTTGTCTACCTGTTACAGTCAATTTGAAAACAGCAAGCCATATATTTTGTGTGCTCATGAGAGAGCTATGAAGCTGTCTTAACATGGAAGCTCCTGTGAAAAATGTTCTGAAATTAAATGCCCACAACTGGATCTCCATGTGGGCACTATCTTAGTAAAATTCCATATGGAAAGGTAGTGTTTAGTACAGTAAGACACCTACTGGTTACAAGAACTATGTGAAGTTACGGAAGAGACTTGCAACGTGTTTTATATGGGGAATTGTAATTTATTCCTCAGGAACATGGATGATTAGAAACTGAGAAAAGAATTTTCTGCAAAACTCTGAAATATGGTTGTGGCAAAAATAGAAAAGATTAGCTGGAAAGAAAAAGTAACAAATGAAGAAGCTCTTAGGAGAACGAATGAAGATGGAAGTATCATAAGAGCTATAAGAAAGAATAAAGCAAACTGGACTGTTCACACTTTGAGAAGGAACTGTCTACAGAAATCATTAACTGAGGGAAACATAGAAAGTACAAGAGGATAAGGAAGGAGAATATATGGCGTGTTGGCAGATTTGATGAAGTGGAGAAATTATGAACAACTGAAGAGAGCAGCAAAGGATAAAACAACATGAAGAGTACAGTTCAACTGAATCTGTAGTCCAGAAACCTACTATGGACAGATTCAACACTGATGATGAGGGTAACAAACAAAGCTATTGGGTTCATGTTACTGAGTTTGGGAACAACTATAATCAAACCTTATTATCTATTGACATTTTAAATCATTCGTCATTAAAAAAAAATTAATCCTATAGTCTAAGAGGTGGGGCCTTTAAAAAAATATCGGTATGGAGAACCATACATGACTTCCATATTCTAAGATTTATATTTAAAATCATTTTCAGCCAAACAGCCAGGCTGTGTCTTACCTGCCTTTTTATTGCTGTATTAAATGAAAAATATTATATTACATTAAAATGAAAAAATTATAATTTTATTGCCTGGCAACAAAATTATTTTATTTTTAACAATTACCATTGTTTCAAAAAGTTTAAATAAATTTTCAAGTACTTTACTCTTGTTAAAACGTAAAAGGTTGCAGGTAAACTACCCCTTCCCCTTAACCGATCTTCACCAAAATCGAAAGTCATTGAGACCTCTACAATTCAGGGACGTATGCAAAAAATTATTTCATTCTGTTTGAATTTGCGGCTGTTATCGTTTGCCATAGAAAATACGCTTGATAAAAAAACGTTGCAGGTAAACTACCCCTTCCCCTTAACTGATCTTCACCAAAAACAATAGGTCTTGAGTACTCTACAAATCAGGGCTGTATGCAAAACATTATTTGATTCTGTTTGAATTTGCGGCTGTTATCGTTTGCCATAGAAAATACCCTTGTTAAAAAAACGTTGCAGGTAAACTACCCCTTTCCCTTAACCGATCTTCACCAAAAACAATAGGTCTTGAGAACTCTACAATTTAGGGCTGTATGCAAATAATCTTTTGATTCTGTTTGAATTTGCGGCTGTTATCGTTTGCCATAGGAAATACCCTTGTTAAAACATAAAACGTTACAGGTAAACTACCCCTTTCCCTTAACCGATCTTCACCAAAATCAAAAGATCTTGAGAACTCTACAATTCAGGGCTGTATGCGAAACATTATTTGATTCTGTTTGAATTTGCGGCTGTTATCGTTTGCCAAACAAACAAAATTACCCTTGCTAAAAAAAAACCGTTGCAGGTAAACTACCCCTTTCCCTCAACCGATCTTCACCAAAAACAATAGGTCGCGAGTACTCTGCAAATCAGGGCTGTATGCAAAAAATTATTTGATTCTGTTTGAATTTGCGGCAGTGATCGTTTGCCATAGAAAAAAAATCTACAGACACACAGACAGACAGACAGACAGACAGACAGACAGACAGACAGACACACACACAGACACTTTTCGGAAAACGACTTTT
This sequence comes from Magicicada septendecula, assembly GCA_034769895.1. Taxonomy (NCBI): domain Eukaryota; kingdom Metazoa; phylum Arthropoda; class Insecta; order Hemiptera; family Cicadidae; genus Magicicada; species Magicicada septendecula. Next base: position 54,341,390 of record CM068371.1, on the reverse strand, counting down.
TTTCATGTTTTGAGTGTAGTAGAATCAGAATCTGCAATAATCTCGAACACGATTTTTTTTGCCATCACCATACTTCCATTCCTTAAGGAATATGGAAGTAAAAAACGATAAGGTACATGAAATTTCAATAAGTGAAAGTAGGCGGTAGTTCGTGCTTAAAACAAAAGCAAACACCACGGACAGCTACCTGGGGGCTTTTGGATGGGGCAGGCAGGTGAAAATGCAAATTTTTAGGCCTTGACTGAATGACAAGGTACATGCTTGAATCTGTATATTTGTTGGAAACTGATTGCCAAGGCCATCGTCAAATGCATGGACAGCTAGGTGGGGGCAAAATAGACAATGGACAGCGATAAAGAGGGTGAAAATTTTCGGAAAATTTTATGATAAGGTACATGTCCATGCTTTTGCATATTTGCTGCTTATATACTAGATACAGTGTATGCTAAAGGACGGACACATAAGTGGGGCCGTTATTTATTTATAAGCCGATAAACTCAGCAACGCGGCTGAGAACATTTTTCCCATATTATTGCATAAAATGATCGAGTACACGTCCGTGCTTTTGCATTTGTTAAAATTATATGCTAAACAAAGCTTGTGCAAAAAGACGGACACTTCGGTAGGGCCAAACAATGACAAAAGCTTAATTAAGTTGCAATTTTGCTTTAACTTATTGATAAATTGATGTTAAGCATACGCACGAAAAATAAATGTGAACAGTTTTTTAAAAGATTTTATCAATATTATCAATTTTATCAATATCAGTACATTAGAATATGTATAAGTATTATTTCATATGCCGATACATTTGGTATTATACAAATTATTGAATATGGATAAATATTAAGTATACAAAGAATAAAAAATTAAATAAATAGAGAAGAATGTACAATTTTTGTTGCGCTCATAATTATTTTTTTATTTAAATGCTCATAATAACATTATACAAGAGTAATAATTTTTTTTACATATAGAAAATAATTTATAATACATAAGAAGATGCTTAAGAAACAATGTTTTCGGTTTCGCTATCTACATCAGAAGGCACATCCATATCATAATCACTCGAGCTTTCATATTCGCTTTCGTCATTACTGTCATTTTCATCTTGATCGAGCAAAACATCTTTGACTGTGGATAGAAATTGTTGTCCCTCAAACCATTTAAAATCATATTTTTTTCGTTTTCAATTCATCCATAGTCTTCTGGATCAAGATCACTATATACTTTTTTGTGGGCATTTTTCCATAAGTGCGTTATATAATAACCTCTTAGTAGGTGCTGTTTTAATTCAGAATAACACAGTGGCAAGCTAGAAGCGTCAAGATTTCTTAACTACTTTTTATTAAAAGGCTCGTTGACGTTTTTCATTTTATAATTTCTCATGGATAGTTCTAAACGAGCACTGTTAACTGTAGGAGCAACATCATTTCTTTTTTTTTTAATAATATTATACAAATGGCAAACAAATGTCTGTAATTTTTTGAATACAGCATCGATATTTACATCGTTTTCGCCAAGATCCGAGAATGCTTTGCGATATTCATCTGACTGTCTCAGTATTGTCAAAGGTCGTTTTTTCCTTTTCTGTAGAAAGATGGATTATAATCACATCCAGTTACTGCATGAAATCCTGGAAGAGCATTACATAATGATTCTCCAAGAGTTTCATGTAATTTCCGAATATCGATATATTCTTTCTTTCCCACAGCACCGTATTCCATCCAAATTTTTGATTTGCTTTTCATATGCCACATATTGCCTAACATTATGATCAATATGTCCATGTCAGAACATTTGATCAAAATGTTTGAATCAATATCAATCTGACAAATATGATAAATTATTTTTGTATCTGCTTCCTCGTGAGCGGGGCATGACAAGTTTGACTCTACAGTGCAAAGAATTGTGTCACTCTCGACTTTATACGAATAACATTTCTCAAAATTGAGTAATATTTTCTTATTCCAAATGAATGGGGCAAGTTCAGTATTACGCCAATCTTGAATAATGAAATTCACAAAAGCCTCTTTGAAATTGCTATTTCTTAACTCTTTGATGAAATCAGATGGTCGTGTTTGATTTGCTCCCGATATGTGGAAGTTTCGATCATTGCTTGATCCTTTTCTCAGCGATCGCTCATAGTCCTTAATTGACGGCTGGAAATATCTATCAAACATTATGTGAACTTCAGATCCGCTATTATTAGTAATAATTTGCAATAGTTTTTTAGAAATATTACCAAAAGTTTTTGGATAGTCTTTAATGCAGTGTAAAATGTAAAAACCATCAATAATTACTATGTCCGTTCGCTGAGGAACACTACTTGTCAATTTTAAACATTTCATCAGAGCAGATTTCTTGGTTTTGCAAATAGTCCCGTCTAAGTGACAAAAAGACATAGGAACCGGTGTGATCGGGAAAGTCAGAGCTTTTTCAATGTCGACATTATTATCTGACATTAATATACCAAGCATTCGCCCGAACAGATCTCTCTATAGCCGTACTTCCTGAACTTTGTTAACATTAACTTTCTTTTTTATTCTTTTTTACATTTGAAGAAGCAAAGTTCAAAATTTTATTTTGCTTGATTGGTTCTTCAAATCGAGTATTAGACATTGAACATTCAGTAATAAATTGCTCACGCTTTGCGTTATCAATTTTTTCAATGTTCAAGAGGAAACCGGCTACGGTATCTGTCGTCGAACGCCCGGTACTGATATTGTATAGCTGATCATCTTCCATATTTTTAAAAGGATTCATATTAGTTTTAATAACTTCTCTTAATCTTTTCAACTGAAGTGAATCTTTGTAGATTTGTTTTTTTTCCAAGTCAGATGTTATGTCTTGAGCCTTCTTTAGACCACTTTCATTTAAAACATGAGATATAATAGTGGATCTGAGGCTGTGGCTTCTACACCACCGTTGCCGTGCAGATATCGAATTTGTGAAATGTGACACACCTGTCAATTTCCTCGCAGCATCCGCATTGATGGTCTGTTCGAGCGTTAAGTCTATTGGTATTCGTGAAAATGATTTGTTTGTTTGTTTTACTCCAAACATACCATTTTCAAATTCAGCCCATAACTTTGGGCGAGTCTCTTCAACTTTGAGTAGATTGTCATGGTATTTGAGCAGCCAGCGGGAATAATTATTTTGATTAAAAACAAAAAATATGTTGCATAATTTAGGTATAATGAATCTGAACAACTTGAAATCCCCAGTGCGTATACTGCGAGAAAACATGAGGTAATAGTTCACGAGTTCAACGTAAGTCATGTGAAATTGGGCTGTTTTTCTATGGTTTCCATTAAGGGTATCATTTTTGTACTTAAAAGTATTTGTCTAAAATCACAGAAAGCTCCGTATTTTCAAAATTATCAGCTGAAACTTTTTCTACTTGAATTTTTTCAATAAATTCTACAAAGTTATCTCCAATTTCTATATTTTCAGCTTCGCAAAATTTCTCAACATGAAGCATCTGTAGAGTCAGAGCTACCATTGGATGAAGCCATTTGCATCTGTTGAAATGCTTGCCGCTTATAAATCCATAAACGGAACCACTTGCTAACAGCGAACTTTCAACCATGACATGCGTCGATAAACTTACCAATGGCCTTGAAATATGCCATCATAATGTGGAAACCTCCCATATGAATAAACAATGGCTTTTCGGTCGATTGCATTTGATACGCTACTTTAACGATTGCAAGATCGTAGATAACTTGCATGCACGATTGTTGATATTCTCGAGTTATTTGTTGGCATTGACGCATAGTTTCATAGACAACTGCTGTATTTGTATGTGAAATATCAATAGATGCTAGGTATAGAACTTTTTGTTGTGGGCTTGAATCAACAACAACTTTACTATGAAATCCAACCCACATAGGGGTATTGTGAATATTACAATAATGCGACAAAACCCAAACAAAGTCTAATTTTTTCAAGTGGTCGAAAGTACTAACATGAAAATCACATAAATGGCAGTAAATAATCAAGGGCTTTCGGTTTTTTATTGTACATGACCAATTCTGGAGCTATGGCATAAAACGTTCGTTTTTTTTTTTTTTAAGGCGAGAGAGTTGAAAATTTACTGCTTGAAACATTTGCATTACCGCTTGAAACATTTGCATTGCCTGATTCTGATATATTTTGATATAAAATTCCGACCGTATCATGCAACGTATCCTTACCACTACAAGTTTTGACAAATCGATCAAAATTATCGTAAGTAACGCCCATGCATAAATCGGGTAATAATGTGGTATCATCTGGACAAATGTTATTTTTACTACTCATAAAAAACGTTGCTTTTGTTTCAAGTTCTTCGATGGCATTATAACTGCAACAGCGACCTAATTTATTAATTAAATCTACAATTTTCCGGTTGCTAGTTATAGCTTTTAAAGTAACACCTAAAGTAATGTGTTTTGATGTTTTCATTTTACCGTGATGAACTGCGTATACTATGTCTTGCGAAAGTGAGTTTACTCGACGTAGACATTCAGAATTTTTTAAAGATTTTGTTGTACTTCCGCAGATTAAAGAGTACAAAAACTCTAATAGTTCGGAAGGAATTTCGCATTCACCTGTAATCATGTGACTTGCTTCCAATTTCTGCGGTAAGGGATATTTTTGAATCGATAAAACTTTTTCCTTAGGAAAAATGCCATATGTTGTACATTTTCAAGTACTTCCAGATCAGAAAACGTATTGTCTGTTATCGTAAAGCCTTCTATCGGACCAACTAATTTTTTATTGTGCATGGTGATAATTTGTATACTATTGCCGAAGTGTTTTTGCAGTTTTACTAATACGTGACTCAACGAAAATACTGTATCTGATATAATATTTCTCTTGAGATTTTCATTATCTACAACCGCGTTATATTGTTCTGTCAGAAGTTTTAACGAGTAGCATACTTTTTTTATGATATTTTCTTGCACTAACAAACAAAGTTTTTTGAAAGCTAAGTCATGAACATCTCATGCCTCGTGACAATCAGACCGCGTGGTTTTCTCTGGGCGGCTTTTACTTAAATAGTTGAGCTTGCACGGACTATGATATAAAAGTTGATGATCAGGCAATAGCGATTTCAATTTATCGCTTAAAACGATGTCATCCAAAGCATTTGGATGAGTATGAATCATGTTAATCATTTTCTGGTCGTTAGTTGCCCATAAACGTAATTTTACAATATTTTTTCTTTTAGCCGCTTGATTACAAAAAAAGCAAACATTTTGACTAACAGTAGCCTCGTCATTTACCTCACTGAGGTCAACGGTAACATTGCCGTCATCCATATGGTCATCAAGAACCGATGATTCTGCAGCAGACTCGCCGGTAATACTGCAAGCTGCAGGCTGCTGCGATGCTATTGCTTCTTCCTCTTCATTAGAGTTCGTAGGTTGAAGTGCAGATGATCCTGCAGCAGGCTCGTCGATACTGCACGCTGCAAGGCTGCTTATATGATGCTTCTTGCTCAGCATTTGAGTTTGTTGGTTGAAGCGTAGCTATACATTTTTTAATTTTTAGAATATTGTTTTTGTAATTTTAAAAATTAAAAATATATGAAGCATGAAAGCCTGTTTTTTACTACAAAAATTTTAATAAGAAAAGTAATTGAATTATTTTTATTGCACGCAATCAATTGCTTAGACAAAAACGTATTCTTTTAAATGAATATTTAGTTGAATAAGCAATGCAAAAACAGTATTTACATTGCTGAAAACTTTCATAAGAAACTTGTAGTTGAACCATAATTTAGTTGGAGATACGGTTCGAGAAAGTTCTATGTATAAATTGAAATACACAATAAGCGTTTTCAAATATACTGACTGAGAGCAGTGATTCAAACAATAATCAATTTGTTTCATTATGTAAATAAAAGTTTTAGTTTGAATTATGAAAGATATCCGGGCTGTTTGGCCGTGGTCCCTGGTTAAAAACAAAACCAAACGTTTCGGTTGTGAGTCTATACCACAGTACTGTGGGCCTGCACGTAGACACCCAAAGTGCAGAAAAAGTTTACCACTGATGATGGCAGCCAGTGGAGCTGCAGAAACGTTTGGTTTTGTTTTTAACCAGGGACCACGGCCAAACAGCCCGGATATCTTTCATAATTCAAATGACACCGGCCGTGAAAGCCTAAGGAATAATTTAAAAGTTTTAGTTATTTGGTTAATTTCACGGTAAATTCAATTATAATGATATTCAAGCTTCCCTTTGCAAGCCTACATACATATATGTATATTTTTATATAATTATGGACAGAAATGTATTTTTTAGTAATAATAATAACGATAAGTCACAATATTTATATAATAGTAAGTACGCCTGAAGTCTTATAAAAGTAAACTTGAAAATTGTTACAATTAAATTTATTGTAAAATTCATCTCATTTGAATACATCTTATTTCTATATATTAGGCATTAAAACAAGAGACAAACTTATTTAACAGTGGTTCAGTTCATGGACTTAAAATAATACTCAACCTGTTTTTCTTCAAATTGTAACGTGTCTAAATTGGGTCATGTTATTTCTTACAGTTGTGGGATAATTGCATTTTTATTTATTTCATTTTGTGGGGGATTTTATAAATTTATTGTGAAAGTTTTATTTCCCGGCGAACGTTATTTCCATTACAACAGAACACATGGCAAGTAGAACAGGTTGAGACAAAGGCGAGGCGCAATTTCTATTGTGTAATGCGGCAAAGAATTCGTACCACCCTAAAAATTCTCAGAACTCTGTATATGTGTGACGACGCCCGCACTTAACATCTCAGGACGGGGCGCTGAAGTGACGCCGCGAAACTCCAACGTCGATGCAAAAAAATGGCGCTGGAATGAACAACTTGTAAAACCAACCAGCCAGCTACAGGAAATGTATTTAAGCCACGCCCGCTGCTAGTGACATCAGTATAGCAGAGGCAAATATCGTCCCCGGTTACCACACAAATAACGACTATGTTCCATGTATAGAGTGAATACACCACAGCAATTAAGCATGAACGGCGACGAAAATCAGGTGGCAGTGAACGGCAGTTTCCTCCCGCCTCAAAACACAGTCTACATTAGTCAGAGATGCTAAGCAGTCCAGCAGATCGTACAACAGCGTGTAGACGTAATTAGTGAGCCGCGGGCCCCGGTCGGTCGAAACTTTCTAAATATGAATAACTCAGTGTAATACCGACGTACTACCGACCGGGACCCAAGGAAATAAGGAGGTTATACGGGAGAAGTGCAGTGAACTGCGGGCAAATTATTCAAAGTGACGCGAACTAACGAACGAAGCAACGTGTACCCGGGTGGTGTCTCGAGATATATACAGTTTTAAAGTAAAATGGGGTGTTTCAAATAAATGGTTCTAAATCGTGTGAATGTGTGTGTGAGCAGCTGGGCTGACCTGTATAGGGTAAGAAATATCTAAATGTAAGGCATATATGTATCTATTTCAGAATTTGTTTCTCTCATGTTTGTGTCATAATGATTTTGATCCGTCTTAACAGTAGTTAAAACTATTTGCTTCACTGTAATTATGTGTTAGTCTAAGTTATTTCGTCATTACCACGTTCTCATTTCTGTGTTGCGAGATTCGTCTAAACGTTCCAGAATCTTTCTGAATTATTAATTGGGTGTGGTCAGATAGCAAAATTGTCCTTTGTATTTAAGGTGGAGTGTAAGGGTTTTCGATATTTTATCCTATATAAAAAATAATCGTGGCGACCTTGGTCTTCTGGTGAAATTTGGATATGGTAAGTAATTGAATATGCGTACAGGTAAGTCCTGGTAGGGTATTTTATGTATTTATATATTTTCGGCCCCTTTTTTATTGTTACAAATGTCGACGCGCTGCCAGGATTTTCGTTTTTAATTGTAATTTTATATGGGATAGACCTATTTTAATGCACAGAAAATAGGATGTGGTAAGGACGAATTTATAAATATGATTTATCGTATATAATTACGCACGTAGGTTAGGTTTGTGTTATGAGTTAAGTACCAGATAAAAAATGGCAAAAAACGAAGTCAGCTTCGCTGACGACAAAATAGAAAGTCTAGCGACACCTATCCAAAATAAAAAATCTGATGATAATTACGAAATGCTTAAAATGATACAGACAATGCTGGATATGAACAGAATATCTATGTTAAATAAATTCAGTGAACAGAAGAGTGATTCTGACGCTAAATTCAATATATTAAAAAATCAGAATAATGAGTTAAAGAATGAGATTCAAGAATTAAATAAATGTTTAGAAAGTACTAATGAAACAATAAGAACCAGCTTGAATAAATTAGAACAGAGTGTGGAGAGAATGGAAGTAGTTGTGATGAATCCAGAGAAAAATAAAACAAATGAAAATATGATACCAGAGAAAGAGTTAGTAAATGATAACAATAATATTGAAAATAATGAGAATAATAGTAATGTATTTGAAGAATTAGTATCGGAGACTGATACGGTAAAAATAAATAATGAAAGTACTGATAAGTTTGTAGAATGCGATTATGAAATGTTAATGTGTGTGCAGGAGGTAGAGAGAGTATGGAAAAATAATGTTGTGGTAGAGTGGGGACAGAGGGCAAATTTTCCCTTTATTATTTATGATGTTTATGATGATTTATTGAGTTCACAAGTGTTGTTGTTGAAGGGCAAGAGACCCGTATTAGTAGAAGAGTTGAGTTGTTTATTGATGTTGTATAATGTTGTACCCTCTGTCTGTAATAATGATGTTGAAAGTATGAGTTGGTATTGTGATGAGAGAGAGTTAAACAGAGAAGTGTATGTGGAGAAAGTAACAGAATTATATAACTTAAATAGAAAGTATGGCGAATGGAAAGAAATTTTAAAAGTATATTTGAATAATAATGATTATAATGATTTGACAAAAGTAATTAACCCGATAGTGAATGAATGTAATGACGGAGACTTAACAAAAATACCTAACGTAGACTGTTTTAATGAGCATTTTGGTAAAATGAGTGAATTTGGTTGTTCTAGTTGTGACACACAAAGTAACCATTTGTTTGTCAATAAAAATCAACAGTGTTGTATAAAACCAAGGTTAATTTGGGACGATGGAGGTTAAACTATAAACCACTAAAAGACAGTTATAAACATTTTGTTTTGTGGTTCTGACATGGCAAATTTGGACAATGAAGTACGGAAAAACTGAACAGTTAATAACAAGAGTTTGTAAATAAAATATAGTGAATTTATTTGTGTGCATGGTGGAATGTTAAGTAAATAATGTGTGTACGTAAGATGATTGTTGTAATAATAATATTGAAATATTTGCAAGTTAAATAAATATCAGAATTAATTTTGAAAACAGTAATTAACTAATAATAGTTGTTATGATGGTAATGCAATTTGTGTTGTTAATAATTAAATTAATTAAAACGATTTTATACATGTTAAATATTTTGATGGATTATTTAAATGTTGTGTAATTAAAATTTTTGATGAATATAAATTATTTTACGAGATGGAAATTTGGTGATTAAAGGATAAATTGTTTGATGTAAACTAATAATTTTTGTGAAATGTTTCAGAGGTGAGGTGAAAAAATGGGGGTGTATGGTGGTTATGTTTTGTGTATACCATGTTAAATGGACTGTAAGTATAGAACTTTTACAGTATGAATCAGGTATAATAAAAATGTTTACAGGTAACTAAGATTTTAATTCAATAGTGAGATTATTTGAAATAATGGTGTTAAATTAAAATGATAATTAAAAATTTTAATAATAATTAAACTATGATATATATTAATTATTAATAACAAATTTGGAAAATTGTAAGAAAGTCCAATGGTAGAAAGTTATGAATGAGTTAAATGTTTATTGATGAAAAGATTATATTTATTTAATGTATATAAAAAGTTTTATTATTTAGTTCTTAAGTTGCTATTGCGGGGGTGGCCTGTGCCCTCGTAGATAGCGAAATGGGTTGGGGGTAACAGAGAGTGTTACCTCCATCGGAGGCCAAAATGGCGAAAAAGTGCGACACACCTTTTTCGTGTAAGCTCAATTTACACACTGATAGACGATCGTGTCGCACATAACTAGAACGATGTAGAACAGGCACTGAAATGAAGTTAGATTTCCCCGACTTTTCGGGCGATTACTGCCTTACCAGCACTAATCGTGGATTTGGCTAGCGGTTAGCTATGGTCATACCAAGTCCCTTGACCATAGCTGACTTGAAATTGGTATATAGTAGAAATTAAATGGGGGGTGACAATTAGGGAAAATCCAGGCACTATGGAACAGCGGCTGCCACTCTGTTCGCGGAGGAACAGATAAGCCAGGTGGTAGACCCGCATTAAGGGCATGTAACTATATAACAAAGGTATGTTGATACCTGAACCTTTTTAAATGTAACAGCCGAAGCAAAGACACGGAGAGGTCAAACTACTCCAAAATATGCCGTCTTTGTGAAAGCGAAAAGGGCGATACAGTCCTCCATAATTTGCAATAGCGTTTGTGGCTGGGAGGTGTCTCAGATGAGTCACGAATTTAAATTTTACAACAGAAAAAATTTGCTAATTCAAATTTGATCCAATAAAATTGCTTGTGCTCTGTTAAATAACTAGCTGCTCAGACATTCAATATAAGGTGTTTATGCTGTAATTTTAAATGTATTATTTTATTATCGTAGGTTAGATATAAGCATTGGTAACAATATGTGTCTTCATTATGTGTGTATATTTGCAACTAAGTAAATAATTAGTTGATCTGGCAGGCAGTTAACACAAAGTATCAGAATCAGAGAGAGGGGAAACAAGGAGGTGAGAAGTAATGAGAAATAAATATATATATATATTTCATGTAATTTGTTCAATTTTGGAATGTGTTTTCATTATGTTAGGGATATATCAGCTGATCAGCAATAAAACGTCACTGGTAAAGTGGTTTATAAATGTTCTAAGTAATTAATGTTCAATGTAATGTTTTAATGTATCACAGATGTTTCAAAGTAAGGATAAAAATAATTTGATAAAGTGAGAAGTAAAGTAATAATTTATGCAAGTTAACAAGAGATAGTTTTTGGGTGATGAATATCTTGTGGGACATACAGACCTGTCCAAGTTGAAGTTAGAGTTGAAGTAGTAAAGATTGAAATATTGTTTTGAAGTAAGGTAATGGTGTTTTGAGTTAATGTAATGTTATAGAATTTTGAGAAGTATTGAGGTTGACACAGTAGTTGTGGAGAATATATGTAGAGTTTTGAGTGATATATTGATGTTTATAATTAATGATGTTATTTTGTTGTAATGTGGTAAGTTAATGAGATTGAGATTTTGGGGATGGCAATTTTGTAGTAGGGGGTAGTGTAATGTGGGAGTCCGCAACATAATGATAAGTTGGGACGGGTTTGGGATCGATTTTAGTGAGGAGGGGCCGCCTTAGGTAGAATCCAGGGGCCAGATAAGGGAATTGAGTTTTTGGGGGGGGAAACACGTATCCTATGTACAAAGGGTTAGAGAGTATTTTTTATATATATAGAGAGAAGGTGGCGAATTGAGTTTAATGATAAGTTGGGGTTAGAGAGTGTCTTGATTAGTAGAGATTTTGATAGAGATGGGTGTCATGTGAGTTACAGTTGTTAGTGGTTAGAGTCAAGGAGAGATGGAGATTATATGTGTATACAGATCAAGTAGTAAATTAAATGAGAATAAATATTTACATCACCCACAGTAATAGGGAATGAGATTGTAAAATGAAGAAAGTTGTAGTTGAATAGATAAAAATTTTATTTTGAAACCAGTGACAAAATTTTGATAGAATTTGAAAATAATGTAAAGTAAAGAATTGTTTATTTTGAATAATTTAAATGTCAATATGATTATTATTTATAATAATATTTTGTTATTTTAAATGTTTTGTTTTATTATGTTTTGTGCTTCAAGTTAGGATGTTACAGATGTTTAATGTATTTTCAGATAACTGGTACATAACGTATGTAGGTCAAGGGTCTGGGACTTGACATAGTTTCGATCAGCTGATGAGGTCATACACCCACTAAGCTTGTATAGTAGGAAGTCAATTTAATTTATTTGATCAATTTAAACCAATTTTTAAATAATGTCTAAATATAATGGAAACATTTTAATAAATTTAATTTTTTGTTGAATTTTAAAATTTTTAGGAAACAATTTTTTGAAAAAAAAAAAAAAATCTTGATTTTTCGCCTGCCAGCTAAGGAATCTTTTAAGTATTGATTATTTTATTATTTGTGTGCTACCCATGTTTATTTTATTGATGGTTTGTATTGCCTTGTACTATTAGACTATAAGTATTCACATGTTAGGTTAAGGATATGTTTAACTATAAGAAATGTTTAATTCACTTATTTTAAATAAAACAGAAAATAAGGAAGAGAATTTTTTTTGATACAATATTTTATTTTGAATTCGGAATTTTTTTAGATGAAATCGTAAAATTTAAAGAATTTTTCAATGTATAATATGTAATGTGAGTGTGTGTGAGCCCAGTATCTGCTAAAGGCAGCCCAGCTTGCATAAAAGGGGAAACATATCGGTGGAGGATCTGGCATAATCTAAGCCAGGGATGGAGGATTTTGGGGGTTAGCATGTTAGAAGGTGAGGTGTTCTGTGGTACTTGTCTGTTCGATTTTTCGGTGTTGGGATCTCTTACGGAGAAGTCCAGTGATCTCGTTCAGATGCGTCCATAGTCGCCAAGTCAGGGCGGTTGAGTACCCATGAAGTGTTAGAACCAGGGGGTTGTTGGCACCAGTTCCTCACCGGTCCTCTTAGGGGTTTATCAATGAGATTTCTTCTGTTTTGGACAGCAGAATTCTCATTGAGGGGGTATTGTAACGTGTCTAAATTGGGTCATGTTATTTCTTACAGTTGTGGGATAATTGCATTTTTATTTATTTCATTTTGTGGGGGATTTTATAAATTTATTGTGAAAGTTTTATTTCCCGGCGAACGTTATTTCCATTACAACAGAACACATGGCAAGTAGAACAGGTTGAGACAAAGGCGAGGCGCAATTTCCATTGTGTAATGCGGCAAAGAATTCGTACCACCCTAAAAATTCTCAGAACTCTGTATATGTGTGACGACGCCCGCACTTAACATCTCAGGACGGGGCGCTGAAGTGACGCCGTGAAACTCCGTCGATGCAAAAAATGGCGCTGGAATGAACAACTTGTAAAACCAACCAGCCAGCTACAGGAAATGTATTTAAGCCACGCCCGCTGCTAGTGACATCAGTATAGCAGAGGCAAATATCGTCCCCGGTTACCACACAAATAACGACTATGTTCCATGTATAGAGTGAATACACCACAGCAATTAAGCATGAACGGCGACGAAAATCAGGTGGCAGTGAACGGCAGTTTCCTCCCGCCTCAAAACACAGTCTACATTAGTCAGAGACGCTAAGCAGTCCAGCAGATCGTACAACAGCGTGTAGACGTAATTAGTGAGCCGCGGGCCCCGGTCGGTCGAAACTTTCTAAATATGAATAACTCAGTGTAATACCGACGTACTACCGACCGGGACCCAAGGAAATAAGGAGGTTATACGGGAGAAGTGCAGTGAACTGCGGGCAAATTATTCAAAGTGACGCGAACTAACGAACGAAGCAACGTGTACCCGGGTGGTGTCTCGAGATATATACAGTTTTAAAGTAAAATGGGGTGTTTCAAATAAATGGTTCTAAATCGTGTGAATGTGTGTGTGAGCAGCTGGGCTGACCTGTATAGGGTAAGAAATATCTAAATGTAAGGCATATATGTATCTATTTCAGAATTTGTTTCTCTCATGTTTGTGTCATAATGATTTTGATCCGTCTTAACAGTAGTTAAAACTATTTGCTTCACTGTAATTATGTGTTAGTCTAAGTTATTTCGTCATTACCACGTTCTCATTTCTGTGTTGCGAGATTCGTCTAAACGTTCCAGAATCTTTCTGAATTATTAATTGGGTGTGGTCAGATAGCAAAATTGTCCTTTGTATTTAAGGTGGAGTGTAAGGGTTTTCGATATTTTATCCTATATAAAAAATAATCGTGGCGACCTTGGTCTTCTGGTGAAATTTGGATATGGCAAGTAATTGAATATGTGTACAGGTAAGTCCTGGTAGGGTATTTTATGTATTTATATATTTTCGGCCCCTTTTTTTATTGTTACAAAGTAGTAAATTTTTCACAAGTTTAGAGAATTTGTTTTTTTACACAGCATTTTATATGATTTAGCACTTTTTCATACAACTTTTTTTCATATAAGGAAGATACAAACATCAATATTTTTTATATTTCAATAAAACACATTTACTTTTTTGCACAATGCGAAACAAGTTATTAAGAATTTATAAAGATTTTTTTTTAATGTTATACATAAAGCAATATATTTAACTATGAAATTAACATTAGTTATTATTTTTAAAAACAGTGCATACCTGATATATCTGTGTGAGATGGTCCCAGTTGATCACTGTTGCCGCTTGTTATCGTTTCTGATAACATTTTCCTTTCATAGTCTTCGATAGTTTTTTGTAAATTGATGTGAAATATTTGTAACAAGTCTGGTGATGTCCATGAACGTTGTCACTTCAGTTGGAAGAATAAGGTCCTTGTACTTCAAACTACAAGCAATGCGAATCTTTAATTTTTCACAGCATGTCTTCAGTGTTTTTACTTCCATATTCCTTAAGGAATGGAAGTATGGTGATGGCAAAAAAAATCGTGTTCGAGATTATTGCAGATTCTGATTCTACTACACTCAAAACATGAAAAAAAGTCGTTTTCCGAAAAGTGTCTGTGTGTCTGTCTGTCTGTGTGTCTGTGTGTCTGTCTGTCTGTGTGTCTGTGTGTCTGTCTGTCTGTAGATTTTTTTTCTATGGCAAACGATAACTGCCGCAAATTCAAACAGAATCAAATAATTTTTTGCATACAGCCCGGTTTTGCAGAGTTCTCGCGACCTATTGTTTTTGGTGAAGATCGGTTGAGGGAAAGGGGTAGTTTACCTGCAACGGTTTTTTTTTAGCAAGGGAAATTTTGTTTGTTTGGCAAACGATAACAGCCGCAAATTCAAACAGAATCAAATAATGTTTCGCATACAGCCCTGAATTGTAGAGTTCTCAAGACCTATTGTTTTTGGTGAAGATCGGTTAAGGGAAAGGGGTAGTTTACCTGTAACGTTTTATGTTTTAACAAGGGTATTTCCTATGGCAAACGATAACAGCCGCAAATTCAAACAGAATGAAAAGATTATTTGCATACAGCCCTAAATTGTAGAGTTCTCAACAACTTTTGTTTTTGGTGAAGATCGGTTAAGGGAAAGGGGTAGTTTACCTACAACGTTTTTTTAACAAGGGTATTTTCTATGGCAAACGATAACAGCCGCAAATTCAAACAGAATCAAATAATTTTCTGCATACAGCCCTGATTTGTAGAGTACACAAGACCTATTGTTTTTGGTGAAGATCGGTTGAGGGGAAGGGGTAGTTTACCAGCAACGTTTTTTATCATGCGTATTTTCTATGGCAAACGACAACTGCCGCAAATTCAAACAGAATCAAATAATTTTTTGCATACAGCCCTGATTTGTAGAGTACTCGCGACCTATTGTTTTTGGTGAAGATCAGTTGAGGGGAAGGGGTAGTTTACCTGCAACGGTTTTTTTTATCAAGGGAGATTTTTTTTTTTTTTGGCAAACGATAACAGCCGCAAATTCAAACAGAATCAAATAATGTTTCGCATACAGCCCTGAATTGTAGATTTCTCAAGACCTATTGTTTTTGGTGAAGATCGGTTGAGGGAAAGGGGTAGTTTACCTGCAACGTTTTTTTAACAAGGGTATTTTATATGGCAAACGATAACAGCCGCAAATTCAAACAGAATCAAATAATGTTTTGCATACAGTCCTGATTTGTAGAGTACTCAAGACCTATTGTTTTTGGTGAAGATCGGTTAAGGGGAAGGGGTAGTTTACCTTCAACCTTTTACGTTTTATTTTCTATGGCAAACGATAACAGCCGCAAATTCAAACAGAATCAAATAATGTTTTGCATACAGCCCTGATTTGTAGAGTACTCAAGACCTATTGTTTTTGGTGAAGATCGGTTAAGGGGAAGGGGTAGTTTACCTGCAACGTTTTTTTATCAAGCGTATTTTCTATGGCAAACGATAACAGCCGCAAATTCAAACAGAATCAAATAATTTTTTGCATACGTCCCTGAATTGTAGAGGTCTCAATGACTTTCGATTTTGGTGAAGATCGGTTAAGGGGAAAGGGTAGTTTACCTGCAACCTTTTACGTTTTAACAAGAGTAAAGTACTTGAAAATTTATTTAAACTTTTTGAAACAATGGTAATTGTTAAAAATAAAATAATTTTGTTGCCAGGCAATAAAATTATAATTTTTTCATTTTAATGTAATATAATATTTTTCATTTAATACAGCAATAAAAAGGCAGGTAAGACACAGCCTGGCTGTTTGGCTGAAAATGATTTTAAATATAAATCTTAGAATATGGAAGTCATGTATGGTTCTCCATACCGATATTTTTGATTAAATAATCTCACATCTTCATTCATATTTTCACAATTAAAAATGCAAAACGGGTCCGCTTCCATCTTGCACTTTTCACTCATGAAGTTAGTGCGGTTCCGAACTTGAAAATATATTGACGAGTACTCGTTGTCGTGCCCAAAATGGAATTGACGCTCGTTTGCGGAAAAGCTGGCCCACAGACTTCTCTTCTGTTGTCTTCTCCTTACTTATTGCCTTTTCCTCTGCATTGGTCACGTGCAGAGACGACGTGAAGCAACGATGTTTTTGGTTAGGCTACATATTCATCTGGTTTGTTACCTCAACAGTCGGCCTTGTTATTGTCAACACTACAGGCTCAAGCACAAGGTTTTGTCATTGTTTGTCCTTAGCGAGGTGTACATCTTTTTGCACAAGCTTTGTTTAGCATATAATTTTAACAAATGCAAAAGCACGGACGTGTACGCAATCATTTTATGCAATAATATGGGAAAATGTGCTCAGCCGCGTGTAACATCCTAAGGGCACATCGCTGAGTTTATCGCCTTATAAATAAATAACGGCCCCACTTATGTGTCCACCCTTTAGTATACACTTTATCTAGTATATAAGCAGCAAATATGCAAAAGCACGGACATGTACCTTATCATAAAATTTTCCGAAAATTTTCACCATCTTTATCGCTGTCCGTTGTCTATTTTGCCCCCACCTAGCTGTCCGTGCATTTGACGATGGCCTTGGCAATCAGTTTCCAACAAATATACAGATTTTCAAGCATGTACCTTGTCATTCTCAAAGGCCTAAAAATTTGCATTTTCACCTGCCTGCCCCATCCAAAAGCCACCAGGCACCTGTCCGTGGTGTTCGCTTTTGTTTTTAGCACGAACTACCGCCTACTTTCACTTATTGAAATTCCATGTACCTTATCATTTTTTTTTAAAGGCCCAAGCTCTCAGTCTACTATTCTACTGATACGCAACATGTCAGACTATGTTAAGCCGGTCACGCACTAACCATCGCCACTGTCCAGCATGCCCGCCGTAGGTAATGGATGTGTGCACCATACTGTCATGCAACTCGTCCAGCATGCCAGACGTTCTCGTTGATAGAATACGTCCCACAGACATCTATTTAATTTATATTTTTCGATAAATTTTTAATGTTATTTCACGGCCCATTATGAATTGTAATTAAAACAAATTAATAATAACTGTTAATGATATTTGAATGTATTATGTAAACGAAGAATAAACTAAACTAAATATTAAACTGAAATTTTATCTGTTAAATATCTATTAAATATCTGAAATTTTACTTATTAAATATAAACTAAAGAATGAATGTAAGTAAAATTAAACAGTAAACATTTATTAAAGGAATGTGCTCTAAAAACATGTACTGTACTTGCTCGAAAATGACAATTTGATAGACAGCAAGCGTACACATAATCAAAGATGCACGATGCACGATTGCTTGACATCCATCAACATTACACACGATCCATCCGCACATAGTGCGGCTTGAGCTGATGGTCTTGCTGGACTCATTTTTCATCATGCACATCCTTCAAAAAGTACACAACGTGTGGATGGATGTCAAAGCTACGCACTGTCATTTTTGACTTGCTGTCCGTCATGACGTCCAGCGGGGATGGTTAGTGCATAGCCAGCTTTAGTCATCATTTAGAATTACAGAATCTTATTCAATACCCAAAGCTCCACACAGTACCTGTTCCAGAGTTGGTCCAGTCTCCATTTCATCGAAATCTACTTCTTGCTTTATATACACTGCCAGAATCTACAAGAAATAAACACACTAGTGTCAATATAGCTTACAAACTAAATTATAGGCCAATACAGTTATTATATTCATTTTAAAAATATATAACCTAACGGTACATGACCCTAGGGCAATGTAAGTTTGAAATCCTGTGCCAAAAAGGCAACAAAATATATATTAAGAAGGCAGTGGTGCCAGGGTGTGAGCGTATGCGTGTGTAATAAGAAAATAATTATAACTTTAAAATAAAATGTTATTAAAGAGTATAAAAAAGATGGCAAATAAAATTTAATAAGATGAGTGATAGTTTCAGTTATAATTTAAGATGAAAGTGTAAGTAAAGGAATTTGATAATTGGTGGTGACATTGACTCGCATAGTAAGGACAGCACTTGCGCACACGAAGTAGTTCGCAGGTTATCGCAATAACAAAACGATACTGTGAATAAATATTGGCCAACAGAAAAACTTTTAGCGAAGGCAACAAGAACCAATAATGTATCGTAAAAGATCATGCTGCATGGTGATAAGGCCGGCTACCACTTCTGGCAGTACTTCTCTTTAACAATGGCGTGTGGCCCTGCTTTTTATTGTAGAATGTAGTCAAGTTTGAGAAAACTTTAAAATATGAGCTAGTGTGCGTGGACTTGCTCAAAAACATTTTGGCTGGCTATTAGGGAGTGAACAGAGTCAGTGAATAAATTGTAAAATTTTAATACGACCGTGAATTGAGCATGTGGCATCAGTGAAAACATCGTGAGTGTGTACAGAATGATTGGGAGACATTAATTTCAAAAGCAATTCTTCATCTTATTCCAATCCCCTTCTACCGCAAGGTGTAGA
Source organism: Magicicada septendecula (assembly GCA_034769895.1). NCBI lineage: Eukaryota > Metazoa > Arthropoda > Insecta > Hemiptera > Cicadidae > Magicicada > Magicicada septendecula. Next base: position 54,322,229 of record CM068371.1, on the reverse strand, counting down.
GGTTGAGCAAAAATCTCGCCACTGTGGTCTCTGCATAGCCAGGGCCTTGGACAAAAGAATTCTCTAAATTTAAAAGTGTTAAAAAGGATTGTGTACAAGAAGTAAAATTGTAGGGGAGAGAAGCTTAATTTGAACAATTCTAAGGAGAGGTGACTTTAGAAATGTATCAAAAAGTATTTTAAACAAAACGGTGTGTGTGTGTGTGTGTGTGTGTGTGTATGTGTGTGATGCCACGAGGGGGAAATCAAGGGCTATAGAACAGAATTAAACTGCTGGTACTACTTGGGGACTTTGGGGTCAAAGGGTTTTACATTTGTATAAAAAATAATGTATTTCTTAATGATTTTGAAAAATATTTAAGAAGAAAAATTTGTATTATTGTGGGTAAATTTGAAGTATGGAGAACAATAATTGTAAATTGTATTGTGTGTTATCACTGATGATATGAAATTAATAATACTAGCTTAAGCGTTTTTGTCACCCGACCATGACCTAACTTGTACTCATGGATCTGCACAAAATGAACTTGGCCCGCCCCACCTTCTGGTAAGTAGTTTTTGTTGTCTTTGGGTAATATGATACGGCTCCCACACACTGTCTATTAAGTGTGGGTTGCGACCTTGGGTGTTTCTTTTTGTACCACCACAATCTTAGCACTACATAAATAATAAATCCACGAGATCCTTATTCATAGTACTCGTATGCACCTGAATCTAAAGCAACAGTGCTTATTCTGAACTGTTTGATAAGATATATGAAGTTCTCTAGTTATGATCCAGACAAGCTTACACATCACAAACACTTAAAACATGCTCTTATGTTTTCTGAAACAATTTACCCAACACATAATAAATGCTAAAGGAAAGCTGCTTATAAAAATTTATCAACCTTGCCTGATGTCTTAAATGACAAATCATATGCAGGATATGTTTACAGGAATCCTTATGTCATAAAGACAAAAATTAACTGCAGAAAGTTTTTCAATAATTTTCTCAATAACTGCAAATGCTGATTTAATCTAGGACTGATTATACACTGATGGGATGGAAATGTATATTATATGAGAAGCTATAGATTAGAATGATGCAAAATGTGAACAGAGATTGCTGCAGTGGCATGACGTCCAAGTAACCGCGTTTGCTGGCTGCAACAGAAATAAAAGTAATCACATAAGACACTAGATACTGTAGTTGTTGATAAATTTTAAATGTGATCAACTTTAGTAGGAACACTAGAAGAAAAGCATAATATTGCTTTCCAACTACTGAACGCTTCAACTGTCATTTTTATATGTGTTTCCAGCTCAAACATCACAAACATTAGTAGAATGTGCAGTGCCCTAAGGTCATTACCTCATAGTAGCTACCACCGTAGAGACTAGTGGATCGGACACATCTGTCTGTCCAAGTGTTCATAAACTGCTTGTTAACATGAAGATTGAGGTGCTTTCATAAAGACTGAAGTTAACCTATGGTAAATATAATGAAAATGTGAAACATAACAGATACACTTTGGAACACTTAATAAGTGCTACATGTTTTTTACCTCAACAAGAATTGCTGTTTACAGGTAATGATGAATCATCTATTCACTTAATACAAGAAACTACTTAGAGTTGTCAAATTTACTTGCTGAAACTGCACAAGTGTATCATCACTTACAAACTGAAACAGTTTTTCTGTTACATCCGATGTCATTCTGAATGACACCACGGAGTATATATCCTGTTTCCTCATGAATAAAATTAAAGGAGTGAATTGTTTCAATTTTGTTGCTTAGGTTATGGATGAAACAACTGATGTTTCGAATAAATCCCAACTTTCAACAATTTCCTACTATGTAACTTTATAAGGAAAAGTTGAGGAGAGATTTTAGGATTTTCAGATGTCAGTAGCCAATGTACAGCTGCTCGGCTATCTCTTATTCTATTTGTGTCGCACAGTCATACGATGGGGCACCAGTGATGTCTGGTGCAATTAGTGGTCTTCAAACTTCCATAAAAGAAAAATATTGTTTGTTCATTACTTTTCTCATAGACTTAATTTAGTTTTAGAAAAATCTGTTAATGTATAAGAATGTAACATTTTTTTAAACGGTGTCACGGTTCTCATCGTTTTTCATAACATCTTCCAATGGAACAAATGCCCCTGATCACAAAGCTGAAAACGTCTTCCAACAATGTGTAATACTAGATGGAACTACTGAAGCAGGATGATGACATGATTTTTAATTATAAAGCCGAACTGTCCAGGATTTTCAAGTTAATGGGAGGAGACAACGAAGAGCAGCATCCCGAAACATGAACTTGTGGACTTGGCTGTTATCAGAAACTTGCGACAGCTTTGAGTTAAATTTTTACTTGAAATGTTTTCTGCTAAATTTCAAAAATCTGATGCTTTGTTAAATATTTTACAGCAAAAAATAGCATATGTACGTGCTATCATATTTGGCGCTATCATATTTATGTGATAGTTTTTATGAAGTTTGGCAAAAGATAACTTTAAATTTACCAGCGGGAGGGAGAGAGAGAGAGAGAGAGAGAGAGAGAGAGAGAGAGGGGGGATACATGAGTTTTACTATTAGATATCTTCCTCATAGGTTGGCTGTATTGAAAAATGGACACGTTCACCTCACAGTGACTCCATCCACATCAGCATTCCCCTCTGCCTTTTGCATACTGATACCTTTACCTTTCAATTTTACTATACATACTATGTATAGTACTACACATACATATATACTATGTATAGTTTGTTGTGTTTGAAATTGACAACAAACTATTTTTATTACAGTACCTTGTTATCAGCCGTCACTTCCTCCATTTTCCTTTTAGTGATTTAATTAGTCTTATTGACCCCTGAAACAAATGACAATGAAGTAATGATTTCATGAGTTTTTCAAGTGGCACTAGACATCGGTGAATTAATTTATAAAGCAAAGTTTTCCACTTACTCAGGATACTGGTGACCACCTTCAGGTATAAACTAACATTGAAATATAAACAATACAAATAACATAAACAGTACTTATGTCTTAAGTGGCAGTAAAGTAAAACATAATGACAACAATACTGATTATCTTGTTGTACAGTGGACAAACCAGTAGAACCGAATCAGTTCACAACAAACAACAGCTGAGTAGTACTGTGGACTTAATGATACGGTTGTGCAATATGGGTAAGTCACTTGACTTAATTACGTATAATAATTGATATTTTGTGATTACAAAACCATATAAAGATAATAAAAAATTAACATCACACCATCATAGATACCACTTTCCTACTGTTCATAAATTTTCTTTTTAAAAATTTAACTCATCGTTATCATATTATTCACAATTATATACACTTTCTTATGCAAACTGGTAATATTATTAATTTCCTTTAATCGAATTAATTATTAAGATTATAACTCATAACCTGCAGAATTTTATTCAGCTGTGAATAAGATAATATTGTGGCTTCAAGAAATCAGAAACTCCAAGAGTTTCTGAAGATAGATTCACTGATTCCTAATTCAGATTCGGACCACAAAACCATAAATCAGATACAGAACATGCATGATGCAACAAACAACTTTATTTTAGCTCACTTTTGTTGTTACTTTCAGGAGATGAATTAGCTGTAATACACCTCAGTAAATATGAATTTTTGTAAATATGAATTTTGGACACAGATCAAAAAAGAAACGGATCTGTCCCAATATCCGTATCTGCACTTACGACGTAAAAAAGAAGAATACTAATTACAAACTGTTCTATTTCTTAATGAAAATACGTGTAGCTTTTATTTGTGAGGTTAGGTAATAATGGGTTTTAGCTTACTGTTTAAAGAAATAAAAGCCTTGGTTGGGAAAAATATGACATTTAACCTGTACACACAATGGTTGAAAGAGAAACACATCAAAAATAGTAACAGAACTGTCGCATATCCATATCTGTACTTACGATGTAAAGAAGGGTACTAATTGTACATTATTCTGTTTCTTAATACAAAGCGAAAATACGTGTCCTTTTCATTTGTGAGGTTAGGTAATAATGTTTTTTTTGTTTTTAGCTTTCTGTTTAAAGAAATAAAAGCCATGGTTGGGGAAAATATGACATTTAACGTGTCCACACAATGCTTTAAAGAGAGAAAGAACATAACGTATTGTCTACAAAAAAAAAGAACACAAACAGTGATGAATACAATTATTTCTGAAAAGTAAGACTGAAAAAAAAACCAACGTATTAACAAGTGAAAACAAGATTTGTTGTTCGTTAGGTGGTCAACATTCTTTTATGTTACTCAGTAAAATCTCGGAAACCTCACTGGAACCAAAATTTTGTACGAAATTAAAAAAATAATGGAGACATATATAGCATCCCGCCTTCGAGTTTTTTTTTTTTACGTGAATTTCACAAAAAGCGAGTATGATTTTAACGGCATATTGGTTTCTATGTATAATTTTAGTTTATACGTTAACCTAACAACGCCAACTTTTGGCGTTACGGGCACATATCAGTTATATTATTGCTAGAAAAATTGTTTATAAATATATGACAATGAAACACGATTACAATCATCATCAAACTATTTTATAACCAGTTATGTACATGAGTATCGCTTACCTAGTCTGAGTTTTGCATTACAACTTGCAACACTAGTGTCCCAGGAAGAGTCCCATCATAACCTCAATTGATAAGACGTCTTCTGTTTTTGTTTTTAATTAAATTAATTTGCTGAATTTTTTAAAGTGGTACTTTTCACACCTTTGTAAGAAACACAAAATATCATTTTACAGAAGAAGACTTGAACTGAGGTCAAAGCTATAATAATTCTCAAAGGATAGCTCATTCTCTCTCAAAAACTTTTCCTGCTGATCTAAGAGGGAAACATGAGCCTCATAACAAGACCAGAACTTCTACAATAAAACATATTAGAGATTTCATTAAAAAAATTTCCAGCATACCAATCACACTACTCACGGAAAAAGAATCCTCACAGACTGTATTTGTCACCTTCTTTAAACTTAAAGATAATGTACCGTTTGTATTTGCAGTCTTGCAATGAACAAACCCCAGTAATTAAACCCTCCAGTTTGTATATATTCAGGGAGGTATTCAATAATGATTTTAATTATCATTTTCATACACCACAAAAGGATACGTGTAATGGATGCAACATTTTTAAAAACAAATTTGATTACTAATCTACAGAAGAAGAAAAATTAAACTATCAGCAAATATTAAATGATCACCACATTTTAGCTGAAAAGGCCCGCGAAACCATGAAATCTGATGTTGAAGCTAGTAAACAACCTGACAGTGATACATACGTAATTTGTTTTGATCTGATGAAGACACTGCCGACTCCAGATTTAGATGTTGGTGTTTGTTACTACAAACGACAGATGTGGACATATCTGTTAGGAATACATAATCTAACGACACACGAAGTCTTTACCTATTTATGGCATGAAGCACAAGCATCCAGGGGGCCACAAGAGGTTGCCTCTTGTCTTATTCATTTTTTTTTAAATCATGCTACAGATAGACCTAATGTTATTATGTATAGTGACCAATATGGTGGTCAAAACAAAAATTTCAAAATGGTTATTATGATGAATTATGTAGCAAATAATGATAACTTAAAAATAAACAAAATAGATCACAAGTTCATGGTATCAGGCCACTCTTATTTGGCCTGTGACCAAGATTTTGGACTAATTGAAAAAGAAAAAAGATATCATAAAAACATATGCGTACCCGCTGACTGGAGTAAAGTTGCAAAGGCTGCTTGTAAAAAGAAACCCTTTGTGGTTCATGAAATGACAAGCGACAATTTCTTATCATGTGAAGTGTTAGAGAAAAGAGTGACGAATAGAAAAAAAAACTGAGAAGGGTGAAAAAGTTCGGTGGAGAGATATTGTTCATATTCAACTAAACAAGGGAGATGATCTTTCTATGTTTTATAAATATTCATATGATAAAAATGTAAATTTTAATGAAGTTAGCCTTAAAAAAAGACGGGCTTCAGACACAGTACCTGCACAATTGCCTATATTGTATAAAAATGGAAGAAAGATAGATGCTAAAAAACTAAAGGACATTAGCGAATTGATGCATTTCATTCCCCCTGTAGCTCAGGAGTTTTACAAACAGCTTCATCCTGCTGAAAATATAGATGAAATACTGTACACTTCCAGTAGTGACGATGAGGACTGAATGCTTCGATTTAATTTTATGAGTTTAACCTTTAGTTTTAATATATGACTGTCTTTAATTTTTTAAGAACTAATGTAAATTTTTTAATAAAATGTAAATTTTTCATGTTCAGTGTGTGTTTTTTATTCTTACTAGACATAATTTACATTTTTCTTTAATTAAACAACTTTTAATAGTGTAATATAAATTATATCTAATAAATAAGTGAATATACTAAAATGTGCGATGCCAAAGTAGCCTAAGTGATTCTATTTTAGACGTAGGTGATGTGAAAAAATGTAATATTGCTATGCCAAAACAGCCTAAGTGCCAATTTCATAATTTATTAATTTTTATATAAACTGTTATGATTTAAGGAAGTCTAGTAGTTGGTTAATGCCTCAATTTTAGCAGTTTTGTAACACAGTAAACTTTAAAATTGCTTTGTTTCAGTTATAAAAAAGTTATTTATTTAATAATAACAAAGCCAAACTGACCTAACTACCAGAAATTTAAACATAACTGCCATGTAATTGATAAACTGTAAATGCCAAAGTGAGCTATGTGCCATTTATTTCTTAAAAGTGTTATTTTCTGAGAATGTGCACGTAATGATAATTTTTATTCAGGATTCATCTTTCTCACTAAATGATAATGTATGTGCCTGAAGCAATACCTGAATTACAGGACCATGTTTCAACAATGCTGATTCTTTGACGCCATTTTTCTCCATTTTTGTATTTTGGTGGTTAGTTCAGTTTGGCACTGAGCGCCTCAATTATATATTGGTTTTTTGTCACCTTAAATTCTGCAGAGTTGTCCCATGTCCTCCAGTGATTCCATCGGTTCATTCCTCCTGGATGTCGTCTTGTCCTCACTGCTCGTCCTCTCGTCTCTCGTCCTTCATGGTACATTGGCTGCTGTAGATTATGATGACGTGTTGCTCTGGATCTGTAGCTGTTATGATAGAACCGTCTGTAGTCCTCTGCGTCTCGTTCCTCTGCTAGTCGTTCTCTCGTCCTCTGTCAGGAGTTGATGTTCTTAGTTGTCGACTGCTTGTAGACGTCCGACGATTTCTTTGTTACGGTACTTTTTAATTATTGTTTTCATTAATATTTTAAATCAAAACATTTGCCGTAATACTTTATAAGTTAAGCTTAAAAAAAGATCATACTGATGCTAGACCTAGCGTTTTAACATTGTCCAAAGTAGTTAAAAAATTCGCGTCTTGGACGGACATAGCGTACCGCCGCGACTGTGGAATGTTAGAAGAGAGAGTTCGTCTCTCCTGGGCTCATATTTATATCCACCCAGAAAACTGCAGCTGTCGATTCAGGAATCAACCTGTCGACAGTTGAACCATGGCATGATAGCCCCCTCTCTCGTCTCATTTCACATAATTGCACTTTTTCGCCAATCGCACTGTTTAACGCAGATTTCATAGCGATAAAATATTGTCTAATTTAATGACCTGTGTGATGTACAATTATCATGATGTTCGCACCACTAGTGCGATTGGCGAAAAAGTGTAATTATATAATGTGTAATTATAATGCTTTAAAATTCGCACTGATTGTCCGAATTACGTAAAATTCGCACTGCACTTGTGTCTGATTTTTACACATTTTTAGCAGTGTTTACCTTCTTGCTAACATTTATGGTTTGCTTAATATTAAATATATTCTTAATTTAGCATTGACTTGGGGTGAGGTTGCAAACTTTCAGGATCTGACAGGCTTCACGCGCGCGCACACACACACACACACACACACACACACTATTTCCTTGTATACACACATGCAGTGGTAATCGCGTGATGTTTACCTGTTGGTTCCTGCTTGAAAGCCAGCTTCCAATCTCACACCTGTCGTCTATTATATATTATTGAAATTAACTTAAATATTTGTTTTATATTATATATGCGCATTACAGCCTATGCTTGTATTGTCGCATTAATCCTCTACTTGGTAAAAAAAAATTTAATAAATTTATTTATTAAAATATTTTTTTTCTATCATTAGACATCTTATATTTTTATATTTCATATTACTTATATATATTTTTTTATTTGTATTTATACACTACTATCCATGATAATGAATATTAATTGTTCAAATTCGCTTAGTTGGAGGGTAAAACAAGTCTAGTTCCTATCTTCCCTCCCTACGAGTTGCTAACAATGCATAAACGTAGCTGCTTCTTCCCATTGTACCCTTCCATCTGGTTCCACTGACCTAGTTATTTTTTCGTGTAAAACTCTCTGAGTGAACTTGCATTCTTGCACTGATAAACATTTTGCATTTTAACATATTATGCCATTCTTCAATCTGAAATCTTACATTATCTTAATTATACATTCCTACCTTCGTTCCTTAACCCATTTCTTACATGAACATTCTTTATCTTTCTTAACCTTTCTTACATTACTTATATACTACATTAACCTTTATTACCTTTTATTACATTTCTTTAACATTACCTTTCTGATCGTTAATAATTTCCTTCATTCTTACTTGAAATACACTTCTGTAACAGAATACTCTTTCAGCTTTGTAGTGTGTCACATGACCGGTTACAGATGAACTGCCTTAGAAAACAATGATATTTTACTCGTAGTCCTAATTTCTAAGTACTCTCTGCCTTTTTGACTTTTCACTCTCGCTTTCTTCTGTGTCCTTGTATCTCCATTAAGTGTGAAGTTTTCGCTTGATGCCGTTCTGAAATTTGTCACATTGATTTTTCCTCTCTAATCCTTTCTCCATATTGATAATAACATTCCTTCACAATCATTCCTTACACAAACATTAACATTTGCATTCCTTTACCATTTCTTACAACATACCATTTTTTTTTATTTAGCATAACATTCTTTGTTATTTAATTCTTTGACATTTTCTTATATTTCTTTCCACTAACATTTCTTTTTATTTGCGATCATAACCTTAATAAATAACATTTCTTAATTATACTCTCTTATCTTTTTACACATATTATTTCTTATTAATTTAACTCCTTTTCTTATTATTAATAATTAATAGTTATATTTTTTTTAAAATAATTATTTATTTTCGAGCATTGAGTGTGGTTTAATTTACACCCTCCCTAGTTTAAGTTAACAATGCATTGTATTGTTTGACCAGCTGCCGGACATTGTTTCCTTTGCCGTATAGTCGCCGTGCTTACCATTGTTCTCACCCTCGTGTAAACAACGTCCGCATTCCATTGTATTACTGCGACGTCCGGTTTGACCATGTAAGTCACCTGTTCATAGGGTAACGATTTCATCTTACCTGTTGACGACACAAAATCTCCCTTTCTCTCATTCTCTCCGCATTGCTGCTCTTGCCGAACACATTCCTTAGTAGTTCGTATGCGTTTTACATACATAGTGGAACATTCTTTTGTGCATCGTTTATGATAATATTCATCGTAGTTTCTATAATTACAGATATAATTATAGTTCGCTTTATATTTCTGGTGTATACCTACCATCATATTTATCACAATTTTGTGTAGTATTTCGTATAAATAATTTACTACATTTCTCATTAGGCCTACCGTGATATTTACCTCCGTAAGTGTGGTGTCTTAAGGGTATACCCTTAAAATTATGTGCTTTACTAGTGTGTGTGTATGTGTCTCACAATTGGGATATCGCTACTAATAAGGTACGTTTTATTAACCTTTATTTTCTCCTCATCCTTAACGTTAATTACTTCTTTATGATTATCGTTTTTAATTACGAACATATTTTCAACTATTAGGATTTCTTCCCATACCACCCTTTCACATATTAGCTCCGTTTATCAGTTATTCCAGACATTTTCTGTGATCGTGTCAATACGTAGGTTGGTATCAACAATTTTTTCTGTTAATTCTTCTTCTACTTCTAGACATCTCAGCCTACCGCATTGTTACTTCTTTTTGTTGTGCATAGTGTACTTCTTAAAGCACAAACCTACTTCTAGACACCTCAGCCTACAACATTGTTACTTTTTGATGTGTGTAGTGTACTTCTTGAAGCACAAACCTACTTCTAGACACCTCAGCCTACAACATTGTTACTTTTTGTTGTGTGTAGTGTACTTCTTGAAGCACAAACCTACTTCTAGACACCTCAGCCTACAACATTGTTACTTTTTGTTGTGCGTAGTGTACTTCTTGAGGCACAAACCTACTTCTAGACACCTCAGCCTACAACATTGTACTTTTTGTTGTGCGTAGTGTACTTCTTGAAGCACAAACCTACTTCTAGACACCTCAGCCTACAACATTGTTACTTTTTGATGTGTGTAGTGTACTTATTGAAGCACAAACCTACTTCTAGACACCTCAGCCTACAACATTGTTATTTTTTGTTGTGCGTAGTGTACTTCTTGAGGCAATAAACCTACTTCTAGACACCTCAGCCTACAACATTGTTACTTTTTGTTATGTGTAGTGTACTTCTTAAACCACAAACCTACTTCTAAACACCTCAGCCTACAACATTGTTACTTTTTGTTGTGCGTAGTGTACTTCTTGAGGCACAAATCTACTTCTAGACAGCTCAGCCTATAACATTGTTACTTTTTGTTGTACGTAGTGTACTTCTTAAAGCACAAACCTACTTCTAGACACCTCAGCCTACAACATTGTTACTTTTTGTTGTGCGTAGTGTACTTCTTGAGCCATAAACCTACTTCTATACACCTCAGCCTACAACATTGTTACTTTTTTACAGCCCTTTTTACAATCCATTTGTATACAGCCCTTAAAAAAATACTATTAACCTTTGATTAAAAAAAAATTAACTGTATTTGGCCTTTTTAAAGATAACTCAATTTCATTCCACTGATAAGCATTTATAAGAATTTTCAGTTGTTATTTTAAATTTACTTAAAGTTACTTTAAGAATACAATAATTTACAGATCTCCATTAATGTACCAATAAGCTTTTCCAACTAACAGAATTAAGCAACTTACAATCTTAGAATTAAATGTCACAAACAAGACTTACTGATAGACTAGATGCTGCACAACTAACTGTTTATTTCTAACATAGCCCAGCATCATGTGCATTGTATTGTATTGCATTGTATGCCTGCAAATTGTTTAACTAAATTATCCAGATGTAGTCTTCATGCTTCATTATTTTTAATATTTAAAAGTACTAGTCCACTTAGTCTTGTGGATGCCACTGTGTTTCTTAAATAGTTCTCTGTAATTTTTGATTTTGAAAATTATCTCTCAGCAGTTGTAACTCTGACCAGTAATGTCAGTAACATTGAAAATGATTTACATTCACCTGCACCTACCCACAGGTATATCAATTTAACTTGGGTTTGGAATAGGTATACTTAGATCAACTGGAACATATGATGTACACATACTTTAATTAAAATTACCATAAATTTAATTTATATATTGACAGAAAAAAATTGATGTTTGCAGTAATTATTTTAAAAGATTTTTTTATTTGTTTGTGTGTCGTTCCAAGCGCTATGCCCCTCCCCTCTTCGGGGGAATTATTCATACCACTGGACTGTGATACCTTCCAGTGTGACGATTTAAAAGGAATTTAAATAGCACAAAATAATTTTTATTCAAAATACCATGTGAGAAAATATTTAACTCTCCCCTGTGTACTTATATGCCTGTATCAACTTGTAAAAATCTAGTACGGACATGAAAATTACTCTGTATTGAAGCGAAAATTAATAATTATTATAATTAAATAAAAGACGTGATAATAATAATCGAAATACCTAACTCAATAAAGAAAATGTAGGATAATTAATAGTAGTTAATTAGTATGATAATAATAATAATAAAGTACGAACTACTTTTCTCTCTCCGCGTGTACTGCTTCCTCTTCCCTACTAACCGCCGCTAAACAAACCCCAGTCGAGCCAGAATCTCAACAAGGTAACAGCTTTACCATGTGTCGTGAAGAAAAACGTGTGAATATATAAAAAAAAACAAACGATGTAACTGAAAGTAATCTTTCGTGGTGACAGACTCCACAAGTAATTGAAAGGTGGTGAAAGTAAAACGAGTTATGTAGTTGAAATGTAGTGAAATAACTAAAGGTAACTAACTTAGCCGACACATCTCTTTAAAAAGAAACGAAATGTTTAAATTGTAAAGTATGTTCTATCCAAATATTAAAGAGTAACATTAGTGCAGTTAAAAGTAAAATGTAAAAAGGTGAACACCGTACATCAGGAGTGAAGCAACAACGACAACCTCACGAGCTCCAGGTAACAGAATCCTTTCGTCATGATCGCAACTTAGAATCTACAAAATAAATGGAGGCACCCGAACGACAACGTAGAACTTCCAGGAAACCCCACTGAAGAGTAACAACAAGAGAACCTGCTGCCGATACACATTATATCAAGGTGAAACCAAACCATTATATTTCTAACAATGGCAACAAAAACATTACATTTTTGCAAAGACTTATTCTAATCATGTAAATGTTAACATAGTAATGTCTGTAATTACAATAATTAAATAGTAATCTGATGATAGTTAAAGGTAAAAGGTAATTCTAAATTTGAGCAAACTAATCTTCTAATAGCTTGCATAATGTTGACTTATTTTAGAGTATTATTAAGTTAAAACCCAGATCCGAGGTATTTAATGTAGTTGATAAATATATATATCTTTATTTTTGCTCACCAGAGTAACATTTTAAAAAGGCATAAGAGCTTTTGATGCAGAATCTTTGAGAAGTTTATTTTTTTAAGTAATAAAACAAAAATAACTATCATTTTTAAATCATTATTCAAGAAACTATAATAAAGAGATGTTTTTGCTAAATATCCAGAGAGTGAGTAAATTTGCGTAACCTAATCCTAATTCCTGTTCTATATATTTTCAAATTTGTTGGTAAGTAAATTGTACTAACAACGGCAGCCGGTTTGATTGAAAGTAACCAATTAAACTGGTTCCCTCTGTTATAATGTCTCAGACAGGGGAGACGTTATAAAATGCGCTTATTTGTAAAATAATTGTGTACCCTGTGCTAAATAATTAACAATAACTTGCTAAAATGCGTAAATTTACTCATTCTGGATTTGTGAACAAGTAAATAGAGTTTTGTTAATAAAATAATAATAGTAGTATTAGGAAGGAAGTCGACGTAAGAAGCAAGTCCCCGCTTGTAAAAATATTCAATTTTCAACCTGTCGGTATTTACAGGCTATTTCATGTTTGGTTCGTGTCGAGAAATGTACGCACTCCCCCTATACAAGTAAGTCGTTTGAATGACATTCCCTCGTTGACTAAAAGACAGTCCTGTGCAGGAAATAAACGTGTTCCAAATTGTCAGAAGTCACCCTCCTTTGTTATAAGCCCATGCTAAGGTAAACAATAAGCCACCTTAACGCACACAATAGACCTCCCCCAAACAGCTGATCTGTTGTGTGAATGTAAACATAATGTACTCTTCGTGTGAAATTTCTTTCCACATTAAAGTGATAATATCTCCTCAATAACTGTATCTCCACAGATAATTATTAGGTTTACATATATTTGAATTTATTAGTATAAGACTGTTATTATATATATATATATATGTGTGTTTACATGAATTCAAAGTTCATAAGAGTGTCTAAAATAGATAAAATATTTAAAGTAAGTAGTACATAAGATTTAAGAACCATTATTACAATGGCTCAATTTAACCCCGACTTGTTGTTGAAGGACGAACTGAGCTATGAAGCTTTGTTACGCGGTCTTCCACACACAAACGTAATGGCCGCGGAACTGCGCAAAATATTACGCAAGAATAAACCAGACAAACCCTCACTGTTGAATCGTTTAAGTGTATTAGATTTCGAAAGTGAAAAGGAAACATGCTATAGTAAATATACGGAACTTATCTCAATCGCACAAACCCTGCGAGACAAAAAATCCCCCGCGGTAATTTTAAGAACCACTCAGAGAATAGAACATCTGACCCCCCATTTGTTGAATTGGCCCGGTGACAAAGTTACTCCACCGGATGCGCAAAAATTCGCGGAAGAAGCCTTACGACAATTACCAGACACACTGCGCGAATTATGTAGAAGGTCCGAATCATTTAGAATAGAAGAGATCGAAGAAGCAATGATGAAACTAAATACTTCCCCCACACAATCTCCTACTCAAGAACAACAACCCAGTGCTGAAAAATTTCCATTTCTCCAGGAATTTAGTATAGAACCCAGTGAAGATCGGTTAACGGCTAGACAAGCAAATACCCTCCCCGTAACCACCTCGCCATTTCCAAATGAACTAGGGAAGATTACCCGTAATTACGATTTACCTCCCATCTTACAGACAAATCCACCAGCAGAAAAACCTGTAACGGCATCTCAATTAAATTTCAACACTGAGTTCTATGGAAAAATAACTCACCCTGTAGAACGTATTTTATCTGAGATACCAACCACTGATGGCCTGAATATTACAAAACTCCTAGATTTTATCAAGCACCTATTATAAATCAAGGATCTGCGACAATTAAGAGATGACCAAATTTTACAAGTGCTTTTACCTAAATGTAAATCTCCGTTAAAAGATCGTGTGTTAGAGTCACTAAGGTATAATCACCCAGTAGAAGAACTACATACCACCCTGATAAGACACTTCATCCCCACCGGTATCTACGAAGAATTAAAGCGGAATTCTGTACTTCGTGTACAAGGAGCTTACAAAAGACTAGCTCATTATATATCTGACATAAGGGAACCTGCCTTATTACTACAAGTTAACTGGAGTGAACAACAGCTAGTAGACACTATTTTAGTAGGACTATCTCCCGAGGAGCGATCTCGCCTAGCACTCATGAAGAGACCAACCACCTTCACAGAACTGGAACTGTGTTGCATACATTCATCCAACGTCTGGTATTCAGATCAAAACAGACGCGTATTTATGTCCCAAACTCCATGCAGAGATTCTTTTCTACCTCCCTGTGGAGCTGATACTCGAACCTATCAAGATAAGCGATTCTTAAGAACCTCTACAGCCCGGAGCTACCCCAATACATCAAAATCACTGCTAAAGCCCCAACAGCATGCGAGCGATGCCAATGACGAAAGAAGATGTTATAACTGTGGAAAGTCCGGACATATTAGCAAATATTGTAAACAAAAACGGTACCAACAAAAAACTGATCAGTCAAAAAACTCGTGAAGCAGGAAGAACCAAAATCCTGCGTCTTCCGCAGCAAAAAAAGGAAAGGTAGAAACACTATTCAACCTAAAGTCAAAATAAAAATAAACAAACGTATAGACCCTTACGTAACTAGATTTTATAACAAGTGCAACTCTATTAGCACATGTAAAACAAGTTTATGCCAATTACCCTATATACAGATAGACCTTGGAGCAACGAATATCCTCGGTTTAGTCGATTCGGGATCTACACGTAGTATTATCAATCAACAGCTAGCCACTGTATTAGCGAATCATAATCTTATAAGACGTAGCCAAAACGTGAACATAAAGTGTGCCACCGCCAATAAGCAAAATCTAAATATATCACGCAGTATTACCGTGAAATTAAAAATAAAGAATTTTACTTGGTATGTTACACTACTCGTAGCTGAAGTTTTAGGACAAAACTTAATACTAGGCGCCGATTTTATAAGCAAAACTGGCTTAATTCTCGACATATACGCTAAACAATATTGCTTTAGATTTGATCGCACGCGAAAATATCAGTTTGACACAGAGCTAAATAACAACAAAAACTGCGAAACCTCAACTATTCAGTTGGAGCATCATGAATCTAGTTTGAGTCATTTAAAAGAAAATGAGCGACTAAGGATCCAAAAGTGAATAAGGGAATTTTCTACTGTACTCACACCTAAGTTAGGATTGACCAATCTAATTGAATACAAAATAAATTTAAGTGACCACAAAGTAATACGTCTGCATCCATACAAATTATCACCGCCCAAGATGGACGTAATGAGAAACCAAATCAACAAACTCATTGAACAACACGTCATTGAACCGTCAACTTCTCCATACTCATCACCTGCATTCCTAGTACCGAAAGGAACTGACAAACATAGACTAGTCGTGGATTATAGACAGCTGAATAAGAATATAGAATTTGAATCTATTCCCCTGCCTGACATTCACAGCGCGTTCCACTATTTTACCAAAGCGAAAATTTTCACCATTATGGATCTCAACCAGGCCTTCCACCAAATCCCACTAGCTGAGGAATCAAAACATCTAACTGCGTTTGCTGTCCCATTTAATCTATACCAATTTACTAGAGTACCATTCGGAAATCACAAGGAAGTTCAGTATGTAGCAGACTGTTAGAAAAAATATTCCATGACGTTAAATTTAAATTCGTATATCATTATCTTGATGACATAGTAGTATATAGTGAATCGATGGTTCAACACATTGATCACTTGCGTGAGGTATTATCAAGGTTAAAGAACGCTGGACTAACGGTAAACCCCAGTAAAGTTAATTTCGCAGTAAAACAATTCTCTTTCTTAGGTCATATAGTATCAGCCGAAGGTAAGGTTAGCGTCGACCCAGAACGCACGCGCGCAATCCGAGAATTTTTACCACCTAGAGACCCCAAAGGTATAGCTCGATTTTTAGGTATGATCAATTATTTTCATAAGTACATACCCCACCTAGCGGATATAGCAGCCCCATTAAATGCATTAAGAAAAAAAGGAGCAAAATTCGAGTGGACCACTCGACACCAAGCCGCATTCGAAACACTCAAAGAAAGCATAATATCACCCCCGGTATTGCAGTTAGCAGATTTCAGTAAACCATTTGTCGTACAGACTGACAGTTCTAGTGTAGCATTAGTAGCAGTAATATACCAAGAAATAGATAATACAAGACTACCAATCAGCTATGCATCACGTACCTTGACGGAGCAAGAAAGGAAGTTCTCAGCCTATGAACTTGAATGTTTAGCTGTAGTGTTCGCCTTCGAAAAATTCAAACCGTTTTTAGAACACAAGGAATTTCTACTAGAGACCGACAACCAAGCTTTGTCGTGGTTGTTGAACCATCCGAAACAATTAGGTTGTATAGGAAGATGCGTGTTAAGATTAAATTGCTACAAGTTTAAAGTACAACATATTCGTGGTACCCAAAATGTAGTCGCCGATACACTATCCCGAATGTTCCAATTACCCAATGCCAGACCTGGCGAAGACAAGGTTGAAACCACCACTGCAAATACGCTAATAACAGAATTCCCCCTTGCATTCAAGGATATAGCGCATCACCAACAACAAGATCCTAAATTGTATAAGATAATAGAACAAATAGATAAAGGAAATTATTCTGACAAGTATACCTTGAGTAAACGAGTACTTTGTTATAAAAAGGCTAACGGAAAGTCATTGAGAATAATCGCCCTGAGAATTAAACCCATGCTAATGGAATACTACCACTCATCAACGATTGGAGCTCATATGGGAATAAGGAAAACGATACATCGTATTTGCAAGGAATATCATTGGGAAAACATGAACAGTGAAATAACTAAGTTCGTGAAACAATGCGAAATCTGTGCCCTGAGCAAGCCAGCAAGAAACAGTCAACTCGGAAGATTATCTCAGAAATCCCCACAACACCCTTTTCAAAGATATACATAGATTTTTCCGGACCCTATCCCCGTTCTAAGTCAGGAAACACAATGTTATTAATTTGCGTGGACTCTTTCACTAAATTCGTGTGGATGTATCCTATGAGACGTGCCTTAGCATCAGCGACAATAAAGATTCTACAAGAGAGACTATTTAAAGATTATGGTACTCCAGTACACCTAGTATCTGACAATGGACCTCAGTTTAAATCAAAAGAATTTAATGACGTGTTTTAAATTAGGAATAAATCATATTACAGTCACAGAGTACCGACCGCAAGGAAACCTAGCTGAGAGATACTTGCGAAACCTAAAATCAGCCTTAATATCGTATCTCGCTAAAGACCAGACAGCGTGGGATCAAAATCTATCATGGATACAGTTTGCATTCAACTCTGCGTATCATGAAGGACATAAATCAACACCATTTGATTTACTGTACAAATATAAACCTAACCACCCATTAACCACAAAGTGGAAAATTCAAGAGTTATTGCCCCACGAAATAAATGGTAATAATATAAGAAAAATATGGAATGAAGCTCGCGCAAATTTGCGAGCGAATTTACAAAAATCGTGGAAATATCATGAGCAAAATAATAGGAAAATAAAGTACAAAGTAGGTGATTTAGTCATGTATAAAACTCACCCTACGAGTAGAGCCGTTGATAGGACCACTTCCAAACTATCTTACCGATGGTGTGGCCCCTACACGATTCACAAGTTCATCACCCCCGTGACAGTAGCGCTGTACGAACCCAATACAAATAATTACGTTCGCAGAAGTCATGTATCACAGATTAAAATTTTGTCTCCTTGTGAAAATAAAGAAGCACGACTACACGAAAGATAGTAAACCAAGAATACTACCAAAGTATTAAGAATAAAATATAGGAGACATATTATATGTATATATTTTATACAGGAATACAATAAGATTTTGTGACATCCTATATCGTAATTGAGTCTAAACTCAAACACCTCGTACGAATACTAGCGAGGCCTGATCAACCTTAGCTCATATTCTGTGAGAATAAAATAAATAAAGAGAAGTCAGCTGACGCACAACAAACCTCTAGCACAGTAAACTAAAGGTCATTCTGTTGTTATTACAATACATTATTGTTATTAATAACCTAACATGTTAATCTTTGGGATGAACATGATAGTGGTAATGCACTAAATTGTAGTCCACGTTTGCGACTAAGAGAAAGACAAAATAAGGAAATAAGAGGAGGAGCCGAGAACAAAAGTTAAAATAATCAGCGATTCTATGCGTTGAATATTATAAATTTCGCACCCTTATAATATGCAAAAACCCTTCTGTAAGAAAGTTAGAGAAACTTTAACCTTACAGTAATACAGTATATCTGAAATATGCTGAAAACTACTCATGAGTGTAACTCCTTAAAACGAGTGAAGAAACAAAAAAACCGGTAGTAGATTTAAGAAATTGAAATAAGGTAGATTTATGTAATTGTATGTTTTATGTGTTGTATATGTATTGAATTTTAAGTATTTTGTATAGTATGTAAGATAATCGATCGATGAATCGAAATAACCTTGTCGAGAGAAATTTCATCACGAAGTGCCGTGTCAAATATAATTGTATTTCTTAGGTTTTCAGTTAATACCCCGTCGCCCCGTCCTCATCTTTAAGTGGAGGAGGATGTGACGATTTAAAAGGAATTTAAATAGCACAAAATAATTTTTATTCAAAATAACATGTGAGAAAATATTTAACCCTCCCCTGTGTACTTATATGCCTGTATCAACTTGTAAAAATCTAGTACGGACATGAAAATTACTCTGTATTGAAGCGAAAATTAATAATTAAATTATTATAATTAAATAAAAGACGTGATAATAATAATCGAAATACCTAACTCAATAAAGAAAATGTAGGATAATTAATAGTAGTTAATTACTTTACTAAAAATGAACTTTATCTTGTGAAAAACTTACTTTTTTTGTCGGACGCGTTTCGGCTTAAGTATCCGCCTTCTTCACCTTTTAGTCAGACTGCCATCATTTCGTAATGGTTTTTGTGTGGAAGGTGTAGAGGGGGTGGTGTGTGGAGGAAGGGGATTGGTGCAGGGATTCAACTTGATGTTTGTTTTTTGTAAAATTGTGTCAAAAAGTGTATGTGATTTATATTGTAATTGATCGTTGAGTATGTTGTTTGGTTGTGTTGTGTGGTGTTTATATATTTCGTATTGTTCAGTTGTGTTGAGTTTTCGGCCTTTAGGTAAGTAATGTAAAATTTCGAGATCGGTGTCTATGTTGGTGTAACTGTGGTTTTCTGTGTGTATGTGTGTGACAAATGCGGACAGTTACACCAACATAGACACCAATCTCGAAATTTTACATTACTTACCTAAAGGCCGAAAACTCAACACAACTGAACAATACGAAATATATAAACACCACACAACACAACCAAACAACATACTCAACGATCAATTACAATATAAATCACATACACTTTTTGACACAATTTTACAAAAAACAAACATCAAGTTGAATCCCTGCACCAATCCCCTTCCTCCACACACCACCACCACTACACCTTCCACACAAAAACCGTTACGAAATGATGGCAGTCTGACTAAAAGCTGAAGAAGGCGGATACTTAAGCCGAAACGCGTCCGACGAAAAAAGTAAGTTTTTCACAAGATAAGTTCATTTTTAATAAAGTGATAGTGCTGTGAAAGAAGAGATGAACAATCAAGACAACTGTAGTTAATTAGTATGATAATAATAATAAAGTACGAACTACTTTTCTCTCTCCGCGTGTACTGCTCCCTCTTCCCTACTAACCGCCGCTAAACAAACCCCAGTCGAGCCAGAATCTCAGACAAGGTAACAGCTTTACCATGTGTCGTGAAGAAAAACGTGTGAATATATAAAAAAAAAAACGATGTAACTGAAAGTAATCTTTCTTGGTGACAGACTCCACAAGTAATTGAAAGGTGGTGAAAGTAAAACGAGTTATGTAGTTGAAATGTAGTGAAATAACTAAAGGTAACTAACTTAGCCGACACATCTCTTTAAAAAGAAACGAAATGTTTAAATTGTAAAGTATGTTCTATCCAAATATTAAAGAGTAACATTAGTGCAGTTAAAAGTAAAATGTAAAAAGGTGAACACCGTACATCAGGAGTGAAGCAACAACGACAACCTCACGAGCTCCAGGTAATAGAATCCTTTCATCATGATCGCAACTTAGAATCTACAAAATAAATGGAGGCACCCGAACGACAACGTAGAACTTCCAGGAAACCCCACTGAAGAGTAACAACAAGAGAACCTGCCGCCGATACACATTATATCAAGGTGAAACCAAACCATTATATTTCTAACAATGGCAACAAAAACATTACATTTTTGCAAAGACTTATTCTAATCATGTAAATGTTAACATAGTAATGTCTGTAATTACAATAATTAAATAGTAATCTGATGATAGTTAAAGGTAAAAGGTAATTCTAAACTTAAGCAAACTAATCTTCTAATAGCTTGCATAATGTTGACTTATTTTAGAGTATTATTAAGTTAAAACCCGGATCCGAGGTATTTAATGTAGTTGATAAATATATATATTTTTATTTTTGCTCACCAGAGTAACATTTTAAAAAGGCATAAGAGCATTTGATGCAGAATCTTTGAGAAGTTTATTTTTTTTAAGTAATAAAACAAAAATAATTATCATTTTTAAATCATTATTCAAGAAACTATAATAAAGAGATGTTTTTGCTAAATATCCAGAGAGTGAGTAAATTTGCGTAACCTAATCCTAATTCCTGTTCTATATATTTTAAAATTTGTTGGTAAGTAAATTGTACTAACAACGGCAGCCGGTTTGATTGAAAGTAACCAATTAAACTGGTTCCCTCTGTTATAATGTCTCAGACAGGGGAGACGTTATAAAACCAGTAAACAAATCCTTATAATTTTTACTTCCATGTTCCATAAGGAAATGGAAGTATGGTAACGGCGAAAAAAATTATGTTCGAAATAAAGCCTGATTCTGATCGTACTACCCTCAAAACATGAAAAAAAGTCATGTTTTGAAAAGTGTCTGTGTATCTGTCTATAGAATTTTTTCTGTGGCGAACGATAACTGGCACAAATTCAAATAGAATCAAATAATTTTTGCACATGCCACTGAATTGTATAGGACTCAAGGCCTATTGATTTTGGTGAAGATCGGTTAAGGAGAAGAGGTAGTTTACCTGCAACGTTTTATGTTTTAACAAGAGTAAAGTATTTTAAAATTCATTTAAACTTTTTCAAACCATGGTAATGGTTAAAAATAAAATAATTTTGTTGCCAGGCAATAAAATTATATTGTTTCATTTTAATTTAAATCATGTATGAGTGAAAACGTATCGTTCATGGCAGGCAAGCATATCTCAATTATGTAATGTTTACGTTTGTAACGGGACAGAATTAAGGGTTTGCAATATAAAACTTTTTCATTTGTATTTAACCAAAGCGTAATAATGGGTCGCCGACTATAGCTCCGTGTGAGGTACAAAATGGTATAGGAATGTAAGAGTTATCAGCAAAGGTGCGCATTCACGTGTACGCGTGCACATGTCAGCCAGCGTTCCCACGGAAATATCATGCCTCAAAAATTCCTTCTCACCCGGCACTAGATGACGTAGATGGCTCGAGAGGTGCTCATCCAATGAAAACGCAAGTTGCCACGGACCGTATTATTTTTGGCCGTCTTGGAAATGTCTGTCGTCCTATAGCTTCGGAACCGCGCGGTTCAGTGTATAGGCTCGCGAACCGAAAATTTATTAAAACTTTCAAAAATGTGGTCTAAACTATGATTTAAAGTGGTATAAAAATGTGAATAAACTTACAACTAAAAGGGCAGCAATTAACTTTGAATGATTCGACAGTGTAACATCAAACTAAAATGCAGTGAACAATTTGGACGAACTAAAATATTCGGAGTGCGACACGTGGTCTGCAGGGACGCCGCCAGTCAAGTAACTGAATATCATAAACCAATCACTATATAAAAATTTACAAATGCGCTAAATTTAAATAAAAGGGGTTAAAAGATGTGAGTGTGTGTGTGAGCGAAATGCTGGGTTGCCTCTAATTAATTAATTTAATAAATAATTTAATTTAAGTATAAGAAGTAAGAGATATAAGTTTGTTATTTTGATCAGATGGGGTCATTACCTCAGTATCTAATTTTGTTTAATTGAAATGTTAGCGAATAGAGAAGGAGAAGGCATGTTTTTAATTGATTCATAAAAAAGAGAATAATAAAAAAGAATGTTAGATGAAAATATAATAAAGTAGTGTTTTATATGAATTTATAAATATGTACTTGTTTATTTGCATTGACATATTATTCTCTGCCGAGTACACTAGACGACATCTTGGTTAATTTTCATACGAACGTCAAGACTTAAAACTATTTTAATGCTTCAGTTGACGTCCACACAAGGTAATGTAACACAATTTAAATACTTTTAATTATTAATTACTGAGCACTACTTCAGTTGGCGCCGTAACAGCGACGTTGTAAATTAAAATTAAATAATTTACAGCCTAGTCGAAATGGCAGAGAAAAATACGAATGCAAATTTATGTGAGAGTGTAGCGGGGGAGTCAATATTAAACGTTACACAAGACAATTTAGTATCGACGAATGAAAATGTTAAAAAGTGCACAGACGAAATAGCAAATGAAATTGAAATGGTAGATGCTAAGAGTAGTAAAATCAATACTGTAGAAGTACTTAGTCAATTAGCATTGTTTATGGAAATGATGAGTAATAAATTTGACCAACAAAATACGAGTTTGAATGAATTTAAAACTGAAATAAAATCAATAGCGTAGAGATGAATAATAAATTTGACCAACAAAACAAAGATAGTGTAGAGATAAAAGCAGAAATAAATAATAGATTTAACAAACAAGACGAGAAGTTAATAGACATAAATAATGAATTCGCGAACATAAGAAGTGAAATAAAAATGAATAATTTAAATATGAATAACCAATTTAAAAGCGTGAGTGTTTTAATGGAGTGAATGTTTGTTGAGATAAATAAGAAACTAGAGAAACAGAATGAGATTATGCTGAAATGAAAGGTGAAATGACGATAAATATAAATAAAATATGAGACGAAGTAAACGAAAGTAGAACTCTGAAGGAGGGGGTAGAAAATGGTACAGTTACAGGTGAGTGTAACGAGAACAAAAATAACGAACGTACAAAAAATAATGAGGTAAGTGACGAATTTAAAACTAGTGGTAATTATGATGATATAATTAAAAATGTGGTGTTAGAAGATAAAGTAAATAATAATAGTGGCAAGGAAGTTTTAATGGAAATACAAAGTGATTATGAGAGAGAGGGAGTGATAGAGATATTTAAGCTGACTAGAGGTTATAAAGGGTTAGTAGAGAAATTAGATATTGCGAGAGTTAATAATATTGAGTACATACCTTGCGAAGTAGGTAGTACAGCAAATGATGATAAGGTTGATGATATTGACTACATACCTTATGATGTAAGTGATGTAGTAGATGAATATAATGATATAACTTACCTGATCTTAACGGAAAATATTAATGGAGAATTTACCATACCAAATGTCGACAGGGATTTTGAAATAATAGTATGCAATAAGGTTTGTAATTACTATAGTGATACAATGGATAAAATTGATTATGATGATTATCATAATTATAATAGCTATATGTCTTTAATTGTAAATGAATGGTGTAATGTGAAAACCAAACTAATTTACGATGATGGTGGTTAAATAAACAGTGAATGAACAGTTAATTATTTTAGTTTATGGTAATGACTTGGCTAATTTATATAATGAGGTGTGGTAAATGATAAAATAATATGACAAAAAATTGTAGATAAATTTATAGTGAGGTTAATAATTGTGTTGGTGTAATAGGTTATGTTGTAATCTATAGTTTATGTAAACAATGTATGTATGCAAGGAGAATTGATTTTAATAATAATAATATTTTATTAGACTAAATAAATAACGAGAGGTGATAATGCAAATGAATGGTAATTGTTTTGGAGTAAGGTGATCAAAGTAACTTTGTGTTTTAAAAACTGATTGAGTTAAATAAATTTGAGATGAATTAATTAATTTAAAATGTTGTATAAATGAATTTGATAATGAATTTAAATGATTTCTCTGAGATTTGAATGTGATAATAAATAGTAAATGAGTAAAGGTAAAATGTGTGTAGTTGTGGAGTCATATGGTTGTTATAATGTTTCAGAAGGTACATAGGGTTATGTACGTTATATTTGTTGTGATGAATGTTTATAGTTTTGAATTTATGATTGACCATATGTAAGTATGAATTTGATAATGACTTAGAAGTAAAGTAAAAGAGTCTTATAATGGCATTAAATGAGTTTGAAAGAAGTTAACTTAGGTAAGATGTTATTTTGAAATGTTATTTTATAATCTGAATTTGAAAGGTTATGTGAATTGAATGTTGATAATAGATTTGAATTTTGTGGAGAATTGAATGGTACAATAAATGATAAATAATTAAAGGTTGAGGAATAAAAGGTTCAATTAAAATTAAAATTGAAATGTTTGTAAATTTTATTCAGATCCAAATGAGATGTTTATTTTTAATGGAATGAGGTTTATGTTCATAATGAATGTTTATATTGTATGATGCTTATTATGTTAGTGTGTAGGAATCTTAAATATATAACATGTAAAAAGTATATTCTTTGTGATTCCCCATTTTCTGGTGGTCACGGCGTCACCGAACCCTGACCGTGGATTTGGGTTATTGGTAGCAAGTGTGGTTAGGCAGATTGTATCTTAGCCATACTTGTTATTATTTTTCAAAATAGGTGAATTTAGAAATTAACCATGGGGGGGGTAAATAACTGGGAATCACAAAACTATGGAACAGCGGCTACCATTGTAGGGGGTGGTAGTGCCATGTTAAGGGCTTATAAGTAATATTTAGTAGGATTACTGGTGTCCTCGGACATCAGTAATGCTGAATTTTTTATAATGCTGAAACAAGAATGGTGTAGGCAGCGTCTACACCCTAATTAAACTTTAGTTCTTGTGGATGCACATGGGCGCTACAGTCCACCATTAGGAAATAATAGTGTGTGTGGAAAGGGAGCTGGCAGTTACAAGCCAGGGGCACAGATAACGCATCTGTGCACAAGGTAAATATCTAGACCAACCGGCAGGTGGTTTACCTAATTGTAACTGGGTAAAAGGGGAGAAATAATAAAATGATGAAGTAGGAGAAGTATCTGAGAAATCAGTGAGGAGTAATGACCGTAACAGCGGGACAATCAAGTTTACTTACTCTAACTAGAGAGTTGGTGATTGATGACCCAGTTCCTGTTTGGTAATGTTTATTATGAGTTTATGATTCATTGATAAGCTATGAACATTCACTTATGAGAATAAATAATTTCAAATACTAGACTCATTATTGTTATAATTTTGTATTTAATAAGAACATTTTATGACGTAAATTGTATGATTTTGTGTATTTGCTTTACTTGTATTCAATGTGCCTAGAGGAAGTTCATTCACCTGAAAATGAGACATCAGCTGATGACTGGCGTTAAATGTATAATGTTTCATGTAATCAATTCATAGGTTCTTTTATTAATTAATTTAATTTAGTAATTTTGTTTCTTTTTATTAATTGTCAAAATAGATATTTCTGGAAATTAAATTCATTTAAAAAAATTTTGTTATTTTTTCTTTGAAGTAGAGAGTGTGTTTTATTTTGATGTTTGCTATAGGTTGGGAATGTGTCAGCTGATTCATAATGTTTATATTATATTATATTTTGTAACCAAGTGTAGTTGTATTTGAATTGATGATAGAAGTAAGTTGTTTATTTTACAATAATTGTTAGCATACAATTATGAGGAAAATTAAATTCCTTTAGAAGATTTTGAATTTTGAAAGTTGCAATTAAAAGGATTAATTAAAAGAGGACGTAAATTAACTTAGATGTGAAATTTTAGTACTGAACTTAGAGTTATTTCACTACATGAAGGAAATTTAAATAATTTATTTTGATTTTAAATGATAATATCAAACAAACAATTAAAAGTTGAGAAATGGGAGTGAATTTTATGTAAAGGTAAATATGAAATGTTTATGTGAATTTTACATTAATGATGAATATTTAGAGATCTTGTATTTAAGATAGTAATGAACATGTGTACGCACCCAGTACTTTGCTAAAGGCAATCCAGTATGTATAAGGGGGGATATATCGGATGAGGATCTGGTTGGGTATAAGGCCAGTTATTCAATTTTACTGAAATGTGACAAGGTTGGGCGATACTGTGGCGAGTGCCTGTCTGATTTTACGGTAGGATCTCGAACCGAGAAGTCCAGTAATGTTATTCAGGTGCAGCCATAGTCGTCGAACTAGGGGGGTAGATTACCCATGATTTGTTAAGAGTTAAGGGGGTTTTTGGCATCATATCCTCACTGGTCCTCTTAGGTTAGCAATGAGAGTTTTTCTGTTTCGGCAGAAAACCTCTCATTGGGGGGTATTGTAACGGGACAGAATTAAGGGTTCACAATATAAAACTTTTTCATTTGTATTTAACCAAAGCGTAATAATGGGTCGCCGACTAGTGCTCCGTGTGAGGTACAAAATGGTACAGGAATGTAAGAGTTATCAGCAAGGGTGCGCATTCACGTGTACGCACGCACATGTCGGCCAGCGTTCCCATGGAAATTTCACACCTCAAAAATTCCTTCTCACTTGGCACTAGATGACGTAGATGGCTCGAGAGGTGCTCATCCAATGAAAACGTAAGTTGCCACGGACCGTATTATTTTTGGCCATCTTGGAAATGTCTGTTGTCCTATAGCTTCGGAACCGCGCGGTTCAGTGTACAGGCTCGCGAACTGAAAATTTATTAAAACTTTCAAAAATGTGGTCTAAACTATGATTTAAAGTGGTATAAAAATGTGAATAAACTTACAACTAAAAGGGCAGCAATTAACTTTGAATGATTCGACAGTGTAATATCAAACTAAAATGCAGTGAACAATTTGGACGAACTAAAATATACGGAGTGCGACACGTGGTCTGCAGGGACGCCGCCAGTCAAGTAACTGAATATCATAAACCAATCACTATATAAAATTTACAAAAGCGCTAAATTTAAATAAAAGGGGTTAAAAGATGTGAGTGTGTGTGTGAGCGAAATGCTGGGTTGCCTCTAATTAATTAATTTAATAAATAATTTAATTTAAGTATAAGAAGTAAGAGATATAAGTTTGTTATTTTGATCAGATGGGGTCGTTACCTCAGTATCTAATTTTGTTTAATTGAAATGTTAGCGAATAGAGAAGGAGAAGGTATGTTTTTAATTGATTCATAAAAAAGAGAATAATAAAAAAGAATGTTAGATGAAAATATAATAAAGTAGTGTTTTATATGAATTTATAAATATGTAGGCCTACTTGTTTATTTGCATTGACCTATTATTCTCTGCCGAGTACACTAGACCACTAGACGACATCTTGGTTAATTTTTATACAAACATCAAGACTTAAAACTATTTTAACGCTTCAGTTGACGTCTGCACAAGGTAATGTAACACAATTTAAATACTTTTAATTATTAATTACTGAGCACTACTTCACGTTTCCAAGGTTTTATTATTGTGATTACTGCAATAAAAAGACAGGCAGCACACACACACACACACACACAAAATTTGCGTTATTTCTGGCCTCACTCATGTTTATTTGCTTACGTTTGCACGCTTTTTAAATGGAAAGTGCCAAAACCCACACCAACACAACGCGTCCAAGCCAAAAGGTGTCCAGCGTAGACAGGATTTGCTTCCTGTGGATCGCTGGCCACTGTAACTGCACGTGTTTATAGAGGAATGGTTCATAGACAGACTTTTCGTCTTTAGGGAATGAACCCTCTGCAAAATGCTCAGGGTCCATGAGAGACTTCGGAGCACTTCTTCTTTTCCACGTGCTTGTTCTGTGAAACATACACTGTAGATTCGCAGCTTTACTCTGACCAACTCCGTAGGGAATGTTGAAAATTTTTGTCCACGGTGTACCCTCATATACACAAAACCTGCTCTGATGTTTTGATTACAGACATCATAATATTAAAACTTTAGTAACTTGACCACTACTTTGTGTAATCACTTATTATTACATTTAATTATTATAATTTTTATTCATTTTAAACCTTACCTCTTAGTCCTAAGTCCGTTGCACGAAACTGTGACATACAAGTATGACCTTCAGGTTATACTGAATAACGTACTCAACTCGCTTTACATTTGAAACAACTCTAATTTAATTGCATTTTTTACTTTCTTTAAATACACCACTCACTCCTCCTTCTACTTTAATTCACATATTATTGCAACTCTTTCTTTCTTTTTAAAAAACAGATATAACATAAAATTTCAGTTTACCATTGTAACTTATACTAATATAGATTTATGACCATAATAACGCGACCCAGATTGCCCATCCACTCATTCACACAAAAACCCCTTTTATATCAATCATTTAAACCACCTTTTATATGTGATCATAACAAATTTGATTTGGATACAGTTTACCGTGGCATCCCCGTTGACCGCATGGCGCGTCGCACACACTATTCCCTTCTTGTTAAAAAAAATTATTGTTCCACTGATTTCAGAAACCGCACTTAGTTACTGATTGATACTGCTTTACTTTGATTTACACTATTTATTTATACCTACTGTTATGGCCGTTTAAAACTTCAGGCCCGCTAACCGGTTATATTTATCCGGCTGCGGCCATGGTAGTTAGTCGACTGGGAAGGAACTTTTTGTGATGATGTTATGTGCGAACGGACATTACTGCCTTGCCGGCGAACAAATTTCGTCGCCGCACACAGCCTTCATTGTCCATGTCTTGGTAGTTGTTCACCTGACACATAGGATTTTTGAGTGTTAACCGTCGACGATATTTCACTGCCTTTACTTTCGTTTATGTAAAGTTAGGCGCTCCGCAGATGTGGGTGCTTGTGCATTTGTGAGTGGATGTCACACAACCGCAAAGGACTAGGAAGTGTGCTACAGTTGACAACACGACATTCTTTTGTAATTATTTCACCACAGTTACAGCGTACCTTTGCTTTGTTTAGACTGCGAGTTAAATTCAACCAAGGACTGGATACATATATGAAATGAATTTGAAATATTTTGAAAATGAAAACCAAAATTAATAAAGTAAAAACCCTTTTAATTTGCCCCATTACAATACCCCCCCAATGAGATATCTTCTGCCGAAACAGAAGAAATCTCATTGCTAAACCTCTAAGAGGACCGGTGAGGATATGGTGCCAACAACCCCCCATTTGTTCTTATACATCATGGGTAACCAACACCCCTGGCTCGGCGACTATGGCCGCATCTGAACGAGATTACTGGACTTCTCTATACGAGATCCCAACACCATAAAATCGAACAGACACGCACCACAGCACACCTCACCTTCTATCATGCCGCCCCAAATCCAAACCCCTGGTCTTATACCATGCCAGATCCTCAACCGATGTTTCCCCTTTTCATGCACACTGGGTCGTCTTTGGCAAATGCTGGGCGCATACATACACCTATAATATTTTCTAAACAAACTCATCATTTAGAATCACCAAATATTCATCTTTAAATTCACTATTCTTTTGAGTTCAAAATCAGATTGTATCAAAACCAAAAAAAATCTCTTATCTGAATAGATTAATTCTCTTCGTTATTATTACTAATTAGAAAAACAAATAAATTGAATATTTAATTAAAACATGAACTGCCTTATCCTAACATTTGATTATACATATATCCTAAACAATATAATTCAATAACACTATTAATACACACAAACAATAATACAATCAAAATTTAAAACATCAATTTGATGGCAGGCACCAAAAATATCAAAATAAATTTTTTTTTCTATTACCCCCTTTTAATACCTTAGCCCCTGATACCCGTTACATATTCATGTGTTCTGCGCTAGGCTTCTTGGCCTTTTCCAGCCTCATCCTAGCCGTAAGCCACATCTCCCTTGTGACCTGTAACTGGGTCACCCCCCATCCACACTCACTATTACCCCCCCTGGACTGTGGCGTCCAGTTGCTTTCACAAGTACTGATGCGGAAGGGGTGGACATTTTTTCTTTTATTCCACCCCCATCCTTGCTTTGGCGTTACAATAAAATTCAGTATTACACTTACTAATAATGAATGATATGCCCCTAATGGACTACCACCCCTATCTGGGTGAAAATAGCCCTGTTCCAAAATTTGGTAGATTCCCCTAAAAATAACCCCCCTACTAAATCTAACAAACCACCGGGTTAACAAAATAAAACAAACCACAAGCCGGTTATATCAAGTAAAATTTATGATTTGCCACAATTAACTACTTTCACGGTCATTATCCGGTGAGGTCATGGCCGCACTTAGGTGGAGAATCTACAGTTAAAACATAAAACATGGATTGACATTAATAAAATTTATATGAACAGTAATATACACCTCTAAGTTTCCCAAACATTTTTGATAGCCTTCACACAAAATTTCCTTCAGGTTCCAATTTAAGTAAAGTACATATTTCCTTTATTTAACAATTACATTTAAAATTTGAATCAGAATAAATTTAAATTTATTATTAAAATCATCTTTCCAATTAATTTAATTACCAAATTAATTTAATTTTATTTCATTTCTCAAGACTCTAATTTAGTTACATTTGATCAAAATGATTTTACATTGACAACATCCTATCACACAAATATTAACTGTCTTATAATCAAAGCATCAAGTCATTTCCTTATATTATAAAAATTTACCTTCATTTCAACACATCTTAATTTCTTTTATTTCATAATAGGTTTTTCCTACTGGCAATGATTCAGCAGACTACAACATCTTTGTTATTATCAACTCAGCATGGCTATAGACATTAGTCACAACATCCAACACACCTGTTTACATTAACCGTTGTCTGCCAGACTTGTGTTATAAACACTCCTTCAGTCTAAACATTCTGCTTACCACACCTCTCATACTTGTACTTTTATTTTCAATTTCTGTAAACCTTTTAGTTAACATATTTGTCAAAGTCTGTTTATTACAGTTCAAACCAAATATAATTTTAATTCACCTTTCAGTTGTTATTACTTTTTAATTACAGTTTCTATTTAATACCATTTTCTCAATTCATTTATATTATTGAATCAAAATCTTTCCACACCTGTAAACCTTTTATTCTGTCTAATTGGTATTATAGACTTTATACTTACAGTACATTATTCACCTACTGACATAAACACAAAGTACACACCACACACCAATAACTCCATGTTACCTCTGAAACATTTAACAACAGTGTTATTTCATATTCAACAATTCAACATTTATTTATTAATTACTATCAAATTCACATACAACCTTTAAATCAATCAAAAATATTTAAACATTTCAAATTATTTTAATTAAATTAATTATTAAAAACATTTTAATTACTTTCATCAATTACAATAATTACGATTCATTTGTTATCCTCTTCCGAATTATTTTTGTTATTTACTTAGGCTACAAAATATTAATATTATTATCACAATTTCTACTATATACACACATACCTAACATTTTACAATATTAATTTCACTATCAATTTATTTACAATTCTTCATCATTCATTATTCAGTTATATCACACTTCATTGTAGAAGTCTGTGAGGTCTGAACCATAAAACAAAATATTTAAAATTGTCCATTTATTGTTTTATTGTTTAACCTCCATCGTCAAAAATTAGTCTGGGTTTCAAATAACAGTTTTCAATTTTATTTACACACATATGGCTATCTTGTGTGTAATAACCATAAAATTTCAGTTCATTTATTTTACTATAATAATCATATACCAAGTCAACATTATTTATTTCTGTCCAGTCTCCATTAGTAATTATATTCAACATCGGGTCAGTTATTTTTTCATCATAAGGTAAATTATTATTATTTAAACATGTATCATCAAAATAATCTTCACTCTCTATTTTAACAGGTAAGTATTTCATATCATTTAACATCTCTTTCAACTCATTAGATTTTCTCTGCAACTTATATAATTCTATCTCTCTATCAATACACCACTCTCTATCTAACTCTCTCTCATCATAACACCATCTCACATTTTCAACACCATTCCACACAGAGGGTACAAACTTATACAAAAAGGGGAAAAACTTAAATCTTTCACTAATAAGGGTCTCTTGCCATCCAATAATAACATTTTTGAACACCTTGGTTCATCACAAATAAGGGAACAATTTACCCTCTGCCCTCCATATTCATCTACTCTTTCTTTCCATTCTTTTTCTAATTCATCAACACTAATTACTACCTCGTTACAACATATCACTCTCTCTCTCTCTCTCTCTCACTCACTATTTCACTATCTATTTTCAACGTATCACTCTCTGATACCACCCTTTCAATCACATTACCATTTTCAATATCATTGTTAACATTTGTTACCTTACTCTCTAATACCACATTTTTAATTATATTCTCATTTTCGACATTATTGTCATCATTTGTAAATTTTTTATTATCATTATTATTTTTACTTTTAATCCGTTCTTCTACTGACTCTACTATTTTCTCAATATCTTGTTTCAATTCATTACAACTATTTTCGCATTTCATTTTTACCTCATCAATGTCAAATTTAAGTACATCAAATTTACAATTAAATTCACTTTTAATTTCGGTCTTAAATTCATTCAATTTTCTATCGTTATTGTCAAAACGATTATTTAATTCGTTAAATTTGTCATTCTGTACATCTAATTTCTCATTGACACTACTTTTAATTTCTTGGATTTCATTTTTCTGTTCATTAAATTTTTTGTCATTACTATCAAATCGTTTACTGAGAAGTTTAAATAAGTCATTCATGGACATCTCTTTTTCTTTTGTATTTGCTTTAATTGTCACGGGAGTGGAAATCGCTCCCGGCGTACTAATTACAGATTCTTCTACATTACGGTCATCTATTGATAGTGACTCTGTTTGAATACCTGAGTCGATATTTATTTGACTCTCTGTTTGACTGTCAGAGAAGCTGACTTCATTATTGTCTGCCATTTTTATATTGTGAATTTACTAATTTTCTGAATTTACATATACTGCTCTTAGACTTATTTCTACAACATCTTATATTTGCT
Source organism: Magicicada septendecula (assembly GCA_034769895.1). Taxonomy (NCBI): domain Eukaryota; kingdom Metazoa; phylum Arthropoda; class Insecta; order Hemiptera; family Cicadidae; genus Magicicada; species Magicicada septendecula. The sequence goes on along the minus strand of CM068371.1, from coordinate 54,288,158 downwards.
CTAATCTTAACTCATTGTCTTGCGTACTTTACATAATTTTTTCGTATCGTTATTTAACCTTCAACCACACTTGTATTCGCTTTTAGGTGCCGATTTGTAATTATTTTACAAATCGAGTCTCTGTTTGCAGCTCCACTTGTGTAATCACTTATTATTACATTTAATTATTATAATTTTAATTCATTTTATGCCTTACCTCTTAGTCCGTTGCACGAAACTGCGACATACAGTTATGACCTTCAGGTTATACTGAATAACGTACTCATCTCGCTTTACATTTGAAACAACTCTAATTTAATTGCATTTTTTACTTTCTTTAAATACACCACTCACTCCTCCTTCTACTTTAATTCACATATTATTGCAACTCTTTCTTTCTTTTTAAAAAACAGATATAACATAAAATTTCAGTTTACCATTGTAACTTATACTAATATAGATTTATGACCATAATAAAGCGACCCAGATTGCCCATCCACTCATTCACACAAAACCCCCTTTTATATCATTCCTTTAAACCCCCTTTTATATGTGATCATAACAAATTTGATTTGGATACAGTTTACCGTGGCGTCCCCGTTGACCGCATGGCGCGTCGCACACACTATTCCCTTCTTGTTAAAAAAAATTATTGTTCCACTGATTTCGGAAACTGCACTTAGTTACTGATTGATACTGCTTTACTTTGATTTACACTATTTATTTATACCTACTGTTATGGCCGTTTAAAATTTCAGGCCCGCTAACCGGTTATATTTATCCGGCTGCGGCCATGGTAGTTAGTCGACTGGGAAGGAACTTTTTGTGACGATGTTACGTGCGGACGGACATTACTGCCTTGCCGGCGAACAAATTTCGTCGCCGCACCCAGCCTTCATTGTCCATGTCTTGGTAGTTGTTCACCTGACACATAGGATTTTTGAGTGTTAACCGTCGACGATATTTCACTGCCTTTACTTTCGTTTATGTAAAGTTAGGCGCTCCTCAGATGTGGGTGCTTGTGCATTTGTGAGTGGATGTCACACAACCGCAAAGGTCTAGGAAGTGTGCTACAGTTGACAACACGACATTCTTTTGTAATTATTTCACCACAGTTACAGCGTACCTTTGCTTTGTTTAGACTGCGAGTTAAATTCAACCAAGGACTGGATACATATATGAAATGAATTTGAAATATTTTGAAAATGAAAACCAAAATTAATAAAGTAAAAACCCTTTTAATTTGCCCCATTACAATACCCCCCCAATGAGATATCTTCTGCCGAAACAGAAGAAATCTCATTGCTAAACCTCTAAGAGGACCGGTGAGGATATGGTGCCAACAACCCCCCATTTGTTCTTATACATCATGGGTAACCAACCCCCCTGGCTCGGCGACTATGGCCGCATCTGAACGAGATTACTGGACTTCTCTATACGAGATCCCAACACCATAAAATCGAACAGACACGCACCACAGCACACCTCACCTTCTATCATGCCGCCCCAAATCCAAACCCCTGGTCTTATACCATGCCAGATCCTCAACCGATGTTTCCCCTTTCATGCACACTGGGTCGTCTTTGGCAAATGCTGGGCGCATACATACACCTATAATATTTTCTAAACAAACTCATCATTTAGAATCACCAAATATTCATCTTTAAATTCACTATTCTTTTGAGTTCAAAATCAGATTGTATCAAAACCAAAAAAAATCTCTTATCTGAATAGATTAATTCTCTTCGTTATTATTACTAATTAGAAAAACAAATAAATTGAATATTTAATTAAAACATGAACTGCCTTATCCTAACATTTGATTATACATATATCCTAAACAATATAATTCAATAACACTATTAATACACACAAACAATAATACAATCAAAATTTAAAACATCAATTTGATGGCAGGCACCAAAAATATCAAAATAAATTTTTTTTTCTATTACCCCCCTTTTAATACCTTAGCCCCTGATACCCGTTACATATTCTTGTGTTCTGCGCTAGGCTTCTTGGCCTTTTCCAGCCTCATCCTAGCCGTAAGCCACATCTCCCTCGTGACCTGTAACTGGGTCACCCCCCATCCACACTCACTATTACCCCCCCTGGACTGTGGCGTCCAGTTGCTTTCACAAGTACTGATGCGGAAGGGGTGGACATTTTTTTTTTTTATTCCACCCCCATCCTTGCTTTGGCGTTACAATAAAATTCAGTATTACACTTACTAATAATGAATGATACGCCCCTAATGGACTACCACCCCTATCTGGGTGAAAATAGCCCTGTTCCAAAATTTGGTAGATTCCCCTAAAAATAACCCCCCTACTAAATCTAACAAACCACCGGGTTAACAAAATAAAACAAACCACAAGCCGGTTATATCAAGTAAAATTTATGATTTGCCACAATTAACTACTTTCACGGTCATTATCCGGTGAGGTCATGGCCGCACTTAGGTGGAGAATCTACAGTTAAAACATAAAACATGGATTGACATTAATAAAATTTATATGAACAGTAATATACACCTCTAAGTTTCCCAAACATTTTTGATAGCCTTCACACAAAATTTCCTTCAGGTTCCAATTTAAGTAAAGTACATATTTCCTTTATTTAACAATTACATTTAAAATTTGAATCAGAATAAATTTAAATTTATTATTAAAATCATCTTTCCAATTATTTTAATTACCAAATTAATTTAATTTTATTTCATTTCTCAAGACTCTAATTTAGTTACATTTGATCAAAATGATTTTACATTGACAACATCCTATCACACAAATATTAACTGTCTTATAATCAAAGCATCAAGTCATTTCCTTATATTATAAAAATTTACCTTCATTTCAACACATCTTAATTTCTTTTATTTCATAATAGGTTTTTCCTACTGGCAATGATTCAGCAGACTACAACATCTTTGTTATTATCAACTCAGCATGGCTATAGACATTAGTCACAACATCCAACACACCTGTTTACATTAACCGTTGTCTGCCAGACTTGTGTTATAAACACTCCTTCAGTCTAAACATTCTGCTTACCACACCTCTCATACTTGTACTTTTATTTTCAATTTCTGTAAACCTTTTAGTTAACATATTTGTCAAAGTCTGTTTATTACAGTTCAAACCAAATATAATTTTAATTCACCTTTCAGTTGTTATTACTTTTTAATTACAGTTTCTATTTAATACCATTTTCTCAATTCATTTATATTATTGAATCAAAATCTTTCCACACCTGTAAACCTTTTATTCTGTCTAATTGGTATTATAGACTTTATACTTACAGTACATTATTCACCTACTGACATAAACACAAAGTACACACCACACACCAATAACTCCATGTTACCTCTGAAACATTTAACAACAGTGTTATTTCATATTCAACAATTCAACATTTATTTATTAATTACTATCAAATTCACATACAACCTTTAAATCAATCAAAAATATTTAAACATTTCAAATTATTTTAATTAAATTAATTATTAAAAACATTTTAATTACTTTCATCAATTACAATAATTACGATTCATTTGTTATCCTCTTCCGAATTATTTTTGTTATTTACTTAGGCTACAAAATATTAATATTATTATCACAATTTCTACTATATACACACATACCTAACATTTTACAATATTAATTTCACTATCAATTTATTTACAATTCTTCATCATTCATTATTCAGTTATATCACACTTCATTGTAGAAGTCTGCGAGGTCTGAACCATAAAACAAAATATTTAAAATTGTCCATTTATTGTTTTATTGTTTAACCTCCATCGTCAAAAATTAGTCTGGGTTTCAAATAACAGTTTTCAATTTTATTTACACACATATGGCTATCTTGTGTGTAATAACCATAAAATTTCAGTTCATTTATTTTACTATAATAATCATATACCAAGTCAACATTATTTATTTCTGTCCAGTCTCCATTAGTAATTATATTCAACATCGGGTCAGTTATTTTTTCATCATAAGGTAAATTATTATTATTTAAACGTGTATCATCAAAATAATCTTCACTCTCTATTTTAACAGGTAAGTATTTCATATCATTTAACATCTCTTTCAACTCATTAGATTTTCTCTGCAACTTATATAATTCTATCTCTCTATCAATACACCACTTTCTATCTAACTCTCTCTCATCATAACACCATCTCACATTTTCAACACCATTCCACACAGAGGGTACAAATTTATACAAAAAGGGGAAAAACTTAAATCTTTCACTAATAAGGGTCTCTTGCCATCCAATAATAACATTTTTGAACACCTTGGTTCATCACAAATAAGGGAACAATTTACCCTCTGCCCTCCATATTCATCTACTCTTTCTTTCCATTCTTTTTCTAATTCATCAACACTAATTACTACCTCGTTACAACATATCACTCTCTCTCTCTCTCTCTCTCACTCACTATTTCACTATCTATTTTCAACGTATCACTCTCTGATACCACCCTTTCAATCACATTACCATTTTCAATATCATTGTTAACATTTGTTACCTTACTCTCTAATACCACATTTTTAATTATATTCTCATTTTCGACATTATTGTCATCATTTGTAAATTTTTTATTATCATTATTATTTTTACTTTTAATCCGTTCTTCTACTGACTCTACTATTTTCTCAATATCTTGTTTCAATTCATTACAACTATTTTCGCATTTCATTTTTACCTCATCAATGTCAAATTTAAGTACATCAAATTTACAATTAAATTCACTTTTAATTTCGGTCTTAAATTCATTCAATTTTCTATCGTTATTGTCAAAACGATTATTTAATTCGTTAAATTTGTCATTCTGTACATCTAATTTCTCATTGACACTACTTTTAATTTCTTGGATTTCATTTTTCTGTTCATTAAATTTTTTGTCATTACTATCAAATCGTTTACTGAGAAGTTTAAATAAGTCATTCATGGACATCTCTTTTTCTTTTGTATTTGCTTTAATTGTCACGGGAGTGGAAATCGCTCCCGGCGTACTAATTACAGATTCTTCTACATTACGGTCATCTATTGATAGTGACTCTGTTTGAATACCTGAGTCGATATTTATTTGACTCTCTGTTTGACTGTCAGAGAAGCTGACTTCATTATTGTCTGCCATTTTTATATTGTGAATTTACTAATTTTCTGAATTTACATATACTGCTCTTAGACTTATTTCTACAACATCTTATATTTGCTCTAATCTTAACTCATTGTCTTGCGTACTTTACATAATTTTTTCGTATCGTTATTTAACCTTCAACCACACTTGTATTCGCTTTTAGGTGCCGATTTGTAATTATTTTACAAATCGAGTCTCTGTTTGCAGCTCCACTTGTGTAATCACTTATTATTACATTTAATTATTATAATTTTAATTCATTTTATGCCTTACCTCTTAGTCCGTTGCACGAAACTGCGACATACAATTATGACCTTCAGGTTATACTGAATAACGTACTCAACTCGCTTTACATTTGAAACAACTCTAATTTAATTGCATTTTTTACTTTCTTTAAATACACCACTCACTCCTCCTTCTACTTTAATTCACATATTATTGCAACTCTTTCTTTCTTTTTAAAAAACAGATATAACATAAAATTTCAGTTTACCATTGTAACTTATACTAATATAGATTTATGACCATAATAAAGCGACCCAGATTGCCCATCCACTCATTCACACAAAACCCCCTTTTATATCATTCCTTTAAACCCCCTTTTATATGTGATCATAACAAATTTGATTTGGATACAGTTTACCGTGGCGTCCCCGTTGACCGCATGGCGCGTCGCACACACTATTCCCTTCTTGTTACAAAAAATTATTGTTCCACTGATTTCGGAAACCGCACTTAGTTACTGATTGATACTGCTTTACTTTGATTTACACTATTTATTTATACCTACTGTTATGGCCGTTTAAAATTTCAGGCCCGCTAACCGGTTATATTTATCCGGCTGCGGCCATGGTAGTTAGTCGACTGGGAAGGAACTTTTTGTGACGATGTTACGTGCGGACGGACATTACTGCCTTGCCGGCGAACAAATTTCGTCGCCGCACCCAGCCTTCATTGTCCATGTCTTGGTAGTTGTTCACCTGACACATAGGATTTTTGAGTGTTAACCGTCGACGATATTTCACTGCCTTTACTTTCGTTTATGTAAAGTTAGGCGCTCCTCAGATGTGGGTGCTTGTGCATTTGTGAGTGGATGTCACACAACCGCAAAGGTCTAGGAAGTGTGCTACAGTTGACAACACGACATTCTTTTGTAATTATTTCACCACAGTTACAGCGTACCTTTGCTTTGTTTAGACTGCGAGTTAAATTCAACCAAGGACTGGATACATATATGAAATGAATTTGAAATATTTTGAAAATGAAAACCAAAATTAATAAAGTAAAAACCCTTTTAATTTGCCCCATTACAATACCCCCCCAATGAGATATCTTCTGCCGAAACAGAAGAAATCTCATTGCTAAACCTCTAAGAGGACCGGTGAGGATATGGTGCCAACAACCCCCCATTTGTTCTTATACATCATGGGTAACCAACCCCCCTGGCTCGGCGACTATGGCCGCATCTGAACGAGATTACTGGACTTCTCTATACGAGATCCCAACACCATAAAATCGAACAGACACGCACCACAGCACACCTCACCTTCTATCATGCCGCCCCAAATCCAAACCCCTGGTCTTATACCATGCCAGATCCTCAACCGATGTTTCCCCTTTTCATGCACACTGGGTCGTCTTTGGCAAATGCTGGGCGCATACATACACCTATAATATTTTCTAAACAAACTCATCATTTAGAATCACCAAATATTCATCTTTAAATTCACTATTCTTTTGAGTTCAAAATCAGATTGTATCAAAACCAAAAAAAATCTCTTATCTGAATAGATTAATTCTCTTCGTTATTATTACTAATTAGAAAAACAAATAAATTGAATATTTAATTAAAACATGAACTGCCTTATCCTAACATTTGATTATACATATATCCTAAACAATATAATTCAATAACACTATTAATACACACAAACAATAATACAATCAAAATTTAAAACATCAATTTGATGGCAGGCACCAAAAATATCAAAATAAATTTTTTTTTCTATTACCCCCCTTTTAATACCTTAGCCCCTGATACCCGTTACATATTCTTGTGTTCTGCGCTAGGCTTCTTGGCCTTTTCCAGCCTCATCCTAGCCGTAAGCCACATCTCCCTCGTGACCTGTAACTGGGTCACCCCCCATCCACACTCACTATTACCCCCCCTGGACTGTTCGTCCAGTTGCTTTCACAAGTACTGATGCGGAAGGGGTGGACATTTTTTTCTTTTATTCCACCCCCATCCTTGCTTTGGCGTTACAATAAAATTCAGTATTACACTTACTAATAATGAATGATACGCCCCTAATGGACTACCACCCCTATCTGGGTGAAAATAGCCCTGTTCCAAAATTTGGTAGATTCCCCTAAAAATAACCCCCCTACTAAATCTAACAAACCACCGGGTTAACAAAATAAAACAAACCACAAGCCGGTTATATCAAGTAAAATTTATGATTTGCCACAATTAACTACTTTCACGGTCATTATCCGGTGAGGTCATGGCCGCACTTAGGTGGAGAATCTACAGTTAAAACATAAAACATGGATTGACATTAATAAAATTTATATGAACAGTAATATACACCTCTAAGTTTCCCAAACATTTTTGATAGCCTTCACACAAAATTTCCTTCAGGTTCCAATTTAAGTAAAGTACATATTTCCTTTATTTAACAATTACATTTAAAATTTGAATCAGAATAAATTTAAATTTATTATTAAAATCATCTTTCCAATTATTTTAATTACCAAATTAATTTAATTTTATTTCATTTCTCAAGACTCTAATTTAGTTACATTTGATCAAAATGATTTTACATTGACAACATCCTATCACACAAATATTAACTGTCTTATAATCAAAGCATCAAGTCATTTCCTTATATTATAAAAATTTACCTTCATTTCAACACATCTTAATTTCTTTTATTTCATAATAGGTTTTTCCTACTGGCAATGATTCAGCAGACTACAACATCTTTGTTATTATCAACTCAGCATGGCTATAGACATTAGTCACAACATCCAACACACCTGTTTACATTAACCGTTGTCTGCCAGACTTGTGTTATAAACACTCCTTCAGTCTAAACATTCTGCTTACCACACCTCTCATACTTGTACTTTTATTTTCAATTTCTGTAAACCTTTTAGTTAACATATTTGTCAAAGTCTGTTTATTACAGTTCAAACCAAATATAATTTTAATTCACCTTTCAGTTGTTATTACTTTTTAATTACAGTTTCTATTTAATACCATTTTCTCAATTCATTTATATTATTGAATCAAAATCTTTCCACACCTGTAAACCTTTTATTCTGTCTAATTGGTATTATAGACTTTATACTTACAGTACATTATTCACCTACTGACATAAACACAAAGTACACACCACACACCAATAACTCCATGTTACCTCTGAAACATTTAACAACAGTGTTATTTCATATTCAACAATTCAACATTTATTTATTAATTACTATCAAATTCACATACAACCTTTAAATCAATCAAAAATATTTAAACATTTCAAATTATTTTAATTAAATTAATTATTAAAAACATTTTAATTACTTTCATCAATTACAATAATTACGATTCATTTGTTATCCTCTTCCGAATTATTTTTGTTATTTACTTAGGCTACAAAATATTAATATTATTATCACAATTTCTACTATATACACACATACCTAACATTTTACAATATTAATTTCACTATCAATTTATTTACAATTCTTCATCATTCATTATTCAGTTATATCACACTTCATTGTAGAAGTCTGCGAGGTCTGAACCATAAAACAAAATATTTAAAATTGTCCATTTATTGTTTTATTGTTTAACCTCCATCGTCAAAAATTAGTCTGGGTTTCAAATAACAGTTTTCAATTTTATTTACACACATATGGCTATCTTGTGTGTAATAACCATAAAATTTCAGTTCATTTATTTTACTATAATAATCATATACCAAGTCAACATTATTTATTTCTGTCCAGTCTCCATTAGTAATTATATTCAACATCGGGTCAGTTATTTTTTCATCATAAGGTAAATTATTATTATTTAAACATGTATCATCAAAATAATCTTCACTCTCTATTTTAACAGGTAAGTATTTCATATCATTTAACATCTCTTTCAACTCATTAGATTTTCTCTGCAACTTATATAATTCTATCTCTCTATCAATACACCACTTTCTATCTAACTCTCTCTCATCATAACACCATCTCACATTTTCAACACCATTCCACACAGAGGGTACAAATTTATACAAAAAGGGGAAAAACTTAAATCTTTCACTAATAAGGGTCTCTTGCCATCCAATAATAACATTTTTGAACACCTTGGTTCATCACAAATAAGGGAACAATTTACCCTCTGCCCTCCATATTCATCTACTCTTTCTTTCCATTCTTTTTCTAATTCATCAACACTAATTACTACCTCGTTACAACATATCACTCTCTCTCTCTCTCTCTCTCACTCACTATTTCACTATCTATTTTCAACGTATCACTCTCTGATACCACCCTTTCAATCACATTACCATTTTCAATATCATTGTTAACATTTGTTACCTTACTCTCTAATACCACATTTTTAATTATATTCTCATTTTCGACATTATTGTCATCATTTGTAAATTTTTTATTATCATTATTATTTTTACTTTTAATCCGTTCTTCTACTGACTCTACTATTTTCTCAATATCTTGTTTCAATTCATTACAACTATTTTCGCATTTCATTTTTACCTCATCAATGTCAAATTTAAGTACATCAAATTTACAATTAAATTCACTTTTAATTTCGGTCTTAAATTCATTCAATTTTCTATCGTTATTGTCAAAACGATTATTTAATTCGTTAAATTTGTCATTCTGTACATCTAATTTCTCATTGACACTACTTTTAATTTCTTGGATTTCATTTTTCTGTTCATTAAATTTTTTGTCATTACTATCAAATCGTTTACTGAGAAGTTTAAATAAGTCATTCATGGACATCTCTTTTTCTTTTGTATTTGCTTTAATTGTCACGGGAGTGGAAATCGCTCCCGGCGTACTAATTACAGATTCTTCTACATTACGGTCATCTATTGATAGTGACTCTGTTTGAATACCTGAGTCGATATTTATTTGACTCTCTGTTTGACTGTCAGAGAAGCTGACTTCATTATTGTCTGCCATTTTTATATTGTGAATTTACTAATTTTCTGAATTTACATATACTGCTCTTAGACTTATTTCTACAACATCTTATATTTGCTCTAATCTTAACTCATTGTCTTGCGTACTTTACATAATTTTTTCGTATCGTTATTTAACCTTCAACCACACTTGTATTCGCTTTTAGGTGCCGATTTGTAATTATTTTACAAATCGAGTCTCTGTTTGCAGCTCCACTTGTGTAATCACTTATTATTACATTTAATTATTATAATTTTAATTCATTTTATGCCTTACCTCTTAGTCCGTTGCACGAAACTGCGACATACAATTATGACCTTCAGGTTATACTGAATAACGTACTCAACTCGCTTTACATTTGAAACAACTCTAATTTAATTGCATTTTTTACTTTCTTTAAATACACCACTCACTCCTCCTTCTACTTTAATTCACATATTATTGCAACTCTTTCTTTCTTTTTAAAAAACAGATATAACATAAAATTTCAGTTTACCATTGTAACTTATACTAATATAGATTTATGACCATAATAAAGCGACCCAGATTGCCCATCCACTCATTCACACAAAACCCCCTTTTATATCATTCCTTTAAACCCCCTTTTATATGTGATCATAACAAATTTGATTTGGATACAGTTTACCGTGGCGTCCCCGTTGACCGCATGGCGCGTCGCACACACTATTCCCTTCTTGTTACAAAAAATTATTGTTCCACTGATTTCGGAAACCGCACTTAGTTACTGATTGATACTGCTTTACTTTGATTTACACTATTTATTTATACCTACTGTTATGGCCGTTTAAAATTTCAGGCCCGCTAACCGGTTATATTTATCCGGCTGCGGCCATGGTAGTTAGTCGACTGGGAAGGAACTTTTTGTGACGATGTTACGTGCGGACGGACATTACTGCCTTGCCGGCGAACAAATTTCGTCGCCGCACCCAGCCTTCATTGTCCATGTCTTGGTAGTTGTTCACCTGACACATAGGATTTTTGAGTGTTAACCGTCGACGATATTTCACTGCCTTTACTTTCGTTTATGTAAAGTTAGGCGCTCCTCAGATGTGGGTGCTTGTGCATTTGTGAGTGGATGTCACACAACCGCAAAGGTCTAGGAAGTGTGCTACAGTTGACAACACGACATTCTTTTGTAATTATTTCACCACAGTTACAGCGTACCTTTGCTTTGTTTAGACTGCGAGTTAAATTCAACCAAGGACTGGATACATATATGAAATGAATTTGAAATATTTTGAAAATGAAAACCAAAATTAATAAAGTAAAAACCCTTTTAATTTGCCCCATTACAATACCCCCCCAATGAGATATCTTCTGCCGAAACAGAAGAAATCTCATTGCTAAACCTCTAAGAGGACCGGTGAGGATATGGTGCCAACAACCCCCCATTTGTTCTTATACATCATGGGTAACCAACCCCCCTGGCTCGGCGACTATGGCCGCATCTGAACGAGATTACTGGACTTCTCTATACGAGATCCCAACACCATAAAATCGAACAGACACGCACCACAGCACACCTCACCTTCTATCATGCCGCCCCAAATCCAAACCCCTGGTCTTATACCATGCCAGATCCTCAACCGATGTTTCCCCTTTTCATGCACACTGGGTCGTCTTTGGCAAATGCTGGGCGCATACATACACCTATAATATTTTCTAAACAAACTCATCATTTAGAATCACCAAATATTCATCTTTAAATTCACTATTCTTTTGAGTTCAAAATCAGATTGTATCAAAACCAAAAAAAATCTCTTATCTGAATAGATTAATTCTCTTCGTTATTATTACTAATTAGAAAAACAAATAAATTGAATATTTAATTAAAACATGAACTGCCTTATCCTAACATTTGATTATACATATATCCTAAACAATATAATTCAATAACACTATTAATACACACAAACAATAATACAATCAAAATTTAAAACATCAATTTGATGGCAGGCACCAAAAATATCAAAATAAATTTTTTTTTCTATTACCCCCCTTTTAATACCTTAGCCCCTGATACCCGTTACATATTCATGTGTTCTGCGCTAGGCTTCTTGGCCTTTTCCAGCCTCATCCTAGCCGTAAGCCACATCTCCCTCGTGACCTGTAACTGGGTCACCCCCCATCCACACTCACTATTACCCCCCCTGGACTGTGGCGTCCAGTTGCTTTCACAAGTACTGATGCGGAAGGGGTGGACATTTTTTTCTTTTATTCCACCCCCATCCTTGCTTTGGCGTTACAATAAAATTCAGTATTACACTTACTAATAATGAATGATACGCCCCTAATGGACTACCACCCCTATCTGGGTGAAAATAGCCCTGTTCCAAAATTTGGTAGATTCCCCTAAAAATAACCCCCCTACTAAATCTAACAAACCACCGGGTTAACAAAATAAAACAAACCACAAGCCGGTTATATCAAGTAAAATTTATGATTTGCCACAATTAACTACTTTCACGGTCATTATCCGGTGAGGTCATGGCCGCACTTAGGTGGAGAATCTACAGTTAAAACATAAAACATGGATTGACATTAATAAAATTTATATGAACAGTAATATACACCTCTAAGTTTCCCAAACATTTTTGATAGCCTTCACACAAAATTTCCTTCAGGTTCCAATTTAAGTAAAGTACATATTTCCTTTATTTAACAATTACATTTAAAATTTGAATCAGAATAAATTTAAATTTATTATTAAAATCATCTTTCCAATTATTTTAATTACCAAATTAATTTAATTTTATTTCATTTCTCAAGACTCTAATTTAGTTACATTTGATCAAAATGATTTTACATTGACAACATCCTATCACACAAATATTAACTGTCTTATAATCAAAGCATCAAGTCATTTCCTTATATTATAAAAATTTACCTTCATTTCAACACATCTTAATTTCTTTTATTTCATAATAGGTTTTTCCTACTGGCAATGATTCAGCAGACTACAACATCTTTGTTATTATCAACTCAGCATGGCTATAGACATTAGTCACAACATCCAACACACCTGTTTACATTAACCGTTGTCTGCCAGACTTGTGTTATAAACACTCCTTCAGTCTAAACATTCTGCTTACCACACCTCTCATACTTGTACTTTTATTTTCAATTTCTGTAAACCTTTTAGTTAACATATTTGTCAAAGTCTGTTTATTACAGTTCAAACCAAATATAATTTTAATTCACCTTTCAGTTGTTATTACTTTTTAATTACAGTTTCTATTTAATACCATTTTCTCAATTCATTTATATTATTGAATCAAAATCTTTCCACACCTGTAAACCTTTTATTCTGTCTAATTGGTATTATAGACTTTATACTTACAGTACATTATTCACCTACTGACATAAACACAAAGTACACACCACACACCAATAACTCCATGTTACCTCTGAAACATTTAACAACAGTGTTATTTCATATTCAACAATTCAACATTTATTTATTAATTACTATCAAATTCACATACAACCTTTAAATCAATCAAAAATATTTAAACATTTCAAATTATTTTAATTAAATTAATTATTAAAAACATTTTAATTACTTTCATCAATTACAATAATTACGATTCATTTGTTATCCTCTTCCGAATTATTTTTGTTATTTACTTAGGCTACAAAATATTAATATTATTATCACAATTTCTACTATATACACACATACCTAACATTTTACAATATTAATTTCACTATCAATTTATTTACAATTCTTCATCATTCATTATTCAGTTATATCACACTTCATTGTAGAAGTCTGCGAGGTCTGAACCATAAAACAAAATATTTAAAATTGTCCATTTATTGCTTTATTGTTTAACCTCCATCGTCAAAAATTAGTCTGGGTTTCAAATAACAGTTTTCAATTTTATTTACACACATATGGCTATCTTGTGTGTAATAACCATAAAATTTCAGTTCATTTATTTTACTATAATAATCATATACCAAGTCAACATTATTTATTTCTGTCCAGTCTCCATTAGTAATTATATTCAACATCGGGTCAGTTATTTTTTCATCATAAGGTAAATTATTATTATTTAAACATGTATCATCAAAATAATCTTCACTCTCTATTTTAACAGGTAAGTATTTCATATCATTTAACATCTCTTTCAACTCATTAGATTTTCTCTGCAACTTATATAATTCTATCTCTCTATCAATACACCACTTTCTATCTAACTCTCTCTCATCATAACACCATCTCACATTTTCAACACCATTCCACACAGAGGGTACAAATTTATACAAAAAGGGGAAAAACTTAAATCTTTCACTAATAAGGGTCTCTTGCCATCCAATAATAACATTTTTGAACACCTTGGTTCATCACAAATAAGGGAACAATTTACCCTCTGCCCTCCATATTCATCTACTCTTTCTTTCCATTCTTTTTCTAATTCATCAACACTAATTACTACCTCGTTACAACATATCACTCTCTCTCTCTCACTCACTATTTCACTATCTATTTTCAACGTATCACTCTCTGATACCACCCTTTCAATCACATTACCATTTTCAATATCATTGTTAACATTTGTTACCTTACTCTCTAATACCACATTTTTAATTATATTCTCATTTTCGACATTATTGTCATCATTTGTAAATTTTTTATTATCATTATTATTTTTACTTTTAATCCGTTCTTCTACTGACTCTACTATTTTCTCAATATCTTGTTTCAATTCATTACAACTATTTTCGCATTTCATTTTTACCTCATCAATGTCAAATTTAAGTACATCAAATTTACAATTAAATTCACTTTTAATTTCGGTCTTAAATTCATTCAATTTTCTATCGTTATTGTCAAAACGATTATTTAATTCGTTAAATTTGTCATTCTGTACATCTAATTTCTCATTGACACTACTTTTAATTTCTTGGATTTCATTTTTCTGTTCATTAAATTTTTTGTCATTACTATCAAATCGTTTACTGAGAAGTTTAAATAAGTCATTCATGGACATCTCTTTTTCTTTTGTATTTGCTTTAATTGTCACGGGAGTGGAAATCGCTCCCGGCGTACTAATTACAGATTCTTCTACATTACGGTCATCTATTGATAGTGACTCTGTTTGAATACCTGAGTCGATATTTATTTGACTCTCTGTTTGACTGTCAGAGAAGCTGACTTCATTATTGTCTGCCATTTTTATATTGTGAATTTACTAATTTTCTGAATTTACATATACTGCTCTTAGACTTATTTCTACAACATCTTATATTTGCTCTAATCTTAACTCATTGTCTTGCGTACTTTACATAATTTTTTTGTATCGTTATTTAACCTTCAACCACACTTGTATTCGCTTTTAGGTGCCGATTTGTAATTATTTTACAAATCGAGTCTCTGTTTGCAGCTCCACTTGTGTAATCACTTATTATTACATTTAATTATTATAATTTTAATTCATTTTATGCCTTACCTCTTAGTCCGTTGCACGAAACTGCGACATACAATTATGACCTTCAGGTTATACTGAATAACGTACTCAACTCGCTTTACATTTGAAACAACTCTAATTTAATTGCATTTTTTACTTTCTTTAAATACACCACTCACTCCTCCTTCTACTTTAATTCACATATTATTGCAACTCTTTCTTTCTTTTTAAAAAACAGATATAACATAAAATTTCAGTTTACCATTGTAACTTATACTAATATAGATTTATGACCATAATAAAGCGACCCAGATTGCCCATCCACTCATTCACACAAAACCCCCTTTTATATCATTCCTTTAAACCCCCTTTTATATGTGATCATAACAAATTTGATTTGGATACAGTTTACCGTGGCGTCCCCGTTGACCGCATGGCGCGTCGCACACACTATTCCCTTCTTGTTAAAAAAAATTATTGTTCCACTGATTTCGGAAACCGCACTTAGTTACTGATTGATACTGCTTTACTTTGATTTACACTATTTATTTATACCTACTGTTATGGCCGTTTAAAATTTCAGGCCCGCTAACCGGTTAAATTTATCCGGCTGCGGCCATGGTAGTTAGTCGACTGGGAAGGAACTTTTTGTGACGATGTTACGTGCGGACGGACATTACTGCCTTGCCGGCGAACAAATTTCGTCGCCGCACCCAGCCTTCATTGTCCATGTCTTGGTAGTTGTTCACCTGACACATAGGATTTTTGAGTGTTAACCGTCGACGATATTTCACTGCCTTTACTTTCGTTTATGTAAAGTTAGGCGCTCCTCACATGTGGGTGCTTGTGCATTTGTGAGTGGATGTCACACAACCGCAAAGGTCTAGGAAGTGTGCTACAGTTGACAACACGACATTCTTTTGTAATTATTTCACCACAGTTACAGCGTACCTTTGCTTTGTTTAGACTGCGAGTTAAATTCAACCAAGGACTGGATACATATATGAAATGAATTTGAAATGTTTTGAAAATGAAAACCAAAATTAATAAAGTAAAAACCCTTTTAATTTGCCCCATTACAATACCCCCCCAATGAGATATCTTCTGCCGAAACAGAAGAAATCTCATTGCTAAACCTCTAAGAGGACCGGTGAGGATATGGTGCCAACAACCCCCCATTTGTTCTTATACATCATGGGTAACCAACCCCCCTGGCT
This sequence comes from Magicicada septendecula, assembly GCA_034769895.1. Classification (NCBI taxonomy): domain Eukaryota; kingdom Metazoa; phylum Arthropoda; class Insecta; order Hemiptera; family Cicadidae; genus Magicicada; species Magicicada septendecula. Next base: position 54,271,170 of record CM068371.1, on the reverse strand, counting down.
CGGCGACTATGGCCGCATCTGAACGAGATTACTGGACTTCTCTATACGAGATCCCAACACCATAAAATCGAACAGACACGCACCACAGCACACCTCACCTTCTATCATGCCACCCCAAATCCAAACCCCTGGTCTTATACCATGCCAGATCCTCAACCGATGTTTCCCCTTTTCATGCACACTGGGTCGTCTTTGGCAAATGCTGGGCGCATACATACACCTATAATATTTTCTAAACAAACTCATCATTTAGAATCACCAAATATTCATCTTTAAATTCACTATTCTTTTGAGTTCAAAATCAGATTGTATCAAAACCAAAAAAAATCTCTTATCTGAATAGATTAATTCTCTTCGTTATTATTACTAATTAGAAAAACAAATAAATTGAATATTTAATTAAAACATGAACTGCCTTATCCTAACATTTGATTATACATATATCCTAAACAATATAATTCAATAACACTATTAATACACACAAACAATAATACAATCAAAATTTAAAACATCAATTTGATGGCAGGCACCAAAAATATCAAAATAAATTTTTTTTTCTATTACCCCCCTTTTAATACCTTAGCCCCTGATACCCGTTACATATTCATGTGTTCTGCGCTAGGCTTCTTGGCCTTTTCCAGCCTCATCCTAGCCGTAAGCCACATCTCCCTCGTGACCTGTAACTGGGTCACCCCCCATCCACACTCACTATTACCCCCCCTGGACTGTGGCGTCCAGTTGCTTTCACAAGTACTGATGCGGAAGGGGTGGACATTTTTTTCTTTTATTCCACCCCCATCCTTGCTTTGGCGTTACAATAAAATTCAGTATTACACTTACTAATAATGAATGATACGCCCCTAATGGACTACCACCCCTATCTGGGTGAAAATAGCCCTGTTCCAAAATTTGGTAGATTCCCCTAAAAATAACCCCCCTACTAAATCTAACAAACCACCGGGTTAACAAAATAAAACAAACCACAAGCCGGTTATATCAAGTAAAATTTATGATTTGCCACAATTAACTACTTTCACGGTCATTATCCGGTGAGGTCATGGCCGCACTTAGGTGGAGAATCTACAGTTAAAACATAAAACATGGATTGACATTAATAAAATTTATATGAACAGTAATATACACCTCTAAGTTTCCCAAACATTTTTGATAGCCTTCACACAAAATTTCCTTCAGGTTCCAATTTAAGTAAAGTACATATTTCCTTTATTTAACAATTACATTTAAAATTTGAATCAGAATAAATTTAAATTTATTATTAAAATCATCTTTCCAATTATTTTAATTACCAAATTAATTTAATTTTATTTCATTTCTCAAGACTCTAATTTAGTTACATTTGATCAAAATGATTTTACATTGACAACATCCTATCACACAAATATTAACTGTCTTATAATCAAAGCATCAAGTCATTTCCTTATATTATAAAAATTTACCTTCATTTCAACACATCTTAATTTCTTTTATTTCATAATAGGTTTTTCCTACTGGCAATGATTCAGCAGACTACAACATCTTTGTTATTATCAACTCAGCATGGCTATAGACATTAGTCACAACATCCAACACACCTGTTTACATTAACCGTTGTCTGCCAGACTTGTGTTATAAACACTCCTTCAGTCTAAACATTCTGCTTACCACACCTCTCATACTTGTACTTTTATTTTCAATTTCTGTAAACCTTTTAGTTAACATATTTGTCAAAGTCTGTTTATTACAGTTCAAACCAAATATAATTTTAATTCACCTTTCAGTTGTTATTACTTTTTAATTACAGTTTCTATTTAATACCATTTTCTCAATTCATTTATATTATTGAATCAAAATCTTTCCACACCTGTAAACCTTTTATTCTGTCTAATTGGTATTATAGACTTTATACTTACAGTACATTATTCACCTACTGACATAAACACAAAGTACACACCACACACCAATAACTCCATGTTACCTCTGAAACATTTAACAACAGTGTTATTTCATATTCAACAATTCAACATTTATTTATTAATTACTATCAAATTCACATACAACCTTTAAATCAATCAAAAATATTTAAACATTTCAAATTATTTTAATTAAATTAATTATTAAAAACATTTTAATTACTTTCATCAATTACAATAATTACGATTCATTTGTTATCCTCTTCCGAATTATTTTTGTTATTTACTTAGGCTACAAAATATTAATATTATTATCACAATTTCTACTATATACACACATACCTAACATTTTACAATATTAATTTCACTATCAATTTATTTACAATTCTTCATCATTCATTATTCAGTTATATCACACTTCATTGTAGAAGTCTGCGAGGTCTGAACCATAAAACAAAATATTTAAAATTGTCCATTTATTGTTTTATTGTTTAACCTCCATCGTCAAAAATTAGTCTGGGTTTCAAATAACAGTTTTCAATTTTATTTACACACATATGGCTATCTTGTGTGTAATAACCATAAAATTTCAGTTCATTTATTTTACTATAATAATCATATACCAAGTCAACATTATTTATTTCTGTCCAGTCTCCATTAGTAATTATATTCAACATCGGGTCAGTTATTTTTTCATCATAAGGTAAATTATTATTATTTAAACATGTATCATCAAAATAATCTTCACTCTCTATTTTAACAGGTAAGTATTTCATATCATTTAACATCTCTTTCAACTCATTAGATTTTCTCTGCAACTTATATAATTCTATCTCTCTATCAATACACCACTTTCTATCTAACTCTCTCTCATCATAACACCATCTCACATTTTCAACACCATTCCACACAGAGGGTACAAATTTATACAAAAAGGGGAAAAACTTAAATCTTTCACTAATAAGGGTCTCTTGCCATCCAATAATAACATTTTTGAACACCTTGGTTCATCACAAATAAGGGAACAATTTACCCTCTGCCCTCCATATTCATCTACTCTTTCTTTCCATTCTTTTTCTAATTCATCAACACTAATTACTACCTCGTTACAACATATCACTCTCTCTCTCTCTCTCTCTCTCTCTCACTCACTATTTCACTATCTATTTTCAACGTATCACTCTCTGATACCACCCTTTCAATCACATTACCATTTTCAATATCATTGTTAACATTTGTTACCTTACTCTCTAATACCACATTTTTAATTATATTCTCATTTTCGACATTATTGTCATCATTTGTAAATTTTTTATTATCATTATTATTTTTACTTTTAATCCGTTCTTCTACTGACTCTACTATTTTCTCAATATCTTGTTTCAATTCATTACAACTACTTTCGCATTTCATTTTTACCTCATCAATGTCAAATTTAAGTACATCAAATTTACAATTAAATTCACTTTTAATTTCGGTCTTAAATTCATTCAATTTTCTATCGTTATTGTCAAAACGATTATTTAATTCGTTAAATTTGTCATTCTGTACATCTAATTTCTCATTGACACTACTTTTAATTTCTTGGATTTCATTTTTCTGTTCATTAAATTTTTTGTCATTACTATCAAATCGTTTACTGAGAAGTTTAAATAAGTCATTCATGGACATCTCTTTTTCTTTTGTATTTGCTTTAATTGTCACGGGAGTGGAAATCGCTCCCGGCGTACTAATTACAGATTCTTCTACATTACGGTCATCTATTGATAGTGACTCTGTTTGAATACCTGAGTCGATATTTATTTGACTCTCTGTTTGACTGTCAGAGAAGCTGACTTCATTATTGTCTGCCATTTTTATATTGTGAATTTACTAATTTTCTGAATTTACATATACTGCTCTTAGACTTATTTCTACAACATCTTATATTTGCTCTAATCTTAACTCATTGTCTTGCGTACTTTACATAATTTTTTTGTATCGTTATTTAACCTTCAACCACACTTGTATTCGCTTTTAGGTGCCGATTTGTAATTATTTTACAAATCGAGTCTCTGTTTGCAGCTCCACTTGTGTAATCACTTATTATTACATTTAATTATTATAATTTTAATTCATTTTATGCCTTACCTCTTAGTCCGTTGCACGAAACTGCGACATACAATTATGACCTTCAGGTTATACTGAATAACGTACTCAACTCGCTTTACATTTGAAACAACTCTAATTTAATTGCATTTTTTACTTTCTTTAAATACACCACTCACTCCTCCTTCTACTTTAATTCACATATTATTGCAACTCTTTCTTTCTTTTTAAAAAACAGATATAACATAAAATTTCAGTTTACCATTGTAACTTATACTAATATAGATTTATGACCATAATAAAGCGACCCAGATTGCCCATCCACTCATTCACACAAAACCCCCTTTTATATCATTCCTTTAAACCCCCTTTTATATGTGATCATAACAAATTTGATTTGGATACAGTTTACCGTGGCGTCCCCGTTGACCGCATGGCGCGTCGCACACACTATTCCCTTCTTGTTAAAAAAAATTATTGTTCCACTGATTTCGGAAACCGCACTTAGTTACTGATTGATACTGCTTTACTTTGATTTACACTATTTATTTATACCTACTGTTATGGCCGTTTAAAATTTCAGGCCCGCTAACCGGTTATATTTATCCGGCTGCGGCCATGGTAGTTAGTCGACTGGGAAGGAACTTTTTGTGACGATGTTACGTGCGGACGGACATTACTGCCTTGCCGGCGAACAAATTTCGTCACCGCACCCAGCCTTCATTGTCCATGTCTTGGTAGTTGTTCACCTGACACATAGGATTTTTGAGTGTTAACCGTCGACGATATTTCACTGCCTTTACTTTCGTTTATGTAAAGTTAGGCGCTCCTCAGATGTGGGTGCTTGTGCATTTGTGAGTGGATGTCACACAACCGCAAAGGTCTAGGAAGTGTGCTACAGTTGACAACACGACATTCTTTTGTAATTATTTCACCACAGTTACAGCGTACCTTTGCTTTGTTTAGACTGCGAGTTAAATTCAACCAAGGACTGGATACATATATGAAATGAATTTGAAATGTTTTGAAAATGAAAACCAAAATTAATAAAGTAAAAACCCTTTTAATTTGCCCCATTACAATACCCCCCCCAATGAGATATCTTCTGCCGAAACAGAAGAAATCTCATTGCTAAACCTCTAAGAGGACCGGTGAGGATATGGTGCCAACAACCCCCCATTTGTTCTTATACATCATGGGTAACCAACCCCCCTGGCTCGGCGACTATGGCCGCATCTGAACGAGATTACTGGACTTCTCTATACGAGATCCCAACACCATAAAATCGAACAGACACGCACCACAGCACACCTCACCTTCTATCATGCCGCCCCAAATCCAAACCCCTGGTCTTATACCATGCCAGATCCTCAACCGATGTTTCCCCTTTTCATGCACACTGGGTCGTCTTTGGCAAATGCTGGGCGCATACAGAAACCTATAATATTTTCTAAACAAACTCATCATTTAGAATCACCAAATATTCATCTTTAAATTCACTATTCTTTTGAGTTCAAAATCAGATTGTATCAAAACCAAAAAAAATCTCTTATCTGAATAGATTAATTCTCTTCGTTATTATTACTAATTAGAAAAACAAATAAATTGAATATTTAATTAAAACATGAACTGCCTTATCCTAACATTTGATTATACATATATCCTAAACAATATAATTCAATAACACTATTAATACACACAAACAATAATACAATCAAAATTTAAAACATCAATTTGATGGCAGGCACCAAAAATATCAAAATAAATTTTTTTTTCTATTACCCCCCTTTTAATACCTTAGCCCCTGATACCCGTTACATATTCATGTGTTCTGCGCTAGGCTTCTTGGCCTTTTCCAGCCTCATCCTAGCCGTAAGCCACATCTCCCTCGTGACCTGTAACTGGGTCACCCCCCATCCACACTCACTATTACCCCCCCTGGACTGTGGCGTCCAGTTGCTTTCACAAGTACTGATGCGGAAGGGGTGGACATTTTTTTCTTTTATTCCACCCCCATCCTTGCTTTGGCGTTACAATAAAATTCAGTATTACACTTACTAATAATGAATGATACGCCCCTAATGGACTACCACCCCTATCTGGGTGAAAATAGCCCTGTTCCAAAATTTGGTAGATTCCCCTAAAAATAACCCCCCTACTAAATCTAACAAACCACCGGGTTAACAAAATAAAACAAACCACAAGCCGGTTATATCAAGTAAAATTTATGATTTGCCACAATTAACTACTTTCACGGTCATTATCCGGTGAGGTCATGGCCGCACTTAGGTGGAGAATCTACAGTTAAAACATAAAACATGGATTGACATTAATAAAATTTATATGAACAGTAATATACACCTCTAAGTTTCCCAAACATTTTTGATAGCCTTCACACAAAATTTCCTTCAGGTTCCAATTTAAGTAAAGTACATATTTCCTTTATTTAACAATTACATTTAAAATTTGAATCAGAATAAATTTAAATTTATTATTAAAATCATCTTTCCAATTATTTTAATTACCAAATTAATTTAATTTTATTTCATTTCTCAAGACTCTAATTTAGTTACATTTGATCAAAATGATTTTACATTGACAACATCCTATCACACAAATATTAACTGTCTTATAATCAAAGCATCAAGTCATTTCCTTATATTATAAAAATTTACCTTCATTTCAACACATCTTAATTTCTTTTATTTCATAATAGGTTTTTCCTACTGGCAATGATTCAGCAGACTACAACATCTTTGTTATTATCAACTCAGCATGGCTATAGACATTAGTCACAACATCCAACACACCTGTTTACATTAACCGTTGTCTGCCAGACTTGTGTTATAAACACTCCTTCAGTCTAAACATTCTGCTTACCACACCTCTCATACTTGTACTTTTATTTTCAATTTCTGTAAACCTTTTAGTTAACATATTTGTCAAAGTCTGTTTATTACAGTTCAAACCAAATATAATTTTAATTCACCTTTCAGTTGTTATTACTTTTTAATTACAGTTTCTATTTAATACCATTTTCTCAATTCATTTATATTATTGAATCAAAATCTTTCCACACCTGTAAACCTTTTATTCTGTCTAATTGGTATTATAGACTTTATACTTACAGTACATTATTCACCTACTGACATAAACACAAAGTACACACCACACACCAATAACTCCATGTTACCTCTGAAACATTTAACAACAGTGTTATTTCATATTCAACAATTCAACATTTATTTATTAATTACTATCAAATTCACATACAACCTTTAAATCAATCAAAAATATTTAAACATTTCAAATTATTTTAATTAAATTAATTATTAAAAACATTTTAATTACTTTCATCAATTACAATAATTACGATTCATTTGTTATCCTCTTCCGAATTATTTTTGTTATTTACTTAGGCTACAAAATATTAATATTATTATCACAATTTCTACTATATACACACATACCTAACATTTTACAATATTAATTTCACTATCAATTTATTTACAATTCTTCATCATTCATTATTCAGTTATATCACACTTCATTGTAGAAGTCTGCGAGGTCTGAACCATAAAACAAAATATTTAAAATTGTCCATTTATTGTTTTATTGTTTAACCTCCATCGTCAAAAATTAGTCTGGGTTTCAAATAACAGTTTTCAATTTTATTTACACACATATGGCTATCTTGTGTGTAATAACCATAAAATTTCAGTTCATTTATTTTACTATAATAATCATATACCAAGTCAACATTATTTATTTCTGTCCAGTCTCCATTAGTAATTATATTCAACATCGGGTCAGTTATTTTTTCATCATAAGGTAAATTATTATTATTTAAACATGTATCATCAAAATAATCTTCACTCTCTATTTTAACAGGTAAGTATTTCATATCATTTAACATCTCTTTCAACTCATTAGATTTTCTCTGCAACTTATATAATTCTATCTCTCTATCAATACACCACTTTCTATCTAACTCTCTCTCATCATAACACCATCTCACATTTTCAACACCATTCCACACAGAGGGTACAAATTTATACAAAAAGGGGAAAAACTTAAATCTTTCACTAATAAGGGTCTCTTGCCATCCAATAATAACATTTTTGAACACCTTGGTTCATCACAAATAAGGGAACAATTTACCCTCTGCCCTCCATATTCATCTACTCTTTCTTTCCATTCTTTTTCTAATTCATCAACACTAATTACTACCTCGTTACAACATATCACTCTCTCTCTCTCTCTCTCTCTCACTCACTATTTCACTATCTATTTTCAACGTATCACTCTCTGATACCACCCTTTCAATCACATTACCATTTTCAATATCATTGTTAACATTTGTTACCTTACTCTCTAATACCACATTTTTAATTATATTCTCATTTTCGACATTATTGTCATCATTTGTAAATTTTTTATTATCATTATTATTTTTACTTTTAATCCGTTCTTCTACTGACTCTACTATTTTCTCAATATCTTGTTTCAATTCATTACAACTATTTTCGCATTTCATTTTTACCTCATCAATGTCAAATTTAAGTACATCAAATTTACAATTAAATTCACTTTTAATTTCGGTCTTAAATTCATTCAATTTTCTATCGTTATTGTCAAAACGATTATTTAATTCGTTAAATTTGTCATTCTGTACATCTAATTTCTCATTGACACTACTTTTAATTTCTTGGATTTCATTTTTCTGTTCATTAAATTTTTTGTCATTACTATCAAATCGTTTACTGAGAAGTTTAAATAAGTCATTCATGGACATCTCTTTTTCTTTTGTATTTGCTTTAATTGTCACGGGAGTGGAAATCGCTCCCGGCGTACTAATTACAGATTCTTCTACATTACGGTCATCTATTGATAGTGACTCTGTTTGAATACCTGAGTCGATATTTATTTGACTCTCTGTTTGACTGTCAGAGAAGCTGCTTCATTATTGTCTGCCATTTTTATATTGTGAATTTACTAATTTTCTGAATTTACATATACTGCTCTTAGACTTATTTCTACAACATCTTATATTTGCTCTAATCTTAACTCATTGTCTTGCGTACTTTACATAATTTTTTCGTATCGTTATTTAACCTTCAACCACACTTGTATTCGCTTTTAGGTGCCGATTTGTAATTATTTTACAAATCGAGTCTCTGTTTGCAGCTCCACTTGTGTAATCACTTATTATTACATTTAATTATTATAATTTTAATTCATTTTATGCCTTACCTCTTAGTCCGTTGCACGAAACTGCGACATACAATTATGACCTTCAGGTTATACTGAATAACGTACTCAACTCGCTTTACATTTGAAACAACTCTAATTTAATTGCATTTTTTACTTTCTTTAAATACACCACTCACTCCTCCTTCTACTTTAATTCACATATTATTGCAACTCTTTCTTTCTTTTTAAAAAACAGATATAACATAAAATTTCAGTTTACCATTGTAACTTATACTAATATAGATTTATGACCATAATAAAGCGACCCAGATTGCCCATCCACTCATTCACACAAAACCCCCTTTTATATCATTCCTTTAAACCCCCTTTTATATGTGATCATAACAAATTTGATTTGGATACAGTTTACCGTGGCGTCCCCGTTGACCGCATGGCGCGTCGCACACACTATTCCCTTCTTGTTAAAAAAAATTATTGTTCCACTGATTTCGGAAACCGCACTTAGTTACTGATTGATACTGCTTTACTTTGATTTACACTATTTATTTATACCTACTGTTATGGCCGTTTAAAATTTCAGGCCCGCTAACCGGTTATATTTATCCGGCTGTGGCCATGGTAGTTAGTCGACTGGGAAGGAACTTTTTGTGACGATGTTACGTGCGGACGGACATTACTGCCTTGCCGGCGAACAAATTTCGTCGCCGCACCCAGCCTTCATTGTCCATGTCTTGGTAGTTGTTCACCTGACACATAGGATTTTTGAGTGTTAACCGTCGACGATATTTCACTGCCTTTACTTTCGTTTATGTAAAGTTAGGCGCTCCTCAGATGTGGGTGCTTGTGCATTTGTGAGTGGATGTCACACAACCGCAAAGGTCTAGGAAGTGTGCTACAGTTGACAACACGACATTCTTTTGTAATTATTTCACCACAGTTACAGCGTACCTTTGCTTTGTTTAGACTGCGAGTTAAATTCAACCAAGGACTGGATACATATATGAAATGAATTTGAAATGTTTTGAAAATGAAAACCAAAATTAATAAAGTAAAAACCCTTTTAATTTGCCCCATTACAATACCCCCCCCAATGAGATATCTTCTGCCGAAACAGAAGAAATCTCATTGCTAAACCTCTAAGAGGACCGGTGAGGATATGGTGCCAACAACCCCCCATTTGTTCTTATACATCATGGGTAACCAACCCCCCTGGCTCGGCGACTATGGCCGCATCTGAACGAGATTACTGGACTTCTCTATACGAGATCCCAACACCATAAAATCGAACAGACACGCACCACAGCACACCTCACCTTCTATCATGCCGCCCCAAATCCAAACCCCTGGTCTTATACCATGCCAGATCCTCAACCGATGTTTCCCCTTTTCATGCACACTGGGTCGTCTTTGGCAAATGCTGGGCACATACATACACCTATAATATTTTCTAAACAAACTCATCATTTAGAATCACCAAATATTCATCTTTAAATTCACTATTCTTTTGAGTTCAAAATCAGATTGTATCAAAACCAAAAAAAATCTCTTATCTGAATAGATTAATTCTCTTCGTTATTATTACTAATTAGAAAAACAAATAAATTGAATATTTAATTAAAACATGAACTGCCTTATCCTAACATTTGATTATACATATATCCTAAACAATATAATTCAATAACACTATTAATACACACAAACAATAATACAATCAAAATTTAAAACATCAATTTGATGGCAGGCACCAAAAATATCAAAATAAATTTTTTTTTCTATTACCCCCCTTTTAATACCTTAGCCCCTGATACCCGTTACATATTCATGTGTTCTGCGCTAGGCTTCTTGGCCTTTTCCAGCCTCATCCTAGCCGTAAGCCACATCTCCCTCGTGACCTGTAACTGGGTCACCCCCCATCCACACTCACTATTACCCCCCCTGGACTGTGGCGTCCAGTTGCTTTCACAAGTACTGATGCGGAAGGGGTGGACATTTTTTTCTTTTATTCCACCCCATCCTTGCTTTGGCGTTACAATAAAATTCAGTATTACACTTACTAATAATGAATGATACGCCCCTAATGGACTACCACCCCTATCTGGGTGAAAATAGCCCTGTTCCAAAATTTGGTAGATTCCCCTAAAAATAACCCCCCTACTAAATCTAACAAACCACCGGGTTAACAAAATAAAACAAACCACAAGCCGGTTATATCAAGTAAAATTTATGATTTGCCACAATTAACTACTTTCACGGTCATTATCCGGTGAGGTCATGGCCGCACTTAGGTGGAGAATCTATAGTTAAAACATAAAACATGGATTGACATTAATAAAATTTATATGAACAGTAATATACACCTCTAAGTTTCCCAAACATTTTTGATAGCCTTCACACAAAATTTCCTTCAGGTTCCAATTTAAGTAAAGTACATATTTCCTTTATTTAACAATTACATTTAAAATTTGAATCAGAATAAATTTAAATTTATTATTAAAATCATCTTTCCAATTATTTTAATTACCAAATTAATTTAATTTTATTTCATTTCTCAAGACTCTAATTTAGTTACATTTGATCAAAATGATTTTACATTGACAACATCCTATCACACAAATATTAACTGTCTTATAATCAAAGCATCAAGTCATTTCCTTATATTATAAAAATTTACCTTCATTTCAACACATCTTAATTTCTTTTATTTCATAATAGGTTTTTCCTACTGGCAATGATTCAGCAGACTACAACATCTTTGTTATTATCAACTCAGCATGGCTATAGACATTAGTCACAACATCCAACACACCTGTTTACATTAACCGTTGTCTGCCAGACTTGTGTTATAAACACTCCTTCAGTCTAAACATTCTGCTTACCACACCTCTCATACTTGTACTTTTATTTTCAATTTCTGTAAACCTTTTAGTTAACATATTTGTCAAAGTCTGTTTATTACAGTTCAAACCAAATATAATTTTAATTCACCTTTCAGTTGTTATTACTTTTTAATTACAGTTTCTATTTAATACCATTTTCTCAATTCATTTATATTATTGAATCAAAATCTTTCCACACCTGTAAACCTTTTATTCTGTCTAATTGGTATTATAGACTTTATACTTACAGTACATTATTCACCTACTGACATAAACACAAAGTACACACCACACACCAATAACTCCATGTTACCTCTGAAACATTTAACAACAGTGTTATTTCATATTCAACAATTCAACATTTATTTATTAATTACTATCAAATTCACATACAACCTTTAAATCAATCAAAAATATTTAAACATTTCAAATTATTTTAATTAAATTAATTATTAAAAACATTTTAATTACTTTCATCAATTACAATAATTACGATTCATTTGTTATCCTCTTCCGAATTATTTTTGTTATTTACTTAGGCTACAAAATATTAATATTATTATCACAATTTCTACTATATACACACATACCTAACATTTTACAATATTAATTTCACTATCAATTTATTTACAATTCTTCATCATTCATTATTCAGTTATATCACACTTCATTGTAGAAGTCTGCGAGGTCTGAACCATAAAACAAAATATTTAAAATTGTCCATTTATTGTTTTATTGTTTAACCTCCATCGTCAAAAATTAGTCTGGGTTTCAAATAACAGTTTTCAATTTTATTTACACACATATGGCTATCTTGTGTGTAATAACCATAAAATTTCAGTTCATTTATTTTACTATAATAATCATATACCAAGTCAACATTATTTATTTCTGTCCAGTCTCCATTAGTAATTATATTCAACATCGGGTCAGTTATTTTTTCATCATAAGGTAAATTATTATTATTTAAACATGTATCATCAAAATAATCTTCACTCTCTATTTTAACAGGTAAGTATTTCATATCATTTAACATCTCTTTCAACTCATTAGATTTTCTCTGCAACTTATATAATTCTATCTCTCTATCAATACACCACTTTCTATCTAACTCTCTCTCATCATAACACCATCTCACATTTTCAACACCATTCCACACAGAGGGTACAAATTTATACAAAAAGGGGAAAAACTTAAATCTTTCACTAATAAGGGTCTCTTGCCATCCAATAATAACATTTTTGAACACCTTGGTTCATCACAAATAAGGGAACAATTTACCCTCTGCCCTCCATATTCATCTACTCTTTCTTTCCATTCTTTTTCTAATTCATCAACACTAATTACTACCTCGTTACAACATATCACTCTCTCTCTCTCTCTCTCTCTCACTCACTATTTCACTATCTATTTTCAACGTATCACTCTCTGATACCACCCTTTCAATCACATTACCATTTTCAATATCATTGTTAACATTTGTTACCTTACTCTCTAATACCACATTTTTAATTATATTCTCATTTTCGACATTATTGTCATCATTTGTAAATTTTTTATTATCATTATTATTTTTACTTTTAATCCGTTCTTCTACTGACTCTACTATTTTCTCAATATCTTGTTTCAATTCATTACAACTATTTTCGCATTTCATTTTTACCTCATCAATGTCAAATTTAAGTACATCAAATTTACAATTAAATTCACTTTTAATTTCGGTCTTAAATTCATTCAATTTTCTATCGTTATTGTCAAAACGATTATTTAATTCGTTAAATTGGTCATTCTGTACATCTAATTTCTCATTGACACTACTTTTAATTTCTTGGATTTCATTTTTCTGTTCATTAAATTTTTTGTCATTACTATCAAATCGTTTACTGAGAAGTTTAAATAAGTCATTCATGGACATCTCTTTTTCTTTTGTATTTGCTTTAATTGTCACGGGAGTAGAAATCGCTCCCGGCGTACTAATTACAGATTCTTCTACATTACGGTCATCTATTGATAGTGACTCTGTTTGAATACCTGAGTCGATATTTATTTGACTCTCTGTTTGACTGTCAGAGAAGCTGACTTCATTATTGTCTGCCATTTTTATATTGTGAATTTACTAATTTTCTGAATTTACATATACTGCTCTTAGACTTATTTCTACAACATCTTATATTTGCTCTAATCTTAACTCATTGTCTTGCGTACTTTACATAATTTTTTCGTATCGTTATTTAACCTTCAACCACACTTGTATTCGCTTTTAGGTGCCGATTTGTATTTATTTTACAAATCGAGTCTCTGTTTGCAGCTCCACTTGTGTAATCACTTATTATTACATTTAATTATTATAATTTTAATTCATTTTATGCCTTACCTCTTAGTCCGTTGCACGAAACTGCGACATACAATTATGACCTTCAGGTTATACTGAATAACGTACTCAACTCGCTTTACATTTGAAACAACTCTAATTTAATTGCATTTTTTACTTTCTTTAAATACACCACTCACTCCTCCTTCTACTTTAATTCACATATTATTGCAACTCTTTCTTTCTTTTTAAAAAACAGATATAACATAAAATTTCAGTTTACCATTGTAACTTATACTAATATAGATTTATGACCATAATAAAGCGACCCAGATTGCCCATCCACTCATTCACACAAAACCCCCTTTTATATCATTCCTTTATACCCCCTTTTATATGTGATCATAACAAATTTGATTTGGATACAGTTTACCGTGGCGTCCCCGTTGACCGCATGGCGCGTCGCACACACTATTCCCTTCTTGTTACAAAAAATTATTGTTCCACTGATTTCGGAAACCGCACTTAGTTACTGATTGATACTGCTTTACTTTGATTTACACTATTTATTTATACCTACTGTTATGGCCGTTTAAAATTTCAGGCCCGCTAACCGGTTATATTTATCCGGCTGCGGCCATGGTAGTTAGTCGACTGGGAAGGAACTTTTTGTGACGATGTTACGTGCGGACGGACATTACTGCCTTGCCGGCGAACAAATTTCGTCGCCGCACCCAGCCTTCATTGTCCATGTCTTGGTAGTTGTTCACCTGACACATAGGATTTTTGAGTGTTAACCGTCGACGATATTTCACTGCCTTTACTTTCGTTTATGTAAAGTTAGGCGCTCCTCAGATGTGGGTGCTTGTGCATTTGTGAGTGGATGTCACACAACCGCAAAGGTCTAGGAAGTGTGCTACAGTTGACAACACGACATTCTTTTGTAATTATTTCACCACAGTTACAGCGTACCTTTGCTTTGTTTAGACTGCGAGTTAAATTCAACCAAGGACTGGATACATATATGAAATGAATTTGAAATGTTTTGAAAATGAAAACCAAAATTAATAAAGTAAAAACCCTTTTAATTTGCCCCATTACAATACCCCCCCAATGAGATATCTTCTGCCGAAACAGAAGAAATCTCATTGCTAAACCTCTAAGAGGACCGGTGAGGATATGGTGCCAACAACCCCCCATTTGTTCTTATACATCATGGGTAACCAACCCCCCTGGCTCGGCGACTATGGCCGCATCTGAACGAGATTACTGGACTTCTCTATACGAGATCCCAACACCATAAAATCGAACAGACACGCACCACAGCACACCTCACCTTCTATCATGCCGCCCCAAATCCAAACCCCTGGTCTTATACCATGCCAGATCCTCAACCGATGTTTCCCCTTTTCATGCACACTGGGTCGTCTTTGGCAAATGCTGGGCACATACATACACCTATAATATTTTCTAAACAAACTCATCATTTAGAATCACCAAATATTCATCTTTAAATTCACTATTCTTTTGAGTTCAAAATCAGATTGTATCAAAACCAAAAAAAATCTCTTATCTGAATAGATTAATTCTCTTCGTTATTATTACTAATTAGAAAAACAAATAAATTGAATATTTAATTAAAACATGAACTGCCTTATCCTAACATTTGATTATACATATATCCTGAACAATATAATTCAATAACACTATTAATACACACAAACAATAATACAATCAAAATTTAAAACATCAATTTGATGGCAGGCACCAAAAATATCAAAATAAATTTTTTTTTCTATTACCCCCCTTTTAATACCTTAGCCCCTGATACCCGTTACATATTCATGTGTTCTGCGCTAGGCTTCTTGGCCTTTTCCAGCCTCATCCTAGCCGTAAGCCACATCTCCCTCGTGACCTGTAACTGGGTCACCCCCCATCCACACTCACTATTACCCCCCCTGGACTGTGGCGTCCAGTTGCTTTCACAAGTACTGATGCGGAAGGGGTGGACATTTTTTTCTTTTATTCCACCCCATCCTTGCTTTGGCGTTACAATAAAATTCAGTATTACACTTACTAATAATGAATGATACGCCCCTAATGGACTACCACCCCTATCTGGGTGAAAATAGCCCTGTTCCAAAATTTGGTAGATTCCCCTAAAAATAACCCCCCTACTAAATCTAACAAACCACCGGGTTAACAAAATAAAACAAACCACAAGCCGGTTATATCAAGTAAAATTTATGATTTGCCACAATTAACTACTTTCACGGTCATTATCCGGTGAGGTCATGGCCGCACTTAGGTGGAGAATCTACAGTTAAAACATAAAACATGGATTGACATTAATAAAATTTATATGAACAGTAATATACACCTCTAAGTTTCCCAAACATTTTTGATAGCCTTCACACAAAATTTCCTTCAGGTTCCAATTTAAGTAAAGTACATATTTCCTTTATTTAACAATTACATTTAAAATTTGAATCAGAATAAATTTAAATTTATTATTAAAATCATCTTTCCAATTATTTTAATTACCAAATTAATTTAATTTTATTTCATTTCTCAAGACTCTAATTTAGTTACATTTGATCAAAATGATTTTACATTGACAACATCCTATCACACAAATATTAACTGTCTTATAATCAAAGCATCAAGTCATTTCCTTATATTATAAAAATTTACCTTCATTTCAACACATCTTAATTTCTTTTATTTCATAATAGGTTTTTCCTACTGGCAATGATTCAGCAGACTACAACATCTTTGTTATTATCAACTCAGCATGGCTATAGACATTAGTCACAACATCCAACACACCTGTTTACATTAACCGTTGTCTGCCAGACTTGTGTTATAAACACTCCTTCAGTCTAAACATTCTGCTTACCACACCTCTCATACTTGTACTTTTATTTTCAATTTCTGTAAACCTTTTAGTTAACATATTTGTCAAAGTCTGTTTATTACAGTTCAAACCAAATATAATTTTAATTCACCTTTCAGTTGTTATTACTTTTTAATTACAGTTTCTATTTAATACCATTTTCTCAATTCATTTATATTATTGAATCAAAATCTTTCCACACCTGTAAACCTTTTATTCTGTCTAATTGGTATTATAGACTTTATACTTACAGTACATTATTCACCTACTGACATAAACACAAAGTACACACCACACACCAATAACTCCATGTTACCTCTGAAACATTTAACAACAGTGTTATTTCATATTCAACAATTCAACATTTATTTATTAATTACTATCAAATTCACATACAACCTTTAAATCAATCAAAAATATTTAAACATTTCAAATTATTTTAATTAAATTAATTATTAAAAACATTTTAATTACTTTCATCAATTACAATAATTACGATTCATTTGTTATCCTCTTCCGAATTATTTTTGTTATTTACTTAGGCTACAAAATATTAATATTATTATCACAATTTCTACTATATACACACATACCTAACATTTTACAATATTAATTTCACTATCAATTTATTTACAATTCTTCATCATTCATTATTCAGTTATATCACACTTCATTGTAGAAGTCTGCGAGGTCTGAACCATAAAACAAAATATTTAAAATTGTCCATTTATTGTTTTATTGTTTAACCTCCATCGTCAAAAATTAGTCTGGGTTTCAAATAACAGTTTTCAATTTTATTTACACACATATGGCTATCTTGTGTGTAATAACCATAAAATTTCAGTTCATTTATTTTACTATAATAATCATATACCAAGTCAACATTATTTATTTCTGTCCAGTCTCCATTAGTAATTATATTCAACATCGGGTCAGTTATTTTTTCATCATAAGGTAAATTATTATTATTTAAACATGTATCATCAAAATAATCTTCACTCTCTATTTTAACAGGTAAGTATTTCATATCATTTAACATCTCTTTCAACTCATTAGATTTTCTCTGCAACTTATATAATTCTATCTCTCTATCAATACACCACTTTCTATCTAACTCTCTCTCATCATAACACCATCTCACATTTTCAACACCATTCCACACAGAGGGTACAAACTTATACAAAAAGGGGAAAAACTTAAATCTTTCACTAATAAGGGTCTCTTGCCATCCAATAATAACATTTTTGAACACCTTGGTTCATCACAAATAAGGGAACAATTTACCCTCTGCCCTCCATATTCATCTACTCTTTCTTTCCATTCTTTTTCTAATTCATCAACACTAATTACTACCTCGTTACAACATATCACTCTCTCTCTCTCACTCACTATTTCACTATCTAATTTCAACGTATCACTCTCTGATACCACCCTTTCAATCACATTACCATTTTCAATATCATTGTTAACATTTGTTACCTTACTCTCTAATACCACATTTTTAATTATATTCTCATTTTCGACATTATTGTCATCATTTGTAAATTTTTTATTATCATTATTATTTTTACTTTTAATCCGTTCTTCTACTGACTCTACTATTTTCTCAATATCTTGTTTCAATTCATTACAACTATTTTCGCATTTCATTTTTACCTCATCAATGTCAAATTTAAGTACATCAAATTTACAATTAAATTCACTTTTAATTTCGGTCTTAAATTCATTCAATTTTCAATCGTTATTGTCAAAACGATTATTTAATTCGTTAAATTTGTCATTCTGTACATCTAATTTCTCATTGACACTACTTTTAATTTCTTGGATTTCATTTTTCTGTTCATTAAATTTTTTGTCATTACTATCAAATCGTTTACTGAGAAGTTTAAATAAGTCATTCATGGACATCTCTTTTTCTTTTGTATTTGCTTTAATTGTCACGGGAGTGGAAATCGCTCCCGGCGTACTAATTACAGATTCTTCTACATTACGGTCATCTATTGATAGTGACTCTGTTTGAATACCTGAGTCGATATTTATTTGACTCTCTGTTTGACTGTCAGAGAAGCTGACTTCATTATTGTCTGCCATTTTTATATTGTGAATTTACTAATTTTCTGAATTTACATATACTGCTCTTAGACTTATTTCTACAACATCTTATATTTGCTCTAATCTTAACTCATTGTCTTGCGTACTTTACATAATTTTTTCGTATCGTTATTTAACCTTCAACCACACTTGTATTCGCTTTTAGGTGCCGATTTGTAATTATTTTACAAATCGAGTCTCTGTTTGCAGCTCCACTTGTGTAATCACTTATTATTACATTTAATTATTATAATTTTAATTCATTTTATGCCTTACCTCTTAGTCCGTTGCACGAAACTGCGACATACAATTATGACCTTCAGGTTATACTGAATAACGTACTCAACTCGCTTTACATTTGAAACAACTCTAATTTAATTGCATTTTTTACTTTCTTTAAATACACCACTCACTCCTCCTTCTACTTTAATTCACATATTATTGCAACACTTTCTTTCTTTTTAAAAAACAGATATAACATAAAATTTCAGTTTACCATTGTAACTTATACTAATATAGATTTATGACCATAATAAAGCGACCCAGATTGCCCATCCACTCATTCACACAAAACCCCCTTTTATATCATTCCTTTAAACCCCCTTTTATATGTGATCATAACAAATTTGATTTGGATACAGTTTACCGTGGCGTCCCCGTTGACCGCATGGCGCGTCGCACACACTATTCCCTTCTTGTTAAAAAAAATTATTGTTCCACTGATTTCGGAAACCGCACTTAGTTACTGATTGATACTGCTTTACTTTGATTTACACTATTTATTTATACCTACTGTTATGGCCGTTTAAAATTTCAGGCCCGCTAACCGGTTATATTTATCCGGCTGCGGCCATGGTAGTTAGTCGACTGGGAAGGAACTTTTTGTGACGATGTTACGTGCGGACGGACATTACTGCCTTGCCGGCGAACAAATTTCGTCGCCGCACCCAGCCTTCATTGTCCATGTCTTGGTAGTTGTTCACCTGACACATAGGATTTTTGAGTGTTAACCGTCGACGATATTTCACTGCCTTTACTTTCGTTTATGTAAAGTTAGGCGCTCCTCAGATGTGGGTGCTTGTGCATTTGTGAGTGGATGTCACACAACCGCAAAGGTCTAGGAAGTGTGCTACAGTTGACAACACGACATTCTTTTGTAATTATTTCACCACAGTTACAGCGTACCTTTGCTTTGTTTAGACTGCGAGTTAAATTCAACCAAGGACTGGATACATATATGAAATGAATTTGAAATATTTTGAAAATGAAAACCAAAATTAATAAAGTAAAAACCCTTTTAATTTGCCCCATTACAATACCCCCCCAATGAGATATCTTCTGCCGAAACAGAAGAAATCTCATTGCTAAACCTCTAAGAGGACCGGTGAGGATATGGTGCCAACAACCCCCCATTTGTTCTTATACATCATGGGTAACCAACCCCCCTGGCTCGGCGACTATGGCCGCATCTGAACGAGATTACTGGACTTCTCTATACAAGATCCCAACACCATAAAATCGAACAGACACGCACCACAGCACACTCATCATTTAGAATCACCAAATATTCATCTTTAAATTCACTATTCTTTTGAGTTCAAAATCAGATTGTATCAAAACCAAAAAAAATCTCTTATCTGAATAGATTAATTCTCTTCGTTATTATTACTAATTAGAAAAACAAATAAATTGAATATTTAATTAAAACATGAACTGCCTTATCCTAACATTTGATTATACATATATCCTAAACAATATAATTCAATAACACTATTAATACACACAAACAATAATACAATCAAAATTTAAAACATCAATTTGATGGCAGGCACCAAAAATTTCAAAATAAATTTTTTTTTCTATTACCCCCCTTTTAATACCTTAGCCCCTGATACCCGTTACATATTCATGTGTTCTGCGCTAGGCTTCTTGGCCTTTTCCAGCCTCATCCTAGCCGTAAGCCACATCTCCCTCGTGACCTGTAACTGGGTCACCCCCATCCACACTCACTATTACCCCCCCTGGACTGTGGCGTCCAGTTGCTTTCACAAGTACTGATGCGGAAGGGGTGGACATTTTTTTCTTTTATTCCACCCCCATCCTTGCTTTGGCGTTACAATAAAATTCAGTATTACACTTACTAATAATGAACGATACGCCCCTAATGGACTACCACCCCTATCTGGGTGAAAATAGCCCTGTTCCAAAATTTGGTAGATTCCCCTAAAAATAACCCCCCTACTAAATCTAACAAACCACCGGGTTAACAAAATAAAACAAACCACAAGCCGGTTATATCAAGTAAAATTTATGATTTGCCACAATTAACTACTTTCACGGTCATTATCCGGTGAGGTCATGGCCGCACTTAGGTGGAGAATCTACAGTTAAAACATAAAACATGGATTGACATTAATAAAATTTATATGAACAGTAATATACACCTCTAAGTTTCCCAAACATTTTTGATAGCCTTCACACAAAATTTCCTTCAGGTTCCAATTTAAGTAAAGTACATATTTCCTTTATTTAACAATTACATTTAAAATTTGAATCAGAATAAATTTAAATTTATTATTAAAATCATCTTTCCAATTATTTTAATTACCAAATTAATTTAATTTTATTTCATTTCTCAAGACTCTAATTTAGTTACATTTGATCAAAATGATTTTACATTGACAACATCCTATCACACAAATATTAACTGTCTTATAATCAAAGCATCAAGTCATTTCCTTATATTATAAAAATTTACCTTCATTTCAGCACATCTTAATTTCTTTTATTTCATAATAGGTTTTTCCTACTGGCAATGATTCAGCAGACTACAACATCTTTGTTATTATCAACTCAGCATGGCTATAGACATTAGTCACAACATCCAACACACCTGTTTACATTAACCGTTGTCTGCCAGACTTGTGTTATAAACACTCCTTCAGTCTAAACATTCTGCTTACCACACCTCTCATACTTGTACTTTTATTTTCAATTTCTGTAAACCTTTTAGTTAACATATTTGTCAAAGTCTGTTTATTACAGTTCAAACCAAATATAATTTTAATTCACCTTTCAGTTGTTATTACTTTTTAATTACAGTTTCTATTTAATACCATTTTCTCAATTCATTTATATTATTGAATCAAAATCTTTCCACACCTGTAAACCTTTTATTCTGTCTAATTGGTATTATAGACTTTATACTTACAGTACATTATTCACCTACTGACATAAACACAAAGTACACACCACACACCAATAACTCCACGTTACCTCTGAAACATTTAACAACAGTGTTATTTCATATTCAACAATTCAACATTTATTTATTAATTACTATCAAATTCACATACAACCTTTAAATCAATCAAAAATATTTAAACATTTCAAATTATTTTAATTAAATTAATTATTAAAAACATTTTAATTACTTTCATCAATTACAATAATTACGATTCATTTGTTATCCTCTTCCGAATTATTTTTGTTATTTACTTAGGCTACAAAATATTAATATTATTATCACAATTTCTACTATATACACACATACCTAACATTTTACAATATTAATTTCACTATCAATTTATTTACAATTCTTCATCATTCATTATTCAGTTATATCACACTTCATTGTAGAAGTCTGCGAGGTCTGAACCATAAAACAAAATATTTAAAATTGTCCATTTATTGTTTTATTGTTTAACCTCCATCGTCAAAAATTAGTCTGGGTTTCAAATAACAGTTTTCAATTTTATTTACACACATATGGCTATCTTGTGTGTAATAACCATAAAATTTCAGTTCATTTATTTTACTATAATAATCATATACCAAGTCAACATTATTTATTTCTGTCCAGTCTCCATTAGTAATTATATTCAACATCGGGTCAGTTATTTTTTCATCATAAGGTAAATTATTATTATTTAAACATGTATCATCAAAATAATCTTCACTCTCTATTTTAACAGGTAAGTATTTCATATCATTTAACATCTCTTTCAACTCATTAGATTTTCTCTGCAACTTATATAATTCTATCTCTCTATCAATACACCACTTTCTATCTAACTCTCTCTCATCATAACACCATCTCACATTTTCAACACCATTCCACACAGAGGGTACAAACTTATACAAAAAGGGGAAAAACTTAAATCTTTCACTAATAAGGGTCTCTTGCCATCCAATAATAACATTTTTGAACACCTTGGTTCATCACAAATAAGGGAACAATTTACCCTCTGCCCTCCATATTCATCTACTCTTTCTTTCCATTCTTTTTCTAATTCATCAACACTAATTACTACCTCGTTACAACATATCACTCTCTCTCTCTCTCTCTCTCTCACTCACTATTTCACTATCTATTTTCAACGTATCACTCTCTGATACCACCCTTTCAATCACATTACCATTTTCAATATCATTGTTAACATTTGTTACCTTACTCTCTAATACCACATTTTTAATTATATTCTCATTTTCGACATTATTGTCATCATTTGTAAATTTTTTATTATCATTATTATTTTTACTTTTAATCCGTTCTTCTACTGACTCTACTATTTTCTCAATATCTTGTTTCAATTCATTACAACTATTTTCGCATTTCATTTTTACCTCATCAATGTCAAATTTAAGTACATCAAATTTACAATTAAATTCACTTTTAATTTCGGTCTTAAATTCATTCAATTTTCTATCGTTATTGTCAAAACGATTATTTAATTCGTTAAATTTGTCATTCTGTACATCTAATTTCTCATTGACACTACTTTTAATTTCTTGGTTTTCATTTTTCTGTTCATTAAATTTTTTGTCATTACTATCAAATCGTTTACTGAGAAGTTTAAATAAGTCATTCATGGACATCTCTTTTTCTTTTGTATTTGCTTTTAATTGTCACGGGAGTGGAAATCGCTCCCGGCGTACTAATTACAGATTCTTCTACATTACGGTCATCTATTGATAGTGACTCTGTTTGAATACCTGAGTCGATATTTATTTGACTCTCTGTTTGACTGTCAGAGAAGCTGACTTCATTATTGTCTGCCATTTTTATATTGTGAATTTACTAATTTTCTGAATTTACATATACTGCTCTTAGACTTATTTCTACAACATCTTATATTTGCTCTAATCTTAACTCATTGTCTTGCGTACTTTACATAATTTTTTCGTATCGTTATTTAACCTTCAACCACACTTGTATTCGCTTTTAGGTGCCGATTTGTAATTATTTTACAAATCGAGTCTCTGTTTGCAGCTCCACTTGTGTAATCACTTATTATTACATTTAATTATTATAATTTTAATTCATTTTATGCCTTACCTCTTAGTCCGTTGCACGAAACTGCGACATACAATTATGACCTTCAGGTTATACTGAATAACGTACTCAACTCGCTTTACATTTGAAACAACTCTAATTTAATTGCATTTTTTACTTTCTTTAAATACACCACTCACTCCTCCTTCTACTTTAATTCACATATTATTGCAACTCTTTCTTTCTTTTTAAAAAACAGATATAACATAAAATTTCAGTTTACCATTGTAACTTATACTAATATAGATTTATGACCATAATAAAGCGACCCAGATTGCCCATCCACTCATTCACACAAAACCCCCTTTTATATCATTCCTTTAAACCCCCTTTTATATGTGATCATAACAAATTTGATTTGGATACAGTTTACCGTGGCGTCCCCGTTGACCGCATGGCGCGTCGCACACACTATTCCCTTCTTGTTAAAAAAAATTATTGTTCCACTGATTTCGGAAACCGCACTTAGTTACTGATTGATACTGCTTTACTTTGATTTACACTATTTATTTATACCTACTGTTATGGCCGTTTAAAATTTCAGGCCCGCTAACCGGTTATATTTATCCGGCTGCGGCCATGGTAGTTAGTCGACTGGGAAGGAACTTTTTGTGACGATGTTACGTGCGGACGGACATTACTGCCTTGCCGGCGAACAAATTTCGTCGCCGCACCCAGCCTTCATTGTCCATGTCTTGGTAGTTGTTCACCTGACACATAGGATTTTTGAGTGTTAACCGTCGACGATATTTCACTGCCTTTACTTTCGTTTATGTAAAGTTAGGCGCTCCTCAGATGTGGGTGCTTGTGCATTTGTGAGTGGATGTCACACAACCGCAAAGGTCTAGGAAGTGTGCTACAGTTGACAACACGACATTCTTTTGTAATTATTTCACCACAGTTACAGCGTACCTTTGCTTTGTTTAGACTGCGAGTTAGATTCAACCAAGGACTGGATACATATATGAAATGAATCTGAAATATTTTGAAAATGAAAACCAAAATTAATAAAGTAAAAACCCTTTTAATTTGCCCCATTACAATACCCCCCAATGAGATATCTTCTGCCGAAACAGAAGAAATCTCATTGCTAAACCTCTAAGAGGACCGGTGAGGATATAGTGCCAACAACCCCCCATTTGTTCTTATACATCATGGGTAACCAACCCCCCTGGCTCGGCGACTATGGCCGCATCTGAACGAGATTACTGGACTTCTCTATACGAGATCCCAACACCATAAAATCGAACAGACACGCACCACAGCACACCTCACCTTCTATCATGCCGCCCCAAATCCAAACCCCTGGTCTTATACCATGCCAGATCCTCAACCGATGTTTCCCCTTTTCATGCACACTGGGTCGTCTTTGGCAAATGCTGGGCGCATACATACACCTATAATATTTTCTAAACAAACTCATCATTTAGAATCACCAAATATTCATCTTTAAATTCACTATTCTTTTGAGTTCAAAATCAGATTGTATCAAAACCAAAAAAAATCTCTTATCTGAATAGATTAATTCTCTTCGTTATTATTACTAATTAGAAAAACAAATAAATTGAATATTTAATTAAAACATGAACTGCCTTATCCTAACATTTGATTATACATATATCCTAAACAATATAATTCAATAACACTATTAATACACACAAACAATAATACAATCAAAATTTAAAACATCAATTTGATGGCAGGCACCAAAAATATCAAAATAAATTTTTTTTTCTATTACCCCCCTTTTAATACCTTAGCCCCTGATACCCGTTACATATTCATGTGTTCTGCGCTAGGCTTCTTGGCCTTTTCCAGCCTCATCCTAGCCGTAAGCCACATCTCCCTCGTGACCTGTAACTGGGTCACCCCCCCATCCACACTCACTATTACCCCCCCTGGACTGTGGCGTCCAGTTGCTTTCACAAGTACTGATGCGGAAGGGGTGGACATTTTTTTCTTTTATTCCACCCCATCCTTGCTTTGGTGTTACAATAAAATTCAGTATTACACTTACTAATAATGAACGATACGCCCCTAATGGACTACCACCCCTATCTGGGTGAAAATAGCCCTGTTCCAAAATTTGGTAGATTCCCCTAAAAATAACCCCCCTACTAAATCTAACAAACCACCGGGTTAACAAAATAAAACAAACCACAAGCCGGTTATATCAAGTAAAATTTATGATTTGCCACAATTAACTACTTTCACGGTCATTATCCGGTGAGGTCATGGCCGCACTTAGGTGGAGAATCTACAGTTAAAACATAAAACATGGATTGACATTAATAAAATTTATATGAACAGTAATATACACCTCTAAGTTTCCCAAACATTTTTGATAGCCTTCACACAAAATTTCCTTCAGGTTCCAATTTAAGTAAAGTACATATTTCCTTTATTTAACAATTACATTTAAAATTTGAATCAGAATAAATTTAAATTTATTATTAAAATCATCTTTCCAATTAATTTAATTACCAAATTAATTTAATTTTATTTCATTTCTCAAGACTCTAATTTAGTTACATTTGATCAAAATGATTTTACATTGACAACATCCTATCACACAAATATTAACTGTCTTATAATCAAAGCATCAAGTCATTTCCTTATATTATAAAAATTTACCTTCATTTCAACACATCTTAATTTCTTTTATTTCATAATAGGTTTTTCCTACTGGCAATGATTCAGCAGACTACAACATCTTTGTTATTATCAACTCAGCATGGCTATAGACATTAGTCACAACATCCAACACACCTGTTTACATTAACCGTTGTCTGCCAGACTTGTGTTATAAACACTCCTTCAGTCTAAACATTCTGCTTACCACACCTCTCATACTTGTACTTTTATTTTCAATTTCTGTAAACCTTTTAGTTAACATATTTGTCAAAGTCTGTTTATTACAGTTCAAACCAAATATAATTTTAATTCACCTTTCAGTTGTTATTACTTTTTAATTACAGTTTCTATTTAATACCATTTTCTCAATTCATTTATATTATTGAATCAAAATCTTTCCACACCTGTAAACCTTTTATTCTGTCTAATTGGTATTATAGACTTTATACTTACAGTACATTATTCACCTACTGACATAAACACAAAGTACACACCACACACCAATAACTCCACGTTACCTCTGAAACATTTAACAACAGTGTTATTTCATATTCAACAATTCAACATTTATTTATTAATTACTATCAAATTCACATACAACCTTTAAATCAATCAAAAATATTTAAACATTTCAAATTATTTTAATTAAATTAATTATTAAAAACATTTTAATTACTTTCATCAATTACAATAATTACGATTCATTTGTTATCCTCTTCCGAATTATTTTTGTTATTTACTTAGGCTACAAAATATTAATATTATTATCACAATTTCTACTATATACACACATACCTAACATTTTACAATATTAATTTCACTATCAATTTATTTACAATTCTTCATCATTCATTATTCAGTTATATCACACTTCATTGTAGAAGTCTGCGAGGTCTGAACCATAAAACAAAATATTTAAAATTGTCCATTTATTGTTTTATTGTTTAACCTCCATCGTCAAAAATTAGTCTGGGTTTCAAATAACAGTTTTCAATTTTATTTACACACATATGGCTATCTTGTGTGTAATAACCATAAAATTTCAGTTCATTTATTTTACTATAATAATCATATACCAAGTCAACATTATTTATTTCTGTCCAGTCTCCATTAGTAATTATATTCAACATCGGGTCAGTTATTTTTTCATCATAAGGTAAATTATTATTATTTAAACATGTATCATCAAAATAATCTTCACTCTCTATTTTAACAGGTAAGTATTTCATATCATTTAACATCTCTTTCAACTCATTAGATTTTCTCTGCAACTTATATAATTCTATCTCTCTATCAATACACCACTCTCTATCTAACTCTCTCTCATCATAACACCATCTCACATTTTCAACACCATTCCACACAGAGGGTACAAATTTATACAAAAAGGGGAAAAACTTAAATCTTTCACTAATAAGGGTCTCTTGCCATCCAATAATAACATTTTTGAACACCTTGGTTCATCACAAATAAGGGAACAATTTACCCTCTGCCCTCCATATTCATCTACTCTTTCTTTCCATTCTTTTTCTAATTCATCAACACTAATTACTACCTCGTTACAACATATCACTCTCTCTCTCTCTCTCTCTCACTCACTATTTCACTATCTATTTTCAACGTATCACTCTCTGATACCACCCTTTCAATCACATTACCATTTTCAATATCATTGTTAACATTTGTTACCTTACTCTCTAATACCACATTTTTAATTATATTCTCATTTTCGACATTATTTTCATCATTTGTAAATTTTTTATTATCATTATTATTTTTACTTTTAATCCGTTCTTCTACTGACTCTACTATTTTCTCAATATCTTGTTTCAATTCATTACAACTATTTTCGCATTTCATTTTTACCTCATCAATGTCAAATTTAAGTACATCAAATTTACAATTAAATTCACTTTTAATTTCGGTCTTAAATTCATTCAATTTTCTATCGTTATTGTCAAAACGATTATTTAATTCGTTAAATTTGTCATTCTGTACATCTAATTTCTCATTGACACTACTTTTAATTTCTTGGATTTCATTTTTCTGTTCATTAAATTTTTTGTCATTACTATCAAATCGTTTACTGAGAAGTTTAAATAAGTCATTCATGGACATCTCTTTTTCTTTAGTATTTGTTTTAATTGTCACGGGAGTGGAAATCGCTCCCGGCGTACTAATTACAGATTCTTCTACATTACGGTCATCTATTGATAGTGACTCTGTTTGAATACCTGAGTCGATATTTATTTGACTCTCTGTTTGACTGTCAGAGAAGCTGACTTCATTATTGTCTGCCATTTTTATATTGTGAATTTACTAATTTTCTGAATTTACATATACTGCTCTTAGACTTATTTCTACAACATCTTATATTTGCTCTAATCTTAACTCATTGTCTTGCGTACTTTACATAATTTTTTCGTATCGTTATTTAACCTTCAACCACACTTGTATTCGCTTTTAGGTGCCGATTTGTAATTATTTTACAAATCGAGTCTCTGTTTGCAGCGCCACTTGTGTAATCACTTATTATTACATTTAATTATTATAATTTTAATTCATTTTATGCCTTACCTCTTAGTCCGTTGCACGAAACTGCGACATACAATTATGACCTTCAGGTTATACTGAATAACGTACTCAACTCGCTTTACATTTGAAACAACTCTAATTTAATTGCATTTTTTACTTTCTTTAAATACACCACTCACTCCTCCTTCTACTTTAATTCACATATTATTGCAACTCTTTCTTTCTTTTTAAAAAACAGATATAACATAAAATTTCAGTTTACCATTGTAACTTATACTAATATAGATTTATGACCATAATAAAGCGACCCAGATTGCCCATCCACTCATTCACACAAAACCCCCTTTTATATCATTCCTTTAAACCCCCTTTTATATGTGATCATAACAAATTTGATTTGGATACAGTTTACCGTGGCGTCCCCGTTGACCGCATGGCGCGTCGCACACACTATTCCCTTCTTGTTACAAAAAATTATTGTTCCACTGATTTCGGAAACCGCACTTAGTTACTGATTGATACTGCTTTACTTTGATTTACACTATTTATTTATACCTACTGTTATGGCCGTTTAAAATTTCAGGCCCGCTAACCGGTTATATTTATCCGGCTGCGGCCATGGTAGTTAGTCGACTGGGAAGGAACTTTTTGTGACGATGTTACGTGCGGACGGACATTACTGCCTTGCCGGCGAACAAATTTCGTCGCCGCACACAGCCTTCATTGTCCATGTCTTGGTAGTTGTTCACCTGACACATAGGATTTTTGAGTGTTAACCGTCGACGATATTTCACTGCCTTTACTTTCGTTTATGTAAAGTTAGGCGCTCCGCAGATGTGGGTTCTTGTGCATTTGTGAGTGGATGTCACACAACCGCAAAGTTCTAGGAAGTGTGCTACAGTTGACAACACGACATTCTTTTGTAATTATTTCACCACAGTTACAGCGTACCTTTGCTTTGTTTAGACTGCGAGTTAAATTCAACCAAGGACTGGATACATATATGAAATGAATTTGAAATATTTTGAAAATGAAAACCAAAATTAATAAAGTAAAAAAACCCTTTTAGTTTGCCCCATTACAACTTAATGGAGATCAAACATTAACTTTTACAAGCCATTAATTTTATGCATATTTTGAAGCAATAAATGTTTTAATAAATTAATATAATCTGTGTACTTATTTCTATTATGATATGAGAATTACAAACTAATATGTGCATATGTGTATTGTTACAACACAAATAAGCCACACCAATACCAGGGATAAAAATGATGAATCAACTATATAAAATGTTTAAACTAATGAAAATATAATGACAATGACGCGACAAACGATGACATGACCTAACCCAAGTGATTGACCAAATAAAAGGAAACCAAAGGAGAAGGGGAAAACCGAGACCAAATGTTAAAGTGATTGAATGAAGTGATTGACTCAATACAACCAAATAAAATGAAACCAAAGGAGAAGGGGAAAACCAAAATTAAAGGAAATTAAAAGAAAAGAAACTGAAATTGAAGAAGGAGGAAAATGAAAATGAAACTAAAAAAAGTATAAAGGAAATAAAAGGAAAACAAATGATAAGACTCCAACAAATAATGTAGAATAGAAAAAGGAGAAATGATACACTCAAATATAATAATGGAAACGAAACCAATAACTAACAAATGTAAAAGATAATTATAATTATTGATTAAATGATAAAGGTAAATGATAATTGATAAAACCCAATAAAGTAATGTGAAAAATAAAAGTACACTAACCAAAAAATTAGAGTTTAAATGAAATAAAGAACTCTGTAAAGACATGAACTTATTAATCGTATAAATAACATTTGTAAAGAGAGAGATAATGAGATAGTGAGAAAGTAAACATAACTAAGTGACAAAGAGAATGTAATGTTAGGGATTACCCACTAATAACACTTAAAATAAAGTTTAAGAAGTGCAAAAGTGAAAGTGTAAAACCACAAAATAATGAGAATCCCTAGTGATAGGTGTAAACACTTAATAATCTGTGATAATCACTAAATGATTAATGGTGAACCATATTAGTAAATAAGAATTTTGTCATTAATAGCATTAAGATTAATTGTAAATGAAAGATACAATAGTATTCAAAGGGGGGATCCCATGGAAGATTAAAAGTTAGAGTTACCATGGCTAGAAGATAAGAGTTTGTATAAGAAAAAATATAATAAAGAAAATAAGCGCAAAATAAAATAAACACCCCATGTTCTAAGGGATAATCAATTAAGTAAATTTAAATGGTGTAATGATGTTTATCACCCAAAAAATAAGCAAGAATGAAACTAATTGTAAGCAAACATTGCATAATGACTGTTAAAAAATTGTTTGATTTAATCTATGAATAGGATATGGCTGAAGGAATTATACAGACCATAGGCCTAGATGTTATGTTTTATGTAATAGAGAATAGTAAGTAATAGCCTAATTATTAACAATGGCAAAATAAGTAAATAGAAAGATAAATTAATACAGATCTAATAACACTGGAAAATCAGTTAGGAAATAATTAACAAACTGTAATATAGAAACTAATGGTAACATACAATTATTATAAAAACAGATCCAAAACACATCAATAAGTAAACAAATCAGTTATAATAACAAAACAAAACATGTATAAGGGTAAATTAAGATGTAATTTGTATAAAATAAGTAAATATAATCAGTTACTACTTAGGCCTATGAAATGCCTAACTGTAAAAAACAAATAACTACAAATTGTAAAAAACTAACAAAAATATTAGCAAATCCAAGGCAAGCAACTGATCAAGGATAATTTGTGAATCAGATTAAAAGATAAATGTTAGAATAAGGACTTAAAATAAAAAAGAAATGTAATTAACAAATATTAAAATAATTGTCCAAAAATAATACATTACAAAACCCAACCTTATGGGATGTCAAAATGATCTTTGAAAGAAAATACAAACAGTAGTGATAATATTTAATACGTAGAGAGGAAGACGGAAGAATAATAGCAATCAGAAGATATACAGTGATTTTGAATAAAAATTCAAATGTGATAACAATAGTCTTAAGTCAAGCTAAGCCAATCAAAAGCTATTAGTAACCATGACAACGAATGTTGGTTACGAATTTTCCGTTAAATCTTATTATTCAATAAGTGACGCTCTTCCAGAATAGACGCCAGGCCGTGAATGACCAAAATTTTAATCTAAAATGTATAAAAAGTAATCAAAATTCAAAAAGATGAAAATGTACGAAGCAGACGAGGGACGAGAACATTTAACTAATGCCAAGGACCAATTTAAAATAAATTTTAAATGAATAAATTTCTACAACTAACATGAAAAAGATGCCAGAAGTACTTAAGCCCCAGATAATTGAAAATTGACGACTATTGAAGCCCCATTCCATTACAACTGACTGACAGTACACCACCAGTCGACTGATTTGATAAGTATTATTAAATTACCTGAATTTCTGAAATAAATTCAATTGAAATTTTTCTCACAGTAATCTGAACTCTCACTATAAACTGAATATTATTTCTTTCAAAGATTAATTAAAAAATAAAACACTGAAATTTTGTTAACTAGAAAAATAACCTGTATGAAAATTACGAACTTTTGAAACACACTTTACCACACTTCAGGAAGAAATTATAATTACACATTATATTATTTAAGTACAAATAATGTAAGGTAGTGTACTTTATTGTAATCATTATTAATATTTCTTTCGTAATCACAAGAACCCAGAATCTGAACGGAATTGATGGTAAACAAACGGTAGCAGTCGCCATGTTGACTGAATAATTTCGCTCAGATCGCTTCGCCGAATCCTGAGATATTTGTCTTATAATAATTGTCGGTGCAAATTTGTATAATAACAAAAGATATAATTTTATATATCACTAAATAAACCCAAATCGCAATTAAATAAACTAGTACAGAGTGTAACCACTGTTTTCATTTCACAGGGAAGTGTATTATATAACTTGTGTATTATTTAGCAAAGAGAATGGTAAGCGCTCATGTCGGAAACTCGGCGAACTATCAGCGAGATTTACAAACCTGTACAGGCGGGAATAATTGAATTCACAAGACCGTCACAGCTGAGAACGCTTGACCATCCTATAATTTAATTTAATTGTTTTAATTAAACAATTTGGCACCACCTGGGATTTATGAACACCTAACGAAGAACAGGTAAGGTTTCCACTCGTGTGGTACTGGTAATTGAAGGAATGCTATGGACATCGTTAGCGCAACATATAAAGAGACGACGACAATGTGAGGCGAACACACTATACTTACACATTTTCAGAGTACGTAAGAATCTAGTCGTTACAGTATGTATGAAAAATATATAAATATTTTTCTCCTTTAGAAAATTGTTTGCACCTCCTGGAAAATATTTTGACCTCCCTGATGGCTAGTTATTTACTAGCCTGTGTGGAATATAGCATTATGACATGGATCAGAATGGTGGGTGTTAAAACAAAAGACACAAATATATTAAGGAAGAAATGTTTTGGTGAGAAATTTATAATTATATGGATGAACAGAATCGTCATTCAGGAAATCAGAAGATGAATGGAAAGAAAGAAAGAAAGACTCACTTTTGAAAATGAAAAATGACTAGTATAGTATTGACAAGAAAGACTTTGATAACACATTAGATATCATTCACCCTCAGCCGATAACTCGCAGCGAGAGCCCAATTTCATTATAGGAATCAGATCGCAGCTCCCTTTGGGCAGCTCTTCGTTCGACCTACAAACATGTTATCCAAAAGTATAGTCCTTCCTCATGAAGGTTGAGGACAGTCTTCACCCACCTGACATGGGGTTATTATTTTAGCTGATACATTACTTATGCAGAACTCAAGCATCCACTTATTTAATTAATATTTAAATGATTTTACATATAAATTTTAGGACATGGAAGTCGTGTATAATTCTCCATACTGATTTTTTCTAAAGTGAACTTCAGAGTATACACCAATAACTAACATTTATAAAACACAATACAGTAATCCCCTGTTATAACAGATGAATATGGGCTAGACGTGTCTATTATATTGGAAAGGCCATTGTAACTGTATATGGAAAGTAGGCCTTATAATATAGGGCTCATTTAAACTATGTGGATAAAAGTAGAAACTATTTATTTTACTGTATTTATATAAAATAGATAATGGTACAACAGTACAGTAAAAGGCCTATACACAAGTGAATTAAGGATTTAGTCATCGAAAAGAGTAGTTTATTTTTTACACGAATTTCATAATTGTAGTAAAAGCTTTGTCTTTAAAATTTTGAGCCTGACTGTCTTTGATTTTTCAACATTCCGTGTTTCTTAGAGGTGTCCGTTATAAGCAGGGTTCGTTATAACAGGGCATTACTGTATTGGTCAGGGTCTTCAGCAGCAGCAATATTTTCTCAGGATCAAGCAGGATCATTTCAAATTCTTGAACCTCTTTTCTTGTTTTCATGCCTTGTTTCGTCTTTGTTTGAGCATCCCTTGTTATCTTTAAGTGATTTTGATACTCTGATCTTAATACTTCTTTTTGAGTGTGACTATTTCCTGATAGATTTTCTCTGAATGTTAAAATATTTATAGTACTTTATACAAGTGCTTGTTAACTTGTAGCCTATGCAACACAGGAATACAACTCAAAAATATTTCCCAAAAACTATTTTTTCAGCCTTTTTTTTCATGCTGTGGGTGGGCCCATAATGAAGTCTACAGATTTAATGTACTTAATTAAGACATGAACCAATTGTTCCGTTTAAATAGAACATTGAAAAAAATTCATTAGACAAAAAAATATTACTATTGGATGTGTTTTCTGGTGATGTCTCAGCAACGTATAGGGAATGTACACCTAGAGGTAATACAGGAAACATTAGAAAACTGCTTGGAAGTGTAAGGGAGGCATAAAATGTATGTACATACATAACACACACAGTATAACATAACATGTACAAATGTAACACAGTATATACATATATTGTACATGCCCAACTTAATGCAAATTGACTTATGGCTAGTCAGTCAGAACAGAACTGAGTTGTAAGTTGACGAGTGACTATACTTTCACAGGCTAACGTGATTGTTAAATTCTAATTTATATTTTTCCTACATAACTCTGAGAATTACATGGCTTTCAAAGAACCTTTTGTTCATTACAGTGCAACAATAGTGTGATTTGTAAATCAGAATTCTATTGATTTGCTTTACCATTTACTTAACCTTGTCATCATCACTCGGCCTTCCGTGCAATCTCATTGACAGAATTTTATCAGAGTGTACCTCTTATAGTGTGGTGTTTGTTTTTTTTTGGGAGAAATGTGAAATGTTTGCACAAAAGTATAATGAGAAACGTTAACACCAAACTCAGTATATTATAGATTTTTTTTTTAATTACCCAGTTTTCTGGCCCTTAAATGATTACAGTGGAGAATATGGCCAGTTTTAATTATAAATGTTGGAAGCAGTGAGAAAAGAAGCTGTTAACAACAAAACATATAATAATTATGAAGTTACAGCAAACAAATTACTATTAGACTGATATTAGACTAAGAACATTATAGTGTAACATCATCTTTTATGAAAGATTTGTATAATAAATTATCTATTAAAAAATTTAATAGGTAATATCAACCTATACAATAATGTTGATATAAATAAAAATAAGTTGGCAGAGTGTTGAAACAAGTACAGTTGGACAGTTTAATGAAAAATAGTAATATGTTTGAATAGATAAGTTTAAAAATAGTATTGTGCATTCTGAAATAATGTTTATTACGTTTTATATAAAGGAAATGACAACAGAAATGGAAACGAGATGGTAATGTATTGTCAGCAATGCAGTTTAATAATGGGGAAATGTGGGAAACAAATATTTCAGAAATTGTTGCAAGTTGTTGTGTATGTTGATGACATTGCTGTTATATAATGAGACAGGAAACACATCTACAGGTGGTTATTGGAAATATAAATATAGAAGCATATAATAGCACCATCTAATGTGCTGATTGAAAGATCTGTGGTTAGTGTGAACTGGTGCTGATGGTGATGATAATGAAAAAAATAATCGATTGGAGGGAAGGTTTGTCAAGGAATTATACTTAGGGCACGAGATAATAGTGAGAGCACAAAGTGAAAAAACAGATGAACTGTGAGAAAGGTAGTTGCATGCCTTCAATGGGAAATTGATGAAATTGGAAGGGATGGATGGGAAAATAATCATGGTCATTAAATATGCAGATTATGGTGTAATTCAAGTGTGCAGTGAAGAATAGGTATAAAAAATGATGAACAGAATAGATGTAATAAGAGAACAATGATTAGAATCAACATTAATCTTATGAAAACTAAAGTAATAGGAATCACTAAAGAAAATTATGAGGTGAATGTGATAATAAAAAATTCAGAATTTGGAACAAGTAGATTAAAAGAATACATTAGGAGTATAATCACTTGGAATGGAAGTTTACAGAGAATATTAGAAGTAATTGCACTAGGAAAGGTAGTGTTTAGTAGATTAAAGATCCTATTTGTTACAAGAAAAATTGGTGTTAAGTTACGAAAGAGATTTGCAAAGTTGAGCATTGTATGGAGATCTTATTGTCATGTATGCATCAGAGAGGGAAAGAAGTACGTGGAAAGTTTTGAAATGTGGTGATTGTGAAAAATAGAAAAAGGTCGGCTGGAAAGAAAAGGTAACTGATGAAGAAGTGCTCAAGAGAATGAGTGTAGAGAGAAGTATTATAAGAGATATAAGGATTAATCACATGTTGAGAAGGAACTGTCTACAGAAGTTAAATTCAGGGAAAGGTAGAAGATAGAAGTGGGTGAGGAAGAAGAAGATACAATGTGTTGGCAGATTTTGTGAGGGGGGGAATTATAAACAGTTGAAGAGAGCCGTACAGAGTATAACAACGTGGACTTCAATGTATGGAAGGGGGCAGGAAAGTGCGAGGGTGTGATTGTAGATTGGTCAAGGTTGGCAGTCATAGGTTTGTAAAGACTAATGCCACGCGTTGGGCAGCCAAATGTAAAGAATTCTTACTTGGCGTGGTTAAACAAGTAATAAATTAATAATTAAAAAATCACTTACTGCCAAAATGTTTCAATTTCCCGGGCGCCACCTCATATCTACAAGGATGTGGATATAAAGGATTCACTGCCAAACACACAACAACAATATTATGTCTAATGCTTATTTAATTAATTAAGTTGTATCAAATTACAAATAACACTCAGTATGGATATTTCCTTAAGTAGAATCACTTCTCTTATCTTAACAATGAGTATCTCTGAAATCGCGATTAATTAACATTTAATAATTTTCTAACACTTATAATTGTAAATTATAATCTACAATTGTATTTGGCAAATTTAGATTACTGTTTAGATATGATTTTTTAAGAATTTACTAATTGACGTTTTATTTCGCTTCAGTCGAATGCAGAGCACTGAGAGGCAGTTCTCATGGTTAATTAATTATCAGTGTGAGTTCTTTGACTTGAATGAATTGAGTTTATTGACTTAACTCTAAAGTACCATTAGTTTGAGAGCGTTGATTATTCGTAGTTCATACTCTCGGTGACATCATGTGGTCCTCTGTGTTTAGTAGTTGCTGGTCTCCGTAGTCGTTGTAGATTACGTATCCCTTCGCGGTCACTGCACCTCACGATCACTGTTTAATTATTGAAGAATTCTCGAACTGTTCACTTTTCACGGCACACGTATTGTGTTGAATATGAGTGTCCTTAATTGATGTTGGTAAAGTTCATGTATAATGTTTTTTAAAGTAGTTCTTTAGATTGCTGATTTTATGTCTAATATCTCTGTGGTAGAATATGCACTGAGTCTCTCTGTTGATGTGTTCTGTATTATATAAAAGCTGCTGTAATGTTTATAGTTTCTTGTGAATTAGTTGTAATTGTAGAATGTCTGTTAATTGAATTTGTCTTCACTTAGTATTGTACTGTGTATCCGTATTCTCCGACACTTTGTTTAATTTAAGGTGAAGTTAATTAATTGTAAAGTCTGTTGTACATGTTAACTTCGCGTGAGATTAATTTATACTAATAGTCTGTCGAACGCGATTAACTGTTCAAATCTCTTGCTATGAGTTTAGAGTTTAGTGATAATTATAACAACGAGTTTCGTACGATTTGTCGTATTCACTTCATTGTTCACTTTGAGAAATTGAATGTTCGCACTGAAGTAACCGGTTAAGATGACTCGTGGTGATCACTTTGTAGATGAGTACTAGACTGCTGTTTTTCTGTTCTGAGATCTACCAAGTAAACTCTCATCCCGCCTACCTCTGCTGAATCTTCCATCTGCTTGGATACTCTTATTGGTTCTTTAGCCAGTGTGACAAATTGTATATTCGTCATTGGTTTTCGAGTATCTCTGCTTTACACGTGATTCTCTTGTCGAACTACCATTCGTCCCTGATTGTTCCTACAGCCGTTTTCTCTATTTACTAGGAATCTCAATTCAAGCACTCCAGAATTCGTGAGTTTCACTTTCCCCTTGTAAATCAGGCGACATTTCTTTGTCTCTCGTGGCCGTCTCCTAGTGTCCAATTTCTGTTACGCTTTGACATAGATACAATACTGGTATTGTTCAATCTGCTGCACCATTGTTTATCTTCAAGTTGCACTCTGGCTTTGTTTTGAGTCTGGAACGAATCTTCCTTTGTAATCACGACTTTCGTCAAATTTCTACGTTGCAATTGTTCTGGCCTCTAATGTTGTACCGTATCGAATTGACAAACTCTTTGCTTTCAGTCTGTGTCAAAGTTTTAAAAAGGGTAGATTGGTTTATTGGGGGTTATGCCTTTCTTCCCTCAGAACAGCTGCCTGATGCGAAATACAATGTCTCACATACATCTAGTAAGTGTCACTCTTTTTGTCAAACAATTAACTTTACAGCCGTAACACATCAAGCTGTCTGTAGGTTACAATGCCAAAAGGACAGTCTTACAAACTTTCCCTTCACACACCCTCACATACTTCTTTGTCAAATATAACTGCTAGTGCACATTATTTTTAGCTATTATTTACTACTTGTACAATTATATAAATATTTTAAAAAATAAACGTTACAGGTTTGAGGAAGTCAAAAATTTCTAAAGTCTACGGACAGTCATAAAGCATCAAAACACGAGAAGTTTAAAAACTTCAGAAATGATACAAGCTTTGAATATATCAGTCTCACAGATGTAAAGATGTGATAAGAGGGAGAAGACTTAGTACACGTGCCAAAATGAGATTATACAACATAATTGTTAAGAGTTAATGTTTGTAAATTGATTTTGCCAGGATGCTGAAAATAATGATGAGCGAGTGGACTGTAGTTTAATACATTTATTGAAAATGAATGTTACAATTTACATTTGAATTGCAAGGTCAGCTAAGTCTTGTACGCATTATAAATTTTGAAAACCACGTTAGGTAAAATGTGTTACATTATAAGGTGAGGCGCAATTACGCAACGCTCGAATCTACAGTAGAATTCTGTAGGGCCTAAGGCCTATATAAATGTCGCGACAATAAAGAAATGACAGGCCGAAGCAACAAACGCAATTACGTCTGCTGCCTTCGAACGCACGTAGCACTGTGTCTAGGCCTGTTCGCTAGTGAGCGCGAGGCCGAGCATGTACAGATTAGCCAACCTTTGATTATGAAATTCCCACATTACTCTCCATAGCTGCCCGCAAAAATCGAACGATTTTTTATAATACATTTTAATAATTTCTATTATAAGAAAACACAATGTTCGTTCTTAATAATAGATATCAACCTCAGTAAGTTGTATTGAACATTGAGATTGAAATGTTAGATAACAGTTATAACATTAAACTGTTCAGAGATAAAACCTCAATAATGATGATAACAGTTGAACAGGCCACAGTTGACTTACAAACTGATTTATACATGAATATAAATGTGCATGAATTAGCAAAAATGTATACAAATAATACAATATAAAACATAAATAATGAATAGTCTGATAATGCTTGATGATGAATAATCGGTGGCCCATCACATGATGGGTCCGATAGAAATTGCAAATATTTTATGCAAGTCATGATTGACAGTCTAAACCAGTCAAGGCCAGTTGACTTATACATAATAGTATCAAATATAAAATGAATAGACAAAACTTATTACAAAATTATGCATGTAAAAACATAGATTTAGCATAACGCTGTAATATAATAATTAAATAGTGCATGCTATACCCTACAGTTGCAGGAATGCACAATAAATTGACATGTGAAAACAGATTATACATTGTTGAATAGTTGC
Organism: Magicicada septendecula; assembly: GCA_034769895.1. Lineage (NCBI taxonomy): Eukaryota > Metazoa > Arthropoda > Insecta > Hemiptera > Cicadidae > Magicicada > Magicicada septendecula. Next base: position 54,229,946 of record CM068371.1, on the reverse strand, counting down.
AAGTACATAAGCGTAATGACATGTATGTCAAAATTAAAAGCATGAATAATAATATATGTGCAATACGTGATCGCAAAATACAAATACAAAATATGTGTAAAAATATGTGCGTGGCGCATAGTCATAGACAGTAAATGCAGGTACAAAAATGTGTTTTACATAGATACGAAGTACATGATAAAATACAATAGAAATATGTGTTGCTTAATTACAAATACATGGCTACAAGGCATGATAGTATAAGTGACAAGTACAGTAAATGTGTTCATACAAAAATGTAATGCATGTTGTCATGATTATTCATCTCTTCTTTCACAGCACTAACACTTAACTAAAAATGAACTTTTTCTTGTGAAACTTACTTTTTTCGTTGGACGCGTTTCGGCGTACGTATCCGCCTTCTTCAGCTTTGAGTCACACTGCCATCATTTCGTAACGGTTGTTGTGTGGAAGGTGTGGTGGGGGTGGTGTGTGGAGGAAGGGGATTGGTGCGGGGATTCAACTTGATGTTTGTTTTTTGTAAAATTGTGTCAAAAAGTGTATGTGATTTATATTGTAATTGATCGTTAAGTATGTTGTTTGGTTGTGTTGTGTGGTGTTTATATATTTCGTATTGTTCAGTTGTGTTGAGTTTTCGACCTTCAGGTAAGTAATGTAAAATTTCAAGATTAGTGTCTATGTTGGTGTAACTGTGGTTTTCTGTGTGTATGTGTGTGGCAAATGTGGAGTGTATATTGTTGTTGGTTAGAGCTTTTAAGTGTTCAGAATAACAGCTTGCCTATTCAGGCAAGCCTTCGATAGTGTAAATCGAATAATGTTGCGAATAGCATTGGAAGAATTGGGAGTACCTCAAAAGATTGTGAGACTGGTACTGCTCAGTCTGAACGATTTCAGGGGAAAAGTAGTTCTGGGAAGAAACAAAAGCCGAGATTTTATGGTTGGTACTGGAGTAAAGCAGGGTGATGTATTATCTGCGACCCTCTTTAACTTGGCACTACACTATGCTATAAACAAGATAGACTTCAGAGGACACATCTTCAAAAGGACGAGGCAACTAGGAGCATATGCGGATGATATTGTGCTGGTAGCCAGGAACAAAAATGTATTAAAAGACACCTTTATTGAAATAGAGAGGGAAGTGAGCAGGATTGATATGGAAGTCAATGAGGCTAAAACAAAATACATGAAAGTGTCTGCGAAGGAAAATAGAGAACTGCTAGACCTTCACACAGGCCATTACTGTTTCCAACGAGTTACAGAATTTAAGTACCTAGGTGTTATTCTGAATAATGAAAACCGAGTGAGCAGCGAAATAGTAAATAGAATCATAACCGGCAGTAGAGCCTACTATGCAAACCAATCATTACTGAAATCCAAGCTTCTAACTCCAAGAACCAAATTGATGTTATATAAAACACTGATCAGACCTGTTGTTAATTATGCATCCGAGACATGGACTCTCGTAAATAAGGATATAAGTGCACTAAGAATTTTTGAAAGAAGAATTTTGAGACAGATATTTGGACCGGTGAAGGAAGGGAATATGTATAGGATCCGAAATAACGGTGAAATAAATGAGTTGATTGGTGGACAAGACCTGGTGAGACACATAAAATCAGCTAGAATTAGATGGCTGGGACACGTATTCCGTATGAATGTTACGAGGATGCCCAAAACTATATTAAGTGGAACGATACTGGGCAAAAGAAGAAGAGGAAGGCCTCGAAGAAGATGGCAGCAGGATGTGGAAGAAGATCTAAGAAAGATGGGTATTAGGAACTGGAGACTGAAGGCAGTGGACAGAGATGAGTGGAGACGGGTCGTAGCGGAGGCCAAGGCTTACCATGGGCTGTAGTGCTGGAGAGTAGTAGTAGTAACACTTATCTAAAAATGAACTTTTTCTTGTGAAACTTACTTTTTTCGTTGGACGCGTTTTGGCGTACGTATCCGCCTTCTTCAGCTTTGAGTCACACTGCCATCATTTCGTAACGGTTGTTGTGTGGAAGGTGTGGTGGGGGTGGTATGTGGAGGAAGGGAATTGGCGCGTGGATTCAACTTGATGTTTGTTTTTTGTAAAATTGTGTCAAAAAGTGTATGTGATTTATATTGTAATTGATCGTTAAGTATGTTGTTTGGTTGTGTTGTGTGGTGTTTATATATTTCGTATTGTTCAGTTGTGTTGAGTTTTCGACCTTTAGGTAAGTAATGTAAAATTTCAAGATTAGTGTCTATGTTGGTGTAACTGTGGTTTTCTGTGTATATGTGTGTGGCAACTGCGGAGTGTATATTGTTGTTGGTTAGAGCTTTTAAGTGTTCAGAATAACGGGATGAAAAAGATCTTCCTGTCTGGCCGATCAAAAAACACATCAATAATACAAACACAGACATAGACAAATATAACAAAACAGGTGTTTACAAATTAAATTGTAATGACTGCAATAGTTTCTATATCGGCCAGACAGGAAGATCTTTTTCATCCTGTTATTCTGAACACTTAAAAGCTCTAACCAACAACAATATACGCTCCACATTTGCCACACACATACACACAGAAAACCACAGTTACACCAACATAGACACTAATCTTGAAATTTTACATTACTTACCTAAAGGTCGAAAACTCAACACAACTGAACAATACGAAATATATAAACACCACACAACACAACCAAACAACATACTTAACGATCAATTACAATATACATCACATACACTTTTTGACACAATTTTACAAAAAACAAACATCAAGTTGAATCCCCGCGCCAATCCCCTTCCTCCACACACCACCCCCACCACACCTTCCACACAACAACCGTTATGAAATGATGGCAGTCTGACTCAAAGCTGAAGAAGGCGGATACGTACGCCGAAACGCGTCCAACGAAAAAAGTAAGTTTCACAAGAAAAAGTTTATTTTTAGATAAGTAATGCATGTGTTCAACAATTACAAGTAACACATAAAATTCATAGAGTAATAAAATAGCAATGCACACATATTAACAAAAAATGTGCAGCAAATATGCATACATGGTTTGTATAGCTCCAAATCCATGTGAATATTATATAACAAAATTTATGACATAAGAACAAATACCACCAATGACATGACACATAACCAAATTAAACAAATTGACTCTTGCTTAAGTAAAACAAGCAATTTCTGAGTTGAAAATATACAAACTAAAGCTTGTGCTAAAAATAAAAGTGCTTATAACTAACACAATGTTCTTAGAACATTATAACACATGTTTGACAAATACATACATTTAATTTTAAAAGAAAATAAATGACATCTTAAATTTTATAAAGAAAATATCCTCTTTTTTACTGTTCGTCCCTCGCTGGCACCAAACATAACTTATGAATTGGTCTGCGAAAGGTACCAGTAGGCGTACGAACGTCAACTACTCTGATTAAATTGTCTGGTCCGGGAAATGTGGCTGTAATTACCCCAAATTTCCATGCTAATGGAGGCAAGTTATCCTCGATCAGCAAAACCAGCTCACCAATGGAAACGTTTTCCTTTGCGAATTTCCATTTGTGACGTTGTTGCAGTTGGTGTAGGTAGTCGCGAGACCATGATTTCCAAATAGCTTGGACAAACTTCTGGAGAAGTTGCCAACGGCCAAGACGAGAGATGGGAACGTGTGATAAGTCAGGATCGGGTATTGCTGTTAATGGTGCACAAATTAAAAAATTGCCAGGGGTAAGGCACTGGATCGTTTACATCCGAAGAAACGGCAAATAATGGACGTGAGTTTAGACAGGCCTCTACCTGTGACAAAACCGTAGTAAACTCCTCGAAAGTGAGTATGGACTTGCGGACAATGCGGCGCAAATGATACTTTAAACTTTTTATACGCTCTCCCAAAAACCACCAAAATGAGGCGACGAGGGAGGAATAAATGACCACTTAATACCATGAGAAGTTGCAAAGGATTGGATTGATGAGGTGGCATCCTTTTTATGCCAGAGATTGTAAAGGTCATGCAAAACGTTGCGGGCCTTCCTAAAGTTCGTGCCATTGTCAGAATATAACTGGCTAGGTATGCCCCTATGGGCCATGAAGCAACGTAAGGCAGCTATAAACGCATTGGCCGTAAGGTCGGAAACCAATTCCAAATGAATGGCCCTGGTGGCTAAGCAAATGAATAAAGACACGTATGATTTGGACAGAGTCCTAGCTCTCTGCCCGCCATGACGAATCATGAAGGGACCACCATAATCCACTGCGCAGAATAAAAACGGCCGCGAAGGAGTAACCCTGGGAGATGGCAAAATACCAAGCCTTTGAACTTGATATTTGGTGTTAAATCTGAGACATTTGACGCATCTACGATTGATGGAACGAATGACTATCTTGGCGTTAATGATCCACCAGCGTTGACGAAGTGAATGATGAACAAGTTGAGCACCACCGTGGAGGAGACGAATATGCTCGCTCTCGATTATAAGGCGAGTGATGTGGGCCGATGGATGCAAGACGGTAGGATGCTTATTGTCATAGGGTAGTTGCGACTGCTGTAGGCGTCCGCTGACACGTATGACGCCAAACTCATCAAAAAATGGGTCCAGAGAAGACAGCTTACTCCTAATAGAGACAGAAGCCCCATTTCGAAGGCAATTAAGCTCAGCAGCGAAGTGGATCGACTGGGATTGCTTTATGAAGAAATTAAGAGTAGAATGAATTTCGCTGGGGGTAAGAACTTCCGAGATTTTCTCTGCCCTAGAGGGTCTAGTATTTTTGATGAATCGAAAGCAATAAGCGTACACGCGGGTCAGTCGGTGCAACGAGGAAAATCCTTCGAGAGATCAATAGGTAAGGTAGAAATTAGAGAAAGTTTGGGGGTTTGTTTCTCCTCAACCGAGCATTCAGGAAGCGACACATTAGAAGGTGAGAAAGGTGAAAAAAGATTGGGCTCAGAAGATTGAGACAGACAAGCGGGACCATGCCACCAAAGCGAACAATCGCATAAAACGTCAGGGTGACATCCTCTAGAAATAATGTCAGCAGGATTATGTTGCGAATTAATATGATGCCATGTATGGGTGTCAGTGAGACGCTGAATCTCAGCAACCCGATTAGCGACGTAGGTCTTCCACCTAGAAGACTGAGCATGAATCCAATAGAGAGATACCATGGAGTCGGAGTACAGGTGAACGCTATTGACAACGTAATGGAGAGCAGGGGTGACTTTGAATAGAAGTCGCGATAACAACAAGCAAGCACAGAGTTCAATGCGGGGTAATGACACCTGTCGTAGTGGAGCCACGCGATATTTGGAACACATAAGGTGACAAGAGGCCGTTAAATCTTGATAAATAACCCTAACGTAAATACAACATCCATAACCCTTCTCAGAGGCATCCGCAAAACCATGTAATTCAACTATCTTTGCCTTGGACTTGCTGCGTATAGAGCGTGGGACAATAATTTTACCAATTAAATACAACTTATCGCATAATGAACGCCAGTAAAAATATAATTGTTCAGAAATAGGCTCATCCCAACCAAGATTGCACAGCCACAGTTGCTGCATAAACTGTTTATAAAGAAAAACAATTGGACCAACGAGTCCCAATGGGTCGTAGATACCCGCTATAATTGACAGGATTTTCCTCTTAGAAATGCTTGACTCAACTGGAAATTACTTGATGTCAAACAAGAATGAATCTGTAGAGTTGTTCCAAAGAATGCCCAACGTACGCACATTGCCTTGTTTGTTTAATGGAAGTGATAAATTATTATGCTCAGTGACCACATTTGGTTCATTTGATGCCCATTTATGTAGAGTAAAGCCATATTGACTCAACAACGTACCTAAGTCAGATTTCAACTTGGTTAGATTAGAAATGGTGTCTGCACCGGTTAACAAATCATCGACATAAAAATCATTAATTATAGCTGAAGCAGCGTCAGGAAAAGAAACTTCATGATCCTTACCAATCTGAATAAGGCAGCGAGTAGCCAAAAACGAAGCACTAGCAGTACCGTATGTTACAGTTCGCAGCACAAAATGTTTAAACTGTTCAAGCGGAGAATTATGCCACAGGATACGTTGGTAATGACAATCGTTATCAGACACTAGAATTTGTCGATACATCTTCTCGATGTCAGCGGTCAGAACATAGTTGTGTATGCGAAATCGCAAAAGAATAGAGAAAAGATCTTGTTGGACATTTGGGCCTACTAACAAAATATCATTGAGAGAAAGACCATTGGTAGTTTTGGCCGAGCCATCAAAAACAACGCGAAGTTTTGTCGTGAAACTAGAATGTTTGAAAACGGCATGGTGAGGCAAATAGTAGGTATTTGAAACCTTGGAATTAACAGAACAATCGTCAACCAGCGCCATGTGGCCAAGATCCCTATATTCTTAAATAAAATTTGCGTATTCACGCGCAAGCTCAGAATCACGCTTGAACCTGCGTTCTAAACTTAAAAATCTCGCTTCAGCGGTAGCATAGGACTCACCCAACTGGGGACTATCAGACCCGAATGGTAATGAGACAACGAACCTACCTTCATCATTACGATGAGTGGACTTAACAAAATGTTCCTCGCAAACTGAATCGTTAATAAGGGGTGCATTATCAAGGATGGTTTCGGTCTCCCAAAATTTCTCAAGAGACGCTAAAATTTGATTATCGTTGTTTCTTGCCAAGAACGAAACAGCAGGACCCTTAGAATGACAATGTTTGGGCAAATTGCCTGCAAGAATGTAGCCTAACTTTGTTTCTTGTATAATAGGAAAGTTAGGACCACGTACATATTTGTTAGCTAGAATCAAATCTAAATAAAACTGCGCTCCTAAAAGTATGTCTATGTCAGCTGATACGTTGAAATGTGGGTCAGCAAGGAAAATGTTATCAGGGATATTAAAATGATTTATGTCGAAAGATTGTGCTGGAAGTTTATGAGTCAAGGCAGATAAGACCGCACACGGAGCGTTAAAGCTGAACCTTTGATAGCGAGAAACAATACGAATTGATGACAAATTAGTGGCGCAACATGTCGCATTATTAATACCTGAAATTGGTATATTATATTTAGTCAAGGTGAGTTGAGTTGCAATTTTTTAGCAAATGATTCAGTACAAAAGTTTACTTGTGACCCTGCGTCTAACAAAATTCGTGCAAGTTGTCTGTTACCAGCACGGTCGATGACGAACACGACAGCTGTAGACAAAATAACATTGTTTGCTGATTGAAGCTTAAATGAACAATAATTACTACTGCTGGCAGAACCTTGTTTTGACACATTATTTATATGCAGCAATGTATGGTGTCGTCTGGAACAGATCTTACATGATTGTTTGACCTTACAATTAGGTGAAAAATGATCTGGTCTTAAACAATTATTGCAGCATTTATGCTTTAATATAAATTGCCCTCGTTCCGATATGCTTAATTCGTGAAATTTGTCACACATATAAATTGGGTGACTGGCCTTGCAGCATGGGCATAAATAATTATTTGAAGTTGAATGATAACTTTTAAATGCAGTGCTGCCAGCAGAGTTTCGTAATTTATGTTTTTCAGACTTATTATTAAACTTTAAAGTTGGTTTGTTAAGCTGCTGTCCAGCGTCTAATCGGTAATGTGTTTTCTAATAATTGTCTACGGGCGTTTAAAAACTGTGTAAAGCTCTGAAAGTTAGGAAGATTTTCGGGATCTATAGACTCTTTCCATAATTTAAATGTGGAATGGTCAAGTTTTGCTAACAATAGCTGTACAGTAATGAGTTCAAATGAATCCACTGACAATTGCATAGCTGCCAGCGAATTGACAGAAGACGTTATTGTATTTATAAATTCTGCTAAGCTCTGTACAGAGTCTTTGATTGTAGACTTCACGTCTAGTAAATTTTGAATGTAATATTTAGCTAATATGAATTTGTTAAATTCTTGGATTTCGTTGTCCATGACGTGTCCGTTACTTAACTAAATATCACTATAATATTGACGACTCGGAACAACAAGTTTTTTATAAGTAAAAACGTAAAGTTTTACCTTACAGCCTAAACCGGCTTTCACCTATAGAAGGCTTCATCAGAGGCTGTCGTAGGTAGCGTTGTTCGTCTTGTTGTTGGCGACGAGATAGTTTTTCGAAAGATCGAAGCTGTGTGTGTGTGTGTGTGGTGAGATGTGTTCGAATAATGCGTGCGATTTGAATTGTGTCTGTTCGTTTAGGATGTCGTTTTTATTTGTTTTTGTGTGTTTGTATATTTCTAATTGTTCTAGAGTGTCTAGTTTTCGGCCTTTTGTGTGTACGTGTAGTATGTTCATGTTATTGTCGATGTTTTTATATGTGTGGTTTGCTTCAATGAGGTGGTTTGCGAAGGTAGATTCTGTAGTGGTGTGGAGTGCTTTTGTGTGTTCAATGTATCTCTGTTTGAAGCTACGTCCTGTCTGGCCTATGTAGAATTTATTGCAATTTGAACAATTTAGAATATATACACCGGGTAGATCGAATTTGTTTTGTGCTTTGGGCATGCCTAGAAGTTATTTAAAACCCATAAATGCCAGGGCCCCAGAACTTACGGGTTTACCCAAAATACATAAAGAAGATATGCCAATACGCCCGGTTGTAAATTACACGACTGCCCCTGGTTATAGGACGGCTAAAAGATTAGTAAAAATCATAAAAGAGAACATTGACATAGTAAATAACTACAGCATAAAAAACAGCTACGATCTCGTTGAAAAAATTAAAACTATTAAATCAGCACCACATTATAGGTTGGCTTCATTTGACGTAACTAATCTGTACACCAATGTGCCGGTAGATGAGACAATGACAATTCTCAGAAATAGCTTAATTAATACAAATAGGTTAGGTAGATATGAAATTGATGAATTTATGCAACTGCTAAAAACAATACTCAAACAAAATTATTTCTCTTATGATAATGAGTATTTCATGCAGGAGGATGGTCTGGCAATGGGGTCACCTTTATCGGGGATTTTAGCAGACCTATACTTGAACCACTTTGAGAATACATTTTTAATGTCTAGTCTTAATAAACAGCGAGACAAAATTAAATTTTACGTACGCTACGTTGACGACACTTTTATGATATTCAATGGAACGAGTAGACAAATAGAAATTTGAAAGGATATATGAACAGCATAAACACGAAAATCCAATTTACCCTAGAAATGGAGAATAATAGCTGCCTGAACTTTCTTGATCTCACTATCAGCAAATATAATGACCGTTTTAGATTCAAAATTTATAGAAAGCCCACCACCACGAATATTACTATTCATGCTGATTCGTACCATCCATATTCCCAAAAAATGGCAGCCTTCAACGCGTTCGTTCATAGAATGCTTGCTATTCCCCTTGAGCAAAAAGACAGAGTGGAAGAGACTAATATAATCAAAAGTATAGCTATCGCTAATGGGTATAACAGTGGAATCATAGACAAGCTTATAAGAAAACACTCGGTAAAAATCAATAGTAAAAGCAGATTAACCGGCCCATCTAAAGAAGATACTAAATTTATAGTAACTGAGTACACAAATGTACTACCAGTCATTGTAAAGAATGAGCTGAAAAAACGTAAAATAGCAGTGGCCTTTAAAACGAGAAATAACATCTAAAAACGTTTGGGACAAAGAACTCATATCCCGGCTGAAGAGAAAACTGGAGTGTACAAGCTTGAATGCGATGACTGTGACAAATTCTATATAGGACAAACGGGCAGGCCGTCAGCCGAACGTTTTAAAGAACACCTGCCCAAAAGTGATATCTCGAAAACTAGATCCAGTTACGCTCAGCATTTAATGCTGTATAATCATAAGTACTCAGACTTCCACACAAACTTTAAACTGCTTCATAATTGTAAAAAGGGTGCATACATGAACGCTGTGGAGTAATATGAGATATACAGGGCTTTTAAGTTACAAACGGACCAGCTACTTAATGACAAAGTTTCGTTCCGATCGAATCTGCTGTACAACACGGCCATCGATATCGATGGGTCAGCGGGCAATGATAACGGTCGTATAAGACAAAGTGCAACAGTTGGTCGTTGGCAGCGAGACGATGCGCATCGGACTGTGCCGTGACTGTGTCGGTGTTTAATTATGTGTGGTGTTTTTGTGTTTGTGTATTTTAAATAGTTGACGACCCCATTGGGTGAATTTGATGTTTTTATAATTTTTAAAAAACCTGATGATGAGAATTTATTCTCGAAACGCGTTGTTTTAAGGAAAAAACTAATGAGTCACAAGACGGAAGTTAATACAGGTAATTGCCTAATATTAATTCTAAATACTTCAATTAAGGCTCAAGACCTGTTGGTTTTGGTGAAGATCGGTTAAAGGAATAGGGTAGTTAACCTGCAACATTTTATATTTTAACAAGGGTAATTTTTTTATGACGAACGATAACTGCCGTACATTAAAACAGAATCAGCTACTCTTCTGCATACCTTTTTGAACTATACAGAACTCAAGGTCTGTTGATTTTGTTGAAGATCGGTTAAGGGAAAGGGGTAGTTTACCAGCAACGTTTTATGTTTTAACAAGGGTAATTTTTTCTATGACGAACGATAACTGCCATAAATTCAAAGGGAATCAAATAATGTTTTGCATACAGCCCTGAATTGTAGAGTTCTCAAGACCTGTCGTTTTTGGTGAAGATCGGTTAAGGGAAAGGGGTAGTTTACCAGCAACGGTTTTTTATCAAGGGTAATTTTTTTCTATGGTAAACGATATCAGCCGCAAATTGAAACAGAATCAAATGATGTTTTGCATACAGCCCTGTATTGTAGAGTTCTCAAGTCTTATTGGTGTCGGTGAAGATCGGTTAAGGGAAAGGGGTAGTTTACCTGCAACATTTTATGTTTTAACAAGGGCAATTTTTAATATGACGAACGATAACTGCTGTAAATTCAAACAGAATCAACTAAGTTTTTGCATACCTTTTTGAACTAAAGAGAACTCAAGGTTTGTTGATTTTGTTGAAGATCGGTTAAGGGAAAGGGGTAGTTTATCAGCAACGTTTTATGTTTTAAAAAGGGTAATTTTTTATGAGGAACGATAACTGCCGCACATTCAAACAGAATCAAAATATTTTTTTGTATGCATCCCTGAATTGTAGAGGACTGAAGGTCTATTGATTTTGGAGAAGATCAGTTAAGAGAAAGGGGTAGTTTACATGAAACATTTTATGATTTAACAAGAGTAAAGTAATTAATTTTTATAAATAAATTATCCTGGTAAGAAGCTCATAATAATCCACTGTAGAAACGGAGATGAAATATCTATAAATGAAGAGGTTATGTGAACGGGTTGGGGGTAATTTTCTATTATTAAAATTTATAGTTGAAGGTGGAGGGGAGAATTTTTTATGTATACTACGTTATCGGCAACAAAGAATTAGTTTTTTGTTAAAATTGCTTCCCGGGCTGTTTAGCCGTAGTCCAATGTTTTCTGCAAAACCAGACTTTTTGGCAGTGGCATCGACTGCCATCATCAGTGAAAATCGAGTGCGAAAACGTGAGGTGGTATACGTTAGTGACCACAGTACTGTGGTTAATGCTGAAGCAATAAGTAGAAAGACGTAGTTTCTATGGAAATATTTCATTTCGAATATGATTTTAAATATAAATCTTAGAGCATGGAAGATATGAATGGTTCTCCATACCAATATTTTTCTATGTCAAACGATAACAGCCGCAAATTTAAACAGAACCTACTACTCTTTTGTATACAGCCCTGAATTGTAGAGTTCTCAAGACCTGTTGTTTTTGGTGGAGATCGGTTAAGGGAAAGGGGTAGTTTACCAGCAACGTTTTATGTTTTAAAAAGGGTATTTTCTATGGCAAACGATAACAGCCGCAAATTAAAACAGAATCAAATAAGTTTCTGCATACAGCCCTGATTTGTAGAGTACTCAAGACATATTGTTTTCGGAGAAGATCGGTTAAGGGAAAGGGGTAGTTTACCTGCAGCGTTTTTTTATCAATGGTAATTTTTTGTTTGGCAAACGATAACAGCCGCAAATTCAAACAGAATCAAATAATGTTTTGCATACAGCCCTGAATTGTAGAGTTCTCAAGACCTTTTGGTTTTGGTAAAGATCGGTTAAGGGAATAGGGTAGTTTACCTGCAACATTTTATGTTTTAACAAGGGTAATTTTTTCTATGACGAACGATAACTGACGTAAATTCAAACAGAATCAACTACTCTTTTGCATACCTTTTTGAATTATACAGAACTCAAGGTCTGTTGATTTTGTTGAAGATCGGTTAACGGAAAGGGGTAGTTTACCTGCAACGTTTTATGTTGTACCAAGAGAAATGTTTCCATGACGAACGATAACTGCCGCACATTCAAACAGAATCAAATATTTTTTTGAATGCATCCCTGAATTGTAGAGGACGGGAAGGTCTATTGATTTTGGACAAGATCGGTTAAGAGAAAGGGGTAGTTTACCTGATACATTTTATAATTTAACAAGAGTAAAGTACTTAATTTTTATAAATAAATTATCCTGATAAGAAGCTTATAATAATCCACTGTAGAAACGTAGATAAAATATCTATAAATGAAAAGGTTAGGTGAACGGGGTGGGGGTAATTTTCTATTATTAAAAACTATAGTTGAAGGTAGAGGGGAGAATTTTTTATATGTGTACTACGTTATCGGCAACAAGGAAGTAGTTTTTTGTTAAAATTGCTTCCCGGGCTGTTTAGCCGTAGTCCAATGTTTTCTGCAAAACCAGACTTTTCGGCAGTGCCATCGACTGCCATCATCAGTGAAAATCGAGTGCGAAAATGTGAGGTGGTATCCGTTAGTGACCACAGTACTGTGGTTAATGCTGAAGCAATAAGTAGAAAGACGTAGTTTCTATGTAAATATGTCATTTCGAATATGATTTTAAATATAAATCTTAGAATATGGATGTCATGTATGGTTCTCCATACCGATATTTTATTTACATTTACTAAGTCGTTACTAACATTCATGATTCTATTTATAACACGAGGCACTCATAGGTGTAGGGCAAGGGAGGATGGATGTTATATTCCAGTAGAGATTTATGTACGACATTTCGCTAATGTTTATTTATGAATATGGACGTTTTTGCATTGGAAATTTTACAGTACACTAATTAACTAATAATAGATTAGACTATTATATAATCGGTGGTGAAATTCTAGAAATATTAGGAATTCATCAAGTCTTAGAATATCAACCATATAGAGGATTAAGAGAACCTACACGTTTAAAAGCACCCATATTATAATTAGCAAAGAGAATAAGCTGAAGAGGTTTATTTACGAAAAAATGAAGGTTGATCCTAAACTCAGGTAGAGAAATCATGATTCTGAATGTATGAACGCAAGGAATCACAAAATAAGATGTTTTGGATGGGAAAAACTTAAATACACATATCAAAACACAGAGAAAAATATAGCCTATTCTACCTACCTGCCGCAAAGAACATTAGCTGTATTTGTATAGAAAACGATGAAGTAAGGACAACGAGTAGTAGACGAAAAGAAGGCCCAAAGTTCTGCGAGAGAATGTCAGAAGCTTGAAAATCCAAAAAACATGTTAATGAATATCTTTTAGCAAAGCGATATAAATTTATATTTAAGAAAGTTAAACATGAAATCCGGCTGAGTGATCTTGTGGATCACATGGGAGGGCAATAGCCTATTCGGAAAATTACAGGAGCTCGAGTAAGGAGCAATCGTTTTCAAGTGACCCAATGACTTCATAATATTAACAAAACTGTCCCTTTCAGGATGTTTAGAAAATATACTTTACATTAAATAGGCATATGCATAATTTTTTATTAATGCGACTGTCACAGTTGAAACGCAGCCGTGTCCTTATCCCGTAACGGACTGAGAGCAGGGCTGAGAGAAAGTTGAGAATAGTTTAAGTTATGAGGAAGGGTGTAAGGCGAGGAATGAAAAAAAGATTGGAAAATAGTTTAGAGAGTAAAAGGTGCTACTTTCACCTACATATCTAAATAATCTTTTCGCTAGCGCCTCCACACCTTATCCTTCTCTTGGCCCTTTCAGTAGCCTACGACTCTTATCTCTAAATGCTCTCAGTCCTTTCCAATTCCATCCACCTTCTGCCCCATCACTGTGTTCTTATTTACTTTTATTACTTCTCATGCTTTTCTCGTGTAGCTTTATCCCTTCTCCTTCCATTTACATTTTTGTTTATCGTCCACCTTTCACTTTACATTCACTAAATGTCCGTAAAAGTTTTAATAAAATGGTTTCTTTTTAATAATTATATTATGTGTATTTTTTATCTGACTGTGTCAACGTAAGATAATTCTTAATACTGTGTGATGTTCATTAAGAAAGACTACAGCAATGGTGGCCAACCCGCGGTATGTGTGCGGAGGTGTGCTGAGTGGGGCTCAGGAACACAAAAAGAATTTTGTTTTAGTTCACTTACTAACAGTATAATAACGGGGCGCATGCCAGCCACTAGCCTTTGTAAGATTTTAAAAGTACCCTTATATTTTAAAGGTAAAAATTTATTGTCTACATTTGCAAAATACACTGAAGTACAAATGTTCTAAATAATAAGCTGAAAGCAAACACCACTAATTTTAGAGTTAGACTTACATTGTGAAGTGAAGTTAGAGTGAAGAGGAGAAAACTGGTAGGTAAAGAAGGCTTGAGGGAGGTAGCCAACTATAGCTTGTTTTAGATTCTCCCAACAGTGACATTTAATTACGTACAACAACTTTGAGTAATAATACTAACTTCTACCTATTTGTCAAAACTCATTTTGAATTCTCAAGAACATATAAATCTGTTAATAATGATTTTTATAAAATCAATTTGGAATGGATTTTTTGTTAAAATACAGTGTGGCAAGAAACAAACAGAAAATAGTTACACATCTTCGTTAAGGAATTATTCAACTCAAAAACTGCATAATAAACTAAAATAAAAAATAAGTGTTGAAAAAATAGTTAATGTTAATTCATAGGACATGGTAGAGACGGCGAGGACAAGTTATACAAAATGGGAGAGAGAGAGAGAGAGAGAGAGAGGGGGGGGACAGACAGACAGACATGGTACAAAAAAATGTTTAATTGTACGTACTATAAGTGTTTGCTAGTAGTGTTTTCTAGTAGTGTTTGCTATAGTATTGAATTTTTCGTATTTCTCATTGTTATTACTATTATGTGATAGTCTCCTGTTACATCATCTCATAAAAGATGACGACGACGACGAGACAGGTGACGACTATGGTATTGTGTGTGTGTGTGTGTGTGTGTGTGTGTGTGTGTGTGTGTGTGTGTGTGTGTGTGTGTGTGTGTGTGTGTGTGTGTGTGTGTGTGTGTGTGTGTGTGTGTGTGTGTGTGTGTGTGCTTTTTTTGCAGTTGAAAATATTTCATGTATCTATCTGCTTATATTATATAACCAGTATGGTGCAGAATCACTGTGCTCGGACTGCTCTCACACCTGTGTGTGATCTTTGTTGTGTATCTGTCATTACACCATCCCTTAAGCACGAAGGGCTTCGCGAATCTCCTATGCACATTGTTATATATGTGAATAAATGTACAGTTACATGGTTATTAAATATAATAAAAGATTTATTATACAGCTACAATAGTGAATACATCAAGAGCGTGTTGCTCTTATGGCGATCGCCCTGTGACTCACTCACATGCCCCGCTATACATATGTCATGGCGTATCCCCACTCTTATAACTTATGGTACTACTCACAACATCTCCCCTTTTCTAGTTTTTCAAAATTAAATTACAATATTATTACATAACATTTATTAAACATACATAACCTTTTAGGTACTCTGGTTTCTTTATCGTACGACCTGATCTAGTCGTAATTACTGGAGCATCATTCGCAGTCACATTAACAATAGGATTATTATTACAGATATTATTTGCATTATTCACATTATTATTTACAGTATTTGTATTGCTCGAAACTCTTCTTTGCGTGGGCTCTTCTAATGGTATATCTAAACTATATTGGATTTCATTAAATTGTGTACCTTTGGATACATCTTTTCGATTACGTGTTACAATAGTATTTTGCTCTGTTTTTACTTTATAAGATCTAGGATTTTGATGTTTTTCAATAATAATACCACTTTGATGAGGTAAGGTTTCCTTTCCTTCATCATGAATTTTAACTTTATCTCCCACATTAAATTCTGTAAGAGCTTTCGAACCTTTATTATAATAGAACTTTTGTTTATTTTGACGTTCTTGCAAAATAGTACTAAATTTATTTGACTCTACTTTGCCTTCATTTGAATTTGGTATTATGTTTCTTACTTTCCTACCATACATTAATTCCGCTGGCGTAATGCCACTATTATCAATAGGCATATTTCTTAATTGTAATAGAGCCATTTCTTTATCCTTTCCTTCCTGAATAATTTTTTTTCAAAATATGTTTGAGAGTCTGTATATGTCTCTCTGCTAAACCATTTGACTGGTGATGTTTTGGAGTAGTTATCACATGTTTAAAACCCCATTGATCTGAAAATTTTTTAAATTTAAAACTCGTGTATTGAGTACCTGAATCTGAATATAAAACTTTAGGTACCCCATATCATGCAAAAAACTCCTTTAAAGACTGTATAGTAGACTCTGCACTTAAATCACTTAAATGTTGCAAATCAATGAATTTACTATACGTATCTACTACAATTATAAACCTTTTACCAAGTAAATAAAAAATATCAGAAGCTACAATTTCCCAAGGATTTTTAGGTATTGGTTTTTCAATCATTGGTTCTTTACTATTATCCCTTTGATAACTACAACAAATATCACAATTGCTTACCAAGTCATCAATTTGCTTCGACATGCCTGGCCAAAACAATGTTTTTCTAGCTATCATTTTGCATTTTTCACTACCAAAATGAGCATAATGTATTTTAGCAAGCATTACTTTTCTCATGGATTTTGGTACAACTATACAAGTATTTTTCAACAATAAACCCTTACACTCTGAAAGTTCTTCTTTGAAAGAAAAATATGGTTTGACAGTTTCAGAAACGGATGATTTGTTTACAGGCCATCCATCTTTTACATATTTTAGAACTTCTTGCAGTTCTTTATCGTTGCTAGTTTCATTTTTTAATTCATTCATTCTTATATCAGATACGCTAAGACTTTTCTCAACCATCATAACATATGCTTTAATTTTTTCTTCATCAGAGGACTCTGTAGTTTGCAAATAAAGTCTGCTCAAATGATCAGCCAGTAATAACTTTTTACCTGGTACATACTTAAGATCTAAATCAAAATTATGTAAACTTATTCTCATCCTTTGTAATCTTGGAGGGATTTTATTCATTGGTTTTTTAAAGATCGAGATCAGTGGATTATGGTCAGTCTCTATGACAAATTTTTGACCAAACAAATATTGATTGAATTTATGACAACCAAAAACAATTGCTAAACACTCTTTTTCAATTTGACTGTAAATCACTTCAGTCTCTGTTAAAGCACGGGAACCATATGCCACTGGTCTTCCATCTTGTATCAATACACATCCAAGTCCCTCACTGGAAGCATCTACACTCAATGTTATGAGTTTATTTATCTCAAAATATGTTAAAACTGGAGGTTTACATAACGCCTCTTTAAGCTTTAAAAATGACGTTTGCTGTGCAGTACCCCACACAAATGGCACATCTTTCTTTGTTAGTTGTCTTAAACTACTAGTTAATTGTGCAGCATTTGGTATAAACTTTGATACATAATTTATTGTTCCTAAGAATGTTAGTAATTCTCTTTTATTTTTTGGTATTTGCATTTTTTCAATTGCCTCAACTTTTTCTGTATCAATTTCAATTCCATCTGCGGAAAGTATATGACCTAAATATTTAACTTTCGTTACAATAAAAGCACTTTTATCTGCATTAAATTTAATACCATATTCTCTGGCTCTTTTAAAAACTTTATCCATAATTTTTAATAATTGGTCTTTAGTCTCAGCCCAAATTAACATATCATCGGCATATATGCCTACATTTTCAATATCTTCAAAAATTTGATTAAAAACTCTATAGAATACTTCAGGACTAGAGCTTATACCGTAAGGCATTCTGTTAAAATAATATCTCCCAAATGGAGTATTAAAAGTAGTTAACTCTTTACTATCTTCTGACAATTCAACTTGCCAGAATGCTTTATTTGCATCCAACTTTATAAAATATTTTGCCTTATTTACCTTTGCTGCAATCTCATCAATTGTAGGAAGCTGAATATGTTCTCTTTTTATGCAAGAATTTAAATATTGTGGGTCCAAACAAATTCTTATTGACCCATCTGTTTTACCAACAACTACTAATGAATTTACAAAATCAGTTGGTTTTTTTTTAATTTTCGATATAATACCAACAGCTTCCATTCTATTTATTTCATATTTCAATTTATTAATCAATTTAAAAGGAACATGTCTACATGGTTCTACTTTACCTACACTTCCTTCTTTTAATTCTATTTTATATTGAAAATCTTTTATTCTACCATAACCATTAAAAACATCTGCGTATTTCTTTATAACATCATTAGCTGTGTTTACTGAAAAAGCATTTAAAATGTCAACATATATAGCTTCATCTCCGGGCTGGACTCTTTGTATCAAATTAAAATCAATGGAACTCTTTAAACCTAAAATAGGTACACTTTTACCATCAAAAATTTCAAACTCTACTCGTTGTTCAATATTGCCTACTTTGCAATTTAAGCTTACTTTACCAATAGTTTTCATTTTTTCTTGACTATAATTTTTCAAAATTACATTAGATTTCAGGCATTCAGTTATATTCAATTTTCTACATAAGTCAATAGGTATTATATTACATTGAGCTCCAGTGTCAAGTTTAAAAGCAACTGTTTTCTTAGAATCTAAAATATTTACATGTTGTATCCATTCGTCTCGTGCACTGATAGCATCCACACTAATCCAGTCACAAAAAAATTCATCAAAATACTCACATTCAGCCTCAGACACCACATTTACAACTTTTATTGAACGCTTATTTTTACACATTTTTGCAAAATGTCCTGTCTTACCACAGTTTATACAGTCCTTCATAAACGCTGGACAATTCTTAAAACGATGATTGTATCCGCACCGTTGGCATGCGGTCACCTGTTGTCTTGAAGCACCCGGCTCTCGTGTCGTAGAAGATGATGATGATGTCATCTTTGTCTGTTGAACTCTGCTCATGTTGTTGCCTGCGTCACCGTCATGAGTCTTGGAATCGCCGCTACTCAGCTGTTTTATTATGCTAGCAACTTCCTTAGTAGGCTCGAGTTTTTTAACATGCTGATCCGATAATTCAGCACTTTTACAAATTTTAACAGTTTTTACTAACGTTAACTCACTCTCACGTAATAACCTATCTTTGACTCGTTTGTCTAAAATGCCGGCAACAATGCGATCTCTTATCAAATGCTCTCTCAAAGTACTAAAATTACAATCCGCACTTAATTTCTTCAATTCAGTCAAATATGCATCAAACGACTCACCAGGCTGCTGATTTCTTGTGAAAAACATGTGCGAACTAACACTCTCATTTTTGATAGGCACAAAGTGCTCTTCAAATTTCTGCAGTACTGTATCGTAACTGTTTTTTTCATCGTCGGTCAATCCCAACATATTATACACGTCTACACATTCTTCACCTATGCAATGCAAAAATACGGCCACTTGTACATCATCGGCCATTTTATTAGTACCTGATGCAATACGATATATTTCAAAAAGCTGTTTCCACTTTGTCCATCCTTCAGTAGTTATCTTTTGTAAACAACTTGGTGGTTTCAAGCCCGTTAATGACGTAGACGTGGTTGTAAACGTCGTTGTCGTTCCTGTACCTGCAGCAGTAGTAGACATTTTCACAATTACACTACGCAACTCACACACTGTATTCAAACTGAATAACTCCACTATATATTTTACGCACTTTAGTTCTTCAAAGCCGCAGCGACATGTTATATGTGTGAATAAATGTACAGTTACACGGTTATTAAATATAATAAAAGATTTATTATACAGCTACAATAGTGAATACATCAAGAGCGTGTTGCTCTTATGGCGATCGCCCTGTGACTCACTCACATGCCCCGCTATACATATGTCATGGCGTATCCCCACTCTTATAACTTATGGTACTACTCACAACACACATACATGTACGTCAGTTTTTTTCTTTATTCACAACCGCTTCCCCATATTTTCTCAGTCGGTATAGCAAAATATCAGCCGGCTTTACTGAGTAACGGAGCGTGTAAACAACCATATAGTATCTGGTTTGGATGTCGATTGGTTCAAGTCAGTGTAACTACATCAAATTCTAATCTGCATCCACTTGATCGGTATTTCAGAGTAGTTATCTCCAAAATATTTTCTGTATTTATGTAATCTGCCTCATTCCAGAAACGTCATTCCATCTTCAGAATACTCTTCGTCCATCTAGCTAAAGAATTATTCAAAGCAGTATCGAAATTTTAAAATTTACATATTAAAAAGTTTGTTTAAAAATATACAGGGCTATACCTAAGAAGTGCAAAACTCGTTATTGCCATCTCCATTAAAACTATAATTATAATATCATAGATCAATTGTATATATTTGTTTATTTGCTTACATAATAAAGTATTTTGCACGTCGTCTTCGGCTTTCGCCAGATGAAAGGAAAAGATGATTTCAAAAAACAATGATCCACCTTTTATGACAATTACGATGCGTCCGATAGCAATAACACAATTGCTATCAACGTACACAAAGCTAATTAATCCGTTTTCTATGATTTTAATATTCGTTGTCATAATACTATTAGTTGCTGTTCTGTATTCATTAATACCAGAAATTTTCCATATACAGTATTCAGTTTTTAGTGTTTGAGAGCGTGTGTAAATTTTAGTTTACCTACTTACCTTGTTAAGATCCCCACTTTTCATTTCAGACTGCACGTCTTATACATTTAAACGATAAATACAATTTAGTGGTTAATTAAGTCTAACTTTTGCTAAACTTGTGTTGCCCACTAATACTTCTACCACTAATTTTAGTTTAGGTTTGTAAATGTGTGCTCTTAATTTTAATAACATTTAAAATATTTTTTATCGATTAATGACTAAAACTAACATCACCCAAACATCATTGCAAAAATCAAGTAACTTAAATCAAATAAACATTTAAGAAACTCAGGTGCTTTCTACTGAGGTGTCAGACGCTGTTGTCTGGTAAACAATAGTTACAACAAAAATTTAAAAAAAATTCCAATGACTTTTATAATATTTTGCGTATAGAGTCAGACGTACTTGGTGTCGTAATGAATCAACAACGTATTGCATGTGTGACTTGCGTCGCAATGAATCAACAACGTAATTGCAAGTGTGACTCGCGTCCACTTAGGTCTTGCCATCTTTTCGGAAATGACATATTAGGAGATTAGGAGTTAGGAGACATTGAATTCTAAAAAGCGGCAATGCTCAACGGACCGTCAAATCTTCCTTACATTCATTTGCTGACGGTGACACAAAGTTACCGGTATATATCAAACAATAGAAAATAGTATCATTAACAAAAACCTCAGAATTTGGATTTAATTAGATTTTTGCACTCTTGTTAGTTTTCAGTCCGATACAGACTGACTACATAAATTTTGTTTTCAGAAGCGAAGTACAATTTTTGTTTAGTTTCTGCTTTACAAGGTTTCCAGTATCCATCAAGTCGCTTTTGTCCAGTGTTATAAAACGCAAAATAGACGTGGTGCGGTGTTTTGTTTAGTTTTTCGCTGGTCTCGTTTAGTCATCTTAAGAGCTTAAAAAGCCTTTAATTAAATAATTAATTCACTTTTGTTCACTTCTTCCAGTGTCAGATGAGTCTAAGCGCGCCTGATATTTTTCTTCCTGACGGTTCTGACATAAAGATCCAACCAACATAAAGGGATGCATGTTCTAAACAAGCATAAGTTGATCTTGCTTTTAAATTTTTTAGGTTTCAATAGAGGATTCAGAGGTCTGTGAAAATTCATAAGTGTACATACAGTTTTGATTAATATTTTCATTAACGAGCGGAGAATGAAGTCAGATGATTATTTTTGTAAGTATAATATTTTAAAAATTTCATGTACGCGGATTGTGAAAACGGTCCGTGAAACATTCTTAAATTGCAGGTAAACTACCCCTTTCCCTTAACCGATCTTCACCAAAAACAATAGGTCTTGAGTAGTCTACAAATCAGGGCTGTATGCAAAATAATTATTTGATTATGTTTGAATTTCCGGCTGTCATCGTTTGCCATAGAAAATATCCTTTTAAAACATAAAACGTTGCAGGTAAGCTACCCCTTTCCCTTAACCGATCTTCACCAAAACAATAGGTCCTGAGAACTCTACAATTCAGGGCTGTATGTAAAACATTATTTGATTCTATTTGAATTTGCGGCTGTTATCGTTTGCCATAGAAAATACGCTTGTTAAAGCATAAAACGTTGCAGGTAATCTACTCCCTTAACCGATCTTCACCACAAACAATAGGTCTTGAGAACTCTACAATTCAGGGCTGTATGCAAAACATTATTTGATTGTGTTTGAATTTGCGGCTGTTATCGTTTGCCATAAACAAAAATTACCCTGGTAAAAAAAATGTTGCAGGTAAATTACCCCTTTCCCTTGACCGATCTTCACCAAAAACAAAAGGTCTTGAGAACTCTACAATTCAGGCCTGCATGCAAAACATTATTTGATTCTGTTTGAATTTGCGGCTGTTATCGTTTGTCATAGAAAATAATTACTCATGATTAAAAAAAGCATTGCAGGTAAACTACCCCTTTTCCTTAACCGATCTTCACCAAAAACAATACGTCTTGAGTACATTACAAATCAGTACTGTATGCAAAAAATTATTTGATTCTGTTTGATTTTGCGGCTGTTATCGTTTGCCATAGAAAAATATCGGTATGGAGAGCCATACAAGACTTCCATGTTCTAAGATTTATATTTAAAATCATTTTCGAAATGAAATATTTCCATAGAAACTACTTATTTCTACTTACTGCTATAGCCTTAACCACAGTACTGTGGTCACTAACGTATACCACCTCACGTTATCGCACTCGATTTTCACTGATGCTGGAAGTCGATGGCACTGCCGAAACGACTGGTTTTGCAGAAAACTTTGGTCTACGGCCAAACAGGGCGGGAAGGAATTTCAACAACAAACTACTTCTTTGTTGCCGATAACGTAGTACATATATAAAAAATTATCCCCTCCCCGTTCAACTAGCCTCTTCATTTATAGATATTTCATCAACGTTTCTACAGTGGATTATTAAGATCTTCTTATCAAGATACTTTATTTATCAAAATTAAGTACTTTACTCTTGTTACAACAAAAAATGTTTCAGGTAAACTACCCTTTGCCCCTAACCGATCTTCACCAAAATCAATAGGCCTTGAGTCCTCTACAACTCAGGCACATATGTTAAAATTATTTGATTCTGTTTGAATTTACGGCAGTTATAGTTCATCATGAAAAAATTTCTCTTGTTTCAACATAAAATTGTACAGGTAAACTGCCCCTTTTCCTTAACCAATCTTCACCAAAATCAACAGGCCTTGAGTTCTCTACAACGTAGGGAAGTATGCAAAACATTATTTGATTAGGTTTGAATTTACGGCAGTTATCGTTCGTCATAGAAAAAAGTACTCTTGTTATCACATAAAATGTTGCAGGTAAACTACACCTTTCTCTTAACTGATCTTCACCAAAATCTATTGGTTTTGAGTCCTCTACAATTCAGGGATGCATGCAAAACATTATTTGATTCTGTTTGAATGATCGGAAGTTATCGTTCGTCATAGAAACAATTACTCTTGTTAAAACATTAAAAATGGCAGGTAAACTACCCCTTTCCCTCAACAGATCTTCACCAAAATCAATAACCCTTGAGTCCTCTACAACTCAGGAACAAATATTGTAGCATAACAGAATTATCACATTAAAATTTTAACTTAATATAACATAAATAAAGAAGAAAATGTCAATAGTGAGTGAGAACAATAAATGGTTAAAGATTAAACTAAAGAAACTGTACATTAAGTCAATAAAATATTAATAAAATCTAACTAAATAACAAAGAAAACTCTTGGTCCATATACGAATAACCTACTATATAAAAACCCAATAAAACAGCAGTATACCCAGTAGGTTGGGGAAGCAGTAAAAAGGAAAGAAAAAAGATAAAAAGGTAAAAACAATTTTAATAAGGGAAATTTATAAAGTCAAGAAGCAGAGAAACCCCAAGACACGAAACCAATAACAAGTTCACAAAGAGCTGTAAATAAACATTAAATGAAACCGAATATTCAAATAAGATGCATTGAATTAATGCCACAAAGACTTGAAAACACAAGAGGAGGAAGTTACTTATATGATAAGAAAGAAGAGACAAAATATGTCAAGGTTCCTAAAAAGAACATAGAAATAAGAAGAGCTATTCCCAAAATGTTGATAAAGGAATACATATCCAAATTGAAACTAAATTAAAACCCATATATGTTAGACCCAGTAACTCAAGTTACAAGATACAATACAATTAAAAATAAATTGTAAACTAAGTATAAGTCTAATGTAAAAGCGAACCACTAGAAAGACTACCATAGTGTAGAAAATATATAGTGAAGTGATATGATAAAAGTTAGAAATTACAGTGAGTGTAGTGAACAACCTAGTTAAAAACCTATAAAAAATATTCAATGAAGGAGTTGAAAAAAAAAGATTTAAAAGGACTACCATGAGTGTAGAATAATACTAGAAAAAACATAAGAATCAAAGACAGTCTAATGACTGACAATATTATTAATAATAAGAGTGTTTAAAGTTGTATATAAGAAGTATCACTACTAATAATATGTTTTAATTGCAGTTAAATAAATTATCAGAAGGACATAAATACCAAAGGACAGTTCATAACTGAGAGTATGACTAGTAATAAGATGTTTTTACTGTTTGTTAATCAAATTATATATTAGATAAATAATGATAATAGATATAAGATGTTTTTATCACAGTTAAGTTGTTACCAGAAGAAACATAAATACAAAAGACAGTTAATGACTGACAGTATTGCTAGTAATAAGATGTTTTTATTTTCTAATTAAATTATGTTTAGGGAATATGATAGGTATAAGATATTTCGTTATTATTAGATGATACCGTTGAATATAATAGGCATAAGGTGTTTTTGTTATAATTAGATGATATATAAAAATTAGTAGAAATAAGATGTTATGTTTATTCAAAATAATGTTAAATAATTTTCAAATTTGTTAAGGCAGAGAAGGCAAGTAGGTAATAGGAATGTTGTATATTTTATTTATTAAATTGTAAACCATATATAAAGTATAAGTCAAACTAACTAACACACCACAATAGAAAAACAAACCAGTATTGTGAACCAAAATTATCTATCATAGAGTCAAACTCAAATAAATAAAGTCAATCAAACTACATAATATAATGAATAGAATCTAGTCTATACAACACAAAAATTTGAAAATGTAATCAGTACAGATACAAATAATAACAAATGTAATGACAAAGGAAGAAAATTAACTTTATTTGAAAATAGGTAAAACTAGGCCTAAAAAGTACTCAACTCAAATAAAAAGGTAAATTAATCAATATTGGTGTATTATAAGGACAAATTAGCAACAACCAGCAATAATTATGGAGTGAGTAATATTATTTCATTGAAATATTAACAGAAAAACACTTGTAAACCATTTAAATATTAAATTTGTAAAAAATATGAGGCCTACAATGAATATCAAAAATTGTAAATTTTAGGCTTATCTGAACTTAAAACAGACCCAGTTATATATCAAATTATGTAAAATTAACTTAAGAATATTGCTGAATAGTTAGATTTTCGTAAAATTAATAAATAATTGAGTTACAGCAATAAACAGGAAAATTTGTTATGTATGTTTAAGAATTGAAATCAGATCCAAGACATGCAAATTTATAAAAAGACAATGGGAAGAGGAAAAAGACATTTAATAAATTACCCCAAAACGACGACTTTCAGTCGTTAGTCTATTGTTAATCGTTAATGTGAACAGTTCAGAAATTACTGACAGAAGACCAAAAAATATGAAAATAGTGAAAAAACATTGAGTGCAACCTCAAAAAGTGTAACAGAGGTTACCAAGTAAAATTTAACACCAACATTTGATAATTAGCACCAAACTGAACTAGAACAACTACAAATATAATACCAGTTACGAGAACGAGAAAGCAACCACCATTTTGAGGAATTTTTAAACTGTATTAGCAGAACACATTTGAACACCGAACACTGCACCAACAAACAATCACCGAACAACATCGCCGAAGACGGAAGAACACTCCATACTATTTTCCAGGAATACTACAACTTCGCAGAGAAAGGAATTCTCATTTATTTCTGAGGGAGAAGAACCAACATCGTGTCGGCATTACATAGCAGAAGTCGAGGTGACGGCAGCCATACTGTATTCACTGCAGCAACGTACACTGCCTACCTGAGCCAGTGACGTCATTCCACGGATGGTTCGATTTCATTTTAATAATTGACAATTTGCATAATACTGTTATTTTTTCAGCAATAATAATTTATTTTAAAATAGTTGTAAGCATTGTATCTTGTTCCTTGCCCTCTCTGACCATTTCGACAGTTCAAAGAATCCGAAATATTTAATTTTGTAAACATATACTTTGTCATTTGTTTCACTAGCGACCCGAGCGGAGCTCAACTAAAGCCTGGTCCACGCGCATCAAAGTGGCGCATAATTTTAAATGTTAATAACTAAACATAATTATTCAGTTACAAGAGTTTATATTTATTTGTATAGTAAATATTAGTTAGTTATTTCTTCTAAAAATTAGTTAGAGCCGTTCAAGAAAGATACCAGAAGGAAGAAGAAGAACAGCAAAGTTAGAAGAGAAGATAATAGATCAAACAACATAAATAGATTGTCTATAGAAACAAATATTTTCAAAACACAAAATCACACTTATTTAATTGCAAGTAATTGAAAAGCATACAATAAATAAATTATTAATTAATTAATTTAATTAATTAATTAAACAAAAAAAAAGAGAATTTTATAACTCACCAAAAATTTTTTTCAATATCAACACATTACACTATTTATTATTTATCTTTATTTGTAGTTTTACTACAAATTGGCGTCCAACTGAGGGGCTGGAAATAGGAGTTAATAGATTTATAAAATAAGGACAATTCGTCCAGTTTCCTATTTTAGCTCGGCAGCTGTCAACAAGTCAGAAAAGGAAACAAGATGCACAGGAGGGCGACATCAAAGAAAAGGGCTGTGGAGGCTGAACAGGAAATAGATATGGAGGATAAGGAGGCGACACCTGTGGAAGATGTGGAGTCGATATTACCTCCAGCAGAACCAACCGAACCAGAATCCCAAGGGAAGCAACCCGACAAGCCGACACGAACAGAAAATATGGCAATGCAGGAAATGCTCAGGCTAATGATGGAAGAAATAAAAACCAACAGTAAGAAGTCAAGAGAAGAATTAGCCCAGCAAATGATGGAGAGAATGGAAGAAAATAATAAGGAAATGAAAAATGATAACCAACAATTGAAGGAAGAATTCGGTAATAAAATTGGAGATACCAATAAGAAAATCGAAGAGAATAGTAAGGAAATGAAAAGTGATAACCAACGATTGAAGGAAGAATTAAGAGAAAATAGTAAGAAGGCAGAAGAAAATAGTAAGAAGATGGAGGAGAAGATGGAAGAAAACAGTAAGAAGATGGAGGAGAAGATGGAAGAAAACAGTAAGAAGATGGAGGATAAGATGGACGAAATAAAAAACAATAATAAATTATTAATGGAGGAGAATATTCAGAAAATAGAGGAGAAAATGGCGGAAATAAAAACTGACAATAAACTGTCGAAGGAGGAATTAACCCAGATAAGCCAGAAACTGGAAGAAACCAATAAAAAGATGGAAAATAATAGTCAACAATTAAGTGAAGAATTAAGGGAGACTAACCAAGAGAACATGAACTGGTTAGATGGAAAGATGGAAATATTAAAGGAAGAATTGAGTCAGAAGATAGCTGAAAACAACGAAACAATCAGCAAGAAAGTAGAAGAGGAGATAACGGTGATCGAACA
Source organism: Magicicada septendecula (assembly GCA_034769895.1). Lineage (NCBI taxonomy): Eukaryota > Metazoa > Arthropoda > Insecta > Hemiptera > Cicadidae > Magicicada > Magicicada septendecula. The sequence continues at coordinate 54,201,741 of CM068371.1, read as the reverse complement.
AAGGATTACAAGGGCTGATGAAAGATGGAGTCAGACGGAACGAGAAGTACAGAGTATCAAGACCGAAATAAATACTAAGGTCGCCAACATCGAAGAAACGAATAGGAAGACTTTAGAGGAAAAACTAAAAGAAACACGTGAAGACTGGGAGCGAGTGCAGGACCGATTCACAGAAAAATGCGACGGCATTGAAGCTGCTGTGACCAGTATCAACAGTCAGGTGCGACAGAATCAAACAGATATAGACCTGTTCCATAGTCGACCAACCAACATTACCAGTTGTCCAAACAACGAGAATCGTGAAGGTGTTAACTTCAGGTTTTATAAAAATAAACCTATGGAGTTCCTAGCCAGAATCGAAGAGTACTTCACTAAACACAGAGGCAATCGCTGGAGGGAGAATAAAGAAGTACTTGACGAATCATTCAAGGAGATAGCTGATAATTGGTGGATGGCGATAAGAGATGAAGTGACCGACTACCAACAATTCAAAAGGCTATTCAAGGCCAAATATTGGTCTGAATCGACACAAAATATCGCCAGAGACGGGATCTGTCATGGAAAATACAACCCGTATGGAAACCAGACTCTAACGGCGTATTTCTTGGGAAAGGTGTGTGTGGCCAAACATTTAGAGCCCCGAATACCGGAAGAATGCCTGGTCAGCAAGCTCTCATACCACTATGAGGAAGATATTATAAGAGCTCGAAGAAACAGTCAAATAAAGACTGTACAAGCAATGACCGAACTATTAGAAATGTACGAGCACGAGGATTACTACCGCCAAAGTCGCAGGAGATACGAGAGGCCGGAGACAAGGAGTAATGCGAATAATACAAATAATAATAATCGGCAGAACGGTAGCAACAACAATAATTATAATTCCGCAAACCAGAATAATGCCGAATACAATAATAACCCTCGTGGTAACAATAATGTTACTAGATATAATAACCATAATAATAATAATAATAATGTTCCCAGAAATAATAATAATAATGAGGGTAACAATAATAATAATAACCGTCCACCCAACAACAACGGTTATTATAACAACCGTAATTATGTTCCAAATGGTCAGAGAAACCCCAACCCACCTAATAACAATTATCATAGTAATTATAACAGAAATTACCCGAATGGAGGTAATAACAATAATTACAGGACATATCGACCCCATATCAACTACATCAGAGCGGAAGGCAGTGGACAGAGGAGTTACCAGCCTCAACGAAGGAGCCGATATTATGAGTATAAGACCTTTCAAGGAATTCAGGGAAGTAATCGTTACAGAGAGTATGAACCCAGACGCAGTTCCAGCCTGGACAATCAACGAAGAGTATACCTGTCACGGAAGCCCAACAGGACGATCGTGCTGAACCAAACGAAGCAGTTTCAGGACTCCAAGTTGATGCTGCTAACACCCTAATCTGTAATGATGCGGAGCATTTAAACGAACGGAGGCAGTAATAAACCCCAATAACCCTTTACTGCTTTAATCTGCTGGGTTTGACCAAGAGATAAAACCAAGAGAAGAAGAAAAAAATTATACAATAATATACAATAATTATTTGAAAGATATCCGTAACGACTTGCTAGAAGAAAACGAAATTAATATTAATAATAATGACAACGAAATCATATATATAATGGCAGAAATTGAGGCTATTTCTGTTCCCATAATGATAGACACTGGAGCAAATGTCTCTATAATAAATCATAATGAATTGGACCGGATACAGCAGGAATGCCACAAAAACTTACCGGTACTACCTATTAATAATATTGTGCTTATAGGAGCTACCGGCCGACAGAACAAAACCATAAGGAAACAGGTATCACTAAGTGTCCACAGTCAGGGCGTTAGTGTGGATATGATATTTCTTGTTGCAGCCGGATTACCTTTCAGCATCATGATAGGGTGTGACATATTGCGTAGGAACTCAGCAGTCATCGACTTGTGCCGAGGAAGGTATCACTCTTTTCTGAAGGTTCGACCTGGGTAGCCAATTTAACTAACAACAAGATGTTAGACTCCAAACAACTTATCGACCACAAGAGTACGGTGAATTACTTGTCAAACTACTCGTCAAACAACAAGCCAGTACAGCAGAATACGGAGGATGACCTATGGCCACAAAAGATTCAGGAGATACGTGACTTCCAGTGCCACAATACCACTGAGCAATTAGATGAAAACCAGCTGAATCAATTAGTCAACATATATGAAAAATATCGAACCGTATTTTCGGACGAACCTGGAAAGATCAGGAACTACCAATGTTCCATACAAATCAGGGCTGTATGCAAAAAATTATTTGATTCTGTTTGAATTTGCGGCTGTTATCGTTTACCATAGAAAAAAATTCTACAGACACATAGACAGACAGACAGACAGACACACAGACACTTTTCGAAAAATGACTTTATTTCATGTTTTGAGTGTAGTACAATCAGAATCTGCAATAATCTCGAACACGATTTTTTTTGCTATCACCATACTTCCATTTCCTTAAGGAACATGGAAGTAAAACATCGGTATGGAGATCCATACATGACTTCCATGTTCTAAGATTTATATCTAAAATCATATTTGAAATGAAATATTTCCATAGAAACTACTTCTTTCTATTGTTTCAGCCTTAACCATAGTACTGTGGTCACTAACGTATACCACCTCAAGTTTTCGCACTCGATTTTCACTGATGATGGCAGTCGACGGCACTGCCGAAACGTCTGGTTTTGCAGAAAACATTGGACTACGGCTAAACAGCTCGGGAAGGAATTTTAACAAAAAACTACTTCTTTGTTGCCGATAACGTAGTACACATATAAAAAATGCTCCCCTCCCTCTTCAACTATAATTTTCATTAACAGAAAATTACCCCCACCCCGTTCAACTAGCCTCTTCATTAATAGATATTTCATCTACGTTTCTACAGTGGATTATTATGAGCTTCTTATCAGTATAATTTTGTTTATAAAAATTAAGTACTTTACTCTTCTTGGATTTCGTTGTCCATGACGTGTCCGTTACTTAACTAAATATCACTATTACTTTAACGACTCGGAACACTAGGTTTTTTATAAGTAAAAGAAAAAAGTTTTACATTACAGCCTTAACCGGTTTTCTCCTTTAAAAGGCTTCTTCAGAGGCTGCCGCAGGTAGCGCTATCCGTCTTATTGTGGGTGACCCGAGTTAAAGTAACTCTACAATTCAGGGTGTGAAGATTTAAATTTAAAACAAATATAAAAAAAAATAATAATAAAAATATAAAATGGGAAGTTAGTGAAAACCATTAAATCGCACTGTTAAACCAAATACCCCTGAACTAACTCACAATAGTAATGAGAATTAAAAAGGGAATTTAACTAAAATAATTAATTAAAACTGAGAAAGCAAAAGGAATAAATAAAACTATTAACCCTTTATTAAATTTATCATGCTATGACCTGTGTATACCGGATCCAACTTGCATACCGACCCGGCATTAAATAAAAAATACCTGTAAACTATAATGTAAATAATTAATAATTCAAAGTCACTAGTAGTAGTTGTAATAAATTCTGTAGACAAGCAAAGTCTCGATTGTGTATTTTGTCGAACTGTAAGACTGTATTACTAATTAAAAGTTGGAACTATATTATGGCGGAGTATTCACTCCGCGTCGTTACAATTTTCCTGTTGTAACACTGTAGAACTTGAGATGCGACTTTCAATCAGTAAACAGCTCCAAGCAGGGCTCTGCACAAAAATGTTTTTTTATTTTATTTCGTTATTAGCTTCCACTAACAATGTGGAGATATAGATCTATGTAACTAAAATGTAGAGTGTTTTATCACAAAGATGTGAAAGAAGAAAATAAGTGTGTAAGGTGACATCTCCTATCTCCAAAAGAAAATATGGTTCAAGTTATGTGTAATTCCATCATAATGTGAAACGAATATGTAAACTCCAATACTACTGTGCTATTACAAATGTGATGTGAATAACTGTGAATAGTGAAGACTAAGACCTCAACTGCATTTACACTACCGCTAAGAAACAGGACGACTTCACGCTAGATGACACCATAACATCCACTTCATCATTAGTTGACTCCGAGGACATCCACTGGAAAGACTACCACGATGACAACCCACTACTAAGAGAGTACAGAAGAATCACGTGGCAGGACATGGACAGATAACATTTAACTAGAGGTGACGCGGAAGCTAGTCTTCCGTGAATAATGTATCTTTTAAAATATAAGTAATTTTAAATGAAAAAGACTTTTAAATGACAATCTCTAAGCGTTAAGCATTACAATGGTGTAACCAGTAATTTCAGAAATCATACGTTGTAACATACCTCTTGTGATGTAGCCTTGAAACATCGCACAACTAAATGAAACCATTCTTCAAATGGTATTTTAAGTAATAATGTAATTGACTAAAGAAGTAGAGTAAATTTGAAAATTCCGAACTAGTTTAAAGAGACTCGGATCCGAGGTAAATACACTATCTGTATGATCATTTTTAATACAGAAAACCCCTTTACAATTTCTGTGTAAGTAAAAATTTTATTTGTAATGTATTATCAATCATACGTAAATAAAGGGATGTCATCTTTGTTGCATACTAAAGTGAGTGCATAAATCAGCAAAATTCCCTCCCCTGTTTCCTTTTATTAGAGTACTTATAATTATTGTTAGTGATGTGATTAATTTTCAGTTTGTTACAACGTAGGCAGCCTGTATAATTGGCCAGAGTCAATTTACACGGGTTCCCTGGGTTATAACGTAGCCGACACGTTATAAAATGCGCCACTCTGCTGTTATATAAAATGTTAGTGTACATAGTGTCTCATATAAGATGTGGCACTCTGCAGATCTGTGCACTCAGTTAATGTATTGTATGTAAAACAAAAAGGCTATGTAGCATAAAAGAGTAATAGTGACTATATTAATTTACCATTGTAAATTTTGTGTGAGATTACGCACATACTCATATATGATTTACTTAATATACGTGAAAATAATAGCTTGTATTACACCAATTCATGTAGGTACTTGTCAAAATGTTCAGTCTCTAACACGTCTATTTTGCGACAATTCAAGACCTGTAGTTTTCCTGTATATGCCTGCATAAATATGTAATTTGTATTTCTATTGCCACGGTGAGTTATATAAACAATTGACTAAATAAAACAAGTTCAATTACGTGTAAATAAATTGTAAGTGAAATTCTACTCCTTTCTAGTAGCAGAATTAGATAAATTAGAATTAGTACGTAAAACCAAATAATAACTAAAACTCAGCTTAGTAACAGGCTGTAACTTGTTTAAAACGCATATCGTTGCGCATCGCACATACCACCCTTGTTGAAGCAAGCCGGTACAGGTCTGTAAAGGAAGCCGTCAGCTGTTGTTGTATAGAACAATAACATTCTCTCACCCTCGAGTGTGATTCCCCCCTTCTTACGCATACTACCATGCCATTGTTTAAAAGAAAACTAGTTTGACCCACATTCCAGCGTAACAGCTGATCGTTGAAAGTAAAGTTGACGTCTGTGTGAATTTTTTCTCTTTCTCGGAGATGCTAAGTAATTCTCTTACAACCAATGCAAATGTTTTACCATGAACTAAAGTGTGTATGCAATAATTGTATAGTGTAGTAGAATAAGTTTTAGTGTGCTAGATATAAGGTAAACATGGCCCTATTTAATCCAGACTTACTATTAATAGACGAACTGTGCTATGAAGCTCTTTTAAGTGGTTTACCTCACGCGAATGTAACAGTCACGGAATTGCGCAAGTCTATACGTGAAAGTGGATTTGATACACCCACGGAGTTAAGTAACTTAAGCGGACCTGATTATGAGAGCGAGAGAGAAACTTGTTATGCCAAGTATAGTGAGTTGACCTTATTGTCCCAAACCCTTCAAGACGAGAAAGCTCCTGCGGTAATATTGCGGACAACTCAAAGGATAGAACATTTAACCCGGCGAATGAAAAATTTGTTAAACTGGCCTAACCTCACGGTAATCCCTCCCGAAGTCCAAAGTTTTGCAGATGAGGCTTTACGCCAATTACCCACTATTATCAATGAATTGCGAAGAAAGTCTGACTCATTCAGAATGGATGAAATTGAAAAATCCTTGAAGAAACTATACATCTCCCCACTTCAATCTCCTACGTTAGAACAACCTCCCCCCAACACGGATCAGGAATCACCCGCCGTATCGAAAATACAACCTACTCGAGAGCAAAACCCAAATAGAGACTTAAATACCCAGACAATATCTGAAGCCCCACCTCCCAGTGGTTCCCAAAATCGCTCCGGGATGTACGAATTGACTACCCCTAATGCAGCATCTGGTCCTCCTAAAGGTATGTCACACGTAAATTATAATGCTGACCTCTACGGAAAAATCACTCACCCCGTAGAAAAACTCTTAGCTGAAATTCCATACACGGATGGTTTGAATGTTACTAAACTACTAAACTTCATCAAATACCTCCTGCAGATAAAGGATTTACAGCAACTAAATGACTGGCAAATTTTGCAAGTCCTCCTACCGAAATGTAAACCACCATTAAAGAATCGTGTGCTAGAATCATTAAGCTCTACACTTCCAGTAGAAGAACTGTATACTACTATCATAAAATATTTTATTCCCACCGGAATTTATGAGGAACTTAAAAGAAAGACCGTACTGCGAGTACAAGGAACTCATAAGAGACTGGCCCATTACATCTCTGACATCAGGGAGTATTCTCCACTACTGCAAGTAGATTGGAGTGAGAGACAGATGGTCGATACCATTTTAGTAGGATTGTCTCCAGAAGAAAGATCTCGTTTAGCGTTAATAAATAGACCCAACACCTTTGCGGATCTCGAACAATGCAGTATTCACTCGTCGAATGTATGGTACTCAGATCAGAACAGACATGCTTTGAAATCAACTGAGTCGAGTAGAAATGAAATGCAAGCCCTGGTGCCCGATGTGCAAACCCAGCGTGAAAGGCGATTATTTAATAGACCGAACAATTTGCACAGCCCTGGAAAATCAAATGACACGCAACCTAAAACGGAAGCAAGCTATACCCCTCGTAATAAAAATATGTGTTATAACTGCGGTAAGTATGGACACATAAGTAGAAACTGTAATCGGAAGCAGTACAATCGTAAACAACATAATCCAAAAAACATGTAAGGCAGGGAGGCCCGAAATCCTGTGTCTTCCGCAGCATCTTGAGAACCGGTAAACCCAAAGAAATCAACGAGAATAAAAAGAAAAAAAAAAGAAAAGAACACTAGAAAAATAGATCCCTATGTTAGAAGGTTTATTGAGAAATGTAACGCGATAACTAAATGTGATTGGACTAAATGTCTCATGCCCTTAATACAAGTTGACCTAGGTGTTACATCCACCCTCGGATTAATCGATTCTGGATCGACTAGAACCTTAATCAGTCAGAGGTTAGCAGATAAATTATTCGAACACAACCTAGTAAAACGCAGTCAAACTGTGAATATAAAATGTGCTACTGCCAATAAACAAAATATAGTGATAAAACTCAGCATCACCATTAAGGTAAAAATTAAGAATCTAACGTGGTTTTTTTCAATGTTAGTATGTGATGATTTAGGACCCGACTTAATATTGGGAGCTGACTTTATCAGTAAAACGGGAATAATTCTTGACATCCACGAGAAGAAATATTATTTTATATTCGACCGTACACGGAAGTATAATTTTGATTGTGAAACAGAAGAACAAGAAAATACTGGATCATCGACTGCACATATAGTACCACCATGAGTCTGAATTATCTCATCTAGGAAGTAGAGATAGGCTGAGAATGCAGAAACTAATAAAAGAGTTTTCCACCGTTCTTACCCCTAAGCTAGGACTAATGAACCTAATAGAATACAAGATCAATCTGAGCGACCACAAAGTAATACGCCTTCCCCCATACAAGTTATCGCCGCCCAAAATGGAAGTAATGAGGAACCATATCAACAAGTTATTAGAACAAGGAGTCATCGAACCCTCTACTTCACTGTATTCATCACCCTCATTTTTAGTACCAAAAGGTCACGACAAACATAGACTAGTTGTGGACTACCGGCAATTAAATAAACGAATAGAATTTGAATCTATCCCGCTTCCCGACATCCACAGTGCTTTTCATTATTTCACCAAAGCGAAAGTCTTTACTATAATGGATCTAAATCAATCATTTCACCAAATACCCCTTTCGGAAGAATCCAAACGTCTAACCGCTTTTGCTGTTCCTTTCAACCTGTACCAATTTACGAGAGTACCCTTTGGAATATCACAAGGAAGTTCCGTATGTAGTAGACTATTAGAGAAATTATTTCATGATATAAAATTTAGATATGTGTACCACTACCTGGATGACATTGTAATCTACAGCGAATCGATGGACCAACATCTTAAACATCTACGTGAAGTGTTATCTCGATTACAGAAAGCCGGATTAACAGTTAATCCCAAAAAGGTAAATTTTGCAGTACCACAATTTTCATTTTTAGGCCACTCGTGAAGGCCAACGGAAAGGGCATAGACCCCGAACGAACCCGTACAATCAGAGAATTTTTACCACCGCGGGATGCCAAAGGAATAGCCCGATTTTTGGGGATGATAAATTATTTCCACAAGTATATTCCCCATCTAGCTGAAATAGCCGCACCTCTGAATGCCTTAAGAAAGAAGGGAGCGAAATTTGAATGGACTCCACAACACCAAACTGCGTTCGAAAAACTAAAAGAAAGCATCATATCGCCCCCAGTATTACAACTAGCAGATTTTACGAAACCTTTCGTAGTTCAGACCGACAGTTCAAGTGTACCCTTAGGTGCAGTAATCTATCAGGAAATAGAAAACTGTAGACTACCGATAGTTACGCTTCACGCACTTTGACTGGCCAAGAAAAGAAATATTCCGCATATGAATTAGAATGTTTAGCTATTGTATTTGCTTTTGAGAAGTTTAAACCTTTTTTAGAACATAAAGAGTTCCTTTTGGAAACTGATAATCAAGCATTATCTTGGTTACTGAATCACCCTAAACAGTTAGGACGTATTGGAAGATGGGTATTGAGGTTAAACTGTTACAAATTCCAAGTACAACATATTAAAGGTACACAAAATGTAGTCGCGGATACCCTGTCCCGTATGTTCCAGTCACCCACTAATACTCCCGAAAGCAATGCGAGTCTAGAAACACCCGTTGTTAACACCGTAATTACCGAATTCCCCCTTGCGTTTACCAACATCGCTCAGTATCAACAACAAGACCCTCTTCTGAAGCCAATTATAGAACAACTAGAGGAAGGAATTAAATCAGATAAATACGTATTGAGTAAAAGAATACTATGCCACAGAATAGCAAATGGAAAGGAATTAAGAATAATCGCCCCTGATGTAATTAAGCCCATGCTGATGGAATACTTCCATTCATCCACCATTGGAGCACATATGGGAATAAATAAAACAATACATCGCATTCGTAAGGAATATCATTGGAACAATATGAACAGCGAAATAGCTAGCTTCGTAAAAAAGTGTAAGTTATGCGCGCTCAGCAAACCGGCAAGAAACAGTCAAATAAGCCAATTAATTTCAGAAATCCCTACTACCCCGTTCTCTAAACTTTATTTAGACTTTTCAGGTCCCTACCCTCGATCTAAATCAGGTAATACTATGCTACTCATATGTGTAGATTCGTTCACCAAATTTGTTTGGATGTATCCCATGCGGCGAGCGTTAGCGTCGACCACTGTAAAGATATTACAGGAGAGATTATTTAAAGATTATGGTACATCTGTACATCTAGTGTCAGATAACGGACCCCAGTTTAAGGCTAAGGAATTTAAGAAAATGATGACTCAAAGCTTCCACCACATATCTGTAATCCATGGGTGGATCTAAATATCTTGCCCTGCAAACATGCGATAAGAAATACGAGGTTGGTGTTTGTCCTATACCTGGATTGTACCTACCATATACTATGGTATCCCGCACCCTTGTCTGTATGGATCGCGTCCAATATTTATTTTTATAGCTGTCCATAAATTCCTGGTAGCTATTCAAGGTGTTTCTAACAGCATCCCACCAATAATCATTCATTTCATGGAACCCTTGATCTAATATTAGCTTAATTCTCTCCCATCTATTTTCCTTGGTACTATGCAAATATTCCTTCATTCTATTTAAATACTCCATAGGATTTTTTATATATCCTTTCATATGTGGCACCTCATGACTAATATTCTTGTCTTCTTGTATAACACATGTTTGATTACCATTTTGTTCTATTTCATTGACCCTTGCTACTAATTGTCCCATGGTATCCTCTATTTTGGTATTATTGCTGTCCAACTGTTGTCCCATGGATTGAATATTGCTCGTTACCTCCTGTTTGTGTTTTACCAATTCTCTCGTCATCTGTTCCATGACTTCTTGTTTATTTTCTCCTAATTTCTCTTCCACTTCAATAATTTTATTTATTACCTCTCCACGTAATTCAGTTAAATTTTCATCAGTTTTCTCAACTTTCTGGTTAGTTTCTGTAATTCTATTCCTTATTTCTGTTTTATACTCATCTAACTGTTGTTTCAATTCCTCTTTATTTTTCTCACGCTCTTCCTTCAATTGTCCTTTTAATTCCTCCTTATCTTCCCTCATTTGTTTCTTGAGTTCTTCAATATTTTGTTTTAATAAGTTTTCATTATCTAATTTCATTCGTTTATTATCCTCTTTCATTTCCTGTTTGTTCTTGTCCAATTTCTCATTGATTTTTTCTTCCTGTTTCTTAAAATTGTCATTAATTTCTTCTTATTTTGTTTCAATGCTTCATTAATTTGGTGAAGGCTACCCTTCCTTTATAATTCTCATAATTTCCCGTAAATTTGCATCCATTGGTTGGTTTAGTTTCTTTGGTTGGTCCCCTTGGGTATCCTTTACTATTATTTCCATTTCAGTTTCTTCCTCTTCAGCACTATTACTCCTTAATTCATATCGTTGCTCTGGTTTGTTAGCCATTTTACAATCTTTAACTTAATTTAATTACAAGGAAAAATTTTTTATGCTAATTAAATTTAACAAAATTGTGTTATTTGGTGCTGGTTTAAAGAAAATCTTTGCTTTCACGTATGGGCGCCATTTATGTACTGTGGTTATTTTCTGATATAATAATATTTATTATATGCACCATGTTGGTTGCATTTTTTATGTACTGTACATTAATTACAGGTATTGTAATTAAGATCTGCTCCACGTTGGATCAGACATTTATGTGTTGTAATTATTTATATGTATGGTAATTAAGAAATGTACCTACTGTTATTATGTTTTTTTTTTTTATTTACCAGTACATGTAAAGAAACTCTTTCTCTCAGGGTTAATGATTATTAAGTTATTTGATCGTATTTACGATTGTATCTATTATTTTCTTTTCTTTAAAACAAACCAGATTCAGTTAATATGTAGTATTTTGATAATTAACCATGTAAGAAATAAATAACAAACTAATGTAACTTAACCGACTCTGAATTCTTCCAGCTGCCACGGGTTCACTTCTGGTTGTTGTTTACCTTTTTTTCGAAAGCAATATTAGGCTTGGCAATCTGTTCCTTTACACAAATTTCTTATTGCTCTCACCGCTGAATGCCGCTCTCCAGGACTACTGCAACACAGATGTCTCCTCGGAACACTTAACTATCTTTTATGGCCACTTAAACTCTTCTTCAGTCCAAGGTTTTCCTCTTCTGTCGTCGTTCTATCAAGGATATTGTTATATTTCTCGTATTATTATTTATTTATTAAATATTATAATCAAAACTCTGGTATCACAATTTAAATTCCTTTACTGTATTTTCTTTTCCTTGTTACATCAACTTGATGATGTACAAATGTTATTTAATATAATTTAAGACTCTTCATGTAGTTACTATTAGATATACAATTAGACTCGTAACGTGATTCTTAATGAATTTAATTTAAGACTAATAACATTACTCTTAATGCATTTAATTTTAGACTAATAACGTTACTCTTAATGAATTTTATTTTAGACTAATAAACATTTTCTTCCTCACTATACAATACCAATTTTTTAACAATTTACAACATTGCCCCTATGATAATTCCCTAATTTCTTTACATCTGTTTATCATATACCTATGAAAACATATATCATTTTTCTATTTCTTATTAAACATCTTTATTTTACCTCTAATATTCATAATTCTATTAGTTATTTATTAAATTATAATTTTATTACTCTTTACTCTTCTCACAACATTCATTCCAATTTTATATATTATTTTCTGAACATATAACTAAATATGGTGTTATATCATATAGGAATCGACCTCTATGTTGACTGAGTAAGTCGATATTCCCAATGTTTTTTTGTTTACATTCAATACAAAATCTGCATCCTTTCTCTTTTAAAATTTATTATCTCCCTATTATGTACTGTGTGCATTTTAACAGCAGTACAATATATATATATATATATCATAACAATGTTATCATAACGTGGCAATGTTATCATAACGTGTATATAATGTGTGTTACAAAAATATATAAATATGTGTTAGTGTAGAAATAGATAAAAAAATTTTTTTTCTTTTATTAACTAATTAATTAAGAACAATTAATTAATTAAGTTTCGTGGTGTTCCGAAACGTTTATCACTTAATTTAAATGTTTTATAGGCTTTAGGGTATTTACTAAAGACTCTAGCCACTTATAGGATTGTCTCCAATAGCAATCGATCCTTGTTTATTTTCGGTTTGGAGGTTATCTTCCTTCTGGTGGTGAGATTCTTGTAGTAATTTCTGTTTAAATTAAGGTATTGTGTTTATTGTCTATATTTAGAAATGAAAAAACTGTTTAAATATGAAATATATTAATAATTTTATTAACACTTAGGTATTTTGACTCTTGTCGATATGTAAATCGATTCTCAGGGTATCGTTTTGTTATTTCAAATTTTTTATATAAAGGTTCTTTGAACAGCTATGTTAGGGAAAGTCAGAGAAATAGGGCAAAGGTTGAAAAGTATAACATTACAAGGTAAATTCTTAATTATAACAGTACATATATTCGATTTAAAGTATAGAAATAAGTAAATAGGTTGCGAACCGTCCAGCAGGCTGTGTTGATTTGAGTTGTTGGAAATCAGCAATGGCCGCCGTTATGATTGAAACTCGTCACCTCGCAGTTTTGGTGTTCAAATAAAGATGTTTTCCTTGTGAATTTACGTCCTGGTGTCTGCAAATCTTCCTTCTGGTGTTGGTGTAGTGTCACTGGTTCAGTTTCGAGGTTGTATTCGGAAAATTGGTGTAGTTATAAGTCAGGTTCACTTTTGTCGGTTAGGCACTTTTTTGGTTAAGTTTTATTACTGTTTTATTTGGTTTAAATGTTATTTCCACTGGTGTTCTGTGCTGTATAATGTTAGTTCGGTGTTGGTATATGTTTATTTCACTGTGTATGACTTTTAAAATGTTTTTTACCGAAACTCCCGATTTTCACTTTCGACTCATACAATTATTCGCCATTACAGTATTCGTAACTAGGTTAATACGGTTAAATTGCTCGTGTCAAGTGTCCCGTACAATGTTCAATAATTAACTAACTTACTTCCTTCATCTCCGACTAAAACCTTAGCCAAAGCAATATTATTCCTTCCATTGTTCAAATTTTATTTTGCATCCTGTGCATGTAATAAAGTTACATTATATAACTGATTATACTTTGGTTATTCTTCAAATTTATTAGCTAGTTGTTACTTAATTTTATCCTTCAGTTCATTCTGCGTAATTTGATAACAAATAATGCCGTTTTATTAAGTTTTTGATCTAAAATTGATAATTATTCCTTCATTTTGAAAATTCTAATTCCTAAGGTTTAGCTTCCTGTTATTTTCCAAATTCTGCCATTATCAAGTTATATTAATAATTATTAAATCTCATATTGTAATAAAAGGTTTATATTCCCTTAATTTCTTGCAATTAGATGAATTGGTTAAGTTTTAAAATATTATGTTGGAAAATATGACTCCCCTCTCCAAGTTTTTGAGTTCTGTCATTTCCATTTTTATTAATAATTCTGGCTATAATTTTACAAAAACTTTCTTAGTTATATTTCTTATTACATGGCTTTGTTTCTGATTTACCTTATCTAAATCTGTTCAGTTTAAATGTATTTAAGTACTTAGTTTCTCAGTTTTGATGATGTTTAGTTTTTATCATTTTGCCTAGATTCCTAACAGTTTTTACATACAAATTTTTATAAATAATACTTATTGAGTTATACCCTCTCTGACTTTCATTGACATTGTAACATAAATTAAACATTTTCTTCTTGTAAATAAAATAACAATTAGTATGTTTCATACTATTAACACATAACAAATAATTCCAATTAATAGTTGTCTTTAACAAATCAGACATTTTTTATACTCATTAACAGATCATGTTAAAGTTATAAAATTAGTTATAAAAAGCAGTAAAATGTCAGAGAAGGTGTAATAGCCATATACTAAGGAATGTAAATCAATAATTAATGTAAACTACCTAAAACAAAACGATAAAAAACTAGTAATAAGAGTAAAATAAAAATAAAAACAATGTAACAAGGATAGGTCAGGGTAGGCCTAAAACGATGTGAACCAAAATTGTAAAATATCCACAAATAACAGTAAACAGTGAGAGAAAAAGATAAGTAAACATAAAATAACAAACCGAGGAACAATACAAATACAAAATAATTGCAAAAAACTACATAATAACAAAATTAAGTAAAAAGAATAGTGATAGCCAAATGTTAAAATAGGCCAGAGATAACAAAACATAATCATGTTTGATGTCTAAATAAACTACATCAGAAAAGCTATTCAATAAGAATAAGAATAATCAGATTGGTAATAAGACAAGGAAAATATCTTAATTAGAAAATATTTATTCATTTTGAGCAAAAACACAAGCTTTATAACAATGGGTACAAAATGCTATTAACCAATAGAAACTAGTCTGGTTACCATGACAACAAAACATTATTATATAAAAACCGTTATAAACGAATTAAGAGTCCATTTTTAGCATCAGAAGAGGGCAGATGATAAAATTGTCGATCCTTAAAAATTAGTAAAAATAAACCAAACAGATGAATGAAAATAATTAATAACGATGAAGAGACAGATTGACAGAACCTTTCAGCAAAATTAATCCAAATTAATTGAGAATTATAAGAAATAAAACCAATATAAGAGAAGGACAACTCGAACACAAGAACTGATGAAAATAATCCATCAAACATCAATGAACTTGTAAAGTATAATACTAAATTAATTAACTACACCCACAACACTTAAAGAATTTATGCACAATATCCAAACTTGGTTCAAACACTATAAACACTGAATAACTATTAAAATATTCAATAATTAGTATTAAAAGATTATTCAAATTCATTATTAACACTTTGAGAAATAAGAAACGGTTTATGCACAATTTCGAACTTAACCTATGTTGTAAAGTGAACTCACTATTGTTTTAAAACCTAAGAAAACTGTTGTAAAGAAAGATCATAATATTTAATTAACTTGATGTCAAGGATTGTACTTTCAAAAATCATTTTGTAAATCTTTTTGCCGTCATCAAAAGAACTTTTTGAATGATCACATGTCTGAATAAAATAAATTCGACATCTTAGCGTGGTCAACAACGACCCAAGTCAAAATAGCCAACCGCTGAGTGGTAATTTCTTTATAGGCGGAGCATAACAAGCAAAAAAGTAATATATTTTTTATAATTTCATGTTATAGTACAGTAATTATTAACAGCAAAACTGACCATTAATAAACCAATACTTACTTTAATACCTGTTCATTATTTCAATTATTAATCTTTATGTGTTTACTTCATTAACATAGCACCGTAAAAAATTTTCTACAAGAATTACAGGTTGGTAAGACTCTCGCGGGAAAGCAGATTTTGAATTTCTCCGACGACGAGCGCCGAGAGATACAGTTACGCTAAGCGAAGGAATTATAAAACTTTTTAATTGTTTTGAGCAAACAATTTGGCGCCTAGAAACGGGAAAATCACAATTAAGTGGAACAGGTAAACAGGTATTGGCGAGGTCAAATACGATGCAAGAAGTTCGTTATGAAATTACGACGCAACTTGAAACTTTAACGGGAAACTTAAAAATTTGATTATTACAAATTGACAACTACACAAGACTTTTAGACCATACAGAGTCTGTCGTTACAAATTGACGACAACAACGTGTGGCTTAATATGCATACAGAGTTGATTCTTTACAAATTGGCGACCAACTAGTGTGGCTAGAGTTGAAGGAAGAATAGTATTCTAGCGGCGGTTACGGAAAAGGATAGCAAGATGATCACAAGAGGCAAACCAAAGAAGAGGACAGAGAACACCGACATGGAAGACAAGGAGGCAACATCGGTTGGGGAAATGGAAATGATCGAAGAGGATGCCCAAGGGGGCCAACCAGAGAAACCAACCCAACCAGCACCTGAAGTAGAAGTAATAGTCTGGGACCAACCAGATAAACCCACCCAAAAAGAAGACATGAGCATGCAGGAGATGTTGAGAATTATAATGGAAGGGAATAACAAAATGCAGGAGGAGAACAAACAAATGAATAAAAAATTCGACAGGAATGACGAAAATTTTAAACAAATGAACGAAAAATCGGAAGAAGATGACAGAAAGCGGGAAGAACAAAGAAAAGAAGACAGGGAATTCTTAAGACAAAATAGTGAAGAATTGAAGAAACAAATCAATAAGGACATAGAAACGTTGAATAATAAGATTGAAACCAACCATGAAACCTTGAAGAGAAACCTAGAAATATTAGAAGGGAAGAGTGAGGAATTAAAGAGACAGATCAAGAAGGATCTGGAAATACTGAACATCAAGATCGAAAATGATAATGAAACACTCCAACGACAATTGAAGGAAAATTATGAGAAGACTAAAGAAGAGTTAAGACAACAGTTGGTAGAATATCGGGAGGAAATAAAACAGACCATCACAGAGACAAATGAAACAGTGATACAAGTCCGTGAGGAACTAATAAGCAAGATAAACGACGTCGAAGACGAAGGTAAAAAGAGGGTTGAAGGACTCCGACAGGAAACTGCAGAAAAGTGCAAACAAAATAAGGAAGAAATAGCACAAGTACGAACAGATATCGGTGAAAGGACGGAACGCGACTATAATAACCTAAACCAGGTAGGTGGACAAGTAAAAGAAAACAAGGAGAAAATTAACGGAATCAACCGACGGGAGGCACAAATGCAAGAAGAACTAGACAATAAACCTTGCCATAATACGCATATAATCACCAGCGAGAATCGGGAGCTGATCAACTTTCGTAGCTACCGATGCAACCCGATGGAGTTTCTGAAGAGAGTCGAGGAGATGATCGAGAAAAATAGAGAAACTCGATGGACAACGGTGCAAGGAATGATAGATGAGATGTTCAGAGACACTCATGATAATTGGTGGACAGCGACGAGACCAGACATTCACAACACCCAGGATTTTAAAACACAATTCCGTGACAAATATTGGTCGGAATCGACCCAGAACGTGGTGTGAAACGACATAAGCAATGGGAGGTATGAGCCACAAGCAGGACACACACCCTAACTTCGTACTTTTTAGGTAAAGTATGCCTAGCACGTAACCTGGAGCCAAGAATCCCCGAAGAATCTTTGGTAATACAGTTAGGCTACCATTACGAAGACGCCATCCAAAAGGCCAGAAGGCAAGGTCAGGTGAAAACTATTCAAGGTATGCCAAGCTTGTTAGAAGACCATGAAAATGATGGGCAATACAAACGGAACCGGATGGTGAACTTAAAATATAATAGATGGAACGGGAACCAGAATCCACCGAACCACCACCTAATGAATAGTTACCCTCAGAATGGTAACTATCACAACCAAAATAGAAATGGTAATATGAACAATAACAACCAATATAGGGGTAACCGCCCAAACAACAACCAGGGTAGTCAACCATACAACAGGAACAATCAAAATAACCATCCCAACAACAGTAATTACCGAGGAAATGGACCGAACCAACATCCGAACGGCCACCCCAACAACAGTAATTACCGAGGGAACAACTACAACCGGAACTACCAATACAACAGAGGAAACGGAGATAACCGAAACAGAGATAGTCGTCACCAAGTATATTATATACAAGGAAGAAACCAAACAAACCAGAGGAGGTACTGCCTGAGTTCACAGACAAACTCCAGTTACTTCGAATAAACATCGAACGATGAGAGATACCAAAGGGGAAGGATCACCGAACCGTCGGAAGATAATATGAATAGCAGACCGGAGCCAATACCTGAACCGACAACGAACCCGCCAGATAATCGGGCCAATGTAGAAACACCGAATTTAAACTAAAAAGGTCAGTGAAAACTGAAGACCGCCCTTCACATGACCAATCACTTGGGCTACACAGACAAATGACTCGACATAATAATAATAACACAATCACAATTGTCTCCAACTACTACTTAAAAAACATAAGAGAGGAGCTCTTAGAAGAAGAGGATAAACAATTACCTAGTACCAATAACGAAATAGTTTATATCCAGGCCACGGTGAATGGAACAATAACAGCCATAATGATAGACACAGGGTTAAACATCTCCCTCATCAACCAAACAGAACTAGAAAGGATCCAGCAAAATTGCAAAATACCAATACTAACGTTGCCTATAAATAATATTATCATCATCGGGGCGACAGGGAAACAGAATAAAACTATCAGAAAGCAAGTCTCACTGGACATAACCTGCCAGAACATAACCATACCAATTATATTCCTGGTAGCGAATGGATTACCTTTCAATGTATTAATATGATGCAACGTGCTGCGACAGCATTCGGCAATAATAAACTTGCAACAAGGGATAGTATTTTTAACGTCAGAAAGAGAAATATGGTCAGCAAAGGTGGTAAATAGCAACCATACACCTGCGGTACTTAACCAAGACGCAGTCTTGAAAAATTATTTTTGTAGAAACCATGGAACATCTGTAATAAAAAGTTATGAAGGTAACAATAGTGAATTATGGTGGGAGAAACTTGAAGAGATCAGGACTTTTCAAAGGAGTAGGCCGGAACAACACATAAGTGAAGAACAAGCAGAAAATTTAATAGAAATATACGAAAAATATAAACACGTTTTTTCCGACACTCCAGGCAAGGTCAAGGGATACCAGTGTAGGATCAATTTCCGGGAACCAGTAGACTTTCATCGAAAATCATACCCGATAGCATACTCTCTTAAGAACGAAGTCAGAGCTGAAATTAACCGAATGATGGAGGAGGACATCATTGAGTATAGTCAATCAATATACACAAGCCCTATCGCCGCAATACCCAAATAGAATGAGAAAGTGTAAGAATTTGTTTTGATGCCCGGGAGATAAATAAAATGATCATAAATGACTGGACTTCGCCAGGGGTAACTGAGATCTTGAAAAAATTTTACGGAACAAAATATATCAGCAGGTGGGATATACAGTATGCGGATGCTGCCAAGTAGAGCTGCACCCATACAGTAGACAGTACATGGCCTTCATTTTCGACGGGAGGAATTACCAGTTTAAAAGGTTACCTTTCAGTCTCATCAATTCCGTCGCAGTGTTCGTGAAATGCATGGACCAGGTTTTAGGTCAAGAGGCTCTGCAATTCACTACTGTATATGTTGATGACTTACTCATAATGTCATCAGACTGGAACGAACACTGTACCCGAGTGGAGCAAGTATTGAACAAACTATCCAATAACAATATCACACTGAAGCTGGACAAGTCAAAGTTCATGGGGGAAGAAGTAAAATTTCTAGGATTTAATTTAACAGAGAAGGTGATATCTCCATCCCAAGAGAAGGTAGAGGCTATTCAGAAATTCCCTACCCCAAAAAACAAAAAACAGTTACAATCCTTTCTGGGTATTTGTAACTACTACCAGAAGTTTCAAAATAACTACTCATATTTAACAGAAAAATTTCAAAAACAACTTTCGTCTGAAGACAAGTGGACCTGAGGAACAGAACAGGATGCTGTATTAACACTAATTAAACAAAAAATTTAGAAACCATGATGCTGCATCATCCCAATTTTGATCAACCATTTTATGTAAACTGCGACACCAGTGACGTCATTCTGGGTGCTGAATTATATCAAGAGGATAAGGAAGGACACCACCTGGTCATCAGTTTTGCCAGCAGAGTGTTGAACAGCTGCGAACGTAACTATAACGTTACGGAGAAGGAATTGTTAAGCATAGTGTTCGCATGCAATAAATTTAGGACGTACATACTGGGGTACCCTATAACAGTCAGAAGTGACCATAAGTCTATATCATTTTTGAAACAGTGCAAACTAAGCCATGGCAGACTCACCCGTTGGATTCTCGCTCTGCATGAGTACCACATAACATGGGAATACATCCCAGGTAGGAAAAATGTAGCGGCAGACGTATTATCCAGAATAAATGTTCAAAATCAAACATTTGAAGGATAAAAGGAGCAAATCGCCAAAGTGTATCATATATTGAAGAATAGAAAGGACCTGGAAGATATAGTCAGTGAAATAGTACAACAGCAGAAACAGGACACAAAATTAGTAAACATCCGGAGGAGAGTACTGGAGTCAGAAGAAATAATTACACAATTTTATTGCATCCATAATAATGTATTATTTATTAAGAACCAAGGGAGTCAAGGAAATTGGAAGCTAGTAGTTCACACATCAGTAGAAGATAAATTAATCAAAGACTACCATGTCAGGTATGGACACATGGGAGCTTTGAAAATAGTAAAAGCACTAGAAGAAAGGATATTTATAAAAAGTATAAACAGAAAAGTAATCCGAAATATCCGGACATGCACCATTTGTCAAATGGTTAAAAGCAATAACAAAAGGAAAGATGGAATAATGATACCCATCACGTCTAATAATAAACTATAAAAGGTGTTTCTCGATATATGTGGACCATTCCCACGTAGTGGAGGGAGACACAAGTTCAAGTTCATAGTAATCCTGTTCGACCATTATACTAAGTATACTAAATTATACGCTATTAACAGAGCAACCACAAAGAAAATATTGGATATCATTATAAATAAATACATACCAGAAATCGGAAAACCATCTACTGTAATCACCAATCACGGAACACAATTTAAAGGGAGAAGGTGGCGAGAAAAACTATTGGAAATAAACATCAAAACGTACAAAACTTCAGTATATCATCCCAGCAGCAATCCCGCTGAGAGGGTATTAAGAGAGGTGGGACGAATTTTAAGAACATACTGTCACGATAAACAGAGAGAATGGCAGAAGTATTTACAATCAACAGAAGAATTTTTAAACATAAGTTATCAACACTTCATTGAAAACACCCCATACTCTATGATGTTCAGAAGGAATCCACATAGAGAGGTTCAAGACTTGATTGATTTTCCAACCAACCCAGAGGACCCGTGTGAAGAAAGGAAATATTATAACAGGATCATGGAAAAAATAGAGAAACAGAAAAACAAATATTCGCTAAACAGAACCAAGGTAATTAACTATCAAATAGGAGAAAAAATATTAATAAAAAATCGAGAGCTACCTAGTACATTCGAAGATATAGCAAAGAAACTATTATTGCTATACGTAGGACCTTATATAATAACTAAGGACAATGGCAACAACACGTATAAAGTAAGTAATCCAATAACGAAAAAGATCAAGGGAGTATACAACCAAATTTCCATAAAGAAATTCTACGAGGATGGATAATAAATCATAAAAAATAAAAACAACAAAATTCGAAAATATAAGTAAGATCAGCTTACACCACCATTTAGAAAACGTATGAGATGAAATAAACAAACAAGGAAACAAAGTGAAAGCAAGAATTAATAACACAAGATAATTAGAAAGGAGATAAATTAAAATAAACAGATATAAAACAATCAAGACATGCTAAGACAAATAAATAAAATTGTAAGGAGTATAGAATATTAAAAGAATAAAGAAATGGTATAAGGAAAAAATAAAAAACAAATAAAGTAAATAGCTGAAGCAAAATAAGGGTAATCAACAAATGAAAAGAAAGGAAAAAATGTCTAAAATAATTAAAATGATCACAAGAAGAAAAGAAAAACACACTATTTAAGAGTTAGAAGTAATGAAATTAACAAATAAATAAATAAAAACAACCAACTGTATGAGTATATAACAGAAAATAGCAAAGGAATATCGGAAGGAAGAAGGAGTAGAAAAAAGTTAAAATGATCCGAAGAACCATAAAGTGGACAATCGCCAAAATATTATTATTATTATTATTATTATTATTATTATTATTATTATTATTATGATTATTAATGAAAGCCACAAGATGACAAAATGTGTATTTAAGATTGACTGAGAATAGGTCCAGCAATCAATTAACTGAGCAGAGATGATGTTCCTCTGATCTCAGAATAAAAGGTAGTAATGGATGAAACCAGCTACAAAATGTTAGGGAAATTATATATTACAGGGAGAACACATGAATGAGAATAAGTAAATACAGATCTAAAAAATAACTAAATAAAAAGGAATGGAATAAGTAAGATGAGAAACCAGAAGGAAGAAATAAACATGAAGAATAAGAAAGAAAGAAAAAATTATATATATCTGATAATTTTATAAAAAACTATACTAGTGTTTTACAAAATGATCAATTTTGATGGTGAGGCATTATGTTACGATACCAAAAGCAGCCCCAATACCAGAGAAGAGATATAAAGTAAAAAGCATGAAAATAAAGAAGAATTAACAATTTTAAATAAAGAAAAATAAAATGACTATAACGTATACGAGACAAATGACAATGGCCCAACCCAAGTGATTGGCCCAATGATAAAAGAAATGAAATAAAAACATGAATTAAGAAAAGATTATTAAATGTACCATTAATCATGGAAAGTACAAGCCCAAAGAAAATATTGTAATAGTCAGTGGCGGCTCGTACAGGGAGGGCAAAAGGGCGCAGCCCTCCCACTAAATTTGGAAATTAAACTTGTCAATAATATAACTATAATGTGTAGTGTCCTTATGTGAAAGATATTTTTGGGGCGACTAATAGCGATCACCCGATGTTTTCGGCATGGTCTGCAGCCGGACGCTTTCGCTGTCGCCCTCCCTGCATTGGCGGGTCTTGCGGGGAGCGGGGAAAGAGAACGTGTACACATGTCTGTGCTTTTAAATCAGCAGCAGCCATTATAGGAGGGGCTCTGCCCGCTGTCTGATTTCGCGGCTCTTTTCATAGAGAACCGCAGCGTTGTTCAAAACTTCTCTGTTGCTGTTTAAGAGCATATATTTTCTCTTGTGTTTTATATAGTTTTGGTTGTGTTCTTGTTGTATTTTTTGTGTAAACGTAATGTTCTAATAATTTGTTCTTTATTAGGCAGTGTATTCTGTGTAAGATAGTGTTTTTGTCGAACCTTGTGTAGGCTACATAAACGTGTAATTTATTCTGTGTAGGCCTGAGCCTGTGTGTTCTGTGCGTATTTGTTAGAAACAAATAGGGTAGGGAACAAATATATTTTATTTAGCAATGCATGCATTTAATAATGTAATTTATTAAGTATTTAAGTTTAGGAACGTGAACTGCTTAGGGTTATAAATAATTTCAGTTTCAAACACTGTTTTAAATATTGGTAGTTTGCAAGGTAGGTTTTTGATATTAACAATACTTTTAGTAGTAAAGCAAAAGGTTCAATTTTACAATTATTTCATGATAATAGCAATAATTTAGTTTCTACTGATGAGTTTTGTTACATATGAGTCCAAAAAAATGTTGCCCCTCCCGTCAAAAACATTACCAGCCGCCACTGGTAATAGTAGTTAAGTAAATATAGAATAATAAAGAAATAAACAAACAATAAAACACACAGACCATGATACAAAGAATGATAATAACAAAAGTGAAATATAATAAATAACACAATAATAATCAAAGGAAAATGAACCGAGAGTGCATGATAGGAGTAGGAAGTGAATTACCAGTTAACATTATAATAAGGGTGATCACACCAAAGTGAATTAATGTAAAGAAATTAAATAATATGGAATAACCACTGTAAACACTAAAGTACTGTGAAACTTTACAAAGTGCCAGTGTCACCCAAAAGATAAACAAACATAAATAATTATAAGTAAGAACTCATCTGGAAGTGAGAGTGCATAAGAAAAGTGGATAATTAAAGTTAAAAATATATAAAAACACTCAAATAAGTGAATAATTAGAGAGTTTAGTGATGAAAAGGAACTAATATCACTAGTAGATAAGATATCATTAGATTAGATTGTTAATGTTAGTCAAAGTAATATTGTTCTTAGTTGAAATTAATAATTAAAAGGACTAAACCAAACTTTACACCAATACCATGGTATAAATGAAAGGTAGACCTAAAAAAGAGAAATGAATGTTTAAGTGCTAAAATTATATGTTAAAGGTTTAAAGTTATTGTAATGATGTTATAAAGAAATGCAGAGAAGATGATAGTGATATTGTAGAAATGTTCAAATGTTATAATTGTTAAAATAGTATTAAGAATAAGTTGTATTAATGGTGATAAAAGCCTAAGGAACTGATCATGCTAAAGTTATAAAATTAGTTATAAAAAGCAGTAAAATGTCAGAGAAGGTGTAATAGCCATATACTAAGGAATGTAAATCAATAATTAATGTAAACTACCTAAAACAAAACGATAAAAAACTAGTAGTAAGAGTAAAATAAAAATAAAAACAATGTAAAAAGGATAGGTCAGGGTAGGCCTAAAACGATGTGAACCAAAAGTGTAAAATATCCACAAATAACAGTAAACAGTGAGAGAAAAAGATAAGTAAACATAAAATAACAAACCAAGGAACAATACAAATACAAAATAATTGCAAAAAACTACATAATAACAAAATTAAGTAAAAAGAATAGTGATAGCCAAATGTTAAAATAGGCCAGAGATAACAAAACATAATCATGTTTGATGTCTAAATACACTACATCAGAAAAGCTATTCAATAAGAATAAGAATAATCAGATTGGTAATAAGACAAGGAAAATATCTTAATTAGAAAATATTTATTCATTTTGAGCAAAAACACAAGCTTTATAACAATGGGTACAAAATGCTATTAACCAATAGAAACTAGTCTGGTTACCATGACAACAAAACATTATTATATAAAAACCGTTATAAATGAATTAAGAGTCCATTTTTAGCATCAGAAGAGGGCAGATGATAAAATTGTCGATCCTTAAAAATTAGTAAACATAAACCAAACAGATGAATGAAAATAATTAATAACGATGAAGAGACAGAACCTTTCAGCAAAATTAATCCAAATTAATTGAGAATTATAAGAAATAAAACCAATATAAGAGAAGGATGACTCGAACACAAGAACTGATGAAAATAATCCATCAAACATCAATGAACTTGTAAAGTATAATACTAAATTAATTAACTACACCCACAACACTTAAAGAATTTATGCACAATATCCAAACTTGGTTCAAACACTATAAACACTGAATAACTATTAAAATATTCAATAATTAGTATTAAAAGATTATTCAAATTCATTATTAACACTTTGA
This sequence comes from Magicicada septendecula, assembly GCA_034769895.1. NCBI lineage: Eukaryota > Metazoa > Arthropoda > Insecta > Hemiptera > Cicadidae > Magicicada > Magicicada septendecula. Next base: position 54,176,007 of record CM068371.1, on the reverse strand, counting down.
GAAATAAGAAACGGTTTATGCACAATTTCGAACTTAACCTATGTTGTAAAGTGAACTCACTATTGTTTTAAAACCTAAGAAAACTGTTGTAAAGAAGGATCATAATATTTAATTAACTTGATGTCAAGGATTGTACTTTCAAAAATCATTTTGCCTAAATCTTTTTGCCGTAATCAAAAGAACTTTTTGAATAATCACATGTCTGAATAAAATAAATTCGACATCTTAGCGTGGTCAACAACGACCCAAGTCAAAATAGCCAACCGCTGAGTGGTAATTTCTTTATAGGCGGAGCATAACAAGCAAAAAAGTAATATATTTTTTATAATTTCATGTTATAGTACAGTAATTATTAACAGCAAAACTGACCATTAATAAACCAATACTTACTTTAATACCGGTTCATTATTTCAATTATTAATCTTTATGTGTTTACTTCATTAACATAGCACCGTAAAAATTTTTCTACAAGACTTACAGGTTGGTAAGACTCTCGCGGGAAAGCAGATTTTGAATTTCTCCGACGACGAGCGCCGAGAGATACGGTTACACTAAGCGAAGGAATTATAAAACTTTTTAATTGTTTTGAGCAAACAATTTGGCACCTAGAAACGGGAAAATCACAATTAAGTGGAACAGGTAAACAGGTATTGGCGAGGTCAAATACGATGCAAGAAGTTCGTTACGAAATTACGACGCAACTTGAAACTTTAACGAAACTTAAAAATTTGATTATTACAAATTGACAACTACACGAGACTTTCAGACCATACAGAGTCTGTCGTTACAAATTGACGACAACAACGTATGGCTTAATACGCATACAGAGTTGATTCTTTACAATATATATATTATATTTAATATCATTTTCTATATAAGTAACTCGATGTTTCTTGCAGTAATTATATAATTGCAGAAGAAACAAATTGAAAACATCACAAATTATATATTTAATATGTATAAAGAAATTATCACAAGATATTTTTTCCTTATTAGGAACATGTTTCGAGAACCATTGTGTTCTCATCCTCAGCCTTCATGATTTTGCGTCTGGTGAAGTACTTGTGTGTTGGCTTGTCGTTATTGTGGTTTCTTGTTGGTCTCTGGAACTTTAAAGTGGTATTATTGTGTGTGATTGTGGTGTATGTATTAGTATTTTGTGTATTTTCGATGTTGAGTGCTTTGTAACATCGAAAATAACACAAAATACTAATACATACACCACAATTACACACAATAATACCACTTTAAAGTACCAGAGACCAACAAGAAACCACAATAACGACAAGCCAACACACAAGTTCTTCACCAGACGCAAAATCACGAAGGCTGAGGATGAGAACACAATGGTTCTCGAAACATGTTCCTAATAAGGAAAAAATATCTTGAGGTAATTTCTTTATAAATATTAAATATATTATATACATCAAGAAACGGACTGTAGCAAAAAGTGTTTGAATACAATATATAAAATACTTTCGCAGTATTAAAAACCTTCTCTCGTATAAATATTGTTGGAAATAAATCTTCAGGATTTATTTTGGTCAGATTGGAAGTGATCACTTCTCAGCCTTGTTTATATACAGCCTATTTAGTATTTGCTAATGGAGGAAAGCGAAGGAGGTTACTGTAGAAGCTCGCCGCGCGGCAACTGACTGATGCGATAAGTACTAGGCTATTGTCATTTTTGTTTGAATGTAATTGCAGCACTCATGGCTGGGGGGTCCGAAGGCCTGGGAGGGCCTCAAGGCCTTATGTCAAGATTCAAAAGGGGGCCCATGGCATAAACTTACAGGAAGGCCCGGTTAAAAAAGTTACGCTACTGGGGCTATGGATTGGTGGGATGGAGTGACAATGGACTGGGCGCCGAGCTCAATGGGGCTCCACCGCCGTTATACACTGTGGAATATTTTCAAGTGGGATTTTATGTAGATTTGTAGGGTATAAATGTTCTTTACAGTAGAAACATTTATAGTAGGTAATTATGGTTTTAAAGCTGGTTATGTTAAAGTCTAAATAATCAAATAAACTGTCCTGTATGTTTTGTATTAAAATGTTCACTTACATAAATCCTTTATGTACCGTGTATCTATAAAGAGTAAATAAATAATTTAAAAAAGTATATACACACAAATACGCGCGTGTATTTCTTCCAGCCGAAAGCCCCCAGGGATGCCAGTCCGCCCCTGAGGTTACAACAAAAAATTTAGTCATAAGTGTTTTAAGCTTAGTATAAAATTGTATGCAAGAATAGTAAATAAGAGGGCCAAAGTAATTTTTAAGTTCTTACTGGAGAGTAGCAGAATGGTTTCAGGAAGGGAAGATCAACAACTGATAATATTTTTATTCTTAAAAAATACTGGAATAAAAAATGAGAATTCAATCTGTAAACCAATGTGGCCTTTATGGACTTTAGAAAAAAAGATTTGACAATTTTGACAGGAATAAACATGGTATTTGAGAAATTAATCAGAGCAATACAAAGATTGTACAGATTTAAAATAATTGTTAATATCAGAAAAACAAGGACAGATGAAATTTTTTAAATAAAGGTGTCTGACTATGGTATCTTTTTAACATTAAAACTGACAATATTATCTGGATCTTGAAGCAATGAGCTACAAAAGTTTAACATTGTAAAGTGAACATATTTAAAGGCTTTATTTTATGGAGATGACGTGATTTTAATCCAAGAAACAGACGAGAACCTGCAATGCGCCGTGATCACTTCAATCAAGCATGTAAGGAATTGACAATGTTGACAATTCAAAAGAGATTATTAAGAAAATAATAGTGCATTAGAGGTAAAGGAACCAGTATAATCTAAAAGTTTGTCTAGCTAGAGTTAGTCTTAACTTTTAGTTGTTTAGGTTGTGAAATAGATCATGAGTATGATGAGGACATTGATCAAAAGCCAGCAACATTTCAAAATATTTGCAGAATTCACTGAATGTTGAAGAACAAAATTAGGCAAGGCTCTAGAATAAAGCTTTAGAAGACTATGGCTCTTACAATACTTCTGTATGGCAGCAAAAGCTGGGTACCCAAAAAGACACCTTTAAGTAAAATAAATAGTGCAGGAATGAAGTTCTGGAGAAGAATTTAGAGGTTGCACAAGAAAAGACTGCATACAATACCAAGTAATACAAGAACAGCTACAAGTGGAAGCCATCAGAAATAAAATAAGTGAATGCCACTTAAATGGTACGATCATGAAAGTAGAGTGGGAAATACAAGATTACTTAAATTAACAGTGTGCAATGTATACTGTCAGGAAGAAAAGAGCTGGGTAGACCTAGAAAGGATGAAAAACTAATTTGTGAAGATAGAACAGACTAATCTCGTGAAATGAAGAAGAAGAAGAAGAAGAAGAAGAAGAAGAAGAAGAAGAAGAAGAAGAAGAAGAAGAAGAAGAAGAAGAAATATGAGAAGAATGGTCAATAACAAGCAGATTAGAGAACCCTGGGAATGTACAGTATTATGGCCACATTAAAAGAATAGTAGGAAGTAGATTAATAAGAAGATAGTAGGTCTCAAGAATAAGTAAAATAGGGAGACATGCTCTATCATCAGAATCAAATTATATTTCCTAAATTTGTGGTGTACCAGAGGGGCCAAGAATGTTGAAGACTAACAGGCTAGATTACAATTATCACTTTGTAAACTAAATCTAATTGGTTTGGAATACAACTTAAAAATTTCCATGGTTATGGCAAGGTTATGACATTCTATGGTACCTATCTAGTATCAACAAAAACCTCAATTAATAACAGCCCAATTGAACAAGTATTACATTTTAATTGTCTAGGCTATTATGTTATCTGTTGCTTTGAAACTGATTTCAGAAAGAAACTCGGAAATTTCAGGCCACGTGCAGCATAATAGTGAGGACTTTAGGAAATAAATATGGGGCATACAATTGAATTTTTACAAGATAATGATTGCCACAATGTTCATGTATGGGAGGAATTATGGATATCGACTAAGAAAAGTATCGTCAATTGTATATACCATGTAAATGAAATGTTTTAGTTGTATAAAAGAGTGTAAAAGAAAAAGAAAAAATCAAAAATAAAAGAACCTAGCGAAAAATAGAGAAGACATCTTGACAGATTTGAGAACAATAGAATGCCCAAAAATAAGCTATATACAGACAATGATCTGGCCACCACCATCCGACTGCATAGATTGCAATGGGCAGGACACATCATTAGGATGGAAGGCAACCGAATACCTAGGAAGGTACTGTTTAGTCAAGTCGAGGGTAGAAGGCCTGTCGGGAAGATTTGAATTGATGCAGTAGCGAGGGATGCTTGATACTTTGCTTAAAAAATAACGATGGACATCGATCGCTAAGGATAGGGAAACATGGAGGCGGATGATTATGGAGACTAAGGTTCGACTCCGAACTGTGACGCCATAGAAGAAGAAGAAGAAGAATGCCCAAAATAGTCTACCACTATGAACCAAGGGAGAAGAAATACGTCAGTAGACCTAGGAAGTAGTAGAAGTAAGGAAGTCGAAACTTTTTCTGAAGCAGAATAAAGAAATCGCTGGTCTTCATAGAAGCGATATAAACATTACAGCGTGGTTAGAGTCGTGAATGCTATGAATAAAAACGATCTACGTAAACTTAAAATATATTTAGCTTTTTGAAAATTTGTTGCAGAGACAGACAGACAGAAGCTGAGCGGGAAATCATAACGCTGTGGTATAGTGTGTATCTTGTCTAGGTTGCAGCCCGACTCTTATGTGCAGCGCTGTCATACGCCGAACAGTTCGGCTTTCATGAGATGCACTCTTTCATTCTTCAGCTGACGCGATTGGTGGAGAGCATACCAGGGCAAACAGAAGACGCGTTTTTTCTAGACGGTGAGAAAGCTTTTGACCTCGTGAGGCATGACTTCCTTTACAAAGTCACGGAAGGCCTTCTCTCAGATTGTTACGTTGTTTGATCGACAACTTTCTGCGAGACCTAAGATTCCGTGTGAGAGTAGACCACGCTCTCTCTCTCTTCGGAGAGGCGTCTTACTGCTGGTGTCCCTTAGGGCAGCGCCTTGGGGCTCTCCTGTTCTCTGCGTTCGTCAGCGACATGCCACGGGTTGAGGAAGGCTATTTCTATTTGCATACGAGATTGCATCTCGTATTTCGCTGCAGATTACAATGCAAATTTTTATGGCCGTCAAGATCCAGCAACAACTCGAGGCGGACGTCGGATGTCGGGTGGGCTGACTACTGGAGAGTTGCCATTAACGCTACTAAGAGCGCAGCGGTAATATTCTTACGTCGCCTCAAGCGGCCTCGCCCACTAACCACAGGCTCAGTCGAGTTGCCCCGGCCAAGAACATCAAGTACCTCGGTTTATACCTAGACTCCTAATTCACCTGTCACACCCCTGCTCATAAGATCCGTTTCGGCACAATTCCATAGAATTTGAGCAGTGCTTTCGAGTCCGGCGATGATCCCTCAGCTAGGTAAACTCATCGTCAACACATATGTGTTGCCTGTCCTATTTGGGGATACCTAGCCGCCTGGCATAGAAGGTCGCTCCAGAGCGTGCTCGACCAGGGACTTAACCTATCATATAAAGTCCCCCGCAGATTCTCTTCACTTGCACTTCGAAGAAGACTGGGTGTCCGTGAACTTGATGATATCCTGAGACACCTAGTACGAAGATTCTATGGTTGGGCGGCCCGTGTTACCTACAATTCCTTGATCACCGGAGTCGGCAAATATACTCCAAGGCCAGATGACTCTTGGAAGCGATCCCGATTGATAGTCCCGGTGGTATAATCTACCAATTCGAGGAAAGCTTCAACCCCCCCCCCACTAATTAAAATCTTGTATCCTAAATATCAAAATTTTGACCCAGTGGCAGGCGTCCAATTGGAGACTCGGGACACTACACAACTCGCGTCTCGTGCCTCCCCGGTCGTAGCGAGGTCATGTGTTCGCAGCTCAAGAGTTTTACCATGAGGCAAAGGTTTTACCTTTGCGTGATAGGTATGCAAGTAAGGATTGCGTGTTCGGATTGCTCCGGACCACTCCACGCCTGGGAAGCAGATCTGTGTCTCTCTTAAGGATTCACCCGCAAGAGCTTAGAGCCGCCCGTCGCAGTCTCATGCAAGGAGGCAGTTGCACACCTCGCAGTTTCCCATGTCTGAACGACAGAACAGCTGAAGCTGCTCGAGCAATTTCTAGTCTGTCTGACGCTGAACCGTATCCATTGTTACAGGGAACGGATCACGAGATGTTGCAGAGGACATTCCAGTATTCTAAACGCGTAGAGAAACGTTAACCATTGTTAAAATTTATGAACGGTTTTATCTCTGTACCTCACCTTGAATCTTAAGTTTACAATCGTCCAGTTCTTCGTCCTTTTTGGAAAGCAGTAATTTGATCGACTGCAATTCATTTTCGACCGTTGTTAACTGTTTCTTAATGGTTTCCAATTGTCTATCTCTGACTTTCACCGCTTCTTCAAAAGCCAACTTCCATTCACTTTCCTTTTTGTTAATGCTGGCCTGTAAATGTTAATGTATAAAGTTATTCAGGTGGTCACGTAAAGTTCACTTGTCACTTCCGTTTGTTTTTATACCTGGATATAACAATAGAGGTAGTGGTGTAACCATCCAGTGGTATAGCTACACTCTTTCCGTTCTTAGTTCATTCCTGATGTAAACAAATAGGTGTGGCTCATTTGAAACCATATTGGCCACGCCTGATTGCGCTTGTAATATGTACAACACTCCTTCGTGCAATAATGAGTTATGTACTGTACAGGGCTGGCCCCAGCGCTTCTGCCGCCCTGTGCAGTTTTTATGAGTCCCGCCCCCTCCCTATTTTAACTGTGAACACATTCACGCACACTAGACCTACTCTAAAGATACGGCGATTGCTTTCAAATGACGACTATTATCCCGAGCACGGGAGAAGTCCGTTGGGATGCAGCCAACGAGGTGAGAGCGCAGCGTTGTCAAGTGTATAGTAGTTGTCTTCATAGAAAGCTCCAATTATTTAACTACCGGCAAATAAATAACTATATATCTATTCTATTTTTCGCTCATCTATTATCACAGTGTTATTAAAGACAGTAATGACATTTTTAATTTAAAATAATTAATAAGTAATGTAAAAAACGTTTATAAAATTATTGTTTCTTATTGTAATCTAATCTGATGTAAAGATGTTTATACTAAAAAACAATTTAATTTTTAAATTGGTTTTATTAAGTCACAATTATTAACAGAATAGTGATATTTTATTCTACATTAAAGAAATACTTATATTCTAATTTGTAAAAGAGCGGACATAGTATTTTATACTATTGTATTTTTATGCCAAGATATGTTTTAGTTATTCTTATTGTAGTTGTTTATTAACGTGAAAATGTGCTTTGTAACAATTTATTTTGTTAATTTGATTTATTAAATTAAATCAAATTAAAATTTAAAATAAAATCAAATTAAGATTTAAAATTAAATTAAATTTATTATTATCAGATTGTAGCGCTGATATAGAATGCAGTTCTCTTATCGACACATTTTATGTAATTAATTGAATAAAATATTATAAATTTAAGTTAAATACTATAAATATAAATTATTAGGTTTTGACAGCATGACATTGAAGTGAATCTACCTTAAATTGCTGTTAGTGTGTCGGCAACATCTGCATCGTCATCGAGGGGGGTGGCTAGCACTTCTGACGCACTGTCGTCGTTGTCACACTCAGTATCTGAATAATTGCTGTCCGTATCACTATCATCTACCAGATTGATCACTATTTTATCAAGGTTATCCGCCCTTGCATATTCTTTGTCAACATCATCTTCTTGTAGTTTTTCGGCATGTTTAATGCGCGACTGCCAGTCCTCTTTGGTCACTCGGCCAAGTGCTTCACGGACAAGCGTTTCGACATCAGACAACTTAAATGTCTTGTTATTTTCAGCAACGTCCCTCTTAACCTTTGCCCAAATCAGCTCGATCGGGTTATACTGGCAGTGATATGGTGGAAGTCTAACCACTGAATGACCCATTAAACTGGCAATCACATCCAGTTCGTAAGTTTTTCTTTGTTCTTAAATGGCTTCACCTTTTCTAAGAGTTCCGCCTTAGTTTCATTATGACTAAAAGCAATACACTTTTCGGTAAGTCATTTCTGAATTTCTTCTTTTTTCCAGTTAGTGGCTGGTATTTTTTCTGCCAGCACCGAGTGATAAGGGGCATTGTCCATTACTATTACGGAACCTTCCTCTAGTAGGTTGAGGAATGAGATGAACCATTCTTTGAAAGACTGAGCATTCATCTCGTCATGATAGTCCTGGCTGTTAGTCTTCGATTGGAAAACCCATTCACAGTCTTTCATAAATCCCTCATTCGAGCCAACGTGACATATTATAAGCCGTCTTCCCTTACCGAGGGGTACTTTAACGCCAAATGATTCGTTGTTATCTTGCCAACCGTATTTCAGACTATGGTGTTCGTTGACCCATGTTTCGTCCAAATAATAAACAGGGCGTTTATCTTCCGACTGCCTTACTGGTGCATTGTCCTTAAAAATCTTAAGCGTGATGCCACGATGTCACTTCTCTCCATTAAAAATATCCTTCCGTCATTCATTTTACGATATTTGAAACCAATTTTTTTTAACAGTCTACGAGTCGACCAAACTGAACCCTTATAGCCTAAACTGTTTCTTAAATCTGTAGTTATTACACGACTGCTAAAAAGGAGTGTTATGTTTTCAGTGGTAGGGTATGTATGTATGTATGTATGTTTGTTCCACTATAACTTTTTAACGGCTTTACCGATTTTGATGTTCGATGGCTCGATGGATTCCTTACTTCACCAGAAGTGTCATAGGCTATATATCACCATGAGTTGACTTCCGGTTTTGACCGGAAGTGAATACAAGTGATCGGTTCTAAGGATTTTTTCTGTTCGTTTATTGGTCCATCAGGTAGCGCTAGTGGAAGGTATTCTGTAAAGTTCGCTCCAGATAGTGCTCGCGATTTAAGACCACGCTCACTAATACTATGTTAGCGCGTTATTGTGTGAGAGTATAGATGTGCAATCCGTGAGAAACAGAGAACAGCTGATCTGAAAGTATATATATATTGGTTTGCTATATATATTTCTCTCTGCGAAATATGGTGAACCTGAAATACATGAAATGACGGATCAACAATATGCCGCAGCAGTAAACTTAATGAATTTTCAGCAGCGCCAATTGTTCAAAATGATTTCAGACAGATTGCTTCCAAGTGAAAATAATACTGAGCCATTACGTGTGTTCGTTACTGGAGGAGCAGGCACCGGCAAAACCTTTACTCTGAAAATTATTGTAGAACAGATTCGTCGTCTTTCTCATTTACATGGAAGCAGAGCTGTTACGGTAGGAGCACCCACAGGTGTCGCTGAAAGATTGATTGGAGGTAGCACTTTGCACTCTACTTTTGCCCTTCCTATCGAAAAAGGCAAGGTGACAGCTCTTCGCCCTCTTACTGATGAGCGTCTTCAAAGGGAACGGTTAAGGTGGAAGCATATTAATTGGCTAATCATTGACGAAATCTCAATGGTACCCTATACTACCCTAAGAAATATTCACTTAAGGTTGCAACAGCTTAAAATGAATGATGCTCTCTTCGGGGGTATCAATATTATTTTGTTTGGCGATCTAATGCAGTTGCCACCTGTATCAAAAGCAGTTGGTGGTACCAACTGCTTCAAGCAGCCTCATTACTTATCAGCTGAAATTAATTTGTGGACACTGTTTAGTTTCTGTGAATTACCTCAAAATATGCGGCAAGCTAACGACACTACTTTTATAGACATTCTAAATAATTTACGAGTCGGCCAACTCACCATGCAGCAGCTAGAAATTTTAGATCGTCGAAGAGTTCCTTTGACAGATGAATTTGCTGATGGCGAGTGTCTGCGTATTTTCCCAACCACTAAACAGGTAGAAGAATATAATGCTATGATGACTGAAAAGTTGAAAACATCATCTAAAGTTTACGATATTGCAGCGGTGGATGTGTCTGTCGAAGCTAAGAATTACGGACAAAAGTTAAAGAAAGGCTTCATACCAACGGATCCAAACAAAACTGGAGGTATTCCAAACTCTTTAGTAATCGGTGTCGGATCTAGGGTAATGTTGCGAAAAAACATTAATGTTAATCATGGTCTGGTCAACGGAGCAATCGGCATCATTAGAAAAATTGAGTGGCCTGCACTACGTCGAGATCAGCTTCAACCTGGTGAGTTTCCACAAGCCATATTTGTAGAATTTGATGACAGATCAATTAGGGGAAATACTGCTGGTATTGGAGTAAAGATAGAGCCCACCACTGTTGAATATGATGCTTTGCGAGGCCAGGGCAAAGTAGAACGACGTATGCTGCCATTAATATTGTGTTGGGCTGTAACAGTACATAAACTTCAAGGCACTACTTTAGACAAAGCAGTTGATTTGAGTAGTAATATTTTTGCCAAGGGTCAGGCCTACGTCGCACTAAGTCGTGTGAAAACATTAGGGGGATTAGCAATAAGTTGTCTGGATCCACGAAAATTGTTGCATGAACCGCACGATAAAAACTCACTTGAGGAATTAAATCGACTCAGAAATCTGTAGACCAAAGCTTTTTCTTTATCATTTCTAATAAATGAAATTATTTAGTTAATTATATAATTTATAAAACAATTTATCGAAATGTTTGTATTATACTAGTTATATAATAGTATATAAAATAAAGTTATACTATATTTATAAGTTTATAAGTTCATACGCTAATTATACTATGTACATAATAAAGTTTCTAAATAAAACTATGTAAAAATTGAAATTTTTTTGCACTTCACACATACGCACGCACACACTGCACATTTCCATTATACCCTTTTTAAACACAAAAAGGAATAAAATAAAAAAAATAATTTAAAAAATTTAAATACACGACTGCCAAAAAAATAAATGAATAAATAAAAAATAAATTGATAAAAACACTAAATAAAAAAAACTCTAAAAAAAGTCGATTTAAAAAGCTAAAAACAAGGTATTGAAATTCAGCTCTGATCAGATTTAACGAAAATGTTATGAATGATTAAACGCATAGTAATTTTATTAGATTTAAATTACTTTTCGATGTTGAATATATATCAATGCATCATATGAAGACTACAATTATAAAAAATATTGCTGATAAAATTTTGCTCTTCAATTTTAATTTTCAATCCAGTCGCGGGCTGTTTCTAAATAGATTTGTTCTTTTCATTAAACAGCCACCGACTGCATTAAAAATTAAAATTGAAGAGCAAAATTTTATCAGAAATATTTTTTATAATTGTAGTTTTCATATGATGCATTGATATATATTCAACATCGAAAAGTAATTTAAATCTAATAAAATTACTATGCGTTTAATCATTCATAACATTTTCGTTAAATCTGATCAGAGCTGAATTTCAATACCTTGTTTTTAGCTTTTTAAATCGACTTTATTTAGATTTTGTGATTTTTACTAAATATTATTTTTATTTAGTTTTTTTTTATTTAGTGTTTTTATCAATTTATTTTTTATTTATTCATTTATTTTTTTGGCAGTCGTGTATTTAAATTTTTTAAATTATTTTTTTATTTTTTCTGCTGTTGGAAATTCTCCCTTATCATAATACGAGAATATTGTTCTCCGTACAACGTCCTCATCAAATTTGTCCATTTCAGTCATTTCCACATTTTCTTTTTCTTTTTTTTCCAGGGGTTGAAAATGTTTTATCAGATGGATCTTCATTCACTGTTGTATTAGCCTCCTTGCAAACTCTGTTTACAGTCTTTTCACTGATTTTGCACATTGATTAAAGTTAACAGTTTCCCTAAACTGCGGATTCGAAAGCTTTTTAAAAAAATTGTATACATTCCAAACAATGTTCCTCTCACCACTATGCAGGGGTTTTCCTTTTTTTTCTGTACTTCTAAAAGTATTGGCGCTAACGCCTGTAACTTCCATGATTACACAAGGTAAAACACTTTTAAACACTTAAAACTTCACTTCAAAATCGGATAGCACTTGTCACAAACTGAACAGTTCGAACGCTCCCACTCAACTGAATCATAACAAGGAAAAAAACATTGGTACAGGATGTGTTCAGTCAAGTCACCTTTTCCAGGAATAGTCTAAAAATAGTACGCGATCAGTGTGGCAACACCGCTCCGCACTGATTTGTTTGTTCAAGGTTGCGCGCTCAGTAGGCTCCGCCCTCAACGGACTTCAGCCGTGCTCTATAGTGTAGGAATGTTTGCATTGTTGTGTTAGTCAAATAACTAGAACTTTTTCGCGTTTACGATGCGGTGAATGGCTACAATAAAAATTGTAGACACAATATAAGGAATACAAGGTTTACGTTCTTCAATATTTTTCGATTCTTCGTTAAACTCCGCTGACTTTATACATAAAGTAATTCTTACTTACTTTATATATTGTGATGAAATTAAATGAATAAGTTTATTTTTTCCCTCAATTTAAAAACTTAAGATCCCGGAGTCTGCCGCCTTTTAAAATTTGCCGCCCTGGGCGGTGGCACGGTTCGCCCCTGCCTGGAGCCGGGCCTGGTACTGTATCCATACCAGCTTTGCTACCGAGACGCCTGAGAAACGGGGGGGTCTAAGCGTGCGTGCTTGTGTTGGTGGGGTATTACTGGTTCTGAAAACATTCTTCAGACGTATTTAGTTGTAATTTTGTGTGCGTATTAGATTGAAAGTTCGTCCATTATATGTAAGTGTAATTTATTGAATATTTTGTTAAACTGTGTTTTTTTATTCGCTATAAGAAATACCTTGTGAGAGACAGTCAAGTCACACCAAAACTGTGTTAAACGTTTTTTAAATGTGTAGTATTACAGTGATGCATGCAGTGGAATGGCATACGTCACCACATTCCTTGTTCAGTAGCAAAGGCGAACTACTGATAGTACATGCGCTATGGTTACGTGAGAATTGTCTGACCATTCGGTATCACTGTGATAAGTGGCTTTTATTAGTCTACAACGTTTAGCCATCGTTGTTTACATTTTATATTGCTATTCAAGTTTATTATTTCCGTGATGAATGACCGTATTCTGAAGAGTGCCTGAAAAAAAGTGTCGCGTGGCTTAATTTTAAAAACATTATCCGTTCTTAAGAAAGCTAAGTGAAAACTGAATTTTCAGAGTAAGCGAAACAAACTGAAAAACACAATTTAAAAACATTCGTAGTAGATGAGATTGCAGAAAGATTGGGGCACGCTGTTTTAAGACTTACAGATACACAGCGTTTAGTATACAGATCACTGTATTCTCAATACTATTGAATTAATACGGAGCCAGCTGAAAGAATATGTTGCCCGTCAGAACACAACAACATATGAGCTGCCTGATATCAACAATTGATAGAGAAGCGTGATAAATGAAACCAACTGGTGTTATAAAATATTCCGTTGTCGCTCCGTCACAATCACCAAGTTTTATGTTGGTCAGTAACGTAAGGAGTATCACAATTTACTTCTGTTTATGAAGTATCAACTTTATATGTACCCTGTCTGTACTGCTTCCGCCTCTAATTAAGCAGAAAATACCGTTTCAGATGTGCTACACCTGTTTGTTTACTTCAGGCATGAACTAAGAACGGAAAAAGTATAGTTTGTTTGCCGCAGATTGTCGCAGCCTTCCTACGTCTATTAGAAGGGGGACAAGAGACCTAAAGGTGAAGTCCTGTCCAGTGAACAACTTGATAAATACAGTCGCCTAGACGTTTACCTAAAATTACACCCATTAAACATTTTAAAACAACTGTTAAGTCAATAATAAAAAATTTAAAGCACTAAAAATATGTCAGTACTCGGTTCTAGAGGTGGGCCGATATACCTGTAACAGGTATTTTGGAACGATATTTTTGTGGAACGGATGTAACAGTGACTGAAAAGTTGAAATACCTGTTATTCGCGGCGACGCTGTTCCGAGTCGAGGCACACCCCCTACGCACCTACACAGACACACACACAAAAAGTACGCAAGTATCACGTAAACGAATACGCCAAGGCCAAATACTAGGCGTACAAAAATATCGCTGGAACGCAAGGAACAGCCAGTAACGCGTATTTAAAATACTAGGTATTTCAAATACTAGTGGTATCACCGTTACACAAGGAACAACGCGTATTACAAGTACTAAGCGTATCAGAGGAACAGTAGTATTTTAGGAACACCTAGTATTTTAGAAACAGGTAGTATCAATCATATTTCGAGTAGGAATTATAATAGTACGAGCCACTTTTTCGTCCTGTATACTTCATTCTTCGCAAAGAGACGAAACTGTTTTTAATAAAGGAAATAATTCATCCTGCTGTTACATTTATTCTCGTGTGATATGCAGATATATAGTAGCCCTACAGATTATATGCTAATAAATAATATAGCCTATTATACTAGTTCTATATTATACTAGTTATATATTTCTTATAACAAATTATATAGTATAGGTTATATAATATCTTCAAATAAATACACAGCAAGTAGGTTTATTAATATATTAATAGGTTTATCTAGGTGAAAATAAACCTACTTGCAGTGTATTTATTTGAAGATATTACATAGGAGACCTGCAGGAAACTCAAAACGAGTTACTTACAAAAGATAATATAGGTTATGTATATATAGTATATAATAACAGGTATTTGTACCTGTTATTTTTTTGGAACGGTATTTTCATACCTAGTATTTTAAAATAACAGTTTAGCCCACCTCTACTCGGTTCCCTATCTATATTTAGTATAATGGATGGCTACAAGTTAAATTTAGTATAACTTTAGCACATGTTATGCTGACGTCATCATCAACGTGAATTAGTTTTGTCACTTTATGTGAAATTACATAATTTGTTAAAGAAGACGTCCCCGATACTTGTTACAATACGCCTACAGTAATACTTGATTCCTCAGCCGTTACAAAGTACATAGTAACCTCCCTCATACAGATTCTGCGTGGAGTAAGACAAGGATCCGCTTTTATTATACTATATCCGCTTTTATTCAACATCTACTCGGATGGTATTTTTAGAGAAGCTTTAGATGAATGTGATGTGGGAATCTCTCTGAACGGTGAAAGAATAAATAACATACGTTATGCGGATGATACCGTCATATTCGCAGATAGGTTAGAGGGGCTGCAACAACTAATGAATAGAGTAACAGAAAGCAGCCCTAGATATGGTCTAGACATCAATGTTAATAAAACAAAGCTAATGATTGTACCTAAGAACAAGTTCACAAACTTAATGTACACCAAAGGCCAGTTGAACGTGTAAGCAAATTTACATATCTTAGTACTATAGTCGATGAACACTGGGACAACTCTCAAGACATAAAGAGCAGAACTGAAAAGGCAAGAGCAATGTACACTGGAATGGGCAGTTTATTCAAAAGTCATGATTTAACAAAAAACACAAAGATGAGACTTCGACGCTGCTACGGATCTCTTCTACGGTGTAGAATCTTGGACTTTCACTGAACCCACAACTAAAAAACTGGAATCTTTAGAAATGTGGCTTTACCGTAGAATACTGAGTACTTCATGGACAGCACATATAACTAATATTGAAGTTCTTAGAAAGATGAAGAAAGAAAGGGAAGTTATTAACACAGTGAAGATAAGAAAGCTTCAGTATCTGGGACATCTCATGAGAAATGAACAGAGATTTTACTTATTGCAGTCCATACTACAGGGAAAAGTCCTTGGAAAAAGAGGAGTTGGGCGACCGAGAATCTCATGGCTGAGAAATTTAAGGACCTGATTTGGCATGAATACAACTGACTTATTCTGTGCAGCAGTACAGAAAGGTAAAATAGTCTGTATGACATCCAACATCCGAAACGGATATGAACTATCAGAAGAAACCGAACTCGCTCACTATTTTTAACTGAGTAAAATTATTGAATATTGAATTTTGATATTATATAATTTTTCAATTATCAGAACAATTACAGATATCCCGATTACCCTGCTACTTTTTGTTTAATAAAGTAATAATTATGGAGCAGTCATACAATAAACGCTAAAAATTCCAAACAATCGGTTGTGTGTTAAAATTCCTTTTTACTTTGACACCCGGGTGGAGTTTTACAATTTTCTCAAATTATTGATTCAATTTTTGGCCTCTGGGGTCAAATATGTTGAAATTTTCAAAACTGTACACTAGGCCTATATATTGAGATTTTTTTTTAAATTCCCCTTCATTTAATGGCCCACATGGGATTTGCAAATTTATCAAACTTTTGCCCAACATTTTGGGTCCTGGACTTTAAAAATTTTTAAATGTCAGATTTAAAAAACTAACATCAGATTTTAATTAAAAATCCCTTTAATTTGATTCGCCCACAATTTTTGCAATTTAACAAAAGTTTCGCCCACACCGGCGCCCCAAAATTTTGAATTTTCAAAAATAAACACTAAAATCCATATTTTGGTTAAAATTTCATTTAATTTGATACCCACATGGACTTTTTCTAAATTTGGAACCCTCACATTTTTGAATCTCTACCTCCTGTTTTTCGGGGCATCAATCTCAAAACAATAGTGCTCTGTAGGATACAAGTATGAACGCGCATGCATATGAACACGATTTTTTAATTAAATCGGTTGATGTTTTTTAAAGTTATCATGAGTCATACCCCCAAATAAATAGATCTAGACAGACAAATGCCAAACTGTCGAGTTAAAACTGAGAACTCACTTCGCTCGTTCAAAAAATGCGCAGATATTAGGTACGGTATACATAGTGCTGTAATATGCAGGCTAAGGTGGGTTGGACGCAGAGAGAATAGAGGAAGGACAGCCTACGAAACATATTTTCTACCAGAAACTAATGCGTAGTAGAAAAAGGGGACGACCCTGAAGTAGATTCAAAGACCAGATAGAGGAGGACCTCAGAAAGCTAAACATAAGAAACTGGAAAGCCAGGGCACGCAGTAGGGAAGAATAAAATCGACTCTTGGAGCAGGCCAAGACCCACCAAGGGTTGTAGAGCCACGGCTGATGATGATAATACATACTGGTGTATGCTAATTGGCTCCCCCCCCCCCCGTATGAGTAGGTCTAACTAATAACTAAAATTCATTGCAGGGGAGAGCACAATACTTTATTAATGTATACACATTTTATGGTTTTCTTTCCTTTTTCCTTAAGAAAATAAAAGAAAAATATATCCAGGTACATAACAACGGAAGTAATAAGTGAACTAACGCCATTACTAATCCTTGTTACAAATTTTGCATGCTATTTATGATCGTTTTGAGAGATTTAAACACCTAAGTAAAATTGTTAACCAATGAATTACAAGCTTTAAGAGTGCTGTCCAGTCTCCAAATATTGCGTTTTCTGAATACTTACTTCAAATTCCCAATGTTCAAAGTTATCTGTTAGCTTTCCAGTTACACCAGGATGTTTCCAAAAGATTTTTTTTTTTTTTTTTTTTTTTTTTTTTTTTTTTTTTTTTGGAACCATCAATTTACATCTAATGTTTGTTATAATTTTAAGTTACTTATACAGTCGCCCACTGGTGTACTATATATTACTTTCTAGATTTCTACACACACTGCACTACACTAATTCAAAAGTTTTAGTTCTCTTCAGCCTTCTCACTGTATTGGCGTTGTCAAGCAGTTGAATAGCTTCTACATTGATATGCTGGTGTAGTCTAGATACGTGCTTTGCAGCAACCTTTTAATTTCACTGGCGACATCAGGGATCCTAAGGTCTCAATGTAGATCACTATTTCTGATGTACCATGGAGCACTTACCATGTTCCGTAGCACTCTATTCTGGAAGGTTTGAATACGTCTAATGTTCGTTTCTTTCGCACAACTCCACAGTTGAATTCCATAAAGCCAAATTGGTTTCAGAATTTGGTTATATATCAGAATTTTGTTGTGTATTGACAACTGAGAATTTCGTCCCAAGAGCCAATACAGTTGTCTATATTTGAGACCAAGCTCCGTCCTTTTTTTTCTGATGTGCTCCTTCCATCGTAGCTTTGTATCTAGGGTCATCCCCAAATATTTGGCAGTGTTTGCATATGGTACTACAACACCATTTAAGGTAACTGGAAGACTGTTCTCTATTATTTTGTTTGTAAAATTGATATGGACAGATTTCAGTTCATTAAGCTTAATTTTCCATCTCCTAGTCCACTGCTGTATCTGATCACTAGCATCTTGAAGCATGTTGGTAGCTTCACCTAAGGTCGAACCAATCGCCATTATAGCTGTGTCATCAGCGAAAGTAGCAACAGACACATTCTCTGGCTGCGGCAGATCACATGTAAACAACAAGTAGAGGATAGGCCCCAAAACACTCCTTTGGGGCACACCTGCCCTCACTTCTCTTAGCTCAGAATAGTCATCTTCCTGTTTGACTCTAAATAATCTTTCCGATATATATGATTTTAACACGTCAGCATATTGTTTTGGTAGCATTTTATTAAGTTTATGTATTAAACCTTTATGCCAAACTTTATCAAAGGCCTGAGCCACATCAAGGAAGATTGTCGAGCAGATTAGCTTTTTTTCTAGTGCTTTGTTTCCAAAAGATGGTACCAAACTTTGGAAAATGATTCTACTCATTAAACTAAAGGAAAATGTCCAATAAACATATGCCATAAAATTCTTCGTTTTCCGTTAGTACGTCTGTGTTTTGTGAAAAAATTAATTACTGCTGAATAAATGAGATGTGGAGTTGAAATTTGGAATTCCATTTTCCAAAGTTTGGCTTTACCTTTTGGTAACAGCCGTATAGAGTGTCACCCACACCCTCGGCAAGAACAAAATAACAAACTATAAATTATTTCATTCTTTAATTGCACTCATTCAGTTGCAAGACCAGTCATAGGCAACCTTTGACTTTATGGGGAGCGCATATATAACTGAGGACCAGTTCGATGGGCGCTCCCCTCCCCACCCCATCAATGGAAAATAGGAAGGTGAGGAGTTCAATAGCCGGACGTTACAAACATTAACTGTCGCTGTACAGTACCCTTGGGCTTATATTTAGCGACGTGGAACACCGAATCAAAAAAAAAGCTTTGCAGTACTTTTCATACAAATTTGTGAAAATTTTTCGCATTAGGAATAGGTCACGATATTTAAAACTAACAAAACTTTAAACGAAAAAAGTGGTTAAACAGGAAACATTTTAATAAAAATAAATTAAAGAACTTATCACAATAACATTATGTATAAAATTTGTAAAAATCACATTCAAAACATAAATGAAGGTTTCAGTCCTTTTTCTTAAGAAAACTAACTCACTGTAATACTATATTAGAAAAAAATAAAATTCTGGGCGACAAGCTCGACAATCGTATTGGGGGAAGATGTCGCGCGGTTCGGTAAATAGCTTGTACTATTTTATAATACAGTGCTTCGAAGCGGGTACAATGTGGTGTGTTCCTTTGTCCAAAAGAAAATGAAATTACAAATTGTTTCGCGGGCGCTTCAAACCTTATCGACGGGCGCAGGGTTGCCGACTGCTGGTCTAGACCATTTTTCATGAATCAGGATTGAAGAAACTTCGAACAACAAATTTCCAAATTAAGTTATCGCTTCCAAAATGACTTATTTAATTTCTTATTATATGATCATTAGGGCTTTCATTAAATTACACTAAGACTGCATTACAAAATAGGCTTACATACGATTGTCTTAGTTCAATGTTCACTGACGTTAACAGTTCAACAGTTCACATGTTAAAATTCTTACAGTTCACTTATATTACGGGACTGAGTTCACACAGAGAAGGGTAATATTTTTCACAAGTAACTTTGTGGTGCTGACAGATAGTAAACGGCTTGACCAATTTTGATGAATCAGACATCAAACAATTAATTTTCGTGTTCTGAGTGTCACTGGTGTACAATTTTTTACCTAACTGCACGCAAGCAAGGAAGACAATGTTTTACGGTCTGAAGATATTTTTATCAACATCTGTAAACTTAATACACCTTAAGATACAACCTCTGCAATGTTTGTATCTTAAATTTAAGATAGATATTAGAAATAGAAGGAGCCACTTGATCAATTTCGATGAAAGAAACAACGAAATGTTTGTTTTGTTTTGCAAAATGGTAAACACAATATTTTGAAAAATAACAAACACGTGAATTCAGGACCGCTATACAGTATTTATAATACTGTGCTTAATAACAAATTTTTGATACTTAGTCACGCCGTTTTTAGTTTTTTAAATTAATTTATCCGAGTAAAAATTTAAAGAAAAAGACGAGTTACCGAATGTGGAATTTGATCTAAATCGGTCCATCCATTCTGATTGTACGGACAAAATAATATTGAATTTTCAATGCAAACATGTTTAAACCGCTAGTTATGTTTTGTTTTCCTAGAGTTGGCTACAACAATGAAATGTGTACAGAAAGCGAAAAAGATTAGGTATAGTTAATGTGGTTACTTATAATATTGCCGACTTGATTTACTAAGAATAAGTAGTTAACAAAACGTAAGTTTTTACGTACAGATAGGTACGGTTGGTGCGACTAATTATTCAGAATTCCGGGGCGATTTTACGGAAATTAAACAAAAGGTAGGCACAACTACAAAATGTTTTAAAATGTAATACTGCAAATATGTGAGATAGATTAGGTGTGGTGGGTGGATTTAGTTGGAAACCTATCAATATCTAATAACAATTATTATGATTATAACGTTTTAATAACACAATAAAAGTAAAATAAAAATAATGTAGACCTCATTAGAATCAGTCTTACAAAATCACATTCGGTGTTTGCATCCATACTGCTGATATTAAAAATTGACAATGAATAATAAAATGAAGTATTCTTCAGTCAGGTAAAAGAGATGTTCAATTAGTTTTCGGTGGTTTGTTTCGTACGCAGCTTCACGTGCACAGGGTTTAGTTACATACACGGGAAACAAAATGTTTACATTTTTATAGCCAATATACCTATTGTCGATATTTCGACTATTTAAGTAGACATCGAACTTTCAATTTCTCAACGAGTCAATTTCGGTTCGTGGATTCGATCGCTCTTCTAGTTCAGAAGTATTACAAGAGCGACATAAAATTTTAAAATTGAAAACTGAGCGCGTAATGAATTTTGACATGGAATCCATAGGTATGTAATGTCTTACTCGCACGTTTCGCGAAAATCGACCGTTATGTTTCAAATGTACTTTCGGCATACCACTATCTCACGAACCGCTCAACCAATCCCAGCAAACCAGGTGTCAGGTGATCGAGTCACTCGGCCCCCTTCCACCAATAGTACTGAGAATTTTGACAACTGACTTCAGTCGCCTCTAGGCTTTGTCTGCGTGAGGGTGTTTTTGCGCCGAAAATTTCTAAATTGCTCCACTAAAACTTAAATATCTCGGGAACTACAAGTCCGATCGCGAAAATACAAAGTGCGTTGTGATCCCCAGAACTAAATCTCTCCAATAACACCAATTCCGAGTACCAGAAGCACTCACAGAAAATAATAACAACATTTGAACTCAAAACTTTGAAATGCCTCGACCTAAAAATCGCGATACAACTCGAACCAAAAATTTCAAACCGAAAACCGGCAAATCATATGCAGAGCGTCAACAGGCCTATCGTTTGAGACTAAAATCAAAGAAATCGGCCGAGAACTTAGACAATGGCAACCATTTGAAGATTGACGAAACCCCGTCAGCGCCCAAGCGGCCAGCATCTCCGATACCTGGGTCATCCGGCGTGCCCCCAAAGCGACTCAGATCGAGCGTACGGCTAGCTAGCAAGAAAACAGACGATGAGAACATTAATAACTTGTACTTCGACAACATTGGACCCTCGATGCTCTGCGCAGAACAGCCCGGTCCAAGTCGCCGCTTCAAAGGAGTCGACGAGGAATTCTCTAAGCACTTTATTTACAATCCGTTCGGCTCGGTGTGTGGGATCTGCGATCGCTTGTGGTTCAAGAGTGATCTAAGACCGTGCGTACCATCATACATAAGTCTCTTGGCCACAGTGTTCGGAGCGGACGAGTACTCAAGTGGGAGTAATATGGAAGGCGTGTGCTCTACGTGTGTTGCAAGTCTCAAACAAGGCAACGTACCGCCGCTGTGCAAATCATACGGCTTCCAATATCCACCGATCCCGCCAAACTTACCGCCTCTGAATCCCGTTGAAGAGAGACTTATATGCCCGCGGTTACCGTTCAACAGATTCGTCGGCTCCGCTATGTAGACGGTATGTATGGGATCGTGGGCCAAGTCATAAATGTGCCAGTGAAGGTAGACAACATGGTTAACGTGCTGCCTCGCACTCTCGAAGACGATTACGCCATCAACGTTAACATCAAGAGGCAGATAATTCACAAGTCCTCATATCTCTCCGGGACTGTGCGCAAGTCAGTACTGACTCCTTGGTTGAAGTATCTAGTCGAGACACCGCTGTACAAGCGATACAATGTAACCGCTAACTTGCAACTCGTAGACGGGATCGCCTCGTTCGGTCAGCCACGGGCATCCACAAGCAAAGCACCCGACGACGAGGACGAAAGCTACGTGGAAGATCCGCCGCTGTTGGACTGCGAGGAAGGAGTCGCGAGGCAGCACACGCTCATGTGGGACGAGAGTAAAGTACTAAACATCGCCCCGGGTGAGCGCGAGCGTCCGCTGTCGCTTCTGTACGATGTGCACGCCGAGGAGCTCTCGTTCCCCACTATATACTACGGACAACCCAGGACCTTTCCATTCAGTTCAGCCAAAGTCACTCCGTATATGATGACTACCAGCGAGCTCAGAAGATCCGATCGACGGAGAGTGTCACCGCACCACGTACTCTACATGGGAATGAAGACCATGCGCATGAGAGTGGCCGACGGAATGTATAAGACTTTCAGGCAGTCGGTCATCTCAAGTATCACCAGAGCACAAGTGGAGGATCAACAGTACGTAACGAGTATGGCGGAGAACAATTTTGCGATGTTCCGATCTGTGCCCAACAGTATGACTTACTGGGCTGAGAAGAAACACGAGCTCTTCGCTATGATACGGCAGCTAGGCAAGCCGACGTTCTTCCTAACAATGAGCGCTAACGAAGTCAACTGGCCCGTGCTACTGCGAGTTCTACAGAGGTACGGGAATCCCAATTCGACTCAAGACATAAGTAGCATGACTCGTGTGCTCAAGAATAAATTAGTGAGCGAGGATCCCGTGATGTGCTGCATACTCTTCAACAGACTGGTAGATGTGATCATGAACATACTATGCTCCAAGAGGCCCGGCCGTAACCCGCTGCATCCGCATCGGGTAGTCAATTACTACAAGCGCATAGAGTTTCAACATCGCGGCAGCCCGCACGCTCACATACTTCTGTGGCTGGATAACGTTCCCGACGAGGCAGTCACCGAGGCCATGCCTGCGTCTTGTGCGATGGTCGATCGACTCAGCACGGTGTCCCGTAGCGATGTCCCCGCAGACGTATACTCCGGTCAGATCCACAGGCACACGTTCACTTGTACGAAGCGCGGAGAGAATCAGTGTCGATTCGGAATTCCTTACTGGCCGCTCAGAGAGACTGCAGTGCTAGTGCCTCTGCCCACAGACGATAGCCGGCGCCCGCCGCTGCGCAAGCGAGCTACGGAATTGAGAAAGAACCCAGAGACCAAAATGTATGACGGTATAGATGAGTTCTTGGTGGATCACAGCTTGAGTTACGAGCAGTACTTAAATGTGATCCGATCTTATATCAAACGTCCCATGATGCTCTTCAAACGTAACATGAGCGAGATATACACGAACACTTTCAATCCGTGGGTGGCTCGAGTCTTAGGATCCAACACCGATCTGCAGTTCATACTCGACGAATACAGCTGCGCCGCCTACGTAGTGGAGTACGTTAACAAATCCAACAGAGGCATCAGTAACTTGCAGAGAGAATTGGCTGCGCTGAGAGACAAGTACCCCGAGTCCGACAGCAGCGATCTAATGAAGAAGCTCGGCGTACAGCTACTCAACAACGTGGAGCTCAGTTCTCAAGAGGCTGCTTGGTATCTGCTGCGACAGCCGATGAGCAAGAGCACTCGAAAGGTAACGTTCATCCCGACCGTGTGGCCGTCCGAGAGGCAGCGAGCTCACAAGCAACGGAAACAAATGGACGAGAAGGGCCTAGACGCCGATAGTACGGATATATGGACTCTCTCTGTGATAGAGAAATACGAGCAGCGACCACACGAGTTGGAAGCTGTGACTCTAGCCGAGTTCGTTTCTTGGTACTACAAGAGCAGTAAGAAATCCAAGCCAGCCGAGGACATAGACGCAGCGCCGGCCGCGAGTGACAGCGAAGACGACAACGGAGAGGCCACCTCTGATCTACCCATCGTTGCCGGTTACAAGCTCCGCATTCGGAAAAGATCGTCATTCGATATAGTTCCTACGACATGGACTCGGACGTTAAGAATTACAAGCGCGAGATGGTCTTGCTGTATGTGCCCTTCCGAAACGAGACTACCGAGTTACTGGACAGAGAGCTGTATATGCAACTCTACGATCAACATCAAGAATCCATACTGCTCAAGCGTAAGATGTTTGAGTATCGGCTAGACATCGCCAGAGTTATGGAGAGACTAGCGGCCATGTACGTGGAGGAGCAAGACGCCCGCGAACCGTCGGCTCCGTTCGATCCGTTGGCTCCCGAGCGCATCATGCAAAACAACGACGATGACATCGAGCTGAGAGACACCGAGTCGAGGCCCGTGGTAGCCGTGAGCAAGCGCAGCGACATCCTAACCAGTCAACAGTACTGCGAGGCTGTGCGCGCGACCAACGCCCGACAGAGGGAACTCATACTCGAGTGCATACATCGCCTCCACACGCCCGGCTCCGATCCAATACAGATATTCTTCACCGGCCCGGCGGGCTCCGGCAAGACTTTCGTTCTCAAGCTGCTGATGGAGACTTACAATCGCCACTACAAGGAAGGCTAGGGAGCCAACAACGCCTACGTCGCCTGCGCATCCACGGGCAAGGCGGCCTCACAGATTGACGGCACCACCGTCCACGCAGCCTTCTCGTTGGCTCTGCAGAAACAAAGGAACGACGGTGACGGCCGCCTCAAACTCAATAGACTGTACGACTACAAGAGATCATTCTGTAAAGTGAAGGCGATCATCATCGACGAGGTGAGCATGGTCGGCCACAACCTCCTCAACTTGGTTAACCCGCGGCTAGCGGAGATCACGGACGAATGCGACATACCGTTCGGCGGTTTCGACTTGGTGTGCTGCGGCGACTTCAGGCAGCTAGAGCCCGTGATGCCCAGCCCCCGTCTACAGGGCCCCCCGCTCGGCTCTCGTGGGCCCGGTGCTCTGGCACGGCCTCAGCTACTACCCGCTCACCGATGTGATGCGGCAGCCCGACGTAGTGTTCTCCGATACCTTGAATAGCATAGGCAATGGTCTCAAGCTCACCGAGCAACAGATCGCCGTCGTAGAGTCGAGGTTCAGAAATCGCAACTGGTGCAAGGAGAATCTACCGGGAGTCATACGTCTGTACCACGGCAACATAAACGTAGACGCTTACAACTCCGAGGCAGTGTCAGATGAGATCTGCTCCATAGCCCAGGACGAATTCACCGGTTACAGCGGCAAGCAACAGCTAACCACCGTCCGCACCAAGCTCCACAAGTTACCGGCCACCAACACCGCCGGTCTGCCGTACAGGCTCAACCTCGAGGTGGGCAAGCCGTATATGATCACGGCGAACGTGGATACTCTCGACAAGCTCACGAACGGGACCATCGGAGTTCTCAAGCACGTAGAGACGGACATCGTAGACTCGGATAAGATAACCAGGCTCTGGTTCGACTTCACATCGGAGGGCAAGTCAGTAGGCGCAGCGGCCAGAGTGAAGGTGGTCCCCGCGGTGGTGTCCAGCGGAGGAGTCCTCCATCGCACGTGGACCCCGATCGAGAAGCGCAGCGGAACGATCAACCTAGACGGTCACGTTAGGTCCCGCAGAATAAATTTCCCTTGCGTGCCGTCCTGCGCGATAACTATTCACAAATCGCAAGGCGCTACGTTCGACAGCGTGGCGATCGAGTACACAAAGAAAATGTCTCAACAGTTACTGTACGTGGCTATGAGTAGATGCCGATCGCTAGAAGGTTTGTACATAATAGCCGACGAGGTCAAGTTTTATCACGGGTCCGGATGTAACTCCCCCACCATGCGCGACATACGCAACGAGTACAAGCGATTGGAGAATCATCCGTTGCCCACTGTGTCCGATAGCGTGCGTCAGTTCATCGCGGAGGCCAAGCTAGCCGCACGGCTCTTAGTTACAAATTTAAACGTTCAGAGTATCGTGGCTCATCGTCTCGACATTGAAAGTGATTCGCTACTGCCTAACTGCGATTACTTCGTAGCTTCCGAGACTTGGATGGCCGAGGATCGCCCGGTACAGTTGAACAATTTCGTCTTGGTAGCTCAAGAGAACACTGCCATGCCTCGCCACTCTAAGAAAACGAAACAAAAGGCCTCCGGCGTGGCCATCTACCGCAGCGTTGAGAGCACGAGCACTTGTAACCCTCTAACTATCCAACCTCCTGACAAGACACGAGACATCGCCGGCGACATCACAGCCGTGGAGATCACTTACCAGAACATGTACAAATTCGTTCTAGTCGGAGTCTACATACACCCTGGATCGCCCGACACCGAAGTCTTGTATCTTACACATCGCGGGCTCGGCAGATACGGCAAGTCCATCAGTAAAGTGATCCCTAAGATGATCGCCGACATGACTACACCAATAATGCTCTGCGGCGACTTCAACAAGCATGCACCCGATCACGAGAACCTACTACAGGACATCAACGACGAGTACGGCCTACAACTCCATAGCTTACCATCAACTACACTCGGAAACACGAGCATAGACCCGACGTTCAGTCGCAACATGCAACTCTTCGCCCAGATATTCGTATCGTACTTCAGCTACCATCGCTCCATATTCCATCAACTAGCGTTAGGTGACTCTGTAAATTCTGAATAAATAAAATACATTGAAACTTATGTAGCTGTTTATATAACCAACCCTTCATTCCTTCCCAAAGCACACCTACACACTGTTAACTTATGTATTAGAATAAAATTGCTAGGTAGTCTGTAACTAGTTGCAATGAAGTTCAATAAAAGAAAAACAAATTCTACAATTTGTAAAGGGTATGTAGAAAGATTACTGAATTGAGTGTGATTTGAATAAAACGTTTTAAATTATTATTGTTTGTCACTATTAAAATTTTAAATTTTTTTTTACAAATAAACGTACAGAATTGTTAAAGTAGACAGTTCTTACGAGTCACGTTGTATAGTATTATCGAACAGTAATTTTTCTGAAAAGTTACATTTACGGTTGACTTCAACATTGTTTCAAGTAGTTGTGCAGGAAAAGCAATTTCCTACACTGTAAAGTGTGTCTCCAATAAATGACAGCTGTAAGCTTCAGACGCGTGTGTTCTTATAAATCGATTATTACCTGGTGACTATTACAAGTGTCTTCACTTCATGATTCACAGAATTTGAAGAGTTGTTTAACAGTTGTCTGATCGGACACGATTAATGTAGATTGAAAATTACTATTATGTTTACACGGCACTTTATCGAGGCCATTGCGATTTGGTGTTTTTGTTTTGGAGCCTATCAGACTGTTGAGATAATAAAAATAAATTTTTCTAAAACGTGTATCTTACAACCGTGACGTTTATTCCATCATCGTTTATGAAATCAATCTAAGAGTACGAAGTGATTATGCAGAGTATATCTAGCTAATATATCTAGAGATAGAATGAAAGACATGTAAGAAGATTAATAGACTATTGTGAGCTCAACTGAATAATCATCACGAACACATAGTACGAATATCGGAACATTATTAAATACACAATAAGACGATCAAAAGGACATGACAAGAGTATCACCATCATCGCCAGTAGTTCCACAGCCCAACGTGGGCCTCATATTCCCTCAGGATTTTCCTCCAGACTCCTTAGCCAATGTCCAGCAATTTTTCACTCCAAGTACTTTCACATCTTCTAGGATTCCATCAGTCTATCGTAGTCTGGGTCTTCCATGTCCTCTCTTTCCTTCTGGTGTGCATTTCATAATCCTCTTTAGAACACCCTCCACATTCATTCTCTGTACATGTCCTGCCCATCTCAGCCTAGGTATCCTAATTGATGTCACAATGTCAGGCGTTCTATATAACTCATAGAGCTCTCTGTTGTACCTTATGTGACAAAAGTATAATAGATTGTATTCTGGTAGACGAAATTCATAGGAGAATGATAAAAGACGTCTAAGCAAGGATGGAATAAAAAAAAAGCAGTGACCAGTACTTAGTTGAGGGAAAGATTAAGACAAATGGCCAATTAAACGGAAGAATAATGGAACAAAAGACCAAGAGGAAATAATAAGAAAAAATAAATACTTGTAAACCCATAAACAAAAAAATATCAAACCTATAAAGAACAGTTCAAACGTAAGAATATTTAGGGGTGGAATGTAGAGGGTGGAAGAACTGAACCCTTTAAAAAAAAGTGCCAAGGGTTAGTAAAAGTAAAGAAGGAAACTGTAAAGCAATGTTGTGCACATTTAGAAAGTGTTCCAGCAAAAAGCTAACAAGTAGTGCAATCAAAAAATGAGGAAGCACTAAAGGAAAAGAAGAGACAATGAAAAAATATCTTACTAATAAACGAGGAAGAATTAAATTAAGTACAAAGGACAGAAAAAGATTGAATACGTAGTGGCAAAAAAAATATTATAAATGACGGACAATCAAATGTCAGGTATTAGAATCGGATAGGCCGAAAGCCACGGAATGTAAAGAGGAAACTACTAGGAATGCGTTTATTCCAAAGTGGGTTAAATATGTACTAACACGATGATAATGACGATGACGACATAATGTATAAGTAAAAAACAAAAACCTGCGTTTAGCATAGCTCAACGTTTTTAAGATTTACTCCACACATAGAAATAATGTGTCTAAATCAGTTCCCTCCATTAGATTTTTAAACTACACAAATTTTTGCTATAACTGTTTGACGTTACTAAATAGCTTCACTGTTAAGCAGTGGAAAGCGGGTAAGTTCCGTGCTATCACTGACAGCTATCAATCTGCGCGGGACAGATTCAATTCTATTTAAAACTGCAATTTGTTTGTTTTATTTACTATAAATAGTTGTTATTTTACTTCCACATTCCTTAAGGAATGGAAGTATGGTGATGGCAAAAAAAATCGTGTTCGAGATTATTGCAGATTCTGATTCTACTACACTCGAAACATGAAAAAAAGTCGTTTTCCGAAAAGTGTCTGTGTGTGTGTCTGTGTGTCTATAGATTTTTTTTCTATGGCAAACGATAACTGCCGCAAATTCAAACAGAATCAAATAATTTTTTGCATACAGCCCTGATTTGTAGAGTACTCACGACCTATTGTTTTTGGTGAAGATCGGTTGAGGGAAAGGGGTAGTTTACCAGCAACGGTTTTTTTTATCAAGGGAAATTTTTTTTTTTGGCAAACGATAACAGCCGCAAATTCAAACAGAATCAAATAATGTTTCGTATACAGCCCTGAATTGTAGAGTTCTCACGACCTATTGTTTTTGGTGAAGATCGGTTAAGGGAAAGGGGTAGTTTACCTGTAACGTTTTATGTTTTAACAAGGGTATTTCCTATGGCAAACGAAACAGCTGCAAATTCAAACAGAATCAAAAGATTATTTGCATACAGCCCTAAATTCTAGAGTTCTCAAGACCTATATTGTTTTTGGTGAAGATCGGTTAAGGGGAAGGGGTAGTTTACCTGCAACGTTTTTTTATCAAGCGTATTTTCTATGGCAAACGATAACAGCCGCAAATTCAAACAGAATCAAATAATTTTTGCATACATCCCTGAATTGTAGAGGTCTCAAGGACTTTCGATTTTGGTGAAGATCGGTTAAGGGGAAGGGGTAGTTTACCTGCAACCTTTTACGTTTTAACAAGAGTAAAGTACTTGAAAATTCATTTAAACTTTTGAAACAATGGTAATTGTTAAAAATAAAATAATTTTGTTGCCAGGCAATAAAATTATAATTTTTTCATTTTAATGTAATATAATATTTTTCATTTAATACGGCAATAAAAAGGCAGGTAAGACACAAATACACACACACACACAATTCACGTTATTTCTGGCCTCACTCATGTTTATTTTCTTACGTTTGCACGCTTTTTAAATGGAAAGTGCCGAAACCCACACCAACATAACGCGTGCAAGCCGAAAAAATGGACATCAATTTGCTTACTGGCGAAGCTAGTAGTTAATGAATGGGTAGGCAAAAAACTTATCTTAAATTTTTTTTAAGGAATCACTAAAAGGACGGTGGGTCAAATCGGACGCTGAGGTAGAGTTTGCTGTAACCGAATGGTTCCACAAACAGCCGTAAGAATTTTACTAGCAGGGAATCTACAGGTTAGCGCAACAGTGGAACTCATGTCTTAATGTTATTGGAGACTTCTTTTAAAATCGTTGAATAAAAAATGCTTTACAGCTCTATACGTGTGTCTATTGAACAATCCTTGTATTAGTCATACACAATAATACAACTAATTGAACTTCAAATTTTTAAACTTGATTAGTTTCTATATATATGTTTAATGTTACAAATAATTCAAATAACAATCTTGATCATCTGTTAGTTCAGCGGAATAACAGTGACACTTTTAATAACCGCATAAAATAAACACTTAGAAACAACACAGGCGCTTTAACTTGACTGTTTGGACCACAGAAGTGAGGCATGCCTCAACGCTCTATGTGTACAGCGCGGGACAATCCCCCCTCCCTACACTTCCCTATCTCACCTATACATTGGTTACATACGATGTATACAAAAAACGCTGAGGCAAGTTCAGGTTGCCTCATTCACTTTAAACGAACTATGCCGATTCTCACCTGTCACCATCTAGCGGTCGCTCAATAAAGCACGTTTCGGTTTAATAAATTTGACAGTCACAGTAACAATGTATAATCTTTACGTTATGTAGTTCATACGTATTTATAATTTTTATTCTACATAATTTTTTAGGGTAGGCATTGCCTCCATGTAACTTCGCCACTGATATATACTGTATGTGTACAACGTTATCGGCAACAAAGAAGTAGTTTTTGATAAAATTCCTTCCCGGGATATTTGGCCGTAGTCCAATGTTTTCTACAAAACCAGACATTTCGGCAATGCCATCGACTTCCATCATCAGTGAAAATCGAGTGCGATAACGTGAGGTGGTATACATTAGTGACCACAGTACTGTGGTTAAGGCTGAAGCAGTAAGTAGAAAGAAGTAGTTTCTATGGTAATATTTCATTTCGAAAATGATTTTAAATATAAATCTTAGAATATGGAAGTCATGTATGGTTCTCCATACCGATATTTTACTTCCATATTCCTTAAGGAATGGAAGTATGGTGATGGCAAAAAAATCGTCTTCGAGATTATTGCAGATTCTGATTCTACTACACTCAAAACATGAAAAAAGTCGTTTTCCGAAAAGTGTGTGTGTGTGTGTGTGTGTGTGTGTGTGTGTGTGTGTGTGTGTGTGTGTGTGTGTGTGTGTGTGTGTGTGTGTGTGTGTGTGTGTGTGTGTGTGTGTGTGTGTGTGTGTGTGTGTGTGTGTGTGTGTGTGTGTGTGGATTTTTTTTCTATGGCAAACGATAACTGCCGCAAATTCAAACAGAATCAAATAATTTTTGCATACAGCCCTGATTTGTAGAGTACTCACGACCTATTGTTTTTGGTGAAGATCGGTTGAGGGAAAGGGGTAGTTTACCTGCAACGGTTTTTTTTTAACAAGGGAAATTTTTTTTTTTTTGCAAACGATAACAGCCGCAAATTCAAACAGAAACAAATAATGTTTCGTATACAGCCCTGAATTGTAGAGTTCTCACGACCTATTGTTTTTGGTGAAGATCGGTTAAGGGAAAGGGGTAGTTTACCGGTAACGTTTTATGTTTTAACAAGGGCATTTCCTATGGCAAACGATAACAGCCGCAAATTCAAACAGAATCAAAAGATTATTTGCATACAGCCCTAAATTGTAGAGTTCTCAAGACCTATTGTTTTTGGTGAAGATCGGTTAAGGGAAAGGGGTAGTTTACCTGCAACGTTTTTTTAACAAGGGTATTTTCTATGGCAAACGATAACAGCCGTAAATTCAATCAGAATCAAATAATTTTTTGCATACAGCCGTGATTTGTAGAGTACTTAAGACCTATTGTTTTTGGTGAAGATCGGTTAAGGGAAGGGGTAGTTTACCGGCAACGTTTTTTGATCAAGCGTATTTTCTATGGCAAACGATAACAGCCGCAAATTCAAACAGAATCAAATAATTTTTTGCATACGTCCCTGAATTGTAGAGGTCTCAAGGACTTTCGATTTTGGTGAAGATCGGTTAAGGGGAAGGGGTAGTTTACCTGCAACCTTTTACGTTTTAACAAGAGTAAAGTACTTGAAAATTCATTTAAACTTTTTGAAACAATGGTAATTGTTAAAAATAAAATAATTTTGTTGCCAGGCAATAAAATTATAATTTTTTCATTTTAATGTAAATCTGTACATAGTATAAAGTAACGTCGGTCCGTTTTCTCTCTGTGTTTGAAATCGCTAATCTCAGGAAGTACTGAACGGATTTTATTCAAGTTTT
Organism: Magicicada septendecula; assembly: GCA_034769895.1. Lineage (NCBI taxonomy): Eukaryota > Metazoa > Arthropoda > Insecta > Hemiptera > Cicadidae > Magicicada > Magicicada septendecula. The sequence goes on along the minus strand of CM068371.1, from coordinate 54,143,236 downwards.
CGCCAATAGATAGAGTGTCTATCGAGGAACATTTATGTGTATAATTAATACATATATGTTGTACATTAGCTTAGCTATCACGGTTTATGTCAAGTAAGTGGTATAGTTTACATCTTATATATAAAATGAATGTTTTTTTTTTGTCCCGTATGCGTTCCTATACCATTCATCCGATTGCGATGAAACTTCGCTGAGTTGTTGTGCGCATGTCCGCGAAAGTTTCTTCCACATCTCCTCCTAAACCACTGTATCGATTTCATCCAAACTTGGCACAAATATTCTACGCAACGGGAGAACCAACATAGGATAGGTGTTTTTTCGATGGGGTCCTTTTGGGGGTTCTTTGGGGTCTTCCACATCGCCTCCTAAACCACTGGACCGATTTCAACCAAACTTGGCACAAATATTTTACGCAAAGGGAGAACCAACATAGGACAAGTGTTTTTTTCGATACGATCCTTTGGGGGGTCCTTTGGGGTCTTCCACGTCTCCACCTAAACCATTGGACCGATTTCAACCAAACTTGGCACAAATATTTTACGCAACGGGAGAACCAACATAGGACAGGTGTTTTTTCCGATACGATCCTCTGGGGGGTCCTTTGCGGTCTTAAAAAACTATTAGATCTGGTTACTATGGCAACCCAATAGAATTGATTCTGTTCTAAATATATTATCGCATTAAATTCAAGACCACGCGAACGAAGTTGTGGGCAACAGCTATTTATTTTTAAGAAGCCTACTTTAATTAAACTTTATTATTAATTAAACTAACATTTTCATTACGTACAACGTGAAACTCCGTAGCGAAGCACGGGTATTCTGCTAGTCATGTATAAGAGAAAATATATCGTGCGTGGCAGGCAAGCATATCTCAGTTATGTACTGTTTACGTTTCCATTTTATTATTATGACTACCGCAATAAAAAGGCAGAGAAGACACACACACACACACACAATTCGCGTTATTTCTGGCCTCATTCATGTTTATTTTCTTACATTTGCACGCTTTTTAAATGGAAAGTGCCGAACCCATACCAACATAACGCATGCAAGCCGAAAAAGTGTCCAGCGTGGATAGCGATTTGCTTCCTGTGGATCGCTGGGCCAGTGTAACTGCACGTGTTTACAGAGGAACGATTCATAGACAGACTTTTCGTCTTTAGGGAATGAACCCTCTGCAAGATGCTGAGGGTCCATGAGTGACTTCGGAGCGCTCCTTCTTTTCCGCGTGTTTGTTCTGTGAAACGTACACTGTAGATTCGCAGATTTATTCTAAGCAACGCTCAATAGGAAATGTTGAAAATTTTTGTCCACGGTGAACCCTCATACACACTAAACCTGCTCTGATGTTTTAATTACGGACATCATAATATTAAAACTTTGGAAACTTGAGCACTACTTAATGGAGATCAATCATTAACTTATACAAGCCATTAATTTTATGCATATTTTTTATATATATGTGTACAACGTTATCGGCAACAAAGAAGTAGTTTTTGTTAAAATTCCTTCCCGGGATATTTGGCCGTAGTCCAATGTTTTCTACAAAACCAGACGTTTCGGCAATGCCATTGACTTCCATCATCAGTGAAAATCGAGTGCGATAACGTGAGGTGGTATATGTTAGTGACCACAGTACTGTGGTTAAGGCTGAAGCAGTAAGTAGAAAGAAGTAGTTTCTATGGTAATATTCCATTTCGAAAATGATTTTAAAAATAAATCTTAGAATATGGAAGTCATGTATGGTTCTCCATACCGATATTTTACTTCCATATTCCTTAAGGAAATGGAAGTATGGTGATGGCAGAAAAAATCGTGTTCGAGATTATTGCAGATTCTGATTGTACTACACTCAAAACATGAACAAAGTCGTTTTTCGAAAAGTGTCTGTGTGTGTGTGTCTGTCTGTCTTTCTGTGTGTCTGTAGATTTTTTTCTACGGCAAACGATAACAGCCGCAAATTCAAACAGAATCAAATAATTTTTTGCATACAGCCCTGAATTGTAGAGTGCTCACGACCTATTGTTTTTGGTGAAGATCGGTTGATGGAAAGGGGTAGTTTACCTGCAACAGTTTTTTTTATCAAGGGTAATTTTATTTTTGGCAAACGATAACAGCCGCAAATTCAAACAGAATCAAATAATGTTTCGCATACAGCCCTGAATTATGGAGTTCTCAAGACTTTTTGTTTTTGGTGAAGATCGGTTAAGGGAAAGGGGTAGTTTACCTGCAACGTTTTATGTTTTAACAAGGGTATGTTGTATGGCAAACGATAACAGCCGCAAATTCAAACAGAATCAAATAATTTTTTGCATACAGCCCTGATTTGTAGAGTACTCAAGACGTATTGTTTTTGGTGAAGATCTGTTAAGGGGAAGGGGTAGTTTACCTGCAACGTTTTTTATCAAGGGTAATTTTCTATGACGAACGATAACTGCTGCATATTCAAACAGAATCAAATAATTTTTTACATACGTCACTGAATTGTAGAGAACTCAAGGCTTTTTGATTTTGGTGAAGATTGGTTAAGGGGAAGTGGTAGTTTACCTGCAACCTTTTACGTTTTAACTTGAAAATTCATTTAAACTTTTTCAAACAATGGTAATTGTTAAAAATAAAATAATTTTGTTGCCAGGCAATAAAATTATAATTTTTTTCATTTTTATGTAAATCATGTATAAGAGAAAATATATCGTGCTTGGCAGGCAAGCATATCTGTTATGTACTGTTTACGTTTCCATTTTATTATTATGACTACCGCAATAAAAAGGCAGGGAAGACACACACACACACACACACACAATTCGCGTTATTTCTGGCCTCATTCATGTTTATTTTCTTACATTTGCACGCTTTTTAAATGGAAAGTGCCGAAACCCATACCAACATAACGCGTGCAAGCCGAAAAAGTGTCCAGCGTGGATAGCGATTTGCTTCCTGTGGATCGCTGGGCCAGTGTAACTGCACGTGTTTACAGAGGAACGATTCATAGACAGACTTTTCGTCTTTAGGGAATGAACCCTCTGCAAGATGCTGAGGGTCCATGAGTGACTTCGGAGCGCTCCTTCTTTTCCGCGTGTTTGTTCTGTGAAACGTACACTGTAGATTCGCAGATTTATTCTAAGCAACGCTCAATAGGAAATGTTGAAAATTTTTGTCCACGGTGAACCCTCATACACACTAAACCTGCTCTGATGTTTTAATTACGGACATCATAATATTAAAACTTTGGAAACTTGAGCACTACTTAATGGAGATCAATCATTAACTTATACAAGCCATTAATATTATGCATATTTTTTATATATATGTGTACAACGTTATCGGCAACAAAGAAGTAGTTTTTGTTAAAATTCCTTCCCGGGATATTTGGCCGTAGTCCAATGTTTTCTACAAAACCAGACGTTTCGGCAATGCCATTGACTTCCATCATCAGTGAAAATCGAGTGCGATAACGTGAGGTGGTATATGTTAGTGACCACAGTACTGTGGTTAAGGCTGAAGCAGTAAGTAGAAAGAAGTAGTTTCTATGGTAATATTCCATTTCGAAAATGATTTTAAAAATAAATCTTAGAATATGGAAGTCATGTATGGTTCTCCATACCGATATTTTACTTCCTTTTTCCTTAAGGAAATGGAAGTATGGTGATGGCAGAAAAAATCGTGTTCGAGATTATTGCAGATTCTGATTGTACTACACTCAAAACATGAACAAAGTCGCTTTTCGAAAAGTGTCTGTGTGTGTGTGTCTGTCTGTCTTTCTGTGTGTCTGTAGATTTTTTTCTACGGCAAATGATAACAGCCGCAAATTCAAACAGAATCAAATAATTTTTTGCATACAATCCTGAATTGTAGAGTGCTCACGACCTATTGTTTTTGGTGAAGATCGGTTGATGGAAAGGGGTAGTTTACCTGCAACAGTTTTTTTATCAAGGGTAATTTTATTTTTGGCAAACGATAACAGCCGCAAATTCAAACAGAATCAAATAATGTTTCGCATACAGCCCTGAATTATGGAGTTCTCAAGACTTATTGTTTTTGGTGAAAATCGGTTAAGGGAAAGGGGTAGTTTACCTGCAACGTTTTATGTTTTAACAAGGGTATGTTGTATGGCAAACGATTACAGCCGCAAATTCAAACAGAATCAAATAATTTTTTGCATACAGTCCTGATTTGTAGAGTACTCAAGACATATTGTTTTTGGTGAAGATCGGTTAAGGGGAAGGGGTAGTTTACCTGCAACATTTTTTATCAAGGGTAATTTTCTATGACGAACGATAACTGCTGCATATTCAAACAGAATCAAATAATTTTTTGCATACGTCACTGAATTGTAGAGAACTCAAGGCTTTTTGATTTTGGTGAAGATTGGTTAAGGGGAAGTGGTAGTTTACGTGCAACCTTTTACGTTTTAACTTGAAAATTCATTTAAACTTTTTCAAACAATGGTAATTGTTAAAAATAAAATAATTTTGTTGCCAGGCAATAAAATTATAATTTTTTTCATTTTTATGTAAATCATGTATAAGAGAAAATATATCGTGCTTGGCAGGCAAGCATATCTGTTATGTACTGTTTACGTTTCCATTTTATTATTATGACTACCGCAATAAAAAGGCAGGGAAGACACACACACACACACACACACAATTCGCGTTATTTCTGGCCTCATTCATGTTTATTTTCTTACATTTGCACGCTTTTTAAATGGAAAGTGCCGAAACCCATACCAACATAACGCGTGCAAGCCGAAAAAGTGTCCAGCGTGGATAGCGATTTGCTTCCTGTGGATCGCTGGGCAGTGTAACTGCACGTGTTTACAGAGGAACGATTCATAGACAGACTTTTCGTCTTTAGGGAATGAACCCTCTGCAAGATGCTGAGGGTCCATGAGTGACTTCGGAGCGCTCCTTCTTTTCCGCGTGTTTGTCCTGTGAAACGTACACTGTAGATTCGCAGCTTTATTCTAAGCAACGCTCAATAGGAAATATTGAAAATTTTTGTCCACGGTGTACCCTCATATACAATAAACCTGCTCTGATGTTTTAATTACGGACATCATAATATTAAAACTTTGGAAACTTGAGCACTACTTAATGGAGATCAATCATTAACTTATACAAGCCATTAATTTTATGCATATTTTATATATATATATGTGTGTGTAGGCCCTACTACGTTATCGGCAACAAAGAATTAGTTTTTGTTAAAATTCCTTCCCGGGATATTTGGCCGTAGTCCAATGTTTTCTACAAAACCAGATGTTTCGGCAATGCCATCGACTTCCATCATCAGTGAAAATCGAGTGCGATAACGTGAGGTGTATACGTTAGTGACCACAGTACTGTGGTTAAGGCTGAAGCAGTAAGTAGAAAGAAGTAGTTTCTATGGTAATATTTCATTTCGAAAATGATTTTAAATATAAATCTTAGAATATGGAAGTCATGTATGGTTCTCCATACCGATATTACTAACGATTCTTCAAAACTGTGAATTTGATGACGCGTGACACAGACGCGCGCGCGCGCATACACATACAACAATAATAATAATAATAATTTTCACAATACGGCATAGGCAAAGTGCTGCCTGTTCCGCCTTCAAAAATCCTCCAGCCATCTCTTCCTGGGTCTACCCACACACCGGTGTCCTGTAGGTTTGTATTTCCAGACTTGTTTGGCCAGCCTGGAATCTGACATTCTGTGTTCTTTGTACCGTTGTTTGCAATGTTTCAATTTTTGTTTCAAGTTATTAACTTGTAAGTCTTCTCTTATGGCCTCATTCCTTATACGGTCAAGTTTAGAACACCTTTTAACTCCTCCTAAGAATGACATTCACGAGGCCTGTATTTTACTGTCTTGCTTCTTGGCTGTTCGTAATTCACACCCATAGTACAGTACAGGGACTGCCATAACTTTGTATCTAGACGTACCTTGTTTTAAAATTACAGTTGACTGTCCCACAGACAGTCAATTCTAGTTAAAATTGCATTTGATTAGTTTTATTTACTATATTTTTTCACGTTGTTATTATTACTAACGATTTTTCAGAACTGTAAATTTTATGACGTGTGACACACGCACATGCGCACGTGCCCCCCCCCCCACACACACACTTAATAATAGTAATAATAAACATCATCGTCATTATCAGCAGGCATGGCTCCACAACCCTTCATACTGTACGTCCTACAGTCGATACAAAGAGTCCATTCCGTTCGTTTCTACTCTTCGCTCTAGCCTTTCAGTTTCTAATATGAAGTATTTCCACGTCCACTTCTATCTAATTCTTGGTATTCAAAGAATTGTTAGTTTTCCTCTTCCTTGGTCTTTGTCTCAGAATTTAAATTTATTATTTTTAAATGTATCCTTTCATTGGCTAAAAATAGTTCTGTTTCACATGCGACGTACGCGTACGTATATTCAATGTTCTCTATATAGTCTTCTGTATGTACCACACATCGCTGCTAAAATGTACGCTTTGTTGGCAGTATTGTTCTCCATTCTTTCTATGTGCCCTGTTTATTTCAATAAACTTAAACTATCAGAGATGATACAAGGCGGGTATACACGCTACGTCTTATCGTACGTTTTGTGAAGTGTTCACACGGTAACGTCTTTCCTTCCGTTTTCCACGTCAGTTTCAGTAGAGTGTCCAACATGGGGGAAGCACTGTTGCTGTTTTTTACAATTGTTTCCCTCATACGGGTGCAACAACTTGTGAGAATTGGAAAAGACAAGCTAAATAGGAAAAAGACAAGATGGTCAAGGGCGTGGCTTTTAAAAAGAAGCCACTACTCTCACATTAAACTACTGAGAGAGTTGAGAGGCGAACCTGACGACTGGCGCAATTATTTGCGAATGGACGCTAGACCGTATTGTCAATTGCTGGAGTTGATAACGCCATACATAAAGAACGAGGACACCTGCATGCTGCATGAGAAAAGCCATTTCATCCCATGAAAGGCTCACAGACACTCTGAGATTCCTCGCTACAGGAAGAAGCTATAAGGACTTGGAGTTTACAACCATTATATCCAAACCAGCGTTGAGCAAAATAATTCCTGAAACCTGTGACGCAATCTACTTGGCTTTGAAGAAAAACTACTTAAAGGTAAATAATTGTTAAATTTCTATGGGTATTAGGTATAGGTTTCTAGTATAATAGACTTTAAAAACGTACCTTATTTTATTGGTTGATTTCAAAAAACAGTGGAGTAAATTTTACAAAAAGTACGAACAAATTTTAAATTTTACAAGTTTTTTCGAAATCTTTAAAAAATTTTATAAATTCGAGAAAATTGAAAAAGCAGTATAATTTACAAGCATTTAGTTTTAAGACTTCCGTATCTCTTTTAATAACAATAAAAAATATATATATCGAAGTGAAGTGATATGACGTATTCATTTCTTGAAATTCGTAGGGAAGCTCAGGCACTTTCCCCATGAAAACAAATGGCACTTTCACCATTGCTTAGGCGCTATAGATGGAAAACATATTCAGATTGTTCCTCCTAAGGACAGTGTATCTTACTATTTTAATTACAAAGAAACTCATAGTATAGTTCTGATGGCCATAGCAAATGCAAACTGTGAGTATATTTACTGCAGTGTAGGTACTGATGCTTTTGCAATGCGTCCCGATCTCATCAAACCTTACAATCGAGACTCGCTAAATAAGGATAGGAGGATTTTCAACTACCGCTTATCAAGAGCACGTCATGTAGTTGAGAACACGTTTGGAATTTTAGCTTCTAGATTTCGCATTTTTCACACGCCTATTAATTTAATGGTCGAAAACGTAGAGACAGTGGTTTTAGCTTGTTGCGTTCTGCACAACTTCTTGCGCAGAAATTCACCCGATAATTATACCCCTCCAGGAAGCCTTGACAGTGAGAATATTGTCGACAGCGTCGTACAGTCAGGTGAAAGATGTGACCCTGCAATGCTCCATAACCTACACCCCGGTATAAGTGGTCAATTATTAGCCAACGCCAAGACTCTAAGGGATAAGTTTAATCAGTATTTTAATCAAGAAGGAGGTATTTTAACCTTGGCAGGATAACATGATTTCTTTACCACCACAGTCAACTGTCAATTAGTAGGAGTTTTCAAATATGAAGTAGCGTTAATACAAGAAGGTGATGATGTAGTGCATTAATTGTTACACAATAACTTGACATAAAGTATATTATTGACATTCCTATGCATAGTCCGATGTTATTAATAAATGTATTATTATTATTATTATATTATTAATAAATATAATTCCTTACTCATTTTGAAAAAGTTCGTTCACCTATCTCTTGTTCCATTACAACAGAAGCAGACTCGTCGTCATCGTCAATCGTTTCTCGAGGCGTTCTTGGTACGTCTTGATCGTTTAAAAAATGCAACAAATCGAAGTACAGTACCACAATGAAGGTTTGTATACCTCCTCCTCTCCAGTTACAGAGGTTTCCGATTTTTTTTTACTGTAATAAGCTCCTTCTTGAAAACTGATCTCAAGGAATTTATTTTCTTCGTCACCGTCTCCTTGCTAGCCACAGCATCTACTTCTTTATATTTCTTGACCAGCTCATCGTACGCGAGATTTTTTTATTACGATCACTATATTCCTTGTTTTTAATCTGCCATAAACAAGGAAAACTCTTATATAGTTCAATGAACTCTGCGAGGAATTGCCTTAAGTCCGATGACATGTCGGAAAGCCAAGAAGACAATAAAAAAGAACCCGAACGAGGCTGAGTTTGAAGCGAACTGAGAGAAAAACGGGCGTGAAGTTGGAGACGTGTTTACACGCTCCGTTTTGTCTTATCAGTTCTCGGAAAATGATGCTCCTGCCGTCAGTTCTCCGATCTGACCTTGGATTTAATTCCGTTTCGACAAGACGTACGTTTTGCTGTTTACACGCTACCTTTTACTTGATACGATTTGTCCTATCAGCAAAACGTACGATAAGACGTAGCGTGTAAACCCGCCTTTATGGCGGTCGCACCAAACGCTACTACCCTCAGGCACACATTTCTTCATGTCTCTACACACCCTTCTCCCAACGGTCTCTGTAAATTGTTCAATACTTTTTTTTATCATCCATGTTTCTTTTTTTATCAGCAATATTTCATCACCGGCCTAATAAGTATTTTATAGATAACTTTTTTGTGCCTCTTGAAATGACGTCTGACGTTAGATGCCTTTCAGTTCACAATATGGTACATTTGCTAGGTATAACATTTTACTAATTTCTGGCGTGATGTCATTGAAGCAATTTAGTTGAGATAACAGGCATATAAAATTCATTTACCTGCTCGGACAGCACTCTGCAACTCCAACATCAGTACCACTGTCAAAGCTGTGCTTGGTGTCACAAAACCTGGCCGTTGTAGAATTGCTTATTGTTTGTACAGAAAAAGTACGTGCAAAGACAGTAGCATTGAAAAAATGATAGGCACTGCAGACAACAGAGAACTGTTAATAAAAAACATAAGGCTGCTAAGAAATGAAGCGAAGGCAGTCGCTAAGACCAAAGCAGATCATCACGAGAGTTTTTAAGTGAGAAACTGGCAACAAAGAAAGGGAAAAAGATCATCTATCGATTGGCACATGCACAGTCCAAGATATTGAGCACTACATGTGTATAAAGGATAAGTATGGAAAACGACTCCATGACAGTGGAATGGCCCTGAAACTTTGGCAAAAACATTTCAATAAAATACCTAATTGACAATGAATTCTCCCAGCCACCGATACCAAATGGCACTTCTACAACAGGACCAGTTCCGTATATTACCAATGAGGAAGCCGAAAATCGGTAGCGTGCACGAAAAGTATTAAAGCACCAGCAGACGTACGGAAATTGAAAGAACAACATCCCACTAAATCAATCACCTGGCTGACAGAACTGTTTAATGGCGTCATAGGCTATGGTCATGAACTCTCTGCCTGGTCATCCAGTATCATAGTGCCCATCTTTAAAGACAACGGGGACCCTGCTGACTGAGCCAATTACCGACCGCTCCGGTTCCTCTCTCATACCACGGAGATCTTCGAACGTGTCCTTGACTAAAGGCTGCGCACCATGGTCTCGCTCTCCACCAAGCAATGTGGATTCGTAAGATGTGGGAAAACTGACACAATATTTGCAGTCCGCCTTGCAAAACGCCTTGGGAAAACATCGTGAGAAGAGAAAACCATTACACTTAGCTTTCCTTGACTTTGAGAAAGTCTTTAATCGTGTTCCTCATCCAAGGGTGTATTTGTGGGGGGGGGGATACGAACGGGACCGGACCACTTCCAAAGGGTCGAAAAACATGACGAGTTTTGTTATTCTCTTAATTTTTAGGCTGTTTTATTATTTGTTAGCTGTGTACGCTAATATAGTAGTAACTCTTTTTACTTCCATATTCCTTAAAGAATGGAAGTATGGTGATGGCAAAAAAAATCGTGTTCGAGATTATTGCAGATTCTGATTCTACTACACTCAAAACATGAAAAAAAGTCGTTTTCCGAAAAGTGTCTCTGTGTGTGTCTGTCTGTCTGTCTGTGTGTCTGTCTGTCTGTCTGTGTGTCTGTAGATTTTTTTTCTATGGCAAACGATAACTGCCGCAAATTCAAACAGAATCAAATAATTTTTTGCATGCAGCCCTGACTGTTTTTGGTGAAGATCGGTTGAGGGAAAGGGGTAGTTTACCTGCAACGGTTTTTTTTTAGCAAGGGTAATTTTGTTTGTTTGGCAAACGATAACAGCCGCAAATTCAAACAGAATCAAATAATGTTTCGCATACAGCCCTGAATTGTAGAGTACTCAAGACCTATTGTTTTTGGTGAAGATCGGTTAAGGGAAAGGGGTAGAGTTTACCAGTAACGTTTTATGTTTTAACAAGGGTATTTCCTATGGCAAACGATAACAGCCGCAAATTCAAACAGAATCAAAAGATTATTTGCATACAGCCCTAAATTGTAGAGTTCTCAAGACCTATTGTTTTTGGTGAAGATCGGTTGAGTGAAAGGGGTAGTTTACCCGCAACGTTTTTTTAACAAGGGTATTTTCTATGGCAAACGATAACAGCCGCAAATTCAAACAGAATCAAATAATGTTTTGCATACAGCCCTGATTTGTAGAGTACTCAAGACCTATTGTTTTTGGTGAAGATCGGTTAAGGGGAAGGGGTAGTTTACCTGCAACGTTTTTTTATCAAGCGTATTTTCTATGGCAAACGATAACAGCCGCAAATTCAAACAGAATCAAATAATTTTTTGCATACGTCCCTGAATTGTAGAGGTCTCAATGACTTTCGATTTTAGTGAAGATCGGTTAAGGGGAAGGGGTAGTTTACCTGCAACCTTTTACGTTTTAACAAGAGTAAAGTACTTGAAAATTTATTTAAACTTTTTGAAACAATGGTAATTGTTAAAAATAAAATAATTTTGTTGCCAGGCAATAAAATTATAATTTTTTCATTTTAATGTAATATAATATTTTTCATTTAATACAGCAATAAAAAGGCAGGTAAGACACAGCCTGGCTGTTTGGCTGAAAATGATTTTAAATATAAATCTTAGAATATGGAAGTCATGTATGGTTCTCCATACCGATATTTTACTTCCATATTCCTTAAGGAATGGAAGTATGGTGATGGCAAAAAAAATCGTGTTCGAGATTATTGCAGATTCTGATTCTACTACACTCAAAACATGAAAAAAAGTCGTTTTCCGAAAAGTGTCTGTGTGTGTGTCTGTCTGTGTGTCTGTGTGTCTGTCTGTAGATTTTTTTTCTATGGCAAACGATAACTGCCGCAAATTCAAACAGAATCCAAAAATTTTTTCATACAGCCCTGATTTGTAGAATACTCACGACCTATTGTTTTTGGTGAAGATCGGTTGAGGGAAAGGGGTAGTTTACCTGCAACGGTTTTTTTTTACCAAGGGAAATTTTTTTTTTGGCAAACGATAACAGCCACAAATTCAAACAGAATCAAATAATGTTTCGCATACAGCCCTGAATTGTAGAGTTCTCAAGACCTATTGTTTTTGGTGAAGATCGGTTAAGGGAAAGGGGTAGTTTACCTACAACGTTTTTTAACAAGGGTATTTTCTATGGCAAACGATAACAGCCGCAAATTCAAACAGAATCAAATAATTTTCTGCATACAGCCCTGATTTGTAGAGTAATCAAGACTTATTGTTTTTGGTGAAGATCGGTTGAGGGGAAGGGGTAGTTTACCTGCAACATTTTTTTGTCAAGCGTATTTTCTATGGCAAACGATAACAGCCGCAAATTCAAACAGAATCAAATAATTTTTTGCATACGTCCCTGAATTGTAGAGATCTCAAGGCCTTTTGATTTTGGTGAAGATCGGTTAAGGGGAAGGGGTAGTTTACCTGCAACCTTTTACGTTTTAACAAGAGTAAAGTACTTGAAAATTCATTTAAACTTTTTCAAACAATGGTAATTGTTAAAAATAAAATAATTTTGTTGCCAGGCAATAAAATTATAATTTTTTCATTTTAATGTAAATCTGTACATAGTATAAAGTAAAGTTGGTCCGTTTTCTCTCTGTATTTGAAATCGCTAATCTCAGGAAGTACTGAACGGATTTTATTCAAGTTTTCGCCAATAGATAGAGTGTCTATCGAGGAACATTTATGTGTATAATTAATACATATATGTTGTACATTAGCTTAGCTATCACGGTTTATGTCAAGTAAGTCGTATAGTTTACATCTTATATATAAATATCGGTATGGAGAACCATACATGACTTCCATATTCTAAGATTTATATTTAAAATCATTTTCGAAATGAAATATTACCATAGAAACTACTTCTTTCTACTTACTGCTTCAGCCTTAACCACAGTACTGTGGTCACTAACGTATACCACCTCACGTTATCGCACTCGATTTTCACTGATGATGGAAGTCGATGGCATTGCCGAAATGTCTGGTTTTGTAGAAAACATTGGACTACGGCCAAATATTCCGGGAAGGAATTTTAACAAAAACTACTTCTTTGTTGCCGATAACGTTGTACACATATATATCAGTGGCGAAGTTACATGGAGGCAATTGAGGCAATGCCTACCCTAACAAATTCTGTAGAATAAAAATTATAAATACGTATGAACTACATAACGTAAAGATTATACATTGTTACTGTGACTGTCAAATTTATTAAACCGAAACATGCTTTATTGAGCGACCGCTAGATGGTGACAGGTGAGATTCGGCATAGTTCGTTTAAAGCGAATGAGGCAACCTGAACTTGCCTCAGCGTTTTTTGTATACATCGTATGTAAGCAATGTAGTGGTGTGATAGGGAAGTGTAGGGAGGGGGGATTGTCCCGCGCTGTACACATAGAGTGTTGAGGCATGCCTCACTTCTGTGGTCCAAACAGTTAAGTTAAAGCGCCTGTGTTGTTTCTAAGTGTTTATTTTATGCGGTTATTAAAAGTGTCACTGTTATTCCGCTGAACTAACAGATGATCAAGATTGTTATTTGAATTATTTGTAACATTAAACATATATATAGAAACTAACCAACTTTAAAAATTTGAAGTTTAATCAGTTGTATTATCGTGTATGACTAATACAAGGATTGTTCAATAGACACACGTATAGAGCTGTAAAGCAATTTTTATTCAACGATTTTAAAAGAAGTCTCCAATAACATTAAGACATGAGTTCTACTGTTGCGCTAACCTGTAGATTCCCTGCTAGTAAAATTCTTACGGCTGTTTGTGGAACCATTCGGTTACAGCAAACTCTACCTCAGCGTCCGATTTGACCAACCGTCCTTTTAGTGATTCCTTAAAAAAAATTTAAGATAAGATTTTTGCCTACCCATTCATTAACTACTAGCTTCGCCAGTAAGCAAATTGATGTCCATTTTTTCGGCTTGCACGCGTTATGTTGGTGTGGGTTTCGGCACTTTCCATTTAAAAAGCGTGCAAACGTAAGAAAATAAACATGAGTGAGGCCAGAAATAACATGAATTGTGTGTTTGTGTCTTACCTGCCTTTTTATTGCCGTATTAAATGAAAAATATTATATTACATTATAATTAAAAAATTTTAATTTTACTGCCTGGCAACAAAATTATTTTATTTTTAACAATTACCATTGTTTCAAAAAGTTTAAATAAATTTGCAAGTACTTTACTCTTGTTAAAACGTAAAAGGTTGCTGGTAAACTACCCCTTCCCCTTAACCGATCTTCACCAAAATCGAACGTCCTTGAGACCTCTACAATTCAGGGATGTATGCAAAAAATTATTTGATTCTGTTCGAATTTGCGGCTGTTATCGTTTGCCATAGAAAATACGCTTGATAAAAAAACGGTGCAGGTAAACTACCCCTTCCCCTTAACCGATCTTCACCAAAAACAATAGGTCTTGAGTACTCTACAAATCAGGGCTGTATGCAAAACATTATTTGATTCAGTTTGAATTTGCGGCTGTTATCGTTTGCCATAGAAAATACCCTTGTTAAAAAAACGTTGCAACTAAACTACCCCTTTCCCTCAACCGATCTTCACCAAAAACAATAGGTCTTGAGAACTCTACAATTTAGGGCTGTATACGAAACATTATTTAAGTCTGTTTGAATTTGCGGCTGTTATCGTTTGCCAAAAAAAAAAATTTCCCTTGATAAAAAAAACGGTGCCGGTAAACTACCCCTTCCCCTCAACCGATCTTCACCAAAAACAATAGGTCGCGAGTACTCTACAAATCAGGGTTGTATGCAAAAAATTATTTGATTCTGTTTGAATTTGCGGCAGTTATCGTTTGCCATAGAAAATACGCTTGATAAAAAACGTTGCAGGTAAACTACCCCTTCCCCTCAACTCATCTTCACCACAAACAATAGGTCTTGAGTACTCTACAAATCAGGGCTGTATGCAGAAAATTATTTGATTCTGTTTGAATTTGCGGCTGTTATCGTTGCCATAGTAAATACCCTTGTTAAAAAAACGTTGTAGGTAAACTACCCCTTTCCCTTAACCGATCTTCACCAAAAACAATAGGTCTTGAGTACTCTACAAATCAGGGCTGTATGCAAAACATTATTTGATTCTGTTTGAATTTGCGGCTGTTATCGTTTGCCATAAAAAATACCCTTGTTAAAAAAACGTTGCAAGTAAACTACCCCTTTCCCTTAACCGATCTTCACCAAAAACAAAAAGTCTTGAGAACTCTACAATTCAGGGCTGTATACGAAACATTATTTAAGTCTGTTTGAATTTGCGGCTGTTATCGTTTGCCAAAAAAAAATTTCCCTTGATAAAAAAAACCGTGCAGGTAAACTACCCCTTCCCCTCAACCGATCTTTACCAAAAACAATAGGTCTTGAGTACTCTACAAATCAGGGCTGTATGCAGAAAATTATTTGATTCTGTTTGAATTTGCGGCTGTTATCGTTTGCCATAGAAAATACCCTTGTTAAAAAAACGTTGTAGGTAAACTACCCCTTCCCCTTAACCGATCTTCACCAAAAACAATAGGTCTTGAGTACTCTACAAATCAGGGCTGTATGCAAAACATTATTTGATTCTGTTTGAATTTGCGGCTGTTATCGTTTGCCATAGAAAATACCCTTGTTAAAAAAACGTTGCAAGTAAACTACCCCTTTCCCTCAACCGATCTTCACCAAAAACAATAGGTCTTGAGAACTCTACAATTTATGGCTGTATACGAAACATTATTTAAGTCTGTTTGAATTTGCGGCTGTTATCGTTTGCCAAAAAAAAAATTTCCCTTGATAAAAAAAACCGTGCAGGTAAACTACCCCTTCCCCTCAACCGATCTTCACCAAAAACAATAGGTCGCGAGTACTCTACAAATCAGGGCTGTATGCAAAAAATTATTTGATTCTGTTTGAATTTGCGGCAGTTATCGTTTGCCATAGAAAATACGCTTGATAAAAAACGTTGCAGGTAAACTACCCCTTCCCCTCAACTGATCTTCACCAAAAACAATAGGTCTTGAGTACTCTACAAATCAGGGCTGTATGCAGAAAATTATTTGATTCTGTTTGAATTTGCGGCTGTTATCGTTTGCCATAGAAAATACCCTTGTTAAAAAAACGTTGTAGGTAAACTACCCCTTTCCCTTAACCGATCTTCACCAAAAACAATAGGTCTTGAGAACTCTACAATTTAGGGCTGTATGCAAATAATCTTTTGATTCTGTTTGAATTTGCGGCTGTTATCGTTTGCCATAGGAAATACCCTTGTTAAAACATAAAACGTTACAAGTAAACTACCCCTTTCCCTTAACCGATCTTCACCAAAAACAAAAGGTCTTGAGAACTCTACAATTCAGGGCTGTATACGAAACATTATTTAAGTCTGTTTGAATTTGCGGCTGTTATCGTTTGCCAAAAAAAAAATTTCCCTTGATAAAAAAAACCGTGCAGGTAAACTACCCCTTCCCCTCAACCGATCTTCACCAAAAACAATAGGTCGCGAGTACTCTACAAATCAGGGCTGTATACAAAAAATTGTTTGATTCTGTTTGAATTTGCGGCAGTTATCGTTTGCCATAGAAAAAAAATCTACAGACACACACACAGACACACAGACAGACACACACACACACACACACACACACACACACACACACACACACTTTTCGGAATACGACTTTTTTTCATGTTTTGAGTGTAGCAGAATCAGAATCTGCAATAATCTCGAACACGATTTTTTTTGCCATCACCATACTTCCATTCCTTAAGGAAATATGGAAGTAAATATCGGTATGGAGAACCATACATGACTTCCATATTCTAAGATTTATATTTAAAATCATTTTCAGCCAAACAGCCAGGCTGTGTCTTACCTGCCTTTTTATTGCTGTATTAAATGAAAAATATTATATTACATTAAAATGAAAAAATTATAATTTTATTGCCTGGCAACAAAATTATTTTATTTTTAACAATTACCATTGTTTCAAAAAGTTTAAATAAATTTTCAAGTACTTTACTCTTGTTAAAACGTAAAAGGTTGCAGGTAAACTACCCCTTCCCCTTAACCGATCTTCACCAAAATCGAAAGTCATTGAGACCTCTACAATTCAGGGACGTATGCAAAAAATTATTTGATTCTGTTTGAATTTGCGGCTGTTATCGTTTGCCATAGAAAATACGCTTGATAAAAAAACGTTGCAGGTAAACTACCCCTTCCCCTTAACCGATCTTCACCAAAAACAATAGGTCTTGAGTACTCTACAAATCAGGGCTGTATGCAAAACATTATTTGATTCTGTTTGAATTTGCGGCTGTTATCGTTTGCCATAGAAAATAAAACGTAAAAGGTTGCAGGTAAACTACCCCTTCCCCTTAACCGATCTTCACCAAAAACAATAGGTCCTGAGTACTCTACAAATCAGGACTGTATGCAAAACATTATTTGATTCTGTTTGAATTTGCGGCTGTTATCGTTTGCCATATAAAATACCCTTGTTAAAAAAACGTTGCAGGTAAACTACCCCTTTCCCTCAACCGATCTTCACCAAAAACAATAGGTCTTGAGAAATCTACAATTCAGGGCTGTATGCGAAACATTATTTGATTCTGTTTGAATTTGCGGCTGTTATCGTTTGCCAAAAAAAAAATTTCCCTTGATAAAAAAAACCGTTGCAGGTAAACTACCCCTTCCCCTCAACCGATCTTCACCAAAAACAATAGGTCGCGAGTACTCTACAAATCAGGGCTGTATGCAAAAAATTATTTGATTCTGTTTGAATTTGCGGCAGTTGTCGTTTGCCATAGAAAATACGCATGATAAAAAACGTTGCTGGTAAACTACCCCTTCCCCTCAACCGATCTTCACCAAAAACAATAGGTCTTGAGTACTCTACAAATCAGGGCTGTATGCAGAAAATTATTTGATTCTGTTTGAATTTGCGGCTGTTATCGTTTGCCATAGAAAATACCCTTGTTAAAAAAACGTTGTAGGTAAACTACCCCTTTCCCTTAACCGATCTTCACCAAAAACAAAAGGTATTGAGAACTCTACAATTTAGGGCTGTATGCAAATAATCTTTTCATTCTGTTTGAATTTGCGGCTGTTATCGTTTGCCATAGGAAATACCCTTGTTAAAACATAAAACGTTACAGGTAAACTACCCCTTTCCCTTAACCGATCTTCACCAAAAACAATAGGTCTTGAGAACTCTACAATTCAGGGCTGTATGCGAAACATTATTTGATTCTGTTTGAATTTGCGGCTGTTATCGTTTGCCAACAAACAAAATTTCCCTTGCTAAAAAAAAACCGTTGCAGGTAAACTACCCCTTTCCCTCAACCGATCTTCACCAAAAACAATAGGTCGCGAGAACTCTGCAAAACCGGGCTGTATGCAAAAAATTATTTGATTCTGTTTGAATTTGCGGCAGTTATCGTTTGCCATAGAAAAAAAATCTACAGACAGACAGACACACAGACAGACAGACACACAGACACACAGACAGACAGACAGACAGACACACAGACACTTTTCGGAAAACGACTTTTTTTCATGTTTTGAGTGTAGTAGAATCAGAATCTGCAATAATCTCGAACACGATTTTTTTTGCCATCACCATACTTCCATTCCTTAAGGAATATGGAAGTAAAAATGAATGTTTCTTTGTTTGTCCCGTATGCGTTCCTATACCATTCATCCGATTGCGATGAAACTTCGGTGAGTTGTTGTGCGCACGTCCGCGAAGGTTTCTTCCACATCTCCTCCTAAACCACTGTACCGATTTCAACCAAACTTGGGACAAATATTTTACGCAAAGGGAGAACCAACATAGGACAAGTGTTTTTTTCGATACGATCCTTTGGGGGGGTCCTTTGGGGTCTTCCACGTCTCCACCTAAACCATTGGACCGATTTCAACCAAACTTGGCACAAATATTTTACGCAACGAGAGAACCAACATAGGACAGGTGTTTCTTTCGAAACGATCCTCTGGGGGGTCCTTTGCGGTCTTAAAAAACTATTAGATCTGGTTACTATGGCAACCCAATAGAATAGATTCTGTTCTAAATATATTATCCCATTAAATTGAAGACCACGTGAACGAAGTTGTGGGCAACAGCTATTTATTTTTAAGAAGCCTACTTTAATTAAACTTTATTAATTAAACTAACATTTTCATTACGTACAACGTGAAACTCCGTAGCGAAGCACGGGTATTCTGCTAGTCATGTATAAGAGAAAATATATCGTGCGTGGCAGGCAAGCATATCTCAGTTATGTACTGTTTACATTTCCATTTTATTATTATCACTACCGCAATAAAAAGGCAGGGAAGACACACACACACACACAATTCGCGTTATTTCTGGCCTCATTCATGTTTATTTTCTTACATTTGCACGGTTTTTAAATGGAAAGTGCCGAACCCATACCAACATAACGCATGCAAGCCGAAAAAGTGTCCAGCGTGGATAGCGATTTGCTTCCTGTGGATCGCTGGGCAGTGTAACTGCACTTGTTTACAGAGGAACGATTCATAGACAGACTTTTCGTCTTTAGGGAATGAACCCTCTGCAAGATGCTGAGGGTCCATGAGTGACTTTGGAGCGCTCCTTCTTTTCCGCGTATTTGTTCTGTGAAACGTACACTGTAGATTCGCAGATTTATTCTAAGCAATGCTCAGTAGGAAATGTTGAAAATTTTTGTCCACGGTGAACCCTCATACACACT
This sequence comes from Magicicada septendecula, assembly GCA_034769895.1. NCBI lineage: Eukaryota > Metazoa > Arthropoda > Insecta > Hemiptera > Cicadidae > Magicicada > Magicicada septendecula. Next base: position 54,123,538 of record CM068371.1, on the reverse strand, counting down.
AAACCTGCTCTGATGTTTTAATTACGGACATCATAATATTAAAACTTTGGAAACTTGAGCACTACTTAAACTTGAGAAGTAGTTTTTGTTAAAATTCCTTCCCGGGATATTTGGCCGTAGTCCAATGTTTTCTACAAAACCAGACGTTTCGGCAATGCCATTGACTTCCATCATCAGTGAAAATCGAGTGCGATAACGTGAGGTGGTATACGTTAGTGACCACAGTACTGTGGTTAAGGCTGGAGCAGTAAGTAGAAAGAAGTAGTTTCTATGGTAATATTTCATTTCGAAAATGATTTTAAAAATAAATCTTAGAATATGGAAGTCATGTATGGTTCTCCATACCGATATTTAAATATACAAACAGGTTTATCACACTGCATTAACGTACACGTTTGAAATATGAAATACAGGAAAAACAATTCAGTCAATAAGTATCTTGTCAACAATGTTACAATAACGCGTATTTTTATTTTTATTTTGGATCTTTTCGGTTAAGTGGCAGCATGGAGTGAGCAATTGCTCGACGTAGCATCGCCAGTAACAACGCATTTCCCCCTTCCACACGTAGCGATAAGCAGCGACCGTTTGTATTTTTATTTTCAATTTTGACATTTTTTTATATTTATATTTTTATATTGTATTTTTATATTTATATAAAATGGTGCTCACACACTTCTCGCATGTATGAATTCCAATCCATGCAGGTGATTTCCAACTCATCTTGACAGTATTGCCCGGTTGTGTACTCCTTACTCCAACAGTAAATGAAGTATACGATTGTGCGGAAATCTAATCGAGAATTATTTAGTAATGTATCCTGTCGCACAGTGGCGGCGCTAACGAAACGGGGGCCCCCGCGAAACTAATTAGGGGGCCCTATAAAAATGGTTAAATTTTGTATACGTAATAGGGGAAAACACTCAATGAGTTTCTATTTACGTGTGTTTCACAACAATGGTTTGTGAATACTTTCTCGTCTATCACAAAGCGTTTGCAATTTGCAAAGGACGTTTTACACGTGTACAGACTCTTAAAATTCATTGTTGCTAAATAGACAAAGTTCTATACAAACTATAAAAAAACCAAAATAAAAAGAATGATTTATTTTTACGTCAAAGATCTAAATTCAGACTATGAAACAGTACCGCACACAGAGTGTTAAAAATTTATTATTTAAAAACGAATATCAAAGTAACATTCTAGCTTTTTTCAAACATTTAAATTAGTTTGTAACTGATTTTGTAAAATTCTTGAATATACTCTATACAAGTTCTCCTTAAGTCTAATCCAATTCAATAACACTCGAACTCAAGTAATGTACAATATTTACAGATGAGGATCAACCAAAGTTCACTGTTTTCCTAAGCCTAGTCTTCTTTTTTAATAGTTAAGAACTTTTCAACCACTTCGTTGATATTAGTTTTCTGTGTCTCTTCGTTCTCAATGCTTAACAGTGTCAAGTCACTCAACCGAGTTTGGGTCATGGTACTTCTTAAGTATGACTTAATTTAAGTTTTGAAAAGCTTCTTTCCGCTGTAGCTGTTGTGACAGGTATGGTTAAATAAAGCTGCAAAGCTGTAGTTAAGTCTGGGAGGCAACTCATAAGGCAGCTGTTTTCTTCAACCAGTAAATTCATCATTTCTCGAATTCTTTTCTTGTGTACAATTTCTTTGGCCATCAGAGCTTTGAAGGATATTACTTGGTCAGGCAGTGATGTGGAAAGGTCACCAGGATACACATTTACCAGAGCCTTACTTTTCTCCACTATTGTCTCTTGTGAGAAGTTTACTAAATTCTGAGGCGTCAGGAATGAAAACCTATCATCAATGCAACGCAATCCTTCGAATCTCATTTGTAGCTGAGCTATTACAATATCTAGTGTTGCATTGAAAACTTTTACTTCAAATGATTTCACTGGGTCGTCAATTCTATGGTCAACTGATAATTCAACAAAGAAGCGTTTTACAACTCGTTTACGCTTATTTTTCATGTTACAAGTTATGTCCCATGACTGGACCAACTGGGGCCCCCCATGAGGGTCGGGGCCCCCCCGCGCCGCGGGGTCTGCGGGGGCCTTATCGCCGCCACTGCACTGTCGCACTTGTTTGGATTCCCGACAGTCCTTTGTAGAACATACCCAACGGTCTTTACTTGTCGTATACAGTTTCATTTGATCGCCGTTCGTACAAATTCTTGGGTTATGAAAAATATTTTTGTTTCTTAGAAACTGTATCGCTGAATCTTTGTCGGGAATCTGTGCTGTTAACTGAAGGAAATTCATAACACGCAACGATACTACTACACTTTCGATTGCGGCATACAATACAGAGTCGCAGAGCACGCTGTCGCCATGGAATAGTTGCAAAATGCGATGGAGGGGGAAATGCGTTGTTACTGGCTACGTATAGTAATTGCTCACTGCATGCTGCCACTTAACCGAAAAGAACCTTTTTGTTTTTATAAAACTGGAAGTTTAACTGTTAATTTACGTAAAATTATATGAGGTGCAATTGGCAAATGATTTTCTTGACAAATAACATAATTTACTTTATTTTCTTCCAAATTATTTTTGATGTAGGCCTATTTGTTTTTGTACCCTTCGTGTATGTTTATTGTTTTTCACGCGTTTTTGTGTAATTCCTGGGTTTTGTTCAATAAACCTATAACTAATATATTTTGTGTTTCATTTGTACTCACTGATACGTTTTTATAAAGTGATTTTTTTATTATGGGGGAGGGTATAGGGGCGTCAACTACAGTTCTGCTCACTGGCGCCCCTCTGATTGTATGTGTGTGTGTGTGGTGTAGTACTTATTATAAAATTAGTTTACGTGTCATGTCTACTAAGGTGATTCATGACGCAACATCTTTGGCCGCTATTAGTTTATAGTGTGCAAGTAAATGTTAGTTTCTCCAGCGCGAAATATATTCAGGTTTGCATTCTTCACATCCACAGCGCAGTGAACAGTTATGCTGAGACACGGTTAGATACACAGACCACCAAGCGTAGATTACCACGCGGTCAACACAATCATATGATGCTGGATGCGATAGGACACGATCCACGTGTGTTTAATCACTACTTTCTCACGGCCAGCTAGATCACGTTGTTACGTCTCAACGACATCTGCCAGTGTACAAATTATATACGAATTGTCCGCGGGATCGGTCCTCCTGCAGTACAACAGTTCAGTTTGTAGCCGTCGGGACAAAATTATTTTAACGAATAATTTATTCTCCGTACATAGACACACTTTATATAACACTTAAATCTTTGTAGTAATCAGAGTTAAACATTCGAATATTGTACTACTTGAATGTTGATAGATTAAGGCGTTTTTGAACACTACGGAGGGAGTCGTGTTCTACAGTTCGTAAACCGTGTAAAGCAATCTTATAGTTGTTGATAGTGAGAGTAATTTGATCAAACATATTCACTACTTTTGGGCGGCTCGAAATAATTGTATTTAAGAGAGAACTGTTACATTTAGACTCATGCGTTAGTTTTTCGCCACATTTTTAAAAACGATCAGTTGCGAGATAACAGTCAAGAAAAGTGTTTTCGGCCCAGTGAAGATAAGCGATGCTGCAGCATAAGAAGATAGACACATGGACAGACTACAAGAATAGTAGAATGCACAGCCGTAATGCTGAAGACCGAAAGAATAAGACAAGCCTAACGTCAGGAGATGCTGTGCAATGACGGACTGAAGAAGGTTTGTTAGAACAAGGAAGAGGAATAAAAACGAAGCGATACGGAATATTTTTAGTGCAGTATGTGTTCAGTACGGAGTATATGTGTTGTGATAATAATAAATGTGTGTGAATTAGTGAAAAAAAAGAAAGCGTAGTGAAGTGATAGTTTGAGAGAGAGAGAGAGAGAGAGAGAGTACACAAAGGGATTCAAGTAGCTGAATAACAAAAGCGGATGTTGGATTACCGGATGTTACGAGGTGAGTTTTATTGTTACTTTATAGACGTAGTGAATTCTTTAGCGTGGCTAGCAGTTTTTTACTTAAATATCAGCAAAACGAGTTTTAAAAAAACAGGAATTACTCAGAAAAGGTGTGTCAACTCCATTACATGACATCTACTTAATATTCCTACATAAAACAAACACTTTGAAAAATGTACAGTGGATTCCGCTTTATCGGGACACGTCGGGACTATAATCAAGATGGTCCAATTAAGCGGCTGGCTCTATTATCCGAAACTTCTAAAAAGCCTTATATCCGCAAATGAACCTGTTAAATCGAAATTTCGTAATAACGGAAAATCAAACATAACTCTTAACTACAAGAAACACCGCAATTATATGATTTGTTACTAACGAAGTGCTTTTAAGGAAATACGTAATAAATATAATATAATAATACTATAAATACAGCACAATGAAATAGTATGAGTAAGCCTATTTTTAAAAATCCTGGAGACCCTAATGGTGCCTGTAGTTGGGTTATGGTATGTCGCCAAGGGCAAACACAAAGTCCGAAACCGAACACACGTCGTCCGGTTATTATTAACAGTGCACTGTATTGTTATGGTCTGTGGCCCTCACTAGTCTACTCGTGTAAATTACGACCTTAAAAAAAAAATCGTTATTACTTCTATTTAAGAAGAGAAAATCTGAGCCATCACTGGATCGAATAACCGGCGGTCCGGACCTATTAAGCGCAGAAAATTTCTATGTGGAACCCTGGTTTTTCTGTATTTTGAATATTGGCCCAATAAAGCGGGTGGCCCTATTAACCGGAATTCACTGTATTTCTTTAATTTTAATTGCCTTGTAATTTCCAACACAACTCTGGACAATTCCAATTCGATAGCTAGCTTCTGTTCATGTTCGTGTGTCTTTTTTTTTTATCAAAGTAGGTAAACAATTCTTTACGCATACGAAATATAAGTCATGTCAATAAAATATAAAACACTTATTGTCTTAAGCGATTCCCCCGTTTATCGGTGTACCCACTAAAAACTTCGTCCTTAAACGCACACCTTGTTTATGTTAACACCGTGGGACTACCGCTGGTTATTATTTTACTGCGATAGGTCATAGCCAAAGCTCTTTCATTGATATGACGGTTCTTCAGGAATGACATGCACGCATCTTACTGTAATGGCAGTGGCATTACTAGGCATGAGCGTCACCAGTGCCCCAATTATTTGATAATTATGATAATTTGATCATTATGATAATATTGAATATTTAGTGTATGGTCAAATTTTTAAAAGGCTAGAGTCATTCTTTTCTATTTTTATAAGTTTTAATCTTTTAATATAAATAATATAATTAATATAATATTGTAGACATATATAATATATTTTTACATTGTCAGGTAATTTAAAGGCTGTATTAATTCACCAGATTAAGGTTAAGTGCAGAAATTAAGATAACTCAAATAGGTAAATCCAGTGTTTTATTGACAGTAAGTATTAAACATTACATTAGTAACTTTTCTGTAAACTAAAATAAAACCATTAAACAATTCAAAACATCTTAGCATCGATTAAATTCATTAGATCATTCTTAGTATCAAAAGTTCTGAACACAGATTTTTCCTAGCATCAACATTAGAAATAAATACTTTGGCTACCTTCTTATTGTCGATGTCGCCCGATATCTTTTACGGACATAGGATTGGGCTACATGGTTGAGCATTGTCTGGGTCATAGTTGACCTAAGATAAGTTTTTAATTTTCGAAGAGCACTGAAGTTTCTGCCTCACAACTAGATTCTAGACACACAAGACGAAGACGAACCAAACTTTCCATATTTTATCTCTGACTTTTTTAGTCATCGAGATCAAGGTTATCTTCGCCTTTTGAGTACGCGGAGCCTGCCCTTCAAAATTATCAGACTCGTGGCGGCGGGTTACCTGCAAAGGTGGGTCGACCGTCTAATGAAGACACATCGACGACTCAAGAGTTATTCTTTTACCGTGTTTACATTTGCATGGCTGACCCCACGTGTCAATAAAATGTCATAACCCGCGCTCTAGCCGTTATCGTTACTTTAGGGAACCTATTATCTCTGTACAAAGAAAATAAATCATTGGGCCTCAAATTGGACCATCAATGGCAGTGAATTGAAGTTAATATTTTAACTCAACCAACAATTTGAGTAAAAAAATTTGAAAATTAATTGTATAAAAAATTAATAAGGATTTTAGCTTTTGATAAAATATTGGGGGACGTATCCCCCAGCCCCCCGCCGTGACGCTTGTGTTACTAAGGACTATTTGATAGCTTTTCCGCACGTCGGAGCTCCCTAATCACAATTGCAGCAAAACTACACACCATTCCACACATGATTAAATATTAGCATACAGTACATTAGTATAGAGTTTTGGAGGCGCAGCAGGGACCATGGCTCCTCCAATGTTGAAGACTTTATATTACTACACTGTACTGTATACTAATTTGTGATCATAAAATGCCGTGTCTTTAGCATGTTAGTTTATTTCAGCAGATCTGTAGAGAAATTTGTTAAGAATAGGGAAATTTGGTAGAGAAGTTCAAGTAGGCACTTCTTTTGGCAGCACAATTTTTTCTGTAATAAAATCAGTAGATCAACTTCTGATTTGTACAAATGAAAATATTTATTTTCTTTTTTTTACAACTGCGCTGTAAAAGATTTTTGGAGAATTTAGAGTTGAATTAATCGGCATGAATAAAAGATTACCATGTGATAAACAGTTTTCTGTGAAATATTATATACTGTATGAAATGATAAAATTTATTTTCACTTTTTCAGAAACAAAATTTTGTTGGGAGCGTGAATATTTTTTACATGTATTATTTATTTATTTTTAAAATTCGATTAAATTTCACTATCAAAGATTAATGATCTACTGTGTGTGTGTGTGTGTGTGTGTGTGTGTGTGTGTGTGTGTGTGTGTGTGTGTGTGTGTGTGTGTGTGTGTGTGTGAGAGAGAGAGAGAGAGAGAGAGAGAGAGAGAGAGAGAGAGAGAGAGAGAGAGAGAGAGAGAGAGAGAGAGAGAGAGAGAGTATGTAAACATCATGCTTTTTTTGCCCCTTCAACAAAGTTTTTGTTACATCTATGTTACCAACACGTCTTACCACAGTAACACCAAAGTGTGTGTGGTGCGCGTGCGAGTGCGTGGGTTACAAATACATAGCCATTTCTGCCAAACTGGTGCTCAACCATATTCGGACTAAGACGTGAAAAAAGTCGCTACTACAAGTGTAATGTAATGATAGACGCAGAGCCGTCCTTGGCGAAAGTGAGGCCTGGTGCAAAAAACTTTTGCGAGGCCTTTCCAGTCCGATGAATTTTCCAGGCCTTTCCCCCCCCCCTAAAACCACAAAACCCCAACCTTCAACACTGTCATTCCCCCGCCCAAACCACATCATTATATTACATTATATATATTTTGACTCCAGCCTCTTGATTGGTTTTTAAATATTATTATTACGACAACAGCAGCAATTTTAAATAAAATTGATACCAACATCGCGTTCATTAATTTAATAATAATGTTTATTATTATTAACAATAAATAAATACTAAGAACATTTTAAACTAAGGAACACACCATTTTTATGTTTTTTTCAATAAAGAAGGAAATCTGTATTGAGAAAGAAAGTGACACAATTTGTTTTATATGTACTTTTTTAATTATAATAAATGGTAAAATATAATGTAGGCCTACAGTCTACAGTAGAGTAATTTAACAAAGTTGTCTGAAGTATAAAGTTCAAAAGTGTTCATTCAAAGCTCATTACTAAAACTACACAAACGCAAAAACCATGGTTCAGAATATCTTGTAGGTTCTTTTGTAACGACGCCAACAAGAGGGTGTTAATAGTAATTCCTTTTTAGAGGGTATTATAAAAGAGGGTATTAACAAGAGGGTATTATAAGAGGGTATTAATAAATTCCTTTATCCTTTGTCTTTCTCTTATATTAGACTACTCTGGAGAGTCAAGAGCTCGTGCAGTGTGCTTCCGGACTTCATACCTGAAAAATGAAGCGCTATATAACGAGGTGTTAATAAAGATATATGTAGTCTTCCGCTTCCTGTCAAGACAACTAAAAAGATAACAAAAACAAAGCAAACATCATCGATCCAAAAGTCACCATAAAACTTAAAAAATTTATTAAGCTTTATAATGAAAATGCTGAAAAAATGGGTAGGCCGCTTCTTTTTTAATGTTTGATTATAAAAATAAATATAAATACAGTATATACACTTCAAACCCAAAAGATGAAAAAATTCTAATTTTAACATTATTACTGTACAAAGTTATCATTTGAAAGTTGTTCAAGATTCTAAAACTAAAGTTGCAAAAATAATATTGGTCATCGGAACTCACCTCATACAAATTTAACTTTCTTGCTTTCAATCCACCGAAGTCATCAATCAAATCATCAAAATTAACTTTGGATGTGGTGTCTGCTTCTATTGATAATGTTGCCAAAGATGTCAACCTTTCTTGCCTCATGTTTGATCTTAAATAGGTCTTAATCAACTTTAAACGGGAAAAACTCCTTTCTGCGCTTGCAACTGTTACAGGGATAGTAAGCAGAATCCTGTACGCAATAATGCGTTAGGAAATGGATTTTGTATTCTATTCATAAATCTCAAAACTCCAGCAGCTGTTTCAACTTCGACAGGAAGTAGTTCACGGAGAACTTTTAGTTCTGTGAACAGTTCATCTCCACTATTTGTCTCTGTTCTTCAAAACTTAAAAATGACTTCTAAGTCCTTGCACTTTTTCTACAGTTTGTCTTTTTCTACTGTCTTTAGTTCTTCTACATTGTGCAGGATCCAAACATCGTGTCATAACGGGCCATCTGTTCAAACCTTTTTGTAAGGGACTGTGCTGTACAATCTACAATACGGTAAAAGTACTCCACTCTAAAGGTTTGTTCAGCAGATTCTGAAACAGGCTCATCATCCCCCTCGTACTCAAACAGTCTTCTTCTCTTTCTTTGACTAACTTCTTGGAACTTTGGCTCTGTACCCAATGCTTCGCTCATTTCTCTTGCAACCATTGTTGCTGCAGCAAAACCTTCAATTCTAAACTGATCAAAAAACTTTACCAGTCCATGATGAAGTAACTGTGAAGCCACTCCAAGATGCATTTTTTCGGCCTGGAGGTTTTTGCTTACACTGTTTACAGCAAAAAGCACATCATGCCAAATAGCCACAGCTACTAAAAACTCGTAGCTACTTATTTCATTAACAAGCGATCTAGCTTCACTTTTTGCTTTGGGGTCATCAGTCGTCTCTATCACTTCGACTAAAGCATCATGTACTTCCTTAATCTGGTAACGAAATGCTTTTACACTTTCAAGTTTGCTTTCCCATCTTGTATCACAGGATTTTTAACAGTTAGGTCTGGTACGTTTTTTCAAAACATTCCACCGCTTTGTTGACGCTGAAAAAACTTCATAAACTCTTTGGACAACTCCAAAAAATGTCATGGCTTTAGGTGAACACTTTGCAGCATCACAAATAAAGAGATACAGGCTATGGCTTGCACAGGGCATGTAAAATGCCATTGGGTTTATTTCCAAAATTCGTGCTTGAACTCCAGAATGGACCCCTTTCATGTTCGAGCCATTGTCATATCCTTGCCCCCTACAGTCTTTAATCTCTAAGCCGATTTTATCTAACTCTTCTAGCAAGACATCTGTTAAATTCTTGCCGGTTGTCGACTTAACGTCTAGGAATTCAATAAAATGCTCTTCAACGCTCACACCCTCATTCTCAGTTGCAGTTCCATTGTTTTCAAACTTTACAAACCGTATCACCAAAGACAGCTGCTCTTGGTGGCTGAGGTAGGGAGTGCAGTCTAATAATACAGAAAAATATTTAGCTGCCTTTATGTCCATAACATTCTTCTTTTTAACCTTTTCAGAAAGCAGTTTGATCAACTCGTTTTGGATATTGGCTCCCAAATAGTGATCGTGAATCTCAGACGATCTAATTGGCCTCACATGTTCTTGCATAACTGGATCAAACGTAGCCATCATTTCAATAAGGCCCAAAAAGTTGCCATTGTTTGGCTCGTACAGTTTGCAGTTTGATCCCCTAAAAGCAATATTGTGTTCTGCTAAATATTTAATGCCATTAATAATTCGTTTGAGAACTTGACGCCAGTGTTCTTTTTCTTTCCTTATCATACTCCTATGTTTTTCATCAATAGCTGACGCTTTACCTAAACGCGTCTCGCATTCTATCCACTTTTTAACATTCGCAGCATGCCCTGGTGAGGAATCGTGATTGTTAAGCCTGCTGTTAATATGTCCCCAATCACTGTACCCTTCACTAGCTAATTTTGTTCCTGACTCATTTCGGAATAATTTACAGCAAAAACAGTACGCCTTGTCTGTGCTTTTGCTGTACACTAGCCATTGTCTGGGCACCTGTTCTCCGTTGGCCAAGGTACGTTTGTACAACTCGGCAGAAAAATGCCTTTTATCTGCATTTAATGGAAAACGAAAATTTGAAAATTGCAAAGGGCCCTTTTGTGCAATTTCGTCAAACTGATAGGTTGGAATAGTACGTGGCCATAGGCCAGGATCATAAACATCTTAAACTAGCCCTTCAGTTAAATTATTTGAAGTATTATCTGATGATGTAGGTTGAGTTTCGACAGAGTCAGCAAAGGTATTAACAATCATGAGATCTTTTAAGGATTCGTTTTTCTTACTAGTATTTGGAATTGGAATGATTTCAGTTTGTTTACTCACGTCACTTTCAGTTATTTCATCTTGCTTTGGAATGATTTCTGTTTGCTTACTCACGTCACTTTCACGATCATCTTGCTTTAAACGTTTTCAAACGCTCCCTGTTGCGACCTTAAAAACCTTTCATGTTTATCCCTTTTTTCTGTTTATCATATCCACTTTCAAACTTTCTGTATTTGTCACGTTCTCTCGACATGATTTTATTTACGGTACTTAACGCCACAAAATAAACAAAAGAAAAGACCATAGTTCCACCACACTCAGAACGACATCATAAAACCCGCGCACAGATAAGACAAGTTCCTGTTGCGACAGGCTCGTCGCATGCTCACACACACACACACACACAACACAACGCAACGCGTTGCCGCGGGAGTCTAGTCTGCTATTGCTCTTCCTTTTCTTCACAGTACGTTAAATTTTAATTAAACGCACACACTGCACATAATTGCTCTGAGCAAAGAACAAGCAATACGCTTGCTGCGCTGCATTTATTTGAATAACATTCAGATATTGCGTGGACACATTTTACACTGTTTTGATAAGTACACGACCGCGTCCATCATATTTCAGACACTGCGCGCGCGGAGCATCATTACATTAAAAAGCGTATTTTGTAACTCGCTAACTACGGTATGCGTAGACTTGGAAAATTAAAAGACACATACATTTCGATAGATGTTTTCCTGCTCTTTCTAATGGTGTCATTAGTTTTTCACGAAAAAAATTTTTTCTTGGAGAAAAACGAGTTCAAAGTTAAGTGTGGTTTTTCGCAAAGTATACCCTTTTTTATTTCAAAATAAATTATATCAATCGAAAGTACAACTCTTTGACAACATCTGTGTGAAATTTCAATTTGGAGAAACCATTGGTTCGGATGTTATTGTAAAGTGAACCAGAAAAAACGTCGCGTGCCGGCCAGAAAAGCGTAGCGTGCTTTTGTATATCTATATATATTCACGACTCGCGCGGAGATATACAAAAGCACGAGGCGTCACGCTTTTCTGGCCGGCGCGCGACGTTTTTTCTTGTTTAACTTACAATCGCATCCGAACCAATGGTTTCTCCAACTTGAAATTTTGTCTGAAATATGATGGACGCGGTCATAAACTTCTTAATCGGTAAACTCAGCAAAAAACCCTTGCGCGAGGCCTTGTAGGCGCGAGGCCTGGTGCGGCCGCACCGGTCGCACCACCCTAAGGACGGCTCTGGATAGACGGGGGTACTTGGATGAAGACCATGGCGTTGGATTTAGAACATACTTTTCCTTATATTTAAACAAAAAATTTACACAGACATTTATAAATAAAACAAAACGCTGTAATAAATTGTCAGACTTAACTGTCAGACTAAACTGACAGATAAACTTAAATTTTCAGACTAAATTACTTAAATACTTATTTGAATAACTTAAATTGTGAATTACCCGGATGGTTACTTATCAGCGTTTTGTTAACAAGTATATCGTGGGGTTATTGGTAAATCTATTGAAGTCACTCATGTGAATTTACGAAAAACTGATATTAAAGGTTTTCAAGTGCAATGATAAATCATAAAACTGATTTTCAAGGTTACTGATTATTATTGATTGAGTTTGTTTTAATTGGTTACATAGCTGTTAAAAAATAAAAATAAAAAGAGAAATGCATTAAAAATGTCGTTTTTGGTACATCTTCAAACATCATTAAAACTTGCACTTGGGTAGTTTTACCACTAATCCCTCGATATGTAATTATTGGATAGGGGGAGTGAGTGAGTGTGTGTGTGTGTGTGTGTGAGAGAGAGAGAGAGAGAGAGAGAGAGAGAGAGAGAGAGAGAGAGAGAGAGAGAGAGAGAGAGAGAGAGAGAGAGAGAGATCCATAGATTAGTAGACATACCAAGAGACACGGCAAAATAGGTTTGCAGTAGTATTTTTTTTATAGTACCAATTGACTCACAGTTTATCGTTACGTTACTGTGTCTACGCGTTAGAGATTTTAAGTTAAATAGAAATTATATTTATATACTTAGGTCGCACCTGTATACAAGTACTGGTTTATAAACGCGATGAGTAGTACTGTGAGAAAGTATTGGCTCGTTACTTTCTACAGTTTCGAAACTAAAAGAATGCAATGATATTTAATGGATGTAATGAATAAGTGGGTATAGCGCCTGATTCTTAATATGAAGGTCCCTCGTTCTAGTCTCGGTCAGTACCATAGAATCGAGGTGAAATTTTTATTCTTACGCTAGTGAGTGTCTGGGATAAAACATCTTGGGGCTAGGTTTGCCATCAAAAATCAGAAAAGCCGAACACAGCTGTTAATTTAGCCGGACATTTTACCCGAAAAGCCGAACAGCAGTTTTTTACATGAAAAAGTAGCATTTATTATGCTCGTTTGATATTAGGTGGTTGGGTATATATAGACCTATTAAATAGTACATATTATTATATATATATTATTTATAGTACATATTAAAAAATAAGACATCAGCTTCTTTCATACATACAAGATAGGTTTATTAGGGCTGCCTCTTTGATTGGGGATACCAGTTCGCATAAATGAGAGCATACTACAGAGATTAATAGTAATATCATAAAGTCCTAAAATACTGAAAGGTAAGGAAATAAAAATCTAGTACGTACATTTCTTCCAGTTCTAGTACCTTTTTCAGGCATAAAAAATGTGCTATACTTTTATCGTAATATTAGTGCAAATTTGTCAGACAAAAAGCCTAACAAAATCCGGACAGTCCAGACATTTATAGATAAAACAAAATGCTGTAATAAATTGTTAACTTAAATACTGACTAAATTACTTAAATAACTAAATTAGTGTTATTAATTATTAAAATAACTTTAATAATTAAATTACTTAATTACTGACTAAATTTAATAATAAATGCAAATTTTTACCCGGACTAACTGTAAAAATCCAAACATGGCCGGCTAAAGCCGGCTGTCTGGCCCTACTTGGGCGTTAACGAGTGGCTGAAGAGTAGTGCTAATCTTCCTTGTTCGGTAACCTTCCTTGTTTACCGAACGTCATCTCCTAAGCTATTTCGGTGGTACAACAAGAATCCGTTATTTATTATTAATTCATGTGAAATTTTTATCCATAAAAAATTTATAACCTGGTTTAAGGATGATGTAATAAGCGAAAGCGCGTGTCGGCAGCCATTCCTAATAGTTGGTTGCAAATTTTTATCTTGGATTATCTATAGTGAAGTAAATAAATTAAGAATTCTTTTTTCTTTACTACGTTGTTTTACTAACACTGTGATTTTACCAAACAATTAAAAGAGTAAATAAGACATTAGTATAAAATTAGTGTTAACGTGCAACAAAAGTTGTAAGTAAGAGAGGAAAGGCCTGAGGAGGGTGAGGACGAAGAGATACGTGAAGCAGGGACGTATTTACGGGGGGGGGGAACGGGACCGGACCCCCCAGAGAGGCGAAAAAGTAAACGAATTTTGTTAATCTCTTACTTTTTAGGCAGTATTATTTTTTTCAGTATGGTAGTATATATTGGTAACTTTCTTTTAAATATAAAAAAGGTTTATTACACAGAATTTGGATATGCGTTTGAAATGTTAAATATAGAAAATTCGTTTTAGTTAATAAGTATCTTTTAAACAATGTTTCTATATCGCGTGTTTTCTATTGTATTATTACAGCTTACTTTAATGGGATTTATTTCAGGATATTATCACCCGTTTTTCAACCACTTTAAAGATAGTAACATTGATTAGTTTTAATCTGTTTTTTATTTTGTATGAAGCCGACTCGACCGGACCCCGAAGGCAAAATTCTGGATACACTACTGACGTGATGGCATATAGTCAAGTAAAAAGTGCAGTTAAGACGCGAAGAAAAAATAAAATATTTGGTTGCTGAATCAAACAGACGAAGTTAAGTAAACAGAGCAACATACAGATAAATAAACAGCGCGCTCGAAAGAGAGTGAGTTAATGAAAGACAGTGGGAAAGGGGGGATAGAGAGAGAGAGAATCTACTTTAGGTAGATTCTTCTCTCGCATACACACATGGTAGTAATATTATTGGATAGGATATTTCAGTAAAAACTGCACACAACAAATTGTACACCATTGCTCTTCACGTATTGTGAAATAATGTTTGCTTAGGCACTATACAAAAAGCGTTTGTCGGAGATGTTAAATTTTATGAAGATTCGCTTCTTATGTCTATATCACGAAATCAAATGAATTTTAATTTTTGGTCTTTTAAATTTAATCTCCGCGTTTTATTCATCTTTCATTAAACTTCACTTTTGTCTAAAGCTTGCTCGGGCGGAGTCAATATTTTCAAAACTATTTCTAAAAACCGGGCTGTGTGGTCCGTTGGTGTGAATCGACATCTAGTCGACAACGTTTCGATTCCCCCTCGGGGATCTTCTCCAGACCGCCAAAAAGCGACAGAGCGTACGAAAACAGTAGCGGCAGAACATCGCCGAATAATACCCGATACTTGTGTCAATCCTGTTCCTGATACTTGTATTGTTCAGAGCGAAGATCTGCTGCGACTGTTTTCGCACACTCTGTCGCTTTTTGGCGGCCTGAAGAAGATCCCCCGGTGGGGGGGGGGGGATGCAAACGTTGCCGACAAGATGTCGATTCACAGCAACCGACTACGGCCTAAAAGCCCAATTTTTAGAAATAATTTTGAAAATATTTCATTAAACCGTCTATTATAATTAGTATTCTCAGACAGACAGGCATTTACTTCTAAGTACCTTATCAATTACAGTTTCCATGACAGATTCTGTGATTTGATACAGTCAGTTTTAAACATCTGTGTGTCTGTCTTCTGCCTGTCTCTCCTCTCTCCCTCTCTCTCATCAATTAGCGCTCCTACAAAGTTAGAAAGTCAAACTAATTATTAAGTGACATTTGCCGTGGCTGTTACATACAAATTCTTAGAACCCAGTTCCAGAGCGTATTTACTGTGGGGGGGGCGAACGGACCAGACATCCCCCCCCCAGAGGGTCCAAGAAAGTTGTTAATCTCTTAATTTTTAAGTTCTTTTATTAATTTTTTCAGCTGTCTTTTTCAGCTAGTAACTCTTTTTTAAATATACAAAAGGTTTATTAGACAGAACTTGCGTATACGCTTAAAAAAGGAAATATAAGAAAATCAGTTCAGTTAGTCAGTATCTTCAAACAATACTTTAATAATGGGGCGTAATTTTATTGTGTTATTACAGTTTACTTTAATGGGACTGATTTCAGGATGTTATCACACGTGGTTTTTAGCCACTTTAAAGGTAGTAATGTTGATTAGTCTTAACTTGTTTTTTATTCTTTTGTATGAAGCCGAGTAGACCGGACTGCGGATCCCCGCCCCCCAAAGGCCAAGTTCTAGATACGCCACTGCTCAGTTCTACTTCAAGTGTTGGAATGTTATAATTTGTCATTAACGTTAACTTAATGATATTCCTGACGTAGCCAGTACAGTTGGATATTTTGAAAGATAAATATATTTAACATGCGACAGACGACGAGATCGCTATAATTGCATGACGTAATGTCTGTCTGAAAAATCCTACAGATGGCGGCCGTATAACTGAAAAGATGCCTTACGGAAATTTCATTGCGCAACTGTGCTTGGTTAGAAAAGTCGAGCTTATTATATGATACTCTTATAGTTTTGACGTTCGCTTGGGTAAAAGAGCAAGTATCCACAAAGTTTTGCGCTGACGATTTCGATAAGTGTTACAGAGTGGAAGAATTATGTGCGCAAAGTTTGCACCAGCTTTGTGGAAGAGGGAGGAAGAGGGTGAGACAACAAACTAAATATGTAGACGAAAACTGACTAAAGAAATGTTGTAGATAACTCAAAGTTGGCCGATAGTCTGTCATACGAGTGATAAGAGTCGATAAAAAAACTATTTTCATAATATATTATAAATTTCTAAAATTTGTTCTCCTTATTCTTCTTCAGGCCTTGGACCTTACGGTACTCTTTGATCCGACCACCTTTTCTTCTGCCTTCCGATGTTGTGCTTTCGCATGGGAAGATAATCAGTTGGTTAAGTAGTCTGTCCTGATACATCCTGTGGACATGATCCGTCCAAGCCTGTCTTTCAAGATATAAATCCTGAGGCCGTTCATTGTGTCGTCATTCTCTGCGGGATATTCCGAATACAGGTCTCAATAACGTCATCTCGCTAGCCTGTGTTTGGCTGCGGGTCCTTACGCACAGTGTCCATCTGGCGCATGGTACTGCCATCACTTCACAAAATTTTAACAGATTGTCTCATCCGATCTTCCCCTTTAATATTCTTTTTATAAATCCACAAATATGGTTAAACTTGTCTATTTTTCATCGACATTTACGTCTCCTACATAAGACAAGTCATATCCAAGGAATCTAAATGAAAGCAGCTGCTCAATGAGTCGATCATTCACTACCAGCTTACATCTGACAGGAAAGCAACTTCGAAAAGCCGTGTATTTGCTCTTGATACCAGACCGTACGTGTAAATTATCTTCTGCAGTTCATAAAGAGATCACTGCAGGCAGCGTTGTCTGTTACGATAACCTGATCATCCCCGCAAACAGGATTTTAACAAACTTATTGTAAATATAAGTAGATATTTACTTATATATCACTACCGACTCGGAACACAAAGCTTAAAAGAGAAAGCCACAATACAGAACTTGGGTTCCGAGTCGGTAGTGATATACTTATATTTAGTTAATCAACAGACCCGTCATGGACAACGAAATCCGAGAAAATTATTATAGTTTCTAAAACTAAACTAAAAAATAGACTTACCAGCCGA
The DNA here is from genome assembly GCA_034769895.1 of Magicicada septendecula. NCBI lineage: Eukaryota > Metazoa > Arthropoda > Insecta > Hemiptera > Cicadidae > Magicicada > Magicicada septendecula. The sequence continues at coordinate 54,106,031 of CM068371.1, read as the reverse complement.
ATGACTGATAATTACCACAACTCTGTCTCTCTCTCTCTCTGTTAACGGGTAATAAAGTTTTTTAACACCCGTTTTTCTTAACGGCTGTTTGCCAACACCTGTTTGGACTCGGTTAGTAAACGCTCGTCAGGGCCGCCGCTACAGTCTTTGCCGCCCTCCTGAATATACTTTTCATATTTTAACATTATACATACTATTTAACATTATTTTAATTCAATGTTGATACAGACATAAATAGTAAAATTGACAAAAAATAAAAATGTATTTTTCAAAAACTTATTTAGACGAGTACTTACATGTCATAAGTGGAAGATGTGGTCACAGAAGTGTTGAATACATTTTCAAAAATATAATAGTTTATTTGTTCGGTCGTCTATTCAGAGTTTTTAGAAGACTCTAGTTTATTAAAAGACCGCTTTTCGCGCATAGGTTTCAGAAAATGTTTTAATAACTTTGCTCAAATTGATTGCCTCACACATTCCATGTTCTATGGATAGAGTAGCTAGGGCTGATAACTTTCTTGACTTATGAAAGACCGTAAATAGTTTTTTATAATTTACAGTTTAGAAAACGAACATTCGCCTGTTGCTACTGTAACCGGGAATGTGAGAAATATTCGAATAACAATGGTTAGATTTGGAAAAAATGAAGATAAATTATTTTTTTAAATATTCTCAAGTATCCAGTTTTGTTAGTTTTATTAGCAGCCACTTAACACCAACTTTGCCACTACTTATTGCCACACTGCTAAGTACTTCGTTCTTGACGAGGGCTTCCGGTGTCTCCACCATCTTCAGGTCTTAAACGCAGTGTGGGGTTGCTTAAGACCTGAAGATGGTGGAGACACCGAAAGCCCTCGTCAAGAACGAAGTCTTTAGCAGTGTGGCAATAAGTAGTGACAAAGTTGGTATACTCAAGTATGTCACTTGCACCCTTCTCTGAAGTTAAATGGGATTGAATTGCTTTTATCACTTGAAATAAGTCATTGGCGTTAATGTCATATACCTAGACCTAGTCAGTATTAATTGTTTAAATATTATTTTGCAATATCTGCTGATGAATTTGGCAGTGTACGGCCGCCCGTGTGCACTGCGCATATGGTAGCGGCGGCTCTGACGCTCGTTAACGCGATTATGCTCCACGATAATTGTCGATTTTGCTTCAGATTGGCGAAAAAATTAAATCTGTAAACAATATGTGGGATCCTGCCCTAGTTTTGTAGACTTTAATTTACATTTGTTAACAGTGTCTTTTATTATTTCAATCGCTGTTTGCTTTTTTTTGTTGTGTTTCATGTATGAAGTTCTGTTTTGTGGCGTTTTCTCTCTTAGGTTTGTTACCCATATCTTTTGTAGTTTTATTTGGTGTTCTCTTTTTTGTAGTCGCGTTTGTTATATAAGTTATAACAAGTCACAGTAAAATAAAAATTATTTATTACATGGCGTCATTTGCTTTTGCACGTTGTTTTTGTTTTTCAAATAGAATGGTTGAGACTTACCACTAATATACAAAAACTGATTAAAAACCGGGCTTTTAGGCTGTGGACGGTTGGTATATAACAGCGACATCGTCGCCAACGTTTCGAATTCCACCCTTAGGGGATCTTCTTCAGGCCAAAAAAGCGACAGAGTGTTGTGAATCAACGGATCTTGGCCAAACAATACCTGACAACTTTTGCAACAGGCGGCCGGTAACACGCGGTACCACCTCGGCCACCAGGTCTCAGCCGTAACTGTTTCACAACACTGTCGCTTTCTGTGGCCTGAAGAAGATTCGCGAGGGTGGGATTCGAAACGTTGTCGACGACGTCGCTGTTATATACCAACCGAACACGGACCAACAGCCCGGTTTTTAATCATTTTGAGAATATTAACAGCGGTCGTGTGAGCTTAAGACAAAAATTACTTACCACTTATGTTCCAGTGGAGCGGTCGTGGCTTAGTGGCTAGCGTGTGGCGCTGCCACGCTGTTGATTCCTGCGGGGCCATCTGATTTACTTACGACCGTTCCCCCTCGCAAGACGATGGCAAACCAGCAAGAGGTGTCCTGCCTAGTATAAACCCTCCCCAACTATGCCGTTGGGATCCGGCGTTAAACTGTAGGTTCCATATACCTGTGAGAGACTCCGTAACACACCCACCACGGGTATATGCGGGGAGGATACAAACCAGTCGAAAGACTGAGGTACCCCAATGACATGTTAAAAGTAATCCATGGGTGACTGTCGATCACTGCAGGAGTAAAATGCCTGTTTATAAACAAAAAAAATCAAACTGCGGTTATCAAATTGCGGAATGACAGGTGACGTCACCAGGCTGTGTTTAGTTCATCAAAGCCCTATCACTGCGCCAAAGTAACAGCCATGATAGGGACCTCTTTTGGTTTGGGAGAGGCTTGGTATGAGGTGGTGACAACCCCATACCAATGAAGAACCCACTATATCAATTATTGTAAAAGGAATGTAATCAAAGCCTAAGAATGTAACGTTTGCCTATTTTTTTTTTACATTCCTGATACAATTTCTGTTTTCAACATTAGTTTAACCCATACCATTAAATTAAAAATATAAAAACTAATCAACTTCCCCATGGTTTTATATGAAACAAAGAATAATAACAAAAATAAGAAAACAACATATATTCAAATTAAATAAAAATAAACAGAGAACATTGCAAAAGTGAAGTTCTCAGTTTGTTCATTAGATTTATACTAAAAAATATGAACATCATATTAGTTTGCCTAAAAAACAAAGAGAAGACAAAATTAACTTACCTTGTTTGCTTATTGATTGTCGTTATTCCTCAGTTAGCTGACAGTTGATTCTTATACTTTCTATCTTCTGTTTTTTATAGATCCACTCCATGTCATCCAAGTCATTTTAAAAAATTTGAAAGAAATATTTACGAAAGATTAATAAATTGATTTAAAAAGTCGGCATTAATCGCTTAAACGATAATAGGGTTTATGGTTTGAAATTTCAAATCTATGATAATATGGTAAGGCATATAGATAATATGTTTTTTATGTAAACAAATATACAAATGTGCATACATATCTTACAATAACAACAATAACATTATTACATTTATACATAGAAACATGAAAGAGCCCCAGCACCTGACAAAAACCACACTTATAATCTAACCAAACAACCTAACCAACCGCGATTTGCAAACACAATGACGACAAAAAAATGGTTTTGCCCAGATATGTGTTTAAGGACTTAAAAGCCTCTCAACAAAGTGCAATGTTGAGAGGTTGTGTAAGGTGTGTTGGTATTGTGTGGTGTGTGTAACCAGCGTGACAATGTCAATGTGTGGCCTTCAACCGTGAGAAGGTCGGACATTTTCATTGGCTTGATTAGTCTAAAAATGGTACCTCCAGGCTGCTGGGACATCACTAGCACAATGCCACGCTGTATAGTACAAAGGTGAACCTGAAAGAGAAAGATTAGTAAATAAATCTGAAGTCTCTTCGATGGGGACCTACCTGAAAAAAACTCTAACATAACACCGATGTGTTTGGTTTGAAACCAATACAAAGTAAACAAAATTGTATTAAAACCCGAGTGTCAAGCTTTAACTGAATAATTAAAGTATGGGTGGTTTGTATTTATTCATTATCCAAGAGTGCAATGATGTTAAAATTAGAGGAAAGGAGAATCATTTAAAACTTTAAAATCGGGGATTATACATTTGAGGGTACAGCAAAAATTGTACATATTTTGGAACAGACAAACTTCAGTAGAAATCAAAAAGAGGGTAATTGTTGAAACCAGTCACATGAAGCAAACATAAATCTCTTCAGATCGAAAATACTCTCCTGACCTATAAAATAAAGATCTATATAAGTCTGATGAAGCAGTGTTCACATTTGGCTCAGAAGCTTGGACCCTTACAATAGCAGATATCTCTACTTTAAAATTTTTGAATGGAAAATAACATGGACAATTTATATCCCTTTAAAAGAAGCAGAAACCTGAAAGCTGGAGAACAACGTCAGACAGATGGGGCACTTGAAGGTGGGGAGATACGTTTTGATTTTCTCAATCCAGAAGGATTGGTTGGTTAGAGCATGTACAGACAGGCAAGGTGGAGACAGTCAACCTAAGAAAATCTGTATGGTATAGTGAGAGGAGCGAGGCAGGTAGGAAGACTGAGAGAAGGCAAGGCTGCCTGAATTGGAGATGCCTGGCAAGATGAAGTGAGTGGAGATAGGCACAATTCACACAGGACTGTACCGCTTTGAAAGAAGAAGTAGTGACGTTATCATGATGTTAGAAAACAAAATTAAAACTTTAGTAAGGTTTTGAAAGGTAGACTATAATGGATTATTATTAGAGGAATTATGTACAGGACTGAAACATGAAGATTGTTGAAGTAACATGATGGGAATGGAAACTTCAGCACCAGATTCTTGGTGGTGTAACAAAGGATGAGAATTGAAGGATAAGAAACAAATGAAAACCTTACAGATTTATGTTAAAATCCAGATATTATAAATGAAAATAAAGCAACAGACTTTTTTAGACATGTACAGAGGGAAAGTCTTGCCAAAGGAAAGATTATAAAGAAGGTTTATTGAGATTCAGGAGAATGGATTGATGATATGGAGGAAGGCTTAGGAAGAATGGGAGTCAGAAGATGGAGGTGAAAGGTGGATTTCAGAGGAAATGGATTGTTGTTTGGTAGGCCAAGATGGGAAGTACAGCCAAGGAATAAGTAAGTAATCGTAAACCCAGCATGTAGTGATACAAAGTGATGTGATACAGTTGTAATGTATGTACCGTAATGATATCAAATATACAAAGTCATTACAGACCTATGTTAATCTTTATTTGTGACACGAGTGTTTTAGTCATGTTAAACATTATTATTATTATTCATTATTTTTATTAACTATTTTATTTAATATTACTATTATTACAAAATTTACAGAAAATAAGTAATGTCAAATCAAAAAATTTTCTGTAATTTTTTTAAATTTCAGACGTTTTAGTTTGAAAAAAAATCAATTTTAATTTTATTGGACGGTAAGAATGGAGGCAGATATTCTTCTTTCTTGATGATATTCTTAAAAACTATAGAGTATTTGGAATAAATGAATATAAAAACTTGTGTTTCTAAATATAAACACACCCTATAAAATTAAAACTTTTGAATATTCCAAGTACTCAAAAGCTTATACAGTACCAAATAAATTTATTAATTACATTTTAAACTGAAACCACATAAGGTGACACACCCACTTGCTTACAGCTACCTAAGCTTTATTTAATGAAGATAAAAAATCTGCATTACCAACTACTGCAGTAACTATAAAACAGTATTTTCAATCTGAATGTGGGCTTCTCCCGAAGATCATGAAGACCTGGAACAGAACAACAATGCACTGTTTTATTTTCCTACAAAAAAAGCTAAATGGGACTGTGGGTGAGGTAAATAACCAAACCGAACCGAACCGAACCAACCTACCCAGGAATACTGTGAGTGTGTCAGCTCCCTATAAAATTTATTTGGTACTGTTAACAAAATGAAATTTGACTCACCAGTACGTAGAACTTTAAATACCTGGTTGATGACACACGAGGTAAATCACCTACCTTCACACCTCTGTAACACACATTCACAAGAATATTACAGATGTGTAACTACAGACATAACATATACGTGTATACCAGCCATAAGTTGGTAACTTGAATCTTGTTAACTTGAAAATTTTGCATTTGTCTTACACACTTGACAAAGTAAAACATATATATAACCTGAAAATAATAAATAAATAACTTTATTTTTTCAAGCCATATAATTCAGAGCATATTTTAAGGAATTTGCACTAGGCGGCACTAAACCAACCAATGTGTGTGTGTGTGTGTGTAAGGCGCGTATCCAGAAAATTGGGGGGGGCAAAAATGTGTGTGTGTGTGTATATATATATATATATATATATATATGTATAGTTTTTGTGTGTGTATGTGTTCGCCATCACTTAGAAAAGTGGAATAATGTAAAAAAATTTCTTAAATAAAAGACATTAAATTCGTAATTAATTTATTTATTAATACTATTTTAATTAAAGGATAATTAAATTACAAATTCTATGTGATGATTGCGTTTTTTAGAATATCTATTAATAATATCTTCTGGATCTACTTCAAGATCATAATAAATATTTAGCAAAGCCAATCCATTAAGGCGGTCTTCTGACATTGTGTTTCTAAGCCATGATTTCAATCTTCTTAGAGTAGAAAACGTCCTTTCAGCTGAAGCATTTGAAATGGGATGTGTAATTAATATTCTTAAAAGAATTTGGATAATTGGATAAATATCCTTATCACACTTATTTAGTAAATCGAGAGCACTACGAGGTCCAATATTAGGCTCTTTTTCCCATTTCAAAGACCATGATTCCAATTCAGAAGCAAGTTCCTTTGCCACAATTCCCTTTGATTTGTTGAAAAATGAAGAATATTTCTCCGCAATATAGTTGATTTTCTGTTTATAATGATCGGTTTCTTTCAATTCTGGAAACAAAATCGATAAGCTAAACAAATTTAACGTTTCTTCAGGAAAACGTGTTTTAATGTCTTCTATGACATTTTCCAAGACTGGTATATAAATTGACTGTCTGAAGTAAGTAAGGGGATCTTGAGATGGATAATTTTCTCTATGCTTCTGTATAGCTGCTGTACGTGGTACTTTAATTTCAATATCTAAATCATCAGCTAATCTACGTATTTCTTCAAAGATAGTAGCAAATACATCTGTACATTTTTCACGACGACGAATCAATTTTGTTAAGGTATCTCGAGTCATATCCTGAGCAGATTTTAAGTCAACTTGAATTTTTTGAAAAAAGTAACTTGCTTGCTGAGTACAAGTTAAAATATCTGACAAACATACAATCGCTACTACAGTTTCAGCGTCACGAAGAAATCTCTTCAGGCCTTGAGCTTTCACCCTTGTTTGTGGATCTTTCCAAGAACACATACTTTCCAGTGCTTTTATGATTAGAGGTAGAGATTCTCTAAACTGCAATACACCATCATGGTGCTCTATCCACCTCGTTTCACAAAGCCCACTAAGCTTGTGACCAAGTATTTTCTTTATAGGTACAGATCGTTTAGATGATGCACCTAAAAAGGATATCGTTTCTGTCATTGTATCTACCGCATTCCGATACTTTTCACTTTAGATGTTTGTGATATTGACAAATTTAGCCCGTGGTTAGAGCAAGGTGAGAAAACCGCATTAATTGCTTCTTCTTCTACAGTTTTAACTGCTCCACAAACTTCAGAAACCATAGCTGAATAACCGTCTGTCGTTATTCCGACGCATTTTTTTAGATCTAAGTTGAAGTTTTTCTGTAATTCTTCAATGACAATTCTTCCTATCTTAAAACCAGATATTATTGGCTCAGTGTTGTCATTGCCGTCATGATGATCTTCAGCATGCACATCAATAAATTTAAGAAAGGATTCAAAAATGCGTTCGCCATCTGTATACCGCAAAATTAATGCCAGCTGAGAGATATTAGAAAATATGTCTATAATTATCTTGTTGATTCATCCTCTTCATTCACTTTATTAAATTTATTTATATATATAAACTTTCACGTAATGAACTTACTATTCGTTGTCACTTCCCCAAACGTTTCGAGGTGATGTTCCTCTTCCTCAGTCGGAATATACTGTATATTCCAACTTCATCAGTATATTCCGACTGAGGAAGAGGAACATCACCTCGAAACGTTTGGGGAAGTGACAACGAATAGTAAGTTCATTACGTGAAAGTTTATATATATTAATAAATAGAAATGTCTGTTCTTTCATCAAACATTACGCTATAAAATTTTGCAGCCTGAACTTTTGGGATAATCCGGCTGAGAATTTCTTCTGCATAGCATTCAATTAGCTCGTTTTGTGTAACACTGTTAATATAGGTAGCTCGTGATGAAGAATTTTGTAAGTGATTTCTTAACGTTTTTCATCTCCTTTAGCACGATATCTCAAGAGAGCCCGAAAATTTCCATCGTTTACAAGACTATTCATTTCGAATTTTCCTGAGTCTCTGTGGCCCCGTAATGGCATACCCTGTTGTCCAAGAACGTTTATAGTATCTACAATTGGTAATACGCGTGATCTGTTTTCAGATATTTTGAAAATACGCTGCTTATTTATTCGGTTAATAACGGACGACTCTGCATGATCCAAATTATATATAAAATCTTTTGCAGTTTGGATGGAATTTTTATGCAATTCATTTTTATCATGTTTTTCTAAGATCCCATCTTTTCCTAACAACTTATGAAACCTCGTGACAGGTACCTTAACAAATTGATTTAAAGTTACATTTTTGTTATCACCTCTAACACCATAATTAATAAAGAAAGGGCAATATTTACAAAAATAGCCCTTTTTTGTATGAGAATACACGAGCCAATTATATTTATTTAGATGGTCATGACGTGCAAATCATTTTTCTGGCTTGCCATTTTTATTATGGATTGAAAAAGCGAAAGTATAATTCATACATGGTACCCATGGATGTAAAATTAAATTCTTCTTTGTTAAGTCATCTACTTCAAGGCCTACATAATTTCTGATATCGTAAGCTATTTCAGTACAATTTTTATTTTCAGATTTGTTTATCAACTTTTCTTTTTCAACTTCATCACTTGTTGGAGGAGTTAATTTATCTGTTATTTTTGTGTCAGTATCAGGGAGGCAAGTCCTTTTGGCAGCCACCATTATAAAATATGAATCAATAGTCCCAGATCTTTTGTTTGCTTGGGAACTGCAGGATGGTTGCGGCTCCTGTACCATAATTTTTATTCTAACAGAATATTTATAATTTCAAAAATAAAATTAAATAAAATTTTTAGATTCGACGAGGATAATTGAAAGCGGTGTTTCTCTCCGAGTTACCTAGCACTTCGATAGACCTATCTAAACGGTAATAGGATTCTATGATTTACTTGTGAAAATGTAACTCTAAATAGAAAACTAATACGTATAGATATATTGAAGTTTGTCCCCCCTTGGATATGCGCCTGGTGTGTGTGTGTGTGTGTGTGTCTACACATATTATTTTATCAATAATAAAACAGGATGAAGAGAAGGTCGAAAAACTCAAATGGAAATTTTCAGGACATGTGAGCAGAGAAAATTGTTACATATTTTAATGTTTGAAGGTCATACTGTTTCACTAGACCTACAGGAAGCACACCAGTGAGATCAATGAGTGATCTGAAATTGATGTCATGTCTAAACTACAGATGATGGAAGTGGGAAGGTGTAAAAATATTATATTGACTGATGGATTTAGTGACCAATAAACATGAAGAATCCCCATGCTCGGTGACACACACGTACACGTATTAATATACAGAGAGGAATATAAGTTTATTAACAGAGAGGATAATAAATAAATGAATAGAGATGATATAAATAAATACTTTATTTATCTTGCAGTACAAAATTTATCTCATAATTATAAGAACTACTTCCCGGGTTAACAGGCCGTGGTGTATTCTATTGCCTTTGCCACAGTACTGTGGTGTTACTGACGGTCACCTTGTCCTTGTCAGTAAAAAGTTAAGTCCTTTAGACACTGAAGATGGCCTCCAATGGCGAGGCGAGGTTGAAACATGTGTGTTAAACAATAGAAGACCACACCACAGCCTGATAGCACAGGAAGTAATTACAACGCCGGGTGTGAAAGCTTAAGGTATCAATTATCTCATAATGCTGGTATCACAGAACTGGTAATATTGTATAGCACATTATATACGTCAATCGAAAAGTAAATACTCTTTATGAACTGTGTTTCAACTGTTCAGTGTCACTTTATCTTACATGATGTTAAGCAAAGAAGAAAAAATATTTGCTTTAAAAATTCCTTACAAAAGTGGTGCTATTCAGGGGTAATTTATGAGGCGGGCAAACAGGACCAGACCCCTCCCAGAGGGTAAGAAAAGTTTACGCATTTTGTTAATCTCTTAATTTTTAGACCGTTTTCTTTCAGCTGTGAATGCTGACATAATAGTAACTCTTCTTTAAATATACAAACAGGTTTATTACACAGCATTAGCTGTGTAACTTATGACTAGAATATGAAATACAGGAAAGTCAATTCAGTCAATAAGTATCTTGTAAACAGTGTTTCAATAACGTGTATTTTAATTCTGTTATTACCGTTTACTTTAATGGAACCGATTTCAACCACTTATAGGTAGTAATATCGATTAATCTTGACTTGTTTTTCTTTTGTATGAAGCCAACCTGGCCTCAGATCCTCCCCCGCCCCCCAAGGCCAAATTCTAGATACACCACTTACTATTGCAATTGCCATACTAATAAGTGGAATGATAGTTTAAATTCAAATACACCATTCCAACAGGTGGTGTACTAATTTTGAGGTAAATTTAAAAAACATAGACCTATAACAGGCGCTCCAAGATTTGGAAGCCTAAGAAAATGAGATACGTGCTTGTTTAGCCATGACTCACAACCATCAAAAATTAAATGTAACCCCTCTTGGCTACACCACAGCCCACTTCAAACTACCAACCATATTTTGATAGGACACTTTCATAATTGCAGAAACAGAGAAATTCCATTTTTAATAAACATGGCAGTGCCTGAGAAATAATTTCAGCATTGTCGAACTCGTGAGCGGTATCATATTTCACAAAGCATGATGTACGGAATTTTGCATGAACAACAATTTAAAGTTTAAATTTAGCATTTACACTTTCAATTTGAACAGTGATGAAGATCTTTGTCACAGAGTTTGTAACAGTGATCCAGTAATCAATATTTTAAACATTGTATGTAGCGTAGGCCTTCCTCATATTTTTATATGCTTTATTATAAATGTTTTGTCCATTTGAACAACTTAATTTTTGTATATATGAAGTACTCTCAGTGCCAATTAGTTTGGATAACTGTTGATCTATTGTGTATTATTTTACAATAGCACATTTATGTGTTATATTTATTTTACACTAAATTAAAAGAAAATGTTAAAACTTTTTCTATGCATATAATAAAATATAATTGACATTTCGTAATACTGTGGTTTAGTTTTTACAATAATGCTAGTAATGTTTTTGTTATTCAAGAAACATTATTCCAAAATTTAATGTTCTCTGTAAATGAATATATCTGATCAGTAGAACTTACCTTCTTTTAATGATCCTGTTGCAATCTGGATCCTTTTGATGACTGAAAAAGCTGTCCTTACTGATTCCACTGCTGCGTTGTAACAATTTTCATGGTGACAGGTGGTAATTATATCTTTATGACCCAAGAACTGGGAAAAAGGAGAATAATATGTACTTTAATTGTATTACTTTTAATTATTACTTTTGTTATATATACTTAAAATACTTTTCATTATAACTCTTTTCTTGATAAACAATTTTATACTATATGAATATACTATCATGATTACACTGACCGAATGGTCACGTGGCACTTGGTAGAACATTTTACTAATACTTGAATTTAATAAACAAACACTTGGCAGTTGAAATCCAACCTCTGAAGCTGCTGTAACTGGTGAAACAACTGCCAGGAAAATAAAATCATCTGTAGAACTTACCAAGTGTTTGTTTATTAAATTCAAGTATTACTATCAAGATATTTTTTCCCTCCTACTTTAGACATGCTTTTAGCATCATCATGCAGTATATTCAGTGCTAGGCAGCCATGGCAGTTTGTGGTTTGTTGGCAGTCACGTTCTGTCTGTCTTCTCTGTTCGCATGCATGCATGCACACGCAGGCACGCACACACACACAAACGCCCATATAAACAAACATAAATAGGATGTTATGAATCTATCATTTGATAGATGATACTACAAGTGTTATAAATATTGATGAAGATAAATTTAATAAATATTAACAATTTTTTCATGAATTAGGTTATTTCTATCTTATTAATAGTAGTTTTAAATGAATTATTTTCTATGATCCTAAGAGAATTTCTGTTACTAAAGAAACAGATCTAGTGTTTTAATGTTTTTCAAATTTGGTAAAAAACAAGAACTTACCTTCCTGTAAAATCCTGATTCAGTTCGAGAGCCTTCTGATGACATTGAACCTGCTCAAGATTGAAACCTGTAAAATGAATGGTGGCAAGAAGGAGCACTTTCCTGTCTCTACTGTAATCACACTTCACTAGTACAACTCACTTCATTAAATTCACTCAAAAAAAACATTTTTCACATTTGCCTAATCTACCACTAAAACAAAATTACTGATGCACAGAAAGAGTACACTATAGGTATTTCACTAAGACATCTAGATGTTCTAGAACACATTTAAAGCTACACCAGTGTACTATGTTACATGTGTGGAACTAAATCTTCATACAGTCGTATTGAACAGCTGTATGAAACAAACCCCTCTGTTTTTAAACCCAGTCCAATATTAATAGTATTTCACTATGGCTGCTTCACTGTGACACTTTTATTTTTCAGATACGGTAACTTTATTTCTTTTCTGTTCAACCCACTGTTATACCATGAGATGCTGTCCACTTTGAGATGCAGAAACTTTTCTTACTGAACTCACTGGATACACAAGTTCACTGTGAATGCTTGGTGACATGTAGGAAGTACTACATTTCAAAACATGGTTGTAGAAAAATTATTCCTTTATGACAACCATTGGTGAGATAAAGGAACCTGGTCTCTTCAGTATACTAATGCAGTATGACTTCTTTATGAAGAGTCTTGATGAACTGTAGAAACCAATGAAGACTCCTTCACAATCACCTTGCTTGAGGAGGTGGAGAATCCTGTTTACTCCATAGTGCTGTTCCAGTATGACTTCTTGATGTAGATCTTTGGTGAGCCATAGAAACATACGAAGACACTTCAAGATGACCTTGGATGAACTGTAGGAACCAATGAACACTCCTTCACAATGACCTTTGACGAGGTGGAGATTCCTGTTTACTCCAGTGCTGCACCAGTGTGACTTGGGGTAGACCTTTGGTGAGCCATAGAAACATATGAAGACACTTCAAGATGACCTTGGATGAGCTGTAGGAACCAATGAACACTCCTTCACAATGACCTTTGACGAGGTGGAGATTCCTGTTTACTCCAGTGCTGCACCAGTGTGACTTGGGGTAGACCTTTGGTGAGCCATAGAAACATACGAAGACACTTCAAGGTGACCCTGGATGAACTGTAGGAACCAATGAACACTCCTTCACAATGACCTTTGACGAGGTGGAGATTCCTGTTTACTCCAGTGCTGCACCAGTGTGACTTGGGGTAGACCTTTGGTGAGCCATAGAAACATATGAAGACACTTCAAGATGACCTTGGATGAGCTGTAGGAACCAATGAACACTCCTTCACAATGACCTTTGACGAGGTGGAGATTCCTGTTTACTCCAGTGCTGCACCAGTGTGACTTGGGGTAGACCTTTGGTGAGCCATAGAAACATATGAAGACACTTCAAGATGACCTTGGATGAGCTGTAGGAACCAATGAACACTCCTTCACAATGACCTTTGACGAGGTGGAGATTCCTGTTTACTCCAGTGCTGCACCAGTGTGACTTGGGGTAGACCTTTGGTGAGCCATAGAAACATATGAAGACACTTCAAGATGACCTTGGATGAGCTGTAGGAACCAATGAACACTCCTTCACAATGACCTTTGACGAGGTGGAGATTCCTGTTTACTCCAGTGCTGCACCAGTGTGACTTGGGGTAGACCTTTGGTGAGCCGTAGAAACTTACGAAGACACTTCAAGGTGACCCTGGATGAACTGTAGGAACCAATGAACACTCCTTCACAATGACCTTTGACGAGGTGGAGATTCCTGTTTACTCCAGTGCTGCACCAGTGTGACTTGGGGTAGACCTTTGGTGAGCCATAGAAACATATGAAGACACTTCAAGATGACCTTGGATGAGCTGTAGGAACCAATGAACACTCCTTCACAATGACCTTTGACGAGGTGGAGATTCCTGTTTACTCCAGTGCTGCACCAGTGTGACTTGGGGTAGACCTTTGGTGAGCCATAGAAACATATGAAGACACTTCAAGATGACCTTGGATGAGCTGTAGGAACCAATGAACACTCCTTCACAATGACCTTTGACGAGGTGGAGATTCCTGTTTACTCCAGTGCTGCACCAGTGTGACTTGGGGTAGACCTTTGGTGAGCCATAGAAACATATGAAGACACTTCAAGATGACCTTGGATGAGCTGTAGGAACCAATGAACACTCCTTCACAATGACCTTTGACGAGGTGGAGATTCCTGTTTACTCCAGTGCTGCACCAGTGTGACTTGGGGTAGACCTTTGGTGAGCCATAGAAACATATGAAGACACTTCAAGATGACCTTGGATGAGCTGTAGGAACCAATGAACACTCCTTCACAATGACCTTTGACGAGGTGGAGATTCCTGTTTACTCCAGTGCTGCACCAGTGTGACTTGGGGTAGACCTTTGGTGAGCCATAGAAACATACGAAGACACTTCAAGGTGACCCTGGATGAACTGTAGGAACCAATGAACACTCCTTCACAATGACCTTTGACGAGGTGGAGATTCCTGTTTACTCCAGTGCTGCACCAGTGTGACTTGGGGTAGACCTTTGGTGAGCCATAGAAACATATGAAGACACTTCAAGATGACCTTGGATGAGCTGTAGGAACCAATGAACACTCCTTCACAATGACCTTTGACGAGGTGGAGATTCCTGTTTACTCCAGTGCTGCACCAGTGTGACTTGGGGTAGACCTTTGGTGAGCCATAGAAACATATGAAGACACTTCAAGATGACCTTGGATGAGCTGTAGGAACCAATGAACACTCCTTCACAATGACCTTTGACGAGGTGGAGATTCCTGTTTACTCCAGTGCTGCACCAGTGTGACTTGGGGTAGACCTTTGGTGAGCCATAGAAACATATGAAGACACTTCAAGATGACCTTGGATGAGCTGTAGGAACCAATGAACACTCCTTCACAATGACCTTTGACGAGGTGGAGATTCCTGTTTACTCCAGTGCTGCACCAGTGTGACTTGGGGTAGACCTTTGGTGAGCCATAGAAACATATGAAGACACTTCAAGATGACCTTGGATGAGCTGTAGGAACCAATGAACACTCCTTCACAATGACCTTTGACGAGGTGGAGATTCCTGTTTACTCCAGTGCTGCACCAGTGTGACTTGGGGTAGACCTTTGGTGAGCCATAGAAACATATGAAGACACTTCAAGATGACCTTGGATGAGCTGTAGGAACCAATGAACACTCCTTCACAATGACCTTTGACGAGGTGGAGATTCCTGTTTACTCCAGTGCTGCACCAGTGTGACTTGGGGTAGACCTTTGGTGAGCCATAGAAACATATGAAGACACTTCAAGATGACCTTGGATGAGCTGTAGGAACCAATGAACACTCCTTCACAATGACCTTTGACGAGGTGGAGATTCCTGTTTACTCCAGTGCTGCACCAGTGTGACTTGGGGTAGACCTTTGGTGAGCCATAGAAACATATGAAGACACTTCAAGATGACCTTGGATGAGCTGTAGGAACCAATGAACACTCCTTCACAATGACCTTTGACGAGGTGGAGATTCCTGTTTACTCCAGTGCTGCACCAGTGTGACTTGGGGTAGACCTTTGGTGAGCCATAGAAACATACGAAGACACTTCAAGGTGACCCTGGATGAACTGTAGGAACCTGTGGAGAATTCTTCACAATACCCCTTGATGAGGTGGAGGAACCTGCTGTCTTCAGAGCATTGCTGCAATGTGACTTCTTCATGAAGACCCTTGACAAACTATAGAAACCTACGATGATTACTTCATGATAACTCTTGATGAATTGTATACATCTTCAGAGATGCCTTCATGCTGTACTTTGATGAGGTGGAGAAACATGCTGTCTTCAGAGGGCTGCTCCAGAATGACTTCTTGATGAGCTGTAGAAGTGAAGATGAGCTGTACTTCACACAGTGACACTTGAGGAAGTGGAGAAACTTGCTGTTTTCAGAACATGGTGCAGTATAACTACTTGATGAACTATAGAAACCTATGACAAGTTCTTTACAATGACTCTTGATGAGACTGAGAAATCTGCTCAGTGAAAGAAGAGAAGTGCTGTAATACTTAAACACAATACTAAAACAGTACTACTTTTAACACATATTACTATAAACACCACAATACACTGTATTAAATGTAAAGAACTAAATGTTTACTCAGTTACAATAATCCTCACAATGCTGATTTATTCTTGATGACACAAACACCTGTCTTCACTATGGTTGTTTCACTAGAATGCTTGATGACTTTCAGATAATGTGTCTTTCTTCTCTTTTCAATTCATTGACACACAGTGAGTTGTTATATACTTTTGAGAAACTTCTTGAAGTAACTGGTGTAACATGTAGGTCCACTGTGAGTGCTTGGTGACATGTAGGATGCACTTCTCTTCAAAACATGGCTGTACTACTATGATGGCTTCATGATGATCCTTGGTAAGATGGAGAAACCTGCTCTCTTAATGTACTGGTGCAGTGTGACTCCTTCATGAAGACACTTGATGAAGTGTAGAAACCAGCTGTTGTTGATATACTCTACTGCTACTACTATGATAAGAAAGATACACTTCTCACTGTGACTACAATTAGATACTACAACTCATTCACTAAACTTACTACAAATATAACACTTTACATTTGCCTAAGCTACCACTAAAATATAATTTTTAAAGCACATAATAAACGATGCACTGTAGCCCTACTTGGCTCCTCCAGAAAGATCTCTGATAATCTGTAGAAACCTATGATGAGTCTTGCACAATTACCCTTGATGAGTTAAGCCAGCCACATACTGGAGTGACATTCTGTTTCATGACAAAACCATTTTGGTGATCATGTTGCAAAGCGACACAGACAACACTACTGCCATTAGGATCTATGAAGCACCACACACTGGGTGGGACATTGTCTAGAGACATCACAAGGTCCCTTGTAACAAAAGACAAAGCTCCTTCAAATTACTTCTCACAACAAAACAGCTTAAGATGTTCTGAACTGCATACGCACTTGATTCTAACCATATCAGGTGACAAGTCTACAATACACTCTCCTGATGGTCGTTGGTATAACTCATCCTATAATAATCATAAAAATTCACTGAATCACATTTAAGTTCAGCAAGGAAACCATTAATGTTTTTTTTTGCACGTATTAGATGAAACCAGAATTCTTGGTCTGTTTTCAAATCCAGAAGCTGAAGAAATTACCATAAGAAAATGATAACTTCCTCCTCATGGTAAGCCATGTCACTGTTTGTCACAAACCACACACTTTCACATTTCATAAACAACTCACAAGAAATTTTTCTGGTGCATCAATGTCTCAAGAGTCTCTCCACCAAAGCAACGCTTTGTAACATGATGTACCAAAATGGTTCTGTTGTAAAATAAAATGTTGCTGCACTGTGTGGCCAGGCTTAGAAAAACTTACTCTCTTCAGTGCGCTGCTGCAATACAAGTCCTTTGTGAAAACTCTTGGTGAGTTGCAGAAACATATGATTTCTTCATGGTGACCTTTCAGGAACTATAGGAATCTATGAAGACTCCTTCATCATGACCTATGACAAGATGGACTCAGTGCACTGCTACAATTCACAGACCCATGACTTCTTTATGGAGAAGAAGATGGAGATACCTGCTCTTTTCAACCAGACCCATAAAAGAGAGAGACCACAAAGACTAAAATACATATTATCTTATACAACACAGTACACTATGTACTGTACGTACACCAGCTTTGCTGACGAGACGCCTGAGGAGCGGGGGGGTCTACTGAATTATAGTGCGTGCTTGTGTTGGTGCGGTATTACTGTTCCTGAACACATTGTTCACACGTATTTAGTTGTAATGTTGTGTGCGTATTAGATTGAACGTTCGTACATTGTATGTAATTGTAATTTACTGAATATTTTGTTAAAGGCGTTTTTTTTTATTCGCTACAAGAAATACCTTGTGAGAGACAGTCAAGTAATACCGAAACTTTTGTTAAACGTATTTTAAATGTGTAGTATTACAGTGATGCGTGCAGTGGAATGGCATATGTCACCACATTCCTTGTTGAGCTGCAAAGGTGAACTGTTGATAGTAGAACTACAATTTCGTCCAGTAACATTTAGCAGCTGTAATCACAGCTGATTTGTCTGCAGTAGTGATACGTGTTCCCTTCATATTGGCTCCTTGACTGTGATGTTTGATGACTTTCAGATAACATTCCTGTCTTCTCTGATCAACTCAGTGCTACACCTTGAGATGCTGTCCACATTTTAAAATGCAGATTGCTTCCCTCTTGGAATCAATGCGGCATTGTTTTAGTTCACTGTGAATGCTTGGTGACAGGTAGGATGTACTTCTCTTCAAAGCATAACTTCAGGACGATGGTGCCTTCATGATAACCTTTGATGAGAGGATAAACCTGTTGTATTTGCTGTAGTGCGGCTCTGCCGTGAAGATTCCTTATGAGCTGTAAGAACCTATGTATGACCCTTGATGAGGTGGTGCAGCTTCGTCTCTTCAATTCACTCCTAGAGTATGACTTATTCAATAAGGCCCTGGAAGAACTGTAGAAACATAAAATCCCTTTATGATGACCTTGATGAGATGGAAAAAACTGTTCTCAGCAATACTCTGTTACTACTACAAGAAAGAAGCACTTTTCAGTCTCACAGTGACCACACTTCACTAGTACAACTCACTTCATTAAACTCACTAAAAAAAAAAATGTTTTTACAAGATATGCTACTAAAACATAATTACTGATGCATAACATACTTGGCTCCTTCGTGAAGATCCCTGATGAGCTGTAGAAACATATGAAGACCACTTCACAATGACACTGGATAAGGCAGAGATATCTTGTTTTCAGAGCACTGCTGCATATGACTCCTTCACAAACTTGATGAACTGGTCTTTGATACTTTGCTGCTACACTTATGGATAAGAAAGATACATGTTTCTGGTCTCACTGTGACAATACTCCACACTTAGCTACTAAACTCATTCACTAAGCTCACTGAAAATATAATTGTTTTCACATTTGAGTAATCTATACCACTAAACAATAATTATATATTTAGCACTAATATGCAATTCCTTATTATGGCTGTTTGACTGGGATCCTTGATGACGTACAGCAGAAAAGTCTTTTTAAATTCACTGCTACACCATGCATTGCTGTATACTTTTGAGAAACGTCTTGAACCAACTGCTGTAATGCGTAGGTTTACTGCTAGTGCTTAATACCATGGTAGATGTATTTCTCTCCAAAACATGGTTATAATATGACGACTTCTCCATGATGACCTTAGGTAAGATGGAGAAATCTTCCCTCTTCAATATACTGATGCAGTGTAGCTTGTTCTTGAAGGCTTTGGATGAACTGTAGAAACCAGCTGTCTTGGATACTCTACTTGTACTATTATCTTAAAAATGATACATTTTCCAGCCTCGCTGTGACCACATTTAACTACCACTAATACAATATACTATTAATTATAATATACCACTAAAACATAATTACTCATGCAAAGGATTGGTAGGTGGACCTTAGTCATACTTGGTTCCTCCATGAATATTTCTGATGAGCTGTGCGAACCTACGACAGTCCTTCATAGTGACCCTTGATGAGACAGAGAAACCTGTTGTCTTCAGTGTACTGCTGCAGTATGACTTCTTCATGGAGATCCTTGAAGTGATATAGGACATTTTCTTTCCTGCGGAGATCCATACTATGGTTACTTCACCTCTCGTGACCACTGATTAGGTGGAGAGGCAGCTTGTTATTTCATCTCAGTAGCTAAACTTTGACCATTTGACATGATGCCCTCTCTCTTAAACTCATTTTATATTCTGATTACTTACTGTGACCTTTGATGTGGTAGGAAACTGTACACTGCTCACCAACCAATTATTGCATACTGTTTTCTCTAGGCATAGTGTCTTTTATTCGACAAGAAATCACAGCTGTTTTATTTTGCTTCATTGTCATCCTTGATAATAGGGGTGAACCTTCTCTTTTGAACTCATTGATATACTATGGTTGGTTTACTGTTGTTACCTTCTCATTGTTGCATTATGGCAATGACACAAAATGTCAGTTCATAAAACCTACACTTACAACACGATCACTCCAACACTAAATTTCATTTCACTCTTTGCATGTTGCACACTCCATCTCAACACTTTTTTCACTCAAATTATTTATGAATCACTTAAAAACTAAATTTACCATAAGCTTGTCAGCCAAAGTTACTGATGTTTAATAGTTTGTGTATTTGTTATACATATTTGTATTAATAAAGGAAATTGAACATCTAGTCAGTAGAATACAGGCTGAACCAATTGATGCAAAATTAATGCGTGAAGATCCTTGAAGAACTACAGTCATTAGATTTTTGACAAATACCAACAAGGTGATATGGTTTTTTTATTTGTATGCAGCGCTGAGTGAAGTAAAGTAATAAAGATACATTTCTGTTATGTTATGTGGTACAGCATTATAAAGTGAAGAAATATAGATACTGAGGAGGGAGGATGTGAAAAGATTAGAGATACTGGAGATGCAGATATGGCATTGAAGTGAGAGGATAAAGTAAAGAATGACGAAGTGTTCAAATGGATTTATAAGGAAAGGCAAAATATTCAAGAGTATAAGAACAAGGAAGGTGAGTTGGAAAGTACAGTTGACAAGGCAAGACTGTCTGCTTGAAGGCAGCAATTGATGGAATGGTAAGTAGCATAAGCAAGACAGGATGTACAGAGGGGGTACAGAATCTAGCATTCAATTAAAGTTTAAGGAGGGTGTGAGGACACTAAGATGCTTACACAGAAGTGAAGTGGGAAGTATGGAGAGCTGTCACGATTGAAATATGGAATGGCAGGTCACAATTTTGGTATATAAAAAATGTAGAAACCCGTATTGGAAACAATAAGAAACAAATAATGATTGGCTTCTGTAAAGTTAACATGGAGAATTAAGATTTTTACTGAACCAGTAGCCTTCATAAAGACACTTGTACACCGGTATTTACACATTGACTGAAGCACTATGTTCATATATTTTACAACAATTTTGAGGTTACAGAAATACTGTTTTTTGTGTAATTACCATTGTCCTGATGTTTTTTTTCAATAAGGGAAGTTTAACGGGTTATAATGTTTTTTAGTAGCAGAATCCTCACAGTCATGTTCTCCTAGTTTGTGACTGCTCAAATGATTTGGTAATCAGTAATCAGTCAGAATCCAGGTAAAAAAATGGCTGATAGCAGTATGATACCAAAACATCACAATCAGTTAAACCCCTTATAGTCAAAACTACATTAATCATGAGCAACTAAACAAAAGTGCAGTATATTATAATGTATCAAAGAAATATAATATATTGCAGTGCCAAACACAAACTAATGAGAAGTGGACAGAAACCACCAAACTGCAGGCCTGAATGTCAATTTAGAGAAGATAGAATGTAATTGTAGGAAATGAACAAGATCATAGGTTGAATGACAATATTGAAAACGGTGTTTTAGTTTATACACAGTTCTGATCAAACAAGGTAAGAGCAGTTATGAAATAAGGAAACTGATTATAAAAGATAGAAAAGTTATTTCTGTTTAGTAGGTCAAAACAATAAATAATAAAAAAAATAATCAAACTATTTATTATGGAAGTGTCCTTAAATGGTATCAAGATATAACACACAGTAAGGAAAATACTAATGCAATAATGAATACTGAAATAGGTGTCAGAACTAGAAAGAAGTTTGGATAAGAAAGAGTAAAAAACCAAGAAAAATAAATCTGGGTATGCAAAGAGAATGAGTAACACAATATGTTCAAAATAATGTAAGAACGGATACTACTAGAAACAAAAAATAAAGGGAGATCTAAGAGAAACTGGAAGGACAATGTGGATAAGCTATCAGACTTACAGATTTCTGATAAAGTTTAGATTCTTAGAAATTGGAGGGGATGGTATGTCCAAGAGGTGATGAATTAAATCTGAAGGACTTGGAGAATAAATTTATTTTTCTTTAGTGGATATGTGAACTAAGTTTAAATAACCTACTTGCCTGTAACCAAGATAACGGCTTGCATAGTTTCTTAAATGGATGCCTTACAATTTAATATTACTTCTATCAAGCAGCTAAGTAGAATCATTTTACTTATTAAGACTGCAGCTCCTGGTTTATGATTGCCTCATGCAATGAAATGATTTAATACTAATATAGCCAACAGCAAGATCTGAACTTTAAGCTACCTATGCACTCTTCCAAAAATAATGACCATTGTTGTATCACATAACCATACCTAACCTACTTAAGACAACACTTCAAAAATATTCCAATTGTGTTATTATATTAAAAACTCTTTAAAAAAAAACAATAAAATTAAAAAATTTAAACATTAATAAAATTTTACGAGAAGAATTAGGAAATTTTGAAATAATATAAAGCATTCCAAAAATTATTTTAATTTTTAAAGTAATAAAATTTTGAATGGATAATGAATAGTGTACTGTCATACATTAGTACAACAATGAGAAATAATATATATTAATGGAAAAACAGAATAATTTATCATATATTTGGTTGATCACTTGCTCAATCATAATATAACCAACTAGATACAAATACAATTACTACACCGAACTACAAGCTACAATAAACACCACCACTACTACTACTACTACAAAAGCAACAATAAATCATGCACCACTACAGTACATCCATATCAGTGTAGGCCTACACACACTCACCCAGGGGTGCCCATCCCCCCCAAGGCCCAATGCGCAAATCCCCCCAAAAGTCTCTGTCTCAGCACTCCCCCCCCAATTGAAAAGTTTTCCAAATTCCAAAACAAAATTTACTACTAGTACTGGTAGAGACATTTATGCCCCCAGTTCGTTAAAACAATCATAAAGATATGCAATTGCTTTAGTTTTTTACTAATAGCTTAGTTTGTTGCACAAACACGGTAAAAATTTCCATCAATGTTGGATATAAAATGTTATTCTTGAAAAAATCCCCCCCAAAAAATCCTTAAAATACACCCGAAAAATCCCCCCCAAAAATTCTCAATGCGCAACTTGCGCTATGATCCCCCCTGTAGGCACCCCTGCACTCACCCTTACATAAAAGTGATAAACCAGATTTTGAAAGTAACCATATATACAGTTGGCCAAATTGTATGTATGATTATTGTTACTACATAACTTAAGAAAATGTTATGTAAATTAAACAAAAAAATGCATCATGATTATTCTGTTTATAAAGAATGAACATTCAGGTTTAAAAAAAATATATATTCTTTTCATATTTATATAAAATATAATCAACCAACTTACCAATAAATGAACAATTGCTACTCATTTATTGATAATAATTATCCATTTTACAGTATACTTAAAAAATTATTTTTGTACTACTTTTAGTCAAAAAACCAAGTTTTTAATTAATATTCCGTTTAAAAGACAGGAGTGGTTATTATATGGTCAGTATGTTGGATTGATATGCCAGGCACATAGGTTCGATCTCTACCACAAGCTATGGATAATGATCACTCATTACTAAAGGCAATGGTAACTCTATAGAACATCACCGTAATAGTAATTTAGACCGACCTAGGTATTCAGACCTAACATTAAATTACAGTCATAATATACCTAATAAAGTCCCAATTAATGCAAATCATGGGAATACAAGAGTTTCACTAGAGAAATGCAGAAGTAGATAAAATAAATGTATGAAATGTACGTACAAGGTAAATCAGTCAGATTGTTACTGCATTTGGTGTGGTAACAAAACATGATGTGTATACTCCCAAGTTAACAATACAATAATACTAATTAATAAAAAAATAATGCCAAATTTAAAACAACGCATAAAACTTCTTTTCTATGTGTGTAACTGGATTCTGAGTGTGCTTTACTTTAGTACTAGCTCAGTTCAAATCTTGGATTTTGAAAGGAGATAAGATAGGAAGAATTAGACAAATTCCTATTAACTGATATCAATTTTAATAATTTTAAAAATTGTTAAAGTAATTTTTAGAAAGGCTTTAGTTAAATAAGTTAATACTGGTACTTGAATGATGAGAAATGTAGGAGGAAAAACTAAGAATTAAATATGTAAAGTATGAAGACAAAAAATAGTACAGACAAGTTACAATTTGTAATTATGAACAACTGAGGCCGGTGAAGTTAGGAATGGGTCCCATAAAGATGGAAATATGTTTATTCTGTGCAATTAAACTGTAGATTACACAATAAAAAATCCCAGAAATATTTAATTAATTGCAAATTAATATGGCAATAAATATTTTATTTAAATTTATTGGAAACAGTAAAATGATGTTCTGTTTCATAAATACTGTCATAAATATTATAGTAAATTTCATTCAGAAGAAATTTCATAATTTAATATACAATACATACTGATACATTGGCCTTTATTGTCAAAATTTTGTCCTATGTCTATTATATATGACATTCTGAGGTTTTTCAAACAATCGTAAGTAAATCAAACGAAAATATATCTATTTATATACCAGTACCATCCAAATTTAATCTTATAATACCTAAATCTCAAAAGGAGACCTGTATTCTACAGAAATATACATTTTTATGTAAGATGCTCATGTAGAAAAAGAAAATTTAAAACCATATTTTACCCAACAAATTTTACTGATATGTAACCTAATAATTCAGAATTATTTTGTTTCAGAATATTTAATTTAAATTTTTGATGAAAATGTTTTAATAAAAATTATTATTACATCGAACATAACATACATCAAAATTTGCTGATTCAACAAAAACACCTTTTTCCCAATGTTTTCGAAATCAAGAATATTTTATCATTTTTTTATACACAAAATGTGATTCATATACGAACAATCAAATAATTTGGAAAAGACAAAAATTGAAAAGAAATAAAACAAACCCAGTATTGAGCTTGAGGGTACAGCATTTATCTACAGTAACTCTGACAGACATATTCTCCTCATTCCCCATTGGCCTGCATACTTGTCTCCCAAAACACAGAGCAATCTGAAACAAAAGAACAAAATATAAATTATGTGTGACAATCTTTTTGTTAAAGGCGGGTGCTTGCCATTCAGACAGATTCTCTCTCTCTCTCTCTCTCTCTCTCTCTCTCTCTCTCTCTCTCTCTCTCTCTCTCTCTCTCTCTCTCCCTATTTATTTATATATTTGTTAACTAACTTTTGAGCTTAATAGTGTGTTAACAAACACGTTTGTAAGCTACATTAACTCGTAACTAATACAAACTGACTACGAAGTTTTTTTTTTACAAAGATTTAGACAAAAGTGACTACGAAGTATTCAAAACTGTTCATTGTCGACTCGCAAAATCAACAAATGTAAAAGTTATGTGACCGTATTTATTGTGCTAATATCTAATATAAATGGTAAAAAGTAAAGGTAGTTTTAGTTCTATTCGTAAATTACCGTTTATATTAATAAACGTAACTTATTAAAATATACAAACTTGGTGTATTTGAAACAGCTGATTCTGGTGTTTTGTGTCACGTGATTTTCTGCCATACTGCGATTGGTTAAATCCAAAGCGTCCAACATGGCTTCGTTGTACCGACACGAGTCAAAAGCCAACTTGTCAACGAACTAATTTTATATTTTATTATAAATATAAATTAAAGCCATATATGATAATAATGCGTAATGAGCTATAATAATGATTTAAAGTTTGAGTTCATGTGTTGAAAAGTAAATATAAAAGTAGAATGTGATTACGGTAAGTAGGCTTACAATTCGATAATTAAATGAACTAAAAAATTTATTATTTTTAGTCAGATTAATTTAGACAAACCCTAAGCAACTCTATTTATTGTATAGACTGTTCAAGTAAAATATATTAGATATTTTCTCTTTTACATTGTTTCATAACGTTAATAGAATCCTATGTGAAATTTTATTAGTTTTATAAAATAGTGATAAAACAAACTGATTATATGTAGGCTACGTATCACTTTTAAACTATTACAAGTTTTCAGAATGTAATATTAAATTAAAAGTTTGGAATATTACAATTATTCTATATACGTAAAATTTATTATTGGAATGTAATAACTAAATACGTAATCACGTGTAAACCTTTTTTCAATTATTAAAGACTAATCAAAGACAATATTGCATGGATTTTTTCTACAAATATGTAGCCACATTTATGAAACTTTTATTAGGCCTACTTTTGAACAAATTTATTACATTCTGTGTTATTAAAGAAGTACCTATTACTTTTATGCATAAAACTTAGTCCTGAAACGTTTGTAAATCAAGTTAAATGAATTAATTGTTTATTGTTAATTTTAATTACGAATGCACAAATACGTAAAAAGTCACAATTTAGTTTGTTTAAAACACTCGAAACTAACGCCAGACATATATTACTAATAAATCGCGTTAATAAGTGTTTACACAAAACGTTATTGAATAATGTGTGTAGGATGTACTACTAAATGTTTGGTGTTCATTTTGATTTGAAAATGTGAATATATTTTTAATTATGTAGAGAACGATCCTTACCGTATGAAGGTCCAAGAAGGGAAGACAGAGAGGGACGTTTAGATATATTAACACATCCAATAGCTACTTGATTAAAACTGATAAAGTCGATAAAAAACAAACGTATTAACTATTCATCGGATATGCACTAATAAATGCATATATGTGTCACGTAGGCATTGAAATTTCGTATTTCTTTGTTAACCAATAACTATAATATTTATTGAAAGGATATAATATTTATAACTGCTTGGTACAGTATAATAAACATCCAAAAATTATTTACATATGACGAATTCGCAATGTGTGTGTGTGTGTGCGCGCGCGCGCGCGCGCGCGCGTGTATGATACTCAAACTGAATTACCCATAGATTCTTACATAATATATTTTTTAAAAACAAATTAAGATTGATTAATAAAAATTAACAATTATTACATTTATTCTAGATTTAGTCATAATACACACACGCACTGTTCACAGATCAAGTAGCCTAATGAAACTAAGTAAACAAACCAGATTTGTTCATATAATTATATTATACAAGTTTATAAATAATAAAGTCAATAAGTAAATAAGATAAATAAATTATATATATATATATATATATATATATATATATATAATTTTCTATATAGGTAACTCGAAGTTTCCTGCAGTAACTATATAATATTGTGATGTTATTAAATTTGTTTCTTCTGGATATATATATACATTTATATGTCAAAATAATAAAAAAGTAAGTAGTACTTATATTCTTATTTAATATTGATATTTAATTTAGTGTTATTTCAAGAAATTAATAAATAATCAATTAACCTATTTTTAATGTATTTTGGGTATACTTATTTTTATAAATATTGGGATATTAATGCAAGGACTATAAAAGTTTTTTGTAACACACACACACACACACACACAGTATTAATATTATACACTAACACAGTGTCTGCCACTCCTTCTACACATAAAATCAGGTCACGTGCACTCATTTATTCAAGCATTCCCTCCTGTATGGTGTTTAAAATGTATTATATATCTGTGAATGATTGTTATGATAGGACTATTACAAAAAATTGCAAGATTGAAAGTTAACAATGTGTGTGTGTGTGCGCGCGCGCGCGTGCGTCTTGTTCCACAATTCTATATGAAATTCATGACTCTGCGTTGTGTATAACTTGTGTTCAACACTGTAGTTGGTATTCTCTACTACCGATATCACATAACAGAATCTGTATTGTAGAGACTTATCTGCAGCTGATTTGTAACACATATTTATTCTTGGATTTCGGAAACCGGTTCAGGTTGTAAGTTAAAACTTTTACGTTTTTACCGATAAAAAGTTTTGTGTTCCGAGTCAGTAGTGAAATAATTATATTTACATATTTATATGTTCTTTAATCATAATTGTGTTTTTATTTCTTTAATCCTTACTTTCAAAGTGATTGCAAAGACAGCTAATTGTAAATCCTTTATAATATTGGAAAAGGCATTTAGTTAGCATTAATAATTTATTGCCATTATTACATCATCATCATCATCAACATCATCCTCACGGTTTAAACCAAGAATGGTTTGTTCCGGTCTCAAATAGGCAAATATTACAGATGGTCATTCCAGCGCTTCCTCGGACGTCCCACACCTCTCCATCCCCTAAGCTTATAGTTCCATAGTTGTTTGGGGATGCGGCAGTCATCCATTCGGCAAAGATGTTCCCACCAATTCAGCCGATACTGGGCAATCCTGTTGAGTATACTCATAATATTTAGCTCCTGCCGTATATCTGTGTTTCTTCTATGATCATCGAGAGTATACCCTGCCATGTGCCTCAGAAATCTCATTTCAGCCATTTGGATACGACTGGCCTGGCCTTTCGTTAAAGTTCAATTCTCAGACCCATAAAGAAGTGTGGGAAGAGCCATCACCTTGTAGAATTTTAGGCGTGTTCCTTTACTTGGTGACTTAAGGATTTGCCTGATGATCCCGCACATAAGGTTGAACTTATGCAACTTGTTCACCACATCGTTGCTTGCATCTGAACAAAGCAACAACAGCAACAAGCAACGAACAAAGCAAGATATTACATCTGAACAAAATTTAAAGTTAAATTAAAATTATGACTATCTTCTTTAGTAGGGGATGTGGAAACAAAGCTAAAATCAGTTGAATAGACTCAGTAGCAGTAAGGAGAATGCTCAAAGTTAGGACTAGGTGTACAAAATGGTTTTATTTTCATACCAGGAAGGTACTTTGTTTAACATCTACTCTTGATGTCTTTGTTAGTATTTGTAAGATGTTTTAAGATTATTTTCTTAATTCATTCAATTGTTGGCATCCGTTACACTGACTTTTCCTACAAACAACTCTTTTGTTAGTCTGGAATGTAACCTCAGTACAAGTACAGACTAGGGACTTGAGGTATTATGGGATACCTAATTTGTTCCATTGTTACACTGTACTTTGTTATTTATCTCAGTGCAAATAATATTTTAAAAATTATATTGTTTTGTGATCTATTTTTACATGCTTAATGCTTTTAGGTTTATGTTTGCAACATTTGGTTTAATTCTGGAATACACAGTTTTAGTTCACATAAATGTAAATATTTAATTTACATATTGTAAAAGAAAATATCGATATGGAGAACCATACATGACTTCCATGTTCTAAGATTTATATTTAAAATCATATTCGAAATGAAATATTTCCATAGAAACTATTTCTTTCTACTTATTGCTTCAGCCTTAACCACAGTACTGTGGTCACTAACGTATACCACCTCACATTTTCGCACTCGATTTTCACTGATGATGGCAGTCGATGGCACTGCCGAAAAGTCTGGTTTTTCAGAAAACATTGGAATAAAGCTAAACAGCCCGGGAAGGAATTTTAACAAAGAACTACTTCTTTGTTGCCGATAACGTAGTACACATATACAAAATTCTCCCTTCTCCCTTCAACTATAATTTTCATTTATAGAAAATTACCCCCACCCCGTTCACCTAACCTCTTCATTTATAGATATTTCATATACGTTTCTACAGTGGATTATTATGAGCTTCTTATCAGGATACTTTATTTATCAAAATTAAGTACTTTACTCTTGTTAAAACATAAAACGTTGCAGGTAAAGTACCCCTATCTCTTAACCGATCTTCACCAAAATCAATAGACCTTCAGTCCTCTACAATGCAGGGATGCACGCAAAAAAATATTTGATTCTGTTTGAATGTGCGGCAGTTATCGTTCGTCATGGAAACATTTCTCTTGTTACAACATAAAATGTTGCAGGTAAACTACCCCTTACCCTTAACCGATCTTCACCAAAATCAACAGACCTTGAGTTCTCTAAAGCCCAGGAAAGTTTGCAAAAAATTATTTGATTCTCTTTGAATTTTCGGCAGTTATCGTTCGTCATAAGAAAATTAACCTTTTTAAAACATAAAACGTTGCTGATAAAGTACCCCTTTCCCTTAACCGATCTTCAACAAAATAACAGACCTTGAGTCCTCTTTAGTTCAAAAAGGTATGCAAAAACTTAGTTGATTCTGTTTGAATTTACGGCAGTTATCGTTCGTCACATAAAAAATTACCCTTGTCAAAACATAAAATGTTGCAGGTAAAATACCCCTTTCCCTTAACCGATCTTCACCAACACCAATAAGTATTGAGAACTCTACAATACAGGCCTGTATGCAAAACATCATTTGATTCTGTTTGCGGCTCTTATCGTTTGCCATAGAAAAAAATTACCCTTGATAAAAAACCGTTGCAGGTAAACTACCCCTTTCCCTTAACCGATCTTCAACAAAATCAACAGACCTTGAGTTCTGTATAATTCAAAAAGGTATGCAGAAGAGTAGTTAATTCTGTTTTAATGTACGGCAGTTATCGTTCGTCATAAAAAAAATTACCCTTGTTAAAACATAAAATGTTCCTGGTAAACTACCCTATTCCCTTAACCGATCTTCACCAAAACCAACATGTCTTGAGAACTCTACAATTCCGGGCTCTATGCAATACATTATTTGATTCTGTTTGAATTTGCGGCAATTATCGTTTACCATATACAAAATTACCCTTGATAAAAAACCGTTGCAGGTAAACTACCCCTTTCCCTTAACCGATCTTCACCAAAAACAATAGGTCTTGAGAACTCTCTACAATTTAGGGCTGTATGCAAATAATCATTTGATTCTGTTTGAATTTGCGGCAGTTATCGATCGTCATATAAAAAAGTACCCTTGTTAAAACATAAAATGTTGCCAGTAAACTACCCCTTTCCCTAAACCGATCTTCACCAACACCAATAGGACTTGAGAACTCTACAATTCAGGGTTGTATGCAAAAGAGTAGTGTATTCTGTTTGAATTTGCGGCTGTTATCGTTTGACATAGAAAAAAATTACCCCCTGATAAAAAAAACGTTGCAGGTAAACTACCCTTCCCCTTAACCGATCTTCACCAAAACCAATAGGTCTTGAGAACTCTATAATTCAGGGCTGTATGCAAAAGAGTAGTTGATTCTGTTTGAATTTGGGGCTGTTATCGTTTGCCATAGAAAAAAATTACACTTGTTTAAAAAAAAACCGTTGCCGGTGAACTACCCCTTTCCCTTATCCGATCTTCACCAAAATCAATAGGTCTTGAGCACTCTACAAGGGCTACATGCAAAAAAGTATTTGATTCTGTTTGAATTTGCGACTCTTATCGTTTGCCATAAAAAATACCCTTTTAAAACATAAAATGTAGCTGGTAAACTACCCCTTTCCCTTAACCGATCTTTACCAAAATCAACAGATCTTGAGAACTCATCAATTCAGGGCTGTATGCAAAAGAGTAGTTGCTTCTGTTTGAATTTGCGGCTGTTATCGTTTGCCATAGAAAACAATTACCCTTGTTTTAAAAAAAAACCGTTGCAGGTAAACTACCCCTTTCCCTCAACCGATCTTCACCAAAAACAATAGGTCGTGAGTGCTCTACAAATCAGGGCTGTATGCAAAAAATGATTTGATTCAGTTTGAATTTGCGGCTGTTATCGTTTGCCATAGAAAAAAAATCTACAGACAGACACACAGACAGACAGACACACACACAGACACTTTTCGAAAAACGACTTTTTTTCATGTTTTGAGTGTAGTACAATCAGAATCTGCAATAATCTCGAACACGATTTTTTTTGCCATCACCATACTTCCATTTCCTTAAGGAACATGGAAGTAAAAAGTACAAAATTTATATAATTGATCAATGTTTTTACATGTACTGAGAATGAAATAAATAAATTAACAAGAAATAATAATAGTAACATCATTAACAAATGGCAAAATATTCTACCCAAAAGTTTTAAATCAACTGTGCTGATTTCGATACCAACAATTGTTCTGATTTAGTCTTTAGTAGATATTTAGGCAAAAAAAAAGCAGAAACTAAATGTACTTTAAAACATTGGCTATACATGTTAATAGAAATATCAAAACAGGATAATCTTGATAATTTCACAATTTTATAGCATTTAGAGGTAATGACCGTGTACAGGTAAAATTTTCCTGAACAAAGAGATTGTGGGCTGAATCAATAACTTGACTTACCTAAAGTGTAGGTGCTCTTTGATGTGATGATACTGATGTAGAATTACACACATTTCAACATGTATGTGGAACAATCAAAAGAATTTTTAAAACACAAGACAGGACATGCTTCTTAAACTTTATAGAGTGATGGCTGTATCTACTCTTCTGTATTGATATAGGTGTTGAAAATTAGTGAAGAAACAAATAAAAAGCAAATAAAACAGATATAGGATTCAGAAATATTTAGATTTTACATACACATTTACATTTAAAGTATAAAAACTTACTTTACTAGACAGGAATGTAAGCGATGATGACATCAGAATGAATTAAATATATTCAGCTTAATCAGAGATTTATATTAATCTTATCATATATCTTTCCCTAAATGAAGATATAAATAGCAGAGACCAAAAATGTGTGTAAGACAAATGTATGAAACAAAAAAATGAAGGAAAAATATGGTTAAGATATTTTCAAGTTAATAATGTATGTGTTATAAAGATATATAATGTATGTGTTAAATCTAAAAGCAATGTTGTTCTTTATAAATGCTTATATACACCAACTTTAACCAATGTACATCAATGTTAATGACGTTGAAATTTTTATTAAGATGAATAATAAGATATACTATTAAGAATTCAAAACTAAAGTGTCAAGGGGTTATTTGTAATTCTTAAAATGTAGCATATTCCCTGTTAGAGTTAAGTTTCTATTAAAGCACAAATGTCATAAACTTACTGTAAAACTTTTGGTTGGTATTTGTAAACAATAAAAAAAAGTGCATTTTATATTAAATGACAAAAACATTAGACCTTTTAAATGTAATTTAGATATTTAATTAAGTGTTATCCTTAATGCATATTATTAATTAATATGACACAGATCAATGATTTTGAAAGGATATGTCAAATATTGTCAGTGGTAGATTCCACATGGGTTGTCAGTACTAAAATAACACAGGAAACGTGTTACCTTGCACTGTTGTACTTCTATATACTGAAACTAGTTACAAAAAAATTGCAGTTAATGTTTGATAAAAACAATGTCTTTAGTGATTATTTTGAATTAAATTGTGCAAAGGATGTCCTCTGCTTTTTCATAAATTTCTTCATGTTTCAACTACATAACACAATGTTGTTTCATCATTAAGTGGTTTAATATTATATAATTATCTTTCAATATAGATATAAACTTATCATTTCAACTACAGAGTTTTAAACAAATAATTGATAGATTGTCTTATATCTGTAAATAAAACTTTATGTTGAGATAATTAAATCTTGTTCTGTATTAGTAATAATAACTTACATTATAACTATACATCATTTTAATCTACATTTTTCTTTCATCATTAAGGCTAAAAAACAGATTTTACTTGAAATTTAAGGTTAAAAAGAGTTTAAATAAAATCATCAAATAAAGATTTTATTTGAATTCAAATTATATTGTTTAAGTAGTCTACCAATGTTTTGTCACATAAACAGTTATTGATGTATAAATAAAATTAATTTATGTGGGTTGCAATAGAAACTCAAAGCTGTTGGTTAGGTATCATGTAATTTTGGATCTGCTGGCACACATGGTCTCTAAATATTTCATGTTTTTAAAACTGAATTTGTATCAGTGCAAATAATAGTACATGTGAGATAATACAGTCTCCTTGGTTGTTGTTTAGAATGTCTGATTATTTTTTAAGTATGACAGTACATCCATACTATCAGTGCAAAATGATGTTTCTTTTGGTAGATATTGTTAACCAAAGGCAGAAGATGTCTAAAGTTATCATCTGTCTTTATGCATCAAGCCTATAACCTTGTGTGACAGGGCTCTCCAAATTCATATTCCATTGCTAATGTAATTTAGACTGTAAATAATGCTAATGTAAATAAAACACATATTTTTGGGTCTTAGAGGTATATATGTATATTACATTTAATATTTATATATAAATTTACCTCAAGATATACTTTTTTCCCTTATTAGGTACATGTTTCGAGAGCTCCCGTGGTCTCATCTTCAGCCTTCACGATCGTGCATCTGGTGAAGTATTTGTGTGTTGGCTGGATGCTATTAAGGTTGTTTGTTGGTCTCTGGTATTTTAAAGTTGTATTATTGTGTGTGATTGTGGTATATGTATTTGTATTTTGTGTATTTTCGATGTTGAGTGCTTTGAATATTGTGTCATGTTTTGTATTGATTTGTATTTGTTCAGGTATTAGTTTGTTTTCTGTTTTATGTTTGTATATTTGTAAATTTTCCCAAATGTTCATTATGGTGCCTTTGTGTGGTATATGTTTTATTAGTGTCACATTGGTTATGTCTGGGAATTCATGTCCTGTGTTTATTGCATGTGTGGCTAAATTGGATTTGTATATTTCTGGATTTTTGTATGCGTTTAGGTGTTCAAAATAACGTTTTTTCAGCTGTTTTTTTGTTTGTCCTATGTAACATTTATTGCAATCTTGGCATTCAATTTAGTTGTTGTATTATCTTTGTTGTGAGAGCTATTTAGTTTTTGTAAATTATTTTTATTAGTTTTGTATGCTATTTTTGTATCTGTGTTTTTAAGTAGTTTTGTTACTTTTGTCATTTTATTATTTATGTATGTGAATGTGGCCCATTTTTTGTTGTTGTTATTATTTATGTGTTGTTCATTTTGATTAATTCTTAATTGTTCAGTTTTTATTTTATATTTGATTTTATTTTCTATTTTGTTTACAGTATTTTTATTGTATCCATTTTCATAACCAATTTGGTAAATTATATTTCTTTCTTTGTCAGTTTCTTGTTTGTTTAGGGGAATTTTGTACATTCTGTTAAATAGCGAATAGAATGCTCCCATTTTATGTTGTGGTGGCTGGTCAGAATGGTTAGGTATAATGATGTTAGTAGAAGTTGGTTTTCTATATATTGCATATTGTATGTGGTTGTTGTATCTTGTGATGGTTATGTCTAAATAGTTGATTTTGTTATGTTTTTCTTTTTCTTCTGTGAATTGCATTTTAGGATGTATGTTATTGATTTGTTTCAGTATGTTCTCTGCATTTGTGTTTTTGTTATTTGATACATGTAGCCCATCATCTACATATCTTATCCATATGCCATTTGGATCATATGATTTTATAATATTTTGTATTTTGGTGTCTATGTGTTGTAGGAATATTTCTGCTATTATGCTTGATAATGGTGATCCCATTGCTAAACCTTCTTGAACACCTAAACGCATACAAAAAACCAGAAATATATAAATCCAATTTAGTCACACATGCAATAAACACAGGACATGAATTCCCAGACATAACCAATGTGACACTAATAAAACATATACCACACAAAGGCACCATAATGAACATTTGGGAAAATTTACAAATATACAAACATAAAACACAAAATAAACTAATACCTGAACAAATACAAATACAAATCAAAACATGACACAATATTCAAAGCACTCAACATCGAAAATACACAAAATACAAATACATATACCAAAATCACACATAATAATACAACTTTAAAATACCAGAGACCAACAAACAACCTTAATAGCATCCAGCCAACACACAAATACTTCACCAGACGCATGATCGCAAAGGCTGAAGATGAGAGCACGGGAGATCTCGAAACATGTACCTAATAAGGGAAAAAAGTATATCTTGAGGTAAATTTATTTATAAATATTAAATGTATTATATACATCAAGAAACGGACTGTAGCAGAAAGTGATTGACTATATATATTGAAGATTATATATCAGATTAAAAACATATGGATACAAATAATGAGATGGTATGAGAGAGTCTTGAAATAAATATCTATATTCAAATGCAGGACTAAGATGAATATATAACGATGGGAAACATACGTGTAATTCATAAAACTTCCTTACTTTTGTCATTATATTAAAACTTTTATTGTTTCATTTAGATCATTAAGTAATTTTTGGAATAGGTTAAAGCTGCACAATGCAATGTATTTTTAACTTGCCTGTCATGTCTCTAATGCAAAAAAGAAGATAAGAAGATGCAAAATCAAAGCTTTGTTAAATTTTAGGGAGAAGAAATGCATTGGAAGTTCATCAAATTTGTTAGTTTTTCTTAATTTAAAAACAATATGAACAAATTTGGATATTTTCTATAACGTTTTGTAGCGGGTCAATTTTTGGGTGTTTTATTTTAACCGTTTGGGGCATTTATATAATTTGTATTCATTTAATTTTCGGCCGGGAGCCTAATAAAATATGGCGAAATAGCTGTATTATTGTGCAACGTATTTGTCCGTATAATAGACCAGAATTGAGAAACAGTTGGAAACAAAGCAATAAGACGCAGGTTGTTGTTGGGTAACGCGACAAAGGAATTTGCACCTCCACAAAATTCTTAGAACTTTGTACCTGTGTGTAGCAGCGCACATACGCAACTGCTCAATCACGCTCCAAGTGACGCTCTGACAAAAAACTCAAGATGGCCAGAGTGTAAAAAATATTCGTCGTCTTCTTCAAGATCTCCCGGAAACACTGCCAAGAGACCGGCCTTTCCAATGACGTCAGCGGAACCAAGTCCAATATCGGCCTCTGGACACGCACACATACCAGCTTTAGTCCATATATAAAGTGGTTACTTCCCAACAAATGAGGCCTGAGCGACGAAAGCATAGTGGCAGTGAAACACTGATTCCCTGCAGAAAGTAAAAAGTACCTGTTACATTACAGCCCCAGTCTAACAGTTGTATCCACCGGCGCCGGTACAATTAAAGTAGGCTCGCCAACCAAGTTTTACTTTATCAATAGAAGAGGTGTTAATTATGGCCAAAATTTTTATGTGACCGCGGTCGACCCAACCTGGAGTATAGAAAAACAGTTTTTTTTTAAAAGGAACAATCAACTTTCGTTTAAACTATGAGTGTGGGTAGGAACCGCGTGGCGACGTCTACGTAAGGGTTGGGGTGGGCTCAAGTATGAAATGTTAAAGGGTTTGTAAATTCAGTATATATGTGTGAATGGCAAAGCTGGGCTATCTTTTGTGTGCGTGCTTTAGAATTGTGCTGGTTTCTGTTTGTGTCAGTGTTGAAAATTGTATTTCGTTTGATGTAAAAAAAAAAAAAATGATACCTAAGGTAAGCCATATTAATAAGTAAGTAAGATGCAAGAAGCAGGATAAAATCTTCATTTGTTTTTTTATGATCAAAATTTTGTTTTATTTTGATGGTTTGAGCAAAATTAAAATCGATTCTCTTCATACGAATGTGTTGTGCAAATTATTCACACAACCTTGAGAAATTGCGCCTGTATCCTCAAGTACGTATGACGCAACCTTGAAGCCCAGTGATGGTAAGTAAGTTTCTCAATGCTTGTTTTGTATTGTTATTACGTGGATCATTAATGAACATGACAATGGCGCCCGAACAGGGACGAATTTATTGATATAAATTCCATACATACAAATGAGATACAGGCGTGATTGAGAGGTTGCGTGAAAATACGCAAAAGGTACTTATGTAAAGTTATACAAAATAAGTAAAGCATATTTGTTCACGTAAGAAACGGTAAATATCTAAAAATAATAATAATGGAAAATACAACAGAGAACGGAGTCGATTTGTCCGACTCGACTGTGATAAGTGAAACAGCTGAATTTGACGAATCAGCTGTGATGAGTAGTCTTGACATACATTCAACACCGAATGTAGGTCAAGGCGACAAAACTCTGAACACAAGTAGTATAAATGAATCAAATAATACAGATGATTCGGGGATCCATACGACCCCAAAATCAAATAATGAAAAGAAAAGTAATGACAAGGGAGTCAGCTTAACTGGCGATAAAATAGAAAGTCTAGTGACACCTGTTCAAAGTAAACAAGAGATAGATAAAGATGAGAAAGTCATGAACATGTTGCAACTGATTTTAGAGCAACAAAGTATTAAATTACTGAGTGATTCCGACGCTAAATTTAATATACAGAATAACAAATTTGATGAGTTGAAAAATGAGATTCAAGAAATTAATAAGCGTTGTGAAAATACCAAAGTAGAATTTACCAATAGAGTTAACCAAGTAGAAACTAAATTAGATGATTCAATGCAAAAAGTAGATGTTAAATTTAATGAAATAGATAGTCAGATACATAGAGTTGAGAAGCAAATAAATGAGAATAACGAGTATTTAATAAGTTCAATGAATGAGCATAACAATGACATAGAAATTAAAATTAATAAATGTAATACTGAAACTGAATGTAAGTTGAGTAGCGTAGTAATGACCGTTGAAAAAATTAGTCAAAATATTGATGAACACCAAAATAAGGTAGACTCTAAAATAAATGAAATTGAAAATAATTATAAGACAGAAATACAAGCAGTAAATGAATCTATTGAAGTCATGTCAAAAAATAATGCACAGTCTGAATATAGTAATGACAAAAAATTATATTCAATTGAACAAAACATTAGCAGTATGAAAGACGAATTAAGTTTAGTAAAAAATCAAAACTCATACAATGTTACTGAACGCATATTTATGACATGTGACACAAACAATGAAATAGAATTAGAAACTTTTAGTAGTGAAAATAGGAGAGTGCATCCAATGCAATTTTTAAATCGAGTACGGGAGTTTGACAGATTTAATGGTAGTAGCTGGGAGGTTAAACTTATAAAAATTTTGAAATGTTTTAAAGGTGATTCAGAGATATGGGCGGAGACACATCGAAACGAATGGGAGAGTTATGGAGATTTTGAAAGAGCATTCCGGAACAAATACTGGTCGGAGGAGGAGCAGGAGCAGGAGATACTGCGAAGCCAAATAATGGGAACTGGGAGTTTTGGAAGAAACAACCGTAGTATCACAGTATATATGATGAAGCTGTACAACGAAGCGAAGTATTTGGAACCACCGTTGCCATTCCAGTCGTTTGTACGCCACGTTAGCAAGCACCTACCGAGGGAGGTGCAGATCACATTGATGACCAGAGAGGTAAGCGACATAAATGAATTAGAAAAAATATTAGACGTTTTTCAGAATATTAAGGACCAGGAAGACAGCAGATGCATACAACAACATAATATACAAAATGGAGGTAATTATGTACCAAGAGGAGGACCAAACGGAGGAAACACACACAATGGTCGAGAACGGGACAGACGATACCCAATGTGGAAATGTGACGGGTGTCTGGTGGAAAATTATGCTGACCGTAATTTTTGTTATAGATGTAGAAGGGCGAGGTCCGGACAGCAGCAGAGAACACCACCGCGATTCAACAACCCACAGCAGAGGAACGGTGACCGACGAGCAGAGAATCTGAGAAACGAAGGAGGAAATCAGCATATGGGTGGAGTGTATACGCCCCGTAATGCAGACGAAAGAACGGGAAACTAAGGAGGACAATGGATGAAGAGGCCCGGCCATTGTCGAGGAATAATCACGGGGTCCACGAAAATAAATACAGGAATAACACGATCCACACGGACTTGGCTACGGAATTGATGGAAGAAGAGGAGACGGAAACGAGGAGACAAGAGGCGTGGTTGACTGAGGTAAAACTGGAGATAGAAGGTAAGTCAGTCTTAACACTTATAGATACAGGTAGTGAAATATCTGTAATAGCAGAACATGTACTCAATAAATTGAAAGAAACTAACAAACATATTCCGTCTTTGCCAGTAGCAGGGGTAGCAATTGTAGGCATTACGGGTGTTAGAAGTAAACGGGTTACAACACAAGTCCAGTTGAACATGTTAATAAAAGGGGAAAGCTATGAGAATACATTTTTAGTTGTAAGGGGTTTAAATTTAGAAGTGATTTTGGGTAATGATTTTCTAATAAGAAATAATGCGGTCATTAACTTTCGAAAAAGAATTTTAGAATTGAGTAATGAAAATAAAACAATAACGGTTAATTTTGAACGGGTTTTAGACACAGTAAAGATTTCGGGTATAAGGGTTATACCAGATAAGACCATAAATAGGGATATGGAATTTAGTATACATGCGTGTAGAGAGAGTGTGAGTGAAGAGAGTGGAGATAGAATATGGGCCGAAAGAGAGGTTAAATTTTGTGGGGAAGGCGATGAAATGGGGAGTTCTCAGCGTAAAGCGCTGTGGCGGGTAGTTGAGGATTATCGGGGAGTGTTTGCCGGGGAACCAGGAAGGGCAAAAGGTTATGAATGTGAATTAAGGGTGAGGGAGCATGCGCCATATGTCCAACGTAGTTATCCGGTACCATATTCGAAAAGGGAGGCTGTACAGTCAGAATTAGATAGGATGTTAGCGGGGGATATTATAGAAAGGTCGGTATCAACTTATTCCAACCCTTTAGTAGTAGTAATCAAAAAAGATGGGAGAGTGAGGTTATGTCTAGATGCCCGCAAAATCAATCAAATAATCATTCCAGACCGGGAGTCACCCGAAGCGATAGAAGAGATTTTTCAGAAATTTAGTGGTGTGAAATACATGACTTCTTTAGACCTGACCGCCGGATATTGGCAAGTCCCGTTGGCAGTAAATAGTAGAAAATATACAGCGTTCTTGTTCAACGGAAAAAACTATCAATTTAAGCGTTTGCTGTTTGGTTTGAACACCAGTGTAGCCAGTTTTATTAAGTGTCTCGACGAAATTTTGCAACCACATAACTTAGATTTTCTAACCATATACGTAGACGACATACTAATAGCTTCTAGAACATTTGAAGAGCATGTAGAGCATTTGGAATATGTATTGGAGAAATTATATCAGGGAGGTTTGACGGTGAATTGGGACAAATCAAAATTCTTGCAAACCGAAATACATTTTTTAGGTTTCATAATAACACCTACAGGAATACGTGCTAACCCGGATAAAGTAGAATCCATCTTGACATTTCCGGAGCCAAAAAATATAAAGCAATTGCAGAGTTTTCTTGGTCTTTGTAATTTTTACAGGAAGTTTCAGAGGAACTACGCACAGACGACGGCCCGACTCAGCGCAGTGTTACAAAAGAACAAGCAATGGAGATGGGGCGACAGCGAAAGAGCAGCGTTCAATGACATCAAAATTAAGTTCGCAGACATGATACTAATGAATCATCCCAATTTTAATGACAAATTTTATTTACAGACAGATGCTAGTAACATAGCGTTGGGAGCGGAACTTTACCAAGAGGACGAGACAAAAGAGCACAAAACCATTGCCTTCGCCAGCCGGACGTTGCTAGCCGCCGAACGCAACTATACTACCACTGAGAAGGAGCTCCTCAGTATAGTGTTCGCTGTGAGGAAGTTCCGAACGTATCTGCTGGGTAACAGAACCATCATCAGGACGGACCATAAAGCGCTATCGTTCCTCAATACTTGTAAACTCACACACAGCCGGATTACCAGGTGGGTGTTAGCTCTTCAAGAGTATAATTTTTCTTGGGAATATATCAAGGGTGTAGAGAACAGGGTGCCAGACACACTATCACGAGTAGACACAGATAGAAATAGAACAGGTAGAGATATTAAAGAGATAGAAATTTATAGACTATCCCGGGAAGATAAACTTTTTGGGGAGGAATTAAAAGATATAAATGTAATGCAAAGAGCTGATAATAAATTAAATAAAATAATTACTAGTATAGAATCAGATATAGACGAATTAGGGTATAAGCAATATTTTCAAGTGTTCAAAGGGAGTTTGTTTAAAAAAGTAGAGGGGAGAGAGAGAGAGATTGGAGGCTAGTTATACCTGAAGGGTTGATAGAGAGAATAGTGTGGGACTGCCACTTTAGATACGGGCATTTTGGCGCACGGAAGTGTGTGAATGTATTAAAGGAATCTTGTTTATTTAAGAACATGGAGAAACGAGTCCGAAGAATACTTAGAGTTTGTGAGTTATGTCAGAAATCCAAAGTTGTGAATTATAGGTTAGAGGGAGAACTAAATTATATTAAAGTAGAAAAACCATTCGATTTAGTAGCAGTAGATTTGTACGGCCCTTTGCCGAAAGGAAGGGGTGGAGTGATGCATATTTTTGTTGTACTTGATACTTTTTCCAAATATGTCAGGCTATATAGTGTAAAGCGAGCCACTAGTAAGGTGCTGAGCGAGAAAATCACACGCGACTACATGATCAACGTGGGAAAGCCGAAGGTGATATTATCCGACCATGGGCCGCAGTTCATCAGCGGAAGATGGCGCCAGACTCTTGGATGGGAAGGTATTATCCCAAAGCACACCGCCGTATATCATCCACAGTCAAATCAAGCTGAGAGAGTCATGAGGGAGTTGGGCAGAGTTTTTCGAACATACTGCCATGCCAAACATAGC
Source organism: Magicicada septendecula (assembly GCA_034769895.1). Classification (NCBI taxonomy): domain Eukaryota; kingdom Metazoa; phylum Arthropoda; class Insecta; order Hemiptera; family Cicadidae; genus Magicicada; species Magicicada septendecula. Next base: position 54,063,548 of record CM068371.1, on the reverse strand, counting down.
GAGTGCCCACTCTATGTGCAGAAGATTGAAAACTGGCTAAACTGCACCACCCACGAGTCGACGGGGTTCACGCCTTATGAGCTAATAAGAGGAAAGCGTCCACAGAGGATTTTGGAACAATTAATTGAATACCCACCGGAAACCAACACTATCGGTAAGGATGTTAAACTTAGACTAGCGAATGAAAGTTTGTTGACGAAGGGAGAGAGGAGAAAACAGCGACATGACATGAAAGGTAAGTGGACGCAGTATGAGATTGGACAGCTGGTATTGGTACGACGACACGATTTATCAAGTGCACAAGATAAGGAGATCAAGAAGTTTTTCTTATTGTACGAGGGGCCGTACGAGGTAGTGGAAATAAAAATGAAAAATTCATGTGTTACAGAATAGAGAAACCAGGGAGATAGTGGGTACGCACAACGCTACAAATTTGAAATTATTTTGGTCAGCATAAGTATTTTGTTAATTTGTAAAGGTATGAATGTTATTTAATTATTTTTTTATGTTTTTAGAAGGGCTCCTCCCCCATTTTCGGGCGGCCACGATCTTACCAGTCCTGGCCGTGGAATTCGGAAATCGGAGGCGGGCCATGGTTGCCAGGATCTTCCTTCGGGCAGTGAAAACAACTATGGTCCGACTTCACAAAATTGGTATCAATTAGAAATTTAACGACGTTATTGAACGGGGAGGGGGACCCCTAAGGTATGTGGAGATAAATTTTATACACTCAAGATGCATAAATAAGCACAACACCACGTACCAACATTGCCCAAGGGAGAGTAGGAAGACAAAAATAAAGTGAGGCAATGTTTCAAGTATTATTTCACCACTGTCATTTGCAAAAGAAAAATTTAGCAAATGATAAAAGTTCCAGTATATTAAGAAAATGGATTTTGTGGAGATGGGTTTGGGGCTGGACAGACGGCATGCATGGATGAATGAGAGGGAGAGTAGATTTGTAATTATAAAATGCATAAATTGTAATTAAGGTAGTTGAAAAAAAAAAAAAAAAAAAAAAAACAAGGTAATGTGACTTAATGGTAGATTAGGGGAACGTGAATTCACGTATGGTGTCTGTCCGTCCCCTACTCCATCTCGGCAAGACCCCATTTTCAGGTGATCACAGGTTCACCATATATATATAACAAAAAAAAACAAAAAAAAAAAAACAAAAAATAGATATAAATTTTTTCTGGAAGTGTATAATTTTAAATTTAAATAAATTTTAGAATTAAGTGACCAAATATAATTGTCGAGTTCTAGTATCAGTGAGTATGGGAACGTTTTGAAACGATGTATAACAAAATAAAAACTTGTCGTTAATACAAGAAGTGGGGATGACTTTGGGGGGTAGTTTGGTGCTCAATGAAGTGATAATAACAATGGGGTGTTGAACTGCATTTGTAGAAAGATTAATTTCATTTGTTAAGTAATTAGTTAGTTATTAAGTGGCTACTGTGGGGGTGGCCTGTGCTCTCACAAGTAGCGAAAAGGGTTGGGGGTAGCAGTGAGTGTTACCTCCATCGGAGGCCAAACTGGCGATAAATGTGCGGCACACCTTATCCGTGTAAATAAAAAATTTTACACACAATACTAAATAATGTGTCGCACATAATAATATTGATGTGAAACAGGCAGTGAAATAAAAGTTTAGATTTCCTCGACTTTTCGGGCGGTTACTGCCTTACCAGCACTAACCGTGGTTTTGGCTAGCGGCCAGCTATGGTCATACCAAGTCCCTTGACCATAGCTGACTTGAAATTGGTGTATATTTGAAATTCAATGGGGGGACAATTAGAGGAAATCTCCCGGAAACTATGGAACAGCGGCTGCCACTCTGTTCGAGGAGGAACAGCAGAGCCAGGTGGCAGATCCGTTTTAAGGGTGTATGATTATAGAACAAGAACATTATGATGTTCACTAACTTTAAAACTTAACAGCAGAAGCAGAGACACGGAGAGGTAAAACCCTGCTCCAAAATATACAGTCTCTGTGGAAGCGAAAAGGCGCCACAGTCTTACATAATCTGAAATAGTGTGTGTGGCTGGGAGGTGACGCAAAGGAGTCACGAATTTAAAGTTTAGGACATAAAAGTTTTTGCTTATTCAAAGTTTAATTCAAATAAAACTGCTTGTGCTCTGTTCAGGTAACTAGCTGCTTAGATATTTATAAATAAGGTGTTCATTATGCGTTTTTAAATGTAGTGTTTACTTGTTGTCTATTAGATAAGCATTGATAAGAATATGTAATTGTATTATGTGTGTATTTGTTTAAGTAAATAAGTAAATCGTCTGGCAGGTTAACATAAGCATCAGAATCAGAGAAATGGGAAACAATGAGGTGAGAAGGGAGAAAAATAAAAATAAATATGTATATTCCATGTAATTTGTTCAATTTTAATATGTATTTTCATTGTGTTAGGAGGATCAGCTGATCAGCAATAACGTCACTGGTATATTGGTTTGTAAATGTTACAAGTAATTAATGTTTAATGTATTACAGATATTTTGAAGTAAGGATAAAAAGAATATGAGAAATAAAATAAAAGATAATTCATGGGTGATAAATGTTTTATGGGACACGTAGACCTGTCCAAATTGAATTAAAAGTTGAATGTGAAATAGTAGAGATGAATATGATGTAATGTTGTTTTTGAGTTGATATAATGTAATAGAATCTGGGGAAGTATTAATGTTGACACAGTGGTAATGGAGACTTTATGTAGATTTTGAGTGACATATTGTTGTTTTTGTAGTTAATGAGGTTATTTTGTGTATTTGTAGTAATGTAATGAGATTGAGAATTTTGGGGATGGCAATTTTGTATTAGGGGTAGTGTATTTGGGGAGTCCGCAACAAGGGTTGGGACGGGATAGGGATAGATTTTAGTGGGGAAGGGGCCGCCTTAGGTAGAATCCGGGCCGCCAAATAAGGGAAATGAGTTTTTGGGTAGGGGAAACACGTACCCTATATACAAAGGGTTAGAGAGTATTTTATATGTAGAGAAGGTGGCGTTTTGTGTTAAATGGTAAGTTGGGGTTTAGAGTGTCCTGATTAGTAGAGATTTTGATAGAGATGGGTGTCATGGGAGTTGAAGTTGATGAATATTAGAGTCAGAGGGAGAGAGTTTATATATGTATAGAGATCTAATACAGTAAATGAGAATAAATAATTTATATCACCCATGGTAAAGTATAGCGAGATTGTTAAATGAAGAGTAGGATTGTTAAATAAAAGGAGAGACTTATGATAAAGATATAAAAGCTTTTATTTTAAACCAGTGACAGAATTTTGATAAAATTCGAAAATAATGTAAAGTTAAGAATTGTTTATTTTATTATTATGTAAAAGTCAATTTGATTATTATATTAATATTTTGTTCATTTTAAATATTTTATTTTATTATGTTTTGTACTTTGAGTTAGGGTATTACAGATGTTTAATGTAGGTGCAGAGAGTATATGTAACATATGTGGGTCAAGGGTTTTGGACTTGACCTACTTTCGATCAGCTGATGAGGTCAGACACCTACTAAACTTGTATAGTAGGGAATTAATTTTATTTTGTTTATTTAATCACTTTAAACCAGTTTTGAATAATCTCTAAATATAAATGAAACCTTTAAACAAAATGTAAATTTTTTTGAATTTTAAAATTTTTGGGGAATTTGATTTTTTGGAAAAAAAAAAAAAAAAAAAACTTGATTTTTCGCCTGCCAGCGAATGCAAAATTTTAGATAATGATTCTTTTATTATATGTGTATTTACCATGTTTTGTTGTTTTGTTAATTGTTTAGTTTACTGATTTCTTGTATTGAACTGTATTGTTAGACTAAGACATGTTAGGTTAAGGATTTGTTCAACTAGAGAAAACTCTTAATTCAAGTCATTTAAAAGGAAACAAAAATAAGGAAGAGAATTTTTTTGAGCCTATCATTTTTTTGAACTTTAAATTTTTTTTTTTAAACTTTTGTCAATTTTAAAGAATTTTTGTAATTTTTCAATTTTACAATGTATCATGTAATGTGAGTGTGTGTGAGCCCAGTATTTGCTAAAGGCAGCCCAGCTTGCAAAAAAGGGGAAGCATATCGGCGGAGGAGCTGGAATCATTTTAGCCAGGGATTGAGGATTTTTGGGGGTAGCATGCTAAAAGGCGAGGTGCGCTGTGGTGCGAGTCTGTTCGATTTCTCGGTGTTGGGATCTCTTACGGAGAAGTCCAGTGATCTCGTTCAGATGAGTCCATGGTCGCTGAGCCAGGGGGGTCGTGTACCCATGCAGATTAAGAACAAGGGGGTTGTTGGCACTAGTTCCTCACCGGTCCTCTTTGGGGCTCATCGATGAGATTTCTTCTGTTATGAACAGCAGAATTCTCATCGAGGGGGTATTGTAGCGGGTCAATTTTTGGGTGTTTTATTTTAACCGTTTGGGGCATTTATATAATTTGTATTCATTTAATTTTCGGCCGGGAGCCTAATAAAATATGGCGAAATAGCTGTATTATTGTGCAACGTATTTGTCCGTATAATAGACCAGAGTTGAGAAACAGTTGGAAACAAAGCAATAAGACGCAGGTTGTTGTTGGGTAACGCGACAAAGGAATTTGCACCTCCACAAAATTCTTAGAACTTTGTACCTGTGTGTGGCAGCGCACATACGCAACTGCTCAATCACGCTCCAAGTGACGCTCTGACAAAAAACTCAAGATGGCCAGAGTGTAAAAAATATTCGTCGTCTTCTTCAAGATCTCCCGGAAACACTGCCAAGAGACCGGCCTTTCCAATGACGTCAGCGGAACCAAGTCCAATATCGGCCTCTGGACACGCACACATACCAGCTTTAGTCCATATATAAAGTGGTTACTTCCCAACAAATGAGGCCTGAGCGACGAAAGCATAGTGGCAGTGAAACACTGATTCCCTGCAGAAAGTAAAAAGTACCTGTTACATTACAGCCCCAGTCTAACAGTTGTATCCACCGGCGCCGGTACAATTAAAGTAGGCTCGCCAACCAAGTTTTACTTTATCAATAGAAGAGGTGTTAATTATGGCCAAAATTTTTATGTGACCGCGGTCGACCCAACCTGGAGTATAGAAAAACAGTTTTTTTTTAAAAGGAACAATCAACTTTCGTTTAAACTATGAGTGTGGGTAGGAACCGCGTGGCGACGTCTACGTAAGGGTTGGGGTGGGCTCAAGTATGAAATGTTAAAGGGTTTGTAAATTCAGTATATATGTATGAATGGCAAAGCTGGGCTATCTTTTGTGTGCGTGCTTTAGAATTGTGCTGGTTTCTGTTTGTGTCAGTGTTGAAAATTGTATTTCGTTTGATGTAAAAAAAAAAAAATGATACCTAAGGTAAGCCATATTAATAAGTAAGTAAGATGCAAGAAGCAGGATAAAATCTTCATTTGTTTTTTTATGATCAAAATTTTGTTTTATTTTGATGGTTTGAGCAAAATTAAAATCGATTCTCTTCATACGAATGTGTTGTGCAAATTATTCACACAACCTTGAGAAATTGCGCCTGTATCCTCAAGTACGTATGACGCAACCTTGAAGCCCAGTGATGGTAAGTAAGTTTCTCAATGCTTGTTTTGTATTGTTATTACGTGGATCATTAATGAACATGACAGTTTGTGAAGGATAACCTAAAATGTTTAATAGTTTTCTTGAGAATGCCTTGCTATCTTTCTAACTGTTAGTGAATTACATTTTTACTTTTGTTGAGTTGTTATCTTATAATACTTATGCCACAGATATTTGTACACCTGAACATTATTATTGACTGTGAAGAAGGGACAATATGAATGTTTCTGGCAATATTTTGAACTAGCATAGAGCATGAATTTTTCTTCCTTTTTTAAGATTTTCTGGCAGACAGATAGCCTTTATATTTGCCTTCAAAACCCATCAACTAGGAAAACAATTGGATAGTTTAAGTAGGTTTTCCATGCATTGTTACAATTGCTATAGTTAATATATAGTTATTGTATGGCCTTATCTAATACACAAGACCACTGATATTAATGTCTATAAACAAGGTGGAGTAGGCCTACAGTCCAAATAATAATATTCCTTATACTAGGTGATTTATGTATTACAACATTTTTAACCAAGATGCAGTAGCATATCTAGAATTTTAGAATTTGTTCTGGGAGGGGGGGTCTGGTTGAGTCGCTTCATACAAAAGAAAAAACAAGTTAAGATGATAAATTACTAGTACTATTTTTACAATGTTTGAAAAACATATGATAACATCAGTGGCGGTGCTAACGAAACGGGGGCCCCCCGCAAACTAATTAGGGGGCCCTATAAAAATGGTTAAATTTTGTATAGTAATAGGGGAAAACACTCAAATGAGTTTCTATTTACGTGTGTTTCACAACAATGGTTTGTGAATACTTTCTCGTCTATCACAAAGCGTTTGCAATTTGCAAAGGACGTTTTACACGTGTACAAACTCTTAAAATTCATTGTTGCTAAATAGACAAAGTTCTATACAAAGTATAAAAAAAAACCAAAATAAAAGGAATGATTTATTTTTACGTCAAAGATCTAAATTCAGACTATGAAACAGTACCGCACACAGAGTGTTAAAAATTTATTATTTAAAAACGAATATCAAAGTAACATTCTAGCTTTTTTCAAACATTTAAATTAGTTTGTAACTGAATTTGTAAAATTCTTGAATATAATCTATACAAGTTCTCCTTAAGTCTAATCCAATTCAATAACACTTGAACTCAAGTAATGTACAATATTTACAGATGAGGATCAACCAAAGTTCACTGGTTTCCTTAGCCTAGTCTTCTTTTTTTAATAGCTAAGAACTTTTCAACCACTTCGTTGATATTAGTTTTCTGTGTCTCTTCATGCTCAATGCTCAACAGTGCCAAGTCACTCAACCGGGTTTGGGCCATGGTACTTCTTAAGTATGACTTAATTTAAGTTTTGAAAAGCTTCTTTCCGCTGTAGCTGTTGTGACAGGTATGGTTAAATAAAGCTGCAAAGCTGTAGTTAAGTCTCGGAGGCAACTCATAAGGCAGCTGTTTTCTTCAACCAGTAAATTCATCATTTCTCGAATTCTTTTCTTGTGTACAATTTCTGTGGCCATCAGAGCTTTGAAGGATATTACTTAGTCAGGCAGTGACGTGGAAAGGTCACCAGGATACACATTTACCAGAGCCTTACTTTTCTCCACTATTGTCTCTTGTGAGAATTTTACTAAATTATGAGGCGTCAGGAATGAAAACCTATCATCAATGCAACGCAATCCTTCGAATCTCATTTGTAGCTGAGCTATTACAATATCTAGTGTTGCACTGAAAACATTTACTTCAAATGATTTCACTGGGTCGTCAATTCTATGGTCAACTGATAATTCAGCAAAGAAGCGTTTTACAACTCGTTTACGCTTATTTTTCATGTTACAAGTTATGTCCCATGACTGGGCCAACTGGGGCCCCCCATGAGGGTCGCCCCCCCCGCCACGGGGTCTGCGGGGGCCTTATCGCCGCCACTGGATAACATCCTGAAATCAATCTCATTAAAGAAAACTTGCACCCAAAAACATACGCGTTATTGAAACATTGTTTATTAGATGCTTATTGAGTGAATTTATTTTCCTGTATTTTATATATCAAATGTGTATATAAATCATCTGTAATAAACCTGTTTGTATATTTAAAAAAGAGTTACTACCATATCAGCGTACAGAGCTGAAAAAGTAATAAAACAACCTAAACATTAAGAGGTTAAAATAATTCCTCATCAACTTTTTTCAGCTTTCTGGGGGAGGAGTCCAGTCCCGTTAGTCCGTAAATATGCTCCTGCCTCAATATATCACAATCTTTGTTAAAATGTTTTCCTATCAACAATTTTATGAATATTAAAATGTTAGGGAAACAATTTTTGTGTATATATGGCAATAAACATTGATATTTACAGTATATATTTCCTAGTAGAAAGAGTAACAAATCACTGGTTTTAAACATAAGTAAAAAATTGCTTTGTACATGCATCATTATCATCATCCTTGTCGTCATCATCATCATCATCATCATCATCATCGTCACCATCATTCTAATATGTGACAGGTTCCACCAGATGACACTAACATTTTGCTCCATATCGGATTTGTATCTTTGTCTCTACATACAAAACCCAGACTCTATATCAACCAAGAGTTTCAGTCTTTCTTTCTATTCTTGTTCCCTCCTCCTAGTGCTTTTTCTAAAACAATATTTAGTAAATCCATTTGTTCTCAGACTATGTTCAATCCAGTTTTCTATTTTCCTCATTATAATTTTCATTACAATCCTCTTAATAATCCTCTTCACAATCCTTTTTGTGCTTTATAACATTGGTGTTTTAATGATGTTAAGTGTCATTTATTTGTTTTTAGCTGTTTTTTTTTTTTTTTTAATTTGCATCATTCTGTTGTTAGCAGTGATGAAAAGTAAGTTGCATAAGTTGCTTGACAAAAATGTATTTTTTATACCTATTACCATCAAACAACTTTAGCTCATTCTGCATTTTTAGAGAAAATATAACATTTGAATACTTTCAAATCAAATACAACTTGACAAGACCCCAGTTTAGTGTTATCTATGTGATTTGGCTTGTTTAATATATTATAACTCCCACAGTGAGACTGAAGATTACTCCTTGTGGAGTACCCAGCTGTCTATGGGTATACAAATGAGAAGAGACTTTTTAAACATAATGATATGTGTCAATTAATAGTTGGCAAATTTTCTGCAATTCGTTTTAGAATTTGAATTTGAATATTCAAATACCTTAATATTTGGTGTATGAACAAATTAGATAATGATCCATGTTATGCAATTATTATTGGAACTTGAAAGTGAATTTAGTGGACTAGAATAGTTAAAAATATAAAACAAGACATATGTTTGAAATTTGGCAATAATAGGTTGCTTTGACCATGAAGAAAAGGAAGTCTACTGATAGATTGTAATGCTGATTTCAGAGAATAAGATTATCCTGATGTTACAGAAAAATCACATTGTACAGAACCGGCCATAAGTTGTTTTACAAAAATGTACTGTCTGGCCACGACTGGATGATCGAAGCTGCTCTCCCCCACCACGCGGCCGCTTGTAAGCGAGGTAGGGTGAAATATGTGTACTAGCTGTTTGGTTTACCCCCACTTAGCCTACCATAGTACCTGGCCATGCTTCTCCTACCTTACACAATGCTCGATCATCGAATCGTGGCCAGACAGTATTCGTCTGTGTCAAACATCTTATGGTTTCCTCTGTGTATTAGTTAGCTAATCAGAAGGTACATTTGCACTGTACTGGATTATCTACGGATTTTGATATTTCTTTTGTCAGCTTGGTATGTTATTGTAGATATGTAGAGTTGATGATTTCACAAACTTCTGTTCATAACAACTAAATTTCTGTGCAGGTTAATGAGCAGTGGGAACAAAATCATATGTTGGATGTCCTTCAGTTTCCATAGAATCAAACTGTGTTTACGTAACAGCCACAACCTATCATACATGTGAAGGGAAGTGCATGTGTTATTTCCACATTTTTAAAAATCCTAGTACAGTATCCTAATACAATAATTTATTGAATCTTTCAACAAAATCAGGCTTTGGAATTATTTATTTTTGAGTAAATCTTAATAGGAAATTTTGTATTTGTTGAAATACAATTTATTTGGTTAGAAAAATGAATAAAAAATAACATGAAACAGGATCATGAAATTTTACATTTTGTGATGTTTTTGTATGTATATGTAGACTTAGTCCTATACCACTATTTCCTTTACAAAAAATGTTGAACACAGAGACATTATATCTTCATTCCTTATTCTATCTTGCAATGTATTATTTAAAGTATTTAGAAGAATCTGAATTTCAGGACTCTGAATCTTGCCGCTTTCCTTTTTTGTCATGACTCATGTCTCACTGGAAATATTCAGAGAACGAATTTATATATCACGTATAATCAATAAGCCTCAAACAACAAAAACCAACAGCAAGCCTGCAACCTCTTCAGATTAAAAACCAAAACCAAAATGGTTTATGATGAGCTTACTCAAAACATGTTCCAAGTAAGGAAAATATCGGTATGGAGAACCATACATGACTTCCATATTCTAAGATTTATATTTAAATCTTAATATCGCCTGCCAAGCGCGATATATTTTCTCTTATACATGATTTACATTAAAATGAAAAAATTTTAATTTTATTGCCTGGCAACAAAATTATTTTATTTTTAACAATTACCATTGTTTGAAAAAGTTTAAATAAATTTTCAAGTACTTTACTCTTGTTAAAACGTAAAAGGTTGCAGGTAAACTACCCCTTCCCCTTAACCGATCTTCACCAAAATCGAAAGTCGTTGAGACCTCTACAATTCAGGGATGTATGCAAAAAATTATTTGATTCTGTTTGAATTTGCGGCTGTTATCGTTTGCCATAGAAAATGCGCTTGATAAAAAAACGTTGCAGGTAAACTACCCCTTCCCCTTAACCGATCTTCACCAAAAACAATAGGTCTTGAGTACTCTACAAATCAGGGCTGTATGCAAAACATTATTTGATTCTGTTTGAATTTGCGGCTGTTATCGTTTGCCATAGAAAATACCCTTGTTAAAAAAACGTTGCAGGTAAACTACCCCTTTCCCTCAACCGATCTTCACCAAAAACAACAGGTCTTGAGAACTCTACAATTTAGGGCTGTATGCAAATAATCTTTTGATTCTGTTTGAATTTGCGGCTGTTATCGTTTGCCATAGGAAATACCCTTGTTAAAACATAAAACGTTACAGGTAAACTACCCCTTTCCCTTAACCGATCTTCACCAAAAACAATAGGTCTTGAGAACTCTACAATTCAGGGCTGTATACGAAACATTAATTAATTCTGTTTGAATTTGCGGCTGTTATCGTTTGCCAAAAAAAAATTTCCCTTGATAAAAAAAAACCGTTGCTGGTAAACTACCCCTTTCCCTCAACCGATCTTCACCAAAAACAATAGGTCGCGAGCACTTTACAAATTAGGGCTGTATGCAAAAAATTATTTGATTCTGTTTGAATTTGCGGCAGTTATCGTTTGCCATAGAAAAAAAATTACACACACACACACACACACATTTCGGAAACGACTTTTTTTCATGTTTTGAGCGTAGTAGAATCAGAATCTGCAATAATCTCGAACACGATTTTTTTTGCCATCCCCATACTTCCATTCCTTAAGGAATATGGAAGTAAAACAATCTTGATTGTATACTAGTGTAGTGTAAGAATGCAATGATTATATATTTATATACACATGAACTGATTTCTTTTTAAAGTGTTATAGTTATTGAATGCTATCTCCAAGAACAGTGACTTGTTGAAGAAACAGAGAGGGGAAAGATTATATAGCTGACTCGATAGTTACATGAAGATGCCTGGACAAACTTTGTATCTATATAAACTTTGAACCTATGTGAACTTTGTAGTATAAAATACTGCATTGCGGCGCCTGTAGGTGACGTCACGTTTTTCATTGCTATCTGCAGCCGGTCTTGAGACAGGCTGACTGCAGTCAAAGTTAAATCAGTTCTTCTCCAGACTCCGAGCAGGCCACTCGTTTCAATCGCCAGCCGCCGCTACTTAAAGTTTTTCGATATTTAATACTAATAGCATGCTCACCATGCTACAATTTACTTAGACAAGTTCGGCTCATACATTGTCATGTACGCCAACTATCTTAATTCTCCGGCATTTATCCCGCGTTAAAAACCTACACGTGCCAGCAATCAATTATGTCTCTTTAACTCTCAATAAACAATTATTTCTAGAAACATTATACAGTCCACTCAATTATTTCATCTCTGACCAGCTAACTCCAAATAGCGTTCCTAAGGACAACTCAAGATTCTTCGAGAGCTTCTAAGACGCAACAATGGCTATAGTAAGTAAGAACTTATTGGGTGTACTGGCAGCCAACCATGAAGAGTCATTGTAATGTCAGTTGTCAAGAGAGTTTCTCTGATTAAATGGCTTCAAAACTTGATGGGACAGTCGGTTATGCAATTCAATTCAAAGAGTCAAAATATCAATGCACTTAAGAAACAACAACACACAATTTTATCTCAAACAGATTCATCTCGTTAGCAGCCTTTGTAATTCCAAAATTGTTGCAGAACTGCTACTTGCTTTGTACTGGTCAACAACCTACATGTGTTTTCATTGTGGTGGAAAGACCAAAAGGCATCATACAATACAAAGTAAAACAAATTTGTAATTATTTTAATTCCTTCTGTTTTTTTTTTTTATTTCAGAAGTACAATTAATTTGTGTCCGTGTTTGATGTGAGTGATTAAGAGTTCTAGTAAAAATTTAGTTTTATATATGTAGATGTTATTTTATTCACAAGGTTGTTTAATTAGTTTTACACAGTAATTAATGAAACTAAAATAACTATCAGTTTTATTTAGTAACAAATTAAAATGTAATATGTATAATTTTAAATTTATTATTATTATTGTTACAGTGCTGCGACAACCCATTACTGAATCAATGCCTCCTTTAACAGCCTCCTACTCCTGGTCAAGTGCAGCTGCTCTGCAGTTCCAGGTCCAAAGGATATGGTGTGCATCATAATTCACACCGTCTCCCCAATGTAGTTTGGGTCTACCAACTCTCCTAGTGCCATATATCTGTTCTGTGAGTGCCTTTCTGGGTATTTCATTCTCCCCCATTCTGATCATATGTCCAGCCCACCTGAGTCTACCAAGTTTTATAACTTTCACAATAACTGGTTTATTCAGAAGAGTGTTCAGTTCTTGGTTGGTCCTCCATCCACCTCCCATACATATTGGACAAAAAATACTGCGGAGGATTTTGCGTTCATGAACCAGCAGGCTTAATTCAGACTTTCTAGAAATGGTCCAGGTCTCAGAACCATAGGTGAGAAGTGGGCAGATCAGCGTTTTATACAGAAGCAGCTTGATGCTCCTGGCAATTGTTCTGCTCTGGAACAGGGGTCTTAGATCAAATAAGCACCTATTAACAATTTTGAATTTAGAATAACTAAAAAATTTTGTTATTGTTACCGTGGTTGTTGTTATTACTATTATTTATTTAAAAATGTATTATTTACATCATTTTTTGTAGGATATTGTTATCAAGTACATGATGATGTAATTCTGTTACATATTAGCATTCATTCAACTGTATTACCATACTGATGGAAATATTTGTCTGTAATAAAAAGGATGGGACAATATACTTAAATAATTCTTAGTTTCTTGCAGAAATGTTAATTATAGTGTGGTTATATTTCAGACAGAATTGAAATAAAAGACCTCAGTAACTGTGTTTTATGAATTTGTTGGCCTTTCCTACAGGCTTTGAGCTATTGTTGTTGTTAAAAAAATTGTACTAATCCGTTAGTACTCCCTGCCATAAGAAATAATCATGAATATTAAGCTTTGATATAAACTGAATAGTACCTATTCTGAATGTGTGTTACAGTATTGTATATAATTATGTATATTTTTTTACAGGTAACTGTGGCCATATGCAGAATTTTAATTAGGAGCAATCAACAATTGGGGTTATAAATACTGTATTATGGTTATGTACATTATCATCACACTTCTGATAACAACATTCTGTAAACACACAGAATTGATTATTATTGCTTATATAAATAATGTTTAGAAGTCCCATAGAAGGAAGTGTATCCCGACTTGGTTAGAATTTATATTATCCCAATACTGCAAGAATACTATAAGAGCCAGAGTATGGCACACTTTACATTAATATAAAAAAATTGTTAAGCAAATTGTATGTCAGAGGAAGTTTTTTTATAAGACTTTGTAGCTATAGAGTCTCTTCTAATTTCTCTTCTAACTTCTTTAGTTACAAGATTTTTTAAAATATAGGAATGTCTGTATGCAAGACATTTACTGTATATTGTTACAATACAATATACCTTAACAAATTTCAATTTACTCTAATTTATAAGAAAGTACAATATTATGATTTTCACATGAGTGTGAAATTTGGGGGGGGGGTCTCAATCCTGTCTGCTTACAGGTCTCATAATCATCTTCATGACGTGTAGGTAGACATTGAAGTTATGTGTGAAGACTTGCAGACAAGCCCATGTCTACTGTGCACTCACTGTGTGTCAGACATGCTGTGAGGGGGGAGGACACCTTTTTAGCTACATGGATTGTATTCAGGGGTGGATTAAAAGCGTGTGGTGCCATATGCTGCCATCAGACTGGTGCCCCCCTCCCCATTCAAAATTCAAACTTTTATCCATCATTTACACTGTTAAATGGTATACACAATTTTGAAAGTTAACAATATTATTTTATTAAAGTTTCAAGTTACAACACCTATTTAGTTAAAATTTTGATTACAATGAGCATAGCAATACTTAAGCTTAGAAAGTACTAATGGATCCATTTTTTAATTGATTTTGCCTTAATAAAGTCATGTATAATTTCTTCAAAATCGAGTGATTCAAATATTTCGTTTTCAATATTCAACCTTGCTAACAAAGATAATGTCTCAACTACCATAGTTGAATACAAACATATCTTTAATGCGTTTTAATACAGAAAATTATCTTTCAGATTCGCAGTTAGCTATTGGAATCGTGAAAAGCACACGATAAGCAATGCATAAATATGGAAATACATAAATCATTTTACAATCAATAATCCAGCATAATACTTTGAGTGGAGACTTTAGAATTATGGAATCTATCATCTTCATTCGAACATAAAATACATAACGGCGAATTTGTCAAAAAGTGTGCACACATCTTTTTACGATTTTGGATTGAGGATATTTGTTTTTTTGCTTTTTTTTACATTTATTATCTTCAAAACGTTTTTGTGATTTAGGATTGGGTGGTGCCAACTCTGACAGCTGAGACTCTGGTCCCTGGTGCTGCAGCATACCCTAGCATTATGGATAATCCGACACTGATTGTATTATAAGTCTATCTAAGTAAGGCAAGTCACACAGTAGACATAAACTGTTCATGCAATATAGAGTTGTGATACTGACCTCTTTTTGTAACATATATTGTTATATCTTCTTCTCTAGAGCTCTGCTTTGACTGCAGCATATTTGCATAGTAAGCATCACCAACACAAAATGATGGCTATGCTATGGTATCCTTTATTATCTGTTTACTCCAATGGTGATAACTCGCATAATTTACAGCTGATATACAGATTAACTAGACTGCATTATCTGTACATTTCTAGAAAATTTGGTTGGTAGAACCTTTATGTGCCTATGCTCCAAGTTCACACTTCTGTTGTTCTATTGAGCACCCCATGAAACTATTACATTCAGTAGCATGGCGTCCATGTAACCATATCACTGAATATAAATACTTTAGTTATTAAATAATTTAATACTAAATACTTTAGTTACTAAATAAAGTGCTCCTCTAGGTATACAGATTAGCCGACACGAGTTCCTAAACACTATGATGTCTGCGGATGATCAATTTGTAATCCAAGATATTGAGGATAAATTACAACTGGCTATCCACAAACTAAATCTGTTATCAAAAGGTTATAATGTGAACATTTCAATAGAAAAAACTAAGACCATGGCATTCCTAGGAAAAATTCAATTCGAACAAAAATTGTAATTGAAAATAAAATTTTAGAACAAATATCACATTTCAATTACCTAGGATGGGATATTGAATATGAAGAAGACAAAGATATTCTTAATAAAACAAACAATTTCCAAAAAATATGCGGAACATTACGGAGAACTCAAAGGAAAGACCACGAAAGAAACGCAAATAAAATTCTATAAGGTGATGGCAGCCCCATGCTATTATATGGGTCCGAATCGTGGGCACCAAGAAAGAAAGATTATAGACAGATGGAAGCGTCTGAAATGAAATATCTTAGACCTGTGAAAGGTTGTATAAGATTAGAGCACATAAAGAACGAAGATATAAGACAGGAATTAAAAGTACAACCAGTAACGGAACTAGCGAAAAACTATAAAAAAAGATGGACTGAGCATGCTATGTGCACGTCTTCAGAAAGAATTACAAGAATAATCCTGAATTATAAGCCAACAGGAAGAAGAAATGTTGGCAGACCGAGACGGATATGGTGAACCCGGAACAGGTAACCTGCCTAATCCTGGACAGATAGATGATGCTGATGGATTAAATAATTTGAATTGCAAACAATATTAGTAGGGAAACTCGAATAAAAACCATAGCATTGCTTTCAAACTTCTGGGCATTTGCACCGTCTTGTGTTGCCGGCTCAGACATCGGAAATGTTTTACTGTGTGTGGTCATTGACCTCGTAATAGTTGTCACTGTACAAACTGTGGAGAGGGGAACACATTCGTCCATCCAATGTGTTGCCGTTATATAAACCGGCAAAACGCTGAGTTAGCAGCTATGTTCGTTTTCGGAATAAACATGCAGCAGTTACTACTAGTACGCTACTACATACCTATTTGTATTTTGTTTGTTTAGTTGCGTTTGTCTTTATTTTTAATTCAATTATTTGTGTCCTGATTTTATTCTATGTACTTGGCTTGGCGTCCCCACCACTAGACCGGCAGATGCATTGTTACTACTTAGTACATTCCCCCACTTTACCTACCTTGCGCACTCCAATCGCGGCCAGACAGTAAGTATAGTAGAGTCAGATCCCGTTGAACCGGGACCCTATTCTTCTGCCAGCGAATGATAGAAAATACTCTAAAAAATATTTCAGCTCTAAAAAGAATATTTTGGCTATAAAAAAAGTACTAGAAAAATTTGATTCTCGGATTTCGTTGTCCATGATGTGTCTGTTAATTTAACTAACTATAATTAAATCACTACCGACTCAGAACACAAAGTTTTTTATGGGTAAAAACGTAAAAGTTTTACCTTATAGCCTGAACCAGTTTTCGCTTTTAAAAAGCTTCTTCAGAGGCTGCTGCTGGGACCATTGTCCGTCTTGTTCTTGGTGACGGTATCGACTTTTGAAGGATCGATGTTGTGTGTGTGGGGTGATATATGTCCAGCATATTAGCAGAGGTCTTCCTTCAACACTTAGAAAAAACAAGAATCCTCACAAATGATGACAGACACTCGCATAAAATACTGTATTGGCACAGATACGTTGACGACATCATAATACTATACAGGGGAAACAAAAGACAATGTGAACAGTTACTAACCCACATAAACAAAATACTCAAAAACATAACCTTCACTGCCGAATGCGAACACAGCAATAGCATAAACGTCCTAGACCACTCCATCAAAAAATTTGAACACAGGCACAAATTCAGTATATACAGAAAACCGACTACAACTGACTCACTAATACACAACTCCTCCAATCACCCAATACAACACAAACTAGCTGCCTTCAGAACTATGATACATGGACTTAACAACATCCCACTAGATGAAAAAGACTACAAAGACGAACTAAACATGACAAAATATCTAGCAGAATCCAATGGATACAATAGTCAATAAACCCCTACACAAAACACAATAAAAACAACAGAGAAAGACAGAAAACAACAAATTCATAAAACTAACATACTTCAATAACCACACTGAAAAAATAGCCCACAAATTCAAAAAAGCAGGATACAGAATCGCTTACAAAACTACTAACAAAACAGAACATACACTATCAAAACAAACACACACACACACACACAGCAAATTCGATCTACCTGGTGTTTACAAACTAAACTGCTCAGATTGGAACAAATTCTACATAGGCCAGACAGGACATAGCTTCAAACAAAGATACATTGAACACACGAAGGCACTACACTCCACTACAGAATCCGCCTTTGCAAACCACACATACAAAAACATCATCAATAACATGGAGATTCTACACGTACACACACAAGTCTGAAAACTAGACACTCTTGAACAATTGGAAATATACAAACACCAGTGGCGAAGTTACATGGAGGCAATGCCTACCCTAAAAATTTCTGTAGAATAAAAATTATAAATACGTATGAACTACATTACATAAAGATTATACATTGTTACCACGACTGTCGAATTTATTAAACCGAAACGTGCTTTACTGAGCGACCGCTAGATGGTGACAGGTGAGATTCGGCATAGCTCATTTAAAGCGAATGAGGCAACCTGAACTTGCCTCAGCGTTTTTTGTATACATCGTATGTAAGCAATGTGTGGGTGTGAAAGGGAAGTGAAGGGAAGGGGGATTGTCCCACGCTGTACACATAGAGCGTTGAGGCATGCCTCACTTCTGTGGTCCAAACAGTTAAGTTAAAGCGCCTGTGTTGTTTATAAGTGTGTTTATTTTATGCGGTTATTAAAAGTGTCCCTGTTATTCCGCTGAACTAACACATGATCAAGATTGTTATTTGAATTATTTGTAACATTAAACATATATATATATATATATATATATATATATATAGAGAGAGAGAGAGAGAGAGAGAGAGAGAGACTAATCAAGTTTAAAATTTTGAAGTTCAATCAGTTGTATTATTATGTATGACTTGTACAAGGATTGTTCAATAGAAACACGTTTAGAGCTGTAAAGCATTTTTTATTCAACTATTTTAAAAGAAGTCTCCGTTAACATTAAGACACAAGTTCCACTGTTGCACTAACCTGTAGATTCCCTGCTAGTAAAATTCTTGCGGCTGTTTGTGGAACCATTCGCTTGCAGCAAACTCTACCTCAGCGTCCGATTTGAACCACCGTCCTTTTAATGATTCCTTAAAAAAAATTTAAGATACGATTTTTGCCTACCCATTCATTAACTACTAGCTTTGCCACTGACAAACACACGAAAACACATAAAAACGACATCCTAAATGAACAGACACAATTCAAATCACATGCATTATTCGAACACACACACACACACACACATCAATCCTTCAAAAGTCGATACCATCACCAAGAACTAGATGGACAGTGCTCCCAGCGAGAGCCTCTGAAGGAGCTTTTTAAAAGTGAAAACTGGTTCAGGCTATAAGGTAAAACTTTTTTTACCCATAAAAAACTTTGTTCCGAGTTGGTAGTGATTTAATTATATTTAGTTAAGTAACGGACACGTCATGGACAATGAAATCCAAGTATTTTGTTATATTGTTTTAAGGCCTAGTTTTGACTTACTGTCTAAAACATACTCCTAAGGTGTGTTTTGACAGTCTTACATGTTAATTATAATGTAATGACTTCTACAAGTAACCAATATTTTAGTCTTAGCATAGCACTAGTTTGAGGATAATAAGAAGTTTATGTATAAAAGGTGTTTTAAAAAAGATACTGAAATTTGGTAATAAAAACTTCATTAATATAATTGTAATTTTACTTAGGCTTGAGGCTTGTACCCTTCAAAGTAGTCCCCTCTGCTAGTAGTCTCCTCTCCTGCGACTTCCATTTTTGAAATGTTTCTGGATTGAACTTTAGCGAATAGTACACAGCTGCTGTGTTGTATTTTATCATTGACATTTGTGGTTTGAAAATAACATCCTTTCAAGGTTGCCTTCAATTTTGAAAACAAGAACAAGTCTGCTGGGGTCAAGGCTGTACAGTATGATAGGTGGGGCAGGATGGTTGTCTAGTGTTCTGCATACAATATAAAGTTGTGGCAGATAATTGCGGTTAGGGAGTAACACGAGATAGTGCACTGTTATGGTGCAAAATGTAACTATGGTTTCCCCACAGGTCAGGCCTCTTCCTCCACATAGTATCACACGAATTCTTTGATAACATGAAGTTTTTTCAACCCCCTTGAATGTTCCATAACATTCAATGTTAAACATACCTCTATAACGCAAAATTCCTTAGCTAAATACCTAGATAAGCCAAATTTTCTTTGATTGAAATCAAAATACTGCACTAATTAACCTTTATAATATGAATTTTTAAATATAATTATTTCACTACAGACTCGGAACACAAAGTTTTTTACAGGTAAAAATGTAAAATTTTACCTTATAGCCTGAACCGGTTTTTGCTTTTAAAAAGCTTCTTCAGACGCTTTTTAAAAGCAAAAACTGGTTCATCCTATAAGGTAAAATTTTATGTTTTTACCCGTAAAAAACTTTTGTGTTCCGAGTCGGTAGTGAAATAATTATATTTAGTTACGTAACGGACACGTCATGGACAACAAAATACAAATCCAAGAATGAATTTTTACTTGTAATCATGTAATAGTACAATTTTACCTCTACAAGATGAATTACCCTTGAAGCATTGAGCTCATAAGACGGATTACCATTGAGCTCAGTAAACCGAGTGTTATGAAACAGGACCTTGATAACACGAACTTTCATTATCTTAACCTTGACAACGCTAACCTCGTTTTGACGAATTCCTCGATAACACAAATGTTTTGTAATCCCCTTGAGATTCGTGTTGTCGAAGTTCCACTGTACCTTAAAACTTCCATGTAAAACGCCTTGCTTACTGTCCGATTATGTGGAATGTATTTATAATGGACTAAGCCTTCAAGTCAAAAAAAAAACTATCATTATCTTCAAGTTTGACTATACTCGGGAGCACATATAATGGTGAAAAGTGAAAGCGCATTGTGCAGAGAGAGAGAGAGAGAGAGAGAGAGAGAGAGAGAGAGAGAGAGAGAGAGAGAGAGAGAGAGAGAGAGAGAGAGAGAGAGAGAGAGAGAGAGAGAGAGAGAGAGAGAGAGAGAGAGAGAGAGAGTGTGTGTGTAACACTGCAACAGGCAGTAAGTGAAACGATTGGTTCTTATTAGCTACTACATAATGTGATATGGCTCTTGCCTCTGCACCTGGCAGCTCTCACCTTCCTTTGTCCTCTGCACTCTTAACTCGTGTGGGTTATTGGGCCAGGGCAAATCTTTCCTCACCTACTGTTATGATTATTCATTGGTTTTGAGATTGTAACCGTAAACACAATTCTCGTCTTCTGTCACAATATTTTTCAAGAAGTTCTCATTGGTGTTGTTGGCCCAGTCAAGCAATTCTTGACTGATGTTAACACCATTCTCTTTCTGATCATCGGTAAACAAACATGCCATCGATTTTGCGGAGATGCGATGCATGTGAATCTTGCCTGTTGTGTGGCAAATGATTCTATGCTGATGCTCACTTCCTCAAGAACTCTTGGACAGTTAAAAAGTGATTTTCATGAATCATAGCACAAACTGCATTGGCATTATGATCGTTTGTTGATGTGAAAGGTTGTTCAGGTCTGGGATCATAACACATTGGCTACTAACTACTCGGACCCGAGTAGCTAGGGCCTCCCAAAAGGAGAGCACTATTCACTTCTAAGTACCTGTGGTATGCAAAATGTTTTATTTAGTACGATGTCAGCTCTTGTGGCAAGTGGACTGTTTGTCTCAGCTCTTGTGGTAAGTGGATTGTTTGTTGTGAGCACCCAATGTGTTAATTGTTCAATGTTCTGCCTACTTTAAAACTATTAAAACAAATATAATTAAATCACTACCAACTCGGAACACAAGTCGGTTGTTCCGAGTCGGTAGTGATTTAATTATATTTAGTTAATCAACGGACACGTCATGGACAATGAAATCCAACTATTAAATGGTTTCCAGCACTGTGTTTGGCACACACAGTCAGCCACATGTGCTTGCTGAAGCATTTTTAATGTGTCTGTAAATGTTTTACTGACTTTGAAACCAAGTTTAACACAAACATATTGTTATTCAAGATATTTCGTTCTTAATTGTTTTAAAAGTCTGATGAGAGAAAATATATATAATACATTTATATATGTATATATATATATATTGTAGCATGACAGATAATCCACATAAATCAATTACCAAATGATCATTAATAAAACTCAAGTATATGAAATATCCAAAAAGATCCAAATGAAAATCAATTAAAAAGCACTATAAATTATTATAATAACAAGAAAAGTAAGCATAAAGGAAAAATCTGCAACTAATATAATTATACTACAAATTGAAAACCCAGAAAACTATAATTAAAATAACAATATTACCCAGGTAGGATAGAAGCAGGCAATGAAGATACCCAGATCAAGTAAACCGACAAAGTAAACAGACCAGAGTAAACAAAAGAATATAAAAAGAAATGGTACTGAAGAACCAAGAACGAAGAAAGAAGAAATCTAGAATAAACCAAGATATTTAATAATCAGAGACATGTGAAGATCCAATAGAATAAAGGAAGGTGGAACACGACCAATACCAAACAGAAACCCCATAGGGAAAAAACCAAAAACCCCAAAAATAAATGAATGTCACAAAAGAAAGTATAACACCCCAACAAACCATATACTAATGTAAAACTGATAAAAACCAAAGTGTTTAGAGTGTTAAGTAACAGTGCACCCAAAAAAGTTATTGTATAGTTTATATAGACAAATCTTACCAGTTCCCCCATGGTTAAATATTTCATATTATAAAACTATAAAAGGACTAGTGATAATATCAATAAATAACCAGGGACAAGTGCAAGTTATTAAATTATAATGAATAAACTTTGAAAAGGTACATGAATTACCATGCCAATAAATAACTTTAAGTGTTTTTAAACAGTATCATGATAATAAAGGTAATATGGTGAAGGAGCAAGGAATACTCTTGCTAATAAAATGCCCCCGTTTATATGAGAACATTCCATAGAATGAATAATATAAACAGATAGCTTGTGTTTAGTACAAAGTGACGGGGAATACATCCTTAAAATTGGCAAGTACAGATAAGACTGTAAATAAATAGTTTAAGAAAGTGTTAACCATTTAATGGAACCAATATGTTATGTTCCTAGTTCCAAACATTAACTATATAAATAAGATTTAGTATTAAGCAGTATTATAGTTATAAAATATTATTTTGTTATTAATTTAAATTAGGAATGCAATATCTAAATGTAGATACCATTCCTATATTATAAAATGTTTTATGTTACTGTGTGTAATCAGTACACAAAAAAGGTATGATTCAAGGTACCAGATTTAATAGTAAATAAGTGTTATATTTTAATTGTAAAATCAATATTCAATGTTATAATAGTCAAGGAACAAATTGTTAATAAATTATATAAGAATAGAAAGTCAGAAAAAGGTACAAACTAACTATATTAGTAAAAACTTTGCAAATAGCAACAGATCAAATCTAGGCCAGATAGTAAATTTAGACTACAGAATAATTGACAAATCTAGTCCTATAAACCAACGAGACTGATAATATTTATGTAAGATAAACCCACCATCTAGTAATACCATGTAACTAATACTTTATAAAGATATGATCAGCAGATAAGTAAAATTATAAATAAAAATGGAATGGACTAACTAACATTATCAGAGGAGGAGTCATAGATAAACGAATTGTATTTAAAAACAATAATTAATAAACTAAATTGCAAGAAATTAAGTAAAAATAGACAATTATATCAATTTCGATTCAATATAATAATAATTATATCACAGAAAATGGCTATTATCTGCTCAGAGACAGGAAACGCATATTTGAACATGCTTTCCAAAATGTAAGAAATATAACTTTTTTAAATGAAAACTTTGTAGAACTATATTAATTAGTATCAAAATAAGCAGAATAGAATAAAGAAACCGAATATGTATTTAGTATTTCATACAGTTAATTAATAACGAAAATATTTTCCGAGTATAATGTATTCAAATAAAATGTATAGGAAGCTAAGATAATTTGAAACAATGTATAATATATATTAAATTGGCTAAGATTTTCAGGAGACGAAGGAAATGAGAACAGTTCATTATTGTCCGTTGAAGTGAATACTTAAACGAGATTCTTTGCTCGAAATAACCTATAATGGCGAACTATAAGTAAACTGAGTTCGGGAAAAATTTTTATAAATTATTATTTTGAGTTTTTTATTTGTGAACCGGTGAAATTAAACTATGAACAGTGCATCACCAATAAACAGAACCACACACGCCTAATTAATTAAAATAACACCAATACAATAAAATTTACAGACGAACAAACCAGGTTAAACTCGACACGCATAGACAAAGTGAAATAGACATAATCACAACAATTTACACCAAGTGAACTATTGAACAATACACCAGTGACACTCAATTAACTCCAGAACCATTATACACAATTGCTGAGACCATTTAAACGGAGAAAGTACATCTTTATTTAAAACAATATTTCGTCGAGGTTAGACGTTCCACTGCGCATGATCAGGTCGGCCATTTTGATTCGTCACCGTTCTTACCACAGCAAGGCAGCGAATTTCTAGACTGCATTTGGTTTGAAATAATTATTATATAAACTTTATTTATCAATTATAACATTGTATTTGTTAGTATTAAGGCATTTATCATTGTGTTATACTTTCCTGTCCATACCCTTCTCTGGCTATTCTTAAATATCTGTTCAAAGAACTATAATTTTATATATACTCAATGTAAACTTTTTTTATCGACCGGCCCTGAGTGAGTCGATACTGCTGTGTAATATCGATTCTTATCGATAAATTTAAATAACTTGTTAATAAACTTTCCGTTTATGCAATTTGGATTTAATTTTTCTTTGAAATACTTAATTAAGAAATTAATAGAGAACTCAGACTAACCGAAAGGCGGTACTTACGAAATAACGAACGCATCAAAAAAGAAGAAGAAGAGTGCCGTCTTTCGACTAGGACTGGAGTTAACCAGATTGTCATAAAGTGAATTTACAGAAAGTGACATTACTACACTAATAAACATAATAACATTCAATTATTAACCACAAACATTAACCACGATTATTTTTTTTAAATATTAGGAATATAAATTGCACAAAAAATATTTTTTCAATAACAAAAATTTTTTTTTTTTTTAATAAAATTATTAGTTTATTTCAAATTGTGACACAATAATACACACAGAATATATAAGATATTTATAAGTAATATTACAAAATATATATATATATATTTAGTCACTTTCTGCTACAGTCCGTTATAT
Organism: Magicicada septendecula; assembly: GCA_034769895.1. Taxonomy (NCBI): domain Eukaryota; kingdom Metazoa; phylum Arthropoda; class Insecta; order Hemiptera; family Cicadidae; genus Magicicada; species Magicicada septendecula. The sequence continues at coordinate 54,038,569 of CM068371.1, read as the reverse complement.
ATAATACATTTAATATTTATAATTAAATTTACCTCAAGATATTTTTTTTTTTTTTTTTTTTTGGAACATGTTTCGGGTACTATCTTGTACCCATCCTCAGCCTTCCGGTTTTTTTGTCTGGTGAAGTACATATGTGTTGTTGGTTGACTATTATTATTGTGGCTTCCTGTTGGCTTCTGGTATTTCAAATTGGTTTTATTGTGTGTGATTGTGGTGTATTTTCTAGATTTCTAGAAAATTTGATAGTAGAAACAGAATTTGCCTTAACCTAATAAAAGACAATATACAAGAAGAAAAAAGAACAGAAGCAACACATATAATTAAAAAAATAATCACTAGCGAAATGAAAAACAAAGGTAAACAAAAGAAAAACAATAAAAGAAATTAAAAATAAAGTAAAGAACAATAATTTAATAATAACTAAAGCTGACAAAAGTCAAGCAACAGTAATCATTGATAAAGCAGACTACATCAAAAAACCCGAAGACTACATCAACAATAATAAATGCGTACAACTAAATAAAAACCCAACAGAAAACTATCTTAAACAAACAATAAAACTAATAAAAACAACTAAAAACATTTTCAACAATAAAAACACAAAGACATATATATAAATAATAATCCAGAACCACCTAAAATGAATAGCCTAATAAAAATACACAAATTAAACAACCCAATACGTCCATTAATCAATTTCAAAAAAGCTCCTACATACAAAATAGCAAAAATAATAGCACAAAAACTAAAAATAACCATCTAACAAATAACCATCATAACATAAAAAATACATACGAATTAATAGACAAACTAAAAATAATAAATATAAATGAAAACACATTTTTCACATCATATGACATAACAAACATGTACACCAACATCCCAGTAGAAGAAACAATAGACATAATAATAAACAAACTTAAAGAACAAAATGAAAGCAAACAATATATAACCGAAATAAAAAATAGCCTCCAACTAATACTAAAACAAAATTACTTTTAATTTAATAGCAAAATTTATCAACAGCAAGAAGGTTTAGCAAAGGGATCACCATTATCAAGCATAATAGGAGAAATATTCCTACAACACATAAACACCAAAATACAAAATATCATAAAATCACATGACCCAAATGGCATATGGATAAGATATGTAGATGATGGGCTGTATGTATCAAATAACAAAAACACAAATGCAGAGAACATACTGAAACAAATCAATAACATACATCCCAAAATACAATTCACAGAAGAAAAAGAAAAACATAACAAAATCAACTATTTAGACATAACCATCACAAGATACAAGATATAACATCACAATAACTTCCACTAACATCATTATACCTAACCATTCTGACCACCACCCACAACATAAAATGGCAGCATTTTATTCGCTATTTAACAGAATGTACAAGATTCCCCCTAAACAAACAAGAAACTGACAAAGAAAGAAATATAATGTACCAAATTGGTTATGAAAATGGATACAATAAAAATACTGTGATCAAAATAGAAAATAAAATCAAATATAAAATAAAAACTGATCAATTAAGATTTAATAAAAATGAACAACACAAATAATAACAACAACAAAAAATGGGCCACATTCACATACATAAATAATAAAATGACAAAGCTAACAAAACTATTTAAAAACACAGATATAAAAATAGCATACAAAACTAATAAAAATAAATTACAAAATCTAAATAGCTCACACAACAAAGATAATACAACAACTAACGGCATATACAAAATTGAATGCCAAGATTGCAATAAATGTTACATAGGACAAACAAAAAAACAGCTGAAAAAACGTTATTTTAAACACCTAAATGCATACAAAAAAAAAAACAGAAATATATAATTCCAATTTACCCCACATGCAATAAACACATGACATGAATTCCCAGACATAACCAATGTAACACTAATAAAACATATACCACACAAAGGCACCATAATGAACATTTGGGAAAATTTACAAATATACAAACATAAAACAGAAAACAAACTAATACCTGAACAAATACAAATCTATACAAAACATGACACAATATTCAAAGCACTCAACATTGAAAATACACAAAAAACTAACACATACACCACAATCACACACAATAAAACCAATCTGAAATATCAGAAGCCAACAGGAAGCCACAATAATAATAGTCAACCAACAACACATATGTACTTCACCAGACAAAAAACCAGAAGGCTGAGGATGGGTAGAAGATAGTACCCGAAACATGTTCAAAAAAAAAATCTTGAGGTAAATTTAATTATATTAAATGTAATATAAATATATATATAGTATTTAAAATTTATAATTATATTATATCTTTTCTAAGATGAGAGAACAGGAACTCTCGAAACATGTTCCAAATAAGGAAAAGAACATCTTGAGGTAATATATGTAATATATGAAAATGACGTAACTGAACCCGCCCCCCTTGGTAAAACGTTTCCATCGACTCTCTCAAAGACTTTATACGGAAGACATCTGAAGCTCAACCAAATAGTAAAGTGGACCCACTTATAGACTTTACCCGGCTTCCTTGTCACACGCAAGCAGTGGAAAGAGCTGTGAAACTGGTGACTGAATCGGCTCAAAATGTCTGTGGTTCAATCGCAAGAGGATATATAAGAGCAAAAATTGACTCACATGAGAACATGCCAAAATTTGATACAAAAAACCAGTTTAATGTGTCAATGAAGTAGAAACAAACATTTTGCAGCTGTAACATTTGTAATTATTAAGGGTTTTTTAAATCATAAAAATCAACTTTCAATGTCTTTAAAAGTGTATTATATTTTTTTACGTGTGCTCTAATAAAAAAAATATATAATTGATTTGACGAGCTTTTATTTCAACCTTATTTACTACCATTTGTAACAACCAAAATATTCGCAAAAGTTTCAAAATTAGCAAAAATACAAACTTTTTGACATTAAAAAAATTTTTTTTTATTATTATATTTTGTAATTAATTTTTTCCAATTCTAATGCTTATATATGTATTTACAACTATCTTTTGTAACATTATATGTACGAGAAAACCATAAAAAATAATTTATCAAAGTTTATAATTTTTCAATTTTTTTACAAACTTTAAGCTCTTTGCGGCACCTCAAGATGTTGTAGTATAGCAACCAAATTTTTTTTCTTCTTTTTGAATAAAAGGCAACTTTTCCCCACTATTACGAAACAAAAAAAAAAAATATAAAAAAGGCCATTTTCATTCACCCTAATGTACACAACTTCGGAAAACTGGAAAGTAGACAACTGACTAATCCCCACCACACTACTCAGATGTCTACACCTCTCCCACCATAGTGCACGAGTTGTGAGCTTCAATTTGTTTCTGTGGACATTGTTTGCAAGTTGTCAGGCTGTAGGAAAATTCCTGTGATTTACAAGGGTTGTAGTCTGTAGGTTACCACTTTGTAAACATACAATTGATCTCTGTGGTCTAGAGATTTAATTTAGATGTTTTTAGTGTTTTTTATATTAACAAAATGTAGGAATAGTAATAATAATGATAATCTTGCATGTATTGCAGATGGTATTTATATTGGTAGAAGTGTCATGGCAGGAGAAACGTGGAGACACTGTTGATACGCCTTCAGTATTGCCACAGCCACCTTGAGAATGCTTGCCTACTCTATACTGTTGCTGCTACGCAACTATTTTGAACATCTGTTCAAACACTTGGTTGCATGAAAACGCAAATTAAATGATGCGTCAGTAAATTCTGTGCATTCGGGATTTGAAGTTCGTTTCTTGGTTTTGTTTTGCCAAATCTACCTCGGTAAATTATTCTCTTCAATTATTGTGTCATTTCATTGCCATCATTCTTCTTTAAATATCGTGGCGTTGTGAAGTTAAATATGTAGTAAATCCACCAGATATAATGGAATTAGGAATGCAGTAAAAAGTGGCACAATGCTTGTTTTACATGTAGTGCAATATGATAACATTGCCTTTTCTTATTAATTTTTAATAGTAGAATTGGAATGCCTTTTCTTATTAATATTTTAATAGTAGAATTAGAAAAGTGCACGAGATGGCATCAGATTTGTTTTATTTTGAGACACTAGGGCAAGAAATATGTAAAGATAGACTAGTAGATTCTTGCTCTCGAGTTTGCCATTCTTGTCATTCATTATCAGCTAATGGTCACCAGGGTACCTCTCCTACCTGTGAGAGGGTTGTCGGGAATCAATCCCTTGTGTGTGCGTTTTCTAGAAGCCCGAGGTTGTAGTTAATTTGTATTAAATTTACAGTGGGGCCTTATTAATTGGAACTAATAAGGACTGGGTTTGTTGCAATCATTGACTTATTCCAATTATGGAATCATAATTGGGAAAAGTACAGGCTGAATTTTAAAAACCTAAAATTCCGTCTTGGATTATGGACAAAAAAAATAGCTTATAACTTAAGCTAATGAAACAAATTTATTGTAACTCTATATTTTGTTATTACATGCATCATTTTATATTATTTTAAATAATTTTTTACTGCTTAAATACACGCTAGTTTTTTTTTTTTTATTTACTCTACTGTTTGTTATTGTGCAACATGAGTTTTCCGGGCTGTTTGGCCATGGTCTATGGTTTAATGCCAAACCAAACGTTTCAACAGCTCCAATAGCTGCCATCATCAGTGGAATTTAAAGAAATCCTGTACGTAGGGTGTTCACGTCAGGCCCACAGTACTGTGGTAAAGGCTGAAGATGTCCCGCCCAGATGTCCAGATACAGGGGCACGATGCAGGTGTGCCCCAGTGACGGCAGTGTCCGGGCGAGCCCGATGACCGACTGCCTGATGCTTTACGTATACTCGTAGCGAACCTTGTCACAGGAAAAATTTTTTTTAGGTGGAGATGACAGACGGGCTGTGGTTGGCTGAACCGCTGGCGCGATCCACCAATGGCCGAAGAGGGAAGTTTATGCAAATTCTTCGCATGGACAGGCGGGATTTGTTCGCCCACAATGGGTCGATACACTTCCGCCTGCCCAGTAAGAGTCTGGTGGACTGCCATAAGGCGATACCGAGGCAGGCAAGAGATTGGAGGAGTGAAGTCACCGACTGAAGGTGGCGCTTGGCACACATAAAGCTGGCACAACACCTGATCCATCTGTCAGCATGCAACGGACCGGAAACTTGACAGGCAGGAAGTGGTGAAATCTGAAAGGTCGGTGCCTGGGCAGATGGTTATTGTGCGTTTTATGGCGGCTCGTCGGGCCTTCATCGTTACTAAGGCGACGGATGTGAGGAAAGGCCGACTTGGATGCTCAATCGAAGAGGTTGAACGTAAAGATGTCACACCATGCTACCTGTACTTATAAATTCAACAAATTCCCACATACAGGTAAAAACAACACAATCAGCCAATCCGAATTGTGCACAGGTAGAGACTGCACCATGAGTCGAACACAATAAAGATGGTGTACGAGTAGCTCGCACCATGCTATGCCATCAGGTACTCAACACTTGTTCCCCCCCCCCCCCAAGTACTGTGGTGAAGGCTAATGATTTCCCACAATGCTATCTGTGCTAATTGTTTACCAATTGCAACCCCTGCAAAGGTAAAAACTCCATCGGCCAATCAGAAAAAAAAAAATGTGCGAGAAGCTCGCATCGCACCTTGCCATAAAGTACTTAATGCAATGCTTTCGCCCCGCCAATTCATAGCGATTACAGCATACTTCTGAATCAAGACCGACTCCATATGAAAACGAGGGAAGTAATCGCTCACCGCCAACAAGAGCTTCGTCTCATCAAAGATGGTCGGAATTGGCGAGTGCGTACTCAGCTACAGCAGACTTCTCCGGCTATCCCAATCTACAGTAACGCCCATGATGTACTATTTGCATGACTGCAACTGATATGGTAGCATTAAATATTTTATTATGTTTCTTAGTATATTTCCCAGTATATGGCATATTTGCTCTTTTAGCATCTTGGAAATTTATATTTCACTGCATTCTATGCCTTAGCATCTTGGAAATTTATATTTCACTGCATTCTATGGCATGTTTTAGTCGGCCTTCTCCCCATTATTTTTGAAATAGTTAATTTTAATAACAAGTAATGTTCTTAGGTTAAAAGGAATTGGTCCTTGATAAATAATAGAAATAATTTTACAAAATTTCCAGCACTTGAATTTGCATATAAACATGGAGAATACAAGGCTATTCTGTATCGTTTTTAGTTGCCCCAATACAGATTTTGCCTCGTTTTCTTCTTAAAATTTCTTTCTTACTTCTGCCTGTTCTTCCTGCTTATGTAGTTTTGCTGCGACTTGTATCAGTGTATTCAGTTCTTGTTGAATACAAATAAAGAAGATAGTGTAAAGTAAATTAAGTATGTGTGCATGTCTGTAGTCTGAATGTGTTTGGTTAAAAGCATTAGTTTGACATATGAAGTTGTGTAAGAAATATGCCATGTTGGTGATTAAGAAATTTTGCTACTTTTTCAACAGCTCCAGAAGGGAATTTACCTCCTGATCCCTTCCCACATACATGTGCCACTGCTATTACCATGAAACTATGTCCATAATGATTTTAATCTCTCCATACAATAGAAGTTTATTGAAAGCTGATGTAGAGAAATTTCTTCTCATTAACTGGTTCAGTTCTTTGTATTTCATTTTAATTAATCTCTCTTTAAAATGGCCTTTCTTTTCGAGTTTAGTATCCAATATCATACAGTAGAATTTGTCTGTATTCATGTGTGGCATAATGTGAATTTCCACACCAATATTTCTTGTTTAATTCTACAAAAATTTAGTTGCAAGTATGACGTATTACAATTTCAAATACTACAGACATTGTAATATTTTTGGCATTATAACATTTATAGTATTTATGCAACTGTGAGAATATTTGTGTAATTCATCAAGAGACAAACTGGATCAAGATAAAAATCTGTATATGTTAGGTAAGAGAGATTATGAAATATTTATTCTGTCGATACAGTGTCTCCTGACGTTGATGTGTTCCCAAGTAGTTACAAACAACTGTTCTTCATAACAAAGGAAAACTCGGTTAATGTTGTTATGATGGCCAGAACTGAATCCTTTAACTATATACATGACAGTGTTCTTGGAACTCACATGACTGCCATACAAGGTAAAAGAATTGTTTCTCATTGTTGTGTGGTGTTGTCATCTTCTAGGTAAGCGATTGAAATAAAACACTTGTAACACTGTCGACACCTTGTTTATTTACCGCCATCAAAAACAATTTTCCACAAATAGAAATATAACACAGAAAATACAATTTTGATCCACAACTATTAACGGCACAACCACAATTTATACAAACAAAAAGATAACGCACAAATAATATTGATACATAAATGTGGTATCACATGCACTAACTCTGCTACTCACTAATTCTCAATATAGACTGATCTCTCTCGCTGTCTCTAGTACCTTATCTATTGTTGGTAATGAAGTCATTCACAGGCAACTAGTATAGGCTAGGTTGTTCTGGGTGTATATTGTAGAACCTGATAGAACAAACTATGTTCATCTATAAATGTATTGTACTGTGATATGCAGAACATTCTGTTGTATTCTATAAATATTATCTTTCAAGAAGTAATAGATATGTTACCGGCAAAGTACAAAATCAGGCATTTTATAGAATGCCTAGGAATTTCATACAATGCCTGAATCCAGCCGGCAAAGTATGAAATAAAACATTTATACATTGGCTAGCCATTGTATAGAATGCCTAACGTCTTCTAGGTAATGTATAGAAGACAATGTGTGCGCTATGGTTTCATGTTCTGAAAAGTGTGTAAAATGCTGTGGACATTTTCTGAACACTAGTGGCAATAGTGGAGACAAGTGGGACGATGGCAAGAAGCTGCCTACTCTCTGCTTCAAAGCAAAAATTGCAACTGAAGAATGAAAAAGGTCAAAATCATTTCTAGAACTTCAGGCAAAGAAGATGAAACCTGATTCTGAGAAAATATTTCCCCCTCCTGTAGCCGCGTCCGTTGGTGTTCCAATTCCTGAAGTAGACAAGGGGCGGGGAGATCTTCGAAATATCATAGCAATCATTGCGAGTGTGACAGACGACAGATTTTACAATCTGGGAACCACTAACGGATTGTTAAACCAGCTGTACAAAAGATCGCAGTTCACTTTATGCAGACCACTAATGGGAGTTGAAGACATTCCTGAACAAGAAACCGCACCTCGTTCTGCTGCTACTGCTTAATCAGGATCCGGACAAGATATCCATAGGTGTAGAGGACGAGTTCTGTTCGATGTACTGAAGAGCAACATCAAAAGCTTTCTTGGCTTCCGTATGTGATACACGGGCAGGCGGTTCGTCATCAACATCAGGGTCTTCATTTACGGTTTCTTCATAAACTTGTGAAACAGCGGCAATGATCTGATTGTCATTTAGTTCATTTGTTTCACAATCTTCATCATATTTAGCATTCCACTCATCATCATCATTTGCTTGGATATCATGTTGCAAAATTTGTAAGTCGACAATTTCTTGCGCATCTGTATCTTGTTCATTCCCAGTTTGTTCACTGTCGATCATCACTTCCAGCCAAAGTGTACGCCAAGATTTTTGCAGTGTGTCGGGTTTCATTTCATCCCACGACTCGGCTATTGTGTAAATTGCATCTTTGATACTAAGGGATTTCATAGCTTCAAAAAGGTTACAGCCTTCTCCTGTCCTGTCTTCTCCAAAATCGAGCTGATGTACTTTCGGCGATAACGCTTTTTCAGCCACTCGATCACAACCTTATCCATTGGTTGGATAAGGGAAGTTACATTGGGTGGAAGGAATGAAGCTTTTATTTCTCCTTTTATCAATTCTTCAGAAGGGTGTGGTGGTGCGTTATCTAACAACAACAGAGCGTGAACAGGAAGTTTTGGGCATTAAGTTTTTTTTCAACAGCAGGCACAAATTTGTCAAAAAACCATGACTTAAAAGTCCATCCAAGCTGATTTTTGGTTGCGGTAATAAACTGGTAGTGATGATAAATTAATATTCTTGAACGCCCTTGGCGTTTTGGACTTGCCAATGACAAAAAGCGGAAGCTTGTGTGTACCATTAGCATTGCTGCAAGTAGCAACGGTTAGCCTGTCTTTGGCAAGTTTTGATCCTAGTATCGCGGTCTCATTTGATGCAGCAAGTCTTTTTGTCAGTAACATTCTATAGTTTAAGCCAGTTTCATCTATATTATAGACTTGGTCAGGTGCTAATTGATTTTCTTCGAAATTTTTTTTTAATTTCAAAGAAAATTCTTTTGCTGCCTCGTCATCAGCTGATAGTTTTTCACTCGATATCGCGACATATCTAACGCCATGACGGGGTTTCCACCGATCTAACCAACCTTCACTAGCTGTGAACTCACCTTCAACTTCCAATTTTTTGTGCAGAATTAGTGCACAGTACTACTTAGTAGTAGTGCCTTTTCTTTGACAATAGTCCCAGATAGCGGGGTCCTTTCCTCCTTTCTTGGCAAAACCATATCCATAACGCGTTGTCTAGCAGTTCCCATTTTGGCTTTTTCAGCGTTTTGAGATTTTTTAGTGCTTTCTCACCCTCTACCATCACCGTACAAGATTCAATATCCTTTCTATTTTTCCTCCAGTCCTTTATTGTAGCAACTCCCACATCGAGTTCCTTAGCAATTTTTTGGAGTGATTCCCCCTTGTCCAGTCTCTAGCACTTTTAATTTTTCACTTAAAGGAAGAGTAACGTGTTTACGTTTTGCTCCTGACATAATGCAAAAACTACAACAGTATGTACACACAGTATTAAAAGTGTAAAAAAATATTTGTAAACACTAAAACTGGCACCAATTACTACGTACACCAATTCACACAGGACGAGTAATTAGCACGCACTAGACACTAGATGCCGGCTCACTGAGGCAGCAAAACAACTGACAAGTATGTAAACAAGCTGGCGAGTCATCAACAAGTGTGTGCCTGAGCCGTGATCGGACTAACCGAAGCGTCGGACCAGCCGAGGGTCGGACTAGAGAGGTTGTACTGTATTGGGAATACAACAAACAGCACAGCACAGAGTAATAGTCACGGATATCCATACTGCAGTCTAGGTACCCACACCGCATAGTCCGAGTTGGACCAAATATCATGGCAGAATAACAAACCATTGGGAATACAACAAACAACACAACTAAAACAACCGCTTATCCTCTCGTATAAGTTGTAACATGATTGTAGTAAACAGCATTGAATGGATGGTTTAATAAACTTCAGAAACAGCGTCAAATTTTCTACACAAAGCACCAGAAGAATCTGAATCGGTGAGTACAGAAGATCTGAAATACTGGAATAATGCTTTGCAAGACATGAGTGCTGACTACGTTAAAGACGAAATTTATAACCTAAATGAAATCAAACTCTTTATCAAGGTTTGTTAATGAAAACGATGAGTGTATCAGATGAACACTCCTGTGGTATCAAGCTGTCAAAAAATCATCCAACTATAATTGTGAACACGGTTGGACAATTTGAACAACCATGAATAATTGAGCATGCACAAAAATCTTGTTGCTCCTCTGGTGTTAATATCGGTGCTTACAGACTGCCATTCCAACAAAAAAAAAGCATGCATGATGAATAAAATAATGTTTGGTTATAAAATTTCGATAATAAAGTGAGAAAATAAAAACGAAGTTCATTTTATTTTTTAACAGTGCTGCGTTGTATCCTCATAATATATAGTATACTACGGACTCTGACAAGTAATAAACAGATAGTGTAACCTATTCTGCCGTCTTCCTTTGCAGTAACACTCCCTGTGCGTTGGCAAAGTGGTCACTATGACATCACCAAACTCACAGGAAACTGGATTATATAACCACTCCACGATTCCCTCTGAGTCTGGTTATGCAAGAGTGATATACATAAAACCACAATGTTGCTTTTTTGGACTGTGATCTTCACTGAAGGTTCAACTGAAGGCTACTCACATGTCCATAGTCAAACGCACCATAATACAGAGAATCCTTGACTGAGTAAAGTAGTCCTTACCAAAGTTTGTCATTCAGGAGCAGTCATGCATACCCATAATCCAGAGTATGTTCCCATGTCTTATACAGACTTGGTAATCGTCTGATGTTGACCAAAACATCATGGAAGTGTAACGATCTAATAGCACTACAGACAATAGCAATGATAATCTCATACTTACATGCTCGTCTTTTCTTTTGTCACTATGTGGGGAAATTTTGTTTTTTCCTTTAAACACACACATCACTAAATTTTGTCAGGCAATATCAAGTTTGCCGAACTTACATTATAAACATTGATGCTTCCTATATGTACATTGGGGAAATGGAATTTATAAAAAATGTAATATGGAGTTTGTAATTCTTCATGGATAAGATCAATCCATGTCAACCGGGGCAGTCTCCAGTCATGCATGTCCATACTGCAGGGTATAGATTCCCACACCCTATACAGACTTGGCGACTGTCTGATGTTGGGACAGACATATTGGCAACATAACATACTGTTACAATGGTCTACTTGATCGTCGTAGGTACAGTGGAAAACAAATTACAAGACACCAATTAAGTCACTTGTCACCACCTTTAATTTTTACAGTTAAACAGTTTGTAATTAACAACACAGTCTCGTACAACAAATCAAATAAAAAATTTTCACACACAATAAAATGTTGACTTATATTAAAAACAATTGTATTACAATTATACCACCCGATTATAAAATGCAACACTTTACTAATAACCACTTGAACATACACAGTAATATCGCCCGATAATAACTCGTACCGCTCTGTAAATATATCACAGCTATACTGAACTGAACATCATTGAGTACTGATATTTATACCGTCCCAAATTACTAGGATTATTCCATAATACGTGTTAGTGCCAATATGAACTACTTAATTAATTGTGGTCTTGACACAGTCCGCACGGCTGGCGGCTTTGAGAAACCTCTTGCGAATGCGTCTAGTCACGTATACTACACACAGAGCGAGATTCTTCTGCCACATTTGACAAACATGTAGATTGTTCTGTGATGTCATAACAATACTATTGGAAATGTGAGTGGCATAATATACTGTAGTTCATATCTACGTTGTCAGCAGGGGCAGCCTCCAGTCTTGCATCTCCATACTGCAGGGTATAGATTCCCACATCCTATACGGACTTGATGACTGCCTGATGTTGGGGCAGACATCATGGGAACATAACATTCTACTGTGTACACAATAAACAACAGAACAAAAACAATTACACACCTCGTGTAAATTGTAACTTGGTTACTCAACAGCATTGAAGGGTATGGTTCAGTGTTATGTGCTCTACATGAGTGAAGTAAAACTGAACTGTGCAATTTAATGACATAGATGCTGAGTACAGTCTGCTCCCATAAACCCATAGCTCCCTCCTACATACCACACGCACTGTGGTAAACACGTGGCACCAGAATTGTAAATGTTAATATAAATACAAAAGTACATACAATTGTGGAAAACATTTCTAAATGTAGCTTTATTAAATACCTACAAAAAAAGGAAATACGATTGTACAATGCGTGCAATTGATTTCCCTCTCTACCAACACACACGCATGTGCGCGCATGCCAACAATGTTACCTTTCTGCCACTGCTTCACCGATTGTTTCTTCTTGCCAGCTAAACCAACAAGAAGAGTCTTGATTCTCTAAAAAGTGACTCCACATTAGTATGCCATCCACTATATTCCAACATTCCTCAATTCTGAAACTCACATTTCTTGAATATATTCATTTAAATTCAAATATAGGGTAACTGACTTTAAATATATAGTAATCCATTGCTATTTATCAGCCGTAACAGAAATAACAAATGTTTGAAAAGTACATGTAAATGAAAATAATCAACAGTTAGTTCAGTGATAACACTGTATAGTGATGAAAAATATCAGAGGTTGAAAATTGAAAATAATATTAAGTGGCACTGGATTTGTTGCGATCATCCCTTCTCAGAGATTATCCAAACACTGCCAACACACTATCTCTTACAAGAATAAGACGCATACGGTACAGAATAATACAACACAAAAATACTGCAATATACCAAGATTTCACTTTTCAAAACAAGTATCACTAATATTGTGTATTTTTAAACCAAAAAATAAGTACAGAAAGCTTATTACCACAAAACCTATTAACTTCATGCAACAAATGTTACATACAAAATGCATACATACCGCTAATATGATTTTCTTTCAATCTCTGCAATTGTAGCATTTATTATTTCTCAGACTACATTACAAAATCTGTGTTTGTTTTCCACTTATCTTGTTCACATTAAACTGTAAACTATCCAAATCATTTTCTTCATATAAATGTTAATCTAAGCTATCAGTATTTGTATTTTATAGCCTCCCTTAAACTATAGGACTGTATACTTTTGCAGATGGGTTTCTTGATGGTGTCCCTGGAGTAGTTGATGCTGTAGGTCCTGTAGCTCCACCATATGATGTTGAACTTAAGTCTGCAATGCCTTTGGTACATGGAGAGGATGCAGTGTTGTATAATCTCATCACCCCCTATATACAAAACACTGCATTGATCATGTACAATGATGGATGAATCAACAAACTACGGTACATCTCTCCGTGTTTAGCCACAACACATTACAGATAATACCCGCAGGAACTATGACTACGGAAAGGATGCATTATATGGTGTTACAGCAGGTGCCATAATAAAGACACAGGCAGATGTATGTATTCTATACAAACTCCATGGTTCTCCTTGAGGGTAGATGTTAGTGACATGTATAATATCCAAAATTGTGTTCTCCTGGACAACGAACTTTGCTGAAGGTTGAGGTGAAGACTACATTATACAAATCTTCCTATAAAATCAAACTATATTGAATAGTTTTACTCCACTATCACATAAGTGGAGTCAAACTGAACTCTGCAACATATGTGAGTGTCTGTAAAAATGGTATATTTCATATTATATCCTACAGCTTCACATATCACACACATTGTAGTGAACACCCAGTACCCAAAAAAAAAAGAAAAAGGAGGAACCCATTGCCACCCAGATAAAAAGGAGGAAATGGAGGTGGATTGTGCATACCTTGTGGAAGAATCAAAATGCAGCTGAGCGACAAGCCCTCTTTTAGAACCCTCAGGGAAGAAGACAAGGAAGACCATGAATTAATGGAGGATAACTGTCAAGCTGGATTCAGGAAAAGAGGGGGAGACCTTCAGAGAGCTCAAGAGTCATCATCCAAAATAGAGTCCGTTGGCATATCTTCGTCAAGGCCCTATGCTCTGCAGAAAGCAACAGGAATTAGTAGTATTGTTGTGTGTTGTACAATTCAACTTGAGTTATACTATAAGAGGGCCTTTGATGATTTCTAACTGTTGAGTTTGAGCCCAATTAAAAAGTTTGTAATTAGCGACTTCAGTGGTGTAAGTTATTCTGTTTTCTCTGTACAACACAACAATCCATGAGACAATTGGTGTCAGACGTCAGATCGTACCCTTAACAGAAGTTGGCCAGTTTATATCAAGCCCCCAACATTTGATGAAGCATTCACTGGGTGATGTAGGTTTGGTAATTTGAAGCCACTGCATGTCCAAATCACTGGGGATGGTAAAAGAGAAGAAAGCAGTTTCACTTGTTCTTGCTTTAAAAGGATCTGCCACAGAGCTACCCTGCCATTTGATACCCAGAAAACCTACACCAAATTAAAGCTGAAGAATTACATTTTCTCAAGCCCAAGGTTTGGGGATAAACATTTACACAACGTGTACTATGCTCAGTTGAACGTGAGGCAACAGCATTCCATGAGTCTTCAAGAGTTTGAATCGAAACAAGTATTGACAGACTAGTTACACTGGGCCATCCTGAAGTACAAGAGGATTTTCAAATGAGGTTTGCAATACAGATATTTATTGATATAATCAGAGGTTGTGAACTTTAGCAAGTGTTACAAATGGAAAGACATTTGTTCGTGCCCTATGTTTGAAGATACAAAGGTGTTCAGCATCCCTCTACATTAATGACTTTCCATCTTTACACTGCAGTCATAAGATTTCAGCATCATATTCCTGTTATGATGGGGTAGAAAAGAAATTGAATAGAGATTTTACTTATTGCAGTCCGTACTACTGGGAAAAGTACTTAGAAAGAGAGTAGTTAGGCGACCGAGAATCTCATGGCTGAGAAATTGAAGGACCTGGTTTGGCATGAATACAACTGACTAATTCCATGCAGTAGTACAGAAAGTTAAAATAGTCTGTATTATATCCAAGATCCGGAATGGATAGGAACTATCAGAAGAAGTTGAAGAAAGAAATGATACAAGAGAAATAATTAAAAGGGTCAAAATTGCCACAATGATTGTATACTTACGTTATTTTTGAATTTATAAATACGATATATTATATCTCACAAATGTGGTTATGTATACAAAACTAGGATGCCATATTTTACTACCTAAGTCATGGGCCAGAAGTTCGTTACGCGAAGTCATAGGAAACGGAAATTGCTTGAAATAACAAAACAGCTGTTCTAATTGTTACCAATGAAATACCCCTTTTTATTCTTTACTTTGTTACATAACATTTTTTAAAACCAACTGTAACCCTTCCAAAAACATAATGTGTAATAATAACTTTGATTAAGTTTAATGATTATATGTTTAAATGATTATACAATAATAACATGTATATATTTATATAGTGGTGCTCAACCCAGCACTTAGAATAATTATGCACGCACACAACCACTCACCCTTTCATTATCATGGTACAAACTTATTTAAATTTTGGAGCTCCTTAAATTTAGATTGAAATTTTGAATAATTTGTTAAATGATTGATTTCTACAATAACATATATTGGGAAATAAAGGATTCAAAATATATAAGGAACGCTCTCACCAATTTCCGTGTTGGCTTCCTCGCACTGCCAGTCTCGTTCGTATATCGGCACAATCGGTGTATTTTTTACTGCGCTTGACGGGACACCTTTGGTCAACCCACGTAACCCACCGTCGTGGGACCGATTCTATACGTCGATCTTGTTTACGAACGATTTAATCGGTCGAGGACCCCTACACCAAACCGAACTATTACTTTCCTTAATACATTTTGATAGTAGATATTATACTGTTTATTAACCACCTACAGTGGTCTAAAAAGTTAAAATTCACTCGTAAGTGAATGGGCGGCCGGCCGGCTCAAATCAGAGCTGCAGATGAAATGACGGCAATTTCTGGTTGAAATCTGCGGAAGTGGGGTGTATTGACGTCACATTCCTTTGTCTAAGTTGTTGACATCACCGTTTGTAGTTGTCAACACATTCTCCGCCTCTGACGTAACGAAGGCTTGGCTCTACTTATCTCAATAACTGCACACTGTTTTTGTGATGTGACACCGTTTTTTGTCATGAATTAGTTCAAATCCTGGCAAATACTGTAATATAGTCCACTCACCGTAAATTCTATATAGGGTGTTTGAGGTTGGGTTGGGTATGTCAAAAAATAGGAAAATACAATATTTATGATCTCTTTACCATATTTTATGTAATTATACAATGTACCATGATTGTACCATCACAAAACCCCCTCAATGAAAGATGGTGTGACGAAGCACACAAACTTTCATTGACCCTTTCATACTTCCTAAAGGGATCAGTCAGGACAAGTCGCCACAACCCCCTTACAATTTTATATAAAAAATAACAATAACTCACCCTTGGTCTGGTGATGAGGACCGTACCTTCATGACCTTACTGGACTTCTCCTGCGAGATCCCAACACCATAAGGCCACTTAGGCTCTTAACGCCCCTGCTCTGACGCGTTGGCCAGCTCAGGACCGCTGTCACACCCCAAACACTGAAACAATTTATAAAAAATATTAATATAGTGGCTTATTGAATCACTCCATCCTCAACTGATCTGGTTCCCCTTAGCTAAGTGCTGGTTTGTGCCAATAAGCACTGGGTTGGCTTAATATATTTTAGTATGCTTAATAAAATTATAAGATTATATATTATAATCTTCAAGAATTAAAAAGAATATTATACCAAAATTGAATAAGATATAATTGAAAATATAATAAGAAAATTACACATTATAATTTCCCAAATCTGGAGAAAAACAAATTATAAAAGAATTAATAACTCTATATATTTATTTATTGAATACTCTTAGTGCATGATAAAACAAAAATAAAATTATTATTATTATTAACAGTTAATTATTTGGCTGATAAATATTATTAACAGCGCCATTTAAAAAAAATTTTTTTTTTTTTCCTACACATATTATAACATCATGTTAAAAAGTTTTCAAATAAATACATAATACATTAATAATTAACACTGATATATTAATAATACATTTTAAACACTCAATCATATTTAATCATATCTTAATAAATAATTAAGATATATCAAAATTGAAATATCATTTAAAAATGTTAATTCTTTAGTTACATTAATAAATTTGTAGACACTTTCCAAGTCCAAAACATCACTTTTCTAACACTCCAGGAAAACAATGGATCTTCTGATATGCTTAGTTACATAAAAAAAATATAACTCCTTACTGAGTTAACCTCTTAAGTTACACAATTTTCAAATTTTATTCTATGATAAAACAAAATTTCATGGGATTAATGCCAAAAGATATTTTTTTTTTTTTTTTTTTTTATATCCCAAGAATTAGGGGTCCCCCTCCCCGTTCAATAATAAGATTAAATTTTCAAATTTCTACCAATTTTGTGTGGAGGAAGACCATCGTTGCTTTCACTTCCTGACGTCAGTTCCGCCAACCATGGTCCACCTCCCAAACTTCAAAATCCACAATCAGAGGTGGTGAGTCTGTGATCGCCCGAAAATGGGGGAGAGTCCCTTCTGTAAATCAATAGCTAAGTTAATACTCATACACTCAAAATATAAAAACACCAACATAAAAATAACTAAGACGACCAGTACAATTTTAAATTTGTAGCATTGTGTGTTCCTACTATCTCTCCAGTTACGTTGTTCTGTAATACCGCACTTAACTTAGCGGTTAGGTAGGCGTAGTTCCTTTGAAATTTCCTATAAAAGTTGCACAGCCCAAGAAAACTCTGAAGTTGTTTGATGTTTCGCGGTTCAGGGAAACGCATAATAGATTCGACCTTGTCCGGGTTTGCGGAAATTCCTTCCGATGTAATAATGAATCCTAAAAAATTAATCTTCGTTTGTAGAAATTTGGACTTATCCCAATTTACGGTTAATCCTCCCGCTTCTAATTTTCCTAAAACATATTTTAAATGTTCTAAATGGTCTTCAAATGTACGTGAAGCTATTAAAATATCATCTACATAAACTGTGAGAAAATCTAAATCTTTTGGTCTCAAAATTCTATCCAAACATTTAATGAAACTAGCTACGCTGGTATTTAGCCCAAATGGTAGTCGCTTAAACTGATAATTTTTTCCATTAAACAAAAATGCTGTGTATTGCCTACTTACCTCTGCTAATGGTACCTGCCAATATCCAGCAGTCAGATCTAAGGACGTCATAAATCGTACGCCACTAAACTTTTGAAAGATCTCATTTATAGATTCTGGTGATTCTCGGTCTGGTATAATAATTTGATTAATTTTCCTTGCGTCTAGGCATAATCTTACTCCTCCTTCCTTCTTGATTACCACCACTAACGGATTTGAGTAGTGAGACACTGACCTCTCTATGATACCATTATCTAACATCTTATCCAACTCCTCTTGCACCGCTCGTCTTTTAGAGTAAGGCACTGGATAACTCCGCTGCATGAATGGTGTGTGTTCCTTTATCTGTAACATACATTCATAATTTTTTGCCCTTCCTGGAATATCGGCAAACACTCCCTTAAACTGCTCTATTACCTGCCATAACGCTATACGTTGGCCACTCCTTATCACCTCACCCCCACTACAGAATTCATCCGCCCTTATCTCCCATACTTCATTATTAATATTACTCATTTCATTATCAACATCTTCTAAATACTCACCCTCTATACAAAAATTTACTTTAGTATCTAAGTGATTCTCAACTACTTGTTTCTGTAACAATTTCACACCAGTTGTTCTAACTTTATTTATCACGTTTTCAAAATTAATTTTCACAGACCGATCACCCCCATCTAACTCCACCACTTTTTCTTTAAAATTTATTACAGCTTTATTTCTTTGTAAAAAATCATTTCCCAAAATGATCTCTAAACTTAACCCCTTGACTACCAAAAATGTATTATCAAAATTAATACCTCCAATTGAGAAACTTAAATGTATCTGTTTTGTCACCCTTTTACTACGTACCCCCGTGACTCCTATTACTGTAACCCCTGCTACGGGTAAAACTGGAATATTCTTATTCAATTCTTTCAATTCACTTAAAATGTTCTCGGCTATTACTGAAATTTCACTCCCTGTATCAACAAGTGTTTTAAAGTTTCTATTATCTATTGTTACCTGTATTTCCGTGAGTCCAGCTCTCACCTCCAATGTCGTGTTACACTCCTCCTCCAATAAATCGGCAACGATGTCTGCTTTTATTACGTTGGATTGTAAGTTCTCGATGGGTCGGACCTCATGAGTTTCCCTGAACAGTGGTCGGGTCCTACTTACCACTGTTGACTTCAGTTTTCCGGCTGTGTTCTATTATGACTTGTTGATGGCACAGGGTGTCCGCGTGTTGGTCCCTGATGGTGGTACGGTGCTCCTCTGTTACTCGGGGCTCCTCTGTTCGCAGGTATGAATTGCTTTACTTGGTTATTTCTTGGTGCTTTACAGAAATAACAATGCTGCATGTGACCCCGATTCTCCTTCCTGCAACTAGAACAACTCCAACCGCCTGGTGTCTGTAAATCATTTCTAACATTATATTTATTGCCAGTATGATTAAAATAAGGCCTTGGCCGATTAAACTCATTGTTATTATTGTTATGGTTATACGTATTTGGTTGTATAGGGCGTCTACCCATTTCACGATCATTTATACTTTGTAGTATATCTAATACCCTTTCCAGTTCATCAAGATTTTCTATTTCTTTAGTCATCAGAGTGACCTGCACTTCTCTAGGTAAGTGCTTACTAACATACCTAACAAATGACTTAAATGGTATAGGAGGCTCTAAATATTTAGCTTCGTTGTACAATTTTGTTACATAAATAGTAATGTTATTATTACTAACGTTACGTCCCATGAAATTACCCGTTCCCATAATACGGCTTCTTAAAGTCTCCTGCTCTTCTTCTGTCCAATATTTACCCTTAAAAGCTTTTTCAAAAGTATTATAGCAATCCCATTCTAACCTATGAGCTTCAGCCCATATGACTGAGTTACCCTTGAAACATTTAATAATTTTATTTAATTTCACTTCCCAGCTACTACTACTAAAATGATTATAATCCCTAGTCTGATTAAGGAATCGCATGGGATGTATTACTCTGTTTTCATGGCTAAAATTCTCTAGTTCTATTTCATTATAGAAATCTCTAGTTACTACTACTCTATCAGTTATGCTTGAAACATTTTTATTTATTTCTCCCCGTAATTCGTTTTTTACACTGGTCAAATTATTTGCAATCATATCATATTTATCATGCACATCCATACTATTTTGTACAGTTAAGTCATCAATTTCTTTAATCTTACTTTGTAACAAATTAAATCTACTCTTGGTATTTTTCTCATGTTCAGTCATAGTACTATCTATAGCTTCTAAATTTTTAGTAATATCTATCACATTTATTTCAATGTTTTCTAAATGATTTTGCAACACATTGGTTTTAACTTCTACTTGACTTTCTACAAAATGTAAACATTTCTGTTGTATTTCTGTACTGCTTGTCTCTAATTGACTTTTAATCGTGTTATTTACTGTGCCATAAACTAGATCGATTTTCGTGTCTAAATCATTTATGGTACTATTGAACTTGTCATCAACAATGGCTAGTGTGGTTTTCTGTATGTTATCACAACGTGTTTCTACTGTGTTAATTCTCTCCTCAAATTGACAATTTTGTCTTTTTATTTCATTCTTTAATTCATTGAATTTAATATTAGAATCGATTTTCTGTTCATCTAGTTTTTTATCAAAACTGTCAAATTTATTTAATAAAAGTTGCATCATTGCATTAGTTTCATCCTGCTTACTATCTAAACTAGTTGAAATGGATGTATTGACTTTCGTTATTGCTACAGATACAGGCGTATGCCTCTCGTCAATCTGACTAGTTTGAGGTGTTTGTACATCCATCTCGCCAGTCAAATTTACATTAGTTGTACCTATTTCTAACGTAATATTGTCATTAGTACTCATTTTGGCAATTGTGTAATGCACGCATGCATACAATTGTCTAACCTAATTGTGGGGTTATGTTTACTAGTTATAAAAATTTTGTCTGTTACCTCAAGCAATTTTTTCCCGTGTTCTTTCTAGGCGTATCCCATGTAATAATATATATACATAATATTACATAAGGTCCCTGTTCGGGCGCCATCTGTATACTTACGTTATTTTTGAATTTATAAATACGATATATTATATCTCACAAATGTGGTTATGTATACAAAACTAGGACGCCATCTTTTACTACCTAAGTCATGGGCCAGAAGTTCGTTACGCGAAGTCATAGGAAACGGAAATTGCTTGAAATAACAAAACTGCTGTTCTAATTGTTACCAATGAAATACCCCTTTTTATTCTTTACTTTGTTACATAACATTTTTTTAAACCAACTGTAACCCTTCCAAAAACATAATGTGTAATAATAACTTTGATTAAGTTTAATGATTATATGTTTAAATGATTATACAATAATAACATGTATATATTTATATAGTGGTGCTCAACCCAGCACTTAGAATAATTATGCACGCACACAACCACTCACCCTTTCATTATCATGGTACAAACTTATTTAAATTTTG
Organism: Magicicada septendecula; assembly: GCA_034769895.1. Taxonomy (NCBI): domain Eukaryota; kingdom Metazoa; phylum Arthropoda; class Insecta; order Hemiptera; family Cicadidae; genus Magicicada; species Magicicada septendecula. Next base: position 54,016,599 of record CM068371.1, on the reverse strand, counting down.
GAGCTCCTTAAATTTAGATTGAAATTTTGAATAATTTGTTAAATGATTGATTTCTACAATAACATATATTGGGAAATAAAGGATTCAAAATATATAAGGAACGCTCTCACCAATTTCCGTGTTGGCTTCCTCGCACTGCCAGTCTCGTTCGTATATCGGCACAATCGGTGTATTTTTTACTGCGCTTGACGGGACACCTTTGGTCAACCCACGTAACCCACCGTCGTGGGACCGATTCTATACGTCGATCTTGTTTACGAACGATTTAATCGGTCGAGGACGCCTACACCAAACCGAACTATTACTTTCCTTAATACATTTTGATAGTAGATATTATACTGTTTATTAACCACCTACAGTGGTCTAAAAAGTTAAAATTCACTCGTAAGTGAATGGGCGGCCGGCCGGCTCAAATCAGAGCTGCAGATGAAATGACGGCAATTTCTGGTTGAAATCTGCGGAAGTGGGGTGTATTGACGTCACATTCCTTTGTCTAAGTTGTTGACATCGCCGTTTGTAGTTGTCAACACATTCTCCACCTCTGACGTAACGAAGGCTTGGCTCTGCTTATCTCAATAACTGCACACTGTTTTTGTGATGTGACACCGTTTTTTGTCATGAATTAGTTCAAATCCTGGCAAATACTGTAATATAGTCCACTCACCGTAAATTCTATATAGGGTGTTTGAGGTTGGGTTGGGTATGTCAAAAAATAGGAAAATACAATATTTATGATCTCTTTACCATATTTTATGTAATTATACAATGTACCATGATTGTACCATCACATGATTTGAACAATTGGAGAGAGACAGAAATGCACTGTCATCATCATACAGAAAAAAAAAAAACAGCACTACAAACTGCAAATCCTTCCTCTTCTTTACAGCTTAAGACTGTTTAGTCCGTTTCAGATCCAAGATTGGAGATTCTGTTTATTCTTTGCCTGGCCATCATCCTTAATATCAGTCCAGTATTAATTTCTCATTGGCACTTGTGAGTAATATAAGTGTTCCTTGGATACACATCCAACATGTTGCAAAGGAAAGTTGAGTGAGGGGCTGCCATCTCAACAGAGTTTCAGCCTGTAGTAACCACAGGCAGATGGCTGCCTCATTCAGTTTACTGTTGTTCTAATATGAACCATAGAGGACTTCATCCTTGTTAACCCGGACATGTAGTTGCTATTATAATCTCTTAGTGACAAAGAGATCAACAGCTGCTCAATATGGATCAGATACTCCCGCCTTTAGGAACAGTTTCCCATCCCAAGGACACGAGAGTGCCCTGTACCTCTACCTGCTCATCCGCCTTCAAAAGAGGCCATTGGCATTTAGTAGAGGGGGACACTTGGTCTCCAGAGCCGTGTTAGCCACCGTAAGGTGCCCATCCCCCACCACGAGGAGGTGCGGCTGGAAGTTTCCCTTCATCAAAGTTATAGGACCCAATGGGCATTTCCCATCCTCTCCAGTACTTTGGGGGACAACTGAAAATCTAAACAAAAATTAACATGAAACAAACTCTATACTTTTTAGGACACTTTTACATTACACTAACATTAAACAGACATGCACACTTCATGTAACAATTCCATATTATAAGTAATACAACTAGCACTCACCTGTGTTGATAAGCTTACGTTTCTGTCAATGCTCGTTTCTTCTGGCTAGCTAAGCTACTCACCTAACCAGAGTCAGATTCTCAGAACGCAAAGATAATCCACATTAGTGTCATCCACTTTACTTCAGGTCAAAGTTCTTAAACACACATTTCCTACATATATATATTTAATTTAAAATGCAGCTTAATTAACTATAATAAGGAGGAATTTGGTTTCCACTTATCTTATTCACATTAAACTGTTAACCATCCAAATCATTTTTTTTATATAAATTGTAATCCAAGCTCTCGGTAGCTGTATGTTATGACAATCCCCTCATAACTATATTACTGTATACTTTTGCAGATGGGTCTCTTGATGCTGTCCCTGCAGTGTCGGGTTTTGAAAATCAGTTGGGGTGCTCTAACTCACAGTCCACAACCGGGGGGGGGGGGGGGTCCAGTTGAATTTTGAAAAATTGAAACTCCTGAAAATGCAGTTTTAGGTCTTTTTGAATGAACAACACTTGATGGTAAACATAAATTATCGTTTTATTAGGTGCTTTTTTCCCGTTTTTGTGCTTTTTGTAACGAGTACAAAAGCTAATCCACATAAAAGGTATAAAGTTGTTTTATTTTTTAAATCTTTAAATCATACAAATGGTGAAAGTAATGATAAATAAAGTAAGAAATATTACATTTTACATACTGTATATGTGAATTAAAAGGAGGAAAGCTAAACAAATAAAAATTGTGTAGCCTCTATTTGGTCTCAAATTAAAAAACAATAGTCTTTATGAGAATGTTCTTTCTTCTCCTTGGAATGATGCCAAACTGAGTAAAAAGGAAAAAATAGTTCATTTAAATTAATAAATGATAGCCTCAAATTTGGCGCTAATTGTTAGTTTAAAAATAAAAGAGAAACTGAAAGTCTTTAGTTCAAAAATTGAAGTCTTAGCGAAATTTATAATTCTCACTACTCACTCATAAAGAAGTGTTCCTACGAACAGTCGATCGTTTGATGAAAATGTTCGCCACAGTTTCGAGGTTCAATTTATTTTTCGCTTCTTGCTTATGGACATGCATGATTGCATTGTCGTTCAATTTTCCTTGCATCATGGTGTTGCACAGGTAAGTTTTTAACCTTCTCAGGGCGGAGAAAGAACGTTCTGCTTTACATGTAGAAACGGGTATAGTTAAAGCGATCTTTATCAACTTAACCACCTCTGTAATCAGTTCATCGACGTGTTTAAGAGGAAAAGAAGCGCACTAAAGTCTTCTGTACTTTCAACAACAAAATTTTTGGATTCACACGTCTAACATCATATTTAACATCATATGTGCAAATTTATCTTTCAGGGTCAAAGTCATCCTTATAAAATTCTACTACAGAACTGCAATCTTTAGTTTTGGAAAGAAGAAATATTTCAATTTCTTTGAAGTGAGTCATAGCAGCTTTAGAAAATCGATCATCAAAACAGTTGATCACAATATTTAAAACCTCGAAATAAATTTTCCGGTAATAATCACGGGGGCTGGGAAAAGCAAAGGGTTGAGCGCCGTCATCAAGTCTTCAAGGAATTTTTCGAACTTTTGGAAGTTTCGGCTCTTCAACATACAATTTTTTGGTAAATCCCAAGCAAGAGCTCCAAACTGCATCGAAACGTTCATCAGTTCGAGATAACTTCAAAACCTCTCGGACACTATGAATATTGTCCATGGCTTTTTGCAGCTGTAAGAAGGAATTTTGCAGAAAGGCATTCAAAATTTCATCTGGCTCTAAAATTTGTGTAAAAAGCGTAGTGACAAGTATAAAGTCAAAAGAGCACAGAAATTTTAAGAAACCTTTAGCTTTAGCACCGGCATCAGATTTTTTGAGCTCGATTTCCTCAAAGAACAATATTAACTCTTCGTAATTCTGCAAAATCGTTTTCAACAAACTTATTCTGCAACACCACCTGGTAGGGCAAAAAGGTCGAAGAGGTACAGGGTGAATAGCTACCATCTCTTGGGCAGCTTGCAAAGACTCAAATATTGCTAGTCGGTTGGGGGACCCGCGCACAAAATTGATCATTTATTTGACATTTGCAAGAGTCTCTCACCACGGTCTCATTTTGCATTGCCTCTTGGGTCACAAGGTTCAAAGAATTTGCCAAAGAGTGAACATACATAACTCGCGGCTCAATTTCTCTGATTTTTGCTTGCAACCCTGAAAAAGCGCCTGTCATATTTGCTGCTCCGCCAGTACCAATACCTCTCCATGACTTGATATCCAGAGAAAAACGAGTGAGAACATCCATTAAAATTTTCATCAAGACTTCAGCTGTAGTAGATTCCGTTTTATAGAAACCAAAACATAACTAATTTGAAAATCCTCACCACTGACAAATCGGAAAGAAATTAAAACCAACTCGTGTTGACATGCGTCGCTAGTTTCATCCATAATTATCGAATAGTATTGGGAGTCTTTTAGAAAACTTGATCAAATTTTGTTAGACTTCGTTAGCCATAATAGAACCTAGTTCATTTGTTATGTTGTGTGAAAGCCATCTGTACTTTGTACAAAACAAATCTGTACTTTGTCCAAGAGGACAAATCGGAGTTATCTTCAGCAACTAACTCTAATGCATGATAATTAGAATTTTCATCCGTGTGACCACGGGTTGCTAACCCCTGAACCATGAGATAATGTAGTGAAGATAACATTCTTAAGAGAGCTACACTCTTGCGGATTTCATATCTCTCTCCTCACCTTTATATATCAAAGGTATCCCTATCCCTTTGTATATATAAAGGTTCACACCTTTATCCACTGCACTTTTCCTAGTACAGCAAGGACACATGAAAATCCGATTTTTCATGAGAAGCGAATCTTTGTAAGGCTTTGTTCCAAGAAGAAAGCGTGACTTCCACGAATGCTTTTATCACGTCTTCGTCTTTAGTTTTTTTTGCAAAAGGTCCACTGGAGGAATTTATTTCCTTACACACAAAACAAAACACTTTATCACACATCTCGTCGTATAAGATACACTTATATTTGTCTTTCCACTGTTTTCGAAAAGAACGACCACCAACACCAGTTTTGTTTCTTTAGATCCAGTAGTTGAATCCGAGCCACCTGAAGCACTATCTGCTGATGACAACGTAGCCGAATCACTTTTTTCATTGACGAGCGAACAATGAATTTATCCATTATAATAAAACGAGTAGAGCAAACTGTAACCCCTCTTTAAGTATTGGATTGACTTATAAAAATATTTGTTTTTTGAAAAATTTTTTTTTTAAAGAGGGGCCACAAGATAATTAAATCTAGGCCAAAGCCTAGAGAAGCCAAAAAGGCGCTGGATCCAGTGAGACGGGACTTCCAATTAAAACTCACAAAATTAACAACCAATAAATTTTTTTTATTATAAACAAACTTTAAATCTCTTTCACCCAACAAAATGCTTGTATACTCCTTTAAAATATATTTTGCTTGAAAAATAAATATAAAATTTAAATTCTCCTTAAAATGTTTTGCTAAAAAATTTTACTTGAAAAAATTAATAAATATAAAATTTATATTCTTTATTCTCCTTAAAAATGTTTCTGGTTAAAACAAATTTAAATATAAAATTTAAATTAAATGAATAAAAAAATGTTCTTTTCCAATCGGGGTTACTTTTCCCCACTTAGCCCTATACCTAACCCCCAAAAATACACATGAATATACAATACACGTAATGGACATATAAGGAAATATGTCTACAATATACAACACATACACACGTTCCACATCACAGGACGATTACAATTTTCAACACTAAAATCTTGCCACACCTCTTTCACCCCATGAGGTACATAATTTACAATTTATGAATATCCTTGCACGCAACACCTATTGCAAGGTCTTAATACCCAATAACTCAAGAAATATGTGTGCAACACCAGTGCCCCCAGGGCATACTAAAATTCAGGAGTTGGCATAATGCCTGATACTATTATAAAGTGCTCCCACATTGAGCACTTAGACTTGGAGTAAATATAATTAGAATTCAGTAAACACACAAGTGATCATAATCAATTAAAAAGAATTTAAACATGATAAATTTTGTTAAATATTGAAAACAGTAATGTCATAATGCCTTATAACCTTTTAAAATTAATTTGGCCCAAAGGCCGACATGTTCCTAGGCGCGATCGTGCATAACTAAACCTGTCTCAGGAGCATGTTCAAGTCTGCATGAAAATCCGCCTATACAGGATTAAACTGGGGACCCCGACTTAAACTACCAAAAGAAACTCCTATCCATTATATGACCCAAACTGAATATAACTACAGTAGAACCTTGTTTATCCGGAATAAAGGGGGCGGCGGTGTTCCGGATAATCAATTTTTCTGGTTAACCAATGCTACCTTATATATATTGGATTCCGAGTAGAATTAAACTACAGTACAAAGAAATAAATGTTCTTAATAATGAAACTACAGGTAGTCGTCGACTTATGACCGGCCGCACTTACGACCACAAAAACATGAAACACGCCCACTTGTAACGGGTTGAATCTAGCCATCCAACAAATCGATATTATTGGCCATTAAATCAGTAAACACGAGTGCGAGAGTGAAATTTGTAATAGTCTTGGACGTTTTGTCATTGTGAAACGACAATTCACATACACTGTAGAAAGATTGTCAAGTGTTCTCATCGAAAGGATGTACGGACTTGTCGAGCTGTTTTTAGCACAGTGAAGCACCCATATGCAGTTAAGAACACTAAACAATCACGATAACCACGTACTCGACAGTTTTGAAAACAGTTGACTAGGAAACTAAAAATGTCGAGGGCTCTCAAAATTAGGCAGGTGTGCTATACACACACTAACGCATGAAAGACAGTGTCGGTAACACTACCACAAATCAATAACCTATACAGTATTTACATTCATAAAAATTGTTGTTTACCAACTAAATACAGTACAGTATTAAATTTATATACAGTACAGTACTACAATTCAAAAATTATTTTTCAACTTATTTCTTGAAAAAGTCCTGAATTTTTCTTTGTGTTTTTTCGTTACATCATTTTCGAGCAGCTTTGTCCCTCCACCGTTTTATTAGCAGCACGTCAGCAGGTGTTGCGTCAAGTGACTGTTCCACAAATTGAAGAGCAACCTGAAACAACATGTGCTCTGTAACTGCTGCCTTTTACATTAAACATTAAGATGAATTGGGCCGTGCGCGATTTTAGTAACAATGTCTTACCTCAAATGCTTTGAATGCATCGTCTGCTTTGACTAGGCTGACAGAAGGTTCGTTGTCGGTGTCGTCTCCTTCACGAGGCTCTGGCTCCTGGATCACTTCGACAATCTCTTCTTCGGTCAGCTCAAGCTCAATTGTGTCTGCTTGTACCCATTGTAATGCTTCTTCTTCTTCTTCAATATCCTCACATCCTGGCACTTTTTTTATTAAGGCTGACAGGTTTTCAAAATCTTCCTCTTCATAGTCGTCTATGGATGTTATTCCATCTGTAATTTTATTCCAAGCTTTTCTCAAAGTTGTTGATTTGACTATTTCCCAAGATTGTGCACACCAATACACGACGTCCTTCATTGTCACTAGTTTCAAAGCTTCCGTTAGTGTCAAGTTGTTATTCGCACTTTCATGCAAAATATGTCGTAGCAAAACACCTCGATAGTGACGTTTAAATGTTTCAATCACTCCCTGGTCCATAGGTTGAACTAAACTTGTGACATTTGGTGGCAATAATTCGACTTTTATTTCACCATCTTTCAAAGTTCCAGGGTGAGTAGGTGCATTGTTGACAAACAAAATGGCTTTCATAGGTAAATCATTGTCTTTTAAAAATTTCTTGACCTTTGGAACAAACTGTTTACGAAACCACAATTCAAAAAGTTCTGATGACATCCATGCATTCTTTTGTGCCTTGTAGTAAACTGGTAGGGCATTAGGTGCGATGTTTTTTAAAGCTCTTGGCTTATGAGACTTCCCGATACACATTAGTGGGAGCCTAAACAAACCCGATGTGTTCGCTGCTGTAAGGACTGTAATTCTTTCCTTTTGCATTTTGTGTCCTGGTGCTGAAATCTCACTAACACAAGCCAAAGACTTTTTTGGTAGCATCTTAAAAAAATTTAACCCGGTTTCGTCGGCATTAAATAACTGATCCATTGTGTACCCTTCTACCATCTCTTTGAATTCCGTTTTAAAGACGTCGACAGCGTCCTGGTCAGCAGACATTTTTTCCCCACATAAACTAAGCTGACGAATACCATAACGATTTTTAAACCTGTCAAGCCATCCTTTGCTTGCCAAAACGTTTTCACCTTCTTCTCCTAGCATTCCAGCTAGCATTCTGGCTTTTTCCTGGAGTACAGGGCCAGAAATAGGCACGCCCTTTACTCTCTGCTGCGTAAACCACAAGAATAATGCTTCATTCACCTTTTCAAAGTTAGCTTCATTGTTTAACGGTTGGGAATTTTTGAAGAATGTTTCAAAAGTTTGTCTTTGTTTTTTATCCAATCCCCAACTGTTGAAACTCCCACATTAAAGTTTGCTGCAACACACCGTAATAATGCACCACTCTCCACTTGTCGTATAGCTTCTAGCTTGTCCTTTATTTCAACAACATTCCGTTTCCTTTTCCCAGACATTGCAGACTAAAAATTACTGTACACACAATGACAGCTTATACGCTTTTTGAAATTGTCAGTGAAAGACACTAAAAATGTTTATTTACACACTAATTTACACTTTAAAACACTATCTACAGTAGGCCTAACATGAAAACACTAACAATAAATCGCTAATAAAACACTAAATAAAAATTAATTTGCAAAACTCAAAACAACACTGCCGCGAAACGCATCAAATTAAAGCTGTAAAGACACTGCCTGGCGAGGGGTAGACAGATAGGCTGGCAGACAATGAATGGTGAAAGTGGCACGGCGTGTCACTGACCCTAGTAACAATGCCTCCGTCCAGTCGGCCCTTCCGCCCGCTGCTCCAAGACCCTAGACTGTGCGGCTTTTCTCGTACTATTAACTGATTTAGACGATGTTTTTTATTTTTTTTTACACGAAAATCGTTGCGGTTAACCCGGGTCCCGGTTAAGTAAAACCCGGATAAACGGGGTCCTACTGTATATGAAATTAATGCATTAATTGAAAACTAAATTTAACCTGTGAAATTACATGATGAATGATAGAATTACTAGCACTAAGGTAACCCTTCTACTGAAAACAAGAAAGAATTTTACATGCCTGAATGGTAATCAGCCACAGATACATGCCAACCTCTGGGCTCACATTTAATACAAACAGAGTTACAAAATGTACAAAAATTCCCCCCCCCCCCAAGTCCGCGCACTATTCTGTCCCCGTTAACCGGGGACCCAATTAAAATGTTTAAAGCTTAAAGTCATTGAATGTTGTGTAGCTATATGTCCACGAGTTCTAGTGGGTTACATTCCCTTGTATAAAAGTAATATGGTTTGGTGTCACCTGATTTATTCCGTGGTGTGAAGTTGGTGTTCTGGTCTACATTTTAGTGTGTGTGTGGCCTGTCCTCGCTGTTCTCCTCCGGCAGATGAAGTTGAGAGTCTAGATGGTCATGTTCAGGTTGGGGCTGTTCCTCGACTTGAACCGAGGGACCCTATGCATACAAAATATTATCAGCGAGAATTCCAACACTAATTCCGCCAGAAACCTCACACGCACCAAAATCCATTTATAATATTAAACACGGCTTTAGGCCTACTTGAAATGAAGGTTTGACACACTCTGCAACAGGTTATACGGGCATATGGCCCTATCTTGGAAAACATTTAGTTTAGTTAAATTACATATTATTCTGACTTTACATTATTCTCAAATCTATTAAAGTTTGTCACTTGTTTCCATTAAAACTTTATATTTTTACTATGACTCTCTTTCTTTAACATTCTCAATAAATTTGGGGTGACTTAATTATTCATACTAACTTGATTCACCACTTGGCATGTATACATTTATAAACTTTACCCCTCTGGGTTAACATTATTCAATTACGGTGCCTTAGTTAAGACTTCATTTACTGTTATATAATTACTCAGTTTGTTATTCAATTGCTATAAAATTAATACAATTTACACATACTCTAATTTGCCACGTGGCGTGAATGTGATAGGTTACAATTTCATTCATTACTGTACTTATTAAACAAACTCCTTTTGCATTACTTCAAATTAATATATATAAGTATATTGCAGTCACTTACCGCAGATCTGTTTTAATTTAGCCTGCCATAGGTGTAAGATGGTGCAATTAAAAAAAACTTCTCTCTGTCGGAGAACGAGGCGTTTGGTTTGAAGGACGAGAATAAGGTTTAGAAACGCAATTCCGGCCTTTCTCAACTCGCGATCAGCAGCGAACGCCAGAGTGCAGCACCAATCAGGCGCAGCGTTATTACCGCATTACAGTACCGTAGAACACCACCGCTAAATACAGTATGGTATTTTTCTTCAGCGTTCTCGTTAAATGCAGTGTACGCGCCAATCTTAATCGACTCGGCACAAAACAAAGAATTAAACTAACTTACACTTTTCCGTATATTTAAACGTGTATGTAATATGTGAGGAGCGGTAGTTTCTGGAGAGGAGTCGCGAGGCCGTGCTTGCATGGGATGTGAGAGCGCGCCATCATATTTGGCATAATCCTTTTTAAACCTTTGAAGAGTATGGAAAAATACGCAAAAGGAGTAAGGCCGTACCGGTACGTCATATGTAATGTTTCCCAACAGCTGTTTTTTTTTTAAATATATTTGCTCTGCGATCTCATTCAGCTGTTTATGATGACGGACAAGTGTTGTGGGGAGGATGGTCAGAGCCTTAAATGGCTTTGTGGGCGGAGCGACCTGCCACAGCTGTCTTATCGTGGGAAACGCAAGTCCCACGTAATCGGAAGTACCCTGGTAAAGTCTCTGCCCAAACCAAACTTTATATCCCCCCTCTCCCCTCTATGAAAAAATCGGGCCGTACTATCATTTAAGAAATACGACGAAAGATTAGAATTTTTCCTCCATTTTGTCCTTCTTTTTCTTTTCTTCTTTATTTTTTTATTTTTCTTCTCCCTTTTATGTGTGGGTGCTGAGCACCCCCACAAAAATTCTGGGGGAGGTACTCGAGCACTGGAGCACCCATGGAGTCAGCACCCCTACCTGCAGTACTTGACGCTGTGGGTCCTGTAGCTCCACCATATGACATTGAACTGAACTCTGCAATGTCTGTGGCACATAGAGAGAATGGAGAGTTACATAATCCCATCACCGTCTACATACCATTAACACTGCAGTGATCATGTAGAATGATGGATGTCTCAACAAACTACTGTACATCTCGCTGTGTTTAGCCACAATACATTACAGACAATCCTGCAGGAACTATGGCTACAGAAAGGGATGCCTTCTACAAGTATCACTTGTCAAGTCCAGTCCCAGTCATCCTTGGGCACATTATATTGACGGCTTTCCCAATCTTCATACTCATACAGTACATGGTGTTGATCCAGCAGGTGCCAGTACTATCCACTGTACATGTAAGCAACAACAAACATAAGTCCTTCCATACCAAAACATAATTTACAATTGATTACAAAACAGCATTGAAATGAGATGTTCAGACTGGTATTCAATCCATGAGCAAAGTCAAACTGACCTACACAACATGAGGTTGAAAAGTAAGAATGATCTAAGTGGCACTGGATAACGCAGATTAATTATTTTTTAACATTAATAGACTAAAATCGTAGACCGTATGCGGCTCCCAGGCCATCAGTTGGATACGACTGCATCATTTTCTTATAATGCCATAGGTTGCAGCATTTTACACACATCACAGTGAACTTTTGACACCAGACTCGTAGATCTGCAACATAACACAAGTATAAAACACAAAAAAATCAAACAGTTTGTCAACTAACTTTATACAGACAATATTGCACAGCATTTCAGTGACTATTATAACCTAACACTCGTGTCTCGTCTCTCGTCTCTCGTATACCTCTGTAAAATATAACTGTGTCTGAGTGTAAAAATGTGTGTGTTTCTTACCAGTGCGTCCTCGCACGGCGATGTAATTCACAATGTTTGGGTCCGTAGCGAACGTACTGGGGACCAGGTATCGTGGTTCCCGATCTGAGGTTCAAACGTAGTGGATAATCTCCGGGTGGCGCCAAATTGTTTATATAAAACAATTAAAATTGTTTCCTTATCAACGTTCTATTTGAACGAGGCGACGAATTCAATCCGTCCCGCCTTTTCTCAAATTTTTGTCAATCGAGATAGCAGTTGCAGTATTCGCTACTTGCGCACTAGACGTCGCATTAGAAACCTTCGCTATACATTTTATTTTTACACATACACTTTGCTAATGACAATAAAAGACTATTTAACACGCACAGTATAGATTTATTATTAATTTGAAGTTAATATTTTAGAGACACAAGTTGTAATTAATTTTTTCATATATAATTCTGCACCGGATAATTCTTTATAAGACTCTCTCCAGGGTTAAACAATCGACTTTTGAATACACATAAACACAGTATGGCGTTTTAATTTGCCAATCAACAAATATTTCGGTCGATGTTTGTGGGTTGTTTGGATCACGTTAAAAGGTTCAGATGCAGTTACAATATTAAAAATACACAACCTCACAACGTTTTTTCCTTAAGTAGGGTAATGTGTAGTGGTAATTGTTTTGTTTGGGTGTCATACAAGATGTTTAAAAGTCGTACATAAATATGAGGTTAGTTCTATAGTTAACAAATTTTCAGTGATTAATATTACGATCCAATCCTTGCAAGAGAATAAAAATGATTCGGTGGTATTCAATATACATTGAGAAATATTCAAAGTGCGTTTATTTTTGGAAGTTGGAATAATTTAACTGATACTTAACAGCGTTGTAGTACGGTATTACTCGGGATGTCGTGAAGGAAGGATTGTGGCATCAATATAATTCATTTGTTCTTTATCCAAGCTTCGGCATCTTTTTCAAAGTTGTTAGGACTTATTTAGATATTTCGTCTCCAATTAAACGTCTTCTCCCTCTGATCATGGTATTCCGCATCCATCAGACTTCTTTACGATCAATTTCTATACTTGGTTTTACTTTTAAGATGTTTTAAATATGAAAATGTGTTGTACAGAAATTTCGCATCTGGCTTGCGATAGCCTCACTTTTCAAGTAATTGTATTCAACGGTAATTACCTCGTTAAACGGTCGTTTCCATGATTACATCATTAATTTCATTGGGTGAGCCGAACATGAGTACATTGTTATCAATTTTTGAATTCCTTTCAAATCTTCCCATATCTTCGGACTTCTTCCTCCTCTTATCTTCCTTCTTTGTTATTATCTATTTCCACTGTCATTTATATTTTCTCACAAAGATTATTTTGGTACCCAACAATATTGGGTTTTATCAAGTTTTCTACGTTTACAATTAATTTCATACTTACTAATTACATTTCTTTGTTTATATAATTCCTTAATTTAATATTTGGTTTTTAATAATAACTACCATTCATCCTTGATGAATTAGCCACCTTGGATTTGTCCATTACATGGTGATTTTTATACAATCAGTAATTGTTTATGTTTGACCGTTAGGCCTGTTTCACATTTAAGTAGCCATTACTGGATTTTTATGGCTTCATACACAATATATTTCATTTAGTCCTAAATTGTTATTTTGCATTTATAATTAGGTTTAATGTCTCTGGATGTGTTTGAATTTAGTCTTTTTGTGATCTTGGTTAGTAACAACTGTGTTATTCAATCTTACTTGCTAATTATTTGCTATTCATTTCCAATATAACATATAACATCTGGGTCTATGGTCTGTATGACTCTTACAACCATATCCAGTTCATAAACAATAGTTTATACAATTCATTATTTCTTATTTGTTGTTCTGGTGCTAAACAATCTCACCTCTATTGAACTTTTTTCATTAAACTCCCCTTATAACATGGGTATTTACTTAATGTTAATACAGACTTATTTTCTAATGCTTTTTGCTCTCCATTCCCTGTTAACACCATCTGACTACTTTTCCTTGTGAATCACACCTTTAAACTTTTACAATACATTTTTAAGTTATAACAATACTATTTCCTAGTCATCACAGTGAATATCACTACTTAGTGTTCATTATTTACTGAATCAATGTTCTATCCTAAATACTATTCATTGTAACTTTGTTAAATGTTATTGTTTGAGTTATTTTACTAAGTCTTTACCTTAGCCTACTCTCCTCCTCCTCTTACTATTTTTATGATGGACAATATTTGTTTTTATTTTTCACTTGCACTTTCTTAAATTATTTAGTGTTCATTATAATTTACTTAGTGTTTCTTTAGTATTATATCACTCTAGGATAAATCACTTTCACTAATTCAACTTCCATTTATTTCTCATCATTTTATTCTCTTTCTCTACACACCATCTATATAAAATTATTAATATTGTGTCTTTCTTTGTTAACAAATTACATATATCCCTAACTCTTTGGTTAGTGTACTTTTATACATTGTTTCATATTACTGACAGTTTATAATTGTCATTTTATCAATACTAACATTCATTAACAGTTTTGGTTCTCACCCGATTTCATTGTCTTTATTGTTTTGGATTACATTACTTCTCCCTTCTCTATTTTTTTTTTCTTGTCTAGTTTTCTTGACGCGTTTCATTTAGTTTTCTTCCTCATGGGTTTGTTCTCTCTTGGTTTTCATTCATCTTCTCCTTCATTCGCCTTGTTTTCTTTATTTTGGTTTCTTATCTGGTTTCTTAACTGGCCAATCTCTGGGGTTGGGTCAATGTCGTTTGTCTGTCAGTCTATTATTTGAGTTTCTTTATTAATCACTTTCGGTTTATTACTCCTTCTTCCATGTTAATTACCTTTTATTTATTTTTTACTCTCCACATAATTTATTTATTCAAACATATCATTTAGCATTTTTTATACATACTTATTGTTATCAAAATTTATCTGAATTTGGTGATGTTATATAATGCTCTCCCACCAAAATTGATCATTTTATAAAACGTGATTCTAAGTTTGATGAAATTATCAATTGTATTGTATCATTTTCTTCTTAAACTCTCCTGCTTCTCACTCGATTTTTATGCTTAATTCTGTATCTTTTATTTCCTATCTTCTGATTCTTTTCTTCGTCATTTTTTCTTATTACTAACTGGCTTATTGATTTTTTTATTATAAATTATTCCCTATAAATCTTATTTTCCCTAACTAACTTTACTTGGTAGTTGCAATCGATTCGGATGGGCTCTATTGGCTTACCTAACTCCGTCGTTCAAAACTACTCTTATTCTGAGATCAGGGGAACATCATCCCTGCTCAGTAAAATGATTGCCTGGCTTATTAAACAGTCAATCTCAATTAATGAATCTTAAAATAGTCATCTCGTGACTCAACATAATGATAATAATCATAACATTTGTTGGGAATCTTTTACCTTTGTATTTCATTATTGCTCAGTTCGAGTCATATATTTTTTCATCTTTCTTTATAGATACTACTTGATAATACTTGAAGCATTGCTTTTTATTGATACAATTCACATTTTTATTCATTTTTAATTACTTTTGTTTCATCTCAATTCATATTACAACTCTTAGAATGTTTATTTTATTTGCTTCGTTTTTTGATCATTGGTTTTCTCAATCTTACTTCCCATTTCTTTCTAAATAGTAGTGGAAGTTGGTCATTTTGGTTGATATTATTTTTTTTTTCATAATTTTTTGAATATCATAGCAAGTTAGTGTTTCTTACTAGTTAGGAATTTTTGTAGCTTATTCCTTTAGAGTATGTTTTGCTTTGTTGTGCCTCATTTTTTGGCCAAAGATTATTGTAACAATCTTATTTTGTTAGGAATGTTTTGTAGCTTCACTCCCTTATTATTAATTTTTTATTCAAAGATTATAGTAAGTTAGTGTTTCTTACTTTATGTGGATTCTTGGTAATTTTATTTCTCCATTTTATGATTGGTCTAAAATATTCTCGAATTACCTGTGTAAGCTGTCCTTACATAACTTTTTTGAATTTTGAAATTCATTTTATATATCTTTTTTCATTATTATTTATCAGCAAACTTCATCCCAACTAACTTGGTTGGCTTTTTCAACTTGAATTCTTTTCAGTTAAGTTTGACTGTCATAGTATTTTTTAATGGATGCTTGGTTATATACCCCCTTTATTTTCTGGGTGGTGGGGTTGGTTATTTCATATGTGTTATTGCCCTTGTCTTGTGTGATAGTGTACGGCCCTACATATAGCAATAGTAATTTTTTCGTAATGCCTTCTATGGAGCTGGGTAATTCCCTGTTCTTTATGAATACACTCTCTCCTATCTGGCACTTGATCGTATGTGGATGGTTCTTAGAGTATTTATTTTTCTGCTGCTCTACCTTCTCTGCAATTTTGTTATAAATTCTTCTTCTTTCAAATTGGTATTCGGTATTGGTGGGAAATTTAATCAAATCGTTTATCTCCCTAGGTGGTGGTCGTTCAAACATCATCGAGTATGGTGTGGTTTCAGTGAAGTTGTGGTAAGCAAGATTTATAAATTCTTCAGTGGACTTTAGGTAATTGTGCCACTCCTTTTGTTTGTTATGGCAGTAGGTCCTCAGAATTCGGGCCACTTCTCTAAGCACTCTCTCAGCTGGGTTACTGCTGGGATGATAAACAGATGTTTTGTATGTTTTGATACCATGTTCCCAGAGTTTATTTTTCCACAAATTTCCTTTAAACTGGGTCCCATGATCGGTTATTATGGCCGTAGGTTTTCCCACTTCTGGTAGAAAGTTGTTCAATATAATTTCAATGATTTTCTTGGTAGTAGCACGGTTAATAGAATATAATTTGGTATATTTGGTGAAGTGATCGAATATGATGATTATGAATTTAAATGTGTCTTCCTCCACTGCGAGGAAACGGACCACAAATATCAAGAAATACTCTCTCTAATTTTTGGCTTGATATTATGGGTATCATCATACCCTCCTTCTTAGCATTGTTGCATTTTACCATTTGACAGATGTGACATTTTTGTATAGTTTGGCTTACCTTTTGATAGATACTCTTGATATACACTTGCTCCTCTAGTGCCTTTACTACTTTCATGGCACCCATATGGCCATACCGGATGTGGTAGTCCATGATTATCTGTTCTTCTGTTATAGATGGGATTACTAATTTCCATTCTCCAACGCTAGGGTTATTTTTGATGAATAATAAATTGTCATGTACTTTATAATACTGTACAAGGGGTTCTTCTTCCTTCAGTATTCTTTCTCTGATACTATCTTTGGGTCCACCTTTTGCTGTTTGCTTATCTCCAGCGTTATCTTTTCCAGATCTGTTCTATCTTTAATGATGTTATATACTTTGACTAGCAGTTCTTTTTCTCCGTCGAATGTTTGTTGCTGGATGTTGATACGTGATAATATGTCAGCAGCAATATTTTTCTTTCCTGGTATGTATTCCCAGTTAATATGGTATTCCTGCAATAGTAATATCCATCGGGTTAGTCTTCCATGGCTAAGCTTGCATTGTTTAAGGAAAGATATTGATCGATGGTCACTCCTCACGGTTACGTTGTACCCTAAAATGTATGTCCTGAATTTGTCGCAGGCGAATACAACACTAAGTAACTCCTTTTCCGTGACGTGGTAGTTCCTTTCACGTGCATTTAGGGTTCTACTTGCAAAGCTTATGACCATAATTATGTTGCCCTTTATCATCATCTTGATACAAGACAGCACCGACACTCACGTCGCTCGCATCACAATTCATGAAAAATGGTTTTTGGAAATCCGGATGGTGTAGCATGACGGTGTCTAAAAATTTTTCTTTTATTTGTTCAAATACCTTGTCTTGGTCGGCTCCCCATGTCCATTTATTTTTTGCGGATAACTGTTTTTGAAATTGTGCTGTCAGCTTGGAATAATGGTCCTGGAATTTCCGATAATAATTGCATATTCCAAGGAAAGATTGTAGCTGTTTTTTATTTCTAGGTGTTGGGAATCTTTGTATTGCTTCAACCTTGTCTGCTGAAGGGGCGATACCTTCTTCGGTCAGATTAAAACCTAAAAATTGTACCTTGCTGGCTATGAATTTGGATTTGTCCAGCTTAAGGGTAATATGGTTATCTGATAATTTTTTCAAAACTGTCTCTACTCTATTACAGTGTTCTTGCCAATTTGATGATGTGATCAAGTCATCTACATATACGGTAGTAAAGTTAAGTACCTCTTGTCCCAATATCTGATCCATACACTGGACGAATACAGCAACCGAATTAATTAGTCCGAATGGCAGTCTCTTGAATTGGTAGTTTCTCCCATCGAACAGAAAAGCTAAGTATTTTCTACTGTTCGGGTGTAGCTCTACCTGCCAGTATCCGCAGACTGTATCCCATGCGCTGATGTATTTCGTGCCATGGAATTTCTTGAGGATCTCTTCAATTTCGCTTGGGGACGTTCTATCATTTACTATCATCTTGTTGATTTCTCTAGCATCAAGGCATATTCTTACCTTGCCGTCCTTCTTTGGTATCGCCACTATTGGACTTGTATACAGGGACTGGCTTAATTCTATTATATCCTCTTCCATCATCCGGTTGATCTCGGCCTTCACTGCATTTCTTTGAAAGTATACGATAGGATATGATTTTTTCTTAAAATCCACGGGCTCCTTGAATATAATTTGATATTGATAATCTTTTACCTTTCCCGGGGCATCAGAAAAAATGTGTCAGTATTGATTGTAAATTTTTATGAGATCCTCAACCGATAATTGCCTGGTGAGCACCAATCGGTTGATCTCGTACTTCTCTTTGGAATTGTCTGATCTCCTCCAACTTGTTTGACCATATTTCTTCGTCCTCCCATTCATTCATTATTTTTACCTGTGCTTGTTGACAGTAATTATTCTGTAATATTGTATAACAGTGGTTTATTGAAGGTAAGTTAACACCCTTCACTATAGGCCTACTGGTTGTCCATATTCCATTTTCCGTGTTTAATGACACTTCTCCCTGCTTTAGATTAATTATAGCAGAATATTGTCGGAGTATGTCACATCCCACAAGTATTGAGAATGGTAGGCCACTGGCAACAAGAAAAGACATAGCGAATGTTAGGCCTTCACTTTCAAGTTCCAGGGACACTTGTTTCCAGACAGTTTTGTTTTGTCTGCCGGTAGCACCGATAATTGTTATGTTATTTATTGGTAGAGTTGGTATTGGTGTACTACTTTCTTGTTGCATTTTGTTTAACTCTATTTGGTCAATTAAAGATATGATGGATCCAGTGTCGATCATTAATGTTGACATTACTCCATTGATTTGGACATTTACGTACATTATCTCACTGTTTCGGCTGGGCATTGGTTGATTACTTTCTTCGACCAATTCATCTCTTATATTTTTTAGATAATGCGTTGTTATTATAGTGATTATATCTTTCGTCGTCATACATTCCCCAAGAGATTGGTCCAGTGATGGGCTGTCCAGTTTTCACTAGCCTTAAGCGTTTAAATGAGGGTTGACCTCATTGTCCCTAACTTCATTAGTGTTTGATGGTTGGTTAGAGTTCGGCTCCTGTCGATTATTCTGGTCATCCACGCTGTTCCTGGGATCTTCTTCGAATGGGCGACTTCCTGTATCAGGTACCTGGTTAAAGTACGTTCGCCGATAGTTAGATGGGGGATAGTTTCTTCCTGGACTCCGTTGTCTTTGTCCCCTCATGTAATTTACCTGTGGCCGTTATCCTGGATTATTGTTATGGTTATTGTTATTGTTTCCAGGGTGATAATTGTTGTTGTAACCATTCGATGGGTAGTTACCCCTGTAGTTGTTCCTGAAGTTATTATTATTGTTCCCATTTCTGTTAAAATTTCTGGGCGCGTTATTGCCCCGTGGGTTCCCTTGACAATTGTTAGGGTTGTTTACCAGTGGCTTATTATCTCCCTGTTGGTTTGGTGATAATTGTCCATCATTGGTTCTATTATTCCTGAAACTGGACGCTCTATTTTTTCTGTACTGCCACTCGTGCTCATGGCTTTCCAATAAGCTAGCCATGTCTTGGATGGTCTTTACCTGGCTGTACATCTGTGCCTTTTGGATGGCATCATCGTAGTGGTAAGATAACTGTATTACCAGACACTCTTCTGGTATACGTGGTTCCAAATTCCTGGCCATGCAGATTTTTCCTAAGAAGTAGGAGGTGAGAGATTGTCTATTTTGATTTTCATACCTTCCATTGCTCAGGTTATTGCGGACCATGTTCTGAGTCGATTCAGACCAGTATTTAGCCTTGAACTGGGTCTTAAACTCTTGAATGCTTTGGATGTCTGGTCTGGTGGCAGTCCACCAGTTGCCGTAAGTCTCCTTGAACATTTCGTCCAGCATTCCTCTTATTATTGTCCACCGGGTCTCTCGATTTTTGATGATTAACTCTTCCACCCTTTTCAAGAATTCAATAGGGTTCCTTTTATAATTACGGAAGTTAATAGTATCTCTGTTGTCCGTGTTCATGACATGATTATTATTACATGGTCGGTCACGCCAGGCGTCCACTTCTTCCCATAATGACTCTTCCATTCTGCGCATTTCGTCAATCCTTTGTTGATTTTTGTCTACTTTGCTGTCTATTTTATTTAAGTTGCTGTAAACTCCTTCATTCGTTCTCCCAAGTCTGTTCGTACAGCTGCTACCTCCTTCTGGTTTTCTTCCCGGACTTGATGTATATCCTGGTCCATCTGGGCACATCTTCTGACTGTTTCTTCCTGACCCTCCTCAATTCTCCTTTTATTCTCTCCTTCGAGATGGTTCATTTTATTGAGTACTTCCTCGCGGACTCCAGAAACATTTTCGTTGGTCTTCTCTAGCTTCTCCAATGTTTCCTCTAATTTGTCATTGATTTCCGTAATCTGCTGCTTTGCTTCTTCTCGGTACTCCATTAATTGGAGTGCCATCTGCAGCTTCATTTCTTCTTTATTTTTCTCGTGGTCCTCCTTCAGCTGTTCCCTCAATTCTTCCTTCAGTTCTTCGTTTCTTTGCTGAATTTCCTCCATCAATCGTTGTTGTAATGTTTCATTATTTTGGTTTTCTCAACTGTTTTCCTCAATTCTTCCTTAGTACTTTCATTTGTACTCACTATTTTCTCATTGATCTGTTTCAAATTGTCATTGGTTTCTTTCTTCATCTGTTTCAGACTCTCCTCATTCTTGTCGAATTTCTCCTCCTGTTTCTTGAAATTTTCACTGGTTTCTTTCTTCATTCCGTCGAATTTATCCTCCTGTTTCTTAAAATTTTGATTTATTGATTCAAATTTTTTATCTAATTCTTCCTTATTTTTCATAGAATCTCCTTGAATTAATTCCCATAATTTTTGTAAATCCATTCCTCCTCTGGCTTCCTCCCTATCTCCAGTCTGTGGTTCCATTTCTTCGTCTTGGGTTAGTTCTGTTGTGGTTATTATTGTCTCCACCTCTTCAATCGGGGCTCCTTCCTCTTCTTCCCCTCCCTTCTCCTTCGCCAACTTTTTCGACAGACCTCTTGTGTGCATCCTGATCTCCTTTCGTGACCGCCGCTAGAACTTCGTATCTTCCTTTTTTCAAGCTCCACCAGTTGCTCGCCAATTTATAACCTAACACTCGTGTCTCGTCTCTCGTATACCTCTGTAAAATATAACAGTGTGTCTGAGTGTAAAAATGTGTCTGTGTTTCTTACCACTGCGTCCTCGCACGGCGATGTAATTCACGATGTTTGGGTCCGTAGCGAACGTACTGGGGACCAGGTATAGTGGTTCCCGATCTGAGGTTCAAACATAGTGGATAATCTCCGGGTGGTGCCAAATTGTTTATATAAAACAATTAAAATTGTTTCCTTATCAACGTTCTATTTGAACGAGGCGACGAATTCAATCTGTCCCGCCTTTTCTCAAATTTTTGTCAATCGAGATAGCAGTTGCAGTATTCGCTACCTGCGCGCTAGACGTCGCATTAGAAACCTTCGCTATACATTATATTTTTAAACATACACTTTGCTAATGACAATAAAACACTATTTAACACACACAGTATAGATTTATTATTAATTTGAAGTTAATATTTTAGAGACACAAGTTGTAATTAATTTTTTCATATATAATTCTGCACCGGATAATTCTTTATAAGACTCTCTCCAGGGTTAAACAATCGACTTTTAAATACACATAAACACAGTATGGCGTTTTAATTTGCCAATCAACAAATATTTCGGTCGATGTTTGTGGGTTGTTTGGATCACGTTAAAAGGTTCAGATGCAGTTACAATATTAAAAATACACAACCTTACAACGTTTTTTCCTTAAGTAGGGTAATGTGTAGTGGTAATTGTTTTGTTTGGGTGTCATACAAGATGTTTAAAAGTCGTACATAAATATGAGGTTAGTTCTATAGTTAACAAATTTTCAGTGATTAATATTACGATCCAATCCTTGCAAGAGAATAAAAATGATTCAGTGGTATTCAATATACATTGAGAAATATTCAAAGTGCGTTTATTTTTGGAAGTTGGAATAATTTAACTGATACTTAACAGCGTTGTAGTACGGTATTACTCGGGATGTCGTGAAGGAAGGATTGTGGCATCAATATAATTCATTTGTTCTTTATCCAAGCTTCGGCATCTTTTTCAAAGTTGTTAGGGCTTATTTAGATATTTCGTCTCCAATTAAACGTCTTCTCCCTCTGATCATGGTATTCCGCATCCATCAGACTTCTTTACGATCAATTTCTATACTTGGTTTTACTTTTAAGATGTTTTAAATATGAAAATGTGTTGTACAGAAATTTCGCATCTGGCTTGCGATAGCCTCACTTTTCAAGTAATTGTATTCAACGGTAATTACCTCGTTAAACGGTCGTTTCCATGGTTACATCATTAATTTCATTGGGCGAGCCGAACATGAGTACATCGTTATCAATTTTTGAATTCCTTTCAAATCTTCCCATATCTTCGGACTTCTTCCTCCTCTTATCTTCCTTCTTTGTTATTATCTATTTCCACTGTCATTTATATTTTCTCACAAAGATTATTTTGGTACCCCACAATATTGGGTTTTATCAAGTTTTCTACGTTTACAATTAATTTCATACTTACTAATTACATTTCTTTGTTTATATAATTCCTTAATTTAATATTTGGTTTTTAATAATAACTACCATTCATCCTTGATGAATTAGTCACCTTGGATTTGTCCATTACATGGTGATTTTTATACAATCAGTAATTGTTTATGTTTGACCGTTAGGCCTGTTTCACATTTAAGTAGCCATTACTGGATTTTTATGGCTTCATACACAATATATTTCATTTAGTCCTAAATTGTTATTTTGCATTTATAATTAGGTTTAATGTCTCTGGATGTGTTTGAATTTAGTCTTTTTGTGATCTTGGTTAGTAACAACTGTGTTATTCAATCTTACTTGCTAATTATTTGCTATTCATTTCCAATATAACATATAACATCTGGGTCTATGGTCTGTATGACTCTTACAACCATATCCAGTTCATAAACAATAGTTTATACAATTCATTATTTCTTATTTGTTGTTCTGGTGCTAAACAATCTCACCTCTATTGAACTTTTTTCATTAAACTCCCCTTATAACATGGGTATTTACTTAATGTTAATACAGACTTATTTTCTAATGTTTTTTGCTCTCCATTCCCTGTTAACACCATCTGACTACTTTTCCTTGTGAATCACACCTTTAAACTTTTACAATACATTTTTAAGTTATAACAATACTATTTCCTAGTCATCACAGTGAATATCACTACTTAGTGTTCATTATTTACTGAATCAATGTTCTATCCTAAATACTATTCATTGTAACTTTGTTAAATGTTATTGTTTGAGTTATTTTACTAAGTCTTTACCTTAGCCTACTCTCCTCCTCTTACTATTTTTATGATAGACAATATTTGTTTTTATTTTTCACTTGCACTTTCTTAAATTATTTAGTGTTCATTATAATTTACTTAGTGTTTCTTTAGTATTATATCACTCTAGGATAAATCACTTTCACTAATTCAACTTCCATTTATTTCTCATCATTTTATTCTCTTTCTCTACACACTATCTATATAAAATTATTAATATTGTGTCTTTCTTCGTTAACAAATTACATATATCCCTAACTCTTTGGTTAGTGTACTTTTATACACTGTTTCATATTACTGACTGTTTATAATTGTCATTTTATCAATACTAACATTCATTAACAGTTTTGGTTCTCACCAGATTTCATTGTCTTTATTGTTTTGGATTACATTACTTCTCCCTTCTCTATTTTTTTTCTTGTCTAGTTTTCTTGACGCGTTTCATTTAGTTTTCTTCCTCGTGGGTTTGTTCTCTCTTGGTTTTCATTCTTCATCTCCTTCATTCACCCCGTGTTTTCTTTATTTTGGTTTCTTATCTGGTTTCTTAACTGGCCAATCTCTGGGGTTGGGTCAATGTCGTTTGTCTGTCAGTCTATTATTTGAGTTTCTTTATTAATCACTTTCGGTTTATTACTCCTTCTCCTTCCATGTTAATTACCTTTTATTTATTTTTTACTCTCCACATAATTTATTTATTCAAACATATTTAGCATTTTTTATACATACTTATTGTTATCAAAATTTATCTGAATTTGGTGATGTTATATAATATGACATCGCAGATGTAAATGTACACCAAAATTAACACAATACAAAGTTGTTACTCTATATATGTTGAATAATCCATGATGTCGTTTTCCTGTGCCTTGATGAAATGGACACTACAACGTGAGGAGACGCATGGCAACATGGATTCTCTAACAACTCCATGTTACCGATGACTCTCTTTCATGTTATAGTGATATACACACTGTTGTCCTAGTCATTGATATTAACTGAAGGTTAAAATGAAGACTATATCATGTTTGAAGATGCAACCTGATACACAGAATCCTGGCAGAATGGTTAGAAATATAGTCCTTAGCTATGTTTGTCATAGAGGAGCAGTCATGGATATCCATACTGGACTGTAGGTTCCCAACCACATATATCAGAGTTGGCCCAACTATCATGGTAGAATGACAAACCATTGGGAATACAACAAACTGCACAACACAGAGGAGCAATCACGGATATCCGTACTGCAGTCTAGGTACCCACCACCGCATAGTCCGAGTTGGACAAAATATCATGGCAGAATAAAAAACCATTGGGAATACAACACACAACACAACTAAAACAACCCCTTATCCTCTCATATAAGTTGTAACTTGATTGTAGTAAACAGCATTGAATGGATGGCTTAATAAATTTCAGAAACAGCGTCAAATTTTCTACACAAAGCATCAGAAGAAACTGAATCTTGTTACTCCTCTGGTGTTAATATCAGTGCTTACAAAGAGACTGGCATTCCAACAAAAAAATCATGGATGATGAATTAAATAATTCATTATATTTGGTCTCCAGTCGCAGTGAAATTGAAATAAATAAATACCTTTTTCTTTATCCGTGCTGCGACTACGTCTTTGATGTCTTATGACATGTTTCGGGAACACGTTCCCATCATCAGGTAAAATTGTTTTTTCTTCTAGTTCATAACGAACGTGTCAAGAATATAATAATTAAAACACATCAACACATAAACACATAACACAATGAGTATGATAGAACTCAGTCCACGTAACAGTGCGCACTGCCGTACTATAACTGACCACGTAATCAAACTATATATTCGGCTGGTGTACACAAGCGTTATCACTCTTCAATACAGTATCATATAAACAGTGAGATTTAAATGTTAATTGATCATTAAGTAGTAGGTTTGGTTGAAATAAAAGCGCTTTATATATTTCATATTCTTCCATGGCATCCATGTATCGGCTCTTACTGCATATATGTATGGGCGTAAAGTTTTCTGTGAAACCACTATAACTGTGATTGCTGTTTACCAGATGTAAAGCAAAGTTGGATTTGATTGACTTGATGTTCCTTTTTGGCAAATGTTCTTTATATCTGTCTTTAAATTTCCTGCCCGTTTGTCCTATGTAGAATTTATCACATTCACTACACTGGATTCTATATATGCCAGAACTGTTTTCGGTTGTTTTTTGTGTTCGAGGTTTTAATATGTTCAATATGTTATTGGTAGTTTTGAAGGACACGATGATGTCTAATTTTCTTAATTCATTTTTTATTATATTAGGAATCACATTAGTATATTCAACTGAAATATAATGGTTCTTTTTACCATCTAATTTTAATTTTCTTTCCATTTTATTCCTAAGTTTGCGAATTAAGTTATCTATTATATCACTTTTATATCCATTATTGACAGCTATATGTTTAATAACATTTACTTCATCTTGAAAATCTTCCTGGTTCATAGGTATAGTTAAAAGTCTATTTACGAAAGCATTAAAAGAGGCCATTTTCTGTGTATATGGGTGGAATGAATCAGCATGGACAGTTATATCCGTGGTAGTAGGTTTCCTGTATATTTTATATGTGATACAATCAGCGTTTCTTTGAACAGAAAGGTCTAAAAAGTTTAGGCAATTTTCATTTTCTACTTCCATGGTGAATTTTATGTTGTTATTTATGTTGTTCATGTATTTGAGTAACATGTCCATTTGTCTACAAGTGCCATTAAAAACCATGAACGTATCGTCAACATATCGCGTGTATGAGATAATTTTATCGTGGTAACTGTTACAGTTAGATAGCAGATAATTATTTTCATAAAAGTTAAGGTATATATCTGCCAGTAATCCACTTAAAGGAGACCCCATGGCTAACCCTTCTCCTTGTTTAAAAAACTTGCCGTCAAATGTAAAATAATTTTGTTTCAACACTATTCGTAATATCAAGATTAATTCGTTAATTTCCTGTTGATTTAATATTGCCGTATTAAGTAAATTGTTTTGGAGAATCTCTATTGTTTCTTGTATAGGTATATTTGTGTATAAATTGACAATATCAAAAGAAACCAGCTTATAACTCGGTAATAAGTCGATGGAATTAATTTTGTTTATGAAATCTTTATTGTTCTTGATACTATGATTATTCTCTAGCTTTATACTGTTTTTTATTATATGTTGAAGTTTTTTTGCGATTTTGTACCCAGGTGCCGACGTGTAGTTAACTAAGGGACGTATTGGCATGTTGTCCTTATGTATTTTTGGCAAACCTGTGAATGCGGGTGCCTGTGACCAATTTCACTGCGACTGGAGACCAAATATAATGAATCTTGAAGCCGGTCAGGCAAACCTGGTCTATAAATATAAGAACGTTAAGATGACAATAATTAAGACTAGTCACAACATTAAATTCATTAAGAAATGTTTACAAAACAACATAACACCAAATTTTTCCAAAATTAATATTCAAAATAAGTCATTAGCAGCGGTTAAAACTAAATCAATAGCACAGAAGATATGGCAAAAAGAAGAAATTAAGCAATTGTATGTGAAAAAGGACAGATTGAACCGTATTTTGTATATTGCACATTTGAAAGTATTAGACAGTTTGCATCCTGCTATCATTAGCAATATTATGGAATTGATAGAAGCACAGATAAGAGAAGTAATTAAAGTCATTATCTCGAAACACATTAAGAAGTTTGATAACCTATACAAGAAACAGCACATGTATGATAACATAAATTGTAAACATAACTTTTATAAACGCGTAGTAAATTATACCAATATCGAATTATCTAATGACGAGACAGAATTATTATCTAAAGGTTTACAATATAACTTACCTAAACTTAGCAAAAACAGCCTATTACGTGGAGTTATAAACGCTGAAGCTGCTATAAAATGCATTAAAAACCAAGAAACCCAACAAGTAACACGATCGGTAATCAACAGTAAATTGGATCGCATATTAAAAATGGATGGCTTAAGTACAAATAAAAACCATTTTCTAAAATACAAGAAGGAGCTCAACCTTATGAAAACAATAAAACAAAAGATTGACATAAATAAGGCAATAGTTACCAAAGCCGATAAAGGCAATACTGTAGTTGTATTGAGTCAAGCAGATTACACGCAGAAATGTTATGAATTTATTAACAATAACATTATTAAGACACTTGAGCATGACCCCACCAGCAAGTACACAAAGGAACTAAATTCTCACCATGGAAGTAGAAAATGAAAATTGCCTAAACTTTTTAGACCTTTCTGTTCAAAGAAACGCTGATTGTATCACATATAAAATATACAGGAAACCTACTACCACGGATATAACTGTCCATGCTGATTCATTCCACCCATATACACAGAAAATGGCCTCTTTTAATGCTTTCGTAAATAGACTTTTAACTATACCTATGAACCAGGAAGATTTTCAAGATGAAGTAAATGTTATTAAACATATAGCTGTCAATAATGGATATAAAAGTGATATAATAGATAACTTAATTCGCAAACGTAGGAATAAAATGGAAAGAAAATTAAAATTAGATGGTAAAAAGAACCATTATATTTCAGTTGAATATACTAATGTGATTCCTAATATAATAAAAAATGAATTAAGAAAATTAGACATCATCGTGTCCTTCAAAACTACCAATAACATATTGAACATATTAAAACCTCAAACACAAAAAACAACCGAAAACAGTTCTGGCATATATAGAATCCAGTGTAGTGAATGTGATAAATTCTACATAGGACAAACGGGCAGGAAATTTAAAGACAGATATAAAGAACATTTGCCAAAAAGGAACATCAAGTCAATCAAATCCAACTTTGCTTTACATCTGGTAAACAGCAATCACAGTTATAATGGTTTCACAGAAAACTTTACGCCCATACATATATGCAGTAAGAGCCGATACATGGATGCCATGGAAGAATATGAAATATATAAAGCGCTTTTATTTCAACCAAACCTACTACTTAATGATCAATTAACATTTAAATCTCACTGTTTATATGATACTGTATTGAAGAGTGATAACGCTTGTGTACACCAGCCGAATATATAGTTTGATTACGTGGTCAGTTATAGTACGGCAGTGCGCACTGTTACGTGGACTGAGTTCTATCATACTCATTGTGTTATGTGTTTATGTGTTGATGTGTATTAATTATTATATTCTTGACACGTTCGTTATGAACTAGAAGAAAAAACAATTTTACCTGATGATGGGAACGTGTTCCCGAAACATGTCGTAAGACATCAAAGACGTAGTCGCAGCACGGATAAAGAAAAAGGTATTTATTTATTTCAATTAATAATGTTTGGTTTTCGAAGTTTGATAATAAAGTGAGAAAAGAAAAATTAAATGCATTTTATTTTTCAACAGTGCTGTGATATATGTATCCTCAATTTATAGTATACTATGGACTCTGACAAGTAATAAACATAATGTAACCTATGCTGTTGTTTTCCTTTGCAGTAACACTCTCTGTGCATTAGCAGAGTGGTCACTATGACATCACCATACACACAGGAAACTGGATTATATAACCACTCCATGATTCCCTCCGAGTCTGGTTATGCAAGAGTTTAATACATAAAATTCACACTGTTGCTTTCCTGGACTCTGATCTTCACCTCAACTGAAGGCTACTAACAAGACTAACAGGTACACAGATACACGGACCAATAGTTGTGACACATGGAGACATGGGAGTCTGTAATTTCTGTATCTTTCCCTCTTGTGGTAGATGTATACATACACAGATTATCCACGTAGTTGGTTTCCAGGTTAATAACATCCACTTTACTTACCTACTGACAACTATTAACGTGAATTAAGCCACAGCTCATTCCAGATAATCCTGGTAGAACTGTGAGAAATGAAACAGGTGAATAGCACCCATCAAAGACGCATTGAAGTATCGTTTCTCAAGCCTAGGCTGAGACAAGATTGCCCAGATTACAGGGAAGGTTTCCCACACCTTAACAGTAAGTCAGTGGTTTCCAATTTGAAATTACCTGACAGCCACTGTTAAACTCAGGAACCTACTGACAGGTCGCATTAGAGCAATCAATTTTGTTACAAATAACATAAAAATAAAACATAACTTACTACATATCTTTAGTAGTGCAGTCTTTACTATATCAGTATACTATACACACATAAAAAAGATATTAAACATGTTATGATTATATAAAGACGTGACATCACTACTGTAAACTTGTACCAAAATTAACACAGTACAAATTGCTGCTCTACTTGTGACATAATCCTTGCTGTTGTTTTGCTGTACAATGATACTGTTCCTGTGCATTAGCAAAGTGGCCACTACATCACCAGAATCAGGGGGAAACATGTATTCTGCAACAACTTCATGGTTCCCCATAAGTCTGGTTGATGTTATAGTGACTTGTATAACATCCACAGTGTTGTTTCCGTGGTCACCGATGTTTGCTGAAAGTTAAGTAAAGACAACTAACATGAGCACAATCATAACATGATACACAGAATCCCAGCAGAGTGGCTGGAAATGTGACTGGGAAAATATAGACTTTACCTACGTTTGTCATATGGAAGCAGTCATGCATATCCATAGTCCCACACTCCATGTAAACTCTGACATTGGTCTGATGCTGGCCAAAATGTCTCCAGCAGCATAACCAACTATTATCCACATAGCAAACAACACAACTGAAACAGTTCCTTAGATACCGCACATAAATTGTGTCTTGTTGGTAAGCAGCCTTGAAGCAAGTGGTTCAGTGTTATGTGCAATCCTTGAGTGAAGACAAACTGATCGCTGCAACGTATGCAATATGCGTCGAGAATGATAAGATTCAAATACCCCATAGCTCAACACATATAGCACACATCGCAGTGAACATACGGTACAGCACCCCAACTGCAAATGTGTAACAAAATTATATGATACAAATTACCCTCTATGAGCAGTTCTATATTATTTAATTAATAAAGTTGTGTTAGTGGTTATATTTACAAACAGAATTAACACTGTTGCACACCACTATAAATAATTTCGATTACCACTTTTAATCTTCAAAGCTCATCATCAGATTGGAAATAACAAGTCAGGTTATTTCCAATCTGATGATGAGCTGTGAAGCTTGAAAGCACTAATTGGAAGTACTTTTCTATAGTGGTGTGCAACAGTGTTAATTCTGTTAGTTCAATATTAAATTAACATCTAGCAGACACTTGTAGACTTCAAATAATAATTCCAGTTTATAAGTAATACAAACATTTTGTGTCTGTGCACGTGTCCATACACACATGCACATCTGTTGTGCAACAACACAGAAGGTCACAAAGAACTGCACAGGGTCTTGTACATTGTCCAGGGTCTGATATCCACTTGAGGCTTCCAGTGAAGTCCAGATAAACTGAACCCTGCCCTGTATGTGATATGTGATGACAATGGTCTGTTTCAATAATCCGTGTGGTGGCACATATCACACGCACTGCAGTGAACACAAACTGTAAATTTATAGCAACATTAACATGATACAAACTGCAGTTAAACACGTCTCTTAATTATTCATGTACTGGACTGTAGTGTGATAATTTCACACACCCACTTGATGTCCAAGTGGGGCACACTATAATATCTTTCAGTATTTAATAATATAATTAGTTTTGGCATCATACATTACCATGCAACAAACAATAATGAGCTGACATTATTGTTCCCAAAGTACAATATACT
This sequence comes from Magicicada septendecula, assembly GCA_034769895.1. Classification (NCBI taxonomy): domain Eukaryota; kingdom Metazoa; phylum Arthropoda; class Insecta; order Hemiptera; family Cicadidae; genus Magicicada; species Magicicada septendecula. The sequence continues at coordinate 53,985,243 of CM068371.1, read as the reverse complement.
GTATATACAATACAACGTAACTGAAAGTATCATAACACCACAAAATTAATACACCCCGCATAGAATGTTTGCCTTATTATTAGTGAGGTGTCTGTAAGGAAGATATTCAGAGCAATGTACAATCCACAATTGAAGTTGAAGTGAATTCCGCAATGTGTGTGACAAACATAGCTTGTGTCCTGTTTCCATAAACCCATAGGCACACGCGCGCAGACATGCGCACTGCAGTCAACGTGACACAACTGTGAATGTTAACATAACAAATACAAATAACTGTCATAACAATTACAAATTTAGTTATATTAAATATAAATTTATAAATTGTACAGTAATTAGAATGACTGTGTGTGCACATGTGTGTGTGTGTGTGGGGGGGGGGGGGAGAGAATACATGTCTTTTTATGGTGAACAGAGTTACTGTCCAACCAAACTCACAATCTGTCAACATGAAGGGAATCCACATTAGTATGCAACCAACTTTATTTCCATTCAAAGTTCTTGGCCAACCATTTCTAAATAGATTTATAAAAGTTAAAAGCCAGACTAAAAACACTATTAACAAAGAGCAATACTTTTTTTTTGTCAGCCTTAAGAGAAAATACAGAAATATTTGGAAAAGTATCAAATACTTTCCAAGTATGTTTATATAAATAACACAAGTTATATCAAGTCATGCAAATATGTTTATACAGAAATCAAAGTATAAAGTGAACATAATCAAACATTGCTAAGTGATGAGGTTATAACAAATATCCATGAAAAACATCATGATGTAGAAAAGCAAAGATTTATCCAAGTAGCACTGTATAATACAGGTGAATTGTGAATGGTATCCTCTCTCACTCTCACACTCTCTCTCTCTCTCTCTCCCCCCCCCCTGGTTGACAGCAGCTTGCCATTCTTCATCCTTCTCTGCTTTTCTTTTCAACTCACAATATGATGTGCAGTTCATATCAACCATAAGCTGTTTTATGTAGATTGTCAGGTAATAACAACAAAACTAAATGTACCGTACCTTATGATTAAACATAACAATTTTTAGCTGATAACAAAATTGTGACATGACACACAAACTCTTTCATACTGCAACATACATAACCCTTAAATATGAATACTTTCTCATAAATTTGTGTAATAACAGCATTTAGTGTTCCTGAGTCTACATTACAAAACATGTTTTGTTTTGGTTTCATATGCCTTCTACTAATCTTATGAACAGTAACACTGACTTTGCAAAACCATTTCTTCATTGTATATATTTTTTCTTATTCTCAGTAAATATCTCTTCATTCACCCCTCCCAAACCTTTAGTCTGCTATCTTTTGGAGATGGGTCTTGGGTTGCCCCTGCTGTAGTTGATGCTGTGGGTCATGCATAGGGTTGCCATACGTCCTGAAAAAGCGGGATTGTCCTGAATTTGAGCATGTGTCCCGACGTCCTGACTGAATTTTTAAAAATCCCTAAATGTCCTGAATTTTAAAAATCATAGCAAGTTATTTAAAATTTGCCCGGGAGCAGCGTGTTTCCGCTTTCGTTACTATTGCTAAGCAGACATTTTACACGGTGCTCGACGTGGTTTCGGCATATTATCTGTCTTCAACATTGGTCTTTTTAGTTTATTTGCGTGTTTCTGTAATATACCATTCACGGAAAATAGTTATAAAGGTATTATTCACAAGTTGTAGTATTCAAAGTTGTATTATGTCGAAAAAGAGACTTTCAAAATTCAACGAAACATGGACAAAAGATTTTCCATCGGTTAAACGTGGAAGAAATGAACATGAAGCATACTGTGATTTGTGCAAGTAAGTAAATGAAAATAATATTCTGTGGTGTAATAGAATAGGTTAGATTAGACATTTATACGATTTATTTCAATTTACGAGAACGTGAAGTTAGTTCCGACCAATAACGTTCACTGCAGTTAATCTGAACAACCGTATTCACAATTTGGCCTATTTTTTAATAGGCCTACTTTTACTTTTATTCTCGTTAAAAATTATGGCTTAACTTCAATCGTGGTTGAAGGCGCCGACTTTTGGTCTTGAGCACGGGGGCAAGGATGAAAATATCAAACATTTTTATGGGAGCAAAAACACGATTGTGTCCCCGTACCACTATATGCACGGGGGCAAGTGCTCCCATGGAGTCGGCGCCTATGGTTGGAACTTGTCGATGTTGGTGTCCTGAATTTCATCCTGAACCTTATGGCAACCCTAGTCATGCAGCCATGCTCAGTCATGTTGAACTGATCTCTGCAAAGTGTATTGTACATGGAGAGAATGGAGTATTGCAATAATCCCATTACTCTCTACATACAAATAAACACTGCAGCGATTGTGTAGAATGATATGATGATGACCCAACAAACTACCGAACAGCTGACTTTGTTAAATAACAATCTTCATGTAATAATTCGCAGTCAGAATATTTATTGATTCTTCATTCAGTTCTAAACTGAGTACAGTATGGTTTGTTTCAGTTACCTAGGGTTGGTCAAATGTCTGCATTCATTTGTATGTCCTATATTTTACATGGCAGGGGATTATTGGGGGGGGGGGGAGATTTTTTCCCAAGTCCAGGATTTTACATAAAAAAAACTATGGTTGATGAGTGTTGACTTTAATTCACATGTTATCGAAGTGAGGCATCAAGTACACCACACAAAGCTGACAGCTATTTTTAAGATTTGTATTAGGTTATGTTTTTTTTTTGGTATTCAAACAGCATCAGTTTAAATCAGAAGATTAAAAAAAGGTCTTTTTAACAGATGGACACACATGAAAAGTGTGAATTGTCATGTAAAAACAAGAAGTTATGACGAACGATAACTGCCGTAAATTCAAACAATCAAACAATTTTTTGCATACATCTCTAAATTGTAGAGAGCTCAAGGCCTGTTGATTTAGGTGAAGATCGCTTAAGGGAAAGAGGTAGTTTACCTGCAACATTTTATGTTGTAACAAGAGAAATTTTTTCATGAACGATAACTGCGTAAATTCAAACAGAATCAAATAATTTTTTACATATGTGCCTGAGTTGTAGAGGACTCAAGGCCTATTGATTTTGGTGAAGATCGGTTACGGGAAAAGGGTAGTTTACCTGAAACATTTTTTGTTGTAACAAGAGTAAAAAAGTACTTAATTTTGATAAATAAAGTATCCTGATAAGAAGATTGTTAAGACATTGTACATTGTACTTGCTTACGTGCAATCTGCCTAGCGCACTTACGTCACCGTGGCGGTGTTCCACGTGGTCACCCCGCTGCGACTAATCAGTCTACACTCAATCTTTGAACAGTGCGTTTGCACCCTTGTCTTCTAGCCAAGCCGCGGCAACCTAAATTTGCTATGTTCTTTTTATTTCTGATCTAGTTTTAGCTTAGATAGCCTTACGTAGCCTTACATTCATCTTATATTTCGGCTATGAGCTAAGACGTAATTGCGGAGGCCTGCGCTTCTAAATGATTTCAATAAACTTTACTTAATCATAATTTACAGTCCACTAATTAATGTAAAACACTTTCTGACTTCCTACCAGCTTCCTTAAGCTTGCAAAACTAACTCAAGATGATTTCGAGAGTGTTAAGCACGCAACAAAGATCTTAATAATCCACTGTAGAAACATAGATGAAATATCTATAAATGAAGAGGCTAGTTGAATGGGGTGGGGGTAATTTTCTATAAACGAAAATTACAGTTGAAGGGGGAGTGGATAATTTTTTTTATATATCTACTACGTTATCGGCAACAAAGAAGTAGTTTGTTGTTAAAATTCCTTCCCGGCCTGTTTGGCCGTAGACCAATGTTTTCTGCAAAACCAGACTTTTCGGCAGTGCTATCGACTTCCATCATCAGTGAAAATAGAGTGCGATAACGTGAGGTAGTATACGTTAGTGACCACAGTACTGTGGTTAAGGCTGAAGCAGTAAGTAGAAAGAAGTTGTTTCTATGGAAATAATATTTCATTTCAAAAATGATTTTAAATATAAATCTTAGAACATGGAAGTCGTGTATGGTTCTCCATACCGATATTTTAATTAATGTTTAACTTTTTCACTTTCTGGTATAACAGTTTTATAATTGATTATCTTTTCTAAAAACAAAATTATATTAGGAGGTCAACACTGGCATGCAAGAACACCATCACTTCCATGTCTATACCGAGTACATATTTTTGAGGTGCTCACCTACACACAGCTTGCTCACCACTTCATTTAACAAATGTCCCTCTTTTCTCTTCCGCCAATTTAACATTCCACAGCAGTAGCAGTAGAAGTGGACACTACAACAAGTGTGATACATGTCTCCATGGAGTCTCCATTACCTCCATTGAAGACATGGATCTACACCAGTTATAGACCCCATACAGTTGGTTTCCTGATAGCTGACGATCATAGGGTTTAATGTGGTAGAAGATATAATTCATTACAGAGAATAGTCAGATGTGTGACTGGGGAAGAGAGCCGGCTCTCTTGGTAAAAGTGTCAATTTACTGGAACAATGAAATTTCCTACCACCTATACATGATCGGTACTACCAGAAATACTGCATTACACTCTCTTCTATACTCGTATAAACTACATAGCAGAAACACAATTCTTTTATAATTAATTAAATTTACACTTTGTTAATTGTCAGCATTGAGGAAGTTATGAGTGATAGATACACAAACCACAAGTACAGTTTTGGAATGTGTTTGTGACAAGACCCTTTGTTAAACAACATGGTCTATGAATAACCACACACACACACACGCGCGCACGCACGCACAAAACCAGTGTTGCGCTGAAAAGCAGTAAGTGAACATATACGATAAATGAACGGCATGTAATTATCAACAATTCCTACAGATAGTGTATCCAACAAAAATATTTTGCTGACTTTGGAAAACAAATGTTACACAATCTATTTGCACATTGCATTACAATACATTAATGCTGCCTCGGCCAGGAGAATAAACAATTGGAACCCTTTGATGTATAAATGTGATTCTTTAATGTGTGGCATTTACGGACATTGACTCTGTCCACCAATCAGATTGCACTCTTAGTAAAGACAAGATTACTCTTTTATGTTCACATTTCTGTTGCGGTCTTCCACAATCAGTATTCATCAACTGCAGTTTACCACTTTCAATGGAACTGACTCATTCACATAAAGAAATAATGTAACTACACTCATGCAAGATAAAAATTAATTACATCTGATGACAATTGTTTTGATGCCAACTGTTATCTATCTAGCCAAAGGATGTATACATCACAATACCAGATTCATTTCCTGACTTTACACAATGCATTTTGTAATAAACTATACAGTTGAAGAACTCTTTGTACAATTTGTATATTAGCTTATATATTTTATTCATTACTTTATGCATAAATTATATAAATACACCGTATTTTATTAACTAAAGCATTGAGAGAGATTGTTATAGTGATGTTGAATCCATGAATGCAGTTGAAACTGAACCCCGCAACGTGTCTTACAGATGTACATATGAGATCTTTGTTAATAATCACAAAACGCGACGCATATCACACACACTGCAGTGAACACAGCTGTAGAAATACTGTATATACCACAAAAATATGGTACAAACTGTTGGTCTATATACAAGGCAGACCTGCACAACTTAATAGCACAGTACCAACACACATACAAATATATAATTTTTGATGTAATACTACCGATTTCCAAACTAACACTTATTAATGAATAATACAGAACATGGATTGCCAAGGTAACAGAGCATTCATATGCAACAGTAACTGCATCCAGTGTGTGACATATTAATCAGAATGCATTGAATTGTGCAGAACCATAATTGCGCAGACGCATGGTGAACCCTGCAACGTATGTGGTAGCCAACAGGGAGGGTACAGTTCAATAATCCCACAACCTGGTGCATATAACACACACTATAGCACCACAAACTCCTCGCAGTAACTTCTGGCCACAGCCCCATGGTTTACCTCTGAAAACTGTCCTTCTTGTTGCTGTTACCATGATCACTGGCATAGAGGCTCTCTGCCTTGCTGTGAGTGGCCAATACCTTACACGTCTGTTTGCTCAGCTTGAGACAGCTCTTGCCTTAATTGGTTCCTGTGACAGTGCCTCAAAAGTCAAGTTTTCCATCTAGCGGATGACCATGCTGGTAGTTTACTTTCCACTTTTAGGTACCTGTTGACTGAACCAGTCCTATGTTTACCTTCTGGCAGCCACTGTGCAAGTCTCAGAAACTACAATCCTGCCACGGGTCCAAAGACACCCGAACACACAATGCAACGCAATGCAATATGCCCCCCCCACACACACACATACACGCGCGGAGCAAACAAATATAATTACTGCAGTAATAGTAACTGTGATTTCCAAATCTAACATGATTAAGGAATAATACAGACAATGGACTGCCAAGGTAACAGAGCATTTGTATGCAACAATAATTGTATCCTGTGCGGGACATTATTAATCAGAATGCATTGAATCCATAATTGCGTAGATGCATGGTGAACCCTGCAACGTATGTGATGGACATCAGGGAGGGTAAAGTTCAATAATCCCATAACCTGGTGCATATCACACACACCGCAGTGTCACAAACTCCTCGCAGTGGCTTTTGTCCAAAGCACCAGAGTTTACCTCTGAAAACTGTCCTTCCTTCCCGTCCTCCCCCTCTCCTAGCATGCTGAATCAGCTGCTTGTTGCTGTTACCTTGGTCACCAACATGAAGCCTCTCTGCCTCGTGGAGAGCGTCTGATGAACTTGAGACAGACAACACCTGTTGCCTGAATTGGTTCCAGCAGCAGTGCCTCAAAATTCAGGGTCAGGTTTTCTTTCTTTCCCGCCATACAGCGAATGACCGTGTTGGTGCGGTTTCCTCTTCAATTGTAGGTACCTGTCGACTGACCAGTACTATGTTTAACTTCTGACAACCACTGGGCACGTCCCAGATACTGCAATCCTGCCACAGGTGCAAAGACACATGCACACGCATGCAGACACACATACACACGCACATATATGACTGAACATAAGTATCTTACATCAGAAGTAAGTTTCATAAAGAATATTAAAAGTTAAGATTTCACTTTTTACAAAGTAGCTTACAGGTTTTTCTTTTTAATTTCCGAGATGAAAAAAGGAAAAGTTGGTTAAAAAATGTGGACAGATTTCTTTATAAATTGTGTGGGTTCAGAGTTGTAGTGTACTCTCAGCCACATAATGTGTTCTATAAAAAAAATTCCCTTCTCTTATAATGTCATGAATTTGACTTGTAGACAATTTGGTCAGCCTAAATAAGCCATTAAAAATCCCATATCCAACAACATAATCGCATGTCACTTTCAGACACATTCATCCAATCTTCTCTATGGCTGGAGTTGTGTCCTGTGAAGCTGGCACCCTACAGTACATGTCAACACATGTTACTGTTACATAGGTAATGTAATGTGTCCTAATACTGCTTCCTTTCCTTACAAAAATACTGTCCATTCCTTGTATGAGCTGGCATCACACTGTTCTTAACAAACAGACTTGGCTCTAATATTCTTTTTTCCCAACAGGGTCCCTACAACTTGCAAAACTCATATTTCAATGTTTTCTTGTTTTCCAAGCATTGTTACTTAGTATCTTGATCGTCTTAGCCTGTTGAATGCCTTGCAACCAAATAAGCCTAGGCTACCACCTTTCTTGCTTCTGTTCAGTGCCACATAACTGAATAATCTTAAAATTCCACCATTTATTTTCTGTTCTTCTCATGTGCTCATACTAATCATTCGCTGTCTGACCTAGCATTAACTTTTACACCTCACAAACTCTCGTCACCAAACAGGATGGCTCTAATAGTAATTAACAATTAGGTGAGTGAATGTGCATGCACCACGATTCATATACTTTAATATATTCCAAACATAAAACAAAACACAATACAATATTAAATTCTAAACGGTAAAAAGCTTGTGTGTAGTATTTTAAGAATGAACACATGTGCTGACCTTTCTCAAACAATTGCCGAGGCAATTCTTTCCAATGACAAACTGCTAGTGATAATTAACTAACTTAAGGCAGAGCAAAAAATGATTTTGAAGACTGCGATTAATATGAAAATGAATAAGTTTAACTTTTTGAGGTTTCAGGGATGACAAAATGAATTGTCCTACATGTTATGGATCATATCAATTCAATGACAAAGAGAAGTATAACATCAATAAACCATGCACAAGGGGCAGCATAATTATAAAAGCACTGGCTTGCTTAAAACACCAACATACTGTCCTCTTCACAGATTTAGTTAATGTTAGGAACTAGCATCATGATCATACTGCACCTAATCGTCATTCCATATTGACACAAAAAAATAGTTAAATTCAATTAAATAGAGGTATGGGTAGATAAAACGTTCATTATAAAATGTATACAGTAGGCCTACACTGGATAAGCAAATTACAGCAGAAACTAAAACCTAATATTTACAACCATTGTTAGAAGTATCATGACTTACAGCTCAGAAGCTTGGACTACTGATAAACACCCAAGAACAAAATTAATGACAGCATAGATGGACTTTTGGAGACGTTCGGTAAGAGTATCCAGACATAAAAAAATTAGAAATGAAGTCATTAAGGACAAAATGAATGTAAAAAATTCAATTGTTGATTTTATCTAAACAAGAAAATTACAATGGTACAGACACATGAAAATAATGGCATAGTAAAGAGATTGCCAAGGAGAGTTATGGAATTGACCCCCCCCCCGCGAAGTAGGAAAAGAGTAAGACCACCACCTATCAACTGGATAGAAGAAATTTAGACTATACTGAGGGAATGAGAAATTTAAGAAGATCTTTGGATGGACCATCAGCAGTGGAATATGAGAATTCAATCACTTCTGTAATCTTTGGTTGCAGAAAATGTGTAAACATTGTACAGCCAGAATAATAATAATAATAATAGAGTACATTATATCAAAAATCACACATCAATAGATGCTTAATTTTATGTTTTGCCAATTAATTGAATGTTTTTTACATTTTCTAGAGACTACTGCAAAGCTAGTTCAAGTCTGTCTTAGCCGGGGTTTGTGTCCACCCCCACCCAACAATTTGCATCATTGTCACTAAATTTCACAGACATCTGCGTGCTTCAAATTATGAATTTTAACTTTGGAAGGGTCTAAAGTTTTTTACATTTGGGCTCACTGGTAAATGAAAACAATTATATAAATGAAGAGATAAGTAAAAAATTCAGTGCTAATACATGCTACTATGGGCTGATGAAATACTTTAAATCACAACTTCTACAGCGTGACACCAAAGCTAGACTATATAGAACATTAGTAAAACCAGTCCTGATGTACAGAAGTGAAACATGGATACTGGACACAGGGCATCCTGTTTCGACTTCCATCTTTTGACAGATAAGTACTTAGGAAAATTTATGGACCCATTAAGGAAGGTGGAGAAAGAAGAATAAGGTACAACAGAGAGCTCTACGAGTTATATAGATTGCCTGATATTGTGACATCAATTAGGATAGCTAGGCTGTGAGATGGGCAGGACAAGTACAAAGAATGAACGAGGAGGATGTTCTTAAGAGGAATATGAAATGCACATCAGAAGGAAAGAGAGGACATGGAAAACCCAGACTATGATGGATTAATGGAATCCTAGAGGATGTGAAAGGAAAGTGGTTGGAGTAAAAAATTGTTGGACATTGGCTAAGAATAGGGAAGACTGGAGGAAAATTCTGAGGAAATCTGAGGCCCACGGTTGTCTGTGGAGCTACTGATGATGATTACAATACATTAATACGGCCTCGGCCAGGAGGAACCTTTTGATGTAAAAATGTGTTTCATTAATGTGTGGCATTTCCTGACACTCCCTCTGTGCACCAATCAGATTGCACTCTTAGTCAAGACAAGATTACTTTCATTTTCACATTTCTGTTGTGCTGCCACAATTAACAAAAGCTGCCATGTTCACATTCGTCAACTGCAGTTTATAACTGTCAATGGAACAGACTCATTCACGTGAAGAAATATGCAACTACACTGATGCAATTATCATGTCAAAATTAATTACATTTGATGACAATTGCTTTGATACCAACTGTTATCCGTCTGGCCAAGGTACGGATACATCACAATATCTGTTAAATTTGGCGACTTCACACATTACATTTTGCCATAAACTATACAGCAAAAGAATTTATTGTATAACTTATATATTAGCTTATATATTTTATTAATTACTTTAAACATAAATTATATAAATATACCCAGTGGTGTAGCTAGGCTTTTTGGTGCCTGGGGCAAGGAGAACGTCGGCCGTCTCACCTTAACAATTAAAAGGGAACAAAAGAGCAAAAATGAAGGCCCATCTAGTGAACAAAGTACTTAATAAATGCAAATGTGTAGATTTTTGTATGAAAGCACGTCCAGCAAACATCTTAAGAATATTTGTTAAGTCAAAATTAAGAAATTACATATTAGAATATTACTGGTAGTTAGTTTGTATACATTTATTAGTAACAAATGTAGACTATAAAAAATGTAGTAAAATAAAAATTGTTTACATCAAAATTTGTAATAAACATGCAAATTCCTTGTAGGTCTAAAGCACTTCATCAAAACAATATCCTAAAGCAACATAAAGTTAAACAAAGAACTATACTAAAAATAATAATAACTTACCATTACAGGTTAATGGTTCTGTCTTCTATTAATAAACACTTAATATTTGTTTTTAATATTTAATAAATATTTAAAACGAGACATTTTAAAATGTAACAGGAAACGTTGCAGGTAAACTACCCCTTTCCCTTAACCGATCTTTACCAAAAACAATAGGCCTTGAGAAATCTACAATTCTGGGCTGTATGCAAAAAATTATTTGATTCTGTTCGAATTTGCGGCTGTTATCATTTGCCATAGGAAAAAATCTATAGACAGACAGACAGACAGACAGACAGAGAGAGAGACACACTTTTCAAAAAAGGACATGTTTTGAGGGTAGTACAATCAGAGTCTGCAATAATCTCGTCCACGATTTTTTTGCCATCACCATACTTCCATTTCCTTATGGAACGTGGAAGTAAAATAAATCACTTACCATTACAGGTTAATGGTTCCGTCTTCTATTGATAAACACTTAATATTTATTTTTAATATTTAATAAATATTTAAAACACGACATTTTAAAATGTAACTTTCTTGGTCTTAATTGCTGCAAAGTCGGTTATTAAATCACTATAAATATAAAGACAAAGCAATGTTGTTTTCAATTGAAAGTATCCCTAGATTTGATCCCTCTCTTGAGATATTGTTGATCATAGGTACGATTTAATCAATTTAAGTTTACTAAACGATCTTTTGCAAGAAGCCACAGACACTGATAAAGTAAGAAAATTTGTTTAAAGCTGTTGCTAGTGTTTTGTAGGCTTCTAATCCCATTGAAGAAATGTCTTGTAGCAGGTGCTGAGGTGTAAAGTCCATTTGTTCTCCATCAATTTTTACCCTTTTTAATAAAGTATGACATCTTTTAAGTCACTGAACAATTTTATACTATTTGGGTTATGGTTATGTGGATACAGTTTTGCAAGCACTGTGCACTTAATATTAATTTGAGAAAGCTGTTCCTCAAAATGTATATCCCCATGATTTACGTACGCCTCAAATTTATAGAGAAACCCAAAGCGTTTTCTTAACTCTTTTATGTTTGAGAAACGGCTTGAAATTTCAACTGACAGTTTTTACAAAATTTCTATTAGAGAACATTGCAATTCTTGCTGAACGGTTAATGCAGAATCGTCTGCATACTCCCCTGTCCAGAAAAGGAGCAAGGTCACAAAATTAAAGTTTTCTATCGCATTAAATGCTGCATCTTCCCTCATATCAATTATTTCAGTTGGTTTATCCCTCAGTTTCTCCAGTGCAGCAATCACTTCATCCAGCTGAGTAGATATTGCTTTCACCACATCTGCTTTTGAACTCCACCTGGTACAGTAATCCCTTAACATTCGCGAAACTTAACTATTCGCAAACCTACTAATGAGAAACAAATTTAACATTCGCATATACGCAACTTGGTTATTCGCGGATTAAAAAAAATATTGTATTAAATTGATTTTTTTTTTCATTAGAATATTATAATACTGTACTAATCAAGCTTACAAAAAACATTAAGACCGCCTGCAAAATACGTAAATAAAATTGTTTAAGGGGTATGAGTAGACTTTCTTTGTGTAGCCGATTCCGAGAATTCCGGCTGACTCCGTGCCGCACACATTGTGTAAACAATTCTGAAAAAATAGACTAGGCTATGGTTTATGTACCCCTCTGTTTACATTTCTCTCAGTTGATAGTAAGCGTGAGTGACAAAAGGTTCGTGATGCCGCCTCCAGTGAAAAGAGTGAAAAAGGTTTTGCACCTTTCCGAAAAAATTAAAATATTAGATAACCTACGAGCAGGAGAAAGTGCATCTGCTGTAGGTCGCTTTTTTGATATTAACGAGTCTACTGTTAGATCTATTAAAAAAAATGAAAAGGCTATAAGAGACGGTGTTGCAGCAAGTGCTCCAATCAGTGCAAAAACCGTATCTCAAGTGCGGAACAAGTGTTTGGAAGAAACTGAAAAAACGTTAAGTGTCTGGATAGAAGATATGAACCAGAAGAAACTTCCGCTAAGTTCAGCTTTGATACGGGCTAAAGCTAAAAAAATATATGACCTTATCAACCTGGATCCTTCTGAATCATCGTTTAACTTCCAGGCGAGTAAAGGTTGGTTTGACAATTTCAAACATAGGCATAGTTTGCACATAATTAAGTTAGTTGGTGAATCGGCTTCCGCAGATCATGCAAGTGCTAAAAAATTTCCGGAAGAACTTGCTAAAATTATTGAAACTGGAGGATAACATCCAGAAAAAATGTTCAACGCTGACAAGACAGGGTTGTTCTGGAAGAAAATGCCGAGCGAAACTTTTCTGTCCAAAACAGAACGTTCAGCTCCAGGTTTCAAGGCCGCAAAAGACAAGAGTTTCTCTTCTGTTATGTGCCAACGCATCAGGTGATTTTGAGGCAAAGCCGATGCTGATTTATAGATCGCAAAATCCTCGTCCTCTCAAAGACAAAAATAAAAACGAGTTGCCTGTTTTCTGGAAATCAAATAAGAAAGCATGGGTAACTAGTGCATTGTTTCTGGAATGGTTTAATGACTGCTTCATTCATGAGGTGGAAAAATACCTCTCATATAAAAACCTTGGTTTCAAAGTTCTCCTCATAGTTGATAATGCATCTTGTCATCCATCTAGTTTAAAAGAGGCCCATCCCAATGTTGAAGTGGTTTTTCTACCCCTGAATACGACGTCGCTAATCCAACCGCTAGATCAAGAAATCATAGCTACTACGTTCAAAGCCTACTACACAAGAAGATGTTTAAAACGAATTTTGAACTCCATCGAAGAAAATTCAGAAGCTACAGTAACATATAGTTGGAAAACATTCAACATATCAAATTGTATTGCCGAAATTGATGCATCATTGATGGAATTGAAAGAAAGTTCAATTAATACTTGTTGGCGAAATCTTTGGCCTCAAGTGGTACAAAAGGAAAACCAGATGGCTTTAATTTCCAAACAACTTGAAGAGACTGTGGAACTGGCTCATCAGGTCGGAGGTGATGGTTTCGACGATATGACGCGACATGATGTTGAAGAATTAATACAAGAGAATGGTCTTACTGAAGAAGAACTAATAGAGATCATTGAAGAAAACGTCTTAAGAGACCGACAACAACACTGAAGACGAGACCGAGAATCCGGAAACTGAAGGTAAAAGTTTTTCTTTTTTTTCTGTAAAGGTTTTCTAATTGTTTTAAATTTTCTACAACTTAACATTTTTTATTGCAGGTAAAATATTTTCTTCAAAAGTTATTGGAGAAATTTTAAAGCTCCAACAACAGCTTGCTGAGAAAGCCATAGAAAACGACCCTTCACTGGTGAGAAGCCTTAAATTTAAAACAGAAATCGAGGCAGCGACCCTTCCTTACACTGAAATTTATAATTGTTCTGTCAAACAATCAGATCACAAAATATTTTCAACCATCAACTAGCAAATAAACTTTAACTTTCAATATGTATAAAGTACAGTATAATCAATATCTATGTATGTTAATATTACTGCTTAATAAACATAGTACGTACATATTTTTTCGTTTCAATTAAAATTTTTCAGAACCTAACCCCCTTTAATACACGGGAAGATAGCCTCAACATTCGCGGAGGTTTCCGCGAACGTAACCCTCGCGAATGTTAAGGGATTACTGTATCACAATGTCCTTTTAGAGTAATATTTATGAATACAAAGTCTTTAAGAACACTCCATCTATGAGTGGAACAGGAAAAGAAGGTGAATAGACGTTCTGTCCCCACAAAAAATGATGTCACTGCCTGAAAATTTACATTAGCTGCGTGAACTCCAACCAAGTTTAAGTGAATGGTTGTCACAAGGAACTAACACAGCTAGTGGATTGAAATCTAATATTCTCTTCTGAACTCCTGAATGGATACCAGCCATTGTTGATTGATTGTCATACGATAGATCTCTCCAAGATCTCTGCAATCGCTAAGATTCAATCCATCTCTCTCAAGCTTACTTGTAATAGCTTCTGTGATCCCCTCCACTGTTTTCACTTCTAAAGGAATAAAATCTATGAAGGCTTCCTTGATATCAACAGAATTGCGTTTAATTTTGACAAATTGTATAATCTGAGACATTTGTTCTACATATGCAGCATCTGGTGTTGTGTCAAATATAACACTAAGTACTTCACCTTCTTACATGCAGTAATAATATATTTGCGCACTCCTTCTTCTAACAGGCTTAATATTTCATTTTGAATGGCTGGCAAAAGATACGATATACGCCCAGATTTACGAGAGACTGAATCCAAATGAAATCTCATGGCAAAATCAAATTTACCCAAGTATTTTAGCAAACACAGAAAGTTTCTGGGATTTGGATTGTTAGTAATTGACTCTCGATCTCCTCTCATTGCCAGATTTTGTTATGCAAGAGTTTGTACTGTGGCAATGACCTGTTCCAGGACTTCTTTCCATGACATAGCTGATTTACTCATTTGTTCCCAAAGTAGATTTTATAAATAAGTTCCCCTTTCTTTAAAGAATGCTCCAATTCCTTCCAGCCCAAAAACACAGATCGATGATCAAGACTATTTTCATGATCCTGAATAAGGAGATTTAACTTTCGCCACAATGAAAACCCATTTTCGCTATTGAAATGGCTTCTTTGACAGTTTTTTTTTGTGGAAATAGACTGCAACAAAATCAAAATAGAGCTTTTTTATTTGGAGAAAAATACATCAAAGTGTGATTATCATAATGAACAGTAATTACGATGCATAAGTATAAATAGACTAATACTGTTTATCACGAGAGGTTTATGACAACTTATGACAACGGACAAGTTGGCTGGTTATGCTTGCTTTATGAAAGGAATAGTCATATCAAAGAAACAAGCTGTTTGTAGTCTATGCTCACTATGCTGCCCAGGCCGGCTGCCCCCTAGCCCCCCCCTAGCTACGCCTCTGAATATACTGTATTCTATTAACTAAAGCATTGAGAAAAATTGTTAGAATAATGTTGAATCCATGAATGCAGTTGAAACTGAACCCCGCAGCGCGTGTGATAGACGTGCATGAGATCTATATTAATAATCCCGACATGTATCACACACTGCAGTGAACACAGCTGTAAAAATATATACCACAAACATTAATATGGTACAAACTGTTCGTCTATATACAAGGCAGACCTGCACGACTTTATTGCACAATACCAACACAACACAAATATAATTATTGATATAATACTGCTGTGATTTCCAAATCTAACATAATTAACGAATAATACTGAGCATGGATTTCCAAGGTAACAGAGCATTTGTATGCAACAATAACTGCATCCTATGTGTGACATTATTAATCAGAATGCATTGAAGACAGTGAATCAATAATTGCGTACTCACATGATGAACCCTGCAACGTATGTGATAGGTAACAGGGAGGGTTCAATCCCAGAACCTAGTGCATATCACACACAACGCAGTGCCACAAACTCCTCCCAGTAACTTGTCCACAGCCCCAGAGCTTACCTCTGAAAACTGTCCTTTTTACTTCCATATTCCTTAAGGAATGGAAGTATGGTGATGGCAAAAAAAATCGTGTTCGAGATTATTGCAGATTCTGATTCTACTACACTCAAAACATGAAAAAAAGTCGTTTTCCGAAAAGTGTCTGTGTGTCTGTGTGTCTGTCTGTGTGTCTGTGTGTCTGTCTGTAATTTTTTCTATGGCAAACGATAACTGCCGCAAATTCAAACAGAATCAAATAATTTTTTGCATACAGCCCTGATTTGTAGAGTACTCACGACCTATTGTTTTTGGTGAAGATCGGTTGAGGGAAAGGGGTAGTTTACCTGCAAGGTTTTTTATCAAGTGTATTTTCTATGGCAAACGATAACAGCCGCAAATTCAAACAGAATCAAATAATTTTTTGCATACATCAGTGAATTCTAGAGGACTCAAGGCCTTTAGATTTTGGTGAAGATCGGTTAAGGGGAAGGGGTAGTTTACCTGCAACCTTTTATGTTTTAACAAGGGTATTTCCTATGGCAAACGATAACAGCCGCAAATTCAAACAGAATCAAAAGATTATTTGCATACGGCCCTAAATTGTAGAGTTCTCAAGACCTATTGTTTTTGGTGAAGATCGGTTAAGGGAAAGGGGTAGTTTACCTACAACATTTTTTTAACAAGGGTTTTTTCTATGGCAAACGATAACAGCCGCAAATTCAAACAGAATCAAATAATTTTCTGCATACAGCCCTGATTTGTAGAGTACTCAAGACCTATTGTTTTTGGTGAAGATCGGTTGAGGGGAAGGGGTAGTTTACCTGCAAGGTTTTTTATCAAGTGTATTTTCTATGGCAAACGATAACAGCCGCAAATTCAAACAGAATCAAATAAGTTTTTGCATACATCAGTGAATTGTAGAGGACTCAAGGCCTTTAGATTTTGGTGAAGATCGGTTAAGGGGAAGGGGTAGTTTACCTGCAACCTTTTACGTTTTAACAAGAGTAAAGTACTTGAAAAATTATTTAAACTTTTTGAAACAATGGTAATTGTTGAAAATAAAATAACAAAAATATCTATATATTTTGTTGCCAGGTAACAAAAATAAAGTCATTTTGATTATAAAATATAAATATTTACAACAAGAAAAGAATTTTCAGTTTTCAAAATTTAAATATATTTTTATAAAACAATGGGTTCTTCATTGAGGTGGGGACCATGTCACTCACTCCATCTCAAGCCTCTCCCATTTTGCAGAAAAAGAGGACCCTGTCAAGGCTGATACTTTGACGACAGTGACAGGGCTTTCCACCAAATTCAGCAGAGTGACAGGTAGGCCCAACTCTGATTGGCTCCTCAGATTTCCCCAGCGTTAGTAGGTTCTATGAAAATATTTTATTTCAAAAATGATTTTAAATATAAATCTTAGATATGTTTTATAAATCTCATGTTTTATGTTTTAACATGGGTAATTTTTTATATGACGAACCATAACTGCCGTAAATTCAAACAATCAAATAATTTTTTACATATGTGCCTGAGCTATAGAGAACTCAAACTGTTGATTTTGGTGAAGATCGGTTACGGGGAAAGGGCAGTTTACCTGAAACATTTTTTGTTGTAACATGAGTAAAGTACTTAATTTTGATAAAGTATCCTGATAAGATCTTAATAATCCACTGTAGAAACGTAGATGAAATATCTATAAATGAAGAGGCTAGTTGAACGGGCTGGGGGTAATTTTCTATAAATCAAAATTATAGTTGAAGGGGGAGGGGATAATTTTTTTTTATATGTGTACTATGTTATTGGCAACAAAGAAGTATTTTTTTGTTAAAATTCCTTCCCTGGCTGTTTGGCTGGAAATGATTTTAAATATAAATCTTAGAATATGGAAGTCATGTATGGTTCTCCATACCGATATTTTTCAATCCTCCCGCCCATCTCGTTGCCTTGTGGAAGGCAACAGACACCTTACAGAGTCTGCTTGCTGAACTTGAGAAAGGCAACACCTGTTGCCTGAATCTGTTCCAGTGGCAGTGCCTCAAAAATCAAGTTTTCTGTCTCCCCTGCCATCTAGCAAATGACCATGTTTGCTTTATTTCCTTTCCACTTTTGGTGGTGCCTGTCGACTGACCAGTACAATGTTCATCTATGGAAATTATTGGGCACGTCCCAGATACTGTAAAGGCCTTGTCTGCACGTCATTATTTCGACACGAGAGAACAAATACAAATGCCAAAAAGCGCGGGAGACGTCGCCTGTATCTGTGACAAACTACAGCGACGGGTTACGTCACACGTCGCCTGCCACGTGGAAGTATAAATGAGGCCTTACAGTAAACGGGAAGGTATACAGAGTAATTTAATGACAACGACAATATTTTGGAATTACGAAGGTCAGTTGAAAAGTTCGCGGAGTGACAACAGTACAGTCACTGAAGCCGAAAAAAATAGAAATTTCAAATTAATTGGCTTCTACGAGATTTTTTGCATAGTGCTAGATAAAAAGGTAAGAAAGAAATTTAAAAAAGTTTACAAAAATTCAGTCGCGGGTTTTCGAAAAAAGGGAGGGGGAAGGTACACAAAATTCATTTTTCGTTATCTTAAAAAATATTAAATTTATGAGAAAAATACAAAAGACCAAAAAGAAAGAGCATAAAATTCTGCATAAAAAAGGTTAACATTTTTTTTCAGGGCGATAATTTTAGTAGAAAAATTAATTCAAAGTTGGCCAAATTTTTCACAAGGTGGATTTTCACATAAAATACATGTTTATTTAGTAGACATGACGTATTTCTTCAACTTGACGTTTTACTCGCATATATCACTTGTATCGTAGAACCTTTTTATTTCCAAAAATTAATTATTTTGCGAAAATTTAAAAAATAAACACACTACACGTGCTCCGAAACAAAATAACAGTCGATCCGGCAACGGTTTACACGCTAACACTTAACAACGTACAAGCTTGTGTGTCGGCTCAACGCGCTTCTGTATGGGGCATGTAGGCCTACCAGCTGTCCTCGCTCTCCCTAAAATTCTTCAGTTTTCAGGGTCTGTTCTTTTTATGGCCATGCATGGATATAAATTCTCATTATGTAGAAGAGAAACCTCAAATATGGTAGTTTTACGTACAATAGTTGAAATTTATAATTTTTTTTTAGTTTTTAATTATTAATATTAATACGCGCGATGGACATATTTTTACATTTATTAATAAACGTTACATTTATTTAAATTTAACTAAATTTTAACAATTCTTTACACCGCAGTCTTATAGAAGACACTTTGACCAATACTTGTTCATAATTTTGTTAAAAAATATTTATTTTAAAAATTTCTGTAGAAATTTTAAGTTAATTTTAAGTTAAGAAAAGGATGTATACTTGCGAACTCGAAAAAATGTTGCTCATAAATTTACTCAAAACTCGACTCATAAATTTTAAAACTCGCTCATTTTATGCCAATAAATCAATAATAATTTTTATTATTTTTTTCTAAGACCTATATATGTAAAGTTCATATTGTGAATTTTTTTTATGTAAATACATTTGTAATAAATTGTTAATATGTTTATGCATTATTTGAAAAAAAAATAAGTTTATTTTAAGTATTTATTAATAATATAATTTTCTTTTCACTTTACATAAAAGTATTAACATTTAGCTTTAAAATTCCTTTTTGATTTTTGTCTCTACGTCTATTATAACGGATTTTATTAAAATTTGTATGTTGCAATGTCAGAAAAAAATTGGCCTTCCCGCTCAGCGTAGCGGACTCCGACAATCAATTTTTTTCTAATATTTCAATTCCATTTTACTCACAAAGTATTGGCCTGACAAAAAAAATGATAAATAGGTTTTTTGTAGAGAATTTAATGCTCTTTAAGTTTCGTAATTTGTCTTTTTTTTCGTAAATTTGTTATTTTTCAAGATAATTGAAAAACTAATTTTTTGTATCTTCCCCCTCTTTCGAAAAACCGCGACGGAATTTATGTAAACTTTTTTTAAATTGTTTCTCACCCTTTTATCTAGCCTTCTGCAAAAAATCTCGTAGAAACCACTTAATTTGAATTTTTTTCCTTCAGTGACTGTACTATGTAGTTTAGCGATAAAACTAAAATCTTTCGTATGCTGCAAGATTTGTATTTTGTAAGAACTCCAGTTAATTTTCAAATCTATCTTATCAATTTATTCATTGTTTAGAAGCTGTTCAAAATTGACGTGGCATGCGTGTTTTGGAAAACGGACAAAATCAAACATTGTGGTGTGATTCTTTGTTAAAAATTGTTTGGCGCCAACGGAAATTCAGAACGAAATTGTAAATGTGTCAGGAGATGCTGCGACTTTAAAACCAACGGTTTGTAAGTAGGCACAGGCAGTTAATTCAAACGTGGTCGCACTGGACACCCAAAAAATGCAACAACTCCAGATGCGGCAGTCATCTTGCACAACGCTTTTTCACACCAAGTTCTTGAGTTAAACTATGAAGCACACGCTCATATGAGATGCCTATGATTTCAGCAACTGATCCACTCCTCAATGTGCGGTCTTCCAACACCCTATGAAATTTTTTCAATAATGTAATTTTTTTGTTGCACTTTTTTTTGGACGTCCACTGCTGGGATCGTCTTCAGTGCTTGTACGACTATGTTTAAACTTGAGTGTACCCCACTTACCGTTGTTTCTGAATGCGCAGCATCTCCTAACGCATTTTACAATTTCGTTTTGATTTTCCATTGGCGCTAAAACGTTTTTACCAGAGAATTCATCACAACACGATGTTTCATTGAGTGCATTTTAAAAACACGCGTGACAGGAAAATTTCAAACAGCTGGTAAAAAAAGTGAATAAATTTGACAGATGTATCTGGAAAATAACAGGTGTTCACGCGAAATATACGTCTTGCAGCACACGAATGATTTTAGTTCTACCACTGAGCTATGCCCCGCGAACTTTTTAACTGACCCTCGTAGGATGACATTTTACACCTTCCGTATAACTCGTTTCAGGAAATGTAACATTTGACTACGTGTCAGTTGTGAGAACGGTTTTCCGTTACGTACAGTACGTTTCTTGGAATTGAACACAATCCGTTCCCCCCGTGACGAGTTCGGGACACTTTTTATGATTCACTCTATATCTGAGATTTAGTCCGAGGCTCTGAGGCTGCTGCTAATATCTTCACGACACGTCCACATGGTAGCGAAGACTTTTTAGATTGTAAAATTAGGTGTTTTTATTTTGTAGCCACGTTTGACATTTTAACAGCGTATTAATTTTTTCTCAGGTGTAAATGCTCACTCGACTGAATTTGGTTTAACGCACGTGCTCTAGTGTTCGGCATCTTCAGGGTGGGCGTTTCCTTACTGTGTCGCCGCCAGCTTATACTGCACGCTCCACTTCTCGTCAACCAGGCACTAATTAAATTTAATTGTGTGCGTATACGAGCGCGCCCGTGTCACATATCTAAAGTTTAAAATATTATAAACGTGTAAACAATAAACTAAATAAAAAGCTTATCTTGTATTTATATTATAATAATTATTATTATTATTGTTATTATTATTTTCTATATACGTAACTCAACGTTTCTTGCAGCAATTATATAATATTGTGATAAAATTCAATATAGTTTTTCTTCTGCAAGTAGTGTATTAGCGTTTTTGTATTTCGGTCTAAAAACTACAAAAACGCTAAATATACTACTTGCAGAAGAAACTATATTGAATATTTTTAATATATAAAAGTATTTTTACAACCAGGAAGATGCAAACGAATAATTTACAGTAATTACTGAAATTGGAAGATTTTTAGTTAAATATACTGCATGTCTTCTATGCCAACAGATGGGCGCTTTAGTTCTTAGGCTGCCCAACAGATTGCGTTGAACGCGTTGGGCGACTACAGCGCGGCGCCCTACACCTTTGTTGTATTGTTTGGCCGCCAGATTGCGTACAGCATATTTCTACTATGATAAATGTCTGTAATGTACGTACTTCTGCAGTATAGAAGATTGCCAAACGGTCTGTGTAACTTAAGACGTTCATTATATAGAAAAAGAAAGCTACAAATGGGAAAAATTATAAATATAATACTACTGACTCGGAACACTAAATTTTTATTGGTAAAAATGTACAATTTTTATCTTGTAGCCTGAACCTGTTTTCGCTTACCTACTATAAGCTTTGTCAGAGGCTTATAAATTCTGGGAGGGCAGCCTCTGACGAAGCTTGTAACAAGCGAAAACTGGTTCAGGCTACAAGGTAAAAATTTTACAGTTTTACCAATAAAAATTTAGTGTTCCGAGTCGGTAGTATTATATTTATATTTAGTTAATCAACAGACAAGTTATGGACAAAAAATCCAGGAAAAAAATTATGTACTAATGTTACTACAAAAAGAGGCATGGTCTGGGAATTTGTAGATGTTTTATTTTTTGGCATCTGGTATGTTGTGTACAAATTTTTAACAAGATTTCACCAACACACTTGGTAGCAGTCACCTGATGTCTGTTTTTTGTCTTCTCCTCCCAGCAGACTCTTCCTGGTCTTCATGCCTGGTGGTTGTGTATATATAAATAATACTTTACAAACTTTTGACTAGTTTTATTCCGCCTCCCTTCTCTCTCAGCATGTGCGCTTGTGTATGAAGTGGTGACACTGGGTGAAGAATAGAATCGCTGCATGTAGTCCAAACGTGTTTTGTAGACATTAATAAAGTGTAATCAAGATATGTTAAGTTTACAGCAGCCAGCAGCTTGTATTACGATAATGTTGGTAACGCCTGTTGTACAGTGGTGCCTGTGTGTGTGTGTGTGCGCGCACGCGCGTTTGGAATAATGCAGACCCGAATCACAAAAACATGGATGTGGTGGAGAAAAGTTGGAAGGCAATAGCACAGTTGATGAATAAAGGGGAATAAATTGTTTTACAGAAATTAAGAAAGTTAAAATTCATTATTACATTGTATGTACTCCAAGTACACAATTCTAGGAACAGTTTGTACTTATTACAATATTTTTAATAAACAGATTTTGTAGCTGTAGCTAATATAAGTAATATCACAGAGTTGGGTGAGCTTACCCTGTACAAATATTATCTACAATTTATTCGATGTAGCCCTGTCTGTTAAATGGTTTGTAATAAAATCACTTGTTTAAGAACGACATTTGTTTAAGAAAATAAAATACATATTATGCGAAAAGATATTGGTTGTTTTATTGCTGATTACAAGCAATATGAAATATACGATTCTTATTTAATTTATTAATTGTTACATAAATTATCTCAATTTACCTTAGACGTAAAGCTTTTCAGTACTAGTAATTGGTAATTTACGAGTTCTCTTCCGCCTCAGTTTTCCTTCCACTTTTGCTAAAATGAAGTCGAAAGTGTCAGTAGACGTTCTCATCTGTTGGGAAAAACTTGATTGGTGTCGTCTCTAGTCGAAATACACATGGTGAAATTCACCAAATGCTTCACGCAACTCGTTGATCGGGTTAACACAATATTTCCTCCTCCTATCCTCCACTACACTGTCATCTTCTAGCATGAGAAACATTTGACGTGTTCCAAATGACATCTCTTGTGTAGTGGCTCGACCGTAGCCTGAAGTATAAATACTGCACCCCCTGACGCCTACACCTCTTTACCATCTGCCACCAGTCGCCTGTCTCCTGGAAGTATAATGAGGCCTAACGCGTGCGATAATGCCGATGACACAATGGTGCTGGACCTCCAACAGGAGCAGCCACCGTTTGCGACTCATGTGTCCAGCCCTTATACGAAATGCTCCTATATGGGGAGGGGGAAGCTGTGGCCGACTAACGAAAAACACTTACTGGAATCACCTTACACAGGGAGATGGCAAGTTCGATTCTTTTAACTGAATCGATTCCCAACGATTCACTCCTTGTGGAGAATTGATTCTTTTGAACGATTCTTTGATTCTTTTTACCTTATTCCTTCTCTTAAAGGCCCTGGGTACTTTTTAGCCGTTTTCTGTGCTTTATATTGTATAATTGTAATGAAGTAATAAAACTAAATATTTTTTTTTTTATAATTGACTTAAAATAAAAATCAGACGGCTTAGTGCCAAGTAATAGTCTTTAATAAAACAAAATATAAAAAACAAGAACGTTTTGTAGTTTAAATGGTGAATGTAAATTTTAAATAAAAAGACATTATTATTATTAATTGTACTTTTCACAAACCTTATTCTACATATTTTAAATTCCATATTTACATGTACATACGATATATTTTAAATGAGATCATAGTTGTGATTAACAAACAATATTTGAGCTTATTCTATATTTTAATTTACATACAGTAGAACCTCGTTAATCCATCACCTGTGGGACTGCAAAAAAGGTCGGATTATCAGAAGAATACAAAATGTTTATTATTTCATTAAATGAGACAGTCTAAAATAAAATAAAACTTATACAGTAGGCTACCAGACTATATGATTGGTTATGTACAATAAATGATAATATGTACAGTCCAGCAATAGTGTAATAAAAAACAAACACATTTTATTGGTGAAAAAAATCGGTAATGTTCTTTTGTTTGGCAGACGACTGTCTAGACTTAGCTGCAGTGATGCAGACATAACATCTCAACACTCTTCATACCCAACACAGTTTAGGCACTAAGTGTAGTACCCTACTTTTATTTTCATGTTTATCACGGCGAATTGACATTATTATGACCTGGTGTACGCTAGACATTACAGTATCTGTTTATTCAGGTGCAGTCATGTAGTGCGATTCTGTCAGCTTGAGACTAAACTATAACGATTAGTCACTCTTATTTGAATAGCAGTACTGTATGGTACAGTAAGTGGATACTGCAAAATGCTTACTACATCATTGTGTATGGGTGGTCATAATTATTGTTTGTGACGGGAAGAAGGAACTATAATTTTTGACAAGACCTCTTATAAACCTTTATTGAAAACAATTATAATTGCGGTTGCAATGAAACACCAGATTTGACGTCATATCGTATGCAAAAACAAAACTCTAGAAATGCGACAGCACTGAAACGAGAGTAGGAAAAAAATTCGGAAGATTTACACCAAATTTCGTATTTTCTGGAACATTAAAAAAAATCGGAAGGTCTTCCGAAATTTCGGAAGACCTGGCAACACTGCGCACTAGACACTAGATGCCGGCTCACTGAGGCAGCAAAACAACTGTGACAAGTATGTAAACATGCTGGTAAGTCATCAACAACTCGGTGCCTGAGCCGCGGTCGGACCAGCCGGGGGTCGGACTAGAGAAGTTTTACTGATTTTACATTCTATATTTTAAATTGCATATTTACATCACATATTAACATTATTATATCAGTTAAATACCACTATTACATTAACGACTCGGAACACTAGTTTTTTTTATAAGTAAAAGCAAAAAGTTTTACCTTGCAGCCTGAACCGGTTTTCTCCTTTAAAAGGCTTCTTCAGAGGCTGCCGCTGGTAGCGCTGTCCGTCTTGTTGTGGTGACGGAATCGAAGCTGTTCCGTTTCCCCAAATCGGCAATCCGAAAGACGAAGCGGCAACTGGAAGCGTCGAAGGAACATAAACAACTGAAAGGTAAAGAGAGGACTGAGCCGTGAACGGAGGAAGAGGCGATGTCGGAGCTGAATGGAATCGAATGGAACGGAAGGAGTCAAGAACTGTAGCTGACTAGCTCAGTCGCCTAAACTGTGAAGGAGTTGTGGGAGTGGGAACTGAAGGAGTCAAGGGAGTCGAAATCCTCACTCGACCGCCCCCCACAAACCGATTCCATGTGAATCGTGATTCTTTCATGTGAATCGATTCAGAGTACGGTTCTTTCAGAGGAGTCGATTCTTTGAATCGATTTTCTCGGTTCTCTTGCACATCTCTAAATATGAACCCGTGACGCCGACTGTTCGACGCAGTCACTGTTGCACAGCTGATTGGAACTAAACTACAAATCTGCGCCCCCGACCTTATAGGCAATCTGATTGCACACATGAACAGAAACTCTCACTCCCTCTCCCTCTCTCTCTCTCCCTCACCCCCACTCACTTGGCACATCCCAGTCAGGCGCGTTATCTCCATATTGCATACCGACCGAACGTACCATACCAGCTGAAAGAGGCCTGGTACCCAAGACAGTCCGAGGTTCGTCCTAGGTAGTTGTGCTTGTACTGTGTCGGCTGTAGTAAGGCATTCTTCCCTTGTGTTGAATGGATAACAACCAAGGCGGCGTTGCGGGAGAGATCACAATGATTCCTTATACCGTAATATTACACCTTCCCCCCTCTTCACACTCGTCCCCTCCTCTCCTTCTCGTTCGCTTGCCTGATATCCTGACTCAATCTCTTCATGTCGGCAGACGAAATGGCATACCTCAGAATAACCTAATGTTCCTTAGTACTGTGGGGGAGGGGGGAGTTTGCAGGGGCATATTTGCGGGGAGGAACGGGGCCGGACCCCCACCCCCCAGAGGATCGTAAAAAGTTGGCAAAGGATTTTGTTATCTCTTAATTTTTAGTCTCTTTCATTACTTTTTCAGCTGTGTACGTTAATATAGTAGGAACTCTTTTTCAAATATACAAACATGTTTACTGCATAGCATTTGTGTATACGTTTAAAATGTGAAATAAAGAAAAATTAGTTTAGTCAATAAGCATCTTGTAAACAATGTTTAATAGCGCGTATTGTATTGCGTTATGCCGTTTACTGTAATAGGGTTGATTTCAGGATGCTATCACACGTTTAAAGATTATAATACTGATCAGTCCTAACTTGTCATAAAGCCGACACGCCGCCTCCCCCAAAAGGCGAATTCTAGATACACCATTGGTTCGAGGGTTCTCATCTGCTCTTAGGGGCAATTCTCTATCCCTGTAACATCCACCTGCTCCGAAGAGACCGTTGACATTTGGTAGAGTCTGGTATCTTACTGGCCGTCATTCACTCCTCACGTTAACGTACGGTGCCCATCTCACGCCACGAAAAGATGACCCTCTCCAGTATTTGGGTGGGGGGAGCAAATGGGGTAGACGTACGCAACGACTATGCTATGCTATGCTATGCTATTGTTGACAGTTACCAAGTTTCTGAAACAACCATCACTGTTAGGAGTACGACGATGAGTTAGAGAATTGTGACCAAGTTATCAACGACCACAGGCTGATATTATATTCTTGCTCCGAGTCAAACGTTAGCAAACGGGGGTACGACGGTGTTTCACAAACTACGGAGCTATCTAGTGGTGGTTTGGTGTAGAATTAACCAGGTACAGTCGTGTTTAACGAAATATGACAACATACATAAGGAGATTTTAACGAACTAACAAGCGAGCTAAATTTGTATGGTTTAGATGGAGTTTCAAATGAAAGAATAGAGAATTTCTTACATACTTAACGCCAGGTAGTTTTTATAAAAGGCACAGATATGAAGAGTTGGGACGAGCAAACAGAAGCAACGCTTCAAATCACAGTAGGCTGTGCAGATTCTGAATGCAGCGGCTTCTTGCCAATGGGTCACTCCAACTCAACTCGAGATCGGATTGCTCGCTGACAAACTGGCCAGCTGTAGGCGGCTTCTTCTGCTCTTTAACCTCGTGTCAACAAGCCTCACAGCCGACGGTACTAACCAAATGTCTCCATCACTTTACTTATCATTTGACTAATAGTAGTTTCAACTTAGTAAATAAATAAAAGTAAACTCCATAACAGATAAAACAATTAGGTGTTAATGGTCAAACTGCAGCGTAAGATAAATACACGATCTGATGAAGATAAGAATTTACTGAACTTATTAGAAGGCCATCAATGAAACAAGGAGGTGATAAGAAGAGAAATCTATAAGTTTATCTGAATTTCTTGGATACTGTAAAACATTCATGATTGGTTTATGATATGGCTGGAAGTTCCATTATTTGCCCAACTCGTGCTTTTGCCAGGACCTATCAGTTACACAGTTGATTACTAGCAGTGGTTCCCAACCTTCCCGGACCTGCGTACCACCACTTCGGTCTTCCGCGTTCTTTCCGAGTACCACCTAATAAGAAAATAAAATAAGATAAGAGCAGATATATAATCGAAATTTTACCGCAAACTGTTTAGGTTGCGTTTTTAAAATGGTAATTGGTTTAAATCATGTCCGATGAAAATTATTGTTGTTTTGAACATCAATTTGTATTAGTTTTTGTCTTTTTGCTTACCACTATTATCTTTTCACATTATTTGTTGTGCTATTACGTGCACTCTAAATTTCATTGACCGAGTTTCGCAACTGATTTGTTTAACCAATGTTAGTTTGTTTACTCCTAGCGAAAACTTAAATTAGCATTTCCAAAGGGAAACAGGCCTATAAATTTTCTTTCTTCTTATTTTCTCTTAAACAGTAACAGTTTAATAAAGTCACAGTGTAAAGTAACACTGTTAATACTTTTAGTTTCAATTAATTTCTTATAACAAATTATATAATATAGGTAATGTAATATCTTCAAATAAATACACTGCAAGTAGGTTTATTAACATATTAACAGGTTTATCTAGGTGAAAATAAACCTACTTGCAGTGTATTTATTTGAAGATATTACATAGGAGACCTGCAGGAAACTCAACAAATTACTTGCAAAGGAATAATATAGGTTATGTATAATAAGTATATATTAACAGGTATTTGTACCTGTTATTTTTTTGGAACGGTATTTTCGTACCTGTTATTTTAAAATACTAGTTTAGCCCACGTCTAGTCGCGATAACGGATGGAAATATGCGATCAAGCGCAATCCCCCGACATAAGTTATCGCAACGGAAGGGGCCGCACACAGACTACGACTAAGTGGGGCTCCCGTCACGTTTGGTTAGTATAGTTTCTGTTTTCTGTAAATAATGTTATCTAGGAGGCAGAGAAAAAGGTATTAGCTGCCTATTTACTTTTAAAAAGAGTGCAAAAGTTAAGAAGTCGTAGATGGTGGGTTCATCCTATAAATCAAAGGCGTGAGGTGTAAGGGGAATATCATAAATTGTGCGAGGAACTGAAAATTTTCCCTGAACGATACCGTAAAGTATTTTCACATGTCAGAAAATCAGTCCGAAATTCTTCATGCTCTTATTGAGAACAAAATCCAGAAACAAAATACGAATTACAGGCGATATATTACAACGAGAGAACGCTTAGCTGTGACTCTGAGGTAAGAACAGTTAGTTATTCATTTAGTTAATTATACGATATCCTAAATATTTATCCTACGAACGTCTTACATTAAATATAGTAATTATTTTCAGAATAAAATTTCTTTTGTTACCTCTGTCCTGATTGAAAGAAATACAAAGCTTGAAGTTTTAACAAAACTGTTCGACTTATCTCTGAATCACAAAATTTTTACAGAACAAAATCATGCTAGGTGATTTGTAATTTTTACTTTGTAGCTTATACAAATGTTATTGTTGTATTTAACATTTTGTTTTAATTTTTTTTTCTTTTAAATTGTGTATGAAATAAAATGTCATTGGAATGAAAAATTATCAAAACTTTTAATGAATCCTTCAATATTTTATTCAGAAATGTATAATAAAATCTGGTAATTAACAGAAAAGTACACTTACAGTTACAAAAATGTAGAATAATCAGAAGAATAATCTAAGTAAACAAAAAGAAATTACTTATAATAAAAAAATAAAATAATAAAAACGCCATAATAATGCTTTAGATGTTAAGACCCATTTGACTGCTGTATTGGTGCGTGTATGATTTAATCACAAATGGATGATGCAACAGAATCCGGTGAAAACGTTATTTGGTACGGTGCCAGGGGATCATCACAGACAAATGAAACTGAAGGTGGTGCAGACATGGAAAAATTAGTTGAAAATGAATAATTTGAGCAGGATCGCGTTTCTTGATTGGAAAATTCTATTTCGTATAAAGTTTGCGGCAGTTTGATTCTGGCTTCTGCATTTTTCTTTGGATTTAGTCTTTTTAAAGAAGGCAACAAACTAAGTAGGAAATGTTCATCTGGATCATGTTTCTCGCTGACAACCTGTAAAATGTTTGCCTCTGTACATTCACTGTTCATGGGTTTTGATCTTTTTCTCTTGCGCGTGGTATGTGTCCTGTTGGTTACGGCTGCTTCCTGGTTGGACTGGCAAGTCTTCTTTTTCTGCTACTAGCTGCTCTTGTAACTGTTCAGTACGGGGTTCCGATACTTCCTGGCTCTGAACAGGGCTCTGGCATGCCCAAGGCTTCTTTTTATCCCTCGCTGATCCACTAGCCTGAGATTTCATTTGGTTATACTGTTTAATGAAAACGTCTCAATACGAGCGTTTTTCTCAATACCTTGCCCACGTTTCGCTGAACAATATCTGCGTCATCAGAGGTTTGTATGTAAAAAAAAGACATCAAAATATGTACTATATTTTATGTTTAACTAAATTAATCATAGTTTTAATTAATAATGTACCTGTAAATTGTTAATTAAATAAGACAATAATATTTAAAAGGAAAAATATACTCCTAAACTTACCTAAATTATTAATTTTTCTTCGTTTAAATCCATAGCGATTCTTGAACTATTAGAGCTATTCGTCCGTCATCCCGACTCGCGTTACTCATCGCAACGTACAATCATAACCCAACGTGGCCATCGGTCAGTGTTGCCTGGTCTTCCGAAATTTCGGAAGACCTTCCATTTTTTTTTTAATATTCCAGAAAATACGAAATTTGGTGTAACTCTTCCCAATTTTTTCCGACGCGAGTTTCAGTGAGAGTAGGAAAATGACCCGCCGCGGAAAAAGACCCGCGTTGCATGCAGCTAACTTCAGGTAGGCCTACGTTATCGCGCGAATCGCAGCTTTTTCCGCGGCGGGTCATTTTCCTACTCTCGTTTCAGTGCTATGTCGCATTTCTAGAGTTTTGTTTTGCGTACGATATGACGTCAAATCTGGTGTTTCATCGCAACCGTAATTATAATTGCTTTCAATAAACGTTTATAGTGGTGGTCTTGTCCAAAATTATAGTTCCTTTCTCATATCACAAACAATTATGACCACCCATACACAATCATGTAATTTACCATACTGCTTATTCAACTAAGAGTGACTAATCGCTAATGTTTAGTCTCAAGCTGACAGAATCGCGCTACAATTCTTAAAAGATTTCCTCTCGCAGACACTGTAATGAAAGATTTGGAGGCGCTTGACCCTAGTTGTGTTAGAAACAAGAAAATTTCATCTATTCCCACTCTGCCGTCAAAATTTCCGAACTTAGTGAAAGATATTCAGGAAATTGACACCGAATGGAGGATCCCGAGAAACACAGAGGTAGACATAGACAGTGAAAATGCAACAGAATTTTGGAATGCCGTGTGTAATGTGAAAAGAGGGATGGTTCACCTATGTTTCCGAAGCTGTCTACCTTTACGCGGTCGCTTCTGTGTTTACCCCATTCATCCGCCAGTGTTAAAGAGTATTTTCTACTATAAACCGTACGAAAACTAAAAGCAGAAATAGGCTGAGCACCCAAACGATCTCCGGACTTCTGAATACCAAAAGAAATACAAAATCTGCATCCTGCTATGATTTTAAAGTTGGCGCGGAGTTTACAAGTTTGATGAACAACAGTATCTACATGACCGGCGGGGAAGAAGTAGTGGTGGAGGAGGAGGTTTAGAATATAAGACAACGTTGGTAGTGAAAATTATTTTCTGATAATAATCATACATTATATATTTTTTTCATTTAAGCTTACTACATTTTCTTGAGATTTGTCAAAAACACCTTCCGAAATTTTCATGTTAAATCTTACGAAAAATTTTGTTTATACCTGGCAACACTGTCGCATCGCATGGCATCGTATCCGGTCTGTTTTTCGCCATATTGTTCAAAGTTGTGCGCGATTATCTCTGGCTTCCTGTTGCTTTCTTATCAAATCAATCTGACCAGCGAGTTCCGAGAGTTATGCGTTGGACTCGTCAAGTTATCACCAGGAGGCGCTTGACAAATGAATTCCCATTTTGCTGACTCGCAACTATACGCAGTCCAGTGAAGGATAGGCGAGGGCGCGCGCTCACACACATAACGCTCGTGTCTTTGATTAATTATACTACTGCATACGCAGTCAGTGAAGGATAGACGAGGCTCGCGCTCACACACATAACGCTGGCCTGTGCAACCCTCGATAACGCTCGTGTCTGATTCATTATACTGTTACATGTTACGTCACAGCACTCGGACTACGCAATTCGTATGCTCCACGCACACTCGTCTTTGTAAACTGCAACTCATTGGAAGCTATATTAAAATATTATGTTATGTAAACACGTTTTTGTATACCTAAGTGTAGTACATTTAAACGTAAACACGCCTGCCAAGCAGACGTCCGACTGTCTACCACGTACTTGTGTAAGATGTACCTTGTAAGTTATTTCTTGTCGGACATTTCCGTGTTACTTCACCGTTCCTCTCTTTGCCAGCAACTAGCGTCTAGGCATGCAGTTGGCAGGTCGGCGTGGTGGGGATGAAGGGAGAGAACGTACTACAGTAGTAGACACGCCAATACATAATCTAACTTCTTATCTTGTTAATGCGTTCATGTGGAAAGTGGCACGTTAATAAATTAGCTCTTCAGATCCGAGACAAATATAATCTTGGCCATGAATAAGCCGTAAAAAATTACTCACAATTTAGTTAACACAAAAAAGTCAAATAGTTACAAGCATTTGACTTTTTAAGAATCTGTAAATAAGTTACAGAAATTTGGGTGCAGTTGCTAATTTACCACACGCACAAATTAAGTATTAAGACCAATTCACTAAAGTAATTATTAACCATGTAGGCCTATACGATCTTTTTCATGATTTAATTCAGTAGTAGGTCCACAGCTAACTTAATTCTTTCTTCATTCGATAATTTTTTACTCCACTTTTGGACTTTGCTTTTTTAGTTTTAGTAAATCTCCGTTGATGAGTGATGTTTGCATAGCATTTGTGACTTGCAAAACAAAACAAATTACCATTTACCCTCAATTCGAAGATAAATTTAGCCTGTTGTCGGTATGAAACATTTTAAAATATCGTCGATAATGAATAATTAAATTTTACATAATTGACATGAAAAGCCTTCAGTGTTTTAATTATTTAGATTAACTATTTGAACAGAATCTAACTGACTGTATTTCTGTTTGGAAAAAATATTTTAGTTGAGTACTAAATGATACAATTATACTAAAATTGGAAAACTAAATACAACAGATATAAAAACTATTATATTTTCTTATCAATTTGATGGAAAGTAAAGTAAAAACAGTCAAAAGCACGTAATCATGACAAACAGACCCCAACTTTTATGGAGTTTGCAATTTTACACTTCTTAGTTTATTTTACTGTTGTGTATATTTTCGAGAGGGCAACGGATTGCGGTAACCCCGACCAATTCGGTTAAACGCTTTACTAATAATTAAAAAAAAAATGAAAAAAAAAGTTCCAGGGACCACGCGGGACAGAACTCTTTAAATATACTGTTTACAAATATTCTTAAAATGAATATTAGTTAACACTAAACGATAACTCATTATTAATTTGGGCAGGAATGTGCGCGCCGGTGTGTATTCAAGTATGTGGGCGCGCCATGTTTGTCTTTGGGAGCACGTACGTGTGCTTTATGTTGTACACTTGTAATGAAATGCTTTTACCTAATTAGAGAATTATATTATAATCTAATTTAAAAGAATAGTTAAATAATATTTATTTATATGCACCTGATACTGATCTAGTAGTTTCATTTACATACCTTTAATGTTGGCCTAGGCAAATTCATTGCATCCTACTGTGGTCGTAATTCTTCTCATTTCATTCGAACAAAGTCGAAGCGTGTTCGAAACTTGTAACGCGTCTCGTTAAGAGTTTCAAACGAGATCCAAATTCTTGAATCAGTTTTAACATTTTTTTTTCTATTCTTAAATTGAATTCCACTGGTTTACTGATTTGTTTTAAAATTTCCTCTTGTACTGGCTCTTCTCTCGGTTCGTAATCAATGGTAAGTTGACCTTGATTTTTGTCTCAGTCTGTCTCTTCGGTGCAAGAATTTATTTCTGTTTTTGCCACCGCATGTATTTGTTTGCACATATTATTCCTGATAGAGTTATCGATACATCTACAAACAAATTCATGAAAACACGAATTACAGTGCAAACATCGCAGTTGGCAGGTACTACAGCTTCCAACACGTTTAACAGTATACAATTCCGTTTTTCCTAACGAAAGAACCTGCTACTTGTCTTCGGTTTTTATCACTTGGTCACTCTCAATAATAAAACTTGGCCTGATTTTTCCTCAATACCTGAAATTTACGCACGAGTTTTCCCCTTTTCATTTTTATTAATAAATCGAACAGCTTGTCCCTGAGGAGGTTTAAAATTGCGCACAGCGTTTTATCTAAGCGGCGAACTTTATTACTTCTTGGGTAACAATATTTGAGCACATTGTTAAAATTTTCAATGACATGTTTGTGTTTCACACCCACGCGGATTCGGTAGCAGTATCCCAAGTCTTAAATTGCTCATTTTTTATGTAATATTTTTCAAAGTATTCTGAGAAAGATGTCAAGTCCTGATCAACTAAACTAAGAATAACTAACGTAATATAGAAACGATAAACAAAAGCCTTTTTAAACTGTGAAAACTATTAAACGTTTACATCAGCACAAACAGAAAGAATTGAGCGCGCGTTATTCGGAACGACTCGGTTATTATCGGCTGCAATCGCCTCTTCCCTACCATCATCCCCACTTTGCCGCTCGGCTCCTGTCATCATGCTGTGGCACTGAAAATCTAGACTAGAGGTGGGCTAAACTGTTATTTTAAAATACTAGGTATGAAACTACCGTTCCAAAAAACAGGTACAAATACCTGTTATTATATACTATATATACATAACCTATATTATCCTTTGTAAGTAACTCGTTTTGAGTTTCCTGCAGGTCTCCTATGTAAATCTTCAAATAAATACACTGCAAGTAGGTTTATTTTCACCTAGATAAACCTATTAATATATTAATAATCCTACTTGCTGTGTATTTATTTGAAGATATTATATAACCTATACTATATAATTTGTTATAAGAAATAAATTGAAACTAAAAGTATCAACAGTGTTACTTTACACTGTGCCTTTATTAAACTATTACTGTTTAAAAGATAATAAGAAACAAGAGAATTTATAAGCCTATCTCCCTTTCGGAATATCAATTTAAGTTTTCACTAGTAGTAAACAAACTAACATTGGTTAGACAAATCAGTTGCGAAACTCGGGGCAATTAAATAATTTAGAGTAGGCCTACACGTAATACCACGAAAAATAATGTGAAAAAACATCAGAAACGTATAATAAAAACATAACAGTAAGCCACAAGAGTGAATGAGAATAAACAAAATTTTACAAATAAAAATAAATATAAATACAGAAATAAAAACTTATAAATAATAAGCAACAACAAAAGTAAATTAAATGGATTACAGATATTTAAGGAACAGGACTAGATAAAGTGCATAAATGTCTTACATTTGTCATAAAGTACTGTTACTTGCGTACTTTGTGTGTGTGTGTGTGTGTGTCTGTATAGGAGTGTAGGGGGCGTGCCTCGACTCGGAACAGCGTCGCCGCGAATAACAGGTATTTCAACTTTTCAGTCACTGTTACATCCGTTCCACAAAAATATCGTTCCAAAATACCTGTTACAGGTATATCGGCATCTAGACGCTAGTTTGCCAGCAAAGCTCAAACGGCCCCGTAATTGTACTTGGTAGGCTCAAACGGCCGGAGTCAATGTTGTTAAATTCACTACCGGGTTGTTTGGCCGTGGTCCATTGTTTTCAACTAGACCAGACGTTTCGGCAGCGCCATCGACTGCCATCATCAGTGTAAAATCGATTTAGCTAACGTAAGGTGGTAGACGTTAGTGACCACAGTACTGTTCAGCCTTACCCACAGTACTGTGGACACTAACGTTTACCACCTTACGTTAGCTAACTCGAGTTTACACTGATGATTGGGCACTGCCGAAACGTGTTTTTGTAGAAAACATTGTGTTACAACAGGTCGGCCCATACAAGAGTCGCGCGTGAATTTAAACATTAAAATATGAATTCACACCTAAAGCTATGACAATTTATGTGGTATCTCTAGCTATGGCACTCGCAGATTTTGGCGGTCGCAACTCCTCTTAACAACCGTTTTTCGGTTGACAGCAACGTCTTATTGGCATCTTTATGAACAATGAAATGTTCTCTCATTCTCTGCGATACATAGTTGTTGTGGTCTCCAAGTTTAATGTACAATTAAATTGTTAAAATCCCCTTCCTTCCTTGGAACTTCTTTTTTTTTAATATTCACAACGCGTTTCGAGACGTACAGTCCCATCATCAGGTGATAAAATATGTTCACACAACTGGAGTATGTCAATTAATAATAGTTGCACACATCACCATTATTTAAGCGATTCCCGACATGTGTGTGACTTTTATTAATTGACGTACTCCACGTGAGTAAACATATTTTATCACCTGATGATGGGACTATACGTCTCGAAACGTGTTGTGAATATTAAAAAAAAGAAGTTGCAAGGAAGGTAACCTGGGTACACAAGGTAATTTTAACAATTTAATTCCCTGTGATGTAGCATCCTCAGTGGGGCAAAGCATTCTCATTCCCAGCTTTGCCAATCAGCATCTCACACCACAATCATTGTAGTTCATAACGATACGTGGCTGTCAACCACGACGCGATAGCAGAAACGACGACCCGTAACAGCTGTACAGACTAACCGTTAGAGAACTTGTCGTGAAAGTCGCCTCTCTACAGGCGTTTGTTAAAGTCTAATATAAAGCAAAGACGACTATGCAGGCTGCACACGGTTTCTACACTTTCTACAGTTTCAGTATGCATGGAACATCCAGCAAAAAAAAAAGAATTTGTTTTTTTTTCGACTTCACTACTACTACTACTACTACTACTACTACTACTACTCCTACTCCTACTCCTACTCCTCCACGGCGCTACAGCTAATGAAGAGCCCTGGCCTCCAGATTGAGGTGCCTCCACCCCCTCTATTCTGTGCGACTCTTCGCCACCTTCGGACTCTCAGATTTCTCATATCTTCATCTATGTCATCCACCCATCTTCTTCTTGGCCTCCCTCTTCCTCTTCTTCCTCCTGGTGAGGACCAAGATGAAGATAATTCAATTCAATGAATACTTTTTCAATGCTCTTTCCTCTGTCATTCTTTGTACATGACCTGCCCAATTAATTCTGCCTTGTTTTATTGCTGTGACGATGTACGGTTCCTCGCACAGATCGTACAATTCGGCGTCTGTCCTCACACGCTTCACACGTTGATTGAAAGTGCGTGAAATTGCTAAGATAATACGCATCTCAAATGAACGGGTGCATCATATTGTACACGAACATTTACATACCTGAAAACTGTCCGCAAGATGGGTGCCGCGTTTGCTAACAATCGATCAAAAACGTGAACAAATAAACATTTCTAAACACGGTTTGAGCTGTTTCAACACAATCGAGAAGAATTTTTGCGGCGATTCATAACAGCTGATGAAACTTGGATACATCACTACCAACCTGAAACCAAGTGACAATCAAAACAGTGGGTTGCAGTAGGAGAACGTGCCCCCCAAAAAGCAAAAACTGTTCCATCAGCAGGTAAAGTGATGGCCAGTACTTCCATAAGCAGGTAAAGTAAAGGTAAAAGTCAGTACTTTTGGGATGCTCGAGGCATAATCTTAATTGACGTTCTGAAGAAAGGTAAAACGATAACTGGGCAACATTATGCATCTCTGCTGGATCGTCTAAATGAGGGGAAAAAAGAAAAAACATTCCTAGTACTTCTCCATAGAATCTTCCGAGTACTTCTCTTCGGAATCTTTCTTAACCCATCTTCTTATTCGATTTCATTAAGTTACTATAATGCTGTTGTTGACATTGTAATTCGAATTGAGAATTCGCTCTCTTGTACCAAATTCCAGGTGCGATATACGTATAGGCCTATAATATATATAATAGGCGTTTCTGCATCCGTTACCTACAGTTGGACAAAGTTCAGTAAAATAATGTAACACGAACAGGGGAAAAAATAGACTCAACAATAAACAAGATAGACACAAACAACAAAACAAAGACACGCTGGTCACGACATTCCGTAAACTGCATCCCTTCCAAGCACAAAACTATAATAAACTTCCACATTTTTAAATACTGTAGTGGTGGGCGTTTTTGTTGTTTTTACAAAACGAAAACAAACTGTTCGTTAAAAAACCGTTTTTATAAAAACAGGTAGAATTAACGAACTGTTGCTATTTACATTTTCTGATTTTTACCAATATATTGTTAAAACGTTTTGTTTTGAGAATTTCAAATGACTGTTCATTTTAGTATTTTTCTTAAATGATGGTTATGTAACTTATACAATGGCATTAAGTCAATATTTCTCTCTTTTTACCAGTATCTTAAAAGGCATTTTTTGTTTTAAATTGTTTTGTCAAAACTTCTGAGAAATATCTGAATAATATTTTTATAGTAACTGAAATAAAACTGAGTATAGCCTAATTTTGCGCTGAATAGAACGAGAACAGTACAATAATCGAACGCAAGTCACGAACGTTACATCAGTAAAAACGAACAGTTTACTCGTAACAGTTCAACAAACGCTACAATAAAAACAGTTTACGCCAAATAGCTCAACGAAAGTTTCAATGAAAACGAACGGTTCACTCCGAACAGAGAACTGAACTAGAACAGGCGTTGTCAATGCCACGTTCGCTTTTAAAACGAAGAACAGTTCGACCCCGCGGAAAAGAACCCTTCGTTTTTTTTCCGAGAACTGTTTTTTTAAAACAGTTGTGCGTTTTTATTCCCAGCACTTAAATACTGTACATGAGAAACGTAATAACTAATATTTGTTCAATATGACACTGAAAGAAAGCTATATTATAAATTCGTTAATATATGTAGCGATTCGTTTACCCTCTACAATTTTGTTATATCTCACGATGCGCGCGATGAGTAGACTTTTATTATTTTTTATTCGGGGTCAAAACGTCCTACGACGTTGTCCGATGCCTAATCTCCATTGTTGACTGTCGTTGCAGTTTTCGTCATTTAGTCCTCTATCGCTCATTAATCTTCTCATGCACTCTATCCATGTTTTCTTGGGTCTTACCTTCTTTCTGTCCTCTCTAGGTATCCATCTCTTTGTTTTCTTTGGTAGTCGGTCTTGTCCCATTCTTTGTACGTGTCCGTACCAGATTAGTTGTTTTTCTTTAATACAGTCGATGATTGTCTTTTGTACGCCCATTTCTTCTTTGATCGTTTCATTTCGTATTCGCTCTAGCCTTGGAAGTTCTAGCAGCTCGTCTCAAAGCATTCATTTCTGTAGCTTCTTTGTTTTTACCCGTTTCTTTATTCTCGTTTTTCGGATTCGTACATCAAATTTAATCATACTATCGTATATTCTTTTCTTCCTTTCTTTTCCAATTTCTGTGCTCCATAGAATCCCATTCAATAATCTAATTATTTGTTCTGCTTTGGTTATTCTTGATTTTATTTCAACATCATCTGTTCCTTCTTCATTAAAGTTTATTTCCAAGTATTTGTAGCTGTTGCAATTTTTCATACGTTCGCTGATACTGATATTCTTGTGATAAACTGATCTTCCCAAGAACATCGTTTTTACCACACAGTCCTATATAAAATAAGAGATAAGCAAAGCTGAATCTTATTGATTAATAAGAGTTTATTGCTGAATCTACTGAAGAGTTTGTACTGATAGAATAGTTACCGGTATATGTAGAGCTGCCATTTTCTTTCAGCAATAACACAAGAAAAATACAGGATTTTTCGATTGAAGGAAACAAAAAAATACAGTACATTACATGAGAACATATATACAGTACATCAGTTTTTACTGTATATTTCTTATGGCTCGACTTTCTCATGTCTTATGATCACGATATTCGTTGTTATAGATTCCCGCTCTGCTGAGTTTCTCGTCATATGAAATTTACTGTAAAGTTACGTTTATTACTTCGGAATACTGTTTTGGACTCCATCAATCATCGAGAGCTTAAACCAAAGCATAGTCTCGGCCAGTAAAGTCCGCATCCGCCTTTGAGCCGTTAAATTATAAGGGAATAATTAATTTTTATAATTTTTATTTCTTTTATAATTAATAATTAAGTTAAATTATATCTATTATAACGCTTCAGAGCTACCAACACTTCAATGTCCAAAATAATTTCGTTCCATTTTTTTGAATGAATTTAATCTGTCCTTCCGTCAGCCTCGAAGTGACACGTGCAGCACATGCGGCTCCGGCAATTCAAACAAAGAACATGTAGAAAATTACCATACAGCTTTTGATTCAATGAAAGCTGATAGAGAATTAGCACGCACATCAGACACAAAGTTGTTTATATCACCATTGATTTACAACAAACAATGCCTTTACCTAGACTGACTACATCAAAGGCGTTCTACCTGAGGCAACTTTGGTTTTACAATTTTGGAATACATATAATTGCAAAAGATGTTGAAAAGACAGTATTTTGTACTTGGACAGAACAGCAGAGCTCCAAAGAAAGTTTAGAGATCTTCAGTTCATTATTGACTGTATTTGAGTTTGATAACGTGTTCAGGCGCAAAGACCATTTGATTATATGGGCGGACTCTTGTGGGGGCCAAAATAAAAACTTTTTATGATATGCCTTCACCAGTATCTTTAGCATAAACATGTTTTCAAAGTGATTGATCACAAGTACCCTGAAGTCGGACATACGTATCTGGACTCCGACCGGGCTTTCGGGAGAATAGAAAAGAACCTAAGGAAACACGAAACCCCGTTTTCTCCAGACCAATACAGAAACATTATTGCAAAAAGCGGAAAAAATAATGTGGTCATAGACATGACAAACCACTTTAGAAAGACAGACAGCTTGGACAAAGAAATGAAACTGTTTAACAGAAAGAAAGATTGTTTAAAAGAACATGTAAGGTTTAGAGATGGTATAAAATGGTTCCGAATTGACACTTACGGTTACTACATGTATAAGGAAAGCTATGATTACGACACTCCATTCAAACAAGTCAACATTAATAAAATGTTGAAGGATACTCCTGATCTGAAACATTTAGCAATTGCAAGGGAGCCAAACAAGAAAAATCAGATAACACAAGAAAAAATTGACAACTTGAGGGAACAACTGAAATATATATCTGAAGAACACCAGTGGTTCTACCTAAATATCATAACTGCTAATGACGCATAAGCACAGCAAAGACGGTGATTTTTTAGCTCGGTGAACTATTAAGAGAGACATTTGTTGAGACAAATACCAAATGAAACTGTAGCAACCATCCGTTGTTTTTATGCAATGATACATTTTCATTTTAATTCGTTACAAATTTTGTTACTTAATTTGTAATACAAAGTTTTGTGTTATTTCTGATTCAATTTCATTCATTTTGACCCAATGTCAAAATGACAATGTCCCTTCATTCATTTTAGAAGTTTTCAACCACAGTTAAACTGTATTGGAAGAAGGGGCTATGTACATTACAATAATAAAAAAAAAAATTTAAAGGTCCATTTCAGCCAAAGGCATATATAAACACAATTTTATAATACCTAGGAATATTTTTCAATAATTATTAAGGTTTAAATATGAATACATAAAAAGCTCCAACAAAAAGACTTTAAACCTCGTTATCTCAAAACTTACTTTTTGTAACATAGCCCCTTAATCAACTCACCCCTTCATTTATTACCAGTAAATTTAGCAAAACGTTATCTATACACGCCAGAAAAAATTATATGACGTTCATATACTTAACTTTTTAATACAAAGAAAACGTTTTAAATTCTTCCCTCTTCTACCAGATGCAAAAATGACTATCATCATCATCACCCGTGGCTCTACAAACCTTGGTGGGTCTTGGCCTGCTCCAAGACCGATGCCATTCCTCCCTATTGCGTTCCCTGGCTTTCCAGTTTCTTATGTTCAGCTTTCCGAGGTCCTCCTCGTTCTTGGCGTTTGAATCTACTTCGGCGTCTTCCCTTTTTTCTACTACCAATCTGTTTCTGGTAGAAAATATGTTCCGTAGGCCGTCTTTCCTCTATTCTCTCTGTGTTCAACCCACCTTAGTCTGTATAATTTGATTATCCGACAATGGCCAGCTTTTTGTAAAGATGGTACAGTTCATAATTATAGCGCCTGCACCACATTCCATTTTGTTGTAATCATCTAAATATTGTTCTTAGAATCCGTCTTTCACAGCAACCTAGAAGTCTCTCGCTATTTTTTTGTCATTGTCCAGGTTTCTGAAGCATGTGTCACACTGTCCTGATAAGTGTTTTGCAGATTTTGCATTTCGTGCTTCTTGAGATGAAGCTAGATGTCAGGTCCTTTTTTAATCAATAATATGTTTTATTTGCGAGATATGCAAAAATGACTATTTAAAAAAACATTTTTCAGTGTCATATACTAAAAATTAATTTTCTGTTTAATTAAACTAAAAACAGTAATTGCATTGTGTTAAAACTGTGAAATAATACGTTATGCAGACATTTCCAAGTATAGTATAATTTCCATACTGTACATACAATTGTTAATAGTTTACAGTAAACTGCCGCCAAAAATAGTATAGTCTACCAGTGGTTCTCCAGCCTTTCCGGACCCGCGTATTACTTTGGTCTTCCGCATTCATTTCGAGTACCACCGGAGCTTAAGGAAAGGTTATTGGGGTTTTCTCAATAAAACACTTGATACAACATGAATAGTATATCTTATTATTCCCAGTTGTGTATAATCTAATACATAGAATTTACAAAACAAGATCCGATTTAAAAATTAATTTCAGGTTGGTTCTATGCTAAAATAAAGGACACACAACAAGAACTTAATATCCATTAATGGCAAACTTAGGCATTACTCAACAGTAATTCGCCCGGAAGCACTTTTTTCTTGTCTGAATCTGAACAAGAAAATTGTGATGGAAGAAATGGTAGTCACGGAAAGGAAAATATTAAGAAAAAAAAATCTTGGGATCAATTAAAGATGGAGAACAGTAGCCCTACAGAAGACGCTACAATAATGAGCTACACGCACGTGTTGAGAAAATCACAGACGTAATTAGAAAAAGAATAATTACTTTCTACGGAAATGTTCAAAGAATGAATCCTGACAGACTAACAGGGAAGCTTTTTAACTATTTCAGAAAGTTCAAAATGTCCAAAACGTGGTTCAAATAAACAGAAAAAGACATAACGACTCCAGATTACTCAAGAAGACATTCAAGAATGCTTGCCACTTGAAAACAAATAAAAATTCCCCAAGGTTTTCAGAAAAAATCCAAGAAGAGGACAGGTGCCATCTGGACTGACGAAAGGAGGGAGAGACATCGATCAAGAATGAAGGGCATGTGCGAGAGGAGGAAGAGGGTGGAGAAGAAGGAAGTGACCTGTTGAACCAAACGTAGTCCAGCGTCACACGCACAAAAAAAAAAAAAAAAAAAAAAAAAAAAAAATTTAGGCCCCTTTTATGCCTCCGATTTATATCGTACGATAACCTACGTCACGTAGAACAACAGAAACAAATGGACAGTTTTATCCAGTGTCGTACGATAAGTTTATCGTTCCGAACTTCAAAACATATCGTGGTACCCTAG
Source organism: Magicicada septendecula (assembly GCA_034769895.1). NCBI lineage: Eukaryota > Metazoa > Arthropoda > Insecta > Hemiptera > Cicadidae > Magicicada > Magicicada septendecula. The sequence continues at coordinate 53,941,371 of CM068371.1, read as the reverse complement.
GGAAACATCCGATATAATATCGGACGAGTTGTCTAATAAAAGATGGGAAACGAGAGATTATCTTCGTTAGCAAGGTTGAATATTGAAAGCGAGATACCTGAATAGCTCGACTTAGAAGAAATTATACAAGATTTCGTTAAGGCAAAATCAAGAAAAAATGGATAGATTAGCATTTTCTAATCTTAAGTACTACTATACTATGGTCAATGTAATCACTATTTGGCTAAATATTTGTTGTAATTTGACGGTTTAATAAAATGATTGTTAACTTTCGAAACTGTGCATGACATTTATCAGTGTAAATAATCGATAAAAGTTGAATTTTGACTCGGAGGGGGAGGGGCATCAGTCTAATGGCAGAATAGGGCACAAGGCGCTTCTAATCCGACCCTGGTTGCATAAAAGAGGCCTTAGAATGAATCAGAAATGTATAATGCGCTTGGCTTGTTTGTAATCTGGAGTGTCGAAACAATCTGATTCCAGGTACACGACTTGGAGCAGCCAACAGTCTGCAGTTGTGTACAGTACACAAACAGTAGACTAAACACAATTGCCACCAGCCATCGACGGAAAACGGCAAAAACATTTTTAAAAATTGTTCAAGAAACCCATCATGAGCGTAATATTTTTTTAAATGTTAAAATACTATTACAAGAATAGCGTACAAGGTCTAGCACCAATGAAATTCACAACGAAATGACAAATGTGTTAAGAAATGCTACAAACAAATAGTTCGTTTGTAGGCATTCGAGTTTTAAACGTGGTCGTACGAGCACTTAAGATGATCCCCGCGTGGTCGTCTCAAAAGTACAACTCCAAATGCGGTATCCAGGTTGAACAAAGATTTTTCACACCGAGTTATTGACTTAAAATATTATACACAAGCTAATGTGAAACGCCTGCGATATCAGCATGTCCATCCTCTCTCAATCGCCGGTCTTCCAACACTGTACGACATGATATCGGGTTGTCTGGCGTCAACTGCAGCGCTCGTACGATCATGTTTAACCCGACAACATCCACTTCTCTCCTTACCTTCTCGGTTGTGAATTTCCATTTATGCTAGACCGTTTTTAACAAAGAATTCAATCACAGCACGAAGTTTGATTTTGTCTATTTTTGAAACATGCGCGACACGTAAATTTCGAACATTTGATAGGCCATTTCGAAATTGGTAGAAAGATTTGGAAATTAATAGGTGTCTATAAGAAATTGAATCTTGCAACACAACAAATTTTAGTTCTACCGCAAAACTATATACTGTATATCGCTCCCAAAACTTTTCAACTGACCGACGTATTAAAGAACTTGTTTAAATATGATAAAAGTGACAAACTGCTTTATTTTATGTACATACAGCTGATACGTTTGTCCATCATTGCATCAGGTATAGTGAAATCAAAACAAGATATATTTTATTTGCTGGGGACTTTATTATGTATGCGTTTCGCTAGGTCGGCAAGCAGTGGTGGCGACAGAATGATGCAAGTCGCACTACCGAGATTTGTTGGGGGGGGGGATTTTTTTAGGTGATAATTGATTCGTTTGATAAAACAACAAAAAATAGACAAACTCTATTGTTGAATAAGTGACTATAGAACCAGTGTAAACTAAATCATTGTTCATACACACCTTTACTGTATAGGCCTATATGCAAAAAATAAATTGCGTTTCAAAATTTAGTAGAATTTATTTATTTTGTTACTAAACGTTCCCTGCCATTAATAATCATGTTTTTCCTTTCATAATCCCTTGTTGAAAATAGAAGTAGCACGAATTTAAGACCAGTTGCGTAACCAGTGGCTCAATAACCCCCTTGCAAGCGTCGTTAAACAAAGAAATCCGTGAAGAAAACGAATGCAAATACAAAATCAAGTTACATTATCTTGATAAACCCAAATCTACTAGCAATTATGTTAGACCAGGTTTGACCAGTACCAATTATGGTAATTATGCTCGATCCTGATTATGCTCAAATTGCGGTGAAATATTTCTTTTCCTATTCTTCTATGTTATATAAAGACGGGACAAATAATTTTAAACGGCAGTCGAACCTATTTACGGAGAAAAAAATTAAATAATTACTCCCATAAGCGCGCATGTAAAGTGAATGTCCGCCATGTTAACTGAGCGACGGCGCACAAATGCACAGCGAATGACGAGTATGACGTCTTAAATATTTTTTGACGTCTTAAATATTTGAAAAATGGTTCGCCTTAATTTTTGCAAGAATTATATGAAACAATGAACTATAACCGCGGCCCTTTGGGCCGCCCCTCCGAACCTAACCGGCAGGTATCGGCTCCACTCGCTTTTCATCCAACTCAGTTGTCTTATGTAATTATTTAATTTTTTTTCTCCGTAAATAGGTTCGACCGCCGTTTAAAATTATTTTTCTCGTGTTTATATAGTATCGAAGAATAGGAAAAGAAATATTTCACCGCAATTTGAGCATAATCCGGATCGTGCACAATTACCAAAATGATATAGTATAGTATAGGTTATATAATATCTTCAAATAAATACACAGCAAGTAGGTTTATTAATATATTAACAGGTTTATCTAGGTGAAAATAAACCTACTTGCAGTGTATTTATTTGAAGATATTACATACGAGACCTGCAGGAAACTCAAAACGAGTTACTTACAAAGGATAATATAGGTTATGTATATATAGTACCGTAAAACGGGGTGACTTGAGCCCTATGGGGCGAGTTGAGCCCAAAACAAAAAAAAAGTTTCGAATCGCCGTTTCTGACAAACTAAATGGTCTATCTACGGGTTTCATAGCTCAAATTAAAGGTTAACTGATTAGCTTTCACCACAACCAATTCCAATTATTTAACTGTCCATTCAATTAAAAAAATAAATAAATAATGGTAAAATGTCGGAATCTAGATTTTTTAACGTAGAAAAAAATGATCTGTACCATGAGTATTTGCACTTCGAAGAAAATTAGCCCATTTTTCCTCATTTAGTTAGTTCTTTGGCAACACAAACATGTCCAAGCATGTTTAATTATGTACAGGATTGAGCGAGTTTGACCTGGGTTCATCTCACCCCTACCAAATTTTGCAGTTTTTGGGGTGACTCGAGCCCACCTATCTATCATGATGTGTGGGAATGCAGAGGGGACAATGCTTCCGCCATACGTCGTCTACAAGAACAAGGGACTGTGGACTACCTGGACTGAAGGTGGTCCTTTAGGATGTCGTTACAACCGAACTTCGTCAGGGTGGTTTGATAACGTGACGTTCGATGATTGGTTCAACACTGTGGTGATACCACACTTGAAAAACCTAAACGGAACCAAAGTTGTCATCGGAGACAATTTGTCTAGCCACCTGAATTTAAACATCATTGAACTGTGTCAGAAACATGACATACAGTTTATATGTTTACCACCAAATTACTCCCATATAAGTCAACCTCTTGACATTGCACATTTTCGCTCCATGAAAGGAGCATGGAGGAGGATTTTAACAGACTACAAGGTTAAGACAAACAAGTCCCCTGTTCCAAAAAGTGATTTCCCCAAGCTTCTTAAACAGCTTGTAACTGAACTTCACCACGAAGGCAGTAACTCCTTAGTAAATGGTTTTCGGAAAACAGGCATTTAAACAGGAAAGAAATTTTGGACAGACTTCCTACAAAGGATAGCTTGCCCAAAAAAAAAAAAAAAAAAAAAAAAAAAAAAGGCTCTCATGGCGAAGAACTTAAACAAAGAGTAAGTGATTCTGTACTTGAGTTTTTGCACAAAAAACATTATGGTGAAGGAAATGAGAAAGTAGGAAGGAAGAAAAAGGTACAGGTTAAGCCTGGAAAAGTGTGAGCGCAGATGATTTCAAAGGTGAAAACAATAAGGTACCAGAAGCCCAACCTTCTACATCTACCGGTACTTTCACATCACCACCAATAAAGGCAACTGCAAAAAGAAAGAAAAAGGCAGTGAAAAGAGATTCAGACACCAGCAGCGAAAGTGAACCAGAGAGTGAATATTCAGTGTACAGTGAGTTCGAAGAAGAAGACTTTGACGATATTGATTTTCTAATAGAAAGGCAACAAGAAAAGGGAAATAGCAAGAAGATAGAAGTAAAAGGAAGTAGCAAGAAGAAAAGGAATTGTCAAGAAGAAAGAGAATCTTAAAAAAAAAAGATAGTACCGGTGCTTACGAAAAAGGCTCTTATGTCTTGGTAATGTATGAAGGAGAGTTTTTCCCGGGAGTGATAACAGATATAGGTACCGGTAATCCAGGAGAAGACTACAAAATCAGTACAGTGACACGAGTGGTCCCAGTAATTGGAAATGGCCAGATAAAATTGATGAATGCTGGTACAACAGAACAGAAATAAAAGAAAAAATTGCAGCCCCCACATCCATTACCGCCAGAGGATCTTTTGCTGTTCCAGAGGTAGAAAAGTGGCGTTTCATGGACAAGGACATCAAGTTAAATGCTTGAAACACGTGTACATAGTGTAAATAGCATGTAGTTGTAACAAAGGTGTTATTTTTTACATTTAGTTATTAATGACTATCACAGTGCAAGTGTCGAGCTTTGTAGTGTGGATTGCTACGAATTTGCAAGAACGTGATTTTGGCCATATTTCAGTTACACAGAAAAATTACTCCTCATTTTTAAAAAAATTGTTGATCGACTTTTTCTGATTAAGCATATTCAGATTTTCAATTTGTGGTAAGTTAAACTGTTTTAAACCTTATTTTAAATTTTCTATGATTTTTTTAGTTTTGAGGAAATTTTCATGTTTTGTTTTACATTTTCCTCTATAAAACCTAAAAAAACAGGAATTTTCAAGCTCAAAAACTACATAAATAGTCTGCAGTATATGAGGGTTCAAGTCACCCCATGGGTTAATACAATGGGTCTAGTGCATTAGAATAACATTGCAATATATGAGCTGGGTTCAAGTCACCCCAACCCACGAGGTGACTTGAGCCCACCCATAAAATATATTTTTTCTGATAGTTATATTGATTGGAAAAAAATTATATTCCACACGTTTATAGAATGGACCAAGACTAAGTTCACTGTAAAAAAGTTATTTGAAAATAGTTAATAGTTTTACAGATATGAACATGCAAAGTTCAAAAGTGGGCTCAAGTCACCCCGTTTTACGGTATATAATAACAGGTACCTGTTATTTTTTTGGAATGGTATTTTCATACCTAGTATTTTAAAATAACAGTTTAGCTCACCTCTAATCGTCTCACACGGATTCCTCAGGCGCGCTATCTACAAGAGACTACACGACTTCACTACTCTGTGGCTCGCTCTACTCGCCATTTAGCGAACTAATAGCTTGCCAATATTCCTCTTGGCTGATCAAAATTTTTCGTTTTTATATTTATTTTTCCTTCACTGAACACATTTGTATACTAATCACTTTCTCTTTTTCTCTATATTTTTCTTGCAGCGTTAGTAATAAAATTATAAATTATCACATAAAAATTATTTAACACAATTTTTTCATTTCAATTAAAATTGGCAAAATTTAAAAAATGTACTTTATCCATACGCGTCACCTGGGTACTTTTTTTTTTTCTCCGTAAATAGGTTCGACCGCCGTTTAAAATTATTTTTCTCGTGTTTATATAACATAGAAGAATAGGAAAAGAAATATTTCACCGCAATATCAGCATTGACTATAAAATTCATAATTACCTCAAAGTTACTGCTATGCGCTCACGTGCATGAAATTAATACTTATTACAGATTATAAGGTTTCGGACATTAGCAGCCATCGTAAGTTAAAATTAATAAACACGACGTTCCGACCTCTATGGAACCAAGAGGTCGTCTTCAGGCAAACAATAAATTAATACAAAGAAAAATCTATCACTAACAAATAGATATCGTCAAAAAGTCCAAAGCTTAGTTATACAAATATAGTGCTAAAATAATAATACTAAACAGTACTCACCATTCCTTTAAAGGATTCCTCCCGTGGTTGCAACGCAAACAACCACGGGAGGAATCCTCCTTTTGAGTGAATGATGAGTAATGTTTAGTATTATTATTTTAGCACTATATGTGTACAAGTTTTGGACTTTTGACGATATCTTTGTTAGTGATAGATTTTTCTTTGTTTTAATTTACTGTTTGCCTGAAGACGATCTCTGATTCCACAGTTTTCAACTTACGATGGCTAATGTCCGAAATCTTATAATCTGTAATGAATATATTGCGCCACCGATTAATAATAATTTTAAGAATTGCATTGAATTAATACTTGATAATGATATACTTGGGAGAGTTCTGATATTAAATTAGATTTGCTGCTTCACTTGACAATGCGCAATTTTTTACACGACATGAAAAAATTCGGCTTTTTCGCTATCCCACATAATGTATACCTACAGAATACAAACAAAAAAATCGCGGCAGTTATTGTTAAATATGAACACAAATTATTCCGTTTCGAATAAGAACATACATTTGATGCATGCCGCGTTATTGCGTCGTCCACATATGAACTATGTATAGTGTAATCCGTTTCAAATGGAAATTGATTAATCTTTCTCACTTATTTTATGGTATCATTTCAATGTGCATTTAGTTTGAAATTAACAAAAGCGATTTAGTTCAGTTGTTTAAGACTACCGTACTTCCCTGCTTATATGCCTACGCAGTAACACGCCGAGATGCCTGAAGAACTAGATGGCGAGTTTTTAGAGCAAGTACCGGTACTTTTTAATATTAACTAGTTAGTTTGGTTGAGAAATAAAGATCTGTCCGCGGTGAACATATACAACAAACGAATTACAAAAAAGTCTAGATTCAAAAAACCAGGTTCGCAAAGAAAATTTTAATCACTTTACGATAATGCAAAAAAAAAACAACTGGTTATTGCGTTATAAGTAAAAACCAACGCAATGGCAGAAAGAATATAAATAAAAATAAAATTTTTTTACTTACAATTACACGTAGATGTTGCCACTACCGATGACGACACCAAAATAATCCTGCGCGAAGAGACCGAAGTCTCAGGAGCGACACGTAGACTGACTTACAACTAACTTACGGAAGTTGGGGTGGGGTGGGGGGAATTTCTACAAATTAAAAATCATTTTCAGTTCTATAAATTCTTTAAGTTTATATATATTTTCCATTTTCTTTTATGTAATGAACATGCCATCATTGTACGAACATTATGTGTCCGTCTAAACGATACAATTATTTGTCAATGAAGGCGGGTTCACACGCTACGTCATATGACAAGGCGACATTATGATTTCTGCAAAGGAATGGTCCATTTCTTCTTCGGGGCAGTCAGGTGGAACCGTTAATTCTAATTCGTAAAAATCTGAATCAGCTGGCACGTTTAAATGATTCATCCTCAGTACGACAGTTTTGTAATATTTCCGTACTGATGAATTCGTACCGTACAAGACCAGTAAACAGGACTTGTGTAGCGGAAGAGAATATAATTCGTTGTATGTGTGCATTGATCATACTTCCGGCCGACGTTAAGTTTCTGTCACAGAAATTCTTACTCTTAACTGATCCATGTGATATGTCTGGTATAGCCCATACGCAGACCGCCTGACGCCTCACGTTTAGGTTGTAATTTCGATTGAAAAATAGGCCTAACTGTGTTCTTCCAGGTAAACCCTCACGGGCTCGAACTGCATCCATCGTAATACTTTTACGCTTTAGGCAACCGAGCAGAGAAGTGGTTCCCAAACGTTTCAGTCCGCGGACCGCCTCCCAAAAAATTAAAAATTCACGGACCCCGTCAGAGTTCAGAAATAAAACAAACAGTAAATATGATACAAACTCTTATATTTTAATTAAAATGTATTAAAATTAAAATTCTCTTAACTTGAAAAATTATAACAATAATGATATCAAACATAGTTTGATGTGAACAATGAAGCTCCTTTTGCACAATTAGCTCTGCAATATTGGGTTTAATTAATGTCTGATAACTTCAATATTAAGTAACTCTCGACATCAAGTTTATTTATTAACTTTGACTTTAAGTACGTGAGCAGGGGACTGCGGTTTCACACAAATAAGTAGAGGAAAACACAGTTAAACGCTTCGAAGTTTTTTTTTGCGAGTTCAGGATAGTCAGTCATTACATATAACCAGAAGTCAGCTAGCTGGAATTGCGAAAACTGTAATTTTAATGAACTATCAGTTAAAAGTTCTGCCAATGAATCTTCTTTTTGTAGTGTAAGAGAGAGGTCTAGTCAGTTCGGCTGACAAACAGATTTGCTATACGATATGGTTTAAAGAGATTATTAAAACCATTAGTTTGAAATTACTTTAACAATTAAAATTAGTTTGAACCCCCTTCATAAAACTGGAATCTTCTACTAATTATTTTAGGTTCTAAAATTTAGATTTATATTTTAGAGCATAACAAAATCGAAGAATATTACGTCATATCCTAGATTTTCTTAAAAGTGCTGCGGACGCCCTGAAATATTGTCGCGGACCCCATTTTGGGACCACTGGAGTACGGGGTTTACTTCATAGATATCACCGATCGCTTAGGAGTTGTAAACAATAATCCACATAAATTCCTGTATATAGGAGACCGATTTGTGCCTCACTCAAAGGCATGCCAAGTGCCAAGTTTCTATGGCATGCGTATCTGCTCGCTGTACACAGGAATGGTGTCAATTTACCGACACCCACACGCACATGCACACGCATACCATCCGTCTGATATAGGCTAATTCTAGTTCCCAGGATCAGGCGCGGATCCACGGAGGGGGAAATGGGGGAAATTTCCCTCCCCAAATGGTCACTACACAGGAAAATGTTGTCGTTTTATGATTGTGAATATGATTTTCACAGTATGTTCATGGTTTTATGCTAAAATTACTTTAAATTGTAACTGCACGTTACCAGCGTGCTTAAGTTTTGTTTAATAGATAACCTAAATGAGTAGTATTTATTTTAAACTATACGTGAATATTATTAAAACAACACTGTACTAACAAACACAAAATTTGTTTGTTGACATTTAATGTCAGATAATTATTATACAGTAATAAAATCTATTACGTAGATAATACAAACTCTATTTTATCTTCACTCATCACTATCATTTATACTTTATATCATTAATGAATGGTCTAGTCTAACTTTTCAAAATACTCCCCAAAGTTTGCTGGACTTTCCACCCACAAAAACTGTTTGCTGGATCCACCTCTGCCATGATGAATGTATTTTTTAATTTGGGGGGGGGGTAAAGAGAACCCGCAGTTCAGTGTTTAACCGCGCAAAGTAGCCTAAAGTTTCTTTTGTCTCACGGCAGCGCCCGTTGCTACGTTTACGAATTTGGTATTTTACTTCTATGTTCCATAAGGAAATGGAAGTAGGTGATGGCAAAAAAAAATCGTGTTCGAGATTATTGCAGATTCTGATTGTACTACCCTCAAAACATAAAAAATTACTTTTTTTTTTTTTAGTTTACCAGGGGTAGTTTACCTGCAACGTTTTATGTTTTATAACAAAAAAAAAAAAAAATTTCGAAAAGTTTTATTTTATAATTTGCAGTAAGGAATGTCGCTGAAAGCAATAACGAAGGGTGTATGTGTGGAAAACATATTTTGTAAGGGACAAAAGGGGAACGAGCAAGCAAGCTGTAGTGACGGACACGTCATAAATTTCGTAGACAGCTGCGACGCGTACCCTGTTAACAGAGTTCACTGCTCCGGGTACGTAGAACACCAGTTTTTGTGAAAACACATTGATTCCATAGAAAACTACATACAATGTGTACAGAGCCATTAAAGGAGAAAAGGCTTAACTATGGTCAAGCATACATGCGTACGCCAGCTGTCAGGAGAAAGCGACGAAGGGTGGATTGATTTGAAGGACTCCAGCGGTCGATGACAGGGTTTTGACCTTACTTGGAAACGAAAGCGCAGAGAGTACGTCCAAACTCAAGGATGGGGTGTTGCCTGGCAATTAAAAGAAAAAACCAACTTTCAAAGAAGGGTAGGCGAGGCCCTTGAACAACAATAGATAATAACGGCAGAGCGACGAAGTCAAGAAACAATGAAAATGGAAGAGAAACTCAGAGTTGTCACTGAAGATTTTAGAAAAAACGACAGATAAAATTTATTGCTGCGTTGTCTGGAAATGACAACGACCTCAAAATATGAAGCAAGGGAAGAATCTGGTGGGGAACCAGAAGCCCTATCAGAGAACGCCTTTGAAAAGATGGGTAGTATTTGGACTTGGAGGGAAAAACATGAAACCAATAAGGAAACGGCGTCGTTGGAATCAGAAGTCTGGTGGGAGATTTGTTAAGGAAAATATAGGAAGGAGACAGGAACGCGCTCAAGGAGTTCTAACTAAAATACGGACGCGAGAGGAGTTCTAACGAAATTTCGGACGAGAGTGGAGTGAAGTCGGTGACGAGAGAAATTAGCATTTTAACGAACTTAGAATAATTTGATACACAGTGTGAGAAGGTAGTTTTCGAACTTATAACAAATTAATACAGTCATTACAAGCAAACGAACTATGAAGTAGAGTCACACTATTAGCCTACCAGTGAACATTAACTGAAACAAATAGAAATCAGACAATAATGTAATTTCAGTGTATAAAAAAAAAAACACTTTACAACAATAACTTTTAAGAACGATTAACAACACAAACTACATTCATGAACACTTAATAACCAGACATACCGCAACAATGGTGCGTGATATTAATTCAGATCTGATGTACAACAGAGAACGCTAACTTTTATTCATAAATTATAATCCGAATGCGTGGAGTTGGTGAGTGAAGTGTCTGTGAGTGACATCGTGGAATTCATCCAGTGCCATCTATCATCTGGAGGAGTTATCTGCACGATTCTAGAACGATCGACATGGGGGAATCATCACCGCAACTACCGAGTGATTGGATATTCGAATACCAAGTATAGTAAAACATGTCTTAATTAATTTAGATCCACTGTCTGTCATCTCAAAGAATCCACACACAATAAAATTCAATAAAGTAATCGTAAAGGAATTAAAGAAATCGATTCTAAAGTTTGTGTAGAAGTAAAATTATCATTGTTTATCAGTTTGGAGTAATGTTTATTTCCAAGTTCTAAATGAATCCGTAATTACAAAATATAGTAACAGCTTAAGAGATATTCATATTAAGAATTCATAAGATGAGGCTAAACATTATAATTTACTTAATGTACTAAACGCAATTGATGAATGATCATTAATATGCAACTATTAGATTGAGAGTTTGGATAACTAATTTTATTACTGTATTATTTTGATATGTACAATTTAATGAGTATTCAATTTTATTACTGTATTATTTTGATAGGTACAATTTAATGAGTATTCAATTTTATTAATGTATTATTGTTTGATATTTACGATTTAGCCATGAGTATTAAATTTTGGTAATGTGTTAATTTTATATATTTACAAGTACTAATGAGTACATAGAATTTTGTGCTACTTTAATATTTACAAGTAATAGCAAACTAATGTGAATAAATTTAAGAGTTATCAGTAGCAATGAGCATTTATTATTTTTTAACCCTGAGATAAAGAGAATAAACAAAATTTATTGTTAAATTGGCGCCGCACCGCACGGCTTGATAAAATAGTAAGCTAGGGCAGTGACAGACAGTGGCTAGCAATAAGTTTAAAATAAGTACATGTAAGTAGCTTAAGCTATATTATTGTTGTCGTATATCGGTCTCTAAGTCTCAGAATGATAACCCGAAGTCAAGCTAAAATGGCATCTAGTGGAGAGAATTCAAATGAGTTTGATGTCAATAACCAGATGGGCTATGAGCAGCCTGAGGACGAAAACGCAATGAACGAAGAAAGCTCCACAACCGGTGCAGGAACTAGGGCCGGGGGACCGCAATCACAGTCGCAGTCATCTGAAGCAAATTTTCAAATGTTAATGGCATTGATGAAACAACAATTTGAAGAATCAAAAAAACAATTTGAAGAATCAAAAATGCAACATGAAGAGACAATAAGGAAAATTGAAGAAACGAAAAAACAGAATGAAGAAATAGGTAAACAACTCGCCGAGAAATTAGACGAAAAAATAGAGCTAATGAGAGGAGATCTACAAGGACAAATCCACCAGGTGGGTACTGAACTACAAAGACAGTCAGAAAAGTTAGAAGAAGTACAGAAGAAGAGCGAAAGCGGAATCAAAGAATTGAGCAAAGAATTAAAGAGGCAGGCGAAAGAAAATAAGGAAACCCGAGAAAAGGACAGGAAAGAATGGCAGGAAGCCATAACCAACACTCAACAACAAAATCAACACCAAATCGAAAGCGTAGAACAGCAAATAAGAAGCATCAAGGAAGCGCACCGCAGTACGGAGGATAAAATAAAAGAGGTCTCCACGGAAAAAGGGCGAGAGCTGGAGGAAATCACAAATAAACTAACGACTGTTCGCGAGAGCCAACAGAGGGTGCAACGTCGCCTGGAAGAGATGGAGCAGAGACCGGCTGGAGCCATGAATGCAGCAGTCATCAATAAGGAAGCCACGTTCGACGGGGAAGACAATTTCCCGATGGAATTCCTAAAGGAACTGAGGGAAATCCAGGAAACCTACTATGGGGAAGAAAATACTCGTTGGATTGGGCGACATTTAACCGGCGAAGCAGCCCTATGGTGGAGAATTGTGAGAGAACAGATTAAGTCCTTCCAAGAGTTCGAGGAAGCATTTACCAGTAAGTATTGGAGCGCGACCCAACAGGAGCGGGTTCGTGACCAATTAGAATACGGTAGATTTAATTCAAGCGGTAATCTTGACATGATTCAGTACATGGAGAGGTGTGTGCTGAAAAGTCGGCAATTAATACCTATATTGTCGGATAAGCACATGATAACGAAATTAGCACGGCATTACAATAGAGAAATTCAAATCGCGGTGGTCACCAGAGGTATAGTTACCATAAATAGTTTCGAAGGTCTGCTAAGGGAATACATGGACATTAGCAAGAGGGTAAATAACGGCCAACAAAGTGAGCGACAGCCCATAAATTTTAAAAGAGACCCTCAGCCGACCCGACAACAAAATAACGATGTCAGTAAGCCGCGTGCCAACTGGCGGGAGAATTTCCGACAGAGCGAGGTAAACAGACCCAGTGCGGGGGAAAATAAACAAAACCCTGTCAATAGTATTGTTATTGAGCGACAAGTGAAAGCGAAGCCAGACGAAGGGCCGTCTACATCGAGGCAATGACTTCCGACGATGAGTACAATGAACCCGGCAAGTAAAGAAAGGGTTGAAATAAACACCAGAACGGTAAACATTACCACAATTTTTCCTGATCTTAAGGAAGACCTAATGGAAGAATCTACTCAAAATATTGACGTAAAAATGATAAAGAGCCCGGAGTTACTAATTCAATTAAACCATGTACCCGTAATTGCCCTAATAGATTCAGGTAGCGCGGTAAACGCGTTATCCGAAGACTGGTATAATAACCACAAGAGGGAGATGGGGAACCATGAAATATTAAGTGTAAATAATACAAACATAATTAGTGCTGTCGGGAGCAAATCAAAAAGTATAAGAAAACAAATATTTTGCGAAATTTGTATTAATAATAGTGTAAGTTTTGACTGTGTCTTCTTAATTATACCAGGGCTGGTGAGAGAATGCATACTGGGTATGAATTTTCTTCAGCAAACAAAAAGCATAATCAATATACCAGAAAAGAAGATACAAGTACAGAAGATATTGGGAACAATTGAGGAAGAAGGTTCTTGTGAAATACCTCTTATGGTGATAAAGGAAGACGTAAGTAACATAGAGGCGGAAATATATAAGAAACTCGACGAAATTGAAGGGGTGGACCTAACAAGAAGAAGCCAATTAGAACAGCTTTTATATGAAAACAAAGCAGTATTTGAAGATCGACCAGGCCTCATAACGGGATACAAACATTACTTCAAGGTGACTGATAACACGCCTTACCTGCAAAAAGGGTGGCCTGTTCCTATTAAGTATCAAGACGCAGTAAAGACTGAAATTAAGCGAATGCTGGAGTATGGGATTATTGAAAGGGCCCAAAGCCCCTACATTCAACCTCTGGTGACTGTAATAAAAAGGGACGGGAAGGTGCGATTATGTCTGGACGCCCGAAAGGTAAATAGTATAACTATCCCAGATTATGAAGGACCGCCACCGATAAACGAAATATTAGCTAGATGTAGTAATATAAAAGTTATGTCTACTATAGACCTAACCAATAGTTTTTGGCAGGTGCCACTAAATGAGAATTGTCGTGATTACACGGGTTTTTTATATGAAGGCCGATGTTATCGTTTTAAAGTTACACCATTCGGACTAAGTACCAGTCTCGCGAGCTTAGCACGTGGACTTGACCACGTACTTACGGAAGAAGTCAAGGAAAACACAATCATCTATGTAGATGATATTCTATGTTTTTCGCAGAATGAACAGGAACACATAATACATTTAAAAGGGTTATTAGAAAACTTAAGAAATGCCAATATGACTATTAATTTAAAGAAATCACAATTTTTCCGCAAAGAAATTCAGTATCTTGGCTACTGTTTGACCACAAATGGGATTAAACCAACACCGGAGAAAGTAGCTGCTATCATGAATTTTCCTGCACCAAGAAACCCCAAGCAATTAAAAGGTTTCTTGGGGCTTACTAACTTTTACAACAAATTCACCAGCAAATATGCAGAGTATACACAACCATTATTAAGACTGTTACAAAAAGGAAATAAATTCCAATGGGATTCAGCCATGGAAGAACAATTCCAGCGAGTGAAGAAATTGTTCATAGATACCGTTATGCTCAAATTTCCTATACAAGGAAAACGGTTTTACCTACAATGTGATGCAAGTAATTATGCATACGGGGGCCAGCTGTATCAGATCGATCAGGAAGGGGAGATCGCCGTCATCGCATACACAAGTAGAACCTTTAAGAACGCCGAAAGAAACTACTTTACTACAGAAAAAGAACTGCTTGCCATAGTACAATGTTTAAAAAGGTTCCGTATCTACATATTAGGTCAACCGCTAACAATAATAACAGATAACAAAGCGTTAACCTTTATTCAAAAGTGCCATTTAAACAATACCCGGATTACTAGGTGGATACTCAGCATTCAGGAATACAACTTCAAAATTCTACACTGCAAGGGGAAGGAGAACTTAGTCGCAGACATACTGAGCCGATACCCGGAAGATAACAACAGGAATGTACTAGCCGAAGATAAACATGAATATTATATACATGCAATTGAAATAAAAATGAATAAGAACACTGCCGCTAAATTACGAAATATAAATCAAATGCAACTCGCAAATGATAAGATAAAACAAATTATAATCAAGATTAAGGAGGAAAATGAGGACCAAATGAATCAGCATTTTAAATTAATAAATAATAAATTATATCGCAGTTGGAAAACCAGTGGAAACTATATATTCCAAAAGAATTTAGAGTCGAATTGATCCAAGAAATTCACCAGATGTACGGACACCCAGGGACGAAAAAGACACAACAGCTGATAAGGGAACACTTTACTATGGACACCATGTTCAGAACTATCAGCCAAGTCATAAAATGCTGTGATCTTTGTCAAAGGTGCAAGGATAGCGGGAATCGAAATATCACCGGAGAAACACGACCGATATTGCCATCACGCAAAGGGGAATTAATTAGCATGGACTATTATGGTCCACTCCCTGTATCCAGTGGTGGAGTGAAATATTTATTAGTTGTTGTCGATAATTTTACTAAATACGTAGAATTATATACACTGCGTAGGGCTACTACAAATGTGACGCTCAAAAGACTACAACAATACATAACGACCCACGGGAAACCAGATAGTATTTTGACAGATAACGGTACACAGTATACATCGCGAAGATGGACAAAAGGTCTGGGACAATTAAACATTAAACCAAAATACACAGCCATTAGAAATCCATGCACCAATATTGCCGAACGGTGGAACAGGCAACTTGGAAACATGTTCCGGATTTTTGTACGTGAAAGGCATACAAAGTGGGCGACGTACATCAAGACGATTAAAGCGTGTCTTAACGAAACATATCAAGAAACTATAGGAACAACACCACATGAAGCCCAGTTTGGAACGAAACCAACCAGGCATTGGGAGAAATATTTAGACCCAATAGTGAAGAATGACGAGGGAGTAAAGGTAGAGAAATTACAAATACGAATAAAGGAAAGAGGTGAGCGGCAGGCTGCCCGAATAAATCAAAAGAATAAGATTACTGACTTTGACGTAGGAGACAAGGTTCTTATACGAGCAGTGAATTTATCTGACGCAACACAGAATATTATCGGAAAATTCTGCGCGCTGTATGAAGGCCCGTACACAATAATACAAAAAGTAGGAAACGCTACATATAAACTGCAGGACGAATCTAGCAATGGTGCGATAAGAGGCATCTTCAATACTAGGCAACTGAAGAAATATCATTCAGGGGCTTAGGGGGGGGCCTAGCAAAAATGTAAAAGAATTATTATAATTTGCTAGAACAATTAATGAAATGTCTTAGTAGTAACACGAGATAAAAGAAAATAGAAATAAGAAAGCAAGTGTATAAAATGAATTATATTTTAATGATTAGTTGTCATAGTCAATAAATGTCGTGTTAATGATTATGAATAAAAAAATTAATGATAATAGATGTCAATAAGAGTGAAGAAGATAGAAGGGTAAATATTTAAATGATATATATGTGAAGACAATTAATAGAATTGTGAGAGAAATATTCAAGTTGTATGTATTTAAGATCATGTTTAAGTAAGGACAACTTACAAGCTTAGTATAAAATTGTATAATATAATTGTGTTCCAAAATGTTAGTAAATAGAAAAGAAAAAAAGTTGTTTTTAGTGAAAATGCTAGCGAGATATCAGAAAGTATGGAATAACCAGAGACAGTAATAATAAAATAGGTTAGAAAACTATAGTGAATTAGGATATAGAAATACATATTATTATTATTAATACCAATGTGCTGTTTATAATTTAGTGATGATAGAAAGTATGATGGTCACTAAGAATTCTATATATATGTGGTAAGTTTTTTTTTAAAGCCAATTAATTTGGAGATATTGATGCAAATTTTAGTAAGTTGTGACATAAAAATTAGATGTATTAAAGGATACAAAGAAAATTAATCCTAAAGGCAAGAAATATTAATACCAGTATCGAATAATTTGTGTAATTGAATTTTGTAGATATTGAAATATTATATGAAGAATAGTTAAGGAGAATTACAAATTTAGTTTAAGATTTTGACTAAATATAAATTTGTAAATATAATAACATGTTAATTAGAGTGAAAGAAAAACGGATTCACTTAGAATGTTGAAAGCGAAAGTACTTTAGGGGGCTGGGGTGTGTTTACCATTATGTAACGAACCTTTTTCTGTTACGCTGAGAATATAGGTCAACGAGTAAATGTAAACAACACTATACTAGGTCCAATGAAGAACGAGCCACTACAAGGCAACACAAAGTACACATATTGGGAAGCAGATTTTGGCATTTAAACCTTACTGAAAGGGCGCAAAATTTTGGATCAATTTTGGATGTACAGAGTCCATCCAAACTGACAAAATTTGGGGACAATATAACAAAAAAAAAAAAAAAAATTTCGAAAAGTTTTATTTTATAATTTGCAGTAAGGAATGTCGCTGAAAGCAATAACGAAGGGTGTATGTGTGGAAAACATATTTTGTAAGGGACAAAAGGGGAACGAGCAAGCAAGCTGTAGTGACGGACACGTCATAAATTTCGTAGACAGCTGCGACGCGTACCCTGTTAACAGAGTTCACTGCTCCGGGTACGTAGAACACCAGTTTTTTGTGAAAACACATTGATTCCATAGAAAACTACATACAATGTGTACAGAGCCATTAAAGGAGAAAAGGCTTAACTATGGTCAAGCATACATGCGTACGCCAGCTGTCAGGAGAAAGCGACGAAGGGTGGATTGATTTGAAGGACTCCAGCGGTCGATGACAGGGTTTTGACCTTACTTGGAAACGAAAGCGCAGAGAGTACGTCCAAACTCAAGGATGGGGTGTTGCCTGGCAATTAAAAGAAAAAACCAACTTTCAAAGAAGGGTAGGCGAGGCCCTTGAACAACAATAGATAATAACGGCAGAGCGACGAAGTCAAGAAACAATGAAAATGGAAGAGAAACTCAGAGTTGTCACTGAAGATTTTAGAAAAAACGACAGATAAAATTTATTGCTGCGTTGTCTGGAAATGACAACGACCTCAAAATATGAAGCAAGGGAAGAATCTGGTGGGGAACCAGAAGCCCTATCAGAGAACGCCTTTGAAAAGATGGGTAGTATTTGGACTTGGAGGGAAAAACATGAAACCAATAAGGAAACGGCGTCGTTGGAATCAGAAGTCTGGTGGGAGATTTGTTAAGGAAAATATAGGAAGGAGACAGGAACGCGCTCAAGGAGTTCTAACTAAAATACGGACGCGAGAGGAGTTCTAACGAAATTTCGGACGAGAGTGGAGTGAAGTCGGTGACGAGAGAAATTAGCATTTTAACGAACTTAGAATAATTTGATACACAGTGTGAGAAGGTAGTTTTCGAACTTATAACAAATTAATACAGTCATTACAAGCAAACGAACTATGAAGTAGAGTCACACTATTAGCCTACCAGTGAACATTAACTGAAACAAATAGAAATCAGACAATAATGTAATTTCAGTGTATAAAAAAAAAACACTTTACAACAATAACTTTTAAGAACGATTAACAACACAAACTACATTCATGAACACTTAATAACCAGACATACCGCAACAATGGTGCGTGATATTAATTCAGATCTGATGTACAACAGAGAACGCTAACTTTTATTCATAAATTATAATCCGAATGCGTGGAGTTGGTGAGTGAAGTGTCTGTGAGTGACATCGTGGAATTCATCCAGTGCCATCTATCATCTGGAGGAGTTATCTGCACGATTCTAGAACGATCGACATGGGGGAATCATCACCGCAACTACCGAGTGATTGGATATTCGAATACCAAGTATAGTAAAACATGTCTTAATTAATTTAGATCCACTGTCTGTCATCTCAAAGAATCCACACACAATAAAATTCAATAAAGTAATCGTA
Organism: Magicicada septendecula; assembly: GCA_034769895.1. NCBI lineage: Eukaryota > Metazoa > Arthropoda > Insecta > Hemiptera > Cicadidae > Magicicada > Magicicada septendecula. Next base: position 53,922,209 of record CM068371.1, on the reverse strand, counting down.
AAGGAATTAAAGAAATCGATTCTAAAGTTTGTGTAGAAGTAAAATTATCATTGTTTATCAGTTTGGAGTAATGTTTATTTCCAAGTTCTAAATGAATCCGTAATTACAAAATATAGTAACAGCTTAAGAGATATTCATATTAAGAATTCATAAGATGAGGCTAAACATTATAATTTACTTAATGTACTAAACGCAATTGATGAATGATCATTAATATGCAACTATTAGATTGAGAGTTTGGATAACTAATTTTATTACTGTATTATTTTGATATGTACAATTTAATGAGTATTCAATTTTATTACTGTATTATTTTGATAGGTACAATTTAATGAGTATTCAATTTTATTAATGTATTATTGTTTGATATTTACGATTTAGCCATGAGTATTAAATTTTGGTAATGTGTTAATTTTATATATTTACAAGTACTAATGAGTACATAGAATTTTGTGCTACTTTAATATTTACAAGTAATAGCAAACTAATGTGAATAAATTTAAGAGTTATCAGTAGCAATGAGCATTTATTATTTTTTAACCCTGAGATAAAGAGAATAAACAAAATTTATTGTTAAAGTTTTAACATGGGTAACTTTTTCTATAACGAATGATAACTGCCGTAAATTCAACTAAAATCAAATAATGTTTTGCACACCTTCCTGAGCTGTAGAGAACTCAACGTCTGTTGATTTTGTTGAAGATCGGTTAAGGGAAAGGGGTAGTTTACCTGCAACATTTTATGTTGTAACAAGAGAAGGTTTTCCATACGATAACTGCCGTAAATTAAAACAGAATCAAATAATTTTTTACATAAGTGCCTGAATTGTAGAGTATTCATGGCCTATTGATTTTGGTGAAGATCGGTTAAGGGGAAGGGGTAGTTTACCAGCCACTTTTAATGTTTTAACAAGAGTAATTGTTTCTATGACGAACGATAACTGCCGGACATTCAAACAGAATCAAATAATGTTTTGCATGCATCCCTGAATTGTAGAGGACTCAAGACCTATTGATTTTGGTGAAGATCAGTTTAGAGAAAGGTGTAGTTTACCTGCAACGTTTTATGTGATAACAAGGGTAATGTTTTCTATGACGAACGATAACTGCCGTAAATTCAAACATAATCAAATACGTTTTTGCATATGCCCCTAAATTGTAGAGTACTTAAGGCCTGTTGATTTTTGTAAAGATTGGTTAAGGGAAAGGGGTAGTTTACCTGCAACATTTTATGTTGTAACAAGAGAAATTTTTTCATGACGAACGATAACTGCCGTAAATTCAAACAGAATCAAATAATTTTTTACATAAGTGCCTGAGTTGTAGAATACTCAAGGCCTATTGATTTTGGTGAAGATCGGTTACGGGAAAAGGGCAGTTTACCTGTAACATTTTTTGTTGTAACAAGAGTAAAGTACTTAATTTTGATAAATAAAGTACCCTGATAAGAAGATCTTAATAATCCACTGTAGAAACGTAGATGAAATATCTATAAATGAAGAGGCTAGTTGAACGGGGTGGGGGTAATTTTCTATAAATGAAAATTATAGTTGAAGGGGAGGGGATAATTTTTATATGTGTGCTACGTTATCGGCAACAAAGTAGTAGTTTGTTGTTAAAATTTCTTCCCGGGCTGTTTGGCCGTTTGGCCGAGTCCAATGTTTTCTGCAAAACCAGACGTTTCGGCAGTGCCGTCGACTGCCATCATCAGTGAAAATCGAGTGCGATAACGTGTGGTGGTATACGTTAGTGACCACAGTACTGTGGTTAAGGCTGAAGCAATAAGTAGAAAGAAGTAGTTTCTATGGAAACATTTCATTTCGTAACTGATTTTAAATATAAATCTTAGAACATGGAAGTCATGTATGGTTCTCCATGGTTTTTCATTTTCGTCTTGAAAACAAAGTTTTCAACGGGTTTTATAATAAATTTTATGCACATACTGCCGGTAACTCAGTTCATTGGGAATCGAATGACAGTTATATATAATTCACTTTTCGCTACATCTAAACGCCTACAAAAACCCAGAAATATATAAATCTAATTTGGCAACACATGCAATAAACACAGGACATGTATTCCCAGACATAACCAACATGACACTAATAAAGCACGTACCACACAAAGGCACCATAATGAACATAAGGGAAAATTTACAAATATACAAATACAAAACAAACTAATACCTGAACAAATATAAATCACTACAAAACATGACACAATTTTCAAAGCACTCAACATCGAAAATACTCAAAAAGCTAATATATACACCACAATCACACACAATAACACCAGTATAAAATACCAAAAACCAACAGGACCCCATAACAACAACCAGCCAAAACAGAAATACTCCACAAGATATAAAATCAGGAAGGCTGAGGATGGGAACAATAAGATTCCCGAAACATATGCCAGATAAGGGAAAAAACGTCTTGAGGTAAAGAATTTATAAACATTAAATAAGTTATATATAAACATGATAACTTTTGTAAAAGGTAATTTTGAGGCTTCAAACCTCGTGTCACATGGAGACGCGTAAAAGTTTGCGGCAATATGTAGGGTGGACAAACATAGAGACTAGCGAAATGTAGGCACACAACACAGATAAGGCCCCTGATTCCATCCGAAAATATTGAATCAACTACACTTAAATATAATTTTTTTGTAACTGCCTTACTTTATCAAAAGGTTTCAATATTTTTTGAAATATTGATTCTTTCACTGTTTTGTCAAATAATCTAAATGCAAATATACCTCCTGTATCCAAGTGTTCTTGAATTGTTAGACGCATATACGAGTCATTAGGAGGGCGCACGGGCCTAATTTTTAGGAAATTATTGTAAAATAAAACAGTTACAATTTTTAAACATAGTGAGACTAAATTTATATTAGTAATTTGGCTAATGATTGTTTCTAAGAACAAGATCACAGACTGCACCCTTAATATAAACAAAAGGCCAGTTGAATGTGTAAGTAAATTTACATATCTTGGTACTATAGTCAATGAACAATGGGACCACTCTCAAGAAATAAAGAGCAGAATTGAGAAGGCAACAAGAGTGTACACTAGATTGAGCGGTTTATTCAAAAAACGATTTAACAATAAACTCAAAGATGAGACTTTTACGCTGCTACGTGTTCTCGGCCCTCTTCTACGGTGTAGAATCTTGGACTTTGAGACTTTGACTGAAGCCACAACTAAGAAATTGGAATCTTTCGAAATATGGCTATACCGTAGAATAGTGATTTCATGGACAGCACATAATATAATGTTGCAGACAAAACATGACGTCCTCAGTTCCTGGAAGCGATCAAGCGAGCTGCCTTCAGGCGGTGGAGGGAGGCGAGGACGTCTCTGACTATAACTAATGTTGAAGTTCTTAGAAAGATGAAGAAAGAAAGGGAAGTTATTAACACAGTGAAGATAAGAAAGCTCCAGTATCTGGGATATCTCATGAGAAATGAACAGAGATTTTACTTATTGCAGTCAATACTACAGGGAAAAGTACTTGGAAAGAGAGGAGTCGGGCGACCGAGAATCTCATGGCTTAGAAATTTAAGGACCTGGTTTGGCATGAATACAACTGACTTATTCCTTGCAGCAGTACGGAAAGTTAAAATAGTCTGCATGATATCCAATGTCTGAAACGGACAGGAACTATCAGAAGAAGATTGCTGGACTAACAGATCTAACGGCTCGTCACGGTCGCTACAGCCGTATGGCGGCGTTACAATCTACCATCTCGTATTTGGAGAATCGGGAGTTGGAATACAACACAGAAATTGAATTTGACTTCAGCTGTCTACGAGCGATTTCCTTCAATTCCTGGAGTTCTTCACCAGTGTAACTTCGTTCCCCCCCTCGCTCTTGCTAGTCTTCTTCCCACAAAACCCCCTTTAACCGGTGTTAGTAACACGTGTTACAAACAATTTTAAGTAAGATTTTGAAAAACGCTTCTGAATTTCTGTTACCAACAACGTGTGTTACCAACACCATGCTATTAACAAGAATTTTGTTATCCACTAGAACAAAGAAGATCAAAGAATGTTGATAACATTTGTTAGTAGCACGTGTTACCGCTCCTCTTCGATATTAGTAAACATTCCCCCTCCCTCTTGCCGCCATTTTATGTCCTATCGTTAATATTAAATATTCAAAGTCACAACTAGTCATTCTTAAAAAGTTTTTAAAGCTTCCGTCACACCTTAGTTCGCCAGACAAAAGATCAACGTCATCTTCATCAAGTCACTTAACAGGTCACTTCCACTATGTCTACTTCTTGCCTGCAATGAAGGTCTCACCCAGAATCTTCTTGCTCTTCTCTGCTTCGCCAAAGTCACACACGCAGCTGCAGCGAGAACAACGTCTTCAACACTCGACATCTGTCTGCCAACTGAGCAGGCGAGGCGCGATGGCGTGGTGATTTGGCAGAATGTTAAGAACAACCAGAAAGTCAACTAGTGTTGTGTTGGCGACATTTGTTACTAACATCGGTGTAAACGCCGCTTAACACTCTTTCGGTTCCACTTTGATAAGGTCCTTCATGTCCACAAGTTTCCCTTCTGAACACTTTCCTGTTCCCTGCATCATCTTCCCAGATTCCACATTCATCTAGATCGTCATGGACGTCTTTCAGGATAAAGCGGCTGTAGCTGTAGTGCAAGTACAGTAGCGGTGTTTCCATTAACGGCACTTACGGTACACTGGAGTGGGGTGTAACCTAGAATGTGAAGGCAACAACATGATCACTGAAATACAGCATTTTGTTAATTTCTCTGTGCCTACGTCGAACGGTCGGGTCCACACGTACACACAACCGTTTACGTTAAATTGAAAGTTGGCGTAACGGGCTCCTTGTATTTAAATAAGATTACCGATTTGTCGCTAGTCTAGTGATGATGATCCCCGGCCTGCAACACCGCTCGTCTCTGTTCTGTGCTTGTATTCGACACTTTCCACCCATTTGTTACGGGATCTTCCTCTTCTTCTCCAATTGAATACTTTCTTAACAGCTCTATTGTCCATCATCAGCTGTACAGGTGACCTGCCCACCTAAGTTCTATTTCTTTTAATATTAGTAACAATGTCCGGCTCCCCCAAAATTCTCTTCAGCTCTTTCTTTGTGTGTATTCTCCATCTGTCTCAGCCGCCCCTCGGTACCACAAACCCTTCGCAATATCTTTCTTTTTCATCGCTTAAGCTGACGCTCTTCTTTAACGTCCACGTCTCGCTCGCTTCCGTATATTACAGTTGGTCTTAAGATGGTCTTATAGATCACAATTTTTAACTTCGAAATAAGATCTTCATCTGTCCATTATTCTGTCCTCGTTTTCCATAAGATTTCCATCCTTATCTTTGTAGAAAACAGTTCTAGGCTTAAATAGTTTCCTTTTCTCTTTAACCCTCTGACAGAATGTTCTTGTGTTTCCCCAGTCACCGGCCTCTTCGATCTATTGAATTTTTTTCAAAACCACGCTTCTTCTTCCTGACTATTCTGTTTGCTCTTCTTCCTTGAATTCTATACTCTCCATCTGTTCTCCTTGTCTTTCTCTGTAACGTTCTGTTGTCTTGCATCGTTTCTTTCACCACCAGTTCACACTACTTTCTGCGTGACTGTTTTGCTTTCCTAGTGTCTCCTCTCCACTTTTTATGATAGCTTGAATCATTCCTCTCCAAACTACTTATAAGCTGCGAGTCTTCCACTTGACCAAGCTCATTGTTCAAATATTCTTTATAAACAGAGGCCGTTTCATTATCCATATTAAGCTTATCAACATTGATTCTTTCTTGTATTGTTTTCTTACTTTCTTTGATTTGTCAATTCTCTGCCTCACCAGACAGTGATCAGAATCTCCACCCTCCCCTCTGAGACGTCAGATGCAGGACGCTTATCAACTATCTTGTTTATTGTGGTCCCGCGTTCGTTCTTTATGTTCTTTCTCAGCGACCAGGTACTTTACACAACCATACTCTCGCTCAATATCAATTGGAGATTATTGTGACCGCTCTCTTTATGTAGAATTCCTTAACCTATCACTTCTCTAAACACCACTTCCTGGGTTTCAAGTCCAGCGGAATCTGTGTGGCGTAGGTGATTCTCAACGCATCCGCGAGACTTTTTTGGAAGCCGCCAGCCGCGCGGACTGTGTCAAGGCCGCAATTAATTACGTCGTACACACTGGCGCTAACGCGCATTTTGGAATATTCTGGTCTGTGAGCGTTGTATAAATACAAGGCGTCAGCGGCCTTAGTTTTCAGTTATAGTTGCGAGATATTTACGTGCGGTTCGAGTTATTACTCTGAGCGTTCAAATGGTTATTAGTTAAGTGTTGTGTTTTATAATCGGACGGTATAATTGTAATACAATTGTGTTTTATATTAGTTGACATTTTATTCCGTGTGAACAATTTTTATTTGATTTGTTGTAAGAGACTCTGTTGTTAATTACGAACTGTTTTACTGTGAAATTAAAGCTGGTGATTAGTGACTTAATTGGTGCCTTGTATTTTGTTTTCCACTGTACCAAGTAGACCGTCGTAACAATATGAACACCAGTGAGAAGGGCAAATGTGCCGCCGACTGTGATCGGCAACTGACTCTGATAACTGCCGACTATGATCGGCAACGGATTCTGATGAAACGCCAGATTTTATCATCCGTACCACAATCGGGTAGTGTTCTTTTAAACGCTGACTGAATGCAAATTTTCGTTTCGGCATTATTAAAAATGATTAAAAATTAAATAATTAACTGATCTGCGTAGCATGTAGTAGTGTAGTAGCGGGGCGTTTTTGCACCCGGTGCATGATTGCAGCATCTGGGTCGAGCCCAGTGGCTGCCTGGTGATATACTTAGGGCTGGTACAGTAAACGGGTTCCTAAACTGGAAAGGACAACCGCCAACGAGTTAACTCAGAAGGCGGCGGAGAAAGAAATCTTTATTTATATATATTGTTGGGCACTGCCGCTTGAGCCGATTCAGGTGACAGATGTCAGCTGTTTAAAGCTCAGCTAGCTGACACCACGAGGCGTCAGTCGTTCTCCGCGAGGCAGAGAGCCTCCGTGCGAGTGATAGGCGTAGCAGCGACAAACAGCGCGGTCGACGTGCAAGGATGGAAGAAAGGACAGCGTAGTAGGTAAACTCTAGGGCAGAGGCAGATGTTAAAAATTAATACTGCGTTTATGGCGGCTCGTCGAGAATCGCCCGAGGGCGTTTGACCTCGGAGAGGGGGAGTCGGTTACGTGATGCTGATGGTCCGTAGGTAAGGGAAGGAAGAGGTCTCAACTGCAGCAAAGAGAGTTGCAGCTAACGACCAGACAAAGGCTGACAGTGTAGGAACTCGAAGACCTCCTCGGATTGCATTATTCCTTACAAACCAAGGAGATCCCGACAAGAAACGGAGGATTTTCGATTGGAAAGTTTCCAGTCTACACCTGTTGGTGGTGGATAAAAGTGACCACCAAGCGGGTGCCGCATAGGCCAGTACAGACCTGAGAAACGAGAGATAAATGGTGACTCGTGCGCAGCGCCAGGGGGCTGCGGCACGAGAGAAATGGGTAAAGTTTGGCTCGGACGCCGCGAGCCTTGGCGAGGGTTTCGGTCACGTGGGTATTGAAGCAAAGGCACCGGTCGAGCCGTACGCCTAGATACTTCACCGACTCTTTGTAGGCGATAGGTCTCCCTTCCAGGAGAGGGGCTGGTATCGGGAGATGGACTTCGGGTGAAACAGATCGCTTCGGATTTCTCCGTATTGATCGTCACCCGCCATTTCCGTAGCCAAACGGATTGACGTCTTTTTCACTAACACAACTGATATTAACACAAATACCGTGAGCCAGATTCCAATTTGTTAACCAAAACAGCAGTATTTCGTTATTAACTATCGATATCGAAATCACGAATCGATCCTCATTATTAGACTATGGTAGCCCTGGTTAAAACAAACTCGCAGCACCGTTGGGTTTTAAAATCTGTTATCTTTTCATAAAGTCAGCGTTGCCACCTGTTTTTAAGGACTTGGACAAGAATTCCCCTCCGAGTTTCCCCTATAACATGAAAATTATGATATTACAAAATAACTAAGCTTATAACAGTGATAATATTTAACTCTATTTTGTGTCATGAGGATGGTTTAGGAGAGGCAAGTATGCCTATGCCTGCTTGACATGTAAAGAAGTAGGCCTAATGTAGCCAGCACTGCGCTTCGGGGGGCCGCGGGCACGGGTACGCATTTCCACACACTTTATGCTGCTATTCGGGAATCGAAGTGTTACACTCACTTGTTTCCTAACAGTCTATACAACTACGCTTAGCAAACGAAAAATAATTTTCCCTTGACAGGATTGTATAAAATTATTTTAAAACCTTTTTGGAAGTTGAGGAATTCCAAAAATTTTTCTCTTCCGTTGATCGATCGACCTATATTATTATTGGAAATTAAATGTTAAATACATTTTGTTTTTCCGGAAAGTAATGGGATTTTCTTATATTAAAATGTTCAGTTTTTCTTGAGCTTGTTCATGTTCCGCCGACCCGTGATACAATACTCAGCTGGGGAGTGTGCAGTGACGAAAGTTCAAAACGCGCGTTACACCACACTGGTTAGTTGTTTGTTTAACTCTTCCCACCACCATACCTGTGCATGTCTTGACAAGTTTAACATTATCTATAATTTGCTAAACAAAAATAATTGCGCGTAAGAGAGGGAAGCTGGCTGCTGAAGTGGCAATAAATTAAACGAAGTGTCTCAAGAACACAGCAGGTGGTCTCTCTCTCTCTCTCTCTCTCTCTCTCTCTCTCTCTCTCTCTTACCCGTAACAACTATTGTTTACGATACAAACAAAACAAATGTTGACACTTGAAAACAATAATTTATTGTAACGTAACACAATATTGTCACATTCTCCTTCTCACTACAAAACTGATACTGTGTGTGTGTGTGTGTGTGTGTGTGTGTGTGTGTGTGTGTTCCTAAGTTATCACGATGCTTCTCTTGTTGTCAGAACCAAGGGCTAGATATTACTGGGTATATTACTAGCACCCAGTACTTTGTTCACTGTCCCAAATCCATTAAGGGGACCCGAAATCTCCTATACATACTATATTAAATGAAAGGAATATTTTGTCCTAAACTATTAGCATTACCAAACTGATTTTTTTCCTGTAGCTTATTACATATTTTTCACAGGTTTTATCATAGCGATTCTGGGATATTTGCGTTTTTGTAGAAAATATTAATTTTCTTGTACTTTAAGATTTACTAACATTATTTCTCACAATTTTTTACAATATAAAATCTATACTTACAAAGTTATGAAAAAAATACTATGAAACGATGTGTAATTTAATGTGGTGTACAAACTCTAAAAATTTGAGGTCTTTAGCTCTTATAGTTTATGAAAAAATGTTCCTTACGTAGCCAAAAAGTAAACTTACGGTAATCGTCGATCAAAGTATTGTTGTAACTGCATGTTCACTGGAGTCGTGTAGCATGTACCAATGTGGTAGCGGGTTGTCTTTGCAGCCGGTGCATCTGGGTCGAGCCCAATGGCTGCCCGTCGACAGACATAGTTCTGGAGTCGATGGGTACCTAAATCTGGAAGGGGCAACCGCCAACCAGTTAACTGAGAAGGCGGGGGAGAAAGGTTTCTTTATTTATTTAAAATTTTTGCTTATCGTTGGCTTTTCGCTGTCGTATGAACGGGTTCAGGTGACAGATGTCACCCGTCCCCAGTCCAAGGTGCAGACGCTATGAGGTAGAGAGCCTCCGCACCAGTGATAGCGCAACTCTGGGGCAGGGTCAGATGTTAAAGATTTATTGTGTTGTACTTTTATGGCGGGTCATCGAGAATCGCTCGAAAGCGTTTGACCCGGACAGGGGGAGGCGGTTGCGTGGTGCTGATGGTCCGTAGGTAAGGGAAGGAAGAGGTCTCAACTGCAGCAAAGAGAGTTGCAGCTAACGACCAGACAAAGGTAGAGAGAGTAGGAACTCGAAGACCTCCTCGAATTACACTATTTCTCACAAACCAAGGAGATCCCGACAAGAAACGGAGGGTTCTGGATGGGAAACTTTCCAGCCTACGCCTGTTGGTGACGGAGATAAGTGACCACCAAGCAGGTGCCGCATAGGTCAATACAGACCGAAGAAACAAAAGATAAAGGGTAACTTTCGTGCGTAGCGCCAGGGGGCTGCGAGACTCGAGATATGGGTAAAGTTTGGCTCGGAGCCGCGAGCCTTGGAGAGGGTCGGTCACGTGGGGGTTGAAGCAAAGACGCCGGTCGAGCCGAACGCCTAGATACTTCACCTTCAGTGGAGTCCTGGACCATAGGATGCGTTGTCAGACTCAGTTAAACATATCATCATAAAGTTCCTCTTTATTCCTTTCATTCTTTGTCTGGCTAGTCTCTAACGCTCAAAAATATATAGTCTCTTTGGAATATGAGAGAAATTTGAATGAGAAGATCCTCACTGAACCAAATCTATGGAAAACAGACCCGACGTGTCTCGCCCATTTAATGAATGGAGGAGTATATTTGAAAATTATTTTTAAATACTTATGAGGGTGCTACAGATGAACTAATTATACCACTTTAAACACAAAACTGTATATTGCTTTAATTTATAAAAAACTCAAAATTCATTTTCTCATAATCTTTCACCTTCCCCTTAAGATAGAAACGTGATTCGTATTAATTAACAAACTAAACTGTGGGAACAGAATCGTGACAACTGTGTTTCTGGAATACTTTTTTTTTTAAATGATCGATAATATTTTTCAGTGATTCCTCATTATGTACTTTATGGGAGGGGGTTACAGTAATTTTTATGCATATTTAAATATTTGCATAAATTAATTAACCTTTACGATTAATATAATTAATTGTGTTTGTTGATCAATCAATTAATCTAGCTTCGAGCCACGCGTGTTGGAATGTCATTAACAATGATATTAATGTAAAATTGATTACTCTTAAGTAAAATTAATCTATGTTCTCAAAGATAACTTTAATAAGTGGGTTTTCTGTAATAATGAACGCATGTGTTTAAATGTACTTAAATAGCTAATTTATTATTCATTACGTAAGTTTATAATCATACATATAAAAACGTTTGCTGTACCTGTAAATACACACATATATCTTAAAACAAGTTCTAGTTCATATAATAGCTGAAAAAGACATACATACATAAATCATGGTATACAACAATTCAAATAATAATTAATTGATGCGTTCATTAATCCCAGATAGTTTTGTTTACACGTTCATTATTTATAACTTTAACTCTATTTGTTTTTATCAAATTTATTTAAAACTTCCCAGGGTAGGGATTCTTTGAAAGAATCAGGACAGTAGTAGTTACTAAAGTAATAAATTAATAATTGTTACTTGAAATTTAGAATATCCGTTTTATGGTCCATCGGCGTCCGATCTCTTTGTTGTGGTGAAGGCAGAAGGGCACATCTTGTTGAATGACGTTGAATGCACAATCACTTGTATACACCCACGAGAACTCGCGTCATTTATAGAGTTGTGTAGATATGCTATTGTTTTCAGTGTCAGTTTGTGTAAATCATTCTAAAATAAGTGTTGTATGTTCATTTCGCAAATTTAATGTTTATGTCTGTACGTCACTGAAACTTAGATTATATTATTTCGTTCAAGTATTACATGTTCTATTATATTTAATGTAATTCAGTAACACCGGCTAACTGTAAGTTTGTCTAATCTGTACAATACACTAGTAATGTTTCTTGTATGTACCGAGATTGAATTGTTCACTCAGATTCTTAATGATATTGATTAAAACATAAGTCCGTTAAGTCGCACTTTGAATTCTACAGTTTGAAAATCACTAAGTCCGAATACTATAACATGACGATGTCACTAAGTCTGTTAACTTATACGAAACTGAGCACAGTAATACCGCGTCAAAATATATGTTCACAAATTGTAATAAGACTCATACTGATACTAAACTTGATACTAAGACCGATACTAAATGATACTGAGAGTGAAGACTAAGAGTCTCTCCGTGTTAGACAGTTAGTTTTATCAACTTGTCCCTACTCAAATTTTGTCTTATGGTCTGTCCACGCCTTTTCTTACTTGTGATAGGTCAGCTCAAAGTTTTCTCGGAATATTTCGTCCCACTTCTCCAGGGTTTTTGGTTCCTGTTCCATGATTCGCTTTGGCTTTTGGTTACCATAGAAACTCTCCTCTCCACCGGCGTTCTTCGCAAGAGTTGTACTCTGATAGGTTGTCAGACATCCCCAGATTTTTCCTGTTCGAAAGTTGACTTATTTCGCAGAATTTCTAGCGATTATGTGCCTGTCGATCACTCTTTTGTGTGGGACATACGCAGTGTTGTCCTAACCCGTACCCATCTGTTCTTAAGTCCTTTTGAAGCATTGTTCTATCTCACACCTCTTTTTTTGGTAACTATTAATAACTTCTGACATATGTTGGCTGGTGAAGTCACCCTGACTTTCTAATCGTAAATTGCGTCTTTCACGTAAACGTTACCTCCAGCTGTGCAGCTTAACTCGAGTCTTTTCAACTATTTACTTCTTCTATTGTCTCTCTTAAAGTGCAGCATGTTCACTCCTTTGTAACATCCTGTCCCCTTTTTTGCAGTACCATCGTATTCTGACGTAACCTGAGTGGACGTACGCCTTATTTCTGCGTACACGTGTGAGTGTCCTCGTCTGCTTTGTGTCGAATGTTGTGGGGTAAATAATTTTTAGCCAAGCTTCTCCTGTCATCTCGTACTTTCATATCTATTGTTGAGTAGAACCTAACATCTTCCTATTGTCTGCTAGCGACGCTGGTCTGACATCTTCACATTAAGTCTTATTTATTGCTTAGACTAGAAGTCGTTGACACAACCGCGTGTGAAATAAATCAGTCGAGAAGAAATTTGAAATTTTTAAATTTTCGCTCGTTATAGGGTGGGTAAATAAGTTTGTTTCATGGTATGGTTGTAAATGAAATAATTGTTCTCCCATATTGGATTTGAGACAATTATATGATTTTTAATTAAGAAAGTTGTGTTAGTGGTTATAATCACAAACAGAATTAACACTGTTGCACACCACTATAGAAAAATTATTCCGATTAGCGCTTTAAAGATTCACACCTCATCGTCAGATCGGAAATTTCGGAAAGATCGGAAAACTTGAAAGCGCTAATCGGAATAATTTTTCTATAGTGGTGTGCAACAGTGTTAATCCTGTTTGTAATTATATGATTCACTCTGTATGTGTTTCAGCCTGATGCGAAACTACCCCATGACAGTTGAGACTTCTGGTTTTGAAAACAAGAAAATTTTGTAATTCTTGGTCGCTTTCATGACACGTAGAAAGTATGCGTACAACATACCCGATGCGATAGACAAATTTGACGTTTTGATAATAATCTATTGAGAGGTTGCATCCTCCACTGGTTCATACCCTGTGTAACGTATGGCGTAAATCGAGACATTGTTTAGTTAAACACGCATTACCAAAAGTCGTAAAACAACTGTGGGTAATTTGTACGAACAATCAGAATGTAAATATTCTTCTTCTGATCAGGTGTGCCGATCCCCCCCCTCCAACCCCTATGACGCTTCCCCCAATTTTATTAAATAATCCCCCCTTTTTCTGACAAGACTTTTTCTCTCTTTTACGGTAAAATTTCTTACCTAATCGAGCAAAGGCCGGAACTTTATAACTCAAAACTATTACAAAATATTACCTTTTACCGAAACGATATATTGATTGTAGGTAGTTATAAACTAAAAAAATAAGGATTTATAATAATAAATCACAAATTAATGTTTTCAGTAAAACGTGATTTGTGTTACAATACCAGTAGGCCTACTCTATGACTTTATTGAAAATATACTTAGTTTTGCAACTTAAACGTCTCACTTAAATCTGTTTTTATTGATAAAATGCGATGAAAAGGATCTAGCCTTCTACTCGATGCTTCAAACAGGTTACAGATCGAGTTTAAGGTTTCCCCGTGTGGCGGCACGTCGACAGTTTGCTGCTCGATGCTCGATGCTCGACAAGAATACGTTGTAAGTTCGTATCTCTTTGGATACCTGCCTACGAATCAGGCATCACTTCCATGCCGGGCATTGGTTGTGTCGATGACTGCAACAACGTACGTCTGTTATCCCTAACTAGATTCGGCGGCACAATTCTCTTATATGTTCCTCAGCTCCCTTATCGACGTTCGGCATACTCAGTGCTTGCTATAACCCCCCCCCCCCACGGTGACACCTTGAACTCGATCTGTAGCCTGTTTGAAGCACTGAGTAGAATACTAGATCCTTTTTTCCGTGCACACTGCGCCTTCAGCCCGCTCGAAAAAGTCAACTGGGTAGATTTATTGTGCGTCTGATACGTGTCCGTTATAAGTTTTTTACAGTTTTTTAAAATTGGCGAACATTTTGTATGCAATAGTAAAAAAAATCCCCCCAAAAATTTTCTAAATGTCGCCAATGGCGACACGATTCCCCCCTGTAGGCACCCCCCGCTTCTGATAGTTCCTATCCGTTTCGGATGTTGGATAAAATACAGACTATTTTAACTTTCTGTATTATTGCACGAAATAAGTGAGTTCTACTTTGTACAAGTACATTTCCCTGTAGCATGGACTGCAATAAGAAAAATCTCTTCATTTCTCATGAGATGTCCCAGATACTGAAGCTTTCTTATCTTCACTGTGTTAATAACTTCCCTTTCTTTCTTTATCTTTCCAAGAACTTCAACTCTAGTTATATGTGCTGTCCATGAAATGCTCAGTATTATACGGTAAACTAAATTTCGAGAGATTCCAATTTTTTAGTTGTGGCTTCAATCAAAGTCCAAGATTCTACACCGTAGAAGAGGGCCAAGAATACGTAGAGCGTAAAAGTTTCTTCTTTGTGTTTATTGTTAAATTGTGACTTTTGAATAAACTGCTCATTCTAGTGTACACTACTCTTGCCTTTCCAATTCTGCTCTTATTTCTCGAGAGTGGTCCCATTGTTCATTGACTTTAGTACCAAGATATGTAAATTTGCTTACACGTTCAACTGACCTTTGGTTTATATTAAGGGTGGAGATTGTGAACTTGTTCTTAGATACAATCATTAGCTTCGTTTTATTAACACTGATGTCTAGACCATATCTACAGCTGCTTTCTGTCACTCTATTCATTAGTTGTTGCAGCCTCTCTAAGCTATCTGCGGATACACATTACTACAAAGTCATAAATCAACTGTGGGTAGTTTGTACGAACAACCAGAATGTATATATTAGACCTACTGTAAACGGCGAGTCTTACGGTCTACCGATGTGTCACGGAGCAGAACAGCCTACCTTATAAAATATTATCATTTCCAACTTTTATTAACAAATGCAAGTAAATGTAAGAGTTTGCCGGTTATAATTTATAGGCAACGTTATAACTACAGGCTAACTCAGAAGCAGTAGTCAAGTAGTGCAGTTGGAAAACTGGTGAAGCCCAGGACAAGTGCAGTAAATAAACGATGTCTCGGCTAAAAATTTTACCTGGACAAACATGAATTTTAAATACGTTCATGCAGTACGTTATGTACACGAACGATCTGCCAGTTTATCCCGGGGTCACGTTGTAACTATTTACCGACGACGCGATGTTTCATTTTAGCTTGATTTCGCCTTGGCGGACGAGCGTTATGTTACAACGCCAGTTGGCTATACTTCCGAACTGGCTAAGGAAGTGGTGGGTAGCGATCAATACGAAGAAATCCGAGGCGATCTGCTTTACTCGTAAGTCCATTTCCCGATGCTAACCCCTTTCCTTGGACGGGAGACCCATCCAATGGACCGAGACGGTGAAATACCTAGGCGTTCGGCTCGACCGGCGACTAAACTTCAACACCCACGTGACCGCAACCCTCGACAAGGCTCGCGGCGTCCTAGCCAAGCTACTTCCCATGCTCTCGCCGAACAGCCGCACTAAACTGACGTTATATCTACTGTTCCTCCGGACAGTACTCACGTATGCGGCGCCCGCTTGGTGGCCTCTCCTGTCGGCCACCAACAGGCGTGGGCTGTCGACGTTCCAGAACCGGATCCTTCGCTCCCTCTTGGGGTCCCCGTGGTTTGTGCGGAATTCTGCCATTCACCGAGGTCTTCGTGTTCCTACCTTAGAGGCCTTCGTCTGGTCCCTGGCGACTAATTTGTTTGCTAAGGCCGGCGAGTCTCCTTATCCTCATATCCGTCGCCTAAACAGCATGGACAATGCACAGCCCCCACGCCGCGTTATGCAACCTAGGGCGCTGTTAGACGACCCCCGTAGTTTTTCACATGAACCCCTGTAAACCGTTCCAACCAACCTTCAGGCACTCTTGAACCTGCTTCCAAAAACACCTCCATGCCTGCGGCTCGCCGACTCTGACGTTGCTCAGTGTGTGGCAGACGTGACAGAAATTGTTTTCCTCAGTCAGCACCTGGTTTCCCGACTCGAGAGGGCTGCGACCCAGGACGTGGGTTCCCGCGAGGTTGTGCAACGCCTTCCTCGCGGGGGGCCGACTGCCCTGGCGAGGCTCCCCTTCGTTTCGGCCGACGCCTTCGGGCGATCGAGCGTCTTGTCCTAGCCAGCGCGTCTCTACGTTCCTGCGGGCGATACCCAAGGGGACCATGGAGTCGCGCCCCCGGCGAGGCAAGTGGCTGAAGCATGTAAAAACCAGCGATGCTCGCATGATGTAGCCTACCTGCTTAATCACGTACTCGTGGACCCCACCTTAACTACTTTTGCCGAGCAAACGACCTGTGCTGACCTGTTTTCACATGGCTTTCATCAGGCTTAGGACTGAACAACGCGCAGAAATCAGGTCGCAGGACGCCCCGTGCATCTTCTGTCTGTCTGTAAAGAAAATTTTATCCGCATTAAACAATGCGAAACAGAACGGGTTACGGGAAGAAGTAAGCAAATTACCCGGCCTAGGATTGGAAAAAACATTAAAAATGTACAAAACGTGTTTATGCAAATCCTTCTCTTTGTTGCACGATTCTAAATGCATTTTGAAATGACCAGTTACAGTTACAGATATATGTAAAGAAATCCTTGGACTAAGGGCGTAACTAGAAGATGCTCCCTGTGGGGGGGGGGGAGAATAACAAGACGGTTGGACTCACCATTTCCTCAGGACAAATGAGAAATGGATTTGAGGACAGGATAAAATTGATAAACAGTCGCTGAATATTAAGCGGGAAGGAAGATGTAATCACCTCAGTTGGAAAGGTTGACTGTCGAGTACATACATAATGTACGTACTCGACAGACAATCTCATCCTGCCAGTGAGAGATAAAACAGATTGCCGGTCAGTGCTGGATTTGCACTAGGAGAGAACGAATTATGAATACAACCATTAGAAAGTTATGAATTTACTTATGATCAAGATAGAGATATAGAAAATAAAGTGACGAATTTCACAAGAATGTGTGGAACGATTTGGAGAACGTTGGGATATAAATGTAGAGAAGAACCCCAAAGTAAAATTGTATAAAGCAACGGCAATACCTACACTACTGTACGGTTCTGAAACTTGGGTCATAAAGAAAAAAGATGAACAGAAGATACAAACAGCAGAAATGAAGAGATAAGCAGTGATTTAGATATTTGTGCAGTTAATGAAAAAATTAAATAGTACAGAAGAAAATGGATTCAACCCACATCAATAGAATGGAAGACAGTAGAATACCGAAGATGGCGAAAGATTACAACCCTAGAGGCAGAAGAAAAGTTGGTAGACCTAAGAAAAGGTGGACTGTGGAATAGGAGCAGGCCGTTAAAGTATAAAACCGTTAAGAAGAAGAAGAAGAAGAAGAAGAAGAAGAAGAAGAAGAAGAAGAAGAAGAAGAAGATGATGATGATGATGATGATGATGATGATGATGATGATGATGATGACAATTAGAAATCAGTCCCAGTATGAATCACTTCACTTGTCAGGACAGTGCACTTGGTACGTAATGATGTTGAGTTCAGGACCCCGACGTTTGACGGTAAAAGGAAATAGCAAATGAGAATATTACGAAGAAGAAGAAGATGATAGTTTTTACTTTCGATGATTGTGGTAACCCTATGCCAGCTAAATATACATTATGCATTCTTCCCCACTGCCAGAACGCTTTGTCCCGCACTTATATCACAAGTACATATTTTAAAACTTTTTTTTAAATATTTAGATCACTTTTTAGCCAAAACTTGTACAAACGATATTTTTGCTCATATTCGATTGAATTCTTTGTGTTTCAGCGTATGACTCCTTTATTTATTATTTATACCACAACAAACAACAATACTGTAAACCTTTGTATCTGGTAATAATGGAAATTGGTGAGTGTTACAGTTGGCTGAGGGCAGTAGTAGTATTCTGAGTTAGATAAACTCATTCCATAAGATTAAAACAATTTTGGTTTTCTTTTACAATAACAATAGTTGTAATAAACAATAAGTTCCGTAAGTTCAAACCTATGCGCCGGACCATTAGGCGAACCCCTAAGTCAGCAAGTAAAGGAAAACGCCAAAAATTCAACAAGGTGATGGTCCTCTCCACACTTCTTTATGTGTCTGAGAAATGGACTTCAACGAAAGGCCAGGCCAGTCGCATCCAAGGACTGAAATGAGATTTCTGAGGTACGTGGCAGGGTATACTCTCCATGATCATAGAAGAAACACAGATATACGACAGGAACTGAATATTATGAGTATACTCGACAGGGTCGCCCAGTATCGGCTGAGTTGGTGGGAACATCTTTGTCGCATTTCAAAACAACTATTGAATTAGGCCTATAACCCGAGGGGACGGAGAGGTGCAGGACGTCCGAGGAAGCGCTGGAATGGCCAGCTCTAATCTTTGCGTATTTGAGACCGGAACAAACCATTCTTGATTTAATCATTGAAGAAGAAGAAGAAGAAGATGATGATGATGATGGTTTTCTTTTTCCTATGTCAATAATGCAGACAAAATTTTCGCGATTAAAATATCATTTATTTACAGAAATGGCGTATTTTCATAACTGTAATTACCTATACAGAAATTTCCGTTTCCCAGAAATTCATATATAGATCCGCTATTGAATAGAGGATATAAGCACATAAGGTAGGATATACAGTACTGTAGAGTCTCGATAGTTCGAGATTCCGTGTAGTTCGAGGCACCCCGCCACCCTTCTAGAAATGTAATATGTAGCTTACTCCGATAATGGCGGGGTATTAGTACCTGAAAAAGATCGTTAACTCAAAAAAAAAACAAATAAACTCTTGATCCATTTATTTTTAAAGTAAGCTTCATGGAAAGTATTTTGTTTTCAAATATACATACAGTACAGTTTTTAATATTACTGCATTTAATAAATAGATTTGTCAGTGTTAACGAAAAACTTTTTGAATTTTTATTTAATCCTCATGAATATAACCTAATTAAACGAATGACAATTCATCGTCGATTTTTCATTTTCCTTTCGCGCGGGAATATTCTCGAAAGTTCGCGCAAATTAGTAAACAAAACCCACATACACAGCACACCAGTTTATAGATTTTGTATACATTTGTTTTAGATAAATTTCCAGTATACACTTAGCGGCAGAGCGCGGGGGCTCAGCGCGCTAGATCAGGTAACGGATGATAATACCGGGATTTTGTGTAGTTCGAGGTTGGTTTGGTCCCAATTACCTCGAACTATCGAGACTCTACAGTAGTTATAAAATGATTGATGTTCGGGTGGGGGGGTAGAGGAGACCTGAGGTAGACAGACAGAAAGCAGTTTCAAGTTGGTTGGAATTATTCTAATTGTCTCTGTTATACTCCTTTATATTTCAATCTTCTTTTTAATATAGGCTATATAAACTCAAAAATTGGCAGCAGAATGAAACGGTATGAATAGCTGAACCAGATTTTTCAAAGTGTAATCACTGAACATTTTTAAGAGATACCGGTACAGGCAACAAGAGTCACTGAGTCGCTGATGGTTTCCTTATCGACACCACAAACACAAACGCTATGAATAGACAACAGATTTATGAGTCACTACACACACGTTAACGAGAGAGTACATATAATTTGCAGCTGAAGACAAAGCAAAAATAAATCGCTTTTTTTGCTTTATACAAAGCAGGTTTTTCGAAAATAGATTAGACATAACACAAATCTGCCTCAATAGGGGAACAAAAGAGCTGCGATAACATTGGTAGTGACAACTTGTAAGTTGTCAACAAGGCGCGAGTTTTTCATTGTTCTGCATTTAATCAGTAACTGTGAATATCTGAAGATTATACTTCTAATATCAGTAGGCATATATTACGCATTGTGTTTAGGACTAATAATTACAGCTAGCCCGTGTAGGTTTGAGGCCTAGTTACGCTTATGGTTTCGTCCAACATAGCTTGTCATAAGTACCATTAAATAATAAAGGAACATCGTCTGAATTATTTGATTGCACTTAAGGATTATAATTACAAGCTAACTTGGTGAATTTACATTCAAATTCACAGGGACCTTGTAGCTTTGTTTGAGGGCAGTGTCTCTGCACCCGTGCCAGGATTCCAGCATCTTGGTACTGGTACAATCGACAGGGTGTAATTCTGGAAGGGAGACCGCCAATGCGATTATTGGCTAGATGGCGGGGGATGACTTGTATCTGGGGGCGCTCATGTCGGAACCGATTCACGTGACTTTTCTAAAATTTTAGGGGCTTTTATAAATATTGTGATTAGTGGATCGGGAAGGCTGCTACTTGTATTCTAAGAGCGGTCGCGTCTAGGTTCGCACCCGACCTCAAGAGCACTATGAGTTTTAGCTCGAACAACAGTGCACAACATGCTTATTTTCTGTATCACCAACAGATTACCCAGACTATTTCCTTCAAGGATTAAACCAAGGATGGTTTATTCCGGTCTCAAATAGCCAAAGATTAGAGCTGGTCACTCCAGCGCTTCCTCGGACGACCTACACCTCTCCATCTCCTCGGCTTATAGTTCCATAGTTGTTTGGGGATGCGGCAGTCATCCATTCGGCAAAGATGTTCCCACCAATTCAGCCGATACTGGGCGATCCTGTCGACTATACTCATAATATTCAGTTCCTGCCGTATATCTGTGTTTCTTCTATGATCTTGGAAAGTATGCCCTGCCACGTGACTAAGAAATCTCATTACAGCCGCTTAATTCCTGTAGTAATAAAATAAAAGCCCCATATTGTAAGTGGAAGTACATATTATTACTCCTAAGAAAAGTTTCACAAATCCAGTGTACTAAGCGAACAACTAAAGCTAACCATATATGGACGTCTTATCCGACAAATGGATGTGAAGCCTCGACATTAACTAATACACATGAACAACAGCTTAGAATAATTGAGCGTACAATCTTGTGAAATATCTTTGGGCGTTAGCAAAGAGAAGATGGGTCATAGAGTGATAGAGGATGCGAAAGGAATTATGAACTGTGTCAATTAATACACGGTGCTGACGATGTCCGGTTCACCGAGTAGAATGTAGAATGGATGTGTCACATAAGACGAATGGACGATAACACAACAATTGCAGACTGGAAACCAACAGCAGAAGGATTAAACAAAGACTTAGCAAAAAATAAATAGATAAGGCAGTGGCGTGGCGTGGGTACATAACAGCTGTTGCCGGTTGTGATAGGCCTAAGCTTAAGCCAAAAATTAATTCGAATTTTTCCTAGTACCAAGTGTTCTTTTTAGAGCCAAAATATTCTTTTTAGAGCTAAAATATCTTTTAAGAGTATTTTCTAGCTTTCGCTGGGAGAAGAAGAGGGTCCCTGTTCAACGGGATGTGACTCCATTATATTTACACAGGAAAAATGAGGACACAAATAATCGAATTAATAATAATAAAGACGACCAGAGAAACGCATAACTAAACGAACAAAACACAAATAGGTACGTAGTAACTGCTGCACGTTGGTTCCGAAACGAACATAGCTGCTGAGAGTTTTTTCTCGTTTTATACAGCGGCAACTCACTGGGTGGACGAACACAGTAAAATATTGCCGATGTCTGAGTCGGCAACACGAGACGGTGCAAGTGCACATCAGTTCGAAAGCAATGCTACGCTTTTCTTCAAGTTTCCCTACTAATAGTGTTCGAATTTCTATTATTCAATAACTAAAGTAAGTATTTATTCTGTGATATAGTTAATATTATGCAACAGCGGTCACACGGACGCCTCGCTACTGTAAAAGATGACGTAGAGGATGAGTACAAGTGTGTGAGGCTGGAGAAGGTTGTGTGATGAGAGGACGGAATGGAAGAAAATGGCAGAGGAAGAATACAACCACTAAAGGAAGTTTATTATTTAAATATAATTATGTGATAATTTGTGTAATAAAATAAAAAGGATCTAGTTTGATAACAAAAAACAGCTGAAGTAGAGAACAAACATTACGTTTAAGTGGGTAATGAGAGAACAGCTGACAGTCAACACCTGCTCAGCTTGTTTGTTCCCATGTACTCGCAACACTTGAAACCTAAAGGCCTACATATAAAACATCAGAGAAAGATCAATACATTTTATGTAAAACCTATAAGTCGTTTACGTTAAGAACTACTATGTCGCAAAAAAATAAAAAATAAAATAAAATAATTTTCACATGTCTACCTCGTTTCGTTTTCAGATGTCTATGTTTACGGCAGTGAGTGGAAAAATAAAATCTGTCATGCGTAATATAAACTGCCATACCAGTGTACAATACATTCATTACTAATGGGTTTGTACTGGGCCGACGCGGTGCGACGCCGCCTCACAGAGGCGTGGCGACGCTCAGCAATAACTTTGTTACAACACAAACAAAACAGGCTCACCAATGACAGACAGCGGCATCACTTTGTGTAATTACGTCATACACAGTGAACCCGTCATTCATTGTTAAATGACTTTATTAAATAGATTTGTTCACAATAATTTTCAGTATAAAATATTTTTCTAACGTCTAATAATACAATGAAGTAACACCGATTATTGCCGTATATTTAATTTTACGATAATATTAACTTTTTTTTTACAAATAACAAGTATGGGTATGGTAGACTATTAATAAAGCAGTATTAAATTTAAAGTATAGTAATTGTCAGTAAATGAAAGTTTAAGGTTATTTGTCCTTTTTTTCATTTCTCTTTTTTCATCATCATCATCTTCACGGATTAAACCAAGGATGGTTTATTCCGGTCACATATAGGCAAAGTCACTCCAGCGCTTCCTCGGACGTCCGACACTTCTCCGTCCCCTCAGTTTATAGTTCCAGAGTTGTTTGGGGATGCGCCAATCATTCATTCGGAAAAGAATGTTCCCACCAATTCAGGGAGATCCTGTCGAGTATATTCATAATATTCAGTTTCTGGCGTATATCTGTGTTTCTTTTATGAACATGGAGAGTATACCCTGCCACGTCCCTGAGAGATCTCATTTCAGCCGCTTGGATGCGACTGGCCTGGCCTTTCGTTAAAGTCCAATTCTCAGACCCATAAAGAAGTGTGAGAAGAGCCATCACCTTGTAACTCTTTATTCATTTACACAAATTAAAGAACAAACCGACAGGATATGAAAATAAAGTAAAGTTATTTTTTAGTCAGCTGAGACATTTTAAATTATTACTGACTTAAAAACTACAATACAATTATTTTTTATCGCGTAATGGGTTTCCCAACCTGTTATAACAGGCTTTAATTTTAATTCAGGCAGTATTTTCTTTTATTTTTTTCTGTTTGAAACATGAGGAATATGTTACTATGCAATACTATTTTTATTTTACTCATTGTCATATTTAAAATCGTATTTGTTACACCATCTAAATGAAGAGACTCCCCTTCCCTCAATATGCGTCAGAGATACTCGGGTGTTGTTATACGATCCCCTTAAGCATTCTTCTCAAGAACCTCGTAGAACCGAACCCCGCCTCCACCATTCTGAGGATCCATAAACTCCTTGGCGTCAGCCAGGTACCTCCCTTACAGCACCCCACCCCAGGCTTACCGACGCTGGGGTCGCCAAAACAGCGTCTGCCAAAAGCCAGATAATTATTACAACAGTCAGCGTCTGCTTTGCCGTCTCGGCTCAGAGCATGGGAAACCCCCACGAGGTGTGCAAGTGCGGGAGCCATTCGGGCAACCCATCGTTACAGACGACTCGCACGCAGGCAGTCCAGGGCTTCTCTAAGGTCCCCCGGGGGCGCGATCGACTGAAACAACATTCCAAGATTTGTGATTAATGGATGTCTCTCAGAGGAAGTAACGGTGTCCGATCCTGAAGAAGTACGGCCTTTCATGTCCATACAAATTGATTTGAGTCGTGTATAGGTAGCCTACAGGATAATTTCGTAATATCAAGGGCATTAAAGACAAGTTTTATTAATTCTGCTTGCCACCACACCACGCCGTAGCTGGAGGACACTTTCACGTTGAGAAGCAGGACTGGGTCACACAAGAAGAGCTAATATGCGTACAGTGCAGATTGCGTATATGCTAAAATTGCGAAGTTATAAATAATTTTAGAGTTGGTATATGTTACCCAAATACTCCGTGTCCGGACTGCGGACAACGAATAATTCGGCGTCTGTATGCGGCCGAGTTAAGTCTAAAAGTGAACTTGAAAGCAGAACACGGGACAGACTGAGCAGACTCGTGGGTGACATTATGCAACAGCTTGTCAGACACAACAACATTCTGTCGTTAGACTAAATAAACGATCCATGCAGTGGACATGTTGGCAATATCGCATTCCCGCCCGTTGGTGGGCTATAGTTCACCGTTTTCGTAGTATAAAAAGTAAATTGACAAAGTACGTAATATAGGCTATAGCTGCTGCTACGCCGAGTGTGCAGGTCCGTGGTATCCGTGAGTCTTCAAACCCACCTCAGAAATAATCGAATCCAGACCCACTAAGAAGAGCTCACGCAGCCTTGGCTGGCGCTAAAAATGAACCTTTTCGAACTATCTGTTAATTAAATTGTGCTTCTGAAGTACTGCTGTGCGAGACGAAGAGCATGCCCGTCGTGTGCTGCGTCCCGAGCTTCAAATAGAACTCCTGCCGGCCGCAGATGGTGCTGGATATTTGGGGTGTGGCCTGCTACCGGCCGTGGGTCTTCAATTAATTACTTAATTGAGGGTGAGTGTTCGCCGAGCCCGGGTCCAAGATTCTACTGGCACAGATTGGTAGCGACCGAGGGCGCTGAGGTGACTGCCCTGTAAGCGGGCGGTGCGGCGATAGAATTTCCGGGACAGTGTCCGTATAGTGGCGCCCAGGGAACGAACATGTAGGGATTCTCTAATGATTTTATTAGAAGTCAGGTAGTGGGCTTTGCATGCTCGGTCCAGGAGAGACTGAAGCTTTCGCTTATGGGTCTTGGCCATGTGCCCCATACGGGAATCGCGTAGGTAGCCATCGGCACCACACAGGTTGAGACGATAAGCCTCCCTAGACTGGGAGTCATTGAATTACTCCAAAGCAGGGGACGGAGTGCATATTGTCGATTGACGGTCTTGCGGGCTACTTGCTCGGAATGTGTCCGCCAAGTAAGACGTCGATGACGTGGAGCCCGAGGTACTTAACCTCTCGAGACCAGGGCAAGGGAGTGTCGTCTACGTAGTCTGTCAGGGAGCCTTAAGTGCCTGGAGAAGATTATGGCTGTGTTCTTGGCCGCGTTGATGGCAACCCTTCATCTCTCTGCCCACTCAACGTATTCTTCAAACTGGTCCTCGAGCCAGATAACTGGCGTTTCAGCTCGACGATCAACGGTATACACCGGTGTCGTCGGCGAACATGGCCAATCTGGTTCTCGGCAACTTTTCATTGACGTACACAGAGAAAAGCAGGGGGCCGAAGACGCTTCCCTGAGGTACAGCAGCCGTAATAGCCCTTTCCGAAAAAAAGATGTTATCTACTCTCACGCGAAAGGTTCTGTTCCGAAGAAAACTAGCAGTCAAATGAATTTGAGTGCAGAATCTCCGTGAGTTTGTATAATACTGTAGGCCTGGATGCCAAACACGATCGAACGCCTTCTCGACATCAAGGAAAACGGCGGCGGTCTGCTCCCGCGAGCAACCGGCCTCGGCCACTGTCGCCACGAAACGCATCAATTGATGCGTCGAGGAGTGCCCGGCCCTTCTGAAGTAGGTTACTATTACAGTATATTGATTTTAGTTAGTCCAGTATGTAAGAATGAATCGTAGACAGTAATGTCCCTGTGTAGTGATCACCGTGACGTCAGTCAGCAGACTAAACATGCGCGTTGGTCTTGAAGACCTACCAGACACTGAAATTGTAGACAGTTGCATAAGAAAAACAAAACGTATGGTAATGCGACAGCAGCAGTGAGCGCGCGCACACAGTGACGATTCAAACCCCTGTCGGTACAAGCACGTCTATTACTCCAATAGAGTGAATCCAAACTGAAGGCCCGCGACCATTTGTTAAAAAAAATTTATTAATTATTCTACTCAAATGAGTAAATAAAATAATTCAAGTACCGTCTGCCTAGTGGCAAAAGCTAAAGAGCATGATAATGTCTTTCGGCCGCCAGCTAAACGCAACATTTGCAGAAAGGAAATAATCAGTCAGTCAGTAACCATAATAATGTTCCCGATACTTTCTTGCTCGCTCGGCATTTTGTCGTTTCTTGATCTGAGCCTTCTCGTCGCTGCTATCCATTGTCGAACGCTGTTTTAATCAGTCGCCACGTTATGGTTACTATATACCAGCAGCAGTGTATTTCACCACAACACAAAACAAACCTTTATTTACAACAATCCCAATGACATTATGTATCTGTGTTATACTTCACATTTCTGCGGTGAGTAATTAAATATAAAGAACAGTAGATTTGCATTTACGATGACAAATATTTTAATGAATAGATCGTTAGCTGAATCACATACGAAGACAACCATTAACTAGAGACAATAACCCCAATAACCTATCTACAGCTATGCAGTGTTGTTTGCTTGTTAGGTCTTTAATCTGCGACGACGTTAGCATGTTAGCGGTCGCGGTTTTAGTTAACGATTCCCGGCTCGTAAATTGTGCTAACACTTGATTTTAAACTTTCAGGACGCTTTATAAATCTGGTTTAATTGTTTGCAGTGATATTATTTTTAACACATTATATATATTGCGACGTATCAAAACAAACGTTTATTTACAACAATCCCAATGACGTCACGCAAGAATGACGTCATGCAGCGTGATGCGTTACAGTTTACAGCGTTACAGAAATTTTCAAATGATGGCCAGCCAAAAGACATTATCATGTCAAAATAAAATATTATTTAACTGAGAAAGGTCTTACAGCAGAAATCTATGAAAAAAATGTTTCACAGATTCACTAACAAACGTACAGATTTCTCGTTATTTGTTTATTTGCTGCAGGCCTCTTCTATTTCCATCACGTTGCAATACCCAGTCTTTCACCCATCGGCTAGACAAAACAGACGCGTTTATCCAATGTTTCGTAATCAGTCGCATCTGTTATTCAAAGACACCGGTACGCTTAAGTGTTTCAAACTACAGCTCCCGACTTGTATTGCGTTGCATTGTGTGTGTGCAGGGTGTCTTTGCACCCGTGGCTTGACTGCAGCATCTGGATCGTGTCCAGTGGCTGCCAGTAAATATACGTTAGTCTGGATCAGTCGACTAGTTACCTAAATCTGGAAAAGAAAACCACCAACGCGTCAACACAGAACGCGGGGGAGAGAAAAAACTATTTTTGTGACACTGCCGCTGGAACCGATTCGAGCAACAGGTGTTGCCCGTCTAATTCGTTCGTTTGTAATACACGGCCAATAGGAAACCGATAGGATACACGGCCGAAACAAAACATTATTTTTAAATAATGTTAAAACCTGCTACGAAGTACATTACTGTGACAGTCTCTTCCAGTTATCTCACAAGCACAAGGCGGTGGAGATTCGCGGAAAAGTATTATCGTGCAGACGTGCCAGTTTTTATCTTGAATTCTTTCTTGTTAACACGAGTCACGTGGCAAGCCTACACGTTTAACAAACTAAAATGTGTAAAGGATAAATTTGTGTTGAAATATCTCGTCACGGTTTCAAAATTACGGTGGTTTTACGTCTTACCCTATGTTTGCAACAATAACTTATTATATAAAAATGAAACAAAAAAAGAATAACGACCATTCTGCAGTAATGGTTTCGATACCTTATCTGATTCATCTTATTCAACATTGATTTTTTTTTTTCAAACCCTTTTGTTGGAATTAAATTACTGCTCAGACTTGATTTATTGATATTAATAAAGGAAACTGGGTATCATAATGTTATCGCTACCTTCGAAAAATCCTGGGTATGCTGATAAGAGTCAACCTAATGGCAATGTTTTAAAATATTAAATGGGAACCAAAACGTTGACAGCTTCAGTATAACCCCCCCCCCCCACGCACTCTTTCGTTCTCTCTCTCTCTCTCTCTCTCTCTCTCTCTCTTGCTCTCTACTTTTCTTTAAATCTTTAAAACTTACAGATTGCAAGGCATTACAGACTATAAGAAAATTAAAAACAATTTTTAATTTGTTTATTTGAGTAAAGGAATCCTCTAAATTAGTAACAGCTTTTAGTTATGTTGGTCTGAAAATACATTGTAACGTTCTACTAACATTTTTTTCAGTGCTATTTACAATTTTTAATTAACTGTTCTGTAGTGTTGTAGCTTCCACAGTACAGGCAAACCTACTTACTGGCCTACAGATGCTAATAAAATTCCAGATCTATTAGATTTCTTCATATCAAGGAGAGTCTCGCAGAACTTTATTGATATCGAGGAGAATTTTGATCTTGACTCTGATCATTCAGCAGTAATCCTGACGCTGAGTGAAAGGATAATAAAAAAAGTAAACAAACCAAGCCTAGTTAACAAAACTACTGATTGGGAAAGCTTCAAATTAGAACTTGAAGGCAAGATACAACTAAATGTTCAGTTGAGAACTAAGCAGCAATTAGAAATAGAAGCCGAGAAGTTTAATTATAATATTCAAACTACAGCCTGGAACAATACGAGAGAAATCACCCATGGAATTGTTGGTAACAACTATCATAGAGAGATCAGAGAACTTGTCAAAGAAAAGAGGCGAGCTAGAAGAAAATGGCAACAAATCGCAACAACTAAATCGTGTAATACAGAAGTTAAAAGAAGCATCAATAGCTTCCTATTTGGAAAATCTAACAGCAGATGCAGATACAGAGTACTCGTTGTGGAAAGCAACGAGGAAGCTTAAAAGGTCGATCACTCAAGTACCACCTATTAGAAAAAGCGACGGTACATGGGCTAGAGATAATAAATATTTATATATTTTTGGATTATATCGATACATGTCTAAAAACGCGATATATATCGTTTTTTTTGTTATTGATTTAAAAAATGTAAAACATTAAATTCACTTCTCTTAAAATGATGTTTTAATAAGGTTGTAACAAATTGGGAATTGTGTTTTAGTACTTCATTAACCCTCTAACGGTAAGGTGGACTCGGACCTTGCGTAAAGCATGCAAGGTAAGGTCTCGAAACGCTGCAAATTTATCCTTCCTTGGATCTCTCGTAGTTTTGTCGTCAAATCGTAATTTCTGGATTACAAAAGAGAATCTTTTCTGTGACATTGAACAGCGAAATACAGCCGGTCCATAGATTACAGAAAACATATCATCAAGACATAAACCAGAATTCTTCAAAACACCGCTCATATACAACAGCCCAATAAGAGCTCTTATCTCTAGCAGGTTTGTGGGAGATGTAAACCACTCTACAGATTGGTATTTGATCTTCGATCTTTCTATTTCACTGTTAGTGTGGAGAACAATTTTTTCCAGCATGTCATCGGTTACAAATAAAGAAAACAATTGTACCTCATCAACGATCCCTCGAGCATCGCCTTTTGGTCCGGGCAGGTGTGTGATAACATTCAAAGATGAGGTTCGTGAAAATTTGGAGCGTACCGATTTCTTCGTCTTTCCCCAATTCAAAAATCCTGTCATCATCAGTGTTTTCATAGGCATTTCGATCATCAGCACTGCTACAATCATGTGTCCCTTCAGCTAAGTCGAACTCGTCATCTTCGTTATCGCTGTCTATAAGAATGTTATCTTCAGTCTCGGAAACTTCTTTGTCAAAACCTTCTTCTTCTAAGTCCGAGTCTTCTTCTTCTTGCCTTTGAAACTCTGCTAATATTTCTTCAGCAGTGTACAATATTTTGTTACAAGCCATTACGAAAAAAATAAAAAATGAATAGAAAATCTAAATTCAATGAAAAAGTCACAGTAATTGGAGTAAATTGTATTCTATTGTCCACTCAATGGTACTGTCTGGCTCTTACACGTGCTAGTATTGCTATGATGCCAGAGCAATGTCAACCATATACTACTACGCTTTTTCGTGAATCGTAACATGTACACAAAGTGTAGACATTCCAAAATATACGATTGTTGATGTCTAGGCTCGACTTTGGAGAAACATTGCAACAGATACAACTCGATAAGTCACTGGTTACAAAATTACAAAACAATGGCAAGTGTTGTGTTCATGTTTAGTTTACAAAACAAGACTAAACATTAGTTACAGTACTTACGTATGTTCACAAGCCATACATTCTTACGAAACTGCAAACCGTTTGTTTAGAAATCATGATTTTAGGGTTCATTTAACCAGTTTACCTAAAATGAATCTTACTCTTCACATAAACGTCTCCATAAAAGAATGATGAACATGAAGTTATGAAAAGGTACACAAATAAACAATGGAGCATTGAAAGTCATAAGATCCAAGAGGTGTTCTAAATTTACCGATATGTTCTAAATTTACCGATATATCGTAATATATCGATATATTTCAAGCAATATATCCGATATATCGATATAGCTGTTACGATATATCGGAAGACCGATATGTCGATATACCAATCAATGTTGCCATCCCTAATTATGCTACGTAAACCAGGCAAACCGCCAAATGAGGCCAAATCATATCGGCCCATATCACTGTTGCCAACTATATCAAAGCTTTTTGAAAAACTTCTGTTGCAAAGGCTAAATCGAGTAATAGAGAGAAAAAAGCTGATACCAAATCATCAATTCGGGTTCAGACAAAATATTCCACAATAGACCAAGTACATAGAATAACAGACACAATAGAGAAAGCACTAGAAAAAAAGCTAATCTGCTCGACAATCTTCCTCGATGTGGCTCAGGCCTTTGATAAAGTTTGGCATAAAGGTTTAATACATAAACTTAATAAAATGCTATCAAAACAATATGCTGACGTGTTAAAATCATATATATCGGAAAGATTATTTAGAGTCAAACAGGAAGATGACTATTCTGAGCTAAGAGAAGTGAGGGCAGGTGTGCCCCAAGGGAGTGTTTTGGGGCCCATCCTCTACTTGTTGTTTACATGTGATCTGCCACAGCCAGAGAATGTGACTGTTGCTACTTTCGCTGATGACACAGCTATAATGGCGATTGGTTCGACCTTAGGTGAAGCTACCAACACGCTTCAAGATGGAACAGTCTTCCACTTACCTTAAATGGTGTTGTAGTACCATGCGCAAACACTGCCAAATATTTGGGGATGACCCTAGATACAAAGCTACGATGGAAGGAGCACGTCAGAAAAAAAAGGACGGAGCTTGGTCTCAAATATAGACAACTGTATTGGCTCTTGGGACGAACTTCTCAGTTGTCAATACACAACAAAATTCTGATATATAACCAAATTCTGAAACCAATTTGGCTTTATGGAATTCAACTGTGGGGTTGTGCGAAAGAAACGAACATTAGATGTATTCAAACCTTCCAGAATAGAGTGCTACGGAACATGGTAAGTGCTCCATGGTACATCAGAAATAGTGATCTACATCGAGACCTTAGGATCCCTGATGTCGCCAGTGAAATTAAAAGGTTTGCTGCAAAGCACGAATCTAGACTACACCAGCATATCAATGTAGAAGCTATTCAATTGCTTGACAACACCAATATTGCTTGAGAAGGCTGAAGAGAACTAAAACTTTTGAATTAGTGTAGTGCAGTGTGTGTGCAGAAATCTAGAAAGTAATATATAGTACACCAGTGGGCGACTGTATAAGTAACTTAAATTATAACATTAGATGTAAATTGAGTTTCAATAAAAAAAAAACTTCTGTAGTACTGTAATTTTGAAATTTTAGTAACTGGATATTTAAAATTTTTACTAGATAATTTTTTAAATGCTTAATAAATTTAAAATTTTACTTTAAATGTCTATTCCCGCTTGGGGCGTCTTTGCACCCATGGCTTATTACAGCTTCCGGGACGTGCCCGATGGCTGTCAGAAGAAAACAGTGCTGGACTTTCAAAAGTAAGGTTTCCTAATTTTTTCGGGAGGGACACGCCAACCAGTTAACTGAGAAGGCGGCGGAAATTTTTTCAATTTTATATTTATATAGGTTCCGGGTCATGGTAACACTGCCGCCGGTCGCGGGGCGAACGGCAGATGCCGCACGCGCCCGGCCCGGCATGCAGGCGCCTTATTGCGCCGGTCGTTCCCCGCGAGGCAGGGAACCGCCGTGTCTTTGGCATCGGTAACAGCGCCAGTCCAGAGTCCAGAGTCCAGAGTTGAACGGAGCAGCAGCTAGTCGTGCTCCGGTGGTCGCAGTGTCCGGGTGATACCCGATGACTGCATGTTGCCTTGCTGTTACCTTGGCTAGCGATCTCGCGCTTTGAAAGGAATGGGACCTCCATCAATTTTATTTTGGAGGGACAGGATGTTATGATTTTACTTGGACCCTGGGACCTCGAAGAGACCCGTGACGGCAGAATGGGGGAGACCTCGAAGACCTTTCGCGTGAGAAGCAGGAATGACCCTCCCACAACGGGTAGGGCGCCCCTAGCCGCTCAGGAAAAGTCGCCGAGGGCTGCCAGGCGGCAATGTCGGCGCACGGGAGAGAGCGTAGGAGGAGGCAGCGTCCACCAGAGGTGGCACTAGGCACACCTAGGGCGAGCGCAGACCCCCCCCAAGTCTGTCGCCGAGCGCCAGCACGGACATGAGAAAGAAGGAAGGAGGAGGAGCGTGAAAATTCTCAAGGTCGGGGGGATGGGGCAGATGTTCTGTAAGTGCTTATGGGGGGTCGTCGAGCAACGCTCGGGGGCGTTTGTGGCGTCTAGGTGGTGGGGCGACATCTGTGCTTAGTCGACGGATGTGAGGATGGGTCGAGACATAGGCTCGGGAGAATAGTTTGAGGGCTAGGGACCGAACGAATTCGGTAAGTGAAGGAACCTTCAACCCTCGCCTGATGGCATCATTTCTGACAAACCAGGGAGAGTTGGAGATGTAGCGGAGGGTTCGGGATTGGAAAGCTTCCAACCGGGCGACAACGGATGGGCTGAGTAGTACCCAAAAGGCGGGGGCTGCGTAAGTCAGGATTGCCCTAAGAAAGAGCAAGTAGATGGTGAGTTTAGTGCGCACAGGCACTGAACCCCGATGAGAGAGAAAGGGAAATAGTTTGGCTCTGACGCCTCTGGCGCGCTGGAGACTCAGAGAGACATGAGGTGCAAAGCTTAGGCGTCGGTCAAGAGTGACGCCCAAGTACTTTACAGTCCGTTTCCACGCGATTGGGCTCCCTTCAAGGGAGAGGGACTGGCAGCGGGAAGTTAATTTACGAGAAAAGGCGATCGCCTCGGATTTCTCCGCATTGACCGCCATCCTCCACTTCCTTAGCCAGTCCGGAAGTACGGCGAGCTGACGTTGCACCAGGCCAGCTGCGAAATCAAGACTCGCTGAGCTGGCGTGGTACATAGCGTCATCCGCATAGAGCGAGAGAGTGACTCCAGGCTGAACAGGCAGGTCGTTCGTGTACACGAGGTACAGAACGGGGCCAAGGACAGATCCCTGAGGTACGCCTGCGGCGACTGGTCGGACGGATGAGTACGACCCTTCGACGCATACCCTAAAGATACGATCGCACAAGTACGATCGGAGAAAATGAACGAATGAGGCAGGGAGTGGGGAGTGGGCCAGTTTGTAGAGAAGGCCTTCGTGCCAGACTCGATCGAAGGCCTTACTCACGTCGAGCAATACAGCGACGGAGGACAGATGCTTGTTGTAGGCGTCCGTCAAATGGGTAACAACCCGGACGAGTTGAAGGGTCGTCGAGTGCTCTCTGCGAAAGCCGAACTGCTCCTGCCGAATGAAACCATCCAGCAGAGGCGCGTACCGACCGTGCAGGAGGCGCTCGAGTACCTTCGATATGACTGGCAACAGTGAGATGGGTCGATGGTTTGAGGGGTCAATACGCAGCTTGCGAGGCTTGGGGATCATGATGATTTTCGCACGCTTCCACAGGCTGGGGAAGTAATGAAGCCGGAGACATCCATTGAACAGCTCGTGGACCAAGTTGATGAGGCTAGGGGGAGCGTGTTGTAGCGCCGCCGCTCCGATACGATCATCGCCGGGCGCCCTCTTAGGGCGAAGTCGACCAATAGCCGAGACAACATCGGCCCGGTCGAACGGGTCAGGGATGTCAGCTGGAGGGCGGGAAAAATATCCAGATAGGAAGTCTGCGACCTCGGCCGAGTGGACGGGGTCGCAGACGCCTCCGTGGACGGTGAATTGCTCCTCCATGGTTGCGGCAAAGACTTCAGCTTTGCCGGCCGCGGAGTACACAATGCCGTCCGGTGATCTGAGGGGATGGCGGGTCCTTTTGTCGCCAGTAAGTCGACTCGCAGCCTGCCAGACAGACTCGGGCCGGACTTCAAGAGACTCGAGATACGAGTCCCAACGATGTGCAGTGGCATCAAGCAGAAGCTGCTTGACAAGGTCAGATTGGGCGTTGAGCCTGCGTTTGATAGCAGGATCCCGGGTTTGTTGCCATCTCCGGCGGAGTTGGCGCCGAGTTTGGATGGCGAGGAGCACCTCTTCAGGTAATTGAGACCGGCGATTTGTCTCCGGGACAAGATAGGTGTGTGTGTCCATAGCGGACGTAACGACTTCTTGAAGATAGTCGGCCATACGGTCCGCATCAGCCGTAGAGGCGATGGGGGCCGGGGGGTCAGATGGCACTGTTCGTTGGAGTTCGTCATGATAGGAGCGCCAGTTGACTCTCCGTGGACGAGAGGGGGGTTGGAGAGGTGTGTCCAACAGGGGACGAACAGTGATAAGTACCGGGTCGTGGTCGGACGAGAGGTCCGATACAGCACTGACAGTGATAGGAATGGCCAGGTCCTTGACAATGACAATGTCAAGGACATCCGGAAGGCCCCTAGTGGGCACGTGGGTCGGTGAGTCAGGACCAATAACTGAGACCTGCAGATGACGCTGAACGTAGCTGTAGAGCGAGCGGCCACGCGGGTTCGTGACACGGCTGTTCCAAGAGGGATGCTTGGAGTTGAAGTCTCCGGCAGCTATAGTAGGTAGTTCGTGGTCGAGGAGGGCGTCCCACTCCTCAGGCGGCGGAGGCCCTCCGGGCCCGGGAGGAAGGTACGCCGAAATTAGGCGAACCTCCCGATCCCCGATCCAGAGGGCCACCGCCGTCGTCTCCAAATACCTAGTATCTGGAGGGGGTAAGAGACGATGGGCAATGCGCCTGTGGACGAGAATAGCAGTACCCCCGCTGGGACGAGCGGGGGGTTGTAGCCGGGGCCTATCCGTGCGATATGTAGTGTACGCCGGAAGCTGAAAGGAAGCAGCAGGGGTAAGGAAAGTTTCGGAGAGGAGGATGACATCGAGGTCATATTCAGTGGCAAAGTTAGCCAATTCGGCTCGGCGAGACGGAACACCACACGCGTTCCATGCCACCAGCCGAAGAGGCCTAGACATTGAGAGGCAGGAGAGTCATGAGAGAGGTAAGAATGGTGACTAGCAGAGACTGGACGTCCTTGGCAGCCAAGATTTGAGGGATGAGGGTCTCAACCCAGACACGCAAACGATCAGCAAAGGTCGGATCCGAGGACCCTTCCTCCGCCGATGGCGCCTGCGGCGTGGGCGGGGGCACTCGATACATGATACCATTATCGGGCCGAGGTGTAGTTGTAGGCTGCCGAGGCTCTTGGGGAGCTGGGGCAGATGCTGACTTAGTTGCAGCGGGCTTGTGCTGCGTGAGGATGGTGGTCGATGACTTTTTCTTCTTTGGCGCGGGTTGCTTTCGCGACGAGGCCAAAGGAGGGAAAGATGCATCGGAGGCGGCGGCTGCCGCGTAACTGAGCGCTCCGGCAGGCGCTGGGCAGGTCGGGGGGACTACAGCGGCTGCAGGCGCAGACGAGGTAGCCGGAACTGGGGCCGCCGGGGCGGCAGATGCAGGGGCTGAGGGTTTCTTGGGGGCAGGTGGGAGAGGCTTTTGGGCCTTGGTGATGCGCTTGAGGGCGTCATGATAGTGCTTGCACTGGCGAGAGCTTGCCGGGTGTGGTTCACGACAGTTTGCACACGTGGCAGTGGCGGTGCGTTCACGAGGACAATCGCCCTTGTGATGACCTTCACCACAACGAATGCAGCGTGTCGGGTAATGGCAATAGATACTGCTGTGTCCGTACCTCTGGCAGTTGTAGCACTGCTTGGGTCCGGGTCGGGACTCGAAAGCTGAAACTTTTACCCGGAGGTAAAAGAGAGAGTCTACTTGGTAAATGGCTTGGAAATTCCCTACCTTGAGGATTTTCACAAGGAAGGCATTTCTGGGAATGCGTCTGCCGGGGGAGAAGAGAGGAGTTACAGAGCTGACAGTAAAGCCCAAAAGTTCAAGGGCGTGCGAGATTGTAGGCTCGGGAACATCGGCGGGGATGCCGACGATCTCGACCTTGAGTTCCCTCTCCTCCGGCAGGGCGTAGGTGTAGTAAGGGATACCACGATCAGTCAGCAGCTTCTGGGCGAGCCGGAAACTGTCGATGGTCGTGGTCTCAATTCTGACGGAGCGGCCACCCTGACAAACTGCAGTCAGGGTATTCGCAGGAGCGGCCCGGTGAAGTCGCCGCATGACCTTATCCCAGTCAGTAGGCCGGTCAAAGATCAGAGGCGGCAACCGCCGAGTCGGGGTAGGTGGTGAGGTGGCCGTAGCGGGTCTATCCGTGGCAGGACCCAGCTGGGAAGACCGCCCGGACCCCGCGGAGTCGCCACTGTTTCGCCGTTTCCGGCTACTCACAGTTTGCCACTCCTCAGTGTCCATGGCACTCGTCCCAGCAGACACTGTCTCGGTTTCGGTTGGTAGAGGTTGCGCCAAAGCGCCAGGTGGGATTTCGTGGCCCTGAGAAGGACCGACGGGAAGGTTGGTTGCGGCCATCGGCGAGGTTAACCTACGCCTAGGCTGGTGAGACTTTACGGATCGCTAGCTGGGTAGTGAGGTATACTACTTAATAGCTACAACACTTACCAGGCAACAGACAGCAGCGGAGAACACCAAAACACCACTAACACCAGAAACTCGAGTTCACCACTGCCCGCACAATTGTAACACACAGCACTAATGATGTTAAACACTATGTGAAAGTTTGAGTGAAATATACTGAATAATAACTGAGATAGAGAGCTCCAGACAAGCTGGAGCCAGCGTTGCACAATGGAAAATTCCACTTGTGTAGAGAAACAAACGAACGCAGCCTACCCTGGCAACAGCTCTAGGTAGACTCACCAGTGCTGGTAACAGCGCCAAGCAGTTTGCAAACCAACATACTTGGGGAAGGTATCTGACTGAATAGGAAGGTAACAAGGAAATAGAATTGCTTGGGAACCTAAGTTACTGCACACAGAATTACGGGGGGTCGTCTAAGATCGCTCGAGGGCGTTTGACACGTATAGCGGGAGGTGGTTCAGACGTGCTGATAGAACGGAGATAAGGAAAGGACGAGGTCGCTGCAGAAGCAAAAAGAGTTTCGGCAAGCGACCGGACAAAATCAGCAAGGGTAGGAACTCGGAGGCCTCCACGAATAACATTATTTCTCACAAACCATGGAGACCCCGACAAGGATCTGAGGGTACGGGCCTGGAAAGCTTCCAGCCTACACTTGTTAGTGGTCGAGACAAGCGACCACCATGCGGGAGCAGCATAGGTCAATACTGACCGGAGAAACAAGAGATAGATGGTGACTTTAGTGCGCAAAGCCAGGCGGTTGCGGCACGAGAGCATGGGAAATATTTTGGCTCGGACGCCTCGAGCTTTGTTGAGGGTATCAGTCACGTGGCCGTTGAAGCTAAGGCGCTGGTCGAGCCGAACGCCCAAATACTTCACCGACTTATGCCAGGCGATAGACCTCCCTTCGAGGGAGAGGGGCTGGCACCGGGAAGTGGACTTGCTGGTGAAGCAGATCGCCTCGGATTTCTCCGCGTTGATCAGCACCCGCCACTTTCGTAGCCAGGCCGGAAGCAGATTCAACTGACGCTGCAGCTTTGA
The DNA here is from genome assembly GCA_034769895.1 of Magicicada septendecula. Classification (NCBI taxonomy): domain Eukaryota; kingdom Metazoa; phylum Arthropoda; class Insecta; order Hemiptera; family Cicadidae; genus Magicicada; species Magicicada septendecula. The sequence continues at coordinate 53,883,815 of CM068371.1, read as the reverse complement.
ACACGCAATTCGCGGGGACAGGGAGCTGCAGTAATACATTGCGTCGTCAGCGAATAGAGATAACGTGACTCCAGGAATAACAGGCAGGTCGTTCGTGTACACTAGGTACAGAACGGGGCCGAGGACAGATCTCTGCGGAACGCCAGGGGCGACGGGTCGAACTGATGAACAGGACCCTTCGACGCTAACCCTGAAGGTACGATCACTGAGGTATGACCGCAAGAAATGCACAATGGACGGTGGGAGGGGGAGTGAGCGAGTTTGTAGAGAAGACCTTCGTGCCAGACTTTGTCGAAGGCCTTACTCACGTCCAACAAGACAGCGCCCGTAGACTCTTTCTTGTTGGCGGCGTCGGACAATGCTGTGACAACTCGGACGAGTTGTAAAGTTGTCGAGTGCTCTCTACGGAACCCGAACTGTTCGCTCGGAATAAAGTTATCCAGCAGCGGCCAGATGCGGGCGAGTAGGAGACGCTCAAACACCTTTGAGAGTACTGGCAACAACGATATGGGACGATAGCTGCCTGCAAGCATTCTAGGCTTGCCGGGCTTGGGAATCATACAGATGTTGCCATTTTTCCACAGGCGGGGGAAGTATTGCAGCCGGAGACTGGAGTTGAACAGATCCAGGACCAATTCAACGCCCGAGGCCGGGAGATGTTGCAAAGCTGCGGCCCCGATCCGATCAGGACCAGGGGCGCGACGTCGGTTCAGTCGACAGATAGACGAAACGAGTTCGTCCCTGTCGAAGAGAGCGGGAGGGTCAGGTGGAGGGCGGGAAAAATATCCAGACAGGAAGTCTCGAACCACTACCGAGTGGGCAGGGTCCGAGACGCCTCCATGAACGGTGAATTGAGTCTCCATGCAGTCGGCGAAGACCTCAGCCTTGCCTTCCGATGAAGAAACAATGCCGTTCGGGGTATTCAACGGGTTGCGAGTACGCTTCTCGCGAGTAAGGCGACCCGTCGCTCTCCAGACGGAGGCTGGGTCGACTTCAAGGGACTCAAGGTATGAGTCCCACTGATCAGAGTTTACGTCCCGCAAAAGTTGCTGGACGTAAAGAGACTGGGCCTGAAACCGTCGTTTGACGGCGGGATCTCGGGTTCGTTGCCATCTGCGGCGGAGCTTGCGCCGAAGCCAGATGGCGTGGATAACTTCCGGTTGAAGGGCCGATTTGCGATTCACCTCTACGTTGTATGTGTGTCAATCCATGACACCTTGAACCAACTCCTGAAGATGAGTGGGACGGAGATCCAGATCGTCACGAGTGGCGATCGGGTCCGCTGGGACAGATGGTAACCTTCGAGATAGCTCGTCGTGATAGGAGCGCCAGTTGACCCTCCTAGCAGGACTAGCGGGAGGTCGGGGTGAAGCCGACACATCTCGAACAGTTATTAGCAGGGGATTGTGATCAGACGAGAGGTCTGACACTGACGAGACCTGGTCTATTGCCGCTTACCTGTGCGTAAGCCTACAGTTAGGCTTAACATTCCCATGACTTAATCCCACCCTCCAGATGATACCCAACCCCCGTTTGACCTGGCTGATATGGAATAGGCCGTTCGTCGACTGCACCCTAAACGGGCGCCCGACGAGGATCGTATTAGCGCAGCGGCTACACCACGCACCCCCATATCTCATCTCGCTTATCCATGAGCTGTTCAATGGATGTCTTCGGCTGCATTATTTCCCCAGCCTGTGGAAACATGAGAAATTCTTTATGATACCCAAACCACACAAGCTGCGTACACTCCCTGAGAATCATCGACCCATATCTCTCATGCCAGTCATCTCGAAGGTGTTCGAGCGGCTCCTGCATGGTCGGATTGTCCTCCTGCTGGATGATTTCAGTTCGGCTTCCGCAGAGAGCACTCGACCACTCTTCAGCTCGTCAGGGTAATCACCCAACTGACGGACGCTGTCAACAAAAATCTGTCCACTGTAGCAATAATGCTCGACGTGAGTAAGGCCTTCTCTACAAACTGGCCCAAACCCCTCTACCTGCCTCTTTCGTTCATCTTCTGCGGTCGTATCTATGCGATCGCTTCTTTAGGGTATGCGTAGATGGGTCGTACTCATCCGTCCGACCGATCGCCGCAGACGTTCCCCAAGGGTGTGTCCTTGGTCCCGTTCTGTACCTCGTGTAAACGAACGATCTGCCTGTTCACACTGGAGTCAATCTCTCGCTATATGCAGATGACGCCACGTATCACTCTAGCTCGGCCAATCTTGGTCATCCCGCTAAAGTGGTGGGACGTCAGCTCGCCATTCTTCCGGACTGGCTGAGGAAATGGCGGGTGGCAGTCAATGCGGAGAAATCCGGAACGATTTTTTCTCCCATCAATTCACTTCCCGATGCCAGCCCCTCTCCCTTAACGGGACCCCTATCGAATGGAAACGGTCCGTGAAGTACGTGGGCGTCATTCTTAGCTTCACTGACCATCTCTCTCAGTGTCTCCAGCGTCACATCCAAACTACATCTGCCCCTCAATCCCGCCTTTGCGGCGCTTGACTCTCAACTTTCCTCCATCCTAGTCACGTAAGTGACACTCCTTCTCGTCCCCATCTAACAAGTGAAACGGCCTTTCGTCAAGATCCTTCCTCTCCAAGTTAAAAAAAAATCCTTTCCAGCTATTGGGAATCGCTCCGCGGTTTTGCAAGACATTAACATCCTCCATATCTCCTAGAAGGAGGGCTTATTCTAGCACAAGGCTACCATGTATCAAACGCATCAGGCAGTCATCGGGTTCACCCGGACACTGCAACTACTGGGGCACGACCAACAGGTGCTCCACGATTGGACTGGATTGGAATTATTAAAACCAATCTATTTTGCCTCGGGCTACCAAATACCATGGACCATCTTCCTTGAAAGAACTATTAAAAAGGGTTTACAGATTTTTTTTGGTAGATGTAGGCACAAGTTAAACAATATTGATTTCTTTACGATAATTCACTTTTCTGGCGTTTCTGGCCATATTATACTCTGGGTAATTTATGTCGCAAAGGGATGTGAAAAGAATTAAACGAAAGACAATAAACTTAAAAAAGACAATTCCGTATAATAGGGTTAATTGTGTACGCATATATGACACTTTAAGTTTTGAGCAACTACAAAGAAACCGTGTGAAAGTTTAATATTTTATTTGGGGGAGGGATCGTTAATCTGATCATTAATTAACGTCTAAATTCTATCATGAAATTACAAAAAACCTTGATGATTTTTATAAGTTTAAAAAAAATTCTCAATATTTGATACAATTCTTATTTTAAACGTAATAAGAGACGACCTATCACGATTTATTGATCTAGTAAGTATTTTCATAAAATAAAGTAATAAAGTATAGAAATATACGTTTGAAATTATTTTCGAAGTTATTAAGCGTATTGAATGTAATAATAATTTAAATGAAAATTGTGCTACATAGGAATTTGTGCAACATAGGAATATGATTGGCTGCTTGAGTCGGCCATGATGCCCTTAGCACCAATCCCGCGGCAGCGTGGATTACAGAAAACAGATAAGCTTTCAGTTCGTTTCCGGCTCTTGGCGCCTCAGTAAGGTAACGTGTGAATTTTTATAATAAGCTTGAATTACAGTATTTCAACATTTGTACAGTTTATTTACAAACATTTTTTAAACCAGCATTGTAATCTTAAACCGAGAAAATGTAAATGTATGTTTTTGTTAATTTTCTGTTTTCACTGCATTTTTCAGTTTTTCGTTTTTCAAGCTACTGAATGCTGAAGCTTAGATATGAACCTATAACGATCTATTTCATTACATCTTGTTGATTCTCACGTCTTTATATATTTTAAGGTAACGAGGTTGAACTTTTAAGTAAATGTTTTGAACCAGTTTTGTTTTATATAAAAGATCACAGTTTCGTCCAGGGAAGCTCAGGTAGCTGTGAGAAACACAAAATCCACAACTTTATAACAGTGGCGAATCTATCAGCTGATCGTCGTACGGAGGGGGGGGGGGATAGCTTGTAGGTTGGATTCCGTATTTTTCTCCAGATAAATGAGAAATTCACGATTCTTCCCGTATAATTTAATTAATAATTTTAAAAATTCTTTGCGTCTCAAAAGTTGCTTGAGTAAACCAACGTGAAGTGGTGGTGGTTTGAGTGTCATTAGTAACAAAACTTGTAGGCCTAATTCTTTCTTATTTCTACACATATTTGTAAGCTGTGTTTTAATACACGGAACTTGCTTAGAAATAAGGTTACTAAATATAATTCTTGGATTTCGTTACTAACTAATATTTAGTTAAATATAAGTTAATTATTTCATTACCGACTCGGCACACAAGTTTTTCGTGGATTTTGTTGTCCATGACGTGTCCGTTACTTAACAAAATATAATTAATTCACTGCCGACTCGGAACACAAGTCTTGTGTTCCGAGTCGGAAGTGAATTAATTATACAAAGTTTTTTATAGTAAAAACGTAAAAAGTTTTACCTTGTAGCATGAACCCGTTTTTAAAAGTGAGCCTCTGAAGAAGCTTTATAAAAGCGAAAACCGGTTCAGGCTATAAGGTAAAACTTTTACTTTTTTACTATAAAAAACTTTGTGTTCCGAGACGGTAGTGAAATAATTGTTTAGCAGGACCGGCCGAGGCCCCTGTGTGGAATTGTTTTTATGGGAAACGATGACCGCCGCAACTTCAAACAGAATCAAATAATTTTTTGCATACGTCCCTGAATTGTAGAATACTCAAATGTCTGTTGATTTTGGTGAAGATCGTTTAAGGGGAAGGGGTAGTTTACTTGCAAAGTTTTACGTTTTAACAAGAGTAAAGTACTTGAAAATTCATTTAAACTTTTTCAAACAATGGTAATAGTTAAAAATAAAATAATTTTGTTGCCAGGCGATAAAATTATAATTTTTTCATTTTAATTTAAATCTTGTATGAGTGAAAATATATCGTTCCTGGCAGGCAAGCCTATCTCAATTGTGTAATGTTTACGTTTCCAAAGTTTTATGATTATTATTATTACCGCAATTAAAAGGCAGGCAGGAGACACACACGCACGCACGCACACGCGCGCGCGCGCACACGCACACACACACACACACACACACACACACACACACACACACACACACACACACACACAAATTCGCGTTATTTCAGGCCTCACTCATGTTCATTTTCTTACGTTTGCACGCTTTTTAAATGGAAAGTGCCAAAACCCACACCAACACAACGCGTGCCAGCCGATAAGGTGTTCAGCGTGGACAGCGATTTCCTTCCTGTGGATCGCTGGCCAGTGTAACTGCACGTGTTTACAGAGGAACGGCTCATAGACAGACTTTTAGTCTTCAGGGAATGAACCCTTTTTCTTGATTCGCAGCTTTAGGCCTACTCTGAGCAACGCTCCATAGGGAATGTTGAAAAGTTTTTTGTCCACGATGTACCCTCATACACACCAAATTCTGCTCTGATGTTTTGATTACGGACATCATAATATTAAAACTATGGAAACTTGAGCATACTTAATGGAGATAAAACATTTTTTACAAGCCATTAATTTTATGGATATTTTTATGTGTACTACATTATCGGCAACAAAGAAGTAGTTTGTTGTTAAAATTCCTTGCCGGTAGGGTTGCCACCTCAAAGTATCACGAAGTGGGAGATTTGCCACCTCAAAGTATCACGAAATCGGGAGATATACTCATCCTCGTTCGTTCGTGCGTGCGTGCGTGTGTGTGTGTGTGTGTGTGTGTGTGTGTGTGTGTGTGTGTGTGTGTGTGTGTGTGTGTGTGTGTGAATAAACAACTTATAGTTATAAATGTTTAATAATTAAATAAATACTCAAAATTTAAATAATTATTTTATTTTAGGCCAAAATTATAAATAAATTAACATAAATTAAACATTTTTATTGTTCACGTGTTTTTAAAAAATAACTTAGTTATTATCATTATCATTAAATTTAAAGTCATATTTGGTATTTTTTTTACAGCTTTCCAGTAAAGCTCTTTGGTCAGACTTGGTGATAAAATCTAAAAATTCATTACAATTCATGTTATAATTTATTCTCACACATAACTCAGCCTTTACCATCGGAACACTCAAATTATTTCTCTCTTCAGTCCATAAGTTATTCATGATTGAAAAGATTCTTTCAACAAACGCATTACTTATAGGTATTGACAATACTTTACTATCTTCACCAATTCACTCGATTCAAGAGATTCAAATATCTGACACCATTTTTTGTCAATAGGGATATCCATACCAGTAACTTTTTCACGAATAGAATTAACTGCGCCAATTTCATCAAATATTTTATCTTCATCAATACTGATGACTAAAGTCTGGGCTAATTTAAGAAAATAAAATTAATTTTAATACAAAAAATATTTTTTTACAAAAGTCGGGAGCTTAAAATTAAAAATCGGGAGTCGGGAGAAACGATACGATTTCGGGAGTCTCCCGATCAAATCGGGAGAGGTGGCAACCCTACTTGCCGGGCTGTTTGGCCTGTTTTATGAAACACCCGACGTTTCGGCAGTGTCATCTTCTGCCATCATTAGTGAAAATCGAATGCGCTAACTGGAGGTGGTATACGTTACACTACAATTTTTACAGGAGAGGGATTGACGTTTGCAATGATGTCATCGCCATGTTGCCACTTCGTAACCACGTGTTTCTGTTGAATGTCACGCAAGTGTAACTTCGTTACTGCATTCACTCAAAACATGGTTCTCGCAGACAAAACAAATCCAGTACACGCAGACTAAATATATATTCCCCTACTTAAAAACTAATCTTCGATTTCGTTGTCCATGACGTGTCCGTTAATTAACAAAATATAATTATTACACTACGACTCGGAACACAAAAGTTTTTATAGGTAAAAACGAAAAAGTTTTACCTTACAACCTGAACCGGCTTTCGCCTTTTAAAGGCTTCTTCACAAGTCTCGCCTTTTAAAGTTTTGTGTTCCGAGTCGTAGTGTAATAATTATATTTAGTTAAAAACTAATATTTATTCAGTTGTAACTACAGATAATTCATAAACTAAAAATGTGAATTCTTACGAGAATAATAAACGAGAACTTAATTAACTTCAGTGTTTTTTTTAAATTAACTTCAAATGTTCAGAATCTTTAATTTTTTGATTTAACGATAAATGTGACAATGTGCAAATGTGCAATAATCAACTTAGTGTATAAATAAAGTAAAAATTAACAATAATAAAAAATATAAGACAGCAAAATAAGAGTCAATGTTTTGTTTTTATTACTTTTACCATAAAAACAAAACTGAAAATGAAATTATTATTACCTGTGTAGTTTTCTGCCCGTGCCGTTAATCTAAAGGTGTTACACCACTTATGTCGCTACCAGGGTCACTCGAGGCACTGGATTCTGTCCCCAAATTTATTACTAGTTGTTCCACGGTGTCTTCTAATATGCCTTCGTTGCTCCATGCTTCGTCAATTACTTTCTTTGTATGCATCACTGCTTTTCTCCAATCGTCTGCAGTAACATTCGTAATGCCCTCGCGTATCAATTTTTCTACTTCAGTTCCTGTAAAAGTCTTATTATTTCTTGCTACATATCCCTTTACTTGTGCCCAAATTAACTCAATGGGGTTAAAATGACAATGATACGGTGGTAATCTTACTACTTTATGGGCATGTTCTTGTGCTATTTTGTCAATTACGTATTCCGGAAAGCGGGGTTTACAACCTGACACCAGCTCCAATAGCAATAGCTCTGCTTTTTTCATGCTAACAGTCGTAGAAATGTTATGTTCATGAAGCCAGTGAATAATTTCTTCTTTACGTGTAGCTAATGTTGGCGCTTTGTCGTATATAACCGAGTGATAAGGGGCGTTATCCATTACAACAGTTGACGGCACTGTGAGGTTTTTTAATAAAGAGTCTGTGAACCACTTGGTAAAGTTTTCAGAGTTCATTTCTTCGTGGAAGTCACTCCTTTTCTTTGACTTAAAGGCATAAAAACAGTTAGGTATGAAACCTTTTGATGTCCCAGCGTGTACAATAATATATCTACCCCCTCGTCCTAAAGGTATTTTCATTGTTCCTTCCACAGTATCATCTGTCCAGCCTTTTCGTAAACTGTGAGCTATGTTTACCCATGTTTCGTCTAACCAGACTATGTCTTCAATAGATTTAGTTTGAATTTCTCGTAGAAATCTACAACGTAAAGCAACTACACTTTCACTTTCCATAAGAACTTTTCTCCCCGAAATGTTTGTAAACTTAAAACCGATATTTCGCAATACTTTCCTAAGAGATGATTTACTACCGGCAAAAAGATCAGCTGCTGCTAACGACTTATAAAGTTTATTTATTGTTGGGTGCTCTTTTCTACAATAGTAGCTATAAATATGCTGTCGAATTGCATTTTCGACCACAGTACTGTGGTTAAGGGTGAAGAAAGAAGTAATTTCTGTGGAAATATTTTATTTCAAAAATGATTTTAAATATAAATCTTAGAACATGGAAGTCATGTATGGTTCTCCATACCGATATTTAATTTGTTGCTTTACAGCCATCTTGAGAATAAATCGGTAGAAAAAAAAAACTTCCGTTTCCGCGCATACAAACACTTCCGGTAAGTTTATCATAGAACAATCCCAAACGTGTGAAGTCAGTACCGAAACGTCTAAAATGACGATACACATTTGATACTTCATTATCACGTTGTTCATAATAAAACTCCTATCGTAATGAATGATTTGAAAGTGACTTTTCAGATTGAAAACAATTTTAGTTTATAAAATAGGACATTTTATGTTTATTAAAAATAAAACAGTATAAAACGGTACAGTATTTCGCACTACGTATGGAGAAATAAAATATACTAAAAACTTTAAATATCTTGGGGAAAAATATCCCGAAACGCCTTAGACAAAGAATCTTTTAAGATAAGTAAACTCAAATTAGTGAATGCCTTTACTCTAATCCGGGAACTGTACGGAAAGAAAAACATTTCCAGAAGTGCGGAAATCCGCCATTATAGCACTGTGATCAGGCCGGTGATCATGTATAGAGTGGAAACAATGCGTTTTCAAAGTTTGGAACCTCTTCTTGAAATTTAACGAAGAATTCTTCGGAAAATTTATGGTCCCAAGAAAACCGAAGATGGGTACAGGCATAGACCCAAAGAGGAGTTATACAGGGATCTGGAAGATCTGGAAACAGCTTTCCGAAGGAAAAGACTGAGATTCCTTGGACATATGTTTCGGATGGATCGGTCCAGATTAAGTAAACCAATTTTCACTTATATTTAGCAACTTTCCAGTCTGAACGGATACACCAAACAACTGAAGGAGGAAATGATGAAACTGGGTATCTCTGTGAACGACTGTGTGGATATAAAAACACACGGAAACAAAATTGAAACAAAATTCAAAATCTTGAGGTTCTCCGTGATGAGAAGAAGACGAGAAAGGGGTGGGCAGTGAAAAGGAAGGCGGCGCTTAGTGTGTGAATGAGGGCCTTCTGTCTGGGAGAGGACAAGATAAGAAAATGATATTCGCGTGGTCCACGGCTGGCCTGTTTGTGTAAAAAAAATAATAATAAAACCACAGTAGGCTATAAATTCCAACAGCAGGACGTGCGGAAGAGCCTTAGAGGAGCAGACCTCTTCAAAAACCTGGGTTCATCTGGCTCCGGATGATAGCAACCAGTAAGGGCCCCTGCCTAGGGTTACAGGTGAAACCCGGTCAGCGGTCTCAAAGGCGGATGAGGCATCTGAGTTCCCAACGGCAGGAAGAGCGGAAGAACCTAGTGGTGTAAGCCACGAGAAACAATCATTTCGGACTAACAATCCGATCATATCTCGGACTTTATTTCTTACTTTTCCACTCTATGCAATTTCAGTTGCAGTATGGAAAGTTCACTAAATGAGAACAAGGAATAAAAGAATTGAAATTGGCGTGTGGTCCTCAGATGGCCGATACAAATAGAAAAAAAGTATAAATATACAATATTCTACTGTTGTGTGTCATAAACGTCATTTTCATGAACGAGACGATTTAATTTCAGTTAAATAAGAAACAGTTGTAAGGAAAAAAACAAACATAGCCTACTAAAAAAAATATAAATGAAACATGGAAAAGTTAAAATCTGTAGACGAGTATGAAAGATCTGTTAAGATCTTTCTCTATTTTCTGACTAATATGTAATAGTAAAAAATTACTCTATTTAAAATTTTGTAATTAAATTTTGTAAATAGACTATTAGTTACAATTCATTGTTTCTTTTTACTTCTATGCTCCATAAGGAATGGAAGTATGGTGATGGCCAAAAAAATCGTGTTCGAGATTATTGCAGATTCTGATTGTACTACCCTCAAAACATGAAAAAAGTCATTTTTCGAAAAGTGTCTGTGTGTGTCTGTCTGTCTATAGATTTTTTTTCTATGGCAAACGATAACAGCCGCAAATTCAAACAGAATCAAATAATGTTTTGCAAACAGCCCTAAATTGTAGAGTTCTCAAGACCTATTGTTTTTGGTGAAGATCGGTTAAGGGAAAGGGGTAGTTTACTTGTTTTGACAAGGGTATTTTTTATGGCAAACGATAACTGCCGTAAATTCAAACAGAATCAAATACGTTTTTGCACACCTTCCTGAATTATAAGAGTTCTCAAGGTCTGTTGATTTTGGTGAAGATCAGTTAAGGGGAAGGGGTAGTTTACCTGCAACGTTTTATGTTTTAACAAGGGTAATTTTTTTTACGAACGATAACTGCCGTAAATTCAAAGAGAATCAAATAATTTTTTGCATACGTTCCTAAATTGTAAAGATCTGAAGGTCTTTTGATTTTGGTGAAGATCTGTTAAGGCAAAGGGGTAGTTTACCTGCCACCTTTAATGTTTTAACAAGAGTAATTGTTTCTATGACGAACGATAACTGCCGCACATTCAAACAAAATCAAATAATGTTTTGCATGCATCCCTGAATTGTAGAGGACTCGAGATCTATTGATTTTGGTGAAGATCAGTTAAGAGAAAGGGGTAGTTTACCAGCAACGTTTTATGTGATGAGGTTAATTTTTTTTATGACGAACGATAACTGACGTAAATTCAAACATAATCAAATAGGTTTTTGCATACATCCCTAAATTGTAGAGAACTCGAGGCCTGTTGATTTTGGTAAAGATCGGTTAAGGGAAAGGGGTAGTTTACCTGCAACATTTTATGTTGTAACAAGAGAAATATTTTCATGACGAACGATAACTTTACTGCCGTAAATTCAAACAGAATCAAATAATTTTTTACATATGTGCCTGAGTTGTAGAAGACTCAAGGCCTATTTATTTTGGTGAAGATCGGTTACGGGGAAAGGGCAGTTTACCAGAAACATTTTTTGTTGTAACAAGAGTAAAGTACTTAATTTTGCAGTTTACCAGAAACATTTTTTGTTGTAACAAGAGTAAAGTACGTAATTTTGATAAATAAAGTATCCTGATAAGAAGATCTTAATAATCCACTGTAGAAACGTAGATGAAATATCTATAATTTAAGAGGCGAATTGAACGGGGTGGGGGTAATTTTCTATAAATGAAAATTATAGTTGAAGGGGGAGGGTATAATTTTTATGTGTACTACGTTATCGGCAACAAAGTAGTAGTTTGTTGTTAAAATTCCTTCCCGGGCTGTTTGGCCGTAGTCCAATGTTTTCTGCAAAACCAGACGTTTCGGCAGTGCCGTCGACTGCCATCATCAGTGAAAATCGAGTGCGATAACCTGTGATATACGTTAGTGACCACAGTACTGTGGTTAAGGCTGAAGCAATAAGTGGAAAGATGTAGTTTCTATGGAAACATTTCATTTCGTAACTGATTTTAAATATAAATCTTAGAACGTGGAAGTCATGTATGATTCTCCATACCGATATTTTTAAATTGGATACATTCCAGATCGGCACTCTTATACAGAGTAGTAAATACATGTTTGGCGAAAAATTTCTCAATTTTTAAGTTGCAAGTGTTAAAGTAGTTTTCACATTTAATGTGTACAAATTATTTTTATTATAATTAGGTCAGACAGGATTAAAAAAAAAATTGAACCATCGATTTAAAATAATTTCGAGTTTTCAATCATTACTCCTTTTTTACTAATGTAGGCCTATGACATCTGTTTTAAAGGCTTATGTGAAAAGGTACCTCCTCCCCCAAATAAGTGGATCTACGTACTACAAGTTCCAGATATTGATATTGTAAACACAAAAGTCACAACCTACAATCACGAAAGACACTTCTCAGCTGGCTATAAGTAAAAAATTGACCCCAAACTTACATCGGCAAACGGCAAACATATCGTGCTTCTTAAAATCTGCCTTTTTTTAAGAACTGGTAAAAAAATCGCCGTTTAATCCCATCCATATTCCGAGGGATGATTATTGGTTCCTGAACATATTACTGTTACCTAGGAAGGTACTGTTTAGTGAAATCGAGGGTAGAAGGCCTGTCGGAAGACCCGAGACACGTTGGATTGACACAGTGGCGAGGGATGCTGATAATTTGACGCAGTAGCGAAAAATAATTCGCCAAGGACGGGGAAAAATTGAGGCGGATGATGATGGAGGCTAAGGATCGACTTCTAACTGGACGTCACGGTCCTAGTAGCGCCCAGTTTTATGAAAGTACAGTATACAAGTTATTGTGCGACACGATTCTAGTCTGTTGCTACAAATGTTTTAAGAATCAACGTTATCGCTAAGACCAAGTTTTAAAACTATCAGCGTCTACAGAAGTGGGATTTGTGCTGCTTTTCTGTCATCGTTTATTGCATTTACATTGTACAGTAATGCTGTGAGGTGTAGTTTTTGTTTCGTATGACTTGGTTACATTTTTACACGCGTATTAATATTATAACCCTTACGTTTCCAGATTTACCTTCTAAAGGCAGATAACTAACTCTTTGTGAGTTCTTTCATTTTTTGTAGTTTTATTTACAAATATGTAAATCCCCCCCTGCGCAAAAGTTAGCAGATCCCCGTTATAGTAAAATATCGGTATGGAGAACTGTACACGACTGTAAACGAAATATTTCCATAGAAACTACTTCTTTCTTCGGCCTTAACCACAGCATTGTGGTCACTAACGTATACCACCACATCCCGTTAGCGCACTCGATTTTCACTGATGACGCCAGTCGATGGCACTGCCGAAACGTCTGGTTTTAAAGAAAACATTGGACCGCGGGAAGGCATTTCAACAACAAACCACTTCTTTATTGCCGATAACGTAGTACACATATAAAAAATTGTCCCCTCCCCCTTCATTTACGCTTTTCATTTAGAGATATTTCATCTACCTTTCTACAGTGGATTGTTATGACCTTCTTTTCAGGATACTTTATTTACCAAAATTAAGTACTTTACTCTTGTTAAAACATAAAACATTGCACGTTTTTCCCTTTCCCTTAACCGATCTTCACAAAAATCAATAGGCATTGAGTCCTCTACAAATTAGGCGTATATGCAAAAAATTATTTGATTCTGTTTGAAATTGCGGCAGTTATCGTTCGCCATAGAAAAAATTCCACGAGCGCGCCGCGCGCGCACACACACAGTGTTCGGAAAATGATTTTTCTTCGTGTTTTGAGGCTAGTTCAATCAGAATCAGCCCTTATCGCGAAGACAATTTTTTTGCCATCATACTTCCATTTTCTTACGTAACAGGAAGTAAAAATATTTAATATCTTTGTTTTTATAAAACTATCTAAGTACTCTAAGTATCTACAAACTATAACTAATGTATAAATTACTTTAGTTTCTTGCAAATTATTTTTGTTGTTTTTGTTTTTGTACACTTCTTGTATGTTTATTTTTGTTTATATTTTTTTTGTAAATTTATACTGTGTTATAAAATTCGACCGAAAACTTAAAAAAATTAAATAAAATATTAACCATTGATATCGTTCCATGCTACGTCACCACGGATACGTAAACAACAGATTTGTCGTATTAACCATTGATATCGTTCCATGCTACGTCACCACGGATACGTAAACAACAGATTTGTCGTATTAACCATTGATATCGTTCCATGCTACGTCACCACGGATACGTAAACAACAGATTTGTCGTATTAACCATTGATATCGTTCCATGCTACGTCACCACGGATACGTAAACAACAGATTTGTCGTATTAACCATTGATATCGTTCCATGCTACGTCACCACGGATACGTAAACAACAGATTTGTCGTATTAACCATTGATATCGTTCCATGCTACGTCACCACGGATACGTAAACAACAGATTTGTCGTATTAACCATTGATATCGTTCCATGCTACGTCACCACGGATACGTAAACAACAGATTTATCGTATTAACCATTGATATCGTTCCATGCTACGTCACCACGGATACGTAAACAACAGATTTGTCGTTTTCAGAAATTCACAGATAAACGCTAGGCGGTATTCGCTTTATTTCGCGTTGTTTAAATAAAAGATAATTTAATCAAATTAATTCTTTATTTCCAAAATAGTAACAATTGGGTACAATTCGTATTTTGATTATCTTTCTCAGCGTTTTTACCAAAAGCATGCTGGTATATTTGGTTTCGTCCTGAGTGTAGGGCTACGTACATATTAAAAATAATTTTATAATTAATTAGAACATGGAAGTCATGTATTGTTCTCCATTACGATTTTTTGGTACATAATTAAACTTTCTATATTTTATGTGGCAAGAAAATCGCAGACATTTGTAGTTTGTATAAATATTATATAAATAGCAAAGAGATAAATTAGCAAGTGTATGGAGTAGGAACATAATTACAAATATTATTTCAAACGAAGTTCTAGTGTTTGTTAGAACCATAGGTATACGAAACTCTTGTGAGCACTTTACCAATTTAAAATGACTCGACTTAACGTCAGGAGCACCATACAGTCATAACAATTTGGCGAGAATATCCATCCATAGCACCGAAAAGGTTAATATTATTAAGTTAATTAATAATAAGTTTTTTCCTCGTCGCTTGATATTTTTGGCGCCTGTGTACGCCGCACACTTTGCCCACTGCAGTTGTGTATGCATCCGCCTTCCTACTCGTAAAATACATGTCATACACGCGCATCTTCTATGCGTCACACTTCGGAGTCGAACCTTAGCCTCCATAATCATCCGCCTCCATTTTCCCCTGTCCTTGTCAATCAATGCCCATCGTTTTATTTTAAATAAAGTATAAGCATTCCTCGCCACTGCGTCAGTCCAGCGATGCTTGGGTCTTCCGACAGGTCTTCTACCCTCGATTTGACTAAACAGTACCTTGCTAGGTATTCGGTTGTCTTCCGTCCTAATGATGTGTCCTGCCCATTGCAGTCTATGCAGTCGGCTGGTGGTGGCCAGATCATTTTCTTTATACAGCTTGTATAGTTCCTCATTGTGACTGATTCTCCATATCCCTTTGACTTGGATTGGTCCACATAATCTCCTCAAAATTCTCCTTTCAAAAGTATTGCCGATGTTAGCGGCGTGTTTGTTCAGAGTCCAAGTCTCGCTGCCACATGTTATCACCGGTCTATAGTCATAACTTTATGTAGTGTGACCTTGGACTGATGGATATTCCGTGTCTTGAATATAGTTGTCAACGAAGCATATGCTCTGTTTGCGGCTTTGTATCCTTTTCCTTATTTCGTTTATTTCTGTATTATCTTCTACTATCCAACATCCCAAATATTTAAACCGATTAACTGTTTTCAGGCTTAGTGGTTCGATTTCAAACTGTTCAGGTTTCCTTGTTTTCCTTCGAGTGGTGATCATAACCGTTGTTTTATCTGTATTAATCGTATCTCTTCTGCTTCACCTATGAGTTCTTGGAAGGTCTCTTTTGCTCTTCCTGGGTATCTTGCCATATATTAATATCATCTGCGTATCTTACGATTTTGTTTTAATGTTGAATTCCTATCAATTGGCAATTTTCTGATCACATATTCAAGTGGTAAGTTGAACTGTTTAAAATACTGTATTGTAACAAACTTTTGTTAGGACCTTAATCCATGAACAAGCCTCCGATGATGAAATGTTCGTTATAACCAAGTCTGTAATGCGTTCCTACTCGTTAAAAGCGAGTTTAATTATCGTTACTAAGACACAAAACCAAACAAATCTCGTGCTTTTGTTTGTTACATCCGAGTTCTCGTTATAAGCGAGCTCATTATTTGCGAGTTCCACTTTTTTATCAGAGCAAAGAAGTGACGATGCTACAGAAGGGGAGAATGTTTCAGCAAAAAAGTGAATAGTCTCGTTTCAGTGAATAGTGGTCACAGTATTAGACTTACACAGTGATGAAGAAAGATGGTGTCAACATTAAAGTAAAATAGATATATGATCAGTTATAATTATAACAGGGGCGAACGGAATCGGATCCCCACCACCAGAGGTCGAAAAGTCGACGAATATTGTTATCTCTTTATTTTTAGGCTATTTTACTATTTTTTTTTTCAGCTGTATACTCTGCTATAGTCTAACAGTAACTCGTTTTTAAATATACAATACTGTATACGTTTGAAATATGAAATATAAGAAAATCAATTCAGTCAATAAGTATCTTGTAAATAACGCGTATCAATTTCAATAACGCGTATTTTTATTGTGTTATTACCGTTGACTTTAATGGGACTGATTTCAGGATGTTATCCCACGTTTTTCATCCACTTTAAAGATAGTAATGTTGATTGCTCTTGTTTTCCCTTTTGTATGAAGCCGACTCGACCCCGGACACCCCGTCCTCAAAGGGTGTCCTATTCTAGATACGCCACTGAATTATATTAGATATCGTTAAATATTGATACTACAGTATTATGCACACGTATTAATAATCAGGTAATAAAATCAGGTTTCTGAAGTTTTGATAATTTTTGCAAACTAACCTCACTTGATTTCGTACTTGTTGAGACCGACCGACATATACACGCGGGTTACGGCATAAGGGATGACGTGACTAACCGACTCAAGACAACTTGCAAGAAAAAAAAAAGTGCTATTCTTGTGAGACTGTTAACCAGGGCAATAAATTCTTGTTTAACAATTGGCGAGGGAGTGCTTTTTATGACCAAGAGGACTGTTTCCTATACCTGCTACTCCTGTTTTTGGTACATACGATGATAATGTCTGCATTCGGTCACAACCGAGGCAGGAAAACGTGTGCAAAGGCCGCGCCAGACATTCGGCATTCGGCGAGTACCGAGCGACTGCTTGCCGAACCCCGAGTAGTGAGGATGGGTAGTCGCTACTTGCCGAGCACCATTCGTCAATGCTCGCCACATACTCGGCCTTTCCCGCAGCGTGTCGGTCTTTTGAGACACTTGTAAGTAGACGAACATTTGTCCAGACGTGCTTGTTAACTGCATCCACACATCGGCTCCGCTCGAAAGCATTCTTTGGTAAGTAATCGTTCAACGACCAAATTAATCTTCTTTAATTGGTGGCTGTTTTTCAATGTTAACAATTGGAATGGAAGTTTTTGTGTTCAAACTATTGTTTACATTATCTTCTGTTTGAATCAGTTTATTTCTTTCTTTGACAAGTAACATGTTATGACCGAGAAACGTAAGATGAATTTGTTTCAATAATTAATTAAATGTGTTGTTTTAAAATGTATTTTTTAAATATTTTGTAGAATTCTGAAGAGGGAGGTAATTTGACCTCCGCAACATGTCAAAATAAAAAACACAAATAAAGAAAGAATTTATAAAATCTGGCTGTGAGAAGCTCTTACTTCCATTCCAATTGTGTTAACAACCAAATTATTCGTTATTATTTTCATTGTCGCAATAAGCCTCTTCTATAGTAGCCTATTTTTGTTGCGTGTTCGGTAGTCATGGCTTAAAAATTTATGCTTTCAGAGTCAACTCGGATGTACCGACGAGCACCCGGTTTTAACGAGCACGTTTGTCCGGTCACTTGAAGCAAGATCCACTGTACGTAATAAACGAAGATTTTTCACCGTTTTAAATATACAATAAGTTTCCGATTTTTCGATAATATGGGGACAGAACGATTTCGGATAACTCGTCTGTACTAAGTCATAACCAATAAAAAGATCAATTTATTGAAACACGTTTTTATCTTGAAAACTGTTCATTTAAGGGGACCAGGTCGTGACAGCCTGACCCATGTTAATTAAATGGAAGTGTCGTTTATCAGTTAGGTACACATATTTCAAAAACCATTCGAGATATTTTTATGAAACTTTTTCTGCTGAAAGATAAGTATATAGAGCATACCGTAGATCTAATTAAATACAGGTACTGATACGAGAATACTTAGGGTGATTTTTCAAATACAGTGCTTTAAAGAAAAAATTTTTACTTTTTGTAAACATACTATATAATTATTTAAATTCTTGGATTTCGTTGTCCATGACGTGTCCGTTACTTAACTAAATATCACTATAGTATTGACGACTCGGAACACTTAAGTTTTTTATAAGTAAAAACGTAAAGTTTTACCTTACAGCCTAAACCGGCTTTCGCCTTTAAAGGCTTCTTCAGAGGCTGTCGTAGGTAGCGCTGTCCGTCTTGTTGTTGGCGACGGGGTAGTTTTTCGAAAGATCGATGCTTTGTGTGTGTGTGTGTGTGTGGGGGGGGGTGAGATGTGTTCGAATAATGCGTGCGATTTGAATTGTGTCTGTTCGTTTAGGATGTCGTTTTTATTTGTTTTTGTGTGTTTGTATATTTCTAATTGTTCTAGAGTGTCTAGTTTTCGGCCTTTTGTGTGTACGTGTAGAATGTTCATGTTATTGTCGATGTTTTTATATGTGTGGTTTGCTTCAATGAGGTGGTTTGCAAAGGTAGATTCTGTAGTGGTGTGGAGTGCTTTTGTGTGTTCAATGTATCTCTGTTTGAAGGTACGTCCTGTCTGGCCTATGTAGAATTTATTTCAATTTGAGCAATCTAGCTTGTATACACCGGGTAGATCGAAATTGTTTTGTGCTTTGGGCATGCGTTTTGATAGTGTGTGTTCTGTTTTGTTAGTTTTGTAAGCGATTCTGTATCCTGCTTTTTTGAATTTGTGGGCAATTTTTTCAGTTTGTTTGTTGATGTATGTTAGTGTTATGAATTTGTTGTTTTCTGTCTTTGTCTGTTGTTTGTTTTGTGTTTCGTGTAGGAGTTTACTGACTATTGTTCTGTCATAACCGTTAGATTCTGCTAGATATTTTATCGTGTTTAGTTTGTCATTGTAGTCTATTTCATCTAAGGGGATGTTGTTAAGTCTATGTATCATGGTTCTAAAAGCAGCTAGTTTGTGTTGTATTGGGTGATTGGAGGTGTTGTGTATTAGTGTGACAGTTGTAGTTGGTTTTCTGTATATACTGAATTTGTGCCTGTGTTCTAGTTTTGTGATGGAGAGGTCTAAGAAGTTTATGGTATTGTTGTGTTCGTATTCGGCAGTGAAGGTTATGTTTTTATGTATTTTATTTATGTGCGTTAGTAACTGTTCACATTGTCTTTTGTTTCCCCTGTATAGTATTAGAATGTCATCAACGTATCTGTGCCAATATAGTATTTTATGTGAGTGTCTGTCATTGTTTGTGAGTATTTTTGTTTTTTCTAAGTGTTGGAGGAAGACTTCTGCTAGAATACTGGATATGGGGGAGCCCATGGGTAGGCCATCGTTCTGTGTGTAGTATTTATTGTTATAAGTAAAGTAGTTTTGTTTTGTGATAATGTTCAGAGTTTCTTATATTTCATTGATAAGTTCGTCTGGTGTGTTGTTCTGTTTGAGTTTGTTTTGTAGGATGGTGATTGTTTCAGAGATGGGGATGTTTGTGCACAGGTTTTTAATGTTTTGACATCCTTTGGGAGGCTAATGTGGCATTATGGGGGATGTGTATGTCTTTTATTTTTGTTACTAGGTCAGTGTTGTTTTTTACTGCAATGTTGTTGTCTATTTGTGTGTACATAAATATCCAGTATTCTAGCAGAAGTCTTCCTCCAACACTTAGAAAAAACAAAAATACTCACAAACAATGACAGACACTCACATAAAATACTATATTGGCACAGATACGTTGATGACATTCTAATACTATACAGGGGAAACAAAAGACAATGTGAACAGTTACTAACGCACATAAACAAAATACATAAAAACATAACCTTCACTGCCGAATACGAACACAACAATACCATAAACTTCTTAGACCTCTCCATCACAAAACTAGAACACAGGCACAAATTCAGTATATACAGAAAACCAACTACAACTGACACACTAATACACAACACCTCCAATCACCCAATACAACACAAACTAGCTGCTTTTAGAACCATGATACATAGACTTAACAACATCCCCTTAGATGAAATAGACTACAATGACGAACTAAACACGATAAAATATCTAGCAGAATCTAACGGTTATGACAGAACAATAGTCAGTAAACTTCTACACAAAACACAAAACAAACAACAGACAAAGACAGAAAACAACAAATTCATAACACTAACATACATCAACAAACAAACTGAAAAAATTGCCCACAAATTCAAAAAAGCAGGATACAGAATCGCTTACAAAACTACTAACAAAACAGAACACACACTATCAAAACGCATGCCCAAAGCACAAAACAAATTCGATCTACCCGGTGTATACAAGCTAGATCGCTCAAATTGAAATAAATTCTACATAGGCCAGACAGGACGTACCTTCAAACAGAGATACATTGAACACACAAAAGCACTCCACACCACTACAGAATCTACCTTTGCAAACCACCTCATTGAAGCAAACCACACATATAAAAACATCGACAATAACATGAACATTCTACACGTACACACAAAAGGCCGAAAACTAGACACTCTAGAACAATTAGAAATATACAAACACACAAAAACAAATAAAAACGACATCCTAAACGAACAGACACAATTCAAATCGCACGCATTATTCGAACACATCTCACCCCCCCCACGCACACACACACACACACACACAGCATCGATCTTTCGAAAAACTACCCCGTCGCCAACAACAAGACGGACAGCGCTACCTACGACAGCCTCTGAAGAAGCCTTTAAAGGCGAAAGCCGGTTTAGGCTGTAAGGTAAAACTTTACGTTTTTACTTATAAAAAACTTAGTATTCCGAGTCGTCAATACTATAGTGATATATAATTATTTACTTGAAGTATCATACAAAAGTGTTGCTCTGTTATAATAAGTGTTGTGAAGCAAACATCATAAACAGATTTCAAGTCTCTAGCACGTTACAGTACAAAGTTATGTGTACCTAAACATGGAAAATATGGAGTTACGGAAAATCGCGTTTAAAGTTTTGTAATGTTTTATTCAAATGCACCTGCACTATACACTTCTTCTTCATTACTCTCATCTCTCTTCCTTTTTAGCTGCCTTTTCTTTACTCTGTTCTCCTTACTTCTTTCAAGAAGACACTTTATTTGCTTCCAGAATCCTCATTTTAGAGCTAATAATCTTCTATATTAATAAATCTCTAGGGGGGTCTACGTTTGTCCTCGGTAATCTCAGAATCTACTGAACCGATTTCAATGAAACTTTGCACGCTGATAGCAGGTACCCATCGGAAGGTTTTCCACTTTATTTAATAAGGATAGTTTAAAAAGAACTGAAGTTATTGCAAAAAAAAACTAATTTTTTTAAACCCACGGATTCGATCGCTATTATTTGTATATGATTGTTGTGGTAACTGTCGAGTTGGTAAATTGCTAATGGTACATCTATATTAATAATATTCTTATATTGTAAGTTATGAATATCCAAAAAGTGCGAAGCAATAGATCCATCATACAGTTTCCTCGATACGTAAAATCAAAATTTGATAATTTAGTAGATATTTACAAACATGCAGTAACGCACACAATTAGATCAAATGTTTATTCGTATAGAATAATACAAATAGTGTATACATAAGTATATTGATATCAGTTAGTCCATTTGAATATTTACATTTTAGTAGTGGTATGGAATTCTTATCAGCATATGGAATTCATATAAACGATACAATAATTCATTGTTTGATTATATTGTAACATTGATTATATAGGATTATATAGTACACGTTGATTCTGACAAACCATACTCTTCGACATTTTAATATTCTGTAGGCCTATGTGCAGTAGGATTAATTAATTGTCGAGAATTATACTTGATCTACTTCATCGAGAATTATGCGATGAGCGTCAGTGATATAGTATCAGTGCCTTTTTTCGTTAATTTTACGTCATCGGTAAGTAATATGTGCAATATGTATTGTATTGTATAAATTATTAATTGCCCCCTAAAGATTTATTAGTATAGATGAAATAAATACATTTCCACTTTTTTAGCTTTGCAATGCCAAAAAGACGATCATGTTTAGGAAGTCTAATTCTGCTGCGGAAAGAAAGAGGCGTCTTAGAGCATCTGAAAATGACGTCGAAGGAGTCCAAATGCAATCAGCTCCTGGAAACTCTTCAGAAAGATCTGGATTAGAAGAAGTCTCACGGGTTGAAAGTCCTACGATTCGTGAAAATAGATTAGCGGGACAAAGACGCAGGCAGCAAGCGACTCTCAGATCACGAGGTCCTACTTTACGATGGAATGCAAAATTAAATAGTGGTTTCAATTATAATCCAGTTATTAACTACGCGAATGCAACAGATATCGGGTTACCGAGTATGGTTTGCCCTCATTGCAAAGCTTTAAAGTGCAACATGGAGTATGTTGCTCTGCAGGAAAAGTGCGATTAGATCCCATACTTTCTCCTCCAGAATCGTTAAAATCATTATTAAATGGAGAACATCTTTTATCGAAAAATTTTTTGAATGCATTAAGGTCGTACTATTCAGCTTTTCAATTTACATCATTCGTAGCCAACGAAATAGTCGAAGGCTTCATGCCTACTTTCAAAACTCAAGGGCAAGTATATCACCTAATGGGATCATTAATCCCCACACAAAACGAAGTACCAAAATTTCTACAGGTGTATTTCATAGCTGATTATTTACAGCAAGCTGAAACAAGAATGGATCATATTCGTAACTTGGATAAGACATTAGTAACAGAACTTCAAAATTTACTTCACGCAATCAACCCATATGTTAGTGAACTGAAAAGTGCGTTTGAATTTGTAACATCTGCGAATAATAATCAGTACAATATTGTGATTCATGCTGATCCAAAAGAAAATAATGAAGAGCACAGGGGTCGCTACAATGCACCGGCAACTAATGAGGTGGCAGTAGTTTTAGTTAACCAGGAACGCGATAAACGCGATATAATAATCCGTGCGAGGGATCATACGCTACATCGAATTGCAGAAACACGTCGAGCTTATGATGCTTTACAGTACCCTTTAATGTTTTGCAGAGGAGAAGGTCGTTATCATTTTACATTAAAATTAGTCGATCCTCGGACTGGGTTATAAACTACTAAGAAAGTTTCAGCTCTACAGTTTTATTCTTACAGACTCATGTTGAGAAAAGATGAGTACAATCATTTAATTTATTACAAACAGCTTCTGAATCAATATATTGTTGATATGTATGCTAAGATAGAGTCGGAAAGGCATCCGTACATACATACATACATACATCCGTACTCATCAAACTCGGTTAAGAGCTGAGAATTACATAGATTGCAAGATGCATTACGAAATAATGAAAGTTTGGATAATTTAGGCCGCTTGGTCATTCTACCCTCAAGTTTCACAGGAGGTCCACGATATATGCATGAGCGAACGCAAGACGCTTTTTGCTACGTACGCAAATACTAGCGGCCTGATTTATTTATTACGTCCACTACAAATCCTAAGTGGAGAGAGATCGTCCAGGAGTTGGATCAAGGCTTTTCAGCTCAAGATCGACACGACTTGGTAGCACGCGTAGTTCATCTGAAATTGAAGAAATTAATGTATTTCTTAGTGAAAGGTAAAATTTTTGGCTCAGTTGTCTGCTACATGTACAGCGTAGAGTGGCAAAAAAGAGGTTTGCTGCATGCGCATATTGTGCTCTGGTTAGAAAAAAAAATACGACCAGATCAGATAGATTCTGTGATTAGTGCAGAGCTGCTGGACCCTGATAAAGATCCAGAGCTTTATGATATAGTTAAAACACATATGATTCATGGGCCATGTGGAACAATTAATCCACAGTCACCATGTATGAAGGAGGGTCAGTGTACTAAACGATATCCTAAATCGCTTACAAAGGAAACGACGATAAATGATGACAGCTACCTTAATTACCGCCGACTAAGTCCTGAAGATGGAGGTTTTCAGTGTGAAATCAGTTTGAGAGATGAGATTTTGATAGTTGACAATAGATGGGTAGTTCCATACTCACAGGTGCTTTCACGAGCTTTTGGTGCCCACATCAATGTTGAATTGTGTAGTAGTGTAAAATCCATTATATATATATATATATATGTAAATACGCCAATAAAGGCTCCGATCTATTGGTATACAAAATTCTTACGATGAGGTATTACAGTTTCAAAATGGTCGACACATAAGCACATCTGAAGCTATATGGAGAATCTTCTCTTTCCCTATACATGAGCGTTTTCCACCTAATATTCATCTAGATGTACATCTCGAAAATGGTCAGAGAGATTATTTTCTTGAAGATAATTTGCACGGAAGAATAGAAAATCCAAGAAACACCACTCTCATGGCATTCTTTTATCTATGTCGGGAAGATGACTTTGCCAAAACTTTGTTGTACGAAGAAGTGCCAGCACACATTACACTTTCAATAGGCAGACAGGAAAATTTCAACGTAGACGTCGAGGAGTCTTATTAGAAGGGAGCGAGAACGTATATCGTGAACACGATTGGGTCGAGTGTATACAGTTCATCCAAACAATCATGAATGTTATTTTCTTCGTTTACTTCTGCATAATATACGTGGACCCAACTTCATTTGAAAATATCAAGACTGTCGACAGCGTAATTCATCCAACGTTTCAAGCTGCATGCCAAGCTCTTGATCTCCTAGAGAATGAGAATCATTGAAACGACAAATTGTCAGAGGCAAGTTTATTTGCTAGCCCTGACAAAATGAGAGAACTTTTTGCAATAAAGTTGGTGTTCTGCAGTATTTCACACCCGAGTGCATTGTGGATTAAATACGAAGACCACTTCTCTGAAGACTTTATTCAAGATATTATGCGTCGAATTCCTGATGCTGATTTGAGTTTATACAAGGAAAGCACTGAAAATAGTTGTTTACTGCTTTTACAAGATTTTGTTACTTCTGTCGGTGCTAATCCGATAGCTCAATACGGATTACTAAATCCATAGTCTACCGTGCAAAACATTTCAAAGGAATATCTTTCTGAAACCACTTATGACAGACAACAGCTACTTTCTACAGTTGAAGAGAATGAAATATAACTGACAGACGAACAAAGAAATATATATCAACTCATTCCTCAAAGTGTTTACTGTAAATCTGGAAATGCATTTTTCCTTGATGCACCAGGAGGCACATATAAAACATTTTTAATCAAATTGACTCTTTCGAAGTTAAGAAGCGAAGGCAAGATCGCATTAGCAGCAACTTCCTTGGGAATCGCTGCTAGATTATTACCTGGCGGAAAAACGGCTCATTCCTTATTTAAAATACCAATAGATTGAATTGCAGCGAATTTCCAGTGTGCAATATTTTCAAAAATAGTGCTAAAGCAGAATTGATTAGAAATCCACACTTGATTGTTTGGGATGAGTGCACTATGGCCCCTAAAAAATCAGTAGAAGCTCTCGATAGAACTCTACGAGATTTGCGCAATGACAACAGATTTATGGGTGGAATAACTTTTCTCTTTGCCGGAGATTTCAGACAAACATTGCCCGTAGTTACGCGAGGTACCAAAGCTGATGAAGTAAACGCTTGCGTCAAATGATCGAATATATGGCGTACCGTTCAAACAGTATCACTCACAATAAACATGAGAGTCCAACTTGGAGGTGATGCAGATATTCACGAATTTTCTACTACTTTATTAAACCTTGGAGATGGTAAGATACCGGAGACAGACGGTGCGATATGTTTACCGCCATCATTATGTCGTACAGTTTCTTCACTGGCAGAGTTGATCGTAAAGGTTTATGGACATATTGAGTCTATAAATTTGCACGATGATGTGTGGTTATGTGAGCGTGTGATACTAGCACCAAGAAACGAACAAGTAAATGCCATAAATAGCTGCGTATTGCATAAATTTCCAGGAGACGAAAAAACATATCACTCCATTAATACAGTTTTGAACGAAGAGGATGCAGTACATTACCCAACTGAGTTTTTGAATACTTTATCTGCATCAGGATTACTAGCTCACACATTGAAATTAAAACTAGGCGTTCCAAGAAATCTGAAGTCACCACAGATATGCAATGGAACACTATTGAAAGTTAAGTCGCTAAAAAAAACATCATCGATGCGACTATCTTAACAGGCTGCGGCAAAGGAGAAACAGTATTTATCCCAAGAATTCCAATCATACCCAATAACTTTCCATTTCAATTTAAAAGACTTCAGTTTCTAGTTAATTTATGCATTGCAATGATTATCGATAAGTCACAAGGGCAAACTTTACGTACACCTGGTGTGGATTTTGGAGCTGCTTGCTTTTCTCACGGACAACTGTATGTGGCATGTTCTCGAGTAAGCAGAAGCAGCGAGCTCTTTATTTGCTCTGATAACGGCAGAACGAAAAATGTAGTTTATAACGAGGCTCTGATGTAAGAATGTATATAAAAACTGAGTATATTCGACTGTGACACATTTACGTAGGCCTATATAAGGATTCTACCGAAATGTTTAAAGACTGACTTAGCACGTAAGATTTCGACTAACTCATATCAATATACTTATGTATTTATTATTTGTATTATTCTATACGAATAAACATTTTATCTAATTGTGTTACTGCATGTTTGTAAATATCTACTAAATTATCAAATTTTGATTTTACGTATCGAGGAAACATGAATGATGATGGATCTATTGCTTCTCACTTTTTGGATATTCATAACTTACAATATAAGAATATTATTAATATAGATGTACCATTAGCAATTTACCAACTCGACAGTTACCACAACAATCATATACAAATATTCGCGTGCAAAGCCGCGGGTACCTGCTAGTATTATTATAAAATACTGAAATGTTTGTTTGAAGGAGGTGAATGACATCGCACTGGGCGACTTCATATGAAATAAACATATAATATGATATGAAAAAACTGTTTGGTGTAACAATATATATATATATATATATATATATATTTATACATTGTAACAATATATATACATATATATATAATTTTAAACAGAAAGAAAAGGAGAATTTTTTAATGCCAAAAACTAAAAATTGATTTTTTTTTAATTTTTCATGACCTGGTCCCCTTAAGTGGCATAATATGATAAAAACAATGATGATAACTCTGATTTACGTTTTGGATAAAGCTTGAATATTCTTTTGAGTTTGTTTTTCCCCTCCGTTTGCTGGAGGCTGACGTTTGATTTCTTGTGTGTCGTTGGCGAGGGGGGGGGTAAGTGTGTGACGTCACAAGCAGGTGTTTTGTATACGTCTGGGAGATGGGACACTGTATTAATGTCAACAAGCGTACAAAGTATTACACAATTGATTCATGCGTGGGAATATCGTCTCGGTGTTGCCAATCGTTCCGGGCAGAGGCGAACCTAGGGGGCTGATATGGGGAATATATCCCCGCCCCGAATATGTTGGAGCAAAAATTTTAACTCGAGGTTATTTTACTCGAGGTTATTTTGAAACAAAACTATTTCACTTTTAATGGCTCTTTTTACATTCAAAATGATGGCCTAGCAATGGGCTCACCCCTTTCCGGCCTACTGGCCGATATTTATTTAAATTATTATGAGAATACTCACTTGTTGAACAATAATATATATGCAAGTAAAATAATATTTTATGCACGGTATGTAGACGATACGTTTTTAATTTTTGATGGTACTATAAGACAAATCGAATTATTTAAAAACTGTCTAAATAAAATAAATAGAAACATCCAGTTTACTCTTGAAACAGAGGTTGATAACAAGATAAACTTTCTAGATTTAACCATCACTCGACAGATGAATAAACTAAAGTTCAACATTTATAGGAAACCGACTACCACTGACACCACAATACACGCAGACTCTCATCATCCTCTTTCACATAAAATGGCAGCGTACAATAGTTTCATTCATAGATTATTGACGATTCCTTTGGATGATAATGACTTCCGTGATGAGCTAAATGTCATAAAATATATCGCGGTTGCCAATGGTTACAGTAGTTTAACCATTGACAAACTGTTGAGAAAACATGAAAAAAGAATGCTTAAACCCCGAATAAACAACAACACGCAAAAAATTTTTATATCTACTAATTACACTAGCTTTATGCCTAAGGTTTTGTATTCTATATTGAATAATAATAGTTTCACTATTTCTTTCAGGACTAATAATAAGTTACTAGATATTCTCAAACCGAAAAAACACACGCCTCCAGAAGAAAAAGTGGCATATATAAGTTAACATGTAATGATTGCGAGTGCTTCTACATTGGACAGACTGGGAGAGGTTTCCTTAAACGATTTCGTGAACATTTACCTAAGAAAATAAGAAACATTGACAACATCAAATCAAATTACGCCCGACACCTGACTTCACACAATCATAATTACGCAGATTTTAGTTCCAATTTAATACCGTTACATGTGTGTAAGAAGGGCCGTTTCATGAATGCCTTGGAGGAATTTGAAATTTACAGTGCATATGCAAACCCAATGAGTCGCGATATCGTGTTAAATGACCACCTGAACTTTGTATCCAACCGATTGTACGATACTGCCTTGAGTCTGCTTGCTGGGGCTGCGATAAGGTAGCAACCGCTCAGTGGCAGAATGCACTTGAACGGGTGCGCACCCAAATCCGCGTACGGTTCATATGCAAATCTTGACATTTTAACTTTTTAACGATCTCGCAAGAGTGACAGTTTTAACTTTTTAATATCTGACGATGGAGCATACGCTCCGAAACGCGTCATAGACGAAGCATAAGAAATCACACGGCGGATAATTAAGGTAATTAATTTATTAATTCGTACAAGTGATTTGGTTACCATATTAAACATGAATATTAAAAAAAAAAAATTTAAATTGGTTGCGTGTTTTTTAATTTATTTCAAAGTTTTGTCAATTTAAAAAAAAATACTATTTAGGTCAATGACAAGTGTAAAAAATAATTACTTTTAAACATTTAATGAAACATACATAGTCCACATATTTTTTAAAATATTAAGAAAGATAGATAAAACACTTATGTAACAAAGTGGAGGGGGTAAGACTTATATAGTAATATTTATTTCTTCGGTTTTTTTACCTTTGTCTTTTTCTATTTTTACTTTTGAAAAAGAATGGAAATAATTATTTTTTAACAAAATTATTTAACATTGTATTGCATGCTGTAAAATTTATATCAACAACCCTGTTGATACATTTATAACCACAGCAATTATATACATGTTGGTAACACTCACATTCTTCTGTTTCTTAAATTTTAACGTTCTTTTTTAAATATTTATATTCCACATAAAGGTGGCCTATTATTAGGCTTGCAAGACAAACTGGAAGCCTATCTGTGTATATTTAAAAATTATTTTAATGAAATTAGTGAATTACAGCTATTATTTGCTTATCAATTTTAATTTTTGGCTCTCCGCCTCGCGGGGAGCGCCTCAAGGCGTCTGCTGGCTGGACTTGAGACGGGCAACATCTGTTGCTCGAATCGGCACCAGCGGCAGTGCTACAAAAATCAAAAAAAGTTTTCTTTCTCCCCCGCCTTCTCAGTTAACTGGTTGGCAGTTTCCTTCTCCAGTTTTAGGTAACCTGTCGATAAGTATCAGCCTATGTTTATCTACTGGCAGCCTTTGTACTCGATCCAGATGCTCCAGACAAGCTACGGGTGCAAAAACACCCCGCATATTCAATGCAATGCAATAATGAGATAGAGTTTGTTTCATTGTCCGAGCTAATCTCAGAAACTGGTGATCCGATTCAAAAACTTCTTTCATCACCGTGTTTCTTGGAAGTTTGAGAGTGATTCTTAACATAAATTTGAACAGATATCTGGAACAATTTTCAAAAACAAAGCCTTAATGCTGTTCCATTTCATGAAATTTTTGTTAATTTGCGTGTAGTGAAATTTTCGACATGCGACAAATTTTCGTTGGATGAGAGATAGTATGTGGTATCAGCAAGTGAAATTTAGAGGAAATTTGAAACTTTATTTTGGGTTTTTGTTTCAATAAAATCCTCCCTTTCGTTTTCGAGATATTGGCGGTTTTGTAAAAAAAAAATTGGTTAAAAGTCCCGCTAGTACAGTGTAAACTATTTCTTATCATAAAGATTTTTTCTGAATTTTAAGTATTACCTTAGTACAATCTATTTTTATATTGATTATATTATTACATTTAATAATAATATTTTAAATTATAAGTAATAACTTAATATTCTAAGTTTGAAGTCAACAAATCCAAGGCGATTGCCTGGGTGACTTCCTTGGACTTTGTCTCTTTTGACAGTTTCTTGAGGCCTTAAAAGTTCTCTCAACAACTTTTAAATTTTTATAATTATATATTAGCCCATATTTTTATAATTTTTATATTCAATGTTTATAATACAACATTTCATTAGAGAGTAAAATACGTTTATCGCCTACAATAACGTGAATTATTGAATTATATACAATAAGTTTGAATATCTTATTTTCTACATAAGTTTAACGTCAAGTATATCGTAACATAATAATAAAGCAACATCGTCTCACATTACCTTGGTTATTTCTGATAACACACGGTACTACCTCCCCCGCAAGGCCATCATTAGCCCGGTAAAATGTTCAGATGTCTTCATTAGAATTCGTACCACAGTCAGCTAGGCACCAGACTTACTCTATCATTCTTGACTCAGCTCGTAGAACCTAGTGTGAATACGTGTTCTGTAAATTTTTTCGTGTTGTCCTTTCTCCAGAAGGACAAGACTCGGGCTGATTTGGTTGTCCCCTTCAGCCGAATGGAAGGATGTGAGGAGACGCACGCCAGTGCAGGCCGGAAGCGAAGAAGATGGAGGCACATTGGAGGTAGAGTAGTGCGAGCATGCCCGCGCGCGCGCGCGCGTATTTGTAGTGTTTAGCCAAATAGGTAATGGAAGTGGCTGATGGAAGTGCTAAAAAGTTTAAACATGAGGGCAGCCAAGACAGGAACGAGTTACGCGGGTCGCAAAAGCTGGAGGGAGGCGACAGAGAGAAGCCCATGGAGGGCGGGGGTCACAAATAAGACGGCTAAAGACCGGGTAAGTAGTTAGGGAAAATTAAAAATGTTATGTGATCAGGAAGGATGGCAGGTGGAGGAGTATATTTGAAGAGGGGAATTAAGCGTTTCTATTTCTTTAACTCTGACGGCGAAGAGTTCGGAGTGGATGTCCATCGGCTATATGGTAAGGGGGCGGTTTATGAGGAAGGAAGGTCTGCGGGTAGTTCTATTGATGGAGGTGGCTATGGATTGTAGGGAAGTGCATTGTTTTGGGGTTTGGGAGTATTTCCAGTCGATCTTGTATAGGAAGGAGTCGAGGTCAGGGAAGAGTGTAAAAGACGACACTGAATATATTGCAAACCAGCTGGTACTGTTTGCTGAAGTAATGCTGAGGAGGGGGGGGAGGGTCTCTGGCCGTGCTTCCAAACGGTTACAATGTTCTCTACCTCAACTCCCCAACTGAGTACCGACTGTCTTGTATCCAACTGCCCTCCCCAAATGTCCGCAGATTTCACGCGCTTCAAAATTGGCTACGAGTTTATCAGCGATTCTGGTGAATCCCGGTTTTGTAATTAACGATTTAATTAAAAATGAGAAGTTGCCAGTGACATAACTAGACGCTGCTACTTGTGATTACTGCCTCCGTACAAATGAGACATTCAGGGTCCTTCCCATATAAGGCTAGGCGCACACTTGCGATTATCTGTCGCAACGACAAAAAAAAAAGTTCGCTCACTTGCGATAAATAAATCACAATTTTACCATAATTTTTTATCATTATTTGTAGTATAGAATGGACGTCGTAGAAACAACTTGTCTTGTGGCTTTGATGTTTAGCATAACAGAAAAATAGAAGCGATACAAAAAAGAATACTGGGTACATCCAATATCAGTCAGAGGACGCTGAATTTCCTCCAATTTCGTATTACATTTACGCACACTTCGCCCCACAATTTTTCTTTTATATTACTGTCGCTGTATTTTTTTAACCGCTTATCGAACAGAGGTGGTGGTTTTTCAACTACAGTGATAATTAGCTCTGGGTCTAGGACACAATTTACAGTATCATTAGATTCGGTACCAGACATGTGCTAGTCTACTCAGCAATACACTCCTCTCAAGACTAACAGCCAAGCAATCGTGGCTACAGAATCGCAAGTAGGTGCAGGCCTGTACATTTCTGTGTGATTCATTCGAGCCAGCGACAATCGCGTCGCTGATAAAATAGAACATGTTGCCATTTTTTAATCGCTTCGATTTCTCAGTCGCACGTGAGTGCACTGACATTTAAAACTATGTGTTCCATTTTTGCGATTAATCTGTCGTGCGACAAAAATCGCAAGTGTGCGCCTAGGCTAATTTAATAAGTAATTTTTTTGTAAATTCTTTGTATCTGTGTTAAGTTTTGAGTAAACCAACGTATGAAGTATAAATATTGAAGAACATTGGAAAAGCGCTAACTTTAAAAAATATTGTTTCTTGATAAATTATTATTAAAATTGAAGGTAATAATTTTTAGCCTTGTTATTTGAATTAGCAGTCTCTGTAACTCCAACTTTGTCGTGCTTGTTTTTGCTAAACTGCTAAATGTCATGTTCTGGTCGCGGCCTTTCAGTGTTTCCACCATTTTCAAGTTCTAAACTACGACCTTGTCCTAATAATAGTCCTAGGACTAGGTCGTAGTTTAGGACTTGAAAATGGTCAAAATACTGATAGGTGTCGACCAGAACAAACAAGCATGACGAAGTTGAAGTAAAAGGTAATAAATCGCATGCCATTAGGAATCGCTTCAATTCTAAATTAGTATTTTCAATAATCTTGTGAACATTAATCTTTCTGACCCGGTTTTAGTATACCTTGTGCTAAGAATGGTTTAAGCAATTTATGGTTTATTTTTTGTGGTAAATACAGCAACAAAATGTTGCCTTTTTTTTCCTGATCGGCGCTCCAGCGCGTTCCCGACCGGGAACTGAAGCTGGCGTGTAAAGTCCTCGGAGGTTCTCTCTTCTCGATCTCTGAGAAGAGGACTAGGTGTCCGATCTTGTGAGAACACCTTGAGACGACACCTGGCTCGTAGATTCTATAGTCGGGCTACTCGTGTGACCCACAATCCCCTCATCGTCGCCGGACTCGGAAAATACCATCCACGGCCAGATGAGTCTTGGAAGCGACCCCGTTTGATAGCCCCGGTGGTATAATCCACCATCGAGGGTCGCTTCACGCCATCCAATAAGTAAAAAGATATAAATTGAACTCAGCCTGACCCAGTGGCAGGAGTCCTAACTGAGACTCGGGACACTGCACACCTCGCGCCTCTCGCGAACCGCGCAACCCCCAGTCGTCGTCATTTTCCCGAATTTAAGTCATAAAACTACTAGTTTACCTATGCAATTGTGAAAAAGTCCGCTCATCAGGAGGCGTGAAGAGAATCGACGGGGACTTTGGCCGCTAACCGAAGACCCTTGTCGAGGACGCTTTGCGTCAAGTTATTCTCAGACTGGGCCAGCGTATGTAATGACCGGCAGTAAATACATACCGACGATCATTTTGCCCAATTTCCTTGTCATACACGAGCTGACCAGGAGTGAAAACAGTAGCTCAGACGAACGGACGCAAATTACTGATATTACTAATTTACAAATAATGTTGTTATTTCTTTTATTTCTATAATTACTTATACGCCTAATTTTAACACGTGCACAGGCTCAGGAATAGGTCTACGTTAATTGAATATGTAATTTTTTATTTACAGTTCTTCTTCTTCAGCACTACAGCCCAGTGTGGCCACACGCCTGGAAAACCTTGAAAACCTGGAAAAGTCATGGAATTTGAAAACCTCTGGAAAACCTGGAAATTACATGGAAAAATGAAAAGGAACCTGGAATTTTTGTAGTAATTAAAATTATTTCTCTTTATGTTATATTTGTGACACCCATGATCGTCCGCAAATACATTTCCGCACTTCATTTGTGTTTTTACTCTTGTCATGAATTACGCTTTGGCCTTGAAACTCCCGCCACAGCTCAAGTCGTTTGCGTTTCTGACCCGAGTCGGCCGCCTCGGTCAAGACCGTCTACAATTATATCAGACCTTAATGCAACTATCGATAGTACTCAATATGGCGTCAATATCAGTTGGTTGTCAAAAGTAAACACGTGCTACTTACGTGTGCTAAAGGTTATAGTGGTTGTAGAAAATTTAAGTTTAAAGTGAGGTCACAGTTTTTTTAAAGCAGCATTGTTATAATGGCTCGGTCGTGTTGCGTGCCCGGATGTAAATCGAATTACGGGAGTTTAGATACGTCAGCATTTAGATTTCCCAAGGATGAGGTTATGAAAAAGAAGTGGATCACATGTATCCGTCAGGATAATTTTACGGTTACTGACAATATGTATAAAACATTTTGAAGAGAGATTTATTGTGAAAACGGCTTTATTTCCCGTTGGTAATGGCGAACAGTCTCCGTTCCGAGGATTCCAAAGCTCACCGAAAATGCCTTTCCCTCTCCCCTACGCTCCCGTTGCTTCCCCTTCTACAGTGCCGCCCGTGGCCCGTGCCAAGTGTACGTAAACAAACAAGCTATAGCTTATATGATTGTTGCTTTGCCTAAAATCTCTTGTCTTTGAGAGAGAATATGCCTAAACAGTGGTTTCTGTCGTTATTTTATGTCTGTGAAGGCTTGCCAAGTTCCACCTGGAAAACCGTAAATTTGGGTCTGGAAAACATGGAATTTTGACCACAGGTTTTTGTGGCCACCCTGCAGCCCAACGTGAGACGACCTGGCTTTCAACACCAATCTTCTCCAGTCTCCTGTCCATTGGCATCTCGGTGTAATCCCTCAGATCCGTTCTTCTGAGATCTCCTAGCACAACATCCAACTATTTTAACCTAGGTCGGGGCCCCTCTTTCTGCTTTTATAGACTTGCGCCCTTAAGATTTTCTTTGGCATACGCTGATCATCCATCCGCTCTAGGTGACCTGGCCATTGTATTCGTTGAGCCTTTATGAGTCTTACAATGTTCACCTATGTCCTGGGTCATCTATCTCGTGGTTATTTCTTATTCTCCATTCGTGATCTTCTTTAACCGCACAATAAACACGTCTTACGATCTTTCTTTCTTGGTGTTTCTTGTTCCTTTTTATGTTAAAGCACCTCCCCATAAGTAACAACCGGTCTGATAAGTGACTTGTATATTTTGGTTTTTGTGTTACGACCAATGAGTTTGCTTCTCAATAGTCTGCTGTTGGCACAATATGCCATATTTCGTATTTGTATCTCGTTATGTACTGTCTTGTTTATGGACCATTCATTATCTGTTAACTCAGGTATCTATTAACTGTATCAAATGAATTATCCTCTATTCATAAACTGTATAGATTTCTTCTTTCTGATGCAGAAAACAGCATGTATTTAGATTTGCTGATATTTACATGCAGTCCCATAGCAGCAGATTTTTGGATTCAGCTCCTTGAATACCTCAGCTAGCCGTTGTCTGTATGTTACAGTTGGGTCACCGAACATTTGGGAAGGCTGTGGCTGCAGAGAGAGAGAGAGAGAGAGAGAGAGAGAGAGAGAGAGAGAGAGAGTGTGTGTGTGTGTTAAACAAGTTTTATGTCTAAGCTTAGACGTAACAACGCCTCGGAAATGTTGACTGCTCAGTTGCACAAAGTTTCTCGGAGACCAACAGGTTCCAACGGTCCACAACAGAACGCGCACGAACGAACAGTTTCCTTTGATGTGCCGACCACTGTCTGGATCGCGTTCGTTGGCGCTCGAAGTTGCGCAATATGTCGCGGTTTATCGTCAAAACTGGCCGCGTCACTTTGGTTCGGCGCAGCGCTGCGCGGCCCGGTATGGACGCGGCTTTACGCGACTGGAAACCATGACCAATAAACATAAAGCACCAGTTAGGTCTACAAAATGTACACAGGAACAACAACATTTTAATTCTTCACATTTTGGTATATTTTAAACAAATTTAGCCCAAAAATTAGGTCGGTAAAAATAAAAAACCCAATAAAAAACCATCGCACTCTCGATTTAGTGAGATTAAAATAAAAATATAAACGGTCCTTACTCAAGATGTTCTTGCTCCGTAAGAATCATTATTTTCTTACATACAGTTCAGTTCACGTACATGGTGTATATGCCATTTAAATTTAATAATATCCTTTTCATAACAAAATAAAA
The DNA here is from genome assembly GCA_034769895.1 of Magicicada septendecula. Lineage (NCBI taxonomy): Eukaryota > Metazoa > Arthropoda > Insecta > Hemiptera > Cicadidae > Magicicada > Magicicada septendecula. Next base: position 53,847,297 of record CM068371.1, on the reverse strand, counting down.
AATAAACTTCATAACAAATTTTATTTTTTTTCAGTCGTGTGGCATGAAAAGTAGCCTTCTAGAAACTTTTTCACTATTCAAGATAAACTGATACATTAAGGGAGTGAAGTGTACAGAAATATTCAAATTTAATTTTGATTTAACTCCAAACGATCTATCTTTATTGGTTTCCAAATTATTGAGTGAATCTTACAAAATATACTTAAGCGTTCGCGCTGCGTACTGCCGCACGTCCGTTCCCGAGTTTATCATGACGTGTTTCAATTAAGGATTTGTACTGTTACAGAAAGCGTGTTAGAAATACATTTGTTGTAATTTAAGAGTTAAAAAAGTAAATCTCTCCGCAGTATTTAGGAAACCGTAAATTGAAGTAGACTATTTAATAAATACAAATAATTATTATTTGAAATAGTAGCTTTTAACTTCATGAAAAACATGTACAGCTTTTGTTGAGGATGATAATGATAAATGCATTTCATAATGAATAATACATACCGTAATAACATTTTAAATAATCAGTACTATGATTCAGTGTTTTAATTGATAGAACATGGTGATACGTGTGGGGCCCCTTGCGCGAACAATAGGCCTGCAATAAACATGACCCTCGAGATGTTTGGGGAACAGTTGTACAGCCTCTTCTCCTACCTGCAAGTATTGCCTCCTGCATTCATCATTTTGGAAACGGAAGTACTATATACTGTAGTTCCATATCTGTACTGCGCCGATATGTCTGAATATAGTAATTGTTTAGGTCACGTACACGTACATGCTCTTTTGCCGTTTACAAATGCACACCATTACGTATAAACATATACATATCTCTCTCTCTCTCTGTGTAATGTATCCAGGGCCGTAACTAGGCGGTGGCGAGATGTGCCCCCGCCAAGGGCGCAGGTACAAAGAGCGCAAAATTGACCATGAAAAATATCTTTTTTTAGACTTAGATTGGTACAATTTGTCAAGCAAATAAAAACTCCACGTTATTGGAAAAAATCTTTCAGTTTCAGATTGTTAAAAGTTACTGTACGTGAACTGTCTATATTTCTGTCTATTATACAATAAACAAAAAGCAGCTACGTAAATTTAGTAACTGCACTGGACCTTGCCCTACTGATGGGCGCAGAGTCGGGCCAGGCGCAAAGCGAAAATCCCTTCCCCTCCACCCATCCCATGATGACCAGTCGCTGGGTCACTGCACTGCACCTGCGCCTTCTTGGTTTTAGCAACGAATATAGACATAACTAGAAGAACACTTCTTATGGAGCGAGTGGGATCAGCTTTCTGGGGTGATAAACCGTAGTTCATCACCCCGGCAACTACATGGCGCTGGCGTTTCCAAGTAATTTTTTGTATTATACCGCGAAATTTAGTAAATTTCAAACATTTTCGTTAATATATAATTGGAAAAAGCTACAACTTATCAGATAAAAACTGGTAGATGAAAAAATGTTTGTAGGGGTTAGACTAGACACAACCTTCAAAATTTTTTCACATTTGTTTGACACACTGGGTACGAAGGAATGAATCAAATAAATGCAGCCTACTCAAAAAATGCACTTTTGATGCATTCTTTATTATGCAGTGCGCAAAAGAATTTTAAAATCGAATACAAGAACATGCGTCTTATTATTACAAACATTTTTTTCATCTACCACTCTTTTATAAAAAAAGTAGTAGCATTGTTTCAACTACGCTTTTAATAACCCAGAAGTGTGCTTCTAGTAACGTCTATATTCGTTGGTTTTAGCAAGTTTGTCATAACTTGAATAGTACTCATACTCATACCCCTCCCCCCGCGCCCTGCCACGGCCACGTCAGTCTATTGCTCTCACAGAGTACGAATATATATAGATTGCTCTATTCTAGTTTGTTCTGTTGGTTTTGTTGAGACTCAGTGTAATTACAGTCGCTGGTATTATTTTCTATTGTAATTTGTGAACTAAGTGATTTTCACACTCAGCGATTAGACGACACTTATAGTGTTTGTGTTGTTACTTCTTGATGTTGGCGTTGCTTCTGTTGTACGGGTAAGAATGATTTCAATAAAATGTACCCAGGGCCGGTGAGAGCGATCACGGGCCCCGGGGCTAAACATTTTTGGCCCCCCCAAAGAAAAACTTACCAAAAAAAAATTACTGTTGGATTGTTAATGGTTTAGGACTTATTAATTGACCCTACAATTCGTTATTCTTAACTTTAATCGTAAATAAATGGGTTTTACACTGTTAATAAATAACAAAGGGCAAAGGCCGTTATGCGCCGGGCCCCGGGGCTCTGGCCCCCCTGCCCCCCTACCGCCGGCCCTGAATGTACCATAGCTTAGTCTACATTAACCCTAGAATTGGCGCATGTTATTCCCGGTGGTGGCGGCCTATTTTTCCCTTTTTGTACAGTTTTTGAAAACACTACATATTATTATTATTATAACACGGTATTATTGCAAAACAATACATTAATTATACTATTTACTCTTCAACATCACGAAAACGTCAGTGAATCAATCAATGGAGGTTACCGTGCAAAACTTGACTCCAGCTGTCAGAAATAATTTCCCAACATTCGTTCTGTCTTTACTGCCAGACTGACAAAGCCAAATAGGCCTAACTAATATCACTGTGTTCGCCGTTTCATTTTCTAGACCTACAGAAAATAAAAAAAATACCGGAAGAAAGAAGAAGAACTGGCCCGTTCCATTGGTATAACTTATATTCCTATTGGTTCATTTTTAGCGGAAATGGTCGTGGTTGTAAATGTCCAATTTTCAGCAAGTGTCTGATTTTGTTGCGCAAGTCTGCTGACTAAAATAGTCCCGATTTCAAAATTAGTTTACGTAAATATTTCAATCACAAGTTTCATGAATATGGTATCAATTTTATTTTTATAATTGGATGAGCGATCGCGTACACGGAAAACCCGAAGCACTGTAAATACAAGTGAGCCTCTCGCGGTAAGAAAAAAGAAACGATGTCTGCGACATTTTAACGCTATCATCGAATTTTTCGGTGAACGCAACTGTCGGCACTGAACATAAACACGGATTTCATAATATTTCGTGTTTATGTTCAGTGCCAACTGTTGCGTTCACCGAAAAATTCGGTGATAGCGTTAAAACGTCGCAGACATCGTTTCTTTTTTCTTACCGCGAGAGGCTCACTTGTATTTACAGTGCTTCGGGTTTTCCGTGTAATCCTATTACTCAGGATTGAAAAAAACTTTTTGGCCGTCTGTGTGTCTGTAACAATGACAATGACAGCGGCAGCGCCCAAACAAATTTACCGATTATGACCAAACTTGACACACAGGTCCTTGGGCAGTGGGCACAATATCTTGGCGGAGTTCGTTAATGTTTGAGATCGGTCGAGTAGTTTTTACATGGCAGCCATTTACAACTGTAATACAATGTAAATTAAATGGGAATGGTTTGTTTCAGAAATGGGGCCAAAAAAAACCTTCTGGAAGTGAATTTACAAAAATCAAAAAACAAAAGAAGAAGACAACGAAAAATAGCATCGGTGCTTGGAAATTGCCTGCGAAATGAAGAGAAAGAAGTAGGTGAAAGTGATAGTGCCAGTAATAGTAATGCATTTCAAGAAGAATAAGAAAAAGAAGACGACCAAGAAGAAAAGGAAGGAGAAAATGAAAAAGAAGATAGCAAGACTGAGACTGTTTCAGAAGACAACCACAGTCAGATCACTCCAATGGAGTTCGTCACAAACGTCATTGATTTTGAAGAAGGAAGTGATCCTGAGCTAAGTCATTCCACAATGGGCAGGCAATCTACTGATCTTGAAAACCCCAGCACATCTTGCACATCTAATTATAATGAAAATGATGCATTAAATACTACTGATGTGGGAATAGAAATTATCTACGAGGATCCCAAAAAATGGCCAGCAAATTTTCGATCAGACACAGTTCGTTGTAAACTTGTTGAACGAGGCCCACAAATAATTGACTTAGACAGCTACAAATTCCCCTGTGCAGATGATGGAAGACACTTTTCTCAGAAATGGGTTTATAAAATTCTACCAAACGGGGAAAAAGTAAAAAGGCAATGGTTGTTGTACAGCCAGTCTAAGGACGCACTGTTTTGTTTCCCTTGCCTTCTCTTTTCAAAAGACGACAAATAGGACAAATCTGCTTTCTCTAATATTGATGAGGGATTCAATTATTGGATTCATTTATTGTCAATCACGGAAGGTCGATACCTCACCAACATTCTTATGTCGATTGGAAAGAATTAGAAATTGGACTGAAAACTAGTAGATCTGTTGATGCAGAACATCAAAAATTGATACAAGCTGTAGCAGAAAAGTGGTGCAATGTTCTCAAATGTATTGTGGATGTAATTCTCCATTGTGCCAGTAATAACTTACCTTTAAGAGGAGGTTCCGATTCGATCAGTGACAGCAACTGTGTTGTATTTCTGAGTACATTAGAACTTATTAGTCACTACAATCCTCAACTATCTAAGCACATAGAAAACGTTAAAAGTGGAAAACATGTCACAAGCTATTTTTCACCTCTAATTCAAAATGAGGTCATAGACATTTTGGGAAATAAGGTTCGATCTGAAATACTGAAGAATGTAAAAAGTGCCAAGTATTTCTCTATTATGTTTGACTGCACCCCGGACACAGCACATTTAGAACAAATGAGTGAAATAATAAGGTATATTAACATTAAGGATCGGAAATGCTCAGTTGAAGAAAGTTTTGTGGACTTCATCATAAGTCACCAGAAAAAAGGAAGAGGGTTATCACAAGAAATATTGCAAAAGCTAAACAATGACGGCTTGGATATTCAGAACTGTCGTGGTCAAGGCTTTGACAACGACTCAAACATGGGAGGAAAATATGAAGGCGTTCAAGCGCACATATCCCAACTAAACGACCTTGCTAAATTTGTGCCTTGTGCAGCAGTCTTAACCTCGTTGGCGTGCACGCCGCGGAAGTGTCAATTATGATGACAAGTTTTTTTGGAAAAGTGTTGGAGTTTTTCAACTTCTTTAGTAGCTCTACCTTAAGGTGGGAGGTTTTGATTGGTTGTCTCAAAACTACCCTTAAGAGACATTGTGATACAAGATGGTCTTCCAGGCGTCAAGCTGTGACAGCTCTTAAGAAGAACTTATCATCTGTACACAAAGTTTTACAAAACATGGCTGATAGAGACGACTGGAACACTGACACATTGTCTGGTGCTATGAAACTTCTTAGACAAATTGATTATGAATTTGTGTGCCTTTTAGAGATGTGGTCTGATGTTTTGATAAGTTTGGACTGCACCAACAAGTCACTGCAAGGAAAGGGCACAACTCTTGACGTAGCATCAAGTTTGCTCTCAGGTTTGGCAAAAAAATTGAAGACCTACGTAAAGAAGGAATTAAAAAATACACAGAAAAAGCCAAAGCTATTTGTGATTCCATGGCCATCCAAAGCAGTTTTGCTGTTAAGAGGCTGAGAAAAGTCAAGAGGATGGCTGGGGAGACGGCTGAAGACGAAGCACACTTGTTGAGTTCTGATAAATCATTTGATAGAATGTTACACTGTATTTGATAGAATTGTAAGTGAAATGGAAAAAAGGGCATACATTTACCACACAATTTCATCAGACTTCAGTTTTTTGTCAGGAAAGTCCTTAAGTGAATGTTTGTTTCTTTTCTTGAAAAGTGTGCAGCTGATCTTGGTGCGATATATAGTAGAGACATTGATAGAGTTGAGCTAGTTAACGAAGTAGTTGCTTTCAAGTTTCACGCAAAAGAGCTGGTGAAGAACATTTACAAGGCTTCCCATTTGGATATTCTGAAAGTTATTTCAAACTATGGATTAAGAGATGCTTATCCAAACATCGAAATAGCATTGAGGATATTTTTGACAATGCCCGTCAGTGTGGCGTCTTGCGAGCATACTTTCAGCAAGGTGAAGATAATCAAAAACTACTTACGGTCAAGTATGTGTTAAAACAGATTGACAAACTTAGCTATCCTGTCCATAAAAATATTAGATTGCTTCAAAACTTGAATTTAGTGAAATAATTAGTGAGTTTGCCTTGCTGAAAGCAAGAAAGGTAAAGTTTTAGTTCCATGGCTTTTCTGCTGTATACTGTATGTAACAATTTGTAAAAGCAATATATTTGTTTACTGAAGAGTTTCAATTTGTTATTTACAGAACCAAGAGCCAAAAAAATGGTACCTGCAGTTACAACAGAATGTTGTAAGTGCAAGTCCTGAAGTCCTGTTTAAAAAAAATCAAGATAAATTATAGAACTAAAGTACCGACTAAAGTTATGAATTATTTCTCTGGTAGTTTTTGTTATAATCAATACCTCATCAGTTACAGTAGTGTGATATAATCTAACTGTTAACTAAAGAAGGCCTACTGTAAATTGATGTAACTATCAATAAAAATATTTTGCATTTTTTTTCTCATTTTCTCATATTGCAGGTTGCAGAAGCTGCTATAGTTTACTTAAATACTGTTACTAGAAGTTTAGTTTTTATTCTAAAAAAGTTTGTAATTGTATATTACCTACCTTAATGTAGTGTAAATATTAAGTTTTAGTAGGCCTTAACATGTACTGTACTTTGGTAACTATGTTTTTGTTAGTTACTTTTTACATAGTTCAATCACCTGCAAATTAGGTTTTATACCTCCTACAGATTCCACCACTTTCAGTTAGTTTTTAAAAATAGTTTTAAGTTCAGTCTTTCTCTTACAATAGTAATGCTTTTATATTCAGATAATATAGAATTTTACAGAAATTCGACCAAAAAGTTACCTTGAAAAGAGGCAAAAACTTGGCTCAAAAAACTACCATTTTTGCACTTTAATTTTAAAAATTTTCCGGGGGAGGAACCCCGGACCCCTCGCTACACTGGTGGGTATTCCAGACCCCCCGGTATTGGTATTGGGGGCGCAGCTTTGTCAAAATTGCCAAGGGCGCAGGAGTACCTTGTTACGGCCCTGAATGTATCCACTACTTCTCTCACGTCTATCCTGAAGCTACCCTCCCACCAACACCATGTAATACACATGTAAAGAAAAACATTTGTTTCACTAGTGGCCCATTTGCTGGTTTGCGATACACTCGACGTTTTGCACTAAATATTCGCTCTGTTACATTCACTCATAATTTAGGACGGAATTCTTAGATAGTTTGTCACGGTGCTCTGCTTATTTGTCTAGAGTTGGTTTACTACAGTTTTTATTAACATATAAATAAATTAATATCTGCCAGGGGAATTTGTTCGTCATGTGGGAGCACACAAAGAATTCACTTTAACGGTACGAGCTATACACTACCGTTAAAGTAGTTATTATTTTATTTTTCACTAATTAATGTTTTTCTACTGAAATAATAGATTTTACCAATCAGAATGACTTAGAGTTTCAGACTTCTACAGACACTTCCAAATGAATATATTTTGAACAGCTGAGTTAATATTTTTTAAATTATGTCTGTTCTTGTTTTAGAATAATATTGTTTGGTACGATTTTAAATACTACACCGAATACACAGTGGATTCACTAACAAGTTTAATAAAATATTAAACATATTAGAAAATAGTCAGATTTATTCATTTGTAAACTGGAACATTTATGTGAATGAATTTGTTGACACATGAGTATTAGTGAAACAATGATAATACAGTTATAACATACTCCTGAAATATTTACATTACTATATACATTTACGCGCGAGCGCGCGCGCGCGCGCGCACACACACACACACACACGAATTATAATTGTTATAGCTGAGCAAATTAATAATACGTATGAGTGCACAAATATTTTAATTTCACTTTTATATTTTATGAAATCTGAGGTGACTCATACTGCGTTGTCAGAGTAAGGCCTGCAGGAAGAAATGCTCTATGCGAATTGGATCGATGTTTAGCCATGTACAAGTTCCTGTTCATAAAGTTTTATTTGTTCTTATTGGCTGGATATTACAGTATTCCGAGAAGCTAACCTGCATTCACAGTTATGAAACTTATTCATTTTTTTCGTGAGTTGTGTTTGGTTGCAAGAAAATAGTACTCAGTTGGGAGGGACAGGCAAGACGGTCGAAATCCATGAAAGCGCGTTTGGTCGGCGAAAATATAACAGGTGGAGGGTAAAAAGAACAAAGTGGGTTGGGGGGGGGGGGAATAGAGAGAGAATCAAAAAAAAGTTTCCTGAAAATAGTAGAGAAGGGAGATAGCGATACTGTCTTCAATGTTATTAAAGAATTAGTGTCAACTCGGACTACAATAGTTACGGGGGGGGGGGGGGTACAGTAAGTTAAAAACGTTAACTTAACGACCACTTCTGTGTTAATCATAATTTTAATTTTGTAGACCCACTGAATAGAGCGATCCACACACAAAACATTGAAAGCTTGTGTGGTCTAAGCTGAAAAGAGATGAGGAGGAGAGTAGGTAGGATTGGTGTATCGAGATTTGAAACATATCTTGTCGAGTACCAATGGAGAAATATACATACATCAAACGAAGAACTGTTTTTGGATATAACAAAGACAATTAACACCTTTTATCCTTTCAAGTAGACCTCAGATATTTCCTGATTAATCCTATCAAAATAGTTAAAGTAATAAAAAAAAAATAAATAAAAACATTAAAATAAATAACTGATATGTCATGTGAACGAAGGCGGTTAATGTGTGTGCGTGTGTGTGAGCACGTGTTTATTCTGTTATATGAACGAAAACTGCATATGACAACAGAACATTTAATTTATTGTCATTTAATTTTCATAGGTCGCCAGTGCATGTGTACGTTTGTATGTAAGCGCGCGCTCGGTGTGTTTCGCGTCTATACTGTACATTTATACGAGTATTTAAAAGTGAAACGCGCGCGTGTGTTACTGTTCATGCGTACGTATTATTGTGTAGGCCAGTAGAATAATATTCGTACTGCTATCGTTTATTCATTTGTTAGATATTGTGTGTTTGTGCGTGCTACTGAGCGTGAATTGCGAACTGTTTCTTACAACAATGACTGTGGGCAGCTGTGTCAGGTACAGAGGACGTTGTAAAATACCCTTCTTGGGTTTGTTTTATTGCAAGGGCCCACCCGTCACTTTTACACTGACAAATGTTACAGCAGCGCAGCACTAGTTGTTCAGACGAATATTTATAATATCATTGTGGTCTGTAGCAAAAAGCTTGTAGAAACTCTATTCTGCATACCGTAATAACTAAAATACCGTACATAACGAAATAAAATTCTAATTTTGAAAATCGTGTAGACAGAGAGAGCGAACGTTAGCCTAACGTATGGACAGAGCAACCCTGTCTTAGCATGAACGAAACGTTGGGAGCTTTAGGCTTCTATTACACTAGGGAACATGTGACGAGGGCTAAAAATGGTGCGCAACTCTTGGCCACATGTTGATGATTTAAGTCGAGAAAATGGCGTCAAGGAATGAAGAGCTTCTGCTACTCGCTTTGTTATTAAAGAAAAGAAGACGCAGAGCTCGGAGAAAACGTATGTACATACACCCTATGTTATCAACAAGGATGGATAAAGGATTATTCTACACACTGTTCGATGATCTGTGCGTGGACGAAAATAATTTTTTTAACTATTTTCGTATGTCAAAACAATCATTTGATGAATTGTTGGACTTGATCAAAGCAGACATAATTGGCACTGATACTAAAATGAAGAGAGATTTGTCTTGCATATTGAATGCGAAATAACAACTGGGCATGTCGTCTGCCGTCCCGGACACAGTTAAGGTGGTGTCTGTGGCGAAGTGCGCATGCGCGGAAGCGGGAGTGGTGCGCCACATGTTGGCCCAGTGTAAGCCCTCTATTACACTAGGCAACATGTGGCGGGCAACTTGTTGCCGGGGTCGTCTAGTAACATTGTTTATATGGGAGCCTATTATACTAAGCCACTAGTTGATATGGGTCGACAACTAGTGGATGACGGTGGACGAGATCGGCAACTTCCCGACCACTCGGAAGTTGCTGACGCTGGACGTGGGGCATTGTTTCAGATGGGAGCTATTACACTGGGCAACATGTGGCGCGCCACTCTCGCTTCCGCGCATGCGCACTTCGCCCCAGACACCACCTTAACTGTGTCTGGGACGACAGTTTATATATAAAACACCTCTATTTCCAATGTGAAAAATTACTTTTTCTTTACATTACAGAAGTAGTGTACTAACCAAGGAAAAGTATTTAAAAAAAAAAATATAGTTTTTAAAATGCAAAAAATCTGCTTTATTTTGTCTATTTTTTATACAAAGATAACAAAAAATTTGAAAAATATAAAACGTTTAGTATTTTTCCTAATAAGTAAAAAGTCGCAATTTCTTAACAAATAAATTGTGAGTAGTAATATATTTTCAGTTATTTTTAAAACATTGGTTACATTGGTAAGGAACTTACTTAAATTCAACTTAACTTATACGTACTGTATTAACACCTCTACAAATGTGTTCATGAACCTCTACAGAAGACGATCCATCGTATATATCCTTGCCTACATACGATCCATTTGCCACGGAACGGCACCTTCTTCACTGAGGAAGTAGTCAGCAAACATATCCCTCAGTTTACTAGCCTTTTTTGGTGGTTTCTCAATAATGGGATCCATATCGAACAGTCCTTCCACCGTTAACGTGTCCTCAATGCGATAGCCATCCCTTTGTCTTACGAAATTGTGTAGCACACAGCATACTTTAATAATGTCTTCACATAATGATATGTCAACATTCATTGGCCTGTGGAATATTCGCCATTTGTTTGCGAGTATTCCAAAGGTACATTCAATGTTCCTACGTGCACGACAAAGCCTGTAATTGAATACACGTTTCTTGACAGTGAGACATTTACCTGCATACGGTCTTAGAATATTCGTTGATAGGCCAAATCCCTCGTCTGCAACAATTGCAAAAGGCATGGGTTCATCAAGACCTGTGAAGGAGTTCTGAGGAGGAGGAATGTTTAATGAACCATTTTGAAGTCTATTGAAAAACACACTCTCTTTGAATACGGTTGAATCTGATGATTTACCATACGCACCCACATCAATAAAGATGAATTTGTACGACGCATCGCACATAGCCATAAGAAGTACAGAGAAGTAGTTCTTGTAGTTATAGTATAAGGAACCACTATGTTGAGGTTTGATACATCTGATGTGTTTCCCGTCAATCGCTCCAATACAATGTGGAAAGTTTGTCTTCTCGTAAAATTCAGCTGCAGTTTCAAGCCAAAACTTTTCTGTAAATTGTGGAAAGCATTTTGGCATGACACACTTCCAAATAGCTTTACAAACTTGTCTTACGATCATGGATATTGCAGGCTGACTTATTCTATATTGATATTGGAGGTCGATCATTGTTGTTCCAGTTGCCAGATACCTGTAAAAACAGAGAGCATTAATACAAAACAATTTTAACTACATTAACTACTCATAAAAACATACACACCAATGTATAAAGGGTGGGTGGTAGTTAGTGTTAGAAAATGTTTCTATTATAGTATACACTTAATGGAGTAGAAAACCACTAAGACAATTATCTCAAACTGCCAAAAAGTAGTGAATTGTGTAAAAACATCCTTGACTTACTTTCATGTTTTTTTGAATTGTTCTAGAAATTTGAAATTCAATAAGTAGTACATTTTAATTACTTTTTCATAAAAGGAATGGTCATCTTATAATAACAATTTTATAAGCTTTAAGAAAAAAATGCAAGTATTCAATGACTGAGCGGAAATTAGAAGTTTCTGTCTGAAAGTCAAGAATTTTTGTAAAAATACTAAAAAATTAATTACTACAAGCCCGTTTGAGATAAATATTTTCTAAGTGGTTTCCTACTACAATAGGAAATGTACATACTTCTTGTATGTACTATTACAAGAAAAAAATTGTTTAACACTGACTACCACCCACCCTGTACAACACAACACCTATGAAGTTTGGTTTATGAAAATTTATAATTATTGGCTTCGAGATACATTTTATGCAGTCTCCAGATCGCTATTATGATTAATTTAAGAATTTTACCTTATATAATCCACTAGGCGATCTCAGTTTTTCAAATACGACATGTTTCAGGGACTAAATCCCCATCCTCAGGTACAGTAAAATGCTATTCCCCTAATACATAGGGGTCGTCGAAAAGATTAAAACGTTTATACACATAAACACCACACGCACAAAACTCACTATGAATAAATTAACATATATACATAAACTGATTAATTTGTTGCACCGAGTCACTTATAACGTTTTCATATGTTTATGTATATATGTTAATTTATTCATAGTGAGTTTTGTGCGTGTGGTGTTTATGTGTATAAACGTTTTAATCTTTTCAACGACCCCTATGTATTAGGGGAATAGCATTTTACTGTAGCTGAGGATGGGGATTTAGTCCCTGAAACATGTCGTATTTGAGAAACTGAGATCGCCTAGTGGATTATATAAGGTAAAATTCTTAAATTAATTATAATTATTATTTCTAAGGTTAAAACAAAAAAACCCTACTGCATTTTAGTAATTTTTTGTTGCCTATACATTTTGGTTTATTTTCAGTGACAATCATTCAGAAAAGGTGGAAGTCCATTCGTACTTGCTATGCGAGAGAAATTCAGAAAAAGAAGGAAGTAAAAAGTGGATCAGGGGCGAAGGCCCATAAGCAGTATGTCTATTTTGAGCAGTTGAGTTTTTTAGAAACGTTATGTAAGAAAACTGCTAGTTCATTGGATCACGACAATGACAGAGAAAACAGTGTCGAGGGAAACAATGATAATACTGACGCGACTGGCTCGCTAGAGGTTGAAGGTATTTCAAAATCTAAAAGTAAAAGCAACAAGAAATTAAGAAAGGACGAAGATAACCTTATTGAAATTTTGAAGAAAAAAATTGTTACTGAAGAAGAAACACATGATGAAAAACATGAGGATAAGTTGTTTTTACTGTCACTTGTCTCAGAAATAAATAAAGTCCCTCCAGAAAGGAGGTTAAAGCTTAGAAGTGACATTATTGCAGCCATTGCTGCTGCTCAAACCCCCATCACTCAACAATGGGCACCAATGCCAAATACAGGCCAGTTTGGATATCAACAGTATTCGTTACAACCACAATCATTTCCAAATTCCGCAGGATATTCCTATCAAGCTCAACATTACCAAAGTCCAAACCATCAGCAACATCCATCACCATCACCATCACCATCATACCTAAATCCTACAGGATTTTCCAATCAAATAAAACAATGCCGAAATCCAAACCCCCTGCAACATACATCAACACCAAAGGCAATCCAAAGTTCAACCAGAAATTCACAGCAACTATTGGAATACCAAAGTCAAAATCAATCTTGCCTATCCGTAGCAAGCAGCTCCAACGGACAATCACCAGTGGCTTCGCCTGCAGAGTCCGACAGTAGCAGCACCCAAATAAGTGATTTTTTACTATTTTAATTTTCTTTCTGTTTACTTTTAAACTAATTAGTTATGTAACATTGTATTTTTGTAAGAATTCAACTGTTTACAGGTTATTTTAATGTTTGTTTTTTTCATCCAAGACTTTTTAATATCTTAAAATGTAGTTTGTTAATTTTTTTGTATAAAGTGGAAAACGTTACAATAAAATTTAATTGTATTTAATTTGATTAATTAATTGTACAGATCACTTACCTCAGGGTTACGACTAACTTTTCTTCTGGTGGTATGCTTCTCTTCATTTTGGTATCAGTGCCAGTTATGTCTGCTTTGACCAAGTCCAACAATTCATCAAATGATTGTTTTGACATACGAAAATAGTTAAAAAACTTATTTTCGTCCGCGCACAGATCATCGAACAGTGTGTAGTACAATCCTTTATCCATCCTTGTTGATAACATAGGGTGTATGTACATACGTCTTCTCCGAGCTCTGCGTCTTCTTTTCTTTAATAACAAAGCGAGTAGCAGAAGCTCTTCATTCCTTGACGCCATTTTCTCGACTAATCATCAACATGTGGCCGAGAGCATTTTAGCCCTCGTCAACTAGTTGCCCGAGGTCGGACAACTAGTTGCCCGCCACATGTTGCCTAGTGTAATAGAGGCCTAATAGCTCCCATCTGAAACAATGCCCCACGTCCAGCGTCAGCAACTTCCGAGTGGTCGGGAAGTTGCCGATCTCGTCCACCGTCATCCACTAGTTGTCGACCCATATCAACAAGTGGCCTAGTATAATAGGCTCCCATATAAACAATGTTACTAGACGACCTCGGCAACAAGTTGCCCGCCACATGTTGCCTAGTGTAATAGAGGGCTTAGTTTCTACCTACTGGCGGCAATTAGGGAAAGCGGAAGAATACTTTGCTTTTGGCAAAAGGACAATAAATATGTCATGAGACCCTTTTTACGAGTACTAGCTTTGCCTGCAACAAGGCAAAAAAAGTTGCTAAAGGGAATAGAACCATCAGTTTGTTCAAGTGTTTCAACCCGAGCATTCAGATTACATGGGGTTACCATATGACCCAGGTGAAAAAACAGGACAACCTGAAAAATTTAACAGCATGATCGTTAATTTACGGATCCAAAAAATTTGACAGTAATTAATTTAATACTAATCCAGTAGTCTGAATCGGATTCAGTCTGAATGTTCAATTGTGTCTTTGTGGTGCCATTGGTATTTATCAGATGAACCAATTCCCATTAAAAGCTTTTTATTTTCTAATAATAATAATAATAATAATCATAGAACTTTATAACTGAACACACGAAAGACTTTTAAAGTTGCACTGTACACAATTTGTACCTTCAACATTTTCTACCATTAACCTATTTCTCTCTTTGGTCCACTGTGAACTGATCAGAGAAAATACCCGTTCTGTAATACATTTGTTACTCGGAATGGAATAAAATACTCGACAATTTTCAAAAGATGAGGTGGGCAATAGGGTGGAACGAAAAAATCAAGTTTGGATTTTTAATTTGTAATAGCGCGGAAAAGTTGCCTTTTGGTGTAAATAAGATAAAAAAAAAGATATGAAAAATATTGGAGCACGTCTTGAGGTGCCGCAAGGACGATAAATTTTCATAAAATTGCAATTTTCGCTACATTTTTAAGTTTTTTTAAGAAGTTGTCAAACATTTTTTTTAAATTTCAAATACTGTCAAAAAAGCAGTTTTTATATAAAAAAAGACATACAATTTGTTTTTAACTTTTCGGATTATGTCTTGAGGTGCCGCAAGAGCGGTAAAGTTTTATAAAAACACACTTTTTTGTAACTTTTTCAAAGAATTTTATGTGTCTCGATTATGCAATAAAAGTTTCAAATAGGCGTTTTAATATGAATAGAAAGATAAAAACAGTTTAACTATTGCATTGTTTTTTGATGGAAGAAGAGACAAAACAATTCTTCAAGAAAAGAAAGGAATTAAGTTGTACAAAAAAGTTATTTCAGAAGAGCACGTTTCACTAATAGAGGAACCAAACTCGAAGTTTTTAGGCCACGTAACACCTAAATCTGGCACTGGAAAGGCATAGCAGACAGTATACAGGAGTTTCTTGAAGATAGAGAACACAACGAACAACTTTTGAACTTTACTGCTATTGGGTGTGATGGAACCGTTGTAAACACTGGACATAATAATGGTGTGATTTCTTTGATGGAAAATGAAATAGGAAGACCTTTACAATGGTTAGTTTGTTTGTTCCATGGAAATGAGCTACCTTTGCGACATCTTTTTTGTCATTTAGATGGTAAAACGAAGGGACCCAATGAGTTTAAAGGCAAAATAGGTCAGCAGCTGGAAAACTGTGCTAATCTTCCTGTGGTTACTTTCTTGCCAATTGAAAATAACCTTCCTCTTTTGGAGAACATAAATGATTTAAGTACAGATCAGAAGTATTTATTGGATATGTGTATCGCTGTATCAAGTGGAAATTGCTCACTAGATTTATCTTTAAGAAACCCTGGAAAACTTGCTCACTCCAGGTGGCTTACATTAGCAAACCGTATACTTAGATTGTATGTGGCAACTGAAAATCCAACTGAAAACCTTAAGACTCTGGCTGAGTACATTGTGAAAGTGTATGCACCTGTGTGGTTTAACATTAAGTTAAAACCTTCATGTACTTATGGTTCCAAACATCTGTTTAAGCTTATCTCATATTCACGCTATCTCTCTGATGATTTCAAGAACGTTCTAGACCCGGTTATTCAAAGAAATGGGTACTTTGCTGCTGCAGAAAATCTCCTTTTGTCCATGCTATGTGATCAGCACAAAAATGTAAGAGAACTTGGTTTACGATGTGTTTTAAAAGCAAGAACAGAAAGTAGAGGCGGAGTCAGGAACTTTAAAGATCCAAAGATAAACTTTGACGCAAAGGATTACATCGACATGATCTCATGGGCTGAAAATGACGTAACTGAACCCCCCTTGGTAAAACATGTTTCCATTGACTCTCTCAAAGACTTTATACGGAAGACATCTGAAGCTCAACCAAATAGTAAAGTGGACCCGCTTATCGACTTTCCCCGGCTTCCTTGTCACACGCAAGCAGTGGAAAGAGCTGTGAAACGGTGACCGAATCGGCTCAAAATGTCTGTGGTTCAATTGCAAGAGAAGGATATATAAGAGCAAAAATTGACTCACGTGAGAACATGCCAAAATTTGATACAAAAAAACCAGTTTAATGTGTCAATGAAGTAGAAACAAACATTTTGCAGCTGTAACATTTGTAATTATTAAGGGTTTTTTAAATCATAAAAAATGAACTTTCAATGTCTTTAAAAGTGTATTATGATATTTTTTTACGTGTGCTCTAATAAAAAAAATATATAATTGATTTGACGAGCTTTTATTTCAACCTTATTTACTACTATTTGTAACAACCAAAATGTTCGCAAAAGTTTCAAAATTAGCAAAAATACAAACTTTTTGACATTAAACAATATTTTTTTAATATTATTATATTTTGTAATTAATAATTTTTTCCAATTCTAATGCTTATATATGTATTTACAACTATCTTTTGTAACATTATATGTACGAGAAAACCATAAAAAATTATTTATCAAACTTTATAATTTTTCAATTTTTTTAATTTTCTTACAAATTTTAAGCTCTTTGCGGCACCTCAAGATGTTGTAGTATAGCAACCAAATTTTTTTTTCTTCTTTTTGAACCTAAAAGGCAACTTTTCCCCACTATTACAAAACTAAACAAAAAAAAAAATTAAAAAAAGGCCATTTTCGTTCCACCCTAGTGGGCAAGCAACATATGACGCCAATGGCACATTTCTGAGCGGCGCCGCTGGGAGCGCTCTTGCGCGTGAGTACATTTTTCAGTTTTACGAAAAAAAGAGGACATTTCCCTGTTTTTTAAAAAATCCTCCCGGACAGGTTTTTAACACTTTTAAATAAGAGGACGTGTCCGGGAAAAAGAGGACGTATGGTAACCCTAGGTTATTTTGTGCTGACATTGTTTAGTATAATCTATTGTTTGTAACCTTGTTCATCGATTGCTTTTGTACGTGTTTCCAGAGTGTTTTTAGCGCGTAGTTCGGGTTATATTTTAGTGTTTAGTGTAAATATTTACGATGGCGTCACGTTTTCAGAAGGGGTGGACGTGGAATTATTTTGGGTGTTTACAACGCCTTAAAAATGAAGTAGGCCTACTACAATAAATGAAACAACAACATTAAAGAGACTTGTGAAATCACGGGAATAAGCCGGGCAACGTTTTACACACTCAAGAAATTATTTTTTGCAGATTTAAGAAGGTTCAGTTGTTACATCCAACCTAGGAAAGGACTTTTATTTAAAAGCAGCTGTAAAATCAAATACGATGATTAAATAAATAATTTACCTTATTTTATCCACTAAGTGATCTTCTTTTTCTTTTTAATTACTACATGTTTCAGGGCTTATATCCCCATCTTCAGGTAAAAACAAAATCTACCCTATTGTTAGGGTTTCGTTAAAAATTCACAAAGACACAAACACATAACACACTTAAATAAATTAACATAGAACATTGAATTTGTATCAGAACGCGCTACAAACGAACCAGTGCACTGGCCGAAGTCCGACTTTCAACTGATCCGTACACACTATTCACTACACGCTATTCACGGTTTGTTTTCATAGCTGTGTCATATAGTTTATTTGACTTGAATGACAACTGTTCATTAAGTACCTGATTTTTATTTCTTCTTAAGGCCTTGTATATTTCAAATTCCTCTAGGGCATCCAGTAGTTGACCCTTTTTACCTATATGTAAAGGTTCCAAATTCTCTTTAAATCCAGTGTATGTATGATTTTCGTTTATTATGTGTTGTGCGAAATGCGATACATTAGTATTGGGGAACTTCTTAGGTAAATGTTCTTTAAATCTCTCGGAAAATTTTCTCCCCGTCTGGCCTATATAGATTTTATCGCATTCATTACACCAGATCCTATAAACGCCGGAACAATCCTCTAGTAATGCTGTGGTATTAGGCTTAAGTATATTTGTTAATTTGTTCGTGGTCCTGAATGAGACAATAATCCCTAGCTTTTTTAATTCATTAGGTAGTATGTTCGTATATCTAGCAGAAACATATTGGGTTTTATCTTTAACTTTGTCCGAATGTTTTAATTTATTAGCGTGTTTATATATTATTTTATTAATGATTTTACTATTGTAACCATTCACTATTGCTATATGTTTTATTATATTAATTTCATCGTTATAGTCTTCTATGTCCATGGTATATTTGTCAATCTATGTGCCAGTGCGTTAAAAGTTGACATTTTACGTGTATAAGGATGATTGGAACTAGCATTTATGGCTATATCAGTTGTCGTTGGCTTTCTATATATTTTAAAGCTAAGGAGGTTATTACGTTTATATGTGGTTACGTCCAGGAAATTCAACATATTGTTATGCTCTACTTCCATAGTGAATTTAATATTACTGTTTATGCCGTTCAAAAAAGTAAGCAATCCGTCTATCTGTCTAAGAGTACCACCAAAAATTAAAAATGTGTCGTCTACGTACCGTGTGTATGAGATGATTTTATTGTATAACTTGTTTTTGTCAGAAAGTATGTACTTATTCTCATAATGATTCATGTAAATTTCTGCTAAAATTCCACTCACCGGTGAACCCATGGCCAGTCCATTTTTTTGGATAAAAAACTTGTTGTCGTGTGTAAAGTAATTCTGTTGTATAACAATTTTCAATAAAAATATAAGTTCATCAATTTGTATCTGTTTTAAGACATTTGTCTTGATTAAAAGTCTCTCGAGAATATTTATCGTTTCTAGCATGGGTATGTTCATATACAAATTCACTATGTCCATAGATATCAGTTTATGGTTAGGCAGTACTTTAATGTTTTTAACTTTGTTTATAAATTCTATTGTATTTTTTACGCTATGTATGTTGTCCATTACTAAGCTGTTTTTGATAATTATTTGTAGCTTTTTGGCTACATTATAGCTTGGGGCAGTTGTATAATTTATTAAAGGACGTATTGGTATATTAGGTTTGTGTAACTTTGGTAGTCCTCTGAAAGTAGGCGCTTTCGGATTTATATTTTTGATACGTTGTCTAGTTTGAGCATCGAATAAATTAACACATTTATTCACCGCTGAGTTTATGGCTTTTGTATATTTAATGGTGGGGTCATTATTTAGGGTCTTAATATTATTTTCATTTATAAAATCATAGCATTTTTGTGTGTATTCAGTTTTATTGATGATAACTACTGTACTACCTTTATCAGCCTTAGTTATCATTGCATCAAAATTTTATAATTTGCGTTTTGATGTTCTTCGCGATTTTAATTTCATTACTAGGTCTCATGTTAGGCGTCCTAACCGACTGTAATATACGATTTAATTTATAGTTGATAGCCACCCGTGTATCATTCTGAATTTCCTGGTTTTTTATTTGTTTAATGACAACTTCTGCATTTACGACTTCTCTTATTAACATGTCTTTTCCATAATCAGATAAATTATGTTGTAAACCCTTAGATAATAAACTACATTCTTCATTAGATAGTTCAATGTTCGTGAGGTTATTTACACGCTTATAAAATTTGTGTTTACAAATTATGTTATCTGCTTTGTTTTGCTCGTGGTTCAATTTATCATGTTTCTTGTTGTGTCTTGATACAATCGAGATAGCAATGTTCCTTATCTGTCTGTGAATAACTTCTAAAACTTCGTTAATTATGATCGGGTGTATCGAGTCCAGGACCTTCAAATGCGCATTAAATAACAACTTGTTCAGATAATTTTTCTTTTTGTACAAAGCCTTAATTTCTTCCTTAAGCCAAACTTTCTGTGCTTTAATTTTAGTGTTAGATGCTGCTATTGACGTGTTTCTTATTTTTATAGTAGCGAATTTTGGTGTTATGTTATGTCTTAAACATTTCTTGATAAACCTGATAGGATCAGGTGTAATGAATGCGATAAAATCTATATAGGCCAGACGGGGAGAACATTTTCCGAGAGATTTAAAGAACATTTACCTAAGAAGTTCCCCAATACTAATGTATCGCATTACGCACAACACATAATAAACGGAAATCATACGTACACTGGATTTAAAGAGAATTTGGAACCTTTACATATAGGTAAAAAGGGTCAACTACTGGATGCCCTAGAGGAATTTGAAATATACAAGGCCTTAAGAAGAAATAAAAATCAGGTACTTAATGAACAGTTGTCATTCAAGTCAAATAAACTATATGACACAGCTATGAAAACAAACCGTGAATAGCGTGTACGGATCAGTTGAAAGTCGGACTTCGGCCAGTGCACTGGTTCGTTTGTAGCGCGTTCCGATACAAATTCAATGTTCTATGTTAATTTATTTAAGTGTGTTATGTGTTTGTGTCTTTGTGAATTTTTAACGAAACCCTAACAATAGGGTAGATTTTGTTTTTACCTGAAGATGGGGATATAAGCCCTGAAACATGTAGTAATTAAAAAGAAAAAGAAGATCACTTAGTGGATAAAATAAGGTAAATTATTTATTTAATCATGTACAGTGATCTGGAGACCATACAGCAACTATGTAAATACGATGACTTTGAAAGATGCACAATTCGTCAAAATGTCCACAATTTTTTATAACAAGTGAGCCGCCATCTGTGAATTCAGTGCTTAACAGTGTCAGCAGTGATGATATCACCATGCCAAGTTTTAAAAGAGCAACGTTTTACCGTTTATTGAAAGTAAATAGGGTTTAAATATGAAAAAAGTGGGAAATCTTAATTGGTCGGGACGATATAATTGTTTTGTGACATTCGTATTTGAGGAAAATGAAACGTTATAGGACAGAAAATAAGAGTATAATTTTCCTTGATGAAACGTGGTTGAATGTACTAGGTCAATCTGTAACGAAATCGTGGAGAGATATCAAAATTAATTTGCAGAAAGATGCATTTGTAACTGGACTGACCGTCGCGTCGGTCTTCAGCATCCAGCTTCAAGGAGGCCTCGTTTCGTTCTTTGCCTATGGATTTGTAAAAAATGCAAAATTATTTCTAAAAAAAAACTATTGACTACCATGATGAAGTGGATGGTGAGTTATTTGAAAAGTGGATTTTGGAGCAGCTGCTAACAAATTTGGAGAAAGGAAGTGTCATTGTAATGGACAATGCACCCTACCACTCCAGACGCGTTGCAAAATTGCCAACAACAGCATGCACTGTATGTAACATTAAGGAATGGCTGTCATTGAAAGCATAGAATTCATCGAGGACAGTTTGAAGAGGGAATTGCTGGCGCTCGTAAACGCCGCGAGGGAACAGTATTCCATAAATTGGCAAACTTGGCCGAGGAGAGGGGCTTTTTCGGTATGTAGGCTACCATCGTGTCATTGTGAACTGATCCCACTGAGTTTGTCTTGAGCTAAGTGAAACGGGATGTAGCCAAGAACAGGCACTTGAAATAAGATAAAGGGAAGGCCTCATAAACGATCCTCCTCTTACCCATGTTACTGAAGACCAGTGGAAGAATTACTGCGACCACAGAGAAAGTGGAACGAACTTGGGATGCAAGATGATGTAGAGCTCCTCATGATGCTATTAAACAGTAGTTCATCGAGTAGCATCCGCTGCATCATAAGTTCTTCAAGTACTGGGGAAAGTGAAAATCCAATGGAGGGAACATTAATGCATGGTCCATTGCCACAACACAGCCACAGCACATAGGTTGCAAAACTGCTGGCACCCAATATGTGTGTGCGGATTTTCAAAATATACTTTAAACTGCTAGAATTTTTTGTCGGAGAATAATCCATAACCTTTCTTTCTTAAAGGGTGAGGTATTGAAATTACGTACTTAAAAATTAAATATTGGTATGGAGAACCATACATGACTTCCATGTTCTAAGATTTACATTTTAAATCATTTTCGAAATGAAATATTTCCATAGAAACTACTGCTTTCTACGTACTGCCTCAGCCTTAACCACAGTACTGTGGTCACTAACGTATACCACCTCACGTTATCGCATTCGATTTTCACTGATGATGGAAGTCGATGGCACTGCCGAAACGTCTGGTTTTGCAGAAAACATTGGTCTACGGCCAAACAGGCCGGGAAAAAATTTTAACAACAAACTACTTCTTTGTTGCCGATAACGTAGTACATACATAAATATCGGTATGGAGAACCATACATGACTTCCATATTCTAAGATTTATAATTAAAATAATTTTCGAAATGAAATATTACCATAGAAACTACTTCTTTCTACTTACTGCTTCAGCCTTAACCACAGTACTGTAGTCACTAACATATACCACCTCATGTTATCGCACTTGATTTTCACTGATGATGGAAGTCGATGGCATTGCCGAAACGTCTGGTTTTGTAGAAAACATTGGACTACGGCCAAATATCCCGGGAAGGAATTTTAACAAAAACTACTTCTTTGTTGCCGATAACGTTGTACACATATATATAAAAAATATGCATAAAATTAATGGCTTGTATAAGTTAATGATTGATCTCCATTAAGTAGTGCTCAAGTTTCCAAAGTTTTAATATTATGATGTCCGTAATTAAAACATCAGAGCAGGTTTAGTGTGTATGAGGGTACACCGTGGACAAAAATTTTCAACATTTCCTATTGAGCGTTGCTTAGAATAAAGCTGCGAATCTACAGTGTACGTTTCACAGAACAAACACACGGAAAAGAAGGAGCGCTCCGAAGTCACTCATGGACCCTCAGCATCTTGCAGAGGGTTCATTCCCTAAAGACGAAAAGTCTGTCTATGAATCGTTCCTCTGTAAACACGTGCAGTTACACTGCCCAGCGATCCACAGGAAGCAAATCGCTATCCACTCTGGACACTTTTTCGGCTTGCATGCGTTATGTTGGTATGGGTTCAGCACTTTCCATTTAAAAAGCGTGCAAATGTAAGAAAATAAACATGAATGAGGCCAGAAATAACGCGAATTTTGTGTGTGTGTGTCTTCCCTGCCTTTTTACTGCGGTAGTCATAATAATAAAATAGAAACGTAAACAGTACATAACTGAGATATGCTTGCCTGCCAAAATATTTTCTCTTATACATTATTTACAT
This sequence comes from Magicicada septendecula, assembly GCA_034769895.1. Taxonomy (NCBI): domain Eukaryota; kingdom Metazoa; phylum Arthropoda; class Insecta; order Hemiptera; family Cicadidae; genus Magicicada; species Magicicada septendecula. The sequence goes on along the minus strand of CM068371.1, from coordinate 53,823,740 downwards.
TAAAATGAATTATAATTTTATTGCCTGGCAACAAAATTATTTTATTTTCAACAATTACCATTGTTGGTATGGCAGTTATTGTTTGCCATAGAAAATATGCTTGATAAAAAACGTTGCAGGTAAACTAGCCCTTCCCCTCAATCGATCTTCACCAAAAACAATAGGTCTTGAGTACTCTACAAATCAGGGCTGTATGGAAAAAATTATTTGATTCTGTTTGAATTTGCGGCTGTTGTCGTTTGCCATAGAAAATACCCTTGTTAAAAAAACGTTGCAGGTAAACTACCCCTTTCCCTTAACCGATCTTCACCAAAAACAATAGGTCTTGAGAACTCTACAATTCAGGGCTGTATGCGAAACATTATTTGATTCTGTTTGAATTTGCGGCTGTTATCGTTTGCCATAGAAAAAAAAACTACGCACAGACACACACACAGACACTTTTCGGAAAACGACTTTTTTTCATGTTTTGAGTGTAGTACAATCAGAATCTGCAATAATCTCGAACACGATTTTTTTTGCCATCACCATACTTCCATTTCCTTAAGGAATATGGAAGTAAAAAATTATCCCCTCCCCCTTCAACTATAATTTTCATTTAAAGAAAATTACCCCCAACCCTGTTCAACTAGCCTCTTCATTTATAGATATTTCATCTACGTTTCTACAGTGGATTATTAAGCTCCTCTTATCAGGATACTTTATTTATCAAAATTAAGTACTTTACTCTTGTTAACAACAAAAAATGTTTCAGGTAAACTACCCTTTCCCCGTAACTGATCTTCTCAAAAATCAATAGGCCTTGAGTCCTCTACAACTCAGGCACATATGTAAAAAATTATTTAATTCTGTTTGAATTTACGGCAGTTATCGTTCGTCATGAAAAAATTTCTCTTGTTACAACATAAAATGTTGCAGGTAAACTACCACTTTCCCTTAACCGATGTTTACCAAAATCAACAGGCCTTGAGTGCTCTACAAAGTAGTGATGTATGCAAAACATTATTTGATTCTGTTTGAATGTGCGGCAGGTATCGTTCGTCATAGAATCAGTTACTCTTGTTAAAACATAAAATGTGGCAGGTAAACTACCCCTTTCCCTTTACCGATCTTCACCAAAATCAATAGGCCTTCAGTCCTTTACAATTCAGGAATGTTTGCAAAAAAATATTTGATTCTGTTTGAATGTGCGGCAGTTATCGTTCGTCATAGAAAATATCGGTATGGAAAACCATACATGACTTCATGTTCTAAGATTTATATTTAAAGTAATTTACGAAATGAAATGTTTCCATAGAAACTAATTCTTTCCACTTATTGCTTCAGCCTTAACCACAGTACTGTGGTCACTAACGTATACCACCACACGTTATCGCACTCGATTTTTACTGATGATGGCAGTCGACGGCACTGCTGAAACGTCTGGTTTTGCAGAAAACATTGGACTATGGCCAAGCAGCCCGGGAAGGAATTTTAACAACAAACTACTACTTTGTTGCTGATAACGTAGTACACATATAAAAATTATCCCCTCCTCATTCAACTATAATTTTCATTTCCCGTTCAATTAGCCTCTTCATTTATAGATATTTCATCTACGTTTCTACAGTGGATTATTAAGATCTTCTTATCAGGATACTTTATTTATCAAAATTAAGTACTTTACTCTTGTTACAACAAAAAATGTTTCCGGTAAACTGCCCTTTCCCCATAACCGATCTTCACCAAAATCAACAGGCCTTGAGTCTTCTACAACTCAGGTGCATATGTAAAAAATTATTTGATTCTGTTTGAATTTACGGCAGTTATCGTTCGTCATGGAAAAATTTCTCTTGCTACAACATAAAATGTTGCAGGTAAACTACCCCTTTCCCTTAACCGATCTTCACCAAAATCAACAGGTCTTGAGCTCTCTACAATTTAGGGTTGTATGGAAAACCTAAATTGATTATGTTGATATGTAAAAAATTATTTGGTTCTGTTTGAATTTACGGCAGTTATCGTTCGTCATGAAAAAATTTCTCTTGTTACAACATAAAATGTTGCAGGTAAACTACCCCTTTCCCTTAACCGATTTTCACCAAAATCAATAGGCCTTCAGTTCTTTACAATTCAGGAACGTATGCAAATCATTATTTGATTGTCTTTGAATTTATGGCAGTTATAGTTCGTTATAGAAAAAATTACCCTTGTAAGAACATAAAACGTTGCAGGTTTTTCCATGCATTTTCACCAAAATCAACAAACCTTGAGTACTTAAAACTTCAGGAATGTATGCAAAAAATTATTTGATTCTCTTTGAATATGCGGCAGTTATCATTCGTCATAAAAATAAAATTACCCTTTTAAAACATAAAACGTAGCCGGTAAATTACCCCAGTGCCGTAATGAGGGCGTGGCGAAAAAGGCGCCCGCCACGGTCGCAACTGGGTTTGGGGCGCAAAACAAAGGATACCGACCCGGTTGAGAGTTGCACGTGGTTTTTATTTTACTTGACCATTCTACTCTACATGAATCATTGAATCAACACCGACTGTCACTGCTCGTTTTTCGTCTCCTGACCAATTAGAGAGAGACATGTATTATTGCGCGCGCATCACACACCCTCTCTTACACTCCTAGCCCGCGTTCACATGAGGCGAAAAGCTCAGCTCAGCCAGTCAGAACGTCAGGAGAAATCAGGTGACGTTGATACTAATGTGTGAATGCAGGCTCATACAAGAACGATCTATACTGTGTAGTGTGTAGGCAAGGCGCTACAGTCTTTGTTGGTCGTTCCTCGTTCATAAGATCAGCTGTGTTGTTGCTTTGTCGTAATTATTTTTATATATTTTGTAACCTCTCTATGCTTTTGGTATTTAAAGAGAGGTTACAAGTTATTTAGGACTAGGCCTAAGCCTAGAGAAGCAAAATTATGCTGGGTCCAGTATGACGGGACTTGCAATAAAACTCAGCTGTAACAGAACGATAACAATTTATTTTATTTCATGCCCTTCTTGTATGCCCGATCACAAGTATGAATATGGTAAAACATAACAAATGTGTAAAATCTTAGTCATAACAATGTGTGTAAATATAAACGATCACAAGTGTGTATAAATCTTCAAATCTTCAGCATAACAATATGTATAATATTAAGCACAACAATATATGTATATAAATCAATCAATATACACCCATATATATATATATATATATATATATATATAATTATAAAATCTTCTCCCATCTCGTGGCTAGCTAGACACATAACAACACACACAGAACACAAAGTACACCAACTCACAGTTACATTAATTTTTAACACGCATGCCCCTGGAATGCACCCACCCAACAGGTAGAGTAACTACAATCTTATAACTCAGAAGTGATAAAATATACGCCAATAGGCAACCCGTACAGTAGAATGACATAAGCCACAACCCCAGGAAGAATGATAATAATTCATGAGGCATAAATAACCAGACCACCCCTTTATCTAGCATTCCATTGATCAATGACCCATGATGAGCGTGTGAACCTTAAGTTCCTTTCACATAATTAATTGAAACTGACAAAACTACGTCACCTACTTTCAGACAGTGTTTATAAAATTCTAGACAGTTATTTGACTTCAAAAAAATTCCAAAAGGGAATTAAATCTTTATGTACTTTAATAAACAGAAATTAATTGCTTGAGGCAGTACTATTTCAGAAGATTTTGACAATCATGATTTACTCAAAAAAAAAGAAAATGATGAATACATGTTTTATAGTCAAAAATTAAACATCAAAAGCTATAAGTGTGAAGTCAACCCATATGCGTTTGCCAGTTAAGAAAACAATCAGTTTAGCCCTTGTGCAAGGGGCAAAAATCAGTTAAAATATTTCCATTACATTAGGAATTATTTCTATTAGCCTCAAATGACTATAAAAAAATAATTAAAAGAAAAGAATACAGTAAGGTGGTTGTGCTCTGGCATCTGTGGGAGCGCGCCCACATGTAGTTGACAAAAGTTGACAGGCATTCAACCTGTCTGAAGTTGCACCTGCGTGACAGAAAAACTAAGTCCCATTTTGTAATCCCAGAAAAGTCCCCAGCCCTTAAATGTGAAACCCATAGTCAAATTAAATTTTATACATAGCTGTTCCAGCCGGAACAGATCTACCAAGCAAAATTAAATTTAGTAAAGGGTGAAATGAAAATGAGAAGCAACAGTAAAATGGTACAAGATTAAATCTCTCTGGCGCGCTCCCGCAGTGCAGCACGCACTTACAGGCATAGCATTTAGTGTTATATAAATGAGTTATAAAAAAGGTTTATGAAATTTAAGTTATAGTGTTCAGAGTCATGATCACAGCTCAACTTCCCGGTAAACAGTCTGGACACGTGGTCCCATGGCTTCTAGGCAATTTGCAGTAAACGGGCACACTGCCGGCCCGGCCCCAAAAAATGAAATAAAGTATAAATATCACCTCAAGTGTGCTGGCGAGTGCAACATAGGAATTCGGTCTCCATCTCCCTCTTCGTATGCGATCTTGACATGGTTCACAGCTTGAGCAGATGTTCAGCCCACAGCAAGCCAGGAACCCGGCTTAGTGCGAGAACCCTATGAATTCAAGTAAATTAGAGAACAGTCTATAAAAATGTACACCAGAGTTAAGGTAATTAACCTCTTAACGGGCCGCCAGCTAACTCTCAAGAAAGCACAATATTCATTAATAAAAGTTTTTACAACCAGCTTAAAGATTCTAAAAATCAGCCAAGGAATAAGTAAATTTGCATCATGAACAGAACTTATTAAATTGTGGCTTAATATAAAGTGAACTGTACTCAGTCAACATGCTTCGACAAAAATTTGCAGGTTAAACCGGCCACGTGGAGAGCAGTAATCATTATTCGACCAAAAAAAAATTTAACAGCAAGTCACTCACAGCATTGAGAATGTTTTACCTTCAATTAAGTTTCATACCTAGAAGCTCTCACACTTCATTCTCTATTGGTGAAGTTAATTAACAAACTCTGTGGCCGTCTACAACATGCACAGACACCGTTCACGACCTGACGGCGCACCAAGTTTTTAGTCATACATTTTTTTAAATGTAGAGCACTTTTACCATGACAATGACTCTTGAAAAACTACTCGCACTATTACAGAAAATAATAAAGCATGGACTATATATAGGGCGTTACGTACAACAGTAAAGAATGAGTTTCTCTTACATAACTTTGTCTGGTCGCACACACATAAATACGTACTTCACACGATAGCATATATCTTGTATTTAAATATCCAAACAAATAATGAAAAATAATTAAATTCTTACCGGGAGTCGTTTATTCTTTAGCCCATCATGTGGAGAGATACAAACTGCGTAGAACAATACGAAGAGCGGAGACGGGACGATTCTCTGAGTGAGGCCAAGCGCAGACTGGTCACGCCGGCACACAATCGTCATTGCACATAGCCGAGTTGCGCGCGCAACCGCACACACTGCCGCTCCCCGCACACCGTCGAACAAAGTTCGCCCCGCTGCCTCGCTCACGTATATTACAATTACGAAACTTTTCTCGAATTTTGTAACCGCCGGCATCGAACCGGCACAATTTTCTTTCTTTTGTGGAACAAAACATACTGAAAAAGAAATATAATTTTGTTTATATACAACATACTGGCATACTGACTAAGTAAGTACTGTAAATATTATTTATTATTATTTAATAAATAATTATATTAATAAAAAAACAAATTTTAATTAAAAAACACTTCTAGGGTAAAATGCCACCAAAAAAACCGTCCGGTGCACAGTTTAAAAAAATAAGAGAACAGAAGATTCAAAATATAAAGAAAAATATAACTCTGATTGATATTTTTCTTAAAAAATCATCTACACCTCTAGTTCATTCAAGCTTAACAACTGAATTAAATCTGCCTTCTACAAGTAGTCATGTTTCATGTGAAAAGTACAATTGAACATCAAAACCAGGAAATCGAGAAGCAGTGTACATGTAATGATGATAATTATATTGTTGATGTTAAATTAGAAAATATTGATAATAATGAAAAAATGATAGATTTCAATGATCCCACAACATGGCACTTAACTAATAGTAACATACAAATATTTGTTCAACATGTCATGTCAAACGGAGAACGAGTACTCAGAAATTGGTTGATATATTGCAAGCGAAAAGATGCACTGTTCTGTTTCCCATGTATTATTTTTGGAAAAAATCAGAATGTTTGGACCACTGCGGGGTTTCGAGACTTGCAGCATTTAAATCCTATGTTACCACGTCATGAAAATTCTTTATATTATAAAAAAAGTTATGTCGAATGGAAAAGTTTCGAATCAAAAACTAAGAAAGGTGGTTTTATAGATGATCAATTATACGAAGAAATTTTAAAAGAAAAAGAAAAGTGGAGGCGTATTTTAAAAGTTATTTTGGATGCCATTCTGCACTGTGTAAAAAATAATGACACTTTGAGAGGAACTTGTGAAAAAATTGGTCATCCCGAATAAATTGGTGATCCCGAATGTGGAAAATTTCTGAACACGATAGAATTAATTAGTCATTACGATCCTATTATTGCGCAACATATTAAAAGTCATAAGAAAAATCAAGTTAATTATTTCTCTCCTATAATACAAAATGATATAATTAATATAGTTGCTTCTAAAATTAGACAGCATATTATTTCAGATATTCAGAAACCAAAATATTTTTCTATTTTATTTGATAGCACACCTGACACTTCTCACCAGGAACAGATGACGCAAATTTTGTGCTATGTTAACTTTGATCCCAATACGAATAAATGTAGCATTGAAGAAACCTTCATAGACTTTATTGTGACACATGAAAAAACTGGCGAAGCACTTGCGAATGACATCGAAAACAAGTTAACATTAGACGGATTAAATATTAGAAATATAAGAGGAGAATCATATGATACTGGAGCGAATATGGCAGGTAAATACAAGGGGGTACAAGCCAGGATATTACGTTTCAACAATATGGCGAGGTTTGTTCCATGCACGGCTCACAGCCTTAATTTAATAGGCGTTCATGCTGCACAAACATCTGTTCAAATGAAATCATGTTTTGAAACAATTCAACAATTGTTTAACTTTTTTGTAAATTGTACTAGTAGATGGGATCTTTTAAAGGAAAAATTATCTGTTCGTCTTAAAGGTTTAAGTGACACGAGGTGGTCCGCGAAAGCTAACGCGGTTAAAGCTTTACGAAATCAATTGCCTTTAATAATAGAACTTCTTAATGAAATGTGTGATGGACAAAGACAAGTTACAGTAGACTCTGTAACAAATGCTCGAATGTTGCTAAAATTATTAACAAAATTTAAATTTGTTGCACTATTAATATTTTGGGATACAATATTAGGAAAGATAAATAAAGTAAATTTACTTTTACAAGAAAGAAAAACCACAGTCGAAAATGCTGCGAAAATGATAAATGCTCTAAAAAAATGAAATTCAACAGTACCGAAATGATTTTTTCGATTCGCTTCACTATTCAGCAAAAAGTTTAGCCGAAACAACAAATATTGAAACTTACATTCCAGAACAGAGACGGCGCAAAATAAAAAATATGCCTGGTGAGAAAGCTACTGATGATTCGTTTGCCATGAATGAAAGTACATTACTAAAAAAAGAAATGTGTGAAGTTTTAGATATAATACTGATACAACTCAATGATAGATTTACTGCTTTGCAAGAGGTCGCAAACGACTTCAGTTTTTTAAATGGACACGCTTTAAAAATCATGCCGCTAGATGATCTTAAACGATGTGCAACAGACCTAGCATTGAAATATAATAGCGACTTAGATGCTCCAGAATTTGTATGTGAAATTCAGAGTTTCAAATATCAAGCCATGGAAAAGTTTTTGAAAATTTAGGGGATATGGACGCTTTTCAAATCTTGCAAAAAAAATTACGAACTCTCATTACAAAACACGTATCCAAATCTAGACATAGCATTAAGGATTTTCATAACAATGCCTGTAACAACAGCTTCCTGCGAACGTTCGTTTAGCAAATTAAAAATTGTAAAATCGTACCTTCGTTCTTCTATTGGACAAGAGCGATTAACAAACATGTCTATAATATCAATTGAAAAAGATGTTGCCAAAACATTAAATTATGACGATATAATAGATGTGTTTGCAAATGAAAAAGCGAGAAAAATTACTTTATAAAATATGCTGAACTGTTTTATGTTTTTATTATATTATTTTAACATATACCTATGTTTTGTATTTCTTTTATTTTGTCGTCATTGAATATGAATAAAAATTTGTTCTTATTTAGGTTCCATTTATTCATACAAATACCTTGACAAATACATTATTGTATATACAGGCAACTCATTTTGATGAGGTTAATAGTATTTAATATATTGCATTTAGTAAAATTTAACTTGTTACATTAAAATTTTTAATTTCTTTTGTCGTTATTGGGTTACGGGGAGGCGCAAGTTAGACACTTGCCACAGGCGCTTCATACCCTCGTTATGGCACTGAATTACCCTTTTCTCTGAATCGATCTTCACCAAAAGCAATAGAGATCCTCTATAATTAAGGGATGCTTGCAAAACATTATTTGATTCTGTTTGAAGTTGCGGGTGTTATCGTTTGCCATAGAAAAAATTACCCTTGTTAAAACATAAAATGTTGCCGGTAAACTACCCCTTTCCCTTAACCGATCTTCACCAAAAACAGTAGGTCTTGAGAACTCTACAAATCAGGACTGTATGCGAAACATTATTTGATTCTGTTTGAATTTGCGGCTGTTATCGTTTACCATAAAAAAATCTACAGACACAAGATAGACAGACACTTTTCGAAAAAATGACTTTTTTCATGTTTTGAGGGTAGTACAATCAGAATCTGCAATTATCTCGAACATGATTTTTTTTGCCATCACCATACTTCCATTTCCTTATGGAACATGGAAGTAAAAATTGGTATGGGGAATTATACATGACTTCCATGTTCTAAGATTTATATTTAAAATCATTTTCGAAATGAAATATTTCTATAGAAATACTTCTTTCTACTTACTGCTTCAGCCTTAACAACAGTACTGTGGTCACTAACGTACACCACCTCACGTTATCGCACTCGATTTTCACTGATGATGGACGTCGATGGCACTGCCAAAACGTCTGGTTTTGCAGAAAACATTGGTATACGGCCAAACAGGCCGGGAAGGAATTTTAACAACAAACTACTTCTTTGTTGCCGATAACGTAGTACATATATAAAAAATTATCCAATCCCCCTTCAACTATAATTTTCATTTATAGAAAATTACCCCCACCCCGTTCAACTAGCCTCTTCATTTATAGATATTTCATCTACGTTTCTACAGTGGATTATTAAGATCTTATCAGGATACTTTATTTATCAAAATTAAGTACTTTACTCTTGTTACAACAAAAAATGTTTCAGGTAAACTACCCTTTCCCCAGTACCGGTAACCTATCTTCACCAAAATCAATAGGCATTGAGTCCTCTCATCATCTACATATCTTGATTTATATGATGGGCTATATGTATCAAATAACAAAAACACAAATGCAGAGAACATACTAAAACAAATCAATAATATACATCCAAAAATACAATTTACAGAAGAAAAAGAAATTATTTAATAAGGTAAATAATTTATTAAAAGAAAAACATAACAAAATCAACTATTTAGACATAACCATCATAAGAAACAACAACCACATACAATATGCAATATACAGAAAACAACTTCTACCAACATCATCATACCTAACCATTCTGACCACCCACCACAATATAAAATGGCAGCATTCCATTCGCTATTTAACAGAACGTACGAACTCCCCCTAAACAAACAAGAAACAGACAAAGAAAGAAATATAATGTACCAAATTGCTCATGAAAATGGATACAATAAAAATACTACAAACAAAATAGAAAATAAAATCAAATATAAAATAATAACTGAACAATTAAGAATTGATCAAAATGAACAACATATAAATAATAACAACAACAAAAATGGGCCACATTCACATACATAAACAAAAAAATGACAAAGCTAACAAAATTATTTAAAAACACCGATATCAAAATAGCATACAAAACTAATAAAAATAATTTACAAAAACTAAATAACCAACACAACAAACATAATACAACTACTAACGGTATATACAAAATTGAATGCCAAGATTGCAATAAATGTTACATAGGACAAACAAAAAAACAGCTGAAAAAACGTTATTTTGAACATCTAAATGCATACAAAACACCAGAAATATATAAATCCAATGTAGCCACACATGCAATAAACACGGGACATGAATTCCCAGACATAACCAATATGATACTAATAAAACACATACCACACAAAGGGACCATAATGAACATTTGGGAAAATTTACAAATATACAAACATCTAACACAAAAACTAATACCCGAACAAATACAAAACAAGACACAATTTTCAAAGCACTCAACATCGAAAATGCACAAAATACTAATACACACACCACAATCACACACAAAAATACCACTTTGAAATATCAGAAACCAACAGGAGACCACAATGGTGACAGACCAACACATAGGTACTTCACTAGAAGCAGAATCGCGAAGTCGCGAAGGCTGAAGATGAGAGCACAATAGCTCTCGAAACATCTTCCTAGTAAGGAAAATAAAATACCTTGAGGTAATTTCAATATAAATAATGAATATATTATATAAATCAAGAAATGGACTGTAGCAAAAAGAGTTAGAATATATATATATATATATATGTGTGCAGAAAAGACTCCCAAACATTAACATAAATTTATCGTTTCATTGGAGGAAAAGTATTTTTCATCTCTCCACAATAAACTGATTTGTGCTCTCTCTCTCTCTCTCTCTCTCTCTCTCTCTCTCTCTCTCTCTCTCTCTCTCTCTCTCTCTCTCTCTCTCTCCCCCCCCCCTCCACCCCTCCCCTCTCCCCCTACGCCACTGCTCCAGTCGTCGTGTGTTGGGAGTCTTTATGGGACGCTAGAGAAACAAATAAGGGAGCCCTCTATGTTAGTAAGTAGCCACGCGCATTGTTCATAGTTTACAAATCCCCCCCACTTTTTTATTTCTTGGATAATTTTAAGTTTCTAGTGCGATTTCCAAAACTGTATTTACCGAACACTTGCGCTATTTTTTGTTAAATTATCTGTCGTGTTTGATTAACCTATTATGACACATTATAATGTCCATTATTACTCGTGGAGTGTCCATTTAGTTTCGTTTCGAAAATACATCGAGTATTTTGGTTACTGTGTACGCAAGACTTTGACTTTACATTCTAACGTTTTGAGGACTAGAATAGTTGCTTTACTTTGTTGATGAGGTAGTTTTCCAGCGAGCGAATGGTAATACACTTGTCAGAATTTTAAAATAAATAGGACCTCTATACCAGTGTTAATATAAAGATAGGGCAAGATAAAATACAACAGGAGGAGTTGTTTAAATATCTTGGAAGCTTGATAAGTATTAGAGCATTATTGGAAGTATTATAAGTATCATTACATAATACATAAAATTAGAGCAAGAATTGCTATAGTGAAAAAGGCATTTAATGGGAAGAAAAGACTTGCGTGTGGCAAAATTAAAAAGAATTTAAGAAAAAGGTTGGCCAAATGTTGTGTGGAGCGTTGCTTTATATGGTGCAGAGGCATGGACACTGAGGAAAGAGGATGAGAAAAGATTACAAGCATCTGAGATGTGAGTTTGGCGGGCAATGGAAAAAGTGAGGTGGGTTGATAAAGTAAGGAATGATGAAGTTTTAAGAAGAATAGTGGAAGAGAGAAGAATCCTGAAGGTAATAGAAAATAGGAAAAGGAATTGGTTAGGTCATTGTTTAAGAAGAACTGCTTGCTTACAACTGCCATGGAGAGTTGTCATAGAGGGAGAAAAAAGAAGAGGGCGTAGAAAAATGAAGTTAATAGATAGCATTAAAATCAGAGGGTGTTACAAAGAAACGAAAAGACCTGGCATGCGATAGGACAGCTTGGAGAGCTTTTACTATTTGAAGACCTACGTTAGGGCATACACCAAATAATAATAATAATAATAATAATAATACCAGTGTTGAGTGATTTTGTTTGTTTTCTTTTTGTTTGTAGGGTATGTAGTCAATTTTGAAAAAGCAAATTGTGTTATAACCAACAGAGTGGGAGATAGGCCATATAGTACTTTTTTGTTAATGTGATTTCAGAGATGGTTTTAACTTCACTGATCATCTCACGTAAATTTTGTTGACATCCTTTGTTGTGCTATTACGTGCACTCTAAATTTCATTGCCTGAGTTTCGCAACTGATTTGTCTATCCAAAATGGAATCAATAATTTACTATTAAATCATTGTCAGTTTGTTTACTCCTTTAAGTGAAAACTTAAATTAGTATTCCCAAAGGGAGATAGGCCTATACTTGTTTATCTTCTTTTAAACAGTAACACGTTAATAAAGTCACAGTGTAAAGTAACACTGTTAATACTTTTAGTTCAATTTATTTCTTATAACAAATTATATGAAACAGGTATATATACTTATATGTACAATAAGTATACAATAATAGGTATTTGTTCGTGTTATTTTTTTTGGAATGGTATCGTTCGTTCCTGTTATTTTCAAATACTAGTTTAGCGCACCTGTAGCGGTGACACCTGGATCCTTAGCATGTTGGCAGTGGAGCTGCTGGTCAGATTTAACACAATGTTGCTTAGGATAATTAATTACAACATGGAAAAATAGAATATGGCGGTTAAGAAAAATTTTTAAATTGTATGCAGCATACGATGGTCTCAGCGTTACATCCTTCATTAAGATACGAAGACAGATTGAAGTGGCTGGGTCCTGATATTCTGAGGACAATCAAAAAGCTGTACAAGAGTGCGACAACATGGAGTCGGTGGAGAGACAGCGTCCTGAGTGATCTCAAGCACCTGTGGATAAACATCCACCTTGCTCGGGAGTGATTTGGATGGGGACGATACTGGTTGAGAATACATGCGACTGTTGTGCGAGTGAAGAATGAAGGAAGTAATTTACATGAATAGGTGACAATTGATAAACCAGGATTGCCAGCCATACAGTAAATTACAGAGTTCAGTTGTTCTATATTGTAGAGCAGTCATAGGCAACCTTTGAATTTATGGGGGCGCATAGGACCAGTTCGAATGGCGCACCCCTCCCCACCCCGCAATGGAAAATATAAAGGTGCGGAGCTGCACGTTATAAACATTAACTGTCTCTTTACAATATCCTTGCGCTTATATTTAGCTACGTGGAACACCGAATCAAAAAATGCTTTGCACTACTTTTCATATAAATTTATGAAACTTTTTCGCATTAGGAGTAGGTCATCAACAATCTGTCATCATGCACGTGCACGTTAAAAACTAACAAAACTTTAAAAGAAAAAAATGGTTAAACAGGAACACATTTTATTGAAAATAAATTAAAAAACTTACCACGATAACACTATTTATTTTTATAAAGTGCACAGAAATGTAAAACTTGAAAAAAATCACATTTAAAACATAAATGAAGGTTTTCGTTCCTTAAAAAAAAAAAAAAAAAAAAAAAAAAAAAAAAAAAAAAAAAACAACAACTAACAGTACCGGTAATGATTGTATTATAAAAAAGTAAAATTTGAAACGGCTTGTACTATTTTATAATTCAGTACTTAGAAGCGGGTAGAATGCGTTCCTTCATTCAAAAGAAAAGAAAATTTTAAATTGCTTCGCGGGCGCGTCAAACCTTATCGACGCGCTGTTGTAGGGTTGCCGACTGCTGTTGTAGAGGATAGTGCTGTACCTACTGCTAAGTATAATAATAATGGCTTCCATGTGTACCACCGAAGTAGCTTTTGAGGAGGGCAGGGTAGGCTGCCTTATGTGAGCAGTGCATCAAATTATAGAGGAAAGTTGCCTAATATGGGAAGGGGTCCGAATATGGGGAGGGGTCCGAATATGGGGAGGTCTGATATCTTACCAAACAAGAGGTGTACTCTATCGGCGAATGTTGTGACTAGTACAGTTACGTCATTTCACCTTATACATGAAGAACCAGACGCATTCCGGTCGCCATTACTATATTGAGAGTCGATGTGTTAAAACAGCTGTTTAGAAAACTTTTTACGTTCTGTTGTGTTTCATCGTTTCTTTTGAAAGGTAAGCAATTGTATTTTATGAATTACATTTTTAAAATCACAGTTTCATAAGCTTTTGTTGTCGTGGTTTTTCTAAAATCTTTGGTGACGTGTGTTACAAGCAGTGGCGGCTGGTAATGTTTTTGATTGGGGGGGGGGCAAAATTTAGTTGTGCCCATATATTATGTAAAAAAAGTCACCAGTAGAAACTAAATTATTGCTATTTGTATTATCATCAAATAATTGTAAAATTGAATCTTTTGGTTCACTACTAAAATTATTGTTAATATCAAAAACCTACCTTGCAAACTACCAATATTTAAACAGTGTTTGAAACAAATTATTTATATACCTAAGCAGTTCACGTTCCTAAACTTAAATATTTAAGAAATTATAATATTAAATGCATGCATTACTAAATAAAATATATTTGTTCCCTACCTTGGATTAGTTTATTTGCTTGAACATGAAATCCATTCTCCTCGCCTTTTGTTTGGCAAAATGGTCAATAACTAATTCATTGAAGTTAGGAGTTATTTCTAACATTTTTTTTCTATTGAACACATTCCCAGAGCACTTAGTCTGTCCTTTTTCATTGTATTACGTGTAAATGTTTTAATGCGTTTGAGAGTTGAGAAACATCGTTCACTTTCTGCTGTAGTCATAGGGATTGTACAAATAATTTTTAATAGTTTTACCAGTTCGGGAAAAACAGTAACTAGATTGTTTTCATATACAAAATTGAGTAGAACCAATGCGCCAGTTGCCTTTGTGAAGTCAGGCCTGGTGTATAGAACTACCAGTTCATGTCTTAATGCAGTTTCATTTAAATTAAATTCTTTAGCAGCAATTTGTAACTGTGTTTCTGGAAAGATAAGCTGATGTTTAGAAAACAGGGTTGGTTGCAACAAAACTGCTATTGCTAAATGGTCTGAAAATAAAAATCTGTGGTCTATGTTGGTAACTATTATGTCACAAACTTCTTTAGCTGCAGTCTTCTTGCTTTCATCAAAACGTGACCTTTTTGGATTTTGTGATGATTCTCCAAAATCATTTGTTGCAGACAGACTGGCATCAAAATCAATATAATCTCTGACGTTTTGAATGTGTGACTTGAATGAGGCAACATACTGGTGTGTTTTAATACTGTCAATTTCTACTTGCTGTAATTGATTAAACAAAATGTCACAGGCTGGCATAATTTTGTTGAAAAATGTTAACCAAAAATTAAAATCATTATTTAATGTGTTTTTCAGTCCTAGTGCTTTCTGAACAGTGGACTTGTCACTCTCGTCATCTATGATTTTTTCAAGAACAGCGGAAATGTCATTTTTATGAATAAATACTGTTGTCACACAACGGGATTTAAAATTCCACCTGTTATTAGAACATTTTGGGAGACGTTCCTTTACTACTTCATCAAGTATGGCAGTTCGCTTGGAAGATCTTGAAAAAAATGTTGTAAAGCCATCTAAATTACAGAAAAATATTTTTACTTGCTTGTTTTGTGATTCAGCACACTCAATAATTAAGTTTAGTTGATGGGGATAGCAGTGTATATACTGGGCATTCTTGTACACAGCTTTAACTTTTGCTTGAACACCGTTATGTTTTCCACTCATTACTGCTGCCCCGTCGTAACTTTGTGCAATAATTTTACTAGGCATCTTATCAAGTTCTAATTTTGCTAATTCTTCAAAAACAGTATTACTAATACCTTCAGCGGAGTGATCTTGTGGACTGACAAAACTGATAAATCTCTCATGTAATTTTCCGTTCAATTCATACCTCACAACTAACACAATTTGTGACAGAGTGGCACAATCCGTGGTTTCATCTGCTTCAATTGAAATGTAGTCAGTTTCATTTATTTCTTTTTTTATTAGTCCAATGCACACTGCATAAATAGAATCCAAAATTTCATTTTGAATTGTTTTAGAAAGACCAACGAAAACCCTATTGTTTGTTTTTTCAATATGCTCTCTTAAGGTGCTATCTAGGCCTGCCATTAAATTTACTAAGCCCCTAAAAATACCTGGATTCTCAGATGTGTTTGTTTCATCATGTCCCCTTAAAGCTAGTTCAAATATTCCACACAACTTTACACAGTCAATTAACTTACTTAGGATGTATCTGTTCTTAGAGACTTCTTCATTATGCTGTTTAATTTTTAATCTATTTGCACTGTCTAACTGGCAACTAATATTGACTTTTCCTAACAATGAATATTCAATACAATTGTTCATATGAGTTTCACTAATTTTATTTTTTTTAATTTTTTCTCCCAAATGTTTCAAGTCCTTAATTCCATTTTCAGTCCAGACTGAATCACTGTTTAGGTTCATCACCAAACATACATAACAAAAAAAGGAATTGATCACCTCACATCCACATATCCAATCAGCATGTAAGTAACAGTTTCTATTAAATTTTCTTGTGTAGTTTTTTTTTACTTGATGCTGGTCTGTCCGTTTTATAATTTTGTTGTGTAATATCTAAATTCGGTTTTGGTGGCCCTAATTTTTTTAGTTCTATTTTCTTTTCGTAAGTAAGTGAATTTGAAATAATCAAACGTTTAATATTACTTACCGAATTCATAGCCATTTTAATCGTTTCTAACAAATATGCACAGAACACACAGGCTCAGGCCTACACAGAATAAGTTACACGTTTATGTACACAAGGTTCGACAAAAACACTATCGTACACAGAATACACTGCCTAATAAAGAATAAATTATTAGAACATTACGTTTACACAAAAAATACAACAAGAACACAATCAAAACTATATAAAACACGAGAGAAAATATATGCACTTTAAACAGCAACAGAGAAGTTTTGAACAACGCTCCGTTTCTCTATGAATTTAGCTGCGAAACAGAAAGTGGCCACAGTCCCACCTGCAATGGCGGATGCTCATTTAAATGCATAGACATGTGTACATGCCTCTTGCCCCTCTCCCCGAAAGATCGGCCTATGCAGGGAGGACGACAGCGAAACCGTCCCGGCTGCGGGGCCATGCCGAAAACATCAGGTGATCGCTATTAGTCGCCCCAAAAATATCTTTTAATAAGAATACTACACATTATAGTTATATTATTGACAAGTGTAATTTGCAAATTTAGTGGGAGGGCTGCGCCCTTTTGCCCTCCTTGTACGAGCCGCCACTGGTTACAAGAATAATAAAACTTTTGTATGAAATGTTGTGTGCCTATTATGGGGAGATAACCTGTCGCTAATATGGGGCTCCCCATATTAGGAGCATTCATTATTAGAATGTATTTTTCAAATAAATTTTTTGACTTGTAAACATTGTTATAAAATATGAAATTACATAACATTCATTCAATTAAACCATTAAACTGGAAAAAATAACGAAGCCAAAGATGAAATGTTGTATTGGGCATTGTAATGTACATTTTTTACATGGCAATAAGATTCATTTATTATATTGCAGGAAATTTAAAATACAGTCAAATTGAATCTGATACGTAGCTTCTTTTAAAAATTCATACAGAATATTATGTTAGGCCTATTCAAATCTAGAAAATATTTGAACTGTCACCATATTACCAATGTTGTAGTCTATATTATACTCAATATTAACTGTGCGTAATTTTATTATTTTTCAGATGCCTCCAAAGAGGAAACAATGGGATCCAGACCAGATGAAGGCGGCTATAAATGCTTTTAAAAATAAGGAAATGGGGTCCTACAAAGCGTCTTGTGTTTTTTGTGTACCGCAGACTACTTTAGAGAGGTATGTTTCGAATTCTGATAAAGAATCTAATGAGCTGATTACTACAAAGTTGGGGAGAAAGCCTGCAATGGCAGTTGATATTGAAATGGACCTTGCACATTATTGCCTACAAATGGAATAGCGTTTTTTTTGTTTGTCCCAAAATGTGCAAGAAGGCTTGCATTTCAATTAGCATTAAAAAATGGAATTAAAACCCCTTTCTCCAAAGAAAATGAGTCAGCTGGGAGAAAATGGGTTCAACATTTCTTACTCCGAAATCCTCAACTGTCTATTCGAACTCCACAGGGTCTTTCATTTTCTAGAGCCAAATCATTTACCTCAGAGGCTGTTGCCCGGTTTTTTAATTTCTTTGAACCAGCAATGGAAATCATTAAGCACAGCCCCAATCGTTTATATAATTGTGATGAAACGGGGGTCACTGTCGTGCAACACAAGCACACAAAAATAATTGGCTTAAAGGGTAAATGACAAATATGTGGCCTTCAGTCAGCTGAAAGGGATTGTCTAACTACTGTTGTTACTTGCACCAATGCAATTGGACATTATGTTCCACCCCTAATTATTTTTCCAAGGAAAAATATGAAACCAGAATTAATGGACAGAATGCCTCCTGCATCAATTTTTGCATGCCATCCATCTGGGTGGATACAGACAGAAACTTTCACTTTATGGTTTCGCCATTTTATGAAACATGTGAAGCCAACTATGGATGACCCAGTTGTCCTTGTTCTAGATGGGCATTTTTCACATACAAGAAATTTAGAAGTGATTAATCTGGGGAGAGAGAATCATGTTAATATTCTGTGCATTCCACCTCTTGCTACAAATAAAATGCAGCCTCTTGATCTATCGTTTATGTCACCATTAAAAACTTATTATGCCCAAGAAATTGAGCAGTGGCTTAGAAACCATCCTGGACGCGTTGTTACAGTGTACCAGATTGGGGAATTGTTTGGTAAAGCTTACCTCAAGGCAGCAACTGCTGAGGTAGCTGCTAGTAGATTCAAGAAAGCAGGTCTTTATCCATGTGACCGAAATAAATTCCGTTATCACGATTTTCCATTCTCCGAAGAAGCAAGTTGTACACAAGCTGAGCAATCACCGACAAATGGAAATTCTACTGACCTACCTTCTAATACACTTGATGTAAATCAACCAGGGCCATCAGGAACTGCCGGAAATTTTCCTTTACAAAAAGGACGTGTTCGTGCGTTACATGTTAATCCTCTGCCAGATCTGGGAGGAAAACCTCGTACATCTAGGTCAGGCTCCGCGGAGCTGATAACTGGTTCACCATACAAGAATTTATTGGAAAGTTCACTCAAGAAGAAAGAAGAAGCAGAAAAAAAGAAAGAAGAGAGATTCAAGAAGAAACTATTCGCATCCAAATCAGAAAACAAGAAAACAAGTCAATCCCGTAAAATAAGAAAGAGGACTTCTCTTACGTCACATTCAAACGCTCCCAAAAACAAGATTCCGAAAGCCAGTAGCTCTGATTCTGACAGTGATTTCGATGTTCAGATTGATGATTCTGGTAGCGATTTAGACCTCTCTGAAGATAACGACGATGCAGAATGTATTTATTGTGCTGGGTTATTTTCCGAGGACCACAATGGGGAGGACTGGATACGATGCAGCAAATGTTTCAAGTGGAGTCACAGTCTTTGCGCTGATTCCGAGAATGAAGTGTTCATTTGTTTCAAATGTAAATTATAAACATTATGTTCCACCTTTATTAGTTCTTTTTTTTAATGAGAATGTGTTAATTTTTTATTTCCGTTATTATTTTACTTGAAGTGTGTATTATCATGTATTTAATTATATTTTATTTTCCAAATTAAAATCATAATTATGAAATATTTATCTTTAATTTATAACTTAGTCTAGAATGATGTTATTGTATTGCATGCTACAAATTTTCAAATAAAAGAGAATAAAAAACCATTAAAATAAAAAAAAATATTCATAATCGAAATTTTACCATTATAAAACATTACCCCATATTGAGAACACTTACCTCCCTATATTAGGGACACCCTGTTCCCAATATGGGGAGATCTCATGTTTTTGTTAATTTGTCAATACTTAAAAAACTAATGGTAAAGCTGGATTGAAATACATCACAATACCATCTAATATATATTTAAAAGCAATAGACGCAAAATTTCAAAATATTCCTCTATTTAGGCTGAATCTACGAAAACCTCCCCATATTAGGCAACTTTCCTCTACAAGGAAGGCAGTGTGGCCAGCACTATGCTTCAGCCGCCCATTATTATCCCCAGGATGTTATCCCAGGTACTCATTTTCAACAGCTGAGTGGACCTAGGGGCTGAAAAACGCACCTTGATTTTATGGTGCGGGCCCGGGAATCGAACCCGGGACCTCTAGATTAGTAGCCAGGTGCCATACTCACTGGTCTACTGAGCCACTTACTGCTAAGTATAATGTGGAAATAAGACTACATTATTCCATATTTTAATTCAATTTGATTAGTTTTTTTATCTAGTTAAACATATTTATTATTTTAAATTCCACATAATTATTATTTAACCATAATTATTTAAACAATTATTTTTTTAACGTTTTTTATTTATTAATCCATATTTGAATTCACTTCGATTTGTTTTTATTTCATTAAAAAAAATGTATTTTTTAATGCATGACGTTGAGTATATCCTATCTTCACTTTATAAGTAACTCGATGACTGTTTTGCAGTATTATTGTATAATATCATACATACACCTGTATTATCAAATTATAATTACTTCCGCATGTAGTTGTGTTTTACATTTTTATCGTTTTGCTACTTGCAGAAGTTGTTATAACTTGATAAAGGATCATTCAGTGATTGATTGATCGAGTCCAAACACTGTATAGCCTAGTATTATCAACAAGGGAGTGCGCGTAGCGTGCTCAGAGCGCCAATGCTGCAATCGTGCTCTGTGCGCCGAGACTGATAACCCCGTGTTCTGAGCGCCGAGCTTATCTATGCAACATTAGACGCGATAACACCTGGCTATATATCTGTCTATTCGCTGTTCGCCAACTCCGTAACCAACACTAGTAGGCTCCCGCAACTTTACTTTTCGCAGATATACGTAACTGATAGGAATATATAATTTTTTTTAAACAGCTTACAAACTTTTGAAAGCGATCCAAAATTTGTAAGGAGTGTTGAGAGATATTAATTCTGTCAAACAGATCTATTACAGATCGCATTTTGTATTCTGAATAAAATTTCTCAGTTGATTGTCTTATGAACTTTTAAAATTTTATTACAATTTTGAGTTTAATTTTTGGCTTTTGGTGCTCTAAATCAAGAAAATTGTCATAGTAAAGGTTGCATTAGAATTATGGTTAACATTCCATTCAGGCTAAATTCGGCAAGATCTTACATTTCTGCAGGCAGACAAATGCCAAACGGTCGACTTTAAGCTGATGACGTGCTTCTCTTGTCCAATTACATACAAATTAAGGCATGGTACTCGACTTACTTCTAGGAATGGAAATGGACGTTGAAAGGGAATTTATAAGTTTCTGTCTATTCTGTAGTTCTCGCAAATCTAAACATTGCTCTAATATTCTGTACCAGTGCTGGATAGGTTTGAGCGTCTTGTTACAAAGATCATTGTATAGAACATCTCGCTCAAGCTAAACAAGTTCTTAACTGCAGGTGTGTTTAAAATATTTTTTTAATTCTAAAATTAAATATTCAAATAAGTTTTTAAATATTGCTTTCAGTTTTTAGTTTTTTAAATTACCGTATTTATTATCAATTTTAAATTTTAGGCAGCTAGTTGTAACGTCGTGTTTTATTTCTTTCTAATTCTTCTCTAATTTGATAAAGAGAATTTCAGTTAGTTAGGTTCTTTTCTGTCCGCAAGACCTACCTCAAAAATCGCGATTTGAGCTGTAATTCTCTGCTTCAGTTTTTAGCAATTTTAAGTTTTCCTCTAATAAATATATATTAGAGGGCGTAAAAATGTCTTCTTACTAGGACGTAGAACACTTTCTATCTTTCTCTAAAAACATTCTATAAATAAAGCAATACATCTTGATTGTTCAACCACTTAACGATACGTCATTGGCCAAAACCAACATGCGTAATTTGGACACATTACCACAATCACAAACAGCAGTACTGAAATATTTAAACAGACTTGACAGCTATGGCTGCAAACCATCCTGCATGTCGAAAGTATTTCTTCACTTTCTTTATAATTACCGACGAAGCGTACATTTTGAATTTTGCTGCAGAAACATTCGTTATAGTTGATATTATACCAGTTCTTCAGAACAGTAAATTTTTAAAGCGAAGCTTTTTATGTCGTTGAAGATAAGTTTTGTATTTTTTATTTTGTAAGCTAACACACTGTGAGATAAATAGTCGTTTCAGTGGCTTAACTCTAGTATCCGTTATACATTTGGTGTTCAGTTTCGATAAAATTTTATAAGTTCCGGCAAGGTAATGAAAAGTTTAAATCTTAAAAAAAAATGTTCTGTCCCTTTCCAATCTTATTGTTCCTTTCAAAATTGGTGATCAAAATTGTGTTCCGTAAGAGGTTTCGTAAGAGTTTTTGAGGAAGAATTCTTGACTGTTAGCCTGATTCTGCAGATTTCCTAGAGCTTTTCTCAATTTTTTACAACGATTCACTTTGCAGTATTGTTTCGGTGCTTTTTTTACCATATCGAGCTCCTCATTAGAAACTGATTGGAAATTCTGCCGGAACCTGATGAATATCTTGTTGCGCTGTTTTTTTAATGCATTTGCTACTTCCGGTTCTGTTAAATTTGGTGCACAACGACTGCTCATGTGAAGCCACGATGATTCCGTTCCTTGTTCTGATGAGCCCTCGTTAACATGATGTTTTTTATTCCGTACACAACTAGAATGCAATATGCTTGTTTGAACTTGCTCTGTATTAATAGCCCTCACGATGAATCAGAGGTTTCCCTTTAGTTGATGTAATAACCTCCATTTAGATTGTAGCGGGTCATTTTTGGGTGTTTTTATTTTCAACAGTATGGGATAATTATATTTTTATTCATTTCATTTTCGGTCGGGAGCCTTATAAAATATGACGAAATAACTGTGTTATTGTGCAACATAATAATAGTCAGTGTAACAGAACAGTGAAACAAAGCATAAGGCGCAGTTGTTGTTGAGGAATGTGGCAGAGCATTTGCACCTCCACCAAAATTCTAAGAAATCTGTACTGGTGTGGCAGTGCACACGCGTCACTACTCTCGCATGAGCGCATACCCAAGCGAAGTTGAAAAACCAAGATGGCCAGAGCGAAAAAATTATTCATCGTCCCTTTGGCATCACTCAAACGTCCGGCCCACTTAAATGACGTCAGCCAATGCCTACAGAAGATCATATGCGGCATTGACTCAAAAAACAACATGCAGAGCATGGGCCGGAGCTTCGGCGACAACGCCCAAGGCAGTGAGTTCCAGTGTTGAAAACTGTGGAGAGGGAACAGAGAACCAACTTCTGCCCAGTACCTCTTACCAACCGACCGCATGCGGTTCATCTAAATTTCAGTAACAGTTTTTTTTTTCTTTAGGTCGGCCGACCTCACCGTTAACAGTTGTAATGTAATCAACAGTGTATAAGGGGACTAACAACAGTCAGTAGTGAGCTTAAAAGATTTAATAGTTTCGCAGATTTTTTCGGACACCTGAACGGGGACTTGGTACGGGCGCGATGACCGCGTGGTCGATGTGGGAGTTTTATTATAGGAAGATGTGTTAGGGGGCTTCTGATTTGTATAAAATGTTAAGGGGTTTTTAGTTTGGTATAAATGTGAGTGTGGCAAAGCTGGGCGGCTTTCTGTGTATATTTGTGTTTGCATTTTATGTTTGTGTCTTAGAAAAAAATAAGGTAAGCAGTAGATTGTAAGTCATATTACAACAGAGTCACGTGTTGCACAACACCTGAAACATGTATTTACTAAATGTATTGTTCTTAATTTCACTAAAGTAACAGTAAAACATTAAATGGAAATTCTCTTCATATAAATGTGTTGTGCAAATTATTCTCACAACCTTAAGAAATTACGTCTGCATCCCAAACATACGTATGACGCAACCTTGAAGCCACGCGATGGTAAGTAGGAGGGTGTTAACAATAATTTTAAATTAATACGATATCATTTAATTAATATAGAACGTTTCATTGGCGCCCGAACAGGGACGAATTTAATAAAATAAATTCCATACCTATAAATGGGATGCAATCGTAATTTGGAGGTTGCGTGAGAATACGCAAAAGGTACTTATGTAAAGTTAAGTTACGCTAAGTAAGTAAAGAATATTTGTTCATATAAGAAACAGAGTAAATATCTAAAAATAATAATGGAAAATACAGCAGAGAACGGAGTCGATTTGTCCGACTCGACTGTGATAAGCGAAATAGCTGAATTAAATGAATCAGCTGTTGTGAATAGTTTTGAAGTACATTCAACGCCGAATGTAGGTCAAGGCGACAAAACTTTGAACACAAGTAGTATAAATGAAGCAAATAATACAGATGATTCGGGGATCCAAACGACCCCAAAATCAAATAGAGAAAATAAAAATAATGACAATAAAGTCGGCATCACTGACGACAAAATAGAAAATCTAGTGACACCTGTCCAAAGTAAACAAGAGATAGATAAAGAGGAGAAAGTTATGAATATGTTGCAGTTAATTTTGGAGCAACAGAGTATTAAATTTGAAATACAAAATCACAATTTTAATGAATTAAAGAGTGAGATACAAGAAATTGATAAACATTTAGAAAGCACTAACGAAATAATAAGAAACAGTTTAAATAAATTAGAACAGAAGTTTGAGAAATTAGGTGACAATGTTTTAAATATGACAAAATGTAAAAATGACGAAATGGTAGACAAGTCTGAGAGTATAGTGGGGGTGAAGAATAATGTAGAAGCAAATGATGAAGATATAATAACAAATAGTACTGATGAAGTTTTAGAATGCGATAATGAAATGTTAATGAGTGTTTATGAAGTAGAGAGAGAGAGGAAAAATAATGTTGTAGTAGAGTGGGGACAGTGGGGAAATTTTCCTTTTATTATTTATGATGATTTAATGGGGTCACAAGTGTTGTTGTTGGGCAAGAGTCCCGTTTTGATAGATGAATTAAGGGGTTTATTTTTGGTGAGTAATTGTGTACCCTCTGTCCGGAATGATTGTGAGAGTGTGATGTGGTGTTATGAAGAGAGAGAAGTAAGTAGAGAAGGGTATGTAACAGAACTGTATAATTTGCATAGAAAATATGAAGAATGGAAGGAAAGTTTAGAAGTATATGTGAATGATAAGGATCACAATGATTTAATAAAAATAATTAACCCGATAGTGAATGAATTTAATGATGAAGACTTGACAAAAATACATAACGTAGACTGGTTGAACGAGTATGTGAATAAGTTGATTGAAGTTAGTTTTTCTGGTTACGACACACAAAACAGTCATTTGTGTGCTGATAAGATTGAACGATGTTATGTAGAACCAAGGTTGATTTGGAACGATGGAGGTTAAACTATTAAAACAATAAAAGACAGTATAAATATTTTGTTTTAATGGTTTTTTGACATGGCAGATTTGGACAGAAGTGTGGAAAAAATGGAATAATAATTAACAAGAGTTGTAAATAAAATATAGTGAATTTATATGTGTGTATGTAAGATGATTGTTGTGATAATAATATTGAAATACTTGCAATTTAAATAAATAAACCAAATTAATTTTGAAAACAAGTAATCAGAGAATTATAATTGTTTGGATGGTAATGAATTCTATATTGTTAATAATTAATTTAATTGAAACAATTTGATATATTTTAAATATTTAATTGATCATGTAAATGTTGAATAATTAATTTTTTTGTAAATTCAGTTTGTTTTACGAGATGGAAATTTGGTAATGAATGATAAATTATTTAATGGAAGCTAATAAATTTTGTGAAATGTTTCAGAGATGGTGGTGATTATGTTTTGTGGGCATATCATGTTAAATGGATTGTAAGTAGAAAAATTTTATAATCATGTGTAATAAAAATATTTACAGGTGTAATTGAGATTCTAATTCAGTAATAAGATGTTCTTTGGAAATAAGTTGGTTCAAGAAATAAAGATAATTAAAAATTTCTAATAATAAATGAAAAATGATAAATAATGATTATCAATAATAAATTTTGAAAATTTCAAGAAAGTTAAACGGTAAAAGGTTATGAATGGGTTAAATGAGTGTTGATGCAAATATTATATGATAATGTATATAAAAATTTTAATTAGTTGCCAATTGTAATTAGTTATTAAGTGGCTATTAAGGGGGTGGCCTGTGCTCTCTTAGATAGCGAAATGGGTTGGGGGTAGCAGTGAGTGTTACCTCCATCGGAGGCCAAACTGGCGATAGATGTGCGGCACACCTTATCCGTGTAAAGAAAAACTTTTACACACAATACTAAATGACAGTGTCGCACATAAAAATATTGATGCATAACAGGCAGTGAAATTAAAGTTAGATTTCCTCGACTTTTCGGGCGGTTACTGCCTTACCAGCACTAACCGTGGTTTTGGCTAGCGGCCAGCTATGGTCATACCAAGTCCCTTGACCATAGCTGACTTGAAATTGGTATATATTTGAAATTAAATGGGGGGACAATTAGAGGAAATCTCCGGAACTAGGGAACAGCGGCTGCCACTCTGTTCGAGGAGGAACAGCAGAGCCAGGTGGCAGATCCGTTTTAAGGGTGCATGATTATTAACAAGAACATATTGATGTTCATAAATTTAAAACTTAACAGCGGAAGCAGAGACACGGAGAGGTAAAACCCTGCTCCAAAATATACAGTCTCTGTGGAAGCGAAAGGGCGAGACAGTCCTCCATAATCTGAAATAATGTGTGTGGCTGGGAGGTGACGTAAAGGAGTCACGAATTTAAAATTTTATGCCAAAAGTTTTTGCTTATTCAAAGTTTAATCCAATCAAAAATGCTTGTGCTCTGTCCACATAATTATATGCTCAGACTCGTAAATTAAGGTGTTCATGCTATAATTTTAAGTGTATTATATTATTGTTGTCTATTAGATAAGCATTGATAAGAATATGTAATTTTATTATGTGTGTATTTGTTTAAGCCAATAAGTAAATCGTCTGGCAGGTTAACATAAGCATCAGAATCAGAAAAATGGGAAACAATGAGGTGAGAAGGGAGAATAAATAAAAATAAATATGTATCTTCCATGTAATTTGTTCAATTTTAAGATGTAGTTTCATTGTGTTTTTATTATGTTAGGATATCAGCTGATCAGCAATAACGTCACTGGTATATTGATTTGTAAATGTTACAAGTAATTAATGTTTAACGTATTACAGATATTTTGAAGGAAAGATAAAAAGAATATGAGAAATAAAATAACAATAATTTATGCCAATTAGTAAAAGATAATTCATGGGTGATAAATGTTTTATGGGACATGCAGACCTGTCCAAGTTGAATTAAAAGTTGAATGTGAAATGATGGAGATGAATATAATGTAATGTTGTTTTTGAGTTGATGTGATATAACAGAATTTTGTGAAATATAGATGTTGACACAGTGGTAATGGAGACTTTATGTAGAGTTTTGAATGATATATATTTATGTTTATAGTTAATGAGGTTATTTTGTGTATTTGTAGTGAGGTAATGAGATTGAGATTTTTGGGGATGGCAATTTTGTATTAGAGGGTAGTGTAATGTAGAAGTCCGCAACAAGGGTTGGGACGGGATAGGGATAGATTTAGTGGGGCTGGGGTCGACTTAGGTAAAATCCAGGGGCCAAATAAGGGAATTGAGTTTTTGAGTAGGGGAAACACGTATCCTATACAAAGGGTTGGAGAGTATTTTTTTTATATATGTAGAGAAGGCTGCGAATTGTGTTAAATGATAAGTTGGGGTTTAGAATGTCCTGATTAGTAGATATTTTTGATAGAGTTGGGTGTCATGAGAATGGAAGTTGATTAATATTAGAGTCAGAGGGAGAAAGTTTATTTATGTATAGAGATCTAATACAGTAATTGAGAATAAATGATTTACAACACCCAAAGTAATGTAGAATTAAACTGTTAATTAAAGAGAGGAATTTATAATAAAGAATATACAATTGTTTTTTCAACCAGTGACAGAATTTTAATAAAATTTGAAAATAATGTAAAGTCAAGAAGTGTTTATTTTAAGTAATTTAAATGTCAAGTTGATGATTAATTATATTAATATTTGTTCGTTTTAAATATTTTGTTTTATTATGTTTTGTATTTCAAGGTAGGATATTACAGATGTCAAATGTATTTCAGATAGAAATCATACATAACATATGTAGGTCAAGGGTTTTGGACTTGACCTAGTTACGATCAGCTGATGGGGTCATACACCTACTAAGCTTGTATAGTAGGAAGCTAATTTTAATTTGTTTGTTTGATTAATTCAAACCAATATTTGAATAATGTTAATAAATGTTATTTAATAAATAAATTTAATAAATATTTAATGAATAATTTTTTTTGAAATTTTAAAATTTTGAAAATTTTAAATTTTTTTTGAAAAAAAAAAAAAACTTGATTTTTCGCCTGCCAGCGAATGAATATTTTAGATAATGATTTTTTTATTATGTGTGCATTAACCATGTTTCTTTTATTGTATTGCAGTATATTGGTAGACTATAAGTGATTCTCCTATGTGTTTATATTCGTAGAAATGTCTAGGTTAAGTCGTGTTAAAGAAAAAAAAAAGAGAAAAAGAGGAAGAGAATTTTTTGATAAACGATTATTTTTTGAATTTTGATTTTTCTAAATTTTTGATAAATTTTAAAAGCAATTTTTCTAATTTTAATGTATTATGGTAATATGTAATGTTAGTGTGTGTGAGCCCAGTAATTGCTAAAGGCAGTCCAGCTTGCAAAAAGGGGATCCATATCGGCGGAGGAGCTGGAATAATTTTAGCCAGGGATTGAGGATTTTTGGGGGTAGCATGCTAGAAGGCGAGGTGCGCCGTGGTACGAATCTGTTCGATTTCTCGGTGTTGGGATCTCTTACGGAGAAGTCCAGTGATCTCGTTCAGATGAGTCCATAGTCGTTGAGCCATGGGGGTCGTGTACCCATGAGATTAAGAACAAGGGGGTTGTTGGCACCAGTTCCTCTCCGGTCCTCTTCGGGGTTATCGATGAGATTTCTTCTGTTATGAACATCAGAATTCTCATCGAGGGGGTATTGTAGCGGGTCATTTT
Source organism: Magicicada septendecula (assembly GCA_034769895.1). Classification (NCBI taxonomy): domain Eukaryota; kingdom Metazoa; phylum Arthropoda; class Insecta; order Hemiptera; family Cicadidae; genus Magicicada; species Magicicada septendecula. The sequence continues at coordinate 53,794,514 of CM068371.1, read as the reverse complement.
TGGGTGTTTTTATTTTCAACAGTATGGGATAATTATATTTTTATTCATTTCATTTTTGGTCGGGAGCCTTATAAAATATGACGAAATAACTGTGTTATTGTGCAAAATAATAATACTCAGTGTAACAGAACAGTGAAACAAAGCATAAGGCGCAGTTGTTGTTGAGGAATGCGGCAGAGCATTTGCACCTCCACCAAAATTCTAAGAAATCTGTACTGGTGTGGCAGTGCACACGCGTCACTACTCTCGCATGAGCGCATACCCAAGCGAAGTTGAAAAACCAAGATGGCCAGAGCGAAAAAATTATTCATCGTCCCTTTGGCATCACTCAAACGTCCGGCCCACTTAAATGACGTCAGCCAATGCCTACAGAAGATCATATGCGGCATTGACTCAAAAAACAACATGCAGAGCATGGGCCGGAGCTTCGGCGACGACGCCCAAGGCAGTGAGTTCCAGTGTTGAAAACTGTGGAGAGGGAACAGAGAACCAACTTCTGCCCAGTACCTCTTACCAACCGACCGCATGCGGTTCATCTAAATTTCAGTAACAGTTTTTTTTTTCTTTAGGTCGGCCGACCTCACCGTTAACAGTTGTAATGTAATCAACAGTGTATAAGGGGACTAACAACAGTCAGTAGTGAGCTTAAAAGATTTAATAGTTTCGCAGATTTTTTCGGACACCTGAACGGGGACTTGGTACGGGCGCGATGACCGCGTGGTCGATGTGGGAGTTTTATTATAGGAAGATGTGTTAGGGGGCTTCTGATTTGTATAAAATGTTAAGGGGTTTTTAGTTTGGTATAAATGTGAGTGTGGCAAAGCTGGGCGGCTTTCTGTGTATATTTGTGTTTGCATTTTATGTTTGTGTCTTAGAAAAAAATAAGGTAAGCAGTAGATTGTAAGTCATATTACAACAGAGTCACGTGTTGCACAACACCTGAAACATGTATTTACTAAATGTATTGTTCTTAATTTCACTAAAGTAACAGTAAAACATTAAATGGAAATTCTCTTCATATAAATGTGTTGTGCAAATTATTCTCACAACCTTAAGAAATTACGTCTGCATCCCAAACATACGTATGACGCAACCTTGAAGCCACGCGATGGTAAGTAGGAGGGTGTTAACAATAATTTTAAATTAATACGATATCATTTAATTAATATAGAACGTTTCAAGATAAAAAACTTCAAAACTGACCACAAGTAACAGTACTGTGCGTACAACCAAATGTCAAATTACAGCTAATGAAAGAGTGCGAATAACAATAAGGAAAGTGGCTAGTCAATACTCTTCAACACTCTACGACTCCGCTCAGGTAGTGTGGTAGAGATCAATGACCGAACAACTAGGCCTATAACACTACTGACTCGAATAGATTATAAACCATTAGTCTAAATTTACACAAATTAATGTAATGTTATTTACGGTTATGTAAATACACAGTATGTGCCCTTAAACACGTACTTTTAAGAACCCGTAGACCAACCTGTGTGTAACGCAAAAATATGTAAATACTTATCATATATGTTTAATTACCTTCAAATAATCTTGGTGCATTTCTGCATCGCACTCTTTTTAAAAAGACTTGTCTCATTAATATAAACAGGCAGCTTACGATGTATGTGATTTTCAGCCACAATTTGTATTGTCTATGTCAATTCAAAACACAAAGGTGTATATTTTAATATATCATGCCTATTGATTAATTAATTGCATGAGTTAAATTAATTGTTAATTTATAAATCTTGATCAAATTTCTCAAATGGGTAATCGGCAATGCTATCGATCAAGTGGTCTAATTATCGATAAAGAGTAATTAGTCTTGTATTCTACTACTAAATAAAACTTGAAGAATTAAAACAATTATGAATATGGTACCTGTTAAATCATATTGAATCTAAATCATTAATTGTGGATTTTACTTTGAAAGAATTGTCTTGTATGCCAGGTCTTAAAATAAATTAACTCAACACTATCGAATCCATTATAAATTAAATTTATTATAATATTGCATGTTGCACGTATTCATTGTATAAGAGAAATCATGTAACAAGAGTATATACAACTATTTCAAAAAGATAATTAAATTCTATAACATATCTGAAAGAAACAATCAAATGCTTGCACATACTCGTGTGTTGTGACGTTAAGAACTATCAATGTTGCGTGCTTGAGATTTGCACTAAGTGATATACTTCGTAACATATTGTTACGACGGTCTACTCGATCGCCGTAGGTACAGTGGAAACAAAATAAGTACAAGACACCAATTAAGTCACTAATCACACCTTTAATTGTTATAGTAAAACAGTTCGTAATTAACAACACAGTGTCTACAACAAATCAAATGAAATTGTTCATACGCAATAAAATGTCCACTAATATTAAAACTCAACTGTATTACAATTATACCGTCTGAATATAAAACGCAACACTTCACTAATAACTACTTGAACTTACACCGTAATAACTCGAACCGCTCTGTAAATATATCGCACTAATACTCTCGAACCGCACAGTCAAAAATCTCGCATTGAACTGACAACTAAGGCCGCGACGCGATGTATTTATAGCTACGTTCACACACCAGAAGCTTCCAAACTGCGTCTTATCTCTCGCGAACTACGTAATTGCTGCGGCCTTGACACAGTCCGAGCGCCCGAGCGGAGCCTGGCATAGTCGAGAAAATTCTCGCAAAGTGCGTCTGTAGCACGTACACCACACGCTTACATTGAGATCTTTCTGGCGCATTCGATAAACGCCTAGATTGTTCTATGCTGTCGTAGCACTGCCCACTCCTTAAGCCTGTTCGTCCCGAACTGGCAAAGCGTCTTCGAAGTAATACTCGACCAGGCGATCTAGGTGGCCATCCTTGCGAAGGATAATTTTCCCGTTCTTCGAATTCAGTCTCGTGTGATCCGAACATCACGTTCCCAGGAATGCGAATCTTTCGCGCAACCACTAGCTTCGCTGGAATCACTCTCGTTGCGTCATGTACTAATGACCTAAATACCACTGGCTGATCCAAGTTTGTTTGGTTCTCGCCAACAACCTCTTGCGTAACCTCATCTTCAGCCACTTTACCCTCGGCCGCTTCTATCAGCTCAGGAACAAGCAAGAGTTTTGTCTCGACACCCATAGTTGGCTCTCCAATCACTTCTTTTGTCGTTATACTTATTTGTACTTCCTCTGCTAGTTCTTCCTCCATTTCCGCTTGCAACAGGGAGGTTTCCTCTTGACCAGACTTGTTGAATTTTTCTTCAACTAATGCCACTCGCTTAATCGAATGGTTGGTAGACCCTGTCATTTTAGCCATGCAAAGCTTTATCTTCTCTTGGCCAACTTTCAGGACATTCTCTCTTAAGTCCACAACGAATCCGTAGGCATTCATAATGTCCGTGCCAAGAATCACTTCATCGACAATGTCTGCAACGAGCATTTGGTGGCTAACTCAAGAAGACCCAGGCGTACACGTACGTCTACCTTTCCTAGCACCTTGACGGGGCTTCCAGTCACAGCCTGTATTGTACAAGAGCTAATTAGAGGATGGCGGTTACAGACTAAGTCAGGGCGCACAATGGACACTGTTGCGCCCGTGTCAACTGTAAATGATGTTGGTTTACCATCCGCAGATCCATTAACAATCAAGTTTCCACTGATCTTATGTAGCGTGGAAACTGTGTGCTGTTCTCGGCCTTTACTTCTCCAATTGGTGCGATCAGTCTCTTCTCTCGGTATTTTCTTCTCCCAACAGTCTACCTGTAGATGACCACGTTTCCCACAGTTGTAACACTTCGGTCTTCTGTCTTTGTCCTTTGGTTCGAAAGATAGTTGTGGTGCTGCTGACTTCTTAAACTGTTGTTTTTGAATCGTCTCTTTATGCTGTCTGCTATGACGATACTGTGGTATTGGATCCGTTTGGCTACAACGTGATGGCATACTTTGATTAATGTAGGTCGCCGACTTGGCAGCTTCAAAACGGAGAGCATGAACAAGAGCGTCCGATTTATTATCATGCCGAGCCATTCTTAACACTTGTTGTAACTGACGATCTTTGATACCGTCAATAAACATAATGAGAGAAATCCACTTCCGGAAGTCCTCCGATTCTTCGGGATAAGCCAATCTCATCAGTCGGTCGATATTCGCTTCAAACTCTTGAAGGCTCTCCTCTGAACGCTGTCGCCTCGCTTTAAGTTGTTCACGGTACACTTCGCACAAATGCTGGTCACTGTACCGTAATTCCAAAGCTTTAGTTAATTCGGCATAGACGTTCTGACTGTTAGATGGCACTTTATGTATTACCTCTGCGGCAGGTCCTTTTAACGCAAGAACGAGTGAGAGGCCTTTCTCTTCTTGCGTCCAGTTATTTAAGCGAGCGGCAGCTTCAAATTGGCGATAATAAGTTGCCCAGTGGGTGCTTCCATTAAACGACGGGGCCTTTGCAAAAACTGACCCTACTTCAGTTAATAGCGTTCTTTGATTTCTCTGACATTTTGAATCTTCTAAGCTTGACATACTTGTTTTCATAGTTGACACAGATTTTTCTATTTCAGATATTCTGTCAACTTGTTTTTTCAGCTCACCTTGTAACAGGACAAATTTTGCAGTGGTATCCTCTTGTACGAACGTCTTAACGTCGTCTGCTTGACGGCTAAATTCATTTTTTCGTCCCTCTGGTATTTCATTTTCACGATTACGTTTTTCGTCTTGTCGTTTTTCTGCTTCTTCCCTTTCCTGTCTTCGTTCTTCTTTTTCTTGTTTCTGACTTTGCTGTAGCATTGCTTCTATCATCTGACTGGTATCCATTGTTTATCGATTAATTACGAATCACACTCGTACAAAGCGTCCACTGTTTCCACTGTTAACCGTTCTATCCCAGTTCTCACACCACTGTTACGATGGTCTACTCGATCGTCGTAGGTACAGTGGAAACAAAATAAGTACAAGACACCAATTAAGTCACTAATCACACCTTTAATTGTTATAGTAAAACAGTTCGTAATTAACAACACAGTGTCTACAACAAATCAAATGAAATTGTTCATACGCAATAAAATGTCCACTAATATTAAAACTCAACTGTATTACAATTATACCGTCTGAATATAAAATGCAACACTTCACTAATAACTACTTGAACGTACACCGTAATAACTCGAACCGCTCTGTAAATATATCGCACTAATACTCTCGAACCGCACAGTCAAAAATCTCGCATTGAACTGACAACTAAGGCCGCGACGCGATGTATTTATAGCTACGTTCACACACCAGAAGCTTCCAAACTGCGTCTTATCTCTCGCGAACTACGTAATTGCTGCGGCCTTGACACAGTCCGAGCGCCCGAGCGGAGCCTGGCATAGTCGAGAAAATTCTCGCAAAGTGCGTCTGTAGCACGTACACCACACGCTTACATCGAGATCTTTCTGGCGCATTCGATAAACGCCTAGATTGTTCTATGCTGTCGTAGCAATATTTAAACACCTATACATATGAAATACTCATATACCTGCAGTAAACATATTAAACACATACATATTTGAAATACTCATATACCTACACTAATAAGAGAAAATACATGTGTAATATTCTATAATATTATTTATTCTTAACCATGGTTTCGTATTTATAATGACTCTATTTTGAAATATCTCAGGCAGTTAGTTCTAAGTGACAAGTCGGCGGTATTACGATAAACTAGGAATTATAATAAATGGTACATTACTCAAGTTGTCGTAGTGTCTCGCTCCCGTTGCATGTGTCCATTTGGATCCATTGGGTGACGATTGATGCTAGTCCTGGAAACACTCGTAACTCGCACTTCCAATTGTCATACGTACGTTGTTTCGGAACGCTAGTTCGACGCTGTCATTAGTTCGACACTTCCACGCACTTAGTTATCTTTCAAATTACGTGTTCGACTCTTCCGTAACGCCTAGATTGATTTCAAGTTCATTAGACGCATATAAAACATTATCGGCACTTTCTCTATTCTACGAAATAATGTTGTCTCACAAATTAAGTCTTATGTTGTATACCGATTCATTCCGTTGATAAAGAGTTCAAGCATATTACTACTGTATCATACAACTTCTTACAGGACTAATTGTATTAGTGTATTACTTAGAGTTTTACAAAGTTCATTAGTCGCGCATCGTCGCGAATACCACTGTTTCGGCTTAACGCTCCAAGTCTTACTCCCGAACTTCCACTAATACCGAACACCACTTTGAATATCTCAAAACAAAATCTTTATGAAAACTGAGAGAAAATTAGAATAATACTGAGCTAGAATTAATACTGTGATACATTTAGAATGATACTGAGAGAAAATTATAGTAATACTGAGAGCGCGTCTCCTCTTGCATACAGTTTTTATGCCCTTCGCTTTCCCACTCTCGCTACTCCTACGAACGCATCATTTTCCCACCAAAATAGTTCTGATAGGACAGTTGTTCAGATTTCCCTCTGTCCTCATCCCTCTAGTCTGTGATTCTTGTGAATTCTCCACCCAGCGCCGTTTGGAGAGGGACGTTCTTCTTCGGGATTTGTTCTCTGGTCATCGGTTCTCGTTGAGACCATCCCTTACAGTTACTCCCTTCTGAATCATCGTTTCTAATTGGCTGGTTGGCTTCTCTACTTGAATCTCTCACAGTCCACGTTGACATGACGAGTTGCTGTCATCAGGACGTTGCCACTTTCTCAGAATCTGCATCAAGACTTTGCTACTGAAGTCACATCTGTCCCTTTTGGTGTAGCGTGTCGAAATGATGTATTGTTCGGAGAATGTCTACTTCCTCTAGCGAACTTACGGGTGGCAAACATCTGTGTACGTCGCAAACGCCTCCTTGTCTCCTGCTATTGTTTTTCTGTAAGTTTCACATATGCTTGGAACAATGCTCTTAGCGATGCCTATCTATTCTCTCGCTACCGAACCGGATGCAAGGGTAATGTTCCTTTGTCATATTTGTAAAGTCAAGTGTTCCCACGTATGGCCCTTTTTGTCGTAACATGTGTTGCAGCACGCATTGTCTTTTAACAGCTTTTATGTCATTTAAGTAGAAAGGAAAGGTTTGTTCCTTCCGTCGCTCACCCTCGAACAATGCTAACTCATGTCACTCTTGACGGGGTCTAATTGCTGGTGTAACTCCCTTGGAATATCCAAAAATAAAAAAAAAATTCAAAGCAATAAGTACATTATAACCGATCCTCACAAACCCTTCACCGAAAAAATTCATAATTCATTGATTGACGGTCACTACGAGTTTAAGATTTTTTAGTATTAAAAAATAAAATTGTAAAATAAGATACAAACAACAGAGGTAGCTCTACTGTAATTAATTAGAAACTCAAATTTTATACATAGAATATTAATTTTGATTAATTTATTATTATACTTTAAATGAACTATAATATTCTTTAAATCTAGACTAGTGTACGAGACATCATAAAAATCCACATTGTGTACCTCCATTTATTTCGGTTAATGGAGGTTCTAATGTGTACATAAGATTAGATGTGGAATTTTATTCGGTGTCAGACCACTCGGCGCACGCGCTCGCATAATTTGTGTATAATAAATTCATGTAATACTCATGGTCAAGATTATCATCATCATCAACCGAATTGACACAATGAGACGCGTGATGTCTGATGTGACCAGAGGCGCCCTTAGATGTGCTTCGGGATTAAGGATTTTATTATTATTTTTATTTAGTATTTTTAATATTATTTAATAATTCTACATCACACTTAACCAAAGAAATCACAGCTTTATTCTCAAACTACAAATGTGTGTGTGTGTGTGTGTGTGTGTGTGTGTGTGTGTGTGTGTGGCTGACAATAAGAAATAAAATTACTTATTTTCACGGAAGTCTTAAAAGTAGTTCTGTATTTCAGGTCTACTGCTGTTTAAAGCGAATGGATGAATATTACCTTATACATTTTTTAGAAGCCTGCAACTTTTTTTTTTATTATGCATGTAATGGTGCCTTTGCACATGCATCTTTAGCAAATAATCCTCTGTATCATCTCAGACAACCTAATAATATTTGTCTTTTATTAGTTTAATGGCAAATTCTGTTTCTACTATTACATTTTCTAGATTTTTGTTTGAGTTAGGTTAGTTTTTGACATATTGTTTAAATATTCTGTTTCTTTTTTGTTAAATTCTGTATTGCTAAGGTTAATGGTTCGAGGGTAAAATGTGTGTTTATTTTCGTTTTTTTGTTCTTGATTTTTGTTTTGTTGTTTTAATGTGTTGATTTTTTGTTGATTGTAATAGTCTTTTTGTTTTTTTCAAATCTTATTTTATTTTCTATGTTATTGTATTTATTATTCCAAGTGATTGGATGTAATAAACTTGTTAGCTCTAAGTGTAGTTTGTAGCCTATATGTCTAGTGTTATGCTATTTTTCTTACTGTATAATTGATTATACAATTTAGCCACACATGCAATAAACACAGGATATGAATTCCCAGACATAACCAATGTGACACTAATAAAACATATACCACACAAAGGCACCATAATGAACATTTGGGAAAATTTACAAATATACAAACATAAAACACAAAACAAACTAATACCTGAACAAATACCAATCAATACAAAACATGACACAATATTCAAAGAACTCAACATCGAAAATACACAAAAAACTAACACATACACCACAATCACACACAATAAAACCAATTTGAAGTACCAGAAGCCAACAGGAAGCCACAATAATAATAGTCAACCAACACATATGTACTTGACCAGACACAAAAACCGGAAGGCTGAGGATGGGTACAAGATGGTACCCGAAACATGTTCCTAATAAGGGAAAAAAGGTATATCTTGAGGTAAATTTATTTATAAATATTAAATGTATGTATTATAATATATAATACAATATATATTATAACGTATATACAATATATATATATTGTAATACGTGACCTCTTCCCGTTCTATCTATCGTGTCTATTTTCAATTAAAAGATGTCGTATTCTCAAGATCTTACCAAGTCGTCGTCGCTCTTAAACGTACCTCACGCAGACTGCGTCCGTCGTGAACGTACGAATAACCGGTACCGAAGTCCTTACCTGTCCTTATTTTGTATTTTTAATTCCCGAAAGGCGCCAAATTGTTTTTCAGAAAATTAGATTGTCTCCTGTACGGTGATGATTAATTCGAATTACCTCGCTGACTGGCGGGAACTCGAATTTTGCTTGTCTTTGGACATGTTGCCAACATAAAATTTGAGCAAAGAATTCTATTCTCCGCTAAAGAACATAACATATATAATACAATTTAAATAAACACAGGACAGCTAGTAAAGATTCGTACTTATTTATTTGATTCGGTAAGTCATTAATTTTTTATAATTGTCGTACAATAGATGTTATTATAATAAAGTTTAGCCTCGGCCACAATTTAGTTTTCACTCAGCGGATAGCAAAGGTGGCAGCGCTTCAGTCGTATGACGCCGCAATGGCTGGCGTGTGTACTTATTTACACAAGTTAATTTGCCAATGAGTTCTTTTGAGTACGAAAAAGGTTTAAAACAAGATGTCAAATAAAGTACACCACCTTACAATTGTGGTACTTAAATACTAAAAAGGTTTACATGAAAATTCAAATCTGTTGGTTAAAAGTGTGTGTCAGTTTTACAGGTTTCAGACATAGGTTATTTTACATTTACATACAGTGTTATTAAATATGATTCGTTAATCCTTGAAAGAAATTGGTGTTCAAAGTTCAGAGTGAGAGTTATATATTGTGAAAAAAGTTAATCAGTTTTAGTTCGTAATTATTTATAATTTAATTCATACTTAACAAAACCATGTTGTTAGTGTTATGGATCGTCAAGGTGTCTTCACTATTGGGTTAGTACATTCATTTATTTTCAAAGATAGGGTTGCCGTCTCCTTCTGGCATCTGTTTCTTTTACTCAATTTTTCATTTAATTATTAATGTTGAAATTTCGTTTATTGTTCCTCCTTGAGTCGGTGGAACTATGGTTGACTTCTGGTATTCAATTTACTTTCATTTCTTTTTGATTTTCTTCGTTATTTGCCTTTATTAGGTCCGGATCAATATAGCGTCTGTACCTCTGGATAGTTAATAATGGAACTCCCGTTACATAACGGTCAAAATTATAATAACGTTCTGTTGTTATGGCAACCTCCTTGACTCTGATTGGTTAAGTACATTTGAAACCATTGTTATAAATCCTGGTTTTCTGTACAAAATGAACAAATATTTTATAATGGTTATTATTCTTTGGTTATAATTCCAATTCTTGAAATATTAACATAGATGTCCCTATTTTCTTTCAAAGATCAATTTGACATCTTACAAGGCTGGTCTAGGCCATGTATTAATGTTTTTGGACAAAATTGATAATACTATGTTAGTACATATTTTACTTATTTATACTGTTTATCACAATTCTGACATGTTATTATTGTTAATTAATGGTAATTACCTAATTTACTTAGTCTTATTATTCAAATACAATTTTCAGTTGTTTACAATTGGTTTTCTGAAGTTAGACAGCTATGTCATTTATAGGCCTAAACTGTAACATCTTAGAATTTCTTATTTTGCTCTATTTAAACATTATTTATTAAGTGGGTCTGCTTATTTTTATTTCATGCTTATTGGCTTTTGAATTACTTTGAAACTGTTTTACAATCTAATAGTGTTATTATACTTTTACAAAATTATTTCTTATCTGATATCTCTCTTTCTATTTATATAATAGTTATTAATTTGTCGCTTGTTAAGTTTATGTCATTACTAGTTTTATTCCTACTCCCATTTCTCACACACCTATTTAACACTTAAATCTATTAACCAAACATAATATAGAAATAACTTAATGGTCTGTATATTGTTCAGCCATATTCCTTCTTATTAATTATAATTATTGTATTGTATGTCATTACTTAAAATGATCCTACTACTCATCTCTTTATACTTTCATTACTTACATAAAAAATACAAACATATTACTGTAAAGTCAGGCTTTCTTGGTTTGTACTCCTTTAAACACTAAACAAACAAACTAATTTTCTTTAAATTAACAAAATAACAATTTTGGTGAGTATTGTATCGACACCATCTATTCTATAAAGATAATCATTCTAGTGATCCTTTTAGTAATAATATATGTTTTTCTATTCCTTACATCCACAACTACTCTGTTCTTACAGTCTAATACAATTAACTTAATTGCCAATTCATCACTTGATTATGGTTTTGGTTTGTTACACGTGGTTACTATTCTTTTTCCTTAATATTATAAGTTATTTATTTTAATATTCTCATCACTTTACTGTTTATTGTTATCACTCCCTACTTATCTCTCACTCTTGGTTTCAATGATATTTTAGATATACATTTATAATTATTCTGTAACATTTTGTGCCTTACTTTCTTATTTTAATAAGGTTCTTAACAACATACTTTATTTAATAATAATTGTCTTACTTATTTTTTATGGTTAGTGTACTTTCTTCATTATTGTTTTATTCATGGTTATTTATATACTTTCTTTACTCATTTGTGTCTCTTATCATTAATTTGTCTTCTTAATTTCTGTAAATCCTTTCTCATCTTATTGTCTTTATCTGGCCAATCTCTGGGGTTGGGTCAAAGTCATTTGTTTGTCAGTCTAGTCAATTCTTTTAATTATTATTCTTGTTTACAATTCTTCTTCTTCTTTCTTAACTCCATTTTATATTTTTTTATTATTATTTATTAAATTATTTTACCTGTTATCATTTCTCTAATACTTATGGATACCCTATATGATATGATTTCTGCAACGTTATAATATATATATGGAAACATACATAAACTGAAAAGCTATGACTAAATTATTATACTTAAATTATTCAAGTATTATGGTTACAAATTTAAAAATCAAACTCAGAACTTCCAAAATTATAGTATTTATTTTATGATTGTCTGCTCTAAAATTGTAGTGTTACGAATAAAATAGCTGGGGTTTTGTAATTTTTCTAATATAAAAAATTGCCTAATATTAACATATTATATCTAACTTAATAATAAATGTGTAGTATTTCGTTGAAAACAGAGTTCTGCAGCTGCGAGAGCTTACTAGTGGTGTGATAATGTCCATATACAATGAGTTTTGTACAAATTTTCGTAGGACCACTAGTGTTGGCTACGGAGTTGGACAACAACGGACGGACAGAGATATGCAGCCAGGTGTTACCGCGTCTAATGATGCATAGATGAGCTCGGCGCACAGAACATGGGCTTATCAGTATCGGCGCTCAGAGCACGGGCGCTCTGAGCACGGCTGAGGCCCACTCACAAACACGCAGCCCGCACACACACAAGCGCAGGGGGATTACGAGCGGCCGGATTCTCGCCGCATTAGTCACCTAGTGGAGTTCAGTTGATCAAACTTTGATTTATTTTATTTGACATTTTATCTTAAAATGTTTAATATATTATATCAATAAATTCTACACACCATTACAAGAAAATTATACCAAACAATCTATAATTTACTGAAATGGAGCCCAAAATATCAGCTTGTACAAAATGGATAAGGTCACTGTCTTTATGATTCACACCTATGAATCGTCTTACAGTCAATAATTTTATACAAAATCACTGTATGACGCAGTGACAAGTGTTGTAGTACTATGGTAGCGTATCATGAATTTCCTTTAGTTAACAGCACAGATTCCCAACAATGATTCAGCAATGCAGTTTCTAAAAGAGAAAAATGTTTTACATAACCCAAGAATTTGTACGAACGGCCATCAAATGAAACTGTATACGACAGGTAAAGACCGGTGGGTATGTTCTAAAAGGACTGCCGGGAATCCAAACAAGTGCGACAAGATACATTTCTAAACAATTCTCAATTAGGTTTCCGCACAATCGTATACTTCATTTACTGTTGGAGTAAGGAGTACACAACCGTGCAATACTGTCAAGATGAGTTGGAAATGAATCACTCCACATGCATGGATTGGAATTCATACATGCGAAAAGTGTGTGAGCACCATTTATTAAAAAGTCCAAAAGTTATTGGTGGACCTAATTTGCATGTAGAAGTGGACGAGACTTGTTTCATTAAAAGAAAATATAATAGGGTAAGAGTTTTACCAAATCAATGGGTGTTTGGTGGAATTTGTCATGAAACAAGAGACTGTTTCCTTGTGAGCGTTCCAGACACAGATGCTCGGGGACTTTAGGGCCTGTAATAAACCAGTATGTTGCCCCAGGCACAACCGTTTTGTCCGACAAGTGGAGGGGATATCACAATTTACATCAAAATTATCAACATTTAACAGTGAACCACTCGATACATTTTGTAAATCCAGTACATCCAAGCCCATACCCAAAATGTGGAAAGCATGTGGGCTAAGGCCAAAATGAGGAACAAAAAGCAATGGGGTACTTCGCGACTGATGTTGGATTCCTACCTCCAAAGGTATCGAAATGACAATAAATTTGAAAAAATTATTGAAAATATTGCACAATTTATGCCTACTCAGTAATTTATACTCTATTTTATTTGTAGCTATAATAAATTATGAAACGTATCGTATTTATAGATATAAATTATGTTTGTAACTGTAATTAATTTGTAGTGGTTAGTGAAGTAGGAAATTAATTGTAAGATGTAAATAAAAATAAACTAAAATAAAATGTAAATTTCTAGTAAATTGTAAATAAAATATAAATATAAAAATAAATATATAAAAATATATACGGTAAATCAAAATGAAAATAAAAATACAAACTGTTGCTGGTTATCGCTACGTGTGGAGGGGGAAATGCGTTGTTACTGGCGATTGCTACGTAGAGTAATTGCTCACTGCATGCTGCCACTTAACTGAAAATATCCTTATCGAGTTTTTATAACATGCTACTTGATTACAAAGGACGTTCTTGGGAAGATCCGTTTGTTAGGAGACAATCAGTACCACAACATATAAATTGGTTGCGATAGGTAACGTTGACCGGTATGCTGTAACGTCCCGATTTCCTCCATGTGAAAGCGATTTTGTTACGTTGTGGTTTCCAACCTCGAACAGCGTTACAGTGTGTCAGGAGATAACAACGTTCTTATCAAGTGAAATACAAGACTCGCGAGTTGGCGGGATTTCTTTCCTTGCAGTTTTTTCTTTCCTCGAATTTCTAATCTATTCATGGCCAAGTGACCTTGGACATAGCTACAGCTCGCCCCCAGCAATTCATATTGTCTCTTCTATGCGCATTTGTATTCAAAGTCGAGTCCAAACATGGTTTAGATAACAAAACTTACGGTATGAACAAAACATATTTATATAGCGTGCGATATCGTAATTTAAATGCTGAAACAATGCTTCTCTTTTATTTTACTTGAAACACACATCATTTTGGCTTCGGTATTTACAATATTCAGAAACTTCGGATTTTCGTCGTAGTTTCTCTGCTGTATAGCAGTGGTTCCCAACCTTTCCGGACCCGCATACCACTTTGGTCTTCCGCGTTCATTTCCAGTACCACCGAAGCTTAAAGGAAGTTTATTGGAGGTGTCTCAGTAAATTCTGAACCGATTGCCTTCTCCCGTCAATTCACTTCCCGATGCCCAGCTCCTCTCTCCCTTAAAGGGAGCCCTATCTAATGGAAACGGTCCGTGAACTATCTGGGCGTCACTCTTGACCCTGGCGCCTTAACTTCACTGCCCATGTCTCAGTGTCTCCAGAAAGCCCGTGGCGTCAAAGCCAAACTATTTCCCTTTATCTCACATCGGAGTTCAGTGCCTTTGCGCGCTAAACTCACCATCTACTTGCTCTTCCTTGGAGCAATTCTAACGCACACAGCGCCCTCGTATTGGTCCCTGCTACAAGCCTACATTGTTACGCGCTTGGAAGCTTTCCAATCTCAAAACCCCCGGTGTATCTCCAACTCTCCCTGGTATGTCAGAAATGATGTTATCAGGGAAGGGTTGAAGGTTCCTTCTGTGGATGAGTTTGTGCGACTCGTGTCTCTATCTCCTCTTACCCTCACCACTGCCGCCTTAGTGCAGACGATGGCCCACCTCATAGAAAAGTTGGACGCCCTCGAGCTCTGCTCGACGACCCCCCACCCCATAAACATATCAACTAACATCTGCCCCTTACCCCCGCCCTTGCGGCTCTTGACACTTAGCTTTTTCATCCTAGTCACGTAAGTGACACTCCTTCCTCGTCCCCACCTAATAACCGCGAAGCGGCCTCACATCATGCCCCTTCCTCTCTATGCCCCAAAATAAAAACAAAAAAAAAACCTTTCCTACCATTGCGAATCGCTCCGTGGTTCTGCTACGCAGTACCAGCCTCTATCCCTCCTAGAAGGAGAGCTCCATCCTTTATATTGGGGCAAAGGCTCGCTCATGTATCAGACGCATCCAAACAGTCGTTGGGTTTACCCGGACACTGCAGCCACTGATGCACGTCCAGCACAGCTGCACCATGATTGTATTGGATTCTTAATAAAAACCTTGATACAACATGAAAGTGTCCAGCACAGCTGCACCATGATTGGATTGGATTGGATTCTCAATAAAAACCTTGATACAACATGACTAGTATGTCTTACTATTCCTAGTTATGTATAATTATTTAAATGTAATACATAGAATTTACTAAATGGGAACTGATTTTTGAAATTAATGTCAGGTTGGTTCTAAACTGAAATAAAGTATACAGTTGATTACTTTCATTACAGATTTTCTTGTACTGAAAAATAACATTAAAAAGAAAATAATTAATGTGAAACTTGTTGCTGCTTATTTTGTACCAGAGTTGAAGGTTCTATTGATGTTATTTTCAACCTTAAATCACAGTCAGTAGACATCCTGTTAGATTCTAATGAAATATTACCGCAAAGTGTTTAGGTTGTGTTTTTATAAGGGTAATGGTTTTAAATTGTTGTTTTGAACATAATTTTTCTCAATTGGCCATCTGAGTACCACTTGCCAATTTCAATTCTTTATTCCTTGTTCTTTTCTTTTCTCCAATATTCTTTCATCTTTTCACTATGTCTCTTCTTCCTGTCCTTAGTCCACTTTGAACCTGCGTTTTTCTCTCTCCTACCCTGGACTCCTTCCATTTTGAACACTTTTGCCCGAAAAACTTCTCTTTCAATTCCTTCTTTTGTGTTTATATTATTTTTTTCTAAATCCTTTTTGACTTCTTTAATCCAACTTGATGTTGACTTTTTTTCCCACAGATATTTGAAGATCTGTTTTGTTAACCTTATAGCAATCAAAAATTTTTAATTTCATAATTTTATGATCGAGAAGTACGTTAGCACAGGTCAAGTCACCAACCCAAGCCAGAGCAATAAATAAGAACAATTTAACAACACGTCAACCCGACGCCAGCTACAAGACAATAAAAGAACGCCTAACATAACACAACAAAAGGAAGTAGGATCGACGGTGACAGACCAAGCTCAGCTCAGATTTACAACACCACAACAAACTGAACAAAAGCAGAGCATAGTGGCACGGATACGTGGAAATTGAAGCGAGCGCATGCTGTAGGGTTAAATTTGGAGCGTGCGAGCTTTAAGAAAAGGATACTCACTCACAAAGGAATTAGAAAGATTTTACCCAGTATGAAGACAAAACAACGTACACCAAAAGAATACAGTCAAGAGTGTCACACAGCATGGGGCAACGTTAGGATGACAACCGATATTTATGACGATGGACCGTGGAGGCATCTTGGGGTGATGTCGAGCAAGAAGCTGTTAATTGACAGAAAAAGTTGAAGGGAAGTCAAACAATGAACCAGGCGATACGTATTGTTAGTAAATGAACAACAGCAGACCTTGGGAGAGTCACAAGAACAAAGGTTTGACAGACAGGCGAGCAATTGCCCTAGATTCTAAGAAGTGGTGTGAAGCCCTTTCGCCGTGTACGTTGGGGAGGTTCGATAACCAACCAGAGTCTAGCATCTTCCAAAGAAGCAGGTGGAGAGGATTGTCGTCATGGTGACAACCAGAACAGCGAATCAGGGTGCCGAGAAACACAGATGTCCAGAGTGGAAGGAAATATTAGACCTATCGATGATGACCAGAGGCGTCTTCGACAGAAAGTTGCATTCTGGTAGATAACGCTTAATAAAAACTGTTTACAAGGTACGCGTGCTCTCAGTTATAAGAATTTTTTCGGTTATGAAAGTTTCTTAGTTTTCAGTTAGCCAGTCAGTCAGTTACGCAGTTTTCATGGTTACTCAATAGTTCTCAGACAATCATGCAGTTTTTCAATCAGTTAATAGTATTTCACTAAGTTCCGGAAGTCTACCGCAGTAACGCGATGTGTGAAGTGATATAAGTATCGCTAGAACTTGAATTTGATACTTTAAACTTTAAGTGCATTCCGACATGCAAATTAAACATTAATAAGTGAGTGAACGACTTGTTATTAGAACTTTGGCGCGACAATTACGAACACAGTGGCTGATATCAGAACACTATGATTAAGGTATCGCTATCTCATCAGAAACAATAAGTGACTTAAGCGATCATAACAATCATGCTGAATTTTGCACACAGTCATGATACAACTACATTAAACATATATAATGCACAAAGCAAATCAATGATAGACAATTATCTGTATACAACTACTAATATTGGATACACGTATGCAACACAAGACTTTATAAACTTTCATTATTAACAATTACACTGACGGGAGTGGATCTTGCCCGTGAGTGCGAAGTGATGACAACACAAAATCTACGGAATTTCTACTGGATCATCAGTGAACAGGGATTCTCACCAATGGAATTATGATCAGAATGATCACAGTTGCACACCACTATATAAAAATTATCCCGATTAGCGCTTTCAAGCCTCACAGCCCATCGTCAGATCGGAATAGGCAGAAATTATTTTAAAAACAAACCCTTCACCCCTCTCCCCCACCCTGCTCACACACAACAAGCTATAATATAAATGACCCTTCCCCACCCCCTAAACCCTGTCCCACACCATCTGTACAGTTACATATTTTTCTAGCAAATTCCTTGTGTTTCAGTGTGTGTGTGTGTGTGTGTGTGTGTGTGTGTGTGTGTGTGTGTGTGTGCATCCTTTTTAACTTACCCTACTTCCTCTCCACACACATGGGTCAGTCACACACCCTTATTTTAACCATCCAATTAGTACTATGCAAATAATTCTTAATCTTATCTATCTGTCCTCTATCATTTACTTCTTAATCATGTTATAAAATATTTCTTCATTATCAAATTTAATTTTAATATTAATTAAATTGTCTAACCCTTTTTCTCTTTCTTTTAATATTTCTAACTCCTCTCTAAGCTTCCTTTCAACTGTGTTATTTACTACTTTTACAATTTCGTATTCTTCCAAAGGATTAACAAACTTATGGTTGTCTTCTATGAAATGTCTTGCATATAACGAATTGGTTGTTCTATTACCTTCTCCACGTCTGTGGTCAGACAACCTGCATACGAATTTTCGTCCCGTCTCACCTAGGTACACTTTGTTACAGTCTTTACATTTTAATTTATAAATTCCGCTTTTCTGTAATACTGGAATTTTTTCTATATTCTTATTCCTTATCTTATCAAATACCGTTTCACATTTTTTAATAGCTATATCTACTCCATATTTATTAAAACATTTTATAATTTTTCTAGTATGTGAACCTATGTATGTCAATGACCCTGCATAATTCTTTTGTTCTGGTTCTATTTTAGCTTTTTGTATGTTAACCCTTTTCATAACTTTATCCACTATGTTGGTGTTATAATTATTATTCCTTACAATTCCCTTTATCGTTTTTAACTCCCTAACTTTTGATTCGGTCTCTTTTAAATACTTCTGAGCTCTGTAACAAAATGTATTGATTGCCGCCATTTTATATCTATATGGGTGGTAAGACTCTCTTGGTATAATTATATCAGAATACGACTCTTTCCTAAATATCCCAAACTGTAGTTTCTCATTATCCTTAATTTCTATGTTCAAATCTAAGTAATTTATTTTCTTACCTCCTATCTCTTCTTTAAATTGTAAGTTTTTATCCTTATTATTTACCTCATTTATAAACTCATGCATTTCTTCTATGCTTCCTTCCCAAATTACTAATACATCATCAACGTATCTAGACCATAATTTTATATTGTCTTTATACTTAGTGGAAATTATTAATTGCTTTTCAAAATCATTCATGTATATTTCAGCAAGAATAGGGGATAATGAAGACCCCATAGGTAAACCTGTGCCGAACTGGCTTCGGCAACGTATTATCATTATTTTAAAAACGAGCGCCGCTGACGTCATGCACTGCCACCCTGTTACGATTGTTTGTTGTCGGTCGGTTATACACACAAAAGGTTGTGTTGCTACGCAATCAAACTGGCGCTGCCAGCCAGCTGTGTGTCTGTACGTTCTTGCTTTCGGAGGTTACTTGGCTGGAGCGAAACGTTGATTCGCTCTCATTTCTGCTTCATCCTCCAAGCTGTTCATCTGGTCTCGGCTGGCGGCGAACTTCTAACCAGGACTTCCGTACCTATCACTATGATAGGCTAGATAAAGTGTTGCTCCAGGTACGTGCAGGTCTGAGGGTTCTGAAAATATTCTAACCCCAAATATATTTTGCGTTTCAGCTTTGATTATGAGTTATGCCTGTGTGTGTGTGTGTGCGTATAGAGCCGTTTTTAATCTGGGCATTAATGCTGTTACAAAAGCAAATTAAATTAAATTTATTAAATTATGAATGTGAGAGTCGTGGGTCAAGTTGATGTCAATAGAAAATATGTTAATGTGTCTTGCACTCAGCTGTTTTGATGTAATTAATAACAACGATAGACACAGCAAATCATTTTGAATATCTCAATGAAACATTTAAGAAAGTAATGGCTAGACGAGCTTAGTACTGTTTAATCTGAATTAGTGGCGATGTGTGTATGCGCTGTAGCTACTTAAAGTTAGTGTTGGTATTTAATGTGGACGGCCGAAGTGGCGTGATTTTCTTTATGACACCTCCTACAAGTATTGTATGTCCAGGTGCTCGACCAAGGACGAGATGGGTGTCGGGGGCGAACGAACATCGGTTCCCCCTAATAGCAGAGACGATCTTTAGCCACAATGCCGTCAGTCGAGGACTTTTCGATGCTAAGCTGAACCAAGAACTTTTCCAACGCTAAGCTGCACCAGGGACGGGTGATATGACTGACATCACTGATCCCCGCCTATACGAACTAAGTACACCGGACTATCCAGGTGGGAAAATTCTGTTTATCTATTTCTCTCTCTCTACAACATGTGAATGCACAGAAGCCGCCAGAAGCTCACTCGTGAAGTTCTGAAAATTAGACTCTAGCACAAACTCTCATGTTCAATTATGTGTGATCAACATGTTATTGCATGTGTGAACATTACCACAGTACACCTAATGAAGTATCTTATAACTGTATAATGTGTAAGAAGTTACACACATACACACACATCCGCAGTTTACTGTAAGATCTAACTTTCATCTAATTAAGACCATTAGGGAGTTAATTATCTCGTGCTATCAAGTCATCTGGTCATGGCAGAGTTTAATAACGTAGCTGGGGGTTGTCTGATGCTGTTGATGAGAAACGATTTTCTTTCATACACATGCTTAATGATTAAGCTAAGGGTTCGTTTGGCTGTTTGAGTTTCGGGGCGGTAACTTACATTCTCTGGTGTGAACTATGCTTGTGAATATGCTGGCAAATCTATGCTTAGGAGCTGAGATATTCCATTTTACGTTGTTATTTATATTTGTACCTAGCTATACATATTAGGCTTCATTTATTTACGGTAGTGGGAATCGGTTTATGTGGAGGTTAGTGTTGAAATGAGGGATGTTTTGTTATTCATGTCGTATATGTGTTTGTGTGTGTAATTTTACTATATATATATATTTTTGGGGAATATGTAACTGATTTAAAACAAGAGAATAACCATAAATGTGCTCGCTGAGACAACAGGCTAGCCTAATTGATATTATACAACACTGATGGTTTAGTATTGCTTAATGAATGAGATTATTACCAACTTTGACTTGTACATGATCAGGCAGAAATTTTTGCAATTAGTAATATCAATTCACTTACTTTGTGACATTATGAATTAATGGAAATACATAGATATATATATATATATGTCTGCCTTTAATGGTGTGCTCACACAATTACGAACTTGTTATGTATGTAAGATCTTACAGGTTGAATAAAGCACACGCTTGTTGGTTAAAAGAGTTTTTCATTTGCAAGTCCTGTCATTCACCTGGGGGGACATGTCTGTAATTGTATTTGGGCCTTGCACACTTTTGCTTCCTCTAGGTTTCTCTTTACCTAGTTCTAAATATGATGTCTCTCCCCTTTTACAAAAAAAAAACTTAATAAAAATAAAATTAAATAAAATTAAAAAAAAAAAAAAATTACAAAACTTAGAAAAATAAAAGGGGGGTTTCAAATGGTAGCAGAGCGTGGTTTTTATGATTCTGGATGGATAGTAGGTATTATTTCTGCCTCATTTTCTCTGTTGAACTTGAGAAATTTGTAGAATCTGGGGACTTGTATTTATTTTATTAAATGAAACTTAGTGTGGCTACAGACGTGTCAGCTGGTGTTAGGACTTGCAAATTACTTCAAATTATTTTTGATTAGAATCCAAGTGTTGTAAGAAAACTTAATGATAGTGTAATAAATTAACAGAATGAACAACCAGAAAAAAAAGAGCACATTTTATAAAATGAATAGGGGGTTAATGAAGTTTAAAATAATTTAATATGTGTTAGTGTTTAAGTGATTATTTTGTGATGTTGAGTGCGAGATGAATTTTGAAAAGGGGTTATGAGAATGTGATTAATTTTTTTTAATGAATGTGTGCTGATTGGTTGCACTTGCACATTCCCTGGAGCTCATACGGAGTCTGGACATGATGAGGGCCGTCGGTACTTGTTGAGTTTGATTATGACTTGTCTTTTGGATTAGACAACTTGTTTGGTAGCATTCCAGTTATATGGTAATTGTTTATTAAGGGCGTTGAGTTGCAGTATCGTATTTTGAATGCGGTTATGGTCCGACCAAGGGCATGGATGTGATACTTTATATTTTCGATTATATCGAATTTTATGTGTACTTGTGTGTTGTATTTAGTGAGTTAGTTTGATTGTTTTGTGTTGTGTTTTCTCTTCTGGGCATTTTGCATGGCTGTTTCTCTGCTTTTATGACACCCATCTCGTCGTATCGCTAGAGCATTCTGGAGCCACTTGTATGATCAAGTTCTTCCTGTCGTTTAATTCTTGCTTTTACTTGGTGTGTGTGTGGATTGAGCGGTCATGTCCATTGCGGTAAATGTGGACTTGTTTGTAAAAGATGAGCTCGAGTGGGAGGTCCGGTTCCGGGGACGGAAGCCGCAGGAGACTGTGGTTTCTTTAAGGAAGCAACTCCGTGAGGCTCTTGCCTCCGGTGAGGCACCGAGTGGGAGAGTATTACTTACGGATGTCACCGCCGAGGTGGAGCTGTGCTCGGAAAAATTTGTAGAACTGCGCGATTTGGCTGAAGGCCTGCAGTCGGCGGCACCCACCTCTACGGCTAGACAGAGGGTGCGCCAACGTTTACAACACGTTCTATGCCGTTTACAGAATGCTGAATCACAGGCTACCACCTCGGAATTAGAGAAAAATGTTGTCACTCTTAGGGAGCAAGTGGCGATGGCATTGCGGGAGTTTTCTCTCGGCCAGCGTTGCCACGTAGATCCGAATTCCGGTTCCTCTTCTTCTTCTGTTGAGACGGCAGCCAGGGTGGAACACCCTGTGCATGTTCCTGCCTTTTCCGATATGGCCACCGCAAGCTATCACAAGCTTCCTAACCCACTGTCGGATGTCATTCAGCGTCTCCCAGTTGTCGATGGTCTGGATCCTGAGGCGCTTTTGAGATTCTTGCGCGTATTTTTTCAGTTGGCCGATTTCCCTGGGCTGTCGGAGCGGACTTTGCTTGAGCTCATTTACCCGTATTGTCGGGGATCTATGGCTGAGCACGTGACAAGTACCCTTAAGGATGGTGGTGGCATAGACCATTTCCATCGGGAAGTCCTGGACGCTTTCGTACCGGGAAGGTTACATGACCGGTTACGACACAAGCATTTCTATAGAGTTCAAGCAAGCGGAGAGTCCCTTGCTCATTTCATTTCCAGTGTTAAAGACGCGGCCCGGATCCTGAGGCTGGGGTTGTCAGAGTCTGATGTCATTCATACTATTTTGCAGGGCGTGACACCGGAGGAACGGTCACGTTTGACATTCGCTGCCCGTCCCCAAAGTTTTATTGATTTAGACCGGCTGTGCGCCGAGTCGATCACTATACAGGGTAATGACGATATTAGAGCCCGCGAGGCTAGGAGGCGTTCAGAACGCCCTAATTTCGAGCGACGAGTCGGGCAGCCCGGGTCTTGGGATCCTAGGCCTGCGCCGGTGCAGAGCTGTGAAGTACAAGACTTATTCTGTTCTAGGTGTCATAGATCCGGTCACGTCGCGCGCTATTGTAACGAGGCTAGACTGCGTCAAGGGACTTCCCGAAAAGGTAACCTTTCAAAAAACGTAAATTCTCGGGGAAGATAAGTCGGGAGTGGTCTTCCCCGTTAGGCTGTTCTCTTCCGATTTCACTTAACCCCAGGCGGATAGCTAATCCCGGGTCATCCGGCTCCAAGGTCCTGCGAACTGTCCCCAACTACAGTTCAGTATGCCCCTTCCTGTTGGTCGAGTTGAAAAAGGGTCAGCTCAGAGCCTTGGTTGACTCTGGATCAGCCCGATCCATAATCTCATCTAGAGTATGTGAGGACCTTGAACAACAGGGCTTACTATTAGGGTCGGATCGGTCTTCCGTGGTATGCTGGACTGCATCGCGGGAAATTCTGCCCATCTCCCGGGTGGTTTCCCTGAGTATTAAAATCGAGTGTTTTTCATGGGTGTGGCGATTTTTGGTTTCTCCTGCTCTGGGAGTCGACTGCATTGTGGGTGCTGACTTCATCTCCAAGAGTGGTCTCGTTTTAGATCTTCAAGCGCACCACTGTTATTTTAAATTCAATCGGGAGGTTGTCATTCCTTTCCTTGGATACCAGGGAGCTAAGGGAGGTGTCCAAGAGGTTGTGTGTCCCGATTCAGAAAGAGACCATCTCACCCCTTCCCAGAGGCATGCTTTAGATCATTTGTGTGAGCAGTTTCCCACTGTATTAACTCCCAACCTGGGGCTCACACATCTTTTGGAATATAAGATCCGTTTAACGGACTCCGCCATAGTCCGCTCACACCCATACAAATTCGCCCCTCCAAAGATGGATGTCCTAAGAGAGAAGGTTCAAGAGTTGCTTAAACAAGGGGTCATTGAACCTTCCAACTCTAGTTATGCAAGTCCAGCATTTCTGGTGCCCAAGCCTGGAGGTAAACAGCGTTTGGTAATTGACTATCGCAAACTTAATGCTAATATTGAGGTGGATTCAGTTCCTCTTCCCGATTTACATTCCGCGTTCGATTGGTTTAGTGGGGCCAGGTACTTCACCATCTTTGACCTCAATGCCGCTTATCATCAGATTCCTCTGTCTAAGGAAAGCCGCCCTTATACGGCATTCTGTGTGCCATGGAATCTTTATCAATATACTAGGGTACCCATGGGTCTGGCAGTGGGGGCTCAAACCCTCACGCGACTACTTAACACTGTCTTCCATGACGTAAAATTTAAATTCATCTTTAATTATCTTGATGATCTCTTGGTCTACAGTAAAACGTTCGAGGAGCATCTGGGTCACCTGAGAGAGGTGATGTGCCGATTGAGGAGTGCTGGCCTCACTATCAATCCAGAAAAGGTAAAGTTTGCACAAAGGAGTATTTCGTTTTTAGGGCATCTCGTCTCATATGGGGGTGTGACGGTCGACCCGGAGAGGACACAAGGCATCCGGGATTTTCCTCCCCCTAGGGATGCGAAAGGTGTTGCCAGATTTGTTGGCATGGTCAATTTTTACCGTAGATTTATCCCTAATGCCGCGGAGATTGCGGTACCTTTAAACGAACTCAGGAAAAAGGGTACCAAATTTGTGTGGGGAGAGAGGCAACAGCGGGCCTTTGATACCCTCAAGGAGGCGATCGTCTCTCCCCCTGTGTTGAGGATGCCTGATTTTTCAAAAAAATTCATTTTGCAAACGGACGCGAGTTCTGTTGCGCTCGGGGCGGTTCTGTCCCAGGAAGTCGATGATGCTAGGCAGCCGGTGGCATTTATATCCCGGACCTTGACCCAACAAGAGAGGAAGTCTTCAGTGTATGAACTAGAGTGTCTTGCTGTTGTGTACGCTCTAGATAAGTTCAGGCGTTTCTTGGAACACGCTGAGTTCCTGTTGGAGACCGATAATCAGGCTCTCTCCTGGCTTCTCGCTCATCCCCGGCAGCTGGGTAAAATAGGGCGTTGGGTGGTCAAGATCTCATCCTTTAAATTCAAAGTGCAACACATCAGGGGAACACAAAATGTTGTTGCAGACGCCTTGTCACGTATGTTCTCCCAACCCAGCGAGGCCAATTCTGAGCAACCCTGTTCCGTTCTGCTGGATTTTCCTTTGGCTTTTACTGACGTGTTACCCCATCAGTTAAAGGATGAAGAGTTGGGTCCTATCATCCAACACCTAAAAGAGGGTAACGTGCAGGTACCATATTTTCTGTCCAAGGGCGTCCTGTGCTGCCGAGAACGAAAAGGACGTGCCCCGAAGGTTGTGCTGCCTAGCAAGCTCGTGCCAGTGGTCTTCAGCTACTATCATGATTCCCCAATAGGTGGCCATAAGGGAATTTCGAAGACCATTTCCAGTATTAAGAGGCATTTCATCTGGAAGGGCATGGACAGGGACATCGCGGCTCGTGTGAAAGCATGTCATCTCTGTGGCTTGAGTAAGCCTGCTCAAAACACTAAATTGGGTCTATTGTCATCTGATGTGGCGAGCAAACCCATGGAGAAGTTATTCATAGACTACGTGGGACCTTTCCCTCGTAGCAAGTCAGGTAATGCTTACCTACTTGTTTGCGTGGATGCTTTTTCCAAGTTTGGCTACTGCCCTTACGACAGGCAAACACTCGCTCAACTATCCTTATGCTACAGACCCATGTCTTTCAGCATTTCGGTTTTCCGTCCACCATTGTCTCTGACAATGGACCACAGTTCATTTCAAAAGATTTCCGGCGAATGTGTTTCGCTAACGGCATCAAACATGTGACCACTTCCCCGTACTACCCTCAACCGTCCCACGCGGAGAGATTTAACCGGAATCTCCGTTCAGCGCTTATCGCCTATCATGCTGAACAACAGGATTGTTGGGACCAAAATTTAAAGTGGTTGCAATTGGCATTTAACACGGCCCTACACGAGAGTCACAAGGCCGTACCCTTTGAAGTCATGTTTGGGTTCTCGCCGAGTTTGCCGTTGGACAATTTGTGGCACATTGATGATCTTCTGCCGAACGATCCTGAGGTCACGACTGTGGACAGATGGCGGGAGGTCCGGAGGAATTTGCTTCGTGCGCACGAACGCGTCCGTAGTCGCTACAATCAGGGGCGAACTCCGAACCCATTTAAGATTGGCGACTTGGTCTACTGCCAGAGCCATCCGATCAGCTCAGCCATAGATAAGAGGGCCGCTAAACTATGTTATCGTTGGTCGGGACCATACCGCATTCTTCGGTTTGTGTCGCCCGTCACAGTGAAATTGGGTGATCCCGGAGGGGATGTTGAAAGAGTAACCACTCATATTTCTAAGCTAAAGTTTTGCCATAGGGCATGAGTTAGGGATGACAGTTTGTCCTATAAAAAGGGGGGGAACACTATTTGGGTTCCTGGATCTCAGTTATTAGATTTGGGAGGCCTTGGTGGTCAGTACTCAGAGCCGGCCGGCGATTCTTCTCTTTCTCCTGTTCTTTCCTGTCTCTTCTATCTGCATGCGGACCAGGGCCCGGCGAGCATGCAGGACTCACACTTACACCTTCTCTTTCAGACACACATTCACAGACTCACACCTCTTCCTTGATGTTGAAAGAGTAACCACTCATATTTCTAAGCTAAAGTTTTGCCATAGGGCATGAGTTAGGGATGACAGTTTGTCCTATAAAAAGGGGGGGAACACTATTTGGGTTCCTGGATCTCAGTTATTAGATTTGGGAGGCCTTGGTGGTCAGTACTCAGAGCTGGCCGGCGATTCTTCTCTTTCTCCTGTTCTTTCCTGTCTCTTCTATCTGCATGCGGACCAGGGCCCGGCGAGCATGCAGGACTCACACTTACACCTTCTCTTTCAGACACACATTCACAGACTCACACCTCTTCCTTCTGTTTTTTCGTTTTCCTTTGTTACTGAACCCACCAAGAGCGGTTTTAGAATCTGAGATTTTCCAGGTTTCCCGCAGCCGTCGTGCTTGAGGACTTGTTTGTTTTGGGTCAACCATGTTGCCCTTTTGGGGTGAGGGTGTGCCGAACTGGCTTCGGCAACGTATTATCATTATTTTAAAAACGAGCGCCGCTGACGTCACGCACTGCCACCCTGTTACGATTGTTTGTTGTCGGTCGGTTATACACACAAAAGGTTGTGTTGCTACGCAATCAAACTGGCGCTGCCAGCCAGCTGTGTGTCTGTACGTTCTTGCTTTCGGAGGTTACTTGGCTGGAGCGAAACGTTGATTCGCTCTCATTTCTGCTTCATCCTCCAAGCTGTTCATCTGGTCTCGGCTGGCGGCGAACTTCTAACCAGGACTTCCGTACCTATCACTATGATAGGCTAGATAAAGTGTTGCTCCAGGTACGTGCAGGTCTGAGGGTTCTGAAAATATTCTAACCCCAAATATATTTTGCGTTTCAGCTTTGATTATGAGTTATGCCTGTGTGTGTGTGTGCGTATAGAGCCGTTTTTAATCTGGGCATTAATGCTGTTACAAAAGCAAATTAAATTAAATTTATTAAATTATGAATGTGAGAGTCGTGGGTCAAGTTGATGTCAATAGAAAATATGTTAATGTGTCTTGCACTCAGCTGTTTTGATGTAATTAATAACAACGATAGACACAGCAAATCAATTTGAATATCTCAATGAAACATTTAAGAAAGTAATGGCTAGACAAGCTTAGTACTGTTTAATCTGAATTAGTGGCGATGTGTGTATGCGCTGTAGCTACTTAAAGTTAGTGTTGGTATTTAATGTGGACGGCCGAAGTGGCGTGATTTTCTTTATGACACCTCCTACAAGTATTGTATGTCCAGGTGCTCGACCAAGGACGAGATGGGTGTCAGGGGCGAACGAACATCGGTTCCCCCTAATAGCAGAGACGATCTTTAGCCACAATGCCGTCAGTCGAGGACTTTTCGATGCTAAGCTGAACCAAGAACTTTTCCAACGCTAAGCTGCACCAGGGACGGGTGATATGACTGTGACATCACTGATCCTCGCCTATACGAACTAAGTACACCGGACTATCCAGGTGGGAAAATTCTGTTTATCTATTTCTCTCTCTCTCTACAACATGTGAATGCACAGAAGCCGCCAGAAGCTCACTCGTGAAGTTCTGAAAATTAGACTCTAGCACAAACTCTCATGTTCAATTATGTGTGATCAACATGTTATTGCATGTGTGAACATTACCACAGTACACCTAATGAAGTATCTTATAACTGTATAATGTGTAAGAAGTTACACACATACACACACATCCGCAGTTTACTGTAAGATCTAACTTTCATCTAATTAAGACCATTAGGGAGTTAATTATCTCGTGCTATCAAGTCATCTGGTCATGGCAGAGTTTAATAACGTAGCTGGGGGTTGTCTGATGCTGTTGATGAGAAACGATTTTCTTTCATACACATGCTTAATGATTAAGCTAAGGGTTCGTTTGGCTGTTTGAGTTTCGGGGCGGTAACTTACATTCTCTGGTGTGAACTATGCTTGTGAATATGCTGGCAAATCTATGCTTAGGAGCTGAGATATTCCATTTTACGTTGTTATTTATATTTGTACCTAGCTATACATATTAGGCTTCATTTATTTACAGTAGTGGGAATCGGTTTATGTGGAGGTTAGTGTTGAAATGAGGGATGTTTTGTTATTCATGTCGTATATGTGTTTGTGTGTGTAATTTTACTATATATATATATTTTTGGGGAATATGTAACTGATTTAAAACAAGAGAATAACCATAAATGTGCTCGCTGAGACAACAGGCTAGCCTAATTGATATTATACAACACTGATGGTTTAGTATTGCTTAATGAATGAGATTATTACCAACTTTGACTCATACATGATCAGGCAGAAATTTTTGCAATTAGTAATATCAATTCACTTACTTTGTGACATTATGAATTAATGGAAATACATAGATATATATATATGTCTGCCTTTAATGGTGTGCTCACACAATTACGAACTTGTTATGTATGTAAGATCTTACAGGTTGAATAAAGCACACGCTTGTTGGTTAAAAGAGTTTTTCATTTGCAAGTCCTGTCATTCACCTGGGGGGACATGTCTGTAATTGTATTTGGGCCTTGCACACTTTTGCTTCGTCTAGGTTTCTCTTTACCTAGTTCTAAATATGATGTCTCTCCCCTTTTACAAAAAAAAAAACTTAATAAAAATAAAATTAAATAAAATTAAAAAAAAAAAAAAAAAATTACAAAACTTAGAAAAATAAAAGGGGGGTTTCAAACCTTTTTTCTGTATATAAAACTTGTTATTAAACCTAAAATAGTTCTGATTTACACATTCTTTAATTACTTTCATCAACTGCTTTTTATACCTGTATTCTCCCATATCATTATCGTTTATTAATTTAATAACTTTATTTACTGTGATATTGGTAAACATGTCCTTAACATCCAGTGATATCAATTTTGTATTTACATTAATCCTAATATTTTCTAATTTTTCTATCAATTTTACATTATTCTCTATATTGTATTTTGTCCCAAATTCATATTTCTCTCTCAGTACTCTGCTAACTTCCTTTGATAATTTATAAATAGGTGAATTAATAAAAGAAACAATCGGTCTAATTGGTTTCCCTTCTTTATGTATCTTAACCTGACTTTTAAAAGTTGGTGCTGTTGGATTACTTTCCAATAAATACTTTTTCTTATTTTCTTCTATAAA
Organism: Magicicada septendecula; assembly: GCA_034769895.1. Taxonomy (NCBI): domain Eukaryota; kingdom Metazoa; phylum Arthropoda; class Insecta; order Hemiptera; family Cicadidae; genus Magicicada; species Magicicada septendecula. Next base: position 53,764,319 of record CM068371.1, on the reverse strand, counting down.
TGTTATCTGTTTCATCATTTGTTTTATCCTTGACTGGTACTTACTTGTATAATCATACTTTATTTCCTCGTATGGTCCTTCCCTTATAAATTCTTCCGTTTTCTTTATATATTCGTCCTTTCTCAGTAGTACCATTGTATTTCCTTTGTCCGCCTTCGTAACTATAATATCATTTTTCTTTATTTTATTCTTTAGTTTAGTTACAGTTGATTTGATTTTTTGTTCATTTTTTGAATTATACAAACTTTTCTTAAATATTTTATCTACTACATTCCCTACTTCCCACCGTATTCTTTTTTTATCATTTTCATTTCCTAGTTTTTGTATTATGCTTTCGCATTCAATAATCGTTTTTTCTTGATTTAATTCTGGTGGCGGTGCGTATTTTAAGCCTTTTGCTAACATTTCTTTTTCTTCTGTATTGAAATTCACCTCTGTAAGGTTTATTACTCTTTTTTCATAGTTATTCTTAGAGAGGTGTTCCTTTTTTACTTCGTTCTTTCTTATTAATTTATTTAACTTATCTACCATTTTTTTATTTTTCTTTTCCAATTTCTTTTCTACGTACCCCAAACCAAAATTATATAATATTTCTTCTAACTGTACATACGAGTATATTCTTAACAATTCTATGTGTCTGTCATATAATTCTCTATTATATCTATTGATTAAGCCGTAGAGTGACCTTATTTCCAGTTTTATCCACAACTTCTCGCTTTGTTCTTTTATTTTTTTGGCTACACTGTTCTTATTTTTAATTTTAACTTGAGCGTACTTTGGGATGACATTATTATCCAGACATTGTTTATTAAACCGTATTTTACTTAAAACCCTCTTCAATTTAACTTTTAACTTAAGATATTTAAAAACTTTACTTACCTTATTGTTGTCGTTTATTACCTCATTGTTGTTGCCCATTACCTGTAGTCGATTGCACATCTTAACAGACGTTTAATGAAGAAATTTGTGTTAGTGGTTGAAATCACAATCAGAATGATCACAGTTGCACACCACTATATAAAAATTATCCCGATTAGCGCTTTCAAGCCTCACAGCCCATCGTCAGATCGGAATAGGCAGAAATTATTTTAAAAACAAACCCTTCACCCCTCTCCCCCACCCTGCTCACACACAACAAGCTATAATATAAATGACCCTTCCCCACCCCCTAAACCCTGTCCCACACCATCTGTACAGTTACATATTTTTCTAGCAAATTCCTTGTGTTTCAGTGTGTGTGTGTGTGTGTGTGTGTGTGTGTGTGTGTGTGTGTGTGTGTGTGTGTGTGTGTGTGTGTGTGTGTGTGTGTGTGTGTGTGCGTGCATCCTTTTTAACTTACCCTACTTCCTCTCCACACACATGGGTCAGTCACACACCCTTATTTTAACCATCCAATTAGTACTATGCAAATAATTCTTAATCTTATCTATCTGTCCTCTATCATTTACTTCTTAATCATGTTATAAAATATTTCTTCATTATCAAATTTAATTTTAATATTAATTAAATTGTCTAACCCTTTTTCTCTTTCTTTTAATATTTCTAACTCCTCTCTAAGCTTCCTTTCAACTGTGTTATTTACTACTTTTACAATTTCGTATTCTTCCAAAGGATTAACAAACTTATGGTTGTCTTCTATGAAATGTCTTGCATATAACGAATTGGTTGTTCTATTACCTTCTCCACGTTTGTGGTCAGACAACCTGCATACAAATTTTCGTCCTGTCTCACCTAGGTACACTTTGTTGCAGTCTTTACATTTTAATTTATAAATTCCGCTTTTCTGTAATACTGGAATTTTTTCTATATTCTTATTCCTTATCTTATCAAATACCGTTTCACATTTTTTAATAGCTATATCTACTCCATATTTATTAAAACATTTTATAATTTTTCTAGTATGTGAACCTATGTATGTCAATGACCCTGCATAATTCTTTTGTTCTGGTTCTATTTTAGCTTTTTGTATGTTAACCCTTTTCATAACTTTATCCACTATGTTGGTGATATAATTATTATTCCTTACAATTCCCTTTATCGTTTTTAACTCCCTAACTTTTGATTCGGTCTCTTTTAAACACTTCTGAGCTCTGTAACAAAATGTATTGATTGCCGCTATTTTATATCTATATGGGTGGTAAGACTCTCTTGGTATAATTATATCAGAATACGACTCTTTCCTAAATATCCCAAACTGTAGTTTCTCATTATCCTTAATTTCTATGTTCAAATCTAAGTAATTTATTTTCTTACCTCCTATCTCTTCTTTAAATTGTAAGTTTTTATCCTTATTATTTACCTCATTTATAAACTCATGCATTTCTTCTATGCTTCCTTCCCAAATTACTAATACATCATCAATGTATCTAGACCATAATTTTATATTGTCTTTATACTTAGTGGAAATTATTAATTGCTTTTCAAAATCATTCATGTATATTTCAGCAAGAATAGGGGATAATGAAGACCCCATAGGTAAACCTTTTTTCTGTATATAAAACTTGTTATTAAGCCTAAAATAGTTCTGATTTACACATTCTTTAATTACTTTCATCAACTGCTTTTTATACCTGTATTCTCCCATATTATTATCGTTTATTAACTTAATAACTTTATTTACTGTGATATTGGTAAACATGTCCTTAACATCCAGTGATATCAATTTTGTATTTACATTAATCCTAATATTTTCTAATTTTTCTATCAATTTTACATTATTCTCTATATTGTATTTTGTCCCAAATTCATATTTCTCTCTCAGTACTCTGCTAACTTCCTTTGATAATTTATAAATAGGTGCATTAATAAAAGAAACAATCGGTCTAATTGGTTTCCCTTCTTTATGTATCTTAACCTGACTTTTAAAAGTTGGTGCTGTTGGATTACTTTCCAATAAATACTTTTTCTTATTTTCTTCTATAAATGTTATCTGTTTCATCATTTGTTTTATCCTTGACTGGTACTTACTTGTATAATCATACTTTATTTCCTCGTATGGTCCTTCCCTTATAAATTCTTCCGTTTTCTTTATATATTCGTCCTTTCTCAGTAGTACCATTGTATTTCCTTTGTCCGCCTTCGTAACTATAATATAATTTTTCTTTATTTTATTCTTTAGTTTAGTTACAGTTGATTTGATTTTTTGTTCATTTTTTGAATTATACAAACTTTTCTTAAATATTTTATCTACTACATTCCCTACTTCCCACCGTATTCTTTTTTTATCATTTTCATTTCCTAGTTTTTGTATTATGCTTTCGCATTCAATAATCGTTTTTTCTTGATTTAATTCTGGTGGCGGTGCGTATTTTAAGCCTTTTGCTAACATTTCTTTTTCTTCTGTATTGAAATTCACCTCTGTAAGGTTTATTACTCTTTTTTCATAGTTATTCTTAGAGAGGTGTTCCTTTTTTACTTCGTTCTTTCTTATTAATTTATTTAACTTATCTACCATTTTTTTATTTTTATTTTCCAATTTCTTTTCTACGTACCCCAAACCAAAATTATATAATATTTCTTCTAACTGTACATACGAGTATATTCTTAACAATTCTATGTGTCTGTCATATAATTCCCTATTATATCTATTGATTAAGCCGTAGAGTGACCTTATTTCCAGTTTTATCCACAACTTCTCGCTTTGTTCTTTTACTTTTTTGGCTACACTGTTTTTATTTTTAATTTTAACTTGAGCGTACTTTGGGATGACATTATTATCCAGACATTGTTTATTAAACCATATTTTACTTAAAACCCTCTTCAATTTAACTTTTAACTTAAGATATTTAAAAACTTTACTTACCTTATTGTTGTCGTTTATTACCTCATTGTTGTTGCCCATTACCTGTAGTCGATTGCACATCTTAACAGACGTTTAATGAAGAAATTTGTGTTAGTGGTTGAAATCACAATCAGAATGATCACAGTTGCACACCACTATATAAAAGTTATCCCGATTAGCGCTTTCAAGCCTCACAGCCCATCGTCAGATCGGAATAGGCAGAAATTATTTTAAAAACAAACCCTTCACCCCTCTCCCCCACCCTGCTCACACACAACAAGCTATAATATAAATGACCCTTCCCCACCCCCTAAACCCTGTCCCACACCATCTGTACAGTTACATATTTTTCTAGCAAATATTTTTCTATTCTTCATGAAATGGAATTATGGATATTCATTCTCTCAAGTAAAATCTTCATGTTATTAATATTATAATAAAAACTACTGCTCTGTCTCTTTTCAAAGAAACCACACTTTGAGAATTTAGATCAATTACTGTGGTAATATTAATCATAAAAACTATTCATCTGAGGCAAAATGAACGCATTAGTGTAGGATAAATAATATGTGATGTCTATGTTTATGTATGTCTATTGCATTGTATGTTTAGTTTTACAGCAAGCAACGAAATAGATATATATATATATATATATATATATATATTGTGATTTATATTCATGTATGTTTTCTTAACCGTATTTACAGGTCATAATTTATATTTATGTCTCGAAGGTTTATTTGAATGATGTTTAATAAATAAGTATTTATTTGTTAAGTATTCATGTGTTCATTATTGTCACTACCTCAGTAACGAAACACTAACGTTAATTAAATTATTTGTGATAAATTTTCTAATATTGTTTAAACAACACTAAAGAGTCTCGGTGATTATGCTAATCGTTAATGAATACAGTTAATTATATTTGAGTAATTAATAGATTCATGTAAACAAAGCAATTTTGACACATTTAAATCTAATTGGATAATTGATTAATTAGATTTGCATAGATTAGCATAATTGCACATTATAACCTATTGTCGTCCATTCTATATAAATGTCCAAAAAATACTAGTCTTGCTTTTCTCACTGTTTGTTATATTTTCTATACTTCGATATATTTCATCATTACTTCTTAATTTCCAACCTTCTGAAGTTTTTCGTGGGTCTAATTTTTTTTTAATACTGTATTTATTTATTAATTTTTTTAAGTAAATACTTTTTGCGTTTTCTTGCGTACCACCGGTTGGGAACCACTGCTGTATAGTAAGGCCGGGTAAGTTTGACCCTGACGTCTACCAGAATGTTGTTGTGGTTCCTGAAACACTGTTCTGTTTGTTATATTAATTTCTGTTATATTTCTGGTAGATTTTATGTTGTCTTGTTATATTTATTCGTGTTTTCTGAATTTTGTGTAACTAATGTATACAGAAACGCTGATATCAAAAGTTTTTATTCATTTTGAAATTTAGAGCAATAGAGCGCATTCGCAAGTCGCAAGTAATGATGACGTACTGTTTTCAACACCGTAGCTACTGCTGAATAGAGAGAGAAGCTGCCTGCACTGTAGAAGTGGGCCTATATACCTATAACAGGTATTTTGAACGGTATTTTTGTGGAACGGATATAACAGTCACTGAAAATTTGAAATATCTGTTATTTGCGCCCTCGCAGTTCCGAGTCTTGGGGGACCTCCCTACGCAACTAACGAGTACACAAGTAACAACAAGTAAACGAGTACTACAAGTGTTTTGAGTATTACGGATACACAAGTAACAACAAGTGAACGAGTACTACAGGTATTAAGAGTATTACGAGTACGAAGCCACTTTTGGTGCTGAATATTTTATTCTGTGCATATGCCGATTACCATACAATTACGAAACGAAGTAAAACAGTGAAGTTCAGAAAATGTCTATGCCAACGAGACGAAGCTGTATTTAGTAAATAAAAAACATTCACACTGATGTAACGTTTATTCTCGTGTATTATGCAGATACATAATACAGATTATAATAACAAATTATATATAAGGGTAATCGGTTTAAGTCATGTCCGATGAAAATTTATTGTTGTTTTGAGCATAAATTTGTATTTATTTTTGTTAAGTAAATACTTTTTTCTTAGCCAGGTCTTCTTGCATACCACTAGTGGTATGACTACCACCGGTCGGGAACCCCCATACTATGGGAAGGCCTTTTAAGTATTGATGTCCACCTTGACTGTTGTCGGTTTTGGTAGGTTATGTTCATTATGCTAGGTTACATGGCCTATAAATTCTCTCATTTCTTATTTTCTTTTGAACAGTAATAGTTTAATAAAGTCACAGTGTAAAGTAACACTGTTAATACTTTTATTATCGATTTATTTCTTATAAAAAATTATGTAATATAGATATATGTGTAAGTATATAATAACAGGTATTTGTACCTGTTATTTTTGGAAGGGTATCATTTATACCTGTTATTTTAAAATTTTAATTTAACACACCTCTGCCCTGTACTATGCCTCCCCCCCTTTCTCACTCTCTCGTAGTTACGCAACGGTTGGACCGAAACAGTGACTCGACAAACAGAGTTGCCTGTGTAGCAATTCGGAGGACCCTCTGGCAGTGCCAGGTGTTTTTGACTCGTCTGACTTGTGTCTTTACTGACATGCCTTCTCTTGAATGACCTTCCTCCGGTATTAAGACAACATTACAAAAGCAATGGAAACAATTCTTGTACCTTGACGTGTGAATTCATATTTCAGTTTTCAAATTCACTGATAATTCTCATATTCAACAAAGGTGATCGTAATGACTGCAGGAACTACAGAGGGGTTAGTTTTCTTAATACTTCATATAAATTGAATGCATCTATATTAAGGACACGACTGAATGCAATAATGGAGATGTGGATTAAGGTCGAACTGAAATCCCGTACGGGCAAAAATTGTTATTGATGGAAATTACTTGTCGTGGAACAAGTTAGCAATTTTGAATACCTGGGCTACAGTATGTCTTACAATGCAAGCAACGGCGTTTTGAATAAGTTGCATATGTACAACCTTATGTGCGGACGATTAGACGACCCCTTAAGTCAGCAAGTAAAGGAACACGCCTAAAATTCTACAAAGTGATGGCTCTTCCCACACTTTTTTATGGGTCTCAGAATTGGACTTTAATCCAAGCGGCTGAAATGAGATATCTCAGGCACGTTGCAGGGTATACTCTCCATGATCATACACGAAACATAGTTATACGGCAGGAACTGAATATTATGAGTATACTCGACAGAATCGCCTAGTATCGGCTGAATTGGTGGGAACGTCTTTGCCGAATGGATGACTGCCGCATCCCCAAACAACTATGGAACTACAAGCCGAGGGGACGGAAAAGTTTGTGACGTTCAAAGAAGCGCTGGTGTGAGTGACTAACTCTAATCTTTGCCTATTTGAGACCGGAACAAACCATCCTTGGTTTAATCCATGAAGATGATGATGATGATGAAATTCACTGAGCACAAGACCTGTCGTAACATATACAGTTTGGTCTGACTACTTGTAACACCGATCTCTGATCTCTCTAGTGTTCCATTGTTTTATGCCCCCCATACACTATCCAACTCAGTCCGACGAACCAGACCGTACCAGGTTTGCTTGAAGTTGGGATGCACAAATGTTCGATCAGCGATTCTCCATACACTATCGAACCTGGTCGGCCGCACAAGGCCCCAACCCGGTACGTAAGATGTTTGGACGACAAAAGTCAGGTGCGTCGCGTCCCTACACACTATCGAACCAGTATCGTACCAACCTTTCTAGCGACACGTTCAGTTCATCATTTTGTCTGTTTTAATTTGTGTGTGGTAAATTGTTTTAATAATTGCTATTGGTTTGTGAAGTGAACTGAAATAATGGACGATAGGAAACGTTTGGCCGCTGCAATATTGCTATTAGATGAAGCTCGGGTGTTTATTCCAAAAAAACCAAAAAGGAAACCTCGAAAGTGTTGGGTTAAAAGTTGGCTTCAAAAAAGGAATGAATATTCACATATGAACTTACTGTTAGAACTTAGAGAAAACAACCCGTATGATTTCAAGAACTGTTTAAGAATGACAGAGGATGAATATAAGTACCTAATTGAATTAGTGACACCTTTGATCCAGAAAAAGAATACAGTGTTAAGAGAAGCTATACCGGTGGATGATAGGCTTGCTGTCACATTGCGTTTCTTGGCAACTGGAAGAAGTTTTGAAGACTTAAAATTCTCTGCAATAATATCGGCTCAGTCACTTGGCAAAATTATCCCAGAAACCTGCAGAGCCATTTACCAAGTGTTGAAAGAGCCATGCTTAAAGGTAAGTCAATATTAGTACTTATATAAGGAATATACTCAATTGGATATATTTATAAATGGGAAAGAAAATATTCTCTGATTGTCACGTGTATTATGTAATTGTTTTTTGAGATCAATTTTTCTTCAAGTTTTTATATACCATGTAAACATAACAACTTTAAGTTCTGAAATACTCCCTAAAAACCAATAAACTCTGTTGCGTTCTGTTGATTAGTTTTTTATTCGGAAATTGCTACTGAAAGGTTTGAAAAGTTATGAAATTATCATTCCAATAGGTAAAATAATAACAAACAAGTTTTTATCCAAAATGCCATAGTTTATTACAATTAAGTAATACAAATTGAAACGTTTGTTGGAATATTCACTTTTAGAAGATCAGTAAAGAACGGTAAAAGTAAAAATTAATCAAACAAAATATTTACTAGTTTAGTGTATTCTAAATATCCATTGCATATTGAATCGTCAAACAAAATGAAATATCTCAATTAATAAATTATCAATTACATAATTTAACAAAAGCCACCTAATAAAAAATGTATTCCCTATTAATTAGGCTAATTAACTATTTGGTAATAGTAAAAAAGTACATATAGATCTAAAAACATTAATCTAAACTGAAAAACAGTAATTTATTTGTAACCGAATTCGGTAGAAACTTGATTTAAGTTCACTATTGTATTTTCCTCTTGATAATTTATTGGATTGAAATAACGGCTATCATTGTTGACTGTGCTACAACTACTACGTCCTGATGGTGTCGTCATCCAGGTATAATTGGAACTAGCATCATTCGAAATAGAGGTCTCATCTAGCTGTTCAAGTAACCCTTTGTACATAACGTCATTGATAAGTTTCTCTGCGTGGATTCTCTGATTTCCTTCATCTTTCGTAACTTAGCTGCCACTGACTTTCCAACTACATCATATTCATCTTCATTCTGTTGCAGAGCTGCAATTGCTGTGTTTATCAAATTTTCCCTTTGAGTTTCAATTGTAGTATTCTGAGTACGAGGCTTCTTCACCATCAGAGGTTCTTGTGTGGGTTTACGTTTCATTGAAGAAGAAGTTGGGGTAGTGCCCATTATCTGAAAAAGAGAAATAAACAGATTACATAGCCTCGACCTTACCGATGTAACAAAAAGCACTTGTTGAAGGAAGAGGTTAATCCTGTATCTTAATAATTGTGTGTGTGTGTGTGTGTGTCTCAGGTAAAACGGGGGAAACCACTAATAAATTGTTAAGTTTTTTAAAACATATTCAAAATTGGATCTTAAATAAATGTCTATTTTTGGTTCGAAAATTGAATTATTAATTTGATCAAAAGTCTTTAAAAATCGCTTTTAAATAGTTTTCTTTCACTAACTAGGTTCAGGGCAATAAAAATAAAATATTATGTAATAATAACAAAACTTTATACTTGTGATTTACTGGTATTTGTCGTAGCAACTTTAACACATTGTTATTGGTTTCATTTTCCAACATCACCAAAAGAGTGGCTGGAAATTGCATCGGCATTTCATCAAATGTGGAACTTCCCAAACTGTGGAGGAGCTATTGATGGGAAACATGTTGCTATTGTTTGCCCCCATAACAGCGGATCATTGTATTATAATTATAAGGGGTTCTATAGTATTGTTCTCTTAGGATTAGTAGACGCTAAATAGAAATTTTTGATGGCCGACGTTGGTGTTAACGGAAGAATATCAGATGGAGGTGTCATTGAAATGACAGAATTTTTCGCAAGGTTGAAAAACAATGAACTGAATTTACCAAACCCAAACCAAACAGTGGCTTTGTTAAACTTTTCATTTTTAGGCGACTCTGCATTTAGCCTCAGGCCAGATGTGTTAAAACCATTTCCTCAGAAAGGGATCACTCATGACAAGCTAGTATTCAATTACAGATTGTCCAGGGCAAGGCGTGTAGTAGAGAACGCCTTTGGAATTTTGGCTTCTCGTTTCCGGGTTTTCCATTCAACCATCAACATGAGGCCTGAGAAAGTGGAAGATGTAGTGTTAGCTTGCATAGTACTGCACAACTTCTTACGCCGTAACGACAGTTACATTACCCCTACTTCAGTGGATAGAGAAGACACTGCAAATGGTGGCATCATTGACGGTGAATGGAGAGGCGATCCTCCACCACAAAATACTTATGCAAATCTACAAGGACTTTCTGCTAGAAAATTAACAGAAGCAGGAAAGAAAAGTAGACAAGACTACTTGGAGTACTTCTGTGGAATTGGATCAGTTGAATGGCAAGATAAAATGGTGACGTAGATTACTTGACCCAACATACAACATTAAAAAAATTAATGTTTGATGTATGGTGTATTTTCAGTGATAATAAATCTGATATAAATAAGCGTAGTACATTGGTTCCATTCCTAAACCAAATTACTATAAACTTGTATAATATACAGGGTGTTCATTTGAAAACTTTCCATATCTGCCCTATACTCTGTTAAATAGATAGAAAAAAATCTGTTTGCAGCATTGAACTTTGATAGGCGGGGGAACAAAAGGAAAAATATTTTTGAAGGAGCTGTGACCCCAGAAGCCCCCAAATTTGCCCCAAGCAGAATATTTTCAAATAGCAAAGTATGGCTTGTGATACATCAAATGAAAGCTTATTGAAAACTATGAACTTTGGCGAAAACAAAATTGAAATCGGTGCTTCGGTTCGCTCGCTACACTCAAAAATGCAGTTTTTTAATGTTTTTTTGAAAAAATTCAAAACGGTAAATTATTTTTCAATATTTTTAAAACTTCTCAGAAATGCTCTAAAAGGGTCATAATTATCCATAAAAATATTAATTTGAGTCTAAAACACAGTTATCAGCATTCAAAAATAACATTTTTTAAAATAAACATTGGGGAAATCAAATTTTTATCTAATGCCACGGTATACCTCATAACATATATACGGTATACGACATACATCTCTAAAACGGCCGTAAAAAAAGAAACATTTTGGCGAAAGAATTTTCAAAATCAGTCTTATTTTAAGAAAGTTATGTGGGAAACAAGCGTGGCCGTACTATTTGTCCTTAGGTGCAGCAAGGTATTCTTAATTCCCACATAACTTTCTTATATAAATATGGCGTATATTGTGACACTTACCTCTGACTCAGGTGCATCGAAGATTTGGTCTTCAGTGTCGTCCTCTTCCTGTGGCTCCATGTCTTCATTGACATCTGTACTAGCAGACGGCAAGGAAGATTTGGTTGCCTTCGGTAATTCGTGCACTATTGTGAATTCCAACAGTTCAAAATACCATAGTTTAGGAGTGTACACATTTTCTGTACCTGCTCCACTTGTCTTGGAGGCTTGTACTTTGGCAAGTTCTCTTCTGAAGCAGCTCCGAATGTTATCGATTCTTTTCTTTATGAAACCCAATGTGGCCTCAGGTATTGTTTTTTTCGTGAATTCTAGTAGCTCTTGCATAGCCAAATCCCTCTTTTGCCTGTTGTGGTAATCCTTTGCCGATATCTGCCATAAACAAGAAGCGTTTCTGTAGGTTTCTATAAAATCTCTCAAAAACGAAGGATTCATAAATTTAAACACCATCGTTTTATCCGCATCTGCAGCCTTCATTTTCTTCGATTGTTTTGACTCACTATTATCTTGTGGCGTTTCTTCATTCAATGGCGGTTCCTCATACATAATGCAGTGTACACAAGAACAACAAAATAAGTGCAAACACAGATCACTACACACTGAGATCACTACAAACTGATCACTACACACAGATCAAGGCCACTGTCAGATCAACTGAAGTGAGTCAGTCGGTTGTCTGTCGCGCACCCCAGGTCCGGCTCAAACCGGTTTGGTGCGCTCACACACTGTCCAACTTGGTGTGCAGAACTTTTGTTGTCCCGCGGTTGGCACGTGTTTATGGCCGAGATGGTAAACCAGAGGTTCAGCCAACTCGGTGCGGTGCGGTTCACCCGTCACCACACACTATCAAACCCCAGCCCAACCCGGTCTGCCATCCGACCAAGTTGGATGAAACGACGAACCAAGTTGGATAGTGTATGGGGGGCTTTAAGAAGTATAGAAATATCAAGTCCATATAGACTAAAAGGGTCTATTACGTAAGCATTCAAATCGGGCAGATATGCTTACTAGGGCTCCAGACGGATGATTATTTAAGACAATAGGTATATAACTACAAAAAATTCGCGAATCTCTTACGTGAGTCCTGGTGGGGGTGGTCGGATGTCTGCTTGTCGGGGTGGGGGGTAGGGGTGTAAAATAAAGAAAAATTTGCTCAAGCAATAGGCCTACCTAATTAGTAACTGTTGTAGGGGAGCAGATGAATTGCTTACTATTTACGCTATGTTGTATTGTAAAATTGTACAGTATCTCTCCTTAGATTTATACCGTGTATGGTCTAGTTTTTGTGAAATTCAAAGCAAAAATTAAAAAGTGTTAAATTTAGGCCTAATGCCGTTAAATTCACCAATAAAATGTTGTCTAGAGTTTTGGGATGTAACAGGATACAGACTCGGAGGACTGTGGACATTATCGAGGGGGATTGGAACCCTTGGTCGCAATGACATATGCTCTGAGTGACACTTGCTCGCAATGTACGTGTTATCAACGAGATGATAAACTCGCGTGCGCGCACGACTCAGGTATAGGTGTATACAAAATAAACAACTAATTTGTCTATTTAGTATTTTTTCAATCCTATTTAGGCATATAGAGAAAGTTCGAATGCTATTGGCAGAACAAGGGAATTCTGATTTTCCACAAATGTGTATATAATACTATTTCTAATCTATGTGTGCGTGCTTCATCTGCGATATTTTGATATGAAGGCCGGTCTTATCAGTTTAAATTTTATTAACGCGAAGACTATAAGAATAAATTGTGGAGGATAATGTGTGCTAGTGTTTTTTTCCCGGCCATCATGTGTGTGTGTGTGTGTGTGTGTGTGTGTGTGTGTGTGTGCAAAAAATACTAGGCTTCTTTTTCTCATTGTTTCTGTTATATTTTCTATACTTTGATATATTTCATCATTACTTCTTAATTTTCAACCTTCTGAAGTTTTACGTGGGCCTAATGTTTTCCTAATAATTCGTCTTTCCAATATTTCTAGTTTGCCTAAGTTATAATTCAATGTTAGACATTCACTTGCATATATGCATTCTGGCTTCACTACTGTACTGTAATGCCTTATTTTCGCATTGTGGCTAGATTTTTATTTTAATTATTTATTGTTTTGTAAGAAGATATTTAGCTACAGTGTACCGTTTACTGAGATGTACCATGGACATGTAATGGAATGTCTTTTACATGGATGTTACAACGTAATTATGCCACGCGTTGGGCAGCCATATACAACGTTATTAATTATTCAAATTAGTTGCATAAATTAATTACTGTTTAATTAAATAAATTTTATTTATTTATGAAAGTGAGGCATATACGAACTTTATCGTATGACTCTGCTTTATTTAGCCCCACAGATGGAGCGCTGTATATAACGTTATGCCTATTGATTAATTAATTGCATAAGATAAATTAATTGTTAATTTAAAAATCTTTATCAAATTTCTCAAATGTGTAATCGGCAATGCTATCAATCAAGAGTAATTAATCTTGTCTTCTACTACTAAATAAAACTTCAAGAATTAAAACATTTATGAACATGGTACCTGTTAAATCATATTTAATCTAAATCATTAATTGTGGATTTTACTTTGAAAGAATTGTCTTGTATGCCAGGTCTTAAAATAAATTAACTCAACACTATCGAATCCATTATAAATTAAATTTATTATAATATTGCATGTTGCATGTATTCATTGCAAAAAAAATCATGTAACAAGAGTGTATACAACTATTTCAAAAAGATAATTAAAATCTATAACATATCCAAAAATATCTGAAAGACAACAATCAAATGCATTTTATATACTCGTGTGTAGTGACGTTAAGAACTATCAATGTTGCGTGCTTGAGTTTTGCACTAAGTGATATACTTGGTAACATATTTAAACACCTATACTATACAAATGAAATACTCATATACCTGCAGTAAACAAACTAAACACATACATATTTGAAATACTCATATACCTACACTAATAAGATAATACATGTGTAATATTCTATAATATTATTTATTCCTAACCATGGATTCGTATTTATAATGACTATTTTGAAATATCTCAGGCAGTTAGTTCTAAGTGACAGGTCAGCGGTATTACGATAAACTAGGAATTATAATAAATGGTTATTTTGGTACATTACTCAAGTCGTCGTAGTGTCTCGCTCCCGTTGCATGTGTCCATTTGGATCCATTGGGTGACGATTGATGCTAGTCCTGGAAACACTCGTAACTCGCACTTCCAATTGTCATAAGTACATTGTTTCGGAACGCTAGTTCGCACTTCATGACATCCGTTATAAGTTTTATAATATTATTACAGTTTAAGTCGCGATACATGCACTAAGGATCTATTGACTATTCGTATCGCGTCAGTCTATTCATGCGCATTTTAGTTCGACACTTCCACGCACTTAGTTATCTTTCAAATTACGTGTTCGACTCTTCCGTAACGCCTAGATTGATTTCAAGTTCATTAGACGCATATAAAACATTATCGGCACTTGTCTCTATTCTACGAAATAATGTTGTCTCACAAATTAAGTATTATGTTGTATACCGATTCATTCCGTTGATAAAGAGTTCAAGTATATTACTACTGTATTATACAACTTCTTATGGCACTAATTGTATTAGTGTAATACTTAGAGTTGTACAAAGTTCGTTAGTCGCGCATTGTCGCGAATACCACTGTTTCGGCTTAATGCTCCAAGTCTTACTCCCGAACTTCCACGAACTTCCACTAATACCGAGCACCACTTTGAATATTTCAAAACAAAATCTTTATGAAAACAGAGAGAAAATTCGAATAATACTGAACTAAAATTATAGTAACACTGAGAGAGCGTCTCCTCTTGCATACAGTTTGTATGCCCTTCGCTTTCCCACTCTCGCTACTCCTATGAACGCTTCATTTTCCCACCAAAATAGTTCTGATAGGACAGTTGTTAGGATTTCCCTCTGTCCTCATGCCTCTAGTCTGAGATTCTTGTGAATTCTCCACCCAGTGCCGTTTGGAGAGGGACGTTCTTCTTCGGGATTTGTGTTCTCTGGTCGTCGGTTCTCGTCGAGACCATCCCTTACAGTTACTCCCTTCTGAATTCTCATTTCTTATTGGCTGGTTGGCTTCTCTACTTGAATCTCACATAGTCCACATTGACACGACGAGTTGCTGTCATCAGGACGTTGCCACTTTCTCGGAATCTGCATCAAGACCTTGTTACTGAAGTCACATCTGTCCCTTTTGGTGTAGCGTGACGAAATGATGTATTGTTCGGACACTGTCGACTTCCTCTAGCGAACTTACGGGTGGTAAACATCTGTGTACGTCGCAGACGCCTCCTCGTCTCCTGCTCCATTGTCCGTGCTCCAGCTATTGTTTTTCTGTAAGTTTCAAATATGCATCTTATGCATCTTAGCGATGCCTATCTATTCTCTCGCTACTGAAACGGATGCAAGGGTAATGTTCCTTTGTCATATTTGTAAAGTCAAGTGTTCCCACGCATGGCCCTTTTCGTCGAAACATGGGTTGCAGCACGCATTGTCTTTTAATGGCTTTTATGTCATTTAAGTAGAAAGGAAAGGTTCGTTCCTTCCGTCGCTCACCCTCGAATAATGCTAACTTGTGTCACTCTTAACGGGCTGTAATTGCTGGCGTAACTTCCTCGGAATATCCAAAAAAAATACGTTATTGAGTCCCCAATCTGGGTGCGTTGTGAAGACTCGCGAAACGACGGTGCCAGATTGTAACGTCTTATCGCCTCGTTACAAATCCAGGGAACCCATCGTAATTAAACTCCGTTAGTTAGATGGGCTGCCTACGTTGTAACAGAATGTATCACAAATAATTAATATAACAAATTACTTACTAACTGTGTAAGGAAACAATGGGAAGGTATACTATTGATTTAAGCACTCCTTATATGTGTGTAACAAGACGACTTATCTTTATTTAACATTTAAAAACATTTACTGACAGATCCCATGACATTACTAATTAAATTATTAAAGTTATTTGAATGCTTTCTTTAAACTTTGGGATCAACATAGATTCTATTTAGCTATACCTCGGATCCGGGTAACCTTCAGTATTTATTCATTAAAACTTTTAGTTATACTCAATTCATGATATTAACTTGCAAGACTTTCTTTTATTTAACCATTTGAAGAATGGTATTATTACTTGAATTATATTACTATACATTAGCATATAAACTGTTACAACGTATGATGTTTGAATAGTTACATTAAATTCTTAGATTTAATTTTTTAATCTTTACAAAGTTAATAGTCTCTGAAAAGTCTCTTTTAAGGTGTGTTGTGTAACAAATATTAGTAAGCCTCGATAGACAGGCTATCGAGTCACCTTTTAATAGGTATGCCGAAACCTCGTCCTGGGGTGTCCGTCTTGGGAATCCGGAATAGCGCCGTCGTCATCTCGGTCTGGTCTTTGTCATCAAAGGGTTCAAAAGTCCGCAGGGTAGATTGAACTTTCTACGATGGTACTTGTAGATTCTCGGATGTCCTGATCTGCATATTCTGTCGTGTCTACTAGAGTTTGTGAGTTCTGATAGTTCACATCTCCAGGTATGATGTTGGAAGTGTTGTTAGTTCTCGAAGTTCGAAGTCATCTTGTGTTACACCATTTTTTTTGTTTCGAGTTACACTTTAAGTCTCTTGTTTTTTACATAGCTATACTAGTTAACACATACATATGCTTTCAGCAGCAATTTCTTGTATACCACATTAAGGTAAACGAAAGTATCGGTAACATAGAGTAAGAGCATAGCTCGTACGTCTGTACTGTATGAAGTCACCATAGCGAGAGAGAGATTTTTTGCTCGCTTCGTCTGGTACTGGACAAAATGGTAGAGGGGCAATTACTGCGCGAGAATATAGTCCCTGTCTCTCTTTAAGTTAACATTTTTATTTATACAAACTATCCCTAAATAAATATACATAATTTAAATAAGTTGTTTTAGCGACTATCTGTGTCTTCAGATTTTTAATTATTAACATTAGGTTTTTTTATCTTATTCTAACTTACACAAGACTCGGAAAACATGTCGAGTCTGGAATCAACAGGTCAGCGCCTGATAACAAGCAAGGGTTAAATACGATATTAATAACTCTTTACAATTTGTCTTTTTATTAGAGTATCTTCGTACTAACTAATTACTGCTTCCTCTCATACTGAGTACATACAGGTTTTTTATATTATTACAGTGAGATTTAAATGGCTTAATAGCTCGCAACCTTAATTTTTTTTTATTTTTTATTTTCTTGATTATTTTTACAATTCAAATCGTCACATACTCCACCGCTTAATTTGCACGCTACGGTTAAGTTTTTTGAGTCTAACTCACAATTGGGGACTGGGAGTATGAATGGGGTTAGTGTGTGTAATTTCTTTCACATAGTTGTTGGACACTTTACAACGTTGTCCACATAGTAATTTCCTATAGTTACAACACAGTATACTTTATAGTCTTATTAACTACCTTTTTTTTTTTTTTACATACTATTTACACTTAATATTTACATAATTAAAACACAAAACTCATTCTTATCTCTATCACTTAAATCTACTACCGGGTTTTTTGTTTGTTTTACTCTCTCTTCTGTAGAGTAACTTTCTAAATCTTTACTATTTAGAATTCTGTCTTGTCTTCTGTGAGTCCTAGATAACTCATGTAGTCAATGAGTGTTAGTACCCATCTAGTTAATGATTATTCATTAATGTATGCTTCGCAGAACTGGAACTCAGGTTGATCAGGCCTCGTTTCCAAACTCTACGTTTTACATTTTTGCACGTTGTTTCAGAAATATAATTTTCTTTACTGCCTAGTATTCCCTTTTCTAATTTGGGTTATACTATACCGTCACTTCTTCTTATACAACTTTAGTTGCGAAATATGCGTTCTCCGCACATATTTCTGAGTTGCAGGTTCGCACAAGGCTACTGTAACGGGAGTTAGGTACTTCTGGATTTGGTAAGGGCCACACCATCGGAATGATAGTTTAGAGGTGGTCTTATCAATCGCACTACTAATGGGGTGAGTCTTGTACATTACTAAGTCACCTACCTGGTACCTGACTGAATTGCTATGATTACCTTTCTCGTGGTATCTTCTGGATTTTTCTAAGCTTGCTCTTAGGTTAGAGCGGGCTTTGTTCCATATTCGCTTTATCTGCTTATCCGTTATTTGCGGAGGCAGCAGATCGTGTATATTCCATCTTGTGGACAAAGGGTGGTTTGGTCGATACTTGTATAGTAACTCGAACGGGGTCGACTTGTGACCTTCGTGGTAAGCTGAATTAAACGCGTATTGAATCCAGGATAGATTTTGGTCCCACGACGTGTGATCGTTAGCATGATAGGCGATTAGCGCAGATTTGAGGTTTCGTAGATACCTTTCAGCAATATTGCCTTGCGGTCGATACTCTGTAGTGGTTATATGGTCTATCCCTAACTTGAAACACATATTCTTAAATTCTTTTGCTTTAAACTGTGGACCGTTATCAGATACTATACGTACTGGAGTACCGTAGTCTTTAAATAGTCTTTCCTGTAGTATTTTAACTGTTGTCGACGCTAATGCTCATCGCATGGGATACATCCAACAAATTTGGTGAACGAATCTACACAGATCAGTAACATGGTATTTCCTGATTTGGATCGTGGATACGGACCTGAGAAATCTAGATAAAGTTTCGAAAAAGGAGTCTTTGGGACTTCTGAAATCAATTGGCTTACTTGAGTATTTCTAGCGGGTTTACTAAGGGCGCATAATGAACATTTCTTTACGAAGTTAGCTATTTCGCAGTTCATATTGTTCCAATGATATTCCTTTCGAATACGATGTATTGTCTTATTGATTCCCATATGGGCTCCTATGGTAGATGAATGGAAGTATTCCATCAGCATGGGCTTAATTACATCCGGGGCTATTATTCTTAATTCCTTTCCGTCTCTTATCTTGAGACACAGTACATTCTTACTCAATACGTACTTCTCGGATTTAATACCTTGGGTAAGTTGTTCTATAATAGGCTTCAGTAAGGGGTCTTGTTGTTGATACAGGGCAATATTTGTAAAGGCAAGGGGGAATTCAGTAATTACGGCGTTAGCACTTGCTATTTCCGGCTTCACTATGTTTTCGGAAGTTTTAGTGGGTGACTGGAACATACGGGACAGGGTATCGGCGACTACATTTTGAGTACCTTTAATATGCTGCACTCTGAATTTGTAGCAGTTTAATTTCAATATCCATCTGCCAATTTGTCCTAATTGTTTAGGATGATTCAATAACCATGATAACGCCTGATTGTCGGTTTCCAAAAGGAATTCTTTATGTTCTAGGAAGGTTTTAAACTTCTCGAACGCAAAAACAATTGCTAAACATTCCAATTCATATGCGGAATACTTTCTTTCTTGATCGCTCAGTGTTCGTGATGCATAACTAATTGGTAGTCTACAGTTATCTATCTCTTGGTATATCACTGCACCTAATGCTACACTGGAACTGTCGGTTTGCACGACGAATGGTTTTGTGAAATCAGCTAGTTGCAAAACTGGGGGAGATATAATACTTTCTTTAAGTTGCTCAAACGCGTTTTGATGTATTGAGCTCCATTCGAACTTCGTTCCCTTCTTTCGTGAGGAGTTTAGGGGTGCTGCTATTTCGGCAAGATGGGGAATATATTTGTGGAAATAATTCACCATACCTAAAAATCGGGCTATACCTTTTGCATCTCGTGGGGGTGCAAATTCTCTAATAGCGCGGGTACGTTCGGGGTCAATGCTTACCTTTCCATTCGCTTTCACGATGTGTCCTAAGAAAGAAAACTGAGGGACGGCAAAACTTACCTTATTTGGGTTCACCGTTAATCCTGCTCTTAGTAACCGAGATAACACTTCACGCAAATGTTTGAGATGTTGTTCCATTGATTCACTGTATATAACGATGTCGTCCAAATAGTGATACACATATTTAAATTTAATGTCGTGAAATATCTTTTCCAATAGTCTACTACATACGGAACTTCCTTGAGATATTCCAAAGGGTACCCTAGTAAATTGGTACAAGTTAAAAGGAACTGCAAACGCGGTTAGACGTTTTGATTCTTCTGAAAGGGGTATTTGGTGAAAAGCTTGATTCAGATCCATTACCGTAAAGACCATAGCTTTAGTAAAATAATGAAACGCACTGTGGATGTCTGGAAGAGGGATTGATTCAAATTCTATTCTTTTATTTAATTGCCTGTAGTCTACAACTAGTCGGTGTTTATCTTGTCCTTTTGGTACTAAAAAGGAGGGTGAAGAATATGGGGACGTAGAGGGTTCTATGACTCCTTGGTCCAACAACTTGTTGATATGGTTTCGCATGACTTCCATCTTGGGAGGCGACAACTTGTACGGAGATAGTCGTATTACATTCTGATCACTCAGATTAATTTTATACTCTATTAGGTCCGTAAGTCCTAGTTTAGGTGTAAGAACCGAGGAAAATTCTTTTATTAGTTTTAGTATTCTGACTCTATCTCTTCTTTCTAGGTGAGATAAATCTGAATCCTGGTGTATTACATGTGCAGTAGATGAACAATGTTTATCTTCATTACTATCAAATTTATGTTTCTGTGTACGGTCAAATCTGAAATAAAATGCTTGCTCGTAGATGTCAAGAATCATTCCTGTCTTACTAATAAAATCTGCACCTAATATTAAATCAGGTCCTAATTCTTTACATACTAACATTGTAAACATCCAAGTTAGGTTTTTTATTTTAACCTTAACGGTAATACTCAGGTTTATGTTTATTTTACGTTTATCAGCGGTAGCACACTTTATTTTCACTGGTTGGTTCCGTTTTACTAGATGATGTTTAGCTAACATGTCCGCTAATTCTTGGCTGATTAAAGTTCTACTAGATCCCGAATCAATTAAGGCGATGGGGGATGTAACGCCTAAGTCGACTCGTATTAATGGTAGTAGATTTTTTTTCCATTTACATTTATTAATCGCATTACACTTTTCACGAAATTCTCTCACATAGGGGTCGATTTCTTTCGCACCTTTTTTGTTTTTTACTTGGTTACAGAATAATTCATTATTATTATTATTTGTTTCTTTTAGTTTACCCAATTTCGAGTAGCTGCGGAAGACACAGGTTTTCGGGTCTCCCTGCCTTACATGTTTTTTGAATTGGGGTTATTCCGTTCCAATGGCTTACTTTTGCACTCTCTTCTTATGTGCCCATATTTGCCACAATTATAACAGGTGGGTTTCTGCGAGGTGGGTACTTGGTTTCCGCTTTATCTGGGTTTACACTTAACTTACCAGCTTTGCGCACATGGTGAGGTCTACTAGAAACTTGTCTTTCATACGAGGTTGTTACATCAGGCAGTAGTGCTCGCAATTGATGTCTATTAGTTCCAGAGGTTTTCATTGCTTCTCTATTTTGATCTGAGTACCATACATTTGAAGAATGGATACTGCACTGTTCTAGATCAGCAATTGTATTGGGTCTATTCATCAATGATAGTCGAGATCTTTCTTAAGGTGACACGCCTATTAAAATGGTGTCCACCAGTTGTGTTTCATTCCAGCTTACACGTAATAGTCGAGAGGACTCCCTAATATCGGAGATGTAGTGAGCTAATCTCTCCTGATGTCCTTGTACTCGGAGTACTGTCTTTCTTTTTATTTCCTCATAGATGCCGGTGGGAATAAAGTATTTTATTATAGAGCTATGTAGCTCTTCTACTGGGAATGTAGAGGTTAGGGCTTCTAGGACACGATTTTTTAACGGGGGTTTACACTTTGGTAACAGAACTTGTAAAATTTGCCAGTCATTCAGCTGCTGTAGATCTTTTATCTGAAGAAGATAACTAATGAATGTTAGTAATTTAGAAACATTTAAGCCATCTGTATAAGGGATTTCGGTTAAGATTTTCTCCACAGGATGAGTCATTTTACCGTATAGATCCGCGTTATAGTTCATAGGTGTAATTCCTCGATGAGGGCGATTGGATCCATTGGAGGTGGTGGTCAATTCATGATTTCCGGGACGAAACTGAAAATGCTCGGGAGGAGGGGCATTTACATCTGTATCAGTATTTTGTTCTTGGTTCGCTTGCACTTGCGATACGATGGGTGAGTTCCGATCCGTGTTAGGCGGGGGTAAACCAGTGGTGGGGGATTGTACTGCGGAGATGTGTAATTTCATTAATGATTTCTCTATTTCGTCCATCCTGAATGAGTCGGATTTTCGTCTTAGGTCGTTAATAATTGAAGGTAAGCGGCGTAGAGCTTCGTCTGCTAGATTTTGTACATCAACGGGTATTTCTGTGAGATTCGGTCAGATCGACAAATTTTTTATTCACCTGGTTAAATGCTCTATTCTCTGGGTAGTCCGCAAAATTATTGCCGGAGATTTCTCGTCTTGGAGGGTTTGAGACAATAAGTATAGTTCACTATAATTGGCATTACAAATTTCTTTCTCGCTTTCATAATCGAGTTGGCTTAGATAGTTTAATTGCACGGGCGCATCAAATCCACATTCGCGAATTGACCTTCGTAATTCCGCGACTGTTACATCAGCATGGGGTAGTCCCCGCAAAAGGGCTTCGTAAGACAGCTCGTCTTTTAATAACAAATCCGGGTTAAATTGGGCCATTTTGTTCTAACACATTAGCACGTACTTAAAATTAATACTAGTACACTACACATATATTACACATATATATAATAAATTCTTAAGTAATCAATTTACACAGATTAGAAAAGAACCATTTCTCTTCTAAGGGAGAGACAGAAATTCCACACACATATTTATCAAGTTCATCAAGTTAAATAGCCGATCAGCTGTTTTCTGGAATGTAGGTCACCCTCTGTATTTAGTTAACAAAGGATCTTGTGTGTCAGTGAGAAAGGGGGTTTTACTCTTATTGTTCTCTACACAATGCGACTGAATAACACAACTACCGGTATAAACAAGAGAAGGGGAGCGCAATCTTATTCAACAAATCTATTATTATTATTACGCTCGACAACACTTTGACTCCCTTCATTCAGATATTTTCCCAATTAAATAAATTAATTATTTTGTTCACAAATTACGAACTTCTACTTAATTACATTATTATTAACAAAGTTATTTTGTATTAACTTTTTTTTTTTTACACATACGAGTGTATGTAAGCTATATGTTGGACATACACTGTGCAGAATGAATCAGGAAACAACAGGTCACGGATTGTCGTAAACAAACCTGTTACAGATTGTTCGGTTGACCACAATTGTAATGTTTACTCACAATTCATGTATGCAAGTAATTATATAGAGTAATGCAGGTTCCTACTGGCATATAGCTTTTGCATTGTATGACGCTAATGATATTTCAACTTATACATACTATCATTTACGTAACTTAATAAAATATTAAATATGTTTTGAACATTAAAGTTATTAAGGGAACTTTCTGAGTGCATAGATCAATAATATATATTCAGTTATTGATCATACAAATTATCTAAGCATAGTGATGCAATTTTGTTTACATGTCACAAGTGGTGCAATTTTGTTTGTGACACTCTGTACACAAATAAAACTCTCCTTTTTTTTTATTTTAAAGAGTGACGCAATTTTGTTTGCGTCGCGATGCTTACAACAACTTTATATAAATCAGCAGAGTGGCGCAATTTTGTAACGTCTTATTGCCTCGTTACAAATCCAGGAAACCCATCGTAATTAAACTCCGTTAGTTAGATGGGCTGCCTGCGTTGTAACAGAATGTATCAAAAATAATTAATATAACAAATTACTTACTAACTGTGTAAGGAAACAATGGGAAGGTATACTATTGATTTAAGCACTCCTTATATGTGTGTAACAAGACGACTTATCTTTATTTAACATTTAAAAACATTTACCGACAGATCCCATGACATTACTAATTAAATTATTGAAGTTATTTGAATGCTTTCTTTAAACTTTGGGATCAACATAGATTCTATTTAGCTATACCTCGGATCCGGGTAACCTTCGGTATTTATTCACTAAAACTTTTAGTTATACTCAATTCATGATATTAGCTTGCAAGACTTTCTTTTATTTAACCATTTGAAGAATGGTATTATTACTTGAATTATATTACTATACATTAGCATATAAACTGTTACAACGTATGACGTTTGAATAGTTACATTAAATTCTTAGATTTAATTTTTTAATCTTTACAAAGTTAATAGTCTCTGAAAAGTCTCTTTTAAGGTGTGTTGTGTAACAAATATTAGTAAGCCTCGATAGACAGGCTATCGAGTCACCTTTTAATAGGTATGCCGAAACCTCGTCCTGGGGTGTCCGTCTTGGGAATCCGGAATAGCGCCGTCGTCATCTCGGTCTGGTCTTTGTCATCAAAGGGTTCAAAAGTCCGCAGGGTAGATTGAACTTTCTATGATGGTACTTGTAGATTCTCGGATGTCCTGATCTGCATATTCTGTCGTGTCTACTAGAGTTTGTGAGTTCTGATAGTTCACATCTCCAGGTATGATGTTGGAAGTGTTGTTAGTTCTCGAAGTTCGAAGTCATCTTGTGTTACACCATTTTTTTTGTTTCGAGTTACACTTTAAGTCTTGTTTTTTACATAGCTATACTAGTTAACACATACATATGCTTTCAGCAGCAATTTCTTGTATACCACATTAAGGTAAACGAAAGTATCTGTAACATAGAGTAAGAGCATAGCTCGTACGTCTGTACTGTATGAAGTCACCATAGCGAGAGTGAGATTTTTTGCTCGCTTCGTCTGGTACTGGACAAAATGGTAGAGGGGCAATTACTGCGCGAGAATATAGTCCCTGTATCTCTTTAAGTTAACATTTTTATTTATACAAACTATCCCTAAATAAATATACATAATTTAAATAAGTTGTTTTAGCGACTATCTGTGTCTTCAGATTTTTAATTATTAACATTAGGTTTTTTTATCTTATTCTAACTTACACAAGACTCGGAAAACATGTCGAGTCTGGAATCAACAGGTCAGCGCCTGATAACAAGCAAGGGTTAAATACGATATTAATAACTCTTTACAATTTGTCTTTTTATTAGAGTATCTTCGTACTAACTAATTACTGCTTCCTCTCATACTGAGTACATACAGGTTTTTTATATTATTACAGTGAGATTTAAATGGCTTAATAGCTCGCAACCTTAATTTTTTTTTATTTTTTATTTTATTGATTATTTTTACAATTCAAATCGTCACATACTCCACCGCTTAATTTGCACGCTACGGTTAAGTTTTTTGAGTCTAACTCACAATTGGGGACTGGGAGTATGAATGGGGTTAGTGTGTGTAATTTCTTTCACATAGTTGTTGGACACTTTACAACGTTGTCCACATAGTAATTTCCTATAGTTACAACACAGTATACTTTATAGTCTTATTAACTACCTTTTTTTTTTTTACATACTATTTACACTTAATATTTACATAATTAAAACACAAAACTCTTTCTTATCTCTATCACTTAAATCTACTACCGGGTTTTTTGTTTGTTTTACTCTCTCTTCTGTAGAGTAACTTTCTAAATCTTTACTATTTAGAATTCTGTCTTGTCTTCTGTGAGTCCTAGATAACTCATGTAGTCAATGAGTGTTAGTACCCATCTAGTTAATGATTATTCATTAATGTATGCTTCGCAGAACTGGAACTCAGGTTGATCAGGCCTCGTTTCCAAACTCTACGTTTTACATTTTTGCACGTTGTTTCAGAAATATAATTTTCTTTACTGCCTAGTATTCCCTTTTCTATTTTGGGTTATACTATACCGTCACTTCTTCTTATACAACTTTAGTTGCGAAATATGCGTTCTCCGCACATATTTCTGAGTTGCAGGTTCGCACAAGGCTACTGTAACGGGAGTTAGGTACTTCTGGATTTGGTAAGGGCCACACCATCGGAATGATAGTTTAGAGGTGGTCTTATCAATCGCACTACTAATGGGGTGAGTCTTGTACATTACTAAGTCACCTACCTGGTACCTGACTGAATTGCTATGATTACCTTTCTCGTGGTATCTTCTGGATTTTTCTAAGCTTGCTCTTAGGTTAGAGCGGGCTTTGTTCCATATTCGCTTTATCTGCTTATCCGTTATTTGCGGAGGCAGCAGATCGTGTATATTCCATCTTGTGGACAAAGGGTGGTTTGGTCGATACTTGTATAGTAACTCGAACGGGGTCGACTTGTGACCTTCGTGGTAAGCTGAATTAAACGCGTATTGAATCCAGGATAGATTTTGGTCCCACGACGTGTGATCGTTAGCATGATAGACGATTAGCGCAGATTTGAGGTTTCGTAGATACCTTTCAGCAATATTGCCTTGCGGTCGATACTCTGTAGTGGTTATATGGTCTATCCCTAACTTGAAACACATATTCTTAAATTCTTTTGCTTTAAACTGTGGACCGTTATCAGATACTATACGTACTGGAGTACCGTAGTCTTTAAATAGTCTTTCCTGTAGTATTTTAACTGTTGTCGACGCTAATGCTCATCGCATGGGATACATCCAACAAATTTGGTGAACGAATCTACACAGATCAGTAACATGGTATTTCCTGATTTGGATCGTGGATACGGACCTGAGAAATCTAGATAAAGTTTCGAAAAAGGAGTCTTTGGGACTTCTGAAATCAATTGGCTTACTTGAGTATTTCTAGCGGGTTTACTAAGGGCGCATAATGAACATTTCTTTACGAAGTTAGCTATTTCGCAGTTCATATTGTTCCAATGATATTCCTTTCGAATACGATGTATTGTCTTATTGATTCCCATATGGGCTCCTATGGTAGATGAATGGAAGTATTCCATCAGCATGGGCTTAATTACATCCGGGGCTATTATTCTTAATTCCTTTCCGTCTCTTATCTTGAGACACAGTACATTCTTACTCAATACGTACTTCTCGGATTTAATACCTTGGGTAAGTTGTTCTATAATAGGCTTCAGTAAGGGGTCTTGTTGTTGATACAGGGCAATATTTGTAAAGGCAAGGGGGAATTCAGTAATTACGGCGTTAGCACTTGCTATTTCCGGCTTCACTATGTTTTCGGAAGTTTTAGTGGGTGACTGGAACATACGGGACAGGGTATCGGCGACTACATTTTGAGTACCTTTAATATGCTGCACTCTGAATTTGTAGCAGTTTAATTTCAATATCCATCTGCCAATTCGTCCTAATTGTTTAGGATGATTCAATAACCATGATAACGCCTGATTGTCGGTTTCCAAAAGGAATTCTTTATGTTCTAGGAAGGGTTTAAACTTCTCGAACGCAAAAACAATTGCTAAACATTCCAATTCATATGCGGAATACTTTCTTTCTTGATCGCTCAGTGTTCGTGATGCATAACTAATTGGTAGTCTACAGTTATCTATCTCTTGGTATATCACTGCACCTAACGCTACACTGGAACTGTCGGTTTGCACGACGAATGGTTTTGTGAAATCAGCTAGTTGCAAAACTGGGGGAGATATAATACTTTCTTTAAATTGCTCAAACGTGTTTTGATGTATTGAGCTCCATTCGAACTTCGTTCCCTTCTTTCGTGAGGAGTTTAGGGGTGCTGCTATTTCGGCAAGATGGGGAATATATTTGTGGAAATAATTCACCATACCTAAAAAACGGGCTATACCTTTTGCATCTCGTGGGGGTGCAAATTCTCTAATAGCGCGGGTACGTTCGGGGTCAATGCTTACCTTTCCATTCGCTTTCACGATGTGTCCTAAGAAAGAAAACTGAGGGACGGCAAAACTTACCTTATTTGGGTTCACCGTTAATCCTGCTCTTAGTAACCGAGATAACACTTCACGCAAATGTTTGAGATGTTGTTCCATTGATTCACTGTATATAACGATGTCGTCCAAATAGTGATACACATATTTAAATTTAATGTCGTGAAATATCTTTTCCAATAGTCTACTACATACGGAACTTCCTTGAGATATTCCAAAGGGTACCCTAGTAAATTGATACAAGTTAAAAGGAACTGCAAACGCGGTTAGACGTTTTGATTCTTCTGAAAGGGGTATTTGGTGAAAAGCTTGATTCAGATCCATTACCGTAAAGACCATAGCTTTAGTAAAATAATGAAACGCACTGTGGATGTCTGGAAGAGGGATTGATTCAAATTCTATTCTTTTATTTAATTGCCTGTAGTCTACAACTAGTCCGTGTTTATCTTGTCCTTTTGGTACTAAAAAGGAGGGTGAAGAATATGGGGACGTAGAGGGTTCTATGACTCCTTGGTCCAACAACTTGTTGATATGGTTTCGCATGACTTCCATTTTGGGAGGCGACAACTTGTACGGAGATAGTCGTATTACATTCTGATCACTCAGATTAATTTTATACTCTATTAGGTCCGTAAGTCCTAGTTTAGGTGTAAGAACCGAGGAAAATTCTTTTATTAGTTTTAGTATTCTGACTCTATCTCTTCTTTCTAGGTGAGATAAATCTGAATCCTGGTGTATTACATGTGCAGTAGATGAACAATGTTTATCTTCATTACTATCAAATTTATGTTTCTGTGTACGGTCAAATCTGAAATAAAATGCTTGCTCGTAGATGTCAAGAATCATTCCTGTCTTACTAATAAAATCTGCACCTAATATTAAATCAGGTCCTAATTCTTTACATACTAACATTGTAAACATCCAAGTTAGGTTTTTTATTTTAACCTTAACGGTAATACTCAGGTTTATGTTTATTTTACGTTTATCAGCGGTAGCACACTTTATTTTCACTGGTTGGTTCCGTTTTACTAGATGATGTTTAGCTAACATGTCCGCTAATTCTTGGCTGATTAAAGTTCTACTAGATCCCAAATCAATTAAGGCGATGGGGGATGTAACGCCTAAGTCGACTCGTATTAATGGTAGTAGATTTTTTTTCCATTTACATTTATTAATCGCATTACACTTTTCACGAAATTCTCTCACATAGGGGTCGATTTCTTTCGCACCTTTTTTGTTTTTTACTTGGTTACAGAATAATTCATTATTATTATTATTTGTTTCTTTTAGTTTACCCAATTTCGAGTAGCTGCGGAAGACAGGTTTTCGGGTCTCCCTGCCTTACATGTTTTTTGAATTGGGGTTATTCCGTTCCAATGGCTTACTTTTGCACTCTCTTCTTATGTGCCCATATTTGCCACAATTATAACAGGTGGGTTTCTGCGAGGTGGGTACTTGGTTTCCGCTTTATCTGGGTTTACACTTAACTTACCAGCTTTGCGCACATGGTGAGGTCTACTAGAAACTTGTCTTTCATACGAGGTTGTTACATCAGGCAGTAGTGCTCGCAATTGATGTCTATTAGTTCCAGAGGTTTTCATTGCTTCTCTATTTTGATCTGAGTACCATACATTTGAAGAATGGATACTGCACTGTTCTAGATCAGCAATTGTATTGGGTCTATTCATCAATGATAGTCGAGATCTTTCTTAAGGTGACACGCCTATCAAAATGGTGTCCACCAGTTGTGTTTCATTCCAGCTTACACGTAATAGTCGAGAGGACTCCCTAATATCGGAGATGTAGTGAGCTAATCTCTCCTGATGTCCTTGTACTCGGAGTACTGTCTTTCTTTTTATTTCCTCATAGATGCCGGTGGGAATAAAGTATTTTATTATAGAGCTATGTAGCTCTTCTACTGGGAATGTAGAGGTTAGGGCTTCTAGGACACGGTTTTTTAACGGGGGTTTACACTTTGGTAACAGAACTTGTAAAATTTGCCAGTCATTCAGCTGCTGTAGATCTTTTATCTGAAGAAGATAACTAATGAATGTTAGTAATTTAGAAACATTTAAGCCATCTGTATAAGGGATTTCGGTTAAGATCTTCTCCACAGGATGAGTCATTTTACCGTATAGATCCGCGTTATAGTTCATAGGTGTAATTCCTCGATGAGGGCGATTGGATCCATTGGAGGTGGTGGTCAATTCATGATTTCCGGGACGAAACTGAAAATGCTCGGGAGGAGGGGCATTTACATCTGTATCAGTATTTTGTTCTTGGTTCGCTTGCACTTGCGATACGATGGGTGAGTTCCGATCCGTGTTAGGCGGGGGTAAACCAGTGGTGGGGGATTGTACTGCGGAGATGTGTAATGTCATTAATGATTTCTCTATTTCGTCCATCCTGAATGAGTCGGATTTTCGTCTTAGGTCGTTAATAATTGAAGGTAAGCGGCGTAGAGCTTCGTCTGCTAGATTTTGTACATCAACGGGTATTTCTGTGAGATTCGGCCAGATCGACAAATTTTTTATTCACCTGGTTAAATGCTCTATTCTCTGGGTAGTCCGCAAAATTATTGCCGGAGATTTCTCGTCTTGGAGGGTTTGAGACAATAAGTATAGTTCACTATAATTGGCATTACAAATTTCTTTCTCGCTTTCATAATCGAGTTGGCTTAGATAGTTTAATTGCACGGGCGCATCAAATCCACATTCGCGAATTGACCTTCGTAATTCCGCGACTGTTACATCAGCATGGGGTAGTCCCCGCAAAAGGGCTTCGTAAGACAGCTCGTCTTTTAATAACAAATCCGGGTTAAATTGGGCCATTTTGTTCTAACACATTAGCACGTACTTAAAATTAATACTAGTACACTACACATATATTACACATATATATAATAAATTCTTAAGTAATCAATTTACACAGATTAGAAAAGAACCATTTCTCTTCTAAGGGAGAGACAGAAATTCCACACACATATTTATCAAGTTCATCAAGTTAAATAGCCGATCAGCTGTTTTCTGGAATGTAGGTCACCCTCTGTATTTAGTTAACAAAGGGTCTTGTGTGTCAGTGAGAAAGGGGGTTTTACTCTTATTGTTCTCTACACAATGCGACTGAATAACACAACTACCGGTATAAACAAGAGAAGGGGAGCGCAATCTTATTCAACAAATCTATTATTATTATTACGCTCGACAACACTTTGACTCCCTTCATTCAGATATTTTCCCAATTAAATAAATTAATTATTTTGTTCACAAATTACGAACTTCTACTTAATTACATTATTATTAACAAAGTTATTTTGTATTAACTTTTTTTTTTACACATACGAGTGTATGTAAGCTATATGTTGGACATACACTGTGCAGAATGAATCAGGAAACAACAGGTCACGGATTGTCGTAAACAAACCTGTTACAGATTGTTCGGTTGACCACAATTGTAATGTTTACTCACAATTCATGTATGCAAGTAATTATATAGAGTAATGCAGGTTCCTACTGGCATATAGCTTTTGCATTGTATGACGCTAATGATATTTCAACTTATACATACTATCATTTACGTAACTTAATAAAATATTAAATATGTTTTGAACATTAAAGTTATTAAGGGAACTTTCTGAGTGCATAGATCAATAATATATATTCAGTTATTGATCATACAAATTATCTAAGCATAGTGATGCAATTTTGTTTACATGTCACAAGTGGCGCAATTTTGTTTGTGACACTCTGTACACAAATAAAACTCTCCTTTTTTTTTATTTTAAAGAGTGACGCAATTTTGTTTGCGTCGCGATGCTTACAACAACTTTATATAAATCAGCAGAGTGGCGCAATTTTGTAACGTCTTATCGCCTCGTTACAAATCCAGGGAACGCATCGTAATTAAACTCCGTTAGTTAGATGGGCTGCCTACGTTGTAACAGAATGTATCACAAATAATTAATATAACAAATTACTTACTAACTGTGTAAGGAAACAATGGGAAGGTATACTATTGATTTAAGCACTCCTTATATGTGTGTAACAAGACGACTTATCTTTATTTAACATTTAAAAACATTTACTGACAGATCCCATGACATTACTAATTAAATTATTAAAGTTATTTGAATGCTTTCTTTAAACTTTGGGATCAACATAGATTCTATTTAGCTATACCTCGGATCCGGGTAACCTTCGGTATTTATTCATTAAAACTTTTAGTTATACTCAATTCATGATATTAGCTTGCAAGACTTTCTTTTATTTAACCATTTGAAGAATGGTATTATTACTTGAATTATATTACTATACATTAGCATATAAACTGTTACAACGTATGACGTTTGAATAGTTACATTAAATTCTTAGATTTAATTTTTTAATCTTTACAAAGTTAATAGTCTCTGAAAAGTCTCTTTTAAGGTGTGTTGTGTAACAAATATTAGTAAGCCTTGATAGACAGGCTATCGAGTCACCTTTTAATAGGTATGCCGAAACCTCGTCCTGGGGTGTCCGTCTTGGGAATCCAGAATAGCGCCGTCGTCATCTCGGTCTGGTCTTTGTCATCAAAGGGTTCAAAAGTCCGCAGGGTAGATTGAACTTTCTACGATGGTACTTGTAGATTCTCGGATGTCCTGATCTGCATATTCTGTCATGTCTACTAGAGTTTGTGAGTTCTGATAGTTCACATCTCCAGGTATGATGTTGGAAGTGTTGTTAGTTCCCGAAGTTCAAAGTCATCTTGTGTTACACCATTTTTTTTGTTTCGAGTTACACTTTAAGTCTCTTGTTTTTTACATAGCTATACTAGTTAACACATACATATGCTTTCAGCAGCAATTTCTTGTATACCACATTAAGGTAAACGAAAGTATCTGTAACATAGAGTAAGAGCATAGCTCGTACGTCTGTACTGTATGAAGTCACCATAGCGAGAGAGATTTTTTGCTCGCTTCGTCTGGTACTGGACAGAATGGTAGAGGGGCAATTACTGCGCGAGAATATAGTCCCTGTCTCTCTTTAAGTTAACATTTTTATTTATACAAACTAAAATAAATATACATAATTTAAATAAGTTGTTTTAGCGACTATCTGTGTCTTCAGATTTTTAATTATTAACATTAGGTTTTTTTATCTTATTCTAACTTACACAAGACTCGGAAAACATGTCGAGTCTGGAATCAACAGGTCAGCGCCTGATAACAAGCAAGGGTTAAATACGATATTAATAACTCTTTACAATTTGTCTTTTTATTAGAGTATCTTCGTACTAACTAATTACTGCTTCCTCTCATACTGAGTACATACAGGTTTTTTATATTATTACAGTGAGATTTAAATGGCTTAATAGCTCGCAACCTTAATTTTTTTTTATTTTTTATTTTCTTGATTATTTTTACAATTTAAATCGTCACAAGATTTACGCTCTTGCTTGCATACTATCATCGAGTGTGTTGGTCATCTCCCATTGGAGCAAGTATAGTGACCTACATATTCCTTCCGTCTGACCTACTGTCCTAACTAACCGTTTTCTTGGTTTACACTGAGTATTGAATTTATTGCTTTTTAAATTGAAATACGAATCCATTCACAATGATATATATAGTTATGGAATGACCTTATGCTTTAGTGTGTTAATTGATTAACCCCTACATACATCAAAGAAATAAATAGCAATTAACTTACCTACAGGCTATTCTTTATGCGTATACGATCATTACTTATATACAATGTGAATAGTTATTGTTATTAGCTACTTACGAACATTACTAAAATTTATTGCTCCTTTCACAATTGCTCATTATTAATTCTAAAACATGATACATTTAGATTACAAATATTCATTGCTATTCTTATCATTAGGTGATTCGAAACCTAGTTTTGTTGAATACATGTATAAAATATTTACAACAAATTAAATTAAATGTGTACAATTGTAAAATTTAATCTAATTCACTTCGTAATCGTTCCGTCTATGCTTATAATAAAATGTTTTTCAAAATTTAATCTTAGCAATTTATTGCTGCTACTTTATTGCTATTACGCAACTCAGGTGCTCGTACTTCCCCTTCAGACGTTACTTTTTAGTTTCATCATAATGATATAACAAATACATTTATCAATTAACATACGATTTCTATATTACATAGTATCATACTTAGTATTGCTAGTTATTATCAATACAAGTTCAAATTGACCAAGACAACTCTGAATGAACCACTCAGTAGGTTGCGTTCGCACCTACTACAAATACCTTCTTCATTCAGGTTTGCCGCTCTTCTGTTTCTTCGTTTTTACCTTTGTCCGTTCTCTAACCACACATTTTTTTTTCTCTTGTCATTGTGACGTTTTGATTACTGCTCCCATAGTTGCATAGTAATGAAGTTTACATATATATATAATCGGTTATTACATACATTTATTAATATTCCATTTCTTCCTTAATTAATACCATTCTTATAATAATGTTTCATATGAAGGTTATATTTATTTTACACAACTCAGTCTGTCGACAACAGTTACGAATTGGGGTATGTTGTCATTGTAAATCCTTGTCAACCGGTCCTATGGTGAATGACCGCTTTCACATTCTCCTCCCTTTTTCGTCCCAACCTTTTAGCGGCGTTGTACATTTAATGATGTTTACAACTTGTCTATCACCAGTAGGGGTGCTGTATCTTCCCTCTCTCTCTATTTGTTTTCAACTCTCACTAGGTCGTCAACCCTAATTCTACCCATACGCACTCTATAACAAACACTTTTATTTTGCACGTATATTAGCTCTTCGCCTTCACTCTTATTTTTCTTTGCGTAATATGGTTTTAATTGTCTTATATAGAATTTGCCACGGATTTTGTTTTCATTGTGGCAGTCAACCAAGACATAAGTAGATTCTCCTAGAGCTTCTTTAATTTTAAAAGTTCCAGCGTATAATTCGCAAAATTTCTCAATTTTCCTTTGCATCGCATCAGACTGGTAATGCGTACGCACCAACACTAAGGCTCCCAATTGAAATTTTGTCAGTTTACATGCTTTGTTTACTCGCTTATAGCATGTCGCTCTCGTTTTTGTTTAATTCTCACAAAGATTTGGTGGCGTTCTACTGACTCGTCTTTTGATTCGGCGTTTCCTTTTGTGAATCTTTCCCACACGCGATTCGGCTTTATTCCGTGGTGCGCTTCGTATGGCGTTACCTCTATCGTATCATGGTAAACTTCGTTGATACAGCATTCTATTGTATTTATGAACTTGACCACTTTGTACGTTGATCCCCAACGAATATTCTGAACAAGTTTCCTAGTTGTCTATTGAGACGCTCGGCAAGGTTTGCATGTGTGTTTCTTATTGCAGTATACTTAGGTATGATCCCAAGCTCATCCAGTCCTTTGATCCATTGTTTTGATGTGAATTGGGTGCCATTGTCTGTTAGTATCGCCCTCGGCTTTCCAAATTCATTTATATATTGGAGTCAACGAAGCGTAGCTATTGTTGTGGCCCTTCTGAGTGTGTATAGTTTTACGTACTTGTTGAAGTTGTCTACTATTACCAAAATATATCTTACTCCTGCTGCTGCGGTTGGAAGAGGTCCATAGACATCACCGCTAATCAAATCACCTTTCTTCGTTGGCATAAATGGTCTAGTACCACCAAACAAGTTACGATTATTTGTATCCTTACATCTTTGGCATGTGTCACACGTTTTTACATATCCCTGTACACGTTTTGTCATCTGGTCAAAAGTGAAATGTTCCTGTAATAGCTTTGTGCATTTTTTACTACCAACATGACCGTACATTCTATGTATATCTTCAATGAGTCTATCCGTAACGCTTTCCGGTACGTATAGCTTCCATTTTCCCTTACATTTTTTATATAATTTATTATTAATACATTTATAAAATTTACACAACTTATTACTACCATCTGTCGTCAGATCAGTTATTATCTGACGTAATTTCTTGTCTTCCGACTGGTACATTTTGATGTTTTTAAGTATCTTGCTCACCTCCTTACTCATCTTAATTGTTATGTGATTTATTTGATATTCAAAACTATCGTCGACTGGGTCTTCCCCTGTCATTTCTGGATATCGGCTCAATATGTCAGCGACGATATTTTCCTTCCCCTTGCAGTGTAGGATGTCGAAGTTGTATTCCTGAATGCTGAGTATCCAGCGTGTGATCCTCGAGTTGTTCAGGTGACATTTACTCATTAAGATTAGTACTTTATTGTCCGTTATTATAGCCAACGGCTGTCCCAGAATGTAGATTCGAAATTTCTCCAAGCACCTAACTGTGCTTAGCAGCTCCTTTTCCGTCGCAAAATAATTTCGTTCAGCTCCTTTGAAAGTCTTGCTGGTATGCGCTACGACGCAGATGTTTCTGTCATCATCCAGCTGATATAACTGGCCTCCATACACGAAATTACTCGCATCACACTGCAGGAAATATCTCTTATTGATCTTTGGAAAACTCAATATGATGGTGTCGATAAATAGGTCCTCAACTTCTTGGAAACACCGGTCAAGATCGGGCATCCAGTTAAACATCTTACCTTTTTTGAGTAAATCTAACAAAGGTCACGTGGTTTTTGCGTACTTGTTAGTAAACGTATTGTAAAAATTTGTAAGACCCAGGAATCCCTTTAATTGCTTTTGATTCTTTGGGGTTGGGAACTTCCTGATCGCCGCTACCTTCTCCTTGGATACACGTATACCGTTTGTAGTTAATTGGTACCCTAGGTATGCGATTTCTTTGCTGAAAAATTGCGATTTCTCCAAATTTATCATTAGGTTTGCTGTTAATAGGTTTACGAGCAATGTTTCAATGTCTTTCAGATGTGTTCGTACATTATTTGAATAACACAGACAATCGTCGACGTATATGATAGTGCTTTCCTTCACTCTGCCCGTTAAGGCCATGTCCAAACCTCTCATCAGTGCGGCGGAACTGGTGCTTAGTCCAAATGGTGTGACGGTATATCTGTAACATTTACCTTCATAGGGAAACGCTGTGTAATTCCGACACTGTTGTTTCAACGGAACTTGCCAGAAGCTACTTGTTAGATCAATTGTTGACAAGTACTTCATATTGCTGCATCTCGCTAAAATTTCTTGAATGGGGGTCGGTCCTTTGTAATCCGAAACTGTCACGCTATTTATTCTTCTTGCATCCAAACAAAGTCGCACATTTCTATCCTTTTTGATTACAGTGACCATTTGATTAACATACGGGCTATTACATCTCTCTATCACGCCATACCTTAACATTTTGCTGATTTCGGCATCCACCTTTTCCTTGTATGGTATCGGGATTGGCCACCCGCGTTGGAAATATGGTATTTCATCAGTCACCTTGAACTCATGTTCATAGCAATCCATCCATCCTGGACTCTCCTGGAATAAATTTTTACATTTTAGCAAGATTCTTCTAAGTTCCTCTCTCGTCACTTCATCTTCACATGTCGTACTGTCAACTTTCTCATTTATCCTTCTCTCGATCCCGTCCAAGTCTTCTTCTACTAGTTCAATGTGTATGATAGGTAATTGCAGTTCCTGTTCACCAGTCCTCCCTCTGAATTCGATGGTTCCCTTATTCATATCAATAACACATCCCTCTTCTTTTAAAAAACTAATACCTAGTATGCAGTCCCTAATTAAATTCGGTATTACTAAGAAAACAATCTAACTTAACATTATCAATAATAATTTCGCACATAATTTGCTTACGGATTAATTTTGACTTCCCGCCAACTGCACTTACAATTAGTGTGTTATTCATGCGGAGTTCCTCGTAAGGGCGCAAGCGTTGTTTGTTCCTCTCAAACCAATCCTCGGCTAACCCGTTGATGGCACTTCCTGTGTCTATTAAGGCGTTTACCGTAACTTCATTATTGAATTTTATTACTATTTCTGGGCATTTAGAAATGCGTCTTTCTTATTGTGTTTGTTCATCAAGGATTAATTCTCGTCGCAAGTCAGGTAAAAGTATGTCAGTCTCGTAACATTATAACGTGGATTATTTAATCCCACTTAATTTTTTTTTCTTTCACCTCGCTTTCTTTACCGTTTGACGTGGAGGCGCTATTGTTAACGAATTCTGTATTTACAGTCGGCTTTTCACCGAATATTTGGAATTGTCTATAATTACCACCATAACCCTTTCTGTGTTGCCAGTGGGTTGGCTTCAGTTCTGTGACCTTGCTTACAGCGGCGTGTTGATTCTGCACCACCCCTCTCGTATTTCGGTCATTCAACTTCTCGCCGTGTCGTCCGAATCCGTCTTCTCTATGATTTCTCTGTCGAATCATCGCATATTCTGAAATTAATGACTCCAAGTTTTGAATAGTTCGTACGTCTCTCGTCACGCAGGCAATTTCCAATTCACGTCGATAGTGACGCTAATTTTCCTAATTAATTGGTGATCTGTGAGCGTAGGTGTTAATTGTCGGCTCTCTAAGAGTTGCCGCTCCATGTATTGGACTGCGCTCATACTTCCTCTCCAATCAAAACGACCGTACTCTAGATTATTCCTGACATCGTCTTGTTTCTCCGGGCCCCAATATTTTTGTGTGAAGATCTCCTTGAATTCTTCAAAGTTATTTGATCACGTACTATGCGCCACCATATCGCTGCATCTTCCTCAAGATATTTTCCGATCCATTTAACGTTGTCTGTTGGATAGGACATGTGTTGAAGTTCAGACAGTTCCTTCAAAAACTCAATGGGAAAACTGTCCGTTCCGGTGTACTTAAGCTCGCAGTTGTTGTTCCCGTTCACTCTCGTAGACGGTCCAATTTCGGCTTCAGCTATTCGTCGCTGGAGTCTCTCTTGTCCGCTTTTAATGTGGTTGATGTGGCTTTTTAATTCTTCAATTATTACGTCTTTTTCTTTCTCCGTCATCGTGGTCTTTTGTTCTGCTGTACGCTGTCGGTCGTCAACTTCAACGATTTTCTGTTTAAGTACATTGACAGCTTCACCTTGTTCTTGTTGCTGTTGTGTTATGTTATTCTGTATTCTCCATTCTTCATTTCTATTATTCGTGTCTTGGATATGGTTATCTAGTTTTTGATCGATCTGTTCGACTGTTTTCTGTGTATGATTTATGGCTTCCTGCCACTCATGACGGTCCTTCTCTCTCACTTCTTTATTCTCTCTCACCTGTTTCTTCAGTTCATTTTTCAACTCTTTTATTCCACTTTCACTCTTTTTTTGTAGATCGCTGATTTTCTCCTCCCACTTCTTAGCGTAATCCTGTAAATCTAATTTTATTTTGCTAATCTGTTCTTCATTGTGCCGTTTTAATTCCTCCTGTATTTGTTTTAGATCATCTCTCGTCTGTTGTTTAATTTCATTCTTTTGCTGCTCTAATTTCTCAGTCATCTTCTCATCTCGTTGTTTAAAGAATTCAAATAGCATTTGTAAATTCATTTCACCAGGTTGGGAAATCTGTCCCCCCGCCGTTATCTCTGATTCTCCCGCGCTGACGTCGTCGCTTGGCGTCGTACTCTCCTCCTGTCCTTCTATATTCAATTCGTTGTTGATATCAAACTCCTGGCTTTTGGGATTATTAGTCGCCATTCTTGACTGACTTCGCGTAATCATTCAGAGTTATTTTGGTTTATAATCATCTGTCTTATATTAGTACTTATACTATTGTTTTGTCAAACTACAAACTACTCTAGCTTACCGCTGCCTGCACTTAACCAGCTTATTAATAAGAATTGACCTTATTAATCGGCATTCAGGTTGGGCGCCGTATACAACGTAATTATGCCACTCGTTGGGCAGCCATATACAACGTTATTAATTATTCAAATTAGTTGCATAAATTAATTACTGTTTAATTAAATAAATTTTATTTATTTATGAAAGTGAGGCATATACGAACTTTTCGTATGACTCTGCTTTATTTAGCCCCGCAGATGGAGCGCCGTATATAACGTTATGCCTATTGATTAATTAATTGCATAAGATAAATTAATTGTTAATTTATAAATCTTGATCAAATTTCTCAAATGTGTAATCGGCAATGCTATCAATCAAGAGTAATTAATCTTGTCTTCTACTACTAAATAAAACTTCAAGAATTAAAACATTTATGAACATGGTACCTGTTAAATCATATTTAATCTAAATCATTAATTGTGGATTTTACTTTGAAAGAATTGTCTTGTATGCCAGGTTTTAAAATAAATTAACTCAACACTATCGAATCCATTATAAATTAAATTTATTATAATATTGCATGTTGCACGTATTCATTGCAAAAAAATCATGTAACAAGAGTGTATACAACTATTTCAAAAAGCTAATTAAATTCTATAACATATCCAAAAATATCTGAAAGAAAACAATCAAATGCATTTTATATACTCGTGTGTAGTGACGTTAAGAACTATCAATGTTGCGTGCTTGAGTTTTGCACTAAGTGATATACTTTGTAACATATTTAAACACCTATACTATACACATGAAATACTCATATACCTGCAGTAAACAAACTGAACACATACATATTTGAAATACTCATATACCTACACTAATAAGATAATACATATGTAATATTCTATAATATTATTTATTCCTAACCATGGATTCGTATTTATAATGACTCTATTTTGAAATATCTCAGGCAGTTAGTTCTAAGTGACAGGTCAGCGGTATTACGATAAACTAGGAATTATAATAAATGGTTATTTTGGTACATTACTCAAGTCGTCGTAGTGTCTCGCTCCCGTTGCATGTGTCCATTTGGATCCATTGGGTGACGATTGATGCTAGTCCTGGAAACACTCATAACTCGCACTTCCAATTATTGTCATACGTACATTGTTTCGGAACGCTAGTTCGCACTTCATGACATCCGTTATAAGTTTTATAATATTATTACAGTTTAAGTCGCGATACTTGCACCAAGGATCTATTGACTATTCGTATTGCGTCAGTCTAATCATGCACATTTTAGTTCGACACTTCCACGCACTTAGTTATCTTTCAAATTACGTGATCGACTCTTCCGTAACGCCTAGATTGATTTCAAGTTCATTAGACGCATATAAAACAACATCGACACTTGTCTCTATTCTACGAAATAATGTTGTCTCACAAATTAAGTATTATGTTATATACCGATTCATTCCGTTGATAAAGAGTTCAAGTATATTACTACTGTATTATACAACTTCTTACGGCACTAATTGTATTAGTGTAATACTTAGAGTTTTACAAAGTTCGTTAGTCACGCATCGTTGCGAATACCACTGTTTCGGCTTAACGCTCCAAGTCTTACTCCTGAATTTCCACGAACTTCCACTAATACCGAGCACCACTTTGAATATCTCAAAACAAAATCTTTACGAAAACTGAGAGAAAATTCGAATAATACTGAACTAAAATTATAGTAATACTGAGAGAGCGTCTCCTCTTGCATACAGTTTGTATGCCCTTCGCTTTCCCACTCTCGCTACTCCTATGAACGCTTCATTTTCCCACCAAAATAGTTCTGATAGGACAGTTGTTAGGATTTCCCTCTGTCCTCATGCCTCTAGTCTGTGATTCTTGTGAATTTTCTGCCCAGTGCCGTTTGGAGAGGGACGTTCTTCTTCAGGATTTGTGTTCTCTGGTCGTCAGTTCTGGTCGAGACATCCCTTACAGT
Organism: Magicicada septendecula; assembly: GCA_034769895.1. Lineage (NCBI taxonomy): Eukaryota > Metazoa > Arthropoda > Insecta > Hemiptera > Cicadidae > Magicicada > Magicicada septendecula. The sequence goes on along the minus strand of CM068371.1, from coordinate 53,722,621 downwards.
TACTCCCTTCTGAATTCTCATTTCTAATTGGCTGGTTGGCTTCTCTACTTGACACGTGTACTACTTGACATCTCACATAGTCCACGTTGACACGACGAGTTGCTGTCATCAGGACGTTGCCACTTTCTCGGAATCTGCATCAAGACCTTGTTACTGAAGTCACATCTGTCCCTTTTGGTGTAGCGTGTCGAAATGATGTATTGTTCGGACACTGTCGACTTCCTCTAGCGAACTTACAGGTGGTAAACATCTGTGTACGTCGCAGACGCCTCCTCGTCTCCTGCTCCATTGTCCGTGCTCCAGCTATTGTTTTTCTGTAAGTTTCACATATGCTTGGAACAATGCTCTTAGCGATGCCCACCTATTCTCTCGCTACTGAAACAGATGCAAGGCTAATGTTCCTTTGTCATATTTGTAAAGTCAAGTGTTCCCACGCATGGCCCTTTTCATCGTAACATGTGTTGCAGCATGCATTGTCTTTTAACAGCTTTTATGTCATTTAAGTAGAAAGGAAAGGTTTGTTCCTTCCGTCGCTCACCCTCGAACAATGCTAACTCGTGTCACTCTTGACGGGCTCTAATTGCTGGCGTAACTCCCTCAGAATATCCAAAAAAAATCAAAAAAAATTCAAAGCAATAAGTACGTTATAATGTTCCATGTAACACCACGGAAATGTAGCCTTTTATTGTTCCTGAAAACCCTTTTTGTATTTAAAAAAATCTTTTTTTAATAGTTTGATATACAAAGCCAAGAGTCATTTATACAATATTTACAATTTGTTTACTGCACAGTACTTACAATTTATTGAATTTTTCAGACATGGTTTTTTACTGCAATTTGTGGATGAAAGCTAAATTTGGAAGTTTTCCAAAAACCTTTAAATTTTTTAAAAGCTTTAGAAATGAATTGATTATGTTTACAAAAAAGGTCTCCTTTTCTTCAAGGTTGAGGGATATTCAGTCACACGTGAGTTCCGCGTCTTTTCGTGGGGTGTTATCAAGAAGTAAAATGAAAGAGAATTAATGAAAAATAAAAGTACATCAATAAGCAACAGTTTCACGATGTCACATAGTGGAAAGAATATTCGTTTGTAAACTGACGACAGAAGGAGGTTAGAAGTTAACATACTGGTTAGGAGGATTCTTCAAGTTTCCACTTTTCAGATCGGTTGGTAGTATTATATAGGAATGGTTCTGAAAAGAAGCCAATTCTAAAAAAAAAAACGTGGGTGCACCTGAAATGTACTAAGAAAAGTAACTGTTAGTAAAATATGTTGAGCTAATGTAGACAGGTTACCCATGTAAGTTTTTAAAACTCATCGTTGGCTTCTGTGCAAACGTAACTGCTTAATACCATACTACACTTCCTGGAATCATTATGAATTTCCTAGAACCATTGTTTCTCCATGCAAATATCGCTACATTCGGTTTCCGAGCAGGTGTCTCAACTTCTCGAAGAGTGAGACAGTGTTGCCAGGTCTAAAAAAATTTTTTCGGAAGATTTGACATGAAAATTTCGGAAGATTGCCGAAAATTTCGGAAGTTGGTTTGACAAATTTCAAGAAAATGGAGTAAGCTTAAATGAAAAGAATATATACAATATAATTATTATCACAAAATAATTTTCACTCGCCAACGTTGTCTTATATTCTAAACCTCCTCCTCCTCCACTTCTTCTTCTTCTTCTTCTTCTTCTTCTTCTTCACCAGTCATGTAGATACTGTTGTTCATCAATCTTGTAAAATCCGCGCCAACTTTGAAATCATAGCAGGATGCAGAGTTTGTATTTCCTTTGGTATGTAGAAGTCCGCAGATCGTTTGGGTGCTCAGCCTATTTCTGATTTTTCATACGGTTTATAGTAGAAAATACTCTCTCAACACTGGCGGATGAATGGGGTAAACACAGAAGTGACCGCATAAAGGTAGACAGCTTCCGAAACATAGGTGAACCATCCCCCTTTTCACATTACACACGGCATTCCAAAATTCTGTTGGATTTTCATTGTCTATGTGTATACCTCTGTGCTTCTCAGTATCCTCCACTCAGTGTCAAGTCCCTGAATATCTTTCACTAAGTTCGGAAATTTTGACGCCAGAATGGCAATAGATGAAATTTTCTTGCTTCTAACACAACTAGGGTCAAGACCCTCCAAATCTTTCATTACAGTATCTGCGAAAGGAAATCTTTTAAAAATCTGTTGGGCACTTTCAATAAACAACTCTAAACATCGAAGTTTAAAGTGTTTGATCTGTTCACTAGTTAAATTCTCATTTGTCTCAATATTCAGCAAAACGTTTGCACCTAAGTACAGTTCATCAAGAGGCTTAAAATGAGAAGGATTCGATATTGAACATTCTTCAAGAGGGTTTTTTTTTCTAGATAATCCTCCTTCATGTAGAAGTCTAATATTGTTTTCAGCGTTCCCTCAACATTACGGTAAATGGTGTGGATTTGAGGGGTTTCTGATTGCACAGAAGTTGTATGTACTATTAAATGAGCTAGATTTTAATCGATTTGGGCAGTTGTGCAGTTCATTATCAGACATGTAAAAACATTTGTAGACTCCTATAAAATATGTATAGTCTCATGGTGCAGACATAAAAACAATTGTTTAGCTGAAACAAAAAGGTATGTTAAAAATCACTAAATAATTGACCAATAATTTATTATGACAATGTATTGCTTTGGTGTAAGGATGGTCTCTGCTCTGTAAGGATCAGTGTTGTTCAGTGTGTTAATCTTGTGAATGAAGTACTTTATGTTAGTATATTAATTTAATTGATTGGGAGAATTGACAAATGTACTATTCAGAAACAATTTAGGTTTTAAATTCATGTTGGGCTTCTATGCAGTTCATTAATCTAAAGGTTTTCTGGGTCTTTTGCCAATAAACTTCTTAGTCTGATGATTTCTGTATTTCAGAATTCTGTCATGTTTTGTGAATTTTTATTGATTAAGTTTTTTGATAATAAAATTCAAGTCTGTTCATTTGTATAATATTTCAAAATAGTGTTTGGGTTTATATATTTGTATTATTTCAAATTGTTCTGGCGAAGTGTTTGTATATTTGTTTGACTTTTGTATATAACTAGTAGAACTGGAATTTGAATATATTATGCATTGTCATGTTTTGTGAATTTTTATTGAGTAAGTTTTTTATAATAAACTTCAAGTCTGTTCATTTGTATAATATTTCAAAATAATGTTTGGGTTTATATATTTGTATTATTTCAAATTGTTCTGTAGTGATTAGCTGTTAGGTCTTGTACATAATGTGAAGTGTTTGTAGATTAGTGTTGAGTTTTGCATATAAGTGGTAGAACTGAAATTTGAATGTATTATGTGTTAGTCATGTTTTGTGAATTTTTATTGAGTAAGTTTTTTTATAATAAACTTCAAGTCTATTCATTTGTATAATATTTCAAAATAATGTTTGGGTTTATATATTTGTATTATTTCAGATTGTTCTGTAGTGATTAGCTGTTAGGTCTTGTACATAATGTGAAGTGTTTGTAGATTTGTTTGACTTTTGTATGTAACTAGTAGAACTGGAATTTGAATTATTATGTGTTATGTAATATTTTATAAATTTCCTTAGTTAATTGTACTCGCTGTATGTATTTTTGTAATTTAAAATGTTTTTGAGTAAAAATAAAAAAAAATACATAAGTTTGTTTTTTCTTGATTTTTACCTTAGTGTTTATCAACGATTTATCAACGACACCTTATGTCAATAAAATGCACAGTGTTTTCAAAAACAAATGATTAATATCCTTGAAACCAAAGGCAATTAAAGTGTATGTTCATTAAAGAAAAGTAGACATTTTCAATTATTTGAAAACAAGTGTTTATTAAAAGATAAATTTTTATGAACGTTTTATACACAGAATGTTTTGGATGCCACATGTACTTAAAAATTGTAAAAACCTAATTACTTTGTTGATGTAACTAGTACAATTAATGGTTTGTAAATGTAAGTTTTCTAATTTTTTAATTCACTTTTTATGCATTTGCTTACTAAATTTTGATTAAAATGTTTTCAGTTTTTAGACATTTTACATGTTTACCTTGAAACATTGTAATTATTTTTTTTAAACATTTTTCTGTAATTACAATGACATGAAAATGTCTGATGAAACTGTAAACGTTTAAGAGTAATTTCAAATAAAGCCTAGCAGTATTTCCTTTTTTAGATTTCCCGCCTATGCAGTATGCAGCAGAGATAATACAGTATACTGGAGTCACGTGACCATACTGCATTATCATTTAGCTCCACTTAGTTGGCAACACAATCACCACGAGCGCTAGAAACTTCAGTCAAAATTTTAACATTGGCTTTTATCTCTCTATATATTCGTACTCTGTGGTGCTTACACTGAAAAACAGTCGGAATGAATTGGCTCTATCTATTGCGAGAGCGACCGCAATTCTAGATATGGGGTTCCACGAATTGGATGTTTTGAACAGTGTTGGGTTTATGTTTTCGATTCGCCAGAGCTTGAACTTTAAGACCGCAGAGGTGTAGAAATAACAGTTCAACAATCTTCATACCAAACACAGATTATTTTAGCCACCTGGTGTACTACTTTTATTTTCACGTTTTATCACGGCGACTTGACATTATTATGACCTGCTGTAGGCTAGACATTATACAGTCGGCTATCTGTTTATTCAGGTGCAGTCATGTAGTGCGATTCTGTCAGCTTGAGACTAAACAACAATGATTAGTCACTCTCAGTTGAATAAGCAGTATGGTAAAATAAGTGGATATTTGCAAAATGCCTATTACATCATTGTGTATGGTTAGTCATATTGCTTGTGACAGGAGGAAGTAACTACAATTTTGGACAAGACCTCTATAACTTTTATTGAAAGCAATTTATAATTATAATTGGAATGAAACACCAGATTTGACGTCATATGGTACGCAAAAACAAAACTCTAGAAATGCAACATAGCACTGAAACGAGAGTAGGAAAATGGCGCACGAAGCTGCGATTCGCGCGATAACGTACCTGAAGTTAGCTGCATGCGACGCGGGTCTTCTCCCGCGCCGGGTCATTTCCTACTCTCACTGAAACTCGCGTCAGAAAAAATTCAGAAGATTTACACCAAATTTCGTATTTTCTGGAATATTAAAAAAAATCGGAAGATCTTCCAAAATTTCGGAAGACCTGACAACACTGGGGTGAGATTAAGCGGTACTGTGCATGTGCGCGTGCGAGTCCCTCCTTCATTGGAATAAGTTTGCAGCAAGTCAGCGAAATGGGAATTCGCTTGTCAAGAGACTCCTGATAACGAGTCAAACGCATAACTCTAGGAACTCGCTGGTCAGTTTTCTAGTGCGTGTAATGTCCAGTAAGACGTTATCGTACTGGAGGAAATGGCGCAGATTGATTTGATAAGGAAGCAACAGTAGGCCTAAGCCAGAGATGTTTGTGCGACCTTGAAGACCAACGTATTACTCCCGACTATTCGGTTGTGTGTGTTCACTGTTAAACCATAAGGTAGTGTATGTTTGGCGAATACCGAGTACAAGTCTAACATAACTGCTGTCTGTAATGAATGTGTACGTTTACGTAATAAAAGCCGACATCAGCACCCCCTCCCCAGAAACCAACAAACCAGTAACGACTCTATTAACGGTAAAGCCTGACAGAAATTCGCAGGATAACGGAGGCAGTGCAATCGAAACTTATATTCTGCCCGGCATCTTGTAATGATATAAAATAAATCGAAATATATAAATAAATAAAATACTGTCAGAACTTACCTGCAGTCTTGTTCACTTACCGGCTGCATACATTTTTTAATCAGAAGACCAGAGTCGCCACCTATATCTTTGAAGGACAGATATGGAAACCTTTACACTTTACCTTAAATAAAAACTGGACAATTTAGCAATCCCAATAATAATTCAGAAGATACCCGGAACATTTAGACGAATCTTGCAGCACAGAAATGAGAAAGTGGTAATGACGAAATAACTTAGTCTAACACATTTTTATGAAAAGAATCAATATCTTTAATTATCAAACGTTGCAAAGTTAAATGATTAGTTTCCAATAAATTTTCTCATATTGTTTTGAAATTTTCGTACCTCTTGTTCACAGTTTTTTATTGGTATACTTAACTTATATTACTTACACCTATGAAGACTGCCCAGCCTGCAATTTTTTACACACACACACACACACACACACACACACACACACACACACACACACACACACACACACACACACACACACACACACACTTTTTAATATATTACACTTTGCTTCGTTTTATAAGTTCATACTTTAATCGCACTATTCGCTCCCGCGGTGCTGCCCGAACACGTGTTTTTCCGCCCGATTCGCTTACCCGTTATTTCACTGTGTTTGGTTGTCACTCCATGCCAACATTTATACTTTGTTGAGTCCGTTAATCCCTTGGGTCCCGGTCGGTATTAACGATATTATTGAATTAGTTACATTTTATAAAAACTCCACCGACCGGGCCCGAACGAAACTGTAGGCATCTGTAGCTGAACTCTGTAGCTCGTGGACTGGCCAAAGCGTCTCTGGTGCTGACGGATGTTAATGCCTGCCGCAAACGAATTTCTTCGCCGCTCACCGCCTGAGTTGTTGCAGTTTAGTGGCTGTATGCCTGATACATAGTAGTTTTTTTCTGTGTTTTGTGCCGATGATATTTAGGCGCTTATGGCTCGACGTCACCAAAGAGGCGGAACTTAAAGTTTCATATCCGTCGCCTTAGTCAAGGAGGCGACCAAAAACTGCTTCTTCGCCATCATGAGATTTACAAGTAGCGTCCCCCGCGCCCCTGGATGTATAATGCGTATGGGCGCGCTGTCACACTCAAACAAAGTTCTTGGAAAACTAGGGTGGTGCAGATTCCTTTACCGATTTCACAACGTGATATTGCGTTGCTGCTTCGTTACAACACTGTTCTATTCACCACGTGGCCTGTCTTTGTTGAAATCAAATTTACACAATACATTTATAAAACCCCAAAAAATGCAATAAATAAAAATACCCATAAATTTGGCACGTTACAATACCCCCTCAATGAGAGGTCTTCTGTCCAAAACAGAAGAAATCTCATTGATGAAACCCCTAAGAGGACCGGTGAGGAACTGGTGCCAACAACCCCCTTTTGTTCTTACACTTCATGGGTACACGACCCCCCTGGCTCGGCTACTATGGACGCATCTGAACGAGATCACTGGACTTCTCTGTAAGAGATCCCAACACCGAAAAATCGAACAGATACACACCACAGCGCACCTCACCTTCTATCATGCTACCCCGAAAATCCTCAACCCTGGCTTAGATCATGCCAGATCCTCAACCAATATGTTTCCCCTTTTTCTGCAAACTGGGCTGCCTTTAGCAGATACTGGGCTCACACACACACACACCCAAATTCAAACTAAAATATTTTATCAAAAATTCTCTTCCTTAGTTTTTGTTATCAAAAAAATTAAATCAATTGAACATTTCTTAAAACAGGTAATATCCTTAACCTAACATGTGATTACACCTAGAGTCTAACCATACAATTCAATAAAATAATTCAATAGTAATAAACACGATTAGAACACCAACAATAAAATAATCAAAGTTTACAAATATCCATTATCTGGCAGGCGCAAAATCAAAAAAATTTTTTTTTTCCAAAAAAATTTTTAAATTCAAAAAATTTAAATTTATTAAAATATTTTCTTTTCATATTGAAATTATTTAAAATTTGTTCACATTAATTAAAAACCAAAGTTAGATTAACTTCCTTGCTAAACATGCCTAGTATATGACCTCACTCATCAGCTGATCAAAGCTGGGTCAAGTCAAGAACCTTGACCTACATACGTAATATACAAGTTCTATTTGAAAATATCTTAAACATCTACAAAATTCTATCTTGAAACACAAAGACATAGTAAAATAAAACATTTAAAATTAACAAAATATTATTATAAATAACAATCAAATTGATATTTAAATTATTCAAATAAACTTTACAGCTTTACATTATTTTCAAATTCTATCAAAAATTTGTCACTGGTTTCAATCAAAAATTTTATATATTCAACTATAACTTTCTTCATTTGACAATCTCATTCTACATTACTTTGGGTGATTTAATTATTTATTTTCGCTTGATTTGCCATTTGGCATTTATACATATATAATCTGTCTCTCTCTGACTCTACTACCACTAACAACTATAACTCATATGACACCCATCTCTATCAAAATATCTATCAAACACTCTCTAACCCCAACTTATCATTAAACTCAAATCGCCACCTTCTCTCTATATATATAAAAAAAAATACTCTCTAACCCTTTGTACTTAGGATAAGTGTTTCCCCCCCCCCCCAAAGCTCATCCCATTATGTTGGTTCCTGGATTGTATCTAAGGTAACCCTTTCCGGCGCCAAACGGTCCCTTCCCGTCCCAACCCTTTTGTTGCGGACTCCCACATTACACTACCCCTATTACAAAATTGCCATCCCCAAATCTCAATCTTATTACCTCACTTCGATTACAACAAAATAACATCATCATTTAATAATATCAATATATCACTCATTACTCTACATATATTCCACATAACTACTGTGTCAACATCTATACTTCTCAGATTCTATAACACTAACTCCCAACAACAGTACATTAATTCAATACAACATTATCCTCTCCTGCTTCGACTTTAACTTCAACTTGGACTGATCTATGTGTCCCACAAAATATTCATCACCCAGAATCTATCTTTTATTAACTTTCACAAATCATTACTTTATTTCTCACTTTATCAAATTACTTTTCTCATTATTTTAAATAGCATCTGTAATACATTGAAACATTACATTTAACATTGATTACCTTGAACATTTACAACCAATATAACAGTGACATTTTACTACTGATCAGCTGACATTCCTAGCTAATTGTAAACATTTCAAAATTGTGCAAATTACATAAAATATATATTTTTATCAATCCTTACATCTACCCTCATTGTTTCCCCTCTTTCTGACTCTGGTGCTACGTAAACCGCCTGCCAGTCGGTTTAGTTATTTACTTAGTTTCAAAAATACACACATTATATAAAACATATACCTTTTATCAATTCTTATATCTACCCTACTACAATAAAATACTACATTTAAAATTATAGAATGAACACCTTATACTGAATGTATGAGCACATATTTATTTGAGCGGAATAAAAGCGTTTTTATTAGAGCAAAATGGATTTATCAGTTTTTCTTTACAAAATTTTAGTACGTTGCTCATCTGAGCAACCCCGTGGTCCACACACACTATTGTAATTTATGTAAGACTGTAGCGCCTTTTTGCTTCCACAAAGACTGCATATTTGGAGGAATTGGACACCTCCGTGTCTTTGCTTCAGCTTGACATTTTAACATTTTGGATATCGACATATCCTCGTTTATATTGAAACACCCTTAAAACGGGTCTACCACCTGGCTATGCTGTCCCCACGGGGACAGAGTGGCAGCCGCTGTTCCATAGTTTGGTGATCCCCCTTAATTACCCCCCTGTCAATTTCAAAATTCACCTTGACAACGATAACAGCTATGGCCAGTTAAGGCAGAACGTGACGCAATGAGCCCCAACCATAGCTGTTAAAGCTAAACCAATTCCACGGTCAGGGTTTGGTGAGGCTGTGACCGCCCGAAAAGTTGGGGAATCACAAGTAAAATATCTTTTGTAAAATTAAAATTAACCATTTACATTAAATGACATTATTAGTCTGGGTGGTGTTTTAACCCCATACATCTCTTTCTTAACTCTCCCTATCTTAACCTTCATTAACATAAAATAATAAGTACAAAAATTAAAACCTCCTACCATTGAATTTTCTTAAAATTTTCAAATTTATTATTAATAATTATTATATAGCATCTTTCAGCTATTATTGAAATTTTTAATTATCATTTTTATTTAACACAATTATTTCAAATCGTCTCATTATTGAATTAAAATCTGTTTATCTGAGTTACACCTGTAAACATTTTTATTATACTAGATTCATACTATAAAATTTTTATACTTGCAGTCCATTTAAACTGACATACACAAAATATATACACCATACACCAATTTATCTCTGAAACATTTAACAAAATGTTAGTTCAAATCCAACAATTTAACAATCAATTACCAAATACATCTCTCGTATAATAATTTAAATTCATTAAAAAATGTCAATTGTATCATCTTTGAATTAATCAAAATATTTAAAACATTTCAAATCATTTTAATTACATTAATTATTGCAAATGCAAATTCCATTGCTACCAAAACAATTACAATTAGCCAATTACTGTTTTTCAAAATTAATTCTGTTTATTTATTTAAATTGCCAAAATATTAATATTATTATTTCAAGAATTACCTGTCTACACATTGTTTACTTAACATTTTATCATACACACAAATCAATTCTCTACATTTGTATTTACAAACCTTCCTCATTATTTATTCAGTTATATCATATTTCAATGTCAAAATCAGCTAGGTTATTACCATGTATTAACATACTTAAACTGTCCCTTCCCCGATTTCATAATCTAGCCTCCATCGTCATGTAATAGTCGTACCTTTTTATAACATTTCTCTTCCTTACTTATACTCACTTTGTTATTATTATTTCTATTATAGTAAACCATTACTTCTACGTTCTTCATTATACCATTCATTAGGTCATAAAATTTGTCACGATCAATTAATTTTGTCCAGTCTCCGTTGGTAAATTTTCTCAATACCCAGTCAATTATTTCATCCTCATAAATTATCTTATTATTATTTAAACGTATTTCTAACCTTACTTTCCACTCATCATACTCTCTAATTCAATTCATACAATTCTGTTTCTTTATCAACATACAAGTCTCTATCTAATTCTCTCTTATCATAATACCATATCACACTCTCAATATTATTCCAGACAGAGGGTACAAAATTATACAACAAAAATAAACACTTCAAATCTTCTACCAACACGGGACTCTTGCCCTTCAAAAACACTTGTGAACACATTAAATCATCATAAATAAGGGGAACATTTACCCTCTGCCCCCATTCTACCACTATACTATCTTTCCACTCATTATCTAATTCCTCAACATTAATTACTACGTCTTTACAATCTATTACTCTCTCTCACTCACTCACTATCTCTATCTCATCATTATCCAATACTTTACTCTCCACTATATCATTATTATTATTCACCATTATTTCATTATTAGAATTAATTATATTAACATCACCACTTACCTCAGAATTGTAATCACCATCATTATTTTCATTAGTTAACCCTACTTCTCCCACTATTTTGTCACTGTTATTTATTAATTCATTATCATTATCACTCACCTGGTTAATGATTTCTTCACTATCATTAACAACATTATTACCACTTACCTGTTTTAATTCAACTTCTGTACTCTCTTTTAATTGATATCTATCTGCCTCCCACTTCTCGTCTTGTTTATCAAGAGCATTTTTTCCTTTATTAAAACCCTTATCCATTACTTCCTTTGTTTTGTCTAATTCTATGTGTAACTCATAAAAACCCTTATTCATTCTTTTGTCCATCTCGTCAAAATGTTTATTCATCATTTCCTCCCTCTCATCAAACCGTTTATTAATAACACCATTTATTTCATCATACATTGTTATCAACAAATTCATCATATCCTCCAATGAACGCTCCTTTTTTATTACCCCCACACTATCGTCAGCATTAGGCCTATTCACAGTCTTATTTTCTACCAATGTTACTTCAGCTATCTTACCTTTATCATTGGTCATCTCACTATGTTTATTGATTTCTGCAAATATTCCTTCTTCTTGTTCTTCCATTCGTGTTAACCTATCGTCTAAATTACCCCATTCCTCGTCTGTCATCTCACCCACAACACCTCGAAATTCACTCTCCCACTCATCCCACGCAAAATCAATATCATTACCTTGTATTTTTGACATGTTTAAAGTTTATTTATACAACACTTTTTATATATAAAACCACTATTTTTCTATAATCAAACACATAACACAACTGTGAATCACAACACAAACATAACCTACTCACACTTACGTAAATATGTACGATAAATATTTTTACAAATTCGTCATTACCACATCCTATTTTCTGTGCTTTAAAATAGGTCTATCTCGTATAAATAAAATTAAACGAAAATCCTGGCAGGGTCGCCATTTGTAATGATATAAAATAAATCGAAATATATAAATAAATAAAATACTGCCAGAACTTACCTGCAGTCTTGTTCACTTACTGGCTGCATAAATTTTTTAATCAGAAGACCAGAGTCGCCACCTATATCTTTGAAGGACAGATATGGAAACCTTTACACTTTACCTTAAATAAAAACTGGACAATTTAGCAATCTGACTGCCCCCCAATAATAATAATTCAGAAGATACCCAGAACGTTTAGACGAATCTTGCAGCACAGAAATGAGAAAGTGGTAATGACGAAATAACTTAGTCTAACACATTTTTATGAAAAGAATCAATATCTTTAATTATCAAACGTTGCAAAGTTAAGTGATTAGTTTCCAATAAATTTTCTCATATTGTTTTGAAATTTTCGTACCTCTTGTTCACAGTTTTTTATTGGTATACTTAAATTACTTAACTTTTATTACTTACACCTATGAAGACTGCCCAGCCTGCAATTTTTTACACACACACACATTTTTTAATATATTACACTTTGTTTCGTTTTATAAGTTCTTCTTTTCCGTTGTCTACATAACTTACCCGCTTATCTTTTCCCTTTCTCTATTAACATTACATAAGCAGAAAGTTCAATTGAAATTTGTACTTATAGGGATTCTCAATATTATGTTTTCTCAAGTTACAGATTAACAGATTACAGATTAAGTTGAGTCATAACAATATTTTTCACACCTTCTCTATGGGACAGATAGGTGTGATGGAAGTTGTTTGTGGGGCATCTAGACAGATCCCATCACACTAGCTCATTGTGTGCTGCAACAGCTTTGGCATCACTTTTGCCACCCAAATGATGTATTACGCATGTTCGTATGGACTCTAGCTAAGGAAGAGAAGTGGTTCTATATTTCAGACTATATGTGACATAATATATAAATTAATAAATTACCTTAGGTCAGTCATGTGACTTAGTTTTAAATTTAGAATGACGCGTTTTGGAACATATGTTCCACCATCAGATGACCTCACTCAGGTGTTATTGTCAAATGTTAAAAACTCACATACTCGTTAAAAACTCACATCAGTATAGGTGCGCACCCTATGAAGGTTGACCGGATACTGAAGTTGTCTACCGGTCAGCCATAATAGGGTGCGCACCCATACTTATGTGTGTTTTTAACATCTGAGTATGTGATTTTAACATTTGATGATCTCAACTGAGTGAGGTAATCTGATGGTGGAACATATGTTCCGAAATGTGCCACTCTAAATTATAAAACTAAGTCACACGACGGATCTAAGGTAATTTATTAATTTATAAATAACAAAGTGACTTGGATACCAATAATAATACGCATATCAAATATGTGACAGATTCTTCGGCTTCACATATTCTTACCTTTGCAAAGTCTGTGTATAGGCAGCAGTGTTATGATAATAGATGGTATTATTTGTTTGTATTTGAAATTGTCACATTAATTATAAATTATGGGGGCTACAAGCTTGTTTTAAGATTATTGCTTGAGCAGCCCCATGTTAAGCAGCAGTTTTTTACCATGTTCGATTCTAACATCAAGATGCCACATGTTCACTGCAGGCTATGTGACAGGAAATAGCACTGTGGGTTTGTTGAACCATATCACGTGTGTCTGTCGCACAGATTGCAGAGTTCAGTTCAACTTTACTCTCCGTGTTGAGGAGGAGCCACATTTTCTCTGCAGTGTGTGTGACAGGTACTCATGTATGGGATTGTTGAACCACATCATGTGTGTCTGTCGCACAGATTGCAGAGTTCAGTTCAACTTTACTCTCCGTGCTGAGGAGGAGCCACATGTTCTCTGCAGTGTGTGTGGCAGGTACTCATGTTGTCACCGGACAAAAGGCTTGCCGCATGACAAATGGCACCAATCGTACACTCTAGTGTTTGTGGTGGCCCTAAAAAGGACCTTGTGGTGAGAAGGCTGATGTTGGTTGTGCCGCGCTAAGATGTTCGGCGGCTGCGCCCACTGTTCGTGGTGTACTACAGTCCTCCTCTTCTTTTGGCATCGGTTTTAGAGTTGGTTGCCGGCCCAGCGAAATCCATCGCTGGCGCGGAACTGAAGGGCGAAGACGCAAGAACGCCAGTTCTATTCTTCGGCTGTTCCTTCCGGCTGACTCCGCATCGATGTCGTCCGAGAGAGGAGAAGAGGTGAAGTGCATCCGATGGCGTGGCGATGAAGAGTGCGTAAAATTTTCGGCCTGGGTTTTATGCACTAACCGGGATTGCTGATTGACTAGCTCCGAGCACGTTAGATGGTCACGTCTCGGCTGCTGATCGCTGATTGGCTCGCTGTGTCCTCCGCTGGTAACGGAGAGCAGATGTTTGCATACCGCTGCCGTCACAATGTATAGGATTATTGCCACATTATACAGAGGCTCTGTAACACAGATTGCGGAATTCAGTTCAACTTTACTCTCCGTGCTGAGGAGGAGCCACATGTTCACTGCAGTTTGTGTGACAAGTACTCATGTATAGGATTATTGGCACATTATACAGAGGCTCTGTAATACAGATTGGGGAATTCATTCAACTTTACTTTCCATGCTGAGGAGGAGCCACATATTCACTGCAGTTTGTGTGGCAGGTACTCGTGTATAGGATTATTGCCACATTATACAGAGGCTCTGTAACACAGATTGGAGAATTCAGTTCAACTTTACTCTCCATGCTGAGGAGGTGCCACATGTTCACTGCAGTTTGCGTGACAGGTACTCATGTATAGGATTATTGCCACATTATACAGAGCCTCTGTAATACAGATTGCGGAATTCAGTTCAGCTTTTCTCTCTATGGTGACCAGAAGGCAAATGTTCACTGCAGTTTGTATGGCAGGTACTCATGTATAGGATTATTGCCACATTATACAGAGGCTCTGTAACACAGATTGTGGAATTCAGTTCAACTTTACTCTCAATGCTGAGGAGGCGCCACATGTTCACTGCAGTTTGTGTGGCAGGTACTCGTGTATAGGATTATTGCCACATTATACAGAGGCTCTGTAACACAGATTAGAGAATTCAGTTCAGCTTTATTCTCCATGCTGAGGAGGAGCCACATGTTCACTGCAGTTTGTGTGACAGGTACTCATGTATAGGATTATTGCCACATTATACAGAGGCTCTGTATTACAGATTGCGGAATTCAGTTCAGCGTTTCTCTCTATGGTGACCAGAAGCCAAATGTTCACTGCAGTTTGTATGGCAGGTACTCATGTATAGGATTATTGCCACATTATACAGAGGCTCTGTAACACAGATTGCGGATTCAGTTCAACTTTACTCTCTATGCTGAGGAGGAGCCACATGTTCACTGAAGTTTGTGTGGCAGGTACTCGTGTATAGGATTATTGCCACATTATACAGAGGCTCTGTAATACAGATTGCGGAATTCAGTTCAGCTTTACTCATGTAATAACAATTTTTTAACATTATATTTTTACACATTTAAAGGTATTGAAACTGAAACCGTACTGTCTCTGAAGTTAGAGAAATTAGTTATCTTTTCTTAATGTGTTAAATTTCTGTATTGATCTTGTTTTAACAAAGCTTGTGGTGCCCCTTTAAACTCCTCTCATCCCCTCCTTCATAGGGAGGCCACCTCCAAGATTGAGAACTCCATATTTCGAGGACAGTAATACGTTGTCAATGTGTGTACATGCGTGTGTTTTGTTTGCTTCTAAACTGGACTTATACAACCTGTTTATCTGATTTGAGTATGTATTAACAAAGTTTAACACATTAGCTCCCGACGTTACTGATCCGTGACATACATTCGTCTCGGTTTTATTGTGTTAATACAGAGTGAGCAAGCAGTATTAAGAGTTTGTGTTTTTGTTAGCGTGTAGTGAAACTATTACAAAATTTCTGTGTGTTCTTTGTTTTACAAGGAAAGAAAACATGCATGACAGCTCCTAGGTTCTGTAACATATAAACTATTAGCAGTGAATGTGTTAATTTAGAGCATTTATCATGTTCCAGTAATATTATGTTCTGGTGCCATATGTTCACTGCAATGTGTATGATATGTGCGAGCTTGTGGCATTATTCAAACACCATTGTTCGCTCTTATCATATATGTTGCGGAGGACACTTCAGCCGCACGGTTGGATTACTGATGACTGAACTACTTCCTTCGAAAACAGCTGATATCATAGACAATTGTTGTTATTCTAGAGATAGGTAATTACTTTGTTTTTCCCCTGTTGTTTGCCAAATGAGATGTCAGTTTTGTGGAATTGTAATATCAGCTCATTCTCTGTTACGACTGATATCTTATGTCAACAATAGCAGTCATTCTAATATATAGAATTCTGCAACATGTAATGGACAGTGCTGTGACATTTATGTGTTCATGCATGTGCTAAATAATTCTTTGTGTAATTTTTATTAAGATCAATATAATAGTGTAACAATGGTACCCTCTTGAAAAGGCAAGAGTGTCATTCTGCCGCTTCTCGACTAGCCCACCCTGCCTCTCAGGTACACTGAAGTACTTAAGAGTGTTCTGGAGAATATTTGAAATGCCGTTATGCTGGCAGTAAGGATGGAAAATTATTCTGGAAGACTTGTGATACCAATATAAAGGAGAGCAGCTGGCTTTGTTACACAGTTACATTGAGATTTCCTTAGTGTGGATAGAATGGTGGTTAAAGATTTGTGGAAAGTGTTTAGGATCAAGTGGTGGTTAAAGATTTGTGGAAAGTGTTTACTGTGCTATAATTAGTGTGGAACTCTATTAGTTGACATTATTATTGCGTGTGGACAAATTTAACTTGAACTACTGTACGGAGTACCTTGTTGATTACAAACTGTTATTTGTGATTAATTAAAGTTGGTGATTAGTGACTTCATTGGTGTCTGTATTTTGTTTTCCACTGTACCATACGATGATCAGTGAGACTGACCATCGTAACAATATCATATTGAACTCTACAGGGGACACCAGGACACCACCTTACTATCGCACTGTCCATGAGGGCACGGAGGTTGAGGGGTATGTCAGAAGTAGCAAAGCTACTGAGAGAGGCTTTCTTTTTGAACAGGTCTCAAGTTAGTAGCTATGTAACGTATCTCCAACCAACGACCTGTCTCTTTACCTAAGTCCCTAACTATCTTAACTATCCTTTCATTATCTCTGTAGGATAGTCGGGAAGTCAGCTTAGGCCAATTCATCAGTCTAGGGGGAGAAATCCTACATAGATCCTGTTAGATGGCAACCCTATCACCAGTCTTTAGGCTTGCAGTGCTTGTAACGCGACTGGGGAAGACTTTTTTTACCGGTAAACTTGGAAGGAAGGACAATAGAGTTTTTTAACTAAGGCTAAAAGTTCAAAGTAGTAGATGTTGATAATAAAAATAGAGAAGCTTAATCACATGTGTGGAACTATCAGAAAATCATTGTAGCGGAAGGTCAGATAAGACACTCTCTTAAAATTATATTAAGTGATGGCTGTACCAAATGGCCTATAAGGTAGCGAGACACTGACATTGTACACAAGGACTGCCAGCCAAATACAGGCTAGTCACATGAAGTTTTTAAGATCTGTATTTAAGAATCCCAGACAGGCCAGCTAAGGATTGATGTTATAGGGAACATCCTTGTAATTTACAACGTGAATGACATGACTAGGAGTAAGACAAGAAGTACAGACCATGTACCAAGAATGCATCAGAATAGACAACCTAAGCAACTGGATGTTCTATATTCTCAGGGGGACTGCCAGATCGGAAGAATAGGAATAGGTGGTCAGATCAAACAGTGGAACTATAAGCACCAAGACCTGATGAAGAAGAGGAGAAGGAGGTGGCGGAGGTAGCAGTGACATGTCCAGCTGCAATATGTGTGATATGAGTCAGTCTACGGTACTATTAAGACACGTAACTGAAGTTTATCATGCAAGTTGCAGAGTTCAGTTCAATTTCATGTAACACTGATTGCAGCGTCAACTCCTGCACAGGACAGCATCAACATACAGTTGCAGGAGCCCTCGCTATGAAATTTGTTCCATTTACTGATTTTTATGTGTTGATGTTAATGTGAATAGGATTACTGGAAGCCAATGAGACCAACACACTTAATTTGTAATGTAAACAGAGAAATTGTAACTTATAATTTTACACTGATTTGTTGGGAAGTATTAATATTTGAGTCCCATTAAATTACTGTATTTGTATGCCAGATTAGGTGAATGATGTCACAAATTTGTTAGCAACTAAAAATGATTGTGTTGAAAATCAAAAATATTGTAATGTTTTTTTACAGTTGTAACCTTTAACAATAGTTCATTTATGGTTTAAATGAATAATATGTGTTAGACATGTTTTCAGAATTTGTATCTTTGTTTATTGCAGTAAAATTCTGTGTTGGCAACTAATTATTACTGGCCAACCGATAAGTACCAAGTGGTTACTGGCTGGTGGTTAGTGGTTAAGTGGTTGTGGTTACTGTTACTGTATGTCATTCTTTCTGTGTTTGCATATGTGTTAAATTGGAAGGAAGGACAATTGAGTTTTAACTAAGGTTAAAAGTTTAAAGTAGTAGATGTTGATAATAAAAATAGAGGAACTTAATCACATGTATGGAACTATTAGAAAATCATTGAAATGGAAGGTCAGAATTGGAACACATACATTTTCAACCATTCTGCCAGCATTCTGTGTATTATGGTTTGACAACAACATATTAGTAGGCTTAAAGTATTCTGCACTCAGCAAACATCAATGACTAATGTTTTTTATTTTTGTACAAACATTGGTGCATCCAAATATAAGCTTTCCTCTGCATAAGAACTCTCTTCATGGCATTACAATTAAGTGTGCCTGCCTCTTCTATAGCACAGTTTTACAACAATTAAGTATGTTTGCGTACACACGCAGATATCTGCTACTGAATTTAACTTTTTATCATGTGTATGTGCTTTATGTGTGCTTAATAAAGCTTAATTTATAACATACATTATGTTAACATTATAATGTGTTAATTTTGTTATGTATTTATGGTTCTGGTGCCACATGTTCACTGCAGCATGTGTGATATGCAAGAGTCTATGGCATTATTATAACACTATAGGGCCTGTTTATCACATATGTTGCGGAGTACACTTCAGATGCACTCATTGATTACACAGGAGGACTCATAAACTCGACTTTCTCCCAGACCACTGACTAATACAACTGTTGTTATTGTAGACGTAGGTAATTAATTTGTGACTGTAATTTGTGCTAACTCATTCAGTTGATCACTCAGTTGATGGCTTAGTACTAATAACAGTACTAATACAGAAACCTGCAACATGTATGTTGAAGAGTTCAATTTGACTATATTCGTGAATTGCATATCAGTCAGAACATCTTGTTTCAGTACCCGTAACATATCTGTTATAAATTATGAGATACTGGTAGAGAAGAAGTTATATTTGTTGTTTCTTGTGTAGACAATAGCTTATTTTGCTGCCTGGTGGATTAACGCCAGGTAATGACATAATGAAATGGTGTGGTGAAATAGTGTGGGAAAGGGTTTTGTTTTAATACGGGACTTGCTTTAACTAATGATTCTTCAAGATGCTACTGATGGCTACTCATGTGTTTATGTAGTCACAGGTTTGGCAGGATTATCTGCAATGTGTTGTGGCAAATTCCATGTTATCCATGGATCAAAATTCAGTTGTCTTGAGGTAAACCAAATAAATGTAATTGACCAGGAAACCAATTGATAGGATATTCCTGTCACCATAACGTGTGTGGACTCATGGGTGTCGTGGAGATATTACAAATTCCATGACACCATGTTTCATACCTGTTGTAGTGTCCATTTCGCCGAGGAACAGAAATCGACTGTTTATCTGATGTGAGTTCCTACAATTTGCAGGTAAAAATACCAAGTTAAAAAAAAGTTAACAGAATCTTGGCAAAACTAAAACTTGTTTACTAAACCTGGCTAAACAGACTTAGATAGGGAATCAGTAAATGTAGTATTAATTACTGCAGTAAAGGAAGAAAAAATGAATCAGTCTTAAAATAGTTTGTTGAAAAAGCCACAGTAGGTATGGAAGTGCATTGGAATTACCAAACAAAGTAGTGTGATTTATTGTGAGTTAGCAAAGTGGAGTGTATATTCCTTAGTTGGGTCATCATCATTTAACAGGATCACTGCAGTGTATGTGTGTTTTTGCGTGTGCGTGCATGCGTTCTCGCGCACGTGTTCATGTGATGGAATTGTGATAACACTCCATTCCTCCTATATGTACATACATATTGCAGAGTTTTGTTCAACATCACATTGCAGAACTACAGGGGTCGTAACACTTGCCACTGCAGGTGTAAAAGGATGCCACATGAGTCTAAGCACATGGTTTCTTATATGAACAGAGAAATAGTAAACTGTTAATTTTCCACTGTTTTATGAGGAAGTATTCATGTTTGAGAGAGTTGTCTATGTTGCTGCACACAAGATTTGGTGAATGAAGTCGCAACTTTGTTAGCAACTAAAAATGATTTTCTTAATTACAAAAAGGTGCCATAATATTTTTTTGGTGTTATAACCTTACAGTAGTTAATATATGGTTTAAATAACTAATATTAGTAAGATATGTTTCCAAACCTAATCTGTTTACTTTATTGTAGTATGGTTTAATGTTGCAAATAGTAGGTATACAAGTGCAGTACGAGATATAATCAAAAAGTTCATGGAGTCTTCTTTATTTTAAAAATTATGCCTTGATTCATTGACACTTATACTGTGACTTCAAAGTAGTCTCTGTCAAATGGTACACATTAACTTGGCCCTTTTGCAGTCTTCAAAATATTTCAAATATTATATTTTTGGTTCAGCTTTGAGCTTGCTATGTGATGAGGTTGCTTTCAAATATTGTCCTGTTATATTACAATTATTGGGAGGGGGAAAGATCCTTTTGATACACATCTGGTGAGCACAGTATGTCTGCAGGCCAATGACATAAGTTCAGGAGCATTATCAGGCTGAAATTTTCATAAATTATCCTTCAGTAAATCTGGCGGTTCTACAAATAATTTCATACAAATGGCATAAAATGTGGAAATAGTACTCTGTATTTACCACTGGGCCTAGCAATGAAATTTCCTGGAACACAAAAACATATCTTCGTGTGACAACCCTGATCTTCAGCTGACCTTCAACTCGTATTTGCGCCAGTCTTTAAGCTTGTAAACCGCTTATTCGAGCACCGGAATCTTGGCATAAGCCTTCTGAAGATGTCTACCAGGACAGAGCAGTTTATCTCACAGTTTACACAAAATTTGATCCATGTTCTTCAATCTTGCATTAAAGAAATGACAAATAATCGTCTAATACATCTAAGGATGACTTGCTCTAAAATCTAAACCATGTATCAAATGGGGCTAGAATTTTAGACGAATGTCACCAATATGTGTATCAACATCACATAAAACAGTTTTTTTAATTGGACACTTGTAGCAATGAAAATTGCAAAATTGCATGAAGTTTTAATTAAACCTCGTATGTTATATTCTTTGTTTGTATTCCGATTGTTAGTATAATAGTGGCGTAGGGATGTGGCGACCCTATCGCCCAGTGGGTGCAAAATCAGCCCCTCCAGAGCCATAATTCTAACTCTCTCTTTGTGCTGGAGTTTTTATAATTTTGGTATTTCTTCTTTTTAATGGTATTCATAATTATTCTGTATTATGCAGACCCTTGTTAGCAACTAAAAATGATTGTGTTTAAAATAAAAAAAACCTAATGCTTTTGTGGTTATAAATTAACATTAGTAAATTTATGGTATAATATGTTTCGGTTGTTTTAAAAAATGAACTCTATTCCACTATGATTTTTGTGTTGCCACCTAATTATTTTTTGCACTTACGTACATAATACTGGTATGACATCATAGTGTTATGACATCACAGAACAATCTACATGTTTGTCGAATGTGCCAGAAGAATCTCGCTCTTATGTGTGTGGCCTACATGACTGTAGACGCATCCGCGAGAGTTTTCTCGAAGGCGCCAGCCGCGTGGACTGTGTCAATGCCGAAATTAATTATGCCGCACACTCTGGCGCTAACACGCATTATGGAATAATCTGGTAATTTGTGGCGGTATAAATACCAGTACTCAACGACATTCAGTTCAGTATTAGTGGCAATTTATTTACAGTGCGGTTCGAGTTATTACTGTGCGCGTTCAAGTGATTATTAGTTAACTGTGTTTTATTATCGGACGGTATAATTGTAATAACAATTGTGTTTAAGATTAGTTGACATAAAATTTGCGTGTGAACAATTTTATTTGATTTGTTGTAGAGACTGTATTGTTAATTACGAACTGTTTAACGGTGAAATTAAAGCTGGTTATTAGTGACTTAATTGGTGTCTTGTACTTATTTTGTTTCCACTGTACCTATGACGATCGAGTACACCATCGTAACAGTGGTGTCAGAACTGGGATAAAATGGTTAACAGTGGAAACAGTGGACAACACGACGAGCGTGATTCGTAATTAATCGGTAAACATGGATCCCAGTCAGATGATGGAAGCTTTACAAATACTGCTGCAGCAGATACAGGAAGAAGCAGAAAAACGACAGGATGAGAAACATAGGCAGGAAAGAGAAGAGGCTGAGGAATGTCAGAAAGCACTACTGCTAGAGACAGAGGAACGAAGACGACAGGAGGCAGAAGAACGAAAGCGTGAAACAGTAGCCATCAAAGCATTAATACAGGAGCAGAAACAGATGCAAGAACATAGTACTGCAGAATTGGGTCTCCTACTTGGTGATGTAGGTGAATTACGAGGTGAGCTTAACAATCAAATTACCAGAATATCTGACATAGAAGAATCCATGTCATATAAAATAGCTGAAGTAGAAAAATCTGTCTTGAGTGTGGAAAATAGAAGACTCAATTACAAATATAAAAGAGCAGATTAAAAATGAAGTTGAGCAGTGCTTGAAGTTACAACCAAAATAACTTTGTGAACAGACTGAACCAATGATAAAGACAGAAAGAAACAGAAAATAAGTCAATATCACCTCGCCCGCGGCAGAACTACTACAGAAAGTGCCACCTGACAGCCAAAACACATATGCCGATTTGATAAAAACTCTGGAATTACGGTATGGTGATAAACATTTGTGAGATGTGTACTGCACCCAGTTGAGAGCAAGCGACAGAATTCCGGGGAGAGCCTTCAAGAGTTTGAAGCAAGTATCGACAGACTAATTAGACTGGCCTATCCTGAAGCGCCAGAAGATTTTCGAACGAGTTTTGCGATGCAGACATTTACTGCCAGTGTCCGAGATAACGAACTACAGCAAGTGTTACGAATGGCAAGACACCAGAACAGTACAGACGCCCTGGTACATGCTTTGCAATTTGAGGCCGCCAAATCAGCGTCTGGTTGGACAAGTCATAAAGTGCGTGTGCTAAAAGATCGCGACGGCACAGACGATGAGGAAGAAGAACAAGGAACAGAAACTCAATGGTCGGCGCCACAGAATAAAATAAGAAAGGGTGGAAGACCAAAGTGTTATAGATGTGGGAAACCTGGACATCTACAATGAGATTGTCGGGTTAGAATTCAGCTGCAGGGAAACGAGCAATAGTCGGTACAATGGGATAGTGTGCTGACTAACTGGAGGAAAGAAGCCCCTAGAGAATACGCAATTTCTACACTTCAGAAAAACAGCAGGAGCTTGATGGTTACCTGATTCGTTCAAGAAAGGCCAACGTCGATTACAGTTGACACAGGCGCAAGAGTTTCTATTGTGCGCCCCAACGTGGTGAAAGATCTCAAGCCAATATGGTGCTCTTGCAGCTTGCGAACAGCTACTGGAAGGCCTGTAAAAGTGTATGGAAAAGTGGAGATACACCTACGCCTCGGTCGACTTGAGTTTAATCAACAAGTACTTGTTGCAGACATTCTTGGTGTGGACGTTATGAACACATATGGATTTATAGTCGACTTCAAAAACAATGTCTTGAGAATCGGAGGCGAAGAGGTAATGCTATCAACAATGACGACAGCAGAAAAATCGATGGACGTCATAATCCAAGTGGCCATAACTGTTCCGTCAAACTCCGAAAAGATCATGGTTAGAACCGAGGTAGATACTAGGGGCAACCAGTGCTCTATATTCAAAACCCAGGTAGTTAGCACACCGGGAATACTAATTGCCAGAAGTTTAGTAAAACCTGACGAAACCAGAAATGTACCTACTAGAGTGGCGAATATTTTGGATCAAGCTATCACTTTACAAAGCAGTACGCTCCTGGGCAAATTGACTCCTGTGGCCTGGGTAGCCGGAATGACGCAACGAAGATCCAGTGCTTCGGATAATTCCAAATTACCAGAGGAACTGCAAGAATTATTGAACAGATCTTTTAACGACCTCTCAAGTCGTGAGTTAAAAGAACTGACAGTTTTTACATGAATTGAAAGAATGTTTTGCAGTTTGGGGACAGTCGCTGGGAAGAACCTCTCTTGTGCACATCACATTAATACTGGAGACACAACACCGATACGCCAACCTCCTCGAAGGCCTCCATTATCTAAACAAGAGGAAATGTCTCGGTTAGTACAGGACATGTTGACAGAGGGAGTAATCGAACCTTCGTCAAGTGCTTGGTCTTCTCCTGTAGTGCTGGTAGTGAAGAAGGATGGTGGGTTGTGTTTCTGCATAGACTACAGGACGTTAAATGACGTTACAAAGAAAGACTGCTATCCATTACCTCGTGTTGACGATACACTCGACACGTTGTCCGGAGCACAGTGGTTTTCCACAATGGACCTGAAGAGTGGATATTGACAAGTGGGTCTTTATCAAGAAGACAAGGAAAAGACCGCTTTCTCGACCCCAAGTAGCTTATTCCAATTTAACGTCATGCCATTTGGACTCTATAATGCACCGGCAACATTTGAAAGAATGATAGACCTGGTACTCCGAGGTCTGACATGGAAAACTTGCCTTGTTTATTTAGACGATGTCATAGTCATCGGGAAGACTTTCAAAGACCATTTGGAAAACCTTAAGGAGGTTCTAACTAGAATTCACGGTTTCACGATATTAATTGATGACTCGTTGGGCACTTGGTGAAACATATGAGTAGCCTGGTTACAAAGATGGCTATCTCCGTTTAGCAAAATTTTACAGGAGAGCAGAAAAACTGGTTTCCATAAAATTATTAACACTAACAACTTGAATTTTTTTCTGTAGATTCATGGTAGTCTAAAAATTGAAAAAGCACTAATATCTGCTTTTTTGAGTTAGAAAATAAGCAGAAATTTGCAGTTGAATTATGGAGTTGGCCATGTTTGTAACCAAGATTGGGAGTTGGCTGTTTTTGTAACAAAGATAGGATACTGGTGACTGTTGCAGTAATTTAGTTATCAGGAGTATAAAATAAAAGTTTGTTGATAAGCAGTAAAACAAAAAGTCATTTATTGTCAAAAAGCAATACACAGATTCAATAATACTTTTGTTAAAAATGAAACAAATTCAATTAAACAGCAATATTACCAATACTGAAAGAACACAAATGTTAAAACAAAACTTTATTGGATGTCATTATCTTGCAAAATAATCTCAATAACATCATTGCATTCATCAGCAGGCATATTTTCACAGTCACAATGAAAAGCTTCTTTAGGAAGTTCAGGTTTTGTGTCATTTTCTTCTATTATTTTCTTAAGTCATTGCAATTTTTGCAGTTCCTTCCAGTTTTCACCATACTGCTTAACAAGCAATTTTTCAACGTCAATTATTTTAGAGGGCTTCACTTTGACACCTATAACTAACTCTGTTGGATTAATATCCATAGGCTTTTTGCCGTTCTTTGTTATTAATAAAGACTGTGCTATATTCATGTTATAGTTGTTTTCTCCACTTACAGATATGGAGCATTTCATTTTAGTTAAAACAAGTTTTCGAACTTTTGAAATTTGGAAGTGAAGTGCAGCTGGATCTTTGACATTTTGTTTTGCTTCAGCTTTCCAATCACAGTTAGTCCAGTCAGTTCCCAAAATTTTGAGGTACCATGGTTTTGGAAAACCTGATGGTACTCCTCCAGCAGAATAACAGTTTCCATTTTTTGTACATCTCTTTCAATCAATCCAAACACTCTATCACTGGGCATGTACGAGTGCCCAGTATCAGGGAAAACCATTTCCATTTTTTTTATATGTGATGGGGCACGAGCCAACCAGGCAAGGCACATTGAAAAAATTGTTGTATTTTTGTTCTGCCCTGGGCACCCATCAGCCACCAATCGAACAGTATGAACTTCGTTTAAGGCCCCGTTATTTACTTTTCCCTGAAGTTCATTGAAAACTGCGGAAGCAATTTCATTTGAGGACTTTTTCATTTCATGCTCAGCCCACGAATACACTGAAACATTTTCTTTATCTAGAGCTGATTTACCAATGGACTTTCCAGAAATGATGGTCAAATTATAGCAGTACAACTGTCTAGAATAGTATGTAATTTGATCTGGCAGTTGTGGAATTGGCATATTCTTCTGCATATCAAAAGATATAATAAAAACCCCAGCTTCATCTTTTTTTAAGAAATCATAAAAACTTTTGGCTTGAGTTTTATGCACTGTTACATCGGTGTTTAGCTTTTGTTTAAGGTTTTCATTTTTCTCTTGCTTAATTTTCTCATACAACTGTAAACATATTGAGCATACATCGGTGGTTGGACTTTTAAAACTAATATTGAAATTAGTAACAAATATTTTACGAAACAGTGACTCTTTAACTTTCAGTTCATCAGAAACGGATTCCTGATACATCCTCCACATTTTTGCTATGTTAAGGGTGGAATGTAAATAGATACGGGCAGTTTTAGCTCTAGAATAATGTGATTCACACCCTTTAAATTTTTTAATAAATGATTTGATTGACTCTATTTTGTGCTCATACATAGCAGCTTTTCTGTACCTTCCACGGGTCTCTACTGGAACTAGAGATCCATCAGCTTTGAAACGCTTGTACACTCCTTGAACCCTGTGTTTTGTAATTTCCAGGACATTTAAAAAAGTGTCTCTCCAAACTTCCACTTTGTTTCCAGCCGTATTTTCAATGAAATAAGAAAAAGTGATGGTTTTCTTACCCCTTTGTAAATTCTCTGGCCTATGTCACTCTGGAGCATCTGCAGAGCAATATTTTAACAAAAACATATCTTGAGCAAATTTTGATCTGACCGCATAAAATGCTGCATGAAATCTTTTCAAGTCCTCCATCCGCAAAAGACTGCAGTTTTTGTGTT
Source organism: Magicicada septendecula (assembly GCA_034769895.1). Taxonomy (NCBI): domain Eukaryota; kingdom Metazoa; phylum Arthropoda; class Insecta; order Hemiptera; family Cicadidae; genus Magicicada; species Magicicada septendecula. The sequence goes on along the minus strand of CM068371.1, from coordinate 53,695,081 downwards.
TACCTCTGTGACCACCAAGTAGGAAAAACGGGCATGCTTTTTGGTCCGTATCTGGAACAGACAAAAGTACACGAAAATTAGTTTTTCTTTTCTAAATTAACTGATTAATCTGTAATTAGTATGATGAGAACATAAGTGAGTGCAATACGCAATACTCACATCTAAACACAACACACTAAACCAGTATTTTGTTGACACATTGGTAAATTAAATAGTAATTGTGCTAAAGTTGCTCAAAACAACATTTACTATCTTCTTTACAGTTTGATATTGCATTATTTGTAATTGAAATTCTACTGGTATTATTTAGGTTTTAGCATTGCAACACTACACAATCATCATGATTATTGAAGACATTAAAAGTGTTCATTAAAATTTAACGTTATGTGAAAAAAAACATTTTCACAAAAATATCTCAACTAATGTAGTAAAAAATGTACCGTAAAGTAAAACTAACCTCACTTCCTTTGCTTTTGCACGCTTCCATTTTGTCAGATTTGCTACTCTCTTCCTGCTTTTACTTGGAGGAGTTTCTTCCGTTTTTCTCCATAACAATCAGAACTTTTGATTACTTTATTAAATGTAATAAAATCACACTCGCAAGAGTAAAGTTCACAAAATAAATATCACAATCTATCTAAATAACCCAAACAGCACAGTGTACAACAGACGATAATAACAACAATCCCATCAGCCCTGCAGCTGTCACGTGACAGGATCTAAAGCTCTGATTGGTTCTAAATGGAGTTGGCCGATATTGTAACCAAGCTGTTAAGGAGTTGGCCGTATATGTAACTAAGCTCATTTTTCAGATGTAATTTTAACACAGTTCTGGCCATTTTTGTCACAAACTGACTTCATATTCAGATAGCTCGTACAATTCTACATAAGAATCAATCATAAACCCAATTTTGAAAAAATTGGAGTTCACCGTCTTTGAAACTAGGCTACTCATATTAATACAAAGGTTTTGTAAAATATATAAAAACACTTGGCAAGTTTCACAAATTTTTTTTTAATTAACTCTGACAGCTGTTTCGACTAGCTAAGCCATTGTCAAAGAGGCGAGTGAATGAAATTACTGAACACAGCATGTTAGTGGAGTGTAGGTGGTGAACATCTGTTTAGGGCGTATCTGGAACATCTGTGTTGTGATGGCGAGGGGGGTGTACAAGAGACAAGGGAAGGTCAGGTGTCTTTAAAAACTAAATACAATCATGAATGCAAAATATAAAATTAACTGAACTAAATATAAACTGATGCTAAATTTAAAATAATGATGAACATTCAAAATAATATAAAATAAACTAAACTAAATAACAGATTGCAAAATTTAAAATAATGATGAACATTCAAAATAATATAAAATAAACTAAACTAAATAACAGGTTTTAATAAAGGGGATACACAAAATTCAGTCTGTTCATTGGTTAAATTTTTATTATCTTTTATTGCTTTCTTAATTTCTAAAATTTCTAACAAATCCATTTTTTTTTTTTACCTTTTTGTATGTTGTGGAGTAGTGTTATGTTTTTTGTGTCTATGAAGTGATTGTGTTGTAAGCAATGACCTGCAAAACCTGTATTAGATGTATTGGTTAAAATCGCCTTCTTATGTTCAGAAATGCGATGTTTCAGAGCACGGCCACATTGTCCGATATAAATAGCATCGCATTCTGCACAGTGTATTTTCTCCAGACCAGCCAGTTGGCTAAAAATATTCGGATCAGTTCGAGTGGGCCAGAATTCGGCCAGTTCGCGTTCAGTCGTGTGCGGGCTATTGTTCCTACCTTGTGCGCGGTGTTCAGTGCCGAAGTGTGGTGAGTGCCAGTGATAAAGTGCTAGTGCAGTACAGTACGGGAGTTTGCTCTCTCCTCTGCCCCAAGAGTGTACCCGACACCCGTTGACGACGGCGATGTCGGGACGAGACCAAGGGGAGCCCCTTTCCGCAGAAAGTTGTGGCCCTAATAAGGGCCATAACATATCCGATGGCAGGGTAGCCCCCTTGGTGAAGCCATCTGTACTGCGAAGCATTAAGCTAAGCTCCACAGATGGACCAACAGTAAGAATCCCTACCACAATTCCCCCAAAATCTGAAATTGCCGCAGTACACAACTGGGGGTTGCGCGGCCCGCGCGAAGCGCGGGTCGCGAGTAGTACAGTGTCCCGAGTCTCAGAAAGGACTCCTGCCACTGGGTCTGTTGGAGTTCAATTTATACTTTTATCTACTTATGGGGGGGGTCTGAAACGACCTGCGATTGGTGGATTATACCACCGGGACTAGCAAACGAGGTCGCTTCCAGGACTCACCTGGTCGCGGGGTGTATTTACCAAGTCCGGCAATGAGGGAATTGTGGGTCACTCTGTCGGAACGAACATAGAATCGTCGCGCCAGGCGTCTCACGGTGTCATCAAGAGAGCGGACACCGAGTCCTCTCCTCAAAAGACGAGAAGAGTACCTCCGGGGGACTTTGCACGCGAGCTTCAGTCCCCGGTCGAGTACGCGCTGGAGCGTGATTCTATGACCACGAGCCAGGTATCCCCAAACAGGACAGGCGTAGGTAATCACCGGCAACACGTACGTGTTGACTATGAGCTTACCTAGCCGGGGGGTCATTGCCGGATTAGATAGCACGGGCCAGAGTCTACTGAGTTGCGCCGAAGCGCGTTGTCGGATGTAATTTGCATGGGTTCGCCAGGTGAGTCGGGAATCCACGTGGAGCCCGAGGTACTTGACGCTGTTGGTCCAGGGCACCTCGACGGGGCCTACTTTAAGCGGCCGAGGCCGCTTGCGTTTTCGCGAGAATATTACCGCGGCGCTCTTGGAAGCGTTAACGGCAACTCTCCAGTCATCGGTCCACCCGACATACGCGTCGAGTTGGCGCTGGAGCTTAACGGCCGCATAACTCGCGTTCGGCTCTGAGGCAAAAGCCGCAGTGTCGTCCGCGAACAGCGACAGTTTCACTCCAGGAACTCGGGGCGTGTCGTTGACAAACAACGAGAACAGAAGAGGCCCAAGGACACTTCCCTGAGGGACACCAGCGGTAATACGCCTCTCCGAAGAGAGAGCGTGGTCTACTCTCACTCGGAAGCTACGGTCTCGCAGAAAGCTGCCGATCAAATGAACGTAGCAGTCTGGGAGAAGGACCTCCGTGAGTTTGTAGAGGACACCCTCGTGCCACACGCGGTCAAAGGCTTTCTCTACGTCTAGGAAGATCGCAGCCGTCTGTTTGCCCTGGCAGCCAGCCTCGGTTATGCATTCCACGAGTCTCATCAGCTGATGAGTCGAGGAGTGCAGCTCACGAAAGCCGAACTGTTCGGGGATCAGCACGTCTAGTCTTTCTAGATGGTCGCGGATCCTACGCTGGATCAGACGCTCAAAAACCTTGGACGTCGCGGACAAGAGGCTGATGGGCCTGAGGTTCTCCACTCGAGAAGAATTCTTTCCCGGCTTCGGTATCACAATGACGGTAGCCGTTTTCCATTTCACCGGAAAATAGGCCAGTCTGAGGCATGAATTGAACAGGTCAGTGAGGAACTGGGTTCCTCGCTCCGGAAGGCGATGGAGGGCGGAATTCATGACTCCGTCCGGGCCAGGCGCCTTCCGGGGCTTGAGCTGAACAATCCTCTCAGAGACCTCCTCCGGGGAGATGGGCTCCGGTTGGACTGTGATACCGGCCGATAGAAAGCGCTCTACCTCGCGGCAGATGTGCTCAGTGAAGGCCGGGTTCTTGGATGGGTTGGGAGCGAACTGACGCTCTAAACTGTCAGCCAAGAACTCGGCCTTTTCGAGGGGGCGGCCAAGGGGTTGACCGCCAGGTCCGGCCAGTGCGGGGAGAGGCGCGCGTTTGCGCTTTCCCGTTAGGGCACTGGGAATCCGCCAGACATTACGGTCCTCAGCAGGGCCATCCATCTGTGTTACAGCTAGCTCCCAGTTGCGTCTACGGAACGCCAGCATGTCACGACGCAACTTGCCGGACGCTCTGTTGAACGCAGCCTTGTCCGCCGGGTCACGAGTCCTCTGCCAGCGTCTCCGGAGGCGATTCCTCTCGCAAGCGAGCTGAGACACCTCTTCGGGGATCCGCTGATAGTCGGGCGTGAGCCCCGGCTTCATCCGGGAGGACACGTCAACCGCCGAGACTACGGCTGTGTCGAATAAGCCAACTGCCTCTTCGACATGCTGGGTAGTGTCGAGCGGGATATGCTCTGGTAGGCGGCGACTGAACGCCGGGCCAAAGCGGTCCCACTCGATTACCCGCCGCTCGTCGCGGACGGTGGCGTGCTGGGTAGCTATATGCACACTGATAGGGCAATGGTCCGAGGACAGTTCCGAAATGACGGAGACGTGGACCGGGCAATAAACGCCCCTGACCGCGGCAATGTCCAATACGTCAGGGCGGGAGTTAGCCCTCGAGGGATAGTATGTAGGCCCGGTAGGACCCATGACTGTGACCCGAGCCGCATCAGCATACCTGCGTAAGCGGGTCCCGTTTGGGTTCGCCAAGCGGCTCCCCCAATCGGGGTGCTTACAGTTCAGGTCGCCCGCCAGGACTACCCTCCTGTGTGCTCCAAAGACGGCCTCCAGATCGTTCGACAGGAGCTCCGTGTGTGGAGGCTTGTAGGCGGAAACCACGAGTAGACCGCCGAGAGCACCATGGAGCTCGACCGCGGTGCACTCGAGGTTCCGCCGCTGAGGCAGGACAACGCGGTGATGGCGAAGACTCGCCTTCACCGCGATGGCTGTGCCCCCTCCTGCGCGACCCGACCGGTCATCCCGGTGGCACACGTAGTTGGGTAGTCGGAAACGACGATGCGGGGTCAGGTGCGTCTCGCCAAGAAGAAGCACATCGGGCTTGTGACGGGCAACGAACTCTAAGAGCTCAGAATGCCGGGAAGCGAGGCCGTTGGCGTTCCACGCCACGAGCTCGAGGTCTCGCTTGAGGGATTGCCGTGGTTGTCCGTTCATAACAGACCTGTTACACGGCAGGCTTCCACCAAGAGGAGGAACTTGTCCTGGGGCGAGGCTGTTGCCAAGCGTTCCTTGATTTTAAGGAAAGTCTGGGCCACTTTCTGCAAGTCGTAGCTTGCCAGAAAGTCTGAAACGACGGCGAGATCATCGGAAGATGAGGCCGGGGGAGAACGCTTGGCGGCAGCTGCATAGCTGCGGCGGGGCGAGACGGTGGAAGCCTTGGGGGCTGGTACTGGAGCGGGTGGCCGCTCTGGCTTTTGGAGGACGGGCTTGGGTCCAGTGGCAGGTGGTTTAGGCTGGCCCGTGTTCTTGGCCTGGTTCCTAACTTTCTTGCCCGATCTGGGGAATCTAGGCTTGGGTGGCGGCGGCAATGGAGGATCAATTTCCTCGTTGTCCGGCAGCGGGACTTGTGTGAAGGTGGGGTATTTCGCGTTCCGGTTCCGGGGGCGCGATGATGGGTTTGGCCTTTGGAGCTTCGCTCGGGCTCACTGTACTGCTGGGTTTCGGAACCGGAGCAGACCTAGGGGCTGGTTTCCGGACCACAGGTTCAGCGGCTTTGGCCGGTTTGACTGGCTGTCTAACATCGTGTCGAGGCTTAGGCTGGACTGGTTTCTTCAACTTGTCCAGCTGCTCGCTATAGACTGGGCAGCGCCTGTTATTAGCAGCATGGGCGCCGCCGCAGTTGATACAATATCGGTGGTTGTCCGGGACAGCGCAGGCCTGCGTCAAGTGGTCATTTCCACAGCGGACGCAGGTCGGCGCGTTCCGGCAACCGAAGCTGCTGTGGCCGAACCGCTGGCACCTGTGGCACTGGGAAAGTCGCCCGGTCCGACGGCAGGGCTCGACGCTTACGCAGAGCCCGAAAAGCCGCTTTAAGTCTAATAAGGCCTGGGAGGATTCGCCCTTCTCTGCCAGGAGTCTTATCAGCGGGAGTGGTCGACGCGAGCCATAAGTTGTGTACAGCCGTGAGGCTCCCACAACCTTATAACCCGCGTCGCACAGTTCGTCAGCGACGACCTGCGGATCCGCCTGTATGTCCAGGCCCCGAAGGACGAGGGCTACAGGCTTGGTGCGGTTCAATGTGTATGTGTGGAACTGGAACGATTCACGTTCCAGCCACTGGACCACTCCGAAGTGCTCCGATGCGCTGCGGCAGGTAACGCGCACAGTCTCGCTCGCAAGGAGCTTGACAGATGCGTTATCTGCCAGCGCAACGGACTTACGGAGTCGGCGAACGAAGCCGATCACGTCCCTGACGTTCGTAACGAACACCGGCGGGACCCTTCCTTCGGAGGTGCGACTAGGCGCAACCTCAGCGGAGGCTTGGAGTGCCGCCGAGTCCGTGGCCGAACTCAAGGAGGTCAGGGAAGGAGACTTTCGCGGCTTGCCACCGCGCCCTACTGCCACCCAGTCGGTGGAAGCCGAGGTCTCCATATCTGGGGAGTCAGACTCCGGCAGAGGATTCGGGCTGCTTGGCCTACTAGCGGCCGTGCAGCCGGAAGGTCCGGCCTTAGCGGGCTTGGTCGGCCCTAATAAGGACCGATTTTGCTCACGTACTTGCGCGGGTTCAGCAGGGCTTCCCGCGCAAGTCGTAGGGTTCCCGGCTGGCCCAAGTGGCCGGCCGGGGGGCTCGATGCTGCCGCACAGTGCTTTGGGGACACTAACAGCGGGGCTACTGCCGACTAGCTCGGCTCTTTGTCCAGCGGGTACCCGGGGGCCGAACTGTGACACCGTCACAGTGGCGGCGCAACCCGCATCTCTATTTGTGAGCCCTACTCTCGGACTCCCCGGGTTCCGCTGGACAGCGCTACCTAGCACACTTACCGGCACTGCGCGGCAGGTCCCAGTTGTGTGCTGTTTGGCTTCGTCTTGCTGGCAAGGCGGCTGGTCCACTTCCATCTCCTGGTGGTGTCGCTGGCGATGTGGCGAGCGTTTTTCTTTCCCCGGCGGCTTCTTCTTAACCGCCTCCGTTGGCTGTTGAGAAAGCCTCTTCATGGCAGTAGAATAGAGGACGAGGCGTTCCTCTTCTGCGTTGTTCTAATGCTGTCACTGATGCGTGTGTCCACTTCGAGAGCTAGCAGTAGAATGTCGAAATTGCCGCAGTGAGCGGCGATGGTCCTTTTAAGGTCCACCCAGCATCTGACGAATTTTTGCGGGCTCAGCCTTCTGCTGGTCCTGGTACTAAACTTGATAATGTCCCAGTCCGCGGCGAAGGTCCTTCTAAGGCCTGCCGAGCATCTGGAGATTCTTCGCAGGACCAGCCTTCAGTTGGTCCTGCTAAGGACCACCAACCATCTACAGCTACTTTGCAGGTCCGGCATACTGCCGATCCTGCAGAGAGCCACCATGCATCTGACCATCCCGTGGGGGACCAGCCTTCTGCTGGTCCTCCTAAGGGCCACCAATCGTCTGTTCTTTTGCAGGTCCAGCCTTCTGCTGGTCCTGCTAAGGACCACCAATCATCTGACCCTCCCGTGAGGGACCAGCCTTGTGCTGGTCCTTCTCAGGACCCTCTATACATCGCTTATGCCGCAGCCTTCGGCGCTACGTTGTCGTCGGACTCCGAGATGGAGACGGAGGACGGCTTCCAGCCCGTGCCTAGCCGGAAACGGTGAGGTAACGGTGGAAGCATGCCGACGTCCCCAAAACGGACTGTCCTGGCGAAACGAGCCGTGGCTGCAGTGTCTTTTTTTTCTTTTTTTTTTTTTTGTTCTGGGCTTTGCGGTTGTGCGTCGCAGAGACGAACCGCACGGGAACTGAGTTCCGAGCTACCATCTGGAGCTCCTGCCTTGTGGCCCTGCCCAAGTAGGGCGTGTGCTCTATAGCAGGCCTTTCTCGGCTGTTGTGCTAGCCTACACTAGCGCAATATACACCGAGGGCGTTTCCACGAATCACCTGGGCGTATACGGTACCTTCCCAGCCCAGTCACTAGAGGATTGTCTGGGAACCTCGCCGCACGTGCATAAAATTTGCGTGCAAGCCGCCTGAAAGTGTCGTCTAAGGAGCGGACGCCAAGTCCTCTCCTTAGAAGGCGAGATGAGAAGCGACGGGGGACTTTGGCCGCTAGCCGAAGCCCCTTGTCGAGGACGCTCTGCAACTTCTTTTTATGCATTGCGGCGAGGTAACCCCAGACCGGGCAGGCGTAGGTAATGACCGGCAGCAGATACGCGCCGACGATCATCCTACCCAATTTCCTGGTCATGGCTGAGCTGATCAGGAGTGGAAACAGTGCGCACAGGCAAGTGGATGCTCGCTTAAGAACTGTCTGTGCGTGGGTACGCCAGGTGAGCCAACGGTCGAGGTGTAAGCCGAGGTACTTGACCTCGTTGGACCAGCGCAAGTACGTTCTGCCGATACGTAGTTGCCTAACGGGGTTCTTCCGTCGCTTAGAGAATTCGACGGCTACAGTCTTGGTAGGGTTGAGGAGCACTCTCCAATTCTCAGTCCAGTCCACGAGCGTGTCGAGCTGGCGCTGCAGTCGTAGGACGGCCCTTTCCTCATGACGATCGGCCGTAAATACGGCCGTGTCGTCAGCGAAGAGGGCCATCTGGACTCCAGGCTGTCTCGGCACGTCGTTGACGTAGATCGATAACAGAAGGGGGCCTAGAACACTACCTTGAGGGACGCCGGCTGTGATTCGCCTCTCGGAAGAGACTGAATCGCCAACTCTCACGCAGAAGGTCCTCTCCGTCAGAAAGCTAGCAACCAGATGGAGGTAGCAGTCCGGGAGCTGGACTTCCCTAAGTTTGAATAACAGGCCATCATGCCATACGCTGTCGAAGGCTTTCTCAACATCTAAGAAACAGCCAACGGTCCGTTCTCTCCGACACCCGGCTTCCGTGATGCTTTCCACCACTCTCATCGGCTGCAGTGTCGGCAGGCCGCATATCACCTTCCCCTGAAATCACAGTACCAGAACCAACACCTAAACAACCAAAGATACCACCAATCGTCGTGCCACAGTGCAGCGACTGGCATACCCTCCTTCGGGAGCCAAAACAAGTTGTGCTGTGTTGGAAAATCGAGGCCAAAAGCCCTTGCCAGAAATTCGTGGCCGACTCCGGTCGCGCTTTTCATACCTTCCCCCTCCCTGAGGAGAGGGAACTCAAGATTGTGGTGTCCGGGATTCCCCATGACACACCGATCTTGTGGATCTGGGAGGATCTGGCGGAGAAGGTTTCTTCCCTACCTCCATCGTCCCTCTCCTATCTGGTGATCGTAAGAGGAAAATCAATTCCTTTTACATCAGACTCCAGAAGGTTGGTTCCTTCGCTGACGTATATCAACTGGAAACCATTCTGTGCCTCCGGGTACAGGTTAGGGAATTCAATAGTAAGCCTGGGCCTTCGTAGTGCTTCCAATGTCAGCGATTCGGCCACTCATCGGCCTTTTGTAAGATGCCGCTGCGTTGTGTACGCTGCGGAGAGGCCCACAACGAGAATTGTCCCATTGTGAAGTCTCAGCCCGCGACGTGCTGCAACTGCGGAGGCAGTCACCCGGCTAACTTTAGGGGTTGTAATCACTTTAAATAGGCCCTAAAGAAGCAGCAGCGGGAGCAAAACCGTCAGGTTGAACTTCCTCGCCCTGCTCCTAGACCCTCGAAGCGGGCGGCAGTCCAACCACCCATCTCGGCATCTACGGCTCTTCGTGCGGCACCTGCCGATGGAGGAACCATAAATTACGCTACAGCGCCCCCTGTGGCCCCCAGAACCTTAGCACCTGCCGGAGTGCCATCTCCTCAAGCGGCAACGCCCGCAGTACCTCCCTCACAGACCCAGCCGCCTAAGAAACGGCGCTTTAAGTGCAAGGCTAGACAACCACTAGTGGCAAAACAACTATACCCGGAGGCTAACAACGCCCCTCCGGCAGCCCAGCATCTACCCGGCCAGGAGCCTGCTTCTGTTGCCCAGTCCCCTGCGACTTCCATGGAAGTCTCGCCAGCCCCCGAGCAGCCAGCTCCAACTGCTAAACCTCCCCTGGAGGTGGCATCTGCACCTTCTGCGGCCCCAGCGCTGGCTAGTCAGGCCCCTGTGGCCGGTGGTTCACCATTGGTCACTGAGGCTCAGCTGATGGCCTGGGTCAGCGGCATTGTCCCGCAAATTCGTGCTGCTCGGGATGTCCCGACTATACTCATGGTGATCCTAAGATCCTTGATCGCCCTGTTTGTCCCTGCATCTAACCATGGCTAGACAGTTTCGATTCGTTGCGTGGAATGCCGATGGTGTTCCGGCGCGTCGGGCCGAACTGGCAGCTTTCCTTGTGGAGTACGACGCAGATGTCGTACTCCTCTCTGAAGCACATCTTGTCCCTAATCATCGATTTTCCCTGCCAGCCTATGCTTGCTACAGGAAAGACAGGAATGGTCCCGATCGCCACATCGCATCTGGCGGAGTGGTGATCTTAGTCCACAGGCGGAACTCTCATAGAGAACTCCCTGCCCCTGCAACGACCCTCATCGAAGCATGTGCTGTGGCGCTCGATGTTGCCGGCCTGGAGGTGCGCTTTGTTTCTGCGTACCTCCCGCCCGGCCATCGAGCTCCTCTGCACGAGGAGTGGGACGCCTTCCTAGACAGCGATCTCCCAACCATCGTAGACGGAGACCTTAACGCCAAGCATCCCTCTTGGAACGGCAGAACGTCAAACCCCTACGGCAATTCTCTCCGTAGGGCTGTCGAAGGTGATCCCAGTGTCCTCATCATCGGCCCATCCGAACCGACACACTTTCCCCTTGCGGGTTATCTGCCGGATGTCCTTGATATTGTAATTGTCAAGGCCATCCCCTTTCATCTACAAGTTAGCGTGGTGTCGGACCTCTCGTCCGATCACGACCCCCTGCTTGTAACTGTCTTGCTGCCGTCGGTCTCACCCCGACTTCCCGATCGTCCTGTTAGGAGAGTCAATTGGTGATCCTATCACGATGATCTGGCCAGGCAGTTGCCATCTGCCGCTCCGGACCCACTCGTCTCTTCTGACGACGTGGATCTCCGGGTACATCAACTCCAGGACCTCGTCCAGTCTGCAATGGACAAGCACACTTATACTGTTCCTATGAGTAACAAACGCTCCGACCTTCCTGCGGAAGTTCTCCAAGACATCCGATTATGGCGCCAGCTCCACCCGCAGATGGCAGCATACCCGTGACCCTGCCGCTAGTTGGCGATTTCGAGCCCAGTCGGAACACGTCTCGCAGCTTCTGCTTGACGTAAACGCGGATCGATGGGACTCCTATTTGGAGTCCTTGGAAGTCGACCACGCCTCCGTATGGAGAGCCGCTGGTAGACTAAAAGGCGAAAAGAGGACTTGCCATCCCTTGAATACCCCGGACGGCACTTTATACTCTGCAGAAGGCAAGGCGGAAGTCTTCGCCGACTGTATTGAGGAACAGTTCACCATCCATAGAGGCATCTCTGACCCAGCTCATACGGCCGCCGTCAGGGATTTCCTATCTGGATACTTTTCTGCTCCCCCCAGTGATCCTCCTAATTTGGTCGACGAGGAAGACCTTGCGTCTGTCATTAGCCGACTGAAGAAGAGAAAGGCCCCTGGCCCCGATCACATCGGCGCCACTGCGTTGCAGAATCTCCTGCCTTCGGCAGTTGACGTTCTTCTTGAGCTGTTCAACTCCTGTCTCCAGCTGAGGTACTTCCCCCGCCTGTGGAAAACCGCTAATGTCATCATGATCCAGAAACCCAAAAAGCCGCCCACGCTACCTGGAAGCTACCGCCCGATATCACTATTGTCAGTAATCTCGAAGGTATTCAAGCACCTTCTCCTGGCCCGTATTCGGCCCCTGGTGGATGGTTTCATCCACGAGGAGCTGTTTGGGTTTAGGCCGAGGCACTCGACACTCTTCAGCTAGTGCGGGTTGTAACCTGCCTAGCAGACGCCACCAACAATCATCAGGCAACAGGCGCCGTCCTGTTGGATGTGAGCAAAGCCTTCGATAAAGTCTGGCACGAAGGCCTGCTCTACAAACTGACGCATTCGCCACTCCCGGCACCTATCGTCCACTTGCTCCGATCCTATCTTACGGATCGCACCTTCATGATCAGCGTAGATGGGGCGTTCTCTCGGGTTCGCCCTGTCGCCGCCGGCGTACCACAAGGATCAGTCCTCGGCCCCGTTCTGTATGTACTGTACACGAACGATCTGCCTGTTTATCCCGGGGTCACGTTATCTCTATTTGCCGACGATGCATTGTTTCATTTTAGCTCGCTTTCGCCTTGGCGGACGAGCGTAATGTTACAACGCCAGTTGGCTATGCTTCTGGACTGGCTAAGGACGTGGCGGGTAGCGATCAATACGGAGAAATCCGAGGTGATCTGCTTTACTCATAAGTCCATTTCCCGATGCCAATCCCTTTCCTTAGAGGGGAGACCCATCAACTGGACTGAGACGGTGAAGTACCTAGGTGTTCGGCTTGATCGGCACCTAAACTTCAACGCCCACGTGACTGCAACCCTCAACAAGGCTCGAGGCGTCAGAGCCAAAATATCACCTATGCTTTCGCGGAACAGCTGCCTGGCTGTCCGTACCAAACTTACATTGTATCTACTGTTCCTCCAAATAGTACTCACTTATTGTTTAAATTAGCAGCCATCCTTCTATTTCTTTTATGAATTTGCTAACTGCTATAATTTTTATTGTTCGACTAAGCTTTTCGTCATCACTGATATCATCAGGTCTTAACCTAAACTTCGTTGTTTAAGACCTGATGATGTCAGTGATGACGAAAAGCTTAGTCGAACAATAAAAATTATAGCAGTTAGCAAATTCATAAAAGAAATAGTACTCACTTATGCGGCGCCCGCTTGGTGGCCTCTCCTGTCGGCCACCAACAGGCATAGGCTGACTACCTTTCAGAACTGGACCCTACACTCCCTCACGGGATCCTCGTGGTATGTGCGAAATTCTGCCATTCACCGGGGCCTCCGTGTTCCCACCTTAGAGGTCTTCGTCTGGTCCTTGGCAACGAATTTGTTCGCCAAGGCAGGCGAGTCCCCTTATCCACACCTCCAAAGGCTGAATAGTGTGGAGAATGCACCGCCCCCTCACCACGTCAGGTGCCCTAGGCCACTGTTAGACGACCCCCTTAGTTCATCACATGAACCCCAGCAACGAACCCCCCAACTTTCTGGAGACTGAAATGATCACAAACATTAACTACCTGCGCCTGCCGACACTGTAGTCAATCATGCTGCGGCAGATTGGATTGGATAGATTTATTGCCAGCATCGGCTTTGCTGATTCGGCAGGGCTTTGATCTGGGACACGGGCTCCCGCGAGGTTTTGAGGTTGTGCAAATGCCTTCCTTGTGAGAGCCGACTGCCCCAGTGACGAGTCCCTCCTACTCGGCCGCCGCCTTCGGGCGGTCGAGCCTCTTGTCCTCGCCAGCGTGCCTCTAAGTTTCATTGGGCTATGTCCTCGGAGACCAAGGAGCCGCGACCAGGCGATGCAATTGGCTGAAGCCATGACCACTAAGATCCCCGTCAGCACCTGCTTTGCTGATTTGGCAGGGTAATGACCAGAGACACAGGCTCCCACGAGGTTGTGCAAGTGCCTACCTTGCGGAAGCTAGCTGTCTCGGAGTCATTCCTTACCGTTTCGGCCGACGCCCTAGGGCGCTCGAGCCTCTTGTCCTCGCCAGTGCGTCACTATGTTCCCAAAGGCTAGCCTGAGGGGACCATGGTGTCGCGCCTCGGCGGGACAATTGGCTGAAGCAAAAGCTCAAGCTTGCCTCTGTGGTGGCCATGTAATTTATCATGGACCCGCGGACTACACCTTAACTCCCTTGTGCAGAGCAAACGACCGCGCTGACCTGTTGGCACCTGGCGTTCTTCAGGCCTAGGCCTGGACAACGCACACAAATTAGGGCACAAGACGCCCGCGCATCAGTCATCCATCCATCACAGTGTATTTCATAAACTCCATTTTTCTCCAGTGTGTTTGATTTTTCTTTATTATTGACTAGTAGTGAAAAAAAATTACGTTTGTTTACTGATACCATGTTAAGACCATGGTTTTTTAACCTATTATTAATCTTATCTGTTATACACGGAATGTAATTTGTTAAGTAAAATTTTTTGTTACCCTGATCTGGCTCTATGGAATAAAATTCTTTTAAAGTAATTTTCTTCTGTTTTTTTTAAATTAAAGAGTCAATTATTCTTTCATCATAACCGTTATTTTGTGCTATGGCTTTTATAATATCTACCTCTTTATTGAAATTTCCTTTGGATAAAGGAACTATAAGGAGACGATTAACCTTTGCATGAAAACTGCTTAATTTTATGTGCCATGATGTTAGTGATTGTTTATGTATAACGGTGTCTGTAAAAGTAGGTTTTCTATATATCTGAAAACTAAGATTATTTTGTGACCTAGTAATGGTAAGATCCAAAAAAATTTTAACTTTTCATATTTTCTGTTTTAAGTGTAAATTGTACGCTACTATAAAAGGAATTAATATAATCTAGGAACATATGGAGCTGTCTATCTGTTCCCGTCCAGATACAAAATATATCATCAACATACCTTGGCCAATGAAAAACATATTTTATGTTGGTGTGTACGATATTATTTAGACAGTCTGAAGGTAAGACGCTTTTCTTACAGTATAATTGATAGCCTCTGGTGAGCTCTATAGCAGCGTAACATGCAGAATTGCTAACGAGAAATAATTAATAGTAAAATGACTTACCGTAATCTCACGAGAATGGGTTGATCCTGACACTCAGGCAGGACAGACTGGTTGGGAAGAGGACGGGTTACATGCAAAGGATTTCTACCTGCTGAAGAGTCCGGCTCGTGGATGTTAACACTACAAAGGTTGGCGAACGACCTAAGGCTTCAGGCGCAGTGCATGCATTGACTCTACCAAAGCAATAGTGCCAACTTCGGAAAATGAAAATTATTGACTGGTTCGATCCGAAATATCGAAGACCGGCCCCGTTGACCGCAATGGGTCAACAACCAACTACACCAAAAGAAATGGCCAAAATACATTACAAATTTGGTTTTTAGTGAACAGGAACTCTCTCTGAAAAATTACCCTCCAACATAGGAGGGGGTCACACGCAAACACAAGAAAATACAAACATACAGAAAACATGCAAAACATGCAATTAATTAGAAAAACATGCCGAACAACTCCGCCGCGGGCGCACCGACCAGGCGAGCAATCCAAAGGTTCGGGTAGAGCAGACAAAACCCAACAACATGGAATAAACAATGGCCCAGCCAAACACAACTTAAAACTCAGCAAATCAACTTAGTTAATATTCCCTAGTTTTTTACATTTTATTTTTTATTTTTTGTTCCCTTTATTCCTTTTTTTATCATTTTTTTTTTACTTATTTTGTTGTTGTTGATTTGTTGAGCATCCATAACTCCCAATAGACTGGTACAACGCCATGCCAGAAACATTCCACAATGTAAACTTCAATGCGGACAACAGCTGGAAGGAACCACCTGGGAAATCCCAGAAAAGTGTCAAGTAAGTCCACAACACAATCATTAAAACTAATTCTGCTCACCTGAAAACAAGACAAACCCAATCACGAAGATATAGGCAACCTGTATAATTTGATACCAGGTCGTTCAAAAGAACCTGCGGAAGTTTTGACTGAAGCGCGACGAACAACCCTGTCGCTCCCCGGAAACACAGCTGAGACACGGCCAAGAGGCCACATCAGGGGAGGAGAATTCTGTTCCTCCATAACCACCAGGTCCCCAACTATTAAGTTTCTGGACTTAGACGACCACTTCGATCTGACATAAAGTGCCGTCAAGTATTCCAAACGCCACCTTTTCCAAAATGCTTGGAGCAAAGTGGCAATTTGTTTGTAATGACGGACGGTCCCTTCATTTAACGAGACTTCAGCTTCCGGGGGCGCGGTAATGGGGCGGCCAACCAGAAAATGACCAGGCGTTAAAGCCTGGTAATCACTTGGATCAGAAGATAGGGCAGTTAAAGGACGGGAATTTAAGATTGCCTCAATACGAATGCATAATGACGAAAATTCCGCTACAGTCAATGACCTGGTCCCAATCATGCGTTTCATATGAAACTTGGCCGACTGGACAGCCCGTTCCCACAAGGCACCCTGATGAGGGGCAGACGGATGGATAAATTTAATCTCAATGTTGTTATCAACAGCAAAAGCTGTTATCTGAGCTGACATGTCAGGATTGGAAAGAACATTTTTGAGCTCCCGTTTAAGTTCGGAGTGCAACCCCACAAAATTCCTGTCACAATCTGAATACAGTGTTTTAGGAGCACCACGACGACTAATAAACCGCCTCAACACATCAATAAACTGTGGAGTTGAAAGATCCATAGCTACTTCAAAGTGAACTGCTTTAGTGGCTAAGCAGATGAAAATGCATAGATAAGCTTTGACTATAGGTGCCTTCCGAACAGCGTAAGCCCGTACCATAAAAGGGCCAGCATAATCCATGCCGGAAGAATAAAATGGAGGTGCTGGATTAACCCTAGGAATTGGCAGATCCCCCATTAACGGGTTGGTGGGGCGAGGACACGCCCTGAAACAAGGAAGACATTTCCAAATTATGGTTCTTATGACCTGACGTGCGGACAAAATCCAATAATTTTGAGCAAGCTGAAATTGAACTTGCAAAGGCCCAGCATGACCTAACGACACATGGGTGTGATGAATTAGCAACCCTACTAGATGGTGATGCTTGGGCAGTAAAACCGGAAAACGGTTTCTAGTTACCGTAGAGTTGTTCAAGCGACCGCGTACTCGAATGAGGCCAAAATCGTCTATAAACGGGACCAGGCGCTGAATGCGGACCGGGAGCCGCTTACCTAAACGAAGAGCCGCGAGCTCCTGTCCAAACACGCTGCGCTGAATGTAGCATAAAATATAGTTAACAGCCAACCTCTTCCAACCCACGGCTGTGGAAGCTTCAATCTGCGAAGGCATAGCCCACCTTAAGATAACTGAGGTAACCCCCACCACTAAGGGCCACGAGGACAAGTGATCGAACAATTCCACCCGGGGCTCCTGAGTAAGAAACGAAGAGACCTTGGTCTCCAAGGCAACATCTTGCACGTCGTGATTCGGTCGATAATTAATAGGGGGCCAGTGCAGAGCATCAAGCTTTAGCCAATCTGGCCCTGACCACCACAATGTCGACGACTGGAGGCTGGAGAGTGAAGTACCTCTAGAGGCCAAATCAGCGGGGTTAGAAACACCATGTACATGACGCCAAGACGTAGTATTGGTCCACTCAGTAATGACAGCCATCCGATTAGCAATAAACGTCTTCAATTTAAAAGTAGGCATATTCAGCCAATCCAAAACAATCGTCGAGTCCGTCCATAAGAAAACTTGACTCATTTGAATACATGAAGAGAATAAGCCAACATAATGACGAACAAGTTTGGCTAAAAGATAAGCTCCCAACAACTCCAAACGTGGGATTGATAAAGTTTTAAGAGGTGCCACTTTAGTTTTAGAAGACACCAACGAAACCACCAGAGGACCAGGGTCAGTATAAATGGACAGGTAAAGGACAGCCGCGTAACCCAACTGGGAAGCATCACAGAAACCATGTAATATACGCCCACCTTTAGGGAGGAATGGCCGAGAAATGGTGATTACCGAAATATGATTCAGAGAGGACAGGAATTGACTCCAATAATCATTTAAGTCATCATTGAGAGGAGCATCCCATTCCAAGCCCCCAGCCCAGAGTTTTTGGAAAAAGGCCTTGGCCCTGAAAATCACTGGCGAAAGCCAACCACATGGGTCAAATAATTGTGCCATCTGGGATAACACGACACGTTTGGTGAATTGTACCTGAGCATTACTGAAACAGGCCAATGGAGAAAATGAGAACCAATCGGTTGAATGGTCCCAACTCAAACCCAGAATATCCTTAGCAACGACGGAATCACTCGGAGCGGCTGATTCAGGTAGGCAGTCAGGTTGATTAGTACACCATTTTTTCAAATTGAAACCTCCTGACGATAACAACAGAATTAGTTCCTGTTGTAATTTGCAAAGCTCTGATTTTGAATCAGCACCCGCAGCAATATCATCAACAAAAATATTATGGCTAAGTACCGCCACTCCCGCAGGAAAATTAACTGCCTCATCCTGAGCCAGCCGCTGCAAGGTTCGCAACGCCTGAAAAGGGGCGCAAGCCAGCCCGTAAGTAACGGTACACAAAGCGAAAACCCTTAGTGGGGCGGTAACCTCCTCACGCCATAAAATACACAGGTACGCCGAGTCATCAGGATGCATGGCAATTTGGCGATACATCTGTTCAATGTCGCACGTGAAAACATGGCTAAACCTCCGAAACAAAGTCAAAACATCGGACAGTAAGGTCTGCAACTTAGGCCTGACGCATAACACGTCATTTAAGGAAATCCCGGAGGACGTCTTCATGCTGACGTCAAACACCACCCTTATTTTTGAAGTATCGCCTCTAACTTTAAAGATGCCATGAAGAGGGATGAAATATTTTGGAAAATTGGGGTCAGACACCAACGACATATGCCCCTGAGCGACATAATCAGTTATAAATTGCACATACTGGCTCTTAAACTGATTGTTAGACGCAAATTTCCTTTCTAACGCAAAAAACCGAGACATGGCTCCCTTAAGGGAATTTCTCAAAGTGTGAGAAGAGTTTTTGAAGAACGGCAAGCGCACCTGGTAACGACCCGATGGCAACCGACTTGTTGACTCCATATAAAACCTTTCAGCAAAGTGATCCTCTTCAGATAATTGGTGGGGCACAGCTGGAGGCTCTTCGACCTCCCAAAACTGATGAACTTGCTCAAGTAGGTTTGTTGCATCCATTGATAATGTTGTGACGGAAGGATAAAAGTGGTGGAAATGACAGTGAAGCTGATGCGCAGACACCAGATCCAAAGGAAGGCCAGTGAGACCGCTAGCACAAGTCAATGCACAATTATGTGAAATTGGGGCTCTACCCATAATCACGAACCCAAAACGTGTCCTAACTGCAACAGGCAAACCTGCACCCAAGGGAATAGTCTCTCCCAAAAGAATAGCCGATACAATATCGGCTCCAAACAACGCATCAATTGGGGCTGCTACATCGAAGGTAGGGTCAGCTAACAAAAGGTCTTTTGTAGCCTGCTTAACTTCAGGCAACACCTGGAACCTAGGTGAGTCCGATGAGATCTTAGAAAGAATTATGAAAGCATGGTTAGATGCCACAACCTCGCGTTTTAAAGTTTCTAAGGAAAGATGGCACACCCTTTTTGCTTTGGTGGCAATATCACCTACCCCATTGACACTTATTGAAGCATCAAAACAAGCCCACTTTAAGCGAGATGCACATGCTTCAGTGATGAAAGAAGCGTGGGACGCGCTATCCAGGATGGCCCTAACTACGATATAACCACCATTGGGAGACGACAAGACTGCTAGACATGTGGCTAACAGAACCCCTGTAGGATGGGGCAGAGACCCGGTCAGAGTAGTGCTAGACAGATCAACTTGGTCAGCAAGCGATGACCCCGAAGCCTTGAGTTCAGCTGTTTCAGAAATCTGTGAATGAGATGGAGACGGATGGGCATTTTTGAAATGAAGTAATGTGTGGTGGTACTTAGAGCCACACGTTTTGCACCATCCCGAATGTTTATGTTGAAGGCATGAAAGACAACATTTGTTATTCTTAAGACTTTGAAATCGAGCCCTAGGGTCCTTACTCAGCCACGCCGGACACTTGAGAAGCACATGGGTCCAGGAATCGCAATGAAGGCAACGTGAACTAGAT
Organism: Magicicada septendecula; assembly: GCA_034769895.1. Classification (NCBI taxonomy): domain Eukaryota; kingdom Metazoa; phylum Arthropoda; class Insecta; order Hemiptera; family Cicadidae; genus Magicicada; species Magicicada septendecula. Next base: position 53,675,329 of record CM068371.1, on the reverse strand, counting down.
GAATCCCGTTGCGTAACCTCCGCAGATAACGTAGACACAGCAAGAGGAGTAGCCTGAGAAAAGGAAACCTTCTGGATTTTCTGGTGGCTAGTGCTAGGAAGAGCAGGTAAAGCCGATTCCAAAGATGCCTGTTCTTTCTGTTCCGCCATGGCGGTTAAAAATGTCATAATTTCTGTTAGGGCAGGGAGATTCTCTTTGTCCATAACAGATGCCTCAAAGCGTTCACGCAATGATAGATCCAGCCTTGACAATACAAAAGACGCATATATTGCTTGATATATATATATCAGCAATGTTTAGAGCTGACAACGCTGAAAAGTTAGCATTGAAGCTGTCCACCACTTTTCTAATAGACACAGCTGATCGCATAGAAGCGGCTGGTAATTGAAGCAGATTGGTACAATAGACCCGGGCGGCTAAACGAGGATTGTGATAACGGCTTTTAAGAGTTGACAGAGCAAGCGAATAACTATCGTCAACTATGGGAAGCGCGGCAACCTCATAAGCCTCACCCTTAAGATGAGTCAATAAATATAACAATTTCTGTTTTAGAGTGAGGGCAGGACTTTCGTCCACTAATGTGGTAAACTTTGACCAAAACTCGGACCAACATTTGGCCTGGCCATCAAAACAAGGTAAAGAAAGCTTCAGCAACTCATGAACGAGAACACCTGAGTGTCCGCCACTTGCCGATGAAGACCGACTTGTACCAACCGGGATCTCTGGTTTAGTTAGTTTTGATGCTAAAACGCTACCCCGGACATAAATATCTTTGATTTGAGCTACCACCGAAAAAATGTGGCCCTCGTCCAATCCCTGGGGCAATGACTCGGCCGATAGGTAAGGATCTACCTTACCTAGAAGATCCTGATATTCTTCGGACAACCTGGAGGCCAAAATACCGGCCTCATGCTGATCCACAGCTCTCAATTGCAGCAACCCTTCCAACTTATTTATTAAATGTTGCAACGCAAGTATTCCCACCGAAGTGGTCCGGTCAAAATCTGCCAGCGACAGATTTAGCAGGCATACTGATTTAAAAAATGTCGCACAACCGACAACCACCCTGAATGAGAGAATTAGAAATTAAACAATAATTACGACCAGACCTAGCCTAACAGTGATCCAGATAAATAGGCCTCTGACACAACTAGTTTTCATAAACAATACCGAGCAAGATAAATACAAAAGTAAATTAGTGCAAGGCAAAATACAATTTACACAATCCAACAGGCTAAGAGTACAAAACACAAGTAGTGGCCATAAGAGGTATATAGATAGAGGGGGCAAAGTATAGGCGCTCGTGTAAGTGGAAATGTCCACGCAGAAACATTCATAGAGGTTATTTCTATCCTTGTCTACTGACGCATGCGCGAGAGTGGAACTCGCGCGGATCAGCTGATTCACCGTCAGTTCAGCGTTAGAGGCAGACAAGGACAGAAATGACCCCTACGTGATTCCATCTCTCTTTTCCAGCCGGACGGTTTCTCAGCCAGTTCACCACCTCTATCTATATACCTCTATGGTAGTGGCTCCTCTTAAAGTCTCATTGGCAAATTTCGAAATTTCTATTTAAAATCTGAAAATTGATTGGTTGAGCTAAGTGTAAAATGCTACGTGACTATTTTGAATAAAAGTATTCTGCTATACTCAGTTGTTGGTGGACAGCAGCTGTACGGCCGTGTTATATAGTTCATAATTGAAAATTAGGTGTCACTGTTGCTCGCGAGCACTTTTTTATACATCCATGATGAGCACCATTTTTAGTTGCGCGAGCACCAGGTTGAGAACGGCTGCTTTAGTATGTTTAGTGTTGGTACACTTTCCCTAAGGTGCAGTAGGGTAGGTTGACATTCCCTAGTAAAAGTCGACATTCACTATGGAAGTTGATTATGAATAATATTGTAATATGAGTATTCAACTTTCACTAAGCCGTTCAGTGAATGTCGACCGTAGCTAGTCACTGTCAACCTTAACTGAAACTTCAACATTCACTGTAACATATACAAATCCTGCAGCATACGCCAGACCCCTAAATAGGGGTATACTATCACAAGATAAGTGTTTTGTTCACAATATTCATTCACAGTAATGTATAAGTTATTAAAATTATATCACAACACTATATAAAAATTCATTGTAAGTTTATAATAAAAGATATCATAATTATATGATAACAAGAAATGTAAAACTTGTGCCTTATCATTGCTTTGACATGGACATACATTGCTACTGAAGTACCTATAAATTTTATGTTATTCAAATAGCTGGTCCACAATTGAACAGGTAATAACACTCAATTATGTGTGTGAATCATATGAATTAATACCAACAAAATTACTCAGATTCCGTTAACTTATTTTTCCTGATGTTTTGTGTTTTAATCCATATTTGCTCCAAACAAATCTAATACCCTTAAGTGCAAAAGTTATGGCACTGCTGAGGTTTACATATGTAATTCTAAAAAAAACTCAAATTAAAATTCACTCTTGAGCTGTACAGCAACGTTTATTTTTCTTATCACACACACACGCACACACACACAAACATGTGTCCTACATTGATGTGTCCCTTTTACTGCTACTATTAAACTTTCGTGATTTGACCTCTTTAGGAAATTTATATTCATTATGTTTTATTAACCACACAAGTGTTTCCAATTTAATATATTATGAAATAACAAAATGGAATTGTGTCATATATACTCATTGTACTGTTTTAAATGTTTTTGCTTTTATAAAGCACTTTAGCAAGACCTTATTTTGTTTATTCTGCAGCAGAACATTTTGATGACTAGCCTTGTATTCATTAACTCGTCATCTGTGCTTAGCAACAGATCAGAGATCAGATCAATACTGAAAAATGTGTTCATTATTACCTGGGTATTTATTTCTTGAGGGTTATGAATATGGTAATGAAGATTATATAATCTTTGTAGTAAAATAAAAGAATATAGATAGAAATGGATAGTCCATGTACAGCGACCACCATCAACTAACATAGTGAGGTGGGTGCTGCATTACATTGAAAGAGGACTGTTGTTTGGGACTGCCAAGAACAAGGTGGATCCAACAGGACAATTGAACTATAAGGGGGCCGGAATAGGCATTGGAGCCTAATGCTTGGAGTAGATGATGATGATGATGTTCATTATTATTGTTTTTGAATTTTAAGGTGTCTTATACTTATTTATTTACAATAAAATATTACTGTTAATGAATTTTTAGTTGACCATGTCTTTATTTGGGTTACTACAGCTTTTATCTTATTGCAAAAGAATTGTTATCAGTTCAGATAGACATACACACATTAACACTGATGTAATATTTAGGTTTTTACACTGTTTTCAAATGTACAGTAGAAGTCCGATATAGCGCAGTCCGATATACCGTGGATTCGGATATAACGCGGTGAAGAGTATGTCGCCCGTTATTAGTGAAAATTCTTACTTGTAGAGAGTGAGTAAATTATGAATTGTTTATCGTGACTTCCGTAGCCACATTGGAATGCGTTGTGTTTATTGTAAACAAAGGCTTGTTGTTGGAAACGGCGTTGTAAACAACAGCCAGAATTACCAGTTCAAGTGTACCTGTAGACATAAACAATTGCCCAGTATTTACAGTCTCTACGTTTCTAAGAATTCATGCCAAGGCAAGCAGCCAACTAAATCTCTTCTCTCCCTCATAGTGTACTCTTATATTACAGTATAAGATCATACTCTGATATTATCTTATCAAAGTGTATAGTCTTTGTCATAAATTCGCATAGTGTAGAGTTTTGTGATGTCGCAGAAAAGAAAAGCATATTCTGTGAGTGATAAACTCAAAATAATTGATCGTGTGAAGAACGGAGAGTCAAAGGCAAGTTTATCACGTGAGTGTGGCATCCCAGAAGGAACAATTAGAGGGTGGATGAAGGAAGAAGATAAACTTAAAAGTTTTGTGGACACAGTTGAAAGTGAAGTGGGGTTGCAAAGAAAAAAGACTAAAGTAGGTAAGGATAGTGAACTAGATGAGTGTCTGTACAGGTGGTTTTTAATAAAACGAAGTGAAGGTGTGTCACTGTCAGGACCATTTATTAGAGCTCAAGCTGTGAAATTCCATAGTGATTTACATGGCAACAGTGACTTTAATGCATCTGATGGGTGGTTTTCGCGATGGAAATCTCGTCATGGTATAAGCCAGATAAGCATTGAAGGGGAAGCACGATCATGTGACAGTGAAGCTGCAGCACTTTTTCCTCAGGCATTAAACAAAGTAATGATCGATAACGATTTAAATGACCATCAAGTGTATAACTGTGATGAAACTGCTCTGTATTTTCGAATGCTTCCTACCAGAACTCTGGATGTGAATAATTCAATAAATAAATCTGGATTAAAAATAAATAAGGATAGAGTTACCCTCCTGTTTGCCACAAATAAATAGGCAGCCACAAAGTTAAACCTCTCTGTATAGGGAAAAGCCGAAATCCTAGATGCTTTCAACATGTTAACATGACGTCATTACCCATCACATATTGTAATACAAAAAATGCTTGGATGAAAAGTGATATTTTCGGTAAATGGTTCCATGAAGAATTTGTTCCATCTGTGAGAAGCCACCTGCGGTCACTCAACCTCGAAGAAAAAGCTGTACTGACCCTTGACCACTGTCCAGCACATCCACCTGCTGATATGCTACAGTCAAGAGATGGGAAAATCGGAGTCATGTTCTTGCCGAAAAACACTACAGCACTGATCCAGCCATTAGATCAAGGCATCATAAAAGCATTTAAAGCGCATTACCGCTGTGAACTTCTGAGTGCTATAGTGAATTCTGATGAGGAAATGGAAATTTACCTTAAGTCAATAAACCTGAAAACAGTTGCGTATTCAATAGGTCTTGGATGGGAAAGTATTAGTACGGCTACGATTCAGAATTGCTGGAAGAAATGTTCCTTTGAACAAAACATCGCCGATGGAAATTGCTCTGTTGCCAGATTCACTAATAGTGATGTACAGTCTGCGAGTAGTGCTCTGCATTGCAACTTCACTCTAGATGACTTGAATGACTGGGCAGAAGTTGACAACGGTGAGCCTGTTACAGAATGTATAGGAGATAAAGATATCCGATGCAGTCCGAAATGCAAATTGCGAAGAAAAAGAAGACGATGACGATGATGGAAATGAAAGTGGGGTGGAAGTGAAAGAAGTTATTCCAAAGTTAGTGAAGTGATAATACACATAAACAAAGTAATTTCGTGGATGGAGAGGCAAAGTGAATCTAATAATGTTCATTGCTGCACCTCGCGTTTATAAAACAATACGTGGAAAAGAAACGCTGTGCATTATCCCGTCAAACAACAATTACGGACTTTTTTAAGACCAACAATTAGGCCTACAGTAGGTCGAGTGAGCAATGTATAAATAGTGTATTTTATATTCCATTGGATTAAAATAGATTAAAATATTGGATTAAAATACAGTTTTCTTATTTTTTATTTCTACATTTGGTGATGTAATTTACGTACAGTATATAGTAGTGCATTATGCTGTAGCCTTTTTCCCGGTCCTCCCTCCCCATCATTTGTCACTGTACAGGTCACCTTCCGATATACCGCGGTTACGCCTATAACGCGGGGGAAAGTATGTCACCTGACAACCGCGCTATATCGGGCTTCTACTGTACTAGAATGCAGTGTCCATTTTTTTCAGGTATTTCAAACTAAAAATAAAAAAGTCTATTCTTTAATTTTATAAAAGAAATGATGTCCATATTTCTGTTTTCACATGAATTTTTTACTATGAATGGCCACTATTTCTGTTTCTAAATCAGGTTCACCTTTACACATTACATTTTCTTATAGATAGCATTTTTAATAATTTATTTCACTTCCTGAATACATGTGTATGTGTCTTAACATAGTATGTTTTTATTCTGTCAAAATTTGAGTGACAAATATAAATATATCAGTTTTCATTATAACATTATATGTGTATTTCAAATGTTCAATAATATGATCTTTCTGAATAATATTTTTTTTTACTATGAAATTAACTTGGTATTTATAATAGTTTTCTTTTGCCAAATAAATTTATAAAATTTAAACCTTTTGCTGAATTAGTTACATAATGCATTTTCGCTTGTTGTTCCAGTTTTATGAGTCTGTTCTTTGCACGTATTAAAATATTTTGTAAATGCCTTTTTCTTTACTGCTACTTTTATATGAGTGACACACAATTATTATTGAATGAGTGAGGTCAGTTCTTAGTTTTAACTTGACCATTTGGCATTTGTCTATCTGTCTAGAAGTCAGCGTGCCTATCAGTATGTCCATCTATACACCTATCTATCACGCAATAACTTTTAAATACATCAACCAATTTCCATAAAACTTAGTACAAATGTCCATACTTTTGCCATACAGAACCCTATCGTTTTTTAGATTAATCCCTCAAAAATAGGGGAGCACGAGGCAAAAATGTAAGGGGGTCAAATTGTGAACAAATCACAAAAGCCCATGTGGGGTATCAAATTAAAGGAAATTTTAACCACAATCTGAATACCTATTCATTTTTTAAAATTTCCAAAATTTTTTGTTATTAGAGCTCAAAAAGTGGGTGAAAATACTGACAAAATGATAAAAATCAATGTGGGATATCAAGTTAAAGAGAAATTGTAGCTAACATCTGAGTGTAGTGTTAAATTTTGATATTTCAAAATTTTTTGAAGCCTAAAAACGAAGTCAAATATTTTATAAAATTGAGAAAATCTAGCAGTATGTCACGCTAAAAGGAATTGTAACCCAAATCCAAATGTTTTGAAGTTTTTCTGTTCATCGTGTAATTGTGTGTTGTAGAATTGTTATATTGTTAAAGAATGGTAGAGTAATAGGGATTTTTGTAATTTTTCCTATAACTAAAAAATTATCTAATATCAAAATCTGTGTAATAATAAATGTACTTCGTTGAAAACTGTGAGGGAGTTCTGCATCTCAGGGAGCATACTAATTATTATTATTATTATTCTTGTTCTTTTCTGGATGTGACAGGACGGATCTTAAATCTATGAGGAAAAAAGCTGATCCCCCCCACACACACACACACACACCACAAATATTTACCTAGCATTAACATGATATTGAAATTAATACTGCTGGCAGATACTAATATGTTTACTATAAAAAAACTGCAAATGATTGTACTGTTTTTGTTGACAGGAAAATTATTGTTTTACATTAGAATACAAAAACACCTGCTATACTTTTTATGTATATTTTCAAGTTTCATAGGTTGCAAAATCTGTAACGTATTTAGAATCAATATAATGTTGCAACATTTAAACAGTAACTCTACTAGTATATTGTTATGACAATTCAGAACGTGCTACGTGTTTCTCGGCTATTCCAGTGAAATCCAGCTGTAATGTGTGTGTGTGTACATATTGGTGCTACTTTGAGATGAAGGACAATTACATGACACATGTCACGTGTCCCCAACGAGACTTTTCCAGACCATACCGGTCCGCGCGCACTGTGTTCAAGGCCACAATCAATTATGTTCTACTGTTTTCTAGTAGACATGCTTTATGGAATATGCTGGAATCTCAGAAGGGTATAAATACAAGACTGCAACGGCGCTTAGTTCAGTTACTGTCAGGCGTTTTACACAGTGCGGTTCAAAGTATTGTGGCGAAGTGTTATGTGTTTTATAATTGTGCGGGACACTTGTAATACAATTGTGTTTTATGTTAGTTGACATTTTTATTGTGTGTGAACAATTTTTATTTGATTTGTTGTAAGAGACTATCTTGTTGATTACAAACTGTTTAATTGTGATAATTAAACTGGTGCTTAGTGACTTAATTGGTGTGTTGTATTTTGTTTTCCACTGTACCATACGACGATCAGTAGACTCTCGTAACAATATGTTAGGCGACTAACTCAGCTCAGCAGGTACTTTTGCTTCCAATAGTGTGATTGTGCAGTAATTAGAAAATTGTATAAGGATGTTATGTTTGTCACATATAAAAAACAATTTGAAGTGTTTTATATCACATCTTCAGTTCTACTGATCAGAATTACTGAAATTCAATGTGTGGCTACATAGCCCAGGTGTTTCTGTTGCCATAACTTGTGAATTCATCCACTCCATAAAATCAACACTAAACTCTTCTTCAACTTATGATGTCCCCACTATGCACATCGACATGGCTGCATTTGAAGGTGACCATGGATATTCAGTTTAGAAACAGCATACTGCATGGTCAGTTGGCACATACTAACAGTATGTCTCCACTTTCCACAGTATGTCTCTGGCTTTGTGGGTACATTTTTCTATTCAGTTGGCATGATGTGGATGCACCTTAATATTTAGTTTTTAATATTATTTTTTTGCTAATCATACCAACATTGGGCATTATTATTGACCCAGTGGGGCAAAAATCAGAAATATATGAAGGGTGATCCAAAATGTCAAACTTCAATGTCTGTAGTGTCCCTACAGTGTGGGTGGCAGAATGTGGATGGGCGTTGTCATATAACAGCCAACACTTTCGCCAGAAGTCCTTGATGTTCGTTTCAAGTTGCAGGCTTTAGCCTGTCGGCAAGGATTTCACTGTAATGAGTAATGTTTCTTGGTGAGCCCTGCTCCTGATAAATGTTCCAGTAGTAGGCCCTGTGAGTCCCAGGAAACTGTTAACTTCAGTTTTCTTGCTGATGGTTGACTTTTGAACTTTGTGTTAGCGGGTGATTGTGATGTTTCATACCATACTCAGTCTCAGGTTCTTACTTATTTATCCATGTTCCATTACCAGTGATAAATTCTACCCAGGAAGGCACCCCCCTTCATCAGGAATTCAACTTTTGATGTCAGATGTCGAAGCCCTTTGTGTATTTAAAATGTTGATTGTTTTGGGACCCATCTTGAACAAACTTTATGAAAGCCAAGTCTGTTGTGGATGATTTCTAATGCAGAACTATGACTAACTTTGAAGACGATTTGCTATTTCAACAATAGTCACTTGTCTATCTGACTAAACCATGCCGTTTATGCATTCAATGCTGTCATCACTTGTAACCCTGTATGGTTGGCCCAGCTGCTTCATGCATTACACTCGTGCAACCATTTAAAAAATTTTTTACCCTTTTGTTGACAATATTATGGTAAAAGGTTGTTCCCATATTGTGAAGAAAGTCTTTGACAGATTTTGGTCCCTGACACAGCTTGTCAACCTGAGCTTGGTTCCCTGACATCAACAAAAATCGATCAATGAACGATGGAAATGGAAAGTGGAGCAGCTATGGTTTATGACATGGCAGAAACAGTGAAGCTGATATAATAGAAAACTGTACAGTAGTGTTATTATTTGGCATCTGTTCACAAACTGGCAATGTGCTCAAAACGTTCAGTGTTGCCATCAGAAGAGAAATACAACTGCATTGCAGTTAATTATTGATTTGCCCTTGTATATATAAATATTGTATAATAAATTTTTTTATATTCATCAGCAATGCTAAAAACATTGTTGGAAATAAACTCCAGGCTATTGGGCTGCGCTCCACTGAAGTTATTAGTTTCAGACACTTTGGCCACACCTCTGGAGGCCATCTTGTGATTATCGACCAACATCATGTCAGTTATGTTGAATTGTTTTATTCATTGAAGATGTCCTCCAGAGATGAGGCTGAAATATCTGAAAATAATAACGTTAGTGGACTGCAGCTGGAGTTTATTTCCAACAATGTTGATGCTGGGTGAAAGCCTTAGGAAAAGAATGTTTGGAAAATTAATCCATATTTTGTTTGGAATCTTGTGAGCAAAGTGCAAGGCAGGTAATAGATTGTCAGCAGCTATGTTTAATGTTGCAATGGAAACCACAGTGATAACCTGCAGTTTAGAAGGAATTGCAAGTTAAGGTGTATAGAGACAATATTGTTGTAACAGTAGAGAACAAGGAGAAACAATAAGGAACAAGTAGATAAGCTAAGATGGAGGGGTCTTGGGATCAACCATGTAATGGGGCAGAATTGTGAGATAGGTTTGATTTTAATTGTGAATATGACGTAGTGTAGTTACCCATACAAGGCCTCAATCTGTAACAACAGAAATTCCTGTAGGTGACACCCATCTGTATGTTGGTCCCGAAAATCTGTAAACAAGTACGGCTTGCAGGTACTATGGAATGTGAGCAAGCGCGGAAGTGCCCATCTTTGCAGTTGAATTATCACGTACCCGGCTAGTTGAGCAGTTACAGTGAGTGTACTATACCCAGCGTTGAATATTTGCCATGTCACGTGGTACCGCTGTGCACCAATCACACACCAAGTTGCCGCGGATGGAGCACACTGGCCATCTTTTTGGACGCTACTGTTAGCGTCTGTCTTACTACAGTGAGCGGACTGTGTGGTCGTATAAAAACTTAGCTTGAGCAAATTAGGGTCGGCCGACCAGTAAATCATGTGATTTTAGTTTAAAACAACAGAAAATCATGTCATAGTGATCAATCAGAAGTAATCTGCAAATAATAACAGTCTAAACTTATTTTTGGAGTGTGTTAGCAAAATCGGGAGTTAACAGTGATGGCGTAACCACGTGGATGAGACAGCGATGAAAGGATGAGTACCTAACATAACCAGTTTGAACAGAAAAAAACATTTCAATTTTAACTAAATTCAACACCAATATTAACTATGAAAATTAAATAAAAAGCGCTTCACAATATAAGATGTATGATGAATGTCTGAGAGCGTGAGCAAACTGGGTCACCTTCCAAAATAGATATAATCTAGTTAAGTAAATAAGGTTATAATATATAATCTATATAAGTAAATATAAGGTTATAGGAATCATTTTTAACTATATCTCAGAATATGTTTTTATAATACAGAGTGTAGAGAAAGACGAAATTGTTGATGTGGTATTTTAGCAAGAACGACAGAGTAAAACGAAATAAAATAATGTTTTATATGAAATTATAAATAGGTATTTGTTATTTGCATTGACCTGTTTTTCTCTGCCGAGTACACTAGACGACACTCTGGTTAATTTGCACAAGAACGTCACGTTTTAAGTTTGGTTCAATTGACGTCCAAATAAAGGTAGGTGACGCAATTTCAATATTTTAAACATTTAATTCACGAATACTACTTCAATGACTCCCGAAACAGGGACAAAATTTAAATATTTTAATTAACAATTCATTTGAAATACTTCAACCAAGAGAAAAACAAATACATGAAGTGGGAAGAAAAGAAAAAGGGTAGAATTTTTATTATTAAATGTTGGTTTGGTTAAATGTTACTACAGACCGAAAAATCTCATGATGTGCAGGACATCAAATACTGTTTCAAAAAAATGGAAATAATATGTATCATAAGCGTGAATGAAGAGAAACTGAGTGTCTGAGAGAAGAGTACCATAGTATGTGTGATATATGGTTTAAAGAAGGTAGCAGAAGGAGTAGAAAAATCAGAAGGTTGTAGAAAAATAAACAACAAAGAAGATATTGTGAAGTATATTAACACACTGCAGCATATGGACGAGCGTGCACGTAGGCCTATACGTCATTCCACCTTCAGATCCTAAGGACGAGCATGACTTGTCCATAATTATAACAGTATTTATATTGGACTAGATGGCTTTTGTATGTTATAAGGTTGTTTTATATTAAAAGTAATATTTTTGTTCGTCAATACAATACAACTTCAAGGGCAACAGGAGCTTGAAAACAAACAGCGTTACTTTCTTTGTTTGTACACACTTGCATTTCAAATGAAACCATTTTCTGTCGTTTACATTATACTAATGTTCACAATGTGTGTGTAGTAATGTAGTAATTCTGTGTTTTAATGTGTGCTGAGTATTTTCATGCATTATTTTTATGGTTTATTATAAAGGATTTATATAAATATCTCACCAAAGATGAAATTAATTTACTTTTCAATAATTCTGGGTCCAATAATAATTTGATCTAAAATTTGATAATGTGCAAGAAATCAAATAGGACGAGCCTTTACAAAACAGTAAACCATCCAGTTGTGCTATGAGAAATGTAGGTAATGTGTATTGCAAGTGTCGATGAAGAAAAACTGAGTATCTGAAAGAAGAATAATAAAAGTGTTATATATGTTAAAGAAGGTAGCAGAAGGAGGGTAAAAATCTGAAGGTTGAAAAAATAACTAGCAAAGAAGACATTGTGAAGTATATTAATATACTGAGGCCTATGGATGAGCTTAAGATATCCAGGTTATTCCCCCTTCCCCCAGATCTAAAGGCGAGCATAACTGGTCCACAATTTTAGCAGTGTGTATATTGGACTAGATGGCTCTTGTATGTCTTGTAAGGTTTGTTTCATATTAACAGAAATGTTTTTGATATTCAATACAACTGCAGAGGGGCAGCAGTAGTAGCTTGAAAACAAACATCATTACTTTCTTTGTAAACACATGCATTTCAAGTGAAACCTCAATACAACTGCAGAGGGGCAGCAGTAGTAGCTTGAAAACAAACATCATTACTTTCTTTGTAAACACATGCATTTCAAGTGAAACCATTTTTTGTTGTTGACACTGTAGTAATGTAGTAGTTCTGTGTTGGTGTGTGCTGAGTATTTTGTTGCATTAGGTTCATGGTTTGTTATAAAGGATTTATATAAATATCTCGCCTAACATGAAATTTATGAACTTTTCAACAATTCTGGGTCGGAAATTAATATATCAGATTCAAAATCTAAAGTCAGTAACAGTGAAAACAGGTAAAAAAAAATAATGATAGCAATGACATCCACATGTATGAAGTAAGTGAAAAATGTAAGACTTTCATAAATGGTATATTTGGATGCACACAGCAGATTAGATTTAACACATTGTTGAACACATATTATATGATACAAAAGAGGATTATTTGATCTTTCAAAGAGTGTGTGTATATTGGAGATAAGTAAAAAGTTGTTTTTTTTTAATTAGGTTTAAATTTATGTACCAATACTGTGGCCACAGCAGTAGAGAGCCCCCTAAGGCGGTTACGTCTGATACTTACTCAGATGAAATGAGCAATCTGATGCAAAGAAGGTTATAAAATTGAGAGGGACTGAAAGGAGGCTGCAGGTAAAATGTGAAAATCAATTAGTAGTAATTAGAATTAGTAGTAATTAGTAATTAGAACAGGTGAAAAGAGTTGCTATAACTTTGTAAGGAAAATAAAATTATGATGATGATAATAATAAAGCATATATAAAAAAAAAAAAAAAAAACAATATTTTCAAAGCAATAATATATTGGAAAACTTTCATTTTATACAACTTAGTAGAGTGCAATTCAAATCATACAGAAATTTTAAAGAAATTGAATGTTAAAGTTAATGAAAAAATAGCTAAAAGTATTGTTGGTTTAATGTTAATAGCTGATGAACTTTGGAGCTTAGCAAGTTGATCCCAAAGAGCAATTCTTTCTTTGTAGTAATCCACAGCACCAGTGAAGTTGGTCTCCATTTCCAAGTAGTTAAGCTCCGACGCATTGGTTATCTGTGGCCACTGAATATTTTTTATCACTTCATCTGTGGAACTGGAAGGTGTACTGCAAAAATTGTTTGTGTTAATACAAAACACATTGTTAAATTTGTATTGTGTGTGTGTGTGTGTGTGTGTGTGTGTGTGTGTGTGTGTGTGTGTGTGTGTGTGTGTGTGTGTGTGTGTGTGTGTGTGTGTGTGTTGGTTTTAGATCGTATCCCACATTAAATTTTACTCTTTTCCCTCAAAGGGTTTCCCATAATCCATATCAGCCACCTTCAACCATCCTCCTTCATGTACTAGGACGGAATGGCTTTTATAAGTTCTACTTTCTTGGGTGTCAAGAAGAGTCCACTTAACAATAGTTGAGCTTTGTATGCTGAAATGTTGATGAGAAACCTTTCAGGAAAAAGAACTAAATTTGAAAAAGTATTAAACACAAACTTTTAGTTCCATTAACCTTAATAAAAACAAAGTTGTAAGTACTGAAATACTTTCTGATCTATTACACACATGAAGTGCCCTAAGAGAATAATATAAAACTTGTTTTGATGTCACTATGTAGTGCAAGTGTGACTGATTGTAAATTGATTTTGTTAATGCAATTCAAAAATTGAGTAAGCGTAATAGGGTTTAATGAACTAGGTGCAAGAAAAGGATTGCAAAAGCATACAGCTTGCTCACAACAGGTGAATACATTTTCTTTTATCATATTTAAAAAGGAATTTAATATTTACATTATTCTTGTAAGAGTCAAACATTTAAAATATAATCAGATTTTGTAAAACATTATGCTTTGCATAAAGCAACACACATTTGTGGGAGTGGGGATATTTTGCCAAAGCGAGGAAATTTCGAGTAGCTATTTGAGGAAAAAGTTTGATTGACCTAGTAATACTAATCATTAGTTACAATAGTGTTTCTCCAGGTCTAGTCTCAAGATGGTTTGGTAACACCCAGTTGAAAGTTTACTGATTCCCAGATGGTACTTGCGTCTATAGAATGTAGATAAAGGCATCTATTATTAAAATCTTTATTGTAGTGTTTTGGAAAAACTCAATTCACTGTACTTACCCAGTTCTAGCAAATGCTATCAATAGCTTAACCATTCTCTGTAATGTATGATAATCTTCTGTTGTTGTCTGTGCTGAGCCTGTGTTATTAAACATGCTTGAATAAAACATGTATCCCAAATCGTCACCATTTGAAACACCTGAACATAGAAAAAATTAAATGTTTTAAATTACCGAGAGTAATAAATAATTAAACTACTTCTTGGACTTTGTTGTCCATGGTATGCCCGAGTATCACTAAGAACTTATTAACACTATTGCAATTTGGAACACCTGTATTTTAGATAAATATTTTAAGACAACTCTACCTAAAAAATTGCTATGTTAACACCAGCTAGCTCAGGCAAGAAGGTAATATTTTTTTGAATAATTTTTATCTAAAATATCGGTACTTATGTTCTATTTCAGAATATTGTTTGTAAGTTCTTAAAAAGTATACAAACACTTGATAAGTTTTGTAGTTTATTATTTACCTGTGACAGCTGTTTCAGCTTATTAAGCTGTTCTCAAAGAGATCAATAAACAACTAAACAAAGAATGTAAGGGTGGTGAACATGTGTTTAGGATGTGTATCCGGACATTTGTGTGTGATGTGTATGATGGAGGGGGTGGAAGAACTAGTAGTAAGGGAAGGTCAAGTGTCTGTGAAAACTAAGTATAATCAGAAGCCAAAATATAAATATCGGTATGGAGAACCGTACATGACTTCCATGTTCTAAAGTTTAATGAAGAAAGTTGTGTTAGTGGTTAAAATCACAAGCAGAATTATCACTATTGCACACCACTATATAAAAAATATTCCGATTAGCGCTTTCAAGGTTCATAGCTCATCGTCAGATCGGACGATGAGCTGTGAAGCTTGAAAGCGCTAATCGGAATAATTTTTATATAGTGGTGTGCAACAGTGATAATTCTGCTTTCCATGTTCTAAGATTTATATTTAAAATCATTTTTGAAATAAAATATTTTCATAGAAACTGCTTCTTCCTACTTACTGCTTCAGCCTTAACCACAGTATTGTGTCACTAACGTGTATCACCTCACGTTATCGCACTCGATTTTTACTGATGATGGATGTTGATAGCACTGCCGAAACGTCTGGTTTTGGAGAAAACTTTGGACTATGGCCAAATAGCCCGGGATGGAATTTTATCAACAAACTACTTCTTTGTTGCCGATAACGTAGTACACATATAAAAAATTATCCTCTCCCCCTTCAACTATAATTTCCATTTATAGAAAATTACCCCCACCCCATTCAACTAGCCTCTTAATTTATAGATATTTTGTCTACATTTCTAGAGTGGATTATTATGATCTTCTTATCAGGATACTTTATTTATCAAAATTAAGTACTTTACTCTTGTTAAAACATAAAATGTTGCAGGTAAACAACCCCTTTCTCTTAACCGATCTTCACCAAAATCAAAAGATCTTGAGATCTCTACAATTCAGGTACGTATACAAAAAATTATTTGATTCCGTTTGACTTGACGGCAGTTATCATTTGTCATAGAAAAAATTACCCTTGTTAAAACATAAAACGCAGGTAAACTACCCCTTTCCCTTAGCCGATATTCACCAAAAACAACAGGCCTTGAGTACTCTACAATTAAGGACTTTATGCAAAAAATTGTTTGATTCTGTCTGAATTTGCGGCTGTTATCGTTTGCCATAGAAAAAATTCCACACACACACACACACACACACACACACACACACACACACACACGCACGCACGCACGCACGCACGCACGCACGCACGCACGCACGCACGCACGCACGCACGCACGCACGCACGCACGCACGCACGCACACACACACACACACACACACACACATGACTTTTCTTCATGTTTTGAGGGTAGTACAATCAGAATCAGCCGTTATCTCGAACACAATTTTTTTCGCCATGACCATACTTCCATTTGCTTATGGAACATGGAAGTAAAAATTAACTAAACTAAATAACAGCTTTTAATAAAGGGAGTACACAGAATTCAGTTTGTTCGTTTGTTAAATTTTTGTTACTTTTGATTGCTTTTCTAATTTCTAGATTTCTAATAAATCCATTTTTTTACGTTTTTGTATGTTGTGAAATAGTGTTATGGTTTTTGTATCTATGAAATGATTGTGTTTTAAGCAATGATCTGTAAAACCTGTATTGGCTGTATTAGTTAAAATCGCTTTCTTATGTTCAGAATGAGATGTTTCAGAGCACGACCACATTGTCCGATATAAATAGCATCACATTCTGCACAGTGTATTTTATAACCTCCATTTTTCTCGAGTATGTTTGATTTTTCTTTATTGTTTACTAGTAATGAAAAATGATTATGTTTGTTTACTGATACCATGTTAAGACCATGCTTTTTTAACCTATTATTGAACCTATCTGTTACAAAAGGAGTGTAATTTGTTTTGCATGAAATTTTTTCTTGTTACCCTGATCTGGCTCTATGGAATAAAATTCTTTTAAAATAGTTTATTTCTGTTTTTTTTTTTAATTAAAAATTCTATTATTCCTTTGTCATAACTGTTATTTTCTGCTATGCTTTTTATAATATCAATTTCTTTATCAAAATTTTCTTTGGATAAAGGAATTGTGAGGAGACGATTAACCAATGCATGAAAACTGCTTCATTTTATGTGCCATGATGTTAATGACTGTATATATATAATGGTATCTGTAAAAGTATGTTTTCTATAAATCTGAAAACTGAGATTATTTTGTGACCTAGTAATGGTGAGATCCAAAAAATTTAAACTTTTCATATTTTCTGTTTCAAGTGTAAACTGCACAGTACTATAAAATGAATTAATAAAATCTAAGAACATATGGAGCTGTCTATAAGTTTATACTTTTGGTTTATAAGTTCTTTGTTAAACTAACAAATATATAAATACTATCACCTACATGCACAACCCATACTACATGCATATTAATGTTAATATGATAAGAATTAATACTTATTTGTATTAGTAAAAATTATCTTATTTAATAAATATAACTAAAATTAAGAGAAATAAACGTTTTAAAATGATACCACGTTTTAAACAATATTCACCATTGTATCCCATTCTGTTTCTATTTAGTCTATATTGTCCACTGTAAGCAAAGCGATATAGATAAACTATATTACTCTTTTCAACCAGTTTCCGTACAGTTTGTGCAATGGGATACATAAACAGTTGGTCTGTAAACAGCTGAAACATAATACAAAAAATTAAATACTAAGAGTATTGTGTGTGTGTGTGTGTGTGTGTGTGTGTGTGTGTGTGTGTGTGTGTGTGTGTGTGTGTGTGTGTGTGTGTGTGTGTGTGTGTGTGTGTGTGTGATAAGACGTGTTCAATAAACAAGTAAAATAGGTACGATGTTGGTAGGTTGTATACAATTTCTGACTTTATTAGAAATTGAAGCATAATACTTTAATTTAAAGTACATAATAAACAATTAACAAATAACAGAAGAAAATGGTTACAGTAAAAAAACGTAAACAAAATAGAAAATAAAATAAAACATAAAATTAAGACAGCATAATTAAGAAATGATCAATTAGAATCATATACAAATAATAATAACACAAAAATGGGGTACATTCACATACTTAAACAATACGATGACAATACTTACTAAATTATTTTCAAATATAGATATTAAAATAGCTTATAAAACAAAGATGAAAGAGTATTGGAAAAAAAGGAAAGAACAAAGAGTAAAGAATTGAAATTGACATCTGGTCCCTAGATGGCCGATATGGAAAAAAAAAAAAAAAAAAACTCATACAACAAAGATGATATAATGAACAATTTAAAAGAAAAAAACATTACTTTGAACTGCATACAAAAAAGATCAAAAGCTCAATTAAGAAAGCTGTGTTAGAGGTTATAATCACAAACAGAATTAACACTGTTGCACACCACTGTAGAAAAATTATTCCGATTAGCACTTTCAAGCTTCACAGCTAATCATCAGATCGGAAGATTTTAATACAAACATACAATATAAATAACATTTATACATCTAATTTAGGCATTCAGTTATCTAAAATACTCACATTGACTATGCCTTCCAATGTTGTTTTATTCACTGGACCATTATTAAAGTAATACTTTCTCACTTGTTGACCAATGGCATTAAGTTGATCCTGAGTTGCATGGTTTCTTACCTCTCGTGGAGCAAAGTCTGACAAGTTTCTGTCAATAATAGCAAACCCATTATCATTATCTGCAACACATTTACAAAGAAGAAAACTGGTTATTGAAATGTCTGCTTATGAAACACCTTTCTTTATGTTCAAAGGAATAAATATAGCTTAGTTAGTATTCAGTTGCTGGTTTTATGAAATCTGTAAACAACATGCTGTTACTAGCACAAAATGTATTGTAACAGAAGAACCCTATCGAACCAGCCTACAACATCCTCCACATACGGGACATCCTCCAACATCCTCCCTCGGTAGACGGGCAGGTGTAACCTCAGTCAAGGCCGCACACAAGTATGTTCCCATGGAGAGGCGTAGCTACGGGAGGCGGTGGGGGCGGTCCGCCCCGGGTGTCACCCGGTTGGGGGTGACACCTACCCGCGATTTAAAAAATTAAAAATTTACAAAAACTTCAAAAAAATATGAAAAACCGTGCGCGTGCTTGTACATATTACGAAGTTTTTTCATATGAATTTCGAAAATTTGGACGGTGCGGCGCGGACAGATGTGCTTTCACATTTACGTTTACCTTTACCTAGAGTATGTTGGCTACACGGAGAGAAATTTGGTGCTGTAGCAGCTTGACAACTAACATGCTGATGTAGTAGAGTAACCTTGGGCGGACACCTTGCTACACGGAGAGAATTGTTGAACCAACATAGTTCCAAAGAAGGACGTTAGATGTCGACTTGCTACAGCACCAACTTTCTCTCCGTGTACACTGCACTGTGTGCGCACTCAAAACGAAGAGAGCAGCACTCGATTCGATATTTAGAGCACGCTCTTTAAGTCAATTTTATAAAAAAAACTATTCATTTTACGGGAGAATGTTATATAACATTTTTTTATCAAAATTTTCTGCTCTTTCCAATAAACTTTATCCCTTCTTTGTAGGACAATTATTTTAAAAGTTACATTGAAAATTATCTTATTGTTAACAACAATTAATTGGATATATAAACAAAAGTAACGGGGTTAGGAATGTAAAGAGTTGTGAAATATAAAGTCTATTATGTCACTATTCATCATGTAAATTTTGGTCCGTGTTTCAATTTTTGCAAGGTTGAAGTCCCAGATGACTGGTCTACGAGGAATTCCCTAAAAATATCGTAATTCGTACTTGCTGTGTGTCGCGTCGGTTTTGTTCAGTTTCCTTTATTCTTTTGTTACCACCGGTATGTGTTGTGGAAGTGTGAAAGTATCGTGATTAGATTAAATCATTGTTAATGTTGACAGTTTTTGTACACCAATAGTGTATGAAACGAGAAAGTCTACAAATCAAGGTAAGTGGATAGTTAAATTGTATTTATGTAACAAGTGGATTTCCTCGTATACAAGGCGCAGTATATCTGAAAGGTTGAATAATGTTGTTAACGAAGCAGCCACTGCATTCTCAAAACATGATAGATTAAGTCGGCTGAGTGGACAAATTGAAGCGCATTCCATCCAACTTTAATATTCATTACTCTGAAACCTTTTGGTGAAATTATCGTATTGTTCCGAATACAGGCCGCACTTTTTCTCCTAAAAACATGGTCGCTAATTTGGCCTGCGGCTTGCATTCGCGCGCTAATGAAATTCAAAGTTATATCTGGTGTAACAGCGACAACATCGCTTATCTGTACTTTGTTCTCATTCGGCGTTTTTGTAGTGCGTTTGCGGTATGAGTGATATTGTGGAGACTAAAGGTGATGCAGTCAAATCAAATTCCAAAAAATAAACGTAATACGTACGATGCGAATTATAAATTAATTGTAATACAACATGCAGAAAAAACATGCAATCGCGTAGCCGCAAGAAAATTCGATATTGACGAATCCTGTATTCGACGATGGAGAAAACAGAAGGAACGGCTTTTAAATGCAAATACTGCGCGACGAGCATTCACGGGACCTCAATTTGTGCGTTTTGTAGCAGTAGAGTCCAGCGTCTGTGAATACATACGGTTTTAAGAAGGCAAGGACTCCCTGTCACTAGACATGTTTTAAAATTAATAGCTTTAGAAATCGCAGAAGAATTTCGTCAGCGGGGAAAGTTGTCAGTAAAAGTACAAATTTTACAGTTTGTCCCAACAATTTTTTGTCTGAGGTCTGGTTTACCCATTATAGGGAATAGAAAGATAACATTCTTTTAGTGAATTTTCGCATTACATTAAACGTTGAGTTTGAACTAAATTAATGTTCTTTATATGCCTTCGTTATAGGTATTGTAAAAGTTCCATGGCGAGCTGCGTTTTTATGAACTCCACAACATTGTTCACAACTTCTCGGGTCTAACTGTGGAATTTACTACTAAATTATTTAAAGATAAATGTTGTTTTTTACCCAACTATGCAGAAGAAGGGTGTATGTTGTAACCATGTCCGCATTATTACGTTAGTGCCGTGATACTAAGTGGAACTTTTTGTTTTACAAATAATAAATATATTTACCTTATTTCCTGTCTCGTGACCACAATATAACGTAATGAATTATAATTGACGCGTTTCGAGACTATGTCTCGTCATCAGAATATTAAAATTTTATCACTCAATGAGATCGTTAAAAAATTTAAAACATTAAAATTACAAAATCGAAACCAAATCATATAAGCATTTATGTGAAGCGAGTGCGCACTCGATGAAAGCCAGCCGGACACTGACTGATATCAGTTGCAGATAAATTTTAGTGCTGTGTCATATAATGGATTCGACTTGAAATGTAAGTGGTCGTTTAATATGAAATTACGGTAGTATTTGTCATTATGTGCTCTATATATTTCAAATTCTTCACGTGCATTTAAATAAGTGCCTTTACCACAGACATGTAAGGGTTTCAAATTGGTGTCAAAGCTTGTATAATTATGGTTCTCCTGTATAAGATGACGAGC
Organism: Magicicada septendecula; assembly: GCA_034769895.1. Taxonomy (NCBI): domain Eukaryota; kingdom Metazoa; phylum Arthropoda; class Insecta; order Hemiptera; family Cicadidae; genus Magicicada; species Magicicada septendecula. The sequence goes on along the minus strand of CM068371.1, from coordinate 53,653,696 downwards.
GTAGTTAGACTTTATACAAGATTGTGTTGTCAAATCCTTTACATTATGCTTGGAGTGTGCTCAACGAAACGATTATAAAAACTTCTCCCTGTCTGACTAATATAAAAGCATTCACAGTCATTACATGAAAGTTTATAAACACCTGTTTTCATTTCCAATGGTGTACTGGTTCTATTACGAAGCTTATTAAACAGATTGTTGCTGATTTTAAATGTTACAGTTCTATTGTTACTATTTAATGCTTTTGATACAATTTTGGGTATAATACTGTTGTAGGCAGTTGAAATAAGGGTTGGTTCATTATTTTTTATCATTCGAGGTTTTGACAATTTCCGTACGCTTTAAGCGTTTATCTTACGTTTAAGGACACGCAAAATTAGGAGAAAAGGTATGGTATTGCAGGCTGTGTGCCTGCAGAAAGGCCTCGACCAAGCGATGGTCCTCGAGCCGACGGACGACAACCTTGACCGTGTCACCGCCAAGCAGCTTGAGATCAAGTTTGTCGGCCGACAGGCCATGGGCCGCGATCAGCCGCCTGTATAAGGCGGCAACATTGGACACCCCGTGGACGAACAGGGGCGGCGCGAAACCAACAGCGGCAGCAGCCGGAACCGCGGCCTGTTGGCCCTGAGAAGGTCCGATGTCCATGGCCGAGGTCCGAGAGGAAGTGGATCCGGTTGAGTGGGTCCTCTTCGGTTTCTTAGTCGGGCGTCTACGCCGACCAACGGTCGCAAATTCGTCCGACTCGTCCACCGGGAGAGAGGGTAGTGGGTTCGGGAGAGGATTGTCCATCTCCATCGCCCGAGGCGATTCAGGCGAGTCGCCCACGTGGGGCAAGGCAGAGCTAAGCGACTCTGCACTCGAGCCGTTGCCTGTAGTGGGCATGCTGGCCAGGTGCGGCTGCCGGGCAGGGACTGCTAGGCAGTCACTGCCAGACGCCAGGGATCTTGCGTCCGGCCGAAGCCGGGTTACCCACGCGACTTCCCTGCTCACGACAATGCGGGAGGAGCTGGGCTAACGACCAGCTTTGTTAGATGCCAGTCCTTACCAAGACTGGTGTCCACTGGTCTCTTTACCCCGGCGACATCCAAGCTCGCTTACCACTGGTGGGGGCTCGCAAGGATCGTCCGGGGCAGCACTACCTAACAGTCGCGAGCAGTTTAGGGTATATAGCACTGATATACGGCACTCACCATTCGTTTCTTACGACGAACTCTTCGTTCTGTTGGAATGTCGTAGTCCTCTGATTTTCTTGTAGCCTGACAATTGCTTCTTCTACAATATGACAATGTTTTTCTTCAATATAAAGACGTAGTGCCTCTATTTTTACGAGCAATTGGTCAAGGCTCAAGCCTTTACTTTGGAATGCAATCTGAGCGCAATTCACTTCCCTTAGAACATCATTCCAAAAGAAAAGATAACAAAGAAATGTGAAATTACATACAGCCGGCATCAGGTTCTGTGCAGCACCTCTGGTGTCAACATTTTTGATCACATAACTCTTCAATTGCAGCCACAACGTCATTAAAATTTTCTGCTAGCACTTTTACTGCAGCATAATGAGCACTCCAACGCGTTGTTGAGAGTCTTTCAACAGATGTCTTGCTGTGTTTAATTAGCACTTCCCAGCGACTAGTGGACTTAGAGAAAAATGTAAAAATCATTTCTATGGTTCCGAAAAATGTTACACAAGATACGTTTTGTGCAAATGAATGTTGGCCACATAAATTAATAGAATGATCAATACATCCAACGAAAATTGCTTTATTGTTTCTTGCTTTGATAATGGCTTGTACTCCTCCATGAACACCGCTCCTAGTGGCTGCATTGTCATATCCTTGAGAACGACACATCGTAATATCTAAACCGTCACTTTCAAGCTTCTGAAGAATTTCGTTACTTAGATTAGCAGCTGTCTTTCCTCTTAAAGGAAAAAATCCAAGGAATGCTTCTTTGACTTCCACCTTTCTATTACCAGTTTTCACGTAATGAATTACTTCAGACATTTGATCAACATGTGAAATGTCGGGTGTAGTATCAAACATAATACCGAAATATTTTGCCGACTTAATTTCATTAACAAGCTTAGATTTTACGTGGTCCGATAAAACACTTATGAATTCATTTTGTATATCTGGTGACATATATGATACTTTTGGAGATTTACTATGTTCCAAGTGCAAGATGTGCTCTTTCAACACTACATCATATTTTGAAAGTAGTTGGACTAACTCTAAGAAGTTCCCTTTATTTGTAGAGTCGTGTCCTTCATCGTGTCCACTAAATGCTAGATTTTGTTTAGCCAGAAACAATGTTATGTCCAATAATCTAGATAAAATACCCTTCCACTTCTGTTTTTCAGTCTCTATTGATTGCAAGGCTGCGTCATCTATTGTTTTGTGGAGTTTTAGTCTTATTTCTAAAGATTTCCACTTTTATAGATTTTCTAGATGTTGTAGCATGACAGATAATGCCCATAGTTCTGAATGGAAAGAAAGATCATAAAATAAAATAAAAACAAATTTAAATCCAAGAAAGCAACATTAAAAATTAATTAAGAACAACTGTAAAGCACAATCATAGTTTGAAGTAAGAATTTCATTAAAACCAGATATACAATGAATGACGAGTAATCAAAATAAACCAAAAGGCTAAAAATAAAGTAAGGAGATACCCAGGTAGGATAGGAGTAAGTAAGGAAGAAACCAGAACAAGACAACATCCACAATAAGAAGGAATGCTTTTATAAGAAACAGGTAGGATAGGAGTAAGTAAGGAAGAAACCAGAACAAGACAACATCCACAATATAAGGGAATACTTTTATAAGAAACCAGTAGGATAGGAGTAATTAAGGAAGAAACCAGAACAAGACAACATCCACGATCAGAAGGAATGCTCTTATAAGAAACAAAAACGAAACACCAAAAGAAAATAAAAATAACCAGTGGAAGTATAACAAAAACCCAAATTTAGAAAACCATGTAAAATAGATATAAACAAAAGCGTATAAAGTAGAATTAAAAGTGAACCAATGTGAATTAATTATATAATGGAAAAAATAAACCTTCATTATCCTCTATAAATAAATTTCTTGATTTTAATAAGACTATAAAACTGATTAGAAATAAAATCAAAGAATAAAAAGGGGACCAGTGCAAGTTTTTATATTATATTAAATAAACTTAATGTGTCAATGTTGGAGTTCATAAACTGAGTAAATTGTGCAATTATACAACTTTAAAGTTTTTATATTGTGTCAAGGAATAATTTAATAGAGTATTATAATAACAAATAAGATACAAGTGTTTCTAAATAACTGCCACTCTTTATTTACAACATTCATTAGAATGACAGTAATAAAACTAGAGCAGGCCAATAAAAAAGTGAAGTGACCAAATAAATACCCAAAAACCAAGCAAAAACAGCTAAGACTGAAAATAAAATTAGTTATAAGAAATAGTGTAAATGATGGAAGGACAGATATGTTTTGTTTATAATAAGTTCAGATAAACTCAAGACTGAAATGTCTGAGTTAAATACCATTCTGTTATTATAAAATGTCTATTATGTGTTAATAGTAATAATCAAGATTAAAATGTCTGAGTTTTAAATACCATTGTTAATTTCAAATATTTGTTATGGATAAATAGTATGAATTATATACTAAATGTTCTATTGTTCAAGTAAGGAATGTTAATTAATATTATATTAGGATAGAAAGTCAGAAGGGGTATAAACAAGATGTATTATTCAAAAAACTTTGTATGTAAAAACAGATAAAATCTAGGCCAAATGGTAAATCTAAACAACATTATAATTGATGAATTAAGTACAGTAAAATAGTTAAACTGATGAAATTTATATAAGGTAAACCAGTCACAGAGTCATATAACTGGAACTATAATTAAGAAAGATATTGTAAAAAGATAGTAAGAATTATTGGAAAAAATGCAAATGTAATAACAAAAAATTCGAAGTGGGGAGTCACAAATTAATGAATAATATTTAAAAAGATAACCAATTAATAAAATTACAAGAAATTAAGGGAAGATAAACCTTTTATGTCAGTCTGAGATTTAGTACAATCATAAATATAACATATAAAATGGCAAACATTTTGAGAAGGACAGGAAGTAAATTTTAAGGCCTACATTTTCAAAATGAAGTAAATATAGCATTTTAGATAAAAAACTTAGTAAAACTATCTTATTTGGTATCAAATCAAGCAGAATGAACTAAAGAAGGAGATTATGTATTTAGTATTTAATAAATTTAAATAATAGCAAAAATATATTCAGTAATATAATGTAAATTTCATACATGTAACGGAAGCAAAAAAGATTTGAAACAATGTATTGCTAATATTAAATTGGCTAAGACGTGTTTAGATGACGAAGGAAGTTAGAACAGTTGATTATTAGACTTTATCGAGCACACTTGAACGTGATTTTGGCTAAATATTAACCTAATAGCGAAGACAAGTATGGTGCTCATCCAGTAAGCCTAGTCTTCTGTGAAAATCGCGAGTTTCGAAAAATTTCATTTAAACTTTAAATTCAGTGGAATTAACACATACAAACATTAAACTAAATTAACACAGAACAGAAACTAAAGTGAATTCATAATTTAAACCTGTAAAACCAATAATTCCGAATAAAGAAACGAACGGTGCAATTGTCGACGTTATTGACAAAAGTGAATTATAACAGTATCCAACACATTTTATCGAAGTGAATCACAGACACTGAACCACGACCACTCCACTAACACCAGAAGGAATAATCACAACTGCAGGAACGAGAAACCATTGGAAAAGCAACATTTATTCGAAGCAGATTCTTCGAGGTGCATTCGTCTAAACACATCTGACTACGGAGCGGCCATCTTTGAGTTCCCACAATTCCAAGTGCCACGGCCAGTATACCTTCGAATGGTTCGAACAATTTCTTTATTAACCATTATATATTGAATTATATGTTTGTATTTTAATTAATAAGCTTGTAATTTGTAATGTTATACTTTCTATACTATGCCCTTTTCTCTGACTATATATAAAATAACTGTTCAAAGAACCCGAGAATAAATAATTTGTATAATATATTGATTTGCCCTGAGAGAGTCGATTCATCAATTGATATAAAATCGATTACTTTACTAATTGTTAATAAAAATCATTTAATATTATTATTTTGAATCCTATTTATTCCTCACTTATAAGTAGAATAATATAACACATTAGTTGAGACATAACTACCAGAACAGTTGAGTTTAACAACTTTAAAGGAGGATAAACTGCAAATAAGGAAAGATCACCAATCGATTGTTCCTGGAGACAATCCTATTAACATAATAAAAGAATTCTAAATATACCAAAGGATATAATTCGACAAAAACAATTAATAAGAAGTTCAAAATAAAACGAAACAGTTTAAAATATTTAATACTAAATTAGTTAAAAATAAAACAAGAAAAAAATGTATAATAAAAATTGAAAAAAAAAATTGTTTTAAACCAAACAACAAGGATTATTTTTTATTAAGAAGAAAACAAGAATTATTTTTTAATTTGTTAAAATGTTCATTTGTACTTTCATGGTCCGCCACTTTAGGATTTAATTTCCACAGCTTCTGAAATCCAGTCACAAATGTGGATGTTTTAGTATCAGTTTTGGCGGAAAACAAACGACAGCAGAAGCAATACAGCTTGTTAGTAATGGGAGAGTAAACCATCCACGAAAGCAGAATTTTTTCACCATTAGGCATCTGCTTATAAAACCATTCTTTTGACAAATGTCGAATGTCGCCTTTTGTTTGTAACCCTTTCCTAGATACAGTGTCAAATGGTCCTTCTTTGTTTTGGAAAGTATCACTACCTTTTTTTATAATTTCTATGCAAAGACTATCGGGAACCGGTATACTCCAATATGAGACATCTTCCAAGTCCTGCAGATTAAGTGACTTACTTAAATTATCGTCTTTGTTAGAGGTAGCATTATCACTGTCACTTTCAGCATTTTCTGATCCATTTTCTTCATGGAATGTCGTTACTTGGGTATCTTCAACATCTTGTTCGCTTTCTGAAGCTGAAGATGAGCTGATTTTTAGTGAATTATTCTTTGCATTAAGGAGGGAATCAGTTTCTTTTGATGAACTTTGGCTGTTATCGGTTTTTGTGACATATTTGAAGATGGATCCAGATATACTCTGAACTGCATCAATTTTAGCCTGTTTTGCCTTTCTCCGCTGAAACCCACTTTTCCTCTTAGATGTATGAACTCCTCGAGGCATATTCGACTTTTTGACGTAAGTAGCTAAAACAAAAATTTGAATAACATGTCTGTCGGTATCCAGGCCACTTATAATGACAAATAATAAATATATTTACCTTATTTCCTGTCTCGTGACCACAATATAATGCAATGAATTATAATTGATGCATTTCGAGACTATGTCTCGTCATCAGAATATTAAAATTTTATCACTCAATGAGATCGTTAAAAAATTTAAAACATTAAAATTACAAAATCGAAACCAAATCATATAAGAGCATTTATGTGAAGCGAGTGCGCACTCGATGAAAGCCGGCCGGACACTGATTGATATCAGTTGCAGATAAATTTTAGTGCTATGTCATATAATGGATTCAACTTGAAATGTAAGTGGTCGTTTACAAAATTACAATACTGCCCTTGTCAGTAATTCTGCGTGGGCTTGACGCGCATACCGACCCCCAGGAGATCCTCTTGGAACTCCGAGAACTCGGGTACCCGGTGCAGGCAATTTTCCGCCTGTTCACCAACTCAGAAACCCGAGTACCTCTCCCACTCGTCCGTCTCCAGCTTGAGAAGGGCGAGGCCGCAGACAAGATATTCCAACTGATGCGGCTGTTTGGCTTCCGCGTCAGGGTGGAATCCAGTCGTCCCCCGGGCAGGTTCGCGCAGTGCCACCGGTGCCAGAGGTTCGGCCATCATACCGATGTCTGTCGCAGTGCCCCGGTCTGTTTACGTTGTTCCTTGGGACATTCCACACAGGCGTGCACTGTGGCAGACAAGTCCAATTTTCGCAGCATAAATTGTGGCCAAGGCCATGCAGCAAATAATATTAACTGCCCGGTCTACAAGGCGGAACTCCTGCGGAAGCAAAAGCCGCAGGGGCCCCTCCCGAAGCCAAGGCAGCCAGTTTTGCAGCCCCAACCGCAGAGGCAGCCTAAAACACAGGCTAGGCCGCAACCAAAGGCACAACCACCACGGCGCACGCCCTCTCCGGCTCCACCTCCAGCCCCTACAAAGGCACATAAACGAACCGCGTCGCCTTCTGTAGTAGAGACAAGCCCTGTAGCCGCCATCTCGGTTATGGAGCCGGAGAATCAACCCTCCACTTCCGCGGAACCACCAACTCCCGCCTCTGAACCAGAGGTAGCCTCGCCACCATTGCCACCTCCGCGATTTCCGCGAGCAGGCATCATTAAAAACAAAAACTCTAAAGGGATAACCACACCGGATGCTCGGCCTCATATCTCCTGCCTCCCCACAGCCCAAGAAAAGTCCTGCTTCCCGGTATAAGTCCGACGAAGCACAACAGCGTACTTTTCCTGTCGCTCACTCAAAACCATCTGCCCCTGGTCCTGTGGCTTCCACCACGACCCGATCTGCCGCAAAAATTGGTCGCACTTACGCGGCCTCAGTTTCCAGGAAACAGCCCAGTCCGTCATATCCGATGACGCACAGTTCGTCCGCGACTTTCTGTCTGGCTACGACCTCAAGAAAGTCGCATCCACCTTCAGGTCTACCCGAGACCGCCTGGAAACTGCTGACCCAACTGAGAGATTCCTGCTCTTGGTGGAAGCCTGTGAAATCATAGGTCTTCTATGAACCGAGCCCTTAGACGAGATCTCTCGCTCATAGCCTGGAATGCTAACTCCATCGGTTCCAAGCATTCCGACCTTCTAGAATTCCTGGCTCGGTTTAAACCCGACGTACGTCTCCTCACGGAAACTCACCTGATCCTGGCGAACCGGTTTCGATTACCAAATTACGTGGTCTATCGGGATGACCGAGCTGCCCGACGAGGAGGCGGCACGGCGATCGCGGTGAGGACCTCCATAGTTCATCATCATGTTGTTTTGCCGCAGCTAACCAACCTAGAGGCCACCGCCATTGAGGTCCACGGAGCTCTTGGCAGCGTCCTCGTGGTTTCAGCATACAAGCCCCCACAAGCTGAACTCCTTGTCGGCGACCTGGACGTCATCTTTGATTCCCACCAAAGGGTAGTTTTGGCCGGCGATCTGAATTGCAAGCATCGCGTTTGGAATAGTCGCTTGACTACTCCGAATGGGGGGCGCTTGCTCAGTTTTGTTGAATCGCGCCGGGCGATGGTATTTGGTCCAGCGCAACCCACGTTCTTTCTGACTACCTAACGCGGCCACCGATGTTCTGGATATCGCGGTGACCCAGGGAATTGTCTGTCCGGTCGAGGTATTCTCATTTACGGAGCTGACATCCGACCACAACCCTATCTTGGTCCACGTCTCTACCCAGCACGCCTATGCACGTTCTGACCAGAAGAAGGTTATCGATTGGGACCGCTACGGCCTGGCCTTGTGCCGTAGATTGCCGCCAGTGGCCCCACTCGATTCCGTTCGCCTCCTAGACGAAGCAGTAGCGGGAATCTAAGAGGCATCATCTCGGCTATAGGCGTGTCTTCACGTATGCGAGCTGGTTTCATGCCTGACTACCAGCGCATCCCTGAGGAAGTCTCTCTTCTCGCTCGCGAGAGGAATTATTTCCGGAAACCTTGGCAGAGGACCCGTGATCCAGCCGATAAGGCAGCATACAATCGGCTCACCGGACGACTGCGTGGCAGTCTGAAGGCGTTCCGACGTAGCTGTTGGGAACTCGACGTGGCCTGAACGGGGGATGCGGACCCACAAAGTCACCCGTACAGAATACCTTCCGCATTGATGGGACGGAGGCGACGACCTCCACTCCCCGCCATTGTTGGACCGTTCGGACGACTCCTGGGTCGCCCGGAGGAGAAGGCCGTGTACTGGGCTTGTTTTTCGAGCGACAGTTCGCTCCCAACCCGCCTATGGACTGGGACTTTGACGAACAAGTCGAGATGGCTGTGGAAGACTTTCTGTCTCTTCCTATCACGGCGGAGCCCGAACCCATCTCTTTGGAAGAGGTCTCAGATCGGCTCACTGAACTTCAGCCAAGAAAAGCTCCAGGCCCGGACGGTGTTACGAACACCGCTCTACGACTTCTTCCCGAGCCTGGAGTTCAATTCTTGACTGACTTGTTCAATGGGTGTCTCAGACTGGCCTACTTTCCCAAGAAATGGCGAAAGGCGACGGTCATCGTGATCCCGAAGCAGGGAAAGGATGCTTCCCGCCCCGACAACCTCCGGCCTATCAGCCTACTCTCCGCTACGTCCAAAGTTTTTGAGCGCCTCGTGCAGCGTCGTGTACGAGAACATATAACCAACTTTGACGTGCTGGTCCCCTAACAGTTCGGCTTTCGTATGGGGCATTCGACCACTCATCAACTGATGAGAATGGTGGAATACGTCACGGAAGCCAGGTGTCGGAGAGAAGGGACCGTTGGCTGTTTCTTAGATGTTGAAAAAGCCTTCGACAGTGTATGGCATGATGGCCTATTATTCAAGCTTAGGGAAGTCCAGCTCCCGGACTGCTACCTCCATCTGGTTGCTAGTTTTCTGACGGAGAGGACCTTCTGCGTGAGAATTGGAGATTCAGTCTCTTCCGAGAGACAAATCACAGCCGGCGTCCCTCAAGGTAGTGTTCTAGGTCCCCTTCTGTTCTCGCTCTACGTCAACGACGTGCCGAGACAGCCTGGAGTCCAGGTGGCCCTCTTTACGGCCGATCGTCATGTGGAAAGGGCCGTCTTACGACTGCAGCGCCAGCTCGACACGCTCGGGGACTGGACTGAAAACTGGAGAGTGCAACTCAACGCTACCAAGAGTGTAGCCGTCAAATTCTCGAAGCGACGGAAGAACCCTGTTAGGCAGTTACGTATCGGCAGAACGTACTTGCGCTGGTCCAAAGAGGTCAAGTATCTCGGATTACACCTCGACCGTCGGTTCACCTGGCGTACCCACGCTCAGACAGTTCACAAGCGAGCATCCGCTCGTCCGATCTTACTGTTTCCACTCCTGATCAGCTCAGCCATGACCAGGAAACTGGGCAGGATGATCGTCGGCGCGTATCTGCTGCCAGTCATTACCTACGCCTGCCCGGTCCGGGGTTACCTCGCCGCAATGCATAAAAAGAAGTTGCAGAGCGTCCTCGACAGGGGTCTTCGGCTAGCGGCCAAAGTCCCCCGTCGCTTTTCATCACGCTTTCTAAGGAGAGGACTTGGCGTCCGCTCCTTAGACGAAACTTTCAGGCGGCTTGCACGCAAATTTTATGTACGTGCGGCGAGGTTCCCAGACAATCCTCTAGTGGCTGGGCTGGGAAGGTACCGTATACGTCCAGGTGATTCGTGGAAACGCCCTCGGTGTATACTGCGCTAGTGTAGGCTAGCACAACAGCCGAGAATCGCCCTACTATAGAGCACACGCCCTACTTTGGCAGGGCCACGAGGCAGGAGCTCCAGAAGGTAGCTCGGAACTCAGATCCCGAGCGGTTCGTCTCTGCGACGCACAACCGCACAGCCCAGAGCGGAATTTAGTTCAGTCAGTTTGTTGAGCGATTTTCCTTAGTGAGGATCGAGCAGTGGTTAAGTATTTTGAAAAAGTGGAAAAAGTGTTATTGTGTTATAATTAGTGTGGGACTCTATTATTTAACGTTATTATTGTGTGTGGACATACTTAACTAGAATTATTGTACAAGTTGAATGAGAATTGTTATTTGCGATTAATTATTTATTAGTGACTTCATAGGTGTCTGTAATATCTTTCCAATGTACCATATGATGATCAGTGAGACCATTGTGACAGTACCGTAGGCCTATATATTTTTATAAAATGCTTAAGTAACACCCATCTCTAAAATCTTTATATTTTAGGCTAATGCATGTAACAAGTAAAGAAGCAGTCTATCTGTTATGTCTATAAATGTTCCATTTTTTCTGTCATATTCCAAATTGAACCTTAAATTTAGACCCTGTATTTCTAGAAAGGTAAAAACAAATTTAGCAAGGCAAATTCAGAAAGTTGAACCTAAATTCAAAAAGTTTAAAATCACAGAAAATTGTACTCTTGTTTCTTTTCTATCTGAATTTTGAGTGTTATTTTTTCTTTATCTTTTCAGCAATAATTTGTTCTTCTTGTTTGTATCATCTAGCTGGTGAAATTGCAGATATAGATTGTAATTATTATCATTAAAAAAAAATCATCGTCCTGTGTATGTTTGAAGTATATTAATAACTAAATATCACTATAATATTGACGACTCGGAACACAAAGTTTTTTATAAGTAAAAACGTAAAGTTTTACCTTACAGCCTAAACCGGCTTTCACCTATAGAAGGCTTCATCAGAGGCTGTCGTTAGTAGCGCTGCTCGTCTTGTTGTTGGCGACGAGAAAGTGTTTCGAAAGATTGAAGCTGTGTGTGTGTGGTGAGATGTGTTCGAATAATGCGTGCGATTTGAATTGTGTCTGTTCGTTTAGGATGTCGTTTTTATTTGTTTTTGTGTGTTTGTATATTTCTAATTGTTCTAGAGTGTCTAGTTTTCAGCCTTTTGTGTGTACGTGTAGTATGTTCATGTTATTGTCGATGTTTTTATATGTGTGGTTTGCTTCAATGAGGTGGTTTGCGAAGGTAGATTCTGTAGTGGTGTGGAGTGCTTTTGTGTGTTCAATGTATCTCTGTTTGAAGCTACGTCCTGTCTGGCCTATGTAGAATTTACTGCAATTTGAACAATTTAGTTTATATACACCGGGTAGATCGAATTTGTTTTGTGCTTTGGGCATGCGTTTTGATAGTGTGTGTTCTGTTTTGTTAGTAGTTTTGTAAGCGATTCTGTATCCTGCTTTTTTGAATTTGTGGGCAATTTTTTCTGTTTGTTTGTTGATGTATGTTAGTGTTATGAATTTGTTGTTTTCTGTCTTTGTCTGTTGTTTGTTTTGTGTTTTGTGTAGGAGTTTACTGACTATTGTTCTGTCATAACCGTTAGATTCTGCTAGATATTTTATCGTGTTTAGTTCGTCTTTGTAGTCTATTTCATCTAAGGGGATGTTGTTAAGTCTATGTATCATGGTTCTAAAAGCAGCTAGTTTGTGTTGTATTGGGTGATTGGAGGTGTTGTGTATTAGTGTGTCAGTTGTAGTTGGTTTTCTGTATATACTGAATTTGTGCCTGTGTTCTAGTTTTGTGATGGAGAGGTCTAAGAAGTTTATGGTATTGTTGTGTTCGTATTCGGCAGTGAAGGTTATGTTTTTATGTATTTTGTTTATGTGCGTTAGTAACTGTTCACATTGTCTTTTGTTTCCCCTGTATAGTATTAGAATGTCATCAACGTATCTGTGCCAATATAGTATTTTATGTGAGTGTCTGTCATTGTTTGTGAGTATTTTTGTTTTTTCTAAGTGTTGGAGGAAGACTTCTGCTAGAATGCTGGATATGGGGGAGCCCATGGGTAGGCCATCGTTCTGTGTGTAGTATTTATTGTTATAAGTAAAGTAGTTTTGTTTTGTGATAATGTTCAGAGTTTCTGTTATTTCATTGATAAGTTCGTCTGGTGTGTTGTTCTGTTTGAGTTTGTTCTGTAGGATGGTGATTGTTTCAGAGATGGGGATGTTTGTGTACAGGTTTTTAATGTCAAAGGAGGCTAATGTGGCGTTATGGGGGATGTGTATGTCTTTTATTTTTGTTACTAGGTCAGTGTTGTTTTTTATTGCAATGTTGTTGTCTGTTTGTTTGTGTTGTCTAATAATTTTGTCTAGATATTTTGCTAGTTTGTGTGCAGGGGCATTACGGTAGTTGATAATGGGGCGGATCGGAATGTCTTCTTTATGGATTTTGGGAAGCGCTTGGAGTGTAGGTGCTGATGGTCGGATTTGTTTCATGTAGGGCTTTTGTTTATGTGTCATAATGTGTTTGGCTTTGTTGACTATTTGTTTTACTGAGTTTTGGTATCTGTCGGTGGGGTCGTGTTTTAGTTCTGTGATGTTGTTCTGTTCTATGAAGTCTTGTACTTTTTTGTGTAGGTTGTCTGTGGGGATAATTACAGTCGTGTTGCCTTTGTCAGCTTTTACAAATGTGATGTTGTGTTTGTGTGCCTTTTCCCTCAGTTTGATGGCTGTGTGTATTTCTGAGTTGTGGTTGTTGTTGTCTGGTGTCTTATGTACTCCTATTGTGTTGTTTATATTATGTCTTAATGTCTCTTGATGTTCTGGTGCTGTGTTTTGTATATTTGTTTCTGTGTCAATTATGAGCTTTGTTAGTGTTTGGTTGTTATGTTTGTAATGTATGTTATGTTTTAGGCCTTTATCAAGGAGTGTTTGTTCGTTTTTTGTGAGTGTGACGTTCGTGAGGTTTACTGTACGTGGGTAGAATTTGTGCGAGGGAATTATATCTGTTTTGATTGGTGTCAGGTTTTTTATTTTTCTGTCATGTTTTGTCTGTATGATATGTATTTGTTTTTTTGTCCATTCATTTGTGTGATGTATTAGTTCAGTCATGTAATTGTGTCCGTATGTGTTGGCGATATGTAGGTGTAGTGTTAATGCTTTGCGGTTAAGAGCGTCTTTTTTCTTATATAGTTGTTTAATTGATTCTTTTATATATGTTCTTTGTGCGATGTTTTGTGTTATTCGGGCGGCCTGGTTGTTATGTTTAATTTGATTTGGGCATATTTAGGTGTTAGTGAATTGTTTATGCATGTTTTGTTGAAATTTATGTGAGCTACAATCTTTCTAACCTTCAAATTTGTGAACTTGTACGCTTGGATGTTGGCTCGTCTTGCTGAGTTAAATTCTTGGATTTCGTTGTCCATGACGTGTCCGTTACTTAACTAAATATCACTATAATATTGACGACTCGGAACACAAAGTTTTTTATAAGTAAAAACGTAAAGTTTTACCTTACAGCCTAAACCGGCTTTCACCTATAGAAGGCTTCATAAAAACTTATAAAGACTTTACGTTTCATCTATTCCCAAATCTCAAAAAATTTTTGGGGGAAGCGATTTTCCTCAGATGATGAGCTGAAAGCGGCGCGGCAGTAAACAGTTATTTTGAGGACCTAGAAGAATCTGACTTCCTCAACTGGGTAAGTGATGGGGTAATGACTTGACGCTTCACTGCTGTTTGTGGGGCAAATGTGGTGCCACGATGCGGTAAATGACAGAAACGCCACACATTCGTTTTTATGGTAGGCCGCGAACTTTTCAATCCGCCCTCGTATACAAAACACGTTTTGTAATAATGTGTTAGAACAAAAGAAATGGCACTTTAGAATTAGGTAACCCTCCTTAAAACTGATATTCGTGATTTCCAGGGTTAATATTCAGAGTGAATAATCAGTTTACCAGTACATGTGAGGACAGTGTCACTATTTGCAGCTTTGAACTACTGGCTTACAAAGAATTTTCTGGTGTTATCATTGAACACATGCCAATTTACATTTGTATATCATCACCATCACCCAGTGGCGGCTCTAGCTTAGGTCACATGGGTGGGCCAGGTTATAAAATGGGTGGGCCTAACCTTGAGTTCGCTGGTATAAATTCCGATTGAATTTATATGTTTGTGTTGTGTGAATGTAGTTACTGTATATATTTACAGTATGTATATGTGTATATTATTTGTACAAAATGACAATATCTTAACTGTACAATGTTTAAATCAGTGCTGACAATAAAGATGATAATTGATAGGCCAAAACTGAATAGCTGAAATATTAAGAAAAATAAAATACTATGAATGCAAAATAGTAAACAGGCTTTTACTTACTTTTAAAACAGATTAATTCTTCGATTTTTGTGATTAACGGCAAAATCATCAACGACTCTTTTCAAGTCAATGTTCTTGGTCAAAGTTCTTTCTATTGCAAGCACAGACAAATAGCTAAGATGTTCATCAGACATCGAATTTCGTAAATAACTCTTAACACTTGGATTTCGTTGTCCATGATGTGTCCGGGTCGTTAATATAATAGTTGTATTTAACTCTTAACACGTTGCATACACGAAAATGTTCTCTCGCATGATGCAGAAGAAGCTGGAATAGTCACTGCTATTTGAGTCAATTTGTACAAGTCATTGAACGCTAGTTTATATTGCTCTTGAGCAATGCAAGTAGATTCACAGTCTCCACTCCGGTTTGTTGTTCATGCCTTAGGATGAGATTTTTTAATATTTTTATTTCTGCCTCCAATGAATCAGTGTTGCATGAATAATTTTGTGCCTACGGCATTAACATTTCTTTATTCAGGAACATTTTACTTTTGGGATTCAGACAAGTGATTCCTTTAATTATTGCAGAGTTTGAAATAAAACGTCTCTCAAGTTCGCTATCTATGATATGTAGAATTTCATCAAATACTAGAGACTTGAAATCAGTTGGGTGTACAGGTTTCAAGCTGTCTTTATTTGGCATATCACAAACATATTCCACAAGATGTTTTGGTAACTTTCGAATTCTGCCAAGAGTAGAGGAATCTGTGGGAATATAAGCGCCTATTTTTGTTGCTACATCTACACTTTCTTTCCACACAGAAGTGAAACCTGTATCAGATTAACGCATTTGGTTGAAAAGATCCCTTGTAGTTTCGATCAAACTGATCGCAGTAACAATATCACAATCTTTGCCCTGGAGGAAATCAGACAGTGACTTCCATTCTTTCAATAAACGTGTGAACAGGCATAAATGAAAAATAAAATAAAAGTTCAACTTGGCACTGAATCCTGACGCTTCTGCAGCTCGTTCTGCATTTTCACTCTGGATATTTACTAGTGTTACAATAATAGCTTCAATTGTCTTCATTTGTCAAGTAATAGCCAAACATGCAGCGTACCGACAGGCCCATCGGGTGTCACTTAACTTTTTCAATTCCACTTTTCCTATCTTCATTTTCATTTGTGTATCTATAAACATTTGATGGACTGCCGACCCACTCATGAAAACATACAGTCCCTGCAGTGTCATAAAAAAATCTGTAGCTGACTTGATCCCTCTACATGTTGCCACTATAATGAGATTCAATTTATGGTTCACACAGTGTGTGTAGATGGCTTGTGGAAATTCCCTGCTTAAAAGAGCGTGAACACCTGCACAAGAGCCACTCATGACCGCAGCTCCATCGTACGTTTGTGGAACACAGTAGTTTAAATCAACTCCACAGTTTGCTAGTTTTGTTTAATACAAATTAATAAAGAAGAAGCATCCAATTTTTCTGTAGGTTCAAAGCCTAGAAATCTTTCATATATATTCCCATCTAAATAGTAACGAATCATTATTGATAATTGCTCAGTTTTTGAACAATCTTTTGACTAGTCAACTATTAGAGCAAAATACTGAGCTTTTTTTACTTCATCTGTTATATGTTCACAATATTGCTCATGGTGCTAAGAATTTCATTTTGAATACCATGATGAGTGTATTTTTCCCTTTTATATTCAAGCTTTTTTTAACAGTTGGATCTTTTTCCCTATAAGTTCCATTAATTCTAAAACATTTCCCGTGTTTTCACTCTGTTTCAATTCATCATGACCTCTTTGAGTTATTCCATGTAGGGCTGTGAATCGATGTACATCAGTAATTGTTTCAATGTATCCTCTATTTTCTTGAACTTCAAGAGCATACGTTTCATCTAGCAGAGCAGCAATTGATGCTTCCTCCCCAAACTTACTTTCAAAATTTTTGAAAGACTCCCAAGCAACTAAAGAATGTTTGTGGGATGAGCTGTTCTCATGCTGCTTAAAACCAGAATTAGATTCTGTTGCTCTTTTCCAATTAGTGTAACCTTCATTTACAAAACTAAGCAATTCACTTTTTGTGCCTTGAGTTTGGGGATGAAAAAATCGACAGGCAAAACAAAATGCAGCATCATTTATAATACCGTACTGTATTTAAGCCATGGGTGGATTTTGTACCAACCTGGCTGGAAATCCTTTTTCTATCTCCAAACTGGCGAAAAGAAATATCTCGTAATAGTGGTTGTTTTGGTTCATCAGTAGGTTTCGTAGCTATATCACTAATTGAACCAGATGGATTAGTGCTGCTGGTGCTACTGCTAGGAATAGAAAATAAATCAGTACCTTTATTTTAACCAAGTTATTCTTCATTTTCTGACTGTTTTCCTTTTTTCCCTACTTCCATATCATCATCATCGAACACAATTTTTTCAGGTTCAGTTTCGGGATCCTGAAAACTAACCTCAGCAGTTACAGGTGTAAACGTTGTAGGCGTTGTAATGCCCTCTTCATTTGGTTTAACAATTTTTTGTTGCAAAATGAAGAACTCCGAAATGCTAGGACGTTTTGTCATTTTTATTGTCACTTTTCCACATTCACTTTCAATAAGACCCACAATATTCTACACAAACGGTCAAACACGAAACACAGGTTACTGTCATGAGACCTTTTATTGTTTATATGCAAATTAACATCAAACGTATTGAAACGTACATAACATAAAAACCGAAAGAATGAATCGAACATTATGAGACAAACTACTGTCCATATTTAAATAAAATTGGCAGTTAAACACGTTAACTCTGCTTATCCAAACCACAAAACCACAGACACAAAAATAAAATCGTTGACTTAACGAAAACGAAAGTACGACCGCAGACCGAGAAACCAAGACTTATTTATTGTTTACATGCAAATTAACCTCAAACGTATTGAAACGCACATAACAAAAACTGAAAGAATGAATCAAACATGAGACAAACTGCTGTCCATATTTAAATAAAATTGGCAATTAAACACGTTAACTCTGCTTATGCAAACCACAAAACCACAGACACAAACATTAAATCGTTGACTTAACGAAAACGGAAGTACGACCGCAGACCGAGAAACCAAGACTGACCAACCGACAGTTTGTGTACACTCTGACGGTTGTTTGTTTCATGTTTCCGTTCTAAAGATCTTTTATTTTTGTTCTAAACACGTGGAAAACATATTTCTTGTTGAATTTTATAAAAGATAGTTTGACTTTGACCTCTGAAATTTCTCCATCTTATCAGGGTGGGCCAAGAAAATTTTGGGTGGGCCCCTACCCGTAGCGCCGCCACTGCCATCACCACCAACATCACCAGCAGCAGCAGTTGATGTCTCCCCTGTTGTTCTTCACCAGTTACTCTACTGATCAATTTTAGTACTTCCATTCTTGTGGAGGGCCAATATCATGGTTTCAGCTTAGCAATCTTCCTGTATTTGTCGCTTCTTTGCTTATGAACTACCTTGTCCATACTCTGTTGTTTGTCTGTATATCTGTCTGTTTGTATGTCTATCTGGCTATATTTGTATGTCTGTCTTTGTCTTTCTCCATCCCCCCCCCCCCTCTCTCTCTCTCTCTCTCTCTCTCTCTCTCTCTCTCTCTCTCTCTCTCTCTCTCTCTCTCTCTCTCTCTCTCTCTCTCTCTCTCTCTCTCTCTCTCTCTCTCTCCACACACACACACACACACACACACACACACACACACACACACACACACACACACACACACACACACACACACACACACACACACACACACACACACACACACACACACACACACACACACACACACACACACACACACACACACACACACACACACACACACAGAATGTGTTCCTATACATACATAAAGTTAAGATATTACTGTCGCAAGCGCAGCTTTGCTACCGAGCAAAGAATGGTGGTGACGTATACCATTCTACTGCACGCATCACTGTAATAATACACATTTAAAATACGTTTAACACAGGTTTGGTGTGACTTGACTGTCTCTCAAACTATTTCTGTTTACATATAGCCATTATGTTTTATCTTTACCTGTTTCATTTACTGCTTAAACTTTTCATATCACTATTAATTTTTTCAGTATTCATCTGTTTTTTCTGCATTTTTCTGGAGCACATAAACGCTGATCCAGGTGATTTTCTAAACGCATATTATGTTCTTTCCAGATTTTTTAAATTGCGTATTCTGAAATGCCAGTGTAATATTCTGCTCTTGCTGTAGTGTTTTTCACCGCGAAGAAATATGCCGCTTTCCTTGATTCTTATACAGTGGCCCTTCATAGGAAGGGGGAATGATCACTCATACAATAAACCGGACGAGGATAATTGTTCAGAAGAAAAATCTCTGGAGAGGTAGTTGGCAGATAAGCATTAATTATGAATTATAAGTATAATACTACTGACTCGGAACACTAAGTTTTTCATTGGTAAAAATGTACAATTTTTACCTTGTAGCCTGAATCAGTTTTTGCTTATTATAAGCTTCATCAAAGGCTGCCACCAGGAAGACTGTCCGTCTTGTTCCTCGTGATGGCACCGTCGTTTAAAAGATCAATGTTGTGTGTGTGTGTGTGTGTGTGTGTGTGTGTGTGTGTGTGTGCGGTGTGATATGTTTGAATAATATGTGTGATTTGTATTGTGTCTGTTTGCTTAGGATGTCATATTTACGTGTTTTTTGTGTTTGTATAATTCTAGTTGTTCAAGAGTGTCTAGTTTTTGGGCTTTTGTATGCACGTGTAGAATATCCATGTTATTTTCGATGTTTTTGTATGTGTGGTTTGCTTCAATGAGGTGGTTTGCAAAGGTGGATTTGGTGGTGGAGTGTAGTGCCTTTGTGTGTTCAATGTATCTCTGTTTGAAGCAACATCCTGTCTGGCCTATGTAGAATTTGTTAAAGCCTGAACAGTTTAGTTTGTAAACACCAGGTAAATCATATTTGTTTTGTTCTTTGTGTGTGTTCTTTGATAGTGTGTGTTATGTTTTGTTTGTAGTTTTGTATGCGATTCTGTATCCTGATTTTTAAATTTGTGGGCTATTTTTCAGTGTGGTTATTGATGTACGAGTATGTTAGTGTTATGAATTTGTTGTTTTCTGTCTTTGTCAGTTGTTTGTTTTGTGTAGGAGTTTATTGATTATTGTTCTGTTGTATCCGTTGGTTTTTGCTAGATATTTTATCGTGTTTAGTTCATCTTTGTAGTCTTTTTTGTCTTGTGGGATGTTGTTTACTCTGTGTATCATGGTTCTGAAGGCAGCTAGTTTGTGTTGTATTGGGTGATTGGAGGAGTTGTGTATTAGTGTGTCAGTTATAGTGGGTTTTCTGTATATATTGAATTTGTGTTTGTGTTCAAATTTTCTGATTGAGATGTCTAGAAAGTTTATACTATTGTTGTGCTCGTATTCAGCAGTGAAGGTTAAGTTTTGTGTATTTTGTTCACGAGGGTTAGTAGCTATTCACATTGACTTTTGTTTCCCTTGTAGAGAATTATGATCTGTGCCAATATAGTATTTTAGTGAGTGTCTGTCATTGTTTGTAAGGATCCTTGTTTTTTCTAAGTGTTGTAGGAAGACTTTTGCTAATACGCTGGATATGGGTGAGCCCATGGGTAGTTCATCATTAAAAATGAAGAATAAAGAAGTACTGAAATTTATTTAAACTCTGACACGTGCAGCCAATCAAAAATTGTCAGTCTGATAATGGTTTTCATATTTAGGAGAAGCATATGGTTCTCATAGTATTAAGAAAATACGGTCACAATTTAAAAAGTTGATGATTGCCACATGTAAAATGATATAGTTCATTCACATCATGAATTAGGTAAAAATACTTTTAAATAAGTGAAAGCATTTTTTAATTCCGGTATATTAATTTTTAGTATTTATTTATTGTGGATCAGTGGAATTGTCTGTCATAATCAAGTATTTTATGTGTTCTGTAAAGGACCAGGTAGCCTGACAATACAGGGCCGGCGAGAGCGATCACGGGCCCCGGGGCTAAACATTTTTGGGCCCCCCAAAGAAAAACTTACCAAAATCATTACTGTTGGATTGTTAATGGTTTAGGATTTATTAATTGACCCTACAATTCGTTATTCTTAACTTTAATCATAAATAAATGGGGTTTACACTGTTAATAAATGGCCAGAACAAAGGCCCGCTTCGGGACCCCGAGCCCCGGGGCTCTGGCCCCCCTGCCCCTGCCTCTCGCCGGCCCTGCCTGACAACCATACAGACAGACTGTGAGCATGTCATAATCTGACATAAATGAATATGTCCATCCCAGATTAGTAAATAGTGTTACGACGGTCTACTGATCATCGTATGGTACAGTGGAAAGCAAAACACGTATTACAATTATACCGCCCTATTATAAAACACAACACTTCGCCACAATAACCACTTGAACGCACAGAGTAATCACTTGTAATAGACCGACAATAAACTCGAACCACACTGTAATATATCGCAACTATAACTGAAACTGAACATCATTGAGTAATTGTATTTATATCCTCTGAAATACTAGATCATTCCATACTGCGCGTTAGCTCTACACTACAACGTAATTAATTGCTGCTTTGACACAGTCCGCGCAGCTTCCAGAAAAGTCTCGCAAGCGCATGTTGAAATCACGTATGCCACAACATTTAGCCGTATTCCACTGGATCGTCAGAGAAACACGTAGGTTGTTCTGTGATGCCATAACAGTAGATATGCATACAGTAATGTCTGACAGACTCACCTGGTATGAAAATCATTCCCTCATCTTTGTTTGCGCCAATAATGAGTGGGACAGCTGTTGTCATCTTGTTTAACTCATTCACAGGATGGTCAGCAAGAAACACTTCCTCATCAAACTTAGTTTCAGGTGCTGGTATAAAAGAAAAGGTATTCTTTCCACCTATAGTATCCTAACAAAATTACATAAAATAAATTAAAGTGTTAAAATAGTATTTTTTCACAAAGTAAAAAACACATAATATAGGCGTTGTGCTTGATGCACTTTGACAATTTTATTGTATTATATATCTTATGCCTTATCATTAACAAAATGTTTACATATATATATATATATATATATTGTAACGCAACATAGTTGAGGTTCCCCAACGTTACATAAAAAATTGAATGTAATATGGTCAAGGACCATACCCTGACTTAAGGTTGTTCAATAGGTCATGTGCTCGAGAAGTAACTCAAACCAGAAGGAGGCAATGACTAGTATTAAATGTATAAAAGCCAGACTAAGGAATGATTGAATGTTATGAATTGTTTGTTTTGTACTGTGACATGTTCAGGTCACAGAGTATTTTATATTGTATGTTGAATATACTAAAAATGAAATAATGTTATTTGATAATAATACTTCACCAATAATTATGTTTATGTTTATATTAGAGTTGTATTTATATAACCCAGTATAGTTACCAATGTTAGGTACTGTACTAAGTTATCAGTATTGTTGTAGCGGGGCATTTTTGGGCATACCGGGGGTAATAACAGAATTTGTATTTTTTTTTTTATAAATAATAAATAACTTGTTGAGTGATAGGAAAATTTTGTGACCGAGAGGTAAATTTGTTATTGTGGAAGCGATCGCAACGTGGCAGCATTGACTGTGACAATTATTTAATGATATTGTGTGGACAGTTTAATAACTGTACCAAAATCAGTTCAAGGACAATGACGAACCCGGAAAACGTAAACACGTTATGTAACAACAAATGACATAATCGTGTCAGGCGATGTGTTGCGTCAGCAAATTACATAACAACTGTGTGTCATCGGTTTCGTCAGAGCCTATCCTGGGTGTGTCACGCCAGCAACTGTGTGAGGCACCGAACAAACAGTCGCAAAACAACATCTGAGTGATACAGACGCTAACCACTGTGCGTCGCCGGTTCGCCGGTTTTCGGGCGAAGTTATTGTGTTCGCCGACGCGCCCGTATACAACAATTGGTGTCAAAATGTGAACTTTCAACAAAAAAAACAAACAGTTTTATAGCGTTATAGTTCCGGAGAGTGAATAAATAAGAAAATGTGCGGAATCGGAATGAAATACGTGTTAGAGACGGACTCATCAAAATCTTTGGCAGATAAGTAACCAACATTGGTTAAATCTAAAACCTTTTAAAAAGCAAATTTTGAGAATGGTTAACAAAGAACTGGCAGCCTACAAACGAAACTTAAATTAATTAAAATTAAAATTAATTAAAATCAATTAAAAATGGAAGGGGAATAGAAATGTAGAGAGAGAGAGAGAGAGAGAGAGAGAGTGAATATAGAAATTAAACGAAGTGCTGGTTTGTGTAGGTATATAATTATTAAATGTAATTATGGGGGAAACATAATCAAAGAAATATAATTAATAAATAAGACCAAATCAATAATAAAAAAAAAAGGATGTACGGAAATTAATTTTAATGGCATTTATTTCATGAGTTCATAGTTAAGTTGGCAATAGTATGTAAGTGTAGTAAAAGAAATTTTATTTTTTTGTTGTGTGCATTTTAGAGTAAATAAACCTTTTGTTCATTGCCAATGTGAATTAAATTAATCATTACAAATAAACCTTCTGTTCTTCTAGTTCGCTGATACGAACCTTGGTAAATTATTTTCTTGCAGTTGGCAAGATGGCGCCCGACAAAGTGGATAGTACAATTTTGACAAATTCGAAATCACATTATATTTAGTTATTAATATCAATAAAACGAAATATCACATTTGGCTTCTGGAACAGGGACAATTTTATATCAATAAATTTATATAAAATACGGCCTACGGGGAGAACAGAATGGTTGTTGAGGTAGAATAAATTTTTTTTTTGTACATAAAATAGACGCAAGTATGGGGTTATGTTTTGATAGGGTTATGTATGTAGTGCATTATTTGTTTATGTGTTTATGAGTATTGTGAGGGTAATTAGTGTGTATGAGATGAATTATATTATATAAAGGGTATTATAATAAAATTTTTTAATATGGCTAAGATACAAGAAAATGATAGTGGTTTCGTATGGAACGAGTGGGAAAGCGAATTTAGAGGGGTTGTAGGTGAAATGACGGACGAGGAATGGGGGAGTTTAGAAGATAGTTTAACACGCATGGAAGAAATGGAAGAGGGAATATTCGCGGAAATTAAGAAGCACAGTGATGATATTGATAGTGAGGTGCCAAGTAATAAAGGTAAGATCGTTGAAGCGATAGTAGTAGTAAATAAGGCAGTAAATAGGCCTAATGTTAAGGATGATAATATAATGGGAGCAGAAGGTGGTGGAGAAACAAATCAATTTAACAAAATTAAAGTTGATCAGGTGGCAGATAATGAGGTAAGCAATGAGATGAGTGAATCTGATTATAAGACGCATATGATAAATATGATACTGATGATGTGCAAGGAACGTTTGGATCAACAAAACGCAATGTTAGATGACATGATTAGTGATGTCAAGGAATTCAATAATAAATTGAAAAAACAAAACGAGGAGTGGAGAAGGGATAGATATCAGGTAAAAAAGAATACAGAAGTTGAGTTAACACAGGTAAGTGGTGTCTTTGATAATAGTGAAGAAATAAGTAACCAGGTGAGTGACAATTCGAATAATGAGTTAATAGCTAACAGTGATCAAATAGTGGGAGAAATAGTGTTGACTAGTGATGATAATGGTATTAATTACAATTCTGAGGTAAGTAGGAATGATAATTATGACAATATAAGTGAAAATATGATGTTAAAAAATAATGGAGTAAATATAGAGAGTACTGATGAAGTTTTAGAATGCGATAATGAAATGTTAATGAGTGTTTATGAAATAGAGAGAGAGTGGAAGAATAATGTAGTAATTAAATGGGGACAGAGGGCAAATTTTCCCCTTATTGTTTATAATGATGATGATGATTTAATGTTGTTTTTTCAGGGCAAGAGACCCTTATTGTTAAATGAAGTAATGTTGTATAATGTTGCACCCTCTGTCCGTAATAATTGTGAGAGTGTGATGTGGTGCTATGAAGAAAGAGAGTTATATGTTGAGAATGAAATAGAAATATATAAGTTAGAAAGAAAGTATGATGACTTGAGAAAATTACTAGAAGGGGTGATGATGAATCATGTGAAATACGTACCTGTTGAAAGAGAGACAGAAAATAATTTTGATAATATCTTACCTGACTATGATGACTTACCTGACGTAGTAGTTGAGGAATACAAAAATGATAAAACGATTTACCTGACGTTAACAAATAACACTGATATAGACGGGACAATCCTAACTTATGGTAACAAGATTTCTAGTGGTATAATGGACGAAATAGAATTGATGGATTATTATGATAGTAACCATTATAATAATTTGTGTGTTGATAAAAATGATGAATGTTACAAATACACTAGATATATATATGACGATGGTGGCTGAACTAGAATATCAGTGTTGGGACATTTTTAAATATTGTAAATTTTTGGTAATGACCTTGCTGATTTGGACATCTGAAGTGAGATACACTTGAACAGTTTTGACGCATATTTTGTAAATAATATTGAATTCATTTGTGTGTATTGTGAAATGTTAGAAAAGTAATGTGTATATGTTTTAGAAAATGTTGTATTAATAATAATAATATTATTAATATTTTTGCACTCTAATTAAATAATAAAATAATTATGAAGACAATAGTTAATGATTTGTAGAATGTTGATAATAATTGAGATATGTTATTTTAATAATCAAATGAATATTCAATTTTAATAATAAATTGAAGTAAATAATTTGAGATCTTTAGATATTGTGATTGAATGTTATGTGTTTGAATTTTATAAGGTAATTAAATTGTGTGATGAGATTTTAATTTAATAATCATGAATAACTAAATAAATGTTAAATGGTCTATTTTGTGGAATAACTTAATGATTAAAAATATATGTTAATAATAAATTTTAAGCAATTTTGAAAATCTGATTGCAACACAGGATAAATTCATAATGATGATAAATAAAAACAGTTAATGAAAAATTGTAAATAATAATGTTTATAAATTTTATATAAATTAGTTAAAAGAGAATTGTTTGTTCAATGTATATTTGTGTATTATGTTATGTAATGTATTGTACAAGTGTGTGTGGCTGGGAGGTTATCCAAGGGGATATCGTATTAAAAATTTGATATATTTTAATTAATAATGATGATTTGCTACTCAATAATTTTGTTTGAATTTAAAAAATAGATGCACTAAATACTTCTTATATTGTGTTCTTATGTCTTATTGTGTTGATTGCATTAGTATGTTAGGAATAAGTATTATAAAAATATAATATTATGTTTTCAATGTGTTTATAGATTTTAAAAGAAAATGAAAAATAGTTGTAATAAGTAAAATTTTCAATAGGTTGTAAAAGATAGAAGTGGGTGATAGTAATTGTTTGAATAAAATGTTTGAATCAGTTCAAGTTGAATTTTGTGGGACATAGATTTGTCCAAATCGAAGTAAGAGTTAAAGTAATAGTGGAAATGAAAATAATGCAATATTGTTTTGAGTTAATGTATGTTATAGAATTTTGAGAAGTATAAGTGGAGACACAGTAGAAATGGAGAATTTATGTAGAGTTTTGAGGGATATATTGTTTATTTTGTTGATGTTAATTTGTTGTAGTTGTAGTGAAGTTATGAGAGTGAGATTTTTTGGGGATGGCAATTTTGTAGTAGTGGTAGTGTAATGTGGGAGTCCGCAACATAAGGGTTGGGACGGGATAGGGACCGATTGGCGCCGGAAAGGGTTACCTAGGGGGAGTCCAGGGACCAACATAAGGGAATGAGTTTTGGGAAGGAAACACGTATCCTATGTACAAAGGGTTAGAGAGTATTTTTTTTTATATAAGAGTAGAAGGTGGCGATTGGAGTTAAAATAGTAAGTAGTTAGAGGTAGAGAAGGGTTAGTAAAATTTTGATAGAGGGGTGTCATACTAGTTAGAGATTTTGTGAGGGAGCGTTAGAGTAATGAAAGGGGAAGTTTGTGAGTAAATGCCAAGTTGATAAAGTAAATTATAAGGAATAACGTAGAATCACCCAAAGTAATGAAATGGAATAATGATGGCCAGAATTGAAAAAAAAAAAAAAAAATAAAATAAAATAATTTTTGTAATTTTGAGAAACGAATTAATAAGAGTAAATCAAGTTTAAAAGTAATTTTCTGATTTTATATGCCAACTTAATGTGTGTAACATTTTAAATACCAATTGTTTATTTTAATGTGAATTAGAAGTGTATTATATTTTCTTATGTTATATTGTGTTTGTTAGTTTAAGAGAATTTTATGAAGTTAACTATTTTAAATGCATTTTTTAATTGGGGATGAGAGAAATGTAATATGGTTATGGGAAATGTTAATAAGTCAGTCGTCTGTTTGCTTAAATTCTGATGGGAATCAGGGCAATGATTTTGAATTTTGGGGTAAAGTTGATAAGGGTAAGTAGATGGAATTTTAAGAGGGGTATATATATATTGTTGGTAAATATGTTATGATATATACATGTTAGCGATAAATGAAAAAAACAAAACCAGTGCTTCTTAGCGCAAACCAGCACCGCTAGGGGGAAACAGATCAGTTGGGGATATGGTGTTGTATAAGGCCACTATTTAATATTTTGATTTGTTGTTTCAGTGTTTGGTGGTGCTGTGGCAGCGGACCTGAGCTGGCCTGCGCGTCAGAGCAGGGGCGTGGAGTATCTGTCTGACTCTACGGTGTTGGGATCTCGAGAGAGAAGTCCAGTATTGTCATGCAGATGCGGTCACAGTCACCGGACCAAGGGTGAGTTGATTATTCTTTTTTGTAAACCATACAGGGGGTTGAGGCGACATATCCTGGCTGATCCCTTTAGCAAGTATGAATGTGTCAATGAGATTTTTTATGCTTCGGCATAAAATATCTCATTGAGGGGGTATTGTAGCGGGGCATTTTTGGGCATACCGGGGGTAATAACAGAATTTGTATTTTTTTTTTTATAAATAATAAATAACTTGTTGAGTGATAGGAAAATTTTGTGACCGAGAGGTAAATTTGTTATTGTGGAAGCGATCGCAACGTGGCAGCATTGACTGTGACAATTATTTAATGATATTGTGTGGACAGTTTAATAACTGTACCAAAATCAGTTCAAGGACAATGACGAACCCGGAAAACGTAAACACGTTATGTAACAACAAATGACATAATCGTGTCAGGCGATGTGTTGCGTCAGCAAATTACATAACAACTGTGTGTCATCGGTTTCGTCAGAGCCTATCCTGGGTGTGTCACGCCAGCAACTGTGTGAGGCACCGAACAAACAGTCGCAAAACAACATCTGAGTGATACAGACGCTAACCACTGTGCGTCGCCGGTTCGCCGGTTTTCGGGCGAAGTTATTGTGTTCGCCGACGCGCCCGTATACAACAATTGGTGTCAAAATGTGAACTTTCAACAAAAAAAAACAAACAGTTTTATAGCGTTATAGTTCCGGAGAGTGAATAAATAAGAAAATGTGCGGAATCGGAATGAAATACGTGTTAGAGACGGACTCATCAAAATCTTTGGCAGATAAGTAACCAACATTGGTTAAATCTAAAACCTTTTAAAAAGCAAATTTTGAGAATGGTTAACAAAGAACTGGCAGCCTACAAACGAAACTTAAATTAATTAAAATTAAAATTAATTAAAATCAATTAAAAATGGAAGGGGAATAGAAATGTAGAGAGAGAGAGAGAGAGAGAGAGAGTGAATATAGAAATTAAACGAAGTGCTGGTTTGTGTAGGTATATAATTATTAAATGTAATTATGGGGGAAACATAATCAAAGAAATATAATTAATAAATAAGACCAAATCAATAATAAAAAAAAAAGGATGTACGGAAATTAATTTTAATGGCATTTATTTCATGAGTTCATAGTTAAGTTGGCAATAGTATGTAAGTGTAGTAAAAGAAATTTTATTTTTTTGTTGTGTGCATTTTAGAGTAAATAAACCTTTTGTTCATTGCCAATGTGAATTAAATTAATCATTACAAATAAACCTTCTGTTCTTCTAGTTCGCTGATACGAACCTTGGTAAATTATTTTCTTGCAGTTGGCAAGATGGCGCCCGACAAAGTAGATAGTACAATTTTGACAAATTCGAAATCACATTATATTTAGTTATTAATATCAATAAAACGAAATATCACATTTGGCTTCTGGAACAGGGACAATTTTATATCAATAAATTTATATAAAATACGGCCTACGGGGAGAACAGAATGGTTGTTGAGGTAGAATAAATTTTTTTTTTGTACATAAAATAGACGCAAGTATGGGGTTATGTTTTGATAGGGTTATGTATGTAGTGCATTATTTGTTTATGTGTTTATGAGTATTGTGAGGGTAATTAGTGTGTATGAGATGAATTATATTATATAAAGGGTATTATAATAAAATTTTTTAATATGGCTAAGATACAAGAAAATGATAGTGGTTTCGTATGGAACGAGTGGGAAAGCGAATTTAGAGGGGTTGTAGGTGAAATGACGGACGAGGAATGGGGAGTTTAGAAGATAGTTTAACACGCATGGAAGAAATGGAAGAGGGAATATTCGCGGAAATTAAGAAGCACAGTGATGATATTGATAGTGAGGTGCCAAGTAATAAAGGTAAGATCGTTGAAGCGATAGTAGTAGTAAATAAGGCAGTAAATAGGCCTAATGTTAAGGATGATAATATAATGGGAGCAGAAGGTGGTGGAGAAACAAATCAATTTAACAAAATTAAAGTTGATCAGGTGGCAGATAATGAGGTAAGCAATGAGATGAGTGAATCTGATTATAAGACGCATATGATAAATATGATATTGATGATGTGCAAGGAACGTTTGGATCAACAAAACGCAATGTTAGATGACATGATTAGTGATGTCAAGGAATTCAATAATAAATTGAAAAAACAAAACGAGGAGTGGAGAAGGGATAGATATCAGGTAAAAAAGAATACAGAAGTTGAGTTAACACAGGTAAGTGGTGTCTTTGATAATAGTGAAGAAATAAGTAACCAGGTGAGTGACAATTCGAATAATGAGTTAATAGCTAACAGTGATCAAATAGTGGGAGAAATAGTGTTGACTAGTGATGATAATGGTATTAATTACAATTCTGAGGTAAGTAGGAATGATAATTATGACAATATAAGTGAAAATATGATGTTAAAAAATAATGGAGTAAATATAGAGAGTACTGATGAAGTTTTAGAATGCGATAATGAAATGTTAATGAGTGTTTATGAAATAGAGAGAGAGTGGAAGAATAATGTAGTAATTAAATGGGGACAGAGGGCAAATTTTCCCCTTATTGTTTATAATGATGATGATGATTTAATGTTGTTTTTTCAGGGCAAGAGACCCTTATTGTTAAATGAAGTAATGTTGTATAATGTTGCACCCTCTGTCCGTAATAATTGTGAGAGTGTGATGTGGTGCTATGAAGAAAGAGAGTTATATGTTGAGAATGAAATAGAAATATATAAGTTAGAAAGAAAGTATGATGACTTGAGAAAATTACTAGAAGGGGTGATGATGAATCATGTGAAATACGTACCTGTTGAAAGAGAGACAGAAAATAATTTTGATAATATCTTACCTGACTATGATGACTTACCTGACGTAGTAGTTGAGGAATACAAAAATGATAAAACGATTTACCTGACGTTAACAAATAACACTGATATAGACGGGACAATCCTAACTTATGGTAACAAGATTTCTAGTGGTATAATGGACGAAATAGAATTGATGGATTATTATGATAGTAACCATTATAATAATTTGTGTGTTGATAAAAATGATGAATGTTACAAATACACTAGATATATATATGACGATGGTGGCTGAACTAGAATATCAGTGTTGGGACATTTTTAAATATTGTAAATTTTTGGTAATGACCTTGCTGATTTGGACATCTGAAGTGAGATACACTTGAACAGTTTTGACGCATATTTTGTAAATAATATTGAATTCATTTGTGTGTATTGTGAAATGTTAGAAAAGTAATGTGTATATGTTTTAGAAAATGTTGTATTAATAATAATAATATTATTAATATTTTTGCACTCTAATTAAATAATAAAATAATTATGAAGACAATAGTTAATGATTTGTAGAATGTTGATAATAATTGAGATATGTTATTTTAATAATCAAATGAATATTCAATTTTAATAATAAATTGAAGTAAATAATTTGAGATCTTTAGATATTGTGATTGAATGTTATGTGTTTGAATTTTATAAGGTAATTAAATTGTGTGATGAGATTTTAATTTAATAATCATGAATAACTAAATAAATGTTAAATGGTCTATTTTGTGGAATAACTTAATGATTAAAAATATATGTTAATAATAAATTTTAAGCAATTTTGAAAATCTGATTGCAACACAGGATAAATTCATAATGATGATAAATAAAAACAGTTAATGAAAAATTGTAAATAATAATGTTTATAAATTTTATATAAATTAGTTAAAAGAGAATTGTTTGTTCAATGTATATTTGTGTATTATGTTATGTAATGTATTGTACAAGTGTGTGTGGCTGGGAGGTTATCCAAGGGGATATCGTATTAAAAATTTGATATATTTTAATTAATAATGATGATTTGCTACTCAATAATTTTGTTTGAATTTAAAAAATAGATGCACTAAATACTTCTTATATTGTGTTCTTATGTCTTATTGTGTTGATTGCATTAGTATGTTAGGAATAAGTATTATAAAAATATAATATTATGTTTTCAATGTGTTTATAGATTTTAAAAGAAAATGAAAAATAGTTGTAATAAGTAAAATTTTCAATAGGTTGTAAAAGATAGAAGTGGGTGATAGTAATTGTTTGAATAAAATGTTTGAATCAGTTCAAGTTGAATTTTGTGGGACATAGATTTGTCCAAATCGAAGTAAGAGTTAAAGTAATAGTGGAAATGAAAATAATGCAATATTGTTTTGAGTTAATGTATGTTATAGAATTTTGAGAAGTATAAGTGGAGACACAGTAGAAATGGAGAATTTATGTAGAGTTTTGAGCGATATATTGTTTATTTTGTTGATGTTAATTTGTTGTAGTTGTAGTGAAGTTATGAGAGTGAGATTTTTTGGGGATGGCAATTTTGTAGTAGTGGTAGTGTAATGTGGGAGTCCGCAACATAAGGGTTGGGACGGGATAGGGACCGATTGGCGCCGGAAAGGGTTACCTAGGGGGAGTCCAGGGACCAACATAAGGGAATGAGTTTTGGGAAGGAAACACGTATCCTATGTACAAAGGGTTAGAGAGTATTTTTTTTTATATAAGAGTAGAAGGTGGCGATTGGAGTTAAAATAGTAAGTAGTTAGAGGTAGAGAAGGGTTAGTAAAATTTTGATAGAGGGGTGTCATACTAGTTAGAGATTTTGTGAGGGAGCGTTAGAGTAATGAAAGGGGAAGTTTGTGAGTAAATGCCAAGTTGATAAAGTAAATTATAAGGAATAACGTAGAATCACCCAAAGTAATGAAATGGAATAATGATGGCCAGAATTGAAAAAAAAAAAAAAATAAAATAAAATAATTTTTGTAATTTTGAGAAACGAATTAATAAGAGTAAATCAAGTTTAAAAGTAATTTTCTGATTTTATATGCCAACTTAATGTGTGTAACATTTTAAATACCAATTGTTTATTTTAATGTGAATTAGAAGTGTATTATATTTTCTTATGTTATATTGTGTTTGTTAGTTTAAGAGAATTTTATGAAGTTAACTATTTTAAATGCATTTTTTAA
This sequence comes from Magicicada septendecula, assembly GCA_034769895.1. Taxonomy (NCBI): domain Eukaryota; kingdom Metazoa; phylum Arthropoda; class Insecta; order Hemiptera; family Cicadidae; genus Magicicada; species Magicicada septendecula. Next base: position 53,620,978 of record CM068371.1, on the reverse strand, counting down.
TTGGGGATGAGAGAAATGTAATATGGTTATGGGAAATGTTAATAAGTCAGTCGTCTGTTTGCTTAAATTCTGATGGGAATCAGGGCAATGATTTTGAATTTTGGGGTAAAGTTGATAAGGGTAAGTAGATGGAATTTTAAGAGGGGTATATATATATTGTTGGTAAATATGTTATGATATATACATGTTAGCGATAAATGAAAAAAACAAAACCAGTGCTTCTTAGCGCAAACCAGCACCGCTAGGGGGAAACAGATCAGTTGGGGATATGGTGTTGTATAAGGCCACTATTTAATATTTTGATTTGTTGTTTCAGTGTTTGGTGGTGCTGTGGCAGCGGACCTGAGCTGGCCTGCGCGTCAGAGCAGGGGCGTGGAGTATCTGTCTGACTCTACGGTGTTGGGATCTCGAGAGAGAAGTCCAGTATTGTCATGCAGATGCGGTCACAGTCACCGGACCAAGGGTGAGTTGATTATTCTTTTTTGTAAACCATACAGGGGGTTGAGGCGACATATCCTGGCTGATCCCTTTAGCAAGTATGAATGTGTCAATGAGATTTTTTATGCTTCGGCATAAAATATCTCATTGAGGGGGTATTGTAGCGGGGCATTTTTGGGCATACCGGGGGTAATAACAGAATTTGTATTTTTTTTTTATAAATAATAAATAACTTGTTGAGTGATAGGAAAATTTTGTGACCGAGAGGTAAATTTGTTATTGTGGAAGCGATCGCAACATGGCAGCATTGACTGTGACAATTATTTAATGATATTGTGTGGACAGTTTAATAACTGTACCAAAATCAGTTCAAGGACAATGACGAACCCGGAAAACGTAAACACGTTATGTAACAACAAATGACATAATCGTGTCAGGCGATGTGTTGCGTCAGCAAATTACATAACAACTGTGTGTCATCGGTTTCGTCAGAGCCTATCCTGGGTGTGTCACGCCAGCAACTGTGTGAGGCACCGAACAAACAGTCGCAAAACAACATCTGAGTGATACAGACGCTAACCACTGTGCGTCGCCGGTTCGCCGGTTTTCGGGCGAAGTTATTGTGTTCGCCGACGCGCCCGTATACAACAATTGGTGTCAAAATGTGAACTTTCAACAAAAAAAACAAACAGTTTTATAGCGTTATAGTTCCGGAGAGTGAATAAATAAGAAAATGTGCGGAATCGGAATGAAATACGTGTTAGAGACGGACTCATCAAAATCTTTGGCAGATAAGTAACCAACATTGGTTAAATCTAAAACCTTTTAAAAAGCAAATTTTGAGA